>OX376236.1:0-10000000 GCA_947364205.1 Agrochola lota | reverse complement strand
TTTCTGATAATGACTCTATATTTGATTCGCCAAGAAAAATCCACTTAAGACAACAATTAAAAAAAGAGGTTTTAAAGAAAATAAGATATAGATCTGAATATTATTAATATTATTATAGGGGATACCCGTTTTTTTGTAGTTTCACTAAATTTTTCAACAACTGCCAACGAATCTCCCTTCTAAACCCATCATAAATAAGCCTTTTGGATTCGAAGGAATTCTGAACCAGTTTAATCATGTGACAAGCATCATGATAGCTACTTCTAAATGATATACAGGATTTTTGAATGTTGTTTTTAGATGTGATGGTTGTTTTAGATCACAACCTAGTAAATTGGCTGCAGTTATGTTAGCCGCACAGCCATCAAAAGTTATGGCAACAATATCAACCCCCACATGGTAGCATTCACTCAAACACGTTTTCAATAAATTTGCCCGAGTTTCAGCTGATAGTCCGTTACCTAAAAATATGCCACTGGGATTTTCCAGCTTTCGTTCATGCATACTAATATACTAATACTAAAGCTCAATTCAGCCAACCTTGGATTCACAGCAAAAGTGGTTCCTATATATATAGCAGAGCAGTTGACAGCACAGTCTAGAAAACTGTTTTACTTGGCCAGAACCTTTGCTAAGGCGCATAAATACGATTATTGTTGGATTTCAAATGGCCGTATTCTGATGAAAAAGGTTAAGGAATCACCGTACATTGTGATTAAAAGTGAAGCTCAATTGCAACAGTTAACCAAATTACCTGAAGTATGACTATTTCCTTTAGCCTTACTAACATTAGTTTTTCTTTTTTGTATTAACCTATTTTATAGATTAAGTAAATTAATAATCTGTATAACTTACCGCTTTATATCAATATTAATTTGGCATGTTAAAAACTTTACTCTACAGCTCAGTTCACACACACAAATCTATACACACAACAACTCAAACAATATACTAACACATACCACTACATTCCATAATAATTTTATACAAATCACGCCTTACTGTAAACCTTTAATACTGCTTTTTTTACTTGAAAACAAAGAATCACTTTTCGAACTGTCCCCTAAACTGTTTTCTACTATATACCTTACCATTCGATCACATAAACTTGTTAAGTGATAACCTAGATGAATTTTCTGTATCTAAAATTTATCAGTGCACACCAGAAGACTGTTTATCAACCATTAAATCCCCAGATAGTTACCTGAAAGTTCTTTCACAAAATATCAGATCAATTAATCGAAACTTTCATGATTTTGAAACACTGCTTTCCCGTCTTTCTCTTGAGTGTGATGTAGCTGTTCTAACAGAATGTTGGCTTCCTTGTCTAAGTAATACCACCCTACCCCAGCTCCAATGTTACTCTTCGTTTCACACTACTAAGCACCGTAATCAGAGTGACGGAGTAGTCGTATACATCAATTCAAATCTTGCATCCAAAGTACACGAACCTGAATTTCATGACTCTGCTTCTGGTTTAATCATAGAACTTTCATCAAATGTTGCTATCCTCTGCGTTTATAGATCCCCCTCTAACGAGACTATTGAAGTCTTTCTCAAATCCTTAAACGAAATACTATCTTCCTTGACTACTTTTCAAACAGTAGTAATAACAGGTGACATAAATATAAATATAAACATAGATAGCACAACGTCGAATATGAACAATTGGTCGCACGAATATCTTAACTGTCTCTCTTATCACGGGTTTTTACCTTCCCACCACCTACCTACAAGAGGCAATAATTGTCTTGACCACACAATTCTTAAAACCAAATTACTCTCTTCTACCTTCATTTTCGATTCGACTATTACTGATCACTTCTCTACCCTCCTTTGTTTAAATTTGAAGCCACCCCGTAATTTTTCCAATACCTCAACCCTTAAGACAGACTTCGTCTCACTTGACAAGTCTATGCAAAATCTGGAATTCACGCATATCTTTTCCTTGACTGATCCAAACGTTGCTACAGACTGTCTCATCCAAACTCTATCTCATGAGATAAATAATCACTCAACATTGAAGCGCACAGCTAAACGCAAGAGAATCCTCAAACCATGGATTACTCCAGGACTACTGCGATGCATGAGGAACAGAGACATTTTACACAGGAGATACAAACAGTCTCCTGATAATGAAGTCCTTAAAACTACCTACACAAGATACAGGAACTTCTGCAATAAGATTCTTAGAAAAGTTAAAAGACAGTTCGATTCAAATGAAATTGCCAAAGCTGGTCGTAATACAAAGTTGTTGTGGGATACAGTCAAGCGTGTCACAAACACAACTAAAATTACTCACCCCCCTACGGAATTACTGTCCTCCTCAGAAACCCCTTCTCAATCTCTTAATGAAGTTAATTCATTCTTTGTAAATATAGGCAAGGATCTTGCTGATCGTATTCGGAGTGTCCAGGATAGCTGCTCTCCTCATTCCCAGTTCAATACCTCCAATAGTTTGAGTTCCTTCGTACTATTGGACACAAATCCTGATGAGATAGCCTCTATTATTGGATCTCTGAAGGTCAATGCTGCAGTGGGCTTTGATGGCATTTCTACAACCATCATAAAAAGGTACTCTGCAGTCCTTACACCCGTACTATGCCATATATTCAACCTATGCCTTGCCTCTGGTACTTTTCCTTCTTCTTTCAAAAATGCCATTATTCATCCCATTTTTAAAGGGGGTGACCGCACCTCTGTCTCTAATTATCGCCCTATTGCGGTGCTACCTGCCCTGTCCAAGATCTTAGAACGACTCATTAATAATAGGCTTACCACATACCTTGAAAACAATAACTTATTGTCAACCAACCAATTTGGGTTCAGGAAGAAAAAATCAACTTCTGATGCAGCCATGAAACTGATAGATAGAATCGTTGATAAACTTAATCAACGCAAAAAATGCCTCACAGTGTTCATTGATCTTGCAAAGGCGTTTGATACCGTTCCTCTCCCCTGCCTTCTGTCTAAACTAGAATGCTTAGGCGTTCGTGGTCTGCAACTCCAGCTTTTTAACTCATATCTTTCAGACCGTAGGCAGATAGTCAAAATCGACGGTTGCCTTAGCGACGAGCTGCCTATTTCATATGGCGTGCCTCAAGGCAGTGTCTTGGGCCCTACATTGTTTCTGGTGTTCATAAACGACCTGTGCAACATGCACCTGAGCTCTGGTAACATTGTCTCTTTTGCCGACGATACTGCAATTACCTTTTATGATGAATCATGGGCTAAACTGCAAGCAACTGCTCAAAATGGATTTGATTCAATATATAGATGGCTTATCTCTCACTCACTCACGCTAAACACTAATAAAACTAAACTCATTACATTTTCCCTAAACTCCACTACTCAACCCCTGGCACCCGTTACTCTAAAAGCTCACACCTGCCAACCCAATTCCGCCTCTTGCAACTGTCCTACAATTTTGTCTACTGACACGGTGAAATACCTCGGAATTATCTTAGATAAACACCTTAACTTTAAAGCACATATCACCCACCTTACTGCTCGTGTTCGTAAGCTCATATATCTTTTTAAAACACTCAGACACATTGCCAATACTTATGTAATACGTACCGTGTATCTCGCCATGTGTCAGTCAGTCATCTCGTACTGTATTAATAGTTGGGGTGGAGCTGCGAAAACTACACTCAAACCTCTGGAAGTAGCTCAAAGAGCCATTCTTAAGGTTGCTACCTTCCGGCCAATGCTCTACCCAACCTTTGATCTATATAAAAAATGCAAAGTCCTCACGGTCCGCCAAACTTTTATTCTCAACATTTTATTACATCAACACACAAAAACTCCTTTTACACAAACACAATCCTCACTTAGGCGCAAGAACGAAATTTGCAAAGTACCCTTCACACGCTTTGCTTTTACTAAACGTTTCTTTTACTACCTTGGGCCATTTTTATATAACAGAATAAACAAAACCATCCATGTACATCAATCCTCTTACGAAATGTGTAAAAGACAGATAACATGCTTTCTAGCCAGTTTAAACTACGACGACACTGAACTTCTGCTTACCACAAAATCGTAGTGACTTCTCTAACACTCCGTTTCTAAACTCTACCTCTTTCCCTTCCGTTTACACACATACAAACACACCACGCCTACATCACAAAACACACTCACACCACATCTACATCACAGAATACACATACTAACACTTTAGTAAGTATATTTAAGTAAACATACGTTTGCACCTTGTAGTTCTAAGCAGTCTATTATAAATTATTTGTGCTCCTTCTGTGGGAACCTGGGCTGGCGATCCTTAATACAGGTTACTATGTAACCTAGCTAGGACGCCAGATTCAATTCTATTTATTGTTACTCTTTTCTTATTATCCGAAAATTGTGAATTTATATTTATCGTAACAGACTGTACCACACTTTTTGAAATAAATAAATTATTATTATTATTATTATTATACTAATATTAATACATACGCCTGAGTCGCTATTTCGCACGATTTTGCCGAGCCAGCACCGAAATTTACGACGCCTGCAGTCTTCTTTCCAGTCCACGTAGTTTGGTGGCGAAGAGTCATCTCGTCAGCAATTAACGTGCAGAATATTCGCGGATCACATTTTTTTTTTTTTTTTCTAAAACCTCTATCGCTTCCTTATTAAAGCCAAGACGACCCGAACTGTTATCGTACCATTTTCCTATGTCGCGAGGGTGTGGCAAAGATACATTAAATATTTTTATTGATTTTTTTTATCAGCCTGTTAATAAACTCTACCGCTTCTGCTTTCAAATTCAATTCAATTATAATATCATTGATAAAGACAAACATTTTATTATTTCAAAACAACCTTGTTTTAAAATTAAGTACCATTTTTAAAACTAGTATGCTGACGGTACAGCGACAATTCCCTACGTCATTGTGTGACAGATGACAACTTAAGCACAAATGCGGTCATTTTTTGATGCTGAAGGCGTATCTTTGATTTACATCAATGTTGTGTAAGTAGCTAACAAGAAGTTTCCATGAAGTTTCTAAGTTATGCTCGTTAATACAATTCAAAACGGCGATTACTTAAGGACATTCAATGTATTTGCTTACTTGTAATAACATAGGACTTCTTCCCTGCAGCAGAGTCGGCAGGCTTGGTAGCAAATTTATCTCGCCTAGTTCCTTCGCGGTCGAACAATAGCACCAATCGGTCACATGTCGCAACTGCTAGCTTAACGTTGTTGGGCGACCAACAAATATCGGCTATAGGACTCTCCGTGTCCTGAAATAAAGTGCTGTGGCTTATAATATTTATTTTAGCTAATTATTGATAAAAGAAAATATATTTGGTAAGTATTTATTAGGTTTTATTTATAGGTAAGTATTACTTGGATAATAATGCAAATATTTTGAGAGTTTCGTTTACCTGTGCTTCCAAAAGCGTTTTAGAATATTTCAGTCGCATATTTACTGATTATTTTTATTTTTATTTAATGTTTAGTACCAAAGTACGTAGTTTTATTACCACACAGTCCTTTGTTGTGTTTACGGTGTCGCTTAGCAACCTTTAAACTTCGCGCCCATTTCATCCGTAAAATCCATAAACAAGAAAATAACCATTTATGAGTTACCGCCGCTGTATCTAGACACACGCAGTGACTTTAGTCGCCGGTAAGGTAACTCATTGGCGATTTCAAGATCTTAAGTCCAAGTCTTGAAGACTGCGGAAAAGGTGGACGTGACATTTTTAATCGCCAGCTAGTCGCTACGATAACGATCTTAGAAACTATATGATTTGGATCAGTCCAAGGTTTCCTTTCGTGCCACTTTCAAATGCATCATAATTTCTACATCCCACTGATCAGTGCTTGAATAAACTAAACTTAGTATTATCGAACATACCGAATGTTCAATTTAGTCTGGTTCAAAACTAAGCCAAACCATTGACAAAAGTTTTTAGATTTTAATATGGCAACTCTGGTGCTTTTTATGTCAACTTGACATGACAAACGGAAACTCTTTTCGTGAAAACAGTGTTTATTGTACAGACGTTGTAAGGTTAGAATAATTTTATCCGTTTTGATCCAAGCATATTCTAAGTTTATAACAATTATAAACAATGTCGGTTCTTCGTTACTACATGTTTATTCAGTTTTACAATATATTTTCGCCCACTTTCGCTTTATTATCTACAGTGATAATCGGCAAGTGACGGCATTGTCGTGTAGTTGAGTGAAATTAACCTGCAATCGTCTGTTTCCAGGACGTCATGCCTTTCGCACGGTTTGTAGAGCCAGGGCGTGTTGCCCTGGTAGCCGACGGTCCTTTGAAGGGAAAGTTAGTGAGCGTGGTCGATATTATTGACCAGACCCGCGCTCTCGTCGACGGGCCTTGCAGCGGCGTCTCACGTCAACAGCTCCGCCTCAACCAGTTGCATCTCACCAAGTTCCGCCTGAACTACCCCTTCACAGCGCCAACACGCATGGTGAGGAAAGCATGGACGGAAGCTAAGCTGACCGAAAAGTGGACAGAGAGCCAGTGGGCCACAAAGCTGGCCAACAAAGAGAAACGTGCACAGATGACAGACTACGACCGTTTCAAGCTAACGTCAGCGCGTGTAAAGAGGAACCGCGCTCGGACGGCTGTGTTCAAGAGCTTGAAGGTGAAGGCGGCGCGCTCCGGTACCTTCGGCAAGAAGTCTGTGCCCAAGGCGGCCGTCAAGAAGGTGCGCACCAAGAAGCCCAGCGGCAAGAAACCGGCGAAGAAGTAATTCTTTAGTGCCTCAAGCAGGTTATTGTGTGACTATCAAGGGACAGAAATAAATAAAGAATTACTCTAAGCCAATTTTTTGTGTTGTTCTTACTCATAAACAGTCCTATGACTGGAAATAGGTGAGTGAAGTTGATTTTATAGAACATGTGGTGTTTTTTCTTTACTCAAAATGTTTTACATTTCAGTTGCGGTTAGAGGCAAGGTGCAATCAAATAACTTGAGGTTAGTTGATCACTTTTATTTATTATTCTATGATAGATACTAGACTATCAACATGATGAATTCTATTTTATAGTCTCGTTCGTATGAAAATCAATGATTTCAAACTCACCACTCTGCTGATCCAAGAAATGAACCAATGATTGTTGAAACATTGTGAAATGATAAACTAAACATGTTTTATATTGTTCTCAGGATGAAAATCAACCACATGTGATCTACAATACTCAATGTGAGTTACTTTTACCAAATTTTTGAAGCCATTTATGTAAATAAGTTACTTTCATGATGAATTTAAATTTTATAGTCTCGTTCGTATGAAACTCATGATTTCAAACTTACCACCTTACTGATTGTACCACAAATATAGTATAATTATTCTCAAATGATTGATAATTTCTAATATCTTATTTTATCTTTCCCAGGTACCAATATATTGAAAGCAACAAGATTTGGCAGCTAACAATTGAAAAAGGTGAGCTGAAGCTACCTTTATCTTCTCTAGTGAAATGGTTATAGATTCTAGAGACCCTACCAAAGCCGATGTGTGCACTGTCAAGTTGTGCATGCGTGACTCTGGATAGGAACATTAACACACTCTGTGTAAGACATCCAGTTACCATAGTTGTATGTCCAAGGGTTGAGTGTGACAAACACACAAATTATGACCACAAACACCACAGTGTTTGATCAATTTAGTAATCTTACTTTCTGTTGTTCTCAGGTCCAGATGAAGAAATAGTAACTGTAACTATGTCTCATCTCTGGAATCGGGCTTCAGTTATGGTGGTGGTATTTTGGCCAGACATCAGAACAAAAATAAAACAAGAGCACCAAATTAAGAGGTTATCATGCCACATGTAACCACCCTGTCACTTATCTATGGTAAATATTAAGAATATAGAGCTGTACTACTTCTTGAATCTCAAATTACTACTTTATTATTTTAGTAATGATGATCTTATCTAAAGGAACCTACTAAAGTTGATGTGTGCACTGTTATTTATGCATTTGTGACTCTGGATAGAAACATTAGCACACTCTGTGTAAGACATCCAGTTACCATGGTTGTATGTCCAAGGGTTGAATGTGACAAGCACTCATTATGACCACAAGCAGCACTGTGTTTGATCAATTTAGTAATTTAATTATTTCTGTTGCTCACAGGACTAGAAAATGGGAAGAACTTGACCATCATCATTAATATATCATTGAGGATTCAGACCCTATATTTCGTGTTCTATACATTTTAAACCAAAATGAGAAGTTATCTTACCACATGTAACTGCCCCTGCCACTTACCTCAGGTAAATAAATTGGATAATTAACTGGTAGAAAACTAGCTTATTTTTTTATACCAATACTACTATTAACCTCTTGAGACCCACCAACTCCCAAGATAGCCACAATCAATATAATGATATGTCATTAGTTGAGGGTTGATGATCTGTGACCATCATAAGGACCCTACCAAAGCCGATGTGTGCACTATCAAGTTGTGCATGCGTGACTCTGGATAGGAACATTAACACACTCTGTGTAAGACATCCAGTTACCATAGTTGTATGTCCAAGGGTTGAGTGTGACAAAAACACAAATTAAGACTTATATACACAAGGCATTTAATAATTCTATTGATTAATCTTGCAATGTATGTTGTTGGCAGATTGCTGGAACATAACTATGGATGTGAATGAACCAATTCATGGATACCTAATTCTAAAAGGTAAATTGATTTTATTTGTAACTGCATTTTTTAATTCATCTAACAAATATAATCTTTAACTTTGTTATTAGACAGATATTTTTAAATTAATATGATGACTATAAGTATCGCCCCTGGCAGACTTTTGATGATTGATCTATCCTGACAAAATAAAAATATCCGATGCAACACATTAGAAAGTATATTTTTGTTTGCTTGACAAAGAATTTACTTTTCAGGGTCTACTACATCTTGGCAAGAGGTTTTTTGAAGCTCAACCTTTCCAGTGCAAGGTATGTAAACATTTTGTCACAAGTAAACTTTCAAAGTAATTTGATGATGACTTTTAGTATCGCCCCTGTCTGAATTCTGATGATTGATAGTTTCTGAAAAAAATACTTTCACACATCAGGATGCAAAGATGTACCCAAATATTTTTGTTAATTTAATTTCTGCTTGTTGCAGTTAAAACAACTACATAAGTGATCATGGCACTTCTGAAGTCCTACACTAGAAGCATCTAGATATTTGGTAAGTGATTAATTACTTTTTATTATTATAATCATCTTGGTCTGAACTGAAAATATCTGTTAAATCTTTTCATGATGATTTTTTATCGCCCCAGTCTGAACAAATGTGTTGATCGATCTACTGATAAATGAATATGCTACAACAATGATGCATATAGAAAATGCTATGTAACTAATGTAGCATCTATTGTTTCAGAAATGTAAATGAAATGATAAAATACTGCAGAATAACAGACAACTCCCTTCAATATGCAAAGGTAAGCTATTAAAAATTTCCTATATAGTATTTATTTATATGCGAGTTTATAATGATGATTTATTATCGCCCCAGTCTGAACAAATATGTTGATCGATCTACTGATAGAATTATGTAACCAAACAATTTGTTTATAGAAAAGCCCATGGGACTAATGTAGCATTTTCGTTTCAGATATCCAAAAGAAAATGAATTGCTGTAGAAAAACAGATGTGAGGTCACAGACAAGACTCCCATCTCTATTCAATGGTAAACCATTAAAATATTCTGTGTCCTTTCTGATTTGACTTCTTTAATGATGATTTTTAAATCGCCCCAGTCTGAACAAATGTGTTGATTGATTTACTGACAAAATAACTTAACTGTATATCAATTAATACTTTACCAACAAGAAGATTAATACTTCCTTGTATTGTTGCAGATAACTAAGAGATGGAATGAAGCGGAAATGGCCAAGGTGATGAAACGGATGGCCTACAAATCAAGGTCAGTAAATTACATTTTAAAACAACAAGACTCCTAATTTGAAATGATGGTAACAAGCATATATCTTATACTTTTGATGAAAATTAAAAAAAAACTGATCATATTTTTAAAGTACAACTGATCCTTCAAAATATTTTCAGATCTGTATATTAAATTCTTTTTTATTATTTTAGATAACAAATTGACTATCAAGGGTCGCGATTGATGCCACAAAATAAATTTACTGAAGAATTTAAAAAAATGTAAGTTGTTTTATAAGATTATTTTTACTATGTTTAGGGTAAAACTAAATGATGAATATCTGTTATCCCTGTCTCACAAAGCCATGGGGAAAAACAATGGTATGGTAACAACTGAATTTTGTTCTATCAAATCATAAAATAACATAAAAGACTGCATCAATATTAATAATTTTAAAACAATTTCAGGTTAAATTATTAAATTTGTATCTGCATATACTACTGGCGACATCTGAAGGAAGTTTACAAAAAATATCCCTAATGTGGTAAGTTGTACAAACCTTTTACCTGTCCATTGATGTAATTTAAATACCCCAAGTATAAAATGATGAATATCTTAGTTATCCCTGTCTCACTAAATCGTGGGGAAAAATATGGTATGGTAACATCTGAACTTCTTTGTAAAGTTACCTATCTATAATCAATGTATAAATTCAAATTATTAACCTTGGTGATATTACTTTCAGATCATCTGATCAACTTCAACATGGAATCAGATGGAAATAATATGCAAATGATACTAGATACCTATCACTGTGGTAAGTGTAAAACAGATGGTCATTCTCCATTAGTGTTGGTTAACTTTAAGTAAAAATTTGCGATGAATTAGTTTGTCACTGCCCCTTTTTATAATGATGAATATCTGTTATCCCTGTCTCACTAAATCGTGGGGAAAAACAATGGTATGGTAACAACTGAAACTCCTTATTATATAAATTACATTAGGTTGCAAATTAGTAATAAACTTTTTAGGTAATTAGTGACTATCTTTTCAGGATAAACCTATCCTCCAGCAAAGAATGGGCGTGCAAATAAAAGTAATAATAAGGTAATTTTGTAGTTTAAACATTTATTCGATTTGTTCCAAGATGATGATTTGCTTAGTTATCCCTGGCTCACAAAACCGTGGGGAAACTATGGTCATGGTAACAACTGAATTAAAATATTTTTTATACTGTACATAAATTATTTCCAATTTATGCTAACAAATGGTATTTTTTTGCAGATAGATCTAACGTAACTGCAACGCCATTTCGTGATCGCATCTGCGTTGAAAAAATGATATGAAGCTACTCATAATGTACGTACTTATCAGATGTTTTATAACAAGAAAATTATACAACTTCCCTTCTCATAGCAGAAGCTACAATGATGAATATTTTTAGACAAGCATATATCTAGAAAACTTTGAAGATACATATAATCTGATAACCATTGAAACTACATTTTGGTAGGTCTAAAGCTACTTTTGACTAATATTATTTTCATATTTCTTTACAGGTGTACGTGGCTGAGACGGTCCGTGTGACATCCCTCTAAGAACTTTATTTTTATAAGTGTTTTGCTGCATCTATGTTATAATAACATTTTGACTGAATAAATTACTACACTTGAGAGCAATAAAATCGCACACCCCTTGTAATTTGGTTTATTACTGATTGTTTTCTAAAATCGAAAGATATTGAGTAAAAATCATTAGACAAAATTAAAGCATACAAGCTTAGCTTTACAAAAACATAAAATTAAAATCATTGACCTTCACGTAACTTACAAAAACCGACCGTACACCGAATTCCCCAAATTCACGCGTTTGCGTTGTCACTACTTGCACCCTTAGCCGCAGGTATAAAAAGGTCAGTTTATTGGAATTTTTATTCAGTTGCATACCGAAGGTCAACTTGATAACATCTCTACTGGAAGCATACGGATTTACTGGAAAAATATGGATACCACGCCCGCAGAAGCCGCTCAAGTTATTGCCTTGCTCGAAGCAGGCCATAACCAAAGTGAAGTTGCTCGACAGCTAAATTTGAGCCGCTACTCTGTTCGTCGTGTATACCAGAGGTTCCAAGAGACCGGTGGCTACATTCGGCGACCAGGATCTGGCCGGCGACGCACAACATCAGAGCGTGATGACCGCTTTCTTGTGACAAGGTCTTTGAGAAATCGGCAACTGAACGCGGTTCAACTGGGACAACAGCTTCGAGAAGTTCGCAATGTCAGTATAAGTCGGTGGACAGTTCGAAGAAGACTAGGTGAAGCAGGAATGACTTCACATCGCCCAGCAAATGGTCCCAAATTGACCACAGCTCACCGACAAGCCCGGCTACAATTTGCTAGGGAACATTTAAATTGGACGTATGACCAATGGCGGGCTGTTATGTTCTCTGATGAGTGCAGAATGACTTTACATGGTCATGATGGACGCTCTAGGGTCTACAGAAGGTCATCAGAGCGATTTTCACAATGCTGCGTAAGCGAACGTGTGGCTTTTGGAGGTGGATCGTGTATGTTTTGGGGTGGCATAATGTTGGACACTAAAACTGACATTGTATTCATCACTACGGCGAATACCGGCCCGAGATCGAGAAGTTTGACGGCTGCACGATACGTCGAAGAAGTGCTCGAAGAACATGTGAGGCCGCTTGCGTGGCTTATGGGAGAAGATTTTCTCTTAATGCACGACAACGCCAGACCGCATGTCGCTAGAACAGTTTGCGACTACATGGAAGATGTTGGAATCACCGCGATGGAGTGGCCAGCTCGTAGTCCTGATCTCAATCCGATTGAGCATGTCTGGGATGAGCTAAAAAGAAGAGTTCGAGCAAGAAGCCCTGCTCCTACGCGCCTCCAAGAGCTTCAACTTGCCATTGAAGAGGAGTGGAACGCCATACCACAAGATTTCATGGTGAAATTAATACGGTCCATGAAAAACCGATTAAGAGCTGTAATCAAGGCTAGGGGAGGGAATACACCTTATTAAAAAACAATTTGATCAAGCATTTTGAGTTTTATTTTTATTCTTTGTTAAGCTAAATTGGGTAATTTTATCCGTATGTTGGGTTTTGTGCCCTAAAACTCCCTATGGGTACTTTTTTTACACTGTATTTGATATCATTAGAAAGGTACTGAAGTAAACATTCAAATAGTGTAAGTTTTATTTTAATATGTATTCACATTTATGAAAAAAAACTGCTTTAACAACAAAAAGTCAACGTGTGCGATTTTATTGCTCTCAAGTGTATAATTTTATGAAAATACGTCGATATCATTTTAAAACCACATCCTCAGGAAAACCTGATAATTTGCAGATAACTGTTCGTATAAATTGTAGATAATAAAAACAATAGGGCGCAGTTGATCATAGTTATTTCAAAACCATGCATTACATTCTTGTTACTGAATTGGAGACTACCAGCTTCACTTCCTGCAAATTACAGGTATGGCTCCTCATTCGCCATTCGAAGGGGGGGAGAACACACTTGACTAACAAAAAAAATCATCCGGATCCCTGAATCCAAAAATGGTTTTCACAAACTCACAATATTTTTGAAAGACCTTTCTAACGATACCTCACAACATGGGGTAGATGAGGAAAAAAAGTATCGTACTAAACCCACTTTCGTGTAGGGGAGATATCCTAAAAAAAAATATTTTTCTTGATTTTATTTTACCACTTTGTGGGCATGATTAATATGTATACATATGCCGAATTACAGCTTTCTAGTACTAACCGTCCCTGAGCTAAGCCGCGGACAGACAGACAGACGGACATGGCGAAACTATAAGGGTTCCTTGTTTACTACGGAACCCTAATAAAAAAACGGCCAGGTGCGTGTTAGACCACGCACAATGAAGGGTTCCGTAATCCTGTTATGCTTGTTTTTTTTTTAAAGCTCCATGGGACCGTAGACCTAAGAATTTATATTAATTTCAACTTGATATCTCCACACGTTCCTGAGAAAAAGGATCTTGACAGACAGACGGAGATATGGGTTCCGTTTTTTCCTTTTGTAGTAGAGAGACCCTAAAAACGAGCGATGTCGTGGGACACTGTTGGAACGAAGTTGCTTTCGCTTTTGCACACTTGGCGAATGAGATGGATGACGTAATACCGACTTTTGAAGTGTCGTGACGGTCAAAATGTTACTTTCGGTCTAGTTCTCATTCACCAAATGTGCAAAGTATAACGTGCGATGAGGAACTTCGGTCCAAAAAAAATAAACAAATCTCATACACGAAATTTTCCTTGCTTTATCACGTACTGAACCATTGACTGTGCGCGAGTCTGATTCTCATTTGGCCTGTTATAATGTTAGCACAATATCGATGAAATAATACACCCTTGTATTCTGTGCTCCGCTAACTAGTGATGTGGCGAAATTAAAAAATAAGGGGTGGAATTCCATGTGGCGCGGTGATAACGACCCCGATTTACGAGTTGTAGTAGGTCGTAGGTTTAAACCCAGGCAGGCGCTTTACTTTGTGTAAATCATTTCATGACCACTGCTCTCAAAACGGCGAAGAACATCGAGAGGTAAACCGGCTTATCCTAGAACCAATAATTCGAAGACATGTGACATCAACCAACCCGCACTGGGCCTGCCTGGTGAAGCCGACTCCCACTCGAAGAGAGGAGGCCAGTTTCCCAGGAGTGGGAATATTATAGGGTGAAATATGCTATACGGGGTGTCCGGGACATCGACGCGAAGCCGGTTACCATGGATTCAGTACATGATTCTGAACCCCCCTGCGTTGAAATTTTTCGTAGGTTATAAAAAAAAGCAGCTGCTCCATACATTTTGACCGCGTAGGTATTGGACTTTTCTATGAAACAGCGGATTTTTTTTTTAATAACCGACGAAAATTTTTAACGCAGGGGGGTTCAGAAACAGTACTGAATCCATGGTAGCCGGCTTCGCGTCGATGTCCCTGCCACCCTGTATATTTATAAGTGACTGCTAAGGTGGTACATTAATCTTTTTTTTTTAGATAAGGGATATTTTCTTTTACTACCGCAGAAATAACTTTGTTTTCTTGGTACTTATTAAATTATTTTTTATTGTTGCGGCTGATAATATCAATCCAGTGGATGCGTAAATAATTATCCCAACAACGGAACCCTTGTACACACACACTTGGCCGGTGTTTTATTTCCTTTAGTGTCCTAAGGGGATTATAGACGATCAATCTAGCATAAGGTTAATCTTGATGAGTTCAATAAGAAGAAACTCTTAGCAATCCTACTATTCCATGCTGATTTAGCACTACAGCGCTACAAGGTCCTTTTGGCGCGTGACTAAAATCCGAACTAACGCTGCTAACTTGTTGTGTCAATACAATTCTTGTGACAATTTCAAACATAGGTTTTTTTAATAGCCAGTATGATGTTATGACTAATCTTATTACAGGGACTGATGGCAGATGAGCTAGCGAGCCTGGAAAAAAAGTTCACAAACTTAAACCTCCTAAACAGCAAACAAGAACACTTCTTTGAAGTCGACACCCAAGGAATTCGTGTTCTGAATATCATAAGTGGTGATGATTATAAGTGAGTGAATAATGACATGTAATGAACTTAACCCCAGCTGCCCAGCTTGACCTTTGTGAGTAATACAAAGCCTGTTTCAGTTACAGGATTACAAGTCAATCCATGGCGATGGAGAAAACGAATATAGGTGGCAGAACCATTCAAGTACAAAAACTGGTATGGACATTAGGCAAACAAGAAATGTAACGAATAAATTTATTAAATAAAGCATCCAAAACTATCTTATTTTGCCTGTTCTACAGATAATTCACTTTGACAGTCACTAGGTACTCTGTCCGTGAAGAGCTCTGGTATCTGAAAAATAATTAAATTAAATTTATTATATAATTTTATTTAAAATATCTATGTACCGACATTAGTTATGAAAAATCTTCGCTATTTAATACCTGCGGTGTATAAGCCTCCACTCTGTCTAGTAACGAGTCCGAATAACCCGGAGAATAGTATCTGTAATGAAAAAATAATTAAATTAAGACTTCTTACGCGTAAAAAAAAAAACAGAAAACACCGAGTCATCGAAACAGCGAGCAAGAAAATTTAACTACCTCACTATTTCTTCCGGGAAGCAACTATTTATAATATTAATATATTCTTTTAGAGATGATCCGGGAACTGAATCCATTTCTTGAACTCGTTTCAATGCTCCCGTGGTTACAAATAATCTTCGAGCTCTTGCATCGATGGGTAAAATCTAAAAATGTGTAACTCCATTAGCAACATGAATAACAATCGACTATCCCTGGATCTTGCAAACCTAAGACAAATTTTAAGCCTTTTCCATGGTTTACGGGGATTTGCTTTACCTAAGTGATTAGTAAACAACCTGTATTTTAAATAATTATTTATTCGCCCCATCTAGTCTGTGCTGAGTTGCAATGTGTGAAGATGTCCCATCATTACTTAAACGTACTAAAATAAAACAGATAAACGTCAAAAACACGTGTTTTTGACACGTTATGTCAAACAACCGGTAGGCAGGCCTAATGTTGAACCAAATACACAATTTATTTCTTATTTGACTGAATTAACTTGTGATGGCGGGAAGAGGAAGAGGCCGTGGTGGCAGTGGCCTATCCTTAACACATGATCAATTGCAAGCACTCGGTATAGCTAGAGGAGACAATACACCACAAACTTTAGCACCACCGCCGCTATTCCCGAAGCTTGAAGCGAAACCACTACCATTAGTTAGCGACGCCGCTACAGATTACATGTTGATTGTAAAGGATCAGTTTATTGAGTATTTACACGAGTCACCGGCTTTTGTGAAGTTAAAGACACATACAGATGGCGTCGAGCGGTACTCTGACAAGTATAAAATGCTAGCTCTTGATGCCAAGAAAGGGAAAGTGTTGGATTGTGTGTGGGCAAACATGCCAGCCGAGTTGAGGCCACAAGCGAACAGAGTGCGTGCTACAGCTCGCAAGCGGAAGCTTGATGACCCGGCAGCGATAGCTAAGAGGCTTCAGACATTGGAGAAGAAAGAGAATCAAGAAGACGACGAAACTGTTGAAACAAACGAAAATGAAGAGCCTGTGAAGAACCAAGAAGTCAATGACGACGAGGAGATTGAAGACGAGCATGAAGAAGAATTTGAAATCGATGATGGTACAGACTATGCAAACAACTATTTTGACAACGGTGAAGATTATGATGAAGAAGATGACAACCTTGATGATGGACCAGTTTACTGAACAATGTATAACTAGAGAGTTATACATTGTTCGGCTTAACAAACAGTGGGAGCGGCCAGTTCGGTTTGAGTAACCTACTTATAGGTAACTCAAATATTGTACTTTATGTAGGTACTACAAAATATGATGTAGTTAAATAATTTTACATAACTTCTCATCTAGGCTATTGATGGTCTGTGATATTACTAACATAATTACGTCCTAATAAAAAGTTGACCTAAGTTAAATGAAATCTATAATTTTTCTTTGAATATCAAGAGAATCAGACAAGCTATGCCACACACAACACTGACCTTAGCGTACTGTGCTAAGACGTATTTGAGTATGCAAGCAGGAGCAGAATGCAACAATGGTTCCAGTGCTGGTCGATGCAAGCAGCACTGCAGGGCTTGCTTCAAGGCACATGACGCTCTTGCACGAACCTCTGCTGAAGACTTGGGGTGGGTGTATAGCTGTGTTGAATAAGTTACAAAACATTATGTAGCACTTCTGTCTATCACAAACTCTGACAGTATCTGTTGTAAATTAAATACTCTTGGGAATAGGTACATGGCATGATATCTTTGTGGATGTTAATAGATAAAAGTTCTTCCTGCTGAAAAAAAATACTTATTACTTCTTATTGATAAGGACATTTTACTTGTTATGTTGCATAGCATAATAATTATTGACATGTCTGAATCGCTGTGGAGAAAGCAGTGGTGGACCAGTGGTAACGGCCGCGACTTATGAGTTGTAGGTCAGGTAACTGGCATGTCCTAGTAAAACCAAATATTCGAAGACATGTGACATCTACCAACCGTACTAGGCCCGCGTGGTGTATTACGGCCCACTCCCTCTCACTGAGATGTTATAGGCTAATTATGCTGAATCTCTGAATGTATCTATCATCAAACATTACATTATCCTGGAGACGCAAACTACGACACTAGAATGAATAGGTGTTTAGTTATTTAATACTTCAAGCACACAAAAATACGGAGGCGAACTTAATGCTCTGTCAACCTTTGGGTGATGCAGAAAGAAGCACATGGTACATAGGTGCAATTTCAAAACTAGATATCTTTATATTTAAACATAAAGATATAAATATTACCTACCTACCTATTAAAACTATTTAGGTATTTAGTATGCCGGTTTAAAAAAAAAATGTCTAGCAGGAGATGAAAAGCCAAGGGAGCTGTCTTACCTGCAGTAATCGAGGCAGTGCATTGGCGACGGCAATAGCCAGGCTGTGCTGAGGGGAGTGCTTCGCGATATGACCGAGGGTCCAGGTAGCGGCACAAATTTCGGCGTCTTCTGCTTCGGAGTTTTGAAGAATTTCGACAAGCCGTGGAATGGCCTAAAAATTAGCATCAAACATAAGTTAACATAGTTTATGGCTTAAAACGAATGATTAGAGAAGTAGGCTAATACAACATAGGATAGGAGAATCTCCAAGTCCATCAGCAGGGCCATTTCCGTATGAGAAGAATCCAAAGTTTTAATTTTAAACACAGGTTCTCATAAAGTTTACGAAATCATACAATTCTGATTCATACACTACTACTACTTCTCTTTATCCGATCGTGTAAGTATGAGTCCTGCCTACCTTAGATTCAACAACGGCCATAGCAAGCTGATCCGACTGCCCGGCAATGAACCCTAGCGCCATACAAGCAGGCACGCGCGCGCCCCCTACCGGCTCTCCCAAAAGCTCCACTAAAGGACCACATCCACCTGTATTCACCACTAATTGCGCCAACTGGAAATAAGACCGAGGTGGTTTAAGACGTCTCCTCTCCTATGAGTAGCGGATCCGGGGCGGCTAAGGGGCTCAATAGCCCCCCCAAAAGCAACAGAGTTCTTCCGTGACAACTATTAAAGTGAACTTGATATAATTTTAAACTTTTTAGCAACCATTACACTACCTAAGGTAAGTACCTACAATTATCATCAATTATGCTTTCTTTGTTTCCAAGAGTATGTTTCCCATTGAGGAATTTTCGAAAAGTAATCCAAGGAAGCTTGTTATGCGTTAAGCAAAATAAAATGTTGTGTGTGCCTCAGCGGTATCAAGCCCCTCCGGCTTGATACCGCTGAGGCACACAAACGACAATCCTGGATCCGCCACTGTCTCCAGTTACATAAAGACTTGCACCTAATCCTTTCTGGAGCTATCGCTGCAGCACCGAGTCATACCAATCGGCTGGCCGTGCTCTTCGGTATCGGCAGGCTGATTCCGTGACCGCTTTTCCTCGGTCTAGGGAAGGATGTCTCTGAGCGACAACGGCGCAATTTTACGACCATGATCCCAGTAGGTGGCGACGAATTTTATCTTCTTTAAAGGCGCTTTCATATTACCTATTTGATTGTTTGCGTCTATTTTGAAGGCGAAAATTATCCTATGTCGTAATCCAGGTTTTGCTCTATCTGTGTATCAAATTTCATCCAAATCCGTTCAGCCGTGGAGGCGGAAAAAGGTAAAAGACACTAAGATAGACAGAGTTACCTACTTACTAATAATATTAGTACCGAACTAACCTATGGATACAACGACATCTTTCTAGCCTACTGCCTAAGCTACTAAAGTATTTTCTGAAAATAATCACGAAGGAAGTTGGTAAACCAATACTCTACATCAACGGAATGCTTGACGATATCCCTGAGCAGACAGGCGGCCGCCTTGCGTACGGGCGCGGCATCGTGGCCGGCGTGCAGCAGCGCGGGCGGCAGGGCCCCGCCCGCCACCACCGCCTCCGCCAGATCCGTGCGCGCGCCCGCCACCGCGCCCAGAGCGCAGAGTGTGCTACGCTGAACGGTAACAACAGGGTGTGGCGTTAGTAGTAGGTAGTTAGGTACAGTCAGCGTAAAAAGATGTATAATAAGTACATCGACAAGATTTCACGCACAATCAAAAGGTGTAGTAAATAGTATAGGTACCTACCATTCAAAAGTGTCGTGATTCCAGGAAGATGATAATCACCATACGTGACCAGTGACCATACTAAGAACATTCAAAATTGTGGGGGATATACAGGGTGTCAGGGACATCGACGCGAAAACTGTTTCTGATTCAGTACTTACATGATTCTGAACGCGGGCGTTGAAATTTTTGATCAGTTATTAAAAAAAGATCTACTGTTTCATAGAAAAGTGCAATACCTACGCGGTCGAAATGTATGGAGTAGCTGTTTTTTTTAATAACCGACGAAAAATTTCAACGCAGGGGGGTTCAGAATCATGTACTGAATCCATGGTAACAAGCTTCGCGTCTATGTCACCTGCCACTCGGTATACCTCCAACTAAACCAACATCGTATTTTTAGCGAGAATATAATCAACTGTCCCATACAAAACTTCCTACTCCACCAATAAGTGGTACGAACGTACGGAACGGCTGGTAATTTTTATCGCGATTACGATGTTGATCACATGGATGAAGTTGTTTTTGATGGTCTGTACAACACTCTTAAATATGACCACACATTTCTGATACATGCTGTAGGTATGACGATAATAATTACTCTAGTTAGTCGAAGTATATTATTATACCATGGTTAGTCCCAACTATTCTCCCAATGCAAGTCTGTTTTCACTGACGAACATGAGGCTGAGTTGAACTACAAGTGTCGGGAATAGTCCGACCATAGATATGAAAACGTCGGACTTATAGATAGAACTGTTTTTTTTATATTTCTATGAGTCCGACCTATAGTGGACACTGGAAAGCATCAGATACGCAGATTTATGTTTCCTCTCGATAGATGACGTAATTTAAAATCTGGGATTTTTCGCAGCTTTCTATAGGACTATAATGACGAATACCTACTATACGACAGCTGAGGAACGAGGAGATGATGGAGATAAGTAATAAATAAATAACCTTCAGTTTAGGATCTTGGTTTTCCAATCCGTGTACTAAATGACAAATAGCACCAGCTTCCACGACCGCTTCAGGCTTGTGCTGGGCCAAGTCTACCAAAGCGCCAGCTGCAATCTAGATAAATTATCAGTGAACATTAAAATTTATTTATTAACAAACTTTTTCCCGCGGCTTCGCTCGCGTGGAGCTCGGAAATTGACCCACGGGATCGTACTACCGGCATAAAAGGTATCCTATGTACTAATCATGGTCATGGTTTATCCGTGTACCAAATTTCACCAAAATCCGTTCAGCTGTTAAATCGGAACCTTCTTTCTTATATCTATGCTCAGGACCAAACCACGCTGCACCTTCTGGTACAATTACAATTCAATACCTACCTACTTATAAAATTACTTATTTTTTTTAAACTTACTTGCTTCAGACTCATTTCCGGTTCCTGGAAAGCTAATACCAGTAGTGGTAGAGTGCCAGCGTCTACCACTAACCCCGATAGTTGTTCGCTGTGCTTCCCGATGTATCCCAAGGCCCACGCGGCATTCTCTTTCACCTAAAACAGGTAACACAGATGTCATTTTAAGTACTTAGTTTTAGAAATGCAAAATTTTCACGCAGGTCTAAGGCGACCAAAATAATTAGAAAACTGGGTAGAACACTCTCTTTTGCATATCGTATTTCAAACATTTACGGATGACGATTATGACTGTCAGTTGTGTAATCAACTTGGTCGGCTAGTAAGGAAACACAAATGTGTCTTTATTCACTTGTGTATCAAAGTCTTCAAGACAGGATACAATATGCTCTAAAGCGCCAAGCCGAATAATCGCACTACCCAGTTCTTCATTATGTCTGCAAATAATAAATCAGATTAATTTTAAATTCATTTTTTACTGTATTTTATGGCCTTATAAATGAACGTTGACTTACTTAGCAACAGCTCTCATTAGATACAGCGCGGACCTTTTATAATAAACCTGTGGAAATAAGTTCATGGAATTAGGAGCACGACCGTCTGAATAAATAATCTTGAATTGTGCATTAACCTGCATATGCGTACACACCTAAGTACCCAACTATATGAAAATTTTGTTGGGGAGTAGGTATCTATTCGATTAGGCATTAGCTATTTAGGCAAATCTCAGTATAAACGAGTTGTGTTTGTGCGATAACTTGTAGGTAATAAATAATATATCCGGCGAATTTTGGATGTTGGTAAATACCTATTAAAACCTCTGCCTATCTCTTCGGGACTATATCGGCATTGTAGTGTTATCAAGCCTATGTATGTATGATTCAAGAACCTATGACCATCGGCATCATTTATTTTTATTGCCTGGATCGGTATCCCTTTCCAAAATCCCTAGGTTTTTTAATCTAATCAACTCCGAATCGATTCGATACAGGATGCAGTAGCGATTTAGTCAACTGCATCCGTCAAGGGGGCGACTACCGCTCATTAGTAGGTACTAAACCACTTTCGCTATGAAACTCATAGGTACATAACCGATTCGTGAAAAAAGACAAATTCCCATACAATAGTAGACAGACTATTTTGATGCATGTATGCAAAGTTTAGTCTTTTTTTCGAAACCGGTAAAAGTTTCATAGCGAAAGTTGTTTAGTACTTACTTATGACGGAGAGAATGGCCCCCTTGACGGATGCAGGTGACTAAATCGCCACCTGTACCTACCTCCAGATCTCCACACTGTAAATCTGTTAATGTTAGCATAGCCAGAATACTAACATTATATTTATTAAGATTTTCGAGAGTGATGGTAATCACGCCTCCATTGAGTAGTTGCCTGGCCACCCCCTCGTCGTGTTCAGCAAGTCGGGCGGCCGCTACCACCGCGCACTGGCGGACAGTACTACACGTATCGGACAGCAATGGTCTTAATAAACCTGTGTGGGTTTACAAACATCACGCCTTTTTAATATTTTGGGATTGGGCAGAAGGATAATATTTCGTAAGCTGATAATATCGGGATTGAACTGACGGCTAAGTTTCAAATACTTTAATCATAGGGACTTAAAATAATTAAAACGATACCCATAAAAGGTACTTACATCCATATAAATGCAACTACTTATGTATACTTAAAGATAAACCTATAATACGTACCTATTTTAAGTAGGTACCTAAGTATGAATGACCGAATTGAATTGCATGGTATCTATTTCATTCACGCTATTTGTAAGTTAAATAAATTTGATAGCATAGCTACTAAACTTGATTTTATTTAGCAGACAGGTTTGTTGGGCTTTGCCGCAATACGTCGTGTACTCTATTACATACCTACACGCTGTACCCAGTGTACATGGTCATGTGCCACACATTGCTTACGTAAGTTATAAATAAACTATAATAAATCATATTTACCAAGTACACCCGCGCTCTCCAAGCATTTTACATTAGTTGATCTAGTCGCCAGTTCAGCCATAGTCTGGACGAATACCAGTCGAGCTTTCTGGTAGGTCTCGAATACTAGGAAAGTTACAAATATTTGAATAAGAAAAGCACACAAATAATTTCGACGAACCCAAATACAAGTTCATTTTTTGTTAACCCTACAAAGAACCTGTTATGGTAATTTAAACTGAACATGAACTGCGAACTCAAATCTGGAATAAGTAGGTATTACTTTGTGGTAGCTAGGTAGTATATATGGTTAAATCTAGGTAAATAATACATCACCCCAATATGTTTAAACCTATTCTGAAAAAACAATGTCTATTAGATATAGGTACATTAGTTAGGTAGGTAGGTCTCAGGTAAATAATAGGCGGATGTCTGCACTCCTTCTAAATCTTGTATGTTTATCATCACTTCCTTCAATGAACCATTTATGAATACCTGCAACTAACGCTGTTTGTAAACATAAACATTCCTAACTATCTATCAATATGTAGGTACCTAATTGAATATTCCTTGGACTGCTCATAGAATGGCTCATGATTATATAATTTGTAAATAACTCTCGAATATTTATACACAAACTTTTGATAATTAAAAGATACTGACGTATAGGCATGACATTCAGATTTACTTTTGTTTTATTTCCAGAGACATAGGTAATCAAAAATATATCACCAGCCACATGTGAGAAGCTTTGTATTCAATCTGGGGACCTACATCCACCTATCTACAGGCCCCCTGAGATTCAACCCCATTACCTATCCAAAAACAAGAAAAAAGCATAATAATCCAGTTTCATACGTTAATTTTAACTTAAAATTAATAGTGCCTAGTAAAATTCTTCATACCCATTAGGTGCACCATAATATTGTTTGATCATGTGCGCGCGACAGTCACCAGTCGAGCGCGGCTCGCGGGGCGACCTGCGTCCGCGCAGGCCAAGCACCCGTGAAGGTCACTCAGTTCGAACTCACGTCTCGAACAACTACAAGCGCGTCATTAGCAATCTGTACAGCAAGCTACATAGAAATGCCATTGTATATCACACATGCAGGCAGTGTTTATCTGGCGGAGTGAACCCACACATGAGTACATGAACGGACGCTGTTAAAACAGGCCGCGTGGTTACTTACTAACAAGTTTACACATTGTTTGTGTTTCTGTTTAATTGTGTTTAATTAAAATGATAAACGTAATCTGCCGGTGCTTCTTTTGTTAAATAAAATCATAGATTTTTAACTTTTTGTGAGGTGTAAATTGTAAACAAGCTAAGATGCCGTATGTGATGGTTATGGGCAGCCTGAGTGCTCCTCATCTATCTAAGGATGAAGGTGTCACTGTATACGGACTCAAGAGTGAGGAGCGAGCTTCGTTAGTGAGGGTAATAAACATTTCCTAATGAGCATAAACATTTTTTCTTAAAGATTTTTCCAACTTAATCCTACCTAAGTTTGTGTAACTTTTTTTAAATGTTTTGATTTCTGTAATCGTTAACAAAATAATAATATGGTACCGGTGGCAAACTATGTTTAGTAAGTAAAGATTCAAATTTTCCATTAAAAGTTTTGTAGGGTTGATCAAACAAACGCAGGCAGTGTTTTTACCTTCGCGTATCCATTTCTAAATAGTAATGTTGTCAACTGCATGTGCAACAAAATTGCATGGCGCATGACTTATCTTTATGCATTTCATGACTCATACTATTTTTTCCTTGTTTATCTACCTATCTCTAGGTACAGGGAGGCTTAGGTAGACGTGTCACGTCTGCTATGTATTATGATGCTAAAGTCTGCATTCATTCATATAGGTTATCTTTTACAGGAGTTAAACACGTCCTTCGGCATGCAGGTCGCAGCAGCATTGGAACCGGAAAGAACTGTACGAATAACTCAGAAAGGACTAACTCTTGTTGTGGTGAACCGTCTTCACGCGTTATTTGGATACGATGTCGTCTCACACGCCATGGCAATGACAAACGCCAACCGAGAGCTGATATCCTTTAGCATGTATAAGAAAACTAGTTCTGGCCCACAAGGTCACAGTCAAGGACATGGTCACAGTCAAGGACATGGTCACAGTCAAGGACATAGCCATAGTCAAGGTCACAGTCATAGCCAAGGTCACGGTCACAGCCAAGGTCACGCTCACGGTCATTCGCACAGAAGCTCTCCCAAGGGCCACAGCAGTGTGGTCACGCTTTGATCGAACGTGAACGTTGAATAAGATTGTTATTCAATGAACGTGCACTAAAGATGTGTATGGACTCATATTGTACGCCTGTAAAATTGAAATTGAATCTCATGTAAAAAATCCGTCCTATAATGTAATATTAGTGGTATATTTATTTTGAACACAATTGGCACGATTTTATTGTGTAAGTGTTAAATTCCATTTAAAATGAGGGTATAAAAATAAACATATTTGTAATATATTCGTGTTATTTATTCATTTTTAAATAAACCTTTACAAATACAGTGCATTAGAAATACAATTCGAATAATATAAAACCTATATTCAGTCTTAAATTCTATACCTGAGGGTTCTTTTTCAGTGGAACTGGAATGAATATAAAAGTAGAAAATTAACTTCTTATAACTTGAGGACTAGAAAAACTATGCATGTGATGTAGAGTCCAGACAAAATAGACATGGTAAGTATTCGTAGAGCTGAAAATTAGCACAAATCTTTAATACACTTTAAAGTCTTGGCCTACCCGAATATCGAAACGAAATCCTGTATTTTTATATGCGCATAACATCCTATATTTTACAGGTGTTGTTTTTTCGCATTATCGAACCAACCCGGTTAGGTTTTTGGATCAGGCTTTTCAGACTTTTGAAAAACGTTTGCATGCAATTTTAAAATTGGTAGCATCAATATTTATACTTCACTACAGAGCCCACTTTAACCTTCCACCACGCATGATGCTTGGATAAGGAACATTCCCTGCAAAGACAGGTTAGGTAAGAACTGTGACCTTACGAGCCGAGCGAACGGGACGAGCCCACTCACGTATCACGACAGGACCGAACGGAGCGTGCTTACTCACGAGATGAACGCGCTCCTTCACAAGACAAGAGAGCAGAGCGAGCCACTCTCGAGGCGTGCAAGCGTATCTAGCCGAACGCTCGAAACGAGCTATCTCACGAGCGGAGTGATCCTTCTAATTACTTCAAGCAAAGCGAGGCCACTAATGAGTCGAGTGGACAAGGCGAGCCCAATAACGAACCGAGTGAAAGACGCGCGTACACTTACGTCAGGATAGAGGGCTAAAACTTGATGAATTCTACATTCAGATCCGTATCTACCGTGTGTGGAATCGCGACCGTTTAATAAAAATAGTAAAATATGCCAATTTGTAATAGTGTATTTAAAGTCTGTACCAATGATATCTCTTTGCGAATTATTCCGAGATTACATTTTGTTATGTCTAATTTGACTGGACGTTTATAGCAAAATGGTGAGACAAATGCCTTGGCAAGTATAAAGAGATATGATTGACCGGTCAACTATGGCTCTCTGCACCTATCCTCTGTCTCTGTTCTCCTAATTTCTTCAGAGCTGCAGCATACTGCCTCTGAACATCCATCAGCCTTGAGTATTCGTTGTAGAGATCATTTTTCTGTTCCTTCTCACTTTTGAATTTCTCCTCAACCTTTTTGACAGTGTGGTTGACCCAGTCCACGATGGATTCGAACTGCGTCATAAACTCTTCTCTCTTGCGGACTGAAGACATAGCCCTGTAACATTATAAACGGTTATTTTTTTTAGTACAATAACTTGTTGTGTGAACATGTTCGACAAATAATCGTATTCAGTAACTTGACAATACCACTTTCTGACAAAAAAGGCGAAATTGAATAAACGTTACAATGTACAACGCATATATTCGTTTACAACATAACTTAAACAATAAGCAATGACTAATTCACGGTTTTGCAAGGTCAATTATTATTATTTTTTTTTTAAACGTGGACAACGTTTAAAAAAAGAAAAAAAATATTGACCACTAAGAATTTATTCCTGTATCGTGGGTGCGTTTACAAACATAGAAACTCACATACACTAACACCCAGACCCGGAACAACTACTTGCAGATCATACAAATATTTGTTCCGTGCGGGGATCGAACCCGCGACACGTTGCGCAGTAGTCGATCGCTCAGCCACTGCGCCAACCGTGTCGTCAACTACAATAAAACATTTAATATAACAATTAAAATACATTAACGGTTTTGTTAAAAATTAAAGCGTTATTTTGTCGCATTATAATGATAAAAGATGGCAAAATGATGATTTACAATAGAACAACACATGTTTTTGAGATTTATTATAATTCCACTATTTTGACCAATCATTCCTTTTTGTTATAGTGTTAGCCCGCGTGCGCACGAACGTAAAAATATCGCTAAAAATATTGGGCCGAGCATTGACAATCCTACAAAGCGCTTCCCAGCGCTTCAAAAAAACACACCATCGGATTTTCAACTACCAGTGAAAATACAGACAGTGCGTTGAAAATTTGGTGCGTGAAAATATCAATATTTTGATTTTAAAGGAGCAAGTTACTGAATACGATTATTTGTCCAACTAAAGTGGTTTTTTTTATTACGGGCCTATCGCTTAACTACTACTTAGGGTAGGCCTAGAATTCATATAATTTGCCTAGTCTCAATTATACTGCTGTTGAATTTCACAATAATGCATGACGCATTTCAATTTTTACCTAGGTAAGTTATATCAATATCACAGCACAGCCATAAAATTATCGATGCGTCATTTAGAAATGTAAGATTTTTAATTTCTTCCTTATCTACACAGATGTTAGGTTTAATTTCACAAAGCCAGTTGTATTTTTTTTTGTAAAATTATTATTTTATTTTCATTTTATATATTTAATATTACTACTTATACACTCAGAGATGTCACCCAAAAAACAATTAAACACCACCACCAAATCTTTTCAAACTGTCCTATTTTGACTGACAGGGTCCAAATTTATATCTGTTGATTAACGTGGATAATCAATTAACAAGTTCCAAGTAATGGAGTACTACTCATACAGAGGACAATATGTTAAGTGTCACCCTCTGTTATTCCGCCAATGAGCATGTACAGATATCCACTTGCAGATAGACGATGTTGAGTATCTTTATTGCCCGTCCCACTTGTGCAAACTTTAACAAGTTTGTACAGGTCACCGGGAATTTAAACAGCCTCTCTCTCGGCCCTTGCAGCCCACTGTTTGGAACGAGCAATCCGAAAGATTCTAGTATTTAAGGATTATTCAGCATACCACGAAAAACCATAAAAACATATTTAACCAGCGCCAAATTGCGCCTTACGTCCAACTTATAGTAAACGACCATCCCTTTTACAAAGAGGGTTGGATACATAAGTGAATAGCATGGGTAAACGCCAAATTGCTTCATAAAAAGGAACTGGGTAAAATTATTTTGCATTTTTTCTACAATCTGACAACCATCGGTTATAAAAAAAATCTGTTGTGTCATAGAAAAGTGCAATACCTACGCGGTCAAAATGTATGGAGCAGCAGATTTCTTTTTTGCATAACCGATGAATAATTTCAACGCAGGGGGGATTCAGAATCATGTACTGAATCCATAGTAACAATTTTCTGTATATTTTTCTGATTTTGTTTACTGCAGTGGATCATATAGTTTTAGGCATCATAAAACTTGCGTTTAGCTCCTGTAGTCTCATTAATGAAAAAAAAAACTTACTCATCATAATTATCCAGAATCGAGTTGAGCAGACTCAACTCTTTTGAGGTATATAGTTTTACTTCTAGTAGGGTGTTGTAGAATATGTAATACTGTTTTGTTTCCTTATGCTTGGATGCAACTGTACAAAAAAAGTTGGTATTGTTAAGAGGTATGCGCTAAGGTAGCCCGCGAAATTCAATTTTCCTTACGTTTTTTGCAATTTGCAGGTCAGTGTCAGGTTGTATCTTGATTAAAATATGGTTCGCGACCGTAACAAATATGGCTTTACTGAATTATAATCATTAGAATCAGCATTACAATTCGTTGATGAAAGTCATTCAATAGGATTATATGAACTTTTGAATTGATGATATTTATGATTAATCAATATAATTCAATAGATAAATATTGGATACGGCCGCGAATCATAATTAGAACCACATACAACCTGATATTGATCTGCAAATTGCAAAAAAACGTAAGAAAATTTGAATTTCGCGGGCTACGCGGACGCTTTCGTATGTGTTACGTACGTACACAATATTAATATTATTATGTGCAATACACATAACGGGTGAAACAAATTTTAGCCCCGTTATGCCTAAAGCTGAGATTCACTTGTACTCCTCGTCAATGTGATATTTTTTTTGCACTGGACCATACCCAGCACCATAATTGCGTAACACAAGATCGATCACAATCTGTTTCAATTTGACAGATCAACAACATACATTGCATTATTTACGTTGTTGACAAATTTTTCCAGCATAAGAAGCAATGGATTAGCAATATCCTTCAAAATTATTCAGATTGTGATTGATCGTGTGTAGGGTGCTGGGAACAGTGGGAACCTAGCTTCAGAGACATTGAAAGTCAAAGTTCCAACTTTATTTCATGAAAACATGTTAATGTATATTTTACTGTTATTTAGGTCTTATAATAACAAAACTATCAACAACGTGCGAAGTTTTCTCTTGTTGCAAAATTGTGTTTGCAACATGCTTTTGACATCGTGAGTCTAGTTATATCACGTCGTGCACAATTCTAGATAAACCTCTTTCGAAAATTTATCTAATATTAAGTACGAAATATTTTCAAGAAATTCGTGAAAACTTATACAATTTATTGCGCATTGCGGGACGACATTGGTCAGGTACCTAAATAAACAAAATATGGAATACCTTGATTGTAAAGTTCAATGAACCTCTTCTCATATTGCAGTAGCTCAGCAGTGCCGGGCACCTCATCAATGGCAGTAGAATATCGCAACACCTCCCGGTTTAATTTGGCAAGTTCCAGTCTCATACTTGTAATAAAAGCTTTCAGTTTTTCTTGTCTTTCATTAAATTCTTTCAATTCTGCGGGCGTCAATGGCTGTTCTTCGACTTTTGCGTCGGGATCTTTTGCAACCCTTTAGGATTTTAAAATTGGTTTAATCTTTTAAACGGTAATGTTGATTAATAACAAAACTATGACATACTAGCTTTTGCCCGCGGCTTCGCCCGCGTGGATGTCGAAAATTATCCCACGGGAACATACTACCGGGATAAAAAGTATCCTAAGTGTCAATCCAGGTTATAAACTATCTGTGTGCCAAATTTCATCCAAATCCGCTCAGTAGTTTTTGCGTGATTGAGTAACAAACATCCAAACATACAAACTTTCACATTTATAATATTATAAGTAAGATATAATATTAGTAGGATAGGATATAGTAGGATTAGATGAGGACATTTAGCTAGGTAACGAGGAATTTTCTTGGTGTAGCAAAAGACTTTAATTTAACGTAAAAATCAGGGACATGGAAAAAATACAATTATTTATAGTGAAGAAGTTAATAGTCACCTCAGTTTATCTTCCAATTTACCATGTTCTTTGTTTCTATGTTCAATTACTTGCAACAATTCATTTCTCTCTCTTGCTAACTCCTTGAGTGACTTATAAAACTGTTTGACATTTTTATCACTGAAACATAATAGTTATACCACAGATGAATACAGATAGGACACTCCGCATTTTAGGTATGACGCTACAGGTAGGTACGCGGCTGGCTCGACTTGTCAAATTCAGTGCGCGTAACGTAATCAGATGGGTAGGCAATAGAAAGAAAGGCAACTTCTAGGTGAATATTACTGTAGGTAATTAGTGCTGTGCGACTGAATTACATTTTATTGCGTCGTAGCAAGAGTCATTTTTTAGGGTTCCGTAGTAAACAAGGAACCCTTATAGTTTCGCCATGTCCGTCTGTCTGTCCGCGGCGTAGCTCAGAGACGGTTAGTACTAGAAAGCTGTAATTTGGCATGTGTATACATATTAATCATGCCGACAAAGTGATAAAATAAAATCAAGAAAAATATTTTTTTTAGGGTCCCTCCCCTACACGTATGGCTAAAGTGGGGATGGTTTTTTTTTTCTCGTCTACCCCATGTTGTGGGGTATCAATAATATTGTGGGTTTGTCAAAACCATTTTTGGATTCAGGGATCCGTTTGCGAAATATTAAACTTTTAACTGATTTTTTTTGTTAGAGCCAAGTACACATTGGGACCTATTATGTAAATAAGAATGTATAACGTTGAGAGCTTCGTTTTGCACACCGTAATGACGCAATTTACGCAAAAGCGTGTCATGGTGCACGCAATCAAAAGCTTTGGAGAGATCACAGAAAACCCCAATAGCATTTTGCGAGTTCTCCCATGCGTTAAATATTTCAGCAGAGCAACACCCGCATCTGTAGTCGAACGACCTTTTGTAAAAGTGTTACCCCCCCCCCCCCCCCCTTCTAGCTAAATGGTTGTACTTGGACTTATGAAAACATTCACAGCAGTAGTATATATAACGAAATTAAAAGGAAAACTATGAGAGCTAAGTAGGCTGTACAGGTTAACGAGAAATAATCAACCAACTTAAATTTGCAGTTTGAAAAACATGATCTCCCATACATTCCGTATGGGAAAACACGTTTTTCAACTATAATGTTAAGTTTATTCTTGGGAGAAATTCATCCCAACTACGGAACCCTTCATTATGCGTGGTCCGACACGCACTTGGCCGGTTTTTTTTATTTAAATGATTTTGCGGAGTGTCCCATCTGCACCAATTTGTGGTTATGCATACAAGGCTAGATAATTGTATAATATGTATATGCCGTACAAATCTTTACAGACTCAATTTGCTCTGGCCATTTTTATGAATGGCGCATTGTTCCATTTAACCACATGGCAATGACCAATGACCATTGTTAACTTGATTAAATGTGTTGCACATGTACTTTTATTCATATAGATTTACTGTATTTTAATTAATATTGGTCTTGAACTTGGCATCTCATTTGAATAGTCACACCTGTTTAGAAGTGATTGCTAGTAGAACAGGTGTGACTAGAGAGTAGAATAAAAAAAGAGAATATCAATTTATTATCAGACCTTTTAGGTATACCATCAGATTTCATCAATTTATTAGTAATCTTTTTCATCTTGCCAAGCATATCCTGGTGTTGTGTCTTAGCACTTTCCATTCTCTCCTGGTGAGTTTCTTTGAACTTTCGTATATCTTTCATCAATATATCTATACTCTTCGTGAGTTTGTCAACATCTTCGGAATACTTTTGCTTTTCTCTCTCCTCCAACTCTTTGGAAACTTCCCCAGTAAGCTCAGATTGTAGAACTGCATAATGAATTTTGGTATCAGAATGGGTTTCCTTTGACTCCTCATGTTTTACATATCTATTAGCCTGGAAAAGGAATTTTAGTAAAAAAAGTTGTTTTTAAGCGAAAAGGCGATGTTCTCTATCCAAGTTTTCTTTAGTTATGTTGTACTTACTTCTGTTGTAATTTCTGTGGGGTCTGCCAAAGTTTTCTCATAATCGTACTAGAACAAAACAAAGAAATCCGTAAATTCATGCTATGAAATGAACTATAATGAATAAAGCTTATAATACAACTTTATAGTTATTTGTACCAAGAAATCTAATCCATCATCACTCTTTGTGTCCCCTTTGTTAGTGGACACATGCATCAGCATGCGTTGATCATACTCAGAGAGTGTTGCATTCACTTGTTCCAGTTCATTTGCAGGGAAACCACCTTTCCTCTTGCGAACTCTGCATGGTTTGTACAAATTCTGGAAAAACATTTCAAATTATTATTTACAAGTAATTTTACTGCTACATAGGTATAGGTACAGATGATAACATGAACTAGTTTCATTCATATTAAATTACTATATTAATACATTATCTTTTCATTTCTGACTTTCAAGTGTCATATAGAAACAAACAATATTTTTATCAGTAATGGGGAGATCATTTTGCCTTTATACAAGAAAGGTTTTGAGCATTTCAAACATACCTGTACACCAGCTAAGTTTTTCATCAGCTTCTCTTTCTGCACATAGGCAGCTCTGTCAGATTCAAATATATGACTCTTATCATATTGCATGACCGCAAACTTCCGCAACTCATCCTCTTTTGCCTCTCTAAACTCACTTGAGTATTTAATTAACCACAAGATCAGTGGGTAAATGTTGATGAAATCTAACCCTTGAATTTGATGTGGTTCAATTGTGTATGGACATTTCATTGTAGCCAGTATTTTTACTATTTTTTCAGTCAGAGCTCTGTAAACATTGAAATTTACATGACATTATTTTAATGAATTCAAGAAAAGAGCTATCATCAAAGGAGGTTTTTTTTCATTGCCGATACTGAGTGGTTTTATATAATTACATTTTTTTGCCAATGGTCAGATTCTCTTCAAACAGGAGGCTGATATCAACATCAATGTCACACAGTTCAATGCACCATGTGAGCCCTCCCACAATCTTGTCGAAGGCAGAGAGTCCTTGCAGCTGTGCTCGGTAGTAGCCAGCTGCCACCAGCGCATCTGATATCTCATGCCACTTTACTAGCTGCTCCGCATCTTCTCGCACCTCCACCTGATTGTACATAGAACATTTGTTTATAAACGCAATGTTACCAAGCAATGGATAACTTAAAAAGATCTTTCAAATAAGCCTCCAAATTTATTTCTGAAATAACAATGTTTGAAGTGTCTAATGGATGTTCTTACCTCTTTTCCTTCATGGTCTACTCCACTATATATGTTCATCAAGGGTTTACTGCGCGTGAATATATTCTTTTGTTTTGTTGCCATATTTACAGGTGTACTAGACTTTAAAGCTTAATCTATAATCAGAGGTGGATGCACTGCTAAATTTTAGCAAAACCGGTTATGATAACTATTATTGGAATCCATTTAATGACATCGCTACATGTACTTGGATTGGATTTGAAAAAGTGTATAAATTATGTCTATATACTCCGGTAAAATCCTATTAAATTCATAAAAAATAATGTAATGGAAAACAGGAGCTACTGAGGTATCTACTAATTTAGTTTAAAAGTATTAAGGACAGGAGACGTGATACGTTGTTCATTATAAATTATCACAATTTAATAATAATCACCGTGTGCTACAGGGATTTGCAAATATATAGAAATTGGAAATTTTTAATTTTGCCAAATGAATGCTAAGATTGACATTGACATAGAAACTTTGACAAGTCAAATGACAATGACGGTATTTTTGGTTATTTGTAATTTAAACCAGGGTCTATTAAACTCGCATGTTTTATTGGTTTTATTAGACCATGGTCTAAACAAAAATCAAACAGATTTTAGAGTAGAGGATTTTAGGGTGTAAAGTTCACTCATACACCATAGAAAATGAAGGATCCTCCGACCAGACGGGTGTCGTGCCTGGCGGGCAACTGGCCCACTGGTCCCAGAGGTTGAAGTTTTGGAGATTGTATATATGTCCATCGCGCGGTAAACTCTAATTGCGCGATGCAGGATTTGTGTGACGTCAGGATGTTGTGTGACGTCAGGTCTTTGATGCGTAGTTCGCATGTGGCGATTGTAGATGCCGCCACAATAGAATAAAATAATGTATTACGACTTTGCAGAACACATCATTATTTACAAAAAGTGTCGCGACAGCATATGTCTAACTATTATAGTTATGCAATGCACAATAAGTGTTCTTTTATTTTTTAAATTTAATTGAAATGCCGCTAGAAAAGGCTCTTTATTTGTATCTTAGTATTAACCCTTATCAAAATAAATTATCATATTCAAGACTGCTTCAATACCTTTATATAACTATTTGAATTTTTCAATTCGGACATTCCATTCGAAAGATATCACGAGTTTAAAAATGTAAGTATTAGAAAAAAGTTGCGTGGTAGCCGCTCACCCTGCTCGGCTAGCTAGGCAGCACGTTGTGCAATGTAGCGTCACTCCCCAGTGGGGGAGTGAGTCTACGGGCCTTACGGGAGGGGAGTCAATGTCAAGAAATGAAATGCCGTAGGTAGGGTAGCTAGGGTAGGTAGTCTATTGGAGAAAACATTATTCATCTCAAATCGTCTAAAAATTTTAGCTTAAAATCCAATAAATCGTAGATCAATAACGAGTCGATAACCGGTGCCCGGTGGTGTGTTTTGGTTGATTTATTTCGGCGCCCCCCCGATGACGGTGTCCGGTGCGGTCGCACCGCTCGCACCGCCCTAGGGCCGCCACTGACGCTACTGAGCTATCTGCGAGTGAAAATCCCGTCAAAATCGGGTCAGCCATTTTGGAGATTATGCGGAACAAACGGACCAACAGACAGATAGACAGACAAAAATTTTAATAATAGTTTTTTTTGTTTTAAAGTAAATATGTACTTTCTAAAGCATTTAGTAAAAAGCTGTTATCTATTTGTAAAGATTACAAACACACTTCAATTTTATTTATTTGTATATATAAAAATAACTTGCACTTTGCCTGCGACTTCATCCGCGTGAATTTCGTACTTTCTCTTAAAGAGGGTTGTTACAGGGGATGAAAGTTGTTATGAAAAACCCAACATTTCTTGATAGGCATATGAAAGTTCAAATTTATGCTTTAAGTAAGAAAAGGAAAGGTAGTTCTTATAGCGTTTTTGTAAAATTATACCCCGTATGGGTAGAATAGGGGATGATTTTAAAATTCACATGTAATATTGATATTTTTGTGTAGATACTTCTTTTAAAGATATTTAAAGGATTGGATATAGTGGTCATAGTTCAGCTAACATTTAGTCTTTATTTAATTATAATCTGTTTACGTGGTCAAAAGTCATTACAATTTATGTCTTAAACATAATTTGGCTAACAAGTAACATGTCATAATAGTAGGTAACTTATGGTAAACTACTGTATAGATTTCGAAGATTCGTAGATGGTATCCTAGGGAAGGACATAGGCAAATTTTTGTGTAAAGGGGGTGATAGAGAGGTTGAAGTTTGTAAAGGAAACCCAGCATTTCTTTAGTTAAGTAAAGGATATGAAAATTCAAAATGTTTTTGGTAAGAAATAAAGAATAACGTGTTATAACGTTTTTGTAAAATCATCCAATGGTTCAATGGTTTCCAGGCTGATTCCCGGCCATAGAAGGGCCCTCGGACTTGCGGACGTTGAAGTATGGGTAGCAGTCACCGTCCGTTATGGACGGTCCGGGTCGACGACGCGTTGTGCTCCACGCGCGCCTGAAAGGGATGTCAGCACAACTGATTGAACTGATGGGGTCCGCTAGGGCCGATGCGAACACACAGGCAACTGAAGGAACACGGGTGGGTTTTAATCAGTAGAGAGAGACACGCCCTCCCGCTCCGCCCAGAGAAGTTATTTCCCAAACAAAAAAAAGGAGGTAAGGGTTTGGATGAATGGCATACTGTTAGGCCATGATTAAAGGTTAGGAAATAGAATAGATACTTTTATGCCGGTACTTATGGTAAAAACGGTTCAAACTGTTGTATGTGATAGCTCAAAACACGGTTTTTCGACCCCATAAGTTGGACCATTATTTACGCCACATCTTGTTTTGCTGGTGGGTTAATGCTGTCAGAAGTAAAATAATTGTGAAAGTACTTAGTAATTACTTACTAATTCCATGATTTAGGTTTAGTTGGGTATTTGATAGCTGTCATGTCATGTCCTCGTAGAGTTTATTTATCTGTGGTGATATCAGTCAAGTCATTGTCATCCGTTCGATGTTTAGGAAATTTTGCAAAAATCACATCAGCAAGCAAGAAAATAGAAATAACTAGAGGGAAAGTATTTATTACAAAAACATTTGAAATAATTATATTCAAATATGAGCGCATTGCAGAAGATTTTTCGCTGTAAGTATTGGTACCTATAGCTTTTTTGCTATTTAACTAAGGTATGTTTTGTCGAACATAATTTTCTGCTATCGGAATAAAATGTGGAAGAGTTACTAACCTCGCAATAGTAAAAATAATACATACGAGGCACTTGAATTTCAGAATTTGTTGGAATTAAAGTACCTACATAAATTTTATAAAGCTTACACACAAATCTCAAAATGAGTCAAATAGATGTTGTTGATTTAATTTCCACCTTATTGGATAATGAAAAATATAAGGAAGCACTGAATGTTCCGAATGAGGAGAGATTAGCTGAAAGTTTCAAAGATAATTGCTGGGATTTAATACCTGTGATCCTTGGCAAAATTCAAGATGATACCATTATTATAAAACCATCACTATATGGTGCCTGTGAGCAATTATTATCAATTATCATTGAGAAATCTGCACCGGAGGAAGCTCTATTAGAATTTATAGAACAGGTTGAACTTGCTAAAAACGATGCCCAATTTGGTCTCATTCTGCCACCTCTGCAAGAACTTTTAAAAAGGTTGTCTATAAAGAGAGGAAGATCATTAGAATGGTGTTTGAACTCTATTAGCACATACATTGAAAATATTCCTATACCTGACCATCACTTGGAAGGCAAGGAAAGATTGTTGATGGATTCTGATCCTAACATCAGAAGAATTACTAAAGTCTACAGCCTCTTACCTCCATTCTATAAGTATTTTATTAATGAAATGAATGAAGCTGACTCCAATGTCAAAACAAAACAAATAATAACAGCATTTCTGATAAGTCTTCTGGGGAAACCTTTGATTTACATTGATGTGGATCCAGAAAGTAATGCAAATAGTGAGGTGCGATTAAGCTGCTCAACCATTGTTCAAGACATTTGTATTATTGAGAAGAATGTTTTGAAATTCCTAGTATTCTTAGAAGTTTGTCATAGAGAAAGTAAGAAGAAAACCATAAAAGTTGAAAGTGACGATGAGAAAACACCTTATGAGCACAGGGAAAAGATTAATATGACTACTCTCTCTGTATTGATCTATACTGTATTATCGGGCCATTTTGAAGTACCAGAATCTGCAATCCCACAAGTGTACAGTTTAGATTATGTTCTTCATACAGCAATGCTTTCTGTAATTCATTTGTTAAATTTTGCTGAATATAGCCCTTTAGCCAAGGGAATTGCTTTATGTGAAGCAATTTTGAGCCGCTTTCCCAATCGATCAACACAAGAACTTCTTTCAACATCACTACATTTTGACTTGTGTAAGGGATTAGCTAATGTAGCTATATATTCTAGTTATGAATCTATACGTAAGCGTTCTGTGGCATTGATTGGATGCCATGTAAATAAATTTGATTATAAGGGAAGATGTGCACTTGTCAAATATTTGATTGAAGTATCTAATCATTCTGGCATGATTGGATATGCAATAACTTTGTATAAAAGCTCGATAAATGAAGCATTCATGAATCCTAGCATGGATGACTGTTTCACTGGTCCTCAATTTTCAAATATGTTAAAGAAAATATGCTTTCTTCCACATGGTGCTGAGTCAGATCTAGTTGAACTTGCTGATCAGATTATAACTTCTTTAAATTTCCTAAGATATTTGACAATTAAAGATACAGTAAACAGTACTGGCATTCGTGATTGTTTCTCATTTATTGAGAATAATTATCTGGAACAGCTAAGAGTAGGGTTGAACATGTCTAAGGCACATTATGAGGTTAAACTCAAAGATATTGAAGAAGGAAAACATCTGCCTGATGAGAAAATCAATATCTCACTCAATGTAGGAGGAAATGTATTAGATAATATACCTAAGGAAAATATGAAGGAGATAATATGTTCTGCATTGAATGCTTTTCATCTGATTGAAGGTCTTATTGCACGCGTAACTGAATGTATTAATATAAATAAAATGCAGGCATTAAAAATGAATTGTGACTAATATTTAAACCTATCTGTTTTTTTTATAATAAATATTTTTTTGTCACTCTTAAATACCCAATTTGTTTATTTTGTTCTTAAAACCCATTTCAAACAGCCTAAACTCATTCTAGATAATTCTTCCTTAAGAGTACATACTTTATTTTGTTAACAGCCTTGAAGAATGGCCGTAGAACCATTAGGCCATTTGCCTGTTTAACTGTCAATAATTCACATGGAATAAGTTCTCAAGTTGATAGTACTCCTCAAAAGGATCAAAAACGTTCTATTCCTTCTACTTACACAAACACAAATCAGTATGAACAAGAAGATCAACAATACGAAGAAAATATTAAAGTAACTATTTTGGAAAATGCATTGCAATTTGTGACAAAGAGTGGATGGTCTGTAGAGTCATTGAGTTCTGGCGCCAAAGGGGCGGGGTACCCGACTATAACACATGGCCTATTCCCAAATGGAGGTGGCGATTTGGTACATTACTTTAATATTAAATGTAATGAACAATTAGTGGATGCTATGAAAACTGTAAGTGAATATGAAACAGGTATTCTTTTTTAAATATTTTGCAATATATTAATAATTATAATAATGAATTATCCATTTTCTGACATGCAGTGGCCCAAAACACATTCGCAGGAGAAAGTACCAGCCCAATTCGTTGAGAATGCTATATTCCAAAGATTAATAATGATTGACCCATACAAGTGAGTTAGGCCTTTATTTTTATAACTTAAATGGCGTAACACATACCTGTGAATGTACTTATGACCTAATAAACATCCGTTTTTCTAGGACCACATGGCCCAAAGCGATGGCTATTCAAACAATGCCTAATAATGTCCCCAATTGCTTGGCTACATTACTATCACTTGTTGATGATATATGCTATCATTCTGGCGACAGAAGTGTGGATGTAAGTATACAACATCTTTTAAAAACGGTATAGCTATTCGTTCCATATAAAACAAGGGATCCTCGCACTAATATCTAGTTCAGGTTCTTTCGGATTTCGATCCGTCCTGGCTTAGTGTCTACGGGAAGGGAGAGACATGTTATATGAATGAACTTAAAACATGTTGGGCCGTCGGTCTTTATGTAGAATACTCGGACGTACTGGAAACCTACTGATGATTATTACTACGATTGAGGCTAGACCGTAACGGGCGCGAGCCGCGTCTGTGTCTGCTCAATTTGTAGGGACCAAGACTCGGACGGGACATGGATGCCGCACGGTGTAACATGAACTGCTTCTTATATAAAATATTCTGTGAAGTTTTGGATCCGTCGGGTGCCTCACCCCCGCCTCGTACATTGCACGGCTCGCGCCCGAAACTGTCTAGGTTACATCATCTTTTAAGCCATTACGGCTAAGCAGTGGTAGCCCAGAGGTATCGACCCCGACTTACGAGTCGTAGGTCGTGAGTTCGAACCCAGGCAGACAGTTTGTGTATTTAATTTCATCACCACCGCTCTCAAAACGGTGAAGGGAAACATCGTGAGAAAAACGGAACGAAAAACTCGAAAACATGTGACATCTACCAACCCGCACTGGGCCCGCGTGGTGGATTATGGCCCACTCCCTCTCGCAGATCCCAGCAGTGGGACCTTTATAGGCTGATTATGCTATGCTTACGCAGCCGTTACAGGAGGCCTACTCCCTAAGCGAAATCTGTTCGTTCGGCCGTAGTTACGGGCGCTTCTCTCTTTGAGTGAGACGGAGAACAACGCCCATAACGACGGCCGAAACTACGGATTTCACTTAGGAAGTAGACCCCCTGCTCCGAGCCGGAACCGTGTGAATCGGCAATCATGGGGTTAGCCTGCACTAATCAAAATTTAATATTAATTTTCAGTTCAACTGGTATGTCCGCCGGGTGGGTGTGGCAGGAATATACAAAGCAGCAGAGTTATTTTATCTAACAGATAGCAGCCAAGACAGTTCTGCCACGAAGAATTTTATTGCGTCACGTATTCGTGATGCGCAGTTGGTTCAATCGGCATTGAATTTAAGTCCGGTGGGTGCAGCCCCACAAACATTGACTGCTGCATTTACAACGGTAAGGGATTAATTTAGTTTAATGGGTTTAATTTCGATCATGAACCTATGAAATAGGATTAATAGGTAGTTACATTAAAATGAAATAAAATGGACACCATTTTCTAATTTTCATCTCCAACCATTTGCCATTTGTATAATCCCTTTAGATGGAGCTTGTTCTGTTGATGTAGTAGATTTCTAATAATCTATTTAAAACTACAGCGTCGGACTGGCCATATAGTCGCGATGTGGCATTTGCCAGCCGGGCCCCATGGCCCATGGGCCTGGCGATAGGAGGCCCGCACAGGCTAGGTCCCAGCTCTTGCGACCTTAGTGTAAAACTAGATCAGATAGGTAAAAAATATGATAATCGAGTTATATGAAACTCGCCTATTAAGGGAGGTCCTTTTATACTGGTAGTGGGTAACCTGATGTGCTATTGTCCGTACCTAATAATTTATTACATTGTTGATAATTACATTTTATATTTTATCTCAATTTGTGTATCTCAGTATTTTCCGATAGTATCCCATCTACCATCATCTAGTCTCGGGCCCCGGGCTTGTGGTCAGCCACCCGGGCCCTTCCGGCCCAGTCCGACCCTGTAAAACTACGCTGGTAACACAAATCATTTAATATTCCGTATGCGTTTTCTGAGTAACACACTGTCTGTTCATAGCCATAAATTACATTTAACGATACTACTGGCGTAGTCGCGAATACTTTTGTGTTTAAAGACACGTATTTTCAACGTCAGGCTCAGCGCTAAGAGTTGAAAATCCAAGAGTGCACTTTTATTTAGGGATTCATTTAGGTGTCCCTTAGTTGTCGGTGAAAACGAGCATAACAACTAAGAAGTTACCTCTTTTCATGCCTAAAGCCGGCATCGCACGGTACCCGATTCACAAGCGAAATTACATCTAATGACTTGATCATAAAGATTAAAATAGCAGGACGAGTCTTACAATGGCAGACGCGGAAAATACGGTGTTAATTAAGTTGCTTGTGATTTTCGTTAGTAAAATCAAAGACTGAGGAGACACCTTTACGTATTATATACCTACGTGCCTTCTTTTATAAGCTACTCAAATGACCATCCAAGAGTTTTCAAATGGAATTAGAAGAAATTTATTTAAAGACCTAAATTATTTATGCCATGCGCTCACGCAAGGCTTAGATACCTATTTAAAATCGCCCATTTGCCCCATGAAAATAATTTTCTACTTCTATAATGATAACAGGTTATTATGCCAATGGTATTATATACTAGAATGCATATACTCAGTGTTTGTGTAAATAAGTTTATTGATTTGTTTCTTACTAAACATTTTGGTCATAATTATGAGAAATTTAGAAAAAGTTGTTAATATCTCACTAATTGCTCTCATGACATACTATAGTATTCTATTTGATATTCGATTGTTTCATTAATGGCATGTTTGATTGATTATATTATTGTGTTAAACATGACTTTTTATATTTCAGGCCAAGAATATGCTCGGAATTAATACACTAAAGTAATAATAATATGAAGATTATATTAGGCAAATAAGTGCTGGTTATATAGAACATTTCCACACAGTTAAAACTTTATGAATTATAGACATTCAAAGTATTATTCATATTTAGTTGTTGTAATAAATAGTTTAATTGCTACATTGTTGTTATTTTATCTTCATAATTTTCTAATAAAATATTGACTTCAGTATAAAATTTACAATTAATATATTCATATAGTTTATAATGTGGCAGTCTCTTAAAAAAGGTTGTATGTAAATATGCTTACAATAAACATAGGTCTATGAGTACTGAAGGCACATACGTATTAGCTATGATGGTACAATGTAATCACTGCCAATAGATACATATGATATTAAGTTTGGCGGTAGTGGCAACTTGCTCCACACTTGTGCTGACACAGTTTGTCTAATGACAAATCTGCAAATCATTTGTAAAGAGTCCAGTTTCGCAAATCTGCAAATAATAATTAATTTTATAAAAACAATAATCATTTCACTTTAGTAGCTTGTCTCTGTAAATATGACAAAATAAGTACCTGTTCAGTGGTCTTGCTAATTTGACTGGCATCTCAAAAAGGTTTGATTTGACATCAACAGCTGCACAATGTTCTGATATTCTGTTTGCTGGTACAAATGTCTCATTGTTCAGGGAAAATAGTCCATTGGCATGTCGCAGACGAGCGTGCAGTGTGCGGCCCACGCATCGGAACGATACGCAGAGAATATGACGGGAGTCGCACGAGTCTCGTACTAAGAATACATTGTCGTGCTGTCCGGCAAGCAACTCTTCAGCCTCACTTGAAGTGATGCCACCCCAGTACCAGCCATGCCTGTAAAAATAATAATAAATTGCTACTAGAAAGGTTTATCTTCAAAAGTTATAAATTAAAAGTTTTATCCCAGTAAAGGTAATTCCTATGTGATATCAATGATATCATACTATAATCAATAGCATTTAAACACCTTTACCTTTTGATGTTTTGATATATGTGGTGAACCGTGCTACCAAACTTACTGCTGATTGTTTTGTCACAGTGAGAATGAGGTGCTAGACTAAGTTTATGCTGATACTCCAGAAGAAGAATATAAAAGCATGCAGTGATGGAGTGTCACCAGCATGCGTAGCATGACCACCATAGAAACAGGTTTTGTCGACAGAATAATAGTCAAAATTACATTTTGTGATTGTTTCTGTCATTTTGTCTAATCTTCCATCGACAGGACCCGTTTCTACGGTGTAACACCTGACTCAAAAGTATAAAGTCGGTGAAGTAGGTATTCTGCAACATATCAACAGGTGTGTTAGCTTATAAGCTGACACTAACGCTAACTGTAACTTTACTATTGGGGTTTCAACTTAGTCTCAAATGGTGCATCATTACCTCTTTACGTTCCTTTGATAAGTATTATGCAACATGATAGGAATGTCTTTCTTACAACTATCTACTAATTACTATTTTCATTAAAACTATCTATCACCTATTTACACTCAAATATTTATAACTTTATCATAATGAGAACAAATAAGTGACCTTTAAAATTTCTATAGGTGTGGGAGCAGATTGATTTGTGAAGTTGATGTAGGTACAAACCATACAAAATAAACTTTCTTGTATTAAAAATTACAAAAAAAAAGTTATAATATTTCTACTATAAAGCATACAGTAATTTGGAATGGTTTGTATTAATAAATTATTGACATTTGAGTTATTTGGATTGTAATGATTGCATCTGATCCACCTGACCTTAGGTGGATCAGATGCAAACTTAACAAAACAATTACAGTACTTACTTTGATAACTGGCAATAAATAGCGCAAGTTTCAAGTGAGGCATGTTGGTGGTGTCCCCGCAGCACTGAATGACCTTCTGAATGTTGGCATATAATTGCTTGTTTGTTCAATTGAAAATCCTTTTTAGCGTCATATCCAGAAGCAGCAATAACTCTCTTGTCCGATGATGTTGATGCATCGCCGCTACATTTGTTTAGACTGCATAAATGTTCGCCACCATTATTTTTATTGCCAAAGTATCTCTGCAAAGACCTGACATTGCCAGTCATGAACAATTTATTTTTCCAAAACTTTACAAATTTGCTTGTGTTTACAGAAGGCTTGCGATCGGGTAAAAATACGCCGTTAACAATATCTGTGTTGTTGAAATCTCTTTTGTTATCAACATTTCGCTGTAAATGTTTACATTCCAGTGGCTTCAACCACTTACGTAGGCAACCTGTTGCAAGCCATTTGCGACGATTACAATGAGTGCATCTCTCGTAGTTTTTATTCATTGCTGATACAAAGACTTACTTCCTCTAAAGAATTTAACTGTTCTATTATTATTGTTGTAAAAATACGATGCTTCGATTGCTTTGAGCAAACATGACATTGACATGACAAGAATGACAAATTGACTGTCAGATTGACAACTTTTTGAACTTTTCAGAGACAAGGCTTTAGAGACGTGATGACGTTACTCGTATCGGTAAGAAAATAGTCGATAAATAAAAAGGAATGTTTTCGACATTTTTGGTTGATCCCGGGCTTTCGAAGATTTATTTATCATTACCAGACGGCGGATGCAGGGGGGGGGGGGGTCACAGGGGTACGTATGTGTTTAATGGACCTTCGATATCTAACGGTGTGGTTGATAATACGTTATACTTGGCCTATGGCCACGACTCGTGCCTTTTTTTTTTTTTGGACCAGACGAAAAAAAAAACATAGTTTTTAATCATTTATACGTAATAGGTACTAGAAATATACAAAAGAAAAAAGATAAATGTTAGGCGAATGGAACTTTGTGAACTTTTTTCGTCGAAAATTCATTGATAATTTCGATGAAATCCAGTTCTCGGAGTAAATCACTTTCAGTTCAGTTAAGTAGGCATAACTTTCATAGGCGGTTCTATGTCATTGTAGTCCGAAGTCTATTGTTTATAATTTCATCTACGAAAATGAGCATCCCCAGTGCAGCTCGACGCCATCAACACCAAGTACATTCTCAACGTAATTTCAACATTTGGAAATGTAGCTCAGAATTTTCAAGTATTTGCTAAAAGAAGATTTTCTTATATTGATCTTTTTGATAATCGCTTTTATACAAAACGGTTATTTTAGCGTATTGGACCAATTAAACTTTTTTTTTAATCAAAATATATCAAATCGTGGAGGCCCCTACTTGGAGGAGGCCCGGGGCCGTGGCCCCTGTTGCCCTGCCTTAAATCCGGCCCTGCTAATATTGTATGTGTGTGTGACTTTTGAGTCACAATACATTTGTGTTCGTGTTGGACCTGGATCCCAAACGAATGAAGTAAAGGTATCGAAGTCCACGGTATACACTCGAAATAGATGCATAAATTAACCATTTCATTGGATGACTAATGCGAATCCCAGATCGAATCTGTTTTTTATCGACTTAGGCATAATAGTATGATTTAGTGGGACAGCCAACCCTATCGTTGTAAGGTTTTATCTTGTATAGTTACTTTACTCTTTGGTTTTATCTGTGGCTCGTTACCCTACCTTCCCATTGAAATGGTGTTGTGGTGGTTTTTAGGTCAATAATCCTAATAACTATTTAATATTTTATTGAAATGCACTGTTTATGTGTCATAATGTTCAGCTAATTATATTTCATTTATGTGTTGTGCCTATTATGGATGTATTGTGCATTGAAAATATTTACATTTTGTGGGAGTAATGACACTGAAGAAAATCGCGAAAATGTCAACAAAATCTCATATTTCTACGGAATTGAGTGGTACGTAAATGTTTATTAATTGAAATACTTCTAAAACTCTGTAGTAATGTATTGTATATTGTATAACATCCTAACATACCTATAACATGTGTATCATATATCTTTATGTACAGAATTGACAGTTTTTCTTTTATTTATTTTTTACAGACAGTATCAGCAATGTGCTGGGGAAAAATGTTAAAATTCTGTACAAGTCCCTCATACGAATGGAATCAAGAGGTGATAAAGTAGACAACAAGGTCTTGGTAAGCACTACTATTTTTTTAATCCTGTTTGTACAAACCAATGTTCAATAATTGTGTTCAATCAAAGAATGTAAAAGTTTTCGTTTTTAATATTATTTTTAATTGCACTCAAGTTTTAACCACTAATTTCAAAATTTTATTTTCATGTAGTTAATGTGTGTGGCTTACTAACTAATTTTCTAAAGAAGTTGCATTTCTCAATTTTAGTATCTTATCTGATTGTTTTTGTCAGCTTTAGATTATTATCAGTAAATTTTTATGCCTACCGATTTCATAACGAAAGATTACTCTTTTCTATTGTAGCTTTGCCAAATAACTAAAATATTTGTTCCAGTCATTTAATAAATAAGTTATCTATTGGAAACATTAAGCTCTCCTTCAGTCTAGTTGTTGATATTGATAAGGCATTGACAATGAGATGAGTCATGTAGGTGTGCCTGTATCTAATTGAGATAGCTGTGTGTGTTCCCTGTGGACACATGCATACAATCACAATAGGCCATATGGTCAACTTTAGACACAATGACTAAACCAATTTATTCATTCATTGGCTTTATTATTTTCATTGACACAAATTCTAACACAAAGATAAATATAATCCTATTGACTTGCTGGTACTCTCAGAAGTATGATATGTTCACTTTTATATAAATTTAAACTAATAATCATAGTAAAAATGATTATTCATACATATTTATTATATATGATAAAAACAAATTAGTTTATCACTGTGGTCATCACGTAGATAATTTTGAACAGATTCTGTTCTATTTTTATATTGTAAATATTTATCCAGACACTGTAAAAAAGGGCCTTATTCTCTTGCTTCTTACATGTTTTCCTAACACAGAATATTTTCCATTATCATGCCTGTTTTATTACAGATTGTAACAGCATACAGAATTTTCATAACCACAGCAAAAGTTCCAACAAGGGTAAGTTCTATTGAGGCAACTATTATAGATTATGAGTGAGTAGCATAAGGATAATTCTTGATATTCTCTGTACTAAGTTATATGTGTGATAAAGTTAAATTATTTCTCAAGGAGTTCTTATAAAAAGGTTGACATGATTAAAAAAATATTAGGCAAGATTCAGCTAGCACTATTCTGGTCAGTACAAGTCAATCAACTGTCTATTGTCATTGGATTGTTTGTTTGCGGAGTATAGTTTTGCATTAGCAGATTGTGGTTTCCGAAAACATTTGTATAAACTTAAATGCAGTTCCCGTAATGCCAGGCATACACATATTTAGAAGTTTAGATGGTGAGCAAACTTGTTTTTAAAGCTTGCAAGTAAAAGTGCCTGCTCAAGCAAGCTGAGAGTCTAGGGTACATGGGCAAACCTCAAGTGCATGTACTTGTGCTGCAGTAGGTACTGCATGAAGAACATAATTATATCAATATTCAAGTGTGGCTATTGTATGTAGGCCAAGGCTTTCAGGAAACATTAATTTATTTTGTCAATGAAATAACCTTTGTAAATGATGTCAGGTTGACAATGGATTTCACTTGATGGAAATAGAGGCACTGGATAGTAAAAAGGCGAATCATCTGTCAATAACACTCATCCATGAACACAAGCCTGTATCTATACTCATAGGTAAGTGATAACATCTTTATTGATAGTAGGCAGTAGTTTATGGGCGGCACGTCGGCTATGAAGGCTGATTGACCACAGCTCACTTAACACTGGCTGGTCGTTAACGACCAACGTTCTAGTCATTTACTGACGCACTCAATGTCTGCTATCCTCAGCTAAGTGCCGGCAAACTATTCCATTCTATAAATAGGCACCCCAAAGCCGCATTTTCTCGCGGATGTTTTTTTGCATGCAATATTTATACTATACTACTACGGTACTCCTTTACATACATATTAGATGAAAGCGAGACGAAAGCTGTTTATTCGTGATTCGTAATTTTAATAGAAATTACTTAGTACTTAGGAGTCAAGGCTGATAAATAGAATTGGATCTAAGAGTGAGGCGTATTTATCGTAACAGATATTTAAAAATAACGAATAACAATTTGTTCCTAATAATATAACTTATCTGTTACTTTAAATAACAGACCCCCCGCCTGAATTAACAGTCCCCACACAGACTGTTACTACGGCTGTTACTTACATACACACCTGAGCCTTGCTAAAAAGAGAAACACCTATTATTTACTTCGAAATGTTTAGTTCTCACTCTTACTAAAGTGATTAAACTATGCTAAAAACAGAAGCACTTAGTATTTATTATCCATCAAGAATTCATAAAAATATAGTTGGTGGTTTTACAAGAACAAACAATTACGAAACGGTGACTCCTAAATTAGGTCGTGTTACCTGTTACTGACCAGTGACCATTATAAAAAAAAACTTAAAAAGAAATAAAGAAGATATTCAATTGAGATTTAAATACTATTTATCGCCCGTACAAAAATAACAGGCTGTTATTTAAACAGATATTTGGATCTGTTATTTTTATGTAACAGTAATAACAGATATCGTGTTTATCCTGTTACAACCCATCTCTAATTGGATCTGTGTCACAGATCCAATTAGAGATGGGTTGGATGGAACTTTGATTTCACGTGAAACCTGCTCACAGATTCTGTGAGCAGGTTTCACGTGAAATCAAAGTTCGCTCAGATCCGTAAAATACGGCCGATATAACTTGGCAGGTCTGAACATAGGCTTGTGCTCGCTTTCGCGCATGTTCTCTCACTCACTCTCGCCTCATGTCACCATTTGGTTACTAAAAAATGTTATTGCGCAGCCTTCTGCGCGAAGTTCGGAACTGCCAAGTTATATCGGCCCTAATGTAAGTAGAACACATTAGGGATATTCAGTCAAAAAGCTGCTGCAGAAAACTTCGAAAAGTTTGTTGAAGTGGTTATAAAATTACATTGAATAGCAGAGATGTACTCCGACATTCAGATTGATTTAAACGTTCCCAGAAGAGTTACAACTACCATTGTATGCTAATGAAATAACTATTAAGTAGCATTCGACAAAAGAACTATCATTAAAATAATAATGATTACGGCCGATTTTATAAATTTTTGCCTTGAATGTATAAATATTATTCGCGGTTTTGCTGTTTGCTTCAGCTCGTAGCAACATGAGATTAATTCGAAAATCCATAAATACACATTCCGTTTCTACAATCACGATTGCTTTGCCTAGGTATCCACCTACAAGTTTATGGCCGTAAACATTATCACTAACTTACTCATTGTTATTCTTCATACGTTTGTTTGCACACAGCATAGAAATAGGAAAAATAACAATAGGAATTTCAAAATGTGATCATAAAGTCCTCTATGCCGTATTTCATACCGAGAGATACCTACTTGAATATTGAGGTACATCGGAAATCTTTATAGTACGTCCTGTACCTGGGTTTAAATGAAGGATGTAAGAAATGACTACCATGATGAGAGTCTGCTACTCACTATACGATTACTTTCAGGTGAGGAAGGTACCGCGGAAGGGGTCATAAATGTACTACACGCACTAGTTGCTGCCTTCGACGATTTATTCCCAAATGTAGCCGTGGTCGACATAATATCAAAGGTTTGTATAAATATGATAATTTCTACTGTAAAAAGTTTCGTCGCTTATTCCTACGCACTAAACTAGCAGAACAATCAACATTAATTTCGCTAATTGTCGTGCCAGTTAACGTATTTATAAGGATAAAAGTATTCGACCTGTGTGAATCATCAATGCAACGCGTGCCAAGTGAAATATTCTCTAACCACTAACCTAATAAGGAATCATGACGATTATTATACGTCGGCTAATAATAATAAGACCCTTTTTCCCGTTGTGGTACTTGTTGTACGAGGTGATAAGGGGTTAAAAAGTCATCAAGTGCGTTAAGCGATAACACCCGTTAATTACTGAGTCAGAAATCAGCAGTTGCCTAATTTAGTTAAAACCCAAATTTATCGTACTTATCATAAATTATTTTTCCTATGAAAATCATTACCCAGCAAACTGAACCAATTTTAAGAAATTATGCACGATGTTGACTAGCAAAGTTTAATTGCGCAAGTTTATGTCACCAACCGACTTTACACATTCACTGCGTGACGTCTTGCTGCAAGTAGTGTGAGTGTTTCCAACTTTAACTGATAACTAGATGGCAATAAAACTTGTTACCAAGCAGTCATCTTGATTGAAACCACAGGTCACCAACATCATCTGTGATGCTTGTTTTATCCTCGATAAAAGATCCTAATTCACAAAAGGTTCTCTACAAGTGGTACAATACCTTTTTAATCGATTCGTATTTTTTTCGTCGTTGGTGTACTGGTCGCAAGCTTTAACTTTCGTGCAGACTAGCGCGATGCGACACCGGTTATTGTTGTACCGTGAAGTTCAGTTCTTAGAAATTGTATTGTTCGAGTCGCGTCGCGCTGGTCTGCACGAGCCTTTAGCGATTACTAGGTCGGGCAAAGTGTTATTGGGTTTTTCCATAAGGATGTTCTCAGTAGCAGCACGGAGTCTGGATTTGTGCCCGATTGATGGCAATAGTCTCACCCCCTATTACATGAGACTTATATATAACTGGCAAAAGTGGATGTAGGTACTATGTATGTGGTGTGATATTATGTCATGTTATTTTGTATTTTCTGGCTTATATTTTTAAAGTACCGTTCCTCCACAGGTAAATCTACCGTACCCAGTGCCTCAAGTGAGCGGCACTCGGAAACATTCGACATGCGGAGATTTCTCCAATCAGTACGCAGCGATGTGCGATCTCTGCCAAACGCCCTTCAGGTAACTCATCAATGTGCTAAAGCATAAAGGTTTTGACTATCACTACCTAAACTACCATTTTAGGAGTTACAGAAATAATGAAGTAAAAGTTTTATTCTGTGCATGATTAATCAATGATAAGTTTATTTATATTTATAAATTTATTTTTATATTTATATAAGAGGAGTTTGTGGCTAAGGATGAGCTCGTGGCTAAGTAATTACAGCCTCACGGATCGATCGATCAGGTTAAACTACGCTTGCCGGGGTTGGTCCGTGGATGGGTAACCATCTTTACATATCAAGATTCCTACGTGCTTCGGAAAGCACGTTAAGCCATTGGTCCCGGCTGTCATTCTAGGATCTTTGACAGTCGCAATTACCCGTAAGGGTAGTCAGAAGCCCGAAACTCTGACAACCAGTCTTACCAAGGGGTATCGAAGTACCCAGTTACTGGGTTGTGGATGTCAGATAGGCAGTCGCTCCTTGTAAAATACTGGTATTCACCTGCATCCGGTTACACTCGAAGCCGACCCCAACATAGTTGGGAAAAGGCTAGGCAGATTGATTTTATAAGTTGGTTTAACAATATGAAAAACCGTCTGAAAACAGTAGGTAAGACTCGAACTCGCGCGCTATGGGTTTTTCTACCGAATAAGGGAGTAGGAATGACTGACATCAAATATGTAGGCATTTTGTGTGTAAAGGCGAGACCAAACATAGAGCGGCATGAGCGCAGCAGCAACACGCGGCGTTTGCAGGACACATTTCTACCGCGCTCTAGTTAGGACTTAATCGACTAATGTTTACAAAAAATGTATGTGCGCGGCAGGTAGACAGCAGCGTTCGCGCGCAGCTATCGTCCAATCAGAGCGCGGCAGCCGAGCATGATTGCCGCTTTATGTTTGGACTCACCTTATGGGGAATCCTTGAGTTCACTTTATTTACTAAAAAAATATTTTCCTGGATAAAGACCAAGTAAAAGGTATTCTATACAAATTCAACTGCATAGGTTAAGTAATGGGATTCGTCGGAGCCATTTGGATATGGGATCCTAAAAATGATCCGAGCATGCGTTTTATATGTTAAACTATCTAGGTCACGAATAGAATTGATTGGAACCGGATATAATATAAATTAAGGAGGAAGAATGCATTCTGCATACATAGAGGTCATTTTAATCGAGTTCAATTGTAGGTCTACCTTCTTATTGTAATTTGTATTTTGTTGTGACAGCAGAATACATATTATGTTCCAGATTAAAGCTCGTAAGCTTTAAGTATTTAGAAGCAAAACTAACAGGAATTACTTACTCATATCATTCTGGCACAATTGAATTCACGTAAAACCACAAAAATATTTAAAAAAAAAACAGAGCTTCTTAAATTTAAATGTGTATACAGAATACTATGACTAAAATAAAATATTTCTGCGGTATTACCAGTATTTGTTGTTCTTAATCTATTTCCGCTTCATTGTATGTTATTTGCCGATGTTAGTAACCTATAATGACCTGTACTTGTTTTTGTTTCAGAGCTGAAGTGGCGTGGGATATTGATACAATATATCTCGCACATGATATACGAATGTTACATTTGAAGGATTTCGATCATTTAGATCAGAGGTATGGTTCAACAATACTTTTTTATTGGTATCTTTATTGGATGAGCACTGATTCCCAGTTTCTAAATGTTCTTCGATCTTATTATTATAAATGATTTGATTGTCTGTGAACAGCTTGAAATGTTCAAGCAGGTTTATATATCTGAAACTGAGATTTGATCCGACTTCATAAGCCGGAATTGAATACGTGAAACTCACCTTTGGCAACTATTTGTGCCTGGGAGATCTGTAACATGGTCAATGTTGTCATAAGATTGTGCGGAGTATTCTTTGTGTCACGTGTAGTAAAATCTGGTAGAGTTCTCAGCGGTCAGCATCATGCGGTCGTGATCAGCTAATTAAAAATTAATAAGATGTCCGTTCTAGTTCTAATAGGTACCATCGCGGACATTGGCGCCTGACCCCTTTTTGACCTTTTTGCCTAAGTAATAAGGTCGAAAAGTGGTCAGACGCCAGTGTCCGCGATAGTACATCGAAATAAATACATGAAAATGTAAACTCTAATAAATATTTATTTTGTTTTCTAGAGACCTAATCCCACTAGTAATGGCATTACAACACAATACGTGGTTCAACGGCGTGTGCGGCGACGGCGTGCGCGCTCACGGCGAGGCGTGGGAGAGTGTGTGTCGCGTGGTGCGCTCGGCGCGCCCGCCGCCCGCGCGCCTGTCGTGGCGCGCCGCCGCACTGCGCCACGACCACGCGGCCAGGCTGGGCCACGCGCTCACTCGCGCGCGCCACGCGCCCGCCATGCACACTGTTGACTTCTCGCAGAACCATATTGAGGATAAAGGTGAGCGTTCCATCTTTCGAGAATTGCTTTATGGCATAGTGCGGTCCACATAAGGACTTGCTTCTTGGATGTATCAGCCTGGTCTTGAAGCAGTCAGTCCGTGGACCATTTTTTGGCTCTGCTATAATCATTGAGCAAATTGTGCATAAGCACTGGAGAAAATTTTCTCCTCTTGCGTTTCTACTTGTAAGATAAAGACATAACTCTTTGCCATAACTTTGCTTGACATAACCCCTCAATCAATGTGTTTAGCCTTTTCCCAACTATGTTAGGGTCGGCTTCCATGCTAACTGGATGTAGCTGAATACCAGTATTGTACATGGAGCGACTGCCCGTCTGACCTCCACAACATAGACATGACTCTTGACAAAATTTTTCCTTTGTAGTCGTTTAACAAATCAATGAAATGACATACTATATATACACAAAATTTCGTCCAAAATCAACGACGGATATTACATAGTAGAATCGACAATGTATGCATGTATCACTTTCATCAACCGTGAATCACTTTTAGTTTTATTCATTGAATATTTATGACGTCACGCCATTGTTTGTGTTTATAGGTGCTATTAGTATACTGAGCGGGCTCGCGAACAATCCGGACGGGTTGCGACATATTGCATTGTCGCAATGCGGCCTTACTGGCAAAACTGTGATGCATCTCGCCACCATGTTGAATGACAACCCCTGCCATCTCTCTACACTGTCACATCTGGACCTCTCCTATAATAACCTCAAAGATGATGTACATGTAAGTTTGCAAGGAAAAAAAAACGAATGTTTACCTACTTTTTTGACTTCCTCGTTTCGTAAGCGCGGCTGCTGAGCAAACGCCGCACACGGCCCTGGGTTCGATCCCACACGTTCGAACAACGTTTGGGTTTTTCCACTAGGAATTTCTCAAATGCAGCCCAGGTTCTGAATTTGCGCCCGTTTTATGGATACTGGCTTACCCCGTATTACGAAGGACATAAACTTTTCTGGCCATATTTAGTTGTACAGGCATGATAAATAATAATTGTTTATTAATAAAAGGAATCAATAAATACCTTAACAATTAAAATAAAGCATGATTGCTTATTTACCTGAACTAGGTTGAACCTGTGCTTCAAGCAACAATGTTACGTTTACTTAGTTTCTAATTTCTTCAATGTTATATTGTTCCAGAATTTATACAATTTCCTCGCACAACCGAACGTTTTAACATATTTAAACTTGACAAACACAGAGACGACGTTAGAAAACGTAAGTAATAAAGTAAGTTGTGCCGTTCAGTACATGGAAACGTATCCTGTGCTCAGTTTATTTTGCTAATCTAACTTTATTCTTTCTACTACTAACTATTCTTTGAGATAGTTAAAATCTTGCACGCAATGACGAAGCACCAATTATTTTTACATTTCGAATTCTCCATTAAGCTATACTATTTACCGTTATCTTTACCATAACGTTGAAAGCAGTTTACTTATGGACGTTGCCCTCTTTTTTTGCGCAGTAGAGTAATGTTCAGTAACATAACTGGACAATGGTCAATGTTTATCGATACTAATGAATGAACATTGAGCTTACAGATAGCTGGATCACAATGACAGGCTCATACAATGAGCATACTATAGCTAACAGCATTTGAGTTGATCAGATCCTTATTAATTCGTAGCTAGATAGATAATGTTGATATGCTCTCAGACTCAGACCTAATTCGTTTTACTACATATTTACAAGATGATAGAAGTAAATGTGTCCCACAATAAATCTCTGCACATCATTAGGCTTCCTTATCTTAACCTTCAAGTTTCTGTTTATCACCCTTCTAAAAACAATCCAACAATAACAACCTCCGTACGTACGTACAGATGTGGGGAGCCCTGCTGCGCGGCTGCGCGGCCCGGCTGGCGAGCCTGTCCGTGGCGCGCAACCCGTGGTCGGCGGCCCGGCGCGCGCGCGACCCGCCGCCTTCTTTCCGACAGTTCTTCACGGCTTGCCTCGCCTTGACAGAACTCGACTTCTCCTATTGTAAGATGCCGCCGGATGCACTCAAGTAAGTTGACGACACCATCATTTGTTTTTATAATAAACGGTAAATGTTCTGCTTCATATAAAATTTGCCGTGAAGTTTTGGATCCATTCCTCACCTGTGCCTCGTCCATTGCACGGCTCGCGCCCGACACGCTCTAGGATAATTTTTTATTTTATTTTTATTTATTAATCAAAACTAGAACAAAAAAACAGACATTTGGTTAAACACACCACAAAAACCATCGCGGGTTTAACAGTGGTGTGGAAATCATCATAGGCTTACGAGTTGTAGGTCGTCGATTCGAAAACAGACAGGCGCTTTACTTTTTGTAAATTATTTCTTCACCACTGCTCTCAAAGCGGTGAAGGAAAACATCGGGAGGTAACCAGGATGTCCTAGGAAAGGACAATTCAAAGACATGTGACATCAACCAACCCGTACTGGGCCCGCGTGGTGGATTACGGCCCACTCCCTCTCACCGAGAGGAGGCCTGTGTCCCAGCTGTGGGAACAGCTGTTTATGCTACACTGCATGGTTGTGTAATACTAATATGTGAATGGCAGATGAGTTGCCATCCCAGAAAAACCTGATTTATCTCAAGTGCCTATAGGTATACTCTACTTAACTTATTAAAGAGACTGAGTACGGACGTAATGGATCAGCAGGAAAATTCTTATTGAAATTAAATAAAGCAAACTGATAAAAGTAACTGTTTTTTCATCCAAGTCCAGTGTTAATCTTTTATGAATACGAATACTGATTGTACTATTCGCCGAATACGAATACCTGATTCTACTATAGCATGGAATTATTAGTCAAAGGTCAAAAAAAAATTAAACACACTGAGCAATATAATTATTTACATTAATAATTAAAATTTACTATAGCAATTTTTTTATTTATTAAGCATAATAGTTGCAAGTTTATTATCGACAAACGATTCATTTTGTCTGTCTGTATATTTCCTGCTGATGAAAATAGCCTTTGGAGGCCACTATGGAAGGTGTGATGGAGAAATATTTTCGCAATATCACGCAACGCAATATCTATATGGGATTTCTAGGAAAGTAACTAATTACGAATGCTATGAAAGTATTCGGTGAATACGAATATTCGGTAATTTGATGGTATTCGGCGAATACGAATATTCGGTAATTTGATGGTATTCGGCGAATATCAATAATCTTATTTGTATTCGTTGTATCACTAATATGTAGTTATGTTTGTTATCGACTGTAATGGTGGCATTTTAAATCGCTATTCGTATTCGCGTTTTCGCCTTATTTGCCCATTTGGGAAAATAAGGCGAAACTTCACATCGTCGTATTTCCGACGATGTGAAGTTAGTCTATTCGCTTATGTTTGCCTATTTTTCACGATTATGACGAATACGCAAATACGCGAACCGTCGTATCCGCCGGTGGTCGGTTTTTGTTCACATATCAAAGGATTGCGAATATACCGAATAAGTTCGTTTATAGCCCACATATGGCTTGCTCAGTAGAGTGCTGTGTTTTATGTACGCCTAACATGTATTGGTAATTAACACAGAGGAAATAAGTCGCTGCTGTCGTAAACACTTCCATCTTTGCGTTCACATTTGCAAAATGATATCAAAAAATAATATTCTTGAATGTTCGGCATATTCGCTGTTCATGACAATGTGTGGACGGTGTGTTTGAGTTATTCGGAATTCTACACTATATAGCCAATAAAACACAAAAAAAACCGGCCAAGTGCGTGTCGGACCACGCACAATGAAGGGTTCCGTAGTTGGAATGAATTTATCCCAAGAACAAACACACTGTAGTTGAAAAACATGTTCTCCCATACGGGATGTATGGGAGATCATGTTTTTCAAACCGCTAATTTATGTTGGTCGATTATTACTCGTTAATCTGTACAGCCTACTTAGCTCTCATAGTTTTCCTACTAATTTCGTTATATATAAGGTGCTATAAAAATATCTGCCACGGCTTTAATGGGAGGTAGTATTGTGTTTAAAGATTACAATAGTGAAGAACTTTCGTACCCCAGAATAGTTAATTCAATTTGAGAAAATAAAGTAGTTTAATAAACATTGACTCTACTCTGCATAACGTGGTTCACAAATTACGCGCGATGTGTCGCTTCGTCAATGAAAACAACTGCTATCTCTTTCTATCTGTTCGGTGAATGAAAACTGAAATCAGCTGACTTATTCGTCACTATCTAACGTACTAGGTACGCAATAATACACAGGCAATTTTTTTTTTTTAATTGCAATTTTACTTACCAGCTACCACATTCTTCCAAAAAACTGACGTAAATAAGATGATAAACTTCCCATCACACTTAAAACAGGCTTTGGACTGACAAGGTAGTGTTAGGATCGCAATTTTTTTCTTATTATTTTTAAACAATAGGTGCTTAGATTAATATCAAATAACGATAAATTACAGTAACTTGGCGTGTTTAAAAGTTAATCATCTTATTTACAATAATTGCACCGTATTTACAGTTATTTACACACTCCCTACCTACTTATCTACAAAACTGTTGCACAAGTCCGCCTTCGCGTTGCACACAAATGTAGGCACGCTTACGTACATGTCTCTTCACTTTATTTAATGTGTCCGTTTCACTTTTTACTTGCCTAAATGCGTGTTTGATGCGCCTTTTTAGTTCTTCTAGACTTCTAATGTCATGTCCGGTTTGGCCGTATACAAGGTCCTTCACACGACGTTAAATCCGGCGAGCAAGGAGACCACGGCACTGGCCCTCCTCGGCCCATCCACCTTTCACCGCCGTACCACACACCGTTTAAAAATTCCCGTACGCTGATGGCGAAATGAGGAATCTCTTATCTCTTCAAGAGGAATACGTTCCAACATTCTTCTCACACGGGTTCGTAGTAAGCGCAGATACGTGTCTCCGTTCAGTCTGTCCAAGAACACTGGTCCTAGAATTCTGTTGCCGAGTATCCCGGCCCACACGTTTACACTAAACCGAGTCTGAAAGTGGTCAGGCCGCACAACACGAGGATTTGCCTCAGTCCAATAATGCGCATTGTGTATGTTGAACATACCAACCCGTGTGAATGTGGACTCGTCAGTCCACAGAATGTTGCGGCGTTCTTCTCGCATCCAATTACAAAACGCGAGGCGAGCCGCGTAGTCATGTGGATGCAATTCCTGTACCCTTGTGAAGTGGTAAGAATGGAGCCCTTCCCGATTTAAAAGTCGCCACGCGTAGTTGTCGCTCAAGTCGAAGACTCGAGCAGCATCCCTGGTGCTCGCAAGAGGATGACACCGGAAGAAGTCCAACACTTCCTCTTCGAGTTCGGCAGAATATGGAGGCCTGCCTGCGTCAACCGGAGGCGGGTCAAAGCGGCCGTGTTCACTAAATCTGTACACGGCATTCAGAATGGTATGATGACTCACTCGCACACCAAACCTCTGCTGGTATAAGTTTACTGCATGCGCAGTTATGACGTTACACTCGCGGTAGCACAATACCATTTCAAGATATTCTTGATTGGAATACCGTCGTCTGGGAGGCATTTTAAAGGAAGCGCGAGCGATTTTCCCGTCGCTAACCGCTAAAACTAACTTCCGAGCGGGCGGGGGGCGACTGGCGAGCGGGCGGTCGGCTGGCGCGTGCGTCGAACGGGGTAGTGCGGGTGAGGGTGGGGGCACGCGGGGCTGCGCTTTGACTACCGACGAGTGGCCGGCGCGCAGCGGCGTTGTTTGATAAGAATGGCAACAGTGTATGAACGGCGCCGGCGTTTTGCGAAACGATTGAATTGTATTCGGTGCGGTGCGGCAACAGCTTATTAAGTCTACGTGATGGTTTTATGCGAATAAATCAATTCAAATGCATACGTAAAAAAAAATTGTATGAAAAAAAAATATGACGAATGATCAATAATTTATCTTTACTATTGTAATCTATAAACACAACACTGTGTCCCTTTGCAGCCGTGGCAGATATTTTTATAGCATATAAGGTGCTATTACTACTCACAGAACAGAAAAAAACAGTAGAAATCGCAAGTAGGCAGGGCCCGCGTACCCCGAGTTTTGCGGAGATCCGCTTATGTCTGTTCCGAGCACACACCACGCAAATCAGTCTAGTTACAACCGTTACGGTGAAAAGAACTTGAAAAAATAATACAAAAATGCCCCATTGTGCTGTTTTAGAATGTAAACACGATAGCAAAACCAAAAATATATCAAATAGAGGTATGTCATACAATCGATAAGTCTTAATTGATTTTATTTCGATTAAAATTTGAAAAATAATATTTTATTAAACAAGACAAGTAAAAGTGGACTTTATGTTGTTCAGTTTATGGTCTACTTTATTTGAAACTCAAACATATTCTTCGCGAAGATTCCAACTATGCACATGTCACAGTCCGCTACTCAATTAGAGATTACCGTTATCGATAATGAGTTATCGATATTTTAAAGGGGATGCGCTAATGTAGCCCGCGAAATTCAAATTTCCTTACGTTTCTTGCAATTTTTAGGTCAGTGTCAGGTTGTATGTTGATTAAAATATGATTCGCGACCGTAACAAATATGGCTTCAGAGAATTATAAACATTAGAATCAGCAACAAAAAGAATAACAACTCTTATGTTAAGAATAATCCTAAAATGTCATGATTTCATGAAATAGTCATTCAATAGGATTTTATGAACATAGAGGGATTATTTTGTATTGGTGATTTTTTGATTATAATTCTATAAATTAATATTTGATACGGCCGCGAATCACATTTAGATCAATATCTTATTTAGATCAGCTGGCGAATAAAAGCGATTTTGCCAAAAGAGACACATAAGAGGTCTTCATGAGAAGTCGCAACGACGATCATCGTGATAAAAAAGACAACCGCCTTCAAAATCTACAATATATTTATACAATAATCATCTTTCACTTTGTCGAAATTTAAGTTATTACTAACTTAAGTTTCAAAAATAAATAGGTACAATACAATTATTTTCTAAATGTCCCTCGGCAAACTTCCTGTTTCGTCAATCGTCCGATTTCTATCTAGCCTTTGCACTTGGTGAAGACGGGATACTCTCCGGCCCGTATCACAGAACCTCACTCAAGACTCAAGCATACTTAAAACTAGTTTCAACAAATCAAAAGGCTTTAAAAGAGTTTTAAGTAATGCTTGAGTATTGAGTGAGGTTCTGTAATACGGGCCTCAGTCTCTCAATCGACGATAAGTAGTAATTTACAAATTCGGATCAATAGTTTAACACAACAATTCTTAATTATACTTTCTATAAATCGTAAGTATGTATGTATTAGAATAAAATATTAACACTCGATTTCGACCATAATAATATTTATCGACTCTAGCTGTTGACTGTATTTTGTTTGAACACATGGTAGCATGGGCTCAAACATGTTTTCAATAAATTAGCCCGAGTTTCAGCTCATAGTCCGTTACCTAAAAATATGCCACTGGGATTTTCCAGCTTTCGTTTATGCATACTAATATATACGCCTGAGTCGCTATTTCGCTCGATTTTGCCGAGCCAGCACCAAAATCTACGACGCCTGCAGTCTTCTTTCCAGTCCACGTAGTTTGGTGGCGAAGAGCCATCTCGTCAGCAATTAACGTGCAGAATATTAGCTGATCACGATTTTTTTTTTTTTCTAAAATCTCTAGCGCTTGCTTATTAAAGCCAAGATCACCCGAACTGTTATCGTACCATTTTCCTATGTCGCGAGGGTGTGGCAAAGATCCATTAAATATTTTTCCTGATTTTTTTAATCAGCCTGGTAATAAACTCTACCGCTTCTGCTTTCAAATTCAATTCGAGAACAAATCTACATATTTTTAATAAAATAAGTGATAGACATAATTTTAATACTAGAAATAAAGATAAAATAGATCAACCATTTTTCAGATTATCTAAAGTACATACATCTTTTATGGGGTACTACTGTGTTAAATGTTACAACAAAATATCTTGTGATATTTTACAATTAAATGAAAGAACATTTAAAACTCATATAAAAGTACACTTTGTAAACAAGCATATTACAAATTAGAGGATTATATCCAAGATAAGAATGCTTGGAAACATGCTGGTCCAGCTCCATAGGATAATCTAGAATCTAGACAAAATCAAAGTGGTTGCTAATTTAAGTTGTATAAATTATTATATTTTATTATATGACATTGATTTTACATTCTGTGATTACTTCCTCACACACTGACTTATTAATTGTAACTTTTTTTTTGGAAAATCGTCTACTTTTACAATGTTTGTAAATATGTGAGAACCATGTATCTATCACATAAGTAATTAATTTATCTGTTGTTGCTCTCTTTAAAAAAATCTTTTTACCTATATTGTGGTATAGTAATTTATTTTTTTATTTTTAGATGCATCGTCTTCACATATAATTATATAACTAATGTACCTACATATACAAAATATTGTAAAACATTTTAAAAGAGTAACGGTGGAGTTTCTTGCCCATTCTTCTCCATACGAAAACTACCTTTTGGAAGGGGCGACTAGAATCAATTTTTTTTTTTTGTAATTGTTGACGTTCAAAAGTGCCTTGCAAGGGCCTATTTGAAATAAATGATTTGACTTTTAATTCAATTATAATATCATTGATAAAGATAAACATATTATTATTTCAAAACAACCTCGTTTTAAAATTAAGTACCCTTTTTAAAACGAGTATGCTGACGGTACAGCGACAACACTCTACGTCATTGTGTGACAGATGACAACTTAAGCACAAATGCGGTCATCTTTTGATGCAGTAAGGCGTATCCTTCGATATAAATCGATGTAAATAAGTCAACGACAGTGGTACATCCCTAGAGGAGGACGAATAGTAATGACCTCGTAACGCAAATATGAATCTTATCGGTAACGAAATACAGCTTTAAATTGAATGCATTTAATATAGTGACATCTAGCGGAGGGTAGCGTAACTTGCTCATTAAAGTATTCAGTGTGCACTTTAAACGGAAAACGTCATAAATACGTAAAAAGAGTTATAGACGATAGAGTTGTTTATTGTCTATAAACAACTCTATCGTCTATAATATGTGGTTTATTTTCAAATAGGCGACGAGTGACATTATTTCCTACTTTCATTCAATGTTAAACTACCAATCACACCAAAGATTTCTTAGTGTTACGAAATACAATTAACTTGTATTTGTGTGAGTTTGGGTACGCTGGTTCCGATACTAATGAAGCGCTATGCGACTTCTACTGTTTTTTTTTGTTCTGTGATACTACTGCTGTGAATTTTTTCACAAGTCCATGTACAACCATTTAGCTAGAAGGGGGGACACACACACACACTTGACTCTAACAAAAAAAAATCTGTTAAAAGCATAATATTTCGCAAACGGTTCCCTGAATCCAAAAATAGTCTTGACAAACTCTCAATATTTTTGAAAGACCTTTCTAACGATACCCCACAACATGGGGTAGATGAGGGAAAAAAAAACATCCCCACTTTACGTGTAGGGGGGGTACCCTAAAAAAATGTTTTTCTTGATTTTATTTTACCACTGTCGGCATGATTAATATGTATACATATGCAAAATTACAGCTTTCTAGTACTAACCGTCTCTGAGCTAAGCCGCGGACAGACAGACGGACACGGCGAAACTATAAGGGTTCCTTGTTTACTGCGGAACCCTAAAAACACGAATACCGTATAGCGATGTGAAGTGCCACCATAATATTTATGAACGATTCCTATCATTCCATTTCCATTCTATTGTGATTTAAAACAAGCAATGTTACTTTCATTATGCCACACAAAGAAAAATTTATTAATTGTTGACAACAAATTATTTGTAAACACTCACTGGAAATGATGCATTGTTTGCCGGAGAATTATTTAAAAGAGTCAGGTGTTATATGTATCAAGTTGTTTGTTCGTATCGGTAGTTCAAGCTGGAAGGTAATTGTGCGACAACAGTTTAATATTTAATAGTATGGACCGTTTTCGCTCTGTGAATTACAGCTTTGTGAAAATCAACTCGCGTTTGGAAATCATTTCTATAGTACTGACGCTTCTGTGTAACGATAATGATTTTTCGGGCCATTCGTTCAGTTACATCAAAGAGTTGCCAATTATCAAATTATTGAGTCGCCACCGCGTAGATAATAGTTAGTTATAAACTTGATTGCCTAGAGGCTTAGAAGGTAGTAATACCGGTCGTTTTTCATTCGTGATTAATGTTGACTACACCAATAAGATAACGATAATTTCTGTTTTATATTAGAATCTGTAAGTAAATGTAGGTGGCTATAGTCAGTTTTTTACTGCAGACTACAACACTTCTTCTTTTTCTTTTCGTGTGGTTAATGATTAACATGGTGTCAGAGTTTTAAAGCCGCCCATGGGCCGACTTGGCTTCACATGCCGTCGAGAAATATTCGTCAGGCATAAACTAACTAACTAAACTACGGTTTTCTCACGATGTTTTCCTTCACCGTTTTTGAAGCAAGTGATACAGTACGCACATGAATCCGAAAAGTCAGAGGTGCGTGCCTTGGTGCTACAGCACTACATTGTCAATATGCATTCTTAACAATGACATGGTTTTATCTTGACTGCAGGAGTCTACTGCTTGGGTTGGCATGTAACGAGAGCGCGACAGGCGTACAGTTGAATCTGTCAGGAGTGCTGTCTTCATCGCAAGCGGCACATGTCCTCGAATCCTGTATACACGGCGTTAGATGCTTGCAGTCGCTCGATTTGTCTGATAATAGTGAGTATTGCAAATTACTTATAATTTAAACTTTTTTCCTGACTATATGCCTGACGAAAATCTCAGACTTTCACGTATGTATTTTGTCGTCGTTGTGTATGGATGGACATTATTAAATACGTTTTGTTTGTTGTTTGCTAAAATATATAACATAATATAGTTAACCTATTTTTTATTATTTCTCTCTAGGTATGGAATTTGAATTATCTGGTATAGTAAGAGCGATTGGAAAAAATCATTCCATTACACATTTATCTCTAAGTAAACTGACGGGAAAAAGATCGTATGCGCCGCCTTTAATACAGGTATGTAAAACATAAATAAATACGTTGTAATTATACGAAGTTTATCTTAATTTTGAACGTTTTGTAATATTTGGTGTTTCTTTTTGTAGGCTCTAGTCCATGTTCTACAAGAACCTGATACTGCATTGACGTCTTTGGATCTCAGCGATTGTAAACTAAAGGCAAGTCTTTCTTAACTATACTTTTGTATTTTCTAAGAAGATCAGAAAACGTTAAAATCACTTTATAGATTAGGTAAAGTTATGGCGGCGTCTATGTCGCTACATCCAACTACGCATCACACTGACGTTACGCGAAATCTTGCATCGCGCAGGTTTACCGCGCGATTAGCATATACATAACTTCTCGACATCAATCGTTGGGCAGTTGCTCACCACACACGACACCCGTCTGGTCGAGGATCCTCCCTTTTCTATAGAGTGTGAGTGAACTTTACACGATGTTCCTCATACTTCTATAAAGTCGTTAAGTGCATATTTGTTTCAAATTATTGAAAGACCTGGATGTTGTGTTTGACACAGTTTATTCTTCAAATAACTTTTTATCACAATATGTATTTTTTCCCAGGGTGATCTATACGGGCTACTGAACGCACTAGGAGGTGCGAGACGACTACGTACCCTCGACGTGGGCGGAAACCTCGCGGGCGACGCGGGCGCCAGACTGCTCGCCAAAGCGTTGCAGTGTAACTGCACGTTGCAGACTTTGTATATAGACAGGAACGCGTTTAGTTTGCAAGGTATATATTATTTTTTTTAAGTATGTAATCATAGAAAAGCCATTTTTGTAAATGTTGAAGGCCAAAATAATGATCTGTCTCTCGGAAAACAGACGTCGTTGCTTGATGCACGACACATATTTGTAGTGTTAGACAAGTATTGTAAAAATCAGTTGTTGTTTACCCAGGCCTGACCGACATAGCGACGGCACTGCGTCGCTCGGTGAGCGTGCGGCGCGTGGAGTTCCCGGGATGTGACGCGGCGGCGGGCGGGCGCGGCGCCAGCGAGCGCGTGGCCACGCTGTGGAGGGACCTGCATGAGCGGTCGGTTGTAGTTCAGTGTTCGCTGTTTACTTTGCGATGTCGGCTTGACGCGTTGAACTAATTAGAATATATTTTATACTAGCTGCCCGCCCCGGCTTCCCACGGGTAGCACTAAGTACTTATCTACGGCGCACCTACATACCTACTCTACCTTTCTACCCTTCCTACCTACCTACCCTACCTACCCTTCGCTACCTACCTTGAGGTTTGTTTTCTGATGTTTTTTTATATATTTTTATTGATTGACATCAATTTTATTACTTATTATCCTATTCCGGACGAAGATAAATCCGAAAACACAAAAATCATAAAAATCGGTCCAGCCGTTCTTGAGTTATAAGTGGTGTAACTAGCACGACTTTCTTTTATATATAGATAGATTATATTCAGTGCACTTTTGTCTACCGCGTTAACCGGTATTCAAACATTTAATTATGTTTCCTTTAAAAATTCTTCTATCATTTTAATATAAGAACGTTTGTGTGTGAATGATTAAATAGTAATGGGGCATACAACATTTGGTTTAATCCCGAAATATTTTGGTCCTTCGAGCCGGATAGTTAGTTGTTGGACAATTATGTTATTACTAACAGACATAGTGACTATTCAGACTAAAGCGTCTTTAGAAAATGATGAAATTCTGAAAGAAATGTGTCTGTTGTGTGTACCTCGTCATTACTCGTACTAACATAGTTTTAAGATAATATAATTGGTACTAACAAAATATGGACGAAAATAGTCTGAATTAAATGTTTTGTTTCTTTATAAAAATACCGGCCAAATACGAGTTGGCCCCGCATACGAAGTGCTTTTTCATACGTCCCGGTTACCGGATAGCCGGTGCCGGCTACCCGGCGGCTAAGTGTATGGGCATGTACGTTATCATACACTTAGCCGCCGGGTACCCGGCACCGACTATCCGGTAACCGGGACGTATGAAAAAGCACTAAGGGTTCCGTAACACCGTACAATATTTAGCAAATTTATAAATGAAAATATTAAATGAAGAATATTTTCATCTTAAATTTTAAAATCGCGAAGTTAATATTTTTGTATATCATAATGATACTGTGAATTACAGAGTTATATTTTGCAGTTGCAAAAAATCCCACCTATTTAAATAAAATACCTTATGAATCGGCGTTTTTAATATTTGTTGATTAAAGACGTATACAGGGTGGATTTTTGAGATGGGGCAGTAAGGACAGCTACCTTAAACGTTGTAGCTACAGGAAAACGGTCTTAAAAGACTGTCCTTAACTTTTTGAAAGATTTTGATCTGCTTTCACAGATTTTGAAAAAAATGTGCAGTCAGCAAGAAAATTGACAGTTTTCACAAAAACTTTTTTTGTTTCCAATCGATCCTGTTTCTTATAAGGATCAAAAAACTCTACCGGACCAACTGAGGTTTGAGTACTAGAAAAGTCAGAAATCGCAAAAAAACTCTTTCCATATATTTCCTAGGAAAGGAGGACCGGACAAAATGGTCCCCACGACCAATAACAACTACACATATGTCATTAGATTAGGCATTTTAATATAGAGCAACAACTACTACGGCGGCTCATTTCAAACCGCTGTGTGAAAAAAGTTGTGGCGATGTTTTGCAGGACTGACCTGGACGGTAGTTAACGGAACACTTGAATATTAGTCACTTCTAGTGGTCTACTTTGAATATTTTCAATTGCGATGATAATACAATAATATGGTACCATCGAGCTGATCTGATGATGAAGCAGGACGAAGATAACGGAACTCTTAAACATCTACTAGTAAACCCATCGAGTGCGGGCTCATTAGATTTGTCTCAACGCGTTCTTTTCATTTTACCAGATGACGAGGACCTGATGACTGACCTGGACGCTAGATAACGGCACTCTTGAACAAGTACTATTAAACCGATCGAATGTGGGCTCATTAGATGTGTCTCAACGAGTCCTGTTCTTTTACCAGACCAGCTCAGTGGTACCATGCAAGCGTTCAGGTCAGTCATCAGGTAAAATGTACAGGACTCGTTGAGGCACATGTAATGAGCCCACACTAGAAGTACCTTTTCAAGAGTTCCGTTATCTAGCGTTCAGGTCAGTCATCAGGTCCTCGTCATCTGGTAAAATGGACAGAACTCGTTTTGACACATCTAATAAGCCCACACTCGATGGGTTTACTAGTGGCTATTCAAGAGTTCCGTTATCTAGCGGCCATAATCAAACCAGCTCAGTGGTACCATATTATTGTAGTATCATCGGAATACATACATTTGCAAATATTCAAATTATGATCACCAAAAGTGATTAACTATTCAAAGGTTCCGTTAACTTCCGTCCAGGTCAGTCCTGCGAAACATCGCCACAATTTCTTTCACACAGTGTTTTTTTTTTCTTTTAAAACGTCCAACACTAAGAATTTCTTCCTGTATCGTGCGTTTATAAACATAGAAACTCACATACACTAACAACCAGACCCGGAACAACTACTTGCGGATCATACAAATATTTGTTCCGTGCGGGCATCGAACCCGCGACACGTTGCGCAGCAATCGATCGTTCAGCCACTGCGTCAAAAAAATGACGATTGGAAATGAGCCGCCATAGTAGTTATTGCATTATATTAAAATACCTATCTAATGACATATGTGTGGTTGTTATTGGTGCTTGGACCGGCTTCAATACATTTTTGCCGATTCTCCTTTGACACCAACTAACTATTTTACGATGATAGACTGGCCGAATTTTAACTAAAACAAATTGAACTTCAAATTTGAACGAATAGAGACCAAAATTTAGGACCTTCCTTTGAAAAAACTTTTAATATAGGTAGTATTTTTTTTGCAATTTCTGTCTTTTGTAGAGGGCAGTCTTTTTTAACGTTTTCCAAACAAAATCAAAATCAAGCTTCTAAGTCAACGCAATAAAAAAAGGGAAATTAATCCGACGTAATTATTTTGATACTCGCAAATAAATCATAACCTACAAGGTACTTCGTGTTAACCTAGAATGATAACATTTGGCAAGAAGCAAGGTCTCATAACACAAGTAAAGGGAAACGTCCGAAAATTGGTAATTTGTAGTTTTACCACACAAAAAAAAAATCGTTTACAAAGTTACACTTGCAGAGAATTGAGATGTATAGGAGAACATGTTTTTCAACTACAATGTTACAAGTTTTTTTTTGCGATAAATTCATCCCAACTACGGAACCCTTCATTGCGCGTGGTCCAACACGCTCTTGGCCGGTTTTTTTCTCAGAACGTCGGACATCACAAGCAACAACCTATCTTGTTCTAAAGTAAATACAATTACTCGTATAACACGTATTCGTTCAAAATTTAATTTTTTTGTTTCTGTTTGGCTAGTCTGTCTATCATAAAAAAAAGTATTGGAGTTTCTTTCTTACGAAATGTATGGGAACAGTTTTTTTGCGATTTCTGACTTTTGTAGTACTCAAACCCCAGTTGGTCCAATAGAGTTTTTGATCCTCATAAGAAACAGGATCGATTAGCATCAAAAAAAGTCATTTTCTTGCTGACTGTACATTTTTTTCAAAATCTTTGAATGCAGATCAAAATGTCTCAAAAAGTTAAGGACAGTCTCCTGAGACTGTTTTCTTCTAGCGACAACGGTTAAGGTAGCTGCCGTTACTGCCCATCTCAAAAATCCACCCTGTATACAGGAGTTTCAAATTCATAATGTCATGTTAAGTTGGAGGTATTATCTTTTTACAACAAAATCGAAATACTACACCTACCGCAGTATTTCTTTGTAAACAATATTTTTTGTTTTTTCTTCGGGTGCTAGAATCACCAGGCTACTCTGTGCGCTTACTCTGGAGCATGCCACATACAACTGCCCGTGGGAGAAGCAAGAGTAAGAGTTTCACCTTGAGCATTGTTTATGGTCATTGCGAAGCAGACTTTGATGGGAAACTGCACTCTCTTGAATTCGAAGGGGTAATTTGATGGTGTTAGGAGAATCCTAGGAATAAATACAGACCTCTGTAAAGCTTAGAAACCTTCAAATGCGGTACTAATAAAGCACGGTGACTTTCGAGACATTCCTATTTTAAAGAGTTTTGCATTGCACCAAGCTTTTATGTGAGTTCAACCTTTTTTGAATGAAATCGGATTGAGTTTTCAAACATGTGTCAAATTAAAATGTAATCGGAAGGACTAAGGAGTATTGATATCAACTTCGAAGCAAATCACTCCAAAATAACCAAAATAACTTTCTACCACTATTTAACCCCGATATGGGATTAATTTCAATAAAATACGAAATACGTCTTCCATCAATTCTGTTAAAAAATGTTTATGCAAAATTTGAAGTAGATTGGACCAAAGAATCACGTTGTCACATACAAACTTTACCCCCCTTTTTCACTCCTTTAGGGGTAGAATTTCGGAAAATCCTATCTTATCGGATGCCTACGTCATACAAAGAACACACCCTCCAAGTTTCAGGTCTCTACGATCAGCGGTTTAGGCTGTGCGTTGATCTGTCAGTCAGTCATTCAGGACAAAGCATTTTATATGTATAGATTGTACTCTACTCAATGAGCTCTAGACAATAACACCCCACATGCCAGGGTAATAAAAAAAATTAAGTTAAAGTTAAAAAAAATATAGGAACCGCCCTTCAATTTTTATTGCAAGAAGCAAGTTGTTTTCGGCGTTTTTTTGGTAAATATTGTACGGTGGGACGGAATCTTTGTGTGCGAGTCTGACTCGCACTTGGCCGGTTAAATTATTTGTTGTTATAGTGGCAATAGAAATACACAATCTGTGAAAATATCAACTGTACATATTACGGTTCATGAGATATAGCCCGCTGAAAGACAGACGGACGGATGGACAGCGGAGGCTTAGTAATAGGGTTCCGTTTAGCAGCCTTCGGCTGTTTTTGAGTGTGTGTGTGTTTTTAAGATGGGACTGGATTTGACTTGATCGGCATATTCTAGGGAACCGTCCCTAAAAAAAAAGTGTTTTTAGGACTGGTTTTACCGATCCAATCTAACTAGTCTCCTGCCTAAAAATGAATTCCGTCTTTATAAAAAAATCCTTAGCCTGGCAAGCAACTGCAGCCCCGCACAGACACACACTCTCCGCGCGATGGCTCTGGAGCGCGCGTGGGCGGGCGGGGAGGCCGCCGCCGCGCTCGCAGCGCACGCAGCCGCTGCACTACCGCCGCCGCCGCTGCCTGCAGCGCTGGAGAGAGCTGCGGCCGCCGCGCATCATCTGCTGCATCAGTATCTACAGGTATAGGAATACTACCGCGCTCGCAGCGCACGCAGCCGCTGCACTACCGCCGCCGCCGCTGCCTGCAGCGCTGGAGAGAGCTGCGGCCGCCGCGCATCATCTGCTGCATCAGTATCTACAGGTATAGGAATACTACCGCGCTCGCAGCGCACGCAGCCGCTGCACTACCGCCGCCGCCGCTGCCTGCAGCGCTGGAGAGAGCTGCGGCCGCCGCGCATCATCTGCTGCATCAGTATCTACAGGTATAGGAATACTACCGCGCTCGCAGCGCACGCAGCCGCTGCACTACCGCCGCCGCCGCTGCCTGCAGCGCTGGAGAGAGCTGCGGCCGCCGCGCATCATCTGCTGCATCAGTATCTACAGGTATAGGAATACTACCGCGCTCGCAGCGCAATACGAAAAGCGAGAATCAAACAAGCAATAAAATTTGTGCGCTCAAAATTTAAAGTAACCAAACTTTCACACCATTCATGGTATGCGAGTTAAAGATGATCCATCTCGCAAATGTTCAGATGATTTCATTGACTGAACCGCTCCCGCTTCCTGTCTATAAAACAAAACCTTCAAAACGGTGTGTTTATACAGAGGTGCGGCGAGGTGTTCGCGGCAATGGGCGGCAGCGGGCCGAGCGGCGAGCTGGTGACGCTACAGGCGGTGCGCGACGCGCTGGCGCCCTGCTCCACCACGCTGCAGGACCTGCTCAAGTTAGTACAGGCTATACAATATGATAAATGTAAGCGAAAAGGCCGTTCCTTGTATACTGTTTGTTGTAACTCCGTATATTTTACACCATTAACAATGTCGCTGAATACTTAACTGTGAATCCATTTTTGGTCTGGCAGACCAGAAAGCCACAAGACGTACATCGCCAACACATCCAAAGATGGATCACAGGATACCCAACTCGCGTCACATCCTTATCAGCTAAAATTGCCACATTTTGACTTGACATAAAAATTACACGACATAATACTATCAATAAAATATCGTCAATGAGTAACGAACGCTAATATTTCCGCGAATTACTAATAATCTAATTCGGTGATTCAACGGAAAGCCATTAACTAAGTTTCAGTCATTACGTTTACCTGGACAAACAGTACGAAGCGACCACGATAGGAATATCATTCATCTGTAGTTCTTTAGACAAGTACTGCACGCACTGCAGAAGTGGCTTCGTCGCGTCGGCGACGCCAATCGTCGCGTAGCTGTTCATGGGCACATTAAAAGCTATGCTTAAAGTTGAGCATCCGCCTCACCAACGAATGCTTATAGTGAGCATCCCGTCCACACAGCCCAAGGCATGCGTATCAAACCAATCGCGACGAATACCTTGTGATGTTTGTGCGAATCGTAAAAATAAGAGCAGTATCTGCGTCGCTACTGACGGTCCCACTTCGCAGTCGCTTTGGTGTCGTACTTTTGGCCGGACGTTTAAAACGTGTGTACTAAACTTTTTCTGTATAAACAGTCAGGCGGTGGAGAATCTGGCCCTGCTAGCTTGCGAAAATGTGGATCACATAGACAGCGAGCCGATGCCCAGTGTGGACGGGGATATACCCGACTTGCTGACTCCTATATCACATTCTGGGGTAAGTTTATTAATATTATCCAACTAATTCACTATTTATTTATCACTTTAGCATTTTTATGCAAAGGTCTGGGATTTTTTTTTCCTTTAGTAGCCAATGCCTGTTTTTGGTGCCTTTTCTGGCCTGACTTTATCATAATGCTTGTCTTTAGGCATACTGATGCGTCCGACAGATATGACCTGGTCTATATATGATTACGACACACTATTATTGTGGTTTTCAATGAGTCTTAAATAAACTCGTTAAAGGTAATAGAGATCAGCGTAATGTGTCATACTTCAGAATAATATCAGCTATTGAACGATATAGAAACCCGACCATTCAGCTGGGCTTCGTTAAAATATTCCCATTTTATTCAATGTTCAACAAATGAATCATTCATTCTTCCAAAATTATAAATAACACTAGCAATCATTGATTTCACGCTTCCCAGAAGTTGGATTACTTGAATTTGGTAAGAATAACATTTCTTAATACTTAGAAATAATCATGACGATTTACTTACATTACGCCATTATAATCTTTTGTTATACACACTGGCAGATAACAGTGTTTACGAAATTCATTGATAGGTATACAGTGGTGGAGTGTAACCGTGCATTTGATTGATATCCATATAATTCTAGTGTTGTGTTTGCTTGAATGTTAGAAAATAAAATTATAACGTTTATAATGTTGAACGTAGTGTCAATAAGTGTGCTATTCAAATGCTTTCGTATCTCAGCTAAGAAAACAGTGATCCCTGAAAAAAATAAGAACGTAAGATAATTCACGTCAGTTTTAAAATGTTCGAATTAATTTAAATTTTGTTAACATTGCTTGCTTTTGGTAACATTGCAGTACGTGTAAATAATGCAGTAATTTTCCGAGTTTTCCTGAACAGAATGCTACGTCGTCATTTCGTAGCTTGCAATTTTATTATTGTTAACATTACTTCTAATTTAGTACTAGTTTTCCTAGTGTTCTTTAATGGAATACTATGACGTCCTTACAAACAAACAAATATATATTTGAGATAAGTAAGTAAAAAGTAGCCTTAAAAAAAGTTCATAAAACTGTAACAAGCAACACTGTCTTTGTCACCAGTTATTACTTTTTTACATTTACCGCTACATTCAAAAAATTGCCATCTATTATTTATACTTTTCTGATAACGCGACTTCATCTAGGCTACACCTTTGGGATGTCGTCGTCGCGAGCGCGGCTGCCGACGCGTCCGTCCCAAGTCAGTGGCAGAACAACAATGCAGCAGCAACGAGATGCTATCTCTGCCTCCCTTACACGCAGAAGCTGCGGACGCACTGGCTGAATTACCAGCACACACACTACGACACCTCGTCAAAGGTAAAAAACTCTTTGCTACAAACTTTTTTTGGACTTGAATACTGGCAATTATGTTCCATATTTGACTTGACCACGTCATATACGAAGACTGCCACCAAATGCAAGCTTCTTTTGTTTTGTTTTTCTTTCAAAGCAAGCAAACCTTATCCTTATACATACACGTTTGCATACTTATACACGTAATATCCATAATTATTATTCTTGTGTAGTTTTTCACGTTGTGGCGGCGAATTGTGGCCGTTCTAGGAGAATCATCGCATGTTTGATTTCTTACAGGTCGACCTAGACGGGCTAAGACAAGGGCGCCGACGCGACCAATAACAGATCAGTCGCAAGATATCGATGAAGGTATAAGAAGTGTTGTAAACTAATACTTTAAACACTTCAAGAGAATGTTTTAACAAAGAACTGTTATATTACGTGCTCCTGCATGAAAGTGCGTGTAGCTCCACAGATTAGTACAGATGGGATACTCCGCAAAATCATTTAAATAAAAAGTGACTCTTTCAACGACACAATAAAGTGCAATCCAGGTCGCACAGCGCTAACTACCGACAGTTATATTCATCTAGAAGTTTCCTCTCTTTCTATCGCGTGACATAAGAGTCACGCGATAGAAAGAGAGGAATCTTCTGACTACGTTACGCCCACTGAATTAGACAAGTCGAACCCGCCGCGTACTTTCTTGTAGCATCATACCTAAAATGCGGAGTGTCCCATCTGCATTCATCTGTGGTAGCGTCGAAACGGCATTATGAGGATGTTTGTATAGATTCACGGAGGAAGGGAAATGTTTATTCTGACTTGCACAATATAAAACAACAACAGAAGATAAGATAAAATTGTAAATATAAACAAAAGAAAGAATTAGGTTAATGATATCGAAGCTAAACAGGTGTTTTCTGTACATTTTTATAAGAAATGAATCCTTGAATCGTGACCGCGCTCATTAAATTATTATTATGTTTTGGTTAAACTGCGGTATGATCTGAAGTAGCACGCTACACTGGAGTTGTGACGCGCCGTACGAGGACTTGTAACGTCCATTGACGAACGCACGTCTGCCAGAGTAACACAAACTATCTCAGATCACAACCGACATCAAACGAATTCACTTCTCTCATTTTCTACGGAGAATATGTCATAATTAATATGTCCGTCAGGTCTGGAAGAGTTCTGGCGTACCTGCCGCACTCCGCCGGGCAGCGAGGAGGCGTCGCTGTCAGCTCGCACGCCGCTGACGTCACGCTCGCTGCACTCGCTGTCGTCGCTCGCCTCGCCCTCGCCGCTCAGACACTCGCCCACGCTGCAGCGAGACGATACCATGTATGTAACGAACACCACAATACGTGTTCGTATACACACGAAACTGCCGCGCTCCGCCCCGCAAGCGAGGAGGCGTTGCTGTCAGCTCGCACGCCGTTGATGGCTACGTTTACGTCACGGCCACGTCTTTACTTTGTAGGCGTGGACGTGACATCAGAGATGTGCTCATACGCAATTTCATGTATTTTTTTTATGTCGATGTGAACCTTAGGCTAGAAAAGGCACAGTTCCGTTGTTTAATGTTCTTGAACACAAATCATGCCACTTCCATATAAAAAAGGCGGCCAAGACAGGATAAAATAACACAGATAAATAATTAAAAACAATGGATAAGCCTGTCTGTCAATAATACTTTAGTCTATCGGTCATTTTGTTATCTTTATGCTAATTACTACTCACCTTGATAATTTATAAATCACATAAACAATTGATGTGTTACAGGTACAGCGTGACATCCGGTGAAAGCACGCCGGTTTTATTAGAATGTGGTAAGTGCACTTATCATTACAAGATTTAATAAAAATTTAAAAAACATAAAGAATCATTAAACATTAACTAAAAAAAACTTCATATTTTATCTGAGCTTCACAATTACCATTTACAGAAGTATCACGTTGCAAGTCTTCCGACAATGTAGGCATTAGGACCTCGGCGTCTACGCCACCACCATCGCGATCCTCCGACAACGTCAACATTATGGGTAAGTACCGTTTAAACAAATCTAAGGCTAAAAAATATTCCGTTGTCACAAATAAATGGGGGTAAAAAGGGTTGAATTCACAAAATTCGAGCTATCACACTTTTTATGGGTAATTATTAAACACTTGTATACAAATTTGATTCCAAGCTCTGGCTTCATTATAATACTATTTGATTGAGTGCTGGATTTTTTGCATCTGAGTAGCGCAAATGACAGTTCTTGACTGAACAAGAGTTGAAAATCGCGTACGTATTATGGCTGATTTTGATTGGCTCATGAGGCACCTTAAACTCAGTTCCAAAATATCCAATAATAGTAACTCCATCTAATAGTATTTGCCTAAAGTGGTTGTCCCTCCCACCGCCTTTTCTGAATGTGCTAACACAGCTTATGTGCGAATTATACGCTGGTGTGAGTGTACGCTTCACAGGACAATCATATCCTATAACAGGACTATGGCCATTTACTTAAATATAGCGTAACCAATAAAAGTAAGGTTTTTGTGCAAAATATTTACACGTTTTTCTCTTCTATGTTATATTAGAAATAAAAGGTTTTGTCCGAGAAAGAAGAAATTGCGAGACGTTTTAACTTTATTCCTTCGATTAGCAAGTATCCTTGCTGAGCGTTACCATTTTCAATATGGTGGACGTCGGCTTGTTTGGCAATGGATTATTATTTATTTATTTAGTACATGGAGAACTTACAGCTAATAAAAACGGACAAAAAAAGAGGAGACCATAGTCACCAGAAAGCCAATTACAAATCCTCACGTATAGACATAGAATAATAGTTTATGGTGTGAGCACAAAAACGAAAACAAAAAACACATCACCTTAATTATAAGAGTAAGAAGCAATATAACAACTTGGTTTGCAATTTATGACTGAAGTAATAGGAAAATAATAATAAAAAAAAAACAAGAACAAAAAATATTACCTACCGCTACTAGAAAAATTGCTTGAAAATTTATCCTCAAACAAAGTGCAAATATTTTGCACAAAACAAGTATGACATGACATCGCTGTGTGCGTGAGTAACGAGTGCGTGTGAATAGGGAACGGGTGCGCGCGCACGCCCGGCAAGGCGCGGCCGTGGTCCGTGGCTGGCGTGAACCCAGACAATAACGCCGCTTGTACTACCGGTGAGATATCGCATGATGACAAATTGTTTTTTTTTTTTTTGCATGATTGTTCGCCATCTTTTTACCCAGCCAGTATCTTTCCCGCTCCCGTACCGGCTCATTCTTGAATAATGTTCGCAATTTATAACATCGTAATATTAGCCCCAACTGCTAGTGCTATCGTGTCCAGCCACCTAAGCAAACAATATGTCCTTAAAATTCCCTGAATCGCTGTAATTCCATAATAATCAAAACCAGGCCGATACCGTACACCTATTCGGCAATCCTTTAAAGTCTAAAGCTGTTGCATTGCGGTGTAAATTATCAAGTCCAGCTAAGGATCATCCCCTTACTTACTACTACCTTCATGCCGGCTAAACTAAAGGCCATTGCATATAGCCTTCACAAAAGGCCACTTACGTTCAATTTAGTGTTATTTTCATTTTCCCTTTTGTGACATGTACTGCCTCATTGCAATCCCTCCTGGCCCCTATAACCATATTCCTTACAGGTACTTTTTAATAACCGTTATCCTCGGTTTAAAATAGTTTTTTTCATAGAAAAGGACGAGCATTGTTGTAAAATTAAAAACATAACTTTGCTTTCATTTTCGCATACACCGAAGCTAAGACGCTGCCATCCGTTTTTATAAATCAAATTAGTATTTTATTCCTGGTTTAGTCGATGGGTCATCCCCTTCTAGAGTATCATAATTTCGTTCAGTTTTATTGATACATATTAACTTTTATAAGATTCATATTTTGAAGTTGTTAACTTTTCTTTTAATTTTACGGAGGAAAGAACAATATATATCCCTCATCGCCGTTACCAAATCGAACATATTTTGATGATGAACTCCAACCAATTTATGATTTTAACGTTTAACGAATTGCATGTTCTATTTTATTTAGTTACTTTAGATTAATTTTGTGACCATTTACTAATTATATTATTGTCTTTTTCCTAATGTGTGTTTATTGGTACTGTGTAAGATTATGAAAAAATATAATTATATAGCCGAATGATGGTTATCATAACGCAGGAAATTGTTTGACTTGCCACCCTTTTTTTTTTTTTTTTTTGAGGGTGGGAAATCATCAAATGACTACTCCCGCTCTGGGCAGAGCGAGAGGGTGTGTCAGACTTTTACTGACTAAAACCCACCCGTGTTCCTTCCGTTGCCTGTGTGCCGGGGCCGCGTTATCCCTTTCGGACAAACCCGCAACCCCAGCAGGCATTGGTCTTTCGACCCCGTCGGTTGGTGCTGACATCTCTTTGAGGCGCGCGTGGAACACAACGCGCCGTCGACACGGGCCTGGTCCTTATCGGACGGCGAGCTGCCCATTGCTCACCGTCCGCAAGCCCGCGCCTACGGTGGCCGGAAGTCGGCTCTGGACTCCCGACGCCCGGGGCGTCTCCTGACTTGCCACCCTGGGACATTAATTTTGCCAGTGGTGATTATGTGGTGGTGGTATAGAATTGAATATGATTTCTTGTGTGAACTTGAAATATGACACAAATGTTACAAAAACTGTTCACAATTCAAAATTTCAGAGCATTCCATTATTGATTCGTATTTTTTTATCGAACAATAACTATCAATATCGCTGACAATATCTGGTGTTGATGACCATAAATATATTATAATGCAATGAGCGATAAGACTGCCCGTTTTGGAATACTTTGTTTTAAAACTTTTTCCTCATTATCTAATAAAGAAATTCTATCTATCTGGCTACCAAATCATTCCTCTAACTTATGAACATGATGTGCACACGACAGTGCGAGGCGAATATCACGCTGTGGTACTCTGTGGTTAGTATTTGATGTTCTGGTGGTGGTCTACAGAAGGCGTGGAGGGGTGCGTTGGCGGCAGCATCGTGGGCATCACGCCGGGCGCCGCACTAACCAGTAACCAACTTTCAGACGCTATTCTATACTGAACGATTGTGCCCTGTGCCGTCTCGCTGTATAGGTAAACGCTTGACGCAGCTTTATGTGTGCTACTGTTTTAACGGCATGCTTTATGACTGAAAACACGATCATTTAAAACCAATTCATTTGAAAAATTTAAAACATTTTTTTTTTTGTTTTCATTTCACATTTTATCTATATCAGTGTGTTTTACTTATTGTAGAAGTTTCCTGTGAGCCTTTCCCGATATATTTTATCTCAAATGTGTTAAAAATACATGCGTAATGTCGTCTACATACAAGAATATAGGTATTTGAATAAATAAATAAATAATGCTACAGAGTAGTAATAAACAAATTAAGTGAAAATGTGTGCGCCTTTTTGTTTTTATCACACATGTCGCACTAACGGCGATTTTCCAATGTTTCTTTCACCTGCGCACATTTTGCCGCGGTGTAAAATTGCCCTTCATTTGTTTTCTGCTCCTCTATTGGCATCCTAGGCTCGCTGTAACTAGCGCTGCATTTTGGAACGCAGTATCGCGCGTCATTTAGTTTGCATGACATTCATTTGCACTCTGCACTTGTTAAATAACCGACACGTTGAGTTGCATGCCTTCAGAGTAACGGAATGATATCATTTTTAACATAAAACATATATACTATTGTAATTAACGCCTATAGAAAACAGGTAAGTATGTTTGATAAATAGTCAAAAGAAACCTTCCAAGAAATTGTCTGGATGCTTTAGAAGTCTGTAAGCTGTAAGAAATTATTTATTCTGTTTATAATTATAACATTTATTCATTCAATATATCTAGATATTTAAAGGTACTACTAGATACTAGTTTAAACAAAGCTTCAAACCAACCAAACCAAAATACGCAAGTAAATAAGTAGGTCATGATATTATCAGAACCATAGGCATTACAAAAAAAAACTTAGTTTTAGTAATAAAAAAGTAATACTTTGTGTAGTGTAACAAATAATTATCTAGTATTTATTACGTAGTTCTCTATATTCTGCTTGAATATATTATACCGCGTAGGTTTTGTAATTATTGTTTTTAGTGTTACATAAATTAATTTCACTGTATTTGTTTTCCAGGTTCAATGTTACGAGATCATCCTTTAACTCCAGGTACGATTCAAATATTTCCATATTTCTACTTCCTATCTTTATTCTTGTTTGTAATATGAAATGGGATTTTGTAATATCTTGATTTAAAACAGTGTCTATGGAGTTTCTTGCCCGTTCTTATCCATAGAGATAGATCTACATTTTGAAACAACTAGCTTCTACTTTCTGACCAATTTCTTGACAATCCAAAAGTGCCTGTAAATGGTTTAATTGAAATAAGTGCTTTGACTTGAAAGTAAAACCCTTTTTTCTTATTTCACAGAGGGCACTGAAACCTAAGCCAAGCTCGGGTGCAGTCAGCGTGACGGAGACAGTTCGTGATAAGTTGAGCAGGGTTCAATGTCCAGATGTTACACAAAAACGGATTTTATTCTCGGATGCTCACAATTGTGCCAGTTAGAATGTTAACGTTTTAGACAGTAAAATAGTTACTGATTAGGATTCTAATATTGTATTTGAATAAAACTGATCGCCATTTTAGTTACTGTGCGGAAACGATACATTTTTAACTTCTTACATTAAGGACATGATGAATTGATGATAACACGGTCATAATAATTCGAAGTAACTTATGGTAGGATTATAATTAAAATATTATTATAATCATTTTCTATTTACTGTGATTCAGTTAGTATTATGTTACTGATTCGTGTAGTCATTAATATATTTTAATCGCTTATAATTTATAAATATGTGTAACCTATCCCACTAAAGGATATATTATTTTCAGTGGGATATATATTATTTGATGTAATGAATTATTATTTCTTCTATACGAAAATATTTGTAATATAATCTCATGAGATTGATATTTATTTCAATTGAAACAGGTTTTTGCTTTGCCAATGAGCTTGCCGTGGTTTCTTGACAGACAATATTTCTTCCATGTTCATTCATTCATGTTTTAAGCGATTACTACTTTCAGTATTGGACTTTCACAATGTTTTGGACATTGATCAAATTATCTACATAGATTTAAATGCATCTGGCAATATAAAATGGAGCGCTTGACTCTTCAGCTGCATAAAAGCTTTTGATCATAGATACATGGTTACCTACTAACGCACAAGTCTTCAGATTATGGTAGGTACGCGTTTAGCGTTTTGTAGGGTAATTTCACATTTTATTGTAAAGTATTATTGCATTTATTTTATGATAATAAGATTTCTAAACGGATATCATTCAAGATTGACATAATGCTTTGTTGACTAAAGTGAGACACCCGAGGTATAACACACCTCTACTCTAAGGCCGCCATTACACTTGTAAGTTTTCCTCACGTAAGTCGCTTATGTTAAACTTACGATAAATTTGCAAATGTTAACTGTCTTGTTAGTAAAGTCCCCGCACGAGAAGCTACAAATTTTGTTAACAAATAAGTTCTACTAAGTTACGTAGCGAAACAAATAATCCCAAATTCAATCAACTCAAAGTAACATATGTGTTATACGAAACTAATGAGCAATTTCACTTGGTCGGGTTATATTTTAGCGATATAAAGCGCTGTCGTCTAATGTTTTGTGGTACTGAATGCGTCTGACTTCCAATTATTTGTTTACAAAGAGAATGGGCAAAAATATATGAACCTTGGTCTACCGACTCAACACTAACGACATATATGCTACGGAAAAGATTATACGTTGTTTATTATTATCATACGTTGGGGAGTTGCCCGCCAGACACTGAACTTTACGCCCTGTTCCTCTTGCCTCTATACCCTGTCGAACTGTAATACAGTAGATGTAAAGTCTGTTATAAGTAAAAGGGAGCTTTTATTTTTGACATTTACACAAAGAACCCCATGCGTTAGACATTTGTGGTCATATAAAGAAATAAAGTATAAATAATTTCCTTTTCATTGATGTATGGCTTGTTGGTGTTGAGTAGGTAGACCAACTTGCTCACTCTCCTTTATAGCTTCTCGTGACGAAGACTTTACGTAATTAGCTTACGATCAATTTGTAAATGTAAACTTTCTTGTAAGTAGCTTATCGTAATTTCTTCTTACATCTTACGCAATACTTACATACATTTTATGGAAGCAACTTACAAGTGAAATGGCGGCCTTATACATGCCATAATTATTTATGTTATTGTTTGTAATTCCACTTGGAGAACAGGAAAAGCATAAGCCGTGCAAGAGAGCCTATCTCCGGTGTGGTGACCGCATGAATTACTAATACTTGACTAGCATCGTCTTTGAAGCTCGGGCACGCACGGTTGACCAAATTGTGCACTCATCATCTCAAGGTGGGTTTAAACCAAATGAACATAGAACCCGAACAAGCACAAGAGCAGTCTTCTGTTGATATTCTTGACATTTTATTAGGGATTGATTCAAAGAAGGAGTGGTCTGTCCCTGTTTTCACAAAAATAATTATGTGGATTGGGTATAGAATGCGCATTTGCTCCTTTGGTCTAACTCTAAATCGAACTTTATTTGCTCTCGGAAAACCCAACAGCAATGTTTGTCAAGTCTAGTGACGTGAATGGCCCCCATTTTACATAAGGTTCAAAACACAATCAAGTTTAGTCTATCTTTGTGAGTTCAGCATTGGTAAGTTAGGAACTCGGTTCAGAAACGAAATTGGTCTTAACTAGTCATATTTTAAAAGGCCTATACATGTATAATTAATTACGCACAATTTATTAACGTTCGATTATATTGTGAATTGTGGGAATAATTAATTTGTAATATAATTTACCATGACAGATATCTTCCAGTTTATACATTCCTTTGTAAATTTTAAAGTAGACATGGACTATTTTGAAATATTGAACAAGTGTGATTTTAAAATGAAGTTCAAAACGTGAAGTGAATTAGATTAGTGCACTTGCAGAGATGTATGTAAGGTTCAATTTTGCGATAATTTAAAACGACTCGCCCCATACAGTTAAGTGTTCATTAGAGTAAATATTTGTAAAATGATTACATTCATTTGTCTCTTGAATTCATAAAGGCTGTCTCGTACTGGAGTTTCCTGTATGTAAAATTATTGATTGAGGTAGATGTATATTGCTAAATTATTTCATAGTATTTTTATATTCATTCCAATTTAGTTGGTTTTATCTAGCTCTTTGGTACCAGACTGATTTTAAGGTACTTTTATTTTATGGTGCAATTTATGTCTAGAGCGTTGTGATAATCGTTTAAAATTACATACAATATACAATTTCTGTGTTTTATTTAACTTGTCTTTACTATCTCGCGTAATCAAGGGCGTCGCGGGGGGGGGGGGGGGGGCTAGAGATTAAAAAATGAATAGCCAAATGCAGAGCAACCAAATTCCACATTCTTGACCGATCATGCCCCTGTGGAATTCGTCGAAACTCGAATGAAAATTCTGTTCCAAGCAGTCCGTCCGCGCCGCTATAGTCTATTGTTAAAGCGGGGCGAGGGGCGGTGGGTAAGTAACATGTCGCCGCCGCACGGGGGGCTGGAAATCGGCTTTCATAGACTTGGGAATTTCAATTTGCAAGTGCCGGATTTTTTGCCGGATATCTCTATTAATTATTACTATATTCAAAAATGCCACGAGTTAATTCTGCACAAAAACGAAAGAATTATATTTTTTTTACGAAAAATTTGTATGAAGCTAGTATGAAAAAGTTAATTATCTCGTAAAAAGCAAGGACAGCCGTAATATCCTTACAGGTGGTTATAGTACTAATTATTTATGTTTTTTTGACATATGTCAGAAGTTTTATAGCTATTTTTTTTTTTTATTGTCAAAATATTTTTACATATGAAACGGTTCCTTTTAGTGACAAAATTAAGGACATTGTTAATTATGAAGAATTTTAGTGACCCAAATATTAAGAATATATAAAACAAAAAAAACAGAAAATTATCTATAAGTATTAAAAGATGTTCTATACAGTCTGTCAAATCTAATAAGTACCGGGACATATTGAAATAGAAACAAGGGCGTCGCCAAGGGGGAACAAAAGGGGCAGCTGCCCCACCCTAGAGATCAATAACATATTCCATATCTCCTAAACGGGGTTTAATCCGGAGTCCGGGGACATAATTCGTATCTATTTGTTGGTGGTATGCCCAGTCATAATACCTATTAAGTTTCAGCTCTACAGTTCTAAATAGTTTTAGGAAAAACGACCCGAAAGGTCCGTTTCCATACGTTGAAAATGGAAATTATTATTTTTCTGTTCCTATCGGGACTACAGAATTGAAACCGATTTGTCAAAAATCAAATGTCCACCAGCGTCGATTTTAGCCCCATTGTGCGCCGTAGAGGTAAGACTAGAGTAAAGCTTCATTTTCTCTTGACTGTACCTACAAATCATACTTTTCCCACCCTCCCCATATCAACTTGCCCCCCCCCCCCCGGCCATCGGCTGGCGACGCCCTTGCGCGTAATCACTTTGACGGACACGAGGATAATGAAGTAGTACTAGGGTTCGTCATTAGCATTACTGAATTGGTCACAAATGTTTTTTTTGTTTGTTTTTAGTAAGCTGTGGGATAAGTGTGTGAGGTAGTAATAAAACATAGGAATGGACACATTTTCATATATTGAACAATAAAAAAAATATTTACAGTCTTATTCTATGTAATGCGAATAATCAGAAATATTCGTCACCATCATCGCCGGCCATACATAAATAAAATAATGGTTTCCTGATAAAACAATTGCAACTTAGAAAGTGGTTTTTCTTGTTTACACCTACTGAGTGTGCAAAAAGCGCGAAATGTAAGCCCTACAGAAACTTCATAATTTGCTTCTGTATCTGCCTAGTCCAACTACGTTGGGGTCGGGTTCCAGTCTAACGAGATGCAGCTGGATACTAGTATTTTCAGGGCCGTGATAGTGAGAGTACAGACATAACTTGTTTGTAACTCTTTATGGCATGTAAGTACTTGTGTCTGTTGAAGTGAATATACTAACGAACTTTATCACGACTTAAATAGAGTCGAAAATAGCTTGATACAGATAATTCCTTGTGGTGTGTTTTTGTGTCTATTTTTACTTAACACCTGACGTCAAAAACATGCTCGAGCATTTCGCTGCTCAGTGTGCGCTGATCATTAGAGGTAGTCACATCAAAACTCCTAAACTCGTTCATTCAGCCTTTTATCTTTAAAATAATCGAATAAGTTTGCTCCCATGCCATTTGTTCGTTTTCTATAGCACATATCTATGGAAAACCAACAAATGGAGTTGTTTCTAAAAGCAGAACATACTCATTTTACAATCCCACATTTTCTTTTACATGGATTCAAAGTCGTTACGTCTTACTATGTACAGAATTCCAATACTTTTCAGGTTAATGCGCACAACGCACGTTTTCTATAGCACATCGCTATGGAAAGCCAACAAATGGAGTTGTTTCTAAAAGCAGAACATACTCATTTTACAATCTCACAAAGATTCAAAGTCGTTACGTCTTACTATGTACAGAATTCCAATACTTCTATGGTTAATGCGTTACAAAATCTAGTATTACATTTGCATACTGCAAGAGAAGTGTAGTAATCCGAAAAAGGACATCAATTTTGACGATAAACTGAATCGCCCTATCATTTAACGGCTGGTAGTTAAAATTTATGGTGGCATCTGTTTCGTAGGGAATGTTATGAATGATTGATCAAAAGTAAACTTCATACATCCCCTACAAAAAAGAAACATGCCGCGCCTGACACTTATTTAAATAATTAAATCGAACTTAACCTACTGAACTTTAAATAATAATTCTCAAATAAAAATAAAAAAAAGGTTTGTCTAGGAAATGCAACTTGAACATAACGCTTCTAGGTGTTTTGTGTGAAATTCAAATAAATTTAAAAAATAAAAAAAACTTGTATTCGTTGGATAAAAATGCAATACTTTTTTATGTCACTTCTACAAAAAATATTAAGAACTAGCGAGATAATTACTCCTATATTTATTTATGAACAAACAACCGTCGGGGGTTGACATCTTAGGCAAATGTTTGTGATTTTGCAACTCGTTTAATTGTAAAGCTATCTCCTTATTACAAGAAATCGATAATATGTGCGTTTACACTTAGAATCGTGTAAAATGTCAATCCATCTTTAAGGCGCTTGCCCACCGCAGCAGTCACTGGCATTTCTGCCCTTCATGATTTCGGCGGAATATGTCACAGTAATTGTAGTTCGAGAAACTCCTCCCACAATCTCGGCAGCCAAAATGTCTGCGTTTATGAACCGCAGCCTAATTTCGTAACACACAATCAATCACAATCTGAATCATTTTGAAGGATATTGCTAATCCAGTTGTTCATGTGTTCGAAAAATTTGTCTGCTCTGCTCAACAACGTAAATAACGCAATGAATGTTGTTGAACTGTCAAAATGAAACAGATTGTGATTGATCGTGTGTTACGCAATTAGGGTGCCCAGCAACGTCATCTCGTTCTCAGTGACGGATCCGGTGGACACACGACGTATTGCAGATCCATCTATTGCAATAAATTACAACTATTGCAATAAAATTCGGACATTATTTTATTCAGCGTTTTAACTAGCTAGAGAATTCGTAAGGAAGTTTAAATTAACTGTAATGGTTCAAAATAAAATGGTCAATCTCATTCATAAAAAAGTGAACTATAAACTACATTATTATTATTATTATTATCAAATACAAAATTCTTAATGCTAGATGAAGCTACTAAAGCTTGTCCACTCTGAAATGACGCTCCCCACTACTTCATTTTACACACACGGTAATGCAGTAGTGGGGAGCGTCATTTCAGCGTGCACAAGCTATACTTGCGTAGAAGAGAAATTCACACACCAACTAGTCTGATGTAGAATTATCAGAATGTTACATATCCATTCAAAAGGGCATCATGTAATGAGTAAAAGAAAGTATGTTTCAAATATTGACTATGTGACTGTACCCTGCCTCATGGATAGCTAGGGGAAAAACGTCAAGACAATAGAGAGGAACTAATGATTACAAAATTTGAGATCTGGAGACATTTACTCACAATCTCTTCTGTCACGTATCAAATATATATTTTTGTTGGGGTTACTTCGAGAATTATAAAACCATCATTTCGTGATTTCACGTTGTCCACGCGCTCATTGTTATAAACACCAGTGTTAGACTCGTCGCACCTATCGTGACTATTGCATGACAGTGAACTGTACTACTACGGTGTTTACCGCGAACATCAGGGATTTGGTGGCATGTCTTTCTTTGGTTCTTCTACACTACTGATGTTTTTGACGTCGTCCTTTGAGTCTTCCGCTAAAAATAAACATGAACAAATTAACAACTAACCAAAAAAAATCATATTATCGTGCAATAGTAAGTCAATATAAATATAATTGTTGTTTCTTTCTTCCTAGTCACTGAATTTGAGGCAAGGTGAAAAGCAATTTGATCTAACTAGTTTGATTGAAGAGGGAAAATTCCGTCGCTAGATGATATATGCTTGTGTTGTGTTGTAAGCCATTATTCTAAATGGCGACTACTGGCGACGATGCGCCGAATGACGTCAGCGGTCACTTCCTTATCTAACTACAAAATAAGTCTTTTGCGTTGCTAAAATACTCCTTTGTGACAGCATGAAACTGAACGGTGACTTAAAATTGAGTTTTATTCAAGAATTCGGCCATAATGCTCGTAATATGTGCAAATATGCAAATATGTAACTAACATTTGATTTCATCTTTGATCGTGGATCCGTCCTTGTCCAGGCGCGGCCGCTTGCGTGGCTGCGGCGTCCGGTAAGACCTGTTGTCTCGACGACCGCCTTCACCTTCGTCTTCAGAGTCCGACAGTTCACCGTCACCGGTGATGCGCTTGTCCTGATATCAAACAATTTATAATTTAGCATTTAGGAGATAAAATAGTATATCTAGGAAAAAGAAAAGAGGCGTCAGATTATTTATTTTATTTTAGCCGTCTAAAGTTATGTTTTGTAAATCAAGAATTATAAAGAAAATTTAAATATGGCTATTTATGTTTTATACTTCTATGGAAAGGATTATACAAACTATTATTACCTACAAAAAAATAATTTTGAAGTAGATTTATGAAAGATGAGGAAAGTTTTTAAGTGAATTAAACATACTTTTTCGCTTTGTGGCATCCTTTCGTCTTTATCAACTTTGTCTTCGTCTTCAGATTCGTCGTTCACCGCGTCTTCCGGAATAGCTTGAACCTGTAACAAAATAATAACTTGAAAAGCTGTCTACCCAAGATAATTGAACTGTAAAATTGTGAAATTGTATAAAACTCCAATAAAACTGAAAATCCTTATTTTTTTATAACTATTCTCTCCCTATTCTAAATCCTTCTTACCTGAACACCCGGCGCATGCGGTAACATCCTCAGATTCTCAAAGAGCCTGTTCTTGATTTTCTCCAAATACTCTGGTGTGTTCTGATTGGACATGTTGCTTGGTGATATGTGCAGTTTGAAGTCTGGGCCGAAGTATTCAAAATAGTCATTGTATGGTAGCTCATTTGCTATTTCCACACCAAGAGCTACTGATGTCTCGTAAGTCCAACAGCGTGAAACGTTACGAATTGTGTAGCTAGAAAGAGAATGGGAAGTTTAGAAAACTCATAGGGCGACAATAACATATTAGTTGCATGTTTCGAACGCGCGTTAATCTTTGTAATTTAATGCTTATGTCAATGTGCATAAAACTCACATTGCGCGCGCTTGTGTTTTGCAACTACACAAAGAATAAAAAATAGATTATTGCCTTTGATAACTTACCCTCCTCCTCCAACAAGTAAGAATGGCAGACCGAATCTCTTCACAAGCTCTACGCACCGACCATGCCCTCGCACCGTAAGGTTGAAACAACCCAATCTGTCACCTGTTAAAAATAAAAATATTTAACACTTAATAATGCTAGTGTGTCATTAATTGAATAGGCTGAAAAAGCAAAACAGTCTCATGTATACGACAGCATATATATTTTTTTATTTTATCCAGCATTACAAGGGATTTTGATTATAGGTCTACAAATATGCATGTTTTTTGACGATCGTTATTGTCGCTGGATATGCTGTTTTGACGATCAAATAAGATCTATTAGTTTCTTACAGATTTGCTCGATTGTCGCCTGTAACGATCAATAAATAACAAGGTTAAAATTTAAGAAATCAGGCACCTTAAAATAAATAAAACAGTTGAAAAAGGAAAACGGATACCCAATGCATTCTCTTAGAAAAAAATCTTAACAAAAAAGGATGCTTTACACACCTGTTAGTGAGTCAGCGCCACACTGCAACACCACAGCGCTGGGCTGGAATGTCTCCATGACCTTCGAGATGATCGGTACGAAGATCGACTCATACGACTCGTCGTCCATGCCGTCGCGAAGGGGAATATTGACTGCGTAGTACTTGCCTTTGCCGGCACCGATGTCACGTAAGTCACCTGTTTTACATAAATTATTTGTAAGACTAAAGGAGTTTGAAGATTTTTTTATCTCTGGATAGAATAATAAACCTTCCTCACAAAATAAAATATTAGTGTAATAAAATGTACATCACAGCAGTAAAATATTGAGATTTTCATTTTTTTTGAGCAAAACTCATTTTATTTTAAACGAGGTAAAATAGTAAGCTAGGTAAAATAAGTAATATAATTATGTAAGTCACATTTCACAAGCTAGTTTGTCTTTACTGACCTGTTCCAGGGAAATATTCTCCATATTTGTGGAATGACACAGTCATGACTCTGTCAGTTGTGTAGAAAGCCTCTTCCACTCCATCGCCATGGTGAACATCAATGTCTATGTAGAGTACCCTCTGGTGATACTTGAGCAGCTCTAAGATTCCCAGCACGATGTCATTGACGTAACAGAAACCTGATGCTTCTGATTTCTTGGCGTGGTGAAGACCTCCACCCCAGTTGATGCAGATTTCAGATGCCTGTTGAAATTATATTTGTTTAGGTGCATGTTCTACATAAATTACATTTAAGCTTTTAAAAGAAAGCTTCTCAAATTTCAGTAAATTATGTATCAATAGATAAGTCATTTATTTCATAACAAAATACATTGTGTTGAAAATATTACAGTAAATAAAAAAATAAAATAATAACAATTGAAAAGAACATTACATTAATATTTAAAATTCAGTACGCATTTAAAATGTATCAATATCACTAATATATAATTTTATGTCAATAATTTTGTACCAATAATTTAAATAATCACCAACATTGTATTTACATACAAAATTCATCCAGTACCCATTAAAATAACAAAAATAAAAACAAACACTACAATCCACATTGATGAATTATTTGCCTATGGTATGTTATGGTAGTAAATTAATGGTTGAGAACTACATGCTACTAGCAAGTGTGCTAACTACACAAATTCTGATGTTTGTTTTCAGAATCATGATCAATTTTTTTTTTTTAAGGGCTTTTTCGCTGAGCGATAACGTCACCCTGTAACATCATCAAAATAACTAAACCTAAAAACACTTTTTAATTCTAAAGTTACTTCTAGTACACACGGCTACACATCAAGCTATACATATACAGTATAAGCTGACCTCGCATTGTACGGAAATCCTACACAATGCAAGATCAGCATAAACTGGAAATGTATAGCTTGATGTGTAGCCGTGTGTACTACTTACAAATTTACTTTAAAACAAAAAATGCCAATTTGTACATTATCATAGCTTGTTCCGATAAAGGAAAAGCCAGGATAGCATTACAGTCCCCAGTGTCGTAATTGTTTGTTGGACCAAGTAAATTACATCGCAAAGCTTCATTCCGCACACACTCCATCAAAACATTTTGCACATCTTCGACTACTCCACATTCTTCACAGTTGGGTGACGTAACCTTTTTCATTAGGAAACCAAACTTTCTTGAGGGAATGTGACCAGAACGAAGCCTTAGCGCCATAACTAATTCACTTTTGCTAAATACATTTTGATCGATCCAATTATACACTGGAAGCTGTGGTTGGCTGGTTTTGTACCAAATTCCCCTTTCTGTTGACCTCTGGTTAAAGTATTCACTCCACACTCCTGTACACTGCTGTTTTATTATTTTTATATAATCTGTATATAAAGGATGAACATTTACAGAAATTCCATCTGACACGGCTTGGTTGGCCAAAAGATCCACTCTTTCATTGTCCTAAATCTGTACATGAGATGGGATCCACTGTAAAACTATCGAGATTGATCTTTGACCTAATTTGAATATAGACTCCAAAATCATGTAGGCTATCGGTACTCCTCCCACGTGCGAAGTGCACCGAGCCAAGTGTTGCAGCGAACTCTTCAAGTCTGTTAGAATGACAAATTTATCATGACTGTGAACAACATCATTTGCCTAGACTTTTCCCAATTATGTTGGCTATATTGGGGTCGACTTCCAGTACGTAGTTGAATACCAGTATTTTACATGGAGCGAGCCTATCTGACCTCCACAACCCAGTTACTGGGTGATACGTTAATACGATACCCCTTGGTAAGACTGGTTGTCAGACTTTCGGGCTTCTGACGACCCATAATGACTGTCAAAGATCTACGAATGACAGCGGGGCCCAATGCTTTGACGTGCTTTACGAGGCATGGAAGGGTCTTGGTATGTAAAGATGGTCACCTATCCACGAACCAAATGCAGCAAGCGTAGCTTAACCTGATCGATCGACCCATGCGGATGTTATTATTAAGCCACAAACCCCTCTCACACAAAAATCAGGAACAATATCCCATTAACAAATAAAGCCCATATTCATGGTATAAGAAAGTAGTGCAACATTTGCAAACTTAAATACTTTATGCAAGCAGTCATATCAGCAACATGTTTCTAGCAACACAAAAACATGTTGCCGCAACAATGTTCTGAAACTTTTGTTTACCACAATTCACAAAGTCTATAATTACTTGATTTGTTTGCATTAGATACCTACTTATAATTAATTTAGTTTTCATTACCATGATTGAGGCTCCAGTGCAGTACAGCAATAATTTTTTTAAACATGGCTCTGTGAGAAAAATTGTAGTACCATTGTAGAGTACACAAAGACTGTTCTTACCTGTTTATTTAGTTTAACAGCTGCAGCGACAGAACCACCGGCAGACAGCTGGCAGAACTCATAAAGCCCATCAAACACTGGACAATCTTCACCCACATTGACTGTAAATAAACAACAAAATTAATTTCAAAAGCATTTATTTTATTTGTATTTTATCAAGCCTATTTTTTGCTATGCCAAATTATACCGATGTACATCTCTTGTCCTTCTCTAGTTTTAAGCATGGTCGCAGGAAACAAAGAACCTATCAATTATGATGGTAATTAAATTGCATGTGAGCAATAGTATAAGAAATTTGTCGTGTGCTGCAGCCATGCCTTCACTACTATTGAAAAACTAAAAACATACCACTGCAGTTACTTGCTTTTGAATACATCATATAAAAATAATAAACCTTACATCTTTGCATCTGTTTGTTGTACTCAGACATGTTGTCAGGCCTTATTGATCGCAAGAAGCGGATATAATCATCTGAGTGGAACTTTGTCATCTCATCAGCAGTAGCTTTGTGGGGTCGCTGAAATAAAATAAATTGGTTAAATGGTTTAGTCTAGTCAAATAATTGATTTTGTAGTATTGACTCAAATAAGTTGTTTTACAAACTAGAAAGATTTATCTTTTCATTTTCTATTTAGATTTTACTCGCATGGTCTTATGTAAATTCAGCCAGCACAGTTTTGCAAAGCTATTGCCAACTACATAAGTATTCATTATACTAAAAATAATTTATTATGCTCAGCCTGATAATGATAAATCATAGTAAACAAAAGTTGCACAACATTGTTGCAGCAATGTGTTTGTGTTGCAGGTAACACGTTCTGGCATTATTATCCTGTAGCTGAATCTTGTGCAGCTTTTTTTTACCATAAGTATGGGGTTCAATCATTACAAATTTACAAAATAGAGAGTTGAGGCAAATAAGGAAAAGTTGTGAGTTAGGAAAACTTACATAAATCTCCATTTTTCTATATAACCCATAATTTAGTAGCAAGTTGTGAGTCATACGTATACGGTGAGGTTTCATGGGATGTCCTTGTCCATAATAATAGTTTCCAATATCACCTAAAAATTTAATACATGAATCATGAAATACCAATTTTAACTTCTTACGGAAATGTTACTCAATTCATTTCATGGCTTGACACATAACAGCCTGTACCGCACATATCAAGATACGAACGAAAGCCATGCGGCCAATGAGCACGCAGAACGCAGTACAGACGCCACAAAGTGAGTCATCACATATGATCATAAAATCATCAAGACGATAATAAGGTCTCCACCTAGGATTTTATACCATTTTTTTTGTAAACATTTAGTGACATTTGTTTCTAACATCGAATAAGACATGTTTTCAGTGAATATATAATTGAAATAAGTATGGATGCATGTAGCGATCATTGTGGCGGGTAACTAACTTTATATACTTACTATCATAGTAATAGCACACTCTTTTCTTGCTATGTGGTTGCATCGCCATGATTGGATATTATATTACGATTTTAGCACGAAATAATCACAAATTAACTGTTAATTTCACTAATAAATATATCTGAGAAACATGAACATCACCGCACAAACTTCCCCAATTTGGCGAATGAATGATTGTATGAATGAATGAAATGAAACGTCATGATGAATGAACAGTTTTTTTTTTTTGAATGAACTAGTACAACCTTCAAACCCGACTGTGCAATGAAGGGTTGTTGTATAGTTAGTGTTTTTCGTTTTTAGAACTAGTAACATTACTATAATAACCTTGTCGGAAATTATAAAGGCTTGTGCAGACCAGCGCGACTTGTCGCGCGACGCGACACCGGTTATTGTTATACTGTGAAGTTTTCTTAGAAATTGTATTGTTCGTGTCGCGCTGGTCTGCACAAGCCTTAATGATGACACAAAGGCTGGCCTTCACCTTGGCCAGAGTAGGTAAAAGGTAGAGGCTAACCCGGCGGCGCACACTTTAAAGCTTGTGCAGACCAGCGCGACTTGTCGCGCGACACGAACAATACAATTTCTAAGAAAACTTTACAGTATAACAATAACCGGTGTCGCGTCGCGCGACAAGTCGCACTGGTCTGCACAAGCCTTTACTATTCCCTATCGGCTCACTTAATAAGACTAAGCATTGCCGTGCAACGTGGTGGCAATGCCGCCACCTGTCTCTTGGGCACTGGGCACATTACCAGTCAACAGCAATGCGGAGTAATTTTTCAACGTCATATTTTAGTTTGATGTTAGGATATTTGATTGGTTTTATTTAATCATTTGTATAGTTAGTTAATTAACTAAGAGTTGTTATTATTTAGAAAATGAAAAACTCGTTACATTAAAATACATATAGTCTGATTTATTATTTTGATGAAATGTCCGAGGCAAACAGAGCCCACTGAGCCGAAGAAGATAAAATTAAATAATCAAGTACCGGTACACATCAAGCTATACATTTCCAGTTTATGCTGATCTAGCATTGTATAGGACTTCCGTACAATGCGAGGTCAGGTTATACTAGAAATGTATAGCTTGATGTGTAGCCGTGTGTACTACCGGTTCATGCACATAAACTTAACCCTGCGCAAGTCAACCTGCACAGGTTGAAGTTTGCTTGTTCGTCGACTTAGATTCTGTCACAGGATTTTGTGCTAAAATAATAAATGGCAAATTCACGTGCCATTTACAAATTGAGTGATTTGATTACTTGAATCCTAAAACTTAAAATTTTAAGAGATTTTATGTCTAGTACAAACATATGCGTATTATTACGTATGCGTGTGTGTAACGGATACTATTAACAAAGGCCGCTTTCCGAATATGAACGTACGTAATCGCTCACAGCGCTGACATGCATGATTGGCGTTCCGAGTGAGATAACACGATTATGACAGCTGAGGGCTGTCAACAATTCGGAACGCTTGTGAACGCTCTCATGGTGCTCGCTCAAAGTCAAAACTTGCATATCATATTTTTTTGTGTTTAAACTACACATTTCTTCTTCTTCGTTGGTTAAGTGGCCACGGTAGCCAGAACCACAACTTCGAAGATGCCACGTTTGTCTAAAGATAAGATGCGACTCAAAACAAAACAGCACAACTGTCATCTTTGACAGCGCCCACGGTGATATTAGTAAAAGAAGTTTCGCATTAATCTCAATTACTTATTGGTATTTAATTTTAGCTTCTATCAATTTTTATTTTTTATTTTGTTTCCCACCGCACGTTTTCTCCACACATTGACATTGGCAGAATTGTCGACATCGGCACCATTGCCATAAGGAAAAATAGAATAGACATGGTCGGCGTTATCGCAAGATGGCGTATGTCATGACGTCATCTATGACGATTCAGAGTACATCGTTAACGCGCTCAGGCTTATTCGGTACGCCGTTAGCGCGTTCAAATCGATTACTTCGTAACTCGGAATGTAGTCAAAGTACGATCGAGCGTGGTTTGGGCGGGACGGTGGATTTGGGTGGCTGGTACAAAATTTGTTTGTTGTTTGTAATAATTGTTGCCAGACTGCTCTCTAGACAAACCGTATTTGTACGGAGCAAACCAAGCGAGCCAAATCCGATGTCCGACCCCGGCCCATACTAAGTTCCATAATCTTCGACCTACATATGGTACTAATATAGCTATAAAAAATAGGCTTGGTGGTAGAAGGGTGAAAATTTGTATGTACTTTTTAATGACGACTAAAAAAATAAATTTAAAAAAATGGGTTGGACCACCCATATCACTTAGGGGTATGAAAAGTAGTTTACATCCTATTCTCAGACCTACTGAACATACACACAAAATTTCATAAGAATCGGTCAAGCCGTTTCGGAGGAGTTTTGGTACAAACACTGTGACACGAGAATTTTATATATTAGTTATAAGATTAGATTGGAATTGCTGTAATTTGCTGAATTTAGTAAGAAAGAGAAAAATAATAGACTCCTTTTTAATCGACTTCCAAAAAGGAGGAGGTTATATGATCGTCGCGTATGTATGTTTTTTTTTAAGTGAAAACTTCTTTAGCATCGTTGTGATGTGAAAGTCGATGAAACGAAAAAGCGACAGTAAAAAGAGACGGACACATAAATTCATAAAATTTAACGTGGGAGAAAATAATATAGGAAGCATTATACAGTGTTTCTTATATTCGTGGTTCTCTTTGTGCTCTGCTTCGTACCCCCTCCACTCGTGTTACCAAGGCATAGTGGGAGTTTGCTTGGGCCTCAGCGTTGTACGTTTGTTAATACGCGTTTGTGTGCGCATGCGTAGTACAAAGCTTGAGAAAAGGCATCACAAAATCACAACAACCTTGGTGTTTTGCATACGTGTACGTATTATACGTTTGTAGAGATTTGTCATCATTTTTATAGTAAAATTCTTCATCATTTTTATAATAAAATTCTTCAAAAAAATGCAGAATTTTGTCACGATTATCGAAAAAAAAAAGGAAAACAAGATTAAAAAGACAGCCAAAAAGTGTTATTGAATGCTTATTTTTGAAGGTTACAAAAAAAAACAACCGACTTCCAAAAAAAAAACTCGTAAAAAGTTTTTATTTGTCGATCATGTCGATTAATCAGTTGCTCAAAGAATACACTCGGAAGTAGTTAGCCCAAATAAGTTAAACCAAATAAAAGCAATATTGTTTGAATTTGGAATTTCTGATTAGAGATGGGATTTAGCAGGATAGTTCTGTTAACAGGTAACTTGTTCCTAGGCTCTGAAATTACCTGTTACTTTTAACAGGGAAATTTCCTTCTTAACGTAACTGATAAGATAGAATAATTCATACATACTTCGAAATATTTCAGACAGATGAGTAATTAGTTAACTAACTTTTAATGCAGTAGGAAAATAATAGCTAATTCTTTGTTGCATACTTACATTCATTTAACGTCACGATCTTCTAAAACAAATCGCTCAATATATCGCAGAGCCTCTTTCATATATTATAAATTTATCATTAGTACAAGGTTGCTTCCCGGAAAAACTCAAAATATCTATAATAAAACCGATGCATAAAAAAGGATCTAAAACAGACAAAAATAATTATCGACCTATTGCGCTGATACCAATTCTATCAAAGGTCTTTGAAAGAGTTATGTACAAGAGAGTCCTTTCTTTCTTGGACAAGTATAACATGCTTGCAAAACAGCAATATGGTTTTAGGAAAAACAAATCCACCTCATTGGCAGCGTTTAACTTAGTCAAATCGATCCTAAATAACATCAACTCAAAAGTTACAACTTCAGCTCTGTTTTTAGATCTTAGTAAAGCTTTCGATTATGTAAATCATTCCATTCTCATTGATAAACTGAGTAAAATGGGTATAAGAGGTCCAGCCCTAGAATGGTTCAAATCTTATTTATCAAATAGAACTCAAATCACGAGAATCACAAAATTTGATGACAAAGTAAATATTATCACCGACTTTAACTCTCAGCCCCGACCAAATTACTTCGGAGTTCCACAGGGAAGCATCTTAGGGCCACCACTATTCCTTGTATATGTTAACGATCTCCCTCAAGCTATAGAACAGGATTGTGTTCTGTTTGCTGATGACACAACGGTTATCATTGATTGTAAAAATGAGGAATCATACGAGTCTGATATAAATAACACCTTGAATAAAATTATTACTTGGTTAGATAAAAACGCTCTAAAACTTAACGTAGAAAAAACTAAAATAATCAATTTCAAAACGCAGAAAAGTAAATATACCCATTATAAAATATCGCATAGAGATCAAATAGTAGAACAATTACATAAAACAAAATTTCTTGGTATAACACTTGATGAACATTTCACCTGGAAGCAGCATATCGATGAAATATGTATGAAAATCAATAGGTTTGTTTTTGCTTTAAAGAAAGTTAAAAATGAGACATCCAGAGAAACTGCTTTAATGGTGTATCACGCCTATGTTTGCTCCGTCATCCGGTATAGTATAATTGTCTGGGGAAACTCTTCCGAAATTTCTAGAGTAATGTTAGCTCAAAAAAAATGCATACGAGCAATTTTCAATATGGACTGGACTGATTCCTGCAGGCCAGTGTATAAATCACATAACCTTCTCACAGTTCCTTGCATTTATATATATGAAATCGCTAAGTTTGTTAAAACGAATTATTCACTTTTTGAACTTAATAATAATACAAATAAACGAAAAGTCACACAATATTTATTAAAACTACCTGTACCTAGGATCGAACTATTCCGACGCAGTTGCGTATATATGGCACCACTTATTTATAATTCAATTCCAAATTTCATAACTGATCTTCCTTACAGAAAATTCTGCGTAGTACTAAAAAAATGGCTCATTTCACATAGTTATTATTCAATAGGTGAATTTCTAAAAAAAACTTCTTGTCGGTCCTATCATTTCAGGAATGCATTGTAGACTTTACTTAGAATATATTATTAAATCTGCGATTGTAGATATAATTTTGATCTGTTTTTTTTTTTATGTTGTGCCAAATGTATTACATATACTTTTTTATTATTACTATATTTCTGTTGTGTAACTTGAAGATTGATTTACTTGAAATAATTTCAGGTTTAGTAAATATTTTCAACTTGAGTTATAGATAACTGCTTATTTAAATAAGCCTTACTGTTCATATTTGCATGCCAAAATATGGCGAAATGTGTCATCGCACAATACTTATTTATTAACACCTTTGTAACCGCATTTAAAGCAAATAAATGACTTTGACTTTGACTTTGACTTATCACTACTGAGCGACCTTTCCAAGTAAATACCGAGGAATTCCCAGTCATCGACAAAATAACTGATAAATGAACGATGAACGAACAAACGTCAGGGTATGGTTAACGGTGAAATGGTAACAGATAACTGTGAATTCAGTTCCTAGGTTATCTGTTAACCTGCAGTTACTAGGTATTTGTTAACAGGTAATTAATTCCTAGCACATCTCTATTTCTGATGGTTTGGCATGCGTGGTGAGCCGACGTAATATTAACCGAACTTGGTTTCTCCCTAGATAAATCGATTTATCGACTAATATGGTGAACAAATCGAATGAACATCACTATGAGTTGATTAAATTCGTTCGTTGAGCGAATCATTCTCTCCTTTTGGCGTTAGCAGTGGTCAAGGTGGGACGTGTTCATTTTGTCCTTGTGAATAATTTTAGGATATATTTTTCTTTTCAAAAGTCCAATTAATGTACAAATAATAACTGTAAATCATGTGAAAAGTATTTTTTTATATTCAAAGTGATTTCGATTCGATGTGTTGTGTGCGGTGAATTTAACCATCGTCCATTTTACTTACAGGTTCGACCCTGCTACATAAAATAATCTTGAATTACTTTAGACATCGTGGATTAAATCACATCGCACAAAATGTAAGTATTCATAATGTATACTGTTTAAATTCTATCTACTATTATTTCTATATATTTCATGATACTTATTTATGTATTTCATTCAATGTTCGTATCGAGCAATATCTCGTAGGTAAAGTCTGCTGAATCTTTCACTTTCTTATCTTGTCATGGATGAAATAGGAAAACTATCTAGTTTTCTATAATCGATAAACATAACGCATGGCTAATGCATATTTATGTATTTCATTCAATGTTCGTATCGAGCAATAGCTTGTAGGTAAAGTCTGATGAATCTTTCACTTTATCTTGCCATGGATGAAATAAGAAAACGATCTAGTTTTCTAGACTCTTTAAACATAACGCATGGCAACGTTATTGTTGTTTCCACAAATCTTTTTCTCGCTCAACGTTGACTCGCCATTTTGTGAACTCGTTATTTATTGATCCATGGTGGCTTTCCTTTCACGCATGCGTGGCAAGCCCTGCATAGTGCCGCAGTACTTGGATCAATACCGATGGGTTAACTGTTGTGAATAGCTTACGTACTGAGATGATTCATGTTTCACAGTATGTATCAACGTGATAGAAAGATAAAACCGGTTTCATACACGTGCATACTTGACGTAGTTAATAATAAGACACGTGTTTGCCACAGTTATTACAACTGTTATCTTTTAATGACTTTGGTTAAGTACCTACTTATTTAATACCTTCTTTGTTCGTCAGGTCAAGTAGTTGGAACAATAGCCGTGGTGGAAGCGGCGGTTCCAAATTCGGCGGAGAGAGGAAGTTTGGAAGCAGCAATGGTTCATCCCGATTCAGCAATGGGGGATCAAAGTTCGGTGGTAGTGGAGGAGGCGGTGGCGGCAGCAGATTCGGCGGATCTGGCGGTGGATTTGGCGGCGGCGGCAAGAAAGACTTCACTGGCGGCCAAAACATGCGCCGACCAAATTGGGATTCCATGTCCCTGCAACCATTCAACAAAGATTTCTATAATCCACATCCAACAGTTCTAAGTCGGTCACCCTATGAAGTCGAAGAATACAGAAGCAAATTTGAGATCACTGTCAGTGGAGTAGAAGTCCCTAATTCTATCCAAAATTTTGATGAAGCCAACTTCCCTGAATATGTCAATCAGAGCATCACCAACATGGGCTACAAAGACCCTACACCCATCCAAGCACAGGGTTGGCCAATTGCCATGTCTGGGAAGAACTTAGTTGGTATTGCCCAGACAGGTTCAGGAAAGACACTTGCTTACATCTTACCTGCAATTGTGCATATCAATAACCAGCCTCCTATTAGGCGTGGAGATGGCCCTATTGCTTTGGTACTTGCACCAACTAGAGAATTAGCACAACAGATTCAGCAAGTTGCTTCTGACTTTGGTAACTCTGCTTATGTCCGTAACACATGTGTATTTGGTGGTGCACCCAAGAGGGAACAAGGCCGTGACCTTGAGCGTGGAGTAGAAATTGTAATTGCAACACCTGGAAGATTGATAGATTTCTTAGAAAAGGGCACCACCAATTTACAAAGATGCACATATTTGGTGTTGGATGAAGCTGACCGAATGTTGGACATGGGTTTTGAACCCCAAATTAGAAAAATCATTGAACAGATTCGCCCTGATAGACAAACTTTGATGTGGTCAGCAACATGGCCAAAAGAAGTAAGAAAACTGGCAGAGGACTACCTGGGAGACTACCTTCAAATTAACGTCGGGTCACTACAGTTATCAGCTAATCACAACATATTGCAAATTGTTGATGTCTGCCAGGAACATGAGAAAGAAAACAAGTACGTATTAGCTAGCCTCTACTTCACTATTCATTTTCCCAAATACATTGACAATGATGAATTAATGTAAGAATGATAGTATTTTGATTAAAATAAAATATTTTCCTCTAAGAAGATCTGACCTTAACATATTTCATAGTTATTATATCAAAAATAATCAACTTTCTACATTTTCTAATATGTTTTTTCTTTATTGCAGATTAAATGTACTTTTACAAGAAATAGGACAGAGCCAAGAGCCTGGTGCCAAAACAATTATCTTTGTAGAAACTAAGAGGAAAGTAGAAAATATCACTAGGAATATAAGACGATATGGATGGCCTGCTGTATGCATGCATGGTGACAAAACTCAGCAAGAGAGAGATGAAACATTATATCAGTTTAAGCAAGGCCGTGCCAGTATACTTGTTGCAACTGATGTTGCAGCCAGAGGACTTGGTAAATATTCTAGTTATAAGTTTTTCTACAGGGTTTGTAGAAACTATATTTAAAATACAACATGAATGCTTAATTGTTAAACTGATTGTACCTATATATTTAATATAACTTGCATTTGTTTATACTTTCAGAGGCACTGGCGGAAAGTTATTGTGTTCTATCCGATTACTGCCTGAATTTAATGGGCACGTCACTACTGCACTGGATTTGTAGATGATGCTTTAGTCTGAAGCAGTAGAATGCAATAACTCGTCATTATAACGGTGCCTCATAAGTGCCTTTCACTGTGATGGGACCCGAGGCCGGAAAGCTTGATGGTATGTCCGTCTATCTATACGGACGGATACACTTGAGAGTGTGGAAAACCTGGTGATGCACAAGTATATAACAAACAGATTACCGAGATGAAAGATTCTCCGATGTGCATTGTTGAAAAACTTGACCACAGTTGAGATGTTATCGGCAGAAGGTCAAGGGTTTTCTATTTCGGCCAAATGGAGTTTTGGATGGGGCAATATCAATATTACAAATGATTTTACAAACTGAAATAAATTAACATCTACGCCCTTAATAAGACTCCAGGGTTCTGAGTGAGAGGCAAATATTGAATTGTATTTGGTACATATCTGTGTAACTCATTCATGTAAGTAATACACAGCTATGAGTTACCATAACATTACACAGATTTTTTGGAGGTTAACTTGCTCGACTAGTAGATTTCTTTGTTTTGTTATCAAATTACTGTTCTTAGCTTTTCCTTTCGGCTCACAAATGTTGTAACAATATAATAATATGTGACTTTTTTACAGATGTTGATGGAATAAAATATGTTATTAACTTTGATTATCCAAACTCCTCTGAGGATTACATTCACCGAATTGGAAGGACAGGGCGTTCTAAATCAAAAGGCACATCATATGCCTTCTTTACACCATCAAACTCTCGTCAAGCCAAAGATCTAGTGTCTGTACTAAATGAAGCCAATCAGGTCAGTAGTGCTACAAGTTTCTTTTTTTATATCCTCATACCTTTGGCATGGGTACGCTTCTACATAGTGTAACATGAATGCGAGTATGAGGTACATTAATGACAGCTATATGCCTTCGGTGTCCACACAATGTTGTCTGGATCCCATCCTCAGATGTTGTGACAAACATTAATCTAAACAGTTTGTTTATTTGGGTTTTTTATTATTATGACAATATTTAACAAATCAATGTTATTTCAGGTGGTGAACCCTCAACTTCAGACCATGGCCGACCGCTGCGGCGGTGGCGGCGGAGGCTGGAACAGAAACAGATATGGAAGCGGCCGCGGAGGTGGCGGCGGCGGATCTTTCAAACGCGGAAGCAACTTCGGAAGGGGAAGTGGTGGCGGTAGCAACGGTGGTCCCGGCCACAAGAGATTCAATGACTATTAATCTTAAAAGTACAAATTAATTAATTAGTAGCCAATCCTCATACGAGTACTTGTGTGGAATTTAGTATTAAGGCGTGTAGAATGGTTGATATTGCAGTTTGTGGTTACATGACAGGCTAGATTAATCAAAGTGAATTTTGTCTACATACTAGCATCTTAAACATCTCTGAATGTACTAAGTATATTTCGTTAACACTGTGATATTTTTTTAAACTGTGATTCTGCAGAGGATTAGCTAATTTATAGTGCTACTAAGACAGTACTTACAGTATTTGTCTTGTGGAGGACTTGCTCTCAACTATTTATTTAATTTAAATAATAATTTCATGAAAATCTCAATGTGAGATAATTTCATCACTTGTGCCCCGTCATTCCATGCCCCCTTTCCGATAACATGTAATAATAATCAATAAATATAATAATTGAACTTTAGTTTTTTTTTTTATTATTTCGACATAAAAATATCCGTTACCTACTTACTAGCTATCCAGAAAAAAAAAGAAGTGATTCGGACTTCTCGTTTATACAATACAAGCTTTTTTCCGCGGCTTCGCTCGCGTGGTGATCGTCTTTTATATTTTTACCTGACTGCGGCGAAGCCAAAAAGTTATTTGACATGTCAGTGTCTATATTTCCCTGTTAATAATAATCGGCGGAACCGATTTAGGAGATTTTCTTGCTGGGTTAACGCACACTGACATTTTTTGTGTAATCAAAATTAAAATCGCTGATGGTGGCCCTGCCAGAGTCAATGATACCCGTCTTGGCGCCAGCTTTATTCTATAGGTACCCGTTTCTAGAAGTGCGCCCAACAACCAATACTTTTTAATTAAAGTAACAACATTTAGGTACCTTGTATAACGAACTTAATACCTACCTACGTAGCTCTAAAATTTATTTCAATATACCAAAACAAAACTTCTGGCAAGGGTAACATGGCCAGAAATGTTATTTATTGTTAAATATCTAAAAAAACTTAGCACTATTATATGTACGCAACAATTACAGAAGCTGATGTACCGTCTCATCCGCTCTCATCATTTTCAAGACACCCGTCACTGCGACCACCGCTTTTCTAGGAAACTAGCTTTACGCATACCGCGCATTGCGGATAAAAAAACGCACAGTAGATCCTTTTGTTTTTTGGATACACAGGTAAATCTTTATAACTTACGAAAAAGGTGAGTCAGTTAGCGGTTTCGTCGTAGTTATTTATTTATTTATTTATTTTTACTTTAACATAAAACGGCCAAAGGCCAATTACATTAGTTAAAGACACAACACACTATATTAGTACAAAAAGAATACAGCTACTCGACAGTCATACGCTCATCTCACAATACTCCAGACATGTTGACAAGATCTTCTTCCATTCATCCGCGAACACATCACAGTGAGGCTTAGCGTCCAAGAGAGCGTTCAGCGCAGAGAGCGTGCGAGGGACAGGAGACTGGGCTCGAGCGACGGTTCGACTCCAAGGCACGGCGAACAATCTGTGCCTCCTGCTACGGTTATAGTTCATGGGAGCAAAAAGACGGGACAGTTCGTCATGCAATTCAGGAGCATCTGTTTTTCCTTGAAGGATCTTACACATATTAATAATTTGGTCATTTTTTCTTCTAACCTCAAGAGAGTTATAACCTAAACAGCCTAAAAGAAAGTTCGAGGGATACATAAAAGGATAATATCCATTCAAACGTTTATATAGATACCTAAGATAAGCTTTTTGTACCTTTTCTAAGAGTAAAGTGTACTTCTTTTCGTGCGGGTTCCAGACGCATGCACTGGACTCCAGTTTGGTACGAACCAGTACATTAAAAATAGATTTAATAGCGCTGGTGTTGCTAAAATCTTTAGCATTGCGCAGAACGAAACCTAATCGCCTAAATGAATCATTTGCTACCGTTGCCATGTGATCATGAAACGTTAGCTTGTTGTCAAATGTGACACCTAGATCCTTCATTCCAGATGTTCTATTAATAGCGCTACCATTCAGTTTATAAGTAAAGGTGATAGGGTTTCGTGCTCGAGTAAAACTCATGACGAAGCATTTGGAAGAGTTAAATTCCATTTTGTTCTTCACACCCCACTCCACTATCGCCTCAATATCACGCTGCAGTGCCAGACTATCGACTTCAGAATTAATTTCGGAAAAGAGTTTTAAATCATCTGCGTATAATAAACTTCTGGCGTGATGAATAACTGAAGGAAGATCATTAATCATTATCAAGAAGAGAAGCGGTCCCAGAATTGATCCTTGACTGACTCCGGAACGCGTATGATAGGGCTGGGATTCATAAAGGCCCAGTCTGACAAACTGCTGACGATCGCGAAGATAGTCAGCGAGGAGCTGTAACAGCCCTGGGGGAAATCCGATGGCACATAGCTTTGCCAGCAGAATATCATTATTGACCCTATCAAACGCTTTCCGGAAGTCAAAGTACAAGACATCGACCTGACTCCCACGGTCTAATCGTTTAGATATGTAATCTACTAGGGTAAGAAGGTTAGTATTTACTGATCTTTTTGCTCTGAAACCATGTTGTTCATTACACAGATACTTTTCAACTTGGAAATAAATATAGTTATGTAGTATGTTTTCAAAAACTTTAGCTGGTGATGACAAAATGGCAATGGGACGGAATTCTTCTACTAATGTTTTATTCAAACTCTTGGGAATAGGAGTGACCCTTGAAATCTTCCATTGTGGTGGGTATATTCCGGTTTTTAATGATAGATTAAAAATATGAAATAGAGGCAAGCAAAAGTGTTTTTTACAAGTTTTCAAAATTTCTGGAGGAATGCTGTCCGGCCCTACTGAACTACTAACTTTGAGTTTACCTATTCCTGACATGACATCCTGAGGAGTGAATTTAAATATATTTACATAATTACTGCTAACATTAGTATCACAATGGGAAGCCTTTTCAACATCAAGTTGCGGAACATCGGGAAGATAAACGCTAACAAAGAAATCAGCGAAGGCATCAGCCGCCTGAACACCTGCAAATTTTTCGCCGTTGTAGGTAACACTCGGCTCAAAACCACCATGTAGTTGGGTTTTCGTTTTTAGGGCTCCATAGTAAACAAGGAACCCTTATAGTTTCGCCATGTCCGTCTGTCTGTCCGCGGCTTAGCTCAGAGACGGTTAGTACTAGAAAGCTGTAATTAGGCATAATTATGTATACATATAAATCATGCCGACAAAGTGGTGGACACGTAAAGTGGGGATTTTTTTTTTGTTTCTCATCTACCCCATGTTGTGGGGTATCGTAAGAAAGGTCGTTCGAAAATTTGCAGTTTGATAAACATGATCTCCCATATATTCCGTATGGGAGAACATGTTTTTCAACTACATTGTTAAGTTTGTTCTTGGGATAAATTCATCCCAACTACGGAACCCTTCATTGTGCGTGGTCCGACACGCACTTGGCCGGTTTTTTTTACCTCTATCCTCTATCACTGTCAAAATCTCAGTGATTTCAATATAAAATACGTATATATTTCTATATTTTCAATAAATAATGAGATTTTTTCAATAATAATTTACTAACATAGCTATAAGTACTATTTACTAACAATATACCTATGGAATGTAAATTTATTCTAAATTAAATTATTAATAACAATAATTTGGTTGATGTTGGGTGCGGGATGTAGTTGCTCCCGAATATTCGGAATAAAACCATTCACTGTGATACATAGGTTATATAGTTTAATCAGCCAGGAACAGTCACAAAATTTTAGTACACTAGGTAGATTGATACAATCAGAATAACAAGTGATAGTCGCACAATAGAAATAGTGGGAACCTGGACTAATAACTAACAAACAGTCAAACCCCAGAAAAATAACCGTCAGAGTTTCCGTCCAAAAACGTAGTGATGTGTCACTATCGTAGGGACGTTATATAGTGATTCGGGTGAACGATTTGTTCATCGCCACATGGGTTCCTGCTGACAGAGGTAAAATAATGGACCATTACCATTTAGACGGACCGAATAGAGACAGTCTACTGCATTGGATTGGACTGGCATAATGGATTGTTTCAGGGATTGGCCCCGTCGAAATGGTCCATTACTGAGAAAGGACTAATGTCTTAACCCACAACCCAGGGTCATGCTGTACGTGCGTGCAGAATTAGATCCCCAATTCAGGGCTTAGCAGATTGTGTCGCATATCTGAAAAGATAGCAGTTTTTGGCAGAATCCTACAAACCCTCCGCAGAAAATGAAAATTAGCAGGTTCTAACTGTAATAATAAAATATTGCTCTGAAAAAATCAAATTATGAAAATGCAAATAACAACCAAGTTTTTGATATTTGGATTTACAACGTGAGTCAGTCAGTCGGAGTAGAATGTGTTTGTTTGATGCTCTGTCACAGTCACTTGATATTATAAAACACTGGGTTGGTGTTGATACTAGGGATGTAACGGAGGTAGTTTTATCGGAACCGAAATCGGAATCGGAGTTTTCAAATTTGATTTATCGGAATCGGAATCGAAATCTGAATCGAAATCGGAGGCAGGGTCAGTTTGTTTAAGGACAAATAAAACATGATTTATAGTCAATTCTTTTCATTTTTATTTTTTATTATAAAATAAAAAACAACTGTGAAAAAAAATTGGCATAATTCCAAATAAACAAAAGATAAAATTAATGAATTTAAAGTTTAATTAAAATTAAAACTTAAAACCCAAAGTAGCGTGTTACATTTGGTTACATTACAATAAATGAACAAAAGCTAAAACAAATTAAATCAAAATGGACTCCAAAAGTAATGTATTGTACTTTATGAACAAAAGCTTTGATGCTTTGTCCCCATCCAATCTATTTCTTAAAGAGTCGTAAATTAGGCCAGCACCACTAAAAAGTTGTTCGCTAGCTACCGAGCCCGGTGGACATGACAAATATTGCCGGGCAATTGATTGTAGGGGCTGGAATTTTGTATTTCCATTTACTTTCCACCACAATAACGGATCATCACTAATACTTATACGTTTTTCTTTATTGTACTCATTTAGCATACTTTTCATTATAACAAATTTGTCAAAAACTGCATATCTTCCAGATGTTGTATCATCATCGTCTTCATCACTACTTAACAAAGGGACCTAACCTAGAGTGCACGTAGTGGGGGTCGGGGGATTCCCCGCGCGACATGTATGAACCTGTTCGGCACAGGCCGTCGCGCGCCGCCCGCTTTGTTTCGTTCGACCTCCGATTAACATCCGATACAAAAGTATCGGAACCGAAGTCGGAACCGAAAGTGTAATAATAATCGGAAGTTCCGACTTAACGGAACCGGAATCGAAGCTCCGTTACATCTCTGGTTGATACTACAAATGTGATGTTTGGGCACGACGGTGGTGTCATTGCTAAGAGAAAAGGCTATCGGAGGATATTATATATTAAAAGGCATCGATCAGACGGCATAAAAACACATACGCAATAGATAAATAGGTACACAAATAAAAATATGAAAAGCGAATTCAGACTTTATTTCTTAATCGTAAACGGTAACAAATAGAAATTTCACCAAACTAGGTACAAGGTAAGTAAGTAGGTACGCAGTTTACAAAAATTATTCTGAGAAGTGTCCGACCGGACTCCAAAAGGATGCACAACCGAATTCCGCGGTTAAGTGTATAAAAATAAGGTCTTAATTCGGTCCAATATTTCCATAGAAAAGGGCACCACCATCTTATGATGAACTCTATTGGACAGATAAAACGATTCATTTTTCTGTTTACATTGCCTGCCTTTGTAGAAGCCGCCGCAAGCAAGCATTGTCGCATAAAAACAATTGGTTTAGGCAGTATTCTTTTTATTTATCATAAATATGGTGGGTAGGTATGCTTATTAAGTACCTATTAGCACGATTGGTCGACACTCTGAGTTTTAGTATTTATTGTAAAGAACAAAAGGTAAATTTACTAGGAAAATATGTAAATTTACGCGTTATGAATTTAATCTTTAAGAGATTTACTTAACTTCTAAGCTTTTCTATGCAATGAATTATACATTGAAGAAGACAGATCTAGTAATACACTTAATGCAAAAGTTGCCGTGGAATATCGTGGATGTATTTTTCACATATTTTTTTAGTAGATAGCCTCTAGAGTATATAACACTGGAGAAGCCTTATGCACAATATTCCGAACAAAACAGTCTGTCACTTTTAGCGGGGGACGCGGTAGCGGAAAGAGAAGTCCGTACCATTGATTTTCATTTTATCGATATCGATATTCATTCGGAATTTTGCTTGAATCTATGAAATAAAACAGCCGTTGCATAAAATAGTTACATTTTAATAAGAAGAGAAAATAAATTCAATTACATAAAAGTAACTAAATCTGTAATAAGTAAGTAATCTCAATATTAAATTAGTTCAAGTTAAAAAAAAAAAATATATACAACCACTTCAATGGACATAAGCAAATTATAAAACTTAAACAATCAAAAAAATATACAAAAATTATTACTAAGTAATTTTTACTAAGAAATTATCGACTTGTCAATTTTGGTTTCAAACATGACCTCAACCCTACGGCAGTCTCGTTAACATTTTTACTAGAGGACATAATCGCATGTCAAGTGCGTGTAAGTTTTGCTGATTTGACGTATATTTCCGTAATGCAAAAGAAAAGTATTTTGATCTTTACGAACATAAAAACGAGATGTAGCGAGACTCGGTGACGTTACAGAAGCAACGTGAGGAAAATTGTTTAGTTTTATATTGAATCATGGTTGAATCGAATAAAAAATCGAATTGTATTATGAGGTTAGAATTTCAATAAAAACATGACTAAAGCTTAGAAAAAAAAAATTAACACATGGAAAGTTATTCAGTTCTATATGTAAATTTGACGGATTTGAACGCTTTTTACAACATTTAACAGCACAAATAGGCATTTTCACGGAGCTCCGCGCGCCTTTACGAAGTGCGTTAGAATCGATTTGAAAGTAGTTTTTATGAACCTACTACAACATTTGTTCTTGTAATTTTACGGAGGGGAAGTGTTCGTAAGGCTTTTCCAGTAGTGATGGGTAACTCATCATTTTTATATGAGGTTGAGGGAGTACCTCATTTTACCTCGCGAGGTCCTCAAGAGGTACCCCTCATTTGAGGCGAGGAGTCGTACGTCGATGTATTCACCTCACGAGCCGAACTCATTCTATAAATTCTGTACAATTATGAAAGTCGGTTCATTCACTCACTAAGCTCACTCAATACTCACTCGCGAGTACTCGCGTCAATAATGTCAATGTCAATTTTTAAGTGAGGACGAGTGAACGAGTGAGTTGGTTCAATGTTGAAATTCGAGTAACTCTTTCAATTTGCGATCACGAGTACCTCAAACGAGGCACCTCATGAGTGAGGGACACATCTCTATTTTCCAGTGTTTTATACTCTGAGAAAAGACGAACAGCTGGCTCAGCTGGCTGGTTCAATTCAATTTAAATCTGGTCACACTGGTCAAACGTCATTGTCAAAGATAAAGATAATCATTGGTAAAAATGTCTTTTGCATGCTTGTGATTCTTGAGTTATTTTATCAAATATTTCACTATTGTTACGAACTTCTAATAATCCAATGAAATTCAAATTGTTCATAGTGCTAAAGGGTTAATATTCTGCTGAAACAGCTCTCGAAGTTGTGGTTTTTAGTGTTTGAGATCGATTCTAACCTTAAAATTTATCGGCAAACGTCGAGGAAAGACTCTGCATTAGTTCAATTATCAATAGTTTGAGAGTATTCTTACTGGGACAAATATATTGAAAAGTAAGCCAACATTAAAGCATGGCTTTGAATATATTAACGAGACTCCTGAACAGCAGAAGTTTACGTAAATTGTAAGTCCAAACTATCATAATTCAGTGCCAATAAATATTTATGTATCACTATCCCATGCTCATGTCACAAATATTTCATTTTTCATAATCCATCTATAAAATTATTGAATGCTTTTTCCCAAGTATAAAATCATTGAATGGTTTTTTGTCAACTATAAAATCATTGAATGCTTTTTCCAGATTATCGCATGGGTCCAAACAGTATACTACAGAGGTATCATCAGCAAATTTAATAAAAAGTGTCTGTATACCTTATTCAACTGTCAATCATGAACATATTTTACGACAATTCAAGTATAAAACACAAAATGCTCATCGTTATTATGCAACAAAAACTGCACAGCAGAATGATATAGATGATTATCGCAACGAACATAATATCACAGTTATTGGAGAAGACATACCAAATCCTTACATAGAAATAGAGAAAAGTGAATTTCCTGACTATATAAAATCGTTTTTAAAAAACCAGGGTTTCGAGAAACCTACAATTATACAGTCACAAGGATGGCCTATTGCTATGAGTGGACAAAATTTTGTAGGAATTGCACAAACTGGTACTGGCAAAACTTTGGCATATTTGTTACCTGCAGTAGTTCACATCAAGGAAAAGAAGGCAAAGAGAGGACTGGGTCCCATTGTACTTGTACTTGCACCAACTAGAGAACTAGCTCGACAAATAGAGCACGTGGCAAAAGACTTTGAAAAATCACTAGGCCTCCGTTGTGTCTGTGTATATGGAGGAGCAAATCGTGCAGTTCAGGCTGAAAAACTAAGACAAGGAGTTGATATTCTTATTGGCACTCCAGGCAGATTGAATGACTTTATTGTCAGCAAAACTGTATCATTGAACCGATCCACCTATGTTGTGTTAGATGAAGCAGATAGAATGTTAGACATGGGTTTTGAACCTCAAATTCGACAAGCACTAGAAGGGGTCCCCCTTGAGAGACAAATCTTAATGTTTTCTGCTACATGGCCTAAAGAAGTTAGACATTTAGCTAAGGACTACCTGGGACAGTTTGTACAAGTTAATGTGGGATCAACAGAACTGTCTGCAAACCACAACATAAAGCAACATGTCCATATTTGTGACATGGACCAGAAAATGGATTTGTAAGCATTGATTTTCTTTTGATTGTTTCTTTTGTGGTCTGACATTACATTACTCATAACACTTCTTGACTTTACAGGTTTAAATCTTTAATGCATCAGATATCCGGTGAAGGATTTGGCAAAATGTTAATATTCTCAAATACTAAAAGATTTGTGGATACTCTAGCACTAACACTCAGGAGAAATGGCTGGCCAGCAGATGGAATCCATGGAGACAAAACACAATTCCAGCGAGACAAAATTATTAATAAGTTCAAAACTGGTGTGACAAATATTTTGGTTGCTACTGATGTAGCTGCTCGAGGTCTTGGTGAGTATTCAAATTCACATGAATGAAAACTACTATGTATTTTTCCTTATACATTTTCCCCAAACAAACCAAAAAATCGGTACTCTTTTGTAGATGTGGATGGTGTGACACATGTGATCAACTACGATTTCCCGAATACTTCCGAAGACTACATCCATAGAATAGGGCGCACCGGTCGCCAAGCGAATAAAGGTGTCTCCCACACCATACTCACTGAGGATGACGGGAGACAAGCAAGGAGTTTAATTGATGTTCTCAAAGAAGCTAATCAGGTACCATGCTTCATATTTTTTCTTTAATCTTGCGATGCTTAAAACTATGTGGTTTAGGAGATAATAAGAATAATTATGGTATGTATTAAAACTGAATGGTGATACTTTTTCTATCTACTTGATATTGGGCTCTAGTATTGTCATGACTCGAAACTCAAGAACCTAAAAACCTTGATTCCTGCCCCCACTTCTGCAAGGCTTAGGAAAGTCATGGTATAATCATTAATACATTTATTACGTTGTTACAGGAAATACCAGCAGAATTAGAAGATCTTGCTCGTTCCCACAACATGTCAAGAGTACAAGAAAGGCAGACAAAATGGAAACCAAGACAAAATAACTACCAGTACAATCAAAACCAGTACCAATCTAACACAAACAGAAGGTTCAATCGATTCGATAGATCGAAAAGTTTTAAGAGTAACCGCTACGACGATGATTATTAGTATAAATTTATTTATTATTTTGTAGTTTAAGCACTGTTTAATATTGTAACCTGTGTTATAGCATGTAGTGCAATATAATTTTATGTTATTGCGATTTTTGACTTTTATTTAGAGTTTGGGAAGTCGCGACAGTCTCAAAGTTTCGGGACACGACACAACCTAAGATCAACGTCCCGGGACTTCGAGACTTCGAGACTTATCTGAATAAAATTAGAAGTAAGTTTTTAAGTAAATTTTGTGCCAGATTTATCAATAAAAAAAAACCAGCCAAGTGCGTGTCGGACCACGCACAATGAAGGGTTACGTCGTTGGGATGAATTTATCCCAAGAACAAACTTATCATTGTAGTTGAAAAATATGTTCTCCCCCCATACGGAATGTATGGGATATCATGTTTTTAAAACAGCAAATTTAAGTTGTTTGTTTTCAATTACTCGTTAACCTGTAAAGCCTAGTTAGCTATGATAGTTTTCCTTTTAATTTCGTTATATATACTATTGTTGTGAATTATCTCATAAATCTAAGTATAACCATTTAGCTGGCAGGGGGTGGACACACTTGACTCTAACAAAAATTTGCACTTTAAAGGTTAATATTTCGCGAACGGATTCCTGAATTGAAAAATGATTTTCACACACCCACAATATGTTTAAACGACCTTTAAAAAAAAACATACCCTAAAAAAAAATTTTTTCTTGATATTATTTTACCACTTTATGATTAATATGTATACCCTAAGTACCTGTATGCCAAATTACAGCTTCCTAGTACTAACCGTTTCTGAGCTAAGCCGCGGATAGACAGACAGACAGACGGGCATGGCGAAACTATAAGGGTTCCTTGTTTACTACGGAACCCTTATATATATTATTTATATAAAAAGCAATTTGTTTGTGATTTTTGTAATAATGCCACCAGTTTTGGAGATCACTCTCTCGTTTTCAACAGATGTCGGTTTTGTTGTGTTTCAACGGCGCACAGTGGATAGCCCCATAGAAGTTGTTTACTGAAATTAAAAAAAAAAAAAAAACTGTCGTATTCCTTTATCAAAAACCTAAATTATTGTTCTGAGACTTTTTCTAATTGGACTCGTATTTCAGGAGAAAATTGATAAAAAGAGTTTTCTAAGTATGGAAATGGACATTTAAACTCCCCATCGCCTGAGTTTCGCCTTGTTTCGGGTAGTCATTTCTATAATTGGTATCTATTTACTGAGTGCCACATTTTTTCCAAAGACACTCGGTGCCCCTGTGTCCCAATGGTGCACTTTCTGAGATATAATCGAGTTTCGTTTTATCGTTAAAAAATACAATAGCATGACAAAAATACCATGGCAATCATGAATTTTCATTTGGCTTGAATCAGAATATTGTGTGTATGTGTACCTATAGGCTATACTCTATTTGAAATAATATTAGACATTTAAATAAAACTTTTTTACAGTCCGTTCAACCGATTTTGGCTTCAATATCCTAGGCATAAGGATAGCATTAAAAACAAAAAAGTGGTTACAATACCAATTGTTTAGTGCAGCTGCCATTTGTCATGCCACCATCGGTTGGAAGGATCTTATTTCAAATGGAGTATAGGTACTTTAGATATAATTTGGCAAGGAGATAGATGGTATCCTGGAGAAGGTCATAGGGTACTAAAAATCTTCCTAAAGGGAGACACAGGAGATGAAAGTATGTATGGGAAACTCAGTATTTCTTGAAGTTAGGTATTGAAAATTCAAATTTATGCTTTTTGTAAGAAATAAGGAATAACCCATATGTCTTACAGCGTTTTTGTAAAATAACCCCCCAAGTGGGTAAAATAGGAGATGTTTTTTTTTTGTATACTTCATTGAAAGAGATTTATGGGATGGGAAATATAGTCACAGTCCGTATCTTGAGATAACATTTAGTCTTTATTTCATTGAAATCGGTCCACTGGGTTAAAAGTTACTACAATTTACTATCTGTTACCTTTTCAGTCCTTAACGCCTGAACGGATTTGGAGGAAAGGCATAAGGATAGGCCATGATTTGGGTTAGGACATAGGACACTTTTATCCCTGTAGTACGTTCCCGTGGGACGATATCCGACAACCACGCGGGTAAAAGCTAGTAAATAAATGCGAAAGAGAGTTTGTTTGTTACGCTTTCAAGCTAAAACGGCTGAACGGATTTGGAGGAAATTTAGCACTGGGGTAGACCTTGACCTGGAGAAGGACATAGGATACCTTTTATCCCGATATTCCCCCCGGATCGAGACTTACGCGGGTGAAACCGCGAGGCGCAGCTAGTTATAATATAATTTTATTTAATACAATGTAACATACGTTCCCGTGATGAAAGTACATGATATAAGAGTATCAATTTATAACGGAATTAGAAATAACAACGACCTATATTTAGTAGAGTAATTGGATTACTATTACCAATATTATTAAATTTTTATTGTTAGAAAGAAATGAGAAACGAGCATATCTGCCAAGCTTTTGATTCATGCTCCGCCGATAGTAGGTAAAGCATTTATCTATAGTGCCTATAATGCCCTGCTAAGCCGAAAGGCGTTATCTCAATCGGAGTAAGTTTTGAGAAAATTGAGTTTTTGTAAATTGTAATTTAAGGAAATATAAGGATAAAAGAAACATCTTAGTGTTTTTTTTAAATGTTTTAAGTTAGATAGCGTTATTTGGCTTATACCATTAGATGCGAAATTGTTATAGCTATTGAATGGTATAAAAAAAACTAAAAGGCCGTATCTCAGAGATACCGCCTTTCGGCTTAGCACGGCAGTATAGGCTTCCTATCGGAAGAAGCCTCCTTTTTTATGGTACACTTAAAGTGGGGATGTTTTTTTTTCTCGTCTATCCCATGGCGTCGGGTTTCGTTGGAAAGGTCGTTCAAAAATATTGCGAGTGTGTGGAAACCATTTTTGGATTCAAGGATCCGTTTGCGAAATATTAAGCTTTAAAGTGCAAGTTTTGTTAGACAAGTGGCCCCCCCGGCCAGCTAAATGGTTGTTTTTGGATATGTGAAAAATTCACAGCTGTAGTATATAGGCTGGCAGGGACATCGACGCGAAAACTGTATGTAGAAAAAATTCAACGTAAATTCTGTAGGTACCTATACAAACGTCAATATGGATACTACCATCGATTTATAATACTACCCCTTTCTATATCCTTCTTTGTTTGTGTCAGGAATGGTGAGCTTAGACACACTCAAATTCAGGCGAGAATCCACACTTATAATTAATTATTGATTAATATTAGTAGGTAAGATGGATAGTCCCGTTCTACGAGAGTCAATAAATTTTTATGTTCCTGACCAGTATATGCGTGGCGTTGTAAGACGACAACATAGACTCCTCTGCTAACCGCCTACATGGCGTGCTCCCCGAACAAGGGAGGGACAATCGTTAAACATGTGTATATTTATTTAAATATGAAGAAATAATTGTTGAATTGTTTAGTTTAAGAAGTGTTTCAAATGTTAATGTAATTTTGTAGAATAGGGATGATGCCTGGGTAAAAAAAATTAAATTCTAATTAGTCCGTCTTTGAGATCATAAAAAAAATATTATACACGTATTTTTTGCTTAATCATATTAATAAAAAATTACTTACATAAAACGCATTTTAAGTTGGGGAGTGGGGGTCGATACGTCACTAGTACGTATAAAATCTACATACTCGTGACGTCATGGCACATTTTACCTCAATGTATCGCCGTAATCTTTAGATTACGTAAAAAAAGAAAAAATACGTGTCCAATATTTTTTTATGATCTCATAGACAGACTAAATAAAAAAAAATTGTCATCATCCCTATTAGCATAGATATAAGCGATTTGGTGTAAACTGTTAGCTTATATTTGATGAATAAATGAATCACTAAATTTATTCAGTACGTGATTCTGAACCCCCCTGTATTGAAATTTTTCGTCGGTTATTAAAAATCCGTCGTTTGGGAGTGTTAGCTGTAGTGGCCAGTGTCTCGAGTCTCGACCCGAAAGTATCGGGACCAGAGACAACTAAATTTACAAAAAGTCCCGGGACTACGAGACACGAGACGTCCGGGGACTGAAACCCTCATTATAATTATCTTGGGTATCTATAGGTACTTCCATACTTATATTATAGGTACTTACATGCCAAAGTTACTCTGACTGTCTGGTGGACTGTGTGTTACCTTATCACGCCCTACGGCTGTACGGATTTGGATGAAATTTGGCACACGGTTAAAGACCATCACATTTAATGTACATCCATTTTAAGTACTTTAAATTGTAATCTGTGGAGAACGTAGTGGGTAGCATAATTGTTATAATGTACCTAATGTTCAAGATCTTAAGTGTTACGTTATTGTGCTACTGTTTGTTTTTTCTTAAATAAATAAATAATCACCACACGATCAATCACAATCTGTTTAATTTTGACAGTTAAATAACATTTATTGCGTTATTTATGGGTTGTTGAGCAGACATTTTTTTCGAACTCGAAGCAATGGATTAGCAATATCCTTCAAAATGATTCAGATTATGATTGATCCTGTGTTCCCGCTTTATCGTAGTAGTTTACATTGAGTCATATACACATACCTAAATACGGCAAACTATCGATACTACCCAGCACACGATAAAAATAATTTGTCTCTGTTAACCCTGCCTACAACACGACGACTCGGCTATAAGCACGATGGTAAAAATATGATCTGAGTCTCGAACTGTGGGCGTCGCTGCTTTATTTGGTCGGAGGTTCGCTGAGTGAAATGCTAAAATCGCCGGCCACATCACTTATGCGTAACATGTTTGTCACTTTGTTGGACTGTTTGTTACAAGTGAGGACGTAGCTTTTGATGAAGCCGGCGGATCGGCTCAAACATGGTAATTTTAGGCAAGGATCGAAAACATTTATAAATTACGGTACAGGTATCAAAGAATTTTGGATCTTCTACGAATAAGGTTATCGCTATCTGGGCAACCAAGAAGATGAAACATGTTACCTCTATTTAGGATACCGGTTACACAAACACAGGCGATGCGCGCCCTTTGATTAATGTCGACAGCACGTGTAAGATAGAGGTTATTAATGTCGACAGCACGTGTAAGATAGAGGTTATTAATGTCGACAGCACGTGTAAGATAGAGGTTATTAATGTCGACAGCACGTGTAAGATAGAGGTTATTTTTATTTCGGTAACCGGTATTAGTAGGTAGGTATTGGTTGAGTGATGAGTTTAGAGGTATGAGGAACAGGGTGTTAAGTTCTCAGGATGTGAGAACTTAACACCCTGTCCCTTTAGAAAAGGGATTCTCCTCCGACTAGACGGGTGTCGTGTCTGGCGGGCAACTGCCCAACGATTGATGTCGGGGAAGTTATTATAATAATAATAATAATTATCCTGCTTCAGGGAGGGCAATACGAGACCACGAGTGATGCGCTTTGTGAGGCAGGCATTCTCGGGGACTGGAATCAGCCCTCGAGAATACATGTCCCGTGTCACAGAGCGCATCGACTTCCTGAAGCAGAAAGTTTGTGCATGGGCGAGCCGTATTCGGCGGTATAAGCGGCGGGTTGATCGATACACGCAGAATCGCATGTTCCAGAGCGATGAGAGGTGGGTATATAGAGCTTGGGAGCGACCCGAACAAAATGTGACGGACGTGAGCCGCCCGGATGATGCCACCACGAGTGCATTCTGGCGCAGCATCTGGTCGGTGCCTGTCTGTCACGCTGAGGCTGGCTGGATGCAGGATGTCGAGCGAGTGTGTGAAACTATTCCAGAAATGGAAGCTGTACTAATCACGCCATTAGACGTAGCTAGAGCAGTCCGTCCGTTACCGAACTGGAAATCACCGGGACCGGACGGACTGCACAACTTTTGGTTAAAATGGCTGATTAGTTCACACACTCGCCTAGCATCCCAATTCCAGTCATCCCTGGAGTCTGGGTCGCTACCACAGTTTCTAACAACAGGCGTTACCCACCTGCTCCATAAGTCAGGTAGTCCTGCGGAACCCAAGAATTATAGACCGATCACATGTTTGTCGACGGTCTATAAACTTCTAACATCCATTTTGAGAGTGAAAATTAACACACACATTGACAGTAATTCAATTATGTCTGCCTCTCAAAATGGATGTAGGAATGGGTCCCGCGGTACTAAGGAGCTACTCCTCATCGACATGGCCATAAGCCAACAAGTTCGTCGATCCCGCAAGGATCTGTCGACATGCTGGATAGACTATAAGAAGGCCTACGACTCGGTGCCACATACATGGCTCATGAGGGTGCTGGAATTGTACAAGATAGATGCAACTCTGCGCACCTTCCTGATGTCGTGTATGGGGCAATGGAGGACGGTCCTTCGCTACCCAGGATGTCAACAGATCCAGGGGAATGATGAGCCTGTATGGATTAAACGGGGAATATTTCAGGGCGACAGTTTGAGTCCACTTTGGTTCTGCTTAGCCCTGAATCCTCTAAGCACACTGCTAGAGGATTCAGGTCTGGGCTATCGGTTGAGGAGAGGTGGTCAGGTCATATCTCACCTCCTCTACATGGATGACTTGAAACTCTTTGCCCCCAACAAATTGCGACTGATGGAGCTACTGAAGGTAACTGAAACATTCAGTAGCGCCATCAGGATGGAATTTGGTGTGGACAAATGTGCAGTCATGCATGTAAAGCGAGGGGAGATTATGGAATCCGAGGGAACTCAACTCTCGGACTCCATACACCTTAGATCCCTCTCCTCAGCCGAAAGCTATAAGTATTTGGGTATGTCGGAAGCGTTAGGCATTAACGATGCTGACATGAAGCAATCGTTGAAGGAGCGCTTCTTTGGTCGCCTGAAGAAGGTTTTAATTTGTCTTCTTTCGGGCGGAAACAAGGTGCGCGCCTACAACGGTTGGGTCATGCCGGTTTTGATGTACTCTTTCGGCATACTCAAATGGACTCAGACCGAACTCGACGCCCTGGACAGAAGGGTCCGTACACTCCTGACCGCAAACCGGATGCATCACCCACGTTCATCAGTGATGAGACTGTACATCCCGCGGAAGTGCGGGGGTCGAGGCTTTTTAAACGCTAAGACCCTCCACAACCGCGAGGTCTGCAACCTCAGGGATTATTTTTTTAAAGCCGAAGTGGGTATGCATCGGGATGTGGTCGCAGTGGACAAGGGACTCACCCCACTCTCCATGGCTAAAGAGAACTGGCGCAAACCTGTAATACTTACTACAGATGACCGCAAGAAGGTATGGCAAAGCAAGGAGCTTCACGGGCGCTACTATCGGGCTCTTCATGAGCCTGGTGTAGATTTCTTAGCGTCCGTATCCTGGCTACGTTTCGGTGACCTTTTCGGGGAAACTGAAGGTTTTGTCTGTGCAATTATGGACGAAGTTATCTTGACGAATAACTACCGGAGACATATTATGAAGGACGGGACGGTTGACGTGTGTCGGGCATGCCATCGTCCGGGTGAGTCCATCAGACATATTATCTCTGGTTGTTCGCGTCTGGCTAACAGCGAGTACTTACACAGGCATAACCAAGTGGCCAGGATTATTCACCAGCAACTTGCTTTGAAATATAAACTTGTTGACTCTGAGGTACCGTATTACAAGTATGTGCCCGACCCAGTTCTCGAAAATGACCATGTCACGTTATACTGGGATCGGTCTATCATTACTGACAGGACTATTGTAGCCAATAAGCCTGATATAGTGGTGATAGACCGATCAGTGCGCCGCGCAATGATAGTCGATGTTACCATTCCGCATGACGAGAACCTCGTGAAGGCTGAGAAAGAGAAACAGATCAAATATCTAGACTTAGCACACGAGGTTGTTGACATGTGGAATGTGAGCTCGGCTATCATTGTGCCGATTGTCGTAACGGCCAATGGCCTGATAGCCGAAAGCCTCGACCAACATCTCTCGAGGCTCTCGTTAGGCGGTTGGATCAAGGGCCTGATCCAGAAGGCAGTACTCCTCGATACGGCTCGCATTGTGAGGAGATTCCTGTCTCTGCAGCCCTAACCACCGGTAGCTTGGACCCTGCTCCCGACACCGGCGGAACACTATTTTTTATATTTTTAAATGTTTTTTATATAGTTTTTAAGAAATATTTAAAAATGTATTTTATATGTTAAAATTTTAAATAAAGAGAATAATAATAATATATTCTTTAATTCGGACTACACATACAAGTACACACAATCCATATGGTATTAGTAACAATGACTTAAAAAACTATGTTAGTAAACTTTTACAAAACTAAAAACAATTAAAATTGACGTGGCCCAACACACGTTGGCACATGCCTCCGTACCCAGTGCCTTATAAAGGGACTGTCTACTTTGCCTAATAATGTTTTCAGGATGCTGTTGGAGCTTCCGCGCAACCTACCCATTATTGACGCTGTTCTCTTTCTTATAATGGCATGAAAATCGTCAACACGGGCTTCCGCGAACATCTGCGAAGCACTGCAGAAGCGCGGAAGCCCCATCAACATCCTGAACCCATTATTATACTGTACGCGCAGGACGTTGTAGGCTCTCTGTGTATATTTCACCCACAAGCTGCACGTGTAGAAGGTTTGGCAGTACGCCTTGAAAAGCGAGACTTTAACATCCCCACTACAACGCGCAAACCTGCGGGCCACACCATAATAAAACCATATTACATCGAACCGCCAACGCCCTGCGCTCCCTCTCTATATCAGCATCGTCAGATAAGTCCTCCGTGACTACATGCCCTAGGTACTTAAGCTGTTTGACTCTCTGTAGTGTCTTACCGCTTAACGTCACTGGAGGAACATTATCCAACGAGCTTGCCTTTGATGTGAAAATCAAAAGCTCACTTTTTTTTACATTATATGTGAGTCCATGTGATGCAGCATATGACTCACAAACACCCAACAACTTCCTGAGCGCGCTGATTGATGGACTCAGCAAGACCATGTCGTCTGCGTAGCTGAGATTATTCACCATAGTACCATCGATCGAGCAACCGACGTTGGTCTCGGTGAGCTCACCAATCAACTGGTCCATATATACATTAAACAGGGTCGGGGACGTTAGTCCACCCTGTCTAACACCACACTTCAGGACATAATTGTCAGAGTGAGCACCCGCCCATCTAACACTGTTAATCTGCGAGCTATACCAAAACTTTAGTACATTAATAAGCTCCTCAGGTACCTCTAGAAGTTTAAGCTTCGACCAAAGTTTGGTATAACAAACCATGTCAAAAGCCTTGAAGAGGTCGAGGAAAGCAGCATATACTGGCGTTTCCCTATCTGTGTAGTACGTGACCGTGATTATAGGTATATGCTTATGTGTTATATGTTCGCGCGGTAAACTCAAATTGCGCGATGCAGGATTTTTGTGTGTCGTCAAGATTTTGTGTGACGTCGGGTCTTTGATGCGTAGTTCGCATGTGGCGGTTTAGATGCCGCCACATCTTCAATTTAAGGTAGGCAACTTTAAAAACTACCTGTAAAAAATATAAATGTGGTAAGTAAGTGAAAAAATACCCGTATTGATCATACCAGTTTCGGCACTTCGGTCCCTGATTTGAGGTTCATCCGAATTTCGAACAAATTTTGCAACAAAGTTGCAAAGTGTAGGTAGAGGCGTCGACGACGTCGTAAATGGATATGTTCGGCAAACCCATGGTCTAATAAAATAAGGTCTGGCATTCCGGGACTAACACATGCTTACGTCACTATCCAGTTGCCACTTTATTGCAACAAAACTCGATTAAAGAAAGATTTTTAGCCACCATTCTGTTAAAAAATATGTACAAAGCTTTTAAATTGTCGTTTCGTATGTCTAATCAAACGAAACAATTTATTTTAAACATAAACGAACGTAGTTGTTAATTAAAACCTCATTGTTTTATCGGATTCGCACAGGTATTATAGGTGGTTGGGGAGTTATTATTACAAACTTCTCGTAACACAGATGTGATGATGTAGACTTATGTTACCCACGTGACCACTGTGTTTCGGAATGCTATATATATATTTTTATTTTTTTTGAGGATGAGAAATCATCAAATGACTTCTCCCGCTCTGGGTGGAGCGAGAGGGTGGGTGTGTCAGACTTTTACTGGCTAAAACCCATCCGTGTTCCTTCCGTGGCCGCCCGCAACCCCAGCAGGCGTTGGTCCTTACGGACCCCGTCAGTTGGTGCTGACATCCCTTTGAGGCGCGCGTGGAACACAACGCGCCGTCGACCCGGGTCTGGTCCTTATCGGACGGCGATCTGCACATTGCTAACCGTCCGCAAGCCTGCGCCTACGGTGGCCGGAAGTCGGCTCGCGACTCCCGACGCCCGGGGCGTCTCCTGCGGCGACTAGGGGAGCGAGGGCGCGCATCTTGCCTCTCCCTCGCGCGCTCCGCCTTCTACTTCGCGAGCATTACTGCTTCGCAGAAGGAAGTGACGGTGCCCCATGCACTCTCGCTCCGGACCATGGCCTGAACCAGGGCCGGACGCGAGAGATCGCCGCCGCCGATCGCCTCCGTGAGGACACGGCGGTGCTCCGCCCGAGCCGGAATACTATACCTTGCGAAGTATATTATTATACCATGGGCAAAACGTGATTTTCTATGAGAGTTTGTCAAATGTTGGAAGTTTTGTTGGCGAAAACGTTTCAAGTACCTATCTACGTAGCTTTTGGCGAATATGTTACAGTGGCCCGCAGCTCTGTTAAAAGCTGGACTTTGGCTCGTACAAGGTGCTATAGTAGACAGTAGATGGTGAGTCGTCATTTAGCCCTGAGCAGAAAGGCTTTTGTACTTCCATACTGCAAGGTAGTAATTGGAATAATGTTCAATGTTGCTCAACAGTCATTATTGCGGCCTACGGACCATCGAGGTATTTTATGCTCCAACTTCTTTTTCCCTTATAAATCTCGTCCAAATAGGTACCTAACCACCGTTCCCATGGATACAGGTTGACATTAAACAGTGTCTTGGATACTGCACGGAACCAAGGAATCGAAAGAAAACGTGAATTGTAAATAAATCAATATAATCATGGTTTATCAAGTACCGAAAAAACGTCCCAAATCTGCTTTCAAGATGCTGGCTTTGCCTGAACTTGACACAAGGACCGTTCGGGATGTAGTGGAGGAGAATTTTCAAAAACTTGGCTTGGTGAGACGTCATTTCTCAGTGTGAACCTTAAGACAAGTACTTACCTACCTAATTAACTTTTAATGATTCTCATTGCTTATATGAAGGAAGCAATTGTTTTCAGAAAGCCTATGCCATCCGTATGATATACATCGGCGAACACACGTTGCCTAAAGAAGAAATTATAAAACACTTCTCCAAAACCATCTCCATTGTGAATTCTTGTTATTGTGAGATTAATGTGTATGGTCTACTGCTTGTATACGACAATTATTTTGTTCATATTGTTGAGGTTAGTAGTTACTTACCTACTTATAATAAGTTAAGAGTCGAATAGAATCAAAGTCAATTTTGTTAGGCAAAACCAGTGTTCACGCATAATTCACGAGACTGATACAAAACTGAAATGTTAATAGACGTTCGTTACTGACCGTACCTGCTCATGTAATATTCGTGTAGGTAGTAATTTTTCTCATTTAAATTTTTTTAGGGCTCCGAGGACACCGTCCACAGGCACTTAAGGTTTTTACTCAGATGTGAACAAGAATGGATTGATGAAATGAATAAATTAGACCAAGAGGCAATAGAGGATGCCGGCGAAGAGCTGATCGTCCTAATGAGCGAGAGTACGGAACCAAAACCAGAGAGGAAAATGTTTAGGCGCTTGAAATCAGTGATGACCTATCATTCCATTCGCACGGTAAAAACTCCTATAAAGCAATACCTATAGGTATTAGACGCATTTCCTTTTTTTATATCTATTTGCTTAGTGGTTTTATGGCTATATTTGCCGATGATTCGCAGGAGAACTAGAAGCGGCATAACCCAACGAATTTGTAAGTAAAAGAAAAAAAAAAAACAAAAACAAAGATTTTTTTAAAATTCTGTACAAACAAAACGCACATATAAATACCAAAACACATAAAAAACACACAAAAGTAGCCAAAAGCCTCGTGGTCAACCAATAAATAAAAATATAAAAAATAAAAACAATGTTGTTCATTGGTTGCTCAGGATAGGTCGTTGTCGCGATACTTGTGGAAGGCTTAGATATCGATCGAGGTTGATAGCCAGGGGTGCCTAGGACGTTCTTATAAATCAAGACACGTTGAGCTATTAATGCATTGGGTAAAGATTGGATACCTTAGCACTAATAAAACGCCTAATCATTGCATGGTCAGTTCTACCTTCAGATCATGAATTATGACATCACCAAAATCCGTAACGGGCTACGGTCCCAAGATCTATCAGATTTACATCGTATCCGGTCAGACTAAACTGGTGCAGATTCATCTATTAACACGCTTACACACCAACACACCTGAATGTGTGTTTGTAAGAAAATCTATGAATCCAAACTTTGCAAATGTTTGTGATTCAGATGACAATACAAAAATATGGTCCCATAGAGTTGGTCTGATGATTTATTTATTTACTTTAAGGTTCACATAGAGATAGTAAATCAGACGGTAATATTCTAATATATATGCAAATTACAGGTAAACACAACATTGACAACACCGACGCCAGATTAACGCTTACTTGCTAACTTAAGACTAGGTATACAATTGATAAGAAAATATCAAAGAAAGAAAGACAAATAATTAAGTTACGAAAACAAAATAAAAATAAGACAGAGTAAATAAGATTGGATTTGCACCATTAATCAGAAATTACGACTACGTTTCATTGGGGTGTAGGGAGGCCAAGATTCTTGATTTAAACTGCACCTTAGGGTCATTATATATATCTGCTTCGGGTACGGACTTATTAAATGAATTAAGATTTTCACACATAAGAAAAAAAATACATTCAATAATTAGTGTGTACCGAGAGGTAAATGTATATGTTTAAATGAAATTTGTGCGTCCAATAACTACCAAGTTTTTCAATTTTCCACTGTGCTGACGTTTGCCTATTTGATGAAAATCATATAAAATGATTTAGTGCAGAGTTGTAATTTTTTACATACGTTGCTTTGAATTTGTGTGTAATGTGTGTGAAAACAGAATTTGAAAAAAACATACCGTTCAGAAGATATACACGTAAAAGTAAAATAAGGTTATTAGGGCCAGGTAGTTAAAATGGGAACTCTAGAGCCTAAATTATAACGTTTAATTGTATCTTGTAAGGGTCTACAATGTCTAGCCAAGTTTCATTTATGTGCTCTTAGTAATTAATTTTGATTTGTTGTGCTTTGGCGGCATGAGGAACAGGGTGTAAAGTTCACTCATCCACCATAGAAAAGGGAGGATCCTCCGACCAGACGGGTGTGATGTCTGGCGGGCAACTGCCTAGAGGTTGAAGTCGGGAAGCTTGTATATATGTTTATCGCGCAGTAAACTCTAATTGCGCGATGCAGGATTTGTGTGACGTCAGGATGTTGTGTGACGTCAGGTCTTTGATATGTAGTTCGCATGTAGCGATGTAGATGCCGCTACAGTGCTATATTATTAATGAAGCGAGAACAAAATTGGCGCTAGATGGAATCCTTGCGGTACTCCCGAGATAGAAGGAGATGATGGAGTTGGAAGGTTGGTTACGGAACCCCTAAGTACACCTATGGACCTTAAGAGTATTAGGTATTAGGGCATCATAAGGGCACAAAAAAATGGAAGCGTGTTTAGATAATAGGTTTTTAAACTAGGTAATTTTGTTTTGCCATCTACCTGTTAGATACCAATTCTTAATATTTTATTTTGTTCAGCGCCAGTTCAAAAACTGGCGTGCAATAACAGCCAGGCCTCCATCGCTTGTCGGCAAGTTGGACGTGTTCGGACCACTGGAAGACCACATTGAGCAACTTCGAATCTTTCTTAATAAGATGACGAAATTTGTGGAATTGGCGCGAGCTGATGAAAATGTAGGTTTCTGACTGATGTGAGAGTAAAAAAACTATATGCAATGCCACCCATGGGCATGAGACCGCCCGTATGATTCAGAATATTTATTAAAAATGATCGAAAAAAAACTTTAAAGGGGACCCCCTTTTAGAGTTATTTTCGATGATTTTTAATTTATCTTCTCATCTATCTTTAATTTTTTTCATGTTATTTATTTTTAATTTTTGGGTAGCGTTTGTGACCTTGGTTTACATTTTTTGCCATATCTCCGATGTTATCAAAATCCTTAACTCATAAGCTTTTAGAAATAATACACAGAATCCAAATCGACCCAATAACATCAGAAAAAAATAATAATTGAATAACATGAAAATATCAAATAATAATAATAATAATAAATTTATTTCAGACATAATTAAAATTGTCCATATAATGTTAGTAACAAAGGTCTTAAAAACAATGTTAGTATTGTAGCATGCTCGAGTAAATTCACAAAAAATAAAATACAATGAAAATATCCAATAATGTCAAAAAAATAATAATACATACATCATAATAATACAGTCATCTCGTCACGTGAAGCCGAATAAGCCTCCCCAGCACTGCAGACTCTGGCCTATCTGATATCATCTTCAGAATTCCGTTGATTGATTAAAGATCGCCTTTTAAAATTAATTTTCCATGAATATTCAGAAAAATACGGGCGGGCACATGCCCATAGGCGGCATTATATAAAGAGTGGCAGGGACATGGACGCGAAAACTGTTATATTCAGTACGTGATTCTGAACTCGCCTGAGCTGAAATTTTTCGTAGGTTATTAAAGAAAAAAACTGCTATTCTATAAATTTTGAACGCGTAGGCATTGCACTTTTCTATGAAACAGCAGATTCTTTTTCCCTGTTACCCTGTAGTTATAGGTCCATAGGAAAACAAATCGAGAAATATTAATAAGTCTCGTTTTCTAAGACCCATTTTCGTATCTTTGATTTTTAAGTATACCTATGGCTCTAAATTGAATATCAAACCCATTATTGTCGCCATGCAATGAAAACCTCGTAAACAAAATGTGTTTTATTTTTATTTTAAATAAATAAAATAAAAAGAAACCTTATAATTCTTGCTATTTTAAATTGTTTACGTGATGATATTCTACTTACTACACAATTTTATATAAATCTATTAAAATTTTTATTCTTTCTGAGTTTATCTTGAACATTACTGACATCGCTGAAGGAAAACATCGTGAGGAAACCTGGAATTATAGTTAATATAAGTCTGAAATCACCAACCCGTCTTGAGCAAGCGTGGTGATCAATGCTCGTGCCTTCTCTGTATTAGAAGAGGTCTTTGCCCTGCAGTGGGACGGAAAGTAACAGGCTGGTATTATTATTTTATTAAAAAGGTTTTTTTTTTTGCTGGCCTCTAGAACCCCTCCGCAGGTGAAGGCCTCCTCCAAAGAATTCCATTTGGTTCTGTCCTATGCTTTGTACATCCAGTCTGTCCAGTCATCCAGTTTGTCGTCTTCCCATCCCGTGTACGGATTTCCTCTATGGCGTTTTTCATTTCTATTTATTGGGGAGAAACCTAGTACCTAATGCATATTTAGAACAAATGTGCACAGCTTGAAGATGCTTCTAATGTCTTCTATTGATGATAATGTACCTTTTATAACGTCAATGACCGCCATTTTTCAGACAGTTTCAATCTTCCTCAGTAAAATAACGCTTATTGGAATCACGAGGTTTTCACTGCACGGCGTCGTAATGTAGGTAGGATACTATCTACGACAGAGAGGTATCTTAATTCTTCATTTATAAACGTTTGCAGCTTGCTTTCGATGGGTTGATTGTGACGGACCCCAAGATGAAAGCGTTGCCCGAGGTAGCCCTGATCGACTTCTTGTTACAATCTAAATACATCCTACCATTTAGAGAAACCGCAGGGTATCACAGACGTGTTGAAGACTTAGAATTTTTTTTCGGTGAGCCTCTAGTTAGCAATTTTTAACAATCATGTACCGGAGTACCTACTGAATGTTGAAATTGAATAGTTCATCCACATTTCGCCAGTTATATTTAAGTCCCATGTAATAGGAGGCTAGCCCATTGCCATCAATTGGGCAGAAATCCAAACTCCGGGCTGCTACTGAGAATTCTAGATGGAAAACCGAATAACAGTTTGCCCGACCCGGAGTCGAACCCGGGACCTAATGCTCAGCAGTAGCACTTGCGACCACTTGACCAACGAGGCTAAATAGTATTCATTTATTACTACTTTAAGAAATGTATGTTGCATTTTCCGAAAGCTTGTGTGTCATACAAACCAGCATGCAGTTTTCTGTAATTATTACTATATTTTATCTAAACATGATCGTTTCCTGTTTCTACTTGTAGAGCAAGTTTGGCCCGTTCCGACCCACTACACGCCTCGTTTCCTATACAAACTGAGGGCTGATGACTCATTCGTGGAGCCTCTTCCCGTAATGCCTTGGGAGGTTGTCAAGAAAGAGGGAGACGATGAAGAGAAGGAGGAACGAGAAGAAACTGAGGATTCATCTAGTGATTAAATTAAAGCGTTTACACAAAGTGCTAAAAGAGGCTACAAGGATCTTTTGGCGCTTGAGTGACATTTACAGGTGGGCGTTGTTGGTAAACATTTGTGAAATTGTCCCAGAAATTGTATTGACTAAACAAGATGGCGACGTTAGTTCCGATTTTGCCCACGCGCCAAAATAACGTTGTAGCGTTGTATAAGTTCTATGTCTTGTCTTATTGATATCTAGTCATTTTTTTCTTTTTATGATTTTTACGCTGCATTGAAACTATCTGCTTAATATGGAATTTGCTTTCTTGCTCTTCTGCTTGCTATGTATTCATTTTCATATGTTATTAATTACACCTTGCGATATTTCTGAGCTTGTTTTATTGTTACTAACCCGTGTAGATTGCCTATGTGAATAATGAATCTCCGACCCATCAAGCAATGGGTTAATTTGAGATCACAGGCCAAACTGTTGTCAAGCAGGTACGCTACGCTCTTTGGTTATTAGTTATTACTATACGAATAAATACTGTAAACGCTTACGGCTCCAGCCGCGTGAGACGGTGATAAGAATCACCTGTTCTTATCCAGGATATGCATTAACTCCGCATTAAAAAGTCAGCCTTAACAAAATCACTTTGATACCTACTTTAAAGAAAACTGAGATTATGAAATCTCAGTTTTCTTCAAAGTAGGTAAAGTAGGTTCAAAGTAGGTAAAGTAGGTAACAAGGTAATTTTCCATACCTTATCGTTTTAATGATAAGACTCAATTAGACTCTGGCGAACTCTGCTAGTTTCATGTTGCTATAGTAATATTGATTTATTATTGTTGTTCATGTTAATGTTCTTTAGTGTGATCAAATATTCGAGGCTTTGAACACCTGAGCTTAGTGAAACATGGATAAACTGAAAAAGAAAAAGAAGATTAAAAGGGAAACAAGGAAAACAATTGCCGGAATCAAATTGCCGCCTATTGAACCAATAAAAGGTATTAAAACTATTGTAGATGTAGATCCTGCCTTTTACTCTTTAGTCGAAGGACGCCCATTGCGACAGAACAAATCAATACATGAATACAAAAGGAATATAAAAAATGTGGCTTTGAACAGAACTCTTCATGGATTCTTGACCGATGAAATTCTCAGGATTGAAGGAGAAATAGAAACAGAACGAAATATTTATGAAACAGCATTCAGGCACTTTGAAGAATATCAGCATAGTTTCGACAAATTCCTCGCAGACGATAATAATAAAACGATCGCAATAATGCAAAAGTCAGATGCTCTAGCTAAGGAACTAGCAAATCAAACTGAGAATCATAAGAAAGCTAACTATGACTTGGCTTCTATAAAGTCCAAGTTACAGTACATTGATGAAACTTTAATGATTCTACTATCATTTCAAAATTTTCTTAATAAGGCTTCCCCCATTTTGTGGCAAGATAGTCATAATATCGAGCTAGATATAAAATATCCCGATGTCTTTGCAGTGGAATCTGATATTTTTAAAACAATCGATAAAGATTCTGTCGCGAAGAAACTCGGAGAGCTGCCCGAGCCGCAACTTTATTTCGAAACACCAGACCAGTTGTTGATCATTTTTGATTTACTAGAAAAACAGAATTTGAATTATTTATTACTTACCACGGAATTCAGTGTGGAGAAAAATAGATTTTTGAGGACACTAGATGTTTTAAAAAGGATGTTGCGTCAAGAGCTGGATTTTATAAAAGAAAAGGTAGGCATTTTTTTAACTTTATGACTTTAAGTCATATTGCATTTTATAATGTAGATTTGTTTTGAAACTGTCTCTCTGGGCAAAGCAAGTCAGTACATTATTATAAAACAAAGTTCCCCCGCCGCGTCTGTCTGTCTGGACGTGATAAACTCAAAAACTACCGAACGGATTTTCATAAGGTTATCACCAATGGACGGAATGATTCATGAGAAAGGTTTAGGTGTATAATGCATTAAGGCTTTTTTGTAAATTGGCTGAAATATGACGATGATTGTTAAAGATGTCGAAAAAGAAATGCCAACTCCAGCTTTATTGGCGGGCACAATGTGTTACGGAATGAATACATCGTTAACCTGGATTAACACATAGGGTACTTTTATCCCGGTAGTATGTTCCCGTGGGATATTTTACGACATCCACGCCCGCGAAGCCGCGGGGAAAAACTAGTAATTAATCAATTAATGTAAAATCTTTCCAATTCATCTACTGCTTCATGGTAACCCTTATGTTCTGAGGCAGAAATACTATGCTGAGGTTAACCTGTCAGTCAATGGTCAGACCAGACTTCACATTACGGCCTCAGATTATCGATAGGTGAAACAGTGAAAGCAAGGGGTGAACGGGGGTTGAATGAACCTAGATATTTATTCGGTTTTAAGATTATATAATTATTTGTTTACAGATCAAAGCAATTCAAGACACAATCAAATGGAACGATGATCGCGAAGCAGAACTAAAAGAAATATTCTTCAGAATATTAGAAGTAAAAATTAAGGATGTAGTGTCCTCGGATTTGGCTTTACAAATGTTTAATTACGTGGAGTTTGCTTATGAGCAACTGATAGCTCCGAACGAAACTAAATTTAGTTCTTTAGATATGGCATTAGCCATAGAACGAGAATATGGTAATTTGTTAATAGATATATCGGCGTATGATTTAGACATGATAAAACAAATCGAAAAAGAAACATATGAGCATGGACATTTAGAGCTAAAGCAAGCTAAAGAAGCAGCGACACTTCTGAAGGACGTTGACAAACTGTCAAAGCGCTTGAAGTCTTCATATGAACCAACGAGGCGAAAAGTCTGCGAATAATTGTGATCTGTTACTTTTCTGGATATTTAATTTAAGGTAGAATAAAACGTATTGTTACTTGAAACAGACAGTTTCGTATTTTTAAGGTTAATTAGTAATTTTTGACGGTATTCCTGGAAGGAAGATGCATGTACTTTTTTATATCAATCCACCACCAGTTTAGCTCATCACACACATTGAAGATAATATAGGTATATTAAAGCGCGTAAAAATCTTATAAGGTAAAATATATATTATTTTCACTGTGTGTGGTGGTCCATTAAATTGAACGGTGAGTGATATTATGTCGAACATTATATATATTTTATATTATCTTTAAAGTGTGTGATGACCTTTACTCTGTCAGTTTGATCCTTTTTCAACTACGAGCCCTTCGACTTTGATTATTAAGTTTATCTTTATAATTTAGATGAATAACTTATTGTAATGAGTAGGCCAAGTACCTGTGTTTTAAGTAATAAATGTTTTTCCTTTTCAAATATTTATTTTGGGCTTGTCGTGATCTCTCTTTACTTATTTGAATTATAAGAATGAAGTACAGTAAGCGCTCGATAAACTGGCACCCATTTTTTTCGCTAATGATTATCGGAAACGTCGGATTATTGGATTTCTATAGGAAATATCAGCTAGTTAGTAAGAAATAATTTTAACACAGATTTGCAGAGTAACAAATCTATGTATATTAGTTTACGTAATAATATGTACTCGTAGAACCGGACCTGCCTGCAGAACGACAGCGATCAATGCGCGCGCTATGTAATCCGGGACTTTTGTATCAGACAGAGTAAGAGACGGATATCTATGGAAGGAGAGCTAAGTTAGGAAACGCCGGACTATTGGACGTGTCGGATTAGTGAGCGCCGGATTACCGAGCGCCTAACTGTACCTGTATCTATTTGATTATCAGCCTGTTACAGAAAGGAACTTTAGCTTTTAAAGCTGTCATTATATACTAATCTTCCATTAACATTAACTTGTTGCAGAAAGCAACATTCAATTTTATTGGTACTTTGATGAAATTAATGAAATCATTAGCGTTAATGATTCATCACGTAATGGGGCATTAATTTTTGTCTTTGTGCAACTGGGTGTTAATGTTATAGATTTAAAAAAGGAAAATTCCATTAAGCTATCTACAAGTAAAATAAACATCGAAAAAGGAAAACCTACTTTTTAATTATTTCTTTTGTAACATGAGCACTCCAGTGAGATACTGGTTCCTGATAAGACTTCAAAGAAAAACTTATTACTGTCATATTTCTTGCACTACATTATTCTGACATTTGCATTAGATATACTCAATATACTTCTTTGCATTGCGAGTAGTTCCTACAAACATTCGTATACTATATGTTTAGTTTTGGTATCCTATGATAAATAACGAATTAGCGTTTTACTAATAATTTGCATATTTGTAACAATGAGTTGTTTAGATGAAGTACGGAAGCCTATGGTTCCGATTAAAACATTAGATATAATATTCAGGCGTCGCTATGTTCCTAACACACAACATTACTTTGCGAATCGAAAACATGCCGTGGGTTCATCAAAAGATCTGAAGAAGAAAAAACCAATAACTCCGTTCCGGGTACCGAGGTCTGAAAAATTGCTGTCGTATATAAAATATAGTGATCGAAAAGAAAAAGTTACTACAAGAGAAAGGTTAGCTCAACCACTACATTTAAAAGATAACTTAAGAATCGCTGCAACGAGGGATATTTCCAAAAGACTTTTTATTGAAGAACCTCCTGATGATGTCAGAGCAGTTGTTGAAATTCACCCTGAGTTTTATACCGTAATTGAAGGGCGTCCTTTGCGATGTTTCGACGACATAAAAGTTTACACCAATAACATTCGAGCATACGCAATGAATCGTCAGCAAATCGGATACCGAAGAGACTTGATTCTGAAATTAGAGAAAAGTGATCTCGATGAAGCTGAAACATATGAACGCATTCTTGATAAACTGAAACGTCACATCAAAGATTTCCAAACATTTCTCACAGAAGATTATACGAAAGCATGTATAAAAGTTGCTAAAGCTGAAAAAGTATTTGAGGAATTGGTTGCTAAAAACTCTGAGTTTCTCGGTTATGTTTCCAGTTTGACGATTATAAATAACATTTTGTTCAATCTTGACGCTATAAGAACTATTTTAAAGACGTACAGAAGCTATTTAATGTTTACAGCACCTTTGTCGTGGAGGCAACACCATGATGAAACTTTAGTCGGTAGGGTTATGTCCATTCAGTTTGAAGCTGGAGAATTTGCAACTGATAATGACTTAGTTGAAACAATGGACATTGAAAAAACGGTTGAGTTGGCCAGGATTGAATTAAAAAATCCGCCTCTTCCTTGTTTGTATTTTAAAACACCGGCACAGATGATGTACTTATTCCGTTCGATGGAGTTACAAAGCAGAGAATATTTGATGGAACTTGCTAAAACTGATGGTCCAAATCGCTTGCTACGCGACCGCTTTAAACAATTAAAACAAGGACAGATACAAGAGGCTGATTACTTTCAGTATTACATTGACCATATCAACTATGAAATATATAGAGAAACTTGTAATGAAGAGCATTTACGTAAAAAGTTTTTCCGAATATTGAATCAAACATTTTATGACAGTATTGCGAGTCCAAAGACATTAAAATTAAAAATATGCATTGAGTACGTATATGAACAAATTTACGGCAAGTGTGAAGAAGGTCACCATACTTTGCAAGATCCTCTAAAAATTCTCGAAGTAATGTATGAAGATTACAATTTACGGCTGGATGCCTTGGACTTCCATATAGTAGTTCAAGCACAAAAAGATTTTTTTTCTCAAGATTTGAAAATGATGAAGAACGCGTACAATGCGCAAAGAGAGCTTAGAACTTTCAGAGAAATGACAAATGCTATGAACAAAGCATTCTTGCCACCTGCGAAGTTCGTACGAGCACAGAATACTAAATTTATGAATAGAAAAGATCAACGTGCATTTATGATTGCTGAAAAAAAGAAAACAGAACTGTCAAGTGGAGAACGAGCAAAACCTAAAAAATATAAATTGTCAATGGAGGAGCGAGAGGCATTGCTAATCTTTACTGAATGGTGTGATGGCCAGAATCCGGCACAATTCTTAAAGGACTATTACGAATTTGTAAAGCCTGTATTTGAAGAGGTACCAGAAAAATCGGAAGTATTTTATTAAATATTTACATGGGTTTATTTTGATGTTATTTAATTATTTATTATTAGAATTGGGTGTTATATTGTATGTGAGAAAGTATAAAAAATTAACAGTTTCATGATTATGATTATGATTGTGTCTTAATTTTTTATAGTTAGTAGGTACTCCTATATTATATTTATTTATGCAGCAGTGGTGGCCTAGCGGTAATGGCCGTAACTTACCAGTTGAAGGGTGTGGGTTCGAACCCAAGCAGGCACTTTATGTAAACTATTTCTTCACCACTGCTCTCAAAACGGTAAATTCCATCGTGAGGAAACCAACCAGCATGTCCTAGAACCAAAAATACAGAAAAAAAGACATGGGACATCCGCCAACCTGCATGGGCCCGCGTGGTGGATTATGGCCCACTCCTCACGGAAAGGAGCCCTTTGCCCTTTAATGGGAGCATTATAGCCTGATTAAGTAAGTATGCTTATAATATATACATACCTAAAACTTCTTTTATTAGGTTAATTTGATAAAAAGAGTTTAAAGGAGGTATTACGCAATACTTATTATTTTAAATGCTAAAAAACTTTTAATCTAGTTGGTTCAGGCCTTAGTCCAAGCGTATACATTTTAGAATACCTACTTACTATCATTTTTATCTACAAAATACTTCTATAATTAATTAGTTTAACAATGCACGATGAAGAAACTCATTCTGTTATTATTGACATACCGAAACCAAGAACGTATGCGAAAGAGATAACAAGTATTGTCAAACAGAAGCGTAGTAGGCCGGTTGTCCAAAGTCGATTGAAGCATTCTACGGATATGGAGATATGTTCTACGCCTGTTATCAAACCATTAGCGGTAGATACTATCACGAAGGATGACGTTTTACTACCTTACATAATCTATTCAAAAAATCAAGAGAAAGAGAAATTACGGTACCGTATGAAAACAGGTTTGCAAGGAAATTACAAGGCAATATATGCAGAAAAACAGCGGCGGCTACACATTGAAGATCCACCAAATGACATTTGTACTGTAACAGACTACAATCCGGGATTTTTCAAGTGTGTCAATGGCACTTTCCTAACAAGCTATATCGCTCCATATAAGTCCCTCAAATATTTGTTTAACAGTCAGTTAAGGTGGCGACAAGAAGTGGGCTATAGAAATGATTGTATGTTAAATATTGATACTATATACCAGAAAGAACAGCAAGTATACGATATAAGCACTAAAAGATACATGGAACAAGTCAAATATTTTGAGGATTTTGTTTCGGCTGATTATCGGAAGTCTATGTTGTCCCTGAATAAATGGGATGAGATGAAATTAGCAGTTTACAAGCAAACATTTGAATTACAATGTTTGGCGGCAAATGCATTTACAATTATGTCGAGGATTGTAGGACTGGATTACAGGTATGGCCTGCAGCAAAAGTATGGAAGATTTTTATATTACCTATCTCCTCCAAGCTGGCGCTTCAAGCACAGGACCTTCGCTCGATCTATCGAGATTGAAGCAAAAGGTTTTGATTTTGGAATTTCTAGCGAAGAAGATACGTTTAATGTTATGTTTGAGAAACTGAAAAGAGAGTGCTATAGTGGCCTTGTACAGCCAGTTTTATACTTCAATCATCCCGATGACTTGATGGAACTGTTTGACGGGATAGAGCAGCAGCATTTGCATCACTTCACTCATGTGGTTGCACTAGCACCTCACGCGACATTTTTAAAGAAGGGAATCAAACTTTTTAAGGACATCATTACACAGGACAGTGCTGGAACTCTTAACACTATCAAAGAATTTGAAACATTATTGCGGTTCAGTGAAGAACAATGCTCACAACTAGAAGCAAAATTCTTTAAAATAATAAATGGATTTTTTTATGACTGCGTAGGCGCTCCAGAAGTTTTAAAATTCCAGACACATTTAGAGTTTTGTTATGAAAAAATATATAATGAGAAACCAATAAACATGGACATGGTAGCAACTGCCAAGGCTTTAGAAGGTGTCTACATGGATTATTCAAAACGATTGGATGCGGTGACCGGTGACAAAATTAAGACTGCTCTGGTGCAGTATATAGAGTCAGAGCGATGGAAGTATAGAAGAGCCAAAGTAGCGGCGAGGGAACTGCGACTGTTCGAAAGACTGGAGCGAGACTTGCTTCGAGCCCATGCACCAGCAGCTAACAGTCAGTTCGGATTCTCTTTTAATATGCAGAGGGGCTCGCGGAGAAAATTATATTTCAAATCGAAATATGATGAAAATCGAAGTAGTCTTACTGAAGCAGAACTCGAATATTTGACTCTATTCACTGAATGGACTGATAAAGAAGACCCAGGAAAATATTTACATGTATCGCCTGAGGAGACAGGGCACCATCACAATTAGAGGCGCTGGCCGTTGTCGTTACGTTTAAAAATAAAATACCGTTAGTTAATGAAAACAGTTTATTTACGGGGTTCAATATGAAAAACGTTTATGTATCTCCATAAAACACAATACAATAATACGCAATGTATATAGATATAATAAAACAAATATACTTTAATAACAAAATGTACATGTTCTACTCATAAAAATGTTTGGTTTCATGGTATTGACAAGTAACTACTTGGAATTTACATATTTACAAAGTGGGTACCTAACAAAATGGTAAAAGCTTTTTTCAAGATATATGTCTTAACATTAAGTTATACCTCTATGAGTAAATAAATAAATAGTTACTAATTAAAACTAAAAAATAAACAAATGATGAAAATACATTTTCTTCTGTAAGAAGTTTAAAGCTTTAACTTGAAACTTTTCATCAACATTAAAGTCGACGTACGATCAATGGCCTGGTATAGTCTTTCAATTACATCGTTATCTTAGCCTTGCAATTTTTTCAGTAGAGTGATACATTTTTCAGTAACAATATTAAACCTTTCGAGATTTTAGTACGGTTATGGTTAACCGACTCAAAGTTGGTGTAGTTAACGCATTCAAGGATATTGAACGAGAGACAATTGAAGTTTTAAGCTCAAAAGCTCAGGCGCGGGTGCGTGTCGGGCGCGAAACGAAAAGCGTGTGCGGTTCCCGCTCCCGACCCGCTCCGCGCCCGACCCGCGCACGCGTTATGTGTGTGTTGAGATTTATTGTTATAACGCTTATGGGCCTTTAGTGTCAGTGTATAAAAATCGTTGACGGTTTAAAACAAATGAAATCTAAACAAGCAGTGATTTACCGAAAGTAACGAATTAATTTCATAGTAATTCAGTAGTAAGTATTAAATACGCACACTCAATTTTATTATTGTATTCGAAAGACATACATATTCACGTTGTGTATTTCGTATGATATATTCCCCTACAGTATTTACAATATGTATGTATATGTACAAAAATTTGAAGCTCTCCCAACATAAACTTAGTACAAGCCTCCTCATAATTATGTTGTAAACAATGCCTATATGACATCACATTAAAATGTAAAATCCTTTACAGACTATATTTTTAGCTACACATGAAAAATAGAGCAAAGGATTTACAGGACTAATTTAAAAGATGGGTGGTTGCATAACAGATATTTAAAAGATACAGACTCAGAGAAGCTTACAAAAAGATTTGAAGAACGAGCATTTTGATAAAACTACATATTCAGTTTATTATAGAAAATATGTTAAAATTACAGAAGTAGGTAGGTAGATATTCCGATAAGAAGTACGAAGTTAGTCATTTAGCATTGTAATAAATTACACCACAAAAGATAATTTCACACATGAAATAAAGTATGACATTCAGAAGTAAATCTAGTAAGTTTTCACAGACATTACTAATTTATTTACTTCACACTTTCATCTTTTTACCTCCAAATGCCCATCTCTGCACGCATTATCGTTACCTAAATACTGTAACACTAATGGTCCCACATTATATTGTGTGAGCCACGTTTTTGCAACTATGAAAACCATCTAAAAATTATACGTCGTTGGATTTGCATATTTAGGCTGGCCGCGGAATAAGTGGCCTTGTACAAGCTATAATTTACCACGTATGTAAGCCAGTAGTGGTCGTATAAACGGACATATCTAAATGATTTAGTGTAGTACTACCTTTATCTCCCACCTAGCTATTTTCAAAAGAAAATGACTAGTAGTTAATTTAATTTATAATATTCGTTTCCTTCAAAATGTTCAATATAACTTGAGCAACATGATGATGGAATATTTCATAAGACGTTATACATCTATAGTAAAACAATATTTGGTGTTTCTATCTCGGACGTTATAAAATCATCCATCCAGTGAGCATTTTAAAATACTTAACGTTCACGAACTGTACCGTTACTAGCGCACGGCTGGCTTGTCACAAACACTAACGCGACACTATACAGTTTATCTGACTCGTTTCTTCTGCAACTTGGCGAGTTTTCTTCTCTTGAGTATCATTTCGTAGAGCGCCTCCAGCCCCTCGTGCAGCCCCTCGCCGGTGATGGCGCAGGCGGGCTGCACGTGCCACGCGTGCGCGTCGCGCGACCCGTGCGGCGACGATACCAGCTCGTGTAGACCCAACAGCTTCTCCAGCTCGCGGGGTTCCTTCGCCCCGGGTAAGTCCTGCTTATTCGCTAACACGAGAATCGGCACACCCGTATTATCCGGAGACTTGGCCGTGCGTATTAACTCCATTTTAGCTTCCTCCATTCGTTCTACGTCGACGGAGTCCAGCACGAATATAATGCCGTCCGTGCATCTGGTGTAGGATTTCCATAGGGGCCGTAGTTTTTCTTGTCCGCCGACATCCCAAACGAGGAAGTTGACACCCTTCGACTTTCCAAGAGTGCCTTTGACTTTTTCACAGTTGAAACCGATGGTGGGGACGGTGTTGAGGTACTGGTCGAACTTGAGGCGGTAGAGCGCGGTGGTCTTCCCGGCGGAGTCGAGCCCCAGCATTACGACGTGCAGCGTGCCCTGCGTGGTGGGCAGCGCGTCGAGCAGGCTCGAGTTCTTGCCCATGTTAGCACCCATACTTCGTAACCGCGCGGCGGTTATCTGACACTGTCGTCCGAGCGCACCATGTTGAAATTTTCTTGTAACTCTGAAACATGAAAATATATATTTATATTAGATGCTAAACTCTTAAGTGTATTTTTTTTAAATAAATTGACACTGTTATGCATGAGGTAGTTTATAATAATAGTCTCCATGAGACGATGACCTTAGACCCGTGTTGTTCTATTTTTGTTTGTATATATTGCGCCATCGTTTGGCGAAATAATGATGCTTTCCTATTTACGTCCTAGCAAGAGAATATGTTCTTGTTCTTTTTACCAGCCTCTCGAAGAAAGGTTATGGTTCAGTATTTCTCTTCAAATCCCACATGGATCCATGAAGTTTCCATCGCTTTGTTCATCAATCGAGTGTATTATTAAAGTTCTCGGTTTTATTTAAATAAAATTATTATAGAGATAAAATCAGCAACAAGAGGAGCCATCCAATACGAAGTAACTGACCCCATGCCCCTTTACTCGACTCTTACTTAATTTAAAACAATTTATCACAGTTTCGAAATCACTTCAAACAAATTATGAATATTAATTTGAAGCAAGATTTCATTTGAACTGATGTGACGGGATAATATTATAAAATATATGTAATCATTTAAAGTTCTTAAAAAAATTGTGATGTTATTTTATCATAACATGATATTTTAAGCTTTGAAGAATAATTTCATATTGTTTTATATACCTACGCTTCAATAAATTTTTTCATGACTTGAACAAGAGATCCAGTCACATTGGCAGATTAGTTTAGTTAGCTCAGAAATTCTTCAGATTGATAAAAGTCCGTTCTTGTCCATACCTCATAGTTTACCTAAGTAGTACATTCATAGGTTCAGTTGAAGTAACAGTAAAGAAGGGGGGAGTGGGGCAAGCGGGAGGGGGTCACATCGAGACGAGACAAGATGTCACCATCGCTCGTGCCCTTTTAATAATTATTCGCGGCAGACGAGTCGACGACTTTTTGCACGGAGGCACGGGCCGGCCCGGTTATGAAGCGAACTTATAATTCAGCTACAACATCTCTGCGGTTACCGCAACCCGTAACTATCACGATACAAAGTTCACTTTTGTTTAGTTACACTGTCGCAAAATGTTTGCAGACTTGATACGGTGTGCAGAGTACACCTTGCGTGGATAAATTTTGATCTTTTCAACGTGAGGGCAACGACCTAACACGGTTCAAAGTCGATTATTATTCAGGAGCACCAGAACTTTATTTAAGTGGTCGTCTGCTGTTGATTTTTTAAATCAGGACCTTTAAAGTTTCAGTCTTTCGAAATATGTCAACCTTATCGTGCTCTCAATAATGTGCAGACAGGAATGTATAAATGACGGATAGCAGAGCAATATCGTTGGATATATATACGTATACTTAATTTTGTTTATTTATTTATTAAAAAAACAACTTATATTAACAGTTTGCACCACACTTACAAGTTAATTGTTAGTTAATTAGATCAATTCGGTGTTGATATAGCACATTTTGACTAGGTCTCCGGTGCTCCAGAATTAAAGGAAAATTTTTGATAGTGTTCCGAAAGTTTCTAGAATTTCACTGATTTAGCTTTAATGTATCCGAAGACTTATGGCCTATACATTGTTTACTTACTGTTTCTAATTTTGATTAAATATTGAGATCTTTTTGCCTGTTACATTCTATACAATATTCTTCTCATCAACAGGTGTATAAGTTGTTTTAGGACATCGAAAGTTAACTTCTCTTAATTTCGAGGCCAAATTTATCGCAAGTGGGACTCCAACATTGGCTGTATCGACCTGTCTATCTTGAAAAACTAGTATGGCAACTTTTGTTTTTATTCGGCCGACTTTAGAAGACTAACAAAGGTTAGGTCAGTATGTCTCCTTCTACTTGAGGATCTAATTTGCAAGACGAAAGTTATACTTCAATGATTGTCTTTTAGCCACAGCTTGGCAGACTGTTCCGTATTGATACAACATAAATGTTAAATCAAATGAAGAACTGTTCCAGTCATTGACTTTTGAATAAGTTAGAAACACATTAATACTGAGTCTGAAATTACATTACACGTAAATCTGAAGCCTATTTGCGTGCTTATTTAAGCGCAAAGACGTTGATTAACTTATTCAATAAACAAATCTCAGTTGAATAGCGGTTCTATGGAGACAGTATTCTATGTTAAAACGGCAGTTTTATATCGGGACAAGACTAGAACTCCAAGTTATTGGGTATGCAAGAGATACGTGTAAGTTAAACAGCCAAGTCGTGATTAGCAGGGTCAACATAACTAAGAGAAAGCAAGTGATGCGATGATGGCCGCCCTTTACTTTCTCTGTTCAGATAACAACGCTTCACTACATCCGCACCACTAACTAATTTAAACACAGATACAAATACTAAGAAAATGAGAAAATATTCTTTTCTGTGTGACATGCATTGACAATTTTCGGTTTTTGACAAGTAATAGGTGACAACTGTAACTGAACGCTAAGTAAAGAGGTTAAGTAAAGAGGTTGAATACACACGGTGAATAGGGCGTATAAAATTGTAAAAGTTTTATTTCCAAACAATCCAGAATTGTTGCTTGTTTTACTGCTGCCAACAACTGTCCCGTTCCGTTGGATTCCTTATTGTCGAATGTTTTCGTGAATAATCAAAACATTGGTAACACGGAAACATTTTCTTTGACCTACAAACGGGGACTGCTTTGTTCTTGACCGGGTTTTAAACATTTGATGTAGAATATGAATTCTCATTATAGATTTGGAACACTACTAATACAGGTTGTATCGGTGTATTTTGATAAGGTGGTCATGTGTAGATAAGTAAGATAGTGCCCCGCCCCTTCTGTAATGGAACCAGATAGTTCGCACATGAGTGAACTAAATTCGAAGATAGCTAATCGTTGTTCTGTTTGCGGTTTCCACCAGAATTGTTTTAATAAACGATCTTAATAAAGGTGAATTAACTTGTCAAGACAGGTTACATTATTCAATGGGCATTTCCTATATGATTTTAACGTATTCCGGTCACATATTGAAACTGTGTATTCATGATTTTAATGTTTTTGTTTAGTACACAACACAAAACTGCAGCTTGGAACATTTGTAAAAGTAAATTACAAATTTCATATTCCACACAAGGCCAGTGAATAATATGAAAATCGGTTGTGTTCTCAAAATATTATTTCATGTAGGTACCAATACTTATAAATGCGTATAATATGCATTTGGTGCTTAATATAGTTTGTTAGCCGCTTATATAGTCCAGTTACACGGTGTTCCGCTAGTCAGCCTGGTATGTGAATGCAACAGGTCCAGGCAATAGACATGTAGCTCATGTAGTCATGTCCCAGCATCGCATGAGGTCAGCACCATGCTGATGTAATGAGCCATCCCTACTTTTTTTTGGAAATAATATTGTCTCTGCTCTAACATTTTGAGTTCGAATTTATTCTTTTTTATTCCTCTAACAGTATAATGATGACTTTATAAGTACTTAGTTTTTGGACAAACAGGTGGATGACCGATCATCTTTATTTGAATCAATATGACGTCAGAGTCCTAAGTAAACCCGGGTCATGCGTGCCAAATTTGTGGTTAGGGTCTTAATATCGAAGGAAGCAGTTTATTCGTAAGTGCGGATTGAATATTAATGAACCGCTCATGATTTATTTTTGAATAAATATCAAAGGCAGCTATTAAACATTTTAGCCAGCAATTAAACTGACTTGTAAAGATCACGTACTCGTCCATCTGACAGGTGAAAGGAATCTTTTAATCAATCTCATCGAGCCCACGTATAACAGTAAGCAGAGTAATCGATGTAGTGTCTGGTGTGCGTAACGAGGTTCCAGTGTGGTTTTAGTGCATAAGTAATGCGTATGGAGATTGATTCACCGGCAGAAACCAAATGGACCGTTCATGTTTGCCGCACATATACATAAATTAAACACGAGTTAGAGAACTAAAGTTCACATTTAAATATGGAAGTTGTATGTGTGAATTGTAATGGAATTATCTAAGTGGTTAGATTTTCCGAGAAGGCTTTATACATTAAAATACGATTTATTTCAAACATTTTGTTCTTAGAAGTACCTTTTATTTGAATTCGTGTGAGTAACTTTTACGAAATCACCAAACTTTGTCTGAAGTTGAAAATGTACCTAGTTGTTTTTTGTTTTGAAATCTCTGACTTAGTTTTTTTTTTTATTAAAAAAGCTAAGTAATAAAAAGTCTGGAACGTTGTTATGTGTTATGATTTTTTATTTAATATGAAGTTCAAAAGGGAAGTTGTACTGTTGAGTAAAACGTTTTAATATTCCAGTTTACTGTCTACAGGAATATTTTCTTCCCTTCAAAGTGTTATATGTGTTTATCGGTCTTTTAAATAGACAACACGTTTCCTCTGACGTATTCCTGAATGACGTCAATGTATGCACGACGCACTTTATAGACAAGTTATCAAAATGGTTTCCACATTTATATAGTGAACTATCCATGAGATAGCTATTCAAGGCGATGTTGGAATTATTATAATGTTTACTTACGTTTTAAAATAAATTTAGTATGATGTCCTCTTAAGCCAAGTCTTCAGTCTTCAACACTCTTAGTACCTGTAACGAAAAAACAACCTTCAATATGATTTTATAACATTTGTATACATGGCATAGCTAAAATAACTTTGCAACTTTTGTTTCCTTTGTGGGCAATTAATCTAATTATCCGGATTCTTTGAAAAATATCGTAACAATCAACAAGGTGATCTAAGTTTCATGTTCTATTAGCTTCGTTTACGGAACTGTGTTAAAACTTTAATCTTATGACATTCATAGGGTCATGGTTTGCGGAACTCTTCCAGAATATGTGCGGCATATACAGCATTATTATTTTTTTTTTTTTAAGTAATTTGACATTTAATATTTAAAATGTATGAAATAAAAATGTCAAATGACTCGACAACTGTTGACATTTGCATAGGAGTAAGAAAAGGTAGTTTGGTTGTAAATGACCTCTCCTACATCCCTTTAATGGATTACCGACACATAATCAATAACCTTATATATGGTGTCTCTGAAATCTATGTTAATGTTAAATGAATATAAATATTGCTGACCTTTAAAGTGCACTGGCCAAACCCCAGCCTATTCATGACTAAAAATATCATTTCTCCAGTCATCTTTATGAAATTCCAGGGCTGATAGATGTGTCCATTTTTATTTACAAGTAGGTTGCATTTGTTGTGTTTATTTCTAATCCTTTTCCCCAGCACGCAAACTCAAAACTTCATCTATATATACTCCTAGATTGTAGAAGCAATCAACGTTAGCATATAATCTGTTGTAGGGACATAATAGTTTCATGAAGGCAACTGCTGCAACGTCGGCGGATGGTAATTTCCTCCGCTGATAATGAAGGACGGGGGTCCCGCCCAGCAGAACCCAAGTGCGGAAGGATGCAATGAAAATCATTCAATATGCGGGTCACTCGCCCTTCATGCCAATAACCTTTTACTATGCAATGGAATGTTTGTTCTATTATTGTGGTAACTGATTTATTTATAGCAATTTTCATTTGTTTTCCTTATGTTTTCCGTTTAGTGCTGATGTTATTTGACTCTCTAGTCTACAATATGTTATCGCTCTGATACTTTAATGTGGTTTATCACAATCAGTATTGACTATGCGTACATTTTCGTTACTTCTTTTATATCTTCAATAACTACTTCTTTGAGTGTTTAAGCTGTACCTAGCCTCATCTTTATTCGTAGTTAAAGCGTCGTGCAGACCGGTGCAATGCGACTCTAACAAAAAAAAAAACTAAGAAAACTTCACGGTAGAACAATTACCGGTGCCGCGTCGCGCGACAAGTCGCGCTAGTCTGCACGAGCTTTAATACGTAATCTTTGTTGAATAGCAAGTAGGTACTCTTTTTTTCCATTTCCCGATCTCAGCACGTACCTATAATTCACTGACTAGTTTTTCACGAAGGGCAAAAACGTGCGGCTAGTGGGCTGTGGATGGCAATTTCCGTTTCTTTCACCAGAAGCCACTTTAATGAAAGACGTGTATTCCGGTCGACGGCCACCAGCCCACGCCGACACGACGGATGGGTGCGAATGATGTTTACGTCGGGGTGCTACTGTTATTGAAAATTACTTGATTTTTCTTAGTATGAGTACTATCGGTAGGGAGAGTGGTTTTGGGAGTATGTATAAGTAGCATGTTTTGTTTATATCCCATCAAGACATCAAGACGGCAGAACTTGATAAAGTGCGTACAGTTTTTAGTGGTGACCAGCCATACTTGTTGTTAAAATTAAATATGTACAAATACTTTCACAATGTGCCATATGGCAAATATTTTTTTGGAAAACAATTCCAAAGTAGGTATCATAAAATCGATTTTGCAGTTTCAAAACACCGTTTCAGCGATTGCGATTACATATGCGTAATATGGAACGAAATATGACACTAATTTACTCGTATTTAATGTTTCTTACAAGCCTCAGCTGTTTCTTACAAATGTATTAATTACTAATTGGTTAATTCGTTTCGATTATTTGGTTGTGTATTGGTGTCATGGATATCGTAATGGATACTTGTCATAGTATTCGATTACACGGTAATACTATACAAGATATTGATATTATCAACACATGTACTAGAAAGAAACTTTATACCTCGTATCGTGTGCACCAATCCCTATTGCAGATAGTACTTTTAGAATCACCGGAAGGCGAACTTCATATGAGTTCCGCTATTAACTCAAATTGCATGCTGTTCCTACTTGAAATCCATTAAGGAAATAAAGACCTTGTCCGGCTGGGTTCCAGCAGATACCTAGACTAAAAATAGCCGAAGGTTGTTTGGATCTAAGCACGAAAGATGGGTCTTTATTATGTACCATCGAAGACCTTCATATATCTATACACCGTAAGGAGTATTTCTGCTTGCAGCGCTTGGCGGCTATAGAACCGGGGCGGTAGCAAATATGGTCATCGTGTTCACGGGATTTTGTTTTCAAACTGCTTAGATGTAAAGTTCTTTGATAGTACATGTTTGCTTCACAAATTATTTTTGGTCATAGTCTCCCGTGAGATTGTCTTTGCTCGAGCCCACTCCTTGCTCTGTGTACGTACGTGGGTAGCACGCAACAGAATTAATGGTAACATTTAAGGCAAACACGTCGGTGCCATATTAGGCTGCGACAATATTAGGTAATGTAAAAGCGCTCATTACGTTACGTGTAGTGGAAATCTGGCTTGGTACGATAGTACAAAAAATATGTATCACGATTTGTCAGGGACACACTAAAAAGTTGAAAAACAAAGGATTTTTGTGTGATGAGCGTGGTACATGTTAAATATTGAGGTAATATGAAAGTTCTCATTACATTACGTGCATTGGAAATCAGGCTTGGTACGATAGTACAAAAAATACGTATCACGATTTGTCAGGGACACGCTAAAAAGTTGAAAAACAAAGGATTTATGTGTGATGAGCGTGGCACATGTTAAATATTGAGAGAAATTTTGTCACGAGTCAACAAAAAGTGGATTATACAGTTACATAAATAAAAAAGGTTGCAGAAAGCCCACTGCCCGTTATACCATGGTAGGTAGCGAGTTAAGGAACTAAAAATTTTATGTACTGAATTTGACAGTTTGTTGACATTATTGTCTTAGCTAGCAGCGCCACCATCAAATGACAAGATAAACTGGCTACATATTAACGATGTCACCACTGTCGCCAACCGAAGCGGCCATTGTTTTAAATAAATGTTGCATGAGAGATAATATTCTTCGTTCGTGAGATTTTTTGCTGGATTTTACAGATATGTATCAGTACTTAATGAACATTGTTATCTTATTTACAAAATTGTTCTCGCAAACTAAACGTCAGATCTTAATGTAATTTTCCCTTGTTATTCAACGCGGATATTATCAAGATTATGCCTGAACTTTAGGCGTGTGATAATTATAATAATATTTAGATACTTGCTATGCCAACGCACGTTTGACAAATCCTGTGTAGGTACACACGGCTACACATCAAGCTACACATTTCCAGTTTATGCTGACCTCGCATTGTATAAGATGTCCGTATAATACGAGTTCAGCTTATACTGGAAATGTATAACTTGATGTGTAGCCGTGTGTACATGGTTTCCATTTTCGCCCTAGCCTCTACGTATATGGAGCCGTAATGTGAATATACAGCGAGTTGGGACCATAGTAGGCACTGATAGTATACAAATGGGCGGAAATTATCTGTTAATTAGCAGGTACCTTTTACAAGACCAGGGACCTTATTAACAAAATAAATTATTCCTCCAGAAATGGTTCTTAGACAGGAAGCTTCTAAGCATAATTTCTCTGAAAAATTCAATTAGTCGCGCGGTGGGCACTAGAAGTAGGTAAATCCACAGCAAAAGGGCTGAAATGAGCAAAAAGTGAGTTTACAAACTAATTTGGTATGTTATGACGTGTTCGTGTAGCTAATTAGCTGTTTGACGTTCGTGACGTCATTAAAAATCGTTCGCGACAAAATGGTTGGCACTAGACCAAAGAGTAGTTAATGTATTCTATTTCATTTTCCTGCCCACCTGGCTTGTCATGCCCGTAGAGAACGCACGCAAAAACTAGCCTTGAACGACTATCTTTCAAGTGACACGTGTGTGTGACATTTTACTATATTTTTTTGTATTTTTTCGTTTTCAACTCTCTGTATTGTGCCTACTCTGTGCGATTCTTGGTATCGTTAACGTACTTCGTGTTTATAAATTCAATTTGTGTATGTTCCAGATATTTTAATTGCCCTATCTGACAGTTATGTCCATAATATAAGTTAGTTAACATATCACGTATATTGGTTATTAACAGCTTGTAGGGTTGTTTAAAAAGGTAATAAAACATATGGATCTATGTTACATTAAACAGTTTTAAATGTGCTCTGGAAAAGTTTTAATATTGTTTAACTTTTCCTTAATCTCATTGCTGATTATAATATTAATGAACGAAATAGAAATTACATCTAAATTAATGTTGGACCTGTCCCATGCCAAAATCTTGACTTGATTTGTCGAAAACTTGGTTTGAAATTCGGTGTTTCTCATTGTCACCTTTTATGAAGTGGCATTGTTCGTCGCGTTCTTCATTAACATTCCGGAGACAACAGTTCAAGACGTCTGTCTTCGTACCTTCCATGTCGTAGCAACAGTTACAATGTCGCGTAGTAATTATTAAATAATGTTCGCCAGCCTCCGGGACGGGAAGCAATCGCTTTGCTTCATTCATCGAAGGCGTATGTATGAATTGTATGGTAATATGTATGACTTTATTGGCGTAACAAGCGTGGGAGTCTTGTGAACACCTCGTTGTTGGGATACTGGTTTCTCAGTAGCGTGTTGCTTGGCTAATTTTGTTAAATGTTATTCGATTCAATGGTTGATCGGCTATCGAGGGTTAGATCATACCTACATACATAAACACATGCTTTATTCCCATGGGTGTAAGACCTAAACTACAGAGCGCCATGAACCGAGATCCTACGGTCTAAAGCTGGTAAGTACTAAAAATATCACATAAATCAATATTTGATGTGCCCTGAAATATGACTTATCGACCGATATTCGTGTGAACTAACACTTGTACTAGTCAGTATCGATGTGGTAGTATTAATTTGAAAGCGTTAGCACGAAAAAACACCACCAATTGCTACGAATGCAATCCCAATCACCCGAATTCCAAACGTGTATGTACCTACTAGGGGTGTGTTCCGTAGTGAATTCACAGTGTTAGAGCGCGAAATTCAAATTTTCTTACGTTTCTTCCATAGGGTATTTGTTCGTATGGAACAAATCTAACTTAGAGAGATGACCTATTAATGATTACAATGATTGTAATTCTGTAAATACATATCTGTTATAGTCGCGAGTCATAATTTGATCAAGATACAACTTGACACAGACCTGCAAATTGCAAAAAAACTTAAGAAAATTTGAATTTCGCGGACAACTGTGGATCCACCTTAACTGGATCGCTTGCATGTAAAAATATCCTTGCTACGAATGCAATTCCAATCACCCGAATTCCAAACATGAATACATCTAGGGGTGTGCTTTTCAAATATGATCCTTAAGAGAAATGAAAATAGAATCCCAATATGACTGGTGAAATTGGCTCCCCTTCACATTGAAACAAATACGATCGTCAGAGAAATGTGGTTGCATTTGGAAAATATATGTGTTATAGATATAGATTGTGTTTACTATTTTGTATGCATTGTCACACCATTACCCGCATGTGATGAGCCATCTTAGCGCGGTCATAAGCCGCATGCCGCTCGTTTATGCACGTAAATGAAGCGTTAACACGGTTTTGAGCCAACGCTGAGGTTTCCACTTTTAGTGATTTCACTTTGTGGCCATAAGAGTACGTAAAGAGGTCCCATTTATACACATATTCATGATTTGGTGGAGGCACCGCAAATTGTTATATTCGAAGTTAAGGCCTTGGTGGTGCCTGCTGTGGTTGATATCGCGGCCCCGGCATACAGGCAACGGAAGGAACACGGGTGGGTTTTAGTCAGTAAAAGTCTGACACGCCCTCCCGCTCCGGCCAGAGCGGGAGAAGTTATTTGATAATTTCCCACCATCAAAAAAAAAAAAAAAGGTCTTGGTTGTGCGAAGGTTAGAATACTTCCAATTTCCAATACAGTGCAAATTGAGTCTGTAGGTATTCAAAGGTATTTAAAAGCACTTTACGCCCTGCTTTCAACTGTTCGTGGCCTATCTGTATCTGAAGCAATTTTTTTTGAGCAAGACGTTATTGAGTTTGCTTCGTAGGTCAAAGGTTGTGATATAGGTCAAGAGACGCTACTGAGTGTACAGTACTTTGATCCTGTAATAAAAAGAACCCTTGTTTTGTGCCCCTGGAGCGCGTGATGTTTAACATGTGCCGGTTTTATACCTCGTGAGAATAAAATGTTACGTTTTTGAAGTTTACTCATTAGGAATTGATTTTATTTATGGTCCTCCGGTATGGAAACTTTATGAGGAGTAGAGATCTTGGTTTATTCGTAAATAACACGGCTTAAAATAAAAAATAAAACATCTTACATATTTCACAGTTGGATCTAGATATTTCGGGCTTTTTAGGGTTCCGTACCTCAAAAGGAAAAAAACGGAACCCTTATAGGACCACTCGTGTGTCTATCTGTCTGTCCGTCTGTCACAGCCAATTTGCTCCGAATCTAATGGACCGATTTAGTTGAAATTTGGCACACATATGTATTTATGTGACCCAAACACGGAAGTGTATAAATGAATTTTGAATTTTGAGGTTACTTTTGGGGGGCAAATTAGAAAATAAAAATAAAAAGTTTTGCAAACTGAACCGTGTGACATATCAAATGAAAGGACTTGTAGCGAGGATCTCAATTTTTTTTTTATATTGTTAAACTAAATACTTTTAAAGATATTTAAGAAAATTTATGAAAATTGACCATTCTTTCCCCCTTATCTCCGAAACTATTGAGCCACAAATTTTGAAAAAAATGCAGAGAATGGTTCTTTAATCATAGATTACAGGAAAACCTATAAGAAATCTATGGTCTTAAAATAACATAGTAAATCTCTCAATAATGTTGTTGTAATGTTAAGTTAGTTCTTGAGATTAATTCATCTCAACTACGGAACCCTTCATTGTGCGTGGTCCGACACGCACTTGGCCAGTTTTTTAAAAATTTTGAGAAATGCTTTTTTCCGTCTTTGCCTAATAAGGAGTAAACTCGTAAAGACAATCGTATTAAGGAGTAAACTCCAGTCGTGCGTCGGAGCTGACACAGTTTTTGTTCATATTATGTGGAGTTTTTTGGGTCAAATAATATTTTTAGTAGACTTCTGGTATTTGTATAAAAACTAAAGGCAAATCATTACACTACTCGTTCCGCTTTATCAACCCATGGATTTGCGTATGGCAATGTTAATTAAAGCTGAAATGGTTAAAGTTAATCGTGCCTGTGGAGAGGCCAACATTGGAGTCGTCAAGTTGAGTGGTACTGCAAATATACCCTCAGCCTGATGAACCGCTCATTTTAAGAGAATCAGCTAGGTGGATATAAAATTTTAACGCCAATATCAGGTGGACATACAATTATGCTACATCTTTGTCTTGGGAAATAATTATTATTCTTCAGAATCAGAATTATTTATTTGTAAAACATAGATACAAGGTCAAGGTCTTATCCTAATAGCATTGTATAATATATTTCTTTGGACAAATTGCCTAGCACGGAACAAGCAGCTTTATTACCGTAATTAATAACACCGACTTAATATTAGACAGAATACATTAATAATCTTTTTTATGCACAACAACACGGAACAACGCTTGCGTTTTGTTCTTTTTCACTTTTATTACAATTTCCTTCGAACGTTGGACTAATTTCGTACAATAATGTTTTATAGGTTGGTTTTAGCAAAGAAAGCTTCGACTGTTCCTGTGTGTTTCTTTTATACATTCTGTGCCTACTTGACTTCCGATTTCCGAGTAAAAACAACAATTATTGAACTTATCTACTGACACAGTCCCAAAGTGCGTATTGTGCAAACTAAAAGCGTCGTCTACACTCACGATGGCGCAGTTAACGCCTCTCATTTATGTAATGACACCACAGTGTATACCCGCATTATTGTCCAATGAACCCACTTCGTGATAGCGAGCAGCGAGCACACGCGGTGATGTCTGCTCGACAGAACATTTCGTGACTGAGTTTTTGTGGACATTACCAACTGTAAGAAACAAGCTGTGTGTTCGTGAAATCTTGTTTGGTAAAAACAATGGCCTTAAACATCAGTCAAACGAGTAAAGAGACACTATACTAATAACAGATTGATGATACCGAACTTTCTTTAGCGATTTTCTGATGTTTTATTGAGACCAGACCATAAACAGGAATTTTATTATAATTTATTCAAAAGGACGATCCCTTAGTTAGTTGGAAAGCAGAGTCTGCCAAAATACTTTAACGCTGAAACTAAATTACTAGAAACCCAAACCAATTAGAGTCTGCGGTAGTTTTATCTCATTCCAGTTAGCAGTATTAACGCCGAGGAAAGTCCGTCGAAAGGGGAAGGTCTGAAGTCAATAACTAACCACATTAATCTAGATCGTCCAGTCCATTTAAACGACAGCCGCTCATTTGTGGAAACTATAAAATTGTTGAAGGAAATTACAGCACCCACATTCTCGCTAACGTCCAGTGAAAGCTGGTTTTATCCAGATTGTGGATAACAAAGGTTAATTAAAAGAAATTCATAATTGAGTATATATGGATTTTATGTGACATTTTTTGACTGGGTAATGTGGCTAACAACAACAGTAAAGTATAATATAAATATAATACTTGGTGAAAAGACTTGAAAAGGCTGTGTAACTTTTCATATTAAGGCTCTCGCAGAACAATTTCTATGAAAATTTCAAGGGATTTGTTCCACCAGAATTCAAGTATTGTTCATTAAAATAAATGGTGTAACGCTGCAATACAATGCAATAAGAGTGTAAATAAAACATATTATGAGTTGTAATGCAACCGCTATTTTGAAGATTCCCATAGTATCGAACCTTCGAAATAGCGGTTGCATCCCAAATAAGCCCATGTCAATCAAATAAACACGGCTAGTTTCATGACAGCTGCAGCTGTGGCGTTCTTAATACATACTACATAATTAAAAGTGATGCAATACTTTCTTTGATCTATGCAGTTGGCATTGAATGGGCACAATTCTGCAGCTTTAGCAGTCTGTGAGTATTAATAGTCTATTGAATAAGTTCACGGCGATGTCACCGTTAGTGGTGCGGACGTCGGCCAGCCGAGTGCGGATTGAGGCCGAACCAAACCACAGGTACCTACGTCAAGTTCGTTTCCAATTTGCTTTCCATTTGCGTTCCGGGACGGCTTGAATGTTTGAGGAGCCGGATTAAAAAGTCACTTTTACGTGACTCTGTGTCGCCGTGTGCCGATTAATGTTTGCACATATTGAACTCTCCGGAACCGTATTTAACTTGTCGACAGACCGGCAAATTAGCTGTACAGTGCCGTACGCAAACGAATAATTCAGAGTACATTATAATAGGAGATATACTCTACAATAGCTGCTCTTATCAAAATCAGATTTTTTGTTTCAAACTTGACCATTGTTAAACACACAATATCAGGTAACAGCCTCGATTATTAAATAACGTATTACTTTAACCTATTAACGCGCGTGCAGTCAAGTGCAGTCGACACATTTAGTCCACTAGGTCACTCGACGAGACAATGACTGCGGCCACTGTCCGCTTCGACTCTATCACAACTTGTTTGTTGGACTTCTACAACGGACTAACTAGATACGAACTCGTTCTAGGCTATATGGTGTATCATCCATCTCCTGTCAAGTGATTGCGGTGCGCAACGTGATTTATATGACCGGCATTCGATGCAGGATACGTTTCAACTGGCAGGGAGGTCGCCAGACGTATCAGATGACAAGTTGTAATCGAATTCGATGTGTATGGTGTTACATTTGCCATGTATCGAGTGTTGGACGGATTCGCTCTCGTGATTCCGGACTTAAGTGGACGTTGAACGCAGAAGAGGGTTAACGTTGTCATTAGCTTTTATTGAACGGCGTTAGCACACTTTTGAGTTTTAAAATGAGGTCGTTTTTGATACTATCTACTTAAAGAGTTAATTCAAAACACAACAGGTAAAGTGGTCATTGATATTAATGCCACGAATTCTCAGGTCAACTTGGTATAAGCCACGCATTACCAAGTAGGTATTCAAATATAATGTATTCAGTGTTAATAACATTAATTAGTTAAGGATCTAAGTCGACACTTTCATAGAGATTATATTTTTGTTGACGGTGGCCTTGTTTGCACTTGGCAAGAAATGTTAGTCAGTTAGGCAATGTCAAGTTTATAAAATAGTACTTTTAATTATTTCGAAATAAAGATGTTGTGTTATCGAGGACATATAACTGTGTGCAAATTCCTTGACGGTAGACTGCCAAAGAGTTAAACGCTTGTGATATCTCTGGATCGCATAAAACCTTGATTGGTTGATGATATGATAAAAACTTTTGTGCAATCGGAAGAATCATATTAAATAGCAATTATTATGATAAAAACTCCATCAAGGAATTATCCAATCGTGAGTAACGATTGGAGAGTTACTTGGTTTTTCGGAACCGGGAAATCAGTCGAGTAAAAAAACTGCATTTGTTTGTAATCGAGAGCGGCGCTTCCTATTTCCAGTCACAGTGTAGGTAATCTTGTTTGCAAATGACCCGGGGCTATCGCTGGTACGCGATTTGCGGTCAATGGCTCGAGAAATTGCACCGACTCGTAACATTTCTTCGCGCTTGCATTTTGACTCTAATAACACTGATATTATTATTACTGGTCTGTGGTCGAGTCCACTTAGTAATTTCTTACGATAACATATAAAATATCGATTGTCATTCCATCGATTTGTAGCCGCCAATCTTATCTTGACAAAGCAAATTGTTGGTTGGTACTAAACTAAACTACTTTCTTTTGCCACATAAGATATGAGTAACTGCCGGTTTTCCTTATTAAATTCTGAGAAATAAAAAAATAACTTTATAAAATAAAGATACTGAGAGAAACACGATGTTAATAACTATGTTGGATTAAAATAAATAAATCGTTTATCCGCCTATTAAGAACAGTTCGCGAAACATCCAAATTCAACCTTCACCTAACAACAAGTTTTAAAACAAATACAGCTGTATTTGAAGCCAAGGTTCGTTCGATTGTACGGTAATTACAGGGTTTGATTAGACGGTGCGGAGTACCTTGACGGTCGAACTTGGTCTGTCGTTGTCAAATTACAGACAGTCAGACCAGAATATCATTTGGTTCATGAATATTCAGCATAACTGTATCGGACGATTGAACACTGGACTTGGACTGAATTCTTTGCTAAATTGTGTTGCTAGGGCAGTATTATGAATTATATTATATACTACTGGAGACTTCGATTTCGAAGTCTCTAGTAGTATATAAAATAAGTCATTACGTAGGCTAGTAATTGTCGTATTTATATTCGATTTTATAAATGTTATTGTAGGTCGTAAATATATATCGCGATTTGGGTCTACGCCAGCTGAAATTCATATAATTTTACTGCACAATTTTCGTTTGGCACGTGGATTTCTAAAACAAAGTTCAATATTATCTTTGAAGAAACTATTTTGTAACCGCGGATATACTAGGTAAGTATAGCATTTTGGGATATAACTGTTGCAGTATTAAAAACAAAGTGAAAGAACAGTATCTTTCCACTGCGTCATAGTTGCGTAGGTACTTATAAAAAAAAAAAAAAAAAAAAATATTTATATATTAATTATATCTTAGAGATATATATTTTAGAAGTATGTATATTTGTGTGTATGTAAGTAAGTATATTCTCATTATTATTTGTTTTATTTTATTAAGTGATTTGTTTTGATTTTATGTATTTTACTTTCTCTGTACTCTCACACGGTGTCTACATCTCTTTTTATCCTCTGTCTTATCGTAGCATCACCTTTGTACGTATTTTCTGTTCTTGTCTTCGTGTCTGTTTATATATGTGTGTACATAAATAGTAATATAATTAAATAAATAAATAAAATATCTAAATATCACTAGCAATGCCCTGGTTGGATCTATTCGCTCCAATGCAAATTGTTTATCGAAGGTCCAAATAAAGTAAATCTATTTATAGATTGTTGTTAGATGCTGTATCAACAATCTGTTATTAGATTTACTGGGAAATTCCAGGGACTATGATAACATTAACCCGCGGCATTGACACTATTAGCCAGTGTGCGTGTTAAGCGGCCATATTACGTTTCGTTGCTTATATTCGTCACCTTCATACTCCTGCCTTTATCTTAATTTGTTTGGGGTTTTCGCTACGTGTCGTATAATCCTATACTTCTCCAATAGTTGTCATTCTATAGCAAAAACACATCGATCCTACTTCAACACTATAATCTTTGTCTTACAACTCATATTTTTTTTTTTTTAATTCTATCCAACCCCTCCCTTAACCACTTAATGAAACCCTTACTTTCTCATAGTGACTGTACTATATTTTTAGTCTTGTCACACATCTCACATAACGCTATTAAAACATACCTTCTAATATATATATAAAGAAAAGGATAATAAACGTATTATTGAAATCCTTAGAACGGTCTTTCCTCTAGTGTCCAACCTTTAACCCCAAGCCCACGTTCGGACGTCAAAATATTGCGGCGATTTTTTTTCGTGCACTGGATTTTAAACGCTCTGCTTAGCGCCGAGAGTTAAAAATACAACGGTCTGTTTTTTCAACGCGCTGGGACGATAGTGCGTCCTAGCGTGTTGGATTCTCAACGCTCGGCTCAACATAGAAAGCTAAAAATCCAGTGCGCGATGAAATCCCGCCGCGATATTTTGACGTGGGCTAACAGTCGTCTCAGAAGAGGAAGTAAAAGATAATATGGCTAGAAAGGGCCCTTTACTAAACATTTCATCTTTCACAAAATCCATGCAAAGTTTCTTTGGTTTTCCACTCTTCCTACCTATTCTCTTATAAAATAATCATGTTCCTCATTCAGTTTCATAGCTCAAAAATGTAATCCATACTTCTTGCATATAAATTTATCAAATCTGTGAAACAGTATCTACGTTATTTAGGTATACTCAAACTACGCAGTGGCCTAATCTTTGTTCTAAATAAGTATCTATGTTTACGTCCCAAGTGCGTTATCAGTAAGGTCAAATAAATGCATCTTCTGCGCAGGGACCTTGCTATTTGACTTTAGATAACAGTCGGCGACTTCCTATAAAATCATTCATGACGTTATTTTATGTCCTGTGGTTTAAAATATTGTTTTTAGTAGAGAACATGTTGATACTAAATAATTAGTAGAATGCGTTAACTAGATGTCTTTAATTAGAAGTCTAATGACTACTTATACACTAATGAGTTAGTCAAAGTCAAAGTTTTTATTTGTAAAACATGGGTGTAAAAATAGGTGTTATAAATATATTAGGTAAAAAGATCTCTATGTTTTTCGGTTAACGGCGCGGCGTAAAAAATATGAAATTTTACAGTTTTTTTTGTTAAAATTTGGTTATGTGGTTAATAATTTGATGACATTAAAAACTTTGGGCGTATCATCAATGGAATACTCATGAGAAATGTTGAGGTGTTTATATCAATTAGCAACTGAGTGAAAGCTCAAAGATCTAAATGTAAAAGTAAATCTAGTCTAAGATAAATAAATAAATTCATACAATTTCTTTTCATTCACCACGTTTTTTGTCCTCTTATCACTCCGACATCAAGTTTCGAAACTTATTTTCTTAGCTCCTTCCACTATCTTGTAACAACGAGTAATTATGAAGTCGCCTGATAAGCTGATGACTGATAACAGACTACGACGAAGTAGCTGCACGTCCTATCTACTTTTAAAGTGGAAGAGTACTTAACAAAGTCGTTAATATTGTGATGATGAATCCGAAACAAAGTAATTTTATTCGCTCAATAACGCCTTATTGAGCGAATAAAATTACTTTGTTTTGTCTAAAATAAAATCACTTTGTTTGATTCTTTGTTTGCTCAATTTCATACTTTGTTATTATTTAGTTTTTATTGTAGGTTATGTGTGTTTCTTTTTCTACATTATATTTTCGGCTACAGATAAGACTCTACTGATAAGCGGCTTGCTTGATAGGTTTCTCAATGAAACCAATTTAAGGAATGTCTGTAAGGATGTGCTTATACGGGACGTTTTGTCAAATCGGTACTTGGATAAAATGTTTGAAGTGTTACTGATAATTTGGTGCAATCGGTACATAGACCTTATAATCTGCGTTCGCAATTCATTTGCCAAACATGTAAATAAACACGAGTTGTAGGAAAAACAACTGTAAAGCCGACATATAAGGTTCAGTTTGCGCTACAAGTTCATATTTATTTTTATTTTCAACAGTACTAGCCAGTCTAAAATAAATTTTATTACACTTGCATAAACTTGATGTTTTTCTAATTGGAAAACTCGTGTTTGTTTACATTTACTTATGGCAAATAAATTGCGAAAGCAGATTTCCTACCTACATGTATTAGTCTGAATCATTTACCAACACCAACAACAAATCTATGAAGGACCTATTTTAGAAAATAGTCGGGCGTGTTTGCTCTATCTGTACTAACCTGGTTATGTCTGGGTGAGTGTGTGCCATTATCTACCTGTACAATAATACGTATTCTGGCTCCTGAAATACAGGTACTCTAACCTAGCTCGAGCCAAGGTGTCAAATTTTTCTGTAACCTATTTACGGCAATAAAGGATTTATTTATACTAACATGGTGCTGACGATCCAAAATTCTTAGATAAAAGAACTCCTTTGAAAACAAGCGCGCAGTCCTTCCACGCAAAACTTACTGGCGGAAAGCCAAGAAAAGTCTAGAACGAAAAAGGAGAAAAAACCGAACACAGCACGTGCATATTTATCTTCTCGGTTTTGATTGTCGTTTGTCACACCGAGTGAGAATAAATCGAATGCGATAAGAAAATGGCGCAATTTTTCATACACGTTTATTGCTTTAAAATGCTAATAATTTCCCGATATAACGGTACCTACATAATTTATTTCTGAACGCGTGTTTGATTTATAAACTGGGGAATATGATCTGAAATAACTAGATAATATATTTGGTGGCACATTAGCTGTCACGGTTTCAGTAATTAGGTGTCATATTAATTTTCTGGAACGAAGGGTGATCGGGCCATTAATCGAATCATGGCGGCGCGTTTAACCGTTTTGTGATTAAATCATTGGATATTTTTACTTTGATAATGTTTAATCATGCAGTTTTTTTTAATAAGCGGTTCTATGTAATTTCAGCTTTGCTTTCAGGTTTATTTTAATTTACTTACACCTACAGAATAGACCGTAGTCCGTAACTTATAAAGCACTGGCAGTTGAAAAAAACGTCTTTGATTCCCAACACCCTAAAAAAGCAGGAAATATACAAAACATATCACATACCAGCCACCCATATTACCACACTACTACCATTCTACCACACTCTACTACACACTCAATCCCTCACTTAGTCTTCTACTATCATGCACGAGTTTATTGGATTGAATCACTGAATTCTGATGTTATGATGTGTTCATTCAAGATTCGTAATTATTTATAAAACACGTTCACATTTTCTCCGTATAGTTTATAACATTATCCTATAACATTAATTTCAATTACCTCGTGTAGATAACAACTGTCTATAATCAGAATCACAATACGTAAGACATTCCCAGTTTTATTGCAGATATTCGACTGTTATCGATAAACCGGAATATATCGCGATAATAATCGCAATATACCGCGATTATAATATCGAATTTCGTATAGAACATGAAAGTGTCATAGCTAAATCGATTCCTTTTGCTGAGGATATTAACAGGAGAAGACCTCTTTTACTGTGAATTCTATACGAATATTTCTTTGCGTTTTCGTATAAAATGCCTATGTAATATTAAAGGAGTTTTGTATGTGTATCCGAGTACACATTAATCTCCGGCTGTTTCAGGCATTTTCACGTTTTCCTCTCTGGAAGTTTCATGAGGGGCGGATGAAGGTTGTTTATGTTTCAGGAGTGTGTTTAACTTGGGTTCAGGGGATAACCATGAATGACAAACTGCGGTAAATTTGAGAATATTATATTGTGCATATTTTTTTGATACACGGAATCGCATTCTCTTTTTCAGGTGCTTTTTTTGGGTCGACATAAAGTCGCCAAGCAACCCTATTTATTTCAGTATCCACTTCTATTTTTTTTAAATCCCAACTATCTGTCTACTTGATGCCCGAATAAATATGAATCTATATATTGAGAAGGTATATTCGGATACATAACGTATCGAGATCAAACACTAACGATGAGCGTATCGAAACAAATATCTTTATTAATTCAGGTCAAGCTTGTTAAAGCTCAATTTACTTAGAAATACATACATCAACGTCTGTTATTTACTCTGTAAACACAGACGTGACATGACAGACTTTTCCCGTCACTGGAGCACGCGTGTCTCATAGCTTTCGTATCAATAATTCATCTGGACAGTGGACGACGGTCCATAAGTCTGGCAGGCAGTGCAGCTGCGGGTTGCTGAGTTCGACCTACTTGGCTACTCTCATTTATGTCCCCTAATATCCGACCCACTTTCGTATGTCATTCCACCAGTTAGATATATACCGTGTTACCAAATAAAATAATTCTGGATGAGAAATATATTTGTACTTTTCGCTCGGTTAGCGTGGCCTGGATATGTCTGATTGAAATTGTGTTTTCATTTTGTACTTACGAGATTGTTTGAAGTATAATTGGTATTTTTGAGCTGTGACTGATTAGTGTTTACTTAATTAGAAATAAAAATAAGATTTATATAGCAAGGAAGATGGTTATTTTAATTATTATTTTATTTATGTCTGTTTTGACCATTCAATCCAGGAGAAAGAACAAAGTCGGTGGTCTGATGTTACGCATAACAATAAAGAGGACGACACACAAACGAGGTCGTTATTTGTTGTCGATATATTTATAGAACTAACCTAAACAAGCTACACTTTCTGTATACGTGCTTCGTACTACAAAAATATATTAACGGTTATAAACAAAATCACCGGTAACCGTTAAAAATACAAACAATCGGTCGTTATTTTTTTTACCGACACCTTTTTGTACTCCGTGTCAGTACTGACAACTGGTACTGATGATGATGTCATTTATGTATGAAAAATAAGCGTGAAGCAAGTTTATATCGCTTGAAGTTGTTACATGACGTAATTCCTTTAATAAATACATATGGTTTCCAATGATAGTAAAACCGCAATCTTACTTCACATGTCTATTGTTTTCAAAGGAACTCTGTTATGCGTGTATGCATTGTCATTTAAGGAATAAATAATTCTTCTAAGACACAATGGCTGTTATGCAAGAATCGATTGATGTCTACACTTTTGCCATAAAGTTCGCCCACGTGTAACTATAATTCCTCTCCCAAATGTGGTATAACAATCGGTTTGCAAATACCAAAGCCATTATTTCTTTCTAACGTTTCGAATAAATTGTCCTTCAATTTCGTCGTTGTCTTATTTCCCTGAAGACGTGACGACGCCGGCTTTCCCAAAATATAATTCTAAATTCTTTTCGAAATTTGAATTTTGCGTCTCGGTAAGAGTTTGTCAAAGTTCTTACTAATGGGTTTGCGAGAAAAGCAAACAATCGTCTGTTTCCTTGTATATCAGATATAATAAAATGTCTTTGAAAAGTCAAGAGAAACGATGAAAAGATAATTATACTTTTACCGTAATTCCGATAAGTAAATTTTATGATAATATTATAAAATATATGAGAAAGTACTTTTTCTTGGATAAAGGCGTTTTCATAATAACATTACGGATGAGTCGAAGATAAAGTTTGTTGTTTATTATAGTGAGCTGCCGAGAAAGTTTGAGATATGCCAACGGACATTGTGAATGGTGAATCGAAATAACTTTATTTATTGACCACGTAGAAAGTTATGCCTTATTTGTATGACTTTACTTGATTGTATGGCAGTGACTCCTAGAATGTTATGGTCTTGTGGACATTCTATATTTATTTGACATAATATTGGTGATGACTGAATCAATATTTTCCATTTATTCACTAGCTCCTACAATATCCCTGAGACGGGATGGAATATTCCCGACCATGACCACAATATCATTAACAAACAATATTAATAGACGTTAGATTTCTTTGCCAGTAAACTCAAATGTGTTGAAATTTTCATGACATTATGTCATGTTAACATATGTCATCATATTCTATTCTTCAACAACGCTTGTCTTTAGTTTTAATTTTATTTTTATTTCATTCATTCATTCATTCATGAAAAACATTTGAGAATCGCTATACTAATTTCATTAAAATCCGATAATAAGATCAGTAACCAAAATCCCATACATTATGGCCGCATATATTCCACCATGACATAACCCATAGCTATGGGAAAATATTTTTGTAATGCTATTTTATTGGACAAGGCCTCTTTAACTAAATCCGACGTCATAAATAATTTGATGTTATATTTTAATGGTGACTGTTATGCTTAGAGAGTGAGCGATGAAAACGATAGTGATAATATCTTGTATTATGACGACATAAAGAATTGAAATATAGGTATTATGTGGTAAAATATGGATCGCATTAATTATTCCCTTCATGGGAAAGAAAACTTATGCGGGTTGATTTCACTTTTGACTGACTCTATTTTTAACCGCCTTCAAAAAGGGTTCTCAATTCGAATGTACGTTTTTATTTTTAAATCTTTGTTACGCCATTACTCCGCCAATTATGAAATAATTTTGATGATTCTTTTTTGGTTGGTAGGTTATACTTCAGAGGTGGCCCCATATAAATTTTATTAACTTTGCTTGGGTAGTTTTTGAGTTAGCTTAAATAATATGTATTTTTCCCACTTGTTATATGGATGCTGTTATAAGTTCCTGTCACTGTTAATTATATAGCAGGTAGTGGTATTCGAATTTGTGTGGGGTGGGTACCACAACTAAAAAGTGAAAAATAAAAGCTTTTTACAAAAAAAATTGAACCGACTTCAAAAAAAAAAACAGAAAAATGTGCAAAATATCTTTAATTTCGGAAGTCGGTGGCAAAAAATGAAAATACAGAACCAAAGACTTCTGAAATTAAAATTATTTTGCACTTTTTTTTTAAATCCGTTTATTTCATTTTGTAAAAAGTTTGTTTGGAGCTTTGATTGCTTTAAAATCGTGGTTCTTGTTTTACATAAAATTATTCCTAAGGTACGCGTCCACAGACCGGGGGGTAAAATCGAATGTATATTTACCCCACGGCTGTGTTGAATCATGCCAACCCGACCTTGTGTGTAGCACCCACGATATGTATTAAGAATTTTATGCAAACAAAACAAAACAAAAAAAAAATATTCACGACCCTTATTTGATTGACATTAAGGCCTTAACCCACAGAAAAGTTAATACATATCGTTAACCGTTGTTTTTCTTTCATTTACAAATCAGATCAAAGGCTAGGAATAATATTGTGTTACAGAAATCTATGAGCCTACGGTTGTAATTCTAGACTTCATTCCTTTTATTCGCATGTCTAAATTCTACGCAAAAAATAACAACTTTGCAATCTTTTTTTGTGAGCGACATTGTTTTACGCACAATCAACACATGACAGGAAATATCCTATTTTGCACATGTTGTTGTTATTTTAATGTCTTCCGTCATGTGGGCGTGAAGGAGCAGGTGTAGTGCGATAAACACAGCTGATAATGAGAGATAAAGGGATGAGAGTAGCAAATTGGCTGTAACCAACGTATTTGTTGTACTTATTGCTGCTATAAATATATGTGAAAATATAAGTATATTATTTATAACATTTATTACCTTTAGGGTCTTAATGAGATCATTATTTCTCTGTGATATTCTAGGTATAGTATCGAAATTATAACAGAAAATGTTGTCATAATTTTATTATAATTCCAGGTATACATCGTATTAATTAAAACGGAGCTTCTTGATGCTAATGAAAGCACACTGTAACTAAAAGTAACTACAAAATTGTAATTAAACGAATTTGCACATTGAGTACCCAATTAGCGGGCTCTTCATTATAAAGGTTTCCGGGGCCAGGCGCGACGCGACTCGGGTGGAACAATTTCTATGAAAACTTCATGGAATTTGTTCAACCGGTGTCGCGTCGCACCTGTCTGCGGGAGCCTTAATGTTTAATCGGGGTATGAGAATTTCATATTTATTTTTATAACATTCGTGTTCCAGGGAACCTGCACCTTGCATCCGTGGGGTGTATTCCCGCACCCCATATGTCCCGCTAATCCGTGCTTTTAGAGAGCAACCACTTTAGGTTGAGCTGCCCTACCCTTCGAGTAGCTTTGGGGAAGTTTCGAGGACGCGCAGCTGCGTCAAGTGCCAGGGGTCTTCAACTTTTGGTCGGTGTTCATGTGAATTTGCCTCCTACATGTTCACACGCACCCCCTTTACTTATTGCATATGTGTAGTGCGTATGAGACATACGAACACGTGGCGAGGCTATCAACTTGATGTGTTTCACGCTTAATAAGAAATAACATTTCCTCCATTATGTTTCATGAGAAACTAGAGTTAGTTGGCTGTTGGCGTTTCTGGGAATAAACGGATGGAGAATTAATCTTATTGGCACAATGAAGGCGAAAGTTTGATTTATGTTTAGAAGTCAATCACGGAGTAACAGCTGGGTGAATTTCGATACAATTTACTTCTTGATGAAATCATATTTTGATTCCATATAACATGAATAGACTTTGGTAGACTCTTAGCCTAAACTTAAGAGGATCTAAAGTTTAGGTTTTCAATCAGTAATCTATTAACACGTTCAGTGCCGGGAGCCCTCCTGGAGGGTTCACCTAGTCGCATATGGGATGCCGGGAGCCCTCGCGGAGAGGTCATTTTAAATGTAGGTTTTGCTTAGCGAATCCAGCATTATAAACCGTGAAAATAAAATCTGATGTATATCTTAACAAGATTAGTATATGAGTTGGTTTTAAAATTAAAGAATTTAATTTAAAAAAAAAATTTTGTTCACGGTTTCAAATATTTAAAAGGTTGGGAACTGTGTCAACAGCGACAAGACCACCTGAAAACACTTAATTACTTCGTTTAACAGTCTTTTATTAAAAACCTAATGCCGTTGACCGTCCGCGATGGTTAACTTTAGCGCAAACATACTACTGGCAACCCTCCCGGAGGGTTCACTTCCAATATGTATGGCGGCATGACGTATGAGTTCTATGAAAAGTGTGTGGAGTCGAAATTGTTAATTTATTAATCAGTTAATCTATTCTATCATCTTAAAAGTTAATCTATTCTTTCATCGTAAAAGTTAATCTATTCTGTAATCTTTTGTTGTGATTCAAGTTTGTCGTAACTAACAGTTGTAGTTTCATAGTTACTCTGAACGGACATTGCGCAAACCAAGGCCCTTGGTCTTACATAATCCAAAACGACACGCAAGTATTTATGTCACCTGAAACCTGTACATTGAATAGGTCTAAGCCTGTTGATTTAAATATGGCTGACGGCTGTTGTTATTCGATAATTTTACTATTATTTCAGTGACAAATGGATAGATTTAGTATAAGATTGTTAGGACTTTGTGATTGATTACTATAAGCGAAGGGAAAATAACTGAAACTGGATATATTTTCCTAAGGCTTGCTGTATTTGTAATGTGGGAGGAAAAAAATACACACATAACATCACGTCTGTAAATAGTCCAAAGGATTAGGCAGACCATCGAAGAAGTTCATATTCTACCGTAAGGACTATTCTTGCTTGTAGCGCTCGGCGATTATAGAACCGGGCCGGTAACAGATGTGGTCATCGTGTTCACGGGATTTTGTTTTGAAATTGGTTAGATATGAAATTCTTTGATAGTACCTATAGTACACCCACATTTCGCCAGTATATTGTTAAGTCCCATGTAAAAGTCGTTGAGCCTTTTGCCATCAATCGGGCTCAAGTTCAGATTCCGGGCTGTTTCCGAGAAATTCAAGATGGACAATCCAATAACAATTTGCTCGACTTGGGAAGAGAACTGGGACCTTTTGCTCAGCAGTAGCACTTGGAAACACTTGACCAAAGAGGCAGGAGAGGAATAAATGCACGTTATTGGACGATTGACGAGGTCACGTCACTTACTCGTAGAGCGAATTTCTGAATGGCTGATGTAAGCGCAGTTTTTGTACGGATTTCATGTTCTCACGATGACTTTTTTAAAGATGTTCTTTGTGCTCCGTAGCTTGAGGTTACGTTTGATGTAAAAGTGACCGGTCACAAAGTGGGTACGACTGCAATAATGCATACTTTGCTTTCTTAATATGTTTTCACGAAGTAGTAATCCTTTCACTTAGATTTTTACGACCACGAGGGATGAAGAGTGGAGAACTTTTTATGACTGAAATCTGTTAACAGTTTTCATTCCTAGTATTCTGCAACGCGGATCTTCTTAGCCTGCATCTCTCCTGATGGTAAGTGATGATCAGGCCGAAGTTGGAAGCGAGCTTCACCCGGAATCCTCAACCACAGAGGAACTGACTATCTTACCTCTTACTGCCGAAACACAATATTGCTGTTAACATTGCTGTTGTGGCAGGCTTAGATAAGATGGTGGTAGCTAGCCAGGCGGACTTAGAACAAACCCTACCGCCAACCAAACCGAGCAGAAAATTTTGCCCCCACTGCGAATCGAACCCGGTACCTCTGGGTCTGAGACAGGTGGGTCTAACCACTAAACTACAAAGTCGGTTAAAAAGTTTATTTTATCAATCACTTTCATTAGTTGACAGAAATAATATAAATGCAAAACGGGGCGCATAAGTTGTAGCACTTCGGGTGTTAGAAAATGTTCAGCACTGCAGAATCACGTTACTTATAAAAACACCCATACATTTGTGACAGTCTCCGTTCTAAAGCCCGATGTCATATTTACGACCAACAGTAACTGTCTATGTTTCTCAGTTTCCTTGTAAACTCCTTATAGCAGGGGTTCCCAAAGTGTGCGCCGTGGAGAGTAAAGAGGTGCCCCGGGAGGCTATCCTGTTTACCGTTCTACGGCAACAATACTTAGGTATTCGCGGGTACAAAATAAAAGCTCTAAGAATAAAAAAAAAACAGATTTTGCAAAGGGAATGAGATCCCTTTGCAATTTTTTTTTCAGCTGTATAATAAAGAGCAAATTTCGATCAAAGATTAATGTGGAGCAAGAAATGAGAGCAGCGGTGTCAAGCCTTATTCCACACCTTGAAAAAATGTGTGGACATCACCAAGCTCACGCCTCACAATGACTAAGTTGCTATTGTATTATATTTCCTATTTTTCTAAATATAAATGTATTCTTGTGTCAATATGAACATAAAAACTCAGCTTTTCAACGTGAATGTTTTAATATTTGTGCCTATCTACCCTATTTCGATTAGAAAGGGCGCCGAGACAAAATAATAAACTTGCAAATTGCGCCGCGAACTGTAAAAGTTTGGGAACCCCTGTCCTATAGTCTTGTTTATAAATAATATCCTACATTGACGTTAGAACCCTCATTCACTCGTCAAACGAGCCATCAATGTGTGATACAGCGCACAATTACAGCCAGCTCCATGGCTCATGGCTCCCCTCTCTACGTACTTTGTTTATGGAGCTCCTGCTCACTGGAGCGCTATATGGGTCAGTCTCCACTGTTTTTGTTCCATGTTATCCTTTCTCGTTAGTAATTAGCGATTATTATGGAAATTCTGACGTTTGCTGTCCGTACTTGCTTTGTTTACGTTTTGTTTTTGCTCGTTTCGGACTGTTTTTAATGATGGGAAACAAAAATACATACATATTATTGTTCCACATTCACACGTCGTCACACGAACAATAATGTTCCGAAACATTCTGTTAAACATCATAATTTAAAAGAACATTTTAAAATTCAATAGACGTATTATTTCTGACGCTTAAATTGCAATTCTCGCTATTGCACCTACCACTGTTTGTCTCTGCATCACCCAAAGGTTGACTGGTAGAAAATGCCTATGGCAAAGTCCGCCTCTGTAGGTACATTTGTGTGCTTGAAGTATTAAATAAATTAATAATAAATGAATAGCCTTATTATAACAGTTATTCCAGATTCATTTATACAATAATATAAGATGGTTTGAACTCATACGTACCAATGTTATATCTCCGATTTGTTTGATCTGAAAGCAGAGAACACATTTATAAATAAACTTCAATCAATAACTCAACTACAAAGGGTTAGCTAGATTAAAACTATGCTCGTACAGTCGGGGAACGAAAAGGTTAAGCAATTACCATATCCATTGCTTCTTCTTCTGCTTTACGTGCCAACAATATAAGTATGAAATATATTTTTTTGTATTTTTTATTTTTTTAAGCATAATCAGCCAATAATTTTCGAGGGAGTGGGCCGAAATTCACGGCGCGGGCCCAGTGCGGGTTCGTAGATGTCACATGTCTTTGAATTATTGGCTCTAGGACATGCCGGTTTCCTCAAGATGTTTTTCCTTCACCGTTTTGAGAGCAACGGTGATGAAATAATTTACACACAGTAAAGCGCCTGTCTGAGTTCGGACTTACTAGCTACAACTCGTAAGTCGCGGCCGTTACCACTGGGTCACAGCCGCGGCGACAGTAGGTACTTTAATTAATTTACTTTATTATATTCTTTGAGTCCAGTAAGTGGCCACTAAAATACATTGCTTTCCCACAAAGATGTCACTTTGTCAAACTGTAATATTAATTCATAATGTTGGTAGAACGTTGTCGGAAAAATAATTCTCATGTAATATTTATCCGAAGGTGCCTAACCTTTTCATTCCCCAACTGTACGTTAAACACAGTTTCTAAATAGCACGAGAATTACAACTTCATTAACTAGCATTTAAATGTAAAATGTAGTTTTCCGGCAACCGTGCCTGGCACAGCCTAATTACATTGTTAGGACAAAAACTTTAACTTTCAAATGTATTCATTTATGTGGTCGTGATTGTAGATTGTATTTTTTGTCTGTGGTTTGTTTTACATGGGGCTTTGGTTGGTATAATTATTGTTCATACAAAATTAATGAAGTATGGTCTAGAGCAGACGGTGAAAGTACCTACTCATTAATACAAAATTCATGAAATAAATTGCTCTAAATATAGACACAAATATGAATAAATATGTAAGATCTTCAGCCTCTTTTACATAATGAGTTAATTTCACAAGAACCGTATTTCTGTAGGAGTATTTTGTTTACAAGCTTACGATGAAATAAAATACCCTGCTTAGAATATTATTCACCAAGAAGATGTTTTCTCGTCTTCATTTCTCCATTCAGTCCTTTTGATTCAAAAGTCGAACGCAAAAATATAAAGGTAAAGAAATCGAAGCGCTTTCAGCTGCTGTTTTTAAATTACGTTCTTTGATTCAATTTTGATAGTCAGCGCAACATTTTTATTCGTTGCGCTGCTAAACACAGCTGTTTCCGACATTTCCACCTGTCGAGTAAATCACGACGTTGTCTTTGCGCGTCTAAGGAGCGTGACAGGTCATAGCCACCACAGATTACAAATCCTTTGTATTATGTCAGCGACCTTTTGTTCTCCAGCGTCTATAATTGATTCTATTGCTGTTCACACTGAATAATCCATGACTAATCGTTACGAGTCTTTCTAATATTTGCAAGAACTTTTTTACTAACGAGTTTTGCCTCGTTTCGCTAATAAGCACTCATGAGTTTTATAGGCGTACCTACGTATCTCGTAACAATACGTAATAATTATGATTACGGAGTTTATTTAATAAAGTTACGCATGAAATGTTTTCCAGTCTTGCAGTTTCATAACTGCAATTCTGCAGCGCCTTTGAAGTTACTTGTTCAATATTAATTTTTATTACAAAAGTTCTGGGAGGGATGATTTGAATTCCTCTGGAAAATTTACAGTTTATTTACTTCAAACTTTCTTATATTTTATTTGGTTAGAACGTAAACAAGCGTATTGAATTTTTGTTTGAAACTCGTATTTAAATTAACAAATAACTTTTTCAGCGCTCCCGTAGCGTACCCCCAGTTGGTGAACGAGGCCGCCATTTAATTTGCAAGTTGCAGCATACCTGCATACCGTACGTATTGACGACGAGAAGTTCTGCAGGTAAAGTTGAATAATTAGCTTGTCAGGATATACGCAGGTGGAGTTAGGAACGTTTTCCAGTTATCCAATATAAAGTTAAACATAAACTTTTCTGAAAAGTCACGTAGATATAAACTGTTTCAGCTAGTATAAAATATTTCGTTGCTGAAATGCTTAATTTATAAACGAATAAAAGGTTTAACGTTTTTGTGGATACGGGACGGACGGATGGTTTCGCCCAATATAACAAGAGTCAGACCACAAAAAATGTTGCTAAACATTAAACTTACAAAAAGTGATCATTCAATATAATGATGCTAACATTTACATACGAATATCAATTTAGGATTTTATATTAAACGAAACGTGTTTTCTATGAAAAGTTGTAACACACATGAGATTATCTAGACAAATCTTTTCAATAAATTTCAACTAGAAAAACCCGCGATTTTTATCATTCATTCTTTTATGAGTATTATTTACGAATTAGTAACGATATTGCACTATTCAATTAATTTGTTTCGGTAATTGAGCTTGTTAACTTGTACAATTAAAAACACGAAATTATATTTAGAAATTCTTTTAATTATTATAGAATCACGTACAGTACGTAGTTATTCTTTCTTTACGAATTTTTTTTCCCCAATAATTCCTTAGTAGGATAGGTATTGATTTAATCATTACTAGTGACCCTGCTTCAGTGTAAAAATATCCTTATATCCTTATATATATATATATAATATTGTATTATATATATAATACTATAAATGCGAAAGTTTGTGAGGGAGGATGGATGGATGTTTCGTACTCTTTCACGCAAAAACTATTGAACGGATTTGGATGAAATTTGGTACACAGATAGTTAATAACCTGGATTAACACATAGGTTACTTTAAATCCCGGTATTCCCACGGGATCGAGACCTATGCGGGTGAAACCGCGGGGCGCTGCTAGTGTATTATACACATAAACTTTCTGAATCAATTCTTTAAGTGATGGTGAAAACCGCATCAAAATCCGTTGCGTAGTTTGCAGTCACACAGACTGATACACAATTGCTATGTCTCCAATTCTGTAATATGGAAAAGAAGATTAGAAGAAAAAAAAATGTGCCCAGAAGGTCAGAGTGTTCAGTCGCGTCGCGTGCAATATGTCACGCTCGCTTTAGGTGCGTCATCCCTGACCTAGACAGACGTCGTGTGACCCAGCCTTAAAATATCGATATTGTCCAGTAGCTGAGTTATGAAGGTCAGATGGCGGTCGTGAAAAATGCCGACCTACATTATACCTATTGGAAAATTGTACACAATTTCATTTTATGTCATTGTTTGTTTAGTGTGATTGCTTCTGCACACAGTATTTCTCGCTAAATATAAGCACTCGCATTCATAATGACATATATACATGCATATTTATGCATGTGTATGTATGTGTATGTATGTGTTAGGTGGCAGCCTGGCAGAGACATCGACGCGAAAACTGTTACAGTATGACACGCACCTTAGATGTAGCATAAATTTGAAAATTTGCATTCATTTATTTCAATTTTACGAATGCATTTGGTTATATGACTTTACAAGTTATTGCGTTTGCGTAACAATCATTTTCACCCAAACCAGTAATAAAGATTGGTGATTTTGAAGGCGCACTCAGTTCGTATGGTGATCGGTTTTACAAATTTTGCCAATACATACTACATCTAAGTTGTGTCTTACTGTACCATGGATTCAGTACATGATTCTGAACCCGCTTCGAAATTTTTGTAGGTTATAAAAAAATAAACTGCTGTTCCATACATTTTAACCGCGTAGGTAGTGCACTTTTCTATTAAACAGCAGATTTTTTTAAAAATAACCAACAAAAAATTTCAACGCGTGGGTCATCATGTACTGAATCCATGGTAACAGTTTTCGCGTCGATGTCCCTGCCACCCTGTATATCATGACCATGACGCCAGTCCATAAAATTTCAAAGACGTAATAGATTTTAATTAGCCAAAGACCTATGGAATTATACTTTATTCCTTAGACAAAACGAAAGACAGGTCTCAACTAACAACTTCAACAGCTTCCTACAAAATTTGCTTTTGTTAAGACAGCTAATAAACGTACAACAAGCGAAGTAATCTTCTCACTCCTCATTACATCTTCACGAATAGAACTAAGGAAATCATGAACTGAACTAATCTAGCTCCGTAATAAGCCAGACTATCATTTGTCTGCAGTTGTATACGGAGTGTCGACGCGTCACTTCTAAATGTGGAAGCAAATTGCAGACCCGACTTACTCTATAACTATACCGGGTACAAAGATCTCAACGTCCGTGCATCTGACTCCTTCTAAATTAGATAAGTGCTTGTTACTATGCGCTTGAGTTCAATTACTTCCTACAACTTTATTAAGGGACGTTCGTTTGGTATTAATTATGTTGAAATGTGGAGGATGTTGGGTATTAAAAAGGTAATGTTATGTGATGAAGATTACTGTTATCCTTAACATCTGAGAGGGAAAATGGAAATTTTTATGGTGAAAATGTTCCCGATTGCTGTATCTTACGGATCGTTATGCGTTAAGGGGACACTAGTCGACGGCTCGAACACGTTGGTGTGCGTGACTATTAAGCATGCTAATTAGTCTAATTATTTATTTATTCAGTTTTATTTAAACAAATAAAACTGAATAATTATTATTATAAGTATAATATATAATAAGTATTTATTTATCTAGTTTTTATTAATTAATTTATTTATTTATTTAGTGAAATAGCCGATGATTTATAACGAAAACGAGCGAGTAAAATTTCATGAACAGACCTCTGGGCGTATGTGTTTACTCAAAATAAAATTATTAAAACTATTGTATATATTATCTATCCCTGTACGGTTTCTATTTTGCCATTTTCTTACTACATAAGTAATTTATTTACGCCCAAAGACGATTTAAAATTAGTGTTGAAATATGGAAGTTTCGACACTCATAACTTCCAAACCATTTTTTTTGCCAATTCTGCTTTCATACAGGGCTAGATAATGACAAGACAAGTGAATATAATTTTTAGTTTTCAATTTAGACACCATACTTTGTTTGTATGGAAGAATGACCGACTAGCGTACCCTTAAATGTACGATTCGTAGTTATGCGTTTTGTGTAAATTAAGTAGCACATTCTGAAAGAAACCTAGTCTGTATTTGTAGCTGTGGTAATATCTAGGATTTAAATAATAATATGTAAATGAACATGTAAGCAAAGCAGTAAAGAGTTACGTAATGTATTTAAATTGTCTCGTCAATCTTACTTTCTGAAGAACTTGACAAATATTTAAATGTAAAATGGTTGTAACGAAAGGTTGTCTTCTTATCTCACTCAGTATTTATGGAAAGTAAAATATCTTTTTGAGCGTTCAAGAAAATTAATTCTTATTTAACGTCTGAGAAATGTTATGACTTTCTCTGAAAGTTTCGGTTGAAGATTTTATCTGAATTTAGTAAAATTAGTATTTCTTTATCACCTAAGCTTTCAACGTAAACACCAATTGCTTGAAATTGCTCAAAGGCGAAGCAACACGGTTAGTTTACGTCTACTTACAGCTACATTTAAGGGGAATATTTACGCCGCGATAAATTTAGTACTAAAGCCCATAACCCTTTGAAGGATTGAATCTGACAGCCATCCGCACATGTGAAGAGATCAATCAGAGTCAACGACGGTAAAGCAGGAAGATGCAGCGGCTTTTTTTAACGTCTCGAGGTGTCTGGCAAATTGTAAGGAAGAATAAAAAGCGCTTTACAGAAGCGTGTATAACAGTATTAGAATTAGGTACGCTCGCGCACGCCAGTCGGGTACCGTATAAAACAGTATGGACTCTTTCTATAACGTTGCCGCGTTGGTATCGCTCACGACTGACGAACACGTGTTGAAGTAAAAATAAAATTACCTAGAACTTTATTTCAGGCGGAAATTCTATCTAGAAAATATTACGGAGCTTGCAAAAGTTTCGCGTTTCTAAAACAATTTGTTACAAATTACAACTTTCGCAATATCATATTGTTCTTTGTAATTATTCGAATGTTAAACACGCGAGAAAATTTGAACTCAAATTGTTATTCTTGTTGGCTCACAATGGCCTGTCTGACAAGTCTCACAGTACACATTTATGAACTGTTTATTACGTTTGTTACTTGTTATATTTCGATTTTCGATATTTACGGGCCTAGTTAATTTAAGAATCGATTTTATCAGTCGGAAAAACAGCCATGTTTTCGCCGTTTGACCGATGAAACGTTGTAATTTATTGTTGAAATGAATTATGTTTTCAATCAGAACGTTTTCAGTTGAAGAAAATGTTGATTTATTTCTTTGTTACTACGTCGAAGCGCATGTTGTAGACAGTTATTGCATAATAAAATCTATGTGAAAATAGTTTACAATACTTAGACAATTGTATGTTTTGTTTACACTAAATCAATCTGTGTATCGGTTTCAGACACAACTGTTTTACTCATACCTATAGTACCTTGAATAATAGAATTAAACACTCCTATATTTAATATCTATTCAAGAACGAAAATAGTAATAAAACAATCCCAAAAAACGTGACAGAATAAATAAAAATTCCTCTTTGAAACGTTACAGAAAGGACATTTTCTTTTCTGTCACAGTAACTTCATAACCCGTTACGAAACGCGCTCACAAACTCAACTCAATTATTTTTTACGAGTAGACGCGCCGCTTTTATTATTGCTCTTAATATATTCTATGTAGAATGGGGACTGTGTGGGACAGGATGGTTGCGTAACCGCGAACTTGTGGGACAATGGAAGAGGACACATTGAAGAAATCAATACCAGGTTTTTCGGGGACTTTTACGTGTGCCAGACAGCGGTTTGTGCTTTATTGCAGTGTCTTTCGAGTTTTGTAGTAAAGTGTATCCTCTCTGAAACGCAATTTCGGAAAATAATTGCATTACACAGAGGAAGCATTTTTATTGCAGTGGGTAAGTAATGGCTGAGACAGTGTGCCTGCTGATGATTTAAAAAAAGCAAGTTATTTTGAATGATGATTTAATGAAGTGTTTTATCAGAAATCACGCAATATTCTAATCAGTATATCTTATCGTTTCAATAACGCGACAAAGGCGCACGTTTTCATAAAGATAATAATGTGATAAATTCGAAAGTTCCGTTCGCCATTGCGTACACGCACAGTACGGCACCCATTTGACCATATCCTTCAATGAGTACGTTCAACAATGGAACGTTCACTGCGACTAGTCAGTGGAACGTTCACGTGTGTTCCGACAGCGTACACACGACCTCATAAATGAATAGAACAGATTATGAGCTTATATGTACTCTGCTTACACGTTGTTATGAAAAATACGTGTCGAATCGAGATTCGTTTAAAAAAAAATTCTTTTTTGAACGCGGTCACAGGTTGGCAGGTAATAAATGACGAAAAATTTCAAACAGTTTTCGCGTCGATGTCCCTGCTCCCTGTTTAGGGTGAAAGAATTCAGGATTATTGACACCATCGCAATATGAAAAAGACAACAATAATTTTATTTGTAATCAAGAAAAAAGCTCATGGTGGGTCGAATAATATGGTTTAATTAAATGAATTATTTTAATTAGGAAACACCCCGTATTTGAGAGAAATATGTAGTGTCTTAATAGCGATCTAATTTAAATTAAAGTCATTTAATTTATTTATTTCATTATTTTATTTTTACAATTTTAAGAAAGCTTACAGACTAATACACGTAAATGGTAACGAAATAGTAAACTGACAATTGCTAATTACAAGCTTCCACATTCAGAAAATATTTTTTTTATGCTGATCTAATTCCTTAAACTGTACGAATATTAATGTGTTCCCACATAATAAATCTTGTTCTAATGGGTCGAACCGTATTAGACGATCGATGCCTTAATAGGCCTGTTTCAATGAAGCTACGAAACAAAATAGAATGTTGAATGAGTAAATTAATGTACAGTCAGTGCACTAGTATGTAACGTACTTGACAACTTTTAAAAGTGATTTTCTCCTACTGTATTGATTGTAACTGTACGTTGTTGCGAACATAGTATTCTGAACCCCTAATATCATCGTTCTTATTTCAAAGTTACAAAAGTTATTCCACGAGAAAATCGAAGTTTTTATACTCCATAGGTTTAGGTAGTTAAATAAACGTAAAAAAACCGTGAAAAGGGTTTTTATAGATAACACTTTCTTGTTTAAAAATAAAATTTATTTTAGATTTTTTTAAATAGTTTCTTCTTTTATTAATGTACCTTTGTTAAACTTTATCGTTTATTCTTTAAATACTCTTCGTAGATATAAATGCTCGAGCACAATTTTTTTGTTAGATAAATATTAATATAATATTTTGTAATCTGTCTATTGTAAAGAGCCCAAACTCTAAACGTCAACGAATTATAACGTTGCTAAATTGAAGAGTAAAACTGTGCCGTAGCATGACAACTGAGGTGACAGGTATTACGTTTAATCGGTTACTTGACAGCTGTCTCATCACGTGGTTTTTTTGCTTACCTTTATTAAACTACCTAAACATATAGAGTAAATAATAATATATTTGTGCTCGTGAACGTACGTACCTATCGAATACAGATATACTTGTAAAAAGAACGGTGAAGTTCTGTTACAAGTACCTGTATCTACTCTATTTTTATAGCATGAATCCGCTATAAAAAATCATGGGCTATTATAGTGTCGGTCTGTCGGTAGATTGCATGGTAGGCGCACGCGCCGGGACTTCCGCTCAAGCGCTTATTGTGGACTGACGGACCGGAAACGCTTGATACCATCTAAAACTACGGTGGTGCAGTACTTATACTACTTACCATGTACAGCAAAGATGCGGTACTGCATACAAACTAGTTATTTGCAGTATTTAGGGCTCATTTGCATGTAACGGTTGTAATTTTGTCTAGTTTAGAATTTAGTTTCTATGCAAATGTATCTTTTAAGGTAAACATGGCTGTTGATGATGTAATTTTGATTCGGAAGTAGTTAGTTAACGCAAATAAAGACGCAAACGCATGTGTTTAGAAATCTGAGGTTCGTACGCCATCTTTAAATGAGCTTTCAGCCAATTGCCACCAATGTCAGTAAAGCTAAACTGCTGTGGTCATTTCACATCCGCGATGTAACTTTCTTATTACTTGACCATGACTTGCGATTCTCTTTTCAATGGAGAAAACCGATTTTCTATTAAAACAACGACTGAACACCCAAGCTCACAACAGCCGACGCGGTTAGAAACAAATAGAAAAGAAAAACTAAACAATGAACGGTGAATAAATCTATTCAGTTAGTGAGTCTGAAAAAGCTAGTATAATCAAGTTTGTACACATGAACCATTCAGTACTATTTCGGTACAAATTATTTATTTAGTGGTAGTTTCACGGTACATATGGTTATATGGTAGTATGCATGCTGACCACCGCCACAGCTCCACATGGGGCGGGCGCACCGCCCCTGCCAGTGTGAGCTGCGATAATTGGAGCGTCGTTCCGGGCGCATTGTTCACTCCGTATTGTTTGTTATGGTAATGCACTTGGTTTTATTTCCTCTCCAAAATAAACCTAACATTGACGAAGCAAAACCACGGCTTTCGCGAAAGAACGGATAAAAACAGACATGTAAACAATAACAGTGCGATTCTTGAAAATGCAGATTTTTTTAACTGTAATGACGCTGTTTGAGAATGTCGGAATTACTCGCTTGATTATCTCCATACGTTTTTCTCGAATGAGACGTAAAAACTTCAAGCTGTTAGCTGATGCGACGCACGAAACATGCAGCAGTAAAATATCCGTTTTAGGTACCGCAACAGAACACAAATGTAGTGTGACAATAACGGAGTAACTACTTATCTAGAAACACGGGTCACTGGTTTGTTTACCGACTTCTGGACGAGCAAGTTGTCGTAAAACTGTAAGTAGAATCTAAGTCGAATAAATAATGAAAGAGATGTAGATAAAGTCAAAAAGTTAGACAATATTAGAACCATTAATTCAATTACTGATGCTGATATACTTCGTCGCCGAAAGATCATGAATTGGATAGTAAAAGTAACGAATCTATGTCAATAAACAGAATGATTGAGAGCGGCGCCGATATCAAGAAACATAAAATAATTTATTATCGATTCCATTTGATTACATTCGGAGGATATAGGTAACGATATTACTTCACGAGTACAAATTAAACGCCGCCGTGTTTTTTGGGGAAATATTTTCACCGACAATATATATTATGGACTTGGAAACATTTTTTACGAAGATCTTTGATGGAAAAGATAAATGAAGATCGAATCTTCAGATAACAACGAGTGCGTTGGGATAATTTATTTTAATAATAACAAAAATGAGTTTTGCACCGACGCGTTTACTGAAACGATGGAATATAAACATAATAGTAAAACCAGTCATGCTACTTAAAAATATTTAATTTTAGACTTGTCAAGGATGAAGATATGACCGTTCTTGAACTCAATAATGTGCCATATGAAGGTCGTGGAGATACAACTTCAAATTCATTTTCTAAACGAATGAACATTGAAAGTATCTTCGAAATCCCAAAGGTACGTTGCTCATCTCATATTAGATGTGCCGAAGATACTTCTTACGTTCTTGGCACTATTTATGGACCCCTCGACTTTGTATGGAGCGATGATCGCTGGATTGTTAAGCAACTTTCTTTAATGTTTTCATAACTTTTGCAACTTCTCAGGTTTGCGTTACACGAGTTTGTTGACATTCATCAGCAGTCTATTGTGAAGGACATCTTCACTTACTACGTAATTTAAAGACAAGAATTTTATGTTGGAAACAATGGTACAAATTAATATCGTGAGACCTTTGAGAAGTCAAATTGATTATCTCATCTCATCAACATCATCAACGAGAGCCTTTGCATTTCATCGATTCTTATAAGCAGTGCAATAAAAATCTTCCTTGATAAAAAGCGGAAAATAATAAAACTGGCGAGTAAACGCATCATCCTAACTATAATAATATTATAAATGCGAAAGTGAGTTTGTTTGTTTGTAACGCTTTCACGCTAAAACGGCTGAACGGATTTGGGTGAAATTTGACACTTGGGTAGACCATGATCCGGAGAAGGACATAGGCTACTATTCATCTTGGATCGCAGATGAAGTCGCGGGCAACAGCTAGTAATATTATACATGCGAAAGTGAGTTTGTTTGTAACGCTTTCACGCTAAAACGGCTGAACAGATTTGAATGAAATTTGGCACATAGGTAGACCATGATCTAGTTTAGGACATACAATAATTTTTATCACAATATTCCTACGGGATCGAGACTTAAGCGGGTAAAACTGCGGGGCGCAACTAGTTATAAATAAGGGTCTAAGTATAAATAATGTCGTTATTGAAGCGGCACACAATTCCAACATTACCCGACTCATTAAATTGCAATTTCACACCATCTCGTGGATAATAAGGAAGCATTACTACATAACATTGTGTTTTAGCGTGGCATCGCGTAATGCTGAAGATTACGTCTCTCTGTGGAAACATTCCATCAACCAGAAGAGATTACTTTATGATGGAATAAGACGCACGCGCAAACATCTGGGATAGTGACAGGTGATTTATAGAATAACTTCATAATGATCCGCGCATAAACTGCAAGTTTTTTTTTTGCGTTAAAGCTACCGCATCTTATTTCAAGAGGTCTTTGTATTTATTTGCGTCCATAATTGAGTAGGTTTCCCTGACTTTGAAGGAACAAGGATTGCACTTATTTATTTATTACACGCTCTGGGGCAATGAGAATTATTTTTGTAATCAGCCTTCAGAAGTGAGTTGCATTCCATCAAGTTTTTCAAAACCTGATTAGTGATTACGCAACATAAGAATCACTGGAAATTGTTTTAAGGCTTGTGCAGACCAGCGCGACTTGTCGCGCGACGCAACACCAGTTATTGTTATACTGTGAAGTTTTCTTAGAAATTGTGTTGTTCGTGTCGCGTTGCGCGACAAAATCGCTCTGGTCTGCACAAGCCTTTATGCTTTATATTGTAGAACATTTCTAGCGACATTTTCATGTTAATTTCTCGCAAGTCATAATCTATTTATTGTCCTGGTAACAATGTTAACTAATTTCCAAACTAACTCGCTGCTGACCACTGCGGATCCCTCGCCTAGTTTTATGATTCGTATATTACCGGAAATTCACATCGCAATGAACGAATTTTGTGGCAGACCCGCGTAATTCTGGGCTTTCGCTTAAAAATTTCGCAATTCAGTAGCCAAATCTCATAGATTACTAATATTGTTTGCATGAATAGCTTCATTTATTAAGACTATAAGTTTTGGGAAATCCTCATCAGGTTTTGACTTTATTTTGGAATGTTTCAACTTTTCCTAAATGGATACCTAATTTTCTGCCAGAATTTTGAACAAATTTACTACATCCTTTTGATCAACATTTTGATAGTCTGATTTAGAAGTTTTATGTTCAGAGGCATACCAACACGCAACCATTAATATAATTAGCTTCTGGATTTAATTCAATTTACCTTTGGAATAGTCAAAGGTAACCCATAGACCAGGTGATATCTCACCCACGAAGCTAAGTCTATTTTTAAGTGCCCAAGCCTGTTCCACGCAACTCGTAAAAAGGCTATTTCCACTCCAGAAGCAATAAAATGTGTCCCTGGAACAATTTTATCCTTAAGCTTATCTCAGCTTAGGGTAACTTCTTTTTATGGCATCCAGAAATAGTCCTTCGCCAATAAGAAACACACAAAGGATCCTTAGGGGACAGTATGATAATAGTATTTTTGAGGTAGCATTTAAGATTTTCGAAACGCGATTTAAGATAAGTTTCAGCAAAACCAAAGGCTTTGGTAAAGTCAAAGTCATAACGGATTCTTTGATGAGAAATGTAAGGTTTCATGAATTTCAATCTGAAATGCAATATAACAACGGAATGCTGTTTATGATGTGAATTGTGTTTGCTTAACGTTTCAAGCCTATTTCAGAGCGCAAACTGTAAACATCACCGCTGCAGTAAAACACACTCGGCGTAATAAAAGATAGATCAAATTCTTGCTCAAACCTCAATATTGCTTGAACCTTTGCGCGGACTACTTGAACCTGAACTATATAATTATGTAGAAAGATATGGAGCACAAATGAAGAACCACTCCTATTTATATTTTATTGGCATATAAAACAAACGAGTTGAGGGCATCGATGCCATATTTCAGTTATCTGCTCACGCAGTAAAATCGTTGGGATAAACGGTTTTATCCCTCGTCGACCTATTTTCTGGATAACACAATGCTTCGACTTGTATCGTTGTCCCATTTGTGTATCGATTGCTGTACGTGTGTAATTAGAGATTGGATATGGACGAAAGATCGGTAGATACCAATTCGAGTATTGGTCCGATTTTTGTTTGAATTTGAATTCGACTAGAATCGATTATCGAAGTAACAATCAGAATGTTCTTATGGTTTAGTTTCAAGGTGAATAATGATTCAAAAGCGTACTTCCACGTAGGTTACTGACTAATATTGGCTTTGTAAATCAAAACCTGTTTTTTATTCTGAAAAGTTGGCAACATGGCAATCACTTAACCAAGTGCCTAAACACGAAACATAATTATTCCAGTTTTTTTCCGAGCAGCCAGAACTATGCCAGAATCGCAAAATATCTTCACATTTTCAAATTTTTTGAAGAAATTCAATGATTCTGTATACACAACACAAGTTGGATAAGATACTTACTATATTAATGTCGTAACAAAACATCTCTCCTTTCAAGAGCTATCATCTAATTTGTCCCAATAAAAACTCTTTTCCGAACGTATTATCAGTCGTCTCGAAAGGTCACATACATGCAAGCGCATCAAGTATGATAGATGCCCAACGAACTAGAATTAGGAAATAATCATATTATTTCTGGTTACATTCGTGATTACCAAATATGATGGAAGGCGCGAGACCGTGGGAAATGACCGTGGACATTCGACAGACGAGTAAATCATGTTTAGTTTCATTTTGGTGCTATATCCGTAATAAATTAATAATTTATTATTCTCAATGAGCACTTTTATAAAATGTATATATTTCAACACGTAACAGTAGGTTCACTTCATTACCATAAATATTTTCAGTAAATACGCATACTAAATACGAGTAATATGCAGTTGGCGATGCGACAAAATCTTGAAATTCTTGAATAACTTGCCACTCATAAAGTTCCCAAATAGAAAATTCTTGTTTCATGACGACGAATGGCATAGCGGTGTGAAGTGGGCGTGAAATTATAAATAACTACCCTCGGCCAGCCGATTTAGAAGAGCTCAATGTCACAGCTTCATTCTTCAAGTTATTTTTATAACGTGCTTCGGGTAGTCCTCGAAATACGTAGCCTCGCAAAAAAAAAAAGATTTCTTGTAAAAATTTTTTGGTTGCTCCCGAAAAAAAGGTAATGTGAGAAACAGATAATATTAACAGAGTTTATTTTCCTTCAAGTTATTTATACGCTGAGAATGTTTATTTTTCTCCTTTAACTGATTTGGTGAGTTTGTTTGACTTAGGTAATACAGGTTACCTCGAAACTGTAACACTTATCGGTAAAGCTAAATACAGCTGCCAACTATAAATTAAAATCAAAGATGCTCTCGTAACAGACCACGCATTGGCTAATATATATGTAGCGGTATCAAAAGAGAACCGCAAATATAATCTCAATTGTGCAACGAAAGCAATATCAGTTCAAAAATACATCTGAGTGGAATGGCCGAGTGCAGCTATTAACTCTATACAGAAACCAAACGGCCACTTGGGCACGTTTAGCCTCCTTCATCCTAGAAACGTCGCCGTTTAAGACAATGGCCAGAGAGAACCTTTTATATTTCAGATCAATAACCCCTTGTTCGGGTGCGAGCCGTTGACACATGGATACAGAATGAAGCATCAGTTTCTCTCATGGAAACCATTGTCGGCGTTTTTGTAACAATGCTATTATGTGCGATGGGCCGCGGTTCGCAAGAGGTCGTGCAGTATCTCTGCTTATTGTTTGTTTAGGTTCGGTACAGAGGCTGAACTCATTAGCAAGGCACGTCTGGCATCATCCAAATTTTCATCTAAGCACTTAGTTTAAAATCTGGTACACCCGCAGTTTTATTTTATCCCCGAACACACGAATTTCGTGACTCCTAATGTAATGTTGTATTATAGTAGTTCCACCCACTCGAGAAAGTTACGTTAGCGGTACAGGCCGGAATGTTAATGGTTGGAGCAATTATTTTGGACGAACCTCGACTGACTTGAGACGGGCAAGGGACGAATTCAATTAGAAAACATTATGGATCTACGAGAGTTAGGAACGAACGCAAGAACACGACAAGGACACTCGAGATTGCTTTGGGCGCTTCTTGGGCATCCTGTTATTAAGGAGCTTGATACAAGGGCCGGATCACGCAACACTAACGAACATTTCGCGTGACAAGTCGTATTCATTTTATTAGAATAAGGTCGGTCGCACTTAATTTTATTAGGCACTTATGAATGAGTTAACCTTATTAAAGTCAAGTCGCGTTGTCCACATAGAAGTGAACGTGACTGCCGGGCGTAAGATACAGTCTGAATAATAATTAACTTTTACGATTGCTAGCGAACATAACTCCTTGACCATTTGGGACGATCGGAATGACTCGGTCTATATAACCTATATTTGATGGAAATTTGGATTGTAACAACTCTTACCCTTATTTTTTATTCTATCTAGCTCACCCACGCGCGTCTGGGTTAGAACGTAAAAACCTTATGCTTCAACCATTTAGATGAACAATAAAAAATACGACGAAACGATTAGCTATTTGATCATATCAGCTTTATGATGTTGGATGTGAACTTTGTCTGTTGACTGTTGTAAACATTCTTTATTTTCTTTTACTTTGGTGTTAACAGCCTTTTGTATGTATCAATATTTAGGTCGTATATAATTCATATATGGTTGATGTTTAATTAAGACTTCAAGTTTTAAATCGAATCTGAATTTAATAATGCGCCTACGCATGTGAACGACCGAATCCCACACCGTTTTTTGTTTTTATAATTAATTGAAATCTTTCAGTACGTGACTGCCAGACGTTTATTTTTTTGGCAGGCAAATTGAACTTGGACAACCATTTTGGAGGGGGTTTGCTCACTAATTTAAGAAATGTCAATCTTGATAAACTCATCAACTGAATAAGAAAGTAAGTGACCCTTCTACCAATTGATGCAATACGGAACATTGAGTAAGGGATTTCAATATGAAGAAGACGGCTATTGAAACCTTCTAGAGGGTGATATGTAGCACGAAGGGATCAAGTTAGGGGAGTTCGATTAGAGAAAATTAAGAAAGAACAAATTATGCAACTTGTTTTATAAAAGGTTTATTTACTATCAAATTGTGATTACGGAAACGTTATCTTGGATTACGAGTATATCGTATATCGTGATCCCGTTTACTGAAGTTAACCAGACACGACTGCTAAGAATAGGCTGTGACTGTGCAAACACTGCTGAACAAAGGTGAACGAAAGAGAGCCGATTCATGCTTATGTCTCGTAATAAAGCGATTTCTAGTTACGTCAATACTTTTCCGTGATGTAATTTTTTCGATCAAAGTACTTACTACTTTGATCGATCGATGATTTTAATATCTTCTTGTATCTAATCAAGAAATGAAACATGATATAAAACAGAATTCAAGTGATAAAACGAAACTTAAAACGGAATCGCAATATCTAATGTATTTTTTTTTTTTTTAAAACGTTGCCCCACACTAAGAATTTCTTCTTGTATCGTGGGCGCCGTTTCCAAACATAGAAACTCACATACACTAACACCCAGACCCGGAACAACAACTTGCAGATCATACAAATATTTGTTCCGTGCGGGGATCGAACCCGAGACACGTTGCGCAGCAGTCGATCGCTCAGCCACTGCGCCAACCGAGGCGTCAATTTACGAAAAGACAATTAAAACGAAATACATTAAAACATTCAAAGTTATACGTAACGAGGCGAATGAACTCGCTTCGGTCAATATCAAAGTTGAATTTAAACAGCCGCCTACTAATGACCAAATTTTTAAACGAAGTCTTTACAAATGTTACCACCACATGCCCATATTTGCTGACCAGTTAGAAAACTTTATACGTCACATAATTTTATGAGTCGGCAGATATTTTGGAATCCAATACATTGAATTAGGAGAAAGTAATTTTGCGTAACTAGATGGTAATACTAGCTATATCTGATTTTACAACAGTCATATAGCCTAAGGAAACACAATGAGTTACATAATAGTTATTACGCATCAAGATGTTAATGCTGCTTTATACAACAACGATAATAGATTAAGAAAACTTAAAACATTAATTATTGCTGGTAAGAAACTCCTCATATAAATTAACTCTTATTGTGTTGATTGAGGCACTTAACATTTAACAACGCTTATCTCTTATAAGACTCTTGACCATGAAAGCATTGGTACTTTTTGTTCGAAATTTACAATAAATTTGCATATATTGGATATTTGATTGATAAGTGCATCAGTAGACAGTTGCTTCAAGGTATTCTCGTTGCCCAGTTAGAAACCGGTTCAACCTGCAAACTATGAATCATTCGTTGATTATTGTTATATAGAGAACCGCTGATACGACATTTGGTGTCGAATATTAGTTCCTTGTTCGTGATGTAATTATTGAGGTCAATTAAGTATGGAAATTATGAAGTCAGCATGCTCATTAATAACATTTTAAGCAATGATGTGAACATTGTCTAAGGTCTAGAATCCAACATCAATTTAAAAATATAGCTTTTGATGGCGTTAATGCTACTTTTACGGACACATATAAAAGTAACATTATTTTTATTTTTATCTTTAGGGTTCCGATCCCCGACGTAGCAGTGTGTCACTCAAATATTTGTAAGGCAAACGTCAAGGACCTCTGAAAGGACCCTTCGTACGCCACCGTCCTAGTTCGCACGGACTTATAAACTAAACAATTACTGATCTTATTACTATTAGTATTAAATCGAATGTATCATTCTTGAAAGGAATAAAATTACTATTCAATAACGGTTGACTTTTTATTGATACAAGTTACTCTTTCAGTATTAATAGTACCTGTAGGTAGATTGGTGTTAACAGCTTTTAGATTTTTCTTTTTATCGTTGTTACGTTGACTGCTTTCGGGGTCTGCTACCATCACACGGGCCGATTCAATTGCTCAATGCCCCACCATTGTGTAACGTGACCAATTGAATCAATATTGTTCCTCTATTGCGTTATCTGCTCGTGAATGAGTTACATTTTCCTATCTGTGTCAAATTAAATTAACGCCATACAATAAATTTCAATTTAATTTTGAATGAAGACCAAACTTTTTTTTTAAACTTGTGGCTCGAGAAATCTACCTGTGCAGTTTTTGCTTACTTCTGTTATGTTTTTGCTCATGAGAGTGGTTAAAAAAAACCAGCAATTCAATTTTAGTCCATTCTTTTGACCACAGATCTCTTGCAAGGACATTCATCTATCGTCCAATTCAATCATGGCACTGCACCAATTCTCTACCCTCGGTCATTGGTTCAATTCAATGCCAAACAAACAGTTCACATATTAACAAATTCTGTGTATACTATAGTTCATTGTCAATGAATAATTCGACGCTGTAGATAATGTGTCATTTAGCATTGATGTACTAATGCAAGAGTTACTAGCGTGGGTCGACGGCATTGTTGCGTGGGAAAACAGTCCAATTGCGGCTATGCATCCGGCTAAAGTGTTAACAAATACTGATAGGCGAGTACTAGTTAGTTAACCTATTGACGAAGAGGCAATACTCAATACTCAATACTCAATACCTTTATTGCTTTAGCCATAATGTGTACTTAGGTGGTAACTGTATAATTTTGATCATTACGGACCCTGTAGGGCACAGCAAAAGGGTAGGAGAGAGGAAGCTCTGTTATACTACTTAATTTACTATACTGTTTAATTTATTATTATTGCTATTTTATTTTTATTATAATATTGATTAATGATTACTATTAAAAATTATGCATGAATTATATTACCGTATCATTGATATATTTTAAACGATACGTATAAACTCCGTGATTATCATTTTATTGTTTATTATTTATGTTTATCATTTAAATATTCATCTAAGGAGTAGTAGCATTTGTTTATCAGTAGTTTTTTAAGTTTATTTATAAATATATTTAACTTTTCTTCTTTCTTTATTATAACAGGTAGTTTGTTGTATACTTTAATAGACATTACGTAGGGGCTTGTAGAATGCATTTTTAGCTTGGATGTTGGTATGTTTAGCCTAGATCGGTGTCTAAGTGTGTACTGTGATTGGATGTCCTCGCGTTTTGTGTAGAACTCTTGATGCTTACGGACAAATTTACATATTTCTAGAATATATATACTGGGAAGGGTTAGAATATTGTGTTTTAGAAAATAGGGTTTACAGCTGTCCGTTTGATCAATGTTTACTAAGATTCTAATTAATTTCTTTTGTAGGGTAAAGAGTGTTAGTGCATCTGTACTATTTCCCCAGAGAGTTATGCCGTAGCTAAGCCATGCATTGGCATACGCATAATAGGTGGTGAGGGCAGTTTGTAAATTGGTTGTCTTTTTTATTTCGCGGAGAGCGTATGAGAATTTTGAAATTTTTGAGCTGGTTTTTTGTATTTGTGCTTTCCAGTTAATATGTAGCTGTAGGTGTAGTTAAACGCTACCGGTTTTGAACACATGGTATCGATATTTGCAAGTATGATGTAAATATTGTCTCATATATAGCTAGGGATTGCAACTGAGTTTAATATATTGAATTGAAATATTTGTGTCCTAGTAAATAAAGCTTGTATAGCCTGCAATGCTGCCGACACCTTTGGGAAGACGTGACTCTACGTGACACGGTAATAAATCTGCGGCGGTCTTGTGTGCCATGTTGTCTTGACAATGTTCGGTTGAGAGCTATCATAACTCAAACCAAGAGAAATTAGACGTGTTGAAAATTTGTGCACTCTATACACATACGACAGACGGATGTGGGTTACGAGAATTATTTGAAGTAATAAATATAATTACTTCACGTAACCAGCTAGGTAAACTTTTTGTAGAAAAACATATACGTATATGCGTGTGTAGAATTATACGTAGGAATAACAACACAACCACACAACCTTCAGTTAATGAAGACGACAGTGAGAGAGGACGAGAGAGAGTTAAAACAAGAAGAATAAACAATTGAAATAGTCATTAGTCTTCATTGCCAGCTAAACAAGTGACAGAAATGAATTGGAGATGTTTCAAAGTTGAAATATGGATGTGACGAGAGTACCCGTTAATTCAAACATACAGCTGTCATGATTAGTCATGAATTTAAAAAATAAACTGCTAGTTTCAAAATGGTTGTATACGTACTGTTTTTCGTAACGGTGAATTATTATAAAATTAGCCGTTACTCTCTTATAGCGGTCATTACAATATAATAATTTATTAGTTTGCGATACTACATCTCTAGAGTTACGTTAATTACACATTCCAACTAGATGCAATACATTATAACTAAGTATCAATACATGACGCAGTTGTATATGATTGTCAATTTCACTTTCTAAAATGATGTACGATTTCTAAGCAAACGGGAAACAAACTGCTTTATCATCTGATTGCTCTTAGTTTTCGCAGTACCTACACAATATTGTTTGCACGCAGTAATTCATTGCTTGCAAAATTAATTTCAGAACTAAAGTCAATTTGTTTAAAATTCAGCCAATTCAGACTAACCATCAGCAACCCCTTTTCATGATCTTTAATGAATCTGTATTTAGGTCACTGTTAGAAATTTCATTTGAATAAATCTGGGTTATTTCAGATTAAGGCTACGGATAATATAAGCCTCACGCTAACCGACGGAATTAATGAGCATTAAACGATGCAAATTCCTGAGAGTATCTTGGGTTCTACAAAAATATTTATTTTCTTTAGAACTAATTTCATAAAATTGCTTCACGAAGTTTAGTGAAGATACAATTTGTAACGAATGAAGGACAGCACTGAGTCACCGCACGATTCTTTTGAATTTTTGACAACAGCTCATCCCTTTGAAATTCCAACAGGGTGAATCAGGAAGAAGATCACATACCGAGTTGTAGGAACATTTGAATACAATAATATTTAAAAAAATACAAGGCATGCTGTAAGTATAATCTTATTGAATTGAATAAAGTACATCCAAATGTTTACATTAGCTTTTATTTACAATAATTCTGCCACTAGTAACGACTCATCTAATATTGTAATAATGACTCATAATAATTTATAAACTTTCGAATTAAGAGAATTGGTTATATTGGATCATTGCACACATCGCTAGTGTTTTTGTTTAGTCATAGAAAATGCATGTCGAGAATTGAGTAATAATAAAAAAGACAATAGCGCATCATTGGAGAGTTTGTAGGCAATTGTAGTGTGAAAAAATCTGCTGGCAACCAAGAGCCAGCGATAATAAGTTAATAACTAGTTTGCGCTGTGGATTGCTAAACGAAACACGCTTTCTTTTCATGTTAAACAGATTGTATATTATATTGTTTTCAGGAACATCTGCGTCCTTCGAAAAACGTGTTTCTTTGAAATTAAAAGCATAAGAAATAAGTGGTCGGTGTACAATGATGAAACGACCAACTCCACATCGGCAAGCTGCGATTTGGTAATGTGTGCGCGCAGCGGCCATGTGGCGAAACTGGTTGTCTTCCCTTTGCCTTGCCATCAGGTGTGTGCTGTGAATATGCTCCCAGATGTATTTAAATAATAATACATTATGTAAACAATAATACTTTTATTGGTTCACTGCTTTCATCATAATGATTTTTAAATACATACTTGTAAAAGATGTCATAAAAGTTCCGATAGAACATATTATTTCCATGATGCTGGTTCTAGTATTCAAGTAAATTATTGGGACTAAATGGCTATATACAATTATGCCATTTGAAATTTAAATTGTCCTAAACATTCATGTGGCTATAAAATACCTGCAAAGGCGTGCAATACTGCGCTACCTGCGCTTTATGCGGCTTCTCGTTCCCAGTCCCATTGTTAGAGATGTAACTGACCCTAGGACGCGAGGCCGGGCAGGTAGTCTTGGCTTTAATCAAAAGGATTAAAAATAAAACAGATCGTACTCGGTTTCTCAATATCATCTCCGAATCAATAGGCCATTCATGTACGTACAATATGGGTATTAAAGTGGAGCGAGTAGCTAATACAATGAACAATAGAGATTAAACATTTGGATTGTATGCAGGCGCCAACATCGTGTAGGTGTCGAAATTCATTCATTACCAGATGTAGGCAACTCCCAATATGTTGGACTAGATATATTATTGAGTACAAGCAATAAGTCTTGGTGTTGATGTCCAGACTGTTATCGGCCATGCTCGGGATTATCCCGATCCGTAACAGCTAATTGCTTTCCATTATTCCTCATTGCGTTTATTAGTTCATGACCCAATTAGCTTCTTAATTGCTCGAAATCGGTTAGATTCAAGTGGCTGCCAGCGTGCACAATCAACTGACGTTTTTTTATAATCCCTTCTTAGAATCGCCTCTCAAACAGGCAATATATTAAGAGAACATGACGTGGTTTATGTCATCACCTAAACCCTGATTTATAAACAAAAGGTATTTTTGTTCGGTTTGTGGTCATCGGTTCTTGGAAAAAACTTTGACATTAGTTTAGAGATGACCTTTGAGGTAAAACGAATTGACGTTTTGCCTCTCAGTAATTAGTTTTTTTATATAACGGGTCTGTATTTTGTATTTTATTTCTTTATGTAAAATTTATTATTTTTGCATATTTTATTTTTAGAGGTTATTGGTATCGCTTTTAGCTGGTTTCTTATTGTGTGTTGCTATGCTGTCAATGCCCTTACTTTCTTTTTCAGAATCTGTTCCAATGCTCACTTGTTTAGTAAACAAATCATTAGTAATTGCCAACGATAATGACACAACAATCCAGATTTGTGCTCAGGAATGTTTGGCAATATCTTCTCACCTACATACACATCTTGTTAGAGTATCTGTAAAGTAATTGACAGTTTCTGTGATTATAAACATTCAATGTAGCGTTACCCACCGTTAATTGGATGACAAGTTCCAGTGATCCCGGTACAGAACCAATCAATATGCAATCGTATAATTCACCGCACCGTAAGAGCTCTCCGGTACTCAGAGCTGGGCATCCACTCGATTATTGATTTGCATGCTTTCCTATACAACAGAGATCACTAACACCTTTATAGTCAATAACAATGTCACAAACAAAACCCTCCTTCAGATGAAATTGTACGATAGAGTTTCACTTGTCAATACTGTCTTGCATCTATTCCAAGATAATTTTTACTGTCACTGATTTCGCACTAGATTCTAGTGAATGCAGCAAATAGGCCGTGTTTTCACTCCAATGTCGTATTGATTGTAGACGGATTGAATTAAAACAATGGCGTACATAAACACAATGTAATATCGCGAGGCGTGCACAGCACGTGCCGCCCCGCCCGCGGTCACCTCCGGACTGGCGGTGCGATCGTGTTGAATAAAGATCGCGTTCGGGTGCGTTCGTCGCACGACGCTCACTGCGTTCGGATGGTCTGCTCAGCGCAACACAGCGCGGCAAGGTAACTCGATGGATGTTTTTATTTTGAAACCACTGCATGTCATTTCCATGCGTGCGTTATATTTATGGCGATTTGCATTCATGTCTAGCTCTAGACTTCCTTATTTGGCATCGTTATGATTTAATAGTTGCTAAATGTAATTAGGCATTTTTGTGCATTATTTACGTAATATTATACATAATATATTACCATGATAAATACTTTACGTTGTTTTCCTATTTCATTCTTGTACATTTTGTTCCTCATTTCAGTTCATAAAGTCTATGAACCATTTTCTGATTCTCTGTATTGTACACGCTACCAGGTTCATTTAACACATTATGTCTAATATTAGAAAACAAAGGGCTGGACATTGATGACTGGAATAATGACGAGTTTTATTGCAAACATTTGCATTTTGAAGCGAAGCGGTAAATAATAAAAACTCATTGCCAAAGCTGTTGGTTTTAATGTGGCAGGACATATTCAAAAAGATATATATACAAGTTAGGAAGAATTTCATAGCAATTCGAATAGTCGGTAGGTACTCATTATTTGTATCTATGCTGATTTCCGTTATATTGGGATACGTACAATTCTGCTGTGAGTCTTGCTTATTAGATTCGACATTGTAATCCGCGGTAGAGATTCCGACAAAGAACATATCTTCTAACTTCATGTATATTTATACTACGATCCAAAAACGAGATTGTAATTCCAATGACAACATAAATCATCTAGATATTATTAAAATCTCCTTTGAATGCGAAAAAATATAGCCAATTTAAACAAGCAGTGTTACCAAAGATACTAAGCTACTAACCGAAGTATCGAATTTAAATATGAGACTGGTAAATTGGACTCGACGCCAGACACATGACGGTCATTCACATAGATACCTACACCGACGTGTGTCAAAGCCCTTTCTCGTTGGCACCTGAGAGCAAATTGACAATTTTGGGATGATTGTATTAAGTTTAAACGAAATAAAGATGATGCGGTATCTCGTAAATGGGCAAAAAATATATTTAAATGCTCGTGATCGAGTTATTTTTGATGAAGTACAATTATTTAGAAAAGAACACTTTGTGAATTTAAATAACGTTAATGCTTTTGGACGCATAGATGCTGCACGATTTGCATTTGAAATACCTAAATATTTTGTAAAGTACCTAGTGTTGGATGAATTCAAATCGATTGATGATGAGTTTTATTGCAAACAAAATGGCAATAGCAGTGGCAAAATTTAATTGCCATAAGAGAACACAATTATGCCATTACTTACGACTGCTTGTAAATCGTAGGATTCTGAATTAGTTTTGCTGTTTCTTACAATTAATTCTGTGGATGTGACATGTAATTTGTACACTTAATGAATTTGTTGTCACGCCCTAGTCTCACCAACTAATCTCCATGAAAAGGTCAGTGAACACTGCTAATTTATTTATGCAGTAGCATCAGTCTTCCAGCTCACGTGTGTTAATGTGATGTTATCTCTAGGAGTCGAACTACTGTGGCCATCCGACGTTCTACAGATTATCCGTGGAGACATGGTAATGAGAATGTCAGTTAACATTAAAGCGAAAGCAAATAAAAAACAGGCTTCGTTGGTCTAGTCGGTACAAGTGCTACTGCTGAGCATGAGGTTTCGGGTTCGATACACGGGTAGAGCAAAGACTTATTGGGTTTTTCCATCTGGAATTTCTCAGTATCAGCCCGGAGTCTGGATTGGTGCTCACCCCAATTACATGTGACTTAAACGTAACTGGCGAAATGCAGGTGTATTATAGGTGCACCTCTGCCATGCAATGTAAAAAATAGATTTTTATTTGGGTGCTTTAATATAGCACAATATATTATATCAACATAAAATGCAACATAATATTATGTTGATTCACTCGTCTATGATAGAGTGAATATCGGGTCAGAAATGAAACCGAAACGAATGAAGCACTGGAATGGTTTTCCTCTTATCTTCAGGAGCGTCAGCAGTCCATTCATATTGGAGATTCTTCATCATGCTGGTGTGATTTGGAAGCTGGTGTTCCCCAAGGCGGTATTCTTTCTCCTCTTCTGTTCTCTATTTTCATTAATCTTATAACTTCCGAGCTTCAGTGTGCATATCATCTGTATGCAGATGACTTGCAGTTGTACTGTCAAGGGAAGGTTGATGAAATACCTGACGCTATCGACAAGTTAAATAGGGACTTAGCTGCAATAAAAACCTGGGATGATAAATTTGGTGTTGCAGTAAACCCTACTAAGTGTCAGGCAATTATAATTGGGAGTCCTCGTAGTATTTGTAAGGTATATGAGTCAACCTTGCCACCAGTTCTCTTCAACGGTACGATCGTTCCATTTAGCACTGACGTGAAGAACCTAGGCTTACACATCGATGGGACCCTGAACTGGCGTACTCAAGTCGCTAGGGTCAGCCAGAAGGTTACTGGAACGTTGCGGGCTTTGTACAGACTAAAAAATTTATTACCATCAAGTACCAAGGCAATGCTTGTGCAGTCCTTAATTTTCCCTATCATCGATTATGGTGATGTGTGCTATTATGACCTGAATGCAGATCTCCTCGACAAACTAGACCGTCTTCTCAATAATTGCATTCGATTCGTTTTCAATCTTCGTAAATATGATCACGTCTCTGCGCATCGATCCCTTCTAAAGTGGTTGCCCATACGGCAGCGCAGAGAGCAAAGGGCGCTGACCACCTTGTTTTCATTTCTTGACTCTCCCTCTTCCCCTAGTTATCTAGCCCCCCACTTTCAGTACATTTGCGCAAACCACAATAAAACTCTACGTTCATCACACAATCGTCTTCTTCAATATCCCACTCATCGCACTGACTTCATTCACTCTTCCTTCTTCGTTCAATCTATATCCTTGTGGAATGCGCTCCCCCAGGAAATCAGGATGGCAACCAACCGATTATCCTTTAAAGTTAAAGTTCGCGAGCACATTCGTAAGAAGCTGGCAGTATCATCACAACGGTAATGTTTTCCCATTGTTTGTCTTATTTGTGTTAGTATATTCGTGTATTTATGTGTTTTTATGTGTATTTATCTGTTCTTGTATTTATTTATATTGTATTATATAAATATAGGTTAATAGGTATATGTATATTAAAATAAATATTTATTCCACAATTTTCGTTATTGCACCTACCACTGTTTATCTCTGCATCACCCAAAGGTTGACTGGTAGAAAATGCCTATGGCATTAAGTCCGCCTCTGTACATTTGTGTGTAAAGTGTTAAATAAATAAATAAATAAACCACTCACATCTTGTTAACATTTAAAAATAAATAACTAAATATGTGTTTCATTTTATCTTCTTGGAATTAATAATTGGCAAAACCTAACGAGGTACGACCGCTACTTGAATATCTTCTTCGCTACGTCCAAATAATCTTAACTGTCAATTTAGATTTCCATTTTAAGTATTCTCCTCGTTAACCTTAGTAGGCTTCGCCTGGTAAAATATATTTCTAGTATTTATATTTTTTTGGAAATAAATACGTTTTCAATCATTACAGTCAAGTGGCACAGAATAATAAAACACGTTTGAGTTGAATAATATTTTCTGCTAGTTCTACAAAACATTCAAGATCATTATCTATATATATATATATTTAAAAACACACTCGCTTTTCGCGTTTGTCTGTATGTCCGCGTTGTTCTTCTAAACCACACAACAGATTTCGATGAGGTTTTCACCATCGTTTAGAGAATTTATTCCGGAATATTTATGTGTATAATACGTTAGTATTAATGTTACGTTTACCTAAGAAATCTCGATGTTTTGTCAAGCCGTAAAAACTGTGCGAAGCAGGAGTGGGTCGCTAGTTTAATAATAAGCTGGACTTGTTTAAATAGTCAAAAAAATATATAAAAAACATTTCAGTCTCGTTATAGTTTCGTTTTACAGTTTATATTTTTTGTTGCAGTTCAAGACGTTAACATTTTCCTATATATGGCGTCCTCTGTCACATTGTTTTTCAGTATCAACTTTGGTAGGTACTCATATCTTCTCTTCTGACCTCTTTTAACATATAATTATTAATTAGTCATAAAATTGTATCGTTCTTTCATTACTTAGATACTTTTTATTAAGATAATAAGCTACTCCTTTATATTATTGTAAACGTGTGTCTTGCTTGTCCAAAGTTTATAAACGACTGTGCTGCCAACATAAAAAATCTTTGTATGTTTTGTCTCATTGCATTTGTCCTCGACATCTCTATTAACGGGACTTCAGCCGACGAAGGAACGGCTTCGCATACCAGTTTAATATTATCTACTTTTGTGTAAATTTATATTTTCATTGTATTGTTTTAATGTAAATTTAGTTTAATCTTCAAGAATAATCTGTGTTGTCTTTGTTAAAATTATCCTGTCTTCTGCATTTAATTCAAATGTTTGGAAACAATTCTACTTAAAGTTTTTTGTTACATATGTGAAGTTTACCGTGCAAATATTTTATTTCATCGTTCAGTTCAAATGTTATTTGCATCAGACTAACCCTAAAGGCGTCGGCGCGGCGGCGACGGGTTGACGGGCTGACGGCTGGCGTGTGATGCTGTTAGCTCGAGTTTTCACTACATTTTAATCTAGACCCTAACAAGGTTGAGTCTGTATTAGGTTTTATGAATGTAATTTAGATTTAAATCAAATGTTTAGCTTTGAGCCGATATTTTAATTTAAATCGTGCACATGGACTGGCAAGTATAATTATTTTCTAATGCTATTTCAAATTGCAAGAATATTATTGGATTGATGCTGTTTGTTACTGTGGAATATAAATTATAAAGCTTCGAGAGGCTAAAGCAGAATAGACATATATTACAAAATATGTCATGCTTGGATAGGCATACGTTATAAAAAAAATAAGGCAAAAATTAATAAAAATTATGCCTTCAGAATATTCCGACATCATATTCCATCTCCCAAAACTATTAATCCACAAACGCCATAATGAATCTCATAAATATGGGGATCCTGGGTTCATGACTATGGCCCGTCCAAATATGTATCTATATCTCATAAGTCAATCCAGATAAATCCATCTAGTCTACCACCAACAAACATGAACAGGACATGAGTTATGTCCGTAATTTATATAATATTTATCACAATCTAACACACAATCGAAATGTCGTCCAATCGTGCGGCGATTCAAGCCCAAAATAGGCATAGCTAAAGGGGCTATTCATTTTGTTTCATGGGAAAGAGCGACGAGCCTCTCTGACATTGATGTATTATCCTCTTTGGGGATTACGATATGTTTAAACTGGAACAGTTCAGGACTGATGTACAGTCAGCCCTACATTTTTGTCATATTTTCAATTATAACTGATTCTATTCTTAGGAAATACGACACCACTAATAAGTCTCAAGGAGATGTTATTTTTAGCTGCGACGTTACTGATTATTTTCCTGTTAGCTGATATTTTTAGAGTACGACAATACCTAGTCATAAATCTGCAGACAGGATGTATTTGCTCATCAAATAGAAATAAATTATTGTCAATAAAGATGAATTGTTTTCTGGGAATCCTAACTTATATTATACATGCGAGAAAGTGAGTTTGTTTGTTACGCTTTCACGCTAAAACGGCTGAACGGATTTGGATGAAATTTGGCACATGGGTACACCATGACCTGGATTAGGACATATGATACATTTTATCCCGATATTCCCACGGGATGGAGACTTACGCGGGTGAAATCGCGGGGTGCAAGTGGTTGATTAATAAGGTCCAATGACGGAATGAGGGCAATGGTAGCGATCGGCAAGCAAGTATTAACCACATTGTAAAAATGTTAGCAAATATACATCATACGTGAACTTCTGTTTTAATATATGTAGATATTTACTTGCGAAAGTTTATTCACCTGTTTGCTATTTATTTAATAAGAAGTTTATCAAGTTTAATTCGTTTAATTTAAGTACATGAAGTTTATTTTTATCCTCTCGGTTGTTTTTATATTTCGCGGAAAACTTCTAGAAAGAAAGAAAATACATTTATTTAGCACAGACTAAAAGGCACACAACACAACATATTGTACTACAAATAAAAACCAAATTAAAAAGAAAGAAAACAAATAAAAAAGTTTAAATTGCGTTAGTTTCAGTTTCGATCGTAAATCAATATAATTTGCCTACAAAAACAAAACAAGGTGACCAAAATAAGGTGAGCCGCGGAAAATTCCCTTGCGAGTAGAACCACCCTTCTAAGACATTAGCAGGAAAGTGTGCCTTGCGGCTGCGCCAAATAGGCCTAGTTCAGCAAAAATGCCAGACAACTAGTGCTTGACGCTGGATTTCAACTAAACCTGAGGTGTGAGGTTACGGCTGTTACAGTTTCATACTGCAATGTGTGTATATATATACTTAAATATAGTAAATTTGTGTAAGATAATAATAATAATGAGTATTTCAATAGTTATATAAATTAAATTAAATTGCAAGACAACAAACCAAAAACCAAACTGACAAATAAATGAGACCGACGCATGATAGATCTAGAACTCATTCTACGCATATCCTTCGCTCTATTTATTTGACGTATGGTTTTCGCCATGCAGGAAATTTTAACTATTCTACGCACATTCTAGTCAATAATAAAAGCGCATCAAATATTCTATGTGATTATGCACGCCTCTAAATATTCCATACATCAGGAAGCAGCCTAACGCAACTTTCTCTTCACTTCATTAACAATGAAGAGAATGTTTTTCCGCGTGTATAATTTTCGTTTTAGGCTAATATACGTCGAGGGGATCGTGAGCTATCCCTCCATTATAGTCATGTTTAAGGGAAAGATCATCCCCTCTTAAGTCTCTCAAGCTATTTCGAACTGCGCCCAAAATTTATTGACTAACATTAGCCAAGAAAATGGGAAGAACTTCAAAGATATGAAGTAGTTTTATCACTTCTTCTTTTATTGTGACATCAAAAACTTAGATTTTTATGAGTTACATCTTTTACGATTCATTGCTGGTTCAGGATTTCTTATTAAAATGCTTTTCTGGGTATCTTAGCAGTTTTACGACGTTGATCCTTATGTTTTTTACATTAAAATAATCAATTCTAAACCTTCTTCTAAACTAAGCTTTGAACCAATTTTCTGTTTAGGTTTTATTATAATTAACTAACAAAGTACCGACATAAAACATAAAATATTACTTAGTCTGCACAACATATACATTATCTTCCCTTAATAATGTTTACATTACACCATAATACAACATAAACCCTCCATTAGTAGTCATTACTATGAAATTTTACAAACGCAACGCCTCCCGCGCAGCCGTATACTTTTCTAATGGGTATATTCTTATTTGAATATTCTTAATTGAGCATCATCAGTGGAAGGTAACGGACGTCTTGGAAGAGCCTGGGTGGTCTCGCCGGTAACCCGTAATTAAACCCCACAAATCCTTGCAGTTCAAGATATAAGAACCTTTTTAAATTCATTTCTGTCAGTGTAAATAATGAGACTTTCGCCATTGTGATACAAGTTTTTCTATTTATAAAGATGAAGTCTTGTTTTGCGAGTTTAGTGTTCAATTGCTCAGGTGTACTTAATTTAGTAGTTACTCATTACATTACCTCTTAAGAGCGTTTACTCTGAAAGTTGTCTTCTCTATAAAGATCTACGTTTTGGAATGGGCAACTAGCTTCGACTTTCTGACTAACTGACGCGACTATTTGACAATTCAAAAGTGCCTGTAAATGGTTTAATTGAAATAAATGCTTTGAGTTTGAGTTTGAGTTGGCAACGTCGCAAATAGCTATCAAATATTTTGCTGTTTTGATTATTTTAGCAATATTACTGTATGGAAATAAAAAATATGGCTAACTAGTGAACTAAAATATTGATTATGAAATGCAATAATTAATATCGTAACACCGAATATTTAGTTTTAAATGTAAAAAAAGTATTTGGAAACCTTGTAATGCCATTTTTGACATCCAATTAAGTGTTATAATTGCAATTCATTATTACTATTCTAGTTCTCTAGTTAGCCATATTTCTTATTTCCGTACAGTAATATTGCCAAATTAATAACAGGTAAATATTTCACAGCTATTTGCGACGTTGCCAACTTTTTGGATGAACGCTCTTAAATACTTATTTAACTATATATAACTACTTATTTTACTTCTTTCGTCTTTTTTTTTTTTTTTTTTTTTTCAGGATGGGAAATCATCAAATGACTTCTCCCGCTCTGGGCAGAGCGAGAGGGTGTGTCAGACTTTTACTGACTAAAACCCACCCGTGTTCCTTCCGTTGCCTGTGTGCCGGGGCCGCGTTATCCCTTTCGGACAAACCCGCAACCCCAGCAGACCTTCTTTCGTCTTAAGGATCACCTAAGTTCTAACAAATCTTTGTCCCTACATATAACCATATATAAAGATATAGCCTGTTCTTCAACTAGTCTCAGTGGGCGAAGTTCTCCCCATATATTTTCAATATTTTCCACTATAACCTTGTCCAGTCCATAAACTTTTTAGCTAACCTTTTTGGAAGACGCCCAAGTTTCCACGCCAGAATTTTCAAGGCCTTCCTTGACGCCAAAATCCCCATGACCGTGATATTTCTTGTCTACTACTTTAAGAAAACGTTTTGTCTATAAATCTGGTACACTAAAACGAAATAATGAGTGGTGGACATTTTGGTACAGTATAACTCTTTTCTTAATGTTCCTCGGCAAACTTCGTGTATCGTCAGTCGTCGGATTTCTATTCGTTGCCCTTTGCACTTGGTACTTGTACGTATTGACTCCTACCGCTGCGCCTGCGTTGCCGTCAACGTTAATTACGAAATGCCAAGGGCAACTGATAGAAATCGAGACGAAGACGACTGCCAAAACATGAAGTTTGTCGAGGGACATTAAGAAAATAGTTGTACTGTAATACTTGTGCAGTGCAATATTTCGGTATTTTGTTATTCACTGCTGTAACCGATCCATGGCTATTGCAATACACGCGATGCAGAGGCATCATCACGTGCATGTTCACATGTACAGGTTACACCATTTAATATGGACATCTATTAGGAGGTTAAATAGATTGATCTAGTGATCATACCGCTGCCATTCCATTACTTCATCCCTGTACAATCATCTCATCACATTAAGCAAACTCAATAGAAAAGTTATCGTGTCCTGATAAAGTTTCGCTCAGTAATTTGTTCGTATCACCCTGTCCTGCTACGTGACCATGCCCTTTAATAGCGTGTCACTCTACTAGGCCCTACACCGCCTTTATGTCTCCGATTACACGAAATTAGTTTTTATTATACGAATTTCTAGCATTATTGTTTTAATAATCGCGGTTTTAATGTTTTGGGGTTAACGTTTATTACTACAACTTAGGTACGTTTTATTATATCCAAAGTCGGGGAAGGTATTTTTTGTAGAAAACGAATGACGAATCTATGTTTGGATGTAAAGTAAATACGCTTCTTTGAGGCTTCTTCGTAATACGTGCAAATACAGGGGAGAAATTTCTGATTTCCCAAGGCAAAGGAAAAGGTCAGGCGAAGGATTAATTCCGTAACCAGATGGCTACATCCTCTGCATAGTCATTTTTGAGTAACTATGTTTCCAGCAACTATTTGCAGGGTTAGCCAATTGCAAAATTCGTAAATAAAGTGGGACGTCCTTTAAAAAGTGGTTCTATATGGCTTCTATTATGGTAGGTATGTCTGCTGGCAATGAAGTGTTTCCGCAAATTATCCACTTTTGTGGCTTCATTCACTCGATGAATTGTGTAATGATTAGACGTTTTACATGCCTGATTGGAAATAATTGGAATTCTATAGTCTAGTAATTATACAATTTCCTAAGATTTAGGATAAGAAGTCAATGCAATCACATTCTTCCTTCACATAATCATCCTATTATTTGAAATTATAAAAATACCTACAATTTAATTTCAGTTCTTTAGTGGCTCTTGGCTCTTGTGGAAATGTTATTTAGTCAGTTGTATGTATGTATTACCAAGCATGTCATTTCGTTTGAAATAGGTTTTTTTATTTTTGTGTTTTTTTAAATCGTTTAAAAGTGATTTATTTATTTTTTATATAGATTCTTTTATATTTTGTGAATGTAAGTAGACGTAGATTTATTGACATTTTCTATTTTGTTAAGTACCTGGTACTTTTTGAAAGACCTACACTGTTCCCCCATACCTATTAACACTGTTGTTTGAAAATATTGTAAAATATATTTTTCAACCGTGAAGTTTCTTGCCAGCTCTTGTCCATAGGAAACGGCCAATTGGAACCGTGCACCTAGCTTCTGACGTTTCATAATTACCCTTGTCAGTTTATGTGAAATAAAATAATTTGAACTGGAGTGTTAAAAATGGTTTTAACTGCAACCTAAATGCCCACCACAATAGATGCGAAGAAGGCTCGATGATACAAAACTTCACCGACGCATTTTTGTTTGATATATTAATTAACTTATTATAAACTGTGGCAGTAAACAACTCTGGCTTTGCCACAAGATAACACACGCCATGTCTCATCGAAATTCTTATGCAATTACGTTTCTTTAATAGTTCCCAGATGACTAGGCTCCATGCAGGTACCCAAAGGGACATAAGGGACGAGAAGGTTGCCATATTATATCGGACATGTTTCAAAGCCTCGGGATACTAAGAATTCACTTTCAGAAAAACCCAACAGCACTGTTCTACCTGTGAATCATCAAAAGATATTCGTCATGGGAAGTGTATAGAGCGGCACTTTATCCCTATCGGAAAATATATTTGCGGCATATTAGTGGCGCTGCCTCAGTCCGGCTAAAGTGCCGTAAGCATTGCATTGTCGTTGTCACTGTCATTTGTTATTTTGTTTGATAGTTAAATTGATGTTAGTTCACTGCCTTGATTGATCGTATTTGTTTTAGATAATTATATCAAAAGTCACTACAATGACTGAAATATTTTATTTATAAAAAATGAAGTAGCAAATGAAAATGGCTGAAAGTTAGGTTAGGTTAGGTTAGAACGGACCCTGGCGTTGTGTGGTCACACACAACGCCAGGGTCCGTTTACGCACAAGATATTGTAATGTTTTGGGAATGTGGTATCTTACAGCACAATGAAACAAATAACAAGTGACAGTGACAATGCAATGCTCTCGGCCCTTTAGCCGGGCCGCGGCAGCGCTACTATTATGCCGCTAGCAGCACTTTATCCGATAGGGATAGACAAAATAAACACTGCCTTTTTCATATATTCCTGCCATATTTGCAGACTGCTTGAGATTAGCATATCTAAGGAATGAGTGTTTCTGTAGAATATTCCGTAGATACCTCAATATTGCTTGAAGTAACATGATTCAATTCTGCATTTACTTAGACAGACCTGATTCAATTCTGCATTTACTTAGACAGACCTGATTCAATTTCGCACCAGTGCCGATTCTATATACCTATAATTTTCGAAGTAACACGAAAATTACTTGGAATTGACTTAAACACCTGTGTAAATGCATTCGGAGGGGAGGCGAGGCAATTTGTCAATAATAATTTAACAGGTAGGCAGGTAGGTAAAGCCATTTTGTATTAGGGGAAGTCTGCAATCAATACTTGAACCTGTCCACAAAAAACTTTGTACGCATACAAAGGCTATAAAATACATACGCGTGACGGAAATGGCGTCTTTGCTTTCCCTATTTTTAACATCGCCTGTCACTAATTAATGAGCCTTTGAATCGATAAATAGGTATTAGTCATCATGAGTTACTTACGAGTTTTGTACTTTAAGTTGTACTATGATGTTACCATAGTCCTACCATCTTTTATTTTTTTATTTTTTTGGATGGGAAATCATCAAATGACTTCTCCCGCTCTGGGCAGAGCGAGAGGGTGTGTCAGACTTTTACTGACTAAAACCCACCCGTGTTCCTTCCGTTGCCTGTGTGCCGGGGCCGCGATATCCCTTTCAGACAAACCCGCAACCCCAGCAGAAACCATAGTCCTACCATAATTTGTGATTATTAGGGCCTATTTCTCGATGTCCGAATAGCCACTACTTCCCAAATAAATTCAAAAATGAAACGGAGTTTGTAGGATATTGGTGCCGATTCTCTTGTCACAAATACCTCTAAACTAGACAAAAAATCACCAAAATTTAGTTTATTCCTGTCAAACGACGATTTCCCATTCTGAAATAGACTAAATTGACACACTTAACCATATTTTAGTTTGACAGCACTAAGATGGCACTGAGTTATTAGTTTAGTAAAAATGGCAATTTTGCTATTATGAATTTGACGTTTTTCACCAAAAATTTTGATTGTAAAAAACCAAACCTAAAGACTAAACCTGAATATTTTTAATCGCGGTTAAAAAGGTGTGGGATAAAATACGAGTAAGTTGTCATGACCTAAAATTCACACCAACACCTCGACTTCAAGTGCAAAACCAGTACTGTAAGTTTTTTTATTTTCTTTTGCTTATATCTCGAAAAGAAAATGGTGTGTCCTATCGCAAAAATAATGAAAAATTTCGACCATGAAACATGTGGGTAATAATTTTTCATATTTTCCATACAAAAAGTGAAAAATTCCATATAAAACACGTCGAGGCTGCCAACACCTCGCGCGCCTCTGGCTCTAAAAAAAAATCAAAGGGCAAACTAGTACCACGTGGAGTCACGATTGTCAAATTCGATTTTAGTTGTGTCAATTTAGATATAATTTTTAAATTTAGAGAATTTTATTCGCAGAATAGCTCTTTGATTCTCATAGCCAAAAAGTAAGGACTTTTAGTGATAGTTTAGTTAGTTTAGTTCGGTGTACAAGAGAATCGGCACCATTATCTGCCAATTAAGTTAACGAGAACCTAATCATAGATTCACCATCTATATATATATATATACATATATATATATATATATAAACAGGCCCTTATAGTCTTAAAAGTTACAGTGTCTACTGGGACTATGAGCACGATTTTAATTCCTGATCTTTCAAAATAGCAAACCTGGGGAATCATTGTCACCTATCTGCTATGCTCGACCACTTAGGATCACTTCCTAGATTTCAAGGCTATAGTGAAGCGTTATTTTTCATTAACGATCTATTCATGGCTTTAATTGGGCAGTCTATGATGTCCATGATTGATTAATAACTACCTGCCTTGATTGATGTCTTGTTTACAATGGAGGACTGCAGAGATCATAGAGATATAGATGTTGTGTAAGTGTGTACAACATCGGGTGATGTGTACACGCCATTAAGACGCAGCCAGCCAGTGACCTTGAGTGGTTAGCTTGCGTGTTTTGTACTGAGCTCACGCAACGCGTCGTACATCCAGCCAGTAATAGGACTCGCCCATCAAGGAGCGCTGTCCCAAATTAGATGCATTATTAATTTATTATACATAAAATAAAAGGTATTTTAATGAAACACTTATACTAAAAGATCCATAATCAGATAATCTTTAAAATGTCACCATTTTAAAGATTATCTGATTATGGATCTTTTTTAGGTTTCAGAAAAATATGATAAATAGATTTTGCGTGATTCTCAGTTTTTTATCCGTGCTAGATATAACTTTACAAATTAATTTCACTATGTAATATAAACATAATCTAAAATATTCTTATATTAAGTTATTAAAAAAATGCTCTAATTTAACATATATTTTTTACAAATCATTAACACTACTCGTTTAGATGTGATATTCAGTATAAAATCATTTAAAGTCGGTTATCGTCGCCTTAAGGATTCAAAGATAGAGTTTTTTTTTGGATTTCAGTTTATAGGTACAGTACACGTTGGTGTAGGATTTCCAAGCAGTAATGTAGGCTTGTAATTAGTGTACGGTAGACCAAAGATCGGTTCTCACTCGTAGAAGAAGAATCATTGATGGGCTGCTCACTGTGTGATTTCTCAACCCTAATATTATAAGGAGCAAAGTTTTTTATTTTTGTGTGTAAACTCAAAAATCTACTGGCCCGATTTAAAAAAATCCCAATTTATAATATGACACTTGAAATGGAGAATTAGCTTATTTTGATCCCATCAGTAGCATTCACAGTGACAAATATGTAACTGGAATGGAAAATCCATTACCTTATAAGTATTATAGATGTGCCAAACAACGCAATAATTGTACTTTTTCCGCCAATATCGACCAGTTACACGATGTTACGACAACACATAAAAGTAAAAGGAAATCGATACTCAGAAGCATGCGATTATTCCGGAAATCCGCGACTATCTGTTACAAACTCGTTTTTTCGTAGCTAATCCTCGTATATTTGATTCGATTCAACGACAATTTCGATGTGAAGGAATCCATTGAAATCGATGCAATTATTTTTGGCTTAAATGTGCCTTGAAGGTCTTCCTTTCCTCAACAAATAGGACTTGAAATACCAATTTTATTGACATCTGACGAAGGTCAGTTGGTACTCGCTTCTGGTTTATAAGAACCTCGGTATTAAGTCATAAGTCATAAGTAATTTATTTCATAACAATATAGGTATGAGCTGGACTGTTCTGGACGCAGGTAATTAGTGCATGCAGTACTCGTTACGCCCTAATTAAAAGTGCACGTCCTTCAAGTAGAATCTTGACATGAAAACGCGGTATGACGAAGAAAAGTTAATTGTATGAGGTGGTAGGACGGCTACTATAGCTACTAGATTCGGTGAGTAAATGCTACAGACAGGGTATTATTTAACGTGTAGCGTATCTAATACTTTTATTTTACCTAGACTGAATGCATTAGGTTCTTCTGTCCTCAGAGACAAAGTTGAAAAGTTTCACGTGTCTGTTTATTACAGTCATACTTTTTAAACTGGAGCACAGCACTCAAGATACTTTGTAGAAGAGTCCTAGCTACATGTTAGATTATAGTCGTAAAAGTAAGTGCTACTGAGAATTCTACTTCATGCTTCGTTGCGATATTGACAATTTCAGTAGCAAACTACTGGAATTTGTACGTTTAAGTGCCTACGAAAGTCTCCTACGAAACTGAACGCGATCAACACATCAAAACTGCGTTCAAGAGCTGTCAGTGTCAACATTGCATAAAAATAATGACAGTGACAGCTCTTGAATGTGGTTTAGATAAGCTGTTCGCGTTCAGTTTCATTTGTAAATCCGCCCTAAAACGTGAAACACAAATGTAGGTATATTGTGTACCTTAGTACTCGTATCTACGCCAAACGACAACTCGTTCGAGGAATTATTGATACAATGATTGCATATTAGTACACATTGACCGTCGCGTCGGTGGAAGTTGGCAATTATTATCATGTGACTGGACCAGTCAAGGTTTCCAAGTCGAATCAATAAGTAAAAAGCATTTACCAGAAACAAAATTTGCTCTATTTGCAGAACAGCAATGTTTATGTAAATTCCTAATTTCGTTTGGCCGCAATCTAGTAAAGGGAGGGAGGGGGTGTTAGGGGGTGACTTGAATATTGTGTTACTGGGGTAAAACCCCTTTGTTTTCAAATTGGTTGCCTTGGTAACTAGAAACAACCCCCTTTTAATTTAAGATTATAGTGGTTGATATTTGCTTTTTAATTAGATTTATATTTGTGTAACGAGTTTTTATTTTTTTGGGTTCTTATTTTTTATACAACTGCGTTATTTTTAATATGTTAGGGTATTAGGTAGGTATATTGTTCTTTAAGGGGGTTAAAATCTTGCGTGGTAAATTGTACTCTATCTACGTATATTTCACTTGATCAAGTAGCGTATCTTCTCTATTGGGGCGAAGGGATGTCCTTGATTTGCTATCAAATTAAATACCTATATATTGCCTTCCGTGCCAAAGAGGCCGCCCAACGGTCCACTAGCGCCGCTCCTTTAAAAAAATATTATCTATTGACTTAGAAGGAATTATGAATAACGGCTAGTAAGAACCCTCGGTAAGTGTGTCTAGAATTTTCTAATACCTTTTATAAAGTTTCATATTGAGACACGAAGCAACAAAATACGATCTAGAGGAATGTGGCCGCTTTTCTTTAGATCGAATTTTGTTGCTTCGTGTCTCAGTGTGAAACTTTATAAAAGGAATTTGATAATAAAAAGAAAAAAAAAGAGTGGCGCTAGTGGACCATTGTGCGCCCTCTTAACTAAAGCCTCCAGTATTATTATTTTCCCAGTTTTACGACGTCTATATTTCAACGAATCTTTCGTGTTTATTTACTCATTTAACCCAAGTTTGTTCCCATTCAATTTCCGTATATTTTTTGTAGCTTCGTTTAAATTGGCATTTGAAGCGACTCTTTTGCATCGTCACGTTCTCCTACGGATGTGTTCGTAACGAAACTGATCTAATCGCGTAACGTAGCGTGTTCACCGCAAAATTTTCATTTCCGCGAGTCTGGGATGCACGTGAAGACTCGGTTTAAGATATCACTGTGGAACGTTTGCGTTTTGTCTAATAATAGGGTAGCTGTTCAAAGGGCCGCTTGCACCAATGACGAATTTAAAACATTGTTCTGTTTCTGCCAACAGTTTGAAGATGACAGAGACAGAATGACGTTTTAAAATGTTTAGCGCTAAACGCATTTAAGAGGCTTACAGCTAAAGCGCGGTCACTGTCGGGCTGCATAGAAAAAAAAGAGAAGCGCGATCACACAACGCAGGTAATTTATTGCAAAATATGAAAAAAAAAAAAAATATTGGACCACAAACATTTAAAAAAAAATACATTAATATAGAAATTAACGATTGTAGAATAATCTGACAAAAATCAGAATGATTGCATGTGTGATTTGATTATGATATGATTTTTATTCGTTAAAAGAAATTTTTAGAAGTATCTTCGTGATTTTTTTCTATAGTATCAAATTAGTTGTATTATATTTTCAACACAATATCTTACTAGTTTATATCCTGAAGAATATCATATATTTTTCTGGTTTTGTTTGCTGCAGTGGATCATAACTTTTAGGCATTATAAAACTTGCGTTTAGGCACGTTTAGGTCTTGTAGTCCTCTTAATGGGTCTTAGTGTTCTAATCGTTATTCATTTTAAGCTCTATGGATCATCCAGTGACTTTTAATAAGTAATTGCGTAGATTTTTGTGAAAAATTATCAAGTTTTATTCTTCTTTCTTCGCTTTCTGATTCATATTGAAAATTTGTGAAAATAAGCGCTAAGGGTCGCAACAAACTTTCTTAAAATACAACATTATGTGATTATGTACCAGTTGGATGAAACAGTTTCCCAGTTCCCTGCCTTTAGACATACAGGCAAGCTGCGGTCACTGCTGACACCCGTCGCTTCTCGATATCTTGCTGACGCAGCGCTCACCGGCTTAGATATTGTGCTGAGCAATACTTTGCTAAGAAATATTGTGCTGAGAAATATATTTACTAAGTCCAAAGTCTACGCTCCGAAGTTATTTAGCATCTAGCATCTAGAAATAATACCACAGATATAATACCAACAAAATACATGCTTTGTAATATTGTTATCTTTTTGTGATTGTTTTATCTAGGCACAAATACGGTGTCTCGTTTAAAGTACGTGAGATAAAGGTACGAGTACACATACTGTTCTCGTACCTAGATAAATGCATTACAAAATCAGAGATAATTATCAATTGTTAGATTTCAATTAAGTAATACATAACTAGCGACCCGCTCGTGCTTCGCAAGGTTTTTACGACTTGACAAAACATCGAGATATCTTAGGTAAACGAAACTTTAATATAAACGTATTATACTCATAAACCTGCCGGAATAAATTCTCTAATCGATGGTGAAAACCTCATCAAAATCTGTTGCGTGGTTTAGAAGAACAACGCGGACATACAGACAAACACGAAAAGCGACTTTAATTTATAATCCGATATATAGATTATGTTTTTACATATAAGTGGAAACTTGTAATTGGCCATCTTCTACATACTTTTACTGCATACTCAAATAAACTAGCTGTAAGTTTTGATAAAATAAATAAAATATTATTATATTTTATTTTATTAATATTTATAAAGCTGTGGTTTATCCTTGCTTATCTTTACACTAGTGTAGATGAGTGAGTTGGTTTGTCTGTTTTATGGGCAAACTTTCGAACGAATTATATTTATGCAGTCAGTTAATTGGGTGCCCTGGAGATAAACGTAATTGGTAAAGGCTTGTGCAGACCAGCGCGACTTGTCGCGCGACGCGAAACGAACAATACAATTTCTAAGAAAACTTCACAGTATAACAATAACCGGTGTCGCGTCGCGCGACAAGTCGTGCTGGTCTGCACAAGCCTTAAATCTGATACATGAAAGATAAAAACAACACGGGGCGTACCAGCTTTCACCGCTATCTTCTAAAGCGGTGAACGGTCACACAATATCGCCTTTTGTCAGTGTCAAAAAACGCTCTGTTTTTTGACACTGTCATAAATTGTGAAAATGACAGATTCTCATGACGGCCATTATAAGATTAACAAATTAAAATGTTTTTATTTAAGCTTTACTTTACAAAAAGGGTTTCGTGCTTGGAGCCTCCTTTTAAGCAAACAATGACTGTGTTAGGAGACTCTACCCTAGTACAACATAATTACTTAATCTATTAAAACAAATCCGAAGGTACTTAAAATATCAAATAAAAATAAGTATAATTAGTAAGATAACGGCAAGTTCCTAAAGCTGAAGCTAAAGCACCATAGCTTTGACCGTTTCCATCAACTCAGCATAACGCAGTTGTAGCTGGACATGGCCTCTCCCAGGCTGCACCACAATACCCTGTCCTTGGCCTTCCGCACCCAGTCTGACCCAGTCACCTTTTTAAGGTCGTCAGTCCATCTAGCGTTTCCCACACTACGCTTGCTGATACGCGGTCTCCACTCCAGGACCCGTCTGCTCCACCGGCCATCGGTCCTTCGATAAATCGACCGACTTTTTCCGTTTACCGTTAGGATAATACGTCATCAAGATGACAACCGCAGCTAATGTGCATTCATGGCGATTGACTGTCCCTACTATCCCAAATATGTAACATTACGAGGAGCGGATCATTCCGTATCCTGTATTAGCGTGAGCAGAGTAATCAGTAGTCATTCGGTAAATCAAAATAATTGTATGGTGGCTGCAAATGTAACTCAACATTTTGGGACATCTCTTCTCTTTGTAAAAGTTATTTCTTTTGAGAATACCCATGTCACTTTTTATCATAGGTGCTTAGGTGCTGAAATTATTTTCGGTCATAATTACGGTTCCAATTCATTTATTTCTAAAGATTTCAAACCACTTACACAGAAATACCTAAATACAAAACATTACTTGATTTATACATTTTTGTTGTCCAGGATTAGTAATTGTTCCATTATTGAACAAAGGAGAGTCCCTAGAGTCTTTTCTAAGGGTATTAGGAAAATGAAAATTGACAATACCGAACAGAAAATTCAACCTATCATGTTTTCATTTTGTTACCTCAACACCTACATAAGCTACCTAGTATAAATGAAACACATGGAAAGATCTAGATTGCACAGTTTAAACGTACTTTTAAACAGTGTCTGCATTAGTTACGAACCTAAAATGGGTCGCAGCGAACGAAATGCCTGGGGCATCATGGCCACCCTATACGATCATTCATAGTGGGTGGTCTACACTAGCTGATGTGAAATGTCTGTGTTTGTGAGCTAGAATTTGTACACTCCACTAATAACATGTGTGTCATGACTCTGAGTACCAGAACAAATTGTCGGAGATATATTAAGAACACTGGTTCATACAATGTGTCTCACGCCTTAATGTCTCATTTTCGTTCTTTGTAGATTTTCCGTCAAAATTATTTTAATGGGCAATACAGAAGTGGTGATTAAACAAAAAAACTGTAGGCATATAAAATCGCAAATATGTTATTTGAAATGAGTAAAAAGCATTTCGCGATGGATGAGTTCTTTTTCCAACGAAGACCAAATCTTGGTAACAAAATGTCAAGTAAGTGTGAAGTTAAAAAAAAAGAAAAAAACATCTTTTTTATAACGTTCACTGGCCAACACGTGCCTCTGAATGCCCTGTAACTTCTCAAAACATTTAAATAAAAGCTCCAGGAAAAACCAAGGTCAAAGGCCAAGGTCTAGGGTTAAATAAATAAAAGTAGTAGGCGACCTTGGCCTATCCCCATTAGTCTGCCCTAGATCCAGACACATTACTGGCAGCCATCTTGTTTACGATAAACGAGAAACTACTCGACAAGTGGAAAACAGTCGGTCGATGCTGTAAAAATATTAACGTGAAGCTTAGGTGAAGTGAGCGTGAAGTGAGCTGTCACTGCCACAGAATCGACCGGCAGGATGCTAGGGATTAACACTATTGACAGCTCACTTCACCTAAGTTTCACGGTGATATTTTTACAGAATCGAACGGCTGATCCTTGTTTAGGTTTGTTTTGGGGGAAACATAAAACTGCTGTTGTACTTGGGAGACCTCGAAGTAATCGTTTGAATGTTTGTTACTAAATCACGGCCTTAATGTCTTTGTAGATTAGGCTAAAATATTGTTCAGATTATAGAATGTTTCTTGGATTACAGGCTTAATTCTCTCGAATAGGCACGAGCTACAATATATGTAAGAATATATGTTTGTGTGTGTGTGTATGGGTATAATGTAGGCCATACACGCTACGGTCTACCTGTGCAGGTGTGCCTGCGCAGGTCGAGCGGCGTGTCGTACATTCCAAGAACTGCACAGATCTATTCCAATACACGCTCCAGTTTTACACAGTGCACAGTTAAACTTTTCGGTAGACCTTGGCGTGTAGACTCGCTTAAAAAATAAATAATGAAATAAAATAGCCTTTTATGTCTTGCCTTTTAATTCAACCAGAATTACAAAAAAATATATAAATACTGCAGGCATAATCATAATTTAACATTCCAATTCGTATTTTTTTTTTTTTTATCTATTAATGAACACCATAAAATAAAAATAAATCTATGACGATTTTGTAGTTTATTATAGCAAGAAACTCTCTTATTCGAAAAATAAAAGAAAGAAAAGAAAGAGACTTTCACGACGTCATCGATCCAGCGAGCTATGGGCCTTCCTCCCATTCTTTGGCCTGATGGGCCTGGCCATGACGTTACTCTTGAAGTCCAGCGGTTGTCTTTGAGTCTTGCAGTATGTCCAGCCCATCGCCATTTTAGCTTTTGAGAATAATTGAGGGCATCTATGACTTTCGTTTTGAATCATATACGAATATGGGGTATCTTTTGAATTTTTCGTATTTTCGTGACACTCCTTATGCTCCTTTGCAATGATGTTATTTTTGTTTTTATTCGATGGTTTCAATGTCTGGCAAGCATATGTTAACGAGGGCAGAAGGCAGGTAGATATCCTATGACTCTTTTCTTATTTTTTATAGGCATACCACGATTGACTATTTCTTTAGTAGCGTTTTATTTGAAGGTGGGCAACGTCGCAAATAGATGTCAAATATTTCGCTGTTTTGATTAGTTAGCCACATTTCTTATTTTCATACAGTAATATTGCCACATTAATCATTTGACAGCTATTTGCGATGTTCCCAATTTTTAGGATAATAAGATCTTAAGACTCCAAAACTTTGGGTACGCCACAATTGTGGCGATAAGTCCCCTCTTTGAGGAGTGGCTTGAAAGGTGCCACGGCGTCCTCACCTTCCGCCTGACGCAGGTCCTCACCGGACACGGCTGTTTCGTGAGGTTCCTGTTCCGCATAAGGCGGGAGGAAATGCCCGGGTGTCACCACTGTGTGGATCGCCCGGAGGCCACGGTGGAGCATACGGCGGAGGTCTGCCCGGCTTGGGCGGAGCACCGCCGTGTCCTCACGGAGGCGATCGGCGGCGGCGATCTCTCGCGTCCGGCCCTGGTTCAGGCCATGGTTCGGAGCGAGAGTGCATGGGAGGCCGTCACCTCCTTCTGCGAAGCAGTTATGCTCGCGAAGGAGGAGGCGGAGCGCGCGAGGGAGATGCAAGCTGCACGCCCTCGCGGCCCTAGTCGCCGCAGGAGACGCCCCGGGCGTCGGGAGCCGAGAGCCGACTTCCGGCCACGGACGGTGAGCAATGGGCAGCTCGTCGTTCGATAAGGACCAGGCCCGTGTCGACGGCGCGTTGTGTTCCACGCGCGCCTCAAAGAGATGTCAGCACCAACCGACGGGGTCGAAACACCAATGCCTGCTGGGGTTGCGGGTTTGTCCGAAAGGGATATCGCGGCCCCGGCACACAGGCAACGAAAGGAACACGGGTGGGTTTTAGTCAGTAAAAGTCTGACACACTCTCTCGCTCTGCCCAGAGCGGGAGAAGTCGTTTGATGATTTCCCACTCGCAAAAAAATAAATAAAAGACTCCAAAACTTATTCCACGTATTTTTTACTCTTCGTTCGAATTCCATCTGATCAACCTGACTATATCACCACTCGCGGAGGCTATTTAAATCCACATAAATACTAATTTAAAAACTACATGATGTACCATTTTGTGACAAATAAATTATTATGATTAATGACAGAAGAGGTATTAGAAATTCAATATTAAACATATTTGTGGGTAAAGATCTCATCTCAATGAGATCTTTGCCCACAAATATTTTTAATAGAGAGAGTAATTTACAAATTCATAAACCTGAAGTATCATTCAGATTTCAAAATTGAATGAAAACATAATACTTACCTCCTAAAGTTTGTGAAAAGACTCTTCAGATCTCAATAGACTTCGAAAGTGATTAAAAGCGTATTCAAAATGTAAGGTTTTTACGCGAATCTCAAAATGAAAGCTATTGAATGAATTCAGTGAAGCATTTGAGAATGTTTCGCCGAAAATAACAGGTACCTAAGAATTTTGTGGAATACGCGCCCTTACATATGCATAAATAACTGAACGCTTTAGCAATGGGGTGGAGCTGTCAATATTTATAAACTTTTGTATTTTTAAACTCAATGGTTTCGTGAGCACGTTCCAGTAGCAAAAAAATAATAAATATCGGAATAATACTCTAACGCTAGATCCAGGAAAAGTAAGCATTGTGAAAATACACATTTTCAAATTGAAACCAAATGCAAAATAAATTAAATCCCATTAGATTTACGATCTCACGGATTTACGCGGATGAGTGAAAAATAAATCAACAATATGAATGTTCAACAAAAACGGTGCTCCCAGTTTTCATTTTACCTTATCAGAGGAAAAAAAGTTTTTACCTCTGTTAATCATGGAGGTCGACATCTGGTAACCTGGTTTCTGAGCTCAATATAAGTAAATAGGTCACGTTCAGAGCTTCAATAAGTTAGCGTTTAGCTATAAAAAAATGTAGTCGTTAGTGCAAAATATGAGCGTAATATTGCAGAAACTCGAGCTCAATTTTTCAATGAAGCACTAAGTAATTGGAAGATGAACCTTTGAAAGGTCTATATATATATGATATTGAAAATCAAATAGAACAGGAACTGTTTGGAAAATGAGCAGCAATTTGTAACTCTGGTAATGATATAACTGAAACCGCAATTCGAGCCTGGAATATCGAATGGTAGCGATTCGATTTGTGTTCATGACGTGTAAATAATTGGTCTGGATTCTAAAATAGAATACGTAAATAGTAAATCTAAACCTAATATTACCTAGGTATATGAAAACGTGGGTGTTTAGAATATTAATACAAAGCTGTATTTGTGGTTCAAAACTCAAAGCATTTATTTCAAATAAACCAATTACAGGCACTTTTGAATTGTCAAGGGGTCGGTCAGTTAGAAAGATGAAACTAGATGCCCATTCCAAAGCGTAGTAGGTACCTATGGAGAAGGACGGGCAAGTAACTCCGCGGACACTCTTTTAAATCATGATATTAAAAAAATATTGGTTACATCAATCATGTTGAAGTTATTATACATGTGAGAACGATGCAAAACGTTAAAAGAGTCCGTAACAAAAAAAAAAAAATATATGTGGTAATCGTTGCTAACGCAATACAACATAGGAGAAGACAGTTTCCCATATTAACGAGGCTCATCATCATCATCCACAGCCCGACTTCACAGCTTATTGGTGATTCGCCCGAATTTACTCGCCCGAAACGGGCGAAACGATACTTTTAAATAATATAATTTTTTCTTAAGGCGCGGTGTTACCTCAATATTCACAAAAAACTGGTATCTTGGATAGTCGAGTATGACGTAACGCAATGAAAATATACGACGCAAAAAATACAGTGGACAGAGAAGGGTTTAAAGAAAAATTTTAACTTAATAGAATAGTAGAAAATAGTTTTATATTCCCAATAAAAAAATACTTCACAAAAATAAACTTTGGCGTCGAACATCTCCGTATTTTCAGCGATAACAATTTTATTTTAAGAGTTCCATAGAATAAACATTATTTTATAACTTTAACCAGACAATTATTTAATTTAATGTGTATATTCTGAATAATCTAAATAAAACCCGTAAAATAAATGCCCATTCGCAGCTTACTCACATCGTCAACCCAAATATTTATTCGATTTTCAACCTTATTTAATGCTCTGTAATTGTGAAAATAGATATTGCGGTCATACTTTAGTCGTCGGGCTACCGTATAGCGCGCAGACGAAGTTGTGTGAATGCAGCAGAAGCGTTTAAAATCGTAGTCAGTCCGCGCCTTAAGGTGATTCTCACGAAATTATCTACAAATAAATTAACTTCGTGCGAATCACCAATAAAAATAAAATAAAACATTTATTTGCACAAAACATGGTATACAATGGTGTTAAAATATAAATATAATGGCACAAACATGTTTAGCTAAGATAAAATATAGGATGCAAAATTTGAGGGTATTTGAAAATGTTACAATAGGTATATCCATACATTCTTTTAAACAATAGAAGCTACATTAATTCAACCACTTGTACAACTTTATCTTAAATAATCTAGAATTTAATGTTTCGAATTGACTTGGCATCTTGTTATAAATACGACCCACCCACTGTTGGGCTTTATTTTCTTGCGCCAATCCCCACACTCCTATGCCAGCTTCATCCAGGTTCTACCTGCAATAGTAACAATATCGTCCGCCCATCTCAACACCGACGCTTTGTCTTCCATGCCTTGGGAACATACCAGCCAAAAATTCTTAACAGTAGCGAGACATAATGAAGAATTCCGCCGAATGTTCATGTGTAAGGTTCCGTCGTCCAAAAGACAAGATTCAAACTCGGTTAGTACCAGCCTCGGGTGCATAAAATTGCTCACAATTTTGTTTATGGTGGCAATAAAAACCGGCCTTCGATGCTCCTTAGAGCTACTGTTTTATTATGGCCGACTTCGTTAACTTGCTGTAATGTGCTGTTTGTATTTATACAAGGACTTGGAGGAAAATGTAGTTAGCTAGGTCAGACTGAAAGAATTTAATTTCTTGTAGGCTGTGTCGGTGGCCCATTTAGTATGTTAAGGTGCGTCTACCCTAGACGAGCCGAGCACAAGCGGAGCACGACCCGAGCACAAATTCGTGTAGTTTGGCCCGACTTACAAGCCTCGAACGAGCGCGCTTTGGCATTTGGTTGGTGCTCGATTGTGATTCGCTAATTGTCGGTTTTTTGACGAACACAAAGGTATTTGCATCGCGCTCGCAGTGTAGGTTTGTTGTAATTCCACACTTGACGCCGCGAACGCCCAGAACGGCTCCGCTCGAAGACACACCTTTAGAATTAATTATGAGGAATCATAACTTGTAGGTAAGCGAATAGGATAGCCGGAATAGTTTAACTAATGATATTGCAAGTACATACATAGACTATCAACTTCTTTAAATAAACTGATTTACGATGAAAAGTCGCCAAGTTTTTGGGTACGTGCTAATTCTTTAACTGTCATATTATGACCCTTGTTGTGTTAAGTTTAAAAAGGTATGTGGGCAAAAGTATACATAAAAAAAAACCTATTCATATAAATAAAAAAAGCTTTTCCAATTTTGCAATAGCTTCTATAATGACGACGTTAAGCGAAATGTTCAGTATTGCCCCGACTCCTCTTGTCAACCCTCCTCTAACTTGACTTTAATTTAAAAACTTCTCGCCTGTGACACAATTAAGAAGTCAGAGATCGCAAAACTTTCTATTCCGCTCAAAACTGTCGGAAAAGTGCAACGTAAAGTGAAACTCGGTTTTTAATGATTTACGGAGTAGATACAAGTTTTTATGGGACCAATAAAAATTATTTATTTTCTCAAGTTCGTTCATATGATTTGGTTTTGAGGGAAATAGAGGCATGATGTTATGTAAGTTAGTACGAAAAATCACAATTTCAGTAGAATCACAAGCGGGCAATAGCCTAACGGCTCAAGCTTTGGTTTTGGGACAGGTGAGCAAGGGTCTTAAAGTTAGCATTTCTAAAACGCGTTCAAGAGCTGTCAGTGTCAAAATTGTTATGGAATATTGTACACTGACAGCTCTTGAACGCTTTTAGATGTGCTGAACGCATTCAATTTCATTGGTGAAATCCGCACTTAGTCTCGTAACGCGATATAACTCTTCATTATCATATGTTGTTGTTCACAACTTGTTGTCCCAAAAATTTCTAAAAAAGATTTAAATTCTGTAGGGCACTTTGGCAACTATTAATAGTACATCGCACTCTTATCCGAAGGGCGTGGGGTTGAAAGGTTAAGGGCGCAGACGGACGAAATTCGAGGAGACAATTTATCGAATTTATTCTAATACCAACAGCAACTTACATGATATTATATGTGTAATATATAGTATATAGTATATGTATAATCCAGTAACGGGGTAATACGATACCCCTTGGTAAGACTGGTTGTCAGACTTTTGGGCTTCTGACGACCCGTAACGACTGTCGATGATCCACTAATGACAGCCGCGACCAACGGGTTAACGTGCTTTCCGAGGCACGGAGGAGTCTCGGTATGTAAAGATGGTCACCCATCCACGGACCAACCCCGACAAGACCCATGCGGCTGTTATGACTTAGCCATGAACTCCTCTAATACATTATATACATGTCATTATAATTAATTGCAAATACCTAAAAAAGGCCGTTATTGCATTGATAACGGATTGGATTTGAGGAAAAATCCCAAGAATACTTACCGAAGGAAAAGAGTTTTCTTTACTGAAACTATTCACTTATAATCTACAAGTAAACATTGTCGGGAAAAACCTCGGAATTAAAGTTCTGTAGCTAGATCTAACGAGAAACGCTCACAAAAACGTAACAGCGCTTGTCGGTCGGGGCGCATAAAGGCTTGTGCAGACCAGCGCGACTTGTCGCGCGACGCGACACCGGTTATTGTTATACTGTGAAGTTTTCTTAGAAATTATATTGTTCGTGTCGCGTTGCGCGACAAGTCGCGCTGGTCTGCACAAGCCTTAAAACCACTGAAAAGTATCATAAAAGTAACAAATGAAAAAAGTTTTGTAAAGCCAGCATATAAGCGCATGTCTTGCAGCATACATCCTCCAGTTAGTTTAACAAAACTTTAGTTCCTATAAAAAACTCTAAATTTTGCATATTGGAACCTTAAGGCGACAATAACTGACTTTTAATGATTTTATACTGAAGATCACGTCTAAACGAGTAGTATTAATGATTTAGAAAAAAAAAAATTAAAATTAGAGCATTTTCTTAATAACTTAATATACTCGTATACGTACGAATATTTTAGATTATATTTATATTGCATAGTGAAATTAATTTGTAAAATTATGTCTAACGCGGATAAAAAACTGAGAATCACACAAAATCTATCAAGCGTATTTTTCTGAAACCTTCACTATTTTAAAGAAAGACAATTTAATTGTTGATATTATAATATAGGTCCTTTATTAAAATACCTTTTGTTTTATGTATAATAAATTAATAATGCGTCAAATTGGGGACAGCGCTCCTTGATGGGCGAGTCTTATTACTGGCTGGACGTACGATGCGTTGCGTGAACTCACTACAGACCACGCAAGCTAACCACTCAAGGTCACTGGCATATGTCGGCGTCTTAATAATTGTAATTTGTTATTTTGTACAATAACAACTCGACTCGATTGCCTCGTTGGTTTAGTGGTACTCCTGAGCATGAGGTCCTGGGGTCGATTCCCACTTTGGGCAAAGTGTTATTGGGCTAATCCGTCTGGAATTTCTCAGGAGCAGCCCTGTGTCTGGATTGGTGCCGATGGTGGCAATAGGCTCGCCCCTTATTACATGGGACTTAAATATCACTGGTGAAATGTGGGTGTATCTTACCTAACCCTTCGGAGACACAAAACGTGATGATATGTGTAGATAGAATAATCTTTATTATACACAATATGTATAATAAAGATTATTCTATCTATCTTATCCTTTAGAGGTATGAGGAACAGGGTGTAAAGTTCACTCATTCCCTATAGAAAAGGGAGGCCCAACGATTGATGTCGGATAGTCTTATATATGTCGCTCACACGGTCAATTCTAATTGCGCGATGGAGGATATGTGTGACGGCAGGATTTTTTGTAACGTCAGGTCTTTGTTGCGTAGATAGCATGTGGCGCTGTAGATGCCGCCACAACACCAATATAGGTAAATAAGTACCTGTAAACTGTACATAACTTCAAGGGACCATAACTCGATATCGATATTCCGAGTTTGCTTATCCGTGAACGTGTTCATTGAATCGATGAAGGACATCTAATTGGCGCAGTGAAGCAAATATTTGTTTATAGGGATGCTGTGTATTACTTGAATGATTCTGAATTTAGAAATATATAAGAATAGAATATTAATTTATATGTAGATAACTTAGTTGTATAGGGGTTTATTTATAAACGTTGGCTAAGGTTAAGAGACGTTTAAACGTCATTCATCAAATCATCACACTCATAACATAGAAAAAAAAACAATGAATCATAAATCTATCATCTATCTATCTTCTATGTTTGTAAACGCACCCACGGTACAAGAAGAAATTCTTAGTGTGGGGCAACGTTTTTAAAAAAAGAAAGAAAGAAGAAAGATAAATGTTTAGGTTATGGTATTTGTCGCCTGAAATAAATGGTCTTATATTTTATTACATAAAATATAATTAAAAATATATTTCATTAAAAATATATTATTATTATATAATATATATGGTTAAGTAGACGTTAATTATTACGTAAAGTTTATAAATAAACCCCTTTATTTTCATGGGTTTTGCAACTCTGCAAAACCCATGAAAATAAAGGGGTTTATTAAAATAACTCTATTTTGAGAGCTTATGGCATCGCAACGATAAATTGGTTGGCATCCAGCCTGCCTTATAAAGATTTCATATTGTCTTCTGATTTATTATCCAGTGTGCTTGATTTACATTTACCGCCTTCTTTTATGATACCCACATAAAAGTCTCGCAAATATTTGATATGCTGCAACGTTCCAGACTAAGGAAATCTGTTCGATATTTCAGAAGGCTAGAAGGAATATTCCAGAAATAACTCGTAATTTCGAGTATTATTAATGTTTAGGAAGATTATATTATTATTGTTGTTACTTTTTATACCAGGAAAGTTATTAAATAAAACAAAAGCTTCTAAATGTTTGAGTGCCTTTCAGGGTTGAATTAAAGTGAAAATGTTTCAGTTAAATTAAGGGTTTTTCATCATAAAACGTGGCTAACTTCAGGGTAAAAACCTTAAATTTATTATTGCAGAGAAGTTTGACCTTTGTCTGAAAATAATACGTTTGTTTTACAATCTAATTAGGATCTGATTCGGGTTTTATTGTAGACCCAAATCAGTTGTTTATTAGCGCCAGCCGTTTGTCAAAAATAACATACAATAATGGCACACAAAATCGCTTAAATACAGACGACAACACAAAAGAGATCGTCCATTTTAATAAGTATTCCTTTCCACATAAAAGTCTGCTTAAATAAGCCTTTCGCTTGATGTTCAAAGAATCAAAATGTCTCGGACAACTTCGTGTCTGCAGCAACCGGTTGCTTTTACATCAAAGTTGTCTGGTATCAAATTGCTGACAGTTGCTGCTTATTTTTAAACGACACCTGCCGTACTATGCTCTGCCCTATAAGGATGTGCCGATTATTTTGCCGGATCGACTACTAAGTACTAATCTTAAAAGGTCATTTTATTTGGGTTTCTGAATTGAGAACATGTCAAACTCTAATTTAGCAGTACTTAAGGTGAAAGCCAGCGATATTAAAAAAAGTATTTGGTTTTTTTAAATTGAAGAAATCATCTTAATTAATTAGAGTTCCATCCTGTTCACAACTTCAAATTCTCAATTCAGAAACCGGATGTAAGTAATCAGTCTCTAAAATGCTCAGTAAAAGAGCGATTAGTTGTGACATTTTTGGAAAGAGATTAGAGATATTCCTCGTAGTTTTAGGTGAAGAACGTGCGGAGTGCTGTTATCAAACTACACTTGTGGCGTACCTAAATGGGTGGATTACCTACTAGAGAGTTACGAACTAATGTTTTGTGCGATTAACCTAAAACTTATTGGCTTGTAGATGCTGAAGAACGAGTCGGCTCTCGTTTTTTAGAGCAAATACTGTAGTAGCTTGATAGAGCGATGTAGGTGCTTAGTTGTTTTGCTGAGCAATGATTAATGTCATTGCTGATATATTTCCAATATTCCCAGCATATTCAAGACTGCACATTACCATGTTCAACTAGCTAAGTAGCTATGATACATTAAATTATGTTATGTGATGATTAACCGGTCGATGTGGCGACGCTTAGGAGAGGCCTTAGTCCAGTATTGGACGTATTTTGGCCAAAATGAACGAATGTGATAAATTAAATAAATAAACAAAGTTGAAGGCAATAAGCTACCGTTCACTATAATGTTCTTTAACTGCATATTCTCGGACCATGAAATAGAATAATAGTTTCCTTAAATATTCGCTAGGAACATCCTTTAATCGACGCTTACTTCGCTAGGGCATAATATCAAATGGCGGCTTGTCGTAGTTTAGCACGCTTATTTTTCCTCTCTACAATTTCCTTTGAGACACACTATTAATGAGTTCCGTTTTCCTTGAAAAACTTTATTTACTATCCGGAAAATTATTGTTTCCATTGTAAATTATAACTTTATGCTACAGTTTATTTTGATTAAAAGTAAAACAGAGGTGGTCTGTTAAATATCGATTTTGTCTTCGAGATCGCCCATTGTAAAGCTTGTCTACTCTGAAATGACGCGCCCCACTACTGCAGTAGTGGGGCGCGTCATTTCAGAAGAGATTCGGTTCGTTATTAAAAATTAAAATTTAAAGTCATTTATTCAAATTAGGCTGAGAATCAGCACTTTTCGAACGTCAAAATTACATAAGACATACCCCCAAAACGCCCACCCTTCAACACTTCCTAGTGCATTAGCTGGGAAGAAGAAGTGGTGCAACAAACGCCCCAGCAGCACAGCTGTCTGTTCAGTTAGAAGAACAAAAAAAAAAGTATTCAAAATAATTTACATTACGCAACACAAAATATAATTTAAATTATTAGCCATATGTTGGCTAGCTCACGCCAATATACCAAAACAAAATCATCGAGAACTATACTCAGGCCGAAATAAAAAACTAAACGTAAACAGAACTTAATATCTAAATAAAAAGCCTCCAGGCATAAAGGGCGTGCCCGCTTACATATAGTTGTAACTGGAAGTTATAAATGATAAACTAGGACCATCGATGTAAAATAAATAAACAAACAATTAATTACTAATAACAATAAATAATATGATCATTTGTCGAGGTCACTAGCTAACCACATATTGCAATACAACTCATTAAAAAAATATTGTGGTGAGTAGATTTTGTTAACAATAAATTAAAATGATTTGACTTAAAAAGTCAAATAAAATAAACAATTATATAAACTCATATAACTTGTCAGTAGGTTAGCTGGAGAAAGAACATAAACATTGTCTTGAGTTAATCACAGCGACCAACTATTCTTGTCATTTAAGTAGTCGTTGATAGAATAGTATGCCTTTGAACAAAGCTTGAAGCTTATCATCTACCAACCCGCACTGGGCCCGCGTAGTGGATTATGGCCCACTCAATCTGACTGAGAAGAGGCCTGTGTCCCAACAGCCTGCAGGTTGCAGCATGAAGGTTCCTTCTAACAAACCTGTCTGGATAATCATTCAAGTAATCTTGATAAAAAAAAAAAAAAAAACATTGCCATCTACATTAAGGTACCATTCCGTACTCGACCGCGCAGGAGGCAACTGCAGGCGACACGACTGGTTTCTATATACTTCTATGAAATACCTTCCGTAGCTAGCGACACGTCGCGTCGTTGGCAGCAACGGGCGAGTGACAGGCGACACGTGCAGCCTGACCGCAGACGAATAGTGCCGGCAACACTCGAGCGATAACACGTTTTTCTATCTTCTATCTACCGACTGGAATACGGGCTGCTGCCGCCTGCGGTCGGGTTCGGAATCATGACTGCAGCGACATGACATCGCGACACGTCGTGTGCAGTTGCTGCCCGCGGTCGGGTACGGAATGGTACCTTTAGGGTTGCTCCTGTTTTCTAGGTGTGTTAACAGACTTAAATCTAACATGCAACAAACTGCTACTTATTTACTCAAATCGTTATCGTTGTAGGTTGCCTCGCTTGTCTTGTGGTTGCAAATGCTACTGCTAAGCACGACGTCCTGTGTTCTATCCGGGTCAGGCAAAGTCTTGTTGATCTTTTCCATCTGGAATTTCTCAGTAGCAACTTGGAGTCTGGATTTGTGCCCGGTTGATGGCAATAGGCTCGCCCCCTATTACATGGGACTTAAACATAACTGGCGAAATGTGGGAGTACTTACTATGGATACACCTCTGCCTAACCCTTCCGGGAAAGAAAGCATGATCTTATGTAATGTTATGTTATCGTTGTCAATATTCATCATGACATTGGTTATTCCTGCCAAACTGCGGGTCAATCAACTTGAATATTGTGCGTAACAATTTATAGTGAGTCTTTTGTTTGCAAACAAACGAAGAGAAAACAGTGTGAGTACTCTCTATTAAGGTGCTGATAGACTTGAGCATTCATTTGTAATGAGCATTCTAGTAAATGTTACATTACAGAAAAATAAACGGGAGCGTTTTAGTGAGCATTCTAGCGATCGTTCTAGCGAAAGGACAGTCAATTGCTTCGAGCTCTTTTCCGAGCCGAGCCATTCTGTTATTGATCTGCCGCCGTCCCTCTATGCCTAGAGCATTGACATTGACTAGAGCGTTCGCTAGAATGATCGTGAAAATGTTCGTAGCGATGTTTGGCGCTGTTCGTTGTTCAGTTCGACAAATTTAAAAACGGTGAATTCTCGATGTTCTGTTACAAGTGAATGCTCATGTCTATCAGCACTTTTTATATTTACTGTACTCGATACACATATCACACCTGGACATCGTCTATGTAAACGGATTTTAGTCATATTTGAGTTTGTCCTTTGTTGTGGAGTGTGATGTTGTGGAAACATCGTAGCTGCGTAAATAACACTAAGAATGATGGCAACATTTCTTGTGACTGTGGAATATGTGAGGAATTACAACAACGCAGTAATTAAGTGGAATATTTCCAATGTTTTCATATAGCGACCTATTCGGATTTTAATTAGGTTATTTATGAGTCTGGCAGTTGTTTACCTTTTTCATTGTGTAGTAATCACATTTTCGTCACTGAAACATTCCTGCATGTCAAATAACCTCCGTCATAGGTTAGGTAGAGGTAAACCTAAAGTACACCCATGATTTTTATTATTAGTTACTAGTTTCAACTCTACCATTTCTGAGTAAATTTCTGAAAACCAATCCTTGTTCATATTATTATGCAAAATTATGATGTCGCTCATTCCGATAAGACCACCATTGTACCATCATGAACATAATATAAATATATTACAATGGACAGCTCGTCAATTATATCTGATTTCATGATTTAGTTATACGAGTATGTACTAATTGATTTAGGTAATGCAGCAGAAACGAAAAAGACATCAAAATAGTTGTTTTTTTTTTTCCGTCAATCAAGTGTGAAACCTGAAAACATTGTAGCTTGCGAAAAAATCAATTAATTGAGTTTTTTTTTATAGTCTCGTTTCAGTCATAGAGTTACAACCCTATTGAAATGGCTCTTTTATTCAAAGTAGTTTGAGTACAATTAATAAAAAACTAACTAATATAATACTATATCAATCTTTATCTACTCTCATATCGTCATATTCGAATTATAAACTTTAAAACGAGTTTATATTGACATACTTTATAAACACAATACCGAAATTTAAAAATAGCTTCGTATTATAACACTTTTTCTCTAACAAAATAATGCTATAAAACACATTTTTTATATTACGGTACAAGGCAAATCCAAGAAGTTAATATCACCGAGGACTTTCCATCAACTTTTGTAATGGAACGTTAGCGCCTGTTGCCTAGCAACCAACAAAGCAAACCTAAATAGTCTTTGGCAGTACGTAAAGATTGCGAGGTGAGAAATTTTACCCATATTGACGGGTAACATTTTTCATTTTCCAAAAATTCTTCCTTTTTTTTTGTTCGTTTGTTTATTGGCACCTTGCAGCTATCTATCTAATATCGGTCGTCGAGATGACGGCAAATACATATATTATTTTTGTAAATGTGTTTTCCCTCTTGTACAGATTGACTTGTTTTTAACAGGTGTGTAATGAAGTACGTACCGACTCATCTTTGTGTCTAAACAGGTGTTTATTTCATGTAGTTAATATCCTCTATATGTGTTCGCCCTACACTCGTAACTATACATTGCCTTAGTAACCCAATGACAGCAACGGTACTGCAAAAAGCTCGACTACAGCTGCTACAAAAAACATTAAATATGTACATACAGCAAAACATTGGCTTACATAATTGCTTACATCTGTCTGTACTGCAACTGTTGACCATAAGACGCGCAATTAAGATTTTCTAAGATGTAATACTGGTGTAATTTGATAATTAACAGTGTACGCAGCCGGCGTGGTTACACGAAGTAACAAAGCGTAGAAGGCTCACTTTGTTCATTGCATTCATTAATCATTCTTTGGTGAATACGGCCTATTTTTTTTCTTATTTGGGTGTAAACTTGTCAAATAACTTCCCGCTCTGGGCGGGCGGAGCGAGAGGGCTTGTCAGAGTAAAACCCACCCTTGTTCCTTCAGTTGCCAGGGGCCACGGTAACCCTTTCGGACTTTCCTGCGACCCTGGCAGGTATCGCCCCAACGGACCTCGTCAGTTGTGCTGGTTGACATCTCTTTGAGGCGCGCATGGAACACAACGCGCCTTCGACCCGGGCCTGGTTCTTATCGGACGGCGAGCTACTCATTGCTCGCCGTTCGCAAGCCCGCGCCTACGGTGGCCGGGAATCGGCCTGGGCGACGCCCAGAGCGTCTCCTGTAGCGACTAGGGGCGTGAGGGCGCGAAATTTGCCTCTCCCTCACGCGTTCTGCCTCCTCCTTCGCGAGCATTACTGCTTCGAAGAAGTAGGTAACGGCTTCCCATGCCCTCTCGCTCCGTACTATGGCTTGGACCAGGGCCGAACGCGGGAGATCACCGCCGTCAATCGCTTCCACGAGGACACGGCGGTGCTGCGCCCAACCCGGGCAAACCTCCACTGTGTGCTCCACCATGTCCTCCAGGCAATCCACACAATGGTGACACCCGGGTGTTTCCTCCCGTCTTACTTATCCGGAACAGGAACCTCTCGAAACAACCATGTCTGGTGAGGACTTGCGTCAGGCGGAAGGTGAGGACGCCGTGGCGCCTCTCGAGCCACTCCTCAAAGAGAGGACTTATCACCGCAATGTTGGCGTGCCCACGGTAAATACGGCCATAAAAAAAAGAGAAACTTAAAAAAAAATGCTGCTTATGGTTACTGCAACAGATTTTTTGTGGTTTCTTGCATTAACACTAAGATATTTACAAATATGACGCCAGTTTTAAAGACAGAGTTTAAATGCCCAAAAGCTAATTGCTAGATGAAAAAACAACACATCGAAATCATCTGTGAAGAGGTGTATACTTTTCTTACTGTCAGAATTTTGCGGAATATGGTGGCCTATCCTCAGACATGGTCAAAAAAACAAAAAAAGGAACGCCATTATTATGATTGGCCTTCTGAACCTTGCTGTTCCGTTGTATCCGGTGAGTTACAGCGGCGCGTGCGCAAGTTGCTCTCGTATTGTGGTCACCAGTTCCACGAGAACCATATAAAGAGTCGTGACAGATGCTTGTGACAATAACCGCTTGGATTATAATGACTTTATTGGAATTATTAGCATTGAGAAGATCTAAAGTATGCTACAATTATGCCGTTTTCTTGGTATGAGTTGCTTGCAGACGCAAACTTTTTTGAGTAGACTTGTTTTAAAACAAAGTTTAATCGTATTATATTAACAGCCTATGATATGCCCACTGCGGGTCAAAGGCCTCTTCTCGTACAGAGAAGGCATGAGCATTGATCACCACGCTTGCTCAAGACAGGTTGGCGATTTCAGACATATACCCTAATCGTAACTAATATTATAAATGCGAAGGTGAGTTTGTTTGTTTGATACGCTTTCACACTAAAACTGCTGAACGGATTTGGATGAAATTTGGCACATGGGTCGACCATGACCTGGAGAAGGACATATGTTTTTCATCTTGAATCGCTGACGAAGTCGCCTGCTAGCTAGTTATAGCTAGTTAACTATAAGTCCAGATTTCCTCACGATGTTTTCCTTCATCGATGTCAGTAATGTCCAAGACATGCTTTGCGATGATTGACATGCTTTGGGCCGACACTGAAGGCTGTATGCTGCGGATGTCGACCTCAGGAAAAGCTGCTTCTCACACGGACAACTGTACGCTGCTTGCTCCCGAGTCACCAGTCTTGACTAGCTGTATATTTTGGCTACTGAGAACAAAACTACAGGGCAGTTGTATAAAAATGTGGCTGTTATTGCAGTATATTGTGGTGACTTACGACTTTCACGCGAATGAAGTCCCGGGCAGAAGCTAGTTCAAGATAAACTCAAAAAGTACATATGAATTGAAAAGTCTCACGGTATATTTTACCCGGATTTGAACCCACAGCCTTATGATTCGTTTTTAAACATATACCTATGCGTTTATGAGAGTGTTAATCATTGTCAGCATTCAATTAATTTCGGAACTTGATTGATAGGTGTCACGTACAAAAGACCGTTGTAATTGGCTCCCAAATAGGACCCAATTAAAAACTCCAAAGAGGGTTTTGTTAATGGTTACCAACTACAGATAGAACTTTTAATAAAGGTTTTGGTTGTTTTCGTTTTAATAACACCCACGGAGTTATTGGTTATACATTTATGGTTACCGAAAATCCAGTCATAAAGTCGACAAAAAAAAGAAATAATTTCAACCAATATGTCTATGTATCGCTTCCGATATATTATATATAGTTACATATTGGTCATGAGTACGGGATGTCAATTGACAACGAAACGCAACTGCGAAGTTGGCGCGCTTCGACAGAGTCTAGCCTGACGTTAGTACGAGTCGACGTACTACTTAGTCTGTGGAGTCGACGATGGGCGCTGCGGAGGCGTGGCGCCGTCGCTCCCTTTGCCATCGGACATCGTACGGAAACAAAACGCCTAGAAACTGTCCAACGTTTCGTTTTGTAAATTTTGTCAAGTTCAAATATAACCTAAAAATCAATAATCAACTTCGGCCTTTTTCTTTTCGGGCGAAAATAAAAAGTCTGAAGTTCATCACATCTACGCCCAGTAAAATGTTCAACGGAGAAGATTCCAGCTCCAATCGGCCCCCTGTCCCGATAGCACGGTAGTAACTACTATCACTAATATGTAACTATAAGCTATTGGAAAAAGAGTTATTTTTAAATAAATTTATCAAAATTCATATTTAACTGTTTTCGGCACCAGACACAATAATAGTTTGTAATAAAACAATTAAAGAAGTGGCCGTTAGTTGACTTGCGCTGGCTTTTACAGTTAAAGTGATTAACAAACTTAATCGCTCGACCTAGATTCGGATAGCGCCGATTCTTTGCTTAATATTTATTGCTATTCATAAATACAAAGGTTAAGTTGCTCCAGAAAAAGAATGGACAGTAAATGGGAACTTTAGAGAATTGTGAAAATACTTTCAATATTGCAGTTATTGCATGTAACTGGAACTTTGAAGAATTTGGTGTATATAGTACTCGTAAAATGCTTTAAAGTAAACTAAAACAAAGATACTACTACTAGTTATTTACCCCAGATAAATTAAACAACTTACTTAAATAAAGTTGTAGCATGCTACTGTAATGTTTTACGGAAGGTATTCATGAGGTATGCTGTAAAAAACATGAAACTGTTTTCAATTAATCATAACTGTTTGAAGTTAAATTGATTAAATTCAAATATCTTACTAGTGTGATAGTAAAAAAAAAACATTTAGAGCTTCTCATTGTGCGTCAGTGGCACAGAACATATACAGGGGTATTGGTAATGTGTCGGCAATCCATTATGGGGATGTAGGAGAAATCCCATGGGTCATTTGCAACCAAATGACCCCAAACGACCCTTATGTAAATCACTAATAACTACTACAACAATTTTACACTACCAACAATTTTCGAGTAATTTGACATTTTATATTTTAAAATGAATTATATTAAATTACTTTTAAATGAAATTGACTTTTTATTGCCCATAAATATTAGGTCCCCTATGAAATCAGCGTTTTGTATGGAGAATTTTAAAGAAGTTGCATTTTTCATACTAACATTTTCTTAATTTATATAACAACCATGAACTTTTATGCAGTAATGTTTAAAAACTAAGTTAACGTAATATGCCACTTAGATTAAGCTAAAAAATTCGTTTTGGCTAAGTCAAACAAATAGTGGTCATTTCTGCTAACAAAATGAGGAGTCATTTTTAAGGTATTTTTTATTATAAGTAATAAGGTTTTTTTACTATTAGTAGTTGTCTATAATGGTCATTATTCGATATACTACCAAGCAATTGATGAATATTTTAAATCATAGAAGTGACGACGTTCTCTAATTGTGAGAAAAAAAAAACGCCCGTTTCATAGGTAGGAACCCAATATATACTTTATTAGTTATAAGGTCAGTGGGTTTTTTGGGAAATTCTCAGCAGCAGAGTTCGTTTTGAAAGCTTGCTCCCGTTTGTTTCTTGGTTTTAGCGAGATGAGGGTGAACAAAGGTGTACGTTTGATTAAACCTTCCCAGACAAGAGGTGTAATGTAATGTAATACAGGTGTATACATAAAACAATTCATATACTGTCCATATTAAAGTAGTAATGTATAATATTTTATAACACAAAAGTTGTTTCTCATTTCTGCCTCGTGACGTGTATCATGTACTTATATGAATACCTAGAGGATAGCAACATGTTTTTGTAATTATGTTTTAGTTACATACGTAGAGGCGGTAGAGAGGCCCAAGTCTACGTGATGTCTGCAAAAAACGAAGGAATGACAGCATTGGAAAACATAATATTATTTCGGTTTATGATTTCATAAAGGTCACGTCGTCGTGTTGGTTTTCAGAGGTCGTTGCCATGGTATGTCTTCGCAAACATAATATCAGTCCGTAAATGTTCATCGTTTGAGCATGGAAGAGCTAAATTTCTTCTTAGTTATGATTACGTCTGCAATGGTGGGACATGGAACATCTTCATAATACGGGTGATGCCTGGGTAAAAAAAAAGAAATACTTTTTAGTCCGTCCGCCTCAGTCAGATAATAAAAAAAATATTAGACACGTATTTTTTGCTTTATCATATTAATACAAAATCGGAGTGGGCTCGCTACGTCAAAACTCAATATAAAATCTACCAAAACGTGTCCTCATGCCACAGTTTAACTCAATGTATCGCCGTAATCTTTTCAATCTGCCTAGCCTTTTCCCAACTATGTTGGGGTCGGTTTCCAGTCTAACCGGATGCAGCTGAATACCAGTATTTTACATGGAGGGACTGCCTATCTGACCTCCACAACTACTCCACAGTAACTGGGTAATACGATACCCCTGGGTAAGACTGGTGTCAGACTTTCGGGCTTCTGACGACTCGTAACGACTGTCAAAGATCCACGAATGACAGCTGGGACCAACGGCTTAACGTGCTTTCCGAGGCACGGAGGATTCTCAGTATGTAAAGATGGTCATCCACTCCATCCACTGACCAACCCCGGCAAGCGTAGCTTAACCTGATGGATGGACCAGTGCAGCTGTTGTTACTTAGCCACGAGCTCCTCATCGCCGTAATCTTTTGATTACGTAAAAAAGGAAAAAAAATCTTCTTGAATATTTTTTTATAATATACCTGAGGGACGAAAAATTTTTTGTCATCATCCGTGTTGCCACTCTTAACAAAATAGATTGGTTTTGCCAGTGTCATGTGGTTTATATTCAATCTACTAAATACTGTTTTCTGTCTAATCCTATTTATATTTCGTTATTTAATAATGTACAATCACATATTATAAATTGAAGTCACTTTTCGTGTTTGTCTGTATTACCGCGTTGTTCTTCTAAACCACTCAACAGATTTTGATGAGGTTTTCACCATCATTTAGAGAATTTATTCCGGCATATAACTAAGAAATCTTGTTGTTTTGTCAAGTCGTAAGAACCGTGCGAAGGAGGAGCGGGTCGCTAGTTTTATATAAGCACAAGCCGTGTTCCCAATGGCATTTCCCATCGGCAAAATATCGAACTAATACAAACTTTCATCTCTATTTAACCCCTTCAGGGGATGAATAAAAAAAATCCTTTCTTATTGCTCATCTTTGTTACAAAAGCAACTCTTGTGCAAAATGTCACGCTTTTAGACCCAGCGGTTAAGGCAGTGCGTTGTCTGTCGGTGAATGAATTAATGACTTGAATAAACTTATTATATAAATAACTAATCTAAGCAGCCATTTTGAACAGTATCTACTCTAGGGGAGGAGTGGCATTTGCCAAAACTTTTCAGGATGTGTAGTTTATGCACACAATGCAGGTAATTAGCATAATGCATTGGTGCAGGCAGTAACTAATGCATTAGATAACATTCTCTCGGTAGCAGTAGATTATTGTGCAACAGGGGCATAAAGTCGACCGTCCACTGCTACATAGGATCCCAGAACAAATAAAAAACTAAGACATAACGCTGTCAACAGTGATGTAGGTGAGGCCGGTTCATAAAAATGTATGCACTTAGTGAGTTGTAGTTTGATTGTATATCAGAGCGGAGGTGTAGTTTTGGCATACTTCACTGTATTGTTCGCAGCGCTGTCTTGGTTTTTTATTTGGTCTGAGCATAGGATGTGCACGGAGAGGCTTGCCACGTTAGCTACGCGGTTTATATCTTTGCTAGCCACGCATCCGTGCATAGCGTGGCCGTGGGTCGCAGTGGACGATCCCGCCTAGTTAGCCGCACGTGCATAGTTTAGCCGTGTGCTGCTGTGGAGTGGCACCTTATCGATTACACACCAACCATTACATAACTTTTCTCCCCTTAGAGAATTCGTATCTCTTGTTTTAGTTTCACCCCTAACCACGTATAAACAAACGCCTCGCTCACATAACATTGTTATTTATTTGCGCTGCCACCTCTAATGAAGCAGGTTTACAAGAAAATAATTAATTTTCTCAGTCCCTTGAAAGGATAAAGTTAAACCCCGTGGTATATTAAGCATCAGGTGACAGGAATATGACTCGTTTTTAACCCGATTGCGGCGGCGCCCAAAAGGAGGACAATGTTTTTCTCCTTGTGCTCACAAAATTAATTTCACGTAAAATTATGAACTTACTTCTTGCCATTTTGCTCTTCAGGAATTCTTTTGCAGATATTGTTCTCGTAAATAAACTTAAATGTGGGTCTGAAAGTAAACGACAATTCTTTAGTAAATGCTTTTGCCCTTTGGGCTCGATTAGATCGGAGAAAATCTGGATCAAATGCGATTTCTTTTCGAAAAATATTTTCTGTTGATATGATATTATATTTGATAGATATTGGAATGTCCTTGTTTGTAGTTCAAGGTTCACTTATACATCTTCAATCATCTGAAGGATTCGGTTTCGCTTTGAGATAGTGTGGTCTCTTCAAATGATAAATGATTTAATTTCTGGAAGTAGGGTTTACTTTACTTTACACGTCAATCACGTTTAAAAAACTAGATGAGGTTTTACAGTTTTGAATTATATCGAATATCTACTTATTTAGGTTCTTATATTAACGGGAATCCCATACCAACAAAGTCTTTCCTTCATGTTTCCAGAAATACAAGAAAAAATGTATCTTATAATGTTATGCATAAGTCATATAATATCATTTAAAGTTCCAGACAGAAGCATCGTCTGGGAATACCATGTGGAGTTTGGAGTCCCTTTTCCTTAGTTAATTGATACAACGAGGACAATGAACTTTAACTACACTCAATGATAAGTGTAGTGACTACTATGCAGTTTGTATTCCATTTTCAAATCCTTGCTTCCAATTGATGTTATTTCCACTTAAACCAATATCAACTTTGTACTTGTATAAATTAAGTATATTTCAGAATGACTACAACTATTGAAAAAGTCATAGTTTTTATTAATTTTGTGCCAGACTGAACTTGTGTGAGTTTTAAAGTTATTTTTCTAAAAACATATTTTTGTTTACATTTTTGGAAACTAAATAGTAAACGCTGGATAAAGAAAGAAAGAAAGAAAGAAAGAAAAATATTTTATTTGGGACACGCACAGGAAATACAAACAGTAAGTAATAATAAAAAATAAAAATATAAAATTAAAATACAAACAGAAAAGTAAAGACCTGTGCGAGGCCAAAAAGGCCATAGGCTATAGGTATATATTTATTTATTTCATTAATATTTTTTACATTGTGTCGAAAAGTATTAATTATAAACTAAAACAACATGAAGACATACAAATAAAAAAAAGACGTATAAATTATTCAAAATTGCAAATCCATTTTTCTGTAGTTTTCACAAAAATAAAATTGTCAAGAAGAAAAGAAAAATGAGATAGTATACATTATCATATCATAGTTAAATACTCGTATATTAATTTGCGATCGTTCTTTTAGACATCAAGTATTATATTCGGTTCTCTGTGAGCACTCAGTAAGTTGAGCGTCAGCGTGAAAAGTATTATTTCATAGGCTTTATCGTATAAAACTTAGACCATACATTGTAGTTCGACCTTACCTGGAGGTAGTATGCGTTTTAGACTGGCACTTACCAAACTGCATACATCTCTGTCCAATTTCATCAAAGGCACGACCAAACACACAAATACCTACTTAAAACCACTTTTATATCTTCAATCAAAATAGTTAATTGATTCAAGCGTGACTTTGCGGAAATCCATTATAAAATACAATAGACGACGTATATTTAGTAATCTAATCCGCGTAACTGCTCACTGCACACTGCTCTCGACGCTTGACTTGTCCACACGTCGGGTCCAGGTTTGCAACAAGTCAATAGCCATCCTGAGGCTGTCTCGTTGAGAGGTGAAACACGTGTCGATTTCTTACAGGGTTCTTTAAGACTCCTTAAGAACAGTTACGGGGATTAGGTTACTGAATATACGTCGTCTATTGTATTTCTTCAATCAAAATACCCAGTAGTGTTCATTTATTGAGAAAGCGTTTCATGAAAATTAAATCCAATACTTACCCGAGTGACCTTTTCATTAATTAACGAAAATTGTTTGTTCTGACCGATATTCTCTTCGATATCAATATCAGTGTCACAAACTTTCTCTTTTGTGATGTTTTAATAATAAAAGCAGGTATAATCATACACCATTTAAAAGTTAAAATGTAATAATTTCAAGATTTGACCCGTTGAGCCTTTTAAGTGACGGATGGCGCCATTCCAGCCCAAATTAATCAGTTTTAAAGCTGTTTATTACGAATAGGGTTGGGATGATATGACGGTTAATCTATTTTTCGAATTCCAAATTTACTGTCTTTGGAATGTCTTTGTGAGTATATTTCTATGATAGTCTAATATGGCACACACACACACACACACACACTCGTACATTTGTACGAGTAATTTTTATATGAAGAACCCATGACGGTATAATAACTACATATCATTCATTGCCTATGATCATAGTTAAGGGATCGTATTTGACAGTAAGCGTACAAATATGATCATATCTGTCTAACCTAAAAAATGGCTAAATCAAACACGGCTGAATCGTTATCCATTTTGATTAAGTATGACGTTCATATGATCATAAGTGTAATATGTAATAAATAATCAAAGAATTTGACAGATATGAAATCATATTTCTATGATAAATATATGATAGTGTAATTGGGGCCTTACAGACAGGTTAAAAAGGATTTTCGCTATTTACAGAATTTCCGAAAACTTAGCCCGAAAACGTGGTGTACCTACGGACAAACACTCAGCGAAATTCAAAGCGATTTTTTTCTTAACGTTCCCTTTACACGCGACTGCGTAAGCTTCTCAACTTATGTATGAGGGTGTGAGTGGGTGTTTACTTCATAACGTGCAAAGTTAGACTCATATTATTTTCTAGACGAGGTCAATTGAGATATTAATATCCACTGAAACTAAACACGGGCATGAAATGTTACATAATTGAGGGTAATGGTATATTCTAGTGATTATTATTTTCAGGGGAACTAGACAGTCTAGCTGCCCTAATTGGAATTTCGAACACGATGCTTCTATGGTGACGAACAAGACTGGTGACATGTGACGGAACACCATTTGGTAACGTAGGCTTTTTTTTTTTCTACGCGCCTTCGCTGTCCCACTCCTGGGCAAAGGCCTCCCTCCACTCCTTCCATCGTTCGCGAGCCCGCGCGTCCTCCTTCCAGTTTTGACGATGTAGGCTTACGAAGTTCTTATTTTCGACAGATGAGTTACCACTTTCGACTCCACCCATTTTTCATAGAGCTCATACGCCATGCCATGCATATTGCAAGTTGACTCCAGGTTCACCGGCATTGCGTTTGCGCTAAAGTTAACCCTCAAGGAGTGTCACCAATACAACTGATACGACTGACTGTAAAATATACAACTGATTTTAGTTTCACAGTTTATAATGCCGGGCGCATCCATATGCGACTTGAGTGAACCCTCCAGGAGTGCTCCCGGCACTGAACGTATTAATCATGACTGGTAAAGTTTAGTTGCACCTAGCTGTCATCATTGGTGCAGAAATTTTGTGTTGGGTTACAGCTTGGCCGTAGCAGCTGGTAAGTATCAGTTATCACCTATGGTCTGCCATATGATATAAACAAGTATGAAAGATCATCACTAGAGAATGGGTCAACCGATTGTTCTTGTTTTCTGCGCGGGGCGGTCGCTTGTTCAAGTGGTCTAATAAAGATACCCGTTGGATACTCTAGTATCCGCCGAAACAAGCGACGGCGGACACTATATTACCCGAAATTACTTCTTCAGCGGCTGTTTATCAAGAAAAGGATAGAAAATGCGTTGAAGCGAGTAAATGTAAAGGTTAGAACGGAATAGACATAATATTCAAACTGTACACTGTTATACGGTTTTTATAGTTTTTTGTCAATTTTAATTATTATTTTTAATTTTTAACGAGTTGTTGAATATTTAAATTTAATTAATCACAATTTTATTTTGGGTTTTTATCTGTTTAGAATTTAAAATAGATTATAATTTAAATGTATGAGGGTAAGTAACACTATGGACTATAATTATGTCTGAAATAAATAAAATAAAATTTATTACCCGCGAAACAAGCGATGGCCTTTTCCCCGTGGATACTATATTATCCAGAAATCAATTCAGCGGCTAGACAAGGTTTGCATAAGGAAAAATTTTGGAAAATCCATTGGAAAAGTCACAAATACACCCGAGCGAAGCCGGGCATGAACAGCTAGTACGATATAAATGAAAGTCAAGTTGAGGGATAATGTTCAGACACATAATATAACTTATCGCTTACATAGATATTTTTCAAAATGAAGTACGGTCCTCGGTGTACCAAAGGCCAATTTATTAAAAATAACTGGCTGTCTGACCTACTTCCGGTGTTCTGGAAAATCTTTTCTCCTTTGATCCGATCTTCGAACAAGTACGCCTTTATCCGAAATGTTCCTGAAGTTTTCGACCCAGAGCAGAAACGTGTCCTGCATACGGTAGCAGGCACTAACGAAAATAGCAAACATAGTTTTCATATGGATTGGCCTTAAGATTAAGGCGATAGAGTTTAATTTGTTATGACTGTGCAGCAAATTATATCATGGTGAAGTAATAAAGGTGGGTTTCGACGAATGAATGAACGAATGGGTTTCAGTGAATAGAAGCGTAATCCAGTACTAACCGAATGAACCTAAAATTACACACAGGAAACCATATTGTAATATCTACTTGACTCTCTAAACCTGATTTAAAAAAATTAAATTGCAGAAGGATATTGTTAATCCATTGCTTCGTAGGTTCGAAAAATGTGTCTGCTCAACAACGTAAATAACGCAATGAACGTAGCTGAACGGTCAAAATGAAACCCATTGAGATCAATTGAGATTTTATGTGTGTTACGCAATTACCCCGCAGATGTATGAAAGCCCGTTACGGTGACTCGCCCGAATTAACTCGCCCAAATCCGGGCGAATCAACCAAACTAATAAATATTCGTTATTCCTGAGGCGATACGGACGTATTCAAGTTATTTGTGGACGAATCGACAACTCCAGCAATACGTAGTATTAAAGTACACTGGCGCACATAAGTGATTAGGGTAAAATATATTTAAATAAACAAGACGAAAAATGAATAAATTATTATTTAGATTAAGTGAAAATAATACAGGCCACTGCCACTGTATTGCTTCACGGATGCAGTTGACTAAATCGCCGTCCTATTTATTATGTAAATAATTATACCGTAAACCGTGCCTTAGGCTTAGAATTCGTGCGAATCGCCTCAAGAAAAACTAATATTTATTCAAATGTTCGATTCGCCCGTATTCGGGCGAGTCACCAATAAGCCACGTAAACGAAGCAAAAGGGATATGTGAGGATTGTAGCAGGTTTTCTGTAGTTTCTGCCTATCCGCATGGGAAAAAGGCGTGAGTATTTTTTTAAGTTAGCAAAATAAGAATCGATCATATGTACCGACGTACGAGTACCTGTGTGTTTGAAAAGTGGTTGTAAACTTGCAAGCGTTGCTCGATAAAGAATTATATTATTGTATCCCCAGGCCAAGCAGAAAAGTTACGATTGGTTTTTTACTGAAAAAGGTTGAATGGTTGAGGTCGAATGTTATTCTGATTTCGGGAAATACGAATGTCTCGTTTGTCTTTTCCATAGAATAGGCTTTTGGTCTGTGTGTTCTTACCTGTCTTTTTTATATTGGTACGTTGTAAATTATTTAAAGTTATACGTAACTTAATTCTTTATCAAATTGACTAAGTACCGATTTCAATTGTCCGTATATTCAAATCATTACACTTATTTTTTTACAGTTGTACGAGTGTATCAATTTGATAAACAATTAACTTTTCTGACTGTAAATAAAAAAAATAAAAAAAATATCAAGCATCAAGGCCCATAGGGTGTTAGTATTACATCTTACCTAAAAAACTATATTAGTAACATGCAGGAACATAAAAATAATCACAATCACAGGAAGGTTTAACAAGCTTTGTTGCCAACATGTAGCTTGGTAAACCTCCCCAATGTAGGTCCATCCAGCCTCTCTGCAAACACCCTCAGAATGCTGTTGCTGCTTCCCCTCACTCGGGATATTACTGAAGCAACTTTCTTCAGCATTATCGCATAGTAGTCGTAGTAAATACTTTGTTTTCGTCATGTAAAGTCTTCAGTATTCTAGTTTTACAATTTCACTTATCTACGTATGATTAAGGTTCCACTGTAATTTTATGTTTGTTTATGTAAGCTAATAACGTTATTAGCTCTGCGTGAAGTAAATACATTAATATTGTTTTCTCTTGAAAATAGGATGCTGCAGTTTATGGTCAACCGCAACATCTCTCATGGTTCTCGTCTATGGCAATTACGTAGCTGCGTATGCTCAAGCAGTTAAGAGGGTTTATCCTAATAGTTGGCAACGTCGCAAATAACTGTCAAATATTTACCTGTATTGATTCTTATAGCAATATTACTGAATAGAAATAAGAAATGTGGCTAACTAGCGAACTAGAATGTTAATAATGAATTGCAATTATAAGAAAGAAAGAAAGAAAGAAAAAGTATTTATTGTGACTCGCACAGGAAAAAAACAAAAACAATAAAAAACAAAGTAACAGTAACATAAAAAGAAGGAAGTCCTGTACGAGGCCAAAAGGCTCCTATCTCAGCACGATGCCGCGACATTTAAAAATAAATAAAAATGTCACAGCGCTGATATTCTGATAGGGCCCGCAGTGATGTCACGGATAGATACAGACAAATAAATATAATAAAAAATAAAAATAAAAAGGAGTGTGAAATACAATGAAGAGTGAAATATTATGTAATATTATGTATTATGCATTGAATTTGATGTTGTACCCATTTTAGGTGTAAAAAACGCATTTGGAAAGTTTCCAAATAGTTTTTTTTACATCTGAAACTAAACATTCGGTGTTACGATATTAATTATTGCATTACATAATCAATATTCTAGTTCGCTAGTTAGCCATATTTTTTATTTCCACACAGTAATATTGCTAAATTAATCAAAACAGTGAAATGTTTGACATCTATTTGCGACGTTGCCCACCTTCAGAATAAACGCTCTTAAGTACTTACTAAGTAGGATGAGCTTCTTTTTATGTAGTATTAAGTAGTAAAGTTAAGTAGGATGAGCCTATCCTAACTAATACATATTATAAATGCGAAAGTGAGTTTGTTTGTTTGTTACACTTTCAAGCTAAAATAGCTGAACGGATTTGGATGAAATTTGGGACATGAGTAGACCATGACTTGGTTTAGGATATAGGATACTTTTTATCCCGATATTCCTACGGGATCGAGATTTATGCGGGTGAAACCTACTTAGGCGGTCTTCTTCACCGTACGATTAAATCAGTCTTTTATTGGCTCGTGGCTAACTAATGACAGCCGCACGGGTCGATCGATGAGGTTAAGCTACGCTTTCCACCGACGTTGGTCCGTGGATGGGTACATAATAAGTTAGTAGTTCGTTACATACCAAGACCCCTCTGTGTCTCGGAAAGCACGTTAAGTCTTTGGTCCCGGCTGTCATTCGCGGATATTTGACTGTCGTTACGGGTTGCCAGAAGCCCGAAAGTCTGACAACCAGTCTTACCAAAGGGGTATCGTATTACCCAGTAGGTAAATGGGCTGTGGAAGTCAGATAGGAAGTCATTCCATGTAAAATACTGTTATACAGCTGCATCGGGTTAGACTGGAAGCCGACTCCAACATAGTTGGGAAAAGGCTAGGCAGATTGATTGATTGCAGTACGTATATGTCCCTCTCGAATCGGACAGGGTAATTGTTTTATTGTATATGTATAAAAATCAGTTACCTGTGTTAGTTTCGCGAAAACTCGAAAACGGCTCGAACGATGTGTTTTTTTTGTTCGCTCAATACAGGAATGGCTATTCCTGTATTGAGCTAAAAATCAAAAGTAATTAATAGCTAAAAATAAAAAGTAAGTAAGTATTGAGTAAAATCTAAAAAATCGAAATTTTGTGTGGGATACGAACCCGGCGAACTACGTGGGAAACCACGTAGAACGAAGTTCGCCGGGTCATCCAGTCTTCTATAAAATTGTTGGTCCCGGTTCAAATTATCAACTTCACTTTTACAAAAACTCTTACTTATTGTAAAATAGTTGAAATCCTCTTCATTACGAACTAGGTGAGTAATTTGACTTACATTGTGTAATTTAAAAGTAATTAGTCGTTATGGGGTCCATTGTGCGTTAGCTAATGTTTTCCATTTCAACATGACCTCGCGTTTCTGTGTGTTGTGGGAATGGGCACGGCTATACATTTAATGCTCAAATGTTCTGCAAGACAACCGTAGTAGTGCGTATTTAAAGTAGGGTCAAGGACATCTTCATAATCTGATGGTTATTGAGCCTAGTCTTTTATTTTAATTGTTAGCGTCTCTTCTGCTTTCTGTCTCAATATATTTTCTACTGTCTTCAGAGAATAAAGTTATATCTCAGCAACCATTTAACCGACGAATGTGGATATTACCCACATACATATAAGGTTAGATTGGTAATCAGACTTTTGGGCTTCTGACTGGCATCAACATAAATATGTCGGAAATACATTACTGAGTTGACTAATTGGGAGGCTAGCGCACACTAGCGGAGCTCAACAGAGTCTACAACATAACGCTCGGACCGGCCGGATCTAAGCAGAGTTCATCGGTGGCGGCCAAGCAGTGAACACGTTTAGAAACTGTCGCGCATTCCGAATAGTTGTCTCGTGTACCTACAGTGTGTCAATTGGTAGTGTGATTGATTTGATAATAAATTATAATTTGATCTGAACTGTAAACAGTTTTTCTATTGCGCAATAACCAACACTACCCATAGTACGCCCATAGTAGTGAAAATATGCCCGATATTAACGAAAGAGACACATACCCTCCTCCGTCAATAAAATATAAAATTAATTATTTTCACTTCAAGACACAAACATCTGTGTAGCCTGGCTCTTGTACTAGGAGTTCCTGTATCATAAGAGTATATGTGTGTGTAGAGTGTATGTATGTGTATGGATTTCAGGGAACCCTGAATAATATGCAGATCGAATTTTCGATGCCAAACATGGGTAGAAGACTATCCTTGGGATGAACCTCAAGGTTCGACCGAACTGCGTGGTTGCTATGTAGCCACGAGCCATTCAAGGACATCTCATAATGAAAGTCCATTTGCTCAAAGAACGTGACAGGAATCGAAAACAGTTTCTACGAATGAGAATCTGAATTTTATTGCTTTTACCGTTTCATGTTTCAATAAACTGCGAGTGACGCGCCATCGCTGTGAACCAATTAACCCCTTGTCGATAACTGAATTGGAAATGGAATATTTTACCCGATATTGATAGAAAGTAACAGAGGTCCAGCAATGAATAAATTTTGTTGTTATTTTGATTAAATTAGTCTAAGTAATTTTATAAAAGAATGCAAAAATATGCGCTGTTCGTTTAGGTACCTACCTACACATACACCTACAGTCTCTATATAGTTACTTTACTCTTTGACCTACAGATAGATAGATAGATAGAATAATCTTTATTATGCACACCATACAAATTACAGAAATAAATAGAAATTTTACATAGGGTGACACAATGGGCGGTCTTATAGCTAAAAGCGATCTTTTACAGACAACCTTTGGATGGATTAAAGGGAGAAGGAGAGACAATTCTGCAGGTAGTCAGTGGTGTACCATTTACATACACAATAAATACATAAAGAATAAACTTCAATCAATCTGCCTAGCCTTTTCCCAACTATGTTGGGGTCGGCTTCCAGTTTAACCGGATGCAGCTGAATACCAGTATTTTACATGGAGCGACTGCCTATCTGACCTCCACAACCCAGTAACTGGGTAATACGATACCCCTTGGTAAGACTGGTGTCAGACTTTCGGGCTCCTGACGACTCGTAACGACTGTCAAAGATCCACGAATGACAGCCGGGACCAGCGGCTTAACGTGCTTTCCGAGGCACGGAGGATTCTCGGTATGTAAAGATGGTCACCCATCCACTGACCAACCCCGGCAAGCGTAGCTTAACCTGATGGATCGACCAGTGCGGCTGTTATTACTTAGCCACGAGCTCCTCACATAAAGAATAAACTTAACCACATAAATATATACATAATATATACACCACATACCTATACATTTTTACCTATTCACGAATGATGCAGACTAACAATAATCTCCATGCATAGTCTTGGGGTCCACTTCTGTAGCGTCCAGCTCTCACGATAATCATAAAATTATGGCAGGATATCTATTCAAACATAACATATAGTATGTTAAGGTTGAATGGATATCGTGCCATAATTCCACGCTTGTATTTTTTTAAAGGTAGGTAGGGGAGTATTATTTATAGTACACCCAGACATCTCAAATACCTTACAGTATATCTGATATAAATCGTGACTCGCTAGGTCAATTACTACATAAAATTCCAATAATATGTGGTATCTTAAAAAAAAAACCTTTTCCCAGTATAATGGTATTGCCATCTGGTGCGTTTTTAAAACAACTTTAAGTTGGTAGGAGCGCCATCTTGTTTCAACTTAAAGAAATATTACGATTCGGCTACAGCTACTGCTCAGCCAATGTCTGTAATCTACCGCCGTTGGCAAGAGTGGGTGAAAAGTAGTAACAGATAAGAATTATAGATGGCGCTATCATAAAGATTTTATTTTGACTGTTTAATGGCGGCATTCCAATCACAGAACAGATTTTATTTTCTGTTCTGTGATTCCAATGATGATACATTTTGAAAGAAATAATTTATCTTAATACATAAAATGAAAGAATTATACCTATAGGTCGCCTGAAATTGTGAATGCAATATAAAACACATTACACTTTTTTACAGTCAGATAAGCATGAATTAATAGGGCTAAAGTTTAGATACATTTAAGGTGTAGTCTTAAAGGTGCATCAAGAAAAAAAGGTGATCAAGAATCAATGCTTAAAAAGAGTGATGCAAAGATTCGTGCAATATTTTTTGTCTTACTACTCAAAAATAGATTGATATTAATTTTAAATTCGAAAAAAACGTATATCAACTTCTCTTACGACGCTGTCTGTACTCATTTTGCGTTCCACCAGTTTTACATTCTCCTTAGCGGGTAGGAATTGACGATATTCGTGCGCACACTCGGAGATAAAAGCTTTCTTGTGTCATAACTCAGTAACATCGGGAATACCGGAGTTGGTATTAGTTCCGCCTCGATACCGGTCGATACGGAATATACGGATATTCCGTAAACTTGCCAATTCTTAATCCTGTTAAACTGGAACTAATGTGAACTTTGTTCGGTTATTGGAATTCTGGTATGTTGGGGATTTTCCAGGATATTACGATTACTACCCAGCTTCCCAGAAAATTATGAAATGTACGCAGTTGATTTATAGTCGTAGAATTGAGAGTAATCGTGACTTATTTCGCTTAGTTACCAGTGGTGGCCCAGTGGTAACGGCCGCGATTCACGTGGTCGAGGTTCGAACCCAAAGCAGGCAGGCTTTACGTTGCGTAAATTATTTCATCACCACTGCTCTTAAAACGGTGAAGGAAAACATCGTGAGGAAAACGGCATGGCGTAGAACTAAAAATTCGATGACATGTAACATCTACCAACTGGGCTCGCGTGGTGGATTTCGGCACACCTCCTCTCACAGAAAGAAGAGGCCTGTATGCCAACAGGGAGGACATTATAGGTTGATTATGCTTATGCAACCTACGGACAGCTTTTGCAGTCAGTTCTGCAGCCAACTTTGTTGTTCTGTCTGATCTTTGACCACAACAGGAGCAATTCTAATTATGAAATGAAATCGTTTATTTCCAGTTATAGATCCAATTTAAAATAAATACATTAAATAACACAATAAACAAAATTAAAATTCAAAAGTCATTTATTCAAATTAGGCTGAGAATCAGCACTTTTCGAACGTCAAAATTACATAAGTCCCCCAAAACGTCCACCCTTCACCACTTCCTAGTGCGTTAGCTGGGAATAACAAGTGGCGCAACAGACTACCCAGCGGCACAGCTGTCTGTCAGTTCAGTTAGAAAAAAAAAGATTCTATGCATGCAAAACATCACGCAACACAAAACATAATTTAAATTATTAGGTAAACTTAAATAATCTATACATATTATAAATTAAAGTCGCTTTTCGTGTTTGTCTGTATGTCCGCGTTGTTCTAAACCACGCAACAGATTTGGATGAGGTTTTCACCATCACTTAGAGGATTTATTCCGGAAGGTTTATGTGTATAATACGTTACTATTAAAGTTACGTAAAACTAAGAAATTTCTATGTTTTGTCGAGTCGGAAAAACCGAAGCAGAAGTGGGTCGCTAGTGTGTTATAAACCTAAACAGTAGGTGCAATTATTATAGCTAGTGTTAACTCGATAGATGAAAAATTTAGATAGGTACACACGGCTACGTTTCCAGTATAAGCTGATCTCGTATTGTATAGGATTCCCGTACATTGAGAGGTCAGCTTATACTGTGACTGACTTTTATAGATTGATATGTAGCCGTACATGGCATTAACATTTATCAGTAAGATAGCATACAGTACTCGAGCGCGCACAGCTATCGGCTAGTCTGGCTAGCCGGCTACCGGGCCGGCTGCAAAACGTAGTACCTAATCTGCGTTCCCAATTCATTTTGCTAAACATGTAAAAAAACACGAGTTTTAGGAAAAACAACTGGCCTAAACATAAGGTTCAGTTTGCGCTACAACTTTTTTTTTTTTTTTTACTTTTGCAGCAGTACTAGTCAGTCTAAAATCAACTTTATTTACACTGTCATAAAGTTGATGTTTGTCTAAGTGATAAATTCGTGTTTGCTTACATGTTTGGCAAATAAATTGCGAACGCAGATTAGTTATAATTATTATACTCTGAGTTGGCTTTCCGCTGTGCCGTAAACTTTTCGGATATTCCAGATAGCAGTCGCTAGTTATCATAGCCGTGGCTATTGTTTGAATAGCCGCTATTTGGCTATTTATTAGAATGGCTACACCTCTATACACAACTACTTAAAACCTGCCTGTTATTGTTCTACTACCAGTGAGAAAATACTTCAGACAGACCCTAATATTCGCTATACCTCCACTCAAGCATACAGTTTGCATTCATTGAAGACAAAACCCCCACGCGAATCCATCGTTACTGAACTCTTTGTTTACAGTTACCACAATCGTTTTAATTCGTTCAGTACAATCGGAAAATGTTTGCATTGCGTGCCCATGGGCCGAATGAAACGTGTTGTGTAATGCCTTGTAATCTGGATATGATGGAGTTGCAAAACCATCGAATTAATGGTTCTTAGTAAGTAGTACCTGCCTCCTATTTACTTAGTAAAGGTCATTGACAACGAAAAGTCTCATGCGCAAAAATGTAGTCATGTCCTCGTAAAGAGTGTGACACCTCTCATATAGAGCGAAGTCTGAAACTCCTCTTTTTATTACTCTATTACTTCTACTTTTATTGTAATTCCACGTTTTAGCCTTAGGTTTCTGAAAGCCTAATGATAAATCCTATGTCAAGTCATTTTTTTAGTAAGGTCTGTCAGTCACAACGGCTAACAGAGAGTTTTACATTACTGCCGCGGCCTGCAAAAGGGGCATTGATGGATAAAAGTGGGTCAAGGTGAAGCCGAGGCACACATACGTGAGTCCATCAGTGCATGGTTATGGTGAAGGTTTCTATTGTACTTTTCTCAAATAATGCGTAATTCTAACTGAGTAAATCTATAGGTACATATTATAAAACAAAGTCGCTTTTCATATTTGTCTGTATGACCGCGTTCTTCTTCTAAAATACGCAACGGATTTTGATGAGGTTTCTAACACAATTTAAAGATTGTATTCCGGAAGATTTATGTGTATAATACATACATTAATATTAAACTTATTGGTAATTAAGAAATCTGGATGTTTTGCCAAGTCTTAAAATCCTTGCGAAGCAGGTCGGCGGGTCGCTAGTTAATTATAAAATCACGAAATCAATGACAAACACTGATAATTTTTCACGCGCCAATATATTCATTTGTTTCTTTTTTACTTAAAGCTGTTTAAAGTCTATTTGCAAGCCAGTTCGAAATTTAAATAAAATCTTTGAAAACCTCCTTGGTCATGTGTCGAAGTAAAAAGTTCGTTCTATTTTTAAATTACACGACAGATATGAATTTTCCATAGATAGTACACTAGTTTTCATAGCAAATTTATTCGGCCACTAAACACGACAGATATGAATGTAAACTAACATTGCCGGCCGCGTGCTCGCATGTATTTGACAAGTACAGCATTTTAGATTTAGATTTTCTCGAAGAATGTTGTCAAAATAATACTCGAAACTCCAAGCATGTTTGAGAAAATGTTTTTTCAGTCTTAATAGGAGATGAATTGATAAGATAATACTGATCGATCATAGACTTCATTAGGCTTTCAGAAATCGGGTACCTACTACCGTAATGTGCTCTCTAACTCAGGTTACGTAAGACTACATTATATGCTGTAGACTTTGCAATATGGTTGATTGAAATAACAAAATTCCTTCCACGGAGCAGCAATTTCCGTGTAGTGTAATTGTGAATCGTTGTACGAATTAATAAGGACTTGTAATAGCTTTGTGTAAGAACATATTTCAGATGTTAGTGGAAATAAATGTAGTATTTCTTATCAGTAGTGCCGTGTACCTTGCAAGTACCACTTCGGAGCCGAGACATATTATGGAATCTCCTAGCAGATTTAAATGCACGTGTTCTTGGTATTAATAGTTGTTGCTAACCCGAGGAGGCAAACAGGCAAAAATTGGATTTCTGTCAATAGAATTCTGTAGTCCCAAAATTGGCAAGTTTTAGATTCTGCATGACGTACATTAGTATTTCACGCCTTGTTACCAGATTCAGATCCTTGATAAGTAGATTTATATTTGAATGTCTCTACCTTTATACGTAGGTCCCGTCTTACATCGAGAGGTGGCAGCATCGTACCAGGTTCTCAATTCCCCTATTCAAAATCTCACCACAAAAGTGTGACCACCAAACCTGTTAATGCAACGAATGCTCTTCAAAAACCTAAAAACATCCGAAATCATCCTAACTCATACAACAACATTAGCCCCAATCATCTAATTACTCACATAACGTCCGAATGAGCAAATAATATGATAAAGCCAGGCTCGGGATAGCGCCGACAATGAACCAGATCGTAATCCTTTTTAAAACAGATCGCAGAGGCCGCGTGAAAATAGGCCGGGAGCCGTCAGAATTAATCCGATCATCGTGTGAAACGCAAACACGGTGTGTGTGGCTGTGGCCGATGTCTGCCGTCACTGATATGTGTGGCGGTTGTGTCGGAGCTGTGATAACTGTGTAATGTGGCTGTTGATTTTGCAGAGCTCTATTATTAATGCGTTATGTGTGATCCAGGGATTGGATCAGATAAAGCCATGTCTAAATCCAAGCTTGACAATGGTTTAACTACACCCAATTTGACCTCCACCCTAATTGCGTAACACATTTGAATCACAATCCGTGAGTTTCGAAGGATATTGCTAATCCATTGCTTCATAGGTTTGAACAAATCGCCCGCACAACAACGTAAACCACGCAATGAGCGCGGGTGAACTGTCAAAATGAAACCCATTACGATCAGTTGTCATTTTATTTTATGTAAGTTACGCAATTACCACGCTGGAATTAACTGAACCGTCAAAAATAACAAAGTCAAAGAATGTTTGTTGTAAAGGTTGTATATTATAGAGGGGTTCTATCTCTCAGTTTTAAAGCTTCATAGACATAATTTATCCATCAACTAGCTGCGCCCCGCAGTTTCGCCCGCATAAGTCTTGATGCCTTGGGTATGTCGGGATAAAAAGTATGTCTTTCTCCAGGTCATGGTCTACCCATGTGCCAAATTTCATCCAAATCCGGTCAACCGTTTTCGCGTGAAAGCGTACCAAACAAAAAAACTTACTTTCGCATTTATAATATTAATTAGAAAGAAAGAAAGGAAAGAAAAGAAAGAAAGAAAGAAAAGGTGTTTATTGAGACTCACATAGGTAATCACATATTAAACTAAACACACACTAAACATAAATAAAAAATAAAGTATGTAACATTAAAATTTAAAGAAGGAAGTCCTGTACGAGGCGAAAAGGCACCTATCTCAGCATGATATAGCATGTAGTTAGGATATACATATACATATAAGTTAGGATTAGGATGGAATGGATCGCACCCAAAAAAGCATGGTGGTTTTGCCACGGTCACCTCACTACTTAGATGTAGGCAAAGTCCTAATTACGACTGTGCTTGACGGAAGACAAATTCATCATCTGCTGTATGATGTTTTCCGTGTGTGATGCTCCCCTGGTGTAAACCATTAGCCGCCTCGTACGACCCCTAAGCTCGCTAAACTGCCTGCTCGAAATGCTAACTGTAAATAAATTCACATCATTATGCAAACACCAGTGATAAAAACAAACACCTACCAGACTACCACACAAATAGAGAGATCTGAACACCGGTTATATATATACAAGGACTACAAGTAGTTAACACAATACAGAGCTTCAATTATGCAACAGCATTCGTAGTGTTGTTTCTGCATTTTACGGCTCCACTCCTATGGTAGGCGAGGGAGAAGTATATGTAAATGTATCGAGGAAAATGTAAATGATCCGCCAGTCTTTCCACCGAGTGGACGTACTTCGACCTGCGGCTATGCAGTTTTTAAGCTTCAATAAAAATGTAAAACCTTGTTTCGGTTCCTATCGATATTTCGTGGTGACACAACAAGATTTTTATTCACTTTCGATAGATTACGTGTGCCAGAATAAACTGTGGGGATTGAATGGAAATTCCGTGAATGTGAAAATGGATTTTGTGGTCCATTTTTAACTACGAGGGAAAATATTAGGTTTTTGTTTTAGTTACTTCTCGGTATGCGTTTTTGTCTTACTTTACTGCTTATTTATTGACATGTAATTAATCGAACCTTTAATAACTCTCATTTTACGCTCCTGAAAATATTATTGAACACACTAATATAATGATTGCGTCTCTTTTTTTGAACTTCAAATAATCTATATTTTGGGGTCCTAAAAATACTAATTAGCTGCGACCAACTTGCTGGGCTTTGCTCGCTCGGCTGGCGCTCGGTTGTTCAGTTCTAACCTAGCCAAACCCATTCGGTCCGGGTACCCTAACTTAGTTACTGCGACCAATTCGGCCCGCGCGTGGTTGGTCACAGTTCCCACCTAACCTAACCTGTGTGGTCGAGATACCCTAGCTTAGTTAATTGCGACCCACTGTAAGAAAAGGCCAAAAGGCCCAAAAAGGGAAAAAAAGTGTGCATCATTAGAAGCGCAAAAAGTTTTTAAAGGTTCATTAATTCAAAAACAGGGAAAGTGCGTGTCAGACCACGCACAACGAAGGGTTCCGTAGTTGGGATGAATTTATTCCAAAAACTAACTTAATATTGTAGTTGAATAACATGTTCTCCCGTATATTGATATACGCCACGGTCAATTCTCCAACTGCAAATGTAAGTTTTTAATGGCATTTTTTTTTATGTGTTAAAACTATAAATTAACAATTTTCGGACTTCCTTTAATTGTGCTATGAGACCTTGCTTCTCGCCAAATTTCATGATTCTAGGTCAACGGGAAGTACCCTTTGGATTTTGATTTATTTATGAATATCAAAATATATCGCATAAATGGCCGTATTCTTTTATTGCGTTGAGGGATCCGTTTTTTCCTTTTGAGGTACGGAACCCTAAGAAGTGTTCATCGTTAGAAGGTCAATATGTTTTTAGAGGATCAGTTAAATAATTCCCTTATTTACTTAACTTTTCATTTCGTCGTCTTTTTGATCTTAATAGCCGTCTCCCGGTCTCTTGCAACATTTACAGTGGACAGACTAGAATAGAAAAATACTTAGGTATTACGAGACTCAGATATTAGAGTCTCTTAATAAGTATTTTTCTATATCTATTCTTAACATTTTAGATAAACTGGTTTTCGCAGAAAAAGTGACCAGTATATTCAGAGCTTCAATTTAATCCATCTTTTACCAAGTTCCATAAAAGAGTTGGAATCCATTCTTCGCTTTAATCATTGAACGACAAATATAATTAAGGTAATCCTATTTACAACACACAATGTCTTCAAACTATTCGTATTTCTTTAGGAAGTAATCTCCCTCTTACATATACTCTCTAATACACAATGAGGGAAGTAATTGGACGGCATTGTCAATCCACAAGCCGGCTCGTATTCATGACATTAAAGAGCCCTAATAAGATTTCCGTAATTGATTTTCAAAGGAAATCCTTTTTAAATTGGACTTAAACATTAAATAAAACGGACGGGTATTAATTCAATGTGGATGCTTCAGGGATAGCTGGCGCGAAAGTAAGGGCCGACGCTCACTGGCGGCATGGCACGGCAAAGGATATTTATGCAACGAATAGAAATATAACTTAACAGTATTACAATAAAATTGAAATCAGCGATGCCGCAGTATCCTTAGGCATGCCGCGACATCTTTAGGCATCATCATTGAAATTTCCATTTTATTGTCATATCTACCATTAAGTTACATTTCTATTCGTCGCATAAATATCCTTTGCCGTGCCATGCCACCAGTGAGCGCCGGCCCTAATGCTGCATACACACCGGCCCAACGAACACTAACGAATGGGTTTCGCTAGCCTTCGTTGGTTCTGTCTGGACGGTTTAGCGAACGCTAACAATCGTTCGTTGACGTTGGAGTGTGCCGGCTATCGGCAGCGTGGCGATAACATCAAAGGTGATGGTCGATTGCTTCTACAACAAACGACCACTCATTTGCTCGACCACTAAATGTATTTGGACGTTCATTCGCAGTCCAACGAAAGTGCGGTAACCACAACGCCGAATAATCTTCGGTGGCGTTCCTTGGGCCAGTGTGTATGCAGCATAAAACAGACGAGGTATAAATAATGAGGCTCGGAAAGATGAATTTACATTGGAAGCTGTGAGCCTCGCCTCTAGTACAGTATCAAAGATGTATGCCAAGTACATAAGCTTGCTTGCATTTCTTCTTTGCATGGCCACTGCATTTAAAATGGTTGTTGTAGGTGTCTGAAATCAGATTCTTAAATTTTTTATATTAAAATATTGAAGAATCTGACACGGTTAGGGTTGCCAGGTGTCCGCCTTTTTACAATCGTGTCCAGCCAAATATACGCAAGTCCGGCTGGCTTTTATTAAGCTTTTGGTCAACCCCGCCCCGCCAAAAGATGCCTGATTATTGATTGTTTTAAATACTTTCAATTTATTGAAGAAGGCTGATTATTTATTGTTTAGTTACTTTCAATGTAAAAAAAATACTTTAGTAAGAACAAAATTTTATTCATAATTTTATTATGAGTAGAGTAGTCTCAAATGAATAACAGTATTAAACACACAAAAAAAATCTTTTAGAAACCAGTGTCCGGCAAAATATGAATCTGTTTCTGGCTTTTCTATTTTTGGGCTTGGCAACCCCAAACACGTTCCTACTTGTTAAGACATGCTAAGATTCTGATAAAATGATATTAGTTTTAATTAATCGATCAGGAACTTATTAATTTTATTTAGAACTTACCCGGGTTAAAATGTGGATTATTGGGTTTATCCAAACGTTATCAAATAAATAAAAGATAAAGCTATCATCCTGCCTAGCGTTTTCCTAACTATGTTGGGGTCGACTTCCAGTCTAACCGGCTGCAGCTGAATAACAGTATTTCAAATGGAGCGACTACCTACCTATCTGACCTCCACAACCCAATTACTGGGTAATACGATACCCCTTGGTAGACTGGTTGTCAGACTTTTTTCTGACGACCCGTATCGACTGTAAAAGATCCACGAATGACAGCCGGGACCAACGGCTTAACGTGCTTTCCGAAGCACGGAGGAAAGTCTCGGTTTGTAATGATGGTCACCCATTCACGGAGCAACTACGGCAAGCGTAGCTTAACCTGATCGATCGACCGGTGCGGTTGTTATTACTTAGAAAATCGCCTGATTCTACATAATGCGTAAGATTTTCATGTAGCTAAATTTAATCCAAGCGTTATCTAACAATTTACAGTTCTAGCTTATCGAGTTCCTTATAGCCCCGTTCTTAATGCAACTATAGTATTTATAATTTAAGTAGCTGCACACCGCGGTTTCAGATCCCGTAGGAATATCGGGATAAAAGGTATCAATTCAAATTCAATTCAGTTCAAAATATTTTATTTCACATAAACCTACAAGGGCACGTATGAAACGTCAGAAGCTAGGTGTACGGTTCCAATTGGTCGTTTCCTATGGAGAAGTTGTCTGGCATTTACGCTGAACAAGGCCTATTTGGCGTAGCCGCGAGGCACACAGTCCTGCTAATATCTTAGAATGCACTTTACATTTTTATTTTTTTATTAAAATTTGTTTTTACTTGTTGTGTTGTGTGCCTTTTAGTCTGTGCTAAATAAATGTATTTTCTTTCTTTTCTTTCTTTATGTACCAAATTTCATCCAAATCCATTCAGCCGTTTAACAAACAAACAAACTCACTTTCGCATTTATAATATTGGTTAGGATTTTTAGTTTCGCGAACCCCGGAGGAGTCGTGAGAAGAAAGAAGTGAAATGCAGTCACAATAAAAAAGTAGATTTTATTTTACGGCCGTTTTAGTCTAGGTATAGTTTCAGTTGCCGTTTTTATACCTACCTATCAGTGTTCGTAAGATTTTCAATAGAAGTGTTGAGTTGTTCAACACTTCTATTGAAAATTCAGGTCAGTTGAACTGCTCACTGTTTTGAATAGTAGTGTGCTGTTTTGTAGTGTTTGCAAGAGAGATGATATTTGACTTTTTTTGTGTAAAACGTCTCACAGCTGGGCAGAAGTAATCCAATGAAGTAAGGCAAGGCATGGCCAATGCAATGCAAAATGCAAGGTCTGCGTTTGAAGTGGCCAATTGCCGAAAAAAGCGTCTTACTAGGGTAAAAAAGGAGCATTGGTTCGACAGTGATTTGAGCAAGTTCACAGAGTGCCTCACAGTTGAGGTCGAACAAAAAGACATAAAATTATGCAAACTATGACAAATATGTAAAATTACTGGTTTATGGAAATAAGAAACTTTACAAAAAAACAACCGAATTCACAAAAAATCACTACATAGTGAAAAATAACTTGAATTTCGGAAGTCATTATTTTTTTATTAGTTGTCGTATCACAAATTCGTATAAACCACTACTTGCTATGTAAAAAACATTGACAGGAAGTTTTATAACATTGTCAACATACACAAAGTGGAATTAAATGACATATTATCGAAGTTTACTCAAATACTACCGGAGCAAAGTTAATAAAATTTATATAAGACATATAACTATGTACTATACGTAGTTATATTCCCAGAATTTAATTGTACTATCTTCCACTTCACCTTAAGACATCTAAGAACAAAATCCACAGATACAAAACATTAGGTAACAGCCACCAAGTCCTGTGTCGCATTATGCGGGTCGCGCTGTTCGTGATAGCTCAGAATTGCCTTATATTAATGTCCTCCCGAGGGTTAAGCGAGAAATTCCTTAAAGCAAATAACGCGGACTGGAACACCAGTAATAAGGTTTCTTGCAAGGAATCCCGGGAATTCGATGAAATAAATTAAAATAGACGCTTTATTATGTAAATAAGATGTTTCAAAGATGAGGGCTCAGAAGCAATTAATTGGTTACTGTTTTGGTTTCCAGAACCAATTTTTGTCAGGTAATGTTGGGACCAAGCTTTATAAAAATATTTTCATTCAGATGTAGAATATTTTATTTTAGCTTGCAATGCAGCAGAGATTTTTAATCTAAGCTTGAAATTGGAAACTTAGTGTGCTCGCTATGTGATACATAAGAGTATTATATATTTTCAGGCAGCATCACTAAGTTTAAAAGACCTGTGTTCAAATAATATGTAATTTTTGCTCAATAAAGTTTATATTTTTTTATTTTGTGTGCGTGTTTATTATTATGTTTTCAGTTTGTTATTTAATTCAATCTTATTTAATTTAATTCAAGTTAATTTTAAGTACATAATAAAGTTCTAATTACATTGTTATCCTTCTTTTTATTAATTATTATTGTATAGTGAGATTTAAATAAAATCCTGTGCTTACCTTTAATTAAGATGCATGTCAATGTATTTGTAAATGATACGTACTTTAAATGTCTTTGTGTGTATTTAGTTGGTTTGCCTTAAGACTAAAGAAAGAAAGAAAAAAAGAAGGAAATACTGAATGAAAGAAAGAAAGAAAGAAATAAAGAAAGAAACAAAGAAATAAATAAATAAGGAAATAAAGAAATAAATAAATTATTACATCTAGAGGAGTTGAAAGTTTTTCGTGAAATAGTTCAGCTTTGAATTCATATTTCTTTTTAGGCCAGATTGATTCTTCTTGATTATAATGTTCGAAATATGTTGAGTCTACGAATTCATATACACTATTATAATCGCATGATACAACAAAGAAAATAAAACCCAAGAACGAATTACTTGTAGAAAAACAGCAGTTATTTCGCCATGTTTTGTCGCGAAGCTCCCGAGCGACGACGTTTTGACAAATATTAATGTTCCTGCTCCGCTAGAGGAACGAAACATATTATCTTGACCATTACACTCACTTCCACACAAACGAATACATGGCAAGAAAAACTACGACTGTGCACGATTGATAACACAAATAAACGATACGAATAAAGATGATCCTTTTCTTAGATATAAGTACAAAGATTATAAGTTTCGTTGTAATCTTCGAGAAAATTCCTAGGAATTGGGCAACGAATGAATGGTAATCGACATGTTTCTACGTAGGGAAGGTCACGAACAGGAAATTAAGGGATTTCCTACTTAATTCCATTCGAGAAATCTATTATTACTTATATAAGTTTTATTGTTCAGAAGTTACCAATGAGTGTTGACAATTTACCCGAAGTTCGTTGTATTTTATTTTTCTTTGTCTACACCTGTGGTCGGCAAACGTATGAAAATAGAGCCAAATATCATGACTATGACGACTAAGATTTCTTATGAGAGCCAATCCTTTCTGTGTGTGCAAACTGCCTCTATACACTTTTTTAATCCTTAAAACTCCCAAGCTCTTTCACTCCACAACGCTTCCTAAAATTAACTTGCTAAGAAGTAGGATGCCTTCATCATCATCATCATATCGACTCATAATAATATGATGAAGGCATCTTACGTATTAACAAGTTAACCTTGAGAAAAATACAGTGTAATTGTCGATGTCCTGTAAATTTTTGGTGAAAATACTTCGGAAACATAGTTTGAATTTTGAATAAAACTTGATATCTTGCCGACCCCCGCGCATGCAATATCTACGCTCGCACTGATCGATATATGGAGAGCCGAAATCTATAGGCCAACGAGCCGCATGCGACTCGCTCGCTCACCATATAAGGTAACACTAAAAAGGCTCATATACTCATATCAGATACATAGGTACATGCTCATTAAGATGTTTGTTCAGTAGATTCAAAATTAAAACTGCAAAAGTGTAATTTTAGACAAAATGCGTAACATATTGAATTAACACAATAATCAACTTTATAAGTGAAAATCCACCTACACTGAATACATTACAATAACATAAAACAGTTCATTAGGCGACAATTACGAATCGAAATGTACAAAATAATACTTTTATGAAAATGTGTCGGAGGACGAATGAACGAAAATTAACGCCCCGGGAGAGGGCCTGTGAAAATTAAATTGTCGGTCAATGAAACATGCAAATGAGTCTTGCAATCACGCCCGCTTTTGTGTCACTCACTCGTATTGTTTTGAGTCGAGCTCAACAGAAATGAACGTTAAATATTCAGTTAAAAACTTTCATTCATTTAAGTGCCTCATTTCTGAAGTCGAAAATGAAGTGGTAATTGACCATAATAATTGTTAAGGCGCACTTTCGTTGACAGCCTTTAAATTCGCTGAAAACTTTTTGTTTTGCTCCGAATTGAATTGAAGAATGCCATCTTCAATTCAATTCGGAGCGCTTTGCACAAACCTCTAAAAGAGACTCAAACAATGTTCTTGACGATTGGTCTTGTTATTATTTCTTCAAGTATAAACTTGTTTGTTTATTGAGAAAGCTCAAACAATATAATATGACCAATCAATCATTTTAGTAACACAAAGAAACAAGGAGTGCCAGTTAGTACCACTTTCTCTATGGCCTCTTTATCCTCACATTATACGGAGTTTAGCCTTCCCTTCCATTAGACAACCAGGAAATTACAGAGCATAAATGGCGGCTATTATTTAGGATATCATCAAGCCTGCTGATAAATGTTCACGATCGGACAATTAATTGTTAAGGATGAGATGGCAGCTCGGGTGAGTATATACATATAGTCTATTCAAAAAGTATCTGATAGAAGTGTAAACAAACCCTGTTCAGGTTAAATTCCTACGTAATCTCTCACTAAACAGAATTATGGTAAAACATCTTTCTGTATCTGTATTTGAAAGGTTTCAATTTTATAGCTCACCACTTTTTCCAAAAACTGTTTGTTTGTTTGAATAACATTGTTAAATTTTAATATTTAAAACTCATCGAAGAAAACGGAGGTTATAAAATTGTCCTCAATTCATGTCAATGAAAAACTCAATTTAGAATTTCGTGTTTAAGTATTCAAATAATTCAAATCTAATAAAAACCTCAATTTGTAGGTGGCAATTCAAATTGACATCCATCGGTATGTTTACCGATCCATTTGTTTATGTTTTCATCTGATACTTTTGGAACAGTCAAGAATCTCAAGATGAAGCATTTTCAGAATTCAAAGTCTAGTATTAGGCCTTCAGTCTTTGTGAGGAAACTTAACCGCTAACTAGCGTGTGACGTAAGTGAACATTCATAAGATGAACGTAAAAGACGACTGAATGGCTGGATGGTGCTCTGAAATGCGACGCTGTGGAAGTGCCTTCCTTTAACTTAAGCAGAAGGTGATGCAGAGGCACCAGCTTAGCATTTAGGTATTCCAGCAACTCCTGCCAGTTATAAGATTCTTTTTGGTTGATTTTAAAACTCAATACGCTTGCTAGGTCTGCTTTTATGGAAGCCGGAAATCAATCAATCTGCCTAGCCTTTTTCCCAACTATATTGGGGTCGGCTTCCAGTCTATCCGGATGCAGCTGGATATCAGTATTTTACATGAAGCGACTGCCTATCTGCCCTCCACAACCCAATAACTGGGTAATACGACACCCCTTGGTAAGACTGGTTGTCACTTTCGGGTTTCTGACGACCCGTCTGTCAAAGATGCACGAATGACAGCCGGGGCCAACAGCTTAACGTGCTATCCGAGGCACGGAGGAGTCTTGGTATGTAAAGATCGTCACCCATCCACAGACCAACCCTGGCAAGCGTAGCTTAACCTGGTGGATCGACCCGTGCGGCAGTTATTACTTAGCCACGAGCTGCGAATGTCTCTAAATATATCAGCTTTTTCTTATTCCTACTTACAATGCTTACAGAGTATCTGGTCTAAGTTGTTTTGAGTGGGTCCGTATAAGGGCGAGCGCATTACGACTTTTGGTCGCGCGATTATTTTGTCGCAGAAATGCAACGTATTGGTTTATTTGGCGTGCATTGTGCATACATGAGAAAAATGTCGCAGCTATTGTAAAATTGTAATTTATCACATTTTGGCGCGACTGCTCGCAACCCGATTGTCGCATATGAAGTTGTATAGACCCGCGCGCAATGCGATTATTAAATCGCACACCGCACCCCGTGCGCACATTCACTATTCTAAAATCGTGTCGCAAAAAATAAAAGCGTAGTGCGCGCTATGCCTCAGTGTTTCAATAGAGTTCTCCACACACGCACGAGATGGCGGCACGTTGGCAACATTAATCTCCTCCGCCCTACTGGCCGAGATCGTGGCTATCCGAGACGAGATTTTAAACCCGACAGAATAACTCTTTTGTATAAAATTCGAATCGTATGCAATCACTGAGCCGTAGACAGGAATGTCGCATTTTCAGAGGAGCGAAGGGACTTCGCATATATGAATGTATGTGATAAGAATGTGTAATATATACATACTTGTGTGACTTGTGGCAGCATCTTTCATAATAAATGTGGGAGATCTTCAACATCAAGGAAGACCTCTTCAAGAGAAAAACTGTGACTATTCGTCTACAGGATGGTGTTCTCGACAGTCAGGCTGTTGTCCATTGGAGCGAGGTAGCGGAGCGGAGTTACGGACTGTGTGGAGCGAGGTAGCGGAGCGGTGTTGCGGACTGTGCGGAGCTAGACCGAGTTCACGTATTTTTCCGCATCGCCTCTCCGCTTCCCCCCGCCGGTTCACCGCTCCGTTTCCCCGCTCCGCTTCACGGTTTTGTATGAATTTTTAAACTAGTTCGCAAATCCCTGTCCACTGAAGCGGAGCGGAGGTTTTATGCAATTCCATTGGTTAATATTGGCACACCGCTACTCCGGTCCTCTCCTCTCCGCTCCAGTGGACAGGCAGCCTAAGGCTGGGTCAGACAGATTTCATTTGTTTGGATCAACCGCAGCTGAATATACTGAAAGTACGGGAGATAGGGTGGCAGGGACGTCGCCGCGAAAACTGTTACCATGGATTCAGTAGGTACATGATTACAGGGGGGTTCCCCTGTGTTAAAATTTTTCGTTGGTTATAAATAAAAAACAGCTGTACGTATATATGACATAGATATTGCAATACCTAAACGGTCAAAATGTATGGAACAGCAGATTTTTTTTTTAATAACCGACGAAAAATTTTAATGCTAAATAAAAAGGTTCAGATTTATGTACTGGTAACAATTCTCGCGTAGATGTCGCTGACATCTGTATACTAAAAATAAATAGTATGTTTACAAGCCAAAGACAACAGTAGATCTCGATCCTCGCGAAAAAATCAAGAATTCTGTCTTTCCTACCATTATTTCTAGTAGCGTAGTAATGTAAACTAAGGTATGCATTACACTAGGTAAACGATCTCAATGGGGATGTACTGGATTTCCGTGGAAATTGGATTGGGACCTAAGCTGACTACTTCGCTTCCTGTTTAAATATGTGCATTGAGAATTTTACACTAGGTTTGGATTTCCAGATATTTGCATTTTTCGCAGAAACTTCTATAACGTTAAATCCTACCCCTACCATATATATATATATGACACGACGGGGTATCTACTCTGTACCGTGTCTGAGTATTCTCCGGTGTAATTCTTCGTTGATGGTAGATATAGGTAGTTGGTTTTCAATCACACACAATTCTTAACTCAAACTCAAAGCATTTATTCCAGTTATAACGTTTACAATTTTGAGTTATCACTTTGTCACTTAATTTAAGTTAGTTGAGTCATTGAGTTTAAGTTAGTTGGTGAAGTTAGTCGCCCATTCCAAGATAAAGTAGGTACTGAAGGAGAAGAACGGGCAAGAAACTCCTTAGCCACTCTTGTAAAATAAAATCATTATGTTACAGAGGTTGAACACACGCCATTGTTCTGTCTGTGCCCTTTTCAAGTCAGCGGATATATCGCGTATTCCAATACAAAATCTTATTACTTATTTAGTTCAATAAAACTTATAAATAATGCTTAAATGCTTATCAGTTAATTATTTTATAATTAAACAATGCTAATATTCACAAATACAAAGGTCATTCAGAATTAAAGTTAAATTAGAACCTTCATTACTTTTTATACCTTCATTATTACTACTTTTGACAACACTTCCTGTGATTCAAGGAATTCAATCAAACAACAGGTATTCATTACTAAATTGCAGTGTAAAATAATCTTATTACTTTATAGTTGGTTTTCTATTATTGAAACTTATTTAGTTTTCGTATTAAAAGATTACATTCAGTTATTGATCACAATATTCGCAAATCGGCGCCGTCTTCGTGACATTAGGTAGCGTTTTGCCATAAACAAATTTACTATCAAATGACCACTTGTCAAATATGACTAAAAACTCAAAAATCATTAATTAAATGTTCCCTTTTAATTCCAACTATAGTTTTGGCTCTAACATAGAAATTAGTGTAATAATTTCACATCAGTGATATCGGCTACCACAGGACTGAGTTCACAAGTTTGGCAATAGATGGCGCCTGATCTCAAAGGCTGTCACAAGCATTAATCAAGGTATCAGTTGATACCTTGATTAATGCTTGTGACAGCGTAGCACTTTATGGCTACGCATAGGATTATGTTATAATCTTTACAGGTTGATGCCGTCGCGGCGACATATATATATATATATTTTATATTATAATATATATACATATATAATAATATTATTATTATATATATATCATTATTATATAAAATAATATATATTATATTACACGCAAAAACGGCTGAATGGATTTGGATTAAATTTGGTACACAGATATTTCATAACATATATAATACTTTTCTCCCGGTAGTACGTTCCCGTGGGATTATTTCGCAGCCGTGGGTGAAAGCTAGTTGTAATATATGTTTTGTAGGTGATACATAGGACACAGGAATGACTTACTTAAAGTATTTAAAAATCTACTGAGGATACTGTATTTTGTGACGTTGTGTCACAGTAAATAGAGTTTCTACTGTGGTTGGTAAATACTAATCTGTAAATAATTTTTACCCGACTACGGTAAAGCCAAAGTAGGGTTATGATTTTAACAGGCTATGTTGTATGTTTATCTGTTCCCTCATTACTCGTAAATTATTCGTCGTATTTTGACAAAACGAGATATCTTTGGGAGCGTCATGCTGTGCGGCGGGTTATAGGTTAGAGGACGTCACAGATAACTCCTCAAGATGGCGGCTTAAAGCGGATTTAATATGATACCGAAGAATCTTTAAAAAATAATATTTCGTGTTTGGTGTCCAATGAAAGGTCTTAAGGAGTACTTTCTGAAAATATATTGGTTATATATAATTATATATATGTTACGGTAAGTGTGATTAATTTTAATTATTAATAATTACCTAATGATTTGGTAAATGTGAATATAAAATTGAAATGCATCACTTTTGGCAGTTGTTATTAATAATTCACTACTCTCGTCGGTAAAATTAATAAAATTCCGAACAATACATAAATCCCAAATTTTACCGTTGAATTTATTCAAATCAACGTAGTGAGTACGTGTACCCAATGATCCCAAACCCCAAAATAATTGAAATAAAAATTAAAGTTAAAAACTAAAACCCAATTAAGTACGATAAAAAACGCCATCTAAAAAGGTTACATAAACAAGACATCATAGGCGGACAAATTAAAAATCCGGAGTCAAACGTCATGCAATTAAGTAGGCATAAATCGAAGAGATTACGTGAGACACCTATTTTTTTTATTAACCTATATACGTTTTTTCGTTCATTCTGAGATGTAAAAGGAACATCAGACACTAACATAAGAATCAAATTTTATTTTTTTCTTACATTTATTTAATTTAACACATCTCGTTGACAAACTCCTCTTATTCTCTCGTAAAACAGTGCAAATCCACTTCCACAACAAAATTAATATAACAACAGTGCTTTTGTATACAAGATGAGCTCAGCAAATAGGAATAAAACGACACTCAAATGAGTATGTTTCAAAACACAAGGTTCCACGTGGCATTTCATGGAAGACTTAGGGTCAGCGCAGACCGAGCTGCAAAATGTCGAGCAGTTTTTTATTGTTTATAATGAACTAAATCACAACTGAAATAGAGTCTCTAATAGCGCGCAAAAGAAAATTCCACATGAATGATGTAGCCAATATTGTGTAACAATATTTTGATTTGTGTCCATACAGTTTCTTGCCCGTTCTTCTCCATATTCTATACTATTAAACGAGCAATATTTGTATATACCTATATGTATATATTTATTTGTCATCACGTTCTCGAAAACGGCTTTAATGTTTTCGATGAAAGTTATCTCGTAGTCTCATATCTGAGAAAATTATTTTTCTCTATTTTCCACAGCCTCGTGTATGTGATACAACGTTGGTATACCTGAACGATATGTTTTTCTATTTTCACCCGAGCAGAACTCGGTCGACCAGGTACTCAACCTAATACGTTTTGGAATGGGTAACTAGCTTCATCCTTCTCATTGATCGAATCCTTGATAATCTAAAAGTACCTGTAAATGGTTATCTTTAATTGAAATAAATGCCTTGAGTTTGAGTTTGAATTCTCGGTGGCGTACGTTAGAACATATTTTCACTTAGGACTTGACAGCAAAGAACACGCTCGAGCTTTTTGCTGCTTTGTCAGCACTGACCCTTAGTTTAGTTATACAACACTATGAAATATAACCCTAGAGATGCAATGGGAGATTGGAAAAGTTTTGTTGTCTGCTCTCATATTTTGTATCATGTGGCCTGATGCAACACTGTCTCAAAAACGATTTATAAAAATCTAATAATAGTGATCGAAAAAGTTTTGCTGTTTTTCTTTTGTTTATTTATTATTTTTGTGACATAAAATATCATCACATAACATCATGCCTCTAATCCCTGAAGGGATGGGCAGAGGTGTACCAATAGTACATGTCATGCGGTATTATGTACTTTGCGTCGATTAGCAAAGTTCTAGGTAGGTATAATTAATTATAAATTTATTAAATTGATTGAAATAACACGTTTATTTGCTAGGAATGAGCGTCGGGACCTAATCTTGTAGCATCGTGCATTTGCGAAAATTAAAAAAAAAAATGCGTTTATATTGCTTTTTATTAAGCAAGAAATGTGTTATATTTATAAAAACCTTTATAAAAACGTATTTTGGTATATGTAAAATTGATAAATCCCAACACTGTTTGACCGATTACCGTGAAAAATAGAATTTATACGTATTTGTTCATTTAAGGTTTTTAATATAAGTTTTTTTATTCTGACCTCCACGTGGCGAAGCCGCGGGAAAAAGCTAGTACCTATCGCATAAATAAATAAAACAACTGCTAGGATACAAGCAATGCAACAGAAAAAATACATTTTATACAATTATTGATAATTTTCCTCGCATTATTAATTCGATGTACAAGTTTAAGTTTGCAAAACATTAATTGAACCACATTGAGAACGAAGTGAAACGAAACTAAGTTTGTTTAGCTTCGCTCATGTAGCTATATAGGTGCCGCGTCTTTATATAATTCGGTTCACACTTCGAACTATGAACCGAAGTCTGAAAAGACGCGGGAACTTAGTTTCGTTTCGCTAAGTTCTCAGTGTGGCCTGCACTTAGTGGTTACTCTTTTATAAATATTAACAAAAGAAGAATTGCATATTTGCCACATTCTATTTTGAATTACGCACGTATAATTTTGAACAGGCCTGTATTCGAATACCCAGTTCGACCATACATTAACACATCACCTCATCATTCATCGTTTCACATCGTTTTCGTTTATCATTTAGAGGCACATGCAGTAAACCGAGAACTTTATTTATTTCTTTTCAATTGATCCCTAATTGAGCACAACTTTTTACGTAAAAATCCTTAATTATCTCTCTATTTGCGCTATGCGAAATCTCTACAATAAGCAATAGGCTACTAAGCATGTTCTTGATCGCTTAAACAAAATTCATATCGTTATAACTTTGTTATATATAATAGCATAATAACTAACAAAAGAAAATGAATAACTGACGACGGATGTGATCCTATGAAGCGCGTTATAAAGACAAATCGATGAAGAAGCCATTTGTCAAAATCGGTCAGGGAAAAAGAATCAGGAGAACTCAGAGAGTGCATTATAGACTGATTTAACATGATCTTTTAAAATCACCAATTCGTATTCCAAAAGAATATATTACTTTATAATTACTTTGTAAACGTTCTAGAATATAATGGTGCAGCTTTTTCTTAAATTAAATTTTTTCAAATTCGAATTCAAATTCTAAATATTTTATTTCATATACGAGTATACCTACATGGGCACTTATGAAACGTCAGAAGCTAGATGCAACTGGCAAGAAACACCACGGTTACTCTTTTATGAATAATTGGTTTTTACAATATTTTCAAATAATAGGTATGGGAGGACAGTGTAGGTCTTTCTACAAGTACCAGGTACTTAATAAAATAGAAGATGGTCAAGAAATCTACAGTTCACTAAGCCTACAGCAATGGGCACGCCCATCGCTGTAGGCTAATAAATAATATAATATAAATTAAATTAAAAAATTTAGATTCTATAGACATAATTATTATCTTCGCTTGTACTTAGATAATCGTTTTTTTGAGTGTAGTTAAGAATTTATTAACATTTATTTTAACTATTAACAACTATTAGACTTCAAACTATCGCAAATTGAGGCCCATTTCTGCAATTATCCGCCGCGACTTGCTATGACACAAAAATAACTAACTACTTATGACACGCAAAAAGGTAAAAGAAATGGGTTTTTGCCGGGTCTAAACTTGCGGGTGCCGACTGGACGCGATAAGTAGATTTGATTGATGATAGTGATGTGTGTGCCGAAGCCGAGGCGTCAGGCCTGATGGACGTCCGAACACCTATTTCATTTCAAACGGAATTCTGAGGCAACTTTGGCCTTTCATTGGTGAGGAAAATTTCAGCCATTGAGGATTTAGTTCGTTGTAATCATAGATGCAGTATTAAAAGGTTTTAAAGTTTTAAATATAGATAGATCCGTTTTGATTTTATACCAGAGACACATTCTTTTGTCGATATATTTCTTTTTATCGACTTCAAAAATGGAAGGTCTCTTTTTGAATCTTTCGTGAGAGTATCTATAATAGATTCGATTCTTTGAAATCACGAGATTTATTTGCATTGTTCCGGTTTTAATGAAAAAGGTGAACCGTCTGTGAAACAAAAACGAACCATTTCAATTTAGAGAAACAAGTTAATCAAAAAATGCGTTCAGTAATTTAGTTATTTGATAATATAAATACTTTTTCTCTTCTAAAACGGCGGCACGATACGGACGATCGGTGATACGTTCTCTTTTCAAATACGTTCACTAATTTACGAGTAGTTACTTTATATAAAAACTCTCGTGCATGTATAGATATTTTTATTATTACATTACATTCTGCTCGCGTTATCTATCGCTCAAGCCGTATTAGCAATTACGCCAAACTTCATTTCTTAGTTATTTATCGCGAGAAATACACGTATTTATTTAATAGCCATATTGTTAGTTTCGTAGAAAACAATTGAAAAGGATTGTTTTAAATCAAATACTAAGTGAAACATATTTTACGAAATATTCGACTTTTGGTGGAATTTTACGTTTCAAGTTTCCAATAGAGTTGAAAATTGTATTTATCTTTTTCATTTCGTCTTTCCAAAGGGGAAGGGATAGTATAGAGGGTGGTAAAACGTTGCAACTAATTAGAACTTTACTCGCTTATCATCTAAACGGGTCTCCAGAGAGGTAGGGGAGCTCAATGTCATCGGTTGAGACCGTTCAGCCGTCTTGACGGCTTTCTTATGTTTTGACTTCCATACTTACTTTAAATAAAGCTCTGATTAATTTTAGGGTAAGTACTTACAGTTTTAGATGTAAATACCACTTTCAATAGCTAGTTTTTCATGATTATTTTCTTTCTTCTTTTTACGCTATACTTAATTATGTGGCAATCTCCGAAGGCCTCGATCTGCCAAATCGCCCAAAAATTATGTATCTGAAAGTCAATGATTCATACAAATCCATTGGTAAAATCAAATAGTTACGGTATGGTACGTCAAAATTTAAAGAAAAAAGGTAGTTTTGTATGGAGAATAATAGGCAAGAAATTCCTCCGTTACCCTTTTTAAAATGTTTTTTTACAATATTTTGTATACATAAATTATACGTGAAGACGATGCACCTAGAATAAAATTACTACATCACAGTAGGTTCAAAGAATTAGAAATGAAGCTATGCCAGATAAATTAATCATGTAATATGGTGCTTACATAAGCAGTTTATAGTTGAATAGCAAAACAACCTTACCTTTGAGGCGGCATCTACATCGCCACATGCACTACGCATAGAAGACCTGACGTCTCACAAAAATCTGACGTCACACAAATCCTGCATCGCACAATTATAGCTTACCGCGCGAACAGCATATATATAACTTCCCCGACATCAATCGTTGGGAAGTTGCCCGCCAGACACGACACTCGTAAATCTGCAGCACCCCACATGCAAGCCCTATCGACGACAAATGAAAACAGTTCCCTACGCGGGCCCTTGGCATGCGTTACAGAAATCTCCCGCACCCAATACGAGCCCTATCGACCAATGAAAATGAGCCTTTATGCCGTAGCAGTGAGGGCAAGTCGACTGTCAGGAACAAATTATTGTAAAGCAAATTGACACCCTACGTCAATTTGCGTTTTATAGCTATTTCAACTGTCAAAGAACGACGGTTGTGATTTGAATATACTTTCAATTTAAGTTAGTAGTCAACTGTTTAATAATTAATTTCCCTGACTTTACCTATTGTTCTATGCAAAGGGTGACACACAGTCTTTGCCTTTGCAAGTCATTGAAGGTACCGATACCTGCCAGGGTCGCGGGAAAGTCCGACAGGGATTCCGTGGCCCCTGGCAACGAAAAGGCAACTGAAGGAACACGGGTGGGTTTTAGTCAGTAATAATCTGACACGCCCTCCCGCTCCGCCCAGAGCGGGAGAAGTTATTTGATAATTTCCCTCGCAAAAAAAAGTCATTTAAGGTGTGGCGGTATCTAATTCATCAGGTATTCCGACTCACCGCGAACTATGCGGCAACCAGTTCCGACTCACTGGAACATCAACTGGCACTGGCAAGCATGGCGCAAGATACACGACTCAGTCCACTATCGACCTCCGTTCTCCAGAGGAAAGTGATGTGGCGGCATCTACATCGCCACATGTGAACTACCTATCAAACTGACGTCATGCAAAATCCTGCATCACGCAAGCTGTGTTTACCGCGCGACGAGTATATATACAACGTCCCGACATCAATCATCGGGCAGTAACCCGCCAAAAACGACACCCGTCTGGTCGGGTTCTATAGAGGATGAGTAAACTTTACACCCTGTTCCTCATACCTCTAAACTTTCAACGTTTAGCCCAAGAGTCATTCACAAATCTTTACACTTTTATGTAGCGTGACAGAATGAATAAGTCAGCCTCGAATAGGTGCTTATTGCATAGAAAACTGTGGGTCGCTCACAATTTTTCCGTCCACTAATTTATTCACTGCATGACTCCAATTATGCAGTGGGAACGGAATAAACTTCGTTAGCATGTAATTAATGGGCTTGACAATTCGGTGCGGAGCTTTAATTTAGCATATTGTCTCTGGCTCCACGTCTACATAGAAATGAGAGTCGTAAAAAAGGTAAAATTCTGTGGAGGTCGGATGATCTTTTTACGAAAGCTTTTACGAAAGAGGCTGGTTGGCACGTACCGTTTTGGGTGAGCTTAACACTTTGTTGAATTAACTAAATTGTGTAGTGGGAGCTAGTTTAGATTTTAGGATGGACAAAGTAACAAAGTAATTATTTGGACACGAAATTCTGGAGGGTACTTTGATTACGTGGAGCTTGGGGTTGATGTCAAAATTTTCGTGTAAATCTATGCAGTACTTTACGTGATACAATTTTGGGAAGGCCAATTTCTAGTTAAAATGAATGCTTCCAAATTAGAGAATTAGTTAAGCCAGTGCTAAATAATAACGTTAAACTTGACGGCTTTAGCTAAAACATTGAATTGCTTAACAAAATATTTGTCCAATTATCGCAAACAAGACAAACATGATGTTGGGCCGACCGTCTCCCTCGGCGGCGCGAAGACTTCTGGCAATTCTACTAAATTACAATTAAATATTGTCCCCAGAAGACGCACGAAATTATCGTATTACGTTGGCTTTTGGGGCATAGAAGAAAAATATTTTTATGGCGTTTTTCGCAGGAGTGCGGGTGAAGAATAATAAAATTATTTGTAAAAATATGTGATTAGTAAGAGGTCATTTCTGTCTGACCGTTTCGCGAAATTTTTATTGCTATATAAGTCAACCGCTTATCAATGGTAAGAATTTGACATTGATAACACCCTTATGGCTCATTTTCATTCGTTGGTAATTCAGTCGACAAACAGCATGCGGGGACTCCCCGCAGGCGGGATAATGACTATTGAAAGTCATAAGTCGATAACGCGGGTGGTACACCGTCTGCGGAGAATCCCCCGTAGCAGCAATGAAATTCATTGGTCGATAAAAAGCGTGCGGAGGCTCACACCCAATGAATATGCGCCTTTAAAGCAACTGCCAAACGTGCGGTTCCCCGAAGCCGGGCCATATCGTATGCTTTACAGAAATCTCCTGTAATCCACATACGGGCCCTATCGACTAATGAAAACTGTTCCCTGCATGCGGGCCCATGGCATGCGTTACAGAAATCTCCCGCACCCCGCATACGAGCCCTGTCGACCAATGAAAATGAGCCTTTATGCCGTAGCAGTAAGGGCAAGTCGACTGTCATGAACAAATAATATTGTAAAGCCAAAGTGACATCCTAAGTCCATTTGCCGTGATAAAGCCATTTCAACTGTCAAAGAACGTCAGTTGTGATTTGAATATTGTACTTTCAAATTATGTTGGTAGTCCTCTCTGTAATCTGTTTACCAATTAATTTCCTTGCCTTTATCTATTATTCTATGCAAAGGGTGAAATACGGTCTTTGCTCTTGCAACTTTGCAAGTCATTGAAGGTGTGGCGGCATCTAATTCATCAGGCGTTCCGACTCACTGGAACCTCAATTGGCACTGGCAAGCATCGCAAGATACACGACTCAGCCCACTATCAACCTCCAGTCTCCGGAGGGGAGTGATGTGGCGGCATCTACATCAACATGCGAACTACGCATCAAACTGACGTCACGCAAAATCCTGCACCGCGCAAGCAGCGTTTACCGTGCGACGAGTATATATACAACGACCCGATATCAATCATCGGGCAGTGCACCAGAAACAACACCCGTCTGGTCGTAGGGTCCTCCCTTTCTAAAGAGGATGTAGGCCGGGGAAATTAGGTTTGAACCCTGCACTCAATCCTAACAGCGATTTTTTTTATTGAATCGTGTTTTTGAGCTTAGCTCTTCAAATAATATAAAAAAATTAAACATTTTCCAGGACCGCATCAAGGTAAAAAAAAAACATAAACGCATTTTTGTGAATAAAAATTGAGGCAAAATAGTTAACAGGAAAATTTTGGTTATATTATGTAAAAAATTCGTAAAACTAATATATTATTTCAGAATTAAACTTTTGCTTGAAGTACAATTTAAAAACAAACGTAATTTTATTTTTATGGAAATTTCCGTGGACGAAAATGTTAAATTTTTTGACCTACTTGTGATACCTAATCTCTTCGACAAACACTCCATACAAACATATCTGTTAATATTTTTTTCTACCACGTAAAATTGAAATTAGAAGTTTTCTTTAAAAAAACCTACACGCGGGGGTGAACTTTTCGCGGTATACAGTTTAATATACTCCCTTTGCCATACCCTACACGTTAAATGAAAAAAATCGCTGTTTTAAATTAATGCAAAGTTAGCCTAAAATTTGGCGTAACTTCCCCGGGCTAATGAGTGAGCTTTACACCCTGTTCCTCTCTGTACCTATATAAAGGGTTTCTTCTTAGAGGTAGTAGGTAGTAATGTCAAATGAAATATAGAAATCAAGCTCTAAACCTAGCATGCTAATTAAAGCCTAAAAAAACTGGCCCACTAGAGTGAAATGGCCTCTTTTCATACAGAGAAAGCATGAGGCCAAACATGATCACCACGGTTGAGTGTGGCCTGATTAAAAAAAATCATTTAGGTTTAAATTTTTACGAGTACGATGTACGGTACGGTCATGATAAAATAAAATATTCTTCTATTCATAAAACGAACACGAATTAATTCGATTACAGAGCAAAAGCTAAAGCAAAATATTAAAACAATCATAGTTTATAGAAAATAGAAATACGAAGTTAATTAATATTCAAAAGTCGTTAACAAAGTTATTTCATTTTCCATTTTCGCGTTTATTTTCTGCCATTAAAGTGTTGAACCCTTTTAGTGACTAGTCAAATAGTAACTTTAACTATTTCATCGGGGAACGTGTTAAATAGGGTGGTTTTAACTATTAACGGATATTTCAGTATTATTTTCACTAATATTCTGATATTAAAGCTTTAATTTGGTTAAATAACATAGGTTCGTTGTTTGAGTAAGAATGGTAATGGTTAATTTGAATATGAGTCGTCATTTGTTTCGCAAATAAGGAGTGGATAAGGAAATACAAGAAATTTTCGAAACTATTGAAGAGGGCTTACGGAACTTGTAGGCATCACAATAGGGAGCCGTTTTATGTATTAAACTTTAGTTTAATTTTAGTACTTTATAGGGTGGTAGGGACATTGACGCGAAAACTGATACCATGGATTAGGTACATGATTCTGAACCCTCTCTTTTTTTGAGGATGGGAAACATCAAATGACTTCTCCCGCTCTGGGCGGAGCGAGAGGGCGTGTCAGACTTTTACTGACTAAAACCCACCCGTGTTCCTTCCGTTGCCCGTGTGCCGGGGCCGTGATATCCCTTTCGGACAAACCCGCAACCCCAGCAGAATCTGAACCCCCTGCATTGAAATTTTTCGTCGGTTATTTAAAAAAGAAATAGCTGATCCATACATTTTGAACGCGTAGGTATTGCACTTTTCTATGGAACAGCAGATTTTTTATTAAATAACCGACGAAAAATTTCAACGGAGCGTGCTTCAGAATCATGAACTGAATCCATGGTATGAGTTTTCGCGTCGATGGCCTTGCCACCCTGTATATACACTTGCACGTAGCAAGTAGCAGACATAATTATTTAGCTAGAATCCTTACTTGATCACTTACACCTCTGTCATCCTTTCGGGGTATTCGGGCGTGATGCTTTCGTGTTAGTTTTTTTTTGTAAACGTGTAATGCAGGTAGGTATCGGGGTTTTTCTATTAGTTCCGAACTTAACTTGAGCATTTAGTCATTAGCTGGACAAGCGTTGAGGGTCGGGACATAAATAAATAAAAAATCAAACTGTAAACATTTTTAAATAAAGAAGAAACAAAAAAGACACTAATTATTCAACTCACGCACACATTTAAACTCACACCAATACGAGTGAGTATAGTTACAACCTTCTAACTCTTAACACGAGTACGAACCGCCCGGATTGTCGAGGATTTGGGCTCGGATTGTGATCATTATCCCCAGATTCGATGGAAGCACCCTACTTTTATAAATCCCTGTAAGAGCCCTCCTAGACGCAAATACTTGCTCAACATGTTTCAAGATCTTGTTTCGATATCGGTGGGTTTTATTCACGGCTATTTGCATGTTTAGTTTGTTCCTTTTACTGTGGTTTGTGGATATAGTTTTGTGGAACTTGCGAGGGCGTTTCATCGTGTTGTAACACTATCTTTTGTTTGATGGTCAGGGGTTTAGGTTCTAAGCCAATAGATTCGCCTAGTTGGGAATATCCTTAAAGTCTATCAGGATTTAGAGGTGACCTAGACCTAGGCGTTCGGGGACTGATGAATGGTTTTACGGGTCTTTATGAAGTTACAAGAGATAACTAGTATTATCGTAGTATTCTCTCCGCCGTCAATGACGTAGGTACCTAATGTTTCTGCAACATGAATGTTAGGCCTGTAGCTTATCGGTATCAAAACATAATATGGATTTAATGTTTTACACGTATTGCCTGAATCGATGACTGAATTAGTTTAGTAGATGAGAGAGTTCTACAGAAACATTAGCTCTCATTGTGTCCATAGACATACATCACGTTGGATTAAATGCTTTTTTGTTAAATGTGAGATTTTTATCTCGACTGTAGGTATATTATTTTATAATTTACTTAGTTAAGTTAGCACATTAATTTTCAAAATTTGTAATCCATTGTTAGACGAGAATAACTTCCGACAAACTGTTATGCAGTTTGGCAGACTTTATGTAAGCTAGTTTTAATATCTACATATTTTGAATAAATAAATATACAAAAATATATATCAATATTACCGCTAATCTGCGTAAATCAGTTAGAATGCAGATTAACCTGTCAATATTCAGATAATTTGGAGTTCGTTGGGTCCGTTAAAATGGAAAAAATTATTTCAGTTCTTTACATTAACTGGATGATTAATCTGCAGACTTCGTAGATAATCGGCAGACTTCGTAGATAATCGGCAGACTTCGTAGATAATCTGCAGACTTCGTAGGTAATCTGCAGACTTCATAGGTAATCTGCAGACTAACGACCAAGCATACAGTTAAGTTAATAAAAAGGTACCATAATTACGTAACACACGATCAATCAGAACCTGTTTCATTTTGAAAGTTCAACAAAATTCATTTCATTATTTACGTTGTTGAACAGACAATTTTTTCGAACATGTATAGCTATGGATTAGCAATATTCTTCAAAATGATTCAGATTATGATTGATCGTATGTTAAGCAATTAGGGTGCAGGTTCTTTGCTTGTAAAAAACATTCGAATTCATTGTAACTATTTATTTAATTTGTTAAACGCATAAACATAGTAATTAATAAAAAATAATAATAATAATACAGTCTTAAGTAATTAAAATTTAACTCGTAAGTTACTTACTCCACTGAAATAATCGATCAAATTACGCAGAAAACGAGACAAAAATATTTCGCTCATTTTCTTCCGCGATTTAACGGTGTATCATCCGTTAATGTTAACTTGGTATAGTGTTGATATCTGCTATATTACATGACCATGACTCATGTATGTCACAACATTTTACTTGATTTTGTGAGCTTTAAGGCTTGTGCAGACCAGCGCGACTCGACGCCGGTTATTGTTATACCGTACAGTTTTCTTAGAAATTGTATTGTTTGAGTCGCGCTGGTCTGCACAAGCCTTTACTTATTATCCTATCTTTTACTACTTACCTTTAATTTATTCTGATAATTTTTTTAAACGGAGACACACTTCCCTGATTTTCTTATTCTTCCGTATGGCACTCGTGGATTGCAGCTGAAAATCAGCGCCAGGTGATACACCTTGTGTTGTCATCTGACATTATGCTGAGCTGAGGCCCTTTTGGCATTGTTTTCTGTTTTTTTTTAGTTATAAGTAGTATTTTTCTGCTGTAATGCCAATAAACACATTTTTCTGTTTCTCTTTCTTTATTAAGTAAAATTTCGCGTTTAACGGACCATTCCCGGTAATTTTCATATTACCTAGTTGATGCTCATAATAACGTATTCCGTATTCTAACGGTAACAGCTATATAGCTCTTTAACGATCATCTAATCCAAATGAACATTCAACATTAGTTTCAAATCAAGCGTGTGAGGAATACTTATCAAAAAGACACAAATCCACCATTTTTTATTCTTACGGACTCGACCTTAACTCATCGGCTTCAGGGAGCGCCCATAACTTATTGTCGGACTCCTTTAGCTATATATTCTTTTGTCTCGATAGATTTTCCTCCTCTGAATACAATATAGGTGGGAAGTTTATTGTACAACCAGTCACCTGAATAATGATTTCGTAGAACCAGGCTTTTAGCGTTTTAGTCCTTTTCAATGTAATGGAGGTTATCTAAAATGTGTTAACAATGATGAACTTGATTGAAGGCCTTGAGTGGAAAATATATGGCCTTACAAATTTGCTTTAATATCCTTTCATCTATATGAAGGATAAAGTAAATTGGCCACCCTTTAAGGGAACGCTAGTCGGTCATTCTTCCATACAAACGTAGTATGGTGATTCTCGCGTGTTTGACGGTGTACGTTCAAATTAAATAAATTGTATTAATTTGTCTTGTCGTTATCTAGCCTTGTATGGAAGCAGAAGTTGAAAAAAAAATTGGTTTGGAAGTTATGAGTGTCGAAACTTCCATACTTCAATATTAATTTAAACTCGTCGAGGCGAAAATACTCGTAAATAACGTTTGTAGTAAAAAAATGGTTTAATAAAAACCGTAGAGGGATAGATAATTTATTCAATGGTTCAAATAATTTTATTTTGAGTTATGAAATTTAGTAGTTTTTCCATAATATCTATACGCCCAAAGGTCTGTTCATGAAATTGTACGCGTTCGTTTTCGTTATAAATCATCGTCTATTTCACTAAATATATTAATAAAAACCGGCCAAGTGCGTGTCGGACCACGCACAATGAAGGGTTCCGTAGTTGGGATGAATTTACCCCCAGAACAAACTTAACTTCCTAGTTGAAAAAATATGTTCTCATATACGTCACGGTCAATTCTCCAACTGCAAATGTAGGTAAGTTTATAACCCCCACCGAAGGTGTCTTCACGTTGTCGTCGTGGTGGGGCTTGCGTGTCTCAATGATCTTGGAGCTTTGCCGGTAGAGTCACTCATGCCGTAAAGGTCCAAGTGAGAGACCAGACTAAGAGAGACACAGGGCAGGGTCCATAACATCGGGCTTCTGCGAGGGGCGCACCGCTTGGGAATATGAACAGTGTTCGTGTTGCTGGACGATGCGCGATTCACTCTCCGAGCTTTTGGAGAGTGAATAGGGAGGTTTGCGTCGTACATCGTGCGATGATCCACGGAGCGGTTCTATCGGACGGTGTGTGATGTGCGACTCACTCGTCGATTTTTTCACGGAGTGGGTCTGGGGTTGAGGTTTTTGTCGTGTGCCATGCAATTACCCACGGAGCGGGTGATTGGATGATACGTGACTTTAATTTTAGTTAGAGGAGCGAATCCGGGATGGGGATTTTCGTCGTTTGCCGTGCGATGGCTCACGGAGCGGGCTTATTGGACGGTACGTGACTTATGATTCGTTCCTCGAAATCTTCGTCGAGCGAATCTGGGGTGGGGTTATTAGTCAAGTGCTGAGGATCAGGGCCCAATCAGGCAGGCTGAAGAAGGGAGGTTCACTTCTAGTACGCGTTTGATCATCAAACGTAACTAAGAAGGTGTACCAGTGGCTTTGGGGACAGGACATTAGTTCTGGATGTTGAGTGGTCGCACGGGACGACAGTGAGGTGACGAGTTTGCTAGGCAGGCATGACTGGCAGACTATGGGGAGGTGTGGGGAGATAGCCCCTTTAAAAAATCGACTACCCGGGGACCCCACCGCATAAAAAAAAGGCAAAGCTGAGTTCAGCAACAATTATGAAAGCGCATCTAACAAAACAACTACCCCAGGAGGGTACCTGCTGCTCCGCAGCAGGAGAATCCCTCACCGAGCAGAGCTCGGTCAGTCCCAATTCGTATTCTGGGGGGGACACTGATCGTTTAAAATTCCCATCGAATTTTTATCCGTCCTTTAAGGGCGCATTGAGCCAAGGTGGCTCACTTACCGGTGATGAGGAGTCGCTGACTTCTATTCCTAGCACATCCGTGGCATCGGTACCTAAAGAGCAGACTACCGCCTACCAGCCGTCTGGCAATCAGAGAGAGTATGGCTCACAAGATTTGTCCAGCACAGAGGTATCAAAGAATACTCTTGCGAAGAAGGCACAGAAAGTGACAAAGAGGGTAATAACACGGGCACAATTTGTGCGCCCGCCTACCCCGGTTGCCGTAGAGGTGGTGAGTGACTCCTGCGAATCTTCTTGCTCGCAAATGTCATACGCCTCTGAAACGTCGACGAGATCGTCTCAGTCCCGCATGCGTAAGCGAACGCAGACGTCAGAGAGCTGCGAGCCGATCACGACGAGGGAGAAGCCTGCTAAGCCGTTAAGTCTTAGCAAGCCACTGACTGGCAGAGGAGAGGATGGCGGGGACTCTGACCTTGCGAGTCCACCAACTAAGCAAGCGAAGACTCGGGCAACTGCAAAACAGAACCTGCCAAAACCAGAGATGTTGGCCAAGGCGATGCATGCCCAACCAACGGCGGAACTGAATACCTGCATCAAAGACAGTATTAGAGCAATAGAGGAGGTTGCAAACGGATCACGCAACCTCAAAGGGAGCTTTGTTCACAGCCTCAAGTTGGCAGCGGTAACAGTGCAGGCTGCGGTGGCTGAGTTAGCCACGCGATCGGCCGTTGAGGTCAACGTTGAGAGGTTGGAGAACGAAAACGCTAACTTGAAAGCTCGGCTTATCGGTCTCTCAGCACATGTCGAGAAACTGACAGCGCAGGTCACCCTGCTTAATCGCCAGGGCGAACTTATGGCGAGCCCCATTGTGGCAGCCTCTACGATGGGACCGAGTCAGGTCGCTGCAGTGGCCAGACCTTTTCAAGCTGATGAGTCGGAGGCCCAGCTTCGGCGTTCTATAGCCTTAGAAATTGGAGGCATGGTAGACGCCAAACTAGCCGCTATAGAGAGGAGGTTGCCCCCAGAGAAGCCCTTGCGTCCGCCACTCGCCGCCGATGTAAGGAGGACTTCACCAACGGTTGCTCCGGCGCAGCCAATTGACGAGCCGCGCTTGGAGCCTAATCCAGCAAAGAAATCGGGGAAAGGAAAGGGTAAAGGAAAAGGCAAAGGCAAAGTTGCCGCTCCGGTGGTGGAGTTGGCCCCTGTGTCTGCGGCATCCACACAAGTTTCGCAGGCTCTGCGGGATGCAACGATGACTGAGACGGAGGCCTGTACTACTGTGGTGGGGAGGAAGGCTAAGAAAGCAAAGCCTGCCACGTTAGCGACGCCAACTTCTGTAAATATGAAAAAACAGCAAGTAAAATTGCCTAGGGTTCCCGCCACGGCGGCTATTGCAGTTTCGGTAAGAGAGGGGTCATCTGCCAATATCGGTCAGGTTATGTCCGCTGTAAGGCAGCCAATTCGTTTAGTCGACGTGGGTATTGACACTGTCGGCCACAAAAGGGCTGTAGATGGTGGTATGGTGATTACTGTCGCTGGCGCCGACTCTTCTACCAAAGCGAACAGTCTCGCAAACCGAATGCGAGAGGTCCTCACCGAATTCGATGTGAAGATTTCACATCGAATTCGGTGCCTCGAGCCTGGGCACGTCCACCGTCATTGCACAGGTGCGGTTGACCGGAGCACCCAGTGCTATGCTTGTGGGGGAGATCACAAAGCAAGAGAGTGCAAGTCGCAAACCATGCGCTGTCCGTTGTGTGCAGATCATGGTCTTCCAGCGGATCATCGGCTGGGGGGTAAGAAATGCGCTCCGCGCAAGAAACAGGCCTCGCTAACCCCCGCCACATCGCAAGGGTCGGCGCAGGCACCAATGGGTCCAAGCCCTGCGGAGGAAATGGACACCTCGCCTTCCCAGCCCTAAAAGTACTCCAGTGCAATCTGAACCACTGCCGCAACGCGCAGAACCTTTTTCTGCAGACAATTGCGGAGTGGTCGGTTGCCTTGGCGGTGGTAGCGGAGCCTTACGGCCTCCGTGATCATCCTCGCTGGTTCCGAGACAACGTGGACTCTGTCGCTGTTTACTGGGCTGGTGGAAGCGGTGGGCTCCCTACTAGATAGGGGGCAAGGGTTTGTTGTAGTGGAATGGGGACCTCTGGCCGTAGTGGGCTGCTACGTGTCTCCCAACATTTCCCTCGTCGAATTCGAGGGATATCTCGACGGGGTTGCGAACTGCATTCGGTGCAAATGTTCACCCCGTCCGGTGCTCGTCTTGGGGGATTTCAATGCTCACTCCAGAGCCTGGGGGAGCACCCAGGACAGACCGAGGGGACACGCAGTACAAGACTGGGCGGCGTCGCTTGACCTTCGTCTTCTGAATCAGGGATCCGTTTCCACATGCGTTCGGTGGCAGGGGGAGTCAATTGTGGATCTCTCATGGGCAACTCCTTCGGTTGCCCGCATGGTGTCGGAGTGGAAAGTGGCGGAGGAGATAGTAACACTTTCTGACCATCGCCACATTGTTTTTAAAGTTACACTTCGCCCTTTGGACGGCCTGAGCCGTACAAATTCTAACCCACCGGCGCGGCGTTGGGCCCTTAAGCGGCTCAATCGAGACATGCTCGTCGCAGCTGCTAACGTTGCGGCATGGCCGGAAAATAGTCATGGTTCCCAGCGGGCCCCGCCTGATCCGGAGGAAGAGGCGGTCAGGTTCCGGGATAGGATGGCGTTGATTTGCGACGCTTCCATGCCCCGGGTCAGGTGTGCCCAGCGTCCTGGAGCGGTTTACTGGTGGTCGGAAGATATCGCGCAGTTGCGTGTTTTCTGTCTTAGATCGCGACACGAGTATCAGCGCACCAGACGCAGACGACAGCCGAGAGCCACGGAGGACGAAATAGGCAGAGCCTATAGAGTGTACCGGGAGGCGACAATGGATCTTCAACACGCCATCGCGGATGCCAGGTCAACATCCTGGCTAGAGCTTCTCGACGGGCTGGACAGGGATCCATGGGGAAGACCTTATAAGTTGGTCATGGCCAAATTACGTCCATGGGTGCCCCCTATCACAGAAACCATGGACCCGGGTCTACTGGAGAGAGTTGTAAACACGCTCTTTCCAGTAGTTAGGGACAGTCCTTCGCTACTCTTGTCGTCTTCAGATTGGTCTGACGAGTTGGGGGTGACCGAAGGCGAGCTAGAACGAGCCGTGAGACGTTTGGGGGCTCGTCACACAGCACCAGGCCCGGACGGTATTCCTGGTCGGGCTTGGGTTTTGGCTTTGGCTGCCCTGGGGGATCGCCTAAGACGGTTGTTTATCAGCTGCCTCCATGAAAGCGTGTTCCCCTCCGGCTGGAAGGAGGCCGGATTGGTTTTGTTAAGGAAGGAAGGCCGGGACTCAGTCTCCCTCTGCGTACTGTCCCATTTGCCTGCTCGACGAGGTTTCCAAACTATTCGAAAGAATAATTGCCGAAAGGCTCGTCGGACATCTATCGCGTGTTGGTCCCGACCTCGCCGATTGCCAGTATGGCTTCCGGCAGCAGCGTTCTACTGCGGATGCGATCCTACGCGTCCGCTCGCTGTCGGAACAGGCGGTGTCCAGGGGTGGAGTGGTGCTGGCGGTAAGTTTGGATATCGTCAACGCCTTTAACTCTCTGCCCTGGCATGCGATTAGGGCGGCACTTGTACATCACAGAGTGCCTCTTTATCTACAGTGCATCGTTGGAGCCTACCTTTGCGACCGCCATATTCGCTATGTGGGTCGGGATGGAAGCGTTCATCGCAGGGAGATTACGTGTGGGGTTCCACAGGGGTCAGTTTTAGGTCCTTTCTTGTGGAATCTCGCTTACGATGTGGTCCTGCGTCTCGACCTCCCCGTTGGCGTTAATGTCGTTTGTTACGCGGATGATACCCTAGTGTTGGCTGGCGGGGACACCTTCGAAGAGACCATCCACCTTGGCGAACTCGGAGTGGCAAAAGTCGTGGCGACGATCCGCGAGCTGGGCTTAGAGATAGCGCCTCATAAAACTGAGGCGCTTTGGTTCCACAAACTACCGAGGAGCAGAGAACCACCCAGCTCGTTGGTCAGAGTTGGAAATGCGCAAGTCCAGGTGGGTCGATACATTAAGTATCTTGGCCTGACCCTAGACGGTCGATGGGGCTTCGAAGAGCACTTCGAGCGCCTGAACCCGCTCGTAGAAGAAGGCGTCGGGGAGGCAACCGCCTTGACGCCTAACACGCCGAAACCCCGCCTGCAACCTTTAAGGCAGGCTGGAATTAGGGATCACGGGTGCTCAGAGTGGGGACTCTGTCCGCCCACTAAGTGACCTCAGGGAAGACGGCGCACAGTGGTCACGTGCTGCCTTGCACACTTGCACAGTTACGTTTCGGGGAAACCCCTTTACAGTCTCCCCAGAGATGTGCCCTAACAGGCGCTGCACAGAGGGGGTTCCGGATTGGTCTTTTGAGAGGTAACGGTGCCCCTTCCATGTGTAGATGGTGACCACCGGGGTGGTTTTAGTGAGGTAGGAATCCCACACTCCCCGGTCTTTTCCCCAGAGCCCGGGCGCCTTTTGAACGTTTCCCCCCGAAAACAAAAAAAAATAAAAATTGTGTGATAAAACTACAAATTAACGATTTTTGGACTTTTTCCTTTACTTGTGTTGTGAGACCTTGCTTCCTGTCAAATTTCATGATTCAACGGGAAGTACCCTGTAGGTTTTGATTAAGTACCCTGTTGGTTTTGATTAATTTGCGAGTATCACAATATGTCAAATAAATGGCTGTATTTTTTATTGCGTTGACTTAGCAGCTTGATGTTTGGAGCTCAAGGGGACGTATAGGTCTACGTATTTAATATTAATTTCAACTTGATACCACCAGGCGTTCCTTAAAAAATGGGTCTTGACAGACGGACAACTAAGTGATCCTATAAAGGTTCCGTTTTTTCCTTCTGAGGAACAGAACCCTAAAAATGGTGCTATTTTTCAGGAGTGGCCGCACCTCCGTGTGTCCTGCGGGATGCGTAATTCATAATACAAAATATAAAACCACGACAAACATAAAGTGAAGAAACATAATAATTATACAAATTATGTATAATGATATCACTTTATTTCATGAATCAATATTTGGACAGGCCAAACAAAAAAAAACATCCAAATTAAACAACGGCTTCATTCTACCAAACAAGAGCAATATTTCAAGAATATTAATTCTCGATGCGCATTAAGAGATCCCAATATAAGATACAGCTAAAAGCCCTAATCAATTACGAGATAGCATCAACCCGTATTGCCCTCTATAATTTGGGATAAATGTGTGTCAAAGGGAGACCACTATCTGATAAAAACACGTTAGTATATTGCCTGTAAAAGAATTTACTTTTGTGTTTAGATACAGTTTAGTTTGTCTAGATTTAATTCCAAATAATGCATGATAAAAGTTATCAGCCATTTGTGTAACCTGAAAGCCATTTAACGTAATTAACAACGAACGACGAGAAATAGTTTTTTTGTTTGTTTGTTTGAACGCGCTAATCTCTGGAACTGCCAGTCGGATTTGAAAAAAAAATCTTGCACTTGATAGAACAATTCTTGAGGAAGGATATAGGGTACTTAACATCACACTAGAACTAGTAAGAGCTTAGCAAAGAAAAAAGTTTGGAAGAACGTAAAGCGAAAACGAAGTAGTATGTGGGCGAGCGATGCGATGCGACGCGATGGGTCGAGGGAACAAGAAATTTCACGAGTACAAAGTCGCGGGCACAAGCTTGTCTAATAAATATGAGGCATTTTTGAAAGATTGAGACTGAGATCAGAATGCAAACGTTCTTTAAATAAATTACGCCCCTGGGTTTTGACCGTAAAATAGAATTTCTTTTCTCGATCAAGTTTCCAACACAAATTATGTGCAGTATAAAAATTCACGATCAGTGCTTCTAATGTGGAGAAACTGTTGATAAAAGTATTTTGTATTGGTCTATAAGTCCCTGATCAGCGAAAACATTGTTGATAGGTACTAGAAATAATGTTCCCAGTAAAAATGATAACTTGGTACTTGGTAGATACTGTAGAAAAGTGTAGGTTGCCGCTACTTTTTATTGTGTAGTCGATCTCGTAAGTGCTGAACACTTTAGATAAAAATTCCCAGTAAATTGTACCTTTATTAAGGTACAAATTTTCTACTGTCACAGAGACAAATATACCTTGTCGTTTTATGCCGTGCAAGTGACATTCAACCTGATGGTGCCAATAGCCTTGAGCATTCACTTGTGACAGAAGATCCAGCATTCGCCCTTTTTTAAATTAGTCGAATTGAACAACGAACAGCGCCAAACATCGCTACGAACATTTTCACGATCATTCTAGCGAACGCTCTAGTCAATGCTTGTTAAAAAAATATTCTTCACGAAGATGGAAACGGAACAATGACAGAATGGCTCGGCTCGGCAAAAAGATCGAAGCAAATTTACTGTCCTTTCGCTAGAATGCTCGCTACAACGGTCCCGTTTATTTTTCTGTAATGTAACATTCGCCAGACTGATTTGGACAAGTGAATGCTCAAGTTTATCAGCACCTTAAGGGTGTAGAGCAATAAATTACGAGGTCGACTTAACTTATCTGTTTGTAGCCTTCTATCAGGGGATATAATAATTTATTAATTTTCCAACGTTAAACGTTACATTTTTATACGAAATAGTACGTCTTTTTTTCATGTCAGTAACACTAACATTAATTGCGAAACAAAATGGCGGTCATAATTATAGGAACCAGTGTTATCGGTACCACCCAGCTCATGTTTTAACCTCCATCCACATGACATACTATCGTCCCCTGCAATTACGGAACCTACCCACTTATACAAATATACCTTCCGCATTTCGGTTCAAAATAAAACGTTCGTTTTCGTTTGCCATTCAACCTGAAAGCTGAAAAAAAAAACTTTGAGAGTTGGGACATCAAACAAACAGTAAATTATCCTAATTCAATCAAATCCTGTGTAGGGACGTCACAGGGACCCCAAAAGGCTGTGGACCGGACTAACTTAATAATAAAGGTTCCCTAATGTTTCGCCATTACCTGCCGGTATAAAAATGACGCCTGATATTTGAGCACTTGTAAAAGTCACTGAATTCGTGAAGTGTTTCTCCGTTTTGAGTGACATACAAATCTTAGTGGATTACCTTGACGTTTAGGGAAAATTATGTTTGTGAGTTAATATTTTGAGGATTGAGTGAAATTAGAGATTTTATGGAAAGCTCTCTTTTTACTTGCTCAATTATGTTTTGGATGTCAATTTGTCTGTAAAGACACCAATATATAACTGACAATTGTAAAATAATCCTATATTATTAAATGAGCAATATTTGTATATATATTTTTAATCACGTTCTCGACAACGGCTCTAACGATTTCGATTAAAGTTGCAATGTAGGGGGCGAAAAATCGATCTAAATTTTCTCCGTATTTTCACCCGAGCAGAGCTCGGTCAACCAAAGTTTAGAACAAGATGCCACTTTAAAATAATGACATGGCACCATGGAAGTACTATCCTATACTATTAAATGAACATATTAATATGAGATTAGTATGAACTATCCTATACTATAAACGACCAAGCTCTGCTCGGGTGAAAATACAGAATGCTCTTCTCTATTTTCACCCGAGCAGAGCTTGGTCGACCACGTACTACTTAGATAATATGAGTGTCCTACTAGAAGGCAAAGACTATTTTCATACAGGGAGGCACGAGCATTTATCACCACGCTACCTCATTACGTGGAATTATAATTTACATTAATTATTTATGTTGTGCGAGTTCTTCATCAGTTTGACTCTCAGTCTATTAAGCCTTCAGCTAAAATATATACCTCTTCCTCCATTTTTAATAACATTGCGGTATCTGGTTTGAATCTCAATACCGTATTTATCATGCGTAAAACTTCATGGCAGTTCCCTTACTCTGCTACTTTTATTAAAGATTTATACGAGGTTTGCTGTTGTCGGATATTTGTTTACGGCGTGTAGGATATCAGAATAAATGTATATTATGAAACAATAAATCAAAGATATGGAACTAGTGCGGTAATGCAATGTGTTTCCGAGACATTAGTATTCTGTTTTCCTGTATTACGTCACATAGTGTTAGCATTTCTTGTTTTTAGGACAGCCCTATGTAGTTTTTGTTGTTTATTACGTTCTGTTCGTAATATGTTAGAATTTCTTGCTTACTCATAAGTATGTGTGAGTTATGATTATGAATGTTGTAACCAGATTAAGCAACTTGTACGTGGTTTTGTTTTACTTATGAGAAAATTAGGTAAGTTCAGTCAAAGTCTTAGACTGTCAGTTTTTGAACTCTACGATTACATCGTAAAGTAAAATGAAAACATGAAAATTTATAATACAATCCGTGTCTCTCAGTGCCGCCAAAAATCGTAAAGAAATTACTTTTAAGTGAAACCTTTACCTTCAAAACGTGCAAATATAATTGTCAAAAAAGTAACAGAACACTGAACGAAAAATCCCTCTTCCATTTACATATTTCACACTTAGTTAATTGACTTTGCTGCGACGCATCCAGACTGGCACGACGGACATCCGCGTTAACAGCCGTCCAAATTGCCTTATACAGACCGACAAACCAACACCAACCTTAGCAATGTTATATAAGGTTGGAATTGGCTTATAGGGCTAATGGACATCAGCACTTTTGTTTCAATTACACTACGGGAAGCCAGGCTGTTTTTTCTGTCTCCAGTTACTGGCGGATTTGCATGCTATTTGTTCAGTTGCATGCAGAATCCTTTGATTCATTTCTAAGACTTTTTTTCACTGACTTCATTGTCATCGTATGGAGTGTAATGCCTGTTGAAATTGTGTCCTAGATGCTGCTTTTACGGAAATTGGATGTCAATACGATTGTTTGCCGCACGAGACGGCGAAATGGAAATTGTTCTGTTATTGTTTTAACAAAACCTGTGGCTAGTTGTAATTAAGTAATGGAAAATAATGCGAATGTATTGAATTAACTCTTTGTCTTTTCTTTTTAGGTTATGGTGATATCGTGCAGATGGGGGCAGCCGCAGTCGTATGGTGTTATACTTGATCTTTGCCAGGTTTGGGGAAGATTGAGTATTAAAATGCGTAGCGGGCCAAATATGTTATTGTTATAAAAGACTGTTATTTCATTTGCCATCGTGACTTATGTTCAGTAAGGGAAATTATTAAGCGAATTTCATACAACATTCAAAGAATGGACATTGTGTTTTGAATATATGGACAATTTAAATTGGTACAAAATTTTCTAAACGCCTGAAGTCTGAAATTGACACCGGTGCCTGAAAAGTTATGCGGGAATCGGTTGTCATGGTATGTGATACGGAGGAAAGAGGAAAATATCGTGAGGAAAGTGTTGAGTATAAATGTCGATGGCTTTAAGAGGAGGGGAAGACCAAAGAAACGATGGATGGACTGTGTGGAAGATGGTATGGCTAGAAAGGGGGTGACTACCGAGATGACTCGTAATGGAGAAGTATGGAAGAAATAGACATGTTGTGCCGACCTCTAATAGATTGGGATAAGGGCAGAATAATAATGATGATGGATTCTATTTTCTTAACAAATTAATTTCCCAGATTTTATACAATATACAAGATTTTGGACTTCACTTATGTAATAATCATGCTTCTAAAATCACTAGGGCAAATGGCAAATGCATTATTTTGTTACCAATAGTATCTTACAGCGTAAAAAGCAAAAATTTAATCCCAAAACATTTTCTTAAAATATCCACCATAAATTAGATGTATGTACAAAGTTTATCTTAATTACTGTTACCACAAAGTTTCACTTTCCATATAATACGTAGAGCTGAAATAGCCCAATGTAAGCGAAAGGCTTAATATCCTTACTTTGAGATAAACTTTTGAGCCTCCCTAGGGCGTTTGCTAAATTAGTTCACAGTTAACTTGGGTACCCACTCAAGCATTTTATTGTTTATTAAGTTAGTGTGTAGAAAGTGATACATACACTGTTTGTCCACCGCCCAACGTCAACGAGAAACGAGATTATTCGAACTGAATTTGACGTCCCGGTGGCGGGCGGTGGTGGTGTGCGGTGAACACACAGCCATAGTAAATGTATGTATCGCTACTTCGGCGCCGTCATATCGGTCTCGTTGACGAACCGTTGACGTGGCGGCGGACAAACGGCCTTAGGTGGTAGAAGACAATTTGTAAGGAGTTTTCATAATGATATTGAAGTTACTGCAGACTCTTCCGTCATGTAACCTAGCTGAAGGTAATATTTTAAGCCACTTATGGCATCTCAATTTGTGTTTAACTTTTATACTAGCTTATATACCTGAATAATTAAGAATTTTTCTACTTCTATTTTATATTAACTTGTCTGTTATCGGCTGCGACTTACGAATTGTAGGTTTGAACCCAAGTAGGCAATTTACTTTGTGTAAGTTATTTCATCACCACTGCTCTCAAAACGGTGAAGAAAAGCATCGTGAGGAAACCGTTATGTCCTAGAAACTTCCAAGACATGTGACATCTACCAACCCGCACTGGGTCGCGTGGTGGATTACGGCCCACTCCCTCTCACCGAGAGGCGGCCTGTGTCCCAGCTGTGGGAACATATTATGCTACTTAGCTGTCAGAACCATAGCAAAATAGCAGCGGAACTGGCCGGCTCCAGACCGAATGATACCTACGTTCAATCAGAATTGTTTCTGGTACAGTCTATCTGGCTAAAGTGTCACGCGTCAGCAAGCTGCAGTGCAATTATGAACACTTTCGAGTGCTTTGTTTTTTTCTAGGGTAGTTTACACCCATAATATACCAGTTGTGATACTTGTTTTTAACAATTCCTGTAAGAGACTTGTCGAATTTAAAACATCCTAACCAATATTATAAATACGCGAAAGTGAGTTTGTTTGTTACTCAATAACGCAAAAACGGCTGGTCGGGTTTGGATGAGATTAGTACACCATGACTTGGGTAAGGAAAAAGGCAATGTTTCATCCTGAATCGCAGATAATGTCGCGGGCAAAAGCTAGTGTATCATAAATATTGAAGTTGTTCAGGATATGTTTTGTTGCTAACTATTTTGTAATACTTTTTGTCATTTTTGACAAGTTTTATATACAACTGTCAAATTGTTTTAGGTGTAAATAATAAAAAAACAGTAGACGCAACATGTAGCATGCCTACTTCTTTTATACCTTGGTAGTATCCTTATAGCTCCTACACACTATGCCGGCAGCATGGCCGCCGGCAAAAGTCGGCGGCCGTGCTGCCATTACAATCCTAACTAATATTATAAATGCGAAAGTGAGTTTGTTTGTTTGTTACGCTTTCACGCTAAAACGGCTAAACGGATTTGGATAAAATTTGGCACATGGGTAGATCAAGTCTTGGGTTACGACATAAGATACTTTTTATCTCGGTAGTATGTTCCCATGGGATAATATCCGACCTCCACGCGGCGAATCCGCGAGCGAAAGTTAGTGAAACATTGATAATTGGTTAACGCAGGGTTATCAACAGGTTATCAACAGCTATCGTTTATTAATTTTGCGTAACTATTGAGTTAAAAGAAAAATTGTTATTTGCCTTGCCTTTATTTTATAAGCACTCGGCTTGTCCAATTTATTGCAATAGCTTACATCTTGAACTGAATAACCTCTTCCCAATTATGTTTGGGTCAGCGTCCTGTGTAACCAAATTCGGCTGAATATTGAATTTTGGACAGAGCAACTGCCATTTGACTTCATCAATTACTGGAACACCGATATTCCAAGTTTAGACAGTTTTAGTCTGAATTTTGGGGCCTTGTGTTGAAGTACTTAGGCTGTTAAGGTATTTTAATGACGTCCAAAGGTGCTCAAAAGAAAAGCTCTCACAGATATATAAAAATGATCATCCAACGTAGGGCGCATAAGGTCTTGCAAAGTTTTAATGAGAAATTTTTAGCAAAATTAGATATTTAAAATAGGTTGATGTTAAAAATAAAGAAGAATTTACAATTTTTTCACATTTTCAATCCTGAAGGGATTTCACGGTTAGATTTATTTTACTTAAAAAATTGGTGTGCTGTCAAATTTCTAAAATTCGAAACTATGTCTCATGCATAATGGATGTAGTTCTGATGAATATTAGACGCACATTTATATCCAAAACAATGTATTTTAGAATTTCAGTCTCTTTATACATAATTATTATAAATTAAAGTCGCTTTTCGTGTCTATTTTGTCTGATTTCATGACCGCATTTTTCTTCTAAACTGCGCAACGGATTTTGATATGGTTCTTAATACCATTTAGAGATTTTAGTCCGGAAGGTCGCTAGTTATTTTGCATTATCTTTATTGCATACCGATTCGAAAATAAGCTTCAGGCTGACAAATTATTAGTAATTAAGGTTTTAATTATAAGTTACTAGCTCTTGCCCGCGACTTTGTCTGCAATTCAGGATCAAAATTAGCCAGAGCATGGTCTACCCACCTGTCAAATTTTATCCAAATCCGTTGAGCCGTTTTAGCGTGAAAGCGTGACAAATAAACTCACTTTCACATTTATAATAATACTGTAGCGGCATCTACATCGCTACATGCAAACTATGCATCAAAGACCTGACGTCACATAACATCCTGACGTCACACAAATCCTGCATCGCGCAATTAGAGTTTACCGCGCGATAAACATATATACAACCTTCCCGACTTCAACCTCTGGGCAGTTGCCCGCCAGACACGACACCCGTCTGGTCGGAGGATCCTCCCTTTTCTATGGTGGATGAGTGAACTTTACACCTTGTTCCTCATACCCCTAAAATACAAGCTATTGCCCGTGACTTGGTTTGCGACCCAGGATTAAAGGTAGCCTATGTCCTTCTCTATGTTTCGGTCTACACATGTGCCAAATTGTATCTAAATCCGTTGACCCGTTTTAGCGTGAAAGCGTAACAAACAAACAAAGTCACTGTCGCATTCATAATATTATATATAAAATAATAGTTAACTTAAAAATAGGATTAACTGATATCAAATATTATTCTTTATTTTATTTATAGGTATAACCTACACTCTATTAGAATTTGCAAGATTGTAATTAACATTTAGCGGTATCACGAATTGAAAATTTCGGAATCATGGACATTATTTGTCTAGACTAATTGATCTTGGCTGTGACTAGACTAAAATTAAGATTAGCATAGCTTAAAGCCAGTCAAACATTAATTTAATTTAAATGTAAAGTAATTTAAATTAAAGATTAAGGTTTGGTACTGTTATACAGAAAATACTTCTAATGACTTCGAATAATTTCAATAGATTCGATAGTCTCTTGTTTTTGTTACAAATTCTGCTCTTTGGCTAAAGAAAAACATGTTTTCCAGCTTTTTTCATTCCAGGCACGTCTTCAAAGTCCACACGAGGAGGGTTATTGTCCTTCCCTACAGACCCTACTAATAGCTACATGATATGCTGAAATTTTATTTATTACGTGGTGTAATGTGAAAATCAAAGAAGAATATTATTTGCATAAAAACACGGTATAAAAAAACTGGTAAAAGTATAATTTTGACCAAAAAGTGTTTTGCCAGTATAATAATCAGCATGCAAATTTTGTCATTACCTAGATGATTTTACCTTAGAGTCTAAGTTAAAGTCACCTAGGTATTGACAAAAAATGTCAATGTAAGTTACAGTACGACACAAGTTAGATGTAGCATCGGCAAAATTCGTAAAACCGATCACCATCTGAACTGAGTCCGCCTTCAATATCACCAATATTTATTACAGCATTAGGTGAAAATGATCTTTATACAAACGCAATAACTTGTGAAGTCATATAACAAAATACATTCGTAAAATTTCCAATTTTATGCTACATTTAAGTTGTGTCGTGCCTGCTGAAAAATTTCCTAGCACTACTATACCATAAATAAATTAACTTGATTATAGGTCATAATGGTTCTATCAACGTATCTTGATTCGTTCAAAACACATGCGACTTATTGATACGAATTACAAACACCAAAAGAAAAACAAAAAGGATCGATCGACAACCAGCGAGACATATAGTTTTTAATTACCCCACTTCTTATTCATTCCAACGTTGAACTAAATGGGACTTCAAAACAGGAGATCCACTACTTTTTTCCGAACGATTCCTTAATTTGCGAAGTTTTCAACGAACGCGTTTTAGTATTCGCCATGCGCAATGTAAACTAAGCTAACTCGAAGTCTGAACTAACTTTGACAATAATCAACCGTGGGGAAAATCACCCACAAGTCGGTGGAAACTACGTAGACAGGACGAATCGTCTTAATTCTGTGTAAACATGTGAGATTTGGGGGCATTGTACTTACAAGACGTATTAGTAGGTAGGTATGTATGGGTGCTAGGTAAATAATGTGTGAATTTCATAGCTTTACATTTAAACATTAATAGCGAGTAATCAAGTTAGTAGCGAGTAAGCAAGTAATTTGCAATCCTCGGCTAGGCAATAGTTTCACGCATCAGGGTTTTGGGTTTCAGGCGTTTTAGGCATTGTCAGTAAGAGGTCATATTCTTTTTCGCAGGTTTGCGTGGTGCTCACGTGACGTTAAAGTCACACTATCCAAAAGCTATTGCCAAATGTTATACACGTGGAACCTGTGGAGCAATTACACTAAAAAAGCCTGCAATGCATTGCGCGTCCAGTATAATAACGCGTTCAGGGGTTTGTTGGGGCTCCCATGGCAGTGCAGTGTTTCCGGCATATTCGCCGACCTCAGCACGGACGGCTTCCAGGCGGTGCTTCGCAAAAGAACGTATGCCTCCCTGAGGTCTCGGGTAAAAGGTAGCACCAACACACTTCTGAGCCTGGTATCGGACAGAGTGGACAGCCAAATCTTGAGGCATTGGTCGCTCATGCATGACTAAGATAATAATTATTTAAAATTTTACTAACATGGCTATAAGTATCTACTTTCTAAAATAATATGGACTTGTATCAATTATTGTGTGCGTGGTCCGAAATAAATATTTTCATTTCATTTAGCTAGCCATTATTATGTTTTTCATAATTTCAGCTCCAAAAAGTATGAAACCCTATATCACTTACATTATATTGTTAGGTAGATTATTAGGTATTAATCAAATAAACTTCTGGGTACCTACATTTGTGTTTGCCATAAACCCTAAAGAAAATATGATATTATTACGGTGGTAAATCTCTTTTCCTTGTGTGTACTTTTTAATACTATCAAGATGCAGCTTTTGTAAATGCTTGGTTAAAGAAACTTTTTATTTGTATTTAATCCGTAGAATATGCCTATGACTGCTTTGACCATGTCGACGATACACATTCGCGTGACCACACTACCTACAAATCATCGCATGTCAGAAGCGAATAGTGTGTAAATAATTGTATTATTTTCTTTGAACTTAAGTGATTTTGCTGAACTGAAATTGTGTTTTAGATTGCCTTCCACATTTCTGTAACAATAATGCATAAAATAAATTGCAATCAACAATTACCGGCTTCAGTTTGAGTAACTTTTAATTCACACATCTACTTAACACGCTACACTTTTTTGTTTTGAGTAGGTACCTTGGTTTGACCTGTATTTCGCCTGATGCGAAGAAGTGGAAGGTTTATTTAAATACGTATGAAATGAAATGAAATGAAATGAAATTGTTTATTCTGTAAATAGGATATAGGAATCACTTTTACACGTCATATTAAAAATATATTAAATTTTGCTAGATGAGTTCGGCGTTTCCTATCCGACTACTCTGAGAAGAAAGGCCGAAACAAACTCAGAGGTCACAGTCTCTTTTAAAGTCCAGACATAATCTTGGTCAAGCCATATGAGGACCATGTAGATTCATGTCTGAAATGGTCTTTTGAGAAAAGAACCACACAGATTTGAGTGGACCTGTCCAGTCAGTGCAAGCATTTGTCAGTAATCGTGGAGCTCAACTCAGAACAAAAGGAGCTCAACTCGACGAACAATACCAAAGAAAGGACATTTGGGTAGGCCGCATAAACTACTCAAACTGCCAGACCATCATTAAAACTAACTGAGAGAGGATAAAAAAGGAGTAATGAGAAAAAAAAATTAAATTAAAAAAAATATCCACATAGTCCTCACATTCACAATAGGTAATTAAAATAATATTATACTTTACAAAGTAATCATGTCATTTTGTTTTAATGTTTAAATAAAACTGGTATATTTTAATGATTTTACTAAATAATTCTAATGTCAAGTTTTATGGTTTTATCACAAGGTTTAGCAGAGCGAGCAGCTCAATCCCAAGCTTTTTTATCTTCTAAATAATCTGAAATTTTATAGTACCCTTTTTTACAAAGTTTGGTTTTAATACAAATTTTAAATCGTTTAATGGGTAAGTTTCGAATGTCAATGGGAAGTTTGTTGTAAAAGCGTATACATTGACCCATGAACGAGTTGCCTACTCTGTGGAGACGAGTGCGATGTACAGCAAGGTTGTGTTTATTCCTGGTATTTAAACTATGAATATCAGACATTTTCTTAAAATTTGATATATTTTTGTGTACATACATTAGGTTTTCAAAAATATATTGTGAGGCTAGAGTTAGAATATTTACTTCTTTGAATTTTCCTCGAAGAGAATCTCTCGGACCTAGGTTGTAAATGGCTCGAACAGCCCTTTTCTGTAGAACAAAGATAGTATTAATGTCCGCACAGTTTCCCCAGAGAAGAATCCCATATGACATAAGACTATGAAAATAACTAAAATAAACAATTCTGGCTGTATCTACGTCAGTTATCTGTCTAATTTTTTTAACAGCATAGGCGGCCGAACTAAGCTTTCCTGATAATTTTTCTATGTGTGGGCCCCATTGTAATTTACTATCAATAGTGATTCCAAGAAAAACTGTCGACTCAACAGGGTCCAGTTCTATTCCATTAACTTGAACATTGGTAGTTAGCTGCCTGACATTTGGCGTTGAAAATTTTATGAGTTTAGTCTTGTTTTCGTTCAGAAGAAGATTATTTACATTAAACCAATGCACAACTTTAGAGAGTGCATCGTTAATTTGTTCAAAGTTAACTAACTGACGTTTGATTTTAAAAATAAGGGAAGTGTCATCTGCGAATAATACGATCTTGTGATTATCCCTTATGTGGTAAGGTAAGTCATTTATATAAATTAAAAATAAGAAAGGACCTAGAATTGAACCCTGCGGAACGCCCATGGTGACTGCAGATCCTGCAGATCTCTTGCCATTAACATCGACCCTCTGAATTCTGTTGTTCAGATAAGAAGTCAGAAGGTCGAGAGCTTTGTTCCTCATACCATAGTGGTACAGTTTCTTGATGAGTGTATCATGATGTACGCAATCGAAGGCCTTGGACAAGTCGCAGAAAATGCCAAGAGCATCCTGCGACTCCTCCCAGGCCTCGAATATGCTCTTCAGTAATTCCACGCCCGCATCTGTAGTTGAACGACCCTTTGTAAAACCAAACTGTTTTAGATGTAATAAATTATGTGCATTGAAATGTTCTAACATTTGTTTCAAAATTAATTTCTCAAAAATTTTGCTTAATGTAGGTAATATCGAAATAGGCCGAAAATTCGTAGGATCAGTTGTGCTGCCAGACTTGAACAGTGGAATAACTTTACTAAGTTTCATCTGATCAGGAAATACACCAGACGCAACACAAGAGTTAAAAATAATTGCTAAAAAGGGTGCAATAACATCAATTATTGAAGATATGGTATGTACTGATAATCCCCAAAGGTCAGCAGTTTTTTTTACATCAAGATTTTTAAAAGATTCTATAATGTCTTTAGCAGAAGCAATTGAAAATTCAAAAAGTTTGTCAGATTCTGGTACACATTCTTTTAGTATTGAGTAAGCAGAAGTGGAGGACGACGATGACAGAGTTTTGGTTGTTAAAATGGGAATATTAGTGAAAAAAAATTCAAACTCAGTTGCCACCTCCACGTCTGCTTCAATATCTACATCATTGATTTTTAGATGGAAGTCACGATTCCGTACCGTCGTTCTTCCCGTTTCTGAATTAATAATATTCCAGGTTGTTTTTATTTTATTTCCAGAAGATATTATTTTATTTTTAATGTGTAAGGCTTTTGCTGAGGAACAGGCTCTTTTAAAAGTTTTAGAATATTTCTTAACAAATTCTTTAAAAGTTTCATCATGGTTATATGTTTTTTCATGATACAACTCAAATAACCTTTCCCTACTTTTGTAAATACCTGGTGTTGCCCAATCACTAAATATAACGCGGTCACAAACAGGCAATGTTTTTGAGGTGAAAACCTTCTTAAACTCACAATTGATGAGGTTAAATAGTGAAGTATAAGCTCGATCCGGGTTGTTGTGATAAGGCAAACCCGGTAGTTTTTCCATTAAACTATTTTTAAATTGTCCTAAGCGACTTTTATTTACAGGAACAAAACTCACAAGTTTTCTTTGAGCTCTGACTGTTTTCTGAGGGAAAGTGACTAACTGGCCACAGTGATCAGAGTCCAACTCATTTATAATTAAATGGCTAGAAGGTCTTAAGTTTGTAAAAATATTATCAATACAGGTAGCACTAGTGGCAGTTATTCTAGTCGGCTCAAAGAATGTATTGTACAAATTATATGACTTAAATAAAGTTATAAATTTATTTACTATAGCAGATTTTTCCAGTATGTTAATGTTGAAATCTCCACAGACAACAACTGTTTTATTACTGTTACAAGTCTTTAATAATACTTCTTCCATATATTTCTCAAACATATCATATGAAGCACATGGGGGCCTATACACACTTATTACAATGAACTGCTCAAGCTCAATGCAAGCTATTTCAATGACTCGCTCAACAGAGAGGCTCACAATATCCTTACGTTCTTTAAATTTCGTATTGTTACGAACAATTATTAGAGAGCCACCACGTATCATATTAACTCTGCTGAATGAGCTGGCAACCTGGTGGTTGTTAAAGCTGAACATGAACTGGTGGACTTTTAACCAATGTTCAGTTACACATAGGATATCAATATAACTACAGTTCATGAACAGCTCCAATTCTAATTCCTTACCTATAACACCCTGTATATTTTGATGAACTATTTTGAGGCTATTATTATTACATTTATTTAGGTTACTGCTACTATACTTTTAACATTTCTTAGCTAGTAGAGGAACTCGTGGATAAGTAATAACAGCCGCATAGGTCGATCTATCAGGTTAAGCTACGCTTGCCGGAGTTGGTATGAGGATGGGTGACCATCTTTACATACCGAGATACCGATCATTAGATGTTCAGAGGTATTATATTTGTTAGTCATTGAACTAAGTTTCTCCTGTAAGTGATCAAGTTCATATTGCAAGTACTCTGTGTCAATGTTGTACCTCCTAGTACTTTGTTCCAAATTAAAAGAATACATATCTAATTGTTTAAGTAAATTTAGCCTTTCTCTACTGCAGTCACTTCACGTCAAATACTGGTTTTTCAGCTGCATTCGGTTAGACTGGGAGCCGACCCCAATATAGTTGGGAAACGGCTAGTCAGATTTATTTTCTTTTCACATTCCTTAGGGTTCAAACTAACTACAATCTTTCAAAAGTAGTTCAGTGGTTTACCCCTGAAAACATAACAGACAGAGTTACGCACGCACACACATCTGTCTTTCACATTTATAATTATTATAAAATTCCATTTCTTTCCGAGGTCCGTTGAGCTCCAACATTTCAATACAATGTACCGTGCGGAAATGTGCTCAATGGCTCAATATCAATAAATCCTGGGTGTTTAATGCTCTAAAACGGCGATTGGTAGTACCACCCGTCATTAAGCGAGAATTATAGCGATGGGCCAGCATTCACCACGGTGACTTGCATTCTAATTAGTCTGGATGCTCTACAATGGAATAATTTATAGCAAAACTTTTTGGGGCTTTGGAAAAGGTCGCCATTATAAAATTGAGTGTAACGGAATATCTTTCCTAGTGGTTGGATTTATTTTTCATAATATTTTTTAAACATGCTCTTTTCTGGCTGTCAAATAAAAATCTCAATAAACGCCTTCAATGTATCCAAGCAATATATTATATGTTCACGTACTTTAGCGTCTTTTATGACGAAACATAAAAATTTTAGAAATTCGTAGTATTAGGTTCCTACGTATTTTACTCGCTGAATAACTTTCTTATACCGAAAAAGTTCCAATACACAAAAATAAAAGCCGTTACACCCATTTACGTTGGCAGGTAATTAAAAATTGACGCAACAATGGGAACTGCAAAGAGGTACCAACTGCGATCCGCCCCTAACTATTTAGATGGAGTTGTTTGAAAGTACGTTGTCGCTAATTAGGCCGGTTCAGTGCCGTATTGCTGTACTACGGCGGTTTCACGGTTGGTAAACTCGTGTGTAAACTATTTGCACTTAGAATAGTTTACGATTTCAATTATGGCACCGTGCGTATCTTTTTATGCCGACAGACGGAATTAGGCGTTTTAAGTGAGTTGTTTAATTTGCAGTTTGGGGTTAACTAGCTACCTTTTCATGGTGAGGATAACGCTGAATATTTGTATTAAGTGCTAGAAAATGTAATGAGGTGGACTCGCACACGAAGGGTTCCGTACCACCGTACAATATTTAGCAAATATGACGTATTAAAAAAAAACTACTTACTAGATCTCGTTCAAACCAATTTTCGGTGGAAGTTTATATAGTAAAGTACATCACATACTTTTTTTAGTTTTATCATTCTCTTATTTTAGAAGCTACAGAGAGAAGTAGAGATAAGCAGTTTAAAAGTTACACACACATTTTACCACTTTGGAAGTGTCTCTCGCGCAAACTATTCAGTTTAGAAAAAAAATATATTAGAAACCTCAATATAATTTTTGAAGACCTATCCATAGATACCACACGTACGGGTTTGATGAAAAAAAAATTTTTGAGTTTCAGTTCTAAGTGTGGGGAACCCCCAAAATTTATTGTTTTTTTTTCTATTTTTGTATGAAAATCTTAATGCGGTTCACAGAATACATACATATACATAAATACATAGTTTCGGAAAAAAGTGGCTGTGAAATACGGACGGACAGACAGACAGACAGACAGACAGACAGCCATGACGGTTCGATAAGGGTTCCGTTTTTTGTCAATTGGCTACGGAACCCTAAAAAACAATTGCTATAAATATTTCGTAACATATTTTTTACAAAATATTTATAGCAATTTTTTTTACGATCGTTCCTAGAATTTCCACCGTAGGTGCGTTAAGAGCGTTTATCCTAAAAGTTGACAACGTCGCAAATAGCTGTTAAATATTTCCATGTTTTGATTAATTTGGCAATATTACTGTATGAAAATATGAAATTTGGCTAACTAGCGAACTGGGATATTGATTATGAATGCAATAATGAATATATTATATTAAATAAAAATACGAGCTTTATCAGTTCATATGTACTTTCTGTGTTTAATTTGGACTGACATCGGTGTAGGAAAATATCGTGAGGAAACTTGGACTCTAGCCAACCCGCCTTGAGCTAGCGTGGTGATCAATGCTCATGCCTTCTCTGTTTGAGAAGGGGCCTTTGCCCAGCAGTGGGATAATACTAGGCTGGTATTATAAGAGCTGGTTAAATATGAGAGAGGTACGAAGCAACAAAATTCCATTCCTCTAGATCGTATTTTGTTGCTTCGTGTGTCAATATGATACTTTATAAAATGTATTAGAAAATTCTAGACACACTTACCGAGGGTCATTACTAGCCGTTATTCATAATTCCTTCTGAGTCACAATATAATATTTTTTTAAAGGAGTGGCGCTAGTGGACCTTTGGCCGGCCTCTTAAGACGCTCTAACGATATGAGAAATCACACACAATTGTTATTAAAAACGAAAAATATAAAAATAACACATAGGTATTCACAACATGTGAGCTTAGTTACGTTACTGATTTAAGTAGTGACATAAATAAAAGTAATGTGAAACATATTTCATAACAGTATTTTATTTAGGTTTATTAAGTCTCGTTTATTATAGCTCTATATGCAAATAATTTACGGCTGACATTAGTTAAAAGCCTATTACGACGAGTTTTAATTATGCCATAACTTTAATTGCGCATGTCATCTATACTATTAATGTTATAAAGGAGTAAAATTTGTTAGTTTGTAAGTTTGTATGTAGGGGGTAATCTCCGGAACTACTAGTAGGATTTGAAAAAATCTTTTTGCATTATATAGCCCAATTCTCGACGAAGGTTACGCGGACGTAGTCGCGTGCAGAGGCTAGTAAATAATAAGACTATAAAGTACCTATCGCATTAAGTATGCTATTCCTCAGAAATAAATTATATTAAAATTGTTGGGTTGTTTGCGATTGTTCGCAGCCTCTTATCGCGCTGATAACGATCTTAGCCGAGGTGGGCCGCGCAGTAATCCTATATATGTGGGGTTGTCGGGCGAAGTAGCTCACTCTGCTCTCGCCCCCTTACGTGTCAACACGTCGGGTCCGGATTCGCAACAAGTCAATCGTCATCCTGAAGATGCCTTGTTGAGAGGTGAAACACGTGTCGATTTCTTACAGGGTTCTTTTTGACTCTTTAAGAACAGTTAAGCGAATTAGGTTACTAAATATACATATATCGTCTACTGTATTTGCGCAAAGTGACGCCTGAGTCTAACTATATTAAAATGGTGACAGCGTGGTTCGATTAGTAGTCGCAAGCTTTACTACTGTCACTGCCGAGCATAAAATTCAGGCAAAGTTTTATTGGGATGTTCCATCAGAAATTTCTCAGTAACAGCCCGGAGTCAGGATTTGTGCCCGGTTGATGGCAATAAGCTCGCCCCCTATTACATTGGACTTAAATATACCTGGCGAAATGTGGGTGTACTTACTATAGGTACACCTCTGTCTAACCCCTCGGGTATTACAGCCGTTGTTATAACATAACATCACGCTTTTTTATGTATTATGAAATGGTTAAGAAATAAACACAATCTCCTTTGCGATGCTTTCAACTGTAATAAAATCACATCGTATCACTATTCACAATGGACAGAGAGAAAGCAAGAAGAGTATTTATTGAGACAAGCACAGGAGATCACAAATTAAACTAAACACATTTAATTGAAACATAAATTAAAAAAAAAAACCAAGTAAAATTAAAATAAAAGCAGAAAGTCCTGTGCGGGGCTAAAAGGCTCCTATCTCAGCATGATGCTGCGACATTTAATAATAAATCGCGCAGCGCTGGTATTCTGATAAGGCCAGCAGTGATGTCACGGATAGATAGATACATAACAAATACAAAATAAAAATAAATAAAATTGATGTAAGTACTGCACCCGACTTAAAGTCAATTATGCCCCGTGTCTCAAATTGACCATTACAAGTAACAGGAAGGGTCATATCCGTATAAAATGTCGTATATTTTGTGAGAACATACAAATATCTAAGACTGCAATAACAATTAAGCAAGTTGCAGCAGTTCGTGGTGATTTGGGCCCAGCGCAGTGGAAAATGTGCGCACAATTATTACCACCATTGTTCCCGGGTTGTTACGTTTGTCACAGTACAGGTAAAACAGTATTCTAGCTAAACGTTGATTATGTTCAACAATAAATAATGCGCGTAAAATATAATGTCAACTGTCGACTGTCTCGAGTTCGAAACCAAGGCACGCACCTCTGACTTTTCAGATTCATGTGCTTAATGTATAATTATCACTTGCTTCAAAAACGTTGAAGGGAAACATCGAGAGGAAACTGGCATGCCTCAGAGATAGTTCTCGATCGCATGTGAAGCCAAGTCAGAGGCCCATGGGAGGCTTTTAAACTCTGACAACAGCTTGCTCACTAACCACATGAAAAGAAAGAAGAATACAATAATGCATTCAGGGTGTTGATGGGGTTGCCGCGCTACTGCAGTGCTTCGCAGAGTCGAGAATAGACGGCTTTCACGTCATCATGCGCAAGCGTTGCGCTTCCATTATGCGTAGGGTACGCGCCAGCGACAACAGCGCCCTGAAAGCTATAGCTGATAGGTTGGGCAGCCCCATACTGCGACATTGGATACGCCTACATGCCACTGTGGCGTATTAATGAATAGTTTGTGTTATTTTTCTGGTAGTGTAAGTACTAACACTAGTTTTTAAGTCGTGTGTTTACTAACCAAATGTACTATACCATGCAGCTTTTCGTGGGTAAATGATAACAGTCGCACGGGTCGAAGAAGATCGAAGGTTACGCTACGCTTCCAGTCTAACCGGATGCAGCAACAAAGTTGTGAAAGGGCTAGGCAGATTGATTGGCCTAGCACGTTAAGCCGTTAGTCCCGGCTGTCATTCGTAGATCTATGACAGTCGTTACGGGTAGTCAGAAGGCTAAAAGTCTGACACCAGTCTTATCGTGTTACCCATTAATTTAGTTATGCAGGTCAGATAGACATCCAGTTACACTGTAAGCCGACCCCAGCATAGTTGGGATAAGTCTAGGCACATTGATTGGCCTGTAACTATGTGTATGAAAGTGCAGAGCATGACAGAAATTGACCACTGAAAGGACGAAAAATACCCACCTTGTTTTTAACCGGCTTCAAAAAGGAGGAGCATCCAATATTTTTCGTATGTTTATTACGCGATTACTCCGTCAAGTATGAATTGATTTTGATAATTCTTTTTTGTTTGGTAGGTCATACTTCAGAGGTGGTCCCATATAAATTTTATAAACTTTGCTTGGGTATTTTTGGCAGCAGCAGAGACGCTTTACTTTGTGTAAAAAAATTCATCACCACTGCTCTCAAAACGGTGAAGTAAAACATCGTCAGGAAATCGGCATGTGCTAGAACCAAACACTCAAAGACATGTGAGATCTACCAACCCGCACTGGGCCCACGTGGTAGATTACAGCCCACTCACAGTCCCAGCTGTGGGAATATTATAGGCTGATTGTGATGATTGGTACTTTTTTCCATAATCTTTTCATTCCATCAAAAACCCTCACTAACTGTGGTGTCTACCTATAGGTACATGAGACTGACATAAAAGTAAATATAAAAATAAAAATAAAAACACTTTTGCCGGGCTTCAAAATCCAATTCATAGTGCTTGTCATTAATTTATGGGGACATCACAATTTAAATAAATTCATTATCACTATAAGTCTTTGCCATAAGTGTGGGCTTCATGATACCAATCTACCAATCATTTCAGTGAGTTCATGTCACATTGATAAAAATAAAACAATAATCTCATTACGGTTGATTACATAATTTGTAATTTCCATGATGGAAACAGAATTGGTGACATCAATCAAATGGACGTCATTATTATCCATAAATATTATTTCAACCGACAATAATTCTAGTAATTTCACGTGACCTTGAGTTTATGACCTACGCGTTCAAATTAGGTACTTATGTAAATGGCGATTTCATGATTTATGACATAATTATTTTATGAATACGGCTTTTTATTATATCTTTACCCTTGAAGCAATTTTAGGTAATATAAACAATTTCTGGCATCAATAAAACAAATTCCTCTTGTCGAAATATATTACATAAATACAACCAAGTATAATTAACGTGGCACAAATTCCATTACAGAATACTAAATTCGTAATGTTTCTACCTTGTATTTAATACTGAACCCGGTGTAAATAATTTACTACAAATTAAATATGTATAATTGGTATTGACTTCTGTCGTGCCTGCTTATTGGTCGTGTATGAAACGAGCGAGACGGCGTTTCATGCACATGAGTGCGTCTCTTTCAGTTCTGGTACATTCGGCAGCTCAGTGGGACATAAGACAGACAATGAGCAATTGTAAACGGAAGCATTTACCGAACCGCGACTGAGGGTGTCTGTTCCGTCAAATTCTATGTTGAATGTATGAATTATGTGACGGTTATTAAACAAGAGCGCTCTGTTTTAATGAGTTTGTGGCTAAGTAATAACAGCCGCACGGGTCGATCGATAAGGTTAAGCTACGCTTACCAGGGTTGGTATGAGGATGGGTGACCATCTTTACATACCCTCCTTCATGCCTCGAAAAGCACGTTTAGCCGTTGGTCCCGGCTGTCATTCTTGGATTTTAGACAGTCGTTACGGGTCGTCAGAATCCAAAAGTCTGACAACCATTCTAACCAAAGAATATCGTATTAACCAGTTACTGGGTGGTGGAGGTCAGATAGGCAGTAGCTCCATGTAAAATACTGGTATTCAGCTGCATCCGGTTAGACTGGAAGCCGACTCCAACATAGTTGGGAAAAGGCTAGGTAGATTGATTTGCTCTATTTTAATGACCCGTTCAATGTTGACAATTTGTACAAGATAAAGTCAAGATTTAGTAGAAGATGTAACTACCAGATAAGTTATCCAGAACTTATGAAGATATGATAAATCAGGCCATAATGACAGAAACTATCAATCATATTGTATCTATAACTATCCCAATCATAACTTTTAGGAAATAATTTACTTTTTCCTATCAAATAAAATATAGTGTTATGTAGGCTTATTGGTGACTAGCCCGAATTAATTCGCCCGAATCCAGGCGAGTCGACCACATTAATAAATATGTAGTATCTATCCTAGTTGAATGAAGCAATAAAGTTTCCATTAATATTTTAGGTATCATTTGAATGTGATTCACTGGTCTAAATTATGTAGGTATTTCATTGACAAGAATGAATGAATGATAATTAGGTATCATTATTGAAAATCCACGCGTTCAAATAGATTTGTAGCTAAATGCAAGTATCAAAATTAACATACCGATTTCAATTTATCGCATAATGGCGCTACAAAAAGCTAATAAATGCAACAAGTTCTTTCACCATTTTGCTATAGGTACTGTTTTATGAATTTTCAATACTATTCATAAAAATAAAAAATCTATTTTTCTCGGTAAATATCAAAGAGCTAGAGAACGTTATAACCGTTAACCCATCGGCCGTCGACGAGACTCGTAACCGTAAAATACTTGCAAGTTTTCTTATAAAAAATGTTACACTCCCAACTCTTATAGTTTAACTTCTATTCTCGAATAAAGACCATTACTTCGATAGTTTTTTTACAAACTTAAAGTACAGTCACGATCATAAATACCTTTCAGTTACGCAAAATTCAAAAAACATTTTACTCGTGAAATAAAAAAAAACTATTTTGAGTAAACCGCTTTCGTAATAGTAGGTCTTCGATAATACTATGTTCGTAACACCATAAAATATCTCTTAATACTTTCGAAGAAAATCGCTTTTGAATCTTGCGTAAGTCTAAGTATTTATGTTCGTGACTGTACCTACCTACGTAGCTTAAGCACACTCATTCCTGCAAATGTTTGCAGGAAAAGAAATAAAGCTTAGAAAGAAGTAATTTTTTACTTGAAATGAAACGCTTCCCCTGGATTTAAGATAATGGAAATTCATATGGATATCGACAAAGTTCGCCCTCTGAAGGCAGTCAGATTAAAAGTAAGACCGCTCTCATGAAATTATAATTTAATTTTTTCCCGACGATATTCATTCTCTCTCGAATCCAATTGTGAATGCATGATGCAGGTTGATTCTGCGAGAAATATTATTTATAGGATCAATTTACGTTACCGTTCATCTTGTGTTTCTTTATTCGTCGGAAAATTGGTTTTGTTGTAGAAAGGCCATTTTTATTTCGTTATTAACTTGTTGCGAGTAAGATTTGTGAGGACGTTATGATATTTTTTACTCATTTGAAGATAATATTTTTGTTTGACTACTAATGTCTAATTAGGTACAAATTTCAGTTTTGCAGTACAATCATTAAATTAAAGTACATGGATTGAAACGTTTAATCACATTTAATTTTAAAAAATCATCAGTTAAAAATGCAAAAAGTTTTATTGGCAAAAGGGAAAGATAATGACAGAGATCTTACATAAACATACTTAAGTTTGTACATCGCAATGTTTTGGTTTGACAATTGTCCCCCAAACTAAGCAGGGCTTGTATATTGGGGGTCGGAGAAATAAGTAGTTAAACGATCGATCTGCATGAGGTAGATCACGATCTCTCATTCTTCAATGAAGTCATTGAAACACGTAAACAAAACGGCTAGTAATGTTATCGGTAAATACGCTGGCACCATTCATAGCCACGCGCGCAGCATCTCGCTGGGTCAGAGATCAGCGCTAAGTACTGTGCGTAGGAGTAACAGGTTGCTAGCGGACGACCACCTTGCAGTATGAATAAGTGGATTTAATTTATAAGTATGATTGAGCAGAAAGAAATATGTCGGTTTACAGGGTTGGTTAAGGAAAGCGTGTATTATGATGTGTGAGTGACTGTGAGGGTGAAAGTGTGAAATAGGGATGTTGTTTGCTGACACAATATCTTTGTATTTGCGATTTTTTTCATAAATGGTGTTCATTGAAGTTGTTTATTTTCACAGGCACTTTAAAATATTACAATTTTGTTTCAGAATAAACCTAACACATTTTGTATGTATTACAAAATGATACATAAGTAATAACAGTTACGTATCGTTCAGTCTAACGGTTTATATTAGAATTTTGTCCACAGGTGAATTTGAATGTTGTCCACAGGTGAATTTGAATTTTGTCCACAGGTGAATTTGAATTTTGTCACAGGTGAATTTGAATTTTGTCCACAGGTGAATTTGAATTTTGTCCACAGGTGAATTTGAATTTGCTTCGCTTATAATTTTTTTTATATAAAAGCTCAGATTGCGGTAACGTGATATTTTTGCAAAATAAAACTACATCCACCTACCAATTGTTTTAAATATCAGGTTAATTTTTTTCGGACTATACAAATATGTATACTTGTACGGTCTTAACAACCGTATATTTATTTTACGAACGCAGCAACCTACTTGGATGTCGTGCGTCACAAATATTATGGTATCATTATAACGTTTTAAGCAATGCTCATCTAGTAAGACAATAACTGTTCTGTGAAACTAACCACTGGTCAAGAGAAAGAATCGCTACGACTTTAACGTGTTAATCTTCTACATTTTAATATAACTTTAAACTCAACTTGTGGTTCTTTCTGTGTACTCCATAATTAAACCAACATTAACAAAGTGATAATGTACGGTGCCTACAACCATTGGCTCCTACATTAAATGTGGTCCTTCGAGCCGGATCAAGCCAAGTCGACAATTAGTCTTTTATTTTATTTTAATTTTATTTTATTAGGATCTCCAACAAAGAATACACCTTACATGCTATAATATAGAGACAAGAACAACAATATATGTGCTCCCTCAATTATAGGAGACCACATCATGCAATAAAATCAAGCAAACAGTATATTAAAAATGGAAGTAGCCTTGAAAGTTAAAATTATTTATTTCAATTTTTTTGTCTTCTCGACGCCTATCCCGTATTTTTTAAAGACTAAGATCTTCAACCAGTGTGACCTGCCCGTTATTGCTATAACAGGCAGGTCGCACTGGTTGAAGATTTTAGTGCATTTGCATATGCTTATGGTGCCGAAACTTGGACACTGACAGTTGGGCTGGTCCACAAATTCAAAGTCACTCAATGCACTATGGAGCGAGCTATGCTCGGAGTTTCTTTGCAGTATAAAATCAGAAATGAAATTATTCGGAAAAGAACCGGTGTTACCGACATAGCTTGCAGAGTAAGCAAAGTGAAGTGGGCTGGCCATGTTTGCTGATGGACCAAATTGCCGGTAGAGCAGGAGTCCTGGAGTGGAGACCGCGTATCGGTAAGCGTAGCGTGGTACGGGCCCCAGCTAGATGGACCGACGACAACTGGATGACTGGATGCGGACGACAAGGTGTTGTGGTACAGCCTGGGAGAGGCCTATGTCCAGCAGTGGACTGCGATAGGCTGTTTTTATTGATTGATATGTAGCTTATATCACTTATTATTATATGGTACATTAGCCTTTATTATACGTGGCCTAAGGCATACTTTGACACTGTCTTTCAAAAATTTAATACTCGTTTTATTATTTTACTTTATATAATTATACAGCGTTATCCCTACAATTTTTGAAGGTAAAATTCTCTGCACAGATTTAAAACATTCTGTACTAAAACACAATCACAATTCATTGCCCCAAAATAATACTTTAGCTGTATTTAATTCATTTTTAAATATGTATAATTAAAATCACATAGACGAAGCTTCGCGTACGAGTGTTTGTCAAATTATTATCATAAATATGAAACCGTCTAATTTTGGTGGTAAAAATTAGTTTCCCGAGTCGTGGTGTGAACTGTTTCACAAATGAGCTCGCATTTGAGCTCTGTCAACAATTTGAAACTTTGCCTATTAAAGCCGGAAAATTATAATTTGTTTTGTACTTCACTTTGTGTTGTAATATTAACTTAGAGTAGGAGCTTTTACTACTAGGTATATTTTTTAAACCAGAGCATGACTTTTCATAGACAAAACACAACGCCTATAACTCACACACACGCACTCAATTTATTTAAAACACGTGTAAGTGCAATAATAAAAGTCAAAGTCAAAGTCAAAGTCAAATAATTTATTTCAAATAGGTCCTTGCAAGGCACTTTTGAACGTCAACAATTACAAAAAAAAATAATTGATTCTAGTCGCCCCTTCCAAAAGGTAGTTCGTATGGAGAAGAATGGGCAAGAAACTCCACCGTTACTCTTTTAAAATGTTTTGTTACTCATACGCTGAGGGTGATTTACACTTCTTCGTGCTTTTTTAAATACATAATGAGTAACATAACCACTCAGGCGTCAAACGATAGCATACTATCCGTAAAAAAAGTCGAGTTTAACGTTCTGGATAGGACGCTATCCAAAGCGACGAGTCTTGACGAGGTATTATTTCGACAGTTTGATAAATTATATGGATAGCTGATGAAATAGATCGACTAAAAAACATGAGATGACAGTGTAACAAGTTTTAAAAATTGGGTGAGTTTTTCTGCAGTTGACATAAGTGACGCGTGTGTCGTGTAGTGATTTTGAAAGTGTCTGCGATTATGTTGTAAGTACTGTTGTTTCTTTTATTTATCTTACGAGTGTTATATATCCAAATAAACTAGAAGTTTTGTGCTTTACAATTATGGTTTTATTTGATAAATCGAGTCTAATTCTGACATCAAAGTATGGTTGTTCCGAAAACAAATGGCCGCTCTAAAGTTGTCGGCGAATTTTAGTTTTGTTTACACATATTGTACGTTCTTTTCATTAAACTAATATAGAAAAAGAATAGATAAGTTTGATCTGTAGTTTTCAAATATTTTTTTCGTACTTGTATCTTTATTGTAGCTCTTACGGATAAGCAGCTATAGAGGTTTTAGTTACGACGGAGCGGGCCACGTAGCCCACGGATCGGCGGCCGCGCGCGGCGGATGTCACGCACCATACATGGTCGCGCGGGCCGGACGTCTAAATGGATAACTAACTAAGAAAATATTAGTCTTATTAAAAGCAATAGAATAGGACTGCTAATAATTAGAGTTGTCTGATTACGTAGCCGTTGCTACGGAACAGTTTGTAATATTTTTTTTTTTTTTTAAACCTTGCCCCACACTAAGAATTTCTTCTTGTATCGTGGGTGCGTTTAGAAACATAGAAACTCATATACACTAACACCCAGACCCGGAACAACTACTTGCAGATCATACAAATATTTGTTCCGTGCGGGGATCGAACCCGCGACACATTGCGCAGCAGTCGATCGCTCAGCCACTGCGCCAACCGTGTCGTCTATTAAATTAAATAATCAGAGTGTACAAATGTACACTTTTTAGTTAAAATGTAAATGATGAAACTACAGAAATGTTTTGCTGAATTATGCCGGTTGTTCGAGTGCGGTCGCGACGGCTTCGAAAATAAATTATTTTATGTGTTTGCTAATTTATTCAACTCATTTGTTGCACAATGGAAATTAATGAAATGAAAATTAATAAAATAATTTGCCAACGTATGTCCGGAATATTGTACGAGGTTTTCATTTTGAATACGTTACATGTAACGTAGGCTTTTATTGCCTCATAATTGAATGTTTTAAATTATGGAATATTATGAAAACTACAATATTGTGGGAATATTAAATGCGTGATGGCACTTGTAAAGGCTTGTGCAGACCAGCGCGACTTGTCGCGCGACGCGACACCGGTTATTGTTATACTGTGAAGTTTTCTTAAAAATTGTATTGTTCGTGTCGCGTCGCGCGACAAGTCGCGCTGGTCTGCACAAGCCTTAATACGAATGATTTAATGACTTATGCAGGTATGTCTGCAAAAACAACGACATAACTACATAAAAATACATTATATTCCCCACAACTTAACTTCACTTTTTGAATGGCATAAAGCTTTCAGAGCTTTATCTAATTTAAAATAAGATAAGATAAAGTCTTATCTTATTTTAAATTTCTAGATAAAGCTCTGATAGATTTATGCGCATAATCAAGTAATTCTATAAAATAAACTAAAAAGACTTTCGCAAAAATTCGCCCAAAACATTCCCGAAATACATATTAATACAAATTCTTATCGCTGACGCCGCTGTACCGTAACTTTCTGCTCAAAACTCTAATGTCTTGCTGATTTTAATAAACGAACGATTTGCATGCAGCCAGTACGATTTACATTCAGATAAGGGTGAACATACTCTGAGAAAAAATTAAACTTCTGTTGTAAGTAATACTTGGTGCGAGGAAAAAATTATGGGCAATGGTAAGGTGGTATGGTGTCTCTAAATATTTTATTATGAACGCAATTTTGAATGTTTTTGTTAGTGTTCCCTGAGAAGAAAGTTTATATGGGTTTATTTTCCTCAAACGTTGCCTTGGTACACATTTTTTTTTACACAGCTGTTCAGTTTATAATTGAAGCATTTCCATTACGATTGTTATCGTTATTTATTGCTATTAGTTTACCTAAAGCACAGGTGCATGTCAATTTGACCGCAAAAACCACTCATTAAAGCAAAACATACTCATTACCATTGTCATATGACAAATGCATCGGTGATCATATTTACTTGTAAAGACCGAAGAAACCCCAAAACAATAAAGAAAAATACCACTGTTTAGTGTCAAAGACGTAAAAGTCAATAAGGAAACATTGTTATTTACGAAGTCAATAACTTTATCAGAAAACTCACTAACGTGTATTCACTTTCACAGATAACTTAAAAATTACTTCGTCTCTTACTTACTTCGCCTTTACCTATGTTCTCTCGTTTAACTACTTAAAGCCTGACCAATGCGATTGATTACAGGTTATCGTGAGGCATTACGCGAATTATACGTACCTGTTATGATTATGTTACTTTTAATTTAAGGTTGGAGTTGATTATGCAAGGGTCGGAGCAATAATATTTTAGCCTATGTTGTCCCACTGCAGGGCAAAGGCCTCCCTTTCTTCCTTCTCCTCCTCTCTGTCTTGAGCTAGTGTGGACCAATCCTGTCTGTCGGCGTCAAGCTCGTCTCGCCATCTTCTCTTGGGTCTGCCTCGATGTCGACGGACGTTTCTTGGGACCCACATCGTGGTAGATTTGGCCCATGACTCACTCGACATGCCGCAGACGTGTCCAGCCCAGTCCCGATTTGTCTTTTGGAGCGCAGCACTGTGTTCCTAACACGGTCCGTTAATCTGACTCCAAGAATGCTGCGCTCCATTGCTCGCTGGCACATCTCAAGCTTGGACCTCTGCTGAACCGTCAAAGACCAGGTTTGAGCGCCGTATGTGAGGATAGGGAGTATGCACATGTCCATTAATTTGCGTTTATGGCAAATTGGTAGGTCTCCTTTCATGAGGTTTTACATCGACCAATAGCTCTTCCAGGCGTTTTCGGTGCGTCTAGCAACTTCTTTTTCTTGTCTCAGTAATAATTTAAGTTTCTCAGGAGCAATAATAATATAAGTTTATTAGTACATAAAAACAACAACACAGTACATAGCATATGGAAACAGGGTTGTACTACCAAGTTTAAAACTATTGTCAGGTTGCCGGGGTCCTAAACTAGGTACGCAGAACTGTATCTTAGGAGTCGCAGATTTTGCGGCTTCAATTTATATATATATTATATATTATTATATTATATATATATATTTATATATATAATACAATACAACCATGACTTTTCTGTTTGTTTACAGTGGTTGTTAACATAGCAAATGCAGTAAATGATTATGGTTGTGTATCTAGGAGTGTGTATATGAGTGCAGTTTGTGTGTAGGGAGGTGTGTGTGTGAAGTGTGAGTGTTTGATAAGCTTTCTTGCTTTCCTTAGTTTCTGCCTACCCCGTAGGAAAGAAAGCAGGAGTTTAGGTTATGTAACCATCAAACAAGTTCATATTTAACCAGTTTGAAAACAAAATCCCGTGAACACGCTACCACATCTGTTACTGGCCCGGTTCTATAGCCGCCGAGTACTGCAAGCAAGAATAGTCCTTACGGTGGTTATTTATGAACTTCTTTGACACACATACATACACACATACATTTATTAGGCTAGTAACTTCTTTTTTTACAAAATACCCGTTTGGACAAACTAGAGAGCTATATAATTGAAATAAAAACATCAAACTCTAAAATAGAGGAGTCTTTTACGGAAATGGAAAAATCTGTGAACTCTTTTTCTGACCAGTTAACCTCACTCGATTTAAAGATTATTAGCTTAGAAAAAGAACGTAATTCTATGGCAACTAGATTAACTGCACTGGAAGAAAAGGCGGAGTCTTTCGACCGTTCCCTTGTAAAAACGTGCATCGAGCTCCGCAACGTACCCAAGAGAACGAAAGAAACTAAAAAGATGTTGTATGATGCCTTGCTGGAACTATCAAAACAACTCGAAATAAAACTGCAAGTGTCTGACATACGAGATGTTTCGCGACAGCCTTCAAAGAAAGAAACTCCAAATTCTACCCTAACAGTCGAGTTTACAAACACACTGACCAAAACCAACTTTTTGTCAGCTGTTAAGGACCACAACAAATCAAATCCAAATAATAAGTTAAACTCAACTCATCTGGGTATAGAAGCACCAAAAACGCCAATTTACGCTGCGGAACAATTAACTCCCTACTCTAAACGACTTTTTTATCTGGCTCGTAACTATGCCAAGATGAACCAATACATGTTTTGCTGGACCGCAGACGGGCGCATACTGTTAAAGAAGAATCCTGACAGCCCCTCTATTGTTATTAAAAGTGAACTACAAATCCAAACGATGTCTGTATCGACCGCACCTAACAACGTATGACTAGTTCATCCTTTAAGAAACCTAAGTTTTCTGTTAACGGCTATTTCTTTATTTACTTTTTATTATGTTAATACTCTTTCTGTCACTTTATTTAAGTTAGTAAATCTATACTACTGCACACCAAACATTTCAACCAAAAACACTTTATACATTTTTCATTTAATTAATTCAATTTCATGCATATGGTTTAAACACGTTAACACTACACAATGCTCACCATCACACATAGTAAACGTTGCAAAATTCTTACTGCCTCATTCCAACAGCCTTATTTATTACACCCTATTACCCTTAATTTCATACAACAATGTCTAATACGATAAATGATATAATGTCTGATCTTGACCAATTTTCTGTATCCGAAACTCACATTTGTGCCCCCGAAGAAACCAAATCATACGTTAAGAACGAAAGTTCCTGGTTTACAACATTAACACAAAATATTCGGTCCATTAACTGCAATTACCTTAATCTTCGAACCCTAATTCACCGTATGAATATTGACTGTGATCTTCTGGTTCTTACTGAATGCTGGCTACCGTGCTCAAGTAACTCCTGCATTCCCATTTTACATAATTATGTCACATACAAAACAACCAGGCACCTTAATCAGAGCGATGGGGTAGTGGTCTATGCTAAGTCAGATATCTTAACCATATGTGAAGAGCCCAACTTTCTTGGATCAGCCTCGGGCTTACTTCTGAAGTTCAATTCTGACGTGGCTATACTTTGTATCTACCGTTCCCCCTCAAACGACAACATTAATTCATTCCTTACCGCACTCAATAACATTATTCCAGCCCTCAGTTCCTACAAATCGGTTATCATAACTGGAGACATTAACCTGGATATTAAACCTGATACCCAAGATTCGCGATCCCATGAATATCTCAGCACCATGGCGTATCACGGTTTTCTACCAGCGCATACCCATCCCACTAGAGGCAAAAACTGCCTAGATCATATTATGATTCGATCCAGTGCTACTATTCTTACTCTAGTCTACGATACATCAGTAACAGATCATTGTTCTTCCCTTTTATGTGTAAATAATCAAAATAAAAAGTCAGAGTCAACCCCCAGGAAAATGATATCGAAGGTAGACTATGTTGCACTTGATGAATCTATGAAAAACGTGGATCTTACCTCTCTTTTCCTTATCTCAGACCCAGACGACGCTATAGACAAGCTTACAGAAATAACAAAAACAGCCATAAATGAATGTACGACTCTTGTCAAAGTCCCAGCAAGTAAAAGGATATTGAAACCCTGGATTACTCCAGGCTTGCTGCGTTGTATCCGGAACCGAGATTCTCTTCACAAAAAAGTTAAGCAGTCACCAGACAACCAAAATCTAATTATCACATATAAGCGATACAGAAACTTTTGTACAACCCTTTTAAAAAAAATAAAAAGGAAATTTGATTCCGAAGAAATAAATAAGGCACAACACAACCCTAAAAAACTATGGGACACCATAAAAACCATCACCAATACACAGAAAAAGAGGAACCCCTCCAACCAACTATTAACACACTCTTACTCACCCAGACAGTCTTGCAATGATGTAAACGAATTCTTTGTTAACATTGGGAAAAATCTTGCAGAAAATATGAAGAGCCCCCAAATCCACGTAACTCCCCCTCCAAGTAAAAGGTTCGAGAAATCTATCATTTTAGAACAGACTGATCCCGATGAAGTCTTAAGTACCATTAACCAGCTTAGGGTCAATGCTGCTGCTGGTTGGGATGGCATATCTCAAACCTTCCTAAAAAGATATGCACGGACCTTGGCACCTATACTGGCTCACATTTTCAACCTTTGCTTTTTATCAGCTATCTTTCCCTCTTCTTTAAAAAGAGCAATTATTCATCCTATCTTCAAGGGTGGTGACGGAACCTTGCCAAACAACTATCGCCCAATAGCTGTTCTTAGTGCACTCTCTAAGGTACTTGAACGCCTCATAAACACGCGTTTAGTCCACTACCTCGAACACTTCAAACTGTTATCACCCCAGCAGTTTGGCTTTCGCAGGAAGAAATCCACTTGTGATGCTGTCCATGTGTTGGTTAACAATATAGTACATAACTTAAATAGTAACAAGAAAGTTCTCACCATATTTTTAGATCTTGCGAAAGCATTTGACACCGTTCCGGTTTCCACTCTTCTAATCAAGCTTGAAAGTATAGGTGTCAGAGGGTCTTCACTTGATCTCTTCAAGAGTTATCTTACTGATCGCTCACAATTTGTTACAATAGAGAATTACAAGAGTGATGAACTACCCATTCAGTATGGCGTACCCCAAGGTAGCATTTTGGGGCCCACACTCTTTCTTGTGTTCATAAACGACCTCTGCAATCTCCAAATACCAAGTGCCACAATAGTTTCTTTTGCAGACGATACTGCCATCACAATCACCGCAAACTCTTGGTCGGAACTCCAAGTTACTGCACAAGACGGTTTTAATTCTGCCTTGAAGTGGCTTTCCTCTCATACTCTTACTCTCAATGCTAACAAAACTAACTTCATCACGTTTTCTATGACCAATACTTCCCAGCCAAAAACCCTAATCTCTCTAAAAGCTCATTCTTGTCCCAACCAAACCCAGTCTAATTGTCTATGTCCTACCTTATCTTCAGTAGAGCAGGTTAAATATCTTGGCATAGTCCTGGACAAAAACCTTAATTTCAAATCGCATATTAACACTCTTTCTGGTCGTGTACGAAAATTAATTTACGTTTTCAAAACCCTGCGACACGTAGCCAACTCGGTAATCATCCGTAACATGTACTTTGCTCTTTGTCAGTCCATCCTAATATACTGTATCTCATGCTGGGGTGGTGCTGCAAAGACCATACTTAAGCCTCTGGAGGTCGCACACAGAGCTATTCTAAAAGTAGCTACGTTCAGACCAATACTCTTTCCAACTATCGAACTCTACAAATCCTGTAGCGTACTCAATGTAAGGCAACAATATTTTTTACATATAGTCCTTCTGCAACACCGACGAACTCCTTTCAAAACAATCTCTAAACGCCGCAAAGACCTTATCTGCACAGTACCACCTACACGCACAGCTTTTACAAAAAAGTTTGCCCTCTATCTTGGCCCATCACTCTACAATAAAATTAACGCAAAAATTTCGATTTACGCCTTAACAAACTTTGAATGCAAAAAGACTGTTCGCTCCTTCTTTCTAAACCTAAACTACGACGAAACCGAAGAATTCCTAAAGAGGTGATCACTAAAACACATACATGCACCACACACTACATAAACTAACAAAAAACTATCACCACACTAACAAAATACTCACCACACTATCTGAACATTTATTATTTTATATATATTTATATATCTTTTTCTTTTTTACTTTTACAAATTGCCCATTTCCTGAATTTATATTTTTTAGATTTAAGGATTTTTCTTAGTTTTTATTTTTTTTTATTTTTATTGTTGTTGTTGAAAACCTTATTTTTTCAGAACTTGTAGCTGTACAGACAATAATATGTAACACGTACTATTTTAAGACAACCACTTATGATGGGGATCGGAACTGTTTCTGCTAAACACAGGTTATTTTATAACCTATCTAGGAGAACAGTACGACACCCACTAACTAGATTAAGTCCTTTTGCTTGTGCTTTATTTATTACCTTGCTATGTAATCTAGTCCTGGTTGAACAATAAATTTATTATTATTATTATTATTATTATTTTTTAACAGTCATGTCATGGTCGAAATTATTTAGAAAGCAATATTAGTGGGCCGACTTCAATAGGGATGTTGACAGGGAAAACAAAAAATCTATTTAGTCCGTCTGTCAGATAATAAAAAATATTAGACACGTATTTTTTGCTTTATCATATTAATAAAAAAATATTTAGATAAAACGCATTCAAGTTGGGGGGCTCGCTACGTCGGTACAAGTCGGTTTAAAATCTACCGGAGAGTGACGTCATGCTAAATTTTAACTCAATGTATTGCCGTAATCTTTTGATTACGTATAAAAGAAAAAATACGTGTCCAATATTTTTTAATAATCTAAATGACGGATACAATTTATTTTTTATTTATCCTAAATATCCTCGGATTTCTGTTACAGTGAATGACATTTAAAAAATCAAAACGGAATGTTTAGCTAGTAATAATTATATAAAAACGTTTACATATTAAAAAATTATGACTTTGAATTGAAAAAAAAAAGTTTTGCAACAATTCAAATAGTTTATAGGCTGTGGAATATTTTTGTAAATCAAAATTAAGTTAACGTATCTATTTATAAAGATGTAGTAATCGAGAAAAAGACGTCAATTAAGGTAAATTAAATAAAGAAGAAAATTATTAATAGAATATTTGTTCATTTAAGCAATTTACATCGTTGTTTTTATCAAAAATTTTCTTCGACTTCATTTATTTGAATGATAGGAGTATTTAAATAAATATTTCTAACGAGCGTCCTCAATTATTAAGATAGAGAAATGAGAATGTTTTTTTTTGTCAATTTTTTTTAGTAAATTGTTTTTTTTTATAAAAAAAACAATCATCAAAAAAGTGTTTCCGAAAGGAGTAAACATCTACCATTAATCATAATCCCACGCTTAATTAAGATTACCTATTTATCTACTTTTCAATTTAAAAGTTGCGTTACTCATTAGACTTTTACTGTATTCAGTCCAATTACCTATGGCAGATTATTTCAGTAGAATTTTTTACCTCATTACATTTGAATGGTATCTAATATCCATCTAAGTTAGAACTTTGTCAAGTCGATCTAAATTTGAGCGATCCTGAAGTTTTGATGAAAATTGGCTCTCGCTGAAACTTAGTCTTTGTGCCTAACCCTCAGGTTGGGTTATAATGTAATTATGGTAAGTGTGTGATATAAGTTTTACGTTTTTTTAAGATGGGTCTGGCAACTGCCTGAGTAAATAATTCGATGTAGTTTAAGATATACTAGGTGTATTGTGTGTAGGTAGGTGTATAAGGATACAATATATGCATAATCAATGTTCCCACTGCTGGGCCACAGGCCTCCTCTCTGTGAGAGGGACTGGGCTGTAATCCACCACGCTGGTCCAGTGAGGGTTGGTAGGTGTTACATGTCTTCAAATTTTTGGTTCTAGGACATACCGGTTTCCTTACGATGGTCTCCTTCACTGTTTTGAGAGCAGTGGTGATGAAATGAAATGAATAATTTCATTTCATTTCATTTCATTTCATTTCAAATAATTTACAAAAAGTAAAGCGCCTGTCAGGGTCACCACTGCTCGTATAGGGATACAATATCGAAAGCAAACTAAAAGTTTAGATACTTGCAATAGTGCAAATAGAAGTTGTATCGTTAAGTAAATAAAATTAATTGGTAAAGAAACATAACTCAATCAATCTGCCTAGCCTTTTCCCGACTATGTTGGGGTCGGCTTCCAGTATAACCGGATGCAGCTGAATACCGTATTTTACATGGAGCGACTGCCTATCTGACCTCCACAACCCAGTAAGTGGGTAATAATACGATACCCCTTGGTAAGATTGGTTGTCAGACTTTCGGGCTTCTGACGACCCGTAACGACTGACAAAAATCCACGAATGTCAGGCGGGACCAACGGCTTAACGTGCTTTCCGAGGCACGAAGGAGTCTTGGTATGTTAAGATGGTCACCCATCCACAGACCAACCCTGGCAAGCGTAGCTTAACCTGATGGATCGAACCGTGTGGCTGTTATTACTTAGCCTTGAGCTCCTGCTCCATGTGAAGCAACATAACTATGTCACGAACTAATAATAAGCCTGTATTGTGCCACTGCAAGGCAAAGACCTGCCCTTCCATTTTACACTCAACTCGATCCTGAGCCAATATGGACCAATGCCCCCTATAAGCGTCAAGTTCGTCCCGACATCTACGCCTGGGTCTTCCGCGATGCCGCTGGACGTTTTTAGGAACCCAAGCTGGGGTGGTCTTAGCCCACTCATAATACATCCGATATGTGGCAAAGGACCAATATAAGAAAATCTTTATTACATTATTCACGTCTAAACGGGTAAAGGGTTTTTGTCGAGAGGAGTGCAATACGCGAAGCTGATTAAAAATGGTTGTTTTGTAAGTTTCTTCTTTTTTTTCATCACGATGCTGCGTCTTGTCAAATTACTTGAGTCCATTAGTGGGTCACGTTAATCGCGGATTCAGTGGCGTTATTGGTTATTTTGGTCGTCTAAAGTGCAGGTACTTTGGACACTCCAGGAAGTAGGCCATGGTCCCGATGAGACCAGACAGATAGAGAATGGCCCCGCATTCATAATGAGTGTCGGAAGGATTTAATATCCCTGATACAGACAGGCGCGACACGAATCTGGTGGAAAAAAATCTGAGAAAACTTCATGGAAATTGTTCTACCGGTGTCCCGTCGCGTTGTCGAGCCTGTCTACAGAGCAGTATTTTATTGTTGAATGATTCAACAATAAAATACTGCTCTAACCACATTGCCTACATCTATGAAATCAGTATTTACCTAACACAAAGTCGACGGGATGAAAACGAAGTCATGTATTTACAACCACAAAAATGTAGGTACTCATTCTGGATGCAGTGAAATTTTACCGTAATCTGCTGTAGATGCGGCGCTGAGCGGCTTGCGCAGGTCACACGTGAGGTAAGCTGATTTTCTGCTTACGCGCATAATTCGAGATTTTAGTTCTTCGTTTTGCGGTCTTTGAGTGGGTAGTTATGTGTACCTGTCTGGTACCAAAAGCTGTCTATTGTTGGCCAAAGGCTTAGGTTCTTTTATGGCCAGGTATAGCAAGAATCTTTTACAAACGACTTTAGCAACAAAATTGTTTAAACTTTAAGATGGAGAAAAAGAAATCACCACTTTTCTACGATTCTCTATATTATATCTCTTTTCTATATTATTGTTATAATGCCACTTTTTTTTTCACGAAAATCATTCATTTTATTTGGTCCTTACGCACGACTTTACGAATGCATATACGATGGTGGCACCTGGTTTAAATGTTACCTAAACCTAACATCATAACTTTCAGGTCGTAATTCTAGTTCTAGTAGAACTACTAACATATGCTTGAGTCATATGTTGTACGAGAAGTGATTGTAGACAAAAGCGATGTATTAGTGAAGCTCGAGTATTCCGAATATTCCATAGCCGACCGCAGGCGGCAACTGCAGGCGATGTGTCGTCGCGACACGACTGCTTTCTATGAATTTATATGAAATATCTTCCGTAGCTAGCGACACGTCGGACTGTGGATCGATAAAAGGAACTCGAAGACATTGGAGCTTAAATTTTAGTGTCGATTTTTTGCTTGAAATGGCTTCTAATAGCCGTTGATATAACGGCTATTCTCTCCGTTCCGAATATATAAGCATTAGCTTCATACGTTTTTTTTTGCAAAAAAAAAAAAAAGTTGACAATTTGCCTACAGATTGTATCCTATGTTATATTTATGCAAAATATTGCACATGGTAATGTAATTGTAGTGGTGAAATTTATGATTTTTTGACATTCTTAATTTTTTCAGATTAGATGAGGATTAAAAAAAAAATGCAGTAAATCTCGATATATGTCAAAAAATCATATATAAATAGTTACATCACCGTGGGGAAGGATATAACGGCCATTCTCTCCGTTCCGGAGGTATAAATATTAGCTCCATACATATTTTTTGCAAAAAAAGATAAGTTGCCAATTTGCCTACCAGATTGTATCATATGACATATTTATGCATAATATTGGCTTTTAGAAGATATTTCAAGCAAAAAACCGACACTTTTTAAGCTCCAATGTGGTCGGGAGCCTTTTTCGATCCACAGTGCGTCGCCTTCATAGAAATACATAAGAAGACATAGAAACCAGTCGTGTCGCGGCGACATGTTGCCTGCAGTTGTCTGCAATTCAGCAATTGTACCTTCAAAGGGACCGTTGGCCTAGCGATGCAACAATGAAGATATTATAAATAAAATAATGTTTTGGTAGTAACCAAAAATGGAATGCTAATGACAGGGCCGAAAGGAAGATGAAACGCTGAAATAAATGAAAATTGTGCAGTTTACTGTCACTTAATATTTTACTCGTATAAAACATAGATAAATCTTTTTGCACAGTAAAACTAAGAACAGCAGGAAACTGCAGGCATACCGCAGTCTGTCTAGCTAGCTTCATGTGACAGTTGTTCTATTATAACAACTGGGAGCGATGTGGCCGGCCCGTATCGTACGATGAACGCCTCCCTGTATGAAGCGTGACATACGTATCAAAGGAATCGGAAAAGCGGTCTCAACTCTTGTTTGTCAGGCTAACTTGGAGTAGGTTGTAAACCACTATTGCTTATGCTGTTTACCACAGAGAGGTTTTGCTAGGAATCCTATAGTATTAAACGAGCTATGTTTGTGTATATATATTTATATATCTTTGTAATCACGTTCTCGAAAACGGCTCTAACGATTTCGATGAAAGTTGCAATATAGGGGTTTGCGGGGGCGAAAACTGGATCTAGCTAGGTCTAATATCTGGGAAAATTCATTTTCTCCGTATTTTCATTCGAACAGACCTCGGTCGCCCAAAGTTTAGAATAAGATGGCTACCTTAGAATAATGACATGACAGCCTGGAATTAGTAAGTACCTACTATCATGGTAGCATGGAATTAGCAAGTACCTACTATCATGGCAGCGTGGAATTAGCAAGTACCTACTATCATGGCAGCGTGGAATTAGTAAGTACCTACTATCATGGCAGCATGGAATTAGTAAGTATCTACTATCATGGCAGCTTGGAATTAGTAAGTACCTACTATCCTATATACTATACCTGATGAGTCCTGTAGGCCGTTATTTAAAAAGCTTGGCTTGTTGCCGCTACCATCTCTTTACATATACGAGACATGTATGTTTGTGCGGAAGCACATGGAATTATTTAGTACTGCAAATGATTTGTATCCTCGTAACCGACGACACCGCCACAAGCTCGTACTGGATATCCTTCCAAGACTTGCTAAATACAACAAAAGTTGTATATCTATGTGTGTACGTATATATAATGAGATACCAAATAATCTTAAGATATTAAATATAAGATTATTCAAAAATAAATTGCATGTATGGTTGTGTACTCATAGTTTTTATAGTGTCAAAGACTTCTTTGAAAATAAATGTTAACAATAGTTGTGAAAATTTGTACCCTTATTACTGTTAAACAAAAACATGTATGATCTTATTTTTTTGTATCTTACCATCTTTTTATACCATGTTTTTAGCAAATAAATATTATTCTATTCTATCATGGCAGCATGGAATTAGTAAGTACCTACTATCATGGCAGCATGGAATGAGTAGCAGAGCTCGGTCGCCCAGGTGCTATTTTCTAATATAATTTAGTAGTCGAAAGATGTTTGTTAATTTATTACGACCACGTGTGACATTCGGATCGTCAATCGCAGTAGGTATGTTGTTCTTGACCCATCCACAAAGTTTATGTAGATCCTTAAAACATACCTATGGTAATCGCGTAAATACCGAGGAATAATGTGAAAGTCTTATGTTTCTTGAAAAATCTAATTTATAAAATTACTTTAATAATGAAAATTTTGGAGTATGAGAGAACTAGAAAACATTTAACTTAGGTGTTTATATTTTCTATTTTTCGCAAACCGTTACGAAAGACCTGATAAAATCGCGACTCAGCTCCACGTAAAACAGGTTAAAAAGTTACATTCGTAGCGATAGTTTCGTTTGAAGTCAGCACACACTGTGTACCGACACAAGGCGAAATACTGACCTTAATTTTATTCAATTTGTAACTCTCGAACCCAAAACTTTCGTGATGCATGACTCGAACAGTAATTCGACTTTTATTGCTTTTACTTTGCCGGATATTTCGTAAAAGGTTCGTTTCTGTGGGGAAATGGAAAAATAGGCAAGAATAATAATTTTCAATAACCGGATTTGTAAATGGATTTATATCAGACGCGGTTAAATTTATTTTATTTAATATATTTTTGTCATGGTATTTTGCATTTGCCGATAAATTCAATTGCTTTTACATAACACAATAAAATGGTATATCTAAACATAATGCCTGACCAATCCATTCGAGATTATGTAAATATAATGCAGTGTTGCCGAGCTTGCTATTATAAATAACGTGTAAGTCATTCCGGAGTCATCTTATCATTTATGTAAGGGTATGTATTTAATTATTAAGTCACGCCAGTTTTTACTTCATGCCTAATCATAAACATCATTTCTCAGACTATTTTGTCTTTTACTGAAAATAATATTTCCCGTATCACATTACAGCTAAAACTAAAAATCTCTCAAAGCTGAAATATCAGCAAAACTTTCAGAAAAATATAGTTCCGCTTTCCGCGTTCTATATCGAGTTAACGAACTAGCACATAGTAGAAAAGCCAATTTCCTTTCATATAAATTAGAAGCTGGTAGCTGATATTTCAAACTGCGGGGTAGCCTTTATCAGGGCGGTGTCACAGGGAACGTGGTTCTTGGCTGCGGACCAACCCTCGCCTGTCGCGCATTGCTTCCTCCCTGGCTCTCTAATTTTTCAAAACAACATGGCAATGGTCCAAGATGAATAACACGTTATTCTGATAGTGCATATATTTTATGGATTTATAGCCGGAAGGTTGTTAGTTGTGGGTTCAGTTTGAATTTGGGTGGAAGCCTTATGACTACGGTTATGAAGTAAGGCGTAAGTGAAGTTGCGGAAAGGTTCTATCGAGGCAAATAAATAGTGGCATTATTATTTCTTCAGACTTGAACTGACTTCTGATTTAAATACATATTTCTATACTTGTATCAACATATCTTTATTTCTGAAATCGTCACAGTTGTCACACAATAGGCAGAAGAGGCTGAGATTTAAGAATACTAACTTTTGCTCGCGGTGTCGCCCGCGTGGAGGTCGCAAATTATCCCACAGGAACGTACACCCGGGATAAAAAATATCCTATGTCTTAACTCAAGTTATGGTCTAACTAAGTGCCAAATTTCTTTGAAATCCGATCAAGACAGACATACAGAGTTACTTTCGCAATTTAGTATGGATGTTAGTAACGGTATCTTTATTGAAGATATTTAAAAACCAGGCATTTGACGGTAATTGACCGTATTCATTACTATCAAATGCCTGGTCTTAAAGTGTCTTCAATAAACGTGAACAAATATTTCATAAGTACAGTTCAGTTGCAATAAAAGACACGGTATCTAAACCGTTCTCAGTCAGAGCTGCATTTAAAATGGTTTCCTGTCTGCAGCAGGCACTTCTACTTCAGTACTTACAAACTGAATCTTTTTACTAAGAACTATTTCAATGGAAGTTTTCGTTGCAGCATTTTATTGAATGTTTAATAATTTTGCTTGCGAAATATGAAGTGAATTCCGACTTCCGAAGTTCGAATGTTCGAAATAACTTTGAAAGTTTCAAGTTTTCGTGAAATTTGGTTGCAAGTCATTATAAAATATTCTCTGTGTTATTGATTTCTGGTACTTACCGTAGAAACCTGAATTATTTGATATATTTCGTAGGTAGTGAATTATAAATAAATAAATGTTTTGTCTTGTAGATGTATGTCAAGATTAAGAAAAATAATTCGTACAAAAACCTTGGTCTGGTGACTTTTGTATTTTTAATTAAGTTAGAATAGACCTCACCGCATTTTTTTAAATAAGAAGAATTTAACACTATTCTAAAGGGATTCACTTGAGCCTGTAAATGTGTTAAACAAGCTTTAAATTCACGAATTTAGTACATAGTTGTAGTCTAGGCCCTCATAAAGCTGTTTAAGTTGCTCAAGTTTCGGCATTATACCAGTTAGCACACTTTGTAACACGTCTGAGACAATCTTTATAAGCATAAACTATATTTTGAGAGCTAAAACAAACTTCTCAGTATCGTACAATGTTCATGTATACGTACCCAGATAAATCTGCCTTGGAACACTTTATTTCACTTATAAAGTTCATAGCGGGGAGTTTTAACAGTTTTAAGTAAACACAAAGTTTTGAACTCGTCTCAGTTACAAGTTTACGTGTGCTAAACAAGTCTGGTCGTGTGTTAGAATGCGATGCGAACTTTCGAGCCGCGTGCGCTGTCACTATTAGCACTTTGAGTCGCTTCCCTCGAACCAACTTTCAACAAAGGGGAAGTTCTTCAATTTAAGATTGTTGTTATTGAGCGGCATTACATGTGTTAACCAAAGCCGTGTAATTTTACTTAAGTTTGATAAACTGCCTGATTCTGTGTCCTTGCTATGATAACAGATGGCTGGTTTGCGTGTCCTTTTGATTTTGTATAGTTAGTTATTTAATTTAGTGTTAAATTGCATTAAAGATTTTTCATCTATGGTTACAATAAAAATATTGAAAAAATAAAATTAATTGATCTAAAAATAAATTAAAAATAAGAACGTGATTCCAAAATTTACATACACAGATTTAATGAAATGAAATCTTTTTATTGCCAGATATAAATCCACGTTCAAGTTTCAATAAATCTGACGTCCGTCCGTTCCGTTTAAGACTGGCGAACTCACTTTAGCATGAAATAATACTAGCAAAGTAGCAACACAGGTTACAAAGAAAACGTGTTGCGCTGACCCGAACTAACATGGCAGAAGGGCAGGAAGATGACAAAAGTAGCAACATATGTGATGAAAAGTTTACCTCAAATCTCTGCTAAATTGTTCAACTATATACCGCCAAACCTTTTGTTCCACGTTTACGCGTACCGAGCAATCAATTCACGACTTTTTGTCTGTATTCCATAGGGAGTAACGAGAGCCGTGCTGTGAGTTCCCGACTAATTGCCTGAGGCATTGTTTGCATACATACGCCTACCTCTGCATACATTTACGCATTCATACCTATTGATCCAATCTGACTTTTATATTAAGCCCCTTTATACTTTACCTATATAGCCATACGCTGTATATACTCGTTCCACGTAAAGGCTTTTAGGGAGAGTAAACATCATTGACGCATCGCGAGCGTAGGTTAAAAATGCCCGACCGTTTTTGTCCCGGCCTTTCATAACCTACCCGTTTCATGTGCGCCGGATATGGCTTTATGTAGTGTGTTGCAGTTAAAGTGTAGTCAAGCAAGCGTCAGTATAATGTGACGGGGTACTGATACTGATAGTAGAGGCGGAGTGGTAGGTGGATAGGAACGAAGTACTACATGGCTATATAATTATCTATAACTACGCTATGAGTTTTGAGTATAGTGTGCATTTATGAAAGAACTGATCGGAAGAATATACCTGTTGTGTTTTGGCATTTGGTCTTCTGGTACAATTAGTAGAACTGTTGTATACTCACTCAGTAATGGACATAAGGACCGATAACCATCAGACACCACAAAATAAACTTTTTTTTCATAATCCTACTGTAAGTTATATTCAACTCTGAGAATATTGAAAAGATTTACTATCTATTTATAAAGTTAACTAGAGACTAACAAAACCGCTGACACGGCCAGAGCTGCGAAACTTGTAGAGCGCTGACCAGCAGCACTTATGTGCAGGACAGACCCCCAACTTAGTGTACTTGATAACTTTAGCTAGTTATGTGGTCTTGGTACTTCGTATGCTTTATGCAAAATATTCAAGGACGGAAAAATAAAATGAGGGGTTAGTTCAATTATAGAGATAGACATATCGATTTTAAAGTAAGGGCCAGAAGTAGAGTAAACTCAAGAAGATTTTTTTGGTAATAGAAACTCCTACAGAGGATGCAAAATTAGATGACGTCAAAGAGTTTGACGTTCTACAAAAAATGGAACAAAGACGTATAAGACGATTTTATCAATATCAGGAACATGCTGTTCTAAACAACAGCATTGAAGAGCTGATATGACTTCTGCAGCGAAGGACGATGAGAAAGTTGAAGTGATGGAAAGAAAGATAATGAATGAATGATATTTTCATATTACAATGGTGGCGGAAATTGAAAGAGGCACTTGCCACATAATAGGCCATTGAGATTTAAAGAAAAGCTTGTTAAAATTCTATATCTAAACAAAATATTATATGAACTTGGTATAGCTACAAATAAAAATATTCCCAGAACGAGAGGCACGTAATAACCTATACAGCCTAAGTCCTAGAGTGTGAACTAACGGTAAATCCATCGTATTATATTAACTGCATTCATAATTAAATTCGTGTATGTACATAATTTTATTAATATGTGAACACAAATCGTCAAAAATAAGCTAACAACAGTTACAAATTAGTATTTCATTTACAATGTACAAGCTTTGGTAGTTACATATACAAAATTAGTTTAACAGGTGAGTAACTGTATGCCTGAAATGATGAGATTTAAAATATTTTTTTATGTAGGTACAAAGCATGTATTGATTAATTTGGTAATAATGACAAAATGAAGAACTGTTATTTAGAGCATGTTATAATAATATACTTCGCCAGGTATAGCATTCCGAGACACAGTGGTCACGTGGGTGACACAAGTCTACGTCATCACATCTGTGTTACCAGAAGTTTGTAATAATAACTCCCCAACTACCTTTATTACCTGTGCGAATCCGATAAAAATTACGTTGATATATGTTTAAATTTAATTGTTTCGTTTGATTAGACAAATGAAACGATAATTTAAATGCTTTGTATATATTTTTAAACAGAATAGTGACATATTCTGCCCTTAATTCGTGTTTTGTGGCAAAAAACTGTAATTGGATGGTGACGTAAGCATGTGTCACTCCCGGAATGCCAGACCTTGTTTTTTTAGACCATGATTTAGAGTACAATGACGATATGATTAGCGTATTAGAAACATCACCATGCGTACTGTGCTTATCATAGAAAAACTGCCCGTATGCAAATCAGACACTTGCAAACCATTTTTCTTGTTTTATTATTACGGAACCCTTAGTTCCGCTAAGAAAAGTGAATAATAAAGCAAGAAAAGTGGTTTGTGGGATTGTATGTTTGTCTTCTTCTTCTTTTCGTGTGGTAATGTGACTAACCTTGTGTCAGAGTTTTAAAGCCCTTGGCCCTTGACTTGGCTTCCCATGCCGTCGATGTATGTTTGTAAAAGATAATAACAAAAAATTCTTTCACTGATCGAAAGCTATTCCGGATTGTCAAAAGATACTTTGATACTAGAAAATGCACGCGGGTAACTCAATACGGGTGAAGTTAGACGCAAAATATATTATAATGCAATTGAGGTAGCAACTGTTCTGTATTGACGAGAAAGAGGGGGGGGGGGGGTGCTTCAGGTTATCCCTCATCATGTCATTTCGAATGATCCAATACCTTCTTCCACTCATATTATATTTTTCAACGCAGGTCATCAATTATTTCCACCATTAAAAAATTTATATTAATCGCTAAGCTAAAATATTTTAGAGACCAACAAGGATTCAATAAAAGCCAGGTGTACAAATGTTTATATATAGTGGAACGTTAAATATTGACTAACACATAGTGTTTTTAAGTCATTAAAAGCATCTTTTTACCGCTAGTAGTAGAAAACCAAGGGCAAATTCCTATATTTGTAATACATTTATTTTATCGTATATTCGAAATTGTTTCAGGGTAAACATTTGTCTAATCGGTTCCTACTACTTGTAAATTAAGTAATAATTTGCTTGGCAGACCGTGACAAAAGCCGATTTAGTTCTAGCGTTGAAATCCGCTATAGTGGCACCTTTAAAGTCGATCAGTCTTGGGCTCTCACACCATACGAGCGAGCATTGAAGCTCGGCACGATGGCGGAACAAGCGAGAAAGAAACTTTCGCTGGTAAGTAAAGTGTGCGTTTTAAAACATATCATTATATCTTATAGAATGCAACGTCTCTCTGTCTGTCTATCCGATAGTGCATTTATAACTTGAGTACTAGTGCTATCTACTATCTGTTTAAAACATACTCGTAAATTGCCGGGCAAAAATTGTTGTAGGTTGACCCTGCCCTAGCGTGGCATCTGGAGGGTCATGGTATTTTTTTGTCTAAGACGTTCAGTATAAAATCTTTTTTAGTCATCGTGAGCGTCGTGGGCATAGCTAGCCTTTAAATAAAAAGCAATTGGTCACGTCTTGTAGTATAAAATATATGTAGGATTATTATATTACATTACACGCTTAACCGTTTAACCATGAAAGTGTTTTTATTAGGGTTCCGTATCCAAAGAGTGCCAACTGAACCCTTTTTCAAAGACTATGTCGTCTGTCTGCCTATCTATCCATCTGTCTATTGGTCAGGGCTAGGACTTTTTAAGGGTTAAACGGCTTAGTTTTGGTCCTAGGAGCCCTTAGTGTGAGAGCCCACCTCGCACTTGGCTGGTTTTAATATTACATGAACAAAATTTAGTTTTTTATAAAAGAAGGATCTAGTTAGGCAATGCAGAATTGCGTATACACTTGGAATAACAAGGTTATTTAATTGACAATACTTTAGCTGATTGAAAAAAAATTCTGCTAGACATCAAAAATATTATCATAAATATAGATGAACTGTCAAAATGTGTGTCAAAGGATTGTCATTCCGAATGAGTTATGCAATTAGGGTGCTGGCAAGATATCTATTATTAATAGGATGCTCAATCCACCCTTACTCTAGTTAATTCGAAGTGACAGTCTGTTTTCAACCAGTTCTAGGAGTCCTTATAATAACTGAAGTTAATGTTTCTACTTCTAAAATCCGGCGCTTATAAATCTCATGTAGAGGATTCATACGGGATTAATAAGTACCGGATTTAATGGAAAGAAATCAGGTTTAAATACTTTATTCTCAAAAAAAGACAAAAGAGCCACTTACATGAGAATGTATGGAAATGCGTGGGTGGACCTTTCGCCAAAATTCTTCATTGTTTAGATATTGAATGATTTACCAATATAATTGAGTATTGCTGTCACCAATCAAACTTAAATAAAATATAAAAATCTTTTCAGTTGTTCGTGTTCGCAATAGTCATCACATGTCGAGCTGATGACGTGTCACTGAGTAGACGACTATCTTCAAGCAACAGTTTAAGCGACAACCTTGGCTTAGAAGCCTATGAGGAACCTAACAAGTCGAGTAATAATCAGCTTGATAAAAATGTATTGCGTTACGGTTACCGAGGCAGCAGTGGCGCTGCTGCGAGCGCGGCAGCTGCAGCTGGTATGGGAGGTGGCCTCGGCGGAGGTTTTGGTGGTGGTATCGAAGCTGGCATCGAAGGAGGCATTGAAGCTGGCATTGAAGGTGGGTTTGGTGGTGGCATCGAAGCTGACTTTGATGGTGGCGTAGAAGCCAGCGCTGATGCAGGCGCTAGCAGTGGTATAGGTGGTATGATCTCCAGTGCCATCGGTGGTCTCTTTGAGAGTAGCCTCAGTGGTGGCCTAGAAGCTGAAATTGAAGGAGGCATAGAAGCTGAAATTGAAGCTGGTGGTGGTGCGGGAACATATGCCCTAGGGGGCGGCAGTAGTTATGCAGGAGCTGGTGCTAATGCATACGCCGCCGGTGGTGCTGGCTATGGAGGTAGTAGCGCTGGTGCTGCTGCCAATTCTCATAATATAGGTTCTCTTGGCATGTATGGAGGAAACGCCGCTGGGGCTGCTGCTAATGCTTATGGTGGTACATCTGTTGGATATGGCGGATATGGGGGTGGCACTGCTAACGCTAATGCTAATGCCTATGCCGGTGGAGCATCTGGCGGTTATGGAGGAAGCGCCGCTGATGCTAATGCTAATGCTTTTACTGGAGGATACGGAGGTAGCGCTGCGAACGCTAATGCTAATGCCCATGCTGGTGGTGCATCTGGTGGATATGGTAGATATGATGGATATGGAGAAAGCGCCGCTAACGCTAATGCATATGCTGGCGGTGCAACTGGTGGATATGGTGGTTATGGAGAAAGCGCTGCTAACGCCAATGCTAATGCCCACGCTGGTGGTGCATCTGGCGGGTATGGTGGATATGGCGGTTATGGAGAAAGCACTGCTAACGCTAATGCTAATAGCTATGCTGGTAGTACATCTGGTGGATATGGTGGTTATGGAGAAAGCGCTGCTAACGCTAATGCCCATGCTGGTGGTGCATCTGGCGGATATGGCGGTTATGGAGAAAGCGCCGCTAACGCTAATGCATATGCTGGCGGTGCAACTGGTGGATATGGTGGTTATGGAGAAAGCGCTGCTAGCGCCAATGCTAATGCCCACGCTGGTGGTGCATCTGGCGGATATGGTGGATATGGCGGTTATGGAGAAAGCGCTGCTAACGCTAATGCTAATAGCTATGCTGGTAGTACATCTGGTGGATATGGTGGTTATGGAGAAAGCGCTGCTAACGCTAATGCCCATGCTGGTGGTGCATCTGGCGGATATGGCGGTTATGGAGAAAGCGCTGCTAATGCTAATGCTAATGCCCATGCTGGGGGTGCATCTGGCGGATATGGCGGTTATGGAGAAAGCGCTGCTAATGCTAATGCTAATGCCCATGCTGGGGGTGCATCTGGCGGATATGGCGGTTATGGACAAAGCGCTGCTAATGCTAATGCTAATGCCCATGCTGGTGGTGCATCTGGTGGATATGGAGAAGGTACCGCTAATGCTAATGCCCATGCTGGTGGTGGATCTGGCGGATATGGCGGATATCAAGGAAGTGCCGCTAACGCTAATGCTAATGCCAATGGTGGCGGTATAGGTGGTAGGTATGGCAGTGGAGGGTATGCAAGTGCTGCAGCAGGGGCTGGTGGTTATATAGGTGGTGACGTCAGTGGTTATATCGGTGGTGAAGTAAGTGGGTATATAGGTGGTGACGTAGGTGGTTACGGAGCTGGTGGGGCTGCAGCTGCGGCTGCGGCAGGGGCTGGTGGTTATATAGGTGGTGACGCAGGTGGTTACGGAGCTGGTAGTGCTGCAGCTGCAGCTGCGGCAGCGGCTGGTGGATACGCGGGTGGCGGTGGTGGTGTAAACGGTGGTGCTGCAGCTGCGGCTGCGGCTGCGGCAGGAGCTGGTGGCTATATAGGTGGTTACGGAGCTGATAGTGCTGCAGCTGCGGCTGCGGCTGCGGCAGAGGCTGGTGGTTATATAGGTGGTGATGCAGGTGGTTACGGAGCTGGTGGTGCTGCAGCTGCGGCTGCGGCTGCAGCTGAGGCTGGTGGATACGTGGGTGGTGGTGGTGGTGGATATATAGGCGGTGATGTAGGTGGCTACTTAGTTGGTGGTGCTAATGTATACGGTAATGCTGCAGCTGCAGCTGGGGCAGGTGGATATATTGGTGGTGATGCCGGTGGTTACTTGGGTGGAGGTAGCGGCGCATACGGTGGTGCTGCAGCTGCTGGGGCAGGTGGGTATAACGGCGGTAACGGAGGTACTTACTTGGGTGATGGAGGAGGTGGTGCTGCAGCTGCGGCTGCGGCAGCTGCTGGGGCAGGAGGATATATAGGCGGCGATGGTGGTTACTTGGGTGGTGGTGGCGGTGCATACGGTGGTGCTGCAGCTGCAGCTGGGGCCGGTGGATATATTGGTGGTGATGCCGGTGGTTACTTGGGTGGAGGTAGCGGTGCATACGGTGGTGCTGCAGCTGCAGCGGCAGCAGCTGCTGGGGCAGGTGGATATAACGGCGGTAACGGAGGTACTTACTTGGGTGGTGGAGGAGGTGGTGCTGCAGCTGCGGCTGCGGCAGCTGCTGGGGCAGGAGGATATATAGGCGGCGATGGTGGTTACTTGGGTGGTGGTGGCGGTGCATACGGTGGTGCTGCAGCTGCAGCGGTAGCAGCTGCTGGGGCAGGTGGATATATCGGCGGTAACGGAGGTAATTACTTGGGTGGTGGAGGAGATGCATACGGTGGTGCAGCAGCTGCCGCTGGGGCGGGTGGATATGTAGGTGGTGCCGGCATTGCTAGTGGCGTCGGTAGTGGTCTTGTGGGCGGTGGTGTCGGAGGCTTTGTTGGTGCTGGCTCTGGAGCTAGCGCTGCAGGTGGCGCTGGTGGTTATACCTACACTACTACGTATGGCTTCAAATAACTTGAACATCTCAAATAGTCTTAAATTAAATATCCTGTCGGATTACATATAGTTCTTTAATTAGAATTTCTGTTCTTAAATTATATCAATATATTAAAACTTAAGTTCAACGAAACAATAAGTTGTAAAGCAAGACTTGACAATTAAACAACTTATTATGTGATTCTATATCCCTATGAGATAATATTCTGACAGAATTACAAAACACAGACTGATGAACATACGTGGTACGCCTAATTGTCTGCCTATCGGCCCGTGCAAATCGTCAAAGATGTTTAGGGGTGCCAATATGAATTTATGAACTAGTAAAATGATATGCATGTTTCACTTAATTGTTATAATTTCTCTAATAATGTTAAAGTCCATTTAATATTCATATGTTTTCCGATTTTCCGATTTCATACATAATCAATGTTCAATACATGTAGTACAGTACTTAAATAATAAACCATTTGAAATCATATTTTTACATTTTATAATTTCAGCATAAATTGCACTTGGTGCTCCATTAATGTAACATTTACTGTAATAAAAAGTGATAATAAGACGATTTGTATAGATTAAGATCTCAAACAACCTGTTTAATAATAAATACGTTCATGGAATTGAAGTAGTACTTTTATTTATGGCATTAAGATTTTCCAGACTCCCAAATGCAGTCTTTTCTAATAAAAATTATCGACCGGCTCATTCTTTAACAGTTACACTGCTGGGACCAGGTTACATTCACAAGCGTCAAGTACTCAAGTACATGTGCCTGACGTGGCTGCTAATGGCTTAAACGTTCATTTTAGACGGTCTTTAACGGTAATCCCGCTTTGCTCTAGTCCCTCTATGCTCGACTCGAAAAGTACCTATTAAAAAGTTTCCAGTGCATTTAATTTAATTTATACAATGCCAAAAATTGTACTTTTGTTTTCGCGGAGCTTGAAGTTTTTGCGCTCGTCATGTAAAGTCTGCCACCACGTCTACTGTCAATTATTTTAAAATTTTGAACCGAACCAATTGAGCAGCTTGCACCCGACATTGTCATAGAAGAACTAACCGACAACTAACAAATTACCTTTATTTGTAAATTGCAGCTGCAAAAAATGCAATCATAGTCTTTACCTATTTATATATTAGCAAAAGAGAAGGACCAGGTAATGATTCGTGGAAGGGCTCATGGTTATGGTTACCCTAAAAAAAACAAGTTCGACACATGCTTCTCATAACAAGAACAAAGCTTATAATAAAATAATATATTATAATATATACTAATATAATATATTAATTACTTTTTAAATCTATACATATAATAAAATCGTAGCGAAGTCAAAACTATACATTGAATATTAAAAAAAAAAGTTGCTACGAGGTTTGGAATCGATTCTAATGCCAAAAATATAGTGTTTAGAATTTTTGCCTGTTTATCTGTATGTGTGTGTCCAGCATCACGCAAATTCTACTTGACAGATTCTGTTTAAATTTTGCATAGATATTCCCTATAAGTCTAGTCAAACTGTAGGGTATATACTATTACGCTATTTGCTATAGGGGATGAGCAATATTACATTATGTTCATATTCTTCGTTCCAGCATCACGCAAATTCAACCATATAGATCCTGTTAAAATTTTGCATAGATATTTGAAGGTTGCGTTTTGATCATTTTAGAGCTAAAGACAATATGAATAAAAGGGTTTTTTTACAAAAATATTGTGTTTTTGTGTGTAAACAACACAATATTTTTGTGCTATTTATTTTTAAAAGCGTATTGTAAAGTAGTTCAATATAACAAAAACAAAATAATTGAAATACTAAATACTTATATGCATGTTTTTAATCTTTTGGTACCAAGGATGAAACCAAGCCGATTTTTTTTGACTAAAGCCGAAAAACGTTACCGCTCGCCTTTTACAGTTTGCTTAAACTATTTCACGAAGTCCTGTTAGTTATTGCAATTTAAACCTTCTGATAAACGTCATTATGGCGACAAGACAGGACTTCGCGAAATAAATTAACTATTCCTGGTGTTTATATAGTACATAGGTATTAATTCCTTGCTTGGTCTGCTATCTCAGCGTTGCGTAAGATTGTCTATTGAGTTGGCCCACGTGAAAAGAATACTTACCTGGAAAAACTTGGCGGAGGCCTTGACCAGCACAAAAAACTAGCTTAATTTTAGACTTTATACACATTTATTGACAGCAGATTTGTGCTAGCGATTTTAAAATCTGTGTGTGGATCTTCTAAAATCTCTGCCACACTGCTTCCTGGTGACAAAACAGCGCTCGCCATCCATGTTTAAGATTCCCGTCTATTTAGGAAGCAACGAAACGCTGGTTGTGGGTGTCACGCAACAGTAACAAGGTATGCGTTCTTAGGGTTTGCGGTTCATCGTACGTCAATTAGGAAAACAGTGGAAGCTGTGAACAGAATCCTGAAGGACATCCGAAGGAACCAAGACGTAATGGGTTGAGACAAGACAGTTCTCTCTGACGAGGTGAATGCTGCATTGATAAGGTCGACTCGATGGTCGAGAGTTCATAGACTGCTCTTGACCATCAACATGCGAGCTCGGCTTGGCGGGAATTCCCATGCTCAAGAATTGTCCGATGTTCTTCTAAAAGTTGGTGAAGGCCCACTTCCAGAGGAGAGTGGCCAGGTGGCCCTACCAGAGGCTCTTGGTAGAATAGTTCCCACGTTAGAAGATCTGATTCGTCGGGTGTACGGGGACATCAGTCGAATACCGTACCGAGAGAATTCTTGGGCGTATTTCCATTTTAACGCCGAAAATGATCAAATTAAAGGGAGCAAAGTGATATACACCTCCATTAATACTAATGTGGAGGAAGATGATGCCACACTTAACCCCGTAGAATTTCTAAATTCGCTAATGGCAAGTGTACTTCCGGCGCACGTCAATTAGCCGAAGGTCAGTGTCCCGATTATGCTCCTTCGGAACTTAACTCCGCCGAAGCTGTGTAACGGAACCCGGCTCAAAGTCATGTCTTTGCAGAGAAACGTCATCGAACCGGAAATTCTAATAGGTTGTGGCATTAGCGAGACATTGTTTATACTGCGTGTACCACTAATTCCCCACTATTACCAGTTTAAGCGCGTGCAGTTCCCTATGAGCTTATGCTTTGTGATGATTATCAACATGTCACAGGGGCCGACACAGAAGGCTGCAGGCTGCGGGTGTCGATCTTAGGACAAGCTGCTGCTCACACGGACAACTGTACGTCGACTTACTCCCGAGTCATCACTCCTGACTCTCTGTATATTTTGGCTGCTGAGAACAAAGCTACTGGGTCGCGCAAAAGTCACGACGGGGTTTCAAAAATAAAATATGATCATTGTACTGACATTTACTATTCTTTCGTTTTACCAAATTATAAAATACATTTTGGAGATTTATCATGGATAATTTCAACGTAATCCAACGTACCATAATAATATACCAACTGGCTGGAGAAAATAATGATTTTAATGATCATTTCATAATGAGTGATGAAGCTTATCTTCATTTGAACGGCTTAACAAACAAAATTGCAGAATTTGGGGTACGGAAAATCCAAGAGGAGTCGACCAGCATGAATTACACTCCATCAAGTGTACAGTCTGGTGCGCAGGAACACCACAAAGGATTAAAGAGCCCTACTTTTTTGAAGATGACGTCGGCAATGCTGTAACTGTGGATGGGTTTAGGTATTGTAATTTGACAGACTTTTTTTGTGCTCAGCTCTTGTTGACAGTCCAGAGATGTTCTAACAAGATCGAGCCACAGCGCAAACGGCTCGAGTAACAATGACGGTCTTAAGGCAGACTTTCGGCAAGAGTTTACACACTCAAAAAGGTACAAAGGCGGACTTTATGCCTTAGGCATTCTATACCAGTCATACATTAATAAACCCACGACAATCGAGTAGCTGAAGGCGAACATCCGAGTCGAAATACGGTTGCTAACTCATGTTCTGAGGAAAGTAATGAGAAGTGCTTTCGAAAGAGCCCGTCTTTGTGAGGTTAAAAACGGTGGTAATTTAGGTGACTTAATATTTAAAACCTAACTAGAAAATATTACCACGAGTTGTATTGCATTATCTGATAACAATTAACATTAGTAAACAAAAATAAACAAAGTTATATGTAGTTGCATTTTTGTTGCTTCGTGACTTATGCGCCTGCCTGTACAAACGTAGTTTAAAGCGAAGTTTTATAAAAATGTGGCTGTTATTTTAGTATATTGTGGTGTCTTACGACTTCCACGCAAACGAAGTCGCGGGCAGAAGCTAGTTGTTAAATAAAATAACACTGTAACAGTTTTCTTCATCACTGCCCGCGAATGTGATTTCGTGCAAACCGAACCGAAAAACCGTACGTATTTTACGAGTCGAGCATAGGGGGACTACAGCATAGGGGTACTAACAGGTCTTTAAAGCTACACACATATAGTTAAAAAGTACCTGATGCTATATATACCCATTCAACGAATGACACAATAATTACTATACAACGTGAAGCAGGGGCGACGCGTGATCAGAATATCTCACATTCTACCTGTTAGATCTTTAGTAGATCGAAATATAAATAATACTCTTAGTATATAGGTCTATCTTTAAAAAAAAGTAGTTCTTGCTGCGACATTCGGCATAGTCTAATTGCCTATTTCTAAATATAAAAACACCGTAAGTGTTTGTAAACCAGAGTCAAAATCATAATATTAGTACCAGTAATCTAACAGAAACGAAATTGGTGATAATTAAAGTCTTACCTGATGCAAGATGATTGATTCCCAGAGGAATTCCCAGGGGATCATTCTGGGACATATTCCCACATGAAATCATTTTGTCGCAAATCCTAATAACTTTAGCACAAATAATTCAGTTCGTAGCATTCACGAATTAATGTGGATTCGCAGTTGTAGCCCTAGAAATTCAAGTTTTCTTGTGTTTTTTGCAATTTGCAGGTCAGTGTCAGGTTGTATGTTGATCAAAATATGATTCGTGACCATAACAAATATGTATTAATGAACTAACTTATAATCATTACAATCATTAAGACATCTCTCTAAGTCATATCTGTTCCATTGAATGACTTTTTGAAGAAATCATGACATAGAACAAATGAATAAGCACATACACAAAACTAATATTTAATCAGAAAAGGATTTTTTTAAGGAATCGGTCCACAAAAACAACATGACGGCCTTTTATTCAAATTTTTTAAACAGTTTCATGTTTGAGATACGCGCGGAACTTATAAATCGATTTTCAAAGCAATCGGTTGAGTAATTAAAAAGTTCAAAATGGCAGCTATGCGACCGAAGCCGTGGGCAGGTACTAGTGCATTGAGTGCTAGCAACTCTATGCAATAGTAAACTTTTCAATTATACATAAAGTTTGGTTGGTAACCCTAACAACACCCGCGTTTGTTTTCACAAATACTGGTCATCTTTATACCTACTGTGCCGAAAATCTATAAAACAAATAAATGTGATGCCATCAAACCCATCCTGGGTTCTCAAATAATATTAAGTGTTAACGCTGAACGAACACAGTTATTAATGGGTATGTATAAAGAGTATGTCGTTATAATGTATACCACAAAATGTATAAGTCCATTTTTGTTAAAGGGTACTTTTACGGTTAGGGTAATTAGTTGTTTTTCAAGTTGACACACTACGTCAGATTGTCGTGCCATTTCAATCAACTGTCAAAAAATTACAGTAAGGGAAAATACAGTAAATTTAAATTGGTAGTAAACCCTGACTTTACCTTACATGTAGCAGTAAATTGTTTCCATACTTTCTAATTGATTTCATGCCTAATTAATTGTTTCAAAATGAATGCCGAGCAAAGTTGTTATAAAGATCGATATCAAACTACAGGTTGTGTATCATTTTTATACAAGTATGATCATATGCCAACGCTAGCTGGTAATTATAGTATTGTAGTTTCAGCATTGTTCAAGTTGGCATATGATCATATACAAGTATGATCATATGCCAACGCTAGCTGGTAATTATAGTATTGTAGTTTCAGCATTGTTCAAGTTAAACACAAAATTAATCAAAAATAATCAGCTCTTATCACTTATAAATTAAGTAATCATTTTCTCGGAGGACCGTGACAAATAGCCATTAATTTCTGGCATTTATATTCGCTACTGTCGCCTTAAAGCCAGGCAGTCTCGTTTGCCCTCAGCATTGGCATAATAGCTTGAAAAATACCACAAACAACAATGAAAATTAGTGGCTTGGTAAGTCAGGAGCCGTTTATTAGTAAACATATATAACGTACTAGATATTGAAATGGTGTACACGCATGGTGTATACGTGCAGCATGAATGTTTTAAGGTCGGGTTATCACAAACCTGTATACCTACAAGTTTGTGTTTGTAAGCAAAAATTGCGAGGCCTGCGACTCCCCACGAGCCTTAATGACCACTTTTAAATCTTAAAAATATAAATTTTCAGAAAATTATTCATTAAATTCAATTCACATTACTATAAACTTTTGAGTACATGCAATGTTAACATAATTTTGTGCAGTAGATAAAACGTTTTTTTTCGATCGAGAAAACTACATAGTTACGATGTATCGTGTTTTGAACAATTAATTCACTTAAAACATAATGTATCTACGACATTTTTTTTTGTGGATAATTAATTTGGCTATTTAAACAAATCCAAGCAAATTCGAATAACCCGACGCGTCGTTAACACCAGAATGCACAGCACATGCATGAATATTTTCCAACATTATCCGACTGATAAGATTTGTAGGCGAAGTGCAGTACCTGCTATTTGTTTAATAGGCTTAGCAAATATGGCTTTGTTATACTTACTTATATGGCAGAAAATCAAATTAAATTGAAAGGTGTATGCAAATAAATAGTTTACATGATTATTTACCAGTGTAGGAAACACTGAAATATAATAATTAGTTTGAAAATTAATAATACATAAATGTTATTAAATGAATAATAGTCCACCGACATTTTGTGTCATTTGTATCGTAGTTTTGTGGAAACAAGAAAGATTTAATTGATTTTGTACTAATACATATTATTATAAAGTGCAGTGTTGTCATTATATTTTTTATTTTCAGTTGTTGTTCTTCGCCCTTGCCGTCACATGTCGAGCTGGCGTAACGTCACCTAGTAGTAGGCGCCTAGATGTGGAAAATAGCTATAGCGACGCAGTCAGTGCGACAAAATCCGTCGGCGATCACAAAAAAGGCGAGGCTGGCAATGACGTCAGTAGCGCAGCTAGTGAACCAGCACATCCACTAGGTGACACTGGTGGCTGGGAAAAAAAATATGTAGACATTGCTTCAAGATCAGGCGGTTTCATAAATGGAGAGGCTGGTGGCTATGCTGGCGGTGAAGCTAGTGGTTATGCCGGAGGGGCCGCTGGAGGTTACATAGGTGGAGGTGCAACAGCTGGAGCCTTGGCAACGGCAGGAGCAACAGCTGGTGGTTATGCCGGCGGCCAAGCTGGTGGTTTTGCAGGCGGTCAAGCTATGGGTTATGCTGGTGGAGAAGCTGGTGGATTTGCCGGCGGCCAAGCTATGGGTTATGCTGGTGGGGAAGCTAGTGGTTATGCCGGCGGCCAAGCTGGTGGTTATGCTGGAGGTGAAGCTGGTGGTTACGCGGGAGGTGCTGCTGGAGGTTATGCCGGTGGCGTTGCAACAGCTAGTCTAAATGCAGCAGCTGGTGGATATGCCGGTGGCCAAGCTATGGGTTATGCCGGCGGCCAAGCTGGTGCTTATGCCATTGGCCAAGCAATGGGTTATGCGAGTGGAGAAGCTGGAGGTTATGCTGGTGGCCAAGCTGGTGGTTTTGCTGGCGGCCAGGCTGGTGGTTATGCTGGTGGAGAAGCTGGAGGTTATGCCGGTGGCCAAGCTGGTGCTTATGCCAGCGGCCAAGCTATGGGTTATGCGGGTGGAGAAGCTGGCGGACAAGCTATGGGTTATGCGGGTGGAGAAGCTGGAGGTTATGCCAGCGGCCAAGCTAATGCTTATGCAAGTCGCCAAGCTATAGGCTATGCTGGTGGAGAAGCTGGAGGTTACGCCGGCGGCAAAGCTATTGGTTATGCTGGTGGAGAAGCTGGAGGTTATGCTGGCGGGCAAGGTATAGGCTATGCTGGTGGAGAAGCTGGAGGTTACGCCGGCGGCCAAGCTATTGGTTATGCTGGTGGAGAAGCTGGAGGTTATGCTAGAGGCCAAGCTATGGGTTATGCCGGCGGCCAAGCTGGTGCTTATGCCGGTGGCAAAGCTGGTGCTTATGCCGGTGGCCAAGCTATTGGTTATGCCGGCAGCCAGGCTGGTGGTTATGCTGGTGGAGAAGCTGGAGGTTTTGCCGGCGGCCGAGCTACGGATTATGCCGGCGGCCAAGCTACGGGTTATGCCAGTGGCCAAGCTGGTGCTTATGCCAGCGGCCAAGCTATGGGTTATGCGGGCGGAGAAGCTGGCGGACAAGCTATGGGTTATGCGGGTGGAGAAGCTGGAGGTTATGCCAGCGGCCAAGCTAATGCTTATGCCGGTGGCCAAGCTATGGGTTACGCTGGTGGTCAAGCTGGTGCTTATGCCGGCGGCCAAGCCGGTGGTTTTGCTGGTGGCCAAGGTGGTGGTTATGCAGGAGGTGAAGCCGGTGGTTATGCGGGAGAAACTGCTGGAGGTTATGTCGGCGGAGTTGCAACAGCTGGTGTAAATGCAGCTGCTGATAGTTATTCCAGTGGCCAAGCAGTGGCTAATGGAGTTCCCGGGAACTTCGGTGTAGCATCACCTGGTTATGGCAATGCTGCCGCTGGTGGTGTCATTGCTGGTGACGTTGCAAGCCATGTTGGTGGTTCTGCTGGTGTTTACGGTGGTGGTGTCAGCAATGCTGCCGCCAGTGGTCATATAGGCGGTAGTGTCGGAGGCAGCTTTGGAGGAGCTGCTGCTGGTCACTTCGCCGGAGAAGCGAGTGGTCACTTTTCAGGCGCTGCTAACGGCGCTGCTGGTGGATTCATAGGAGGAGAAGCCAGTGGATACGCTAATGGTTATGTAGGCGGTGAGGCTGGTGCTTATGCTTTACCAGTATAACCACACGCTTAAGCTCTAACATCCGTTAAACAACAAGTTGCTATGAGATTGCCTAATTTTATTTTGGAACTACAAAACAAACTACTTATTCTTATGGGTTGGATCTTAATTATGAAGCCGCATATTGTTTACGTATTTTGGAAAAAAATCTAAATAGTGGAAAACAGTGGTATTGTAATTTGGACTCATAACATTTGAACCTTCCCAAGATCTTCTTGATAGCTACACAATAAAGCATCTTCTCTTTATATCAAATCCGTGATTCTATAAGATAAGAATAAGATGAAAGAAAGAAAGGAAGAAAACAAAGAAAATACATTAATTTATGATATTATTCTACCTTTAGTTCACCATGTAAACAAATTCTCAACGCAATAAAAAATCACAATCGTCAAGAGCTCTACTTCACTGACCTGGTTTTTTCTCAAACTGTTTAAAATATGGTCTAATTCTGTCGCTAAATAAAGTAGTATCTGATAGTTAATTGATTCCGGCGTGATTTTCCAGAAATCCATTATAAAATACAATAGACGACGTATATTTAGTAACCTAATCCTTCTTCACTGTTCTTAAAGAGTCATAAAGAACCCTGTAAGAAATTGACACGTGTTTCACCTCTCAACGAGGCATCCTCAGGATGGCGATTGACGTGTCCACACGTCGGGTCCGGGTTCGCAACAAGTCAATCACCTGAGGATGCCTCGTTGAGAGAGGTGAAACACGTGTCGATTTCTTACAGGGTTCTTTATGACTCTTTAAGAACAGTTAAGCGGATTAGGTTACTAATTATACGTCGTCTATTGTATTTTAGTATCTGATGTCTATTTAATAGAAACCGCAGGTAAAAGCAAGTCAGTAACATCTAAGCAAAACTGTCATAGTTCAGGGAGCCTAAAGTAAAGTTTGCCACAACATGCAACAGCGTAGATCGCTTTACCGCCATACTTTCGGATTTATAGAAGAATACAAAATACAGCACTACAGATCAGATTATAGTTGTCGCTCTTTTTAAATGGCAGATGCTAATCTGAAAGCACACTGTAGCGCAGCAGACATCACCTGCTCGGCATCAGTAGAACTTAAAAGTGAAAGGGGCTCGGACTATAATAGTCCTACAAAATTTGATGAAAAAAAAGAACGAATAGGAAATAAATATACGTTTATTTGTCACAGAAACACGTGCTACAAAAATATAAGATAATTCGAATTAAAAGAGATTATTTTTTTTTAAGAACTAATTAATTTATACACAAGTACAGAGCAGAAATAGTTTGCAGTTGCTCGTCGTGATTGTGCCAAAAAGACGTCCACTCAGTATGATACTGTGCTATGGGGGATTTCAAATGCTCAAAAACAATACTGAATTAAAGTCCCGTGTGCATGTAATTACGAGTATATTGGCAACTTATACCCTTCAAAACATAACGCAGGGATACGTGGCGGCGAAATAGTTTTGGTGGTACCTTACTAAGCTAACTAAACTTACTAAGCTTAGCATACGTCATTTATCATATCCCACGGATATGCCACATGGAGAGAAAGTACCTTGCATATTGTAGATGGAACATTCTACTGAAAGAAGACATTATTTGAATTTTAAAAACAATTTAAACTGCATTCATTATACACATTAGGATAGTAGATAGTTATCGATTTAAGTTTCTAAATGATTATCTTCACGCTATAAATTTATGGAACTAATCATGAAATATATAGGAACGCCTATTTTATCTAACTTTCAACAAAGCAAATAACTAAGCGGTTATATGATTGCTTTGCATACCTTTTTTAAATTTATTTTTTCAGGATGGGAAATCATCAAATGACTTCTCCCGCTCTGGGCAGAGCGAGAGGGTGTGTCAGACTTTTACTGACTAAAACCCACCCGTGTTCCTTCCGTTGCCGGTGTGCCGGGGCCGCGATATCCCTTTCGGACAAACCCGCAACCCCAGCAGGCATTGGTCTTTCGACCCCGTCGGTTGGTGCTGACATCTCTTTGAGGCGCGCGTGGAACACAACGCGCCGTCGACACGGGCCTGGTCCTTATCGGACGGCCAGCTGCCCATTGCTCACCGACCGCAAGCCCGCGCCTACGGTGGCCGGAAGTCGGCTCTCGACTCCCGACGCCCGGGGCGTCTCCTGCGGCGACTAGGGCCGCGAGGGCGTGCAGCTTGCATCTCCCTCGCGCGCTCTGCCTCCTCCTTCGCGAACATAACTGCTTCGGAGAAGGAGGTGACGGCCTCCCATGCACTCTCGCTCCGAACCATGGCCTGAACCAGGGCCGGACGCGAGAGATCGCCGCCGCCGATCGCCTCCGTGAGGACACGGCGGTGCCCCGCCCAAGCCGGGCAGACCTCCACCGTATGCTCCACCGTATCCTCCGGGCGATCCACACAGTGGTGACACCCGGGCGTTTCCTCCCGCCTTACGCGGAACAGGAACCTCCCGAAACAACCGTGTCCGGTGAGGACCTGCGTCAGGTGGAAGGTGAGGACGCCATGGCGCCTCTCAAGCCACTCCTCGAAGAGGGGACTTATCGCCGCAATTGTGGCGTGCCCAGCGCTGGGTTGCGACAATCGCACACTCCATGCCGCCATGAGATCCCGCCGGAGCTCTGTCCGCTGTGCCGTGATTTCTCGCGGCAGAGGAGTTACACCCCGGCGTTTCGCCTCCTCGCGCAACTCCCACATGTGTGCGAGGACTTTCGCCTCCAGATCCCATGGCGGTAGTCCGGCAAGGAGGCTCGCCGCCTCACGGGAGACCGTGCGGTATCCCCGGACCAGCCTGATGGCCATGACCCTTTGGGACGCGTTCAACCGCCGGGCCGGTCGCAGCCTCAATGAACGCGCCCACACTGATGCCCCGTAAAGGGCCATGGACCGCACGACCCCCCGGCACCCCCCTCCGGCAGGAGGCGTTTGGACCCCCCAGGTTGGGCAGAAGCCGCTTCAAAGCAGCCCCAGCCCTATCCAGTTTGGGAGCCAAACGTCGGAAGTGCTCCACGAAGTTCCACCGGCTGTCAAGGACGACTCCCAGGTACTTCATCGTCGACTCGACACCGATGTGAACCCCTCCCGCCGTAATCTGGGAACCCGACAGTGGCGCGTTCCGAGGACCATAGAAACACATGGCCTCGGACTTGCGCAAGGCCACCTCGAGTCCCAGTTGCCGGATCCTTTCGACGATTGTCGCAACCCAACGTGTCGCTAGTTCGGCCGCCGCCTCATGCGACCTCCCCTGCACCTGGAACAGCGTGTCGTCAGCGTAGCAAACCACGCTGACGCCACTAGGGAGGTCGGCGCGCAGCACCCAGTCGTAGACGATGTCCCACAGATGCGGCCACAGGACCGATCCCTGTGGGACACCGCATGACATCTCTCGCCGGTTCCACTCTCCGTGGTGACCGGGGTAGATGACGGCCCTGTCCGTCAAATAGGCCTCGACCACTCGACAGAGGTAGGTCGGCATCCGGTGATACCGGAGTGCCTCCCTAATGCAACTCCAGGGCAGGGTATTAAAGGCATTGGCGATGTCAAGAGACACCGCCAAGACTACCCCACCCCAGGCAACAGCATCCCCCGTCGTGAGGGCTCGAACGCGCATGATGGCATCCACTGTAGAGCGCCCCTTGAGGAAACCAAACTGGGTCTCCGCCAAATCCGGCCCCACTCGCACCAGCAGCCTGACAAGGCGGTCTGCAATTACTCTTTCAAAGAGCTTGCCCACCTCATCGAGCAGCACGATGGGCCGGTAAGCGGACGGAGAGTCCGCCGGGCGCCCCGGCTTCTTGATGAGGACCAGTTTCCCCGTCTTCCAACGAAGTGGGAACTGGCCCCTCTCCAAGCACGCGCTTAGGAGCCCCCGAAGTCGAGGCCCGAGAGCCTCTAAGGCCAGAACCCAGGCTTTTCCAGGTAAGTCGTGACAAGGGATAGGGATAGCCGTGACTTGTGTGCAGTTCCCTGTGAGCGTATGCTTTGCGATGATTATCAACATGTCACAGGGGCCGTCACAGAAAGCTGAAGGCTGCGGGTGTCGATCTCAGGACAAGGTGCTTCTCACACGGATAACTGTACGTCGGCTTGCTCCCGAGTCCCAGTCCTGACTCTCTGTATATTTTGGCTGCTGAGAACAAAACTACAGGGTAGCGCAAAAGTAACGACGGGATTTAAAAAAAAAAAATATGACCATTGTACTGAAATATCTAAAATATCCTAAAATATCTCCATGAGTTGTATTGCATTATCTGATAACAATTAATATAAGTTTACAAAAATAAACAAAGTTTTGTGTAGTTGTCTTCGTGACTTGTGCGCCACCCTATACAAACGTAGTTTAAAGTGTAGTTTTATAAAAATGTAGCTGTTATTGTAGTATATATTTGTGGTGACTTACGACTTCCACGCGAACGAAGTCGCGGGCAGAAGCTAGTTATTCAATAATTTTAGACTTGACCATACACAACAGTTGTTTTTATTGTTTTAAATAATTTTTGTTTTGTCTATTTAATTAATAAACATTTTTGTTACTTATCGCCGAAGTGAGAACTTTTGGTTGAGCTGTACTTTAATAGAAAAAAAGTATTTTTTTGGGTAAATGTTTTCATACGAATGTTTTAGTTGAGATTCCAAATTCAAATCACAATCAACATTAGGTTTGCTAAGCATGCCATATACGAGTAATTTGATGTTTTCGAGCAGGTGGTGTGAAACCTCTCTATATGCACTGGTACTTTCCAGAAGACGGAACGTGTGTGCACTATTTGTAAAATATGTAGTCAATTTTCAGCATTCGTATAACGACGAGGAATTTTAAAACCTAGTCTGTAATGACTTGTTTTCCTCACTTTCAAATTATACTTGATTACTTTTTAAAGGCAACGGTGCTTTCAGAGAGTAATTTAGAACGCTACCTTAGGAACAGTTTTCCTGTACAACAAAATTTAAAAACACAACCTTTATCTTTCAGTTTTCCTTACAGTCAGTGAATCTATTAGGACAGCAATAGGCAGTGTTTTGTTGTCATCTGGAATATAAACTGAAGTATGCAAATAGCACACATAGCTTCTGTCGTGTCATAAGTGCTCATGTAGGTTTATGTGACATAAAATATTTTGATTTTGAAATAAAATCAATTAGACATGGGTTAGCGAATAAAAAATCGATTACACGATCTGATCCACAGTTCGTGCAGAGATGCCAAGCTAAATGATACTCTTTTGTTATATTGCTTAAGTTCATTTTACATAATGTTCGGGCAAAGGTGGGGGACAAGAACTTTTTATAATACCATTTATTCTATGTATGATATATTGTATTGTTCATAAAATAGTTTTTAATGAAAACATATACGCTTATCAATGTATAAATCAGGTAATAACTTGTTTGGGGTAACCGTATCCAATAGCAATTTATTTCTAGAGTTTATATCGGCTGTAATGCCACCTTAACGGAACCAGTCCATTTTGGTCGACAACCATACATAGCAATGCTGAAACCTAACAAGATATCGGAACAAATAAACATGAAAATATATTCTCTGGTAAGTAAGGTGCAATTTTGTTAAGCTTAGCAAATAAGACGTAAATCGATGTCCATGGAGACGAAATATTCATGAGTGGAGACTGAATCGCTGAGAGTAGGACGCACTCAAGCTAGGTGGAGCGACGATCTTCACAGGGTGGCTAGTTGTATATAGTAGCAGGTTGAGTTGTCGTATTGTTTGTTCCTCGTCACAAATCGTTTGTTTTATAAACATGTGAGGAGAACAAAATAATTGGTGTCCCAGTATAGACCCTTGGTGAAATCCGGATGAAACTGTTACTTAATTTCATTACATTCGAGTAATACGACAGTTATTATAATTAGTAATCCTCCATCAGAGGGGCAGTAAAGGGAAGAGCGTGACGATTTTTTTTTTTGCTTTTCTCAAAATTGTAGAGAATAGCTCCAATTGTTCATGTTGTTCTTCCATTCGTTAAGGGGCTTGAATTCGGTATATATATTCAAACCAGTCTCTCTCATCACACATCTCTCATTAGCCATTTAATATGACTTACAAGTCGTATGGAATGGCTAATACCCGGCAAATTGGTGCAGTATGTCAATTTGGTCGGCCATCAACTACTCTGACTGTACATGTAGCATGCAAAGTTTAGACATAAGTTTAGGTAAATAAGTGCGTGGACTACGTGAAACTTGCACTATTTATAAGTAAGGCGCCAGACATTCATTGAAATAAGCAAATATCTGCGAATTCGCGATGTATAGCACGGATATTTCAGCATGTCTGAAGAATTTAAACATATATCATGCAGTTTGGTACCCTGTCCAGTCTTGCAAACTCTTCTAAAGAGTGGTAAAATGTTATTTTATATAGAATAAAATAGGATATTTTTATGTTCAACTCACTTGCAATGTGTGCAAGTCAGTTTGCGATTCAAAGTAATTTCCGACAGTTTTGTTTGTAGAGTTACACAGTGTTTGAATAGGCTAGTTGATAGGTAGAAAAAAAAAACATATTTTTATGTTGTTCAATGATTGTAAGCTAAAGATATATTAAAAAAAACTTAATTTTGTAAATAGTTTTAGATTAATTAATATTTTTGAGAAATAATTGCGTAGGTAACTAAAAATAAAGCCACTGGTCACGTGAAATTGAACGCGTGCGTCACTACTTCCAGACCACAGTTTCAAATTGGAAATAGAAAAAAACTATGCGTCTGATATAAAGTTTTTTTTTTGCATTAACAATAGACAAACGAAAGGAACAACCTGATTGTTAGTGAATCCCTTTCGCACAATGTGGCAGTGTTCATTATTATATTCAGTACCAATAGTAATCATCTACTAATGACTGTCAAAGTAAAAATTAACACAAATAGTTATTCGTCTACATTGAATATAAAAAATATAAAAAATCATAACATTTTTAATTAAGACAAAGGAATATTATAATATTTCGACAGAAGTAATAAATTAAGTTTGTGTGCGGGCAACATTGTAAAAAAACTCACAGATTTGACGGATTAAAATTAATGAAGTCACTCAAGCCGCTAGGACAGAATGGGCCCCTTTTGAAAATAAAAATTAAATTGCTGGAGTATTCAATTTTGAACATTATTAATCGGTAGTCAACTCACCTATTTTTTTAAAGTTTTCTTGTTTAAGACGTACTGTCCGACTGAGTTCGGTTGATATTAAATAATTATCCTAATTTTAACTCGAATATTTTCGGTATGCCAACGTACCTTTCGTTAAATATATCTCAACATATGTCACCAATCGACGTCGATCGATAGCATTATTAAAAAAACCCGCGTTTAATTATTAAATTAGTTTGTTTATGTTCTTTGATGGTTTATTCGTTTGTTTTGGATTCGTTTTTCGTTTTTTTTGTTTGTTTCTTGGAAACATTCGTTATTTATGTTAGTTTATTTTACACGAGCTGTGCCTCGCGGTTTTACCCACATGCGCCCGATGGCGTGGGAATATTGGGATAAAAAGTATCTTATGTCCTAACCCAGGTCATGGTTTACCCATGTCCCAAATTTCATCCAAATCCATTCAGCCGTTTTAGCGTGAAAGCGTAAAAAACAAACATACAAAAAAATATAATTTAGTATATTACGTATATAATTAATGATTTCGTTTTTAGAGTTAGGTTTGATTATTATTTTTGTTATCTCAGTATGTTTGATGTTGTTATTGTCATACTTTTTTTAGGCTTATAGGTTTTATTTACTTTTTATTTATTTATTTGACCGATATTAGTACTTTAGTACCTGGGCGACCGAGCTCTGCTCTGGTGACAATAGAGAATGCTCATTTAATAGTATAGGATAGTTCATACTAATTCCATGTCTACCTACTGTAGTCAAAAAAATATATTTTTAAATGTATTTCACCCGGGAGTCGAACCCAGCAGGACAAAGGTCTTATAATGAAACGCAGTATCCAGGTGAAGAACACAAAGTATATTGTAGTAAATATATAAAACAACAAAAAAATTCACAAAGGATTAAAAAAATTGCCGTCAGCGTATGATTGGATGGTTATTATCGAAGTTTTAGAGGAATTATAATTAGTGGTTATTTTTGTCGGCAAAGGACGCCAGGTCCATCGGCATAAGTTTTTTTTTGCGTTACGCGAGTGATCGTACGATGGCCAACGCTTCGTAAAGCTCACGTCTATATCCGTGCTTAAGATCATAAGTTAACTTCGATGCGATGAACCCACGCCTCTACAAGGCAAAGTAACCTGAATTTGGCTAATAAAGGCTTGTGCAGACCAGCGAGACTTGTCGCGCGACGCGACTCAAACAATTTAATTTCTAAGAAAACTGTACGGTATAACAATAACCGGCGTCGCGTCGCGCGACAAGTCGCGCTGGTCTGTACAAGCCTTAACTATGACGAAAATCAATTTAATTATAATACATGAGGTAATACGAAATTAAAGAAAATTAAAGATAAATTATTCGAGGATTAAAGAAAAGGCAATGTATGCTGTGGAACCGCTGTGAGGTGCCTGCATCAGAGTGTGGCGTCGCGCCGCTGGTAGACCTTGGGGGTTGGCTGCTCCAGGCGGCAAGGCGACGCGCCGCTGGTAGACGCTGGGAGGCGCTCACCGCTGTCGCTGCCTTGGGGTCCTCCGCAAAACCACCCGCTTCGCCTCAGAGGCGCCAGAACGCTGTAGTCGGTTCCACGCGGACAGCCATAGTCCAGGGCCTGGCAATGCACAGCCCTGGCAGTGCAGCCGTAGCTGGAAGGTAGAGCCAAACCAGCAGTTTCTGTTTGCAAATTAACACCATTTTAGGCCTGAAAGAAAGGCAAAATTATGTAGTATTCTGCGTAATAATCAGACAACTGGAATACTCACATATTGCTACGGAGAATACCTTATATGGGAAGAATGACCCTGAGAAGGACCTTAACGATTACTGCGATACTGGAACGTACCTGTTCACGAAATAAAACACACAGGGGAAGATTTTGTACAAAGTCTATTTAAATGTTCAAATGAGCCTCGGTAGCTCACGACTAACTCCAAACAAGCACGAATCTTTTTTTATTTCTCCTTCCATGAAACAAATTTTAAATTTCTGTCAATCGTGCCAATATTTTATAAATAAACCATGGTCAGCCTTTTTCGCGTGTAAATAGGCCTATTCGGCAGCGGAATATTGCACTACATACTAATTTCATGCTGCCGTAATAGTAGGTACCTACTAATTCCATGCTGCCATGATAGTAGGTACTTACTAATCCCTGCCATATCTGTCAAGGTCAATTGTCAAATGTCAATTATTCTAAGGTAGCCATCTTGTTCAAAGCTTTGGGCGACCAAGCTCTGCTCGGGCGAAAATAGGTAGTAAACGAATTTTCCCAGATATGAGACCTAGCTAGATCGATTTTTCGCTCCCGAAAACCCGTATATTGCAGCTTTCATCGAAATCGTTAGAGCCGCTTTGGAGATAGGGCAGTAAGGGCAGCTACCTGAACCGTTGTAGCTACAGAGTTGTAGTAACGGTCTTAGGAGACTGTCCTTAGCTTTTTGAGACATTTTGATCTGCATTCACAGATTTTGAAAAAAAAAAATGTACAATCACCGAGAAAATGGTCAGTTTTCACAATATCTTTTTTTGATGCCAAGCGATCCTTTTTCAAGAATCAAAAAACTCTACTGGAACATAATCAAAAAACTCTATTGGACCAACTAAGTCCGTTTTAGACAGTTTTCTTGTAGATACAACGGTTAAGGTAGCTGCTCTTACTGCCCCATTTAAAAAATCCACCTGTATATACAAATATTGGTCATTGAATAGTATACAAATATATATACGTATGTATATATATATATATATACAAATATTGCTTATTTAATATTATAGGATGTAGATGAAGTCTCAAGTTAATTATTTAGAAGATTTAAATTTCACCGCTGCCTGCTCAGAGTTTAAGTTTTGGTTTTAGTAACACATCGGGTGAGTTTCCATTATGTACTCAGTTATTATCGGATATCCCTTTTAAGTAGTTATGTGACATTAAATTGATGCTTTAGCAAGAATGCACTTAAAACAGTTCCGCTAAGATGTTTAGTGAGCAATATGTATGACGGGTCAATTAGATCAGCGTGTTTACGATAGCTAGTTTTGGTTGGGCACTACTGTAACGGCTTTGTAGGTAGATAAGAATAAGAATAAGAATAAATTTATTTCGCAAAGTATACATACAAGTGGATTGAAATCCTAGACCTCACACTAGGATTCCCTGTGTTGTGAGACCCAGGCTCCTTCGTTCCGTTAACAATTTTACATAAAAAGGTAGGTACATTTAAAAAACTCAAATAATAAGTACATATAAAAAAGAGTGTACGCGTATACTTGGTGCTGTGGTTTGTGTTAGTATTGTTTATGTTGTAAAAGTGTTTGTATGTTATAGAATATTAGTGAGTGCACGTGTATTATTTGTGAATTGTCAATATGTATTACTGTGAGTTTTTACTTAAGCTAAGAAACTTTCGGTCATGTCGTAGTCCAGTGTCGTGGCGCAGGCCGTCAAATAATAGGTAATGTAGTGGGATAAAATAAACTGGTGTAACGGTTATCCGCCAGTTGTGCATCTGTGAGACCCAGGAACACTCAATCTACTCGCATCGTCAACAATAAACAACCAACGCCATCTACCGGTATTAAAAACAACTAGTATAATATCCGTCATGAAGATCTACTGTTGCAATCTACATAACAGATTTTTTACCGCCATCTGTCAACTCATAGATACACTAAATGTTGTGGTCATTTTAAATATTAATAACTTGTCCTTAATCTCCGAACATTCATTTTATTATCTTGAAAATAGTACTGTAAATCATACTCAATTATAAAAATGTAGTTTATGAACCTATAGCTTTCATTCTTATGAATTTTGTTATAAGTATGTCAATTTATGTAAGTGCTTCGAATATTTAACAATAATAAAAAGGGCTAGTAGTTTTGACTTACTGCTGCGGCGGTACTTTCGGTGGTGAGACGTTTGAGCGAGAGATTGTGCGTGTTATAAATTTTGGATTATAAATCGTTTAAGTGAGTGTGTATTGTTTCATTTCCATTTCTGAACACCCATTACACTAGCAGTAATACATACAACTGCATAAATATAAGTAACACGGCTAGGTCGCGGGTGAAGTCACAATCTATTTTGAGCACTCGCACATACTAGGGTCGAATAAAGCCAGGTCCGCTCCGCCATGTCTTCGTGTTTTATTAACATCAAATACGAAGAGATTTGGGGGCGTGGTTTAACAAAAAAACTAAACATGAAACATCACCCACGTTCGCCTACGGGGGCTGGGCCGGGGGGGGTAAAGTGACTCATTTCGTGTTAAGTGCTCTCCAGACGCAGACAAAAACGTGGAAGAAAAGGAGTGGAATTAAGAAAATATTTTTTTTTTATACAACGAGCTCTTCAAAATCGCTTTCTGAACACCGCAAAACATTTTTTAAACCGAACCTATCATCAATTTTCAGTTCTTGATAAATATTGAACGAACGTGGTCGCAGGTGTAATGTAATCAGAGACAAGTCTGGATGAAAACTGCTTTAATGGCATAAGCAATAGACAATCCACAACACCTTCCCCTTAACTAAGATAAAATAATAATAAAAAACAAACTTAAAATAATAATTAGTTCTACGTTATAAAATACTCGTAAAATACGTTTACACATTGCTAAATCTTACTACGCGTATGAGGTGGCGAGTAAGATGACGATACATTTATTTTGGTACTTGGCATATAATCATCATCCCGATCATCCTCCGAAAAATACTCGTCATCAATATCAGACAAAGTATTGTCGGCAGGATCCTTTACTGGTCTTATCAAATGTCGACGATTACGGCGAAAACTACCTTTTTTGCTGTTAACAATGTAAGAACGTGGAGTTAACGCTTTTCCCATTATTTTACCACGGCTACTTTTATTTGCGTTTTCTAACATTATAACCTCGTCGCCTACATTCAACTCAGGTAGCGGTTTACAATGTTGATCATAGTATTTTTTAATTTTTATTTGTTTTTCCAATACTTTTTTATGTTGTAAATTATCACAATTTGTTTGTTTTAATAAATCTGGATGGACTGGTAGTCTACAATTTAAACGCCGCGCCGGTCCATCATTAACTGTGCAGGAGAATGCAAGTTTTCCCGCGGTGTATTCCTGTAACTTAGCAAATTAAAATTAAAATCGGAATTACTGTCTACTGATTTTTTAAATATATTTTTAATGGTTTGAACTGCCCTTTCCTTGCCCTAGATTGAGCATAATTCGGAGATGAAGTGACGTGCTTAAAACTCCATTGTAAAGCAAATTTAATAAAATTACGACAAGAATATTGTGGACCATTGTCACTGATGACCGTATCCGGTATACCATATCGTGCAAAATTTTCTTTCATTATAAATATAACTGAGTTTGACGAAGTGTCTCTCAAATATGCGACCTCAATAAAACCAGAATAATAATCAATATTAAATAACTTTGCTTTCCATACTCAGATATATCTGTTACAATTTTATTCCATGGTAATTCTGTTATAGCTACCGGAATCATAGGTGCCCTACACGGTTTGTTTGCTGTTTCTTGACATATTTTACATCTTCTCAAATCCTCAATATCTATTGTTATACCCGGCCAAAATATTACTTCACAACCACGTCTCTTACAACGATCAATCCCTAAATGCCCTTCGTGAATAATCTTTAACATGCATAGAATGTGGTATCAAAACCTGTTTGTCTTTAAATATTACAACCATCTACACATCTTATCGTATCTTAAATCATTGTGTATGTTAAACTTATTAGGCCACCCTTGGTTAATATATTTTTGTAACAATTTTAAACACTCAACCTTACTAGTATCCCGCTTCACGAGAGTCCACTTATTCTGAAACATGGGTACATTATTGACTACCATTTTAATTTGATATAGTACAGCTCTGCTAATTTTATCGTCATACAAATCCGGCAGAGGTGCCCGTGACAATGTATCTGGAATGTACATATACTTCCCAGGCTTATAAGTGACCACCAACTCATAAGCTTGAACCTTCAACATCATTCGCTGCAAGCGAGCTGGGACTGACTCTAGAGGTTTTCTAAAAATGCTTTCTAGTGGTTTATGGTCCGATTCGACGACCACACTACTTTTTCCATAAATATACTGATGAAACTTTTCACAAGCGAATGCTATTGCCAACATTTTCTGGGTTAGGGGTCATTCGGCCCACTATGGAACTGGGCCCGCGGACCAGTTACCCCTTTTAAAATTTGATAATAGTAAACTGGGCCCACATCTGTTTTGCTTTCAATCAAGCGAAGGGTGGCTTAAAATGGTTTATATATTATTAAATAAACAATAGATTTTATACAGGTACAAGCATTATTTTTTAGATTTCTGGTTTTGTCATATAGGTAGTAAAAGTTGTTCATAATAATGAGTACAATAACCCCATATGAGGTTGTGCGTTAATACCGGGACATGTTGTAGATACATAATTATAAATATATCGGAATGTAGATTTAAGAAAAACAAGTCTATTTAAATAGTCAAATCAATATTTTAATAATCAACGTAAATTATTTCTATAGTTTTGTAATAAATAAATATATTATTATTATAGGTTTACATTTTTAGTAATTATTTGAGAATTAATTCTATAGTTTCAAACACAAAGTAATCAAAAATAGTATAATGCAACAACAGGAAGTTGACGGATGCATAGAAATAGTTATCAGTACTCATCCGGTACATTAATATTCTATAATATCAGAACGTGTAAAATCATTGTTATAAACTCTATTGCACATCTAATTTATCAAGCTCATTTTAAAAGCCTTAATAAATATTACTTTTTTTGATACTAAATAATACTCATGTTTGTAGGGTATAACCCTACAGACATGTCTTTGTAGGGTAGTTCGGAAAAATTATGCATTTTGTGACAAATGTTTTCTTAACTAACTAACGTAAGGTTTGAATCGCAAGCATTATTGTTTATGTAGTTTAATTTTTTCAAATTAAAGTATTGTGGTATAATAATAATAATTGATTTGATAAAAACTAAGGTGAGTTTTGGAAATCACTTAACATAATTTTATTTCATGCGTCAAAAGAATTGGATTGTATTTCAATTTTGTAACTTTTTTTTAGAATGTCAACAGAAACTTCTGTCTGTAATGGTTATGAATTTATAAAATCTCAAAGAGGAGGTGACTTATTGTTACATAACGGATATCGGTACACTATAAAGCGTTCCAATTCCAATGGTCATATCGTGTGGCGTTGTGTTAATAGAAAACTGTGTACAGCCATCTTAGTTACAAACCTAACAATAGTTATAAAGGAGGAAGCTCACAAATGTCAATCAGATGACATAGGAAACAAAGTAAAAATAAAAATATATGATACCATAGAAAGAACAGAGAAAGAAATAACGCCAATTCCTATGTTGTACTCGGATGTGATCGATCAGCTTAATGATATCGAACCTAATCTCGTCACAAATCTCCCAAAGTATGAAAATATAAAAAAAACTTTATACAAGCACAGGAATCGTGCATTAGGTGTAAAAAAAATAAGATATTTAAAAGTCAAAGATGTTTCGATTCCAACCATATTTCAGAATTTTAATTTAGCAGATTATTCGTATAAGAATTGTAGAATACTTCTGTTTGCCAGCACAGAGGCTAGAAGTATTTTAAAAGACGCCAAACACGTATTCTGTGACGGTACATTTAAATGTGCAACACCACCATTTACACAACTGTACACAATACACGTGGACGCAGGAAGTTCGGAAGAAACTAATAGTATCGTGCCTGTAGAGTACTGCCTGCTCCCGGATAAAAAAAGAAACACGTATGACATTATGTTTCGGCTCATTAGGAGCAGAGTTCCGGAGTTTTACCCAGTAACATTTACGACAGATTTTGAAGCTAGTGCTATGCAAGCTATTGCATCAGTTTTTCCAAAAGCAAAAACGCAAGGGTGTTTATTTCATTTTGCTAGAGCTTTATGGAGAAATGCTCAAAAAACTGACACATTTGGCCCTTCAAGTTTTAAAAAATCGCCTCATCTGAGGGCTCACGTAAAACAGTGTATAGCATTTTCTCATCTACCTCAAGACTATGTGAATGATGGATGGCTCTATAATTTAGGGGAGAGTGAGAGGGACCCCAAAATTGATTCCTTTAATGTTTATTTTGAACGAACATGGTTGCGAAACAAAGCATATTTTTCAAAGAAATGGTGTTTCTATCAAATAAAACACAAAACTAATAATTCAGTTGAAGCCTGGAATGCAAGGCTCAATAAAATGGTAACACCCAAACCAAACATTGTTGTCCTTCTAAGGTCACTGCAGAAAGATTCACGGCATTATTTTGGTATATTAAAAAAAAACGGGTACATATCGAAAAAAACCAAAGAATGTAAACGATCCCAAAAAAAAATTGAGCGCGTTCTGCGAGAATTACTGGATAGTGAAATAAGTTTAGGACATTGCATTGAAAAATTAACTAACTAAAATTGTTAATTTTTTAAGGCAGCCCCCAATTACCAATGTGTGTTAAGAACTCGATTTTGATAAGGATAAAGATTTGATAAGGGTAAAATTTATTTGTTTTTTAATATGTATTTTTTAAGAAATAATTTACGTTGATTATTAAAATGTTGATTTGACTATTTAAATATAGACTTGTTTTTTTTAAACCTACATTCCGTTAAATTTATATGTATCTACAACATGTCCCGGTATTAACGCACAACCTCATATGGGGTTATTGTACTCATTATTATGAACAGCTTTTACTACCTATATGACAAAACCAGAAATCTAAAAAATAATGCTTGTACCTGTATAAAATCTATTGTTTATTTAATAATATATAAACCATTTTAAGCCACCCTTCGCTTGATTGAAAGCAAAACAGATGTGGGCCCAGTTTATCATTATCAAATTTTAAAAGGGGTAACTGGTCCGCGGGCCCAGTTCCATAGTGGGCCGAATGACCCCTAACCCAGATGACTCACTTTCCTAATGACACCTAACTCAATCATTCTATTTAACTCATCTTGTAACTTATCGCGAACTCCTGGTACCTTACGGGTTGCACAAATCACCGGCATCACAGTTTTGTCTACAACAATATGATATTCACCAGGCAAACAGCTTAACCCATTAACGAATCTTGATAATCTGTAAGATTTATATTATGAATTCTTTTAACTAATCCTAAAGTTAGACAAGCTTGCACACTCTGACATTCACTAACCGTAATTGCAAATTTTAAGTCATACGAAACACCCTTATACCACCATATTAATTCGCAAATACCTTTAATAGGAATAAAATCACTACTATAAGATTGCAATCTAACACCTTGCTTGCCACTAATTAGCTTATTGTCATAGCCTAACAATAAAAATCGATTATACGACAAAACATTAATGTAGTATGTCCCCGTATCTAATAAAAAAAATTCGGAACCGCACTTTCCTTGAAGTGTTTCATACCAATCCTCCGACGAAGATTTAATCTCTGAGACATTATACAAAGCTGATATAAAAAATTACTCACAATCATCTTCTTCATTGCCTTTTGCTTCAGTTAAACCTATATCGTACATTTTCTTTACTCATTTTTTCAACTTGCACATTCTAGCAAAATGTCCGTGATTTTCGCACAGATAATACTGCACAGAAATAGCCGGACATAGACTCGGTTCATTGCATTGGCCTCCGCATCTGAGACAATATCCGGTCTCGCTTGAATGACCAAATCTTCGGGCTTTGGAACCAGCAGTAACACTGGCCACACCACGCCCTTGTCGACATCCGCTGCCGCGCCAGCCACCGCGCCCACCACGGCCGCTTACACCGCGCACGCCAACTGCATCGACCTACACCAATCCAGAAGTACCAGCACCACGCGTCTCCAATAAACCTCAATTTTCTAGTGAAATTTGGTCAACCTGGACAATTTTAATAGCTTTTTCCAACGTCAGGTCCTTTTGTCTTCAACGACAAACGAACCGACCGGCTCGTTTGTAACGATCCCATGCGCCAGTTCTCTGTATCCCACAAACAATACGGTCGCGAATCAACTCCTCTTCCAATTTTTTTAAATTACAATTTTTGCTCAGTAATCGCAATGCCGTAACATTTATGGATTCACCTACTTCCTGACCTCTTGTAAAAAAGTTGTACATTGCTAATTTAGTTTGACTCCAAAATATTCATCAAATTTCAAAAGCAATAGTTTGACATCATCCCTATCGCTCTCCTTGCCAAAAGAAAATGTCTCAAAGACTTCAAACCCGATCAGACTTCAGGTCCGATTAAATTTATCATTAAGCTGGCTTGAATACCAGTTTCTTCTTTTTGCACCCCCGATGCTTTTAAAAATAGTATAAATTGTGACTTCCAACGCCGCCATGCGTCAGCCCGGCTGACGGAGCTGCCCTCCAAACACAATTCTGTTGGTGGTCGCGCATGTTCCATAGCGCTCTTGAACCGTCCCTGACGTTTTTAAAGTCCACAACGTGCGTTTATTAGCGACTTAAACTATTAAATCGAATAATTATTCACCGCTGCCACCAAGTAATGTAATCAAAGACAAGTCTGGATGACAACTGATTTAATGGCTTAAGCCATATAAGCAATAGACAATCCACAACAGCAGGTACGGTCGGACACGGAATCAATTTTTTCTTTGTAGCACTAAATCTACTATTTTTAGAACAGCGGACCCGTCTTCCTCGTCGGAACTCATTTTTTTTTATGAGAGATTTGGGGGCGTGGCCTAAATATTAAACACAAACATATAACATAACATTTTGTCGCAGCGGACTGGCTGTTTATGTAAGATGTTAAGTTAATAGTAGTTTATGAAACTGTTGCATAATGAGGGGTATTGCAATATGAGTGTGTGTTTAAAAACCGAGCCATAGGCGAGGTTTTTAATTGTATCACACGAGTGACTCCGCAGAGTAGATCTTATTGATATGGCCGGTGGACCGCAGAGTAGATCTTGTTGATATGACTCGTGGAGCACAGGTAGTGTTCGATACAGTACAGCATGCAGTTCCATGCAGCGTACAGTTTGATCAGACCGTAGGGCTGCAACGAGTGTGCTGTTCAGAGCAGCGTGCAGTGTGCTGGCCTCAGAGTGGTCATAGAACTCTGGAAGTGCGTGTAAGGTACGCATGCGCATGTTAGTAACAGTCCAAGACAGCAACCGCATGCGATGTGCTAGCCTTATAGTCTCCCAAGACCGAGGAGCGGTTTGAAAGGCAGGATAGGTGGAAGCTCACAGATTGCAGTGGCTTACAAGTAAAGAAGTGCAATAGCAGCGTGGCACAATGACAGAAATAACATAGTAAGGTGTATCTGACACGAAGCGCATAGAACATAGAGAGAATCGTTATCGTTGTAGATGGCATTCTAAATAGCTTAGAGTATACTGTGCGACCATAATCGCTAGAATAATTATGAACTCACCTTAAATCGAGGCACATAGTATATGTCCGGAGGGTCCTGAGCAAGTATCCGCTTATATAACGAGCATGAGGTGAAATGGCTTTTATTACTCGACTAAATATTATTATGAAACCACAACGTTACAATAGTTCTTGTCTCTAAACGTCTCAAAATCAGCAAAAAACAATCATAAAATTACCTAAAAACCAATATTTTTTTACAGGTTTTCCTCTTTGGCGTAATTATCACATGTCAAGCTACTGCTTTGCCAGGAAGACGATACCGAGGTATAAGCAACGAAGAAGGCGTGCCTGATAGTTTGTTAGAAGGCGGTCTCCTCTCATCACATGATAGTATTAAGAAAACTCATACCAGAAGTGGTGGCACTGCCCAAGTCAGTCGCAGCACCAGTGCTAATGTCAACGCAGACAAAAACGCTCACCTCGAAGGAGAAGTCAGTTCTGTCACTCACCTCAATGCCACTATTAGCAGAGGTGCGGGTGCACTTGTTTCCGGAGATGGAGCTCTGAATGGTCTTATCAACAATGGTGTTGGCCAGGAAGTCGATGGAGAAGTAGGTGCTCTCCTTAACGGTGGTGCAAGCAGTAATTCTAACCGTGATGCCACTGGTTACATTTTTACCCAGAATGGTAATGGATTACCAATTGGTGGTGCTGTCACGTTCATCCAACAACGTGGGGATGGTGTTGGAGGATACGCTCAAAGTAGCAGTGTTAGTAGTAACGCCCTAGGTCGTGGCAATACTGTCACTATTGTTAACGGAAATGGCAATGTAGGTGGAAATGCTCAAAGCAGTTCTGTCAGTTTTGTCCAAGGAAGAGGCTATCCTGGGGCCTATGTTCAAACTGGTGGAAATACTGTAGGATTTTCGAAGGGTGGTGCTACCGGTTTTGTACAAAACGGTGGCTTAGTCAACTGGTTACAATTGCCAATTAGGTCATATTTTAATGGTCGTGGCCACGTCAAAAGCCATGCAAACACTGGCAGCATTCTTGATGGTTTGAAACCCGGCTACAGTCATGCCAATGCTGACACCAATGTGAATGGTTGGGGCCATGGCAACAGTCATGCTAATGCTGACACTGATGTAAATGGTTGGGGCCACGACAGCAGTAATGCAAATGCTAACACCAACATTAATGGTTGGGGCCACGGCAGCAGTAATGCAAATGCTAACACCAACATTAATGGTTGGGGACACGGCAGCAGTCATGCAAATGCGGATAACGTTATAAATGGTTGGGGACACGGAAAAAGCTATGCAAATACTGACATTGATGTAAATGGTTGGGGCCACGGCAGCAGTAATGCAAATGGTAACACCAACATTAATGGTTGGGACCACGGCAGCAGTAATGCAAATGATAACACCAACATTAATAGTTGGGGACACGGCAGCAGTCATGCAAATGCGGATAACGTTATAAATGGTTGGGGACACGGAAAAAGCTATGCAAATGCTGACACTGATGTAAATGGTTGGGGCCACGGCAGCAGTAATGCAAATGTTAACATCAACATTAATGGTTTGGGACACGGCGGCAGTCATGCTAAGGCGGATAACGTTATAAATAGTTTGGGACATGGAAACAGCTATGCAAATGCGGGTAAAGTAATAAATGGTTGGGGACACGGAAGTAGCCATGCAAATGCGGATAACGTTCTAAATGGTTGGGGACACGGCAGCAGTCATGCAAATGCGGATAACGTTGTTATTGGTTGGGGACAAGGCAGCAGTCATGGAAATGCTGACACCGATGTAAATGGTTGGGGCCATGGCCACAGTCATGCAAATGCAGACACCAATGTAAATGCTTGGGGACATGGAAGCAGCCAAGCAAATGCGGATAACGTTATAAATGGTTGGGGACACGGCAGTAGTTATGCAAATGCAGACACCAATGTGAATGGTTGGGGACATGGCAGTAGTCATGCAAATGCATTCATCGATATTAGTAGTTTGGGATACGGCAGCACTCAGCCAAGTTCTCGATTTGGCGACATTACTGAAAGTTCCGTTGAGGGCGATGATAATGCTCAAGGTTATGCAAGTGCTCAAACTGACACGTATGTTGTTGGAAGAGGTAGAAGTCATGCTAATGCAGACACTTTAGTTATCAACGGTGGACATGCTCAAAGTCATGCAAATGCTAACACTTACATAAATGGTGGTGATAATGCTCAAAGCCATGCAAATGCAGACACTTACGTAAATGGTGGTGGTCATGCTCAAGGTCATGCAAACGCCAACACTTTTGTAAACGGCGCTGGTTATTCTCAAAGTCATGCGAATGCAGACACTTACATTCATGGCAAAGGTATTGCTCAAGGACACGCCAATGCAGATACTTACTATCTAAATGGTGGAGGTAATGCACAAAGCCATGCAAATGCTGGCACTTACGTAAATGGTGGAGGTCATTCTCAAGGTCATGCAAATGCTAACACTTACGTAAATGGTGGCAGTAATGCTCAAGGTCATGCAAATGCCAATACATTCATATACGGTGGTGGTCATTCTCAAAGCCATGCAAATGCTGATACTTACGTTAATGGAGGAGGTATTGCTGAAGGTCATGCAAATGCAGATACTTACTTAAACGGTGATGGTAATTCTCAAGGTCATTCAAATGATGACTCTTACGTCAGTGGTGGAGGTAATGCTCAAAGTCATGCAAATGCAGACACTTACATTTATGGCAAAGGTATTGCTCAAGGACATGCCAATGCAGATACTTACTATTTAAATGGTGGAGATAATGCACAAAGCCATACAAATGCTGACAGTTACGTAAATGGTGGAGGTCAATCACAAGGGTATTCAAATGCTCACACTTATATAAATGGTGGAGGTAATGCTCAAAGCCATGCAAATGCAGACACTTACGTAAATAATGGAGACAATGCTCAAAGCTACGCAAATGCTAACACTTACGTAAATGGTGGTGGTCATGCTCAAGGTCATGCAAATGCTGACACTTACGTCAATGGTGGAGGTAATGCTCAAAGCCATGCAAGTGCTGATACTTACGTAAACGGTGGAGGTAATTCTCAGGGTCATGCAAACGCTAACACTTATGTTAATGGTGGAGGTAATGCTCAAAACCATGCAAATGCTGACACTTACGTTAACGGTGGAGGTAATTCCCAGGGTCATGCAAGTGCTAACACTTATATTAATGGTGGTGGTCATTCTCAAAGTCATGCAAATGCTAACTCTTACATAAATGGAGGTGATAATGCTCAAAGCCATGCAAATGCAGACACTTTCGTAAATGGTGGAGGTAATGCTCAAAGTTATGCAAATGCAGATACTTACTTGAACGGCGGTGGTCATGCTCAAGGTCATGCAAACGCTAACACTTACATAAATGGTGGAGGTAATGCTCAAAACCATGCAAATGCTGACACTTACGTAAATGGTGGAGGAAATTCTCAAAGCTATGCAAATGCAGATACTTACTTGAACGGCGGTAGTCATGCTCAAGGTCATGCAAATGCTAACACTTACATAAATGGTGGAGGTAATGCTCAAAACCATGCAAATACTGACACTTACGTAAATGATGGAGGTAATGCTCAAAGCTATGCAAATGCAGATACTTACTTGAATGGCGGTGGTCATGCTCAAGGTCATGCAAACGCTAACACTTACATAAATGGTGGAGGTAATGCTTATAATTCTGCAGATGCTGCTTCTGACATTTATGATGGTTATGCGGACGGTTATAATATCGCAGACGCTTTTGCGAGCGCAGAAGTTTATGGAGACTCAGGTGGTTTTGCTAATGGGGACGCTTATGCAAACGGTGGTGGTTACCTCAATGGTGGTACATACTCAAATGCTAATGCTTATAGCAACTCAGGCGTTTATGAAAACACGGGCGGTCTGGTAAATGCGGACGTATATGGAAACACTGTTGGTTATGTCAATGGTGGTTCATATTCAGATGGAAACGCATATGCAAACGTGACTCCCCTCTCAAACGCTGATGCTTATGCAAATGCAAACGCTGCTGGGTATGTCAATGCGGACGCTGATGCTTATGGAAATGCTGTTGGTTACGTTAACGGTGGTGGCACCGCAAACGGGTACGCTAATGCCAATACTTATGCTTACGGTGCTGGCACCGCAAACGGGTACGCTAATGCCAATACTTATGCTAACGGTGGTGGCACCGCAAACGGGTACGCTAATGCCAATACTTATGCTAATGGTGGTGGCACCGCAAACGGGTACGCTAATGCCAATACTTATGCTAATGGTGGTGGACAAGGTATCGCTAACGCTAATGCCATCAGCAGTGTTCTAGGTTGACTCACTAAAAGTTCATTACTATACATATCAAATTGGTGGAGTAAGTGAGATTATGGAATCATGGTTACAAAATAAGACACAAAAGTATAGACCAATTCTTTTCTGGCGTTACAATTATTTCAACTTTATAAAAAAAAATACTCGTCATACTCGTCCACCATCTCACAGTTCCACTTATGCTGTTGTTTAGTAATGTTAATGACAGAAGAGCAGGAAAGTAAACGACCTATTATCAAATTAAAACGAATATAATATTGTTAATATTTTCAAGATCTCTCTTTATAGTCCCTGCATATGTAATTATGGGCTTTGACTGAATAATAAAGTGATAAAAGGAATTGTATGTATGTACCTATAAATAAAAATAAAATCAATTATTTCGATTTTCAAGATAATATATACATAATTTAAAAATCTAACAGGCTTAAAATAATATTAATAATATGTAGGATGCATCACCCACTATTATCGGTGATGAGATTGTACATCCCGCGGAAGGGCGGGCGTAGAGGATTTTTAAATGCGAAGACCCTCCACAACCGCGAGGTGAGCAATCTCAGAGAATATTTTAGTAAAGCCGAAGGGGGTATGCACCGTGACATGGTTGCAGTAGACAAGGGGCTCTCCCCACCCTCCATGGCTAAAGAGAACTGGCGCAAACCTATAGTGCTAACTACCGATGACCGCAAGTAGGTATGCCAAGCAACGAGCTTCACGGGCGCTATTGTCAGGTTCTTCATCAGCCCGGTGTAGACTTCACGACTTACGTTTTGGGGACCTTTTCGGGGTAACTGAAGGGATCGTCTGTGCAAGTGGACGAAGTTATCTTGACGATTAACCGGAGACATATTATGAAGGACAGGACGGTTGACGTGTGTCGGAAATGCCACCATACGGGTGAGTCCATCAGACATATTAACTTTGGTTGTTCTCGTTCGACTAACGGCGAGTACTTGCACAGGCATAACCAAGTGGCCAAGATTATTCAACAGCAACTTGCTTTGAAATATAAACTTGTGGATTCTGAGATATCGTATTACAAATATGTGCTCGACTCAGCTCTCGAAAATGAATATATACGTCACATTGTACTGGGCTCGGTCTATCATTACTGACAGGACTATTGTCGCCAATAAGCCTGCCTATAGTGGTGAGAGATCTATTAGTGCGCCGCGCAATTATTATCGATATTACCATTCTACATGACGGGAAACTCGTGAAAGCTGAGAAAGAGAAAAATATCTAATATCTCGTCTAAGCACACGAGATCGTTGACATGTTGAATGTGAAATCAGTTGACATTGTGCCAATTGTCGTAACGGCCAATGGCCTGATGGCCGAAAGCCTCGATCAACATCTCTTGAGGCTCTCGTTAGGTGGTTAGATCAAGGGTCTGCTTCAGAAGGCAGTACTTCTCGATAAGGCTCGCACAGTGAGGAGGTTCCTGTCTCTGGAGCCCTAACCACCGGTAGCTTTGACCCTGCTCCCGACACCAGCGGAACAATATTATTTTTTATGTTTTTCTTTTCTTTGTTAAGAAATATTTTAAAATGTACATATGGAATATATATGAAAAAAATAATTAAATAAACGGAATAATATGTACCAAGTATATAAAAAAGGAGGGGAAATCATCATAGGGTATCACAAAATTCGTCCGTATTGCTGTCAACGGAAAAGTGCCCGAAAAGCTAGCAGCATTGCCACTTTGTATGTCAATGCCGATTCTTTGGCCAAAAAATTGGCCAATTACTTGTACCTATATATCATATTTTATTATGACTTGCCGGTGTGGAGCGCGATTCATCCCAAATTCATAAAATAACTTATACGTAGATTCAATTGGAAATCGGTGGGAACGATTGCACTATGAAAACTGTTCTGCTACGACATAAATGCGCCGCTGTTATTGTCAAATTTTTGTTACTGAAGTGCAGTTGCCTGTATTAAACTTAAAATGAAATTAAAAAGTATGCGATATGCCTGTTTATTCTAGATTTACTTATATTGTTATATTTTCTCATATCCGCTGCACTGCATAGTGCTTAGCCATAACTGCCGTGTGTTTCGAATATATATTTTTTTTTTTTTTTTTTTTAGTAATGTTATTATTGGTAATATGGTCATATTATTGAAATACGAGTAAATTACCCTTAACATTAAATATACAATGTATAAGCTGTGTTACAATGTTGATGCATAATAATAAAGCAATAATAATATTATTCTTTCTCTAAAATTTATTTATCTACCTCATGTATTTTTTTTTCTTTTATTTTTGGTTTTAGTTCACGGTGGTAAATAAGACGTCTACATGTTATATATTTTACAATTTCATAATAATAATCTACCGTTTTAAATAACAGCAGAATTGTATTTATAAATAATTTGAATAAAACTGACTTAAATAAAGAAAAGCATTTATTTTATCCGTACATAAATTACCATATATATACCATACCTGTTCCAGTACGAGATGTACGAGATGTATGTTAGAAGATTTTCCGTTGTGAGGTAGTCCTGTTGTAGTAGCTACTGAGTGATTTTGTGTTTTAACGTGTGTCTGTTCAAACATACTTGATTGCTTCACTTGTTACAAAATATCAACTCTGTACCCATATGGCTGAATCCTATCTCTTAAGATACAGGCTTGACCTAGTTTAAGGGATAGAGTCTACATAATTGTGCTTAAATTGAAAAATGTTAAATGTATATCGTACAATGTACGTATATACAGTGCAATGTGTTATTGTTTTATGAAATAAATACTTTTTATTATTTTATTATTATTATTATACCATTTTTAACCGACTTCAAAAAAGAGGAAGTCCTTTGTTCGTCTGTTTTTTTTACGTATGTTCTTCGATATTATCATCAATTATGGACCTATTAAAAATAAAAATAAAAATTGTAAGTTCTTTTCTAATTTGTTCTCTTTTCTGTGATTACAAAAGTGTTAGATTATGTAGTCCATAAAATGCTACATATAGACCATACCAACTGATTTATTGAATCAATAAATAAATTTGCAGCTTATGGTAGCAGTTTTTCTTTACCTCACTTAAAATAAATCTTATAAACATACTAGAAAAAAATATTGACGATCTACTATAGTGTTTCTCAAGGCAGTGTTCTAGGAGCCGTACTGTTTCTTGCGTACATAGATGATCTCCATGCAACCGTCAATATAATTTGTAAGGACAAACATTATTATGAATTTGGATTAAATCAGTATTATTGACATCTATTATTACATGGTTTCAACTCAGCCTATCGCAATCCACTACTGGACTTAGGCCTCTCCCAGGCTGCGCCACAATACCCTGTCCTTCGCCTTCCGCATCCAGTCTATCCCAGTCTTAAGGTGGTCGGTCCACGGTCCACGGTCCTGGCTGGTGAATGCCTCGCGCTACGCTTGCTGATACGCGGTTTCCACTCTATTTCATGGTTTATTAATAGCAATAATTTGAAAATAAACTATATAAAAACAATATTCATTAGTTATTCGTTTTTTCTAAAGCTTTTGATAGCGTTGCAATAATTGATCACTAGGGAACTGAACATTCTGCACAAGAGCATAAGACGTAAGCTCAAAATTACTGAAGGAATAAATCTGTTGGGTAATATTTGCTAGTGGGTCCATAACAATTTATAACTAAATAAAAATAGTAAATTTTACAGGGGAGGATTTTACTGCGTGGATTTATTTATTAAGTCGAAAATTGTCACGTTATGGAAGCATAACAAACGATTTTTCGAATTCCACCCCTGTGGGGGTAGAAAGAGGAGGGGATACAGTTTACATGAAAAATCTTATTCATTTTATTTATTTTATTTATTTTATTATTTATGTACACACAGTAAAATACATACAGATACGACATAATTATAATTTGAGTACAAAGGTACTGCTTATTTCTTAAGAAATTTCTTCCAGCAGACCTGCGAAAGGAGAAATGAGAAAGAAATGTAGACAATAGTGTGTGAGAACAAAAAGAGAAAAATATGAATTTGCGAAGTCTTATACTAAAACATATCAAATATACCTACACGTATAACGTAATAAATTAACATATACTTAAATAAATACATAAAGCTTAAATAAATAAACATACATATTATAGGTATATAAATACTCACAGTAGAGAGGAAAGATAATGCTCTTTTACTCGATATTTAAATTGTGAAACAGTTTTTAAATCACGAATGCTAGGCGGAAGTGAGTTCCACAGTCTTACTGCGTGCACAGAGAAGGAATAAGAATAGTAGCTTGTCTTATGAGGATGAGATTTAAGGAGGGATCTAAGGTGTGATCTACACGGAGCGTCGCTAGGGCGAGCGTAAGAAAAACGCTCACGCAGGTAGGAAGGATAAGACGGGTTGTGTAAGATGTTGAAAACGAGACATAAAATCCGAGTGTTCCTGCGAAGGCGGATTGGGAGCCACTTGAGTTCCTTGCGAAGGTGAGAAACATGGTCATACTTTCGTAGACCGAAAACAAAGCGAATGCACAAGTTTTGCAAGCGTTCAAGCTTATTTAATAGCTCCTCGGTAGCATCCAGGTAGCAGGCGTCACCCAATGGAAACGTACCAAACGCTTTTTTTAAAACAAGCCATCCTGGTGAAAAGGGAGGAAAATACGAAATGCACAAGGACGAATTCGCGGGCAAAGTGCTATAATGATATGGCCAAATGTCGACTGACATATCATAAAACGTTGACGTTTAAGCGATATGGTCAAGTTTAGCTGGCCATTTCATGAAACCCAACCATTTCATGAATTTGTCGAACACTTCATGAAATGACCAATTCTTAGATATGGCTACGACATCTCAATCTGCCTATCTGCCTAGCCTTTTCCCAACTATGTTGGAGTAGGCTTCCAGTCTAACCGGATGGTGCTGAATACCAGTATTTTACATGGAGCAACTACCTATCTGACCTTCACAACCAAGTTACTGGTTACTACAATACCCCTTGGTAATACTGGTTGTCAGACTTGCTTCTGATGACCCGTAACGACTGTCAAAGATCCACGAATGACAGCCGAGATCAATGGCTTAACGTACTTTCCGAGGCACAGAGAGGTCGCGGTATGTAAAAATGGTCACCCATCCAAGTAATAACAGAAGCACGGGTCGATCCATCAGGTTAAGCTACGGTTGCCGGGGTTAGCGTAGCTTAACCTCATGGATCGACCCGTGCTTCTGTTATTACTTAGCCACAATTTCTTTTTGCAGTTGATAGCCCAATGCTTGAGGAAGGCTTTTGGCTATTAACAACATGCTAAGACCCTTAGGAGCCGAGCAAAAAGAAAAACAGTCAGAAAGAACGTTAAGTGAAAACGAAGTAATAGCGCAGGCGGGCGATGCGATGCTACGCGATGGATCGGAGAGCAAAAAATTTCACGCAGACGAAGTCGCGGGCAGAAGTTAGTAAGAATATATAGGCCTAATTGATAAATAAAAATTAGATAAATCATTGAAGCACAAGATAATTAAGGAGTCTATAAAAATAACTGTCAATAAAACATATGCTGTCATGCAATCAATTTCTATGTGAAAGGATAGGAGGCGGTCAGGTGCTAAATGTTCTAAGTATATTTTAAAGGGAGTCTAAAGAAACTCATATCGGATAAAAATCCTATATCGAACAGCGTATAGCAGAAAGAAAATCGCGAAAAAAATATCAGCTGTCTCATACATTTGGGACGGGTAAGTATTGCAGCTTTGTTTAGGAGAGTTGATAAAAAAAATCGCGATAAGGATTTTAGTCCCATGGAGAAAGTTATTCAGTTTGATAATCGAGATGTCGCGACGCCCCCGCTAGGGGGCGTGGCGAGCGGGGTCAGGGCTTCGCAACTCGCCCGCGGATGCACCACGGTGACCCGCTAATACGGGCCCCTCAATCTATTTGCCTCGAACGGCCTGTAGTATTGACGCAGGCAAAGTGCGTCTGTGTGAATGGTTGCTATGAATTTTCTGTAGTCGCTGCGACGCTATAATCGTATAGCGTCGCTTCTTCACGACATCCCGGCGATCTGTCCCCGCAAGGTGAGACCCCCAGTTGTCTGGGGGAGGCGCAAGACATTTTCACGTCAAAACAAATGATTTTTTTTTAGCTTTCATATATTTAGTTTAGCTACCAATTTGGTAGTTTTAATCTTGACAAGCCTTTAGGTACAATCTAGGGTGATATAGTGATGATAGAAGATGATAAACTTTAAAATTGGAAGAAAGAACTGATATTCTTATACGAGAACGTAACGTACAGTAACATGACTTGATGAAATACATAATACTGAATGAAAAAACCACCATAAAAAGAAATAGAACAATGTGGCAGTAGAGCGGGCAGTAACATTCTCTTAAACTCGCATGCATCAACCCAGCAGCAGCAGTATCAAACAACCCAGCCTATTGTAGTCTATTGCTGGTCCTCTCGCAAGCGGCACCACAACACCCGGACCACTCCAGGACTCGTACATAGTAATACACTCGTGGCAGTATAAGTCTGATCTATTGCTATAAGCTTAAAGAAATCACGTTAGACATCAAGTAACGTTTACAGGTTATAGGTGACTTTGGCATTTAATGAGGTTATGATATGGAAGAAGAAGAAGTAACTAATCTTTCTTTAAAAAATCAAACAGGTGTCAGTTGGATTCGCACATGAGAGTTTCGTGTCACCGTACAATATTGACACTAAATATATATTTACAATGCATTTGCTCGAAAAGAGCGTTTTCCAAGCAGTCAATTTGTGTGGAAAGTGTCACTTTTTTCACTAGTGCTTTTTACTTTTCTGTTTTTTTTAAATTTTTGAGGCCGTCGTCAGCCCGTCTCGTCTCAGAGATGAGAAAAGTTTTTCACAGATTAGTATTTACAAATCAGATGATGATGACGATGGCGATGATTATGACGATGGTTAAAATCAAAAAGTCCAAGTCGAAGTCAAGTCAAAGTCAAAGTCAAAGACAAAGTCGAAGCCAACGTCAGAGTCAAAGTCGAAGTAGAAGTCGAAGTCGAAGTCGAAGTCAAAGTCAAAGTCAAAGTCGAAGTCGAAGTCGAAGTCCAAGTCGAAGTCAAAGTCAAAGTCAAAGTGGAAGTCGAAGTCGAAGTCGAAGTCGAAGTCGAAGTCAAAGTCAAAGTCAAAGTCAAAGTCAAAGTCAAAGTCGAAGTCAAAGTCAAAGTCAAAGTCAAAGTCGAAGTCGAAGTCGAAGTCGAAGTCGAAGTCGAAGTCGAAGTCGAAGTCTAAGGCGAAGTCGAAGTAGAAGTAAAAGTAGAAGTAGAAGTCGAAGTAGAAGTAGAAGTAGAAGTAGAAGTAGAAGTCAAAGTAAAAATCAAAGCCAAAAGTCAAAGTCATGAATTTATTTTGTTTTTATCATTTATATTCGTCGTCGTATGTTAGATGTTACACATCACAGGCGACTGCCGTAAGACTCGCTCGTTTTTTTTTTCTTTCCTCTCACAATGCATAGTAAAACGTTGTATGATACACGTGCGTAAGATGATTTCCGACTCGTGTCGACTTATACACTCGCTCACTTCGCTCGCTCGTGAATAAAAATGCCACTCGTCGGAAATTACCTACCTTCCGCACATATAGCATAAATAACTATTTTAATACTTAATTTTTTTTAACACTTTTCTTTTTAAACAAAGTTAAAACTTAAAGGGAATCCCCCTTTAAGTTTTAACTTTGTTTTATTTTTGTTGTTATAATGACCATAGTAGTACAGTTAGTGACCTGCATTCCCTCTTGCCCTCTTCTTCTTTCAGGTAATGCAGAGTACTAACCGTACATACTCTGTGAAAATTTCAAGTGTCTACCTAAAACGGTTCAAAAGATACAGCCCTGTTAGAGACGGACAAGCGGAGCCTTAGTAATAGGGTTCTGTTGGCACCCATTGAGTACGGAAACCTAAAAATACTACTAGCATACATGTGTCCAAAGAAAAATGAACAATCTCCTTACCTAAAACCCTCCACTAACCATTGTTAAAATATTAAATCGATCAAACACTTAAAATTACTGTTTATAAACAAGCGTTAAATTATGGAATTCCCACACTTTTTACTTCTAAACATTTGTTAACTTGTTAATAACTCTCTTATATAATTTATTGTAAAAATATCGTTCGCTGATAACCACGAATAGCACTTTATAAATAATAATAATAAACTTTGTTTGTACTATGACAACAAATGCATAAAATAAATTGTTTGTATGTATGTGCAGTTTAGATTTCAATATTATTTTGTAGCTTGCTGCTCGTTGGATTATTATTTAGTTCTCTTGGATATTTGACTTCATTTTTTAGACGTTGTTTCAGCATAATTGAACTGTTTTCTATATTTATCCAAAAAGTTATTGAAACAGTGATTGGTTTTTATAGAGCTTTTCATGTAAGACACATTGAGGTTGTGAATTGTGAAGCATATAAAATAGTAATAGAGATGCCTCTGGGTTCTGTCTTAGGCCCTTTTGTGTTGAAGACATCGTCATGATTTTCTTTTCAAGAGAATGTACTCAAAAAAATATAAAAATATATTTTCAGTGTGCATCTCTTGATCACTTTAACATTTACCTTTATATTCATCTGCTCTAGGATTATGTGTTTCTTATATAGCCATAATATATTTCAAAACTGATTCACAATTTCGTTACAATATTCAACCTCCGAATTCTCTTGTTCCATTAGATGTTTAGGTAGTTCTAACTAAGCTAAGCTATTATTAACGGTTGGGTATTGTTAAAAATTTAATTTCATGTTTTACCTTACGACCGCATGAAATACGAACTTGTAATTGCCCGTGAAATATTACAATTAGGTTTTGCTGTAGTAGTGACGTTTATGTGTAGTTTCGAAACGAAGAAGGATTGATTTTTTTTTGTTGCCTAGGTTGGCTAATTTGTTTTGTTTAATCTAATCTGGTACTAAAACGTTCAAATCACTAATTTCTATGACTGGTAGGTACCTAATTAAACCATTTTATGACATTTTCACCCTCTTATTGAAGATTAATAAGAAAGCTCGTTCAATCGCTTTTCTTCATCCATTGACGATGATAGGCCTTTTAGTGTGTTCTCTTACAATTTGAACAAGGCATGACATTCTTTCAATTTGCTGAAACTTGGCGATTGTAGGTCGAACGAGAAGAGTTGCAAGACGGATACTGCAGGTCGAACATTCTTTGTTTCTCGGCTGGGCTCCTGTAACACCAGATACGTAATTACGCAACACATTTTCGTAAATGATTACGACAAATTTGTTTAATTTTGACAGTTCAACAACATTCATTGCGTTATTTACGTTATTAAGTAGATATTTTTTAGAACTTATGGATCAATGGATGGCAAGCAAGGAAGCAATTTGTTTCAAAACGATTCAGATTCCGATTGATCATGTATTACGCAATTAGGGGTACTGGTCGTGGTCGGCGCAAAATGAAGGTGTTTCTCATACATTCTTCCATGTTAGCCTTCCCCATTGCGTCCATATAATTGTTCAGGCAATTAATATTTATTTTATAGAGCTCGGACTAATCAGTCACACCTTTTTATTATAACATTGTTCATGATTACTTATAAAATTTTGAAAACGTATAAAGTTTGTTGTACCTAAAGCTAAGAACTGAAGATCTAACTCCAGAACCAAGAGAAGTTGCGGGCTAAAACCAGTAAATAATAAGTACCATACATTTATCGCATTGTTTTTTCAATATGGTTTAACCGAAAACACTCGGCTAATCAGTATTTAACAAACTAATCACTTGTAAACGAAGTAATAATTTGTTTAGGAGACCGAGACAAATGGCAATTATGCTGTAGCGTTAAAATCAGCTATATGTAATGGCGGCTTATTAAAGGCGATCAGTCTTTTCCATCTACACCAGCCGTACGTGGAAGCATTGGATCCCGCCAGGATATCGAACCAACAATGATGAAAGCATGCGTCTTGGTAAGTTATACAGTTCTTGAATCCATGTTAGCCCTTTTATATACCAAATTATAATTGTAATTGTTATCTAAAACTTTTAAACAGTACATATTAAATACTTCTTTGTAGGTAAAGTCAGAGAAATGAATAAATTTTTTAGCAAATTGACTACCAACTTAAATTGTCCGTCTCTATCAAATCAAAACTGTAATTTTTTGACTGTTGTATGAAATGGCTATAACACGGGAAATTGATGTAGGGTGTCAATTTGCTCAAGATTTCGTTTTCCTGAAAGCAAATCAAATTCTTTCATTCAAATTTTTCCGTCTTTTGTGGACCCATATTGAAAATTCTTTTTTTGCATGAAAATATTAAGGAAATATTTTTTTTTTACAATAAAACAACAACCGACTTACTTACGAAAAACACTACAAAATGAAAAATAACTTAAATTTCGGAAGTCGGTGGCAAAAGAGAAGTTTAAGCCAAAGACTCCGACTTCCGAAATTAAAGGTTTATTTTCACTTTGTAGTGTTTTTTTTTGGAAGTCAGTTGTTTTTCATTTGTATAAAGTTTTTTACCTTAAGGGTTTACTATTTCCAGCTCGTATTCGAGATAATAAAGACGTGGCAGGCAAAACCATATATGCCAATAAAACAATTTTAGAAAATTTTCAGGTTTAACTGGGCTCATAATTTATTTTAGCTTAATAGAAAACAAATGAACCCTACCTAACTGGTGCTACCAAATGCATGTCTCGGTTTGATCTTACTTTTAAAGATCGCAGGATACGCCATTTTTTGTTACCACTGGACACCTACGAGCGATTAGGATTTAACAATATCTTTAACCATAGTGTTTTGTTGTGCAGGTCTTCGTCTACGCGTTAGTCTCCATTAGTCAAGCCAACTCTTTGAACAGACAACCAATTACAAGAAGTAATGTAGACGATGAATATTCGCTTTACCAACAACAACAACAACAAAATACACCAAGTTGGCAACTGGTTGGCCAACCTTCCGCAGTACCCGTAGTTGAGACTGAAAAGCGCTTCGGCGGTTACGGGGGTGGTGCCGCTGCGGCCCATGCTGGCGCTGCCGGTGGAGGCTACCTCGGCGGTCATGTTGGGGGTCATGTTGGTGGTCACGTCGGCGGTCATGTAGGCGGTCATGTCGGGGGTCATGTTGGCGGACACGTAGGCGCAGCCGCTGGCGCTGGCGGTGGCGGTTATGGCGGTTACGGATCCCGCTATTCCAACGCCAATGCTAACGCCAACGCCAACTCATATTCTGGATATGGCCGTTAAATTGGTTGAAATTTTGCTAGTAATAAATTATCAAAAAAATTATATATAGTCCAATAGTAAATTAATTAGGCAAAATTGGTTTATGTAATTGCCTGGACCATAATTACTTTTATATTTTGTACATTTTGGCTGACATAAAATTTCTTTTCGGTACCTATTTTTAGTTAATAAATGTATTTATGAAATTCATGTGGTATTTGATTTATCTGCAATGGACAATAGTCAAATAGTTAGTTGAAGTTTGAAACCGATGACAACCGGTCTATTTTGTAAAAAATCTCACTTTGCAATCTTAAGTGAAGGGAGCTTGAAGTGAACTTAAGTGAGGCTAAACACTATGGATTGGGGAATTGCTAGCTAGTATCAGGTGGAATTGAGTTCGCTTCGAATAATAAACGAATATTTTTTCTTGTTTTCTTCAGATTACTATAGTCAAAATGTATCAAGATTTTGAATTTGTTACAGAATTCAAAATACTTAGGTAATCGTAGTTGTTAATTCGTAGTTCGGCTACAGAATCTGTTACACTGAAAACTTACTTTCAGTTTTGTAATAGTGATAATTTTCCGATGAATTATTTGGGTGGTTTATTATTTACTAGGTATGCATAGGCACAAACTATGGAAGTCTAAGGATATTAAGCTTTCGGTTAAATGGCGAAGTAGGGTGAATGAATGAATGAATGAATGAATTATTATTTATTTGTTAAACACAGGTACATAGATTTGGTCTTCAGTAAATGTTCAGTTGGCTCTCTATATTTTTCCAGTGGCGTAAACATTTGATACGTATAGTTACAGTAGGTAGGTACAATAATATTAAAATTAAATTCAGAATCATAACAAATGATTAAATTAAGTTTTTACAAATTCATTTAAGTGTTTTAGATTAATTAATATTAAATTCAATAAACAAATCACAATATACAACAAAAACACACATTCATTAATCTAGTCTAGTCTATTAAGTCTAATTATAATAATATTATTGTCATTAAGAAATTCATCAACAGTGTATATAAAATTTATGGATTAGAAACATTGATAAGTTCTTCTTGAAGGATATAATATTATGTTACGTGTGTACTGTGTTATGTATCAAATTTTGAAAGAAGATCGTAAGAGAAAAAGAACAAAAAAAGCAGAAAATTTGGGTCATACTTTATATATCTTTGATAAAACTAAACTATTATTATAAAGCCAAAGTATATACAGGTGTTAAACATTTTGTTACCAAAAACTAAACTAGATAATAAAAATATTGTTTTATTGTGTAAATCACGGCTTAGCTCGCGTGAAGGATGTTTTTACTAACTAAGAAACCTTCGCGAGTGTACACATAACAATTCACCAAAGTTTTATCGCATTTGGATGAATAGTATGGATGAGACAAACAAAGAAATATTCATTCTTATTTATATTTACTACTCCGAACTAACCGCCCCTGCTGGTTAAAATGTAGAAACGTGCCGCCTCGATAGGGGTTAGGGGAGGGGGAAGGGAGACCCAACTGAGAGGACTCTACACAGCGTGCCGTGAGCGGGGCCAGTTTCCCACTTTGTGGAAATCTGGTCGTCTGGTCCTGCTCAAGAAGGCGGGGCGCCCTGCGGACTCGCCGTCCGCGTACCGGCCCATAGTGCTGCTTGACGAGGTGGGCAAGCTGTTTGAGCGTATAATCGCAGCCCGCCTCGTCGGCCACTTGTGCAGAGAGGGGCCGGACCTGGACGACAGTCAGTTCGGGTTTTGGCATGGGCGCTCCACGATCCACGCTGTGTCACGGGTTAGGGTCCTGGCGGAGGAAGCGGTGTCCCGGGGCGGGGTGATGTTGGCGGTGTCCTTGGACATTTCCAACGCCTTCAACACTCTGCCCTGGAGTTGTATTCGGGAGGCACTGCGGTATCATGGGGTGCCTCCCTACCTCCGCCACATCGTTGGGGCTTATCTGTCGGAGAGGTGTGTCACCTACATGGGACGTGATGGCGGAAACCAGCGCCGCATGTCATGCGGTGTTCCACTGGGCTCGGTTTTAGGACCGCTCCTGTGGAACATCGGGTACGACTGGGTGCTGAGGGGCGAGCTCGGTGCCAGGGTGGACCTGACGTGTTATGCGGATGACACGCTGGTCACTGCCCCGGGGGAGGTCGCACAGGGAGGCAGCGTTGTTGGCGACGGCTGCGGTCTCACAGGTGGTGGGCCGCATACGTCGCCTAGGCCTGGAGGTGGCCCTCAGCAAGTCGGAGGCCATGGTGTTTCATGGCCCCCGGCGGGTGCCGTCACCCGGCTCACACATCGTGGTCGGGGGGGCTCGGATCGCTGTCGAGTCTACCATGAAGTACCTAGGATTGGTGCTCGACAGCCGGTGGGACTTCGGGCCCCACTTCCGACGGCTGGCGCCCAAGTTGCTGGGCGCTGCTGGGGCGCTGTCAACGCTGCTTCCCAATCTGGGGGGCCCGAGCGCCGCTTGTAGGCGGCTCTACGTGGGTCATGCGATCGATGGCCCTTTACGGGGCCCCGATCTGGGCTGCTGACCTGACGGCCGGTAGCATCGCCGTAATGCGTAAACCGCAGAGGGCGATGGCCGTCAGAGTCATCAGAGGGTATCGCACGATCTCCTACGAGGCGGCTTGTGCACTGGCCGGATCCCCGCTCTGGGACCTCGAGGCGAAAGTACTCGCGTCATCGTATCGGTGGCGCGAGGAAGCGAGGGCGCGGGGCGAGCGACCGATGCAGCGACACATGGAGCTGCATCGGTCTCAGCTTCGCGAGGTCCTGGTGGCGGAATGGCGGGACAGGCTCTCACGCTCTACCGCCGGCCTCGACATCATCGAGGCGGTCCGACCGGTGCTCGAGCGCTGGCTCGGGAGGAGGCACGGCTCCCTGTCGTTTCGGGTGACGCAGGTGCTCTCGGGGCATGGTTGCTTCGGGAAGTACCTGTGTCGCATAAACAGGGAGCCGGACGCCCGGTGTCACCACTGCGTCGACTGCCGGGAGGACACGGCGCGGCATACGCTGGCAGAGTGTGCCGCTTGGGAGGAGCCACGCCGTGCCCTCATCTCAGAAGTAGGCAGTGACTTGTCGCTGCCGGCCCTAGTGAATGCGATGGTCGGCAGCGGCGAGTCCTGGGACGCGGTGGTTTCCTACTGCGAGACAGTCGTCTCGCAGAAGGAGGCTGCGGAAAGGGAGAGGGAGATCTCGTCCACTCACCCGGCCCGCAGCAGGCGCACCGGGCGTCGGCGGAGGGCGGATAACGCCCTCTTCCAGCCCCCCTAAATGGGTCCAGGGGCGACGGACTCGGGGACGTCCAACGCCCCCCAAACATCAGGACCCGAGGTGGCGGCGCGTAGTGTTCCACGCGTGCCCCTCTTAGACGTCGCGGGGGGAGTCAAACACCTCAGTCCCCCCCCTGACCCGAGGAGGCCCGCGGTGGCGGGCCGGCACCAGCCGGGGGTTGCGGAAGATTTCAAGTTCCCGCGACCCCCGGCGTAGGTGTGAGTTGGAACACCGGGGTGGTTTTTAGTCAGTAAGAGTCTGACAGACCCCTCCGCCCGCCCCAGGGCGGGGGACATCCATGAGGATTTTCCACCCCGGAACAAAAAAAAATTAAAAAAAGGGGGAAGGGAGACGGAGGCGACAGTTAGTAATCCCGACTCTCCCCCACCGGAGATGCACAGTCTTTTTATAAACGATATTTTCATATGACATATCTCATAAACTGGTTGATAAATGAAATGTAGAGGGAGGTGGAAGGGAGGAGAGAGGAAGACGGCACGTCAGCCCCCCGCCCATCAGTTCACAGGAGACACATTTCAAGGTCAGTCTCGAAGATCAAGGTCAAATATATATATATGGTAAATAATATTTGATTTTTTTGAAGCAAGGCGTAGTGTACGGAGCCGCACTTTGCGGTGCTTTTATTTCTGTCTGCAGGATTTAAAGGAATCTAACACAAAGAAGATGTTCACGTTCACTCTCTTGATCCCCCGTCATCCCTTTCGAACCTAACCTGTCCGAGTCAATCAGGGTGCCCCAAGTCCCGAGCTCGCTTCGCTCGCTCTTGCATCCTAAGTTCTTTGCCTTTTTACTAAGTCGAGATGTGTCGAAACTTGGTCTAGCCCCAAATCTCAAGCTCGCTGGGCTCGCTCTTGCATCCGTAAATAAGTAGATTTTTTTTAAACTTACCTGCAATGAAATACTTTTTATTTATTAAGAGTTAAATGCGCCTCCAGCAAAAAAAAAAAAAAATCTTGAGGGTTCAGGAGACCCTCTAGAATCCCCAAACAGTCTCGCATTTTTTCTAGCGAGGCGGCACGTTAAATTCAACCCGAACAAGGCGGTTACACAGACAGACCCGAAATGCGACTTTATAATAGGTATGTATTTAGATGATTTCTGGTAAGTATTTATAGATAAAAAAAGTAAGTATTACGTTGAAGTCGACTTTGAAGTATTTTTTTTTTCTAAATTAATCGTAGTTGTTTTTCACGGTAGTAAAAATGTTCAGGGCGTTATTTCCTAATAGGTTTTCTTTCAAGCCGGCAATAAAAAAAATTGGGCATGGGAAGACCTCTAACAAAGCTTCAATTTGCTTCCAATCAATGATGTCAAGTAGGTACTTACACGAGATCTGAAGCATTAATAGGGACAAATTAAAATGCGATAGTACCTGAATAAACAATTGAACTCTGCTTTAACATTTTCGTTAGTGACGAAAACAACGAAACAATGAAACATAATTATGTATCATGTACTTTTTTTGATTAGCAGCAAGAAACTACATTAACCGAGATTAGTAGATTGGACGATTCAATTCCAAGATATGAAAGTGTTCGCTGAAAATAGTCAGAAAATGAACACAATCCAGGCTTTCATTTTGGAATAGAATGAGTACAATATCTTCCACAAACAGATTCTCTTCTCTACTATCGACACGGACAGTTGATAATGAATAGCTCATATGCTGCTGATGCTACAGAGCTTGAGTATCGTATAAAAACTGTTTTTATCCAATGAGGCACGTGCAGTCTAAAGCAGAGAACTAACCCAATAGTTAACATGTCAAACAGGACAAGATGGCTGCTTTGACAACTTTTGAAAAAGCTGTAGAAGAGTTACTTCAATTTTTATGTTAGCTAGCTCTGTTTTGACCCTTATAATACGATTCCTTATCAAGGCGACTATAACCGACTTTTAATGATTTTATACTGAAGATCACCTAAACGAGTAGTGTTAATGATTTGGAAAAAATATATGTTAAATTAAACCATTTTTTTAATAACTTAATATAGGAATCTTTTAAATTATGTTTATATTACATAGTGAAATTCATTTGTTTTATGTCTAACGCGGATAAAACACTGAGAATCATGTCTTCACCATTTTAATGTTAATTTTATTATTGATCTTGTAGTATACGTGTTTTATTAATATATTTTTTAATGTGTAATAAATTAATAATGCGTCTAATTTGGGACTGCGCTCCTTGATGGGCGAGTCCTATTACTGGCTGGACATACGACGCGTTGCCGAACCACTCAAGGTCACTGGCATATATCTTCATCTTACTACACACAGTGCCGGCGCGCGGCACGGCTTTTCCAGAGCGGCACTCTTTTGTTTGGCGGCTCCTTTATGCGGCAAGCCAAGCGCACCGCGGCTTGCCCGGCGGCACTGTGTATGTCTGTGTCGAGCCGTGAGCAGTGAGGACCCTTTAAAGCGTCGTGCAGACTGGCGCGACGCGACACCAGTAATTATTCTACAGTGAACCTTTCTTAGAAATTATTTTGTTAGAGTCGTGTCGCGCTGTCACATTGTGCCAGTCTGCATGAGGCTTAATGCGGCGCGATTGATAGTTATAATAAAATCTTGAATTATACCTTTTTTTAAAATTGATTATGTAGTATACCATTGAGTACTAGAACAACTTACTTTTTATGATGGACAGATTAGCCGAAAATAACCAAAAAAAAAACTTCGAACGCGTTCTAATTTTATTTGCTTTGAGAACACAATAGTTTGTTGTTTGTTTGTTGCCGACGTTCTGAGAAAAAAATGACCTCAAATATTATTTTTTTAATTAATTTTAAACTTTAAGACTTGCATGGGAAACGTTAAAAAAGACGTTTGGAAGACTTAAAGAAATTTTGTGATTTTTGACGTTTGTAGTACTCAAACCTCAGTTGGTCCAATAGAGTTTTTTGATCCTTATAAGAAACAAGATCGATTGGCATCCAAAACAGTTTTTGTGAAAACTGCCCATTTTCTTGCTAAATGTAATTTTTTTCAAAATCTGTGAATGCAGATCAAAATGTTTCAAAACAGTCAGTTAAGGACAGTCTCCTAAGACCGTTTTCCTGTAGCTACAACGGTTAAGGTAGCTGCTCTTACTGCCCCATATCAAAAATCCACTCTGTATAATCAGTCTTCCCATACATTTGGGTCCAGTATAAGGGACAGTTGATCAATCTTTCGTGATTACGAGCCCCATGGAGAAAGTTATTCAGTTTGATGGTATGTACCACCACCCACACCTTTAAATTCGACCATACATTTCTGATACATGCTGTATACCATAATGTACTTTTTCGTTAGAAACTGGGTTGGAATTTTCTTGTCACCTATATGTTTTATATAGGTACACTTATAATGCCGATGGTCTATCAATGTATTTGTAATAATTAAATACTCCGATTTTTCCTTTATTTTAAATACATTAGGTCTGTGGATAGTCCTCTGTTACTAACTCTTTACTTCCACTTAAGAAGTTAAATGCAGCGTCTCCATGCAGTGTTCAATGTGTAGATTTTATCAAAAACGAATAAACCCACACGCCAAAATTAGTCGCGATCAAACATTTATTGGTTTGATTTGAAAACCTGTTTTCACGGGAACTTTCGAATAATGAGTTTTTATCACTCTTGTAAAGGGCGTAATCATTTGTTTCGGAAACCGTTACTAATGGCTATTTAATCCTTTGATTGAAACTTGTTATAATGCCGCCTTTAACATATTGTACCTGAGTTGGCCGCACGCACCATACGTAGACGCTGAACAAACATGAAAGTTTATATAATTCTGGTAAGTCAGGAACTTGTGTCGCAGAAATAGTGTGAGGAATAGCTGCAGAACGATTTCTAAGGTTAACTTAGAAAATGTTAGTGAAATAAGTAAAGTGCTTGTTTGTGAATGAGGTAGAATGCTTTAAGAATACACTGTACCTAAATTAGTATCTCGAGAAATCGGTTAAAAGAAAGTGAATTTTATTATAAACGCTGGTGATTTAGTAAAATATATGTTTCAATCCTTTTTAGTATTTAAAAAAAGGCTTTTGTCATTGGTACAACGCCCACCGATATATCTTTTAGATTAATATGACTTTATTTGATTTTCACGCATTATTTTATTTCTGATTTCAGTTGTTCCCTTTTATCGTAGTTACGTGTCAAGCTTATCAATTGCCACTCAACAGGCGACTAGTAGCACGACAAGGAGACCCAGAATCTAACGAACCTTCTGTGAATGATCAATTGTACGAAAAACTAAACAAATTCGCGAAAGTGTATTTGCTCGATGATGCAGTAGATCCAGATCCTCAAACACTTTTGGTTCCAGATGTTTATAAGCCTAGTTATCAGCGGTTGGTTGAACCAGATAAAACACCGCCAAGGCCACATGTGAATGGTCGTATTACAAATTCTGCTGTTAATCACCAATATCTCAACCCCGTTCCTTCTCGTTTCAATAATCCTGCTTTTCACCAACAAAATTCTACTCTCACTGCTTCTCCTTTTACCAATCCTGGGGTTCTACTCCGACAGGCTGCTCAAGCTGACTATGAAGCTCAGCTACTGCAACAAGTTAACGCTGAACGAGCAGCCCGTCTTGCTCGCGTTGACAAAGAAGCCCTAAGTAAACTATCTGAGGAAGACAGACAAATCTTAGAGAGCAAACTGTCGCCAACTGAACGAGAAGCTCTACTTGTCAAACTAGAAGACGGCCATCTCGATGATCTTCTTCCTCGAGATGAAAATCGATTTGGTGGTTTCGGTTCTTCAATCGGCGCATTCAGTTCTTCAGTCGGTGGATTTTCTGGCGCTGCTGCTCAGTTTGGCGCTATTGCAGGCGGTTATATCGGCCGCAAGCTCGCTGGTACGCTAGGGGCTAAACTTGGATCTGCCGCTGGGGCTTACCTCGGCGCCGCCGCGGCTAGTCGTTTCGTAAAAAAGACAAATGCGGTATCGGCACTGGTATCTAATATTATATCTTCCGACGTAGCTCCAACTTTTATTAAAGGGCCTAACTATGATGCCACGTTAGGTGGTTTTGGAGCTGTTATGGTTAATAATTAGTGAATTTTATAATCGACTGTTACGAAACAAGTATAAGTTCAGAATAGTTTTTTATAATAAAATGTAATTGTATGCATTTGCTAAAACTATTATAGGATATTTATCCTATAATAGTTTATATAGCTACACTCGAAAGTCAGGTACTCAGTAAACTTGATATTTAAGTTAGTGAATGATGTATATACAAAGACAAGTACTTAAGCGAATTAACATGAAGTTTAATTTGACACCAAATCTCCCCGAAAAGCTGAATTGAAAAATGTGGCAAAAGTTAAATTGCTTTTGGAGAGATTCAAAATTAGACAACTCAGCGTTACAATAAAATACGTATTGCAGTTACAGTCTGCTAATTTCAACTTATTGCTAATTCAGAATTCTATTGGATAAATGTTCGATCTCATTATAATGGACAGTGGTGCTATCTAGTTAGCAGAAATAAAATAAGTCCGTTCATTAAACATTATTGTTATAAATGTTATCCTATAATGTGTATTATGTAGTGTTCGGGCGCCTCCGACCACTCGGCAATCTTCGGCTGCTGTCGTGATAGCGGACGGCGGCGCGGGCGGCGGCAAGAGGTGCGGCGTGCGGGACGCGGGCCATCGACCATTTCGCTACCGATCTCCGACGACGGCACGCGCACGCACTTCATACGTTTGCCAACATCGTTAAGATTATTATAACCCTTTTTAAAATATATTCAATTTAATTACAGTCCACTGCTTTTAACTTCAGTCCTTAATTAGGTCCCTAACAAAATGGTCATTCGAGCCTCCTTAAAGTCACGTTTTGGTAAAACAATTTCGTCGGCTACTGGCATTACTACTCGACGTTGGTGAACTTTGGACTCCTAACAAACTGGATTCGCTGCGTCACCGGAGCAACGGTTTTCTACCGAAGTCGATTGAACACAAGAAGTACAAGAACTGAACTATACTACATTCCACCAAGTCTTGATAACGACGCCGGCGCTTATTACATCGACTGGATTATACGATTTACGCCGAGTCATCGCTTGGAAGGATTTTTAAACAGGTTTCTTGTGGATAAAGGTTCGGTATTGGGTGAGTTCGTTCCAATTTTTTCCTTCTATAACCTTTTTAAACAAATAAGTGTTTTTGTTCTGTTATTTCCCGTTTTCACGTTCATATTTGAGTCAATACGTGTTAACATTATTATTGTCTCTTTCACTCTTATGCACGGCTTACGCTTGTGCACTGCTAAATCGCCAGGCTACTTACCGTTATTAGGGTGCATGATCGGCGTGTGCGCATATAATTGTAACAGCTGAGCGGTCATTGACCGTTGGAGCTGACCGGTTCCCGTGACATTCATCAAGGTCACGCGGCTATTCATTCACATATTTTTATTTGTTTTATTCAAACTTAACTGCCAATTTCATTACGAAACTTTGCTACGCATAATCAATTAGTGTTAATATTACCAATTCTTTTCTTGCTAGATAACGCTATGGCGTCTTTAGACGTATTGTTGAGAAGGCGAAGTGCCATTAAAGCGAAGCTTACAAATTTCACAAATTTTATGAATGTGCTTCTTAGTTGCAAAATCATTTCCGACGTTCAACGCTTAGAATTGCAGAGCCGTTTAAAAAAATTTGAGGCTACATACGACCACTTCGACCATTTACAGGTGGACATCGAGGTGCTTTCGGATGAACCTGACGAGGCGTATGCAGAGAGAGCAAAGTTCGAGGACCGTTACCACGCACTCGCAGCACAGGCGCACGGCCTGCTCGCTAGTAACGAGAGCGGTGATGGCGGGTCTGTAACAGGCTCGGTGAACAAACATTCAGGTGAATCGTTCCTACAACGAAACTTTATACGCTTACCTAAAATTGATTTGCCTAATTTTGATGGTGGTTATCAGTACTGGCTTGAGTATAGAGATACATATTTGTCACTAATCCATAATAGTAGTTGCATAGATGCCATTAGTAAGTTCCACTACCTCCGTGCGTCGCTTAAAGGTGATGCATTAGAAATAATAAAAAAATATTGATTTTAAAGGTGATAATTATCAAATGGCGTGGAAGTTACTATGCGACCGCTTTGATAATAGTAGACTTTTAGTAGATACCCATGTTAAGGCCTTGTTTAATGTAGAATATGTTACACAAGAATCATCCACTTCTTTGCGTCGTTTAGTTGATCTAATTAATAAAAATATCAGAGCCCTTAATACAATGAACGAGCCCACGAACAGTTGGGATACATTGATCATTTATATGATGGCAATTAAACTAGATCCTATCACTAGCAGGGAATGGGAAGCTCATCGTAACATCATACCAACAAAACCAACAGTTTCTCAATTTTGTTCTTTTATTAGTAAAAAGGCAAATTTATTGGAGACATTAGAACATAATAAAATCACACATGATATAGAAAATTATTCTAACACTAATAACAGCCAAGTAGAAAACAAACATAAATCTTTAATAATAGCAACTAATCAAACCGATAATTCATATCAAAAATATAAAACAAAATGTCCCTTATGTAATCAAAATCATCTATTATACACTTGTGAAGGGTTCCGAACATTAAACGTAGAACAACGTACGTTAAAAGTTAAAGAATTTAAAGTTTGTTCTAACTGTTTATGTGGTGGTCATGAAACGAAACGATGTAGATTATTAGCTCGTTGTAAATATTGTAAAGGTAGACATAATACCCTTTTACATGTGGAACAGTCTACTCATCTCCAAGACCCTATGCCTAATAGTGTCGCATTCCCCACTGATGTTTCTGGTGGTGCCGATCCACATAATGGCACCTCAGAGAATATCTCCATGTCGAGTGACGCTCGGTCGCAACATACTACCTCTCATATTTTACTGTCCACGGCGTTGGTGAGAGTGGTGAACCACTGAGGCATCAAGAGCGACGCCAGGATCCTCCTCGATAATGGTAGCACAGCTAATTTTATTACGCAGAAACTATGTGATAAGCTAGGACTTCTTCGACGTAGCACGAGCTCCACGGTGACAGGTATAAACAGTCATACTACATTAAGTACACGGTCTTGCAACCTAACCATTGAATCGTGTAGCGGCAGCTATAAGACAGACATAAATTGTTTCATATTACCCACAATTACTAAATTACTGCCGTCTACTTTAGTCGACATAAATAGCATTCACATACCGTTAGATTTAAATATAGCTGATCCGTCTTTCAACGTTCCATCAGAGATTGATATACTAGTTGGTGCTGAGGTATTTTGGAATATACTAGGCACTGCATCGATTGATTTAGGTAAAAATCAGCCCAAGTTACATGAGACAAAGCTCGGATGGATAGTATCAGGCTCTGTGGCTCTTCCAAAACATCCATCCAAAAACATATATTCACATTTTTGTAATATCTCCATGAACGATTTAAATAACACCCTCAATAAGTTTTGGGAACTCGATTCTGTTTCTTCTGAGCATTCCTTGTCACAGGAAGAACGAGCTTGCGAAGAAAGTTTTCGTGTTAACACTGTGCGTGATCAAAATGGGCATTTCATAGTTACTATGCCTCTTAAAAATGATCCCAGTGAGTTAGGCGAGTCCTATGAAATGGCTGAACGTCGATTTTTATCTTTGGAACGTCGTTTCCAACGTGATCCTGCCTTCAAGGAAAGATATGTTGCATTCATCGAGGAGTACGTGAGCTTGGGGCATATGACTGTGAATCACTCAACAAGGAACCCTCATTCAGGTAACAAAAATGAGTATTTTTTGCCACATCATGGAGTCATCCGAGAATCCAGTACCACAACTAAGCTCAGAGTAGTCTTCGATGCATCAGCAGCGACTACTTCTGGAGTTTCGTTTAATGACATCCAAATGGTGGGGCCCACTGTCCAAGATGATCTCGTTTCCATATTGCTGCGTTTCCGTCAGCACAAGTTTGTTATTTCTGGTGACATAGAAAAGATGTATAGGGCCGTTCAGGTAACACCATCACAACGTAACTTACAACAAATAATCTTTCGTGCTGACCCTAAGCTACCACTTCGAACGTACAGTCTTAATACTGTTACTTATGGTACAGCTTCCGCCCCTTATTTAGCTACTAAGAGCTTAGTCAGTCTAGCAACCACCGCCTCTAATGACATTGTAAAATCGTCCATTGAACGAGATTTTTACGTCGACGATTATCTGAGTGGTGACGACTCGGTTTCCAAGGTGGTCCAGATGGGTAAAGAAGTTGCCTCCATTTTAGCGTCAGCTAACTTTCATTTGAGAAAGTGGCAATCTAATAGTTACGATATTTTAAGAGAAATAGCTGGTGATTCAGGGCACTCTGGTAGGTTGAACTTGGCTGAGGATAGAAACGTGTCATCTAAAACGTTAGGCCTTTATTGGTCATGTGAATCTGATTCTCTCGAGTTCTCAATATCGGTCGATACCAGCAAACCGATCACAAAGCGCCACATTTTATCTGTGATTAGTCAAATATTTGACCCATTAGGTCTGGTAGGTCCTTGCATTATCGAGGCTAAAATTATCATCCAAAGTTTATGGATGGCTAAGTGTGACTGGGACGACCAAGTACCAGATAATATACACTCCTGGTTAATGTTCGTGAACAGTCTACCATGTTTAAATACCCTTAAAATACCCCGGTGGGTTTCTTGTAACAATTCAACTATAAATGAGATTCATGTGTTTACAGATGCATCCGAAAAGGCCTACGGTGCATGTATTTATATAAAGTCTAGAACTAGGGATGGGCTGGTAAGAGTACAGCTGTTGGTCCCTAAAAATCGTGTTGCACCAATCAAGCCAACAACCATCCCTAGACTTGAGTTATGTGGGGCTTTATTAGGAGCAAGACTATGTGTTAATGTACGGAATTCCTTCACCAAACCCGTTAGTAAATGTTACTTTTGGTGCGATTCGACAATAGTGTTAAGTTGGCTCTCCATGACACCTAATTTATTAAAACCTTTTGTCCGTAATCGCATTAATGAAATACAAGAATGCACTATAGGGCATACGTGGAGCTACGTGCCGTCGAAGGAAAATCCGGCGGATATTGTTTCTCGCGGGCAGAAGGCTGACCTTATCAGCGAGTGTTCCTTATGGTGGTCAGGTCCTCAGTTTTTGTTAAATGATGAAATATATTGGCCAAAAATGCCCAATGAGAACTTGAAACAAGATCTACCTGAAGTTGTATCATCACACTTCACTGATCACTCATCTCATCATCAATCATACAATACTTCAACTTCAAAGCATTTGTCACATCATAATAATCATTTACCCATCAAATCACTTATTCACAAATATTCCAATTATAATCACTTACAGAGAGTCGTCGCTTATATACTAAGATTTATTTACAATATTAAACATAAACATAATAAATCCCTTGGTTCCCTTTCCTGTGAAGAACTTACAAATTCTACAAATTGCATTTTACGTCACGCTCAAATGGATATGTTTCCTGATGAGTGTAAATTATTGCAATCAGGAAAATCCTTACAAAAGAAAAATAGGCTTATTTCTTTGAGTCCTTTTACAGATTCTAATGGTCTCATACGCGTAGGAGGGAGACTTGACAACTCACCTTATGATTATAATGTCAAGCACCCCGTATTATTGTGTGGTAAGCACCATATAACTAAAATAATATTTCATAAATATCATCTCGACTGCTTACACGCTGGCCCTCAGCTGCTCTTGGCAAATATACGCCAAATGTATTGGCCTCTTGGTGGTAGAAATCTTTCTAAATGTATTGTTAAAAGATGCATCAAATGTTTTAAATACAAGTGTCAAACTGTGCAACCTACAATGGGTCAGTTGCCCTCTTCAAGGACACATTTAGAACACCCATTTTTTAATTGTAGTGTGGATTATGCTGGGCCAGTGCTGATTGCTGATCGCAAGGGGCGAGGGTGCAGGCTTATAAAGGCGTACCTGTGTATTTTTGTTTGCCTTGCCGTTAAGGCTGTTCACATCGAGCTTGTTACAGACCTTACGAAAGAAGCCTACATGGCTGCTTTGAACCGTTTCGTGGCTCGTCGTGGTAAACCCGAAAGCATCTTGTCCGACAATGGGACAAACTTTATAGGCACTTGCAATGAGCTACATAAGTGTTTACAAGACTTGAATCTCGTGTCTGAAGTTGCTCAACAAGGCATCAACTTTTCTTTTGCGCCTCCGTACTCCCCCCACTTCAACGGCATTGCTGAAGCCGCCGTTAAATCTACTAAATATCACCTAAAGAGACTTTTAGGCTTAACGCACTTCACATACGAGGAGATGGCCACGTGTTTGACTCAAATAGAGGCCGTCTTAAATTCCCGTCCTCTTACCCCTCTTTCCACTGATCCTCTAGATTTTTCCGCTCTCACTCCTGGACATTTCATAATTGGGCGACCACTAATATCTGTTCCGCATCCACAGGTTACTGATCTCAACATCGGGCGACTGGAACGCTACCAAAGAGTGGAGCATATAAAGCAACATTTTTGGAATCGCTTTCAATTAGAACATGTTTCTCTGCTCCAGCAAAAAACTAAATGGACAGCGTCAACAGGCCAACTTTCAGTGGGAGCACTGGTTCTCATCAAAGAGAAAGGCCAACCGCCCTTGGTGTGGCCACTGGGGCGTGTCATCAAGGTCTTCCCTGGCTGCGACGGGACCACACGGGTAGTGGAGCTGAAGACGAAGAAAGGAACAGTGGTGCGGGCTTACAACAACGTCTGCCCCCTTCCTCTAATTTGAATGCTTCAACCCGGGGAGGATGTTCGGGCGCCTCCGACCACTCGGCAATCTTCGGCTGCTGTCGTGATAGCGGACGGCGGCGCGGGCGGCGGCAAGAGGTGCGGCGTGCGGGACGCGGGCCATCGACCACTTCGCTACCGATCTCCGACGACGGCACGCGCACGCACTTCATACGTTTGCCAACATCGTTAAGATTATTATAACCCTTTTTAAAATATATTCAATTTAATTACAGTCCACTGCTTTTAACTTCAGTCCTTAATTAGGTCCCTAACAGTAGTGTACAATAAAGTATGAAATAAATAAATAAAATAATTAATAGTTCGTTGCATGTTGATTCTACTACCCCTTTTCTGATAAAGATAATTTTATTTTGCAAATATGGGTAACAGCAAATGATGGCAAAAAACATAAGAGTTCAGCCATATTTTACCACGTAGTAGGCATGCAAAGGATTTAAAACATTCAACTTATAACTAAATAATGCAATACAATTCTAAAATATTACACAATGAACTAAGGACAAAAAAATATACACTAGCTTAAAAATTTTTTCTCAATTAGGAACTCCTTAATATTACAATATGGTTTCGCCAATAAAAAGCTTTGGAGTCTCTTTTTAAATAATGAAAGTGGAAGTTCTTTCCATGTCTTTGGCAATTTGTTATAAATGACTGGAGCCATGGAGTAGACACTTTTGCGATTAAGTGCTGTCTCGGCCGACTCCAGACATAGCACACTATTATCGCGTCTATTGGGGTGTGTAACGTTTGATATAATAACAAAAGTTCTAATGATCATAAGACCTAATTTCATTAATTTATTTTTATTTTTATATAACGATCAAATTATATAATGAATTATTGATATAATTTCATTTTACCTAATTTCATATGATATAATGAACAGTTTATATAATGCACATTTGAAACAATATTCAATTAATATAATTTTCAGTTGCCATAATATTCAAAATCTATTTTTGCGTTTTCTTCTTCCCCTTATTATGTTGTGGCTATGTCATAGAATTGGCCATTTCATGATATGGCCATGGCTAGTACGATTTTTTTTTAAATCTACTATAAGGCGACAACATAAATACACCGGTTTGTAGTTAATAGGTTGAATCTGTTCCAAAACCGAATCGGAGCACCCCGACTTTACGTAGTCTTTTGGCTCCTACCCTAGAGTGTTTACCTCCGCAGCTTCGGCTTGCTGGTCGCCTCCGGCGATCAGCCTCAGCCGCTACGGCTCGCACGGGTGCCTATGCTATGTTACAGCGGGCCGATTGCTCTCCCTCCGCGCCTCCGGTTTTTATATAGGTACACTCTAGGGTAGGTACCGAAGGGGTTGCACTTCCCGCTGCGCCGGAGACGATGCAGAAGCAACTTTAATGTTTTCGGGTTAGGTTAGGTTACAATATAATTTGCTTTTCTCAAGAATGATGCGTTACCTTAGAAAATTAGTTAATACGAAAGTTAGGTCAAATGAACATTATATAAAAAGAACATTATACAATTTGAAAATTATATGAAATGAACGATATACTAAATTAAATTAGAGAAAATGAGAATTATGTAAATTATATAACACTATATCATATGAAATTCGGTTAAATGTTTTTATAGCTTATGGAAATAATATGATATGAAAGTTATGTCTAATGAAATTAGACTATCTGTTATTATACCAAACATTACACACACCTGCCGAACACCCTGTTTAAACAAATATTGCTTATTTATTAGTAGGATATAATATTTTGTAATCTGTCTATTGTAAAGAGCCCACGAAGACAAGCTCTCAAAACGTCAACGAATAATAACCTTGCTAAATTGAAGAGTGCAACTGTGATATAACATGACAACTGAAGTGACAGGTATTACGTTTAAACCGACGACAATCTAAGAAGCCCGATTTGACGTTTCTCATTATACATGCCGCGATAACTTTGTATGAGCTTCTACGTAAGAAATCGACATATCAAATTCATTATCCTAATGAATCACTATTTATCCATACACTATAACAATGAGTATCATTCGTAAACACCAAGTTTCACTTTATATTGGAAAAACGCAGTTAAAAACACGAATTATTCGTTGATTCATATTCCGACAGAACGTTTTTACAATAAAGTAAAAAGTCTTTGGGTTCGTTGCTGTAGTGTTGTGACCGTTTTAAGTCGTTTTTTTACCAAATAAAATCGATATACTGAAAAATCTATAGGTACTTTTACAAACATTACATTAAGAAAACAGAAAAAAAGTATAATTATTGTATTATTAATGTTTAAATATATAAAAATAAAATTGATCGAAAGAAAATTAAAACGGAAGACTTTAGAAGAGATGTACATTTTGACAATATGATGGAAAATTAATTTATTGTAATGGTAACCGACGAAGACAGTTCAACTGATAATATATAATTTTCTGGATCATCCGAAGTGATTTTATTTTTACAAAAGTGAATTTATTTATTTACACGTCGTGATCATGATGATGACGTGTATCAAAAAGATATGCCTCGAGAATCAGTTTTAAGCAATGTAGGTAAATTATCGATTACAAACTCTAAGTATGATAAATCGATATGTCTCAAGAATCGGTTATTAAAGCAACCGATTTTTTTTCCCGTCACTACTCAAAATATTTTGATAGGTGTAAAATCGGGCTTCTTAGATTGTCGCACGTTTAATCGGTTACTTGACAGCTCTCTCGTCACGTGGTTTTTTAACCTATGTATAACTAACTATGTAAAATATCTACATTTATATCTGTATTTTTTTATGGTGTACATAATAAATAATATTCTATCTATCTATACCAATGGACTACAGGTAAATCGGTGAATATAGTCAAATGTTCTAGAGAATAATTTCTAGAATCAAAACTAATTAGCATTAACATATGAGCAAAGATAAACGGAGTGTTGATTTAATAAAACAAACAAATGGTTTATTTCTTGCGTTGTAAGCAACAATATTTCACACATACCTGTTATTGATATTTAATAAATTGATCAGTTGAAGCTTAAGAATTCGAATAATTCTCCGAAAGGCATTGATATAATTAAAAGAGACTGGACTATTGCATTACGTAACGAAAACTGTAATGATACATAAAATTATAATATGACCTACAATAGAAATCGCAAAAGCATGTGCATTAACATTAGTAACTTAGAACGACCTTTAAAAAGTGTTCTCAGCAGAGTCAATATATACAATTAGAACTTTTGACAGTCTTACCAAAGGTAATCTTGTTATCTAGTTACTGGGTTTTGGGATCATATAAGCAGTCATTCCATGTAAAACACTGGTATTCAACTGCGTGGTTAGACTGAAAATCTTCCTCAACATAGTTGGGAATAGGGTAGACAGGTGAAGGTGAATAAGAACTTTTGCATGATGTGAAGAACAGAATCTAAACCTTCTTAGTAGAATCTCCGCTATTGATAGTTGAGCCATTACTTGCTTATCCAAATCTTGCGTTATCAGTGTCCATTACCTTGTGTTTAATTATTATATTCACGAATTAAATCCACCAAATAGGAAGGTAGGTCCGCAACAAGACCTTCTGTTAGAGTGCTACAAGGATCTTTTGACGCCGGAATGACATTGACTAGAAGGGCTTGTGGCTAAGTAATACAATCCGCACGGGTCGATCGATCAGGTTAAGCTACGCCTGCAGCGGTTGATCCGTGGATGGGCCACCTTTACATACCAAGACCATCCGTGCCTCGGAAAGCACGTTTTAGGCCCTGACTCCACCAAAGCGGAGACGAGACGAGAGGAGAGGAGATGAGATATGTTTTGAACAACCAATAGAATTTCGTTATTCGCTCCACTCAGTTCAGTGGATGCCATTCAGCGGAGTTGTATCATATTTGTGTGGCGCGATCAAAGCACAAAAGAGATTAAGATTTTGTTATTTAAATCCTTTTGTCAGCCGTTTTACTCCAGCAGCCTGTGGACAGCATATACGCAAAGGGCTGTCAATGCTCTGCTGGTCCAATATAATAACGCATTCAGGATGCTGCTGAGGCTCCCGCCGTTTTGCAGCGCGTCCGCCATGTACATAGAGGCACGCACTGATGGTTTCACGGCAATCTTACGCAAGAAAGCGGCGTCCCTGCTGCACAGGGTGCGTGTGAGTAGAAACAGCATGCTGAGTGTGATAGCGGACAGGTATGACTGGCCGTTCTTTAAACATTGTATGCATTTATGTGTGAACTTACATAGTTTTAAGCACTATTTTTTACTAACAAAATGGATCATGTTGTCTGAAATATAAATAAATAATAAAATAATAATAAAAATAAAGCGGAGATGTGAGCTGTGCCTCGCCAAGATTGAGCTGGGCGGCGCGGCGGTACAAAGCGGAGATGTGAGCTGTGCCTCGCAAGCTGGCGATTGCGCGTAAATAGACGAAAAGAGGTGTCAAAATCCATTGCTCACCGCACGCTACTTCGTTCCGCTCTCTAGCCAGGACACATCTCCGCTCCAGTCAGTTCGCATCTCCGTACAGCTTCGGTGGATATACCCTAGCTGAAAAACATTTCTTCTAGTCACGGCTTTGGACATCTCCGCACATCTCCGTTTTGGTGGAGTCCGAACCATACCGTTGGTCCCGGCTGTCTATTTGTAAATCTTTGAAAGTTTTTACTGGTCGATAGAAGCCCGAATGTCTGGCAACTAGTCTTACCAAGAAGTATCGTGTTATCCAGTAACTGGGTTGCGGAGATCAGATAGGCAGTAGCTCCATGAAAATATACTGGTATTCAGCTGCATCGGGTTAGACTGGAAGACGACTCCAACATAGTTGAGAAAAGGCTAGGCAGATGAATGACATTTACAGGGGGGCGTCGTTGGAAAACAGTTGAAAAATCCTCATAGAAATTATATTGAGAAAACTTTAACAAAAAAAAAACAACTGGCTTCCAAAAAAAAACACTACAAAGTGAAAAATAACATTAATTTCGGAAGTTGGTTGCAAAAAACTAAAATTCAAAACCAGAGACAAGAAATTTTTCACTTTGCAGTGTTTTTAGTAGTAGTTAGCGTTAGCAGTAGTTGTTTTTTTGTAAAACGTATTTTTTTTCACTTTTTAGTTGTGGTACCTACACCACACAAATTCGAATAACACTACCTGCTATGTAAATAAAGAACATATGCTTCAAACATAGAACCTAAAAAATAAGATGGCTGCGTTAGTCCCGATTTTGGTCACGCGCCAAAAGATCCTTGTACCGTTTTTACTATTTACTTTCCGAATAATGTGGCTTTTCTAATATCGGGCTTTTCAATTCATGTTTCTTTTAAAATATTTAATTTGTTTTTCTGTGATATAAATTATAATGTCGTGTTGATAGTTATTGCCTTTTGATGGATTATGTTTCACTATTTTCTATCAATCTATAAGAACATGTATTGTTTTTACGTTGTGTTCGTCTACTACTAGTGTATGCGACTGTATGTATGTTTGTTGAAATGGAATATTATGGTTTTGTTACATTTCTGGGATAATATAAAGTAACTTATCAATACATTAATGATGTCGTCATTTCAGCCGAAAGACGTCCACTGCTGGGCATAGGCCTTTTCCAAGCACTGCCACTTCGACCGGTTTTTTACTTCCCACATCCAGCGGATTCGTGCGGCCTTCAAAAGATCATCGGTCCACCTTATGACCAACGCTACGTCTTCCAGTACGCGGTGGCCACTCCAGAACCTTCGGTCGGTCCGGACTCACTTCACCAATAGTCACAAGATAACTGGAGTCGCTTGCCGGCTTTGCTTGTGGTCAACCCGCCGGCAGTGCCGTGTGGATCCACCATCTTCTATTTCAGTGCCATAAGTCATTACTGGCAACACGCACTGGTCAAATACTTACGTTTTGAGACACTGTAGTATTTGGGACGAGAAGATTTTGCGTAGCTTCCCGAATGCTGCCCAGCCCAGTCGGATTCGACGATTGACCTCTTTCTCGAAGTTGGACCTACCTAACTAGACAGTTTGTCCTAGGTAAACATAATCGTCCACAACTTCGAGTGTATCGTCTCCGATCTTCATGAAAGTGGGTGCTACATAGGCATTAGACATCACCTTTGTCTTGTCCATGTTCATTTTAAGACCCAGTCTTTCGGAAGCTCTATTGAGTATTGTACTGAGGTCCTCCATAGTCTCAGCCATGACAACTATGTCGTCGGCAAACCAAAGGTTAGTGATTTACTCGCCATTGATGTTGATGCTTAGCCCTTTCTAGTCCAGAACCTTGAAGACATCCTTATTAATGATGTATACCTACTAATATATAGTAGGTAGGAATTTCTGCAAGAGTTGGCGTAAGGAACGTATAAAGACAATCAGTATTGTAGTGTTTGCGCAGGTTGCGCTTACGGTAACGGTCTTGGATGAGCGCTGAATGTCGCACCAACCGGTAGGGAGCTGAATGAGTTATTTTGATGGCATCGGCAAACACATGACAGTAGGCATTTTATCTACATACACATATAAATCTATATAGTTGTATTATTCCCTGATTCAACAACCAATATATCTATAATCATAATCAGTCTATATTGCCTATATTGTTGGGACACAGGCCTCCTCTCTTCAAGAGGGAGTGGGCTGTAATGCACCATGCGGGCCCAGTACAAGTTGACGGATGTCACATGTCTTTGTCACATTTTTGGTTCTAGGACATGCCGGTTTCCTCACGAGTGGTGATGAAATATTTTACACAAAGTAAAGCGCATGCTTGGGTTCGAACCCACGAGCCACCACTGCTCTAAAAACTAATTCCATTATATATTAATTAGTAGTTGTTTGTGGTTTTATGATCAAATGATCACTGAAAGTATGATTAAAGGACAAATTGTGTTGGGAAACCTCTTTAAAAAAATACATTTATTAATTGTTACCACTGCTCTCTCTAATAACTATAGCAAAACCAAACTATCAAAACCGCGGCAATAAACAGGTAAATATTTTATTTCTATAATGTATGTACTATTAAATATATTATGTAATAGGTATGTGTTACATGTAAATAATATAATAAATTGATTGAAGTAGCCATGTCGAATAGCGATTTAGTTCTAGCATTGGATACTGTTATAATACCCCCGTAATAGCCCCGATCAGTCTTGATTCCTCTCAAAGTAGAAATTAAGCTGTACACATTACTACCGGAACAAATACTACAATGAAAGCATACTGCCTGGTAAGTGAGAAGGAAGTTTTATTGTCTTAATTTTTTCGCCGCATTGAGCCTATAGCAACCTTAAGGTACCATTCCGTACCCGACCGCAGGCGGTAACTGCAGGCGACATGTCACCGCGTCATGTCGTAGCGACACGTCATGCGTCATGTTACTGCAGTCATGATTCCGAACCCGACCGCAGGCTGCAGCACCCCGTATTCCAGTCAGTAGATAGTGGATAGAAAAATCAATTATCGCTCGAGCATTAGCAGCTCTACTGGTCTGCGGTCGACCTACACGTATCTCCTGTCACTCGTAACTGCCAACAACGTGTCGCTAGATACGGAAGGCATTCCATAGAAATTCATAGAAAACAGTCGTGTCGCAGCGACACTTCACCTGCAGTTAGTTACCTCCTGTGGTCGGATACGGAATGGTACCTTTAACCTCATCAGATTTCAAAAGAAGTTGTTGATATTCACTTTGGTTTTTTTTTACTGTCAGGCTTCGTACATTAGGCCAGTTTGGCAGGTTTGTTTGTCAGCTCAGTGACTTATGCATACACGTACAGTGCATTTCATCAAATAGTTCCTATGCCGTAATGTTAGCTGCATTGTTGTAGGACGAACACGAATACGCTATGGCGCTACCTAATTGGTCCGTTGTTAAAGTTTAGTTTAACAGTGGAGCCAACATTACGGTAAAGGAACTGCATATTTGATGAAATGCACTGTAGTCAGTACTGAACTGTCTTCAAATGTATTCGTATACAAAGCCAGTGAAAGGCCAGGGATTGATTGTTAACTGAACTGACTCACAAACTAGCCTTGTGTCCGGAGCCCATAAGTTTTGAGTTACGAAATGTTATGTGCGAGTAGACCGAAATATTCTTGAAATGGTTGTAAACAATCTGATTGAAGCTGGACGAAGTTAATTTCCAAATTATTTTTTTCGACCAAATATTCATAACATAACATAACATCACGCCTTGTTTCCCCTAAGGGCTGGGCAAAGGTGTACCTATAAGTACACCCACATTTCACCAGTTAAGTTTTAAGTCCCTTGTAAAAGGGGGCGAGCCTATTGCCATCAACCGGGCACAGTTCCAGACTCCGGGCCACTACTGAGAAATTCCAGATAGAAACACCCAATAACAGTTTGCCTGACTTGGGATTCGAACCCAGGACCTCGTGCTCAGCAGTAGCGCTTGCGACTACTAGACCAACGAGGCAGTCAAATATTAATTAATTATTAATTATTCATAGTTTATTAAGTCTTGCTAGTTTCGCTATCGCGGCTAGTAACATTTTTGAGCATGAATATTCAACAAAATCAAATTCAACTAATATTTACGTTTTTTTTTAAGGTTCTGCTTTGGGCAATAGTCAGCGCATGCCAAGCGCATTACTGGCCACCGTATAATTATCAGCAGCTGCTGCTTGAAGATGCTCTTGCCAGACAAGCCAGTTATTACTCATATACATATGGCCCGTATGCTTCATATGATAACTATAACCCGTACACCCCGTACACCCCGTACTTACCATATGGCTCTCCAGTTTTCGTCGGTAATAGGTTAGGCATTGGCGGACATGTCGGTGGCGGTATTGGTGGTAGTATAGGCGGTAGTATTGGTGGTGGTGTGAGTGGAGGTGTAGGAGGTGGTTTGGGTGGTGGTCTAGGTGGTGGTATAGGTGGTGGTGTTAACGGAGGTCTTGGTGGAGGCGGTTATGGTGGTATTGGCGGCGGTGCTCACGGTGGTATAGGGGGTGGTGCTTACGGTGGTATAGGGGGCGGTGCTTACGGTGGTATAGGGGGCGGTGCTAACGGTGGTATAGGCGGCGGTATAGGCGGAGGTATAGGCGGTGGTATAGGTGGAGGTATAGGCGGGGGTCTAGGCGGCGGTGCTTACGGTGGTTTAGGCGGCGGTGCTTACGGTGGTATAGGGGGCGGTGCTAACGGTGGTATAGGCGGCGGTATAGGCGGAGGTATAGGCGGTGGTATAGATGGCGGTATAGGCGGTGGTCTACGCGGCGGTGCTTACGGTGGTTTAGGCGGCGGTGCTCAGGGTGGTATAGGCGGCGGTGCTTACGGTGGTATAGGCGGCGGTGCTCACGGTGGTATAGGCGGCGGTGCTTACGGTGGTCTTAACGGTGGTATTGGCGGCGGTGCTTACGGTGGTATAGGCGGTGGTGCTCATGGTGGTATAGGCGGCGGTGCTTACGGTGGACTTAACGGTGGTATTGGCGGTGGTGCTTACGGTGGTATAGGTGGCGGTGCTCACGGTAGTATAGGCGGCGGTGCTTACGGTGGTCTTAACGGTGGCATTGGTGGCGGTGCTTACGGTGGTCTTAATGGTGGTATTGGCGGCGGTGCTTACGGTGGTATTGGCGGCGGTGCTTACGGTGGTATAGGCGGGCATATTGGTGGAGGTATTGGGGGTGGCATCGGTGGTGGTATGTACCGTCGATCAAATTCTCTGTACGATTCTCAGCTTGCAGAAAATCAAGAGTTGGAATCTAGATTCGGACTTGGCGGTCACATCGGTGGTCATATCAGTGGACACATCGGCGCTAATGCCGGAGGTGGTCTAGGTCTTATTCCCTATGGTTCCCGCTACGCTTATGGAAGAAAATAAAAGAAGAAAACAAAAATAAATACTTAAACACTTTTTTTTTGAGATTGTTTGAAAATGGCAAATAGATTTTGGATTGATATTAATTAATTGTCGACTGAACGAAAACGTGATATTATGCCAGTTTGTGTGAATAAAACTAGGATCAGAAAAATAAATTAGCTCAGGAAACTAAAGTTTGTATTATTTCATTTTGATCTACATATACTATAAAACTCTAACAATTTGATAATATACAGGACTGTCTGTGTTTTTCGTCTACACACATTCCAAACTTCATGCCTGAGATATCAATTTGGACTGATAAATATTTAAGTAATACTGTCAGTTTGTCTGCCTGTGAAATTGAGCTTAAAAAAGGGCCTAGAATTGAACCCTGGAGTACACATTACGTGTAGTGCGGATAAGCAGTTAGGGAGACGAGTATGAGGTGCTCAAAATTTCTATGATAATGAACTCTCATTATCACACGAATCAATTCCTACGTCATTATCAAGACTAACCATTTAATCATTCATAACTCAGTGAGAAGAAGGTTCTAGTGAAACCTGTTCAATCCAAAGCTAAGGGGTAGTTCAGCATCTAGTAGAGTTGATTCGGGTAAATCCAAGTTTTATATATTTTTGTATTTTTTTTTGTTTTCCCTGTATCTTGTAGTGTATGCCTGTCATAGCAATTTTTTTTAGGTTTGAATTTTATTAAAAAGTTAATCACAGACATCGAAATCCCAAATTCATTTTGAACCCATATTTTACTTTAGTAAATGTTTTGGGTGATTTTAATACGCACCCTTTTCAATTCTTTTTAATGAGATGAACAGATTTGTTGTGAACAGGACCATTCCTGTTCACAGCAAAATCTGTTCAGCGCTAAGGGGATAAGATTATGTTCAGATATTAATCAAATGAGTGCTGACACCTATACCTTCATTAGTAAGGCTAACGGAAGTCGTAGTCGGTTAGACCATTGTGACGTCACCAGAGCAGTCTTACCTTTAATAACAAATGTGCATGTTAAATACGGCATTTATTGGTCCGACCCACGGAGTATAGCTTTCTACACTCCGAGGTCCGACCATTTTCCGCTTCTCTTTAATTGTAATTTTAATCTAGTAACATAATTATCTGTACATCCGTGTGTATCAAGTATCCGACGGTGTCAGGTCGGGGGAAGATCTTACGCTCAAATAGAGCACTTTTCATGTCTGTGTGGTAATCACCTACACAATAAAGATTTCCCAGTGCAATTTGAATCTTGTAGTGGGAAGTTTTATACAGATTCTGACCATGACCAGTGATTGATGTCTTGTACAGTGACATAGTAGATAACTTAAGGTTGGCAGGTAGGAAGACCAGTAGAATGAACAAAATCAAAAAAATAAAATCAATAATATTTTAATTTACATAAACCTACATGGGCACTTATGAAACGTTAGAAGCTAGGTGCACGGTTCCAATTTGACGTTTCCTATGGAGAACAGCTGGCAAGAAACTCCACGGTTACTCTTTTGAAAATAAAAGGCTTTTACAATGTTTTTCAAATTACATTGATAATAGGTATGAGAGGACAGTGTAGGCCTGTCAACAAGTACCAGGTACTTAACAAAATAGAAAATGGTCTACAAATCTATAGTCTGTTAAGCCTAAAACGTTCTCACATTCACAAAATATAAAACTACAACTACAAAAAAGTAAACTACACAGGTATAAACAAGACATCTTACAACAACAAATTCAAAATCCTGAGTCACATTGTAATGTTTGATTTAAACCCTAACACGTGTGACTCCGGTTTTTTAATTTGACTATCTGTAATTTTTGTCGTAGTTAGGTTTTAGTGTTTATAACTATTATTTTTATTTAAATTATTTTGGGGTTATATAATATAATATATAATTTTGCTATTTTTATTTAGTCATATTACCCCTCATATTAAATAAAATCGTAATGACATGATCATATATATTTATATATATATTTGAAATGTTTTTGTTCATGGCTTTATGTCTTCTAGAGGGCGCCATAATCAATTTAATGTGGTGTCATAGCATAGGCAAACTAGCGGAAAATCAAGACAATTCCAACGATACTTATTTGTCAAATTATGATGAGTAGTTTAGAAATTATGAAGTAAAAGATGAACATACATACATACATAGTGGTCAAAATCATAACCCTCCTTTTTGCTTCGCCGTAGTCAGGTGAAAACAAAACAGAGACATATCAGATGGGTCGAATAATAGACCCATCTCTTTGGCAACTGTTGTAGCTAAAGTCTTTTACAGAGTGCTAAACGAACAGCTGGAGAAATATTTGCGGTAGCACGATGCACAGTTCGCGTTTTGGCCTGGCTTATCCAACGAAAGTGCAATCGCTTGCCTTAATAAGCACACTGTCAGGTACTACACTAGCAGGAGCACACCAGTTTACGGGGCGTTTCTGGATCTTTCCAAGGCTTTCGACCGGGTTGCCTGCGACATTTTTTGGGGTAAACTAAGGTGTCCCTAATGAATTGCTAAACATTTTTAGATACTGGTCGGCAACCAAACTAACATTGTAAGGTGGTAGAGTAAGTTCTCTTTATAATACAGGCACAGTTGAATATAGACGGTTCACTCCGCATCTTAGGAATGAAGCTGCACTAAGGATGATGACAAAATCATTTTTTTTTGTCCGTCTTTGAGATTATAAAAAAATATTGGACACGTATTTTTTGTTATTTTACGTAATCTAAAGATTACGGCGATACATTGAGGTAAAATGTGCCATGACGTCACGAGTATGTAGATTTTGTACATACTAGTGACGTAGTGACCCCCACTCCCTAACTTAAAATGCGTTTTATCTAAGTATTTTTTTATTAATATGATAAAGCAAAAAATACGTGTCTAATATTTTTTTATTATATGACTGACGGAATAATTAGAAATTCATTTTTTTTACCCAGGCATCATCCCTATTAGGTGGGCTCGACTTGTCGAATTCAGTGCGCGTAACGTAGTCAGAAGATATAAGAGTTACGCGATAGAAGGAGAGTCAACTTCTTGGTGAATATAACTGTTGGTAATTAGCGCTGTGCGACCTGAATTGCAATTTATTGTGTCGTATTAAGAGTCGCCTTTTATTTTAATCAGTTTTTCAGAGTGAATCTAATACTAATCTGTGATACAGCTTGAAGAGCTGATGACAGGATGGAATGTGGCGTAAAGTAGGGGGGGGGGGGCTACTTTACGTCATTCACAAATCTTTTTAATCTGTTTATGAATGCATCGATCGAGGAACTCAGCAGTGCGCATGCGGGCTGCTATGTTGACTGGTTGTGTTTTAACAAAATTTGGTAAGCCGATAATATGATCGTGCAGGTTCCCTCGGTCAGTGCACTCAGAAATTGGTTAAGATTTATGTGAGGACTACGCTGCCAGCCATGGCAAGATGTGCCCAGAAATGTACTACCAATTAAAATTAACGACGTCTCGATTTGTCTGGTACACCAGTTCAAATACCTTGGACATTTCGTTGCTGACAACCTTAAAGACTATACCGATGTTGAGCAGGAACGCAGGGCATTGGCAGTGCGGACGAATATGCTGGCCCGTAGGTGGGCGAGATGTACAGATGCGATCAAAATCACGCTTTTTAAAGCATACTGTACATCCCTGTACTTGAGCGCTCTATAGATTAGCTGAACATACCGCCAATGCGTTGCGTATTCAATACAAGAACGCTTTTATAGCGCTGTTGTGAGTGCCACATTATTTGCAGTGTATAGAGTAGAAAGCTTTTCACCTGTCGTGCGGAAAAAGAATGAATCTTTTCTCACAAGATTGCGAGACATTAGCAACAGCTTCCTGAAACCTATTGCTGATGGGGATGACGAAAGCCCCATAATGAGGCATCTTATAAAAACCACCCTCTCGGTATTAGAATTTAAGTAATAACGTTGCAAATAAGTTCAATTGTTTACTAACATCTAGAATTGTATTGTATTGTAGTAATTGGATCTAGTTGTCTGTTGAATAAAAAAAACGTTATTTAATTAAAATCTAAGGTTATATCTAAATACTCACATCCAAAGTGTCTATGGATTACGTACGTTTAAGAGTATCGCCGCAATTGAGGATTATTATTTTAACTTTTTTGGATCGTTATTGATTCTTTTTAGTGAATTTCACTATTTGAATAAAGAATTTTCTTTAAATTTTGATTAAAGGACATTAAATTTATATAATGCAAAGATGGTCTTGCAATCTTCAGCAGCTCCAACAGTATTTTCAAATGTTAATCAATTAGTTGTGGTTGTGAAGCAGGACCAGCATTGAGCATTTTTATCAGCGATGTAATCCCCCGATTTATAATATGCCTGCCTGCATAGTGTGCGTTTTATACAAGATTTGAAAGAACGTGGTTTACTTGTGGTAACTCAGTGAACAAATACGCCGTGAATGTATGCGTGAAGACAAGTAGCGTCAGCACATAACACACATACGCACACCCTCACTTCCGACTTCCCCATTGTATCGAACGATACCGAGAGTCCCTGCGCTTACACACACATTCATAGCGTGTTTGTACACTTAGTAACCACAAGTAAGGCTCGCGTCGCTTCGTGACATAAAAATACCGAATTATGCCTTGGCAAAATAAAACGAGAAAATATCCTTTCGATTTCATAGACCATTAATATCATCATAGAATCGAATTGTGTTCTTAAGAATGATTGATTAGATTAATCGATTTTATTACCTGTTAACTGGGGATTCATTTGTTAGTATAGGCGAGACAAATGATGATTAGGTTGTAGCGTTTAAGTCTGCTATATTAGGAGTTTAGTGAAGTCTTGGATTAGTAGACCCCTACTCTGCGTGGCACCGCGAGAGGCAAAATGAAAGTCAATCTTTTGGTAAGTGTTATTGTTGTTGTTAGTTGTATACCAATTTTTAAAAAAAAAGCTGAATTTTATTGACAATAATTCAAAGGATTTATCAAAATTACTTGTTTTTTTTTTGTATTTTTTCATTTTTGGTACCATTTCTGAGGTAAAATTCAAGATTTACCGACCCCGTTTTTTGTTCTTTTCAAATCACAGAACGCTATAAGTAGGTAACTACGGACTATTCTAGGTTTTACTGGAAATCTTAGGATCTAATAGAAGGAATATTATAAATGCGAAAGTGAGTTTGTTTGCTTGTTACGCTTTCACCTCTTAACTACTCAAGCGATCATCAAGAAATTTTACATACACGTTGTCAGTGGTACAGAAATGGACATAGGGTACCTCTCATCCAGAAAAAAGGACGGATTCTAGACGGATAGACACTGAACGCGAGCGAAGCCGTGGGCAAAAGCTGGATATTTAATAAAACTATATCATAATATATTATAGTTGCACGTGAATAAAATCAATATATTATGTAGGTACTAATGTTGTTAAAATACATACACGATACTTTATTTAATTGTCTTAATTGTCAATTTAAAAAAGTATCGTGTGATTAAAGTATTTTGGTATACCTATGTGGCAAAACAAAGCCTTTCTTTCTACTTCAGGTATTGAAAAGTAAATATCGGAATAAATTACTATGAACAATCCGTAGCATGGCACAAAAGGGATGAGGAGGTCTATACTCAGCAGTTGGTGGAACAAGGCTGCCAGTGATGATGGTAATGAATCCGTAGTTCATAGAGGTTGTCTACCGGAATTCAACATACCCGACTTCAACCGTAGATGTTTATGGAATACGGTGCTAGCGTTTAAGTATATTAATTGAATTAATTATCTAAGGTTTAGCGATCCGAGATTTTGAATTATAATGCAATTCCTCATATTACAGTTATGTCTCTTCGCTGTAGTCGTCACGTGTTCAGCACAGTCAAGCAGTTTGGAGTATGAAAATGGACAAAATCTATCAAACGACTTATACAATGACTATGCAAGCGTTGGCAACTCAAACAATTTAAATTATTTAAATTTAGAAAATTACAATATCATAGATGGAAATACCAATCTTCTTGAGTCAAGAAATTCTGATGTTTTACGAAATAGTTTACTTAGAGAAGGGAACTCTAACAATTTTAATTTTTTGAACTCAGAATACAGCAACCTGTTACCAAATAATAACAACCTCTTAGGAAATAATTTACTTAACATTGGCAGAGAAGGAAACTCAGACAATGATCTCTTGAACCCTGAAAATAATAATCTTTTACGAAATAATTTACTCAGGGAAGGGAATTCTGATAATAATATTTTTCGACGAAATAATTTACTTAGGGAAATAAACTCAAATAATTTAAACTATTTGTTCTCTACAAATAATTTACTAAATGTTGCCAGAGAAGGAAACCCAAACAATTTGTATCTTTTGCCAAGTGACGTATTAAATACTGGTAGGGAAGGAAACACAAGCCCTATGAAGCCAAAACTTTTAAAACAAGTAAGTACCTTTTTTCAAAAAGACGTGATTCTAAATTCAAGCTACCCAGGAAACTCAACCCTTGTAATTCCAGGAAATTACGAAACTTTACCTAATGTCATTCCAAATGATAACTTAGAAAAATATGGAGGTATTGTAAATCTTGTACCAGCTGTTATTCTACCACCTCCAGTCATAAATGCAACTGACGCTGAGAGTAGGTTTGGTCATCACGGGGGTTATCCTTATCACGGGAGTCATCCTTATCACGGGGGTCATCCTCATCACGGGGGTTGTTCTCAATATGGCTGTGGTAGATATGATCACCCACCGCCGGGATATGGAGGAGGTGGGGGGCCACCACCTCCATATCCTGATGGTGGATACGGCGGTGGAGGAGGTGGTGGAGCAGGTGGTGGAGTCGGTGGTGGTATTGGTGGTGGTATCAGTGCTGGCATTGGGATTAGCGCTGGCATCGGTGGCTCTATAGGGGCAGGGGCAGGGGGCTATGGATATGGCCATGGTGGAGGTGGTTATGGTGGCTTTGGTTAGTAGGTTTTGATCAGTAAATTAGATAAGTTTATAAATACTCTTTTGTTATTCGGGAATATTTCGCTAACAAATAAAATAAATTCAATAAGTATATGCCAACATTTTTGAAAGTAATGCTCTTATAAATGTTTAGACCTTCTTTGTATGGAAACCCATAAATAAAAAAAATACCCTTATGTTTTTTAATGTTTAGCTAAATTTTAATAAGTGATGATTAATAAACTGTTTTTGAGAATATATGGTGTTTTTATTTATTATTTTCATTGTGATAAAGTAATACCTATATAGATACAATCCAAACCGATTAATATTGAAAAAAAAGACTAAAAGTTTTGAGTTTCTTGCATATTTCCTATTCTAGAAGGGGTAGGATCAATATAACCCATGGACAATTAATTAGTAGTCGTTTTTTCGAAACGTAGTTTTAGTTCGATGACAAAATACTAACGTAACAATTTTGACGAATTGTGGTACATACCTAAATAGATATACCAATTCATTCCCTACATGTTCTCTTCTATCTTTTAGGTGTGTCGGGCTTTAACTTAATGGAGGTGAGAAGAAGCCTTAATCAGCTCACGGTGAAACCTTACGGGGATGTATCGGCTGCCCACAGCTCCAAGGCGTTTGCTGCCGACTATTTGTGCCCGACAAATAAATCGGATCGGATGTGTGCCCGATTGATGGCAATAGGCTCGCCCCCTATTACATGGAACTTAAGCATAACTGGCGAAATGCAGGTAAAGTAAGGTACACCTCTGTCGGACTGTTCGGGGATAATAAGCGTGATGTTATGTTATGTAAAATACACCCCAATTTTTTTCTTCTCACCCTGTCGATGGTATTTTGCTTTCATAATGTTTGAGACCAAATTAATTCTCAATTGTTTTACTTTATTTCCTATCTAATGCTTCGGCCACTTTTCATTCCAATTATGTACTTAAACAAATACTTATCATCTTAAAATTGAATTGTGTTAAATTAATAATGGATTTGACTACTTAATGGGTTTTTGTCACCTGTTAACTGCGGAACAATTTGTTTTCGAAGGTGTGACCAATCGCGATGTGACATTTAAGTTTGCTATATTACGACCATTATTAAAGTCTTGGTTGCTCTCGCCATTAATAGAAGCCCTATACTCCGTAGCACCGTGAGAGACTAAAATGAAAGAATATCTTTTGGTGAGTGAAGTCTTTCATGATGATTTTTTGAATACCTACCTACCTTAAATATGATCACCAGTGTTAAATAAAAAGGGTGTGCAGTAAAACTTCAAAGAAATACCTACAAACAGTTATGACAAAATGATGCTGATATCTTGACACGTTTTAGTGCCAGCATCACTGTTTGCTTCAAACACTAGTAGAAAATGCATCTCAATTACTTTTCCCCTACTTTCAGTGTATTTAATTGTCTATACACATTGAAAGGTAATTTGGTAGCAAACATAGATTAATAAAAATAAAAATAAACCCTGTTTTGTCCCAGTCAAATGCTTCCTTTTTCGTTTTTCTACTCAACTTCATCCTGCGCCAACATGGACCAATCCCGCGCAAACATATTAGTTACACAAATGACTAATGAGCAAATAGATAATTTATGAGAAAACATACGTTAGTTAATAATAAAGTATGATCTCCTATAGATGTAGCTCAGTTTTAATTTTCAATTATAAATACGTGGGGCTATACGTAGACTGTAGAGGGAAGGTGTTGTGTTATTTAACTACATCCAATAGTAGCTCTACATTAAAGTGATTTTTTAACTATTGTGTCTGTGTCTCGGACGGTCATCGTGGTAACAATGTTCCAAATAAGAAAAACTAACATCGGTTATATTTCAAAAGGTATGCTAAAACGAAAGCCTTTTATTTAATAGGACTAGATTCTGCCCGCGACTTCATCCGCGTGAACTTTCTTATTTTTACATGAAATATACCAAACATTTAATATTTTTGGTATATTTAATGTAAAAATAAGAAATTTTATATTATATTACGTATCATACATATTTTTTTTAATAATATGTGTATGATACTCCGAGATTACCTCTAACATAAAAAACAGGCAAGCACTTCAAGTAGGATACGGATTCTAGCATGTGCAAGTCCATGTTAGGCAGTAGATGTTTATATTATTATGATGCCAACGTTTAAGTATTTTTAAGTTCTAACGACCTTAGATTACTTGTATTATAATGCTATTTTTTACATTACAGTTATGTTTCTTCACCATAGTCGTCACGTGTTCAGCAGAGTCAAACAATTTGGATTATGAAAATGGACAAAATCTACCAAACAACTTATACAATAACTTAGGTAACATTGGAAGAGAAGGGTCCTCCAGAAACTGGAATCTTGTAAATTCTGAAAATTTCAATCTCTTGCCAAATGATTTGTTTAACGTGGACAGAGAAAAAACTTCAAATCTTCTGAACTCAAGAAGATTTAATCTTTTATCAAGTAAGCTACTAAACGTGGGCAGAGAAGGAAATTCAAACAATAATCTTCTGAACTCAGAAAATAGTAACCAACTACAGAATAATAACAACCTCTTAACAAATAATTTACTCAACATTGGCAGAGAAGGAAATTCAAACAATAATCTTCTGAACTCAGAAAATAGTAACCTACTACCGAATAATAACAACCTCTTACCATATAATTTACTCAATATTGGCAGAGCAAGAAATTCAAACAATAATCTCCTTAAATCTGACAATAATAATCGTTTACGGAATAATTTACTCAGAGAAGGGAACGCCAACAATTTAAATCTTCTGAACTCAGAAAATAGCAATCTGTTTCCAAATAATAACAACTTCTTACTAAATAAGTTACTAAACATTGGTAGAGAAAGAAACTCAAACAATTTAAATCTATTGAACTTAGAAAAAAGCAATCATTTATCAAATAATTTACAAAACATTGGTAGAGAAAGAAAATCAAGCAATAATCTTCTTAACTTTGAAAAAAATAAAAAAAATCGGAATAATTTACTCAGAGAAGGGATCTCCAACAATTTAAATCTTTTGAACTCAGAAAACAACCTTTTACCAAATGATTTACGAAATATTGGCAGAGAAGGGAATTTAAACAATAATCTTCTCAACTTAGAAAATAGCAATCTGTTACCAAATAATAATAACCTTTTTCCAAATAATCTACTAAATGTTGGCAGAGAAGGCAACTCAAACAATTTGTATCTTTTGAACTCCGAAAATTCTAATCTATTGCCTAGTGACTTAGTAAACGTAGGTAGACAAGGCACCTCAATCCCTTTTAATGCACAAAAGACCAGTGTCCAACCAGCCGACTTCCCAAATCTTGGAAATCCAGACTACATAGGAAATCTGGACCTTATTAACCCAGAATATTATGATGCTTTACCTGGTGACAATCTACAAGATGACATAGAGAAATATTTAGGAAATTCAGATTATGTACAAGATGTTCCGTCACCATCTTTGGATGTCACTCAGACTGACAGCAGGTTCGGTTATCCTAATTCGGGTGGTTATGGCGGCGGGGGGGTTGGTGGGGGCGGTGGAATCGGTGGTGGTATTAATGCTGGCATTGGGATTAGCGCTGGTATCGGCGGCCATATAGGGGGAGGGGCCCATGGCTATGGGCATGGCTATGGAGGAGGTTATGGTGGCCCACCACCTGGCTACGGAGGAGGCTATGGTTACCCAGGTTTTGGTTAGTAAATTAAACCAGTTTAAAAACTCAATTTCATTGTTCTGGAAATAATATTTTAATAACAGATAAGAAGATTTCGACATGCACTCTCCAGATTTGATCAAAGTAATGAATTTCAGAGCAGATTAGATAATTTATGTTGTAAAAGAAAATCCTTAAATTAAAAATTACACATACAAGAGGTACATACATATAATGTTAAACAACATTAAATGAGTGATGATTGATAAACAGTTATTCAAAATGTGGCGTTTTTATTGTAATTTGACGTATTCCTTTTAGGACGTCATAGAGTTACCCATGTGCGACAGCTAAGCGCCCGATAAAGCCTAGGCGAAAATGTGTGCGAAAATATGGGATTGCAAGCGTTGAATAGTAACCCCTTTTTAAGCAATTTGGAGCTTAACGGTCAAGATCAGCAATTCCGACGTCATTTGAGCTCAGTTGAGGTGAATAGCCTAGAGAATCCTACCCCACAAGCGCGTGGCCCGCCATATGGTGTTGGCATTGGCTAACTATCAGAACCCTATGTGCAATGACAAGACAAACATGACCTGGCTATCCTCAAATATTAAAAAAATAAAATAACTCTTTCGGAATACAATTCCAGTTTATTTTTAGGAACTGTGATTAAAAATTTGTTTACTGAATTAAAGGTTTCATAATTATTTTCATGTGTTGTTTTTACTGCATTTTTTTATTCATTTAAATGTAACATCCTTGATTATGTTTATTATAATAGGGATTCAAATATCAAAATTCAAAAGTCATTTATTCAAACTAGGCTGAGAATAAGAACTTTTCGAACGTCAAAATTACATAAGACAGTTCCCGAAAAACGCCCACCCTTCACCACTTCCTAGTGCTTAAGCTGGGAAGAAGAAGTGGCGCAACAAACTCCCCAGCTGCTGGCTGTTCAGTTGGAAAAACTTGATTCTATATAATAGTGCTTATGCTAAAATAATTTACATTACGACAAATTGCAATACAACTCATAAAATAAAAACATTTTAATGAGTAGATTATGTCAACAATAAATAAAAACAAAATTAAAATAAATTGACTTACAGTCACATAAAATAATCCAAACAATTATATGAGCTCATATAGTATCATGTAGTCTAAAATACTTGTTTGTTGCTTGGGGGAGGTACATTGGAGTAGCTTAATCAGTTCCAAGCCTTTTTGTCGTCTAAGTAATCTTTAACTTTATAGAAACCTTTTTGAAATAGTTTCTGTTTAATAAATGATTTAAATTTATTGAGGCTCAGTTCTTTGACATGGGAGGGACTTGGGAGTTTGTTGTAAAAACGTATACTTTGGCACTTAAATGAATTACACATTTTTTGGTGCCTAGTCCTGGCCACAATCAATAAATCTTTGTTCCTGGTATTTAACCTATGAATGTCACTGTGCTTAGAATATAGATTTATATATTCTTTTTTACATAGATCAGGATGATGGCTAGGTCAAAAAAAAAACGATTCAATCCGCCAGTCAGATAATAAAAAAATATTAGACACGTATTTTTTGCTTTATCATATTAATAAAAAGACTTAGATAAACTGACTTAGATAAACTTTGATAAAAAGATAAAACGCATTCAAGTTGGGGAGTGGGGGCTCCCTACGTCACAACATGTAGATTTTGTAATTATATGAAATCTACATAGATGTAACGTCATGCCACATTTTAACCCAATGTATCGCCGTAATCTATTGATTACGTAAAAAAAAACCAGCCAAGTGCGTGTCGGACCACGCACAATGAAGGGTTCCGTAGTTGGGATGAATTTATCCCAAGAACAAACTTAACATTGTAGTTGAAAAACGTGTTCTCCCATACGGAATGTATGGGTGATCATATTTTTCAAACTGCAAATTTAAGTTGGTTGATTATTTCTCGTTAACCTGTACAGCCTCCTTAGCTCTCATAGTTTTCCTTTTAATTTCGTTATATATGCTACTGCTGCGAATTTTTTCATAAGTCCAAGTACAACCATTTACGTAGAAGGGGGTGGGGGGGGGGGGACACTTGACTCTAACAAAAAAATTCAGTTAAAAGCTTAATATTTCGCAAACGGATCCCAGAATCCAAAAATAGTTTTGACAAACTCACAATATTTTTGAAGACCTTTCTAACGATACCCCACAATATGGGGTAGATGAGGAAAAAAAAAATTTATTCTTGATTTTATTTTACCACTTTGTCGGCATGATTAATATGTATACATATGCCAAATTACAGCTTTTTAGTACTAACCGTCTCTGAGCTAAGCCGCGGACAGACAGACGGACAGACAGACAGACAGACGGACATGGCGAAACTATAAGGGTTCCTTGTTTACTACGGAACCCTAAAAAAGAACAAATACGTGTCCAATATCAGCGAAGTCAAAACTGTACATTGAATATTTTTGAAAAAAAGTAATCGCTGCGAGGTCTGGGATCAATTCTAATGCCGAAAATATAGTTTTTAGAATTTTTGTTTGTCTGTATGTATGTTCCAGTATCACGCAAATTCTACCGGATAGATTCTGTTAACATTTTGCATAGATATTCCCTATAAGTCCGTTCAAATTATAGGGTATAAACTATCACGCTATTTGCTCTATTGGGGATGAATAAATGTTACGTTATGTTCGTATTTTTCTCCGCAAATAGTTTTTATTATGTACTAGCTTCTGCCCGCAACTTCGTTTACGTGAAAGTCGTAAGTCACCACAATATACTACAATAACAGCCACATTTTTATAAAACTTCTCTGTAAACTATGTTTGTACAGAGTGGCGCATAAGTCACGAAGGAGTCGAGTCGCAACTACTTATAACTTTGTTTATTTTTGTTTACTAATCTTAATTGTTATCAGATAATGCAATACAACTCATGGAGATATTTTCGAGTTAGGTTTTAAATATTAGGTGACGTAAATTACCACCATTTTTAGCCTCACAAAGACTGGCTCTTTCAAGAGCACTTCACATTACTTTTCTTAGAACATGAGGAGTTAGTAACCGTATTTCAACTCGGATGTTCGCCTTTAGCTGCTCGATTGTCGTGGGTTTATTAATGTACACCTTGTTTTTTAATAACCCCAAACAAAATAATATGGCACGGTTAAATCCGGGTAATATGAGGGCCACTGAAATGTTGAAAATCTCGAGATTAAACGCTCGTCGGAAATCATTGTGGCTCGAGCCGTTTGCGCTGTGGCTCCATCTTGTTAGAACCACATGTCTGGACTGTCGACAAGAGCTGAGCAGAAAAAGAGTGAGTCAAATTCCGATATCTAAAGCCATCCACAGTTACAGCTAACGACGTCATCTTCAAAAAAATAGGGCCCTATAATGCTTTGTGGTGTGCCTGCGCACCAGACTGTACACTTGATGGGGTGTAATTCATGCTGGTGGACTCCTCTTGGATTCTCCGTACCCCAAATTCTGCAATTTTGTTTGTCAATGAAGCCGTTCAAATCAAGATGAGCTTCCTTACTCATTATGAAATGATCAATGAAATCATTATTTCCTCGAGTCAGTTGGTATATTATTTTGGTACATTGGATTACAGTGAAATTATCCATGATAAATCTCTAAAATGTATTTTATAATTTGGTAAAATGAAAGAATAGTAAATGTCACGACAATGGTCATATTTTATTTTAAAAACTCCGTTGTGCCCTTTTGCGCCACCGAGTAGTTCTGTTCTCAGCAGAATGATTATTGCAAAGCATACGCGCACAGGGAAATACACCCGCTTAAACTGGTAATTGTAGGGAATTAGTGGTAAACGCAGTATAAACACTGTCTCGCCAATGCCACAACCTGTTAGAATTTCCGGCTTCATGACGTTTCTTTGCAAAGACACGACTTTGAGCCGGGTTCCGTTACATAATTGTATGACGGCCTGTAACTTATATTCGTCTAGTGATAGTGTAGGCCCTATTAATCATGGCAGGTTATACAGAAAAATCAATATGAAAGGTGACAATGATGAAAATATTAGAATATAAGTTAATATAAGATTTTTCCATAAAGATGAAATTAATAGTTTAAAATACAGATTTGGATGTTAAAATAGTTCAAAGGCATGTTATAATAATAAAAGTACGTTTTGTAGTGTTCAAAAGTAAGTAAAATAGGTGTCATAAGGTATCTAAATAATACAAAAAGTGTGATTTGTATGGTACTATACCATACCAAGTAAATGAGCTAAAAGATGTGGTTCCATATAATGGCATACCACAACATAGGATACTTTTTATCCCGATATTCCCACTCCCCCATTAGGCGGGTGACACCGCGGGGGACAGCTAGTACAATACATAAACTCACTCGCTTCCCCTGGGGGAAGCTCGCTGTCAACAGTGAAGTGAATCCGGTTTCGTAAACATGTGTGCACTTTGTGTAGTGTAGTTTGATTGTAGTGTCATTGTAAAAGGTTGTAAATGTGTGCGTGTGAGCGTGTAAGCACAGCGGAGGTGTAGTTTTGGCATGCTTCACTGTATTGTTCGCAGCGCTGTTTTGGTTTTTCATATGGTCTGAGCTCCTTTTGCCTCGTTTTATGTTCACTTATCAATGAAATATGTATCAAATATTTAATAAAGCACTTTTAATGAAATATTTGGTAGATATTTGCTGTCTAGAATCATGTTTTGGTCAAATATTTAAATTTTTCGGTTCCTACGAACAAATTTACTTGCCGTGTAGGCACTCGATAACGTACTTTATTAGGGTCAAGCAGAAAACTCAAAAAGTCTTGTTTTTACTTTATTTAGGACAGGAACTGGTTAAATATAGGGAAAAGTGCCGTAACTGCAATAGATATGTTGACAAAATTATTTTTATGTCCTTCAAGAATATTATTAATAAATATTGGACACGTATTTGTTCTTTTTTTACGTAATCAATAGATTACGGCGATACATTGGGTTAAAATGTGGCATGACGTTACATCTATGTAGATTTTATACTTAGGTAGTTGTGACGTAGTGAGCCCCCGCTCCCCAACTTGAATGCGTTTTATCTTAGTCTTTTTATTAATATGATAAAGCAAAAAATACGTGCCGAATATTTTTTTATTAGGTATCTGACTGACGGCCTAAACAGAATTTCTTTTTTTTTACCCTGGCATTTGATATTGTTCCTACTATAATAAACATAATCAAGGATGTTAATTTAAATGAATGAAAAAATGCAGTAAAAAAAAACAAATGATGATAATGACGCGCCCTTTAATTCAGTAAACAATTTTTTTAATCACAGTTCCTAAAAATAAACTGGAATTGTATTCCGAAAGAGTTTATTTATTTTAAAAATATTTGAGGATAGCCAGGTCATGTTTGTCTTGTCATTGCACATAGGGTTCTGATAGTTAGCCAATGCCAAAACCATAAGGCGGGCCACGCGCTTGTGGAGTAGGATTCTCTTGGCTGTTCACCTCAACTGAGCTCAAATGACGTCGGAGTTGCTGTAGATCTTGACCGTTAAGCTCCAAATTGCTTAAAAGGGGGTTACTATTCAACGCTTGCAACTGGTTGAGCAGCTGGCGTCTGTTTTGCAGTAGGGCCGCCAGATTATTTTGCTGGCGTCTGCTAAGCTGTAGGCCCTCCAGACTACTTTGGAGGCGTCTATTCGATAGATTTTCCAGACTGCTTAGGCTGCTTTGCTGTAGCCCTTGTGGCATCGCTTGACACACGAGGGCTAAAGCCAAAAAACAGAGCTGAAAAATAAATGATTAAATATTAGGATTGACAACAATATAAATTCTTTTCTTAAATACGAGTGCATACATTTTCAAACTCAAAACCAAAGCCTGCCCCATAAGCCGTGACGGGAAACATTGTTTTCAATATATTTTTAAACTAGCGACCCGCCCCTGTTTCGCACGGTGTTTATGACTTGGCAAATAATCGAAATTTCTTTATATGTAAGGTTAATATTAATAATTAATAATAATTATACACATAAAACTTCCGGAATAAATTCTCTAAATGATGGTGGCAACCGCATCAAAATCCGTGGCATAGTTTAGAAGAACAAGGCGGTCACACAGACAAACACGAAAAGTGACTTTAATTTTATACTGAAAGTTTTTAGAACTGGCCACTTGTAAACAATATAATAAAAAAATAAGTTCAAATTTTGAAAATGGAATCTTTGCCAATATTAAAACTATTTATTTACTTTTCTTTTTCTATTTATAGTTTTCTATTTTTTTTATTTATTTTTTTATTTTTTTGCTATTTTTATTTTTTTTTTTCGATTTGGCAGCAAATTGAAAATTGTCTGTGTCACGTCAGCATGAATTTAACGCGAGAAAATTTTCGTACAATGATTTTTTATGACTTTCGATGTCATTTAAGTTAACAAGAAAGTTATGATAGACTTCGATTGGCCTTTCACGATGAAGCCCCATATCGTGCCACTCTTTACAACTGGTTTAATGAGTTTAAACGTGGTCGCACTAATCTCACTGATGATCTGCGTGAGCGACAGCCTTCTACGACGACGACTGAAGATAACATCAGTGTTGTGCGGCGTATAGCGACTGACAAAAGAGTGACTTATCAGCAGATTCGGACAAGCTTAGGAATCGGTATGAGTCAAGTGCACAAAATCCTCCATGAACATTTAGCGGTCAGGAAGCTTTGTGCCTGGTGGATACCTCATAATTTGACAGAGGCCCAAAAACTCCGTCGTTTTGATTGGTGTCGTGAAATGGTTCAAAGATTTAACGGAGGTGACTCAAATGCTGGGTTCGACATACTGACGGGTGACGAAAGCTGGATTTATTGTTATGATCCTGAAACTAAGAGATAGTCTGCTGTCTGGGTGTTTCCTTCCGAGAAGTTGCCAACTAAAGTGAAGAGAGGTCGAAGCGTGGGAAAAAAGATGTTAGCTTCGTTCTTCGGAAGGACAGGTCATTATGCAAAAAATATTTTAGAGGATCGAAAAACAGTTACTGCAGAGTGGTACACTAACAATTGTTTGCCACTTGTCTTGGAAAAAGTTCGGGAGAAACGACCTCGCGGTAAGATCCTCCTTCTCCACGACAACGCCTCGTCGCACACCGCCAATCAAACAATCGATTACTTGGCGACGTCAGACGTGGAATTACTAGGTCTACCGCCCTATAGCCTCGACCTCGCACCTTGCGATTTTTATTTAAAAACTTCGAGGAAAACATTTTATGGACGCCGAGGAAGCAGTGGCTGCGTTTCAAAATGTCGTCGAAGAGACCCCTTAGGACGAGTGGGCAAAGTGCTTTTCTCAGTGGTTCCATCGGATGCAGCGATATATTGATGTAATGGACACTATTTTGAAAAGATATAATAAAACTAATAACTTGCTAGTTTGTTCAGTTTTTTGATTTTCTAAGAACTTTCAGTGTCACCCTCGTATGTATAAATTGTTACAAAGCTCGTATTCCTTCTTCCACTTAAAAGTGTAATACCTTAAATAGCATAGTATGATCCTTTGTTGTATGGAAAATACGGCAGCATTAATTTTGAAATAAACATTTTGTAAAGTTGAGGATTAATGTTAGTTATATGTTTGACGAAAACACGATTCCATAAAAAAATATCGATAGAAAAAAAAAACAAAGTTAACCCCAAACCGAACAATCCACCGTTGTTGTAAAAATGGACTTCAAATTAGATCAATATCTATACATGTAGCAAAATCGTAGCGAAGTCAAAACCGATTTTAAAATCTGTGTGTGGATCTTCTAAAATCGCTGCCACACTGCTTCCTGGTTACAAAACAGTGCACGCCATCCATGTTTAAGATTCCCATCGCTTTAGAGAGCAACGAAACGTTGGTTGTGGGGTGTCACACAACAGTAACAAGGGAGGCGTGCTTTGGGTTTGCACTTCATCGTATGGGATGAATGCATTATGGCAAATAGGAAAGCAGTGGAAGCTGTAAACAGAACCCTGCAGGACATCCGCAGGAACCAAGACATATTGTGGTGTCACATTTCTGGCTGACGAGGTTGACTCGATGGTCGAGAGTTCATAGACTGCGCTTGACCATCAACATGCGAGCTGGGCTTGGCGGAAATTCACATCCTCAAGAATTTTCCGATGTTCTTCTAAAAGTTGGTGATGGCACTATTCTAGAGGAGAGCGGCCAGGTGGCCCTACCAGAGGCTCTTTGTAGAGTAGTTCCCACTTTAGAAGATCTGATTCGTCGGGTGTACGGGGACATCAGTCGAATATCGTACTAAGAGAATTCTTGGGCATGTCTCGATTTTAACGCCAAAAATGATCAAGTTGCAGCGATCAACCACAGTATTCTCTCGCAAATAGAAGAGAGCGAAGTGATATACACCTCCATTAATACTGATGTGGAGGAAGATGATGCCACACATTACCCCGTAGAATTTCTAAATTCGCTAACGGCAAGTGGACTTCCGGCGCACATCATTCACCTGAAGGTCGGTGTCCCAATTATGCTCCTTCAGAACTTAACTCCGCCAAAGCTGTGCAACGGAACCCGGTTCAAAGTCGTGTCTTCGCAGAAAAACGTCATCGAGCCGGAAATTCTAACAGGTTGTGGCATTAGTGAGACAGTGTTTATATTGCGTATACCACTAATTCCCCACAACAACCAGTTTAAGCGTGTGCAGTTTCCTGTAAGCGTATGCTTTGCGATGATTATCAACATGTCACAGGGGCCGACTCAGAAGGCTGAAGGCTGTTGGTGTCAATCTCAGGACAAACTGCTTCTCACACGGACAACTGTACGTCGGCTTGCTCCCGAGTCACCAGTCCTGACTCTCTGTATATTTTGGCCGATGAGAACAAAACTACTGGATGGAGCAAAAGTCACGACGGGGTTTTAAAAATAAAATGTGACAATGACATTTACTGTTCTTTCGTTTTACCAAATTATAAAATACATTTTGGAGATTTAACATAGATAATATCACCGTAATCCAACAAACCAAAATAAAATACCAACTGGCTCGAGAAAATAATGATTTCATTGCTCATATCATAATTAATGATGAAGCTCATCTTCATTTGAACGGCTTCATTAACAATCAAAATTGCAGAATTTGGGGTACGGAGTATCCAAGAGAAGTCCACTAGCATGAATTATACAGTCTGGTACACTTATGGGGTTGAAGATGACGTCGGCAATGCTGTAACTGTGAATGGCTTTAGATATCGTAATTTGCTGGACTTTTATTCTGCTCAGCTCTTGTCGACAGTCTAGAGATGTGATTCTAACAAGATGGAACCACAGCGCAAACGGCTCGAGCCACAATGACGGTCTTAAGGCAGACTTTCGGCGAGCGTTTAATCTCGAGATTTTCAATATTTCACTGCCTCACGTTACCCGGATTTAACAGCGCCAGATTATTTTCTTTGTGGTTATTTAAAAAACAAGGTAATAAACCTACGACAATCGAGCAGCTGAAGACGAACATCCGAGTTGAAATACGGTTACTAACTCCTCATGTTCTGAGGAAAGTAATGAGAAGTGCTCTGATGAAAGAGCCCGCCTTAGTGAGGCTAAAAATGGTGGTACTTTACGTGACGTAATATTTAAAACTGAACTCAAAAATACCTGCGCCACCCTATACAAACGTAGTATAAAGCGAAGTTCTATAAAAATGTGACTGTTATTGTAGTATATTGTGGTGACTTACGACTTCCACGCGAACGAAGTCGCGGGCAGAAGCTATAAGTAGTACATATATAAAGCAGCTACAATTTTTTTTTTCTTTTTTACCTTTATTTTCACCGTAAAGGGAAATTACCTAAACTGTTGGCGCCTAGGAGCCTTCTCACCGTCGCCACTAAATCTCGCTCTCACTCAATCCGCGAGCAGAATCATACGAGCGAGATAAGGAGTGTATTTGAGGTGAGGTATTATGGACTCTTTGGGTTAGCATTGATTTTGCTATTGCTATTTGTTTACCTATAATTTACATTATTTTGGAAAATGATTTAGCCCAGAAATGTAAATAAATATACCTACTAACTTATAAAAAATTCAGGTTACTTACCGAAACCACAGCTTTCATTTTGACGACTGGTGAGGGCGTCCTGGTTAACCGTTATATTTCAGGCCATTTTATATGCAGTGGATTCAATAGCAGAACTAATTTCTAATTCGTCAAGGAAACACAAACAATGAAATGTCACCGATAGTAACACCATAAAAACAATGTAATTAGATTATTTGAAAATGAAAAACATGTAAGTTAACCATTTTTATCCTCAACTACTCAGCAATGACACGGAGGTTAAAAAGTGGGTCACGCCCACTCAATTACTACCTACTTTAATAAAGTGAAATAGAATAAAAACCAACACAGGTTTAAATAATAAAATATAAACTAAAGATAACTGTTTTACAAATTGATTACCTACCTACTTAAATTGTCCGTATATTCAAATCACATTGTCATTCTCAGTCAGTCGTAAGAAATGGCTATAACATGGTACATTTACTAACAGTCGGTCGATTCTGTAAAAATATTAACGTGAAGCTTAGGTGAAGTGAGCGTGAAGTGAGCTGTCACTGCCACAGAATCGACCGGCGGGATGCTAGGGATTAACACTATTGACAGCTCACTTCACGCTCACTTCACCTAAGTTTCACGGTGATATTTTTACAGAATCGAACGGCAGGTCTTGAACGCAGTTTATGTGCTGCTCTCGTTCAGTTTCAATGATGAAATCAGCGCCTTTTTTTGGCGGACAATTATCAAGTAACTTCTCCCGCTCTGGGCGTATCAGACTTTTACGGACTAAAACCCACCCGTGTTCCTTCAGTTGCCGAGTGAGTTGACTTTCCCGCGACCCCGGCAGGTGAAATCAGTCCTTAGTGCGTAAATTAGATATTTAATCAAATTCCCTGACCGTACATGAAGATGTGTGTGAACATGTGTGACAAGGCTTATGAAAGTATCTGTTTATTAGGCCATTTAAAGAAATCATTTTCAAGATGAAAACAGATATTTTCTCAAAATAATATTTATTTTACTTTGCTCCCCTACCCCAGCTGGTAAGTTCAGTCGAACGAAAACAAATAATTTAACAAACTCCTGGTAAAAAATTATGTTACTTTTCGAGTGTTTGGACGTTCATTTTGCGTTGATTAAAGTCATTCGCAATCTGCGGTTGAGTGCGTTCGCGGCTTCGAATCAAAATATGGAAGAGTGCAACCTCATTGGTTTCGAAAACTGAGTTTCGTTTAATTTTAAAAGGCTAAATTAACATTATAAAGATTAAAGATTTGATTTTTTGTATGTTTGTTTGTTTGTTTGTTATGAATAAACTCAAAAACGATTGGACCGATGTTTAAAATTATTTTACCATTAGAATGTTATATTATCACTGAGTAACATACGCTTTAATCTTCTTTATCTTTATCTTTATTATTTATTTATTACATAGTATAAAACAAAGTCGCTTCGCGCTGTCTGTCCCTATGTATGCTTAGATCATTAAAACCTCGCAACGGATTTTGATGCGGTTTTTTTTGATAGATACAATGATTCAAGAGGAAAGTTTTTGTGTATAATAAATTAAGGTTTTATCTAAAGTGGCTGAAATAGGATGATTATTGTCGAAGATGTCGGAAAAAATCGTGCCGACTGGGAGCTTTACTGGCGTGCGCCGCGTAAGCCATAAGAGATACATTAAATTTATATTTTACAGAATTGTATATCTTAAAAAGTTCAAAAATAAAGTCCGCAATAGCATATGTCTATCTTCTAAGAATGACTTACAGTAACCATTCGTATCTTTCAGAATTTGATAAAAATTTCATTGTTATTTTGGCCGGTATTTTATTTATCCTTATCCAATAAAATATGTTATTTAAATTGGGCATTTAATTTAGATTAAAATATGTCTTTACATCATATCATTAAAATGAACACTTTAAAAGATATCAAAGATTCAAAATTACGCGTGACAAAATAATTATGGTTGCCGACAACGCGGGCGCAGCGGTAGGAATCAACGACTTTTCCTCGGATATTAGGTATGATGTAACTAATCCCGGTAGTACGTACCCGTGGGATATTTTCCGACATCCACGCGGGTGAAGCCGCGGGCAAAAGCTAGTTAATTATAAAGATACCAGAAGCGAGTTTCATTTTATGTAAAGGCAAACAAGGTCAATGCCTTGGTTTTATAAGAAAGCGGTGAACGGTCACACAATGACGGCTGTCGAAATACAGAGCGTCTTTTACTGGTGAAAATGAGAGATTTTCTCTGGTGAAAATGACAGATTTTCACTGGTAAAAATTACAGATTTTCATGACGGCCACACCTCTTCTAGGAAACCGTAGCTTTAATTCTACCTTCAGATCCGCCCGCTTTGAAACTTTTCAGATTTTTCAGTTTATAGTAATATTTTTTTATAGGTAGTGATATAAATAGAGATAGGGTAAGTAACCATAGGATATGAATTATGATTACGAAAATTACAATATTTCTAAATTACTATCGGCTTTAAAGTATAGCTACTTTTAAGCCGATAGTAATTTAGACACATTGTTTTTTAGCTTCATGGGTACTTAGATTACACGACATTAATGTTATTCTAATAAAATAGAAATTACGTAAATCATAAATAATAATGTATCAGAAAATTTATTAATGTAGTAGGTATCATATGTCAAGCAGCTCACTCTTTTCGCAATAAGATGCAGTAAGTTTCAATTAATTTGGCGAACTCTCTGCCGTCTCATTATAAGGCCGGGTTCGCATCGAAGTAAGTTTACTAAAAGGCTTCGTTTAATAAACTTTACGGAGATAGTATTTCGCTAAAATTGGAAGCAGTTGCGCTAGACGGATAGCTATTTTAATTAAGGCAACGTTTTCTACTGTTTTGCGAAACAATGAGATAACTCGTGCGAACTAACACACTTAAAAGAGCACTGTTTTATGACACTGGAAAACTAGTTCAAACAATAACATTTATTTTATTTTATTTTTTGAGAACAAGTAAAAAATTTAATCCATTCCGTTCGCAAATAACTCTGATAAAAATATCGAAAAGCAAAAAGTACGTCCAAGTTTAATTCGCATGTTCTAACTAGATGGCGGTGGCGTCGAATTAGAAGTCGCTATGGTTTCGTTACCGCGGAGTGTATAAGTACCCCCGCGCAACATAAATATCTGTCTACCCACAAAAGCTGGACATAGGCCTCTCCTATTATAGATATTTTTGATATTAGCGATTCGCAGTAATGCGATAGCTATTATAATCCTTCATGTGAAAAAACAATAATAACATGTATGTAAATCGTAGTAGTTAACTGGTGACACCGCCAGGGGCCGCTGCTGTCGACTTTGTTTTATGTTGAAATCCGGGACAACGTAACATAAAAAGAGTATTTTCACTCCTATATTCCACAAAATGGTAGGCAGAGGTAAATAGTACTACTATACTATTATTACATTCGGAATATAATAATGGTAACATTAACATAATAACATTGTTTGCAATAAGTTAATTTTATTTTCGTTAAGTACAGTAAAAAAAAGAAGAAAATATATAGTTTACGCCGTATTGTTCCGCATATTAATTAAATAACTAATAATAATTCTGTCGAATATACTCCCTCGTTGTTTAACTAAGTTTAGTCTTGCAACAGTTATGTAGCGCTAACTACTTCCGAATATGTGGGAGTGAAGTAGTTTAGCTAATCATACTGAATATTACTGAACGAGCAGGTAAAGAGAACGATAATAATAGTAAATGAAATGAAATTTCATTTCATTAGTATGTTCTTGAATCCCCGAGAGGGTGGCAGAGGTGTAGGTATTGTGTAGTCACACATTTACGCCCCACTTATGTTTAAGTCAAACTCAAAATCATTTATTTGCAAATATGGGTAACCAATGTGCAGATGTTTTACATTCATGTAATAGTTGTATATCACAGTCTTGGTATCATAATTTTACCTTTCGGCATGCAAATTACGCAAAAAGAAAATTAAAATAATCACTTAAACAGAATAAAATTAAGAATGAGATCAATCAAACTATGTAGTTTAAAATTAAATCCTATAGTTTATCCTGCGAATATTCAGATACACTGTAATATGCTTTATTTAATTAAAATCTTTCTTAAAAAATTTTTTAACATACCTGGCTATGGTGCCACCTTTAAATATTAAGGTAGGTGATAGTAGTTGCATGTAAATAGGCGACTCCGGGCTGCTTCAAGCGATATCTCTCTTACGAGTAACTATGGTATAACAATATACTTTCCTCGGTGGTCTAATCCATATTAGAACTTTTTTTTTTAGTGTGACAAATTATCAAATAACTGTCGCTCCCGCCCTGGGCGAAGCGGAAGGGCGTGTCACACTCTTACTGACTAAAACCCACCCGTTTTCCTTCAGTTGCCTGTACGATGCCAGGGGCCACGGTATCCCTTTCGGACTTTCCTGCGATCCCGGCAGGCATCGGTCCTAGCGGGCCCCGTTAGTTATGCTGACATTTCTTTGAGGCGCGCGTGGAACACAACGCGCTGTCGACCCGGGCCTGGTTCTTATCAGACGGCGAGCTACCCATTGCTCACTGCACGCAAGCCCGCGCCTACGGTGACCGGGAATCGGCCTTCGATTTCCGACGAGGGCGTCTCCTGCGGGTTTTCAATCCATATGTCGGGTACGATGTTGGGTAAGGTAGATTTTTTCAAAAATAATTTCTCGGAAGCAAACCGGACTCTGGATTTTCTAATTGGTGGCAATAGGTCTTACCGGATGCAGCTGAATACCAGTATTTTACATGGAACGGCTGCCTATCCCAGCCCACAACCCAATTACTCGGTAACACGATATCCCTTGGCAGGACCGTTGGCTCGCCCCCGAATACATGAGATTAAAACATAGCTGGCGCAATGTGGGTGGAATGAACACCTCTACCGATCTATCTATGGGGAATATGCGCGTGGTGTTATGTTATTTATTTGTTCTATACAGGGTGGCAGGGGCATCGACGCACAACCTGTTAAACGTCGATCACACGCACCGAATACTCGCTGCGAATGGGCATTCGCAGCGCGTATTCGCTGCGACTAGATTCATTCGCAGCGCGTATTCGCTGCGACTAGATTCATTCGCAGCGAGTTGAATTCGCCGACATTAGAATTCATCATCATCGTCATCATTTCAGCCGAAAGACGTCCACTGCTGGACATAGGCCTCCCCCAAATGCCCCGGTTTGCCACAATCGCCACGCTTGGCAGGCTGGTTGGCGATCGCAGTATGGTGTTAAAATACTTAGAGAACGCTGCTGCCCATTCTCTAGTAAGTCCCTTAGTCGCCTTTTACGACACCCACGTGAAGAAATGGGTTGGTATTATTCTTTACGTCCGGCACCACACGGAAAATAATAATAATGTCCATACATTAGAATTGAGCATGCTCAATTTGACTCGCGGCGAATTCAACTAGAAGCGAGCATTCGCTGTTTGTGACAGGGTACTCGCTGCGAGTAGCCATTCCGCTCAGCGCGCCGGCGGCGCCGCTCTGTCAAAATTCGCGTGTAGAAATCGCTGTGTGACCCGATAATTCGCGGCGAATTCACTCGCATTCGCTGTGTGTGACCAAGGCTTTACCCCATGGTAAAGCCTGCGTTGCCCAGAATCATGAACTGAATCCATATTCAGTTCATGATTCTGGAGAACGCAGGGGGCGTTGCAATACCTACGCGGTCAAAACTTATGGAACAGCATTTTTTTTTATAACCTACAAAAAATTCAAGTTCGGTACAGAATCATGTACTGAATTCATGGTTATAGATTGTGCTTCGTTGTCTCTTCCACCCTGCTTAATTTTTGCTTACATATTCCTACATTAAAAATTCCTTAAAGTAAACTATATTAAGTAAATGTTTCATTGTGTAAACTGTAAGTTGGTGTACCGATGTTTGGACGAACAGTTTAGTTAAATTGACGATAAGGAATTCAGGTTTCAGATAATGTTTAACTTTGAAGAATAGTAGTAGTACTGAATATTATTACTGGGAAGTCTCTGAGAAGAGCCGAGGGTAGTAAGGTGTAAAGGATTAGCACTAAAAAAGTTTTAGTGCAATTTTGCAATGAAAGTAAAATGTACACACGGCTACACATCAAGCATAAGCTGACCTCGCATTGTACGGAAATCCTATACAATGCGAGATCATCATAAACTGGAAATGTATAGCTTGATGTGTAGCCGTGTGTACCACTACGAAACTCCGTTTATTTTTCGGTCCTTGCTTACTGTGTTTGTTTTTTTTTTTTTTTTCATAGAAAAAGAATGTGCCTGTAGGTCACACAATACTTTAGAGAAAGCACTCTCAATTTCAACTTAGCTTCAAATAGTTATCTGTCTAGGTAATGCTGAACATGAGCCTCTCTTCTCACGCTCATTTTTACCTAAAACCGCCATTTTACGAAGATCGTCGTATCAACTAAACAAACTTATTTTCTTCGTATTAACAAGTCATTATTTAAATAGCTCTCGGAATTAGCATTCAGATTGGCTATAAACATGCTAACTAAAAGCCTTGTCACCTCTACCTTATCTTTAAACCCTGTTAATTCTCTAATAGCCCACGACTCCTGATTCGGGAGCCTATAAATCCCGGATTTAATAACCATCAAGGGAGCCATTTCTATCGGACAAAGCCTACCTTTGTTGTTACAGTTTTTATCCCGCCTTTAAAGAAGCGAGGTTCTTAATTCATCTATTTTTTATTCATGTGTATGCTTCGAGGGCGTTAATAATATGCTGATATTAAGATAAATAGTTACTGATGAACGGGGAAAGAGAATGGAATTCTTTCATGGATGACAGCATCACCCGTAGTTTCTGAAATCAGATGCCGGTGATGCGGTGATGTAAATTAATCACTCAAAAAAAAAACGACTTCCAAAAAACACTACAAAGTGAAAAAAAACTTTAATTTCGGAAGTCGGTGTCTTTGGTATCGAATTTTCGTTTTTGGCCACATATTTCCGAAATTAAAGTTATTTTTCACTTTCTAGTGTTTTTTTGGAAGTCGTTTGTTTTTTTTTGTAAAAAGTTTTTATTTTTCACATTTTAGTTATGGTACCTACCCCACACAAATTCGAATACCACTACCTGCTATGTAAATAACTATGACAGTCAGTTATCATCATATCATACTAAGTGGGAAAAATACGTATTATTGAAGCTTACTCAAAAACTATCCAAGCAAAGTTAATAAAATTTATACGGGACCAACTTGGGAGACCGATTTTGAAATGTCTTTTTTTGTATGTAAGGCATACCCTTTGAAACAAAAAATGAATTTTCAAAATTGGTCACAATTGACTGAGAAATCGGCGGATAAACATAAACATAAAAAAAAACACATACGCGACGAACATATAACCACCTCCTTTTTGGAAGTCGGTTAAAAATGGAAGAATAAAGTAAACCAAAGAGAAGTAACAACATTCGGCAGTCATCGTCAAAACAAAATAAATTATCTTCGTCCGATAATTTATTTCTTTTCATTTCCGAATCAAAGGCATATTTTCCATGGACCAAAGACCACCTCTGTTGTGCCTCATGGCTTTTTTTCTAATTCCCACTTGCTTTATACTAAAGTCGTGACTGTTATTGTACTTTTGTGATTCTGAGCACGATCAGACCTCTTTATTAACTCTGTTGGGTAACTCAATTTGGCGTTGAAGGGATGACGAGAACCCCCCGTACGTGTTACGGCTACTGGTGTATTACTGCGATATATCTGTGAACAAAATCGAACAATACCGGCGAGTTTGTTATTGGTATACTAGGGACCCGCCCTTACTTCGTGCGAGCAATCTACTAATGTCGCCACATGTAAAAAATCATCAACATTTCTGTGCTAAATATAAGATAAATACCAATTATTTATAGTACCTGGTCGACCGAGCTCTGCTCGGGTTAAAATAGAGAATGCTCATTTAATAGTATAGGATAGTACATACTAATTCCATGCTGCCATGATAGTAGGTTCTTACTAATTGCATGCTTCCATGTCATTGTTCTAAAGTAGCCATCTTGTTCTAAACTTTGGGCGAACGAGCTCTGCTTGGGTAAAAATACGGAGAAAACGAATCTTCCCAGATATGAGACCTAGCTGGATCGATTTTACGCCCCCGTAAATCGTTAGAACCGTTTTCGAGAACGTGATTACAAATACAAATATATTTTAACCAAATATTATTATTACAAATATTGTTCGTTTAATAGTATAGGACTTTATAAGTATTAAGGTAAAATTTGTGAGTTTGGGGTAATTTTCGGAACTACTGATTCGATTCCAAAAATTCTTTCACTAATAGGAAGTTCCAGTATTGCCGAGTGTCATAGAATATTATATGTTAAAATAAGAAATTTCACTCGAACGAAGTCGCGGGCAAAAGCTATGACATATAAACCTCCCGGAATAAAAACTCAAAAACGTGGTGAATACCGTATCAAAATCCGTTGCGTTGACAACAAGGTCACACAGACAAACACGAAAAGCGACTATAATTTATAATGTATATAGATATAAAATATAGCTAAAATTCGCATGCCAAAGAGTTCGCTGTTTTATTGAATTCGCTCGTGCATTCGGATAAAATGATCTGATATTTATTTTCCACCACTGTCATACATTTTTGTTTGCGGTAGTCAATAACTGTATTGCGGAGGTCAGTCAAATATCTCTGTCAGTTAAATATCATCTGCGTTCCGATTAAGCTGGAATCCGACACCAACATTGTTGGAAAAAGCCTAGGCAGATGTTCATACTTTTTTGATCAGCGCAGTACTGTACGTTACTATAAAGTACCGTATCAAATTGCTTATATTTCTATTTATTTTATTGCCTTTTTATCATAAGTACAATATTTAGGTGTTGTCCAAATCGATTTCTTGTTGCATTTATCAAAACATGGCATTGAAATTGGCTTGTTTATTTTATTACATACATTTAAATAGCAGTACTTACTCAGTAATATTATGATCGTACATACTAATATGAATATAGAAATTACGATATAATTATTGCTACCGTTATTTTATTACGATCATCGATTTTGAAAACATAGAAACCTGTTTTTAGGCGCATGTATCCCTCAGAAAGTGTGTAAATAGTTATTTATGCTATAAGTGCGGAAGGTTGCGGCACGTGTATCATACAACGTTTTACTATGCATTGTGCGAGGAAAAAAAATAAAAACGAGCGAGCCTTACGGCAGTCGCCTGTGATGTGTAACTTCTAACATACGACGACGAATATAAATGATAAAAACAAAATTAATTCATGACTTTGACTTTTGGCTTTGATTTTTACTTTGACTTCGACTTCTACTTCGGCTTCGACTCCGACTTCGCCTTAGACTTCGCCTTAGACTTCGACTTCGACTTCGACTTCCACTTCGACTTCGACTTCAACTACAACTACAACGTGCGTAAGATGATTTCCGACTCGTGTCGACTTATACACTCGCTCACTTCGCTCGCTCGTGAATAAAAATGCCACTCGTCGGAACTCACCTACCTTCCGCACTTATAGCATAAATAACTATACTAGTACTACAATTTTTTTAAACATTGGTTTTATAATGTGATTTTAAGTAAGAACACTACAAAAGTAGGTACTTAGTTTAAGAAAATAAAGATTTTAAAATAATTTCACCTTTTATTTACTGCCGACTGCGCAATATAATTTTACTAGAAATGGAAATAATTCCAATACCAGAGCTGCTGTTTTATATGAAACATTTTCTTTAAAATATTGAAATAACTCTTTCGCGTAATACAGTTACAAAATAAAAATAGTTACAATATCGTTGGTCTTTGTTGCAATTCTGTGTGAATTTTGAATTAAAATAGTTTCGACCGAGAATGTTGTTCATCTGAAAACATATAGAATTTATTTTTAATCATCATAAAATCTAAATATATTTCTAGGAATATAATCGAAAATACTTAATTAGTTTCTAAGAGAGAAGGTGGTTTAGTGGTATTGACAATACTTACGAAAGGCTGCTTAGTATCTACGTATAACGTAACACCAAAATGTATACACGATTTGCAGTACAGGATTTGATTTTGTCTTTAATACTCAAGGCAGAAGAATTAAAGTATCGAAATTTTCTGAAATACTTACCTAATTAAGAATTTACTATGAATTAAATATAGAAGAAAATCGCTTTATTTATTAATTGCAGAATAAACAGTTGTAGTTGTTGTTGTTGTTGCAGTTCGTGTCTTGTTACAAGCGTATTATTAACTTTTTTTTAAATTATTTTATTATCGGCAAAAAATGGATGACTAATTTGTAACTGGAACTACATACGCATGAAGGTATGTATTACCAGTTACAAATTAGTCGTCCATTTTTTTGTAGTTATTTAAATCATTAAAACCTTATTGCAGTATTCTTGATACCCCTTACACCCTGTGTTTGATTTTACCCTTTGTTTCTTTCCACCAATTTCCCGTGTGTAGAATGATACGGGTAGATAATTTTGTTGATACTGGATTGGCCCTAATGTGTTCAGTGTGAAGTCAACTCGCCGGATGACGTTTAAGTAATGTTTGCTCGCACTAAAAGCTGGATCGTGCTCTCACTACTACTATTTATAGATTCGTGTGTTTGTGTGCTTTGCTTCCTTCTGTAGGTTTAGTAACTGAGGGGTAGGTACAACCGCGGACAATGGCGGTCGACCAGTTTTCACCCTTGTGCCGTTAGTAATAAGGTTGAAAAGTGGTCCACCGCTAGTGTCCCCGATGGTACATACATACGAGACGATTATTTAGTTTAAAAGCCTCGTTCCACTAAGGTGAATTAATTTTGCATTTTTGAAAGAGGAATAAACTGGAAAGGCTTTAGGTTTTACACATTTCTTTTATTTCGACGTAACTAAAATTTTTGTACTTATTTTTTTAATAAAGTATGTATGAATGTCGACGGTCCGATATAATTCTAACAAAAAATAATTAAAGACTAATGAAAGAAATTTAAAGCAAAGTAAACATTTATTTGCATAGATTGCAGGTACACTAAATAAAATGGGACAGTTAAAATATGGGTGATTCTTGTAAATTCTACCTTAAATTAGGCATGCAACATTTTTGTTAAATGAGTAAATTGATATAAAATGAAATGCAATGATAAGATTTTTGAGGTATTACAGTTCAGCAATAGTCGGCATGGTATATTCATATAATATAAAATTAAATAAATCGAAACAATGTCATAATTGTGTAAATTTTCCCTGTCTTCAAATTAGTTTATCAGTGACTGCCAGCTAGTAAGTTGCTTGTTTTATGTCCATTTGATATACATATCTAGAGTTTCTGCTGATAGCTGTTTTTCACCCGACTGCAGCGAAGACCAAACAAGGCTAATGTTTTGAACTGGTAACTAAATAACCAACTGTGTACACGCATGTACTCAGATACGATCCTTTAAAATATTTTTTTAACACTCCACGTAGATAACTTTTTTTTAAATCAGCCTCTTTTCCACATTTGCTTTACAATATATTTTATACTTTTACATCTGTTCAGCGTCCATTTGTAAGAAGATACAGCAAGCTCGCATTTATCTAATGGAAAGAAAAACGAAGTATGTTTTGGTTTAATAAATTTATATTTTGTAAGTACGAAGAAGCTATAAATCGATTAAGGCAGGCTGGCTTTCGTCGGAAGATGTACTCTGAAATATTAGCCTCTGGCGCAAGTTTTTGGCTTAAGCGTTTTGTATTCGTGCTTAGAGGTACTCAGCCTCCAGGTGATTAAGACATCAATAATGATATTGTAATCCGTTTCACGTTTTACGCCGACCTCAGCATAGTTTTATGAATCACAAAGATTACATCCGTCATACATCACTAGGTGGGCATTACCTAGTGATGTATGACGGATGTAATCTCCGTATAGATTAATTGCTGATGAGATAAATTATTAATCAAATTGTGAACGTAAATCTGATAACACAAAATCGGGGAGTGATACATAAGATACATAATTTATTTGTAATCCTGCAAAATATCTGATTGAAATAAAAACTTTTTACTCTGCAAGCAAATCTTAATGCAGATGACAGAGTGGATGTCTGTGTCGGAGTCTGTCTCGCATTATAAAACAGCTGTTTAGCACAGCTCCGCTGTTGCTTTATAGCCACTGGTCTCCCAAACGGTGAGTCATTTCACCGCATCTGATGAGTGTTGGCGAGCGGTTTCGTCCATTTCCGTTACCAAGAGAGCAAGTCCGGTTTAGCGAAGTACTGATAATGGAGTGTTTAAATGTTACCAAAATAACTGTAACCGTGTCAGTGTGACATACGGTAAACGTTAGTGTATGGCAATGTTATTGGATGAGAAACAAGCCGATTGCCCACCTGATTTACACCTTCTGAGTCACCCTAGAGATAAATCTGAAATGTATTATTTGCCTGTAATCATACCCAAACACTTGAAACTGAAAAACAGCAGGCGGAAGAAAAAGATGGTGATAGTAATTCACCGGAAGGGCTTCTTCATAAAGAACTCTACTATTAGGTACTAGAGTTTAATTTAAGCTAACTACAAGCAAAATAAGTAAAAGTTCAAACATTGGTGTCTCTTGTGTACTTCGTTGCTGTATTGTATTAAAATATGGAGAATACGTAATACATGCAGTCGATGACCACAACTCGTTGTCCACTCATTACTTAAATAGACATTTTGATTTCTCGCGTTTCGATTCCTATGAAGTTTCGATTCCCAAATTGAGCTTAAAGGGTTGTAAGAAATACGTAAAGTGAAAAAGGCCCTCTCCACTGAAATTCCTTTCAACTCTAGTCTGGCGCGGCAAATTCCTTGATGGAAAGTGGATTATTTTTTAAATGGAACTTTTGAATCGTAATGCAAATAAAGTCAAAAGTTTCCAGAAATTGAAATGGAGGGAAGTTTTTTGAAGAAAAGTGAAACGCATCGCTTTGAGAAAGGGGAACGGTGACTTAATTGACTTACCTACTTACTTATTTATTTTAAGTCAGGATGAAAATCTCCCTAGGTATAAATTGAAAATTCTACTTCTAATACAGGGTGGCGATTTAGTGACCTGCATCCGTCAAGGGGGTGATACTAACTGTCATATAGGTAAAAAATACCTTTCATTCATAAATCGAAATAGTCAGTCTACTGTTGTATAGGAATATGATTTTCACGAATCGGATATGGTTTTCATGGTGAAAGTTGTTTAGTATGACGGGTAAAATAACACCCTTGACGGCTGCACGTGTCTAGATCGCCAGCCTGAATACAGTTTTAATAAGTTCGTAATGAAGCTAAAATTAAATTAACACAACTACAAGAACACGAGTTTATTCATTCCACAATTACATGACCGTAGCAAACACACTTCTCATACAAAATAAATTAATGTAGTCAGCGAACAGCGCACAAAGGGCTGCAAAGAAAACGTTATAACGCTTTTATAACACGCCTTTATAACAATCTCTACTACTTAACATAATGCTGCTACGTTCAACGAGAAGAAATTAAACTGTTCCCCGGGGATAATCCTGGGTAGACTCCGGACCTGCACTAAGTACATTCATTAGTATTAATTAATTTTGTAGAGCTTATAAAATGTGACCCACACGAATAAACTTTCGCGGATTATTTATGAACTGAGAGTGAAACTTGATGTTATCGTTAAAAACGCTGATGTTAAAAACAAGGGTTGGACTGCTTTAATTATTAAAGACGCAATTTTGGGAAAACCTATCAAGGTGAATAAGGAAGTTGTTAATGTTAAGTGGGGCCATTGTACTTTCTTCAGTGATGAGCGCTTAGATCAGAAGGTGGTGGTGATCTTGGTCATTTGACAGGGCCACGGAGAAAAATCAATACAATTTTGTATTGATTTTTCTCCGTGGCCCTGTTGTTAAGGTTGAAATCTGGGCAATATTCAAATGTTTACTTTCTGAGTTTATCTTGGATACAACTGACATCGGTGAAGGAAAAATACCGTGGGGAAAACTGGATAGTTATAAGTTTGAAATTGCCAATCCGTCTTGAGCAAGCGTGGTGATCAATGGTCATGCCTCTGTATGAGAAGTGCTTTTGACCTGCAGTGGGTCAATAATAGGCTGGTATTAATAGTAATAAACGACGCCAACATCTAACCCCTTTATGAGAGAGACTTAAATAAAACGAAACTGAAAAAATACATAATAAAAAAAATTGAGAATCTAAAATGTTCTTTTTACTTTTTCTCATGTCTCTATACCTGGCACAGCTTATTGATTCTTCATATTACCCACCTTCTTTTGTTCACGGTCTTTTTAACTTCATGTGCAAACAACATCCTCGCTTCCCATTTTGTTTCGAGAACAAAGTATTAAAAACAAACGTGTAAACTGGATCGGCAAACAGAGAGAGTTAGAACAAAATCCTTAATGTAATTTAAAGTTTGCTCGCTACGTTTCAACAGCTGAGTATTGTTCTTATTTCAATTGTCAACTTTGTTGGGGAAAAAACGTTATTGTTTACCTCTGGGGTACCGTTTAGACGAGCCTAAAGTCCGCCATTGTCGAAACTATCAGGAACTTGGTAGGAAACAACCTGCGGTTAGATCTCGAAAGTGAACAGTTCCCTGTGTATTAAATTTGCTGAGCCAGGGACGTTGCCCTCATGGAAAGTTGTTAAAAAAAAAAGAGGTAGGAGGTAGGTAGGTCAGCCTCAAAAAGTCTAGTAAGATCGTTATACATATTGCTAGATCGTGCTCATATCATAGTTATATTCCTAGTAAGACAGTGTTATGAACCGCTTACATCCTACACTATTATACTCGTATGAGCAATATTTGTATATATTTTTGTAATCACGTTCTCGAAAACGGCTGTAACAATTGCGATGAAAGTTGCAATAAAGGGGTTTACGGGGGCGAATAATCAATCTAGCTAGGTCTCATATCTGGGAAAATTTGTTTTCTCTATTTACACCCGAGCAGAGCTCGGTCGCTCAGGATCGAGACTAATGCGGGTGAAATCTGGCGCAGCTTGTTAGTTAAATTTTCGAACTAGTTAAGTCTTTTTTTTTTTTTTTTTCAGGATGGGAAATCATCAAATGACTTCTCCCGCTCTGGGCAGAGCGAGAGGGTGTGTCAGACTTTTACTGACTAAAACCCACCCGGAACACGGGTTCAGTTGCCTGTGTGCCGGGGCCGCGATATCCCTTTCGGACAAACCCGCAACCCCAGCAGGCATTGATCTTTTGAACCCGTCGGTTGGTGCTGACATCTCTATGAGGCGCGCGTGGAACACAACGCGCCGTCGACACGGGCCTGGTCCTTATCGGACGGTGAGCTGCCCATTGCTCACCGTCCGCAAGCCCGCGCCTACGGTGGCCGGAAGTCGGCTCTCGACTCCCGACGCCCGGGGCGTCTCCTGCGGCGACTAGGGCCGCGAGGGCGTGCAGCTTGCATCTCCCTCGCGCGCTCCGCCTCCTCCTTCGCGAGCATAACTGCTTCGCAGAAGGAGGTGACGGCCTCCCATGCACTCTCACTCCGAACCATGGCCTGAACCAGGGCCGGACGCGAGAGATCGCCGCCGCCGATCGCCTCCGTGAGGACACGGCGGTGCTCCGCCCAAGCCGGGCAGACCTCCACCGTATGCTCTACCGTGTCCTCCGGGCGATCCACACAGTGGTGACACCCGGGCGTTTCCTCCCGCCTTACGTGGAACAGGAACATCCCGAAACAACCGTGTCCGGTGAGGACCTGCGTCAGGCGGAAGGTGAGGACGCCATGGCGCCTCTCGAGCCACTCCTCAAAAAGGGGACTTATCGCCGCAATTGTGGCGTGCCCAAACTAGTTAGCTCTGTATCGAAAACTTTTGAATCGAAAACCTAAAGTCAAACTCAAAACATTTATTTCAATTGAACCATATACAGGCACTTTTGAAAATTTAATGTCAGAGTGGATCAGTCAGTAACATGAAGCTTTTTTCCTATTCCAAGGCGTAGTAGGTTCCTATAGAGAAGAATATACAGCGTGCCGGTTTAATAGCGAAAAGGTTCCGCGTTTTCGTTTTATGAAGATTTTAATTTCATTAAACGTTATTATTTATTAATATATTTAAAAATTTCTACAATATCATGTTGGATCAGCCTGTAAAAAGAATCGTAGCGCAGAGAAAATTTTCCGAGGTCATGGATCATAACATCGCATCAATGAAATTGAAGGAAAGAACGAGCCCTATATCGGCGAGAGTTCGAAAATATTTTTTTTTCAATTTACGAATTATTTTATCTTATAGTAATTCTTATGTTTACTGGCCAAGCCCTACCCGTGTGTTAAATTAATGTCGCCATTTTAGAGGCACGTTGTAGATGGAAAGAATATATCATTACCCTACAATACAAGTTCGGTTTTCCGACGTTTTCCTTAAGCCTGCCTTTATTTGGAAATAACAAAAATATTGAGGGCTATTTACTGGCTCAAAACGAAATTAGTTTTCAAGTTTACTGACCCATTAAAATTAATAAGCGGGCCTTATCAAAACATAAGTTAATTAATTTTTTGATTGAATATTTCGAATATTTCATGTTGGAATAATTTGGCGAACCTTTGCGGAATGTTCGTTATTGTTTATATAATATATATTATAAAGAGGTAAAATTTGTTTGTTTGTTCGTTTGTTTGATTCTAAGTTTGTATGTAGGGGGTAATCTCCGGAACTACTAGTCGGATTTGAAAAATTCTTTTTGCATTGGATAGCCCGATTCTTGAGAATGGTTATAGGCTCGCGGAGAAATAAGGTAGGAATATAGTTCTGGAGTGGCGATCGCGTACCTGAAGACGTAGCGTTGGAAGGCCTCCCAAAAGGTGGACCGATGACCTTGTGAATGCCGCAGGAATCCGCTGGATGCTTCAAGCACATAACCGGTCGAAGTGGCGATGCTTGGAGGAGGCCTATGTCCAGCAGTGGACGTTTTTTCGAAATGATGATGATGATGAGAAATAAAACAGTGAACAATGAACCTTCCTACAATTTTATTACATTTCCTTAATGAACACGGAATGCAAGAACAGTAAGTTAATATCTTTTTATTTGTGAAACATTTATGGGAGCTTTTCAATAGTGTTAGTCCCCAAAATATATATTTTATGATACACTATGATTTCGATTTGAAGTATGTAGCTCAACCATTTGAGATATTTAATATCTAGAAAAAGAGAAAAAAAAAAATCTAATCTAAATACACATTACTAAAAAAAAAAACAAATTACCATACCCCTTTACAAATTAGCCAAAAGCCTCGTATTCATTATTCAACAGAAAAAAATGAAATTTTTGTCTATTGCTTGCTGTCAGGGTCAGAGACCAAAGACAATTTATAATTCCGTAATGTGTTGCGACCGTTGCCACCTTTAAGATAAGATTAATCAATCTGCCTACCCTTTTCCCAACTATGTTGGGGTCGGCTTCCAGTGTAACCGGATGCAGCTGAATACCAGTATTTTACATGAAGTGACTGCCTATCTGACCTCCACAACCCAGTAACTGGGTAATACGATATTCCTTGGTAAGACTGGTTGTCAGATTTTCGGGCTTCTGACGACGCGTAACGACTGCCAAAGATCCACGAATGCCCCGGATAGGACCAGCGGCTTAACGTGCTTTCCGTGCACGGAGGAGTCACGGTATGTAAAGATGGTCACCCATCCACAGACCAACCCTGGCAAGCGCAGGTTTTTTTTTTTTTTTGAGGATGGGAAATCATCAAATGACTTCTCCCGCTCTGGGCGGAGCGAGAGGGTGTGTCAAACTTTTACTGACTAAAACCCACCCGTGGTCCTTCCGTTGCCCATGTGCCGGGGCCGCGATATACCTTTCGGACAAACCCGCAACCCCAGCAGGCATTGGTCCTTACGGACCCCGTCGGTTGGTGCTGACATCTCTTTGAGGCGCGCGTGGAACACAACGCGCCGTCGACCCGGGCCTGGTCCTTATCGGACGGCGAGCTACCCATTGCTCACCGTCCGCAAGCCCGCGCCTGCGGTGGCCGGAAGTCTAGTTTAAAGTGATATATTGAAAAAATGAGATTTTTCTTTATCGTGTACCATAAGTTTATGGAATAGGGATTAAATTTTTTGGTGTATGTTTTTTGACTTTATGGCCTAGTATCCTGAAAAAGGAATACAAGATACAATGAAATTTTCTCGATACAAAAAATTGCAGATACATTTTATTTTTATGTTTTTTGAGTATCAAGGCGTAACGCTTATGTGTTTTTCAATGGAGTTTTCTTTAAAACATTAAGAGTAATCGTATCAAGTTTTTGAAAAGCAGTTATAGTTTTAATATTACTTATTATTTAAAAGACGGCAATTTGATTTGGCACATACGTTGTTTTATTTCGAGCGCACACACATTATAGCCATCCTTTTTGTTGCGTATCAAAAGTAATGTCATCACTCTCGTTCATTTATAAATCAGTCGCCCGGTGGAGCTCATCGACGATGAATCTATGTAATTTTTTTGCAAATCGGTGCGATGAAATTTACGTGATTTAAATAATTATGTTTACAGAAAAGGTTACTAGTTTAGCAAGTTAAAGTAATTACTTAATACAATTAGTGTTGAGTAAGTATTTAGACTGTGTGTGTGTGTGTATTCTCGTGACTGTGAACGATATAACATTATTTTTCTGTTATTATATTGTGGCGATATTTAAATAATTTAAAAAAATAGCAAGAAATAAAAAACCAAAATTTAACAGTACCTGCAACGTTAGATAACGTTAGATAATCCTATCGAATCTTAGAGTCACAGAAGCAATGTGAGGAAAATACTCGATTCATGCCATGTTTTATGTTGAATCGAATGAAAAATCGAAATAGAGCAGCCTTTAATCATCGATTGGACGGGTTAAACTTTTTTTTAAATCACATTTACACTTGTAGACTTGCTTTCGGCTTGCTTTTAGACTTGCATTTCTTCATTATTGGTTTCTCCAAGAAGGTATGCTTGTTTATGTTTGTGTTAAGAGTGGGTCGAAAGTAAGTACGTAGAGTTCATTGTTCATAAGATCTCAAGTTCTGTCGCTTGAAAGTCCACGTTTTAAAGCTAGCAGTATAGTAGCTAGTACAGCAATTATAGCCTACTTGTGTGACCGTCGGACCACTGACTTTTCTGAGTCATGTCCCTATTGTATAATTATCACTTGCTTCAAAAACGGTGCAGGAAAACATCGTGAGGAAACCGGCATGCCTGAGAGATATTTCTCGACGGCATGTGAAGAAAAGTCGGAGGCCCATGGGCGGCATAAAAACTCTGACACTGGTGTGAGAGTTTAGGTTTAGCTACTAACCACACGAAAATGAAGACGAAGAAGGTACTGTTTCCTAAAAGAGCGGTGGCCGCAACATAGCGTCTGTAATTTACCGGCGAATGACAATGAGACGTTATTTATGAAATGAAGTGGGTGTTTTCCTTGAGAACGTTTTGCGACGCAATAAATCCCGCTGCCATCATTTTCATGACGGCCGTCACTGCAGCCGGCTGTTATGTGGCGGCCGATATGTAGCGGCCGTTATATGGCGGCCGTTATTTAGCGGTGGTTATTCACCGGTCGTTATGTAGCGGCCAGTATATAGCGGCCGCTAGGTGGGAAGGATGCTAGATAGATACTCCAATATCTGCACAGGGCAATCAATGAACTAATCACTTTTTATCAATAAGATGATAAATGTATATTGTTATTATATTTTTCCTCATTTTTTATTCCAAGTAATTTGAAAAAGTCACGATCATTTATGTAAAAAAACCCTTAGGTAAAATAAAAAAAAATAAAAAAAAACATTTAAGACTACTTTTGTCCATAAAAAGAAAACGAAATGTCGCATTTTTCTTAAATTCTCATTTTCTTTTTCAAAAATATTCAATGTACAGTTTTGACTTCGTTACGATTTTATTATGTGTATAGATAAGATAATATCAATTATTCAGGCATGCAAGATGTTACATTGAGTTATGTATATCAAAGTCATGGTATATACACACACTTGCCACAGCACATGATATAGTAACACTTCCCCGATTTTTAAATGTTCACGCTTTGGTTAAAATAATATTTTGAGGTACCTATTTCGCAGGTTTTTTATTGAAATCGATCCTTTATTTTCTTTTTCGTGTGGTTAGTGACTAACCTGGTGTCAGATTTTTTATGCCGCCCATGGACCTCTGACTTGGCTTCACATGCCGTCGAGAAATATCTCTCAGGCATGCCAGCTTCCTCAAGATGTTTTGCTTCACCGTTTTGAAGCAAGTGATAATTATACAATCCGCACATGAATCCGAAAAAGTCAGAGGTGCGTGCCTTGGGTTCGAACTCGAGACCTATGAATTGGCAGTCCGACGGTCACACCACTAGGCTATCACTGCTATCGATACTTTATTATTGTTTGACATATTTCCAAGTTTATCGAACTCTTCTTTCTTTCTTACTTACCTTGCTTGTGTTGTAATTGTAGCCTAGACACTAAACGTAACATAATGCAACAGGAAGTCCTTTATTAACGTCCTTTATGATTATCGGGCGCCACAGTAATAATGGTACATCCCTAATAAGCACTTTTGTGTATGTGCGTGACTGTTTCACATAAGTACAGTCTAACTAGCGATTTGGTATACAGGTGAAAATATACATCTTTAGAGGTATGAGGAACAGGGTGTAAAGTTCACTCATACTCTATACAAAAGGGAGGAACCTCCGATCAGACGGGGGTCGAGTCTGCCAGTCAACTAACCAACGATTGATGTCGGGGAAGTTATATACATGCTGTTTGCGCGCTAAACTCTAATTGCGCGATGCAGGATTTGTGTGACGTCAGGATTTTGTGTGACCTGACGTCACACAAAATCCTGACGTCACTGTGTGACTATGTGACGTCAGGTATTTAATGCGTAGTTCGCATGTGGCGATGTAGATTGCATACATTGCATACCACTTTTTTATAAAAAAGTGGTATGCAATTTCAATATTTAGTTTAACACAAGATAACTTCACGCCTGTACTCCCTGAAGGGTTAGGTAGACCCACTCAGGGGGGGGGTTAGGTGGGTTAGGGATAGGTGCACCTGTAGTACATCCACATTTCCCCAGTTATGTTCAGGTCCCATGAAATAGGCGACGAGCCTATGGCCATCAACTGGACACACTCTGGGCTGCTACTGAGAAATTTCTGTTGGAAAAACTCAATAATACTATGCCCAAGCCGGGAATCGAACCCAGAACCTCATACCCAGCAGTAGCGCTTGTGACGACTAGAGCAACGAGGCCGTCAATATTAAGTTTAATTCTGACAAAAATTAAAAATAAATATTTAAATTGCGTATCATTTTATGACATTTTATTTGTAGTAGAGTGAGGCGCACCCCAGCTAGGTAGACCACTGGCCTCAAAAAGGTGAGTGTGGGACAGACTGGATGCAGAAGGCGGAGAACAGAGTGTTGTGACGCAACCTGGGAGAGGCCTATGTCCAGCAGTGGAGTGCAATAGGCTGAATTGATTGAATATATCATTGTCATGGATTTCCGCAAAGTAACACCTGGTTCCATAACTTAGTGATCTTTCCACTACACTACCAACATTAAGTTTTATACTTATGACATACGGACCAGGCGGACTTAGAACAAGCCCTACCACCAACCAAACCACGCAGAAATAATTGTTTACCCCCACTGGGAATCGAACCTGTCTGTGTCTAACCACTAGGCCTGCTTTTTTAACAGAGTGATGTAAAATAATTTACTACTCAGCACAGTCATAACATTGTTTAAAAGTAGATGCATGTTGGCTGACTGTATGCCTGTTTTTTGTGAGAAGATTGCATGATTACGCGAAAGCAGTAAGATCGATACTTTCGAGATGTGTTACTGGTGGAGGCTACTTCGTAAACGATGGACCGCCATGAGAACGAATTAATCCATACCGGGGCCACTCAACATTACCAAGCGGCTATCTACAATATGCCAGGAGCTGAGGGCACTCAGCGCAAGGCAGAGCAACGGCAAGATGGTCAGGCGCGATCAATTAGGATGTTGCAGACAGCATGTCTCGAGTGATCCACACTGCAGAAGACTGCATAACTGGTCGCGTCGTATGTATTCGGGATCCTCAGCATTGAGGGAACGAGGAAGTAGAAGAAGAATAATAAATAAAAGTTTCTAAAAAATACTCTTTTTGACAAGTTTTTATTTAACTTACCTTGTTAGTTAGCAAAATCTTGCAAGCTGAACTAATACCACTTCCTCTTATCCTACGGAGTTGAAATTGTACATATTGGTACAGTTTCAAAGACAATGCATTTTTTATGGTCCATGACCTGATTCTACACCCAAAAGTACAAAGACACGTAATTTAATATACGCATTTTATTATGATAGTCCGTTCTAAAATCAACCATGACCTGGCTCCAATGACTTGTGTAAAGGCATATTGGGGTTCGTTGGATTTGCCTTTACAAGTACCATTCAAGTGAAGGTGATAGAACAGATATTTAAACAGATTGTAATGCAAAAAAGCACATTGTTTTTGTTGTAAAAACCTAAAAACAAGCTTTTAATTAACTAAAATGTATTAAATAAAACTTACCTACGTGAACTTCCTTCTTACTCTTAAAGATAAGCCGCAAGCTTTTAAGAAAATATTAAAGTTCTGTAAGTCTATTTAGTAAATTTTTAGTTCATTAAAGCCTGTTTAGTAAAAGTTTTTTCTTAAAATTTATTATTGATAGGTATTTTTCTAATGTATTAGAGTAGTGTAATTGGCTGAGGGTGTTCTATTTAAAATAAATAAATACTGAATAGCTCGAATCGAACAGCTTGTACTCCCCTGCCGCCTCATTCAACTTTGTTCCATTGATTATAGAGTTCATTACATTGATGCGTTTACTTCGCCACTCCTGCAACCCAGTTGATTCTAACTTTCAAGATTAAGTTTCAACTATGGGAGTTATAAGATAACTTTGGGCATAGACTTTCAGACCTTGATTAAAAGTGGGATTGATGTTGTGACTTTGTTGATATTGTTGGCTTGTAGTTGTCTATTGGAGGAGGTCGTGGCTAAGTAATAACAGCCCCACGGGTTGATCCAACATGTTAAGCTATGCTTGCCGGGGTTGGTCCGTGGATGGGTGACCATCTTTACATACAGAGACTCCTCCGTGCCTTGGAAAGCACGTGAAGCCGTTGGTCCCGGCTGTCATTCGTGGATCTTTGACATTCGTAACGGGTCGTCAGAAGCCTGAAAGTCCAGTCCAACAACCAGTCTTACCAAGGGGTATCGTATTACCCAGTTACTGGGTTGTGGAGGTCAGATAGGCAGTCGCTCTATGTAAAATACGGGTATTCAGCTGCATCCGGTTACACTAGAAGCCGACCCCAACATAGTTGAGAATAGGCTAGGCAGATTGATTGATTGAGTTTTCTATTGGTAAGCATAGCAAGTGAGAGCAGGGGTGGCCCAGTGGTCCCGACTTACGAGTTGCAGGTCGTAGATTCCAACCCAGGCAGGCGCTTAACTTTATGTAAATAATTTCATCACCACTACTCTCAAAATGGTGAAGGAAAACTTCGCAAGGAAACCGGCATGTCCTAGAAACAAAAATTCGAAGACATGTTACATCTACCAACTCGCACTGGGCCCGCGTGGTACATAACAGCCAACTCCCTCTTGAAGAGAGGAGGCCTAGGCCTGTACTGTGTCTTAGCAGGGGAACCTTTATAGGTTGATTTTGCTTATATAGTTGTAGAACAGATTCCTTAACAATAATATAAATGTTTCATAATTTCTTTAGTTTAGATAGATAGTAAATTTTCGTTCTTAATAGACTATTTACAGTCTCTTTAGAACCAGCCATTTGTTAGGAATGGTGGTACTCTCAGTAAGCAGTTTCATAGTAACTAGGATTTAGTAAATATAGAAATTAAATTATAGACATGTTACTGAAAACAATTGAATGCTGAATTGTTTCAAAGAAGGTTTCATATAACTATGCTGGTCTTTCAAACAAAGAAAGAAGAAACAGAAAAACAAGAATAAGATATTTCTCGACGGCATGTGAAGCCACGTCAGAGGCCCATGGGCGGCTTTAAAACTCTGACACAAGGTTAGTCACTAACCACACGAAAAGAAGAAGAAGAAAATAACGGAAACAATTATGATGTTGGTGAAATTTTTTTTATGAATAATCTAGAGGGGGCCAGCATTGCAGCTTCATGCTCCCGATATTTGGTGTCCTGTGTTCATCGCTTGGCGTTAACGACCTGATAATTTTCCTTGAATTAGGATTATCTCAGAACACAGATGAGCTGTTTTCCCACCCTTGTAGATACATTTGATCTATACCAACTCTTTACAGAAATGAATTGGTTTTACGGTGTTGCCCACCGCCCCGGCCGCCCGTGGTTAAATAAGGAAATACTCACCAAGCAACCTAAAGACTCCTTTATGAAACCCTCAAACGAACCTGAGGAACTGTTACGGGCAAGTTCAAAAATAAATTTAATGCTTACGCCGCCGGCATCGCAAAACGTTCCAAATAAATAACTGAAAACTTTTTCAATTTCATCCCACGATCCACAAATTGTGTTTTGCGTCTGAGTAAATCGAAAAATGAATAACAAATTTTGCCTTCTATAATAATCAAGGTAGCGAAATTAATTGCGTTTAGAACACATTTCGCGCTGCGTTTGACTTTCATTTTGTTATTGTAGAAATTATATTCAATGTTGAAAATAGTTTGATTCCATTGGAAACAACAATTGGTTCGACGTCGAAACCAATTTGCGTCAAACTCGATCTGATAAGGAAGATCTCTTGTGGCGGCTACAATAGGTCGTCGCAGCTACAATTTGTAATATTGAACAATAATCAGGGATGATAAACAATGTGGGCTTAATCGAACAAACAGTAGAGCGGGAACAATGTCCATTTATACATATTCATCGGCTATTAATTCAATTTTCATTGGTGGTTTTCACTCAGCGAGTTGATTTTGGTTCATTTGTCACTTTCCACATGAATAATTTTCGGATCTTTGTTTAAACAGTGTTGGCACTTGTGTGTCGCTATTTGTGTATTGTCTTTCATATCAAAAACATTGTGTTTAATGATTCGATTTATTCACGAGTCGTGTGAATGGAGTTGATGTGTTTTGTGCAAATTATTTGATTGCGATTTCCTGGCATACACTTACTTAATACCTGATGTTGCCTTTTATTTATGTGTTATGTATTGTGTATATATTTTGTTGGAGATAAATAGCTCTACACGCACTTGTTATAATTTTTACATTAATTAAATCTTTTTTTATGCTTCATTACGAGAAAGATATACATATACATAGATTAAATGCTGTTGAAAATAATTATATAAAAGTATATAATTAGCTATCTCAATTTGACAAATTGTTGTTTTCAACTCGACCATTCATAATGACGTGGAATAAAATACATATAAAGATAATCTAACCCGTTCATCAAATTGATATATATACCTAATATTCCATGACCTCGCCTGGACACGACATATTTTATTTTATACAAATATCTACACATACTGGCTGACTAGGAAAACCAGGGACATAATGAAAAACATTCAGTTCAATTTGGCGATTATCATTTGATTCTAAAGGTGGAAAAAATGGTTTATTCCTAACCAGTCAGTCGATTCTGTAAAAATATTAACGTGAAGCTTAGGTGAAGTGAGCGTGAAGTGAGCTGTCACTGCCACAGAATCGACCGGCAGGATGCTAGGGATTAACACTATTGACAGCTCACTTCACGCTCACTTCACCTAAGTTTCACGGTGATATTTTTACAGAATCGAACGGCTGATCCGGAAATCCTAACCCGGTCGCGAGTTAGGTTAGGAACTTGAAAAACATGATAATATTTATTCCAAACGTAACCCTCTTCCTAACCTGACCCGACGTATCGTTTCTAATAACCCGAATTGCGATATAGATAGGTTTTCCCCTCTCCTCTTTCATAGACTGAAAAGTACCTATTTGTCAAATCAGAGTTTAATATTTACTATAAAAAATAATTAAATTTCTAATATAATGTCATACTTTGAACTTACTTTTTAAACAGAAACAAACACAGTAAGTATAATATTTTGTAAATGATTAATTAGGAGAAGTAAATGAGAAGAAGTATATGTGTGATATCGATTACGTATAGTAAATATTAAACTCTGATTTGACAAATAGGTACTTTTCATTCTAAGAAAGAGGAGAGGGGAAAACCTATCTATATCGCAATTCGGGTTATTAGAAACGATACGTCGGGTCAGGTTGGGAAGAGGGTTACATTTGGAATAAATATAATCATGTTTTTCAAGTTCCTATCCTAACCCGCGACCGGGTTAGGATTTCCGGGTCAGGTTAGGAGTAAACCGAAAAAAATGGGACCTCAGTGATTGATGTATTACTTATTCAATAAAATACATATTTTAATTTGTGTAAGCTCATATTTTTACCTATCTTAAGCGGAGTTTAGTTATGGAGGAATATCGTTTTACTCATTATAATTCAAGTAATTACGAATGTGTGCCTATTGATTTACCTGTCTTTCAATTCTGCGGAAACAGCCTCAAGCGATGTGACTTGCGACGAGATTTGCGTCAAGCGACACTTGCGGTCGCTTGGCAAGTCGCGTCGCTATAAACAACATCTTTCATTGGTTTTTTTCGGAGTCACTGTTGCAAGACGCGTATCAATTGACCGTGTAGTGGTGGCCACGGTGTTAGTCCAGAGCAAATGTTCCACATGAGGCGAATTATATTAGGTGCCTACATGTCATCTAAGGTTTTAATTTTTTTTTCCTTAGTACATGACCATAGATTATATAACCCAGAAAGTCCCTAGTTTACTCAGTTACACTTCATATTTATGTCTATCGCTATAATTATGAGACAGTAAAGTTAAATTAATTTCTAACACGCGACTATCGATCATAGAAGATTACAATAATTATGCATTCATTACCGACTTTTAAACCGAGGACACGTGGACTGTAATTAAAACGGGAAGTCTTTTTTTTATAAAAGATCGGTGTCATAATTTATGCAGTCTCTAATAACAGTTCATACCAAAGATTTAAATCGTAGATTCGCCCTACCGCGTCAAAAGATGGTTGCGTTTCTGACACCTTTGACACACACAATTTTGCTGGTTTTAGCACGTTGAGAGTAAATCTAACGATTTAAATCTTTGGTTTATAATACATTTATTTGTGACAATGAAAACTGAAATTACTTAGATTTTTAATAATTTATGTAACCTATCTTTAGGATGAGACACTATCTAATACATTCTAGAATGTTGGCCGTTCACGCTGAATTTCTGCCTCTATTGGAATCTAACCTTTGGTTAACCATTCAATATTGAATTATGACGGTCATCTCTACCCGTAGGCCGCGTCCTTAAAGCTGACAAAGATAGTTAAATTGGTATTATTGTTAATTTTAGGCGCCGAAAACCTACTTATAATGATGTTATACTGAACATCACGTCTAAACGAGTAGTGTTAATAATTTAGAAAAAATATATGTTAAATTAGAGCATTTTCTCATTAATTTACTATAAGAATATTTTAGATTATGTTTGAGAAATTAATTTGTAAATTCATGTCTAACGCGGATAACAAACTGAGAATCATGTAAAATCTATCAAGCGTATTTTTGGAACTTTCACTATTTTAAAGATAATTTAAGTATTGACCTTTTAGTATACGTGTTTTAATTAAATATCTTTGTTTTATGTATAATAAATTAATAATGCGTCTAATTTGGAGCAGAGCTCCTTGATAGGTGAGTCCTATTACTGGCTGGACGTACAATGCGCTGCGTGAGCTCAGTACAGAACACATAAGCTAACCACTCAAGGACACTGGCTTATATCTGCGTCTTAAGATCATAAGGAAGACTTGGTTCAGTAGTGGGGTTTATAGATTGACATAGACACAGAAAGTAACTTATTACTATCATACTAATTTGCAATAGTGTAAATAGTTAGTTGTGTTATATATTGTACTACCGATCTGCTCCTGGGGGCCTACTCCCTTTTTTTTTTTTTTCAGTATGGTAAATCATCAAATGACTTCTCCCGCTCTGGGCAGAGCGAGAGGGTGTGTCAGACTTTTACTGACTAAAACTCACCCGTGTTCCTTCCGTTGCCTGTGTGCCGGGGCCGCGTTATCCCTTTCGGACAAACCCGCAACCCCAGCAGAGGGCCTATTCCCTAAGCGAAGTTCGTTGTTTCGGCTGTCGTTACGGGTGCTTCGTTCTCCGTCTCACTTACAGACATACCGTAAGTGGAAAGGAGAGCGAAGCGCCCGTAACGACGGTCAAAACTACGGATTTCACTTAGGTTGCAGGCCCCCTGCTTCGCATGGTTTTAACGACTTGACAAAACATCGAGATTTCTTAGAAAAACATAACTTAAACATTAACGTATTATACAAATAAACCTTCCGGAATAAATTCTCAAAACGATAGTGACATCCTCATCAAAATCTGTTTCGTGGTTTAGAAGAACAACGTGGACATACAGCCAAACGTAAAAAGCGACTTTGTTTTAAATTATGTATAGATATAAAGTCATAAGTCATTATTTCATAACAAATACATTGTGTTGAAAATATTACAGTGATAATAAATAAAATAGAGAAATAAATAACAATTAAAAAAAACCTTACATTAATATTTAAAATTCATTACGCATTTAAAGTGTATCCATATCACTAATATATAATTTTATGTCAATAATTTTGTACCAATAATTTTAATAATCAACATTGTATTTAAATTCAAAATTCATCCAGTATTAAAATAAAATAATTAACCATATAAAAAAAAAACTACATTCCAAATTTAAAGATTAAAGATTTTAATATATTTACAATAACAATATTTTCTTGATACACGAAAGGTTGACCCTTCTACTGACATAACTTCAGAATAATTCCTTAATCGCTGCCAGATCCTTGTTTAAAATAACCTTGGAGAAAAAATTACTTCGTAGGGACCACAGGAATCTTAATAAGTAAGTAGAAGTCATATTATTTCGTTGAGTTTGAATGGTCCAGCCCTGAAGACGAGGCAGAGGATATAAAAGGTTTTGTGGGCTTTAAGCGGTCTAAATAAATTAAATTACTTGACTGCCTCTTTAGTGTAGTGGTTTCAAGTGTGAGTGCTGAGCATGAGGACCTGGGTTCGATTCCCAGGTCGGGCAAAGTGTTATTGTGTTGTGTTTTCCATCAGGAATTTCTGAGTAGTAGCCCGCAGTCTTGATTTGTGCACGGTTGGTGGCTATAGGCTCGCCCCCTATTACATGGGACTTAAACATAACTGGCGAAATGTGGGTGTACTATGGGTACGCCTCTGCCTAACCCTTCGAGGAAACAAGGACTGATATTTATGTCTAAAGAAAAAATAGCTAGCGAAACTTCACAAACATGATGGTATCGATATCTTAACACGATAAGATTTTTTTTTGGAACCGCCGTCGGCTGTTAGTGTTGTTAAGTACTTGTAATATATCAGGTTAAAACAAGTGAAATTTTATTAAAATTTCGTTCAAACCAATTTTCGGTGGAAGCTTACATGGTAATGTACATCATATTTTTTTTTTCTTTTATCATTCTCTTATTTTAGAAGTTACACTTTAGAATTGTCTCTCGCGCAAACTATTCAGTTTAGAAAAAAAAAAAATTAGAAACCTCAATATCATTTTTAAAGACCTATCCATAGATACGGGAGATATGGGTTTGATATTTTTTTTTTTGAGTTTAAGTTCTAAGTATGGGGAACCCCAATTTTTTTATTTTTTTTTCTATTGTTGTGTGAAAATCTTAATGCGGTTCACAGAATACTTCTACTTACTAAGTTTCAACAGTATACTTCTTATAGTTTCGGAAAAAAGTGGCTGTGACATACGGACGGACAGACAGACAGACAGACATGACGAATCCATAAGGGTTCCGTTTTTTGCCATTTGGCTACGGAACCCTAAAAACCCTGTCCAATCCGAAAGGGGCTCATAGGTACTGCAATAACATTACCTAAAAGAAATAAAACATATTAATATTGAAAATAAAAAAGTTATTGCTATTTAAAAATCACAATTTTAGTATCAAATATACGCCAAATCCATAAAAAAACTGTTTGCCTTCTTTTAGGTTTTTTTTACATGTTGTACAAACTACATTGTAACTACATTTCCCCAGTTATGTAAGTAAAGTCCCAGTGGCGCCCGGAGGGGTCGGCTGCCCATAGTAATATCCCTGTTGTATTCCTCAGCCGGTTTCCATCTTCAGAAAAACCCTTCTATAACCTTATTTAGATTACTGTGGTAAAGCTTTACCGTTGTTAGGTATATGACAAATGGTTGGCATAAAGCTAGAAAGACGTGATGCGGGTCTTTCTTTATTTGCGTCTGCTCAAAGTAGGTCGACGTATGAAGCCCACGTAAATTTTTATAAAATAGCTTTTAAGTTTCTTATTCCATACTCCTGTTTACGTTATTTTCTTGCAAAATGTAAGGTGGAATTAAATTAGCATGGTATACATATGATATGTATAATATTATCCTAATAATAATAGATATATATTATTTAACTTAATAGTGGCTTGGCAAATCATCAAGATTTACTTAAGTTTAATATTAATATATTCTTTCTTTTTGAGGAGCTCGTGGCTAAGTAACAACAGCCGCACTGGTCGATCCATCACGTTAAGCTACGCTTGCCGGGGTTGGTCAATGGATCGGTGACCATCTTAACATACCGAGAATCTTCCGTGTCTCGGAAAGCACGTTAAGCCGTTGGTCCCGGCTGTTATTCGAGGATCTTTGACAGTCGTTACGAGTCGTCAGAAGCCCGAAAGTCTGACACCAGTCTTACCAAGGGGTAGCGTATTACCCAGTTACTGGGTTGTGGAGGTGAGATAGGCGGTCGCTCCATGTAAAATACTGGTATTCAGCTGCATCCGATTAGACTGGAAGCCGACCCCAACATAGTTGGGAAAAGGCTAGGTAGATTGATTGATTAAACCGCATTAAAATCCGTTGCGTTTTTTAGAAACGCACGGGTATATACGAAAAGCGATCAATTTATAAGTAGCTGACCATAAAACAAAAGAGAATCAGTTTCTAAATTCATAATTTTGAAACTACTCTACCAGCGGTCATTGACCCCGTCATCTGTAATCTTGGTTAGGCTATTATGAGCCATGAATGTCATTTTTGTTGTTGTTAGGCATTATGTGCAAGGGCAATATTTTCGTTGTCAGAATATGGTGGCTAAATAAGGACACAAAATGAATCCCTGAATTTTCCTTTAATTTGATTATTGAAGGATATGATCTAAAGTTGCCAGTCGAACATTCTCTCATGTGTTAAAAATCCAGTGAAAAAGCTATTCCCTGTCGCATCGCAGGACCAACTTTTTCAGGCAGTCTAAAACTATTCGACTGTGCAAAACGGGCACCTTTTTATTTTGAAAGTTTTGTTACAGTGTACATGTACGTACGTGTTTCAATATGAATACGGAACTAGGAGAGTTTAAACAATTACCTACCAATTTAAAGCCTAGCTTTTTGTTGGCACTTTTTGTCGCACGTATCAAGAACTTTTTGGAACGAAGTTCTTTAGGACGGCTTGCGGTAGGAGTACACTTCTCCTTTCTGAACTCACACACCCCTCCTTCTTATCTTATGTCTCACTTCCAATATCTATGTTCTTCATACGCTAAGAATCTGCGTTCTTCCAACAACCTTCTTCTACTCTGTCCTTCTCATACTTCTGACTTTGTTCATTCTGCCTTTCATATTCAGTCCATTCTTCTCTGTAATGCGCTTCCTCTTGATATCAGGATGGCCACCAGACGGTATGCATTTAAGTGGAAATTGCAAAGTTATTTTCAAAACAAATAGTGTAGAGTCATCACAATTACCTCATGGCCTTTATCCTTATATATATATATATAATGTAGCTATATATTATAGTAAATATGTATGTACGTGTATTATAAGTTTATAAACTATATATGTACTTGTGTACCTATTTTATTTATAATTCATTGAGGTCTTATTAATATTTTTTTTTATTATTATCTCCTCTAATTCGGAGCACCTGCCATCTTATCTCTTCACCACCCTTGGTTGACTGGTAGAGAATGCCTAAGGCATTAAGTCCGCCTTTGTACCTTATTGTGTGCGAGAAGTTTAAATAAATAAAAGCGTCTTCTTTTAATTGGATAGTAATAGAGAGAAAGTGTGAAATTGGTCAAAGCGAAATTTTTCAAGATGGGTATCGTTTTCATAGTTATCGAGGGTGCTAAAGTCGATAGTGAGGTCAAAATATAAATCACACAAAAAAAATAAGCTCTTACTACAGCTAGGATATACATAGTATAATACAAGTATGTTTTCATAAATTCATCATCTCATTGTAACTGCAATTTAATTCCAAGGTATCATCTATTCCAGGTTTGCTGATTTTAGTAGGTGATTGTAAAACCAATATTTTTAAAGGCATTATGTACATTATGACTGACTTATTTCTTTCACAGAAAGATACATATTATTTCGTAGGAAATGCGAGAATCTAAAAGTTATCCCTGTATCATAAAACAGTGCTCAGTTCAGCGTGTTAGCTCGCACGTGTTTTCTCATTGTTTCGCAAACAGTAGAAAACGTTGCCGTAATTAAAATTAAATTAGCTATCCGTCTAGCGCAACTGCTTCCAATTTTCACGAAAGACTATCTTCCGTACAGTTTATTAAACGAAGCCTTTCAGTAAACTTACTTCGATGCGAAGCTCGCCTAGTAATGAAACACCAGAGAGTTTGCCAAATTAATTTAAACCCACTGCATCTTACTATAAACTGAGAGTGAGCTACTTGAAATTTATTAGATAATTAAATTACTGATACGCATAATTTTGTTTTCCTTTGTTTAACGCCGGACTCCACCAAAGAGGAGACGAGACAAGAGGAGAGAGACGTGTTTTAAGCAACCAATAGATTTTGTATTAACTTTTTGACATTATACTGTATTTTTAACCGACTTCCCAAAAAGGAGGAGGTTATCAATTCGGTTGTATGTTTTTTTTTTATGTTTGTTACCTCATAACTCCGTCATTTACGAACCGATTTACTTGAAAGGATATACTTTCTGATTGGTCCTATTTTTATCAAAATTCAGTTCTGATGATGTAATCCATGAGGAATTGAGGGAACTCTTCAAATATTATAGGCATACACATAGCGATTTTGGTATTTTAAATCAGAATATTGATACAAAATATTGGTTACATCATTCATATTGTAATTATACATGTGAGAACAATGTAGAGAGACGTGCACGTTAAAAGCGTCCGTAATAAAACAAAAACAATTCAAAAATTAAAATAAATTCAAAAAAGCCTTGGCAGCTAAAAGATGACCAGTCCCTATTGACGGCGCCCGTTCACGAACATGACACATGGATCAGCATCATTTAGCTCAACCATTTTGAAGGGAACTTAATGATCCAACACACACGCCACCACCAGCGAAACATTTGAGTGAGCATGACATACTCTCAGCCGCAAGGGCACATTCAAGTCAATGAAAGACGTACCCATTATATGGTAGCTTTAAAGTAGGTAAATAGTGCTCACACATGTGTTAAGCAATTATATAATACTATGAGATTGAATTTATACAATCTAAATATAGTCTTACAATCTTCAGCAGCTTCAACAATATTTTCGAATGCCAATCAATTAGTTTATGCGCCCTTGTGGAGCTGGACCAGCGTTGAGCCAAGCATTTTTGTCAACGATGTAATCCCCCAATTTATAATATGCTTGGCAGCATAGTGTGCGTTTTATACAAGATTTAAAATTCGTTTCATTCAGTTGGAGTATGTGGGGAGGTATTTTATTGTAACATTTAAAACAGTACCCCATGAAGGTTGAGTCTACTTTAGCCAGTCTGAAACCCGGTTGAACTAATTGGTCCCTATTTCTAGTGCTATAATTGTATCTATCACCTCTTTTACTGAAAAGACTTAGATTTGTGCTACTTGAGTCGTCTGCTATGTGTGGCCTTGATTGTCAGAAGACAGATTTCGTAGCCTCGTTATTCCGTCAATGATCCTGTCGTCGTGTGGTCGCTTTAGTAATTTGTTCGCATAAAACTATGCCTTCCAAACTTCTGACACGACTAAGCAAGACGTATATTTGCCCTTTTGCAATTTTTTTTACCAAGGTAGATCACAGGTCTTTCGAGGATGGTACCCTATAATTTATGGACTGTGACCGCCCAGCTTAATATTAGAGGCAGCATACGACGCTCCACATCTCCTAACCCCTTGCCGCCTGGAAGGTAGTGCTTGTTGGTGGTATGGGTATCACTTTGAAAAATATAAATTAGCATATCTTTTTATTGGATGAGACGATTGCAATGAAACAAAAACAAAATGTTATATCGTGATTATATTCTATTTACAATTTTAATAGGACTGTAATTAAATTTCAAAAATGTTATATCTGCTAAATTTTATGTAGAAAAATGCATTCATTAGTACCATTTTGGGACTACAATAAATATCATTGAGATGTAAAATAGTTATTTATGCTATAAGTGCGGAAGGTAGGTGATTTCCGACGAGTGGCAATTTTATTCACGAGCGAGCGAAGTGAGCGAGTCTATAAGTCGACACGAGTCGGAAATCATCTTACGCACGTGTATCATACAACGTTTTACTATGCATTGTGCGAGGAAATAAAAAAAAAAAGCGAGCGAGCCTTACGGCAGTCGCCTGTGATGTGCAACGTCTAACATCATCATCATCATTTCAGCCCGGAATCACCCACTGCTGGGTATAGGCCTCCCCCCCTTTCCGCCATACTTCCCGGTTCTGTGCATCTATCATCCAGGTGTTTCCCACGACTTTGACGACTTTGGGGGCATGAGGAACAGGGTGTAAAGTTCACTCATCCCCCATAGAAAAGGGAGGATCCTCCAACCAGACGGGTGTGATGTCTGGCGGGCAATTGCCCAGAGGTTGAAGTCGAGAAGCTTGTATATATGTTTATCGCGCGGTAAACTCTAATTGCGCGATGCAGGATTTGTGTGACGTCAGGATGTTGTGTGACGTCAGGTCTTTGATGCGCAGTTCGCATGTAGCGATGTAGATGCCGCTACATCACTCCCCTCCGGAGACCGGAGGTCGATAGTGGGCTGAGTCTTGAATCTTGCGATGCTTCACAGTGCCAGCTGTGGTTCCAGTGAGTCGGAACCGGGTGCCGCATAGTTCGCGGTGAGTCGGAACTGTCTGCGGTGATTCCCCAGTGAGTCGGGGTGGCGCTGCGTCTTCATCCAGTGGGTCGGATGTGGTACAGCGGCGGGTTGTGGCTGAGGGTGATGACCAGGAATGCGCGTTCACTGCATGCTGGTGGTCAGGATACCCGTTGAAGCCGTGGGTGATGACTGGCTGTGTGGTGTGACTCGCCTCACGAAAGCTTGCGGGAGTGATGATGATGATGACGTCACGCTGAAGTAGTTGCACGAAGGCTGCGTTGACGTTCATGTTCGGGGTCACCAATTTGGGGGTATGAGGAACAGGGTGTATAGTTCACTCATCCACCATAGAAAAGGGAGGACCCTCCGACCAGACGGGTGTGATGTCTGGCGGGCAACTGCCCAGAAGTTGAAGTCGGGAAGCTTGTATATATGTTTATCGCGCGGTAAACTCTAATTGCGCGATGCAGGATTTGTGTGACGTCAGGATGTTGTGTGACGTCAGGTCTTTGATGCGTAGTTCGCATGTAGCGATGTAGATGCCGCTACAGACGATCTAACATACGGCGACGTATATAAATGATAAAAAGAAAACTAATTCATGATTTTGACTTTTGGCTTTGATTTTTACTTTGACTTCGACCTCTACTTCGACTTTGACTTTTACTTCTACTTCGACTTCGACTTCGACTTTGACTTCGACTTCGACTTCCACTTCGACTTCGACTTTGACTTTGACTTCGACTACGACTTCGACTTCGACTTCGACTTCGACTTCGACTTCAATTTCGACTTCGACTTCAAGTTCAACTTCGACTTTGACGTTGACTTCGACTTTGTCTGTGACTTTGACTTTGACTTTGACTTCGACTTCGACTTTGAATTTGAATTATTGATTTTAACCATCGTCATAATCATCGCCATCGTCACCATCATCATCTGATTTGTAAATACTAATTTGTGAAAAACTTTTCTCAAATAATAAAATCTCTGAGACGAGACGGGCTGACGACGGCCTCAAAAATTAAAAAAAAACAGCGCATATTGACTGCTTGGAAAACGCTCTTTTCGAGCAAATGCATTGTAAAAAAAAATAACGCCCTTTCTACACTTTCAAGCCAATTTTGAAAAATGTATGATTAAATCTTTATTATTACCTAGATAAGTTTATACCACGTTTTCTAAACCAAATGAATAAGATCTTTCATACAAAATGTATCCCTCTGTTTACCCACAAAGGGGTTAATTTAAATCATTCCAATTTGCCCCACCAAGCCGCACCACTGGTCCAAAGTGGAATGCCTAAAATTTTCAGTGGAATCTGCCCCACTAGTTCGATTTGGTGGGGCAGATTCCACTAGTCTAAAATCTTGATGGATTACTTGCTCCACTAGTTGTAACCCCAGTAGGAGTCATTTAAAAAAAATCTTTTGATTTGTTTCCATTATTCGAATGGTATACTAATTTGTATGGGGTAGGTACCACAACTAAAAAGTGAAAAATAAAAACTTTTTTACAAAAAAAACAACCGACTTCAAAAAAAAAACACTAAAATAACTTTTTAACAAAACAAAAAACCACCGAATTCCACAAAAATACACTTAAAAGTGAAAAATTACTTTAATTTCGGAAGTCAGTGGCAAAAACGAAAATACAGAACCATATAGTATTATACATTAAGATGGTTCCTAGTAAGATATTTGAAGCCGTGACATAATTATATCCTTAGGGATATAGTTATGAATCGCTTTCATATATAACTATATTACGGTATATTTTGGTATATACTTACTATAAAATATTTTAGTTTGCTGAAAGACATCTATTTTCGTCTCCGCTTCGGACATCTCCGCACATCTCCGCTTTGGTGGAGTACGGGCCTTAGCCTTGCTTTTCTTTAATTTGTGTAATTGTTACTGCGAGCATCAGAGATGACCTGGAGAAAGGGAACGAAGAGCATTGTCCTTTCGATGCAACATGCTTGTCCGTAGGTTTTCTCGTTGCACGTGTGAAGAAAGCATAATGTCAGATATTTTACACGTGCAGCCTCTGGACAAGAAAGCCATCAATGTTCTTTGAACTCAATACAAAAATACATTCAGGATGCTGTTGGGACTGCCATGCTTCTGCAGTGCGTTGGGAATGTTTGCTGATGCGCACACTGGTGGCTTTGCAGCTATCAGACGTAAGCGTGCCGCGTCGCTGCTGCAAAGGGGAGGAACAGTCTCCTGAAAGTCATTGCGGGGAAATTTGATTGCCCTCTCGTTCATTATTTATCCAACCTGCATGTTTACTAACATAGTTATTAAGATTAATGTTTACTAACATAGTTATTAAGATTAATGTTTACTAACATAGTTATTAAAATTATTGTTTACTAACAAATTATGAAAATATTATTCTGAAATAAAATTATTATTATTTTCATTTATTCATCTATAAACTTATTGAGTACATTTTTAAATATTTTTATAAAACTCATTAAAAAAAAGTTTAAAAATATTTAAAAAATGGTAGCCTACTGGTATCGGGAACAGGGTCCAAGCTACCGGCGTTCAGGGCTCCAGAGAGAAGAACCAGCTGCACAACGAGAGCCTCCTTAGGTGTTGTTCGATGCTCTTGGCAACTAAGCCATTGGCTGATACGACTATCGGCACAATGATCGCTGAGTCCACATCCCACATGTCGACAACCTCGTGAGCCAAATCAAGATACTTGATTTGTTTATCTTTCTCAGCTTTCACGAGGTTCCCGTCATGCGGGACCATTATGTCAATAATCATTGTGCGCCGCTCTACTCGATCCACCACCGCTATATCAGGTTTATTCGCAACAATAGTCCTGTCAGTGATGATGGATCGATCCTAGTACAATGTGATATTTCCATTTTCGAGAACTGGGTCGGGCACATACCTGTAATACGGCACTTCCGATTCCACAAGATTGTATTTCAGAGCAAGTTGCTGATGGATAATCCTGGCTACAAGGTTGTGTCTATGCAAGTACTCTTCGTTAGCTAGACGAGAACAGCCGGAGATAATGTGTCTGATTGATTCTCCCGGACGGTGGCATGCCCGAAAGATGTCAACCGTGCCGTCTTTCACAACAAATCTACGGTAATTGTTCGTCATGATAACTTCGTCCATAATTGCACAGACAAAACTTTTGGTTTCCCCAAAGAGGTCACCAAAACGCAGCCAGGTTACGGACGCTAGAAAATCTACATCGGGTCCATGTTTGGCCCGGAAAAAGCGTCTGTGAAGCTCCTTACTCTGCCATACCTCCCTGCGATCGTTAGTGACAAGCACTACAGGCTTGCGCCAGTTCTCTTTAGTCATGGTGAGCGGGGTGAGGCCCTTGTCCACCGTGACCACATATCGATGCATCCCCACGTCGGCTTCTAGGAAATATTCCCTGAGACTGCATATCTCGCGATTGTGGAGGGTCTCAGGGTTTAAAAAGCCACGACCTCCACACTTTCGCGGGATATACAGTCTCATTACCGATGACCGTGGGTGGTGCATTCGATATGCAGTCAGCAGCGTACGGACCCTCCTATCTAGGGCATGGAGTTCGGTCTGACTCCATTTGAGTAAGCCAAAAGAGTATATCAAAACCGGCATGACCCAACCATTGAAGGCGCGCACCTTATTTCGGCCTGATAAAAGACAATTGAATATTTTCTTTAGGCGGCCAAAGAAGCGCTCCTTCAATGATTGCTTCATGTCAGTAACATTGATGCCCAACGCTTCCGACATACCCAAATACTTATAGGTTTCGGATGCGGAGAGGGCTCTAAGGTTTATGGAATCCGCGAGCTGTGTTCCCACGGATTCCACAATCTCCCCTCGCTTTACATGCATGACCGCACATTCGTCGACACCAAATTCCATCCTGATGGCGCTACTGAAAGTTTCAGTTACTTTCAGTAGCTCCATCAGTTGCAAATTGTTGGGGGCAAAGAGTTTTAGGTCATCCATGTAGAGAAGGTGAGATATAAACTGACCACCTCTCCTCAGCCGATAGCCTAGACCTGAATCCTCCAGCAATGTGCTTAGAGGATTCAGTGCTAAGCAGAACCAGAGCGGACTCAAATTATCACCCTGAAATATGCCTCGCTCAATCCTTATCGGCTCGCTATTCCTCTGGATATTTCGACATCCTGAATAGCGAAGGACCGTCCTCCATTGCCCCATACACGACATCAAGAAGGTGCGCAGAGTTGCATCTACTTTATACAACTCCAGCACCCTCCTGAGCCATGTATGTGGCACCGAGTCATAGGCCTTCTTATAATCTATCCAGCATGTCGATAGATCTTTTCGGGAACGGCGAACCTGTTGGCTAATGGCCATATCAATGAGTAGTAGCTCCTTAGTACCCGTTCCCACATCCATTTTGAGAGGCAGACATGATGGAATTGGTGTCTATATGTTTGTTAATTTTAGCTCTCAAAATGGAAGTAAGAACTTTATAGACCGTCGGTAAACACGTGATCGGCCTATAATTTTTGGGTTCCGCGATGCTACCAGATTTATGGAGCAGGTGGGTAACTCCTGTCGTTAGGAACTGGGGTAGCGAACCAGACTCCAAAGCAGTCTAGTACTGAGCTGCAAAGCAAGCGTGCAACCTTTTGAACCATTTGATCTAGAAATAGTGCAGCCCGTCCGGCCCTGGAGACTTCCAGTTGGGCAACGGACGAACTGCACGAGCTACATCTTGGGGGCAGATGGTAATAGCCCCCATTTCTGGTATTGGATCGCAGGCTCGCTCGACTTCCTTCTGGGGTTGCGGGTTTGTCCGAAAGGGATATCGCGGCCCCGGCACACAGGCAACGGAAGGAACACGGGTGGGTTTTAGTCAGTAAAAGTCTGACACACCCTCTCGCTCTGCCCAGAGCGGGAGAAGTCGTTTGATGATTTCCCATACTGAAAAAAAAAAAAAAAAAAAAAAAGGCTCGCTCGACTTCCCTAGTCCAATCACCTTCGGTGTGGTTGACAGGCGCCGACCAGATACTCCGCCAGAAAGAAGACATGGCATCATCATCCGGAAGGCGTGCGTTAGCCACACCTTGGTCCGGTCGCTCTCAAGCCCTATAAACCCACCTTTCATCACTCTGGAAGGTGCTACTCTGAGTATATCGCTCCACTCGCCGCCTACACCTACGAATACGGTTCGTCCATGCATACACTTTCTGCTTCAGGAAGTCGATGCGCTCTGTGACACGGGACACATAGTTCTCAAGGCTAATATCAGTCCCTGAGAACGCCCGCTTCACAAAGCGCATCACTCGAGGGCGAGTACTGCCATCCCTGAAGCAGATAAGTTACCAATACGGCGCTCAATTCTGCACTGCTAAGCTGGTACGGCTGGTTTCACTCGTGTAGCTCTAGAGTAATTTGCAAATTTTACGTGAGCTTCACGACATGCCGCTACAGCCGCGCAGTACAGAATTGAATGAGTATCAGTGAGGTCTTCGCAGTCATCAAAAAAGTTTGACAACTGTGAATCCAGAACCGCCATCAGCATCCTATTTTTGTTATGCATGGGCAAACGAGGTAAACGTGGTCTAAGTTCGGGCGACATGAATCGACATTCCTGAATTGCACCCTCCAAAGCACTCCTCAGTTCCTCATTGCACTGGGTGATTATTATTATTATTATACACTGTGGTAGGGACATCGACGCGAAAACTGATACCATGGATGAAAAAATCTGCTGTTCCATACATTTGACCGCGTAGGTGCAATACCTACGCGGTCATAATGTATGGAACAGCAGATTTTTTTAAAAATAATCGTCAAAAAAAATCTACGCAGTGGGATTCAGAATCATGTACCGAATCCATGTCATCCGTTTTCGCGTCGATGTCCCTGCCACCCTGTAAATTATTATTTAATTTGGCGCTGTTAGCAGCTACTGAACACCACATAATATACCATTTTAAATGTACCTACCTATGCAGATGAAAAACTGAAATATCTCATGTGATTTTACAACCAGGCTGCTGACAATTGATGATAATGTAAGTATGAACATACTATCTAAGCCGAGTGGAGGTAATAACCGATTTAAAAATAAAAACAAACAACATAGACATGAATAACCCAAAGAATAATAAAAAAATCTAAGCAAGTTATATCAACCGGAAAATATGGTAGTTTAATCCAATCATTCATTTCGAAAGTCATTTATTTAGCAACTATATAATTTACTGAAGGGTAATATTTACAAGTGGGTCCATAACAACTTATGACTAAATAAAAATAGCAAAATTATATATTATATTCTAACTTAACTAAAACTATTCAAAAACTAAAATACAGCATCGTAAAATTCATCCGCATCGCTGTCGACTGGTAATGTACCCAAGAGACTGGCCGCATTGCCACGTTGTATGGCAATGCTTAGCCTCTGCCCAAAGTAAAAACCAGCTCTTGGGAATTCAAAACAAGAAACATTTGGAAAAATACATTTTATTCTCGACATCATTAAATTGTTAACTTGTTTCTTTTGATAGCTGTATATATTGTTTTCATGTTTGGTTGCTACAAACCTACCTACAATTATATTGTAATAAAATATAATTTTCATCTATACATATAATAAAATTGTAGCGAAGTCAAAACTGTAAATCGAATATTTTTAAAAAAAAAGTAATGGCTACGAGGTCTGTGATCGATTGTAATGCCGAAAATATAGTTTTTTGTATTTTTGTCTGTTTGTCTGTATGTATGTTCCAGCATCACGCAAATTCTACTGGACAGATTCTATTAAAATTTTCCCTGTATGTGTGGTCAAACTGTAGGGTATATACTATCACGCTATTTGCTATGGGGGATGAGCAATATTACATTAGGTTCGTACGAGTATTCTTCGTTCTAGCATCACACAAATTCTACAGGACAGATTCTGTTAAAATTTTGAATAAATATTCCCTATAAGTCTGGTCAAATTATAGAGTATAAACTATCACGCTATTTGATATGGGAGATGAGTAATACTACATTATGTTCGTATTTATCTCCGCAAATAGTAAAAGGACGCGCCAGAAGGTTAGGATATTGTAGATAGTTACCGATTAAAGTTTTTAAATGATTATCATCACGCTATACATTTATGGAACTAAGTTGTCAATCATGAAATATATAGGAACGCCCATTTTAGCCAACTTTCAACAAAGCAAATAACTAAGCGGTTTTATGATTGCTTTGCATACTTGAGATTGAAAGTTCGATTCCCAAGTATTGTTATTTTTTTGTTTATTTTAATTTATGTTCAAAAATATCCTCACATTATAGAAATTATTTTCATTTAGCCATCTATATAATTGTGTTTTGAATAATCTGTAATTTAATCTTTTTAATATATTAGGTAATTTATTATAAACACGTACCACACATAGCCAGACAGCTTTTATTATATTTTGCTAACCTAGGAAGCTCATCTAGTAAAAATCTGTATTGAGTACGGCGACTTCGAAAACTTATTTCCTGTGCTGTTTTGAACAATTATTTATATTTCCTAACAAACATACATGTTTCATAGAAATATAGTGAAGGTAATGGTAGCAAACCAAACCTTTTAAATATTGGTTGACATGATACAATTGTATTTTATTTTTATTGCATACATTATCGACTTGAGCTTTCCAGTCTAAATATTCGTCAATTACTATTCTTAAAAATTTAGTTTGTGTCACTTGTGTAATTTGTGGTATGCTCATTCTAAAATTAAATTGATTTCGATAAGATTGATTAAATTGTATCTATACAGATTTTTTAAGATTAATAGATAGATTATTATTATTTAGCCAATTAATTCGATTATCTATTGTATTATTTATGTCCGCTTCATGATCAAATTCACAATTCATGGTTCATAATTGATTTATATTTTTTATCGGTAGTAACAATTGTGGAAATGTCATCAGCAAAAGAAAACATTTATGATTGGTCACATTTACTATGTCATTTATGTAGAGTAGAAATAGGATAGGGCCCAATATGCTACCCTGGGGGACGCCGCGTTTTATATTTTTATATTTAGACGAAAATTGTGTCATGTCCCTACTTTCATCCAGTTTAGTGACAGTGACACTCTGTTGCCCGTTAGTTAGATATGACGATATCCACTGACGTTGCAGTCGATAGATGAAAATTATATTTTATTACAATATAATTGTAGGTAGGTTTTTAGCAACCAAACAATTCCGACAGCCTCTAATTTTTGTAATAATATGTCATGTGAAACTAGATCAAATGATTTTGATAGGTCAAAAAGTAACCCTGTCGTCAGTTGATTGTTGTTGATATTAGTCAGTATTGCTTTCAAAAGTGAAAAGACGGCTAAGGACGTGGACTTATGTTTTCGTAAGCCAATTTGCTCTTTTTTGATAATATTAAATTTCTCACAATAATTAATTATTCTTATTTTTATATATATATATAATATATATTATAATAATTATCTTTGATACATGTATTTCTCAAATATTTTTGACAAGATGGGTATGAGTGTTATGGGGCGATAATTATTTATATCAACTTTATCACCCTTTTTAAATATCGGTTTAACAATCGATATTTTTAATGCTTTAGGATACACTCACTCCATGTGAAAAGGGCAGGTTAATTAAATACGTCAACACTACACTTATTTCATCGACACATGACTTAATTATTTCTGGTGTTGAGTTCATCGTAGCCTTTAGAATTGGTATTATTCAATGATAGTATCTGTTGTCTTACCTCATTTTCAGACATGGGTGTGAACATCAAGTTAGCATCGGTTTCAATACGAGAACTATTTGTATAATTTTGTGTTGGGAAGGAATTTGTATAGTGATTGTTAAAGGCGGAGGCTATTTCTGCTGGTTTTGTGAGTATTATGTTGTCGATTTGAATGTGTTCAATGGTGTCTTTGGCTTTCGCATTGTGTATTTCGTTTTTGATAACTGTCCAGGCTTTACATTTGTTGTCATTATTATTCGTAAACTTTATGTTAGCATTTCGTTTAGCATTGTAGATACATTTTTGTAATAGATTAGAATATGTAATGTATCTAGTCCTGTTTGTAATTTTGTTATTCTTGTAGTATTGGTATCGTAGGAAGCGCTTTGTTTTAAAACTTACCTTTACTTATCTATTTTTGTTTTATTTAATTGTTTAAATTAATATTTACCCTCACTTTTGGAAAACAGAGATTGTAAAGCAGACATAGTAATTAATGGAAACAACTAAATGCTATATTTACATTGTTTTCCATGTAATTTTTATTTTATATATTTTTTAATTGTTCTTTGTTTTATCTTTTTATTACGGACGCTTCTAACGTGCACGTCTTTCTACATTGTTCTCACATGTTTAATATCAACATGAATGACGTGACCAATATTTTTTTTAAGAAATTTGTTTTGCATACTAATGTATAGAATAATTTGTTTTCTAACTGAACAGACACCTGTGCTGCTGGGTAATTTGTTGTGCCAATTCTTCTTCCCAGCTAACGCACTAAGAAGTGGTGAAGAGTGGGCGTTTTGGGAGACTGTCTTACGTAATTTTGACGTTCGAAAAGTGCTGATTCTCAGCCTAGTTTGAATTAATGACTTGAATTTTTCTTCTCACTCGGACAACTGTACATCGGCTTGCTCCCGAGTCACCAGTCCTGATTCTCTGTATATTTTGGCTGCTGAGAACAAAACTACTGGGTGGCAAAAGTCAGGACGGGGTTTTAAAAATAAAATATGACCATTGTACTGACATTTACAATTTTTTCGTTTTACCAAATTATAAAATACATTTTGGAGATTTAACATGGATAATTTCACTGTAATCCAACGTACCAAAATAATATACCAACTGGCTCGAGGAAATAATGATTTCATTGATCATTTCATAATGAGTAAGGAAGCTCATTTTGATTTGAACGGCTTCATTAACAAACAAAATTACAGAATTTGGGGTACGGAGAATCCAAGAGGAGTCCACCAGCATGAATTACACCCCATCAAGTGTACAGTCAGCGCAGGAACACCACAAAGGATTATAGGGCCCTATTTTTTTGAAGATGACGTCGGCAATGCTGTAACTGTGGATGGCTTTAGATATCGGAATTCGACTCACTCTTTTTCTGCTCAGCTCTCGTCGACAGTCCAGAGATGCGGTTCTAACAAGATGGAACCACAGCGCAAACAGCTCGAGCCACAATGACGGTCTTAAGGCAGACTTTCGGTGAGCGTTTAATCTCGAGATTTTCAACATTTCACTGGCCCTCACGTTATCCGGATTGAACAGCGCTATGTTATTTTCTTTGAGGTTAAAAACAAGGTGTACATTAATAAACCCACTCGAGCAGCTGAAGGTGAACATTTGAGTTGAAATACGGTTGCTAACTCCACATGTTCTGAGGAAAGTAATGAGAAGTGCTCTCGAAAGAGCCCGTCTTTTGAGGCTTAAAATGGTGGTAATTTACGTGACGTAATATTTAAAACCTAACTCGAAAATATCTCCATGAGTTGTATTGCATTATCTGATAACAATTAACAAAGTTATATGTAGTTGCGACTCCTTCGTATTACAATGATTCTCTGAATGATTCCTTCGTGACGTAGGCGCCACCCTGTACAAACGTAGTATAAAGGGAAGTTTTGTAAAAATGTGGCTGTTATTGTAGTATATTGTGGTGACTTATGACTTCCACGCGAATGAAGTCGCGGGCAGAAGCTAGTCTTTAACATAAAATTACCCCAACGTCACGGTACTAGGGTTCATGTAGAAGCGAGTTTTTTCCGGACACACTTCTAAGCTCCCGACCGCTTCTGAGAATTTCGCAATAGACATTTTTAGTAAGTGAGAGGAGATTTATCCATAAAGTTATGTTTTAAGAGCGGCCAACCCGCCACACTTTTCATATAAACGCTCGTACGTGATTATGGCGTTTTAACACATCTCTCTTTCAATTTTTTTTACTAATATGTATCTTGTGCACTATATCTAGGTTTCTATGGAAGCCAAAAATAAAAAAAAATTGAGAAACAAATTCAGTATAAGCCTCCAAAAATCTCCTTTTTGCTCAAATTTTACCCGAACTTTGGCAATTTTAATATTGGGGACAATTTTTTTTTAATTTTTGCGACAGGCATAATGAATAATAACTTCCTCGTGGGTGTAGTGGCCAGCGCTGCTACTGAGCATGAGGTCCTGAGTTCGATTCCCGGGTAGGGCAAAGTGTTTTTGGGTTTTTCCATCTGGAATTGCTCAGCAGCAGCCCGGAGTCTGGATTTGTGCCCGGTTGAATGCAATAAGCTCGCCCCTTATTACACGGGACTTAATAATAATTGGTGAAATTTGGGTGTACTATTACAGGTACACCTCTGCCTAACTCTTCTGAAAATACAGGCGTGATGTTATGTAAGCACAATGAGTATCACCAATAGATATGAATCATGAAACTATTTTGGGGTCGGCTTCCAGTCTTACCAGATGCAGCTGGATACCAGTATTTTACATGGAGCGACTGCATCTGACCTCCACAACCCAGGTATTGGGTAACACGATACCACTTGGCAAGACTGGTTGACTGTCCGTAACGACGATCAAAGATCTACGAATGACAACCGGGGCCAACTGTTTAATGGCTTTTCGAGGCACGGAGGGGTGTCGGTATGTTATAGATGGCCACACAACCACGGTCTGATCTCGGCAAGCGTTCCTTAACCTTGAAAATCGAACCGTGCGGCTGTTATCATTTAGCCATGACCCAGTGTGTGCACGAGAACCAGCACCAGTAGCGAGCACCGGCAAGCGTGTGCTCGCCAATTGTTCAAATAAATCCTACCATATATATATATATATTATACTATATTTATTTATTTATATATATATATATTATTATAAATGTGAAAGTTTGTATGTTTGGATGTTTGTTACTCAATCACGTAAAAATAGCTGAATAGATTTGGCTGAAAATTGTCACACAGATATTTTATTACCTGGATCAATACATACGATACTTTATATCCTGGTAATACGTTCCTGTAGGATAATTTCTGATATCAACGCGAGCGAAGCCGCGAGCGATAGCTAGTAAATAAAAAAAAATCTTTATTGCAGACCACATGATCAATAAAAAAAGCGATAAAAAAAAACAAGGTTCAAATCAAAATCCAAAATAAAAATAAATAGTTATACAGCCATTTGACCAATTTGCGACCCATACCATGTAAAATATTATGTCTGTGTCGAATGGCGATTTAGTTGTATCGTGATAATCAGCCATAATAGCCAATAAATAGTCATGTAATCTTAGAAACCAACACCATTCGTAGCTCAGCTCACCGACGGACAACAAGAAAAAGAAACAAAAATGAAATTCTACCTTCTGGTAAGTGCTTTGTTTTTAAAATATAAATATTTTAGCAGCGAAGTCATAGGTCTCGAGTTCGAACCCAAGGCACGCACCTCTGACTATTCGGGTTCATGTGCGTATTGTATAATTATCCTATTAATTTTACTAGTATATAGCCTAAAACCAAAACAAAACAACTGACTAGAGTGCTAGTGATTATAAAGAGCAGAAAAGCAAATGTCAAAAAAAAAGTGTGTTCTTTAAATTAATTTTTGTTTGCTGGTTTAAATTACAATCTGATCTTCTACTTTACTTTACAGTTGTGTCTCTCCGCCATGGTCATCATGATGTGTCAAGCTCAAGTACCACAAAACAAACTAAACAGCAGGAGACTTAATAGTAACTTGAATTCGCAAAGCCTGCAACAGAACCGACGGTTTTTCCCGGCATATGGCTATGGTGGGATGGGTGGTGGCCTCGGTGGTGGGGTTGGTGGTGGTATCCATGCCGGATTAAGCGCTGGTATCGATGCAGGTATAGGAGCTAGTGGCTACGGCTACGGTGGGGTTGGTGGTGGTGGTGGTGGTGGTTTTGGTGGTGGCTATCCTTACTATGGTTAACCTATCAAACTAACGTCGATATCATCTCTGATGAGTACGGGGTGGTCGACATTTTTACACGCAATTGGATATGTAAACCAACCTAAAATTGTTCAGGAAAAGTAGATAATGGACCCGCCAAATTCCATTGAACCAAATTATTGTCTGATAGTTCATCGATATAAAAGTTATTAAATATAAATAACACAATATTATTTTAGTAAAAACTGGTTAATAAATTGTTTCTGATACCCATAGGTTATTGCGTTTTATTAATTTCACATGTGTTACTGACTCCTATCAACACTAGCAAAGACGAAGTTAGTTATTTTTCTCATGTGCATGATACGGGGGAAAGAGGAAAACGTCGTGAGGAGAGTTTTGAGTATGAATGTGGATGACTATAAGAGTAGGGGAAGACCAAATAAACGATGGATGGACCGTGTGGAAGATGACATGGATAGAAAGGGGGTGACTGCCGAGATGAACGATGACGAATAATAGAGAATGCAAGGAAAATATATGATATGCCTACCCCAAATAAATTGGGATATAGGCAAGCGATGAGCAGTTTTCCAATAATTTGTCAGCATTCTACCTCCAGCTATTCTGCTGTTATTATTTTAATTTACCTTTTGTAGCGTGCGGCAGAATGTAAATGCTATGATGCCAACCCACAGTGGTTACCCTCATTTGAATCATTGGAATCGTCAGTCAGTCTATTTAAGCTACCCACCAGCGAGCGAATGTGCACGCGCTTTAGCTCGAAAGTTCTGTCAGATTGTAACTTGTGTGACCTATGTGATTATAGTGTAATTCCTAAGCACCTGCGTTTCTCTTACACCCGTTCCCCGGCTATACTTTTAGCTAGCTGGAACTGGAATGCAGATTGCTTGCAAAATACTCTTTGCTGCAGATAAGTGTATGGTAGCAGTACTTTACGGAAGGACTTATTCACAAGGAAATTATTTTAAATGGAATTATAATTTATTAGATAGATCGTTTATTTGGTGCACACAAAAGGCATAGCACAAAATACAAAACACGATTAAATAATAACTAAATACATGAATATTAGGAAATAGCTTTTACGTGCTATTAAACAAAAAAAAAACATTATGATGACACTATTGGCTATGAAACACTTTAAAATAATGAAACATACAAAGGGCGGTGTGCGTCTCAACTTAACTAACTCATGCTGAGTTGGACTAACATTTGGTGTGGCTACACCAAATGTCAGTCCAACTCAGCATGAGTCAGGAAAATATACCTGACGCTGATATTGCTGGATCCCAGTTATTCTACAATGGTTCTTCTTCTTCTTGTCGACTAGAACTTAAGTGGTCTGAAGTGGTCCATACCACTTATGGAAAAAAAAGCCTCGTCTCTAAGCGAATCTTTAAAAAAATTGGGAAAGCCTGTGTCCAGCAAGGAAACATGCCGTACTTATGTCAATACTTATCTATTTAAATAATAAAACCGGCAGAATGCGCGCTCAATGATGGATTCCGTAGTTGGGATGAATATATTTTAAGAACAAACTTAACATTGTAGTTGAAAAATATGTTCTCTCCTATGAAATGTATGGGAGTACATGTTTTTGCAACTGCAAATGTAAGTTGGTCGATTAGTAATCGTTAACTTGTAGAGCCTACTTAGCTGTGATAGTTTTCCTTTTAATTTCGTTATTTATACTACTGCCGTGAATGTTTGCATATTTCCAAAACCAACCATTTACCTGGCAGGGGTACACTTGGCTCTAGCAAAAATTTTAATTCAAATTCAAAATATTTTATATCAAATAAACCTACATGGGCACATAAGAAACGTCAGAAGCTAGGTGCACAGTTCCCATTGGTCATTTCCTATGGCATGGTAATTAGCACTTTAAAGCTTAATGTTTCGCTAACGGATCCTTGAATCCAAAAATAGTTTCCACACACTTTCAATATTTTTGAACGACCTTTCCAATGACATCCTATACCATGTATTAGACGAGAAAAATATAACATTCCAACTTTACGTGTAGGGGAGATATCCTAAAAAAATATTATATTATATAGGTACCTATTTTACCACTTTGTCGGCGTGATTAATACCATGCCAAATTACAGCTTTCTAGTACTAAGAGTCTTTGAGCCGACAGACAGACAGACGGACATGGCGAAACTATAAGGGTTCTTTATTGGCTACGGAACCCTAAAAATGAAATGCTTTTCGGTGGTAAGCACATCACTTCAGAACAGCTGGACTGATTTGGCAATTTTATGTTTTTAAATTTTCGTAATAGTCCGAATTAGGTTCTTAGGGAAAGAAAAAAAATTAAAGTTACCGGGTAAATGGAAAATTCGGGTAAACTGAAAATGCATTTTCTATGGGATTTTTTTATGAATTATTGAAATTTGGACAGGACAATGTCTGTCCGGTTAGCTAGTACATAATATACAAGTAGCTTTTAGTGTCTGTCTGAGTGACAGCGTTGTTCTTCTAAACTATGATATTGATGCTGTTTCCACCTTAATTGAGAAAACTTGTTCCGGAAGATTTATGTAGGTCGTAGTATTATGCTGAGCGATGGCCGTTTTGCGTGTATGTGACGCATATTTGCCCTCAACTTGCTCTTTTTTGTTTTGGGTTCTTTCTTTCCATCATGTTTACTGCAAATAAAGGTAGGTATTTTCTTTCTTCTTTCTTCCTCTTAGGTGTATAACACATTAATGTTAAACTTACATATATTAAAGAAATCTCGATGTTTGTCAAGTTAAAACCAAGTGAAGTAGATGCGGGTGGCTGGTTATATTAACAGAGATGTTCGAGATGATGTTTGGAGGTTTTAACTTAAGCATGCATAAACGGCTAAAAGATTCGGAGGTAAATTGTCAGACTTTAATTTCCGGTAAATGGTGTACAGTACCAGTATTTTCTTAATGTCCCTCGGGAAACTTCCTGTTTCGTCGTTTGTCGGATTTCTATTAGTTGCCCTTTGCACTTGGCAAATTATGGTAGACGGCAACGCGGCCGCAGCGGTAGGAGTCAATACGTACATGCCCCAAGTGCAAAGGGCAACTGATAGAAATCCGACCACTGACGAAACACGAAGTTTCCCGAAGGACATTAAGAAAATAGTTGTACTGTAGTTCCTTTAGAATGTCTGTAAAAAATAGCTTTGCACTTGGTAATTATGGTTGAAAGTAACGCGAGCGCAGCGGTAGGAGTCAATACGTACAAGCACCTAGTACAAAGGGCAACTGATAGAAATCCGACGACTGACGAAACACGAAGTTTGCCGAAGGACATTAAGAAAATAGTTGTACTGTAATTCCTTTAGAATGTCTGTAAATAACAGCTGGTAGCACCATCAAAATATGTTAGGGATGTAATCCAATCTTCATTTACCTACGTTTCGCCTTAATATTTGCTGAGCTAGAAAATATATTTAAAAAATTAAAGTTTTCCATTGAGCTACTTATCTGTGGCTGTTGAAAATTTTCGGAGAAACTCCCCCCGGCGGATATCCGACCCGTTCCGATAGCACCCGTCGTTTTAAATAGTCCCGCTTCTGTTGCTGGCGTAAATGATGGTAAGATATTTATTTCTCAAAAACAGGATAAAATTATTCACATAGGATTAGAAACACTGGTTGTAATTATATACGAGTACATGTAACCATTCCTTGAAATACCTACATTTGATAGTTTTCTCTGCGCTAGTTTACATTTAGTAATTTATAAACAGTTTAATGGAAGATCTAGCCCATTTATCAGGCTATGAGAGTGAGGGAAGAGGGAGTGCACCTGTGTTTGCGCACTGTGTATGCGTTGAGCTTGGCTGCTATGATCAAAATTCGGACTATAGGATAATCGTAAGTCAGTCCACTTATCCAGGGGTATATAAAAAAATCCTCGGCTAGTAGGGAATATTCAGTGCATCCTGAGCAAAGCCCGCTACCATCTTGTGACTAGCTTATATCTTTGACCCGGATGCTTCGCCATTCTAGGTGGTTATAAGTGCAACTGATGAGTGTGAGGTCCTAGGTGTGATTCCCAGGTCGGATCAAGTGTCATTGAGTTTTTCCATTGGGAATTTTCCCAGTAGCAGCCTGGAGTCTGGATTTGTGGATTTGTTCTCGCCGCCTATTATTAGACTTAAACATATCTGACGAAATGAGGGTGTTATTATAGACTTCTGCCCAACCTTTCAGGTTATACAAGCGTGATGTTATGTGAAATAGTTATTCATGGAATAAGTATAAGGATAAAGCTTATCACACACATTGAAGATAATATATGGGTATTAGAGCGCTTAAAAAAACATTTAAAAATCCTGTAAGGTAAAATATATACTCGTATTATCTTCACTGTGTGTGTGGTGGTCCATTAAATTGTACGGTTAGCGATATGTCAAAGATTTCCTATTTCCGAGATTGTGGAACTCACTTCTGCCTAGCATTCGTGATTTTAAAACTGTTTCTCAATTTAAATATAGAGTAAAAGAGTATTACCTTTCCTCTCAACTGTGAGTATTTATATACCTGTAGTATGTATGTTTATATTAAGCTTTATGTATTTATTTAAGTATATGTTTATTTGTTACGTTATATGTATCTCGTTCTCTTCTTGTTCTCACACACAATTGTATAAAAATTTTGTTCATTTCTCCTTTCGCAGGTCTGCTGGAAGAAATTTCTTAAGAAATAAGCAGTACCTTTGTACTCATAATTATAATTATCTCATATCTGTATCTATTTTACTGTGTGTCCATAAATAATAAAATAAATAAGATAATATATATTTTATATTACCTTCAGAAATAGTAGTCATACTGATATGATTAAAGTAGAAGGATTTGTCAACCAATACTGTCGATTGAATTAGCTGGGATTGCAAAACTTCTTTACGTTGTGAAGCCTTGCTGCAGGATATAAAGATACTGCTATAGGGGTGGATTCAACCGGGATTCCACGCTGCCACCATCACAAGACACATGACACAAGCGTGAAATAGCAATTACAGCAATTTTATAGTGAATCATGAATGGCAAAAGTTCAGTCCCTCAAAAAACGATTGATTTAAAAGAGTGTCCGTGGAGTTTCTTGCCCGTTCTTCTCCATAGGAACCTACTACGCGTTGGAATGAGCAACTAGCTTCATATTTCTGACTGGCCGACCCCTTGACAATTCAAAAGTACCTGTAATTGGTTTATTTGAAATAAATGCTTTGAGTTTGAGTTTGAGTTTGATCCCTTGAGTAAGAATCCTAAGTAGACAAAGGTCTTTTTTTTGTTTGGTAATGTATCAAATAACTTCTCCTGCTCTGGACGGAGTGTGAGACTCTTACCGACTAAAATCCATCCGTGTTCTTTCAGTTGCCTGTACGTTGCCACGGTATCCCTTTCGGACGTTACCGTGACCCCGGCAGGCATCAGTCCTGGCAGACCTCTTCTATTGTGCTGACATCTCTTTGAGGCGCGCGTGGAATACAACGCGCCGTCCCAGGCCTGGTCCTTATCGGACGGCGAGCTACCCATTGCTCTCCGCCCGCGAGCCCGCGCCTACGGTGGCCGGAAATCGGCTCGGGATTCCCGACGCCCAGAGCGTTTTCTGCGGTAGCTAGGGGCGTGAGGGCGCGAAAATGGTGGCACCCAGGCGTTTCCTGCCACCTTATCTGGAACAGGAACCTCCCGCAACAACCGTGTCTGGTGAGGACCTGCTAAGTATGGGCGTTATTTCACGTCACTCGTTACAATAACTGGCTACGGGGCATGTAACCGAATAACTAGTTTCGAGTTACACAGAGACACGTGATTTTTGTAACTAGTTACATAGCAATGCAGTGATCGAATGAAAAGAGAGAAACGAAACAAAAATACGTTGCGAGCGCATGTTGTTTCTTTCCCGCGTAATAAGTGACAGGTTACTAGCCTACTGGTACTGACCGACCGGCAAAGTGAGCCGAGAGTTCCCGAAGTCCCAACGATTAAATCCGAACATGCACACGCACGCCAACTAGACTTTTGAAAAAGTGTAAATAGAGAAAAAACTAAAACGTGCAAAAAAAACATCGAATTGTAAATATTTCAAATCATTGTATATACACAAACAATCAAATGAACTTCTAAATACGCCTGCATAACTTTCATTATTATAATACATTATTCGATGCAGTTCATTTGTACTAGTATTACGTTAACAATGTAACTACTTATGTAGTTACAAAAACTTATTCGTTCAAAAACTTAAAGCTATAAATATGTAACGTATTAGTATAAGTAACCATTTATATTTTCGTTTCGCAAATAACTGTAATACTGAATCACCGAATAGAATTTGAAAAATAACTAGTTACTAAAATCACCTGTTTTCAAAACAGGTGACGCCTTCGAAGTAACTAGTTACGTTACGTTTCGCGAAAATCACGTAACGACCCATACCTAGGACCTGCGTCAGACGGAAGGTGAGGATGCCGTGCGGCCTCTCTAGCCACTCCTCAAAGAGGGGACTTATCACCGCAATAGGGATGATGCCTGGGTAAAAAAAAAATGTCAGGAAGTCAGATAATAAAAAAAATATTAGATACATATTTTTTGCTTTATCATATTAATAAAAAATTACTTAGATAAAACGCATTTTAAGTTGGAGAGTGGGGGTCGCTACGTCACTAGTACGTATAAAATCTACATACTCGTGACGTCATGGCACATTTTACCTCAATGTATCGCCGTAATCTTTAGATTACGTAAAAAAATAAAAAATACGTGTCCAATATTTTTTTATAATCTCAAAGACGGACTAAAAAAAATTGTTTAGTCATCATCCCTATTGTGGCGTGCCCATAAACAAGCGCCCTAAGAAGGTAAAAATATACATAGAGACCAGCCTCTTTTTCTACACGTGGCCGTAAAATGCAATTTCCAGGCATTTGCACATACAAAAATGGATTTATCACGGCATTTTTTGGCTCTGAGTAAAAATCTATTAACTCAGGTATGTATATGGATAAACTTGCATGTTTTAATATTTGGAAACGAAAATTACATTGTTATAATGATGACATGTTATTGTTTGGGGTACCTTGACGAATTGTGAGCTAATTCTATTATTGAATTTACCTATAAAACAGCAAGATAATAAATCGTTTGGTTCAGGACACTCACAAAATTAGTTAAAATGAAAGTCTTGATTCCGGTAAGTACTTTTTTATTTTTTCATGTTAATACAAATAATCATGGAAGGCATTCTTTGCAAGTCGGCCTTTGGTTGAAAGAATGACATTGTAAAAAACACTAAGGTACAAATACCGACGTCGAAAAAGAGGTTACCCATCACTTCATGTTACACACCTACCAAGTATAGTTAAGTAATCTTAGAACCACTAACAACTAGGTATAAACGGTGAAAAAAAACCTTTTTAATTTTGTAAATACGAGTACGTACTGTCTCTTGAATTTTCGCGTCAGTCAAAGTCAAAGTCAAAGTCAAACAATTTATTTCAATTAGGCACATAAAAGGCACTTATGAACGTCAAGTTTACAAAAAATAGAATTGATTCTAGTCGCCCCTTCCAAAAGGTAGTTTTCGTATGGAGAAGAATGGGCAAGAAACTCCACCGTTACTCTTTTAAAATGTTTTTACAATATTTTGCATACATTAATTATATAATTATATGTGAAGACGATGCATCTAGAATAAGATTACTATACCGCGATAGGTAAAAAAGAATGAAAAATAAAGCAATTACAGATAAATTAAATATGTGACAGATACATGGTGCTCACATATTTACAAACATTGTAAAATTATACGATATTCCTAACATTTTAACAAGTAATACTAATAAGTCAGTGTGTGAGTTCAAGAAATCACAGAATGTAAAATCAGTGTTATAAAAAATAACAAATACATAATTAAATAAGCAACCAGTTTTGATTTTGTCTAGACTCTAAATTGTCCTATGGAGCAGGACCAGCATGTTTCCAAGCATTCTTATCTTGGATATAATCCTGTAATTTGTAATATGCTTGTTTACAGAGTGTACTTTTAATATGAGTTTTAAATTTTCTTTCATTTAATTGTAATATATCACAAGGTATTTTATTGTAACATTTAACACAGTACCCCATAAAAGATGTATGGACTTTAGATAATCTGAAAAATGGTTGATCTATTTTATCTTTATTTCTAGTATTAAAATTATGTCTATCACTTATTTTATTAAAGATATGTAGATTTTTTCTTACATACATAATATTTTCATAAATGAATTGGCAAGGTACCGTCATAATATTAATCTTTTTAAATAGTTCCCTGAGAGATTCGCGACGATGTAGATTATAAATGGCTCTGACTCAGGCTTATACTAATTATTGCCAATCCTAATAACAAATAATATATTTTTCAGTTTGTATGTTTCCTGGCTTTAGCCTACGTGAGTCAAGCAAAGCCGCAATGGCAATCAAGCCACGGAAACCAACTGATCAGTCTGCAGAGCCAACCGCTAGGGCTACAACTAAATAGTCTGCAGAGCCAACAGCTGAGGCGACAAGGTTTGAGCAGCTTGGAGGTCAACAGTCAACAGCCACTAAATCGACGTCATTTGTGCTGTGGATAATCTATGCTTATAAATGCCATTAAAACATTATTTGAGGTCACTGAAGACCAACCTCGAGAATCCGAAAATAATTATTTGTGGACTACCTCATGATGATATGTAATATTTTACAAGACAAACACGACCACTGATTGTTCAATTTATTTTATTTTATTTGTTGGCTCTTTGGGAATACAATTTAAGATTAACTATTAGGAAATGTGATTAAAACTGTATTAAAAGGCATTAAGAGCGTTTATTCTAAAAGTGGGCAACATCGCAAATAGATGTCAAATATTTTTTATATTTTAATTTTTTTTTGTCTAATTTATAATGTAATTTTATTATTAATTATCATTCAATCTGTATCTTGTTTACTCGTTTATGATCTAATTTGTTAATTTAAATTTCACACTTTTTTTAATCTGGCGTAATTTAGTAATTAATGGTCTTACCACTGTTTTCTGTGCATGCGGTGTTATCCTATAATTAATTGTTGCACCCGTATCCTATTATAAATTATACACTGCTAATGTACTGATGTAAACAGTTGTTGGTTAACCTTAATAAAAATAAATAAATTTCGCTCTTTTGATTAATTTGGTAATATTACTGTATGGAAATAAGAAATGTGGCTAAGTAGCGTAAAACTGCTATTTCATACAAAAGCGCAATACCTACGCGGTCAAAATGTATGGAACAGCTGTTTTTTTTTTAATAACCGACGAAAAATTTCATCGTAGGGTGATTCAGGATCACGTACTGAATCCATGGTAACAGTTTCGATGTCCCGGACACCCTGTATATAAAGAATGCCTTGGAGTTTCTTGCCCGTTCTTCTCCATAGAGATCTACGTTTTGGAATAGGCAACTAGCTTCAACTTTCTGACTAACTTACCGACTCTATGACCATTTCAGACACTAATCTACATGGACCTCTTGCCCTGACCAAGATTATATCTGGACTTTAAAAGAGACTGCGATCTCTGAGTTTTTCGGCCTTTCTTCTCAGAGTATTCAGATAGGAAACGTCGTCTCATCTAGTTTATTTAAATTTCTGTTTTTTTTTGTTTCCGATATTTTGTTTACAGAATAAACAATTTAATCACATTCAAAATGTAATTGGCCTGTAAATGGTTTAATTGAAATATATCCTTTGAGTTTGAGTTTGACAAACTACAAAATCTGAAACTGACTACCCAACTACTAAGTTACCCATCACACGTAAACTATGTTTAAAAAAATCTGTCTAACATTCAAATATTTTTTGTTTCTTACTTTTCTACATAATCTGTTTTCCCCGCTTTAAACCTGCCAGTTCGCCTGTCCCAATTTTTTTCCGGAAGGTACTTACATATCGGTCGTGTGGAGGCCATCAAATGAATAAAATAAAATTTGGTGGCTATGTTGGGTCAGACGTATAGGCCCAGTCCACTAGGGCTTGAATATTTAATACGCTGGCATTCGGCATTCGGCCTCGCATCCAATACGAGACACATTGACAGCAGTTATCTCGGCTAATACACATTTGAACGGCATTTGCAAGTTAAATTTAGATAGGTCGGACAGACGTGTATATTAAATGTAACGATAACTGCCTGTTTATTAGGTCGAAGCGGTTAATATGTGACTTGATGACTAGAACTGGAAATGTGTTAGCATTTAGTGCTGAATTTAGTGTTGTACCTGTATTAACTTTACTGTTATAGGAACAACTGAAAGTAGTTTCAAGTTTTTTGTTGTTTGGAACGTGCAGCGGAAGTTTTAGGGTTCCGCTTTATTCTTTATACCTAGTAATGAGTTTGCTCCAATAAAACTCACTTTTATTATTTCATTTGCTTGCAGTTAGTAACAGAGTTAAGAGCTAACGCGTTACGCCAGCAACCAACAACCAACCAAAAATTTCAAGAATTCAAAATTCAAAAGTCATTTATTCAAACTAGGCTGAGAATCAGCACTTTTCGAACGTCAACTACATAAGATAGTCCCCCAAACGCCCACCCTTCACCACTTCCTAGTGCGTTAGCTGGGAATAAGAAGTGGCGCAACAAACTCCCCAGCGGCATACCTGTCTGTTCAGTTAGAAAAAAATATAATTCTATATAATAGTACCTATGCAAAACAAATTACGAAACAGAAAACATAATTCAAATTATTAGTCATATGTCAGCTAGCACACGCCAATATACCAACCAAAATCATCAAGAACTATACTCGGGCAGAAATAAAAACTAAACGTAAACAGAACTTAATAGCTAAATAAAAGCTTCCAGCCATAAAGGGCGTGCCTCCTTACATATATACGTAGATATATATAGCTGTAACTGAAAGTTATAAATGATAAACTAGGGCCATCGAGGTAAAATAAATAAACAGTTAATTACTAAGGCTCATGTAATAATCCTTACCTCTTTGCCCACGTACCTAGTGGTTGAATCCAGGACCTCATGCTCAGCGGTCGTGCTTGCGAGCAGTAAATGAACGAGGTATTCACTAATAGTCATAAATTATAACATATTCAGTTAGAACTTCCAAAAACTATCTTGTTGAGAGTACAGGCTTTTGTGTACGGAATTTTACACCAATGTCCATAAGAAACTTCACCAGTTTTTTATTTTATTTATTTCATGCTCTGCTAGTGTAATGCTTGATGTTACAGGTGCGGCTAACTGCGGTAGTTCTCTAAATGTAGTAAGTTTTTGTAGAAAAATATTTTTATTTCGAGTACGAAAATGTCTAGTTTTCAGTAAAGTTGAACAGGCTGGTGATTTAATCACCAGCATTCGTCAAAGAGGTAAATCTACAAAAAATATATGTCGTTTTTTTTTTCGAATTGGTTAATAAAAGTTGATTATATTATGACGGGTAGAATCACCCCCTTGACGGATATAGGTGACTAAATCGCCATCATGCCATTTCTCAGTTTTCCACATGCTTTAGAGTCAGATAGTGTTGTTCCTTTTTTAAAGTGTTGAAAGATTTTATACCTCCACTATTTTCATTTTTCAGCGAAAGAATTTTTCTCATCGAACGGTTTTTTTACGATAATGTGCCATTCCTATTAAGATAGGGATGATACATCGTCACTGTTCGCTATAATGATTTTACACAATACTATACGATAACTACACGACACGACTGTGATGCCATTGAAATGAAAGATGTCACAAAGGATCGAAAGAATTCATATCAGTACTAATATTTCACAGATTTTTTTTTCGGTTTGGTGGTGAATAGTGGGTGAATATCAGTGTTATAGCCAACTCTATATCTTAATTATTGTACTTATTAGTTGAAGCAAGGCACAGCAATGAAATATTTACAAGGATAGTAACAAAAGGAAATTGAATTAGAGGTGCTCTTAGGCACCTGTCGGTCGATTCTGTAAAAATATTAACGTGAAGGTTAGGTGAAGTGAGCGTGAAGTTAGCTGTCACTGCCACAGAATCGACCGGCAGGATGCCAGGGATTAACACTATTGACAACTGACTTCACGCTCACTTCACCTAAGTTTCACGGTGATATTTTTACAGAATCGAACGGCTGTCCCTCCGCCGACATTGAAGCTATCAACGATTTTCTCGCTCAAGAAACGTACAAAAGAAAGACCGAAGAAAGAAAATATATTTATTTAGCACAGACAAAAAGGCACACAACACAACATAATAATAACACAAGTAAAAAAATAAATAAATAAAAAGTGTAAAATGACAATTTAACAGGAAAGTGTTCCTCGCGGCTGCGTCAAAACTTAAAGGCAAGTTTTATAAAACTGCAAATAAAACGGCTGTAGGTCCATTATATTTACAGTTGATCGCTGACGGTTCACATCGCTGCCGAGAGTACTCATTTGTCGCAGCGACAAGAGCGATCCAAGAAAAAACTCTTTTCAAGACCATGCCTACCTTCGTTGTGACAATTACAACATGTGGCTACTGAGGACATACAGTTACAAAAGTCCTTATACCATTTCGAATATTTTCCTGCAATGTCGTATCGTTACCGAATCGTCCAATATAAACTTATAAAAGGGTCCTTACTATCGATGACAGTAATAGTATTCAACGATCATAATACTAGTATGGAGTCTCTTTATATCTATTTAGCCCCTATCTACCCTGTTAAGTAGTGCTCTCCCTATTACCCCATTTTTACCCTCTCAGATTACCCCCCAGACAGTCAGATTATAGAGAAGGCGAGCTGTGAAGAGATGGTCGCGGTCTAAAGTACATAGATTATGAGGCAGTGGTTTTAACATGATAAGGAAACTGCTTGTGATAATGGATCTTAAAATGTAGGGTTTTTGGTTTAAATGGGGCAGTTTTATAGTTACTTAAAAGCATTTAAATATTGCAACATTTTTTTTTTTCTTTCTTGTTGTTTTGTTTTCCCAGCACGTATAGTATGACCAATTCTATCACTTCCACATTGTTCAATCAGTGCGGTATCGTTTCGGTATACCGAGCATACTATACCAAAACGATACCGCTCTGATTTAATTTTTCCTCATTGGTCGGTAAGCAGCAGTGCGGTATAGTATGCTCTGTATACCGAAACGTACTGCACTGCTTTCATTTACGGACCTGCCGTTCGATTCTGTAAAAATATCACCGTGAAACTTAGGTGAAGTGAGCGTGAAGTGAGCTGTCAATAGTGTTAATCCCTAGCATCCTGCCGGTCGATTCTGTGGCAGTGACAGCTCACTTCACGCTCACTTCACCTAAGCTTCACGTTAATATTTTTACAGAATCGACCGACTGACGTTATGTTTTGTGCAGTACTGCGTAATTCATTGAAATATAGGCGTTCGGTAAGCTTTTGATACCGAATATACCGAGCATGCTGATCCCGCACCGCTGACGTACCAACCAGTGAGGAATAAAAGACATATTGATATCTCTTTCTATCACGCGTGGTATCTTTTCTTAATTTTTGACATCGCGGACATTGAGATCTTTCGACAGTGTGTAATTTTGCCGATAATAACTCTGTGAACATAAAATGATTGTTTCCTGCTTGAATTAAATCTGCATTCCTATAAAGTGCATTAATCGTAAACCAATCTCCTTGAACATTCAACAACATCAGTCTATAATGTATCTACTAAGCCTTTTCCCATTCTTTCGGTACTTAGATACCATACCTACTTCAACTACAACAAATTAAGTTCAATCTACTCTAGGCCTGTTTACTGCTACGACTGTCAAATACATCGTAATAAAGTTCCAAGGCATACGAGTACACTGCCGAGTTCGTATCACGCAACTGATCGGTAACACCGGATCCACACGCTTGCTCCAACGTTAGCCCCAACGCCACTCGACCAACGTGTGAATCGAGAAAATAGCCTATCCCCAATGTTCGTCAATGGACACCCACATAATCCACACGTTGGACAAGTGGCGTTGGGGCCAACGTTGCGATCAACGTATAGATCCGGCGTAACATGCGCCGTGTTTGAACGATCGGTTAGTGCATAATCTTGTTGCATGGCAAATATAAACAGCAATAGAGGCTCTCTGGAAGCCATTAGAGGCCAATAGAGGCCAACAGAGGTCGTTAGAGGTCGCTTTATTTAGGCGAAATAAGTAAATAATTCGTAGTATGACTTTATTCTACGAATAGGTTAGCAGAGGTATAATTTTGTACGCCATATTTAGCTATTTACCCAATAACTCATAGAATTGCTAGAAGTGTAGTTATCCAACCTATGCTTTGCAGATCATTATCATACAACTGCAATCGATAATACAATATTGCAGGTATCTTTATCATTAACTGGAGGACTCTAAAAAAAAAAAAAAAACAAAAGTCATTTATTCAAACTAGGCTGAGAATCAGCACTTTTCGAACGTCAAAATTACATAAGGCAGCCCCCCAAAACTCCCACTGATCACCACTTCCTAGTGCGTTAGCTGGGAAGAATAAGTGGCGCAACGAACTCCCCAGCAGCACAGCTGTCTGTTCAGTTAGAAAAAAATATAATTCTATATAATAGTACCTATGCATAATAAATTACATTACGAAACACAAAACATAATTTAAATTATTAGCCATATGTTAGCTAGCACACGCCAATATACCAGATAAAATCATCGAGAACAGCTACGCTCAGGCAGAAAAAAAAAATACGTAAACAGAACTTAATATCTAAATAAAACCCCCCAGGCGTAAAGGGCGTGCCCACTTACATATAGTTGTAACTGGAAGTTATAAATGATAAACTAGGACCATCGAGGTAAAATAAATAAACAAACAGTTAATTACTAATAACAATAAATAATATGATCAATTGTCGAGGTCACTAGCTAACCACATATTGCAATACAACTCATAAAAATAAAACATTGTGACGAGTAGATTATGTCAACAATAAATTAAATTTAAATAACTTGACTTATAAAGTCAAATAAAACAAACAATTATAAAAACTCATATAACTTGTCAGTAGGTTAGCTGGAGAAAGAACATAAACATTGTCTTGAGTTAATCACAGCGACCAACTATTCTTATCATTTAAGTAGTCGTTGATAGAATAGTATGCCTTTGAACAAAGCTTGGATTTTACTTTCGTTTTAAACGCATTAAAAGGCAAATCTACCAGAGAAGAGGGTAGCTTGTTATAAAAAGTTATACCAAGCCCAACAAATGAGTTATGAACCTTATGAAGCCGGTGAAAGGGAGCTCGTAGTTTGTCCTTATTTCTAGTATTAACATTGTGAAAGACACTGTTTTTAGTGCATAAGTGTATGTTTTGCCTATATATAAGATATTGGCGAAGATGAATTGAGATGCCACCGTGAGGATATCAATATCTTTGAAAAAATCTCTCAAAGAAACCCTGGCACCTAGCTGGTAAATAGCTCAAACAGCTCGTTTTTGAAGGACAAATATATTTTGAATATCAGCAGCTTTGCCCCACAGCAGAAGACCGTAGGACATAACGCTATGAAAATAACTAAAATAGACTAAACGAGCTGTATCGACGTCAGTGTATTGTCTTACTTTCCTGATGGCGTAGGCGGCCGAACTGAGCCTTCCCGCTAGGTTCGATATATGTGGGCCCCACTGAAGTTTGGCATCTACTGTTATACCCAGAAAAACTGCCGAGATTACGGATTCAAGCACCTCTTTATCTAAGACGATGCTGGGACTTAGATTTCTAACATTAGGTAGGGCGAACTTAACACATTTCGTTTTCTAAGCATTGAGAACTAGGTTATTTGTCGTAAACCAATCCGTAACCATTGAGAGTGCACTGTTTACATCGTCAAAATCTTGTCTATTCCTGTCTACTTTAAAAATAAGAGAGGTATCATCTGCAAACAGTACAACGTCACAGATACCCTTTAAATAGAATGGTAAGTCATTGATATACACTAAGAACAAGAATGGACCCAGTATTGAGCCTTGAGGTACACCTAACAGAACCCGGTAGCCCGGAAGATTTTAAACCATTAACATCTACACATTGGGACCTATTAGGTAAATAAGAATTTATAACGTTGAGAGCTTCGTTTTTGCACACCGTAATGACGCAGTATACCCAAAATCGTGTCATTGTGCACGCAATCAAAGGCTTTGGAGAGATCACAGAATGCCCCTCTAAATTTCCGTCACAGGAAATAATATGTAGGTATGACATTCTGAGTTGAGCTACACGATTACTGTTATATACGTGAATCGTGAGCGTGATCTGTGTGTTCTTCCCTCAAAAGGCCATTTCAGACACAAATTTACATGATCCTCAATTCCTCACTTGATCTGATCAAAATTATGTCTGGACTTTAAAAGAGACTGACCTCTGAGTTTGTTCGATCTTTCTTCTCAGAGGAATCACATAGGAAGCATCTAGTTTTCAAAACATTATTTTATTTTGACGTGTAAAAGTGTTTTTACAAACCTACCAGAAGTAAAATCATTTATCATTTATCATCATTTTCAATAATTCAAACGTCTCATAAATAAAACATAATGTCACAATATTCGAAAAATTGGAACATGAAACGTTGACCGATATAATTGATACAAACTAATCAAATTATCCATGCTAAATGTAATTAGTGAATATTCTAAATATTTACAGTAATTAATACGTCAAAATTAATTGAAAGAGTGATAGCCAGCTAAGCTTAATTCAATCATCGAAAATTATAATTAATTCAAGGGTTTTCGGACATTTAACATGACATTGCTTTAAATTCAATTATGTGGTAATTTTATCCTAACGTGTAGGTTAATATTAGAAGAGGAACATAATTTCATCCAAATCCAGAAATTGTAGACCTATTGGATGTAATTATACCTACGTTGTGCGGCCTACATAATATCTGTAGGTTGCACGACAATCAAAATAAATTTTAGCAACACTAAACATGCCAAAATACGATAAAAAATTACGAAATTATAATATGGTGCAATCTTTCAGTATTCTTTACCACAATTACATAACGTTTTTCCGCCAAAATACTATACACAAAGCCTTTCACTCTATACTTTCAAAGATAAACATTCAGCTTTGTTGAATAAATAAAGGTTCAACACATAACAGGTCAAGTTTCGCATTCATTATACGAAGGAAATTCAAAAATCCTACTTCCTCATAATAATATATATCGTGAAAGTCTGTCTGTTTGTGAATTTTGTGTGTTTTAATCTGTGGCGCCTTAGCGGCTAAAGGGATTTGGAAGAAGTTTAGCACATGGACACAATCTTGATCATATCTTGATTTTAAAGTGTCTTTGGAGTTTCTTGCCCGTTCTTCTCCTTAGAGATCTACGTTTTGGAATGGGCAACTAGCTTCAACTTTCTAACTGACCGACTCTGTGACAATTCAAAAGTGCCTGTAATGGTTTATTTGGAATAAATGATGTGAGTTTGACACCATGAACATGGACATAAGAACTTTTTATTCCTGGTAGCACGGTAGGCCGTACGGCAGTAGTCAGAGTTTTTATGTCGCCCATGGGCCTCTGCCTTGGCTTCACATGTCGTCGAGAAATATCTCTGAGGCATGCCGGTTTCTTCACGATGTTTTCCTTCACCGTTTTTGAAGCAAGTGATAATTATACAATACGTACATGAATCCGAAAAGTCAGTGCGTGCCTTGGGTTCGAACTTGAGACCTTGATGACTTGGCAGTCCGACGGTCACACCGCTAGACTATCACTGCTGTGTGTGTGTGTGTTTTTATTCTATTGAAACTTTGTACTACGGTAGGCTAGTTCAAAGTGACGTGCGGCCTATTGTACCTTTCCGTAGGATAATTTCTTGTTGTTATATTCCGACCTCTATACGGGCGAAGCCGCAGCCGAAAGCCAGTATTATGTATTTTTAAATGGAACGTTACTGCGATACTAAATGTACGGATGGAATGAAATTACGCGGTTTCCAGCGCCAAAGAGTTATGTTGTATTTATTCTTCTCTGACATTGTAATTTTCGAGTTCTTTACGTGTTTCTTTTAATGGCTTTGTTGTATGGTTTAGTAGGTTTTGTGTATGGAGAGTAATTTTAATATGAATCCAGAATGTGTAGTAGGTACTCCAGAGTAATGGAAAATAAAATTAAGATATGACCTAAATATCATTACAGTTTACTGTAGTGCTGCTTGCAAAATATAATTCTGGCATATTAATGTAAGTTAGAAGCCGGTTGGTTTCTCGGTAGTATCCCGGAGTCTGGATTTATTTTATGCATACAGTCTTAATAAAGTTTCATGTTTGTTTTTTACCATTAAACCAGAAATGGTTTGTATTGGAATCGTGCCCCGTTGATGATAACAGGTTCGCTTTCTGTTACATGGAACTTAAACATAACTGGCGAAATGTGGGTGTACTATAGGTACACCTCTGCCTTACACTTCGGGGAATAGAGGCGTGATGTTAAGTTATGTAATGCAAGTTAAACTAGCTTCCCATATTATGAATCCTTTCACAGTCACAGACGTGTCTTCATTCATCAAAAATGGCGGCCGAATGTCTTTTACTTACGGAATGCGGCTTTAAATGAATGATCTGTTATGGCAACGCGACGGTGCGGTTTAAAAGGATATGTAGTGACCAAAATTGGAAAGAGTATTTCCGTTTGGTGCCGAACGTAAAGAATAGTACCATCCTATTTCTTCCCGTGGGTATCGTAAAAGGCGACTAAGGGACTCACTAGAGAATGGGCAGCAGCGTTCTCTATGCATTTTAACGCCATACTGCGACCGCCAACCCGCCTGCCAGGCGTGGCGATTATGGCAAAACCCCCCAATTTGGGGGAGGCCTATGTCCAGCAGGGGACGTTTTTCAGCTGAAATGATGATGATGATGATGAAAAGAGTATGGTTAGATGGTTTGGTCATGTTGATACGATGAGTGAAAGGCGACTAACAAAAGGTATTTATGAGCCAGATCTGAGTGGAAACGCAAGAGATGATGCCCTACAAGAATATATAGTGGTATTCTTCTTTTCGTGTGGTTAGTGACTAACCTGGTGTCAGAGTCGTAAAGCCGCCCATGGGCCTCTGACTTGGCTTCACATGCCGTCGAGAAATATCTCTCAGGCATGCCGGTTTCTCCCGTGAGGCGGCGAGCCTCCTTGCCGGACTACCGCCATGGGATCTGGGGGCAAAAGTCCTCGCGCACATGTGGGAGTGTCGCGAGGAGGCGAAACGCCAGGGCGTAACTCCGCTGCCGCGAGAATTCACGGCTCAGCGGACAGAGCTCCGGCGGGATCTCATGGCGGCATGGAGAGTACGATTGTCGCAACCCAGCGCTGAGCACGCCACAATTGTGGCGATAAGTCCCCTCTTTGAGGAGTGGCTAGAGAGGCGCCATGGCGTCCTCACCTTCCGCCTGACGCAGGTCCTCACCGGACACGGTTGTTTCGGGAGGTTCCTGTTCAGGATAAAGCGGGAGGAAACGCCCGGGTTGGTGGTCCGACCATTGTGTGGATCGCCCGGGGGACACGGTGGAGCATACGGTGGAGGTCTGCCCTGCTTGGGCGGAGCACCACCGTGTCCTCACGGAGGCGATCGGCGGCGGCGATCTGTCGCGTCCGGCCCTGGTTCAGGCCATGGTCCGGAGCGAGAGTGCATGAGAGGCCGTCACTTCCTTCTGCGAAGCAGTAATGCTCGCGAAGGAGGAGGCGGAGCGCGCGAGGGAGAGGCAAGATGCACACCCAAACGCCCCTAGTCACCGCAGGAGACGCCCCGGGCGCCGGGAGTCGCGAGCCGACTTCCGGCCACCGTAGGCGCGGGCTTGCGGACGGTGAGCAATGGGTAGCTCACCGTCCGATAAAGACCAGGCCCGGGTCGACGGCGCGTTGTGTTCTACGCGCGCCTCAAAGAGATGTCAGCACCAACTGACGGGGTCCGTAAGGACCAATGCCTGCTGGGGTTGCGGGTTTGTCCGAAAGGGATATCGCGGCCCCGGCACACGGGCAACGGAAGGAACACTGGTGGGTTTTAGTCAGTAAAAGTCTGACACGCCCTCTCGCTCCGCCCAGAGCGGGAGAAGTCATTTGATGATTTATCACCATCAAAAAAAAAAAAAAAGTGTTGCGTGCATTGGGTTCGAACTCGCGACCTATGACTTGGCAGTCCGACGGTCACAAAACTAGGCTACCACTGCTTTATAGTGGTTATGTTCTTCAGAAACGTTAGGTGCGTAGTGCTCGCAACCGGCGTGCGTGTATGACCAGATGTATGAACGTATACGACGCAAAGGAGTACGTAAGGATCGTAGTAGATGGCTTTCTGTAGTTTCTGTCGACTCCCATAGAAGGAAGCGTGAGTTTTTTTATTTATGTTATGTACGTACGCAGACATAAATATGAGACCTCAAGTTTTATAAAAAGTTTGGCTTTTAGAGCGTCGTCTGCGTCACTTATTCCTGTTTGACAGTCGCTTTGCAAAGTTCGATGTGACGTGTTTACGCCCAGGTACTCTACAGACTTAAGCTACGGTTTCCTAGAACGTCGGCAGTGACGGCTGTCATGAAAATGATGGCAGCAGCAAAGATTTAAATCGTTAGATTCGCCCTACCTATTTAGTTTCTTTGTCGTTTTGACACCTCTGACACACAAAGACGCAGTGACTTGATTGTCATAGAAACGCTATTGAATAATTTGTGTCCTCGCTTTTCCTGAATAAAGCTAGCGATTTAAATCTTTGGATAGCGGGAATGATGTACACTTTATGGTGTCAAAAACCGCTTTCTATGAAAACACACCAGCTTACTTTCATAAATAACGTTTTAGTGATATAATTCGCCGGTAAATTGTAGACGGTATGTGGCGGCCACCGCGCTTCTAGGAATCCGTCGAGCTCAGACGGTTTGTACTCAACAACCTACAATTAGAAAAGAAAGAAGTGAAGCTTAAGAATAAAATAAAAATAACTACGAGAAGACTCCATTTTGGAATCTCTAAGCTGTAATTTCGCCACAAATACCTTTCCCATGGACAGTTAGCGATCTATCTTCCGGGAATGCGGGTCACCGCGCGACTGATAAATGATTAAGAATTATCTGTGTATTGATAACAATAATTCTAATGATAAGAATGGCTGACGGTTAGCCAGTTTCTCTATAGAATATGTGAAGGAAAGGAAATTTATCCGTTGTGCAATGATGATAGACTTTTTATACTTCTCTTAAGGCATAATTAACCAATCAGCACGCGACCCTGGCCACAGCAGAAACGAAACGAAAGACCATGCGACGATTTTCTATAAGTGTGGATTTCACCAATGAAATTGAACACGTTCAGCACATCTAAATGTGTCAAGAGCTGTCAATATTGTCTAGCAATTTTGACACTCTTGAACGCGTTCTAGAAATGTTAATCGCGTTCAGTTTCATTGGAGAAGTCATTCAATTAAATACTTGTGAAGAACAGAACTGACACTTTGTTTTCGTAGAATAAAGATAGATTAAGTGGTCAAACTATAAGGGGAGTATTACGTCCATTACGCGTAATAGGCCACAATCAAATGATAGTTAATGTTCATCAAAACATCCAAGCGCCATATTTCATTTCACAATAATTGAGCCACAAAATTGTACCTAAATACGAAATTAACCCCGAATGCGTATTTACTCAGTAATTTCATATATAAGTATATATTTTTGACACAAAAGGCCACCCAATAATTGCAGCAGCGACGAGATGGTTATCGTTGACGCCTTCCCACCCAAATTACTGAAACTACAACCTACATACTTCTTTTTTCACAAAAATTCCACGTTTAACTTTCAAATTAAAAAATAAACACAGTTTTTATTCATGTTTCAAAGAATTTCTAAAGGATACAGTTTTATAAAATGCTGCCGGCAATTATGACTACGTCGTAGTTATGAATTTAAAAATTCCAGTACAATGACTGCACAAAAGTGCAAAGAAAGCTCGCACAAAGAGATTTGAAAGCATCTGCAGCTTGGATACAGCTTTGGACTGCAAATTACAGCTGAGATAAACAGTGGCTATGCGCCGAGCCGCGACGCCGCTCCGTCTACGCGGTCTACGCCAGTTCGTAGCGGCAGCACGTAGCGAGCGGTCGCCCGTAGCCCGTCGTAGCGAGCGACTACGCCGGCGCGGTATGTACGAGCCAGCACAGTGCGTCCCCAAACATAAACAAATAGTGATATGAGTTGTGCGTCCCCGAGCCTAGTATTCCGACTAACTCTCCTCATATTAACTTTCATAGTGTCGTGTACATTCGTCGCCAGTGTGGTGTGGTTATTGCGAACGAGTGGCTCCTCCAGCCAATATGAGAATTATTACTTGTCGAGAATTAATATAAGCGCCGTTAAAAGCGACGGTAACAATATTTCGACGACACAGCCTGTATCGGACCATTATAAAGACTTGATTAAAATAGAAATAGCCATGCGGCGGGTGGAGGAAAATAGTAGAAGATTAAAAGAGTATACGAAGTCGTTATTGTGGGATAACAAGGACAAGTCTTTGTGGTGTGTTTTGTTTAAAGAGAATGGGAGGATGGAGAAGCCGTTGCGAGGCGGGAAGCATAGACATACGATTGATGAGGAATATATTCGAACATTGAGGGAACAAAAAATGAGAGAAGCTTTGATACATTTGAGGCACCACGGCGCTCACCACCGGCGGAGACCCGACGTCCTTCCCAACCTGCCCTACATAAAATAAATAATCGTATATTGAGTAACGTTTCGCGGAAATTGCTTCGGATTCTCTATGGAACTGCTTCCAGTTTAAAATATCATATTTTCACTGGCCTCGTTGTACAGGAAAGTCATTCAAAATATTGCAACAATTCGTATAAAGTCCGATTCAATTTCAGTTGTGTTAAGTGGAGAGATTTTAATGATAATATGTTGTAAATATTTTGTACGTCGGTTTAATGTAAATGACTGTATTCAATGTGTAAATATATAACGTTGACAGTTGACATAAGTGTAAATATGATATGGCACAATTAAATAAATGTTTGTTGACTTCAGACAATATTTGAAAGGTAATGTCAGAAATGTTTTGGAATTCAATTGCTTTTCTGATTGTATATTTCTTGGAATGCTTTAGGTTGTTTGCCATGTTACCTCTTGGAAAAATATACTTAATTTATATTGTTTTGCTAATATATCCGGGAATTAAATAATAAGGATGTCTAAGATAGGAAATATTTTGCTAAGATTGACATTTAACGTTTTAACATTCCCAACACGGTGTTACAACATCATACGAGTACATATTTTATGTAATCATAATTTTCTGTTTTGTTTATAATTATTCATAGTTTAGATAGATTTTATCAATAGAAGAAAATATCTTAACAAAATGTTGTCATTTAAACTGTAGATTTGCCATAAGAAACAGTGATTTTAATAATTTTGGCCTAATTAATTTATGATTACTTGTTGACGTTTTGTAATTGGTTAACTAATCATATTCGCATCATTGTAATCGGAAAGTATTTTCTTTTTTAATGTGTGATCAATAATTATGTTATTTTCGTTTGAATTTGAATAGATGAGGTGTAGATAGATTCATTTAATGTAATGTAATTCAAAAAAGCGACAGTGCCTGGCAATGTTTACATGTATAAAAAAGGGTATCTCCCTGAGTAGTAAGTACCATCTTACTGACTGGATATTTTTTAGCACAGCATGGCTTATTCTCATATCATTGTCCTTCGTGTAGATTCGAGAGAAGAAAAGTGGCGATGTGTCGTTAAGAGTAAAACTAAGTCACACAAATAAAAATACTGTCCCACACAAAACAGCGCAAATTATAATGAATCTGTCTGTACCGGTTTATATTCATCCTATAATCTTGGTGCTTTATATTCAAAAAGTTTTAGTTTGAATGGGACCTCATTTTCAAAAGTTAATTGTATGAATCCATTTAATTTGTAAAACGATACGATTCACCATTTAATTTGCTCAGTACTTTAACATTCCATCGTGTTAAAAGTATGAATAAAATGGTTTATGTATGAAACTTTTGTTTTATTTGTGACAACTTAAATTAATGAAAGGGTGACAAAGAAGATTAGGGGTAAATGAAACGGGTGACAAAAATAATTCATGAAATAATATCTTACATTTTTGTTTTAACGTTAAAAGATAGAATTGTCTGCTAAAGTCATCAAAAGCTTATAAAAGTTTTATCAAATCGGGTCACTGCCTTTGGTAAACCGGTAGGAAAAAACAGCGTAATACTGAATTTAACTTACAGACTACACATGGCCCTATCAACTCAGATGTAGAAGTAGCTCAGGAATTTGAAAACTTTTTTGCTAATATTCCCCTTAAAACTACGGAAACTTTAAATTCCTCATCCACGCTTTCTGCTGCCTTACTTAGGAAAAATGTAAAGTCATGCCCTTTGGAGCTGAGGTTTCAGCATACAAACCCCCAGGCTGTTATAAAAGCTTTTAAAGATCTTAAAATTAAATCAACAGAAGATCTATGGGGAATGTCTGTAAAAGTCTGTAGATCTATCATCGAAACCATTGCGCCTTATTTAGCTTTCATATTTAACATCAGTGTAGACCAAGGAGTCTTTCCGGATCTCATGAAACACAGTAAAGTAATTCCTTTGTTCAAATCCGGTGATAGTAAGGAACCCAATAATTATAGGCCTGTGTCAATTCTGCCAGTTCTCAGCAAGGTGTTTGAAAGGTTGATGCTCAATCAAATGTTACGTCACTTTAATAAGAATTCCATCTTTCATGAACAACAGTACGGTTTCACCAAAGGGCGTTGTACCACTGACGCTGGTGTCACCCTCATAAAGAACATTTTTAACGCCTGGGAAGAAGCACACGATGCCATTGGAATCTTTTGCGACCTCTCGAAGGCGTTCGATTGCGTAGACCATGAAACACTTCTGCTGAAACTTGAGCACTATGGGATTAGGAATACAGCTCTTGATTTACTAAGATCATACCTGAAAGATAGAAAAGTTAAAATTCAAGTAAACGGCGTAAACTCATTGGGGTCTGAAATGGCAATGGGCGTTCCTCAGGGTTCGATATTGGGTCCATTCCTCTTTTTAGTTTATATTAATGATTTACCACAATTACTTCAAAATCAACCTAAGATGGTGTTATTTGCAGATGACACATCGTTGATATTTAAAATAAACCGACGGTCACAAAATCTTGACGACGTTAACAGCTCTATTCTTCAAGTCCAAGATTGGTTTACGGTAAATAATTTGGTACTAAATAAAAAAAAAACCAAATGCATTAGATTTAAATTACCTAATGTTGGAAGTAGCGAATGTGACATCATATTGAATGGAGAAAAACTAGAATTTATTAATCAAACCGTTTTCCTAGGAATCACGCTAGACGAGAAATTACAATGGGGACCTCATATAACAATTCTTGCGGGGCGGCTAAGCTCGGCCGCTTATGCTGTTAGAAAGATACGACAGTTAACAGATGTAGAAACCGCGCGTCTGGTCTATTTTAGCTACTTCCACAGTATTATGTCGTATGGCATTTTACTGTGGGGTCGGGCTGCTGACATTGAATCCATCTTTATTTTACAAAAGAGAGCTGTCAGAGCCATTTATAATCTACATCGTCGCGAATCTCTCAGGGAACTATTTAAAAAGATTAATATTATGACGGTACCTTGCCAATTCATTTATGAAAATATTATGTATGTAAGAAAAAATCTACATATCTTTAATAAAATAAGCGATAGACATAATTTTAATACTAGAAATAAAGATAAAATAGATCAACCATTTTTCAGATTATCTAAAGTACATACATCTTTTATGGGGTACTGTGTTAAATGTTACAATAAAATACCTTGTGATATATTACAATTAAATGAAAGAAAATTTAAAACTCATATTAAAAGTACACTCTGTAAACAAGCATATTACAAATTAGAGGATTATATCCAAGATAAGAATGCTTGGAAACATGCTGGTCCTGCTCCATAGGACAATTTAGAGTCTAGACAAAATCAAACTGGTTGCTTATTAAATTATGTATTTGTTATTTTTTATAACACTGATTTTACATTCTGTGATTTCTTGAACTCACACACTGACTTATTAGTATTACTTGTTAAAATGTTAGGAATATCGTATAATTTTACAATGTTTGTAAATATGTGAGCACCATGTATCTGTCACATATTTAATTTATCTGTAATTGCTTTATTTTTCATTCTTTTTTACCTATCGCGGTATAGTAATCTTATTCTAGATGCATCGTCTTCACATATAATTATATAATTAATGTATGCAAAATATTGTGAAAACATTTTAAAAGAGTAACGGTGGAGTTTCTTGCCCATTCTTCTCCATACGAAAACTACCTTTTGGAAGGGGCGACTAGAATCAATTCTATTTTTTGTAAACTTGACGTTCATAAGTGCCTTTTAAGTGCCTAATTGAAATAAATTGTTTGACTTTTTTTTTTTTTGGTAACTTTTTGTATTTATTATATAAGTTATTTTTCACAGATTTATTGACGATTGATGTATCTATAATGTGTCAGTAGTTTCTTTCTTAATTGCATATACCAATGGAAACCATTTTGTGTCAATTAACTTAGGGCTAATTTCACCAATGAAACTGAACGCGATCAGCACACTAACCACGTTTAAGAGCTGTCAGTGTCATTATTTTCTGTGGACTATTGACACTGACAGTTCTTGAAAGCGGTTTAGATGTGCTGATTGCGTTCAGTTTCATTAATGAAATTCGCACTAAGGGTAAGTTCTCGTATTGTGTAGCTGGCCTGACTTTCGAAATCTCAAACAATATTTAACTTTCAGACGTTCTTTGGAGTACTTTATTAGACTTTAAGTGAGCGAAAACTTTCCATACGTAAATGTCTTATACGAGTAATGTGAATAAAAATGGTATTAACGTGTAAGGTTCAGCTGTTTCTTCCCACAATTATATCCGTTTGTCAAAGACAGCCCGGTTCAAAGAAAAATACTGGACTTAGAATTGTGGAAATTACTAAAATTAATGGGTAAATTTCTAAGTTCCACGTAGTTTTTAACTGGATGCTATTAAAACTTTGACATCATGATGGTTGCATTGATGGAACGTGAATCAATTGCTTAGTTGCAGAACAAGTTACTTAAAAAAATATTGTTTATTTTTCACAAGCAAGACGCACATTACAAAAAAAGAAACAGAAATATAGGTAGATAGATAGAGATATATCGTTTATTTTTTTCACACAAAAGACATAGCATAAAATACTAAATACATTAATATAGCTACAAGATGACAATATACAAAGAAAAAAATAAAGAAAAAAGTCAAGAAAAAAATAAAGATAAAAACAAGAAACAACATTCAAAATTCAAAAGTCATTTATTCAAACTAGGCTGAGAATCAGCACTTTTCGAACGTCAAAATTACATAAGACAGTCCCCCAAAACGCCCACCCTTCACCACTTCCTAGTGCATTAGCTGGGAAGAAGAAGTGGCGCAACAAACTCCCCAAAAAAAAAAATACAAAAAAAGAAAGTACACACACACAGAAATAAAAAAAGTACACAAGTAGCCAAAAGCCTCGTATTATTCAACAAATAAAAGTTCAAAGTTTGACAATGTTGTCCATTGCTTGATGTCAGGGTAGGTCCCAATTTAATGGTCACGCCAACGTTTGCAATTGAAAACATAGTAAGTAACATAATAAAAAGCTACATCAATTTGTTGCTTCACATTCTTTGTACGTAAATAAAGAACTAAATTAAAAATGTTTATACCGATACTAACTTGAAAATATTTGAAACCTCTACTGAAAGTATTTTGTTACTTAGGTTTATACTTAGAGAGATACTTAAGACAAGCCGGTCAAAAAAGATAATATCAACATTTATGTACGTACCTAGACAGGGTTATACACTCCCGTATATTTTTATGGCACTATAGTGTAACTACACCGACATTCTTACCCCTGGCTATATCGGTGCGAGCATTAACCCCTAAAATAGATTATACTAAGGAAATGGTGATATTCACGCAGGCTGCGACCGAATTTTCCGGAAGATTGTTATAGCTATAACCTTTCTGAAGGAAATATAAGATTCATATCACCCTGCGGAAGTATATACATAGTGCTTTTACATAAAAGTGCAAATACTTTTAGCTGTAAGTGAAGAGGAAGAGAAGATTACCATGTGCAAGTTAAGGGTGCACCAAGGGAGTTCTACGTAGTTGCAAAATGATATAATTGCGTTCGTTTCATCCCTTGCTGCATCGTTATTACTTAACCTTTAGTTATGCAATAAATACGTAAGATATTTAAGGATTCATTCTTTACATCATACACTTTAGAAACACGATTAGTTGTAGTTTCCTTGATAGAAAAAAAATCCAAAGTAATCTCAAGATAACAAAATAAACCCTTAGTACGACGTAAATACTTCATAAAAGGTCAGCAGTTTTTTAATAATAATAAAAAAATTACATGTTTTCTATAACATATTTTTTCGAGAACGAAATACCTAAATTAGCGCGCGAACCGCTCATTCTTAGCCACGCTTCCCCGCTACCCCACACGCTAAAAAGCTCGGAACGCCCTTAAATAAAGGCCATACTTTGCGTGGGTTTCATAACAGAGAGGGAAATAAAAATATAAGTATTTAACGTGTAAATTGATTAACTGAGCTTATTTTTAGTCTGTGGTAAAATTTGAGTGAAATAAATATGTCCAGAACATTTTATTTTTGTCCTGTGAATGGGTGTTTCAGAAATATATCTATTGCATGGGATATAATAATGTGGTTAAGGCCTCGCCTCTCATGCACGAGGTTGTGGGTTTAAATCCGGGCAAGTACCAATGTGACTTTTTCGATTCATATGTACTTTCTGAGTTTGTCTTGGACATTACTGACATCGGTGAAGGAATACATCGTGAGGAAACCTGGATTTATAGTTAATATAATTCTGAAATCGCCAACCCGTCTTGAGCAAGCGTGGTGATCAATGCTCGTGCCTTCTCTGTATGAGAAGAGGCCTTTGCCCTGCAGTGGGACAGTAACAGGCTGATATTATTATTATTTTATAAGTGGAATGTGGGAGAGGTATTTGTACGGAAAACCAACCAACACGAAGATATTTCGGGTTTAAATATTAGTGGATTGTTACAGCACCACGAATTTTCGATACACGAGAATAATATGAGTGGTAGGTGTCATATAAAATAGTTGCCGATTCATTGAAGAGTAACATCCTGTCCCCCTTTGTAAACCCATATTTGTTTTGCCCGCACATATATTTTACCCACATTTTGCCTATTATTTTAAATGTCCCTTGTAATAGGGGGTGGGGCAAACCTATTGCCATTAACAGGGCCATTAAAGCCACTTATTTATTGTTACAATACTCAGTATGTAAAAATGGCCTCAGAATCAGACAAATGACTTCTTACTTTAGACCGCGTTCACATCAAGCGAAGAGTCGGCTACTGTGAAAATGTATGAAAAATAAAAGACAGTCAGTCGGCACCTGAAGTTTGTTTTTCATACATTTTGTGCTGGACGATCATAATACGGTTTGGTGTGAACACGGACTCATGCCCGTTTCAACAAAAACTAGGTGGCACCTAAATGAATATCTAAATAAAAGTTGTAATTTCAACTCTCGACGATTAAAGTAGTTGATTTAGGTGTTAGTGAAAACGGGCATTAAAGTTTTATTAGTTTACTAGCTCCACCCCGCGGTTTCACCCGCATAAGTCTCGATCCCGTAGAAATATCGGGATAAAAAGTATTCTATGTCCTAGCCCAGGTCACGGTCTACCCATATGCCAAATTTCATCCAAATGGGTTTAGCCGTTTTAGCGTGAAAGCGTAACAAACAAACAAACAAATTCACTTTTGCATTTATAATAAAGTAATAAACAAATTACTTACGGTTTTATAATTTAGACATCCACTACAAACTCTATTGTTTGAAGCTCATACTTGCAAATACATAACCCATCGCTTTAATTGGTTAATCCATTCAAAAAGAGGTCGAATTAAAATTCAGAGCACATATTTTGCTTTGCTTCAACCATACATTCGCAAACTTACCCATTTGTTCGAAGGGCTAACTAGTGCTTCACAATTTGGTTGCTAAGCTTCACTCGCGGTTCGATAATCCTGTGCAAATATTGAATTAAAGTGGCCTTAATACTCAAACTCTGGAAGTTTACACACTGTTGGGTTCTGCTTCATAGTGGTCAATCGATAGTCCATAATAGAGGTAGTTTGAATGGCTGTGTACATAATTTTGTTTGGGGCTTATTTTTATGGGTATACTTCTCAATTCTTTATTGCGTACCATAATGTATACAATGTCGTCCATAGGCATGTAACCGCCCGTATTTTTCTGAATATTTATGAAAAATTTACTTTAAAATCTATCTAGGGTCTATCTTTTATATGTTTCATGTTATTCAATTTAAAAAAAGTTGAGTAGCGTTTGCCATATCTCCGATGATATTGGTTCGATTTAGATTCTGTTTGTTCTGTTATTATTTCTAAAAGCTTATGAGTTATTTTATCGGATTAACTAACATTTTTTATTAATTTTTGTCGACTATGAAAAAAAAACAGAGGTGAAGAAATTAAAAAATAAAAGTTTATTTTTTTTGTGTCATGTCCATGAAATCTTAGGGTGGAATCGGATTTTTTTTTTTAATTATCTTAATTTTTTTATTATATATATATATGTTTTTTAAGTTTATTTTAGTAAAAAAAATCTTGTATATTCAGAAAAATACGGTCGGTAAGATGCCTATGGGCGAGATTGTATAGTTCGAAGGAAAATTATTATATAAGTCACAATTATGGACCCTGTCGGGCACAGCATAGATCAAGTATCAGAGAGGAGGAAGAGCACTGGATGTTTAATGTGCTACATTTTATTATTAGTTAAGTAATTAGTAAGTAATACTGTGTTATTTATTCAGGTGCGGTTCGATCGATCAGGTTAAGCTACGTTTGCTGCGGTTGGTCCGTGGATGGGTGACCATCTTTACATACCAAGACCCTTCCGTGCCTCGGAAAGTACGTTAAGCTGTTGGTCCCAGCTGTCATTTGTAGATCTTTGACAGTTGTCAGGAGTCCGAAAGTCTGACAACCAGTGTTACCAAGAGGTATCGTGTTACCTTGGATCGTGGGGGCCAGGAGGCAGTCCCTCTATGTACAATACTGGTATTCAGCTGCATCTGGTTAGACAGGAAGCCGACCTCAACATACTTGGGAAAAGGGTAAGCAGATAATGATGTTTTATTTATGTGCATCAGGTACCTACCTGAAGCATTTAATTATGTAAGTATCAAGAATAGTTAATGAAAACTTAATAAATAGATATTATATCATTGGTCTGTTGTTCTCATTGGTCTAGTGCTTGCAAGCGCTACTGCCGAGCATGAGGTACTGGGTTCAATTCCCGGGTCGGGCAAAGTGTTGTGAGTTTTTCCATCTGGAATTTCACAGTACCAGTCCGGAGTCTGGATTTGTGCCCGGTTGATGGTCATTTGCTCGCCCACTATTATGTGGGACTTAAATATAAGTGTGCGTGTATTATAGGTAGGTACACCTCTGCCTAACCATTCGGGGAAACAAGGCGTGATGTTCTGTATGTTATGTTAGTGTGTCAATCAATCTGCCTAGCCTTTTCCCAACTCTGTTGGGGTCGGCTTCCAGTCTAATCGGATGCAGCTGAATATCAGTATTTTACATGGAGCGACTGCCTATCTGACCTCCACAACCCAGTAACTGGGTAATACGACACTCCTTGGTAAGACTGGTTGTCAGCCTTTGAGCCTTCTAACGACTGTAAAAGTTCCACGAGTGACAGCCGGGACCAACGGCTTAACGTGCTTTCCGAAGCACTGAGGAGTCTCGGTGTAACGTATTTGAATAAAATTTGGAACACAGATAGTTTATAACCTGGATTAATACATAGGATACTTTTGTATCCCGGTAGAACATTCCCATGGGATAAATTCCGTTCTCCACGCGGGTGAAGCCGCGGGCGAAAGCTAGTTGCTTCATATGTTCGAAAAACTTGTCTGATCAGCAGTGTAAATAAATGTCGATTAAATTAATGTTGTTGAACTGTCAAAATAGAAGCCATTACTACTGTAAGTGTGTTACCAGTACGACACAACTTAGATCTAGCATCGGCAAATTCGCAAAACCGATCACCTTCACGAGTACGCCTCCAAAATCACCAATATTTATTATTGCTTTAGGTGAAAATGATCTTTACCCAAACGCAATAACTTGTTAAGTCATATAACCAAATACATTCGTAAAATTGAAATGAATGTATGAAAATTTTCAAATTTGTGCTATATTTAAGTTGTGTCATATTGTATGCAATTATCCCGCTGGACAGTCAACCACGCAAAAAGACACTGTCGCGTTCCAATTGTCATTCCAACACAGCGGTAACTCTTTTGAAGTCACTGCCTACCGTTACTATTCCATAGAGTCCCACAGTTTACTCGTAACAGTAACATATTGGATTTATACTCAATAGTGGAGTATGAATAGTGGCAGCCTGCCAGCTAACTGCGATCACAATATCCATTTCGCGCAGTTGACTCGTATGACTGGCAGTATGGCAAGTGTGGCGTGAAAGCTGAGTACAGTCATATAAGTATTCAAACGAGGCATGACTTACATTAACTCGTCATAGTTTTTGATACTTGTTCAATTGGATTTGTGCCTGATTTATGTCTTGAATAATATCAAAACGTAGTCTTCATAGTAATTTAGCCATCTTTAGAAGCGTTGGTGCATTTTGTATTTTCCCATAATAGGGATGATGCCTGGGTAAAAAAACGAAATTCTATTAAGTCCGTCAGTCAGATAATACAAAATATATTTGACACGTCTTTTTTGCTTTATCATATTAATAAAAAAACACTTAGATAAAACGCATTGAAGTTGGGGAGTGGGGGCTCGCTACGTCACAACTAAGTAAAAAATGTACATGGGCATGACATGAATATACGTGTCCAATATTTTTTAATAATATAAATGACAGGCAAAAAAAAAATTGTCATATGGTTAATTATTATACAATATTTTAGTGTGTATGTCGTTGGTGGTACCAACAAAATGCGTACTAGTTGAATACGAAATTAGACTCGCACTTGACGTATTTAATTATATCGTAGCATTATATCTAATGTGAGACTGGCTAATGAAGGCATTGCCATTGGAAAAACTTAAATAAAAGGAAGTATTTTAATCTGAATTCAATAACTTAAATGGGAAAGAATGCTGTCCTCCAGACCGTATTTCGGCCATGGCAAATTATAGTGCACAATTATTTGCGCAGACACAGGTGCACTCTCTCTTCCCTCACTTTCATAGTCCAATGGGACGGCAATCCGACACGACCGGAGAGAGACCAACAGCTTAACGTGCTTTGCGAGGCACGGGGTATCACACCACCTACTTACAAACTCCCGGCTGTTACTAAGAAATTCCTAATGGAAACACCCAATAACCCATGCTTCAAACATATTAAAATATTCAAAATTAACTTGACAGTTTAAAGTCCGTACATGTTTAATAGTTAGATATAAATTTAACTTAGGTAAGTTAAATTTCCTATCTTTCTATATTATATCCTTGACATTTTAATATCTTTAAAGATAGAGGGTAATACACTATACAGCAGGAAAGATGTGGTCTAAAAGACTCTCATCAATTAATCTGCCTAGCCTTTTCCCAACTATATTGAGGTTGGCTTCCAGTCTAACCGGATGCAGCTGAAAACCAGTATTTTACTTGGAGCGACTGCCTATCTGACCTCCACAACCCAGTAACTGGGTAATACGATACCCGTTGGTAAGACTGGTTGTCAGAGTTTCGGGTTTCCGACGACCCGTAACGACTGTCAAAGTTCCACGAATGACAGCCGGGACCAACGGCTAAACGTGCTTTCCGAGCCACGAAGGAGTCTCGGTATGTAAAGTTGGTCACCCATCCATCGATCAACCTTGGCAAGCGTAGCTTAACCTGATGGATCGACACGTGCGGCAGTTATTACTTAGCCACGAGCTCCTTCAAAAAGACTGTCCCATACAAAATTTTAATAGTACTCGGCCCAAGGTGTGGAACGGCTGATTATTTTTTCGAGATTACGATATCGGTCCTTTGGAGAAAGTGGTTCAGTTTGCTGGTCTATACCACCCCTCAAAAATGTCCACACCTTTCTGATATAGACTGTAGAACCATTTACATTGTAAGACTCCGTGAACCATTAAACCAATTGTTTTCATAAATGATGCTCTTTTCTCGCAATCATTCAAGGGGAAGTCATACATAGCATTCATTATTATAACAACTACTATGACTTGAGTTAGGCACGACCCGTTTGCGCTGTAAAGTTTTTAAACGAGCTGTTACTCGTAGCTTTCAAGCTGTTGATAAAATATTTCAATTTAAAACTCCTTCGTATGCAACATGAAAACTCTTTCTTAATTCAATTATTTTTTTAACCTCCGCCGGAAAACAGGGGTGTTATTAACCGACTTCCAAAAAGGAGGAGGTTATATGTTCGTCGCATATGTATGTTTTTTTTTAATGTATGTCTACCCGTTTCTCCGTCAATTGAGAACCGATTTAGAAAATTATGTTTTTGTATGAAAGGGTATGCTCCCAAGTTGGTCCCACATAAATTTTATTAACTTTGCTTGGATAGTTTTTGAGTAAGCTTCAATAATACGTATTTTTCCCACTTAGTATAAGTGGATGATATGATGATAACTTCGTGTCACTGTTATTTACATAGCAGGTAGTGGTATTCGAATTTGTGCGGGGTAGGTACCACAAGTAAAAAGTGAAAAATATTTTTTTTTACAAAAAAAAAACAACCTACTTCTAAAAAAAAACACTACAAAGTGAAAAATAACTTTAATTTCGGTAGTCGGTGGCAAAAAACGAAAATTCAAAACCAAAGACACCGACTTCAGTTTTTTTTTTTGTATAATGTTTTTTAAGTTTTTGAAAATATAACACACCAGGATTCTTTTCAAAGGAGATGTGGAGAATCTGCCTACCTTTTTCCCAACTGTGTTGGAGTCGGATTCCAGTCTAACCGGATATATATATATTCGCAGCTGAATACCTGTATTTTACATGGAGTGACTGCCTCCCTAATCTTTACAGCCCAGTTATTGGGTAACACGATAAGACTGGTGGTCAGACTTTAGGGCTTCTGAGTACCCATTACGACAGTCAAAGATCAACGAATGACAGCCAGCAGATAACGTGTTTTCTGAAGCATGGAGGGGGTATATGTAATGGATGGTCACCCATCTACGAACAGGCCACGGCGAGCGTAGCTTAACCTTCGATCAACCCCGTGCGGCTGTTATTATTTAGCCACTAGCCCATAAAGCAGATGGGGTAGACTCGGTAAAATGAATTCACGATGGTATCTACGTTGTTAAAAGGTGAAAAATGAATAGGCACAAGTATGGCATACACTTTTTATGATGTAATTCTCGATAAAGGAGGAAATCTCCCGACCTAAGGACGTGAAAAGAGGTGACCATAAATATAATATATTTTCATGGTCAATGCGGGGCCTGTATGAGGCTAATAATAACACCAAGTTCGTATAGTGCGGGACTATTTTATGTGTTTTAATATTCATAAAAATAAGGAACAGATACACTTACGGACTTTAGTAGGCGCGACCTACTTAGTTAGAATGTGTGGTACATAAAATCTCATACATAAAGTTGCCTATTTTGAATAAACTCCATTTCTGGGGAAAAGGTTTTTAGGAATAAACAAATCCAAATTGTATTGAGTTTTACGATACGAATAAAATTCTAAGATTTATGGACGACTTCGTCCTCTGTTTTAATGTAAAACTAAATCAGTTCATTTTCAGTCAGTAAAGAGTTTTCTAGAGTAGGTAAGTCATAGGAAATAACAAAAGGTAGGTAGTAAACTTATTATTAGATACTTAGGAGCCTTCATCATCATCATCATCTCCCTAGCCTTTTGCCAACTATGTTGGGGTCAGCTTCCAGTGTTACCGGATGCAGCTGAATACCAATATATTACACTACCATCTGACACTACTGCCTATCTGACCTCCACAACCCAGTTACTTGGTAATACGATACCCTTTAGTAAAACTGGTTGTCAGACTTTCGGACTTCTGACGACCCGTAACGACTGTCAAAGATTCACGAGAAACAGCCGGGACCAACGGTTTAACGTGCTTTCCGAGGCACAGAGGGATTGCCTCCATGTAAAAGAATTAAAATATTGTATATTTTCAATGATTCCAGAAAACTTTAAACTATTTTTTCTTTTGGGTTTAGGTTCTTGCCTTCACAAGTGATAATCTTCAAGTAGGGAATTACTCTGGAGGGTATAGTTCCCTATTTGAAGACTGAGGTTGTTTCGCTATTTCTTCTCAGGGGTATTCGGATAGGAAATGTCGACTCCATCTAGCGCCATCTTTTTTAATATTATGTGTAAAAGTGATTCCGATATCCCGTTTACAGAATCAACTATTTCATTTAATTTCATAGTAAACGGTACTCTTGCTGACTATCTTTCGCTTTGGCCACATGAAAAAAAGAAGGCTGTATACGTTATCTCTGTGTTATTCTAAAACAACACCTAATGGAATGTTTTGTCTCAATATCTACTCAATATTCAATGTTGATATACATAACACTGTTAAGGTACATAATGAGACATTTGCGTGTGGCGGGCGTCGGGACAGGAGCAACAAAAATAATTGAATATATACATAATTGATTAATAGCTATTACAAAATGACAGATATTGATTGCTATCGATGTGATGGTAAATGGTGTATGATGTTGACTGTTCCGTAATGTTGTGCTCCTAGTACTTGTTTACATTTCTGTGATGGCTTTTTCAATTTTACTTTAGTTAAATTGTGTTTTTTCAGATGATATTTTTATTTGCTTTTATGCAATGTCAAAACATCGGGATTTCTAATATCAAATTTAAATTTGCCTAGCATTTTTCCAACTGGATGGCGATTGACTTATTGCGAACCCGGACCCGACGTGTGGGCACGTCATGCGTCGAGAGCAGTGAACACACACTACACACTGCCCACTACATACTACACACATACGCACATGCACACACACACACACTACACACACACTGCTCTCGACGCTTGACGTGCCCACACGTTGGGTCCAGGTTCGCAACAAGTCAATCGCCATTCTGAGGATGCCTCGTTGAGGTGAAACACGTGTCGATTTCTTACAGGGTTCTTTATGACTCTTTAAGAGCGGCCAACCCATCATACTTTTCATATAAACGCTCGTACGTGATTATGGACGTGAAATGTTAAAACTAATATGTATCTTGTGCACTATATCTAGGTTTCTATGAAAGAAAAAGTAAAACAATTGAGAAACAAATTCAGTATAAGCCTCCAAACAACTGCTTTTTTGCAAATATTTTACCCGAACTTTGGCCGGTCCTATTATACTCATATTGGTAAAAGTAAAGAAAACATCTACATAGGAACTTCGCACATGTAATGGAAATTCTAATTATCAAACTTTTTTTTCACAAACTTCTAACGTTTACTCAAAAACACGTATTTCCTGATAGAAATTTTTACACACTATTTTTCGTACAATGTTATCGCGTTCTCACTTGTTTGTTAGCAGTTCTGGGTGTTTTCTCGTGGACCTACTTTTTTGTCCTACCAGTAGGTCCACGAGGGTATGTTATTTCCGTTGGTCCTACTGAAGTGTTGAAACCAACATGAACCTCCTGTATAAAGAAATTAGACTAGGTGTGGGGGTTTAAAGGTAATCACTCATTATAAAAGCACCGCTCCGACACAGCATATTAATTTGTCATTCAAGTTACGATTTTAAATAAAATGCATTAAAATATATTTTGCGATGACAACACAGCATAGTGGACAGCTCGAGGGCAGCGCGCTGCTCACCAGCCGTCACACATCGCACCGACCCACAGGGGATCGTCCCCATACAAGAGGTTTGACATAGAATCAAAAATTTCAAAAGTATTTAATAAAAATAAAAAAAATATACCAACAGTTGCATTCCTCTATTAAAGAACAACAAAAAATGTCGTTACGCTTTTTTTATTTGACCGGCACTTTAGGAGAGATTCGATGAAAACTGTTATTTTTGTATGGAAACGAACACAAAAAGTCTGTATCTCATGATTCCGTCCTTTTTTCGATTTGCGGTTTTCACTACTGTTATTTACCCATTTTATGCCACATTTTCTTCAAGGACACATGGTGCCCCTAGAGTACCCCTTCCGAGATATTTTGCCTATAGTAACTATCTTTGTTATTGTATTACTGATGGAATGGAGGTACATTAAGTATACCTATTACTGAGAATTAGTCATCACTAAGTAGTTCCTTAAATTACAAATGCATTTGTGAGTGCTGCCCTCGAGCTGTCCACTATGCTGTGTTGTCATCGCAAAATATATTTTAATGCATTTCATTTAAAATCGTAACTTGAATGACAAATTAATATGCTGTGTCGGAGCGGTGCTTTTATAATGAGTGATTACCTTTAAACCCCCACACCTAGTCTAATTTCTTTATACAGGAGGTTCATATTGGTTTCAACACTTCAGTAGGACCAACGGAAATAATAAACCCTCGTGGACCTACTGGTAGGACAAAAAAGTAGGTCCACGAGAAAACACCTGCAGTTCTTACTTGGGCTCGATGAAATAACAAGCTTTTCGACTATGCTCGCGTTGATGATAGACGGACCGGGAAGGGCTCTCTTAAGAACAGTTACGCGGATAAGGTTACTAAATGTACGTCGTCAATTGTATTTTAACTATTTTGGGGTCGGCTTTCAGTCTAACGGGATGCAGCTGGATACTAGTATTTCACAAGGAGCTACTGTCTATCTGGCCTCCACAACCAAGTTACTGGGTAATACAATACCCCTTAGTAAAACTGGTCGTCAGACTTTTGGACTGACTTCCCGTAACGACTTTCAAAGATCTACAAATGACCAACCTTCGGGACCAATGGCCTTACGGAGGGGTCTCGACGTGTAATGTACGGTCACCCATTCACGAAACGACCGCGGGAAACGTAGCTGTTATTATTTATCCACGAGCCGATCAATTAAATTCTAATGTCGAATATCTAAGTTCAATATGAATATGTATTAATACACATAAAGCTTCGGAAATAAATGGTCTTAATGATGGTGGAAACTGCACCTATATATCCATTGTGTAGTTTAGAAGATCTCAGACTAAGCGGTCAGATAATAACAAAAACCGTCCCAGTGTGAGGCGGACTCGAACACAAAGAACCACCAAAAAAACGCCAGTAAAACACGTTTCTTGTATGGTTAATAATAAAGTTTTATTAAATTTAAGGCTTGTGCAGACCAGCGCGATTTGTCGCACGACGCGACGCCGGTTATTGTCATACCGTACAGTTTTTTAGAAATTGCATTGTTTGAGTCGCGTCGCGCGACAAGTCGCGCTGGTCTGCACAAGCCTTTAATTTTTAACCTTATTTTATTTTTATTATTTGTTGATAGCAGCAATAAAAATACATAATCTGTGAAAAATTTAACTGTCTACCTATTACGGTTCATGAGATACAGCCTGCTGACAGATATACGGACGGAGGGATAGCGGAGGCTTAGTAATAGGGTTCCGTTCGGCATCCTTCGGTATGTAATCCTAAAAAGTGAAGAAAAAAATCTGCCATAAAAGAATATCTTCACATCAAATATTGACCTTTTAGAGGGTTTTATAGATTAGAACGTGGTGATTAGAAAGTCGAAAATAAATTTATCTTTAATATTCTGTGGAAAAATGCCGTCAGCAAATTATGTAGGTAGGTGTTAGGACTAAGTAGATTGTCCTCAAAAAATCTTAGTCTGTAAACATAACAGAATATCACGACTTTAATTCTCAAAGGGGTAAGCCGGGCTGTACCTACAATACACCTACATGTCGCCAGTGTCAGAGGCGAGCCTATTGTCAACTGAAATCCAGACTCTGGGCTGTTACTGAGAAATTCCTAAAGGAAAAATCATCCTTATTTCTAAAGGAAAAACGCAGTCACACATTGTACTTATATTTGTTTGGTCTTGTCTTAGTATTGATACAAGAATTACAGTCAACCTCAAAAACATGTCGAAATCGACAAGAATAGGGATGTTGACTGGGAAAAATAAAAAAACTATTTAGGCCGTCAGTCAGATAATAAAAAAATATTAGACACGTATTTTTTTCTTTATCAAATTAATAAAAAATGGTTTAGATAAAACGTATTAAACTTCGGGAGTGGGGGCTCGCTACGTCACAAGTCAGTATAAATCTACCGGCCAGTGACATCATGCTACATTTTAAAAGCATTTAGACTTCTCTAATCTTTTGATTACGTTAATACAAAAAAGATACGTGGCCAATATTTTTTAATAATCTACCTGACGGACAAAAAAATATTTGTCAACATCCCTATTCATTTTAATGTATAGCCGCAAAACATTATTACTACTACTTGACTTAACACAAATTGTAGACGATGTATACATCTTTTTGAGGCTGACTGTACATACCTACTGTGATTACTGTGAATTTGTATTTGAGAGCGTACACCTAACTAATATTATCAATGCAAAAGTGTGTTTGTATGTTACGCTTTCACGCTAAACGGCTGAACGGATTTGGATGAAATATGGCACATGGGTAGACCATGACCCGGAGAAGGACATGGGCTACTTTTCATCCTAGATCGAAGGCAAAGTCGCGGGCAACAGCTAGTTCTAAAATAATTTGTGTCTATTACTACTAGCGCGAATGCCAAAATACAAAAATCAATGTGTAAATGCATAACAATCAATCCTAAACTTTTAGTCAACTCACGAACGAACTACACAAATATTTAAAAAAAAACGCGTTTTTTTATTATTTAGATTGCAGCTATTCTGCCACGATATGTTTTTATTTCATTTTACAAATAGTATCTGAGCGACCGAGCTCTACTCGGGTGAAAATAGAATAAACGTATTCTCCCAGATATGAGACTACCCCAGATCGATTTTTCGCGAAAAATCGATCTAGCTTGGTCTATACAATGTCGCCCATGGGCATGTGTATTTTTCTGAATATTCATGAAAAATTATAGAAAATTAACTTTAAAAGGGGGGGTCTATCTTTAATATTTTTCATGTTATTCAATTTTTTATGTTTTTAGTAGCGTTTGCCATATCTTCTATGTTATTGGCTCGATTTGTATTCTGTTTATTATTTCTAATAGCTTACGATTTATTTTATCGGATTAACTAAAAAAATTTAGTAAAATTTGTCGACTATGAAAAAAAAACGGAGGTGAAGATTTTTTTTTCCAAAAAAACAGTATTTATTTTAAAAAACATAAGTGAAATTATGTTAATTATACATAAAATTATAGCGGGATACTGAAAAAAAAAATAAGAAAAAATGAAAAAAAAAACAATTAAAGATAGACGCCCCTTTTTAAGTTTATTATCGATAATTTGTCATGAATATTCAAAAAAATACGGGCGGTCACATGCCCATGGGCGACATTGCATAACGATTTCGATGAAAGTTGCAATATAGGGATTTTACAACTTTCATCAAAATCGTTAAAGCCTTTTTCGAGAACGTTGTACAAATATACGGGGGGTATTGTGACTGTTACTAGCGGCCATAATATTATGATGTAATGTCAACAGTATACTTAAGGTAATAAATTGGGCACAAATAAATAACTATATATACGAGTATATATATGTATACACACAAATATTGCTCATTTATAGTAAAGGGTTTGTTGTTGTTTCATTTTGTTTGTACATCCGGAGCTCCCTAGACATACAGATCTGACAGACAGATTTGGCAGAACCACTGAAATCTTAGCATTATGGCTTGAATTATATCAACGTTATTATCTACTAAATTTAAAGTTATTATGGAAGTTATCCTAGCTTTTGCCCGCGGCTTCGCCCGCGTTGATGTCGGAAAATAGCTCTCGGGAACATACTACCGGGATTAAAACTACCCTAGATGTATTAATCCAGGATATAAACTATCTGTGTGCCAAATCTTAGCCAAATCCGTTCAGCCGTTTTTGCGCCAATCCGGAATATACATCCAGATAAACGGACAAAAATTCTTTAAATAATATAAATGATAAAATTGTAACGAAAAATTTTTGTCCGTTTATCTGGATGTATGTTCCGGATTGTCGCTATACACATTGATTGTTTTATTTTGTTGTTTGTTTGTCTATATACATTGATTGTTTTATTCTTTAGCATTTTAGCACTCACACAGCAAATAAAATAATCACTACACACCCACCACTGAAAGCATTTTGAATAGAAACCACTTCTCATGTATTCTCTTTTCATATAATTCGCAAAGCTTTAAATATTTCTCAGAACATTGTACCTCTTTGCCCTTTGTGCTGACAGCCAGTAAATGAAAATGTGCATGTTTAAAGTTTGTACTAAAGCTCTTTAAACTACAACCATAGAGCTTGGTAGGTAGGTATGTATTCATGAGTATTATTCAAAGAGCAATAACCTTAGATTTGTCTTAGTGTGGCATTTGCCAAAAGTGTCTTTTTAAGCGATTTCCAAAAAGGAAGAGGTTCTATGTTCGTAACGTATGTATTTTTTTTTATACATACAAGTATATGTCCACCGATTTCTCCGTCAATTGTAACCGATTAAAAAAAAACTTTTTTTGTAAGAAAGTCCCATATAAATTTTATTAACTTTTATAGGTTTTGAGTAAGCTTCAATAATACGTATTTTTCCCACTTAGTATATGTGGATGATATGATGATAACTTCCTGTCACTGTTATTTACATAGCAGGTAGTGATATTCGAATTTGTGTGGGGTAGGTACCACAACTAAAAAGGGAAAAATAAAAACTTTTTACAAAAAAAAAAAACAACCAACTTCCAAAAAAAACACTACAAAGTGAAAAATAACTTTAATTTCGGAAGACGGTGGCAAAAATCGAAATTTCAAAACTAAAGACACACCGACTTCCTAAATAAATTATTCACTTTGTAGTGTTTTTTTTTGGAAGACTTTTTAGTTCTTAACTAAATTAAATGAGTAACTAACTATACAAATAAATACAAAAATGAAGTCGGTAACAAATGGACATTTAGATGTCGAAGTACTCGTTCGGATCGCTGTAATCCGGAAACGTGCCCAGAAAACTGGCACCATTGCCACGTTGAATGGCAATGCTTATTCTTTAAATGAATCTATTACTTCCGTTCCAGGTTTAATTAAGATTGTTGGTCATTGTGGAAACTCTAGCTGAATATAGTTGAGGACTTATTGATTATTTCTATTTGTAAAACCCGGTTCAACTCACCATGCTTTTACACGGGCAGATTAATACTGTCCTCTGAATATTCTCACTCAATATCCGAGCACCTCCTCAATACCTACTGCTGGAAGGTCAAATAGGACCACAGTTAGGTACTACGTTTACCGGACGGATTTATTTCCTTTTCTCATTGTTTCTATCGGAGAGAACAGATACTGCTGCCAATCCTCTTGGGATAAGAGAGGTTCCTTAGTTCCATTTTAAAAGCCCCACGAGTGGGAAAGGGGTGACTTAATCCTTGTCAAGAACTCCAGAGAACTCTTCATAATTATCAGCTAATAAAGGGTGACTTGGAGATGGGTGAAACACTGAATGACATAGCATATAAGCATAGAATAATCAGACAATAATGTTCCCACTACTGGGACCCAGGCCTCCTTTCTGTGAGAGGGAGTGGGCCGCAATCCACAACGCGGGCCGAGTGCGGATTAGTAGATGTCACATATGTCTTGAAATTTTTGGTTCTAGGACATGCCAGTTTCCTCACGATGTTTTCCTTCACCGTTAGAGTAATTATTCATATTTTAAATAGTTAAAGGTAGCTAGTAGGTAAGCGCTTTAGGTAAGTCCTTTTAGCTATAGAACTAAAAGGACTATAATTCCTGATTAAAAGGTAGGTACTAGCGAGCCGCTTATCGCGATTTTTATGACTTGACAAAAAAACGAAATTTCTTTTAAGACGTTAGTTTAATTTAAACCACCTCTGTTTATACCACCTGTCTCAGACCCAGAGGTCCCGGGATGGATTCCCAGTTAGCGCAATTTTTTTTTATCGGTTTGGCTGCTGGTAGGGCTTGTTCTAAGTCCACCTGGCTAGCTAACACCATCTTATCTAAGTGTGTCGCCAGAACAACAACGTTAACAGCATTGTTGTGTTTCGGCAGTTAGAGGTAAGATAGCCAGTTCCTCTGTGGTTGAGGATTCCGGGTGAAGCTCGCTTCCACCTTCGGCCTGATCATCACTTACTATCAGGTGAGATGCAGGCCAAGAACTATCCCGTTGTGGATAAATTAACATAAAAGAATACACCTAATCCTTCTGTAATTTTTTTAATCTATCGTAAAAACCGCATCAAAATCCATTGCGTAGTTTAGAAAAACAACGGGGTCACACAGAAAGACACGAAAAGTGACTGAGTATTATAGACCTAGATTTTTATATTTATGCAACTCCGGAATTAAATTAGGTATCGGAGCTCATATGAATACGTAAATACCCATATAATTACATATTACACAACACATTATTTAACCCTACATTCGCGACACCGAAAAACTTCAACAATGAGTCATCAATTTCCATTTTCTTTATCTTAAAAAAATCTAAAAGCGTATAAAAAAATAGCGCGTTGACTCGCGATATCGACATTCCATTCAGTTGGGCACCTGTCATGGCGGTGATTGATTACTTGCTATATTAAAAAGTAAATGAAGTGCCTTTTAAACACGCCACCTATATTCGACAAGGATAAAGTGGATTTACAGCGTGACTTGATGGAAATGTCAGAAAAAAATGTCGTAAGTTAGTTTGGGTATTTTTGGCCTTTGCTTTATGAAAATGGACAAATTACCGTGTGATTTTTGACTAGCAATATGCACTAGCCCCGTATTTGTCGTAAAGTACCACTAAGGAATTAACGTAATATGAAAAACGAGCAGTAATGTCTCCGTTTCTGCTAAAAATACAGCCGTTAGGTACACTTTTATAATTATTGTCCATGTGAGAGATGCCTTACAGCAGTCATTGTTAAGTCGCGGTAACATGACGAGCAAATCTCATACATTTTTGGCGGAACTTTGTGGTTTGCGTCTCGTGAAAATGTCACTCGGTAAATGTGTTTAACGCTTAACATATCTAAAACATAATTCTGTCTCTGTCATCCTCAAACGAATGACAGAAAGTGCTGCAAACGAGCTTAAAAGTTTCACAAAAATATTAAAAGGCACGGTGCTGGTAAAAATCCTTTACGTAGTTAGAGTTACCTAGCACCTTAATGGTCTCCATAATAATTAATATGATATTGAAAAACTCACCCTACTTTTAGACATTACAAAATGCACAGCCCTTAAAGTTAAAGTTTATGTATAACTTACTCGTATTTTTGTCTATACTTACATATTATAAATTAAAGTCGTTTTTCTTGTCTGCCTGTGTGGCAGCGTTGTTCTTCTAAACTACTCTATTAAATTATGGTGAAAACCTCATTAATAATACATTACTGCCGCGGCCTGCAAAAGGGGCATTGATCAATGACGAACAACGATCATTTTTCACGCGCCAATATGTTCATTGTGTTTCTTTTTAACTTTAAGCAGCTCTCTTTGCAAGTCAAATTGATATTTAAATAAATTCTTTGATAAGTTACACTACGTACATTCCATTTTTAAATTTCACGACAGATATGTGTTTTCAGAGTTATTTATTTGATTTTCATACTAACATTGCCGGACGCCTGCTCGCATGTGTTTGACCAGTACCTACAGCACTTCCGATTTATCTCGAAGAAGGTTGTCAATCTAATGCTCGAATTTTCATGTTTGAGAAAAATCCGTTTTTGATACGGTTTTCACCATCAAATAGGCGTGGGACTTACACAAATGGCGAGTGGCGCGGGCGTGGAACCTTGTGGCGCGGGCGGCGCAACGCTCGCGCCACACTATCGCCACACCCGTGCCCTTCGCCACATGTGTATGTCCCGCGACTTAGAGCTCGTGTACACGGCACTGCCGCCGCGCCACCACCGCGCCGCCGCTTCTAAAGCGCGTCCATTTTTGCAAGCGGCAAAAGATGGAATAAAAAAAACAGTATAAACTACTACTAGCCGTGTATTGGCTGCGCGGTGGCAGCGCGGCAACTTTGCATATACGCAGCTTATATGCGCGGCGGCAGCGCGGCGGCAGCGCGGCGGCGGCGCGGCGGCGGCGTGGCGACGGCGTCGTGTCGCTGAGTACTTAGGGAAGTTATTCCGGAATGTTTATCTGTGTAAAAACTTACACATAATAAAGTCATTTAGATGTTTTCTCAAGTCATAAAAACCGAGTGAAGCAGGGGCGGGTTGCTAGTTTTTAATAAAAGTACCTTTATTAAAAAGATTGCCTCAGAGATAGCAGCTAAATAATGTTAAAACATTTGACGTTGATATTCATATTATTATAGTTACTTTATACTGCGTGTTTCAAGTGGATATTTGGATATTTAATATTTCACGACCAACGTTTATTTTCACTACTAGGTATTTCATTCCCAGACGAAAGGTATTATGCTTCATAACATGTGTAAACATTTTGCTTAATAGTCAAAGACGTGATACTAATTAGTAATATAAATTAATGAGTAATTTATTATTGTTATAATGAATATCATGTTCAAAACAAAACCTTAAAATTGGTTAATGAGTGTACTTAAACCTTTTCAGGGATAAATTTGAATTACCTACCCTTTATTATAATCTAAAAGTTTCAGATGGAAACTCGTCGAGATAATCAACACATTGTTGAAAATAAAACGATAAAAGTTATACTTTTGCGTTTAAGGTTTCAACTTTATTTCAAGATAACGAAATGTTATTTAACTGAATTTAACACCATTGAACACAGCCTTTTTCGTCTTACTTCAGGGTGTAACTAATTACTTCTTTTATCAATATGAAGGAGGAGAGTATGTGTCTCTTTCATTATTATCAGCCATATTTTAACTACTGTGGGCGTACTATGGGTAGTGTTGGTTACTGCGCAATAGAAAAACCGTTTGCAGTTCAGATAAAATTATAATTTACGATCAAATTAATTACACTAGTATTTCATACACTACTATGTAGGTACACGACACAACTATTTGGAACGCGTGACAGTTTCTAAAAGTCTTCATTGCTTGTAGGTTTCTAAAAGTCTTCATTGCAGTTCAGATAAAATTATAATTTACGATCAAATTAATTACACTAGTATTTCATACACTACTATGTAGGTACACGACACAACTATTTGGAACGCGTGACAGTTTCTAAAAGTCTTCATTGCTTGTAGGTTTCTAAAAGTCTTCATTGCAGTTCAAATAAAATTATAATTTACGATCAAATTAATTACACTAGTATTTCATACACTACTATGTAGGTACACGACACAACTATTTGGAACGCGTGACAGTTTCTAAAAGTCTTCATTGCTTGTAGGTTTCTAAAAGTCTTCATTGCAGTTCAGATAAAATTATAATTTACGATCAAATTAATTACACTAGTATTTCATACACTACTATGTAGGTACACGACACAACTATTTGGAACGCGTGACAGTTTCTAAAAGTCTTCATTGCTTGTCCGCCACCCACGAACTCTGCTTAGCTCCAGCCGGTGTGAGCTTTTTGGCGTAGACTCTGTCGAGCGCCGCTAATCGGCACTGGCTTCCCGATTAGTCAACACAGTAACGTATTTCCGACAAATAGATATACTTAATTTAGCAGTATTGCTTTCCAAATTAATTGGGCAATGTTAGATCGAGTAAAACAACATTTGCAGTGCAATTTCCTAAACAAGAAACTACGTAGTTAGCAAAAGAGAGTTTCTTTGTTAACAAAGAAATAACTCCTTCAATCAATACCCAACAGACGGGCGTAAAATCCTTTTACGTCCAACATACAACGTATTCTATTTTACCCAGAAATCGAACAGATCCTACGGGAATTCTACCCACACGGAGTGGCAGGTATAAGCCAGAGGAATTTAAAACGAAGAAGAAAACACAACGATAGAACCAACCGTAGTACCAACCTAAACCCGACTCATTATCTGCCAAGATCCTTTTCAAAGTTAACAAAGATTGCGCCTTATCCAAAAGTTTGAATTGTAAAGTTTGTTTCAGTTAGACTAAAATCTTTTTTGTTAAAAAATTCAATAGACACGGAAAGGATTTTTAAAATGAAGGCGTGAGCTCTGCATTTTTAAAGGTAATAGAATATTTTAGTTTTTTTCGACGACAGAAATGAAAACCTTGAAATCCAGAAACTCGAAATACGGAAAATTATTTTAGTTATAACTAAAATAATGTAGTTATAACAAAAAGCGACAAAGGTTCAGGTGAGAATTAAAGTTATAATTAATATTACGTACCTGTCGCTGAACGTGGAGGTAAATTAATTAAATAATATTATATTGTAATAATTTCTGTACCGTATTCTAGTTCTGCAAACATGTTTTCCGTATTTCACATATACATTCGAAGGTGTGATGGATCGCAGTTCTCATGAAGTTTTTTTTTTGTAGCTGTTATTTTGTGAGACGGCACTATATACTAGTTAATGATGATATTGCTGGCACAGCAGATGGCTAATGAGGCCGAAAGGTTCTAGAGTGACGCAGCGTTGATAAGTCTCCAACAAGGTGAACTGATAACCTAGTGCAGATAGCGAGAATACACTCGCTCGATGTGGCAATGCTTGGGGGAGGCCTATGTCCAGCAGTGGACCTGTTTCGGCTGTATGATGATGATGGCTAGGGGTAAGTAAAATGTAAACAGCACCTGTCGCAGTTCATTGTTAGAATAATAGTTTAAATTAACTGCGGCAAACAGTTTTAACACGCCAAGATCTTTGTAAAAACACTCTTAAACAGATCGTGTTTGTTAAAATTTACTTCAAAATAAACATTCATATGGCAATGCTCGTACTGAACACATTAATGTTCAGTTGCGAAACGCCTCATGTAAAAGTTAGGAACACGAATGAAATACTGACTAATTAGGAGCGATTGTTTGTTTGTTTACTTATTGTTAGTAAAGCCGAACGATGAGATGTAATTAGTGAATTAGCTACGTAATTATTTCGGAAGATTCCGAGAAGTAATATTTGGAGCAAAATGAATCAGAAATGAAAAGAATTTGCTATATGCGAGAAGCAGAGGACCGATCGATGTTGCGACAACGTTTGGGGGGATGCTTATATGTTCAGTAGTGGACGTTTTCCGGCTGAAATGATGATGATGAAAAATTTTTGAACGTCAGTGTTAAGTTTCAGTTTGAACTTGAGCTGGCCTAGCGTAGTATGGAGTTGCAATAGAATGCGAAGCCACCTTAAGGCTTATATGGACAATACTAGCTGCTCAACTATATTAAGCCTTTTTTTTTTTTTTTTTTTTCAGTATGGGAAATCATCAAATGACTTCTCCCGCTCTGGGCAGAGCGAGAGGGTGTGTCAGACTTTTACTGACTAAAACCCACCCGTGTTCCTTCCGTTGCCTGTGTGCCGGGGCCGCGATATCCCTTTCGGACAAACCCGCAACCCCAGCAGGTAACTATATTAAGCCTAACTTTCCACAATGACCAACTGTCTTAATTAAACCTGCCACGGAAGTAACAGATTCATTTAAAGAATTAGCATTGCCATTCAACGTGGCATTGGTGCTAGTTTTCTGGGCACGTTTCCGGATTACAGCGATCCGGACGAGTACTTCGACGTCTAAATGTCCTTTTGTTTTTGTATTTATTTGTATAATTAGTTACTCATTTAATTTAGTACCTAGTATAAATTGTTATTAAAAACTTTAGTTTTCAAATTCTGCGAATTCGACACTGAGTAGACTACTGCCTATAAAACTATAACGAATCATTTGAAAACAAAAGTTAAATAGCATAAAACTTTGACCAATTTCTAGTTGACAAAAAACTAAAACTTTTAAGAGCTTAACTGTCACTAACGAGACACAATTGAATTTTTATTGTTATCGACTTCTAAAAGCAAATAGACAGTTGAGCGGATTGGAGGGCCATTTTATGAAATAAAATCCAAATCTGTTTTATTTAATGTAACATTTTTTATTCTCAACTGACTGTCATTCTGTGACATTGACATTATGACAATATTGAGTCGGTAAAGCACTAAAGCAGGGACTATCGTGCACGAAGCAAACAAAAATAGACTTTAAGTGACGAACATATTTTACTATGACTGTACTTAAGTATCATCCAGAGGTTCCTTTATGTAACTCATGAACATGAATATATAGGGTGGCAGGGGGACATCGACACGAAAACTGTTACCATGGATTCAGTACATGATTCTGAACCCCTCTAAGTAGGCATTTTTCGTCGGTTATTAGCTGTTTCATAGAAAAGTGCAATACCGTGTCCTTCGCCACACAATCCTCACCTTTGAAAACTTCATGAAAATCAATTTTGAAAACGCCAAAAAATAGTCAAGAAATAGTCATAAATAGTCCAAGAATCAATCAATCTGCCTAGCCTTTTCCCAACTATGTTGGGGTCGGCTTCCAGTCTAACCGGATGCAGCTGAATACCAGTATTTTACATGGAGCGACTGCCTATCTGACCTCCACAACCCAGTAACTGGGTAATACGATACCCCTTGGTAAGACTGGTGTCAGACTTTCGGGCTCCTGACGACTCGTAACGACTGTCAAAGATCCACGAATGACAGCCGGGACCAACGGCTTAACGTGCTTTCCGAGGCACGGAGGATTCTCGGTATGTAAAGATGGTCACCCATCCACTGACCAACCCCGGCAAGCGTAGCTTAACCTGATGGATCGACCAGTGCGGCTGTTGTTACTTAGCCACGAGCTCCTAAGAATAAAGAAGGTAATAGACCAAGGTTAAAAAAATAGACGCATTATGATTCCGAAGATACAGCTATAAGTTGGTGAGGATTGTGGGGTGAACGTCTCCACACAATCCTCACCTCAGTGTAAACAAACGGCTGGGAGTACCGACTTGGTTTCAATTCCAAAAAATAGTCAAGAAATAGTCATAACGCTATGCCAAATCTCGAAAATAGTCATTAAGGGATTCCAGAGATATAAAGGGGTCTTGATGATGATTTAATTTAATTTAATATATATGACATCACTGCGGGTCCTATCAGAATACCAGCGCTGCGACATTTATTTTTTAAAAGTCGCAGCTTTATGCTTAGATAGGGGCCTTTTGGCCTCGTACAGGACTGCATTAATTTTTAAGTATATTTTTTATTTTGTTTTATTGTTTTTATTATTTATGTTTAGTGTGTTTTTAGTTTAATTTGTGATTTCCTGTGCGAGTCTCAATAAATACTTTATCTTTATTTTCTTTCTTTCTTTCTATGATTACGTGGTGAACCTTTCTCGCCACAATCCTCAACTGATTACCGCGGAACGCCTAGGTATTTGAATTTGGTGTCAAAAATATAGTCAATAAATAGTCGTCTCCAACCATGATAATTTCAACCTGGTTTACTATGTAGAAGTGTGTTAAACTTCCACGTAAACTTCTACATACATTTTGTTTTTGGTACAGTCGCGAACAGTAAAATTGTAAATCTATTTTAATAGTGTTGTATATACAATGTCGCCCTTGGGCATGCGACCGCCCGTATTTTTCTGAATATTCATGACAAATTATCGATAATAAACTTAAAAAGGGGGGTCTATCTTTAATTGTTTTTTTTTCTCATTTTTTCTTATTTTTATTTTTTTCAGTATCCCGCTATAATTTTATGTATAATTAACATAATTTCACTTATATTTTTTAAAATAAATACTGTTTTTTTGGAAAAAAAAATCTTCACCTCCGTTTTTTTTTCATAGTCGACAAATTTAACTAAAATTTTTTAGTTAATCTGATAAAATAACTCGTAAGCTATTAGAAATAATAAACAGAATACAAATCGTGCCAATAACATAAAAGATATGGCAAACGCTACTAAAAACATAAAAAATGGAATAACATGAAAAATATTAAAGATAGACCTGGCCTTTTAAAGTTAATTTTCGATAATTTTTCATGAATATTCAGAAAAATACGGGCGGTCACATGCCCATGGGCGACATTGTATATTTTTTTTTTTTAATATTGTAGTTACGTTTTTTTTTTCTGTCAAAGTTTAATAAATGCCTACCTAGCTGTGGTTCAGAATCATGTAATGAATCCATTAAATCAAATCAAATCAAATAATTGAATACGTTTCCATGGTAACAGTTTTCGCTTCGATTTCCCTGCCACCCAGTATGTCGTATAATATGAGGAGATCGATAGATAACCTTGGGGCTAATATGATAATAAACTAGTAAGAATTAACTTCACTACCGACAGTTACATAAACGATGAATCATTTCTATGAACATAATTGCAAATTCACATGAACTTCGATTAATGTTTCGCAAAAGCTTTGTTCCAACATTTTCTTTTTCCACGTTAAGTTAATAGAGGAAAATAAAGGTTTCACACTGTTTTACTTTCAAGGAAAAAATCTTCTCACGTCCCTTTCATTCTGTTTCGTTGGACAAAGGTGAGGTAGAATATAAAATCCTGAGGATTTATTTATTGACTTTAATAATGCCCAACATTTAAGGTAAATCTACGGATAGTAACCCTGGTAGATAATGATATAGATGTAGTATACAGCGTGTATCAGAAACGTGTAGTCATATTTAAGGGTGTGGTACAGACCATAAAACTGAACAACCTTCTCTGTGGGCCCTACATCGTATTAGTCGCGAAAAAACTATCAACTGCCTCATACAAAACTTCAATATCTACTCGACCCAAACGTATGGGACGACTGATTCGCCATCATGAGGTCGAGGGTCGCGTTTTGACAAAGTTTGAGACGTCCAGTAACAGCATTTTGAGGGTTGTCTCGTACTACCTAGCAAGTCAAGTTATTTGTGCATTGGATTTCTGTTCACCTAAACGAGACTAAAAAAATACGAAAGAATGTTACGTTTTTGAAAACTTTGGGTAAGTACATATCTTCATATTTGATTTTTTAATGTTATGTTTTTTACTATTTATCCGATTTTTGTAACAAAAAAAAATACTTTTTTTTAAATTAGTTTTTGCGATTACGATGGAGAAAGATGTTCAAATTGATGGTCTGCATCACACCCTTAAATATAACCACACCTTTCTGGTACATGCTGTAGAGATTGGGTGACGTGACGTAATAAGGATTAAGGATGCACCTCTCCCTACAACGGTATTAGGAGATTAGTAGGGGTGGTACTGAAAATAGCTAGCAAAGGACATTAACGATGTCATGTTGCATTACTATTTACAACGTTGGATGTCACAATTTGTTGTAAGTTTCGTGTTGTGTTTGTAACAGGATTTGTTAACGATTTAATCCGTCACGATACTCGCAAAATTTTCAGTGAATCAAATAATTCGATTTATAGTTCAGTAGTTGTTTTTTCTGTAAATTCGCTTACTGATAAATATTTACTTCACTGAAAGCTATTGTCCGTCGCTCTAACACAAGATATTGTAGCAGAAACTATCACGTTAAAGGAAACAAAAATACATAATAATATTCAAGGATTTTTTTCATAGAAAGAAGAAAGAAAAGAAGGAAAAAGTGTTTATTCTATTCTGCACAAACTAAACGCACATTACAAAAAAAAACAAATTACAATACCCCTTTACAAATTAGCCAAAAGCCTCGTATCCAATATTTAACACAGAAAAGTTTGACAATCACCTAGCACCTGAATTCAATATCCATTAACTCCCCAACCAGTTTACTCTTCAATTCATATTCCAAAACATCATTCAACACAGTCTATTATTTTAGTGGTTACTACCTATATGTATGTTATCAGTACGTCAGGTGCACCTTTCCAAATTGCTAGTGAGCCTGCCTTCCTGTCCCAAATACGACTGTCAGACCCTTATCAACCTCTAATTATACATTGCCGTCGTTTTCATTTGGACACTCCGATATTCTGGTGGATTTCTTTGGTGACAATTTACTGTGTGACGTCATTTCTTAGGTAGGGAACGTTTTTTACAAGTCGGGTTTTGAAAATGGAATGGTTGATTTGAATTTGTTTTGTGTGGTGAAGTGTTTGACTGTAATGTTATGGTTGTAATGTTGTGGTTGCTTTATGGTTTTTAATGAGCATACAGCCAGTTGCAGAAATTAACTTTAACTTTTAACGCTGTTATTAAATACTATCTTTGATTAAATTAATGAAATCATTAGCATTAATGATCTATTACGTAATGGGGCATTAATATTTGTCATTGTGCAACTGGGTGTTAGGAAAGTAAATGGGTCAGCAATTATTTTCATAAACAACATTTAATATATGGATTTTTTTAATCATTTGTAAGAACGAAAATATTTTTTATTTATTTATTAGCACAGACAAAAAACAGCTAATATATTATTCAACAGCTTAAAAAAAAGTGTATTAACATTACGTATTATAAAAACCTGTCTGGAAAACTTGTTTGCTCTGCTTGAAACAGTCTCGAAAATAGGCCAACGTGTACATGTTTAATGTGATACTAAATCCCTGAAACTTTTTTCATCGATACATTTATGTAGCATAAAAATCAAGCGAATGAACATTAAAATAAACAATAAAATGATGACTAAGTTCTAATTACAACAAAAGCCTGTTTTAATGTACACGTTGGTTACGTGTCCATTTTTAATGTGATAGTAAATCCATGAAAATTTTTCATCGACACATGACTAAGTTTTAATTACAATAAAACACTGTTTTAATAGTCATGAATTCATGAAATATTATACTCGTTAGATCATAAAAAGTTATTAGATGTCGCACTTTTATGGACAACAGACTTTTCGTTCGAAAGTCGTACAACAAAAGCTGTTGCCTTTTACGATTACTATAGTCTTAAAACAGAGTTATGATGTCATTAGTGTTCTATTATATCCTTGGAAATAAAATAATGCTTCGCAAATATTTTTATTTTGTGCAAAGGAAATTTTAATTTAGGAATATTTTTAGCTTTTGAATTGATTAATGTTTAGACTGGGAATTTGGCTAATTACATTGCTGCCTCGTTTAGTACCACGTTGTTTTTTTTTTAAGAAACAACTGAGTACTTTGTACCAGCGGTATTAGAACCAAACGGCTTGGTATGTGACGATGGGAAGAGACCAGACGGCATGACGTTGTTGCCTTGGAAGGTGGGTAGGGCTCTGGTGTGGGACGCAATCTGTGTCAACACCCTTGCGACATCCTATGTTCCTAGCACGGCAGGCTGTGCCGGTGCTGCTACTGCGGCTGCTGACACCCTCAAGTGGCGCAAATACTGTAACCTTATGAGTAACTACTTTCTCGCCGACTGGTCGACACTACACGTGACCAGCGGGCTGGCTCGTTCTTTGGCGAAATAATTAGTATTGCCATTCAACGTGGCAATGCTGCCAGTCTTCTGGGCAGGTTTCCGGAAGACAGCGATACGGACGAGTACTTCGATGCCTAAGTGTCCTTTTGTCTTTGTATTTATTTGTATAGTGAGTTATTTAATTTAGTGTTAGATTGAATATTGTTTATTAGATTTACATCTAAAGATAAAAAAAATCACTTACAGAAATAAGATCCTAACTAGATGACGCTGTACTTTGTTGTTTAAAAAAGAAGTTTGTAGGCAGCTACAAACTTTATTTTGTACCTCTCATAATCTGCATTAATTTAGAACTTTTTACGTTATAAAAATACATACATTTTATAATAGGTTCATGTGAAAACCCTATTATGTCGCAAGACCGCGACTGCACTTTCAAAATAAATAGATATTCCCCACATCTCGTCTGAAATGAATTTATAATTCCCTAAAGGTAAAATTAAACCCCCTATATTTATCCTAACTACCGCTTGTTCTCAGAAATGAATCGCTCGGTTATCACTTTTTCTGATACCTTGCTAGAACGAGTGGGTGGTGCTATAATCTACTCCTAGAAACTAACTCCTAACTAATTAAATGATATGAGTAGGTTTATAGATTAATCTTCCTTCTTCGTAGAAATGATATTAATTTCTCTCTAAAGCAGGATATCGTAAAGTAAATTACGCATTTTCTTTCTTTTCTTTTGCTTTTTATGAGGAAGTCGTGAGTTGTACTGAGAATAAATCCTTTGTAATCAAAGCTAGTCATTTTGGGTTATTACCCAGAATTACTAGCTTTGATTTGATTATTCCACTAGGTTTATTAACCTAGTGGAATAAGATGTTTAAAACCAGACTTTTATCAATTTTATTAATTGGAAATTTTATAATTATTCGAGAAAACCCTCTTCCTCATCAAATCCAGTATTCCTTTTACCTGTCCACTTCAAGCAGTTTCAAAAGAGTTCTAATTTCATTTAGTATTTTGCGATACACAAGAACAAAAAAGTTTAAAAAAAACAGCACTTAGCAGTAAATTTAAGACTCATATTCGAAATTCGAGAACTAATAGTATCCAACTCCAACATTCTCCTGGGAAATTCGTGAGACGCGCAGTTGTCGGTGCGTCGCCCGAGATTGCAGCTATTACTTCTAACACCCTCTGTTTGCCGCCAAATAGTTATGCCCTCCCCTAAATTATTAGCCCCAGGTACACACCTGAATGTATGTGGGCTACGCAGAGGGAATCGGAAAAATAGGGGACGGAAATTGGAGTTTACTAGACTGATAAGTCTTCTGCGCACTTATTACGCTCACTTTGTATTGATATAGCGTTTTAAGGAAATGATTGTCGGTTTTTTGGGGTGGCTCGTAAGTGCTCGTATATTTATTTTTGTGTGCTTTATTGGTTATATATGGCACACACCCGTAAAGGTAGGAATTTTAGCAACCATGACAATTGACAATAGTTAAATACATACTTCTGGATTATAAGTAGTCTTAAGAGTGATGGCCAGTACCTACTAAGCATCTTCTTGTTCGCAAACAAGCGTGATATAATAAAAGTACCTTACACATCGTCCGTTGAATGTGCTAAATCAGCCATTACACCATAGAGGGGTGCATTAATATGGCCTCTGCAAGTGACTATACTAAAATGTTTGTTAAAACTTGCTTTACAATATTCAATATTTAAATTAGCGTAGGGTATCCCCTACGCTAATTTGCCATGATATAGCCATTTCATTGAGGTTTAAATATTAGTATACGGACAAATAAGGTTGGTTGTTAATTTGCTTATAAATCAATTTCCCCAACAATTAATTTCCCCAACAATTCATTTCCCCAACAATTCATTTCCCCAATAATTCATTTCCCCAACAATTAATTTCCCCAAAAATTAATTACCCCAACAATTAACTTCCCCAACTATAAAATTTCCCCAAAAAATTATTTCCCCAACAATTAATTTCCCCGACTTTACGTACGGCGCAGCAAGGACTACCTCGCTACCTTGCTTAAGCTTAAGTTTGATAGCGGTCGCTAAATGTCAGCAGTTACATATATGACGGCACCGCTTTCTTAGGAATCTCAAGCTTAATTGGCCAATACTTTCCCACAATGTGGTCTATTCTGAAAATTTGTTAGTGATACGAAACAAGAAAATTCCTTATTATTGAATGACCTAAACGATATAAACGTAACAAAAATGGTCGCTTACAAACTATAGTTGTCACGTTTTAGTATGGCTATAGCGGTCATTGATTCACCTACATTTTCTAGCATTTAAAAAAAACTAATATAAAGGACGTTATCTGTCGTAATCTTTAACATGTTCCAAAAACGAAAAACCATACAGTTTATCGTTTGGGTTTCTACGGAGAGATATTAGGGAAAGGGCAATGACCTTTATTGCCATGCTAAAATGCGACAACTATAGCTAAATACTCGTTGCATTGGCTCCAACGAGCTTACATAAAGTAAAAAACTTTAAAAATCTTGATCCAACTACAGCATAACTTCTATCAATGATAACAAAAAAAGAAAATGAGGACGATGCTTTCGCTTTGATATTTATATTTGAAAAACCGGCCAAGTGCGAGTCGGACTGGCACACGAATAGTTCCGTACCATAATAAGATCGACGTCTTTTGTATGGACCCCTTTAATTTTTAACTTTATTATTTTTTATTATTTATTGCTATAGTGGCAATAGAAATAAACAAAAGACCGCATTAGGAACTCTATACTTCGTTCCAAAACACAAATAGCGGACGCTGGCCGCACAGTTGCTGGACTAAAGTGGAACTAAGCTTTGTCGCATGTCGGAGCAGCAATTTGCAAAAATCACCACTCAGTGGATCCCAAATAGCAGGAAACGACTACGCGGCAGGCCCAGAAAGAGATTGGCCCGCAATCGCAGAAGACCAGTAAAAGTGGAAAGATGGAAGGGAGGCCTTTGCCCTGCAGTGGGACAACACAGGCTTATAATAATAATAATAATCAGTGATTTTTTTTTTATTGTCTACCTATTACGGTTCATGAGCTACAGCCCGCTGACAGACAGACGGCCGGACAGCAGAGGCTTTGGTAATAGGGTTCCGTTTGGCACCCTCAAGCTACGGAATCCTAATAAACGGTCGCTCGTTTGAAGTAACTGGATGCTAACAAGGCGACTTTGAATGTGTAAGTAGTGTCATCTAAATAATGATCTTTGAAAACAATATTCTGAGTTATGTTAATGTAGGCTTTTAAGGGATGAAGGTATTAGTTTATTGGTGGGTACATAAGTATATGTTAATGTAATATTTTATACTCGTACTTTAACTAATTTCGACGTATTCGCGTTGGAGTTGATTGATACAGACGTTTGTTTTCCATTTAAATATAACCAGTACTTTTATGTTTATCCTTTAATCTTAAATGAGCAATATTTGTATATACATACAAAGCATTTATATTTGTAAAAAAAAAACGGCTGTGAGGGGCTGAGAGGACTTCGTGGCTAAGTAATAACAGCCGCATGGCTGGATTCAACAAGTTAAGCTATGTTTGCCGGGGTTGGTCCGTGGATGGGTGACCATCTTTACATACCGAGACTTCTCCGTGCCTCAGAAAGCACGTTAACCCGTTGGTCCCGGCTGTCATTTGTGGATCTTTGACAGTCGTTACGGGTCGTCAGAAGCCCAAAAGTCTGACAACCAGTCTTACCAAGGGGTATCGTATTACCCAGTTACTGGGTTGTGGAGGTCAGATAGGCAGTCGCTCCAAGTAAAATACTGGTATTCAGCTGCATCCGGTTAGACTGGAAGCCAACCCCAACATAGTTGGGAAAAGGGTAGGCAAATTGATTGTTCTCGAAAACGGCTCTATCGATTTCGATGAAAGATACAATCTATGGATTTACGGGGGTGAAAAATCCATCTAGCTAGGTCTCATATCTGGGAAAATTCATTTTCTCCATTTTCACAGCCTCGGGAATGTGAAACAACGTTAGTATACGTGGACGATATGTTTATCTATTTTCACCCGAGCAGTGCTCGGTCGACCAGGTACTGAATAATTAATAACTACTTTATATAGGTACTCATAAAACAAAACTGAAGAGTTTGTTTGTTTGTTTGAACGCGCTAATCTCCGTCGCATTTGAATAAATGTTTTTGCATTCGTTGGATAGCCCAATTCTTGAAGAAGGTGAGAGGCTATTTAATATCATGTTATAACCCTTAGGAGCCGAGCAAAAATAAAAAAAGCCAGAAAGAACGCTAAGCGAAAACGAAGTAATAGCGTGGGCAATGCGATGCAACGCGGTGTGTGGCGGATCGAAGGAGTTTTATAAAAATGTGCCTCTTCTCTTCTTAGCGTGTCGATGGCAATTTATTTAGAGTCAGCCCATAATTCGGCTACGAGTTTGGCAAATGTAGCTGTTATTTTAATATTATTTTGTACAAGATTTTGCCCGCGGCTTCGACCACGTGGATGTCGGAAAATATCCCAAGGGAACGTACTACCGGGATTATTAAAAGCACCATAGGTGTTAATCCTGTTTGTTAATTATCCAAATCCGTTCCACCGTTTTTGCACCAATCCGGAATATACATCCAGACAAACGGACAAAAATTATAAAAAATATCTTCGGCGTCAGACTCTTTCCCATACCTCGTAGCAATTCGTTTTTTTTTTCATTCAATGTACAATTTTGCCTTCGTTACTATTTTGTTATATGTATAGATATAATTCTTACGACTTCCACGCGAACGAAGTCGCAGGCAGAAGCTGTAACAACAACCGAAAACATAAACTAAAAGTGGCATAACCGAATATCGTGTTACTATCGCGTCAATGCGTATCCATCCATATCCATCTACACATATTATAAATTAAAGTCGCTTTTCGCGTCTGTCTGTGTGACCGCGTTGTTCTTCTAAACTACGCATCTGCCTTTGATGCAGTTTTCACCATCATTTAGAGAATTTATTCCGAAAGGTTTAATGGGACAATAAATTAGTATTAAACTTGTATGTAATAAATAAAACTCGATGTTTTGTCAAGTCATAAACACCGCGCGAACCAGAGGCGGTTCGCTAGTTATACATAACAGCGATTCACGCATTCCACATAACTGCATCGTATGCGTCGACCATTCAGAAAATATACGGAATATTGCGTTCCAAGCCCACATCTCTATGAAACAGCTTTTATTTGTTGTTCACTAAAGATTCAATGGATTGTAAAGAGTGCAATAGCGGTAAAACACTGCGATAGTCTCAATGCAGTACAATATTTACAGTCGCCATTTTGAAATGCATTTCGACGGGACTCGACGTAAAGTCTCTTTATAATGGTATTTGGTTTTTAGGGTTCCGTACTCAAAGGGTGCCAACGGACGGACGGTGGAACCTTAGTAAAAGGGTCCCGCCTTTTACTAAGGCTCCACCGCCCGTCCGTCTGTCTGTCCGTTCGTATCTCTGTCACAGGGCTGTAATTATCTTTTGAACCATAATAGACACTTGAAATTTTCACAGAGTGGTAAACACTCTGTGAAAATATGCTGTATACACATCCTCATCATTTCAGAATTTCCGAAAGACGTCCACTGCTGGACATAGGCCTCCCCCAAGCACCGCCACTTCGACCGATTCTGTACTTCCCGCATCCAGTGGTTTCCTGCGGCCTTCACAAGGTCATCGGTCCATCTTGTGAGAGGCCTTCCAACGCTACGTCTTCCACTCCAGAACTGTAGTTCTGCCTGCAATGTGCCCTGCCCATTGTCACTTAAGTTTGGCAATTCTTCGGGCTATTAGGGATATGCTATACGCTATTATAAAATAGGGGGAAAAAAAGTGTTTTCTTTTGCGTTCTATTTTAAAATATTGTATGGTGGTACGGAACCATTCGTGTCGCCGCTTTTTTTATTACTAACCGTCCGATAAACCTGTTTTTCAGTCGTCTGTCTGTGCAATAATACGTAGGTATTGTTTTAGCAAGCGTATGATGGATTTTTTTGACGTAGCTCTGTCCATTGCGGATTTTTTTTACTTTTTTTTTAAACTGCGAACGAAAGGAGAGCCCGGTATATGCATTTTGCTTGTTTTTTTATACATGGTTATGGTATTATGTACCCAATGGCTATAGCTTGTGGCTAAGTAATAAGAGCTGCACAGGTCGATCGATCAGGTTAAGCTACGCTTACCGCGGTTGCTCCGTGAATGGGTAACCATCTTTACATACCAAGACCCCTCCGTGCCTCTGAAAGCACGTTAAACTGTTGGTCCCGACTGTCATTCGTGGATTTTTGACAGTCGTTACGGGTCGGTAGAAGCCCGAAAATCTGGCAATCAGTCTTACCAAGGGGTATTGTATTATTACCCAGTAACTGGGTTGTGGAGGTCAGATAGGCAGTCGCTCCATGTAAAATACTGGTATTCAGCTGCATCCCGTTAGACTGGAAGCCGACCCCAACATAGTTGGGAAAAGGCTAAGTAGATGATGTACCTAATAGCAATGAAGGCCATTCAATATGATAGTTTAGAGAAAAGTGATATATGGTGAAGAATTCTGCGAAGTTCTAAAAATAAAATACTCAATTATTATTTTTTAGTACTTTGAATCCCCGTCTAGTGTTTATGCGGTGCCAAATGGGTCACACTTTCACGTCCTAGAAGGAATACGTCAAATTACAAGTCACCTGTATGTTGTAGGTGTTTTTAGGAATAAAGACGTTGAGCGGAAAATCTCCTAATAATACGTGTTTACTTTTTTCTCAAGGTGAACTTACCTACCTGCCAAATAATTTTAAATATAAATTATGTTTCTCTCATATTTATATTAGAAAACAAAATAATCCTTAATTTTATGTGTTTTCTTGGAGTTGCTCGTGGCTAAGTAATAACAGCCACACGGGTCGATCCATTAGGTAAAGCTACACTTGCTGGGGTTATCCGTTTATTGGTGACTATCTTTACATATCGAGACTCTTCCATGCCTCGGAAGGCACGTTAAGCCGTTGGTCTCGGCTGTCATTCGACGATCTTTGACAGTCGTTACGGGTCATCAGAAGCCTGAAAGTCTGACAACCAGTCTTACCAAGGGTTATCGTATTAACCAATTACTGTGTTGGGGAGGTCAGATAGGCAGTCGCTCTATGTAAAATACTAGTATTCAATAGCATCCGGTTAGACTGGAAGCCGACCCCATCATAGTTTAGTTGGGAAAAGGCTTGGTAGATTGATTGATGTGTTTTCTTGTCGTATTGTTTTATTAAATTTAATGCCAGTTTATACGGAAGGATTGAACCGATAAAAGTGTTACTGGATACTAGTCATATATTTTTTATGGATTTACTAGCTATCCGCCCCGACTTCGCACGGGTAGCACTAAGTACTAAGCCAAACCATAAAAAAAAAATGTGGTGGACTACCCTTATCACTTAGGGGTATGAAAAATAGTTTACGTCCTATTCTCAGACCTACTGAATATACACACAAAATTTCATAAGAATCGGTGAAGCCGTTTCGGAGGAGTTTTGTTACAAACACTGTGACCCAATAATTTTATACATTAGAAGAAGATAGAAGATATTATTCAATCTGCACTAATATTATAAAGAAGGAAAGTTTGTAAGTTTGGATGTAGGAGTTAATCTCCGGAACTATTCATCCGATTACAAACATTATTTCACTGACAGACAGCTATTGCCGAGTGCTATATGATAAAATATTATGTATTGTATGGTAAAGTTGGCGCGAACGGAGTCGCGGGCAGAAGCTAGTTTATTTATATTTATTTATTTATTTGCTAACATGTAAAGCAATGGTTAGTAGGCATGCATTAAAATTTCATGACACAGTATTAAGACATGCCCTTACAGGGTCACTGCAAATGTTTCATATCGAATGATTAAATTACATAATATTGATTCTAATTATTACAAAATATTACATTTTAATAAATATTAGTTGTTTTTTCAAACTAATCACTACTGTCCGCGTGTAGCTAGCTTTCAGTCGAGAACTTGTTAAAAACAAAACTATTTCCATTTGGCCATCACAATTAGCGGAATATATAAAATTTTATTCATAACAACTTTATTTGTTTAACCCGACCACATACCTATTGTTCGTGATAAGCCTTGAAGTAGTTTCGTGTGGGCCAACAATTTATGGCCTCATTAATTTGATGTACGCACAATAATAACTCATTACTTTTGGCTTAGTATTTCAGTACTAATTATTTTATCGCAAGGCTTACTAATTTGATTCCCACAGGATAGATAGAGCTCACCAATCCATACTAACCATATCTATACTTTATTATTACTAACTAGCTTTAACCCGCGAAATTTCGCCGATTTTTATATATATTTTTCTATTTTTAAATTCATATTCTACAAGGGCACCTCTTTAGGTCATGAGCTCTATCCGAATATCAATAAATATTTGGTCTTAAGGGAAAATTGATTCGGTGTTGCAATGTAAGATCAACCGGAATATCCACGAAATTTCGCGGATATTTTTTTTTTTTAGGTTTATATTTTTTATGGCAGAATTGTTTAGGTCATGAGATATCCGAATATAAAAAATATATTTGGCCTTGGTCTTACAGAGGAGGCGTGAAAATCGATTCGCTGTTACAATGTATGATAGATATTATAAATGAGAAAGTAAGCCTGTCTGTCTGTTACCTTTTCATGCCTTAAAAGCTGAACGAACTTAGTTTTGTAAATAAGATTTTAGGGACCTTTTTATCCCGCGTGGATGTCGCAAATAATCTAACGTACAGATTATTTGCGACACTCACGCGGGTGCAACTGCTAGTATAATACTATAATAGTGCCGGATTTACATGTTGTAAATGGAAGGCAGCGGGGGTGCTTTATATCTTCGATATTATATATTATATATTTTCGGTATTATAGTTTAATCGAAAAAATTCGAAGACATGTGCCATCGTCCAATCTGCACTGGCCCCGCGTAGTAGTGTACCACGCGGGGCCACTTTTTCTGGAAGACTCCTCTCTTCGGCTCCTCTCGGCTGTGTCCCAGCAGTGGGAATATTATAGGCTCAAGCAGGTCAACCAGTGTTACCCAGTAACTGGGTTGTGGAGGTTGGATAGGCAGTTGCTCCTTATAAAATATTGGTATTCAGCTGGATCTGGTTAGACTAGAAACCGACCCCAAAAAAGTTGGGAAAAGGTTAGGCAGATTGAAATTACTTCTAAGTTTTTATCACTGGATAAAACTTTGTCTGTATTTATTAGGTACTTATTTGTGTATGTGTACTTAAACATTCGTTTCCACTTAGCTCTTTTATTTGTATATTTAGCTCAGTTCTGCAAGCAAGGAAAATATTACGGAAAACTCCATGTATCGTGCTAAAGTGAGAAATAATATCGGTCTGCTTACAGTTGCATTTGTGGTGGATTTTCAATTTTGTATGACTAAACCATTACCTTACACACAGGCTTATAATATAACTGTATTCTTTTTTATAGAGGTAGGCTTATTTATTTTTTCTCTTTTTTAGCTTTTCTCCAGAAGAGGCAATATGCCAGGTCTTTTTTAATAAATGACGACATAATTGAGTATTCCAAATGCCCAGTGTACTAAGCTAGTTTTCACTAGGTTTACCGAAAATTATTTTAGATTTCTTCATTCATCATAGTATATCTTATATAGTAGGATAATTATGCCAATACCTTTTACTAAAATTGGGAAAGAAGCAGTTCAGCTAAAATCAATGAACAGGTACAGCTTCATATATCAAGCTTATTTCCATTCTAAGCTTATACGTCTGACAAAAATCCTTCAGTTTTAGCAATAAAATGAACATAATAAACTCAGACCAAATAAAAATCCAGGACAGAGCGCTGTCAACAGTGAACTGCAGCCGGTTTCGTAAACATGAGTGCACTTTGTGTGGTGTAGTTTGATTGTAGTGTCATTGTCAAAGGTTGTAAATGTGTGCGTGTGAGCGTGTATGCACAGAGCGGCGGTGTAGTTTTGGCATGCTTCACTGTAATGTACGCAGCGCTCAGTCTTGGTTTGTTATTTGGGCTGAGCATATAAACAAATTTTTTTACTCATTTATTTCGTAAATGTAATTCTTTATTTTACAACAAGCTGCGCCCCGCGGTTTCACCCGCATAGGTTCGATTCCGTGGGAATATCGGGATAAAAAGTATCCTATGTCCTAATCCTTGTCATGGTCTACTCATTTGCTCGCTTTAGCGTGAAAACGTAACAAACAAACAAACAAACTCACTTTCGCATTTACAATATCACTAATAGCTTTTGCCCGCGGCTTCGCCCGCGTGGTTAACTAGCTGCGCCCTGTGGTTTCACCCGCATAAGTCTCGATCCCGAGGGAATATCGGAATGAGAAGTATCCTATGTGTTAATCCAGGTTATAAACTCTCTGTGTGCCAAATTTCAGTCAAATCCGTTTAGCCGTTTTTGCATGATTGAGTAACAAACATCCAAACATAGAAACTTTCACATTTATAATATTAGTAGGATAGGAAGTAGGATACTAGGATTAGTTAGCATTACGATTATTACACAAATAAATTAAAAAAAAACAAACAAAATTACACTTAGGGCTGATTTACCTGAAGGAACTGAACGCGATCAGTATTTCTAAAACGCGTTCAAGAACTGTCAGTGTCAAAATTATTATGGAATACTGTACACTGACAGCTCTTGAACGCGTTGAGATGTGCTGAACGCGTTCAATTTCATTGGTGAAATCCGCACTTAGGCGTCGAATTAAGTACTATTCCACATCGCTGTCATCCGGAAACGTGCCCAGAAGACTGGCAGCATTGCCACGTTGAATGGCAATGCTAATTCTAGTTAGTAAATTGACCGAGCGACCGAACCATCTATGTTTCAAGTTTGGCAGAATTTGCTTTCGTGTGTCAGTTTGTTGGTACTCCTCTTCAGGTCGTATTTTCCAACCGATCTGGACGAAACTTGGTATACAGGTTTTACGACTTAATAGAATTAATTTATCACCGGGGATTTTTGATTGGAGGGGTACTTCCTCCAAAAAGGGGCCAAAAGGGGGCTACTGGATATCTCCGCCTTAAGAGATCCGATTTCGATCGTTCTTTTTTTATTTGAAAGGTAGTACCTAGTTGGTCTCATAAAAAATTGGTGAAGGTCAGATGAGGTCTTCGACTGATGCAGAAAAGCTCCTCAAAATGCAGTAAATTGCTCACTTTTAGATTTCTACAAGTGCAATCGGCCCTTTGACTATTAGGTAGGGATGGAGCACCCGAGACCATTCTTCAGATCGCAAAACTAGAGAACTCTGAAATTTGAAACAGGATCCCGTTTTAAATAACTTTAGTGATATATTAATTGTTGCAAAAAAGTTTGTGCTCGCGAGTTCTACTGTTCACAGAACTACTAGTTTATTAAACGTATATTATTGTAATATTATTAGATATATTAACTATATGATGATGAGAGCGAGACGAAACACTGTATTGATAGTGGTATTTTAGGTGGGTACAGTGGTGATGCCTGCGGATAATTTATATATGTTATTTAGTAATTTTATTCATACTGTTGGTTGTTGCATTATATAATATTCTATGTACTATTTGTTTTATTTTATATTTATGTATAATTCTGAATTTTAAACCTGACTTGGTTTCCGTACGTTTTTTTCGGGTGACCACTGAAAATCAGCGCTGTGTTGTGGGTCTCCATAGCACAGCATCATGCTGAGTGGAAGCCTTCTTGTCACAGTCATGACGTGCCAGCAGCTGCCTACTATTTCTGTTTTGTACTCGTTATTGTATACGTATTGTTATTGTTTTATTACCTATTCGAGTTTTTATTATTTTTTTATGCACGTGTTTCTGTGACGAATAAAATTATTTGTCTTTCTTCTTTCTTTCTTTCATATAATTTATTCGCTAATTAGTGATTCGTCTGCAATTAAAACCGCCATGAATGGCGATATGAATGAACACGTCCCATAATGCATTGGCACGTTCATCTTTATCGAATATATGCAGTTCATCACCCACAAATCGGATTTACTCTATTGGCACGTTAAGCCACGCTAATTTCGCCTATCGTTGGGAAATTTCGTAGGTACCATGCGATTTTACATTCAACGAGGAATAAATTCATTTGGCTTTGCATATTCAGAGTAATATTTGGGAATATCTGGTATTTTAATAGTTTTGTGGGGACGTTTAAAAATAGCGCGATGGTATGAATAATTTTGGTATAACGCGGTTATTAATTGAATTGTAAAAACGTGGTTGCAGCCGTGCCTACGTTTTGTTAAAATTGTCACGAACACTATTAGTACTCACAACATTGTTGATACTGTAAAGGTGTGTCCAAACAGAGCGGCAATTGTGCGCAGCTGCCGCGCTGCGATTGGATGACAGCCGTGCGCGAATGCTTCTCTTAAAAGCAAACATTCGTCGGTTTAGTCCTAACTAGAGCGCGGCAGAAATGTGTCCTGCAAACGCCGCGTGTTGCTGCCGCGCTCTTGCCATTCAATGTTTGGACACACCTTCACGATTTGAGGAAATAGTGGTATAAAAATATCCATAGCGAAGCCGAGAGTCAGTTGTTCTTCCCGTTATAGTTATTTTTACACCCAGTATACCTACTTGGTAAAAGCAGTGTTGGCTCAGATATCGGTCCCGAATTAGGTCGTGGATTTGAACCCAAGCAGGCGCTTTACTTTATGTAATTTATTTCATCACCATTGCTCTCAAAACGGTGAAACCGACATGTCCTAGAACCAAAAATTCAAAGACGTGTGACATCCATCAACCCGCACTGAGTCTGAGTGGTGGACTATATGCTGGGACACGGGCCTCCATTTTGTGAGAGGGGTCCTCACACAAAGAGAAGGCCTGTGTCCCAGCAGTGGGAAAATTAAGGGCTGATTATGCTTCACTTACTAGGTACGTAAATAAATTATTTAAAATTAAAATGATTGCCTTTCATGACCTATTTATATTTAAATAAATAATAGATACCTTTTACTGGTATAAAAGCCCCAATATTAAAGCACAGAGATAACAATTGTTATTTGCCTCAGAACACTTTTCTTGGAAATAATTCATCATCATCATTTCAGCCTGGAATTACCCACTGCGGGCCATTTCCGCCATATTTTCCGGTTCGTCTCTCATCCAGGTGTTTCCCACGAATTTGACGATATCATCGACCCAACGCGCTTTTGGACGACCCTAGTTTCTTTTGCCTAACCTTGACCACCATTCGGTCACAGCTTTACTCCATCGGCCATCTCCGCGTCTGACTAGATGTCCTGACCAACTCCACTTGAGACGCATCGCCCTGTCTCTGACGTCATAGACTTTCGACCGGCGACGGATTTCGGTGTTACGCACTCGGTCTAGTATGGTTATGCCAAGCATGGCTCGCTCCATGGCCCTTTATTTATTTATTTATTGAGCAAGGCACACCAACAACATATTTACAAGAATAAACAATAGGTAATCACAAGTCTTCAGTACTGTGTAAATACATCACTTAAAGGCATGCACAACATTTTTATTAAAGGATGAACCACTATTAAATTAGAAATTAATTTTTTAATCATTCAAACTCAAACTCAAAGCATTTATTTCAAATAAACCAATTACAGGTACTTTTGAATTGTCAAGGGGGTCGGTCAGTCAGAAATATGAAGCTAGTTGCCCATTCCAATGCGTAGTAGGTTCCTATGGAGAAGAACGGGCAAGAAACTCCACGGACACTCTTTTCAATCAGAATGTTTTTACAAAATATTGGTTACATCATCCATTTTTGTAATTATACATGTGAGAATAATGTAAAAAGACACATAACAATACAATATTTATAAAATTTAATACATAATAAAATTACCAAACAGATTAGATTATTAAAAAAAAGAATAAATAATACTTTGCCTCACATTGCATGAGAGCAATACAACCACAGAAAATCACAACAAAATATTCGCACATAACGTAACAAAACGAAATAAATGGAATACAATAAAGTTAAGTATTTAAATCACGTAGTAAAAGTTAACAAATTTAAAATAAAATAAAATAAAAGCCGAAAACTAATTTCGTTAAACTAAATTACCTTGAAATTATTATTCTGATAACAAATTAAATTAAAATCCAATGAAATAAATTAAAATTTACAAAACAATTAATTACATTAAATTTACATTAAATAATATTGAATTAAATTAGAACAAGTCAGTATAGGTATAAGTATAAGTAGGCAGCTGATTACAGATCAATTTGAATAATTTTAGTCTTACATATTGGCAGACTATTAAAGAAAATATCGATACTGTTGTCAACTGAACACGCTCCGTTGTAGAAAGTCAACATTCTGTTTAGGGGAGCATGCTGGCCCAGGTTTGTGCGACAAGGTTTAGTGGTAAAAGTTCTACTGGTACGCTTGGACCGGAGGTGAGAATGACGAGGTACGTCTTTGTTAATTTTGTTAAGGAGATCTGGAGTTGATGTTATCCCATTTACTATTTTATAAAGAGTTGTCAGGTCATGTAGAACCCTTCGTCACTTCAATGAGTATAATTTGAAGTAGCTTAGCCTTTCCACGTAATCGGCTCTATATGGGCATTTGTGGTCTTTAAACCGCAAGTATCTCATCATTTTTTTTTGAACGCGCTCTATTCGCTCTATATAAATATTGTACGTTGGACTCCAGACGGGAAATGCATATTCTAAGAGGCTCCGCACAAAAGTGTTATAGAGCACTTTCAATGCCAAGGTTCCCTTAAATTCTTTGCCAAGTCTGTTGATAAATCAAACCGTTTTCATTGATTTTTTAATGATATTATTGATGTGTGTGGTAAATGAGAGATCACTACTAAGCACTACGCCTAGATCCCGTATGTTTTTGACTAGTTGCAATGACGTCCCATTGAGAGAGTAAGTTGATGGTATGGGATGCTTTTTCCTCGTAAATGTTATGTGATAACATTTGCTGGCATTCAGAACCATCCCATTCACCACACACAAGCTCTGTATTGAGTTCAAATCAGATTGAAGTAGAGAAATGTCTTGCGTTTTTATTTGACGATAGTTTTTAAGGTCGTCGGCAAATAAGGAACATTGGCTATGTTTGTTGCAGTTTATTATGTCATTAATGAAAATAACAAAGAGAACCGGCTCGGTATGAGATCCTTGGGGCACACCGGAGATTGCGATATACTCTGGAGATTGATAGCCATTTACCACCACTCTCTGTATGCCAAGACCATGTAATGTCAACAGCAGGATTTCATGGTCGACTTTATCTAAAGCACTGCTGAAGTCGGTATACAGAGCGTCGATCTGTTGGCCAGAGTCAATTCTCATACAGATTTCGTCAAGGTATGATACCAAATTGGTGACGGTAGATTTTTTGCTGCAGAAACCAAACTGCACTGAGGGGCGACTTGTGTTTTAACATGGGATGTCAATATAGGGCAAGTCATTGATTCAAAGACTTTTGAGAAAATTAACAAGATAGAGATCGGTCGATAATTTTTAGCATCAGCGCAATCACCTTTTTTGAATATCGGAACCACGTTAGCTTTTTTCCATTCTGTAGGAAATGTAGATGTTTCGAGTGATTTATTAAAAATTAAGATAAGGGGATATGCCAAATTACGAGCACATTTTTTTATGAAAAGTGCTTGGTGCTACTCGTATGCGGTGGACAGTTTCCTTTGTGAGTCGAGTGTGAGTGAGTTGTCCATGTCTCGGCACCGTAGGTCATTGTAGGCAGGACACACTGGTCAAAAAGGCGGGTTTTTAGGCACTGTGGGATGTTTTTGGATCGAAAAATATGTTTCAGCTTACCAAATGCCGCCCACCTAAGCTGTATAGCTGCTGATAGAATATATCCCAAATAAACGTAATTGTCAACCATCTCCAGACGCTCGTTTCCAACCATAACAGCTGAAACTGAATCATCCGGGTCGCCTAACATCACCCTCGTCTTGGACATATTCATTCTCAAGCTAACTTGTAAGGAAGCATCATAAAGTTCTTTTAACATGCGTTGGAAGTCTTCCAGGGATTCGGCGAATAAAATTAGATCATCCACAAACCGAAGGTGCCACATGTGTACACCATTGATGTTTATACCACGTTGATCCCATTCCAGTGTTTTCATTACGTCTTCCAGAGCAGCAGTGAAAAATTTTGGCGAAATGGTGTCTCCTTGGCGCATTCCCCTCTTAATCGGTATTGGAGCCGTAAGTTCATGCAGTCTGACTTGCATTTTTGCCGCATCGTGCAGCTCCCTGAATACATCCACATACCGAGCGTCGATTTGGCAGCGATGGAGAGAGTTAAACACGGCCCAGTGCTCGACACTGTCGAATGCTTTCTCATAATCGACAAAAGCTAAACACAAGGGCCGGTTGTCCTCTGAACTCTTCTCCATCATCTGTTTTAAGGTGTGGATGTGGTCAATGGTGGAGAAGCCACTCCGAAAACCGGCTTGCTCACCGGGCTGACAATCGTCTAGTTGGAAAAAAATCCATATCCCTAATCAGCATATAATTTTCCACTGCCGGGACACAGGGCTCCTCATTTTGCGGGAGACGGAGTAAGCCGTAATCCACCAAGCGGGCCTAGAGTTGGTAGATGTCACAATCATGTCTTCGAATTTTTGGTTCTAGGTAATGCTGGTTTCCTCACGATGTTTTCCTTCACCGATTCTATATAGGATGCAATATTAATAATCCGATTTCACAATACCGAGAATACATTCACAGTATCTATTTTGTACAACAATGCAAACAATGCGGAACCCAATCAATCATTCACATAATATTTTCATCTCTTCATTGGTTATTGAACTATATTATTTAACGTCATTCTAAAGTCGACGGCTTTTCATATGGGGTATTGAAAAATGAAGTCTTCCAGTAAGTATAAATTATCCGCCCGGTATTCCGAAGATTAATGACTTCGGAATTTCTCTGAGGATGTAAAGTCGATGAAGCCATTTTTCCTAAGTCCACTGCCAGAAAATGACACAAAGATTGATGTTTGGAGGCACTTTAGGAAATGGCTAGGCGTGAACTTTATAAAAAAAAACTGTTTAATTCGATGTTGTTGTTTTTTTTTTTTTTTGTAGAAGTTTGTGTTGAGTTTAATATTGATAATTCATCGGAAATGGACGTCTATATTCTGTATTAAAGCTGTCTGTAGACCGTTCAGTAACGCTAGGCGATACCTAAATGAATACCTTAAATAATAAAAGTGCGCTGTTGGATTTTGAACGCTTTTAATTGGCTCGGAACCGAAAGTTGAAAATTTAGCAGCTCGTTTTTATTATGGTGCCGCCTAGTGTTGGAGACAGCGGGCATGAGTCTCGTCTCAAATTCAAACTCAAACTCAAATAATTAATTTCAATTAAACCATTTACAGGCACTTTTGAATTGTCAAGGTGTCGGTCAGTCAGAAATATGAAGCTAGTTGCCTATTCCAAAGCGTAGTAGGTACCTATGGAGAAGAACGGGCAGGAAACTCCACGGACACTCTTTTAATTAAAAATAAAATAGTTACAAAATATTGGTTACATCACTCATGTTGAAATTATACATGTGAGAATAATGTAGAAAGACGTGTACGTTAGAAGCGTCCGTAATAAAAAGATTAAAAAAAGATCAAATCAAAAATTAAAATAAGCCATGGCAGCTAAGAGATTATCAGTCCCTACTGACGGCGTCAGCGCCCGTTCACGAACATGACGCATGGATCAGCACCATTTAGCTCAACCATTTTGAAGGGAGCTTCATATCGAATGCAAACGTAAATGACTCAATTAATAAAACCTAATTAATATTTATCTGGATTATCTTTAGTCAGGTGTTGAAATTATCGAGAGAAAACATATCTTGTGTAAAAAAAAGATCAACTATTAAAGGTCGCGAGTACATTTTTTTGCAAATATTTCGTAAAATATTAGTTTTACGTCCACTTATGTTACTAAGCTTCTTTCTTACTTAATTGTACATAAAAAAGTCCTCATAACCATCTTGAAACATACAGCTCCGAAAATGTCAAGTAAAGCGGTCTAAATGTTGTGATAAGCCAATAAAAAGATGTGTTTATAAAAAAAAAACCGTTGAATATACACACCCATACTTCTTTGCTAAGATAGGAATGTTTTAAATACCCTGCGACCAATATTGAACACTGTCATACAAAAAATGAGAACCAAAAAAAAACGATACCGAAATATACTATCTAACAGGGTTTTCTACTCACATTAATATACAGATAAAACCGTTTAGAAAATGCTGAAAAAGAATAAGTAATAAGAGAAGCAGAAGACGAAAAAGACCTATTTGTATATAAATAAAATGCTGTCATAATTCACAATTTATAGGAGACTAGCTGCGGCCCGCGTTTTCACCCGCGTAAGTCACGCTCCTGGGAATATCGGGATTAAAAAGTATCTTATGTCCTAATCCAGGTCATGGTCTACCCACGTGCCAAATTTCATCCAAATCCGTTCAGCCGTTTCAGCGTGAAAGCGTAACAAACAAACTCACTTTCGCATTTATAGTATTAGTTATTATTATAAATATAATAATATTATAGATAGCAAGTAAATAAAAATATGTCTTTTACTCTACCTACCATAAAGTTGGTGTGAGAACAAAATGCATTTTAACGCAAAACGAAGATGTGTATCTCGAGAACTGTTGGTCCAATGTGAATCTTGCGTAGGTTTTTTTTTGTGCAGAATTTAAAGAAGAATAAACATGAGGTAGCATAAATTGGCGTTAACCTAATACTTTACGAGAATTTTGCAATTAACCGATTTTCGGGACCTTCAACGACATTTTTTTTAGCTCATCTCTCGTTGTACTTTTCACACAGATTTCTAATGACTAAATAAAGATATCCCGTTGAAATTCTTCACTAGAATATTTCGCATAAAATATCTTATTATCCTGGGCTATTAGAGGTTTAGCTTGTTTCTAAAGTGCCAGTAATAGCTCAGTTAAATATAAAACGCTTTTATTCTAAATAACCTTTTAGTTCTACAAGTTCATTAATTTCTAACTTACTTAAGTGCTTGGTCATGTTTCTAAAACGGCTACATTTTTCATTATTATTATTTACTATTGAATCTCAAAGCCTGTTTTATTAATAGTGCAATAATTGTGGCTTTAAGAGTAATTTCGTGTTTCTTGTTGCTAATTTATGATATTGCGGACACTCGATTGATGATTGGCATTCATCTAATTTGTAGACGTGGAAAGCAAATTGGCATAACGAATTATCAATTTACCTACTCAAAATTCAGGGGGATGACTTTGGGCAAAATACTCGTAGAAATATTTACAAGGACATCTATGTACCTACCACTTACCTAATTGATTTATCGTAACTTGCTATTTAACACTTGGTTTGTTTTGTTTTTGTTTTGTTTATTCATGAACAATAAATTGTATCTGAAAGTACATGGTAAAGAAAATAAAATAAAATTACATGGAAAAACACGTTAAATATTACAACATTGCATGAATTCGTTATAGATCTTCAACAGCATAAAAACACTTTTCCAACAGGAAACTTTTAAGTTGGTTTTTAAAAGAGCTTGAGTAGATAGCGCTTTTTATATCTATAGAGGCAACTTATTAAATAATATAACCGATTGATATCTGGGACTCTGCTTCACAAAATTCAGGCTGTACCTTGTAACGTTTAATGTCTTGTCTATGTGTGCCTTCTCTAATCTGTCGTTCTTCTGCTGTTTCATATTCATGTATATATTTGGCTATGTTACTTAGTTACTTACAAATACATAATTGCTCGGCACTGTAAGTATATTATAAATATAAATGATCGGCAACTCTTGCCGTGGACATTTTATAAATCTAAATCTCTTTCCGGGTTACGGACTATATGTGCGAATTGCGCGTTTTTGTAACACAAAAGTTCTTTTGATATTGTCATAACTTTTTCCCCAAAACATGCTATATCAAATTTTTGATTCGCCCAACGCGGAATGTACCATTTTCAATTGCTCAATGCTAATTTCTGGAACATACCTATGCATTTATAGCATTTAATTCTGTTTTCCAATTTAGCTGTTTGTCTATATGTATTCCTAAGAATGTAACGTCCTTGACGGGGATAATTTTGTCGTCATTCAAAATAGCCTATTTAACGTAAAAAATGTAAAACGGGCTGTCGTTCTAAATAATAGTATTTTGGTCTTTGCAGTATTGATTAAAAATTTGTTCATAGTGAACCACACGTGAAATGCTTGTAATGCTGCATTTACAATCTCTGTTAATTTATCTATGTCATTTGCTGCTACTATGGCATTTGTGTCATCTGTGAAAGTAATGTTCACAGATGACATTAATGCCATATATCCATGTCAGGTAAAATTGTATTCATCTAATTAATTAAGTCATTAATAAATAAGATAAATAAAACAGGTCCTAATATAGATCCTTGCGGGACGCCGCAGTCATTACTGTTGCTGAATTGTAAACCTTTTTGTAGCCATTTTGTATTTTGTCAATTTCTACGAACATTTTTCTGTTTTTGAGATATAAAACTCACTCTCAAACTCAAAGCAATTATTTCAATTAAACCATTTACAGGCACTTTTGAATTGTGTTGAGCTAGATGCCCATTCCAAAACGTAGATCTTTATGGAGAAGAACGGGCAAGAAACTCCAAGGACACTCTTTTAAATATAGAAAGTTACAAAATCCTGGGTACATTATTCTTGTTGCTTCTGTATGTGAGAACAATGTACAAAAAATAATCAAAACAATTCAAAATATAAGATTAAAAATAAGCCATGGCAGATAAGAGATGACCAGTCACAACTGACGGCGCCCGTTCCCGAACATGACGCGTGGATCGGCACCATCCAGCTCAACCATTTTGTAGGGAATCGAATGATCCAACACACTCGCCACCATCAGCGAGACATTTAAGTGAGAGTGACATACTCTCAACTGCCATGCTCTTTCAAGTCAACATACATCTTAATAACATAAAAAAAAACAGTATCCGTAACGTAACGGTACGGCTCCATGGCACTCACATTTACAAAAAAATTAAAAATGCTTCTAAATTATACAAAACTAATTTGCAATGTATTTGAGAGATTAATAATAAATGAAGAATGTTACTACCAAAAAGAAAGAAAATCATTATCCATTGGAGTATTCAACAATTAAAACTTGTTTATGAAACTGCCGAATCGCTGTCAATGGGAAAAGTGCCCAAAAGTTCTTATAGTTCAATATTTATTATTCTTAGCTCCATAAAAAATAAACATTAAGTTTGTAATGTCAGAAAAAATAAAGGGGGGAAGCAATTCTTCCAAACGTTACAATTTTTAACTAGAGAGCCCAAGTGGTTGTGGAGCAGGACCAGTATTAAGCCAAGCATTTTTATCTATGATATAATCATCCAACTTATAATATGTTTATCTACATAGTGTGCGTTTAATGCATGTTTTAAATTTCTTCTCATTCAGTTGAAGAATATCAAGTGGTATTTTATTATAACATTTTACACAGTACCCCATAAAAGAAGTGTGCACTTTAGACAATCTGAAACGTGGTTGATCCAATTTGTTCCTATTTCTAGTGTTAAAATTATGCCTGTCACTTATCTTACTAAAGATGTAGATTTTTCCGAAAATACATAATGTTTTCATATATATACGTATACTGAAAAGGTACCGTCATGATGTTAATTTTCTTAATCAGTTCCCTTAGAGATTCGCGTCTGCGGAGGTTATATATGGCTCTGACAGCCCTCTTTTGCAGAATAAAGATAGAATTAATATCTGCAGCCCGTCCCCACAGCAAAATACCGTAAGACATGATGCTATGAAAGTCACTAAAATAGACCAGACTCGCGGTATCCACGTCTGTTAGTTGGCGGATTTCCCAAACAGCGTAAGCGGCTGAACTTAACCGCCCTGCAAGTGATGTTAAGTGACAATCCCACTGTAGTTTTGAGTCAATCGTGATCCCCAGGAAAACCGTTTTTTCGACGAATTCTAGTGTCTCCCTATTCAGTACAACATGACGTTCACTACTTCTAACATTTGGTAACAAAATCTTATGCATTTAGGTTCCTTCTCATTTAAAACCAAATTATTTACAGTAAACCTATTATGGACCTTAAGCATAGCGTTATTTACTTCGTCAAGCTCCTGTGCATGTCTGTTTATCTTAAAAATCAGTGATGTGTCATCAGCAAATAACACCATTTGTGGTCGATTTTTCAGTAAATGAGGTAAATCATTTATATATACAAAAAAGAGGAAGGGACCCAAAATCGAGCCCTGTGGTACACCCATTTTGACTTTTAAACCCAATGAATTTACACCGTTTTTTTTAACTTACTGCAGTCTATCATTCAAATATGATTTTACTAAGCTAAGTGCAAGTTTACCCAGTCCGTAATGAAAAGTTTCAAGAGCAGTGTTTCGTGATTCACGCAATCAAATGCCTTGGATAGGTCGCAGAAGTTGCCTATTGCATCTTGTGCGTCTTCCCATATGTTAAAGATGTGTTTTAATAAGGTGACACCGGCGTCGGTTGTGCAACGTCCTTTGTTGAAACCATACTGTTGATCGTGTAGGATATTATTACGATTAAAATGATGGAGCATTTGATTTAACATTACTTTTTCAAACACCTTGCTGAAAACCGGCAAAACCGATACGGGTCTATAATTATTAGTGTCTTTGCTGTCCCCGGATTTGAATAGTGGAATAACTTTACTGTACTTCATTAGATCCGGGAATACCCCTTGATTTACACACAAATTAAATATTAAAGCTAAATAGGATGCAATTGTTTCAATAATTGATTGACAAACTTTAGTAGACATACCCCACAGATCTTCGGTAATTTTGATCTTGAGTTGCTTAAAAGCCTTTACAACGACCACAGGGTTTACATGTATAAATTTAAATTCCACGGGAAAGGCTGAAACATTCGCTCTTAATAAATCAATAGCAAGTAAGGGGGGGAATTTCAAGTTTCTGTAGTTTTATTTGGAATATTGGTAAAGAAAGTTGCAAATTCCTGAGCAACATCGATGTTGTTGCTAATGAGACCGCGGGAAGTGTCAAGTGTGTAATCAGTATTGTCTTTTGTTCTTGTTCGTTTCATTGTTAATAATTTTCCAAACTGTCTTTATTTTATTATCTGCTGATTTAACCTTGTTGCTCATGAAAGAAGCTTTAGCTGCTTTGCAGATATTTTTAAAAGTTTTAGAGTAAGTAGCAACGTACTTATTAAAAGTTTCCGTGTTAATATACGGCTTAAGGCCATACAGTTCTAATAATCTTTCCCTGCTTTTCCTGATCCCTTTAGTTGCCCAGTCACTGAATAAAAACTTAAGGCAAATAGTTTTAGTTTTTTTCTTAAAAGAATTATTGAGCTCTGTTTGCACTAATAAAAAGAATTGTTCATACAGAATATTTCCATTGGAAAAATTTTGGCCCTGAGCACTTAACTTGCTAATAATTAAAGTGTTGTTAAACTTATTTAAATTACCCGATGTTATTGGTCTAATTTGAATTTGCACTTTTTGTATTGGTGTGCTGGACTCAAAACTAACGGTTTGACCGCTGTGATCAGAGGGGAGATAATTTACAAAAATAATTTCAAGAGAATAATTTCAAGGCATTACCTCATATACAATAATGCGTCATTTTTGTAAGAAGTAATTCGTGGTCTACAGTGTCAAACGCGGAACTTATATCAAGAAAAATTCCGGCTACTCTCATTTTATTATTTATTTTTCCTATTACGTCATCAAGTAAAGTGTATATGGCGTCGGGAGTGTCAACACCTTTTTGATAACCAAACTGTCTTTTGTTTAACACTCTATTTACACGCAAGTGAGGTAACAGTCGTTTTTTTATGATCTTTACAAATATTTTTGACAGGACTGGTAGCAATGAGATAGCCCTGTAGTTTTAAGGATCAGTTCTTCTGCCTTTTTTGTAGATAGGTATTAGTTTTGTTACTTTAAGCTGGTCCGGGAAGATAGATTCCTCAATACATTGATTATAAAATCACACATAGGCTCAGCTAGTATAAATATATATGTTCCTTAATTACGGATATTGGGATCTCATCTCATCTCTTTCCATTTTTTGACCATGGACCTGTCGTTTGGAGTGACAGAAACAATTGTTATTACGCTGTTTTTTTTCGATTGTATACTTTTGTAAAAATGCTGTATTTTGGTCTCTTTCTACTGCCCTAGATATACATTTGTAGTCAAACTATTTTGATAAAATGCCAGATATTGCTTCAGGATCCACTACAATTTGGTCGATTTGATTTCCTTAATCGAGTAACTTCTCCAATTTTTCTAAAAACATATAAAAAACATAACTGATACAGATGTTAATGCAAAAATATCCTTCACCTGTTTAAACATAAATATTATTGTGTTTTTTGTGTATAAATATATGTTTTGATCCAATTTTTTCTAACTTCAATAATAAAGCAGACATTTTCAATTAGCATAATAAAATATTATAAGTAAGTTTGCCAACATAAGCTGATTTTCTTATAAACACATAATATAAAGGTAACTTTATAAAAATAAAACCTACTTACTGGAGCGCTACTTAGATAAATGGCACTGTTTCACAAATTGCTCCAATCTTTTCACTTCGTAAATAAATAAGTGCCTATAATGACTTTTCTTTGTAGCCTGCTTCAAATGTACTCAGTTCATTATACATAGTTATTATAATAACGCTGTATAAAAATATAGAAAGCAATCTCATGGTAAAGAATTTAGTGATTGAATCGACGACGTCAAATCAATTTACCTCCCATCGAGGGTTTCGCGAAATCGTTTGATAAGATTGTCTTTATTACGTTATCTTATGGCGCAATTATATCGGGATTGTTTAATGGCTCTGTGAAATAGAATTTTGTATCATAAAGTTTATCTTTGCACATTTTTGAATATAACTTGTATTGATTTGTGTGTACTTCATTATACAATAGTTGTGCAATTTAAGTACCATTAGGTATATACTTTTAAGAAAATTTTGAGTACGCAAAGTCTATGTGATTGTATTTTATTAAGCACAAAGTTTCATATTGAGTGCGTAACGTTAACGACACAATATTATCGTGTAGTCCACGTCCTCGTCACATTAGCACGAAGAAAAATATATGGAAATACACGAGGACGCTTTGAAATTTCCGTGCACGGTATAAGGTTATAGACCTTATACCGTCCACGTATTTCCATACATTTTATGGACGTGGACGCGGACGTCCACGAAAATATCGTCACGTTAGAAAAAAACACATTACATTATAATTATTATACCCAACTAAATTGCACAATAAAATATTGAATATTTCTTAGAAAGTTTTACTTGTGTACTTAGGTAAATGTCACGACTGATTCGTCAACCACCAGGTTTTGTAACAATTTCGGTAAACTTTAAAACACTCCCGAAGATTGGTTACCCTGAAAAAAACATTTCAACGCAAATAAATAAAGTAATTCCACGAAAATGTTTACGACACCGCCGCTTACGTCTGAAGCGACAGACCATCGGTACAAAATAGATAAGTACAGAAGGTCATCTTCACACAACGAGCTAAAACAGGGCCACGCACATTATAAAAGCTTACGTACGGCGATCTGTCGACCTATCTCAAACGAATGCCAGTCGCGGCATGTGCTTGCATTAATGAGGCTTTTGGCCACTAAAATTATTTTATGTTTATTGTCGAACGATCGTCTTATTAGTGCAGATTAAACAATTTTTATTTCTTCTGTCTTAATTTCTTGATCTCGCTGTAGGTATGTGAAGCGTGTCTATGTGAGCGTGCGCTTTTGCTTGTTGTATGGAGGCGGCCTTCTGTATCTACTATACTGTGGCATCATGGCGGATCGGTCCATATTCAATCAACCCCTTCGATGGTGATAAATGGAAAGCGTCACTCGGCTGATCGATGCGGCCTTTCATATATCGATGTCGACTTAATCCTTCGGTGATATTCTCAGTATAAACTCGTCATTACCAGCTCGTGAAGGATGAAGAGTATTGATGTTACGTAGGTCAATGGTTATGACAATTTATGGAATATTGATACGAGTTAAGGCAGAATGATATTTGCTTATTTATCATATTTACATACATTACGCCTTGTTTCCCCAATGGGTTAGGCAGAGGTGTACAAGATACTACACCTACATTTAGCCAGTTACGTTTAAGCCCCATGTAATAGGGGGCGACTCTATTGCCACCAACCGGGCACAAATTCAGACTTGGAACTGCTACTGAGAAATTCTAGATAGAAAAACCCAATAACACTTTGCTCGACCTGGGAATCGAATCCAGGACCTCATGCTCAGCAGTAGCGCTTGGCCATTAGGCCAACGAGGCAGTCATTATAACTTATTAGTACTTATATCATGAATCAGGAACCCAAGTTTTATTTCAATTTCTTCTTGTTATAAGATGCATAGAGAAAAGATTATGTTCTTCAACTACCAGCTTAATCGCTTGATGGCAAAGACAGTTAAGGTACCGTTCCATGACCGACCGCAGGAGGCAACTGCAGGTGACGCGACGTGTCGCCGCGTCATTACTGGTTCTATGAATTTCTATAAAATACCTTTCGTAGTAAAGCGACACGTCGTTGGCAGCTACGGGCGACCGACAGGCGCCACGTGTAGCTCGACCGCAGACCAGTAGTGCCGCCAACACTCGAACTATAACACGTTTTTCTATCTTCTATTTACCGACTGGAATATGGGCTGCAGCCGCCTGCGGTCGGGTCCGGAATCATGGCTGCAGCGACATGACGCCACGACGTGTCACCGCGACATGACGCCGCGACACGTCGCTGCAATTGCCGCCTTAGGGTATGGAATTAAGAAACCAGAAAATTGCCTAAGACTACTAGATACATAAAAGTTTTCTTCCCATGGGCAGAGAATACAGTAAACCCTCCCGACATGTCACACAGTCCAGTTGAAAACCAGCGTCAGGCACTGGTTGTCTGGTATTTTTTGCTGAACTGGGCCTATTTGGCGCAGCAGCGAAGCACACATTCCTGCTAATATCTTAGAATCGAACTTTACACTTTTTCATTGTTTTATTTTATTTTAGTTTTTTACTTGTAGCACAATAGGTTGTGTTGTGTGCCTTTAAAGGACATCGCCCATTATAACAGCACCGTTCTGACACGGCAAATAACTTGTCATTCAAGTTAGGATTTTAAATCAATTTTACGTGTGACGGCTCGCGGTCAGTGAGCGGCAGGCGAGCCGTCCACTATTCTATATAGCCATCGTAAAATAGACTTTAATACATTTGATTTAAAATCCTAAGTTGAATGAGAAGTTATTTGCCGTGTCGGAGCGGTGCGGTTATAATGGGTGATGTGCTTTAGTTTGTGCTAAATAAATGTATTTTCTTTCTTTTCTTTACAGAACGCGACCTGCTTATATACTGCTTTTGCTTCGTTTATGTTCATACATCGTGACCACTTTGCATATTTATTAATGATTTGTACACTGATAATGTCAAACTTTCTTCAATTTCTATTGGACAAGGTACAGTGGGCTGCAGAGAAACCTCACCCCCTAGTAATATAAAAGGCAATGCAGGGGGTGAGGTTTCTCTGGAGCGTACATAGTAGACCCTAGAAGATCGAATTTGGTTAGGCAAAAATGTAGTTGAAAATTATCAATATTAATTATACATGCGTGAATACCTAATCTAAACAGTCTCGAATTAATAAACACATTTATCATTACGTGGTAATTTCTACCTACTATCTTTGTTGTGGACTACATAATGCATTACGGTAATCTAAAATTCATTAAAAACTATTTAGCGGCTTCTAGGGATGCAAATGTTGGGCACGCCACAATTGTGGCGATAAGTCCCCTCTTTGAGGAGTGGCTAGAGAGGCGCCACGGCGTCCGCACCTTCCGCCTGACGCAGGTCCTCACCGGACACGGTTGTTTCGAGAGGTTCCTGTTCCGCATAAGGCGGAAGGAAACGCCCGGGTGTCACCACTGCGTGGATCACCCGGAGAACACGGTGAAGCACACGGTGGAGGTCTGCCCGGCTTGGGCGGAGCTCACGCAGCGCTCACGGAGGCGATCGGCGGCGGCGATCTCTCGCGTCCGACGCTGGTTCGGGCCATGGTTTGAAGCGAGAGTGTATGGGAGGCCTCACTTCCTTCTGCGAAGCAGTAATGCTCGCGAAGGAGGAGGCGGAGCGCGTGAGGGAGAGGCAAAATTCGCGCCCTCGCGCCCCTAGGGAGATGCCCCGGGCGTCGGGAGTCGCAAGCCGACTTCCGGCCACCGTAGGCGCGGGCTTACGGACGGTGAGAGCGATGGGTTGCTCGCCGTCCGATAAGGACCAGGACCGGGTCGACGGCGCGTTGTGTTCCACGTGCGCCTCAAAGAGGTGTCAGCACCAACTGACGGGGTCCGTTAGGGCCAATGCCTGCCAGGGTTGCGAGTTTGTCCGAAGGGAATATCGCGGCCCCGGCACACAAGCAACGGAAGGAACACGGGTGGGTTTTAGTCAGTAAAAGTCTGACACGCCCTCCCGCTCCGGCCAGAGCGGGAGAAGTTATTTGATAATTTCCAACCCTCAAAAAAAAAGGGATGCAAATGTTGTTTACTCCAATATTTTAAAGGCCAGACACTAACTGTGTATAGATTTAAATAAATTCTACAGGCGTGTACGCACGAACGAACAAGAACATGGTGAACACGAACATCGAACACTTCGTTCGAATGTGCGTACCATAAACGAACATCAAACACTGTGTTCGTCAAAAATGTTCGTAACGAATCCATGGCTACTAAAGAGAGCGGCGAGGGTGAGCGCGAACACAAGTCGAACTGTGTTCGTATGGTGTTTGTGTTCGCTTTAATATTTTACGTACACACGTACGAACGAAATTCCGTGTGCGATGTTCGTGTTCACCATATTTTGTTCGTTCGTGACACGCCTGTAGAATTTATTTAAATCTATACACAGGTAGGTAGTGTCTGACATTTGAAATACGTATATAGTATTACACGCCTTATGGTCGGCCAGCACGGGAGTATACTTAATGAAAAACTGTTCCGCGTTTATAAATTTTTTTGCAAATTTCTATTTCAGATAGAGATACAACTCCGTTGGTCTAGTGATCGCAAGCACTACTGCTGAGTATGAGGTCCTGGGTTTGATTTCCGGGTCGGCTAAATTGTTATTGGGTTTTTCCATCTGGAATTTCTCAGTAACAGCCCGGAGTCTGGATTTGTACCCGATTGATGGCAATAGGCTCGCTCCGTGACTTAAACATAGCTGGCGAATAGGGATGATGCCTGGGTAGAAAAAATGAAATTCTAATTAGTTCGTTAGTCACATAATAAAAAAATATTGGAAACGTATTTTTTGCTTTATCATATTAATAAAAAATTACTAAGACAAAACACATTTTAAGTTGGGGAGTGGGGGTCGATAAACCGCACGTAAATAGTATAATTATTCTTTTAATCTTAAAAAACTCGAACTTCTTTTCACGCGGTTCTGCCATGGGAAAAGTACATTTTCATCGTACCATAACATCACGCCAGTAATCCCGAAGGTTTAGGCAGAGGTGTATCTTATAGTATACCCACATTTCGCCAGTTATGTTTAAGTCTCGCGTAATAGAGGGCAAGCATATCATGTCATCGGTTTTCAGAATAATAACGGTCATTGGCCAAGAATAAAGTAATTTTGTTATTATAAATTGCTTCCTAGAAACGTTTTGAAAGCACCCAATTACTTCCATTGTTTTGTTACGGATATAAATAATTTCGAAGATAAACTGTTATTTGATACTTGGTAAACACCGTTTAAGGAAACTGGAGAATTAATGTTTTTTGACATTCCTTGACAAAGGTACGGTTTCAAAGATTAAATGCGTCTGTAAGTCTGTGTTTGTGTTTATTGCGATTGTTATTACATTAGCGGTTTTTTCTTTTTACTGTTACCTATTTATTTATTGTGGCTCATGGCTAAATCATAACAGCCACACGGGTCGATCGAAGATTAAGCTACGCTTGCCGCGGTCAATTCGTGGATGGGTGGCCATCCATTACATATCGAGACCCGCACGTGCCTCGGAAAGCACGTTATGCCGTTGGTCCCGGCTGTCATTCGTAGATCTTTGACTGTCGTTACAGGTAGTCAAAAACCCAAGAGTATGACAACCAGTCTTTCCAAGAGGTATCGTTTTACCCCTGTACTGGGTTGTGGAGGTCAGATAGGGAGTAGCTCCTTGTAAAATAATGATATTCGGCTGCATCCGGTTAGACTGGAAAACGACCACTACAAAGTTGGAAAAAGGTCATGCAGATTGACCTATTTATTTGATCACTAGCTGCGTCCCGCGGTTTCACCCGCATAAGTCTCGATCCCGGAATATCGGGATAAAAAGTATTCTATGTCCTATTCCAGGTCATAGTGTACCCGTGTGCCAAATTTCATCCGAATCCGTTCAGCCGTTTTAGCGTGAAAGCGTAACAAACAACAACAACAACAAAACTCACTTTCGCATTTATATATAATAATATTATTCTCAACATTATTCTGAAACCCAAAATGTCAATGTCAAAATGTATGGAACAGCAGATTTTTTTTTAATAACCGACGAACATTTTCAATAAATGGGGGTTTCGGATAATGTACTGAATCCATGGTAACAGTTTTCGCGTCGGTGTCCCTGCCCCCCTATATAGTAAGGATAGTCAGAGTCCTCGCATCGTTTTCTGCCCGTAGCCTGTGAGTAAGAGACGTTTGACTTATTCTGTGCTTTGAGTATATGCATGAAGGCAGTATCTGCAATTTGTTTGTCGTTCAATATTGATGGTTATATGGTCCAAGGTTTGCTGGAAAACGTTAAAGAACAAAGTCCTTTTTAATGAAGCATCTTCTAGCAGAACAAATCTTACATTAAAACTTATAATTTTATGACAAACCTTGCCATACAAGAAAGCAAAACTGACTATAATGACAATGTTTCTGTAGACATAGCTAGAGTTGCTACCAGTCATCCGTATTCATTCCCCAAGGCAAAACAACTGTGAAAATAAATTATGTTGCAAACGAGTTTTTACCCGAACAACTGCGCTAAAGTTTTTGAAAACACACGTACTTCATTGTGGGAAATCCAATTTAATTACTTGTGTAATGTTATTTTATGAAAGTTACTTGTTAATGTCGGTGATATGGCTACAATGGGGGTGACTACTGAGTAGACAACTAATAGAGAAGTATGGAAGAAAACGTGTTGCGCCGACCGCAAATAAATTGGAAAAGGGCACGAGAATGATGATGACTTGTAAATGTAGATATGTTGCAGTAAGATGGTAGAAGCAGTGATATAGTTATATCCCTAGGGACATAGCCATATACCGTAAGATAGATATGTGAAAGCGGTTCATAACTGTCGGAATGCCCTAATTTTGGTACTACGATTTATTTCGACGTAACGCTCGCTCGGCTCACGCGTAACGCGTGTGAGCCGAGCGTGACCAAATTACTAGATCGAGCACGTATCATAGTTATATTCCTAGTCAGACAGTTGAACCGCTTTATTACGACTATTTATTATAACTATATTACGGTAAAGTCAAAGTCAAACAATTTATTTCAATTAGGCACTTAAAAGGTACTTTTGAACGTCAAAATTTACAACAAAAAAAAAACCATTCGCCCCTTCCAAAAGGTAATTTTCGTATGGAGATGAATGAGCAAGAAACTCCACCGTTACTCTTTTTAAATGTTTTTACAATATTTTGCATACATTAATTATGTAATTATGTGTGAAGACTTTTAGAATAAGATTACTACTATACCACGATAGGTAAAAAGAATTAAAAATGAAGCAATGACAGATAAATTAATTATGTAAGAGTGACATATTGTTCACATATTTACAAACATTATAAAATTATACGATATTCCTAACATTATAACAAATAATACTAATAAGTGAGTGTGTGAGTTCAAGTAATCACAGAATGTAAAATCAGTGTTATAAAGAATTAAAAAAATAAAGATTACAACCAGTTTGATTTTGTCTAGACTCTAAATGGTCCTATGGAGCAGGACCAGCATATTTCCATAGCATTCTTACCTTGGATAAAATCCTCTTATTTGCAATATGCTTGTTTATAGCTATATCCCTAGGGATATAACTATATCACGGCATAACCATCTTACTAAGATAGATACACACCTATAATATTTTACAGTAGGTATGTACAGTATGCGTCAGACGTAGATAAGTGTTGATAATAATTGTGAACACTATTCAAAGTTCCAGAAGAGATTTATGAACCAAACTCACATATAGGTTTCATAAATATAGGTACCTGAACAAAATGGGCGGCTAATTTTGTTACTGATAGTACAAAATTGACGTTGCTGACAGTGCCCCGGGGTCAGACCAAATAAAAAACCAAGACATATCGCTGTCAACAGTGACGTGAGGCCGGTTTGGTAAACATGTGTGTACTTAGTGAGGTGTAGTTTTATTGTAAATGTGTGCTTGTGAGCGTGTAAGCACAGAGCGGAGGTGTAGTTTAGGCATGCTTCACTGTATTGTTCGCAGCGCTGCCTTGGTTTTTTATTTGTTCTGAGGCCCAAGGTAAGGTTTTAATCAAATGTCGTTGTCTTTTTGCCTCTCCTTGGATACGGCACCCTTTATAAAGAGCTAAGCTATATTAATTGCACGTTGCCCTAATTTAAGGCCCTTGTACACACACGATTTTAGTGCCGTGAAAAACTGCGGTTTATTCGCCGTGGTGTAGGTTGTCAGTGTTGTATGGATCACATGGAAGGTTGTTTACAGATACGTTTTTTCTATGGCGCGGTTTATACACCGTGCCGTGTGCAAATAACCTTTTTTTCCGTTTTTTTGTTTGGTGTATCAAATAATTTCGCGGAGGACGTGTCAGACTTTTACTGACTTAAACCCAACGGCACACAGGCAACGGAAGGAACACGTTCCTTCCGTTGCCTGTGTGCCGGGTCGCGATATCCCTTTCAGACAAACTCGCAACTCTGGCAGGCATTGGCCTTAACGGACCCTGTCAGTTGGTGCTGACATCTCTTTGAGGCGCGCGTGCAACACAACGCGCCGTCGACCCGGGCCTGGTCCTTATCGGACGGCGAGCTACCCATGTCTCACCGTCCGCAAGCCCGCGTCTACGGTGGCCAGAAATCAGCTTGCGACTCCCGGCGTCCGGGGCGTCTCCTGCGGTGACTAGGGGCGTGAGGGCGCGAATCTTGCCTCTCCCTCACGCGTTCCGCCTCCTCCTTCGCGAGCATTACTGCTTCGCAGAAGGAAGTGACGGCCTCCCATGGTGAACAAAAAACCTAAGACCACGATATTGGAGAGTAGCTAATAATTATATATGATCTGAACATACAGAATTTTATTGCTTTCGTAAGTACCTACCTTATATCCAAACCATTTCCATAGAATTTGATAAAAAGCGTACCTACATATTGAAATAAACCGCGAGGAAATGAATGAAAATGTAATTTACACAAAATACATTCATTTTAATACAGCTGTTAATGAGAACATGTTATTTTCACGCAACCCGAAATTATTTCATTTACATACGTAAACATTATATCCGTACAGGAAGCGTCATATGAGAGTAAGTGCGTCGTTTGTAATCGTTGGCTCTGTATGAAGACGGTTGAGGGAAGCGCTAAGGTAGCCCGCGAAAATCAAATTTTCTTACGTTTTTTGCAATTTGCAAGTCAGTGTCAGGTTGTATTTTGATGAAAATATGATTCGCGACAACAACAACGGGATATTTACAGAATTATAATTATTAGAATCATCAATACACTCTCTCAGTTGAAATAGGCTAAAAATATATTTATATATTTAGATCAACATATTTATCTACAAATTGCAAATAAACGTAAGAAAAGTTGACGAAATTCAAATGTTCTTACGTTTTTTGTAATTTGCTGGCTAACCTGTCGCTTACGACTTTATAAAGACGGCTACACTTTTAATTAAGCCAAATATTTAAATTAACAATGTAACAAAATACCCATTAAAATTTCACCCCCAGTTTACTTCGCTACCCCAACAACAGGGAATCGTACAATAAATATCTTTAAGGCGTCTTTAACTCGTAATTGTACTCTTTTCTGAAAACAAGAGAATGCAATTTTCAGGGCAACGTTATGCATATAATTACATTTTTTGTACCAGTTTTGCCGTGTGAAAATGTGCTTAACGAGAAGATTTAATAAGTCTCTGGGTGAAATTAAAAATATTTCATCGTTAGTTGTAGCCTTCTACGCTCGGGTTAAATGATAATTGTTTGAAAATGTGACAAGATTTTTTGCTTTAATTTCAAAAGGGCGGAAGCTAATTAGCCGGTAGCAATTTTTTTATTTCGCAGTCCAGTCGAGTCTTGTTTGTCACTATGCATTTTGTAATTTCATATTTCGTTTACGGTAGAGAGATTTAAGTAAAAGTGACAGCTGGTGTGCATTCATTGTTAAACATTGGTCTGCCGTTGATCACTCCAATGTAACGTTGAAATTGCCATAATCAGCAAGCAAAGTGATTGGCAGACGATTGCAGCAACTATCCACGCTGAAATTAACCAACGAATTTGCGGTGTCTTAACTAAGTACTTATATTCAAATACAATTTTGAAAGAGCTCAACTGTCCTAAAAGAATATTATTTATGTACAACTTAGGCAGTATACAAACCAAATAGTACGAGAGCTTCACATAACAAACATAAAGCACACAAAGCACATAACAAACACGTATCCAACTCTCAACACGTATTCCTTAGGAAAAAACAATCAGTAAAGAGCAAATTAAGCTCACACTCATCAACCACATTCCTATCAGCGTTCATAGCGGGCTGACGTTGATTTGTTTCTGTGTTGTCCAATCGAGGTGGTAAATCGTAATTACGGCTTGACGCAGGTCTGACGTGCCAGCAACAAACTGACGTACTGGCATTACGTGCAACTTTGACTTGCTTATATAGTCTGTTGGATATTTACTTGTTTGTGTTTGAAGGGGGCGAGCAAAAAGGTGGTGTGAAGAAAGGCGTTTTTCTTGAAAGGTGTAAAGTGTGCGGTGGATTAGAAAGCGTCTGATGCTTGCCAAGACAAAATGAGAATGCTTGGCCTGAGGGTAATGACAAACATTGTCTACTACTAAGACATTATTATGTAGAAACATGAATTGACAAGATTCCTGAAACATATGATCCTACATCTATTGCCGAAATACAAATATTGAGAATTTGCCAGATAGAAAACAAAAACCTGTGAAACGACAGTGAACTTCAAGTTTTTTAAAGAAATATCATGACGTTAATATAATACACATAGTACCTACACCCACATCTCGTCATTAACAATTTCAATTATATTTAAAAAAAAAATTAATGTTATTCAAAAATAAGGAATTTATTCTCAAACAGACAATTGAACTCTCTCTTCTATACGAAATAAGCCAACTAGCAAAATAACCAGTCCCTGATTCAAGCACAGAAAATGCGCAATGAACCCAATCATAAATGAAGGGAGTGTGAACTTAGAAGCCACAGACACTTCACAGATTGTCTTGATGTTTTCCATTTGTCTAATTAACCAGGCTGAAGTTTGACCGTAATACTAGCTTTCAAATCAAGAGCTGTCATAGTTGGTGAAGGGTGAAACGTTGTTTTTAACTATTTACGAGTATCACCTTGAAAGTTTTGTTCATAAGATGTTGTTGGAAGTTTCTAGGTCAATTTGGGGCTAGGTTTTGCTTGGTTCTTGAGACAACTTTTGGTTGTTAAAATTAAATGCTTTTGATTAATTGTCATTATTAAAATACAAATTGAAGTGCGACGGAAAACTTTTTTTTTTATGAAAAGGTGAATCGCCAATTACGCTAAGGTTTTTAATTCGTGATGTATTTTCACTAATTTTAGAAATAAAGAAGTCCGTACTAATGAACAGTCTGTTAGTTGCCTAGGTTATCAGCCGATATAGATTAATAATACCCCCATGATAAGACTAAACTGCGTGCAACTTTCGTATTAAATGACAACGTTTAAGTTGACATTTTATACAAAATTGATGTAACAAAATTATGTCAAATTCGTATTCAAGTGATCCTGCTGATGTTTCGTAACATTCAAATCAGTTTTCCCAAAAGTTCTAACAAAACTCCCACAGCGTCGAGCTTAAAGGGAAAACTAAATTATTCAACAAAAAGCAATCCACTCGGTTTGTTTAAATGTTTCTTGAAAATATAACTGTTGACATGGTCCACATTGACAGTTTCAACGAATCGTTCGATACGTCTGTCACGGAGAAGTACAGAAGGTCTTTTCCCTACATCGAGTGTGATCGAGCGGAGACAGGCACACTCGCACAATGACGAATGCCATTCGCGAGTGCGCTTGCACTCGCTGTCCGTGAAGCGTCTTTATGCGTGTTGTTGCTTGTTGTACGGAGCTGACCTTCTGCGTTATTCTGTAAGTCTGTGGCTCTGTTCTCGGCGCAAACCTTTTGTGTAAGACATTCGTTGATATAAAGGATATTGTTATCTCTTGTTCTCTTAGTGCCTACCTTTGTAGTGTTTACCGTGTTTCTTAGCGTTCAGTTTTCATTCCAGTAAAGTGTGTGCTCAATGGATTCTATCTATATAGGTTAATGGAAAATTGGAGGCCGTTTCCAATCGAAATGAAGATTGTATTTCTTATTTGCGACAGATATTTTTTTAGAAAATATTTTCTGATATTGTTGGGTCATTTAGAATTCATAACTATTGTGTTTATATTAAAAACTGGTTACTTTGAAGAATATTTTAGTGAGCGTTTTTCTACTCTCGTTACGGAGTTGTTTAGGGAAAATGAGATATTATTAACGATTGGCCTCTGGTTAAAAGTTGTTGAAACAAGTTAGAGTTTCTTTGTTTGAGTTGAGAATTTAATCGTTCGAAGGTGTCAGATTGTATTACCCACGTATGTCGTAATAAGATTATATAAATTTCTTGATTAATTCGTAAATTAAATAAGCAATCTCAAATCAAATAATAATCTACACCTGAATTCACCTTCTTATGTTTATTTTACAAAAAAGAAACTTTATAAGTAAAGTAAAGTCAAAAACAAGTTCATAAAACATCCAAATTCCTAGACCTACTTAATAGATATGCCAGTTTCAGGGACGGTCTCGGTTCAACGAAGTCTGGGAATGTCGATGTTTGAGAAATTTCTCAGTAGAAGGGTTGCGTCCGAACTTTCATACCACGAAGAGAACTAGCTTATAACTTGTGCTTATACTCCATTGCGTATTATTTACTTAGGAGTTGGTATTTCAATAGTAGGTTTAATGTACAAAATTAAGTATGTTGTGGGTTGCGTAAAGGAAGAAATGAGGCCAACAGCCCATGCGGCTAACTGGGTTGTGAAGATCAGATAGGCAGTCCCTCCTTGGAGAATACTTGTGTTCAGCTGCATCCGGTTAGACTGGAAGCTGAACTCGACATAGTGGGAAAAGGCTATGCAGATTTTAAGGAAGAATTGAGCTTACGTTCACAGTCGTCGTTCGGCGGAGGACGGACCAAGGCTCAGTTTAATGATTGATTGGTTGTATGTGCAAAAATGTTAGCTGTATGTAGGTATCTGTGTGTCTGCAATAGGAAACTAAAGTGGGTTCTTAAAATATCTAACCAATGACATGGATTTCTTTTCAAAGGACATTAATGAGTACCATAAATTTTTGACGATAACTTGTAAGCCGAACAGAGTCGAGGGCTTAGTTAGTAACTCAATAAAGCTAAAATGATCAATTTTCTATGCATGAATCAAAATAGAACAGAGTATAATAATTATAGCAGAAGGATTCAATAAATCAATTAGTAGTACTGAAGCTCCTATAGGAACTTTATTCCGAGCTACACAATATATTTCATTAAGGATTTAAATGTAGCCTGAACAAGCCTTTACATAATTGAGGGCCTGTACTGTAATGTTCGATCATTTTCATCGAATTGATTCTCTTGGGACCGGTTGAAACCTCAGAACAGTTATTGAGTCGCTTTAATTACAAGTTTTGGTTATAAATGTTTGATAAAGTTTTGGTCAGAATTCTCTTGGTAATAAAATGAGAGGGTTTATTCATATTGACGCTGTTGCTGATCGATGAAGTTTTGCGCATTCGTAAGTTTGATTCCCAAACTGAAACAAATATGTTTGTATGGCTTGAAGATGTAATGCAAAGATTATTAAAAAAAACTTAATTATTTTATTTATATATTCTCTTCTCGTGTCCTTTTCGTCTCTATTAGTGACTAACCTGGTGTCGGAGTTTTAAAGCTGCTCAGGGGCTTCTGACTTGGCTTCACATGCCGTCGAAAAATATCGCTCAGGCATGCCGGCTATAAGAGTTTTATAAACTTAACCGATGCTTTAAGGCATGGCAAGACTATGGAAACTTCACGGAAATTGTTTTACCGGGAGTCGATAAGTGGAGCAAAAATTTACAAATTATACTAGGAGTGAAAATAATTATTAAATTAAAATTTACAAATATTAATATTGAACTAGAAAAGTTTACGCAAATAATATTTACTTAGAACAGAATATTATGGAAATGCGTTAGCACAAAACCTAACAACCACTAGAACATAAAACACGATTCTATCCAGCCTCAACATCGTCTTTAAACCTTCCTAATAGGATACTTCAAAAATCTAATCCCATCTCCCAGATTTTCGATAATGGCACAACAAGGCATTACGGTCTAACGACTAAATAGCAATACGAATAAATACTCATTTAGAGTACCAACGATGGGTATTTTACTTCTATTGAGAGTTGGACTTTGTGGCTAGAATAGGCTCTTTTATTGGCCCATCGGGACTCTTCGCCATCTATCGGAAGCTCTCGGAAGCTCTCGTAGGCTGTCGGAGCTCTTCGGGTATAAACAATGTTCCTTTGTTTCAGTACTGTTAAGCAAGTTATTTATGTGATGAACGCGACACGGGAGAAATGTGGGGTGCTGGCCAAGCAGATTTGTGATGTATGGGCGCGCAGGAGATTGGTTTCCGATTGTATGGGAATTTTGGACGTGGATGTGATATTATTCTTTGGATAGCTTTCTGCGATTTTGGTTGTAAATAGTAGTAATGATATTTACGAAACCTGTTGAATCCTTACAGATAAAGATTTTTTAATTTTATTATTTTTCTATTTTTAAGAATAGGTATCTCGAAGTAGATTATATGTTACTCAGTGGTATCTTCTATAAGAAATGATTTAATAGACAAAATTTAACTACTAACACTAAGGCTGCCTGTCCATTGAAGCGGAGCGAGGCAGCGGAGAGGAGAATGGCAGCGAACTGGAGCGGAGTTGCGGACAGTGTCTGTCTATTGATGCAGAGCGAGGTACCGGAGCGGAGTTACGGACTGTGCGGAGCGAGGTAGCGGAGCAGTGTTGCGGACTGTGCGGAGCTTGACCGAGTTCACACGACGAGTAATAATTTCCCGCTCCGGTTCCCCGCTCCACTTCTCCGCTCTTTCCTCGCTCCGCTTCTCGGTTTTGTATGATTTTTTTAACTAGTTCGCAAATCCCTGTCCACTGAAGCGGAGCGGAGGTTTTATGCAATTCCATTGGTTAATATTGGCACACCGCTACTCCGCTCCTCTCCTCCCCGTTCCAGTGGTCAGGCAGCCTAACACACCTTTAAATAACCATTAAAAAATCTGCTTCGAAATACGAAGATTCTAGGTTTAAATGATTAAGTAGTATGTAATTTTTGTGCCAAAGAAAACTATCATTCTGAGAACTGCGAAACACATAAATATAGTTAAACTCAAATTTTTTCACGAACTCTGCGAAAAATATCATATTTTGTTCCATACATTATTACAATGTAGCTGGTACGTCACATTTGACGAATCCGAGTCATGAACTAGTAATAATTTAATACATACGTATTCGGCTTGTATAAGCAATACACGCTTGTTCTCATTTTTATTGGGAATCAAATTTTTGTCTCAATTTTATTTGGGATCAAAATAAGGATTTTTCATAAAAACTAGCCAAGTGTGTATCGGACCACGCACAAGGAGGGTTCCGTAGTAAGGATGAATTTATCCCAAAACCAAACTTATCTTTGTAGTTGAAAAAAAAATTCTCCCATACATACGTCTTGCTTACATTTTTTTTCATATTATAAAACTACAAATTAACGATTTTCGGACTTTTTCCTTTACTTGTGCTGTGAGACCTTGCTTCCTGCCAAATTTCGTGATGCTAGGTCAGCGGAAGTATCATACACAAATTGCTGTATTTTTTATGTCGTTGACTAAGAAGTTTGATTTTTTAGAGCACCAAGGGACCATAGATCTACGTATTAGATTTAAATTTGAACTTAATACCTCCACGCGTTCCTTAGAAAATGGGTCTTGCCAGACAGACAGACGAACACTGAAATCCTTTAAGGGTTCCGTTTTTTCCTTTTGAAATACGGAACCTTAAAAATTACCAAATTTTCAATTTATTTTCTAGTGTATTAAAACGGAGTTTCTAAGGACTTAGTGCAGATTTCACCAATTAAATTGAACGCGTTCAGCACATCTAAACGCGTTCAAGAGCTGTCAGTGTACAATATTCCATAACCATTTTGACACTGACAGCTCTTGAACACGTTTTAGAAAACACGAACGCGTTCAATTTCGTTGGTATAATCAACCCTTAATATGAGCCTGACCCAAAGTTAACCATTAAATGTAAAACTGAACATGATACGAGTAAATGACAAACAAATGTAGAGCTTCTCAAAACCTAGCCATACAAATATTATAAGACTAGTGCCAATTGAACTCTAAACTCTCAAGAAAACCCGAATAATGATCTGAGAAGTATTCACGTTAATATTGGCAGTGTTATTGAGTTTTTCCATCTGGAATTTCTCAGTAGCAGCCCTGAGTCTGGATTTGTGCCCGGTTGATGGCTCGCCCTCTATTACCTGAGAGTTACACATAACTAGCGAAATGTAGGTATAAACCTCTGCCCCACCTCTTGAGAATTACAGGTGTGATGTTATATTAAGTCACCTAATAATTAATATTTAGACTTTTCACATTAACTGCAACAGTAACGTCCTCACCAATAAACCCGACAATTTTATCACCACTCGTCATTCCCTTGCACAACCCCATCAAGATATACTTACATATTTGCATCAACTTCATCAGGTTCACAAACAATACTCGCTTCCTTTGTCCGTGTGTCTGTAATACATGTCTGGGGACATAGATCATAGAAACAAAAGAGATACGACATGAAAGATAATGGGTTGTGACAAATGGCTTCAATTTATTTTTTGTTTTCGGCTGTTTATTATCGTCTTTTTAGAACTGGTGCAAGCTGTGAAAGGGTCCTATAGATAAAGAAAATAAGAAACTTATGTAAAACTCTAGACCTTAGTCTTACCAAGGAGGTACCCAGTAACTGGGTTGTGGAAGTCGGGTAGGCAGTCGCTCCATGTAAGATACCGATATTAAGCTGCATCTGGTAAACATGGAAGCCGACCCCAATATAGTTGGGAAAGGGCTAGGCAGAAGAAGCTAGGACTCTAGCACCTGGTTTTTGGGATGAACACCAACACAAAAGATAACTAAACTACTGTGATTGAATGATCATGTTGAATGAATTATTCACAGCTGATCACATCACTTGAATTGAATTTCATTTTGATGCGTATCGATGATTGTCGTTCCAGAAATTAGGTATTCTACTTCTTTTTCGTGTGGTGAGTAACTAACCTGATGGCAGAGTTTTTATGCCATCCATACTGCCCTGCTAAGCCGAAAGGCGCTATCTTAATCGGAATAAGTTTTAAGAAAATTGAATTTTTGTTAATTGTAATTTAAGGAAACGTAGAGGTATAAAAAAACTTCTTATTGGTTTTTTAAAATGTTTTAAGTTAGATAGCGCTATTTGGCTTATACCATTAGATGTGAAATTGTTATATCTATTGAATGGTATAAAAAAAAACTAACAGGCCGTATCTCAGAGATAACGCTTTTCGGCTTAGCAGGGCAGCATAAGCCTCTGAGTTGGGTGAACATGCCGTCGATTTTATTAGGTATTAATGAAGCACCAACTGATTTACCATGTACTTTTCAAACGGGCGTGAGTTTGAAAAATACATGGTAAAATCAGGTGGCGCCTCCCATGGGGGCAGGCAGAAACTACAGAACACCATCATAATACTTCGTTTGCGTTCATATATCTGGTCATACACGCACGCCGGTAGAGAGTACTGAAGAACATGACCAATAAGCTCACTTATGTCCTTCCCGGCGTTTCTACTCACATTTGACATGCAAATAACTTTTGTTAGTTTCGTAGTGATGCCATATCCTCAATTCTTCTATGATCTTTGTATGGAACTGCACGGTTCGGTATCAGCTGAAGAGCTACTCATAAACCACATGAATACGAATGTAGTCGCAGTAATTGAGTCCATTTAATAAACGCATGTGTTCCTACAAGGGCGTCGCCAGCCGATGGCCCCTGAGCCATCGGCTGATCGCTGATCGGGTTGATATGTTATGATTTGTAGGTACAGTCAAAAGTCAAGAACACTTGAAGCTTTACACTTGTAGTGCGTACATATGAAAATTAATGTGGTGCGAGTCTTACCTTTACGGCACAAAATGGGCCCAATATCGACGCTGGTGGACATTTGATTTTTCACAAATCAGTTTCAATTCGGTTGTCCCGATTGGAACTGAGAAAAAATTATAATTTCCATTTTCAATGTATGGATTGGTACCGGACCTTTCGGGTTGTTTTTTTTTCAGAACTGTAGAGCTCGAAATCTTAGGTATTATAACTGGGCCTACTACCAGCACATAGATACGAATGTTACAACCTCGGACTCCGGATTAGACCCCGTTTAGGAGCTATCTAACTTTAAAAACCAAATAAAAGTTGTTCAAATTAACAAAATTGGCTTTACAGATATGTAGTTTCTTTACATTGAAATGCCATGCGCCATGTGTTTGACAAAACAAAATTGAATTTCTAGGGGGGGAGGGCAGCTGCCCCCTTTTCCCCACCTTGGCGACACCCTTGTGTTCCTAGCTGTTTGCGTAATGCTACGAAAATGGAACATAACTCAAAGCATTTACACTCAAAGCATTTATTTCAAATAAACCACTTACTTCAGAAAGATGAAGCTAGATACCCATTCCAAAGCGTAGTAGGTACCTATGGAGAAAAACGGGCAAGAAACTCCACGGACACTCTTTTAAATCATGATATGGTTACAAAATATTGGTTACATCATTCATGTTGAAGTTATACATGTGAGAACGATTCAAAACGTTAAAAGCGTCCGTAACAAAAATAAAAATAAAATAGTTAATCAAAAATTAAATTTAAATAAGCCGTGGCAGCCAAGAGACGACCAGTCCCCACTGACGGCACCCGTTCACGAACATGACGCATGGATTAGCACCATTCAGCTCAACCATTTTGAAGGGAGCTAAATGATCCAACACACGCGCCACCGTCAGCGAGACCTTAGATTGAGCATGACATACTCTCAGCCGCCAAGGCACATTCAAGTCAATGAAAGACATACCCAGTACCTAAATGGTAGCTTTATAGTCGGTACATAGTACTCACACATGTGCTATGCAATTATACAATGTTAAGAGATTGAATTTATACAATGCATAGACGTTAGTTAAGAATTAAATAACATGAACACTTATGTACCGTACTTCAATTAGTTATTTTATTATCATTCCTACCTATATAGTCCTCTACACCGAATTTCGGCCATGGCGAACAATCACAGCTTAGATCAGCTTTCGGCGAGGGCGGTATTGCACAGGTGCACTCTCTCTTCCCTCACTCTAACGTTAAGCCGTTGACCCTGCGCCTGATCTGTCTCCGGTCGAGGTTTCTACCTAATGCAGGTACAGCCGACAAAAAGCTATAGAAGCAGACAACTAACTAAAAATTGCTGTATGAAATTACTAGCTGGAAATAAGCTGCCAATAGGAATTACTAGATATAACCATTTCATTTAGAATATTTACTAGCATGAATACTTTTGACTACATTACACTAAATATTCCTTCAATATTTATCTTTAAAGATAATACCGAGCTTTTTCGGGAATTCCAAGAAATTGTATTGTATCTTTACATGGCTTGAGTCACAAAGACACAATAGTCGTGAAAGCAATAAAATTCGATCCTTACTCAAACAAAACCTTAAATTATACATACATGTAGCGAATAACTCCCAGATTGTTTTATTTACAAGAGATCATGACATTTTCGTGTCGAAAATATCTTTGTCAAATAAGTCTGAGCTCAGTTTCAAGGTTTTTGTTATTATTTTTGTTTAAGAAGTTAGTGAAACACAAATATTGTGAACAGTCGAACAAGCTATTTGGTAAACAGGCACAAATATTCATCTTTTCAGTAAATTCCCAACATAAATTTTCATAACATAACATAACCTCACGCCTGTATCCCCGAAGGGTTAGGCAGAGGTGTACCTATAGTACACCCACATTTCGCCAGTTATGTTTAAGTCTCATGTAATAGGGGGCCAGCTTATTGCCATCAACCAGGCACAAATTCAGACTCCGGGCTGCTACTGAGCAATTCCAGATGGAAAACTCAATACCACTATAGGTACATTTTATTTTGTGCGTTTTTCTGCTTAGGGCATACTCAAGAGGTGATGTAAAGAATGGACCACTCAGCACGCTTACTGAAACAGTATTGTTTAAAAGTAGTTGCAAGTTAGCTGCCTGTATACCAATTCGCTCGTTCGACTGTACTCTGTGTGTAGTAGCTGATGTTCCACGTCTGCTGGGAGCTATAAACCACGAAGATACGTTTCGCGGCGACAGACTGTGTTATCGAAATTTTACATTCGTAATAAAATACCAGGGGAGTCTAAGTTTTCGTTTGTAAGAAATAATAAGGGGCGAGACAATAATGTTGTGGTGTGACTTGTGGGTGATAATACTGATAATAGACTGTACTTGATTATTGTCGATCGAAGGTTAAGCTACGCTTACCCGGTTCGGTCCGTGGATGGGTGACCATCATTACATATCGAGACTCGACCGTGTCTCGGAAAGTACGTTAATCCTTCGTTATTATCAAACTTATCGACTTTTTAGTTTTTGGGCATTACTTAAAACTTACCTACTTTCTATATACTCGTGCTTCGGCGTCAAGCGAATGTAGAAATAAACTTCATACGCGAAGATGAACCAAATATTTTACCGTCCTAACAAAGACGACCTACAAACAGTTCCACATTTATTGTTCAAGAACAAATACAAAGTGAACATATTGAGCGATATTTTGTCTCGCTGGATACCGATGGATGTATGAGGACATTAGTAAAGCCTTGGGGAAGCAGCACCAATTTATAGTCGCATAAATATATCGGACAGAACGCGATGGATGTGTGCAACAAAGCACTAGTTGAAGTCTATTGCGCTGGGATGTGCAGTGATCTGTGGGTTACTTGAAACAATAATGAGGTATTTTAAATTGAATTACTAGAGGTTTGTTGTGATGTACCGTACATCGTTTTAAATTTACCAAGGAAAGTAATTTAGTTTCTGTCCGATTCTAATTACCTACAGTAGCATATTATGCCAGGCGTTTTTAGCGAACCTAAAACAAACAAAGGCAGTTGTGGGAGTCCTTCAAGAGGGTAGGAGTCATTTGTTGATAGCGAAGAAATTATATGAATTGAAAAATTATTTTCAAACACACTCAATATTTTTGAAAGATCTTTCCAACGACACCCCACACCATGGGATAGACGAGAAAAAAATAACATCCCCACTATACGAGTATGAAGGCCTTAAAAAATATATTTTATGACTTTGTCGGCGGAATTAATATGTATACCCATGCCAAATTACAGCTTTCTAGTACTAACCATCTCTGAGCTAAGCCGCGGACAGACAGAGAGACAGACGGACATGGCGAGGGTTCCTTGTATACTACGGAACCCAAAACAATTATGGTCATTAATTCGTTTGTCAAGCGTGCAGATTTTTGTAGTATGACTAGTAAACCCTTTTTTACGGCGTTTTTTAACCACGCCGTCGACACTGCAAACGCATCCAGTGCGTATTTTTCAAGTTTAGCAAGGTAGAAAATGCACTGTCAACGCGCGTCGATGTCCGGAATAATGAACGCCGAATGTGCCCTTAGAAGTTATCCTGAAGGTAGTATGAGGTCCATTTAAAGAGGCCGATGTGATTTGAAGGTATTAATATCATAGGTATAACCCAAATTATATCGAGCACTTCTGGGACCTCACTTATTGGTGGCACGTACGCCTTCAAGCCTCTTCAAGGGTAGATCTAATTTCTTTTCAATAGTCGGGGGAATGTCTGAATATAATCTTCATGCCGCATACCTTAGTGATTTCATGAAGCAAACTGTGTGAGGTTTTATAAGGTATACTGATTGATTGATTAATAATGACTGAAAATCATGACAAAGTTGTTCACAGTTCAACTCTTAGATAGATAGATGGATAGTTTATTGACTCATACGTGACTTTGCGGAAATCCATTATAAAATACACAGAGTACTGACTGCACTGAACATGACGCGTTGCCACGTCAAGCGTCGAGTCCAGGGCAGTCCCTGCTTGCATGGGAGGCCGTCACCTCCTTCTGCGAAGCTGTTATGTTCGCGAAGGAGGAGGCGGAGCGTGCGAGGGAGATGCAAGCTGCACGCCCTCGCAGCCGTAGTCGCCGCAGGAGACGCCCCGGGCGTCGGGAGTCGAGAGCCGACTTCCGGCCACCGTAGGCGCGGGCTTGCGGACGGTGAGCAATGGGCAGCTCGCCGTCCGATAAAGACCAGGCCCGTGTCGACGGCGCGTTGTGTTCCACGCGCGCCTCAAAGAGATGTTAGCACCAACCGCCGGGGTCGAAAGACCAATGCCTGCTGGGGTTGCGGGTTTGTCTGAAAGGGATATCGCGGCCCCGGCACACAGGCAACGGAAGGAACATGGGTGGGTTTTAGTCAGTAAAAGTCTGACACACCCTCTCGCTCTGCCCAGAGCGGGAGAAGTCATTTGATGATTTCCCACGCTCAAAAAGAAAAAAGGCAATCCCTGCTCTCGGCGCTTGATGTGATAACACGTCCTGTCCGGGTTCGCAACAAGTCAATCGTCATCCTGAGGATGCCTTGTTGAGAGGTGAAACACGTTTTGATTTCTTACAGGGTTTTTAAGAACAGTTCAGCAGATTAGATTCCTAAATATACATCGTCAATTGTATTAGATAGATAGAATATTCTTCATTATGTACACCATAAAAATTACACATTTATATGTAGAAATTTTACTTAGGGTGACACAGTTCAACTCTTATTACAGTTTGAAGACAGCAAATTGTTACTTGTCTGCTATAGTATTTTATTTTAGTTTATTCAAACGGAACAACAAACAGCCACAATATAAAACATAGAAACAAGAAATACACAAAACTTATAGATGTCGTAGGATGATTTGATAATTCGCGAAATTCCGAGGGATATTGCTAAAAGAATATCCCTAGATTAACCTAACCTAACCTATTTCACCTAGTTCAAAATGACGAATCATACAATCTGCCGCAGAATTTTTTTCATCATTCTGTAATTATCTAGTCACACGCAAATTGTATGATTCGTCATATTTAACTGGGAGAAATATTTTCGCCGGTTTTCGCAAAAATTTGAATTATCAGATCATCTGCGACATAGACAAAATTGCAGCCCACAACGCTGTTCACAAGGTATGATGGTTGATGAAGATAACGCAATGCTAATAAGGGTGAGTTATTATTGTCATGGCCCAGGTTAATAAAATCAATCACAACCTTCAACAATGCAACAAGTTTCGAGCATAATTTGTATGTGCAACCATGAAGCTAAACATTTGTTACTCTCGGAACCATCTCCAGTAGTTTACTGGACCGTATCCCCTCGAGTTTAGTTATGCGAATCTAAATAACTTAGTTTACGACTTAGTATGGATTTATTATACACAGCTAATTTTATTAATGACCGCTTTGGGGTCGTTTGTTTTGGTGAGATGACCCATTATGTTGGCGTGTTTCGTGTTTATGAGTTTGTTTTGCTGGTTCCTCAATCTTAGTTTTAATAGTTCTTTGTAAGTTTTTGAGGTACCTACCTAATCAAAAAAACTTATAGGTTTTTGGGAGAAGATTAATATCTTTTATAAATGTTGAGAACCTTCAAGGGTTAGATTACTTTGTTATAAATATGTAGTAAATCCCAGATTTGAAAAAAACTTTTTTAGAGGTTACCTTGTGGGAGAACATGTATTAGATCAAAATTTTGAATGATTCTGGAAAGATTATAACTATTTCGAGAATTACGGTGAAATCATCTAACATAAAAGTTCCTGTCTCTATGTATTACCTACTACCATATGGAAAATCATGAATACCGCCTATTAAGAAGCTATCGCTGCCTATGGACCATTTTTAAAAAAAAGAACCTAAACATTTTCCAAAATATTACTATTCAAACCAATCACAACAAAAACTGAAACTAGTTTGACTACCGCGTTACATTGTTCTACCAAAATATTTCAAATTGTTACCGTAGCAACAGCATAGCTTTGACATGCTCATCACAAACAAGATGTGACAAAGGAATAGTTAACGAATATTTGCTCTGCCCGCGTACTCGCGTACTGGCGTAGTGTCGTGTGAGTAGGGAGTCCCTACAACTTCGCTTGCTTTGCTGGCGTAGTTGCATGTCGTGGTTATGAGAAATCGTACAAGTGACGGAAATTATTAGAAATATTGTAAGTTTATGTGTACTGCTAAACCACACTAAACATAGTGTGGTTTCAGTATTACTTTATGTGGATAAGGTTTGTTATTTTAGACCGAAGTAATTAATTTATGGTGTCTTCTTCTTCCTTTCGTGTGGTTAGTGACTAACCTGATGTCAGAGTATTAAAGCCGCCCATGGGCTCTGACTTGGCTTCACATGCCGTCGAGACATATCTCTCAGGCATGCAGGTTTCCTTCACCGTTTTTTGAGCAAGTGATGATAATACAATACGCACATGAATCCGAAAAGTCAGAGGTGCGTGCCTTGGGTTCGAACTCGAGACCTATGACTTGGCAGTCTGACGGTCACTCCACTAGGCTATCACTGCTCTATACTTTATTATATTATATATTTATGGTGTTAAGTAAAGTGTCAGTTTGTGGTAGGCAAATTTTAAGTATGATTACATTTTTACATCAGTCATCGTCATCTACTGGGTAATTACAGTCACAATAAATACTAATAGACTTCCTGTGTTCAAATAAATTTATCATTTTTAATCTGGTATTAAAAATGATTTTATTTGCTTAAATTAAAGCTTCGTGACGACCTCGACATATATTTGAAGCTTTGTCATTAGAGGTTTATGATATATAATTAGGTTGTATATAGTATTATTAGATTGTCAAATTACCATTTAAATCGACCTAATCATTACCTTACAAACTACTGGGTACAATTACGCTACTTGGCAGTAGAATAATGTATGAAAATAATTCTATCTCGAATGAAGCTTTCAAAGAGCTGAACTACTACTAAAATCCCAACCTGGTCAAACTATCCCTGCCTCAAATTCTATTTTTAAATGTTTTCACGCGTTTTTTACTCTTTGTAACATGCACCTCCGGACTTCCCAGGGTTACGGTTCGCAGATTTGTTTTCCCACTATATCGTCACGTACGACACTCGTATGAGGATTATCTTGTTTGTGCTGGATCTCTTAAAGGAGTATGGAAAGCCTTATTTCGGGAAAAGGCGTATCTATTGTAAGTAATCCTTACTTCAGGGAGATTGTTCCTTTTATTGTCATGTGGCCCGTTTTGGTTTGCTTTGTGTGAAATTCAATAAGGTTTTGTACTGTTAGCAGCGTAGGGAATTTATTTCTAGTAAATAAAAATATTATTTTGCTCGTTTGAGAACATAGATCCAGTTTTTTCAAGGATTATAGGTATGGTATGGTATGGACAAAATAGACACCAATTTTCTCCATTAATGGAATAGTCTGTTATACCGAAAGGAAAAATAAACAAGTTAGTCAAAAATATTCCAAACAGGAAAACCAATGTATCTGCTAAGGTTTCTAAAAATCCCGGCTAAACAAAAGGTACAAAGCGTACCCTGTAAATTGTGTCAGAAACAGAATCAGATATCAATCAACTCAACTGGGCTCTTCTACGTCCAATGGAAATGTTCGGTACTGTCAAAGTGTTAGTTTAGAACACGCTCTATACTTGAGTAGTATCTATATACCCCCACATACATGAGATGTTAGATACGTAGACGATATTTAACTTGTCATTTGAGTGTCTTCGCACTGTGCTTAAGTGCAGTGTGGACGTTGCGATGACGGTAAAGATCGTATAGAAAACTACGCCATGATGAGGCTGTGTTAGAGTCGCGTTTGCGCAGCGTCTTAAGGAGCGATAGCATAAGCCCCATTGGTCTTATGCTATCGCTTGAAAATTTCCATTGGACGTAGAAGAGCCCAGTTGAGTAGTTTGATATCTGATTCTGTTTCTGACACAATTAAGAGGGTTCGCTTTGTACCTTTTGTTTTGCCGGGATTTTTAGAAACCTTAGTAAAACTTTTATTTTCCTGTTTGGAATATTTTTGTCGTCCCAGGTGCTCCATAAATCCATACCATACATTTATGGTATGGATTAATGGAGCACCTGGGACCACCTTTTCATCACAAAACTACAGATTTCTGAAACTAAATTTCAGATTATGTGTTTAATACCAATTGTAGCAAAAAAGTTTGTGCTTGCGCAGTCTACTGTTTGTAGAGCTACTAGTAATAATATCAGCAATAATTCTCACGCAAGGCAATGGTTTCTTCTTTTAGAAATATTAATATTGAGCATTTTATAATGTCAGGCCAAGAAAAGTTATTATATATTCCTAATTATAAGCTGGCGGCATGCTTTGCTAGACAGAATAAAAAACGTGGCGGTGCCTGTTTCTTAGCAAGAGTTGGACACGAGTATAAAGAACGACCTGACGTAATGAAATACTCGATATCAGGAATTATAGAATGTTGTGCTGTAGAATTTCCTTCTCAAAAAATTATTATTATATGTGTATATAGGCCTCCTAAATTATGTAATCTAAGTAAGTTTTATGAAAATTTAGAACTCGTTTTAAAAAATGTCTGTAAAAAACCCTTTCAAAAAGTAATTTTATGTGGAGACTTTAATATAGATGTTTTGAACAGGAATAGAATCACCTCTGAATTTGAATGCTTTCTCAGGAGCTTCAACCTTAAACTAGAAATTAATCAGCCAACTAGATTTATCAGTAATACCTGTTTAGACAATTTTGCACATAATCTTAAGCAGAAGTGCCAACATGAAGTCACTGACTTTGGATTATCTGACCACACTGCTCAAATAATTAAGATAAAAGTTAATAAAACGAATCAAATAAAAACATGGAGAACATTAATACGAGATATAACTCAAGAAAACCTTATTAAATTTCGATCGCACCTCGAAAGTCTATCATTTTCTAATGTATATAATACAGAGGATGCTAACAAAGCCTGTGATAACTTTCTTGACATTTTCCTACTGTTACACGATCTCTGTTTCCCGAGCAAATTAGTTACTATAAAATCAGAGAAAAAAATAAAATGGGTCTCTCGCGGGATACGAATATGTAGCAAAAAACAACGGCAACTATTATGGCAGCAGAGACTAAAACCAACGTCTGAAAACAAAAATAAATTTAAGATTTACTCAAGGAGGTTTAAGAAAATTATTAAACTTACACAAAAAGCGCAGAATAACCACTTAATAAATAACTCAAAAAACAAATCCAAAACGGCCTGGCAAATTATTAATAACAACAAAATTGTAAGAGAACCCATTTCTCAAATAAAAAAAGGAGATGAAATAATATCAAACCCTAATTTAATAGCTGAATCTTTTAATAACTTTTTCATTGAACAAACCTCTGGCATACCTAAACATACGTTATGCGATACCATTAACATAAATATAAACCCGCATACAATATTTATGGCCCCTGTTATACCTCAAGATGTAATGCGTATAATTAGAAACCTGAAAAATAAAAAGAGCTCTGGCCTCGATGGCATTTCAACAACAGTTATCAAATTTGTTGCACATTGTATAGCTGAACCCCTTGCTCATATTATTAATGTAAGCATACAGTCTGGCGTATTTCCAGAAAGTCTCAAGAGCGTAATAGTCATACCAGTATATAAAAAAAACGATAAAGAAGAAATGGTAAATTATAGGCCAATTGCTCTTATCTCTATATTCTCCAAGATCATAGAGAAGGTTATCTATGAATCTCTTGACAACTTCCTAACTAAATACCACATACTATGTGACGAACAAATGGGCTTCAGGAAAAATAAAAATATTAACATGGCCATCTTTGATTTTCTCCATGAAATAATGCCTAAAGTAGATTCCAAAATACCGGTATGTGCAATATATGCCGATATGTCGAAAGCCTTTGACTGCGTGGACCACGATATTCTCTTAACCAAACTTGATGCGTACGGTATTCGTGGCAATGCTCTTAACTTAATAAAAACTTATCTCAAAGGCCGTAGACAATGTACAGAGATATCACGCTTATGTTTAAAATCTAGGAAGGAACAAAAAACTTTATCGTCATTTAAAGAAATAAAATATGGAGTTCCGCAGGGAAGTGTCCTCGGACCTTTACTATTCCTACTTTATATTAATGACCTGCCACGCCATATATCTAATCCAATGATTTTATTTGCAGACGACAGTACTTCAATTGTTTCATGTACCAATAAAGACTCATACGTAAATGACATCAATAACTCGATCAGCAGTTTAATAAAATGGCTTGACAATAATAACCTAGTTATTAATCTACAAAAAACTAAAACTATGCATTTTCACCAACGTATATCTACAGGTGACATGGATATCAACTACAATGGCCAAACTATCGATAAAGTGAATAGCACAAAATTTCTAGGAATCTTAATTGATAGCCAGTTAACATGGAAGCCGCAAGCAGAAGATATCTGTAAACGTCTGAGCACAGCCGCATTTATGTTATACAACCTATCCAAAAAAGTAAATCGGTCAACAATTCTAGTGGCCTACCATGGTCTTGTAATTTCTATTTTAAGATTTGGTGTTATATTTTGGGGTTATTGTAGTGAACGAGAAAGCATTTTTAAAGCTCAAAAGCGCTGTTTGAGAACTATATTTGGCCTCAAAGTTACTGACAGTTGTGTGCCTATATTTAAGTCTCAGAAACTATTAACTTTCCCATGCCTCTATATCCTCGAATTAGCAATATTTGTTAAAACAAACCGTAATTTATTTGCCACATTAACAGAAACCAGAAAACGGAGTACATCATTAAGATCACAATATCAGAATTTACTTCACACAGGCACATTTAAAACGAGTTTATTAAAAAAAAATGTGATTTGTATGGCTCCTGTTGTCTTTAATAAAATTCCCGATCATATGAAAACCTTGCCCTTGATGAAATTTAAAAAATGTTTTACTGAATTACTTGTAGGTAAATGTTATTATTCTGTTCAGGATTTCCTAAATGATACATCTTAATAACCTATATTGATAACTTGTATAATAATTATTGTGTTTGCATGCCAACAAGGCAGGATGTACACGGTTCTTTATTATGTTATTTACGATCCTATTTGTATGTACCTGCATTCAAAGCAAATAAAGTATATTCTATTCTATTCTATTCTATTCTAGAGAGAAAACGCGAGCATTGTTCACCACACTTGCTCAAGACGAATTAGCTATTTCAGATTTATACCTATCCTAACTATATCCTACTTAATATTATAAACGCGAAAGTTTGTGAGTATGGATGTTTGTTACTCTTTCACGCAAAAACTACTGAACGGATTTGGATGAAATTTGGCATACAGAAAGTTTATAACCTGGATTAACACATAGAATACTTTTATCCCGATATTCCCACGGGATCGGGACTTACGCGGGTGAAACCGTGGGGCCCTGCTAGTAATATTATAAAATGTGAAGGTAAGTTTGTTTGTTTGTTACGCTTTCATGATAAAACGAACGGATTTGGATGAAATTTGGCACACGTGTAGACCATGACCTGGAATAGGACATAGGATACTTTTTATCCTAATATTCCCACCGGATCGAGACTTACGTGGGTGAAACCGCGTGGCTCAGCTAGTTAACTATAAGTCCAGGATTCCTCACGCTGATTTCCTTCACCGATGTCAGTGATGTCCAAGATAAACTAAGCAAGTATCTACATAATTATATTTATTAGTTTGTGTCTTGTGACATCGAAATTAGAATGTATGCTTTTCAAAGCAGCGTATTCGAGACGATACCTACACAAGGGTCTCTCGACTTTGACTGCATCAAGTACGATGGCAGTCTGTGAGCAGGCAGCTGCGTCAAGTTATGCTTTATGAAATAGACTTTTCAAATGGTCAGATTTATTTGTAATTTATCTTAATTTTGTTATCTGGGCATGTGAGCGGCAGGCCCTTGGATTATTAAAATGAGCAAAGAATTCTTGGGAATTTAATGCGGGTCTAGAAATCTGGACATTAAAATTACAATTTTGATATTATTTTTATTTTTTCGAAAAAAGCATGACTAAAATGACATTTAGATAGGTACTTCACTACTTCTATACCCACGTTTGTAGATAGGTATTTTCATGGCGTAGGTTGGAACTAAAAGCTTATTTATCACTGTACCGAAATAATAAAATTGTTCTTTTAGTTTAACAAAAATCCTCTTATTATTTATTCCTTGAGAATTGTAATAGGTACCTACAATATATGGTTACACTTTATACCTACTATAACTGATATCACTTAATCACCTGCTCGCTTCGACAATGGATTATTAATTAACCGTGTAATTAATATTCAAATACAGAGTTGTTATGTGGAGGTTTCTCGTAGCATTTTGTTCCATACACGTACTAGGTAAGCACTGACAGCGAAAATATTCAGCCAATATACAGTTTAAACCAATATTTTATGATAATAGGTTTAAACGAGGGACATACATAAACACACGAAAACGATTTCCAAAAAACCAATAAATAAAAAATCGTCTCACCTAAAAATTCAAAGAAAGTGCATAGATTCGCTAAATACCTTTTGATAAAGGCGGCCTAGGGCGGCTGATTCGTTTTCCTTACATAATCGATTATTCAAATCTCACCCTCCTAACATAACACTAGTTACACAAATGTAGATATTGTTCATGTGGCTATTTTAATATTCCCCTGAATTTCTATTATGAAATACTAAAGCTGCTATTAGAGAAGCAGACAAACCTGACGTCACAGAAAAGGAGTTGCGTTCTGACCGGGCTGCAACTGACGTGCACATTTTATGCTAAACTAGGTTTTATTGCGACTTCTCATTGAGGTACTGAACTGTACTACTAATATAAGTAACTGTACTATAACTTATGCCGAGATATATAAACGTTACTTGGCACGTATGTTGGCTAAGTGTTATTCCTGTCACTGTCGCATAACTGTCAAACTACAAGCGAAAGATAGAGATGGCAACGTGGCGTCTAGGCCAAGCACATGCTACGTGACGTTTATAGATCTTGGCCTAAGGTAGATAACTGATCTGTAAGGCCTGTAGTCTAAAAAAATGCACAAATTTTCAATTTCATTGTAAGTTTGAATAGCAAACGAACCTAATTGAGGGTTCATCATTCAGTCATGACTACAGAAATATAGGCGCTTTGACAGTTTTGACAGGTGCCCGGACCCGACAACACAGTGCTGCCACCTAGTCATCGACATTTCAGAAAACCCTAATTGATTGGATAGTCGATTATGTTCAGCAGGTTCTTTATAATCTCAAACAAGCCTAACCAATACTGTCATATTCTTAATTGGTATTTGCATACATACATATTATTTTCTGGCGGCCAACTGCCAAGAGGTTGAAGTTGGGAGATTGTATATATATCCATCGCGCGGTAAACCCTAATTGCGCGATGCAGGATTTGTGTGACGTCAGGTCTCTGATGCATAGTTCGCATGTGGCGATTGTAGATGCCGCCACACCTACATATTGCTTTGTACCTGAAAAATATAAATAAAGTACCAGACAGACTCACTGACATATTGGATGACATACGATGAAAATATGTGTACGATTAATGTCAACCACAATGCATCGCGCGTCGCTACAATATTTTGTATGAAACATTTATATTATTTATTTAGGTCTGTCAACACTAAGCCTCAGATATAAAGCGAATAATAAATAATAATTTATGCTCTTTGAACTATTTGATATTTGAATTATTATTATAAGCGAAATAGAAAGAACAATTGAATGTGTCATATATCAAGATTTTTATGAATAACTAGCTGACCCGGCGAACTTTGTTCCGCAATCAAACAAATATTTAAAAAAAACACCCTACCCTACCTACCCTACCTACCCTACCTACCCTACCTACCCTACCTACCCTACCTACCCTACCTACCCTACCTACCCTACCTACCCTACCTACCCTACCTACCCTACCTACCCTACCTACCCTACCTACCCTACCTACCCTACCTACCCTACCTACCCTACCTACCCTACCTACCCTACCTACCCTACCTACCCTACCTACCCTACCTACCCTACCTACCCTACCTACCCTACCTACCCTACCTACCCTACCTACCCTACCTACCCTACCTACCCTACCTACCCTACCTACCCTACCTACCCTACTAAAAAGTATCCTATGTTAGACTCCTGGTTTTAAGCTACCTCTCCACCAATTTTCAGCTAAATCGGTTCAGCCGTTCTTGAGTTATAAATAGTGTAACTAACACGACTTTCTTTTATATATATAGAAGATTGTGATAATATAAAAGATTTTTTTTAATGTACTTTCCTCTCGCTTTCCTGCAGTCTGAAGAAGAGGTATTGTGAAAAGCGACGGAAATGTATGACAGGAAGCCGGGGAAGCGCGCGCTATTTGATTTGACCAATGAGCGCGCGCGGTGCTAGAGTTGGCCCTCAGAAACGACCTTGACGAAGTCCCGCCTCTTTAATGTTGCTTATTACCAAGTTAAGGTATCAGATGTTACACATCATAAGCGACTACTGTAAGGCTCGCTTGTTTTTGACTCGATATTCTCATTTAAGATGTTATTAACTTCGATCTCTATTTAACTTTACAACGACCTTTCAAAAAAATCCAATAAAATCAGTCGAACAACTTTTTTATCAGCTTTATTGTATAAACCACCTATAACAACATTCAATTATATTCTATTTGAGACAAAATGGTTCATAAAGTATTTCAAAGGCAACATTTATTAACCATATAATAACATTATAAGAAGGTTAACAGATGCTCGGTGATTGCAGTTTAATACCATTACCTAATACATTACAGCTTATACCATTTTTCTTGCTGAAAACAGTACATACTGTGAGGCATTCACTAATTCATGTTTTTCGGTCACATCCAAGCGCTATTCCTTTTCAGGAGCCAACCATATACAATGTCGCCCATGGGCATGTGACCGCCCGTATTTTTCTGAATATTCATGAAAAATTATCGAGAATTAACTTTAAAAGGGGGGGTCTATCTTTAATATTTTTCATGTTATTCAATTTTTTATGTTTTTAGTAGCGTTTGCCATATCTTCTATGTTATTAGCTCGATTTGGATTCTGTTTATTATTTCTAATAGCTTATGATTTATTTTATCGGATTAACAAATTTTTTTAAATAAAATTTCTCGAATATTCAAAAAAAACGGAGATGAAGATTTTTTTTTCCAAAAAAAACAGTATTTATTTAAAAAAAACACAAGTGTAAATCCATAAAATCATAGCGGGATACTGAAAAAAAATAATAAGAAAAAATTAAAAAATAATAAAAATATTATTATTTTTAAGTTTATTTTCGATGATTTGTCATGAATATTCAGAAAAATACGGGCGGTCACATGGCCACGGGCGACATTGTATTTATTGTACGTTCACCTTAAATGAACACTAGAATAACAGATGTACTTACAACCGCCTAGTTCCTGAATTGAGATTTTAGCTGCCTCTGTAGTCTGGTGGTAAGACTACCTGTCTCTGACCCAGAGGTCCCGGGGGTTCGACTCCCAGTGGGGTTCAAATTTTCTGTTTAGTTTGGTTGGTGGTAGGGTTTGTTCTTAGTCCGCCTGGCTAGCTACCACCATCTTATCTGAATCTATCGCCATAACAACAATGTTAACAGCATTGTTGTGTTTGTAGAGTTAGAGGTTAGATAGCCAGCTCCTCTGTGGTTGAGGATTCCGGGTGAAGCTCGCTCCCACCTTCGGCCTGATCATCATCTTATCATCAGGTGAAATGCAGGCCAAGAGGTTCCCCGTTGGGGATTAAAAAAAATTGTATTTCAAGTTGAGAACTTCTCAAACTTTAAGATCCTATACTACTAAACGAGCAATATTTGTATATATATATATATATATAATATATATTTGTAATCGCGTTCTCGAAAACGGGTCTAACGATTTCGATGAAAGTTACAATAACGGTTTACGAGGGTGAAAAATCGATCTAGATAGATCTCATATCTGGGAAAATTCGTTTTCTTTGTATTTTAAAGAAGAAAATCAAAAAAATTGGCGGGTCGCCCAAAAAATTGAACAAGATGGCTACCTTAGAATAATGATATGGCAGCATGGAATTAGTATTTACTATACATGGAATTAGTATGAACTATTTATTTATTTATTAAAACTTTATGCACAAGTAAAAATAAAATACCGTACAAAGGCGGACTTAATGCCTGAGGCATTTTCTACCAGTCAACCTTAGGGTGATGCAGAGACAAAACATGGCAGGTGCAACATTAGGGATTGATAACACGAAATTAACTATAAAATACAAGAATAAATACATACATATATACATACATACATAGTATAAACATAATAACTTTGTCAGGAGAAATAACGACCAGTAGAGGAGAAAACGAATCCAGCAAATCACCGCTGGGATGTTTCAGCCAACTTCTTGCGTATATGCTCACGAACCTTCCCTTTAAAAGACAACCGACTGATTGCCGTCCTGATATTCAGAGGTAGCGCGTTCCAAAGAAAGACCGCTTGGACAAAAAAAGAAGAGTGAATGAAACCAGAGCGGTGAGAAGGACATCGTGGAAGACGATTGTTGGTGGAACGAAGATTTTTGCTATGGGCAGAGCATAAGTATTGAATATGGGAAATCAGGTAAGAAGGAGAGGTGGGATTGTCGAGAATAGAGAACAACATAGACAGAGCCCTCACCTCTCTGTCGAATGGGTAACCACTTTAAAAGCAATCGGTGCGCGAATACATGGTCATATTTACGAAGTTTGATAACGAATCGAATGCAATTATTGAGAAGGCAGTCAAGTTTATTGAGGAGATTGCATTCAGGTCATAGTAACACACATCACCATAGTCAATTATGGGAAATATTAGGGACTGTACAAGCATTGCCTTTATGTGTGATGGGAGAAGATTTTTTTAACTATCCTATACTATTAAATGAGCAATCTCTATTTTAACCCGAGCAGGTACTTGTACCGTACTACATAATAATATGAGCCTATTACTGTCCCACCGCAGGGCAAAGGCCTCTATTCATACAGAGAAGGCGTCAGCATTGATCACCACGCCTGCTCAAGTCGGGTTGACGATTTCAGACTTATATTAACTTTTCCCCACGATGTTTTCCTTAACTGATGCCAGTAACGTAACAGTATAACTAAACTACATGTATATAATATTTTATTATACTGTGGTAATGCCCAAGATAAACGTGGAAAGTACCTACATATGAATTGACAAAGTCACATTGGCTCTTGCCCGGATTTGATGCCCAACACCTCGTGCATTAGACGCGAGACCTCACTAACGCACACACGTAAGACATAACTTTAACATGTCATAAGATGATTTCTTCAATGTAGCCCGCGAAATTTAAAACTTCACTTCCTATTCTCAATGCAGAAACCGGGTGATAATCATCTTTAACGGTAAACAACCTTTACTAAAAGAGTCAAAAACAGACTCTCTAAAAATACTTTATTAATATCTTATCACGAACTGCCTCTGTTATTATCAGGTTGTCGTGACGACCCTCATCCCACGCACTTCTGACATCCCTTGATGTAGCCTATGGCAACTGACGTACCTTCGTATAGCTAGTACCTATACATAGATATTTCTATTATTAAACAAAGGCTTGATCTGAAGGCTTCGAGTGCTCGTGTTACGGTTTATTGTAAGGCATTATTGGGTTTCTGAAGGATAATGGAAATATTGATTGTAACCTTTATGGTTAACAAAGAGACGTGGTATGTACAATGCTGCAATGTGCTCTAGAGAGAGGGTCTGAAGAGGAAAGTTTTTGTGTCATCTTATGGTTGGGATGAATTTATCCCAAGAACAAACTTAACATTGTAGTTGAAAAACATGTTCTCCCAATCTTCGATAGACGTCACATGGAAGTTTAATAAGTAAGTTTGTAATCGCTAAAATATATTTTGTTATATGATAAAACTAAAACTTTTCGATTTTCAGACTTCTTCCTTAACTAGCGCTGAGAGACCTTGTTTCTTCATGATTCTAGGTCAAAGAGAAGTATCGGTTTTGATTTATTTGTGAGTATCAAAACATGTTCGAAAAAATGGCCGTATATTTTTATTGCGTTGATAATTGATTTTTTTAGAGCTCCATGGGACCGTAGATATGAATTTTTCAACTTGATATCTCCACGCGTTCCTGAGAAAAAGGTTTTGACAGACTGACAGAGTGACAAACGAACAACGATGTGATCCTATAACGGCGTTTTTCCTTTTGAGGTACGGAACCCTAAAAACAACAAAAGAGTGCAATTTATGAAAGTCAGTTATGAATTTTTAATTAATCATAGTCTGGCCAGGATTTTTTTGCCAACCCTTTCGCGCTATATTTTTTAACATACTAAATTTGATATAAAATAAGTTTCATCCATTAAACGTATGGGTCCAGGTCGTTCATACATTGGATCTTTCGGATCTTAGGCTATTAATGAATTATACACCAAAACTATAGTAGTAGTTTAGTAGTAGGGTAGTTTTTGAGTTTTGTTCAGACAGCTGAGACAGACAGACACGGTGTAAGGATAAATGTGAAAGTTTATATATTTGTGTGTTTGAATGCTTGTTACTCAATCACGCACAAACGGCTGAACGGATTTGGATGAAATTTGGCACACAGATATTTTATAACCTGGATTAACACATAGGATACTTTTTATCCTGGTAGAACATTCCCGTGGGATAATTTCCAACCTCCACGCGGGCGTAGCCTTGGACCTGTAGAAGGACAAAGGACAAAGGTAACCTATGTCCTTGAATTTGTATTAAAAAATTATAAAATACAAAACACATGAAGACGAAGTAGCGGGAAACAATTAGTTCTTTATATTACTAGGTATAAAAAAGATCGATTTGAAAAGAAGTAAGTTTTCCTAAGGACCGATAAAAGTTGCCACAACATTCGGTACATATGAAACACTTCTCTGTAACACTAAAGCCTTTCAATTTCTCAGTAATTGCAGTTTCACCGAGAGCTACATTTCTCAAACTACGTATTACTGAAGAACTAATGCAGGCATCGGCGCACATGCTAGCAATTTGTATTCCGTTCGCGGTTAGCATATTATATTATTACATATTAGTGGTGCTTGTGATTCCAATATTGCAATGCGATTTGTAGAGAAAATCTTATTGGATACAATATTATTCAGTGTATTTTTGAGAGTAGTCGATTTCAAGAACGTTATGTAGGTAATCTTCAAGCATTATATTAGCTGGTATTCTTTTGTTTATTGTTATTTTCCTCAAAGCTCTTGAAACATGGTATTATGGATTTCTGCTGTAATAATAACTTTTTTTTAAAACTTGTATTGACTTCTGTACCTTCACTTGTGTATGTGACTTGCATTTAAATGTTTTTCAAGAATCATACGGGAGTTGATAATTTTTTTGCCAATACGATGTTGAATATGATCAAATCAATCTGCCTTTTCCCAACTTTGATGGGGTCGGCTTCCAGTCTAACCGGATGCAGCTGAATACCGAATTTACGTAACTGGGTAATACAATACCCCTTGGTAAGAATGGTTGTCCGTCCGACTTTCGGGCTTCTGACGACCCGTAACGACTGTCAAAGATCCACGAATGACAGCCGGGACCTACGGCTTAACGTGCTTTCCGACGCACAGAGGAGTCTCGGTATGTTAAGATGGTCACCCATCCACAGACCAACCCCGGCAAGCGTAGCTTAACCTAATGGATCGAACCGTGGGGCGGTTATTATCCACGAGCTCACACATCACATCACATCACACACACATCACACCACCACATCACACCACCACATCACACACCACATCACACCATCACACCATCACATCTCTCTATACGCTGTATAGAAAATTATACACAATTATTAAAAAAGATATTACGGATACAGATATATGTCATACTTTTAGATATGTGCTAAGTCTTTGTCAGCAATTAAAAGATAAATTGTGAAGAGTAGTAAAAATATAATTAAGTTGCATAATAGTTATTTATGCCATAAGTGCGGAAGGTAGGTGATTTCCGACGAGTGTATAAGTCGACACGAGTCGAAAATCATCTTACGCACGTGTATCATACAACGTTTTACTATGCATTGTGCGAGGAAAAAAAAAGAACCGATTGAGCCTTACGGCAGTCGCCTGTGATGTGTAACATCTAACATACGGCGACGTATATAAATGATAAAAACAAAATTGATGACTTTGACTTTTGGCTTTGATTTTTACTTTGACTTCGACTTCGACTTCTACTTCTATTTCTACTTCTACTTCTACTTCTACTTCTACTTCGACTTCGACTTCGACTTCGACTTCTACTTCGACTTCGACTTCGACTTCGACTTCGACTTCGACTTCGACTTCGACTTCGACTTCTACTTCGACTTCGACTTCGACTTCGACTTCGACTTCGACTTCGACTTCTACTTCTACTTCTACTTCTACTTCTACTTCTACTTCTACTTCGACTTCGACTTCGACTTCGACTTCGACTTCGACTTCGACTTCGACTTTGACTTTTTGATTTTGAGCATCGTCATAATCATCGCCATCGTCATCGCCATCATCATCATCTGATTTGTAAATACTAATTTGTGAAAAACTTTTCGCAAATAATAAAATCTGTGAGACGGTCTGACGACGGCCTCAAAATTAAAAAAGAACAGAAAAGTAAAAAGCACTAGTGAAAAAAGTGAGACTTTCCGCACAAATTGACTGCTTGGAAAACGCTCTTTTCGAGCAAATGCATTGTAAATACTCGTTCAAAATAAAAATAAAATATAATACCTGTTTTATAATCCTTATCTAAATAAGAGCCAACAGTACAAATTGGAGTAGGGACATCTCAAACTTATCCTCGATGGACGACTGGCTTCGAAAACAGGTTCCTATATGGAATGAACGCGGTAATTCAAAACCTCGTTTACAATACTTATAATAACGTTAAAAAAAAGACGCACAGTACTCTTATAAAAGTACTGTAAGATTCAAATCAAAATAATACTACGAACTGTACAAATTAGATGAGGGACATCTAAAACTCATCCCCGGTGGTGACTGGCCACTGCAGCACTCTCGTATGTGAAACGTACGCGGTCATTCAAAACCTGGGCTCAGCTCTAGTTCGGTACTACAGTTACTCTTTGTGAAATGTTGCAACATTATTCAAAATTATGAATACGTATACTCGTACTATCCTCTTGACTTATTATGCTAGTAGGATGCAGAGCAGGATCCTGCATACTGTTAACTTATATTTTTAACATTTTTCATTTCTTACTCGAGCACACACAATCTTACTATAACATTTCCAAAAATTGCTACAAACAGAATATAATGAAAACTAAGCTATACACATTCCACACCAATTTAAAAATGCAGGCTAAATTATTTCAATAGTTACCTACATGACCTTATGACCCTTTCTTACTTATCCGCACTTTTCCACTTTATTGTTCAATGCAATAAGCAAAACTTTTACCGAACCGAAAATCTACTCTGAAGCCAAAACTAAAGTTAGAGAATGGTTGATGGGCCGGACTAATGAAGAAACAGAAATTTTACTTTGTTGCTTGCGCTAAGATAGCCCGCGAAGTATGTTATTTTTTGCAAGAAATCGGGGTTAAAACGCAAGTGGTCCGAAAAGAAGCAGGGCCTGGCCCCTTTCCAAACTTGACCGTTTGGACATTTCCGGCTTACCATCTGAAGGGATGAGATCCGCGACCGTAACACATAATATAGCTTTAGTTCAGTCAGGTTAGTATCAGGTTGTATTTTGGTTGTAATATGATTCGCGGCCGTATCAAATATTTATATATATAATCTAACTTACCCCGATACTTAGAATTGGCTTCAAATGTCATGATTTCATGAAATAAGTAGGTAGTCATTCAATTCAACTTATAGAGTTTTATTTATGATTTTTATAATTATAATTCTATAAATAAATATTTATACAGCCACGAATCATATTTAGTTGTCCGTATGGATTGAGGAGCTATGTCTCATACTATTTATAAATATATGTACGACAGATCAACAAAAAACCTGATACTGATCTTCAAATTGCCAAAAAACCTAAGAAAATTTGAATTTCACGGGCTACCTTACCGCATCCCCTTTATGTAAATACCCACCACATTCTCTGATAATATTTAGATTATCAACGACAATCTTGACGAACACATTAAATTGTTAATTTTGTATAGTGTTTGGTTCAACAAAATACAGGTTGTGCCTAGATTGTACCCCGCTGTTAAATCTACGTTTTCTGTTTTTTTTTATTTCTTATTTATTTATAGGTATTTAACTGCTATTTATTCATATATGTACAAGTGGGTCTATAACAACTTATAACTAAATAAAAATAGCAAAATTATATATTATATTCTAACTTAACTAAAACTATTCAAAAACTAAAATCATAGCATCGTAAAATTCATCCGCATCGCTGTCGACTGGTAATGTACCCAAGAGACTGGCCGCATTGCCACGTTGTATGGCAATGCTTAGCCTCTGCCCAAAGTAAAAACCAGCTCTTGGGTCACGGGAAGTGTCAAATAGCCGTTTTGAAATTTCAGTTTTCTGTTGGTTAGAATTTCATGCCAGGTTACTTGTAAATTTTGTGAAGTATGTGTAAGTTTAATAAATGAATTGAATTTGAATTTGTAGTTGCCATTGCACTTAAGTTTAAGGTAAAATAATTATTATAAATCAGTATATGAATTGGCGCAGTTTGCGTTATCAACAACTTAACATATCTTCATCATTATCAGAGACCTACACACACATAGGTAATATTCACTAAAACGTACATCCGTGGCATGAGGTGATTTTAAATTAAATAACTTGCATTGAATTTGTTCGTGCTTCAAAACATGGTCATGAAACACTTTTAACAGCGCATTTGTAGGTCCTGTTAGCCTGTTGGTTTATCGTTAGTACCAGTTTTCGTCATCACTCACAAGGTTACAGTGGAGGTTTTGATTTATTCACTTTACGCTTTCAAAGACTTTGGCTACTCGCCAATCCTGTATAATGGTGTCCTACTAACCTATTTTCTTTACATGGGAATGAAACCTAGAGATCTAAGGTCGGGTGAGGGCAGCGTCTAAATTAAAAGCATTAGAAGGTACTGCAGTGTATGCAGTGGCTTTATATCGTCATGATTGACACAACCTCTTTGATTCTCCCTTCGTTAACTTCGAAGTCTACAGTACAGTTATGTAGTAGGAATTCATTATAACAAGGTACTTACATAAGACGCTATTGACCAACTTGTGAGCTCTGGACACGAGGGCAGTTTTTGAATTAGTTCAGTTAGTAACGACGACTTCTCACTGAACACTGTCTTCAACTGTATTCATACACGATGCCAGTGACAAACCATTGACTGTACAGACTGTCAACAAAACTTACTCGCTGGCCACGTGGCTTACTTGAGTGGGGTTCGAAGTGAGCATAACAGGATACTTAGCACTACGATCTTTAACAAATTTTGTTTGGAAAATAATCTGTACAAATATCCCCTTTTTCATTGCATTTCCCGAAATTCCAAAGTTAAAGTCATAGACAGCTTAGCTAGCCCCCACTCCCCAACTTTTTTATCTAAGTATTTTTTTATTAATATGATAAAGCAAAAAAATACGTTTTAATCGAATTTTTATTATGTGACTGAGGGATTAAATAGTTTTTTTTTAACCCAGGGTTCATCCCTATTATAATAAACACAAACAAAGATGGGACAGTTCTAAAACACAATCATGATGATAATAATATGCCCTTTAATTAAGTAAACCAAATTTTAAATCACAGTTCCTGTAAGGGAAGCACAGTAGTGCAAGTTTAAATCATAAAATCATTGTCGACATAGCATGTAAGATAAAAGTATTGATTACAGACATGATTCTTGCTAAAAAGGGTAGTGTAACTGAAATTATGACTATTCCATGTAAAAAAGCCTTATATACCCTTATATATTAACTAAAAAGCTCTGTAATATTTTATCCTTACATAGTACTATATTTTAAAGTAGACTATAACGCTAGATAGATCATTTCCCACCTGTATACCTATTTCACATAAGGAAATCGAGTCACTATGTCGAGAATTAAGTAAATTCCTTTGTTCACTAACGTAAACAATGTTATGTGCAACTTCTACTGCGCAGTTGAGTCCCCTTCATACGTTTCAGTTCCCCCGGAACGCCCAAATATGTTAGTACCCCGCATTCCCCGCGAACGTGGAATCCCCTCAAATACAAACACACTGACGTAAGTAGGCGATGAAAAAGTTGTGCAAGTAGAGACACACACACTGTGTGATAGTGTGTGTCACTACTATAAATAAAACCCACTTGTGTATTCGTGAGTTCAGTCGTCTCTCAACCTTTCATAAGGTAATACGTGTACAGTTCAGTCGTCTCTCAACCTTTCATAAAGTAATACGTGTTCAGTTATTAGTACCTCTGATCACCATCGCGGTCTAGCTTAGTCAGACTTAAAGTCTGTTCTATAAATATTAGTCTCTTAGTGTTTAAGGCTGTTTAAGGCGTAATTATTTTATTCTTCTATTTCTGTGTATTGTGTGTGTATGTGTGTGTAAAAGAATAGAGGAATATATAAGTTTTGTGCTCATCCCTGTGGTTTTCCTTTTAAACTCCCACCTGAAATAACCCAGCAACATCATTGACCGCCCCACATAAGTCAACGTTTTAGTCCTTCGAAAGCCGATCTGGTTAGCATTTCGGTTTTTAAGGCTGCCGCATCAGGGTGGTCAACATTTTGGTCCTTCGAGAGCCGGATCAGGTTAACAAGTAACCATGAGTCAGAGGAGCACCATTACTACACGCAGCAAACTAAGAAGATTGGCTGAAGAAATGAGTGTGCGTCGCAGTGAGTTAGTATCGGACTCCGGGTTGCAGTCTGAAAAGGCACCGGGTTCGCCGTCTGTCGCACCGACTGTGGCATCAACGTCTGCCCTCAACATCCCACTGACGGGTGGTCGAGTAATCGACTACAGTGTAAGAAGTACGTCAGAGGGACCTCAGGGAGGTCAGACATTATTACAAGGTCGCCATACGTCGCCGCGAAACAGAGCCTCATCCAATACTAGCCACAAGAGCGTCGAATACATAAAAAAGCGAATAGAATATGAAGCTGAACGCGAATTAGTACAACTCAAGGAAAACCTCCTCAAGAAAAGAATGGAGGCCGACATTGCAGAGATAGAAGCGGCTGCCGAGAGCGACGACTCAAAGTCAGACGAGGGTACAGCACAACGCGTGGAACAGTGGATAGACACGACGCCCCAAGTAACTCAAGTTGATACAGTGCTGTGTACCCCGCCTATGACACGCGCGCCTGTGGATATGGCCGCGCGTCACCAACCAGAAGTCACACAGGGACTAAACGTAAGTAGTCTCAATCGTGACTCTAATATATACTGTGTACCGATCATGCCTAATAACAATAATGTGTCGCATGTAAGAGCGTCTACGTCAGTACCGTTACCTAACCTAACGGTACCTACGACGCAGATGTATACGCCAGTCTCTACCGAAAGTATAAGGTTCAGTCTGCCTCGTAGCTATCCCGTCTTTACCACCCCGGCCGCCAATGTACCTCGAGTATCGATTCTCGAGTCGGATACAAGGCAGCAGACATACCACGGAGTGGATGAAAAAGAAAGACGGCGAGAGGCATCAGGCGACAGGGACAGGAAAATTGATAGACTGGCGGAGGCAATCACTAGTATGGCACGACCGCGACCGGTACCCAGACAGGCATACGAATTGCCACACTTTAGCGGAGACCCAGCCGAATGGATTTCTTATAGAAATATGTATTGGGATACATCAGAATTGTATAATTTTAGAACACACGAAAATCTAGCACGGCTTAAGACATCATTGCATGGAGAGGCAAAGACCTCAGTAGAGGATTTGTTACGCTCAGGTACGGATCCCTCCGATATCATGCGTGCGCTTGAAGAAGAGTTTGGGCATCCAACCCTAATTTTACAATGCGCAATAAAGAAAGTTAGGGACCTACCTAAAGTAACAGAGAGCGGCCGCGAGCTAAGAAAGATTTCTTCAACAGTAAGGAATTGTGTGTCTCTACTTAAAAACATTCGCGCTGACGGTTATATAAATAATCCGCAACTAGTAAGCGAACTTTTAAATAAACTTACACCGATACAACGCGCGCAGTACGGTGACTTTGCTATGGGAATAGATAACTCACAGGGGGTGGATTTAAGAATCTCACCTAACTTAGAAATATTATCACACTTCTTAATTCAATTAACGCGCTCGACGTCGTATTACGTACAACCAAGTATGATAGAGTCTAGTCCTTTCAAATCCCCTGTGAAGAAGCAAGTCATCAGTCAAACACGACAAATGAATACCGCGCGTTCCTTTATCAATAGGCCACCGCCAGCACAACGGATAAACACACAAAGCGATGAACATACCGTACCTAAAGAATGCGTTATCTGCCGGCAGGAACATACAATAGAAGAATGCGAAAGTTTTAAAAAACTTAGTGTACAACAGCGTTGGGACACAATTAAAGAAAAAAATACGTGTTTTAAATGTTTAGTTAGTAAACATCCCAAAAGATTCTGCCGCGCAAATAAGTGTGAGAAATACGGTTACGCACACCACCTGTTATTACACGCCGATAAACAAAAGAAAGAATACAAAGCGTGTGAAACAGATAAGATTGAAAGCGTAACAAATATTGGTGAATGGCGGGCTACAGCATTGTTAAAAATAATCCCTGTAACAATCAGTGATAATAACGGTGACAATAAACAAAGCTATGCATTATTAGACGACGGCGCGACCGTATCTTTAATAGACAGTGAAATCGCTACCAACTTAGCGGGTCCTCGTATACCCCTAACGTTGAAGACCGCAGGTGGACACGGGGTCACGGACTTAACGTCGCGAGCGGTTCAAGTTCAAATAAAAGGTCCAAACGGGCAGTGCCATAACATTAAGTGTCGTACTATGGTGAACATGAACATGCCGACACAAACAGTGTCCGCCTCGATGCTTCGCGACAACGCTCACCTCCGCGACTTGGGTTGCGCGGAGATGAGGGGTGCCAAGCCGCTGCTGCTGCTCGGGCAGGACAACTGGGAGCTACTCGTCGGCCAGGACATCCGCCACGGGAAATCCGGTAAGCCAGTTGCCTCACTTACTAAATTAGGATGGGTCATACATGGACCGTTTGACATTAAAAGCAATATTGAAACAGTAAATTGCACGACAGTCTCCCTTCCTGATTTGCATGACCTAGTAAACTCTCAGTTTGAGCTAGAGGCTATAGGCATTTCACAGAACGCTCGTAAACATAAAAACATTGAAAGAGCGTTAGACGTATTAGATAACACTAGTCACCGTGTGCCCGACGGATCACAATGGGAAGTCGGGTTATTGTGGAAACATGATAAGATACATTTACCTAACAACTATATGGATGATTATCTAGATAGTACCTGTTCGGATGATGAAGCTAACAAACTGATAGAGAAGGTTACTAGAATACACGCCTCCGGTGGATTCATTATACGGGGGTGGGTAACCAACTCATCAGAACTGAGGGACAAGCTCAAAACAGACATGCCTGAAAAGGTAGCTCTCGAGAAAGGCATAGGCACAGTGGAGAGAACACTAGGCCTAATATGGGCACCTAGAGAAGATAACTTAGGTTTTGATCTGTCGTTTAAGCGACTTCCAGAACATATTATAAATGGAAGTCTAGTGCCCACTAACAGACAATTTCTAAGTACGATTATGTCCATTTATGACCCACTGGGTTTCCTGTATCCATGCGTAATTCAATCACGCATATTAATGCAGAAAATTTGGAAACCAGGAATCCAGTGGGACGAGCCATTACAAGATAAAGACGACGAGGTAATTTCTATTCCCCGGTTAGAGTTGCAAACAGCTTTATTAGCCTGTCGATTAGCAGACACGACAGAGAAAGCGTTAGGGCTAATGATATCCAAAAAGTTTTATTGGACTGATAGCAAAACAGTCTTCAAATGGATAAATTCTGAGGCACATGAATTTCAAAGGTTTATTTCACATAGATTAGCTGAGATAGATAAATTATCAGACCGAGGCAACTGGCGCTGGGTACCCTCGGAGGACAACCCTGCTGACACGGCGACCAGATTGTCTTGGCCCGATAACCACGCAGCGTGGCTGTCGGGCCCCTCTTTTCTTCGTGATCCACAGGAGCAGTGGCCAGCATGTCACGAGACTGATGTTGCGGAGAAGGACCTCGAGCGCATCCAGCGGGTACACGCAACCGCATCGCCGGTGGCGCCACTCCTGCAGTACGAGCGCTACTCTTCGTGGGGGCGTATACAGCGCGTCATGGCACGCGTCCTCATTTTTGTGGGCCAATGTCGGAAGCGGCGGACAACAGCCGAGCTACAGCGGCTCGACTTAGAAGAAGCTCACAATCATCTAATAAAGTTGTGTCAAGAAGATAGCTACAGCAGCGAGCGGACCGCCATTCTTAAAGGGCTGCCTGTGCCTAACAATAGCAGCATCAAGGCCCTAGATCCCATGGTCATTGACGATGGGTTTCTTCGGGTGAGAGGACGTCTAAGTGCTTGCGAGGTGCTCACATTCGGTGAAAAGCACCCAATTATCTTGGAGGGACGTCACCCTCTGACAAGAAAGCTGATCGCGCATTACCATGCGATCGCTTTACACGCCAATCACGAGACCGTCGTGAACAATCTACGAGAGAAGTATTGGATCACAAAGGTGAGAACCTCCATAAAATCGGTGGTCGCCGGTTGCCAGCTCTGTCGCATCTGCAGAGCTAGGCCCGCCCCACCAAAAATGGGCGACCTACCACTCGCCAGGGTGGAGACTTCGAGAAGAGCCTTCACTAGAGTGGGCGTCGACTACTTCGGCCCGATGGAAGTGACCATTAGGCGGCGTCGCGAGAAGAGGTGGGGTGCTTTATTCACCTGCCTCACCACGCGCGCCGTGCACCTAGAGTTGGCTGCCTCCTTGAGCGCCGACTCCGCCATATTAGCCTTGCGGCGCCTCATTGCGCGCCGTGGGCAACCAGCCCACTTGTACTCAGATCAAGGTACAAACTTCATCGGTGCCAACTCCGAGCTACGAGCGGCCCTGAAAGACCTTGATCAAGGTCAGATCAAGACCGAGGCCACCAACCGAGGCATCGAGTGGCACTTCAATCCCCCGGCAGCCCCACATATGGGTGGCTGCTGGGAGCGCCTGGTGAGATCTGTCAAGAACGCACTTCGAAGCACGCTCAAGGAGCGTTCCCCCCGTGAGGAGGTCCTCTACACCCTTCTCACCGAAGCCGAGCTAATCATAAATAGCCGGCCGTTAAGCTACGTCTACGATGACCACAACCAGCCTGTGGTTTTAACCCCGAATCATCTACTCCTGGGGACTGCGTCCGGGAGTACGCCGTTCGCATCGAGTGACACCGAGGACATCGATTCCCGACGGCAATGGTGGCGCGTGAATGCGCTCGCTGACATGTTCTGGCGACGCTGGCTGCGGGAATATCTCCCAACGTTACAACGTCGTGAAAAGTGGACAAACAATGTACCAAATGTATGTGTTGGTGATGTAGTTATAATAGCGGACAATAATAAAGAACGAAGTGCGTGGACAAAAGGTCTAATTAAAACTGTATACCACGGTAATGATGGAATCATCCGTGTAGTTGATGTAAAAACCATAAATGGGGTCCTGCGTCGACCCGTAGCGAAGATTATTGTGCTTCCCACAGACCAGGATGTAATGCGGCTGAACCCTGTTACAGGGGGTGGAATGTAAGGGAAGCACAGTAGTGCAAGTTTAAATCATAAAATCATTGTCGACATAGCATGTAAGATAAAAGTATTGATTACAGACATGATTCTTGCTAAAAAGGGTAGTGTAACTGAAATTATGACTATTCCATGTAAAAAAGCCTTATATACCCTTATATATTAACTAAAAAGCTCTGTAATATTTTATCCTTACATAGTACTATATTTTAAAGTAGACTATAACGCTAGATAGATCATTTCCCACCTGTATACCTATTTCACATAAGGAAATCGAGTCACTATGTCGAGAATTAAGTAAATTCCTTTGTTCACTAACGTAAACAATGTTATGTGCAACTTCTACTGCGCAGTTGAGTCCCCTTCATACGTTTCAGTTCCCCCGGAACGCCCAAATATGTTAGTACCCCGCATTCCCCGCGAACGTGGAATCCCCTCAAATACAAACACACTGACGTAAGTAGGCGATGAAAAAGTTGTGCAAGTAGAGACACACACACTGTGTGATAGTGTGTGTCACTACTATAAATAAAACCCACTTGTGTATTCGTGAGTTCAGTCGTCTCTCAACCTTTCATAAGGTAATACGTGTACAGTTCAGTCGTCTCTCAACCTTTCATAAAGTAATACGTGTTCAGTTATTAGTACCTCTGATCACCATCGCGGTCTAGCTTAGTCAGACTTAAAGTCTGTTCTATAAATATTAGTCTCTTAGTGTTTAAGGCTGTTTAAGGCGTAATTATTTTATTCTTCTATTTCTGTGTATTGTGTGTGTATGTGTGTGTAAAAGAATAGAGGAATATATAAGTTTTGTGCTCATCCCTGTGGTTTTCCTTTTAAACTCCCACCTGAAATAACCCAGCAACATCATTGACCGCCCCACATAAGTCAACGTTTTAGTCCTTCGAAAGCCGATCTGGTTAGCATTTCGGTTTTTAAGGCTGCCGCATCAGGGTGGTCAACAGTTCCTAATAATAAACTGGAATTGTTTTCCGAAAGAGTTAATTTATTTTCAAAATATTTGAGAACAGCCAGGTCATGTTTCTATTATCACTGCACACAGGGTTCTGATAATTAGCCAAAGCCAACATCATAAGGCGGGCCACGCACATATATAATAGGATTCTCTTGGCTGTTCATCTGTAGATCTTGACTGTTAACATCCAAACTGCTTAAAAGAGGGTTACTATTCAGCATTTGCAACTGGTTGATCAGCTGGCGTCTGCTTTGCTGTAGGCCCTGCAGATTACTTTGCTGCAGCCATTGTGGCATCGCTTGACACACGAGTGCTAAAGCCAAAAAACAGAGCTGAAAAATAAATGATTTTTAATATTAGGATTGACAACAATATAAGTTCAACTTAAAAATACGAGTGCATGCATTTTCAAACTTAAAACCTAAGCCTGCCCCTTAAGCTGTGACGGGAAACATTGTTTTCAATATATTTATAAACTAGGAACGCACGATGTTTACGACTTGACAAAACATCGAAATTGTTTTATATATAAGTTTTAATATACTTATTATGAATGTATTACATATATAAACCTCCCGGTATAAATTCTCTAAATTATGGTAGAAACCGGATCAAACTCCGTTGCAAAGTTGAGAAGAACAACACGGTCATACAGACGGACCCGAAAAGAGGCTTTCATTTATAATATGTATAAATTGTTACAAAGCTTGTATCCCTCCTTCCACTTAAGAATCAAATTGCTTAACATGTTCCTGTTATATCGAAAATACTGCGGCATTAATTTTGAAATAAATTTAAGGTAAAGTGGAGGCTTAATGTTAATTACTATGATTAACAAAAACACAACTCCTTACGATTTTCTCGATAAATAAAGTTACCCCTAAACCTAACAATAAACCGCTGCGCTGGTATTCCAAACACACTCCAAATGGGATCACGAAAATTAGCTTAATAACTAAACTAAGTATATAGCAGATACTATGCAAATATTTTTTTTAATTACCACTATTTTCGCCGTAAAAAGGAATTACCTAAACTATTGGCGTCTTGGAGCCTTCTCCCCGCCGCTTAGTCTCGCTCTCACTCAGTCCCGATCAGTATCGTGTGAGCGAGATAAGGAGTGAATTTGAGCTAAGGTATTATGGACTCTTTAGGAATCTATTGGCTTACCTTTGATTTTGCTATTACTATTATTTACCTATTATATAATTTATATTATTTTAGAAAGTGATTTAGCCCAGAAATGTTAATAAATATACCTACTGACTTTAAAAAAAAAACAGGTTGCTTACGAAAACCAAAGCGTTCATTTTGACGACTGGTGAGGCACTCTGGGTAACCGATTTATTTCAGGTCATTTTATATGTGGTGTATTCAATAGCAGAACTAACACTTAATTCGTTAAGGTGACCCATACATTGAAAAATGTCACCAATAAATTCGAAATCAAATTTAAATAATCCAATTACATGTTGTTTACATGGTGTTGTTACCATAAAAACAATGTAATTGGATTATTTGAAAATAAGAAACACGCAAACAAGTTAAGCATTATTATTTTCTTTATTTCATTATATACATACAAATTATAATTTTAAATATTAGAATCAACGAATATAAAAACATTTAGAAATATAAAAATTGTAGCCCACCGGTTATCGGGAACAGTGCTCCAGAGAGAGGAATCACCTTATAATGCGAGCCATATCCAGGAGTACCGCTTTCTGAATCAAGCCCTTAATCCAGCTGCCCAACGAGAGCCTCCTCAGGTATTGGTCGAGGCTCTTGGCAATTAAGCTATTGGCTGATACGACTATCGGCACAATGATTGCTTAGTCCACATCCCACATGTCGACAACCTCGCGATCTTAGTCAAGATACTTGATTTGTTTATCTTTCTCGGTTTTCACGAGATTCCCGTCATGCGGGACCGCTATAAACATTATTATTACTATTATTATATTCAACTACCCAACGATAAAACGGAAGTCAAAAAGTGGCGCCTACTCAATAATGTGAAATATAATACAAACCAATACTGGGTTAAATAATAATAAAATACAATAGACGACGAATATTTAGTAACCTAATCTGCTTTACTGTTCTTAAAGAGTCATAAAGAACCCTGTAAGAAATCGACACGTGTTTCACCTCTCAACGAGAGGAACCTCAAAACGGCGATTGACTTGTTGCGAACGCGGACCCGACGTATTGACACGTCAAGCGTCAAGAGCAGAAAATATTATTTTATTATTTATTGTATTTTATAATGAATCTCCACAAAGTCACGCCTAAGTCAATTTACTTTCTTAAATAATAATATGTAAAGTCAGGGAAATTAATTGTTTATCAAATTTACTAACTATTTAAATTGTTATTCTTTGTCAGTTGTATGAAATGCCTATAACACGGTAAATTCACTTAGTGCCAATTTTACGAAATAAACTGAAACACGAACTCAGGCATTCAAGACCTTGTCAGTCAGGAGTGTCAATATTCCACAGCAATGATAATACTGACAGCTGTTAGACGCGGTTTAGATCTGCTAATCACGATCAGTTTCAATGGTGAAATCGGCTTTTAGTGTGTAACATTGATAAATAATAAAATTCCGTGACTTTACATAACGATGTGTAAGTGAACAAAAGTGACAAGGAATATGAAAGTGTCAGTTTATGAGGGATTTCCTTTTTAACATGCCTTTATTTGCTTGACATGTATCTATCTGTCTAACCCCTCGAGTTTCGGCTCATATGATTCGGTTTGACGAGTCCAATAGTTTGGGCTTGGGAACAAGGGTCTGATGATGGAGCCAGGAGTTGGATAGTGGAATTTTTCAGTGGCAACTAGTATACTAGTCGAGTTTGGAAGGAGTCATGATTCCTTTTGATGAAACTTTGTATGTGTAAATGTAGTTCGGATGACAATATTATAATTAGGTGTCTCTGAGCTGATCTGCTGATGGAACCAGAAGGTAGATAGTGGAAATCTTCAGTGGCTACTAGAAAAACCCCCAAGTTTGGGCTCATATGATTCGTTTTGACGAATCTAATAGAATGAGTTTCGTAACGAGGGTCTCGTGATGGACCAGGAGGTGGATAGTGGAATTCTTCAGTGCCTACTAGTAAAACCCCCAAGTTTGGACTCATATGACTTGTTTTGACGAATCTATTACTTTTCGAGTCTTTGGGCGTTCATTTTACGTTGATTAAAGTAATTCGCAGTCTGCGGTTGAATGCGTTCACGGCTTCGAAATAAACATGGTAGAAATAAATAATAATAATATGGAAGAGTGCAACCTCATTGATTGCGATAACTGAATTTCATTTCATTTTAATGGGTCAAGGTTTTAATGGTGGGGATTATTTTATTTAAAGGCAAACATGGTCAATTGATAAGTTTTGGTTTCCTAAGAAACCGGTAAACTGTCACACAATATCGGTTGTCCAAATACAGAGCGTTTTTTGACACCTTAATGTCAAATACTGGTAAAAATGACAGGTTTTCATGATAGCCACACAGCTCCATGTACGTACTGTGTGGTCATCAGTGGGCTTTGGTTTCTAATATCCCAAGCAATAGTTCGAAACAAATGAAATCAAATCGATTTCATCGGTTCCGGATATTGTTTCAAACTTCCGACGTCCGTACGCTCTGACCCTTTAGTTTAATTTTGAATCCAAACGGTAAAATAACATTTTATTTAGTTTTTCTAGAGTATTCACTGATTTATTTGGAGTTTAAAATAAGCTTCGACTTTTGAGTTACTTCACACAAGTATAGGAAGTCAAAATCAAAATATTTTATTTCACATAAGCCTACATGGGCACTTATGAAACGTTAGAAGCTAGGTGTACGGTTCCAATTGGACCACGATTACTCTTTTAAAAATAATTGGCTTTTTAAATTTTGTTAAGTAACAGTGAGGACAGCGCGGGTCTTTCAACAAGTACCAGAGAGTGTTTGTACAATTAGTTACCACAAGTAAAACGCGCGTCGCTTCGTGAGATAAAACTACTATCTGTGTTGGCCAAATCCAAAACAATTGTTAATTTTAATAGACGAAGATCAAGCAGGGAGCGTCTTACGTACGCTGTAAATTACAACACAGCCTTGACTGCATTGAACGAATCTTACTCCCAAATCTGTGGTCTGCTTGCCTGGATGGTCTACTCTTAAATTCATCTGATGAATCAACCCCAATCCCGAATCTGAGTCAACCCCAGATGATTGATATAGGAAATGGAGAATCATACGCTTGTTTGTAGTTTGTCAGTCTACTCTCGACGCTTGACGTGTCAACACGTCGGTTCCGGGTTCGCAACAAGTCAATCGTCATCCTGAGAATGCCTCGTTGAGAGGTGAAACACGTGTCGATTTCTTACAGGGTTCTTTATGACTCTCTAAGAACAGTTAAGCGTATTAGGTTGCTAAATATACGTCGTCTATTATATTTTGTAGTTTGATGTAAATGGTTTGTGCAGTGCAAAGTTGAAGGGGTTTATTTTAAAGTTATTATGGGAGTTCCATTTCTGTTAAATTAGACCTGAGATTGAAAACTATCAGTAATTTATAACGTGGACATAATTAGAAGGTTTTAAGTACTTATTCCTAATTTATTTTGGAATTACGTTTAATAACTTCGCAGTTTTTTCGAATTTATTAGATAGCTTGATTTACCAAACAAATCAACCATATCGCAATTCAAGACAGCAAAAAACTCATTTAATCAAATTAAACATAGATAGCTTTAAAAAAAAAACACGTAAAGTATCCTGCAAACAGACCAAAATTTACACATTTTTACCTCTTAATATCTTTGTCTTGAAAATATCTTCTTTGGCACTGCCTCATCTATTGCCCTGCAAATTCTGCTTCGTCATTTGTCATCAATTGCTTTGCTAAGTGCGACCCATCTCACAACCCACAAAAAATCAAGTCTCTCTTACATTTATCAGAAAATTAAAATCATGCCTAAATGTACCTATCACCGAAATTCTGAATAAATTGTACAGTGCAGTAAGACAAACTCAAGACGAGACATTATGGAAGTTTCTCGTTGAAGTTCGGAAACTGTCAGCAGTTACTTGAAGAGGCACCGAATGAAGAAAACCTGATACCATGAAGAGGCAAAGTTTGTGGCATTGTTCCTTAGCCGCGGGAACTACTGATTTGATTTCGAATAATTTTAAAACAGTGTATTACCAGAATACCCGCGAAATTACCCGGATTTATATTTATTAATTTTTGTTTTTTATGGCATCTTAAAGGTCATGAACTATCTGAATATCGAAAAATATTAGAGGGAACTCAATGTTCTACTAGCGCCACTCATATAAAAACATATTCTCTCGTGACTGAGAAGGAATTATGAATAACGGCTAGTAAGGACCCTCGGTAAGTATGTCTAGAATTTTCTAATACCTTTTATAAAGTTTCATATTGACACACGAAGCAACAAAATACGATCTAGAGGAATGTGGCCGCTTTTGGGTGATCGAATTTTGTTATTCATAATTCCTTCTGTCACGTGGTCACGAGATAATATTTTTTTTAAAGGAGTGGCGCTAGTGGACCATTGGACGCCCTCTAAAGGGGAAGGCATGAAAATTGATTCGCTGTTACAATGTATAATAGATGTTTTTCTCTATTGAAATAGAGGAGGACATTTTCGAACTTTAGGCTTAATAATGAATGCTAAAAATAAACAATTTCTTCGCAACATACAAACTTCAATACTCCGTTGCGTTGTCAGGGGTTTAACTTTGTATTTCCATGTTTGTTTGTATCAGTCGGTAGGTAGGTCTGGCAATATGACAAGTAGATAATAGTTGAGAACCCTAATAATGACATAACATCACGCCTTTTTCCCCGAAGGGTTTGGGCAGAGGTGAACCTATAGTACACCCACATTTCGCCAGTTATGTTTAAGTCTCATGTAATAGGGGGTGAGCCTATTGCCATCAACCGGGCACACAATTAGACTCCGGGCTGCTACCGAATAATTACATACAGAAAAACCCAAAAACACTTTGCCCAACCTAATAATGTTTATGGAAAAGTTTTGTATCACCACCATCCTCAGATCAAATAAAAACCAAGACAGCGCTGCGAACAATACAGTGAAGCATGCCAAAACTACAACTTCGCTCTATGCACGCACGCACACATTTACAACCATTTACAATGAAACTACACCTCACTAAGTGCACACATGCTTACGAAACCAGCCCCACGTCACTGGTGATAGCACTGTCTTGGTCTTTTATTTAGTCTATACCACCATCATTAATTACCTTCCTCAAAACATACACCATAAAATAAAACATAATTCAGCCACAACAAGACTACTTCCTACAAAGTTCCGACATCAAAACATGCAGTTTAAGCAATATGTAAGAGCGCGCTTCGGCCATACAAATTATTCACCGAACTAGCTACTTATTCAAAACTTTAAATTGGCCGTACTTCCAATAGAAGATACAATATTTCAATACCGAATGCTGGAATAAACTTAGATACTTCGAAGAAGTAAGATGCATCTTTTGAATTATTCCGTACGTTGAAATCAGTTACCTGTGCAGTTTAGACTCACATTTTGCATCGTGACTTGGTTCCTACTTCATGCAACAAGTCCTCACATAGCTTGCGACTTTTTGTGCTACAATGGGCATAACTGTCTTTTGTTTCTGTTTCTAAATTCAAAAAGCGGCCAAGTGCGAGACGGACTCTTACACTAAGGGTTGTACTACCGTTGCTATTATTGCCATAATTAATATGTAGCAAAAAACATTAAAAAAACATGTTTCTTGTATGGGAAAATTGTTTACTTTATTTTATTTTGTTAAAGTGGTCATAGTAATACACACTCTGTGAAAATGTCAGGTATCCACCTGTTTCGGTTCAAAACATACAGCCCTGTGACAGACAAACGGACGTTAGTAATAGGGTCTCGTTGGCATCCTTTGGATACGGAACCCTAAAAATGTTGTGTTTTGGGGGCACTGTTACTTGTTATGCTGGGGCGCTTAAAATTATGTGACCTACTTTATATGCGACCTGGAACTGTAAGTATGAGTAACGCTTATGTTCTCAGCAAACTTACGTGGGGTGTTGAATAATATAGGAAAGCAAGTTATGAAGAGTGAGTCTTAGAACCTAGATTTCTCCGTTTATTCCCAGGTTTATGAATGCTGCAGAACAGAATAAATGTTGTATTCCTCAACTATTATTGTGTTATATAAATATTGTCATGAATGAAGCCAGTTTCAATCTGCCCTCGCCTTTACCATCAGGCAAGCAATTTATCACCATCAACCAGATCATCTTAGTCTTATAAAACAAGCGTATGCAACTATGCACTGAGCTCTAAAAAATATTATGACTGATGATCTATCTTAAACTCAAACCGTCTTATTACAAAAAACTGCATAAGTAATGGTTTAAAGCAAGACTAAAAGGTTTAGGATTGTTACGGTAACAAAAATAGTACCAGCCTCAAAATGTGTTCTGATTACAAAACGAGGACCAATCGAGGATCAGTTAGTACCCAAGAAGGTTCATGGTTCAAATAATATCCACAGATAAGAAACAAAAATGGCATTCTTTCATTCGTTCACGCAGGTTTTATTTGAAGCAACGTTCTGTTTCTCTAAATGTTGATATTGTAATAACACTTGAAATGCTTAAATAATTATTTATCAATACCAAAATATGTCCTAAATTGTTCTTTGTTTATGTTACAATATATTGAACAAGCAAAACTTGTACTTTTGATGCGCTTTTTATAATCAAGTTGTCATTATTTTTTAACACCTCTGTTGAGGTTTACAAATTTTAAACGTTAGTTGGCAAAAAGCTGTCAAGTTGACTGAATAAACGTGAGTGACGTTTCTCTTGGGAAAAACGACTCGAAAGGACATATTTTATTAATAATAATTCCTGAATATCATCAATTCCACTAATCGAGCCTGAAATATCCATTAAAAAACATCCAGAGATTTGGCGACGGACGCTGCGCGCTCGTGAGCTTGCTAGACAACCTCTAGCGTGAAGTGCAGCGACTTACATACGGTGGCGGCGCGCGTAACGCATGTTTATGTTACGTCCTTTACATATTAATAAATAAATGCACTTCTTATTTGTATTCATTGTTCTTAATATACCTAACTGTAAAGCTCAATACACACACACGGCGGGTGCGTAACGGGCGCGGGTCGATACGGTACGGTGAGACGCCGTACCGAACGGGCGTTCAAACTACCGTTCTTGGATCGCGACGCTGCACGCTGTTACGAAACAGAGGTACGGTACAGACAAAAAAACAAATTTTTATATAGTTTGTATAACATTTAATGAAGAAAATCCAATTCTATTAATATATAACTGACCCCCCTCAGCATTTAATTTCTTTACTCTTATATGGGTTCATTATATTGGTCCAATTACTGTAGGAAAATTAGCAATACTGGGGAACTTCCTAATGCTTTCCTCCCATGTTTCTCCTGTATATTTAGAGTAATAGGCATTTTTATAAATCTTCAGGACATCCGCTACCTTTTTACATGTTTTGCTGTCAACTGGTTGAGACACACCATGCAAATCAGCTGTATCGTCTTGAATCAGCTACGAATAAAACAATAATATTAGCATATTATTTGGATTTTGTCTATTGTTAGGTTAGCATTGACCAAGGCTAGGTACTTACATACTAAATGGCGAGCCCAGTTGTGTAATGCGCAAACCACTTGCACTTCAGGATTCAATGGGCATCCTCGAGGGTCGTGGGATAAATCCTCACGTAAAACATACACAATTTTTTCTCCAAAACGTTTTGTGAACCTATACTTATTCTAAAATCTTCCGTCACTCAATTCAAAAGGATTTACACGATGTCGATGTCTTTAAGATCTCCGAGACGTTTCCAGCGTACCCAAATCTTCCAAATCCACCAAGTCAATCATATTAATATAATTTTTTAACGATTTTTATATAAATAGACAACCAACGCAAACGTCAAATAAATTAGTACCAAAGATAAACTAGGGGACTCGGCGGACTAACTTTAGTACCATAAATAGTTCTGGAACTAGTGATAAACTTCATTTTATAATAACGTTTTGTAGTAGTTTTGTTAGTACTAATCCCAGTAACAAATTTAGACCGTGTTTTGGAATAAGACGGAAAGCATTTATTTCAATTAAACCATTTACAGCACTTTTGAATTGTCAAATAGTCGGTCAGTTAGTCAGAAAGTTGAAGCTAGTTGCCCATTCCAAAACGTAGATCTACATGGAGAAGAACGGGCAAGAAACTCCAAGGACACTCTTTTAAATATAGAAAATTACAAAATCCTGGGAACATTATTCTTGTTGCTTCTATATGTAAGAACAATGTACAACAAATAATCAAAACTATTCCAAATACAAGATTAAAAATATGCCCTGGCATATAATAATATCAGCCTATTATTGTCCCACTGCAGGGCAAAGGCCTCTACTCATACAGAGAAGGCACAAGCATTGATCACCACGCTTGCTCAAGACGGGTTGGCGATTTCAAACCTTTATTAACTATAAGTCCAGATAGTTAATTGACCCAGGCGTGACTTTGCGGAAATCCATTATAAAATATATTGACGGCGTATATTTAGTAACCTAATCCGCTTAATTGTTCTTAAATAGTCATAAAGAACCCTGTAAGAAATCGACATGTGTTGCACCTCTCAACAAGGCATCCTCAGGATGACGATTGACTTGTTGCGAACCCGGACACGATGTGTTGCCACGTCAAGCGTCGAGAGCAGTCGACTGCGCCCGACTACAGGGTTCTTTATTTAACTATAACGGTTCTCACAATCTTACGGTGACATACATAATTCAAAAGATATTTTAAATGTGTTTGTAACAGACGACCTGGCATATGGCCCACGTAATGTTTAGCGGTAACCTTTGTCTTTCAAAACTGCAATACCTCGTAGGTCACGTAATCTTTGGACGTGACGCCACATCCAGAGACAAAGTTGAAAAGGTTTATGTGCTTTAGACCATAGCACGAAGTAGTAAGTACCTACCTAAGTAAGTAATCATTTATTTACCCAAAACTTAGCTTAGGTAACATATCACGCACAGTGTTGTGTGAATTAAAGAAGGTTTGGCTATTACAGATGAGTAAGACGCCTGTTGAAGGAAATAATCGTGAGTGAACGGCATGCCCTAGAACAAAAAATTCATGACATGTGACATCAACCCGGAGTGGTAGATTATAGGCCTGTGTTCCAGCAGTGGGAACAGCTGATTAGGAAGCCCCCTGGGGTTCAAACTATGAAACAACAGAACAAGATACACATACAGTCGTATACCAGACCTGTGTATGTCAGACCGGGAAAACAAGTATGTTTTTCCAGTTTGACAATTATGAGGAGCAGTTATTGCCTCTTTAATTTAGTTCAATCCCCGTGTCTTGGACAATGCTATTGAGTTGTTCCATTTTCCTAGAAATGAAAAACTCACTTAGAAAAAAGCACTTTCCAGAAATTCCTGGAAAATTTCCGGAGTCTGAATTTGTAACCAGTTGGTGGCAAAAGACTCACCAACATGTCTGGCTAAATGTGGATGTGCCTACTTATTACCTCTGTTTACCTTTTGTAAGGAAACGGTATGCCTGATGTTATGAGGATTTTTATTTCTACGAAATATTGTTAAACAACATAACATCACACCAGTGCTCGGAGGGTTAGTCAGAGCTGCACCTATAGTACATCCACATTTCCCAGTTATGTTTAAGTCCCATGTAGGCGAGTCATTTGAAACGAAATATTGATATTACTACCGTGTTAATATCTCCAATCAATTTCTATATACAATCTTTCAAACAAAAGTACAAAAAGAAACTCCTCGTTTCTGTTATACCGACGTTCACATCATTCAGGCTGGTCACGTTTGTCAAAGATGACACACGCGACACCCTAACGAATGTTGACTTTGAGTCCGTATAGGCTTTTATGCGTTCAGAACACAGAAATCTAAATAAGTAAATAGAAGTCACATACGCAAAGCCTGACGCCGATATATGTCCCAAAGGAAACAATTGAATGATGCTGTGTTGATACGGTAGATTCATGGTTGCATTTCAAACTGAGGTGTAGTCGACCGGGTATTTGCTTTTGCTTTACGACCATACTAAGTTTATATATAAGGTTGAATTTGACTTGCACATCATAAAATGACAAGGTCTGTTCGTCACAGTAGTTTGTTTGTGTCTACCCTATAACCACTGCTGGGATACAGGCCTCCTCTTTCTGTGAGGAGAGGGAGTGGGCCGTGATCCACCACGCGGGCCCAATGCACGTTGGTGACTGTCACATGTCTTCGAAAAGCGTCCCACGGACCCTATCTTCCGGGAGAAGTCCTGTTCCGTACTTCTGGCAAGAACAGCTCCCAGCTCTTCCTTGCCTTTATTGGACGGCTTGAGTGGAGATTCGCAAAAGCAAACGTACTCGGAGGAAGGAAATATTCGAGTAAGAAGTTGGTAGGGATCTTGACTTTTCGGGCTATAGGATTGTTATAATAGCCGTGGAATACCTCTCCTCTCCTCGAGCACATCAGGATACGTTGCTTCCTTGTCTCTACGTCACTATTGAGTGTGCAAGTCACCCCCTGCCATTTTATCCGTGTATATAATATAACATTGGTCTGGCAGGGGACATAGTTCAAGGTAACCAATCCACTATAGCCACCTAAACCTATAGTCCAATATGTTTTGTGTCCATATTCTGCACCAGGGGTTGTCCTTGGGTACACTTGCATAGTCCATACAGGGATAACCGTCGGTTGGTGCCTCATTTATGCATTATAAATGTCCGGTACCCCAGGGTCCCGAGAAATGTCAAAGACGAAATAAAATTATAATACCATTTATTTTAAGGCGACCAATTATTATTTACGAGCATGTAGGTATTATAATGAGCGCCTAAATAACTATTATTTAAAGTATTTCAGTCAGGCTGCACCTGTTATTTTAAAACCATTTCAGCACAACTTCTCCTAATGAAGATTCCTGTGATTTCAGCCCCATTTATTTGAATATTTTCGGTTGCTCTCCTACTTATACATGACTAGAATATTCTTGACATTAGAACACGTTAAATTTGGTAGCCCTGATTGTGTTTCTTCCGTTCAGCTTTGCACACGAGATTATTCAGGATAGGAATGTTATATGTGCATAGAATGTTAAGTAGGCTTAGATGTTAGGTCGGCTTATGAATGTTTTTGGTGAGAGGTTGTTGTGATCATCGTAAAATATATAATACATAAGTCAAACCGTCATTTATATGTACATACAAATAAACAACATTGAATTGTCAGTTTGTAATGACAAAATAACAACATTTTACTAAATGCATATGAAAGTGCTTATAACAAAAATCTATTTTTAGAATTTTTATCAATCTGTCTGTTTGTTTGTTCCGGCTAATCTCCAAAACGGCTGGACCGATTTAGACGGGACTTTCACTGGCAGATAGCTGATGTGTACTTTTATTTTAGAAAAAGAAAAAGAATGAGGGTCCACGCGGGCGAAGTCGCGGGCAGCACCTAGTATTTAAACTTTAAAGTTTGATTATAAAGCAAAGTGATGGTTGAACTAAAAAAAAAATGCTTACTGAATTAACCTTGGACTTGGTTTCAGTAAATAGAAGGAACACGTCAGTAACAGTTTGATCATGACGTAGCGTTTAGGAACAAATACATAGATAAATGGCAGAACCATTTGGATAAAAAAAAAAAAATATGGACCAAATCAAACAAAATTTCAAGAATCCTCATATATATAGATCCCGGAAATAATATATCCCCGAACGAGATAACAATAAAATGCTTACATGGTAGGTATATAGTTATACCCATAACATGAGATTTTCCGTAATTCTGTCGACAATATTGATCGGAAGCTAAACAAACGGTTTATTATGTATCACGACATTGGCACACATCGCGTTATCTACAACGACAATCTCGGGATTACATGGAATACATAAAGTGGATGCTCATTTTCTCTGCAAGGAAATGAGAAACTGTACAAGATTGTGAACAGCTTTGAGCGTGGCCATTCAACTGTTCAAAATTAAAATAGGGGTTTGGTTAGCGTTAGACTTTTTAAAGTTTCGATCTTTTTAAATTCCGTATCTTGTTCGGTTTAGAATAAAGGTGCTAACGGTAGGAAGTGGTGAAGGATGGGCGTTTTCAGGGTTGTATTCTGAAAGTTTTGACCTTCAAAAAAGTGCGGATTCTCAGTCTTATTTGCATGAATGATTTTGAATATTAATACAATTTTTATTGTGTCTTCAATTTTGTCATTGAAAAATATTGCAGATCGGACTAACTCTTTAGAACCTATGTCAAACATGCAACAGACTCTGGCAAATTTCTAACTTTCACGCTACATGAAGGATCACCTAAAAGAATTTAGTGTAGGCACATAAAATTATTAAGAAAATTACTTCTTTTAAGAGACAATTATTCTTATTACTTGGCTCTTTGGGACCATTACTTAAGTCTAATCTGATCTGAAGACTTATGAATTATGAATGGATGTGACCTTTTGACGGACGAAAGACTTAATAAAGTAGGATCTCATGAGATTTAGTGAAACTTTGAAAAACCGTGTTAATTAGTTTGGGAAGTCATAAAGAAGATTAATTATGTAAAGGTACCATTCCGTAGCCAACCGCAGGCGGCAACTGCAGCTGACGTGTCGCCGCGATACGACAAGTTTCTATGAATTTCTATGAAATACCTACCGTAACTAGCGACACGTCGTTTGCAGCTACGGGCGAGCGACAGACGTCACGTGTAGCCCCACCGCAGACCAATAGTGCCGCCAACGCTCCAGCGATAACACGATTTTATATCTTTTATCTACCGACTGGAATACGGGCTACGGCGGCCTGCGGTCGGGTTTGGAATGATGACTGCAGCGACATGACGCGGCGACACGCCGCCTGCAGTTGCCGCCTGCGGTTGGGTACGGAATGGTACCTTAATAGTGTATGTTGTACTTATCTGGGGTAGTTTAAAAGGGTCTTCAAGATTGGCATGAAGTAAGTGGATGGTCTTTCGGTGGGACGCATCTCGCCATCTCGTAAGTAAGATTTACTGGAATAATTTTGTTGACTGGCTTATCTTTTTACATTAGTCCAAAATCCGTTTTTTTTTGTCGTATATATTCAATGTCACATAGCGTATCTGCCTTCTGACTTATAATTGGCCGAGTGAGCGAAGCAAGCGTAGCGTCTGCTTGAAGTTTGGCAAAATTTGCTTTCGTGTGTCAGTTTGTTGGTACTCCTCTACAGGTCGTATTTTACAACCGATCTGGACGAAACTTGGTAAACAGGTTTTACTACTTTATGTGGTTTTGTAGTAGTATTTTTGATTGGACCCCTCTAATCAAAAATCCGTACGACACAAACTTCCTTCAAAAAAGAGTAAAAAAGGGGCTACTGGATATCTCCGCCTTATGAGATCCGATTTCGATGGTTCTTTATTTTTTTTTTAAACTAGTAAGCTTGACTTTAGTCTTCGGTGTGATAAGTAGAATGGCTCCTCAAAATGCAGTAAATTGCTCACTTTTAGATGTCTACTAGTGGAATAGGCTCTTTATCTAGCCAGTTTTTTAACCAAATTATTAAATAATACATTTTGGGTATACAGGATTATTTGAATGCATATTTAATCAACAGTGTATAATTTAATGATCTTGTAAAAGTCATCTTTATTCCATATCCATTTTTATACTTGCTTTAATACTTATTAGAAAATTAATTTTATTTACAAAGCCCATTTTACAAATAATGCCACTGTTAGAGCGTTAACACACTGAGAAGCTATGGCGACGTCGCTGGATATGAGTCATGGCTTGAGGTTGGCCATGAGGTTACCAAATAAGTAGCCAACGCGGGCGTCCGTCCTGGCGATCAGTTGGCAACTGAGTGAGGGAGCCGTAACTTACTTGTATACAAAATACAGGCGACTTGGCTACGCGTCGTCAGGTCACTAGAGTATCCAGTATCCACGTAGGGGCCGGTCAGTCGTGGCTAGGCTTCCAAATTAGCGATGGAGACGCCGCCAGAACGTAGCCAAGTGAATTAACTGTCCTACATTTCAATACGAATCGTTTGGATACGTAGCCGGCGACGTCGCCATAGCGTCCCAGTGTGTTAGAGCTCTTAGAAACAAATAATTCGAAATTACTGACACACACCCACACACCCTCACAATTCACTCACTCATATACCCATACAATCACCCACACTACACATCTAATAACATTCGTCTCGCATACTTACTTACCCTTGATTTTAATATTATTAAATAAAACTATAAAATGTCGTCTATGATTCCTTACTAAATTCTGTCAGCGCGCTTAGTACATAATTTATAAAATGAAAATGTAAAGGGATCCTGGTGTCCTGAACCACAGTCCACGAGCCTAGCTTAGGCACCAGTCTCCCACAATATATACTTACCTGAATTGTGTATCATTGTCGAATCTGACCAATGTAAAATGATTTATGTATATTGTGGTGAGAAAATAAAGTTGATTGATCGACTGGCTGTCTTTTCTCCGTATAAATATTTTTTCTTTAAAAATTACGAACGAACTGGAACAGGCAGTTTAGTTGAACAAATCTAAAAAAAAAGTAGAAGCTTTATATTGTTCAGAGAATTTTATATCGTAACATTTCTGCCAATGTATGTTGAACACGTGTGCGATGTGTTGCACGCTCTGATAAATAGGTCAGTATTTCCTTGCGAAAGTGTCGTATGTCTTGATATTCACGGTTGATGATCAAAGGTAACTTTGTGTTTAATATCTGTTGCATTTTTACTGCTTTTGCATTGAGCTGTATAGTACCTATACACGTAGCATTTTTAGAATATTCCTTTCTATGGCTGTATAGCTGTATGGCTGTATGTGATCGTTTTATTTAATGTGGGATACTTTGATGTTTTTCGTTGTTTATGGTTGTAGTCACGTAAATGTTTCAGGATTGCTTGTCAAATATCAACAGAGGGCTTGATTCATATTAAGAAAGTGATAAGTATTATGCTTTATGTATTTATTGTATCTATGTTTAATGTATATGTAAATGTCAAACCACACTAACATACCATAACATCACGCCTGTATTCTCAAAAGGGTTGGGCAGAGGTCTACCTATAGTACACCCACATTTGGCCAATTATGTTTACGTCCCATGTAATGAAGGGCAAGGCTACTGCCATCAACCGGGTACAGATTCAGACTCCGGGCTGCTACTGAGAAATTCCAAATGGAAAAACCCAATAACACTTTGCCCGACCCGCGAATCGAATCCAGGACCTCATGCTCAGGAGTAGCGCTTGCGACCACTAGACTAACTAGGCAGTTTAATCTGTACCTAATTTGAATGGTGTAGGTACATATTAAAAAATTATCTTTTCTATAAAAAAATCTCGGACCTGAGGGTTAATTGAACGAGAACCAGAACCCGAGAGCCTAGCTATCAATGCGGGGCTTAGACATTCTCATAGCAACGGTTGAGATCCGAGACGCTCCGTAATGACTGTCGTCTGGGCTGGTGTCGTCTTGTGTTTGTGACATTGTTATACCCCTATATTCCCCCGAATAGGTACTCTTTTTTTGCACTTTTAAAGCAGATATCAGGTCTGATGCTTCACTTTTTTTGTTCAACTTGTCTTCCATTCTACATCTTTCATTCGAAGTGAAACACCAAATTAATCAAAATTGAATAATGAACTCATTAGTAAACTGATCCAACGGTATTGGATTTCGGCACTTCTATCACTCGTCTACCGAAATATTTTAAAATTAAAAATGAGTATAAAAACGTTCAGTCTTATGTAACTTTGTAATCAGCTTTATAAATGAAATACAAACGAATGAATGAGAATGTAGACTGTTTTTGTTAACTTTCGTCTGTGTCGTGTCTGACGAGCTACGTGTTGGTAAATGTGAACCAAGCATGAGTAAGTCCTCCATAATCTTTATATCTAAATAATAATTAAGACCGTTAATTGCTTCGAATACTGGATAAAATATAAGCGAACTCAGGTAACCTACTAATTTGGTAGTTTGTATATACCTAGTCTCGAATGATATACAAGTGGTTTTTCTCGGCTACAATCAAAGTAAGAAAAATAACAAAAGAAAAGCGAATCTCGAATGTAATCTAATTATATCGAGTAGCCAACTGTAATACGCTGAACATGAGAACGCTGAGCTTTGTTCGGTAACCAATTCGACCCCTTAAACGAGTTTCTTAAAGTTGGGACCTAAGTAGTGTTCTTACGACCTAGATCGTAATGTCTTTCGATTTTCACACACCGAGCGGACGGTCATTGTGCATTTGTTTAATTTTCTTTTTCTGTATTTCTAGGTATTCAAAACCATTCAAAACCGAAGATAGGTACGATGCAGAAAATCAAAACAAAAGCATCTCAACTGCACGAAACCGAACCGCATTGCGTCGTGCAGTACTCCTTTATTTTGAAAATCTTCTTGTATATAGGAATAAGCAAAGATTTAAATAGTTGAATTCGCCCGGGTCAAAATATAATAAAAAAAATCATTTATTTCAGATAAATAACACCCATTGCCAAACATTAACAATAGAAGTTATTAGATAAAAACAAATATTAAACATAATCAAATTAAACAATATCAAATGAAACCAAATGAAACCTACTGAAACCAAATGAAAACAAATAAAATCAAATACTTAAAATAAAAATAAAGCAAATAAAATCAAATGAAAAAAAAACAAATAAAATGAATAATAAAACAAATAAAATAAAAGGAAAACAAATAAAATCAGATAAAATGAAAATAAAACAAATGAAATAAAATCAAATCGTCAAAAAAGATCATCATGATTCTGTTTCGTTGATATTTGAATAGTATTGTGTCGCTCACTTATCCTCCTGATATCCCTAAATAAGTCAGTTTACTTAAAAGCAAATTTTGACTAATCGTGTCAAATACCTTTTTTAGGTCTATAAAAACACCTAGGGCATGTTGTCTTTGGTATATAGCATTTTTTATTTTAGTAGTAAGATCCATGGTTGCTAATAAGGTATTTGATTTTGGACGAAATCCATACTGTTGCTCAAAAAAGAAGTCTATGTCTGTCAGGTAGGTGTAAAGACGAAGATAAATTATTCTTTCAAAGATTTTGGAGAGCATCGGCAGTACGGATATCGGACGATAATTGCCCGGATCAGTCTTGCTTCAAGATTATAAAATCGAGGGGGCTGCCCTCTTGAAATCGTATCTGTCGTTCCATGTGGGATATGTGAGCTCATTCTTAGCGGGATGTATAGACAGTTTTTCGCGCGACCTAATTACGGTGAGTATAAATCTAACGATTTCAATCTTTAGGAAAAGTTTACTTTCAGTAACTGTCAGCCAGCATCGTTTCACTGCTAGGAAAGCCTATGTGGGAATAGGCACAATTGCCAAAGAGGAAGAAATAAAATCCTCCCTCCACCACATCTTTACATGGTACACCTCTGCCTTACCAATAGGTACATTATGTCCAATTACATCTATTATCTCTTAGATGATGACATGCATCATGATGGTTAATAATAAATACAATAATACCAGCCTGTTACTGTCCCACTGCTGGGCAAAGGCCTCGTCTCTTACAGAGAAGGCAGGAGCATTGATCGCCACCCTTGCTCAAGACGGGTTGGTGATTTCTAATTTATATTAACTATAATAAGTCCAGGTTTCCTCACGATGTTTTCCTTCACCGATGTCAGTAATGTCCAAGATAAACTCGGAAAGTACATATGAATTGAAAAAGTCACATTGCCCTTAACCAATGGGCCATCACGACATGACGGTTGCATAGACAAAATTAAAGTTTTAAGCATTATTGTATTTTCATGATGAGCTTGTTTTTTTAAGTTCTTGTTAGGTAGGTAACATAATGTGCATGGGAGGCCGTCACCTCCTTCTGCGAAGCAGTTATGTTCGCGAAGGAGGAGGCGGAGCGCGCGAGGGAGATGCAAGCTGCACGCCCTCGCGGCCCCAGTCGCCCCCGGACGTCGGGAGTCGAGAGCCGACTTCCGGCCACCGTAGGCGCGGGCTTGCGGACGGTGAGCAATGGGCAGCTCGCCGTCCGATAAGGACCAGGCCCGTGTCGACGGCGCGTTGTGTTCCACGCGCGCCTCAAAGAGATGTCAGCACCAACCGACGGGGTCGAAAGACCAATGCCTGCTGGGGTTGCGGGTTTGTCCGAAAGGGATAACGCGGCCCCGGCACACAGGCAACGGAAGGAACACGGTTGGGTTTTAGTCAGTAAAAGTCTGACACACCCTCTCGCTCTGCCCAGAGCGGGAGAAGTCATTTGATGATTTCCCATCCTCAAAAAAAAAAAAAAAAAGGTAGGTAACATAATAATTTGGTGTTGAACTGTTTGGTATCTCAAAAGGTTTGTAAAAGTTATTTAATTAAGATTCCAAATTAAATAACTTTTACATAATTACTGTGTAGGTATTAATCCTCTCTGTTACGTACAATAACTTTTTTGAAAATTCTAATGGAAAGGAATTCTAGAACGGTTTCGATTGAATGATTGAATAAACGTTTCCATGAACTTGATTAATTCTTAACCTTCGTCAGGATTCCTGATGAACGAAATGTTTTATATTCTTGACTGAGGAATGGAAATACTTTATATTTTCCACATAGCTAGTACTTTATTAGCATTCCTTTTAACCCCAAAAACGGGATTGAAAGCCTAAAGCCGTCCTTTTCTAAGAGTAGATTTATCATACGCTCGACAGGACTGTGTCGCAGGTTTGACTCTTATATGGAATTAATGCTTGTTACGGGTCTGAGTAAGCATAATCAGCTTATACTTTCCCACTGTTGGGACCTAGGCCACCACCCTTTCCTCGCGCTCTTTCACTCTTTCTTTTTTCTTATTTTTTGTATTCTGTGTATTCTCTAAATTACTATCGACCACACAATCGACCACAATCGATCGATCGCTTACAATGTAGCACGCGAGTCCAGTGCGGGTTGGTAGAAGTCACATATCTTAGATTTTTTGGTTCTAGGTTAAGCCGCCGATTTCCTCACGATGTTTCTCTTCACCGTTTTGAAAGCGGTGGTGATGAAATTATTTACACAAAATCATGGGTCTGACCGATTGTGTCCAACCGTATAAACATACCCAAATAAGCTTTAATATTATGCCAAAAATGAAACTGTTTAATTTTGGGATTTATTGATCTCACAATCTTTCAAATAAATGTTCTTTGCTGAGACTACAAAGTATATGGATTGATTCTTTCACAAACCAAAAATAAATAAATGACAACGAACACACCTACCTACCTTTTTTTTTTTGGGGGTGGGTAATTATCAAATAACTTATCCCGCTCTGGGCGGAGCTGGAGGGCGTGTCAGACTTTTACTGACTAAAACCCACCCGTGTTCCTTCCGTTGCCTGTGTGCCGGGGCCGCGATATCCCTTTCAGACAAACTCGCAATCCTGGGAGACACCTACCTATCTACCTACAGAAAACTCAAATATAACAGACAGTTACAAAATCCGTAATATAAATTCGAGTTGCGATGGTAACGTCACAGGGAAGTTCAACTAGAGCTGTGATACGTCGCGTCGGTACAAAGGAATACCTAACGAATGTTTGCCATTCTGCACTGACAACGGAACCTATCGACCTATATTTCTAAGAACGGCACTAACAAGACAAGAAAAAGCGTTTTGTTTCATACAATCTGGAACTCGTTAACATAACATTTTAATTCGTTAGAAGATTCTTCTTAATTAAAATTGTATTTTTTTGTTGTTTAAGGAATGGCAGTACCAGTGTTTTGTTTGAAAAGTAAAGCAAAGTACACATTCATAGCTTCATATCACTGGTTTTTTTTGAGCTAACGTGAATTTTCCAATCTTTAATACATGGCTTTAAATTCGATGTTATCTTTGACATATCTGACATGGTCATTACGTGGTGGTAATTTGTTAATTGGATGTAGTTATGCAAAAGGTTCTAACCCACAAATCTGTCAAAATTAAGTTAATGGCCCTAGGCTACTTTTTAAAATACCCCTCATCATATAGTAAAAACTTTTTAGTCCTGTTTAGATTTAGAAACCGTCATTGAAATATTATACTATACCAACTTCGTGCAACTTATTGCATTGAAGACTTCATCAGGCGCATTTTGTGACGGTGAATTAGTTTTAAGTCTACCTACATGTATCTTAGTGTATTTTTCCCTTTGTTCTTCGGAATACATACGCATTTACAGCTCCAGTCTATATTTTCATTTTTTCCTGACTAATCACACATCTCAACATAATTTGGTCCTTTTCGAGCCAGATAAGTGAACCAGGAATAAGGATAATTCCAGGAAATATAAAATTTATCGGAAAATACTGTCGGTGCAGATTAGTGAGTAGCTGGCTAAGGTCAAAGGGTCACAGCGCAGCAAAGAATTGTGCAGTAAGTGCAGTAAGAGTGCAGTGTTCCTATTTACGTTTATTTCAGAACCCATTACTCATAATCAGGTAGTATTTAACGTTTTTTTATGGAATTGTAAAGGTTAGTACAACATTGGTATCTAATTTCTTTGTTCATGTGCACATGTAAGATTTATTTTCAAGCCACCAAATTATTGTTATAATTTGCAGCCAATCTATTGTATTAAAGGTAATTAAGCAGCAAACTAGGTTTTCTATAATTGTTAACCATTAATTTAAGCAGTTTCCTTTGTTATCTTGCAATAAAATTAATAAGAAATCTTACTTCATCAGCTATTAGCCAAGTAAATTGTATTGTATTCCGGTACATTTTAACTTATCTTAGTAAAGTTCATACAAGTGAATAGTAAAACTGACAATTCACATTAATATTATTGTCCACAGTCTAGAAAGCAGATTGATTTTTGTAACAGTTATCAATAAATCTTGTTTAATTTCACATTAGAAAACTTATCAAGTTAAAGCAGCCATTCTATTGTTAAATAAGTATTCCCTCTAGCGAATTTAGTAAGCCCTTTAGGTGTTTATCCTTTGGTAGGTATTTAACGATAGTAATATTATATTTATTAAAATATAAACTTGTTACATTTCAGTTTGGTTACCTGCTTCCCAAAGAATGACTGGTATGGAAGAAAAGGAGCTCATTAAAAAACGAGCAAGTTACAAAGGTCGATTAACGGTATTTTCTAATTACTTAGAGGATTTTAAAAAGGATTCTTTAACGCAAACCCAGATTAATGAACTGCAGTTACGCCTCGGTAAGATTGAACTTGTTTATTCGCAATATGACGACGTTCAGTTAAGGTTGGATTGTATAGCTGAGGATATGAATACACAGTTAGCAGAACGTACTCAATTTGAAGGCATATATTACAAAGTTGTTGCGAGGGCACAGGAATTACTAGCCAGACGCAATGATATTGGTAATGAAGATAAGTTTTCTCGCTTTAGCAATAATCGGCTGGTTAGGTTACCAACCATTCAGCTACTTAAGTTTGACGGGACGTATGACAAGTGGTTAGAGTTCCATGACACGTTTTCAAGCTTAATACATTTGGATGACCAAATTGATGAAATAAATAAGTTTCATTACCTCCGAGCTTCCTTGGAAGGGACAGCCGCCTTAGTCATACGGGCTATTGAATTTCCGGCTAATAATTATTCCATTGCGTGGAATTTATTATGTGAAAGGTTTGATAACAAGCGGCTTCTCATTCAAAATCATATGGCAGCCTTATTTAACATCGAAGTGGTTAATAAAGAATCCTCAGATAATATAAAAAACATAATTGATACTTTAAATAAAAACTTACGTGCGTTAGAATCTTTAAGTGAACCAGTTAAGTTTTGGGATACGTTGATAATTTATATAGTTACTCACAAATTAGATTCAAGGACTTATCGACACTGGGAGGAAGAAAAAGGTCATTTAGACAAAGATAAAACAATCACATTAGAAATATTCCTAGAATTCTTAAGAAATCGTGCAGTTTTGCTTGAAACACTTGATTTGTCTCGCAATCAGGCTAATAATACTAATAGTACTTCTAAATCTAGCAAGCATAAAACAATGATATCGGTGAGAAGTGAGACACCACCACAGAAAAGTAAAAATAATACCAGTTCCTCACCAGTGTCATGCCCGCATTGTATTGATAAACATAATTTACTCAACTGTCCACAGTTTCTTGGTCTCAGCAACGAAAAACGGCTTGAGCTTCTTCCTCAATACAAAGTATGTTTCAATTGTTTTCGGTCTGGTCATTACGCAAATCATTGCAAATCTTTTGGTTGCAAAAAATGTAAGCGTAAACACAATACACTGGTTCACGTAGCAGGTGCTTCACAGAAACCTATGCCTAATGTTTCTACCTCGCAAACCGACAGCACTGTTACTGCAGATGTTAACTCAGCTGAAAAGAAACCCAATACAAATGTGACACTATCTGCACGTGCTACAATATATCTTAACAATAAAAGTAAAAGTCAAGTTTTATTGGCTACTGCATTAATGAAGGTGTATGATAAGAATAATCGCGAACATCTCGCTCGGGCTATACTGGACACTGGCAGTACTTCTTGTATAATGACAGATAAGTTATGTGATTTATTGAATTTACCTACCGTACAAGTTAATGAATCTGTACAAGGCATTAACAATTCTAAAACAAACATTAGTAAAATGTGCAGTGTTTCTGTAAAATCATTAAGTGAAAACTTCACTACTAACCTTTTTGTTTTATTTTACCAAACATAACAGATGAAGTACCATGTCAGAAATTATCCATTAGTAATTTAAATATACCAAGCGACATTTGTTTAGCTGATCCTCATTTCCACACGCCATCGACAGTGGATCTTATAATAGGTGCAGATGTTTTCTGGGACCTACTGGGGCGGCAAAAAATCAACTTAGGTAACGGCAAACCAATATTATTTGAATCTAGGCTAGGTTGGTTAGTTTCAGGTACGTTAATTAATAGTGGCCACGTATCACGGTCACCATCAGTTCTTAAAGTTAACATTGCAAATCTCAATGTCAGCTCTTCTCACAACTCCACATCAGGAGATGACATTCAAAACCTTTTATCGCGTTTCTGGGAACTGGAAGAAGTCCCCAATAAGTCATCTTCATATTCTGATGAGGAAGCTAAATGTGAAGAACATTTTGTACAAAACACCACTCGGATGGCAGATGGTCGGTTTTGTGTTAGGATACCACTCAAGCAATCACACCATATTCTAGGTGACTCACTGGCTAGAGCAAAACATTGTCTCTTTTCTATTGAACGTAGATTTAAAAGTCAGCCAGCTTTAAAAACTCTTTATTGCCATTTCATGAAAGAGTACATTTAATTAGGACATGTCTGAGTGTTCCGTTGATCCACAAAAAATGGCGTATTTCATTCCACACCACGGTGTTCTGCGCGAGCATAGCATAACCACAAAAATAAAAGTAGTGTTTAATGCCAGCAGTCTTACTACTTCAGGTGTTTCATCTAACAACTTACAAATGGTAGGTCCAGTTGTTCAAGACGACTTAATGTCTTTACTTCTTAGGTTCAGAAAACATAAATACATTCTTTCTGCTGATGTAGAAAAAATTTATCGACAATTTATTGTACACCCTGATGATGACAGACACTTACAAAGAATAATGTGGCGTGAGGACCCGTCGGTCCCGGTCAGTCTATTAAAACCTATGAATTAAACACTGACACTGAACTACACTCACTCACTGACACACACACACACACTTCACACTCACTCACGCTCTCTTCTTCGTCACTTCACTGTGACTTATGGAACAGCAAGTGCACCTTTTTTGGCGACTCGGTGTTTAAAACAAGTTGGCTTAGATTGTAAGGATGAGAGAATTGCTGGTATTATAATCCATGATTTTTATGTCGATGACTTGCTCACAGGTGGGGATTCAATATCTGACGCCATAAATATCCGCCAGAAAATCACTGCCGAGTTGGCTTCCGCTGGTATGCCACTTAGGAAGTGGAAATCCAACAATACTCTGGTTATATCAGATCAAGTTACAAGTTCATCATTAAATTTAAACATTGGTTCTAATGAGCCAAGTAAAACTTTGGGTCTTAACTGGCTAACAGACTCTGATGAGCTCTGTTTTTCAATTAGTAATACGTCAATATCAGATAATGTCACAAAGCGTGAAGTTTTGTCAGTTACATCCCAAATATTCGACCCTTTAGGTCTATTAGGTCCTTGTATCATTCCAATGAAAGTAATAATGCAAAAACTTTGGTTACATAAATTATCATGGGATGACTTTTTACCACCAGATGTCGCTAAGACATGGAACAATATTGTTAATAGGTTATTTATTTTGAATAGTTTACGCATCCCACGTTTAGTTTTTTGTGATTTCTGGAAGGTGATAGAATTACACATATTTTGTGATGCATCACAAACCGCATGCATCTATGTAAGGAGTATTAACAACAATAACGAAGCTATGGTGCGTTTGCTTACAGCAAAGAGTAGAGTGGCTCCCATCAAGCCAACCACAATTCCTCGGCTCGAGCTCTGCGCGGCCTTGGTTGGTGTGAGGCTATATGAAAAGGTGATCGAGTCACTTGGCGCGCCAATTCAAAGTAGTACATTTTGGAGTGATTCTACAATAGTGCTGGGGTGGTTGAAAATGTTACCAAGTAAGTTGCAACCATTCGTGCGCAATCGTGTTGCAGAAATCGTTGAAAAAACGAATGCTAATAATTGTACCTGGAGACATGTTCCGACTCATCTTAACCCCGCTGATCTTGTATCTCGTGGAATTGATGTAAGTCAAATTCAAAGTCATAATTTATGGTGGTCGGGACCTAATTTTTTAAACCAGGATACAAGCGAGTGGCCTTCTTTTCCAACCACTGCAGTAGAATCGCTACTAAAACTGAGATTTCTTTATTAACTACTTCTAAGACTTCAATACCTTTAATTAATTTTAATCGGTTTTCAAACCTTTCTCGACTTACACGCACAGTAGCATACACGTTACGATTTATTAATATTTGTAAAAAGCAACCACCAAATACTTTACATCTTAGTGAAGATAAATTACAAAATGCGTTAAACTTAATTGTGAAACTCTCTCAAATTGAATCATTTCCCGAACATGAAATGTTAATAAAAAATCAGTGCTTACCAAAAGGGAGTCCACTGACTAAACTTAACGTATTTTTAGATAAAAATAAATTAATTCGTGTAGGTGGTCGCTTACAAAATTCCTCATTTTCATATGAGAAAAAGCATCCGTTAGTGATACAGTCCACTCATCGATTTTCTAAACTAATATTTAAATTTAAACATAAAACTCTAATGCATGCAGGACTACAACTACTATTGGCTTGTGTAAGAGATACTTACTGGCCAATAGGTGGTCGCAACCTGGCTAAATTGTGTTACCATCGTTGTGTCATTTGCAGTCGCATTACAGCTAAACCAATTAATCCCATTATGGGCAACTTACCTGAACGACGGGTGGCGTCCGGTGGTCATCCATTCGAATGTGTTGGGGTTGATTACGCTGGACCTATTCTGTCAGCGTCTTGACAAGGTCGTGGTTGTAGACTTGTAAAAGTTTACATTGTACTCTTTGTTTGTTTTACAACGAAGGCAGTTCACATTGAGTTGGTGGGTGACTTAACCAGGCAAAATTATTTGTCAGCACTTCGTCGTTTTATGTCTCGCAGAGGTAAACCTACGCATATATATTCCGACAACGGAACCTCGTTTGTAGGCGCTTATAATGAAATCGGCAAATTTTTGAAGGTTAACAGCAGTTCATTGTCTGGTGACATGGCCGCTGAAGGGATTAACTTCATTTTTATTCCTCCCTATGCTCCAAATTTCGGTGGTCTTTGGGAGGCAGGTATCAAATCAGTGAAGTTTCATTTAAAAAGAGTAATGGGAAATTGTCATTTAACTTATGAGGAACTATATACAGCACTGGTTCAAATCGAAGCACTCCTGAACTCGCGCCCGCTCTCGCCGTTGTCATCGGACCCTAATGACCTTCTGCCGCTGACACCTGGACACTTCCTGATAGGACGCACACTCACATCCTTGCCGGTGCCGTCGTATGAAACTGCTTCAGTTACTCACTTGAAGCGATATGAGAGAATAGAGGCATTACGTCAACACTTCTGGTCGAGATGGAATAAAGAATATATATCTGAACTACAGCAGCGGACAAAATGGAGGTCTTCAAAGGCGGTCTTAGAGACTGATCGCCTTGTTATAGTAAAGGAAGAAAATCTACCACCATTGAAATGGCGATTAGACCGGATCTCGGCAGTCTACGCAGGACGTGACGGAATCAGTCGTGTGGCCGATATTAGAACTGCGAGTGGAACCATCAGGCGTGCATGCAGCAAGATATGCCCACTGCCATTAAATGAAGATTCTGGTTGAAAGATTGCCTTTCAACGCCCGGGGGCATGTTTAGATTTAGAAACCATCATTGAAATATTATACTAAACCAACTTCGTGCAACTTATTACATTGAAGACTTCATCAGGCGCATTTTGTGACGGTGAATTAGTTTTAAGTCTACCTACATGTATCTTAGTGTATTTTTCCCTTTGTTCTTCGGAATACATACGCATTTACAGCTCCAGTCTATATTTTCATTTTTTCCTGACTAATCACACATCTCAACACTGGTTTCTATTGAGCTAACGTGAATTTTCCAATCTTTAATACATGGCTTTAAATTCGATGTTATCTTTGACATATCTGACATGGTCATTACGTGGTGGTAATTTGTTAATTGGATGTAGTTATGCAAAAGGTTCTAACCCACAAATCTGTCAAAATTAAGCTAATGGCACTAGGCTACTTTTTAAAATACCCCTCATCATATAGTAAAAACTTTTTAGTCCTTTAAATGTTAATAATTCTTTGATTTCCAATGTTCCTACCAACAACGCATAACCCATTAGGAGCTAAAAACAATTTAAAATGCATCAATCTCTCTGAAATGTTTTTATTTTAATCTTTATTAATATGAATCATTTCGCTGTAATGAATCACATAAACTTGAAACGTTTTTGCGAGAATGTTTTCATGGAATGTAAATTGCAAGTGTGTTGTGTGTGTGTGGTTTTGGAACGTTTAAACGCATTTAGATTGTTTTATTTTTTATGTTATCAGGTATGGCTGTGTAATGTGTCATTATAAAGAGGTGTATAAAAACGATTTTATCATTGGCTTGGTTTTCATATAATTTGTATTTATACTCTAGATGTTTCGTAAAAACCAGCTTGGAAAGTTTTTGCAAAAATCATATTTATATGAACATAACCTGAAATTTATTTTCCTAAAACGTTCCATGTGCCACGTTTTTGATAAAATTTACGTAATTTTTTTTTTGCACATATCTCTTATTTACTGTTTTAGTATAATATACTATGTCACACTTAAATAAATAGGGTAATAAAATTAAATGAATCAATAATATTAAAGAAAAAGTTTTATTCATATATATTTATCGCATAATCTTCAAACTCTAAATCAAAAGTCAAAGTCTAAGTCTCAAAGTTATATATTACTTTAATATTATTTATATATATTATATTATTATTAATTTTAACTTGCTGTGGGTTGGAACGTTTTTGGATAACTACGTCCAATTATAGTTAAGCCTTATTGCACGCTAGCATTAGTATGCATGGTTGGATCCTGGCCAGAGCCTTATCTTGGATCTAGAGTTGGCCAAACAATCGGATCGAATCGATTTTGAAAGACGAGTGAATGGTATCGACTAAAATCGATTACGCGATTACAAATCGAACCATTAGTAATTGCGATAAAACTTTCATGATTAGGGTAGCAGCTATTGTACCTGAAACTGAAATTGCTTGAACATTACTCATTTAATGACTGAATGGTTAAAGTGTAGTTCAAAACAGTGATCGTACGAAGTACGGTGGGAATGAGTAACTTGGAGGGACAATTAGTGTAATCAAGGTAGCAATTACACTAATCTGCGTTCGCAATTCATTTGTCAAACATATAAACAAACACGAGTTTCACGAAAAACCACTGTAATGCCTACACATAAGGTTCAGTTTGCGCTACAACTTAATATTTTTTATGACTTTTTCAACAGTACTAGTCGGTGTAATCAACTGTATTTACACTAGCATAAAGTTGATATTTGTCTAAGTGAAAAACTCGTGTTTGTTTACATGTTTGGCAAATAAATTGCGAACGCAGAATATGTTTGTATTGATGTTCTACCTCTGTCTCCCACATGGGTCTTTATCAGAGGTGTATATGGAGAAACCTGTTAGGCAGTGATAATATTAGGGACCGTATAGGAAGTAAGGTTGGAATTCAATACCTATAACCCCGTTAACATAAAATAACTTCACGACTTGTTTCCCGAAGGGGAAGTTTTATCTAACAATAGTAGGTTCACCCACATTTCGCCAGTTATGTTTAAGTCCCATGTAAAAGGGGGCGACCCTATTACAATCAACCGGGCATAAATTCAGACTCCGGGCTGATACAACGCTATTAACATCTCTTAAATTATATTTTATTAAAGTTTCTTTGTTTAAATATAATAATTTTGTCTCTTTCTAGCCAAGAAGAGAAACTTTGAAGAAGGAGGCAGTAGCATCCTTGTAGGTATTATGGTTATAGTATAATATTGTGGTTATAGTGGCTATAATAGTTTAACATACCATAACAAAAATGAATAAAAGTTTAATACATTCTTAAATAAATTGAAACAATTTCTAATATGTTTATGCTATTATAATATCAATGAATAACTAAATGACAAATTTTAATTGACATGTTTTATACTTATTTTATTGTTAAATTAATTTTAATAATATTTAATTTTATTTTATATTTGTGTTATATTTGATTTGTTTTTTTTTTGTAATTTTAATTTTATCGTCATGCAGATAATTCATTTATCATGAGGATAAAATTATTATAATAGCTCTAATATTATATTATAATATTATTAATAGCTAGTTACAAAAATAAGAACTCTATAAGGGCACAGGCCCTTGTAGAGTTTTTATTTTTGTAACTAGCTTTAAGCTTAATGTAACATCTTTTCTACAATATGCAAATGAATAAATAAAAAATAAATAAAAATATATACGAGTATATAAACATTCTAGTTTGTCCATAAAGGACACAAATTATCATGAGGCTGATAATGATCTTGCAGGACAAAATCTGGATTGTCTAACATTGACATAAACAATCATACCAGCCTATTACTGTCCCACTGCTGAGGCAAAGGCCACTTCTCAAAGAAAGAAGGCACGAGCAGTGATCACCACGCTTGCTCAACACGGATTGGCATGGAATCAGGGTTTTCTAGGTTTTCTCACGATGATTTTCCTTAACCGATGACAATAACGTCAAAGATAAATTCAGAAATAAATTGAAAACGTCACATAATTACATAAACGAACATAAACTTATCTTTGGGAATTTAGTAAGTTCGATGTTTCTTAACTTCCTTCCTTTCGTTTCTTTTTTCCTCCTATATTCAGATTTGTTACAGGTATAAGCAGTCATGTCATTTGGTTTAAATAATGTTTTAATTTATATTATTTTACTAGCAGCGCCCCGCGGTTTCACCCACATAAGACTCGATTCCGTGTGAATATCGGGATAAAAAGTATCCTATAACACATAGGATACTTTGCGCATCCAGCTATCTGTGTCCAAAATTTTATCCAAATCTGTTAAGCCATTTTTGAGTGATTGAGTAATAAACATTCAAACTTTCACATTGAAAATATTATATATATATATTTATAATATTAGTAGGATAGTAGGATCTATATATATACAAATATAAATCCATTGTTTGTCTTATTTGTTTGAGTATATTCGTGTATTTATCTGTTCTTGTATTTATTTATATTAAGTTATATAATATATATAGGTTAATAGGTATGTGTATATCCTTATATTTAAAAATATTTATTTCATAATTTTCGATATTGTACTTACCACTGTTTGTCTCTGCATCACCCAAAGGTTGACTGGTAGAAAATACCTATGGAATTAAGTCCGCCTCTGTACATTTGTGTGCTTAATAAATAAATATATATATATATATCTCTATATATTTATTTATTTATTTATATTATATATATATACAAATATTAGTAGGATAGTAGGAATTTATCTTATATATAAATTGTTTTCTATTTTGTGAATGTGAGAACGTTGTACTGTTGATTTGTTGACCATTTTCTATTTTATTAAGTACCTCGTACTTGTTCTTCTTCCCCTTATCGTATGCCGTATCGATGGCAATCTAAATAGACTCAGCCCAGAATTCTGCCACTAGTTTGGCGCCATCACTACCATTCATCAGTTCCTGTAACGTGCAGCCGACAGAACACGACATTAATTATACCATAGTTTGTGAAATAGTGCCACATTTAGATTCCAAGGCGGAGTTGTCTATGAAGGTCCTGAAGACCTGAAGGTCTGGTACTTGTTGAAAGACCTGCAATGTCCTCATTGTTAATTAAAAATATTTTAGTAGCCAATTATTTTTAAAAGAGTATATAAAGGAGTTTCTTGCCGGCTCTTCTCTATATGAAACGACCAATTGGAACCGTGCACCTAGCTTCTGACGTTTCATAAGTGCCCATGTAGGTTTATGTGAAATAAAATATTTTGATTTTGACTTCCTATGCTTTTGTGACTTCCTATAAACCCCAAATAAATCAGTGATTACTTTAGAAAGACTAAATAAACTCTGTTATTTGACTGTTTGGATTCAAAAATAAACTAAAGGGTCAGAGCGTACGGATGTCGGAAGTTTGAAACAATATCCGGAACGGATGAAATCGATTTGATTTCATTCGTTTGAACCATTGCTTGGGATATTAGAAACCAAAAGCCTCTGATGTCCACGCTGCTTCATCTATATACAGTTCATGGAGCTGTGTGGTCATCATGGAAATCTGTCATTTTCACCCGTATTTAGCATTCAGGTGTCAAAAAACGCTCTGCATTTGGACAACCGATATTGTATTACCGTTCACCGTTTTCTTAAGAAACCAAAACTTGCCAATTGACCATGTTTGCCTTTATATAAAATAATCCCCACCATTCAAAGTCTAAGTCAAACAATTTATTACAATTTGGCACATAAAAGGCACCTTTGAACGTAAATTTTACAAAAAACAGAATTGATTCTAGTCCTTCCAAAAGGTAGTTTTCGTATTGCGAAGAACGGGCAAGAAACTCCACCGTTACTCTTTTAAAATGGTTTACAATATTTTGTATACATTAATTATATGTGAAGACGATGCATCTAGAATAAGATTACTATACCACGATATGTAAAAAGAATGGAAAATTAAGCAATGACAGATTAATTAATTATGTGATAGATAGATGGTGCTGCACCTTGACCCATTTAAATGAAATTAAACTCAGTTATCGAAATCAATTAGGATGCACTCTTCCATATTATTATTATTTATTTCTACCATTTTTATTTCGAAGCCGCAAACGCATCCAACCGCAGACTGCGAATGACTTTAATCAACGTAAAATGAACGCCCAATGAACTCGAAAAGTTACATAATTTTTTACCAGGACTTTGTTTCTTAAATATATTTTTTCGTTTGACTGAACTGACCAGCTGGGGAAGGCATCAAAGTAAAATAAATATTATTTTGAGAAAAATCTGTTAATATTAAAAAAAGTTAAAAACGATTTCTTAAAAAAAAAATGAATTAAAACAAAATTAAAAAACTCGCTTTTTAAATGCACTAAAAATTATAGAATAATAGATTCGTCAAAACGAATCATATGAGCTCAAACTCGAGGGGTTTGCTAGACAGTAGCTACTGAAGAATTCCACTATCAACCTCTTGGTTCATCACCAGACCGCTACCAAGCTCAATCTATTAGACTCGTTAAAACGAATCATATGAGCCCAAACTTGGCGGTTTTACTAGTAGCCACTGAAGATTTCCACTATCTGCTGGCTCCATCATCAGATCAGCTCAGAGGTACCAAATTATAATATTGTCATCCAAACTACATTTATAAATACAAAGTTTCATCAAAACGAAGCATGATTCCAAACTTAGTAAGTATTCTAGTTGCCACTGAAAATCTCCACTATCCAATTCCTGGCTCCATCATCAGATCTTTGTTACCAACCCCAATCTATTGGACTCATCCAACCGAATCATAAGAGCCTAAACTCGAGGGGTTAGACAGATAGATACAGGTCAAGCAAATAAAAGCGTGTTAAAAAGGAAATCCCAAATAAACTGATATTTTCATATTCCTTGTCACTGTTGTTCACTTACACATCTTCATGTAAGGTCAGGGAATTTTATTATTTATCAATTTTAAGAGCTGATTTCTCCAATGAACCTGAACGTGATCAGTAGATCTAAACCGCGTGTAACAGCTGTCAGTGTCATCATTCTATTTTTTTTTTTATGGCAAGCAAAGCCGATGTCGACCATTCTGCCAATGTCTAAAGTGAATTTGGAAAAGCAAGTGTACATATATTGGTAAAAATTTAAAATTAAAATAGTAAAAATCTTCGATGGTACAGTAGGCTTAATGTAGCTTGTGGCTTGTGGGGTTAGTACTGGACTGAAATAAACAAAAAAATTAAATTAGATAAATATTATAATTATTGTTAGAACAAATAATACCACATCCACACAGACAGAATATTTTTGGGAGACAGGTCATAATTTTATATTATTGTGACGGATGAAATCATCAGCGCCACGCCCCACAAGCAGTTCTGGAGATGGTTGTGTTAAAAGGGAGGGGAAATTAATCGGAAGAGGGATCTTAAATTTAAGGAGACGGCTATACGAATGTAGAGATGGAATGTTGTTAGGACATTCAAAAAATATATGATCCAGGGTGCCCACTCAAACCCGCACTCGCAGACAGAGGAGTCCACGGGCACGGATTTTTGTAATAAGATGGGAGTGCTACAAAAACCTATAAGCGGATTCTACAGATAGCGGAAATAACAGTTTTCGGTACTTTTTTGTGACCGAAAAACCACGGTTTTGGTTTTATGGTCGGTTGCACTGCATAAAAAAATTGCTTTTCTTTTTACTGGACATATTCCACTGCTCCTGCACTGTAGATTCAGTCTTGGAAGGGACAATAGTTCGTAGCCCTGATAGGCATTGTGTGTGAGATCTGACGATAAAGACGAACAAGCATCTTTGGCCAAAGCCACAATGACTAGGAATCCAAATTAACTAAACATCATTTTGATTACTAGCGCAGGACAATAATGTTTATTTTATTAAATAAGGAAACTGCCATTTACTATTAAAGGGATTTTGGACTAAGGCTTGCAAACAGCTAAAGGAATCTGTAAAAATAACGGCTTTCTCAATAATGTGGTGTCAATCAATAAAAAGACAGGTTTCCAATATAGCCACACACTTACCAGTGAATACAGAAGACTCCTTAGGGCATTTAAACTGTAAGATGATTTTGGAGCTTTGGTAATAGACCGCAGCGCTCGTGTGACTAAGAGCGGTTAGTTTGGAAACATCCGTAAAAAATAATTGAAAACCATTCCCACCACCGCATTGAAAGCCAAATTCGCTGACGGGGATTTTTTTGATATACCAATATTAAAGAAAATGTTTGGGGTATATCTTAAAACTTCATAAGCAAATTGAAAAGAGGATACTGGACGATCGGGCTTACTAAATTTAATTTGAACTTCTGCATATGACATCTAACTCGTTCAGTCTGCCTATGAGAGGATGGGAGGATCTACATATTAGTCTAGATATAAAATGGGAGGCCAAATCAATATTTGGCCTCCCATTTTGTATCTAGACTGGCCCTTAGACAGCAATCCGTCTAAGGGCCAGTGGAGGTTGAGCACATTCGACTTGCAATGCGTTAACGGGCGAGGACTTTATACAACCTGAGATTATTCGAAGGTATTTGGACGGAACTCTATCCAGCCCAGCCAAAGCACCATTGTTGCAGGATCAGAAGATATGTTCCATAGTCTAAAACACTACAAACTAAGGCATTGTAAACTAATTTCATAGTGTAGGGGTGAGCATGAGCAACACACCAAACACCCGCAAGAACTTTTGAAATTTAAATAATTCTTTCACATTTTTGGACAAGAAAATTTATGTGTTATTTGCCAGTTAATTTTGTATCTAAAATAACGCCTAAAAATTTAACTTTACTAACTATAGGAATATTTTTACCTAAATTGTTCACTCCATTATGTGGAATAAGTCTTTTGCGAGAGAAAATAACTACCGATCTTTATTTGTAACACACCTCGGCCTCGTCCCTATCCCTGATCGCTGAAGTGCATTCTGGATCCCACCACAGAGGTGAAGGGATTTTGTTACAGGCATTATTTTTCAATGGAAAGCAGGCATCTGCACTGGAGGTTATAGCTGTTAGAAAACTTTTGGGTTTTGACTTATATTTCAAAAGTGGAGTGGAAGTTTTTTCTAAATAAGAATTATTGAGCAAAGATATGATTATAGGGTAGTGATCACTAGCATGCGTCAGGATTGTGCATTCCCATTGAGTCAATGCTGCTAACTCAACTGAACAAAATGTAAGGTCTACACAACTCTTTTGCTGTCCAGGAAGTTGTTTAAAACGCAGAGATCCAAGTCATCTAAAACATCAACTAGAGCCATACCAAAGGCATCACGGCGTTTAGACCCCCATATCTATAGTGATGGCAGTTAAAGTCACCCATGACCAGTATTGGACCATGAACATTAGAAAAAATGTCTTTTAAAATTATAAAAAAATCTTGGTGAGGATGTGCAATATATAACTGGAAAACACTGTGATGCCCTCAACTGTCCCCGCGACAATACTCATATCACCCATAAGTGAAGGGACAGGAAAGGGCAAAACTGGGACCCGGTTGTTGACTAAGAGAGCCGACCCTCCATAGACATCAGATCTGTCACATCTGAAAATGCCAAGTCTCAGCTATGGAACAAGCCAATGGCTTGTACTTATTTAAAATAAATATGAGGTCGTGCTTTTTATGCCACACGCTCCTAACATTCCACTGTAGGAATACTTGGCGAGACGCCACTTCTAACATCTTAGAGATGAGTTATAAGTTGGTCGGCAACGTTGGACGGTGATTGGGAATTAGAAATAGAAGAAGAAATAACGATAGGTAAGAGTTTTATAAGAAGTTCAATAATAGAGGAAGTACTATTATTGGAAGAGACAATATTATTATTGAAAGCGCAGTCATTAGGCTGTGAAAGTTGGGGGGAACTAATAATTAGTTAGCAGATAATTATTATCTGCTGATGAGCAGCATTGTCATAAGATGGGGAAAGAGGGGCATGGGTCTTAATGACTTTCTGTCTATCATGCTCGGGGCATGAACTGCTATTAGCGAAGTGATTACCCGAACACATAATACAGAAGTCCTCGCCCTCAGAAATGTTGCATCCATCACCTGGGTAATCGTGGCTACATTTACTGCAGCGTTGTTTTGACCTGCATACATTTTCCACATGACCAAATCTACAACATTTTTGACATTGGATGGTGGGATATATGTATTCTTCAATAGGAAGGGATGTGCAACAGCAAAAGATCCTTTTGAGTAAGACTTGTCCATCAAATGTGATTACACAAGTTTCAGTGGGTTTCCACTCATTATCCCCGTCCTTCTGAACATTTCTATTAATTCGATGAACTTTAAGAATTTGCCCACAGCCTGACGGGACAGACAAATATGACATTACTTCATCTTCGGAAATATCTGAGGGAACTCCTGTAACTACTCCCATCCTTGTGATGTTGAATATAGGATAGAAGCAGTATAATTTACTTGGTTAACAAAGTATTAACCAAGAAAGAGTTGGCATCCTGAGGGGACAAAAACTCTACCGAAACGCGGTTTCGACCAACCCTATTAACCCCACCCCGAAATATGTTCGCAATGTTGTGGGTTATTAAAAATTTTCCAAAATTAACCAGGTGTAAGGTGTTGCCTGAGTTAGGTTGGTTTTTACGGGAGACGTGGACGACATAAAGAGCCTTATCTACTGCCAAATATTTGACACGTCCAATTTGGCTTTTCATTTGTTAATATGGGAGGGGTAGGTGTCAAAATATCTTCGTTACCGGGACGCTTACGGGGTGACTTAGGCTTACTTGACTGATCTGGAATTGAGGGGTTGATACATCCATCTCTGTAAAAGTACATACAACATCCGCGAATTGCGATAGTCGATTTGGGGAAACAGGAGATGAAAGAACTGAAATGTCGGGGGATCAGGACCGAGGAGTTTATTTTTATCCATCTTGGATAAAAGAGTTTAAAATAGGACAATTACAATACAAACCTGTTTACGAACACAAGGACAACCAACACACTTATAAAACAAGACACTTAAATATCAACAATCACAAAAAAACTGGTATACACACGTGCTAATCAAGAACACCGTGGCGAAAAAGCCCAGTGTCATCATTGTTGTCTTCTTTTTTTCGTGTGGTTAGAGTGACTAACCTGGTGACAGAGTTTTAAAGCCGCCCATGGGCTTTGACTTGGCTTCACATGCCGTCGAGAAATATCTCTCAGGCATGGCCGGTTTCCTCACGATGTTTTCCTTCACCTTTTTTGTTTTTTTTTTATCATTCTTGTGGAATATTGACACTCCTGACTGACAAGGTTTTGAACGCAGGTTAGATGTGCTGAACGTGTTTCACTTTCTTTTGTAAAATTGGAACTAAGTGAATTTGCTATGGTAAAGGCATTTCATACAACTGACAAATAATGCCAATTTAAGTAGGTAGTCAATTTGATAAACAATGAATTTCTTTGACTTTACGTTTACATATTATTATTTATCGTAGTGTTGGTTTGTATTCTATTTCACTTTATTAAAGTAGGTAATAATTGGGTAGGCGTGAGCCACTTTTTGAGTTCCGTGTCATTGCTAGGTAGTTGAATACAATAATAAGGCAGGGGCCATAGTCCTTTCATAGTTCCAGGTCACCATGTTATTTGTGTATGTCTCTATTAATTATATATTTTACGTACAAGTATGCAAGTGCTATATTTATAGATTTGATCAATATTCATTAATTTTGTTTATTTTAAAAGCTTTTGAGAAGATGTTAAATAATTATAATTGAATAAGACTTTAATAATTTTATATTGAGATGTTTGTAGTAAGTAGTAGTAGTTTTTTAAGGTAAGTTTTGGCAGCACTTCCCCATATTTCGATTAAATAATCGAGATGTGGTTTAACCATCGAGCTATAAATAATATATCGGACCTGTAGTGAGAGACATCGGACAGTTCCTATAATTAAGTGCACCAGTCAGTGATGATATCTTTTTTCTTATTTTCTCAATGTGAGGTTTCATTGTAAGTTTATCTAGGGTCTATAAGGGTAAGACCTAGATATTTCTCAGTATTTGTTTTTAATAAGGGTTGACCATTTATATTTAATTCACCATGTGTCTAAAGTTTTTTATTTTTAGCACTAAATATAATGTATTTGGTTTTACTAGCATTTATAGAAAGCAGATTGCATTGGAACCAAATAGATAGTCTGTAAAGATCACTTTGTGCTTCTTTAACCATTTCTTCCATAATACTGCCAAAGTAAAAAATACTAGTATCGTCGGCATACAGTGAAATAACTCCCTTAAGTCCGATTTCATTAATATTGTTGATGTAGATAAGGAATAATAGAGGCCCTAGCATAGAACCTTGTGGTACTCCACAGGTAGTGGGTTTGGGTTCACTTCGATTTTCACCAATACCGACTACTTGGTACCTATTAGTAAGATAAGAATTTAATATTTTTAATGCAAAGCCAGTAATACCGATACTTTCCAGTTTTTTAGGAAGAAGTTTGTCTTACAGTGTCAAATGACTTTTTTAAATCAATGATATTTGTTTTTTATTAATGTTAGTTTTTAAGTTAGTTATAAGGTCAATAGTCGCGGATAAGGTGTTTGATTTCTCTCGGAAGCCATATTGGTTTTTGGAAATAAACGTTACAGAATTTAGTAAGCTTGTAAACGATTATGAACAATTTTTTCGTATATTTTAGAAATTATCGGTAAGACCGATATTGAACGATAATTACTCACATCTGCGTTGTTTCCGGTTTTATGTATCAGTTGTGTTAGTGTATCAGGAAATATTTTTTCCTGAAGGCTTTTGTTAATGCATTTTATTAAGTCTTCCAAAAGTAAATCTATACATTTAATTATTTTAGTACTGATGCCGTCGATACCTGTAGGTACTCGTGTTAGTTTTCAATTTATCAATCATTTTTTAAACCTCTTTATTTGTGGTTGGTGACAAATCTGCAAGTTCTATACCAGCCTGCAAACTTGTACTCAATGTCGAAAGCGCGTTAGTTGCATTATTTTGATTACATTTTGGGATTCACTTGCTAGCACTACCACTAGCTATTCATATGTAATGAAATACAGGAAATAATAATGCTTAACTTGTCTGCATGTTTCTCATTTACAAATTTTAATAATCCAATTTTATTGGATAAAAAACAATATAATTGGATAATTCAAATTTGATTTGAATTTGTCAGTGACATATTTCAATGTTTGGGTCGCCTTGACGAATTAAGTGTTAGTTCTGCTATCGAATACACCCTATATAAAATGAACTGAAATAAATCGGTTACCGAGAGTGCCTACCAGTCGTCAAAATGAACGCTTTGGTTTTGGTAAGTATCCTGAATTTTTTATAAGTTACTAGGTATATTTATTTATATTTCTGGACTAAATCACTTTCCAAAATAATATAAAATATATAATAGGTAAACAACAGTAATAGCTAAATCAAAGCTAAGCCAATAGATTACTAAAGTCCATAATAGCTCAGCTCAAATTCACTCCTTCTGTCGCTCGCACTATACTGATCGGGACTGAGTGAGAGCGAGACTGAGCGGCGGGGAGAAGGCTCCAAGGCGCTAATAGTTTAGTTAATTTCTATTTTCGGCGAAAAAACTGCAAAGAACAACTGTATCTGTAAGAGTTAGTTCAGTAATTATGCAAATTTTCGTGATCTAATTTGAAGTATTTTGGAATACCAGCGCAGCGGGGTATTGTTTGATTTAACTTTGTAATTTTATTCTATAGAGAAAATTGTATGGAGTTGTATTTTCGTCAAACATAGTACTTAACATTAATCCTCAACTTTACCATTATTTTTATTTCAAAATTACTGCTGCAGTATTTTCGATATAACAGGATCATGCAAGCTTTGTAACAATTTATATTTGTAAATATTATAAATTAAAGTCGCTTTTCGGGTCTGTCTGTTCTAAACTATGCCACAGATTTTGATGCGGTTTCCACCATCATTAAGAGAATTTATTCCGGAAGGTTTATGTGTATTAATAAATATATACAAACTATATTAAAATTTACATATAAAACAATCTCGATGGTTTGTCAAGTGATAAACATCGTGCGAACCTAGTTTATAAATATATTGAAAACAAAGTTTCCCGTCACAGCTTATGGGACAGGGTTTTGAGTTTGAAAATGCATGCACTCGTATTTTTGAGATGAACTTATATTGTTGTCAATCTTAATATTGAATCATTTATTTTTCAGCTCTGTTTTTTGGCTTTAGCACTCGTGTGTCAAGCGATGCCACAAGGGCTACAGCAAAGTAGTCTGGAAGGCCTACTACTTAGCAGACGCGAGCTAAATAGTCTGAAGGGTCTACTGCAAAGCAGACGCCAGCTGAGCAACCAGTTGCAACTGTTGAATAGTAACCCTCTTTTAAGCAGTTATGATCTTAACAAACAAGATCTAAAGGTGAACAGCCAAGAGAATCCTAGCATAGAAATGCGAATGCGTAGCCTGCCTTTTGTAAGCCCTCCTAAGCATTGGTTAGAGAAACATGATATCCTGCATAATATCAAATATTTTGAAAATAAATGAACTCTTCCGAAAAAAAATTCTCGTTCACTATTAGGAACTGTGATATAAAATTTGGTTTACTTAATTAAAGGGTACATTATTGTCATCATGTGTTTTTGAACTGAATTTTGTTATTCATTTATTTGTCAGATCTGTTTGTGTTTATTATAATAAGGATGATGCCTGGATTCAAAAAAATAAATTCTTTTTAGTACGTCAGTCAGATAATAAAAAAAATATTGGACAAGTATTTTTAGCTTTATCATATTAATAAAAAAATACTTAGATAAAACCCATTTAATTTGGGGAGTGCTAGCTAAGCTCTCAAACAAGGCAAGGCCAAGCCCCGCCCAGATCGTAATGGCAAAAAAAAATATCAGCTCCCATACAATTCTTGAAAGTTATTTAGGTAGGTACAAGTCACCTACACTTGTGTAGGTGACTTGTACCTTGAAGGTACACAAGTCAATACAAGTAAAAAAAAAATGTTTTTATAGCAGAAATCATAGTATCATGTTTCAAGAGCTTTGAGGAAAATAACAATAAACAAAAGAATAACAGGTAATAATGGTTATGTGCGCCGATGCCTGTATTAGTTCTTCAGTATAGTTTGAGAAATTTAGCTCTCGCTGAAACTCCAATTACTGAGAAATTGAAAGGTTTTGTTATAGAGAAGTGTTACTTGTGCAGCGAATGTTGTGGCAACTTTCATCGATTCTTAGGAAAACTTACATCTTTTCAAATCGACAACAGGTTCCTAATTTTATTTTTTTACCTTATACTATAAAGACCTAGGTACTGTTTCCCGCGACTTCATCTACATTTGTTTTGTATTCTATAATTTTTAGGGTTCCGTACGTCCGAATGAAACAACGGAACACTTATAGGATCACTCGTGTGTGTGTCTGTCCGTCTGTTGTAACGTAACGTTTACCTCTGTGGAGCTAAACGTAGGTCAAAAAATAAAATAATAAAGCATGAATTATAGTAAAGCATAGAGGTACAAGGAATTATAAAAATAAGAGTACCGGCGTAGCGGCTTGAGACGCTCGTCGCTGGTAGCGGCGACGAGGCGGCGACGAGGCGACGACGCGGAGCTAAGGGCGCGGAGCAGGAGCAGCAGGCGGTAGACGAGCAGCGGCCTGGAGTCACGAACACGAAGCGAATCAACACGAAGCAGGGCAGTAGCGGAAGACTTTGAGGTCCTGTTGCTCGGAAAGTCCGGGAGCAGCAGGCAGTAGCGGAGGAGCTTGAGATCCTCTCGCTCAGTAGGTCCGGCAGCAACAGGTGGTAGCGGAGGAGCTTGAGATCATTGCGCTCAGAAGGTCCGCCAGCAGCAGGCGGTAGGCGGAGGAGGCCTCCCTGCCCTAGAGGGGCCAGAGATTGGAGGCTACGGCTTCACACGCTGGAGCAGAGGTCAGGAACCTCCCTTTCAGTAACGGAAGAGGCTTCCCTGTCATAGAGGGGCCAGAAATAGGAGGCTACGGCGTTACACGCCGGAGCAGAGGTCTGCAATCTTCCTCAGAGGTAGAGCCCGAGGCACTCGAGGTTTGGACTGGTCCCCAGAGCCGCCGGCAAATAAAACTACTTCATAGTGTTGTTGTAGATAGACTGTACGTAGACAGTAGACTGGTCTTTTTTCCCCGCAACGCCGGGTTATATACAATTTTTTGCGGAAGTACATTTTTTAAACATTCCACTATTTGGAACCACATCTTTTAGTTTGTTTACGTAAAATACAATAGATGACGTATATTTAGTAACCAAATCCGCGTAACTGTTCTTAAGGAGTCATAAAGAACCTTGTCAGAAATCGACACGTATTTCACCTCTGAACGAGGCATCCTCAAGATGGCTATTGACTTGTTGCGAATCCGGACCCGACGTGTGGACACGTCAAGCGTCGAGAGCAGTGTGACTTCGCCCGCCAACCCCATTTATATAGGAATACCACACTATATAAATCGAATTGACCGACTAAGTTGAATGAATTTCTGTTGCCCAAACATCGACGTGTAACGTAAATAAATGAATGTTGAATATGGGGGTCACTTTTGGGAGGCAAATAAGAAAATTTCAAAAAAAAGTTTTGCAAGCTTTAGCGTGTGACACATTAATGAAAAGGGCTTACTGTGAAGGTCTCAAATATTTTTTTTTTATAATTTTAAAATAATTATACGAAAATAGATGAAAATTGACCTTTCCCCCTTATCTCCGAAAATACTGATCCTAAAATGTACAAAAATACACAAAGTATGTAGATTACAGGGATATTTATAGATTACAGGGCAACCTATAAGAAGTCTATGGTTTTAAAGTAACATGGCAAATCTCTCAATATTGAGCATACAAATTTACATTTGCAGTTGGAATGTATGGGAAAACATGTTTTCAATTACAATGTTAAGTTTATTCTTGGGATAATACACGATGGAATCCTTCAATGTGCGTGGTCTGACACGCACTTGATTAATTTAAATTCCAGGACGCGTAAAGCCAATTCCTGTATATGAGCCAACACTGGATGGTGCTGAATAGTACATAGACACTGTTCTGCACAATTTTGAAAACAATCATACACATCTGTTTCGAGCCAGCACCTCAGTTGATTGGTTATTATCGCACTGAGTTAGCCCTCATATGTTTGCAACAGTTAAAAGGACAATCATGTTCGCTCTCAACTCTTTTCCAAAGCTACGCGCGATACCGCAACATGGTTGTCCCTTAAAGAAAGTAAGGAGTCTAGGAATAAATCTATGCCGAATATGGAGTGAGTTAGAGCGAGACAAGTGTATTGCATCGTAGTTTACCTTTGTTTGTTATTTTGCGAATTTTAGACAAGCAACTTGAAAGTAGCGCTCGCCGGCCGCTACAGCGGTACCGTTCGTTTCATTTCGCAGTTCTAACCTTACCTAACATATTTCACCCAGTTCAATATGACGAATCATACAATCTGCCTGCGACAAGATAATTAGACAATGGTGAAAACATTTCTGCGCCTAGAGCGCTGGTTCATAGACAGATATTGGCGTCACGCTTCCAAGACATAGGCTACCTATGTCCTTCTCCAGGTCCCAGGCTATCTATCTTTCAAATTTCATAACGATCGTTTCAATGGTTTAGGCATGACAAGCTAGCAGACAGACGACAGAGTTACTCTCACATTTATAACAGCGGCGCCCTGTGGTTTCACTCGCATACGTCCCGATCCAGTGGGAATACAGGGATAAAAAATATCCTATACCAAATTTCATCCAAATCCGTTCAGCCGTTTTAGCGTGAAAGGGTAACAAAGAAACAAACAAAATCACATTTGCGTATAAAATATTAGTTAGGATAAGTACTCGTATGTGTGTTATTGCTTGGCCCCATTAAGGTAGAGCTTACGTGGCGATCGTGGCGTTCTTCAGTTCGTCAAAAGTGCAAAAGCACATAAAAGCCAACTAAAAGTAGTTAATCATAATGCATTCGGTCTTGTTCCCAACGTTATTGGCTTTAAGCCAACTTTCTGTCTGGAACGCCAGTCCGAACTGGTTTTGTTGGAAACGGCACCGGAATCATGCTGTGATTTTTATCGTACCGCTTAAACACGCCCAAAAAATACTACCCCTGACCCGCCAATGCTTCATTTCCTGTGTGGTGCAAGCTTATTCAAACAAAGTAATACTTACATCATTTGTTGATTTTAGGGTTCCGTACCTCCAAAGAAAAAACGGAACCCATATAGGATCACTTCGTTGTCCGTCTGTCTGTCAGTCTGTTAAGACGGGATGAAGGGACGCGTGAAGTTGAAATTAATTTCAAACACGTAGCTCTACAGTCCCTTGGAGCTCAAAAAAAAATCAAGCTTTTAACATACATATACCTATATCACAATCTATACATATAAAATGCTTTGTCCTGAATGACTGACTGACGGATCAACGCACAGCCTAAACCGCTGATTGTAGAGACCTGAAACTTAGAGGGTGTGTTTTTTATATGACGTAGAAATCGGATAAGAAAGGATTTTCTGAAATTCTACTCCTAAGGGGGCGAAAAAGGGGGACAAAGCTTGTATGGGACAACGTGATTCCTTGGTCCAATCTACGAGTACTTCAAATTTTGCATAAACATTCTTTAACAGAATTGATAGTGGATGTGTTTCGTATTTTATTGAAATTCATCCCCTAATGGGGTTAAATAGGATTAGAAAGTTATTTTGGGAGTGATTTGCTTCGAAGTTGATATCAATACTCCTTATTGCTTTTGATTTAAATTACATTTTATTTTGACACATGTTTGAAAACTCAATCCGATTTTATTCAAAAAAGGTTGAACTCACATAAAAGCTTGGTCCAATGCAAATGCTCTTTAAAATTGGAATGTCTCGAAAGTCACCGTGCTATATTAGTACCGCATTTGAAGGTTTCTAAGCTTTACAGATGTCTGTATTTATTCCTAGGATTCCTCTAATACTATCAAATTCAAGAGAGTGCTGTTTCCCATCAAAGTCTGCTTCGCAATGACCATAAACAAAGCTCAAGGTCAAACTCTTAAGGTAGCGGGAGTAGACTTGAGGAAAAGCTGCTTCTTCCACGGCCAGTTGTATGTGGCATGCTCCAGAGTAAGCGCACAGAGTAGCCTGGTGATTCTAGCACCCGAAGGAATAACTACGCATCAAAGACCTGACGTCACACAAGATCCTGACGTCACACAAATCCTGCATCACGCAATTAGAGTTTACCGCGCGATAGACATATATACAAGCTCCCGACTTCAACCTCTGGGCAGTTGCCCGCCAGACACGACACCCTCTCCCTTTTCTATGGTGGATGAGTGAAATTTACATCCTGTTCCTCATACCCCTAAAGGTGTAGTATTTCGATTTCGTTGTAAAAAGATAATATCCCCGTGTAACTTTCACCAGATCAAAGGCCGAGCTTCGTGTTCATGAAATATAATAACATTTTATTTTCATGTTTATTTCACCTTTAAATCCCTACACTATAATAAAGATTGTTACATTTTATAAGTTTTCAAACATAACATAATAATATGATGTTAAAACAAAATTAATAACGTAAAAAACCAATAAAAATCCTATTAGAACCATTTTCTACTTGTACGCGGACGAAGTCGCGGGCAAAAGCTAGTATAATATAATATGTCAAGACAAATATATTAAGGGTTTCGGGGCGAAGAAAAGATTTCGTAATTATTTCGTTGTGCGTTGCTCAGCTGACGGATGACAGACAGAGGTTGTCCAAAAGAGGTGTGCGTCGTCTGTTTTTTCACGGCTTCTAGCACATTCTACACGACACTTACAACCGACTTCCGAAAAAAACACTACAAAGTGAAAAATATTTTTTTCGCTTATAAAATAATTCAAATATCAAATAGTTCAAAGAGCATAAATTATTATTCGCTTTATATCTGAGGCTCAGTGCTGACAGACATAAATACTCGTAAATAATAAGAATGTTTCATAAAAAAAAAAAAATTGTGGCGACGCGCGATGCATTGTGGTTGACATTAATCGTACATATATTTTTATCGTATTTCAACCAATATGACAGTGAGTCTGTCTGGTACCTTATTTATATTATTCAGGTACAAATCTTTAATTAACTTGTGTGGCTAAGGAAGGGCTTTCGGCTAAGTAATAACAGCCGCACGGGTCGATCAATCAGGCTAAGCTACGCTTGGTCTGTGGATGGGTGACCATCTTTACATACCAAGATCCCTCCGTGCCTCGGAAAGCACGGTAAGCCGCTGGTCTCGGCTGTCATTCGTGGATCTTTGACAGTCGTTACAGGTCGTCAGAAGCCTGAAAGTCTGACAACCAGTTTTTCCAAAGGGGTATCGTATTACCAGTAACTGGGTTGTGGAGGTCAGATATGCAGTCGCTCCATGTAAAATACTGGTATTCAACTGCATCTGGTTAGCCTGGATGCTGACCCAACATAGCTGGGAAAAGGCTAGACAGATGATCATGAGTTAATAAAAGACTGTCATTGCTTAGACCAGTGACTAAAACATCCCAAGCCCAAACATAACCTCAATGCTCTTGCATTGAGGTTATGTTTGGAGAAGCCGCAAAAAAACCTAGTTTAGCATAAAATCTGCACGTCAGTTGCAGCCCGGTCAGAATGCACTCCTTTTCTGCGACGTCAGGTTTGTCTGCTTCTCTGATAGCAGCTTTAGTATTTCATAATAGAAATTCAGGGGAATATTAAAATAGCCACATGAACAATATCTAAATTTGTACAGCTTAACTAGTGTTATGTTAGATTTGAATAATCGATTCGATTATGTAGGGAAAACACTCTTACATAATTACTTTTCTCTATGACTTACCAAACGAATTAACACAGTTTTTCAAAGTTTCACTAAATCTCATGAGATCCTACTTTACTATGACTTTCGTACGTCAAAAAGTCACATAGACCATTCATAATTCATAAGTCTTCAGAACAGATTAGACTTCAGTAATGGTCCCACAGAGCCCAGTATTAGCAATCTTTTCCAATGACAAAGTTGAAGACTCAAAATAAATTATATTAAAATTCAAAATCATTCATGGAAATAAGACTGAGAATCTGCACTTTTTTGAAGGTCAAAACTTTCAAAATACAACCCTGAAAACGCCCATCCTTCACCACTTCCTACTGTAAACACATCTTATCTAAACCGAACAAGGTGAGGAACTTAAAAAGATCAAAACTTTAAAAAGTCTAATGCTATCCAAACCACTATTTTAATTTTAAACAGTTGAATGGTCACGTTCAAAGCAAAAACAATCTTGTACAGTTTCTCATTTCCTTGCAGACAAAATGCGCATCCACTTTATGTATTCCATGTAATCCCGACATTGTCGTTGTAGATAACGCGATGTATGCCAATGTCGTGATACATAATAAACAGTTTGTTTAGCTTCCGATCAATATTGTCGACAGAATTACGGGAAAATCTCATGTTATGTGTATAACCAACCTATATATATTTTAGGAAGTATGTTATTGTTATCTCGTTAGGAATATATTTCCTGGATCTATTAAGATGACGACTCTTGAAATTTTGTTTGATTTGGTCCATATTTGGTAAGATGTTGTCAATTAGATTTTATTAAAATTTAAATGGATTTGCCATATGTATGTATCTGTTCCTAAACGCTACTTCATGATAAGAATGTTCATTATATTTATTGAAACCCAGTCCAAGGTTCGGTAATTTAATAACAAAAGCCATTCGCTAATCAATCATCACTTTGCTTTATGATCAAACTTTAAACTCAAAATACTAGCTGCCCCCCGGGGGTTTCTCCCGCGTGACCCCTAATTCTTTTTCTTTTACAGAAATAAAAGTAGCTTAAGTTACTCCTAATAGCATCAGCTATCTGCGAGTGAAAGTCCGGTAAAAATTGGTTCAGCCATTTTGGAGAATAGCCGGAACAAACTGGCAGACAAAAAAAAAAATGTTGTTTCGTGGTTAGTTGATATTTTGACATCTTCTTTCTTTTTCGTGTGGTTAGTGACTAACCTGGTGTGATAGTTTTTATGCCGCCCATGGGCCTTTTGACTTGGCTTCACATGCTGCCGAGAAATATCTCTCAGGCATGGGGGTTTCTTCACGATGTTTTCCTTCACTGTCTTTGAAGCAAGCGATAATTATACAATATGCACATGAATCCGAAAAGTCAGAGGTGACGCGTCTGGGGTTTGAAGCCTATGACTTGGCAGTCCGACGGTCACACCATTAGGCAATGATTATGACTGCTGTTAATTTTGAAATTACAGGCACTTCAATTTTGTTTATTTGTATGTATGTATAAATGACTTCGGTATTATACATTTTACGCTGATCACAATATCCTCTGACCAAAAACATTCATAATCCGACCTACGTAACATCAAAGCCTACTTAACATTCTATGCACATAATAACATTCTTATCCTGAATAATCTCGTGCGCAAATCTGAACGGAAGAAACATAATCAGGGCCACCAAATTTAACGTGTTCTAATGTCATGAATATTCTAGCATCTGTATTGTAGCCTCTAGCATAAGTAGGAGAGCAAACGAAAATATTCAAATACATGGCTGAAATCACAAGAATCTTCATTAGGTGAAAATGTAGTGAAATGATTTTAAAATGACTGGTGCAGCCTGACTGAAATACTTGAAATAACAGTTCTTGATAACATTAACATCTTTTTAGTGTACGCACGGCTACACATCAAGCTATACATTTCCAGTATAAGCTGACCTCGCATTGTACTGAAATCCTAGACAATGCGAGATGAGCATAAACTGGAAATGTATAGCTTGATGTGTAGCCGTGTGTACAAGCGTTAACTATTAAAAAAAATTGCGTTCAACGCACAAAAAAAGTGTATTAGATCAATATGTGTGATACACCAAACAGATTCATGTGAACCTCAATTCATGAACCTCAAGATATTAACCCTCCTTTCTCTATATATCTACGCGGCCTCAATTTTAGTTAAATCAAACCTCATTAGCTATGAAACATTAACAAGCAGTAGACTTAAAAATACATTACGCAATACACCTTCCCACACTGCAGTATATAGCAATAGTATTTTTTATAATAAGTTACCGATAGACATTAAGAACCTCTATCCAATTGGTATTTTTAAAAGGAAGCTAAAATACTTACTGATTAAAAAGGCATATTACTCTGTAAAAGAATTCCTTGAAGAAAAATAATTATCTAATATAAAAATGATTGTGATACTTAATTATAATGTGATGTGATTTTTATTTTTATAAATTATAAGAATAGTATGATATAATATAAAATGTATGAATAATGATAATTAATATAATATAATGTAAACTGTAATATTGAGTATTATATAGGTATTTTTTTTTAGTTATAACCATTTAAATTGCAATGCCTTAACGGTCAACTAAGTTCTAAGAACCTACTTATTGTTAACATCTTCAAAATTCTGTACACTTAGTTCGCAATTAAGAATTTGAATTTGAATTGGAATTTGAATATAATACCTACATGCTCGTATACGGGGTGTTCGGCAGAAGATTGAAAATACGAAAATGGCGGATCCGTGGGGCGGCCTACTACGTGTTTAGATCCAATAACAAGACCCAGGCCACAAGGATTTTTTTAAATGATTTTTTAAAATTTAAACTAAATTCGTGGTTGCTCAAATTTCAAACGTCAGTAATTTCATTTAAAAATAACAAAACAGGCAATATTTTTTTTTTTTAATTATTGTAGAATCTAATATGTAAAAAAAAATTGGTTCGTATATTAATTAATTTCACTTTTCGCAAATGTCCTTCGCTATCCTTTTGGTGAAAAAAGTCCCAGGCAGTTAAAATTGGCGAGTTGTTCTATTTGTTTTAAAAGAAATTGTGCATATTGCATACAGTTAGATTGGGCATGAACCAAAGATGTTTTCCTAAAATTAGAACTGTTGAACTGAACTGTAGTTTTTTTTTTTTAAGTCGGGCTTTCGGAACTTATTTTTGATTTTTTTGTAGTTTAAGGGCTCGTATTTACTTTTCTAGCAATCATCTGCGTCAAATACGATTTAAGGCTTGTGCAGACCAGCGCGACTTGTCGCGCGACGCAATTCAAACAATGCAATTTCTAAGAAAACTGTACGGTATAACAATAACCGGCGTCGCGTCGCGCGACAAGTCGCGCTGGTCTGCACTAGCCTTTATAAGATTCTACAGTTACTTTATATGAATATAAAAATAAAATATTGCCAGTTTTGTTATTTTTTAATTAAATTATTGACGTTTGAAGATTTGGCAATGACAAATTCCGTTTTTTTTTTTGAATCCTTGTGGCCTGGGTATTGTTGTTGAGCCCAAAAAACCTAGTAGACGGCTCCACGGATCCGCTATTTTCGTATGTTCAACCTTCTGCCGAACAGCCTGTATATGTCGCCTGAAAATAAATGGTATTATAATTTTATTCCGTCATTGTCATTTCTCGAAACTCTGGGGTCCCGGACCTTTGTAAGGCGTACGAGGGGCCAAAGCCAATCCGCAGAGATTATCCCGATTGATTGATTATCTGTATGCAAGTGCACCCAAGGACAACCCGCGGTGGGTGCAAGACTATTGCAGAACATGGAAACAAAACATATTCGGCTACGGGTTTGGGTGGCTGTAGTGGATTGGTAACCTTGAACTATGGAAGAACTATGTCCTCTGCGTGATCTTATAGATAAAATGATCTTATAGATAAAATGGCAGGGGATGATTCGCATACTTAATAATGGGCCCCTGGAAACTGTTGTTAGCACATAGTCATGTAGCGACCACTGGACAACATTTACTGAGGTGCTTGAGGAGTGGAGATGTGTTCCCTGGCTATCAGGACAATCCCAGAGCCCGGAAGATGGTCAAGATAAGAATAAGAATAAATTTATTAAGCAAAGTTTACATTCAAGTGAATTGAATTCTTAGACCTGACGCTAGGATTCCCTGTGTTGTGAGATCCAGGCCCATTCGTTCCGTTAGCAATTTTACATAAAAAGTTAAGTACATTTAAAAACACTTAAATAATAGGTACAAATAAAAAAAGAGTGTATGCGTATGCATGGCGCTGTGATTTGTGTTAGTATTTTTGATGTTGTAAGAGTATCTGTATGATAAAGATATATTCGTGAGTGCACATGATCTCTACCAACATCTTACAACACAACATTATACAGCAAAATACCCTCATGTATAAAAAGTTACACTCATTCATTGCATTCAAAACTCAATTAGCTGAATATTTAATCACAAGTAACACCCTTCCTAAAAGCTGAATGCATTGGATGGGTGTGTCATAATTGCTACCGTGACGTCTGTGACGAACTTTCACCAATCAACAGTCAGTCTGCCTAGCCTTTTCCCAACTATATTGGGGTCGGCTTCCAGTCTAACCGGATGCAGCTGAATACCAGTATTTCACATCGAGCGACTGCCTATCTGACCTCCAAACCCCAGTAACTGTGTAATACGATACCCCTTGATAAGAATGGTTGTCAGAGTTTCGGGCTTCTGACGACTCGTAACGACTGTCAAAAATTCATGAATCACAGCCGGGACCAACGGCTTAACGTGCTTTCCGCTGCCCGTGGTTAGGGCTCTAGAGGAGGAACCTCCTTATTATGCGTGCCGTGTCTAAGAGTACTGCTTTCTGAATCAAGCCCTTGACCCAGCCGCGCAATGAGAGCCTCCTGAGGTGTGGGTCGAGGGTCTCTGCTATTAGGCCATTAAACGTTAAGATTATCGGTATAATGATTGCAGACTCCACGTTTCACATGTCGGTAACCTCGTGTGCTATATCAAGATACTTGTTTTTTTTATTTTTCTCAGTTTTCACGAGATTCTCGTCATGAGGGACAGCGATATCAACAAACATTACACGGCGCTTTCGTCGATCTATCACCACAATATCAGGCTTATTGGCTACAATAGTCCTGTCTGTTATGATAAATCGATCCCAGTACAATGTAGCGTGACCATTCTCGAGAACTGGGTTGGGCACATACCTATAGTATGGTACTTCGGTTTCTACAAGGTTGTACTGCAAGGCAAGTTGCTGGTGGATAATCCTAGCCACTAGATTATTATTATTTATTATTATATTTATTTTAAGCATTGTTCTTATGTGTCTTTTTTAATAATAAATATCTTTAAAAAAAATTAATACGTTTTGCGACTTACTCGTATACGACGGAATTGTATACGTAATAAACAAGAAGTATTTGAAGCCGACAGCTGTCGAATTATGTCTATAATTTTTAAGGTGTATACAATAAAGAGTATTCTATCTATCTATCTATCTATCTATAAAAACAACATTGTCCATGTTACTTAGGCTAACTTTTTTGGTAAATAAATGAAAACGTACTTAGGCAGGTACTTACTATTTTGTGCTTTGGTCTGAAGCACATAAAACTTTTCAACTTTGTCTCTGGGTGTGACGTCACGTCCAAAGATTACGTGACCTACGAGGTATTGCAGTTTTAAAAGAACCGCTAAACGTCACGTGGGCAATATATCAGTTACGTGATACGTTACAAACTCGTTAAAAATAACATTGGTATGAAAATTGTGTACAAATTATACACTGACTGCCTCTTTGGTCCAGTGGTCGTAAGCGGCACTGCTGAGTATGAGGTCCTAGGTTTGATTCCCAGGTCGGGCAAGTGTTAATGGGTTTTTCCACCAGGAATTTCTCAGTAGCAGCCCGGAGTGTGGATTTGTGTACGGTCGATGGCGATTAGGCTCCCCCCTTTTACATGGGACTTAAAAACATAACTGGCGTAATGTGGTGTGCTATAGGTACATCTCTGCCCAACCCTTCGGGGAAACAAGGCGTGATGTGATGATGTTATTATACATATATTAGGTTATTATGTAATTATGTTTTGTGTTGCGTAATGTAAATTATTTTGAATACCATTATATAGAATCTTTTTTTTTTGTTCTTCTAACTGAACAGACAGCTGTGCTGCTGGGGAGTTTGTTGCGCCACTTCTTCTTCCCAGCTAATGCACTAGGAAGTGTTGAAGGGTGGGCGTTTTGAGGGACTGTCTTATGTAATTTTGACGTTCGAAAAGTGCTGATTCTCAGCCTAGTTTGAATAAATGACTTTTGAATTTTTTATTTTTTATTTTTGAATTTAAATTTTTGAATTTTGGTAAAACTTCTGGAATCAAGCTTAACTTTGCGTAAATCCATGACAGAAAAAAGATTATGCAATTTCAACATTTAATTTCAGTTCTGAAAAGAACTTGATCCAGGCTTGGTTGAAGAATGCACCAGCCCTCGCAAAAATATGTACATGCAGAAGCTGCGTTAAATATAATGCAGCATGCCCAAACCTATTGGGATTCTTCTCTGGGGAACCTGTGCGGACATTAATACTATCTTTGTTCTACAGAAAAGGGCTGTTCGAGCCATTTACAACCTAGGTCCGAGAGATTCCCTTCGAGGAAAATTCAAAGAAGTAAATATTCTAACTCTAGCCTCACAATATATTTTTGAAAACCTAATGTATGTACACAAAAATATATCAAATTTTAAGAAAATGTCTGATATTCATAGTTTAAATACCAGGAATAAACACAACCTTGCTGTACATCGCACTCGTCTCCACAGAGTAGGCAACTCGTTCATGGGTCAATGTATACGCTTTTACAACAAACTTCCCATTGACATTCGAAACTTACCCATTAAACGATTTAAAATTTGTATTAAAACCAAACTTTGTAAAAAAGGGTATTATAAAATTTCAGATTATTTAGAAGATAAAAAAGCTTGGGATTGAGCTGCTCGCTCTGCTAAACCTTGTGATAAAACCATAAAACTTGACATTAGAATTATTTAGTAAAATCATTAAAATATACCAGTTTTATTTAAACATTAAAACAAAATGACATGATTACTTTGTAAAGTATAATATTATTTTAATTACCTATTGTGAATGTGAGGACTATGTGGATATTTTTTTTAATTTTTTTTTTTTTTTCTCATTACTCCTTTTTTATCCTCTCTCAGTTAGTTTTAATGATGGTCTGGCAGTTTGAGTAGTTTATGCGGCCTACCCGAATGTCCTTTCTTTGGTATTGTTCGTCGAGTTGAGCTCCTTTTGTTCTGAGTTGAGCTCCACGATTACTGACAAATGCTTGCACTGACTGGACAGGTCCACTCAAATCTGTGTGGTTCTTTTCTCAAAAGACCATTTCAGACATGAATCTACATGGTCCTCATATGGCTTGACCAAGATTATGTCTGGACTTTAAAAGAGACTGTGACCTCTGAGTTTGTTTCGGCCTTTCTTCTCAGAGTAGTCGGATAGGAAACGCCGAACTCATCTAGCAAAATTTAATATATTTTTAATATGACGTGTAAAAGTGATTCCTATATCCTATTTACAGAATAAACAATTTCATTTCATTTCATTTCATTTCATTACTCGATCTGTTTCATATTTTTTTACAACTTATTACTCTCAAAATGTCAGTGAGGCATCATGGTTTGAATTGTTTTGTCTGTTTTTGAGTTATAGCGTTGTGAGCGGTCTCAACTGTAACTACTCGAGTTATGCTAAAATATCACAATTAGTAACTGCCTAACCATATCACTCAAAACGTGGTACAACACTGGTTTATCTATACTCTGGCATTTCATCTGCGACCAGCTATTCTAGCAGACAATCCTCTAATATAACTATGTGCTCCAAATCTAGGGGTCCTCCGTACGGGCTGAGGGCAGGACCCCTTACCCGATCCAGTACGCTATATACTGCTGATGTATAGCTGTGCTGCACGCTACCTGCGCTCGCTGCCAAGGTCTAAAGAAGGCCTTCCCTACCTGAGTCCTATCGCCGCAAGCTACCTACGCGAGCCTGTGCTGACAGGCCTCCACGTGCTACCGACGCTCACTACCTGTCGTCTTACGAATGCCGTCCGATCTACTGCTGAGCCTGTGCTGAACAGGCCCCCACGTCTGCCACGTGCTACCAACGACGGTAGCTTCCTTACTATATGTGCGAGTGCTCAGGACTCTAGTGTTTGGTGAATTTATCCATGACCTAGCCGTGTTACTACTTGCCATTTAAATTATATGCAAAACCTTATCTTAGTATTTCAAATATCTTCTGTCTCTCCCTATCTACCGGTTAACGGCCTGCACAGCCTACCCTGTGCAGCCCTAGCCGTTACAGAGTACTGAGGTAGATATGTGGAATCCGTGTCGGACTTAAAACTGTAACTAGCTATAGAATGATCAGAGCATAGCATAATCAGCCGATAATTTTCTTACCGCTGGGACACACGCATCCTCTCGGTGAGAGGGAGAGGCCGTAATCCCTCCACGCGGGCCCAGTGCGGGTTGGTAGATGTCACATGTCTCCGAAATTTTGGTTCTAAGACATGCCGGATTCCTCATGATGTTTTCCTTCACAGTTTTGAGAGCAGGGGTGGGAATGATCATCAGACTTAGAAAAATTATAGAGCTCCAGTAGAATAGCTTATATTACAAAAAAAAAAAAAAAAATATTCAGTAAATAGGTTGGAGGAATTACTTTTACACGTGATATGAAAAAAAAAAAAAAAAATAAGCTAAAGGAGGCAGAGAAAGAAGCTAGCAGAGGAATAAGTTAAAGGAGGCAGAGAAAGAAGCTAGCAGAGGAATAAGCTAGAGGAGACAGATAAAGAAGCTAGCAGAGGAATAAGCTAGAGGAGACAGAGAAAGAAGCTAGCAGAGGAATAAGCTAGAGGAGACAGAGAAAGAAGCTAGCAGAGCAATAAGCTAGAGGAGACAGAGAAAGAAGCTAGCAGAAGAATAAGCTAGAGGAGACAGAGAAAGAAGCTAGCAGAAGAATAAGCTAGAGGAGACAGAGAAAGAAGCTAGCAGAGGAATAAGCTAGAGGACAGGGTGAAGGAAATAGATGGTCTATTCATAATTACTTGCCTGATGGTAAAGGCTAGGACAGACAGAAAATGTGGCTTCATTCATCACATAATAGTTGAGGAATACCACATTCATTTTGTTCTGCAGCGTTCATAAACCTAGGAATAAACGGAGAAATCTAGGTTCTAAGACGCACTCTTCATAACTTGCTTTCCTATATTATTCAACACCCTCAACGTTAGTTTGCAGAGAACTTAAGGCGTTACTCATACTTACAGTTCCAGGTCGCATATAAAGTAGGTCACACAATTTGTAACAACTAACAGTGCACCCAAAACACAACATTTTTAGGGTTCCGTATCCAAAGGATGTCAACGGGACCCTATTACTAAGGCTCCGCAGTCCGTCCGTTCGTCTGTCACAGGCATGTATCTATTGAACCGTAATAGATAGATACTTAAAATTTTCCCAGAGTGTGGTCTACTATGGCCGCTTTATCAAAATAAAATAAAGTCAACAATTAAAAGAGGTTGCCATAAGAAACGTGTGTTTTTTCGTACGGACCTCTTCGAATGTGAGTCCGTCTCACAGTTGGCAACTTTTTTAATTTAGAACCAGAAACAAAAGACAGTTATGCCCATTGTAGCATACAAAGTTGCAAGCTGTGTGTGGACTTGTTGCATGAAGTAGGAACCAAGTCACGATGCAAAACTGCACAGGTAACTGGTTTCTACGTACGGAATAATTCAAAAGATGCATCTTACTTCTTCGAAGCACCTAAGTTTATTCCAGCATTCGATATTGAAATATTGTATCTTCTATTGAAAGTACGGCCAATTTAAAGTTTTGAATAAGTAGCTAGTTCGGTGAATAATTTGTAAGGCTGCAGCGCGCTCTTACATATTGCTTAAACTGCATGTTTTGATGTCGGAACTTTGTAGGAAGTAGTCTTGTTGTGGCTGAATTATGTTTTATTTTATGATGTATGTTTTGAGGAAGTTAATTAAAGGGGTGACACAAAACTTTTCCATAAATCGTTATATATTTATTTAATACTTGAAGTATTATATAAATAAATAATGTTTTATGGCGCAGGCCTTTTGTTCCAGTCAACTTTTGGGTAATACACACACACAGTTCACTCACATACATTACACACACATTAATAGTTTGGGCAAAGTGTTTTCGAATTTTTCTATATGGAGTTTTTCGGTAGCAGCCCGGAGTCTGTATTTGTGCCCGATTGATGGCAGTAGGCTCGCCCCCTATTACATGGGACTTAAACATAACTGGCGAAATGTGGGTGTCCTATAGGTACACCTCTGCCCAAACCCTTCGGCGAAACAAGGCGTGATGTTATGTCACTATTAGGCTCCTCAACTATTATCTACTTGTCATATTGCCACACCTACCTACTGACAGATACAAACAAACATGGAAATACAAAGTTAAACCACTCACAACGTAACAAAGTATTGAAGTTTGTATGTGGAGACGAAGAAATTGTTTATTTTTAGCATTCATTATTTAAAATTAAAATTTCCTCCTCTTCTTTAATTGAGAAAAACATCTATTATACATTGTAACAGCGAATCAATTTCTATGCCTCCCCCTTAAGACCTAGGCCAAATATTTTTTGATATTCGGATAGTTCATGACCTAAAAAGATGGAATATAGAACATGAAAAAAAAATTACTGAAATTTCGCGGGTAGTCTGGTACAGTATGACACAGCGTAGATATAGCATCGGCAAAATTCGTAAAACCGATCACCGTCGGAACTGAATGCGTCTTCAAAATCACCAATCTTTATTACAGGTATAAGTGATCTTTACAAAAACGCAATAACTTGTAAATTCATATAACAAAACATTCATAAAAATGAAATGATGAATGAAAAATTTCAAATGTATACGTATGCTACATCTAAGTTGTGTCGTACTGTAATACATTGTTTTAAATTATTCGAAATCAATTTAGTAGTTCCCGCGGCTAGAGAACAATGCCACAAACTTTGCCTCTTCATGGTATCAGGTATTCTTCATTCGGTGCCTCTTCAACTAACTGCTGACAGTTTCCGAACTTCAACAAGAAACTTCTATAATTTCTCGTCTTAAGTTTGTCTTACTGCACTGTACAATTTATTCAGAATTTCGGCGATATTTTTTTTTTTAATAAATTTCAGAATACTAGATTTTTTGTGAGTTTTGAGATGGGTCGCACTTAGCAAAGCAATTGATGACAAATGACGTAGCAGAATTTGCAGGGCAATGGATGAGGGAGTGCCAAAGAAGACATTCCCAAGGTAGAGGTTAAAATGTGTCAATTTTGGTATGTTTGCAGTTACGTGTTTAAAAAAATTACAATAGACGGCATACATTTAGTAACCTAATCCACTTAACTGTTCTTAAAGAGTCATAAAGAACCCTGTAAGAAATCTACACGTGCTTCACCTCTCAACGAGGCATCCTCAGGATGACGAGTGACTTATTGCGAACCCGGACCCAACGTGTTGACACGTCAAGCGTCGAGAGCAATGTGTGCCACTTCGTTTTTTTTTTTTTTTTTTTTTTTTTCTATTTGGCATCTCGCAGTTGACCTCTGAGGAGGTCGTAGCTGCTTAACCGGACTTTCCTGTGGTTGCCTTAAGTTTCTACACTTAAAGCCTCCAGCCAGGGGTGTGCCACTTCGCCCGACAACCCCACTTATATAGGTTTACTGCTCGGCTCACTTCGGCTAGGATCGTTATCAGCGCGATAAGGGGCTGCGAACAATCGCAACAAAGGTGACCTTGGAATGCATGCGAAGTTTGGTTAAGTTGGGTTTCTTTAGTTGAGACAAGCTTTTGCCCGCGTCTTCGTCCGCGTGAAATGTCGGCCCCCGACCCACCGCGTCGGTCGACCCGCGCTATTACTTCGTTTTTCCTAAGCATTTTTTCTTACCTTTTTTTTCTTGCTCGGCTCCTGGGTCGTAGCGTGATGTTACATAGCCTTAATAACCTTCCCCGAGAATTGGGCTATTCAATGCAAAATATTTTTTCAAATCCGACTGTTAGTTCCTGGGATTACATACAAACAAACAAACAAATACCTCTTTATAATAGTTACATACTACAAGTTCCTTGTTTCTCGGTCTCAACTAACCAACCGGATTATTTACTATATTAAAAAGGACTACACATACACACACACACAAGACTACACGTACATTATCAAAGCACGGACGGCTATCGTTGGAAAGGGGTTCCATCCCATAGATACTACGCTATATCCAACCTTCCCAGGGCTATCAAAGGCGAAAATCTTTTTTTTAATCCGACTGGTAGTTCCGGAGATTACCCCCTACTTACAAACAAACAAACAAATTTTACCTCTTTATAATATTAAGTATAGTTAACCGGTTTGGTTGATCAGGCTGTCTAATATAAATTCGAAAAACATTATTTTGAAATATTTTTGGGCTAAGTGATACCTTTCTAAAGTATGCCCATGCTATAAAAATTACAGTCACAGTTTATAATCTCGTTGTGGTTTAATTCCAATTAGGTATATTATGAGCAGTAATTGAACTCCCATATAACTTAAAGACACACCCTTTCAACTTTGCACTGCACCAACCATTTACAACAAACTACAAACAAGCGTATGATTCTCCATTTCCTTTATCAATCATCTGGGGTTGACGTGACAAATATACCTCCTCTCGAGGGCTGATGCTTGATGTATGTATGTGAGCGTGTGTCAGAGATATGCCAATGTCACGTGCAAGCTTGTAACATGGGTTTAGACATAGAATAATAATGTATTTGCACAGACGAAACGATCAAATTAATTTTAAAATATTTGCTTCAGAAAGTAGTCGCTAGGGCCATCGTATATCTTGAGGTCGTAACTACCAGAATCGGGACGGATTTTGATGAGATCAGATGGATTTGAGGGTAGTATACCATGTATGCAGGCGGCCCACAGTTTTGGGGCGTAAGATACGTTCAACACAGTCAAGGCGTAGTTTAGTATTTTACAGTATTTTGTAGTTTACAGCGCACGTAACATACTCCCTGCTTGATCTTCGTCAACCATGTTTTGGATTTGACCAACACGAATTATATCAGAGTATAGTATTTTTATCTCATGAAGCGACGCGCGCTTTACTTGTGGTAGCCAAGTGAACAAAAACGCTGTGAATATGTTTGTAAGCGCAGGGGCTCTGGGTACCGTCCGAGACACGGGCGAAGTCGGAACTGTGTGTGTGTGTGTTACGTACTGACACTACTCTTCTTCACGCACGCATTCACAGCGTGTTTGTTAACTTGGTTACAACAAGTAAAGTACGCGTTGCTTCGTGAGATAAAAATATTGTAGTAGATGCTGGTTTCGGCAGCATCGTCACTCGCTCAAAGAACAGTCTACAAGTTTCGCTTCTATTCAGTTTTGTTATTCTATGGTTTAGATCTCTATGACTAATGATTACCTATTGTTGTTCTATGTATATGGGTTGAATTAAAGCAATTGTAGTTGCGGTTGAGCGCTGGATTGATGTTCGATTTGGGCGGTGTGTGGTTTGTACTGAATACGATTATTGTGTCAGTATATTAGCCGTGGGCTTCAAGGAGCGTCGGCAGACAAAGAGACTTTGATTCATAAATGTTAATGAAGTGATGAAAATTTGATTGGTGTTTTCACCCATAAATACCTTCTCCTTAACAAGCACGGCTGTTGTAAGGCGGGAGGAAACGCCCGGGTGTCACCACTGTGTGGATCGCCCGGAGGACACGGTGGAGCATACGGTGGAGGTCTGCCCGGCTTTGGCGGAGCACCGCCGTGTCCTCACGGAGGCGATCGGCGGCGGCGATCTCTCGCGTCCGGCCCTGGTTCAGGCCATGGTTCGGAGCGAGAGTGCATGGGAGGCCGTCACCTCCTTCTGCGAAGCAGTTATGCTCGCGAAGGAGGAGGCGGAGCGCGCGAGGGAGATGCAAGCTGCACGCCCTCGCGGCCCTAGTCGCCGCAGGAGACGCCCCGGGCGTCGGGAGTCCAGAGCCGACTTCCGGCCACCGTAGGCGCGGGCTTGCGGACGGTGAGCAATGGGCAGCTCGCCGTCCGATAAGGACCAGGCCCGTGTCGACGGCGCGTTGTGTTCCACGCGCGCCTCAAAGAGATGTCAGCACCAACCGACGGGGTCGAAAGACCAATGCCTGCTGGGGGTTTGTCCGAAAGGGATAACGCGGCCCCGGCACACAGGCAACGGAAGGAACACGGGTGGGTTTTAGTCAGTAAAAGTCTGACACACCCTCTCGCTCTGCCCAGAGCGGGAGAAGTCATTTGATGATTTCCCACCCTCAAAAAAAAAAAAAAAAAAAGCACGGCTGTTAAATGTAAAGTCATGAGTATGGGGAAATATTATAGTACGGAAAAATATTATTCAGGATAGAGAAAAGAAGGAAAGTCGTCGCCATTAGATTCTACTTAATTCTTATCGACGAAGACAACAACAACTACTTCTTGTAGTTGCAAAAATAACTTATCTAATACAATTACTTCTTAAATCTACAAAACCATCGCATAAGAGTATAAACAATATAAGCATTCTGGTCGTAACTGAAACAATGCTAGTATTTATCTGCAACCGTTGTTTCAACCAACAGAATTGTGTTGGTTGAAACAACGTTTGTTGAAATTCATTTAAGATTCGCCCGAAATATTACAATGCAAATTAACATGAAGATTGCTGCAGCAGATAACGTAACCATAACCATATTCAGTACGTTACGTTTTCGTTATAGTTACAAAAAACTGGTGAAATATTTGACACCCTTAATTTATTCTAGGACATGGTGTATGGGGTTTATGAATCGTAAAATAGAAAGTTATATTTTTGAGGTTCAATAACCGCGGTTTTGGGGAAATTGTTACACGAAGGGGTTTTTCAGTAGGTACACGTGTATTTTTTATGGTTGGGTATAAAAAGTTGTTTTTATGAGAAAAACAATAATTATAAATTTATAGCTTTCTCAAACAGACTTCACTACAAGTAACCTAAAAACATCGCTTGGCACTTTCCCTTTTTGGGATGTGGCAAATTTTAAGTGTTTCAGAAAAGCTGTAATTATACCATTGTTAGAATCAAAAATCTATGTAGCCTTTTCTCAACTTTGTTGGGGTCGGCTTCCAGTCTAACCAGATGCAGCTGAATACCAGTATTATACATGAAGCGACTGCCTATCTGATCTCCACAACCCAGTAGCTGGGGAATATGATACCCTTTGGTAGGACTGGCTGTCAGACTTTCGGGCTTCTGACGACCCGTAACGACTGTGTATAGATCTATAGATCTTCGTCAGTCATTTTAACAGATTCAGCCGGGATCTGTTAAATATTAGAATACGTGTGTTCAAATATATAGGGCCCAAAAAGGGACATTACTGTTACGAGTCCGTTCGAACGTACCACAACCACACCACATCGCAGCGACAAAATGTAGGCAAGCAGTGGTTACGTTGTGCGTTGTCGTTAGTAGTTGCGAAATGGTTACGTTGCGGCTAGCGTTTGCAGACAGACAGATCGTTGTGTTTGCGATGTGGCCTGCCGCTAGTGCGTGGTCTCGCTGGTGGTTGCGTTGTGGCTGCGACGTGGCTTTATTATATTCGGGATCGCCCACACAGTTGATTTTGACGGCCAAATGTGGTCCGTGTGAATTAACTATTTATTTTTATACAAACTTGCGCCCGTCTACATGATGTCGTCGTGGTGTGTTTGTGGTATACATGTGATCGGGCTCTAAGTGAGTCAATTACCACCATCGTTAAAATAGTATTCTTTGAAACCATCTATAAATTACGAGTCCCAAAGAAAACAGTTTTACGCGATGAATATTATTGACCGAATTAAACTGACTTGTAGATAATTTTTCGTGACCAAAATTGTTGACATTAAATATTAACACAGAAGACGGTATCATTATACGATCAAGTAAATGTGATTCAGATTCAGTGTTAATCAATAAATCCACTTATTTGATAAAATATGCAGACCATTTGAATTGGAAATACCAATCGTTTGATTAAATACTCCAGCTAATACTATAAGTGGACTGAAGGCGAAATTAAGCCCGTTTACATGGAGCGAGTTTCTAGACAATTTTATGGCGAGAATGTGTAAAGACTATAGTATACTCGTCCGGCCATTATCCCATCATCGTCATATTAATCTACCTGTTCTTAATCCAATAGGGATGTTGATTGGGGAAAAAAATATATTTAGTCAGTCAGTCAGATAATAAAAAAGTATTAGACACTTATTTTTTGCTTTATCATATTAATAAAAAATGGTTTTGATAAAACTTATTAAAGTCGGGGAGTGTCGTTTTAAAATCTGTCGGGCAGTGACGTCATGCCATATTTTAACGTATTGCCTACTCAATTTATTGCCGTAATTTTTTTAATTGCGTAAAAAAATAAAAAATACGTGTCCAATATTCTTTCCTACCTGACGGACAAATATAAAATTTTAGTCAACATCCCTATTTATTTAGTGTCACCGCAGTCAATCAAGTCTGCTTATCGCAGTCCACTGCTGGACGTAGGCCTCTCCCAGGCTGCGCCACAACACCCTGTCCTCTCCCTTCCGCATCTAATCTATCCCAGCTACGCTAGCAGATACGCGGTCTCCTCTCCAGGACTCGTCCGCTCCACCGGCCATCGATCCTTAGACAAAAATGGCCAGCCCACTGTGACTTCAGCTTTCTTAATCTGCAGGCTATGTTGGTAACACTGACACTGACACTTTTTTCCAGGTCACTGCAGTTCCTATGTCCTTTTCTTTCATAAATCTCTATTCATTGGCAATGACAGAATTTCTATTGCATCGTGAGGCGAGAAACTAACTCCGTGTAAATGAGTTATACGCTTTCTAGCAACCTTTAGTGTTTAGTTATTGGAACAATCTAATTCTATTTAAGAGACATTTTCACTAGATTATTAATTCATTTGAAAGACAGTTCGTTGTTCTGTTTCATAGTCCTTGGAGTTTAACAGTAGGTTCCTACAGTTCGATGATGCCCACGGTTGGTCCAGAGACTGATCAATGACTTCTACGCTATGGGACCTGTAGGTTCGATTCTAACATTGAACAAATATTTATACGGCCTACCTACGTAACTATTAATGAAAATAAAGTAAACCACTTGCCGACTTCGATGAATTCAAATGATTTGAAAACCTAAATCTAATTCGCGGATAATAATTTTAATTTAATTTAGTACCTACTGTAAATAGCCAGTTGTATGTATGTATGTAATTCGGTATAAGTAGTTAGGTATAATTTTAACCAAAGAAATAAAGTCAGAAAAAATTATTTCACCTATAAACTTCGTGCAAATATACTGTGAAATGGACTCCATTCTGCAAATGATCGGCCATGCGAATATCTAATTGTATGCCACGAATGTAGTTTAATTTGCAGTAACTGTCACAAGATGGGACCCGTGTAATGCAAACCTGGTATCTCTGATTTAACTGCAGAACGTGGGTATATTATTGTGCTACTATGTGTAAAATGTAAGTGTACTAAACTTGCTAAAATAATTCATTTATTTGACAATGAGGGCAATATTAGAAAATGCCAAAAGATAAACAAAATACGCTTATGATTGATTATTGTTAAAAATAAATAATATTGGCTGTTTTAATTTACTTTATTTTTAATTTTTTTTTTAGTTAACTAACTTTTAATATACAATCTTAAATATAATATACATCTAACACTAAAATATATAAATTATGTACAAGTATACAGAGGAAATAGAAAATAAAAATAAAATTAAGGAAGAGCTCATTGGGCATCAAAAAATTCATCCTCATCGCTGTCAGTTGGAAAAGTGCCCAAAAGGCTGGCAGCATTGCCACGTTGGATGGCAATGCTGATTCTTTGACCTAAAAATTGGCCAGCCCTCTGGTCACGTGAAGAGTCGACCAACCGCTTGTCGATGTTAGTATAGATTGGTTTTGACGTGTAACATCTTTCCTCTCGCTTTCCTGCAACCTGTGGAAGTGATTTCGTGAAAAGGGACGGAAGTGTGTAACAGGAAGCCGAAGACGCGCGTTATTTGATTTGACCAATGAGCGGGCGAGCGCGGTGCTGGAGTTGGCTATCAGAAATGACCTTGACGTGGCCCCGCCCTTTTTCAAACCACTTGCGTTTAAACCCCGATTTCTCGCTATTTTACTTTGAACCCCGTAAAAAACTGATAACCGGTAACTGTTTCGTAATCTGTATAATATTTCCTATTTGTTCTTATAAGAATTTGTTTTTTTTTAAACGAGCATGTTCACACTAGAAACAGTTTTGTTATTTTCACCCATTTTTAAAACAGTTTTTCAATTCTTTGAAATCACAAGTATACGTCTTATATTATAGTTATCATAACTCTATTGTTTCCGTTTTCCCCCAAATTAAACAAAAAAAAACTGTCTTCAATAAAAACAAGGTGAGATGGGGGCTCGCTTCTTTTTTTTCTGTTAGGTTTTTTTTCACATTGAAGAAAATGGTCAATATGCCTGGCTCCTACAGGATGTCCATTTCGACATAAGGCTGATAAAATTAATCTACGGGCTACCTCTTTTTGAGATACAATCTTGTCATTTCATTAACATCAGCATATTATAGCTATCTGCTAATTGAAGGCCTCTTCAAATGCACGCCATTGACCTCAATCCTTAGCCACTGTCATCAATCTAAGACCATGTCGATGCACATAATAGTAGGTTATTCTGCGTATACAGATTAACCATTGATTAAGTGGCTGCGTATACCAAGTACATATACTTAATCAAATTCAATTATCGAGGTGAACGCTTGGCCCAATTTAGAGACATCAAATCACGGCTAATTCCTATTATAACAAGTCATATCTATCTATTGTTGATGATAGCATAAACACGGTATAAATAAATAACAGTATTACTTCTTCGAAAACGGCCGAACGACGCGCTTTGAAATCTCAGACTATATCAGTAAGCAACAATCTCGAGTAGTTACAGTTACGCATGGACGCGGAAGGTTTATCTATCGAGCGACCGTAGGTAATAATTTCAAGGCCGATACATAATACTATTTCTTTATTATACTGTGCCATGAGTAAAGGCTTGAAGCCTGGATGATGAGACTTGTTTTATTACAAGTAAAAAAGCTTACTACGTACATTACAATACGATGCGACGAGCAAGAAACTTAGGCCTGATGCAGACGACAATAAATCCGTATTTATGTCTATCACAAAGACACAAACTAGAAGCAATAGCTGCTTTGTACAAGATTTAAAGTAATGAAAGGTTCCTACACGAAATCCTGTCTATATGTCGCGGTCTAATTGTATGATTCGTAATTTTTCAAACGGCGCCGTCCGGTTACAAACGCTGGCGGTTTTGCAAAATGCCTAAGGCTAATTGGCAATTCCTTCAATTGCTATAATTTCGACAGTGATTGTTATTGTAGAGTAACCATCATAAAACACAGGTTGGACAAATCATACTTTATTCCAGCAATCAGGTACCTACCTATTATGTTACCGTAAAATTGTGGGAACCGTTAGTTTAAAATTTATCGGTATTATTCCCGTTAGATTATAAACAATAGAAAAATTGTGAACTGGGTGAAATAGTTTAGGTTAGGTTAGAACTGTGACCAACCGCGTGCGAGCCGAGCGGGCGCAGCGAGCGGTGCCGCGGTAGCGGCCGGCGAGCACTACTTCCAAGCTACTCGCAGCTAGGCAGGCTATTTAGTATTAGCGCAAGGCGCGTTACGTCGCACGCAAGTTTGATACCAGTTCAGAATTTGTTTTTCTGTTAGATTATATACTATCAAAAAAGAATACGTTATAACGTAAATTGTTTGAAGCAGTTAAAAAAAAAACGAAAATTTGGTACGAATAATATTCCACATAAGTCCTCCGAGCACCAGATTCCATGGACACCTTACGTTTTTTACGTGCCGGATAACTAAATTCTTCAATTTGCCGCGGCACTTTGTAAACGGCGTCTGAATTGTCCATCAAATGTTATGGTATACGAGTATTATAAAGTACCAAGGCAATTTACATTTTGCCTTAGGCATATTTCAAAACAGCGAACGTTTGTAACCGGACAAAAGTCTAGTTTTGGAGTTGCCCCAAATGATCAAGTTCGCTCGTTCGATCTATGCCGCTTGCGTTATTATCACAGTTCCTCGGTGTTCTCAACAAAAGCAGACTCTTAATCTAGTAATGAGATTGGACATAGCTATCAATGCAATGATTTTTTAAGTGTCGTACTGCCTCAGCTTCATTTCGAAACTTAATCTAACGCCTTAGAAATATGGTTTACTTTTGCGAATTTCCTCTCAGGAAAGGTAACCCTGCATAGAACTTAGCTTTGAAGATTATACGGTTTCATTCTGTGAATGCAGTCGTAGCTCCTTAAATGTAACGAAGCTCTTAATGAACATGAAACAAACAGCTTTGTGTGGATGGAGTAAACCTTGCAAAGTTGAAATGTAGTTAATTCTGAGTAAATTGGGCGCATAAGAAAAAATGTGGCCAAATGCGTGTGCAGACCACGCACAATGAAGTTCCGTAGTTGGGATGAATTTATCCCAAAAATAAATTTAACATTCTAGTTGAAAAACATGTTCTCCCATACATCGATATACGTCACGGTCCATTCTCCAACGGAAAATGTAAAATTGTAATAGACAAAAAAAACTTTTGTGATAAAACAACAAATTAACTATTTTCGGAGTTTTTTTAACATGTGCCGTGAGACCTTGCATCCTGCCAAATTTCATGATCTAGGTCAACCGGAAGTATATAATATGTCGCATAAATGGCCGTTTATTTATTGCGTTGACTTACTCGTAAAAGCTTGATTTTTTAAGAGCTCCAAGGGACCGTAGAACTACGTATTTGATATTAATTTCAACTTGATACCTCCACGCGGTCCTGAGGAAAAGGGTCTTGACAGACTGACAGACGGTAGGACAACGAAGTGATCATAAAAGGGTTCCGTTTTTCCTTTTGAGGTACGGAACGCTTAAAAGTTATGGATAGGTGAAAAATTGCTTGAAATAAGAAGTTTCTGCAAAATTAACCCTTAGTGCGAGTCAACTCCTACCAAGGTCTTGGTTTCCATCAAGTTATTTTTCAAGCTTTGGCCAAACTGAAGCAAGCGAGCGAATGGGATACCAGACGACATTCGCCTGCGACGATTGTGTAAACTAACTTGGAGATTTTCAAACGGGCGAGAATATTGCCGGTCTCTTTAGAACGTCAGGCGCTACCGACAGCTTGCGGTGACGTTACGTCGGACGACCGAAACGCCGTGGGCCATCACGATTTGGATTCGCGGACCTGAATTAGTCGTCGTCGGTGACGGATGGCCACACGTCGTCGGTCGCGGTCGGCGTGTGGTCAGATAGACCGCAGCCCTAGTCCTGAAACAGTCGACACGAGAAGTCGCGTTCTGCATCTCACTCGCTCGCTGCACTTTGCCCAGAGCTTAAACAACCAGTTCTCATTGTCACGCTTCAGAATCCTGGCCCATCTCTAGATTACAGCAGTTGTACACCTTGGGAAAGAATTTTCTAGGAATAGACTTATCCCGTCTCCTACATCGCGGCACTACATCGAAGCAGCTTTGTCTTCCGAAGCCGATCAGAATCGGCTCATTAATTTCACATTCTCGTGTATGCAATGAAATGATTAATTTAATGATGTTGATGTCTTTGTGAAGGCCGCAGGAATCCGCTGGATGCAAGAAGCACAGAACTGGTCGAAGTCGCGATACTTGAGAGAGGCTTATGTCTAGCACTGAACGTCTTTCGGCTGAAATGATGATGATATCCTAAATACTTTCCTTATTCAAACTAATGAGAGACATCAACTTGCTGTAGAACTAAATACTGATGGAAGTACGTGCGCCAATCACGATAATTGGTACACAAATTAGTTAATACGCTCTCGGCATTTAGTATGAATTAGTGAACAAGATTGTTTACATAATGTAGCAGTAATTATTGTTAAGAGCTCATTCTTAAGAGGCCGCCATGAATACGCGATAATGCTGAATAATGTTAGACTGTGATTACTGGGCAAAGAAAAAGCAGGCATTGACCAACTTGCTTGCTCTTGCTGAGAGCGTTTTAACGTACTTATGACGTAACTTCTTCATGTATCTATCACATAATAAATTTATCTGTCTTTGCTTCATTTTTCATTCTTTTTACCTATCGTGGTATAGTAATCTTATTCTAGATGCATCGTCTTCTCATATAATTAATGTATACAAAATATTCTAAAAACATTTAAAAGAGTAATGGTGGAGTTTCTTGCCCATTCTTCTCCATACGAAAACTACCTTTTGGAAGGGACGAGTAGAATCAATTCAATTTTTGTAAATTTTGACGTTCAAACGTGCCATTTACGTGACTTATTGAAAAAAATTGTTTGACTTTGACTTTTGACTTTGACGATTTCAAATCAATCCATACTAATAATAAAGTTGAAGAGTTTTTTTGTTTGTTTGTTTGAATGCGTTAATCTCTGGAACTTCTATGCAAAAAAAATATTTGCATTCGATAGCCCAATTCTTGAAGAAGGCTATGTAAAATCACGCTAGAACCCTTAGGAGTCGAGCAAAAAGAAAAGTCAGAAAGAACGATAAGCGAAAACGAGGTAATAGCGCGGGCGATGCGATGCGATGCCACGGAGACTGTCGGGAGAATAAGAAATTTCACTTGGATGAAGTCGCGGGCTGTACCTAGTACCTAAATAAAATCAAATCTAATCTCTATTCATCTCGATGTTTTTATTACTTCCTAACGGTAACGACAAAAATAAAAAATTAAAATAAAAATATATTTATTTTCTCTCACAATGGTTTTGTAGCATTTAACAGTTTTGACGAATATGAATTCACATTGTGAGAGCTGGTGCCTGATGTAGGTTTAGGAAAACCTATGTTGCAGGTCACCAGGCCCCACTTAGTGGCCTCATAAAAATTAAAAAACAGGTAACATGTATTTCTACTAAACAAAACAAAAAGATACAAAAATAAATAAATGAAAAAAAAAAAGTAACTTCAGAAGCAGTCAAAGGGTGTTCAATAATTTATTTAACAACACAACCTTGAGTTTGTAATAAGAAAAGTAAATCAATGTGTAAGTCCTGTATTGACTCTGTCAGCAGTTCCATTTGATTTATAAGTTCTGAAACTACTATGAAGAACTTTACTGACTATGAAGTCTGCAAGAGTAATGAAAAATAATACACTTTTTTGTGGCAAAAGGTGTGTTCCAAAGTTAGCTTATTTGTTTGTCCACTTTGATGCTTTTAAGAGTTCGAAAAGTCGTTGTCTAAATAAGGCTATTTTTTGTTATTTTCATTCATTCATTCATTCATTTATTTTGGCCTCAATTTTAACCAATCACTTTTGGAAATATTTGGGTTTGAATAGTTCGAGACCAGAGCGATAAATTATTATTTTGGTAATTGATCCAAAAACTTATACGTAAACGTAAATACTGTAGGCGATATGAGAATGTGAAAGAAACAATGTTTCCGCTTATTATTCGAATAAACGATAAGAAAATTGGCCAACTTAACCGCTAAATTGCGACTGTCTAACGCGTTAGACACGCCCCCTGCCCAACCGTCAAACGCCAATGTCTAACATGGCCGATTCACGCGGCGTAAATCTCTATTTTTACTGTTAAATAAGGGCTAATATCGTCTGTGGGCAGTTTCACTCTATGGCCTGACAGATTCTTGTCAACTAATCAATTATAACATTCAAAACATGTTAAAAGGGTTTATCCTAAAAGTTGGCAACGTCGCAAATATAATAAATAAATATAATCAGAATAAACGCTCTTAAGCAACATTGACAATTTAAAAAAAGTTGAAAGTGACGTTGGCAATGTCACGCCACGGCGCTTGACAGATGAAACTTCTTATTTTCTCAACCTTTGACTATTCACTATATATATGACCATAATACAGTGATACATAACATATAGTGACATATAGACAGACACTACAGAACGTCACCTGCTATGATCCTTACATAGTCCTTTTGCTCCGTTTACGTTCATACATTTGCGGGGTAACAGTTTGACAGTTTAACAACATTCATTGCGATATGTTGATTGTTGAGCAGACAAAATTTTAGCACATATGAAGCAATGGATTAGCAATATTTATCAAAATCATTCAGATTTTGGTTGAAAATGTGTTACAGAATTCAGGTGCGTGTCATACTCGCACGCCGGTTGCGAGTACTACGCACCTGACCTTGCTGAAAAACATCACCAGTAAGGTCACTATACAGGGTGGCAGGGACATCGACGCGAAAACTGATACCATGGATTCAGCACATGATTCTGAACCCCCCTGCGCAGACATTTTTCGTCGGTAATTTAAAAAAAAAATCAGCTGTTCCATACATTTTGACCACGTAGGTATTGCATTTTTGTTTGAAACACCAAATGATTTTGGGGGTTCTGAATCGTGTACTTAATCCATGGTGTCAGTTTTCGCGTCGAGGTCCCTGGCACCCTGTATGTCCATCTAGGGCGACCCTTCCCGGCATTTTTACTCATCTGCCTTGTATTAGTCGCCTTTCATTCATCCTCTCAACATGACCAAACCATCTAAGCATACTCTTTAAAATAGTTGTCACTACATCATTCTTTTAAATCGCAACTTACCTTATCACATCGTTCCTCTAGTGATAAGATCATATAAATAGGTCGGCTTCTACGTAATGTGTACGTATGTATTACGTAGAAGCCTACCCACATTCACCGTTAATGGTACCTTTCTACAAAATAATAATACGCTGTGAATAAACCGCCTTCACTTAATTAAGTGCTAAAGGTTAGCTACAAATGAGATTAACCGTGACGTATTGATGTCATAAAGTAGTCCTAGGCACTGAATTGGTTCACTTTGTTCCCGGTAGGTTAAATGTTACAACTACTTACCTGTAGTATCGTAGAGAAGTAGGAGTATATACAGACATTTCGGCAGACGGTTGAACATACGAAAATGGCGGATTCGTGGGGCCGTCTGCTATGTTGTGAAAACTAGCAATTTTTTATTTTTTTATTTATAATAATTGTAGAATCTTATAAAATTCATATTTGACGCAGATGACAGTTTATTAAACGAAATTATTGATGTTTTGAAGTTTGAGCAAAGACGAATTTCGAATAAAATTTATAAAGTTATTTAAAAACATCCGTTTAGCCTGGGTCTTGTCATTAGGCCTTAACACGAAGCCGTCATTTTCGTATGTTCAACCGTCTGCCTGACACCCTATATAGTAAACAACTGGATCTTCAAAATCGATTCCCTTTACTGGAAACCACGGGCACTGTCGACGAGAAAGCCGACAAGGTGGTCAAAGCACTACGCCACGTGTCCCGCAAACTCTTCCCGACACAACGAAAAATTAAGGTGTCCAAACTTTCCTCGGAGACTCTCGGACTTATGAGGGAAAGACGAGAGTTGCCATCCACGCAGCCGTCTTCGTCAGATAAAAGGGCCTTAAACCTAAAGATCAAAAAGATAAAGGTCGCGATTGAGCAAAACCGAGGGTCGTTTCTACTAACACTAGGCGCCACCGAAATCAGTCTGCATAGCCTTTCCCAACTATGTTGCAGTCGCCTTGCAGTCTAACCGGATGCAGCTGAAAACCAGTATTTTACATGTAGCGACTGCCTATTTGACCTCCAGAACCCAGTAACTGGGTAACGTCATATCCCTTGGTAAGACTGGTTCATTTTTGGGCTTCTGTCTACCCGTAACGACGAAGATCTACGAATGACAGCCGGGACCAACCGTTTCTCGTTTCCGAGGCGACATATATATGTAGGTAAATAATATATAAAAGTGCACTGAGTTGTTGAATTTACAGCGCTCGGTTCAGAGCCATGAGTTGAAAATTAAACACAGTTCAGTTAAGGTTTGTGTAGACCAGCGCGACTTGTCGCGCGACGCGACACCGGTTATTGTTATACTGTGAAGTTTTCTTAGAAATTGTATTGTAAGTGTCGCGTCGCGCGACAAGTCGCGTTGGTCTGCACAAGCCTTTACACTTAGGCATTACATTTAGGGGTCGCATAGTGTAAGTGAAAACGGACATTTAAATAAAAAAGGTAGGTCAATCAAGTACAATAATTATGATTATTCATTCATTACCTATTTCTGTAGGGTTAAAGTCAAATAATTTATTTGAAAGATAAAGATAAACTTATTTGTTCAAATATGTGTATCATGATACATTAGGATGCACATAAAGATGGAAACATAATTTTACCGGACCAACATGTTTTGCCTCACTTGGCGTAGAATTTTTTTATAATTATGTTATTAATTAAATTGGCAATTATAAATTAATTATTATTCATTATTGACTTTTTATAAGACGTATGTATCTACTCAGAATTTAAGTCTATAGTTTTACCATTAAAACCATTATTTTTTTTGCTCCTTCAACTTTGATATTTTTTAGTCCAGTAACTTATTTATTATGGGATTGTTCTAACTGTTTTGTGGCAATATCTGACTAGAATCAACACAATATGAGACTGTGGGCACAAGGCGATCAATACCGATAGGCACAATAATTAAGAAGGAAATTCATAATCCATTGCTTTATAGGCTTGAATAATTGGTCCGCTCAACAATGTAAATAACGCCATTAATGTGGCTGAATTGTCAGAATGAAAGGCATCTCGATGAATTGCCATTTTATGCATGTTACGCAATTAACACGAAGATTTTTGTTTACCTATTCCTTCTTAGCTCGTACCTTCTTAAAAACACAAATTTCAATAAGCTAAGCTTGACAACTATATTTTAGAGATTATTGTTACTGTACCAACAACTTTATAATTAGCTTACAGCTTTTTCATGTTCCGGCCACCATTCTAAATCGGCACCTAGCTTACTCAATCAAAATTCGAAGCTCATAATTCATCTATAGAAAAAATGTGGCATATTTTTAAATTGTTACACTTTATATTCGCGTCACGCCAACTGACTTGCCTTAGAATTTAGATGAGGTTGTCACCAAAACGTTTTTCATATGATCAGAAATAAATTACCGAAATGTATTGATTATCTTTAGAGTAGATACAGAATGAACAGTCTACTTAATAAGAAGTAAAAAGCCTCTTGCATGTCGAACTGAGATTAAAACACATCAATAAAAAAAAACTTTTTGCCGGGAGCAAAAATACTCTGGTACGTCAAACCTTGATGAAAACACAACTAAAAACTTTTTTTTTAGCTCGGAGCAAAATATCTCTTGGATATAAAACCTACATCAAACAATACAATAAAACTAAATTTATTTTTTTAACTTTTTTTATATATTTTTTTTATTTTAACTTTTATCCCGGAGCAAAAAGACTCTTGGTTGTCAAACCTAGACAAAAACACAAGTACAAAATCATTGTTTTTTAGCTTGAAGGAAAAAAGGCTCTTGCTTGTCGAACCTAGATAAAAAAACAAAAACTTTTAGCAAGGAACAAAATGGCTCTTGGATGTAAGACTTATATAAAAACACAACTATAAAAGCCATTTTTTTAACTTGGAGCAATAAGGCACTTTCTCGCATGTCGAACCTAGATAAAACACAACAATAAAAAAATACATATGGTTATAAAAGATAAATATACGGACATTCATTGAGCAAATTACATAAAAATAAATAAAGTTAAAAAAAAAACTGTTGAAACAGTAGTTATCGCGTCGTTAAGGAAAAATATGTTTTGTTGAACTGCAATTAAGCGCAATTGCAAGCGTTCCCCTGAGCTCCAATTGCTTTACACTTTATGTTCATGTACCTGTTAACATGTAAGCTCAAATATTGGAACCTATAAATATACAGCTATGGCTTTATCATACGTACAACCCTATAGATTCTAGATAAAGGTCAATCAATCTGCCTAGCCTTTTCCCATTTATGTTGGGGTCGGCTTCCAGTCTAACCGGATGCAGCTGAATACCAGGATTTTACATGGAGCGACTGCCTATCTGACCTTCACAACCCGGTAACTGGGTAATACGATGCCTTTGGTAAGACTGGTTGCCAGACTTTCGGGCTTCTGACGACCCGTAACTACTGTCAAACATCTACGAATGACAGCCAGAACCAATGGCTTGACGTCCTTTCCGAGCTCTAAGTTGTATATAACCTCGATGGTCTAGTGGCCGCAAGCGCTTCTACTGAGCATGAGGTCCTGAATTCGATTGTGTTTTTGGGTTTTTCTGTCTGGAATTTCCAGTAGCAGCCCGGAGTCTAGATGTATGTCCGGTTGATGGCAATACGTTCACCTCCTATTACATGGGACTTAAACATAACTAGCAAAATGTGGACACACTATAGGCCCCTGCCAAACCCTTCGGGGAATAAAGTCGTGATGTGATGTTGTTTTATATTGCCTGCAAGATATATACACTTGTTAAACAGTAATGATGAGAAAATGTGTCTTATGGACTTAAAAACGGTTATTTCTCCCCCAAAATTCGAACGTCATTTTATACCCTGGACAATGCATTGTCTGCTCCGTTATACATCAAGTAATTTAGCTCAACGTCAGTTATACAAAATTATGGCGTCCATTTAACGGCGCCACCTGCAGATGGCATAGCGGCCTGACGTTGCCTACTCATTCGCCTAGAATTAATTCCACCAGAATTAATTCCGAGTACCTCAACCACTTTATAGGTAACAGTTTGTTCTTATTACGTACCCACAACTGTTATAACAGCGTCTGAGACGGAATTAAACCGGCCCTATTGTTGTGAATTACTATTTTGTCTGGATGTCTTAGGCGGAAAGTTGAACTTATTTTTTTTGTAGAAATGAGCCTCGTATTTCGTGGGATTGAAGATAGAATCAGCAATTGATGCTTTATGGGTCACAGAAGACGATTATATAGTCTAAAATGGCTGCGTTCGGTTTATGGTATCCTGTATAACATGGTGATGGACATAATGTAAAAGCGAGCCAAGGGCTCAATAAAATATTATTAGCATACAGTTTCCTTAACGGGAATTGAAACATAAAATGTTGTTGGCACTTAAGGGCCTGGAGGTAGCATTACGACCAAGATGTTTTTCGGTAGAATTCTTTATTTTCGAAGGTTGGTTAAACACCATCACTTTACTTTAAAACAAACCTGGCTATACCTGGCTAGGTGTACCTGAAAACCTTATTCAAACTTAGTCAAGGAAAAACAAAAGAAAATGAGATGACATGTAATGATGAAAAAAAAATACCTGCTCGTTGAGGGACATGATTCGATATTCATTGTTGCTTTTATAGTAAAATTGCTATTATTTGTAAAATTGCTTTTATAGTAAAATTGCTATTATTATAAAAAGGGTGGCAGGGACATCGCCACGAAAGCTGTTACCATGGATTCAATACATGATTTTGAAACCTATTTGATTTTTAATATTTTTCTTGAGTTTAAATAACTGTATTTTATTTGATTAACTGTACAAAATAAACACGTGCTTATTAAATAAAAAAATAAAATTAAAATAAAATTTAATAAACTGAACTAGTACAAAATTATATGAATGTTATCAGTTGAGTAAAATAAAATTACAACGGTGTATAAAATACCAAATGTTGCCTATTACAAAAATTAATTAATTTAAAAAAGAAACAGATTTATAATGGTGTGTTATTATTTGCCAAAAGCGTTCTAACATAAAATATTTAGTTCAAATTGATTCCGATTGTGCTATTATTGTGCACATTTTAATAAACTGAAAGTTGACATCATATCCGGCAGTCGGCGTCGAAGATTCAATAATTAAATTAAGCCTGAGTCAGGGGGGCGATCAGTCATGTCTCCCGAGATTATGAAACCGGGAAGAAGCCAATTAATTATATGAAGACGCCTTTTCTGCGAAAACTATTTAAGGCTTTACAGGAAAAGATTTTATAGAGAAAATTAAAAGTCAGCTGTTATTGGTTTTAAAACGTTATACTCAATGTTAATCGTTATAGCTCACAGATAAGGATTATTACCAGTGCTAATTTTAAAAATAGGTACTTACCTAAGGGATTTTTGCTAAATGGTCTTTAAAAAAAAAGGCTGACAACAACATTTTTATTTCTAAACCATACAGGAATATTAACAATATTAAAATGTAGTGACTAATTACTTAAAAGTTTTCTTTTCGAGGAAGCGACACCACCTTCATCACAACAGAACGGGGGCTCATAAAAGAGTACATGACGCCTTTTCAATCTCATCAGCGTGCCATAGATTACAAGTGCGGGAACTACAATCGACTAGCGAGCCGAGTAATTAGGGGTGCTAAATGATCGTCCCACAAATCCGATGGTGTATGAGTTTAGAATGCTCGTACTCTTAATGTAGTTTGTGATTATAAACACAATCTTAGTATGTTATCATTTTCATTGGCGCTAAAAATAATATTCTAGCTGAAACATGTAAGACCCTTACCTATTTCTGAAGGTAAATAAGGGGTTAAATCAAGATTCCTAAGCAAACAATTGAAGGGTACATACGCTGCTTACGTACATAAACTAAATGCAATAACAATCTCCTGTGGATTTTGAAGGCAACTATTATTACACAGGAAGATTCTTGGGTTCATGAGATTAGGTAAATTAATTATAATAACGGGATCAAAAACATACATCGATGGATAAGGAAGCTATTGTGGCGGCATCTACATCGCCACATATGAACTACGCGTCAAAGATCCGACGTCACACAAATCCTGCATCGCGCAATTAGATTTTACCGCGCGAACGAATGATATATAAGGATATCCGACATCAATCGTTGGGCAGTTGCCCCCCAGACACCACACCCATCTGGTCGGAGGATCCTCCGTTTTGTATAGAGGATGAGTGAATTTACACCCTGTTCCTCATACCTGTAAAATACAAAATCAAAACCTCTACCTATATAAAACATGCCCCGGAATTAACGCACACCTCCAAACACCTCAATTAGAATATTATGTTAAAATCATAATACATACAATGATTTTTGTCCATTAAGTATAAAACATTGTTTATTTAATAAATTAGTTATACTGATTGTGGGAGAAAATTGTGGTCACATTACAAATCTACGCACGCTCACAGTCACACGTATGGGTGTAGCGTTCTAGGTACTTCGTCTATTTTGGTTTGTTTTGACTGTACAGCGGAAGTGTGACTGTAATTTACGTAGTTTTTATTATTATTAGGATAAAATATTTCTATAATAAAATTTAAAAATCGATTCAGTAAACGATTCTGAAGAAACTACTTTCATAAAGTGCATTCAGATACACATTGTATAGAAAAATTAAGGGAATCGAAATCGAAAAAAATATACAGTCATCCCATACAAAACTTCAAGAAGTACCTACTCGAACAGTTTGATAGTCTATTCTCTATCATACCCTTAATTAAATTCTGACCACACCTTTCTGATACATGCTGTATATATGTCGCAGTAAGATGGTTATAGCCGTGATATAGTTATATCCCTAGGGATACAGGTATATACCGTAATATAGTTATATGAAAGCGGTTCATAACTGTCTTACTAGGAATATAACTATAATACGAGCACGATCTAGTAATATAACTATTAGGGCACTCCGACCAAATAGGTTAGGTTAGAACTGTGACCAATTAGACGCGAGCCGAGCGGTGCCGCGCCGCGGCAGCGACCGGCGAGCGCTACGTCGAAGTTGGTCGTAGTAACAAAATGAGGGCACCCTGACATTTATTAACCACTTTCATATATACGTAACTATAGAAAGGTATATAGCCATTACTAAACCACCATCCAACCATCTTACTGCGATACTACCCTGTTTTATAGAAATCGTATTACTGGTATCCAAGAAATTCTTGTTATTCTTTGATATAACAAACGTTACACCTAAGAAAAGTACATTACCCTGCCATCAATATTGACCCCATATCTTGCCCAAACAAGCAGCTTATAACACAGTATCTACATACCTGTTTTTCTTTCATTTTCACCCCTTAAAAAGTTTAAAAAATATCCATTTTCCTTTACGTTGCAGTAAACATTGTTTCAATATCGTAACCACAGCTCTAACCGGAGATAGGCGGTTCAAACTTTAGCATTACATACGTGATACGAACCCATACATTGTGAGAGTCATCATAACGTTGTACAAACTCGAACACAGAAAGCAATTTGTCTGTTACATGAATGTTTCTCGTGTTGACAAGGACTCCCATTCCATATTCAAACTGGAATGGGCTTCTTGTTTGTTGGGCGCCAATTTGTGAGTGGAGATTTTGTAATGAACGTTTAGTTTGTTGGTTTGATCGTAATTATTGTTCCTCATACCTCTAAAAACCTAACTAAATAATTTGCTGGAGGAAAGGATACTTAATTAGATTTATTTTTCTATCTAGATAATAAATTACTTTGCTCGCCTATGTAGGCCTTACAAGATAAACGCTGATAGATTGTGTTTTATCTGGATATTGACAGCTTGTAATAATATTGGCTGGGAGAACAAAGCTTTTGCGGTATCGGTTAAGTAATAAAATATTCCTACCCCTATAATCTTCTATACATACATACATACAAATAAATAAAATAGTTTGTTTGTTATGTGAAAATAACAGCCTTTTACTAAATGCATGTAAAAGTATACAGGGTGGCAGGGACCTGCTGGGGTTGCGGGTTTGTCCGAAAGGGATATCGCGGCCCCGGCACACGGGCAACGGAAGGAACACGGGTGGGTTTTAGTCAGTAAAAATCTGACACGCCCTCTCGCTCCGCCCAGAGCGAGAGAAGTCATTTGATGATTTCCCATACTCAAAAAAAAAAAAGGTGGCAGGGACATCGATGCGAAAACGGATACCATGGATTCGGTACATGATTCTGAGTCCCTCTACGGTGAAATTTTTCCGTCGATGTCCCTGCCACCCTGTCTATGGTACTTTTAAGAAAAAAAAAAATGTTTTCTGTCTGTTAGTTCCGGTTAATCTCCGAAACGGCTGGACCGATTTTGAAGGAACTCTCACTGGCAGATAGCTGATGTTATAAGGAGTAACTTAGTTACTTTTTACTTAAGGCTACTTTTTTTTTGAAAAAGATAAAGAATTTATCGCGGGCAGCAGCTAGTATTATATAATATACTAGCTTTTGCCCGCGACTTCGCCCGCGTAGAAATAGAAAATGGTTCTAATAGGATTTTTAAGCACAATTTCTTTACGAATATCCATTGAGCGTTCTTGTGTGCCGTATAGCAAATAAGAAAGTGAATAGATCTACGGAAAAGTCATGCGCCATCCCCCATTATTGGTGCAATAGAAAGGTTTAATAAGTTCCCATTGATGTTAACCAGCTCTGCTCTCATTAAAAAATATTGACTCAGTCAAATTTATAAATATAAGAAAATTGCGAAAAACAATACACACTAAATTAAACTTCTACTACCTACTTAAATATCTATATAAAAAGAAAACTTTATTAAAGACATTTCAATTTTAAAGAGTATTTGCATTGCACCAAGCTCTTATGTGAGTTCAACCTTTTTTGAATAAAATCGGATTGAGTTTTCAAACATGTGTCAAAATAAAATGTAATTTAAATCAAAAGCACTAGGGAGTATTGATATCAACTTCGAAGCAAATCACCCACAAAATAACTTCCTACCCCTTTTTATCCCCGTTAGGGGATGAATTTCAATAAAATACGAAACATGTCTTCCGTCAATTCTGTTAAAGAATGTTTATGCAACATTTGAAGTAGATTGGACCAAGGAATCACGTTGTCCCATACAAACTTTGCCCCCCTTTTTCACCCCCTTAGGGATAGAATTTCGAAAAATCCTTTCTTATCGGAAGCCTACGTCATACAAAGAACGCACTCTCCAAGTCTTAGGTCTCTACGATCAGCGGTTTGGGCTGTGCGTTGATCCGTCAGTCAGTCATTCAGGACAAAGCATATGCAAGCATATGTATAGATATGTATATAAATTGTGTATACGTAAGCACCTCGTGGGGCTAGTGATCGCAAGCGCTACTGCAGAGCATGAAGTCCCGAGTCGACCATGGCCTGGACCAAGGCCGGACGCGAGAGATCACTGCCGTCGATCGCCTCCACAAGGACACGGACACGCGCAGACTGAGTGACGTACGACTACCTCACTCAGTCTGCGCGCTCCCTTAGCACTTTAAAGGTCGGGATTGTTCGTGCGTGTTCGTATGTGTTGTCTCGCTCTTTTGCAACATTCAGACGCTACTTCAAAATATTACGAGTAACAACCCAACATCAAAAGAGTAGTCAAATTTTAAATAATTCAGCAGCTGTGAAAAGCGAGTCCTCGTTTGCGAGCCAAGAAATAATGAAGCGCATTCCGGTGCTGTCGCCCGTAATGAGTTGTCAAACGTCTGTGCCCCCGAGCTCGCAGAAAAACGTAATTTGTATCCTATGTTTAATTGAAATTATGAACTGCTAGGCCAATTGAAATTGTCGACCAGATCCTTTTTTGGTTTTGCTACAGTTTAATAATGAAGTGAAGATCTTAGTTTGATGCTTTTTAAAGCAAATTGTCAGAAATTTTACACATTCGCCTCTGGACAAGTTGTACGTAGAAAGCCATTAATGTTCTTTGTGTCCAATACAACAATATATTCAGGATGATGTTGGGGCTGCCACGCTTCTGCAGTGCGTCGGGAAGGTTTGCTGATGCGCACACTGATGGCGTTGCAGTGATAAGACGCAAGCGTGCCGCGTCGCTGCTGCAGAGGATTCGGGGCGGTTCGAAGTCTCCTGAATGTCATTGCGGTCAGATTTGATGCCCACTCGTCCATTATTTGTCCAACCTGCATGTTTACTAACATACAAACAAATTACCCAGGCGATTTTTTCTCGTGCTCCGGATTTTCAACGCTCTGCTTAGCGCCGAGAGTTGAAAATCCAACAGTGTGTTTTCTCAACGCGCTTAGACGAGAGTGCGTCACAGCGCGTTGGATTCTCAACGCTCGGCTTAACACCGAGAGTTGAAAATCCATTGCGCGATAAAATCCCGCCGCGATATTTTTACGTTCGTGAGAACGTGGGCTTATGGTTGTTTGCATCCATAATTTGTTAGAAAAAATTAACCTTCTATTATAGTTATAAAGGCAGTCCTTTATGTAGTTTTTATTGAAGTAAAGTTTTTGTCATCGTTTTGATGACCGTTTGTTGCCATTCAGACGATGAAGGGAATATACGTGGGCATTGATGTGGGTCACAACTTTGAAGACTAGATTTATACTAGATAAACCTAATTGCTTTTATTCAAAATAAATTACAGTGCCACGGCAAATTCACAATGAGACAGAAATGGATTTTCTATTCAATTCATACAAAAAAAGATTTACCAAGGGAAATGGCTGCCAAATTGTGTGCCAACAATTTTCATCCGCACCCTTCCGCCAAATTCACGATATTTTAAACAAAAAAGCAAAACATCATAAAAGATTTGAATACATTCGTATTTGTGTGTATAGAATTATTGTATGATGAAAATTTGCAAGCGGGCGCTAAAGTAATAAATTTCATGCTCTCATAATTTTGTGGCATGATTTACAGGGTGATTTTCAGCGACACAGCCCCAACGTTTTTGTACAATATGCCAATTAAACCTCGGCCTGTATATTATTTAACTGAAAGTCATTATATTGAGACAATTATGATGATGTTTATATTGATTAAAATGCTTATAGGAGTTGTAAAATTTTAAACTGATGTTGCTTAATTAACTTCGACATTTTTGATGGAGTTGAATTTAATTGAGTGTTGTTTTCGTTGCAATTATACTCCGTCATATTTTACCTTTTATGGACTTGTAAAATATGACACGAAGGCTCTTGTGTCACCGAAAAATATATCTACCTAGATACAGTCACGAGCGCTATTATGTATCGAATTAACAAAATTCAAAAGCGATTTTCTCATGGAATAACGACTACAACTTTAATATAAGACCTATTTCATATTAGTGTTTGTTCCAAAATACTATTTTCGTAATAATATAAAATTACAATCAACACAGTAAGAGCAAATCACTTTTAAAAGTTGCTAAGTGTATACATTTTAGTGCTTGCAACTGTACATAGTGTTCTAGTTACATGTATTTTTCTTGGCATGCGACACGCAAATAAAAAAGACACGTTCTTGGCTGTCTCTAAGAACCCCACGCATGCCCGGGGCGCACGAGTAAATAAATATGTATGCAAACACTGCAAAGTCATCAAATGGAACGAGCCGAAAGTTCAAAAAGCTTTGCAAATGAAGTCTCAACGAAGAATAGTTTTCAAAAGAATATTTCGCTTTGCCCCGTTTCCTATTTCCAATATTTTCTATCGTCCGCTTAAAGTTTAATGGTTTGCGTGGAAGATCGATTGCACGTCAATATATTTTTATTTCTGCACACAATTTTCAGTTCGTTTGCTTCGTACTGCGGTCTAAAGAAAGCAAACAAGTTGGGTAAAGTTTGAATCGCTGATATGTACCATTGTTACTTTACACACGGTGCGCGCTCGATCGAGTGTGAAAGTCAATCTTACGTTTCATGTGTTACGGTAACCTTTTTAAGTAAATTGTGTAAAAGTGAATATTGGTGCTGATAAAATCGGGTTTTTCCGATAGGGTTGAAAATGTGTGTGGATTTTTGTAGAAAATATTTTCACTGAATACAAGTCAGTGTTACGCGTTTATTGGGCTTTTTTACCGCTTGATATTTTATAATATATAGGTGTCTATAGAGTTGCTTGATTGCGACGATTTATTATGTCAAACGATTGAGCTCGATTGATTGATAATGGTCGTCGAGCGCCATTTTCGACCAAAATCTTGATTATGATTGATTCTATGCATTAATCTTTCCCAATACATTGACTATTTTATTTGATTTCCGGTAACAAAATCAATAGTCAAGTGCAAGTAATTCTTTAAAAAAAAGAATATTCCTACATAATTTTCAAATCAATCCTTACACAGTTATGAAATAAAACTCACAAACAGAAAATATTTATAAACTTATTTATATCATACAAAGTTTATTTTTAAATACAACAACGATCGTGACAAAAACAATAATAATTATGGAAGATTTGGAGTGAATTCTAGAACTATTTTCTAAGAACTAAAGTAGATGAGGTTAACTTTAGTCAGGACACACATAAACTAGAGAGAACGGATTTGATCAATTGTTTTGATGTCATCCTTAAAAACTATGTGGCGTAGTTAATTGATTAATCTGACGGCAATATTGTTTCCATCAATCTTTTTGAACATTCCTTAGCTATATTAATTATCATACATATTTATTTCTCCAACTAATGACGTAATTCCGAGTATGAGTTCAACACATTCTCCCACGTGAATTATACATATTGTGCTCACTGCAAACTTTTCTCAGTTACCAAAATAAAAAAGTAATGATACAAATAAATCTCAACCGAAAACGGACATTTATTGCAGGTTCAGATAAAAAAATATAAATTCTTCTGAGTACTCATATTATTTGTGTTTCAACTTCCTAAGAAAAAGTATCCTGTGGGAAATTACAATAACTCAACCGCGTTAGGCGATTTATTAATAAAAAAATAATGGTGAGAGTACAACCAGTGTTTTGCAGAAAAGGTAAAACACGCCTAACATTGCTCTCGGATCACTTCCAGGTCGGACAACGACAGTGTTTTGGCGTTTAATGCTACGACGCGTTGTTGCATTCAACGTCAAAAAATGTAAAGGCTTGTGCAGACCAGCGCGACTTGTCGCGCGACGCGACACGAACAATACAATTTCTAAGAAAACTTCACAGTATAAAGGCTTGTGCAGACCAGCGCGACGTGTCGCGCGACGCGACACCGGTTATTGTTATACTGTGAAGTTTTCTTAGAAATTGTATTGTTCGTGTCGCGTCGCGCGACATGTCGCGCTGGTCTGCACAAGCCTTTACAATAACCGGTGTCACGTCGCGCGACATGTCGCGCTGGTCTGCACTATCCTTTATTGTTTCGTAACAAATTTGAATTAATGTTTTTAAATTGGCTTTAAAATAATAGAGAAAATTGGTAGTACGACACGCAAGTAGTCGGTAAGCGACACTAGCTTGAATGCAGCATAACAAATCTCTACTATACAAATTTCACCTTAAAATCTTAGGTAAAGTGAGCTTGAAGTGCACTATTGACAGATAGCCAGAATAACACCTCACTACAAGCTCAATTCACTTAAGTTTCCGTTTTTTTTTAAATAAAGATTATTTATTTATTTCATATTGTTACATTGAATTCAATTTACTATTTCTACCACTAAAATATATATATATATTAAGTATGTAAATAAAAAAATATAAATAAAGGGCATCAAAAAAGTTTTCACGGTATATTTTTTACGGAATAGATCGGCTGGGCAAGAGTTTATCTAATACTAAGAAAGTGAGTATTAACTTTTTTATACCTTTTGAAAAGGCTAATCTGATGAACAGCCCAACCCCATACTATGTTACAAAGTAATACCAATTGTAGTAGGCTGCTGTTTGCTGGAGACTAGATCTATCATTCTTAGCTGCAATAAGCTGATTCAGTGATCGTCTGTTAGTTGTACATACACCCTTAAGCCTGATTTACATGGTGCAATTTTATTGCCCGTGGCATCCCATAAGTTAAAGCAAGAATAAAAGTGGTACCGTCTAAACAGTATTTAGACGATGCAAGGCATTTGTTGCTTCAATTGTATTTAATGACACAGGTAAGAAAATTGTATTGTGTAAATGGGGTTTTACGAAATACAATCTTGCAAGTAAATTTTGGTTGAATGCATGAATTAGTATTGAAAACTTTAGTAACTATGTATGTATGTATGTAGGTGGTGGTTGCTGTGTAAATCATGTTCTTAGTCGTCCTTGCGGTCATCGTTATGAAGGAGGATGATGCTCTCACTTGGCGTAGGGGTGTCGAATATCGGCAGGTTTTCTACCTCACCTGGAATTTAGATAGAAAATAATAAGATTTTTATAGCATAGTTCTTGTAATTTCACGTGAGCATTTTTTGTAGATTTCATAATTATGATTAAATTATTGTTTTTTTCGGCATGTAGCTGCTTTTAAATCGAATCGTTTGTCAGGGTATCAGTGAGTTGAAATCCATAGAAATTTGATAGCTAAAGGTATAAAGTATAGGTAACTATACATATACATATATGTATAGTTTTAAAATACTTCAATAAATGTACCAATAAATTATTCCACTAAGATAATAAAGGCTTATACTCACATTACTCACTGAGTAAAGCGGTGTAATTAATTTTGAATTTTGCCTTATGTTTCGTTGTGTGTTAACCACCATTTTTCTACAAAATGTATACCTAAATCTGGATTAGTTGTTCTAGACTATGTATGGTTAGTTACGTCGTAATGTCACCCATTCAATGACACTGGCTTTGTACAATATCCTTTGAATCAGACTGACAGAATCAAAGAATCTCTAACCTCAAAACCGCTTGCTCTCCATGAATTCTCCAGAAATATCCTAGACCCATTTTGAGCGACGCAAATTACTCCAGATTACGTTAGCTTAGCCCTACCTAGGAACTAAATTCCTCCTTATTTCTTGTCTTTGAAATATACTCATCTTCAATTGCATTTAGTTTATGCCAGCCATTATAGACAAACTTTTTTAAATTATGTTACTGAACAGCTGATCCTGAAGCATTGATTGGGTGACATCATTGCTTATTTATTTCTTACCAATTCTGACTATGAAGTTGACGGATTCATCCTCGTCTAACATAGAGAACACGTTTTCTACAGGAATGTACACGTTTTGGGTGTGCTCCAAGAAGTCTGCGTCCTTTTCGCACTTGCAGGGCCGTCTGGAAATTAAATAGTTAAGAATTTAATAGAAACATAATAAATTAATTTAATTTTGATTCCGAACTTAAAACAAAAAAAAACGGAACCTTGATAACTTTTTCTTGTTCATCTGTGACAAAGGATATTTTTTACCGGGGATCAAGATATGTTATGTTAATAAATATTGTTAAAATTGTTTGTCCTACAAGAAGAATTTTGTTTCCTGCCGCCTTTGATGCAGGTTTATCCTAATAAATAAAAATAAAGTCTTATATTTCTTTAAGTTTTTTTCAGTACTGTAATAATATACATATTTGGAAACAGTACGTACTGTTATACTGTTTCCTAATACAGGCATGTAAAATTGCAAAAAATACAATATAAAAAGTCTTAGAAATTATGTACATATGGTACATAATTTCTAAGACTCTTTATATTGTATTTTGCCAATTTTGGTTTTGAATAAATATGTTGTATGTCAATATGTTTTATTAATATTAGATCAATCGTGGACCCCATCCATTGGAATCACTGGAATTGGGGTCAAAAGTGGGCCCTAAGTATCAATTATTTTTTTCAGCTATACTTGGACTATAGCTGAAAAAAAGAATTAAAATATATTATAAATTAATTATAATATAGACTTATATTTAAATATACTCCAAATAGTTAATCACGAGTTATGTATATGTAGCGACACAAATTCTCTTTTGAGCCTCTAATGACTGAGTTTCGTAAAACAAATCTTAGTAGCATAATTTGCCTATAACATTCCCACTGCTGGGTCACAGGCCTCTCCCTCTCTGTGAGAAGGGACAGGCCGTAATCCAACACGCGGGCCCAGTGCGGATTGGTTGATGTCACGTTTTTGGTTCGAGGACATTTGAGACCGTTTTGAGAACAGTGGTGATGAAATTGCCTGCCGGGGTTCGAAACCACGACCTACACCTGCGCTAAAGCCTCGTGCAGACTGGCGCGACGCGACACTGGTAACTGTTCTACCGTGAAGTTTTTTTAGAAATTGTTTTGTTCGACTTGCGTCGCGCTGTCGTGTCGCCCCAGTCTGCACGAGGCTTAAGTCGCAGTAGTTAGTACTGGGCCACCAGTGCTCTGCAAAAAATTCTTAGTGCGTCTTTTAAATCAGACACCTTCCAAATTGCATGTTTCTATTTTTAGTGCGTTGTACTGTTCATTATCTTTCAGTCAGTCAATCAGTTATGGTACAGTTTTATATATATGGAAGATGAATCGATAGTTTAATAGCTCGGTAAATTTATAGTGTTTTGATGTCAATTACGTACCTATCTCAATATTAGTAAACGAAATAGCGGATGTTCGAGCGGTTAATGTGAGTATAACACTTGAAATAGTGCCCAATATAAATGTTTACGATTGTAATAGCATTTGTACAGAAACACATAGATCCGGAATAATTATTTGAATGCCGAATACCTATTAGTTACCTCGAGTAACCTCGATAGGTAACAAAATGTAGATTTAAGGTCCTGCCCCTAGTGGGATTTATCTAAGTCCGTAGGTGTGTCTCTGGCATCAAACTGGGCCCTATCTGAATACCAGCACGGCGGTATTTATTTTTATAAATATCGCCGCATTATGCTGAGATGGCCTCGCACAGGTCGTTCTTCTTTTATTCGTTTTTAAATGCTCCTTCTTTTTCTCTTTGTATTTTCTGTGTGTCAATTATTATTTTTCTTTCCCATTAGATGTCACAATCGAAGGAATAACCTCACGTTGCATAAGCATAATCAGGCTATTATGTTGTGCTGAACAAACGCTTGTTCTCTGTGAGAGGGAATTGGCCGTAATCTACCACGCGGGTCCAGTTCGGGTTGGCGGATGTCACGTCTTCGAATTTTTGGTTCTTGGACATGCCGGTTTCCTCACGAGGTTTTCTTACACCGGTTTGAGCGCAATGGTGACGAAATAATTTGCACAAAGTAAAGTGCCTGCTTAGGACCCAACCCACAATCTTCAAGTCGTAATACTCGTACTAGGCCACCACTGTTCTACCTTTAGTTGAGGAGCCTAGAAAGCTATCCGAATAAAAATTACGCTTTTGACCAAGCCTACAAAGTCTGTATACAGGGTGAAATTCAATTCATGAAACACTTCTTAAGAGCTTATTGCGTCCGATAAGGACCAGGCCCGGGTCGACAACGCGTTGTCTTCCACGCGCGCCTCAAAGAGATGTCAGCACAACCGATGGCGCGGCGTCCGCTAGGGCCGATGCCTACCGGGGTTGCGGGAAAGTCCGAAAGGGATACCGTGGCCCCTGGCAACGAAAAGGCAACTGAAGGAACACGGGTGGGTTTTAGTCAGTAAGAGTCTAGCACGCCCTCCCGCTCCGCCCAGAGCAGGAGAAATTATTTGATAATTTACAACCCAAAAAAAGAAAAAAAAAGCTGATTTCACCAATGAAACTGACAGTGATCAGCAGATCTGGGTCATTGCACCCTGAACTCGCGAAAAAAAATCAGCTCTTCCCTACATTTTGACGACCTATGCGAACATAAATGTAGGGAACGTCTGTTTATTTTGTCGTGATTTCAGTGTTGGTCCCATAGTGAAAGTTGTTCATAATGATGAGTACAACGACCCCTTACGAGGTGTCGCATGAATTTAATTTCACCCTGTGTGCCATTATGGGGGGTACACTACGTAAATACAAAAAACTTAATTCCGTCAGTCACAAATACGAATTTCAAAATACCGATTTTCATAATTCCGAATGGTTCAAAATTCCGAATATAACAACTCCGACTTTTCATTACTCCTATTTTTATAATTCCTAAATTTCAATATTCCTAACGTTTATAATTACTATTCTGAAAATACCGAGTTTTAATAAATCGAATAACAAAAAGTCCGACTTAATGATAATTCAAAACATCAAAAATACGAATTCCGAAAAATTTAAATACCGATTAATACAATTCTGAAATAAAAACGCTCGCTTAGCTTGCTCGCCTTCGCGTTTTAATAGTCACAGTTCTAACCTAACCGAATTGATTCATCAATAATACAGGGGATTTGCAGCATGCATGCAGCATGCAAGCAGGCATGCAGCATGCAAGCAGGCAAGCAGCAAGCAAGCAGGCATGCAACATGCAGCAAGCATTGTTTCTGTCACGGCTCCGGCGCTGCGGGGTTTGGGCAGTCCCACGCGAGCTTATCGTCGCAGATGGTTTTAACGCTCACCACCGCAGCTTCGGCTTGCGCCGGCTAGCCTCAGCCGCGGCGGCGGGCCTTCAAACCACCTGCTCATCAGCTCGCGGGGCGCCCCACCCCTCCGCGCCTACGCGGGCTTAAATTACACTCTAGGGTAGAGCAGACAAGACTGCGTGAAGTCGGTTTTGCAGCGATTCGTTTCTGTGACTAAATTTTGTAGCACAACATGTTGACTTTTAGTTTATTCGAAGTATTGAAAATCGGAATGTCGAGAACCCTTCGACCATTTGATTCTTCGAACGTATAAAAATCGGAAAACTAACAAATCGCATATATAATTCTTAGGTATTATGAAATTCGGACTTTTGAAAATCGGAAGATCGAAACTCGGAATAAAATATTTCGGAGTATTTGGGTGTTCCACATTATGGGCTCTATTATCTTTAATGTTAAGAGATGAGATTTAAGTAATGTATAACAAAGTGTATAAATATCTGTATGTATGCGCGCAAGAACCGTATTTATTATTTACCCTTTCACCTAAATGTTGCTTAAAAATATAAGGTACGATTTTATGAAAATCTCATAAGACGTAACATAACTAGTACAAGCAAAATTATTTATATTCAACCTACGCCGTCAGGATGAAAAATCTCTGAATGTTTTATAACCAGACAAAACAATTTATAACGCTTGTAAGCAACATTTTTTGTACAATAGAATTTTATTTATGCCGCTTGTATGGTAATTTTATTTATGCCGCTTGTATGGTAATCCTACAAATTGTGGCGAAATGTAGACATTTTAGTGATTGAGCTTAGATTTATTTTTAGGATATAATGTTTGAAACTTTCAGATCATGGATCATCTCATAATGTGAACAACCGGTTTGAAAAATCGTAGACACTACAATTAGCAAAGACAATAAAATCCCATTTACACGATGCAAGTTTCTTGCCTGTTTAAAATTGAAACAACAAATAACTTGCATCATTTAAATTTAAACACTATTTAGACGATGCAACTTTTATTGTTGTTTCAACTTATGTTATGGCAAGGCAGGTTTAATTGCGCCGTTTAAATGAGGTTAAAAGATAAGTTTTAGAGTTTGGCCGGCGAGTCGTGGCACAAGGAAATGCAAAAATAATAATAATAATAATAAAATTAAGGCAATAAAAAAAAAAAGCCTTCAGCTGGCAACAAAAAAAAAGTCTGGAAAAAAAAGTATTTGATACTTTTGTATTTTTATGATAAGTAGTTTGTTGATATCAGTAGGAATGTAGGATTATGGTAACATCTCGGACTATATTTTTCATGTTGCCAGCTGAAGATTTTTTAAACGTAGAAATTACTATACTCTAAAGGTTTAGGTAGTTAAAAAAGGGTAAACAAATCGTAAAAAGGGTTTTTTATAGTTGACACTTTCTTGTTAAAAAATACATTAGAACAAAATTAAATTTATTTTCGATGACATGATAGTTTCCCCTTTTATTATAGTATGTTAAACTTTATCATTTATTCTTAAACAACTTTTCGTAGATGTAACTGCTTTAGTACAATTTTTTTGTTAGATTTATAATAATAATATAACATTTTGTAATCTGTCTATTATAAAGAACCCAAAAAGACAGGTTCCCCAAACCTTTTAGAAAATACAACTAATTAGATAACATTGCTAAATTGAAGAGTACAACTGTGACGTAGTCTGGCAACTGAATTGGCAGGTATTACGTTTAGTCGGTTAACCAGACGCCTTTGTTGACAGCGTTATCGACATTGCGGTTGTATCCGTGCGTTTTGGTTTTGTTGAATTGTGATAATATTAGCTTGTTTCCTTGTTTTGTTTTTGTTATTTAGTTATTGTTCGTTTTTGTTATTTATCGTTATTGGGTTTTAAATTCGTATCGTGGAAAAATTAGTGAACCCGAGGCTGGTACTAGCCAGACCAACTTCGCACAAACATTTCCATCACCGAAGAAGAAACGCTTAAAAACCGGACCTCTTTCGTCATCTGAGAAACAGACATTGATAAATGTGTTCAAATATGTGGAAGAAACATAGCCCAAAGACTGTTTTCCGTCAAAAACAGACATAGTGCAAAAAACTGGTGAAATAATGGGTATGTCTGTACCAACTGTGTACATGGTTATTAAGGAATACAAAATATCGCATAGAGTGCAGTCTCCTCCTCCACCGGCAACGAAACCAAGCTTAATCGACGATATGGATTTAGCCGCAGTGAGGAGAAAAGTACATACGTTTTTTTTTGCAAATGAAATGCTAACTATTGAAAAAGTAATGGAAAGTGTCAATAATGATGACAGTCTACCTAATATTAAAAGAGATGTAATGTGTAAGTTGATGAAGAAATTAGGCTTTAAATACTCCAAACGCAGTCGCAAGAGTATGCTTATTGACAAACCAGACATTGCAGTATGGCGTGTAAAATATTTAAATGAGATTGCAAAATATAGAAGAGTCGGGAAGAAAATATATTATTTGGATGAAACATGGGTCAATGAAGGTATGATAACAACATTAATATGTTATAAAAATTAATATTGTACTCTGTTACCTTTGTAAATATCTTATTACTCATTAATATTGTTTTTTTGCAGGACACACCAAATCTTCAACATGGCAAGATACGACAATAACATCCTGCAAAGAGGCTCACAGGCAGGGTTTGTCTACCGGATTAAAGAATCCCAGCGGGAAAGGAAAACGCCTTATCTTAGGCCACATTGGTAAGAATATTACTTTATAGCCTTTAATAGAAATGCCAAGATGACAATTTTATTTTATAAGCTTGTGATAAACATCATGTATAGTAAACATAATAAATCACACCTTGTTTCCCCGAAGGGTTGGGCAGAGGTGTACCTATAGAACACCCACATTTCGCCAGATATGTTTAAGTACCATGTAATAAATAGGGCACGAGCCTTGCCATTAACCGGGCACAACTCCAGAGTCTAGGCTGCTACTGAAAATTTAGATAGAAAAACCCAATAACACTGGCCGACCTGTGAATCGAACTGTGAATTTCATGCTCAGCAGTAGCGCTTGCGACCACTAGACGAACGAGGCAGTCAATTTATAATAAATTAACATTTTAAGTCAAAGTACATGTGAGATGCTATGAGCATCTCACATGTACTTTAACTTATAAGAAAATAATGATTATTAGTCAGTTGTTGAATATTATTTAAAACTTTGTTTCAGGTTCATCAAGTGGTTTTGTTGGAGGAGGTGAATTAATATTTCAAGCAAGTAAGGGTGATGGCGATTACCACTCAGAAATGGATGCACATAATTTTGAGAAATGGATCACTACAATTTTCAAGAAACTGGAAAAAGAATCGATTTTGGTGATGGATAATGCACCCTATCACAGTCGAAAAAAAGAAAAAGTGCCAACAACCGCATCAAGAAAGGCTGATATTCAAAAGTGGTTAAAAGAAAAAAATATTGCTTATGAAGAAGCAGAATTAAAAGCACAATTATTAATAAAAGTTAAATATGAAAAACACAAATACCAATCCTATGTTGTGGATGAATTGGCCAAGGAATATGGTGTCACAGTATTGCGCCTGCCACCATATCACTGTGAGCTCAATCCAATTCAGTTAATATGGGCTCAAGTTAAGGGGTTTGTAGCCGAGAAAAATAAAACTTTTAAAATGGCTGAACTAAAAATTCTTTTGCCAGAGGCTTTAGCTAATGTGACTGCTGAGAATTGGAAAAATTGTGAGGGTCATGTAATAAAAGAAGAACAGAAAATGTTTAAATTAGACAAAATAATTGATGATACCACTGAACGCTTTATTATTAATGTGACAGAGAGTTCATCAGAATCAGATTCAGAATAGAGACTAAATATATATGTGACTATAATTAATATGATTTTAACATTTGAAATAAAAGGTTTAGCATCTATGAGTCACGTGGTTTTTTTTGTTTACCCTTTTTTAACTACCTAAACCTTTAGAGTATAGCACAAATTATTTTACTTAGTCTGGAAAAAAAAAGTATTTGATACTTTTGTATTTTTATGTTAAGTAGTTTGTTGATATCAGTAGGAATGTAGGATTATGGTAACATCTCGGACTATATTTTTCATGTTGCCAGCTGAAGATTTTTTAAACGTAGAAATTACTAGCACAAATTATTTTACTTTGTCTCTTTTGGACTTAATGAAATGTTCACCCTCGTTCACGGTAAAAGTGCAGGGGTGTTCATTTATTTCCAATAATACTCGTAATATATTTTGAAATGATTTATATTTTTTATTCTAAGAGTTAAAAATATAATTTATATGTAAATAATGAAATAAAGAAAATAAATATATATGGCTTTAATTTAATAAAATGTTTTATTGAAATAAAAAAAGGTGTTACATTTTAATTTGAACACCAGGTGTCAGTTCGACTCCTGAGCTCGGTGGTACCTGTGTTACAGGAGTCAGTGTTTTTACCCGTTTTTGGAAAATTAACAATTTATGCAATAAAATTAAAATAACTTAAAATGAAAGGAATTTAGTGCATGCATGCTTTTGAGTGGTGTGTGTGTGTGTTTGATGTATTTTGTGTTTATGCGTGAGTGAGTTGTATTTTGTGTGTATGTGTGTAAAAACACTTGCCTGTAAACGATCCTTTTGCTCGGCAAGTTTGGCAGGAATATGTCGACTTCAAAGTAATACTTCTCAGCATCGTCATCGTTTACGAGCGCAGTCCACATCATTCTTCCTGAAAGTAAATGAAAACTAATAAGACTTGAAATTATTGTACAGGTAATAACTAGTGAATGGCTTTAAATAAGGAGAAGTTTTCTGAGGTAGCCTTTTGATTAAAATTGACACCGTTATTTTTTCTTATACTCACAATTAAACAGAGACTGTTTTAATGCGTATTTGATCTTTACAATGAAAATAAAATGATATTTTTACTAAGGACTCAATTTTTTTTAATGTATAATTGTCTGGCGTTTACGTTTTTTTAAGATGACTGAAATTGGGATAACTGCAGTCTATCTCCCCTTCTAGGTCAGAGGGCCTAGACAAATTGACGTTCAATCAGCGAAAACAATGATGGAAAAAAAAATCGGATTGACTTATTGACTTTTCAATCCTCTTAAAAGTCGTTGTAGAAAAACGAAACGCTTTGAAAGCGATTGTCATTTGTTTTGTACCTTTTCAAAAGTTTCTACGTATAAGTAGGTACCTAAAAGGTACGAAGAAGGTATTGCATATTCAAGGCAATGAAGAAGCCAATACCATGAAACGTCTGGCTTCTTACACAAGGGTCGCAGTCGCAGAAAAAACAGCTTAGTATAATTGTGTCTGGAATTACAGACAATGCTCTGTCTGAGCTTCTGGGGTACTTTACCAGCAGGCATTAAAACAAAGAAAGTTGTTCGTCAAGTTATTGGCTACTTTTACTTGATTTTACGTTTCTTGTTTGTTTGATCTCTCGTTGGTCTAATATATAAGCGCTAATGCTGAGCGTGAGGTCCTGGGTTCAATTCCCGGATCGGGAAAAGTGTTATTGGGTTTATCCATCAGGAATTTCTCAGTAGCAGCCCGCAGCCTGGATATGTCTCCGGTTGATGGCAATAGCTACATGCAAAACAGGCTACATGGAGCGACGATCTTTGCAAGGTGGCTGGAAGCAGCTGGATGAGAGTTACCGAGAATCGAACTGAATGGCGTGCAATTGGAGAGGCCAAAGTCCAGCAGTGGACTGCTGTAGACTGATGATGATGTAAAACTAGCTTTTAAAATAGCGAATGAGTCTATTTTAATTTTATTGAATGTTTGAGCATTGTTCAAGAAAACCTATAAACGATCCAGTGTAAAACAAGGTCCGTGTATACTCAGTTACATGTGAATATATCCTTGTCTAGATCAGTAATGCTAACGGATGGATGTGATTTGCACTGACCCACTTCGATTGTTCGAGATAACACAATTTCAACAGAGTTATCTAGACAACAGATTTGTTGGTCAAGTGCTTATCAAATCAATTATGCACTTGAAATGGTGACTAATTTAATTTGCGTATTGCAAATTATATTATCACGCCTGTAAATCCCAATTAGGTAGCATAGGCTAGGCTTAGTTAAATTAAATTTCGCCAGTTATGTTTTGACTTTCGTGTGGCAAGCCTTCTGCTATTAACTGGGCAAAAAACCAGCACCCCAATTGCGTAACACACGATCAATCATAATCTGAATCATGTTGAAGGATATTGCTAAACCATTGCTTCATATGTTAGAAAAATTTGTCTGTTCAACAACGTAAATAACGCAATGAATGTTGTTCAACTGTCAAAATGAAACAGATTGTGATTGATCGTGTGACATATCGCCATTGCACCCGTCCGAAGCAGGCGCATATCCTAACTAAATATAATATTTAAATGCGAAAATGAGTTTGTTTGTTTGGTTATTACACTTTCACGCTAAAACTGCTGAACGGATTTGGATGAAATTTCGCACATGAGTAGACTATGACCTGGATTGGGACATAGAATACTTTTTATTGCGATATTCCCACGGGATTGAGACTTATTCGGGTGAAACAGCGTGGCGCACTACTAGTAGTCCTACAAATCCTATTATTCAACTAATATTATACTCGTAAATGTGAAAGTTTGTATGTTTGGATGTTTGTTACTCAATCACTCAAAAACGGCTGAACGGATTAGAATGAAATTTGGCACACATATAGTTTATAACTTGGATTAACACATAGGATACATTTTTATACCCGTAGTACGTTCCCATGGTTTAATTTCCGACCTCGAGAGTATTATATAAATCTTTTCAACTTAATTGAGTTATTAGGTAACAGTTCATTTAAACAGGTCAGCGTTTAACACCGTCGGAGGAAGCCCTACAATGGACGGTTTAAAATGGCCACTTTAAATAAAAAATATAAAGGCATTTATCACTTTACTTTAGTCAATAATATGTTCGTAAAACGTAAATCGTATGTTTGTAAATTTTATTCATAGCAAAAATATTTAAGGTAGATAGATTGACATGTCGTTTATTTGGTGCACTCAAAAGACAGCACAAAATACACAAACAGGATTAAATAATAACTTTATACATGAATTCTATAATAGGTAATGGTGCCAATAGACAAAAAAATAAAAAACAAGACAATGTGGTGACACTATTGGCTAAGACACTTTAAAATAATGAAACAAAGAAAGTGCGGTGTGCGTCTCAAGGTTGCACCAAATAGGAGTCCAACTCAGCATGTGCCGGGAAAATATACCTGACACTATATTCTGCTGGATCCCTGCAGTTACATGGACGTCGAGCAGATGATATAGTAAATATGCGAATTATTGGTGTTGTAAAAAGTGTAGTGTCAATTTGATAAACATTTTTTTTTCTGACTGCACATAATATGATTTTTATCTTGAAAAAGTTCTTAGTTGCTAGCTAATTCTTAACATTTGTGTTACTTAGTGGCCATATACGTATATAAAGATCATGCCAAGATGAACGTATCCAACCTTATATTTCTCATCTCACAATAAGCACGTTCCCCCTCTAAAATCTCAAAGAAAATCGTGGTTCATCCGTTATTTTATTAAAATAAAATCCTTACCTCCTCTTTTATCATAAATCTGGTACACATTGAATATTCGGTCGTAGCACCGGAGTAGGAAGTAGTTCAGTACCGGCTCCGTTCTCTTCGCGTCCCATCGGTTTTTCACCGTGATGAATGGTAGCTCTGTGACCTTCTCACCATGTTCCATGAAACAATGGTCCATCCAGTCACCAGCCCGCCCTTTCCATTTACAGTCCCCTGGAATTACGAGTTTTTTAGGAAAGGAAAACCAAAAAGAAAAATTTTCATTGTATTGTTGGGGATAGATCGGCCTGTCGGTTTTGGTGGACGTTAAAAGAGGTGGATGCAGTATCAAGCTTTGTTTAGAAACACGCTATTGTGGTGCAGATCTAGGAACAAGGTTCTGAAGACAGTTTTTTTGCGCATAATTAAACAGGACCGATAAAATGTAATAGGGTCTTCTACCCATCCAATGTAAACTTTTACTTTGGGACCCATGGAATTCGCAAAAAAAATCGACCTTTTATAAAATGGTCCAGTCGGGTACAGTACGACACAACTTAGATGTAACATCGGTAGAATTCGCAAAACCGATCACCATCTGAACTGAGTGCGCCTTCAAAATCACCAATATTTATTACTGCTTTACGTGGAAATGATCTTTACGCAAACGCAATAACTTGTGAAGTCATATAACCAAATACATTAGTTAAATTGAAATGAATGAATGCACATTTTCAAATTTATGCCACATCTAAGTTGTGTCGTACTGCATGTAGGTACCTTTATATGAGAAGGTCATTTTTGTTTTGCGAATTCCTTTTTTCCCATAGTAGAAGTTATATTATTTAAGCCATAATATTTAATGGGTAAAACACCCCCTTAAATTTCGTCGATTGTTTACAAAGTCACCCTGTATAAGTCCTTTCTTTTTCAGCTACATTAATTAACCCAATATTATGTAGGTATGCTTAAAGGTTATTAAAACGTTACACTAGGTATACTATTCGGTCTGCCATTTATATTGAAACTGAAATTATAAACGCTTATGAAAAAGTTAAGCCGCTACAGTTAACTATGTACCATTTATTTGCGTTACGTCACGCACAATGACTAATGTGGTGACGTATTTCGCTTCACATCCAAGACACGAACCATTTGGAACTCGTCAGTAATTTGTAGGGACGTTTTCCCCATGACAGTTTTCCTTAAAGAAAAACTGTATTATACTTTCAGAGGAAGAGAGGTAAATAAAATGGTCGTGTTTATGGCACGGGGTTAGCAACCCTAAGGATATTGAGCGTTCCAATGAGAGCATTTTTTTGCGTCGTAGGAGAAATTCTTTATCGATCTCTTTAAGCCTTAACATATTTCTTTTTTCTCGGAATTAATTATGTTTCTACAATTTAGCGAACAACTGCTATAATGGCTGCGTAACCCCGCGTTAACACCAAGGTATAAAACATGTATTCTATATGTTGCGTCTTCTGTTTTCGTTTATCGTTTACACAAAAAGGTTGTAAAGACAACAAGTTTTATCAAAAAAAAAAAACAAAAAGGGGAACAAATTAATTAACAAAACGTTTCAGACACAAAGTCGATACATATACTTACACAATACATGTTTTATACACGGCATGTTTTTATCAAGTTTTTTAGTACAAGACCTTGTTGAAAACAAATAAGTATTACAACTTGTATTTATAGGTGTAAACGCAGGGTTTCGTCTGTAGCGGTTCTAAGCTACAGTTTTTATAATACCTTCAAGAAGGTATTGAACCTTAGCTTAGAGTACATGACGACGGTTATTACTGTAGTTAGTTATTCAAGGGTCATGTTTTAGTTTGTACAGACAACAAAAGAAGTAAATAAACAGACAACTAACAGCTTCTTCATTATGCTTGAGTTATTTGTGTGCACTGAGAGTATAAAATCTCTGTCAACACGAGTGATAAAGTGGCTTGTCTTGTCTACGAAAAGTGAAAGACGTCATAAAATTTTCTGCACAATGCATAAATAATAATCACAAATTGCTACTTCTTTTCACCCTATAATATTACAAAATGATTTAAATTCTTACAAAAAGTCCATACTCGTCTTAGTCGTCTTTGCTTCAAAGCAAAATCACCTAAGCAACGGATTGCTACTGCAAATTGCCCTAAAAATGTCCAGACCGTACAGTGACAAATTATGTCACATTCGATTATCTGCTCATTAACTTACCATAAACTCTAGCCATGAAGCAGTTGATGATGCGGAACTGGCAGTGAGCATAGTGCTTGTCGAGCTGCGTAAGCACTGCATGTTTCGGGCAGCCGGCGTTTGTGCACGGGAATAGCACCTTATTGGCCAACGACTCTAAGGCCGTCGATTTAGTGAGGGAGAACTCTTTCTGGAAAAATAAGAAATTGTTTTAAGAATCCCGCGGTATAGCTATACAAGGATATATTGGCGCGTGGCCAAAATCAGAACTAACGCCACCATCTTGATTTTTCAATACATTTTGCAAAACAATTGCACAAATGTTTACCAACAGCGCCCCCCAGTCAACGTCATTCGAGCGCAAAAACAACCTTGTAGCACTTTTACATCTTTCATTGTGAATAGTGGTGAGAATAGAAAAAATAATTTTCCGAACGAGCTATTCTATTTGCTTTTTATGCCTCTTCCATAACGTGGATCCGCAAATGTAGTCCGCGAATTAAGATTTTCTTACGTTTTTTGCAATTTGCAGGTCAGCGCCAGGTTGTGTCTTGATCAAAATATGATTCGCGATCATAACAAATATGTAATTACAGAATTAGAATCATTAATACATCTCTCTTAGTCAGTTCTCAAATGTCATGATTTCATGAAAAAGTCATTCAATGGAACAAATCTGCCACGAAGCGCTACCTTTGCGGATCCACCCTAAAACAAGGAACTGCTAAGGCACTGCTACTTATTAAATATTTTTCAATTAGCTTGTATTGAAAGCTAGAAGGGTTAGTGTGTAGCCATGTTAACTTGTACGCAAAACGAAAAATAACTGAAACTTGTTTTGGTAAAAGAAAAATTGAAAACATTTCAATAAAAACCGGTCTAAAAACCGGCTCTTTTTCTCAAAACTATGGCTGTTTTCTCGTTGCCCTACATGCTTCGCCTATTCGGCGATATTCGGTCGAATTCACGTTCGCCAAAAACGTAGCCCATCTATAATTTGCTGGCTTCAGTAGGCATCCGGTTTGATGTCGGTTTGTGCAGCATGTAGATTGGTCGAAATGCAAAGGGTTTGGTTAGACCTATGTTAATGAAAGACTTTGCCGTTGCAAAACTCTTCTGTTTTTACCGACTCCTTGTTAGTACCGAAACTCCTATCTACGTGATGCTGGGTATTTTGGATTTTCAGCTAGCTTGTATTGAAGAGGATTTTAATACTTAGCATCGCGTTGGAAGAAAACGATTACTACAAAAATAAGAACGAAAAGAATGTCCAATTCAAAAAACTTCAGCGTAAATATGGCAAGGTGGGTAAAGAGGTAAGGTAGGTAGGTAAGGAGGTAAGAAAGTCTACAAATTCAATTCATTTTTCGTTCTAATTTTACCTTCAAACCTTTCAGACTACCTACTCACTTTAAATACCTAATATAAATTGATTCAAGAGGCAATCAAAATATTCTGCTATAAATAACTTGAACCATGATGAATACAGTTCATTCTTATCAAATGCTGAACATTTATGAAAATAATGCCATGAATGTATTTAATACAAAGTTGAGTTGCACTTACGTGAAAGAATTCCTTAGACATTCATTACTCAGCCTTTCAAAGAGTTTAGAGTATTTTAATTTTCTTCAGTATGTATGAAGCTGAATTACCACAGGGTAAAAATTTGCTAGTAAAACTTTACAGACGCCATGGGAATCAAAATCGATAAAACTAAGCGTTTTTCCAACTTTTTATTTACAGATAAAAATAGATTTTAAAGCACTCTACTCTACTCTACTCTCATGGGTGACGTGCATGACGACAAAATACTCACTGATGTAATAAGATAATTACGCCTGCGCAAATTCTCATTTGGCGCTAACATTGACAAAAAGTATGCGTGGCTGTCAGTAATACCACTTGATGTTATCACAACTGAATTATAAAATAAATATTTTATTTACCGAGTTAGATAATATTTACTTCTAAGCTAACAGTCAGACAATGATAATATTAAAGCTGAGAAAGAGAAACAAATAAAATATCTAGCACACGAGGTTGCTGACAAATGGAATTTGAGATGGGCTATCATTGTGTCCTTCCTGTCTCTGCAGCCCTAACCACCGGTAGCTTGGACCCTGCTCCCAATACCGGCGGACCACGACTTTTTATATTTTTTAATGATTTTTATAAAAATATTTAAAAATGTATTTGAAGATAAATAAACGAGATAATAATAATATGCTCACGTATATCAAAAAGGAGGGGAAAGAATCGTAAGACTTCGTCCGCACCGCTGTCAACAGAAAAAGTGCCCAAAAGGCAGCTAGCTAGCATTGCCACTTTGTATGATAAAGGTGATTTTTTTGCCAAAAAATAGGCCATTCTCTGGTCACGTGAAGAGACCAAACACTTGGAGATGTCCCTTAATTAGAAAAGAACTTACTTTATTTAATATTCAATGTGGTTCAACACTTAAATCTACGAAACTGAAAAAAATAGCAGGATCACTCATACATCCTTGTGTGGGTGTTTTTTTTGATTTTACCACATGTTTTATTAAGACATTCAGTAGACAGTTTCTAATAAAATGAGATTTTGCTTAGCAACCAGTTTATCCTCTATGCCAAGAGCTTTTTACATTATATTATTGTTGCGTTATCCTCATTTCTCAAATATTTCTATGTTATGGGAATATTATACAAATAAACTTATTGGATTCATAAATAACGCCATACTTTCACTTTTTTCGTTTCCTGTTTGGACTAACCCGTAGTTTTCGGAGATTTCTTTTTAAAACCATTTTACGATCAATAAATCAAGTGAATACTTAAATATGTATAGTAAAACTAGCGGCCCGCTTCTGCGATATTTCTTAGGTAAACGTTATTAGCGTATAATGCACATAAACATTTCGGAATAAATTTTCTAAACGATGATGAAATCTCATCAAAATCTGTTCCGTGGTTTAGAAGAAAAACGCAGACATACAGACAAACGCGAAAAACGACTTTGTTTTATGTGTATAGATCTAATATCTTAGGAACTGCAGTACACACTGTCTATTTTTTCTATAATACAGTTCATAAGCTGTCACGTAGCAGTCTACGGCTAAAGCCTAGATATATTTGATGTTTCAGTCATGTGAATGTAGAAGGACATTTATGCTTCTAATAAAATGGTAAAAATCTGCTATACCTACAAAAATAGCAAGCTATTTCTAATTTGACTGTTGTAACATGTACATCATGTATTCGAAATTGTATTGTACTACAAGCTCAATCAATCTGCCTAGCCTTTTTTCAACTATGTTGGGGTCGGCTTCCAGTCTAACCGGATGCAGCTGCATACCAGTATTTTACATGGAGCGACTGCCTATCTGACCTCCATAACCCAGTTACTGGGTAATATGAAACCCCTTGGTAAGACTGGTTGTCAGACTTTCGGGCTTCTGATGACCCGTAACGACTGTCACAGAACCACGAATGACAGCCGGGACCAACGGCTTAACGTGCTTTCCGAGGCACGTAGGAGTCTCGGTATGTAAAGATGGTCACGCATCCACAAACCAACCCCGGCAAGCATAGCTTAACCTGACCACGCAGCAGTTATTAATTAGCCACAAGCTCCAAGCTCTAAGCATTACTACAAGCAAGACACTGTAAAAATCTATTTTGAAAAACAAAATCTATGATGAAAACTGAAAACCATTGACTGCAGTTATGCTCCCATGTAATTGATGCCATCCTGTCATGGCCACTTAATACAAAAAAAAAATTAGGAAATCAAAATCTTATGTAAATTAATTATAAGGTATCTGTATCTGTCATCATCAAGCCATATAAAAAAAAGTATCTTTGCAACGATAATAATATTAATTATTGTTATCTATCTATCTATAATAATATTATCGATAACAATGTCGCAGTGTGATATCTAGGGCCGAGATTTTCCTTTACATTGACACCTTCGATAACATTGCTAAACGATTAGGAAAAAATAAATATGTGATGAGACATCGCACTATCGGAGCGTCCGTCTTTTTGTTCAAGGGCACAACTTTGATAGCCTGATTAAAACAACGATAATCTATATACATAATTGATGTCGCTTTTCGTGTCTGTCTGTGTGACCTCGTTGTTCTTCGAAACTTAGCAACGTGTCAAGTCGTAAAAATCGTGCGAAGCAGGGGGTTTACTCCCTAAGCGAAATCCGTAGTCTCGGCCGTCGTTACGGGCGCTTCGTTCTCTGTCTCACTTACAGATATACCATAAGGCAGAAGGAGAGTGAAGCGCCCCTAACGACGGCCGAAACTACGGATTTCGCTTAGGGAGTAGGCCCCCTGGTTCAGGTCGCTAGTTATAGATATTTTTCTTTTGTTTCAGGCGAAACGTTCGAAAAGTGCTGATTCTCACCCTAATTTGAATTGCAGACTTTTGATTTGAATTGCAAAGAAAATCAACCATAACATATGAGCCTGACTAAATTCAGAAGGTGCTATAAACTAACTAGTCTCAAACAAAAAATAGCATACATACATACATTCCGGTCAAAATCATAACCCTCCTTTTTGCTTCACCGTAGTCGGGTAAAACATAAAGTGTGTCCGATTGAAACGTAAGCTCAGAATTTGTATTTTAATATACTGGCATAGTCGTTGCAAACGGTACTGCTGAGCATGAGGTACTCAGTTCGATTCCCAGGTCTGGCAAAGTGTTATTGGGTTTTTCCATCAGGAATTTCTTAGTAGCAGTCCAGAGACTCGTTTTGTACCCAGTTGATGGCAATAGGCTCGCCTCCTATTACATGGGATTTTAACATGACTGGCGAAATTTGGGTGAACTATTAAAGTACACCTCTGCCTAACCTTACGGAGACTTCAGGCGGGATGTTATTTTATGTGTTATATAGATAACATACATACTTAATAGCCCACGTCCGCACTGACGTAAAAATATCGCGGCGGGATTTTATCGCGCACTGGATTTTCAACTCTCGGTGTTGAGCTGAGCGTTGAGAATTCAATGCGTTGGGACGCACTCTTGTCCTGGCTTGTTGAAAAAACACACTGTTGGATTTTCAATTCTCAGCGCTAAGCAGAGCGTTGAAAATCCAGTGTACAGTAAAAAATCGCCGCGATATTTTACCGTCCTTGCGAACGTGGACATAGAAAGACAATAAACTTATTGCTGTTAAGCATGCTACCTAATTAGTAAAAATCATAATTTTACCAACTATAACTAATCCTGCATCATATTTTATGTCCCGACCTTGAATTTCGGCACACCTAGACACACATAGGCAGGGCAGTGGTTGAACTTAATTGAATTAATACGTACTACAGTATGTAGAACACATTATTTTAGCTCAAAATATGAAATTAATTCTATTAAAAGTAGTTACGTCAAAAGCAACATGACCGACTGACAGGTGTTTATGAGCAATGATTATAGATATTACTAGTCTTTATTCATTCTTACTCTTTATTGGACTTTTGTGGACATGATAATTATTCAAATTTGTTACAGTTATAATAGCAGCTAGAGCCAGAGCTCGTGGCTAAGTAATTACTGCCGCATGGTTCGATCCATCAGGTTAAGCTACGCTTGCCGAGGTTGGTCTGTGGATGGGTGACCATCTTTACATACCGAGACTCCTTCGTGCCTCGGAAAGCACGTTAAACCGTTGGTCCCGGCTGTCATTCGTGGATCTTTGACAGTCGTTACGCATCGTCAGAAGCTCGAAAGTCTGACAACCAGTCTTACCAAGGGGTATCGTATTACCTAGTTACTCGGTTGTGGAGGTCAGATAGGCAGTCGCTCCATGTAAAATACTGGTATTTAGCTGCATCCGGTTAGACTGGAAGTCGTCCCCAATATAGTTGGGAGTAGGCTAGGCAGATCATGAGATCATGTAATTTCGTTTAAAATAGGTTTTTATTTTTATTAATTTATTTATCTTTTTTATAGATTCTTTTCTATTTTGTGAATGTGAGAACGCTGTAGGCTTAGTGGACTGTAGATTTGTTGACTATCTTCTATTTTATTATGTACCTGGTACGTGTTGAAAGACCTACACAGTCAGTCCATACCTTTTAACACTGATATTTGAAAATAATGTAAAAGCAATTTGTTTTTAAAAGAGTAACCGTGGAGTTTTTTGCTGGCTCCTCTCCATAGGAAACGACTAATTGGAACCGTGTACCTAGCTTCTGACGTTTCATAAGTGCCCATGTAGGTTTATGTGAAATAAAATATTTTGTATTTGAATTTGAGTTTGAACTACTACTGATTACATCTTGCTCCCGTCACTATTAGAGTGCCAAATTACTAACTTCAATAGGTATAGCACACTCGAACTGCTGTGATTGTACCCTGCCACAATAACAACGTTACCTACTACTTCCTTAGAGGCCTCGCCAATGGCGACTTTTTGTAGTGATGCAGTAGCGATGCCGTCGCGCATGTGTATCCCCCCCCCCCAAAAAAACCCCCTGAAAAATCAGTGGCCCCCACCACAGATTTTTCTATCCTGGCTTGTGTATTAGTCTCGTCTGACTGGCGAAGTAATCGGATCATCTAACTCCACGGCCTCGTAATTTCAGCCGTAACACGTCCACTGCTGGACATAGACCTCCCCCAACCACCGACTCTTTGACCGGTCCTGTGCTTCCCGTATCCAGCGGATTCCTGCGGCCTTCACAAGGTCATTGGTCCACTTTTTAAAACGCCTCCCAACGTTACGTCTTCCGTTATGCGGTCGCCACTCTAGAACCTTTCGGCCCCATCGGCCATCTGTTCCGCGAGCAATGTGACCTGCCCATTGCCACTTAAGTTTGACAATTCTTCGGGCTATGTCGGTTATCTTGGTACTCCTGCGGATCTCTTCATTTCTGATTCGATCACGTAGGGAAACTCCAAGCATAGCCGTTTGCATTGCCCTTTGGGTGACTTTTAGCCTTCTAATAAAGTCCATTGTAAGCGATCACGTTTCAGTGCCGTAGGTCATCACTGGTAACACGCACTGGTCAAAGACTTTCGTCTTGAGACACTCCACGGCCTATGCCACTGCAAAGCTATTGGCTTATAATATCCAAGCATCGTATAAGCATGTGCCAAGCCAGGATATTACTTGTTTGCTGTCATAGATAAAAAAACTAGCTTCGTATAACCCATAAGAGAGTAAAAAAAATTGTGTTCCTTTGAAAAGCAGAATTTCCGGTTGTAGCCCCAAGAAAGAAAGTTTAAAATTTACTCAAGCCCCACGGTTTGACATTGACGTGTGCTTTGCGTCACTTTCGATATTTTTCAGAATTTTTTGGTGTTACCTGTAATTTTTTGATTATTTTAGGTCTAGTTGACGAGAATATCTGTCAGGCCATAGAGTGAAACTTCCCACAGACCATATTAGCGCTTATTTTTATAGTAAAAATAGAGATTTTACTCGCGTGTACCGCCGTTTACCTTAAGGATACAGTGGGGTTTGAAGGAGAATAGTTTTTGGTTTACCTCAAGGATACATTCGACGCCTACAGGTACGCCTTAAGTGCGTGGAACGATGTCACATACCTACTATTATATTTAATGATACATATTGCGTCTTTGCTGGTGACTCAAACACAGATTACAATAAGTATCTAAAAGAGACTTACCTGACAAATATGACACTGAAAGCTCTTCTCGAAGCAGCGGCCGCAAAGACTGTGACCATCCACACAGAGGTGGATGGGCGGCCTCATGTAGGTGTTACATTTGGTACACGTCAGGTCCTTGATCAGGCCCTCGTAGTGATCCGTCTCGAGCAACGTGTTTAAGACTACTGGAAATAAAATAAATAATCTTAAAGTATCGTAGTTACTGTATTTGGTTGTTGAGGTCAGATAGAGTCGCTCCATGTAAAATAGGCTAGACTGGCAGCCGACTCCAACATAGATAGAAGAAGGCTTGTAGGCACATGGATTGATCGTAAAGTCATTATAGAAAATTCAGACACTTATGTGATTTTGACGGCTATACACAACACTGTAAATACTTCAGCGCTCCTGTTCACAATTTTCAAATGACGTCAAAAATATTGAAGTTTATTTCAAATCCCTGGAAGGTTAAAATTTTATGAGAATATGAAATACATGGTCGATATTTAAGAGGTACTCCTGAATAATTAGGTATGTACCCACACATAAATTAACTCTACAAAAATGTCTCTCAAATTCATAATATTGCATTGAGAACTAATTTGAGGGTCAATAATAACAGTATCGAAGCCATGCATTTTGTAATGTTCACGACTAGCCACTCGGGTACGAGTTAATTAGCTTTAAGAAATTATTGGCTTTCGAGAAATTAACAAAGAAGCACATTGTATTGTGTTCGTAGACTACTGCAGTCTATAAACTCTGTTTGTTAATATTGCATGTGGTGCAAACCAGGTACACTATACAGTACAGTCTAAACACTGTGCAATGCATACACATATTATCAAGTGTGTCTTTATTCGAGAAATGAAATGAAAATCTGAATGCTTCTAATTTTAAACTTGAATTTATTCATAGAATTTGCCTTCAATTTTGCTGTCAACAACAAACAAACAATTCATTCAAAACTGATGCTGTTGACGTTTTAATAAGTCTACAAATGTGAAGACTGAATGAGTTAATCAATCGTAAAATAAACAATGATTCTAGAAATGTACATAATTTAAAACACAAGAAAACACTGTTAGCCGTAAAATAATAATATGTTAGTCTTATTCACATAGACCAATCCGTACCTTAACATACGTAAATTATGTGATATTGACTACCCTAACAACCAACGCACGGCAATTTAAACAGATTTACTGGAATCCGAAATGATACATAACCGATTTCCACTAGAAATCTCAAAATAAACACGAGTGGATATCTGTCGATTCCAATAAGTGTAATCGAGTAGAAAATTACGAGCATGTATTAGAAAGACATTCCTCTGACAATGATTTATTTAGGCTCGCGATCGCATTGCGTATCATCGAGAAAAATGGGAATACTAATCGGGATACTGATCATTATAATAATGACTTAGCACACGAGGTTGTCGACATGTGGAATGTGAGCTCGGCTATCATTGTGCCGATTGTCGTAACGGCCAATGGCTTGATGGCCGAAAGCCTTGACCAACATCTCTTGAGGCTCTCGATAAGCGGTTGGGCCTTACTCAGAAGGCTAGGAGTACCCTTCGATACGGCTCGCATTGTGAGGAGTTTCCTATCTCTGCAGCCCTAACCACTGGTAGCTTGGACCCTGCTCCCGATACCGGCGGACCTCAATTTTTTTTCTATATATATTTTTTTTTAAATTATGTTGAAAAATGAAAATTAATGAGAATCAAAATGTATAAACGCAATTACGAGTATAATCATTCCTTTTGATAAAAGTAGAATAATATATATATATTTTTTTATTTTTTTTTTAGACGTTGCCCCACACTAAGAATTTCTTCTTGTATCGTGGGTGCGTTTACAAACATAGAAACTCACATACACTAACACCCAGACCCGGAACAACTACTTGCAGATCATACAAATATTTGTTCCGTGCGGGGTTCGAACCCGCGACACGTTGCGCAGCAGTCGATTGCTCAGCCACTGCGCCAACCGTGTCGTCATATGGAAAAATGTTGGTATTTAAATTAAATGCCAGTCACTAATTATATGCCTCACAAACGAAGAATTCATCGTTATTGATCAAAATATGAACAAAACACAGACGGAGTACGTACATTCAGTAGGATTCGAGCTATTTAATACGCTATAATGGCATTCACCAGGAGAACGGAACCGAATAAAAATATGGATGGAAAAATGTGCATTTACATTTTCATGTTTACTTTCGTTCGCTGAAATCCAATTGATATTTTAATGCACATATCGACTTATACGCTTATTGGCTTTGTTGGATGTTATAAAAATATGATGATTAAATAAAATTCCAAGTAAAATTAAGTTGGATACCATTTACATCCTTCATTGAAATGGTAATAACTGAAGCATGAAACGACTTAAGAACTATTCATAAATCTCTGTCAAGAAGTTAAAATTTGTAGTAGTTTAAATTAACTTCTGAGTATTGAGGTTAATGTAAACTTAATTAACGTAATTAAACGACAACTGGCAGACATTTACTGGAATATTTGAACCAGTAGTTTGTATTAATAGTATCCGAGCGTAATAATTAGAAGAACAGATGCGAGAGTTCGGGAGTTTATTGTTAGAAGTTCAAGGTTTTGAGAGCAGACGAAGAGAATTAGCTAAGACAATATAAAAAAAACTGAAGTACGCTTTACCTTAGTTTGTTATATAAATTAATGAGGAAGAAGATCTAAATAGCAATGTATTGGTAATGATGACAATAGAATGGAATATCCGTCAAAACTTTACAAAAATCAACACGCCTCAAGCTTACAAAATCACTGCACAAATCGAACTCTACAGAAATCACAATAACGTAACTATCAAATCACTTATAACAGCATATAACAACGCTACTAATAATAAACACTAACTTTTTCTTCCAGCCGGCGACGTTGTGGATGACATTCTGAAAATAACGCTGAACGCCACAACAAATGTAACTAGTCCGCGTCCAATACAGTTGTATACTTCATCAACACTTTTTGATTCACGCGGGCTGGTGTAAACCGATTAGAACGCAATCGTTTAGCCATTTTCTTTGATAAGACAAGTAGTATCTGAAGCGTGATTGTGGTAACTCGGTTTGTTGTTGGCGACACTGAACAAGTCTATATTTATGCGGCAAGGTCGCTACTAAGGGCCGCAGTGGCGAGTACGGCTGACCAACTGCGCTTCGGATAGTCGCACATCCATAGCATAGATATTATGTTTACGTGAAAGTTTTATTAAATTAAGTGCTACTTTTTTAGTATGGTGCAATGTTATGAAATTAATTTTAAATCATGATTGTCTGTTGATTTTTGTGTTAATTTCATGTTATCGTTTTTTTACCACTGAACGTGATTTTCTAACTTGCCAGTTTCACAGACACTCGAACATCGACCATACACAAAAACTAAGCTAATTCCCTTCCAAATGAAATTCTAGCTCATTGCATGTTACTGTACCTGGTCGAGCTCTGCTCGGGTACAAATAGATAAACAAATCATCCAGGAATATCAACGTTGTATCACATTCCCGAGGCTGTGAAAATAGAGAAAACGAATTTTCCCAGATATGAGACCTAGCTAGATCGATTTTTCACCATCGTCCCCCGTTAACCCCTATATTGTAACTTTCATTGAAATCGTTAGTTGTGCCCCGCAGTTTCAACCTCATATGTCACGATTCCGTGGGAATATAGGGATAAACAGTATTCTATGTCCTAACCTAGGTCATGGTCTACCCATGTGTCAAATTTCACGCAAATCCATTCGGGCGTTTTAGCGTGAAAGCGTAACAAACAAACAAACATACAAAAAAACAAATCTTTTCTTTTTTAAATATTAGTTTAGATATATATACAAATATTGCTCATTTAATAGTATTGGATGCCATTCGGTTTTTAACTTCATTGCTAAAAACGTGCTCCAATCAATTTTCTTCAGTTAAACTAGCATGGATGGGCGACTACTTTTAAATTAACGAAATGGACACGTCAGTTCTGTTCCGAAACACTTCATTTCCACAGTGAGTCCGTGACGCATATAATGCTCCAAATTATGTAGTGTTGGTATTACGCAGGTATCGATAAAACACGGATACCTATGTCCTGATACCCCTTATCGATAAAGTACTGCATTGAATTTACGTAAATGTATTATCTGATTACCTGATTATGTATTTTTAATTTGTTTGTTACTATGACTTTTATATTTTAAAAACTTTACAGAATTCACACACTTTGACTTCACTATTATTCACTGAGATTGATATCTTTTATAACTGATCATAGGCAACTGTGTTGTTGGACTGAACGCGTAACTAAACTGACTGCCAAAAACAATTTTACAATCGTATTTACTACTTCAGCTACCTACCTTTTTATACAGTTGTCAATCTTGTAGTGGTAATCAAAATGATTTAAAAATGTCTTTAATTTGAATGGGTAAATTGCAGTTGACTCTTTTTTATCCATAAATTAACATCTTGAAATAGAAATAAAGCTTTCATAAATGATGCGTTATGAATAAATTAACGATGTGTGGGTACTCACCTCAATATTAAGAGCATTTATGCTAAAAGTTGGCTACGTCGCAAATAGCTGTCAAAAATTTACCTGTTTTGAATAATTCGCCAATATTACTGTATGACAATAAGAAATGTAGCTAACTAGGGAACTAGAATATTAATAATGAATTGCAATTATAACATTGACTTTGATGTTGTACCCGTACCTCTCAACTGCCGCGCTCGCCGGCGCAAAAAAAGGTATGAAAAAGGTGTAAAAAAGGCATTTGGAAAGTTTCCAAATCCTTTTTTTACATCTAAAACTAAATATTCGGTGTTACAGTATTAATTATTGCATTTCATAATCAATATTCTAGTTCGCTAGTTAGCCACATTTCTTATTTCTAAGTACTATTGCCAAATTAATCAAAACAGGTAAATTTTTTACCGCTATTTGCGACGTTGCCAAGTTTTAGGATAAGCGCTCTTAAGAGCGTTTATTCTAAAAGTGGTCAATGTTATAATTGCAATTCATTATTAATATTCTAGTTCGCTAGTTAGCCACATTTCTTATAACAGTAATATTACCAAATTAATCAAAACAGCGAAATATTTGACATCTATTTGCGACGGTGCCCACTTTCAGAGTAAACGCTCTTAACAGACGTTCTTTATGTTATATGAATAATAGAAGGATTTTTTATTTACCTGTAGGATCCAAGGTTTCTCCCATAGTTTTTTACACTTCCGATAATAATATCAGTTGCCTACTTTGACTTCTTTGTACAAAAATAAATGGAAATAATTTAATCTTTCGAATAACCGGGTGATAGGTAGCTGCCTTGTCAGTGTTGCCAGCCTACTCAGTAGTATTATGATAGATAAACGTTATACTTTTGTTATATGTCCTCGATTTGAGTAATTCGATGACGTGATTACCGCATTATTATATAGAGAGATAACGTAAAAATATGTTAATCTACATAAGAAATCTTATCTGAAAATATTGAAACAGTCATACGCATTCGAAGATTTGTTGTTCATTACGAGTATATTATACTAGCTGCGTCCCACAGTTTCGCCCGCATAAATCTCGATCCCGTGGGTATATCAGGATAAAAAGTATCCTATATCGCAATCCAGGTCTACCTATGTGCCAAATTTCATCCAAATCAGTTCAGCTGTTTGAGCGTGAAAGCGTAACAAACAAACAAAAGCACTTTCCTTAAAGAAAAACTGTATTATACTTTCAGAGGAAGAGAGGTAAATAAAATAGTGGTGTTTATGTCACGGGCTTAGCAACCCTAAGGATATTGAACGTTCCAATGAGAGCATATTTTTGCGTCATAGGACAAATTCTTTATCGATCTGTTTGTGCCTTGGCGCATTTCTTTTTTCTCGGAATTAATTATAATTCTACAATTTAATATTAGGATAGTTAGGATTAACAGCGTTATCAAAGCTGAACTAAACTAATATTCGTTACAGATCCATCATCATGATTATTGAGATGTGATCCATCTATTGTTGAGTATAAGGTCTTCTTCTTCTCCCTTTTGTTCCATAATTCCCTGGTCGGAAACAAGAGTTCTGTAGATTCATAGGATGTAAAAGACAAATACTTGAACCTAGCTAAAATATCGGGATAATCCTATCTACGGATCTTTGGGAAAACAAACGTCTTCCCTAGATAGTACAATCTATAAAGTATGACATCGTTCTACATGAAGTGAAGAGAAAAATAGATAGGCACGTAGAAAAGCGATCTTATATTCTAACTTATGAGACAGCGGATCAGCCAAGGCTTTCTATAATAGTCCAGCCCCAGATAACTTGGGTTGGGTTGAATGGATGTTGTAAATGTGAATGAATGAGTGAGTGAATGAAGATCTTGATGGACAAAGGTTAAAAGGGATCTGCTTCTTGAGACTTTTGTTCCTATTTATCTTGGCTAATAGCAAAGTGACTTTAAAAAACCGGCCAAGAACGTGTCGAACCACGCATATGTAGGGTTCCGTAGTTGGGATGAATTATTTATCCCAAGAACAAACTTAACATTGTAGTTGAAAAACATATTCTCACATACATTCCAACTGTAAATGTAAGTTTGTTCGCACTATATTGAGAGATTTGCCATTTTAATTTTTAAAACCATAGTTTTAAAATAGTTTTCCTGTAATCTATAAGTATAGAACTATTTTCTGAATCTTAAAAAAAAATTAGGCTCAGTATTTTCGGAGATATGAGAAAATGGTCGGAAAATGGTCTGTGGTCTGTGGTCTGGTGGTAAGGGAATGGCATATTTTCATATATTTTCTAACATATTGCCATTTATTTCAAAATTGTAAATATACCCTCACAGTAAGCCCTTTCATTGGATATGTCACATGGTTACAGTTTGCAAAACGTTTTTTTATAATTTTCTTATTTGCCCCCTATATTCAAAATAATTTATTTACGTTACACGTCCGTGTTTGGGTCACAGAAATACATTTGTGTAATCAGTCCATTAGAGTCGGAGCAAGTTGATTGTAACAGACAGACAGACAGCCAGCCAGCCAGCCCGCCAGCCAGCCAGACAGACACACGAGTGATCCTATAAGGGTTCCATTTTTTCGTTCGGACGTACGGAACCCTAAAAATAATTACCTAGCAATGTAATGTACTTTCTCAAAAATTTATCTTTAAATCTGAGTCATAAATTGTTAGGTACCGCGCTCCCTAGCTAGTCAGGCATGCTATACTAACTGGCTGACTAAATAATATCGTCGACCGTAGGTTCAATTGGGGTAAGGGACAAAATACCCAAAATGAGTTGAATACCTATACAGTTTTGTTCTCGAATGGTGTATATAAAAAAATTCTAGCTTAAGAGAAATGTCCCTTACCCTACTGATTTTTTGGATCCAAATTTCGAATCAGCCCCATAAAAACAATGTATCTGAAAAACTATGCAATATAGCAACTTGAAATGGTGTAACTACCGCCGCCAATCCACTTCAAATAAGGTAAGGGTCTTCCCAATCAACGAATTACTCAGTACGTCAAAAATGTGTACTTCATTTTCTGTCAACAATCTCTTTACACTTTCAACATGTCCTTTACACAAATTTTTCATTAATAGATTGGATCCAACGTAGAGGTCAATTTAATGTAAGGGACGGGACTAAGAGATACTTGGTCAGTGAGGGCCATTACTATCAAAATACGTTGGTGTAAGGGACATCTATTTTCTTAATTAGCTAACTTATTTAAATAAATGTTACACAGATAGATAGGACACTAAAATACAGGATTATGTGTAAAATCAGATCCGAAAAAGGTTAATAACAAAAAAAGTTATGGGTGATTTAGTCCGAAACAAAGCTTTGTCGGCCTCTCCTGAAAAATCGTGTTTTGTCCCTTAACTCAATTGAACCTACGGTCGACGATTATTTTACATCACAACATGACTTATTCTCTCTTCGATTCATGCCCATATAAGAGAAGAAACAATCACTCCATGTTAAGTATTCTGCAGCAGTAGATCTTTGAGATTCGTTACGGGTCGTCAGAAGCCCGAAAGTCTGACAACCAGTCTTACCAAGGGGTATCGTATTACGCAGTAACTGGGTTGTGGAGGTCAGATAGGCAGTCGCTCCATGTAAAGTATTTAGCAGCATCCGGTAAGACTCGAAGCCGACCCTAACGGAGTTGGAAAAACGCTAAGTAGATGATGATGATGATGCGTATTTCAAACTACGACATGTCCCGGAAGCTTAAGTACAAAGGCGGATGCAACACAGACAGTAGCTATTCTGTAACGCAGCCGCGTCCGTATGAACAAACACGATTACAGCACAGACATTTGAAAACTGTCTGCGATGTGATCGGCTCCGAAAGACATAGTTTTAACAAAAACGATTGCATTACAAGCTGTATTGCAGTAGTTTTTGTTATAATAGTACTCACTCTGTCTACACTGCAGGTACCAAACTTGCTTGCGACGTAACGTAACGCACCTTAAGCTTATACCAAATAGCCTATTTGCGAGCAACTTGGAAGTAGCGCGGTTGGTCACAGTTCTACCTTACCTAACCCATTTCACCCAGTTCAAAATTGTTCTACAGTTTATAATCTAACGGAAAAAATACTATGGGTCGGCGTTGAATCCGCCTTTTCATGTTATAAGTAATAGTATATAATAGGGTTCGGACGGACTATTACTGCTTTCAGCCATTCGCAAGATAATGCAGCATAAACTATGGGTGGCTGTGTTGCATCCGCCTTTGTATTTACGCGGCCCGGAATTATCGCACACACACAAACACTCCAATTAGAATACTATTTTATAATCATAATACACACACTGAATTTTTATTATTATGTATAAAACATTGTGTTTTTATTAAATTAGTTATACTGATTGGAGGAGAAAATTGGGTCATATTACAAATCTATACAATTTCGCCCATGGGCATGTGACCGCCCGTATATTTCTGAATATTCATGAAAAATTATCGAAAATTAACTTTAAAAGTGGGGGTCTATCTTTAATATTTTTCATGTTATTCAATTTTTTATGTTTTTAGTAGCGTTTGCCATATCTTCTATGTTATTGGCTCGATTTGTATTCTGTTTATTATTTCTAATAGCTTACGAGTTATTTTATCGGATTAACTAAAAAATTTAGTAAAATTTGTCGACTATCAAAAAAACAGAGGTGAAGATTTTTTTTTCCAAAAAAACAGTATTTATATTAAAAAACATAAGTGAAATTATGTTAATTATACATAAAATTATAGCGGGATACTGAAAAAATAAAAATAAGAAAAAATGAAAAAAAAAACAATTAAAGATAGACCCCCCTTTTTAAGTTTATTATCGATAATTTGTCATGAATATTCAGAAAAATACGGGCGATCACATGCCCATGGGCGACATTGTATACGCACACACACCGTCGCACACATATAAGGGTCTAGCGTCATAGATACTTCGTCCATTTTGGTTTGTTTTGTACAGTGGAATTGTGACTGTACTTATTAAACGTAGTTTTAAATATTTTTCGGATAAAAAAATTACTATATAAAAAATGAAAGAAATGAATTCAGTAAGCGATTGTAAGCAAACTATTTTCATAATGTGCATTAATTCAGTTAAACATTGTATACTACCAAGCTAACCCCTAGTTATATCGTTAAAAGAAACACTTGAATAAACTCGTTAATTTGAAAGCTTTCAGTTAATTAAGATTAGTATCATAAGATCGTTACTCTAACTGTAAATGTACAATTCTAATAGAGAGTAGGTAATCAGATAACTGTAATTGCCTTGGTTAATAAATATTGATATATTACGATTAGGTTTACACTCGTTTCTACGTAAGCTAATAGCAATTACGTTAAATTTGTAATAACTAGGTATACGTATTCTATCTTTTGGTTTATGAAATACTGATTTATGCAGGTATACAGGGTGTTTAGCGCATGGACCGACACAATTTTTTGGGGGTTTGGAGGGGTCATGTGCTAGGTTTCACTGAGAGGCCCATGTCCTAAGTGTCATGGTAATTGAGACATGTGATTTATTTGGTTTTTCTTTAAATTACCTGAAGTCGTGATAACGTTATACTTAGTTACTCTTTGGGAAACGTCGTCATTAAGATTCGATCTCATGTAAATACAGGGTTCAATAAGACCCATTACATAGCCGTTATCTACGCATTATGTACATCAAACTTGCTGGGAAACGATTTTTTTTTCTGCTGTGAAAAATTGCTGTTTTCGGCAGCATGCAATGTAACGCAAACAAAACATTTTGTACATGATTTTGTAAGGGTTTAGTTATGATATATAATATTTAAAACTGGTTTTCGTGAAAAAAACGTCATATAAAGATCGAACTTTGACCTTCAATTTCTCCGTAACCAGAAGATTTCGGGTTCTCAGGTACAGTCCAGTACAAAAAAAACAATTTAATATAATATTTTTATTATTCACTTAAAATCACAAACACTGTACAAAGTCAAAGTCACTTATTAGAGACTTGTGTCTGTTGTAGGTAAAAACTATATTACAGATCACCAACTATCTAATTACGTAACACATTTTCGTAAACGATTACGACTAATCTGTTTCATTTTGACAGTTCAACAACATTCATTGCGTTATTTACGTTGTTGAACAGATTTTTTTTGAACATATCAATGGATTAGCAATCTGTTTCAAAAAGATTCAGATTTGATTGATCGTGTATTACGTAATTAGGGTACAGTCTTACCCCAGACTGGGGACTGGGGCTGAGGACTGGGGTCTGGTGTCAGTTTTAACTCTCTTATGACCTTTTTTTTTTTGAGGGTGAGAAATTATCAAATAACTTCTCCCACTCTCATCGTGTCAGACTCTTACTGACTAAAACCCACGCGTGTTCTTTCATTTGCCTGTACATTGCCAGGGGCTACGGTATCCCTTTCGGACTTTCCCGCGACTCCGGCAGGCATCGGTCCTAGCGGACCCCGTCAGTTGTGCTGACATCTCTTTGAGGCGCCCGTGGAACATAACGCGCCGTCGATCCGGGCTTGGTCCTTATCGGACGGCGAGCTACCCATTGCTCACCATCCGCAAGCCCGCGCCTACGCCTGGAATCGGCTTGCGATTCCCGACGCCCAGGGCGTCTCCTACGGCAGCTAGGCGTGAGGGCGCGACATTTTCCTCTCCCTCACGCGAACTTTCTTATGACCTATGACTGTATTCAATGAACATACATGTTGACATAATAAAACACCATTACAAAAACTTTTTCCAATAACAACCGACTTCAAAAAGAAAACACTACAAAGTGAAAAATAATTTCAATTTCGGAAGTCGGTGTCTTTGGTTTTGAATTTTCATTTTTTACCACTACCTGCTATGTAAATAACAGTGACAGGAAGTTATCATCATATCGTCCACATATACTAAGTGGGAAAAATACGTATTATTTAAGCTTACTCAAAATAACTATCCAAGCAAAGTTAATAAAATTTATATGGGACCAATTCGGGAGCATTTTGAAAATTATTTTTTTGTATGAAAGGGTTTCATACAAAAAAATAACTTTCAAAATCGGTCCACAATTGACGGAGAAATCGGAGGACATACATAAAAAAAATAAAAACATACATACGCGACGAACATAATTATAACCTCCTCCTTTTTGGAAGTCGGTTACAAATACTAAAACTTGAGTGAAATTATCACAATGAAGAGAACAAGCGAATATTGGCTTCCTTCAGTGTCTTTTTACACCCGTTATAGTCAGTTTTAGCAGACATTATTGATTCAACTCCCAAGTAATTATGGAAGAGAACACATACCCCATTCACTACCAATAAATTAGGTATAAACTCTATTAAAAAAAAAAAAGTTAATTCTGCTACTCAATCGGCAACAACACTGTTACATTTCACATTTAGTCCCGTTCTATTCAGAGACGGTCCCTAATTGGACGGTTTCAGCTCCATCAGACCCAAACAGCCTAAATGTACCTACATTGTAAATTGCTAATTTTGCTGCAGTACGTGTATTGGAAATGGGTCGTGTATTAGGTCGTTTTAATATAGGTAAAACATTGTACTTGTTGAAAGACCTACACTGTCCTCCCATACCTATTAATACTGTTATTTGAAAATATTGTATAGGCCAATTATTTTTAAAAGAGTAACCGTGGAGTTTCTTGCCGGCTCTTCTCCATACGAAAGGAAACGACCTTGGAAACGTGCACCTAGCTTCTGACGTTTCATAAGTGCCCATGTAGGTTTATGTGAAATAAAATATTTTGAATTGAATTGAATTGAACGTCAGACTGACAAATTATAATAGAAATCATGATGGTGTTGTTGTGCGGTGACCGCATGCGCATGCATGGTTTTGTTAGTGAAGCTCACTACCGATGATAGTTAAGAAAATAGCAATTTTTTATTGAGCTTGTATCAGCATACGGTAACAGTTTCCTACGGTTCGAGAATGCCAGCAAGTTTATTTTAAGGGATCTGGCAAGGTGGTAAGGCGAATTTAAAATTTTCTTACTTTTTTTTCCAAATTGCAGCGCTTTTTCATTGTATGTTGATCATAATTCAATTCGTGACAATTATAATAAAATAATTACTAAATTATATAATCATTTAAAAATCAATATTGATGATTTAAATTGTTATAATTTCCATTTTATTGATTAGGTTTGATTCAAATAATTATTCACCATTTTCCACCCACATCTGCATCTGCATGAGCTCCGCATTAATTAATGCTGATGCAGAGGTCTAACTATATAATGCAGAAACTCCGCAATTGCAGATACAGAGGTCTAAATAAATGCAGAAACTCCGCAATTGCGGATGCGGATACGAATATCCGCAACATCCCTAGCTATGTATGTATATTTTAATCTTTAGCAAATCTTTGGATTGATTGACAGACCTGAAAAACAAAAATAGGAACACATGTACATGTATATTAATAATTTATGTGCTCTTTATCAAAAATATAAGTATGTAGGTAATAGTCACATAAAGGCTTGTGCAGACCAGCGCGACTTGTCGCGCGACGCGACTCAAACAATGCAATTTCTAAGAAAACTGTACGGTATAACAATAACCGGCGTTGCGTCGCGCGACAAGTCGCGCTGGTCTGCACAAGCCTTAAAGCGAGCAGCACATTAACATTCAAATCTTTACGGAAAACCACGGAATTCAGTAAAAACCGCGCTGCAATTTGACCTTCTACCTCTCATCCCTAATTTAAATACCAAATTGAGCCATACCCAACTGAATTACAGTTTAACCCTACAATGAATTATTACTCGTAATTCGTGCCTGTCCGTATCAATCAGACAAAGGCCGGTCAGTTCTAATTGGGGTACAAATGTCCAGTCATTCCTCTTATTGGATGCCCTTACTAATTTCACGGGTATAGTCAAAGACGCTCCAAATAGTTTTATCAAATATTTTCTGGTATTTGGGTCAATTGTCAATCAATCAATGTATTATTAAGTTGTGGCAATAGATAATGGATGTTATTTTCTAATTGTTGTTTATTATGATTGGAGTCAGTATTTAAGTACTATGTTTCTGTTAAGTGTCCATCTGTGTCCACTCGCACGATACTGCTCGCGGACTGAGTGAGACCGGAAGAAGGCTCCAAGATGCCAATAGTTTAGGTAATTTCTTTTTAATAAAAAAAATAAACACAGTATCTGCTTTGTAGTTATTTCAGTTATTATACAAAGATTCATGATCAAATTTTAAGTATTTTTTTAATACCAGTGGTTTATTGTACGTTTTGGGGGTAAGTTTGGGTTTTTTTCTATAAAGAAAATTTGATAGAATCTTGTTTTTGCCACAAATAGTACTTAACATTAATCCTCAACTTAACCATATATTTATTTCAAAAATAAAGCTGCAGTATTTTCGATATAACGGAGGATTATGCTAAGGGTAAGCAATGTGTTGTATTACTCTTAATTTTATTTATTCTACCTGAAGCTTACGGCTCGCGCGTGGTTGGTCACAATTCTAACCTAACCTATTTCAACCAAGTTGCTCGCAGAAATGTTTTTCCCATTTTCAAATTATCCGTGTTCGAAAACCCTACGTTTTCGCGAAAATTCGAATTATCAAATCATCCTACGACATATGGACAAAATCTCGTCGATCCGTATAACGTTTGGAGAATATTCGTGCGTGGAATATCGCGTGGTGCAGCTAGTGAACTTATAAAATTAATTTTGCTTTAACTACAACAAAATGAGTTGTTCACTTTGAAATCAGTCCTGTTAGCTAACTTTTGATGGCTACCATTTACATAGAAATGCAAAGCTTGTGCAGCTAGGAATATTTTTTCCATTTTTATAGCGAAAAGTACTAATTATTTTCTCTACAGTCAAAGGCTTGTCAAAGACCGGAAAGGAATAGGATTTAAAAACCTTCGTCGTTGCACTTACTTGATAGTCTGATTGGGAGAGAAAATACAAATATTTTTATTTAAAAAAAATCTCTTCTAGAAAATGGAACATATTGAATTTTATGCAATAAAGTTAAGAAAAAAGTACAAAAGACTCAAAATGTGCCAATTACCTAATATGTATTTCTGGAGGTGTACATTCGCCCACAAATAAATTAATTTCTTGCGAACTGCCTCAAGAAAAAAAGATATTATTAAAATGTGTCGATTCGCCCGTTTCGGTCCAGTATTTTCGTGCGAATCATCCAATAAGTCGGATTACGACCCACTTACTCTCACCGAGAGGAGGCCTGTCTTAGCAGTTACTTAGCGGGAACATTATAGGGTGATTGTGCTTATGCTAGCTGTTGGTTTCACTGGTAATAATTCCATCTACCAATTACAGCAGCTGACATACGTGAAAGTTTGTACATTTTTGTTCCAGAAACCGGGTCTAGGTATCTCTCCGCTGGCTTGGGCGGAGCACCGCCATGTCCTCGCGGAGGCGATCGGCGGCGGCGATCTCTCGCGTCCGGCCCTGGTTCAGACCATGGTTCGGAGCGAGAGTGCATGGGAGGCCATCACTTCCTTCTGCGAAGCAGTAATGCTCGGGAAGGAGGAGGCGGAACGCGTGAGGGAGAGGCATAATTCGCGCCCTCGCGCTCTTAGTCGCCGCAGGAGACGCCCCGGGCGTCGGGAGTCGCTAGCCGATTTCCGGCCACCGTAGGTGCGGGGTTGCGGACTTTGAGCAATGGGTAGCTCGCCGTCCGATAAGGACCAGGCCCGGGGCCTGGCCTGGGTCAACGGCGCGTTGTATTCCACGCGCGCCTCAAAGAGATGCTAGCACCAACTGACGGGGTCTGTTAGGGCCAATGCCTGCCAGGGTTGCGAGTTTGTCTGAAAGGGATATCGTGGCCCCGGCACTCAGGCACCGGAAGGAACACGGGTGAGTTTTAGTCAGCAAAAAAAGCAAAAAAAAAGGCAGGTATCTCTCCGCTTTCCCTCTTTATGAATGCTTTAATTTAGTTATACTGAATACACCTACTCTGTAAAAAGGTGGACGTCAGTTTAAGTAGCGGTTTTTCACGTTTAACTTTATAATGCTCAAAGGTTATAAGGCATTTTCACACCAAGGTTAATAAAAAATTAAATTTTAAAGTTAATTGACGACAAAGAACCTTTTGCGCGGGTTTCCGTCGTCAAGTTTACTTTTACTCCCTTTTATTTTGTGCCTTCATAAAGTTATTTTGTAACAAAAATATTTTATTAACACATCTGTATGTAGATATTTTCATCATAGTAAGAATGCATTGTAAAACTTTGACTCCTATATACAAAGGTATTATTTAGACGAATTGAAAAATTTATTGATATTAATATCTGTTTGTCAACATCAACTAACAATCTATACTAATAAGTACTAATGATATTAATAAACAACACTGATCCGATTCCAAACATTCTTTCACTAATGGGAAGATACAGTAATATACTAGCTTTTACTTGCTGCTTCGCCCGCGTAGATGTCGGAAAAGTTCCCACGGGAACGTACTACCGGGATTAAAAGTACCCTGTGTGTTAATAAGGATATAAACTATCTGAGTGCCAAATTCCATCTAAATCCGTTCAGCCGTTTCGCACCAATCAGAAACATACATCCAGACAAACAGGCAAATGGACAAATAAATACGGTGGCCAATTCGAGTGTATTCTACTTTTTTTAGTAAGAGTAATTTTTTGTTGGAGTAATTCAACATTCTTCCTTCCATGTATTCTTCCTTCCAGATGCTGCTGTTACCGCGACTGGCAACCACAGGTTGAGTTAAGTTGTTAAAAAAAAAGGTTGTCATCAAGTCAATCAGTAAGTTCTGTAAAACATTAAATTCCAAGAAATATTGACATTCGTTGATCCCCAAATTGACAGGATTCGTCAGGTCCTGACTATTTCTTGTAGAGTTGGGGACGTGTCGTGGTCAATCTCGAACACTAAAAGCAGAATATTTAAGAAGCTTTTTTTTGGGTGGAAAATTATCAAATAACTTCTCCCGCTCTGGGCGGAACAGGAGGGCCTGTCAGACTCTTACTGACTTAAACCACCCGTGTTCCTTCAGTTGCCTGTACGTTGCCAGGGGCCACGGTATCCCTTTCGAACTTTCCCGCGACCCCGGCAGGCATCGGTCCTAGCGGACCCTGTCAGTTCTGCTGACATCTCTTTGAGGCGCGCGTGGAACACAACGTGCCGCTAACCCGCGCCTGGTTCTTATCAGACGGCCAGCTACCCATTGCTCACCGTCCGCAAGCCCGCATATTTAAAACCCTGATAGTGGAATACCTAATAAAGTATGTGAAAATTTGTTGAAAAACGCGATGAAAAGCGATCACATTTTGAAACAGCAAAAAGGTGGAGATTTGGCGGATGTTATTTTTCATACAAAATTGCCAAGCCTTTATTATATAATTATGGGAAAATCATTGGTAATTTCCTTTTGTTATAAAAATTATTTTAAGTTAAAGTTGTATAAGTTCGAAGTGGCCCCCCTATAGATTTTGTGGTAAATAACAAGAAATTTTATTTAAGTCGCGGGGAGAAGCTAGTAATTTATGATATATTCATTTCCGTTTCCTTCTGACATTATTTATTGATTTTTTATGGTAACTTACTAAAACAAATGCAATCCATAAGACTTCTGAATATTTATAATTTAATTTACATTTAAATTTCTGTGGATAGGACTTTAAATTCCCAAACTGAATATCTTAACATTATCACAGAACATAAAGCCAAACTGAATGTAGGCTAAGGAATGCTATCAGCCCGGCTGTTAACATCTACATGGGAAGGCAATATGTTGTATATTGGAAATTCTTCCCCTCCGTTAATACCAGTCGATGGTGTAAGCCTCATAAGCCTAGGGCAGAATGTTGTGATAAAGTGGCGTCGATGTTACATGCTGAAAGTCGATGGCGCGAGAAGTTTGGAGGAAAATCAAAGTACTGTAGAGGATTTACTCCATATGGTTTTAGAATTAGAATATAAAAATGTATGATTGAATTCTTAAACACATTATAATTATCAGTTTTACTGCAAGAAGACTTTTATCTGTCATAGAACGGATACTGTAGGCTCCCAAAGAGTCTACAGTACCATAAGTTGGAAGGATTACAATTTTACTATAAATAATACAACAATAAGATAAGCGGTGCCCGCAGCTCCGCCTATTAGATGAATAAAATTAATTTATACTGTAACAAAACCTGAGAAAATATTCTTCAAGAATATTTATTCCTCATACACATCACATATTTTACAATTAGATAATTGTCAGGTTAAAAAGGAAGAAGAAAACGTGTTGGACCGACCCCAAGTAACATAAGACATGGCCAGGAATATGATGATAATTGTCGGGTTTAGTAACTGAACCATTTTAATAACGGCACTGCAAAATACAATGTGTTTTTTGTTTCTTTCTGTTCAGTTTCTTAGTGAATATGCTTTAGTACACGCCACGGTGTGAACATATAAAAGATGACCGATAAAACCATAACAGCTATTTTAGCTATGCACTTTTTATATATAGTACAGTCAGACGAATCAATAGCATTCCATTAGATCAGCACATACCGGATGCAGTACCGTGCTCGAAACGAACGGACGTGTTAACATTTCTTTTTAAAAAAATATTCGTATCCCACTACGGTTTGACCGTTAAAATACGGTGCATTCAGATTGGATGCCAATCACGATTTTGCGTAAAAAAAATGTAAATAGTCATGCGTAAAAAAAATAGTCACGGTAGAATGAAGGTTAAAGTAAAATAATAGTAAAAATGTTGGTAAAAAAAAAAGTTACACATAAGATAGCTTAACCTAAATGAAAAGTAAAGTCATAGATTATTTTAGTAGGATTTTTTGTATACCTAGTGCCAGAAACAGAATGTCTAATGAGTAACTTAATTTGTGTTTCTAAACAATGCTAATACTTGTTCAAGTTTTCAAAATGTTTGTTTAGGTCCACCAATTAAATAGTTTGAAGAATAAATTAGAAATAATAATTCTAAGCTCTTAGATCAAAGTTCGAAAGATGTTTTGGAAAGAAAAAAAAATAGAACATAATAAGGTCGGTACAGAAGTCGTTCGGGGGATTTGGGAGATCACCATAAATCATCCGAGAAGACCTTTTTAAAACCCTCATTAAAATGCCAAGTAGAAGGGCCGAATCATAAAAACGACTTGAAAATAAATTTTGTCTTGTAAAAGACTGTAGACTGAATATAATGGGCGACTTTCTGTCACATCTTGTTGTACCTACCTAAGTAAGAAAATTAGCTTTTAGATTTTATTATCTCGGGAGAACATATTTTTATGCCTGGGATCATAACTGAGTCATAATAGGTTGAATTGACATTCTAACTCATTTTATTTTTACTATTTTAAAACCTGGGGATGGATTTAAAAGACTATTCAAACAAATTATAGGTTAGGGTTAGTGTTTGGGTTAGCAGCAGTTAGTAGTTATAGGGTAGTCTATTAACAAAACGGCATACGTTGACGATATAATGAGTAGTTTGTTTTGTTTTAATATCTGAAGAACACCTACTTCATTGTCGAAACAAAGAGCCGTACCTACCTAAAACTAGCATCAACTAACGGTAAAATTATTTTGGTTTTGTCAAATTATAATTCCTGAGTAGAAGTTTCGGGCACATTTTGTTTGAATTTCAACTTTGTTTAAGAAATTTGCAAAATGTAGGAGTAACAACGTGACAATTCTGTAACTATGTTTGAGAAAGAAGTTTTACAATGTCAGACAGGTTAAATTTGATTGCAAAATAGATATTGCAAAATAGATGTTGTTAATTGTAAATAGCGGCTCGAAATTAGATTTGGTGTTTAGAATATTTTAATATAACTATTATAACTTCGTCACTATTAATATTTTATGACGAGGGTTGAGTTATATTCGTTGCAACTTGTGTCCAAAGATGACGATAAAATACCAAACAAAAGGATTATTGGATATTGTTTGTCTCGTCAAGATAATTGCTTAAGCTTAATATTGCACGTCAACAACTGTGTCACTCCTATCTTATCTTTTAATATCTTAATAATATTTGTAAAACTAAAATCATTTCTTTCATGTTTCATACCCTACTCTACTATATATCTATATATATAAAAGAAAGTCGTGTTAGTTACACTATTTATAACTGAAGAACGGCTGAACCGATTTGGCTGAAAGTTGGTGGGAAGGTAGCTTAGAATCAGGAGACGTACATAGGATACTTTTTATCCTAGAAACCACCCTCTAAAGGGGTGAAAATAGGGGGTGAAAGTTTGTATGGGAAATTAAAAACTGATGACTGGATTTGGATGAAAATTTTGTACTAGGCTTGCATGAATTCACGCGAGTATTAAATTTTTTGGAAAATCCAACGGAAAAGTAGATATTTATCAAGACCGTTCTGAGATAACCTAACAAAAAGTACTAGGCTTGCATGCATTCACGATAGTATTCAATCATTACGTTATGCTACTAATAGGATTTCGATTAAGGCAGACAGAGGTAGGTAGGTAGGTAGGTAGGTAGAGTAGGTAGGGTAGGTAAGGTAGTGTGAATAGGTAGGGTAGGTAGGTGCACCGTACATAAGTACTTAATGATACCCGTGCGAAGCCGGGGCGGGCAGCTAGTACTATACATATATATACTATACTCTTTGTGTTCAAAATAAAGTTATATTCATTTTGATTTTGGGTATGACACTAATATTGTATTAAATTATCACAGTTTAAGTAGATAACAATAAGGTAATTACAATTTGCTCGGTATTTAATGCTAATGGGCCTAGTACATATAATTATATAATTATAATAAACGATTCATTATATATTCTTATCCATTCAGTTTACTCCTAGATAATGATAAATTGCATTACGAGGTGTAATTTTTCTAGCTTGTCTTGTCACCCTTTAAGTCCCCTGAGTTCTTTGGAACATAGTCGATCTAAGCTTGCAAACTTGAAAAGGTCATCGATCCCTTCATGCATTATGGGAAAAAAATTTAACTTCTTTGAAGGTTGGTGTTTCATAAGTGCCCATGTAGGTTTACGTGAAATGAAATATTTAAATATGAATTTGGTCGTATGTGTTGTGATTTTATATTCAATGTCATAAGTTTATCAAGCTTTGGCTCAATTCCATCTATTCCAAACTGTCACTTAGCTAGTAGATTAGTGGGCACATTTAATTAATGAATTAGTTTTATTGACTCCTAACTAACGAAGGTTATCTCGGTGCAACAGCCACGATTTTCCCTAATAATTATATTATGGCTACTTTATACACAAATAAAAATTATATTAAATTAAATCAGCCGTCTGAATAAACTTTACGTTGTTTTCAAAATCAAATTAAACTGTTTCATTGTAAAGTAATAAAATGCAAAGAAATAAACACCGTATTGCATTTAATTAAACTTTCGTTAATAATGGTTTGAAAGCTCTGTCTTAAAGTTCAATTACTCAGCTTATAACTAAAGATAAAATTTTACGAGCCCTATCGTAAACAAACAATTACGAAGTTTAATTTACTTTTAACAGTTTTTACAGTCTCATTATTTTCTTATTTCTTAAAACACTGAAGTCTACTTTACTTTACCTTACTTGTAGGTATTCGTAGCTAAGTAATAACAGCCGCAAGGGTCGATCCATCAGGTTTAGCTACGCGTGCCGGGGTTGCTCCGTGGATGGGTGACCATCTCTACATACCGAGACTCCTCCGTACCTCGGAAAGCACGTTAAGCCGTTGGTCCCGGCTGTCATTCGTGGACTTCTTTGACAGTCGTTATGGATCGTCAGAAGCCCGAAAGTCTGGCAACTAGTCTTACCAAGGGGTATCGTATTACCCAATAACTGGGTTGTGGAGGTCAGATAGACAGTCGCTCCATGTAAAAGACTGATATTTAGCTGCATCCGGTTAGACTGGAAGCCGACCTGAACATAATTGAGAAAAGGCTAGGCAGATTGATTGACTTGTAGGTATTTCTTTTGGACTCGATGCTGTGTCATTATGATTCAGATGTTTTTATTGGTTGGAAAACAAGACTTAGCCTGTTCGCCGATCAACGCCGTCAATAGCCACCCGTCAGCAATACTATAGAAGCATCGCGGTGACTTGTCATCCTAGTGAAAACGCTGAAATGTACCTATAAATAATAACTATATACAGGGTGGCAGGGACATCGACGCGAGAACTGTTAACATGGATTCAGTATATGATTATGAACCATCCTGCGTAGATATTTTTCATCGGTTCTTCGTAGTATCAGTTTTCGCGTCGCTGTCCCTGACAGCCTGTATACATTGAAGGTATTCCATCGATTTACATCGAAAATATTCCTATTTAAAAAAAATATAGATAAAATGCAATACGTTTTACTAGCAAGAAGAAATTGTAAAAGACAAAAGTGTCGTTTACAAAAGATACATTTTTCGGCGGTTATTAAAAAAAAAAACAACTGTTTTATGCGTTTTCACCGCGTAAGTATTGTACTTTTCTATGAAACAGTAGATTTAAAACAAAATTACCGACGAAAAATTCTAGCGCAGGGGGTTTCAGAATCATTAACTGCATCCATGTTAACAGTTTTCGCGTCGATGTCCCTGATACCCTGTATATAAAACCTTATAGAACCGGTTATGAAAGGATTATATTAAGTTAAGATGGTTTTTAACATTAAGTCATGATTGCTGAAATATCTAGTGATAAGTTAGTAATTATATTTGCCCGAAAAAAATAAAAAAAATAAAAATTACCTATTTACACGTATTTTACCGAGTTAACAAGGCTAGAAATAGCAGAGGATACTCGTACTTTCCCTTCTTTAGAGATGGGCACATGCGAGTTCAATATAAAATATTCTTATGGTGAAAGTCAAAGTATTCGTTAATTTTAGAAGAACATTACGTTGGCGACAGTCGGTCGATTCTGTAAAAATATTAACGTGAAGCTTAGGTGAAGTGAGCGTGAAGTAAGCTGTCACTGCCACAGAATCGACCGGCAGGATGCTAGGGATTAACACTATTGACAGCTCACTTCACGCTCACTTCACCTAAGTTTCACGGTGATATGTTTACAGAATCGAACGGCTGGCCCCTCGAAGTTATGAAGTAAATGGGTATACACGTTTGTACCATTCCATTTCTTCATACTCAATGGTCGTTTGTCGAAACCAAAAACAGACAGTAAGCAGTGCTGTTTTGCTCGAAGTGTTGTGAATGAGCATTTTATTCGCTTAAATCCTAATTTCGTAGACTGCTTAAAAACCGCTTCAAAAAGCTTAATGTTGGTAAGCGTTATATTAAATTTTTGTACTTGCGTTTATTAATTTTGGTCTGCTGCATAATTTTATTGGGTACTTTGTTTCTCTTGAAATTACTGAAATTAAACTTTTTGTAAGTATAATATGAAGTTATAAAATAAATTTTGTTTTTGGGATACCAGTGTTTTAACGTCCATTCAACTAGTCCAATTATCTTTTTCAGATTATCTCGAAAACACATCAATAGTATAAAATGTAATATGGAAAAAAAACTCTCAATACATAGTAATTTTACAAACGAATTGTCTTATACCCTAATCTGAAAAACCATTAGTCTGAAAAGGATTTTAAGGGTCCGTCTGGAGTAAACCCTACTTATCTGTCTGGGCAAGAAGTTCATCGATAAGTATTAAGGTGTAAGTCTCGCTGTAAAAGTATTTATTGTGAATAAAATATTGATGAAATCTCAATAGATACTTTTTCTATGTTAAGGGCTGTGAGTTAGCATACTATCACATTTATCACCCTTACTGAAAAGGTCAATCATTACAAAGTGTGAATTATTTTCTTGTCTCCATAATATTTGCACGCAGCGTTGGTTATAATAATATGATTATTTCAGACGCTGACTCAAGTCAGCAAGTCTGTAGTGAGGCTGACTGGCAGCCCATGCATGCATCACGTAGGTACGTAATTTTTTAATGAAATTAATGGTCATTTAATTTTTTTTTTATGGATAGCACTCGTGATTGATAACGAACATAATAAAAAAACCGGCCAAGTCCGAGTCGGACTCAAACACAAAGGGTTCCGGTGGTACCACCGTAAATTATTTAGCAAATAAAAGAAAATACTAACCGAAGAATATTATAATTCTTCATCTTAATTTAAAAAAATCGCAAAGGTTAATTTGGGTTTTATAATGATACTATTAATTACAAAGCTATTTTTATAGTTACAGAAAATCATCCATATTTAAATAAAATACCTTATGAATTGTTTTAGTATTTGTTGATTATATACAAGATAAACATAATTTTCAAATTCCTAACTTGTTTAGTTGTTGAGATAGAGTTCCTCGTACAAAAATTTTCTAAAACTGACAACTTTTACGGCCCACTATTTTACCATTTTTAACCGACTGCCAAAAAGGAGGAGGTTATATGTTCGTCGTGTATGTATGTTTTTTTTATGGATGTCCGCCGATTTCGCCGTCAATTGAGGAGTGGTTTTGAAAATTATTTTTTGTATGAAAGTGTATGCTCCCGAATTGATCCCATATAAATTTTATTAACTTTGCTTGGATAGTTTTTGAGTAAGCTTCAATAATAAGTATTTTTCCCACTTAGTATATGTGGATGATATGATGATAACTTCCTGTCACTGTTATTTACATAGCAGGTAGTAGTATTCAAATTTGTGTGGGGTGGGTACCACAACTAAAAAGTGTAAAATAAAAACTTTTTACAGAAAAAAACAACATACTTCCAAAAAAACACTACAAAGTGAAAAATAACTTTAATTTCGGAAGTCGGTGTCTTTGGTTTTGAATTTTCGTTTTTTGCCACCGACTTCCGAAATTAAAATTATTTTTCACTTTGTAGTGTTTTTTTTGGAAGTATGTTGTTTTTTTTTGTAAAAAGTTTTTATTTTACACTTTTTAGTTGTGGTACCCACCCCACACAAATTTGAATACTACTACCTGCTATGTAAATAACAGTGACAAAATAGACATAATTTTAATTTCGGAAGTCGGTGGCAAAAAACGAAAATTCAAAACCAAAGACACCGACTTCCGAAATTAAAGTTATTTTTCACTTTGTAGTGTTTTTTTTAGGAAGTCTGTTGTTTTTTTTTGTAAAGAGTTTGTGAAGATAAAAATAAATGAAAATTATATTTGTTCTTTACTCGATGAGCTCTAGACAATCAAAAGACACTCCACATGCCAGTGTTAGACTTCTATTTTCAAAATTAAAAATTATTGGTGTCCGTACAATAAATTTAGAATTTTGAAATTGAAGACCCTTTAAGACCCTTTAATTTTTTATATTTGCTATAAAGGCAGTAGAAATGCATAATCTGTTAAAAATTTCAACTGTCCACATATTACCGTTCATGAGATATAACTCGCTGAAAGACACACAGCGGAGGCTTAGTATTAGGGTTCCGTTTAGCCACCTTCGGGTACCCTAAAAATTGCTAAGTCTATGAAATGTCACAAACTATTTAGTCTCCACAAGTCTGTACGGATTGGACAACGAGGCACATTCCTCAGCAAGATCTGTACCATGCAATCTCATTTTTAGGTACGAACAAATATTTAGTATCCGTCCGTGATAATAACCATGTTTGCCAGTATTTATCGGACAAATAGTCGCTACTTAGGAACAGATAACTAAACTAAATATTATTCCCAAGTTATTCCACAGTACATTTCAATTTAGGTGTCACGTGACAAAAGTGTGTGTAATCCGCTTATCACTTGTTTTTGTACTCAGATGACGGGTTAAGGCGTGTTTCCAACACGCGAGACAAAGTCCGAATGCGTTTTATTCCGCTCTGATGTTCATTAAATGGGTGTGAACTGAAACTTTGACTTTTTCTTAGAATGATAAACTGTTTGAAGTAAAATGGGTAAGTATTTTTTTGTTATCTCATAGATTGTATAAGATTTACACGTGTTGTCAATAAAGTTTTATGCTATGTCTCATTTTAATTCTATCATTAATTATCATGTTGATTTTCTTACCATGATGACTCGGAAGTGTACCTACAGCAACATAGTGGAAGATGTCTGTTTAACTGTAGTAAACGGAAAACTTTAAACGAAAGTAGTTAATATTTCAGACGGTGCAGGCTCAGCTAGTGTAGATTAGATTTTATCGACAAAAGCGATCAATGGTATCCCGGTCGATGAATAAAAAAACCTTAGAACTCTTTCAGCTCAGGATTGTAACCACGACAACAGAACTAAGCCCATTGGTAACGCCATCTCTTGAGGGTTTAATAATAAATTAATATTAGGTGGTTCATTTGACGTCATTGTCTCAGAACAGGCGATCATATCCCTTCCCCCCCCTCCTATAATGCACGCCTTTAGCCGCGGCTTGAAGATTCCGCTTCCGACGGTCGAGATGCGTAGCCGTGTGACAGCGATGCGCGCACGCCGCTCTGCTCGTTTAATCCGCTTCAACCGTTTTCGCTAAAGCGGTGATTGAACTATTTATCTAATAACCGCCCGCGGGTGTCATCAAGTGAGTTGGTGCATGAGAGACTCCAGTGACTAGTGCCGAGTTTCCAAGCAGGATCCCGTCGACGCCATCTTCGTTCGAACGCGGGTCGCGAGGAAAGATATTTTAAGGTAAGGCGTGCTCTCCTTGTATTCCTTCACAATTAGTTTTCCATACCATATTATTGATCCTAGGAGCATTCATCGCTTACCACGCAAGAGGAGGATTTATAATCCATATTCTCCCATAGAACGCGTAGCTATCTTCTAGAAGTGCCTACTTAAGTGATTAAAGCACCTAGCTATACCCCTAGTCTATTATACCCATTACGGGGTCATTTCCGCACCCATTAGGTAATATGCTCAAAGAAGCTACCTATGTACATAATTATTATCAAGGTTCAAGGTTGCCTGGAAGAGATCGCAGAAAGCGATAAGGCCGCCCATTGTATGTTTTGTAGTGTTAAAGGACATGTCTGATGGGGCAATGGACGATTGCCTAGGTAATCAAAATCAATGTTCAGTAATGATTTTTATATTATTATAATCATAGTATTTTATAGTTTATCAATTAATAAGTTTCAGGAGTAAGAAACTTGCGAAAACTGGTCAAAATAAAGTTTAGACACCGTGGATTTTTCTTAGTTTTTTTTTATTATAAGGACATCTGTGAGCAACCACAGGTACTAATTGGTGGTATTGGTGCCTTTGTGAAGTTAGTGAAAGACTGAATATTTTGTTGGTCTGAGATCGGATTCTGCAGTTTTTTTTATTACGCCAAAATATGGTTAAAAAATTACGCTGGTGCTAGCAGATTATCTTGATGCCTTGCACAGCCAAGGTACCATACTAGCCTCATGACATGACAGCAACAACCAGTGTTGGTTGTAGAGATAGTGGTGGCGGTGGTGTTGATGATCCATGTTCAACGGATGTAACAACATCATTGATGAATCATGAATCAGGCGTCGATTCGCTCGAACCCAAAAGTCTTGACATGCATAAATTGTTGCCATATCCTGAAAATATTATTAAAATACATTACACATGACATATCTGGTGAAATGTGCTGCACAATAAGTTCCCCACGCCCAAATCCTTCAGGAATCGCTGGCGTGATTTTATGTTTATGTTGAGTTTTTACATGAAGAACACTCCTTCCATCTTTCGTGATCGTCGTTTCCATCGCTCGTCTATCCAGTTTTGAGGGATCTGTCCCATTCATTTTTGCAATTTTCTTTCAAAGACTTTACCTAGGTACTTATAATAAAAACAGAGTCCGGTAATAAATAATTTACTTGATAATTATTATCATTGGAAATAGGAGTACGTTAGGGCTGCACTGCAACAGTACAGAAACGTCGGCCTCTTGGGTTTCTCTTGTTATTCCCGACTGAGATATTACATCCACGGCAGACCATTGTATGTCCTAAAATCTCTTATTGTCAGCAGCTTCGGTATTTAGTTAATTATAACAGTCGTGACAAGCATATCGATTTAATGGGAGCTGGAACAATAGCAAATATCATTGTATCTCTTCTCTCCTTGTATTCCTTCACAATTGATCGCCCGTTCATCATCGACCACTGCCAAAATCCAGTCCACTTATATTCAATTAACCTAAATTGGTAGTTTTCCATACCACCCATATTGTAACATTTCATGTCTAAATTCGGCTGCCGCTAATCCCGGCTTTTAGAAGGGTCTGCCTTTTCATCATATTTGTACATTTTAATTACAAAAGGTGCCTAACAGCTTAACGACGTTACTTGGCAAAGAACATGGATAAAGTCTGGCCCAGCACGGACAAAGACTTAATAATACTTTTTTTGAAGCTTATAATATTTAAATTTCCATCATGGCTTTCATTTGTCCGCATAACATGGTGGGAAAATTTAATTTTAAAAGATTATTAATTCATTGTTTGTTTTATTTTGATTACCACCATTTTATGTCGATTGTCATAAAAAAGTCAAGACATCATGTCTATCATTAATGACATGACAATTTAAGTCAATCGTATGTCTTGTGGCTCACATGGTGAAAGTCGCGGAAATCACTGCATGTGAGGAGCACAGGACCGGTCTATGCGATATGATTAAAATTAAATAATAATAATACCAGCCTATTATTTTCCCACTGCAGAGCTGAGGCCTCTTCTCATACAGAGAAGGCACAAGCATTGATTACCACGCTTGCTCAAGACAAGTTGGCGATTTCAGACTTATATTAACTATAAGTACAGGTTTCCTCGCGATGTTTTTCCATAACCAATGTCATTAATATTGAGAAAAGTCACATTGGTACTTGCCCGGATTTGAACCCACAACCTCGTGCATTAGAAGCGAGGCCATAACCACTGGGCCTTCACGATAATGTACATATCTACTGTATTTAAACGTCAAAATGTCATACCAGAATGTTAAACTAAAATGTCTGATATATCATCACCACTGAGTTCTAGTGTAATAAAATATAAACAGGACTATTAAATACAAGTATTTCTTCTTGATATATATTGTTTTATTTATGTCCATGCTGGGCCAAACTTGTATGGGAGCGTTATCCATCTCCTTTTATGTTTGTTTGTGATATTACTAAGTAACGGCAGTACCTATCTATTGTTGCTTTCTTTATCTAAACAACTTATTCTATAATATTTAAATTGGTTGGTTGTTCATAACGTTTGGTTTCTAGGAGAAATTTGCATAGTAAGTAAAGCAATATTAAATATTGCTATTAAATAACCCAAATTTTGGCTGCGAAAACATTATTAAAACTAATATAAGAATTATTATACCCAATGATTGTGCAGTGAAACATCCCTTTAATGTAACTGAGGCCGATTTGCCGGTGACAATGAACTATGACACAGGTTGAGATATCTTCTACATAATATTATTAGAAATACAATTTAAAAAGTAGCATTTTTAAATAGCTGCGAAAAAGTATTAAGATAATTTATAATAACAAACTTAATAATAAATATCTCGCTTCAGTTGCTAGCGAAATTTTTTCTTTTCAGTAAAAATGAGCTACAGTTTAACTTAGTCATTAGTTAGCTCTCAATCAATGGATAAATTTTCTTTATTTATAAAAAATAGTTAGCAGGTGATTAGTATGGAAACGAAATAGAGGCGAAATTATGCTTTCGGCACAGGTTATAATCAAAATGATCAACAAAAACACAGAATTTTAAGAATAAAGTGGTCAAAATCACGATTGTTATCTGTAGAGACTTAGATAAACAAAAGTCCAAAATAGTAACTAGTGTCGGACTAGTGTAGAATTAGTGTTAGACTAGATTTTTACTAGTGACGTCTAGTGTTGGACTAGATTTTGACGAGTCATGACTAGACTAGTAGTACAACACTAGTTCGACACTAGTCCGACATTAGTTCGACACCAACCCGGTTCCAAACACCAAAAACTAGTTCCAGGCCGACCTGGTACTAGTCATGACTAGTCAAAAACTAGCCCGATACTAATCCGACAATAGCCCAAATATGATATTTTTTTGGTATTTCTGATTCATAATTGCGTGTTCCTTTCAAAATTTCAGATGATTACCTTAACTAATAGAGCAAAAGTCAGCCATAATACTATGATTCAAAATTGTAAACAAGTGGAATCCCGCTCGTGTATAATAAATATCTTCTTATAGCGACAAAGTATCATATCGTATTATTATGAAGTCTGTTAGTCCGTCTACTGCAACAGGGGTAAGTAAATGAGATACCTAACAGAAAACCTCTTTAATGGGTAATTTTACTCATTAGAACAACTTTTACTGCGCGACCAAACCTCAAATTGCAAAAAACAACTGCACGACCTTACATTTATTTTGGCATAACGTACCACGTCAAAATGTAAGGATCAGCTCATGTTTTTTCACAATTATAGTCCCATTGAAAAAGATGTTCATAATGATGAGTAAAATGACCCCTTCTCCGGTTTTCGGTTATTTCACTTGTTTGCAAAATAGATTTTTGACACTCCGACCGCCAAAAGGCAGCTGGGACAGACCGAATGCCACCACATGTGTGCCATGGTGGGCAATTGGATGTCATGACGTAACTTCGAAGAGATGTCCTGCAGCAGACTGTGAAAGTGAAACCGCGAACAAAAGTTGTCAACACAAGTACAAACGTGGCTGTTTTTCTGTTTTGCTTCATTGGTACTTTCCCCAGAACTAATTAGTTAATTAATTAATAATGATAATGTATGGCTTACTTAGTTCGAGAGAAGGTTTCCACGAGATAATTATTGAGCTTTCCTTATAGATTGACTAGCGACCCGCTCAGACTTCGCAGGGGTGAAATATCCATTTGAAGACGACAGTGTTTTGTTAACAACACGTTGTGCACAAGTTCTGAGCAGTAACCTAACAAAAAGTACTAGGCTTGCATGAATTCAAGATAGTATTTCATTTTATTAACTACTTATTATTGTAATTTACATAATATAGAGCCCATGTACATCTGGAATAATGTCTGAAATAACCTTTCAAATAGTGAAAGAATTTTTCAAATAGGTGGTTCCGTAGATCACCCTCCATATATACACTAACTCACAAAATTCGCTCTCTTAATTGTAATATAAGTATAGATATTATATGGGTTTGTTTGAAAATTAGGCTTTTCACGTCGTTATTATGCCTAAAATCATCGTAGAAATAAATTACAAAATAGCAGATCAAGGTATTTCAAGTTCATATAAAACGTGTAACCTAAACATTGCAGTTACTACATTTCCACTAAAAGTTTATTATCCAACAGCACTGTTTTACAGCACTACAGTTTACATATTTAATAGCTCTGTAACTTGTTTTATGTCATATTTATTTCCTTCATTCATTCATCTTAAATGTATTATAAGTCTAACACTAAAATAAATAGATTATGTACAGGTATACAAAGGGGAAAAAAAAGATAAAGGAAGAACTCCAATGAGCTCATCGATGAGCGTCATGTTCGTGAACGGGCGCCGTCACTTACCTGCCAGGGTTTATTTTTAATCTTATATTTTTAATTTTTTTGATTAATTTTTGTACATTGTTCTCACATATAGAAGCAACAAGAATAATGTACCCAGGATTTTGTAATTTTCTATATTTAAAAGAGTGTCCTTGGAGTTTCTTGCCCGTTCTTCTCCAAAAAGATCTACGTTTTGAAATGGGCATCTAGCTTCAACTTTCTGACTAACTGACGCGACTATTTGACAATTCAAAAGTGCCTGTAAATGGTTTAATTGAAATAAATGCTTTGAGTTTGAGTTGGCTCTTACTTTTTTTTTTGAGCCCATTGGCTCTGTAACTTACATTAAACTAAATTAATTAGTTGTCTATATCTTCACTGTACTTCATTTATGCTATCAGTGGAGACTGAGTGGTATGTACAGTATTCCTTTTGTAGCTTTTAATATTTTACTGTTATATATGCTGTATTTTTTTTTGTAATCTCGAATTAAATTAAATACTTTTCACTTGCACCGTCGCGGCGTCGCTACAAAAACACCAACAGCAACACTATATTTAATCAAAACGACACCACATCTCCTCGGTTGCCGCCACGCAATTCATACTATCCCACCCTTTACCTGTATCTTACAACAGCTAGCAATTCCTCATCCCGTCATACATACCGTATAATGTTTATCTGAGAGGTGCATGTGTGTCTGGGTGAATATATTGCCGCTCTACATCAACGGATGCCGCCGACATTCGTGACACTTGCAATACTATACAGGTGATATTATGTGTTTCGTGTCGTTATTGTTTTGCTAATGCAACAGCTGTGTTGCGATGTTTTGATATTCTTTTTCTACTTAAATCGCCTTTGCTTGGTGTATTGTTACTAGGGATGTAATGATACATAGTTTTCCCGATACGATACCGATACCGATTCCGATGGCTTAGTTGATAATAAACGAATAAATAATGAAATAAGTAGTAGTACGTATTTTGTATTTCGGGTACCACTGTTTAAAAGTGCGTTATAGTCCTCACTTCACTGTGTGAATAAACAGAACCACGAATAGCGGTGACGTGAAACAGGCACGAAGCAATACATCGCTCAGCCACCACTCAGCAAACTGCAAACACTGCCGTTTGCCGTGTCGCTAAGCATGCGCTGCGCGGCTCTCACGACAGTCCTGCCTGCGACGGAGTGACAACGTTGTGCGTGTGTCATTCTTTCACGCGCTTTTCGAACTGTTTGATATCGGTTTTATATAATTGGTATCGGTATCGGAATCGTTACAGCCCTAATTTTTACGAGTTAAAGTTGGTAATCTCAATTTTTATCACACCTATTCTATAACCAAGTTATTAATAGCATTATAAAAATACCAGCTTATTACTGTCCCACTGCTGGGCAATGGCTTATTCTCATACAGAGAAGGCATTGATCACCACGCTTTCTTAAGACGGTTTAGCGACAGACTTATATTGACTCTAAGTCCAGATTTCCTCACGATGTCACTATTTACATATGTAATGAATAATTCACATTGCTACTTTGCCGGGATTTGAACACAACCTCGTGCATGAGAGGCTGCGCCGAATATAATTTTCAGGTTCTTTTAAAACGCAATTATGGCCAAGTGGGCATTCTCATTTTGGTAATTAGAGACTACACTTTTCTTTGAAGATTAATAGCCAAGAGATCAAACCTGCAAGAAAGACTAAGAGTCGTTGATTCCTATTTCATTGTAAATGTACATATTCTACGGACATAAAAGAGTTGATAATTTCAGCTAACATAAATACACTACAGCAACCATATATTTGTGGTTCATAAATTGATGTGACGCAAAATTTTCTTGTTGAGTGATCAAAAATCTTTGGGGTGCCAGAGATTTATTGGTACCTCATATTACATTAGGGTTGAAGGGAGACATGACATGTGTAAATCTCCCTGTTCATATAGCTGTACTAATGTTTGTAATGCATCAAATACTGTGGGTTGTAAGAACGCTGCGTAGTAGATAGGTATCCTTGGTGCAAAGAATAAGTATATCGGCGCAGGATAGCCTCTACCAGAAGTGGTCATCGTATTAGTGATTCAGCAGCTTCAATATCTTCAGGACTGTGCTGGAATATAGCAGTTTCTCGTAGACGTGGTACGACAGCGGCTCCGCTGACATCATCTCCGTCATCAAAAGATAGCCGCCACCCAACTATCGATGCGATGCTCTACTCGGATGACTGTCACCAACCAGTGTCACTTTTATCCGACCTTTTCGGTGATTCCAGTAACTTGGAAACGAGGAAGTGCTATTTTCTTGGCCGTCAGTATGTACTATCTCACAGTGATCTTCAGTACACACAACATGAAATGTTTTAGGCGAGAAACATATATCGTTCTTGCCTACCTAATACGTATTGTTTATTGCACAACAACGAATTAAAAGCAAGCTTCATGCTCGATATTAATAAATTACTTTAAAGTATTGTCCCGATATATTGGAATTGAGTAAAAAATATTTATGGATATTACATTGTTATCCTAAGGGTTTATTTGTAAACGTTGTTTAAACTTAAGAAATGATTAACGACTGTTTAACCATACGCGTTTAAACTTCTCTTAACTTTAAGCAACGTTTATAAAAGGGGGATAATTTTCGTATTTTTACGCTACAATTGCACCCATTGTAGCCATTATAAAAAACACTTTGTCCATTAAAACCGTAGTACGTAAATTAATTTAAAACGTTCACTGCAGTCGGCTTAAAAAAAATTGATACCTACCATTACTAGTACTGTTCCCAACGTCAACGGTTAGTAACACCATAATGGGGGTCATTATGGTCGCCTAAGGAACCTGCCCCACCGCCGACGAGGATGCGAGAAAGAGATACATATGTATTAATAGTTGATCGCTCACTGTTTACATCGCCGGCGAGTATTCGTTTGTCGCTGCGACAAGAGCTATAAAGAGAGTTCTTACATGGTTCTTACTAAGCGACACTCGCTTGGCAATATAAAGGCCAATTCCCGTAATTTTTAGAACGTTTACATTCAACTCGCAATCTGTCAAACCTGTCAAAAATGTTGATAAATAGATTGTATTTTTGACAGATTACGAATGAGATGCAAATACGAACGTTCTTAAAAATTACGGTAATTGATATGCAGAACACTCGCTGAGATATTCACGCTTGGTTGTACATACCTACGCATACCACCCAATAATCGCTTGTCGCCGTCGCTCACTCGCTGCTCGTTCCTCGCCAACTTATTTTTAGTTGCTATCTCTACTCCCTTCTCGTTAATCGGTGGGACAGGTGCCATAAAGTGTTTACTACTTCCGTGAGAAAGCAAGCAACTGTCCCTGTTTGCCATTTTTTCCAAGAGTGGAAAAAATATTAATACACTCGTTTGTAAACAGTAAGTAAAGATATGACGGCGCGTCTAAAGGTTTTAAGACGACTTACGGAGTTGATTTTTAAACGATTTTGACAGCCGTCAACTTGACGTAACCCCGAGTACTAGGTGTCAGAGAAAAGGATCGCGAAGTTGGATCGAAGCCGGCATTGATTAATAATACTGACTGGGATAATGGTGATCATGGTGATTGGTAACTAGACTACCCTTGCACTGCAGTGAGTTGATTGATGTGCGCTCGCGTCTTACGTACTCGGGGGAATGTCGTTTACATTATTGTTCATTCCCTAATGTGATCAGAGATTGTGATTATTCAGAATATTATTGTGTTTCATTTATTTATTTATTTATTTATTTAAGGAAAAACAAACAGTAGCACAATAAGGTTACACTTATGATCTTGAATATTAGGTACATTATAACAATTATGCTACCCACTACGTTCTCCACAGATTACAAATTAAAGTACTTAAAAACTAGCTAGTAACACAGACAATACCTAGGCGTTATCCCAGAATTACAAAAACAAAATAAAGCGATCTCATCGGTATAAAACATTTCAAATGTGAATAAATTTTTCCTGTTATCAAAAGTCAGACAAAAAACCGTTCCTTTAATTTTCTTTTACTTGTTTAAAAGAAGTTTTCGCACTAAATATCGTAAAAGTATAGGTTCACCATAGTATAAAGTAATAAAAAATATATTATACTAGCAGCCCGCTCCTGCTTCGTATGGTTTTTACTACTTGACAAAACATCGAGATTTCTTAAGTAAACTTAACTTTAATATTAACGTATTATACTCATAAAACTTCCGGAATAAATTCTCTAAACGATGGTGAAAACCTCATCAAAATCTGTTGATTTAGAAGAACAACGCGGACATACAGACAAACGCGAAAAGCTACTTTGTTTTGTAATATGTAAAGATATAGATGTTCCGAGTGGTGCTGGATGTAAAGAATAGTACCATCCCATTTCTTCCCGTGGGTGTCGTAAAAGGCGCCTAAATAAAAGTGCATTGTTAGATTTTCAACGCTAGGCTCAGCGTTGAGAGTTGAAAATCCAACAATGCTCTTTTATTTAGGGATTCATTTAAGTGTCACTTAGTTGTCGCTGAAAACGGGCATAGGGGGCTCACTAGAGAATGGGCAGCAGCGTTTTCTACGCATTTTAATGGCGTCGCGGCGATTATGGCAAGCCCATTTGGGGGAGGCCTATGTCCAGCAGTGGACTTCTTTTGACTGAAATGATGATGATAGACATATATACGTTTAGAACAATGGAAAGTTACATACAGTTCAGGGCACATTCCACAACTGCGTGTCAACTTACTTGCGAACTATTCCTGTATGCCCTTCATTTCTAATAATTACGTCTGCTAATTATAATGGTTCCCGATTGTGCCCAGTATTGGATATTAATACATTGTTATCTCAACAAGTCTAGACAGGGGATGAATGTATATTTATGACGCGGCTCCGTTTGACTATTTCCATTCTATAGCGAATATTTTGTGATTTGAAAGACTGCCAAATAAATAAAGATTTTAATTTTAACCCTATTATAAAAATCCTTCTTCTTCTTTTCATATTTCATTTTTTTTTTTTTTTTTTTTTTTTTTTTTTTTTTTTTTTTTTTTTTTTTTTTTTTTTTTTTTTTTTTTGCTCTCAAAACGGAAGGAAAACATCGTGAGGAAACCGGCATGTCCTAGAACCAAAATTTCGAAGACATGTGACATCTACCAATCCACACGTGGCCCACTCCCTCACGAAGAGAGGAAAACCTCCTCGGTCCCAGCAGTGGGAACGGTGTAGGCTGACATACAAAGCTTCCGAATATTTTTCTACAAGTATTCATTCAATTTTGTGTATTTTTAGTTTTAGTAAATAAAAACCGGTCTATTCAATTCGAAATCATTATACGGGTATCAAACAAAAAAAATACTAAATAAGAGCAGATGAGAACGTTTTTAAATAGCCGTCCACAGTTCACAGATAAGAAGAATGGAATGTCAGAATGTTCTAGGAAGTGCTTCTCAAAAGAGATAATTTTAAGCACCAATAGCTGCTGTTGAATTGACGAGGAAGAAGAAAGTTGAAGTCTAGCTAACATTAATCTTACCATTCGATTATTGACAGTCCTTTTCCAGGTCAAGTAAAATTTAGACATATTATTACATAACGAATCCTTTGACAATTAGCTCAGCTTAATATCGTAGTTTTAAAATTTGATTAGGATGTCAAAGGCGCTAACGAGTCTTCACCTCTCTGGCCTCCATTTAAAATAGTCATGTAGCTAAAAATGAAAAATCTCGGGCATCAGACGCTCATTTAACTAATGAACTAACAGTTTGTCAAATCAAGAGGAGTATATATTATTACCTATGCTTTGTTTATTCCCTCGTACGATACTCGACATAATTTCAAATTAAGGACACACACAAATGTACTCTCAAACAATCAGGGTCCGTTGTATCAACCACGAATTTCTAAAAACAACTCCTTATCTAAATTCTATAAATATAGTCGTTACAGACTTGTCTTGACACCGAGGGCCCTCCGACTTGTTGTTTTGAACTTTTGTACGTTCTGTTGTCACCGTTGACACAGGTTATCGAATCTATTTATTCAGAGACATCGCCTGTATCGTACTCTAGACGGAAGCGCCAGTTTCTTCCCCGCCAGTCAGCAGATACGACCTAAGCTCCGCTCAAAATGATCCCTCCGAACGTGAAACTCTGTATGGTGATTTACGTTGTATTTTTGTTCACGGAAATTGTTGTTGGAAATGAAAGGAATTTAGGAAAACCCCTTTCTATGGATACGATGATAAGAGATGTGTGCAGCAGATCATTGTCAAGACTGATATTCCAACTCTGTACGGGAAATGTGCCGATTAGTGATTTACCGTCTGACAGACTCACGAAAGTGAGGGGGAAGAGAGCAGCTCTGTTATTCAAAGAGAGACTGAAGAGGCAGGTTGCGGACGAGTGTTGCCAAAATTCGTGTTCTGTGTCGCAACTAATGCTATATTGCCCGGATACTTGGTGAGCACGGGAAGAGACTTAAGACTTATCAGTGAAACGAAAATGTAAGTGATTGTTAAGCGTCCACGTGGAGCGACGTAAACAGCAAAATCGATAATTTGCCGTGCAAACATTATCGATACCCTATGTAGTGCAAAATTTCCTCTGTGCACAATCAGTGCGGTCATCAGAACAATGTGACTGTAAAGTGCCGTGCTCGTGTACGAGGGGTCCTAACCCTTTGAACGTGGAGTTGAAAGCTTACGTAAAGAAGCGATAATTCTTCGAAAATTCACGTGAAGACCTTTTAGAGAGCGCTACATCGGAATCGTGCTATTCGGAACACGCAAAACGTGCGGATTTAGTCCGGAGAGGATTTTTGTACATACGCTTTGAGTCTAAGTGGAAAAGTATACGACTTGTGTATTTAATCCTGTAGGAGGCTTAGCTGTATTTTTATTACTCTGTTACCTAACTCCGTCCAAAATAAGCCTCAAAATGGTTTGTTACATTATTTTAACCTTTCATTAATAATCTCTATTCACTCTGTAAATACATACAGTTAGTGTGTACCTACTTGTTTTATATCGCCTTATACACATATTCTATATGGCAATTTCCTGAATAGTTCTACAAACTCGTTTTCAAAATGATTGCAATTTATTAGCTTTTAAAATACTTCTTGAGAGAAAGTCAAATGTTGAAAATACATCTTTTGAAACATGAAGTACCTACACTTCGAAGTGAAATGAGAAAACTTTAGAATTTTCGTTATTTACATTTACTGTTTTAAATGCCAATGAACGAAAAAAAAAAAAATTGTGTTATTTTTGATTACGTTTGTGTTATATTTTCAATCAAAGAACTGACTTATTTATTGTTAAACAGATTTGTAAGTAAAACGTAAACAAAGATTTTCATAATTGTTTACCTGTTATGACATCTATTTAGGTACTTACAGTCAATTACCGATTTTATTAAAACGTCCGTTAATGAGGGTAAGATCTCAAAAAGATTCCACGACAGTATCTTGGAGCTATTAATTTACTACATAAACTTATAATTATAACAACAATATTATGACTGAACAAATGAGTAATTTGTTATGATATAAATCCTTGTACGAACAGGATAATGAGTCAGTTACACTTGGTTGTACATTAATGTACATTCGCCCTACATTTTACATAATAATATGTCTTGTTTACAACGTGTAATTATAGTTGACCGAATTTAATCACAGTGTTCTATAAAGAATAAAGATACACATACTAATAGTAATGTTGAAGATAACCCTGTGTTAAAAACAAAATTGTGGAGTAGCGAAGGTCAATAAAAAAATAAGATATCGATATTTTTATATATACAGGATGCATTCAGTACATGATTCTGAACCCCTGCGTTGAAATTTTTCGTCGAATATTTAAAAAAAATCTACTGTTCCATACATTTTGACCGCGTATGTATTGCACTTTTCTATGAAACAGCAGATTTTTTTTTTTATAACCGACGAAAAATTTCGACGCCCTTTGCGTTGAAATTTTTCATGGTTCAGAATCACGTATTGAATCAATGGTATCAGTTTTCGCATTGATGTACCTGCCAGCCTGTACGTATATAGCCAAGTGTAACAAAATTATGGAAGTTGTGGTGGTTTTCCTTTACAGAAAAGTGAAGATCCCTAATTGGTCTTAAAAATCATTGAACAGCGTCTCTGTTCAATGAGTTTTAAGACCAATTAGGGATCTCCACAACGATACCTCATTCCTACAAAAAAAATTATAACTGTGTGTATGTAATTATATTCTTAAAAGAGCCAACTTAAATCATATTATTTATTTATTAAACAATACTTTGTAACTGATTGTATTTTTCTTTTTTACTCAACCTATATCCTACTAAACTACAACGAACCAAAAGGTTATGAAATATTAAGGTTAATTTTATAGTTGGCAACAGTGTACGGACCTGTCAATTCCACGCACGCTACTTTGACCTTTATATCTAGTACGATATCAAATCGAAAATGGGATACCTAAATCGTCATAGATAACACACCGTTTGTTTTCGTGTACAGATTTTTATCACGTCCTATATATTGAAGTGTTGTTCCTATTATTGCGTATCTAGGTCATGCATCGTAGTATAGAGTCGTCTAATCGGCCTTTAATTTGATTTGCGTGCAGAATGGCCGTCCGATAAAGCGCTTAGCTGAGGCAAAATGGAATTTATGGTATGGATAACTCCAGTAAAAAGGGCCCGAATAAATCTTCGCCCTAACTTAATAAAGTCTCCGTTGACGGCTTTATCTGAAGCTGTGACCACGAACAGAGTTTTTTGAATAAAGTAGTATCGTATTTTTACCGAGAGAAGCGGGATTTTCTGATATCAGCTATTTGGACAGTTTTACTTTCACTTCACTTATTTTTCGACACAATGGAAATTTGGAACGGTATTGTGGAGCTCGCAATTTTTATTTTGTACTTTGTTTGAATTTACTTAAGCCAATACGTTTTGTAAAAGAAACGGTAACTAGCCCGGGGAAGTTACGCCAAAATTTAGGCTAACTTTGCATTAATTTAAAACAGCGATTTTTTTCATTTAACGTGTAGGGTATGGTCAAGGGAGAATATGAAACTGTATACCGCGAAAAGATCACCCCTGCGTGTAGGTTTTTTTTAAGAAAACATCTGATTTCAATTTTACGTGGTAGAGAAAAATATTAACAGATATGTTTGTATGGAGTGTTTGTCGAAGAGGTTAGGTATCACAAGTAGGTCAAAAATTTTAACATTTTCGTCCACGGAAATTTCCATAAAAATAAAATTACGTTTGTTTTTAAATTGTAATTGGAAAAAAATCGCTGTTAGGATTTAGTGCAGGGTTCAAACCTAATTTCCCCGGCCTAAACATAGATAGTCCCGTTTTCGTTAGCATAATACATTTTGAAAGGGGTTTATACAAAAACGGACGTCACAATTCAGGTGTATCTTTTACATCTTTCATTATCACTATAAACCGTACTTATAAATGCATTACGTGGTGCAGAAAGTCTTAGTCTTCCATGATTAGGAATAGAATTTACTTGGCACAATTTAGGATTAACAGCCCAAAATTATACTTATAATCGACTTCATTCAAAATATATTTTTCAACGAACGAAAAGTTTTTATAGGAAATAAACTTCACGAAAATGAAATAGAATAAAAAAAATATGACCAGCCACAAACCAAAAAGTTGCAACCGCAGAGTTCACGCTGCAGTAGGTACATACATCAACAAGCTACTCAAACTGAACAAAGGCATAAATTGAAACATTCCCAAAAAATAATAAAAAATAAGCAATATCTTCTTTGAGACCAACATTTGCTTTACCGTGTCGGTGTCTGCGACGTTTCGTATGCGATTTTTTGCTACGGAATCAAATTCAAATGCAATCATAGTATCCACGTATTCGCTTCCGTTGCGTCTGTGACTGCGATTGGATATTTCCAATATATGCCTTGAGGCGAGACCGCGAGACACAGGAATCTCATATCCTACACGTCAGGTGAGAAAGCTTTTGAAAACGACACTTTTGACTTTTACAATTTCTTCTTGCTAGTAAAACGTATTGCACTTTATCATTTTTTTTTTAAATAGGAATATTTTCGATGTAAATCGATGGAATACCTACAATGTGTATAGGCTGTCAGGGACAGCGACGCGAAAACTGATACCGATGAAAAATATCTACGCAGGAGGGTTCAGAATCATGTACTGAATCCATGACATCAGTTTTCGCGACAATGTCCCTGACACCCGGTATAGAATTTTTTTTTGGAGTCCTAGACCTACTTTAGAAGAATTTACTATGACAAATGAGAAGGTAGTTTTACCTTCTCATTTTTTTTATACCAGTATTGGCTCAGTGGAATGGCCTCGCTTTACGAGTTGGAGCTCGTGGGTTCGAACCCAGGAAGGCGCTTTACTTTGTGTAAATAATTTCATCAACACTGCTCTCAAAACGGTGTAAGAAAACATCGTGAGGAAACTGGTATGTCCTGGAACCAAAAATTAGAAAACATGCGACATCTACGAAGTCGCACTGGGCCCGCGTGGTAGATTATAGCCCAGTCACTCTTGAAAAGAGGAGGTCTATGTACTAGCAGTGGGAACATAGTCTGATTATGATTATTATTATATATTGCTTCTGATCTGAACCGCTGAATGGGATAATTGGCATCACAAAAGGTTAGGGTAATTAAATCAGACTATTGTTAAAAGTAATTTAATATTTTGTTAGCCGTCAATCCATCTGTCTGCTGCGATTGGCAGATGAAACATCCACATATACGTATAACTATGATACTAATTGACGTGGATTACTGATATGTAAACATAAATCCTTTTTGTTTTAAATCCAAAATATTCTTCATGGATAATACAGTTACAGATAATTCAGTTTCCAGAACTGCTTGTTTTTAACGTATTTTTATTTTCTCCAAAATTCACTTAATGATTCCTTTTAATAGTGTCATCTCAAAACCTCATCTTGTACCTTGATACAGTGAATTTTATTTTCTAGACCAAAAATATAATCAGCATACTCACAGAAAACATAAAGCTGTACATTCGCCAAGAGACAAAATTGCGCCGAGACAAAAATAGAAGCTGGAATTAAAATCTGCCTCGTTAAAGGGGACTTGGTAAATTAGTCCCATTCATCCGCATACTGATAATCTGCGGGCGACGCATAGTTGATGAAGCGATGTACCAAGAACTCATCTGGGTGGATATGGAACTAATATCGGTCGGAAATTTACATGTATGAAATTCTTTGAGGAGATATGAGTCGGATGTAGCCAATTTGGGACTGAAAAAGAGAAAATGCAATGTTGGATTATTAAAAGTAGGCTTACAGAGGGCAAAATTATGGAAAAGGTTTTCATTTGACTGAATTTTGTAAAAGTTTACCTATTTCTTATACTTTTATTAATCTGTGCTAGGCGTGGCTCCGTTTTTTAGGCTATGCTATGTTACAATAGGAAAAAGAAAGATAATTCGTTTTGAACCTTATTTGTAAATTTTATTGTAAGGAGCACTTCCAGGTTTGAATAAGCCAGCAAATTACTATAAGCGTATCCCTCAAACATTAGGTAGTTATAATATTGCCTGCCAATTAACATCTTACGTGTTAATTTGTAGTTACTGTCAAAGCAAATTATGAGCAAAGCAAAGTAATCCATATCGTGCTAAGATCGGAATCTTCTCGTATGTCGGAGGCAGTCAAATTGCTAAATTCAGTATTGATTTAGTAAAATCCTTTGTTCTTGATGTTAGTTTGGTCAACATTTTGTTTGTAAATGTTTGAGTTTGAGATATCTTCAGGTAATTTAAGGTCTGCAGGGGTCGCGAGAATGTCCGAAAGATACCGTGGCCCCTGGCAATGTACAGGCAACTGAAGGAACACGGGTGGGTTTTAGTCAGTAGTCTAACACGCCTTCCTCAAGTTGTTTGATAAAATACCGCCTAAAAAAAAAAAATTGTAACTTATGGTACTTAAAAAGGTAAGACTCAAACAAAAATAATTTTGAAACATACACACATACATGGTATTACATCAATGTAAACCGAAGGGTTAGGTAAGAGGGTATACACATAATACTAAATAGAAAAAAGAAATGGTTTTGGTATGCCTGCTGATCTTAACAAAAGCGAAGTCTAGAATTGTGACTGTGGTTTAAGTAGTACTGGGGTAAACATCGTGAGGAAACCGGATGCCTAAGAGATATTTCTCGACGGCATGTGATGCCAAGTCAGAGGTCCATGGGCGGCTTTAAAACTCTGACACCAGGTTAGTCACTCACCACACGAAAAGAAGAAGAACAATACTAGATAACTACCTAAAGATTTTTAGGGTGTCTCCTTTTTTCACAAGTTTTGAAACGAGCAAAACGAGACTAATTACTCCTGCTTGTAAAGTTTGTGCAGGTCAATTAACAGATCTAATCCGCCATCTTCTTTAATTGGTGTTTTAGTGTACCTACATTTTTGAACGTTGAAAATTAAAATACCTACGGTTAAAATCTCAACGGTCAAAACATCGAAAACTTAAATATCGAACGACCATAAAACTGAAAATTTAAATAAGTTTCTACTGTCGAATGGTTAGATAACCTACGTCCAATATATCTAAAATCTGAATATTTACAAAAGCGACATCAAAAGACCTAAATATCGAAGTACAGAGTATCGAATGTTAGAAAGCTGCGGAGGTTACTACAATGTTACTTCTACTGTTATTAGGAGATCTTAGGATGCAAGAGCGAGCTGAGCGAGCTCGGGACTTGGGTCACCCGACTCGGACAGGTTAGGTTCGAAGGGGATGGCGGGGTCTAGACAAAGACCCCACTATCCCCTTCATGGTTATTTTTTTTTTATCCATTTAGTAATAGGCTCCGTTAACTACGCCGTCGCTATTATTGATTGGAAATAAATTTAGACCCGCCACGTAATTTTTCCCAACCTTGATACGCAACCCGCAACAGCTTTAAAGTGTTTTGTGGTTAGGTTACAAGTGTTGGTTTTTCTCAAGAACGGTGCGTTACCTTTCATGGGAGTGGTGCCAGGGGAGAGGGGGCTTTTGATTTTTCGATACTTAAATTTTCGATGTTTTTAACATTGACAATTTACCCGTAGGTATTTTCATTTTCGACGTTCAAATATGTACCCGTATTTTATAAATAAAGGCAAAATACAACTCATTCACTTGACCGACTGACTGACCACGAAATCTCTAAATTATCTAAACTAATATTAAAAAAAGAGAAAAGATTTGATTTTTTGTATGTTTGTATAGACTCAAAAACTACTGGACCGATTTAAAAAAATCTTTATCAGTAGTATCCTATATTATCACTGAATAACATAAGCTATAATTTATAAAGATATCAAGCGAGCGAATCCGCTGGCGGAATGTTGGTATGGACTAGTAATGCATAAGATTGCATGCGAACGGATTCACGGCAACAACTAGTGAAGTAATATATGTACGTAATGTATATCGGCTTCATTGCTTTCAGGGTATTTTAAATAATATTATAAATAAAATTGGCCATACTTTATTGAGTGTTCCTTGTTAGTATAGAATGAACAATGGGTATAGAGCTCCGTTAATGGAAACCCATTAATTTAAGCGTACGTGGTCAGGGCGGCTAGCTATCAGGAATTCCAAGTTTTGCCAATGAATTTTATTTAGCCGAAAATAATGAATAATTATTGGTTATCCTAAAAGTTTTGTATTTTGTAAAACGGAAGAGGTCATTAATAATTTATTGAAATGTTTCCGAGGGCGTAAATGGTTGTCGTTCAAATTGTAGCGTAATCGGAAAAATACATGGAGAATAAAACAGCTAGGTCTGTTTTGTACTACTTACCAAGCGAAAAACCTTTATGTCTAGGCCTATTCAGGCCAAAAAAAGATAGCAGCGAAAGAATTGAGTGATTGCGTGTCAAACACACATTACAGGCTGAACGTTTTTCTTATAAACTGAAGAACATCCTAGGTCGTAATAATTATGTTAGTCCCTAAATATAGGTAGACCCGACGGCTGAAGATAGATCGATGAAACTAGGCTAAAAAAACAGTGAAATAAAACGGACGGAAAATCGGCACAGGGACCGAATGAATGAAGGCTGAACGGAAGGAAGCAAAGCCGGGGAAAAATGGTGAAATGCAACAGCCGCGCAGAGCTATCCAAGGCGAGGCCGGATATGACAAAATATGGGTAGCGGCTAGCTGTATATTGTTTTTGAGGACAATTTCATAGAACACGATGCTTTAAAAAAGTAGAGACAAAAGAAGATTGTGATTCAAAAAACGTTCGATTTGGTTAAAATAAATAGGTACTATCTTTTGATCTTCAGTTTACTTTAGGTTAGATTCTGGCTGGCGATAATTACTGTAGAATAAACCCGGAAAACGGTAGCAGGGCTAGAATAAAGACATACTTATGAGGTACGTCTGAAAAACGTCGCTTAACCCAGTAATGTACTGCTACAAGACAAGCTTGATAGAGGTATCTGATTGGAGAAGAAAAAAGATTTTCTTGGACTAAAATGTGATAAAAGATGCCTATTTCATATGCTAGTCTCCTTAGAGACAGTTCAAAAGTACTTCAGATTTTTTACATTACATAAAAATTGTCTCCATCTTAAATGTTATTTCTCTTAGAAGTATTTTTGTGATCGTTAATTTTGGTTCGACCAGATTGAAAGTACGTACCTAATTTATATAAAGTAGGTTAAAGGTTAGTGTAGGTTGAAGTGTCTTCGACACCAATTCGACTCTTAGTAATGCATTGACATGTGGGCTTTACATCGTTTCAGGCACGGTGCAGAATTAAAAAAAAAAAAAATTGGTGGACTATGCGTTCCATAAGCGTTGCCTACATATCGAACACGTCAGACCACAGGGATGTTGCGGATTCAGATTTTTTTTACATCTGCGGACGCGGATGCGGATACGATTTTTTATGGCTCATATCCGCGGATGCAGATGCAAATCTCAAGTTTTATTAAGGGATCTGTCAAGGCAGCATGACGAATTTAACCTTTTTCGTATATTACAGCGCTGTTTCATTGTATGTTGATTATAATTCAATTCGCGGCAATTATAATAAAATAATTAATAATTATTAATAAATAATTAATTTAATATAATAATTATAGTCATTTATAAAACAATATCTCTTGAAATTATATGAGTTTATAATTAATATAATTAAGAGTATTTCGTGAAATATGACGGTTTATAGCTATATATATTAATGATTTAAATAATTATAATTTCCATTTGGTTGATTATGATTATACTTATAATGTGGATGCAGATGGGGAGGTGTAAATACATGCGGAAGCTCAGCAATTGCGGATGCGGATGCGAATATCCACCACATCCCTGCTTCAGACCAACAGCTACGGCTCGCATGCCATTCATGACATGTATCCTGCGTTGATGACTGGGCACCGCGTTGTCACATCGTTGTGATAACAAGATATGGTAGGTCCGATAGTGGATGACGAGTGGTCGACTGATAAACTTCAAGTCGAACATATCGCCGAGATGACGTTTACCCGAAAGTTGTACTTGAGACGGTGTAAGCAAGGTGTGTCTGGTTCAAGGCTCTGAGTAATCGGAATCAGGTGGGAAGTGCTTTGAGCTATGAAGGCTTTTAGCTCAGAGATTGAACTTGGGTTTGAGCTGTACAGTTACGAACATAAATACCTTACACTTACGCAAGTTTCATCGATTTTCTCGTAGAGTCAGTAGGTCTAATATCTTTGGGAAATACCTAATGGTACTTTATGATTAAAAGGTAATTGTAAACTTATTTATTGTCTTCAGAAAGAAGAATAACAATATTATTATTTGCAAGAATACGAGTAAAATTTGTTGAGAAATATAAGTATATGGTTATATCCTACCAGGTATCTTGTGTGCAAATCTTAATTAAATGTTATATAACATTATATAGCATCTTAATTAAATGTTATATTATAGTTGTATAGCACATAAAAACACAAAAATTTACAAATATTTCTTAAAAAAAAAAATCATAACATCATTAATAATTAATCTAAATTTATTAAACGTTAAAATATTTTTTTTTTTATATCAATACGTACTTTATCTGTTAATAATAATAATACCAGCCTGTTACTGCCCCACTGCAGGGCAAAGGCCTCTTCTCATATAGAGAAGGCACGAGCATTGATCACCACGCTTGCTCAAGACGGGTTGGTGATTTCAGACTTATATTAACTATAAGTCCAGGTTTCCTCACGATGTTTTTCCTTCACCAATGTCAGTAATGTCCAAGATAAACTCAGAAAGTACATATGAATTGAAAAAGTCACATTGGTACTTGCCCGGATTTGAACCCACAACCTCGTACATGAGAAGCGAGGCCTTAACCACTCGGCCATCACGACACGTGACAACTTTATCTGTAAAAAAACTCGGAAATATTAAAATAGTTTTTTTTTATTGGCTCTGTTTTTAAATAAGTTTTCATTTAATTCTTTAATGCCTGGCGGAATATGATTGAATATATTTGCCGCCATGGAGAACAGACTTTTATGCATCAGTGCTGTATTGGATTCATTGCGCTATCAATTAAGATACTTAGTTAGAAAAGTTTCATAATTATTATTGTTGATATTTTTAATCAAAACTAAACGATTATACGAACACATGGTTAAATTATAACTTAATTATAAAATAAGCTGATAATAATAAGTAACAAAAGTAAACAAATGTAAACCTTTTACCTGCAATAATACGATATGATGCATATTTTTAACACATATTTATGCAAATGTATTTTTAGGAGAATATTTTTGTGAACATATTTTGATAAAGGGTCATCTGAAGGTTTTAATTAACTGAGTGGAATAAGTACCTCATTTTAGCCAAAATTGTACTTATGTTAAGTCAATCAATCTGCCTAGCCTTTTCCTAACTATGTTGGGGTCAGCTTTAGTTCCGTGGAGTGACTGCCTATCTGACTCCACAAACCAGCTACTGGGTATCACGATACCCATTGGTAAGACTGGTGGTTAGAAATTTAATTGCGCTTCTAACTACCCGTAACGACTGTCAAATATCTATGAATTACAGCCGAAACAAACGGCTTAACGTGTTTTCCGGGGCACGGAGGGGTCTCGTTATTTAATGGATGACACCCATCCATGAACCGACCGCGGCAAGCGTAGCTTAGCCACGGGTCACGAGAAATTTGGTAAGTATGTATTTACATAAGTACAATATGGAGGGCCTTTTTTTTTCGGTGGGAAATTATCAAGTAACTTCTTCCGCTCTGGGAGCAGAGGGCATGTCAGACTCTTACTGACTAAAACCGTTTTCCTTCAGTTGCCTGTCCGTTGGCAGGGGCCACGGTATCCCTATCGGACTTTTCCGCGACCCCGGCAGGCATCGGTCCTAGCGGACCCCGTCAGTTGTGCTGACATCTCTTTGAGGCGCGCGTGGAACACAACGCGCCGTCGACCTGGGCCTGGTCCGTATCGGACGGCGAGCTACCCATTGCTCACCGTCCGCAGGCCCGAATAAGGAGGGCCTTATTGTAATTATGTAAGTACATATTTAATTTATTTTCGTTGTAACACCGATATATTATTATTATGAAGATACTTACGTATTTGAGAATAATGAAAAAGGTGTTAACATTATTATTATGTTAACATAGTAATTTTAAATAAATCTGTTGTTTCATAGAAAAGTGCAATACCTACGCGGTCAAAATGTATGGATCAGCAGATTTTTTTAAAATAACCGTTGAAAATTTTCAACGTAGGGGGGTTCAGAATCATGTACTGAATCCATGGTATCAGTTTTCGCGTCGATGTCCCTGCCACCCTGTATATAGTTAGTATTTTTTTTATATACACATCTTGGAAGCCTTCTTGTCACAGTCACGACATGACATGCAGCTGTCGACTATTTCTGTTCTGTGTGTTTATTCTTTATTATCCGAGTTATCTTATCTTTTTGTATGCGCATGTTTCTGTGACAAATAAATCTATTTTTTTTTTCCTTATGTGTGTCTCCAAAAACATAGATGTTAACTTTTAGACTTTAAAATCTTGTCGAGTACCAGCTGCTTATCGCCCCCTGTAAATTGTAACGTAATTGAGGAAAATTTACATCAAAATGGTTAGGTGTAGGGTTATCAATATATATTATACCAGACCCAATGATCTATTGTTATGATGAGTAGATTTTAGGAGGAAAATCAACAAGTTTTATTAAACAAAAATAGATAGATATGGCTCATAATTTTTTCCGGATTTACCTGGGTTAAGAGCATTACGAAATACTTCTTAAAACTCTAAATGGACAGCATAAATTTACGTGGATGAGCCCTAATATCATACTTAGGTACTTATCTGTGATTATTTATATCTTCGATTTGTTATTGATTCGCGAGGGTCTGTTACAGACAAACCAAATAATTTACTGATCACACGTCATCATACATCACTCAAAGTACCTATTATACTCGTATATACACTTCTTACAGCCATAAAAGGAGCTATGGAGAGGGCTATGTTTGGAGTTTCCCTACGTAATTGAATCAAAAATGAAAAGATCCGTAGGAGAACCAAAGTAACCGACATAGCCCGAAGAATTGCCAAATTTAAGCGGCAATGAACAGAACATTCCAGAACAGATGGCTAATAGGGCTGAAAGGTTCTGGAGTGGCAACCGCGTACCAGAAGAAGTAGCGTTGGAAGGCCACCGATAACCTGGTGAAGGCCGCAGGCATCCGCTGGATGCGAGAAGCATTGAACTGGTCGAAATGGCGGTGCTTGGGGGAGGTCTATGTCCGGCAGTGGATGATTCGGCTGAAATGATGATGATGATGACATAGACATACATAGATCCACAAGAATATCATCAGTACCTACTCACGAGTTCAAACTAACTTATAGGTATAAATTAAAAAATAGGCGGTCATGGGGACTGCCGACAAAAGTAAAAACTTACAACTACTGTATTAGCGCCATCTATACTCTTAAGTACAGCACTATGGGGGCGAGCATGTCGGTGATAAACTTATGGATTCGCGTCCATAAGTTATCCCCTACCAAAAATCGCTCAACACGCCTAAAGAAGTTTTCACTTCAATAACAAAAACTGCCCTCATTCATAACACACGAAAGGCTACGAAGCATCACCTCATACCCGATACATATTTTATTTACGTGGACGATCAACATTATCATAACCATTCCTTTCCCAGTAATAGTGAGAAAATGAAATTCTATTTACACAATAAAGTCCCCATATAAATGTTATGTATATTTATCGCAGGAACGGTCGACGTTGTCGGTTAATGTAAAGTTATGGCGCCCATAGGAACTCCCGTTGTAAACATGTGCTGCAAAACACTGTTATTTATGTATGTACGGTTTTTGCCGCTGTTGCAGTTTTGTTTTGTTGTGTAAACAAAATACTTTAGTTGGAAATGAAAAGAGGCCGTCGCCTGAAAATTAAAGTATTGCAGGCTAGAATAGAATAGGTACATATTTAGCCAATAATGTTCCCACTGCTGGAGCTCAGGCCTCCTCTCTGTGAGAGGGAGTGGGCCGTAATCTAGATACCACGCGGGCCCAGTGCAGGTTGATAGATGTCACATGTTTTCGAATATTTTGTTCTAGGACATGCCGATTTCCTCACGATGTTTTCCTTCACCGTGTTGAGAGCAGTGGTGATGAAATAATTTACATAAAGTAAAGGCTTGTGCAGACCAGCGTGACTTGTCGCGCGACGCGACACGAACAATACAATTTCTAAGAAAACTTCACAGTATAACAATAACCGGTGTCGCGCCGCGCGACAAGTCGCGCTGGTCTGCACAAGCCTTAAAGCCTGCCTGGGTTCGAACTTACGATCTACAACTTGTATGTCGTAGCCATTACCACTTGGCCACCACTGCTCTTGAATAGGTAAGACAATAATTACTATTAGGAAGTTACAAAGATGTTAAATAATGATAGTCATTTGTATTTTTTTTTGTGTATAATAAAGAGTATTCCGTCTATTTATATACATACCCCGCGTTGAGCTGCAGCCTAATTTCTAAACACACTTACAATGACTATGCCTTTCATTTTACAATTCAAAAATAGTCACAATGTTCCCACTGCTGGGACTCAGGCCTCCTCTCTTCTAATGGGAGTAGGCTGTAATGTACCACGCGGGCCCAGTGTGGGTTGGTAGATGTCACATGTCTTCTTGAATTGTTGGTTTTAGGACATGCCGGTTTCTTCACGATGTTTTCCTTCACTGTTTTGAGAGCAGTGGTGATGAAATTATTTACATTATTTACACAAGATAAAGCGCCTGCCTGGGTTCTAATCCACGACTTACAACTCGTAAGTCGGGGCCTTTATTTATATTATAAAATACATAGCAAATAATAAATTTTACACTACAACACATACAATGGGCGGCCTTGTCGCTGTCTGCGATCTCTTCCAGGCAACCTTGGAATGGACAGTGATTGCGTAGACAAAAAAATGGGGCTTTACCACTGGGCTACCACTGTTCTATGTGGTTGAGAAGACGAATTTTTGAAACATAATAATAACTGAAATCAATCTTCCTGGCCTTTTCCCAAATATGTTGGGGTCGGCTGCCAGTCCAGGCAGAATCACATGATAAAGTCTATCTATATGTTATTATACTAAACAAACCACCTTTCTCACTTTTTATAAATTATTTAACACTTTTTACATCTGAAAAGCATACTTTTAATTATCTCTTGATTGTTTTATCATCCAAAACCTATTTTACACTATTAACTTTCCTTTTTATAAAAATCTTAGAATATTTTTAATTCTGACATTTTCGTTGGGTCCCTCTATCTGGCAGAATTTTGATGCTCTGAAATTTATTTGGCATAACACACTTGGCATAATCTTGTTTAAACGAATATTTTAAAGGCATATAAAATATTTAAACGAATTATTGTTTGGGCGAATGTTTATATGTCCGACTTCACAATGGCATACTTTTATGATGGCAGAATTTTATTTGGCATAATTACCTTTGGCAAAGTTAAAATTCCGCATAATTTAGTTTAGCATAACGTTTATTTAGAGTGACGATTGTTTGGTACAATTTCATTTGGCATACTATGAAGATGGCAGAATTTCATTTGGAATAATTTTATTACGCATATTGCCATTTCTATAAAACAACATTTTTAACCTTAAATAAAAATATTGTCTTAAAAAGTCAATACTTTGTGCTATACAGGTAGTGACAGAAACGAATCGCTGCAAAACCGACTCCACGTAGTCTTGTCTGCCCTACCCCTAGAGTGTAATTTAAGCCAGCGTAGGCGCGGAGGGGCATGGCGGGCCGCGAGCTGAGGAGTAGGTGGTGAGCGTTAAAACCATCTGCGATGACAAGCTCGCGTGGGACCACCGGAGCCCCGCAGCGCCGCACAGTGGGCTGAAACGGGCCGATAAAGGACTTAGCATTTAAAAAAAAAAAGTTTCTTTTTCTGAAATTTTAAATATTGTGTTGGATTTATCTATCGATTATAAGTAATTATTTCTATCAGGGTCGTTCAGATAACTTAGTATTTTCGGAGTTATAAATATCCAAAGTAATTTTTGTATGAAGCAAAAGAAAAAAAATGTGAAAATCTCTAAATTCTCAAATTTTCTCAAAGAATTGACTCTACGTATGCATAGTACGTATATTTGTCCTATTTTAGCGCCTATTCTCGGGTTGCGATTTTCTGCGATTTGGTCGCAATTTCAAATTTTGTTCTCTATTCCACACCACCATAGAGGTTAAGAACTAGGTGCGTTTTTTTTTTATGTAGTGGTCTCCCCTTTAGGCCTAATCCACTAAGGACTAATAAAATAAATAAATAAATAAATACAAATCACAATCACTACTGGCCACTGCACTGTTTTAATTTAATCACTGTCAAGGGTATCCACATTAACGAATGCAAAATTTTCGTATTCGTCATCATCAAATGTTTCCGCTTGTTCAATTACTAATAAACTTTGTGCTTCTACTGACAAAGTTTTATGTTTTCTGCGAAGTTTGTGACGTTTCGCTGAGATGAGTGGATCAGAGCTGGTCAATAAATTATTTAAAATGTCTTCATTTGTAGTTTTTCTACTGCATTTCCTGGAATGGTGTTGGCGGTACCTACGAAAGTCTTTATTTCTAGCTTCAGCAGCTTCTTCAGATAGCTGTCCAATTGGTATTAGACCAAAACTTTCAATAATAGCTGCACCATGCATAAGAACTTTATGAACACTTGAAGGCATATAATACCAGCTATATAATTCCAAATACAGTTGCATGATCACTTGAGCATATTCGTGAAATTTCGCTGTGTCAATGTGGTAACCTGATGAAATTGCCTCTAAAATGATTGCAAATCGCCTTATTAATTCTTCACTAACACCAGTTATCTCAGCAGTCATGTTTGGATTTGCAAAAAATCTTCTAGCAGTATTTCCGTCATTCGTGGAGCCGTGCCCTTGTTTAACAACATCAATCAGAAGTCCCATTCTATTTTTAAAAGCGTCTTGTATGTCTTTCTTTCTTCTTTCCATGATGCACTTGTTGTCTCCCTTTACTGTCCATGTCTGTATCGTTAATCTGTAGGCTATATGCAGAATGCATTCCATCATTCGTATCCAGGTATGCAATGATGACAATCCGTATTTACAGAGATCTGGATCAGTCGGTTTTGATGCAATTATGGGCAAATTATTCATCTATGTTGGAGTGGCTTTACAAATGTCGCATCTCTGAGATCACATAAAATTGATGATGCTTTTCCGTCTATCATAGTCATTAATAAAGAGTGTGAAATTTTTATTTCTCCAACTTCTGTTTTCACTAAATTTACAATCTCTTCCTCAATAGCACTTTTTTCCCGCAATATCGTTATTTTATTTTCTTTCACAAATTCGAAAAAGATTGGACGACACCAGTAAAATGAATTTGGTGAATCGTTTTGCCAGATAACTTGTTCGCCGTACACTAATTTTATTGGCACTAAACTACCCATAAATATGCTTGAATCGACAAGTTGACTTTCTTGTTCATCGTCTGTTTGCATTTTTTGTTTGTAATTGGCTTGATTAGAAGCACCGTCAAATCCCCACTTACTGATTAGTGTAAATTCTTTACAACCACTATCTATGACGAGTGACGTCATTATTCTTGCTGTCGTTATATCCAATAGAGCTTGTAACTTTATTTTAGCTGAGGTTTCTGTCACTGTAATAGCATCTTTTGGTGGATAGCATTTCTGTTTCGCATGTTGCACTTGATAATAAGATGGAAATATATTACTGTCTTTTTCGTTAACACTTTTTCTTAAAGTATTGTATTGCCACTTGGTCAGCTTAAGTGATAAAAATAACCCTAAAGCCTCATCCGGAGAAAACACAGGTTTTGTTTCTTTAACAGATATGCACTTTTTAACTTTTTTTACATCTTGGAGATTCTTTAGTAAATGTTCTAGTATTTTAGCAACCTCCTCATTCCCATCCGCTTTCAACTGCTCAAAATATGGATATTTTATTTCGTCCGAAGATAAATGAAAGTTTTTTGCACGTCTTTTTTTCTGTTTAGGCGCTAATTCACAAAAAGGTTTTCTTGGGCTTTGTTCGGTGGAGACACCGACAGAAACTTTTGATGGTGATACATACTGAGTTGATGTACTCGGTGCTGGTTGATCTTCATTACTGCCTATTAAACACTTAATAAAGTCTGGCCATATTATGTTTTCTTGTAACCATTCACTATTTTTAGTTCTGAATATATATTCTTTACGATAAGCGTTTTCCCATCTTCTATTTAAATTATAACAAAATTTTGCACAAAACAACTTTAAGGTCTTTTCGTGATCATCACTTAATTCGACTAAAATTTAGACCTTATCTCACTACTCAAACTGTCATTATTTTTAATACTGCCACTGTTTTTTAACATAACGAAAAGATCAAGGTTTGTCACTAAATTTTCAAACATTTTCACAAATACAAAATAACAAATAACATTCCGTAGATACCCTATCGTTGCACCAACCACGTTATGACACGTCATAACTTGTTGTTGCGCTCGCGCACTCTTATCCCTTGATTCCCGGAAATAAGTCTCAAAACAAATTACGTCATACCTACCTATGGTGGTGGAAAATGTCGAACATTGTTTTTTTTTTAAAGAACTAAGTAGGTATTGAGGTTTTCAGGCCGTTTAGTATACATTATTTTCAATTTCAATTTAATTGGAATAAATTGCTTAACTAAAATAACATGACTCTTCATACAAATTTGATATGGCTATATCTCCGAAGGTACTCGTTAAATTAAAAAAAGTCAAAGAATAAAAACGTTTTAAATTTATGCCTAGATACCAAAACAATACATTTGATCTCTTAAGACCCAACCTTGTAATCCCAGCCCACTGTGCGCCGGAGCTGTGATAGAAACCATGCCTGCTGCATGTTGCATGCTGGCTTGCTTGCTGCATGCATGGTGTACGCTTGTTTGCATTCTGCATACATGGTGTAAGCTTGTTTACATATTTGCATGCTTCTTACAGGAAAAAAAACACATATGTTGACAATCAACTGTACCTCCTACTACAGCAAAAGTAAAAATGATTTGATTAACGCTTGATCAGAAAGATCTAGCAATAACCATTATCGTCGTATATTCGTGGCGAAAAAAAAAGTGTTCAATCAATTTTACTATTATGGTAAGAAATACAAAATTATTCTAATTATAAATTTTCTGTAATTTGATAGACGAGTCTTTCAATTATTATGGATAAGAAATGTATGCCAAAAGATGATTCTAACTGTAAACTTACTGAGATATGATAGTTCTGCCTTTTAAAGACTATCGATATGAAATAGTATGCCAAAAGACGACTCTGACTGTGGACTTTCTGCGATATGATGGTTCTACTTTTTAATAATTAAGGATATGAAATTTATGCTAAAAGATGATTCTGACTTACAAAATTATGAGTTTTGAATGAATGGTAAATTGTTACGGCCATCAATCAATTAAGAAATAATTTGATATATGTTTGAGATGTTTAACATATGACGAAAGATAAAAATGGCCTTCAAGTTTTTCAGTCTTGTTTTGGCTTTTGGCGAAGTCACTGTTTGTCTGCCCCTTGAATCTATTTTTAATACAGTTGACTACTTGAACTTTAGTTCCATGTAAATAGCGTGCGCGCGTGTTTATAGCGTAATTATACGTGTACCTAATCACACTAAGTGTGTAATCTAAACTGTCGATACTTAGAGGTTTCTGACAATAAACATTGAGTGCGTTTAATACTGTGTATCATTTGTCCGACCCTCTTGCCTACCCCTGTAGGAGGTGTCTCCTCCGATTCCAAACGAACTTTAATCACACGACTTAAAACGCCACGAATACACGCACACAAAAGAGACTTCTGGCGGCAAGCGGCGTAACGCTTTACGACGTAACTCTCCAAAAGAGCCCTCCACCGTCACGCGTGACGCTGACGCGGTCCTTCCGCTAGCGTGAGGCCAAAAAGCGCCGCCGCTTTCTACAAACTCTCACACCCTACTCTCCGTTCGACAGGGTGGATAAATCTGCTTCGTGTGGCGCCGCAGCCCAGCTCCTCCACGCTGCCTGCTGCCTGCCTACCTGTCTGACTGCTTGCCTGCCCATCTGTCTGATCCTGCCTCCCACATATCCCGAGCATCCTGTGTCATGTGAAGCCGTCCCTTAACGTTCTAAGCTTAACCTTTAATCTTAATATCTTTTTTATTGTTATTTTTATTGTGACCAACGTTTAACTCCTCCACGGAGCTAAACGTAATGTTACACCGTATGCAGATGAATACCAGTATTTTACATGGAGCGACTGCCTATCTAACCTCCACAACCCAGTTACTGGGTAACATGAAGACTTGGTACCATGGTAAGACTGGTTGTCAGACTTTCGGGCTTTTGTCGACCCGTAACGACTGTCAAAGATCCAGGAATGACAGCTCGGACCAACAGCTTAACGTACGTAACGCTCCGAGGCTTGGAGTGGTCTCGGTATGTTAAGATGGTCACCCATCCACGGACTGACTACGTTAAGCGTAACTTAACCTGATCGATCGACCCATGCGGTTGTTATTACTTAGCCACGAACCCCTCTCAGCATCAGTACACCTCATTAATTTATGCTTGCACAAGCAAGATTCTTGCATGAAATCATCATAAAAACGGTTTAGCATGTTATTGCATGCAAGCTTCCCTTAAGTTGACTTCTTATTATTAAGGATTTTATTGTTCTTCCGCAATCTATTTAAATCCACAGCTGCATGGAATTACCAAGCGTTGTTTTGTTCGGATAAGATAGTTTTAAATACAATTAACCTTTGACCTAATGTTCTACAAAGTGATTTATCTAAATTCTTGTTTTGTTTAATTATATTCATAAATTTTCCGCCCAGCTCTAGTAGTGAATTGCTGAGCATGGCTTTGTGTTGGATTTCCAGACCGGGTAAAGTGTTATTGCGCTTTTCAATAGGGATTTCAATTCTCAGTATCAGCCTTGGATATAGATTCGTGCCTAGTTGATGGTAATGAGAAACTAAGGGTCAGTTCACCCCGAGACGTGACGCAAAACGACGCTGCCCGTACTTTTTAATATAGTGATACAACATATAACTTTATTTAGTACTCAAAAAGATACACATTTAATTTAGATAATTGGTAAATGCCTCGCGGCGCGCGGCGTCGCACTGCACCGCGATATGCCTCGAGTTGCCTCGCGGCGTAACGCGACGTATCACGAAGTAGTGAGGCGTGGCGCGTGGGGCTACCAGCGACTTCACGATACCCTCGCGACGTCGCACTGCGGCGTAACGCGACGTATCACGAAGCAGCGAGGTGTGGTGCGTGGGGCTTCCAGTGACTTCACGATGCACTCGCGTCGTCGCGCTTCATCTCGCGGCACAGCGCGAAACTACTGGCCTCGTCAAAAATCGACGCGTCGCATCACGTCTCGATGTGAACTGACTTCATCTGACCCTAACGTAACTGGTGAAATGTGGACATTGTGTGATGTACAGTGTACTGTCAATGCTCGGTGGAGCGCTGACGATACCAGGATAAATAAGACACTTATTTGTCATATAACTCGAATACTTATTTGGAATCGTTTAGTTTTTACATTATTATATTTTATATTATCATGACATGGGCTTGTCAGCTCGGGGGGGCGACTATCTAAACTTTTCTTATTCTCATTATATATATAAATTAAATATAACAAATATTTAATTTATAATGACAATAATAAAACTTTCGTTCGTAATTATAATAGACTAGCTTCTGCTCGCGATTTCGTCCGCGTGACAAAGTTTCGCTCGGCTCCTAAAGATCGTAGCGTGATGTTACCTTGCTCAAGAATTGGGCTGTCCAATGCAAAAAAAAAAACCAATCCGGCTGGTAGTTCCGGAGATTACCCCATACATTCAAACTTACAAGCAAACAAACAAATTTTACCTCTTTATAATATTATATTATTAATTTATGTATTATGAGTAATAAGTATAAGTAAATAAGTTTTAAGAGATAGGCTAGTGGTGTGACCTTCGGATTGCCAGGTCTCGAGTTCGAACCCAAGGCACGCATCTCTGACTTTTCGGATTCATATGCGTATTGTATAAATATCACTTGCTTCAACGGTGAAGGAAAACATTGTGAGGAAACCGGCATGCCTTTTTTTTTTTTTTTGGAGGATGGGAAATCATCAAATGACTTCTCCCGCTCTGGGCAGAGCGAGAAGGTGTGTCAGACTTTTACTGACTAAAACCCACCCGTGTTCCTTCCGTTGCCTGTGTGCCGGGGCCGCGTTATCCCTTTCGGACAAACCCGCAGCCCCAGCAGGCATTGGTCTTTCGACCCCGTCGGTTGGTGCTGACATCTCTTTGAGGCGCGCGTGGAACACAACGCGCCGTCGACACGGGCCTGGTCCTTATCGGACGGCGAGCTGCCCATTGCTCACCGTCCGCAAGCCCGCGCCTACGGTGGCCGGAAGTCGGCTCTCGACTCCCGACGCCCGGGGCGTCTCCTGCGGCGACTAGGGCCGCGAGGGCGTGCAGCTTGCATCTCCCTCGCGCGCTCCGCCTCCTCCTTCGCGAACATAACTGCTTCGCAGAAGGAGATGACGGCCTCCCATGCACTCTCGCTCCGAACCATGGCCTGAACCAGGGCCGGACGCGAGAGATCGCCGCCGCCGATCGCCTCCGTGAGGACACGGCGGTGCTCCGCCCAAGCCGGACAGACCTCCACCGTATGCTCCACCGTGTCCTCCGGGCGATCCACACAGTGGTGACACCCGGGCGTTTCCTCCCGCCTTACGCGGAACAGGAACCTCCCGAAACAACCGTGTCCGGTGAGGACCTGCGTCAGGCGGAAGGTGAGGACGCCATGGCGCCTCTCGAGCCACTCCTCAAAGAGGGGACTTATCGCCGCAATTGTGGCGTGCCCAAAAAAAAACCGGCATGCCTGAGAGATATTTCTTGACGGCTTGTGAAGCCAAGTCAGAGGCCCATGGGCGGCTTTAAAACTCTGACACCAGGTTAGTCACTATCCACACGAAAAGAAGAAGAAGTAATAGGTTTTTAAGTAATAAGTAAGATTCGCGGAGGTTACATGAAAATACCATGTCAGGTCTAAAGACGGATACACATCTGTCTATCACTTTGAAGAATATGTGGGCGTGATTGATGTTATCAAAGTTTATTCCAGTCACATTATTCGCAAAGGAGCCTAGATTTTTTTTCTAGATATTACCAGTAATGCGAATAGTTTTTCTATCGGTTCGGATTCACGGCCTTTCAATAGCGATTCTGAACTAAACGATCAAATAAAACAACGATCATAGTCTCATCACGTCGCGAGGGATTGAAACTTAGAGCAATAACCTCCTAGAGCACGTTTACACTGTTTCTTGATATTTGCAACACTTGTGTGGAAAGAAAAGTTTACGCCGCGAATATTGTGGGCGTCAAATTACGAGTATATGATTTACGTATTACATGTGAAATTATGGTGATTTCAGTGCTATGTTTTTGTTAATATATATTATATTATATATACAAAAAATAAGGTTTATATAAATAAATAAACCTTCCGGAATAAACTTTCGGTTAATCGGTTCCTCGCCCGAATCCGGGCAAAACGACCTTTTTAATAAATATCAGTTTTTCTTGAGGTGATCTGCACGAATTCAATTGATTTGTGGCCAAATCGACAACTCCAACAACACATAGTTGTAAAGTACACTGGCGCACAGAAGTGATTAGGGTAAAATATATTGAAATAAACAAGCCGAAAAATAAATAAATTATTATTTAGATTAAAGGTAGCATAATTAACTTGAAACTGTGAAAATAATGCTAGGTGGCGATTTAGTCACCTGCATCCGTCAAGGGGGCCATTCTACCTGTCATACTGAAAACTTTCGCTATGAAATTCATAATCGATTCGTAAAACAACTTTTTTTTTATGTATGATTCCTTGGGATTTAAATAACCTGCTTTTAATCAGTGATTCAAATCGCGATTCGAATCAAGTGTTTTTTTTTATCGTTGATTTAATTCAATACCTTTTTTAATGCAACAAAATCAACCAAAAAGTTTAAAGTGACTTTCCCGACATAAACTACGGCGCACACATACGTCCAATGCTATGTTCATGTACACGTTTCGGGTATTCCTCAAAATGTAAACAAGCGACTTGATGTATTTTCGCCCGGCCATTCGCGATGATAAGTGAAAGCGTGAATACAACAAAATGGCTGTGGTTATGTAGGTAACCAGAAAGGTCATAAACAACAAAACATGTTAAGTGACTGTGACTGCAGCAATACCCAAACTCCTGCTGGGGTTGCGGGTTTGTCCGAAAGGGATAACGCGGCCCCGGCACACAGGCAACGGAAGGAACACGGGTGGGTTTTAGCCAGTAAAAGTCTGACACACCCTCTCGCTCTGCCCAGAGCGGGAGAAGTCATTTGATGATTTCCCATCCTCAAAAAAAAAAAGCAATACCCAAATTGTCAATTTTAAGTTGCTCATTTTCTTAATTTTTCATTGTTGATTATTTGTTCAAGTGTTTTGTGACTAATCTCGCGACAATCTAAGAAGCCCGATTTGACGTTTCTCATTATACATGCCGCGATAACTTTGTATGAACGTCTACGTAAGAAGTCGAAAAAACAAATTCATAATCCTAATTAATTACTATGTTATCCATACACTATAGCAATGAGTATCATTCGTAAGCACCAAGGCTTGTATAGTACTTTTCTCAAACAATTATAAATTCCAGAATCAATGACGTACCTACAACGATCATTTTTCACGTGCCAATAATTATGTTAATTTGTTTCTTTTTTACTTTAAACAGGTCTATTTGCAAATCAAATTGAAATTTTAATAAAATCTTTCTTAAGTGGGTTCTTGGGTGGCTTAACTCCTTGGTTGCTATTGTGTTGAAGTAAAAAGTTTGTTTCCATTTTTAAATAACACGACAGATAGTTTTCATAGTAATTTTTTTGGTCGCTAAATACGACACTATATGGATTTTCATACAAACATTGCCGGCCCACAGTGGATCGTCCCCATACAAGAGGTTTGACATAGAATCAAAAATTGAAAAAGTATTTTAATTATACTGTTGCATTCCTCTAATAAAGAACAACAAAAATTGTTGGTACGCTTTTATATTTGACCAGCACTTAAGGAGCGATTCGATGAAAACTGTTATGTTTGTATGGAAACGAACACAAAAATGTCTGTATCTCATGATTCCCTCCTTTTTTCGATTTGCGGTTTTCACTACTGTTATTTACCCATTTTATGCCACATTTTCTTTAAGGATACATGGTGCCCTCAGAGTGCCACTTCCGAGATATTTTGCCTATAGTAACTATCTTTGTTATTGTTTTACTGATGGAATGCAGGTACATTAAGTATACTTATTCCTGAGAATTAGTCATCACTAAATAGTTCCTTAAATAACAGGTGCATTTGTGAGTACTTAAGTAGTAGTAACTCTGCAATCAGCATTTTGTTTTTGTGATGTTTTTGTTGACATTTGGTAATGTTGCAAGAGTATTACGCAATAATGTGTTTGGTCCGTGGCCATGACAGCAACCAATGAAAAACATTGTTTTACTTTTTATATTTTTGTTGAACACGAGGCTTTTGGCTACTTTTGTAAATGTGTATTTTATGTGTTTTTATCTTTATATGTGCGTTTTGTTTGTGTAGAATAAACGATTTTTCTTTCTTTTCTATCTTTACTTTAATGACTTATGAACGCTTTTGTTGCAATATAACAAAAGTGTTAATGATTCATTAGGTAACGACTACCACTACTTGCTTAATCTAATTAGTTATTGTTACTACTATGTTAACAGCCCTTAAGCTCTGCATTGTGATTGACTCATGTCATCATTAGCATATCAAATTCATTGCTAGTTACAAACTTGCTGCCCTATTTATTTTAGTGTGTTTTGCAAATATAATTCAGTTGTAATTACAACTCTCCTTCTTCTAGTTGATCACACTAGAAGAAGGAGAGTTGCCTGATGCAGTGCTAATTCTATTCGATGACGCTTCAATCGGTGAGAAATCAAAAGATGCAGATAGTTATGTGCCAATATCTCCAATCACGGTAACGTTTCAAGCTAAACGTGGTTAAGGTGACGTGAAACAACGTATTTTACCGCTGAAACTTAGTTCGGCTGTAACTGTATATAAGTTACAGCCATAGGGCACAACACTTGAAACTGCAGTCGTAAATTTAGGCAAAAGGTTACTTGCAAAGGGCCAAGCTTATGTGGTTTGAGTAGGGTTTAATTAACTTGATGGCCTATGCTATAGATGAGTTAGATCCCAAGAAACTTTTGAAACAACCAAATTTTTTTGCGATAACAAACTTACATTTGCAGTTGGAGAATTGACCGTGACGTATATCAAAGTATCGGAGAACATTTTTCGCAACTACTAAGTTAAGTTTGTTATTGGGATAATTTCATCCCAACTACGGAACCCGTCATTGCGTGGTCCGACACGCACTTGGCCGGTTTTTTTTTCCTAACACGCGCTAGAATTTGGCCAAGGTTTTAAGATGTTTCCCTATGAAACCACACCCGTAGCTCGTATCAATAAACCAGGCCGTCGCACTTACACGTATAAGTCTATATCTTGAAAACGAATAAACCGATTTTGATGAAACTTACACTGTGCCCTAAGTTGAAGTAAATGTAACCCAATAAAAAATCAACGGTCACAATCTGATCAATAGTTTCGGAGATATGCGTGGACAAAAACACATACAAACAAACATACATACACCTATAAAATTTTGTATATTTGTTTGGAAGCCCTAACAGATTATCATATGTGAATATCTTGCAGTTCCAATAATATTACATACATACATGTCGAATTGATAACCTTTTTTTTTTGAAGTCGGTAAAAAGCACGCTTATCTTAATTTTCATACATATCTACAATTTTACAAACCCATAGCCGACATCTTAGCATTAATTTTCTTTCACACACTCCATCTTTTCTTTGGGCCGATGCTTACCTATGAAGAACCAATCAACCTTTTCCCAACTATTCTAGGGTCAGCTTCCAGTCTAACCGGATGCAGCTGACCTCCACAACCCAGTAACTGGGTAATACGATACTCGTTGGTAAGACTGTTGTCTGACTTTCGGGCTTCTAACGACTCGTAACGACGGTCAAAGATCCACGAATGACAGCCGGGACCAACGGCTTAACGATGGTTTCCGAGGCACGGAGGAGTCTCGGTATGTAAAGATGGTCACCCATCCACGGACCAACCTCGGCAAGCGTAGCTTAACCTGATGGATCGACCCAAGCGGCTAGTATTACTTAGCCACGAGCTTTGATGAATACTAGAAACTACTTACATTATAAAATACACTTTTTTTTTATTATCCCATTCTGTCCCACTGCTGGGATTACATGCATACATACATACATAACATCACACCTGTATTCCCAGAAGGGTTAGGCAGATGTGTACCTATAGGTACATACATCCACATTTCGCCAGTTATATTTAAGTCCCATAAAATAGGGGGCGACCCTAATGCCATCAACCGGACACAAATCCAGACTCCGTCTGCTACTGAGCAATTCCAGATAGAAAACCCATAACACTTTACCCGACACGGGAATCGAACCCTCATGCTCAGCAGTTAAGTCTACTAATACATCATTATTTATTTATTATTTGTCAAGACCCAGAAAATCATTACCAACTTTCCCCCGCATTCACCGAATGACAAGGCATGTAAGCTGTTTTGCTTCAAGTTTACCCCACAAAGTTGTAGGCAAAAGTTGGCTACAAATAAATAAAAAAGGAGATGTCCAGTGCAAATAAGCCGAGGTTTTAACACACCAGACATGTCCTTTAATTCTAAAGTTTGTGTTTGTTTTGGTAGCCCGCAGAGGATTGAGTCTCCGAAACTTTTTACGGGACTTTAGAACTTTTTTTTGCGACGTGATCACTCGCCCAGTGGTGAAAACTTATGTGGGTAGTCCAAAAAGAGAATTATTTTAGTTTGAAAAGAACGCGAATTTATAGTAGTTGGAAATTTTTCAACCTACCTACTCGTGAGTTTGTGCAAATGGAATCCAGAAAAGTTTTTTTATATAGCACTATTTTATTATGTTGCCTGAATGTAGTATTGAATTCTTGATTGAAGCTTCTATAGTCGAAATTCTTTACTTTTATAGCACATAAGGATTAACCAATCTGCCTAGCCTTTTCCCCCAACTATGTTGGGGTCGGCTTCCAGTCTAATCGGATGCAACTGAATATCAGTATTTTACATGAAGCGACTGCCTATCTGACCTCCACAACCCAATTACTGGGTAACACGATACACCTTGGTAACACTGGCTGTCAGACTTTCGGGCTACTGACGGCCTGTAACGACTGTCAATGATCCAAGAATGACAGCCGGGACCAACGGCTTAACGTGCTTTCCAAAACACGGACACACACAGAAGGATATAGACTTAAATGAAACATCAATTAGTACCTCTAAATAGCACATTATGTACGAAATATCATATATTTCTTACTTGTGTACTTGCTGACTCAACTTTTTTCCAGAAAACTCAACTTGTGTTATTACTCCATTCGCCTCTTTATATTCATTCGACGATCCCGCTTAGGGGGCTACATTATTGGCATCGATATAACACGAAGCATCCCGCATGTCATTTCGTTGCCTCCAGGCGCAAGAAATTGCATGAAATACATCTATGATACTCGACCAGGAACGGTAGACCTGCCGCGGCCCCCTCAAGTGAAGTAAACCATATATTCAGCGGTGCAATGAGGTGTGAAATAAGAGGTCTTTTGGTTTTGGCCGTGTTGTGCTATTCGTGTGTGCTTCGTGGACCCCTACAGGGCATATTGGACGCAATCTGTGATACCTGACGTGGCTGGGAATTTCATTATTGTCTATTGACTGCTCATGACGAGAGCCTAGATTGAAGTATGACGTTATTGTTTACTGCAAATAGGAGATGCGTGTCACAGTGTACGCTCTCGGAGATTATATGCTATGGTACTAGTGCTAAGCTATAAATATCCAAGCTTTGTCGATGTCGAGAAGCCGAGAGAGCACGTTCTGTTACTAAATAAACTGTTTTATTAAAGAATCGTAGTTCATGTTATTTCTTCTAGTCGTAATACGGTCGCTTTCGCTCAAATTACTCGTAAGCAATGCCAGCTATCGGCGCAATGAAAAAGTATGATGATCAAGAATTATTCTAATATGTAATTATAACACCAACATTTTGTTGAAGTTATATATGAACGGTAAATCACATTGTAATAGGTGGAATACGTAGTTGGTAGCGACATACCATGAAGCATTTTGTTTTGATTTTAAATTATTTATTGACGTTGTCTATGTTGCCATAGAGTCTCAAAACAGAAGCACACAACATTTTCGGTATTTTTTAACCAACATGAAACATCCATTCGATGAGACACAGCAAACAGTACTATTTTTCAAAAGCATCCCCCATACGGGCACACTGAAACACAAACGAACCTGAATCGAACAAAGCAAGGTTCCCAAATACATACTCAGATTACAACAAAATCCCCCAACAATATCCGGGGAGTCATGTCAACAAACCTACGGAACTATACAGGGTGAATTGTCCAAGTCGGCGTGGATGGCCAAGTCCGAAACTATACAAAATTGCGAAAAACACTAAAAGAAGGAGGGGAAGAGTTTTGGTAAAAGGGCATCACATTGATTTTGAAAAAAGAACACTCTCTGTCTTATTACACCATCCAATAGTGTCACTTTTAACAATCAAATTCTGTGAAGTATTATCAAACGGCAAACTAAAAATTCACCCTGTATACCTACGAACATCCGTATGTAGGAAACTGCACCCTTAGGGGACATGAAACAGCATTTTCATTGATTCCCACCGCGGTCATTGTCCCGCAATAGACGACTACCTCTAACATTTACCGCTGCATAATTTTACTGCTATTTTATAACTTGCGTTTTTATTCTTTGGGGGAATGATAAATCTATGGTTATACGATTTTTGGGGACTGTTTGTTTGTTTAAACGCACTCAGATTCGTAAATCCTGTCACTATTTTGTACATAAGCAGTGGTGGCCCAGTGGTAGCTCGTAGGTTCAAAGCCTGACAGGCGTTTTACTTTATGTAAATTATATCATCACCACTGCTCTCAAAATGGTGAAGGAAAACATCGTGAGGAAACGGCATGTCCTAGAACCAAACATTCGAAAGCATGTGACATAAAAGAAAATAAAGAAAGAAAATATGTTTATTTGCGGTAAACATGACGCAAAGAAATAACACAAAACAAAAAAAGAACAAGTTGGGGGAAAATATGCGTCACATCCACGCAAAACGGCCATCGCTCAGCATAATGATATCTACCAACCCACACAGGGCACGCGTGATAGATTACGGCCTCTCTCAAAGAGGAGGCCTGTATCCCAGCAGTGGGAATATTTTAGGTTGATTATGTATGACTGTACCTATTGGAGAAACCATGACACCGACTCATACATACAGGTACAAGCCACATTCAAGCCAAAGAAAATGCAAATGGAATTAAGAGGGTTTATTCTAAAAATTGGCAACGTCGCAAATAACTGTCAAATATTTACCTGTTTTGATTCTTATATCAATATTACTGAATAGAAATAAGAAATGTGGCTAACTAGTGAACTAGAATATTAATAATGAATTGCAATTATAACATTGAATTTGATGTTGTGTGTGATGTGTAAAACGGGTTTTTAGGTGTAAAAAACGCATTTGGAAAGTTTCCAAGTAGATTTTTTACATCTAAAACTAAACATTCGGTGTTACGATATTAATTATTGCATTTCATAATCAATATTCTAGTTCGCTAGTTAGCCACATTTTTTATTTCCACACAGGAATATTGCCAAATTAATTAAAACAGTGAAATATTTGACATCTATTTGCGACGTTGCCCACTTTCAGATAAAACGCTCTTAATCTTTGTCAACAGCATCCCATCCCAGTGAAAATCGCTGGACACCATAAACATTTTTTGAAGAAACAACTTTTTCTGAATCTATATTGTGATGGATGTCATTTGCCGTAGTTATCATCACAATAACAATAAATTAGGCCAGTATTTTTAATGAGCAATAATTTCCCGGAAAAACCCAAGGAATACCGGGGTGCTTCGCTAGTGGTAGACAAATATTTTATGGACAATTTGTGGCTATAAAACTTTATAACAGAAGTTGGAGTTTTTCGTTGAAAGATAGTTGATTTTACAAACGTTTTTATACGTCTTCTTTCAAGCTATTTTATTTTTAAATTATTGGGTTTTGTTCTATTTTAAGAAATATGCATAGAGATGATAGAAACTGCGCACAATTTATGTTTATACTAATACTATAAAGAGGTAAAATTTGTTTGCTTATTTATTTGTTTTGTAAGTTTGTATGTAGGGGGTAATCTCCGGAACTACCACTCGGATTTGAAAAAATCTTTTTGCATTCGATAGCCCAATTCTCAATTTCAGTTACAGGTTATGTAACATCACGCTACGACCCTGAGGAGCCCAGCAAAAAGAATAAAGGTAAGAGATAACGCTAAGCGAAAACGAAGTAATAGCGCGTACAGAGAAAACAAAGAAATCATGTTCACAATGTTTGCAAAAACTAAGCTTTTCTTCTTTTTCGTGTGGTTGGTGACTAACCTGGTGTTAGAGTTCTTACGCCGCCCATGGGCCTCTGTATTGGCTTCACATGCCGATGAAAAATATCTCTCAGGCATGCTGGTTTCCTTACGATGTTTTCCTTCACCATTTTTTAAACAAGTGAAAATTAACTAAGTTAACGGTCTTCTTACCATGCATTCCATTATTATCAGTTTTTTTAACACAAATTCTACATTCTGACTAAATGGCCGAAATCTTGACAATTTAATTATTTATATATTTATTCTGTAGTACATATACATTTTATATGCTGCAAACATAAATTCAAATGCTTTCAGTGGTAGTAGGTATACGACTTATATTAAATAGTACATTACTGTTGAGGCCAGCAACAGGGGCAGTGATGGAGACGATCATGAAAATGTGAGCCGAGGCACAGATACGTGAGTCCATCGGTGCCTGGTTACGGCCAAGGCTTATATAGTACTTTTTTCAAATAATGCGCGGAAATTCAAACTAAGTAAATTCATTATAAATTCCAGAATCAATGACGAACAACGATAATTTTTCACGCGCCAATATGTTCATTTGGTTCTTCTTTACTTTAATACAACTCTATTCGCTAGCCAAATCATCCTTGGTTGCCATGTGTAAAAAGTTTGTTCCATTTTTAAATAAAAATTAATTATGAGTTTTCATAGTAATTTATTCGGCCACCAAACACGAAAGATATGGGTTTCATACAAACATTACCGGCCGCCGCTCGCAATGTATTCGACGAGTACAGCCTTTTCGATTTATCTCGAAGAAGGTTGTCAAAATAATGCTCGAATTTGCAAACATGTTTGAGAAAAACAAACACCTAGTAAAAATAAATTTATTGCTGATTCCAATTATTTCAATAAACCGAATATTACACAATTCGCAGAAAAGCTATTGTATTTTGTTATCAACCCAATGTCAAAATGATTTCTCTTCCTAGAATCTTACCGTATGTCCTCAAATCTCCTGTAGATGCCTTGAAAGGTGATCGTCCATTAAAACGATAGATCAGATACAGCACCAACCCTTGCACTGAGCGTATTATACTGCGATCATCAATCTGCTCGCCGGTCGTAATTACCCCTGGGAAGGTTCGATATAGCGTAGTATCTATGGTATGGAAGCCGTCTCCAACAATAGCCATCGATGCTTTGATAATGTACTTCCATAAGTCCTTTTTAATATAGTGAAAAATCCGGTTGGTTAGTTGAGGCTGGGAAACAAGGAACTCGTATGTATGTATGTAGAGTGTAAGACTTTTTTAAGGAACTATGGCGATTACTATTAAAGAAAACCTAAAACCTACACACATAGTTAAAACAAATGTATATATAGCAGCCTTGTGGTTAAATTAGCCAGCTAATTGGACGCCTAGGCCGTTCATTAAACACCGGCATCCAATTGGAAGCCTAAGCCAATAGTTCGTTGAACTAGATTCATTTAACGCTTAACAACTTGGCTTATTGAAAGTCAGCCTTTGAAGATGACTAACCAAGACTTAGCCAAGTGATTCAAATCGTGAAAAAAAATCTGCGAGCAACTTGGAAATAGCGCTCGCCGGCCGCTGGCCCGGCTCGCGCGCGGTTGGTCACAGTTCTAACATATTTCACCCAGTTTAACTAAATGACTGCACGACATTCAGCCATCTGGTTAAACGTTACGCTCAATGACTTGGCTAGTTGGACTTCAGCTATATATACGTAATTGGATGCTAGCGTTTAATGAACGGCGTAGGCGTCCAATTAGCTTGCTAATTTAACCAGATGGCTGCGATATATATATCCTAGTTCAAAGGGCTGACTTGCAGTACGCCAAGTTGTTAAACGTTGAATGATTCTAGTTCAATTAACTATCGGCCTAGGCATCCAATAGGCTAGCTAATTTAACCAGATGGCTGCGACATATACACAACTCAGAGAACAAAGCCGGTCATTTTATAAAAGAAATCGCATTTTACCAATCGTCAGTGAAATTCTAATAGTGCGTAAGTCATTTTATGAGTGTTTTGAGATTTGAATGTCATTGGATAATTAATTCCTCCAATGGAAAAGATTATTGGGATTTTCACAGGTTCAAATTATCACAGAGTTCATTTGTATTCATAATTGAAAACAATAAGGATTCAAGCGTAAGTTACATTCATTTCATACAGTTTTTTTATTCTCCTGTAAAGTAGCCATTTTTGACGTACCTACTGTTAGAACTTCACTGACGCAATGTTCGTTCAATAAACCCTAAATTATTTTTACTGCCTCATTGAAATTAATTTTTAACTGAAAAAACTAGGATAGGCAGATGAAAGAACAAAAAATTAAGTTCATAGACTATTTTTCATTATCAAAGAAAATGTTCATTTAATAAGTAAGTACAATCAAGTAAAACACTCGATAAAGTGTTGAACAACTGCTTTCAACTTTACTCAATTTATCCTCTCGGCTCAAACTCCCCGAGCTGTTATTACAACTATCAAGTACAAAGAAACTATTGAAACCGTACCTCACTAAAGGAAAGTTCCATTCAACATGATTGCTTCCGGCCAAACCGTTGATAGTAAAAATTAATAGTTTGAAACTTCGCCGGTTAAGCGGCCCGTAACTTTTGGATTTAATTTCAGGTAATTTTGTTATAACTGTCTGCTGATTTTCCAAATGAGGGTGTACTTAGGACCCACGTTTATAGGCATTTATTTCACCGGGTGTTTGTGACTTTGTGTCTTAAGAGCGCTTATTCTGAAAGTAGGCAACGTCGCAAATAGATGTCCAATTATTTCGCTGTTTTGATTAGTTTGGCAATATTACTGTATGGAAATATGAAATGTGGCTAACTAGCGAACTAGAATATTAGCAATGAATTGCAATTATAACCCTCAATTCGATGTTGTAACCGTTTTAGGTGTAAAAAGGTATTTGGAAGTTTCCAAATACTTTTTTACATCTAAAACGAAATATTCGGTGTTACGATATTAATTAATGCAATTCATAATCAATATTTTAGTTCACTAGTTAGCCAGATTTCATAATTCCATACAGTAATATTGTCAAATTAATCAAAAAAGGTAAATATTTGACAGCTATTTTCGACGTTGCCAAGTTTTGGGATTAGTGCTCTTAAAGTAGACGTATTATTACCTAAGTTCAGTAGTGGAAAGATTTTTTTTTTACATCCTTGACATAATCTTTTTATTATTTGACATTATATAGATACTCACAATACTCAATATTTAGATTTATTTGTTACAGCAGTAGTGGAAATCATGTCATTTGGTTTAAATAGGTCTTTATTTTTATTATTTTATTTATCTTTTATATAGATTCGTTTCTTTTAAATTGTGTGTATGTGAGCATGTGTGTGGGCTTAACAGATTGTAGATCTGTGGACCCTTTTATATTTTGCTAAATACCTGGTACTTGTTGAGTCTTTCACTGTCCTCTCATACCTATTAACACTATAATTTGAAAACATTGTAAAAACCATTTACTTTTAAAAGAGTAACCGTGGAGTTTCTTTCCGGCTCTTCTCCTTAAGAAACGATCAATAGGAACCGTGCACCTAGCGTTCATAAGTGCCCTTGTAGGTTTATGTGAAGTAAAATATTTTGAATTTTGAACAAATTTGAATACTGTATACAGGTTTTTTTTAGGCATCAAGCAAACCTGATGCCTCCCATACTTGAGTTCGTTTACGAGCTGAAGAATCTCGGAGTCTGCAGTCAGAACGCTCTCTACAATAGACCGAGATTATTAAGGACCGGCCAGTACCTACAATATGTAGTGATTTAATAGAGAGATTTTGTCTCTTCTTTTTTACCACCTTGCCTCCTCCTGGGCAGAACCACGATCACAAGTGAGGTCATTCTACCTGCTTTAAAATAAATTACTTTTATTTCTCATCAGTAAATCAACCTGAATGGTGAATGTCCTCTCCCGGTTCAAGAACCCGGGACGTACTTATTTACGAGCATTGTAAACAAACCATTACTGTATCAGTAAATTACCTCCCCGTTAGTAGTAAGACTCAATTGGAAATAGTTTTATTGCACTCGACTGAGGGGTGCTTTGCTATCTTGGAATTCCAAAACATTTAATCAAGAGGGGAATTGAATGATTTAACATTACCTCTATAGTACGTAGATTTCGAAATAAGACTAGCTATAAGCATAAAGAGTCGATCTCTCTGTTCTATTGCAAAGTATGACGAGTCCATAAAAATCATAAAGCCAACATCACGTGTTGTTCCCAGGCGGTCACCCATCCAAGTACTGACTGCGCCCGATGTTGCTTAACTTTGGTGATCGGACGAAAACCCGTGTATTCAACGTAGTATGGACGTTGGTGATAACAAAAACGAAATTATCAACCAAAATATTATTCAGACAACCAAAAATATGTTGAATTCACAGAAAATTCTTCCAAATATTTAGGTAGGTAGGTACTTAAATTTTGCCAAGAGATTACCGAAACATCGAAAACATTTTAATATGCCAATCAAAAGAAAACAAGCTCACCCACGCTTCTTAGAACCAGATGTTTTGAAAACAAAACGTTGAAAGATAATCTTCGACCCTCGTATGAGCTCCAAGCCAGGCCTTGATTAAAAGCCTTTGTTTCCAAGAAAGCCGAGCTAAACAAGAAAATGTTTACTTTCCACTCACTGTAGTCTCAAAGAAGTCGCTAATAACTCTATTACTAAGTTTTCTAACACTGCACAGTGTTCGTGCCTCGTATTACTGGACAAAGAAGATTTACAGCTGTAGTGGCTTTGCTAGGCAATGTGTTAACGTGATAAATTCTCGAAAATGTGTGAAGTGGCCAATAAAGTACACTTGAAGAGAAAATAGCAGAAATGAGTTGGGGGTGAAATTGAACCTTATTTATAAGGTACTACATGGTTGTATTGTATGTTATCTTACGTTAAATAATATGTGCTACAAGCTAGTCAGAGATTTTATTCGGAAACTAGGTATAACTGAAAAAAAAACCACGTAAATCGGATAAGAGTTTCTCGAGTTAAAAACGCACAAGTAGAAAAATAGAAGGCGTTGCTTTTACAATAATATTGTGTAGCTGTGTGATGCAGAATTTTTTACCCATTATTTGCCATTAATAGGTACGTATCGTGATTTCTCGTGATTTCAGGGTTTTAGGCTATTGCCTAAAACCACACTATAATCATAATTTATTAATTATGATTATAGTGTGGCGGCATCTACATCGCCACCATGAGACCTGACATCTCACAAAATCCTGACGTCACACAAATCCTGCATCGCACAATTAGAGTTTAGTGCGCGAAGGACATATATAATACTATCCGACACCAATCAATGGGCAGTTGCCCGCCAAACACGACACCCGTCTGGTCGGAGGATCCTCTTTTTTCTCTAGAGGAAGTTGAACTTTACACACTGTTCCTCATGCCTCTAAAATAGTTAGCAGTAGAATTGAATAAGTTAACAATATTAAATTGTTTACCCGGGAAAGTTAAAAAAAGAGTTTTATAATTTGTAATAAGCCACTCTTTTATTGCTCTCCGAGCTAACATTTCTTAATATTTCTTAATCACAATGTTCCCTGAATAAAAGAAATCAGGAAAATCTATAGTAAAAACACATAATATTTTGATGAGTCAGCTGTAATAATTAAAAATGCCTAAAGCTTTAATAATGATTGGTTGTACTAGTAATATTACAAATACATCATTCTGGTCCTAAAAGTATTCAGATCGACTTTTACGACATAACACATAAAAGTGGCCGTTATCATTATCATTATTTCTCGCCCCAAATGTAACGATGGCGGAGTTTTCTCTGCTAGTTCACTATGTCAAGGTCACCATTTAAAATTCTCTTGAGCAGATATTTGTAAGACGAAGGCGAGAGATGAATTAAGTGAGAAGAGCAAGTGAGTCTGTGCAATATTAGCAAATTATTAATGAGATGATACAAAGATGAGGAAGACTCAGATGGAAAGCTATTTTTAACCGACTTCCAAAATGAAGAGGTTTTTTCGGATGTTTATATTTTTGTGACATTAGGCTATTGTAACTTAGATACATTACAAACTGACTCACTAAATCAAAACCTATTTAGTAGTGTTTTTTTTGTTGTTGTTTTTTTTTTAAGTTTTTTTTTTCTTTAGTTAAAATTTTATTATTTGCCACGGTGGTGTTGCTAACTTTGACATCAACACTAATTTTGACATTTTCGTTGCATAGCATTTAGCAGCGGGTGGGATATTAAGAGTTCACCGGTACAAAAGTTAAAATTGTTTTTCTTTCAAATTGATGATTTGATATTACTAGCCTGCAGATAAGTAATGTGGATATTCATTATGACAATTCAACAACATTCATTGTGTTATTTATGTTGTTGAGTAGACAAATTTTTCGAACATAAAACGCAATAGTTTAGCAATATCCTTCAAAATGACTCAGATTATGATTGATCGTGTGTTACGCAATAAGAGTGCTGTTTAAATTTTCGTTGGTAGCAACAACAAATATTTCACGACATCAAAAAAAATATGTTGCCAATAAGTCAATTAAGTTTTATGATGTATGACTTATAATACCTAAGTCCAGTCATAATTTTTAAAAGTTGAAACTTCAAGTTACGGTCATCATTTTAACAGTGACTAAGTCCACCACTTAGTAAGAGGATCCACGAAGTTGACTTCGAAAGAGAGGGTTGACTATGACCAAGTTTAACGAAAAACTAACTTTTCTTTGTAAGTCAAATGCGTCCGGAAAATTGAGGCGGCTCCACACAACTAAATTTAGCGGTACGAAAAAGTTTCAAACAGGAATTTAACATTATGTACATAAAATCAAATTTTAACAAGTCCTATTAAAGTTTCGACGTTTGGTATAATTTTATCACTTTGAAAAGGTCAAAAATTTAATATGCATTAAAGTAGAGAAGCAAGACGGGCTTAGATATTTTTACTTAAGGCATGTATGCAATATCTTATCTTTTTATTTTATTTTTATTTTTTACTTCATGATCTCAATAGTAACAAGTGAAGTGTATATAATTTTATTATAAGGTATTTTTTGCATGCTGAAATAGTAAGTAAGCAAGATATGTGGAACTTCTTATATTTAAGTTAAGACCTATTGTACCATATTTTATGCAAAATAAAGAAATTCAAATATCATGCATATTTGTGTAACAATACCGATATAACTTACACGAGCTTAATAATAAAATATATTTTAGCAAAGCAAATACTCAAACGTTACTTACTATGGATTACACCTTACTGCGATGGTATTTGTTCGATCTCAAGATCTAAACCAATTGGGAATATTGCTGTTTTTATTCTTCACTAGTTTTCGCCCGTGGCTTCACCCACGTGGAGGTCGGATTTTTTTCCACGGGAACGTACTACCGGGATAAAAAGTATCCTATGTGTTAATCCAGGTTATAAACTATCTATGTATGTGCCAAATTTCATCCAAATCCGTTAAGCCGTTTTTGCGTGATTGAGTAACAACATCCAAACATTCACATTTATAATATTATATAGTAGGATTAGTATTAGTAGGATTCGTAGTATTCGCAGGATTAGTAGGATTAGTAGGATTAGTAGGATTAGTAGGATTAGTAGGATTATTAAGATTAGTAGGATAGTAGGATATAATGTAGGATTAATACAATATAGATTCATAGACTTTCCTCTGTATAATAACGGTTGCGAAATAACACAATTTTCGTAAAAGAAAAAGCCTGACACACTCAAATAGTTTTAATGGTAGTCCTAACAATGAACAAAAAGATTTCTCAAGATGTTAACACTTTCGATTCAGTTAGTCAAGGGAGGGTACAATTCACTCCCAGATGGAGACGAAACTTTGCACTCTCGACTTCCCTCTCTGGCCGTAATGACTGAAGTTTTGTGTTTTTCTTGTCGTTGCCGCTGTACGACGATTTACTAGCACCCTGGGTTTTTTTTTGCCGAAAACATTAAAGTCATTGTTAAAAAAAAATTATGGTAGGTTGGAGAAGGCTAGGAGTTAATGAGGTTGTTTGATTAGTGACGTAAGAAACATGTCAACGTGAATTTAGTCCTGAAAAAAATACTTTCTTTTTACCGAAGAAAGGAGATTGAAAAATGAGAAGGCCGAGTTTTTATTTTGTTTTCCTTGCACCTCGATGACTTTGAAAATTTTTCTTTGAAAAATGTAAGAAGTTTTGTAAGAGAAGGATGGAAGAGGGAAGAGGTTCATTATAGAATTCATAAAGTTTATCCCACTAAATTGTATTCTAAAAACATTTCCCGACTTAAATAAACTGCATTTTAAATCTCTGTGAAAAATTAAAGAACCAATATGTGAGTATTGGTTCTTTGGATTTTCATCCGGCAAAGTTGAACTACTTTTTTTGTATATGAAACTAGTGATGCGAAACCCACAATAAAATGTTGGCTTACTCAATTTGAGGGTTGGCCGACGCATTTACAGTTGGATGAACCCGTGGGCCAACCCTAGTAGTAAATAACTAAACGCAGGGTTCTAAGGCAAAAAATTCATGCCTAGCGCCAAACTTTGAACCTTATGCTGTGCTTCCAGTGTAAGCTAAGCTTACTAGCTAGAAACTTTACTTAACTTTAATTTATCAATAAATTAAAAGAACAATATCAATGCTTTAGAGGTGCAACAGGGTGTAAACTTCACTCATTCGCTATTGAAAAGGGAGGATCCTCCAACCCAACCTCCAACGATTGATGTCGGATAGTCTTAAATATGTCGTTCGCGCGGTAAACACTAATTGTGCGATGCAGAATTTGAGTGATGTCAAAATTTTGTGAGACGTCAGTTCTTTAATGCGTATTTCGCATGTGGCGACATAGATGCCGTCGCAATGCTATCCAAATTCCTAAAACATCTTATCATGCATTTAAATGTATTGAAGTGCAAACTAATGTTCAATAAGACATTCCTCCTTACAGAAGTTTTCATGTTTAATTTTATACTTGCTTAATTTGCCTTAAGTTTCAGCAAATCGTGAGCACTATAAGTGAACACGACGCTCACAGACATTCCGTAATCTAAAACTCAGTAGCACCCCTATCCTCAGTCGTGTCATTTCGCCCGTATCACTCGCCAAAAGTGGAAACTACCCGCTGCCGAGTCAAGTGGAATGGAACTACGCCAAAACGGCATGCTCTCGTTGGAGGCCCGGCCTTAGTGTGTCCTCCCACCGTAGCCAGTGCGTTGTGGGATTTGATTTATTCCTATTCAAGCCTCAAGTGGGACTTTTGAACTCTACCGCTTGACCATTGGTTGTGGGAAAGGGTACCGTAAATTATGTTCGGCACTTTGTTGTGCAAGTTGATTATTCAAGGCCCACAGGCTGTGCTGGGACAAGTATTTTGTTTTTTATTCGTAAATATTTTTGCATACCATTTTTGTGGATGATTAACGAGCCTTCCAGGGTACTGAGTTTTTTTGGGGTAGCGTATGTTATGGACGAGACTAGAAGTTTACCAAGCTTTTTCAATATTAGTGCAGGAGCGGAATTTTGTTTGTAAATGAAAAAAACAATACTGCAGGCCAACGCTTAGTCGCCATAGCTCCAGTGGCCGATACACAAAATTTATGATACTGCGGGTGTACATAAGCTCATCTCTGCTTGATCTATTGGTATGAATATGAAATGCGATGCCAACCTTCAACAAATTAACGTCACAACTGAAATTAACGTACTCCCAACTGTACAACCAAGCACTTAATAGGTTATATGTGATCCTTAAATCTAATTTTTCACACAGCCAACGATAATGGTCGCTCGGTTGAACTAGACAGTTATATACAGTTACTTCGACCCCTAATGGACTTAACCAGAGAACTATAAATTCCAACCGCCCCTTTCTAAAAGGATAATCACACAGACAACTCAGAAGCAAATGGGAATTTAGGGCTCCCTGGTCGGAGGCCTAATTGACAAAACATACTCGATTACAGCGCGTCCCTTCAAGTTGATAGTGAAAACAAATTGGTGTGCCAATGACTTTTGTAACAAAATTAATTAGGGACCGCGTTTTTTTGTGACGGGTCGTCGCTGGTACTCGGACAGGCGTGACTTTGGTATTCGGGAAGTGATTTTAAGGTTGGGAAAATAAGTTTTGGTTTTTATGAGTAGGTTCGGTTATCGTATTACCCAGTAACTGGGCTGTGGAGGTCAGAGAGGCAGTCGCTCCATGTATTCAACTGTATTGGTGCTCCCACATTGCCGTTAGAAAATGTTTAATAACGTTAGTAAACATTTGTTAGCAAACATTTAATCAAAATCTTTTCATGTTATTATGAAAAGATTATATGTTTTTATGTTAGAAAATGTTTACAAACATTTTCTAACGGCAATGTGGGAGCACCATATCTGGTTAGACTGGAAACCGACCCCAACATAGTTGGGAAAAGGCTAGGATGGTGAGTAGGTTTGGCTAACGAAATGGTGGACATTAAAAAAAGTATGCTCTTAAGATGGTGATTTTGAAATTCTGATGTCTAAACAATAGATACTTTCTGCTCACGGTCTCATAAACGGCCGAGTATTCAAAAAGTCAGATGAACTTGAAATAAACTTTTATTATTAGTTTACCTATATTTTATATAATCCTGGTTTTGAACATTATAATGCTTAGTTATGCATTTTAAAGCAAAATAAGGGGACTGGAAATATGTGGGTCATTGTGGGTGTACTACCTATATAAGTAAGTACATCTCTGCCTAAGCCTTTTAGGAAACAAAGGCTGATGTTATGTTATGTTATACGGTGACCGAAAAGAAGGGTGAGGCAAAATGACAATAAGTCATCAGTGTCAAAAAAACCTCATCCTTTTCATACATTTTCCGTAACGAAAATGTTCAATATTTTATCAATACAACTCTTCCCAATTTGTACAGTTGAGTATAAAATAAAAGCACATCAAACTTTGTTGTTACCTTACTAAAGTTTAACATTGATACCAAAATAATATTAGTCTATTTTTAGATGTGTCCTATTAAGTTTATGAAGAATTACTCGGTCAATGGGTGCCTAAAATGTGTAAAAAAAAGTTTGCAGCGAGGCTTTTTACAGAAGCCGACACGAGCGCTTCGTGATCAATCATAAAAATAGGCGGAAAGTTTCGACATTAACTTTTTCAGTGCCATACATTTAAGAACTAACTTGTTATGTTTTGCAAAGGATAGGCATCGTCCGGGGTGAGGGATAGAATTAACTTAGAATTACGGTAAAAAAAAAAACTTATTTGACCTTGCGGTATTGTGAATTGTATTGTAATTAACGCTTTTGTTAACCATGTTTCTAACTAATCTACACTGGCCTTCAAAACTTAGTTCCACACTTTGAAAATTGCAATTTTCCTAAAACTATAAAAGTCAGAGTTTTAAAATAAAAAATGAAAATTATAGTTTAACGTAACGTTACCGTGTTAACGTTTTAAACTTTAAAAAAAGTTAAAAACCAAAAAATTGCTTGAATGTATCGCGCACCGGGTCGCCTGTCCACTCTTCGCTTTCCATCGGAAGTGATTGATACTCATCAGTGAACTTTAAATAATCTAGTGTACTTTAAAATGTATTGCAGTTTCAAAAGTCTGGTACACAGTTTTGAAGGCCAGGGTATTGTGTCTTTCACCACACAATCCTCACCTTTGAAATCTTCATCAAAATCAATTTTGAAAACGCCAAAAAATTGTCAAGAAATAGTCATAAATAGTCACCAAGGTTAAAAACAATAGTCGCGTTAAGATTCCGAAGATACAGCTATAAGTTGGTGAGGATTGTGGGGTGAACGTCTCCACACAATCCTCACCTCAGTGCAAGCAAACGGCTGGGAGTACCGACTTTGTTTCAATTCCACAAAATAGTCAAGAAATAGTCATAATGCTATGCCAAATCTCGAAAATAGTCATTAAGGGATTTCAGAGATATAAAGGGGTCTTGCACGCGTAGCATGAGCACCGTTTTATCGATGGAAGAGTAGACAAAAGTGACGTTCCTTGTAGACAGGACGACGGCAGCAAAGTAGAAAAATTCAACTGCACTTTTTACGAAATTCACTCTTTTACATAAATCGACTCAGAATTCTTTAGTTTTTTTTCTGTTTGATTGTAAATTTTTACTGATATTAAGTCACATAAATAAAGACAACAACAACAGTTTTTCTCAAAGTGTCGAAATACCATATTTTGGAACAAAAAAATATTATAGTAATTATAGCCTTAACCATTTCCTTGGTAATGCCCTAGTAACTAAATGATCTATTAATTAGAAGATGATAGCTTTGTTATTCTATTATCCACAGTTCTGCGCTCAAAACGCTCTGTAAAATGATGATTTTGTAGATAACCATTTATACTTTGTGGCCGTCGAGTAGAAAGTTTTCTACTGTCTTTAGCATGGCGATTACAAAATCAAATTGTCTTCACTACCTAAGACAACTGTCATTTGTCAGTGTGATTTTGACAGTTTGGGATAGAAAACTTTCTTCTGCAATAGTCTATATTTATATGGACCTAGACAAATATCGATAAAAACGAAAGACAAAATGACAGATTGTAGAAATATTTCTACGGTGCGATGTCAAAAATGGAGAAACGAAATGTCACTTTCTATTCTTCGTAGAAATAGAAAGCGTCATGCTACGCGTGCAGGTGAGGATTACGTGGTGAGCCTCTCTCGCCACAATTACCTGATTACCGCGGAACGCCTAGGAGATGAATTTGAATTCGGTGTCAAAAAATAGTAAATAGTCGTCTCCTCATCATGATAATTTCGACTTGGTTTACTCTGTAGAAGTATGTTAAACTTCCACGTCAACTTCTACATACATTTTGTTTTGGTACAGTCGCAAACAGTAAAATTGTAAATCTATTTTAATAGTTTTGTAAGTTAATTTAAAACAGTAATAAATTATTGTAGTTACTTACGTATAATTTTTTTTCTGTCAAAGTTTAATAAATAACTACCTAGCTATACATAATATTCCTCCAATATTTCCGGTTGGCTTTATGTGACAAAATAAATGTCTTTATTTCAGATTAATTTAATTGCAGTATGAGTAATTAAGACTATGTATCTACTTATATTAACAACTCAACTTAAATAAACATTATTCTTTCTTTCTATCTTTCTTTCTTTTCTTTCTTTCTTTCTTATACATTATGTACAATTTGGTAGGTATTTATTAAACTTTGGTTGGTGGGTGGGTTGCTGGTAGGTTGGTGGGTAGGTAGGTGGGTGGGTAGGTGGGTGGGTAGGTTGGTTGGTGGGTAGGTTGATAGGTAGGTTGGTTGGTGGGTAGGTTGGTGGGTAGGTTGGTTGGTGGGTAGATTGTTGGATAGGTTGGTTGGTGGGTAGGTTAGTTGATGGATAGGTTGGTTGGTGGGTAGGTTGGTTGGTGGATAGGTTGGTGGGTAGGTGGGTGGGTAGGTTGGTTGGTGGGTAGGTTGTTGTATAGGTTGGTTGATGGGTAGCTAGGTGGGTGGGTAGGTTGGTTGGTGGATAGGTTGGTTGGTGGGTAGGTTGATAGGTAGGTTCATTGGTGGGTAGGTTGGTGGGTAGGTTGGTTAGTGGGTAGGCTGGTTGGTGGGTAGGTTGGTTGGAGGGTAGGTTGGTGGGTAGGTTGGTGGGTAGGTTGGTGGGTGGGTAGGTTGATAGGTAGGTTGGTTGGTGGGTAGGTTGGTTGGTGGGTAGATTGTTGGATAGGTTGGTTAGTGGGTTGGTTGGTGGGTAGGTTAGTTGATGGATAGGTTGGTTGGTGGGTAGGTTGGTTGGTGGATAAGTTGGTGGGTAGGTGGGTGGGTAGGTTGGTTGGTGGATAGGTTGGTGGGTAGGTGGGTGGGTAGGTTGGTTGGTGGATAGGTTGGTTGGTGTATAGGTTGGTGGGTAGGTGGGTGGGTAGGTTGGTTGGTGGGTAGGTTGGTTGGTGGGTAGGTTGGTTGGTGGGTAGGTTGGTTGGTGGGTAGGTTGGTTGTTGGGTAGGTTTGTTGGTGGGTAGGTTGGTTGGTGGGTAGGTTGGTTGTTGGGTAGGTTTGTTGGTGGGTAGGTTGGTTGGTGGGTAGGTTTGTTGGTGGGTAGGTTGGTTGGTGGGTATCTTTCTTTCTTTTCTTTCTTTCTTTCTTATACATTATGTACAATTTGGTAGGTATTTATTAAACTTTGGTTGGTGGGTGGGTTGCTGGTAGGTTGGTGGGTAGGTAGGTGGGTGGGTAGGTGGGTGGGTAGGTTGGTTGGTGGGTAGGTTGATAGGTAGGTTGGTTGGTTGGTGGGTAGGTTGGTGGGTAGGTTGGTTGGTGGGTAGATTGTTGGATAGGTTGGTTGGTGGGTAGGTTAGTTGATGGATAGGTTGGTTGGTGGGTAGGTTGGTTGGTGGATAGGTTGGTGGGTAGGTGGGTGGGTAGGTTGGTTGGTGGGTAGGTTGTTGTATAGGTTGGTTGATGGGTAGCTAGGTGGGTGGGTAGGTTGGTTGGTGGATAGGTTGGTTGGTGGGTAGGTTGATAGGTAGGTTCATTGGTGGGTAGGTTGGTGGGTAGGTTGGTTAGTGGGTAGGCTGGTTGGTGGGTAGGTTGGTTGGAGGGTAGGTTGGTGGGTAGGTTGGTGGGTAGGTTGGTGGGTGGGTAGGTTGATAGGTAGGTTGGTTGGTGGGTAGGTTGGTTGGTGGGTAGATTGTTGGATAGGTTGGTTAGTGGGTTGGTTGGTGGGTAGGTTAGTTGATGGATAGGTTGGTTGGTGGGTAGGTTGGTTGGTGGATAGGTTGGTGGGTAGGTGGGTGGGTAGGTTGGTTGGTGGATAGGTTGGTGGGTAGGTGGGTGGGTAGGTTGGTTGGTGGATAGGTTGGTTGGTGTATAGGTTGGTGGGTAGGTGGGTGGGTAGGTTGGTTGGTGGGTAGGTTGGTTGGTGGGTAGGTTGGTTGGTGGGTAGGTTGGTTGTTGGGTAGGTTTGTTGGTGGGTAGGTTGGTTGGTGGGTAGGTTGGTTGTTGGGTAGGTTTGTTGGTGGGTAGGTTGGTTGGTGGGTAGGTTTGTTGGTGGGTAGGTTGGTTGGTGGGTAGGTTGGTTGTTGGGTAGGTTTGTTGGTGGGTAGGTTGGTTGGTGGGTAGTTTGATAGGTAGGTTGGTTGGTGGGTAGGTTGGTGGGTAGGTTGATAGGTAGGTTGGTTGGTGGGTAGGTTGGTTGGTTGGTGGGTAGGTTGGTGGGTAGGTTGATAGGTAGGTTGGTTGGTGGGTAGGTTGGTTGGTGGATAGGTTGGTTCACCCCACAATCCTCACCAACTTATAGCTGTATCTTTGGAATCATAATGTGACAATTTTTAACCTTGGTTACTATTTATGACTATTTCTTGACTATTTTTTGGCGGTTTCAAAATTGATTTTCATGAAGTTTTCAAAGTTGAGAATTATGTGGTGAAGGACACGGTGTAGTAACGTAAGTTGTAGGTACGATATTCAGCCATGCACGTTTTCTGACAGAAAATAAAGAATTATGACATCTATTTATACGAGTATAATGTGTTATCTAGTCTTGGAAAGTGAGAAAAGGCGAGGCGCGAGATTAAACTTCTTAGCGAGAAGGTCACGTTGATACCGGCCAGATGGTTTTCTTTTTGCGTTTCTGATTACTTGGAACCGTAATGTATATATTTTAGAGGAAAAAAAAACAAAATGTTTTTTATGCTAATTTTAGTTTCCTTAACCCGTTGGGTGATGGTTGTGGATGTCTTCCCTACTTTCCAATTCTCAAGATCAAAATCAAGGTCAAAATCTACAATTTTGACCCGGTATCGGCAGTTTAAGCGGTAAGCCCTTTGTACACGGGAAGGTACTAAGGTATCTTAACGGTGCGCCGTAGAAAAAACAGGTATGTCAACCAGGTTCAGTACAAAAGGCCTTTCAATAGTAGTTGATCAGCAGTGATAGCCTAGTGGTGTGACCGTCGGACTGCCAAGTCATAGGTCTCGAGTTCGAACCCAAGGCGCCTTTCGAACGCACCTCAGAATTTTCGGATGCATGTTCGTATTGTATAATTATCACTTGCTTCAAAAACGGTGAAGGAAAACATCGTGAGGAAACCGGCATGCCTGAGACATATTTCTCGACGGCATTTGAAGCCAAGTCAGAGGCCCATGGGCGGCTTTAAAACTTTGACACCAGGTTAGTGACTAATCACCAAAATGGATCAAATAATTTTTATGACAGTGCCGCAGACGGTACGAAATGTTACCATTGTAAATATTATATTTTATATAAAAATTTAAGACTAAGTATTGTATTTAATCATTTTATTTTAGTCTTATTTTGTTATTTCACTATATAAATAATAATAATAATAATGTTTTTTATTGACATGAATAGGTTGATACATCAATTGAAACCCTGGCTCCTGTGCTAGGTGGCACCTGTGTTACAGGAGTCAGTGTCTTCACTCGTTTGTGCAAACATTAACAATTTATGCATCAAAATTAAAACTAGAATGAGGTTAAACAATTAGAGCACACTTGCTCTCATGGGATGTCCATGTGTTGTGTGTGTAAGTGTGGTGGCGTGTATTTGTGATGGCGTGTATGTGTGATGATGTTATGATACGTGCGTGTTTCTCTGTGTGTCTGTGCTTGGTAGTTGTGCTTTTAGATTATATCAGAATATATTTATCTACCCTATTGATTGACTATGGTTATTGATTTTTGACTATATTTTCTGTTTGTGAGTAATCAAGTGTTTTAAGCCAAGTGCTTATTTTCATCTTCGCTTTCTTTTTAGTTAGTGGGTTGAAGTCGAGCATTTTATTTAGTTTATTATATATATAAATAGCTAGGTAAAGGTGTTGCCGTCGAGCGGATGCGGTATTACATTTTACTGAGCGACATACATTACCGATGGTTCTTTTTTGTTTGTTCGAATGATTTACCGGTGTAATATCATGTTGTTTTATCATTTTATATGCTGCACCGGTTGACGTCAACGCCGGCTGTCGCTGAAAACCAGCGCTGGGGCTCTGTCTCGCATAAGGTCGCAGCATTACGCTGAGCGATGGCCGTTTTGCTTTGATGTGACGCATATTTTCCCCCAAATTGTTTATTTTTGTGTTTTGTTCTTACCTTGCGTCATATGTACCGCAAATAAACGTATTTTCTTTCTTTCTTTCTAAAGGAAGAAGAATAGTAGTGTTGTGGTTTGTAATAAATCACAAAAAAATCTTGAAAACTTGTCCTATATCTACTTAAAAAGCAACAGGATTGTATCAGAGACTTTTCTAAAGAATATCCTTTTCTTCCTTATTTGCAATAATCTACCAACAAGTAAATAGGCTGAATGGCAGACTGAGATATTTTTTAATTTGTCGAATGATATAAAGACCTAAAAATTCATGAATTATATCTAAAGTAATATTTCATTGGAAAAGACGTTAAAAATGTTTGGAGGGTAGACAAAGTTTATCCATTAAACAACAAACCTTTTCCAATCGTCTGGATATTTATAATGTTTGAAATATGAAGACTGAAGAAATCTAAGTAATCTGAGCTAGTCGACGATAAAATCTTTATATTTGAAAAATTATAGAATGGTATATTCTAGAGCAGGCATGGAATTCGTAATTTTCGAATAATTTTTTGAAGGTTGAATAGGTATAATAATTAACTCGTTGGAATTTCTAGATACTTAAAAATGCTGCCTGCTTTTTGTAAGTACTTACCTGCTTTGTATTATCAAGTACGCGTTTTCTAACTTAGCTCTCCTTCCATAGATATCCGTCTCCTACTCTGTAATCCGGCAGGTTTATAGCGCAGTTATATTCCAGTGAGTTGAGTGGTTAGCTTGCGTGATCTGAGCTCTCGCAACGCGTCGTATGTCCAGCCAGTAATAGGACTCGCCCATCAACGAGCGCTGTCCCAAATTAGACGCATTATTAATTTATTATACATAAAACAAAAGTTGTTATAATAAAACACGTATTTTAAAAGATGAATAATTAAATGATCTTTAAAATGGTGAAGGTTTCAGGAAAATAAGCTTGATAGATTTTGCGTGATTGACAGTGTTTTATCCACGTTAGATATAACTTTACATAATAATGTATAGAATCAAATTTTTTTTCTAACTGCAGTGGTGCTGGGGAGTTTATTGTGCCTTTTCTTCTTCCCAGCTAAAGTACTAGGAAGTGGTGAAGGGCGGGCGTTGGGAGATTATCTTATGTAATTTTGACGTTCGAAAAGTGCTTATTCTCAACCTAGTTTGAATAAATGACTTTTGAATTTTGAAATTTTTACAAATTAATTTCACTATGTTATATAAACATAATCTAAAATATTCATAAATTAAGTTATTAAGAAAATACTCTAATTTAACATATATTGTTATTGCGCATTGATCGTTATCCTTCTACAGTTTTTTATTTTGTAGATGTGTTAAAATTATTTCTTACTTGCTAGCTGATACTTCTTATAGAAATCAAATAATCCGGCGGCGAAAAAAAATGGATGCTGGATTACCGAGCGCCTACTGCAGGTACAAAAGCCTGGTTAAAATTAGGTAAAAAAATTGCCTGTTGTTTACTTTGAACCTAAAATCTTATGTGATGCTGAATTTGAAAAATCATAAATAAAACAACGAAAACAGCTATTTACGAAGCCATCAATAAGTCCGCCACTAGTAGGTAGGTACGTGCAGATCCACAAGAAAATGTATTCTTTAATCTCTGACATAATAGCCATGAAAAACTTGTCTTCAAAATGGAAGATTCCTTCCGTACCAAGTTTCAAACTAACTATTTAATAAACATCAATTTAAGCACACGAACAAATGTACTCACATCAAACTGAGTACCAGTACTTCAGGACTATCGTCGCTCCCACCGTAAACTTGTTTCATTTAATACAGAACTTGTTTAAGCTGCGTTTATCAAGCTAATAATGCTGTTAGGTACAATGTGAATCATGGGAGGCCTTCACCTCCTTCTGCGAAGCAGTTATGTTCGCGAAGGAGGAGGCGGAGCGCGCGAGGGAGATGCATGCTGCACGCCCTCGCGGCCCTAGTCGCCGCAGGAGACGCCCCGGGCGTCGGGAGTCGAGAGCCGACTTCCGGCCACCGTAGGCGCGGGCTTGCGGACGGTGAGCAATGGGCAGCTCGCCGTCCGATGAGGATCAGGCCCGTGTCGACGGCGCGTTGTGTTCCACGCGCGCCTCAAAGAGATGTCAGCACCAACCGATGGGGTCGAAAGACCAATGCCTGTTGGGGTTGCGGGTTTGTCCGAAAGGGATAACGCGGCCCCGGCACACAGGCAACGGAAGGAACACGGGTGGGTTTTAGTCAGTAAAAGTCTGACACACCCTCTCGCTCTGCCCAGAGCGGGAGAAGTCATTTGATGATTTCCCATCCTCAAAAAAAAAAAAAAAAAAAGGTACAATGTGAATGACTCGATGTATTATGTAGTTGTCGATAGAAATAATGGAGGTGTTAGTAAATGGAGTAATAATGAACAGTGGACGGAATTATAATTTGAGGAGGTCGTAGCTAAGTAATACCGGCCGCACGGGTCGATCAACCATGTTAAGCTACGCTTGCCAGGGTTGGTCCGTGGTTGGGTGACCATCTTTACATACCGAGACTCCTCCATGCCTCGGATAGCACATGCTCCCGGTTGTCATTCGTGGATCTTTGACAGTCGTTACGGGTCGTCAGAAGCCCGAAAGGCTGACAACCAGTCTTACCCTTGCTCAAGACGGGTTGGTGATTTCAGACTTATGTTAAAGATAAATCCACGTGTCTTGACGATGTTTTTCCTTCACCGATGTCAGTAATGTCCAAGATAAACTCAGAAATGACATATGAATTGAAAAAGTCACCTTGTTACTAGTCCGGATTCGAACCCACAACCACGTCCATGAGAGGCAAACCCTTAACTACTTAGTTTTAAACTATAGTCATAACTATTGTTGGTACTAATTGTACTTGTCGCAAAAATTCAAACCAAAATGCTATTTATAGGTAAGTTGTATTTTCGATTCAAAAATCTTTCGAATTTACATTATATTACATTTAGGTTAAGTTTGCACGTTCACGAGGCCTTTGAAAAACGACAAGAAATGCATTGTGTCTGAATTCTATCGAAAAGCTTATATTAAATTGTATGTTCTGAGTGCTTGGATATTTAGGCCAAATTTTGCAAGGTTTTGAGCTACTTCCTCTTGGTTTATCGTGTTGAAACTTTGTATACTCTCTCCGTTGCAGTGACAATATATAAATTTTTCCCTTATAAGTTTCTCCTGGATACAGTTGCGTTCACAAACAAACACAAAGCTCTGATTTCAGTACTAGTTACTTCAACGTGTTTCTGCTGCATTTGCACAATAGTTATTTAGGCTACAAGTGCGGAAAGTAGGTGATTTCATCTTACGCACATGTATCAAGCATTGTGAGAAAAAAAAAAAACGAGTGAGCCGTACAGTACTCGCATATGATGTGTAACATCTGATATCTTTACTGACGTATATAGGTATGATATAAACATTATTCATCATCATTATCATCATCATCATCATCGTGATCGTCATCGCCTTCGCCATCGCTATCGTCATCATCATCGCCATCGACGTCATCATTGCCATTGCCATCGCCATCATTGTCGCCACCGCCATCGTCATCGTCATCACCATCGTCATTTTCATCGTCATCGTCTATGCAACCTCCATTTACTTAGGTACTGGTTTTGCTACGGTAACCGTTACGTTCTTAAAAATAACTAAAGTTGACACTCCTTCGAACTTTTAAAGAGTTTTTATAGACAGCTTTTGCTACCGGTTTTACTCTCTGCTTTTATGGTGGAAATAAAAATGAAAGGACGTTTTACAGTTTTTCATTTAGAGACCGTACAATAGGTCGAAGTGCCAGTCATGTTAGATATTAACTACCGGAGCATTATGAACTCCAAGGCGTTTACGGTTTTGCCACGATGACTGATAGTCTATTAAGTACCAGATAGGCGTTCCAGGTGTTAGTTATTGCTTTAGTAATTTATTAAATGTTGATTTATTTATGAGGTTTTTAGAATATTTAAACAAACTTCGATCCACTAAGTTAATTGCGTTTGGTATTGCAACATATTTTTTATTCCAAAATAGCAAGTCATCGTCTATTTTCGTATTATTCGACCAAAATCTGAAGAAATGGACAAGAAGGTTCTGAATATCGTCGAGATTACTTTAATTATATAAAAGTAACCCTTTTAAGATCTGTCTTCTTGTTAAAAAGTTTACTTACCTAAATATTTCTAAACTAGCTTCTGCCCGCGACTTCGTCCGCGACCCTATAGCCTTCCTCAAGAATTGGTCTATCAAATTCAAGATATGTAATTGACTCAGGCGTGACTTTGCGGAAATCCATTGGAAAATACAATAGACGTCGTATATTTAGTAATCTAATTCGCTTAACACTGCGTTCGGCGCTTGAAGTGGCAACACGTTGTGTCCGGATTCGCAACAAGTCAATCGTCATCCTGGGGATGCCTCGTTGAGACGTGAAACACGTATCGATTTCTTAAAGGGTTCTTTATGACTCTTTAAGAACAGATAAGCGGGTTAGGTAACTAAATATACGTCGTCTATTGTATTGTATTCTACCTAATTCAAACCAAAAAATCAAGTCCGACTAGTAATTCCAGAGACTAGTGCGTTCAAACAAACAAATAAAAAACAAACTCTTCAGCTTTATTATTAGTACATACATATACAGATAGATATATTATGATTTTACATCTGTTATTCATATGGTGTAAAACATATCTTTACCTAGGTACTGGAAGGACTATGGTAGTACAGTACAGTATAGTAGTACATCTCAACACACAAACTTATCAACAGATTCTGTCGCTATAACTGCTAAATATTTCATAGGCTTTGTCCGCCAAAAATCAATTTAAGACAAGGAACTTAAAAGAAGGGGTCCCTTACTCGCTTATCTATCGTTGGCAGCTGTGCTGAACAACCCACTGGGCTAAGGGACCAATGTTTTTATTAATATCGAATTTTTGTCTCTCTTCCCCTTGTTTTTCTTAAGATCAGGAAGAATATTATGGGATATTAAATGGGGGAATATTTACGTTTTTATCAAGAGAAATAAATCTGTTAACTGCTGTTGGTTACCTCACCCCTAGTGCGATTTTTGCAGGGTATCAGAAGGCCAGTTCTTGTACTTAAAAAACGTTCACATTCAAGTCACAATCTGCCAAAATTGTCAAAAATGTTGGTAAATATATTGTATTTTTGAGAGATTGCGAATAAGATGCGAATGTGAACGCTCTTAAAAATTACGGGAACTGTCTACTAGAAAACCACGTTTCATCTGTTGTTGTAAACAGCATCATCCATACTAGTTTTGCAATTAATAACGAAGAAGACCCACCAGTCTAAAGTGCCGTAAATTTAGTAATTTATTCTTTAATAACGATCGCTTTTTCTGTCGATGCAAAAAAAAAACCGGCCAAGTGCGTTTCGGACCACGCACAATGAAGGGTTCCATAGTTGGGCAGAATTTATCCCAAGAAAAAATTAGCATTTTACATAGTAGGTATTAGAAAAACAAGTTTTCCCGTAATCTTTAAGTAAAGAAATATTTTCTGCATTTTTTTCAAAATTTAATACTAATTCGTTTCGGAGAAAAAAATTTATTTCGGGAACGGTAATTTTCATTTATTTCCTTAAATAACTTTATTTAAAAAAATTAAAAAAACTATTTAAATCTATATCACAACGAGCTCAACACAACATCACAACAAGCTTTTCTAATCTACTCCCCAAAAGTGACCCCAAATTTAAAATTCATTTATTTACGTTACACAGCCGTGTTTGGGTTACAGAAATTCATATGTGTACCAAATTTCAAATTAATCGGTTTTGTAGATTCGGAGCAAATTGGCTGTTACAGATGGACAGTCGTGATCCTTTATGTGTGCCGTTTTTTTCATGCAAAAGTAATTTATTCAAACTAGGCTGAAATCAGCACTTTTCGAACGTCAATTACATAATACAGTCCCCCAAAACGCCCACCCTTCACCACTTCCTAGTGCATTAGCTGGGAAGAAGAAGTGGCGCAACAAACTCCCCAGCAGCACAGCTGTCTGTTCAGTTAGAAGAATAACAAAAAAACGATTCTATATATATTCAAAATAATTTAAATTACGCAACACAAAACATAATTTAAATTATTAGCCATATGATAGCTAGCACACGCCAATATACCAGACAAAATCATCGAGAACAGCTACGCTCAGGCAGTTTTTTTTTTTTTACGTAAACAGAACTTAATATCTAAATAAAACCCCCCAGGCATAAAGGGCGTGCATACGACGTACGGAACCCTACAAAAGAGGATTTAAGCATCGAACTTCTACGCAAACGTTAAGAAATTAAAACATCTGTGACTCTTCATAACAAACTGGTTTTCTTTTTTTCTCATTACGTTAACCTTTCAAAAATACATTGAAAGCTTTTGACGCACTTTGGTATTTTATTGTTATGACAAAAAATATTGAAATCTATAAGAGAATACTGTTCTATTTAGGTAACCTACACAAATTGAAGTTTATTTTTTGTGAATACTATGAAAAAGAAGTTGTTTTGTGTTAATCACCTACTGCTTTTAGAATGTTGTTGTTATTCAGCTAGACTATGGTAGTTTCCAGAATTCTGTTTTAATCCAAACAGTTTACATTTTTAAACGAAAGGTAGGTATTTTAAAATAATGCTAAAACTAGATTAAAGTCGACTGATTTCATCTCTATATTTGCACATAGACATTCATGCTTGAGCATTTAGTATCCTCCTAAAATGCAGAACTAGAAAAAAACAAAGAAAAAAAAGAAAATATGTTTTTATCTATAATATGCTCCGTCCAAGACGTTAAATTAAGACTCAGAGCGTTCCTACTGTGCTGTATTCGATGGACGATGACATAACCACGTTTTTTTTGTATATTAGTTAATGTGAGACTGGGTAGGTATTAATTGTATGTAGTAGCTTGTAATGTTATTGAATTTTTTATTCTATTTAATGTTTAATTTGTAATGTTATTGAGTTTTGTTATTTACTGTAATTTATTGCAATAAGAATGTGTTCGTTTTATAGTTTTAATGAAGGTATTTTTATTTATTTATTTATGATTTCAAACACAATGTGAATTGTTCCTGAATATATTTCGTTGTAGTTCTATCCTAACCTAACATTTCCGGAATTGAATAACCATGGGACAGATTTTGATTTTGGCCTGAGTAAAGGAAGTAGTAATGTCTTCAAAACTACAGTAGTTTTAACTGTGGCGGAGCTGGGTGCATTTTGTCTAACTTAAACTAATCGGTTATACCTTTGCATCCAGGTGGCGCATTTCGAAGCTGTTTTCAACTATTTCGATCTTTAAAAATCGTTGATTTATAAAAAGGGGCACATTTACAACAAGTTACATAACAACTAAAATAGCGCAAATAGTTGTTTGCTTGTTTATATGCGGTTGGTTACACATGACGCAAAGAACAAAACACAAACAGTAGAAAAAACAATGCAATGTACAGCAATGTTCCAGTATAACAGAGTATATGTAACAGACTACATTATGTATCACAATAGTGGTCAGCAATGCAAGCGACACGCGAATTTCCTCGCGTCGCATTTTCCCGAAATCGGATCACTGCTCACCGAATCAGAACTTCGCGATAACTCATTCGATATTTGATTCGATTCGATATATCCACAATAGTCGCATGAATAGTCTAACTAGTGGTAATGTTATTGATGTTGAATCGAATCATGGTTGGGGCTTTATCACGCCCGTAGGCGTAACATGGCATAGGTACGAGTATTTGACTATAACTGACTGTATAAGTGATTAAATTAGAACGATTCGATTTTCAAACTTTTGATTTAGTCAAACTTATTTAGTTTGACTAAATCAAAAGTTTGAAAATCGAACCGTCTGGCGATCGTCAGTTTGAAGTGAAAACTTGTTTAGGTTTTCTTTAAGTTATTTCTGAACAGTGAACAAAACTGCACCGTCACGCTTGGGTCGGTGACGCTGAATCAGAAATACTCAGCTTTGAATTGCGTATACTCGGCTCGAGTCGTAAGTTTTCTTTTCTATCGTTTGGTCATAAAGGCCACACCCTCTTTATAGGGTTCCGTAGTCAACAAGGAACCCTTATAGCTTCGCCATGTCCGTCTGTCTGTCTGTCTGCCTGTATTATTTATTTAACACTTTAAGCACACAAATAAACAAGCACAAAAAAAATATCTCCACTTTACGTGTAGGGGATTTACGAATCGTGGGGATGTTTTTTTTTTCTCTCGTCTATTGTGGGTCCATTTTTGGATTCAAGGCAGATCCTTTTTCCCTTTGCGAAATATTAAGCAAAAATTAACACTTTAAAGTGCAATTTTTTGTTGGAGTCAAGTGTCGTAGTAGTATATATAACGAATTTAAAGGAAAACTATCACAGCTAAGTAGGCTCTACAAGTTAACGAATAGTAATCGAGAAACTTACATTAATTTGCAGTTGCAAAAACATGTTCTTCAACTATCATGTTAAGTTTGTTCTTGGGATAAACTCATCCCACTACGAAACCCTTCATTGTGCGTGGTCCGACAAGCACTTGGCCGGTTTTTTAAAATAATTCTTCATTGAGTTTCATTTGTTTTACAATACCCACCTACTTTTTAAACTGCCAATAAATCAAGTTTTTACGAGGCGTCAAAGACCATTCATTTGTAACCACTGCCAAGTAAATAGCTGGTTCAAAATTCAATCGTATGCTAAAGGGTCAAGAGCGTAGTTTGCTTAAATAGCCAGGCAGCTAACGCCTGCAAACAATGTGATATTACAACTAGAGTAAAACAATGTTACAAAGATATCGACAGGGGCTTTAGACTTCGACCCCTCAGAACAATAAAACTAAAGATATTGCAGGAATGTTACCTTGGGGGAACATTTTATTTTACTGTAAGTGGTTGATTATTCAAATCAATAGTTACTTAGTATTTTTTATCTTTGTTTTACAAAGTTGCTATATATTAACGTTTCCTTAGATATTTATTTTACTTAAAGAAACATATCAGAAACTTGTGAATTGTGACTGTGTAGCGATTTTGCCGATGCAGATCTCAAAGAATCATCAAATCCTTATGGTATCATAAAACTTACAAAATTAAACATGGACAAAAAGTAAAACTTAACTTCTTCGGTAACTATGCTAGTGTATGTAATATCTTTATTTATAAATAAAATAAGGTACATGATACTATTAAGATAAAAAGTGTATTATCCTAAAAGAAAAATACATAAAAGACCCAGGTCATAAGTATATTACGTTCGGGGTCGACGTAAATCTTCCTCAATAGTAAGATAGTGGTGTGAAAATATGTCTGCTTCATTTTGTAGTAGGTGAACCTTCGTGGTTCCCCCTCCATTACTTACGCACCTTGAGCCTCGGAAACATTGAGTCCTGAAAGACTAAACTTCAAACTTTTACAATAAAAATGTCTAAGCCACTAATTTTTGCCAAAAACTTTTTCAACCAACAATAATTCATGATAATAGTCCCCTATAAAGTTTAACATTAAAACTTTAAAATAAAACTTATTCCAACAGTTCGCTTTTCAAATGAACAAGAAATGGTTCCATGTTTTCGAATAAACGTTCACGTTGTTTTCCCTAATAATAATGAATACCTAAAACAATTTAATTTTCACTCTCTCGATTTTCAGACATCGAAAATGACAGTTTAATCGCTGTCATACAACATTGCGGTTTAATTACACGATCCGACCCGCGTCGCAAAGTGTTTAAGTATAGCTGTCACATCCAAATAAAACGCCCTTTCCCACATCCAAGAGGAAAAGTCATTGGGGAAATTCGTGGGGTGCGACGCACCGGCGTGTTTTCACTCCAGCCAGTGCCGTTTTCGACGACGCCGCGAGAGGGCGCCGTCCGCGCTCCCGGTCCGACCACGTGACTTGTTGCTCGAAACACAATCCCGACGCTCGCACACAAACAAAACATGCATCCCGATGCAACGTGACGTGTTTATTATGATACCGACAACCTACAACTCACTGACATGAATTTCATCGCCAAACCCCTCTACAACCATGCCAGACTCCTCATGCTATTAAGTTTCGTGCTCGCGATATTACTCACCGGCGTATTTCTCCGCACAAAAAATAAGCAATCACAAATCACGGGTTTGGACGAAATTCAAGAGCTCGAGGACAGCACTGAATACGAGTCTATGATAAATTCGAGCGCAACGGAGCCGAGGAAAACGCGAAGAAAAGAATACCTGTACCGCCTTTTGACAAATACGACCCGTTCCCTCATACAAATGGAAATAAAAGCTAGGAGACTGGAGGAAAATATGCGTAGGATTAAGGAGAAGACTGCAGATTTATTGTGGAAGAATAAGGACAAAGCTTTGTGGCATATTCTGTTCAAGAATATAAGCAGACATATTTCAATCCGACATGAATTCCACCAGCACGCGAGCCTGAGGCGGATTATGCAGGACAGTAATACGCATACACATAACAGAAAGGCGGGACGGAGAAAACTTTTATTGCGTAGACGAAGATAGATACATCGATAGTTGCTAAGTTTATTGATAGACGTTTGTATACAAGTTACGTGGGAGACTTTTTAAATTCTGAACTGACAATAAGCGTATTTTAAGTCGAAATTTATTGTGTTTCGAAGTGCGATTGGAAGCGGAGTGCAAGGCGTTTGTATCACAGAGCACGTATGTACGATGTGTCTGTCTTATTGCTTCATGTAGCTTTTTATTTTGTGGAGCTATATCTTCGCCTTGCAGGTTCTTAACGATGTTACGCTCACAGAATGATATTATTGCTCACATTTTACTCGCAGGACCGTACCGTTTTGTCTTATGGTTCGCTCAGGTATCTTGATTAATGGCGTTCTTGATGATTTCGTTGGAGATAAAAAAGGAAATTCGGATGTTTTCCGAGAAGCAGGCTGACGAAGCTAATTTTACTTTGACAAGATTAATTGATGGAGTTTTATTTTGTTTTCACTTAATGCTTTTTTAGCAAAACGTGATTACAATATTAGCATTGAAAATTCAATTCCTGTGTTTATTATTTCATCACTAGTGTTTATTGTTTAGGAGGACGTGTCGTAACTTCAAGGACTAGATTCAGAGTTACTGTAAAACAAAAATGCTAGGTCAAACACTTCAGAAAACTAGATATTTTATAAGCAGTATTGGACTGAGTAAAAGATAAAGGAGTAGTTTTTTTTAATGTTTCAGGCCTTGATAGCTTAGCTCAATTCTATTATATCCATTAAAAATTATGAAATTCTTAATCCTCATCTATCACAAAAGTCATTGTCACCAACACCTAATAAACTCCAATTAAAATTAATATCACAAAGAGATCTAAAGTAATTCACGAAACCATAGCAAGCCTTTTTTATTTGAATCTCAAAACTTTTCTTATTAAAAACTTAATCTTATTTAAGAATTTATTTCACTCCATTACTGAAGCTTTACAACTTCATTATATTTGCTGTTTGATTTATTTCATTGTTATAACTTATACCCCTGTTTTATTATATCGAAATTACTTTCAAGAGTAACGCTAAAAGCCTTCATGTACATGTTAGTCGTATGAATAGGCACCAGTTCTACGCTTTCTCCCAATTTACTCGTTTTTATATTTACATAAATGGTTTTGTTATAATGGAAAGGGTCTTTCAGTTTCATTATTGTGCTTGGTTGAATATATTGGTGTTAGACAATTTCATTCGAAAATGTTGAGTTTTCTATAGGTATTTTGTTTTCGTTTCCATGGGGAACTACTTACTTCATTTAGATAAACAGTTTTTATATTAATGCAATAGGCTCGCCCTTTTTTACATGGGACTTAAAACATAACTGGCGAAATGTGGGTGTACTACAGGTACACCTCTGCCTCCCCCTTCCAGGATAACAGGCGTGATGCTATGTTATATAGTTTCTATGTTTTTAAATGATCTATCTGTGCTATGTGCTCATCCCAATCTGTTACGCTGTTTATGCGTAATTGTGTTACAAACGTTTGTACAAAACAACGGATGGCATTATTAAATTACGTATATATTTAGGACCGAAACAAACAATGAATCAGCTTCGCCCATAGCAACACAATCTTGAAATCGTTATCAAACTCCAAAAGTCAAGTTCAATGTAAATCAAATGTATATTTTGATCCACAAATATTTTAATGCTAAATTCGGTTGCTGTGCTAACCGGTACATCTTATTCACATTACTCAAGGTGATAGAAAGAGACACCGATATCTGCCAGTTATCAAGTTTTGTATGCATGCTTTATTTACATCGACTAGTTGTTCCAATATCTTCAGTGTGACCAGCTGTCAGTTTAGCGGTGTTAAAAATATGTCGTGTTGTAAGTACAATATTTTTCTCATTTATCAATTATAGCATCTAAATCTTTTTAATTTTAACTTTATTCTTATCTTTCGTATTAGTTTCGAAAGGTTTTAATTGTTGTACATCTGTTTCATTGCCAAGGTTATGTTTGTTTAGACTCATATTGTGTTTATTTGTAAATAGATGTTCATCGATACTCATACCATTTCGGATATCACTACATATCTCCATATAATTCTGGAACACTTTTATCATTTGAATGAAATTGCAATTGTTTGGATAAGTGTAAACATTTCTACCAAAAGATATGATGTGTTTATCTTTCGGTACAAAGTTTATGAAGATTTATAATTTAGCTACTCACGTGAGTGATGTTTACATGGTTTCCAACTAATGTATGTTTGTTCAAGAATGGACTGTTAATTATCCTCTGTTAAACGATTGTGTTTATCTTTGAACGATAAAAGATGCATCTTTACTCAACCGGTTAACATTCGAATAGGTACTAGGGTAAGAAAATATGGGGTTTCACGCTTGCACTCATAATCCTAATGGGAAATAGTGATGCGGGTAATAACACTGAGGTAGGTTTTAGTAAGGTTATGCAAACAGTTCTTCTCTTCTTTTCGTGTGGTTAGTGACTAACCTGGTGTTAGAGTTTTTATGCCGCCCATGAGCCTCTGACTTGGGTGCACATGCCGTCGAGAAATATCTCTCAGGCATGTTTTCCTTCTCCGCTTTTGATGCAAGTCCTAAATAAAACAGTTCTTAAAGAAGTACTATACAATATTCATCATTTAAATATACAGGGTGGCAGGGACATCGACGCGAAGCCGGCTACCATGGATTCAGTACACGATTCTGAAACCCCTGTGCTGAAATTTTTCGTCGGTTATTAAAAAAAAATCTGCTGTTTCATAGAAAAGTGCAATACCTACGCGGTCAAAATGTATGGAGTAACTGTTATTTTTTTAATAACCGACGAAAAATTTCAACGCAGAGGGTTTCAGAATCGTGTACTGAATCCATGGTAGCCGGCTTCGCGTCGATGTCCCGGACACCCCGTATAGCAACTCATCATCTGTCTAGCCTTTAACCAACTGTTGGTCGGCTTCCAGTCTAACCGGATGCAGCTGTATAGCTGTATTTTATATGGAGCAACTGCCTATCTGACCTCCAGAACCCAGTCACTGGGTAATACGATACCCTATGTCATGAAACAAATATAAAAAAATAATTACATAGCAACATACATTTTAAATAAATAACATTCAACAACCAAAAATTTACAAAAAATTACATTCACGAAACTTGCTTTACAAGCTTCCAACAACTTCGAACAAATACTTAAGACAGTAACTGCAGTACCTATATTTAGTTCAAGTTTAGTACTTACACCACAAATAGAATACGATGATGTACAATTTTACCCGACTTCAAAATGGCGCTTTTCAATTCGTCTTTTAAAACCCAATATGCTCCCAAGTCGTGTTCCACTCGGCTGCTCCTACATTGCTATTTGTCAGCTCTTTAACAAACTTATTCGTCTGTGCCACATGATAAGCGAAATAAAAGACCGGTAAAAGGTCATGGTATGAAAAAAAGTGTCAGAAACATCAAGCGGGTTGCAATTTATCATTCCTGCCTCGCCCGAGGCGTGCCCCTCAAAGCGCCTTAAACGAGCTCCCTCAAACGAACCTTAGTGATTTTAATCTCACTGTTTAGGTAAACCATTTTTTTGTGGATAGAAAAAATTCAAGAAGTCCAGTCCTTTGAATATTAAACTCGGTATGGATTTAAGAAGCTCAAAGCTACGGAAATAAGGAGATGGAGAAGAAGGTACTTGTTTTAATTTCTGAACGGTGTCGATATAATCTTAAATGAGTTCCTAATAGGATTGAGGAGCTGTTGTTTTAATAACCTTTGTTACCTTTCAGACGAAATTGATTTATTCATAAATCCATTGAACGATTCTTGTTCGGCATTTAATCCAATATTTGGGCTACAAGTTACAATATTGAAAAAACGTCCTCGAAATGAATTTAGAGGTTGAGTTCGAGACAAATAGGACATGCGCAGTAATCAATTTAAAAGTTATTTTATCATTAGGTACGGCATTATTATTCTATACGTAACAGTATCGTGTAGGTTTTTAATTTGGAAGACAAACTTATACTATCTGAATTTTAAGGGATTGGTATAGTAGGTAAAGATAAAGATACCTAATATAAACTAAAAAGAGGAAAGGACCCAATATTGATCCGTGTGGTACACCCATTTTCACTTTTAAGCCGATTGAATTGACCCCATTTATTTGAGCTCTACGCCTAACTAGAACCAAAAAAATAACATATTATTATGTCTGCATTGTCATACAATGTGATCATTGACTGTTATGAACCCCAAGTTTAGAAGACAACATCAACTGCTTTAGGCCGCGCGCACTATGGACATGAATTTGTATCGTACGTAAACGTATGATGGCCGTACGAATTGACTGCGCCCACTGAATACGTTTTCTCCGTCAAATAGGTAGTGTTCCGGTGATATCGCATTGAGCGCAAGAAAAATCCCAACAAGTTCGGATTGCTTTCGGAACTGTACGTACGTATACCTACGACTAACTGGCACTCAGTCTGCGCGCTCCCTTAGTACTTGGAATTTCGGGATCGTTCGTGCGTGTTCGTCTAAGTTTGCACGAGTAAAATTCGCACGAAAACGCGTCCAAAGTGCGCACGGCCTTATACTTGTGATCAACATCATAGGTTCTAGAAGTTTGCAATACAATGTCAAAAGTACATAGTCTCTTAAATTATGTATTCCTAGTCCATCGTAACTGCATTTAGCATACAATCAATGTACCAGACAGTCGTTAAATAGATTGTCGGCTAAGAGGCTAAGCTGTTAATTTCAAGGTCACTTTGATATGAATTTATCTTTAGCACACCAATGAAGATCGTGTTTTGTTTTTTGAGGTAGCAGTGTGATCTTGGTCATGTAATTGATTTCTTATCAAATTTACTATTTGCACTTCACAACACTTATCACAAGATTGTTTTTAGTTGTTGGTTTTTTATTTTTATTTGATTAAAAAAAATCTCGAATTTATACAGATAGGTCTGTATAAATTCGAGATTTTTTTACAACTTTTGTCGTGTTGAAGGCATGTTTTTTTTATCAGCCCAATATACCTATTGGGCGAAGTGTTTGTCCCCACATTTGTGGTCAAAAACTTTTTATGTTAGAGCTTACATACATAAACTCACGCCTTTTTCCATGAGAGTAGGCAGCAGTTAGTCAATCAACTCAGCTTATCGTAGTCCACTGCTGGACATAGGGCTCTCCCAAGCTTCGCCACAACATCCTGTCCTCCGCCTTTTGTATCCACCCTGTTTCAGTTTTTAAAGATCGGCGGTCCATCTAGCTGGGGGTCGTCCCACGCTACGCTTGCCGATACGCGGCCTCCACTCTAGGACTCGTCTGCTTCACTGGTCATCGGTCCTTCGACAAACATGCCACTTCAGTTTGCTTACTCTGCAAACTATGTCGGTAACTCCGGTTCTTTTCTGGATAATTTCATTTCTGATTGTATCCTTCAAAGAAACTCCGAGTATAACTCGTTCCATAGCGCGCTTAGCGACCTTGAATTTGTGAACCACCTCGACTGTCAGTGTCCACGTTTCGGCACCGTATGTCTTAACAGGCTGGCACTGTTTGAAGACCTTAGTCTTCATACATTGCGGAATTGGCAACAAGAAGACTTGATGAAGTATCCCAAATGATGCCGAACCCAACTGGATCCTCCTGTCGGCTTCTTTCTCAAAGTTGTGTCTACCGAGCTGGATGACTTGCCCTAGGTAGACATACTCCTTCACTATTTCGAGAAGCACCCCTTCGATGTGGATTGGACTAGGAAAGACGTGTGAGTTGTACATGTCTTTCGTCTTGGCCAGATTGGGGGCTGGAAGGCTCGATTTAGACTGTGCAGCATCTGGTAAAACTGTTCCAGCGTCTCTGCCATTATCACGATGTCATCGGTAATACGAAAGTGTGAGATGTACTCACCGTTCCAGTTGATACCCTGTGCAGTCTAGTCTAGCGTCTTGAAGAGGTCCTCCAACGCATTGGTAAACAGTTTCGGGGATATCATATCACCCTGTCTCACACCTCTGAGCAGTTGAGCAGCTGGTTTTCTGATTCTGGATCTGGACAGTCATCGTGGTAGCGTCATACAAGGATCTCGGATCAAAGATCGTCGATATAGTGCCAGTAAATTCGACATGCAGATAGGCCAGAACTGCCTATATTTCGGCGGAGTTCGACTCCATCGAAATATGGGCAGTTCTGGCCTATTTTTCTCGTAGTCGACAAACAGGGAACAGTCTCTGGGCTTTCTCGTAGTCCACAAATGCCATACACAGCGGCTGGTTGTACTCTTCGGTCTTCTGTACAATATGCTGAACGGTACGGATGTGGTCTACAGTAATGAAGCCTTTTTGAAAACCGGCTGGAACTCGTCAAGGCTTCTGACAAGATACGCCTCGGGCGTTGTACCCTCCTGGATAAGTCGGAGTAAGAAGCTAGCTGTCTCAGGACTGGAGCCCCGTCCCCCCGCCCCGTTATTCCGTTATGCCCCAGTGCCTTGTTCTTCTTTAACTGCTCGAGAGCCGCCCTAATCTCGCACTGGTCTGGGATGTCCTCCGTGTAGTGGCGCGTTAATTCGGCTCGATGGTCATCTGCACTATGTCTCGCTGGTTTCACCAGCAGCAAGTACTCGGCCATCCCATTTACTTCTCCCCATAATTATTCTTAACTAGCAATTGCCCGCGACTTCGTCTACGATCCAGGATGAAATGGTCATGGTCAACTCATGTGCCAAATTTCATTCAAATCCGTTCAACCGTTTTAGCTTGAAAGCGTAACAAACAAATAAATAAACTCACTTTCGAATTTTAATATTAGTTACGATTTCAGAATTTTTGATTACATTTTTCTTTTTAAAATGCATAACTATAGGTTGTTTTTATTTTTTTTTATTTAGGGATATTTAAATCATACGTTTTCAACCCACAAAATCACTGAGAGCCCTGAATCACCACCTACAAGACTTGTTTCCTTAACCCAATGAACTTTAATCTCGGTAATAGCCCTTCTTTTCAACCGTCTTCTTGACAGTTAAAATTATTCTGAGGCTGAGGGGATAAGGATGAGGTGCTATGTATGTCTGTATGTATTTTTGTTTTTTTTTATGTACTCGTATGTTCTCGATATTTTCATCAATTATATTTTTTTCATTTGGTAGAGGTAGCTTGCGCGGTACCTACGGTACTTATGATTTTTTTAAAGTAAGCTTTTGGTAGTTTTTGAACTCGCTTCAATATTACGTATTTAATACACTTTGTGCATGTATTGATGATGTAAGAAAACTTCCTGTAACTGTTGTTGTAGCAAGGTAGTGGTATAGTGGAATATGAATTTGTGGTGGGGTAGGTAAGACAACGAAAACGTGAAAAATAAAGAACTTTTTTAGTCGGTGGCTAAAAACGAAAATACAAACAACAACCGACTTCCGAAAAAAAAACACTACAAAGTGAAAAATAACTTTAATTTCGGAAGTCGGTGTTAAAGTTACTTTGTAGTGTTTTTTTTTCGGAAGTTGGCTGTTTTTTTTTTGTAATAAGTTTGTATATTTCACTTTTTAGTTGTGGTACCTACCCCACACAAATTCGAATACCACTACCTGCTATGTAAATAACAGTCACAGGAAGTTAGCATCATATTATCCACATATACTAAGTGGGAAAAATACGTATTATTGAAGCTTACTCAAAAACTATCCAAGCAAAGTTAATAAAATTTATATGGAACCAATTCGGGAGCATACCCTTTTTTTTTTTTGAGTGTGGGAAATCATCAAATGACTTCTCCCGCTCTGGGCAGAGCGAGAGGGTGTGTCAGACTTTTAATGACTAAAACCCACCCATGTTCCTTCCGTTGCCTGTGTGCCGGGGCTGCGATATCCCTTTCGGACAAACCCGCAACCCCAGCAGGCATTGGTCTTTCGACCCCGTCAGTTGGTGCTGACATCTCTTTGAGACGCGCGTGGAACACAACGCGCCGTCGACACGGGCCTGGTCCTTAATTTATATGGGACTAATTCGGGAGCATACCCTTTCATACAAAAAAAATAATTTTCTAAATCTGTCCACAATTGACGGAGAAATCGGCGGACATACATAAAAAAAGCGAACATATAACCTCCTCCTTTTTGGAAGTCGGTTAAAAACGAAGACCCTGACTCTCGATATTAAAGTTGGTTATTTTTCACGCTGTACTGTTTATTTTGGAGTCGGTTGTTCTTTTTTTGTTATTTTTCTTTTACAACTGAGCACTTATATAAATTTAAAGACCACAGTAGGTACTTTATGATCGCGTGACATTGATACCATCGGACCAGAAAGAAAAATATCTTCATCTGATTAAGGGGAGATAGCTTGTTTATGTAACAGGCAATTAATGTTATAAATAAAAGGGGGTTTTGATAGAGAATACACTAAAGATAGTGGTGTGGTGAACCTGTGGTATGGGCCCCGACTTACGAGGCCTTGGGTTCTCACTTTACTTTGTGTAATTTCTTTCATCACCACTGCTCTCAAAACGATGAAGGAAAACATCGTGAGGAAACCGGCATGTCCTAGAAACGAAAATTCGAAGACATGTGACATCCACCAACCCGCACGGAGCTCGTGTGATGGATTACACCCGCTCCCTCTCACAGAGAGGAGGCATGTGTCCCAGCAGTGGGAATATTTAGGCTGAATAAGCTACACTAAAGATTGTTAGACGTGGGTTTGTTGAATCAATTCAAATAAACGGACTACTTTTAAGTCGATTGGTTGTATCCGGAGTATAAAACTAGTCTACATGTTCCGTATGAAAAGATTTCGTTTTGCGAATCTCAGATCAAAGGAAGGTGTAATTAATGAATAGTAATATTTTACGTAATGTATCAAAGATAACCGTTAACTAGCAAATCAATAAATTTGTTATAAATTTATCTTATTTTTTGTGAACCTGTCTAAATTAGCTTTTTCGTCACGTATATAGAATAAACCTACTGTGTACATATTTGTGTCTAGACATATTTTGGAAGATTTAATATTCATATCTGTATGTTTATGTACAACTAACAAGCTATGCAATTTGTAGCCGAAACAATGGGTTATTGATGGGATTAAACCGAACAAAGGAGTAATTTATATGCAAGCATTACCTGACGTGATTACCAAAATGGCGAGGGGTGGCATCCCTCCATGTTTGTCCGCTACCCTCGTTTACGCAGGAAAATATAACGTTTTGATGCCTATCGACGATTTATACGAATTGACAGTTCTCTTTTCAAAAGAAAATTGGGCTCCCCAAAATAAATATTTGGAGGGAAAAGTCGGGAAATTGATTTTTATTATTATACAGTTTTTTAAATGCATTTGTAATTTAGGGGATCGACTTATTATGTATTTGAGTTCCTCTGAATGTTTTTTGCATTAAAAAATTCTTGGAATTAAAGTTCGAGCTACGATTATTGTATTGTAAACAGTGGTAGCCCAGTGGTAACGGTCGTGGGTTCGAACCATGATAGACCTTTAATTTGAGGAAATTATTTCATCACCACTGCTCTCAAAACGGTGCAGGAAAATATCGTGAGGAAACCGACATGTCCTAGAACCAAACATTCTAAGAAATGTGATATCTACAAACCCGCACTGGGACTGCGTGGTGGATTATGGCCCATTCCCTCTCACAGGAAGGAGGCCTGAGTCCCAGCAGTGGGAACATTATGCTATGAAGCAAAATTAACCTTCAGTTGCTGAATGTAGTCTGGCCAATAACTCAAATAAATGCTCAAGTAGTCTGGCGACTTTACAGCTGCAAAACGTTTTGCATATAAAAAAGCAACGAGAACCGCAATTAGTTCTTGCTTATTTCTGAATACGATACTAAATCCTAAGATGGCCATTTTCTCTTTTTTGCAGTTTTCTAAATATCCCTTAATGATGAGACGTTGAACTTAAATATGAGTGACAAGTAGATACTTAAATAAAAATGTATGTTTATTTATTTAAACTTTGGGGAGCTCGTGGAACAGTCGCACGGTGTTGATCCGTCAGGTTAAGCTGCGCTTGCCGGGGTTGGTCCGTGAATTGGTGACCATCTTTACATACCGAAACTCCTCCGTGCCTCGGAAAGCACGTTAAGCCGTTTTGATACTGGTTGTCATTCGTGGATCTTTGACAGTCGTAACGGGTCGTCAGAAGCCCGAAAGTCTGACAACCGGTCATACCAAGGGATATCGCATTACACAGTAGCTGGGTTGTGGAGGTCAGATAGGCAGTCGCTCCATGTAAAATACTGGTATTCAGCTGCATCCGGTTAGACTGGAAGCCGACCTCATCATAGTTGGGAAAAGGCTAGGCAGATTGATTTATTAAAACTTTATGCACAAGAAAAAACAAACTGCACAAAGGCGGACTTAATGCCTTAGGAATTTTCTACCAGTTAACCATAAGGAGATGCAGGGACAACATAAAAGTGTTTTCTTTTAAAGTAAAGGCACGTGAACATATACGTAAGAAGTTGGCAGAAACATCCCAGCGCTGATTTGCTGGATTCGTTTTCTCCTCTACTGATCGTTATTTCTCCTCTACCGATCATTCTTTCTCCTGACAAAGTTTATTCTGTTTTTAAACAGGATTATTGGTTATATGTCGGCAATCCTTTAGGGGATTTAGGAGAAGTCATTTGCAAACAAATGACCCCTCATGATCCCTATGCCAACGTCAACCACTTTCGAGTAATTTGACATTTTATATTTTAAAATGATTGAACTAAAAATATAGACTGTCAAATGACTCGATTTTTTTTTTGACATTTGCATAGGATTCATTTGGTTATAAATGACCTCTTGTACATCTCCATAATGGATTGCCGACATATAACCAATAACCCTGTATGGAATCCGTGTTATCAATCCCCGTTGCACCTGCCATGTTTTGTGTCTGCTTCACCCTAAGGTTAGAAAATGCGTCAGGCATTTTTTATTTTTTTTTATTTTTTATTAATCAAAACAAGAACAAAAAAACAGTAATTTGGTTAAACACACCACACAAACCATCGCGGGTTTAACAGTGGTGTGGCCAGACACGGCAACTCGGAAAAAAAAATTCCGCCTTTCTACGGTATTTTTTGTACTTGTGCATAAACTCTTAATAAATAAATAAAAGATAAATAGCTCGTTTATGTATGCGATGAGACTATATTATTATGAATTTTGTACTGAATATCTTTGAGATTTTTTTTAGCCTGTTTTGTTCCACTGCCGGGCAAAGGCCTCCCTTTCTTCTTTTCACTCCTCTCTGTCTTGAGCTAGTCTTGACCAATTCTGTCTGTAGGCATCAAGCTCGTCTCGCCATCTTCTCCTGGGTCTGCCTCTATGTCGACGGACATTTTCTGTGACCCACATCGTGGTAGATTTGGCCCATGACTCATTCGACATGCGGCAGACATGTCCGGCCCAGTCCCACTTAAGCTTGGCTGGTTTTTGGGTGACGTCGGCGATTTGTGTTTTGGAGCGCAGCACTGTGTTCCTAACACGGTCCGTTAATCTGACTGCAAGAATGCAGCGCTCCATTGCTCACTGGCAAATCTCAAGCTTGGACTTGTGCTGAATCGTCAAAGACCAGGTTTAGCACCTTATGTGAGGACAGGCAGTATGCACATGTCCATTAATTTGCGTTTATGGATAATTGGTAGGTCTCCTTTCATGAGCTTTTTCATCGACCAATAAATCTTTCAGGAGTTTTAGGTGCGTCTAGCAACTATTTTTTCTTGCCTCGCCTGGAATGAGACTGTTTGGACGAGGTAGATGTATTCTGGAACATACGCAACCTCCACACCCTCTACATACAGTTTACGTTGGACACTGTTTGTCAAGAGTTTGGTATTTGACATGTTTATACGAAATCCAATCTGAGTTTTATTCCACTTTATAGATTCCACTTTAGACAAGGTGTCGAAAAGTATTTTGTGAGTCTGCTATTACTTGAAAAAGAAAAATTTATCCTTTTATTTTTTACTTTTTTTTTTTTAGATTGGGAAATTATCAAATAACTTCTCCCGCTCTGCACGGAGCGGGAGAAGCGACACGTGACCCCGGCAGGATTTGTTTTTCACCTATCTTCTATGTTTGGAGTGTTTAAAAAAATACAATATAATAAGCTGTTTATTTGTCCTAGGTAAACGTGGACCGGGTTACGCGTCTCCTTTAGACGCCGTCAAGAATGGGCCCAGAGAGGAACTGCTTTACGTGGTCTGTGTCCAACCGGACCAAACTAAACAAGACTATTTAGCCACAGTTGATGTGGACCCTAAATCACCGACTTATAGTCAGGTAAGTATTATTAAGCTATGTTTCGATGTTTTTTAAGACAAGTAAATATGGCATAATTATGTAGGCAGCTAGCACTGCAACTTTTATGTCCACGAGATGTGTTCTGAATAATTAAATCTTTATCACATGTTTGAGCGTGTCTTAAGTCTATAAATGTTAGAAGTTACAAATTAAAAACAATTACATAAGTTAGTATACATATTAGGAAGTGGTGAAGGGCGGGCGTTAGGGGACTGTCTTATGTAATTTTGACTTTCAAAAAGTGCTGATTTTTGGCCTAATTTCGATAAGAGGTTTTTGATTTTAATTTTGAAATTAATATATATATCATCAAAGAAGTTCATAACTAACCACCGTATGGACTATTCTTGCTTGCAGCGCTCGGCGGCTATAGCACCGGGCCGGTAACAGATGTGGTCATCGTGTTCACGGGATTTTGTTTTCAAACTGGTTAGATATGAACTTCTTTGATGGTACTTGACTTAATTAAAAAAAAAAAAAGTTTTTTCCATGTGTCTTTGCAGTTTAGCTAATGATATTAGTACCTAAGCAGACTACAAATCCCCTTTTCTCCCGTGGGTATCGTAAAAAGCTATGACATTATTAATCGAAGTAGAAGGTTTGTAGCATACAGTTCTGAGCAGTATTATGTAAGCTAATAGCAAAACATCGTCACGCTTAGCTAATGGATTGGTCCATTAGCTAAGTCTAGAGCATGACGATAATAACTTCGAAGCCAAAACTTAAGCCATGACAGCTTAAGCCAAGAGCACATTGCTACGTCCGTGAATATCGTACGCACGAGGTCCGTAATATCATCCGATATCCGAAAGGTATCGGAAGGATTTAATTGATTACTTTAACCCCAATACCCGAGCCCTGTGATATCTATGGGAGCAAATTATAATGTAGGTAAACCCGGAAAGGGACGAAATAGGGATGTGAAATTGAAGGGATCAAGGGAACTGCCAGTTGCATTTCGGTTTCTATAATTTGTGGGTTGGTTTCAGACAATCTCGTTAGCATAGTACTTTCCGAGTGTAGGTTTAGCTACCCTGTTGGACAGATGCAAACGACTGTATAGGAGGAAATTCTCAGTAGCAATGCGTTATACTCATAGTACTCCAATGTACCAGTAGTCTCGCCAGTTATGTGAAAGTCCCATGTCATAAGGAGCGAGCCTATTGCCATCAACCGGGCAAGAATCGGGTCAAATCGGCTGCTATATACTGAGATATTCACTGCTCAGCTCAGCATGTCTGGATTTGTGTAACGTTTTTCCTCTCACAGCGAGCGGAAAAACGTTATATATCAAAAACTTTTCATACATGAATGGAAATAGTCTCGTCTACTGTTCTAAAGGAATTTGTTTTTCTTTTCGCGAATCAGATAATTATGGTGAAAGTTATTAGTATGACGGGTAGAATCAACCCCTTGACGGATGCAGGTATCTAAATCACCATGTATATTATACTTTCATACTCATTGGTAGAAAGAAGCACTTTGTTAAGTTTATAAAGACAGAAAGAGAGGTTATAAATTCACTTGGAATATATTTCCTATTCGACACTAAGAATTTACGATCTAGGAACATAATGGAAAGTAAAAAGGTTCGGTTTATTGAGGCGTAAATCAGTTTTACTTGTGAATAACAGGTATTTTTCAAGTTGACTGCACTACGCCTGGAGAAATAGTTATAGATTTTTTTCAAGTGTTATACAGTCGAGACTTCAAGGGACCGCGGTTTCTTTTTCGATCAAGGAGGTTTCTCACTTACTCGGGTTTCTGGATTAAAGAGGTATATAAAAAAATACATATCTGGCCATTCGAATAGAATACAATACAAAAGAAATGTTACTTAGTTCCTCTTTTAGAAAACAAAAACAATGTTAGTTACACGAAATTTTGAATGAGTCATAAATACCTAGCAGATATCAGTTATAGAGGTTGTGGCTTGTGTTTCTCACTTAGAGAGTAAAAATGACGAGACCTGGCATTACTCTCATTTATAGAGTTTTTCGCTTACTCAATTCTCACATAATCCGGTTTGACAATAAAAAAAAAACATAATCAACAGGTATTTAACAAATAAGTTGTAGATGCCTTCTTTTAAGTATGGAGGTACCTGTACCAGAAGACCTCCTTCTTCCATAACTATACTTGAATTCGTAATCTCAGATAAAAACTGTAAATAAAAGTAAATCAAAGTAAAACTCTGAGAGGTGATGGGTAAAAACAGAAAAACTCCTCTCCTCTTTCTTTCTTCTTTCTTTCTTTTTCTTCTTCTTTAACAATGATTTTGATGATTTATTTTGGGGTCTACGTCTGTACGACCTCATGTACCAAGTTTAGTTACCTGAAGTATGTGTTTTGAAGTACAGTATTCGATAGGTACTCACCACGTCCTTAAAGTTTACACATGAAAGACGAAGAGAATGATGTGGTCTCCTATAATTGGAAGTGCACACTAGAATTTGTCCCTGTTCCTGTAAACTTGCATGAAATTGTGTAGCCTCTGTTGGATATGCAATAAATAAAAAAATTAAAAAGACAGTTTTACGTATTAATTCCTTTTTATTTATTTTTAATGGTGGGAAATTATCAAATAACTTGTCCCGCTCTGGCCGGAGTGGGAGGGCATGTCAGACTTTTACTGACTAAAACCCACCCATTGCCAGGGGCCACGGTATCCCTTTCGGACTTTCTCGCGACCCCGGCAGACGTATTGATGCCTGCGGTCGTTGACTCCATAAAAAACATCATATCATTTGTTTTTGTTTTAGTATCTACCTATGTTTGTACATCGAAATTCATCACGTGAAGCCAGTTTAGCTAGCTACTTTAATTTGACCTTGTATAGCTACTTTCACCCGGTTATTGGATTTAAAAAATCATTTCAAATCGAACAAAAATACTCCCGTAATCTGGCTAATCCGCTAGATTTAAAGCAAAAGTTTTAAATATTTCGTGTTCAATATTCAGCTTATCCTATGAGAGTTTCATGTCAATCAAGGTAAAACGTTTTTCCAATAATTTTAAATATTGAATATTTGAAGATGTCCTTCTAAATATATATCCAAGCTTTTGGTTCAATCTAAACGGAAAAATTACCCCAAATATCGTACAGGAAAAAAGACCTCCACTAAATGAATATAGTTGTTGAGTATCGAGAAAAGGGAAATCAGCTGTAGATCTTGATGTGCAATGCTATCAATAATGCATTTATTTATTTTAGCATATACATATCATATTTGCACAGTTGATCTTAAGTCCTTCAATTGGATGTAATTAAGAATGAAGACGATACTTCACAGACTAACAGTGAACAAAGCATTAATTATAATTGTACGATTCAATTCCTCATTCAAAGAAAATATCTTATTATACAACATTTCCGAATACCAACGAAAATTATCCACGCAAAAACGTTATCCGAACCCATCTCAACAAGCCGTTCAGAAAATAATTACCTCTCCGAAGACTGTCCGCACACGACACAATTTCCCAGGAAAATATACGAGATTCTAGCAATATTCCCGACAAGAAAATAGCAATTACGCACTACTTTTGTATTAGCGAATAAAACCTTACATCCAGCCATTTAGTCGGGCAATGTCGCAAGGCAATAACGTACCAGTAATCCCGGGATTTCAGGATTCAGTAGGAAGTATTATTGTGTACTTTGCCATTGCAATACCAGGCGAGACTAAATTAACAAGCGGAATGCAATATATTGCCCGGGATTTGTAGCCCGGATTATGGGATTTCTTTTAGATGTTCTAAAGTTTTTTTTACTATGTGATTAAAAGAAAGACCGATGTTGAGTACTTATAAGCTATTTTCTTTTAGCTAGATCGTAAGAACATCTTTGAATTTACAATAAATTCCTAGATGTTGTTCTGGTTTTCTTCACAAAGTATTTAAATATTGTTTTTGTTTCGTTGAAAAACTTCAGAAGAAAAACAGTTTTCAGAAACGCTGTTTAGTAATAAAAACGATTCTGAGAACCCCGTTTTATTTTGTAAACTATCCTAAGCCCACGTTTGCACTGACGTAAAAATATCGCGGCGGAATTTTATCGCGCACTGGATTTTCAACTTTCGCCGAGCCGAGCGTTAAGAATCCAACGCGCTAGGACGCACTCTAGTCCCAGCGCGTTGAAAAAACACACTGTTAGATTTTCAACTCTCGGCGCTAAGCAGCGCGTTGAAAACCCAGAGCACGAAAAAAATCGCCGCGATATTTTTACGTCCGTGGGCACGTGGGCTAAAAGACTTGTTTACAATTAGGTATCTACCTACTAATAGTTATAATACATTTCGTGTCTAGCTTTACAGCAGTGTGTCTCAAAATAATATAAATATATATAGGTACTATACTATATTTAAAAAAAAAAATACTATTGTTTTGTAGCTTTTACCCGCGGCTTCGCCCGCGTAGAGATCGGAAATTATCCGACGGGAATGTATTAATGGTATAAAAAGTATCCTATGTTCTAACCCAAGTTATGGTCTACCCGTGTGCCAAATTGCATTCGAATCTATTCAGCCGTTTTAGCGTGAAAGCGTAACAAACAAACAAACTCACTTTCGCATTTATACTATACTAGCAACGCCCCGCTGTTTCACCCGTATAAGTCTCGAATCCGTCAGAATTTCGGGATAAAAAATATCCTATGTGTTAATCCAGGTTATAAACTATCTGTTTGCCAAATTTCATCCAAATCTGTTCAGTAGTTTTTGCGTGAAAGAGTAACAAACATCCATACTCACAAACTTTCGCGTTTATAATATTAGTAGGATTAGTTAGGATATATTTCTATTATTCAAATATGTAGATACACGCCCACTACTTTTGTCTGGTACCTTTTTACTTTGTCCAGTACCTACATAACTTTAAATAAAAAAAATATTTTTCTTTCACATTTTATTAATTACCTACTAAACAATATTGTTATTCTATCATAATTTTTATCAGTTTCCATTAAAACCATTTTGATACCCACACTGGAAATTATCTGTAATCCAAAGAACTACTACAGAGAGCCGAGCACGACTGTGCGAAATCAACGTTGGAAATACTCGTTTTGAACATGATATTGATTTAGTTTGAAGCCTTATTCATATCTATAGCTTAGGGTGATACTCATTGTGCTTGTCGAATTAATTTCAACAACAATTATATAAGATAGTTGTTTTTTTTTATTCCAAAATCAATCGAAATAACATTACTCCGCGCATTAATGCTAGGGCTTGTGTTTTCCAAATAACAGACTTCAGAATATTCTAACCCTCCGATTGGTTCCAGGTGATTGCACGTACCCACACCGGCAGTGTCGGCGACGAGCTTCATCACAGTGGCTGGAACGTTTGCTCCAGTTGCTATGACGACCCCTCTCTAAAAAGGGACCTCCTTATTCTGCCTGCTTTGAAATCTGCGAAAGTTTTTGTCGTGGATGTCGGCTCGGACCCTCGGAAACCAAAGATGCATAAAGTAAGTGGGAAATGGGTACTTTGTTCTTTTGAGTGGCTACTGGAAACTTATTTTTGTCAAAGTCACTGATTAGCTCAGAACTATGTGAAATCCGGTACAGTATGACACAATAAAAATAGGTACTGAAAAATATCACCTAATCGAACGATCAAGACTTGTATCTAATAGTGACAAGTTTTTTTCTTATTTCATAGTTCTTGGCTCCGGCAATACTATCGTACCTGCCTGCCTGATTATGCCTTGCCTGCCTGCCTTTATTTAAACTCGAGTCATTCAAATTTAAAAAAAAAAAACGATATTGTTTGACGAAATTTGCCAATGGTACTTAAATTAGGTATTTTTCTAAAATACTAGAAAATATACAAAAAAAACTAAGCTAAAGAACAGCTAAAACAATTAAATAGGCCAGTTTTATAATTTAAAATAAAAATATCACTTTCCTATCTCTTGTAAAAAACTAAGTAAGTGCTAATCTAAAATAAGAAAAACATTTTTTATACGCATCCAAGTGAATAAGCCTAAAAGAGATAAAAATACCTACTCGTCTATATTAATTAAGTGCTTACCGTCCTAATTCTGTAATCCTTACTATAATTTAATTTAATTATTTTTCTAATTTAGAAGGGTCTGTTATTATTTGAATGGTTGAAATTGAAATATCTTAATGTCGAAAAGTCGAAACAGCATTACAATTTGTCAACCACCAACCAAAAACATATTTTTTTACTTTCGTAATATGGACTACGACAAAAGCATCAAAATGTGTTCACGCATTACATAGGCAGTAATAAATAAACCAATTCCACATTATTTATATTTTCTCCGTTGTAGTATCATGAAAATATTTAAAGATTAGGTAGGTACCGTTAACTGCCCTAACTTCACCAGGCGTCCTATGTTTGCCTATAATGAAAAAGATGTAATCTTTTAAAATTTACTTGTATGGCAATAGAAACTCTCTATGAAAACTCAGAGTTAAAGACTCAAAGAAAAAGATATTACAGCTTTTTCATTATAGGCAAACATAGGACGCCAGGCGACATTAGGGCAGTTGACGGTACGTAGTCACGAGCAAACCTTACACTTACCCAAGATTCATAAGATTTTTTATTTTAAAGTCATTTTATGAAATAGGTATTTTCTCAAAGTTGCAAATTTTATTTCACGAGAAGAACGCTTCTGAATTTTGCGTGACTCGTGACTACAGAAATTTCCTTTTCTACAGTTATATTATTATTACTCGAAAGAACGTTAAGTCCTTCCCAAAGTTTAACAATAAAAGTAGTAAAAGTCACATCCCACGTTCAGCTTTGCTTCGCCCTCATCTCCATATACCGTTATGACCCTAATTGCCTTGATTGATACTTGAACTATCACGGGAAGATTACCAACTGAGTGCTTTATATTATTTTTCGAGTGCTTTGCAAATATGCGCTTTAAGACCGAATTTGATGAGTAGTACATTAGGTCGCTATTTGCATACAAAAATTGGAAATATGAACGTACACTTTAGTTGGTTGGTTGTTTTAAATCAGGAATGATTATTGACTATGTAACTGCCTGAATAATATTTATAAACTATTGACTTCTGTTAATTTCTTCACAATCTAAATTTCATTATGTAACTTTTAGAAGGAATAAAATTTTTTAAAAAAAAACAACAAGAAAATTAAGTAAATGATCTTACTTTTACTTACTTTTATTTTTACTCTTACAAATTTATCGATAAGTATTTACGGATAACTTAGACATTTCAAAAGTTTTAAAACAGTCTGTTTTTAAGAGGAATTTAGTGTTGGATATTAAAATGACCTTTTATAAACATGCATCTTTTATTTATTGCCAAGAAAAACGATTAAACTCGGGTTTTTACCAAACTATCCATTCGATATACCCAAACAGGGCATCGAGTAAAGAATGGATGTTTTAGATCCGCAAAGAATCTATCTTCCTCGGATCAGTAAATAAACATCCTTGCCACCTTGAAAGTATACGTTTAACAATGGGTGCAAAGGTACAGAAGAGTTAGACTGCACAAGTGTGGACAAACAACAAGTTTGTGGAACGGGACCAGAGGTTGGAATACTGTCGATTTAGTTCTACGTGGACTTGGTTTAATTTGTTACTATCTGTTTTATGTCTCATTTGAATTAAGTTTCTGTAAATTGTACTACATGACTGGTTGATTTTGATCCAGGTACTATCTGCTAAAGAAAGAAAGAAAAAAAGAAAGAAAGAAAATAAATTTATTTGACTTAGGTTAAATAACAGGTTCTGGTCAGGCTAATAAGAGGTTTGACTGCAGTGATAGCATTTTCAGGCTTGAAACTAGATCCTGCTGCGTTTGTTTTTGTCATAAACAAATATTTATCTAAATACATCATGGATTTCCACGAACAATATTAATTTGTGGAAAGACAATGTATTAGGGTGATTAAGGCATCTATCGATAAATCAATATCAGACCCAATTTACGGTCTATTCAGGATTCCTGAACGTCGATCGTAATTTAAATTCTCACACGGAGCACTTATCCGTGTTTTTTCTAGATTGTTTGTTAGATTTATGGTCCAATTTTACGATCGGCTTGGCAACGAAGCGTCCGCGCCCAAGATTGAAGAGTAAACAATTTGTTTGGGTCCTTAAAAATGCAGTTGCGGTCGTGGTACGTACTTCGGAAGTTTGTACGTGCTTTACTGAAATGGCTCTACCATTGGAGAGGCTGATCATAAAACTGAATTTTTATGTCAACAGATCTGGAAAAGTTTTTTAATTCTTAGCTTTTATGTTTCGGATTTTCCGAGGGAACTACAACTTTATTGCGAGAGCGTAAAAACTAAAACAAACGGCTGTTCCCGAAGTAAATTGTTGTTTTACGCTGAATGTAGATTTACGAAACAATTTATCGGCCGAAATCGAATCAGCAAAAAGAGGCTGCTGTTCAATCCGGTTGATTGAATTTGCTTGATTTTCTTGAGTGATAATGAACAGAATCGCGTGAAAACATAACTGCTAAAAGCGTGTTGATTCTCTTTTATGTCGGTGAAGCAATTTGTTTTTGAGGATAGGCTTAACACATTTATCAACAAAATTCTAAAGGTAGGGAACGAGCGGAGGGCGGAGGGTTTACAAAAGTGGTGTATATACAGGGTGGCAGGGACATCGATGCACAACCTGTTACCATGGATTCAGTACATGAATCTGGACATTGACAAGAAAGAAAAGAAAAAAATATGACTGCTGTTTCCTACAAAAGTACACTACGCGGTCAAAATGTATGGAAAAGCAATTTAATTTTTTATAACCTAAAATATTTCAACACAGGGGCGTCCAGAATCATGAATTGAATCCATTGTAACAGATTATGCATCGATGTCCCTGCCATCCTGTATATACACCACTTTCGTAAAATATCTAAGTTTTATTTAATACGTCCTCAAACGATAATGTTGAACTACAATTAAAGTTATTTTTGGAAACTTAAATTGAATAATCCATTTTATTTGAATTTAACAACAAACCAGAGCTTGAATATAACTAAGTAAAATAAACAACATTAAAACATATCTTCCTCTCGAGCGTCTATTTAACTTGCTACAGAATAAAATACTCCACTACAATATTAAAATGCAATTTTATTTAATACTATCCCGCGACTTCATCCGCGAAATTATCGCTCGCCTGCGCTATTACTTCATGTTCGCTTACCGTTCTTTCTGGCTTTTTTCTTTTTGCTCAGCTCCTAAGGGTCGTAGCGTAATGTTAAATATCCTACAACATTCCTCAGGAATTGGGCTCTCAAATACATTTTTTTTTTTAATTCGACGTCGGGTTTGAAAAGTTGTTTTTGCATTTGATATCATGTCATATTTCAGAGATAGCGCGTTCAAACCTACAAACAAACTCTTCACGTACTAGCTTCTGCACGAGACTTTGTCCGCGAGAATTTATTTTTTCAATAAATTGAAAAGTTTTATCGCAATCGGAATGGCAGCGCATAACATACGAACAAACAAACATTGTTTTTTTGACGTGACAACGTCTTATAAATTGGTTTGCCGGGTGACACTTCAAGAAACTGCGTTACGCTCCGCTCACGTTATGCGCTCACAATGAGAGCGAGTGAGAGGCACGCGTCCCTTCCACTCGGGCATGGTTAGCCCGCCTAAGAGCGAGAGAGACAGACATAAAAAGTGAAAGGCACGCGTCCCTTCATTTGTTCCTACTATACGAATGAATATTCACATTAAAATTATTTTACCACTCAAAGTCGTTGTCACGTAAAACTTTCGCCCGTATACCGACTTTACAGGCAACCAATTTTTTTTTTTTTATATTAGAATAGCTTGCGCCAACGTATTCGCCCGCGTGATATCCTTATAAATTATAGCTTAAGTTACTCAGTCATAATATAGCATTCTAACGGTGAAAGATTTTTTTTTATCTGTCCAGTAGTTTTTGAGTTTATTCGATATAAACAAACATACAAAAAAATCAAATCTTTTCTCTTTATTATATGTATTAGTTTAGGTAGACAACCCCGCTCCAAGTAAGCCTTGGGTAAATAAAAACACCAATTTCTTCATAAATTGCATATTACATAATCTTGCTTGCTTCAAAGGGATTCTTGGTTCCATCAAATACCCTGGTTTAAGTAGAGTACATATTTTGTTTTTATAAAAAATATGTGAAGTCAATATTTATTTTGTTGGAGTAGGGTAAATAAATTAATATAGCTATTTGAAGCCAATAAAGCTTAGGATTTGGGTTATAAAAGTGTAGGCCTCATTTTCAAGATTGGATCTTCGATCGAAAGGTCTTAAGTGGGATGTGATAAGGTATAACGTGAAATTCAAATTTTCTTTAGTTTTTTTGCAATTTGCAGATCACGTTGTGACGTTGTATGTTGATTAAAATATGATTCGCGACCGTAACAAATATGGCTTTACAGAATTATAATCATTAAAATCAGCAATACAACTCCATAAGTTAGCATAATCTTCAAATGTCATGACTTCATGAAATAGTCATTCAATAGGATTACATGAACTTAGACAGTTGTATTGATCATTTTTATGATTATAATTCTGTAAACAAACATTTTATAGGGCCGCGAATCAATATATAAAACATACAACATGATACTGACTGCAAATAGCAAAAAACGTAAGAATATTTGAATTTCACGGGCTACCTTGACGCTTTCGCCTTAAGTTCAAGCTCAACTGTTTAATATTATGGGGACCCCTCTCAGTTTACTCAAAGAGGTTTATGAAAATGTGATCTCAATTTTTTTTAAATTACTGCTTAAGTCTGAGTGCTAACTTATTTTTTATTTATGAAGTGTTATCCTTAATCTAACTTGTATTTTTAACTTCAAAACATTTTAAAGTTCATGTAATTGTGATTCATTAGTAGCACTAAACAAGATAACGTTAAATAAGCTGATATAAAATAACCTTTTTTTTTTTTTGAGGATGGGAAGTCATCAAATGACTTCTCCCGCTCTGGGCAAAGCGAGAGGGTTTGTCAGACTTTTACTGACTAAAACCCACCTGTGTTCCTTCCGTTGCCTGTGTGCCGGGGCCGCGATATCCCTTTCGGACAAACCCGCAACCCCAGCAGGGTTATAAAATAACCTAGAGCTCAGAACACCAAACATACAAATACAGCCACAATCAAATCGACCACAAAAAATCAACTCAATTGAACGTGAATAATCAACTAAATAATAACCCCAATTTTGGAGGAAACTACTATTTAACTTCATAGGCCAAAAACTACTCCCCCCACAAATAATCTCCCATCACCATCGATCATTGGCCACTGACCACCATAATTATTGCAAGGAGCGTCACATACAGAATAAAATTAAACTAGCTAGCAAAACTCGACCGACATAATGAGATTTGATGTTTTTGTGAGGGGTCAACGACCGCTAGTAATTTAATTACTAGAAGTATGAGTTTAAAAAAATCAGTTGTTTTTGTTTTATAGTATTTATATGATATCGACATGTGTTTACAAAAAAAAACTGTTGTTTAAACATATATTTCAAGTAACTACACTAATCTACGTTCGCAATTTATCTGCCAAACATGTAAACAAACACGAGTTTCAGAAAAAACAACTGTAATGCCTACGTATAAGATTCAGTTTGCGCTGCAAATTCATATTTTTTTATGACTTTTTCAGCAGTACTAGTCAGTCTAAAATCAACTTTATTTAAACTTCAACAAAGTTGATGTTTGTAGTGGAAATAACTTTTAATTGGAAACAAGGATTTTAATAGACCTTACCTAAGGTCATTGACATAAAAAATATATCAGCAGTATTTTTTTGTTCTGTCATTTTTAGATATCGATGTCATACCTGCTGAGTTTCGCTAGGTAATTTAATTTGACCCTGTAGTTTGACGGCGAAATTTTCGCAACTAGCAGACTAGCTCTCTCCAACTCATCCCGAATCTGTCGTTAAACTTGCAACATTCCAACTACAGCCAGACAGTTCGCGAACTCGTTATATTGGCTGTTAGACCTTTGCTTGTCCTTTTCACACTACATATTGTACTTAGAATTCGGGAACGATATGTAGTAGCAATATAACATTATGATATCCACGTAGATGCTGAAGTTTCATAAATATTTGCTGTGTTCTAGCAATCCACTCGGAATTGTAAAGCGATGCGGACTTGAAATATAATTTATTTATTTAATACTTTAACACACAAATATACAGAGGCGAACCTATGCCATAGGCATTTTCTACCAGTCAATCTTTGGGTTGGTAATGCAGAGACAAAAAGTGGTAGAGGTGCAATAACGAAAATTGTCGAATAAATATTTATGTAAATATAAGAGAAAAATAACTATAAATATAATAGTAATAATAATAATATACGTAATTATATATAAATATAAGCAGATATAAATACACGAATATACTAAAACAAATAAGACAAACAATGGGAAAACATTACCGTTGTGATGATACTGCCAGCTTCTTACGAATGTGCCCGCAAACTTTAACTTTAAAGGAATTTATCAATCTATTTTTTATGGTTTTGAAACGACACTTCAGACTACTTTTCTATAATTAGTAATTCCAAGAAATAGAGACTAATATTTGTGCAAAATTTTGGAATATAAAACGCAGGTTTTACAAGGTAAATACTAAAAAGGTGCTTCGCCTAAAAGTTTACTCCGAAAAAGCCAACTTAAATGTAAATCCCTTACTATCGGGCAAACTGCTAAAGACCTCATTCTCTCAGCTCCCTTATATAGAGGGTTCATAGCGAAAATCTCATTACCAGGTAATCGACGGCTCCAAGATGAGGTCATTCAACTGCAGTTTCCCGCACACGACGCACTGCCTGGCAACTGGCGAAATCATGATTTCGACGATGGGAGATAAAGACGAAAACGGAAAAGGGGATTTTGTGCTCATCGATTCGAAGACTTTGGAAATGACAGGTGAATTGTGAACGCGCCTTTACACAGTTTCAGCAGAGGGGACAGACTTAATAGGCACCATATTGAAAACAAAAAACTTAAATCGTCCGTTTATTTTTTAGGAACGTGGACGAAGGGAAATAAACTTGCGAAGTTTGGCTATGATTTCTGGTACCAGCCATATCACGATGTGATGTTTGCTACTGAGTGGGGTACGCCTAAAAGGTTCAAGACGTAAGTATATTAAATTACATGGATCTAGCATCATTATCGAAATTCTGATTGAATAACAGACTCATTTTGTGAACATAATTGAATTTAATTATTTATCTACTCGTCAAGTGTCTCTTCTAGAATAACAATCTACTTGAAACCTATTATATTCACGCACAACTAAGCCCTTATAGGCCGTTCCAACAAATACGTTGTTACGCAGAACACTAGAGGAGTTTATTCATTTGAATATAATCTCGTCCTATATGAAGAGAAGACTTAAGGCTCTGACCAGAGGCAAGTGGTCTAAGTAGAGTTGTCTTAAATAAAAAAACAAATCTATATAGTTTGTGATGGCGGAAAAAATATATATTAATGTTGAACATATTTCTTAGAACTTGGTTATTACCAAAACACGTTTTGAAAAAAGCTCTAGTTACAAATTAACGGTAAACTTACCTTTTACCTTGAGTTCCAATCCAAAATATCTGTATTAAATATCAGCGTACGCTGGTAGTTAATTTTATCAAGATCGTCTTATTTGAATGCAGAACTTGTTTTTTTTTTTCGATTACTCAACTTATTTTTAATTAAATAGATAATTGCTTCATATTTTGCAATAAATCACAAGCGTTGTGTCATCACGCTTCTCTTTCCTTCCTACGCAGCCCAACAGTGACCGCGGTTTAGCTCTTGTCAGCGTCTTAATAAAGTTAAGACATAGCTAAAGCTCAGCGGGCCTAGCACGAACGCACGGATTAAACGTAACGTTAAATAGAACGACTTTAAAACTTAAAATATTTGTTTCACTTATATGTTTACTTGGTTTTAAGACTTTATTCATATCTATGGGTACTAATTGTGCTGGTCGCAAAAATACAGGGTCAAAATAAATTAGCTAGCGAAACTCCACAGACGTGATGGGCATCGATATCTAAACACGATACAAGAAAAAAAAAAGATACTTTGTTGTTTTTTTTTGGGGTCAACGACCGATACTATTGTAGTTATTTGAAGTATGAGTTGAGAAATTCAGTTTTTTTTGTTTTATCTTGTTTAAATATTGATAGCTATCACGTTCGCGGAGTTTTGCTAGCTAATTTAATATAACTCTGTCATCATCGTCTGCCTAGCCTTTTCCCAACTATGTTGGTATCGGCTTCCAGTCTAACCGGAGGCAGCTGAATACCAGTATTTTAAATGGAGCGACTGTCTATCTGTCCTCCACAACCCTACTGGGTAATACGAAACCCCTTGGTAAACTGGTTGTCAGAATTTCGGGCTTCTGACAACCCGTAACAACTGTCAGAGATATACAAATGGCAGGAAGGACCAACGGCTTAACGTGCTTTCTGAGGCACGGTCCCTCCTCGCTTCGGAAAAGTCGTTGAGCTGTTGGTCCTGTTCTAGCTCTTGGTATGTAAAGATGGTCATCCATCCAAGGACCAACCGAGGCAAGCATAGCTTAACCTGATCGATTGACCCGTGCGGCTATTATTACTTAGCCACAAGCCCCTCATAATTCATATTTATATTAATTTGACCCCCGCACGTTCGTGCTAGAGTTTCTGGTAACGGCTTCGTGTGATATTTTATTAGATCTCCTTTATTACTGATCTCATCTAGGGCTTTCGCTTTAAGTCTTTTTAGTATTTGTTCTTAAGCGAAATATTATTAACTTCATCCGTCGCTAGCAGTTCAATAAAACAGATACCATCTTATTTTACGTTCTCAACCATTTCTCCTAGTAAATGAAATAAAAACAGGGGTTTTATTTTCATTTTTTAAATTAGAAAAGCAGATTTTGTTCAGCGTTCAACCCACAGGCTTAGAATTAGTAAGACGTTGTCTTGGAAACGGGTGGAGGAGGCTTTGTCCGGTATCAATAGCGGTCTTTGTATGTATACAAAAAAAAGTCTATATTAAAAAAAAACGAACTTAAGTTTTGTTAATATTTACTGTTACTTACAAATATCAAAGTATTCTAAAGATAAGAAACAAGCTTGTAAGGAAAATAAAGCTATTATTATTTCCTTTATTTCTTTTAAAATTCATATTGTTTATATTTTTAAATAACATTAAACATTAACATTAACAACAACTAACAAAACACACACACTAACACTAACATTAACTTTATTAACATTATTATTAATAATGTTATTAAAATTAAAATAATGATATTATTGGATGATTACATCATAGATAAAAATGCTTGGCTTAATGCTGGTCCTGCTCCACAGCCACTTGGGCTCACTAGTTAAAAAAAAATATGTTTGGAAGAGTTGCTTATAATTTTTTCTGACATTACAAACTTAATGTTTATTTTTTATTTAAACAAGTTTTAATTGTTGAATACTCGTCGGATAATGATTTTCTTTCTCTTTGGTAGTAACATTCTATTAATCTCTCAAATACATTGCAGATTAGTTTTGTATAATTTAGAAGCAATTTTTAAATTTTTGTAAATGTGAGCACCATGGAGTCGTTTGTATTTTTTTTTAAATTTATTAAGATGTATGTTGACTTGAAAGATCATGGTAGCTGAGAGTATGGCATGCTCACTTAAATGTCTCGCTGATGGTGGCGAGTGTGTTGGATCATTCGGTTCCCTACAAAATGGTTGAGCTGAATGGTGCTGATCCACGCGTCATGTTCGTGAACGGGCGCCGTCAGTTGTGACTGGTCATCTCTTATCTGCCATGGCTTATTTTTAATCTTATATGTTGAATTGTTTTGATTATTTTTTTGTACATTGTTCTCACATATATGTAGAAGCAACAAGAATAAAGTACCCAGGATTTTGTAATTTTCTATATTTAAAAGAGTGTCCTTGGAGTTTCTTGCCCGTTCTTCTTCATAAAGATCTACGTTTTGGAATAGGCATCTAGCTTCAACTTTCTGACTAACTGACCGACTATTTGACAATTCAAAAGTGCCTGTAAATGGTTTAATTGAAATAAATGCTTTGAGTTTGAGTTTGAATAAAGAGCATTTATAAGCCATTTACAAATATAAAAAATTGTAGCTCACCGGTATCGGGAACAGGGTCTATTATTATTAAAATCCTTTATTTCATTTATAGACACTTAGTTTACATTTTTGAATATTTTTATAAAACATTTAAAATATAAATATAGGAGTATTTAAGTATTATATTATATATTATATTCGTATTATATGGACGTTATTTTCTTTAAACAAGGCTGTGTCCAAAACTAAAGCAAACTCTTACTTCCCCAGTGGTTTTCACGAAGAAGACTTATCGAACAAGGACCACTACGGAACCTCGTTGAATATTTATAAATGGTCAACGCACGAGCTGCAGCAAGTCATAGATTTGGGCCCCGAAGGCTGCGCACCCCTCGAGATCAGATTTCTCCATGATCCCAAATCCGCGCAGGGATTTGTCGGGTGTGCGGTGAACGCAAACGTTTTCAGGTACGAGATTTGCAAGGATTTTTGTTATAGCGACCTTGAGAAAGTTTTGAACGTTCGTTTTGTTTGATATCACCTGATTTTATTTGAGGTTAAAGCTATTTCAATTTCCCTTAAGATTGTGCTTATGTTCAACTTTTATTGTATCAATATCAATTACAGTTTGTTAGACATTAAGTATACCACTTTCATATACAAAAGAAAGGTACTCAAAACGTACAATTAAATGCTAGACAGATACTGTCTCACAAGAGTAAAGTAACGAAAGAAGTAGACGGCAAGGAAACGGAAGACTGTGAATATTTCACAGCTACTAAATGGAATAACTAAGTAAAAGCTTTCAATTAACTTTATTTAGGTTCTACAAAACATCAGACGGATCGTGGAAAGCCGATAAAGTCATTGACATACCAGCGAAGAAAGTTTCCAAGGACGGCGTTGAGTCCGAGATTAACGGTAACTTTCTGCTTTTCTTTTATTTTTCTCTAGTTATCCTACATTTCCTTTCGGGTAACAGTTTTGTTTCGCTAAATAAAACTTTGAAAACACACAAGTTTACGGGTAAATTTTTATTCTCCTAACCTGCCTCAACCATTCGTAAAACTCAAGCTGCTGAAAAATTGCGTTTTCCAGCGCTTCAAATCATAAATCTAAGTGATCCACACGTACAAATTTTATGAAGTTTAAAACTTTTCTGGCTACAAGTCTTGATATTTCAGTGGAATAAAACATTTTTATCATATTTCAGGTTTATTGGGAGATATCATAATATCTTTGGATGACAAATATTTGTATGGCTCATGCTGGTTACATGGTGAAGTGAGGCAATATGATATTTCGGATCCTAAACACCCAAAATTGACTGCAAAAGTTCATCTTGGAGGTGTTATCGCTTCAGACCCTGAAACAAAACTGATCGAGGACAGAGAGTCGAAGGTTAGAAATTCCTTTCTTCCAATTGTAATAGGTAGTTGAAATTAACGCCTCATGACTTGACACAATTACGTTTTCGCTTTGTCATTCTTTTCATTTAGAGTTTTTACCCTCTGATGTTTGCTAAATTACTTTTCAACGTTTGTTCCATTTGTGTAATGTTTCAGTGTCGTTGATGTTTCTATTTTATTAATAACTATTTCACTCATTCGTGGTATTGCTTTATAGTGCTTCATCATTTTTGTTTACATTTTCATTCAGTTTTTTGATAAAATGCGCGTAATTAATTTCGAGTATATTGTTATTGATAAAATTATCATTAGTGTCAGTTACATTGACTAACCTAATAGGAATTTTCCCAAAACATATTTTATTGGTAATTTGGTAATAACTAAAACATATTTTGCCTTTATAGGTACTCGTACAACCTGAGCCGGTAACAGTGAAAGGCAAGATCCTACAAGGGGCTCCTCAAATGCTGCAGCTTTCTCTTGATGGAAAGCGTCTGTATGCCTCGTCGTCCATGTTTTCACCGTGGGACAAAGAGTTTTACCCAAAAATGGCTAAAGAGGTAAAGGGTCTAAGTTTCAACTAAACATAATAGAAAAGCATTATAAGCTCACGTCGCGTAACGCTTGCCTTTTATATTTTATAAACTTGATGTGTATTCTTTGAATAGCATGCACCAGTCTAGAAAAGATAAAACAAAATTCACATAACCCTAATATTTCGCATGTTTTAAATAACCATTTAGTTAAAAATTCTACAGATTCTAACTACAAAATTCTTAAACTCATAGGGGATCCCAAAAATGTAGAGCACGGAGACTATATTAAAAGTCACACGGCCGAGTATGTGAAGGCTGTAGACAAAGTATTTTATTAGGTTACGTCCACTTTCACCCCAGCACAGACCGCAATAAACAGCCCTTATCTCTTATATCAAAACCTTCGACCTCCGTCTTATTTACGTCCTCGCCCTTTATGCAATGTTCTACAAAAATAAAGTTATTTTTGTAAGATACATTTTGTGAGACATGTCACCTGGGATTGATGAATAATTCATGATCCACGTCGCATATTTTGTTATACAAATAACTGACAGCCGCTGTAATTTTAAACCAAGTTGTATGAACTTTCCTTTTTTGCTTTAATATTAACTGAAACGGGCTTGAATTATATTTTATGGGATGAATATCATTTTCAAACTAATATCAAAAGAAAAATGTTATTAATTATGCACCTCTGATGGTATCATTTATTTAATAAAACAAACATGGCAGAGGACTTTGAATTGCGGTTAGTTTAAAAACGTATGCATCAATGTTATGCCCTATTAGTTCCAATAATGAATTTGCCTTTGTTGATTTTCGAACAGCCCTATTTTACAGAAATATTTTTCACATACAAAACAAAAACCGGTTTCCTTCGGTACGGATCTGAAAATTATTTTTGTGCTGGACCCCGCAAAATTCAAATACATTTGTATTGTATCGCCAGGGTGGGTGGATAGTAAAGTTGGACGTGGACACGGTGAATGGAGGCATGAAGTTGGATCCGGACTTCCTTGTTCACTTTGGGAGCGAACCGGACGGCCCGGCCTTGCCACATGAAATGAGGTACCCACGAACTTTTTAACGATAAACATGTATGAAATTTTGTGCCAATGGAAGTTGTGATAGCTATGTTTGGTTTTAAATTTAGTTTGGTGTTTGGTTTTCAGTTTCACATGTTGATTCTTTTTAGTTTACTTTTTATTTCATTTTCAGTTTCAAGTTTCTTTTTTGGAGTTTACTTCTTAAGAATCGATTTTCATATAAATCGAGGAGATCGATCGAGAGGAGTGAAAGGAGGACCGGACAAAATGCTCCCCAACAACCAATAACAACCACACATATATCATTAGATAGGCATTTTAATATAGAGCAAAAACTAAAATTAAAATTATGGCGGCTCATTTAAAATTGCTGTGTGAAAAAAGTTGTGGCGATGTATGGCAGGACTGACCTGGACGGTAGTTAACAGAATTATTGAATATAAATCACTTCTAGTGATCTAGTTTGAATATTTTCAAATGTATGAATTGCGATGACAAGACAATAATATGGTACCTTCGAGCTGATCTGATGATGAATCTGGACGCTAGATAATGGAACTCTTCAATAGCTACTAGTAAACCCATCGAATATGGGCTCATTAGATGTGTCTCAACGAGCCCTTTTTATTTTACCAGATTACGAGGACCTGATGACTGACCTGGACGCTAGATAACGTAACTCTTGAATAGCTACTAGTAAACCCATCGAGTATGATCGCACTAGATGTGTCTCAACGAGTCCTGTACATTTTACCCGATGAGGAGGACCTGATGACATTAAGATTAAGATCACCAGAAGTGATTAACTATTCAAAGGGTCCGTTAACTACCGTCCAGGTCAGTCCTGCTAAACATCGCCACAACTTATTTCACACAGCGATTTGAAATGAGCCGCCGTAGTAGTTATTGTATAATATTAAAATACCTATCTAATGACATATGTGTGGTTGTTATTGGTGCTTGGACCAGCTTCCATACATTTTTACCGATTCTCCTTTATACAAGAGTTATGTTTTTCTGCGCAACGTACCTTGCGCTCCCTAGTTTTCTTTTATTTTTATATTTGCGTTTACTTATCATCATTGCCTATTGCATATTCAAAGACAATCGTAATAACGAGTAAATTCCAGTCGTGCGTCGGAGGTGACACATTATACACTTATTTTCAGTTTTTCTGGAAGTGTAGGTTAATTTAGAAAGAATTGATCGATTTTCATAGCGAAGAAATACAAAAATCTTTCCGCTAAGTTTTCTGCCCATATGAAACAATAAAACTACCGATATCTTCTTTCCGAAAAGTATTAAGTATATGTGTCATGCGCTTTTCACAAACAATGCCTTAATTTGGAAATTATCTTTCTCAGATACCCAGGAGGCGACTGCACCTCTGACATTTGGTTGGCTGAAGACTAAATACTCTGATATAATTGCTTAATAACATGTGCCAATATTTTTGTATGCGTGTTAAAATAACAATAATATTTCATATTATATCTACGATTTTGCATATAAAAGTACATTAGTAAGGCATAATTTTATTCTGTTTAGCAACGACATGATAAATGATTATATTGTAAAGTTGTATTTTGTATAAACGAACGTAATGCTTTTATGTAGGTTTTAATAAAATGTATATCTGAAAATTCTTGAAGTTTCAATTATTGTGAACTGATGTGGGCCCTTTTTTAGCCGACTGCGAGATTCAAAGAAGGGTAATGTGTTTATCAGCCTTGTATGTACTCGTATGTTTGTTTGTTCTTTTGTGGCGCTCTAGAGACCTAACTCGTGAACTGATTTCGACGATTCTTACGTCAAACGATTTTTTTTAAAATCTTTTGAGTGCTGAAGACATGATAGTAAACAAAATTCAATATGGCGACAACCAGACGCCAAACTGTGTAAAAAAAAGGAATGTCGACGAACTACCTATGTAGAGAGAAAAAAGAGAACTATAAAAAAGATGGAAACAAGATGACCTATTTCTGTCTCCAATCCCACTTAATACTATAAACAATCTCATGCAGTCGGAGGCATCTTCTTTAAGAATAAAAATCTATTGCCTCCGACTGTATGAAATTGTTTTTACTGTTTTTGACTGTATGAAATAGGTCAAACTGTTTCCATCTTTTTTAAAGTTCACTTTTTCTTTAATTAAACACTAAAAGAACTTGAAATCTCACGAATACAAATTAATGAAAATACTTTCAACCCTATATCTACAAATATAAGCGTTAAAACTCTGTATTTTGTAAAATACCGGTGATAAACACTTATGTAATTTACAATCATCTGTATGTGCTAACAATTAGAATAATTCAGGCATATTTTCCATTCAATTACACGTATTCCACCAACGTACCACTGCACAGCGGTGGTCGAATTAGCAACTTTTCATGTAATTGTAGCCACGGGTTCCAGGGAATACAGCTTACTGTCCTATCGTGTTTAATGTTCCGGTGAATATGCATTCAAACGTGCTGTTTAGTGGGCTGATTTGGAACTGCATGTTTAGCGGAGTCTAATTTTGGTATGTGTCTAAAATAAAACAACAAATAGGTTCGTGTTCGCCCGCGGTTGTACTCGCATGAAATGTAACACTAATCAGTTGTCCTAATTTATCCAAAGCAACATGAAAAGTAACGCAACAACGAGGAGTTACAACGTATGTTACTTCCCATGATACCTTTCACCAAACTGTAAGTGTATATGTCGCAGTAAGATGCTTATAGCCGTGATATAGTTATATCCCTAGGGTCTACAGTAATATACATAGTTATATGAAAACGGTTCATAACTGTCGGAGTGCCCTACTTTTGTTACTGCGACCAATTACGACGTTGCGCTCGCCAGCCACTGCCGGGCACCGCTCGCTTCCGTCACTCCGCTCGCGCTTAGTTGGTCACAGTTCTAACCAATTTTTTTTTGGTCGTGTTGGAAATCCTCATGGATGTCCTCCGCCCAGGGGTGGGCAGAGGGGTCTGTCAGACTCTTACTGACTTAAACCACCCGGTGTTCCCACGCACACTTGCGTCGGGGACTGCGGGTTCAATGGCGACTTCCGCTGCCCCGGGCTGATGACGGCCCGCGCTCTGTGGGCCCCGGCACATAGAGAGATGAGGTGTTGAAACTCCCCCGTTACGTCTTAGGGTGGCGCGCGTGAATCACTACGCGCCGCCATCTCGGGTCCTGTGTGATGTGTGATGGGGGAGACGTATGTCCCCAAGTCCGTCACCCCTGGACCCATTTAGGGCGTTATCTGCCCTCCGCCGACGCCCAGTGCGCCTGTTGTGGGACGGGAGAGCACTTGTGGTCTCCCTTTCCCTTTCTGTAGCTTCCTTCTGCGCGATATCTGTTTCACAGAAGGATACCACCGCATCCTACGACTCGGCACTCTCGACCATCGAATGAGTGACGGCCGGCAGCGACAGGTCGGCTCCGACTTCTGAAACGAGGGCACTGCTCGGCTCCTCCCGTGCGGCATACTCGGCCGGCGCAGCGCTATCTATCGCTGCACTAGTCTCTCGCCCCATGTCTTGGCCTCCTCACGCCACAGGTACAGTGTCCTCGCCTCCAGGTCCCAGGGCGGGGACCCGGCTAATGCGCAAGCCGCCTCGTAAGAGATCGTGCGATATCCTCTAAAGATCCAGCAATATCCCCTACACAGTTCTAACCTAACCTAACCTATTTGGTATAAGTACCCTAATAGTTACATTATATCGTGCTCGTATTATAGTTATATTCCTAGTATGACAGTAAATTGACTTATTGATTGAAAAGTGTCTTAGAAGATCTACTTACAGAAATAACCAATTAATTTAATTTAATTTAAAAATAAAACTTGTGTGTGCGTATGAGTTGGGAATGTGTACAGAGAGAATTAAAACGTTAAAGTTCTTTTCAGTGTTTATTTACTCACGATACCTAATATAGTGGAAGTACTTTGTAACGATCTAAAGGTGCGCGTCTGTATTGCGGGGTATGGGAAAATTGAGGTTCGGCGCATATGCAACTCCAAACGAATACAAATTGTGTGCGTCAGCGTTCCTCTACATATCTATGCGTGATTATTGAGTAATAAACATTTTGACTTCATTTTCTGAGATAATTTTAAAGCGATTCATGCTTCTCCGTGACCGTGAGAAGGGCAAATAATTTTGTCAAAATAAACAGATATTGCTATCTCTTAAGTTTATATTTAGAGTATTCGCGATAAACTCGACAAGTGCACCGTTGACATTTTGATAAACTTCGTAGGTATATATTTCACGAATGTGTAAAATCTGAAGTTATAGATTAGCTGATATAAATAAAATACCTGAAATCCTACTTAAAATTTGTATGTTTGGATGTTTATTACTCATTTACGCAAAAACGGCTGACTGAATTTGGACGAAATTGACACCTGACCTGAATAAAGACATAAGAGGATTTTTATCCTGGTAGTTCCCGTGGAATAATTTGGCCTTCGCGCGGACGAAGTCTCTGGCAAAAGCTAATAAATAAAAATCTTACTGCTGCATTTTTTGGAACCTTGACAAAAAACGGAGGTACCTACTTATTCAGATTAACAGTCTCTGTGGTCTAGTGATTAGACCACCTGTTTCAGACCCAGAATTCCCGGGCTCAATTCCCAGTGAGGGCAAAATTTCTGCTCGGGTTGGTTGGCGGTAGAGATTGTTCTAAGTCCGCCTGGCTAGCTACCACCATCTTATCTAAGTCTGTCACCATAACAACAATGTAAACAGAGTTGTTGTGTTTCGGCAGTTAGAGGTAAGATAGCCAGTTCCTTTGTGGTTGAGGATTCCGGGTGAAGCTCGCTTCGGCCTGATCATCACTTACCATCAGGTGAGATGCAGGTCAAGAATAACCCCATTGTGGTTAAAAAAAAATGTTTTTTTTACACAATCGTTTGACTAATGATAGTGATAAAGCGCAAATAGAAACACAAGAAGTGGAACAAAGAATAAATAGAGAACATATTCCTTGAAGACAATCATTATTAGCTAGGAAAACGTTTTCCCTTTACGAGAGGAAAAGCATTTAATTGGGTCGCTTTACCTTGGAAAACGCTTTGCGGAAGTTAACTTTATAACTTTACACTTTGATACTTCTTTGAACTACTTAAATAAATGCATACTTTCTCAACATAAAAATATCACATAAACAGGGTAATTGGTTATATGTTGGTAATTCATTAAGGGGATGTGGGATGTCATTTACAACCAAGTGACCCCCTTTGTCTCCTATGCAAATGTCAACAATTTTCGAGTCATTTGAGATTTTATATTTTTATTTCATATATTTTCAAATAAAGGCTCGAAGCTCATGACTAAGTCATAGCAGCCGCATGGGTCGATCCATCGGGTTAAGCTACGCTTGCCGTGTTTGTGTCTGTGGATGGGTGACCATCTTTACATACCGAGACTCCTCCGTGCGTCGGAAAGCACGTTAAGCCGTTGACCCCGGCTGTCATTCGTGGATCTTTTATGTCGTTACGGGTAGTCAGAATCCCGATCGTCTGACAACCAGTCTTACCAAGGGGTATCGTATTACCCAGTAACTGAGTTGTGGAGTTCAGATAGGAAGTCGCTCCATGTAGGTGATGGTGGGAGCGAGACGAAACACTGTGGTGTTTTAGGTGGGTACAGTGGTGACGCCTGCGGATAATTGATATATGTTATTTAGTAATTTTATTCATACTATTGGTTGTTGTATTATATAATATTCTATGTACTATTTGTTTTATTTTATATTTATGTATAATTCTGAATTTTAAACCTGACTTGGTTTCCGTACGTTTTTTTCGGGTGACCACTGAAAATCAGCGCTGTGCTGTGGGTCTCCATAGCACAGCATCATGCTGAGTGGAAGCCTTCTTGTCACAGTCATGACGTGCCAGCAGCTGCCTACTATTTCTGTTTTGTACTCGTTATTGTATACGTATTGTTATTGTTTTGTTACCTACTCGAGTTTTTATTATTATTTTTTTATGCACGTGTTTCTGTGACGAATAAAATTATTTTTCTTTCTTTCTTTCTTTAAAATATTGGTATTCAGCTGCATCCGGTAAGACTGAAAGCCGACCCCAATATAGTTGGCAAAAGGCTAGGCAGATTGATTGATTGACATTTTAAAATATAAAATGCATATTACTCGAAAATGGTTGACATTGGCATAGGGGTCATCAGGGATCATTTGGTTGCAAATGACCCCTGACGACCCTGATGAAGTTAATATATTAAAAACTTAAATTGGTAACTATCTACAATATCCTAACCTTTTGGCGCGTCCTGTTACTATTTGCGGAGAAAATTACGAACATAATGTAATATTGCTCGTCCCCTATAGCAAATAGCGTGATAGTATATACCCTACAGTTTGACCAGACATATAGGGAATACGAGTATCGTTGCAAAATTTTAACAGAATCTGTCCAGTAGAATTTACGTGATGCTGGAACATACATACAGACAAGCAGACAAAAATTCTAAAAACTATATTTTCGGCATTAGAATCGATCCCAGACCAGTTACTTTTTTTCAAAAATATTCAATGTACAGTTTTGACTTTGCTACGATTTTATTACATGTATATATTACCCTGTATGACTTAGCACAATAGCTACTATTTTCGTGTCTTCGAGAAAGATAAAGCATGTTATTTATTTTATAGCGAAGCCGTAAAAGAGACTTGCGGTATGGTAGTTTACATATTGTCTCCGAAACGATCCGATACGAAATTTATTTCTAGCCCTAAACAATATTAGGGCACCTGATCTTGATAGGGTCCCGATATTGAAAAGCCGGTATAAAAATGATGTAGTGTAAATCGGTTTTGTTTCCATTATCAACGACGCCGCCACTTCAAGCCAAGGTTAGGTAAGGAATACGTTTTTAGCCAAACAATTTGTTGCTAAGCAAGAAATTGTAACAATAAAGTATCCAATATCTTTTCGACGTAAGTCTTTCGTATCTGGCGTAATTAATTCAATTATTCATTTTCTCTGAGCCGGCCTTTCAAATTCCTTAATCACCCCGCCATTGGTTTATCCTCCAAGACATTCAGCTGTTTAAATTCAAGAGATACAAATATTCACTTACGTCTAAAGTTAAATTAACGTATATCTATACACTCTTTCAAACTTCCCTACGCTTATTTTGCCATACATATTTTGTTAAAAAGAACTCCGGGATATATCGCCACCCCGAGAAAATGGCGCTTGCAACAGCGTCGAAAAATCGGGACTTTATTTTGAACTCAATATTACGGTATATATCGCATACTTACGGCAATATCAACTTTATGTAAAGGCGTGCAGTAGTCTAAAATCAGTGAATAAGCATAGACATGTCAAAAAACCATCAAGCTCCCTAGCCTTTTTTCACAACTATATTGGGGTCGGTATCCAGTTTAACCTGATGCAGTTGAATACCACAATTTTAAATGGAGCGACTGCCTGTCTGACCTCCACAACTGAGTGACTCAGTCACACGATACCCCTTGGTAAGACTAGTTGTCAGATTTTTGGGCTTCTGACTACCCGTAACAACTGTCATAGATCTAAGATTGACAGGTGGGACCAACGGCTTAGCGTGCTTTCCGAAGCAATTCCCAAATAGCAGCAAAAAAGCTCTGCCGCTAACAAACTTTTCAAACGCCATTACTTTTTCATCAATTGCCTTCTTAATTACACTTTCTGGGGGCTTAAAAAGACCATTACTAAGGTTTATAGTCCTGTGTAGACCCAAATTCTAATCTTAACACACCAATCGATGGAAATGGAACAAAATAGAGATTGCTTTCAGGATAATGAAGGGGATTAAAAAGGGTCCAGAAATGTCCATGCAGCATTAGCCGTAATTATTATTGGTGTAAGAAAAAATATTGGTGACTAACTTTTGCCTACGACTACGTCTGCATGGATTTAGAATATTCCATTAAAACTCCAACACTCTATTTCGTAGGGAGGAGCTCGTCGCTAAGTAATAAGCCCCACGGGTCGAATCATCAAGTTAAGCTACACTTGCCGGGGTTGATCTGTGGATGGGTGACCATCTTTACATACCTCCGTGCCTCGGAAAGCACGTTAAGACATTGGTCCCGGCTGTCATTCATGGATCTTTGACAGTCATTACGGGTCGTCAGAAACCCGAAAATTGACAACCAGTCTTACCAAGGGGTATTACCCAGTAACTGGGTTGTGGAGGTCAGATAGGCAGTCGCTCCATGTAAAATACTGATATTCAGCTGCATCCAGTTAGTCTAGAAGTCGACCCCAATGTAGTTGGGAAAAGGCTGCCTGCATATTCATTACTTTTCGTAAGGAAATTGTTTAAAACAAACTTTCTAAAGTAGTCCTAGTTCAAGCTCTGAATTGTTATTTAAACACAATTATTAATATCACCAATAGATATGAATAATAAAACTAAATAAATGTTATGTGCGAAACGAGTATTTCCACACAACGATCATTAGAATATTAATGTTACTTCTACTTCCTGGTAGGCCTACATTTCAGCAGTTTTGCAGTGACAACGTGACAGACAGAGAGACACTGTCGAACTTACAATTAGTATGTATTAAATATTCATCTGGTGTTCAGTAGGTAAGTGATTAGATTCGTACGTGACATAAGATGTACCTTACGTGTGAATGGGTAATTATCGCTTTAAGAGGTGCCAATGTCGTTTTATAGCCTAGGGCAGCGGAATCAGGTAGTTACATTGCTCTTAGTAAGTTTAAACGGTTGTGTGATCCTGGCGAATCACATAGGAGGGGTTTCGTTTGGAGGGTGAGCGGCAGAGTCCTTTTGTGGGTCGATAACAATGTTAGTATCATACAACTGACTGTCTTGCTGTTCATTTATTTATTTATTTCCAACTTACATCTATCATTACAGGGTAACCTATTGTGATAGCGTAGTTATCTAAGTCTTATTCTAACTTATTATTAAATATTGTAAATTATTACAAATAATGCATTCTTTGTGAATTCACTCAGAGAACAACAGAATATGTAGGTCTGAGTCATCAGATATGAGATTGAGAGTACGAAGTGCACGCGTCAGTGGCGCCTAACTTAACAGATTGGTCCGAGCACGCGGCTCCGCCAACAGCCGAGACTGCTGTCGCCACACGTACCTGTCCGGAACACACAAACCTATGTACCCTAAAATGTCCGCATGATGTACCTACCCTCTAAATACTTTGAATATGTACGAGATGAGTGCGAGACCCTTTTTTATGTTTTTTTGATGTTGGGAAATTATCAAATAACTTCTCCCGCTCTGGATGGAGCGGGAAGGCGTGTCAGACTTTTACTGACTAAAACCCACCCATGTTCCTTCCGTTGCCTGTGTGCCGGGGCCACGATATCCCTTTCGGACAAACCGCAACCCCGGCAGGCATTGGCCCTTACGGACCCCGTCAGTTGGTGCTGACATCTATTTAAGGCGCGCATGGAACACAACGCGCCGTCGACCCGGGCCTGGTCCTTATCGGACGGCGAGCTACCCATTGCTCACCGTCCGCAAGCCCGCGCCTACGGTGGCCGGAAGTCGGCTCGCGACTCCCGACGCCCGGGGCGTCTTCTGCGGCGACTAGGGGCGCGAGGGCGTGAATCTTGCCTCTCCCTCGCGCGCTCCGCCTCCTCCTTCGCGAGCATTACTGCTTCGCACTTCGTCGCGAAGTGACGGCCTGCCATGCACTCTCGCTTCGGACCATGGCCTGAACCAGGGCCGGACGCGAGAGATCGCCGTCGCCGATCGCCTCCGTAAGGACACGGCGGTGCTCCGCCCAAGCAGGGTAGACCTCCACCTTATGCTCCACCGGAGTGCGAGACCCTCAGTTCGTTATATCCGACTATACCCAAAATAAATAACGTTGGGCACATAAGCGGATAAAATGGGTATGGGTGTTCGTTAAATCACAGTTTTTCAGTACTTTTTATTTATTACTAGCTGTTGCCCGCGACTTCGTCTGCTATCCTAGATGAAAAATAGCTTTAATCTTTCGTTTTTCTTATCTACAGGTTTTAATGTCATACCTATAACTAATATATCAACTTAGTAGTTCTTAAAACCGTTTTTATTATTTTCTCGCCAGATGTAGTCAAAGGTAGTTTTTTATACCATTTAACTGGCTTCCAAGCCCAACGATACAGCAGTTTTAATGCTTCAAAGGAGTTAATTTTCCTTTTGCCGCGTCTTTAATAAAATATACCAGCTTTAAACAGAAAATGTTTAAAGTACTTAGCTTATCTAATTAATTTTTCAACGTGAGGTAAGTTTACGTAGCTTTTTGAAATAAGATTACATTAAATTAATTTTGAGTAGTGAAACCATTGAAACACGTGATTCATTGGGTAATTGCTGTTTAGGACGTGACGTTTGCAAAAGGAGTATATAAAGAAGTTATCATAGTTTTGAATGACATAGATACGAGCATACAATTTGCTGGAGCCTATACGCTTAAGATCGTTTAAAATAAATTGCACGTCTCTCTACAGAAAGTTCTATACAAACATTTGCAATGTTTACGCAACAAGCAGCGAAGGGGCGTGCAACGTTAAACTAGACGAGCTTACGACAACTATTCAGTTGTACCAACTGTGCCTGTAATTACGCATGGCAACGATCAGTTACGCGCGGTTACGAGTACCTACGCGCGGTTACGAGCACCTACGCGCGGTTACGAGCACCTACATGCGGTTACAAGCACCTACGCGCGGTTACGAGCACCTACGCGCGGTTACGAGCACCTACGCGCTGCTACGCTCCTACGCGAAACTACACTCCTACGCGCAGCTATGCTTCTACGATGCATTTCATACTCGAATACAGCGTGCACAGTCGAATATCTCATAGCTACGATCGAAACCGGAAAACAGCGGTATTGTTGACTGAACTATGACGGTAGTGTTTCCCAAGGCAACTTTTATACAAAGAGCGGCGAAGCTACAACCGCGGTTGTTCTGAAACTACACATCTATTCTACGATGAATTCGGCCAATGTATTCCAATGTATTGCAATTTCCTAACTACTTAGATACTTTCAATTCGACTACACACTAGTGGCAGTTTTATAGTGAAAAATACCACAGTTTTCTGTCTATTTACATTTCAAAATGTCCACGCTTGTACTGGAGACAATTCTCGCTTATCGAACACCGTTCTAGTTCGAAGTGTAACTGGGGCTTTCTCCAAGATAGAAACCCAATTACCTTTAGCCCGACCTGAGGATTTAACCTCAGAAAGTGTACCGAGAAACCGTGCGACTATTACCAGATCAATGAGGCGTTTGGCCTTTAATAGGACCTTAACTTTTACGAGCATTCTGGCTTCCGATACTAAAAGAAAAATCTTAAGGCTTTCGATTGATTAAAGTAGGTAGGTAGGTAGGTATAGATTGGACTTTTTTTATAACACTGATTTTACATTCTGTGATTTCTTGAACTCACACACTGACTTATTAGTATTACTTGTTAAAATGTTAGGAATATCGTATAATTTTGCAATGTCTGTAAATATGTGAGCACCATGTATCTATCACATAACTAATTTATCTGTCATTGCTTCATATTTTCATTCTATTTACCTATCGTGGTATAGTAATCTTATTCTAGATGCATCGTCTTCACATATAATTATACAGGGTGTTTGGTGCATCGTGTGCAAAATTGAAATAGTCGACTGAAGGGGTCACCTGGTAGCCTTTCAGACCCCTTAACACCCCTCATGCCCTGTAGATGTTTTTTATCGACTTTTTATTGTTTTACTAAAAAAAGACCCACATTTTACATTCAAATACAAATTTTAAAAAAAATATAAGGTGTAGACTCTGAATTTTAATTTTATTTCGATGTGTATTGTTTAAGAGTACTTTTAAATACATAATTAGTGACATTAGTCACCTAGTTTTTTTTTAAATTCACTCACTAAGGTAAAACTTAAATTAAAGCTGTACATGTTACAGCTGTTTATATGGCTACAAAAAAAAAAAACAAAAGCGACCGGGATCTTCCACCTCCCTCATTAATTCTCCAGTCTATCCTCTTGCTAATGATGTGCCACATGCCATAAAAATCTTTTAACAACTTTGTGAATTCGCTAGAATTGTGAATCGATTCACCTAAGGCTAATATTCAAAATTCTGATTAAAAAAAAAAAAATTGCTTAAATGATACCTGACAAACCTATAAGTCTGTTATCTCATTCTTATAAGGTAAAATCTGTCTCGTATCTCCATCTTTTCGTGGGATTTACTTGAAAAAAAAAAAAAAGCATTTTTTACATTTATTTCATATTTGTTACAAATCCTGCTCAAATTGTTGGCCTCTGTTGCGAATGCAGGCCCGACATCTGTTTCGTATTTCGACAGTTGTTGTGCGAAGTCGTATTTCCTCCTTAATGGTATTGAATGCCGCTTCTATGTGTTGGACTAGTACCTCCCTAGTTGGAACCTCCGTGGCGTATACCAGCTGTTTGGTACGTCCCCAGACATAAAAGTCTAACGGAGTTAGATCTGGGGAACGTGGTGGCCATGGAATAGGGCCATCACGTCCAATCCACGCATTGGGGAACACATTGTCAAGATATTCCCTCACAGTCAAACGCCAATGCGCGGGACAGCCGTCATTTTGAAACACTATGGGCACTCGTTCATTATATACGGGCACATCGGTCACTAATTCGGGCAGGTCATTTTGTAGGAATTCCAGGTAGTCTTCGCCATTGAGGTTATCAGGCAGGTAATGCGGTCCAATTACCTGATTCCCAATCACTCCTGCCCAAACATTTACACGTGGGTTTTCCGTTTCCGTTGTCCAGTGGTGCAAATTGTGTAAATTGAGGATCCCATCCTTGGTAAATCTGGATTCATCCGTCCACAGTATTCTTTAAAAATAATCAGGATCATCCACATCCGTGTGTAAAAGAAACCGACAAAAAGCCACTCGTCTGTCAAAGTTGCCACCCTCAAGACCTGCAACAAACAAAAAACTCTTTTAAATTTCTCTTGGGCAGTAAGTAATTGCACAAGAAAGGCCCCGCTGTACGTGCTAACAGATTCACTACCTGGAAGTGACGCCATACCATACCCATTACCTGCTAAACAAAGGCAACGTCAAACAAAGCGTGTACGGGTTTAAAGTTAGTTTAAAATTACGTACCATACACCGGAGTGTAGTGGAATGGATGCTTTTCGTTTTGACGAAGGACTTTTCATACTTTCCATATTGAAAGATCAAGATGTGATGGAACATTTCTAATGCTTCTTGTAGGGTCTCCCTCAAAAAGTGCCAGTATTCTCTCGTCCACTTCAACATTATGTCACACAATATGGCCCCTTGGTTTATTAAAAGTGACTCTGCGGCCAGGTAATCGTCAACCTGGAAAGCGTTCCTGGTAAAGTGGTTGCGCTGTACGAGCGACACTATTGGCGGCTCCGTAAGCCATCATGATGTCCGCATATTCTTCGTTAGAGAATGTCACCATTCCAATAACAAAAAACTCAACAAAGTTTAACAATAACAACAAAAGTTAAAAAAACGTAACAAGAACCAAAAAAACTCAACGATAACAAACGGAGTACGGTGAACTAGCACACACGTTAGGTAGCAGAGGCAGTGATGTCTCGATTAAAAAAATAACGGATCGGCGGCAGTGCGTGATTTGTTCAAACCGATTTAAGGTATGCAAGGAAGAGATAGAAGATAGATTTTACTGCGCAAGAGTGAGAAAACAAATTTCAGCTCTTGCGCAGAAAAATTCATTAGAATTTGGAATGTAGTCTTATGTGACATGATTCACAATTCTAGCGAATTCACAAAGTTGTTAAAAGATTTGTATGGCATGTGGCACATCATTAGCGAGAGGATAGACTGGAAAATTAATGAGGGAGTTGGAAGATCCCGGCCGCTTATGGTTTTTTTTTTGTTGCCATATAAACAGCTGTAACATGTACAGCTTTAATTTAAGTTTTACCTTTGTGAGTGAATTAAAAAAAAACTAGGTGACTAATGTCACTAATTTTGTATTTAAAAGTACTCTTAGACAATACACATCGAAATATAATTACAATTCAGAGTCTACTCCTTATATATTTTTTTAAATTTGTATTTGAATGTAAAATTTGGGTCTTTTTTTAGTAAAACAATAAAAAGTCGATAAAATAAAATCTATAGGGTATGAGGGGTGTTAAGGGGTCTGAAAGGCTAGCAGGTGACCCCTTCAGTCGACCATTTCAATTTGGCACACGATGCACCAAACACTCTGTATAATGAATGTATACAAAATATTGTAAGAAAAAATTAAAAGAGTAACGGTGGAGTTTTTTGCCCATTCTTCTCCATACGACAACTACCTTTTGGAAGGGGTGACTAGAATCAATTCTAGTTTTTGAGAAATTTACGTTCTAAAGGGCCTTTTATGTGCCTAATTGAAATAAATTGTTTGACTTTGACTTTGACTGCTAATGAAAACAACCCTTATCATGGCCTGGATATTATTTATTGTGAGTTTGTACACGGCACGGATTCTTTACAGTACGGCGTATATACCGCGCCGTAGAAAAAGAAGTGTCTGTCAACAAGCTTCCATAGTGATCCATACAATACTGACGACCGACCCTACACACGGCGAATAAGCCGTAATTTTTAACGGCAAGAAAAACGTGTTTGTATAAAAGGCCTACAGGATTACGTCAAGAGGATAAGCAGCAATGTCTTCTAGCAGGAAAAATACGACGATCAACTATTATATAATAATATTTTAACCTTTAATCATAGGGGCAAAACACTTAAATACTTAAACCTATAAATATAATTATGTCGTTTGCAGACATTATCGTAGTCATTGCAACCACCAAGTAACTTCTATACAGGGTGGCGATTTAGTGACCTACATCCGTCAAGGGGGTGATTCACCTGTCATATTATACAACTTTCGCTATGAGACACTTATTATACGATTCGTAAAAAAAAAAATATACATGCAACGAAGTAATCTGTCTACTGTCATACATTAGGAATTTGTTTTTTTTTCTCGCAAATCGGGTATGAGTTTCATGGTGAAAGTTATTTAATATGACGGGTAGAATCACCCCCTTGACGGATGCAGGTGTCTAAATCGCCACTCTGTATAATTTTTAGAGATTTTGGTGTAATTTTACAAGGTACATAGATAGTAAAATATTGTATACCTACTACTCACAGATTTACTTCATCAAGAATTTCAATTGAATGTAAATTGACAGTGAAGTCTTGAACAATGTGTTGAACAAGAGATTCTACAGTAACTTTTAATTACAGACATGCATCGTCGCGTACATACATTATATTAAATTGAATTCTTTGAACAAAATAGAGTTCTACACACGTTTTGAATTAAGTTCTGAATGTTTTTAAGTGTTTTACAAGCCTTTTTGTCTGCATGCCAATACTTTTAATTTTGTTGAAGCTTTCAATACTTAAAGGCTTGTGCAGACCAGCGCGACTTCTCGCGCAACGCGACACGAACAATACAATTTCTAAGAAAACTTCACAGTATAACAATAACCGGTGTCGCGTCGCGCGACAAGTCGCGCTGGTCTACACAAGCCTTCACACTACTTAATAAAAATCATAAATTAATTCATTAACTGACAGACAATACACATCCTAAGCTACTGGGGCAAGAAGCATGAAATTTTATATAAAAATTCTATAAAATAATGAAAGTGAGCACCAAGGCTCTAAAGGGTTTAAATAGAATAGAATAGAATATTCAAAATAGAATATTAGATTGGTTTTATATTAGATTTAGAATATTTAAATAGGGGATGACAGTTTCTATCGAAGTTCGCCTGCATTTTTGCCGATGAGAATTCCATCGGGCATGTGCCCGATATTGTAGCAGCATACATATGTAGAGTAATAAGTCACAATGTGATTTACGATGAATCAATATTATCTAAGTATGTTATCGCATACGAAACGCTAGCTTTATCAAAAGCGCATGGATGTCTGATTCATGGCCGATGGGGCCGACAGGTTCAGGAGTGGCAACCGCGTACCGGAAGACGAAGCGTTGGAAGGCGAGAAGGTGGACAAATGATATGGTGGAGACAGTGACATGGTGCCACAAGAATCCGCTGGATGCGAAAAGCACTGAACCGGTAGAAGTGGCGGTGCTTGGGGGAGGCCTATGTCCAGCAGTGGACGTGTTTCGGCTAAAATTATGATGGATGATGAGGATCACAATAAAGATTTACACACATTTTATTAAATTTTTTCATCAGAAAAAATGGGGTAAATAAACAATACACTACTCCAAAATGAAAACTCGCTATTGGCTAGTTAAATATTGAAGTGCACTGTCTCAACACATAACAAGATTGCTCGCAGTTCTAGAGATGAAATCAAAATTTATGAAAACAAAATATAAACTCGAAGGAAACTGAGCAACTTTACAGCAGGTCTCAAAATAAGTTCGCCTGTAAAGCACCTGTCCCACTGTCGACCAATAGTGAAAAGTGAACAGAGCTAGTAACTAGAAACGAGTTGGCGAGCAACGAGCAGCGAATGTTCTGCCCGCCAAGCGCGTGTCGTATTACTTTTTTTTTCTTGCGAATGGTATCTCGCAGGTCAACCTAGGAGGTTATTATACGCTGCTTAACCGGACTTTATCGTGGGTGCCTCAATAAATTAAGGCCTCCAACCAGGGCATAAAACTTAAAAACACGCTAAGGGCACATCCTGTGGGGTACGGACCTTGACTTAGGGCGTCGCCGTTGGGGGAGGACAGCAAGGAACAGGCTGGATCGAATTAAATGTCGCATCGCTAAGAGAGTTTTTTTTTATAGCTCATTATACTGCGACGAGCTAGTGCATTCTCGCCGGCAGTGTGAACAGTCAGTGATCAACAAATATTTTACTGACACGGAATTGTACGTTTCTTGCGCGAGAAATTAGTCGATAATTAGTCGATTCCTCGTCGGCGGTGGGACTGATGCCTAAATTCGTTTTAGCAGTAAAACTAAAGAAATTGAGTTATGAAACAGCACTAAGATTTATTGTGACGCCTTATGGCATTCCTCGCTTTATATCTAGTAATAAAAAAACTGACCTAATTCCCCCAGCCAGCTTATTTTGAATAACTTATTCAGATTTAATGGCCCTGAAATATCTCTAAATCTTGAGATAGCAGTAAAATAAATTATAGACTGAGGAAGAGTGCTCCTCCATTTTGTTTATCTACAATAACAGATTACTTGGTATTCATTTCTTTGAGTTAAAAGTAAATGGAGCGTTTTAAAAGTTGATGGATTTCTTTTGCAGAGGTCATTAGGAGCTTGCTTTCTTTTTAGTTTAACGATTAAATGAACCCTACAAATCCTACACTATTAAATGAGCAATATTTATGCAAAAATGGCTCATTTATGCAAATATGGCTCATTTAATAGTGTAGGATTTGTTTAAATATATATATATTTCTATTCAGGTTCTCAAAAACGGCTCTAAATATTTCTATGAAAGTTGCAATATAGGGGTTTACGGGGGCGAAAAATCGATCTAGCTAAGTCTCATATCTGGAAAAAATCGTTTTCTCTATTTTCACAGCCTCGGGAATTGTGATACAACATTGGTCTATCTGGACGATATGTTTATCTTTTTTCACCCGACCAGAGCTCGGTCACCCAGGTACTGTAGTTTTTAAACGAGTAATTGATTGCCAAATAATGTAGAACTTTGAATATAATAAATAAATACTTAGTAATTTTGTTTTTATAGCAACTACCTTATCATATTTTAGTTAAAAATATGATAAGGTAGTTGCAAAATAATGTAGAACTTTGAATATAATAAATAAATACTTAGTAAGTTTGTTTTCATAGCTACCTTATCATATTTTTAACTAAAATATGATAAGGTAGTTGCTATAAAAACAAACTTACTAAGTATTTATTTATTATATTCAAAGTTCTACATTATTTTGCAACTACCTTATCATATTTTAGTTATCTCATAAATCTAACGAGCAACGATATAATAAATGCAGAAGCAAAATTCTCATACTTATTCAACGTAGGTTAATAACGTGCTACTGCTAAACTCATAACGGAAGCACCAAGTACTAAAATAGTTTCATGCATATTAATAATTAATTACCATTAAAATTTTATTTTTAGCTATTTTCCGGATAACTGACACCAGTACCTAATTTAAAATTATATATATTTATTACTAGCGACGTAAAAAAGAACGAGATTTATTTATTAAGGCTCCTGCAGACTGGCGCGACACCGGTAATTGTTCTACCGTAAAGTTTTCATAGAAATTGTTCTATTAGAGTCGTGTCACACCTGTTAGCGGGAGCCTTTATATGTTAGTTTATTATCACTTATTTTCCGGAATAAAAACTTTAAATGATGGTGAAAACCGCATCAGAAACAGTGACGTAGTTTGAAAGAACAACTCGGTCATAAACAGACATGAAAAGTGACTTTTTTAATAATATGTATACAGGTTGAAATTAAATTAGCTAGCAAAACTCAGCAGACGGAATCGTATATATATAAGTAAACATGATGAAACAATAAAATATGATTAGTGATTTTTTTGGGTCAGCGCCCGCAAGTAATGTCGTTACTTTTAGTATGATTTTAGAAACTCTGTTTTGTTTTTTTGTTTCACGTTTTGGATCTCGTATGTGGAAGCTTCACAAAAAACAAACAGATTTTCTGAACCTCGTAAGTACAATACCTGCGATCGTTGACCCGAAAAAAAATCATCATATCAATTTTTGATTTGACCCCGTAGATATAGATTTTTCTTTTTCTTCAGGTTTCACTGAATACAAACATCCGTTTCATTCCTTTAAAAACTACAACAAACGTTTTACGAAAGCTATAAAACATCTACCCTTTAAACTGCCTCAAATTATACCGGGAACGGCCTGGATTTCGGACATAAGGAAGCAAATAACTCTTAGAAAACGTCCCATGTCGTCCATAAGACGTTTCCTTGCGTATTTCACATAGCCAGGCCCCCATCCGTCTCCCAATATGTTCCCGTAATGTTACGAGTTTCGTAATTTGATTCTGTTGAAATATTAACAGAGAAAGTTTGCGACGGAAGATAAATGGTGTAGGAAGAGGGGAGCTCTAAACACATTTGTATCATTGTCGCTGAGTCTTCTCTCTAATAATCACATAGTGATACAGCCGACCTGTTGAACTAGTGCTTAATTAATTTGGTCCTATATGAACTAGATGAAATTTTCAATTACGTGGAGCAACTCATAACGGTTTATTATGTGTGTTGAGTCTAGAACAGCTTGCGTAAAGTTTTCATTTCGGTGTTTAAAACTTATTTATTTTGTTCAGTTCCATAAGTTTACGCAACGACAGGTACTAAATCCAGATATTTTTGAAATTCGAAGGCTTGGTCGATAAAATTGTCGCGAAGGATGGGTGGATAGTCGATACCGATATTCATGGCGTTATTTTCGTGACGATTATATCTTCTAGATCAGATTACCTAATATTATTTTAATGCAGTAAGTTATAATGCTAATAATTGAAATCGTACATAACAGAAACAAAGAAGAATAAAATGTAAGTAATTAGTTTAATGTGCTAAACAGATTAGATTATTAACTATGGGGCACAGTATCCCTGGAATCTTCATAAACCGCTCTACACGATGTAAGGAACATCGACGCGCAGACAGTTACTTTGAATACAGCACATGATTCTAGACACCCAGCGTAGATTTTTTTTGTCGGTTATTAAAGAAAAAATTTGCTGTTTCATACAAAAGTGCAATTCCTACATGGTATGCGACTTAAAATGTAAACATTGGCAAAACTAATGATGTAAAGAAGTAATTTGAAGTATTAAATAAAATCTTATATTGTTATTAAAAATAGTGATTTTTTCAAACAAATTAAATAGTTGTGATGGACCGACTATTCGTTTTAACGATCAGCATACTAGCTATAGTTATTAAACTATTGGAACAGGGTGGCGATTTAGGCATCTGCATCCGTCATAGGAGTGATTTTACTCATTATACTAAACAACTTTCGCTATAAAACGTTTAACTATATACATACTTACGAGTCGTAAAAAAAAAACGTTTCATATGCATGCATCGAAATAGTTTGACTACGGTTGAATAGAAATTGTTTTTTTTTTCACGAATCTGATTTGAGTGTCATAGCGAAAGTTGTTCAGTATGGCTGGTAGAATCACCCCCTTGATCCGTCAAGGGGGTGATTCTACCAGCCATCACATCCGTGTAGGTGACTAAATCGCCTCCCTGTATTTGATTGAATTTTTGTATGTAGAACGTCATTAGATTACGAAGTTCTATTTAGTGTCCTCCACCTTTTGTATAAATATCTTAGTTTATGATGTCACAATCACACTTCACGATACTCTTTAGAATCAAGCTGGTAATTTATAACTGTATAAAATCCATGTTATATATGCATTACTCACCCAGTACTAAGCGCTTCTACCCCTTAAGTCTTCCCAGACACGACCAATCTTTTATGAAGCAATAGATTACATTGAAATTGCTTGTAAACAGCTTACGGACGAAGCTAGTTTCAAGCTAGTTTATGTCGGAAAACACTGTTTATTACTCGGATAGAAACTAAGCGTTTTGATCTTCAATTATTTTATAATCTATCACGTAAAGTATTTATAAAGTATAATATTAAAAATCTATAAGTAACGTTTAATATAATTTGGAAACGTCTACTTTGTTTTGTATATTTTTGCAAAAACTGCTGATGTTGAATAATTTGGGTTAGGTTAGGTTAGATTAGAACGGTGACCATTAACGCGTGAAGGCGAGCGAGCGAAGCGAGCGCGCCGCGGCATTGGCCACCGAGCGCCAGATCCCCTCTATTGTTGGTGAATCATTTGGGTTAGATGAGGTTATAACAGTATGATGTTTCCTGTTATTTACTTATTCATTACAGAATTTTGGCTGAAAATTTGGTCAAATGAAAATTAGGTCAACTGAACGTTGGAGTCGAGAGCCGACTTCCGGCCACCGTAGGCGCGGGCTTGCGGACGGTGAGCAATGGGCAGCTCGCCGTCCGATAAGGACCAGGCCCGTGTCGACGGCGCGTTGTGTTCCACGCGCGCCTCAAAGAGATGTCAGCACCAACCGACGGGGTCGAAATACCAATGCCTGCTGGGGTTGCGGGTTTGTCCGAAAGGGATAACGCGGCCCCGGCACACAGGCAACGGAAGGAACACGGGTGGGTTTTAGTCAGTAAAAGTCTGACACACCCTCTCGCTCTGCCCAGAGCGGGAGAAGTCATTTGATGATTTCCCATAAATTAGGTTACCTATTTGTTTTTATAGCATATGAAAATTATGTCATGTGACCGTTATTTCAAGTGATATTATACTATCTGTTATTATGCCATATATTATATACCCATTTTTAAAACATGCTGAACTTCAGACAAAAGAAAATTAATTCATTATACATAAAAGACAAGAGTTTCTTCACTTAATGAGGGAACTCTTGAAGGTTAAAATAGATTTTTAATTATTATTCCTCATTATATGCTTTCAGAATAAGATGATCTCACAACATTAATTAATTCCCTTTGTATGTGTTTAAGTACTTTGAAGATAGGTATTATGAAAAGAAGAAATGTTCTTCAAAGACGTTTTAATCGGTCGGTTCGTGGATGGGTGACCATCCATTACATACCGAGACTCCTGACGTATTTTTCGAGGCACGGCCTTGGGAAACACGCTAAGCCTTTGGTCTCGGCTGTCATTTATAGATCTTTGGCAGTCGTTACGGGTACTTAGTCAGAAGCCCAAAAGTCTGACAACCAACCCAGTTACTGGGTTGTGGAGGTCAGATACTGCACTTTCCCGACATAGTTGGGATTGATTGATATTAATACAGTCTTGATACAGTCGTCAGTTAAAATCCAAAAAAAGGTTTATTTATATTGGTTATCGCTTAGAAATGAATTTATACCAAGAACAAACTTAACATTGTAGTTGAAAAACATGTTCTCCCTTACGGAATGTATGGGAAAACATGTTGTCAAACTGCACATTTAAGTTGGTCGATTATTACTTGTTAACCTGTAAGGCCTACTTATCTGTGATAGTTTTCCTTTTAACTTCGTTATATATACTACTGTTGTGATTTTTTCATAAATCCAAGTACAACCAATTAGCTGGCAGGGGGAGACACACTATACGCTAACAAAAATTAGCACTTTAAAGCTTAATAATTCGCAAACGGATTCCCAAATTGGAAAATTGGCTTTGACACACCCACAATATTTTTGAACGACCTTTCCAACGACACCCCGCACCATAGGGAAGAAGAGAAAAAAAATACATCCCCATTTTACGTGTAGGATTTTTTTCTTGTTTTTATCTTTTGTCGGCGTAATGAATATGTATACCCATGCCAAATTACAGTTTTCTAGTACAAACAGTCTCTGAGCTAACACGCGGACAGACAGGACATGGCGAAACTATAAGGGTTCCTTGTTTACTACGGAACCCTAAAAACTAACCTTCCAATATTCAAATATCTACAGGATACTATCAAAAAACGCTGAACCGAATTTATAGGTAAAGGCGTTTTCATAAAAAGGGTATCGATTCAAAACATCTAATACCCTTCTTTGGTAAAAAACAGGACTGTTCCCAATACACTGTTTGCATTTTCACACGTGGCTTTTTTTTTCAGTGATAGCTACATATAAACGTTTTCTCCAGTCTTAGAATAACATTTTTCTTCCCAAAGTATTTTGAACTCTCTCGTTCGGAAAATAAGATTGAATATCTATTGTAGAGGTCGTAAGATAAGGTTTTCTGAGTGAAAGAGGTATCAAAGGGGGTACGTTTAACAATAGGAGAGGCGTGTATTGAATGTCACATTTTGTATAGGTGACACAAGTTGTAAGAAAGTGGCTGAAAAGCTGTTGTATTATATGGCTGCAAGCGTTCAGAGGGTGTGATCGAGTTTTTATACTCTAGGGTGATTTTGTGAAATAGAAAATGATTTTGCATCTTGTTTTTGATATGCTAGTGTGAAATTGTTGATGCAGAAAATGAGCAGAGCAGAGCAGTGATAGCTTAGTGGTGTGACCGTTGGACTACTAAGTTATAGGTCTTGAGCTCGAACCCAAGGCACGCACCTCTGACTTTTCGGATTCATGTGCGTACTATATAATTATCGCTTAAAGAACGCTTGTAAAACGGTGAAGGAAAACATCGTGAGGAAACCGGCATGCCTGAAAAATATTTCTCGATGGCATGTGAACCCAAGTAAGAGGCCCATGGGTGGCTTTAAAAAAACTCTGACACCAGGTTAGTCACTAACCACACGAAAAAGAAGAAAAAATAATGCAGAAAATATGAAATATTGTTGAATGCTTTCTTCGTATGGTCCAAAAGATCCTGGCAAAGAAATGCCATAACATGGAAAACTCATTGGTAGCGAAAAACAACGATTTCGAAACACTTCCAATAACAATCCGAAGGATTTTGAGGGAAATTCCTAATCCATTGGTTCATAGGTTTGAACAATTAATCTGCTCAACAACGTAAATAACGCAATGAATGTTGTTCAACCGTCAAAATTAAAAGTATTGCCATTAGTGCGCAATTCACGCACGCAATTACATGGTTGGAGAATATGGTGTCTAGAAGATTGACAGGAACACCTAAAAACTATAAATCAATCTGCGTAGCCTTTTCCCAACTATGTTGGGGTCGGCTTCCAGTCTAACCGGATGCAGCTGAATACCAGTATTTTACATGGAGCGACTGCCTATCTGACTTCCACAACCCAGTAACTGGGTAATACGATACCCCTTGGTAAAACTGGTTGTCAGACTTTGAGGCTTCTGACAACCCGTAACGACTGCCAAAGATCCACAAATGACAGACAGGCTTAACGTGCTTTACGAGGCACGGAGGTGTCTCGGTGTGTAAAGATGGTCACCCATCCACGGAGCAACCCCAGCAAGTGTAGCTTAATCTGATAGATCGACCCGTGCGGCTGTTATTTCTTAGCCATGAGCTCCTCCCACCTAAACTCTATAAATGTAGATGTTTAATAATTAAACCACTATAGCAATATTATTTTAACTTCCAAGGTGGGTAAGAACGCCTCGTTGGTCTAGTGGTCGCAAGCGCTACTGCTCAGCATGACGTCCTAGGTTCGATTCCCGGGTCGGGTAAACTGTTATTGCGTTTTTCATCTCGAATCCCTCAGTAGCTGCCCTGAGTCTGGATTTGCGCCCAGTTAATGGCAATAGGCTCCCCCCTATTACGAGTACATGGGACTTAAAAATAATCAACGATACGAGTACATCGATCTTCACCTCACACACGACTGCAACAACCACCGCACGAACACAGTCTCCTAGACAGACACGCTCGCCACGGCGTCCTCACCTTCCGCCTGACGTAGGTCCTCACCGGACACGGTTGTTTCGGGAGGTTCCTGTTCCACATAAGGTGGGAGGAAACGCCCGAGTGTCACCAATGTGTAGATCGCCCGGAGGACTCGGTGGAGCATACGGTGGACGTCTGCCTGGCTTGGGCGGGGCATCACCGTGTCCTTGTGGAGGCGATCGACGGCAGTGATCTCTCGCATTCAGGCCATGGTACGGAGCGAGCATGCAGGCCCATAGAAAAATACGTTAACCTAAAGATACATCATCATCATTTCAGCCAAAAGACGTCTACTGCTGAACATAGGCCTCCCTCAAGCACCGCCACTTCGACCGATTCTGTGCTTCCCGCATCCAGCGGATTCCTGCAGCCTTCACAAGTTCATCGGTTCATCCTGTGGAAGGCCTTCCAACGTTTCGTCTTCCAGTACGCGGTCGCCACTCCAGAACCTTTCGGCCCCATCGGCCATCTATTCTACGAGCAATGTGCTCTGCCCATTGCCACTTAATTTTGGCTATTCTTCGGGCTATGTCGGTCAGTTACCTTGGTTCTCACGGGTCTCTTCATTTCTGATTCGATCACGTAAGGAAACTCTAAGCATAGCCCTCTCCATTGCCCTTTGGGTGACTTTTAGCCTTCTAATAAGACCCATTGTGAGCGACCACGTTTCTGTGCCATAAGTCATCACAAAGATACATATTATAATATAAACAAAACTTGAAACTAGTGTTAATAAATAGCTTAAAACTATGTTAGTAGCACTTCACACTTCTTCACTTAAACATAATAGGTGAAATATGGGTGCACTATAGATAGGTGCACCTGTGCCTAACCCTTTAGGGAATACAGGGATGATGTTATGAAGATCAACAGGAACACCTAGAATCTATAAATCATCATCTACCTGAACTTGAAAGAGCATGGCAGTTGAGAGTATGTCATGCTCACTTAAATGTCTCGCTGATGGTGGCGAGTGTGTTGGATCATTCGGTTCCCTAAAAAATGGTTGAGCTGGATGGTAACCATCCACGCGTCATGTTTGTGAACGGGCGCCGTCAGTTGTGACTGGTCATCTCTTATCTGCCAGGGCTTATTTTTAATTCACAAAAAACATTGTTCTCACATAGGTATAGAAGCAACAAGAATAATGTACCCAGGATTTTGTAATTTTCTATATTTGAAAGAGTGTCCTTGGAGTTTCTTGCCCGTTCTTCTCCATACAGATCTTCGTTTTGGAATGGCCAACAGGCTTCAACTGTCTGACTAACTGACCGACTATTTGACAATTCATAAGTGCCTGTAAATGGTTTACCTAATTGAAATGAATGCTTTGAGTTATGAGTTTTTTTTTTTTTGAGTCTTGTCCCATGTTGCTTGCGGCGCAACACGTTTTCTCTTTCCATTCTCCCCTGTCAACCGTCACGCTGTCATTCACTTCCTTCTCTTCACAATCCATCCATTTTTTCTGAGGCTTTCCTCTCCCGCTCCATCCATCAATATTTATATTCATCACTCTTTTAGTCACATGCATTTCCTCTCTCCTCATCACATGCCCATACCAGGCTAAACGATTTCCTTTCAACTTTTCTGTCACTGGCGCAACTTTTAATCTTCCTACAAAACCTACCTTTTAACCTAGAATCAATAAATGTAGATGCTTATAAAACTTTCCGTGTGGTGCCGGACGTAAAGAATAGTACCATCCCATTTCCCGTAGGTATCGTAAAATGCGACTAAGGGACTTACTAGAGAATGGGCAGCAGCGTTCCCTATGCATTTTAACATTATACTGCGATCGCCAACCCGCCTGCCAAGCGTAGCGAGTATGGGCAAACCCCCCATTTGGGGGAGGCCTATGTCCAGCAGTGGACGTCTTTTGGCTGAAATGATGATGATGATGGATACTAAAGCCACTGCAGCAATATTTAATCACTAACACAAAAAGGTGGGTATTATTAGTTGTAATTTTGAACATTACAATGTTATCAAAAGCAATATCCCAATTCTCCAAAATTCTCAATCAAAATAATTCTCAACTCGAAAATTAAAACTTTAACAATTAGGTATACCATCTTACGTAGGTAGGGTACGGTCGGCAAAAAACAACAATGAAAACTGAATCTTCTCTTTCTTTTTCGTGTGTTTACTGACTAACCTGTTGTCAGAGTCTGAACTGAATTACTCGTTGATAATTCTGGAATAGGTAGTAATTTTGATCACACAACTGATTTACTTAAAAGTAAAAAAAAAAATACTTAGTAATCCGCCTCTGTTTCGCACGGTTTTAACGACTTGACAAAACATCGAGATTGTTTTATTATCTACCTACTCGTATATGTTTAATATTAATGTATTGTACACATAAACCTTTCTGAATAAAGTTTCTAACTGATGGTGAAAACCGCATCAAAATGTGTTGTGTAGTTTAGAAGAATAACGCGGTCACACAAACAGACAGGAAAAGCAACTTCAATTTGTAATAATATTATGTACTATTATGATGGTCCACAAATATCGATAGTTATTAAAAATAGTGAAGGCATTTTGTAAAAAAAAATCGATTGGCTTCAGCGCGAGTTCGATCCGGTTTTCAGTGTTTATGCATGTGATATGTTCGTTTGTCAAGTAAGAGAAATTAATTGTTAAAAGTTTGCTTAACAAGTAATTTAAAAGACTAGCAACTTAAATTTCTGTACCCAATATTCAAACCACAACTGTCATTTATTGACAGTTGAAAGAAATGGCTTGGCTGTATCTATATAGGTACAAAAATAAACTTTTGTTGCCGATCATACTTAAATTAAATTAACAATAACCATTTATACAAATCAAAGTTAAATAACCTAACAAAGGGATTCTATGAACAGTGGCTGTGTTGATTTTGCATACTTAACGGATAGCAGTTTTGCCTGATCCGATCCTGAATGAAAGGGTGGATTAAAATCTACGTGTACTGTAGACTCTTTGGGAGCCCACGGTACCGGTTCTATATCAAATAAAAGGCTTTTTGCAGAGAAACTGATAATAATATCGTGTTTAAGAATTCAATCATACATTTTTATATTCTAATAGCGCCCTCTGACACTCTGGGCGGCGCGAGAGGGCGTGTCAGACTTTTACTGACTAAAACCCACCCGTTTTCCTTCCGTTGCCCGTGTGCCGGGGCCGCGATATCCCTTTCGGACAAACCCGCAACCCCAGCAGGCATTGGTCTTTACGGACCCCGCCAGTTGGTGCTAACATCTCTTTGAGGCGCGCGTGGAACACAACGCGCCGTCGACCCGGGCCCTGGTCCTTATCGGACGGCGAGCTACCCATTGCTCACCGTCCGCAAGCCCGCGCCTACGGTGGCCGGAAGTCGCCTCGCGACTCCTGACGCTCGGGGCGTCTCCAAGCCGGGGGGGCCTGCCGTCTAAACTGTCTCCTATTCTTAATATAAATTCAAAGTTTGTCTCGCTTTCATGCCATCTACTTGAACACACTGAGGTTTTATCCTAAAACCATATTGAGTAAAGCCTCTAACAGTACTTAGTTAGAGGTGAACTTTAGTATCAGCTTGGTTTTGAAAACTGTATAAACAGACTAAACTACATTCGCAATTTATTTGCCAAACATGTAAACAAACACGAGTTTTTCACTTAGACAAACATAAACTTTATGCAAGTGTAAATAACGTTGATTTTAGACGAAATACTGTTGAAAGAGTCATAAAAAATATGAAGTTGAAGCGCAAACTGAACCTTATATGTAGGCATTACAATTGTTTTTCCTAAAACTCGTGTTTGTTTACATGTTTATCAAATGAATTGCGAACTCAGATTGGGTTATAGGGATCATTCTCCTGCCCTTATCTCAATTTATCTGGGGTCTGCACAGCAATATTTTTCTTCCATACTTGTCTGTTAATTATCATCTCTCTTTCTATCCATGCCATGGCTTAAGACTCTCCTTGACCCTGCATAAGGTCAAGGAGAGTCTTAAGCTATGGCTACTTTCACTCAGTTACGAAGAAACAGAGCATATTCTAATAACTCTTTCGTAACACCAATTCTACACTATGAGAGGCATTCAAGTTACCATTGCTCGAGATCCCAATCAATCTTTCCTGAACATTCAATTCAATTTACAGGCACACACACACATACACATGCACACACACACACTCACACTAAACGCATACACACAATCACCAATACAGGCTATTTCAAATATTTTTTTTATTGTTTGGTATTATTTAAGTCTTTTTATTTTTATTTCTCCTTTGATAGTCTTATTGCATAAGTTTTCAATAGTATTTATTCCCGGGAGAGGGCACTGGCTCTTGTAACACAGGTTAACCACCTAGCACAAGTGTCAGGGACTTCACGCAATTTGTATCCACTTCTTATGTAATAAAGATTATTATTATTATTTTGGGGAGTGTTTTTTTTTAGATAAATAAAATAAAATAAATAAAAATATAAAAATAAATATAAACTAAATATTTGTATAAATCTGTTGGTTCCATTGCTGCAATTGTGTCGGTGTCGTTAATTGTATAGCTGCCAGGTTTGACATTATTATTATTATTATCTTTGACATTTCTCGGGACCCTGGGGTCCCGGACCTTTGGAAGGCGTACGAGGGGCCGAAGCTAACTCGCAGAGGCCCGTCAGGCGTTTTAATGAAATGAGGCACCAGCCGACGATTATCCCTGTATGCACTATGGAAGTGCACCCAAGGACAACCCCCGGTTGGTGTAGAACTATTGCATGATATTAAATAAAGATATTGGACTATGGGTTTGGGTGGCTTATGTTGACTGGAGACCTGGAACTATGGAAGGACTATAGCCCCTGCCTGATCAATGTTTCATATGTACACGGATAAAATGGCAGGGGGTGACTTGCACACTCAATAATGGGCCCCCGGAAGCTGTCGCTAGCACATAGTGACGTAGCGACAAGGGGGCAACATGTCCTGAGGTGCTTGAGGAGTGGAGAGGTATTCCAAGGCTTTCAGAACAATCCCAGAGCCCGGAAGATGGTCAAGATCCCTACGAGCACTTACTGGAACACTTCCTTCCTCCGAGCACGTTTGCTCTTGCGAATCTCCACTCAAGCTGGCCAATTAAGGCAAGAATGAGGTGGGAGCTCTGTTCCTCATCAGTATTCACTCCAGCCGGCCAATAAAGGCAAGCCAGAGATCAGGAACAAGATTTCTCCCGGGAGATAGGGTCCGTGGGGTCGCTACTGCCCAACAGCTCGCCACATGCTGCCCTGCGGGTTTCTGTATCTCTCTTGGTCTGACTCCTCATCCTAGACCTGTTCCGGCAAAATAAACTCTACCGGCACAGACCCAGAGTTTGGAGTGCGCAAGCCCCACCACGACGTCAACGTAGAGATACGGCGGTGGGGTTATTATTATTATTATCCACATCATCTTTCACACAGTCCAGCCATCGTTTCTGTGGTCTTCCCTTACTTAAAACTTTCCTCACAACATTTTCCTCACTCCTCCGCATCCCATGCCCATACCATGACAACCGATATCAACACGCAACTTTTCAGTCATCGGTGTCACTTTCAGACTTCCTCCTACCGGATAGATCATACAGTTTTACTTAATTAATCAAAATAATCCTATATTTTCATTTATTAAGTACAACTAACTGTTCTTGAATAAAACGTATTAAATGGATAAAGAACGTTTATGAGTTTGGGAATTTTCCTGGAAGCTTGGTTATATATAAGCTTCTCAATGTTTGTTAAGGAAGATTTAGTATACGTAACAGCATGTTTTTCTGTTCTTTTCGATTTTTCATGATTTTCCTGTTCAAAAAACAACATTACATCGTCAACAACCCGTATAGGCTATATGTGAACACATCCCTCTTTTATAATATAAAACGTGTAGAAAAAAGTACCACTATGAACGAAAAAAAAAACAAAATGAAAACAGATGAGATTATAACCTTCACTCCATTAAAAAGTCAATAAGATACATCTCGCTTCGCAAAATCAAATCAGGGTATTGATACGCACACACACAAGGCGTATGGCGAGGATAATACGCGATATTATAATACGCTCACACACGTATTGGTGCGTATGTGTTTTATACTCATACGTAATGCTGCTTATCCATTGTTGCGGAGTTAAGCTACGGTTTCTTAAGCAGAGATCCGACGGTGCGCAATATTGCGCACGCACGCGCACCAGCCCGCACGACGCACCGTGGGAAGAATAACGTGCGTGGTAGCGCAGACGCGTGCGTGGCGGTGCGTCCGAGTTTGGGTACATTCCCTTTGGAGAACAGTTTCGTCAAATTATAACGGCCGCCATCTGTCATTTTCACGAGTAATTGAAAAACGCTCTGTATTTGGACAGCCGTTATTATGTGACCATACGCCGCTTTCTTAGGACACCAAAGCCTTAAAAAGCGGAGAAAAGCGCAGGTGCATAATAGTGTAGTAGAGTAGTTAGTGTCTAAATCCACTGAAAAGGGGTGCTAAAGTTAGGCGGTTTCGTGAAAGTGGTGCTGCCACACGCCACATTACGGTGAAAATAAAAATCTATATAGCTATATTTACAAATGAATAAAATTGAAATGTCTGTTTGTAACGTCAGAATAACAGCTTCTTCCAAATATGAAAGATACTTTTAAGAGCGTTTATCCTAAAAGTTGGCAACGTTGCAAATAGCTGTCAAAAATTTACATGTTTTGATTAATTTGGCAATGTTACTGTATGGAAATTAGTAATGTGGTTAACTAGCGAACTAGAATATTAATAATGAATTGCAATTATAACATTAAATTTGATGTTGTACCCGTATATCCTCTCAACTGACGGCGCCAAAAAAAGGTATGAAAAAGGTGTAAAAAAGTCATTTGGAAACTTTCCAAATACTTTTTAGACATTTAAAACTAAATATTTGGTGTTACGATACTAATTATTACATTTCATAATCAGTATTCTAGTTCGCTAGTTAGCCACATTTCTTATTTCCATACGGTAATATTGCCAAATTAATCAAAACAGAGAAATATTTGACATCTATTGGAGACGTTGCCCACTTTCAGAATAAACGCCCTTAAGATCAAAACAAAAAAAAAATGTGAATCTGTCTGTCTGTCACACATTTTGACGGGACTTTCATTGGCAGATAGCTGATGTTAATTAATTAAAAATAATTAGTGTCCACGCGGCTGAAATCGCGGGCAGCAGCTAGTGTTAAATAAAATCGGCGACGCTATATGATAATGACGGTCGTTTTATAGAAAAAATAGAAAATTGGCTGTTAAAATCAACTCATGCCTAAGTGACGAAGAAACTGTCACATATGGAGTCCCCCAAGGCAGCGTGCTGGGACCTACGCTTTTCCAGATCTACATTAATGACTTATGCACGCTGCCTTTACATAAATCACAAATCTTCACTTATGCTGATGACACCGCGATTGTGGTCTATGGTAATACCTGGAGCGAGGTAAAGAATATTGCAGAGCAGTCCTTAAAGACTGTTATGAACTGGCTGCTACTCAACCTACTTACCCTAAACGTGGCCAAAACAAACTTCATTCCCTTCTTTATGAATTATAGGAACAAAGCTCCACCAGAATTTTTAATCACGGCACACACGTGCTCTGATCTCAGTTCTTGCTCATGTGCGACGCTTACCCGTGTTAATCATACAAAGTACCTGGGTGTAGTGATTGATGACGGACTGAGATGGTACAACCAAATAGATAACACTGCTTCGAGAGTCAGAAGACTTATCTATATTTTTAAATCTCTGAGACATTGCGCAGACATTAATATCCTAAAAATGGTTTATCTAGCACTCTGTCAGTCCGTTATCACCTACTGCCTCCCGGTATGGGGAGGGGCAGCTAAAACCAAGTTTATTGTAGTGGAGCGAGCACAGAGAGCTGTCCTGAAGGTTATGCTTGGTAGACCATACAGATTCCCTACAACTAAATTATATGCAGACTGCAAATTACTTACTGTGAGGCAGCTCTTTGTCCTTCGAGCCACTCTCAGAATGCATAAATATACTCCCCCATCAGGTCCTACTAAGCGCAAAGCAAAAAATGTATGCCCGACAGTAAGCCACAAAACTGCATTCGCTAGGCGCCAGTTCTACGTTCGAAGTACATTAATTTATAGGAATATACATAAAGCCATTCAATTAGCTGGGCTAAACAACCACGAAGTTAAGATTAAAGTACAAAGTTGGCTGCAGGATCAAGACTACGCTCGAACAGAGGAACTATTGCACCACCAGCAGTAGGCCTGTAACCTGTTTTTACTGGTGTTTGCAATTTTTCTCTCCATTTTGGAACATAATTATCATCAGTACATATACACTACATAATCTTAAACATTTCAACACACCCTCACGCAAACGCTAAATACTACTAAACACACTCTTACTTACACACCCTCACATACATCCCTCATTCTAACATACACATCCTTACTCTAACATACACACACATATACACTTTTAAGAAGTCGTTTTCAATATCCTTAGTACCTTCATAGTTAAATTTTATAATTATACATAGTTACTTTTACTTTTTTAATTTTTATATACTTACTTTGTGACTGCTTTTGTAATGTTGGAACACAACATAAAAGGTTTCTAGTATCACAGTGACAGCAGAACACTGACTCCTAAGTCACAGGATCACCTAGTTTAGGAGTCAGGGTTTAAATTATAAGTATGACCTTTAACCAAGTTATGTATCCTAGTTTTAAGCAATGTCTAAGGTTTTTTGTTACAATAAAGATTTTTATTATTATTATTATATAGCGATGCTGCCAGTTTCATGACAGAATAGCCGTCGTTATGGTCGTCATGAGTTGGCACTGTTTTCTTATGAAACTCAAAACTTTAAGCGCGTTGCATGAGTAAAAACGCCTCCGAACACAGCTCTGCATACATTTAGGATATTGAAATGTACAAAACTAATCTCCGCTCAGCTCCACTGCCAGCGACCGTAGCGATACGGAGCGGAGCGAAGTGGAGACATGAAATTAGAAGAGTTTTACACATATTCACATAAGTAACTGGTCGACTGAGCTCTGGTCGGGTGAAAATAGAGAATGCTCATTAATAAAATAGAATACGACAGTTCATACCAATTCCATGTATAATACATACTAATTCCATGCTGTCAAGATAGTACATACAAATTCCATGCTACCATGATAGTACATACTAATTCCATGCTGCCATGATAGTAGGTACTTACTAATTCCATGCAGCCATGATACTAGGTACTTATTAATTCCATGCAGCCAGGATACTAGGTACTTACTAATTCCATGCAGCTATGATACTAGGTACTTACTAATTCCAGGCTGCCATGTCATTGGGCACGCCACAATTGCGGCGATAAGTCCCCTCTTTGAGGAGTGGCTTGAGAGGCGCCATGGCGTCCTCACCTTCCGCCTGACGCAGGTCCTCACCGGACACGGTTGTTTCGGGAGGTTCCTGTTCCGCGTAAGGCGGGAGGAAACGCCCGGGTGTCACCACTGTGTGGATCGCCCGGAGGACACGGTGGAGCATACGGTGGAGGTCTGCCCGGCTTGGGCGGAGCACCGCCGTGTCCTCACGGAGGCGATCGGCGGCGGCGATCTCTCGCGTCCGGCCCTGGTTCAGGCCATGGTTCGGAGCGAGAGTGCATGGGAGGCCGTCACCTCCTTCTGCGAAGCAGTTATGCTCGCGAAGGAGGAGGCGGAGCGCGCGAGGGAGATGCAAGCTGCACGCCCTCGCGGCCCTAGTCGCCGCAGGAGACGCCCCGGGCGTCGGGAGTCCAGAGCCGACTTCCGGCCACCGTAAGCGCGGGCTTGTGGACGGTGAGCAATGGGCAGCTCGCCGTCCGATAAGGACCAGGCCCGTGTCGACGGCGCGTTGTGTTCCACGCGCGCCTCAAAGAGATGTCAGCACCAACCGACGGGGTCGAAAGACCAATGCCTGCTGGGGTTGCGGGTTTGTCCGAAAGGGATAACGCGGCCCCGGCACACAGGCAACGGAAGGAACACGGGTGGGTTTTAGTCAGTAAAAGTCTGACACACCCTCTCGCTCTGCCCAGAGCGGGAGAAGTCATCTGATGATTTCCCACCCTCAAAAAAAAAAAAAAAAAAGGCTGCCATGTCATTATTCTAAGGTTTTCGTTCTAAACTTTGGGCGACCGAGCTCTGCTGGGGTGAAAATACGGAGAAAACTAATTTTCCCAGATATGAGACCTACCTAGATCGAATTTCGCTCCCGAAAACCCAATATAGCAACTTTCATCGAAATCGTTAGAGGCGTTTTCGAGAAAGTGATTACCAATATTTAAATATACAAATATTGCTCATTTAATATTATAGGGTTTACCTCTGCACCATAATGTACTAATGATTGGAAAGGCAGCATAATACTACGTATTCCATACGCACACACACGTAATACTGCGTATGTATTTTATCCGCCCAGTCTAAACGACTGAACCGATTTGTACTAATGGTGTGTCATTGTGATCCGAATTGTGTTACATGGTATTATAGTTACGATGGTCGGGTATCCATTCGATTCGTTGTGGCAATACTGGTTCGTATAATAAATAGTACCTGGGCGACTGAGCTCTGCTCGGGTGAAAATAGAGAAAACGAATTTTGGTAGATATGAGACCTGGCTAGATCGATTTTTCGCCCCGCTAACCCCTTTATTGCAACTTTCATCGAAATCGTTAGAGCCGTTTTCGAGAACGTGATTACAAATATATATTTATACAAGTATTGCTTATTTAATAGTATAGCATAATAATAAGTAACACAGATTATATTATATACATGTAGGTATATATCTCTAATTTATATAGGCTCAGAATTAAAATGAAATATACATACATTATAATAACAACTTAAGTCATCATCATTCAGCCGAAAAACGTCCACTGCTGGACATACGCCGCCCCCAAGCACCGCCACTACGACCGGTTGTGTGGTTCCTGCATCCAACGGATTCCTGCGGCATTCACAAGGTCGTCGATCCAACTTGTGGGAACAACTTAAGTCAATCTGCCTAGCCTTTTCCCAACTATGTTGGGGTCGGCTTCCAGTCTAACCGGATGCAGCCGAATACCAGTATTTTACATGGAGCGACTACCTATCTGACACGGAGGATTCTCGGTATGTAAAGATGGTCACACATCCACTGACCAACCCCGGCAAGCGTAACTTAACCTGATGGATCGACCAGTGCGGCTGTTGTTACTTAGCCACGAGCTCCTCAACAACAACAACTTACATACCTAATTAATTCATAAAAATAATAACAGGCCTCTTGTTTTGTGTTTATTAATCATGTTCTTCCCAAATTCCTAACAAAGAATAATCATAATTTAAAATGAAAAGATGTTCGATAAATCCTCTAATTAGGATGGCTTAAAGACGGACAATTACATATTATTTGCTATTTCACTCAAAATATTTAAAAAAGTTTTATATTTTTAAGAAAGAAAAAATATTCCTACTCTCATTCTTCAGCAACCTGTGTTCTCCAAAATAAGATCGTAAACGTTGGCCAGATTGGGGACAAAGATACTGCTGTCAAACACCCGAAATGTTTCTTCACTTAATGACTGGAACAGCGTTTAGCACTCATGGTTCTCCATAATACTATCTTTACATGTAGTTTGCTACTCAGATTTCCCGATTCTGTAGTAACGTATTAAGGAAACGATTACCTACTAAATTGTAATATTAAGTCACCTATAAATAAAATACGAAATAAATTCAGGTGTTTCAATTAATATAGGTAAGGAATTAAAACTACCCAAGTTTAGATTCCACGTAAAAAATACGCTTCTTTTAGTTTTACTGTACACTGTAACCATCCATATTTAACTCTTCATACCTACCTGTTAAAATTAGTAGTAAAAGTGAGCAGATCCTTCTTCCATTTAATTTACTTTTACAACATAAGCGCCAGTACGTAACCAACCATTTCGAGCAACCAACTAATGAAACACAATATACAAACCTCTATTTGTGTACAACAATACACAACAACAAACACAAATTCCGTACATCTAATTCAATTCGCACCTCGCAGCTATTCCCCTATAATCCGACGCCCGTTTAATATTCGACCCGTTCCGGGTCTAAATGGTAATGAGTTACCCAGTTTTAGCTAAATGAAGATTCTGTTTATACGATAGTAACCCGGATAATCCACCGATCCACCGACTAGCTATTGAAAACGCATTTAGTCTTCAGCGGGACGGGACGCCGATAAGCAATACAGAGACAACCCTCAAAGACAACATTTAGATTTTTCAAATGCATGATTATAACACATAACATCACGCCTATATTCCCCGTAGGATTGGGCAGAAGTGTATCTATAGCACACCCACATTTCGCTAGATATGTTTAAGTTCCATAGGGGTGAGCCTATAATTAAAATATTAAAATGAAATAGTGATAAGCGGTAGGTAATAATATTGTTTAAAGCATAAAACAATACTATACCTGTTTCCAACTAACAAGTTTTTGTCCTATTGTGTATTTGTTAATTTACGAAGCGAAGTAATATTTATTTTTTTATTTAATTTCACATGATTTTTTGAATATTACACAATGATTAGTTACAACATATACTTGCAATATTTTGTAACATAAAAATGAAGTTTTATTTACCAAGGTAATTGATGTTGAGCATAAAATCAGTCAGTAAAAACCGGCCAAGTGCATATCGGACCACGCACAATGAAGGGTTCCGTAGTTGGGATGAATTTATCCCAAGAACAAACTTAACATTGTAGTTGAAAAACGTGTTCTCCCATACGGAAGGTATGGGAGATCATGTTTTTCAAAGTGCAAATTTAAGTTGGTTGATTATTTCTCGTTAACCTGTACAGCCTACTTAGCTCTCATAGTTTTCCTTTTAATTTCATTATATATACTACTGCTGTGAATTTTTTCACAAGTCCAAGTACAACCATTTAGCTAGAAGCCCCCCCCCCCCCCCCTTTTAGCTAAATGGTTGTACTTGACTCCAACAAAAAATTTCAGTTAAAAGTTTAATATTACGCAAACGGATCCCTGAATCCAAAAATGACAAACTCACAATAATTTTGAAAGACCTTTCTAACGATATCCCACAACATGGGGTAGATGAGGGAAAAAAAAACATCCCCGCTTTACGTGAAGGGGAGGTACCCTAAAAAAAATTTTTTTTCTTGATTTTATTTTCCTACTTTGTTGGCATGATTAATATGTATACATATGCCAGATAACAGCTTTCTAGTACTAACCGTCTCTGAGCTAAGCCGCGGACAGACAGACGGACAGACAGACAGACAGACGGACATGGCGAAACTATAAGGGTTCCTTGTTTACTACGGAATCCCAAAAAGGAACTGATTTTATAAAAATACAAGGCTAGCAAAACAATAGTAGCTATTAATGGTAAATACGTACACAGGTTCCAAAAATTAAGAAAATAAATAAATAATATATATTTTTTAATTTAAAAAAAATATTTTTTACTAATATTTTGTTCACCATTTTGAGAAAATAGCTGTGTTTTAAACACAGTTATTTTCTCAAAATAGTGAACTTGTTGGTTGTCACTATATTGCTTATCAGCGTCCGTTTACGAGACTACCGTTCGATTTATGGGAGCCGGGTAAATTAAATGCGTTGCTAGTCAGGTGTTTGAAGACGGAGAAAATTGTGTTCGAAGCATTATAGGGATTTAGTTGTCTAGCTTGTATGGGTAATTAGTTTGTCTTTCCAATTAGAGGAGTGCTTTTCCTTTGGTAGAGTTAATTTCAATGTTTGTATTTATCTCAATGTGTATTGATGCGCAAGTGTGCGAAATAAGAAAGTGTCAAGCGTTTTGGCAAACTTCAGTTGCTTTTCGATTTGAGCAAACTCTACAATATTCGGCTATCAAAGCCTAGTTTTACCTGTTGAGTCGAATCACATAAGTTATTTTTAGCTATGAATAAATTTAGCTATCAATAATTAAAAGGATTTACGTGTAGCTAAACTCACTGTTCAATCATTTGATCTGACTAACATTCAACTACTTTTATATTTGTCGAATACTAGTAAAAAATAAGGGTTAATAATATTTGGCAGTAATTTTATTTTCGACGGTTGGTAAATCACTGTGATTGATGTGACAGTAAAACGTGAACAGTAATAAAAAGAAAGTTGGTCGGTTAATTTAGTACAAGTGTGTAATAAATGAATGGCCAGTAAACATGTTGGAATAGGCAGTTAGATAAATAGTTCGGCAGTTCTGTTAGGTGACCAACCGCGAGCGAGCCGAGCGAGCGCTACTTCCAAATTAGATTTCTTGCTGACTAATTCCGATATGGTAACTGCTCGTTAAGCCATTTTACTGCTTTATATTTATTTAATTACACATTCAAATATTTGTTATGACTCATTTTTATTTTGTTTACTGCTCAGTTTTTAGTGCCGAACTAAACATGCATTTTGTAATCTATAATTTATCAAAACTAAAATAAACAACTGCCGCTTGAAATTAGTGCTAAAAATAAGTACATTCAGGTACAATACATAATATACCAACTTACAGCGCCCCATAATAGGGATGATGCCTGGGTAAAACAAAATTAAATTCTAATTAGTCCGTCAGTCAGATAATAAAAAAATATTAGACATGCATTTTTTGCTTTATCATATTAATAAAAAATTACTTGGATAAAACGCATTTTAGGTTGGGGAGTGGGGGTCGCTACGTCACTAGTATGTATAAAATCTACATACTCGTGACGTCATGACACATTTTACCTCAATGTATCGCCGTAATCTTTAGATTACGTAAAAAAAGAAAAAATACGTGTCCAATATTTTTTTATAATCTCAAAGATGGACTAAAAATTTTTTTTTGTCAGCATCCCTACTAAAGCGAGTACCCAACTTTCCCATCAGAACGCATCGCGTTAAAGCGTAAATCGCTTCACTTTCCGCTGTAAAGCGTAAAATAAATTTGTTGTGTACAACATTTTTCCGCTAAAGGATTTTAATGAATTTTTAAAACGGTTCCGGGACCCGTATCGCACCGACAACTTTAATTAAAAATCCTGGAGGCGTAAAAACGGCGACGATTTCAAAATAACTGGTAGGAAAAGTGAGGAATGATGCCGTTTAGTTTTGTTTCCTCGAGCAGATGTTGTGGCGTTCCGTGTTGATACTGCACGTATTTCAAAAGTTGAAACCGATATCTGGACATCCATTTGGTATTTCGCGATGGCGGCGGCGCTAAAGTTTTTTAAACTTCGCCTTCCTATTGATTTAATTGAATGGAGAAAAAAATGTACTGGTTTTGAACTATTTCAATTGAAAATGAAACCTTTAAAAACCGGCTAAGTGCGTGTTGGGATGAATTTATCCCAAGAACAAACATAACATTGTAATTGAAAAACATTTTCTTATGATCATATTTAGATCATATTTATCAAACTGCAAATTTAAGTTGGTTTATTACTCGATTATTACTCGTTAACCTGTAAAGCCTACTTAGCTGTGATAATTTTCCTTTTAATTTAATTTAATACTACTGCAACCATTTAGCTGGCTGGGGGGCACTTGACCCTCAATATTTTTGAACGACCTTTCCAACGATACCCCACACCATGGGATAGACGAGAAAAAAAACATCCCCACTTTACGTGTTGCGGGGACGCGGTAACCTAAAAAATTTTTCTTTATTTTATTTTACCACTTGGTCGGCGTGATTAATATGTATATCCATGTCAAATGACAGCTTTCTAGTACTAACCGTCTCCGAGCTAAGCCGCGGACAGACCGACAGACGGACATGACGAAACCAAAAGGGTTCCTTGTTTACTACGGAACACTAAAAATAAAGGACAATCACTTTAACTAAAGGTAATTAAACAATACCTTAATATCTCAACGTTCTTCAGAACACAACTCAGCCTTCTACACCATCCTACAACCTTTAACGCTATATGTGCACCACTTTCTCACTATTACATATCTCTCAACACGAGATAGCACTCCGCACGAAATCGGAAACTTAAATACGTATCCACTTCCATCAAACTCGAATCGAAACGTAGCAATTTGAAAACTCGTCGAGATGTAAATTGACGATATTATGCCGTAATCGAAGCAAGGAATTGGCGCTGAAAGTGGAACTAATGTTAATGTAGGTTCTCAAGAATTCTCTTTGCTCCTAATGCAGGTGCATTAGCCGAGATCACCGCATCCCTTCCCCCAAGATATAGTGCTACGTTCATCTTAATTAGATGGGTTTATAGCCAGGATTAACTGTCCCCTTTTAATCTTCAGATGAAAGCTGATTGAAACCTTTTTGTGGAACCCAGGAGAAACGCAATTACGTACCTATTAAGTATTAATAGCTATGATGTATAATAGAAAGGGTTAAGCGATTTTATAGGCTTCATATCTGATCTTAACCCTAGTAATGGGGGTAGGGAACAAACGTTATCGTTGCAGATACTTATTTAAATTATTTTGTTCATTTATTTATGGTATTAAATTAACTCTAAGCAAAAAGGTCTGTATTCAAAGAGCCCTTCTATCAAGATTACCATTTTTTTGACGAGAACAAAGTTAGTACGTGAGACAGGAAGTTAGGGAGCAACTTGAAAATGGAACGGAAATAGTGAAACGGAAATGACTTCATTCCGATTCCGAGGAGTCTCGTGTTGTTTGTGAATCGGCACCTCGATAGGTGTGTTTTAGAAGGGGAGCTTGGTTTAAAGAGAGAGTTTTGCAAGCAGTGTTTTGTAACTTAAAATAGGGGAATCTTTTGAATTTTTAATTCTTGATAATAGCTAAAAATAGACTATTTATTTGATAATATGGAGTGCTAAATAATTTTGACGATTTTTAACGTCGACGTGTATCAATAGAAGTAATATTGCTATTATCATATGAATAGTGAATAAGAAGTATTTAAGGATCGTATCCAGTGGCTTTCTGTTGTTTCTTTAACCCCCATGGGAGAAAGCATGAGTTTTTAAATGAACTAATCACCAAGGTCGTTCATTGCGTAAATTGTGTGTAATTGTGTTGTCAGATTGAACAAGGTTTTTCTGACGATTTTTTTTTTGTTTAGAATTTTTGTTTTTGCCTCCGACTTCCGAAATTAAAGTTATTTTTCACTTTACGGTGTTATTTTTTCGAAGTCGGTTGTTTTTTTTGTTGTAAAAAGTTTTTCTTACTACATAAGTTATTTATTTACGCCCAAACACGAGCTAAAATTAGTGTTGAAATATAAAAGTTTCGATGCTCATAACTTCCAAACCAATTTTTTTTCCAATTCTCCATCCATACAGGGCTAGATAATGACAAGACAAATTGATATAATTAGTTTCGAACGTACACCGTCAAACAGACGAGTTATCACCATACTACGTTTGTATGGAAGAATGACCAACTAGCGTACCCTTAAGTTCTTTTGCAGCGCGACACTATCTAGACATAAATAATCCAAGAGAAAAAGGTTTCGAAGCCACCTTCTCGTATGTAAGAAGCTCTTTCAAACGATTGATAGTAATAAGTAGGTAAATTTGTACCCGTTGTAGAATATATTTACGAGGCATATAAATTGTATACATCGTGTTTGTGTTAAGGCGCGGACTGACTACGATTTTAAACGCTACTGCTGCACTCACACAACTTCGTCTGCGCGCTATACGGTAGCCCGACGACTAAAGTATGACCGCAATATCTATTTTCACAATTACAGAGCATTAAACAAGGTTGAAAATCGAAGAAATATTTGGGTTGACGATGTGAGTAAGCTGCGAATGGGCATTTATTTAACGGGTTTTATTTTGATTATTCAGAATATACACATTTAATTAAAGTTATAAAATAATGTTTATTCTATTGAACTCTTAAAAAAAATGTTGTTATCGCTGAAAATACGGAGATGTTCGACGCCAAAGTTTATTTTTGTAAAGTATTTTTTATTGGGAATGTCAAACTATTTTCTACTATTCTATTCGGTTAAAGTTTTTGTCTTTACCCTTCTCTGTCCACTGTGTTTTTTGCGTCGTATATTTTCATTGCGTTACGTCATACTCGAGTATCCAAGAAACCAGTTTTTTTATGAATATTGAGGTAACACCGCGCCTTAATAGATGTATCTATTTCATGAGAACAAAGACTGAGGTCAAGATCTATAAAAGTTACTTAGCACTTACTTTGACTTAGCGTTATTCCTGTCACTGTCGCAGTACTGTCAAACTCCCAGTGCAAGATAGAGACGGGCTCATGTCTATTTCATATTCAAATCCTTGTTTCCAAATTAATGTTATTCTCACTTAAAGAAATATCAACTTTATGTATGGTTAAATTAAGTTGTCTTTTTTTTTAAGTTGTTGTGCAAAATTAACTTTTTGTGTGGGTATTAAAGTTATTTTTTTGGAAACACATGTTTGTTTATTTATTTGGAAATTAAATTGCAAACGCAGGATAAGTCAAACAACGAGCTAAATTACGCTTGTAGATCTTGGCCTTAGACTCAGTTCACTAATAATAAATGTCTTCTTTATTTATAGTTATACTACTATCCCTTCTCACTAAACAATTAAGCAATAAATTGTGGCTTAAGGGTCTCGTTTAGGCACTTAACTCTAAGGTAGGTAATCTTATCTTAATTAACGCTAGACGAAGAATAAGTTAGTGGACTTAATAAGCAATTAGAAGATTATAAAATAAAGTTAACTAAAGCGTAAAAAAAATGGTGAAAGATTATTCAGAATGACACACTTTGAGAATGTTATAGCGTCGGCAGAGTAGAGCAGTTCAGAAGTGGAGCTACGGATCAAACACGATGTCATTAAACGACGCCCAATAATATAAGTTCCTAGTTTGTAAATACGTATAATGGTAAAAAAAATATATTTGGCCGTAAGTCAGATAATTAAATAAAATTTAGACACGTATTTTTTGCTTTATCATATTAATAAAAAATGGTTTAGATAAAACGCATTAAAGTTGGGGAGTGGGGGCTCGCTACGTCACAAGTCAGTATAAAATCTACCGGCCAGTGACGTCATTCCACATTTTAACGCATTGCCTACTCATTATATTGCGTATTCTTTTGATTACGTAAAAAAATAAAAAAAATGTGTCCAATATTTTTTAATAATCTTTTTAATATATTTGTTTTTGTCTTATTCCCTATTAATTTATCTGTCATTACTTCATTTTTAATTATTTTTTACTTTAATTGTTCTATAGTAACTTTATTCCAGGTGCATTGTCTTAACATATAATTATATAATTAATGTATACAAAATATTGTATAATATTTTAAAATAGTAACGGTAGAGTTTCTTGCCCATTCTTTTCGTCATACGATGTTTTTTTTGTAAATTATGACGTTCAAAAGTGCCTTTTATGTGCCTAATTGAAATAAATTATTAGACTTGCTTTGACCAAGACAGTTTCAAAGTTCAGTTAAAGAAAATTACATAATTGATCGCTTATTGAAAGGCCCGTAAATTATATAAAATTACTAGCTGCCCGCCCCGGCTTCGCACGGGTAGCACTATATACTTATCTACGGCGCACCTGCCTACCCTACCTACGCTACCTACCCCACAAACCTACCTACAAACCTACCCTACCTACCTACCTACCTACCTTAGGGGTATGAAAAATAGATAGTAGCCGATTATCAGACCTACTGAATATGCATATAAAATTTAGTAAAAATCGGTCAAGCCGTTTCGGAGGAGTATGGTAACTAACATTGTGACACGAGAATTTTATAAATAAGATGTCCGTTTCCACTACCTGAAACTAGGCCACACCTTAATTACTGTCTAAAAAAATATCACACGTCTGAATTTATTTTGAACTCGGTGTTGAGGCAAGCCTTCAAAGTCTTCAGTAAATTTTTGTTTAGGTCTTGCCTAGTGTCAATGAAAACGGGCAAGTCCGTACAGTATCGCTTATTAAGTTCCTGGTAGCTAAACGTAATGATTCAACAAAATATATCACAACGACAACACGACGCGAACAGCAAGCACAAGTAAATATTTACCTGAAACTAAACTTAAGTTAATTTCAGCATTCATTGTTAGACCATAAACCTGTTTACAGGGACTTGTTAGCCGTAACGTATGGGACAAGCGTAACGGTGCGTGAACCAACATTGTCGGTCGTTTATGGTTATCCCATAAAGCAAATAGTGTTCCGTTACCTTTGTGGAAGCGAATGTTTGATGAAAATGTTGTTGTTCTGAATTTGCATAATTTTATGTTGTTAATGGGGTGCAACTGGGTAAGATGGGAATTGCTTGAGTTTTATGGTGATTAAGGATACTTTGGTAGGAAAAGGGAAGGCCTTTGCATCCGCAAAGGGACGTAATATGGGCCTATAGATAGACACTTCCGCTGTAATAACGCAATTACATCAAGGGCATGAAAACATAATTTACTTTATTACTGTGCAAATAAAAAGCTATCAGCACGCGTAGCATGTCCATCATAGCAAACGGGTTTTGCCGACGGAAGAATAGACAAAATGACACAACATTGTGATTGTGAATCTGTCGTTTTGCCTATTCTTCCGTCGACAAAACCCGTTTCTATTGTAGTCATGCTACGCATGCAGCTCGAAAGTGAAAAACGGAGTGTTTTCTTAAAATTCATACAACTTAAAACAATGAATCCTATCACTTCAAATTTTCATCAAATAGCAGCCATTAATACCATCGGTAATCCCTTCATTATTCACAAACAGCCACACTACGGTAATTAAGAAAATTTCCCCAATTTTCGGTCTAAATTCAGCGGAAAACTCAAATATATACAACTTCCTTGATTAACATCCCGCAGTTATATGCAAATATATACTTATCGCCGCAGAGGGCACCGGTAGATGCCCTCAAGCACAAAATAGGTACAGAAAGTCGTCTCCAAGCAACAAGCGCAAAAAGCACGCGCACATAGACACGCTTCACGTACAGCGAGCGCAAGCGCACTCGTGACTGTCATGGCGCAATTACACTTGGTCGTTTTCCCGAGTTCGATTGCCTATGGAATTCGGGCAAACGCCCAAGTGTAAATAAATTTGGTCGAGTACGCGTGTCTTCAGACATTTCAGTCCAGCTTCACCTTTCAGTCAGATGACCAGTGTAATTAATACATCGGTTGCCCGAATTACAGTAGTTAACAACCAAGTGTAAAAGCGCGTTCATTTATTTGAGATATTTTTTAGATCTCCGAACGTACGCGTCATGTGTAGTTACGTGCGCCTGTTTTCAATCTATGTATGGAGACAACCTTCTGTACTTGATTCTATTTGGTTCCTCTAGGGTACTGTTAGAGAAATTGCCGCAAAACAGTGAAGGGTAATGAGGTTGAGACCCACGATGTGCGATGTATGCGGTTTCTTCAAGTCGTTGAATGAAAATTGGAACACAGTTTGTTGCGGAAGATTAGTTATGGTTATATTTTTGGTTGTTATGATAGCTGGGTGGAATGGTACTGCTTATTTACATTTTGAGGGTGTCTATTCAATTTTATACGAACAGTTGACCGCGGTTTCACTTACAGAATAGGGGAGCTATTTCAAGGTGCTCTAATAAAACAGTTCTAGCGGCTACTGCGCAGATGAGCAGTGGTGAGTAGTGGTACCAGCCGCGGCTTAAGAGTTGTAGGATCGAACCCAAAATTTATTTCATCACCACTGCTCTCAAAAACGTTGAAGAAAAACATTGTAAAGAAATAGGCATATCCTAGAACCAAAAAATCGAAGCAATCATGTGACATCAAACAACCCGCACTGGTGCATTACGGCCCACTCCCTCTCACAGACTGGAAGCCAGTCTCGCAGCAGTGGGGACATTATGTGCTGAATATGCTATGATTTAGTTGATAAAATAATTCTATGTCTTTCTCAGAGTGTGTTATATATAGCTTTGTGTAATTTTTTTGTTGACCTCGTTTCAGTAGACGTCATGCGAAGTAAAAAAAAACCGCCCAAGTGCGTGTCGGACCACGCACAATGAAGGGTTCCGTAGTTGTGATGAATTAATCCCAAGAACAAACTTAACATTGTAGTTGAAAAACATGTTGTCCCATACGGAATGTATGGGAGATCATGTTTTTCAAACCGCAAATTTTAGTTGGTTGATTATTACTCGTTAACCTGTACAGCCTACTTAGCTCTGATGGTTTTCCTTTTAATTTCGTTATACGAGTATATACTACTGCTGTGAATTTTTTCACAAATCCAAGTACAACTATTTAGCTGGCACTTGCTGGACACTTGACTCTAACAAAAAAAATCTGTTAAAAGTTTAATATTTCGCAAACGGATCCCTGAATCCAATAATGGTTTTCACAAACTCACAATATTTTTGAACAACCTTTCTAACGATACCCCACTACATGGGATAGACGTGAAAAAAAAACATCCCCACTTTACGTGTAAGGGAGGTACCCTAACAAAAAAATATTTTTCTTGATTTTATTTTACTACTTTGTCGGCATGATTAATATGTATACATAATCCAAATTACAGCTTTCTAGTAATAACCGTATCTGAGCTAAGCCGCGGACAGACAGACGGACATGGCGAAACTATAAGGGTTCCTTGTTTACTACGGAACCCTAAAAACTTACGGATTTATAATCGCAGGATTTATGTATTTCTTCAAAGTACTTTTGCTTATACAGGTAGAAAAATATACCGCTACATACATTTAAATTGCAGGACCGTTTTTTTATCTCCACATAGTCAGTAAAGTAAAAGGAATCGAAACGGACGTTACGAGCAGATGTTACGTTTTTTACATATTGGAACTGTTCCAAGACATTTGAGAAGTTTTATCACTCTTTACTTTGGATTTCCTTAGACCTCTTTTACTTTGGGACGTACCTAAAAAAAGTACACTATACTCAATACTTTTATTGCATTCCATATGTAGGTATTCTTAGATGGTTAATGGAAAGAGAAAGCATTTGTTAATTATATGACAATATTTAGCAAACTACTATATTATTATAATGATGTAGGTATTTTACGAGATAAACTGATAGCTTTACTACAAAATATAAACAGGTAGAGAATTGAGAGATTTATTAAGAATTAATAAAATTAACGTTTCAGATACAATACGTTATGACTTTATTAGTCTATCAGTAGGAGAAGTCTAAGGTCTAAGAACAATTTGGGTAACATTTCTATATTATTTTAACGACAACGTTACACACATTTTAAGTTAAAATTACGGTTCGAAAAGGTGACATGCACCTGCCGGAAAGGAATGTGTTCCAAAATTGCTTCAGCTTTATGGTTCAGTGACCGTATACTAGGTAAAGAACTAACCAAGAAAAGACCAAACTTTAGGTAGGTACAGAAGAAATAAAATTTTAATTTAATTTCGGAAGTGTCGTATTTTTTTTTTTCGAAGTCTTTTTTTTATATTTATTTTTTTCACTTTTTAGTTGTGGTACATATCCCACACAAATTCGACTACCACTACCTGCTATGTAAAAACAGTGACAGGAAGTTATCATCATATCATCCACTTATACTAAGTGGGAAAAATACGTATTATTGAAGCTTACTCAAAAACTATCCAAGCAAAGTTAATTAAATTTATATGGAACCAATTTGAGAGCATACACTTTCATACAAAAAAATAATTTTCAAAATCGGTCCACAATTGACGGAGAAATCGGGGGACATAGGTACATAAAAACATGTTTAAGAACCTCCTCCTTTTTGGAAGCCGTTTAAAAATAGCATAAAAAATAACACAGCTAACTAAAAATAGACCCTCACCGGAAAGTTTGAAAATATCGCTAAGTAAAATAAAAAAAACGTCCTGTGTGATCTTCAAACAAAGCCTAAATGTTCAGGAACCGTTCAAATCTACAAACGGAAAATAAATAAGCGAACAAGATTATAATCCCTACATTTTGTTGTTATGAAAAAGCCACAGAGAGGAAGATTAATTCCTTTGTAAGTTAGCCGAACAATCGCACTTGGTCGCCTGATTACAACACAAAGATGTTGATTACAACCATGAAAACGTATTATAAATAGATTCTCCAAAGGAGTTTCATCGAAATTCACAATAAAACCAAAAGATTGTTCGAGAAGAATCTGAGATTAAAATTCCACCCTTTATTTTGGGGAGTCAATAGATTGAAATGAAAGCCAGGAATCAAAGGATCCATTCTATTTATAAAGGAATTCGATAAAGATTTTGCTGGAAATTTATATTTAAAGAACGGTGAATTAATGGCTTTGCAGACACGTTTAATTAAAACGCTCATTTAGGTTATTGAATGTTTAATCAGGTTTATTAAAAACTACCTTCTGCCTGCGACGTCGGCCGCGTGTTTTTTTTTTTTTTTGTTTTAACAAAATATATAACACTCGGCAATACTGTAGCTTCCCGATTGTGAAAGAATTTTCAGAATCAGATCAATAGTTTCGAAGATTACACCCTACATATAAGCTCACAAATTTTCCCTCTTTAAAATATTAGGATAGTATCAAATAATATAAGTTAGGTAAACTTCTCTAAGGTTATTATTAAAGATACTACGAAAACATTGAAACAGAAAATATATTGTTGTACGAATTAATTAATAAGCATGGGGTGGAAGTTATTACAACAAAGAAAATAAAGCTATTCAAGCTTTATTTTCTTTAATTATAGGGGTGAAAGATTCATTCGGAAACAACTGGATCAAATTATTTTGAAACCACTTCACACACCTTAATTTTTACCCGACTACAGCAAAGCCTATGTATGTATGTTTGTATTTATATTTACGCATGCCATTATAATTTTGTAGGTATTCCTGGCACGGCATGATAAACAGGAATGCGACCACGGCTTTACCTCGACCATTTTTGTTCCTATTTCTTGATTTCTGTCTGATGTTTTTTTTGTTTTTTTTTGTTTTTTCGTTATCACTTTTATTTTTTCGTGGTCGGGTTACAGTTTTTGAAACTTAATTTTTATTAAAATAAGTTACTTTGTTTTATTTATCTACATAAAAACATTCATCATAGATAAAATTTGTCGTCGGTTATTAAAAAAAAAAAATCTGCTGGTCCACACATTATGACCGCGTAGGTATTGCACTTTTCTATGATACAGCAGATTTTTTTAAAAATAACCGACGAAAAATGTAATCGCAGTAGGGTTCAGAATCATGTACTGAATCCATGGTATCAGTTTTTGCGTCTATGCCCTGCCACCCTGTATAAATTATCTACGTACGTATTCAGTAATACTATCTACATTAACAAGTCAACACATTAACACCTAAATAAAATATAACACTTCGCCAAAATCCGTAGCAGCTAAGGGGCTATCCACAAACAACCACTGTCTATTTAAAATAGCATTTTGAATTATTCACGTCCCACACCCCTCACGAAGGGGTTGATTATCCCCCACGCAATGGATCAGGAAGGGAAACCCAGCTTTGGGGTTGTGCAAAGGAAAAAATGAGTATCTGACATGTGGCGTGACTTCGCATAAATTATTATGCGAACGGAATAAAATTATGCGAGTTATTCCTAGATTTATCCATTAGGATTTTTGTGGTGAGAGAGTGTGTTGGATTGATTTAGTTTGGACATAGTTACTTTGAAAATGAATATTTTTTAGATTACATCAATCGATTAATAATATCTATGTACATCACAGAGCAGTAATTTATCTTTTCTTGCAAATGAATTATTGAATAAGGTTGATTTCCTTTTTGAAACTGTGTCGCAAAATGTAAAGGGAAAGTTTCATTAAAATCGCTCGCTTCTATATAAAGAGTTAACAGTTCCACGAATCAAAATTTTCAATACGAATTAAACAAATCTCGCGTTTTCTATTAAAACATCTTTTGAAAACCAGGTTTTCAATTACACCGTTCTTAATTAATTTAATTCAATATGATAAATTAAAATTATTATTGAATAATTAAGAGCTTCCGCGTTTTACTTTATAAGAGTTGAAATTCTCAGATAGTGTAGATATTTGATTGAAATGGCAAAATTGCCGCCATTAGGGTACCTGAGATATGATCGCTGGATCATTGATCCCTTAGTCTGAATACCTCGACAGTGGCCAACATATCCGGACAGGCGGTGAAATACGGAACTACATTTAAATGTACTGAATTCGACGTAGTATTGGCGTTCTCCTTGACAAGCAGCGCCCCCTCTGAACTGACAAGATTATGTTGGTTGGGTAGCAGTCGTATCTTGATTGGAACTATTGTTCATTTCAAGGGATTTATGGCTGATTTGTATGTGATAAATACGTGGAGGTAGTTGAAATGTATGGGGAGTGATGGGGACTTCCTTGATTGCTGTTAAATTGTTTAGGAGAATTAACCATTAGGGAGTTTGCTATATGCAAGTGGGAGCCTATGGGTGTAATTATTTTCTGGCTTTTGTCTCTGCGAACAGAAGCTTCGATGACTATCGTGTCTCATGTTTCTCATTCATGTATGAATGTTTTTTCGAACAGATAGATGCGTAAAATGCAGGTATCCTTTACTTTCAATTCACTATAATTAATTTTAGCACGTTTCTTTTTGTTGTTTTGTATTTCATAAAAAATATGAATATGCTAAGGTACACCCACACTTTCTTTATAGATTGTAAAGACGTGTACATTATCGCTAAACAATTTAATAGTTAATTTAATATTCTAATCACCTTTACAGAGTAATTACAGAGTATTTCTTTAATAACGCCATTTGCATCATAAAATTACATCATAAAATATATTTTTAAATGATTAAGAACACTGTAGCAATGCAATTAAGTTAAAATAAAAATGTGAAAATAATTAGTGTCTCCGCTTCTTCAGGTAAGGAGTGGCTCGTAATTTATGAGAAGGCTCGAAAATAAGCTCGCTTCAAGTTGAGCCATAATGTTCCTTATGTTAACTTTTATTTTCTTTACGGTCTTATTTATGTTGCGAAGTTTGTGCCTTCGTACCCTAGTTTAAGGTGTTTATGTTGCTTAATTGGGTTAACAAAAAGGTGAACATTATTTTTCTACTTGGCAACAATTTTTGGCTTTTTTAAGTGTTTACTGCTGAACCTAAAGTTTAGCTATTTCATCTCCATTAAAAATAAACTTAGAGCCAGGGTGACTTAAGTTTTCATAAAATTCGCGTCCCTGCGCTGATGTGTTTTGTTGCCTTAATTATTTTCAACGGAATTAAGTCTGAGTCCAACAATCGTACTTTTCATATTATATAATACTCGTAAATAAGCGCAGGCTTTAGATTTTTGACGATTAATTTTATATGTCTGTTTCTCAGGTTTGACCTACATAAGTAACCCTCGTCAGGATAAGACGTACGATGTGCTGAAGCCGCTTTCTCTTTCCATAATATTTAATACAATTTTTCCCTCAATTCCCCGGAATTATCCTCGCTATGATTTTCGGCGTTGATTTTTGCGTAAGAAAAATATTATATTTTTGTAGCACCTATGGTTGTGATTGTAGTGACTTGGCTTGTTATTTAGAAATTAAGTACTACTATTTATAGATGATTTTATAGATGAAAGCGTTCTATGAAAACTGTCTAGACATCGGATATTCGAATGCATATTTACCTAAAGTTGATCTTTGGCTAAGAAATGATGAAAGTGGCTTCTTAATGTATTTTTTCTAAATATAAATCGCGGAATTCAATTAAACTCGGGATTGCACAATTAGTCGGATACCTGGTATGGAAACGACTTATCAGCCCTCTTATGTAGGTTACTTTTGTGGTGTTAACATAAAAAATTATATACCTACTGTAAACATTCTTTAACGAAACTCAAGGCACCGAGTTGTTTGTCGCTGTGTGCTATGCCAATTCGGCAACATATTTTACAACATAAGCTAGCATGTCTATATTCAAAAAGTACTAAATTTATCAATTCCGGAATCGCGAGGTTTTTGCGATCGACACAAAAGAGCATTCCATATCATATCACACCTGAACATAAGTAAATTTTAATATTAATTCGATTCTATAATCGGAACTCAAAATTTGTCGATCTCGAATCCCGGGAAAAAACACTAGATGGCGCTGCGTCTAGCCTAACGTAAAAGCAAACGCTATGTTATGAAATCTCTTTAAAAATACTATTAGTGCGTAAAACAAATTAAAACTAACTGCACCAGTTAAACCATCAACTAATGACTACGTGAAAGTGTTATCTACGAGTTTAATACACAAACTGTGCAGTTAAAACAAAATCTAAAACTCTTAATCCATAAACCACCAACAACATCAGTGACAAAACGCAAAGAAACAACCAACAATAAAGAAGGAGAGTAGTGCAAATAAACCTCCTCCATGTTCATTGTTCATGTGGCAATAAACAATATCAAAATTCAATTGAGCTAAACCGCTCGAGCCCCGAGCGTCACCTAGCGGCGACGCAAACTCATCCTCTCGTCGACTAAATCACTCGCATGCAAAAATATTAATGGACAACACTGCAAAAAAATTTTGAAGCTGACAGTTCGCGCGCGTCAAACGCGAGTCAACTAAGCTGGTCGTCAGTGCGCGGTCCGCATGTATTTCATTATTTTAAATAGTTTTCTTGTGTAAATCGACGGGAAGTGGTGTTTTTTGGATTACTAAGTAGTTTTTACATCGTGGTTGTTTTTTTTTTTTTTCTCATTACTCCTTTTTTATCCTCTCTCAATTAGTTTTAATGATGGTCTGGCAGTTTGAGTAGTTTATGCGGCCTACCCAAATGTCCTTTCTTTGGTATTGTTCGTCGAGTTGAGCTCCTTTTGTTCTGAGTTGAGCTCCACGATTACTGACAAATGCTTGCACTGACTGGACAGGTCTACTCAAATCTGTGTGGTTCTTTTCTCAAAAGACCATTTCAGACATGAATCTACATGGTCCTCATATGGCTTGACCAAGATTATGTCTGGACTTTAAAAGAGACTGTGACCTCTGAGTTTGTTTCGGCCTTTCTTCTAAGAGTAGTCGGATAGGAAACGCCGAACTCATCTAGCAAAATTTAATATATTTTTAATATGACGTGTAAAAGTGATTCCTATATCCTATTTACAGAATAAACAATTTCATTTCATTTCATTTCATTTCATTTCAATTATTTGCACTAAATAACATCGTATTATACCTATTTTCAACCAACCAAAAAACGTAAACAATGGGTCATTGCGAAAAGTGAATTGTGTGTTATTTTGTGTTTTGTGTATGTAATCGCTGGTAAGTGCATTTAATTTTAATAACAAATAGTATAATAATCGTCTAAAACGATATTCTAACTAAAATATTTCGTTTTAAAATATTTATGACGAAAAATATTTTTACGTAAACAAACGGTTAGTACCTACTGTAATGTCGTAATTTTTTGTGTTTTTATTTTCTGTGTTTGTCTGTAAAAAACCTTGTTCTTAGATAACTTATCTATTCATAAAGTACCCTGCAAAATCTCGTGTAAATTGGAACAGTAGTTTTATCAGAAATACTCTTATCACTAATCGGCGCAACGGTCGATAAAAATCTTTAATTATCAATTCTAACAAACGCACACGTAATTTCTAAGTATTACAAAGGATTTTTTGTCTAAACACGAACCCAAATCAGTCAACGATAACACCGGAGACGTAAGCAAAAAGCTCGAGTGTTTTGTTTATTTAAGTGCGGTCGTAAATCTGTCACCGCGGGTTGTCGTCCGGTACTCGGCGGGTATGGCACGCGCCGCGCGGCGGTCCGGGTGGGCCTCTAGCAAAAAAATCAAGAAAATTTTGGACGGTTGTTGTACTATTTCAAAAACTCGAACACCCACCGTACCCTATATCCATAAACTCTATCAATACGAAAGAGCACTTAATATTCGCTTTAACATAATATGACCAATTGGCCTTATGGTTGATGCCAGTGACCCAAGTTCGACCCACGGTCATACATAAAGTCTTTGAGATTGTTTCTGTAAAACTTTAGCATTCCAACTTCACCACATCTAAACAAAAATCACCCAAGCTAAGTTGAACAACACATAGAAAATTGACTAAAGATTAAAAACAGACGACTATATGTAATATACGAGTATAAATAAAATGAATTGCGAAGCATGTAAACAGCAAATAGCACGCGGCGAATTACTACGTTGCTTCACTTGTAAGCATGTATTACCATTATCGATGTGTAAACATAACGACGTCTTTTTATATGGAAAACAAACACAAGTTAACAATGTCTTGGAGCTGCCCATCATGCGCAAACGCAAAAAAATCGATAAGAAATGATGATACTCCCGTCCGAAGCCAACCGCTGCATACGCTGAACGACACTACAATGTCCATTGACGATCATATTGAAGACGATCACAGTGTACTAGGCCATAACAGGAGTAGTATCTCTCCTGCGAGCCAGCAAACGCACACTTGAGCTCGCAAACAACAAATTATATTACGTCCATTACTTTACTACAAATAAGCCAACTATTAGATGAGAAACTTGAAAAGAATAAAACAGCAATATTAAACGAAATAAAAGGCACAGTACAGAGTGAAATAAACGCAGCAATACATAAACTACAGTCAAAAATAACCCAAACAATAGAAGCCTTACTCTTAGAACAGACTTCCATAAACACTAAAATGATAAACGTAAACGAAAAGATACGGAAACTGGAAATTGAAAACGACAAACTCAAGAACGACATAGAAAAGTTACACAACCAATTTACACGAAAAGACAACAATCCAAAAAGATTGTTTTTCTACGGCCTAAATGTGTACTATCGGGTAACTGAAAGAGATCTTGAGGACAGAATAATATACGGATTCCAAGATACGCTGAACATTGACTTAACTGGTTATATTGAAGAATTACACCGCATAGTTAGAAATGGACTAAAACGCCCAATACAAATAGAGCTCATCAGCAAAAGAATGACGAAGTATATTATATCACAGGCAAGATTTTTGAAAGGGCAAGGACTTCATATTTCAGAATATCTCGGTTCGGACGCACTAAAAGAAAGAAGAAAATATAAAGAAGAACGAAACCTGTCAAGAAGAAATAATGAAAATCCATCTGAAAACACATTCATGACCCTGACTGCACCACAAACTACATCCGCTACTCCACAGTGTAGAATCAGCTACGGTGATGTAAGTCACAAACAGCCCAAAGACCATACTTTTCGTCTTTAAAATATTCATACAAAACGTGCAAAGTCTCAAAAACAAAACTGATATTCTTGAGACTCTACTAGATATTGAACCTTATTATGTAGTCTGCCTTACCGAGAGGTGGATTAGAAATCATCAAAAAGGATTAATTACAGTCAGTGGATACGAGTTCAGTTCAACCTTATGTCGACAAAACCACCGAGGTGGTGGAGCCGCCATTCTGACACGAACGGGATTGAACTGCAAATAACTACCCGACATTACCAATCTATCAGTCGAATATGTTGTGGAATGTTGTGCCGTAGAAATGAAGTCACCAAAAGTAGGTAATTATTATTCTTGTATACAGACCAGATCGAAATATAGAACAGTTCTTTAACTTTTTAAATAAACTTCTGAAGCTCATTACACTAAAATACAAAAATAAACGCCTCATAATTACCGGAGATTTTAACTTAGATTATTTTAAAAACGCAAAGGAATACTAGAGACTTGACAATATCATGACAGAACTAAACCTACACCAAATCATTAAAACTCCTACAAGAATCACAAACTTAACATCGACTTGTATAGATCTTCTATTTACAAATAATGGTAGCACAGAATTTGAAATTACTGTTAACAAGAATGGTATCTCGGATCACAATAGCTTAATATACGGCCTTAGCACCATGGAAACGCAAAGTCTTAAAAGGACACCCTACGTTACTAAAAGAATCTTCAACAATATTAATTTGACAAATTTCCAATCAGCAATAAATAAAATAAACTGGACTGACATTCTTTATCAAAACTTTGACATTAACAAAACTTATAATAGATTTCATGACATTTTACAATCTAATTTGAATAAATACATACCAAAATAACGGATAAAAAAATGCAAAATAAAACAATTAATTATCTTACTATAGGACTAAAAAAATCATGCAAAAATATAAGATTGACTAGAATTATCTCAAATCAGCTCATTAATGCCATATTTAAAAAACACTATAAAGAAAATGTTAAAAAGATGCATTAAAACTTCAAAAAAACTTAATTACATGAAAGAGATGAACGCCTCAACAAATAAAACAAAAAGGATGTGGTCAGTAATAAATAAAATTACTAAAACTAATAAAACTAAACAAAATCTTAACAACATTACATTAAAATTAAATAACCTAATAATAAAATCACCGCAACAAGTTTGCACCGCATTTAATGATTATTTTGTATCCGTAGGTGTAGGTAACAAAAGTAAGGGAGCAGCGGCGCCAGCGCCGTGTGGGTCATCGTAACATTCGGTGCATACGCCCGCAATAAACTCCATGTACCTCGACCCTGTAAAAGAGCGAGAGATTTTTAAGATTATACGCGGTTTGCAAAATAAACGTAGCTTTGGAGTGGACGATATTCCCCCGCTATTAGTTAAAAAATGCGTAAAGGAGCTAACACCGCCTCTCAGTAAACTAATAAATATTTCTTTCGACGAGGGACGATTCCCAGAAAAACTTAAAATTGCGAAAGTACGCCCAATTGCGAAAAAAGGAGGAAATTCAGAAAATCCTAGTAATTATAGGCCTATTGCACTGTTACCCACTATCTAAAAAAAAACGAAAAATCAATGGCGAACCGTGTCAATATTTTTTTTAGAAAAATATGATATTTTAGATAAAAACCAATTCGGTTTTAGGAAAAAATGCTCAACTACATTAGCGGCATACAACTACGTACAAGAAATTTACAGTTGCATTAAGGAACGAAAGTACGCTATTGGTCTATTCCTGGACATGACGTAGGCGTATGACAAGGTGTCACACAAAATTTTATTACAAAAACTTTACGGTTCGGGTATTAGAGGACAAGCTTTTAATTGGTTTAAATCATATTTACAAGACAGAGTACAGTTCGTAGAGATAGAATATTTCAATAGCGTCGACCAGGAAATGTACAGCATAGGATCAGACATGGGTACCATTAATACTTCAATACCCCAAGGAAGTGTTTTAGGATGTACCTTGTTTATATTATACATAAATGACTCGCCAAAAACAATAAGTTCGTCGTGTATTTTGTTCGCTGACGATGTTTCTTTATTATTTAAAACGCTCGCGAATGTTAACCATCTAGCTATTAAAAAAACTTTCACAGAAACTAAGCAATGGTTAAACGCACATAACTTAGAAATAAACTTAACTAAAACTAAAATATGCCAATTCAGAACTTACCAAAGAACCCCACTAAACCTAAATCCATTAACACAACAAATGAAATTAGAAGAAATAAAAGAATTTACACTTTTTGGCATAACATTAGACTCAAACCTAAATTGGAAGAAGCATGTAGAAAGTACAAGAGGATGCACTAAGCATATTGAAATGCAACACAGAATATAAAACCGCCATAACTGCCAATTATGCCTACGCCTACTCCTGGCTAAAGTATGGTATTATTCTGTTGGGAGACAGTACTGACTTTTTAGACCTTTTCATCCAGCAAAAGAAATGTATCAGAATATTGATGAACATACACCAACGAGAGAGTTGTAGGCCACACTTTATTAAACAACAAATTCTCACACTACCAGCAATATATATACTGCAAAGTTGTATATTCGTTAGGAAAAATAGGCACCTCTTCAAATCTAATATCGAGCTAAACGAAAACTATAACCGACGCAACAAGAATAGACTAATATTGCCAATCACAAACTTAAAATTTATCGGGAAAAGCCCATATTCAAGACTAACTAATTTATATAATAAACTATCGGAAAGTATAAAATCCCTACCAAATGACTAAATTTTCTCGAAACGGTTGAAATCTCTGTTAATAAAGAAAGGCTACTACGCCGTTGAGGAATTTAAAACTGACAAATTGTGAATTGATTGGCCTTGTAACAATAAGCTTGACATACTTATAAGTGAAATAATAAATGACTTTACTACATTATGCTTACCTAAAATGACTAAAATGCATGAATGAATTAATATAAATGATTTATTCGAAATAAAATGTAATAAATAAATAACTAATGTTTATTAAATGTAATGTATTGTACTAATTAGAATCAATATTATATTATGTAATTGAATCATTTGTTAAGAAACATTTGCAGTGCCCTTACAGGGTGCATGTCTTAATACTGTGTCATGAAATTTTAATGCATCCCTACTAACCAGTGTTTTACATGTTAGCAAATAAATAAATGTCGTGTTGGCCGAGTGGTTAAGACCTCGCCTCTCATGTACGAGGTTGTGGGTTCAAATCCGGGCAAGTACGAATGTGACGTTTTCAATTCATAAATACTTCCTGATATTATCTTGGACATTACTGACATCGGTGAAGGAAAAATATCGTGAGGAAACCTGGACTTATAGTTAACATAAGTCTGAAATCGCCAACCCGTCTTGAGCAAGCGTGGTGATCAATGCTCGTGCCTTCTCTGTATAAGAAGAGGCCTTTGCCCTGCAGTGGGACAGTAACAGGCTGGTATTATTATTAAATAAATAAATAAATATTTTTGGATACAAAAGTGCTTTCCTTATATTAGCCAACACCTCAACTTTAGGTAAATATGCATCCGAATATCCGATCTTTAATGATAACACAATATTATTTCATCAATCAAAAGTGTATCCCAAAATAGAAGAGAGAAGTCTTTTATATTTTATTGATATTATAAATAATTGGGTCTCCATAAGTGGTACTTTCTGTGAGTGGGACCTAACGAGCACTGAAGTTTTTTATTAAGCCATCTTCAACCCCAATATACCACCGCTGTAATATTGGAAAACCATCGCATTAAAATAATTATTGAGGTTGGGGATTCTATAAAATGAAAATATGTGTGTATATTTAAAACTACAAACAGAACTATACAAGGAAACACAGAATGTTTCTCTAAAAAAAAAACATTGAACATTTTCATCACTTATATGGTTAAGATCCCATCTTAAAAGAAAGAAAGAAAGAAAGAAAATACGTTTATTTGCGGTACAAAACACGAAAATAAACAGTTTGGGGGAAAACATGCGTCACATCCACGCAAAACGCACACAAGGTTGTGTATCTTAAGTACCAATGTGACTTATGTACTTTTTGAGTTTATCTTGGACTATACTGACGCCGGTGAAGGAAACATCGTGAGGAAACCTGGTCTGAAATCGTCAATCCGTCTTGAGCAAGCCTGGTGATCAATGCTCTTATCTTCTTTGTATGAGAAGAGCCCTTTACCCTGTATTGGTCTAACTATTAGCCCAATACAGGGCAAAGGGCGCCGGTATTAGTATTAATTGATTTCCCAGCTATTTGGTAGCTACCTTCTTCTGTATTACTTTATTACTAAACACGGAAAAAAAAGTTTACCACGACACACGACTCACCAAGAAAACCGATAATGTGTTTATGTGATAAACACATTTTTATTTCATACCTCAAACCTAATCCTACATCTGACCCTAAAATGCATAAATAACAGTTTTCACCGAATTGCCAACTTTATATTCACCGAAACTACCCACGGGATACTTTATACCGATTTACTGATGTTTGGGCCACATCGACCGGCTGTCTTGAAAAATGGACGGCTATGCATTAGCGAGCGAGGGTTAAAGCGCTTAGTTGGTCCTAGCCGGGTTGGGGTGATCTTATTTTGACGGTATATTGGTGCCAGTCCAGGTTTAGTTGAGCTATAAATTGAAAATGTGCTGGTTAAGGAGTTCTAATTTTCATTGGAAAAAAATTATTTACTTTTTAATAACTGTGTAGTATTTTTTCTTATTTAGAACATTTATTTTACTGGAAAAATAGCTGTGTGTGCTTACAAGTGCTCTCGACGATTGAGAAGGTTAAGCAACTTTCAAATACATTTTTCCCACTTAACGGAGACATGCCACCTTTTCGAACAATCATTTCATTCATAATGAGTACGTTTGTAACTTTTCCACGAAAACAGATACTCACTGTTAAGGTATGATTCCAAACAATGCTCCACGCGACAGTACTGCCGCAGCAATGCTGCGCGACATTTCTGCGCGACATTGCTGCGCGACATTGCCGCCGTGCTTAGAATTTAATCTCGTCTAAACTTATAGAAAATGTATGGGGTCCAGTAGTCACGTCACACAACAGTAGTGACGCACGCAGTGCAGCACTGTCGCGTGCAGCGTTATTCGGAATAATTTCTTTACATAAACAATAGTAGAATACCGAAAAGAAAACTGTTAACAATACTTTCATTCGAAATGAAAATAAACATATTTTCGTAAACCATTCTTAATCCCATCAAAAGGTAAGCATATTCATATTCCCCATACATAACATTTTCCCTATCATCTTTTGTGAATAGAAAAAAGCTATTCAATACAGGCCGAGAATGGCAGCACGGCTACACCTATTTTTCGCTGATGGCAATACCGACCGACAATTGCTTTGTGTTGCCATCAAAAGAAAAATAGTAGGCCCCTAGATTGCTTTCAAGCCCTTGAGGTTGTCTGATGGGGCGTTATTTACATCCCATTGGAAAAAACTTTCTTCCTTTTAACCAGCCCGGAGATGCGTGAAGGAATTGTGTTTATTTATTTCTTCTTGCAATAGTTTTTGTTTACGGAGGAATATTTATGCGGTTCTTGGATACATTGTAACGTTTACTGAAATACCTTTTTATAGAAGAATAAAGAGTGCCTGAGTATAGAGAATGGCGTTTACTTTGATGTGGATACCATAGAAACGGTTTTATTTTCTTTGTGTGAAGTATTTTTGTGCCGTTTTAACATTACCTGAAAAGAGTAATAGAGGGATTATGAGTAGTAATCCTATATAAGTGGGGTTGTAGCATTGTGTCGGGCGGTGTAGCTCACAGAGCGTTCGGCGTTTGACGTGGTAACACGTCGTGTCCGGATTTGCCGTCATCCTGAGGATGCCGCGTTGTGTTCCACGCGCCCCTCAAAGAGATGTCAGCACCAACTAACGGGGTCTGTAAGGGCCAATGCCTGCCAGGGTTGCGAGTTTGTCCGAAAGGGATATCGCGGCCCCGGCACACAGGCAACGGAAGGAACACGGGTACACAGGTCAGTAAAAGTTTAACACGCCCTCCAGCTCCACCCAGAGCGGGAGAAGTTATTTGATAACTTCCCAACCCTCAAAAAAAAAAGAAGATGCCTCGTTGAGAGGTGAAACATGTATCGTTTTCTGACAGGGTTCTTTATAACTCTTTAAGAACAGTTAAGCAGATTAGGTTACTAAATATACGTCAACTATTGTATTTTTTATTTATTGTTGAACAATCTTAAATTAAATTATCTTTTGACTTAAACACTATGCTCATCACTAGGACCTTGATAAAGTTGTACTCTTAATATTTTGAAATTGAATTTGACATTATACCTACCTGCTATTAATTTGACATTTAGATATTTATTGACATATTTTAAATAAATTTACTCTTTTTTTATAAATTTTCTCTCAATTTTAAATAGACTTTTAAAAGTATTGTTTCTGCATGTGATCATTTTATCGTTCAACACAATGTTATTTGTTAATAAATAAATAAATGAAATGTTACAAGCATCAAAAATCCAAATTCCTATTAAAATTGACACGAAGTATATTTTCAAACTTTATATGTCAGTATTATTGGAACAACATAACAAACTCGTATGACGTCTACTGTATTATCACATTCATGAAAATAAATATAACTTTGTACTGAATAAATTGATGGTAGTATTTCACCAGCCAAAGTTCTTGAAATTGATGACCAAAAAACAATATTCAACAATTTTATTATTTTCCCATTCATTTTCCCATCAACCGAACTCAATAAAAGACACAATGACCGTATCTTTGTATTACATTTTATCATGACACCGTTCATAAAAAAGGCTCCCATAACCATCAACCATAAAAGCATACACAAAATAATTTCAGACGTAAAAGCTAAATAAGCCAATAAAGTGGTTTAATAAGCACGCATTTACGCTGTGGACATCTTTTTTGGACGACATCAGTGATATTTACTTTACGAGGACGTCGTAAAAGGCAAATTTCATCGGGTCCTGTGTCCTTAGCGAGTTTTATAGTAACGTATGTGCGGTCACGTGCGGAACAAAACGAATACGTACGCAACCGTCTTGAGGATTCGTGGGAATAGCTAAATAGGTGACGTGGGCTGATATATTATTTATTAATTTATCTACTTACATCTACCGTTACAGGATAAGCCAATGCTGGGCATGAACTCCTGGGTTCGATTCCCAGATCGGGCAAAGTGTTATTGGGTTTTTCTATCTGGAACTTCTCAGTAGCAGCCCGGAGTCTGGATTGATGGCAACAAGCTCGCCCTATATTACATGGGACTTAAACATAGCCGGCAAAATTTGGTCGACAATAGGAACACCCCGCCCAACACTTCGCCGAAACAAGGCGTGATTTTATTTTGTTTTTTAGTTTTTAATGGGGGAGGAGCTCGAGACTCAGTAATAACTGCCGCACGGCTCGATCCATCAGGTTAAGCTACGCTTGCCGGAGTTGGTCTGTGGATGGGTGACCATCTTTACATACCGAGATTCCTTCGTGCCTCGGAAAGCACGTTAAGCCGTTGGTCTCGGTTGTCATTCGTAGATCTTTGACAGTCGTTACGGGTCGTCAGAAGCCCGAAAATCTGCCAACCAGTCTTACCAAGGGGTATCGTATTACCCAGTTACTAGGTTGTGGAGGTCAGATAGGCAGTCGCTCCATGTAAAATACTGGTATTCAGCTGCATCCGGTTAGACTGGAAGCTGACCCCAATGTAGTTGGGAAAGGCTAGGCAGTAGTAGTATTTAGTTTTTAATGAAATGTTTCGATAAATATTTTTAAGATTAGCCTACAGTTGTTTTACATTTGCAAACTAATTCAAAAAATGATGCTCAAAGCATTATCTTGTGATGTGACTTTTAGGTTAATCACAATTTGAAAAAGTTAAAAGTCGTTTATCCTGCAAAAAGCCGTCTGCATGTGACACCTACAGTTATTAATCTTCTTATTTTGTGAGGGAAAATAACTCAAAATGGATAGACATAATGATTATAAGTTCACATCACATTTTTGTAAACAATAGCTGTTTTTATACCTCTATTCTTACTATTTCTTGTTTCCCTGTAAAGTATCAACCTTAATTCAACCCTCAAGTGCGTATTACAGGGTATTGAAGACCCCCAACACATCGAAGGGGTTCAGGATTGGAAAAATGCGCCGTGTCGCAGTGATAAGGGGTGAAACAATTGAAACCGCAATTTACAGGCTTACCTGCACCATATTGAAGGATTGAAAAATATATTTTACGTAAGCCTTTCTTTTTTTAACTTTGAACAATAAGATTTGTTGGAGAAAATGATAAAATTCTATGAGACATTACAAATGTTTTATGAAACAAAACAAATCCACACAGCTATATTTTATAAAACCGTTAAAATATTTGAAACTAATAATACTCCTTCTCGAGCTTCTTTGAAAATAAAAACCTAAAATGTTTGCTCAAAATAGATACACAAACTCATACTTTTTATCGCAAAAAGTTAACCTGTCTCTTTTGGGAAACGGAGATAACAATTTTAAGCACTCGCAGAGTAGTTTTAGGGGCATTTAATGGAATAAAAGCTGTTTACATTTTTTTCCACCGGTCTCGGGACAGGAAATGCGTTAAAATAATAAACCTTGCTGAAACGTTTTTCGCGTCGCGTTTTAGGGTTTTCATCCAATTTTGTTTTAGTAATAAATCTTTTTAGTTTAAAAAACTTTTCAGTAAAATTTTGTTATTTTTGTAACTGTCTTTTCAAGTTTTTGTTTTAGGTTCATCCAATTACTTAATTTAGGTTTCTGTATATATCAGTAGGTACCATTTATCAAGTTCGAAACAAATTGGCCTTCGTTTGTTCAGCGCGTTACCGTCCGTGATTAGGTATACTTGTATTTATAACTTATATGTTGTAAATAATAAAGACTATTCTATATAACTATCTATCTTTTAGTTCGTTTAACTAAATTAGTAATATATTATCCCTAGGCATAAGAGGACTCATCCCTCTTGCCAATTACTTGCCAAACTGTATATTTCGAATCATATTAACTAAGTAAACAACAACCAAATATTAGTCGTAACATCCAATAAGACTATACAAAAAAACTTGACATTCATTCATGTCAAGTCAGTCCCTCTATTCAACAACCTACGCCACGTTTAGCATGACAGTCACAGAAACAATTCTTCACACTTCAGTTAAAATTCCAATTGTAACTGTATATGGGATGAGTAAAGGGCGTATTGCAGGCACGGTTACCATGGTAACTGTAGGCACTTAGACAGGGGGAGGCTCAATATGAACTGCACCATTTGAATTTCAAGTGCTATGCAAAGCGAATCCGATCTGAGGAACCGTTGAGATCGCTTTAATGTCCTTTAGTAAACACGGTTATTATTGTCTCACTCCAATACCAATTGTTCTTTGTGGCTTTGTGCAGGACTTCAGTGGACAGAGGAAAGGAATTGAGAAATGTAGTTAATTGAAAGAAACTACCTTCAAGGAATAAGTGGTTGAAGTCGTCGTCGTTCGTCTTGCAGAAACCCAAACAGATACACAAGTAGATGTAGAAAAATAAAGTTGAAACAAGTTCCTTTTGCTGTATATTATATAATAAACAACTGGCATAGTGAATAAACAACATATGAGAGTAAAATGAAAATTTAAAAAAGAATCGCAGCCGTCATCTTGGATTTACATTTTGACCTCAGTATCGACTTTAGCACCCTCGAAAATTATGAAAAGCATACCCACGATGAAAAATTTGAAAATGTTTGCAACCATCTTGGATTTTCATTTTGACTGCAGAACTTCGTTTCAAAAATTGTTTGGAGATATCAGCGTATACGTGAAAACTCAAAAATAAAACGTTCAAATATCTTGAAAACAGTAATTGAGAAAAATTTTATGTCTGTTGAATAATATAGATAATGTACATAATTTCGATGTCCCCACACTGCTCACACATATCAAGTGACGCTAACGTCTACCCAAGAGGAATACTAGATCAATAATAAAATGAACACAAGACTGTACTAATTCACAACTACCAGAATAATAATTACACTGTAAATAATATGAAGCAAAACTACCATCACGATGCAAATTCCAGCCGTAATTGATCATTACGTCGCGAACGCTCCGCAAACAATTGGAAACGGATCCGTTTCAGTAACTATACTACGGCGACACAAACAGAAGCAAACGAATAGATTGTGGAGTTGTACTCGTAGCTCACCGCTTTATTATGATGTTAATTATTTTGATGGGTAAATTGCATTGTTTTGTAAGAAAAAGTATTGCTATATTGTATGAAATATACTTTGCTTTTGATAAAAGAGAATGTAGATCATAAGATCTACATTATTTCTATGACAAAAGCAAATAGCGTAATAAAAATGAAGTGTTTGTACTCCTGTCAAATTCAAGGTACTTTTTTTAAGTATGGTCGAATGGAGTACATATTGGGTACCAAAGTATTATAAACTTATCAATGGAAAAACAGGTGATGGGGTTTCTGAGGAGCATGACGTATTGTTTTTGTTACATTGGTAAAAATGCACACATTCAACTACATTTTTTAACATGCGAGCGAGTACGCTATATTTTTAGTGTTTTTTTTCCCCATATCTACTACTCCATATTATGAGCTTTATTTAACCTACAAAAACCCTTCAAAATGGTAAATATACGTAATGTAAATACCTGAAACAACCCTCTAGGGATACGAAAACAATAGAAAAGGTATATTCGGACCTAAACAAATAGTTCCTTATGTAACAGAGCAAGCATGTGTTACCAAAATTACGGACGAACGTAACTTGTGTCAAATGTAGGATAAAGGTAGTGAATGCTTTCTTTTTCTAATTTTCTGACTCGGTGACGTATGGAATAATCTCTGTCCGTTTAAGTATTAATAGTGTCTTCAACCGACCATGTAGTTTGTATTCGTTTTCGTTCGTGAGTAAGATAAAATATTGGTTGAAGTTACGAGAGAGCAGTATTTATTTGTATCGGTGAATAAATATTTTGGGGCATTAATGTGTCATTCTTATCAGCTATCGATGTCATTACAGTTGGCCTCATTAAGGTCTCTACACAGAATATTGCTTTAAATCGTAGATAACTATAGGGTTAATCCGTTAGAGATGGCCACAGTTTTTATAAAACTGAAAATATTGAGATCATAATTATTAAAGTTTTATTTTTAAGAAAATCAAAATTCGGCATAAAGATAATGAGGAACATATACAAAATTTTAATTAAAAAACAAAAACATAACTGGCTGTCTCACCATTTAGGTGTGATAGTACGACACAGATAGCACTAGATTTGCCTCTGCTTTTCTACGTTTCTTTGATACTTCTATCGATATAGTAAATACTAGCAAATACGATTACCTACTTTACATTCCTCTTTGTGTTTAATCGTTGGTGCCCAACTTAGTGAAACCGTTTAGGCGCCTATTTTCCATTCATTTCTGTCACCCTGCTACTGATCAAAACAACAAATGATAATTTCAAAACCTGTATTTTTACCATTATTGAGCTAAGTAGGAAGTCGCTTAAGCAACTAGTTCCAGTTCATTTAGTTCTGCGTTTCTGGTAGTTTTAATAAATAAAAAATTAGGACAGTTGAATTTTAAAACTTCTATCGATATCATTTATTACGTACGGATCGTTCATGCTCTTCTCTATGTTTCATCGTTGGTGCGTTTCGAGGAATAAAATTGTAATATGTTTAATTTGATTTTGTTAGCGCACGTTAAATGGTGCGTTTCAAGGAGGAGCTGGGGCTGAGGCTGAAGCTCCTTTTTCTTCTTTTATCCACATTAAGAGCACATGTCATCTAAAGGTGTACAAACCTCATGTGCGCAGATTTCAGATCAATCATTGAAGCTAATTTTCAATGAGATGGGTTTTATAATAATTTTCGCCACATCCAGCACAATTATCAGTTACATCTTCTGCGTCTTATTTTCAGACTTTTCTATCTGTTCTTCAGGTTTTCGTTTTTTGCTGTGACTTGCCCCTCTGGTTTATATGGCCATCTCTCCTTTTGACGGGTAAGATGGCCACTTCAATTTTTAAACCTAGGAATAACAATTACATTACCATTTTGAGATTAAAACGAAGAAAAATATACACTAAACACAATACACTCACAAAAACACAAAGAAGTATTACAAATATTAGTATATTCGGATTGTATACGAGCCCACTATAAAATTTCACCTCTACTAAATGAAATGAAGACCAATTTACTTACTGTTTAGATTTAATTTTGCGCAAAGTTTTGTTCGGATGTTGTTCCGTGGACCTTGTGAATAAATGAGCAAATAATATTGGTTTAACAACCCCGTACGGCCATCTCTAACGAATTTATCATAGTGTGTAAATGATATTGGATCATAAAATGTTTGTAGGTTTTTAGCAGTGAAATGTATTTCCAAAAGAGTTAATACAAGTGGCACGGACATCGACGCAAAGCCTGTTACCATGGATTCAGTTCATGATTCTGAACCCCCCTGCGTTGAAATTTTTCCGTCGGTTATTTTAAAACAAACCGGTCAAGTGCGTGTCGAACCACGCAAAATGAAGGGTTCCGTAGTTGGGATGAATTTATCCCAAGAACAAACTTAACATTGTAGTTGAAAAACGTGTTCTCCCATACGAAACGTATGGGAGATCATGTTTTTCAAACTGCAAATTTAAGTTGGTTGATTATTTCTCGTTAACCTGTACAGCCTACTTAGCTCTCATAGTGTTCCTTTTAATTTCCTTATATATACTACTGCTGTGAATTTTTTCACAAGTCCAAGTACAACCATTTAGCTAGAAGGGGGGGGACACACTTGACTCTAACAAAAAAATTCAGTTAAAAGCTTAATATTTCGCAAACGGATCCTTGAATCCAAAAATGGTTTTGACAAACTCACAATATTTTTATTGAAAGACCTTTCTAACGATACCCCACAACATGGGGTAGATGAGGAAAACATCCCCACTTTAAGTGTACCCTAAAAAAAATATGTATACATATGCCAAATTACAGCTTTCTAATACTAACCGTCTCCGAGCTAAGCCGCGGACAGACAGACAGACGAACATGGCAAAACTATAAGGGTTCCTTGTTTACTACGGAACCCTAAAAACTAGTGCTGAAATTATAAATGTTGCTAATGCAAATAAAATTATTTATGTTCCGATTATTCTTAAACAGATACCTTCCGAGGTTATTATGAAATGTAATATGAGAGTGTAAAGGAGTAATTACATAATTCAATTTATGGCATACTAGCTTTTGCCCGCACCTTCATGTGCGTGTTTCATAATTTTTCCATACAAATTAACAAATTACCATTTAATTATTATTAATGTCCTCCGACAGGTCCCAGGCTACATATATGCCTATGACAACGATCAGTTCAATGGTTTATACGTGAAAAGGTAGCAGACAGATAGTTACTTTCGCATGCAGTTTTATATAATTATATATTTTTTTTTAAATTTATAGTCAGTAAATCTGAAATTCTACATCAATCTTTATGTTTCAATAGTTCAGTTTTGCTTTGTCGCAGGAAGGTAGTATAATTTTCCTGTATCATCATAAACAGCTTCAATATCCATTATCATAACACTTCAATATGCAAATGACTATCAACTTGATGACAATAGCACACTAATAGATTAATCGCTGCGCGACGCGAAGTGACAAAGCGACAAATTCAATGTCGAATCCAAATCAATTAACTAGAACCAATTTGGGCGAAGTTGGACGATGCAATTAGAGATGTCGGGGCTATCTGACCGAACTAAGACTGGTCCTATGCTAACGACGTACAGACTATCCGTAATGATTTTCATTTGTTAACCGTCTGTAGTTCACTCAATATTGTTAAAGTTTTTGAAGATCGATTTGGAATATTATTTAGTAGGTAAGAATTCTTCTGGCAATTAAATAGCTGGTCAGCTTACTCTGTCGGTAGTACTGGGTAATAAAAGGAAGACAGAAAGAAAACTATTTTATTTGGGACACGCACAGGAAATACAACAATAAAACAAACAAATCATGAAAACAATTATTATAAAAAAAATACGACGATACGATTATCATACGATTAATACTATTTAGCCTGTCCTGAGGTTAAACAGAACTCAATTCAGGCAAAGAATGATTTGCGTAACTAGCTAAACAAAAGCAAAGACACCGACTTCAGAAATTAAAGTTATTTTTCAGTTGGTCGGTTGTTTATTGTTAAGCCACTTCACTTACATGATTATGATAAATAAATTCAATTATTACGTGGAACTATAGTTTATTAAATGTTATTGTATTTCCTATAAGTTACTTAAGTAGTCAAATCAAATTAATTTTAAATAAACACGTTTCTGATCCTTGGAATTTTGGGAATACAAAATGAAAATGCTATTTCCTTCGTATGGTTTTCGAAACTTCCATCTCTCTTCTTAAATTATTGTCTATTTTAATCAATTCTCTTTGCAGCCCCTTCACAAAAGGTTTCAACGCCTCTCTCCGAATAAGGTTTTCCATCGAAAATACAATCCTTTAGGGCAAAAGTCATAAGAACGGTGAAACCTAAATCTTTTCCAATTTTCTGGGAGCCAATCGCTGACCACAAACCGGTACATAGCTTCGGTACTTTCTTAACTGGTGTCCTTGGCTTCATGAAAGCGTATTTTGGTCCTAGGTCTTTTATAGTCATTGGGGCAAAAGGACCATTCTTTAACTCCTTTCCTGCTTTTATTGTTGTTTTGCAAAGCAACATGGCGAGACCTTTACGTCTATGTTGGCGGTGGGTCCCGAGGAACATCAATTCGCACCAGCAATCGACACCATACCTGAGTAAAATGTAAGTTTCAATTTTCATAACTGTAAGCTCGTTAAGTCCAGTACACGTTGGGCGAACCCGTGGCTCGGCCAACGTATACTGGGCCTTTTTGCATGATTCGCCGTTTGATTTGCGCGTATTTGCCGGTCGGCCGAGCGCGCTCGCCGAACGCGTACTGGGGGGCTTAAGTAGAAATTAATTTCCCAGCAATTCTTAGAAAAAGGAAGGAACAATATTAAAGAAAACCCGTACAACAATAATGCGTTCTCCTTCCGTGTTTTGAATGACCTTAATGTCAAAACAATGTCTTACACATAACACATACGTACACGACATCACGCCGGTAATCCCCAACGGGTTAGGCAGGGTGTAATGTCTTACCTCTCCGGAAAATTGCACTCTGTGTCAAATTCCACCATCAAAGCTACCAGGGCACGAGACGATGGTTGTTCACAGCGCTCCTCGGAAAATATTTCGAAAAACGTCTTCTCCGAAGAAACTGATAGCGTTTCCTGAAAATATTTAATTATATATAATTAATGTTAATAATAGGTAAAAAATTGTTGATTGTTCCTATTTTTATTTTTATTTTAAGAATTATTATTGTTGTTTTTTTTGTGCCCTACGGTCCGTAATTGTACCTTAGCTTTAAGCCATTGTAACACCTTTAAACATTATGGAATGCAAATAAAGATATGAATATAATATGACATAACTAATGACCAAATTAACCAAATTACCAAATAACCAAATTGGTCCAATTGACCAAATTATTAATATGTGTAAGATCCTTCACGGAAAAACAGATGCTCCTGAACTGCATAACGAACTGTCCCATCTTTTTACGCCGATAAACTATAACCGTGGCAGGAGGCGCAGATAGTTCGCCGTGCCTCGGAGTCGAACCGTCGTCGCCGTCGCTCGAGTCTAGTTTCCTGTCCCTCGCACACTCTCAGCGCTCAACGCTCTCTTGGATGCTAAGCCTGATTGTGATGTGTTCGCGGACGAGTGGAAGAAGATCTTGTCATTATGTCTGGAGTATTGTGAGATGAGCGTATGACTGTCGAGTTAACTTTGTTTACTGTACATTAATAAAGTGTTTGTGTCTTTGTCTTTAACTAATGTAATTGGTATTGGCCGTTTTATGTTAAAATAAATAAATAACAAAGCATTAAACCTTTATTTCCCGAAAGTGAAGGCATATAGGTCGAAATATAGAAGACTATCTTTACTTTAGTAGATTGGCAATATGATATCATTGATATGAAAAAAGTTGCTTCATAATAAATGATAGCGGTACAGGATTTGATATTACTATTTATAGATTCTGTTATGTTTTTATCTTCTATGTTGATTGCACTATCTTACTTTACAATCAAATCTTTATTGATTTGCCTCAACTATCTTGTTAAAGCATTTTTTTATAAAAATCTAAGTATACATATTATAAAAAAGTCGCTTTTCACGTTTGTCTGTATGTCTGCGTTGTTCTTCTAAACCACGCAATAGATTTTGATGAGGTTTTCACCATCGTTTAGAGAATTTATTCCGGAAGGTTTATGAGTATAATACGTTAATATTAAAGTTACGTTTACCTAAGAAATCTCGATATTTTGTCAAGTCGTAAAAACCGTGCAAAGCAGGACCACAAGTAATCAATATTTAGATATATTCACATTTAAAAAAAACTACATCTCTCTTTATATCTCTTTGTTTGTCCTATAAGCATTCCCATACCATATGTATTATTTAGCCAATTGCAGTGAGAGTTAGTTATATGTATAGTGGTGTGCACGCAAACAATGTTTTCTGAGTTAGTTAACAATCCTCCACGTGACTACATAAGCGGAACCGCGGGAAAATGCTAATTAGATAATAAAATTGAACCTGCAATTTGTTGAAGACAACCGAAACTACTTCTCCGCTATCAATATCGACAGCAACCAATGACAAACCGTCTAATGCCGCGTCTGCGCATAGTTCTAACAACTCTTCCCCTGCCAAAGGATTCTTGTTCACCTCTGTACCAATACATACGGCTTCATCTTGGAAAAAATGTTCCTTCATTACCTAAAACAACGAAAAAGTATTAATAATTAAGAAAAATAATCTATTCCGGACACGTCCCGTGTAATAAGTTCTTATACCTAATGGCAAAATCAACATCGACTAATAGTGATTTTTGTAGTAATTCTGTTGATGATGTTTATCACATATTAACCGAGTGTGTCCGCAACGAGGAATTTAGAAATAGCTTGGATTGTAGAATTAGAGAGATAGGTTACTGTAATAGCACTCTAGCTGTGCCATTGTCTGATGCTGCTAGAATACTTTACAAACTAGCTTTGCTAAGGTTTTGTTAAATAGGAATAGGAATAAGTATGATTTTGTTAAGCCAACCAGGGCGGCATAATCGCATGTGCGACAAAGCCCTTTCATTTTGAATAAAAAAAATTAAAAAAATATAATCTATATATTCGTATATAAAAATTAATCCCTATTTCCCTTGGTCACGGCATCACGCGTGAACGGCTGGACCAATTTCGCTAATTCAATTAAGACAATTGCGCAGAAAATTTGAAAATTTCGGAATACATAACGACTATTTTAACTTCGCGCGTTGGACAGTTAGCGCGTTTGATGAATGTGAATTTAGCAGAGTAGGGTGGCTTTGTAGGTAGGTAGGTAGGTAGGTAGGTAGATACGATAGGTAGGTAGCTAGGTATGTAGGTAGGTATGTAGGTATGTAGGTAGGTGTGTAGGTAGGTAGGTGTAGGAAGGGTATTTTTTTGTTGACATAATCTACTCATCACAATGTTTTATTTTTATGAGTTGTATTGCAATATGTGGTTAGCTAGTGACCTCGACAATTGATCATTTTATTTATTGTTATTAGTAATTAACTGTTTGATTATTTATTTTACCTCGATGGTCCTAGTTTATCATTTATAACTTCCAGTTACAACTATTTGTAAGCGGGCACGCCCTTTATGCCTGGGGGGTTTTATTTAGATATTAAGTTCTGTTTACGTATTTTTTTTATTTCTGCCTGAGCGTAGCTGTTCTCGATGATTTTGTCTGGTATATTGGCGTGTGCTAGCTAACATATGGCTAATAATTTAAATTATGTTTTGTGTTGCGTAATGTAAATTATTTTGAATATATATAGAATCTTTTTTTTGTTGTTCTTCTAACTGAACAGACAGCTGTGCTGCTGGGGAGTTTGCTGCGCCACTTCCTATTCCCAGCTAATGCACTAGGAAGTGGCGAAGGGTGGGCGTTTTGGGGGACTGTCTTATGTAATTGACGTTCGAAAAGTGCTGATTCTCAGCCTAGTTTGAATAAATGACTTTTGAATTTTTTGTATGTAGATAGGTAGGGAAGGTAGGTACGGTAAGGGGGTAGAGTAGATCGAGTAGGTCGAGTAGGCAGGGTAGGGTAGGGTAGGGTAGGGTAGGGTAGGTAGGTAGGCAGGGTAGGGTAGGTAGGGTAAGTAGGTACGTAGGTGCGCCGGAGATTAGTACATAGTGCTACCGTGGTGCTACCCGTGCGAAGCCGGGGCGACAGCTTACTATTACAACTTACTAATAAGGCTCCAGGTAACGTAGCCGCGGACAGAGATTCAATTCTGTATTTACCTAAAAAAAAAAAACTGGATTTGAATTCTGAAATGAAAAAAATCTTCTTTCGTATTAGCACTGACTATCAGAGCATGGGCTATATCTATGGGAATAGTTCATTGGGTTTTTTTGCCATCGCTCGCATCATCCGAAGAAGAAAGAATACACTTGGTTTCTGAATTGAGAATTTGATGTTGAGAACTTGTCAAACTCCTTTTAGTATTAGGTACTTAAGGTGGATAGCCCACGAAATTCAAAATCTCTATGTTTTTATGCAAATAAATTTTTGATTTTCACTGGCTACATTGAAAGAATCACCTTAAGGGGACTTCAGAAGCTAAACGCAAGTTTTATATTGCCTAAAAGTATATGATCCACTACAGTAAACAAAATCAGTAAAATATATGATATTCTTAAGGATATATGCTAGATTAGAGAGTTAGATGTGTTGAAAACATACAACTAATTTGATACAATAGAAAAAATTCACGAAAATACCTCTAAAATTTCTTTTAACGATTAAAAACCATATTTAAAGTAATATACATGCAATCATTCTGGTTTTTTGTTTGTAAAATAATCTGTATTCTACCAGCAACATATTAACGTAATAGTGTTTTAATTTTTTAGTCCAATCAATAGATTTTTTGTAAATAGATAATTGCTTCATATGTATTTTGCAATAAATTACCAGCGTTGTGTCATTGCGCTTCTCTTTCTTTTCTATGCAGTTCGACAGTAACCGCGGTTTAGCTGTTGTCAGCCTCTTAAGACGCCACTTAATGCCAATGGCCTTGAGTGGTTAGCTTGCGTGTTCTATGCTGAGCTCATGCAACGCGTTGTACGTCCAGACAGTAATAGGACTCGCCCATCAAGGAGCGCTGTCCTAAATTAAACGCATTTTTAATTTATTACACATAAAATAATAAGTATTTTAATAAAATACGTATATTGAAAGATAAATAATAAAATTATCTTTAAAATGGTGAAAGTTTTAGAAAAATATGTTTGATAGTTTTTGTGTAATTCTCAGTTTTTTATCCGCGTTAGACATCATTTTACAAATTAATAACACTATGTAATATAAACAAAATCTAAAATATTCACAGATTAAGTTACTAATAAAATGCTATTATTTAACAACAAAAAAATCCAAATCATTTACACTACTCGTTTGGACGTGATCTTCAGTATAAAATCATTAAAAGTCGGTTATTAATTGTCACTTTAAGAGCGTTAAGTCTAAAAGTTGGAAACGTAGCAAATAGCTGTCCAATATGTACCTGTTTTGATTAATTTTGTAATATTACTGTATGGAAATATGAAATATCGCTAACTAGTGACGTAGAATATTAATAATGAATTGCAATTATAACATTGAATTTGATTTTGTAACCGTTTTAGGTGTAAAAAAGACATTTGAAAAGTTTCTAAATTCTTGTTTTTGCATCTCAAACTAAATATTCTGTGTTATAGCTCCTACACACTATGCCGGCGGCATGGCCGCCGGCCCTACCGACTGGCAAGCCGCAGCGCGCCCGGCCCTGCCGCACAAAGCCAAAGTACAAAGGATTGCAAAGGAAATTAAGTCGCAAAAGTCGACGGTACGTGCCGCGCGGCAAAACCCAGTGGCCATGCCGCCGCCATAGTGCGTAGGAGCCATTACGATATTAATTATTTCATAATCAATACTTTAGTTTACTAGTTAGCCATATTTTATATTTCCATACAGTAATATTACCAAATTAATCAATACAGCTAAATATTTGACATCTATTAATTTTTTTATTTGGAAAACGGTTAGCCAGTCAGCAAGTTGAACAGCTGACAGCCAAGGGTGCGTCGAACTTATTTAAGCATACTCGGACTTAGGAGTACCCAAGAATAGATGTTGGATGCCCAATACTTTTCTTTACCTTGAAAAAAATTGCAAATAAATGAGGATGAAGCTTACCGTCGCCTGTTAGATACCACTGCATTTTGAAAATATATATTATTTTACTATTTTTTAAAAAACTATACAAGATTAATGTGCAGGACCAGAACCACTGCAACTCCCAAGTGTGTAGGTTCTGTGGTAATTAACACAGTTCCTACCTTTATACTACATAATAAGGTATAATAACATTTGACAGAAAAACACTCACGAACAGTAGTTTTTCCTTATACTAGCATCTGTACTTACCAACGGTCGACTATAGACGAAAATAAGGACAAGTAATAAGAGTTGATAAGACTCTAGTAATTATTATTCTGTTGAACAGGACATACATTATGTCAGTGTTTTATTAATTTGATCTTAGATTATTATTATAAAACCTCGAATGGGTAGGTGGATAAGTTTAATACAACCACATTGTATCAGTTACTCGTATATTAAAAGTTCAATGTATAGGGCGAGACTAATTACAATTAATGTAGACTCCAGGATGCAATAGAGAATTTTATAATGGAAAAACCCAGTACCACATAATAAACTGTTATTAGGTCTATCCATTCTAAAATGTGATTCCTTTATTTTTCCTTTAATTTTATTGTAATTAAATTATGCTGCGGTCGGTTAGTAGATGGGTGACCATCCATTTCATATCGAGACTCTTCGTGCGTTTTTAGCTGCATCCGGTAAGACAGATAATGCAGTGGCATACAAAAGATGACGGTAAGTTTCATCTTCATTTACAAATCTTTTCAAGGTAAAGAAAAAATTATTGGGCATCCAGCATCTATTATTGGGTACTCCCAATTGCGAGTATGCTTAAGTACGCCTGACGCACCCTTGGCAGTCAGCTGTTCTGTCGGTCGATTCTGTAAAAATATTAACGTGAAGCTTAGGTGAAGTGAGCGTGAAGTGAGCTGTCACTGCCACAGAATCGACCGGCAGGATGCTAGGAATTAACTCTATTGACAGCTCACTTCACCTAAGTTTAACGGTGATATTTTTACAGAATCGAACGGCAGATTGCTGACTGGCTACCCGTTATCTAAATTTAAAAATGAAGTTGAGAACTTGTCAAAGTCTACAGCTAGTGCTGTCACTGCAAAATATGAAGCAATGTATTTATTTATTTCATTTAACCATTTATGTACACACATATATACAGACAAGAAAAAAAGAACAGAAAAATACGTACAATTATTTATTTACAAAAAATCTATTGGGTGGACTTAAAAATTAAAACACCATTACGTTAATATGTTGCTCGTAGAATAATCTAACAAATAATCAGAATGATTGCATGTATATTATAATATGGTTTTTGCTCGTTAAAATATTTTATTACTGGTATCTTCGTGATTATTTTTCTATCGTATCAAATTAGTTGTATTATATGTTCAACACACTATATATCTAGCGTATATCTTGAAGAATATCATATATTTTTTTCTGATTTTGTTTACTGCAGTGGATTATATTAGGCATTACAAAACTTGCGTTTGCTCCTATAGGCGATTCAAAATTCAAAATTTCTTTGCAAAAAAACATAGAAATATTGAATTTTGTGGGATATCACCATAACTAACTAATGCTAAACTAGAGTTTGACAAGTTCTCAACATCAATTTTTCAATTCAGAAACCAGGTGTATTCCCCTTGCCTAATATACAATGTCGCCCATGGGGATGTGCCCGCCCGTATTTTTCTGAATATTCAAGACAAATTATCGAAAATTAACTGAAAAAAGGAGGAGTCGATCAATTTTTTTTTTTTTTCTATATTCCTCTATTATCTTACACTTGTGTTTTTTAAATAAATACTGGTTTTTTTTTTTAGAAAAAATGTCTTCACGTCTGTTTTTTTGTCATAGTTGAAAATTTTTAGTCAAAAATATTAGTTAATCCGATAAAATAACTGTTAAGCTTTTAGAAATAATAAACAGAATCCAAATCGAGCCAATAACATAGGAGATATGGCAAACGCTACAAAAAAATAAATAACTTTAGTTAATTTTCGAAAAAAAATCATGAATATTCAGAAAAAAACGGGCGGGCACATGCCCATGAGCAACATTGTACTCGTATAATACGAGAGGATGATACGAGTATGAAAGGCTCGGAGTAGGTAGCATTCTGTAGTGTCTGCCTACCCTACCCCCTTGAGAAATGGGCGCCAGTTTGTGCATGCGTACCTATGTCTACTTGAAAAAACGTGGTAATGAAATAAATTAGACCTACCGTCATCTGTAGTGAGCCACTGCATTTTTTAAAGACACCGAAAATCTTAAAAATATTTTATTTTACAAACGATATATTAGGTACGTGCACAATCCGAAGCACTGCAGGTACCGACTATGAATTTATCTGTACTTCAAAGGCATTTGAATGCGGGCGCCAATCTTTATAATAAGATTATTTTTATGCTGCATTTATAATATGCAATATAATAATTTGCACAAATAAATATCGATTAATAGCTAGTTACCTATTCCTCCGTACGAGGAGCGCAGCGGACAGATAATTGGGACTAGTTTAGTTTATTCCATTGAAAATTCCTGATAATTTGAATTCACCGGCATTTCACCAACTTTGCTTAAAGTATTTCCACAGTATAATAAAGTAACAGTATTATATCTCGGCAGTGAACTTGAAATAATTCTACGACCGCTCGGTAGATAAATCTTCCGCGTCCGTGCATAACTGCCGCGCTCTCGATACTATTGCGTAGGTACTGATATACACTGAGATTTCGAAGATAAAATACTTTTACTTATTTATACTGCGGAATTGCTAACCTGGCTCAAAACATTCAGACTCCGGGAAGTGTGTAATGAGAATTTTATAATGGATAAACCTGTGGCATAAACCCAGAACCACAGGGCAAAATTTTAGGGCTTATCCATTATACAGGGCGTCCCACGGATATGCCACATGGAGGGAAAGTACCTTGAATATTTTAAATGGAACTTTTTACTGAAAGAAGACAATAATTGAATTTGAAAAACAATTAAAACTGCATTCATAGATATTTAAATAATTACATGGTTGAACCGGGAATCGAACCCGTTACATGAGAAAAATAATAACCCCGTAGCTTTATCATACCGATCGAAAGACTTCATCATAAGGATTATTTTTTGCTAAATAACATAGTGTCACAAATAAAAGGAAGACCATGTTACCAATTTTAACATTTGATGTGAAATTTTGTTCAGAAAAAGATGGGCGCCGAGATCCCCAGATCTAACCCTGTTAGTTTTTTTTTTTTATGGGGTTATGTAAAAAAAAATAGTTTACAAGAACCAGTATGAAAGTGTCCACGAGCTACAAGCAGAACTTGGACGTATTATTCTAAATATCCACCACAATAAGATCAAAAAATCGACAGGGAGCGAAATAATCAAAAAAGTGCAAGTTCGAAACTTACCCATTAAACGATTAAAAACTGTATTACCAAGCTTTGTAAAAAAGGGTACCTACTATAAAATTTCTGATTATTTAGAAGATAGAAAAGCTTGGGATTGAGCTGCTCGCTCTGCTAAGCCTTGTGAAAACCATAAAATTTGACATTTTAATTATTCATCACAATAAACCAGTTTTATATACATATTGACATTGTTGAAATTTATATTCAAAATGACACGATTACTTTGTAAAGTATTATATTATTTTAATTATTGTGAATGTGAGGACTAAGTGGATATTTTTTTAATTTCGTGTGTGAGTGAGGTGAAACCGGTTTCGTAAACCGGACCGGACCGGACCGGACCGGTTTCGGTCTTTACTTTTCTGTTTGTATTTTAATTTTTAATTTTTGTTTTTTATTATTACTTACTGTTTGTATTTCCTGTGCGTGTCCCAAATAAAATATTTTTCTTTCTTTCTTTCTTTAAACATCATTGTGTGCATTTAGTGTGGTGTAGTTTGATTGTAAATGTGTGCGTGTCAGCGTGTATGCATAGAGCTGACGTGTAGTTTTGGCATGCTTCACTTTATTGTTCGCAGCGCTCTGTCTTGGTTATTTACTTGATCTTGGTCGCCCCTTCCAAAAGGTAGTTTCATATGGAGAAGAATGGGCAAGAAACTCCGCCGTTACTGAAAATGTATTACAATATTCATGTTTAAAATGTATTACAATATTTTGTATACATTCATTATGTATATTTTTATGTGATGTAGACAACATTGTCGTCTTTCAGTATCCTTTAATAAGTAGCAGTACCTAGGTATGTATCTACGAAGGTATATGAACTTGGCAGAGGTAACTCAAATGAAACATGTTTTTAATTGAATGTTTTATTGGATTAACTAGGCAAACTTAATTGATAATAAACAAATAATTAAAAACATTAAACAAGAGTTTTAAAACTTGAGTTGCAAAGGTGGGTTTTAAAACAATCTCTGTCAAAATTCTATTTTAAATCTTCAACGCAGTCCCTTCACAGGTAGTTACAGAGCCTATTCTGTCAGAACAAGGTTTCCCATTGTAAATGAAATCCGCCAAAGAGTAATTTATAAGTACGGTGAAACCTAAAGTTTGTCCAACTCTCTTTGAGCCAATGGCTGACCACAACGCGGTACATAACTGGGGTGCTTTCGTGACTGGTTTCCTTGGCTTCATAAACGCGTAGTCTGGTCCCAGGTCCGCAATAGTCAAGGGGGCAATAGGACCATGTTTGAATTGCTTTGCCAAATCCACAGCTGTTTTAACTAGCATTGTTGCAAGACCTTTCTGTCTGTGTTCAGGTAGGGTACCCAGGAACATTATTTCAGAGCAGCAATCGACACCGTACCTGAGAAAATGGATAAAATTAACGATACCCATTATAAAACTTTTTTTCATTATACTTTTAAACACTTTAAAGCAAAACTTTTAATTATTAAAACAAAAAAAAAACAGAGCATGGGATTCTGGGTTCTATTGCCAGGTTGGGCAAAGTATCGGATGTTTTTGTTTTTAAATTTGCATAGATTCGGTAGCAGCCCGGTGTCTGGATTTGTGCCCGGTTGATGGCAATAGGCTCGCCCTCTATTCCGAGGGACTTGAACATATCTGGCGTACTGAACACCTCTGCCTAACCCTTCGGGGGAAAAGCGCGTGATATTATGTTATGTGATGTGAATAGTAAGACCAAAGCTACACAGGAAGGTGCTAGGTAACATGATCCAAGCAAACTAACGCATGATTTTGCACGGTTCGAGCGTCACTACTCACCTAGCGAAGCTCTATATGGTTTCCAAGTAAAACTTTTGAACCGAAAATGCGTTAACTTTGAAGCATAATGGAGCATTATCATGCTACAATAATCTTACCTCTCAAAATAATTGCACTGTGCGTCAAGTTCGACCATGAATTCCATCAAGGCGCGGGAAGCTGGTCGTTTGCAGCGCTCCTCGGTAAATATTTCGAAAAATGACTTTTCCTTAGAACCTGGCGTTGGCGCTTCCTAAAATGTATAAGATACAAACATTGGTAAGTAAAAAGGCTTGGGACTAAATAAGCTATTCCAATATAAAAAGCAACATGCAGTGTCATGTAGTCGTAGTTAGAATCAACGACTACATGACACTACATGAGCTCATATAATTGTTTAATTTGTATTATTTTACTGTATAAGTCAATTTATTTTAATTTTATTTTCTTTATTGACATAATCTACTCATTACAATGTTTTTTTTTGAGTTGTAACGAAATATGTGGTAATGTAATTTATTTTTTACAGTTGCGTATAGAATCAAGTTTTTCTAACTGAACAGACAGCTGCTGCTGGGGAGTTTGTTGCGCCACTTCTTCTTTCCAGCTAAAGCACTAGGAAGTGGTGAAGGGCGGGCGTTTTTGGGGTACTGTCTTATGTAATTTTGACGTTCAAAAACTGCCGATTCTCAGCCTAGTTTGAATAAAGAACTTTCGAATTTTGAATTTTGAAGTAAAGTACGATTTTTTGGACATCTGCAGAGAGGTAATTAGGTGCTTTGTCATTTCATAGATAAAGCTGAAATTAATATCCTATGTTCCTGTAATTAAACCCACCCTTACAACTTAAATCAGACCATATCAACACTGTTTGATGGCACAATGTTGACATATGAGCTTGTCCACAAAGAATTGTAAATGATGTGTTTTATTTTATAATAATTTATTGATAACCAGTACTGAAGATGCAATAAACTAATACTCAAACCCTGTCTAAACACGACACGGTTAGCGCAGTGGCTGAGCGATCGACTGCTACGCAACGTGTCGCAGGTTCGATCCCCGCACGGAACAAATATTTGTATGATCTGCAAGTAGTTGTTCCGGGTCTGGGTGTTAGTGTATTTGAGTTTCTATGTTTGTAAACGCACCCACGATACAAGAAGAAATTCTTAGAGTGGGGCAAAGTTTAAAAAAAAAAAAAAACCTCTCCGTCCATTTTGTTTCCAATTGCGGATGTGTGATAAAAGTGATCTGTTATAACAAGAGCAATGACACTGTGCCCAGTATTAATATTTTATTATTATATTGCCGGGTCACTGATATTGTTATCATTTTAACAAAATCATCGTTTATAACGTCAAACTTAGGATCATTACGTAGTTATTATTACACAGCATAGTTACACAGCAGTATGTTATCAAAGTAACGCCATAATTTTTACACTTTACTGATTTTGATAATGATAATCGATAATCCTCACTCATCTTACTATCTTATCCGACTAATATTATTTATAGAAACGCGCGCAGTCATTTTAACGTAATGCGCTAACAAACAGTTACAAATACAGGCAGAAAACTACCAGTTTGTTTTGTTTGTTTCCTTGTGAAAACATTTCCAATATTGTACTGACTTGTAAAACTTCTTTCACATTCTTCTTCTCTCGTGGTAAAAGATATTATCCAGGTCCGAGTAACAATATAGTGTCCATGCCCCGCCACTGGTGGAGCTTATTTGGATGCACCCCCCTTTCACATTGTCGTAGCAAGATCAACGTAAATAATACCAACCTGCAATTTACTAAAAACAGTTGACACCACTTCCCCGGTCTCAGTGTCGACTGCAACCAATGAAAGACCGTCCAATGCTGCGTCTGCGCATAGTTCTAACAACTCTTCTGCTGCTAAGGGATCCTTGTCCACCTCTGTACCAATACATACGGCTTCATTTGGAATGAAACCATCTCTTAGTACCTGAAATACAGGAAAAAGTACAACACATTTGTTGATGTTAAATAAATTAAAAGCAAAAAATCTTTAAAAAAAAAGCGTTTATTTATATACTCAAAAAGAAGAAAAATAAAATTTTCTTTTAAAATTTTAACTATCAACTTATAACCTCATTATAGCTATAAGTATTTAAGGTTATAAGTTGATAGTTAAATTTTAAAAGAAAATTTTATTTTCTTCTTTTTAGAGTATTTAAATAAAAGCTTTTTTTAAAAAGTTTTTTTGCTTTTATTGAATTTTTTACTTTTTAGTAAGTTATTTCTAATTATTCTTAGCAAGCCCTTTAATTTGATACCCATATTGCAGAAGTGCATAAAAAATAACTATTCCGCCATCTTGGATGTTCCGCCATATTGGATTTAGAATGATGTCACATTATTTTTCGAGTTACTCTCAACAAGTCCTTTCATTTGCTACCCATATTGCAGAAGTGCATAAAAAATAACTATTCCGCCATCTTGGATGTTCCTCCATATTGGATTTATAATGACGTCACATTATTTTTCGAGTTACTCTCAACAAGCCTTTTCATTTGATACCCATATTGCAGAAGTGCATAAAAAAAAACCGCCATCTTGGATGTTCCGCCATATTGGATTTAGAATGACGTCACATTATTTTTCGAGTTACTATCAACAAGCTCTTTCATTTGATACCCATATTGCAGAAGTGCATAAAAAATAACTATTCCGCTATGTTGGATGTTCCGCCATATTGGATTTAGAATGACGTCACATTATTTTTCGAATTACTCTCAACAAGCCCTTTCATTTGATACCCATATTGCAGAAATGCATAAAATTGTGCATAACTATTCCGCCATCTTGGATGGTCGGCCATATTGGATTTAGAATGATTTCACATAGCTTATCGTATATTGTCATCCAAACTAAACGTTTATACAAAATTTCAGCTCAATCGGTTAAAGATATCTACTTCAAAATTGAGTAGCAAGATTACACGCGAACAAACATACATACATACATTGCAAGTTAAATAAAAGCTTTTAAAAATTGTATGTTGTACAAAAATAGTCTGTTAAATAAAAACTTACCTTTAAAGAACCAGGAAAAGTAGCAGCTGATATAGATTCGATTCTGTATCTTCCTTAAAAAAATATAAAAATAATTAGATAACAATAGTGCAACTTCAAAACATCATTGTAAAGATAAAATTAAAATATTACGTTGAACACAAATGTATTATATTCTACGAGTATTATTTATGTTAATCAAGAAGTGTGAAATACATTGGCATATCAAATTGCATGAGACCAAACGGCGTCTTGTTCTATAGAATTGTTACCGGCAATGTGTATAATCCTGAATTATATACTCAATAAAATTCCTAACGACGACATGACGTAGAAATTTCGTTCGAGTTTATAAAATGGCTAGCCGTCAGTTTATAAAATCTAGTTATGGAGTAATCCGTGCATCTTTGTCATGGCCAACATTGTCAACATTATCATAATCAATATCGTCATCATTGTCATCGCCATCATGAACATCGTCATTGTCAACGACGTCATTATCAACAACGTCATCATTGTCATCATCAATATCGTCAACATTGTCATCGCCATTATTGTCGTGATCATCATCAACATCGTTATCGTCATCATCAACATCGTCATCATTGTCATCATCAACATCGTCGTCATAAATGCTTATCTAACTCGATTAAATGTAGGTATATTTCACTAACATTTACCAACTCATGTAGGACAAATAGAACCTAAGATTTACGAACATAAATTAATCTTAAATATTAAGGCTTTTACAGTAACGGACCGTTAATTAGGCAATAAGTAAAATGATTCAAGAAACAAATTAATTTACACACCCTGGGTCTTATCTATATTGTACATAGAAAGACGAAGCATTCAACTAAAGCATGCTATTCAAAATATTTTATTTTATATTATATAAATAGAAAAGAGAAACTTGATTATATATGTCGTAGAATGATTTGATCATTCGAATTTTCACGAAAACCCTAGGGATACTCTAGGGATATTGCGAAAACACGGATATTAGAAAATGGTGTAAACATTTATGCGAGCAACTGGAAGTAGTCAGTAATCATACAATCTGCCGCAAAAATGTATTCATCATTGTATAATTATCTAGTCGCTGGCAGATTGTATGATTCGTCATATTGAACTGGATGAAATAGGTTAGGTTAGAACTGTGACCAACCACGCGCGAGCCGAGCGAGCAGTGCTAATCTAATCTAATTATCCGTGTTTTTGCAATATCCCTAGGCTTTTCGCGAAAATTCGAATTATCAAATCATACTACGATATATACATCACACAAACGGTAACAGAACAAACAAACAGTCAATAAATTATCAAAAAAAATCTTGTATCAGAACTACGAGTAAAACAACTCAAGCATTTATTTCAATAAAACCAGATAAAGGCATTTGAGTTGTCAAGAAAGATGAAGGCCAGTCAGAAATAGGTAGGTAGCTAGTTGCTCATTCTAAAGCGTAGTAGGATGTTTTAATATTTGAAAAGTTGATAAAAAAAAGGTCACCTACCGTCTTCGGATGAAAGCCACGCCGCCATTTCTGTTGATTGGAGAAAAATAAAATCGTGACTAAAAGATTAACTTGCACGCTCGAGAGTACAGAGAATACTAACTATGAATGAGCGACAAACGTTCTGACTGTATGCCGACGCTAATCGGTGTATCTGCTGTATATATTACATAATTATCTAGTGAGTTGTCATACTTCGAGTATGTTCCTACAAAAAAAAAGAATAACTGGCTACGTGCGAAGCGGTTACATAATGTGCGTTCCGTATGAAGAAAACAAAGATTGTTGGACTCAAATAAATTGTAAGAACCAATTTCAGTTTATTCTTCAAAATAAGTATAGTGTGGTCTTTTTGACCCTACTGCGGCGAAGCCCAAAAAGAGGGTAATGTTTTTAATTTGATTTATTCATGATTGCAACATGCAGATGTTAGAACTACGCGCACGGCTTGTCATTGGGGGCTGTCGTTACTGACACCGAAGAAGTGATCTCAGTAGGCACTTTTAAGTAAATTGCATTCGTCCCAAAGTGAAAGAAGTGGAAAAAAAATGTTTAAGGGTTCCGTTTTTTCATTCGGATGAACCCTAAAAAGCTACAAAACGCAAACAAATTTGATCTATTTACCATGAAAATTACTGGCGAATTTCTTTAAATATCTTTAGTAGGATAAGATAGCAAGATTAGTAAGGATTATTAAAATCAACAAAGTGTAATGATGTTGAAAACGCGGAATGGTATTGAATATCAATAACGACAGATTGCTGTGTAATTATAATTACCTAATGATCATTGTGGTTGACGGCATAAATGGTCATTTTAATTAAAATGATTACATTAGTGATCCATCACTAATAAAGTACAGAAATTACCTTTAAGACTCGTCACATCATCATTCCACTCGTTCTAACACATAACTTTTATCCCACATCCACACTAGCGATCATTATGATCAATAGTGTGGACGTCACAGTCTCTGTTCAAATTGCGATAGGGGTCGGTAAAGTATTGGGCGCTAGTAGCGACATTAAATTTATCATTGATGACCCATAATGATAATGATACATCCTGAAATCTGGAATCTATGACATAGCATCTGCAAACCCATTGAAAATCTAAATACCAGGTCAGGGGTACGGTCGGGCGTCGGGAGTCACGAGCCGACTTCCGGCCACCGTAGGCGCGGGCTTCCGGACGGTGAGCAATGGGTAGCTCGCCGTCCGATTAGGACCAGGCCCGGGTCGACGACGCGTTGTGATCCACGCGCGCCTCAAAGAGATGTCAGCACCAACTGACGGGGTCCGTAAGGACCAATGCCTGCCGGGGTTCCGAGTTTGTCCGAAAGGGATATCGCGGCCCCGGCACACGGGCAACGGAAGGAACACAGGTGGGTTTTAGTCAATAAAAGTCTGACACACCCTCCCGCTCCGCCCAGAGCGGGAGACGATGACTTCCCATCCTCAAAAAAAAAAAAAAGTTCAGGGGTACGGTAATTTTATGGAAAATTTTGAAATGTATGTACCACTTAAGACTCAATCTCCCTAGCCTTTTCCCAAATACGTTGGGGTCGGCTTTCAGTCTTTAACTAGATGTAGCTGAATACCATTATTTTACTTGAAGCGACTACCTATCTGAACTCCACAACCACTGAGACTTTATTATGTACTTACCACTTAGTCTACTGGGCCATAATTTTTTCCCTAAAATATTTATAATAACAGAAATGTAATGTGCGTTTAGTTTGTGCAGAATAAACAATATTTCTTTTTCTTTTTTATTAAAATCCTTAAAGGCAAAAAAACACATTTTTTTAACTTTAATGATTCGTGAATGATCACATATTTCGCGTTTTTGATTAATTTGGCAATATTTCTGTATGGAAAATATGAAATATGGCTAACAAATGAACTAAAATATTGATTATGAAATGCAATAATTAATATACTTACCGAATATTTAGTTTTAGATGTAAGAAAAGTATTTGGAAACTTTCGAAATGCCTTTTTTAAACCTAAAACGGTTACAACAACAAATTCAGTGTAATAATTGCAATCCATTTTTAATATTCTAGTTCACTAGTTATCGATATTTCATATTTCCATACAGTTATATTGCCAAATTCATCAAAACAGGTAAACATTTGACAGCTATTTGCGACGTTGCCAACTTTTAGAATGAATGCTAAGCTACACTACTACGGAATCCGGAACGCCTCTCAGGATCATCTTACTTCATACTGGCAATCTATGTGGTCATCAAGACCATAATAAATTAACGCCAAATTCATATTCCTACACTACAAAGTTTTAAGAAAAACCTCAGTGGCAAATTCCGTTTAACATTTTCAGGCACGGATCCCTAAAATAACATAACAAAAGTTACTTTGTTTTTCCGTGATTAGATAAGATTATTGTTATTTCTGACTCGGTGAGTTATTATGTTACATTTTAACTATAGAGTCGAGATACGTTAACGTCGTTCATACAAATTGCTGAATAGCCTTCAATGCTATATGTTAATTTATAGGTTGACTGGTTAGTCTAGTGGTAGCAAGCGCTCCTCCTGAGCATGAGGTTCGATTTTTGGTTATTGGGTTTTTTCCATCTGGAATTTTTCAGAAGCAACCCGGAGTCTGGATTTGTGCCCGACTGATGGTAATAGGCTCGTTACATGTACTTGTTACGTTTCGTGAAATGTATTTTGTTGTTTAAAAATAACATTACTCAGTAATTTGGTATCTAATTTTGTACCATCCAATAGCTTGAGCTACGCATTTCTTATCCTGTATGATTGTGTGTAACATTGCGGACGAATTTTTTGATGCCGTACGATTCCTTTTTGTACATGTTTTATTTTTCCTTAGTTTCAATACATAATTAAATATTTTCATACCTACTTATTGTTATTATTAACTTGTTGTAACAATTATACATATAATAACATCGTAGCGAAGTCAAAACTGTACATTGCATATTTTTGAAAAAAAATAATTGCTATGGTCGGCCTGATGCAGCTAAATATACCTACCAGTATTTTACATGGAGCGACTGCTATCTGACCTCCAAAACCACTGACACTACGTGTGGACCAACCTAGACTACAGGACCATAAATAATTAAATAAATATTTTGTGAATCCAGACACAAAAGCAGATTTTTTAAATCATTAATGTGAACATAATATGCGGTTGTTAGAAGAAGCAGTAAGCACTGTAAGTGTATGTATTAGTATTACCTAATTTAACAAGTTTTAAAAATCGGAATGAGCACTGTATGTAAGTTCTGTTGAATATGTTTTGTAGGGAAAGGATCGTATGAAGTAAAGCACAGAAAGTCAAGGCTAGACATTTATTTAATTAGACTTGTCATTATTTAATCAGAAAGCTAGTTGTCCGTTCGCAAAACTAGGTCTTCATGGAGAAGAAGGACAAGAAACTCCATGGAAACAGTATGACAGTATTCTATCAACACACAATCATAATAAGCAATAATTACGGTATAATATCAAATTACTTAACTTACGTGACACCTGGTCGGTCTATTCCATACAACAACGGCACTAGAACCAACCAACTGAACATCCACCGAGCAACTGACTCGATAACGTCATTACAATCCTTTTTATGTCAAGCATCTACCGCCATTTTAAATAAATCACAGATGTCATACTAAGGCTTAATAACCTCAAATACAGGTAATAAACAAATCTTATGAAGTGAAACCGTTTTAAAACATTATAAAGTCATTAAGCAATTTAATAACAGCCGATTTGTTATTCTTAGATATAATTCAATAGAATATCAACATTAACTGACAGTTTTGTGTCAATAGTTTAAAACAACTTATTTTATTAAAATAGCAATATAAAATCAAAGATAAACTACAAGTATCATAAAATTTTAAGTCAACATTTATAGTAATAACATCTAAATGGTTTTTACAAGTTAAGAGTGTTCTTTTCTGTAAAAATAATACCTAGTCAAATAAAGTACTTCTACATTGGTCCCAAGCTTTGTAAATATGACAGATGACACTATCCAACAAACAATATTCTAATATTATAATAATCTTAAAATGAATTATCTAACACGGTCATCAAGACCAAACAATAATTTAATTATGCCAAATTCAAATTCCTACACTACAAAGTTTTAAGAAAAAACTCAGTGGCATATTCCCTTTTTATATATTAAGGCACGGGACCCTAAAATAACCAAAACTTAAACTGTTTAACTTTGTTGTTACCATAACGATTGATCGACGAATGATTAGATTAGATTATTGTCAATTCTGACTCTTGAGTCTCGTGACTCGAGAGTCATTGCGCAAGCAATGCTGTCGCGTGTGCGCTGACAGCAGTAACTAAGTACAATTTTTTTTTCAATTTGTACAAATTGAGTTAAACATAGTTTCGGAATCAGCGCAATGAGCTGTACAATTTGATCTGACTACAATTTTGGGAACCGTAATAACCTTTAAATGTCAATATGGATCACGGCAGTAAGTCGACCTTTATCTCCAAAACTACTGAACCTAAAAATTTAAAAAAATACTGAGAATGGTTCTTTTCATATAGATTACAGGAAAACATATAAGAAGTCTATGGTTTTAAATCTCTTAATATTGTGCGTACAAACTTACATTTGCAGTTGGAATTTGTATGGGAGAACATTTTTTTCAACTACAATGTTAAGCCTGTTCTTGGGATAAAAAACAAGGTAGATAACATAATATTTATCGTACGTACGTACGTACGTCCATCGACATTTTTGAGTTAGCTTAAAAAATACGTAGGTATTGTTTCGACTTAGTCTATGTGGATGATGTCATAATAACTTTAATTTCGGAAATTGGTGGCAAAAAACGAAAATAAAAAACCAAAGACCGACTTCCGAAATTAAAGTTATTTTTCACTTTATAGTTTTATTTTTGGAAGTCGGTTGATTTTTTTGGTGAAAAATTTTGCTTATTTTTTGCTTTATATTTATTTTATTTTCAATACTAACATAAAAATTTAAAATTAAAAAAAACATATTACATTAAATTAAATTCATTTAATTCAGACTGATTTATCCTTATGGTAATAATATTCAATATAATAATAAGTATCTAAACTTCCTAAATCCCCTCCTCGAAATCAATCAATTCTTATAGCAGCAGCTTCAGCAAAAACTTCCTCGCCTAACCTTTCAGCATAAGACTTTCCATTGTAATAAAAATTATTGAAAGACACACGAATGCCTACTTCAAAATCTAGAACCTTTCCTATCTTCTGGGTCGGTTCCGCTGTCCACAGCGCTTGGCAGATCGTCGGAATTTTCACTACGGCTTTCCTTGCCACCATGTTTGAATAGCTTGGGCCTAAGTCTTGAACTGTCATTTGGGAAACTGGACCGTTTTTTGGCTTCTTCCCCAATTCTATTGATGTTCTGCATAGAATTGTGCCTAGTTTGTGAAATCTATGCTCGCTAAGTGTTGCTAGGAACATTATTTCAAGACTGCAGTCGACGTTGTATCTGGAAAGAGAAGACAATTTTAATTTAATAAACCAATTATTTGCGGTGCCCGGTTGATGGCAATAGGCCCTATTACATGGGACTTAAGAGCTTCTCAGTAAATAAAATATTATTATTTAATAATTTTCTTGTGAGTTTTCTCTTGAGTTGTTACGAATTATTCGAGAATAGTAAAGTTCATGCCGTGTGCTCAGACCAAATAAAACCAAGACATAGCGCTGCGAACAATACAGTGAAGCATGCCAAAACTGCACCTACACTCTGTGCATACACGCTCACACGCACACATTTACAACTATTTACAATGAAACTACACCTCACTAAGTGCACACATGTTTACGAAACTGGCCTCACGTCACTGTTGACAGCATTTTGTCATGGTTTTTTATTTGGTCTGAGACAACGTTTTATTCTGACAGAAATATCTTTTTACGTAAAGTCAACTGAACAAAATTTGCGTGTTTAAAGGCCTATTTTCATTGTGCTTTAGCAATCTTGACAAAAGAAGTGTTGTTTCGGCAATAAAATATTGCCCCTCTTCTTCTTAGCTTATCAATGGCAGAAAGTTACCCGCCTCTGTGGTCTAGTGGCAAGAACACCTGCCTTAGACACAGAGAAAAAAAAAAAAGAAAAAAAAAGAGGTCTCGGTTTAGATTCCCACTAGGGGCAAAATTTTCTGCTGGGTTTGGTTAGCGGTGGGCTTGTTCTAAGTCCGCCTGGCTAGCTACCACCATCTTGTCTAAGTCTGTCGCCATAACAACAATGTTAACAGCATTGTTGTGTTTCGACAGTTATAGAGGTAAGATGCCAGTTCCACTGTGGTTGAGGATTTCGGGTGTAGCTCGCTTCTACTTTCGACCTAATTATCACTTACCATTAGGTGAGATGAAGGCCGAGAGCTTCCCCGTAGAGGTAAAAAAAAAGTTTAGTAAATATGGCAGGCCCAAAAGACAGTTGCGCGAACTCCGATCACTGACGCAGTCATAAGATTTGATATCATTAAGTGCACAGGTGATATGCTGCGCAAGATGGAAGGACAATATTGCGCTAGCCCAGTAACTGCCAAAATACGGAAATTTGTTTCCTATAGACTTGTGGCGCCATCTACATCGCCACATGCGAACTACGCATCAAAGGCTTGACGTCACACAGAATCCTGACGTTATATAAAATCCTGAATCGCGCAAATAGAGGTTACCGCGTGATCGACACACATATAACTTCCCCGACATCAATCGTTGGGCAGTTGCCCGCCAGACACGACACCGGTCTGGTCGGCGGATCCACCCTTTTCTATAGAGGATGAGTGAAGCTTACACCCTGTTCGTCATACCTCTAAAGACTTAATTATTATAAATACCAAATTCTCTGAACACCCAAGTTAATTTATATAAAGACAATAGCGAAATATTAATGGATGTTAACAGGCAATCAGACGAGATGTTCTTTGTTAAGAGTATTCTGCAGCTGTATGAAACAGATAGTTCTCCTAGAAACAATTAATGTTGCTGGCATATGAACTTTAAGACAAAGGATATCAATTCTCGAGAAGGAAACTGTTACACAATTTATTTGATAAACAAGTTGTAATCCAGATATTGCTATTATAGGCCATTTTTTTTATTTTTTATTTTTATTAAATTCATTTATTTTCAGGTAAATAACACCCATAGCCAAACATAAATTAACAAATTAATAAAATTAATTAAAATACAATAAAAATAAAATCAAATGAAAATAAATTACGTTAAATCGAAAGCAATATATAAATCAAATAAAATGTTATTAAAATTAAATTAAAAATAAATAAATATAATGAAGACTTATATTTTTATCAAAATATCATGCCCGTATCTTCGATGGGCTAGCAGAGAAATATCTATAGTACAACCACATTTCGCCAGTTATGTTTAAGTCCCATATAATAGGGGGCGGGCCTATTCTCAACAAACGGGCACAAATCCAGACTCCGGGCTGCTACTGAGTTTGTAATGGAAACCCCAATAACACTTTACTCGATCTGGGAATCGAACCCAAGACCTCATGCTCAGCAGTAGCGCTTGCGACTACTACACCAATGAGGCAGTTAAGACAATATCAATCTTATTTCGTATTCATTTTTTATTTTTAGTAGCAAGCATAAAAATGGTTTATAAGCCAACCAAAAAAATTTAATAATTGCAATCGTTCGGTAAGTAGGTACACAAAACTTACAAAAAAAAATTAATAAGTGCAATCCTTCGGTAGGTAGGTACACAAAACATACAAAAAAATTGAATAAGTGCAATCGTTCGGTAGGTAGGTACACAAAACTTACAAAAAAAATGAATAGGTGCAATCCTTCGGTAGGTAGGTACACAAAACGTACAAAAACAAGAAAAAAAAGTAATAAGAAAATACGCATAAAAAATTATAAGAAATATGTTGTCTTCGTAATACAGAATGTACAAATATAAAAAAAAAAAATTAAATTCATTTATTTTCAGGCAAATAATACATAAATTAACAAATTAATAAAATAAATTAAAATACAATAAAATCAAATAAAATAAAATCAAATGAAAATAAATTTCGTTAAATCGAGAGCAATATATAGGTAAAACATATTAAATTAAATCAAAATAAAATTTACAATAAATAAATAATTAAAAACAATAAAATTAATACCCTCTCTCCGACACTGGTACAGCAACATGTCTGCTGGAACAATGCCGAATGAAGGGGCAGTCCAGCCTTCCCGCAATCATCGCCAGTACGATGTTGGGGCTAACCCGTACCCTGCGCACCAAGGACGCGGCGCGCTTGCGCATGGTCGCGTGAAAGCAATCGGTGCGCGCCTCTGCGAACATACCTGAGGCGCTGCAGTATCGGGGTAGCCCCATCACCGCCCTGAACGCGTTATTGTACTGGACGCGGATGGCGCTGTATCTTCTATTAGAGTAGTGAGCCCACAGACTGCATGAGTACAGCGATGTACAGTACGCTCTAAAGAGCGTAGCCTTAACCTCATAAGAGCACCGCGCAAAGCTGCGGGCGATCATGTTAGCTATAACAGACAACGCCCTCCGCTCCCGTTCTATGTCTGCGTGATCTTTGAACTCGACAGTCAAAACATGCCCCAAGTATATAAACTGGCTAACCCTTTTCAAAGAAACCCCATTGAGTCTGACCGGAGGTACGGTTCCCGGACATTTTGCACTGGCGGTCTCAAAGATCATACACTGGCTCTTCTTTACATTATACAACAAACCGTGACCACAAGCATATTCCTCGCATATACGTAACAGTTTCCTCAAGCCGCAGACCGATAGCATAACTTAGATTATTGACACATGTACCGTCAATGTGACAGCCGACATGCTGACTGCTGAGCGCCACGGTCAGCCCGTTAACATACAAATTAAACAGGTAGGAGATGTTAGGCCACCCTGTCTGACTCCGCACTCGAGCTGATACGCATCCGACATTGCCCCCGCCCACCTAACACTATTAGACTGGTGCGCATACCAGTACTGGAACATGCTGATGAGTTCCGGTGGCAAATCTATGCTCCTCAGCTTGTTCCACAACAGATCGTACGCTACAAGGTCGAAAGCCTTGGACAGATCAGGGTGTTTTACGGTCTGTGTAGTATTTGACGGTATGCTTAAGACACAGTATAGCACTTTCAGTGGAAAGCCGGGGACGAAATCCGAACTGATTATCGTGCAGTGTTACCGATCTATTTAACTGTGTGTTAAGCAAACCGTCAAACACTTTAGCAGTTACAGTGGCAAGAAAAATAGGCCTGTAGTTACTTTTATCAGTAAGGTCACCAGTTTTATTCTTCACTACAGGCACTACCACTGTTTTCATAAAGTCAACTGGTAAGCAGGAATGGCTCACGCACAGCGAGTAAAACATAGCCAATACCCTAGTAATGTGTGGTCCCGCGTGTTGTAGGTGCTCAATGCTGAGCCCATCATGACCAGGGGACTTACCCCTCAAGATAAGCCTTATAGCTTTAGCTACGTCCCTATACTATGAATCATAAGTTTGCTGTAGTTAGAAGGTATTACGTTTCATACGACTTACGACTGCCATTACTACTCAGATCACACACTTAATTTGAAGGCCGTTTTGTCGTAGTTCAACTAGACAAACCAGTTAGGTAGTAGGTAGATAGGTATATCAATATCTACCTACACGGTCCTACGTACTTAAGTAATATTGACTCCTAGCAACCGAAGTAAAATAGGCAAAACTTGTGTAAACTAAGCTTTACATCAGTTCTTAAAAAAATGTTATACTCTAGGCAAAATCGTTCCGAGACCTTTGCCCGTTTGAATTTGAATATTAGAACGTCATTGGAGACGCTGAGAGAATTTTTGGCGGGGAATTGCTATCACGTATTTGCAATGTATTTTGTTAATGTTGTTGTCATTAATTAATTAATGTGACAAAATGACTTAAGTTAGGGTAGTTATAATTATTTAGTCTTATTATAATATTTTTATAATTATAATCTATATTATTCAAGTATTCCAACAGTACCTATATAAACAACTTGAGGGTAGGTATCCATTATTATGTCTACCAGTGTACCTTGTGATCGCATGGGCGACATTTTCCCGCGGCGATTTTTTTCGTGCACTGAATTTTCAACGCTCTGCTTAGAGCACCGAGAGTTGAAAATCCAACAGTGGGTTTTCAACGCGCTGGGATAAGAGTGCGTCCCAGTGCGTTGGATTCTCAACACTCGGCTTAACAACGAGAGTTGTAAATCCAGTGCGCGATAAAATCCCGCCGCGATAATTTCACGTCCGTGCGAACGTGGGCTAAAAGGCTTGCGTGATCGACAGGTACTGAACAGTGACTGACAGTATTGTAGGATTTGAAGGTAAGTACATAGTTGTGTGCTACGCCCAACAACTTGACAATGACAATAACCGACAGCCGTGACATATTTATATTAGAGCGCAGTCAATGTACGTACGGGTAATAATAGTACTTCATACTTTGTCATGATTGTTCTAAATGTTATAAAACTGTGCGCTTGTCAAAGTCAAAGTTATACAGTGTGTGTGGTTTAAATAATACCAATAACGAATAATTAGACAGAACTGTGGAGACGACACGAGTTGTGTAGACCGTATTATGAGGCGTCGGGACATTGAGGAGGTAACCGGGCGGGGTGAATAGGGATGATGAAAAAAAAAAAAAATGTCCGTCTTTGAGATTATAAAAAAATATTGGACACGTATTTTTTCTTTTTTTACGTAATCTAAAGATTACGGCGATACATTGAGGTAAAATGTTTCATGACGTCACGAGTATGTAGATTTTATACATACTAGTAACGTAGCGACCCCCACTCCCCAACTTAAAATGCGTTTTATCTAAGTATTATTTTATTAATAAGATAAAGCAAAAAATACATGTCTAATATTTTTTTATTATCTGACTGACGGACTAATTAGAATTTCATTTATTTCACCCAGGCATCATCCCTATTCAATAATAACAACTTACGATTTTGACAGCTCCAAGCGCACAGTTATAAAAATCAGCCAATTTTAAAAGATAGAAAGTGTACAAGCATTTGTTTTTGAAATACAAGTTTTTTTATTTATGATTGCCATAATCCTTGGACTGTTTTCTCTTGAAAGAAGACGAAAGAAAGAAGATGCATTTATTTGCGGTAAACATGACGCAAAGAATAAACTAAAAATATAATATTTTGAGGGAATATATGCGTGACACCCATGCAAAGCTGCCGTTGCTCAGCATAATGCTGTGACACTAGACATTGAGACAGTGCCACAGCGCTGGTTTTTAGTGACAGCCGGCGTTGACGTAATGACGTGAACCGGTGCAGCGTCAGTCTTATTCGAATGATACTGTGACACTCCTGCTAACTCTATTCTGTGGTTTCAGCAAATATAAAACAGTTATTATCAATCATGATCATCAATTATTCTAGTTTCACTACTTTTAAGAGCATTATTCTGAAAGTGGGCAACGTCGCAACTAGATGTCAAATATTTCGCTGTTTTGATTAATTTGGCAATATTACTGAAGGGAAATGAGAAATGTGGCTAACTAGCGAACTAATAAATCAAAACAGGAAAAAAATTGACAGATATTTGCGACGTTGCCAACTTTTAAGATAAACGCTCTTAAATCTTTTTCATAAACGTCTTGAATCTCCTCAAAGATTTTTACGCCTCAGGACGAAAACAAGCCAACCACGACACTGCCTAAAAACAAGAAAATAAACATGCCTTCTATTGGGTCTCATAAAACCACAATATGCATAAGACGTAACTTGCTGATTTCATTATATCAAACGAGATTACCAGAGTTAATGAGATTCGTGCATTATGGTAGCTGCGTTATACGGGAGATGAATTTACTGAGAGCCTCACAGTTTTACGTTTTAGTCGTGAAGTCGTGTACTCACTTAAATGTGTATTAAAATTAGAAGATGATGAGAGAGACTCATAACAAAGAAAATTAGAGAGAGAAAATTCCGCGCGCTTATGGGACTCGAAACGCAAGGTAATAATAATGTTGCACTATCTTTCTAGTAAAAACAAAAGTCGTACAGAAATACGAAGGAAAATTTAAGAGAGAAAGATGGGGTCGAGCCTAGGAAAAATTACATCACATAGGTTAAAGAGAAAATAAAGGTCTCGACAGCAGGAGGTCTAATGAACTAGAACTTGACAAAGAAAAGTAGAAATATCTACTACTAGCTGCGCCCTGCGGTTTCACCCACATAGGTCTAAATCGTGTGGGAATATCGAGATAAAAAGTATCCTATGTCCTAACCCTGGTCATGCTCTAACCATGAGCCAAATTTCATCCAAATCCGTTCAGCCGTTTTAGCGTGAAAGCGTAACAAACAAACAAACTCACTTTCACATTTATAATATTATATAAATACTAGGTTTCGCCCGCGGCTTCGCCCGCGTGGATATCGGAGGTCACGGACGGGAACGTACTACCGTGATAAAATGAATCTTCTAAGTTAATCCAGGTTATAAACTATCTGTGTGCCAATTTTCATCCAAATTCGTTCAGCAGTTTACACTCACTGAATTGGCCCAGCAAGACGGGTCCACCACGCCGCGCACTTGTAGCTTCATACCTAAACTGCGGAGCATTGTAGTGTTTCGGCAGTTAAGAGGTAAGATAGCCAGCTCCTCTGTGGTTGAGGATTCCGGATGAAGCTCGCTTCCACCTTCGTCCTGATCATCACTTATCATCAGGTAGGCGCAGCGCAAGAGATTTCACATTGTGTTTTTTTTTTATGATAGCCAGTGTTTATCCTTACTTCTCAAAGAAATTACATCTGCCATCGACTTCTGCCATCCACTCTATGAGAGCCCGTGATGACGGCTGTGTGCAGCGCTCTTCTGCAAATATTTCGAAGAATGGCTTCTCTGATGAATCTGATGTTGCTACCTGGAATAAAGAATGTTGTTTATGTTTATTTATCCTATATTAACCAGCGCTGCTCTATCTCGCATAGGGTCACAGCATTATGCTGAGCGATGGCTGTTTTGCGTGGATGTGACGCATATTTTCCCCTAATTTTTTTATTCTCGTGTTTTGTTCTTACCTTGCGTCATGTGTATCGCAAATAAACGTATTTTCTTTCTTTCTTTCTATGATGAAATCAAACTAATTGAGCCTCAGTTCAAGTTGTCTAGCGACCTTGTGCTCCTAAGGGCGCGTTCGACCAATAAAATGTTGACGTCTGCTCTCAGACGTCACCATTCATTCATAACTAACTAGCTTCCGCCAAGGTGAGATATTTGTTAGATGTTACTCAATACAGTACTAATATAGCATAATATAACAATATATTGGTGACAGAATTTTTTAAATCGGTCCAGTCGTTTTTGAAGTTATTTTTTCTAAACTAATATTGTATGGAGAAAAGATTTGATATTTTGTATGTTTGTATTGTTTATTTTTTGTAATGAAGAAACTCAAACACTACTGGACCGATTAAAAAAAAACTTTCACCAGTAGAATGCTATATTAACACTGAATAACATAGGCTATAATTTATAAAGATATCACGCGGGCCAAGCTGCTGGCGGAAGCTAGTAACAAATAAAATTACAAATCGTTTTTCTTTATAATACATACATACATAAACTCACGCTTTCTTCCCATCGGGGTAAGCAGAAACTACAGAACGCCACCTGCTACGTCTATTACCTACTCCTTTTGCCTCGTTTACGTTCATACATCACACAATATATATATATATACAAATACCTAGTAGAACGGTCATACACACACGCCGGTTGCGAGTACTACGCACCCGTCGGTCATACACACTCGCCGGTTGCGAGTGCTACGCACCTGACGGTCATACACACACGCCGGTTGCGAGTACTATGCACCTGACGGTCATACACACTTGCCGGTTGCGAGTACTACGCACCTGGCGGTCATACACACACGCCGGTTGCGAGTACTACGCACCTGGCGGTCATACACACTCGCCGGTTGCGAGTATTACACACGCTGAAGAACACCACCATCTCTCTATAATATTGGTGTAGAAATACCTAGTAGACTTATCGGAATGAATATATTCTCCCTCTAATTGTTCATGCTTAAAGAATATTTTATCTCAAAGTGCCTCGCAAAGTCTTCTTACAAAGTATATTTAAAACATCGATACTCAAGAGTCACGGAAACGAATTAAAATAACAAAGTAGTCGCTTAGCATTCATTACTTGTGTTAATTAGTGACAAACGGAATAATAAAACTTGGAGTTTTGCTCGCACAACAAAAAAATTCATGAAGTAAACCGAAATGATGTATAATCTAATCTGCATAATTATTCAGTCACATTAATAGGCATCTGGGTAGGTATTTTTTCGTTTATTTTGTTAAATCCTCATGACACAGGCCTTTTTTTTTTTTTTTTTTTCAGGATGGGATGTCATCAAATGACTTCTCCCGCTCTGGGCAGAGCGAGAGGGTGTGTCAGACTTTTACTGACTAAAACCCACCCGTGTTCCTTCCGTTGCCTATGAGCCGGGGCCGCGATATCCCTTTCGGACAAACCCGCAACCCCAGCAGGCATTGGTCTTTCGACCCCGTCGGTTGGTGCTGACATCTCTTTGAGGCGCGCGTGGAACACAACGCGCCGTCGACACGGGCCTGGTCCTTATCGTTATCGGACGGCGAGCTGCCCATTGCTCACCATCCGCAAGCCCGCGCCTACGGTGGCCGGAAGTCGGCTCTCGACTCCCGACGCCCGACCCTTCGGTGACTAGGGCCGCGAGGGCGTGCAGCTTGCATCTCCCTCGCGCGCTCCGCCTCCTCCTTCGCGAACATAACTGCTTCGCAGAAGGAGGTGACGGCCTCCCATGCACTCTCGCTCCGAACCATGGCCTGAACCAGGGCCGGACACGAGAGATCGCCGCCGCCGATCGCCTCCGTGAGGACATGGCGGTGCTCCGCCCAAGCCGGGCAGACCTCCACCGTATGCTCCACCGTGTCCTCCGGGCGATCCACACAGTGGTGACACCCGGGCGTTTCCTCCCGCCTTACGTGGAACAGGAACCTCCCGAAATAACCGTGTCCGGTGAGGACCTGCGTCAGGCGGAAGGTGAGGACGCCATGGCGCCTCTCAAGCCACTCCTCAAAGAGGGGACTTATCGCCGCAATTGTGGCGTGCCCAATTATGACACAGGCCTAAAATAATATTGTGATCTAATCCATTGATAATTAAAAAAACCGGCCAAGTGCGTGTCGGACCACGCACGATGAAGGGTTCCGTAGTTGGGATGAGTTTATCCCAAGAACAAACTTAACATTGTAGTTGAAAAACATGTTCTCCCATACGGAATGTATGGGAGATCATGTTTTTCAAACCACAAATTTAAGTTGGTCGATTATTACTCGTTAACCTGTAGAGCCTACTTAGCTGTCATAGTTTTCCTTTTAATTTCGTTATATATACTACTGCTGTGAATTTTTTCACAAGTCCAAGTACAACCATTTAGCTAGAAGGGGGGGGGGGGGGGGGGGGGCACTTGACTCTAACAAAAAAGTTCAGTTAAAGCTTAATATTTCGCAAACGGATCCCTGAATCCAAAAATGGTTTTCAAAACTCACAATATTTTTGAAAGACCTTTCTAACGATACCCCACAACATGGAGTAGATGAGGGGAAAAAAAAACATTCCCACTTTACGTGTGTGTAGGGGAGGTACCCTCATAAAACATATTTTTCTTGATTTTATTTTACCACTTTGTTGGCATGATTAATATGTATACATATGCCAAATTACAGTTTTCTAGTACTAACCGTCTCTGAGCTAAGCCGCGGACAGACAGACAGACGGACAGACAGACAGACAGACAGACGGACATGGCGAAACTATAAGGGTTCCTTGTTTACTACGGAACCCTAAAAAGGAAGAGACATCAACTTTACAGCCAAACGCTACTTTAGTAGTAATTCAGAACTCATTCTGCATTACTACTAAAGTAGCGTTTGCCTGTAAAGTCAATTTGTCAATTGTCTCAACAATTATCCAAAAAAAAATTAAGTGAAGTTCTTAATTCCACAAGTACTAAAACTTATTTATACACTTAGTTCAAACAGTAAGTAAACTTAACTCTTTCCCTGTGCTACAGAAGCATTGTAAAAGTAATGAAGGGTGATCCAATTCGAGTATCCTATGTTGGCAGCACTGTAAATTAGACCGCTGTCACAGATACAAATGGGTCACTCTGGTGCATGCCTTGGGTTCGAACTCGAGACCTACGACTTGGTAGTCTGACGGTCACACCACTAGGCTATCACTGCATTTTAACCTGCATTTGCCGCTGTCAATAATGGCACGTGATTCAAATGTTTAATAAGTAAACTAGTTTTTGCTAAGTTCCTTACCTGTAATTTATTAAAAGCAGCTGAAACAACTTCTCCGGTATCAATAGCAACTGCTACAAGCGACACTCCGTCCAATGCTGCGTCTGCGCATAATTCTAACAGTTCTTCTGCGGCTACTGGGTTCTTATTTACTTCCGTTCCGATGCACACTGATTCATCTTGACAGAAGGCTTCTCTTATCACCTGGAATATTAAAATAATAGTAAAAACTTTAATAGCACAAATCATTGTTAACCACGAGTCCGTGGGTGTCATCAACAAACATAGTGCAGAGTACCTATCATTACAAGTATGTAGCGAGGGGAAGACAGGGGAGGGGCTTGAGGAAGGGTGCAGGAACAGTTTAATAGAAACTATATTTAGTTTAAATATCTATGTAGATTATTATAAATTGTTCGACCACGGTTGGATATACTGGATCGATATCCTAATTTAATGGTTTTATTCTTTTATAACAGTGATTTTACATTCTGTGATCACTTGAACTCACACACTGACTTATTAATATTTAAAATGTTAGGAATATCGTATAATTTTACAATGTTTGTAAATATGTGAGCACCATGTATCTATCACATAATTAATTTATCTGTCATTGCTTCATTTTAGGGTGCCGTAGTTAACAATGTGCCTGATTGAAATAAATTATTTGACATTGACTTTGACGATAAACTGATTAGTTAAAACCTTCTAATCGACAGCTTCCTTAAAATAAGTCCAGTGACAGTTAAAGGCTTGTCTCAGTTTAAGCTGTTGTTCTGTCATGTTCAATCCTCCAACCAAATGTATAGAGTGCGTTTCATCAAATAGTTCACCGTGCACACAGTGCCGTAATGTTGGCCGCGCGAAGCGTATTCCTGTTCGTCCTACAACAGTGGCAGCGCTACCTAATTGGTCTGATGTTAAAAAGTTTAACAGTGGAGCCAACATTACGGCATAGGAACTATTTGGTGAAACGCGCTCTATTTCTGTAATAGAACTATAATTTTTCTAATGGCGTTGACTCAGTTTTACAATAGGGATGATGCCTGGGTAAAAAAAATGAAATTCTTATTAGCCTATCAGTCAGATAATAAAAAAATATTAGACGCGTATTTTTTGCTTTATCTTATTATTAAAAAAATACTTAGATAAAACGCAGTTTAGGTTGGGGAGTGGGGGGTCACCACGTCACTAATATATATAAAATCTACATACTCGTGACGTCATGGCACATTTTACCTCAATGTATCGCCGTAATCTTTAGATTACGTAAAAAAAGAAAAAATACGTGTCCAATATTTTTTTATCAAAGACGGACTAAAAAAAAAAAATTGTCATCATCCCTATTATTTTATTCTGAAAGTGGGCAACGTCGCAAATAGCTGTCAAATATTTCGCTGTTTTGATTAATTTTGCAATATTACTGTATGGAAATATGAAAAATGGTTAACTAGTGAACTAAAATATTGATTATGATATGCATCAATTAATATCGTAACACCGAATATTTAGTTTTAGATGTAAACAAGTATTTGGAAACTTTCAAATGCCTTTTCTGCACCTAAACGGTTACAACATAAAATTCAGTGTTATAATTGTAATTCATTACTTATTAATATTCTACATAGTTCACTAGTTAGCGATATTTCACATTTCCAAATATTGCCAAATTAATCAAAACAGATAAATATTTGACAGCTATTTGCGACGTTGCCAAATTTGGTATCTACGCTCTTAAAAAAATTGTTCTTGAAAAACTGATAACTTACGTAAAATTATCATTTAATTTCTCCATGCATCGAAGTAGAAGAGTAAACAGTAAGTTTTCCCCATTATTGTAAAGATTTACCTACTAAAATGTTTCTCTACAACGCGAACGTGGAGAGGTGCAGTAGTTAAATGAAACTTCGGAACAAAACTTAATAGTCTTATTGTATTTACGGAAAATACTCACTTTTAATGCACCGGGGAAAGTAGCAGCTGACAGAGATTCTATCCTGTATTTTCCTGGAACAAAGAGAAAATGCAATCCGTTTAAAAAATTGTACAATTTTACCTATTAAATTCATGTTCAGTTTTTTGGTGCATCCATTTTCTTCTGCACTTTTATTACGTCGAGAGGAAACGTGTATTTCTAGGTATGGATATCTATTGTTTTAGTATCGAGTACGAATCGAGAAGGTTGATTCGTGAGCGAGAAAAAACTACGATTGGATTTTTCGGTTCGAAAAAGGGATTCAAATTGAAAGCGATAGACTGGTGGATGGCGTCGATGAGTTTTGTGTCTTATCTCGTAGGGCTCAATAGTGTCTGTAAAATCTCTGGTAGGTGTGGTGGTAGTGGCGTGTAGTTTATAATAAATAATAATTATAATAATTACTAGCTTTTAACCCGTGATTTCGTTTGCGAAATGTGGGTGCACTATAGGTACACCTCTGCCCAACCTTCGGGGAAACAAGGCATGATGTTATTTTATGTTTCGCCCGCGTGGAGGTCGGAAATTATCCCCAGGTCATGGTCTATCCGTGTATATTCATGCAATCTGGTTAGCCGTTAAGGCGTAAAAAAGTAACAGACAGACAGAAGTATGCATAGTTATTGTTTGTTATACTTGTCGGAAATACGTTACTAAGTTGACTAATAGGGACGCCAGCGCCGCCTAGCGGCTCTCGACAGAGTCTACTAGATAACGCTCGGACCGGCCGGAGCTCAGTAGAGTTCATGGGTGACGGTCAAGCAGTGAAGACGTTAAGAAACTGTCGCGCGTTCCGAATAGTTGTGTCGTGTACCTACAGTGTGAGAATTCCTAGTGTAATTAATTTGATCTGACCCTAAACAGTTTTTGTATTGAGCAATAACCAGCACTAACAGTAGTTAAAATATGCCTATTAATAACGAAAGAGACACTCCACCGTTATACTATAATTTTCCTAAGGAAAAGTCATAGTCATTGGAATGCCTGCTTTTCGCCAAAGATAAGCTGTGGGATCAAGTTAGAGAAAGTAAGTTTAGCACAAATAATGATGTCCAACGTGAAGAAACTTTGTGCAAATGCTGCAATATTTATTTATTATGGCACTCCAATGTCAAACATTTACAAAAAGCATATCATATTATAACTTATAAACTACAGCGAACTTGTCACTTAAAGGTGTGCACGGCACTTACATAGTTTGCCTATTTACTTATAATTAAAGAGACAAAAAAAAAAAAAAAAAAAATAGTGAGATCATATAAATATAATTAGTTTTAAATGTTTTAAGAGTCCAAATTAGAAGTCTTACAAAACTAGGGCATTCAAAATCTTTATTAAGTTCTGAAAAAACTGTAGAACCTATGAATGTAAACTTCTATCTATTGGTATGGTATAAAGTGCTTCGTTTGCTTTGAGCGGCTAGTTTCCAAATCCGAAAACTGTAACATTGTCGTTTCGTATATCCGCCAAAAAATATAAAAAGGAAAAGAGATTCCCGGGATGTCAGATTTTAGCCTTCCTTTTCAAACCGACAGTTTTCGATGAATTCAAGCATTTTTGGGAATATATGTATGGAACTCAAAATATGAGGATTTGGTCTAGCAGATAGGTACTTTATCATGCTTAATTTTAGATACAGATTCGACCTCATCGGTCCTTATCAGCTTGATTTGAACTCTGAATAGTATGGCATAACACATAACACACATGTCTGTAATACCCGGAGGTAGTACACCCACAATAACATTTAAATAAAATCTGAAACAGAATAGTATTAATCATTAAATTAATAATACTACTATTCAGAGTTCAAACCGGGATGGTTGTAGCCTAAGCTGCTTGGCAGAATAGATTAGATAATTATTATTTAACTTGTGAACATGATATTACCAGTTTTGAAAGATAGTTTTGGTACAGCAACACGTCTTGGTAACAATTTGTAATTGTTTATTGTTACGAGCAAAAACTTAAATACGTATGGTCAAAAATAGAAATACTTAGGAGCATGTGTGGAAAAACTTAAAAGGTAAAACCAAAGAAAGAAAAAAAAACATTTATTTAGAACTTACAACAATTTTATGTGAACGTAGCACTAGCAACGAAACTTGCAAAACAAGACTGACATAGTTTTGTTTGTTTTTATGGAAACCGGTCCTGTTGGTAGCACTGACACTTGTATTCCTCACATGCCATATTATTAATGTTCCACGAAAGCTACAAATAACACAAAAAAAACTTCAATACTAACCGTTTTCCGTGGTAAGCCACTCCATTTTCAAAAAACACAACAATATCAAATTCAAACGTTAAAACCTTATCATTGAACTAAGAACGTGCGCACGCGCTGGTCGCTTGTGATCAAATGACAACACTAATCCATTCGACTTATTATAACAGTTGTGACTGTTGTGATTGTGTGCTGAGTGAGACAACGTGTCCGTGTCCCTGTCACTGAACTCGCTGTATGGATGACATTGACCTCGTAAGATTAAATTCAGTGTTTCCGTGTTGTGTATGCATATGCAGGAACTAATAGAGAAATATGGAAGAAGAAGACATCTTGGGCAATAAATTGGGATTAGACCAGGAGAATAATGGCGATGACGCAAGAATATCATTATATTTTATATTTTGGCTGCTTAGACCAAAACTACAAACGTAGTACACAATTCAATTCAAAATATTTTATGTCACGTAAACCTTATGTAGGTACATATTACTTATAAAACGTCAGAAGCTAGGTGCACGGTTTCAATTGGTCGTTTCCTAAGGAGAAGAGCCGGCAAGAAACTCCACGGTTACTCTTTTAAAAGTACGAGTTTTACGGGGTAAGTACGGGTTTTTACAATGTTTTCAAAATACAGTGATAAAAGTATGAGAGTGAAGGTTTATCAACAATTACCAGGTGCCAGGTAACACTTCAGGAAATAAGTGAATGAGTGAGTGAGTCTTCAGGGACTTCCCTGAAGACTCACTCACTCATTCACTTTTTTCTTTTCGTTCTTTAAATGTGGCTATAATTTTAGTATATTGTGGTGTCCTATGACTCTTGGGCAGAAGCAGAGATGAAAACAGATGATTCACTCCACATTTTAGGTATGACGCTACAAGTAGGTACGTGGCGGGCGCGACTTGTCGAATTCCGTGGACGTAACGTAGTCAGAAGATATAAGAGTTACGTGATAGAGAGAGAGGCATGTTCTAGGTGAATATAACTGTAGGTAATTAGCGCGGTGCGACCTGAATTGCACTTCATTGTGTCGTAGCAAGAGTTGATTTTGATTTAAATAATTTTGGGGAGTGAAACATTTGAACTAATCTGTGGCAGAAGCTAGTTACTTCATAGAAGGAAAACTGCAATAATAGCTCGTTTCTGGTCATCAGTCGTTTCATTGTTTAAGTTAAGACTTATTTATTATTAAAGAATTTCCCATACCTATCTGACTCTGAATAACTCCATATTCGAAACTTCTAAAATTATTTTATAAAGAGAAAAGATTTGTTTTTTTGTATGTTTGTTTTGCTTTCACGCTAAAACGGCTGCACGAATTTGGATGAAATTTAACACATGGGTAGGCCATGACCTGAGTTAGGATATAAAATACTTTTTATCCCGATATTCCCTAGGGATCGAGACTTATGTGTAAAACCGCGGGGCACAGCTCGTACAAAATATTAAAGATAGTCTACTACTTACCGTAAGTAAATATTTTTAGCCAGAGCAATATGTAAGTATCTGCTATACAGTTTTATATACCCTTCTAAAATATAACATCAGTGAGTTCTCAAAAAGATATTTATCTTAGAGCACGAGAAAATCTTAAAACATATTTTTGATCTATTTTATGAATTTATCCAGAGCTAGACTAAATAAAACTTTATCTCGTTTAATCCTCATCTCTGTTTCTGACAACTTATTTAATACACAGCCGATTAATTTTCGTGAATACAAAAGAGAATAAGATTAAAATATCAAACATAAAGATATCAGGGAGAAAATCTTCATAAAAAAACGACCTCAATTCAAACACACCGAAGGCTATTCTTTCATAAATATAATTAGCTTACAGCGTGAAATTATTATTTTTAGGAATGACAATACAAAGTACAGAAGGCTATTGTAGGTACTTTAATATTTTGGAAATTTTCTAGCGGCAATGATGCCACGGTATCCTTAGACATGCCCCGGTGCCCTTAGGTATGCCGCGGTATCCTTAGGCATGCCGCGGTATCCTTAGGCATGCCGCGGTATCCTTAGGCATGCCGCGGTATCTTTAGGCATGCCTCGACGTCCTTAGGCATCATCAATTTTCGTCGCATAAAAATTCCATGCGTTGCCGTACCTTAGTCGCCAGTACTGACAGAAACCTCTATTCTTCCCAGACGGAAGGATACCTATACATGAAGATTTCCTCACAAAATAAGGAAGGAACAATTGTTTCTATGTGACATGGTATTCTCTAACATTAAATTTAATAAAAGTAAAACACTTTCTTAAAAGTGTTTCCTTCGCTAAAGTAACAGCGCAAAATCGTTGGGTTGCGTTTTTGTATTTGACCGATAAGTTTTATTTATTTGAGTACAAATTAAGATAATTTATAGGGTAACAGTCTTAAAATAATAATATGTACATGTTTATAAAAAAGGAGGGGGAAGAATGTGAGACATCAAAAAATTCTTCTGCATCGCTATAAATAGGAAAAGTGCCCAAAAGGCTGGCAGCATTACCACGTATGTGTGGCAATGCTCATTCTTTTTCCTAATTAATTATAAAACCAGCTGCAGGAAACGTCCTTAATTGATATACATCCAGTATACATGTAAACTCGTAGTTACTTTCTGTCCACATAGGTACAGGTCTGTACCTCATTCAGAAAAACGTCACGTGAACGACCTAGCTGCTACACATTTTATCTTGGCTTCCAAGTTGAAATATTTCTCTGTAGCCTAAGTCAGTGAGGCCAAATTTATCACAGCCTGTGAAATATAGAGTAAGGTAGGTAAGGTACTGCTTCATACTATATTTCACGGGCTTAACTCATGTAGGAAAATGGCCATTTCTATTATGGGTTTTTCTTACTTTTAGTTGAGCCAGTGCTGTACGATTTCGATAAGAAATCGTACAGCACTGGCCGCTGTGATTAAAACTATAAATACGATTTTTTGCCAATCTTAAATAAACAATTCCCTTCTATTTTTAATTTCTTATTAAACATTATAATTATTATAATGTTTAATAAGAAATGAAAAATAGAATGGAATTGTTTTTTTAATTGATTAATACATCAATAGTACAGCACAGGCTCAACTAAAAGTAACAAAAACACGGAATAGAATTATTATCTACTTGCACACATGTAACTAATCGTCCATCTCCACAAAATATTTTCAAACGCTCATTTTATTTCAACATTTTGACACAAAAATATTGCTTATATTCCAATAAAGTTCAAGCTGAAACACCCGAACAGCTTCAATGATATGACAAGTCAGGTTCGAGTAATATAGCTGATTCAACTGGAAGCAATCAGCAGCGGGCCACGGCAACGAAATTCAATTTCTCAAGTGCTAACAGCTATCTTGGGTATAAAGTGTTCTCACATTTTAACTGGAAGAATTCCTTAGCCCTCCTACAGTAGTTTTAAGAGCTTTTTAGATTGCATACGGATGTAATAAAGGGTGATAGATTTCGAGTACTCTTGTCTAGGCGAAGAGATTCGGAATTTTCATACCGGGATCTTGTTCCTTGATCTCAATACGATCGTACGTATTTTGAATGCCAAGAAGAAGCCTTTAGTAGAAAAAGTATCCATAATCCAGAAAGTTTTGACAGCTATAGTGAAACTTTTGATACGGGGTTTTACAATGACGGGTTATTGGATCTTTTAGCAATTTAGCCTATTCTCGTCAGAATTATTAATGGAAGACACAGACGTAAAAAGTTTTTTTTTTTTTTTATTCCTTGTGGTGGACCTAGGCTGCCAATGATGATAATGATGGTGACTGCACTGATCCCGGATTACATCAATATCAAGTAAAACAGCTATTAAAACTTCTTGAAACAAAATTAAGAGCGTTCACTCTTAAAGTTAGCAACGTCGCAAATAGCCGTTTAATATTTACCTGTTTTTATTAATTTGTTAATATTACTGTATGGAAATATGAAATATCGCTAACTAGTGAACTAAACAATAACCAATAATAAATACCATTAATAATAAATTGCAATTTATTATAACACTGAATTTGATGTTTGATGTTGTCGTTCAGGTATAAAAAGTTAATTATTCGGTGTATCAATATTAATTATTATACCTACTAATATTACAAAGAGGTAACATTTGTTTGTTTGTAAGTTTGTATGTAAGGGGCAACCTCCGGAACTACCAGCCGGATTTAAAAAAATAATTGTATTGGATAGGCCAATTCTTGAGTAAGGACGAAGTCGCGGGGGGAGTAATGAATATTTTAGTTCACTAGTTAGCATTATTTCAAATTTCCATACAGTAAAATTGCCAAATTAATCAAAATAACGAAATATTTGACAGTTATTTGCGACGTTGCCCACTTTCAGAATGCACGCTTTTAACATTAGAATACTGTTGATGGCCACAACAGCATTTTCCTTTTCACAATGACTAAATAAAAAGCTGCTAACATTAAAAACTCATACAACCTTCAAGCCAATAAAAACGTCTGTGAAATCATTGTGCTGCTCGTCACGACCAAACTTAATGAAACACATCAGGCTGGGAGAGGTACGAATCAGAAATTCTAAACACGAACCAACCTTGTTAACTATACGACTGTCAGCCCACTTCATTTCCCAAAGAAAATTGCCTAGATAATGTACGTTTTACGATAGATAAAGAAATAAAATTTGTTGTTTTTTTATACTGGAATTTGTACATATATTATAGTTGGAGTAGGGGAAGACCAAAGAAACGATGGATAGACTGTGTGAAAGATAATATAGATAGTAATTGTTTTTTAATTTCTTTGGGGGCAAATGAAAGTTAGGGTTAAGGTGGCTGATAGCAGCTTAAAATTAAAGCATTTATTTCAATTAAACCATTTACAGGCACTTTTTGACCATCAATTAATCGGTCAGTCGGAAATACGAAGCTAGTTGCCCATTCCAAAGCGTAGTAGGTACTCTATGCTGAATGAGAGAAGCCGAGGATCGAGTGAGGACAAAATCCACCAGAAGACTGTGCGCGGCCCGGCCCCATAGCCCGCTTTCTCACAGGTCGGATCGTGTCAGACCAGTCCGACAGGCCGTGGGAACCGTCGATGCGATGAGGCATGTGGTAGGAATGCTCAGAACTGGCCGTGACAGGCCTCGACGGGCCGTAGGACTGCGTCTTTACTTTTTAGGTGGTTTCCTCCGTCTTTGGACATCTGCTATACGAAAAGCAACACAGATGCGTTGCTATCGTAAAGACAAAGATCAAATGTATCATGTGCCTCTAACAAAGATTTAAGATACTACAGCTGCATCATCATTCCACGCTGCATATATGCTATATATCATGTTTAGATATCGAAATCCATCACATCTGCGGAGTTTTGGACCCTGTACTTAAACGTCTTTGACCTGTAATGACACCGGCATCCATAACCTTCAAACTAGAACGCAGCATCGCTGCTTTGCAGCAGAAATTGTCCAAAGAAAGAAGCAATTTTTCATTTTTATAATAATATTTTTTTTATGTTTGAGTCCCTAAAACAATTCCTTTCGATTTACGTTACTTTTCGCGTTCTCTTAGAGACCCTTGTTACTGTCTGAATTGTTTTTGTCATTAACCCTTAACAATTACTTTAGAGAGGCTTTATGCTGCCTAAACTAAATAGGGAGTTTATTTATCTTCAAATTACAATGTTTTTACTGCTTCTGGCGTTTTTTTACTCAGCTACATAAATATACATAATTAGTTTTCTTTTCTTTTGTTTTTTTATACTAATATTATTAAGATGTAAAAGGAGATCACCCATTTTAACTCACAAATACAATACAATACAACATTTTCAGCCAGTCCATCTATCGTAAAATAGAGATAGGTCTGAGTCTCATTTCCTAGAAAATGTATGGGATTTTTTTCGCGATTTTTTAAGTTTCTTGTACTCAACCCTCGGTTGGATCGATAGAGTTTTTTGACCCTTATAAGAAACAGAATCGATTGGCATCAAAACAAGTTTTTGTGAAAACTGCCCATTTTCTTGCTGACTGTACGATTTCTTCAAAATCTGTGAATGCCGTTCAAAATAATTATTTCAAAAAGTTGAGGACAGTCTGATAAAACCATTTTCTGTAGCAACAGCGGTTAAGACCCCGACGCCCTTACTGCCCCATCTCAAAAATCCAACCTGTATATCTCCGAACCCAAATTGTTCTCGAATTTGACGCCTTAGTAATAAAAAATAATGCGTTTTTTATGTACTTTAAAATATGTAATTATTATTATTCCCAGAATGGGTGATTTGTTTGTATGTAGGGGGTAATCTCCGGAACTACCATTCAGATTTTAAAATTTATTTTTGGTACTTGATTATTGGAGCAGACCAAAAAGAAATAAATTGAAACATGACTTTCAATCACCCACAATATTTTTGAACGACCTTTCCAACGACACCCCACACCATAGGATAGAAGAAAAAAAAAAGCTAAGCCGGAGACAGACGGACAGTAGACAGACGGACATGGTAAAACTTTAAGGGTTCCTTGTTTACTACGGAACCTTAAAATATGATATACGCTAAGCCAAAACGAAGTAATAGCGCAGGCGGGCGATTGGATGCGACGCAGTGCTAGTTAATAAATATTTGACTTCTAATCTGACAACTTTACAGAACCCATACCTATAATTTATTTTATTTCATAATTCAATATTTTCATCAATCATATTCCTAAACTCCCAAAGAATTGAACTTACCAAACTAATTATTTCTGTAAACCAAACAGAACATTCGTGAACGAAAACCTTCTGAAAAGTTTTCCCTTGAAAAGCTTCCCATTCGGACGGGATTCGTTTCGCGAGACTAAAGGAATCGAATTGATCCTAGTAATTGATTTAGTTAGCAATGTCCTTCTCGATTTTCCATCGTAGAGGTCTCTGTCCGATATGTTTGCTTTGGAAATCGAATTTATTTTATTTTATACTTCTTGGTTTTTCTTTGGATGAAGATTTTTCGATGTTTATAACATATCCTATCCAAGATAATGAAGATTGATATTAAATAGTTACCTATATAGTTTCTCATTAAGATTTATTGTAACAAATTAAGTTTGTTCTTAGAGCACTTCAGTAGCATTGTGAATCAAATATGTTGCTAGATTCTTGTCAAACTTGAAGCCAAGATTGAGTAGAACGTCTTAGTAAGTAACAAACCCATTTCATACCACTCATAAAAATTTGAGGTGCAGATCATCTACCAAAACGATTTCTTACAAGGCTAACTCATGTAAACCACGCGTGGCTCATACATTTTAATCGCGACGACAACATGTTAAACTTCCATCCAACTTGAATGCTTAAAACCACTCCACTAACGCTGAATTTCCCATACTAACACAACGTTAAACGAAATAGTCCAAACACAGCTTTCATCGCAGTAAAATTTTATGCAAATACTGTGCAGAATTTATACGGTTGATATGCCCAATTACTCTCTTAGGCACTTTAAAGTACCGTGGAATCGTCGCTTTTAAAGGTTATTTCGTAAATGGCATTATAAACGTCAAAATAAGTAAAAAAGTGCCGGCAGACGTGAGAACTCGGCAGTGTTTAGAAGTGACTCGGGGCTAATTTCGTTGACTTCCCTTTGTATTTGTGTTTCCATTTTCTGCGTCGAGTATCTAACACTCAGCTCGTTTAGGAAACATTGTTGCTTATTAACTTTGTCGAGTTTTATTATAAAAGCCTTCCTTTTTCCAGTGCCCATAAAATATGAAAGTATTTTTAGTCCTCTTTTATTTTTGAGATTTCTTAGAATACTGAGATTTGGATGATTCCTTAATTTTTTTTAGCTCGTGTTTTGAATATTATCATAATATTGGCCCCACTGGAGGGTAAAGGCCTTGTCTTTTACAGAGTAGGTACGAGCATAGATCATGACGATAATCTATATAAAAAAACTAAGCGCATCTCTTGATAAAAGCTTGACCGGACTGGGTAAGTTTTTCGTAACAGTCTGGATAACGTTTTTAGAGGTACAATAGTTTGAAAAGTTGGAATATTCGAGAAAAACATAAAGTAGGTACTTTTTCTATGGATTTTTTGTATGAATTATATCATTTAGACATGGCAACGTCTGTGGTCAGCTAGTGCAAAATAAAAATTGATGTACACAACACACGGCTACATATCAAGCTATACATTTCCAGTATAAGCTGACCTCACATTGTACGGGAATCCTATACAATTTTAGATCAGCTTGTACTGGAAATGTCTGCTTAGCTACTAAACATGTACATGCTTTTCTACTGAAATCTGATATTTCTTTATTTAATACTAGCTTCTGCCAGTGGCTTCGCTCGCTTGATATCTTTATAAATTATAGCCTATGTTACTCAGTGATAAAATAGCATACTACTGGGGAAATAATGTTTAAAATCGTTCCAGTAGTTTTTGAGTTTATCCATTACAAATAAAAATACAAGTATTTTCTCTTTAAGGCTTCGCCAAATAGAACGCGTTCATACTTAGCGCGCGTTACAGCGCTAGCCTGACGCTTCACTAACGTACTCGTAACTTGCGTAACACACTGCTAGCGCTGGCGCTGTTTGACAATAAACATACGTTATAATACAACACAATAGGGATGATAACTAGAAATTTATTTTTAGTCCGTCTTTGAGATTATAAAAAAATATTGAACACATATTTTTTCTTTTTTTACGTAATCTAAAGATTACGGCGATACATTGAGGTAAAATGTGCCATTACGGCACGAGTATGTAGATTTTATTCATACTAGTGTAGTAGCCCCCCACTCCCCAACCTAAAATGCGTTTTAGATTTTTTTTATTAATACGATAAAGCAAAAAATATGTGTCTAATATTTTTTTATAATCTGACTGACGGACTTTACCCAGGCATCATATCTATTCGGCGCTATAGCGCAGCGTCAGGCTAGCGTTCTAACGCGCCCTAAGTACGCGTTCTATTTAGCGAAGACTTTATAATTGTAGAAAACCGTCTGTGAGAAAAACATCATAAAGAAACACCGGTAGCAATCCAATCTTTCAAGCCACAGTGCAGTGCAACCTTATTATTGGCCGATGTGTTGGATTATGGAGGAATATTGAATTATTATTGATAAAGGCAGCACACAATTTCTGAAGTCAAATAGATATCAATCTTTAAAATGCAGGGCAAATGTCCTGAATTCGATGAGATGTATCACTTGGAAATTGTTATAGGCAGATTGCTTGTATCACTGTCACTAATTGGAACATAATATCATCATCATCATCATTTTAGCCGAAAGACATCCACTGCTAGACATAGGCCTCCCCCAAGCACCACCACTTCGACCGGTTCTATGCTTCTCGCATCCAGCGGATTCCTGCGGTCTTCATCGGTAAATTCGCCATCTTGTGGGAGGCCCTCCAACACTACGTCTTCAGGTTCGCGCTGGCCACTCCAGGACCTTTCGGCCCCATCGGCCATCTGTTCTGCAAGCAATGTGCCCTGCCCACTGCCACTTAAATTCGGCAATTCTTAAGGCTGTCGGTTATCTTGGTTCTCCTACGGATCTCTTCATTTCTGATTCGATCCTTAGGGAAACTCCAAGCATAGCCCTCTCCATTGCCCTTTGAGTGACTTTCAGCCTTCTAATGAGGCCCATTGTGAGCCCATTGTGACCATGATATACCTCCGTAGATAAAGGGATCTCTACTTCTCTCTTCGAATTCTTTATCATGTGCATAAATAATAAAAGTAGGTACTGGAATATACCTCGAATAGGTGACGAGACTGTCGGGCAAAAATACTATAAAAACTTCATCCCATACTTTTGGATCACCAAAACTGCAACACTAAAAACCCAATACAATACCTACAAAACCCATAGATCACAAGCTTTACGGTGCACGGTGGACCGATGGGGTTCATTCGTAATAATTCATAAATAATAATGGTCAGCCGATTAGCGCTGCGGTGAGCCTTTTATGGGGCCTGCAGTGGCACGGGACATTAATTCCTGGGCACACTGAAGTGACGTATGCGTCTAGCCGCTTCGATCCTTCAGTAACGCGATACGGCCGTATCATCGTCACGTAGGCTTAATTTAGCTTTGTAATCACTATCTAGAACCTATGAACACTGATATTAGTCTGTTTTCTGTTTTTTTGTAATTCTAATGATTTGACATTTATATTTATTCGGTATAAATTGAATTTCTGTTTAATTTTGGAATTAAATATTATTTGCATGCCCATGAGACGGTAGAATATGGAGGACTACTTTTTTTAAGAAAACATCTATGTACCAATTTACCCATGTTTGCAATAATAAATGATTTGATTTGATTTGATTTGATTTGATTATGTATGTAGGTGTCATGCCGTAACTCGCTGTACGTGAGTTACGGCACGATCATGATGAATGGAGCATATCTCTGGAAGGTGTGTAAAAATATATGCAATATGTCTATGACCTCTGCCTTCATTAGACAAAAACAAAAAAACGAGCGAGCCTTACAGTAGTCGCCTCTGATGTGTAACATCTGAGATCTTGGCTAACACTACCAAACTCTCGGAAAATGGGTTGCTACCATCTGACGGTCAACGCTAGCTCCGCGCGCGCTTATTGGTCAAATCAAATAGCGCGCGCTTCCTGTTACACACTTCCGTCCCTTTCCACGAAAATCTATATTAATATTTGTTACAAAAGTAGTTAACTCTGCAATCAGCATTTTGTTTTTGTTATGTTTTTATTGTCATTTGCCAATGTCACAAGAGTAATTAAGCAATATTGTCTTTGGTCCCTGGCCTTGAAACCAACCAATGAACAACGTAGTTTTTTGTATTTTTTTTATATGGTTGAATACGAGGCCTTTGGCTACTTTTGTATGTGTGTATTTTATGTCTTTTTGTCTTTATGAGTGCGTTTTGTTTGTGCAGAATATTTTTTTTTTCTTTCTTTTTCTTTTCTAATCCCACAGATTATAGGAAAGCGAGAGGAAAGACACACGCGGCACATATCAAAAACAAAATCTCGGAATCACTAGTCAAAACAGAATTCTAAGGTAGCATAAATTTGTACTTTTACAGAGGGGAAGATAAAAGTTCCAATAAAAAAATTGCACAGATCGCCTTGAGCCAAAAAAACATATTCCAATACCTAATGAAAGGAGCTGTTGCTTATCGACAGTGTGATAAATTATACCCATACTAATCTTTACTCCTTTTCCGTATATGCCTGTTATAGGTAGGTAGGTATAACTCACTTACATTCAGCTTAATTTACAAGGGGAAACAACGTTTACTTAATTAACAAAACGCAAAAAAGAAAATACAAATCGTGAACAGGGGATGAACATAAAAAATCGTCCTTCATTACCGTTACATACGTTTTCTTTTAGGAGTCACTCGAAGGCACTCTCAATTTTCTAGTCTAAAAAGCAAACAAATGAGTCTTATAAAGGTACATCCCTAGTTCAAAATGTATGGAAATACAGCCTTTATTCCAATTTACAGAGGTTTAAAATTCCCTTAATATTTCTGGTGGAGTTGAGCTGTTTCGTCGATGAGAGGCGTACTCGAGACAGTAGGCCCTCAGTCTGAGTTGCGGTCTAGGAATTAATGTGGCGTGTCTAAAACGTAGCACGCACCTCCACCGTGCATGTTTTTCCCTTTGTCTCATAGAAAACAATGTCTGCGGCTGTGAAGAGACGGGACTTGCTTTGTGGGTGACGTTGTAAATAGCTCATGATATGGTTTTAGGTCTAAAAGGCGAGGGTAGATCTTGTCTTCGCGTACAATGACGATGTACACCTACTTGCACTAATATTTACCCCGAATAAAATAAAATAAAACCAGCCAAGTGCATATCGGACTACGCACAAAGAAGGGTTCCGTAGTTGGGATGAATTTATCCTAAGAATAAACTTAACATTGTAGTTGAAAATCATGTTCTCCCATACACTCCAACTGCAGATGTAAGTGCACAATATTGAGAGATTTACCATGTTATTTTAAGACCATAGACTTCTTATAGGTTTTTTTTGTAATCTACGAGTAAAAAACCATTTTCTGTATATTTTTCAACGTTTTAGGCTCATTCGTTTCGAAGATAAGGAGGGAATGGTCTATCTTCTTAAATATCTTTAAAATAAATATTTTAAAATTATTTTTTTTAAAATGAGGTCCTCACAACAAGCGTGTGACATTTGATATGTCACGCGGTACAATATGCAATTCTTTTCGTTTTAATTTTCCAGTTTGCCCCCGAAAAGTGAACCCCATATGCAAAATTAATTAATTTACGTTACACGTCCGTGTTTGGCTTCACAGAAATTCATATAATATACCAAATGTCAACAAAACTGGTTTAGTAAATTTGGAGCAAATCAGCTGTGACAGACGGACAGACAGACACACGAGTGATCCTATAAGTGTTACTTTTTTTTCCTTTTGAGGTACGGAACCCTAAAAATACGTAGAGGTCTGGCAAAATCTTTACCACACACAGGTTTGTGATTTACTCAGATTCAGAATGTACTCAATTTATAAATTGTTTTCCACAAGGTGAACTTAGGTGGCATGATCATTGTGGACCCTGTCAGGCACAGCAAGGTAGGAGTGAGGAACAGAGCTTTAATTTGACTCCTTAGTAGTAGCTACTACTACCTACTAGCATATTAGTAGTTGCTTAGTTTGACTAGTTAATATTAAAATAGCGTCTAAGATCAAAATGATTGAGAAATACTTACTTTAGTACGGTATCCTATATGATATTGATTGGAAAATGTGCCCCCTAAAAGCCCTTCCCCTGTCCTATGAACCACATTATTTGTTCTTGAATATTGTTTTTTTTGGATAGTGAAAGTGTTAATCAGTTTTTTTAGATAATTTATGTAGTTAGTCTTTATATATGCTAATGCTGCGGCCGCATCTGCGTTTATCGTGACGAAGCTTCGCACAGTCATACGATACACGCAGATGTGACCAAACATTATCGATTATCGTGGCGTTAGTTCGAGCTGCGTAGCACTTATCGCCCGAGTGGCGGTACACAATAAACGTGGCGAAGCCGCTAATGTGACCACTGCATTAGCGCGCTAACTTTTTAGGGAGCAAATCATACGAAGCTTCGACACGCATTGCTTTGTGACGATAGATGCAGATGCGGCCGCAGCATAAGATGTAGATACACAAATTCAAATCATTTATTTCAATTTAATCATTTATAGGCACTTTTGAATTGTCAAAGGAGTCGGTCAGTCAGAAAGACGAAGTTCTAAGCTCATTCTAAAGCGCAGTAAGTTTCTATAGAAAAGAAAGGGCAAGGAATTCCCTGGACACAATCTGCATACAGACACGAACATTCCATACGATCCAACCAATAATCATAATTACCTTGTCTACCAACAAATAATCACAAAAGCTATAATGGAAGCATTTACCAAGAATTCTCATTGACAAAATGACATTTAATATGTTATCGACACATAATTAATGATGGAAGATAATGGTAAAAATGTGCCGTGAGCAGTCGAACGTGAAATCGCATTCACACTTGAACCATTAATCGAACGTGTCTCCGAAGGGTTTCGGCAAAATCCAACATTTTGTACCCAATTGTTACCATTAGACCTTTCAACGGCTTTTGTTACAATTATTTTTATTTGGGAAAATTTAGGTATTTAATTTTTCTGAGTATCACGTTGCTTTAGCTATAACGTTTAATCGATCTTTGTATTCAATTGTTTCTGTTGTTTGCAGATCTATATTGTAGCAGCATCTACATCGCTACACTACACACTACACTACTTGACGTTCATAAGTGCCTTTTATGTGCCTAATTGAAATAAATTGTTTGACTTTGACTTTGACTTACATGCAAACTACGCATCAATGACCTGACTTCACACAACATCCTGACGTCACACAAATCCTGCATCGCGCAATTAGAGTTTACCGCGCGATAAACATATATACAAGCTTCCCGACTTCAACCTCTGGGCAGTTGCCCGCCAGACACGACAACCGTCTGGTCGGAGGATCCTCCCTTTTCTATGGTGGATGAGTGAACTTTACACCCTGTTCCTCATACCCCTAAAATATTATTATCGAAGTAGATTAACTTATTAAAAATTAAAGTCGCTTTTCGTTTCTGTCTGTGACCGCGTTGTTCTCCTAAACTCCGTAACGGATTTTGATGCGGTTTTGTCAAAATGTGGTAATTTTTTTTTTAGATAATTTTTTCCGCAAGTTTTATGTGTATAATACGTTAATATTTAACTTTGATTTAATAAAGAAATCTGCATGTTGTATTTGGTCGTAAAAACCGTGCGAAGCAGGGGGTCGGGACGCTACTACCTACACAATAATTTATTTATGCCTTTTTTTCTTTTTCCTGCTTATTGGTCGATTCCATAGAAATATAATCTTATATGTATGGTCGATTCGAACGCATTTACTCGCCATATATGGGCGAATCGTCACTTTTTTTTTTTTTCTGCAAGCGATTCGCATGAAGTCAATTTATTTGCGGGCGAATCGGTAACTCCAGAAATACGTTTTACGCAATTGGTACATTTTGAATTAATATTTTTTTAATAATATTATTTAAAAGCACATATTATTCAGGCGAGTAAATTCATGCGCATCGTGCCAATTCGCCCTTTTTCCCTTTCATTTGAAATCTTAGCCCTTCACCATCCAGTTGAAGATATTATATTATTTCTGGTTTTATGTAGAACATAATATTTAACTTGTTTTTTTTAATAATAACATATATTGTATGTTCATCAGTTACCTCATAACTTCTAAACTACTCGTTATAATTTGCCAAATCAGGTATCGTTGTAAGCGTCTTGATCGTGAACACGATGGACACGTGTGACGTCGCATATTTCATTTGTCTGTCTATGATGTCGTGTAATTAAGTAAGGTTGTATACCTTTTAAAACCTTTTTAAAAACCAAATTACGACAAAAAGTAGATGACTTTTTTGTCGTAGTTTGGTTTTAGTTTTATAACTGTTATTTTTTCTATTTATATATTGGTCTTTTCACTCGCGTGGGTTAAAATAATATCTGCTAAATTATTATTAAAAGAAAGTATCCAAAATAATTTTGTTCTAAGCGGAGATTATAACGTCGAAGGTAAATGAGATTTCCAGGAGTTTCATCCTAAAAACGTCAAATGACTCTCATCATTATCATCATTTCAGCCGAAAGATGTCCACTGATGGACATAGGCCTCCTCCAAATAGGGGGGCTTTTGCCATAATCGCCACGCTTGGCAGGCGGGTTGGCGATCGCAGTATGGCGTTAAAATGCGTAGAAAACGCTGCTGCCCATAGTCCCTTAGGCGCCTTTTACGACACCCACGGGAAGAAATGGGATGGTACGTCCGGGTCCAAACGGAAACAATTGACTCTAATCATTTGTAAAAATATATTATTATTTATTATTAAAATTCTGAGAAAGTTACATTGAGAGACTGAAGAAGACCTACCTATTCTTCAATCATTTTAAGTTATTTGCAGCATACTGACAGTACTGTGCGCAGCCTGTATATTGCACACTGCGCTTGGACCTGTCAAAATCGTAGGTTCTTAGTATTGAATTCAGCCCCCCGGTTACCAAGTCAGTCAGTACTACCTGCTCAGTGCTAAGCTTCGAGGAGCTCGTGGCTAAGTAATAACTGCTCCACGGGTCGATGCCTCAGGTTAAGCTACGCTTGCCAGGGTGGGTCTGTGGATGGGTGACCATCTTTACATACCGAGACTCCTCCGTGCCTCGGAAAGCACGTTAAGCCGTTGGTGCCGGCTGTCATTCATGAATCTTTGACAGTCGTTACGGGTCGTCGGAAGCCCGAAAGTCTGACAACCAGTCTTACCAAGGGGTATCGTATTACCCAGTTAGTATTTTACCATGTAAAATACTGGTATTCAGCTGAATCCGGTTAGACTGGAAGCCGACCCCAAATAAAGTTGGGAAAAGGCTAGGCAGATTGATTGTTTACCTACTCAGTGATCCGATGCCTCTTACGGTCTACACAATTTGTTATTGTTATTGATTTCTATTCCAGGCTTACTGCCAGTCGTTCTACACCAGTCAACTTTGGTACAAGTACACGGAAGAGTGCATACAACACTCTTCGTGTGCAATATAATAACGCGTTTCGGGTCATGCTCAGACTGCCCTGGCGGTGTAATGCGACTGAGATGTTTGCTGAGAGCAGAGTAACCGACTTCTTTGCGCTCATGGGGAAGCTCAGGGCGTCGTTCTTTTCGCGTGTGGTGGCAAGTAAAAACAGCATTGTCAAAGCTGTTTTTCATACTGTGCATTTACTGAGAGAGACAAAATAAATGTACTCATCAATGTTATGGGGTACATTTGTTTTGGCTTCTTTGGTGAGAAATGATGGGTTGTTTTATTGTTGTTTTTTTTTTCTGTACTGTTGAGTTTTTTATGTTAGTTTGTAATAACTTTTGTTTTAGGATAAGTTTTCAATTTTAATTTTATGGGTGCTAATGCCTGAAATAAACGATTATTATTATTATTTTAAATGTTTTTGACATATCTCGGGACCATAGGGTCCCGGACCTTTGGAAGGCGTACGAGGGCCGAAGCCAACTCGCAGAGGCCCCTTAAACATTTTTATGTATTGAGGCACCAACCGACGATTATCCCGCACTTTTCTCGACCTGGGAGTCTTACCTAGGACCTTACGCTCAACAGTAGCGCTTGCAACCACTGGACCAACGAGCCCGATAAAAAATTGTTTGTAAACATGTGTAATAAAACCAAAAAACTACTTCAACAACATTTTATTTATCGATCAATAACCTCCTTCAAATGTTTCAGAGCTTCATCCAAGGCAACATAAACTTCTTGCGTATTCGGTCTCGCCTCCAGAGATGCTGTCGGACTCCTAATCAGGGACTTGTGGAGAATGCTCTGTGTTAATGGACAGAATACATCCGGGTTCATTGATTCCGAGTTGGATTTTCCGGTGAGATAACTCATTAGGATTCCAATGAGGAGAACTGAGACGGCACCAGCGAAAGGGCAGTATGTGAAAGAGATCCGGAAGAGAGATTGTAATGGCTTCGTTGGGAACTGGTTCCTGAAAAGAAGAAAAATATATTTAAGTATAGTCTCAGATTAAAGGCTTGCGCAGACCAGCGCGACTTGTCGCGCGACGCGACACCGGTTATTGTTATACTGAGAAGTTTTTTTAGAAATTGTATTGTTCGTGTCGCGTCGCGCGACAAGTCGCGCTGGTCCGCACAAGCCTTTACTGTGTTTAAGTTAATTTGAAATCGCCTTTTAGAATTGTCAACATTTTTGTTGTATCTGTGTTAAGGCTTGTGCAGACCAGCGCGACTTGCCGCGCGACGCGACACCGGTTATTGTTATACTGTGAAGTTTTCTTAGAAATTGTATTGTTCGTGTCGCGTCGCGCGACAAGTCGCGCTGGTCTGCACGAGCCTTTAATCGACCATTGCTTCTCTGCATTGTAATACATAAAACATATTCGTATTTATTTTAGGTGACCTATTGCTTAAATAGTTTTTTTAATTCTTTTGAAAACAAAAGACTGAGATGACTTAACATAATTTTAAGAAGTTTTTTGATTTGCATTTTTCGTTATTTTGCAACAGCCGTAAATAGCTCTTCACCTACCAGGGGGCCTGAAATGGCCACATTAAGACATTCCTCTAAAAGCAAAAGCAATTAATTTTCTGAATTCCCAGCAATTCCTACATAATATATTTTAGCTGAATCATATTCAATTCAATTAATATTAGTATCATATTTGGTGTAAATATTGCCGTATGAAAAAAATTAAGACCGTAATGTTACCGGATAATTTTTCTTTACAGTTTTTATTATTCAAATGAGTTTTTTTTTTTCTACAGTTTAAATGTTATTTCTTTTTAATATAAAATTGTCAAACGAATAAATTGCCTAATATGAATTGAACGCAGATAATATTATGAATTGTCAGTTTGACAGTTTGTGTGACTCATAATTGTCATATTATCATTCTGCCAAAGCGGCCGTTCTAAGCCCCCTGGTCAATAGGGTTTTATATATGTATATATAGTATCATGTGCAAAATATTTTTGTAATTATATCAATAGGTATTTTCTATACACTAATGCATTGAAATGGTTGGGCTTCATCGAAAATATTGAGTAAATTGCAAACCAATAGTAATAACAGGAAGTTGATTTCATTGGAAATGTCTGCATACCACGAAATGTTGAATGATAAAATGATAAGTATGAACGTAGTTATGTTATTGTAGTGCACAATATCTTTAAACCTACGTATGCTTGAAATTGTTATCAAAGTTGAATGTTTTTCGATGTGAATTGACAAATCAATTTTCCTAAAAGTCAAATCCTGTAAGTATGATTTGTGTTTATGTACTTTATTGTACACCAGAAAATACATAAATATTATTATCATTTACTTAGTTGATTAGTACTAGTAGTTTTTGTATACTTATTATTATAACTTTTATGAAAACATTGGCCTATTTTACTACTTCTGGATTGTTTCCGGCTACTTAGCCTATAGATCCTGTAACAGAACTTCTTTTTCATAAAAAAAATCTGTTGGGTAGTTCTTATACCGAGACTGAAAAAAGGCATTTCTTTAGTTTACAATTTAAAAGTTTATGGAATTGAGCATTATGGAAAAAAACTCATAGGAATAGTCCAAGACACAGGGCGGTTTAAATAAAAAAACGACTTTTACGAAGAAAAGTCATAAAAGAACGGGAAATCGAGTAATAGTAATATGGGTAAAGTTTTAATAAGGAGGGAATAAAGTGAGTCAGCTCGCATCCAACTTACGGGCGAAGATTAAAACTTCTACTTAGGTACTGTCACACACACTTGAACTACGAAAACCGACCTTACGGCCACGAAATAAAGATCAATGACAAATTGAACAATGGACGTGTGGTTGACTATGCCTCAAACCGAGTGTGAAGTCGGTTGTAATAAAACAGTTCTTACGTGTCATAAAGTCACTGATATGGTTTTTATTTCACTGCCTAATTGGAACTGTATCTTCTCTGGTAGATATCGACATAAACTTTACGTCATGGTCATCGTCTTCGTCTGCCCGATACTGCCTATCTGACCTCTACAACCCAGGTACTGGGTAATATACCCCTTGGTAAGACTGGTAGTCAGAAAGCCCGTAACTATTGTCAAAGATGCACGAATAACAGCCGGGACCGCGCTGTACGAAGCACGGAGGGGTATTGGTATGTAGAGATGGTCACCCATCCACGGACCAACCCGTGCGGCTGTTATTACATAGCCACAAGCCCCTCTACTTCATGTCATGGTATATTATAGAATAAAATAATATAGGTCACCAAAGTATTAGCGAGATTCACTGCCCAGGGTGCGCTTGACATCTATACATTGAGCAAGGAGCTAATAATAAAACAATACATTTTTAGGGTTCCGTAGTAAACAAGGAACCCTTATAGTTTCGCCATGTCCGTCTGTCTCTCTGTCTGTCTGTCTGCCCGCGGCTCAGCTCAGAGATGGTTAATACTAGAAAGCTGTAATTTGGCATGGGTATACGTATACATATTAATCACGCTGACAAAGTGGTAAAATAAAATCAAGAATAAAAATTAATCTTTTTTTTGGGTACCTCTCCTACACGTAAAGTAGGGTTTTTTTTTTCTCGTCTATCCCATGATGTCGTTGGAAAGATCGTTAAAAAATATTGAGGGTGTCGTTTCTGGCGGGCAACTGCCCAGAGGTTGAAGTTAGGGAGATTTTAAAAATGTCCATCGCGCGGTAAAGTCTAATTGCGCGATGCAGGATTTGTGTGACGTCAGGATGTTGTGTGACGTCAGGTCTTTGATGCGTAGTTCGCATGTGGCAATTGTAGATGCCGCCACACAATCATTTAGGCGTGAAAATGGATACGCTGCTGCAATGTATATTAAAATAAACTCAAAAACTACTCGACCGATTTAAAAAAATCTTTCACCAGTAGGATGCTATAGTATCACTGAGTAACATACGCTATAATTTATAAAGATATCACGCGAGCGAAGCCGCTGGCGGAAGCTACTCTGTACTATACTAATATTATAAAGAGGAAAAATTTATTTGTTTGTTTGTAAGTTTGTATGTATGGGGTAATCTCCGGAACTGCCAGTGATTTAAAAAAATATTAAATTTATTTATTAAATTTTATTTCCGGATTTAAAAAAATATTTTTGCATTGGATAGGCCAGTTCTTGAGGAAGATTATAGGCCGACGAATTCGCGGGCAGAAGCTAGTAAACCATAAACAGAATTATACATTAAGAGCGTTTATCCTAAAAGTTTGCAACGTCGCAAATAGCTGTCAAATATTTACCTGTTTCGATTAATTTGGCAATATTACTGTATGGAAATATGGAATGTGGCTAACTAGAGGACTAAAATATTGATTATGAAATACAATATTTAATATCGTAACACCGAATATTTAGTTTTAGATGGAAAAAAAGTATTTGAAAACTTTCCAAATGCCTTTTTTACACCTAAAACGGTTACAACATCAAATTCAGTGTTATGTGTAATTCATTACTAATATTCTAGATCGCTAGTTAGCCACATTTGATATTTCCATTCAGTAATATTGACAAATTAATCAAAACAGCGAAATATTTGACATCTATTTGCGACGTTGCCAACTTTCAGAATAAACGCTCTTAAGAACGGTGTCTTGAGTAAAGCTGTTGGTAATCTAGTGAAATGGTCAATTAGCTTGAAACCCAGCGTATGCACTTTGACCATGCTATGGATTGGCAACCCAAAGCACTGCTCACGTATTGCATAGACAGCTTTCATGTTAATCCCTGAATAGTAAAGGGAATTGCTTAGACTTACTGCATACACATATAGGACAATACAAGACAATGATACGTATCACACTTCCAATCAAAATCTGAATTATTTTGAAGGATATTGGTAAACATTGCCTCATATTATGTTCGAAAAATGTCTGATCAAAAACATAAATAATGCAATGAATGTTGTTGAACTGTCAAAATGCAAGCCATTGCTATTATTAGTGTGATACGTAATTACCCCGCAGGGTCTACTGAATTCAGTTGAAATTTTTCGTTGGTTATTAACACGTTCAGTAGGAAGTGAGCCCTCCTGGGGGGTTCACTTAGTCGCATATGGATGTCGAGAGCCCTCGCGGAGGGCTCATTTTAAATGTAGTTTTTTCTTCTCGACTACAGCATTATAAACCGTGAAAATAAAATCTGATTTATATTTTACCAAGATTTATTAGATAAGCGTTAGTTTTAAAATCCAAGCATTTTTTATTTTTTGTTCACGGTTGCTAATTTATTGACAAAAAATTTAAAAGGTTGGAAACTACGTATAGCAACAAGACGCCCTGTAAACATTATTTTGCTTCGTTTTACATTTTTTATAACACGGTTTTAAACTTAATGCCGTTGACCGTCAGCGATGGTTAACTTTAGCGCAAACGTAATGCCGGCAGCCCTCCCGGAGGGCTCACTTCCAATAAGTATAGCGGGATAGCGTATGAGTTCTATGAAAATTGGGTGGAGCCGAAAGTGTTAACACATTAACGAACACTAAACGCCCACAGGCGTAATAAAAATAAATCTTCAATTTCGCTTGGTTCAGTATCCTTCAACCGATTAAAATCTAAAGTCCCTAAATCGTTACAAGTTGATAGATAATAATAACCACATTTTTATAAAAAATAATCCTCCTATCTTTTTAGGGTTCCGTACCCGAAGAGTGCCAAACAGAACACTATTACTAAGCCTCCGCTGTCCGTTCGTCCGTCCGTCTGTGTGTCAGCAGGCTGTATCTCATGAACCGTAAGTAGACAGATGAAATTTTCACAGATTGCATTTCTATTGCTGACGTTGCTATCTTTTATAAATAATAAAAATAAAACAAGTAAAAATAATTAAAGGGGTTCCCATACAAGAAATGAGGTTTTTAACGCATTCTGCTGTTAAAAAAATTATATGTTGTATTTAATATTGTACGGAACCCTTCGTGTACCAGTCCGACTCGCACTTAGCCGTATTTGTTTTTGTTTTTATTATGCAGAATGTTGATTATTATTCAAATTACCTTTGTTGTGTGGCTTTTAGATGTGCTAAATAAAATTTATTTTCTTTGTTATCTTGCCCTATGCCAAGATTTCTGTAGACATGGCTAACCTCTCTTTTTTAACACTTTCGAAACCACAATTTTTCATCGAGCTCACACTCCATGCCACCATACATATTGCAAGTTGACTCCAGGATGGTCACCGGCATTACGTTTGCGCTAAAGCTAACCCTCGAGGAGTGTCATCGGTATTCAGTTTGAAATCTTGTTAAAATTTACAACATATTTTATTTTCACTGTTTATAATGCTGAATTCGCTAAGAAAAACGTACATTTAAAATGAGCCCTCCGCGAGGGTTCCCGGCAAGACATATGCGACTTGAGTGAACCCTCCAAGAGGGTTTACCCTGGCACTAAAGGCAGAACATTAGGTATACTTACACATACTTTTACTACTTTCATTTCAACTTCATAAAATACTTACGCAGCATTAGGAGATATTGTGCTTATGTTGGCCAGTACATGGGTATAATTAGCTTTCCCGCAGCCTGATGTGGCTAGTGGTTTGCCCTGAAAGGTCAATGCTCCTGTGGCGAGAGCATTTTCAGCACCAATGAGTAACCAACCGCAGAGGATCAGGCTTAATAAACAGCCACTTAGGGCTCCCTGAAACAAAAAAATAAGGAATGCAAGTATGAGTACAAGTTAAAGAGTAGGCAAGAAAGTATTATTTCGACAGAAAGTAAATAAAGAGTAGCGTAAATTAACGCCATCTATTCTCACAAAATGAGAACTATTTGAAACAGAGCCCTCTGTGACATGTTTAGCGCACTAATAAAATAATACTGTTGCGGATGAGATATACCAAGTTCAAGCCGATGTAAGGGGCGTCTGAAGTCTTGTAAAGAGTTAAGAGAAGGGTTGATAGATGGCACTGTTTCTTTTTGTATTTTGATGGTTTTTATTCTCAAAATATCTGATGGACGATTGTTCTTATAATTTTTGACTTAAAAAAATAACTTACAGAACAGTTGGCTCTCGAGGACACAATACCAAGAGTGAACAACCCAAGCAGAGTTCCAGCTGTAACACCAGTAACTCCAGAAGCGACGTGCTGCAGGCGATCCAGTTCTTTTGCAAACCATACAACGGATCCACAGTATACACCGACCAGCACGCAGAGACACTGGAATGATAACCATGAACAAGTTCATCGGTAAGATTTTAAATTCTGGGAGGTTTTCAGATTGGAACAGGTCAACATTTTAATCGTTATAATATTGTATTTATTAAGACTTCCTAAGGATTTTGTCACGATAGAAAAGATGGCAAACAGCTATTGCAAAACCTGTAAGCAGGTCGTAGCAGTGTAGTGAAGTGTTGTGTGGTGAAGTTTTTTGCATAAAAACCCCCTTTTATCTAATCCAAATATTATTTTCCCAACTTTGTTGGGGTAAGCTTCTAGTCTAGCCGGATGCAACTGAATATCAGTATTTTCTATGGAGCGACTGCATATCTGACCTCCACAACCCCGCTAAGTAATATGATACCCCGTTGGCAAGACTGCTAGTTGTCAGACTTCCGAGCTTCTGACGATCCGTAATGATTGTCAAAGATCCATAAATGACAGTCGGGACCAACAGCCTAACGTGCTTTCCATGGAGGGGTCTTGGTATGTAAAGATGGTCACCCATCCACGGACCAACCACGGCAAGCGTAGCTTAACCTGATCGATCGACCCGTGCGGTTTTTATTACTTAGCCACAAGTCCGTTTAGAATTTAGAAGGTAAGAATAAGAATTGTAGTAATGACATATACCATACACCAGCCTAACACGGAACTGATGGCACAGTTCCATAAGCTGGTACTCTTTGCTGAAGGGAGGGTGGCTTTTGCTGGTACTGCAATACAAGCTTTAAGTTTTTTTAAGGGGTGCGTTTGGAATACTTAGGAATACTTAATTACATGGGAAAAGCATAACAGACTAGAGAAATGGGATGCGTTCGAAACGCTGCCAACCCCCTTGGGTAGAACCTAGTAGAACAGGCATGATCTATCTATGTTGTTGTGAATATAATTATACCAAAAACTTACCTTCATAATCCTACAGCAGGCATTCTCATTGGTACTTTGAGGCATCCATGGCCTTATGAATTCTTCAAAAAGCACTCCAGCAATTGAATTGATCAATGAAGCTATGCAGCTGGAACAAATAACATCTAAACGGTAAACTAATATAAACTTTACGCGTATAACAATAAGGATACTCTTGGAACAAAATGATATTCATGTCTCACCCAGTAGTTGCGCTGAATATGGAGATGATAAAAATCCCGCATATACCCGGAAACATTAGTGATAAGTTGTTCAAAAAATGAGGGACGAGCTGCAAAGGATTTTTTGTAAACAATTAGTTAACAAAACAAAACATAGTCGAAAAATAAGCAATATAAGCTCAGCATCCATGAGACATATCTAGAGGAATAATGTCAGATAGTTCAGCAGCACCTGCTGTCAACTTAACAGGGTCAGTAATATGGCAAGCCGTTCAGTTTATAGCCATGAATTGGAAGAGAGGTCGTGAGCATGAATCTATGTATACTACTAATTTATTTCGAAGATAACGAGAATCATACATACCGCAATATATGGATATAATGGATATCTTGACGGAGAAAAAGCATGATAAGTGTGCAATAAACCACACACCTTTGCTATTGGGCCCTATGAGAATACCAGCGCTGCGGTATTTATTTTTTTGAATTATCGCCGCATTATGCTGAGACAGGAGCCTTTTTTGCCTCGCACAGGTCGTTATTATTCTGTTAGTTTTTAAATGCTCCTTTTTTGTTTTTTTATTTTCATATTTTTTTTATTATTACTTACTGTTTCTATTTCCTGTGCGTGTCCCAAATTAAATATTTTTCTTTCTTTCTTTCTCTATTTCTTTCTTTTTTTCTTTTTTTCTTTTTTTCTTTCTTTCTTTCTTTCTTTGAACTACATAGACATTAAATAAATTGAAATAACAAAATTACCTGCTCATGTTTCTTTATCTGCCCCGTAAGCAATGGGTCGCATCCAGCAAACCACGCATACAACGCCAATCCAAGGAAACAAGACAGCAGCTTCATAAGTATCACTCCAACACATGATATAGTTAGGCAGAGTCTAGCCTGACTTATTGTAGGCACAGCCAGAAGCTTCTGCAGTGTAGACTGGCTTAATGCAATCTTCCATAGCCAGTTTGTGGATAGAGCTAGGGTCACAGCAAAGAATGATGTGTGGTGAGCTAGTTCTGGATCTGGGCTGAAAAGCAAGTAGGATATGATTAAGTGTTAAATAATAATAATGGCACTGTAGGCAACTTTTACCGTGACATCAACAACAACAACATATTGAAATTTCAATTTTCTGTCAAACATTGTATCAAACATTGACAGAAAATTGGGATTTCAACATGTTTCTATGTGAAGGTTTCACCAGTGTAAACGGATAGTAATACAAAATAAGTTCTAACTTTGATCCAAGCTTAAACCTTTCCAGTTTTTATATTTCGAACCTTATTCCGACTGACTTCAATTATAATATAAAATCTTAGGCTTGTATTTTTTAAACGGTTTTTGTATTTAGAACTTTAATAGGAAATATGAAATATTCGGAATTTAAAAATGGCTCGATACTTTAATTAAACCTTCGTCTAAAAACTTGTTTTCTAAAGCCGTTTTAAGTTTTTGACCTTTATGAAGTGTATTGGTATCGAAAAGAACAATGGAACAACATATAACAGCATCGTACGTTTACTTCAATATCAAAGCTATGGTTCTTTTTCAATCACGTTATTAATTTATCGTTTTTTTATTTTTATTATCTTCGTTTGAAGCAAGTCATAAAATCTTTAGTTCTCTCGGTTTGAAATTATGATCTAGATATCTACGTTCTCTTTTTAATTGGACAAATCCTATATCCCTATAGATATAAATATCCTAGATGATAAATCAAATCCTACGATTCGACGACTTTTCTTTCTTTAATCAACTCCAAACGTATGGAAAGATCATTCCACGTTTCAAGCTAAAAGTCCAAAGAAGCAATATTGGAAGGATACAAAAACAACTTACTCGTATAAAACTAATCTTCCACCATGACTAGCTATTTCCCACATCCTCTTGAACCCCATTGGCAAAAGTGCTAAACCACTTGGCAAGGCAGTACCAGCTAGAGCCAGGAATGTAGTCATTATGCCAATGGATACTATTGCTCGTAGACCACCAACAGCACTGAACGTTGCGCATACGACGCATAACACAGCTGTTACTCGCCCCGTTAGAGGATTTGTTACTGAAAGTAATATTAAACATTTAGTGAGGCGCAGTTCGAGCCCGCGCCGCAGTTTCGTGAAAACGGGTGGCTTTAACGATGTTAATTTAATAATTACAACGAATTACAAAAAAGATATGTTTATTGCATTTCCTAATGATGCAAGGTTTAATAGGTACAGTTCTGAGCAGATTTACGGCCACGGTTTCTGATACTGCTGTTGCTATTGTGTCTGCTAGGTACTAGACTTTTGAGGCTCATTCCATTTTTAAAGATGCAAGCTTTCTTTCATAGGGATTTTTTAAATTTTTGAGCAGATTTACGGCCAATATAACTCTTTATATGAAATTATTTTGCTACTGTCAACTTCATATGCATTTGTAACCCTATTTGGCGAAATATTTTTGTTGTTTCTCTTTAGGTCCTGGTAGTCCTTTGCCAACTCTTGGGAACGACACCACAATCACCGTTACAGTTGAACACGTTTTTGCACTATACTATTTGGAATTTCGACATATAGTGAAAAATAGAGGGTTGCGCGCATGCGGTTGCCCTCGCGTTGTGACTTCATAGGCAAATTATATCCTGCCACAATTTTTTTATAAATATGAACTATCATTTGCGTGCTCAAACTTACTCTAGCATTAAAAACCTTGTAATTATTAGCGATTGAAATCTTACATATTTTTGCCGGTCACAAATATTGTACTTACTAACAGTACTCTGAGCGAAAAGACGTTTTCACGTCAACAGGATAAATAAAGTAAATTGTGTCTACAATTTACTTTACTTGTTTCATAATATTTCTCATATTATTATTTATCCGATTAGTAATTAAATAAGGACAAAAAAAATCTATGGTTAGGTGACTGTTAATAAGAAATTCAGTGTGTTTACAAGCTACTATTATATTATTTTAGTGATACCTGTTCGTCAGGAATAATCTGTAAGAATGCATCAGTCAGTGTATCAGTGTTGTGCGACTAGGTAGTTGATGCAGGAACATAGGCGTTCATTAATTCACAAAAAAATACAAACTTCGAAAGCAATGGGAAATTGCTACTGAAGGCTAAGCGTGTCGACCTCAGAACGAGCTGCTTCTTACGCGGACAGCCGCAAGTCGCTTGCTCCCGCGTGACCAGCCCTGACTCTCTTCATATTTTGGCTGCTGAGACCAAAACTACAAACGTAGTATACAGGGAAGTTTTCTAAAAATGTGGCTGTTATTTAAGTATACTTTGTTGTCGTACGACTTCCACGCGATCGAAGTCGCAGGCAGAAGCTACATATTTGCTAAATATACTTCTACATTTTCCTATTGGATTTCTATACGTACGTTTCTAGTATCCAGTAAATACAGATCTTTTATGAAAATTGGTTCGAACCGGTATGATAATGATTCAAACTTTTATGCTACAAACATGCAGAGATAGAAGAGCAGAGTCATATAATAGAATATATATAAAAGTAACCCACATTACTTCTATTTGTACTTACAAATCGACGAAAGAATTTTTACAATCTTTTTCAGGCCACAGATGATTTCTTTATCTTCTTCAATCGAGTATTTGGTTAAAGTATACACTCAGTCTGCTTACCTAATCTGAAAGCCATGAGCGGCACATATGGCACAATAGGCAGCAGCATCAGCTTGCTGACGACAAACAGCACCGCAGCTATCGTCCGCGTGTGTGTGGAGAACCTTATCTCTAAGTATTCGAAGCTTGATGACAGCTGTAGCTTGTGGAACACTGGAAACAAATTGAAGATTGTCAATTCTTCTTAAGTTTATTTTTTACATTTCTCAAAGCGTCCTTTTCCAAGTTTTGAGTCGTTAACCTATCGCGCTTAACCATTTTTTTTTTTTTTTTTTTCCGGGGTGTAAAATCCTCATGGATGTCCCCCGCCCTGGGGCGGGCGGAGGGGTCTGTCAGACTCTTACTGACTAAAAACCACCCCGGTGTTCCAACTCACACCTACGCCGGGGTCGCGGGAACTTGAAATCTTCCGCAACCCCCGGCTGGTGCCGGCCCGCCACCGCGGGCCTCCTCGCGCTTAACCTGTCTCAACGTATATGCATTAGCTTCGGCGTAATGCGTATCAAATATGCATTAGCTCCTGGTAACACTGCAGAATTTCCCATGACAATGGAACTATGAAATTAGATAATATTTGAAGTTTAGCTGTTCACAGAAGCAACTTGCACTAGCACTTTGTAAAGTATTATAATTATTTTAATTATTGTGAATGTGAGGACTACGTGGATATTTTTTTTCTATCATTTATTTTTTTATTCTCAGTTAGTTGTAATGATGGTCTGGCAGTTTGAGCAGTTTATGCGGCCAATCCAAATGACCTTTCCTTGGTATTGTTCGTCGAGTTGAGCAAGTTCTGAGATGAGGTCCACGATTACTGACAAATGCTTGCACTGACTGGACAGGTCCACTCAAATCTGTGTGGTTCTTTCCTCAAAAGACCATTTCAGATACATGGTCCTCATAAGGCCTGACCAAGATTATGTCTGGACTTTAAAAGAGACTGCGCCCTCTGTTGTGTTTGTTTCGGCCTTTCTTCTCAGAGTAGTCAGATATTAAACGCCGAACTCATCTAGCTTATTTTCTTTATGTGTAAAAGTGATTCCGATATTATATGTACAGAATTAAAAAAATCATTTCATTTGATATCAGTTTCTAATAAATACTTAGCAATGTAATAAATCCTTATCGCCCTTTCGATATCCTTTGGCATGATTCAAATGCATGTCCATGTTTGAATGATAACTTCGCTACTAAACCTTAAGTAAATGACAGCTAAGAAGATAAAGTATTTACCAGGTAAATAAATGACAGCTGTGAGGAAAGTGACGATGATAAGCGAGAGAGCTGATGCCCAGTACTGCGTGCCTCTGAGGTATATCTCTACAGGAACACCGAGTAGAGTGATGCTTGTCAGATGGCTGCAACATAAAATGATGTAACTTGTAAGTACATAAATAAAATAAACAAGTATGTTTCGAATATTATGAACATTAAGACAGTAGTTTAACAGATTAACAATATACAAGATAACGTTCAGACAGCTGCACATACATAAATAGGTACAACGGAGGAATCACAGATGAGAAATATTATAATTTTTTGTCAAGTCAAGTCAAGTCAAAGTCAAATCATTTATTTCAAATAGGCCCTTGCAAGGCACTTTTGAACATCAAAAATGTCAAAAAATTTAATTGATTCTAGTCGCCCCTTTCCAAAAGGTAGTTTTCGTATGGAGAAGAATGGACAAGAAACTCCACCGTTACTCTTTTAAAAGGTTTTACAATATTTTGTATATGTAGGTACATTAGTTATACAATTATATGTGAAGACGATGCATCTAAAAATAAAAATAATAAATTACTATACAACGATAGGTAAAAGGAATTTTAAAAAGAAAGCAACAACATAAATTAATTACTTATGTGCTAGGTACATAGTTCTCACATATTTACAAACATTGTAAAACTTGTTTGCATTGTTGAGTTTGAAAATAGCGCACAAGATTGAAAAATTGGCATGGCAGTTTTGTAATTGTGTCTGCCAGTCTTAATGGCTCCTTACCAATCTGGTCTGGAATTACTGTTATAAGAAAAGACGAAGACCAAAGAGATGATGGATAAATTGTGTGTAAAATTACATAGTCAGGAAGTAAGAAAACGCAATAATTAAAGATAAATGGCAGAAGAATCCTTATGTACAGTGTTTATTATAAATGAGAATATGAGCCGAATCTTAGAATTATGACGTTAACAAGAAGAATACGATTTTTTCAGTAATAGACAGATAATGATAAATTTATAATCAGTAGCAAATATTAGTGGAAAGTCACATGCAAGAGATGCGATAACATTATTTATTGAAGTAGAAATCCATACTATCCATTGTAGTCTGTTGTAATAGGTAAATATGTTGAGAGAAGAAGATAAGAATTGAGCGTCATTCATTCATTAGCATAGTATTTATTTTGATATAGGTAAACAGACATGTTATAGGCACATAATCCTTTCTGTAAGTAAAATTGTGTGATAATGATATAATAAAATGCAAAGCAGAGTGTTCATTTTGATTTGGGCTAGTAATTGTTACCCAAATTAAAATTAGCAGTACGATTAACAGTCTAAATTTATGTTCATTAAGGCGCGGTGTTACCTCAATATTCACAAAAAACTGGTTTCTTGGATAGTCGAGTATGACGTAACGCAATGAAAATATACGACGCAAAAAATACAGTGGACAGAGAAGGGTTTAAAGAAAAATTTTAACTGAATAGAATAGTAGAAAATAGTTTGATATTTCCAATAAAAAATATTTTACAAAAATAAACTTTGGCGTCGAACATCTCCGTATTTTCAGCTATAACAACATTTTTTTTTTAAGAGTTCAGTAGAATAAACATTATTTTATAACTTTAACCAGACAATTATTTAATTGAATGTGTATATTCTTAATAACCTAAATAAAACCCGTAAAATAAATGCCCATTCGCAGCTTACTCATATCGTCAACCCAAATATTTATTCAATTTTCAACCTTATTTAATGCTCTGTAATTGTGAAAATAGATGTTGCGGTCATACTTTAGTCGTCGGGCTACCGTATAGCGCGCAGACGAAGTTGTGTGAGTGCAGCTGTAGCGTTTCAAATCGTAGTCAGTCCGCGCCTTAATTGTCCCACAGCAAGGAATGTTGCCACGTCCACGTCTCATACACATAAAGAAGGAATGTTGCAGTACATTTGCTCACTGCGTTTTGTCCGTTACTAATGTTCAATCAAGCCTTTGCCTCATCTATAGGTACAGTACGACAAAACATAGATGTAGCATAAATTTGAAAATTTTCATTCACTCATTTCAATTTTACGAATGTATTTGGGCAAATGACTTTACAAGTTATTGCGTTTTCGTAAAGATCATTTTTACCTAAAGTAGTAAAGATTGATGATTTTGAAGGCGCACTCAGATCGGATGGTGTTCGGTTTTACGAATTTTGCCGATGTTACAACTAAGTTGTGTCGTGCTGTACTAGAAACTAAATACCTAAACTAAGTATAAAGAGAAAAGATTTGGATTCTTGTTTGTAATTAATAAACAACAAAACTACTAGACCGATTTAAAAAAATCTTTAACCAGTAGGATGCCGAAGCCGACGGCGAAAGCTAAGGATCAATATGAAGAGACACATCATGTTTCCCGTCACTGCAAACAAATAAAATTGAACAAAGAATATAAAATCACTCACCTCGAAATAAGGGCCAAAGTAATCGATATAACAGACATATTCTTCCCGCCAAACAGGAACCCGGCAACCGTATTGTATTTCTTATTAATAACATTATAATACACAATAATTCCTATTATAACACCTAATATGATCCCGAATAAGCAATATTCCGCCACATTGAAATAAATTGGTGAAACAGGAATAACGGTTCTGACTTTCAGCATCGCGAACGTCTTCCAAGTGTTAAATACGTGTCGCAAATAGCAAGTATTACTATCAGAGCGTCTCTTCTAACAATAATAAGAGATATTAAAGATAAAACTGGATTTGACTTCAATCTTTCAGCAAATACTAGAGCGAGCTGTTCTGCGACTGTTTACAGTTTATGCGCCAGTTGTGTTGAGTTCTATTTTCTAACTAGTTGTTTGATTTGGTGCTACAGGTAGGTAAGCATTTTCGTAGGTATATTTGCACTTATAGCACTGATTAACCAAAATCAATATCAGTAAGGGATTAAAGGTCTGCTCTATAAGTAATGATTTTGTCATGTCCATTTTTTTTCGATATTGTCGTACCCGTGGTATTCCTATGACCACCATTATCTACCTGATGCGTATCTTCATTGTTTTACGTCACGGTGCCTATATCTTCAGCATTAATCATGAATGAATATTTGTTTGGCGAAAATTAGGAAACATCAAAGTTATTCCTATATGATATTAAAATTTTACAAGAAATTAAATACTCCTACCGAAGTACAGTCAACGAAAGAGATAACATTACCTGTAGCTATCTTTTTTCCTAGGCTAGAGGTATAGTCCTCCCTACTTTTAGTCAGTTCTGTACAAAATTGACATCTTTGTAAGAGGTGAATTTACTGTCACTTTACAGGGTACACGTCCAAATTCCGGTTCTTACCCTAATTGCATAATACACGATCAGTCCGAATCTGAATCGTTTTGAAACTGATTGCTAATCCATTACTTCATAAGTTCGAAAAAAAATCTGCTCAACAACGTAAATAACGCAATGAATGTTGTTGAACTGTCCAAATGAAATAGATTAGTCGTAATCGTTCACGAACATATATTACGTAATTAGATAGCCGGTCTGGTTGATCCACGTGTTTCTCTGTGGAAATGACGTGGATCAACCAGGAAATGGAACCCTAATGGCGGCTTCCATGGTTAATTAACTATATGAGAATTAGGTAAAGCTGTTGAGAGTTTTTGTAGTTAGGTGTCTGTATGATTGTATCACTATCAAAGTATTTTACAATGTTATACACGCAGGCGTTCAATTACCCGCAAACGTTATATCTCTCTGTAAATAATAAGAGCAAATAGTAGTTTAAGTAGAATAAATAGTAAACGAACAATAACTCAATAACTGGCGATAAAAGTAATTATATCATACATGGGATTCGTGAATGACGAATTGTTTGGATAGTATTTTAGTGACAAAATACAGGTTGCAGGGTCAAGACATTACCAATGCGACATTCTGTAGATACCTACCTTCTTTGTCAATTTACTATCGTAAAAACGGACTTCTAGTTTTGATGGTCGAAATACTGCAATATCTTTTAAACCGAACTGAAAAAAACAAACAACATGAAAAGTATCCATAAAGCAGTAAATGTAGGTAAATTATCTTAAAAAACTTTTTAATTGCTCTTTTTTTATAATTTTTATTGTTTGAATACTAGGCTTCTGGCTACTTTGGATTAGGATGTCGATAAAATTTTAATTCTGGTAATGTGCGTCTTATTCACGGAGGTCTCATTTCTTTTATTTTTATTGCGGACAGCGTCATCTAGTAGTGAGAAGCCGAACTTTCCATCTCAGAGTTTTAGCACAAATAGTACCATGATCCGTAGCGTAGCGCTACGCGACTACGAGTGCCTCGAAGTGCGAAGGATAATCCGCCTACGAAGTGCTACGACCAAATAGTTTGAGCAACAGTTTCGAGATGGCGTATTTTAAAGTTCTGTTTTTTTTATTTTTATATTATTCTTAATAATTTTTGTATCGTTATCATTTTCCGTAAAGAGTTTGAAACAAAGCCGTTGGTCCATGTATTCGCTTAGTATTTCGAAACTACTTGATGATGCTTTCATCAGTTAGATAATTTCTTAAGGAAAGTTTATGTACGTCTATACCATATAAATTTTAGCCATGTAAGGTCGGAGATGGTCGAACTATTATGGTCGCTAATATTAATTAAACAAAGTTCAATAATAATAATAAAAAAATACTGATGTATTATTGGTACTTCACTATCATACAGATTCTTGAATTCTAATTACTACCATATTACTGGGTTAAAAAGAATAATGATTAGTACTTTTTAAGGTTCACTAGTAAACAAAGAACCCTATAGTTTCGCCAGGTTCGTCTGTCTGTCTTTCCGCGGCTTAGCTCAGAGACAGTTAGTACTAGAAAGCTGTAATTTGGCATGGGTATACATATTAATCACGCCGACAAAGTGGTAAAATAAAATCAAGAATAATAATTTTTTGGGGTACCTACCTCCATTACTCGTAAAGTGGGTATGTTTTTTTTAAATCGTCTATCCCATGGTGTGAGCAGTCGTTGGGAAGGTCGTTCAAAAATATTGTGGGTGTGTGAAAATCATTTTCCAATTCAGGAATCTGTTTGCGAAATATTAAGCTTTATAGTGATATGAATAATTGTTGTTAGAGTTAAGTGTCCCCCCCCCTCCCTGCATTTACAGTAGTAGTATATATAACGAAGTTAAAAGTCAACTGTCACAGCTAAGTAGGCTGTACAGGTTAACGAGTAATAATTGACCAATTTAAATTTGCAGTTTGAAAAACATGATCTGCCATACATTCCGTATGGGAGAACATGTTTCTCAACTACAATGTTAAGTTGATTCTTGGGATAAATTCATCCCAACTACAGAACCCTTAATTGTGCGTGGCCCAACATGCACTTGGCCAGTTTAAAAAAAAATTATAACCATTTATAAAAAGCCGTTAAACCTAGGATTTAAGCCATCTTTAGAAAAGGGCCCAATTCCTACCAACATATGCGAAGCCGTAAAGGCCAGTAACAAATAATTTCATACTTTCTTAAGACTCATTCATCTAACTCAATTTAAAGATCTGCCTACTTATCTATACATATTTCCTACGTACTATATCACCTAGTTTTATGTAAAAAGGCGTGGGAGGGATATTATTATGGATGGAGGGACGCTCTTACCAACATTAGAATATTACTCTCACACCTGCCCTCTAGGTGACGTTCGTAAATACAGTTTTTGCATAGTTTTATAGGTGCCATGAGGTTTCTTTGCATGCTGATTTTAGGAAGTAATTTATGGTAATGTGTGAGCTATTTATTTATTTATTTATTTATTTATTTATTTATTTGATAGGAATAACAAACAGCAGTATATTACACAGTAGGCATACAATATAAAACTTGCAATAAAAGTAACAAATACACCACTCAATACGTTATCCACAGATTACAATACAGAATAGCTAGCTGTTAGCAGAGCTAGTTAAAAAAGCACTTATTAACTATATACTATATACTAGGGCTATCTCTTAAAATAGTTGTAATCTCACTCTTAAATACAGCTTTGCTGAGAAACATAATATCAGTAGAGCCAAACTGTTTATTATAGGTGTCAACCAAGCGATGTAACGGCGAGCGAGCGTTACATAAGTATAACTATAAGTATCAATTTGTGTTGTAATGTGGTTTTATGAACTACTGGCTGTACCGTCTTCGCTCGAGTGGAAATAAACGCGAAGCCGAGTCACTTAATTAATAAGGAGTCCAATTAGGTTTAACTGTTATTTTATTATGAAACTATGTATTTATAATTATCCGCTACAAGCAATTTTACATAAAGAGCTCGTGGCTAAGTAATAACAGTCGCACAAGTCGATCCATCAGGTTAAGCTACGCTTGCCGGGGTTGGTCCGTGGATGGGTGACCATCTTTACACACCGAGACTCCTCCGTGACTCAGAAAGCACGTTAAGCCGTTGGTCCCGGTTGTCATTCGTGGATCTTTGACAGTCGTTACGGGTCGCAGAAGCCCGAATGTCTGCCAACCAGTCTTACCAAGGGGTGTCGTATTACCCAGTAACTGTGTGTGGTTGTAGAGGTCAGATAGGCAGTCGCACCATATAAAATACTGGTATTCAGCTGCATTCGGTTAGACTGAAAGCTGATCCCAACATAGTTGGGAAAAGTCTAAGCAGATTGAAGCCATTCGGAAATCACTGAATTTTCACAAGACGCCAAACATTCAGCTTTCCTAAAAATAATTTAGCAGCAATCGTATAACTGCTACATAGCCAGGAAATTATTCATTTTCCCGGTGGCTGTACATAAAATGTAATTTTTCCCATTAAATATAAACTACCTATCCTTTAATCAATCCTTCGTTTAATTTAATTATTCTTTAAAAGTTAATAAATAATTTTTCGAACTTGCTAACTGTAATAAGTTTTTAGTACCTACTCTCATTTCAAACGAGCACAGAAGCAAAATAATTTATCTTTGTATGTATCTCAAACTTATACTAATAATATGGAATACATCAGAGGCAGAATAAACAGACAACATCGCTCTGGAGCTTGTTAAAAACTTTTGATGAGAGTACCATTAACTACGAGTAACCATCGAACAATTTCTACACGACTGTTCGTTCTATAAATTCCCACCACGTACATGCGAATACACAAATCATCTAATACACAATATCGCAAATATTTCTTGTCCAGAACACTGGGTGACACGGGGCGCCCGAACAAACGGAAGTTTGAGGGGGCGGGCGCGAGGGGGGGACACAACCGAGGAAACGCCAGACAAGGACAGAAATACACATTTGAATTACGAACGAACAGTACGGCGCTAAAGAAAAATTAAATTATATTTCCCAATGGTGTCAGCCAGTTATTAAGTGGCCAGACGCCATTTTGAATTATTATATTTTTTATTTCTTTTTCCCAGGTTTCCCTTTTGTACGAGGAATTCCTTTTATTTGGAATAGTTGTGGGAGCGGATTGCAAATGGATTCAGTTGAAATGTGTTGGAGCTGTAAATCAATGGCTGTACTTTATGGGACGTTTGGGATCATTATACCTTAATAAACCTTAGTTTTATAAATAAATCTCTTCGGTTGGTAAGTTACTTCGAAGAAAAACATATATGAGAGGATTTATGATCCATTTAGTAATTACGAATAGTTTTTCCATCTCATTCTTGCCGTGTGATGGCCAAGTCGTTCTAGATAATAAAGAAATAAAGATGACAAATAGATAGGTACTGAATAAAATTAACAGACTTGGTTTGAACTGCGTTGCGAAACTTGCATTTTTTTACATGTTATGTTTTTGATGGGATTGTTTTTCCATCTCATTCTTTATTTTAACTTTTTATTCATCATCAATTCGTAGTCTGTTATTAAAACTACAAGGATTATTATAAAAATATGCATTTTCGAAATTTATGTCAAAATATAAATGCCTAAAATAGAGATCTTGTGAGCCTTGTGAATCATCCCTTGCAGTCTTTAATAGCGAGAAAATGAAAGCATTTGTGTAGTGTTTTTTTCTTGCCCCATTTGAAAACTCGAAATACGAAAAATACTACAAAGAAACTCATTACACCCATATATTCAAAACCTCTCTAAAGTTTAACATTTAATACCCACTTCACGTATTTCAAACTTAGGGGAGGTACACATCTATCTCGCGACACCCAAAATTGCAACATGGTAGGGTAGTACCTTTCAAGGCTTTGCATTTTTCCCGCGGTCCGAGTTTGCCTCAGGCGAGAAAATTATAAAAGAAAAGGGGAGAATGGGACAAAGCGACGCAGCCTCTACACGCGTGATTGCACTTCCCAAAGGGCAGACGAGGAGACGCTATTAATTTTATCGGGTCTGTATTTAAAGTGGGTTTTTTCTTGTGTTTTCTGCTGGTTTTAATATGTTCTTTGATGTTGGGCAGATTAGTTGGTAAAGATAATAATATGATTATGTAGGTATATTTATTTCGGAGGCTTTTGGGTCCATTTAGGTAATTCACGTTCCAAGCTTAAAGTTAATGGGTACCTAGCATTAATTTTCAGGACCATCATTGTAACTAAAACCTGAGGTCGGTTTCTTGATCCTAAAGACCTTTCTGATAATAGGGATGACGCCTGGGTAAAAAAATGTTTTTTTTTTTGTTATATAAAAAAAATTATTTAGTTAAAACGCATTAAAGTTGGAAAGTGGGGGCTCGCTACGTCACAAGTAAGTATAAAATCTACATTCTTGTGATGTCATGGCACATTTTAACTCAATGTATCGCCTTAATCTTTAGATTACGTAAAAAAAGAAAAAATACGTGTCCAATATTTTTTTATGATCTCGATGACAGACAAAAAAAAAATTTTTTCATCATCCCTACTATGCGCAGTACTTTAATTAGTCTATTGAATACTCAGAAGTCCTTTGGAAATGCTATGAAGATAAGCCACGCTTCTGAAGGATAAAAAGGTTTTCATTTTAAACATGGCTCAACGTCATGACTTTTGGAAATAAAAGAATCAGCAATAACCGTCTCTATCATTACAATGACACTAACAATAATATCTCACTTGCCAACCTACTCACCGACGAGAAAAGGGGCAATTCCACAAAGAATGGTACTTTAATCAAACGTTTAGGGTTGCAGCTTAAAATAATCTCGGGACGAGTTACACTGGGCCCCGGGCGTATGATAAACCGACGATAACCGGATATGAGAACGAATGAACGAATGAATTGCCCGCTTGAAGCTACGTTTTTTGCGTGCTTCTGTAGTTTTTAGGATCCCATCTTTGTGGTAGTCAACTTTGGTAGGGGGCGGAAGAGGAATGACGATTAACATGTTTTCGTGAATGGTTATGTGAGAAGAAAATGGAGTATTTTCAAATGATATCGTTGATATAGCCAAAGTCATTTATTGGTAAAGTATTTCTACAAGTCATCACAATATACTTTTTTTCTTTTTTTTACCTCAACGTGAAAACTCTTGGCCTGCATCTCACCTGATGGGAATTGATAATCAGGCCGAAGGTGGAAGCCAGCTTTAGGAACGGGCTATCTTACCTCTAACTGTTGAAACACAACAATGCTGTTAACATTGTTGTTATGGCGACAGATAAGTCTGTATAATATCTACTAAGGTGGATATTACAAGACAAAAATGAAAAAGTATTGAAAAAAGAAATGTCAATTATGTGAAATAACTAAACGAAGGGTAAAAAGTGTGGACAGTTGGACATGGACAATGCCGTAATTTTTTTAAAACAGTAAGCAAGAGTTAAGGCCTATAAAAAGTATGTAAAATACTTTATCAAATTCCCATTCAACAATATCTACATACCTACTTTAAGCCCAAGATTACACTCACGGATAAACCGACCAATATAAAGCCACAACCTAACCCTACACTCCCTTGGCGATACAATTGATCCCAATAATGAAACAAATGCAAATCGAACGCGCCGCACCAATACCCTCCCCCCCGCCTTTCGTTCATTTAAAGAGGACACGTTATCCTGATATGCTTGCTTCTCTACTAACGTTACTTCCCTTACTAAGGGGTGTCATTAACATAAATTTTACGGTTTCTCAGATAAGCTTGGACTGTTGCCCGGCCCTCCTATTAGGTCCTTTCTTTCGACTAAATTTACGCGATATTCTTACTTATGTTATGAGGAAGTACTACAGTATTTTTGATGTTATTGCTTATCATAAGTTAGTAGTCGTAGATTGAGATATGTTAGATAGTTACGATGGGTTTTTATTATCTATGATAGAAGATGAAATACTTAGATGTATTTGTATATAGTAATTACTTTGGCTTGTTTCTGTTGTGATGGCCTAGTTGTTAAGGCCGCCTCTCCTACACGAGGTTGTGGATTCAAATCCGGGCAAGTACCATTGTGACTTTTTCAATTCATATGTACTTTTTGAGTTTATCTTGGACATTACTGACATCGGTGACGGAAAACATCGTGAGGAAACTTTTATAGTTAATATGAAATCGCCAACCCGTCTTGAGCAAGCGTGGTGATCAATGCTGGCCTTCTCTGTGTGAGAAGAGGCGTTTGCCCTGCAGTGGATCAGTAACAGGCTGATATTATTATTATTATTTAATTCTGAACGAGCAATAACTAAACCTTAGAATTTAGAAAACTTGTCTAGGTACTTAACTTTTTTTCAAAGGTAGGGTAATTTTCAACACGAATTAAACTTCCTTTGAACGCAAGTAACTTGGTCCTTTAAACTATACTCTAGCAGCCAATAGAAGGTACGAAGCTGACTTCCCCTAATTTTAGTCAATAATTTTCCCACTGCTGGGATACAGGCCTCCTCTCAGTGAGAGGGAGTGTGCCATAATCCACGACGCGGGCCTAGTGCAGGTTGGTGGATATCACATGTCTTCGAATTCACCGTCACCTATGTATTATATAGTCCTGTCCTGCCGTTCCTGTCATGCTCTCTCTCACTCACTCACACCATCTTGAATCAGAATAAAACAAACCTCTGTACTATTCCTTTGTTTTCCCATCCCATCATAACACGACTAAACTACTCCGATTACTCCTAAAACATAACAATTTTTATTCCACACAAGTCGTTTGAATTAGGCATAGTAATACCACGTCTCTTGCACGCCTTCAAAAAGTATGGAACGAATAGAAAAATGGCTGGAGGCACACGACACCGGAATATATTACGTAATCGCACTCTAGTTTTGTGAGGTAACACATAAATGTGTTGGTATAGTGCGACGATCTCCGAAGTCTGATAAATAGCTCGCCCAAAATATTTTTGTTCTGAAAATCGCTAAATAAATTGAATTGGGCACGACTTCGGGTGCTGGGTGTCGAGGTGTTAACTTACAATAGGCTTATGGCGTTCGAGTTTTGAATGTAACTGTTTACTTTGATGTCAATTGGGGGTGATGATGAAGAAATTCTATTTTCAAATCTAGCGAAGACTATGAAGATCTCGGTTTTCCGAAAACCATAGAGTATTCTGCGAAACCACCAAAAGTATAAATAGAACAGATACTTAAATCGAATACATATTTATGAGGATCTATTGATACTGCCTCATAGATGAATTGACAACTAAATTCTATCATGAACCTAGGGCTCCATTCATCCATTAGGACCACGAAACTTGCCATTCTTTCTGCTCTATCGCTTTCAATAACCGAAATATTAATATTCCTTTACATAACCCTTTCGGTGTACAATTTAGTCTGGCCTGATAAATCCAATACAAACATTTTCCCTAATCATTAAGGGTTCAACGAAAAACCACGACCAACGAGATTTTTTAATCATGCTCGAGGCTGTAGAAAATACTGGAAAAGTATTTCCATTTTTTTTTTCAATTTTTGCCAGAAAGTTAACATTATACACGAGCCCTAAGCATCTTACTAACTAACCATCATAAAAGTCCCCAAACACACTTCACGAAATACAGTCAGGCACACAAGCAAACAAAAAACAATAGTGACACACGCACACACAGACACGCCCGCTCTACCTTTTAGTGTCAAAAGTGTGAGAATATGGGTAAACAAATCCTCCAATTTCCATCACATTTATTCGAGGCGTTGCTCTGACGTCATCCCCCCTCCCCCCACCTGATAGAGAGGAACATGTAATTTCTTTTGTAGATAGTGTGAACCGACACACCCTATTGGCTGTGATGCGGTGTAGTGATAGCAAAATTTCGTCAACAATATGGACGTGGAGCCAATTTTCCAATAATACTATTAAAGTGTGTGAGTATGGAGATGATGTAGGTAGAGGCAAGTTAGGGTTTAAATTGGTTGTAGAGGATGGGCAAAGTACAGTACAATAAATAATTAGCTGGTCTACGTACGTCCATTGCAGCACACATTTTTCGTTTTCAAAATCCTTTTGTAAGTGTACATTAAGTAAGCATAATAAATTAATGACAGGACCATGCTGCCTTAGTACACCTCCGGTGAGTCTGTACTTTTGAGATCTTGTACTGTGTGGCCACCTAGGTTAAAGGGTAACTAAGCCTATCAAGAAGAGAGTCAGCTTATCTCTGGTAATATGATCAAGTCTAACAACAACGATCTTTGAAATATTTTAACTGATGGTTTATGGTGAGACATACAGCAAGTTGAAGTAGTTTGTGTGAATAAAACAATTTGTGATGTAATAGGTTAGTAAACATTGGTGACAGGGATGACTGCCCAGAGGACGCTGTACTTTAGTATCAACTCTTGTCGAGGCTTCCATCATGATGTGATAAAAAAAAACATAAAAAAAACAAAACCCAAAAAAACAAAACATTAAAACAAAATTTTAAACTGTTGTTAAAACATTTTTTTGTTTTTTTATTTGTATTTGTGTTTTCCAAACTATACCCAAATAAACGCTATTCTTTTTAATTTTCTTTCTTTAAACAGAAAACACGAGAAAAAAATATCTTAAATTTTTTTACCAGACCGTCCTGCGGGTGAAACCTAGTTTGTCATACTTCAGACAAATAGATTTGGTACTACAACCGAGTAAATAGAACTCCGCGTATCTCTTGCAGTACAAAGTTTGAAGTATTGTTGTAAAAGCTTCCTCTAATGAAACATGTTCAGTTTTCAGTCGCTATATTTTATTATCGGTTTTATGTTTTCTGTTTTTTTATTTTTCAATTATAACTATTGATTCTTGAAGATGAACTAGTCATTAATATAACTATAGCTTGGTACAGCAGAATAATGACAGCAGGAAAGACAAGAGCAAGAGAGAGCAAGACAGTTTTAGCCAAAGCATTTCATAGTGAAAATGTGAGTCTGACTGTGCGTTTGCACTGGCGAAACATTTTCGTTAAAATCTCTATTTTCTGTCACTGTTCCATACAATGTTTGACAGGAACCAGAGATTTCAACATTTTTTGTTGTGAATGTTTCGCCCGTGCAAACGCGTCTTTCCATTCTATACAAGGCCAGAATGCAAGGGTGTGAAACTAATCGCGTATAGATTGGAAATCACTTTTTTACTAAGGTCTTCCAATCTATACCTACCTATACCTTTTTACCTATCGCGGTATAGTGATCTTATTCTAGATGCATCGTCTTCACATATAATTATATCATTAATGTATGCAAAATATTGTAAAAACATTTTAAAAGAGTAACGGTGGAGTTTCTTGCCCATTCTTCTCCATACGAAAACTACCTTTTGGAAGGGGCGACTAGAATCAATTCTATTTTTTGTAAACTTGACGTTCATAAGTGCCTTTTATGTGCCTAATTGAAATAAATTGTTTGACTTTGACTTTGACTTTATACAAGAGTAGTACGCAAATACTCGCGTATACTTCGTAGTGACCTAATTAACTACCTTATTCCAAAATATTCAGTGCCAGTACGCATACGGACTAATCGTGTATAGATTGCGACAAATTGTGAACTGGTATTAAACTTGTTTGCGACGTAATGCACCTTGCGCTAAATAACCTGCCTGGCTGTGAGCAACTTGGAAGTAGCGCTCGCCGGCCGCTTCCGCGGCACCGCTCACTACGTTCGCTCGGCTAGCGCGCAGTTGATCACAGTTTTAACCTAACCTAACCCATTTCATATTCCGTTATTTGTTAGCCTATTCCATTTCACCCAATTCAATTTATTTTTATTTTTTAATCTATATTATTAAAACTCATGTCAAGCGTAAGTGATGTAGTATAGTTTGGAACTAGGACGCGCGCGTCCACGTTACAGACTATACACGAGCAGTACGCAAAATTGGTGTATACATTGTAATCACAGATTTAAAAATAGCATTACAATGTATACGCGAGCAGTTTCCTATGGCTGCGTTCTGGCTTTGTATAGATTGGAAATACGTCGTGCAAACGCATAGTAAGACACCACTGGAGCTACAGTGCAGGAAAATATCGTGGAAATACCTGGAAAGTGACATATCACTAACACAATGAGTAATTATCACGATGATCAAAGCTCGTTTCTTCTCTTGAAGTGGATATTATAATTAGGTCCCTATCAAAAACTTACTAAAATTCCACCCCTAAATCCATTGTCTCACCCCCAAAGAAAATATTTCAAAAAGTATTTCACTTTATACACATGTCACATTCATTTTCGATTTGTTACCGAAACCCAATATCCTGGCGTCGATATTTATTTAACATATCATATCAGCATTAGCCTGATATATAGGCTTTGATCCTCGTTGGACTCAGGGCAGCCCTCTATGATTTATGCCTACATTAGCGCATTGCAAAGGAATTGGTGACGTCATGTTAGTAGGAAATATTGTGGTTAGTTTTGTAAGGAAGGCGGTAAGATGTTAAGTGATGGGGTTTGGGTAAAATTGTTTGAGGTAAAACATTTAAGGAAAAATTGAGAAACTAACACGATAGCTTATAAGTTAGCTCTAGTAATTAAAGATGTACTTTATGGTAATGGTCAGTTGGGAAAATTTATTGTAATGCGAAGTTAAACAGTTGTTACAAAGAATGTCAGTTGTGATTCGAATATACGGACAATTTAAGTTGGTAGTAAATATGCTAAACAATTAATTTCCCTGAGTTTACCTGTAAAATTTATACCTATTAATTAGCCTTTGTAGTTACGTTAAACAAGTAGTAATTTATTATATTAGCTGTAATGTTAGGAAAGTTCTAGGGCAAATCAAATTTCCAAAACAATGTATCAATAATTACGATTAATGTATTCCCTCGAATAATATACGTGGTGATCTTCTTATTCAAACTCAACATTCTAGACTCAGTCCCCAACCTACCTACCTTTTCGCAAAAAAAAAATCAAACATGAGAGTAATATTCAAATGAAACTACATACATAAGAAAACTATCAGCATAGTGTTGAGTGCCTACAACGCATCGCGACGAATTTTCTAATCGTGTCCACACGGGACGGGAAAACATCATATTTCACCGGGCCCGGGGGTGAGACGGGGCGAAAAGGGGGATAGAGGGGGGTAGGGTGACGGAGATGAGTTTTTTACGCATTATTGCTACACACGGAACCAAAATTGAACCCCTACGCAGCACTAATAAATTCTAATTTCGATTATTTGTGACACTTTATGTTGATGACTTTGTGTGATGAAAATTGAGTTTTCTGGACTGGATTCGGGCAGTATTGTTGTTTATAATGTCGTTTCTTAAAGGGTAAAGGTCTTTGATGAACTTTTAGGTAGTATTTTATTTGCTTTTCACACAGTTTTGCCTTGTGACTGCTAGTATCTGAAGCCTTGCACTTTTTTGCTTTTCGATGAAAGTTTGTTGTGACAGTTTTTTTAACGGAACCAAATGCCGAATTAACACTTAACTGTTATGTAAAACTGAACCGACTTGTACTGATGTGATACATGTGAAATCCAATTCTCATTCAAGTCGCAATCTGTCGAACTTGTCAAAAATGTTGGTAAATTGATTGTATTTTAGACAGATTGCGAATGAGATGCGAATGCGCATGTTTTTAAAATTACGAGAATTGCCCCTCTAATTAGTAGGTGAATCATTTAGCCAATAAATACAGTAAAAAAAAATCCTTTCAAATACCTTCTTTTACAATGAAAATAATGATAATGCAACGACCAACATAATAATTGCCATCACGTCCATGACTACATCCGACTCAAACTACCATCACACTCGACGAACTAGCTATAACTATGCTGAAAACTTGTAGTATGCTCACGGGAGGAAATGTTAACAAACAAATTGGAAATAGTCGAGAGATAGCAACGTTCCTAATACCCAACTTCATTTCAGAGGCACGAGCTCCTGATCGAACGAAAACATTGTTGTGTGCCCTTATCGTTACTGTATATGTGCTGGAAATGACTTGGTTGAACTAGAATTGTTTTGGGCTTGATTGCATAATCAGCCTGTAATGTAATTTCGTGTTATCAATCCCTTGTTGCACCTGCCATGTTTCGTCTCTGCATCACCTTAAGGTTGACTGATAGAAAATGCCTCAGGCATTACCTAAGTCCGCCTTTGTACGGTATTTTTTTTTGTGCATAAAGCTTTAATAAATAAAGAAATAGTAAATGTTCCCACTGCTGAGACTCAAGCCTCCTCTCTTCGAGAGCGAGTGGGCTGTAATCGACCGCGCGAGCCCAGTGCGGTTTGGTAGATATCACATGTCTTCGAATTTTTGGTTCTAGGACATGCCGGTTGCCTCACGATGTTTTCCTTTACCGTTTTGAGAGCAGTGGTGATGAAATTTTTTACACAAAGTGCCCGCCTGGGTTCGAACCCACGGCCTACAACTTGGAAGTCAGGGCTGTTACCTCTGGGCCACCAGTGCTCCAATTGAGAGGTGACTGAGGAAATTGAACTGTTCCCTAATAAAGACATTATAGTTACTTATTGTAATGTGGGTGTACTATAGGTACACCTCTGCCTAACCCTTCGGGAATTACAGGCGTGATGTTATGTTATTGGTAATATTAACTCCGAGGTAAAGAAAGGAAAGAAAGAAAAAAAATTGCATAATCACTGAAACACGTGCATAAAAAAGGAAAGTTAGTTCAAATACCTACTAGTGTTTTCAAAAATCAAATCTTCACACCTTATAATTTATGGTTTACTTTTCAACTATGTTGTTCAAGTAAAAGTGCTGTGTATTAATTTAAATCCCTGATCGAAATAGCATCATCAGGTCCGCATCAAACATCAAACGGTCATGACCCATTTATTGTTCCAATATCCCCGTTAACTATTCATTGAAGAAAACAGGATGGCCCATGTTTGGCAGTCCATTATAATTAAACTTTTGAAACCATCGAAGCACAGGGCAGCCATTTTCCTTGCCACCACTCAGCTACGTAGTTCTACCATCTCCATTCCCTCTATATCTGTGTTCCGCACGATTTTCTAACATGCAGGCTGGAGGTGTATTTTTATTAATAAAGAGCTTATACTGAACGCCTCTTCAGCAAAAGCTTTTAAGCGCTTCAGCGTTGAGCGAGCGTTTTCAGCGTGTTTTTGATAAACAGATGCTGCTATTAACTTGTACCGATAGAATTGTTAGGAAATTACAGGAAGTTTTAAATATTCAACGGTGTCTAACATGTTTGATTTTTTGCTGGAAATATAACAATTTTTTTTTTTAAAGACGAATGCGAGGTCGGTTTTTAGTTGATGTCAAAGTAATTAATTTTAAAATTCCACTATAATTATAAATGTATTGCCTCAGTACTTATATACGTTGTAGGGACCTTTAATATTTGACTTTATACTATTTCTCTATCTGTCTGTTTTCTATTGCTTCTTAGCTAATTAATCAGATAAGTAACTTACAATAGAAAAGCCCACGAGAAGTAGAAAATTTTGTTATACCGTAAAAAACAAGCAGACTGACAAAGAAAATGTACCGAAAGTTTCTTCATGAAAAAGTACCGAGAGTTCGCACAGAGTTTCAATCAACTCAGCCTATCACTGTACACTGCTGGACATAGGCCTCTCCCAGGCAGCGCCACAAAACCCGTCCTCCGCCTTCCGCATCCAGTCAGTTCCAGCCACCTTTTTAAGATCACCGGTCCTCTTAGCTGGGGCGCTTCCCACACTACGCTTGTCGATACGTACGGTCTCCACTCCAGGACTCGCTCCCCCGGCTATAACTGAGTTAGCATACTTCTAATAAAAATAAACATGACACGACCTATGACCCGAGCCTCATCTCGTGTCATGTATTTAACACGTCAGCGCAATTCGCATAATGACCGGGTAACGTGTGGCTCACTAATCATCGCTGGACCAACGTGTGCGCGTCACTAATCATCGCTGCACCAACGTGTGCGCGTCACTAATCATCGCTGGACCAACGCTAATTCCTCGGGTAACAAGCGCCGGCTAGTATGCAAAGCTGACGGACAAACATCTAGTTTGCTATTAGTCTTTTACGTTGAGTTACGAATTTTTGATGTGGCAAACACGGTAAATTAGACGGAGTGGGGTGGTTTGTGGAGCTACGTATAAGCTTTGTTAGCAGTGTATTTCAATACATAACATAACATAAACAGCCTATTAATGTTCCCACTACTGGGACATAGGACTCCTCTCTTCGAGAGGGAGGGGGCTGTAAACTACCACGCAAGCCCAGTGCGGGTTCGTAGATGTCACATGTCTTGGAATTATTGATTCTAGCACATGCCGTTTTCTACACGATGTTTTCCTTCACCGTTTTGAGAGCAGTGGTGATGAAATGATTTACATAAAGTAAAGCGCCTGCCTGAGTTCGAACCTAGGACCTACAATTCGTAAGTCGAGGCCTTTACCACTAGGCCATCACTGATGAAATACTATTTCAATAGGCTAGAATAAAATGCGTGATGAGCATGATCCAATGATACAGATGCCATAAGACTGTCATTTTCAAGCACATAATGTTACTTGCTTCGAAATGGTTGGTTAACAAAAATGATACTCCTTATACTTTAGACACTTGGATCTTTAAAATTTGGATTGCCGAAGTATTACAGATATAAAAAGAAACATCAGTGGTTAGTGTTTCTTCAACTGCCACTGCATATGACATTTGACATGGTTATTCACTAAAATTTGTTCTTTATGATACTCTAAATTAAAATTCAAATTATTTTACTTCACATAAACCTACATGAGCACTTATGAAACATCAGAAGCTAGGTGCACGGTTCCAATTGGTCGTTTCGTATGGAGAAGAGCCGGCAAGAAACTCCGCGGTTACTCTTTTAAAAATAATTGGCTTTTACAATATTTTCAAATAACAGTGTTAATAGGTATGGGAGGACGGCGTAGGTCTTTCAACAAGTACCAGGTACTTAACAATATCGAAAATGGTCAATAAATCTACAGTCCACTAAGCCTACAGCGTTCTCTCTCCGATAATACCGCGGCTGGGGTGAGAATTGGATGATACAGAATTTGAGCTTTTAAATTTTCTACATCTTTATAGTTCCATAATAAAATTCATTGCCTTCTCCACAAAATCCTATTTCACGTTCCACATCCAACGTAAGGGGGAGTGTCCACTGTCCACCGCGACGTTGATGTATCATGTCGGATCAACGGACGGGCAAGCGCGTCTGTCCTCCACCTAATCTCCATACATTATGGTCGTGGATATTGTTCAAATAAATGGTACTTGAGACTTAAGTTTTGACAGTAGCTCTTAGGGTTGCCCGTTTGTGTTGATTCTACAAGATTTTTTTCTAACAGATTACGAGAGTGATTACTTTTTTGTTAAAGAAACACGTGTTGTTCTGACGTTATTTTAATATGGGTAATGTAGTAGCTGATAATCCCTTCTATGTATGGAGATGTAAGAAATGGTATGACAGCTAGTAACCATTAGTTGTGACATGAATCAGAAGCAAACTGGAGGATTAGGTCGTATAATGTGTCAGCTAGTTATCACTCTCGTTCGATTTGAAGTTTTTTATTTTTTTCCAAGTGTGATCTATTCGCGAAACTTCTAAAAGAGTAAATTAGGTACCTTTAGAGGTATGAGGAACAGGGTGGAAAGTTCACTCACCCTCTTTAGAAAAGGGAGGATCCTCCGACCAGACGGGTGTCGTGTATGGCGGGCAACTGCCCAACGATTGATGTCGGATAGTATTATATTTGTTGTTCGCGCGGTAAACTCTAATTGCGCGATGCAGGATTTGTGTGACGTCAGGTCTTTTATGCGTAGTTCGCATGTGGCGATGTAGATGCCGCCACATTCCTATTATTTTGGTGCCACAATGTTTGAAGATATGTGATTTACCTAAGATTTTTGTACGTGATCTAGGTCACCTCTAACTTAAGGAGTCCCCAGAAAATACCAGTAAGGCATAATTTTTTTGACACAATCGATTAAATAAATTTGAAATAAAAAAGAAAGCATTAACTAACGAATTTCACACTTAACCATAATCTACAAACCAAGAAACGTGCTGAATTAAACAAAACGTAAAATAACCTGTCTCAATTGCAAAACAAAGATTGTTTTCAACAATTGAATTGTAAAAATGATTCAAATAGTAGTTGTAATACAAAAGTAACGAGCGGGCGGCGGCGCGGGCGCAACGTATGGAGATTAATTTGCGCTCGACGCCCCCACTGACCGCGCCACAGCCTCCCGCACCGGTAGCCTATTGTGGATATGCCTGCAACATTTTCTATACAGAGTGAAAACACGAGTGTTTTTCAAAAGGCCGTATTTACATTTCCAACAAATTCTCACAAACCGTAATTTTCTTTGGGACTTAGAAAAGTTGCAATTTTTGTTAAGAAAGACGGGAAAAACAATGATGAACAAACTAGATGGACATCAAAAAAAATTATGAACCTACATTAGATTAAAATGGATATGATGTAAACGAGATGAAAAAGCAGTGATGATCAAAATAACTTAAAAGCTTTATTGCAGCCGACGTTTAATAAAAAGTTAGACGTTAAAATCTAGCCCAAAAAAATAAGTAAACCAATATAATATTATTCATAAAATCTTCAGGTCCACAATATGACAACGTGGTTGGTTAACAAACGAACAACCCCATCCCTCGCTACCCTTGTAGCAGTCTTGGTAGGTATATAAGGTAAGGAACGGAGTAATTTACTACGACTGACGCTTCTTGATACTTGAACAAGTATTATTCAAATAAAATAAATAATTATTTCACCTAGCACTATAAATTTTAAACAAAAACTCTCGATATGATCAATAAGAAAGTTTTATGATATTTATTGCAATAAAAATAACTTTGAATTATCAAAATATGCAGGAAGCTTACTGGTAGCTATTCTGCGCTGCTAAGCCAAATGGCGCTATCTCTGACATACGGTATTTTAGTTTTTTTACACCATTCAGTAGCTTTAACTATTTCACATCTAATGGTGTAAGCCAAAATATAGTGCTATCTAACTTTAAACATAAAAAACCACTAAGAAGTTCTTTTTTATCCTTATTTTTCGTTAAATTACAATGTACAAAAAATGAAATTTCTCAAAACTTACTCCGATACGATTGAGATAGCGCCATTCGGCTTAGCAGGGTAGTATTTCAGGATATCATACGTTCTCTGTGACAGGGAGTGGGTCGTCATCCGTTGTCACTTTTCATTGTAGGATACCTTGTGTTTATATTTAAATTACATAAGTATTTAATTAAGAAATTGCTAGTCACGCGAATCTTGTTTGTTTGGTTATTCCAACCAGAAACTGAATTCTGTACACATTTAGTTTCCGCCCTAAATACAAAAATGATACGGTAATGAGTTCATTACCGTACCATTTTCCGGAATTAGAAACATTACATACTCCAAAATAATAATTCACAAAGTATTAAACCTCTTTACTCCCACTAAAGTCTGAGTGTCGAAGATAAGGCAGGCTGGGCGAACTATTAACAACTACGTCTGCTGAATATGAACCCGGTGCCTCAGCCAACAGCGGCCATTTAATGAATATTTGATCCCCATTGCACTGGTCGCATGCCTGGACATATTCGAATCAATTGTACAATGTTCCTTACAACAAACGGACGGAATAATAGAGATGGCGGCGGAAAATTTGAATGAAATTACGCCATTTTTTTTTTGTTTGTATAATTGTCATATCTTGTTTGTATTTCTCTTAAGTTCTCGTGAAATAATTGTTGTTAATTTGATAAATGGAAATTCACTCATTCTGAAGATAAAAACCGTGGAGTACCCTATCGGCCAGTTTTTTTTTTCTTGAAAAACAAAAAAAACGATAAATTAAAGTCGTGTACCTAAATTATAAATATTCATAATAGGTACCTTTGAATGGAAAAAAAATATTTTGATTTTTAGAAATAACAACCTTGATTAGGGAGATAGGTACGAAGAAGAAAAAAAAATCATGAAGTAAGCAAACTGCTTGAATTTCTAACTAAAACAGAAGTACAACTATTTTCTTAATGTCCCTCGGCAAACTTCGTGTTTCGTCAGAAGTCGGATTTCTATCAGTTGCACTTGGCGGTTGTACACACGGCTACACATCAAGCTATACATTTCCAGTATAAGCTGACCTCGCGTTGTACGGAAATCCTATACAATGGGAGATCCGCATAAACTGGATTTGTATAGCTTGATGTGTAGCCGTGTGTACGTATTGACTCCTACCGCTACGCCCGCGTTGCCGTCAACCATAATTACCAAGTGCAAAGGACAACTGATAGAAATCCGACGACTGACGAAACACGAAGTTTGCCGAGGGACAGTAAGAAAATAGTTGTACTGTAGCTACCTAGATCCTCATTATTTATGATAATAAGAATACCTAATATTTGTTCATAGTATTTTTTTTTATGTTTCCGTCCAGCCCTATCTAAATATTAACACTACATCAGAAATATCCCAATCCACGGGTTTAGCGCAATATCGCAATTCTTAAATGATTCGTGGAATTGAAATAGGTAAAGTACGACACAATTTAGATGTAGCATCGGCAAAATTCGTAAAACCGATCACCATCCGAACTGAGTGCGCCTTCAAAAGCAAACGCAATAACGTGTGAAGTCATACCTATAACCAAATACATTCGTAAAATTTAAATGAATTAATGCATTAAAAAAAAAATGGCTACCTCTAAGTTGTGTCGAGCTGTGCATATTTGATTTTCCTCATTGGTATGAATTTTACGAGTAACTGAATGATATGAATAATAACACACCAATTCATAAATATTCAATTTACTTAGAAAAGAGAAGTAAACATCAACACTATATGCCGAATCAGAACGTAAATATAATTAATTATACTGAAATACATAGAGAACCTTTATAATTCGACATTTAAATAAAATATTAAACAGGTAAGCAAAGAATTCGGTGCATTTACTATGTGACGTACTTTATGCTCCTGCCTGCTTCCCGCAATACTAAACTTGTCTGCATACGTCTCCAATCTCGCCACAGACACAACAAAGAAATAAAGAAAAAAAAAAGCATATAAAAGCACATCGCAAATGAGAAATCCACTCGAGACGAAAACGGGTCGCTGAAAGTAGACGCCGATACCAACCGGCACATAATTAGCTGTTTAAGTTTTCATTCATAAAAAATAAACTTAAAGTAAATTAACATAAAATTCAAACAGAGCAACTCATTACATTATAATAAGTTTACGTAGTAACAAAAAAATTGCGAAAAAAAAAACTTTCATTATTAAACGAAATACTCGTACCTTCAAAGACTAACCTATTTGAAGCGAATTACGCGCCTAATCCAATATTTGTTCAAGAAGAAAGCAAGAGAAAAAAAAAATCGCCCCAATTAGCGTGCGACCCGGTTCTAAAAGAAAAACGAAATTGCTACGTAAAAAGTCGTAACTCAATTACTGCGATGAACCGCTGTCGCAATAAGGCGTTCGTTAGCAGGGTTGAGACTAAAGTCGGAGCATGCGCCGTGACCCGAGGTCGATAATGAGGGAGACCTCTCGCTCTGGAGCCTCAACATCACACATCCTCACAATTTAACGTTTACGTATTTACATACTCTCCCACATATGCATATTCACCCTATAACTAGGGTTGACAGGTGGGAGTTTGAATTTTGGCGGTTGGTTGTGGACTTTGTAGTACAGTCGTGCTCAGTGCACGTTTTTTTTAACTCCTACGCATCATAGAAAAATGTTTTTCCTGGGAAAACGAAGGATGCTGTAACCTGTCTGATTGAAACGCAAAGTAAAATATTTTGTATATTATGAAAATATTTTCCTGATTTAATCTGTGAATTTACCTCTACGCAACTATGATTTTCTACTTAATTGTATTGGCGAACTGTTGTTTTCAATACGGGTTTCCACTTACAAATTAAATTGCGTTAAATAATTATCATCATAGAACTATGTAGGTATACTAATTAACAAAATCAGATTATCATTATTAGAAGAAGAAAAAAACTCGCGCTCCGCTGAAAATTTCAACAAACCCAATAAAAAAAAAAAAAATAAGCATACCTAAGACGCTTTATATTCTCCGGCTGCCGACCCTACATCCAACACTATGACGTATATGCTCCGTACGGTACACATACGCAATCCTACACATTCGCACACACGAACCAAGATCTTGGAATTTGTTTAACTCAAGTAATGGCGTCTTACATTGACATTAGTTTGTCGAAAGATATTTATGTGAGTTGAATGTTTAGTTGAATAAGGGGTTAAGTTTATGGGCCCCCATTGTTGTAACTTTTCTAGTTTTTTCGTTGCTTATCTACGTATTTTATGAGATAAATCGTGTGATGTATTGAATCTGCAGGATTGATGGCATTACGAATAAAAGCATTGTCATATAGATTTTGTATAAAGGAAAGTATTTTTTTTTTTTTGTTACCTTCATCGTTATTTTCCTGTTCAGAGTGAATGGATCTTCTAATTCTTTAACATCAGAGTAAATAATAAGAACCTATTGTTTTTTTTTAACTGTTGGTTAACAATATTTTTTATTGTTTATGTCTATGTCAAGTCAAGCGACGTTATCTTCAGTTGTCGTTTAAAAGTCGGGGGGAAACGTCGCTTCTACGCGCGATCCTCTCCAAATTTTACAAATTTGAATCTGCCTTTGTTATAAATTACTGTCCCTATTCTAACCATAGTTAAAGACAATCAAGTAATTATAAATACAAGGTCTGAAAATATCTTTAATATAACAAACAAATCATTTACCAATCCCATAAAAAACTAACAATCATCCAATTAATTAAACCAATAATAATAATACTAAATTATTATCAAAACAAGTCGCGCCATCCACTCAAATCAGAGTCACATAAACATAACATCTAAAATTGGTAAGTTCTGTAGGAGCCATAACTCTCGTCTCACGTCGCAATATAATTAAAATCACGACTGTCCCGTGGTCCTCCGTGGAAGAAAGTGCCCCCCTCCCACTCCCCTACACCCCCAAGAAAAGGGGGGAGGGAGCCGGGGCGATTCACATTAATATTCCCCACTTTTATCTCTATATGCAAACTGGCAGCTAAAAGTTGGTCCGTTCATTGTGACCGGTTGATTCTTCCTAGTTGAATGATTGTGCTGTTCCAATGTTCGCGGGATGAGAAAGTTTTTGTTCAGCTATAGCTCCGCAGAATTCTTTTGTAGGTTTGATTTTCTTGTTTCATTATGAGCTCTGTAAAAGTTCTCGGTTTTGATTGCGGGGTAGTTTTTAATATTAAAGCGTTTCCCAGCGGTATTTGTCGGACAAAGTTTCTATGCTAAGATAATTGAATACCTTCTTACTTTCTACTGGTTTATTCTTAAACAAAAAGATACTTAAACATAAATTTAATCGTCCATTTACAAAAACACAAAAAAGTAATCTCGAATAAAATCGTAAAAGCAGAATTTTAAATTACCGCTGTAAATGACTGTACCACCATCAATTAAAGAAAACGCCGGCGCAAAGGACCGTAAAAAGTAATTCGGTCGAATCTAAGAACATAACGCCCATTTCGCAACTCTGATTGCTCTCAACAAATGAGAACGTTTCACAATCGTGGAAAATTTTAATTAAATTACTAACAGAAATTCCTTTTGACGACAGAATAATGCCGCTAAATACAAAATCCCATTGGTCATCTTGGCGAAAGGAAGAGCGGGTCGTTCTAATTACAAATAATCAAGCTTTCCGATTGGCGGGTGCGATCCCCTCTTGTGTTTGTTCTCGGTGGTGGGCGTGGCATTTCTCGCTCGCTCTTTTAATTAGTGTAAGGAGTAAATTGCTTGCGAGAGAGAGCACTGCCGCTAGTTTTGTTCGGGCGCCATCTCTTATTGGATGCTGTAACTAGTGGGGGGTAGGGAGAAAGGGGGAATAGTGTTACGTAGTTAATATAAGGAAAACACGTACGGCAAGCTTTGTAAGGGAAATGGCTCGGTTGACATTTTCAGAGTTGATAGTTGCACGCTTCTGAGTTAAATCGTTTGTTGGTATGTGACATGAGAATAACGATATAAAACACGGGGATGGAAGATAAATGTGTAACTATATCTATAATTTTTTTCCGGTAGATGGAAAAACACTTTTCTATCTAAATGTATGTGTCACATGTTACCTACATGAGTTGAATAAAACAAGGACTCAATTTATCGTTCTGAGTCTAGATTTATGTCCGGTTGATCCAATTGCCTGATGGCAATTGGATCGCCCCTATCACCTACATGGGATACACTGCCTAGCCCTTCGGAGATTGCAGGCCTGATGTTAAGGACTCGGAAAAGTCTGTATCACGCTCAATTACTCGTGGATATATACAATATCCCATGCTACTTTAACGATCCATCGCCATATCTGCGTTCCATATTCATCAATAAGGAAGTACCTACCTAAAGAAAATTTGCATCATTGTTGATACAATAAGAAACAACTGAGTCTCGAACCACCTTCGGTGTATCATCGACGCCCGTTTGCTTTTTTATTGCAGCTACCTCACCCTCCCCCCCTACTTCCCCCCACCCCCACGACGCAGCATTTCCAAGCCATTTAATATTAATGTGCATTTTCGTGGAGAGGAGAGATTCGTATAAAGCCCCAGTCTGCGATACACTACTATGGGGAAGTCGGGCTAGAATGGACAATACGTTTAAATTTTAATTATGCAAGCACTTGGAAGAAACAATTTTCCTTTTATGGCTGAAATAAGAATTAGCTGGCAAGTTTATTTTATGATGTTTTTAGTTTGTTGTTTAAATTATTTGTCTGCTTTGTAAGTAAATTGCTTTTATATTTGGATTAAAAAGTCATTATTAAAAAGACCCAAATGTTAAGAGTTTTTATTGACGGGTTAATACGAAGCACTTACGAGTGTGATAAAGGGTTAAAAATGTAGAATCTTAATAAATTATAAATTTTCAATAGACAAATGACATTCTATGCCCAAAAGCTACCGTACCCAAAACCCGAAACAACAATAATACAAAAAGAACCAGTAAATCAAAGTGGCTATTTCACACCGTTCTCCCCGCTATGCAGAGTTGCAGAGCTCCTAGCCAGCCTTACACTGGATTTATTACTCGTAGTTAAAAGTAGTTCGTAAGGCCAACAGTAGTTCCAAACAGCCATTTCCAATAGATAAAGCTTCGAGACAGATTCCAAATACATTAGGCGGTGACGCAAGAAGGGGTGAGACTATTAAAAATTCCACAGAAATACACGACGATACGTCGGTCGGCGTCGTGTATTTTCGGTCGAAACTCGTGCGTCGAGTGCATGACACGTTTATTAGAAAATTTCCTCTCCCCTGACATGATTTTGTGAAGGTTTTATGTAAGTAGGTATCAGCATAAATAAAGATGATATGTACAGCGGAATTTTGAGGAGACGACGTCGTTGCTGAAGTTCTAATGTGAGTAGTTCATGGAAGCAGCTTTTTTTAAAAATCAATGTTATTATGTCACAAGAATTCCAGGGACGGGACTCGAAGAAGCTTCAACCTTTATAATATGTGAACCACATGTCATGTCAAAACGATTAATCTTGTCGTTTTCTGAAAATCATAAAACAAGTCTGTGAGTTAATAATTATACTGTCAATTAATCAAAGCAATAAAATCTTTGGCGTTAAAAATTTATTCATTTAAGAGCATTAATGGTGAGGAATTATGTTTCCTCGAACTCGGAAAAATCAATTTTTGTGAAAACTTTGAATAAAATATTTTATTTAGATAAAAGTGATTGACGTCAGGTCCATGCTTAAAATTTTGTATCTTAATATACCAATTTCTAAAAATTTCATAAAAGTTTCTAATATAATTAAAACTTAATAACTAAAAATTTCTGCCATCATCATTCATTTATTATTTGGTAGGACCAAATAAAAAAATTATGTTCCACAGGACCTATATAAAATTTGAATCCTACAAAAAAACGATAAAATTAAATGATACACAGAATATTCATTTCTAACTACCCGACTTCCGACACATACCTACTAAAGTACTTATCTATAGGATAGAGAGGGGTGACAATGGTCTCGAAGGCGAATCGTAATTCCTATTTTACAAATGGTCCACGATTTATACGACACCTCCGTGATTATTCGCAGTACCACAATAAATTACCTGAGTTTGGTCCAAAGAGGATTTTATTTTTGGATTTATAACCGCCATCGTGTAATTCGGTGTCCTGATGAGGGTTGGTACAGATGGTTCTTGTAATATTAATTAGATATAAATTATGAGAGATTCTGTCTTTATATTTCGAATTTAGGACTGGGAATTATAAAATTGGATTTAAGATTTATTATACAGATAAGACTTTTAAAGTACAGACTTACTAAAAATATCAGGTAGACGAAGTATCTTCTCTAAAAATTGGATCAGAATATTACTAATAATTTTCTGATCCAATTTTTGCAGACCTTCTTTCCCTCGTTAAAATCCTAATGGTATAATTAGCACTACTTAATACGATCGACTATCATCTTAACACAACCAACACAATCCATTATCCGCTTACTACCTATTTTGTACCGAAACCAAAATTCAAGAACAGATTGTAAAAGAATTCAAAGAATCTTACGAAAAAAAATTCTCCATGCAATTATTTAACAAAGATATTCCGATCATTCTAATTCTCATATCTGATCTAATCATCAAAGCATGCTTAAGAAATTATTTATCGATATCTTAAGCTTTCAAAATATTTACTATGTTAATTAATTATCTGACAAGCGACAAATATGTAAGCAATGGCCGCCATTCGAGCCATGTGGTCAAGTTGAAAACCTATTTTATAGCTTCCTGTCAACATTGAATAAATTTACCTTTTTTTTTTGAATTTTGATGAAGTTAATTCTCATAGTTAGTTGCTTACTTTCTTTTTCTGGTTACCGCATGTCAGCTGTTTTATAAATTGATATTGCCTTTTCTGCGAGAGTAATTGGTGGAGGCGACTACTATATATACGTAATTATCAAGTTGATGAGTAGCAGTACTTAAGACGACGATAACCGCCTTTTAATGATTTTATACTGAAGATCACGTCTAAACGAGTAGTGTTAATGATTTGGAAAAACAATATGTTAAATTAAAGCTTTTTCTTAATAAAGGAATATTTTAGATTATGTTTATATTTCATAGTAAAATTAATTTATAAAGTTTTGCCTAACGCGGATAAAAAACTGAGAATCACGTAAAATATAACAAGCGTATTTTTCTGAAATTTACACCATTTTAAAGATAATTTAATTATTGATCTTTTAGTATACGTTTTTTATTAAAATACTTTTTGTTTTATGTACACTCAATAATGCATCTAATTTGGGACACCGCTCCTTGATGGGCGAGTCCTATTACTGGATGGGCGTAGGACGTGTTGCGTGAACTCAGTACAGAGCACGCAAACTAACCACTCAAGGTCACTGGCATATACCTGCGTCTTAACAAGTTTTTTTTTTAACTTCTATCACCAGCTAAGTGTTTTCATGTTAATGATTGAAGTTAGCAACAATATCATTTTTATAATTAACTTTATTCATGGGCAGCGGACATATTAATAGGTCACAGTTACAGCAACAATAGGATAAAAAACATGATAAGTAGGTACTACTTTTTTCCTACGACCAGCAACAGCTGCGAATGTAATTGGTGCTGGTCGTAGGAAAATATCTGGTTGTGGAACATCAAGGAAACTAAGACCGCGAGTACCACTGAACAGTTTCGTCTCGTCAAAACGAGACAAAATGTGCGAGCTGATTGACCTTGATCAGGTGCTGAGGATAGTCGGTATAGGATCTATGACGTTGGAGCATCTTTCTGGCAAGTGTGACAAAGTGGCAGGGACTTCTTTCTTTTTTCTTTTTCGTGGGGCTAGTGACTAACCTGGTTAGAGTTGTATGCCGCCCACGGGCCTCTGACTTGGTTTCAAATGCCGTCGAGAAATATCTCTCAGGAGGTTTCCTCACGATGTTTTCCTTCACCGTTTTGAAAGCAAGATGATAATTATACAATACGCACATGAATCCAAAAAGTCAGAGGTGCATGCCTTGGGTTCGTACTCGATACCTATGACTTGGCAGTCCGACGGTCACACCACTAGGCTGCAGTGCGGGACTAGTAACAATACATAACAACTCGCTTGTTTTTCGTCGAAGGGTTTGGCAGAGATGACCAAAGTGAGTACCAAGTGGGTACACTATTGGCTAGTTATGTTTAAATCCTATGTAATAGGTGACGTGCCTATTGCCATCAACCGGACACAAATCCAGACTTCGGGCTGTTACTGAGGAATTTTTAACGGAAAATTCAATAACAGTTTGCCCGACCTGGGCATCGAACCCGGGACCTCATGCTCAGCAGTAGCGCTTGCAACCACCAGACCAATGAGGCGGGTCGTTCGTAACTAGTAACTTAAGGCAATAAATTAGCTATTCTGGAAGCTGCGCGCGTAACATGACAACCATAGAAACGGGTTTTCTACGCGTTTTGTCGACGGTAGAATAGACAAAATGACAGATTATGATTGTTGTATGTCATTTTGTCTATTCTTCCGTCGACAAAACCCGTTTCTATTGTGGTCACGCTAACCATACCGTGCTGGTAAAAACAACCTGGAGCAGTTCGTTGGAAAAAATTGGAAAAAAAAAAATATAACAAAGCTACCGCAAGGCAATAAACCTCCCAAAATAAGACTACCACATTATGTAAAGGACATTTCCGAAATCCGTCTTGATAAAAAAATGCACATCGTACAAGGCGCGCCCGTCACGGCACACTACACTCTTAATTTATAGACCAAAGTGTTAATTACAGTAATGAATAGCCTACATTACATGGCTATCGTGCTTATCGCTACATCTATTTGTTCATGTTAAACGCTTATGTTAATTTGAGGAACTTTGCTCCAATGAGTACGGGAATGTCGATTGGGCGGCCTTTGATATTAAACCGTTTCTATGTGTGATTTTAAATATTCATGGGAATCTGTTTTTGTGTTTTGTTTATTTGGTTGATTATGATATTTTGCGTAAATAGGCTTGAAGTTTATAGTATCACAGGCCTCGATAACATAACATAACGCCACAAGCAGTGATAGCTTAGTGGTGTGACCGTCGGACTGCCAAGTCAAAGGTCCCGAGTTCGAACCCAAGGCACCTTCGACTTTTCGGATTCATGTGCGTATTGTATAATTATCACTTACTTCAAAAACGATGAAGGAAAACATCATGAGGAAACCGGCATGCCTGAGAGATATTTCTCGACGGCATGTGAAGCCAAGTAAGAAGCCAATGGGCGGCTTTAAAACTCTGACACCAGGTTAGTCACTAACCACACGAAAAGAAGAAGACATAGCTCCTGTTTCCCCGAAAGGTTGCGCAGAAGTGTACACCCACATTTTACCAGTTATGTCAAACCCATGTACGTAATAGACGGCGAAAATATTGCCGTCAACCGGGCACAAATCCAGACTCCGGGCTGCTACTGAGAAATTCCTGCCGGAAAAACCCAGTAACATTTTGCCTGACTTGGGAATCGAATCCAGGACCTCACGCTCAGCACCAACATATAAGGTGCAAGATAAGTTGCTATTAATTTGTTTTCGCTTTAATTGGTACTCTTTTGTTTCTACAGGTGTGAGGAGCGATGGAACGAGACCACTTTATATCAGGGGAATAGATAGATAGCACACGAAAGCACAATTAAAAAATAACAAACTACATGAATATATATAAAAACATTGCCAATCTACAAAAAAGAAAAACATAAGTAGGTACTTAAAGAAATGAAGTGATATTATGACATACTTTGTTTAAATCAAATAAGGAAAAACAAGGCGCGGTGTGCATCTCAAGGTTGCACAAAATGGGAGTCCAGCTGATATTCGCTTATATTCTGCTGGATCCCTCAAAATTCAAAATTCGAAATATTTTATTTCACATAAACCTACAAGGGCACTTTTCGAAACGTCAGAAGCTAGGTGCACGGTTCCAATTGGCCGTTTCTTTGCCCTGCAGTGACATATGGACGTCGAGCAGACAAGATAAATTGGTGTTGATTGAATCGTCAGCATTTGTATAATCTTAAATTCAGTCATAGACACTGGGACACTCACTAATAGAGCAGCGGTGGCCCAGTGGTAACGGCTGCGACTCCGTCAGGAAAAAATAACGAACATTCATACAACTTTTATCTCTTTAACCCCTTATGGGAATTAGTTTTCAAAAATCCTTTCTTAATGCTCACTTTCGACAAGGAACTCCTTTGCTAAATCTTATGCTTCTAAACGCCTCGGTTCAAGCTGTGCGTTGTCCATTAATAGGTACATTTATCGGCCTATAATATTCCCACTGCTGGGACTCAGGCCTGCTCTCTGTGAGAGGGAGTGAGCCGTAATCTACCACGCGGGCCCAGTGCGGGTTGGTAGATGTCACATTTCTTAGATTTTTTGATTCTAGAACATGTCTGTTTCCTCACGATGTTTTCCTTCACCGTTTTGAGAGCAGTGCTGATGAAATAATTTACACAAATTAAAGCCGCTCGCCTGGGTTCTAACCCATGACTCGTAAGTCGCGGTCGTTACCAACACTGCTGTCACCACCACCACCACTGATTAGATGCAATAGCACAATATACGCAATAATTTAAAAATAAAATAAATAAGTTTTATGATTCCACCATGTGCAGCTGAATACCAGGATTTTTCAAGGAGCGACTGCCTATCTGACCTCCACAACCCAGTTACTGGGTAACACGATATACTTGATAAGACTAGTTTCCAGACTTTTGGGCTGTTGAATGCCCTAAACGACTGTCAAAGATCTACGCATAACAGCCGGGACCAACGGCTTAACGTGCTTTCCGAGGCACGAAGGAGTCTCGATGTGTAATGAATGGTCACCCATCCACGTACCGACAACGGCAGGCGTAGCTTAACTTTCGATCGACCCGAGCGGCTATTATCATTTAGCTACGAGCCATCATACAATTACCATTCAATTAAAGCAATAAAAACAGTAAAAAGCCGATGTAAATGAATCATGCTTTTAACAACAGTGATGAAACTTATCTATTCTGATGTTTATCTATCTGAATTATAGTTAACTAAACGGCAATTACACGCCAATTAACTGCCTATATTTTATGTTAATTAAATGCACCCTAACGTTACATTAACTATCATTTTAAACCTTCTTTTTAACCATTAAGTTCCGTTTAAAGTCAATGAATAATTATCACTTTATGATCTTCAACAACGTAACAAAACGATTGCGTGTTAAAAAACGGGAAGAATATTTTAAAAAACTAGTTTTTTTAAACATTGTGATGTTATTATGACGGATAGGTACTAATATCACATTTAATTTTCAAGGCAATAATTTTAGTTATTAATGAGTTAAATTAGAATAAGGTTAAAACTTAGGTTGTATGCGTTTTTAATTTAAAATAACGTTAAAATTCATTTGACACTTTCACTAACAATTTCTTTAAAAATATTACCTTATTAATGTTATATCTGATATTTATTGCACAGTCTCAATTAAAAAACATAACACATTACTTTAAATATTTATTACAGTTACTTCAGACCTCTTAAAATATGAAAAATCTCATTCGTTATGCCTTTTTCTTTTTCACTTTAAACAATGAAGTAAAAAATATTTTGTCAAGGTACAGTCAGGGTCTTTTGTTAGTCTCTAAAAATAAAAGTCAGATACTTTATTAAAACGATTTGTCATCTACTCAGCAGTGCCTAACAGAACCGATATTGATGAAACTGCACACATTTTTATTACAAGCGAAGGATTAATAGTAGACAGGAAGACTCGGCTCGCATAAATATCTCATTAGGCAAAGATTTATTACTTAAGCAGTCACGAAACTGTAAAAAAAGTTTGGAAGAAAACGGTTTTGATAATTACTTGTCAACATGCGATTGTCTATTTGGAGCTCAATGTTGGTTAATTTGCCTTTTTTTATTTGCCGTAATATATCATTTTGTTAATGACACCTAAATGAAGAGTGATCACGAACGCAATCCACAAATTTTACTAACAAACTTGGTGCAATAAATTAGAAAATTAAGTATTTTTTACAGCTTGTGTAAACGAGTTTGCCCAACAAAATTATCTGTATTTGTGTTGGAGTTTAAGCCTCGGGTATTGCGTAAATTTTGTTTTTGCTATTTAGTAGGTGACTTTTTTTACTTCTGATCTGACAAATCGTTGTCATAGATACAACTTATCATAACTAAACATATCAACTATATTGTAATATTCAAATAGCCTATTTTCACTTTATTTAGGCTAAACTACAAGTCTGAAAATACAATTAATTAAATAGGCCCATTTTTTGCATGACGATAAACATTAAAACGTTACTTTTACTCTCAAAAATACAAATCAACAGCTGTTTGACATGATCACAAATAAAAGAAATAAAAAAGCGCAGCTATTAAAATTCGTTCCCCGATTGTACCGATAAGCAAACACTGTGCAGGAAAGGTGACATTCGGTAAGCATAAAAGTCTAAAGGAATCGGTGTGCGTCCTAATAATTTATCGACAGTATGACCTCGCTTTATTTACATTAAACAAATTGTTAATTTTTTGATAGTTATCACCCGGAACAGATGGTCGAAACCAGAGAATGCAAACCCAACAAAATTTGAACTTTAGTTGTACTAATTTTGGGTTGAAGTTCCAGTGTTGTCGAGTGGAATTCTTTAAAGTGTTTTTTATGTTTACGCCGTAATAATTGTGGAAGGTAAGCATGGCATGTGCCGTGGTTATGAGACAGGTTGACCGCATGTGGCGCAATCTGCTAAGTATTTTATCGTACATTTTAGATTATAATTTGACGCGTATCGTTTACCTTAATGAAATTTGTTTTGTGGCCATACGATTTCTTGTTATCTGGACTGGCAACTCTGGTAACGTAACTTAGGATTGGATGTATTAAAAATATGAAATTTGATATGTACTTAAGTACTTGTGTTCAAGTTATTAGGTTTTATCGAACAAGTTTTATGATTGTACCTTAAACCTTTGTACAGTGGTCGGTAAAAGTAATCTTTTAGTATTTGAATATCGTCCTTATAAATAGGTTTAGGGCTCACAAAGCTTAGGTAAGTTCTTTTGGAATGTTAGAGATTTCTATCGGGTGCAAAAGTTTTATTGATCTATAATTTATTCAGTTTCTTTGACAACCATTATTTTTGTAATTATCAGACTTTTTAAGTCAATAGTCAATCTATTGTATCTTATAACCGTTTCAACGACTAATCTTCCCAATTCGACGTCAACATGTAGAGACAACGCAGAGGTGATCGCAGCATCACTTCATGGGATGTTGATTGTTGGTAGTACATTACTAACTTTTAGGACGACCATCACAGAAAAATTATAAAATGGTAAGAGATTCTGTAATGGCGACCACATACACGCATAACAGTCAATCCTTTGCGACAATCTTTTGGATGGTCCAAATGCCTTACTTTTTACACTAAAAGACTCTAAAATCGACGTTATTTATGAAATTATTAAACATTAAAACGCACACGTGTGTCATAAACAACAGCAATGTGTAAAGCGTCCCATGTGTCCGGGAGTAAAGTGCGACATTTATTCGCACAAACCATTACCGAGCGCCACCGAAAGTGCCATTAACATAAAAGAACGAAAAGAGAAACTACTTTCAAACTCAATATCAGAATCTTTTGTGTAGCAAATCTACTCTCGAAGCCCTCAGTTGGCGGCCATCCGTTAACACATTGATTATACATCAAGAAAAATAAAAAGGAAATAGCACCACGAAAAAAGCCGCCGTAACGATTTCAATCAGACAAAACGTTTTGCGTTTTTATGGTGGCACGCCATCGGCGACTATCTCGTTCCGAAACAGATTATTTCTCATTTGATTTATGGCGGTTGAATCTTCCAACGATATTATGTTTTGGTCATCCATTCGATTCCTATTTGAATGCTGAACGCCGAATGGGGTGGTATGAGACGGGGGTGGCACTCGTACTATATTAATCTCAAATCCATTTGTTGTAATCTGCATTCGATAGTGGTGCTCTATTCAGTGGCGTTAGGGTCGAAAGTCGCGTTTATTGTACGCATGAGTTAGGACAGTTCAGAGATCGCCAACCGATAGAGGTGAGAGATGAAACAGTAGCATCGAATTCATTTCGCCGATGTATAATTCCGTCTCTTTCTTACGCCCTGCGGGAGACTGGGCCCTAGTATGTATCAGATTTGGGTTTTATCGTTTTATTGCTTATTCTTTTTAGATTTTCAGCGGCGAAGGCATATCATTTTGTTTTTAATGCGAGGCATAAATAACCGCACAACCAGCCAGTGACTTAAAATAATGGCGCGTTTAGGAAAATATGCGGAAGTGAGCACTATTTCTTACGTAGCAATAAAGAAGATTTGATGCACATTTTTATTGTAATTCGATGTTGATAACAAAATTGTTTTTATTGTGCAAATTTGCAAATTATGGTTTTGTGGTAGAACCTTATTTACGTTAATTATATTCCTTCATAATCATGGTTTTCTTATTACTGCGTCATTGAAAAACAGCCTTCTATTCAATAAATTGGCTACAGAGAACGTCAATCATATATTAAACTTCCTATGAATTGCCGTTCAATTTCTCCGGAGTGATTTTAAAGAGCGGAGGGGTGATTTGCTTGAGTAAGTATTTTGCAGCGAAATATTTTGTCGTCGGTTTGCCGCATCTGGCGTAGGTCCAGTCGTCTGATGACAGCTTATGAATATTTTTGGCAAAATTCTTCGCTTTTCCATTGAATTTATTCTTTTTGTTTAACTTTTTGTTCCAAATTAAACTTTTCACATTGTGCTATGCAATACTTTACAGTCTCGAAATGTCAATAAAAGTATTTATCTAACATAAATTTTTCAGCATTATGGTCGGTTCGACACTATTTGCGCATATATGTCTAAATCTTTATGTCATCTTAAGAAAACGATAAAATACCTCCATTTATTTGCAAGTAACCTTTCTCACCTGAGCTTACGTTTGCTAACAATAGGCGATAGTTCCCACTACTCAATAATAGATGCCGCTGGGTAGCAGCGCGGCCACTGTCCCGTAGTGCCACCCCTCGCCGCATGGGGCGCCACGATCGCCCATTGTTCGGACCCTAGCATCAAACAGAGTTCGATAACGCATAAATTCAACGGGTCTCGAATCTTTTGTTTTATCTCAGTAACGTATGGACACTGCGAAGTGAGTCCGTATGATGTTTTGTTATTTGTTTTAGCTTTATTAATGAAATATGTCGCTTGGTGCACACAGCCGCGGCTTTATTTTATTATTTTAGTTACCATTTGTTATCACGACTTTATCTGCCGTATAGAACAGGGATGCATCGAAAAGTAAATTATGACGGTATTGTTCGGGTCAGATGTCTTTAGTGAGGAACAATAGGAACGAATAATTTTTGTTTTCGGTAATAAATTGTATATTAACAAACACTGTTACATCCGAAATCGTTTTGAAAACTTCTGACTGAGATCTTACGTCGATTTCTCAAGTCATACATAATTTAAAAAAAGAATCGGATGATTAGAATGCAAGCCATTCAGTCAAAGAATTGCCATACCAGCAGATTCGCTAGTGGTTTTGTTTTTTTTTAATTTTAGTTGTTGTCGGAAAATGGAATAGACAAAGCAACTTTTCCATTTTCCAATAACAACTAAAATTTAAAAAAAAACTTGTCTTAAAACAAACTACAAATACCTAACTCATAATTTAATACAATGACATGATTATAATTATTTTTATTAATTTTATTATTTAAGTACACACAGTAAAATACAATAGTAAGATACGACCTAATTATAATTTGAGTACAATTACCTATCATAATAATATTATATCTATTTGCTCTGTTAATTAAGAGCACAGGAAACCTTGCCCTCAGTTTTCCTCTGAAACACTTCCCTCAACATTTTCATCAGTGACGTCATAAACTTTCAACATTTCATTTCCTCTTTAATTTTATACAGGGTGTCGTTAATCCATCGATATTAGAAACAGAGTAAACATTGCAATCTTCCTCAATCTTCTTCGAGTGACTCTTTACTTTACTTCAGAGGGGAAGAACTAATGAACCGATGAAAACTTTCGCTATTTATAAAGGAAACTTCGTCATCTGGTAGCTGAGCCGTTCGTGAATTAAAACCTTTGAAAGGAAGTTTGTCTAAAATATTGACTGAGATTTCATAACTGTTTTGTATCCGAAGGATTTGTGCGGTGTTATCCATGCGGTGATGTCCATGCGTAACGTTCGTGAACGGGCGCCGTCAGAAGGGACTGGTCATCTCTTAACTGCTTATTTTAATTAAATGAAATTTTTGAATTGTTTATTTATTTATTTCTGTTACGGCCGCTTTTAACGTTTCGCATCATTCTCACATGCATAACTTCAACACGAATGATGTAACCAATATTTTGTAACCATATCAAGATTTAAAAGAGTGTCCGTGGTGAGTTTCTTGCCCATTCTTCTCCATAGATACCTACTACGCTTTGGAATGGGCATCTAGCTTCATCTTTCTGACTGACCGACCCCTTGAAAATTCAAAAGTGCCTGTAATTGGCTTATTTGAAATAAATGGTTTGAGTTTGAGTTATTTTTGTATTTATTAATAACTACCTTTTTCCAGCGGCTCACACCCGAGGAGGCCGAATATTATGCTACGTAAACGTACATATAACTGGGGTAAAAAATAATCCTATGTCCTTGTCCAGGTCATGGTCTACCAATGTGACAAATACCATCGTAACCCGTTTAGCCGTTTTTGCGTGATTGAGAAACACACAACAAACAAACTTTCTCATTAATATTATTAGTTAGGATCACACTGGGCTATTGTCCAGTGTCATCTTAACTAATAATACCTACTGGAATAATACGGGACGGTACACTATTGTGTACCATCCCGTTTTTCAGAATCTGATCAGTAGTTTCGAGGAGTACCTACATACAAACTCACAAATTTTACCCGTTTTAATATTAGTAATAATTATTATATATTATTAATACGTGAAGCAAAAACTTTGTACCCCTTTTTACGAAAATTACGCGGACGGAGGAGTATGAAACTTGGCACAGTTAAAGTTTATATGGAGAAGGAGTGCAGAAAGCTAATATTTTTATATAATACAGACTTTAGAAATAAATCAAATTAATTTTAAAAAAACATTACACACTACCATGCGTTTGACACAAGATGGCTACCTTAGAATTAAAACATTTAATGTATTATGGTGGAATTTCGACCTCTGGGCGAACACTGGTATTAGTATATGTATAGGTTTATCAAATGGAATGCATCAACTTCTAGAGCAGTCATTTCAGCTCCAGATTTCGTCTTCCATTTGATTTTTCATTCTTATGGAAGCAAGGCATCACCACATACATTTTCACAATATGTTAGTGATATTTCTTGGTCGCAAGGTCGATCAATGTCTATTACCCCATAAGCAATAGCGTACCACTTCAATCATACAGAACCGCTATTTTATTCATGAAAGAACATCAAGAATAGACATTTATTTTCCTTTTTCAGAAAAACTTGAAAAGTAACAAAAATTTGCTTAAAAAAAAATTGTTATTTTTCTAAAACGTTGCAATTACTATCACTAACATTATCGTATTCACAAAATACAAATGTACCGTCCTACCCTACTAATGATATTTTAAACAAATTCATTACAGAACTAACAAATATATTGCGAGTGGACATTCGTCACGCGCCCCAACCCTTTCCCTGCGGGAGTGGGTCGAAAATGCCCGCTGTGCTAAATCCAAATGAACGTAATAATTGACGCTGCCCACTCAACGACGACCTTTGGGCATGTTTGACACGGGCTAGGACAGAATGGCGTGGAGATTTGTTTAGAATGATTTATTAGTACCTAAGATTATTTTTAGTCTTGTGTTGTAACAATTATTACTAAATGTTGTACTCGTATTTAAATACAGTTTTACGAAAATGCTCAAAAGTGTTATGCAACAATCAATCAACTAAGACTTTTAAAAAAATGGCTTATTTATGGGAAAAAGCCTATGGTTTCTATAAAAGAGTGTGAAAACCTCGACGACATCGACATAAAAAAATACTTTTGACATAAAATTATGCAGCGACAATGTTGATGCCAATGTGTTAATTTATTTCAATCAAGATTATTTAAATAACATAAACGTTTAATGACCTAGTATTAATTACCAAAAGTATCATCATAAATCAGAACCAGAACTTACAACCCTACTATAAGAACTTAATACCCAACAATGATTAAGACTCGTAAAATACTAAAACACGTCCTCTAAAATCTGTTCCAACCCGCCCCTATACTAACAAGCGGGGGTGACATAATCGGAGAAACAAATCTGGCTACTGGTGCTGCATATAAATGATGATGATTAATTTGTTCTTCGCAAATGACAAGAAGGGTTAAAAGGCAAGGGTAGGGCGTAATTTTGCCACTTGTACCAAATATCCCTGGTATGCAGGAGTGGGGTTGAATTTGCGCAGTTTAATTTCCAGTACGGTACTTTTGTACTTTCTGATTGCCTTTGTGAATCCTTCGAGTTTGATGGAGAGATATTTCCGACTCCAGAGCTGTATTAATTACGATTGTGATAGAATTCGGGATGGCAGCCGTTTCGTAACAATGGTAATACAAAGTTTCGTTGTCTTTGATCCCGACAATGGGGTTGATTTTATTGTGATTTAAGAATTTGGTAATTTCATGTTATGGGTGATGTAATTTGTGGTATTAGACCGAATTTTGAGCATTCTTTGAACCGCTTTTTTCATTATTGATGCTATCATTCGATTGAACTTTTTTCATTGCATCAAAGTGTTTAGATGATTTTTGCTTTTGTATACCTCGCTCGAAACACGCCTGGGTAGACGAAACTTTAAATTACATGATTTAGTTAAAGGAGTATATTACAAATGATCTTAAACAAAATAAATCCGATCATAATAGTTATACGCTCTCCACCTATCATCCAAGTCCATATGAACCCCATTACGTCCAATCTTCCACGTGGCGATCACTTGACACTTACTCTTTACCCACAATACATTATACCAAAACAAATAAATTGAAGATTGAATCCACCACGCCCCTCACGATCTAAAAGCGTAGGCAATCCTTTAACATCGATCGTCCCCAGTCAGCGGTTCGCGAGACATTTGCAATATTCTTAAAAACATTTGGGTCCCGTCGGCTATCGAGTCGCACCCGACATCATATAGGAAAAGAATTTGCAATTCCTATAATAAGTTTCACTCTATACTGCTTTGAGACCGCCGTCAGCATTTTAGGGTTAAGTGGGGAGGTGAAAATTAGGTAATTGTGAATTGGGTTGTTATTATTTAGTATTTTTTTGTCTATATTGTATCGAACTTATTGTGACTTGAAATTAGAGGGAGCTGTCCCATTTCTGTGCCTAAGAAATGTGGATTGGTTTTTCGCTAAACCTTGCAAAACTTACCATTTTATTAGCCTGCCTTATCGGAATTTTACGAGCTTTTCATCGCAATGAGCCTATCTCCTAACAGTTCATAATTATTTAGTATGAAACTTAAGTCCACAGGGTTGAACAATTAATTTAATGAAGGTATTCCTGCGCCATGTCATTGGTCCACCTTGTTGCCGTCCAACGCTACGTCTTCTGGTAAACGGTCGCCACTCCAGAACCTTTCGGCCCCATCGGGCAGCTGTTCTTCGAGCAGATGGAGAAGCACAGAACCGGTCGGCTGGTGCTTTGGGGCCTATGTCCAGCACTGGACGGCTTTCGGCTGAAATCATGATGATGGTTAAAATTGTATTTAATTAAAGAACTTTATTACGAGCTATTGCTCAAAATAAACAATTTTAAGTTTAAATTTGCACATAGGTATCACGTATGTTTTACGTGTGTGGTGTATAAGCTGACCTATCATTGTACGGAAATCCTATAGAATGCGAGATCAGATTATACTGGAAATGTATAGCTTGATATGTATTCGTGTGTACCACCTAAGTAGTTTACACAAAACACAATAAAACAGCTAGGTCAAATACTCTACATACTCTCGCATTTCCAATGTTGTTTTCAATAGGAATTCCTCACAGTTGTAGTTAAGGTTGAATCCGATAGCACCCACACACTACGTAGGAGCCTCCCGATAATGTTGACGATAGACAGGGCTCTCGTCTGCTTTGACTGATTCTGATCGTATTAGTTTATTTTATTTTCAGTGTAAGGGCAAAATGTGTAGGTATGAATGTAATTATTTTTCCTCACTTGGGAATTTATACTAGGGGAATATATTTGTCTGCGTACCTACATGTAGGTAAGTGCACTAGGAAGTGGTGAAGGGTGGGCGTTTTGGGGGACTGTCTTATGTAATTTTGACGTTCGAAAAGTGCTGATTCTCAGCCTAGTTTGAATAAATGACTTTTGAATTTTGAATTTTGAATTTAGTGCTCAGTAGAAACATAGTGCAGAAAAACTACCTTAGTATTACAGCAGAAGAATGGAGAAGTTTGGTATTTTGAGTAGAAGGATAAGTGTTCTAAGACCACTTTTTGGAAAATTCCGGACATAATTTTTCCGATAGCTGATTTACTGATAACTGCCCGTTTTTTGTAGCACATCTGAGATGTTTGCGCTGAATCGAACTGACGACTTTTACGCGGTTATTCGGAAAAAAATCTCGTCCTTAATAACAAGATTGCGGGACAGTGACAACAGTATTCTGAGGACAGTGGCGGAGAACATCTACTCTCCTAATCTGAGACGTTTTGTGAGGGTGATGAATGACTGAAGTGCAGGAAGTACTTTTTTCTCTTGTGCATCGTCCACATGAAGCGAGCTCAAATATTAGGTTTGATTTTCTATAGGTAATATAATATGTTTACTCATATTAATTATAAGAAAATTACTAACACAGTGGATGTTGTTATCCGAAATAAATAATTTATTATTATTTATCAGTAGTAATTAATTGTTTTTTTTTTTCAGTTTAGTTTCAAATACTTATTCCCTACAACTTTGTATGATGATCCAAGAGAATTTGGGACTTCTCACATAAAATTCGAATGCAAAGAATTCCGCCCAAACACGATATCTCAAAAAAAAATCAGGGAAACACAGTGACACAGGAAGTGTGACCTTTTGAAGAAAACTAGACAAAAATGAAGCGCATAATACTTTAGGAGGTGGGTAGACGAGACAAGATCATGTGAACTCGCTACTAAGAATCCGTGTACGTCTGCCCACTCACGGCAATTAAGATAAAACGGTGCAACGAACATCTTCATATAATAATGTTTATGAAACTACCATTTTTTTTGCTATCGTTACTTGTTAGGTAATGACTTGTTTTTACGGAGTGGTTTTGGGAAAGCTTGTGTTGCTTCTTGCCGAGTACCTACTCATCTTCAGTGATTTTTGATGATCATTTACGGTTTTGACATAAAAAACCGGTATTCAGCTGCATCCGACTGCAAGCCGACCCCAACATAGTTGGGATTGGGGAAAAACTAGGCAAATTAGAATTAGATTTCTTTATTTTGCTTAAAATATGGTACATAAAAGGTCTTAAATATAAGAAGTTCCACATATTTCGCTTACTTACATATTTCAGCATGCAATGATAGCCTAGAGGTGTGACCGTCAGACTGCCACTTCATGCACACACGGTGGAGTTTCTTGCCCATTCTTCTCCATACGAAAACTACCTTTTGGAAGGGGCGACTAGAATCAATTCTATTTTTTGTAAACTTGACGTTCATAAGTGCCTTTTATGTGCCTAATTGAAATAAATTGTTTGACTTTGACTTTGACATAGATCTCGGGTTCGAACGCAAAGCACGCACCCCTGACTTTTCGGATACATGTGTGTATTGTAAAATTATCACTTGCTTAAAAAACGGTGAAGGAAAACGTCGTGAGGAAACCGGCATGCCTAAGAGATATTTCTCGACGGCATTTGAAGCCAAGTCAGAGGCCCATGGGCGGCTTTAAAACTCTGACACCAGGTTAGTTACTAACCACACGAAAAAAGAAGCATTCAAAAAATACGTTATAATAAAATTATATTACAAAAACACTTCAATTGTTACCATTGAGATCATGAGGTAAAAAACATTGATTTATTTACGGTTTTTGACAATGAATTTGTTTGAAATTAATGTGATGTACTTGATAGTAAAAGTGCGGTGAGTTTCACCGGAAATCCTTAAACCTTCCCTTGTGTTGAGGACGGCTATCGTGTGGTTTTAGTATGGAGTTTCTTGCCCGTTCTTCTCCATAGGTACCTACTACGCTTTGGAATGGGCAACTAGCTTTATATTTCTGACTGACCGATTCCTTGACAGTTAAAAAGTGCCTCTAAATGGTTTAATTGAAATAAATGCTTTGGTTTTGAGTTTGAGTTTGAGTTTGAGTTACCGATGAAGGATATCCATGAGATGTAAGTGGGCCTGTCACTTTGATTGTGCATGATAGTTTTAGGGAAAAATAGGAATATAGGGATCGTATAGCTACAACAAAAAAAAAAACTTCCAAAAAAACACTACAAAGTGAAAATTTACTTTAATTTCAGAAATCGGTGTCTCTTTGCCACCGACTTTGAAATTAAAAGTCGGTGTCTTTTTAACCGACTTCCAAAAAGGAGGAGGTTATATGTTCGACACGTATTTTTTTTTTTTATGTATGTCCGCTGATTTCTCCGTCAATTGTGGACCGATTTTGAAAATTATTTTTTGTATGCAAGGGTATGCTCCCGGATTGGTCCCATATAAATTATATAGTCCCATAAAAATAACTTTAATTTCGGAAGTCGGTGGCAAAAAACGAAAATTCAAAACCAAAGACACCGAAATTAAAGTAATTTTTCACTTTATAGTGTTTTTTTTCGGAAGTCGGTTGCTTTTTTTTGCAAAAAGTTTTAATTTTTTAAGTCGTTTTTTTATTTTTATATAAAGTTTTAATTATCCACTTTTTAGTTGTGGTACCCCACACAAATTCGATTACCGCTACCTGCTATGCAAATAACAGTGACAGGAAACATCATCCACATAGACTAAGTGGGAAAAATACATATTATTGAAGCTAACTCAAAAACTTCCCAAGCAAAGTTAATAAATTTATTTGGGACCACCTCTGAAGTATGACCTACCAAACAAAAAAAGAATTAGCAAAATCAATCCACAATTGGTGGAGTAATCGCGTAACAAACATACAAAAAAATTATTAAATTGGTTAAAAAAGAAACAATAGAAATATCAGAAAGGTAACCTACTTCGACAACAGATACAAAGCTTCGTCTTTCCCTGTTAATATAGTTTAGAGTAGGTAAGGTAAGGTACCTAACTTTAACGACGCAACTCATCATAACACATGCCTCTTAAGCCACCGTCACCTCAACCGATCATTATCTCACTCATCTTCCACTAACCCAAAAAAAAACCTTCGTTAAAACTAGTGCACGTGCTCCCCATAGCACGGACTTATTACTTCATAGATAAAAATCGCCTTAATTTTACAAGGAACGTGTAAACCTTTGTTTAACTTTAACCGGGCACTGTTGTAACGACCTCTTTAGTATTAGCGGCACGCCCGCTACCGGTTATACTGGCGTTTTTTGTTCTAAACCATACCTAGTTGATAGGGTTGTCGGCACGGAGAAAAAATATTGTTTTTTTTTTTTTGAGTAAAAGATATCGATGGATAAAGCTTCGTGCAGACTAGCGCGACGCGACAGCGCGACGCGACATCGGTTATTGTTATACCGTGAAGTTTTCTTAAAAATTGTATTGTTAGAGTCGCGTCGCGCTTGGTCTAGCACGAGGCTTAACTTTGCCGTTTTTTTAATCTGAACGATTCTGCCTAGAGGTAAAAAAAAAAATAAGCTTCCGATCCTACCAAAGAAAGCTAGGGAATAACTGGCTCAAGCTGTGATCAAAATACCTATTAGCTAGTCAATAAGATGGAAGCAGGGCTCATTGCCCAGGGTGCATTAGCTTTATGAAGCTATCCCCCCACTCGCGGAGGAGATTAGAAAATAATCATTACCGTTTCAACATTGATATTGAAAATTAAAGCTAAACACCTCAGACCAAATAAAAATCCAAGACATAGCGCTGCGAACAATACAGTGAAGCATACCAAAACTACAACTCTGCTCTGTCCATACACGCTCACATGCACACATTTACAACCATTTACAATCAAACTACACCTCACTAAGTGCACACATGTTTACGAAACCGGCAGCACGTCACTGTTGTTGACAGCGCTATGTCATAACTTGTACTTGTTAATTATTAAGTTTGATTTGCGAAGCATTGCGACTTACCTACTTTATTACATATTGAAGCTCGATGAAAAAGAATAATGAATTAACAATTAGTGACAATTTGTAACTGGCTATATTCGTGTTATTGTACTCGCCATAAGTAAGTTTTCCAAAAAAATAGAATAAAAGAAAATTAATATTGATAAATTACCAAAATAGAAACTCTTGCGTAGCACCCCTAATTCTTCGTTTAATTGTTACGAGTCAGCTATCATGAATATCATCTTAGACTTCATGAGAACTCGGTTCCGCCATTTTTCGACTTTTGTCGGTACAATACGTAGCAACAGCGTGTTTTCTCAGTAATGAATGAGATAATCCAATTTTTCTCCGTGTCTTTTATAATGTGTAGCACGCACAGCCCTCTCGTTTTTCTAACATTTCTACATCATTATAGTGTTTATTGTCATTTTTAATGTTAACACGAATGTTCTTAATGACTTTTATTGTCTTAAAACGGTAATTTCTTGAGAAATTTTCTGTTTTTTTTTTGTTTTGTTTTCCAGTGTTTTGTTTGACGTCGCCCCTTCGTCGGTCGGTAATTTCAACATAGACTTTTGACCGTAGTTTCGTTATTCTTCTACCCGCGAAATTTCGCAAATTTCCTTTTTTTTGTTTTTTTTTATTATTTTGAGTTCATATTCTTTATAAAAAATATTTGGCCTAGGTCTTAAGGGGGAGGCGTGAAAATTTATTCGCTGTTACAATGTCTAATAAATATCCAGCTTCGGCTTAAAGACATTTATAACCAAAAAAAAAAAGAACGTTGCAGTTCACTTAACATATTGAGAAAAGTAAGATAAAAATAAAATTAAGTGCGATTCTCTGTGCTCACAATAAGAGAAGTAAGAGATAAAGGTGGCAATCGGTATTGTTAGCTTCGGTATTGTTAGTTCCTGATAATTGCAATAAAATTAAAGCGATAAACTCATGCTTTCTTCCCAAGGGGTTATAAGGCAGAAACTGCAGATCGCCACCTGCTGCGATCGTTACATATTCCATATTTACATATTCATATTCCAGGGGTGAGTTTATATATGTATGTATGTATAAAAACGATGTAATTACACCTTATGCTACTCCTTACTCTTTCTGATATATTTTCTGTCCCGTTCTGATACCTCTAAAACGTCTGGAGCTACAGGTTTGTTTGAACTTCACAGTATTGAACGTAAAGTGACAAATTGTCACCTGTAGAATATCTGCACCTTGTACTAGAACTGAATTCCTGGTTTATTGTATGATTTATTAATTATAAGATTGGCTGTATTCTCTTTCGTTGTTTGACGACCATGTAGCCAAAAATCACCATGTATTTAAAATATTAGGACAAATAAATAAAAAAATTAATGATTTTCTGCCTGACCAACGTAATCGGGAGTGAAATATCTGGTATTATTATGCGGGCCCAGTTCACTCGGGCCGAGCTGTCACTAACCCAAAGAATCAGTAAGCTCTAATTGACTTTAGCTACATTCTGTAAATAAATTAAAATGTTCAATATTATAATACAAACAAATTTTCTCTTCAGGTTCTAGAATATAAAATTATTTAAAATACAAAATAAGCTGATAGTATATAAACTCGTGCTTATTGAAAAAGATAGAAAAAGTAAAAAAAAATAAGGTGTTGGGGACATAAATAACTTACTCCCATGATGGTTGATGTTTTATCGTTTTAATGGTACTTTTACAATGATTAAAATAAAAATTATAGTGAAATTCTTGATGACACGGTAACGTATGTCATTCAGTGTAGCCGAACAATGAATGCGAGACCGGCCGGTTCCCGCGGTTCTTTTGACGTATGGATGACATTTGACGTTGGTGACATTGACAGTGTTAAATTGGCGAGCAATGGCGCCAACAAACGTTTTTAACTAGACTTTACACTCAAAAACAACAAAAGTTTTCAATATTGCAATCATCAAATCCTGAAACAACAGTTTTGCAAGAAGATACGCAAAAGTCTTCAAAATATTCATAGATCCGGAGTTAGTAATAGGGCTATCACAAATTTGCCAGATCGCCACTAAATGAACAGACACGGTTCTACTGTGAAACAGAAGTTGAATTTGCGTATTCATAACTGTAAGATGACAGCTTGTTACACCGATGCGAACCTACCAAAAAGTATCTAAGGGCTAAATGGAGAAGACCATTGATCTGTTCTCTGTTATAATTTTCCAAGACTTTATACATTACAGTACACATATGACAGGATTACGAGAACATGGTTTGATTGATTTAAAAACTCTGAGACATGACATTTAAAACATCTCTGTTTTTCTCTGTTTCTCTGTTTTACAGAACCAACATTGATACCTACAAGTTAATCTTCATCAGCTTCGGTTTTTTTTGTCACTAGCTTGTGCTGTTGTGTTGTTGAATGATTTAAGATGACAGGTATTTGTTGCATAAATAGCATCTGGCAGGCATCTAAACATACGGTTCATCCCCATAGAAGTCCAGTTAAACCAAGTCATGCACATAACAGCCGATATATTTTGTAAAAATTACGTCGTGGAAATTTCGGTGAAGTGAGCTTGAAGTAAGCTGCCAGTAGTGTCAATGCCTAGCAAAGGGTGGAGTGACAGCTCCCTTCACCAGCTGATACTACAAAATATTGCAAGAAAACGAGCGAGCCTTACAGTAGTCGCATATGACGTGTAACATCTGACATCTTGACTAGCAGTACCAACTTCTCGGAAAATGGGTTGCTACCATCTGACAGCCAACACTAGCATCGCGCGCGCTCATTGGTCAAATCAAATAGCGCGCGCTTCCCCAGTTTAGCTGTAACGCACTGCCGTCCCTTTTCACGAAATCATTCCTAATTGCAGGAAAGTGAGACGAAAGACGTTACACGTCAAAAACGTTGTCAGTGATTCTCAAATTGACCATGTTCGCAATTCTACAATACATTACGCTACAGTGTAACAGACGCCCAATATAATGAGTTGCGTCGACGTGCTCGGCCGGGTTCCACCATTCGGAGCGTATTCACCCGTATTCATATTCATTAGGGCGCGAAGGGCCCGCTTGATTGCACAAAGAGCCGACTAATTTGCTCCCGCGACTCCGCCTGCACTAGGCTTAATTTATTTACGGGTTGTTAGCAGCGATGTACTTGTGAGGTATTTGGTTGAGTTTTGTTTTAGGGGTTTTGAAGGGTTCGATGGTCATGAAGATCTTGAGCATGTAATGTGTGGTTTTAATTAGATTATCTACAGAGTAAATACCTTTTACCCTTTGCAATTGTTGAAAAACCAATACCATGATTTTAAAAATTTAATGAAAAAGCTTGGATTTATTATGGAAATTTAAAAGCATCTGTGTATGTTGGATGTTGAATAGACTGTGAAGGTATTGCTAAACATTGGCGTTCTGTAACACCATCGTCGAAGCACCAAAAAAATATAAAAAAAAACAATTACCACAACACTCGGCGATCACACTAGTGAGCTTAATATGAATATTAGTATTCCTTAAACATACACTACTATAAAGAAAAGCTCTGTAAAAATATTTAACCTACCCTGCCAAGCCTTTTCCCAACAATGTTGGGCCGGCTTCCAGTCTGACCGGATGCAGCTATGTAAATACCAGTATTTTACATGGAGCGATTGCCTATCTAACCTCCACAACCCAGTAACTGGGTAATACGATACCCCTTGGTAAAACAAGGTTGACAGACTTTGGAGTTTCTGGCGACCAGTAACAACTGTCAAAGATCCACGAATGACAGCCAGAACCAACGCACCTTTCCGAGGCACGGAGGAGTCTCAGTATCTAAAGATGGTCACCGAACCAACCCCAGCAAGCGTAGCTTAGCCTGATGGATTGACCCGTGCGGCTGTTATTACTTAGCCACGAGCTCCTCCGATTAAAAAGGTTTAACATCTGAAAATGAAAAATTAAATTGTTGGTAGTTCCCAAATTCATCAGCTGTTATCAATCAATCATGTTATCGACTTCAACACACTTTACGTCATCACAAAATGTACAGACATTTTGATTGCAGAATAACCATTCACAGAGACTTAAAACCTTCAGCCATCGTCATCCACGTTAAATTCCCACATAACTCTACCTATTAGCATGATACCGCCTATCAACAATTGTGTATATGCAAATACCGAATACTCAACTATACCCAACTATAGTTGGTACCAACGCATTGTCGAATCAATAGCCATTTTGAAGCACGCTCTGTTACGGGCGGATCGGCTTAATTATTGAATTAGCATTTAAATTATTTTGGGAACCGTTCATTTGTAACTAATACAAATAGCGAGCCGCATGAATAATGTTGGGTTCATGGAGGTACGAAGGTAATGTGGTGGGTGAGATTAGACGGGTAGGTAGAAATGTATGTAATCTGCATTCGCAATTCATTTACCAAACATGTAAACAAACAAAAGTTTTAGGAAAAACAACTATAACACACACACAACACACACATAAGGTTCAGTTTGCGCTACAACTTCATATTTTTTACGACTTTTTCAACAATACTAGTCGGTCTAAAATCAACTTTATTTACTCTAGCATAAAGTTGGTGTTTGTCTAAGTGGAAAACTCGTGTTTGTTTACATGTTTTGCAAATAAATTGCGCACGCAGATTAGATATGTAGGTTTTCGGATATGTAGGTAGGAGCTGAAAGGACCGAAAAAAAGATACTGAAAGTAAACTTTAATAAGAAAACAAACTTGGTAGCTAAACTTACTGATTCAGAGAAACATACAAAAATTAATTAAGAATCACCCCCATTCTGGGGCAGTCGGGAAAAAAATACTTTAGGTCAAAATAAGACAACTTTGCAGTTTAGTTGTTAATATCATCTGTGCGACCGAGCTCTGCTCTGGTGAAAATAGAGAATGCTTATTTAATTTTATTTAATTTATTTAATTAAGGTTCACCAACAGTTGTTACAGATAATAAACATATAGTTATTAGTGTCTTAAATCTAACTGCACAACCAATTACAGGCAAACACCGCATGCAAAATGCTCTTGTGACTGTAACTTTAATTTTAAAGACTTAATGTACTTAAATTTCAGATAATAATATTAAAAACTAATACAAATTTCGTCTGAGAAACGTTGTTATTGAGTCTGCGTGGACGTCAACCAGGTCGCTGCGTTCGTTTATAAGTTTGCACATGCGAGGTATAGGCGAATTAGCACCAAACACTGTACGGCGAGGAGGTGGAGCTAAGGGTGTTATAAGTTTTCGAGGTGGTCGACGGGGTACTCTGAGATTGAACCTACATACCAATTGTGGGCAGTCAATGGTGTTATTGAGCAGTGGATGGAGCTTCCAGGGTACTCATTTTGTAGCAGCCTAGTTTATCAAGGTAGGAAAGATATTTAAATTGTCTTCCCTTTCAGTACCCTAGGTATCGGATAAACCTTTTTTGAACTCGTTCTATCCGCAGCGAGTGGGTTGCGTAGTGAGGCCTCCATACCACACTGCAGTATTCTAGGATACTTCTTATAAGGCTATTGTAGAGAACTAATTTTGAATGTGGGCGTTGAAATAGCTTTCCATTACGAATGACAAATCCAAGCATACGTTGGGATCGACTGGTTCTCGATATGTGGTATAAATGTGAGTTTAGAGTCCAAGATAACTCCCAGATCTCGTACTACATCTTCCTCGCATAAGTTCACTCCGTTTATTTGATATGTCGAATTCACTATATTTACTTTCCTGGTGAATTTTATGTGGCTACATTTCGAAATATTCCACGAGATTTTATTATGATGACACCATGTAGATATTCGGTCGACATCTTCTTGCATTAGGTATACGTCCTGTTGAGACCTAATGGCTCTTGAAATTTTCAGGTCGTCTGCAAAAAGGAAAACGCTAGTATTGTGAAAGCACGATGTTACGTCATTTATATATCATTATATGATGAATAATACTGGGCCCAGATGAGAACCTTGAGGGACACCCGAGGCAATTGCACACCTGCCCGACTGAAACCCATTGACAACCACATAAAACTCTCGACCAGCCAGTTAGGAACCAAACCACTTTAGAAGGCTACCGGTACATAGCTAGCTTTTTAACAAGCAGTTTATGTGAAACCTTATCAAACGCCTTGCTAAAATCCATGTAAACAGCGTCAACCTGTATACCTTTATCCATGGCTTCACATGAGGCTTCAACAAAGGACACCAGATTTGTACTTGTGGATATGTTCTTTACAAAGCCATGCTGATGGTCGCTTAAGAACTTGGAAAAAAAGCGTTGGATAAGTGGGCAAATCAAAGACTCCAATATTTTACCAAAAATCGAAAGGATGGATATTGGCGAGATCTACTCGGGTGAAAATACGGAGAAAACAAATTTTGCCAGATGTCAGTCCTAGCTAGATTTATTTTTCGTCCCTGTAAACCCCTATATTGCAACTTTCATCGAAAATCGTTAGAACCGTTTTCGAGAAAGTGGGTACAAATAAAATGGCGCTAAGAGGAAAAATAAGAAAAATAAACATGACAGGTAAGATTTTCTTACCTACAACAATGTAACACATCCAAATTTTCTAATTTCGTGTTCTAAGTCCATGACGCACGAATACGTGCCGCCTTGCTGACGCGAATATTAAGTGCTATGTACTACTTTTATGTAAAAATAGGCTTAATAAGTTACTCAATTTCGTCGAAAAAACGTTTTAAGTATTTTATATTCCTCTGGCCGGAGATATTAACATAGGGCGCGTGGCTCCGAAGTTTAATCGACCTTAATCAACTGATTAGACGCATTATTATATTTTAAATTTTCTTTTATGTATCAATTACTGGTAGTTCGCTACTTATGGATGTGTATATCATGGTGTGGGGAAATAATTGTCTCTTTAGTTTGGTACTTATTTGGGTATGAAACGCAAACGGAATATCTTTTACATTTTGGTAAAGTGTGTTATGAATACGTTCTAAGTTTATGTATTATTTCAATTCGGGCGGCTAGGTTTATTACCTACTATGTTTAAAACTTCGGTTATTCAAATCCAAGGCTAATCAATGAAAAGAACCTCAATATCGTCATCAGCACTATCAGTCCTCTGATGGACATACGCCTCCAAATTTAAACTTCAATTGCACTTACGTCTTCAGAACGTACGTAAACTCACGAAACTCTAACGCTCGGGGCTGAGTAATAACAACAGCACGGGTCGATCTAAAAGGTTAAGCTACGTTTGCCGGGGTTGATCCGTGGAAAGGTGACCATCTTTACATACCGAGACTCCTCCGTGCCTCGGAAAGCACGTTAAACCGTTGGTCTCGGCTGTCATTCGTGGATCTTTGACAGTCGTTACGGGTCGTCAGAAACCCGAAAGTCTGACAACCAGTCTTACCAGTTGGGTTGTGGAGGTCAGATAGGTCAGCTGCATCCAGTTACACTGGAAGCCGACTCCAACATAGTTGGGAAAAGGCTAGGCGGATTGAATGAGACCAGTCTCCTACCATTCTGTCATCCATTGCTAGCCAAGTACGCTGCCAAGATGGTCGCTCCACGTAGCCTGAGTTTTCAGCTGACACGATAAACTATATCTTTTCCTGCACGCTACAGAAAAACTCCTAATAATAGTACCAATTTACGAACAAAAAAGCACCACGCAATGTTGCACCTACCGAAAAAATCCTTCACCAACTGCTCTACATCATCTATTCCATTGTTTTCCTGTACCTAACAGACAGCAACACGAAACAATCGTATTTCAATAACAAATAAACAGATGGGTTGTCACAGGTCGTCACGAAGCATTAAAATTGGTGTTTCGTCGGCATGAGTCATTAATTCCTATGTTTATTGGTCCTTGATGCACGAACCTTAAGTAGTTGTAATGTTTATTGTGAGGATGTCCGCAGTTTTGAGTTAGGTGTTCTTGAAACTGTAATGTTTTTGACTTCAGTAAAATTGCCGTAATGCCGTAAACTCTCTATCGGCGATTTTTTTTTGTATTAATGTCACTGTAAAAACATAGGTGTAGTGAACTTGAATAACTGTCATTGATACTACTAACAGCTCACTGGTGAAGTTTTTACAGAAAAGATAGGCTGGTTTTGTAAGGTATGTAAAGATGTAGCTTCGTTGCCGTGAAGAATTTCAGGTTAAACTATTGAAGATAGCTGTCACGTGGGTACATTCAATTTGGAACTTTTTTACCTTAAAATACGTGTTCTTTTTGATATCCCATGATTAAGCAGGGAAAAAAAAAATCTGCTGTTCCACACTAAAGTTTAATACCTACTGTTCTAAACTGTATGGAACAGCAGATTTTTTTTTCCCGATTTCGAAGTTGGTCTCCTAGTAAAAGTTATTCAGTTGGACTGTCTATAGTACCTCTTAAAGTTTTTTTTTTTTTAACACCTTATATAAACTCAATCGCAAAACTCAAAGCATTGATTTCAAATAAACCAATTACAGGCACTTTTGAATTTTCAAGGGGTCGGTCAGTCAGAAATATGAAGCTAGTTGCCTATTTCAACGCGTAGTAGGTTCCTATGGAAAAGAACGGGCAAGAAACTCTACGGACACTCTTTTAAATCAGAATATTGTTACAAAATATTGGTTACATCATTCATGTTGTAATAATTATACATGTGAGAACAATGTAGAGAGACGTGCACGTTAAAAGCGTCCGTAATAAAACAATTAAAATAAATTCAAATTCATTCATAAAAGAGCAGTGGTATCGTCCGCGACTTACGAGTTGTAGCTCGTAGGTTCGAACCCAGACAGGCGCTTTACTTTGTGTAAATTATTTCATCACCACTGCTCTCAAAACGGTGAAGGAAAACATCTTGAGGAAACCGGCATGTCTTAGAACCAAAAATTTGAAGGCATGTCGTATCTACCAACCCGCACTGGGCCCGCGTGGTGGATTACGGCCCACTCCCTCTCACCGAGAGTAGGCCTGAGTCCCAGCAGTGGGAACATTATAGTACAGTTGCGCGACAATCGTGTACTCGCGTGAATCGCTTTTGGTTAGGACGCAGCCTGAAGCTAAAGTAGATTGATATTTATCAATCTACTTTAACATACTCATCGTTACTAAAGTCTGAATTATTAACAGCCTCTTAATTTATCTTGAACAGCGTAAAGATAGCAATCACCACCAAAATTCAAGCAAGCAAACGGAGCACATATCAAGGAACCAAACTGCCCCATAAGGGTAACTTCAAACGGCTCTTAACACCCAATACCGGTCGGATGGCCCGCGCGTGGCGTATGTTACAACTTTAACTTGCGTGAAATTTAAACTGATATTAACGAAACCGCTTGCCTTAATTGAAACGCTAGGAATCCTTTGTGCCACATGGCTGAATTATAACGAAGAATGGAAGGGGATTACTTAAGTTTTTTAATTAGATAAGGGATAGGAATTGAGCAATTGGAGTATGTGTGTTAGAAAATATTTGAACAATTGCTCTGGAACTCGACTGAGGAGTTAGCCCCTGATAAAACCACGTCAATGTTCTAGTTTTATAGTAGGTAATCTGTATAATTAGGTTCTTTATATTCACGAATTGTTTTCCAATAGTTTGGAATTATTATTTCCTTTATTCATACACATAATTATATTTTTAAATATTAGAAATACAAGAATACAAAAACATTTAAAAATATTAAAAATAGTGGCCCACCGGTATCGGGAACAGGGTCCAAGGTCGGGGCTCCAGAGAAAGGAACCTCCTGACTATGCGAGCCGTGTCTACGATTACCGCTTTCTGAATCAAGCCCTTGATCCAGCTGCCCAACGAGAGCATTCTTAGGTGTTGATCGAGGCTCTAGATGGAATAATTATTATGGTCTAGAATACAATAATGTAGAATACCGAAAACCTTCAAGAGTTTTTTTTTGTACGTCAGTACGGAGTCATGGTGCGGAATCAATTTTCAAGATTTTTCTTAGTATCTTACAGCACATAAACTGATCTTGTATCATTCTACATCTAAAAAGAGCATAAAACCCAAACATTTAACTTATTAACTCAACACAAATTCAAACAAAATCATTGCTCTTATTGCCTATAGTTTCCACCTACTCACCAACAGATGGCGCTACTGACAACTTTCGCCAAACGTCCTCAAAATACAAAATGACATCACAGCTCTGCAATCTTATTACAAGTACCCACAATTATTTGAGCACTCGATAATATTTCCCGTGCGAAAAAAGGCTTGCAGCTATATTTTTTAATGCATTCTTGGAGGGAAGGAGTGGCCGTGTGGGTAGAATCACAATTAGGTATGAGTATGATACTAAAACCACGTTAATCTGATGTTGGTGTAACAGAGATAAATGTGTTTTTGTTTTATCTTTTTGTGGTAGGTGTTGAAAGGTGTTTTTTACGGAATAATTATGATTTTTAAGTATAACTTGTCCAGTCTGCAATGACGCACTCCACTACCGCATTAATGCACAAGGTACTGCTGATTTCTGAGTGGACAAGCTATAGCACAGCTATGGCTTGAGCACACACCCTCATGGTACTAGCTATGTCCCTGATAAGAAGTAAATGAATTATCATTAAATTAGTTTCCTGTGAGTGTTCAGTCAGCCTGGTACAGTACGACACCATTTAGACGTAGCATCGGCAAAAATCATAAAACCGATCACTATCCGAGCTGAGTGCGCCTCCAAAATCATCAAGCTTTATTACTGCTTTAGGTGAAAATGATCTTTACACAAACGCAATAACTTGTACAATCATAAAACCAATACATTCGTAAAATTGAAATGAATGAATGCAAATTTTCAAGTTTATGCTAAATTAAAGTTGTGTCGTACTGTACCACGATTTTATTTTTGTGAAATTCATGCGGGCAGCACAAGATAGAGAGTATATCTTTCGCTCCCTTGTACAATAAAATACCTATCAGTCTATCCTACATAGTTCAGTAGGTAACTATATTTAAATCATTTGCTATATAATCCATCTTTATTTATAATAGATGCGCTAACGCATCATTGCGGCGTGAAAGTAAAACACTTAAGCATCCCACTATAATGGCCCCGAATCCTCAGATGACGCAGGTGAGATGAGGTGTAGGTATGAATTCGGTCACGTGTCCATTGTTCAGATGCCGCCTGTAATGAAATAATTCGTGGGGATGCGCCTGCGCACCGATCGGACTGATAAGGAGATACGTGTGTTGATGTGGTGCCAGATGGGTTGTTTTTGGTTTGAAATGATTTATTTAATTTGGAGATTTAAGACGCAGGTAGGTAAAGTCAGGGAAATTGTGCGTATATTGAAATCACTTCTTGTTTGAAAGTTGTGTGAAATGGATAGCCATTTCACAAAACTTTTGATAGAACAATTCCTATGTAATTTTCATAGAAAATGATATAGAACAGTTTCTATGTAGTTTTCATAGAAATTGTTCTACAAGAGGCGCGTCGCGCTGTCGCATTCCGCTTGTCTGCGGGTGCCTTATCCCGGGCAATTGATGAAGGATGGCATAACAAATTATTCGTCCGACTGGTACCTATACAAAATATTTTTTTTCAACCATGTGTTCTAGATTTTGGTTCCAAAAATACGCTACTGAAATTGAAATACCAACAGCACAAAATTAATTTGTTTTATGGAAAACATTTTAAAGCAAAGGAGAAAACGAAATTATTCTACGAAAAAACAAGCAATAATAACGCTACATTAAATTCGCCTTGTGAGACTCAGTAGAACGTAATAAAACGTTTAATAACATATTTAATATCTAATAACATTACTATTACAATATTCTAGAATACGTACAGCCATTCCAAACCATAATATGAGGAGCCTAAGTAGGTAAAAAGTGGTAGAGCGACTCAACCACGCATATCATTTTAATGAATGAGCGTAGGCAAAAGGCAACGCCCCAGACTTAATAAAATTGTCATAAATGTATGATACAAAAAAAAAGAAAACAAAAAAAGTGTAACCGGCCAGTAAAAAACAAACGTTAAGAAAAAGTCAACGTACAGGTAAATCAAAAAAGGTATGCACTTCGGTAATCTTCGTGTTTCCGAATTAGTACAAACGTTGCGTCACAGAGTAAGGCTAAGCGTATGCTGAGACGCAGGTGACGCAGGTCAGCACAGTATGGATTTTGCAGGGTAGGGCAGGCGAGGCAGACATAGGCCACGAGCGCATGCTGCGACGCAGTTACAAACAAAAGACATGTGGTAAAAAACACGTGACGACCTGCACGCGTTGCGCAGAAATCTGTGCCGGCACTACAACGAGACAGAGAGCAGGACAGAAACGTGTCTGCGTGGCACGTGCCTGCGCCGCAGCGTGTTGCATACGCTGCGGCGCAGGCACGTACCACGTCATGTCAGTACGTTCATGCATTACAAAATCTGCTCTGCCCTGCGCTGTGCGTCTCACCATACGCTTAGCCGAACAGTTCCTTCTGTTACTCTGTGACTTCTTAGTTGTATGGCCGCATTTGGTAGTACCTAGTGCACCTATAATTGTGCTAGTTTTTATGAAATTTTCTCTGTTGGGATACCTACTCCGGTCGCTGATAACCATATGTCAATAAAAAGTTATGTACAGTTTTTTCGAAATTACATAGCGTTGTTGATCTATCACTTTTTAATCATTTAATACAGAATAAGTACTTCCATATTTGTTAGATCTCATCATCGCGCGTTCGTATTTCCGACGATAGACGAATATTCCCGAAGCGCATACTTTTATTGGGATATCTGTACTTCATTGTTAGGAAGCTGGTGTAAAATGAGAAGTTAACCGGTAAACTCATATTTTTTTCTTGTTTACGACATGTAAGAGAACCGACTACTGTATAAAGTAAAAGATCTATGATATTTTTTACTTTTTCTGATTACAGTTCTGAATAACAATGTTTGATATTTTCTTTATTTTGAAGGTTATATCCGTTGGGTTGATTAACTGCTTGGTCTCACGGAAATTCTGTTTTTATGACTTATCACTTATTTTTTTAGTCGATTCAATAATATAAATCATTGATGTCATGTTTTGTATGTTTTTTTTTGTTGAACAAGTCTTTTGCGTCATATTTTCTTTTTTCTAGAATTAGATGATACAAATGTCAGATGACTGCATTTCACGTGGTTAGGCACAGCGAGGGAACTTAATTGTTGAGAAAATTGACACCAAACGTCTATTTGCCCTGTTGTAGCCATTTCAGTCAGTTAAGTCGTGATAGCCCAGTGGTAATACCTCGCCTCTCATGCACGAGGTGGTGGGTTCAAATCTGGGCAAGTACCAATCCAACTTTTTCTATTCATATTTACCTTCTGAGTTTATCGTAGACATGTCAGTAAACATTGGTGAAGGAAAACATTGTGAGGAAGACTGGACTTACAGTAAATATAAGTCTGAAATCGCAAACCCGTCTTGAGCAAGCGTGGTGATCAATGCTCTTGCCTTCTCTGTATGAGAAGAGGTCTTTACCCTGCAGTGAGACATCAATAGACTGGTATTATTTATTGCCATTTCATTTCAAATTACAACTGTCAAAGAATGACAGTTGTAATTTGAATATCCGGTCAATTTAAGTTGGTAGTCAATTTACTTAACAATTAATTTCCTCGACTTTAAAATTGTACAAGAAAAAAATTAAAATTCAGAAAGAATTCAAACATTGTTTCTATCCTAGGTGCTTAGTCTCTCACTAAAAATAATCCAACGTCCAATCTACAAACACTACAAGGGCATGAAACCTCAAACTAAATTACAGAAACTCAATAATGGACTGTACAAGCAATAATCTTTGAAATCACAAATCAAGTTGTAAGCCGAACGCTTTCACGAGCACCGTAGGCAGTTCACTAGTCGCTTCCAGCCATAACTGATGACATACGGACCGTTCGAACGGACAGCCAACAGCTAACTCGTCACGAATGCCTAGAGCCTCTACTGGAGATAGCTGTTATAGAATATGGTTCGTTTAGTCGTGATAGGAAGCGTTGGTAATGTGCAGATTTGTTTGCTGGTAGTTTGCGAAGGATGTGTGCCTGATTTAGTACTGGCAACTTTTGGAAATTAAAAAAAATTATGAGTGCTAAAAAAGTCGAATTTACTGCGATTAATGATAAATTTTTCGATGATTACAGTCTTTATCTGCATTATCCTTTATTTTGAGAGCTGATAACAATAATAACCTAAACTTTTATTCATAATACGCGCTCGTCTAGATTTATGGTTATGCTCATGATGTTACGTTAGGTTATATCTTCAGAATCCAGACTCCAAACCATTCTCTTGGAAAAATAAATAACAATCAAGTATGATACTTATACAAATTTTCTCCTATTAGCTGAGTACTTAACATTTAATCAACGAGTTTATAGTCTCTCAGTTCAGTTTATTATTTTGTGAATGAATGCCGAATGGGTCCTACACAGATTGATTGCATGTGGATGTCTGATCATTTGAATTTGTATTTTTTTTTTTTTGTTCTTCTAACTGAACAGACAGCTGTGCTGCTGAGGAGTTTGTTGCGCCACTTCTTCTTCCCAGCTAATGCACTAGGAAATGGTGTAGGGTGGGCGTTTTGGGGGACTTTCTTATGTAATTTTGACGTTCGAAAAGTGCTGATTCTCAGCCTAGTTTGAATAAATGACTTTTGAATTTTGAATTTTTTATAATATTTAGAAACCGGACATAACCTTAAAAGAACGGAAGAAAACAACTTCGAGTAATGGCTAAAGCACACATTATACACACCTTGCCAGTTGCCATCATGGACCATCTTTACAGTTGACACCGTGGTTCCAACTTTACCCAAATCTTTTCGTTCGCCGACCAACCTGACCGTGTGTACTCGATATTACGAACAGCTCCGAACTGTCAAAATAGCTAAAATATATGCCGTTTTACTAACACCGGACACAACAATTGCTGGGCAAAGTGTGGGATTCCTTACTCCTCTAGTTTATTGGACGGGAGATGGTGCGTGGGCATGACGTAGACTCTCGGTGGTCCTATATTTCCATACTAATTATTATCAGGTTCCAACAGAAGTTGGTCGTTTTTGGTTTCTGTCATATTATAGTGTAAGTTCATGTAGAAGCAGTCATATTAATGGACGATATCTTTGGTCTCCAGTTTATTAAACTATATGATATTCTTGGAAAGTTATTTAGCCAGATAAAGCATTGAAATTGACTTTTAAAATTTGTGATTAAAATGTCTCGAATCGTATCTCGATCAGTTTCAAAGACATGTGTGATTGAATAAGTAATATATTTCTTGGTAAAAAATAAACAAAAAACAGCCTATACAAAAGAATGTAAATAAAGTATACGAGTACGTATATTAAAATTAAATAACATTACAAAAAAACACACATAGAAAAAATGTTCTTCAGTAGTCAATTCTTGCTCAAAAAATTAATCTTCCATTTCGGATCCAGCGGTCAATAAACTAAGCAGTTCGCTTTCTTGGGTCTCCCGTAATAAACTCAATACTTCTTTAGTTGGCGTTTTGATTTCTAAATTACTTTTTGGAGTAAGACCCAGCGTGGTGTAGGCCCTACGTACTTGTCCAGCAGATAGCCAGCCTCGGTCACCCGGATCAAAACTTTTCACGATTGCTCCTATGTGCCTTAACAATAAAAATAGTTTTCATTAGTATGGTGGTCTCATTTTCATGGGAGTTTCCTTGAAGGAAGGTTGGAATAAGGGACTAAACACTTATGGGAATTTAAACCTTCAATATTACGGGAACCGGGACGATTCTGCAGCATAAAACAATTTTCTCAAACTTTAATTTAGCGCTGCTGGGGGACTCGTAGCTGAGTAATAACAGCCACACGGGTCAATCGATCAGGTTAAGCTACTCTTGCCGTGGTCAGTCCGTGGATGGGTGACCATCTTTACATACCGAGACTCCTCTGTGCCTCGGAAAGTACGTTAAGCCGTTGGTCCCGGCTGTCATTCGTGGATCTTTGACAGTCGTTACGGGTCGTCAGAAGCCCGAAAGTCTGACAACTAGTCTTCCAAGGGGTTTCGTGTTACCCAGTAATTGGTTTGTGGAGGTCAGATAGGCAGTCGTTCCATGTAAAATACTGGGTATTCAGCTGCATCTTGCTGCAGCTGCAGATTGATTTGGACTTTAGCGCTGCTGGACAATAATCTCCCCATAGCGTTCCACACTTCTTTATGATGTTCCTATTACTGGCCATTCTGTTTCCTATGGCCAGTTTTGCCACAAAATTAAGACAAAAAAAACATAATTACCTTTCTTCGAACAATACTGGGGCTTTACCAAAACCAGAACGGAATATCATACCCTCATCCAAAAGTTCTGCTAGATACGATTGTACATTTATTGGTTTGCTGCACATTACTTTGGCTAAAATAAATCTGAAAAAGATGACGCATATAATCAGCAAAGGTAAACTAGTAAAGGTAATAATTATTAGAAGTATTTTATTTCACTTTGGGGAAATATGCAGTGCTAAAGCATATTCCTTCGGCATAGATCATAACCCTAGCAAATGGTTTATCAGAGTCGAAACAACGAAGTAAAATAGCAGAAAATAGTAACTTAAATAAGAATAAATTAATAGCCTCGTTAGATTAGTGGTCGCAAACGCTACTCCTGAGGAGGTTTTGGGTTGGATTCCCAGGACGGGCAAAGTGAGGCTGCGACCGGCCCGGCGGTTGAACGCGTCCCAAAGGGTCATGGTCATCAGGCTGGTCCGGGGATTCCGCACGGTCTCCCGTGAGGCGGCGAGCCTCCTTGCCGGACTACCGCCATGGGATCTGGAGGCGAAAGTCCTCGCGCACATGTGGGAGTTGCGCGAGGAGGCGAAACGACGGGGTGTAACTCCGCTGCCGCGAGAAATCACGGCACAGCGGTCAGAGCTCCGGCGGGATCTCATGGCGGCATGGAGTGTGCGATTGTCGCAACCCACGCTGGGCACGCCACAATTGCGGCGATAAGTCCCTTTGAGGAGTGGCTTGAGAGGCGCCATGGCGTCCTCACTTTCCGCCTGACGCAGGTCCTCACCGGACACGGTTGTTTCGGATGGTTCCTGTTCCGCGTAAGGCGGGAGGAAACGCCCGGGTGTCACTACTGTATGGATCGCCCGGAGGACACGGTGGAGCATACGGTGGAGGTTTGCCCGGCTTGGGCGGAACACCGCTGTGTCCTCACGGAGGCGATCGGCGGCGGCGATCTCTCGCGTCCGGCCCTGGTTCAGGCCATGGTTCGGAGCGAGAGTGCATGGGAGGCCGTCACCTCCTTCTGCGAAGCAGTTATGCTCGCGAAGGAGGAGGCGGTGAGAGAAGTCATTTGATGATTTCCAATCCTGAAAAAAAAAAAAAAAAAAGGACGGGCAAAGTGTTATTGGGGTTTTCCATCTGAAACTTCTCAGTAGGAGCCCGGAGCCCCGATGGTGGCAATAGGCACGCCCCCCTATTACATGGGACTTAAACATAGTTGGTGAAATGAGGGTGTGCTGTGGGTACACCTCCATCTTTCGGGGTAACAAGGCGTGATGGCGTTATATAAAATCCAAATGTCAAATGTCCTTGTTCAAATTCATTTATTTTTATACCTATTTATAAATAGGAAAAGAAAACGAAAAAAACTCTCCACAAACGGAACTTTTCTTGGTGAAAGATGACGTGGCTAGAAAAGGGGAGAAAACTAAGAAAACATTCTTGCCGATCCCAAATAAATTGGGTTAGGAGACTCACACAGACCAGGGTAACATGGCACACAAGGGAGGAGGCCTTACTCAGTGGTGAGTGTAACAAGGCTGCCAATGATTATGATGATGGATGGCACGAGGATGCCGATGACCAGTACTATTTTACAATTATCTATACATATAAAATGCTTTGTCCTGACTGACTGACTGACTGACGGATCAACGCACAGCCTAAACTGCTGATTGTAGAGACCTGAAACTTGGAGGGTTTGTTCTTTGTATGACGTAGGTATCCGATAAAAAAGGATTTTTCGAAACTCTACCCCTAAGGGGGTGAAAAGGGGGGGCAAAGTTTGTATGGGACAACGTGATACTTCAATCTTGGCACAAAAAGTACCAGGCTTGCATGAATTCAAGATAGTATTTCAATCAATAGACGTTTTGCACAATTTCTGAGCAGTAACCTAACGAAACGTACTAGGCTTGCAGGAATTCACGATAGTATTCAATCATTATGTTATGCTACTAATAGGATTTGGAAGAGGCAGACAGATAGTTAATAACCTGGATTAACACATAGGATTCTTTTTATCCCGGTAGTAAGTTCCCTGGGGATAATTTCCGACATTCACGCGAGCGAAGCCGCGGGCAAAAGCTGGTATATGATAATTACCTTATGAGATCAGGAATACGATGCTCGCGCAAGTAAGTTTCTGTTCTGAGAGCGATTGAAAATATTTTACGTTTTCGCTTACTTAAGGCGATATCTTCTAAAGAGTCCGTGCTGCCGCTTAGTAAGCATGCACATACTGATAGGAGTTCAGGGTCGAGAACTGCTGGGACTGTTGAGGGAAGAAAACTGTTTTGCTGAGGAGTGTCTAGAACGGTGTCTGGATCCACGAAATTAGTTGGGTGTTTCAAAGCTATCGGGTTACTAGATTCGTGTTCCATTGTGGTAGGAATGAATAATGCAAATGTAAAAATATTACGTAAAAATCACATAAAAAAGGTATAAAAAAGGCCCGCGGTTCTGCTAGATTTTTTTTATGGTTTTGACACTTATTTTTTATTTATTTTTTCGTAGCGAATAAAACTTTTTACAAGAAGCATAGACTCGTAGTCTATGCTTCTTGTAAAAAGTTTTATTCGCTTTCCGTTGCTATTGTGAATTGGCTACACAAATGAGAGTTTAACTTCAACATGGTACAGTTGCTCTCAAAAAGAAGTTGATAATTTTATATTAAATTGTTTCTTTCTTATTGATTAAGTACCTATTGATTAAGAGCGTTTAAACAGAAAATGTGCAACGTCGCAAATAGCTGTCAAATATTTCGCTGTTTTGATTAATTTGGCGATACTACTGTATGGAAATAAGAAATATGGCAACTGGTGAACTTAAATATTGATTATGTTACGTGACACCGAATATTTCGTTTTAGATGTCAAAAAAGTATTGGGAAACTTTCCTAATGCCTTTTTTACGCCTAAAACAGTTACAACATCAATTCAGTGTTATAATTGCAATTCATTATTAATATTCTAGTCCGCTAGTTAGCCATATCTATTTCTTATTTCCATACAGTAATAAATAAATAAATGTTTACGTGTTTTGATTAATTTGGCAAAAATTAATCAAAACACGTAAACATTTGACAGATATTTGCGACGTTGCCCACTTTCAGAATGCATGTTGTCATAAAGTTGGTTTAGTTTTTTTATTTACTTATACATGGTGGTGATTTTAGCCGTCATACTAAACAACTTTCGCTATGAAACTCATATCACACAGGTAAATATTTGACAGCTATTTCGACGTTGCCAACTTTTTGGACGGACGCTTTTAAAAGAGGCGTTGCGACATCATAATGAACAAAATGGGTGGGTTAATGGGCCAGGATAGCCTTTACCAGAAGTGGTCATCGTAATAATGATTCAGCAACTTGAATATCGTCAAGATCCTCTCTCTCTCTGTAATTTAAAAGATAAAAGTATACCCAGACCAAATACCAATAAGGAATAATAACTTTAAACTACTTACCAATAAAAATATATCAATCAATTGTTCCTATCCTAGATAGCTTTAATTATTCCAATTATTGTCGGGTAGCGATACCAATTATTATCGGCTGATACCAATAATTGTCGGTGACAACGGGCAGGCATCCTTGGCTAGTCATTAGGCCTGCCAATAGATTATTGATTGGTGCTGATTGTTCGTTTGCATGTGCGTATGTAGTTGGGGTCGTTTGCATGAATCTCTGCCGGTTTTAATGGACAATCTCGACTAATTGTACAGAGTAATGTTCGGGTTTTTGTTTGCTATTGTTTTTGTCTTTACTTTCTTCGTTTGTGGAATATAATTATAAACGGTGATTTTTTATTCACAGTTAACCTTTCAGGTCGTGAAAGTATTCATAATTATGAGCAACTTTCAACATAAGACCAACTCTGAAATATCGAAAAAAAATCTGCCGTTTCATACAAAAATTCAATATTACCCCATGAAAATGTGTGAAACAGGTATTTTTTTTTCTGTTTCGTTGTTGGTCCCATAGTGAAAGTTGTTTCTAATCATGAGTACTTTCACCTCCTGAAAGGTTAATAGTTAATTAAAAATCACCGGGTATAGAGCGTTATGAATTATATTTATAAATAGCTTTACCCGCCCCGACTTCGCACGGGTAGTATTAAACCCTACCTACCCTACCTGCCCTACCTGCCCTACCTACCCTACCTACCCTAATTTTCTCCGTTAACCGTTTAAACCTTACCTGGAGTATGACAAACATTTCAAAACCAAAATGAGCTAAATCGGCCCAGCCGTTCTCGAGTTTTAGCGAGACAAACGAACAGCAATTGATTTTTATATATATAGATTGCTTTGTAACCAAAACCTTTGACTGTACCTACGCAAGAGTAAGTAATCTCTCATTCTTGATTCCTAATGATTAACTAAATTAACGTTACGGTGACAACCAGGCTATCACAATGCAAGGAGAAGCTTAAAATGTTCCTTGGTTCTCTGAACATTCGTTGGATTTATTGTGAATTTGTAAAGGCGCGCCTCCACTTTGAGCTGACAATGTCCAATCATTTAGTAGTATAATAACAGCCGCACGGATGGACCGACTAGGTTAAGCTACGCTTTCCGCGGTTAGTCCATGTATGGGTGACCATTTTTACATACCAAGACCCCTCCGTGCCTCAGAAAGCACGATAAACTGCTGGTCTCGGCTGTGGTTTGTAGATCTTTGACAGTCACCGCCGACACACGGAGGAGTCTCGATAAGTGATGGATGGACACCCATCCACGAACCGACCGCTGCAAGCGTGGCTTACCTTCGATCGACCCATGAGGCTGTTATCATTTAGCCACGAGCCCCTCTTAACACTTGTGGTTGTGTTTATGCCCGTAGGCTTATACGATATTGATAAAGTTAATCCAAATCATTCGTTTTGTTCACATTGTTTAGTGCCAATTTACGTTACCAGACATGGCTGCCTGTTTTTAAATGCGACCTTATTCCATTCCGAGAATTATTATAATAAACTGTACTTGGCCGACACCTATCAAACTTAACTAGTACTTATTACCAAATACGGCAACAGTTTCCCATTAATATTCTTAATTTACGCATCCATATTTAAAAGTGCGGCAGAACTCAGAATCATACGCACTTTAATGGCGTCATGTGTATATTAAAAATACACCTTTATAGTCAACACAAAAACACTTCAATAAAAAGTGGGACAATGTCTTCTAAAGTCAATAAATGTCACCGAATTAAATATCTTGCACGTGCTAAAATCCAAAATGGCGGCCTGTGAAAGTTTGACGTTTGACTACTCTGTGCAATTAGTGTTCGCTTACAAATTGTCCATTCGGTCGTCATGGCAAGTGCTTCAAATTGCGGATAATTGATCGCCAATGAGTCCACTAACTCACATGACTGTGGCAAATAATGAGCAATGTCATCTGTGACAATTGACCACCTCTGTTTCATGTATGATCTATTCCAAAATTATCTGATTAAAATGTAAACAAATCAGAAAATGAACCTGTGGATGCCAACTTGTAGTGCCACATACAAACTGGTATTTGATTATTTGAATACTTAAACCTGGAATTATAAGTTTAAATCACCTTAAAGATTGGTTTCTATTAATTGAGATTAACTTTATAACCATAATTTTCGCCGATAATTTTTCAATTACAATTTAATAATGATATTAAAACAATAATTGTTGGAAAAGTAGTGAGACATGAAGTTGAAACCTTGTAAAAACAGATTACTGTATTACTAATTTCCTTTAAAGAGTGATTATGCGCAAGAATTTAACCTGAACAGGGTTTGTTTACACATTCATCAGAAACTATTTGAATGACAGTATTCACCTATGTTGTGTTGTGACGTGTTAATGAATGTGGATGAAAAAGGAAATTGATGTCAAAACTAGTTAATAGGAGGTTGCTCAATGGTAGTGTGAAACACAATACAATAACATAGACACAATACGAAATAACTGTAATGATTATTTTGACACTTGGAAACCATTATGGTGACCGAATGATTCGTGTCTAATTTTCGTGTATTGAAGTTTTTTGAAGTGAAAACTTTAGCGATCGCGTTGAGCGAGTTTTGGTAGGGGTAGAGTTAAGGATTCGCGTCACCGACATGCTTCGCTGTAGTGGCCTACTACAGAATATAGATGGCGCTAATAAAGTTAAAGATTACTTCGACGACAAAAAAGCTTGGTACTTAAGGATTAAGCTACTCCAATATACAACCCCCCCCCCCCCCCCCCAAGCAACAAACAAGGGTTTTAGAATCAAAGACTACGAGCTCATATAATTGTTTGGATTATTTTATTTGACTGTAAGTCAATTTATTTTAATTTTGTTTTCATTTATTGTTGACATAATCTACTCATTAAAATGTTTTTATTTTATGAGTTGTATTGCAATTTGCGGTAATGTAAGTTATTTTTGCACAAATACTATTATATAGAATTAAGTGTTTCCAACTGAACAGAGAGCTGTGCTGCTGGGGAGTTTGTTGCGCCACTTCTTCTTCCCAGCTTAAGCACTAGGAAGTGGTGGTAGGCGTTTTTTGGGGACTGTCTTATGTAATTTTGAAGTTCGAAACGTGCTGATTCTCAGCCGAGTTTGAATAAAATGACTTTTGAATTGAATTGAATTACCAGCTTTAAGTTTTTACATTTCTGTCGGCTGACTGCTTACTTTTGTTGATTAAAGGACCTAGATACGACAAGAGATCCTTTGATTATATCATAATTCTATTGCTCTTCTCCCAGTTTATTTGAAGTCGGCACAACATGTCTTCTTCTTCCATATTTCTCTATTAATCATCTTACAGTAATCATCCCTTTCTAGCCTTATCATCTTGGTCCTGGAATTATAATACCAGCCTATTATTGTCTTACTGCAGAGCATTTGCCTGTTCTCATATAGAGAATGCATGAGCATTGATCACCACCTACGCTCAATGTAGGTTGGCGATTACAGATATATTTTTTTTTTTCCGGACGTGTGGTGCCGGACGTAAAGAATAGCACCATCCATTCTTCCCGTGGGTGTCGTAAAAGGCGATTATGGGACTCACTAGAGAATGGGCAGCAGCGTTCTTTAAGCATTTTGACACCATACTGCGATCGCCAACCCGTCAAACGTGGTGATTATGGCAAACGCTCCCATTCGGGGGACGTCTTTCAGTTGAAATGGTAATGATGATTCATTTTAAGTACAGGTTTCCACACGTTGTTTTCCTTCACCGTTGTCTGTCAAGTAATTCTGGGATTCGGTGGGTGATATTTGGTTTATTTATTAGAATTTCTGAAGAGGTGAGCTAGCTAATTAAATGGGACTTAAAAGAATAACTGGCTAAATGTGGGGATATTATGAATCTTTGCATATTTCCTTTCAGGAATATAACCGTGATTTTAAAGTTTACATTTAACTAGCTTTTGCCCACGGCTTCGACAGCATAGAGATTGGTATAGTCCATGAGAATGTGCTTCCGGGATAAAAAGGTATCCTATGTCCTAATTAGTCAGGTCGTGGCCTACCTGTGTGCCAAATTTCACCGAAATCCGTTCGGGCGTTAAGGCGTGGAAAGGTAGCAGACAGACAGACAGATTTAGTGTCGCATTTATAATATTAAAGTATCAATCTACCTAGCCCTTTTTCAACTACGTTGGGGTCGGCTGCCAGTCTAACCGGATGCAGCTGAATACCAGTATTTTACATAGAGCGACTTCCTATCTGACCTCCACAACCCAGTAACTGGGTAATACGATACCCCTTGTTAAGACTGGTTTTCAGACTTTCGGGCTTTTAACGACCCGTAACGACTGTCAAAGATCCACGAATGACAGCCGAGACCAACGGCTTAACTTGCTTTCCGAGACACGGAGGAGTCTCGGTATATCAAGGTGGTCGGACCAACCCCGGCAAGCTTACCTTAACCTGATGGATCGACCCGTGCGGCTGTTATTACTTAACCACGAGCTCCTCCGAGTATGTTAAAAATACTTTAGACTCGGCCCTTATTCTAAGTGGGACACTCTTACGTTAGCAATATGTTTGACGTCACGACCTAAATTGGCTAATAAGTGTACATCCTCATTGATGTTTGTCTGACTGAAATGGTTTAATAGCACGAAATATGATAAGAAATCTTTTTTATTACCCGGTTTAACATAACATTACGGCTTATTTTCCCGAAGGGTTGGGCAGAGATGTACCTATAGAATACCCACCTTTTTACCGTCGTTATTAAGTGACACGTAATAGAGGGCGAGCCTATTGCCATCAACCGGGTACAAATCCTGTGTCCTTCACCATACAATCCTCACTTTTGAAAACTTCATGAAAATCAATTTTGAAAACGCCAAAAAATTGTCAAGATATAGTAATAAATAGTCACCAAGGTTAAAAGTCAATCAAAAATCTTTAATATTTTCTCTCCTAACCAACCTACCCACCAACCTACCCACCAACCAACCTACATACCCACTTACCTACCCACCAACCTACCCACCAACCTACCCACCAACCTACCCACCAACCAACCTACCCACCAACCAACCTACCCACCAACCTACCCACCAACCTACCCACCAACCTACCCACCAACCAACCTACATACCCACATACCTACCCACCAATCTACCCACCAACCAACGTACCCACCAACTTACCCACCAACCTACCCACCAACCTACCCATCAACCAACCTACCCACCAACCAACCTACCCACCATTTTATTACTGTTTTAAATTTTTTTTTTTTTTTTTTTTTTTAAAAAAACGTTGCCCCACACTAAGAATTTCTTCTTGTATCGTGGGTGCGTTTACAAACATAGAAACTCACATACACTAACACCCAGACCCGGAACAACTACTTGCAGATCATACAAATATTTGTTCCGTGCGGGGATCCAACCCGCGACACGTTGCGCAGCAGTCGATTGCTCAGCCACTACGCCAACCGTGTCGTCAAAAACAATTAACACAACACTACACACAACAACACAACACTATTAAAATAGATTTACAATTTTACTGGTCGCGACTGTACCAAAACAAAATATATGTAGAAGTTACGTCGAAGTTTAACATACTTCTACATAGTAAACCAGGTCGAAATTATCTTGGTTGGAGACGACTATTTACTGACTATTTTTTGACACCAAATTCAAATAAAAAACCTAGGCGTTCCGCGGTAATCAGGTGAGGATTGTGGCGAGAAGGGCTCACCCCGTAATCCTCACCAAGACCCCTTCATATCTCTGGAATCCCTTATTGACTATTTTCGAGATTTGGCATAGCATTATGACTATTTCTTGACTATTTTTTGGAATTGAAACCAAGTCGGTACTCCCAGCCGTTTGCTTGCACTGAGGTGAGGATTGTGTGGAGAAGTTCACCCCACAATCCTCACCAACTTATAGCTGTATCTTTGGAATCATAATGCGACTATTTTTTTAACCTTGGTGACTATTTATGACAATTTCTTTATAATCGTTTTCAAAATTAATTTTCATGAAGTTTTCAAAAGTGAGGATTGTGTGGTGAAGGACACCAAATCCTGACTCCGGACTGAAAAATTCCAAATAGAAAAACCCAGTAACACTTCTCCCGACCAGGGAATCGAACCCAGGACGTCATGTTCGGCAGTAGCGCTTGCGACCTCCAGTCCAGACCATCGAGGTTGTCATTATCCAGTTTCTAGGTCGGAAAACAATGAGCTAGTATTTGTCTTAAACCAATTTTCCTAAATACATTATTTGTTCAAGATTTTTTAGGGTTAATCGTAACAAGGTTATCAAACAAATTATGAGGTAACTCGGTAAATTTCTAGACTAGACATATTGATTATAATAGGAATTAGAATAATAAAAGACATATTCGATGTCATTGACCTTGAGTAAATAATTATTAAGTAGATGTTAAAGTTCATTCCCACATGATTACTGAAATAGGTTTAATAGTATTTAATCAAGATAATAGGTAGCTTTTTTTCAAAGTTCATTGACGTACTAGAGTAATATCTTCAGTAGCATTAATTAATCGATTTATTTTATAGACAGTTGTTATAGATCAACTGTTGACATACTCGTATTTTTGAGACTAAAACACTGTCTCTATGATCTAGAGGTGCAAGCAGTCCTTGGGTTTGGTTCCAAGGCAAACCGTTATATTGTATAATTCCATCAGGATTTTTTCAGTAGCAGCCTATAGTTTGAATATGTTCTTGGCTCGCCCCCTATTACATCCTATACTATTAAACGAGCAATATTTGTATATATATATATTTGTAATCACGTTCCCGAAACCGGCTCTAACGATTTCGATGAAAGTTGCAATAAAGGGGTTAACGGGGGCGATAAATCGATCTAGCTAGGTCTCATATCTGGGAAAATTCGTTTTCTCCGTATTTTCAGCATGGAATTAGTATGTACTATTATGGCAGCATGGAATTAGTATGTACTAGCATGGCAGCATGGAATCAATATGTACTTGGCAGCTTGGTATTAGTCTGAACTTTCCTATTAGTACTATTAAATGAGCATTCTCTATTTTCACCAGAGCAGAGCTTGGTCGCCCCACCAACAGGGATTTAAACAGAACTGAGGAATAGTTTTCATTCGCACTAGGTATCTATCTGTACAGTTAAGATGCTATTACAAATCTCGAAAAAATTAGTAGGTGCAAATGTGTATGTGAGAGGAACGGTATTTCACAGTTCAATGTAAATTGACACTAAAGGTCTATCGTAATTTCTGGTGCTTGTGTACCTACTGAGTATTGCGATATTTCAATTGAAAGAATAATACATACCTAATTGTAGTAGTTAGTGCAGGATAAAGGGTTCTTCTCATTAGGAGATGGATCATTCTCAACGAGAACTTGACGAGTTGCACACTTAACATGACCACAATAGAAACAGGTTTTGTCGACGGAAGAATAGTCAAAATAACTCAAAAGTCAAAACTCAAAGCATTTATTTCAAATTAATCAATTACGTCAAGGGGTCGGTCAGTCAGAAATATGAAATGCTAGTTGCCCATTCCAAAGCGTAGTAGGTACCTATGGAGAAGAACGGGCAAGAAACTCCACGGACACTCTTTTAAATCATGATATGGTTACAAAATATTGGTTACATCATTCATGTTGAAGTTATACATGTGAGAACGATGCAAAAACTTAAAAGCGTCCGTAACAAAAATAAAGAAATAACAATTAAAAAATTAAATTAAATTAATTATTAGCTAAACAATCACAATATGTCGTTTTGTCTATTCTTCCGTCGATAAAACCCATAGAAAACCCGTTTCTATTGTTGTCATTCTACGCGTACAGGTGTTTAATAGACTTTCAGACTAAAAATTCAAGACGCTAAGATTTTAAGCGCTACCTTTTGTAACTTTTGGCTTTTAAAGTCCTGAATCTCAGCCCTTGAGTATTCTTTTTTAAAATTTTAAATGGCCTCTTCACCTCCAAACAAAACCCAATAAAAAAATAATTATCCACAAATACGCAAATCATAAACCTAGAAATCTAATTTCGCCGGAATGATGCTATAAAGGCGCATAATCGTTCCATAACGTCCGGCATTCAATACTAACGCCTTAAGTAATGAAACGGGGGCTTATGTTTATTATATTATTTTACGCCGAAAAAATTACTAATGTTATGAAAAAATACCCGGTTTCTGGACGCCCCATCAATTTAGATTAGTGAGGTAATAACTCGGTGTAGTCACTTAGCCCGGTAGCCACCCCCGTACCAAGGAAATCTATGTAAAAGTTGAGCTATAAGAAAATTTCAAGCCTATTATGAGCTGCCGTGGTGTACGTCTTCGTGGGAGTGTCTTGATACTTGATTATAAGTTTTGAGGTTTGCTTCATTTTTAATTCTTTTTACCTATTGTGGTATAGTACTTTTATTCTAGGTGCATCGTCTTCACATATACCTAATTATATAACTAATATAACTATACAAAATATTGTAAAACATTTTTAAAACGTAATGGTGGAGTTTCTTGCCCATTCTTTTCCATACGAAAACTACCTTTTGGAAGGGACGACTAGTTTATTTTATGTTATAAATTTTGAGTTTTAAAAGTGCCTTACAAGGGCCTATTTAAAATTAATGATTTCACTTGACTTTAGTTGAATATAAGTTTCTAGCACCCAATCCGCCACCCAATATGTTCTAGTCACCTTTATAAGGTCGTCGGTCCATCTAGCTGGGGGGCGTGCCACTACACTACGCTTGCCGTACGTGGTCACCACTCTCATAATACTAAGGTAAGTTTACATAAAGGATAGAGGATTTTTCTAATGTACAAAATTAATAAGAAACAAACGGGATTTTTTTTCCTGCTATCTCATGATCGATACTTTTCAATGATTAGGATCGAAAGGAAATTGTGAAACATAGCAATCCCACATTATAATGCCATCGATTCAGCTGTATGATGCAATATTTTTCATTTCATGCTTATAATCTAAGTTTTTCATTCTAACTAATACATATAAAATGCGTAAGTGAGTTTGTTTGATACACTTTCACGCTAAAACGGCTGAACAGATTTGAATGAAATTTGGCATAAGGGTAGACCTTGGCCTGGGTGAGGACATAGAATCATACTTTTTATTCCGATATTCCCTCGAGATCGAGACTTATGCGAGTGAATCCGCGGGGTGCAGCTAGTCGATTATAATTATCGATTCAGCACGCACAAATTGCCCAACATATTTTAACAGTATTAGTGCCAAGTCTCCACTTCTTTCTCAAAATATCAAAACTATAAATCCTCGTATACTAATATGCACAATGAAGCTAATACGGTAGAGGTTAATTTCTGTATGGTGGGTCGTCGATAGCCTTGGTTAATAAATTAGTGAACCCCCTCGTTCCCTCGTTACTTACCTTGCATTATAACTTGGACGTTCTCATTACTCCTAATGTACCACTTATGAATTAGAAACAATCACGTACTAGACAATATAGAGCCTTATGGGTTTTGTTTCCTTTACCTTCCGTTTTCTGAACCAACTTTTGGTTCAGAAAACGGAAGGTAAAAAAAATTAAAAAACTGTGACAAATCTAGATTTTGAAATATTAATATCCATTCAATTAGTTAAGTACTATCCGAAGCTGAGAAACCTTGAAAAATTATTTCTTCGACTACCTAATGTTTTTTTTATAAAGTTCTATTTTCAACGTAACGACAGAGGTCCATGGGCGGCATAAAAACTCTGACACCAGAAGGCCAATTCTCGTGCTTATAAAACGTTCACATTCTAGTCGCAATCTGTCAAACTTGTCAAACATTTTGGTAAATTGATTGTATTTTTGACAGATTGCGAATGTGAACGTTCTTAAAAATTACGGGAACTGCCCCTCAGGTAAGTGACTAAGCTGCACACGAAAAATAAGAAGAAGCAAAGGCTCGCTTCTCTTGTTGATTGGTCATTTATCATCTTACCAGAAGGAATTACAACTACACAACAAAACATTACATTTCCCGAAAGGGTAAGGTACAAAAAGGGTAAGGGTACAAGGGTAAGGGTAGGGTACTGTAGTACATCCCTATTACTACTTAGTACCCCTCAGTGATTGCTTCGTTGGTCTACTAGTGGTCGCAAGCGCTATTGCTGAGCATGAGGTCCTGGGATCGATTTCCGGGTCGGACAAAGTGTTATTGGGTTTTTCATATAAAAAATTCAGTAGCAGCCCGGATTCTAGATTTCTACCCAGTTGATGGCGATAGGCTCGCCCCCTATGACATGGGACTTAAACATAACTGGCGAAATATGTGGGTGTATAATATATAAATGTAGGTACATCTCTGCCCGACCTTTCGGGAATAACAGGTGAAATATTATGTTAAGTGTGTAAACCGTATGTGTTATGTTAAGACTCATGATAATTGGGCAGTTGCCAAACTGGGCCCAAACCCAGAGAAAGAAAGTACTGGTACTGTGGAATTTGTTGCGCCACTTCTTCTTCCCAGCTAACGCACTAGGAAGTGGTGAAGGGTGGGCGTTTTGGGGGACGTCTTATGTAATTTTGACGTTTGAAAAGTGCTGATTCTCAGCCTAGTTTGAATAAATGACTTTTGAATTTGAATTTAATACTTGCTTAAGTAAATATTGAATCTTCATAAAACCTGGGCCTTGAACCTCAGCAGAAGCTTCAATCCTAAAAAGATATTTCTAAATGGGAAATATTTAACTAATCCCCTAAAAACTTATTGAGCTTCTAATGATGGACACTATTTTTTAATAATTGAGCCTCTTTTTATCTTACTGGCCTTTTCTCACAGTTGGTCGCAGTAACACGGGCACCCCGACGAAATGAGTTGAGGTTAGATTAGAACAGTGACCACCAACTGCGTTGTTCCAGGACCTACATCCAAGTTGGTCGCAGTTACTTGGCTATTTAGTATTGATAGGAGCCTAAAACAGGAATTATTTGAGGTTTTCAAAAAGAGGCGCAATCATTCGAAGTCAAAGTCAAATCATTTAATTCAAATAGGCCCATAAATTGCACTTATGAACGCCGAAATTTACAAAAAAAAATTGCGTTGATTCTAAATGCCCCTTCCAAAAGGTAGTTTTCATATGGAGAAGAATGGGCAAGAAACTCAACCGTTACTCTTTTAAAACGTTTTACAATATTTTGTATAGTTATATAATTATATGTGAAGACGATGCACCTACAATATAGTTACTATACCACAATGTGTAGGTAAAAAGAATTAAAAATGAAGGAACGACAGATAAATTAATTATGTGTTATCTAAATGGTGCTCACATATTTACAAATATTGTGAAGGTAGATGATTTTCCTAAAATTTTACAATGAATAAGTCAGTCTGTGAGGAACTTTTCACAGAATATAAAATCAATGTGATATAATAAGAAATAGATTTATTTAAATTAGCAACCACTTTGATTTTGTCTACATTATATTAGAGTATTCAATAATATTTTTAGGAGTGCAAAATAGGAATTATTAGAAGTTCGATTACATACATGCCATTCTAAATCTGACACAATAATACGTCGTCGTTAAATTCAAATATGGCTATTTATTTCCCAGTTTGTCTTCTCATTCAGTCGTTAGTCCACTAAGATTTATTTGGTAATAGTAACGCGCCTACAGACGTCTGCACCCCTTCACTGGTAGCAGCAATTACAATAAATTCTAACACAGTTTAGAGTTTAGTGTGCAGTTGTGACTTCATTAGGTGTTGAGTTACTGTGATTGTTCATAATTTTACATGTGGGTATTGGAATGAAGGGATAGATTGTACTTTATGATATACAGGCTGGCAGGGACATGACAGGGACAGACATCGGCGCGAAAACTATTATTATAGATTCAATACCTACATGATTTTGAACCAAAAAATTTCGTGAAAACTGCTGTTTCATAGAAAAGTGCAATACCTACGCGGTTAAAATGTATGGAACAGCTGTTTTTTTTTATTTTAATAACTGACGATTTTTTTTGGCTCAGACTCATGTACTGAATCTATAGTAACCGTTTCCGCGTCGATGTCTGTCCCTGTCATGTCCCTGCCACCCTGTATATCATAAAGTCAACCCAGGGCGGTTCAGAATCATGTACTGAATCCATGGTAACAGTTTGCGCGTCGATGTCCCTGCCATCCTGTACACTTATTTGTCGCCTATATAAAACAACACTGATAACAGCATTATTGTGTTATAGCCTGTTCGTCTGTGTGTGTGTGTTTCGCTTCCACCTTCGGCCTGATCATCACTTACCATCAGGTGAGATGCACGCCAAGAGCTTCCTCGTTATGATTAAATAAATTTTAACTTAATATCTTAAATGCAAAAATGAGTTTGGGTATTTGTATGTTTGTTTGTTACGCTTTCACTCTTAAACGGCTGAACGAATTTGGATGAAATTTGACGCGAGGGTAGACCATGATTGGAATTAGGACATAGAATACTTTTTATCCCGATATTCCCACGGAATCGGGACTTATGCGGGTGAAACGGCGGAGCCTAGCTAATAAAATAAATAAAAAAATGAGTAGAACTTGCTAAAATCAGTGAGTCAACAACCCGTAAATTTTGGGTTTTCTCCAACGACAACCTTACCTAATGAATTTTACATCATTATTATGCTAGTCTATCTGTTCCAGACAACTAGAATCCAAGAGGCTAGGATCCGAACCGTCCTTGAATCGGTTTTGATTATTTTTTTACTGAAATTTATTTGACACCAAATAATTACGATGCAAGAATAAAGGTTGTCAATAATCTCTATGATCAATGGTAGGGTTTAGTTCGTACACCATAGATATGAGAAATATTTCTGTGACTTACACAGATTAATACAGATGGGACACTCTGCACAATCATTTAAATAAAAACCGACTCTTGCTACCACACAATAAACTGCAATTCAGGTTGCACAGCGCTAATCACCTACAGTTAATTATATTTACATAGTTGCTGCCTCTCTTTCTATCGCGTGACTCTTAGATCTTACGTTACACTCACTGAATTGGTCCAGGAAGACGGGCCCGCCGCGTACTTGTAGCTTCATACCTAAACTGCGGAGCTTCCGATCTGTATTAATTTGTGGTATACTTCGATTCAAACTTAATGGCGGCTCGGAAGTTAGCTACTCGCTGCGCAGTACTCCACCCCTCACTCCCGCTGACACATAAATTCATTACTGCGCAGTGACTTGCCTCATGTTCCGAGCCGCCATTAAGATTGAATCGGGATGTACTAAGGTATTTCTGAAACTATTTTGCCATACAAACGTACAAAACAAAACGCAATAAAGAAACCGACATTTCCAACATTTACAAGACGATTTCCATGACAGGTCACATCACAGAGGTTGTCAATTACCCATGAACAAACAATCGTTTAACTGCAAACTGCGTTTAAGTACAGAAAAAAAATGCCATAAGTAGGTAACAATTACAAATTGGTCATAACGACCCCTAGTTAGATAGTCACAAACGACTTACAGAAACATAATTCTTAATACGACATTGATTAGCTTGTAGTCAAGAAAATCGAGCTGCACAGACATAATGACAATTTAAAGACTTAAAGGTCCATTTTATTATCATATTGTATGATTCTTGTGGAACTATTAGCCCTTATGACAATAGCATAATGATACGGTAACACGCAAACCATTTTTCTTATCGAAGTAAGCGGCAAATATTAGTTTTTACAACGCTAAAGAGGTATTTTTAAGTTGGCAACATTAAGTTGGATGTTGACGCTAAAAGCCGGCTGTTTTTTATTTAAAAAAGAAACTCGTATAGTTTGACCGTAACAAAGAACATTTAAAATTTTTACGAGGTTTTGTTTAAATAGACCTGTTAAAATCTAATATTATTATTGACTTACTAGCTGCGCCCCGCTGTCACCCGCATAAGTCTCCATCCCCTGGAATTATCGAGGTAAAAAGTATCCTATGTCCTAATCCAGGTCATGATCTACCCATGTGACAAATTTCATCCAAATCTGTTCAGACATTTTAGCGTGAAAGCGTAACAAACAAACAAACTCACTTTCGCTTTTATAATATTAGTTAGGACTAAGCATTTAGTGGCATCTTTATTAGTTTATTCATAATTATTGACGTAGATTTAATGAATGCAAAACAAAAATAATAAATATTGTAGTGATTGTAGTGACTGATTGTAGTTACGTCACAAATATCCCAATATTTGAATAAGCCAATACCAATATAAATAATTAACGATTGCGTAACCAAGTCAATACGAGTAACATAATGTAAAAGTTAAATACTTACACTAAAAACGTTCAATTTCACGTCAAATTATCAGAAAGCGTCACAAAAACGGTGTCATAAAAACTATATATCGCCATGTCTGTCGCAAGAACTTTGTCAATCAAAACTATCGTTACACTTAGGGCCCGTATTCACGACTGACTTTTGGTCGTATGATAATAATTCGTGATTCCTTACGACCATGAATGCGTATTTATGGTTAGGGAAATTTTCAATTCTATTTAATTTTATAGCCAGGTGGGTGGACGAGCTACAAAAGATCACGGGGAAGATCTGGATGGAACTCGCACAGTCCAGGGAAGCATGGCAAAAAAAGGAGCAGGCCTATACTTAGCAATCGGTGGAACAAGGTTGCCAATGACGACGATGATAATTACATTTTATGTGAGGTAAAGTTTTTAAACTAGATTCTTAGATGGCCAGCCAAATAAGGGGACAAAATTGGTCCTTAATTGGGCTGGATTCGGGAACTGCTTTTGCAGGTGCTATTCGATTGCTGAAATTAAACCTTACAATCATGTTTTATTTTTTTATGATTGATGATTATGATCATGGCAGGCGACATGGGCTTTTCCTTTCAATATTATTTTCCGTCAAGAGGGAAGGCTTTATGTCGAGATGTGAATTTCTATCCTATACTTTTCGTATGCTCATGCAGAAACAATTAAAAAGTCGTTGTGTCTCGCGTAGATCGGCGTCTTGCATAGGAAGGGTTAAAGGATCGCTCAGTCGACAGTCTGCCCAAACCCTTAGAATTTAACACATCAAACACAATACGAACCTACCATCCCTAGCCAAAGTTCTCGTACGATAGTTGGATCATTACAAAAACTCGTATCAAATGAAGAAACAGCCTATTCGGCATTTTTTATTGTTTATTACAGGCAACTTTTAATTCGGCCAAGTTTTCGATGCGTGATTCGGCGTCGTTAGTTTTTTCAACTTTTTTATAGGGGTTGAGCTTCGTGTCTCTTAGTTAATGTGCCCTATTAGGTACACTGTGGACATGGGTCGTGTGACACGGTCTTTACAGTTAATCAGTTTATATTGTAGTCGAAAGGTAAATAAAGGGGTTGTGTTAATTTTATGATAGCTCGAAGTGGAGCGCTTCTGTTTTGATTTTAGAATGAAAACAAACAGAATATTTTTTTTAGTCTCTTTCTATGAAATTGTGTGTCTATGCAGGTAGATGTTTTCGAATGTGGGAGATTTTAATTGGTTAGGTGTCTTAGGGATTATCTCAAGAAAACTTAATCAACATTTACAAACTCATACTGTCATCGTTTTCAAAAATTGTTCGCTTCAAATGAGAGTTCTGCTATCTAATTAAGCAACACATTTTCATAAACGATTACGACTAATCTGTTTCATTTTGAGAGTTCATCAACATTCATTGCTTTATTTACGTTGTTAAGTAGATTTTTTTTTCGAACTCTGAACATCTGTTTCAAAACGATTCAGATTCTGATTGATCGTGTATTACGCAATAAGGGTAGTGCTTAGCAATCTGTAGACATATCAATATTTAGTAAAGTTGAAGTTTCATTAAAGTCATTACCGTCTTTCATTACCTTTCCTTCATCTATTTTAATTCGATTTTCAATCGTAATAAATCGTTTTTACGACATAAAATCTAGGGCTGATTTAAAAACAATAAAACGCGAAGTAACATTAAATGGGACGACGGCAGCTAAATGAGTACTAAATGCTTAGCCTTGAATGAAAATTGACTTTTCCTTATACTTGCCTACTTTTAAATAAATATGATCGGTACAGTTTGATCGTAATGACTTGAACAAACCTCGTTTTGAAGTCGATGACCGGTGACTTTAAGTACGTTTTCAAACTAAATTTAATTGTTACTAAGCACTTTGTGCCACACAATCATCTATACGTCTATTTTGAATGTGGGTAGGCAGTAGTTAGCAACATGCCTTAGAAAGAGCGCCTCCAAAATTAATCTGACGTGTGTGCGGCATGGTGTATCTCCCTTTGTCAGATCACGACAATGGCCACCCCAGTCTTTTTGCAGAGAATAACCCACCGGTTTTGTATTCCCAAACAGAAAAAAAAAAAAAAAATATGAAATCTACAGACAAAACTTACCTATAAACAAATCTCAGTTTTTATTTATCTCTTTAAAAGCTTTCCGTTCGATTAAGGGTTATAATACTATCACTGGTTTATAAATCACTCCTTTTGTTTACTTCTACAGTGTGTCTCAGAAAAGACAGATCACGACAATGGCCACCCCAGTCTTTTTGCAGAGAATAACCCACCGGTTTTGTATTCCCAAACAGTATCTTCGAAGTAACGGAACTCGTTCAAAAAAATCATAAAGCTTGGAACCAGCAACTTCCCTGTGAAAGTTCATAGAAGCAAGCCGTCATAGGGAATCTAAAATTCTATCCACACAGTTCCGGATCAGGGCCACCGGGCCCGTATTTGTGTAAAAGAGTTTATACAAAATATATGCAAGCAATCTTTTCACTATCCTTGATGACACTGAGTTCGGCACCCCAATTACGATTTTGAAGCGGATGTCCCAAATCCTGAAATACTCTAACCCTAATAACTACATGGTTATAGGTACCTTAATATTCATTAAAACGCTAACAACAAAGAAATCTCCATAAAAAAATGCAACAAAAAAACAACCGACATCCAAAAAAGTCACTACGAAGTGAAAAATAACTTTAATTTTGGAAGTCGGTGGCAAAAAATGAAAACTAAACCAAAGACACCGACTTCCGAAATAGGCAGTTCTTTTTCAATAAAAAGTATTTATTTTTCACGTTATAATTGTGGTACCCACCCCACGTTAATTCGCTACCCAAGCAAAGTTAATAAAATTTATACGGAACCACCTCGCAAGCTTCCTCTACAGGTAAATCGGTCCACTATTGACAAAAATATCGATGGACATACCTTAAAAAAACACATACAGACGAACCTAGAACCTATTTGGAAGGCGGTTAAAAATAGAAACTCGAAAACAATTCCCTCCTATCTATTCCACGGAAGTCTTGTTTAACAGAACAAACATACGGAAATTTGTACTAAGCAGTGAGTTGGCAATTTCATTGTGTGCCCAAGAATTATGATGTATATGCAATCGGCATTTGCAAATCGTTTAACTGATACTAAGGAAATTGCGGACAATTTCGCGTAATAGGCTTTCATGCGGGAATAACGATTGACTAAGTGTATGGATTTTGTATAAATTATTACTTACATGAAGATACCTATTAGGGTAGAAATTGGAATTAAATTATGGTGAGTTTTGATTTCACTTTTAGTTGAGTGGTTTTCATATTTGATTTTTGTTTTTTGGATACTTGCTAATTGAGTAAGAACATTAGGGTATATGTAAACAATATCCTAACTAATATTATAATTAATGCGAAAGTGAGTCTGTTTGTTTGTTACGCTTTCACGCTAAAACGGCTGAACGGATTTGAATAAAATTCGGCACATGATCTAAGTTAAGACAGAGAATACTTTTATCCCCATTTTCCCATGGGATCGAGACTTATGCGGGTAAACCCGCGGGGCGCAGTTAGTAATGTAACAAAAAGGAATATCGAACAGAACCATTTTGAAAAAGAATCATTATAGATTTGAGTAAGACGTAGAGTAGAACTGACTAAATATGAATATTGTTACAACTAATCTTAGGAACCCAAGCTATCTAAACATAAATACCTACGGAATAATGATGAAAGCATAATTTATACGTTCGTTAACATACCACGAGTAAGACGCAACAAAATAATTCTCTCTCTTCACAAAATAACTCGTAATATTCACAAAACCGTAGCCTAACTATCCATCTAAATAACAATTTTCATAACGGCCCATTTAATACTATTTCATAGTTAACTAACTCAGTGACTTGTAATAAAACCGTAGGCTAGCTTCAAGTAGTCGTCGACAAAACGACAGTGTAAAAGCAAATTGATTTGACATTCCGATGATAATTTGACACAACTGGTGAATTTCTAAGCTCGGTGAAACGCTCTCGTATCTAGGAAATGTTCGATTGTCTGTTTATGTGCACTTTGTTGTAATTGTTGATTCGATTAGATTGGGTTTTATTGTGTTTTAGTATTTGTTTGTAGTTCCTATCTGGGATTTGTAGTTTGTTCTATAGTGCATTAAAAGCTGCGGCTGGCAGCATTGCCACGTTTGCTGGCAGTCTTTTGGGCACTTTTCCTATTGACAGCGATACGGACGAACTTTTTGATGCCCTATGATTGTTTCCCCTCTTTTTTATATACATTTACTCTTAATAGATAGATATTAGGGATATTTAGGGATAATAATAATACATTTATCCTATTTTAATCCTGCGGCAGGACAAAAAAAAAATAAAAATCTGTGCGCATCAGCCCCGTCCTTGCTAACTGACTAATCATTTCAAGGTATGAGCTATCACAAGAAGAAGAATTAAGAAGCTTGCAGCAGTTCTCATAGGTAAACCTGACGGTAGATGTAAGTAAGATGCTGAGAACATTTCCTTCATCATCACAAAAATAGCCTATTCCAACCATGCTGAAAAATCTAAATCGGTTTGGTAAACCAATAATATTTTTTCCCTGAGTAAGTATAGTTATCCCTTAATCAAATACTGGGAAATTATTTCCCACTTAGTCTGGAATAACAAAATAATGGGAATTATTTTCCCACTTGATAATATTTTGATATGCAGTAATAAATAACGGGAAATTATTTCCCACCATTATTTCAATTTTATCAAAATTTATGAAATCTACAGACAAAACTTACCTATAAACAAATCTCAGTTTTTATTTATCTCTTTAAAAGCTTTCCGTTCGATTAAGGGTTATAATACTATCACTGGTTTATAAATCACTCCTTTTGTTTACTTCTACAGTGTGTCTCAGAAAAGTGTGGTCAAATTTCAGGGTGTGCTACAGACCATCAAACGGAACAACTTTCTCCGTGGGATCTGATTATTTTATCTCAATTACGAGATAAAATAATTTGGGTCGACTAGGGATTAAAGTTTTGTATGGAATAGCTTATAATTTTTTCGCGATTAGCAAGTTGATTCTATGGAGAAAGTTGTTCAGTTTGATAATGTGTACCACACCCTTAAGTTTCATCACACCTTTTTAGTACACGCCGTAGAAGTAAATAAAAGGAATGATTTATAAATCAGTAATACGAGTATGTAGATTTATTCTATTATTTGGTTTAACGATAATTCTTGAGGACAGCTGCAAATGCTAAATAAGAAATAGGCAAAATAGATTGACCTCTGATGGAAAGGTTGGAGTTTTAGGCCCGTAAACTATTACTGATATAAGTTACATGAGTTAAGTGAGAACAATGTTGAATAGATAAAATAATAATATTAAAAAACCCTATCAGATGAGATCTTTAAACTAAGAATCGCCTATTCGTATATTGATATAATTGTCTATTGGTAAGACCACCTGTCTCAGGCCCAGAGGTCCTGGGTCCAATTCCCAGCAGAAGCGAAATTTTCGGCTCGGTAGGTTGGTTGGTGATGGTAGGGCTTGTTCTAAGCCCGTCTGACTAGCTACCACCATCTTATCTAAGCCTGTCGCCATGTGTTTCGGCAGCTAGAGGTAAGATAGCCAGTTCCTCTGTGGTTGAGGATTCCGGGTAAGACTCGCTTCCACCTTCGGTCTGATCATCACTTACCATCAGGTGAGATGAAGGCCAAGAGCTAAACAGATGTAGGAAAAAAAAACGTATTGTTCGGAAAACCGGAAGGCGCCCTCTGTCGACGCGACCACGCGTTCCGGTTCACCGAAAATAAAGTGACATACGATGAACGCGATGATCGCGTATTCGCGCGACCATTTAAAACCGCGCAAATCCTGGTGGAACAGTTAGTGTTAACATATATTTAAATCTTTACTAATGTAATCAGCTCGCGGGAAGGAACGGCCTACTTGTTAATAACGGTAAGAAAATTATTACCATTTATAACATTACTAAGGATCATAATTTCTCGTCTAGTTTGCTGTTGCCAATGATCATTTCTAAGCAATACCTTGGATTTATCTTGTCATTGCTTTTTACTCTAATTCGTGAACATAGTAGCACTACAGAGCATGTATTTATAGTCTTGACTACTAAACTAACTAAGTCCCTTTCCTCACAGCAGCGTGCGGGATCAGCAGGCTCGATATACCCGGTACCGAAAGCTCACCGAGCGCCTATATTTCAATAAGCGTTTCCTGATTGGCTTGGTATGTGCGGGAGCGGGGCGGGATCGTTACTGTATACCGCTTCTTGGTAGAAACATCCAGTCACGTGGTTTAATTTTTTATTTACCGATGTCGTCAATAGCACTTTAATTTTTTTCGTAAACGGAGATAAATATAACACGCCTCAACATCGTCATCAGTCGAAGACGATATTTTCTCTCGAGAAATTAAGCTGCAGTGCACAAATTATACCGAAAACATAACGTCAGGTCCGTAAATGATTGCCGGGGTTGCAAGTTTGTCCGAAAGGGATATCGCGGCCCCCGGCACACGGGCAATGGAATGAACACGGGTGGGTTTTAGTCAATAAAAGTCTGACACGCTCCCGCTCCGGCCAGAGCAGGAGAAGTTATTTGATCATTTTCCAACCTCAAAAAAAAAAGGTCCGTAAATGAAAGCAGTGCGGTATCGTTTCGGTATACAGAGCATACTATACCGAAACGATACCGCACTGACCAATGAGGAGACGGCTTAGCTGTACGTAACTAATAAAAAACATTAAAATGTTCTAACTAAATCTAACAAAAAAAAGTGCTAACTATACAAAATCTAACTACACAATAAAATATGGCGTCGACAAATTCCATCACATCTCTGTCAACTGGTATATGCCCAAAAGACTGGTGGCATTGCCAGGTTGTATGTCAAGGCTTTTCTCTACAGAGCCTTGTTTTTTACCCGACTATGGCAAAGCCAAAAGGAAGTGAATTATGTCTGAATTTGACTAAATAGTTTTTTCTGGTTTTTTACCGACATAGCTTGCAGAGTAAGTAAACTGAAGTTGCAGTGGGTTGGACATGTTTTTCGAACGACCGATGGCTGGTCGAACAGACGAATCCTGGAGTGGGAACCACGTATCGGCAAGCGTAGTGTGGGACTCCCCCAGCTAGATGGACCGACGATCTTAAGAACGTGGCAGGAATAGACTAAGTGTGGAAGGCGGAGTTCAGGGTATTGTGGCACAGCCTGGGAGAGGGCAGTCCAGCAGTGGACTGCGATAGTCTGAGTTGCTAAGTTTTTTCTGACCGTTTTCAGTAAAGAATAGACTCACTTGTGGATGTCAAAAAGCGGAAAGTTTTAGAGGGTGTGCAATACTATCCTGCTGTCTGACTATACGAACCTACTGCGATCGTCAATTTGTCTGTCAAGATGGCTGATTAAAAAATCCAATTTGACCGTTCATTAAAAGTTTGTGTAGTTAAAACTACATAATTTTATTCGATTTGTTTCTTGGTCATAAGAGAAAACCTCTCCGTTCGGTCTTTGACTAGGGAAATATTTAACTGATCCCCTAAAAAATTATTTATCTTCTAATGATGCACACTTTTTAAAAATAATTTAGCCTCTGTTTAACTTTTTGGCCTTTTTGCACAGGGGCCAGCGAGCGCTACATCCAAGTTGGTCGTAGTTTACTTGGCTATTTAATATATTTAGTTCAACAAAACAGGAATTATTTGAGGTTCACAAAAAGAGGCGCAATAATTATAAAGGGGTATTCCTCTGTAGCGGCATCTACATCGCTACATGCAAACTACGCATCAAAGACCTGACGTCACACAACATCCTGACGTCACACAAATCCTGCATCGCACAATTAGAGTTTACGGCGCGATAAACATATATACAAGCTTCCCGACTTCAACCTCTGGGCAGTTGCCCGCCAGACATCACACCCGTCTGGTCGGAGGATCCTCCCTTTTCTATGGTGGATGAGTGAACTTTACACCCTGTTCCTCATGCCCCTAAACCTCGAAGCGCACCAACTTTGAAACGCACCAAATGAAGCGTACCAAAAGTATTCCTCGAAACGTAGCATTCTGGTGCGCTAACAAAATCAAATTAAAAATATTATAATTCCTTTAGTGCGTTTCAAAGTTGATGCGATTCGAGGAATACCCCATTATAAGATATTAGAGTGTTAATTAATATTTTTCGCGCAAAATGGGAATTATTCGAGGTTTGATTTTAAATACATGCCCTTTGGCAGTTTCTCGTCAATATCTTATTCAAAGACCCATCGAATGTGAAAATAAAAAGACTTAATTTTATTTCAGCCCGATATAATGTTATGATGAATGTTTCCTCGCTAACGCGTTAAGCGCCATCTTATGCAAATACAGAACTAGCCACCATTGCTAAATCTAGTCCAACTAGGATTTATAGGAGCACGGCTAAGCTAGATTAAATTCTAGCTTACAACCTGTATAAAGGTGATACCTTATCGTGAACTGAACTTAATGAGTTTTCGACACTATTTCCATAACGTTCTATATTAAATTCCGGGGAATAGAATATTTTTTTTTTTTTTCTTTATTTGGGCAACCAATTTATTAGAGTATTTTATGGCTAGGTTAATATAATAGGTTCCCCTGTATATCAAGGATAAGTATAAAACATGCGAATGTACTTCTAAGATAAATTTAAATTCAAAAGGTACAATTTTAATTAAGCTAGAGTTAAATTTAAATTTTAAAGAAAAAAAGTTTGATTAATAATTATTTACCATTGAGTTTAAGAATCGAGACTCTTTTTCGGTTCGCTCCGTTTCGCTGAGTCCTTGCTCATAATACTGAAGGCACTGTGGAGAGCATTCAATACTTATTATAAGTAATATTACATTTTGAGTGACTGTGAGGTAATGGCTAGATAAGACCCGCAGAATACAGCCTACAAATGCGTTGCTTATTAAAATCGATTGATATTAAACAGGCTATTACGATTGCCCGGGCAATTTGCATGATTCTAATAGCCTAAAGGTTTTAGACAGAAGTGCAAACATTTCTAATTGCGCTGTCTAATAACAGTTTGTGTGATTTTGAGCTAAATGGTTAATGTTATCTGATATTGTAGTATCTACTTCGATATAATAGGCTGAATGGGTCGAGGTGGACGCTGCCTGGTCCGGTTTTAACACTTTCATAGAATATATTCTAGGCATTTTTGTTTTTTTTTTAATGTAGAGAAAATACACAGGATTTATTTTGAAAAGCAAAAGCAGCAGTTGAGCACTTAGCTTCTGACGTTTCATAAGTGCCCATGCAGGTTTATGTTAAATAAAATATTTTTTGTGAAATATACTCGTACAATATTGATTGTTACAGTTACGATAGAAAAATCAACTAAAAAAATACATTTTTTTTTTTTTTTTTTATGAAAATGGAAACTATCAGCAACTCAGAACAATAACACAACCTACTACGATTTTAATACCTAATTTCCATTTTTCAACCTCTTTTATTATTTTATACCAACTAAGCAGGTAAGACTTAATTTCCCTCCCTAATTGTTTCCTTAATCAAAGCAAACAAAAAAAATATTAAGGCGATGTAAAAATGTATCTATTTTTGCATACGGAACCGCTCGATACATCTATAAAATTGGAATCACATATCGTGATTGCTACTTAAAAATGGAATGTCGACGGTTGCAGGAAATCAAATTGAAATTGTATATATGTTGGTGAAAATGTCGATCCAAGGAGCCACACGATTCTCAACACATTTTTATTACAAATACGATTCTAGATTAAATTCGATGCATTATAATATAAATTGAAGATCTATCTTTGGTTGTGTTAATGGAAATGTGGGGGGTAGAATAAGCAAAAACATGTTTCTATGATTGTGAATGATTTGAATTTGATAGACGTGAAATAAAATAAAAATAATTCTTCTTAATTGCCTTCTTAAGTAAAATCTTTTGAAGATGTGGGTACTGAAAATAGGAAGACTACAGAGGATGGAATACTACACACAATTACAAATCATCTAGCGACTCCTTATAAGCAAAAGCATTTGGATCGAAACCCCTGACTCTCCGAAAAATTATAAAACTTCAAAACAAAACAACTTTCCCACTACGAAATTCACCAAAAACTATTTCAACGTCACCCGAAGTCAAAACACCTAATCCAATACTCTCAGGTACCTACAGTCTTACACAAACATAAGTGCATGCGTCCTCGGCACATTGGCGTAGACCTCTGAAATTACCTCCCCGATTGGCTTCGAAATATGAATGGTAAATTGGATGGCACCGTGGCCCCCACATGCCAGCTTTATGCTTGTATGTACTGAACAATGCTTAAGAATATTCCATGAATGCAAAATAAGCAGCTAACAACGAAAACGTATTGTCTTTGTTCGTGTCTTCTATGATTATGTCATACTTTTTATTATTGAGTTAGAAATTTTTCATGCCGACTGTATTTTTAGTGGGAATTGTTTTTGTCGAATCTGGGTCAGAAGCTTTTTATTATTTTGCAAACACCTCAACATATTGTTACTTTTACAGTGTAATTTATTTTAAAACTAGCTGATCCGACAAACATTGTTCTGTCCAAAGAATAGTTGATACAAAAAATATTTAACGTCCTTTTGAAGTTAAATATTTTCCCAATTTGACAAACATTCCGGAACACTTTTGTTATTTTTCTTTCCATATATACGGAATTCGGACTACAACGAACGTTTTTTAAAACAAAATAGCCAAATCGGTCTAGCCGTTCTCAAGTGACGCGCTTACTAATGAACAGCATTTCATTTTCATTTATAAATAAGACATGCCTGGCCAAAGACTTGTAATTACATTCTAAACAATATTTTTGGGTAATATCTATAATATCTGCACCTACATTAATCAAACTGTTTTAAAATAGCTACCTAATAATGCCCTTCTTTATGATATAATAACACTATAACCATAAAACCATAAAAAACTGCGTAACGTTTTATAACTATCCTCAAAGATACACATCACACCTATTTTTTGTTTACCCTCCAAAAACTTACATAATAATCCAAAACAGTCCTTCAAAAAGTTATAAACGCCCAATAAAAACATTATAAAGGCAGTTATCAAACTACAATAATAATTACGAACAAAAAGTGACAAGAACACTACTGAATATACCTACTACAAGAGAAACGCCGCGTGGCAAAACTGGCTAACTTTTAAAACGTTATATGGCCGGTAATAAAACGTTCGTTCCGTACGAGCACAATACTTGCAGAAATATTTTTGAATACGGAATTAGGTTTGCCAAAAGCGCGGGGAGCAGATAAGGCAGAAAAAAAAAACAAATTTGTAACGGGTAAAGTTTTTGGAGGCGGAATGTCTCCCTTGGGTGCTGAATCTTCGTCGGCGTGGCTCGTAAAACGCGGGACGTGGGCAAGCGGGCAAATTTGTCCTGAGAGCGACCTATGACGTTTTGATGGAACGCTCCCCGACTGATTTCCCACACCCTAGATTCATATTCATAACGATACCTCCGCCAACAGTGACATATTTGACCCCAAATCCATGTAGGTCACCCTATCGATACGTGACGAATCACGCGAAATTGATTCGTTAATAAGTAATCTAACTAGCAACTCTCAAACAAAGCAGCTTGTTAAAAATATCATTAAAACTAAAACTCTATTTCGAACTCGTATTCGCTTCGAATGTCCTTTGCATGATGATCGCCTCTTCAAAAGAATGGCACCCGTGTCTAAGCTATCTTGTAGGAATTTTAAATTGGACGAATCGCTCAAATGTAAATGGTTTTCCTTTATACCCCATCCTCTCGGGCTGCCCACCCCCGTCTATTGCGCGCCTAGAGGCGACTGGCATACCAACACACACGCACACACCTATGTTAAAGCCTACGTCGTATATCACCAATGGATTTCGAGCTCCTTGTTTGCATACGTCATCCGCGCAGCCGTCTCATTTGCATAGCGGAGGGGGCGGCTTACTGGGTCATCTTATACTGGTATCGTTAAGCTGACACTAACACACACAAATCTCACACACGCTCACATCTCATCTCGACATACAACTAGGAGTAATGCGAGTGTGAATACGTAAATACGCGTCGGAATCGCGAGTTCAAAAACGCGAAACGCAATATGTCTTCATAGTAAGGAGGTGTACGAAATCTTTTTAAGGGACTCTAACAAAAGGCCGGGAGACGTTATCAGGGAAGGAGATCTCATGTTTTTGATGTGTTCTCTAAATATATGTGGGATATTATGTAGTCACATAAATGTTATTTCAAGTACTTGCCGGTTATTCTCAGAAATAGCATAAACTGAAATCAATTTTATCGCTCGAGCAATATTGGTTGATGTGTACAGTATCCCAGTAAAGTAAAAATTTAGAAGATTAGTTCTGTCATAATTATATATTTATATAATAAACCAATATTTTACACTGATCGAAAAAATCGCAAGAAACTTCGTATTTTTTTTTTAAATCGACAAAGAGCTAAGTAGCTACAATTAAATGCTGTGAATCAAAGTTAAGATATATTTATTTGTCAAAAACACGTGTAGGTTTACAATCAATTGGAAAGATTACAGAAAAAAAAACAAGTTCAACATATTTTGCCTAGAAAAGCGTACAAATACAATAGTAGCATTTATTTATTAAAAGTTTTTTTATGCTGTTATTAAAAATATTTTTTATATTCAAATCTTTGTATGAATAAAACATACGTTAAAAACAATTCAAAACTAATCAATGAGCATCACAAACTAAAGATGGCCCATCGTGTGAGTCAACAATAAAACATGGTCTAAGCTTCATTCACCTTTCCATTTTCCAATCACCGACTATCGAGTTGAATGGTCAGGGATCGTAAACAGTTTAATGTGTGGGAGAGGTTGGCTAGTTGGCTAATTAATTAAAGAAGCCATCGTATTATCGTTACCCACCCTTGGTTGATAAGCGGGCGATATATCGGGGATAGGCTTGTCTGTGAAGGTAACTAGGATGGAGTTTATAATGGTCGCAGTAAAAGCAGTAGTATAATGATATAATAATATTATGTAGTAAGTTTGCGAGTATGATATGCAGTTTCATTAGTAAATTTTATTAGATTGCCTTAACTTTAACAGTTTAAAAGTTTAACAGAAGCAAATTAGGGTTGGGTTTAGAAACGTGCCGCCGCGCTAGAAATAATGTAAGGTTATTTGGGGGTTCTAGAGGATCTCTTGAACCCTCCACAACAATTTTTTTTTACTGCAGACGCATTTTTTTTTTATAAAAATATTTATTTTAGGTAAATTAAAAAAATAAACTACTTATTTTCGTATGCAAGAGCGATGATCCTAGCGAATTAATTTTTAGATAGGTATATTTTTGAGATTTTGTTTTCCACATTTTCCCGGAACTAAAACATCCATCCTATTTCTCATTTTCAAATGAATACACTTATCGTATCACGTCATTACTCGTTTATTTATTTTCCAAACACGAATCAGAATCTCCCACCCTCGAGTCTGCTATTCACCGCTAGATGGCGCTACGCGTGCTCGCCCTAAACTGCCATTTTATGAAATTAAATTTAATTTTGTAACACCGTTCACAGTTTTCTCATTACACTTATAAATATAGAAAATGCTATTTTCTTTTCCTTTCCCGAAGCGAGGAACTCTTCAGTTTAATGAACAAAGTTGTAGCTCCGCACTTTTCCATTTAAAACTTTTCATATTGATTTCAAAGTTTATTTTTTATAACAATGAACTTGATTCTAGAATAATGAGTTCGATCGAATTGTTTAATTGAATCAGTTAGTAATAAGAGTTCTTTGTTTGTGTAGTTAGTTGTTTATAAAGACGTTTTTAAAATTGTGCTAGGGATAACGAGGCGCATAGGCTACTTAGCCTATTAGCCGCCGCTACTTAGCCGCTCTTTATTCTAGCACATTTTTTTATTTTTTTTGGCAATTTTTTAAAAGTAGTTACCTACTTTTTTTTTAATTGCCAATTATTGCCAATATTGAAAGTAATATTTTAATTCCAGCAAAAGTAACTTAGAGGTTGTTGGTTCAACGGGCTTTATTTTTAATTGGGCACTTTTAGCCTCCGAATTTCGTCCCCTCAATGGAAAACAATGGTTTAAGAAATGCATACTTACCTACAGGTTCTATAAAAGGTCTAATGTTATCTGGGCCTACATTTAGATATGTAGGTAGGTACATCATGGTTATGTCTTTCTGATGTTGTAAACAAAAGCGCTTTCTTTCAAAGCAATCATATTGGATCCAAGAACAACGCAGTCACACGATTTTGTCTTGCAGGTACTTTCTATTTACAGATGATAGATTTATTATTTTAATGTAGGAAATACACAGATATTGGGTATTTATTTTAGTTTCTCATTAATCACAACACAACGCACATACATACATGTATGTCACAACATTTTATTTGATTTTGAATGAGCTTTTTTATATTACCTTTAATTTATTTATACACTTCCCTATGTTTATTATTCAAGCGTATGGCACTCGTGGGTTGCAGCTGAAAGTCAGCGTCAGATAGCACTTTGTATTGTCATCTGACATTATGCTGAGCTGAGGCCCTTTTGGCATTATAATAATTTGTTTTCTGTTCTTATTTTTCTGTTGTAATGCCAATAAACGCATTTTTTCTTTCTTTCTTGGTGGTGCTATATCATTCAAATAATGGAACACAAAAACTATTATTTAAAGATAAACTTGTAAGGGAAATGTAAATTTCAACTCAATAACATTATCTCAAAAAATGGACCTAAGTTATGAGCAAAAAGTTAAAGTAAAGTATTCTAATTTAAAAACTAGAAATATCGCAAGCCTTAACTAACTTAGCACAGACTACCAGGCACCTATAGCATACCAGGAGAAAACAAAAGCAACTCGATTCAGGAAAATCTTCAAGTTCCCTTAACGGCCAACAGTTCCCCAAGAGGAAGTGGTAGGAACGCATTAATTTAATTTTATCGTTTTTGTGTCTGTCACATAACTAGGTGGTTGTGATTTGTGACCTCTCTAACGAGGAGGGCTTAATAAGTGGTACGGAGGTTTAATTCTAGTTATGGTTATTTGGTTACAGATTTTTTCGTTGTCATGTTTTGTAGTTACTAGGAGCTTGAAATAGGTATCTCATAAATTAAAGTTGGTTCATTAAATTTAAATTCAATAGAAACTTTCCAGCTTGCTTTACAAAATCAAATAAGTAAACATTTATTGGAGAGAACACCTGACATTTTGTACCTAACTATTTTTTTCATGTTCTACGTAGGAGAAAAGTGGGGATTTTTTATTTTATTGTTATATTTTAACCTACACTGCACTTTTATGCAAAAAATAATAGATAGATGAAATTCAATTCATTCATGGAGTAGGAGGATGGTAGGAGTGTTTATGAAACTTTGTCAAGAGATGGCGCTATATGTCGAACCATGTGCGTTTCAATTGAGGAAAAGTTTTATTTCAGTTGTCACATTAAAAGTATTTTTGTCACGAGTGAAGAATTAAGTAGAATCTTGAGTAGGTACTCGAGATTTCTACAAGTTTCTTTAAGAGGTGTCGTCAGACCCAGTTTGAAGGTTTTATCAATACCATATTCAGTTTAAAACTGCAAAAAGATCACCCTTGACAACCTTACCAACAGCCATATAATAGTGCTAAAAGATAGTACGGTACAGACATAAAGGGACAACCCATTAAAGGACGCTGAGAGCAAATCAGAAAGCACCTCATGTGGGTGCTTTATAGTCAAACAAAATGCTTATTCGCGACAACAATGAAGTTGTGAAGATGGGCAGAGTTCGCAAATAAATGATGGGTTATTTCAACATCGCCCACTGATCTCTGACTGAGCCTATCCATAATAAAACAGGTAAACCTTACTAATAAGTCGATTTTTACTAACTCAGAGATGGGGATTTTTTTTTGAGTATTGCTACACTGCTTCCTAAGCGTACTCTGCTTATAAGAAACAAACATTGATAGGTACCATTCTCCCGTTCCCAATGCATAAGTATTATCATCCTAATATGTTCCCACTACTGGGACCCAGGCCTCCTCTCGGTGAGAGCGAGTGGACCGTAATCCACCACGCGGGTCCAGTGCAGTACCCTGATTGTGTAATACATAATCCATCAGAATCTGAATCGTTTTGAAACAGATTGCTAATCCATTGCTTCACAAGTTCGAAAAAAGAATCTGCTCAACAACGTAAATAGCGCAATGAATGTAGTTGAACTGTCAAAATGAAAAAGATTAACCGTAATCGTTTACGAAAATGTATTACGTAATTAGATAGCTGGTTTGTAGATGTCACATGTCTTCGAATATTTGGTTCTGGGTTCTCCGGTTTCCTTCAGCGTTTGAGAGCCGTGGTGATGAAATAATTTACTCAAAGTAAAGCGTCTGTCAGGGTTCGAACCTATGACCTGCAACTCGTATAAGTCGCGGCTGTTACCACTGGGCCACCACTCCTCCCCAAAGTAATAAAAATTAAAACAAAACCACATATTCGTCATTATAATAATATTCATTAAAACGTCAAAACAAAAATTAATCGGAACTCGATCATCCAATCTTCTCATAACAGATATCGTGAACATTGACACTGAATCATTCCTATAAACATTCCAACAGAACATTAAACAACACGACCGAGAGGAAAGTAAACCCATCTCTTTCACACCTCTTGTTTCTCACTACACCCATTTATCACTATTTGAATAAATTCAATATGTACATTGAATTGCGTGTAATTAATGGTTTTATTCGTTTAGCACTTAAAACGCTTTAAGGGCGAGGTGTCCAAACATTTGGCGTCCCTTTCTTCCTGGGACGGAAGACAGGGATGGGCGATCGCGCAAGAACACCCGCTGGTTTAGATCATTAATATTGATTTGTGGTCAATCAAAGCTCTGGAGGATTTCACTTTTAATGTTATTATTTTTTGTCGTACGCCTTCGATGGCTTGGATTTAAGTATTCTTCGTTAGCCGGAGGTAGTTTTTGTAAGTCTCAAGTTTTGTCGCTAAAATTATTATAAGTATTTCACATGTCAATTGGCTCAATCTCATGCTTCTTGATTAGACTGATATTATACAATCGAATAATGTATTTTTATTTTTTTCCTAAAAAGTAGCGGTCCCTAAAATATAACGGTACATTTGTCTGTCCTTGGTAAGAATGAAGGTTCCACCCTCGACAGTAAAGTAGAAGGAAAACACTCTTTACTTGCTAACATTCTTATTCCGCACAACTGTATTATTTCACAATCAAACGATGACTGGCTCTGCGCTACATTTTACCATTTAAAATTACTTTTCCCCCACCCAGAAATAACGATAATAAGATAAGATAATCCTTTGTTTCTAAGTGTTGCCAAAGTAAAATAATACATTAAGTTGCCATAGTGAAAATACGATTTGTACTTTGACAGTGTTGCCAGAGTGGATACTAAAATTCGGTACTTATTATTATATTACTTATTTTATATTATTACAATGAATTTGGCTAAATACTATCCACAGATCTACAGTTATAGTCAACGACACTGTAGATACAAAATTAATTACAAATACATACCTATTTAAGATTCTGATGTAATAAAATTAGCATACCTATTCATCAGATGCAAATGAGCTCAACAATTAATCATTGCACACAACCTGTTTAATAATATTCAAGTTCAATATCAACTTTAAGAAACAATTGTACAATCGAAAACAAAAGTGCAACGAGTACTAGTCAATACAATAATATTAAGTGTGGAGTTCTTATACCCACTTAAACAACAAAGCGTAATGATTCCACTCGACAAATAAAGGAGAGTACAGTCACTAGTGATGTCTACTTCCCTGTTGGAAGTCCGGGACTCAAATATTGGGAAGGGACATTAGTTAAAAGTCTCCAAGTATAGTATTTATGATCCCGTATAAGATAGGCATTAGATCGCTTTATCGGTTTTAAGACAAGAAGACAATGCTGTAGTTGGAGGCAAATTGACATATGTCAAAATTATTCATATTACAAAACGACGTTTTCTACAACAACTATAGTCCATTTGAAATAAGATTAGACATTTAAACAAACCATTTGTTCAGTGCGTTCATCGATTCTTAATTCTATACCGTAGCTATAAGGATAGCATTAAAAGCAAAAAAGTGGTTACAATACTGCAGCTGCCATTTGTCATGCCATGAATGCAATAGAAGTCAAAATCGGTTGAACGGACTGTAAAAAAAGTTTAGTTTTAACTAAAGATAAGATTTTAAGATTAGATATTTATGTCTAATCTTATTTCAATTGGAGTATAGGACAAATCACATGAAAAGCAATTAATTAATAAACTGACAGTTGCCATAAAATACAAACTAAAATAAGAACGTTATTTTTATATAAACTTTTCGTGTTTCCCATACCCGGGACACAACTATCCCAGTCCTGGAATGTCGAGCACGCAACGGAACTATAACAACACTAGTACAGTCATACTCAGCGGTGAGCAATGACCGCGGCCGACAATCATTAACAATGCAGTGTCTTATCTAACTGAATATAATTAATGAAACCACCACTCGCTGTGAAGTACCTACACTTATTGGCACGAGAAGCTTTTTGTGATGATGATAATAATAATTATGGTGTTTGGGATTAATGGTTAATTGGTGATTATTGGCTTTTCGGAATTTGTCCCTTCTTGATTAATAAACCCTTGAGGTTTATGAGCGCTAAATAAATGTTTTTCTCTGTCGTTGACACTTCCAAGTCAATGAAGCGAGAGAAGAAATCTTTAGAAGAATAAAAAAATAGGAATTTGAGGGATGATGAAAATTCTAACTAATATTATAAATGCTCAAGTGAGTTTGTTTGTTACGCTTTCACGCTAAAACGGCTAAACAGATTTGGACGAAATTTGGCACATGGGTAGACCATGACCTGGATTATAACTAGAATACTTTTTATCCCGGTATTCCTACGGGATCAATACTTATGCGGGTGAAACCGTGGGGCGCAGCAAGTGATTTATAAAATTTAAAATAATACATAGAGCTTTGATATAATACGATTTTTTTTAAATACAAAGTCAACCTTTGGCTTTTGAAACATTCCAGTAATTTGCTAGATTGAATCAGTCACTATAGTTTGAACGTCTAATTGGTAAAATTTAGTAAATATGCGCTAGTAGTAGGTACCAACATATTATTACCTAATTACCTAATTAGAACTTCCCAAATAGCTGTCAAATATCTCGCTGTTCTTATTAATTTGGCAATAAGAAATGTGGCTAACTAGCGAAAAGTGCAATAATTAATATCGTAACACCGAATATTTCATTTAAGGTCTAAAAAAAGTATTTGGACACTTTCGAAATGCCTTTTTTACTCTTAAAACGGGTACAACATAAAATTCAATGTTATAATTGCAATTCATTATTAATATTGCTAGTTAGCCACATTTCTTATTTCCATACAGTAATATTGTCGAATTAATCAAAATAGGTAAATTTTTGACAGCTATTTGCGATGTTGCCAACTTTTAGGATAAACGCTCTTAAAATCCTCACACCAATATCGACTCACAAAATACCACCAATAAATCCTCTCACCCAACTACCTTTACACAAACATTAAAACAATTCATTACTAAAATTAATAACTATCCAGACATCGAAGAACTCACGACTACCTTCATTTAATACATTCCCCTTTATAGACTTAAAACCTTGAGCTATGGGGTGCTAACTATTATTTGAAGATGAATAATGAACAAGAATCATTGGAATTATGAGGTTGCACATTCCTTTGACCTTACTGATGGCGATTCGTTGTGTTTACTTATATTCCTTGATGGATGATCCTAGTTTTGCAGATTTGCGTTTTGAGGAATGGACTCACGTAGATCTTAATAATGTTTGTTTTGTATGCGAATGAAAAGGGCTAAAAATGGCTACAAGCCAATGATATTGATGATGGTGTGAATTTCTTTCACATTGATTTTATGAAATTATTCTTACGTCTCAAGGGATAGGGACGTCTTTTGACTAAATAATAATGGGTCGATGTACAAGGTTAAGCAACGCTTGTCGAGGTCAGTCCATGGATAGGTGACCATCTATTACATATCGAGACCCAATTGTGCCTCGAACAGTACGTTAAGCCGTTGGTCCCAGCTGTCATTCGTAGATCATTGACAGTCGTTACAGGTAGTCAGAAACCCCAAAGTCTGACAACCAGTCTTACCAAGGGGTATCGTGTTACCTAGTAACTAGGTGTGGAGGTCAGATAGGCAGTCGCTCCATGTAAAATACTGGTATTCTCTACATCCAGTTGGACTGGAAGCTGAACCAAATATAGTTGGGAAAAGGCTATGCAGATTGATTCTTACGTCTAAGGTAGCATTAAAATGTTCTTAAAAAGCATCTTGGTAATAATAAACCAATCTCAAGATAGAAGATCTACAGAATGGCATACATCGACGCGTAAACTTTACCATGGATTCAGTACATGATTCTGAACCCCTTACGTCGAAATTTTTGGTCGGTTATTTAAAAAAAAATCTGTTGTTCCATACATTTTGACTGCGTAGATAATGCACGTTCCTATGAAACAACAGATATTTTCTCAGCAGAGTTCCCCCTTTTCGATGTCCCTGCCACCCTGTATTGCGTAAAAAGAGATGGACGTTCTTTATTATAGTCAGGAATTAAAATCATAAGATAATGCTCAGAACTGAGAATCCAGAACGACTGGGTACAACTCCAAAACTGACCAGTAACTACCACTTACAAAGGTGCTAATTCACACAATATTACGTCAACGCCATAAATAACTCCTGTCGCAACGATTTTCAACAAGCAAACGTATTAATTTATGTTAAATAATGCAACAATACATCAAAGTTTATAGTTTCTAATTGTGTAATGTTCTAAGCTCCATTAATTATATCTGAACGTGATAAGGAACCCGATTCATGTCCATTGTTCGAGCAAACTTCCAGAATGTCGCTTTAATTGATTTAAACCGTGAAGTGTTCGTGCTAACTAAATCTTGACGGAGTTTATAGTCTACTTGCGGGTGCGCATGATCTTTTTGCTCTTTCAATGATTTTGGATTTTGAAGAGTTAATTTTGTTTAGTTTTTAATAAATTTACCCTTTAATTGAGTTTTAAATTTCAGAAGTTCTATTCATTATTATACATAATATATCCATACAGTTTTTCATTTGACTAGCAGGCAGGGTCAACTTTGATTCAGTACAAATTCAAAGGATCTTTTTGTGTTTTTGTGATTTCATCAGTTTTCTAATAATATTTCATGATTCCTACAAAAACCTGCTTACATTTACTCTTTAAATATCAGTTCTTCTCTTGAATTCTTAATTTGATAAGTATCAGATCTGTCATTGATATCACATTGATTCATATTTATGACATTGACATTTGTAATTACAAGTAAAATATTTCATGCTTGCCTTTGATATTCAGAGCACTTTAATTGGTATCGCTGTTCGAGATAAATCTTATCATTTGTTTCAATAACTTTAAGTTATTCGGTACATTACGAGCCACTTGATTGCGAAGTCGATGTCTGATGTTCTCATTAATTTTATTGAGCATCGATTTTCGATTTGCTTTGCTGAAAAGTTTGTGATAAAATTACTTTTTTGCAATTATATTGAATAAAAAATGAAAAATAGGTGAATGAGCGTTATAAATTTTTCGTGAGCTTCATCATTAAGGCTCTAATTTAAAAGAGTGATCCACTTTATACTATTTTCAAAGGATATATAGGGCGTGTAATAATATATTGTGCAAGTGTAATAGGTAGGTGTCTATTTCATTACAGCTCAACAAACACACAATTGAAAATAAATCAATAACATGCTCTTTTAAAAGCTTATCTTTCAATTCGAGTCCATTCACAAAAAAGTCATACACTACTGCCAGCAATTCAAAGAAAAGAGTACAATAGTTTGGATATCCTTGATCTTTATCTATATAAAATTCACTTTTTGCCATAACAATAACACGTTGATAAATTCTCCCAACTGCACATAAGGCCAGGTACCCAGTTTTAAAAACATAATTAATCATTATATTTGGTTTGACTATGGTTGACAGCAAAAATTAATTAACATTCCATGTAAAAAATACAAAAAGAAAATCAGGTGTCTCCATGAAGGTACGCCTACATTCATTCAATTTATATTGTGCACAGACAAAGATTATTACGCAGAAAAACCTACTTTTATTTTGATGTCAATAACTATGTATAATTATAATGGGACCTACTTCCTAAATAAAGTCTATCGATTGAATGTATTGTTATGCCAAAATACAGAAAATTTCAAAAAATTATATGATGTTTATATATAATATACGGACAATTTAAAAACTCATCGAAATTAATAAAAAATATGTTACTTTTTCTGCGTATTAGAGATTTTTAACTAAAATAAATTATTATGAATGACATGTTACCACATTTATTCAACAGGCTATAAAATTGCTCATTATAGAGTAGTTTTAATTTATTTACGAGAAAATTAGCAACATTTATTTTTTTGGCAGTACAACAGCCATTTATATAAGTAACGTGTGCTACTGCAATAACCGTACATAACACTATTATTATGACACAAAATTCGTTTTGATACTTACCTGCCTTCAAACTATCACTCCTCAAAAAAGCAATAGGCAAAAAAGCCCACCAACCATCAAACAGGTGTCATATCTGCCACCAAAATCTCTGTCCACTTGCATCTGTTATCTACCAACAAGTTCAGTAGCCGATCGGTCGTCCGGCCGTTAGTAATTTGACAGTTCAGATGACAGATTACAACAAGCTTCGGAGACCACCAGGGTTTTGTCGCTTCACTCCATCAAGTATCGTTTTTGTTTATGAGACAACACTGGCCCCTAATTGGGGCTCCGGTGCTACCAAGTTGATTATGCTGGGTTACCGGATTGTTTAATGAATGGGGTGAATTTTAATTAGTGTTTTTAAAGTTTTAAGGTTGCATATTCGATCATATATGACGTTTAGATGTTGGAGGATGTGATTAAAATGTATTTTTGGCTCAAGCTCCGTCATTTTGAGTTCTGCATTACACTATAGGTTTGAATTTATTATTTATCAACAAATGCTTGTGTTTATTTCATTTGGTCAAGCTTTTTCCATTTCTGGCTGGTCTTCTGGCGATTTAATCTGCGCTAAACAGTTATCATGGGAACTGATATTAAGTCAAATCAGTTGTCAAACCAAAGCTGGTTCGAGTAATTCAATAATTATAATCTCTATGTACCAATAAAACATAACAATATTACTGAAATCTTGATCTTATCTGTTACACGAGTAGTTAATTGATGAATGACTAACCCGACACGCCCACACTCACATTCTACGTCTGACTGTTGATTCAATACGGGTAATTTCGTAATCGTTGTCACTCGCTGATTTGTATGATTAATGTTATTGTTCAGAACTCAGGAGCATATTTTCCTTGTTCTTTAAGACTTTTCTAAATATAGTAGACTAGCTGTGCCCCGCGGTTTCATATGTCTCGATCCCGTGGTAATGTATGTCCTTCTCCAAGTCTTGGTCTACTCCTGAGTCAAATTTCATCCAAAGCTGTTCAGCCGTTTTAGCGTGCAAACTTATCAAACAAACTCACTTTAGCATTTATAATATTAGTTAGGATATTTGTCCCATTGAGTCAAAAACAGATAAGATAAGAAGTTTGTATATATATCAACAAGTAAGAGAGGTGGAGTGACCAAGATGCCGTAGCTAAACCAGAATATCAGACCTCTAGAACTAAACAGCTGGAAGCCATGCAGGGATGGCCAGCAGTGAGATACTGCAGGTTGACAGTAACTGTTACCTTCGTGTCAATACGAGTCTTACAGCTACAACTTAGAAGCAGAATATATCACTCAAAAGGTATATCGATTTGGCGCCAGGAAGAAGGTCACAGTTGTTGTTGTTGATGAGTCCGTCTCTGATCAGCTGTTATCTGCAAAGGTGACATAACATCTTATGTCTCCTCTTGACTATCAGGAACTACATAACACTTCTAAGGTACCCAATCAACAAAACATTGAAATCACCATACACAGGTACCTACTCAAAAACTTTCAAATATTTAATAACAAGAGTACTCACGGGCGGTCTTTCGACAAATACAACAAAGTACTTGTCTTTCACAATACATTTCTAGTAAACGTCTGGTATTTAAATATAAATCGAAAGAGCGGAACACAATGGTGTAATCGATAATTGAATTCAGCATTGATGAACTTTACACCGCTCGACCTTAAACGTGACAGATTAGAATGGAATCCATGCTGGGATTTATTAAGAGTTGATATAACGCTGCTAAGTTTGACACGGCCACGCATTTTTCTTCAGTCGGGGAAATCTGATTTGTGGAAATTAGGATAGTCATTCTTTGAATTTATTTTGTCAGTAATGTCAGTATCCGTTTTTCCACCATAAAATGTGGACCAGAGGACCTACCACCACCTCTAAAGCAGCATTATTTTAATCTTACTTCGGTGGGGGAAAGGGATGGAGCTTTAAGTCCTGTAGAGCTTCATCTCTTTCCCACACTAAAGTAATATTAAAATAATACTGCTTTAGAAGTGGTGGTAGGCCCCCTGGTAGGTGATGTTCAGGCACCTTGCTATCTTGCGAATCTAATGGGTTGGTTATTCAAGACAGAGTGCTCACTTTATCGCTGATTTTAACTACACAATCAAATACTGTCTTAACTATCCTTGTAAAACGCTTGCCATAGTTTTGGTGGACTAAGTTGTAGACACAGTATAAATATGGTCAGTGTAGAAACGAAACTACGTAGAACCTTCGAAACGGCACACTCATACTGACGTGCTCATTGACAAGACCCCAAAGTGATTGTCGCGGTGCTGTCAGTTACGGGTGCCGTGTCGAGACGAGTAGGCGCCGCGATCTTTTTAAAAATGGAGGGTAGGTAATTATTTCAGCAAAGTATTCCTAGTTTCCATACTGTGATAGACAAGTTAATAAGCCTATACAGCTCCATCACTTTGAAACTCCAGAATTATGTCTACCGACTAAAAAAATCATCATACATACTGTATCATCTGCTCTATATCTATATCATTACATGTCAGATTAGGCAAGTCACCGTCTGTCGACATACTTAATGCCAATTAAAAGATTTAGAATTGTGGATCTTTGTTTGACTCTTACTAATATCGAATGCATTGTGACAAGCTATGCTAACGACTTTTTATTTCCTCTTAGGCCGTGACTCATAACAATTAAAGGAAGAGTATGTGCATTGCATTTATTAGTGAAGTTAATTCTTGATTGTCACATTTTGACAAAGGATAAGTACCGTTTTGTCGGAAACTGTAAAAAGGTGACTAGTAAAAATGATGTCAGCTGAAAAGACAGCAGGGGCTTAATGGGTGCAAGTAATAACAAATAAGTAATACAAGAACTGCGGTCCCAAATCCGTCTATGAAACTTAGATGTACTGGAAATGTCCTATTTTACATTTGATTTCATCTTACTGGTCATTGAACAAAAGTTTTGAAGAAAGAATACTTAATTTTCCCCGCATTGCTTGTCATTCGAGATTGTTTACTGTCTAGTAAACAAAGACTTTGATTGACTAGGAGACGACACAAAAGAAAGTATCAACATACCTAATCACTTAATCGCTACTTGAGCTTGTCTCCGTTGGCTGTCATTCAAAAAGCTAAATCAACTCACTGTTGTATACGATTGCTTTATAAAAACGTGGACCACTTTTGCACATTGTCACATTAAACTCAAATAATACTCGTAAATTGATGAAATAGGTAGATTATAGTCGACCTAGCAAATTGCTTTACCACTGTTGACTACAATTCCCAGTAAATTGAAACTTCATTAAGGTTCAAACTATTTAACTATCACATAGACAACATAAAAGATCATGTCGTTATATATGACATGCATGTGACATTAAACAATATGACGTTTAAAAGTGATTCTTATATCCTATTTACAGAATAAACAATTTTATTTCATTTCATTCAACATTAGATGGTAAACTATACGCCACATTTTTGCCATCACCATTTGCATCGTATAATGCAATAAGGTTGTAAATTTGGACTCGTGGCTAAATAATGACAGTCGCAGGGGTCGATCGCTTTGAGGATATACCATGCATTACATATCGACACCCCTGAGTGCCTCGGATAGCACGTTAAGCCGTTAGTCCCGGCTGTCATTCCTAGATCTTTGACAGTCGTTATTGGTACTCAGAAGCCCAAAGTCTGACTACCAGTCTTACTAAGGGGTATCGTGTTACCCAGTAACTGGATTATGGAAGTCAGATAGACAGTCGCTCCATGTATCATCATAGTATGTAGATCCGGTTAGACAAGAAGCCGACCCGAAAAGGCTAGGCAGATTGATTGTTCAAAGTATAGTTTTTTGGGGTAATCATACTAAGCTTTTGTGATCGCTCCATTATTTTTCTTTCATTTGTTTTTAGTCCCCCATTTTATACTTATTCCTTTTTTGTTATAAACCGAGTATGACAGATTGGTTTTACCTTGATTATTAAGTGCTATGTTAATTATAGGTACTTACATAGTTAGATGTGATTAAACAACTTTAAGTATTGTTTATGAGACGGATACGCTTTTTGTTATAATTGATTATTTGTTTATCTATGTTGTAATACATAAGTATTAGGCTGACTGCCCACTGGAGCGGAGAGGACAGGAGCAGAGCAGAGCTGTGCCAATATTAACCAATGGAATTGCATAAAATCTCCGCTCCGCTTCAGTGGACAGGGATTTGCGAACTAGTTTAAAAAATCATACAAGCCCGGGAATCGGAGCGGGGAAGCCGAAAAACCCAGCCGCGGGGTATTGCACAGCTCGCTCAAATGACCAGTCGCGTGAACTCGTCCTAGCTCCGCACAGTCCGCAGCTCCGCTCCGCATCACGCCCTCGCTCCGCTCTGCTGCCTCGCTTTGCATCTATGGACAGGCAGCCTCAGTCTCATAAAAAAAACTGGCTCTATGCATATGGATGATGATGATATAAATAAATCTATTCTTTTGATCCATATAAGCTGGTACAAATTCAGCATTACACTTTACAGGCTAGAAGTGCACAGGTCAAAGTTTCTAATCCCAAGTTGTTAAGCCATATTTCACCTATGGAATATTTGTCAGACATAATAGAAACTGATAAATTTAATGTACCAGCTCTTCAAAATTGTAATAATAAGGTCGTTAACCCATTGACTGCAAATGGTGTAGTAACGCATGCTTCGAACGAGTCTAGCTACGATTTGCAAAGCCAAATGAGTATTTGATATATTCCATTTTTATTAGTTTGGGGGATCTATGTACCTCCATATGTTATACGAAGAGTACCTGCGTACCTGTGATACAATTTTTTTTATCCTTTAAACTACAATTAAAGTTCAAAAGTTTACCTCTCCTAACAAGAATAATTAACTAAATAAAACTAGAATAATGATGTGAACTAAAACGGGTAGTTTAATATTAAATTCAGCCTTAGTAGTCATCAATCCGTTACCTGGAAATACGCAATTAATATAAACACACAATGGAAACGAAACATAATATCTTTGGCACGAACTTAAAGGATTAATTGCTGCATCAGAAATACGAAGGATGGTGTCCTGACTTACATAATTATTTATTAATTTCAGAGCTTTTAAAAGTTCACAGAGGCAGAAATGAGGAAGAACTTGGTGTACTAGAAAAAGAAATCCTAACTTTATAAACTCAAAAGTGGGTTCGTTTGTTTGTTGCGCTTTTACGCTAAAACGTCTGAACAGATTTGGATCAAATTTGGCACATGTGTAGACCATGACCTGGATCCTAATCCTGGATGGAAAAAGTATCCTATATCATAATATAGGATACTTTTTATTCCGATATTCCCATGGGATCGAGACTTATGCCGGTAAAACTTCGGGGCGCAGCTAGTAATTTTATAAAAACAAGGAAAGCCATATTTAAAGATGGAAGTTATGAGATTTGTCTATCCTATGAAGCCACCAGAGTTTTTCGAAACTGATTTAGACGTGGAGGACACTTTGTAAAAACATGTGGAATTTTACAAAATGATAACATCAGATAGAATAATATGAAAAGAAACCGAATTTAGAAGACGCACTTAGTTAAAATTACGTTAGTAATCGTTTAAGTTACGATCAAACTCAAATTCATTACCACAATTTAGCCATTTACAGGCATTTTTTAATTGTCAAGGAGTCGGTCGGTTAGTCAGAAGTTTAAGCTAGTTATTCATTCCAAAACGTAGATCTCTATGGAGAAGAATGGGAAAGAAACTGCAAGGCTACTCTTTTAAATCAAGAATTTGCAAAATATTGGGTAAGTAGGTAGATATTGAAGTGACAACAATATACAAAAAATAACATAACAGAGCTAATTATATCAAAAACGATTCGATGAGCGCGTAAACATCTACATTTATGTAATTACGGCTGACGTACGTTGAAAGATTTATAAGAAGTAGATTTTTAATTATATTTACACGAAATATGACGTAAAACGCATTTTGGATGACGCAAATGTCAGTATAACGGTAGGCACAGACATGCGACCATAGAGATATAAGAAAGAAAATTTCTATGCATGCAACTATTAATTAGCATTGGTGATCGGCCACTGTATAGTAGCAACTCAAAAGTAGAATACAGTCAATAGTCGCTGAGCTTAACAACGTAAACGATACTGATAGGTGTTTTCCTACATTTGAAATGTTTACAAGAAATTGAAATTGAAACCCTCCAGTCTGAAGCGTCAAAAATTTCGAGTATCTTAGTGTACAAAATCTAACTAAACACATCAATCGGATTTAGTTTGAATAAACCCCTATTAGATACTGCTCGGGGGCACCAAACTGTGATTATAAGCTTCAAAAGCTTGTATGGTGTACCTACGTAATAAACATTTTTCTTTTCTATTCGATGAAGTCCTACAAACGCTAGTTCTTGAAACTAAAAACATTGCGTGTGCGCTGAACATTACCATCAGATCATTCGGATTTACTCATTAATTTATTAAGAGATATTTCTGGCTTCCTGCCTGTATTATGTAAGTACGCATACGCGTGTGATTAGCAGTTTTACGTATTTTTGTACATACATTAATAAAAGTACGGCACGGCTGTTATTTCTCATCCTGTTTTTTTTTCTCTAAATAATTTTGTAATGAGTTCGGTGATATATTGAGTTATTTATACTTGGTGTTAGTAAAATTTATTGTCAAGCCTAGGATTAAATCCAATGAGCTCATTTGCAGACGGTTACAAATTAATCATGTACAAAAGTGATTCATTGTTTATGCTTCTAACACAGCTTTAGCGAAAATAAAATTACATTAGGATGTTACTAATCATGTAGAAAATAATTAAAAAACAAGCTGGAACACTTGTCAATTCTAAAGAGAAATGACTACTTTTGAGTTTTTCAGTAGATAAAAAAATAAAAGCAGATTCAGGCACAGTATGAAACCGGCAAGAAATGAACTTATGGCTGATGATGACTATGAATATCTATAGAATATCATTGTACTTCTCTCGTGATGGCAAAGTTTAGCAACTCACTAGGGTTTGTTCAGACGTCAGTAGCCACAACCACACCACAGCAGCAAAAATGAGGCCTGGGGCTGACGGCCTTCACACTTCAAAGAAATTATAAAAAAATAAGCTAGAACACTTTTAAATTCTAAAGAGAAATTACTACTTCTGAGTTTTTCAGTAGATTTACAAATGTATTACCAAACACAGCCAGAAGTTCGTTCGTACTTATGAAGTCGGTGAAAAATAAACAAATGACTGATGATGACTCTCCATGTCTATAGAGTATCCTTCTATTTATCTCGTGATGGTAATGATTAGCCAGTCACTAAGGTTCTGACATACCACGCCGAAAACCACAGCAGCAAAAATTAGGCCTGAGGCTGACGGCCCAGCGTAAGCCGAACTTATCTTAGTATCTTCATTCGTGAAGGCCACAAACAAACCTAAAAAAACTTTCAAACATAACAAAGAAACCTCACCACATTGTTCACATCTCGTATATCCCTAAAGAATTGTCCAAGCGATCGATTGCGCCGCCAATTAATAAGTCGTGATCATAAATTGATATTAAGATTCTTTGAATTAGTCACAGTCATCTTGATTGTATGTCTTGAATTGTGTCTGTGTGTATTATAGTATATTCTTTACAGTACTCGGTTCATTAGCGTATCGTGTAGATATGGAGCAAGAATTTTAGAATCAAATAGGTGGGTTATTAATTTATTGTTAAGTATTGACTTATTGTCTTGTATTGTGGGTGTACCTCTGCCTAACCTTTCGAGGTTTTCAGGCGTGATGTTATGTATGTATGTTTGTTTGGTATTGATATTGATTTTTTGGGTCAAATACTTGAATATAATTTATGATGTAATTGATAATGTAAAAATTTACTACTGCTTTACAATTCAAAACATTTTAGCAATTGCAAAACCAAATAATGTTTAAAATTCAAAATACAGGACAGAAATAAAACAAAAAGTTTAAGAGAGAGAACTCGATGACTCAAAAGACGAAATGAAAAACAGAGCGAAGTAGAAATGAGAAAAACTTTTTTGTAAAAAGGTTTTTATTTTTAAGTTATCATCATAATATGATCCACATAATATTAAGTGGGAAAAATACGTATTATTGAAGCTAACTCAAAAACTATCCAAGCAAAATTAATAAAATGTATATGGGACCAATTTGAGAGCATACCCGTTCATAAAAAAAATAAAAAAACGGGCCCACAATTAATGGAGAAATAGGTGGACATCAATTTAAAAAAAAGTACATACGCTACAAGCATAGAACCTCCTCCTTTTTGGAAGTCGGTTAAAAAGCAGACTCCACCACAATGTGAGGAGCTAGGAAGACCGAGATGGGATAATTAATTATGAGATATATAACTAAGGAACGAAGCAGTTCAATAGAAATAAGCAGTATTTCACATACATAATACTTAGGTACATACGAAAAATTATCATAACTTTTTCTTTTGACGCCAAAGAGAAATGGCGTGAGAAAATCTCACCTAAAAATATTAAAAAGAGTTATTTAAACCTGACTAGTAAGTAAAACTTGAAGACCAATCGCACTTGCCCATTAACACTAGATGCTCAATTACCAACACTACACAAATGACTCTATTCATTAATATTTTGAAGCGCAAACTTAAATATTTCCCACGGTCAACGACGAAAGGCGAACATTAGCCGAATGTTGAGATACAGAATAGATGCAGAAGCTCCAATATTTTCGACGCGAGTGTCTAAAGTGACATACACACAAAAACCATTACCGTAAAGTCAGGAGAAATTGATTTGAAAAGAGGTCAAAGTTGAGGAAAACTAAGCTCTTCATGACATCACACTACAAGAGCCATACGGTGACATCGTTAATGGTTATATGCAAGTTATTATTAGCACACTAGACCCCATCCACCCAGTCAATCTACGGCCGGAGAAGGTAATTTTTTCGACTGACGTTACAATGATACGTCTCTCTGAGGGAGAGACAAAACGGCACCATGGGCACATGGTGCAATTTTGACTATGCGTATCATTACCGTGAACAGTGCTCAAAAGAATGACCTTCTGTACCCATCTTTTGGTCTGTAATTTCACTCTATTTAGATATTTAGCTACCGTTTTGAGATAATAAATCATTTTGTCGGTACAGAAGACTGGTAATTATCGCAATTAAGGTTAAGCAACGATTAGCTTTGTTCTTTAAGAGGAAACGTGGGACCGAGGTGTTTCGGTGAATCACTGCTCTTGGTATTTAAGATGAATGAAGAATTTCTGAAGACCATTGTTACTTTGTGTCTGAACATCACTTCTGAGATTTGGGACTTGAGTCGGGTTAAAAAGACGTTAATGTCAGGTATCGCTAACAAGAAATTGATAAATCATTCACACTTTGCCAGTTACAAGATTTTTTCTTTGTGCGTATTTTCTCAAGTCGGGGAGCATGTCTGGTAGATACAGTGTTACTTGGTTCCACGTGGAAAGCATAAAGTTGAAGACAGAACGCCATTTGGAACGTTAATTGAAAAAAGTTTCATCAGTATTCTGTACCTTCCAAACCGTAATCTGTTTTGCAAAATTTGATCTAAATATCAAAAGATTTTTTCTTTTCTTTTAATAATTCCTTAATTCCCCAAATCCAAGCGAAAAAGTAAATTAAACAAATACCGCGGCACCCGGCCTACTCCTTGATATGCATGAAGCTCCAGGGGCTAGTGCAAATCTTGGGGTTCAATCGATTTATCGAGTCTGGTTAAACCACGCTGAGATCGGTACATATCATTCATTCAACATTCCGAACAAAATTCAAGTTAATACTACGTACATTGAAAAACAAAGAAACGAAGAAACTTACATCCTTATTTCAAAAATAGCAAAATTACCTTTCTAGACTCATTTGAATGCGTAATCACGTAAGAGTAAAAACATAATCTAAAAAATACTACGTGATTTATTTTTACCACAAAATATCTAAAAACCATTCCACGAAACCATGATATGTGTTAGTTTAATCAATAAAGACGACGTCTACACTGTATCATATGACCTTATAACGAAACACGAAAATACTTAGTGATTTCTAATGAAGAAACTAAATATTTGGTATTTTATAGATTGATTTATCTTGAAAGATCAATATTGTTTGTAAATATTAGTCATTTTGACGCCACATTCATAATGGATCTTGTGTTAATAATAAGATCCATCTCATAAGGTAATAAAAGCAGTTCTTATGAAATCTACAAACAGTTCGTCCCACTTCCGTTTCATATTTATGAATTTGATGATTATAAATACATATATTGCTCTAAGGTGATTTTATTTTACCCATTCAAATCATAGTTAAAGAACATCAGTACAATGCAAACATAAAACACCAAATAAACATATGCTAGGCTCTTCCATTTGTCAATCGATAAACTAATAAAAAACTAATTTATTTCACGATAATATTGTTGAAAATTCCCAAGTCATATTTCAAATTGTTAATAATGAGCCCGGTACCTGACGGTTTGAGATCGCGCTAAGACTTCGATCTAAAGAGGCTGCATTTGCATAAAATCATTAGTAAGCACAATGGTGTGCGGGCAGGGACACGGCCCGAGAGACACCTCACAGTTGCTCTTAAATATCCCACTAACATCAACAAACACAGATCACACACTGCCCATTACGTGTTCGTAACGACTCGTTAGAATTTCAACAGTACTAATAAAGTAATGGATAGCGCACAACAGAAAGTTGACGTGTATTGATGTGTCGTAAGAATAGCATGGCACGGGCTACAAGCCGCCTCTCGAATATGATTTATCATCGTTCATTAGGCGAGTTTGTCCGCAGCGACAACAGATGGAGCTGATAGCACTTGGCAGGGTGGCCGGCTTGTTATTATTTTTATTACCAGTTTTCAAAGAATAATACTTGAGGAATGCATCTCTTAATGAACTTCCACCCTTTTTGGGATCGACATGATGGATAGAATTAATGTCGCCTCCCATTGTTGATTGGAGACACTTTCAATGGTTTGGGACACGTCTACTTTGATTATGTCGCATTGATTTCGGGATTGATACCTACCTAAAATGGTTTTCTGAGAAGGGCCTAATGGTTGTTTTTGCTACAGTGATGTATGGATCATTATTAAATAAAATCTCACGAAGGTGTGTGTGACTAATGACGTTTATAACGGTATTCATTCTATCTAATGTTTTAATAAAGAAATCACCTTTCCAAAAATAAACAATCTTTCTTGACAAAATATTATATAAAAATTTATCAATATTTAATTCAAACATCGACAGCCCTAAGCAGCAGTAAACATTTTCATAGTCACTCACAATGCTCTCACTAAATCCTCTTACCATTTAAATCTCCCTGCGCACGCGCAGTGCAAACACTGACAATTCTTAAAACTGCATCTTTAACACCGTCGTCAGTCGTGTTCGGAGCGTAATTAAAGGTCCGAAGGGAATTTGCATTCGTTTCTGAGAGCTCGTAGGGTAGAAAAAAAAAGTTGTTAATTAGCATATTGTATTTTGAAATGTGACGGTTTGCATGCAGAGTTTCATGCCCCTCAGCGGTGGGCTTGAGTCTCGGATTTTTATGAGTCTCACCATGTGTGGACGTGTCTTGATTCAGCTTGTCATGAATAAAATCATGGTTATTGGTTATAATTAGTTTGTTAATGCCTGTGTTCAGAGGTTCTGTATTCGCAGTCGGAATTTATGCTGTTTTTAATCCGATGCGATGATATTTATATATGAAAGTAGAAAATTATTTCTTTTTTTAAATTCCATAACTTAACAACACTTATATTTGCTTGATTAGAAACTTATATTTTCATATCTACTTTTATCTTAAAGCTGCACACAATCAACATCATGTCTACTAATCGAAGACAACAAGGAACAAAACATTAACCTGCCAGTAAACCACCATTACAAACCCAGTCTTATCCATACTAACCTGCCGTCTAAGTCAATCGTGATAGCTTTAGTTTTGTGTCTCTGTTTTAATTAATTTGGTTCACGAAGTCGCCACTTCGGGTGTCACGACAAGATGCTTCGAGAGTACTGACTGACATACTTCAAAATGTCACCAAATCATTGGGATTATCTGCGATCGCTACCGGTAGCCTACCCTTTTGACCGTCATTGTTTCGAGGATTGTGTGTCTAATTCCACATGAGGAATTAGGTCCTGATGTGAAAGATAAACTTAACGAGAAACGTGTTGAAGGTATTAAGTAATGTTTTTAGATGGTTCTTAGTACTGTGTGTAGAAGAGTGGAGATTAAAATACATGATTCTACGGAGTGCTCCAAGGACGTATTTTGGGGCCAATGTGACTTTTGTTATTTTGTTGTTATCTTACGTTGCTATTTCATTTACACCAATATTGTCTAGCAGCATCCACTTAGAATCCACATGATACTGCAATTACAATTCTACTTGCCATTCATGTTGATTATGATACCCTCACCCTTCGGTGGGACCAATGCATAACTAAGCGGGGTTCGATTGCAAATTACTAGACGTTGATTAGGTGGTATCGACACTGTTGGAGTGCCAACTCACACTTACGTCCTTCCTTACCTTTGCTCATCTGATATATTATGGTTTATTTCTTCCTGAGCAGCGCTTAGGTGGTATTAAGTGACAATTTTGTTTCTATTATTGCTTTTTCTTTAAATATGTCATGACCATACATACCACTGCAAAAACCTTGCAGAATCCTGTCTATTATAGCAGTGAATTGTGATAGGTTATTGTGTCGCAATGTCATCATCTGCATTGTTCTTTTGCTGACTACACCCATTGGCATGACTTTTGTTGTTACCATAATCAAAATCATCGTGAATACGTAATAACTATTGCAGCACAAATTAAATCATACCGGAGTGTGAGAACCCCGACTATCACGATTGCACGGATTTGGGTGATGTCGCAATGTTCCAATTAGGTGCTCATTTGTGTCAGTCGTGTATTGTTGCCATTCATTGGTGGCGAACAATCGACTCATTGTGAATGTGTTTACCTATTAGTTTTCAAAATCACTAGGTTTTGTACTGTTTTATGCTTATTCATTTTATTTCGTGGAATTAGTTTCGTTACGAGTCTCTAAAGTCTGGTGTTGTTTGCTATTGGTAAGCCAACAATGCTAGATTTTGAAATATTATGTAATCTATACAAATATTATGCTAAATAATTTAGTTGTTAAAACCAGTTATCAAGTGTCGACTGATGGTATTTAAAAAGTCGAACTGAAAGCTTTGGAATCTTAAGTCAAAGTTTATCCATTGGACTGTTATCTCTTCATTCGTATTCACCCCTATAATACTCACACTTTTAGTCTTAGCACAAACAATAGATACTTATCAAACCTACTGTTCCTATAGAGTACGTTTTCATGACACTTCATCAAACTATCGTTCCAACAATACAAGTAAATTGCAAGTGTTGCCAGTCAGAAGTTCAACTTATTTTCTCAGTGAAACTTTGAGAAAGGTCAGTTGAATTTGATAACCTAAAAGAGGATTGACACTCGATACATGGACCATTCTCACTGCCCCAAATATGTATAGGACCATTTAACGAGACTGCCTCATAATGCACGAGTATTATTTAACTACAGATTCAATAGATTCAATCAGTGATACAACGATTAACATAGTACACACCCATCGTACTAAGCCAGGCGGGGTAGTGACACAATAGACCGTACGCCACAACATCATCAAACAATTTCAAAATCTGATCCTATGCATAACGAATGGAGTTGATAAATAGTTTGAATTAACCGATCTAATACGGGTCACCCACAACACAGTGACTCGACGGAATATCGACTCGTAATGATAATTGAACTGGCAAACACCCAGGCTGGACTATCAGAACCATCTATTGAGAAACGACGCTGGAAACTATATGACTTGCGCTATTGTATTTATGATTGTTTTTTATTTTATTTCTTGTCTTCCGACACAATCTTTAGCGTTCTGATTAACTCGGAGCTTTACCGCTGTGAATTGTTTCAAACAGCCCGTTAGAATATTGAATTATGTGCATCTATGAGTAACGTTCGGAGAAATCAATGACCATTTCACGTATAATTGTTGCTCAAAGTTTAACATTTGGATATTACCGTTATGTTTTGTTCTGTGAAAAAGAGGGGGATTTTCCTTAATCTAAACTTGATAAGAATTTCAATGAAGAAGACACAGTAGTCCATTAAAAGACACACAGCAATGAGGACAATTTAAAAATTAAATTGTGATGAATTTCCTCTCAACCTCCTGAATCGACAAGAAGTTTCCTATAGTTAAAATGTATGACGTGTTTCAGTGTCAGGCACGCGCAACACAATAATAGGAATAATAACATTTCTCCACATTATAGTTGAAGGAGTAGAAAGCTCTAATGTAGGTCCGGGATCTGCAATAGTGAATGGTGACTAATACACCATTCAAACATTTTAACAATTTAAGTTTTCACTGTTCTCATCTAGATATAGCTGTCCCAAGTTACACCGTCAGATGAGTGTGTTTTTAGCATCTAATTCATCAACTATTTTCTTCTGGTCCCAGATCGCTATAGCTTCCATGTTCGCCAATTTGGTTTCCACTCTCGTCAGGTCCAATCAATAATTCAATCCCATTAATCCAATACCTGGCATAAATATTAATGGATGAGCTCATAATAACAATTTGGAATGTCTGTCTAACTGTCAATACCAGCTACACCACTACCAAGTTGGAATGTTTGTCACCAACGATAAAACTAAAATTAATTTAAAAGTTTAACTGACTTGATTATAAATTGTTTATTTGTTCTTGTACTTAAGAGTCAAGACAACATAAGCTTAAATATAATATATTTTATCTCTGTGTCAATCATAACAACTTCAAACTGGTAAGACTTGACCATGATCTTTCTTGCATTGTCATAAGGGATCCTCTAATTGAATTTTGGTAATAAAGAGAAACAATGTGGTTTATTTTAATATAGATTAACGACCGATGACTTGACACCTCGCACTCAAATCCAAAGCCGGTTGCTCATCTACAAAATTACTATTACCGTTCCTGAAATCAGAATCAAGAGAATAATGAACCTTATTTCTTAAAGTTTTGGTTTCATCAACGGCAAAAATATGTTTGTCAAAATCATAGATGTGTTTCTCGGAATTAAAATTAGTTCAAAATATATTAATATGTATTAGTGTCAACCTTTTTACGTTATTGGTTATTGGTTCATTGTTGGGTTATGGAAATTTTCCGTGTGATATATTTGTTTTGTTGGATAAAGATCTGGTACATAATATAACCAACGTTATCTACTGTTTTAAATGTATTCTATTAAAACATGTTGTGTCAAGTAAGAATTTAACAACTAACCCTCCAGCATTAAATTCATATTATTTTGTCTTAGTTTTCAGACCTTTAAATATCGACGACGAACCCAGGATCTCATACTCAGCAATAGCGCTGGCGACCACTAGACCAACGAGGTTCTCAAGTCAAAAAAAACAACCATGACCAAACCTCCGTTCAAACGCAATCCTTTAGATACAATAAAACTTGGTTAAATGGACCTGGATAAGTGAGAAACCTCCATAGCTGGAACTCATGCTGGGGTCCCGACGTTTCAACACTGAATTACCTCTGTTAGTAGGACAAAACAACCCTCTATATCTGGGATTAGTTCTTTTCGTTTTTTTTTTATCTTATGGGTAACTGTAACTGAGAAAACCTAAATTGATTAGTTCTCTAACTCGGACTAAGCTGATTCTTCTGAAAGACAAACTAAAATGACAGATTTTTTTAATTGACGCTTTCTGTATGCATTTTTGTACCGTTAATTAAAACTGTGCTTGATTATTTTCGTTTATTACCTTTTTTGATTCTTAATAAAGATTACAACTTTGTTAACAAAATACGTTATTTTATTTAATAATCGCACCTCTATAACTGAAATAACCTCTATTCTCACCTGTATTAATGGAACCCTTTGTAAAAGAGACAGATATTTATGTATACCTTTTTTTTTTTTTGAAGGTGGGAAATCAAGACCCACCCATGTTCCTTCCGTTGCCTGTGTGCCGGGGCCGCGATATCCCTTTCAGACAAACCCGCAACCCCAGCATTTATTTATACCTGGATATCTGAGACACGGAATGTGGAATACCTCTTTAAGTGAGACAAATTTGCAGGTCCGCTAATGTCCCAGTTATCCAAGTTTCACTGTATATTGTAACACAAAATTAAAAAGAAATTACTGTATAAGATTCTCCCATCAGTCATGTTGATATACGATCGCATTTAATACTTTCAAGTGACCAATAAAATCGTCCAATAAATACATTTCTGGTCTCATTGTTGGAGTTATTTCGGCACATTTACGATAGCCAGCCTTACCGAAATACGACAGGCATCACTACGTATCTGTCTTAATGATAGTAAAATTGAGTGGGATAAGGACATTGTAGAATATACCTATGTTGATTGTTGGTATTTTATTTAAGGTTGTCCTTATTTAAATAAATTAACATTTATTATTTGCTATGAGAAATAACAGTACATTTGAGTCTGAAGAAAATGTATCACTATATCCCTACTACCTCTTTGAATAACATCGACAAAATAATTGTCTTTTGACATTATATCGCTTCCACCCTGTTCTATAATTAAGCAACTTCCTGCAAATACACTTTAGGCAGTGACACTTGGTTCTTATTTAGGTATATCCTTTTGCAATCACAACATTTAAAATCTTAATTTAAAATTGAACTTCACCACCTCTACAAAGGTCATTTTACCAATCTGCCTGTCACTCACGAACACTAAAGTCGCTTTAATAAAAACAATGCCTTATTTTGTTTTAATCCCATCAGTTCTTAAAGGGTTATTAAGTTATGACTTATTGCACTTGGGTTTTATAATTTTATGAAGTGAAATAATTATATACCTACTTTTTTCATTTCGTCTTTCTGCGGGTTTTTCTAAACTAATATTATAAAGAGAAAATATTTGTTTTTTTGTATGTTTGTAATGAATAAACTCGAAAACTACTGGAGCAATTTTAAAAATTATTTCGACAGTAGAATGCTATATTATCACTGAGTAACATAGGCTATAATTTATAAAAATATCACGCGGGCGAAGCCGCTGGCGGAAGCTAGTATTTTATATTATCCTAACTATAAAAAATGCGAAAGTAAGTTTGTTTGTTTCGCTTTCACGTAAAAACGGCTGTACAGATTAGGATGAAACTTGGCACATAGGTAGACCATGAACTGGATTAGGACATAGAATACTTTTTATCCCAATATTCTCATGGCATCGAGACTTATGCTGGTGAAACCGCAAGGACGTGCTAGTAATATTATTTTGTATAATATATTTCTCGAATACATATTTTAATTTACTTAATTTTTGTGCTCTTTGAACGTCCCACTATCAGCAGTGATCTCTTGCAAAGAAAACAATTTAGTAGTAACGTATACCCAAGCCATTGTATTACTTGACAAAAAACTCTTCATCGTTCAACGTTCTGTTGGTTGTTCTATGTAGTTCATTTGAATATATTCGCACACACGATGGCTGAATGCAGATGGATAATATTGACTAAAAAAAGTTTTTTTTAATGATAGCTTAACAACAAGGAAATCTCGAAAACATAAATAAAATTGAAAACAAGATTCCAATTTACTTACTCCGCCATTTGCCATCAATTTTATTGTACAGAAAAGCCAATCGATTCACAAGTGCGTACACTTAACCTCACTTACATTGTAAGTTGCTTTCTTATTAAAATAATCATAAAACACTAAGAGAGACTTTCTCAAAACCTACGCAGTGTGAGGTCGATGCCTCAGTGAGGGGAATGCGGATCTCATCGGTCTATCGATGTCGATTGTTTTAATTGTTTCGAGATGAGACCGAGGAGCGGCCGTGTCAATGAGAGGTCAACTAACGACGTGATTAGTATTTCAAATCGAGAACTCGATTCTGCTTAATTTGAATCGATGTTTTATCGATACGTCGTTCAGTCACGAGTTTTGTTTGTGCTAATTATGTAAATGTTCGTTTTAATTGCCATAAATTATGAAGAGAAAATGTTTTATCTGTTTTGAGAAATAGGTTTATTATGGTGCTGACATGTTGGCGTTTAGTAAATTCTTACTGTTTAAGATAACCTCTGCTGCTTTCACATTAGTAACACAATGTATTGCCCAATAAAAAGGTTATTTTGCTCACCTTAGAGCGGTAATGAACTTATCTGAGTTGAGACCATTCTGAATTTTATGTTGTTATTAACATTTTAACTGTTTCGTAAAAAACAAAGTAAAAGGCTTTAAACTTCGTAAAATTCCAGCCCTTTCATTCACAAAACGAAATTGAATTAGGAATGAAATTACTTGTGGCGCAGAGACAAATGCTCAGAAATCCAATACTTTTTGTGTAAATACAAAATAATTCCCTGCAGCATTAAAAAGTGCTTTTATGCTCTTTGTGTTTATATTAAACATCAGCATTTTTTTAGTTTGTTCAAAATTAAAAGTCGGTCCAAAAAATAACATTTGTTCAATCGATATCACACAATAAAGGATAGGGTTGTCACTAAAAAACAAAATGGAGGCAAAAAATGTCTGATTGCCAATATGAAAAATTTAATGTAAGGTGTGGAATTTCATACTTGTGATACAAGTGGTTGACTATAATTTAAAAAAAAAACAAAATTATAAGCTAAATAATAAAAATATAGTGCCTATAAATGAATGCTGGGACCTGAGTACCTAAATAAATAATCGTTTTGTTGTATTTTAATTTCTTAATTTACCTACCTAATTATTATTTTTAACAGACCTACTTAAATTAGTGTCAACCTTAATGAATCCGAACTTAAATTCCCGCCTACATTTTAATAAGTGGCGTTTGAGTGTTTAATAAAAACGGATTGTCCTCAGGAGAGGGCAGGGTATAAATAAAAACATGTTCACATGCTCGCTACAACTTGCTTAGGCGACATTACGTTTTGGAAAATCGTTAGCGACGCCTACGGAAACATTTTGTTTGTACTTCGGAACTTTTAGAGGTGGTCCTTTGGAGATTTTATGAATGAAACTTTGGCAGACAAAAAAAATAGTTGTGAAATCACATACCACATTTTTTAATACCCTTGTTAATCATGTAAATTCTTGTAGACTTGCAGATTTATGAAAGAGGACATTTGAAATTTTGAATTTATTATGATTGCCAAAGATAAATAATTATGTAAATTTGGGCAAGTTTTGAGTAGTATTGAATTAAATATGAAAATTTTGTCTACCATTATAGAAAAAAAGCTATTTGTAGTAGGAAAAAACATGTACAGAAAAATGATGCTTATTTTAAAGTTACCCCTGTGCCTACAACAGCTTTCCGCCGCAAATGTATGCCTACGCACCGTAACTAACATAATTATTTTACAATCCCAAGAACCAAAACACAGTAACAATATTGTAAGCCAAGCGCACAAGCTATTAAAGAAATATGTTGCCTCTATAACTTCCGAAAGCTACAACCCCGTATCTCGAGGTATAAGCCGTCTTCTTACTTATCCGAAACACCACACCCCGAATGCACTTAATGTACAAAATATTGTAATTTTATTATTATTTCATATGATAACCCGAAGCCTTGCCTTTTCAATACCGGATAAAATAATTTCAATAGCAATGTGTGCCTGGACGGAGATAATCTCTGAAGGCTAAGGAAGATAGGACGGGTATACACCTCGATTATTATCATAAATTTATCTAATAGCTGGTATGAGATGATATGTAGCGCTTTAATTGGGTAAGGAGAGCTCGTGATGTGAAAATAGGTCGTAATGGCTAGTGCATATGGATTTGGAATAGCCTATGTAGGTTTTAGTCAAGAACGCATGAAAAGAGATAGATATAAATATACTTGGAAAGGAAAACCAAATTATCAAATAGACCATGCAAGTGAAAGAGTTTATTTATTTAAAGAAAATAGCGAAACATTGACTAGACTTTACCGTTTCTGTTATCCTAAAGCTAAAACAATCATATGCAATGCTTACAAAACCAATAAGAGTATTAAATTAAGTAAAAAATACAAAGTTACAAGTGATAACGACCAACACAGGATTCATATCTAAAGTAGGTATTACACCAAGAATGCTGCAGCCGTTGAATGCAAAACACTTAGCACTAGAAATTAAAATCTAAAACCGATGTAACCAGATCTTAATATATGCTGACTTTAATTTTTACGAAGCGAAGATTCGATTACAAAACAAATTAATGCAGAATTTAAACTCAGCATTAAAAATCCAATAAGTGTCAACACAAAAAGATAGCAAACATTTATCACGAACATGAACATAACATTATAGAGGCGACTCAGGTGGGACACATAAAACTGGCCGAGATCACAACCCACCTAAACTAAACGTAGGCAGACCCAATAAAAGCCCCTAAGCCATTTAAATCTCTCTAAACGACAGGGTTATAGTTTAATTTTACTGCAGAAAGCATTTCCATCACAATTGGAAGTGACTCCTTGTCATTTATTTTAAAGTGTTTGCGGGCCTCGTCCTGACCGTGCGTTATCATAAATCTTTTTTAAGATCGTACCATAAAGGCAGATAAGGTCGCACCCAATCGCCTAAAGATTGCCCTTTACCGAATTTACAATGCTGACGAATTGTCAGGCGAACGTGGAAGGATTAGTTGACAGGACGATGCGACGCTTGGTAACAATATTTTTGATATTGATGAAATAATAGATACATGAGCTGAAAGTACAAGCTGTGGTGATTTAGGAACAGAGAAAAAGGACCAAATTCATGAGAACACTGACAGTGAATACGCGTTTATAGTTATTTAGATGCAGACCTAAGTAAGGTAGGTAAGTACTAGTTTCGGTGTCAATGTTAACAGTTCTTATACGGTCATGTCATTTATTCATTATGCTTATAAGCTAATAGCTTTGTTAAACGTTTTGTAAATTAATTATGTTTCCTAATGGAAATATTATATTGACAGCCCTTATCTTAATTTATGAATTTGAATAAAATTACCTGCAACTACCGACCACACGAAAGAGACATAAATACCTCTGTAAAAATACCACAATTTTTATTACGTTCATTCGATGAATTTACCAGGAAAAATCCAGATTAAAATTAATATGTCCTTATAGTTTAGTGAAACTATATAATTTGAATTTGAGTTTCAAAGAGATGAACACGTAGGCATTAAAGTCCCAAAAAGCCAGTTTTGGTATTTCTGTAACATCTTTAATCTTAGGTTAAAAACCAAATGATTGAGTGGTGGCTGCGATCTCAGTAAATTGATTAAGTGTCTGATTTTTAAATATTTCCCGTTTAGCGCGGTCCATGTTGAATGATCAATTAAGTTGATCGACGTTTGACTGCGGCGATTTGGGAATCATATGCATCGGAGGCTTAATCTGAATGATTCTCATATTTTGGCAGCAGGCTCGTAAGATCACCGGTTACAATGTTAATTTATTTATACCCTCATGTTGATTTATATCAACTGTGGGGTAGTATTTAAACCAGTGATCGTGTGAGTTCTGGATGGGTTTACGTATACATATATCTACAAGAACTTAACAATTCTTGTACCGTTCCTTCATCTTCTTCATCATATTTTTCGTCATTCAGCTGAAAGACATCCACTAGACCTCCACCAAGTCCATCGTCATATAACCTGTCCAGTGCTTATCACATCCATTTTTCTTAAAGTTACCAAAAAAACGAACTACCTAAAATAATGGAATTTAAATGACCTGACTAATTTTCATTCCGACAACTTTGCTAAAAAACCGCCATCAATATTCAAAGTATTCAAACTACTAAAATCGAATCCTAATTCAAAAAATCGAACACCAGAAAACTCAAACTATCATTTAACAATACGACAATAGTCACAACAATGGATACCAAACTTTGAAACTCCAACGACGCATTTAATTTCTTAACTAAACGTGTGTTCGTTTTTGTGCCTGAGCCACAAAAGATCTAATTGAAGTGAAAAAAAGGAATGATTCTCAAATGATATGTGTTTGTTTGTGTGATTGATGTATCGACGGGCCGAGTCGGCTATTTAACAGTCGGTTAGACAAAATAGTCGAGGTATGCGAGACGTCGGGGTGCCATACCAGCACCAGTTGTACGTACTTTGGCGTATAATGTTCGAGTGGTGCTCAAAGTTTATGGCTAATTACTTTGAAGATGTTTCAAACCTGAAAACTGAATTAATTTCTGGAGTGCCAACTTAACGGAAAATATTAATTAAACTCTTACTTAGAACGCAAAATAAAATAAACACTTTATCATTGTGTTCCATGCCAAATCGATGGAATGATCGGCAGCCATTTTAACCACTAACATTTAGTGATCAAACTGTTTGCGTAAAATCATTGCTAACTAGGTAATATTTTATTTCTAGTTATAATACATTACGGACTCACCGAAAACACCCAAAATGTTTAGCTACCTTACAAATTAATGTCCAAATTTCCAAGTTTTGTTAATATCACCTGATCAAAACTTTGAGCACCATCTGCCTCAACAAACACAAAAGCATGCGTGTGTGCGTGTCGTGATCACAATCAGGTTATTTCACTGGTAATTATGATACGACGGGCCAGAGCCCGACCCCGGGTCACACCGTCCGAATGTGGCACATTATGACGAATAGTGCTGACCGAGCTTAGGCTTGCATTTCGGCAACACTTTCGGGTTCTGCATTTGCCCGAAGTTTAAAGTTAAGAAGAAGAAATATAAGCAACTAAAATCTTTATTTACTCCTGTCTGTGTTTGTGTATGTATAGTTAGCTGCCGTGTTATCATGCTGGCATAGATCTACAATCTGTGGGTTGATCGGTTTAATTGATTTGATTGAATGCTCATTTGTTTGAAAGCCATTCTAGCGAGTGACTCGACTAATGTTTGCCGTTAATCGAGACGGAGAGATATTTTACAAACATAAGATTCGAATATTTTGTCAAACTAAGCACTCTGATAATGAGTGTGTCACCTATAGATAACTGACTGAATAACATCCATTCTCACAGAGCCGAACTATTTGGCTTCGGCCTCTGTTTTAAACCATCTGACAATGGTAAAACACTAGCAAGATCACTAGTCACTAAACATACATACATTCCGATTCTGATTATATCTCATTACATCTCGATATGTTTGTTTATAATTTTGAGAAACTGTTTCGAATGTGAAAGCATGTAACAATCGAATGTCTAAATGTTAATCGAATGATTATTTTATTGTTCTGGAACTGGTGATGATTATAGGTTTTCTATACTGTAATGTATGTTAGGTTACCTTTCCTTAGTGCTGATTACTCTATAATGTGTGTAGGTCAGTTTCTTTATTGATATCGGTAAGGCATAACAAGGTTGTTTTAGATCTCTCTATTTGTGCATTGTGGAGCAATTATTGGCCTTCTTTGATTTCCACTAACGGATCTTAATCCAGTATCACATTTAGTTGTCCTTTAGTTCTAGCTATATTTTCATCATTCACTTTCATGTTTACTACTATGATAAAAAGGTCTCTAAGCATAACTATTTTTTGAGAATCTGCTTAATTGCCTTCGTAAATTGTTTTGGAAGCATCTTTTACTACCTGCGCCCCGCGGTTTCATACGCATAAGTCTGGATCCCGTGAGAATATCTGGATAAAAAGTATACTATGGCCTGATACTGGTCATGGTCTACCCATGTGCCAAATTTCATTCAAATTCGTTCAGCCGTTTTAGCGTGTTATGTGTTACTTAGGATTAGGATTTGCTTATTAACGCAAATCATCATATCCAATCAAACAAACACCAGATGGAATACATTTTACACCCATAACTTAATTTCCAACTATACCAACAAGGGCATATTCCCACCTATTCACCGTGTAATCATATTAAACACTATAAGCGAGCGTCGTGGGCGGGAGACCCCGGGTCAAACGAATTCATAGATAAAAACCTGTCCATATGACGTCACGAGATCGAAAACCTTCGGTCCGAAGACTCAAAGACTTATCACAGAATAAATAGGCACAGAAGGTTAGCTCTTTAGGGGCATGAGGAATTCCGCATAAAGCGGGAGGAAACGCCCGGGTGTCACCACTGTGTGGATCGCCCGGAGGACACGGTGGAGCACACGGTGGAGGTTTGCCCGGCTTGGGCGAAGCACCGCCGTGTCCTCACGGAGGCGATCGGCGGCGGCGATCTCTCGCGTCCCGCCCTTGTTCAGGCCACGGTTCGGAGTGAGAGTGCATGGGAGGCCGTCACTTCCTTCTGCAAAGCAGTAATGCTCGCGGAGTAGGAGGCGGAACGCGTGAGGGAGAGGCAAGACTCGCGCCCTCGCGGCCCTAGTCGCCGCAGGAGATGCCCCGGGCGTCGGGAGTCGCAAGCCGACTTCCGGCCAACATAGGCGCGGGCTTGCGGACGGTGAGCGATGGGTAGCTCGCCGTCCGATAAGGACCAGGCTCGGGTAGACGGCGCGTTGTTTTCCACGCGCACCTCAAAGAGCCCAGAGGTTGAAGTTGGGAGATTGTTTATATGTCCATCGCGCGGTAAACTCTAATTGCGCGATGCAGGATTTGTGTGACGTCAGGATATTGTGTGACGTCAGGTCTTTGATGCGTAGTTCGCATGTGGCGATTGTAGATGCCGCCACATCACTCTCCTCCGGAGACCGGAGGTCGGTAGTGCGCTGAGTCTTGTATCTTGCAATGCTTCACAGTGCCAGTTGTAGTTTCAGTGAGTTGGAACCGGGTGCCGCATAGTTCGCAGTGAGTCAGAACTGTCTGCGGTGATTGCGGTGATTCCCCAGTAAGTCGAGGTGGCGCTGTGATACGATCCAGTGGGTCGGATGTGGTACAGCGATGGGTTGTGGCTGAGGGTGATGACCAGGAATGCGCGTTCGCTGCATGCTGGTGGTCAAGATACCCGTTGAAGCCCTGGGTGCTGACTGGCTGTGTGACTCGCCTCACAAAAAACTTGCAGGAGTGATGACGATGATGACGTCACGCTGAAGTAGTTGCACGAAGGCTGCGTTCACGTTCATATTCGGGGTCATCAATTTAGGGACATGAGGAACAGGGTGTAAAGTTCACTCATCCCCCATAGAAAAGGGAGGATCCTCCGACCAGACGGGTGTCGTGTCTGGCGGGCAACTGCCCAGAGGTTGAAGTTGGGAGATTGTATATATGTCCATCGGGCGGTAAACTCTAATTGCGCGCCGCAGGATTTGTGTGACGTCAGGTCTTTGATACGTAGTTCGCATGTGGCGATTGTAGATGCCGCCACAGCTCCATGCAAACGAGCGAAAACGCATGCACACATAGATACGCTACACGAACAACGACTGCAAGCGCATTCGCGCGTCATTTGTTTGAGATTTCCGTACGTACACTTCTATGTGTGCGTGCGTTTATGTTTTCGCTCATTGTACGAAGCCGGCCTTCTGTAGCTATCTATTCTGTGCTCAAAGTCTCGAAGCATCCCGCGATCAACATCGTAATGATTTGACGTTGATTTAACACGCCTGTTAATTTATACATCAGGCTAACGTACGACACTGGCAAATGATTTATGATGTACGTAGATTAGATAATTGTTGCTTTTTAGGCTTCTTTATTTTATTAGGTTTAATTTTGAGTGTAGTGATACGTGTTTTTAATTACTATTTTATGAGTAGGTAGGTACCAGTTGAGAGGCCAAACAATTTTGGAATGGATCTATAAGAAATTCTAACTATCCTAACATTTTATTTTATTATTTCTAAATGCGAAAGTGAGTTTGGTCCTTTGTTACGCTTTCTGAAACTGCTGGACGAATTTGGATGAAATTTGGCACATGGGTAGATCATGACCTGGGTTAGGACACAGGATACATTTTTATCCCGATATTTTCATTATTTTTATCTCATTAGTTGGTTCCCGTGGGATAATTTCCAAACACCACGCGGGCGATGTCACGTGCAAAACCTAGTCAGATATGTTTCCGAAAAGTAAGTATAATACTTAAAATAAGGATTCATTAAGGGAGAAAGTTCTGTTCAAACTCGAATTTGAGAGATTTTGAAAAGTATTATAAATCATCTGAACTTTCGGTAATTTTGCCAAAGATTTCTGCAAAAACTGGTTGCTAAAACAAAGGATCCTTTCTCGAGGTCTAATCCAATCCTACAATAAACCAGTCGGCCTACAAATATAATCTTCTTAATACCTTCCCTTCATACACCATTTCTATTTCTATAAATAACTTCTCACCCGATAAGTGCGTATATAAGACCATTTTCTTCAAGTATAAACCTATCAGACAAATATTTGTGGTTGCACAATAGTTGGATGCATCGGCCCACAAGGCGGGTGCCCCCGCGCAGTATTTCACGCTGCCCCTGCGTCGACAGTGTTTTGCACTTCGTTGAGTGAGAGACGGACTTGGGAGGGTAATAGATTGTTATTAATATCATTGGTCTCTTTAAATACCTACCGTTGTGAAATATGAATTACTACTGTAAAATAAAAGAGATAACTACCTTTTTAACCGACTTCCAAAAAGGAGGAGGTTATATGTTCGTCGTTTATGTTTTTTTTTTTCTTAAAATTTTATTAACTTTGCTTGAATAGTTTTTAAGTAACGTTCAATAATACGGGTTTTTTCCCACTTAGTATATAGTGGATGATATAATGATAACTTCCTTCCACTGTTATTTACATAGCAGGTACCACAAATAAAAAGTGAAAAATAAAAACTTTTCCAAAAAAAAAAACGTATTCGAAAAAAAACACTACAAAGTGAAAAATAATTTTAATTTTGGAAGTCGGTGGCAAAAAAAACAAAAATTCAAAACCAAAGACACCGGCTTTTTAGTGTTTTTTTTTTCGAAGTCGGTTGTTTTTTTTTTATACATTACCTATCGGAGTTATAAATGCATACAGCTGTACAAATCGAATTCGTAAATATGTTTCAAAAATTTTACAAGATCCGTCATTGCTTCCTAGTGTTTGACAGCACTTGAAACACTTCTTTTCAAGAAGCGATAAGTTCCCATAGTCTCTTCAACTATTCGTTGGATATACCTACATAATTAGGTACCTATGTAGTCAGGATGTTGTGAAAATTCCTACAACATTAGGGGATAGTACACAAATAATAAAACAGTATTGAGAAATTCATAAGACACTTGAAATTCCTGAAGATCTTAGAGATTGTTATTAGAACGGGGAATTTACAGGAAAACTCCACTGCTGGACAAAGGCACCCCCAAGCACCGCCACTTCTACCGGAGCTTCACGCATCCAGTGGATTCCTGCGGCGTTCTCAAGGTCATCGGTCCACCTTGTGGTAGGCCATCCAACTACGTCTTCCAGTACGTGGCTGCCATTCCAAAACATTTCGGCCTATCGGCCATCTGTTCTGCGAGAAATATGTATCCATCGCCATTGCAATTAAGTTTGGCAATTCTTGGGGCTATATCGATAGCCATGGTTCTCCTACGGAACTCTTCATTTCTGATTAGATCACGTACAGAAACTGCAAGCATAGCCCGTTCTATTGCCCTTTGGGTGACTTTTAGCTTTCTAATAAGGCCCATTGTGAGCCACGTTTCAGTGCCATAGGTCATTACTAACAACACGCACTGGTCAAAGACTTTCGTCTTGAGACGATTTGCAGTTGATAGTATTGTAGATTTTGATGAGAAATGCTCCAAATGTGTCCCTGTAGAGATGTAGCAGAGCAAAGAGTTAGGCGGTGCGGCCGCGGCGTGTTCACCGGCGGCCCACACTCCGATTCCGCGTCATCTGTTTATTGTACTTCACGAGGAACTAAAGCAATACCACTGAAAGAGATAGGAGAAGTACCTGAGCTGATTGACTACCCAAACCAGAAAGACATAGGATTCTCTCTGACCATACTAAATATACCATTTGTTCACCCTTTGTGTGCTATCCAGCTTTTTAGTTATCGTTCATCCATAATCGTAATTTAGGTATAATATCTTTTAGAAGAAGTATAGTGCTGGGGAACAAGTCAATGATGCCATGTTTTTAGAGATACTACTGATTTGAAAATTTGATCAATCAGTTTACATTGAAACCGTGTTAATTTGGCTATAATCCCCAATGTCTACATTTCTCATTGTAACCAACGAGCGTCCTCTCTTCTCTACGCGCCAATGATTCGTTGGCAGCTTCTATGCACAGCCCATTCCGTGGTTGTCATAATTCTACGAAATTTCAAGTGCGCTTAGAATAAAACTTCAGGAAAAATACAAGCCTCATCTAGAGAATGTTCGAACTATCTTCGCATTGTTTCATTTTACGAGGTGTCCACACTATTGTTCCCTTTACAATAGATTTGGTCTACATCGGTCTTATTTCAGAACCTGTTTGTTGTTATGTAGAAAAATTACCATTTTGTTATCTTTACTAACGACATGGACCATTCCGGTCTCCAGGTTCCATTTGGGCGATTGTGATCTTAATACGTGGAAAGTTTTAATATTGCATTATATTTTGCTTTTTGAATAAAAATGGGAATTAGGAATCTAGTTTTCATCTTAATGCACGTCATAAAGTAAATGGGTTGGGTCTTAGAATTAAGGCTTAGTTTTGCATTAAGTTTATCATCTCCAAAAATCTAACGTTCAAGCGAATATCAGAGTAATTATTATAAACATTGTATGGCCTAATAAATTAACACGCGTAGTTCTATGTAGTTACTTACATTACACAGTTTTCTCCAACATTACTAACCAGAACTACTGCATCATTAAGTAACATAAAATAGTCTTTCTAGGCGAGAAAATATGTTTTCTATAAAAAAAAATTAAACCAATGGCTTGTTCATAATAGTTATTTTTGGCAATCTTCTTATCAAGGAACGCTTTTGCTAAAAGAACTGTGACTTTACTTACCGATTATTATTGGCCAATTCCTATAATTTACGGACCGTTATAGGTTAAAATTAAGACTCTTTTATCTTTACCAATAATGAAGCAAAGACCTCATAGCTTTGCATAGTAGACCCTCCCTTAAGGAAGTAGCTATCACAGGAACAGCTATCAAAATTAGCTTACTAATCTATTTATATGCCTCCTTTGGTAATAAAAAACCTACCATTGGTAAGTAAAACGATTCGTTACTGTTTATAGGAACCGAGCTTATAGAATCAGTTTAGTGTAGCATTCCCATTTACATCAACATTCCACTCACTAAAACTGATATAACAACACCAAATTATCAAATATCCTCACAAAATTCCGCAAACAGCTACTAAAATAAATCTTCAGAGAAAATCTATTTATAATAATATGGAAAACGATCTATTGAACTGGTGTTTTGTAGTCAACATACGGACAGAAGCTAAATAGAGCTATTAATTTTAACAGGTATTTAGGAATCCAAAGACATTATAGAACGAGCCTGAGGAATGCAATGAGGAGTTAATGCGCATACCATAGACTCCACGACATTTATTTCGCACTAAACAATGCGGTTGTGAATGATTTGAATAAAGATATTTCAACTTGCACGTTTTGTGTGTGTTTTATATGAGGATGTAAATTTAGCTGCTGCCAGTCTAATACCTTTGATTGTTTATATGTTTAGATGGAGTCTCGCACTGCAAAAGAACTAAACCAAAAACCGGCCAAGTGCGTGTCGGACCACGCACAATGAAGGGTTCCGTAGTTGGGATGAATTTATCCCAAGAACAAACTTAACATTGTAGTTGAAAAACATGTTCTCCCATACGGAATGTATCGGAGATCATGTTTTTCTAACCGCAAATTTAAGTTGGTCGATTATTACTAGTTAACCTGTACAGCCTACTTAGCTCTGATAGTTTTCCTTTTAATTTCGTTATATATACTACTGCTGTGATTTTTTTCATAAGTCCAAGTACAACCATTTAGCTAAAAGGGGGGAGGGGGACACTTGAGTCTAACAAAAAATTTCAGTTAAAAGCTTAATATTTCGCAAACGGATCCCTGAATCCAAAAATGGTTTTTACAAACTCGCAATATTTTTGAAAGACCTTCTTTCTAAAGATACCCCACAACATGGGGTAGATGAGGAAAAAAAAAACATTCCCACTTTACGTGTAGGGGAGGTACCCTATAAAAAAATATTTTTCTTGATTTTATTTTACCACTTTGTCGGCATGATTAATATGTATACATATGCCAAATTACAGCTTTCTAGTACTAACCGTCTCTGAGCTAAGCCGCGGTCAGACAGACAGACAGACAGACAGACGGACATAGCGAAACTATAAGGGTTCGTTGTTTACTACGGAACCCTAAAAAGGCCAATGTTTTTATGCTGGTGTCTGTACGTCTTACACTCGCGCCACGTCATTGTGCTGTCATTGTGCTTTTCTAGTGTGCGTACATTTAGCGGCTAACAGTTGGACGCTCTTTTTTCGTCAAGTTCACTGCTTTGACTGTATAACTAGTTATTTATATCTTAGTCTGTAACAATATCACCATGAAAATTTAGGTGACGTGAGCTGTCATTCCACCTGATGCTAGGAATTGTCACTACTGACGGCCCATTTCAAACTCACCTGTTTCCCGGTTTGATTTTTACATAATGCCCTGCAGATCTGGCAGCGTCGTGTGACGGGTCGTTGAGCTCCCAAAAATTGGGTTGAGCTACACGATGACTGATGCATGCTTGCTGTCTGTTGGGATAGGTCAACTCAAAGCTGCAATGGCTCTTTCTTCGAAAGCCCATCCCAGATATGGCTCTGCATATTGTTAGGTTCACATAAAATCCTAATAATGGAATGTTTGAAGTTTTTTAAGAGACCATAATCTCTGAGTTTATTTCGGTATTTCTTCTGAGGGATCAGTCAGATAGGAAACGCCGGCGCCGCCGCCGGTGCAATCTAGTTTTAAAATAATGACCAAAATATTGAGCTGTAAAACTGTCTTAAAAGATCTATTTACAGATATAAACATTTCATTTAATGTCACAGAATAGATCGACTGATAATTTGAAGAGCGTGCATTCTGAAAGTGGGCAATGTCGCAAATAGATGTCAAATATTTCGCTGTTATCAAAATTCAGTGTTATAATTGCAATTCATTATTAATATTCTAGTTCACTAGCTAGCGATATTTCATATTTCCATACTGACCCGAACAGGGGTTTGGTTCATCGAGGTTAAAGGGTTATTTAAACGGTTGAACGGGAAGTCTCATTAAACAAGTCGTTCTGGTCAACAAAGTCGGAAATATAACTGCAGTTTGTATGCTGTTAAAATATTACTTAAATCCGCCAAATTAGGTTTATTTGAAAAAGGGCTCGTTTTGCAGCTGCTGAGAATAAAAGTGTTTTAATAAATTCATAACTATATTTCATCTTGAAGAACGTTTTAATTTCCAAAACCATTCAAAATTTTACCAAATATGTAAATTTTCAATGTGAAAATTTCGTTTTATTACCGCACAAGCCAGGGACCGTGACATAGTTATTAAAAAAACGACAATATAAACAATTGGGTATCAATGTCGCCCTTTTTATATTATTTTAAAAACCCCAAAGTAATCGCATCGTATCGTAACAATAAAATTTTTATTTGTTACAGCACATGCTCTTAAAAAAACCGTATTATTTAATCCTAAGTGAAGTGTCGTCTTCATTTTATCAAGTTCCAAGTGTCGATATATTGTTATAACGGCGATGCCTGGGTACTAAAGAGTGCAGTCCAGATAACCATGTGGATGTACTCCCCTTGTTAACGATCCCACAACCAAATAAATTTGTAACCAAATTAGTCCCGAGCGATAAAATTTATTTGAAATCCACTGAGGAGAGTAAAAATAACACATTCTCTGTCGGATTAAAGAAGAGATACGAGCAAGATACGGGCTTCGAACGCCTCTTCCGCCCGTTTTTAACACTTCCAATTAATAAAATTGATTTTGTTTTTTAATTAAGCCCGTAACGAAGGCTCGAGGCTTGTTTAGGGACCCAGATCGGGTATACCTCTTAAAACGTGATTTATTTTATTGCTCAAAGCACAGCATTTGGATCTTTGACTCGGATCGTACCTACATGACAACGAAAAACCAATCGCCTACATTTATAGCACCATCGATGCGTAAAATTTGTTTTTTTTATAAAATGTAATCGAACTCGTAACAATTATGCTGGTGTAAAATTACCGAACGGAAATTAGGCTCGTATAAATATTTCCATAGTGGTAAAAAGTGCGTTTTGTTGGCTTTGTTTTTAAACGATCCGTACATTAAGCTTTTTTGTATAAAATTCAACGGTCGATAGGACTTCATTCATATTTTTGTCTTGAACAACGAACAGGAAACTTGTAAAACAAATAAAATGGTACCAAAAATTTGCAATACCGAATTGTGATTTATATTTCCATACATTTGTTCCCTCGCCATAAAAAGTTGTATAGAAAGGATCACTAATTACAGTGCCAACATGTTCAGAAGCACGCATGAATGAGTACCAGTGAATGTGTACGGATTATGTATGGACGAATCTTTACGGCATTCCCGGCTCATTTGCATATGAATGTGTAATTAAACTACGGTATGAATGCTAAATACTTAGATCCCTTATAAATCTGCAGGTACATTTTGAGCCTTATGTCTATTGGCTATCTTTTAGTTGGCCTATTGCTTGCACGTAGGCTACATTATTCGTCATAATTTATGACAGTTCAAACTTTTGAATGCAGAAATTAATGAGCGGAACGCCTTTAAGTTATTAATTTAACTTTTGAATAGCGTAGGTGACAAGAATATTTAGTGGATTTTTTACGATGAAGTAATTCTAAGAACCGAAATAAACACCACCCTTTTTGACATAGCCCTTTTTGACATAGCCCTTTTTGACATAGCCCTTTTTCAAGACACAAAGATATAAACACATCAAGATATTTAAAAATATGCCTACATATTTAATTACGATCCCTGATATTTTTAACATTCAACAAATGTAGGCGTACGTGATTGTGAAGTTAATACGTACGGTTTGTTTTGAAGACTTTATGTTAATGATTAAACATAAAGTGTCGATGACTAATATAAGGGACTTTTAATAACAACAAATACACTATTAGCACGTACGAATCGGTAAAATGAAGGTCTGTATGACATGGAAGGATTCCTATTGATTGTTATCAGGTTAACAAGGAGGCAAACTAGCCACGTTTGCAATTCTATGAATTGTAACAAAAATATTTTTTTAAATATAATTATAAAATATTCTATGAACATTAACATAACATCACGCCTGTTTTCTCCAAAGGGTTAGGCAGAGGTGTATCTATATTACATCCACATTTCGCCAGTTATGTTTAAGAACCATGTAATGGGGGCGAGCCTATTGCCATCAACCGGGCACAAATCCAGACTCCGGGCTGCTTCTGAGAAATTCCAGCTGGAAAAACCGAACGAAATTTTGCCCGACCCGGGAATCGAACCCAAGACGTCATGCTCAGCAGTAGCGCTTGCAACTACTGGACCAACGAGGCAGTCAGAGACAAATAACTTTCGCAAAAAAAAAAAACTTTTGACGTTTGACATTTTCTCTCATTTCGTATAGAAACTTATTATGTAATGTACTAACTTTCGTATAGATACGTATTTTATAAGACATTTAAGGCCTAATTCAAAAGTACATTAAATATAACTTCCTTCTTTCTATAAAGTCGTTGAAAATAACCTATTTCATGTCAATGAACCACAAAACGATGATTTGATTGACAGAATCTCAAGTTTACTCTGACTGATGGATGCACGCTGATTTACCAAACCACGTAAAGAATTCACAATAATCAAATATTCAGTCTTCATCGATCGTAAAGAAGATTGGGTCCTTTCTGATAAATATTACGTACACATGCTTACAAAACAATGTGGCTTTAAACCTAAAACAGAGGTTAAAAGCGTACATTCTGAAAGTGGGCAAGGTCGCAAATAGCTGTCAAATATTTCGCTGTTTTAATTAATTTGGCAATATTTCTGTATGGAAATATTAAATATCGTTCTATAGTGAACTAAAAACTTGAATACGAAATACAATAATGAATATCGTAAAACTGAATATTTCGTTTTAGATGTAAAAAGTATTTGGAAACTTTCCAAATACCCATTTTACACCTAAAACGGTTACAACATCAAATTAGTTATAGTGTTATAATTGCAATTCATTATTAATATTTTAGTGCACTATAGAGCGATATATTAACAAATGCATAAAAGCAGGTAAATAATTGACGGGTATTTGCGACGTTGCCAAATTTTCGTTGGAGCTCCGAATATACTTATGGAGCTCTAGGGTGTTTTCAACAGTTCATGGTAATAAGTTGTCTACAGAAGCTTCTAGCATAAATTAAAGAAATAAAGCAGCAAAAGTATGTAGAAGTAGATTACATTTCCGTACGTATACCAGCAAACCCACATTTTTAACATCACACAGATAGTCAAGTTTTTTAGAACCATTCATCAACAAGATGAAAATCATGGTCTGCTAGTTCGCATAGAATTCCAAATTCACGCTAAAAATATATTCCTGCCAAATAAAAAGCATGAAAAATTGCTCCCAAAATTCATATTTAAACCTAAGTTAGGGAGCATAAAGTCGAAAATTGAAAAGCAAGTTATATTATCAGATGCAATAAAAATGTCTGTGTACAGCTAACGTTACAAAGAACACTTCAATTTCAATATGGCGTGCGAAAACACGGTCAAAGCGAGATTGCACTCAGAAACAAAAGCATTCGCAACAATTAACCGAATCACAGTAATTACATTGCATTGCATTGGAAACGATACCATCATTTTAGCATGAATTATTTTTTTGTCAAAAGAAACAAAGGGCAGCAAGTAACCCTTTCGGCGCGTGGCATGCCATATGCCACTAAGGTTGGGGTGCTCAAATCTGGCAACAGTAAAACGGTTTACGCGAATTTAAAGGCAACGGAGATCGCCGACTGTAAGGTTTTACGTAGTTTACTTACCTTTATTCAAATTGAATGATTTTACTTTTATGTATTGTCAGTGAACATCGATGGTTGTAAACTTTAGTGGCAAAACTGTGTTCAAGTGAATTTTGGTGGTAATTTCGAGGATTATTGGAGTTATTTGAACTTGAAAGCGAGTAGGAACGAGGTTAGGAGCCTATTTTGGTTAATATACATTTAATAGATTTTTAACTATACGAGTAAGGGAAGACTAAAGAAACGATGAATGTTTTGCGGATAAGGTGATAATAATTAGGATATAATACTGAAATAGTGGCTAATACATGAGAGAAGACATACTGTGTGACCCCAAATTCTATGACTGAACAGCATCAAAGATACATAGAGAGAAACACATGCACAGCATAATCAGCCTATCATATTCCCACTGTTGGGACACAGGCCTCCTCTCTGTGAGAGGGAGTGGGCTGTAATCCATCGCGCGAACCCACTGTGGTTTGGTAGATGTCACATGTCTTCGATTTTTTTATTCTAGGACATGCCGGTTTCCTCACGATGTTTTCCTTCACGAGCAGTGGTGATGAAATAATTTACACAAAGTAAAGCGTCTGTACCCTTACAGACGCTTGAATGATCAAACCTAGGCTGCCACAAAACTGGCGTTTGCAATAATGCGTTGATAAAGTGAATAAATCACAACTTCTTCTCTCCAAAATACGCCACACCTTTCATTCAAACAACTTCATCGAAGCTCCCAAATCCCAAAATCGACATCTGCCATCAAAAAAGCGAACGTTATAACAAAACAAAATCCAATAATTATGACTGCAGAATAATTATCACTGTAATCCGCGGGGTGAACAGATGCGACATGGAACACCGGGCCACTCGCGCGGCCACTGTATCGTTCATAATTGTTTTTTTTTATCCTTTTCACTAGATCCCCATTCTACTCTTTGTAATTAGCCATCGACGCTGATTCTCTGAGTAATTATGGAGCCGTTGGACTTTGGAGCACACTTGGTCTGTACTTTGTTTGTTTGATGTTTTAATTTGAATAATTATTCATTTTAATTGTGTATGTTGTATTAAAAGTATAATTATATGGTGATGGTGTAGGTTATATTGGCCTGGGTTGTATGGGACGGAAAAAATAACAAAAACAAAAATATTGAAGAATAATAAAAAAGAACGTCCGTGAAAATTCTTTATGCCTAGAAGACATTTTTCTCTTGAGTGACAATTTATTTAATTTTCATTGAAATTGTTAAATTGTTACTTCGTAGATTTATTTTGTTCCTGATGAATAGAACACGTGATGACTTTTAAACAGTTTATGGAAGAAAAAAAACGGTATCTAAGCTTTTATCAAAATGGTACGCAGTAGCAGTAATATCGCACGAACTACATCAAAAACACAGCAACATGACTTCATTAACAGTCACCCGTAAACTTCACAAAGGCAACTCACAACTGTCAATTAACCCTTTGCAAATTGTACCGAAGCATATTCAAATATTTTGACCCTCGCCATAGAAGCATAATCCACGATGTTCAACATTCATATTTATTACATCGCGCGTGTAAGCGACTCGTAATAGAATAAAGCTATTGTGCCAGGAGGGCCGATTTAACCCTTTCATACTACGCTAAGAGAAACGACTGCTAATGGTCTTATTTTGCCTAATGATGCCCCTGAGTTAGGGTTATTACTGTTCCAGATGGAATGATAAGTTTATGTATGAATTTCTATTTGTTCTTGGGGGATTGTGGGAACTGTGCGCAATTAATAATTATTGTTCTAACTTTTGAAAAGGGCCTGATTGGGAGTTGAACTAATGGTAATTCTAAAGACTCTATTGTACAGGAAATCATTCTGAAGAAATATCATAAATAATGTAGCAAACATGTTAATGAATGATCGGAAAAAATCATAAGCTCTAATCAGTATTCCTCGTTTGTTCAGCTGTAGGATTTGAATAATGAATTTTCAATTTTTTTGCCAGAAAAAAAAGTAATTGCATTACATTATCGCCCCTAACCTAATAACAAACAAGCACCCCATTGTTTGCTGTCTGAAAAAATAGCTTAAGGGCTGAAGTATGATAATAATCATTCTTTTTCGCCCGCCTGATTGCACCTAAATGATGAAAACAAAAAATATTATAGGAATTAATCTTTCTTCCCAATCAGCGACTATGCAAATATGGCGGCAGATGCGCCCGCGCAGCCCGTGCCGTACCGTAATCACGCGCATACTAACATAATGATGTTTATAATAATAACCTGTTATTTTTAACAGTTAATTTATAATGTAAGTAGGTATTTTATTATGATTCCGATGTGGCCATTATTTTGTTTCGCATCTTGAATAATTATCGCCCTAGGGCGTTGTGTGTTATTGAGAGGTTATTTTTGTGTCGTTTATTTGAGAAGCTTATTTTAATTATTACTAATTTGTTTGGCTTATGACGTCACTAGTTATTTTCGATTTCTGTAAAGTCATGATGGCTTGACTAAAAGAGAAATCATTAAAACTATGAAATATAAGTACTTACTTAATTTTTGTTTCATAACTTAAGTAGGTACTTACGTGCCTACTGACTTAGTAAGCTGCTTGGCTATTGTGTAAGTGAAATACTATCAAAAATCTAAAAGTATGTACCTAGTTAATTTTGTTCTCATCAATCAAAAAAATCTGCATAGCCTTTTCCCAACTATGTTGGGGTCAGCTTCCAGTTTAACCGGATGCAGCAATACCAGTAGTTTTGATGGAGAGACTCCCTATCTGACCTCCACAACCCAGTTACTGGTTAGTACGATACCCGTTGGTAAGACTGGTTTGCAGACTATCGGGCTTCTGACGAGCCGTAACGACTGTCAAAGACCTATGAATGACAGCCGGGACCAACGGTTTAACGTGCTTTCCGAGGCCTGGAGGAGTCTGGGTATATACAGATGGTGACCCATCCACGAACCAACCCCGGCAAGCGTAGCTTAACCTGATGGGTTGATCCTGTGGCTGTTATTACTTAGCCACGAGCTCCTTTTCATTTCGTTACTCTTATCCTAATTAATTTGAGGTCTGTGCAATATTTCAATTGATGTAATTTTTAAACTAATTTACATAAGAAAACAAAACCCTTAGTTAAAGATACTTGCAGTTCTTATTTTCGGCCACCATGAAATACATTTTTCTTAAGAGGCCTCGATTACTGTATTGACAATTACAAGTGCCCGTCTAAAAATAAGTTGTGTCGCCTCAGTACAAAATAATGATAAGCAAATATTTAATATTTTTGTACACAGACTACCAAATAAAGGTAAAAGACTGTTGGTCTACCGATTGTTCTGAATTTTGATGAACAGTATTCTTTTAGGCTGTGCCTTGCAAGAATAATGTAAATGAACGTAGGCCGACAGGCGCCGAATTGATGTCTCAAGTAGAGACAATAAAAAATATCAAAACGTACAGAAAGTTCAGTTAGTACTGTTTTTGGAAACAACTAGTGTATTACTTGTTTTCTTCGTTTTACAGTAGTTTTATTATTTGTTTGGCTTAGAAATGATCAAAATAGAACGGCTCGCTGCGTTGCAGTACAAAAATAGAGTTAAACGTATATAACGTTTTGTTCATTATTCGTTTATTTTTATCAAACTGCAATACAAGTGTCAAATACAGGTAAGAAGGTTTTATTAACCGCATCTGGATAGATTCCAGTTAATTAATTATCAGACAGATCATTTCAATGTTGGTAATTTATATTTCATTTTCATTTATCCAATAATTATAGTGCTTTATTTGGACATTTTGAGACAAGTCCTTAGATTTTCCTTCAATATTCAATAGATAGGTTTGTGAGTTAATAGTCTCAGGCATCTTTAGGTTAAAGTGGCGCAGCTAGTAGTAAAAGGGCCCTATAACAAAATATGTTGGGGGCCCTTTGTATCTGACTCACAAAGAGTGTATTATATTTATTTTAAATAAATAAAAAAGCATCCTGAGTCGAGAGCTTAAGCTGGCATAGTGACCTTACTATCTCTTAGTCCAATCCAAGAACGAGCAAGGCGAGCTAGAAAACTGAGCTAGAAAACTGAATGATACGTTAAGTATTCATTGAAGAGCGAGCGAAGCGAGCTCGATTATAAAATAGTAGCATTGTGAACCGGGATTGTAGAAGATTTCATTGGAATTTTATTAAAGCAATGCAAGATCGAATGAAGCCAGCTAGAAATTTGAAGAAGCCTGACATGGATAGATTAAGCTGTCCTTGTCATTTAACTAACAGAATGTAAGAGCTTGAGAGTTGGATCGTGCCTTTAACTTGAAGCCTTATTAAGCCATAAACAAAAATTACGTTTTCATATTTTCATTAGGTATTCATTCATTACGGGCTCTTAATCAATAAGAATTTGAGGTTTTGGATAATATTGAACGAATTTTTGCTTTGGGGCCCCGTATCATTAATAGGGCTGATACCGGCGGTAGTTACGCCCGTTAATATTCTTATTTTTTTGCAATTTGTAGGTTGCCTTATCAGGTTGTATGTTGAACAAAAGATGATTCGCGACCATAACAAGCGTGTACTTACAGAATTACCATTAAAATCATCAATAGGTACCTTAAACAAATAAATTTAAATTACCTTTCCTACAATTGTACCCATAGCCTACTGCGTGGTATTTCTGCGTGTATTTTTATTCATGTACCGTCACCTACGTCAATCATACATACATTAATTATTTATGTAGAGGTTGGTAGTCGAAAGTGTGAGAGGCTGGTAATAATGTGTGCGCTATCGAAAACAATCGACCGATAAGTGGACGCCAAGGGCGACTCATTCATATTGGTAGGTTCTGTTTGGCACTTTGGGAATTGAACCTCTATGTTGTATAATTAATTGTTTAGTTGTCAGCAAAAGGTTGTTCATATATGGTTTAGTTCAATGGACCACGTCCGTAGCTCAGTTAAATTCAGTAACAAATAAAAGAAAATCGTCTTCCAAAAAACACAGGTACAAACTGAAAAAAAAAACTTTTTTGTAAAAAATATTCTATTTTTCCCTTTTTAGTTGTGGTACATACTCTACACCAATTCGTATAGTACTACTTGCTAACAGTGACAGAAAGTTTTATAACTTCATCAACATATACCAAGTGGATTAAATACGTATTATTGAAGCTAACTCAAAAACTACTCAAGCGAAATTAATAAAATTTATAATATGGGACCTCCGCGCAAGCTTCCTCTGACAAATGAAAAAAGAATATTCAAAATCGGTTTAAAATTGATGCAAATATCGATCAACATACATAAAAAAACATACAGACGATCATAAAACCTCCTCCTCCTTCGCTGAGCAATGACCCGCCGTTCGATTCTGTAAAAATATCACCGTGAAACTTAGGTGAAGTGAGCGTGAAGTGAACTGTCAATAGTGTTAATCCCTAGCATCCTGCCGGTCGATTCTGTGGCAGTGACAGCTCACTTCACGCACACTTCACCTAAGCTTCACGTTAATATTTTTACAGAATTGACCGACTGTTCTTGCATAGATGCGATGCACAGCATAATTTTTCTTATTATTTGTTACAAAAGTAGTAGTAACTCTGCTACCAGCATTTTGTTTTTGTGATGTTTTTGTTGACATTTGGTAATGTTGCAAGAGTATTACGCAATAATGTCTTTGGTCCGTGGCCTTGACAGCAACCAATGAAAAACATTGTTTTACTTTTTATATTTTTATTGAACACGAGGCTTTTGGCTACATTTGTAAATGTGTATTTTATGTCTTTTTATCTTTATATGTGCGTTTTGTTTGTGCAGAATAAACAATTTTTTTTTCTTCTTTCTTCTTTTCTCGTTTTTCGAAGTCGGTTAGTAAATAATATATAATTTAGGTATGCCATGACATCAACCGAATCATTGATTCAGTAAATTTTCAAGGTATTTAAAAATCTACCTACTGCTGTAGATAATAGAACAAAGTAAGGATTCTTAGATTTAAAATGTTTATCTACTATGAATAAAACATTAAAAACATAAATGTGCACATTTTTATCAATGTTTCTCATCACTTTTATGTGGTCTGCATTTCAACGATAGATAATTTTAAAAGGTTGTCTACTAAGCCGAAGTGGGTGGACTATTCTTGTCAAATGTATCTATCTGTTCATCTAATTGTTAATTTTATGCTTAAATACTTCAACTGATTAATATCACCTTGCCATAAACTTGAAATGTCAGGCATAATAAGGCTTCAAATAAAAAAAGAGACAGAATTTAAAAGTTATTTACGATCTTTTTATAATTGATCGTTAAAATCATTCGTTAATTAACAAAATTTAGACGCAAAAAGCTATTCGGATGAATCCTTTAATTGTTGTTTATAAATAGAATATCTATTAGTTTAAATTGAGTTAGTTCTGAAGACATGACCAAAGAAGCGGAAGAAACGAAAGACTGACTGTGTAGAAATATTTCTACGGCGCGATGTCAAAATGAAGAAATTATTTGTCATGCACGTTGGATATGATACAATGCGGATCTTTCTTCAAGGATCTTTTGGCGCTCTGATGACGTTGACAGGGAGGCGCTGTTGGTAAACATTTGTGAAATTGTTGTGTGAAATGTATTGAAAAACCAAGATGGCGGTGTTAGTTCCGATTTTGGTCACGCGCCAAAAGATCCTTGTACAACAAATATAATAGGGAATAAGCGTGTAATTTTTTGAAGTGAAATCTTCTTGACGCGCCGTCATCGATTTTTGGTAGGGATAAACTTATGGATTCGCGTCACTGACATGCTCGCGCCGTAGTGCTGTACTATACTTTATAGATGGCGCTAATAGGTACCAGTTTTAATAGTTCACTTATGTTGGCTGTCCCCATGACTACCTATTTTTATTAAATCAATAAATCAATGAAATATAGTAATAAAAACCAAAGAAAAGGATTAAAAGTTAAATTCAACTATTCTGCTTGTTGCATAAAAAAAAAAGTTTTTTTTTCTTAACTCCTAAGCAATATACTAGTTTAAATAAAGAATAAGTTTTAACTTAAGTGCATATTCCCTATTATGTCTATTTTTTGTAGATTATAGATAGAAGTGTTCTTGCTGCGCATGCTGGTCACAAGTGGAACATACTCTTCTATACTCAGTCGGTGGTCCGTAATACTTATGAAAGAAAGGCTTGGTACAATAAATAAGGCTTGAAACAGAGGTGTCGGTCCACTGTCCCTTATAATGCATCACTTGTGCATTAATTCCTAATGCTTGTTTTAAAATAACGAATGAATTATGCCGTCTGTGGCTGGGGCAACTATTCAAAGATTTTGAATTGATTAAGGGCTCGTGTTGTTACTATTCTGCGGCCAATCAATCTTGTTTTGTTCTGCATATAATTTAGATTGCTTATGAAAAAGGGATTTCATTTGTGGGTTAAGGTGGAGGTTTTGTAACTGCTGCGGCGATGACTTGGTGATGGCCGCGGGAGTCCGCTGGGTGGGATAAGCATAGAACCGGTCGTAGTGGCGCTGCTTTGGAGAGGGCTATGTCCAGCAGTGGATGCCTTTCAGCGGAAATGATGATGATGATGATGAAAATTCAGTATTTTTACAAGACTAACCTTTAACTGTATTACTTTTTATTTGAAAACATTGTAAAAACAAAGAAAAAAGAAAGAAATAAAGAAAATACGTTTATTTGCGGTACACATGACGCAATGTAAGAACAAAACACGAAAATAAACAGTTTGGGGGAAAACATGCGTCACATCTACGCAAAACGGCCATCGCTCAGCATAAAGCTGTGACCCTATGCGAGACAGAGCCCCAGCGCTGGTTTTCTGCGACAGCCGGCGTTGACGTGAAAACCATTTACTTTTAAAAGAGTAACCGTGGAGTTTCTTGCCAGCTCTTCTCCATAGGAAACGACCAATCGGAACCGTGCACCTAGCTTCTGACGTTTCATAAGTGCCCTTGTAGGTTTATGTGAAATAAAATATTTGGGATTTTTAATTGACTTGGTTCTCAGTTTGTGAATAAAAATACTGTGGATGGTACGTGTTGGTTTTCAAAAGTAATCCTACTTATATATATATATTTAGATGTATTGTATGTTTGGATGTTAGTTAGGCCGACCACATATTATATACGGAATTTCCGTTTCGAAATATCGATTCGTAATTGCGAAGGCAGCAAATCCATAAAAAAACATGGATTTATCACACGTTCTCCGTTCGAAATTTTCTCCGATTCGAAATTACGAAAGGTAATTCCGTCTGTATATGGCCGGTCTTTGATATTGATTTGCTGCATTCGGAATTCCGAATCGATATTTTGAAACGGAATATCGTGTCTATGTGACCGGCCTTACTCAATCACGTAAAAACGGCTGAACGGATTTGGATGACATTTGGCACACAGATAGTTTATAACCTGGATAACACATACGATTTTTTTTATATCGGTAAATGCTTCCGCATTTTCCATTTCTCTCTCTGAAAACAATTCTGAAGTCCACACAGATGAAGTTAGGGGCAGGATCTAGTCAAGAATAAAACAAATTGTTTTGATGAACAAAAACAAACCATAAACGATACCTAGTGTAATAGTTTGAATTTTAACGCAAATCGGAAGAAATTCAATCAAAATATTAATTCAAATGTTCTTTCTTTCATTAATAGCTTTACATGTTTGGTATCATTTATTATTTAAATGGCGATTTTTAATTAACCAAGGATTAATTGATTGCAAAATTAGCGATAAACTATTAATCAAACTCAAAAGGTAAAAGTTTAGTATTTGAGCATTTAGTTATTAACACTTACCAGTGTATACATCATAAAAGCAATTATAAAAATTCCTTCCAAAATCTATATATATTATAAACTAAAGCCGCTTTTCGTGTCTGTCTGTGTGACCTCGTTTTTCTTTTGGTCAACAGATTCAAACAAATTTTGGTGCGGTTTTCACCTTCACTTAGAGGGTTTATTCCGGAAGGTTTATGTGTAAATCACATTAATATTAAACTTAGATATATCTGCCTAACTTTTTCCCAACTATGTTGGGGTTGGCTTCCATTCTAACCGGATGCAGCTGAATACCAGTACTTTACATGGAGCGACTGCCTATCTGACCTCCACCACCTCGGTAATACGATACCCCTTGGTAAGACTGGTTGTCAGACCTTCGGGCTTCTGACAACCCGTAACGACTGTCAAAGATCCACGAATGACACCCGGGACCAACGGCTTAACGTGCTTTCCGAGGCACGGAGGAGTCTCGATATGAAATGATGGTCATCCATCCACGGATCAACCTCGGCAAGCTTACTTTAACCTGATGAATCGGCCCGTGCAGCTGTTATTACTTAGCCACAAGCTCCTCTTAACAATGATAAACTTACATATGTATTATCAAATCGTAAAACCGTGCAAAACAGGGGCGCGTTAATAGAGCGAAATGATTTCCATTTTTGTTTCTAATGAATTAACTCAAAAACTACTAGACTGATTTTAGTAATTCTTTCACCAGTAGAATACTATATTATCACTGAGTAACATAGGCTATATTATATAAAGATATTACGCGGGCGAAGCCGCTGGCGCAAGCTAGTTTATTATAAAATTGAGTCATCACAAAAACTTAGTTTGGTTAAATAAATAATTAATTGCTATTACATAAGTATGTAGGTGTGTACCTACATATCATACATAATGTATTCTTGCCAAATATATTCTAATAAGCTTATCTTGTCATCGAATATTTCAAAATCTTAATTATACTTTTTTATGATTTCCCAGAAATATAATTATTACACCCAATTAATAATTCAAATCTTGTTTATTTTAAATGGTGATTCAGAATGACATTAAAATGTCAATTTGTTATGAAAAAAACGTAAGTTTTAGAGTTGTTGGTATATTTTTCGTTCGTTTATAATTTAAGGATTTATTTTACGACTGTAATTAATCATATTTTTGTTTTTATTTTCTTTGTAATTGTATAATTACAAGGTTAGATTTTAATTAATCAATTATATTTGACATTCCAGACTTTCAGCTTTCAGGAAAAATATTTTTTTAATTTAAAGTGTTTACAATTATAGAAACAAACCTATCTGTAAAAATATTTGATAATTTGTTAGGTACTTTACCGATGACATTATATTATTACTTTTTTTATTAGAGAATACAGAACCTCATTGACGTTCGGTTAAAAACCTGCCACACCAACTAGTTCATCAAAACTGCACAGAAATTAATTTACACTCTAAAACATAGAAACGGTAATGAATGTAGAAATAGTGTCAACATTATTATTTATAATCGAAAGCTATTCCGAGTCCAACATTTGGCAATAAATTAAAATAGTTTATTGGACAGTAAATCTGTTCAGTTGTTGATACAACAGTGTTGGATTACAAGTTGATTTGTGACGAGTTATAATTATTACTTATACGGTTTCTGTGATAATTCTACGACTTTGCATAGTAATGTCGTAGAATTATCACAGATGTGACCTCATAAGAAAAAAACTTTTAGGTGGATTTATGAGAATATGGGCGATTTCACCAATGTAAGTGAACGAGATCAGCTCATCTAAACCGCGTTCAAGAGCTGTCAGTGTCATCACTGTCGTGGTATGATTTTACACTGACAGCTCTTGAACGCAGTTTAGACTTATGTGCTGATCGCGTTCAGTTTGAGAACAATTTCATAGAATTGGTTCGATTAGAATCGCGACGCGGCTTAAATAAACGAATAAACGGCGTGAAACTGTCAATGGGTAGTTTGATATTGCACAATTTGTCAATGGTAATATTATGTGTTACAATATATAAATGAGACGATTACTAATCACACGACGATGAACGATTGACAAAACATTACATTCATACATTCACTCACGCCTATTTTCAATAGGATACGTGCAGAAAGCGACGAACTACGGCCTCGTCTACATTGTTCTGTTTCTTTCAAACAAAAAATTACTTTAAAAATAATCTTAAATTCTTTCACAGACAGACAACGCATAGTTTAAACTACTGCGTCTAGAAACATTAAACTTTGCGCAAGAGTTCCTTATACAGTCAAACCTGAGTAAGTGAGAACTGGGTAAGCGAGAAAACTCTATAAATGAGAATAATTGCCAGGTGCCGTCACTTTAACCCTCTAAAACCTTTATAAGTGACTAACATATATCTCTATAAGAGAAAGTAGTTTTCCACTTCTGAACCTCCATAACTGAGACTGCTACTTGCATGTACCTCTAAAAGCGACAGTCGAGCGTAAATTAACATCTGCTATTTATGACTCATTGTTTAATTTCCTTTCCCAACCAGCCTTAACCTCTATAAGTGAGAAAGGCCACTCCTATACCAACCTCTATAAGCTAGAAACTCGAATTAGTTAGAAACCTCCTTAAGCGAAAAATACATCGCGGTCCCTTGGACTCTCGCTTATCCATGTTCAACTATATAACGAAAGCCGTTAAATAAGGGATGAAAATTTGTAATTTTTGTCGATGGAAAATCCCATCGGGTACAGCCCTTGTTAAACTTAAAGAAAATGACTCACTATTTATTTTAGTCACAAGTCAATCTCCATAATAAAACCGTTTTTAATATACCCAGTAGCGTTCGACACGACAAATCTGTCTAATCGGCAAAGTATCGTTCCCCTGTACAAGGCCTTAGGCTGCGCCTGCGGCTGTCCGCGTGTCAATTGTAAGTTTGACAAAGCCATTTAATTAATCGATTTCCTGTAGCTTAAATTGACAAATAACAAACACACAGCTGTTCTCGTTTATTATATTGAAATAACAATTTTATTAGTTATAAGAGAAGATGTTAAAATAATTTATAGGCTCAGTACATCTGCTGAAAGTTATTATATTTGGTCTGTAATAAAATTATATTACCAGGCATGTAGTGTGTAAACTCATTTAAATAACTGAAGATGGATTTAAACAGTTTGTTTAGTACTTTTCTCGAAGTCTAGGATACCCTAACAATTCTTCGCGACTAGGGATTACAAATAAGAGATGAACATACGTACCTACGTGTTAATTTTTAATTATAGGTAGGTAAATAACTAAAGGCGAATTTCACCAAACTGTCAAGAGCTGTCAGAGTCATCTTCATTGAGGAACATTGACACTGACAGCTCTTGAACTCAGTTTAGATGTGCTGATCGCGTTCATTTCATTAGTGATATCAGCCCTAAGAGTATCGCCTCAATAATAATGCCTCTTGACGGAAACTAATAACTAACTAAATAAGATTATGTGATGAGTTATAGGATCCTTGTAGATCGTTCTTGTATTCAGCTGAAAAAGCTACTATTTGGGCCATGGTAGATTCAAGATGCTTCTACCAACCTTGCTGAATGTGTAGGTAATATCTTTGTACGTACAGCTAGACCTGACTCGGAATATATGTAGACTAATATAGATAGTGCCATCTACGAAGACGCGTCCCACTCCGTACTAAAGTACAGTCATCAGTTCATCACAGGGTGGGGCACATCTTCATGGATGGTGGCACTATCTGCAACCTATCTGTTTCAGTAATCCACAAGTCCACCAATAATTGATTTACTAAATATAAGTAAATTATCATGAAACATGGGTCGACAGAACAAAAAAGAGTGGCCAGAAAGGGAGGAGGCCAAAGAGGGGTCCTTAATTAATTCGCTTAATGTTTTTAATTTTTTTAAATTATTTTTTACTTTTTTTGTTTTACGTTTTTAAATTAGGAAATAAAGAGGCTTTATTATTATAATAAGTAAATCATCGCTAAAACCTGGCTACCACCCTAAAATAGACTGTAATCACAAATAAATATCTGAGGCTCAGCACAGGACCTACAAATTTAATTTACATAAGGATTTTATTAAAGTTTTTATCTCATTTTGTGGCGTATGCGCGGACGCACGGCGGGGTGTCGATGCCGGCGATCCACCGCCATTGTTGTTCGAATTTCGAATACGATCTCCTTACTCTTTGACATTCGTTTTTCAAAATTATAAATTTAACTTTAAGTAAGTTCAGTAATTTTCGAAATGTCCTTTTTGGTATAGAGTTAATTTATGTTGGTGTTGTTTACTGTTATTGAATTTTATTGTGCTGTCGGTAGGCATGTTTTAAGAACGTCGTAAGTGGAGATGAAGGAAAATCCGGTATTGAAATGCAACGATAATTAGGTATGAACTTACCTAATGTAATACTGATAGTTACCAGTTGAACCCTTTCTCCTGAATTTAGAAAGTGGCCAGGTGGCCAGTATCATTTAGAGAACATTGTCCATGAATAGGGACGTCGATGCATGTTCTTCACTTGTTTTGGAACACCAAAAAAAATGCATACTTATAAAAAGTATTCTGTTTATCATCCCACAAATCAATATTTTATTATCATTCCTCGACACCCCAAATCAACCACAAACACATTTTCATACAACTTTCAAAATCTCCAATCCTATCTTCATCTCTTGGTTAAAAAATACACATGGCCGAACAATAGCATTCCTCCGTTCGATTAATGACATTCGAGTACCTACCTATACGACACTCCTACACCTACTTAGTTGACATTATGTAAATACAGTTCCACTTTACATTGTCGTACTCATTATGCTGTGGAAGATTCGTTAGGTGAAGAAACACATGTTGTTTTATCGTATCTTTTTCGTCTATGGGTGCTGGTAAATGTTCGTGTGTTGTTTTGGTCGTGAATCAGTTTTGTGTTGTTCAATGAATTTGCTTTGGACGGTGTAACGCAGGAATAATGACAGTGATTAGAATCAGTGTGATGTTGATTGAAAATTAACTTTTATTAAATCTGCAATTTAAAAGCAGTTACTCTAAACCGGTTTAGCAGTTTTTATTCAATATGCTTTTTGTTCATATTAATAAAATTTCACCAAACTTTATGTAACTAGATTTTTTTTTTTGAGATTTGTATGTTTTTAAGTTTGTATGTTTGTTTGTTACGCGTACGCGCTAAAACGGCTAAGCGGATTTACATGAAATTTGGCATATGGGTAGACCATGAACTAAGTTAGGACGTAGGATACTTTTTATCCAGATATTTTTACGAGATCGAGACTTATGCGAGCGAAATCCCGGGGCGCCGATAGTTATTAAAAATATTCTTAAAATATTAATATTATATTTCTCGTAACAAATTGTTGTCACATTTTGACAGCACAACGCTGTTAACAACAAAAGTGTGATCCGTACAAACCAAGTACTTTCTTGCATCCATACCGCACATAGATACATCTTAGCTCACACAATGAGATGATTACAATCCGCTATATCTATCTATAATACTTTACAGTATAAAAAACATAACAAGCCTCGGTCGTGGGCGAAAGAAAACAATTGATGCTCCTTCCTGCTCTAATTTTAGATACACTCGCCTATAGATAAGATCTAAGAATGATTTGATTAATTTGAACAAGGTTTTAATACAACGAATAGTTAGGGCTAAGTATTTTTATTGTGGACGCGTGTCGATACTAATCTTTTGCGTTAAAGTTATTAATAACTTTGTATGTAATGAAGTTTTAATGATTTTCGATGTATAGGTACAGCTGTGTTTTGACCCCTAGCTTTTTAGGGAGGATTTTTTATTCCAGAGAATTTTGTGGGACAGCGTTGGTGCATTTAAAGTGAAATAATGATGTGTGTTGTAATCAGCATTTTTATTTTTATTTTCAAAGCAGTATAATTTATCAATGAAATTATTTTTACACGCGGTTTCATTTGAAATTATTTATATCATAAAAAACATTAAGAATGTTATGTCTAAATATAAGCATGGAAATGAATATCGAAGAAATCAATACGTGATTTCTCCTGTTTTGATTTCAACACATTTTAGGTGTAGAGTTCTCAAATAACCCTTAACGTCAGCACTCAGCTGTTACTTCCACTTAATTACATATCATCGCATAAAAAACTAAAAATACAACAGTACCTTTTTAATTTTAGCAGCCAAATATAACCCACGTATTTTATTGACACCTTTTTAGTGTTGATAATTTTAGGAGTGTTCAATTTCATTGAAAAAGGAAAACAAACTAAATCGTAATGGAAAGCGATACTTTTTTAAACCCTCGCTGAGAAAAAACTAGGTAATGGCTTTTTTATCAAGCGATCTCATTCGGGATGTTCATTAAAAAATTGTAAAGGCATTTTCGCGAAGCGTCTTTGGAGCTATAAGGGCGTTTGTGAGGCGATCAGTTTTCTGCACCAATTCACTTGAACCGTATCAATTATGGTAATTCCGGGTTTAATTTCCTGGCGCAGATTAACTATACCCCCTCTAGTAATAAACCTGATTTATTAGGCGAAGTTTTTTTTTATAATTTTGGTGCCCGGATTTGGGTAAAGCTGTGATTAAAACGATTTATGTCTGTCAATTATGTTTAATCGTTGGAAATTTGGTGCTGATGATGCTGTTTTTTCCAGATAATCTCTGGTAAGGTTCAATTAAACAGTGGTTATCATAATTTCTGTGTTAATTAAGGGTAATACAGTGTCTTCCACGGGAAAGAATCATCACATGCATTGGCGTAAAAGACCAGTTTGTTTTTGTATCTTCTTTTTAGCGTGTTTGATGGCCCTAAATGGACATAGCCCGGAATTCGGCTACGTTGTTGGTGCCATCACTCGCATCCATAAGTTCCTGTAACGTGCAGATGACAAGACACGCTGGACACGATATTAGGTGTCCTATCATTCGTGGAACAGCACCAGTTTTATACCAAAGCGGAGTGGTCTATGAATCTCCACCTGAACAGATTTCAACCTGTGTCCAGATTCTGTTTAAAGACTCTTTTTGTAGTATGGTGGCTTTGTGTAGTAGTATCAAATCAAAAATCCAACATATTGATATGAAAGTTTTTTTTTTTCACATTTATAATATTAGTAGGATCATAAAATTATTTTTTATTTCTATATTATGGTAGTAATAAATCGCCGACTGGTCGACACTTCACGCGACCAGAGGGCTGGCTTGTTCTTTGGCCAAAGAATTAGCATTGCCATTCAACGTGGCAATGCTGCCAGCCTTCTGGGCACGTTTCCGGATGACAGCGATGCGGACGAATACTTCGACGCCTAAGTGTCCTTTTGTTTTTTGTATCTATTCGTGTAGTTAGTTATTGTATTTCGTACCTAGTGTTAATAGTTTGTAAATAATTTATTACTACCATATGAAAGTTAATTTTTTTAAAGACGAAATGAGACAGAAGCAATGCTGCTAGAATATTGCTATAATAAGACATAAAAAAAAGAAGTTGAAGACAAGAAACTAAGTAAGTAACCGTTACATAAACATGATTTAACTAAGTTTCTAAAGCGTTTCGTTAAGATAACGTTATTTTCCAATTTTCAGCATTACACATAGTTACATACAATAGTTGTACTGTTCCGGAATTTGCGCTCTGTTAACACTTTACACATTGCACACGTAAGTAAATTACTTTAACTTAATAATATGTAAAAATTAAGTGAGAACTTTTTGTATATTTACTGGGTTCCTTCAAATTTAACATTCAAAGTCTTAACTTTGAATCAATGCAGATTTATTTAAGATTGTTTTCGTTTTTTTTTTAATTTATTTTGCGGTTTGATTTTCATCGATCGGTCGGACAGTTTGGTCGATGGTACAGATGTTGCTATAATCAGAATTCAGGCAGATGCATTGGTAGGTAGATGTTGGTGTTGAGGTCCAGCTAGATGGACCGACGATCTTAAACAGGTGGCTAGGACAGACTTGATGCGGAAGGCGGAGGACGCGGTGTTGTGGCGCAGCCTGGGAGAGGCCTATGTCCAGCAGTGGATTGCGATAGGCTAAGTTGATTGATTAGTAAGTGTCTGATATCAATAACTGATGAAACTAAAAGTAAACAAAGAAATTAATTGTATGTTTCTCTTCTCATATTTTGTGATGTTTTCTTATTGCAGTCCCTTGATCAGTAGATACTTACTTGTCAACTTCAAGTCTGATGGGAAAATGAATGGACATTTTAACGTAGGCGAAGAAATATACTTTGGGCTAGTTCATCATCATCATTTCAGCCTAAAGACGTCCACTGCTGGACATAGACCTCCCCCAAATGAGGGTTTTGCCATAATTGCCACGCTTGACGCAGACGGGTTGGCGATCGCAGTATGGCGTTAAAATGCATACAGAACGCTGCTGTCCATTCTCTAGTAAGTCCCTTAGTCGCATTTTACGACACCCACGGGAAGAAATGGAATGGTAATATTCTTTAAGTCCGGCATCACACGGAATATTTGCATTTTGCATTTTGGGCTAGTTGGTAGTTAGGTATCTAATTATTTGTCAAAATAAGACTGAATAAAAATGAAAATATTTGATGGTTTTGATGGATGATTTTATTTCTGTAAGTAGGTTTGTACAAACACTGTTACATGTTAATCATATGTTTAACCTAGATGAGTTCGGCGTTTACTATCTGACTACTCTGAGAAGAAAGGTCGAAACAAACTCAGAGGTCACAGTCTCTTTTAATGTCCAGACATAATTTTGGTCAGATCATGTAAAGATCATGTAATCTGAATGGAGTTTTGAGGTAAGGACCAGACAGATGGAGTGGACCTGTCCAGTCAGTGCACGCATTTGTCAGTAGTTAAGACGCATTTATCAGAAAAGTCTTGTAGGTCTTATTTTGTTAACTCTTTTGCCCCTACAGTTTTAAAACTATAAACATTTTAGTTTTGTAATTATATTACAAAACTTGTTGTGCCTATCATCAACAACATTTAATCTTCCACTTAGTATCACCCCATTCTCACTGATCCCTAAAAACAAAAACGCAGGTTCTAGAAAGCGTACAGCGTTGTTACACCGAATTAAACAGTCTTAAACACAATTGAATTACTTGAATTTCCTCGTCGAGAGAACAAAAGCATTATTAAATACGTAATTATTCACATTTACTTGGCGTGCAAGGTTTTAATTCAAAGTTTCGAGGGAACGTTCGATTTAATACTAGCTGAACTAATTGGTAACGTGGGCCGGAGTAATTTTGTTTACTACCTTTTAAACGACCCCACCCACTTGCATCTCATTAAGTGTTTTATTGTAATTACCGACTTCTCGGACGTTGTAAGGAACATTTTGTTCAACACGAGCATTTTGTGAAATTATATGAGTCAGTCGTCACGGTGTGTGAGGTTCTTTAATTTCATGTTTATTTTACTTTTGTTATGAATGTCTGAGCTGAGTCCTTTGCATGTGTCTTTCAACTTGATTTGTGCAATCCGTACGGTTTTGTTTTTTTCTGAAATGTGGCCTATGACATCAAGGGCATAAGTGAATCAAGACAAGGTCTAGGATCTATGAGGTGTATGTGGCCTTTCTTGTAGGTTATTTGGTTACCTTTATAAGTATGAATCAATCAATCTGCCTAGCCTTTTCCCAACTATGTTGGGGTCGGTTGCAGCTGAATACCAGTATTTTACATGGAGCGATCTACGATGGAGCTATCTGACCTCCACAACCCAGTCACTGGGTGATACGACTGGTTGTCAGACTTTCGGACTTCTGACGACCCGTACCGACTGACAAAGATCAACGAATGGCAGCCGCGACCAACGGCTTAACGTGCTTTCCGAGGAGTCTCGGTATGCAAATGATCATCCATCCACAGACCAACCCTGGCAAGCGTAGCTTTACCTGATGGTTCGACCAGTTCGGCTGTTATTACTTTGCCACGAGCTCCTCAACCATTATTAGTATGAATAAAGTATGCATATTAGCAAACGAAATTGATAATTCATGACATTGAAAATCACTAAACAAATGTAAAGTTTTGATCTGTTGGAGTCGTGAACTTTTATCTTTTTCCATGTCAGAGCTAGCAGTAGATAAATCTCAAATCTAAGGCATTATTTGACACTGATGCTTTAAAAGATTGTTAACATACATTTAGCTTTAATACGGTACAGTTGACTACAACAATCGCATTCATTATGAGCTTAACAACTTTCCGGAATGCATCAACCTCGCGACGAAATTTCCCAATTAAGTGTATTCGACTGTACGCTGAATTTTTAGTATCTGATTCACCTCAACTGCCTAAACTTCCTAGAAAAGAGCCAAAATTTTCTCAAAAGGCTCACTAACTGTCATATATTATCATAATTTTATATAAGCGCTACTGTTAGATTCCTGCCGATACGTTTACAAGCACCTAATGATGCCTTTTGCTTGCGAAGTGAGTCCAAGAAGCAACTGTTAGAAAATTTTATTGCCAAATAACGGCTGTTAAAATGAGTCATTCTATAACGCTGAGGTCACAAATTTCTTTATTCGACGCACAAGTGTGTAGAATACTAATTCAAACATGAGGAAAAAACAATTTGTACTGACTTGTATGTATGTTTTAAAGCGCATCTTAATTATGTACTCCTTTCTAAATGTTTAAATGCTGGTATGCGGGTACTTACAATATTTCTTTTGCGTGCTTACATAAATGACTGTTGTCTTTGTAATGTTTTTAAATTCTTTTTATATATTGTGTATGTATTTGGGGTAGGAGGACGGTACTTAAGATTTTTTTACATTTTATCACATACTGAACGTTTAACAGTCAAATCAGGTAGGAAAAGCTGTATTATATCTGTTTCATTACTTATACCATACTTAAGTGTTATTTACATTCTCTGGTCTTCGCTATGGAAGATCATTACATAGCCATCATCGTACCATGCCAAGCAAGGCGTTCCTGGTTCAAACAGTTGGTCTTCCAATTATTATTGTTATTAAGAGCCCGTATATTGTCCTACTGAAGGGCAAAGGTACCGTATACTGCCTTTCCTCTTTTATAGCCTCCAAAAATTCGCGGAAAACCAAGGGCTTACTCGTATAGCTACTTCCACACAAATGAATGAATGAATGAATGAAATGCATCGATCCCAGCGTGGTTTAACCAGACTCGATAAATCGAATGAACCCCAAGATTTGCACTAGCCCATGAAGCCTCATGTTTCATGGGACTACAAAGGCCATATGATAAAATGCCAATGAAATCTAACATTATTAAACAAAAACATACATTCCTGTTATCCCTATAAAATTATGATGTTTTATATACAAAAAAAAAGAAAAAAATGATACGACCGTCAACAATCTGTCAGAAATATGAATAGGAAGACTAATAAATAATATAACTTTCATATTAAAATTAAAATTCAAAAGTCATTTATTCAAACTAGACTGAAAGTCAGCACTTTTGGAACGTCAAAATTACATAAGACAGTCCCCCAAAAACGCCTGCCCTTCATCACTTCCTAGTGCTTTAGCTGGAAAGAAGAAGTGACGCAACAAAGTGGCCAGAAGATACATAATACATACTCCCCATACATAATAATATACCACATAGTCAACTACTTATTCACTAAAGAGTGATCGACGCTTAATTTTATCCTTACAAGCCACGTTTCCGACCCGATGCGGTAATTATCGCTTGAACTCATAATTAGCTGCATACGCTGCAGCGCTAGCACACGGATTGTCCTAATTGCAAAGCAATTACTTATAATCGTTATACTGCGAACCTCAAGCGTAAAGCGCTTTATGTTAGCGTATTCACAATTTCTTTGAAAGGAATCAATCTTTATGCAAATGATTCGCAGTGCTCTATGATTTACAGCTGCGTAAATGTCAATCGTCGTCATTTTAAGTGCATCTTTAAAACGATTTGACATTAAATAAAAATGCAAGAGCATTGAAGTTATGAGATTTTGTACTCTCAAACAGTGACCAGCTTATTGGCTTACATTTGTACCTCCAAATTTTTATCTAGTCAAATGATTTTGATTCTATACATAGATAAGACTAAGCAAGAAAGAAAATGCATTTATTTAACACAGACTAAAAGGCACACAATCTAATAAAAAGAAAATAAAAAGCGTAAAGTACAATGTAAGAAGTTAGCAGGAAAGTGTGCCCCTCGGCTGCGCCAAAGACCCAGTGCAGCAAAAATACCAGACAACTATAAGTGTCTGACGCTGGTTTTCAAATGGACCTGACAACTACTCCTGTCGCGTCTACTTTTCTTCTCTGTTTTCTCTGTCTAGTCGGTTGGAGTCTTTTTCTTCTTTTGTTAAACACAAAATATCAAAAACTACTAGCCTCAACTTTAATTAAGAAGTTGAGGCCAGTAGTTTTTGATATTTTGGATCCACTAGCAGTTTCAACGTCATCTACGTCTTTTGGATACGCCCAGTGCACTTTTAGCCGTCGTTCTATCGACAGGTTACTGACTATCTCATATTTCAACCAAAGCATTATGCCGCTACAAAAAACTTTAATTTTTTATAGTTTGGATCCACTAGCACATTCAACGTCATCAACGTCTTTTGGATATGTGCCCAGTGCACTTTTGGCCGTCGTTCTATCAACAGGTTTCTGACTATCTCATATTTCAACCACGGCATTATGCCACTACATAAGAAGAAGTCCAGCAGTAGGCAGTTCTAATACATTTGAATCATCGATCAAAATAATTATCCAAGCATTGCGATAAATTGATATAGCCTAAAGCGGTTATTTCGCAGCAAACTATTAGCACAATCAAATCAAAGGGTGTGGAAACTTGCAGCGCCTGATCCGAGATTTAATTGTCGGACTTATAGCCGTAACCTTTAATTATACATCGTTTATAAATAATGAGCTGAGCTTACGGTAGATATTATTCTTGCTAATATTATAAATGGGAACGTGCGTTGGTCTGTTGCTTATAATTTTGCAATGGCAACATCGATTAATTTGATGGCGTTTAATGAATTCGTATCTATAGGTATCATAAATTTTATGTTTATTGTGATCATAGTGCTTAGACTTTTTAAATCGAAGAAATGTACCTCCAGTGTACCAATCCTGGTCCACCCCCCATGAATCTCGGTGACTGTCTCCTTGTTTTTTAACCACGGTGTGATTTTTTCTAATTTATCTAATCAAGTACCAAAATAGTTCATGCCGATACAAGTACAGATCAAGCAGAAGGCAAGAATGCCTCAAAACCACTGATGTGTCTTACATATCTGCATTATAGATGCATTTAGAGTTACACGATGCGCGCAGCGTTGCACAATGAATGTTGCGTTGTACGTAGCGTAGATATTCCTATGTTGCGTTACACGTTGCACTGCTGTGTGTTGCTTTAAACGTTGTATTGACCAAAGTAGGTGCTGTTACGGTAAATAACATTGAAAATGCCAGTACAATAAATAAAACAAGCGCAGCTGTTTGTGGTATACCGAAAGAAACAGATAAAGAAGATGAATCTCCCCATTCTTTTATTCTGACGGCAGCGCTGATGTACGCTCTTCACGACATAAGATCCATAATGACCACAATGTCAGAATAATAACCAATATATATGCATTCAAACAATAGCTACTGTTTTTTGTTAAACAGTAGTCACATGGAAATAACATATGTTGTTTAAATGGTAATCCAAAACTTGAGATTCACAATTCTCACATACATTACAAGCGGTCTGTTTTTGATATCCAAGAACCTATGCAGGACTGCATCCACAGAGTGACAGCTGTCAAATGAAATAAAACTATGTGTTTTCAATGGTAAGGTGCATTATCCTTTGGAGGCTATTTGCTGTTTCGGGGTAGATTTTTCGTGCACCTCACGACTGGTTGTTATAAAATTAAGTGTGGGATTTTCGAAGACGATACCATAAATGACATTATGAGAACTAAGTTCATGATCATACTCGTTGATTGCATGTAGGATAAAAACGACTCATGCATACATACAATGTCTCCCATTGCCCGCCCGTATTTTCCTGAATATTCATGACAAATTATGGAAAATTAACTTTGGGGGTCTATCTTTAACATTTTTCATGATAATCATTTTTTTTTATTTTGTAGCGTTTGCAATATCTCCATCTATGTTATTGGCTCGATTTGAATTCTGTTTATTATTTCTAAAAGCCTAGAAGTTATTTTACCAGATTAACTAACATTTTTTATTAAAATTTGTCGACTATGAAAAAAAAACACGGAGTTGAAGACATTTAATTTCTAAAAAAATTGTATTTATTTTAAAAAACACAAGTGTAAGTCCATAAAACCATAGCGGGATATTGAAAAAAAATTAAAAAATTAATGAGAAAACTTAAAAAAATATTAAGATAGAGCCCCCTTTTTAAGTTAGGTTAACACATGATTCTACGACGTATAAAAACAAATTTTAATTTTTTTAAAGTAATTTTTCACTTTGTAGTGTTTTTTTTTTGGAAGTCGGCTGTTTCTTTTTTGTAAAAAGTTTTATATTTTTCACTTTTTAGTTGTGGTACCTACCCTACAAAAATTCAAATACCACTACCTGCTATGTAAATAACAGTGACAGGAACTTATCATATCATCCACATATACTAAGTGGGAAAAATACGTTTTATTGAAGCTTACTCAAAAACTATCCAAGTAAGGTTAATCAAATGTATATGGGACCAATGTGTGTACCCTTTAATATAAAAAAATATATTTCAAAATCGGTCTACAATTGAAGGAGAAATCGGTGGACATAAATAAAAAAAAGTAACACACGGTACAAACATAGAACCTCCTCCTTTTTGGAAGTCGGTTAAAAAGGTGACACTCTTGAAACAACGCAGCTCCAAGAATGGTCACCTTTTACGCCCACTCTTTTTACGGCAAGTGACTTACTGCTCTCGTACAAGACTGCCAAAATGCTCCTGATTGGTGACACGACTGACTACATTTAACAATTTCAGAAGCAGAATGCCGTTCAAAGCGTGTTGAGACTGTGAGAGTGCCCTTACTTGATAACGTCGTTCTGTACCGGAATTCTTTGCTGAAGGCTAATCCACCGAGTTAGGTAAGAACCCCATTTAAAAAATTTGGTATTTATTGCAACATATTTTAAAATGGGCACATCGTACCTACAATTTACATTTAAATTATTTACAAGCTCCATAGCATTAAACGAAACAATGACACGATTACGCAGATACGTATCTAAAAATCTGATTAAACCCTCGCACGCTACGTGTCGAAAAAATAATCTCCTAACAACGCAACCGTTAATTCGACCTAATCCATTCGGTTCATAATTATTATATTCGTTTGTTCCTCGCGACCAAGTACGTTTTGTCTGCGCCCCGAATTCGTAATGAGCAAGGCTTTCCAAGTATCGGGTTGGCACTTATCGGGCGTGCCATCTGACTATTATATTACCAAAATACCACTTTAAATGCAACCCACTGTAATCCTATAATTAACTTAATATGTACCTTACGGCAGAGTTACATGAACAGTGCGGAAAATGCATTTTCGAAATGGCGAAAACCGTAATGTCGATGGATCGCCCCTGCAATTATGGGGTTGTTTTATTCATCGCTCCTTTAAGTATATGTTTTGTTAGATATTTGTTTACGTGTGCCAGGTATTTAGTCTTTGATTCTAAAACAGTTTTAGATTTCCGTGTTCTGCTTACTTAATATTAAATTGGGGGAATCACTAATTTGCTGGTAGAACACGTCATTATTGTCGTCGGAAATGGACAAGGCGTGTTTTGTGTGGAGTATTTTCCACAATGATTCAACTACGTACATGAGCTTATTTCACAATACTTATGTTAATTTTGTGATGCTATTAGATTTTCGACGTAGCTTTATCCTCGTTTGAGTTGATCATAAGTGTGGTTAGTGCAACTACTCATGCTTTAAAAACTATTTTAATGTAGAGATTCGGCAGGTTTAATTAATTTTAAAACTGCAAAACCTGGGTATGTTCTGGTTTTTAGTATACCTATATTTTATTGCTACCAAAAACATAACATGGGATAAACATAATGCTCTTCTTGGACATCATTAATTATCTACTACTCTTGATTTCAGCTTAAAGCGCCGATCTCAAGAACTTTGCAACCCTAGTGCGGATTTCGCGATCAGCATTTCTAAAACGCGTTCAAGAACTGTCAGTGTCAAAATTGTTATGGAACATTGTACACTGACAGCTCTTGAACGCGTTTAGATGTGCTTAACGCGTTCAGTTTCATTGGTGAAATCAGCCTTGTCAAATCAAGGTTCCAAACGTCTAAATGGTCTAGGAAAACATTTGTAAGTTTTAATATACTAAACGGACTAGCTTTAGTCATATTTAATCACCTCATTCACATGACAAAGATTCCAACAAACTTATCATAAAACACACATTTACTCAATTGAATTAGAACGAGCATTTCTTCACGTACCGAAACCCATTTAAAATCATGTCCAACGCTCGTGCAAAACAAGCTCAAATATGCAGGTTTATTTTCCAAATCACTAATCAAAACGGATCAAATACGACCGAGCGAACCATTATTGCATTTTAACGCATACCTTTTAAGCGATTCTCAATTATAACACAGTATATTAATTATTCATTACTGAAATGCTATTGGTATGGAAATCTAAAGAAGTGCCGACGTGACACCTAAGTATGTTGAACCAAGCGATTGTCATTTGCATACCTATATCGGACACCCACATCGCAATAACGACTAGTGCCGGATCAAAATGTAATTAAATCGTCAATACACGAACTGTATATGAACAGCGTACCAATACTTGCGAGGATGTAGAGTGAATGGACGGGGCAGAAAGCGCGGCTCATAATGTTCTGGATTTTCTTTTCCACATTTAAATTTTTCTCGTGATCTCATGAGAAGTATTAGCGAAGTAGTTTGGGTCATAGTGGTCATGGTCATAGTGTTGGGCTATTTTTATTTTAAGTAATATTTAAAACTAGCTGCTGCCTGCGACTTAGGATGGTGATCCAATATGATAAGTATTTAGTTTTTTTCTAACTGTACAGACAGCTGTGGAGTTTGTTGCGCCACTTCTTCTTCCCAGCTAATGCACTAGGAATTGGTGAAGGGTGGGCGTTTTGGGGGACTGTCTTATGTAATTTGGACGTTCGAAAAGTGCTGCTTCTCAGCCTAGTTTGAATAAATGACTTTTGAATTTTGAATTTATGCTTATGTCCTTCTCCAGGTCATGGCCTACCCATGTGCGAAATTTAATCAAAATCCGTTCGGGCGTTTTAGCGTGAAAGCTAGGTTTTTTTTTGTAACAAACAAAAAAACTCACTTTCGCATTTACAATATTATAGTCAGGGAAGATGGCGGGATGAGCTTGACGCCTACAGACAGGATTGGTCCACATTAGCTCAAGACAGAGAGGAGTGGAAAGGAGAAAGAGAAGCCTTTGCCTTGCAGAGGAACAAACATAGAGTAAAAGTAAAAATAAATAAATAATACAATAAACGACCAAAGAAGATTATGCGCTATATTATAGGTGTATCAATAAGGACAATAGCTAACTACTAAGCCATACGGTACTTCGACTATTATAACGTGATAGAAATCAGTCCACGTATTCAAGTTTTCCTCTTGAACGCAGCCTTTTACAAGGCAAATGATAGTTTTACCTATTTCTTGTTATATTTGAATAGCTTGTTGTAGGTAGGTATCTAGTTTTGTGTTTGATGGGCTTAATGTCCTTAATGTAATGATGACCTATGCAAGCTATCACTATCGACAGCCTCTACACCTTATACAAAGTTTATGATTGCATGAATATTTTTTTACTAGGTACAATAATAAATAATACTTGTTCATATTTCAACTGTCGTATCTAGCTAACTTTCATCCACACCCATAGCTATGTGACCCAGCGGTTTTGCCAAAGCAAGTCGCGATAAAACTACTAATGAACGGTGTAAGGCTTCCAGGTAACGGGTGGCGATGTGCATAACATCGTAACGCTATGAATTATTGATACTTACACTAACGAATCTGATAAAACATTTGTTTTACACTGTTTATGGAACCGTTAAATGACTCGCCCATTTTAATGGCCGCCACTTTTTGGATGACATCCAAGATGTTTCTCGAAGTCAGTTTACGTGATTTTAATAGATTTGTCAACTTTTTGCTTTATTGTGTTTAATGGTGTGGCAGATTCCTTTGGTGTCTGGCCCTTGGCTGATACACAAACGTTCATTGATAAATATGTGTTCCCATAGACAGTTAAACCCAAATAAAAAAAACTTCTTCTTTTTGTGTGATTTCTGACTAACCTGGTGTCAGAGTTTTAAAGCCGCCCGTGGTTATCTGACTTGGCTTCACATGTGCTCGAGAAATATCTCTCAGGCATGCTGATTTCCTGCCGCGGTTGCGAGTTTGCATGTTTTCCTTCACCGTTTTTGAAGCAAGTGATAATTATACAGTACGCACATGAATCCGAAAAGTCAGAGGTGCGTGCCTTGGGTTCGAACTCGAGACCTATGAATTGGCCGTCTGACGGTCACACCACTAGGCTATCACAGCCCGCAAAATAAACAAACTGATCATCAATTTGTATTGCAACACAGGATGATGCTGCTGGTCATGTGGCCTTCAGATTATTCCTCAGGCAAAGAACTCACGGAGCGATTTTCACCCGCGTTTTAGTACTCGTACATGGAAATGTAGAAGTAAATTTCACGACACGGCTTATGTCCGCGGCTTGCGCGATTGTTTGCAGGTCCCGCTGCACCCGCCACCGCGGGTGAAACCCGCTTCCTGAGTTCTTTCTTACCCTAAGTCTTCTTTATGACAATCGCAAACAAAATCAAGGTATCTAATTCTTTGCCAGATGCAAAATACTTTTTATCATCACTGTTAAATCAACAAAATTATGTATACGTATATATTCTCAATTAATTTGATTCACCTCGACAACGCTGTCTCTAATAACCCCGAAACTAAATATAAGCGTGATGATAAATATATAGGTAAGGCGGTTGCCAATAAAATGAAGAGCGTTGTAAAAAATGTATTCTCCTCATTTCATTAAGCACCTCATTAATATTTACATCTTATGATTGTTTATTTTTGTATTTTAGATACTAGTCGCTGCTCGCGGATTTGCCCGCGTGGACCCTAGTTCTTTTTCGAAAATAAAAGTAGTCTAAGTTATTCCTTATAACATCAGCTATGCGTCTGCCAGTGAAAGTCTCGTCAAAATCGGTCCAACCGTCTTGGAGATTAACCAGAACAGAAAGACAAACAAAAAAAATAATTGTTTTTTATTATTAGTACTGTATATACTTTCATATGCTTATTGCTGTGCTTGAGGCTTGTGGCTAAGTAATAACAGCCGCACGGGTCGATCGATCAGGTTAAGCTACGCTTGCCGCGGTTGGTCCGTGGATGGGTGACCATCTTTACATATCAAGACCCCTCCATGCATCGGAAAGCACGTTAAGCCGTTGGTCCCGGCTGTCATTTGTGGATCTTTGGCAGTCGTTACGGGTAATTAGAAGCCCAAAAGTCTGACAACCAACCTTACCCAAGAGGTGTCGTGTTACCCAGTAACTGTGTTGGTGGTTGGTTGTGGAGGTCAGATAGGCAGTCGCTCCATGTAAAATACTGGTATTCAGCTGCGTGCGGTTAGACTGGAAGCCGACCCCAACATAGTTGGGAAAAGGCTATGATGATATACTTTTATATGCATTTTATAAAACTGTTATTTAGATATTTCAAACAGACACTTCAATTTTATATATTTGTGGTAGGTATATAGATTTCAAAATATTGGTACTTTTTCTTTTTGATTAGTAATATGGCGGGGCTAGCTGGATAGATTTGACTTTCTTCTCTTGAACGCATGAGCTGAAGCCGTGGTTAACATACTAGGCAGTAAATAAGATGGCTGACAGACTGCCCAGGGTGAGTGCACCCTGAGTGCAGACATGGCCGTGGAGGCTATATGGACTGTGGCTCAGAATCGCAAAACCTTGCAGTTCGGAAATCAAAATAGAGAAGGCCATTGTCCATCAATAGGATGATGCAGACCTAAATGAATAGATAGATACTGTTCGGGGTTTGGAGAGGATAGAGATAAACGTAGGTTTCCTTATGTGATCGAATCAGATATGACGAGATCCGAAGGAGAACCACGGTAGCCGACATAGCCCGAAGAATTACCAACCTTAAGTGACAATGGGCAGGGCACAATGCTCGCAGAACAGATGGCCGATGGGACCGCGTACCGGAAGACGTAGCGTTGGAAAGCCCACAAGACTGACCGATAACCTTGTGAAGGCTGCAGGAATCCGCTGGATGCGGGAAGGCCACAATTGGTCGAAGTAGCGGTGCTTGGTGGACGCCTACATCCAGCAGTGGCCGTCTTTCGGCTGAAATGATAATGAATGATGAAACTCAGATAAAATAAATATCAAATTCACTATAATCCAAAGCACACAATTAAAAAGATTAAGTTTTAATATTGGATAATATACTTTGTCTCAAGTCCGTTAAGTTCTGTAAGAAGCCTGTTCACTGGTTAGTGCCAAACCATCAAGGTAAATAGGTAACATCGGATACCACTGTGCCAAGATTTCCACATTGATTTAATAATTCTTCTACTTAGTATGCACAAAGGTTTTCTGTTACTTACCATGTTTCTTACTTACACTTTTGTAATCCATCCTCAATTTATTGGTCATTGTTCGTAAGATCCACTGTCAAGCTAAGTGCTAAGGTCAGCTCACACAAGATCTGTTTGAAGATCTATGAAGTGAGCAGGCTTATCCATACTGTAGCTCTTAAACTCCATTTATATAAAAAATACAATAGACGACGTATATTTAGTAACCTAATCCACGTCGAGAGCAGTATGCACTGCTCTCGACGCTTGACGTGTCAACACGTCGGGTCCGGGTTTGCAATAAGTCAATCGTCATCCTGAGGATGCCTCGTTGAGAGAGGTGAAACACGTCGATTTCTTACAGGGTTCTTTATGACTCTTCAAGAACAGTTAAGCGGATTAGGTTACTAAATATACGTCATCTATTGTATTTTATAATAGATTTCCGCAAAGTAACGCCTGAGTCAATTAACTAACTCCATTTCTTATAAAATAAGACAAATAACGGTTTTCACCTTTTTATTATTTACATTAAAAATATAACTCTCAAGTGAAGTAATTTCAACAATATTATACAATAACATGGTGCACGTTATGTTAGCCTGTAAGTAATTGTTGCACTTATAAACGTACTATTAAGGAATTTATTTTAAATGTAGTGTGTAAACAATTGTTGGCTAACCTAAATAAATAAATAAATAACTAACGTTATTTGTATATTAAATGGAGTATAGTGCTTAATTTCAGGCTGTTAGTTATAATGACGATCACCCATTGGTTAGAGTATACCTACCAATATTATTTCCAAAGAACCTATTGAGACACGATCTCCTGTTGACATACCCTCCAAAAGCAAACAATAGGACCACTTTGAAGAAATAACATTAATAAAAAGTATAGTCGAATGCTCTAGCTATCATGATTAATGAACAATATAACACCTCCCATTGATAAGAGTGTACCCACTAATGATAGTGGAGGTGTTAGCACTAAGTGTCAATATACTGGCAATCTATCCTGTGACTTGATCTTTGAAGAAAAGTAATCCTAACTATCCTAACTAATATTATAAATGCGAAAGTGAGTTTATTTTTTTATTTGTTTCTTTGTTTGTTACGCTTTCACGCTAAAACGGCTGAACGAATTTGAATGAACACATTCACATGGATAAACAATGACCTGGTTTAGAACATAAGGTATCTCTTTTTATCACTGTAGCGTTCCTGTGTAAAAGCTAGTATATTATACAGGAACAATTAAAATGTTTGTTTAGGGAGTTAAATATAGAGAAGCCACAACAAACCTGGAGAAACAGGAAATGATACTGAACATTCTACATTTAATGAAAATAACTGTCATGAAATTAACAACAACAATGACCCTAGCGCAATAAGAGATGCACATACAGAAATAACAAACGACATTTTTAACGACTTTATCGGAGCAAATGTGAACCGGAGTCATGACAACGATTAGACAAAAGCTTTTGACGGCACAAACACTCGTTTTGGAGACAATCATTATGAGAAAATCTTACAAATGACTAAAACACGGTAATAAAGACATTCATAGATGTACACATTGTACTTGTGGACGACACTCACGTTTATGATGTATATCTTAGAATAAAAGTACCGCTTTACTGTGAGATGCCGCGGGAGAAACCTGATTGTTATAACTAGCAAAGTTGGGTAGAAACAAATCTGCAACACCCTTGCCTCGTGACATCGTTAGCATCTCAAAAAAAGAAACAAGTTTATAATCAAATAAGAAAAAATACTCAGCGTATAAAATCAACACTATTAACTAATTAGCGAGAACCTAATGGTGGAATCTAAAATTTATAATATACAAGATTCTTAAAATGAGAACACTCATTCAAATTTTGAAGAAAATAAACTTAATTAGGCAGTTCTAATCAAATCAAAAATGTAAATTGTAACGTAAACTTTTAACGACTAACTTACTAATCGAATCGAGATAGGAAATAAAAAAATCCTAACACCAATGATGCAATGTTTAACCAAGAGCAAACAGAACAAAGAGACACATTTACTAAGACAAAATTAATTAACAAGATTAAAAGCTGAAAAATGACCGCAGTAGGCGTATCGCAAATCATACAACATTAATAACTCAAAAGTTACGATTTAGATATGCGTACGCGTCGAACTGAACAATGATACAACATAACTGTTGTCAAGAATTTTTTGCTAGGCCATTCGGTACTTTATGCCCCGTATATAGTCAGTAAATCGTTACTGCGTACATATTTGGCACTGGGCCCCTCTTTAAGTTTACCGCTAAGCACATGTATTAGCGCTCCGGTGTCTCCCTGAGTTGAATTGTAAATCGTATCGCATAAGTAGATTACATTTTCTACTATTTCTACTGTCCATTGTTGGTACTTGGAAGGATGTTGGAATGAGGCTACTGTACGGACTAATTTATTAATTTATTGGTGCTGGAGGATGTGAATGTGATGATGTTGATTTTAGATCATTTAGTAGAAATATGCAAGCGATCTATTTAAATGGAGTGAATAGCTTTTTAACCGCCTCTCTAGTGGTTAGACCACATGTCTCAGACCCAGAGGTCCCGAGCTCGTTTCCCAGTGGGGGCAACATTTTCTGCTCGGTTTGGTTGGTGGTAGGGCTTGTTATAAGTCCGTATGTCTGGCTAGCTACTACCATCTTATCTAAGTCTGTTGCCATAACAACAATAACATTAACAGCATTGTTGTGTTTCGGCAGTTAAAGGTGAGATAGCCAGTTCCTCTGTTTTTGAGGATTCTGGATGAAGCTCGCTTCCACCTTCCGCCTGATCATCACTTACCATCTGGTGGGATGCAGGCCAAGACCTACACCGTAGTGAATAAAAAAAAAAGCTCGTAAGCATATTCGGTTATTATGATCCATTCCAGAAATAGTGGCTAATAAGGATCAAAGCTTAGTATTTCACTGCCATAATTTTATTTAAAAAGTGAGGTCAACGTGATTTTTACCTGTTTCCCTTGCCCTCAAACATTTCCAGTTCGGTTCAGTTTCTCCAGTTTTGTTATATTTTTCAGTTTTGTCATCTTGATCACGTGCCTAAAAAAATAAAAGACCATCGAATTAAACTCAAATACTTGTACAATGCAAAGTGAATGCGAAGAATGCGAGGATTGCATAAAGCCTACATGCAACTGTAACGTTCTTGCTCAAACATTCCTGATTAAAATATTAATGTTGTACAAGTAATATCTAAATATAGAATGAAAATTCAATTGCTTATATCAATCACGCGTCGACACCAGCCGAGCACCTGTTTGTAGATCGCGACCGAGAAATCTTGATCGTGGTTGTTCGCGCGGCCGTTCAGAATGCGCGTCGCATCGTGCACAGGACATTCGCGCGACTGGACCAAAGAATGATTGCTATTCCACGTATGTTCCCGTATAATTATAAAATATGCTGCGCCCCGTGCGCTGACAGATGGCCCACTCTATGGTGGTGCCAGCTTAAGGGATTAGTCAAGAGGTATTATGAAAAAAAAAAGTTTTTTCGATCATTTGGCTTGTTAGTATGTTTTTTTCTACTTTTACAAGTGGGTTGGGTGTGATGGAAGATTTTAGAATAAATAAAACATTTTATAATTTTAGACTAAACACCTCTTTTTACGTTTTGGCGTGAGATATACCAAAACAGCGTGCAACTGTTAAAAGTTAAGCCAACCAGCAAGCCTGGTATCGGCCTGGCTGCCTAGTTTGCACGGACTGCGCAGTTAAAGTACCAAATGCAGTTTTTCTTAAATAGATTGCATGTGGCGAATAAATGGGCAAAATCCTTTGATGTTACATGGCAATAATGCAGCCAAAAATACCTTACAGTTTGGGACCACAAATATTTTAAAGGCTGGCAAACCCTTACCTCCTACTTTATTAAAGACACAATTATTTATATGACAGCTATTGTCTCTTTTTGTACATTTACGAATTTTTTAAGCGTTCGGTGTACCTACAATACGTGTAATTGCGAATTCTGACAGCGAATGCGCTTTTTATTATTTTATGTGCAGATTCACGCAGTTTACTTGGAAAAGATTTTTTAGGAATTAGTCATTCTTCATTTTCATCGGTAAGCTTTGATTAAAATCTGTATTTATTTTAAAGGTTCAACATCCTTTACGTGCGCTACATTATTTTGTATGCATTTTGACGCTCGGTAACTTAAACAGGAAAATTAAGAAAATCACGTAATAATCTTCTCATTGGGGATTTTCCGTTTAGCAATTAATTTGCATTAAAAAATATACCGTCAATCATGTTTTAAAAAGATTATGTGTTTTAAAACATTTTTAACGATATTTTTTGTACCAATAGGATCCTGTAAACTTTCCAGGTTGCACTTTGAGTAAGCTTGCATATCCTCTTTACAAGCACGGAACGAATACAAAAACTTAACACGATATTTTTGTCTATAAAAGCATATTTTTATTTTCTTGTTAGTAGGTGTATTATAAGCAAATGTATTCAAAATGGAATGGGTTCAGTCCTGGCATAAAACCAAGAAAGCTTTCTACGAAAAGAAACTATACAAGATAATGAGCCAAAACGCAATACGTAAAATTATTTTTACTAACTGTGAATGCAGAACACGTATTTGCAAACATTTAATAAACTATTTGTGACTCCATTTTTCTATGTAAAGTAGGTAGGCTACATGTAAATTATGGACGATCACATGGTTCTCAGTAAGTAGAACATTTGTTCTATGGAAACAGCACTGACACATCATCAAATGTAGCGTGGGACACCCCTCATCCGCTTATAAGAAATTACCATTGATCACCACGCTTACTCACTGTATGAAGTCAGAATATTTATTAAATCCAGGTTTTCTTGTAGTGTTTTCTTTTCATAGCACTGTATCTTAGATTATCTAAAAAAAAAATGTTTTTTATAGTATCACAAATAGGGATGGGGAACTGGGGAAAAATGGTTTAGATAAAACGCATTAAATTTGGGGAGTGGGGGGCTCGTACGTCACAATTCAGTATAAAATCTACCGGAGAGAGATGTCATGCCATATTTTAACTCAATGTATTGAAAAAAGAAAAAATACATGTCAATATTTTTTAATAATCTAATTGAAGGACAATTTTTTTTTTCTCGACGTCCCTATTGGTGATATTATTTTATTACATTATAATCTAGCTTATAAGCAATTTAAATATAACTCAAACTGCTAAGTAACTATAAAATTAAGAAATCGTCCAATGACGTGTTTCTTATTCACTTTAAATTAAAGGTACTTGATTCGCGTGTTCTTTATAAAAGTCACAGTTAAAATTCACTTACACTTCATTAAACTAACTCAAAAGGTTTTACACTTTTTAGTCTTCGCACTAATTCAGTGTTGTCGAGGAGTTGGATCGCCTGGACATTCAGGTGATGATGAAGTCTGTGTTCATGAGCTTTGCATATTTTTATTTATCTATGTTTACGACATCTATCTTGAGGTCAGTATTTCTAATGTACCAGGGCGCGTAAAAAATCATAATTCTGATTATGTAAATGTCACATCGGAGTAAGTAATTTGCTAGGTTTCAAGCCCGAACCGTAAAGCCTCCGGGTCAGTCCACCGCAGGTAGCTCAAATGGTTATAAAATATCCATTAGAACATAAAACAAATATGTATATTGATAATGAATGAATGATAATGAATTTGACAATTTAACAATAATGAACATTTATTTTTATGCGAAAGATTTTGCAGGTAATAGGATTTTGTTCACCAGTGTTTAGCGGCTATTTTAATTTCACGACTGAAATTACATGATAATTTATGCCTTACCACACCTTAATTTCTATGTGAAACTATTATGCTTTTACTACTGAGCAATAAATTATTAATATTATTATAGACAAACTAGTTAGTCGCTAGTTTATCTAAATAACAGCTCAGTTGCCGTTCCAGCAGGCTTTAAAAGCTCAAAGAATATGCAAAGATAAAATTCCTCGCTTTGAACTGCGCTAGGAATGAATTGTTCCATTTGAAACGCAGTCACGGTTCTAAAATTATGTTCAGTCTTAAAAGGCAATCCTTAACAGCTTAGTAACGTGTCTGTACTTATTAAATCATGAATCAGTTTTGTATTGCAACAACGTTGAGGTACATGAGGGCCATAATTAGCTAAACTCTCATCACCCATTCCCTGCCAAACGTCAGTAATCGACATTCTATCATTCAGACTATGATCACGTATAAATAGAACATACCAGTAGCCTATTTAACGGCTTACGTATGAATACAAAAACGATTAATATCGCAGCTCCCACACTAATATAAAATTCTGCATCCGATGCACACAGTTACGCACACAACAAAATCGATTTCGCGCATCCGGCTGTGCGTTTGCGCATTCAACACGCAAGCGCCATCTGTGACAAGAAAGCGCATAACCTCATTAGAAACCTAACACACAAATTGAGCTCAGCTCATCTAATAATTTTATTATACATATTCAAAAGGGCTCCGTTCGTAATGGTCGAAATGACCCGCATTCGGCTTTTAATAGTCCAATTAACATTTGGAGTCACGTTTTGAAAAGACAATGGCCATCTTCGTGGGGGCAGCGTTGCCTGGCACATTGGCAGAGGCGAGCTTTCCATATTAATGTATGTTTGTTAGCGGTAAAACACGTACTGATGACGTAAACCCGCAAGCATGTGCGGGTTGGCTCATACTTTCTGTTGAGGTGGGTTTCATTAGGTTGTTTTATAGGATTAATATTGCCTTGTGCCTATCATAAACCTTTTGGTACACCTTGATAGAATTTGAATAAAGATATCTATGCTGGCCAATTCTACTGAATTTTTAAAGCGTCACACGTTGTCTTTCCAAGAATTTTGCCTATGACTATGACTTTGAAAGTGTCTTAGGTTACAAACACTTCACCATTCACAGAATATGGGTGGTCTTTAAAACATTGAAGCACTTAAATTTCCATCAGTAGCATCTACTTATGTGGTCCTGACCTTATGTTCAGGTGCTTTATAGGGCGTATCATATTCACTATTCTGGTCATCTACAATCAATATATTAAGTTAGACTAATGAGTACTTAGTATCCATTGCCTAACGAATCATCAAGTAGTGTATTGACGGGTAGACTACACCTTGCGCCATATTGCGATTCATTAGTAGTTTCCAATTGTATTGTTCTCGGAATATCAGAACCGTTGTTTACAGTAACAGTCTGTACTGCTCGGTTAACGACACTTCGAAATAATTAATGACACGTCAATTTCGTGGCGGAGAACAAACTTTGAATTGTAATTGAATGATTGTTTTAGCTAATTCGGAAATCAGGTCTTTATCACATTTTTTTTTGGTAGTAACAATTTTTTTTTTACAGAAGTTCAACCTCTATGAAATGATGTATAGCCATGTCGATGGGTACCGATAAAAAACTGCAATAAGAAAAAGCTTTTTAGAGGTACAACGTAACAGAGATAGATGCTAATAGTTTAAGCATAATAATAGGAAAGTTGTGAAAAACTGCCAAAAGAAAAAGACGTTTTCAGGTACAACTTAATACAGATAGATGCTGATAGTTTTAGAATAATAAAAGCAAAGGTGTGTATATCGCAATAATACCAATCGTGTCTAGTTAATTCCATCCAAATGACGATTGACATTGCTTGTACATCATTTCCTAATATACAGACTCATTCAGTACCAAAGACCAAAAAAACGATGAAGATGGTTTGGCTAGAAAGGGAGTTACTACCAATATGACGACTAATAGAGAAGTAGGCATATGGGAGAAAAAGACATATTGCACTGACCACAAATAAATTGGGGTCCTTAAGGGCAGGAGAATGATTATGATGAAGTATACATTCAGCACTATAAGTCGAAGCAATATATGAACAATTACATATATATTCAGATGTGAAATATTCGACACATTGTCATTGGCCGAGCCATTGGGTAATATTGAATTACTGATTATAAAAGTATTTTCTTTAGGTGATAATGATGCCAAAATTTGTTGGATTTTGTCATTATGCCTGATGTAGTCACTACTGTTATCAGCATTACGTATGTCTAAAACAATGTTGCTTGTTCCAAACTGTCCTTGACTCAAAAAGCAAAAATAACCATAACAAAATAATTAAACACCCAACTGGTTTAATCGATCCAAGTGTTGTTACCAAATTAGGTCATTTCAACCAGATTATCTAAAGTTGATTAATATTTACACTTGGATTATCGATATAAATAAACATAAGGAATATTAAGTAAATTCTTAGCCTATTGACCTTTTGTTATGTGAGTCGTTACCTAAATGGTTTTCTAATTAAATGAAGTTTCTCTTATAAGGTAAAGCAGGTATATTAATTGTAGCGAGGCTGCTTAAATAATATCTAATGACTTGGAATCGCTGGATTAAATGTTAATTAATACTGGATAATTTAAATTGTAATTGGAGACTGGTAACCCTGATTCCGAGGGAATAATTTATTTAATTTACACCATTTATGTACAATGCAGATTTGTATAACCATGATCCGAGGATCATAATAAGAACTTGAATTTACCACATTGTCATGCTACGGCCGCATCTGCGTCTATCGTGACAAAGCAATGCGTGCCGTAGCTACGAATTTTTTGCTCGCTAAAAAGTTATCGCGCTAATGCGGTGGTCACATTAGCGGCTTCGCCACGTTAATTATGTAGTGCCACCCGGGCGATAAGGGCTACGCAGCCCGAACTATCGCGACGATAACCAATTATGGTTGGTGACATCTGAGTGTATCGTGTCACTGTACGAAGCTTCGTCACGACAGACGCAGATGCGGCCGCAGCATCATAGTAATAAGATGCACGGAAAACAAATGATATTCTAGTTTGAGAACATGACGTGTTCATAATATAATTAATGCTAATGATTTCATTAATTTAATCAAATAACCATTAAAATCGAGTCTAATGTTGCTTTCTGCAACAAGTTAAAACAAGTTAATGGAAGATTAGTATTTAATGACAGCTTTAAAAGTTAAAGTTTGTTTCTGCAACTGGCTGTAATTCACTTAAAAAAGGAAATGCACTATCATTTGTTTTTGTGACAACGTGAACACGTCATGACTCATCATGAGTCAATGAATCGTGATGGTCCAGTTGTTAAGGACTCGCTTCTCATGCACGGGGTTAAGGGTTCAAATCCGGGCAAATATCAATGTAACTTATGGAAGTTCCTTATCGCGGCTTGCGGTAGGAGTTGACTAGTAGAAATCGTCACGTAAGGAAAAAGCGTTCCTACATGCGACTTTTTCTCTCTCTCTGTCTCTTTCTATTATAAGCGAGTGCGTGTGTGCGTGCGAGTATCGCGTAAGGAAGGCGTTCCTGACGGGGTCCCGCGACCGCACACATTTTTTTTTTAAATTTATACGTAGGTACTTTCTGAGTTTATCTTGGACATTACTGGCATCGGTTAAGGAAAACATCGGGAGGAACCTGGACTTATAGTTAATATAAGTTTGAAATCATTAACTCGTCTTGAGCAAGCGTGGTGATCAATGCTCGTACCTTCTCTGTATGAGAAGAGGCCTTTGTCCCCTGACTGGGATAATAAAAGGCTAGTATTATTATGATAGAGCCTGTGCACACGATGCGTTGCAGCGGCGGCGCTACGCCGGAGCGGTGTCGCTGCGGCGTCCTACATACAAATATCCATGGTATGCCACACGGTGCGTTCCGGCGTCGCACTGCACGTACTACACCGGAGTTGCAGCCCGCGAGACGAGGCGGGGAGAGGAGTAAGGGTTGTGACACCGGAGCGGCAACGCTCATTTGTTTGTGCGTTGTCTAAAACACAGATGTTTGACAAATGATAATTTACGCGCTTTGCGGCACCGTAGCGTTACACGCTAATGCGGTGAAATCTTTGCGGTGCGGAGCCGCAACGCATCGTGTGCACAGGCTCATAAAGTTCTAAGTATGGGTAAGGTTTTCATTGGCCAACTATGCAACATAATTATACGTCAATCGTCAGATTCGATCATTGTAGTAATTCATCTTGATTTATATTTGTGTGTAGTGCACGCCAACTGTCGTAAATTAACGAGTTAACTACTAAACTTGGCTGTCACTATGCGCTTTGACGTTAAGATATCATTTGTCATTGAAATAAAATTGGTGGGTCAGATTTTGTAGTGTTTTGTTGATAAGTTTGTTGTTCTGGTTGACACTTGTACACTTTCACGAGTTACAAATCAATGTATAATATAAAAGTTTAATTTCAAGTGGTAAACTCAAAAGATTACTTAGCCCAGTTACTGAATAATACGATACCCCTTGGTAAGACTAGTTGTCAGACTTTCGGGCTTCTGACTACCCGTAACGACTGTCAAAGATCTACAATGACAGCCGGGACCAACGGTTTAACGTGCTTTCCGAGGCACGGAGAGGTCTCGACATGTAAAGGCTTGTGCAGACCAGCGCGACTTATCGCGCGACGCGACACCGGTTATTGTTATACTGTGAAGTTTTCTTAGAAATTGTCGTCGACAAGTCGCGCTGGTCTGCACAAGCCTTAATGGATGGTCACCCATCAACGAACCGACCGCGGCAAGCGTAGCTTGACCTTCGATCGACCCGTGCGGCTGTTATTAATTAGCCACGAGCCCTACAAGTTAGTAATCCAGGTTTAACATTAAATAATATACCTCGTGACTTCTAAGTATAGCTTGACCATTCTGAAATGACGCGCCCCACTAACGAATTTTACGTACACTGCCGTACACAAGCCGCGGTGCCGTGTACGTATAATGCGTAAGTGGGGCGCGTCATTTCAGAATGAACAAGCTATACTTAGTAGTCACTCTGAGCGTCATTTCAGACTGGACAAGATAAACAAAGAAAATTAAAATGCACTCGAATCCTTCCAACCCACCACTGATAAAATCATCAACCAATAAACGTATCTAAGACGCCATTAATTTATTGGGTCATCGCACTACAGAACACTATGACATTTCCGTTCACGTCTGCACCCTAATTAACTAACACGTTCTCAATAAAATGCCTTATTTTACTGTCCACCAATTACCAGATGGACTTTTTTATATTTTTTACACATCTGACTTGCATCGAAATAGTATGTTTATTACTATAAACAGTTTTTATTGGCAACAAAAGCTGAACTAAGCGGATAGAAGAGTGTCCTTGCGCATACAGAATAGATTTTTAATTGTTTCAAGCAAGCTTGGAATAACGAACGGATATTGGTATTCTCAGAAACTTCGTGATGGTTGTAAAATGGTAACTTGTTAACTGATCTGTTTGCTAGCTTTGTTTTAAAGACAAAAGAATAATTTAGGAATCGCACGGGGATAATATTAATGTGTTGATTTTTTTGTTGTGATATTTTTAATCAACACTACATTGAAAATTGATAAGAGGAGAACTTGAAGGAAACGATTTCAAAACATCATTTTTTTTCATTTTGAGTCTGTGGCGGCATCTACATCGCCACAGGCGAATTACGCAACAAAGACCTGACGTCACACTGATCCTGCATCACGCAATTAGAGTTTACCGCGCGAACGACTATCCGACATCAATCGTTGGGCAGTTGCCCGCCAGACACAACACCCATCTGGTCGGGGGTTCCTCCCGTTTCTGTGGGGGATGAGTGAACTTTAGACCCTGTTCCTCATACCTCTAAAAGTCTATGGTAAAGATGTCATATTATATTCGATGAGTTGGGCCCGGTAGATAGCCATGCCAATCGCGGTCGCGCGTCGGTGGCGTTGTTTAGGTCCTCAAAAGTGCTAGTGTATGGACACTTTGGGCACTCCAACATATGGTACATGGTTCATTCATAGCATATATTTGACGGTTGCAAAAAAAAACCCTTTTCATTTATAGTATTTTTCCAAATAAAAATTTCCGTTAACATGCCATAGATGCATAGCTGGACAATAGCCTCTGTAAATTTAAATTTATATGCTACTGACTTTTTTTATCTAGTTCCTACCAGCCGCCTTTCGAAACCTTCACAAAGTGACATTATAAACCCTGTTTACAAAAAACTCTAGTTTAAATTATCAAAACGTAGTTCAACTTCAAAAACGAACTTAGGCGTAAGGTGCAAGTAGCACCATCAATAAATAAAAGTGTTTCGCGTTAAACATCATTCTGTCTCTATTATCTTCAAACGATTTTCAGAAACGGAACGATGTTTTAAATGCGTTTACCGCGAAACGTATCTATGTAGTGATTTAGCCTAAGATTAACTAGTTTGTACCAATTTAAAACAACAATCAAATTAATTCCAAGCAGTTACTTGAGTTTATAAGATTCTAACAACGAGTGACAATTGGAAGCAAATAAAAACCATTTAATTACAGTGAACAAGTCTGAGCAAATTAAACCACTGTTAAGAAGATTGGATGAAGTTAAAACGAAACTCGAACTTTTTTAAACCATAAACTAGATTGTTAGTCATTACTTCTTGGATTTCGCTTCGAACTGACTTATAGTGCTTGTATCTTATGGCATTTAATTGATCCCAAGCTTATATCCCTATTCATAAACTCGCGACACGTTCGAATCGTAAAAAAATCATTCCATTGCTTTCTGTGTTCAAGATTTAAGTCCTACAAGCCTTTTGAAACAGCATTGGATGTTGACAAAAGCGGAGTTCTAGTGTAAATTGTAGGCTGTTCGTTGTGAATAAGGTTGACGGTCGAGATTTCTCGTTTTCTTTAATTTATTTTCCTCCGGGAGGTGTCTAATGACCTGCTGCGTGTGGCCCGACATTTTTATCGACCAGTGAGGAGCTTTGACAATATTTTTCGAATATTAATGTCGATACTGTATCAGTAACCAATAGGTATATCTAAATAACGGCTTCGAGATCTCGGATATGTATTAAAACTAATTGAGTTGCATGTGTGTGCAATTTTAACAGAATATTACATAGTGCTGTTGTATTTTTAGTTGAGATAACGTTATATGTAAATTGGAATTGTGAACAAATGAATATGTATGCTTGCATCTGTATGGCGATAAGTTAGACTACGATACTGTCGATATCGGGAATATTCGATGAATAAAATTGTGTTTTTATGCTGTAAATGTGTTGAATTAATAACACTTTTTCTGTAGTTAAAATTCAAATTCTGAAGATTGTGGTGAGTATCGAGACACCATGTACCCGCTATTTGTGGTCCATTGTATTGATGGTCGTGAATCATCGACTTAGAAGGAAAAGCTCTTAGGTTTCTATCTTGGAAGTTTAGTTTATTCTAATTAAGTACAGTCTCCAATTAATTCATCATAAAATTAAACGACTTTCATGAAATTGATTCTACGTTTACATATATTTATAAACACCATCTTCGTTTTCCTAATATTCAAAACTTTTTTTATGTTATAAGCAATCCGCAACTATCTGAAACCGAACCCAAAAATCAATTAACAAACAGTTCTACGAAAAAATCTAGTACCTACCCACACTTCCGAAGGCGCTAAAAGCCGAAAGCTGGCCCAAAGTGTGACCAATAAAAAAATTAAAAATAAAACTGGCATGGGCCATCTCGAGGTGTAAAATAAACAGTCGAGCTCGCCATTAAGGTCCGGTCCTTTGCTTGTATTAATTTGTATTTAAGTGTATTGTACAAGATAAAGTAAATATATGGGCACAGCGCGGCCGGGTCGGTCGGCTCTTGTTACGTGTACCATTGCTATGCTGTTGCGACCTTTTTTTTTGTTATTCTGTGGTATTAATTAGGAATGTCTGTTTCGGTCTTGGTCCTGCGCTTGAGTCACTATGCGGTGTTGTACGGATTGGATTGTTAATTCTTTTATTTACTTAGTTCGGAATGAGTTTGATTTAATAGAATCGATGTAAAAGAACAAAGTTTAATCATGTGTTGTTTTAGTTGTCTTGAAGTTGCACTCACTAGTGTGAACTTTAATTATGATATTTTTGATACATGGATGATACATATCATAATTACCCATAATCTTTCAAACAGAGTGCATTTTTTCCTCCCCAATATTGCCTTCAACCATGAAAGCAAAGCAACGCAACCGTGTGCCATTTCCTTATTTGAGTGCACTTGCTTAAAATTATTATATTATACTTTTTTTTTTATAAACAGCCCATCAACGTCTCTGCTTTCATTCAAGACAAAATATCAATAGCAAGTCCTTCCCATCGTGTATCCTTGAACACACACGTAATAGTTCGTGACATCGGATGGCTTCGGTGACACCTCGACTGTGCTCATTAAGGGTGAAAGTTTACACAAAGGAACGAATATTTACTCGACGCCTGTACAAATACTTGTATGCTTATATGTAATAAACGATATTTCATGTCGTTAAGGTGGAAGGAGTAAATTAATAAATTTTAGAAATGAGTAAATACATTTCGATCCAGTGTTGGGTAATCTGGTGAAAAGCCTATTTAAATTTTAGAGGTATGTGGGACAGGGTGTAAAGTTCACTCATCCTCGTTAGAAAAGGGAGGATCCTTCGACCAGACGGGTGTCGTTTCTAGCGGGCAACTGCCCAACGATTGATGTCGGGGAAGTTATACGAGTATGCATGGTGTTCGCGTGGTAAACTCTCATTGCGCGATGCAGGATTTGTTGACGTCAGGATTTTGTGTCACGTCAGGTCTGATGTGTAGTTCGCACGTGGCGATGCAGATGCCGAAACACAATGAAAAAAAAATTGAGTGTTGAAAAACATGCTTATAAGTCCTAAGAAAAGCGGTTTCACCTGCATAAGTCTGGATTCTGTAAAAATATCGGGATAAAAGGTATCCTATGTTCTTTTCCAGGTCATGGCCTACCCTAGTGCCAAATTTTATCCAAATCCGTTAAGCCGTTTTAACATGAAAGCGTAACAAACAAACAAACTCTCTTTCGCATTTATAATAATAATTACTAGCTTTCGCCCGCCGCTTCACCCGCGTGGAGATCGTAAATTATCCCATGGGAACGTACTACCGGGATAAAAAGTATCCTGTGTGCTAATCCAGGTTATATACTATCTGTGTGCCAAATTTTATCTAAATCCGTTCAGCCGTTTTTACGTGATTGAGTAACAAACATACAAACTTTCACATTTATAATATTAGTAGGATATTTATTTAGGATAAAGTTATTGGATGTTGTAGTATGTAATTCATTACATCCATACAGAGCCTCCATGACGATAATTAATTACGTGCAGAACATTCTGACCAGTCTGCTTCGTTGCCAACCTTACCAACTCTCTACACTATGATAACAAGCTTTTCACGAGTAACTCGTCAGCACGCGTATATTAAGTACACAAGCCCAGAAGAATATGAAAAAGACCCTGTTAGGTTCTCTTCTTAGTTAACTGGACCAGAGAAATGAAGTTTTATGATAAAAATATCCTTATACAGCACAAAAATATGTGAATTGTTTAAATATGCAATTTAAATAATTTAGATTAAGTATGTGTCGCGTGGGCGTTAAGGAATGACAAGTGGGCGAGTGTGAACAAGATTAAGATTAGGGGTTCCGTTTCAGTTCTTATTTTATTTATGTTGGTTTAATTTGCTATTGAATCTTCTGCAAGAGGTTTTGTATCGTTGGTTACATTATCATAACATCACGAGTGTCTTCCTCGAAGGGTTTAAAGGTACCATTCCATACCCGACCGTAGAAGGCAACTGCAGGCGACGTGTCGCGGCGTCATGTCGCGGCGTCATATCGCTGCAGTCATGATTACGAATCCGAACGTAGGCGGCAACTGCTCGTATTCCATTCGGTAGATAGAAGATAGAAAAACGTGACTATCGCTCGAGCCGTGTCGCCTGTCACTCGCCCGTAACTGCCATAGACGTGTTGCTAGCTACGGAAGTTATTTTACAGAAATTCATAGAAACCGTCTGCAGTTGCCTCCTGCGGTCGGGTACGGAATGGTACCTTTATGCAGAGGTGCACCTACAGTACACCCACATTTCGCCACTTATATTTAAGTCCCATGTAGTAGGGCCGCGAGCCTATTGCCATCAACCGGGCGAAAATCCAAAGTCCGGGCTGCTATTAGGAAATTCTAGATGGAAATACCCAATAACACTTTGTCTGATCCGGCAATCAAGCCCAGGACCTCACGGTGAACAATGCGTAGCTCGCCGTCCGATAAAGACCAGGCCCGGGTCGACGGCGCGTTGTGTTCCACGCGCGCCTCAATGAGATGTACAACTGACGGGCTCCGTTAGGACTAATGCCTGCCGGGGTCACGGGAAAGTCCGAATCCCTACCGTGGCCCCTGACAACGTACAGGCAACTGAAGGAACACGGGTGGGTTTTAGTCAGTAAGAGTCTGACACGCCCTCCAGCTCCGCATAGAGCGGGAGAAGTTATTTGATAAATTTCCACCAAAAAAAAAACAAAAAAGGTAATCGCGACTCTTCAATATTTTATTAGAAGCATTCCCGATCGATATGGGTATTGAAATTCGTCTCGCGAAAGTCTTTTAAAAAGGCCCCAGCTTTAGGTTCTCTCACCAATCAATCAATCTGCTCAGCCTTTTCCCAACTATTTTGGGGACGGCTTCCAGTTTAACCGGTTGCAGCTGAATATCAGTATTTTGCACGGTGTGACTGCCTATCTGACCTCCACAACCCTGGGTTGTGGAGGTCCGATAGGGGGCTGATAAAAAATGATCATTGCTGGAACCACATTTGGCAGGCTTTTTGTTGCTCTTCCGATGCTATTTGAGGCATCGGTTGAAATGGTATTCACAAAAGGCAGCAGTTTTTACTATTTTCACTTCCAGGGAACCCTAAAACCACAGGATTAGGTATTAACCAGATTATACCACTAAAACAGATTTAGATACCTATTAACTTGCAATCTATGTTAATTGCTATGCAAATTCCATCAACTATAAACTCTGTCATATTTATGTATGTGTGAAATATCTCGTTTGAGTGATGGAAATGAATGAAGTCTCTCTCAATGGACTATAAAATGAAATGGACACAAACGTTGGTTGTTGGTCCGTACCCACTTTTATTTTTATCCGACTTCCAAAAAGGAGGAGGTTCCATGTTCGTAGCGTATGTACTTTTTTCTTTTTTTTCTTCTTTTTATGTATGTCCACCGATTTCTCCGTCAATTGTGGACCGATTTTAAAAATTATTTTTTTATGAATGGGTATGTAAATCCCGTATAAATTTTATTAACTTTGCTTGGATAGTTTTTGAGTAAGATTCAATAATACCTACGTTTTTTCCCACTTAGTATATTATGTGGATGATATGACGATAACTTCCTGTCACTGTTATTTAAATAGTAGGTAGCGGTATTCGAATTTGTGTGGGGTAGGTACCACAACTAAAAAGTGAAAAATAAAAAACTTTTTATAAAAATAAAACAACCTACTTCAAAAAAAAAACACTACAAAGTGTCTATGGCAAAAAACGAAAATTCGAAACCAAAGACACCGACTTCCACAATTAAAGTTATTTTTCACTCTGTAGTTTTTTTTTTCTTTTTTGGAAGTCGGCTGTTTTTTTTTCTAGCTTGCAGTAAATATTGTAGAAAGAGGGGCTTGTTGCTAAATAATAACAGCCGCGCAGGTCGGTCTTTAAGGTTAAGCACCGCTTGCGAGATCAATCCGTGGAGTTACGGGTAGTCAGAAGCTCGAAACTCTAACCACCAATCCTGCCAAGGGATATCGTGTTACCCAGTAACTGGGTTGTAGAGGTCAGAAGGCAGTCGCTCCATGTAAAATACTGACCACCTGAATCCGGTTAGACTAGAACCCCACCCCAATGCTGGGAAAAGGCTACGCAGATTGAGTAGATGTCGTAGATAAAGGTAGTGTGACAGTGGTAGCCTTGAGATAGTCTTGACATCATTGAACCTGTAAATGAACCATCTTCTTTGTTTCCTCTGACGGTGCCGGTTCTAAAGGCTTCTTCTTGTTTTCGTGTGGTTAGTGACTAACCTGGTGTCAGAGTTTTTAAAGCCGCATGGGCCTCTGACTTGACTTCACATGCCGTCTAGAAATATCTCTCTGGCGATGTTTGTTTTTCTAAAGATTGATGATGATATCCGTACTTATTTGGATATGGGTACTGCACACAAAGCATTATTAGAGAATCATCTTGCTTACCATAGAGTAACACATTGTCACGTCGTATCGGTTTTTTTTCTGACTCTTGCATAATAAGTCTGTTTGTGTAACTTAATTCTTAATGCATTCCTTCCCGTATATTTTTCTTAAAAGCGTCCAATTTGTCACTAATTAAGGTTTGGGATTTTATCTTTATTAGGTCATTTATTTGGTAAACACTGAGATAATGCTCTTGTATATCGCTTTGGAGTGTGATTCTGCTTCAAAGCATCGTAATATCAACCTTTTCTTTAAGTTTTAAAGTTGTAATTCGAACGTTTTTAAGAGGTATTAAAAGCTTTGCCTTAAGTACTATACCATTAAGTATCTTAAGTAATCCTTTAATATTGTAAAGTTCTAAAACTTTAATATTGTACGTCAAATTCAAAGAAAAACAAAAAGTGTTGATGACTTTATTTTATACCAAACAGCCTGTTTTTTAACGACGATAAAGAAAACTAAAGGCCGCTTTACACAAATACTTAATCCATCTTTCTCACCACAAATCATTACACGCAAGAAAGATGCCTACATATAACAATAACCAACACAATAAAGAAGAAACACTCTGACCAAACACTGCACCTAAATAAAATTATGATCTCCACTCCAAAAATTCAAAGATTCCATAAAATAAATTAGAATTTAATCTAAATGAAACACGTTAAAGTTAAACCAACAAACATAACCGGACATTATTTACGGCCAAAAGCTATGGAAGAAAAAAAAAAGCATAAAATACCTTATAATGACAAAGAATTAGTGTATGCCATATACATAATTCCTATAGAAGAGTTAAAATTAACGCCCGACTCATTTAAGAGGAGTGAAATTAAAAGTTTTTATCCTTTTTTATGTGGCATTTATGTCCGTCGTAAACTTGAGCTCGGTACCCCTTTTAAAATGTTGTCGCAGGATTTAAAACTTTGAGGAGTTTAAACTTTTACTTTGAATATTAAGTTTGTATTATGTGAAAAATTGTCGATGATTAAACGGAATTATAACGGGGAATTGTTCCCTCAAGGTGGACCGATAACCTGTGATGGCTGCAGGAATCCGCTGGATGCAAGAAGCACAGAACGGTTGAAGTGGCATTGCTTAGACGAGGCCTATGTCCAGCAGTGGCTTTCGGCTGAAATAATGATGATAATGATGACAAAGGGGTAGTCGACATTTTCGTGCGTTCTTAAGAGTGTGAGAAAAACATTAAGATCCCACGCGGTTTATAGGTGTCAACTAAAGTATAGAATTTGTGCTTGTAGATAGAAGATAAGCGTTGCATAGATCAGTTATGTTAATTATTTCAATTAGCGTTTGACAATTTATTTTATTACATTTTTGTTTTGAGCGCTGTTTTTTTTAGCTTTTTAGACATCTTTAGTACCTTCAGTATCTTCAGTACCTCCTAGGTAACATCCTTTTTGAGTTGGAGACGTCAGACTTAGACAGCTATAGGTGCCGATTCACACTGAACTAAACTATCACTAAAATTCCTTACTTTTGGCTGTGAGAATCTTAAAGCTATTCTGCAAAAAAAAGTCTCTAAATTTAAAAATTATTTTGACACAACTAAAATCGAATTTGACAATCGCGACTTCACGTGGTAGGTACTTGTTTGCCCCATCCCGTGAAATTTTTTTAGAGCCGAAGGCGTGCTGTCGTGGCAGCCTTGACGTGTTTTATACGGAATTTTTCACTTCTTGTACGGAAAATATGAAAAATGATTACCTACATGTCGAAATTTTCATTATTTTTGCGATAGGACACATCATTTTCGAGATTTATGCAAACATTTGCATCTGAAGTCGATGTGTTGGTGTGAATTTTAGTTCATGACTACAAATTTAATTCTAGACTTTTTTAATCGCGATTTAAAAATAGTCAGATTTAGTTAGAGAATCAAAATTTTTAGATGAAAAACGTCAAATTCAGAATAGCAAAATTGCCATTTTCACTAAATTACTAACTCAGTGCTATCTTAGTGCTGTCAAACTAAAATATGTATAGTTAAATTGTGTCACTTTAGTCTGTTTCAAAATGGGAAATCGTCGTTTGATAGGAATAATATAAATTTTGATGACTTTTTGTCTAATTTAGAGGTATTTGTGACAAAAGCACCATAATTGTCCGTTCTTTAGCTAAATCACTAGGAACTTAGCTAAATGCCCGCTGTTCAGAAACTTTTATGAGAAAACGATTAAATCTTTTGGGATTCATATAACTCTTGGCTATGGATGTCCTACTGCGAGAAACCCGTTACTTATTAACATTTTATTAATTATACGGTTAACTTTTTGGAAGACGCGTTTATTTTGTATTACCTTCTTCGGAATGTAATAAAACAGTAGGTGTTGGTGTAATGTCTTCACAGCCGAATTTAACAATGAATAGTTAATAATAAAAGTTCTGGTAATCTTTGATAATATTATAATTATGTAGGTAATAATTTCATTTGAATATTAATAGATTATTTAAATTATTTTAATAATTATTATGATTTTGTAATTAGGTATCCATTTACAATTTATTCAATAATGCAATTACGTTGTTGTAAAAGTTTAGAGTAGAGGAAAGTGTAGGGAAGCTCGTGGCTAAGTAATAACAGCCGCATGAGTCGATCTATCAGGTTAAGCTATGCTTGATGGGGTTGGTCCGTGAATGGGTGATCATGTTTACATACCGACTTACCGAGACTCCTCGGTGACCGGAAAACGCGTTAAGCCGTTGGTCCCGGCTGTCATTCGTGGATCTTTGATAGTCGTTTCAGGTGGTCAGAAGCCCGAAAGTCTGATAACTAGTCTTACCTAGTTACTGGGTTGTGGAGGTAAGATCGGCAGTCGCTCCATGTAATATACTGGTATTCAGTTGCATTCAGTTAGACTGGAAGCCAACCTCAACATAGTTTCGAAAAGGCTAGGCAGATTGATTGTTGGTGTAAAATTCTAGTGACATCACACTGACTGTGACAAGCTACAGAAACTAAAATAATGTTAACATTACCTTTAGTTTAATACGTACTAAATAACTTGTGATCCTGAAAATTGAAATAATTAAGGTTGCTAAGGAGGTTTACCTCTAGTACACCCACGTTATAGTCCCATGTAATAGGGGGCGAGCCTATTGCCATCAACCGGGCACAAATCTAGACTCCGGGCTGCTACTGAGAAATTTCTGATAGAAAAACCCAGTAACACTTTGCCCGAGCTAGGAATCGAACACAGAATCTCATGTTCAGCAGTAGCGTTTGTGACCAATAGAATAATCCGTGGTAATATAATAACAGTATTGTTGTGGTTTCGCAGAGGTAAGATAATCAGTTCCTCTGTGGTTGAGGATACCGGCTGAAGCTGAAGCTGAATTCCACCTTAGGCCTGATCATCACTCATCACATCAGGTGAGATACACGCCAAGAGCTACCCCGTAGTGGATAAAACATAATAATATTAAGTCTGTATTTAAAAAAAAAACATTCCTTATTTGCATCAGAGGATATAGTTTCGTATAAATTAAAATGCGCCTCCAACATACCCAAGAAGTTATTGATTACAGCAAAGAAATCTTTAGGTGCCCGTATCATTAATTATTTAAAAATCGAACAGCTAAAATCATTCAATCCGTACAGAGACTAATTACGGGCGCGTGGCCGCCATATTGGAATCCGATAAAATAACAATTAAGGAAACATTAATGTATCGTACAATGGCGTCTGGTACTTGCGCCCGCGTCGCTCTGATAAATGACCTCTCCTTCGGGACGTTAACGGCGCGTATTTGATTTATAACATTATTTGAATTAAAAAAAAAACAAGAAGGAATTGTTTATTCAACCGTAATCGATCCGAAAGATCGTTCGGAATGTACAACTCTCTAATTACGAGTAGAATCGTCTATTGTTCGTTCAAAAGTGAGGGCTCGTTTGTTTTCGGGTTGCGTGTTCTTAGAACCTAATCAAGTATTATGTTTATATCAATGTTAATTATTCATAGTTATGTTTGTATGGTTTTTGATTTGTATGCCTACTCTTAGATGTGTAACAAGCATTAGCCTTGCCACAATTTCTACAAGTAGTTACGTGGTTTGAACTGAAAAGAGACTTAACACCAATGAATGAATTGTCGAAAAATTGGATTTCTGAAGTTTACAGCAATGTATGATACTGTTGCTATAAATCTATCATCATCATTGGCAGCCTTGTTCCATCCACTACTGAGTCTCGAGGCCTCCTCCCTTTTGCGCCATGCTTCCCTGGTCTATGCGAGTCTTATCCAAATCTTCCCCACAATTTTCTGTAGGTCTTCTACCCACGTTACTATAAATTGCTTAACAAAAATCATATAGCAGACTTATTACTTGTATCAATGCGCCCCATTTAGCAGTCGATATTTTTTTTTATCACTCATTGGCTACAGGGATAACACTAACACTTTCGGTGCTACATCATCTGTTCTTTTCCCACAGTCATTTGTTTTCTTTTCTCCCCGATTAGTGTCGAAGTTAGACGAATATTGAGTGGAGTCATTAAGTGTCTATTTCTTCAGCATTAAAGATATTGTTAATTGCATCAGTGACAGGGGAACATGTTAAGTGCTAAGAAGCGCTTAATGTCTCCAATACATGTTGTTTGAAGTTCATTATCGACGTGATAGGTGGCGCAACTTGTCACTGTTATCACGCTGTTCAACACGTTTAAATTCGTTGATAACGTGATTTTTTGGAATGGCTGGACCAGCTGGATAGGTCCATCAAAACTGGAAGGAGGATGCGCGGGCTCGCAATCGATGGAAGGAGTGGAGGGAGGCGTTAGCTCAGGAGTGGGATAGCGTAAGCGAAAAAAAAAAAAATGGACTCCTTAACGTTTGCCAGTTTTAAACATTACTGGCGACACTGGCATGAGGGTCGAAGTAATACCTAGTATTGAAATACTTCTTGGAATGATGTCTGAAGTAAATGATTTAGAGAAGGCACATTTGCGTACTGACGAGAATCATCACAATAAATACATACTTCAGTGATTGTCTCTCTAATACAAGAATCATTATCACACAAAGATCAAACAATAGGGATGATGACTGTGTCAAAACAAGAAAATTCTATTTAATCCGTCAGTAAGATAATAAAAAAATATTAGACACGTATTTTTTACTTCATCATATTAATAAAAATTGGCTTAGATAAAACGCATTAAAGTTGGGGAGTGGGGGTCTCTACGTCACAAGTAAATATAAAATCTACATACTCGTGACGTCATGGCACATTTTTACTCAATGTATCGCCGGAATCTGTTAATAAAGGAAAAAAAATGTGGGTAACATTTTTAATAATCTACCTGACGGACAATATTTTTTTTGTCATCCTCCCTATTAAGTTTCATTTCACGTCATAAAGCCCAAAATAACAAATGAAGAGACAGTGTTAATTGAATAACAAATTGTCAAACTATAGCTTAAACAATACTACCTACGTCTCTTTCTAGCCTTGGACACCAACCGTACAATAGGCAACACAAAATTAATAAAGACGAAATTCGGGAAATACAATAGATGTCTTAAAATTTAAAATTTTATGTTAATTAGCTCGAAAAAACATCTAAGATTTTGGGCGTTGGCCACCACAATAAAGATAACTTATAGACAATTAAGTAAATCAACGGCTTGTATTGTCAATAAAAATCATTCCGGGCCAGCCATAATTAAATCGATAAAATTTTAAAAGCAATCGATACCCGACACACTTTTAATTACGATTCTATGCAAATCGACTCGATTGAATGTTGAATTTTTATGTTAAATCTTACCTGGTTGTTAGTTTGTAACTTGCGACTGCGACCAGTTGCTTTCGGAAAAGCTACGGTTTCCTAGAAGAGCGGTGGCCGTCATAATAAATCGGCCGTCATGAAAATCTGTCTTTTTAACCAGTATTTGACATTAAGCTGTCAAAATTTTGCTATGTATTTGGACAACCGTTATTGTGTGACCATTCAGCGCTTTTTAGACAACACTCTAAAGATTTGGTTGAGCTTTAGAGTAAAACGTTGTCAAAATCAAACTCAAAGCATTTATTTCAATTAAAGCATTTACAGGCACTTTTGAATTGTCAAGGAATCGGTCAGTCAGGAATAAGAAGCTAGTTGCCACAAAGTGTAGTAGGTACCTATGGAGAAGAACGGGCAAGAAACTCCACGGACACTCTTTTAAATAAATTGTTACAAAATATTGGTTACATCATTCATGTTGAAATTAAACATGTGAGAACAATGTAGAAAGACGTGCACGTTGTTTTTCTTCTGTGTTGTTGTTAGGAAACAATCCGACTATTTTCTGTAGTCACAAACTAAATATTCGATAAGATAACATAACATAAGTCTGTAATCCCCAAAGAGTTAGGCAGAGGTGGAGGGCGACCCTGTTGCCAACAATCGGGCAGAAATCCAGACTCCAGGCTGCTACTGAGAAATTCCAGATGGACAAACCCAATAACGCCTAACCCGTCCCGGGATACGGAGCCAGGAATAAAAAATAAAAAAAATAAAAATTGATATGATTGCGTATCTGGCAAATTTTTCTGCAATGTTACCATTTATTTTCAATATATTTTGGTTTCAATAATAATCATACTTATATTTAGCGATTCCCTTGTAAGCTGAAAGGATTAACATTCCTATTAAGACCGTATAAATCATAAAACTATTTAAACGGAGCATCGTGTTGATCGCACAACTGTCGCTCCGTTGTACCATAAACCACTCAACGTCAGGAGATCAAGAAGACGCGAGGTTGAAAAAGCAATTTGATTAATATGTTACTTACGATACAAAATTAGATGTAAGATATATGCAAATCAATACTTTTATAGCAGCCCCACACGACAAAAAGATTTTAACAGTAATATGAACCGATGTTATAAGGCTATTAGTATTCGATTAGCAATTTGAGATGTGACAGAATTTAGAGCTGGGAGACATAAAGGGTTTTTTAGATGCGAGATAAAATTCGAAAGTGTCACTGATGTGGTATAATTCTAGTTAAATGAGGTGTCGTTATGTATGTAATGAAAGTACTGGTTCGATATGAAATCGATACGTACCAGTAGGTGTGAAGAAAGAATAATGCGGTGCTGTTTATTGTTGTTTGTTGAACATTAGGTCGTTTTAAAGTTTCTCGTCTATAACTTTGAAACTTGTACTTTCTGTTTTTGAATTTGATACGAGTTACTTAGAAAATATGGTTTCTAATAACATTTATTTTGCGTGGGATGAATGAGTGAAAGATAATTTACGATCAAATATGCCTAGCCTTTTCCCAAATATGTTGGGGTCGACTTCCAGTCTAACCGAATGCAGATGAATACCAGTATTTTACATGGAGCGACTGCCTTTAATCTGACTGACCTCCACAACTCAGTTACTGGGTAATGCGATTCCCCTTGGTAAGACTGATTGTCATACTTTCGGGCTTCTGACGACCGTAACGACTAAAATTCAAATGATTTTATTTCACATAAACCTACAAAGGCACTTATGAAACGTCAGAAGCTAGGTGCACGGTTCCAATTGGTCGTTTCCTATGGAGAAGAGCCGGCAAGAAACTCCACAGTTACTCTTTTAAAAATAAATGGTTTTTACAATGTTTTAAAATTACAGTGTTAATAGTTATGAGAGGACAGTGTAGGCCTATCAAAAAGTACCAGGTAATTAGCAAAAAAGAAAATGGTCCACATATCTACAGTCTATTAAGCCTACAACGTTCTCACATCCACAAAATCTAAAAGAAAAGAATCTATATAAAAGATAAATAAAATAATAAAAATAAAGACCTATTTAAACCAAAATACATGATTGCCACTACGGCTGTAAAAATCTAATTTAATAAAAAGTATAGAATATTGTAGGTATAAATGTCAAATAATAAAAAAAATCTGCTAAAGATCCACGAATGACGGCCACCAGACACACAGCACACACACACACACACACACACCACAGGCAGCATTTAAAATCAAATAGTACCTACTTACCAAAATTAGAATGCGAGGTACAGAAATAGCACAAAACAGCAACAAGCTTGTTAGACATATTTTTATCCCATAATGGGCTAGAAGACATTGATGAATCTCAAATGACATTGCTTCCAATTGTACAAACAACGATTCATTCATCTCGCACCAATTTAAATAATTTTTCCCCACTTTTCTAGAAAATACCTACCTAGACTCACCTAGATTTAGTCTGTCGACAAATAAATGGTATCGGCGTAGGCAGTGACGAGAGCCACCTAGAACTAAAAGCTAATGGAACAGTAAAATATTGGGATATATTATTCATTTTTAGAAACGCATTAAGCATTGGTTGTTAGGATATTAATGCTGTTGCTAGATTTTTGAGTGTTTGGTTGGATGAAGTCTTAATTCGTGAAAGGTTTGCATGAAGAATTGAAAACAATTTCGATGTGGCTGAGTTCGTCAATAGCCATATTGTGTGTGCGGTTTCTACTAGAAAACAATGTGATTTTTTCATAAGTTATACAATTTTTATGTCATCTTCTGCTTTCTTCTTCTTCTTTTCGCTCTTGACAGAGCGCTTGTGGTCACAATGAACTGTGTCCAATCGCAGGTGTAGTCGTTGCCCGCCTCACGATCTCTATCCATCTGGTTCTGTTACATGACAGTCTGGCGCATTCATTAACAGGGCCTCAACATAATTCTTATTATGCAACTTTTTTTTTTCATTTATGCTATTCGCTTCTTAGGACTCCTCCCACTCGCACTGTTAAGATCTCATTTCATTCACAATTAATCGCTACTTAATTTTTTGGCAAAAAAAAAAGTACAAAGTCTTTAAAAACACATAAATTTATTTCTTGCAATTCTTATCAATTTAGTAGAATAATCGATGTATATTCTCTTCAATAAAGATTTTAATATAAATCATAATCAGATGTTGACTTTCGTATATTTCTGTCTATTTGTTTATTTTAGTGTAACATTACAGATTAAAACCCAAGGCGTTGTACAGTGTAATTTACAAACTACATATATAACATACGTAGTTAAACATTGTAGGTTATCTTAATTTATAAAGTATAAAATATAATTATATTGGAAAATACAAAAAAAAAGCAAAAACAAACAAAATAACACTTGATTGTAAAATAAAATAAAATAAACAAAATGCAATCAAGTGAACAAAAATTCAATACATACAGTACATGTATTTTTTGTGTGCTCCACCTACGAAATTGATATTACTAATAAAATATTTTCGCATACTGTGTATACGTCATTATAATAAATTATATCAAACAGAAATAAATATATTAGAATTTTATGTTAAAGAATGTCACCAATTATTTATACAGAAATTAATGTAAACCGAATTTGGAGCAGTATTCGTTATTATCATGCTAATTTTATAGTGTATTCATTTAAAAGTTTTTGTTGTAATTCTTGACAAAATAACGGCTCCGAGGTGTCAAATTAATAAAAATATAATTAAAGGCTGACATTTGGTATTGAAGCTGCTTTATATTTATTGGAAAAATTATGATGGGCTAACTTCACGACTAGAAGGAGAGTTTTTGATTTGTGATGTTGATTTTAGATATAATATTTCGTAGCTGACTATTTTGGATTAGTGATTTATAAGCAACGACACTTAGCTTAGTGGTCGCAAGCGCTACTGTTGAGCAGGAGGTCCTGGGTTTGATTCCCGAGTTGGGAAAAGTTTTATTGGGTTTTTCCATGTGGAATTTCTCAGTAACAGCCTGAAATCTGGATTGGTGCCCGGTTGATAGGCTCGCCCCTTATCACATGGGACTTAAACATAGCTGGCAAATAGTTGGTGTACTCTAAGAACACCTCTGCCTAACCCTCCAGGCAATAGAAGCGTGATATTATCTTATGTTCTGACATTTTTTAATTCATAAATTAACTATTTAGCAAAACTGTGCAACATCGTAAGAGGCTACCGAGAAAAAAAAACCATTGTTCGAGTACTCGTAAACAGGTCAATAACCCGCCATTACAGATGCACTATTTGTGATCTTTAGCTAAGTACTGACTGGTTGCAAGTCGTGACGATGCAATTAATGTTAATAGCACCGAACACAGACGCTTTGCAAGTAAAAGAGCGCAAATATCTATATAAATAAAAATTTATAAAATGGCCGAATGTATGAAAAATCATCACTTACCGCTTTTGTTGTATCCGTAATTGTCAGGATAAGGTTTGTACGAAAGAATTTTTTTGGGTAAATGTACCAGAAAAGTCAGAAATTTGGATGGTATTAGAACTGACTATCTGACAGACATTTTGACCTATTTGAAATAAATGATTTGACTTTGACAACGCACAGCATGTCATGTCTCTATCGCCAGAGGTTTACTATTCTCTGGAGATCGACAAATTCACACGGGCGACGCCGGGCACGAGCAGATAGTAATAAAACAAAAATCAATCAGTTCTCAATATAGTTTCGAATATTAATGAAACATAACTGCAATGAAACGGGCAATTAATGATCTTGGCAGCGATTGGTACTGTGAATGCGTGTCCGGAGCGTTGATGACAGCGCCTGCTTAATCAACCCGCGATCTTTCATTAGTTACGCTTGCTCGCTTTTTGTTCGCTTTGCCTTTAGTGGATAGCGAGACTACGACGTACCATATTTGATACTAATAAACTATTTTAATGCATTCGCATTAGTGTTTATGTTAAACATAAGGTTCCTTAATATTTTAGTTAAGGAATTCTCAAAGAGAAAACTTGAAATTAAAGTATTTTTATTGTCTTTAAAGAGGTGGGCTAAGACATATCAATCGATTATAAATTTTAATTTTCATAATTTATATCGATAAGCTTAAATAAACGTCTTATGACGGAAAATAAACAGGTTATCTAAGGGGCTATAAATTAGGTTAACACAAAAGAAGCGTTAAACGTGTACATTAATTTGCATTTGAATGCCTTAAAAACATAGTGATGTTCGAGTTATGGAACATTCCATTGGCGCGCCATCAATCGTTTCGAATCAAAACAATCGAATAAACAAGCTGCGTTAATTATTCGGTTTCGTTGAGAAACAGTCGCGGCGTGTAAATCAGTGTGTTCGTTTGTGGGTCTATTTCGAGACACACGACTCGCGAGTTAATTAGAAAGAATTGCTTTTATTTCGCGTTTTCACACTCGTCGTGGCGTCGCGTGACGTAAGTACAAAATAGGCATGTACAGAAGGTCTACTTTATACAACAAGTGAAAACGCACGCACACATAGACACGCGTCAACATACAGTCCACTCGCGATTGTCATTTGTTTTAGGACCCATCCCCGAGCGATGCGACTTGCGTTAAGGCGACGATAACCGACTTTTAATGATTTTATACTGAAGATGACGTCTAAACGAGTAGTGTTAATGATTTGGAAAAAATATATGTTAAACAAGGGCATTTTCTTAATAACTTATTATAGGAATATTTAACATTGTGTTTATATTATATAGTAAAATTAATTTGTAAAGTTATGTCTAAGGCGGATAAAAAACTGAGAATCACGCAAAATCTATAAAACGTATTTTTCTGAAACCTTGATATTTAAGTACTAATACATGTTTTATAAAAATACCTTTTGTTTTATGTATAATAAATTAATAATGCGTCTAATTTGGAACAGCGCTCGTTGATGGGCGAGATTTATTACTGGCTGGACGTACGACGCGCTGCGTGTGCTCAGTACAGAACACGCAAGCTTGCCACTCAAGGTCACTGACATATATCTGCGTCTTAAGGCCCCGTCCCGGAGCGATGCGACTTGCGTTAAGGCTCGTGCTAACCAGCGCGACACCACGGCGCGACGCGATTCGAACAATACAATTTCTAAGAAAACTTCACGGTATAACAATAACCGGTGTCGCGTCGCGCTAGTCTGTACGAAGCTTTAACACGGGCACGTTGTGACACGGGCGCTCCTCACCGATTCCCGTCTGTCGCGCGTCGCGTTGCAAGTCACGTTGCGGTGACTCGTGGCATGCTCTAAACAACTTCATTCATTTGTTTTCTCCGCAGTCGCCATCGCAAGACGCGTATCGCTTGAGCGTGTACGTACGCGTCTTTGTGTGCGCGCACCGGTTTTCACTCATTGAATGCAGTTGACTTTCTGTACCTATCTATTCCGTGGCGCAAGTATAAGCACGTGTGAAACAGAAAATCCTCCTTGATGTACTGTCCATGTTTAATTATAAGTTTCTCGAATAGAACAACGGCAATTAAAGAGGCTTAATGAGTAATTTGTGTGTAAATATTTTGTTAGTATAATCACGTGTTTTTTCAGTGATTCTATAATGGCGGATTTGTATTTTAGGAAAGAGGATAAGTGGGTTTTTTGTAGGAACAGGTGGAGCTTAATTTCCTAGGGATAAATAAGATTTTTGAGGATTTAAACTCTAGTACCAGCTGTTAGTACTAGCTCTTTTAAAACAAGAAGTTATTTTAATCCGCTAACGAATATCATCATGCCGTAGGACTTATTTATAGATTGTTGTGGAATAAATTTTCTTCATAGTTAAGTAAAACTGACGTCAGATCTATCTATGGATTACAATTATGACTGATATAACTTTATTTGATTTATAACAAAATAGCTGCACCCCGCGGTTTCACCCGCATAAGTCTCGAACCCGAAGGAATATCGGGATTAAAGATATTCTTAGTCCTTCTCCAGGTCATGGTCTACCTATGTGCCAAATTTCATCAAAATTCGTTTAGACGTTTTAGCATGAAAGCATAACGAACCAGCAAACAAACCACTACTAAAGTTGACTAAACTTTACCAACCAAAATCTAAATGACAGTCAAAACTGTGGCAAAGAATTTTTCAATGATCAAAATATTCGGCATAATGTGCTTAAATAAAAAAGGAGATAGAGTAAGGTATATTTTACCTAATTATAAGGCTAATTTTAAGTAGTTGCACCTAGGAATTTTAATAAAATTCGAATAAACAAAAAAATCTTGTGGAACAATTTATATTACAAAACAAGCTGACACTTTGATCATTCATATTGTCTTTAGTTTTCAAAAATAAATTATGATAAATATATTTTCACAATAATGATTATTTATTAGCTTCTACGTTGATTCAGGATTAAATGAAATAACAGCATAATTTGAAATAAAAATGAATGAAAAACATGTTGGAGGAACGGTTGTATCTTCTTTATTAGTAACAAATCATATTTTTATGTTCAGGTATCACCGACCGCCGACCGACAGCGGCCGCAGAAGTGAAAATCCTAACGCCTGTGAGAATATTGGAAAACATGGAAATGCATTCTCAAATACTACGTGACGTGTGACCAATGACCTTGTGAAGACCTCAGGAATCCGCTGGAAACGAGGAGCACAGAACCGGTGGAAGAGGCGATGCTTGAGGGAGGCCTATGTCCAGCAGCACGCTAAGCATGACCACAATAGAAACGGGTTTTGTCGACGGAGGAATAGACAAAATGACAGATAAATAATCACAATCTGTCATTTTGTCTATTCTTCCGTCGACAAAACCCGTTTCTATGGTTGTCACGCTACGCGTGCAGGGGACGTCTATCGGCTGAAATGATGATGATGATGATGACGTGACGTGACCATTGGAGGGGGTTCAAAATGGTTGACAACACTGAGTCATTCAATTCTGTGGTAGACCAGAATGGTGATGGTAATTGGAAAAATGTTTGCGGGTAAGGAACTTACAGCATAGTGGATAAATACTAAGGACTCCGTCTGGATTATTTTTCGTTACAGTCAAGCATTGGTTGGTAATGAAGGTTGCTCATATGTGTCGGGTAAATTAATTAGGTAAGGTAGGTAAACTAACCTAAATGGTCCCTATATTCTAATCACAACTGTCACTTTGACAGATAAATGAAATGGCTATAACACGACAAATTGACGCAAGGTACCAATGTGCATAACGATAAATTTTTCTAACTGTACCTACCTACTGAAACTTGACCGAAGAATTTTGTAGACAGAGCGAAAAATAGTGATGTCCCTCCAATATAAATTTTTGACACAAAAACTAGAAAAGTGGGGTTCAACCTCGTGATCACGAAAAATCCCGTGAATATTATTGATATTCATAATCACGAAAAATAGTTATTTTCACTAAGGTGGAAACTGCGAGGTCGTTGTTAACGTTTTAATGATAAACGAGGATTGAAAAATGTAACGATTGCTGATTCCGACGCAAATTGAGGACGCAAGATGTCTCTAAATCTTATTTATGAGTTATTCACTTTAATACCCGTTAATAGTTCAGCAGAATATATATTCTTTTGATGTTGATTACGCTCATTTATTTGTATATTCTATTTTTGATGGGATCATGCTAAAATATGTCGTTATTTTAATGGGGTGAGCGCGGAAAAATGGCGCTGGAACAATTTTATATGAAAGGGATTAATGAGTGACGGTTTAGTGATTTGATTGGAGATAGAAGGGCTTATAAATTCTGAAAACTAGGACATTAATATACATTTAATTATAATTTTTCCTTACGCACTGAAGAGTAAACAAGCCGTTTTTTATCGGAGAATCGCACACGGCGATAAAATCTACAAGGTACAAAAAAATCTACCTGATATTAGCGCTGCGCTTTATTTAATTAAGACTATTTAAATTACTATATTATTTTTATATGATTATGTTGCCGTGTGATGGCCAAGTCAAACTATTTATTAAAGAAATAAAGATGACCAATAGTTAGGTACTGAATAATTTAACAGACTTGGTTTTACATTAGATCTCACATCTTTTTACGGTAGAACTGCGTTGCGAGACTTGCATTTTTTTACATGTTATGTTTTTGATGGGATTATCATTAGACTTTAGAGCAGACTTTGGAGGGCTAAGTAATAACAGCCGCACGGGTCGATCGATCAGGTTAAGCTACGCTTGCCGCGTTTGGTCTATGGATGGGTGACCATCTTTACATACCAAGACCCCACCGTGCCTCGGAAAGCACGTTAATCCGTTGTTCCCAGCTGTCATTTGTAGATCTTTAACAGTCGTTGCGGGTAGTTAGAAGCCTAAAAGTCTGACAGTCAGTCTTACCAAGGGGTATCGCGTTACCTAGTAACTAGGCTGTGGAGGTCAGATAGGCAGACGCTCCTTGTAAAATACTGGTATTCAGCTGCATTCGGTTAAACGGGAAGCCGACCCCAACATAGTTGGGAAAGGGCTAGGCAAATGCTGATCATTAGACTTTAGTATCGATCATTACATTTGACTTTAGAGCAACATTGTTTTCTTCTGCGTTTTGTTATCAGGGATGCAATCAGAGCTTAGGAAGATTTTCTTGTGTTTCTTGGGCCGATCATACCTACATAAGTCGTCGTCCCAAATTTTGTCTTTATTTACGTAACGAGAAGTAGAATAGTCCTGTTTATTCCTTACCTAAATCTTAGAGCTTGAACCCTTAACAACTCATTCAAATAAAATCACTAACATCAAACAAGAAATTAACTAACTTAAACCGCCATGCGTACAGAAAGTGGGTCTCGAGCCCATATAATCGGAATGACCAATTAACAGCACTGGGTCCCTCAATGAGAGAAATTACTGCTCCAATCCCTGTGGAAGCGACAATTGTGTACTGAACAATGCAAGCGTGGTTTTTAAATGGATGTAACAATTAATTCACAACAATTAGGTGGACGGCGCCCGCATTTTCAAAGATTTGTAGACTTAGGAAGATGTAGAAAGGGGAGATAAAGGGACTGTTACATCTTATTTCAGTTCGAATAAGTTGCGTTTGCTTAATTATGCTGCCAACTGTCGGTTGTATGGTGTATTTAAATGTATGCAACTGGGACATTGAAATGAAATTAAATTAAAATTACGTGGACATCTTTCGGCTGAATAAATGAAGATGTATTTTTTTCCTTTCACAATCTAGCCTATTAATAAGTAATAATAAGTAATTTAAATATAACTTAAACTGCTAAGTAACTATACATGAAGATGATGATGAAATTTAAATAACCACAAAAATATTAAACAAATTTCAAACTTTGACAAAGTAATTTGGATTTAGATTTAATCCTACTGTACCTCTTTAGATTGGCAAATATTGAAAAAGCTAAAACAGAAAATATAACGGCTTTTTTAAAATAAGTGGATTATCCAAGAACACTAATTTTATTTAGAAATACATTAAGACAGATGTAACGGAGCTATTACATTTTAACGTTAACGTCACAAAGATATACATTACAATGACGCAGGTGTTTGTTTATCTAACTGTTATATTTAATGTTTGGATCAACATTAACGTCAATCTGATCAGTAACCTTCAGTAATCTTCACGACTTTCGGGAATTGTAATCTGACGAATTTTATTAATCATGATTATATTTTGTTTTTCAACATCGAATGCACCTCCACATTATTTCTAAAAACCAAAGAAAGAGAAGACTTTGAAAAAGATAAGCTCATCATTCTCTACGCTTGCCACGATTGGTCCGTGGATGGGTGACAGTCTTTATATTCCAAAACCTTCTGTGCCTCGGAAAGCACGTTAAGTTTTTGGTCCCGGCTGTCATTCATGGATCTTTGACAGTCGTTACGGGTCGTCAGATCAGAAACCGAACAACCAGTCATACCAAGGGGTATCGTATTCCCTAGTAACTGAGTTGTGGAGGTCAGATAGGCCACTCCATGTAAAATACTCGTATTCAGCTGCATCTGGTTAGATTTGAAGCCAACTCTAACATAGTTAGGAAAGGTCTAGGCTAAGATGATGATGATGAAGATGAAGCAAGATCGTTCTCTAAAAATTATATAAATTATGTAAGTAGGTAATATCGGTGATAGGCGCGAGATGGAGAAAATGGACGCGATAAGTTTATGTTTACAAAGGAATTTCCAATTTCAATTACTTACAGGTCTTTTCTTTTCTTTTGTTTTTTCTTTTCTTTTTTTTTTCTTCTAACTGAACAGACAGCTGTTCTGCTGGGGAGTTTGTTGCGCCACTTCTTCTTCCCAGCTAACGCACTAGGAAATGGTGGAGGGTGGGCGTTTTGGGGGTATGTCTTATGTAATTTTGACGTTCGAAAAGTGCTGATTCTCAGCCTAGTTTGAATAAATGACTATTGAATTTTGAATTTTGTATTTTTAACAGAAGCTACAATCATTTAACATGTTACTTTGTCATAAGATGTATTAGTGTGTCAATACCTGATAGGTTTTCCTTTTCATTTGACTTTTGATAAATAATTATTCACTTAACGTAACGTAGTAAAATGATTAACTTTGACTTTTTCCATAAGTCTATAATTGTTCTTACCTTCAATACTAAAATAAATACGTCCACCACACTATCATATAATTTTCATCAAGTAACTAATTACTAATGCTATCAAAGATGACGGTTAATAATAACAACAAATGGTTATTTCGTTCTAACCTAAACAGTCATTAGTAATTAGGTAACTTTATCAGCTACTGATTAAATTAGTTAACTTGTCTCACTACCTACGACAATATTTATTATTTATTTTTGTACTTCATTTTTATTAAAGACAACGTAGTTTCTTAAGTTGGTATCTATTTATTTTTATAGGTAATCCACTTATAAAAATTTATATTTTTTTAAATAATTTTATAAATATTTTTTTTTTATTTGTGATCACTAAGGAATGATTTTTAAAAATTCATCCCTTTTAAAGGGGTAAAATAGTGAATGAAATATAGTAAGGAAATTCGTAATTTTTGTTGATCCCATCGGGCACACGGTTTGTTCATAACAGTTAACATCAATGAAGTCTCCTTGAACTTTTATCCTTTAGGACAGAATTTTTATTAGCCTTTTTAATTTTTTAACAGTTCTGTTTTTGCCCTGACTTTTCGGTGGTCTTCTTTAGCCTGTGGTCCGTTGACGCGACTGTCAGTACTTAACGCGTTGTATCGCACATTATTGTCGTGATTAAAACTCTAATTGACCCATAGTAAATCACAATTGACTGCCTTTGTCTTGCTATTAAAGCTGTTTGGATAGAGGAAGCTAATTGATTGTGTAAAGGAATTTTGTGGGGCTGAGTTTTTAACCTTTATCCCAGTAACAAATATAAAGTCGAGGTTTTTTTTTTCGCTTAGGTATTTGTAGCTAGTCCTATTGCATCTGCTTGTTTAATGCGATTAGAAGACGTGGGTAGATATTTTGTAAAAAAAAAAAAGATGACCGCATATGACTCTAAGTGATGTGTAGTGTATGTAGTCACTGAAACCATAGGACGAAACGTGAAAAAAATAATTTTAATGGATACCTACCTACATGTCCTCTTTAACCGATTTTAGCTGTTAGCCCTGCGCATGATCTCTATCCGGTCGTGTCGGATTACCGTCCCATCGGACTATGAGAGTGAGGGAAGAGAGAGTGCACCTGTGTTTGCGCACACACTTGTGCACTATAATATCTCCCGCGCCGAAGGCTGGTCTCAGCTGAGATTGGTCACCATGACCGAATGTCGGTCGGAAAGACTATTACATCCACTTTTAGACATTATTTGTAGCACTAGTTTTATTAATAATTAAAAATACATTTCGTTCTTTAAAGCTTTCCTAACAAAATAAATAACGGAAAAACGAGCTTGAAGTCCAAACATGCAAATCTAAAAGCAGATTAAAATCGTAATTATGATGTAACCAAGATGGGTTCCGATATTGGACTAATTACTCCTCATCAGATTTGGCGTACCAAGAATTGTCGTAATTAATGCCGACGACCCCTCGTGACACTTGGCGTAATTAGGTTAATAATACCGATCAGCTTTATTAGCGAATGTTCTAATTAACTCGATTCCAGTTGAAGGTGAGGTCTTCTCGATTGTCAGACGAATCGAATCGATACGGTTGCGATTAGGGTAATTGAGTTATAAATTTTACTAATTATAGGTGTAATAAATAAAGGTACGGCAAAAGTCATTCATGGTATCTTTCACATTCCGGGCTTTTCAAAATCTATGAGAATTACAAAAATCTTTGTATTTTTAATGACTCATTTTGTGTTACTGAGCCTTATACTATTAAACGAGCAATATTTGTATATATATTTGTAATCATGTTTTGGAAAACGGCTCAAACGATTTCGATGAAAGTTGCAATATAGGGGTTAACTAACGGGGGTGAAAAATCGTTTTGCCTAGGTCATCTGGGAAAATTTGTTTTCTCCGTATTTTCACCCGAGTAGAACTCGGTCGCCCAAAATTTAGAACAAGATGGCTACATTAGAATGGCAGCATGGAATTAGTAAGTACCTATTATCGTGGCAGCATGGAATTAGTATGTATTATCCCATACTATTAAATGAGCAGTCTCTATTTTCACCAGAACTGAGCTCAGTCGCCCGGGTACTATGTTATAAACGTAATATTTTTAACTTTAAAATATTAATTTAAAACACCCACTTTAAAACATGCGGTACTACTCCTATAACACTATCAACACAAAATAAAGAGGTTCCTATTTATTTTGCATCAACAATATATCATAGAAGCTTAAAAATATTTAAAAGAAAGCACATGTGCCTATGTAAAAAATGTGATAGCAATTTATATCGAAACACGTAAAGCGCTTCACTGAAATCCAAACGAAGGTATCAAAACAAACAATTTGACAAGACCTATTAAACCAGGTATTCATAGCTCTACGTCATTCATTGGTACAAGAAGATACTTAGAATTCATTTCTCACGTCGAAAACGCATAACTGTTTATTTTCGAACCAATAAAACAAAGATGCCCACGTTTCCCATTAAATACTATAATAATATTTGATTTTACGTCGTTCAAAATCGAATTTTATGAAATACATAAATCAATTGGTCCATGTCAACACTTTCGATTAAATAACGAAGGTCGCGTTAAGATCGTCCGTAGTGTGCAGTGTATTCTTGACCGAAGTGTTTCCGAAATAGCAACTAACTCATTATAACTTTTCTCGTCCGATAAAAAATAGAACTGGAGTCATCTGTTACAATTATGCGGAATAGTTTGTGTACAAGCGACTTAAGATTTTGAATTGGTCTTTTTATACGCGAGATTGAGTGATTTAACGCAGTGATGTGGTTAGCTATAGTGTTGTGCGTGTTCCGTGTCTGCGTTCACGCCTCACTAATTGAATGTAGGTCGCCGTAAATAATGTGAATAGCAGGACATTTTATGTAATATGAGACATTGTAGGTGTTCTTCGGAGGCGCCAGCGTTTTCAGGGATTCTTTTCAGGTTTCAAATCAATAGGTTAGCTTTAATTTTGCAATTTCCTATTATCATTATCCAAAAATCGGAAATAGCCCTAGCCCACTTTTGGTGTTCATTATTATCATAACCTTACTATGAACACTTCATAATACATTTTTTTGTGATAAAAAGTTTCCATGATTAGTTTTCTTTTCAAAGAAAAGTCTAGCTAAGAGAAAACGCATGATTTTTTTCACGGATGACACCTTTACCTGTTTTAAAAGAAAAACGTGCTGGTCCTTTTACACCAGTAGGTGTAGCAATAGTCTTTATAAACTAAAGGTGGAAACACCCTCATCAACATCAATCCGCAACTAACATAAAACGACGGTTTTGCATAGAAATTTGTTCGCGTCCACTCAATATTACACGTAATTTCTCTTGAAGTGCGTCTGTGTGTGTGGATGCTGCGAGTCTAAACGTATCCTTTAAACCCGCTATCTACATTAGCACAAGTAGAATCAAAATCATCTTATCTTAATGCTGATTGATGATGATCTGTGTTTTCATCTTAAATATTTCTGTACACTCCAAGATTGAGCCAATGATATTTTCAGATTGGGACAGGAAATATTTGGCGATACAAGATACACACATAAATTATATGTCGAGTTATAGTAGGCACCTAAGTAGCTCCCGGAAGCGCAAAGATAACGCCTTTGCACTCGATAATAATAAGGCAGAGGATAGGTACTCTAATACTATCTGTCATTTTACAATAAAACTGAATGATTTTTGCTTTTTATAGGCGGAAGATCCATGCTAAGTATTGGATACGTACGAGTTCGTAAGACATCGTTTATGGTACTTTGAACTATTTATACTACGTTTCTATTTTGGACCGATCATTTGACGTCACAATTTCGTAACATGTTGCCAAGGTATAGTGGCTTTAAAAAACAGTGTTATAGGGACACATCGAGCTCGTCTACATGGATGACCTGTTTCCGTCCATTCAGTTACAGCTGACCTACCCCATTAGTAAAGTGACCTAATTGTAATTTCAAGGTTAATGAAAAACTATTCTTAGGCAATTTGTTTTAGGTTGCTTTTTATAGATTTAATTTTCCACGATGGGAACTAACAGCTCATAATTTTATTGGTCTTTCAGTCCGAATATAAAAGTGCTAGAATATTGCGGAAAATTTGTTGTTTTTTTAACACCTACGTATTTGAAATAAGAACATCTAAATTATGTGTGATGACTAACGAACAGATTTTCAACATCCTTTCTTTTGTTTTTGTGGTAATTAAAAATGTTAATTCATTACAATATATTTTGTCGTCATTCATAGTTTAAATTAGAATGTCCGTGGGAAGAATTCTTAGAGAAATAAATTAAATGATCAAATGGCTTTAGAATTTTTGATGCTCGTTTGAATTCTGTTACTTTTTTATTAAGGCTTTACACATTATTATTATTTTCAGCTGAATTCGTATCTGAGTGAGTCAATTGATCCCTGAATATTATAATATACCTATTTCTGTTATACCACTATCTTATGAGGTCCATATAAAACTACTCATGTTAAATCAAAAGCTAAAAAAATATAACTAGATCATTTTAACAGATATAGCAAGCCAAACATCGTAACAAATCACTGAATGATCCGCGCCCTTTGAAACTGCAACAAACTTACAATATTACAAATATTAACTTTACGAGTATTCGGGCGGCGCACGCGCCAATACAGTTCCGCTGTCGGCGCCCGCGCACGCCTCGTCGCCGCCCGCCCTAACGCGAACACGAAAACACGAAAAACGACTTTCATTCACGGCCTTATTTCTCATCACTTTATAACATACGTGACCCTTAAACACTGAACAAAACCAAAAGGACCAAGATAGAACGCGGAAGGACCAAAAAATAAGGCTGTGTTGTGACTGTGTAATTGATATTTCTCCTTGAAAATAAAAGTGTGTGAGTAAACATTGAGTAAGTGTGGAACCCAGCCTCTCGTCAAATGTTTGTGCTTTCAATAAGTGAGACACGCTCATTTAGTAATTTTCGAAGTTTTTGTGCTAGCGACTTCGGAATTGAGGTATGTGTTACTAATTAAGTTGTACTAGTTGTTTGTAGTTTGTTTTCTAATAACTTTGACTTTGTCGTTAAGGAAGGAAATACTCCATTAACAAGTAGAAATTATTAATAAGGACCAAATACTCTATAATTGGATATAAATTATCTACACAAATTAAGGAAATGAATAACGCCTCCTAAGCAATTAAGTTAACAACGTGTATTGATAAAATTAAAAGCTTCGACAATAATTACCTGACTACGGATTACTTTCTATCTGTGTGTAATTAAATGAAACTGTTTCGTTTGTTATCAATTTGGTTAGTGAAAATCAGTAAACTTTTGTTTTCATTTTTAATACCTTCTTTCATTTTGGTACTATTCATCATCATTAGATTAAGGCCGTTTCTTACTTACGTAAGTTGTGCTTTTCAGTGTAAAAGTTACGAGAAAAAATAAGGTTTCCGGTATTTTCACATTTCCATCTGTTCCGACCTATATTGGGGTCGGCTTCCAGTCTAACCGGATGCAGCTAAATACTAGTTTTTTACATGGAGCGACTACCTATCTGACCTCCACAACCAAGTAACTGGGTAATACGATACCCCTTGGTAAGACTGGTTGTCAGACTTTCGAGCTTCTGACGATCCGTAACGACTGTCAAAGATCCACGAATGACAGCCGGGACCAACGGCTTAACGTGCTTTCCGAGGCACGGAGGAGTCTCGACTGTAAAGATGGTATGATTTGTGGTATGATGATGGTGGTTGGTGTGGTATTTTCACATTTGTTATAGGTAATTTAATTACCAATGCAACTCTTCTTTTGAATATGCTCTACTTTTATTTGGGAACTGTAAAATCCCCTGAGACTGCGTCCCCATTAAAAGTAGACAATTCTGTTTTTATGTCCCCAGGAGAGTTATGAAACTTTTAATGTCCGAAAAGAAACTAATTTCACATTAGTTACAGCAGTCCAAAGGATGTTGTCCCTATTCTAAATTAGGTACAATAAACTGAGGCGTAGTTCCGTGTTTCCATCATTTAGCTGTTGGTCACCCTTTCATAGTACATACTTATGTAGCTGCTGTTGAAAATTTTCAAGCAAGTACTGAGTTATTCAATAGGTATTGCATTATCAATAAAAAACTGATGGCATCACAATCAGTTATACTTCTTCCTGTCGCTGGCACCACAGTATTTCCAATAATTGGAACCAAAATTTCGCCACTTCCACAGCGTCGTCGATGGTAGAGCAGAGGTCACTTTGACTGCAGCTTTTGAGGCACAGAGGGCAGGAGGAGATGGTGGAACATAGTTTGCGATACAGCTCCGCATCCACAACTTACCGGCATTCTGACGAGGTAGCCTAGACTTACGAGGAGTAGACTTTACGAGGTTGAAGTTACATCTTCCCACTTGGGTTCGGAGACGGTTCAGGGACTTTATTTTATTTCACTGAGTTTATGACTAAACACGACTGATTGATAGATTTTTAAAGGAAATATTCTGCTTGTATCAAACAATTAATGTAACTTACAGATGGGACTTTTATTTATTTCGTATTGGGACTCTTTTTAGCTTTTCACTATTAAGTAATTTAGTGTTTTTTCCTCAATTAAGCAATGAAGTAATTGGAGATTGGAGTTACATCTTCCCACTTGGGTTCGGCGACGTTTCAGTGACTTTTTTTTATTTTAACACCACTGATTGATAGATTTTTAAATGAAAAAAATATTCTGTTTTCATCAAACAAAATGGAACTTACAGATGGGACTTTAATTTCTTTAGTATTGGGGCTCTTGTTAACATGTCACTACTATGTTATTTTGTGTTTTTTCCTCAGTTAAGCACTGAAGTAATTGGAGGTAGGAGTTACATCTTCTCCCTTGTGTTCAGAGACGGTTCAGCATCTTTATTTTATTTCACTGAGGTAAACACGACTGATTGATAGATTTTTAAATGAAAGGTGTATCAAACAATTAATGTAACTTACAAATGGGACTTCTATTTCGTTTGTATTGGGGCTTTTGTTAGCTTTACACTACTATGATTTAGTTTTTCTTTCTCAGTTAAGCACTGAAGTAATTAAAGATGTAAGTTAACCGTGTGTTCCCCGCATAGCTTAGTTCTGATATTTACCATCTGTGACTCTCAAGATTGCTAATGAATTCATATCGGAGACGCGCAACAAAATTGTATAGAAAAATCAAAAGCTACAATACAAACGCATTCAGTAATCCCTCTGCCAAGAGTAGAGTTTCAGGATGTCTATGCTCTACATTAGCAGAAATGATGATTAAGATGCTACATGATAGTAACATTATTATCAATATCATGTAGCCATATCAACACTACAACGTTGTTATCGCCCTCCATTTACACCGTAACGAGAAACCTTGAATTACATAAGTACATAATTATTTACATTACTCCTCCCACTAATTCTACTATGAATTACATCTGCTGCATGGCTCATATCAGACGTCATATTAATAATAAATACCGGATAACGAACTTTGCCAACACTCTGTCTATTGTACAGTAGGATAGTTACTGGCAGTACTGTACGTTCATTAACTTGCCTGAACATGCACTAGTACTGGGAATTCAGTTAACATTCATAATTTGCTTTCGATGGTATTTAAATTTACTAGTGCTTGGTATATTGAAAGGAAATTAAACAGATGTTATGACAAACCTTCTATATCGACAAAAAATTAAGAAATTAGATTTTTATAGCCAATTATTATTATTAAAAGCCTGCTATCCCACTACAGGGTCAAGGCCTCCCTACTCTCTGTCCACTTCTCTTTGTTTAAAGCTGCTAAGGATCATTTCTTGTTGAAAGATTCCAGCTCATTCTGCCATCTCCGTCTGGGCCTGTCGCGATGTCATAGCCAATAGAAAACATAAATAGAAGTTTCTAAACTTGTGTCAATTTGACGACATGAGAATTTTACCTACAGCTAGGTTTTCAATGTTTGTATTTCTAAAGTATCCTATCCTAGTATACCAAAATAGTTTTCAGGCCGCCTAAACTCTTTGTAAACAAGTACGATTGATATCTCTTAATGTAACCAGTACCGCAAATAATAAAGGTTCCTTCTCAACGTGCCAACGTAACAATGATATCGTCACGTTGCGAGTACAAATGTGAATGCAGCGTACCTTCAAGATCACTTTAAAAAATCAGCACCTAAACCAGCACTCATTAGTAATTGATATTGTGAATCCGGCTCGAAGGACCATCAACCTTTTCAGAAGTACGCACATTAATCTCTGGCCTGGAAATTGGAAATACAACAAAAATATAACTTTCACTTTAGAAATCTTAACCTTAAGTTCTCATAAATATTTAACCGACACTTACTACAATCAGGAACCGAAATAGTTTTGTGTAAAATGTGGCATGTTTGTATACCAATATTTATACTTCGAACAAATACACTAATGTCAAAGCTCTCAAATCGTGATAATCATTGAAAAAAGAGCGCCACTACGATACACTAGCATTTTATCTTTTTAAGCTCGTTTCTCACTTCCAATTTTCTGAGAATCACGGTAATGAGATTCTACACGCCGCTCCGGCGAAGTCTCACCGAGCAAATACCTTTGTGTACCGAGCGCAGTCCGGTAGCCGCGCTCTGTTTGCTGTCGACCTGTTAATTAATAACTCGGCGCACAGTGTATACACAGCCTTATTACCAGTAAAATCTCACAAGTCACGAGTCTAAACTGAGCCAAACCAGTTTCTAGTTTCGGACTCCGTTTTCTAATCACACGCCAATGGTAATCGTATGGGCTTTCACGTTTATTCAACTTAATTATGTCGCATAATTATCCGTCATTAATAAAGGCGCAATGCACCAAAGCCACATTTAAATCCACACCTCGTACCTATTAGTCGCACTAATTTGAATACAAAATTCATGACTACCTTCAATACAATGTTATTTATCATTACCATGCCCATTTAGCCGCGCACCCGCGCTCTATAATTACAGGCGGGAAAAAATGAAACTTGAAGAAACGCGATGGCGACTAATGGCCTGAAACTAAATTTTAATTAATGTCGCGTTTTACGAAATGAAAGTGATTACAGAAATAACACGACAGGTCGCGATAGTGTTCGGGTAAGCCCGATCACCCCCCTCCCCCACTCATGTTCGACAATTTACGACATGGTAATTATGTATACGTGTTTAGGCGCCTTCACCCGACTTTACGGACGGTGTAATTTTGGAAATTAAAAACGGTAAGCTTCAATCGGGCCGTAATATCTAAATGATGGATTAACCTCGCGTTTTGATGTAGATCGATTTATTTGGCCGGCAGCCAGTAATTATTCTTTATCGTCGAACGTGTGGTGAACACAATTAGTTATTGATCAGACGGCAATTAAGCCCAATCGATTTTGTTTGTTGAAGTTGAAGAAAATTGTTTTAGTTCGACGTTTAATCGACGTCGTTTTATGCTTCTAATGGATTCTCGGTCATTAGAATTGACCTCAGTGCCCTTTTATTGTTTATTAGAAAACAATAATTTATCCTTTTATAGGTGACATTAAAAAGTGTTAGGATCATTTACATTCGATTAATAATAAATTCTGTTTGGATTTATAGTCTCGAGTGACAGTAAAACTTAAAAGCTTAAGTAAATATAAATTGGTCCTTCGATATTAACATATCACGAATAAAAGCATATCGATGTGTTAGAAGACAAAGGGCCGCTAAAAGTCAAGTGTAACGTTGTTTAAGTCAAACAAGTACGTCGGGGCACGGCTCTCTCGGAGTAATTGGCGCGGGCGAGCCTCGGGCGTCAGCAACACCTCCGAACGTATCAAACCGTTTTAATAATGAGCTAGCTTGAGATCGTGAAACAATAAATTGCGAAGCTTGGAGGCTTCGTGCACGAGACAGCTATCTGAGGCAAGCATTATGCATCGCAAGTTCCCGAGCCAGCGATAGCGGGCTATCATCTACGAGATTGATAGGAGAATAGCCCCACGGCTAGGCGGGATTCGGACGGCATTGTGAAACACAAACCCTTGTGCACTGTTGTTGCATGAATTCATTAAAAATACGCGCGAACTGTGTTTACGTGGGGTTCTCGGAAAGTTCATTGGTTCATTGTTCGAACAAATAGAAAGTTCCTGGTCGTTTGATTATGCCTTTTTTGAATTTATAATTGAGTTCACCATAAAGTTAGTAAGCTCTGTGGATAATGTCTTGAAGCAGTTAGGACCAAAGTAGCATTCAATTTTAAATACATTACATAAATTGCCGACATGGAATCCCTATAATAACGCTAAAGACTGTTGTTTTATCATAAGATTACATTAGCTCCTTTAACATTATAACGCTTAAATACCTAATAGGTTCTGTAGCGACGCACAACTTACACGCGAACTTTTAATGGAAATCTTTAAATAACTTATAATGTAACATCGAGATTACGAACTCATTAGCACAGCCAAACATCGAACCTGAACCTTATCGTACGATCGTCCCAAACTAGCTCTCAACTTTTCCCTTAATTAAGGAAGTATGATTAACAAAGTGTAATCACGAACACAAAAGTCTTATCATTTGTATTAAGGGGAAGAAACAAACATTGTGTAGCGAAATTAATAAATTAGCAGCTCCGATACTTAGACAGATTCGGAGAAAAACATGTGACTGTTGTTTATTTTTGTGGGCAAATGAGATTTATCTAAGGAAATGCGTGGTCGTTGTTCAAGAATTATTGCTGAAGACTAGTGATAGATGCAGTCTACAGTGTTATTAAAGGCATACATTTCTGTCACTTGTGGTACGAATAAATTAGTTTCGAGAAGAAAAAAAAGGGGTTATTTATCATGATGTCCGTTTCATTATTTACGTTCAAAATGCATAGTTTTCGTCATAATTCTGAAAGTCAAAAATCATCTTTAACCGATACAAAAGTAGTTATAAACACTCTTTTGTTTTAAGCAAAGGGGACTGTTCGTCGGCAAGAAAAGCGACAACAAAGAAAAGGAAACAGCTGATACCAAACTTTTATCATCATGTATAGGGGAACGGTTCATAGACAAACAAACAAAGAGAAATTAATAAATTATCGCCAGTAGAGAGTTATTGCGAAGACGTGTAGAAGACATTACTATGTTGCTTAATGAATAGCTAGCTTTATCTTAAGGGAGGAATACATGATAAATGTACAGTGATTTGTATATGATGAAGTTTGTTAAGTTCTTCCTCGGCCTAGTTGTTGATGGCTCATTAACTCGGATAGGATTGTTGTTTTGTACTGTATTGAAAGATATGCATTAGTGGATTTTTGGCTTGGACTCAACGTTTAGTGCCGCAGCGTGACTAGCTCAGAATGCTAATTTTGATTAATTAATTCATTGGTTACGTCTTGATCTTCATATAGGTAAATTTGTGTTCTGAGACTTTTCAATATTTAACTGTCTTGAAAAGATGGTAAGACATCGATAATGATGGATTTTTAACGAAAAAAAACATGATGGTCCGTAGGCCGAAACACATTGATGCTAATTACCTAAGGCATTTTCATTTCCCTGAAACAAGTGTACCTAATTACTCATAATACCACCTGAAATTCCATTAAAAAAATAATTAACCTTATAAATAATAGAAACACGTAATAACTAAAAAAAGTAATTTAGCTGTAATAATATCGTCACAAAAACGAATCCACTTTCTATTGTAATTACTTTTATAAACGCCAATGACCGTAATGACCACTCCTAATGCGAGTGCTGGCTTCATTGCGTTACTGTGACTCATTAGGGGGTCAAAACGAAATTACCTAAAGTGTGACGGAATCTGATAATGTTCTGGGTCTAAGAGTCCTCTATTAGAGCGTGGCGAATGTTACATACGGCTGCGGTAATGATTTTTTACTTTCTTTAGATTATGTTTGAATTATGGAACTGGAGTCGTTGAATTATGGGATTCCTGTTTTTTGGTATGTTTTTGCTGTGGAAACTACTTTTCGCAAGCTGTGACAAATTTTCATTAATAATACTAATATTCACAACTGAAAATTAAAATTCTCCCTTTAATGTGGTGATTAATATCAATAAGTACTCGATGCTCTTGGAAAAACTTATTTATGTAGGTGGTAGGTTAGTAAGACCGAAAACTGGGAAAAGGGAATCCGAAACTGAAAAATGCTATCTGCCGATAAAGCTGCTAATTATGGAAGTAATTATTATATATCAGATATTCTTTTCTGCTTCTCTTCTAAGATATTATTTTCATGTGAATCCGTTTTTTTCTTACTAGTACTTTACAAAATCAGTAACTTGAGAATATTTTTAATTAATTTTACAAAAGGTGATCTCAAAAATGGATTTATTCATAATGATGTTAATTGATTAGCTTGTACGTTACTATTCAATAACTCTAATTCTTATGAAATACGAACCAATTTTGAACGTTTAATTTACTCAGAATCAAATAATATAACTTTCTAAGTGGATGATGTTGCTCAAATTTTGAAATAACATTATTTGAATAACTTTTTTGAAAGAGCCTTCACGATTTTTCCAATTAAAATACCTATTTGATGCATATGTACTGATTTCTAAAGTATCAAACTTCTCACTACCAGTTTATCAGAATAGCGAATGCTGGCTCTCCAGAAGAAAAAAAATACGTGCTTCTTTTAATTATTGTTAACCAGATTTTCAAAATATTTCATATATTTTGGAAAATCTTAACATTTTAATAATAGTAATTATAAAGATATTTTAAATATTCTTTTAACAAAATTAAAATATATCCCAACATCAAGGCAATGCGCACACGCATCAATATACAAAATAGTCAAAACACCGTCGCGACAGATCTCATTTTGGATTAATTTTACTTCCCCACGCAATTATGATTGGAACTACAAAGTATCGCCGACTTTCATGTGTTGCTCATTCGCTAAAACATAATAGCCTAGGACATAAAAGACAGACTTACTGATCTATTTCAGGAGGCTATAATAATATTCATAGAAAGTTATGCAAAGGGTCGTTGTTCAGGGAATTTAGAATTTCAAGAGACATTAAGATCTCTTAAATCCACAACTGGTATATATACGAAAACACAGTCAGTAAGATCTACTTGCGCTACTCGCAACAATAGATTATTATTTCCAGTGAAACTGTAAAAAAAAAGTTCACAAAATAGTAGGTACACGTACGTTCCACAAAATGTTTTTATCAGACATCGTATCTATATTTTCATTTAAAACAGTAGGTTTTTTCTTTAAGTTTGATTCGTTCGTTTCTGGCCATAGCCAAGTGCTTTGCTTGCCATCTTATGCCTTGCGGAATACCGTAAATTCGTTTTACCAAATGACTTTCAGCAGCTTTTCATAATAACAGGATTATTTGTCTCTCTTAGACCAATTCTATTAAAAGACGTTCTTCACAATGATTATGATGTGTTTCCCAAACTATAGTTATGCACAATATATTCTTTCTTCTATTCTAGTTGACATTGGCATACATTTAAAACAAGATTCTATTCCCCATTATAATGAAATATGTTGTCTTCTCTAGAAAGATTAATTGCAGTCTCAACATTTTCTAGTCCCAGTGACTTTGTGTTATGGTTGTGAAAAATAACACTATCCGCCTACTTAACTTTTGAATGAACTTCATCTGGTTTTTTATTGTGTTGATTCTTTGATTTTATTTTTGATATTACTAGTTACGTAAGTACGTTGAGAGAATTGTATTTTATATTCTTTATGAGTTCTGTCTCTTGGTCTTTTGTTTGCCAGGTATTGTCTGCTTTCTTTCTTCTCCTTGTAAATTTTCTTCTTCACCGTTATGTTTACATCCTTATTAACTAATTAGTCCTTTTGGTGTTCAGTTATTAGATCCTTTATAGTATCTCTCTGAGGTTCTTACTGTTAGAGTTCAAATGCACCTGGGATTTGAGTGATTTCCAAAATACCTAAAGAAAAAAGAAATAAAAACAAATGTGACATCTTGCAAATATGTTGAATCACAAATTCATTTTCATAAAATTTATTTCCAAAAACAATTCATTTTGGACGTGTGCATTACATATCATACAATGTTATGATTGATGACTTGTCTGATAGACTTTTAGAGCATGTCATATTAAATTCACTGGACGCGTCTGTCACACTATTTCATCACATTTCTGAAGTCCGAACATTATAGTACGAAATGAAATCATTCGATTATAATGAAGTCATTAAAAATAATTCCAAAAGTGGACTCATCAAAATTATTTTAGCAGTTTATAAGATTAGCTTTAACACAAACAGACATACGTACTGTCCTCACGATATATTAATCATATTGCCACGCAACGACCATACACAGAACAGCAAGATATTTAATCTAATAATGGACGACCGTGATTGCTTTTCTTGTGCTTTCTTTTATATTTATAATTCATATTTAATGATCGACATTAATGGCATTGCTTTAGGCCGAAGTCGTACAGAACCAGCCAGTATTACTAGATCTTTCAATCCGTTCTTTTTTTCCCTTTGTCGCCTATTCATAGAATGTATAGGGGGGGAGGAGGAGGTCATTTAAAATTGGTCCTTACGTACACGTTAATTTCAGATTTAGGCGCTTTCGTGATTGTTACGAAACGATCATTCTATTGTATGGTGAGTATAATAAAGTGCACCATGATTGTGTAAATGAGCGCTGACTGGCGAGATACGGTGAAGTGCTGATTTAGTTATTTTTTATTTATTTATGTTTTGTGTCCTATTTCAAGGGAACACTTCGTTTTCAAGAAACTCCTTCTTGATATTTGTAGGTATTTGAGACAGAGGATAACAAGCATGAAAAACCCATTTTATTTGATACTCATACCTACTTTCCGATGACTTAACGTTTGCAGGAAAAACCAACATGGTAGGTAAGGGAAAACAACAAAAAAATTGGCGGGAAAGACCAAGATGCAGTAAAGATGTTTACTTATACCAATCGCGTTTTTTCTTTTCTTTAACCGTTTGTTAAAAGGGGATTAAAATTCATAATACTAATAACACTTCTAATAAGTGTCATGCTGTAAACCGTTTTTTACAAGTATCACTGTATGTTTTTCTCAAAGATTTAAATCGTAGATGTGCCCTCACCGTACTACGTCGCGCGAAAAAGTGCCCATAGTGAGAAGAGTGACTTCGCACAATAATAATGGCGTTTCCATGACAATCAAGTCAAATGTCTGCGATATTGTGTGTCAGAGGTGTCAAAACGAAACAGAAACGCGACCATCTTTTAACACGGCAGGGCAAATCTACGATTGAAATCTTTCGTTTTTCTCAAATACTCAGACAGACAAGGAAAATTAAAGATACTTTCCGCAATAAAAAAACGCTGTTATCGTACTAATATAATTTGATGAATCCTAAACGACATAAAATAATAGATTTATTAATTTATCGAGTTGAGAAAAAAATAAAACTGTTTCTAACTTTACCTCGTTTTACATGTTTGTATGATTTTATAATACATCGCGAGACACTTTTAGAGGGCATAAAATACAGACATACAAATATTTACACACCCACGTTACAAAATTATGAAGATAGTATCGTGTCTTATAACCTAATTTATTCCACATAATTTTAATTCAATCTCGGTATATTCATAAACAACCTTAATTCTGTCATCGGTCACATTGGTAAAATAAAAACAGCTGTAAAAAATTTAGTTGACGGCGGAAAAATAATCCGCGTATCGCAATTAAAAACATAAAACACTCTTAAAATAAGCCTGGAACGAAATATCATATAGCAGAAGAGTAATAACATTAAAACATATACAGTGGGGCAGATGCGCCAATATTCTATTATTACTGGCTTTTCAACGCGAACGGCGGAGCATTCCTGACTATTTCTATAACCCTAAGATGAATCATTAAATAATAAAATCCAAAGCATACTTAATGCTCAACAACACATAGAAATCTATTCACGAGCGCGTATTAACTAACACAGGCGCGCGCTAATCAGTTCCAGATCCATTCCTCGTGTTACTGCTCAATCGGACGTGCACACTCTAGCAGAACACCTATACATCAATGGTCGATCTAATTGCGAACGCGTAAACACACTTCCATGTGTTTGTGATCATTGTAACAATGTGCGTGATTCCAGCCTTTAGCAGCACTTTAAACAAAAATACAATCCAATTAGAACACTGTTTGAATTTGAAATTGGGACGGTTACGATCTGACAGATGGCACACTATAAATAAGGGTATGTAGTTAGCACCGCGCATCAGTTTCTGGCGTGCGTTTTGTTCACGCGGATGCGAGAGCTGATATTTTAATGTCTCCAACTTATTAGCCACAAATGTCATATCGTTTGATGCATCAGCTACTACTTTGTTAAAGTTGGCTGCGTCCAGGGGATTATTTGCAAGCGTAAATTAGGTTCACGTGCGTTTTAATGCATCCCGCAAGTGTTAGTGTTCCAGTTCGATAATCTTCGACTGGCGAATGGATCAGGCGGAGATGATTCATAATGTTCTGTTCTATTGTTGGCTTGCATATTGCAAACTGGAATTATGCAATGTCCATCGTTTTGTTATATAACGTTTGGTAACCACATTAACTTACCTTAATACTGTTATTGCTCAAAGATGAAGTTCGTCATTTTAATTGGTTCTATATTCAGCTTTAAGCTCTTCCATGACGTCGTTGAACACATTATTTATTAGTTTATTATAAACTTTGGATGATTCCAGGAATTTTCTATCCAATGCATTTGTGTAAATTGTATTTTTTTTGAAATAATGTGTTTATGTCAAACATTGTGTTGAAGTATTAAATTCGTTCGCCGATCTCATGATATAATGCCGTGATCCACTTAAACATGCTATTTTAGCTCACCACATTAAATTTGATCGATCAGAGCTATATTTTTACTGTTTACCAAATATTTAAGTAACGGCCATAAGTCAGACAGTAAAATAATTCAAATGTGAAATTTCATGAACGCTCATAATGAACTTGGCAGACGACCAAAAAACGTCTTATTTTCGATGTGGAATCTGGACCAATTTTTATTGCAACGCTTTGGAAATTGTGATACAAACGACCCCCACAATGACTTACCAATTATAATGAGTGTGCGGCGATGGCGCAGATACAAACAAATGAATAGAGCGGTTACACTTCCATTTAGATATTGCACGGTTAAATGCGCGCCGAAGCATTACACGGCAGTAAATCATGCTCTCCAATCTGCGCACTAACGCACCAGACTACGTTGTTTATTTCTTCATCATTCTCAGCCTTATTTATTACAAATTCCTAAATTTTTATTGTTCCGTCATAAACGAAATACTTGCCTACCCGTAGTTCCAGATTCGATAACACGTGGCGTTTAGATCGAAATCTTTTTAACGGCATTCCTGGTGGACGTTCACTTTGGCACGAATATCAACGGGAACATTACAATAAACGCCCGAATATTCTCACCTATACTTTTGAACACTCATAAGATTTATTTCTGTGACTTGAATCAGTTTTATTGCTTCTACGTTCATCTGTACTCATTTATAACCGACATAGATACTCTTTTTACGATTCGAGGCGCTCTGTTTATTTTCGTTTTTAATTACCTCTAGCGTGGGTAGAAGAGCAAAGTGACAAAATAAATTCGGGAACATAATATTGTTAGGAGGATTCGTAATACTGAAATGACTGCGATTGTGTGATTATGATTTACCGCCTGTGTCTGCCCACGGCACGGTAGTAAAATTGACAAATTGTGGAGTCCGACCAGTCCGGCTGAGTAATACAGTATTTATACCAAATTTGTCGTGGTTCCATGCTAATTTCCATGTAACTAAACTTCAAAACGATACAGAAAGTAAAATAAATAGAGATGACGGAAACGATTAAACTCGCGCAAAATCTCTGGAATAATTAAAATAATCGAACGCAACAGAAGTAAATCCATTACAAATTAGGTGTCAGGAATAGATTTAAAAATATGTTCAACCGCCAAGAAGATTAATGAAATAATTCCACCAGTCTAACACTGCAAGCTACATTCTAGACACAATAAAAAATACACATTCTGCAGAAGGCGTAAGAAGTGGTCTTAATTTTGACGATGCTAATAAAATGTGAACAGAATTAATGACATCCACTAATTTGAACATTTTAATAACAATTCTAATGGGAGTTAGAACTATAATTCTGTCAATCACAATTCGAAATGAGAATGTTGACGTGAACATTTTTGATTCGTAATTTGTACATTTTGTAGTGGTCTAAGAAAAGTATGGCCGATTATAAAAAAGATCTTAGTTGTGTTGGGGAATGTACCGACTGACATTAATGAGGCATCTCCATCACGACTCATCTCAATCAAATCCCGCGACTGAGTCAGTATCGATGCGTTCGCGCATAACGACCGTCGGATGCGCCGAAGTGTTCCAGAGAGATTGTAAATATTTCTCTGTTTCAGAACACGACTAAAATAGATTAGAACGCGTGTTTCTAAATCCCCTTTGAAGATTACACACGCCGGCATTAGATCTGGCAAATTACCCTCTAACAAAGATTGTATTAATTACCTGCTCCCGATAGCTCGATGTAAATACTATTTAAAATTAGATCAGCGAGTTGCGTGCGCGCAGCTTTTCGGCGCCTTATATATCTGTCATTTTCCTCAGATACTTTGAGCTAGTTGGGTTTGGTTGAACACGGTAATTAATTCTTGTTCTTACATTAGTCACTTTGTAACGAAAATAACTTCTGTGCTAAGATTGCCAACTGAAAAAACATTAGCTGTTACATCGGATGTAAAAATTAGATTCGTATTCCGAACGGACATGAGTTATTGTTTGTGTGACAAGCTTTGATAAATTTTTAAACTATATTACCGACTTCATGTTCGAGTTTTTTCCGGAATCGATGTCTATTTAGAGCTCCCTAGCTGCGTAAGTGTAGTTTTGTCTGTTATTTGTTTTATTAATCGATTCAGACATCGAGCAAATGTTTTCTCGTGTAGCAGTTACAAATGGGATCGAGGGCTAATTATGTAATGTTGGTCCAGTTTCAGACGTACTCTTAATCGATAGCCATTTTTTATGCCATTTGAAGCGGGAAATGGAAATTTGTTGTTTATTTTCGGTTACGAAATATCTATAGGTAAGTGTGTGTGGAGGAAAATAGTTTTCTTTACTTCTGTTGAATAGATTTGTCTTAAATATTTTTGAACATGAATAAAATACAATGATTCAGGCAGAAATTTTCACGGGGAGCACGTGATTTTCACGGTCACGAGGAGCTCGTGGCTAAGTAATAACTGCCGCACAGGTCGATCCATCAGCTTAAGCTACACTTGCCGGGGTTGGTCTGTGGATGAGTGACCATTTTTACATAGGTAGGTACCGAGAATCCTCCGTGCCTCGGAAATCACTTTAAGCCGTTGGTCCCGGCTGTCATTCGTGGATCTTTGACACGTCGTTACGTCGTCGTTGTCGTTACGGGTCGTCAGAAGCCCTAAAATCTGACAACCAGTCTTACCAAGTAGTATCGTATTACCCAGTTACTGGGTTGTGGAGGTCAAATAGGCAGCCGCTCCATGTAAAATACTGGTATTCAGCTGCATCCAGTTAGACTGGAAACTGACCCCAATATAGTTGGGAAAGGGCGAGGCAGACTGATTCATGCAGAGATTTTCAACATTTCTTGAATGAGTCATATCATGATGATTTAATCTTTACAACATCATTGAACACAAGCCATAGAACATCTACTTAATTCTCCTGTTTATGTAGAATAAACTATAAATGTCTATTCAGCATCATCAGGTATAAAGATACAACATTGTGCATACTAAGAGGTAACATTGTATGTAGCCATAAAATCACTCAGTACTCTTTTAATGTCCAACCAAGTGCCAAAATAATTTAAAGGCACCACCAAAAACAAAGGAACCGTAAGTATTTATTATCGCACGTAATATACTCATAAAAATTCAGGGAAGCAGAAAATTTTCTGACTTATTAGACGATGTCGAACAGGTTTCGGAAATCGAGAAATGAAAATTACATGTTATTAACGTACATCAACACTGTACGGTTGTTATAACACAAAAGATAAACAGACCGAATTAAATAGTCCCTCATTATACGCACATTTTGGTTAAAAGTTAGGTTATTTGGGCGCGGTTGGGTTATCTCGTGCGGGGATCTGACGATCGCCACTCGAGATTATTCGGTTCTGGTGCGTACGAATTCTTAAGTATAGAACGTTATTGATGATGTTTAATAAGCATTGCAAGGTGGTTGGTGGCGGTCATTTAATAATTTCTGATTTATTCTTTTGTTTTTTGTGTTCGGTTTTTTTTTTCATGGAAATGGTGCTCCTTTTCTGTTACTTAGTTGCAGCAAAATAATTGTATTTATTACTTAAGTTATCTGCATACATTATTTAGTTTACTTACTATCTTACCATTTAGTACAAGATTACCTGATAAAAAAGCATAATTTTTAAACCAATTCATCATAAGACATCTAACACTAAAATGCGGGTCAAATACATTTACTAGCATTATCTACCAAGAGTGACTATCTATATTTTCCGCTCCATCAATTTCCCCTCAAAACTAAACACAGTCTCATAAATAACAGCAAACTTTCGTATCACTCGAAACAAAGTGCCCAAAAAATCGAGATCAATTCAATCGAATGCACTGATAACCCGAAATTACGAGTCAAAACCGGCGGTATTAACAACACAGAAAGCAATAAAACAGCGTGAAATGGTATGAGAGCATTAATTCGATTATCAGATTGAGGTGTAAAGCGAGTTTCGATGTTTATCTAGGTATAAAGAGGCGCCGTATAAGAAATTATTTTACAGCATTGAAATAATAAAAACACTCATTAGCGATCATTAAGGTACCGCCTCCGCGATTTAGGGTTAGATAGGGAGGTGCGAAGTTTATTTTGTATAATAACAGAGCGAAGGTGGTGGTTGTCTATCTATCAGTAGAATTACGTTGCAGGTTATTGTGATAAAAGATAAAGTTTTCGATAAGGTGTAGGGAAAAGAAACCTTCTGAATTAACAGTTTGTTTTCGAGAGTAATGACGTTTGTTTTTTGTTTTCGGTACGTTGAAGTACCTAAATATGTATATTTAATCAACGTCTTTTCTTTTCTTACCGTTCCTCATTATTAACTTAATAATATTCAAGATGTATTATTTGTTTTGCAAATTATAAGATGGAAACTACAATTCATTTGCACTTTCCATCGCCGTGTACTTAACCACCTGTCAGTGTCAATCACTTGCAAATAATTTTAACCTCAGGCAAAATGTAGCTGTCGTTATCCATACATAATTTACATTATACTTGCCAAATGTTCTTTTATAACAAAAATCATGTTATCATTAACTCGACAAAGAGGTCGCTACTCGCGCCGGTACCCAAACCGCAAAACTAATTATTAAAAAAAGATAAAAGAATAATAATACAATTAAAACCGCAACAAAAAGGACTCATTTTCTCCCGACGCGGCATTGTAAGGGTTAATTGACACTTATTATAGAAACTCAAATAATATCTTGTTTGTTAATTACATTTATTTTGGTTTTTGTGTCGGTAGAGATGAAATAATTTTTATTGTTGTTTTCGGGGCAGTCTATTATTATTGAAGAGTGAAAAAGAGATCCTCATAATTTTTTTGGTGGAAGAGAAACATCAATTGGCTCATTAAATCAGAGAAACTTGTTCTGATACTTTTTTAAACACAGCAGATTTTGCAGATTAAGCAAAATGAAAAGTGCTAAGAGCAAATACTGTACATCTACGGCTTCAGTTTCAGAGATTCGTTCCTCAGCCTACGCACATTTTGTGGGGAATTATTAATGTTCCACCGTTCCATAATTTATATATTTTAGTATTGGATATTTATTATATTTAAGATTGTATATTACATTTTGAATCAGAAAGACCCCAATAGACCGTTCCAAAAAATCTTGCCAATGATTTATGGTTTGCTGATATCAAACTGTAATCTGTTATTTCTTTCTTCTAAAACCAATAAGATGTTATACTCGTATAATGATTCAATAGTGGGCAGTTAGACCCTACATCACATCTAAAACCATATGTAAACCATAGATTCTGGGTCACAATATAAATATGGACATTAAGGAAAATAGGCCTATTTGATGAAATAATAACCTACCCTTCACTTTTTTAAAGTACGCGGCTACCACTCGTCTCGACACAGCACCCACAACTGACAGCACCGCGACAATCGCTTACGGTCTCGTCAATGAGCGCATCTGTGTGAGTGTGCCGTTTCGAACGTTTGCTACGTAGTTTTTGTACTGTCCATATTTGTGCTGTGCCTGTGTGCACTCTTCCTCGAACTTCAAACAATTTGTAACTATCGACAAATACCCCTTATACCTTACAATACATATAGTTTTAATGATTCAATCAGTATCTAGTCTCTGAAGTAATAGGGGCAACTAATAATTGCAGTAATGTCGCCATTAAGTTTAATTGTGACAGTAACTGGCTTGCCTGGCTGAAGCCTACTCGCTCTATCAAGTGGGCGATGTACTAGCAGGCTAGGGATCCTAAATCAATTCTTATCTTAAGTAGGTAGATGGAGCTTATTTTGAAACATTAGTACAGTAGGCTGCGCGTCAGTCGTAACAAAACCATTATATAGCATAGCAAAATCAGCCTATAATGTGTGTTACGGAATAACACACATAAAATGACAATTGATCGCAATGGGTTTTATTTTGACAGTTCACCTGTCACAATGGCGGGTTACTCATTTTCACAGTTCATCAACGTTCATTGCGTTATTGACGTTGTTCCGCAGACGAATTTTTCAAACCTATCAAGCAATAGATTTTGTTTTTTTTTATTTCAAAACTCTAATTCGATGATGACAGTGAGATACACAGTTAGGGTACAGATTACAGAAGCAACCTGATTAATGATCTATTTTAGAGAACACTCGTAAGTAATCACGTCAACTCCAAAGTGTTTCCAGCCAGCGAGATCTTCATTAAACACTTCACATTACGTCATACGCTAAAAACACTAAATAAAAATAGGTACGTAAATCAAGGCAAGATTTATTAGTGATTTCTTCCAAGTTCTAAGAAAATGTCGGCGTCCGACTGAAGAAGTCATCACACTGACGTACATACCCTCTATTGTTTACCAAAAACCATTTAATTTTATTCAACGACGTGAATTATGAAGGAAATTTATTCCGACATTAAGCTTAGTACATTATTAACATGGTTGTTTAATGCATTTAGTAAAAATATTTGGTGTTTCGACAAGTTAACCCAATAAACTTTGCTGGAATGCATAATAAAATAATCTTTTGCTTGTATATTTATTTTGTCAGTAGTTGAATGTAAATCCGAAGAATGAAGTCATCGAAAAATTTAGTGTTTTATAAATCTAGACCTAGGTGTCTTTATGAAGTTTTAAAATAAGTCTGTTTATTTATTTAAGTGGTATTTTGGATGAACAATATCATTGGTACCAATATTTCAATACCTATCTAAATTTGTATGACTGCTAATAAAATTTTCCAGCATAGTGCTCATATACAAGAGCGGCACGTTGCCAACGGCAGAGGCAACTGCAGCCGTCGACACGAGTCAGCGTCAGCCGTAGATGCGTCGGCGGCTGCCGTCGACAGAGGCAACTGCAGCCGTCGACGCGTCTACGGCTGCCGCCGACGAGTTAAATTAACAGTAGTCCTAAGGTAAGTACTGGAAATACATTATAGTTTCAATTTTAGTTGACGGTACCTTATAATCAGACAATGTGAGACAGCAGTTAGTCTAAAGCCATTAACTGAACCTGTTTGGTTGTATCAAAGGCGGAACATTAGTACGCGAAACGAGATCATAATTGATTCCTATGGCGTCACAACATACTATAAGTTAGTAACTTAAGGCAGCAACAGAATAGCACGGTTGAGTGTTCATTACCTCAGAGAAAAAACCACGAAATGCCCTAAAAAAAGGTCTCGACGGCCACGACCACGAACAGTGGTCGCAGCTACCAGGTAAGCTATAGGAACCGATTCGAATTGCGCACTTGGTCGCAACGGCCAACTAGCCGCAGACGATACAATACCACTATACGGCCACGACTGGCTGGGGCCGTGGCCGTTTAGTGCGCGGGGTCCTTAATGAAGGCAGCAAATAAGAAAGGTTTAAATGTACTGAATTGGACAATAATGACAGATGAATTAAGTCATTAATTGCATTTGAAATGGCTATAGGTATCATGCACTTTGATTCAATTGATATTATTAAAAATAATGCATAACTTGTCTCTGTTTCCTTTTGAAACGTTTATTTCATTCATAATAACGTTACATTCATAAACGAAATACATTAATTCGTTATTAACCAGTACAAAATCAAGCCCGAGGCCAAATAAGCCCATTTAATTACTAGAGTCAATGCAAATTGTTAATTTTCGCTGCAATCGTACCTCGTTGCGGTCTCACACACATTTCGCCGGAAGGTACAAATTCACAGGTACCCAGTACAACGAGGAACATGGATACAAACGGACTGGAAGCGACACCTTTAGAATGGAACGTACAACATCTTTGTGTTTTTGAGACAGAAGTAGGTAGGTACCTTTGCATTTTCATTAGGTATGGATAATGAGCTTTTTATGGTTATGTATGTTTTTTAACGTTTTTGCTAAAAAAATGCATGACTTTAGAAGAAGCTTACTAGGTTTCATGTCTGCTCTTATTGGCTTGTCTCGTTTAAAATCATGTCTTGTTCAAAATCATATACAACGTGTCCCAAAATTCAACGATAAGCGGGCACCAGACGGTGGACCTGCTCATCACTACCTGAAAAAAAAATTATCTTTTTTTTGTTGGAAATTACAAAGCCTTTAAATATCCCAGAACGCCTGTAGTTTTTACACAAAAATCTACAGGCAAGGCAGGGAATCTTGTTTATAAATAGTACACATTTTTTTTGTAGCTATTTTGCCTAGAGTAGCAGAATATACCATTTTGGAATCTTGATTAGTTGCGCAATTTTTTTTTAAACTTGCCGTAGTAGTGTCCATACTTTTTTTTTACACCACGATGACTGAGTGGACTGAAAGTTGAAGACTTTGAAATTTTAAGTAAAATAATAATTTTGATTGATTTTTGTGTAAAATCTACAGGCATTCTGGGATTTTTAAGGGTTTTGGTGGATAGCAGTGCTACTTAGGTTGACGATTTAAAAAAAAAACAGAAATATTAGAAAAACTGTGGTGATGGTAGTTAAAAATATGTTAAGGGGTGTCAATTTCCGAAGGATTTCAATGTATTTTTGGTAATTTCCAAAAAAAACATGATTTTTTCTCGAGTAGTGATGAGCAAGTCCACCGTCTGGTGCCCGCTTATCGTTGAATTTTGGGACACGTTGTATACCAACGCAACAACACTTTAAAAAAGAAAACGTCTTTGAAATGTTCAGTCGTCATTTTGCAACGAGACAACTTCTTTACGACTTTTTAAGTTTTTCTAGCTACACAACCTTAATGTTTTTCTTTTTACGTTTTCAAGTTCTTCTGATCTTTTCTCTTCACTCTTTAGGAATTCCCTGCAAATTATCCAATTTACGCACCATTTGGCAGTGACCAAAAAAGCATGTAAAATGTATGCACCACTTAGCAGTGACGTATAACACAATATCGTAGCCACTTCCATATCCCCTCTATCTTCACCGCAACAAACTCTCACAATAAGCACTTGGAGCTACAATTAGCCGTTTTGTAGTCGATGTAAAGCCACAATTAAGCCTTCTGAGAGGTCCGACAAGTCTTCAACTGCGTGAGTTTTAATAAACTGTTCATTTCCTTGCTCTTTGTCAGGTGATGTCGTTAATTTATAGTGTGGTGCCTGATTCATTGGTGGATGAGTTTATGCAGTGATAATCAGTATCTCTTTTAGTTGGTAATATTTTCATAATTATTATTAATGGAGCTCGTGACTAAGTAATAACAGCCACACGGGTCGGATTGGTCCGTGGATGGGTGACCATCTTTAAATACCGAGACTCCTCCGTGCCTCGGAAAGCACGTTAAGCTGTTGGTCCCGGCCGTCATTCGTGGATCTTTGGCAGTCGTTACGGGTCGTCGGAAGCCCGAAAGGCTGACAAGCAGTCTTAGCAAGAGGTATCGTATTACCCAGTAACTGGGGTGTGAAGGTCAGATAGGCAGTCGCTCCATGTAAAATACTGGTATTTAGATGAGGTTAGACTGGAAAGCCGACACCAATATAGTTGGCAAAGGCTAGGCAGATTGATTGAGTTTCATATTATTAGTGAAAGATCATATCACCACGCTTGTAAGCGATTAACCAGAGGTATATCTATAGTACACCCACATTTCGCCAGTTATGTTTAAGTCCCATGTAATAAAGGCGAGCCCATTGCCATCAATCGGGCACAAATCCAGACTCCGGGCTGCTACTGAAAAATTCCAGATGTAAAAACCTAATTACACTTTTTCCGACTTGAGAATCGAACTCATGTTCAGCAGTCGGGAAAGAGTTGTATGTACTGTAATCTCTACTGTGAGAAAAAAATTTAACGTTCATACAAATTGTCTTGTTCTAAAAAACTACATACATAATCATTTAAACATTTCGTATTTTTTTTATCTGTTCTCCCATCTTTTAAAATACAACATCAATTTACAAATTAGTTTATCAAAACGTTAATCTAATCTAAATTTAATTGGTCAGTTCGTATATCAATAAACAAATCGTTTACTTTATTACACTTAATCACTTCAGAATAACAATAGCCTTTTAATTTAATTCATATACCTTTGAAACAGCTTGTGCCATAGACGCGTATGTAAGAAATATCATACTATAAAGGTTCCGCACAAAAACATTATACTCTCTCAACGTAAAGGTGTTTTATTTACATCAAGAAAATATCACATCTGTTTTTTTAATGAATAGAACAAATAAAATAAATGGTACATATAGATACTCAAAACAAGAGCTTTGAAAAACGAAATCAAAATTCACTTTTGCTTACACATAACCCTAAACCAATCTAAGAATACAAATGGCTCCAATTAAATCTAATAAAATGCAAAGTAGACAATAAAACAAACAAATTATAAAGGCATTACCCACTCATAGTAGGATACATTAAAATTCTATTGTAATTTATCAAGAAATACGCCTTCCCCTTTCTCTAGCCTCTTCAAAACTTACATATACTACAACCAAACAATAATCCACAATCAAGAACCTTAAGACTGAGGTATAAGGTTCAAAGTCGAATGTGTTAACATCGTGAGCAGTATAAGTAAGGTTGTCAGATATAATTGGCGTTAAGTGTCTGTTAAATTATAATGAAACATAAGTAGATAGCATCCATACAATGTTTTTCTTGTAATATACAATTAGCACATATTGTGGTACAATAGTACGTATGTCATCACACGAAGAATCTACAATTACTTGAAGAGTCCCTTATGATTGTCGGTTTAAGTTAATTGTTACTTTCATACAAAGATAAATTACTTATATGCATGTATGGACATTAATTGTCTGTGTTAGTAGTGTTTATTGTACTATGATAATGACTTAAAGTCAGTTTATAATTTAATGTTTTCATTCTTAGTCTGTAATTTCTTGATTTCTCTACTTTGACGACTTCATAGACCTGAATTAAAAAGGTGTTTTTTTTTTGCAGGTACGTCTGAGTCTTTATTTGCCAAGTTACAGTAGACCTAGGTAAGTACGTTTACATAATAATAGTTATTAATACAGTTTGTGAAAATCGCAAGAATTTCTTGAAGACAAGTCTGAGTGGACGATTAGTACTTAAACATTAAAAAGTTTATAGATAAAACCAGCTGTCAATAATGATGAAACCTACAGCCTCTATCAAGACCCTGATGCTTACCAGTTTATTGTCACTGAATTGTCAATTGAAACTAGTTAATAACTACTTCATAATATAATCAAAATACTATCTACCTAACCTTTTCCCAACTATTTTGGGGTCGGCTTCCAGTCTAACCGGATCCAGTTGAATACCAGTATTGCAGACCATACATGCAGCGACTGCCCATCTTACCTCCGCAATCCAATTACTAGGTAACACGATACCCAGCCTTCCCTTTCAGTCTGCAGTCTTACCCTTGGTAAGACTGGTGGTCAGACTTTTGGCCTTCTGACTATCCGTAACAACTGTCAGAGATCTACAAATTACTGGGACCAACGGCTTAACGTGCTTTCCGACCCACGGAGGGGTCTGGGTATGTTATGGATGATCACCCATCCATGGACCGACCCCGGCAAGCGTTGCTTAACCTTGAAGATGAAACCGTTCGGCTGTCATTATTTTGCCACGAGCCCCCTCATAAGAATCAAACTAACTATCCTTCATCTAATAAATCTTTGCTTCCCATTCGCAAGATCAAAAAAACAAAATATTTGGACATAATTACTCGTACCAACACAAAACAAATTATTACGCACTAAATAATTCCTCTTTCAAAAAGGACGCAACAATTGCGTGGCCGCCATCTTTATTCATGTTTCCTTTGCTAAACACGTGTGTAGACAAAGGTAATTAAGGGCTTTCATCAGCTCAATGGATCGAGGTCACAGCACGTGCTGCATTGAAGGGTTATAGACAGTGTACTACTTACCTTACGAAGGGGAGGTTATTGGAGAAGTTCCACTTGAAACAAATGAAGTCGAGGACTTTTGCAAACATTATAAATGGAGCATTGACAAGTCAAGGCTCCCAAATATTTTCTTGTATCATATTCTTACTTAAATATATTTTTATTTTATTTGTTTTACGGCACTAGAAATCCTTGATATCGAGAAGTACTAGAGTCTGCTAAAAACCAAGTCTAAAATAGTATGGTTAAACGCCTGCAATTAGCAGCACTGGGCGCTTTGAAGTGTGCCTACCAACTGAACAACTGACCTACCAACTGAACAACTGACCTACTAACTGACCAACTGACCCACCAACTGAACAACTGACCTACTAACTGACCAACTGACCCACCAACTGAACAACTGACCTACCAACTGAACAACTGATCTACCAACTGACCAACTGACCTACCAACTGGCCAACCAAAGAGCAGTGGTGTCCCAGAGGTAACTGCCCCGACATACGAAATGTAGGTCGTGAGTTCGAACCCAGCCAGGCACTTTACTTTGTGTAAATGATTTCATCACTACTTCTCTCAAGACGTTCACAGGTGAAATCGCGAGGAATCCGGCATATCCTAGAACCAAAAATTCGAAGACATGTGACATCTACCAAGCCGCACTGGGCCCGTCTGGTAGATTATAAGCCCACTCCCTCTCGAAGAGAGGAGGTCTGTGTCCCAGTAGTGGGAAAATTATAGGCTGCTTATGCTATGCTTACATACCTACCAAATGTCGAGTTTCTGACACGGACACTGTGGTACTTCTGAGCTAATATTTTTTTGGTAAATAAAGTAGGTATGAGATTAAAAGGAATACGGCGACAGCGGTGTAATTATTTTATACTGTACATATTAACAGATACCTATGGTGTATGCTTTATAAATCTCACTATATATAGGTCAATGAGGACAAAGATTTTGTACAACTGCGCAATTTATAGGTAAGGAATGGAAACGAACGTCCTTATTTTAGGGTGGCCTTTGGAAATTATATTACAGTTTCGTTCTAGTAAGTATTAAAAATATTACAGTGTTTGATACAATAGTTTTAACCCGTTTCTGAAGAAATGATAATAATCATAACTATGCGCCATACCTGAAGGACATGAATGACAATCGAAAGTAAAACAGCTGCACTAGATGCAAAAGATAGAGGATGCGAAAATATGGCTGAAAAAATTACTAGTTGCAGAAAAGTCAAGTTAAGAGTTAATATAATACTCATAATTAGCGATGTTAATAATAAGTGCAATGAAGATAATAATAATAATAATACCAGCCTGTTACTGTCCCACTGCAGGGCAAAGGCCTCTTCTCATACAGAGAAGGCACGAGCATTGATCACCACGCTTGCTCAAGACGGGTTGGCGATTTCAGACTTATATTAAACACAAGTCCAGATTTCCTCACGATGTTTTCCTTCACCGATGTCAGTAATGTCCAAGACAAACTCAGAAAGTACATGTGAATTGAAAAAGTCACATTGGTGCTTGCCCGGATTTGAACCCACAACCTCGTGCATGAGAGGCGAGGCCTTAACCACTGGGCCATCACGACTAATGAAGATGGAATGTATAAAAGACTAGCTGCCCGCCCCGGCTTCGCACGTGTAGCACTAAGTACTAATCTACGGCGTCTACCTACTTAACGACGGGGCCTGTCTACCTACCCAACTACCGTACCTACCTACCTATCTACCTGGACTTCTGACGCTCTAAGAAAAAATATACCTCAAATAATTTTGAACATTCAGACTTATATGGGAACTATCTAAATTATTTCGTTCTCAAATCAAATCAAATTATAACGCGTATTCGTTCGAAATTCATTTTTGTTTTGTTTATTTTCGGCTAGTCTATCCTGGGTTGGAGACTCATTTCCTAAGAAATGTAAGGGAAAAGTTTTTGCGAAAATTGCCCTTTTTCTTGCTGATTGTATTTTTTTTTTCAAAACCGAATGCAGATCAAAAGTCTCAAAATCTTAAGGACAGTCTGCTAAGACCGTTTTCTTGTAGCTACAACGGTTAAGGTAGCTAGCTGCCCCACAGCACCATCTCAAAAATCCGCTAGAAGATTAATAATTGAAAATGTCAAAAACAATCAAATACAATAAGAAATACGGCCACAGCTGTTAAGTATGCACTAAGTAAACAACGATCAGATAGGCAGTAGCTCCATGCAAAATACTGGTATTCAGCTGCATCCGGTTAGACTGGAAGCTGACCCCAACATAGCTGGGTAGGCAGATGTTAGTGAAGTAAACAACGAGTCTTGGAAGGCATTTTCCACTGATTAGCGGACACTTACTGCTAATTACTTAGCCGCGTCTGTTAATTAGTGAACTCTTAGAATTAACGCTTGAAAATTAGCAACTAATACAGTTGCTGAAGTTTCTCTATTTTCTTTTTAGTAAAGTTTAGAATGACGACTTATTTAAGACATTTGTGTGAAGCCTTCTACGAGACTATGATACATATAAACATGTTACCAAAACATTTAATAAATTCTCTTAATTTTTCGCGATAGCATTTTTTGGGACTAGTTATGCATGGAACAGACGGAGACAAGTGGTGACTCAATGGTAGCGGCCACGACTTTCGAGTTGTAGGTCGTGTGTAGTTTCGAACCCAGACAGGCGCTTTTTTCTGAAAATTTGTTCATCACCACTGCTCTCAAAACGGTGAAGGAAAACATCGTGAGGAAACCGGCATGTCCTAGAACCGAAAATTCGAAGACATGTGACATCTACCAACCGCACTGGGCCCGCGTGATAGATTACGGTCTACTCTTTCTCACAGAGAGCAGGCACGTCCCAGCACTGGGAACATTATAAAGCTGATTATGATGCATGTAACACATTTCTACATCTATAATTTATTTTTCGAATTACTTAATTCGAAAAATAAATTATAGATGTAGAAATGTAACGAATTTACCCTACTTAGGGTAAATTCGTTAGAGATGGCCGTACGGGAGAGCTGGCCAATCAATATGATTGGCTCATTTATTCACAAGGTGGCGCTGTATTTAAATTAGAATACTTAGTGCACCGCCACGAATAATATCTGAACAAAACTTTGCGCAAAAATAAGTAAATTGGCCTTAATTGAATTTAGTAGTTGTGAAATTTTATAGTAGGTTCGTCTACCATCCGGAAATACTAATATTTTTATTACTTATTTGTGTTTTTGTGAGTGTATTGTGTTGGTTTATATTTTTCTTCGTTGTAACCTCAAAATGGGAAAATAATTGTAATTCGAAAGTTTAAAAATTAAGGTGGCCATCTTACCTGGACAAAAAGCAGAGATAGCCATATAACGGCTGTCAAACAGATAGAAAGAAGGTCTGAAAGTAATATTAGTATGGATAAACCAATATTATGTGATACATCTGGTGAAGAAGACGCAGAAGATGAAGCTGACAATTGTGCTAGACGTAGCGAAAAATACTATAAAACACATATCATGAAGATTGGCTTCAATGTTTGATCAGTAATCTGTGTCAATCCCCACATGAGAATTGCACAATTTTTGATGACATGCGCTCTAAATATGGACAGAAGAAGAAAAAGGAACTCCAGCAAGCAGAAATTAAAGAAAAGGGGAAAGGTAGAGGCAAATTCAGTGCCAGCCATCTGTCCCGTACAACTACGGCCATCACTCCCGTATATACCGGGTAAGACGGCCAGTTATGTTTTTTTTATTTTTATTTTCTATGTATGTTCCTTGATTATAAAAATATCTTTATGCTGATTTTCTAAAGACCGATTGTTGTTGATTTTCTTAAAAATAACAGTTTAATTATGCTATCAATATTTTCAGTTTTATTTAACCCTAAAAAAACTATGGCCATCTCTAACGAATTTACATTTGACGGAGATGGCAAGATGAGCTGGACTCGTTTAATAAAAATTGCTCCTTGGCAGCTCTGGACAGAGAGTGGTGGAGAGAGAGTAGAGAGGCCTTGCTGACCATGGTTTTGTTATTAGTAACTGTATATTTATATTATTTATTTTTACTTCGATGGTCCTAGTTTATCATTTGTGACTTCGAGTTACAGCTTTAATAGCTATATGTAATCGGGCACGTCCTTTATGCCTGGTGGCTTTCATTCGGGTATTAAGTTCTGTTTACTTTTTATTTTCGCTTGAATATAGATTTCGATGATTATTTTGTTGGTATATTGGTGTATGCTAGCTGACATATAGCAAATAATTTAATTTAATGTTTTACGTTGCATAATGTACATTATTTTGCATAACTACTATTGTATAGAATCAAGTTTTTCTAACTGAACAGACAGCTGGTGCTGTGTAGTGTGCTGCTGGGGAGGTTGTTGCGCCACTTCTTCTTCCCAGCTAAGCACTAGGAAGTGGTGAAGGGCGGGCGTTTTTGGGGGACTGTCTTATGTAATTTTGACGTTTGAAAAGTGCTGATTCTCAGCCTATTTTGAATAAATGACTTTTGAATTTGAATTTTGCCCAGCAATGGGACAATAGCATAATCTAATCAGCCTATAATATTCCCACTACTGGGACACAGGCCTCCTTTCAGTAAGAGGGTGTCGGCCGTAATCTACCACGCAGGCCCATTGCGGTTTGATAGATGTCGCATACGTCTTCGAATTTTTGGATCTAGGACGTGCAGGTGTTCTCACCATGTTTTCCTTCACCGTTTTGAGAGCAGTGGTGATAAAATAATTTACATAAAGTAAAGTGCCTGTCTGGGTTGGAACCTGGCCACCACTGCTAGGACAATAATGGTGAATATGAAAAGTTTATCAGGAAAGAGAGTCCACGCTTCAAACAACTAACGAGAATCATCTTTTAATTTGCATGAGGAAATACATAAACTTAATCATAATGTCTGTATGCCAGTTCCTTGCGAATTGTTTAACAATTTCCTGCTTCAATACACCTACAAATTATTTAAAACTAGCTTGTGCCAGCGGTTTCACTCACGCGGATGTCGGAAATTATGCCACGGGACGTATTACCGGGATTAAAAGTATCATAATTGTGTGTTAATCCAGGTTATAAACTATACTTTCATCCAAATCTGTTTAGCCGTTTTTGTGTGATTGAGTAACAATCACCCAAATAGAGAAATCTTCACATTTATAAAATTATAGTAAGAAACAAATGAATAAGTCAAAACAGCACATGTGTTAGTCAAATCGGCGTATCAAGTTGAGGAGGAAGCGGTAATTATAATTGCGGCGTCGGCCATCGTCGGCCAACGTCGGCCAACGTCAGCCAGCGTCCCGTGACGCGGGACCCTTCTCAATTGTGGCTCCTGGACTGACGAGCCCTTCCTTCCTTGCGGCTATGGGTTCAAGTTATGGGCTTATGGCGCCTACAAACTGTAGTAACAATAATATTATTTAACACATTGCATGTGTTATTAATTTTAATTTCAGATTAAACTATTACTTTAAATATCACAATATTCGAGTACCTATTTCTCTGAAACACTAAATAGGTACAAGTCACTTAACAGCTCTGTATCGCATAGGGTCACAGCATAATGTTGACCGATAGCCGTTTTGCGTGGATATGACCCCTGAACTGGTTCTTTTTTGTGTTTGTATTTTTTTACGACATTTTTTTCCACAAGTAAACGTATTTTTTTTCTTTATTTAATTTATACTCATTAACATTATCGATAAAATGATGTGAAGAGAATTCCTTCTGAATCCTTTAAAAATAGACGCGTTAATATAGTCTGATTAAGCGGATATGAGTAATTTGTTACCGCTGGATAACTCATTAGTGAAGTCTGGATTATAAGAGAAATACTTGACGCACATAACACTACATGTTTACATTTATAAGACGGTTCCAGCAAAAATAATGCTGTCTCAAAAAGAAAACTAATTTGCACTCAATCTTCGTGTAATCAAGATATAAATTATGAAAAATATATTTCTGAGACACCGTAATATTCCATTTGCACAAATTGTTAGTCACTGTATATCTTTCTAAATGGGATCTACTGATAATTTAATTTCACCCACGCATGATTATGACGAAAAGAAAAATTTTATGAAAATTCATTGCGTTTCTTTTAATTTATTTGTAAAATAAAGTGTAGTTATTCTAACATACTTGCTTCATCTCTAACACTTACGAAACAGATCAAAGATGGATTCTCTTTGATACTGGTTTACGAGCGTTTAACAATAACAATAATTATCGCTTTTCGCTTGTAATTTGGGCCACGCGAATTATTTCCTTAGGTTTGTATATGTACATTATACATGTAGGTTCAGGCCGTTGCGATATTATAATAACATATGTCATTATGTTATAATTGTTGTAAAAAATGTTATTCATTATTTTATGCTGATGCTTAATGGAGATTTGTTTCTGCGTGTTGATTTTAATGAGTAATTAGCAACATTGTAAGTTGTGTATGTATGTATGTAATTATGTTTGATGAATTGAAGGAAAATTTATATCCTGGTTTCAGTTAGAAAAAATAAGTTACTTATTTCAACCGGTAGGTAACGACACTACTTAAATGTAGCATAAATTTGAAAATTTGCATTAATTCATTTCAATTTTACGAATGTATTTGGTTATATGACTTCACAAGCTATTGCGTTTGCGTAAAGATCATGTTCACATAAAGCTGTAATAGATAAAAATCTATTATATATATATAAGATATTTCTTATCTTAATAGGCGTAACAATAAAACTCCAATGTGTTGCTGAAATTAAAGATTTAATTAATATCTAGGTTTTACTAAATGGAATATTAGTAAACTAAAATTATATCGGTACTAGGTATTTCTATACAAAAACATACCTGAAATTAAAGAAACGACATTTAAAGTCTTATAATGCGCCTTAGTCGATTCTCCTTCTAATTTAATAATCTAAATATAATAATTCACAACTAAAACATAATATTGTGTTTTCTATGTCATTTTGTCATCACTACCAATAGACATCAGTGCTAACTGTCACTGTCATAAAACAACTCTTTAGTAAGGCTATGCAAAAAAAGTATGAATAATAACAACATTAAGAAATACATTTTCTTTACATCTCCCCCCCTTAGAGTAGAAAATTTACAAGAAATTTTCGTTCTAAACTAGTCTTCCCCTTCTATTACAACTTCTTTATTTCCGAATGCAGGAACTGGAATAAGTTTCGTGATATGGAAAAGATTTGATTCATTCTTTCTGTGTCTTGTTCCTATTCTATAAATAGAGTTTGATATTTTTTCTAGAATCTCATAGGGCCCAATTTTCAGTTCATCAATTTTTTTCCTATTTAGTTTGTTTCCATTTTCCACATAAACCATGTCCCCTATATTAAATTCATAGTGTTTACGATTTTTATCAAATAGTATTTTGTTATACTTATGTGATTTCATTGTATTTTCAAGTGCTGTTTTTCTATCTCTAATCCAGTCACTGTTTGATTTTTCCTCTTTTAATTCATTCGGTAAAATGTTGAAATCTGTACCATATAAAAGATAACTTGGTGTAAAGCCAGTAACCGAATGATTAGTTTTATTATATTTATTGACGCATTCTTGAGCGATTGTTGCCCAGGCTCTTTTTCTTTGTGCTCCATTTATTTCGCATCTGATTTTGTTAACTAAAGTCTGATTCAACCTTTCATTTAGGCCATTTGAGAATGGTGCATTGACTGCTGTGAAGACCATCGGTATCTGCTTGCCATTTAAGAATTCTTTAAATTCTTTCGAATTGATTCCCGGGTACTGATCGGAGAGAAGCATACCTATGTCCTCCGTTTCTGCTATATTCTTAACTAATTTCATGAAATCATTGGCACTTTGCGTCTTAGAGGTGAGAATAAATGCGTACCTAGTAAAATGATCTACTAACAGATGCAGATATTTTTTTGTCGATCTTGAACCGCCAAAACCTCCAATTGTATCTATAGAGATTATTTCGAAAGGTTTTGTGGCCGGACCTAGGTGAGACATCAAGCCAAACCGATCGTGTCCTCTTGATTTGTTTTTTATACAAATTTCACAGCTTCTACAAGTTTTCTTTATATTTTTTGTCAAATTTTTAGCAGTGTAAAGTGGACTTATCATTATTTGCATTTGTCTAATTCCAGTAAATACTCAGCACATCCGTCAATACGGACGAGTCTGAAGTCGATTCGATAGCGAGTCTACTATCAGCGACTTGTTCTATTATGGGTACTATTTTACATGTTTAATCTTCATGTTGTCATATTTTATTATTAATTTTATATTTTATTATAATTTTCTGAGGTAAGGGCATTGCCCGAAGAATTCTAGGTATTATTATTCATACTATGCAAAAAAAGTATGAATAATAACAACATTAAGAAATACATTTTCTTTACATATATATATATAATTCTAAGTCTGCCTACCTTATATTGAGTAGGTATTAAATTATACATCTATGGTAGGTACTATGGGATGGGCACGCGACATTCGTTGACTGAGGCCGCTGAGTCTAGTAGCTGTGATTGTAGTATCTATGGTTGTGTGGGTAACTACTCTGTATTCACTTATGAAGTGTTTGCCTACAGAGCCATGGTCTTAGTCTTGGTCTTAGTTTTAACTTGGAATATTTTTTTAATGATTATTTAAGCAAAGATTCGTGCAAAATCCACGAGAACCTACTGCCGACAAATTGCTTTGTAGTTTGGCAGGTGTTATGTAAAACTAAAATATTGTAACATTATGGATTAAATAAATATATAAAAAAAAAGATATTGGTGGTTTTAAAGGCGCACTCGGTTCAGATGGTGATCGGTTTTACGAATTTTGCCGAAGCTACATCTAAGTTGTGTCATACTGTAGTATTATAAGTTATCACGTTTTAGCATGGGAATAGCAGTCACTGCACTTTAACTTATAGGTATCTCTCTGTAGGAACCCAAACAATAAACTATAAATATGGTTTTTGGTTATTGGAATATGTTGAAGATCACGAAAGATCATGCAGGACATAAAAGGATTTTATTGAAATAAAAAATGCTAGAAAATGTAGGTAGGTCAATGACCGTTATTGCCATGCTAAAATGCGACAACTATAGTACGTACCATCGAAGAAGTTCATATCTAACCAGTTTGAAAACAAAATCCCGTGAACACGATGACCACATCTGTTACCGGCCCGGTTCTGCAGCCGCCGAGCGCTGCAAGCAAGAATAGTCCTTACGGAGTTTATTTATGAACTTCTTTCTGTGATGACACTATATAAATAATATAATTTCAATTGAATAAGGACGTTGACAACTTTTTTTTTGCCCGTTAGTTAGTTTATTAAAAAATATTGGACAAGTAGTTTTTCTTTTTTTACGTACCTAACCAACAGATTACGGCAATACATTGAGTTAAAATATGGCATGACGTCACTCCCCGGTAGGTTTTATACTGACTTGTGACGTAGCGAGCCCCCACTCCCCAACTTTAATGCGTTTTATCTAGACCATTTTTTATTAATATGATAAAACGAAAAATACGTGTGTAATATTTTTTTATTATCTGACTGACGGACTAAATAGTTTTTATTTTCCCCAGTTTTTCAGGTACATATTTATCTTCTCCCATTTTATATTTCTGTCTTAAATACCAATAACAATAGTAGCCAATGCCTGAATGATAGTAATAGCCATTTATTTTAGTTTTCATTCAAATTTTTTAATTCCGTGATTGTTTGCTACAACTACCATAAAGGTCAGCTCCCATGAACCGATGTAATGACAAATAATTATAATTGAAATACACCGTTACTAACAAAAACTTTCTAACTGTACATTGATTTAGTTAATAACTTGTATACGGATATTTATTTAGTGCGCAATTATTTATTATTTGTTGCCATGTAAGTAGGCACGGTAATGATTCCAATTTAATTGTAGATGGTGTTTCGTGTTCGAATTGGAAGACCGTCCAGTGGGAGTACAAAAAAGGTTTTTTTGGTCCCTATAAGAAAATATAGGTAGAAGTTCAAATGTAGTTTTCAACTGTATGTTATACTTTAGCAACATAAAGTGCAGTCACGAGCATAATTATACAAGATGACACGCCATTTTCCCCTAAAGTATTGATATAAATTTTATTTTCAAAATAATACAATTATGAAATTTCTCAAAGTTACTATCGTTATATCATGAGAAAATTACTTTTGAATTTTGTGTAAGTGTAAGGTATTTATGGTCGTGAGTGCATCTATTAATATTAACCTAAATCGACTGTTCTTATTTAAATTTGTAATTGATTGTCCGTTTTTTTTTAGTCTAGAAGTGAGTATTTTTAGAGTCAGAACATTGTAGTTTAGTCGACTAGTGTGTGTGTGTGTGTGTGTGGCTAAATTAAATATAGTTCATTGTTGGAATACATTATGCGAGTAATCCTCAAAGATTCAGTAACTGTCAGATCAATGAACTTACATTACATTATTTAAAAAAAATATTACGTTTTTTTTTTTTTTATCTTCTTTCAGAACACAAAACAAAAAAATTTGCGGAGTGCGAATCGGACTCGCACACGAATGGTTCTGTACCACCGTACAATATTTGAACACTATGTTTTTTACTTTAGTAAAACAAACACGTTTCTTGAATGGATGCCCCATTAATTTGTAACTTTTTTTTTTGCTGCAATTGAAATAAACAATCTGTGTAAATCTCAACTATCTACCTATTCCGGTCTATGAGATAGCGGAGGCTTAGTCATAGGGTTCCGTTTGGCATCCTTCGGGTACGGAACCCTAAAAAGGTTATTATAATAGAACGTTATTAATTACTAAGTAACAAAAAACGTCATCACTTAAGAAAAAATCTAATACATTTCAAAATCCACGTATCATAATATGAACATAGTCCCGGAGCTGTCTGCCACGGCAGCGTCATTACCCGTTTTGTTAATACCGCATCGCTCTTTTGTTATTTTGACACAGGAAGTTATTAAAGCAATTAACTGGGGCACAGCTCCTGGGCTATTATCATCTCTAGAGTGACGTGTTAATGCCCAACCGCTAGTGATGAGGTACTATCGAGATCGTTTTGGTGAATCGATTGAGTATCGAATATTATCCTCGGTCGGTGAAGGTTCTGTTTACCTACTTCATGCAGCGTCTGTTGATTACTGTTATAAGTTCTCTTATATAAATAATTAAATATAGTTTTGTGAATAGCAAGTTGAAAACCTTATTTTTTTCAAAACCCATTAAAATGGACAATAACTTTTTATTTTTCCTTATTTGTCAACAAAAACATCAATGTAATAATTATCCATGTTTGCAATGTATTTTATTATGATTTATTTATGATTTGTCAGAACAAGATAAATTAATAATTTATCTAGCCAATTTTTTTATTTATTTTCTTATACTTCACAGGATATAATAATAATACCAGCCTATAACTGTCCCACTGCAGGGCAAAGGCCTCTTCTCATACAGAGAAGGCACGAGCATTGATCACCACGCTTGCTCAAGACGGGTTGGCGATTTCAGACTTATATTAAACACAAGTCCAGATTTCCTCACGATGTTTTCATTCACCGATGTCAGTAATGTCCAAGATAAACTCAGAAAGTACATATGAGTTGAAAAAGTCACATTGGTACTTGCCCGGATTTGAACCCACAACCTCGTGCATGAGAGGCGAGGCCTTAACCACTGGGCCATCACGACCGGTCACAGGATATGTCCTTTCTAATTTTTCTTAAACTTTTCTTATCTAAACTAATATTATAAAAAGAAAAGACTGGATTTTTGTATGTTTGCTTGTTTGCTTGTTTGTAATGAATAAACTCAAAAACTACTGGGCCGATTTAAAAAAATCTCTCACCATTAGAATGTATTATCACTGAGTAACATATGCTATAATTTATAAAAATATCACGCAGGCGAAGCCGCTGTCGGAAGCTAGTAATTAGATAAAATGTTTGATTAAATAATAAAACGATTATCGCACAGTCACATCACTAGTCTCATCTCAAATAATATCGGTTCTTTAATTTTCAATCGGAATGAAAGCTACTGTTCGATCACAATGCACTCTCTCATATACACTATGGACATAATTGATAGTCATACAGCCTTAACAATAGTGAAATCATTCACACAGGATGCTCTAAAACCAACTTTATTTAGAAGAAAGTAAAGTAGAGTTTTAATTGTGGACTATGGATGGAGGTATTCAAAAAATAACAAGTAAGCTTAAGTTGCGTGGCTCCTGTACTTACTCAGTCTAATTTCTTAGAAGTCGTTATTATTGTTTCTCATGATTAAATTTCTTTTTTGCTCACAATGGAATCACGAAGTGTTCCGTTTATTTTGTATGTGGGATGCTATTATGTTGTTTCGTTTGACATTTTTTTGGCTGAAGAAAGAAACTTTTGGGTGGATTAATCTGAAGTAGGTACCTATTGTGGGCTGAATAGGAAAAACTTTTTAATTTTAGAGCATTGTTGTGAGTATCGTTGACTTAATACACTGAAACTGTATTTATGTGAACTTTTATTTTCAATCCATTAGAAATAAACACAACATGCAATTTTTATAGCAATTAACTTAGGAGTATCAAAACGCAATTAAAACGACTTTTAATTATATCGTTTTTAAATATTTTTTTCTTGGAAAGGAGTTAGTCTGTGAGGCCTCCCAGAGTAACTCCTATAATAATAATAAAAAATAAAAATAATAAAAGTTATAAAATAATTGGATAACAGACCCCAGATGATATATTTTACAGAACCCATCCAATCCTATCGAAAATAATAACAATCTTAGTTGATATTCTATTTTCGATTTTCATTTATTAAACAACAACTTTTAGTTGTACCCGAAACACCTCACTAAAAACTCAAAACCGATACACAGCCGTGTGAACCAAACAAGTGTTAGGCGCAAACAAAGAAAGCAACGTGTCAATTAAACTTCTTTGCTTTTTTCCCTTCGTAACGAAGCGTAATGCAATTATTCGTAATAGCAGGATGATGTACACGACACAGCCAGACGACGCCCAGTAATAATCAGTCACACAATTAAAATGTCGTTACCTCCAAGTTTTTACACCTACCAACGCAACTTTAATTATGTCGGGATAAAAAGCGAGTGAAAAAAGCGCGATTAACCAAGAAAGGTATATTGAAAAAAGCTGGTGACGAAAATTAGGTTCGTCTCGGAATCTAGATTGTGGTTTAATTTAATTGGTGTGAGTTGAGTTGGCACAAAGTTGACTTGATAAAATGTGTTGTTGTTTTTAAAAGTGTGAATTCTTTCTAATTTGAAAGAAGCGCATGCAGGAAACGCCATTAACCAAGAAAGGGATAAGTATTGAAAAAAATTGGTGACAAAAATTTGTCTCGTCATCTCGAATCTAGATTGTGGTTTAATTTAATTAGTGTAAGTTGAGTTAAGATAAAGTTGGTATAATAAAATGTATTGCTGTTTTTAAAACTGTGAATTCTTTCTAGTTAAAAGAAGCGAATGAAAAATGCGTGATTAACCAAGAAAGGTATATTGAAAAAAGTTGGTGACGAAAATTTGTGTCGCCATTTTGAATTTAGATTGTGGTTTAATTTAATCGGTGTGAGTTGAGTTAAGATAAATTTAATGTCATAAAATCTGTTGTTTTTTTAAAGTGAGAGTTCTTTGAATGAGTATCTAAACTTTTAAGGTTCTCACTAACATTTTACTATTATAAATTGGATAAATGCGTGACATTCATAATATAATATAGGTATAAAAATAGATATATATAATAATTTATAATAAAATAATATATATATAATAATTTTGCATGCTAGTTGTAGCGAATTAATTTAGAAACTTTTTTGTGCTGGATAAGATAAGTTGGTGGATGGTACTAATCGGTCAACGTTTACAGCGCAACATTTAGATGAATCAAAAGTGTAATACATTTTTGAGTAAACAACGACCAGCCCTTTACAAGATAATACGATGTGAAGTGAAATCTTATTTGAGAAAAGGATTTTTTTAATTTCTTGTAGTAAATTAATTTTGACCAAAAATGAGAAGACTGCAATGTTTTCATATAAAGTCACATGGCATTTAAATTTTATAAGCAACCCGCTGCGTCATTACAAAACCTATAAAATAAACCCTCAAATAGCCACAATTAATTTTAAAACAACCTGCAGTCACAACAAAATCAATTAACCCTGTAAGCGTCAACACTAATTCCCAACAACAGTTGTTTCGAAACAACAGATGAGCAAGAACGGGTTAAATTACTCGTCCAATTTCGTTGATAATTCGAGGAAGTGCGATGTGACATAATTTTGTAAAAATTATACCCTTTCTGTAATTATATGGTGTGCTTAACCCCTTAGAGTCATCTGGTACTTGCTTAATGATGCCTGCGGTGAAAAATCTTAAGGTTGAGTGGGTTCACTCGCTTAAAAGTATAGATGTTGGCAAGTTAAATATTTTTTTCTATAGCGATTAAAGATTCACACTATGTTTTATGTTAAAATAATTGGATTGAAGTCAGGTGGTAGACGGTCCGTTAAACATAAGCATGGTTCAGGGTTTACAGCGAAAATTCTTCGGAAGATATGAAATGTCGAATGTTCTGTTTTGTGGGGTATAGTTTTAATTTCAAGACTATTGTAAACTCTGTATAAATAAATAAATAATAATGAAAAAAGATAAAAAAATTCAAGAAAGAAAGAATAAAGTTTATTTGGACACAGTTCGTGAAACACAAAATACAAATAAAAAAATTAAAAGTGGAAATTATGTTTTAACAACAATAGTTGTTCAAACATGTAGTGTGTTGTGAAGTTGTTACCAAAAAGTGCTAAAAATGAAAGTAACAAAATTAAATGACAACCAATGGCTATAGATCTGTCGACGGCGTACAACTTAAGTACCATTTGATATTTCCTTATCATAATTCCTCTGATTATCTCGACCGTCACTTCAGTCAACACTGAGATAATCTCGAACCGGACGAATCACAGATTATGTTTGTAGTGACACTCGTAGGCTCCCTACAAACGATCACGGGACAGTTTACATAAGTAATTAGCTATGTCATACAGGAAGCGGGGGTGTTGACAGATTGCGGGACGAATTAGTTCCGTGTGTATCCGGCCTTATTTACTTACGTGCTACGGGCGTAGCGCGTAGCAACGCCGCGTAGCAAATGTTTGTAGCGTTTTAATTACTTTTACTTTTGGTTTTTTTATTTAATTTTTATGTTACTTTTTTTATTACTTTACTTGGGCTTTTGTTAAATGTTTTATTTTTAATATTGATGAGATATCAATACTTAAATTACCTACCTAAATTTGTAACCCGACCAAAATCTCATTACGATATATTTATAGCAACTAAATTAGTATATTCCTATAATGGATTCCGCCCTCATAAATCGAGCGAACAAACAAATCAAGCCAAATGAGACACAAAGGCCAACAACAACAAATTATTGTGAACGAACCTAATTTGCTAACTTTTTATATATTTTCCTCGGTCGCGTCTCGGGGCTATTAATATGAAGCCTTGTTTAATATCTGACATCTGTTACAAAAACTTTTATTATAAGACTAATCCATTGCACACACACATGTACACTCGCGTATTTTTCCCCCACACACATACAAATACTGACACACACACATACCCACTGTCGACACTTAGTTTAGCGTCCTATGATGCAACATTGTAAGTAACTGTTTTACGAACACGTTATTTCAATGTAATTTTTTATCAACAATAACTATTGTACTAAGGTTAGCGTTAATTAACGTCGTATAAATAAGTGTGTTGTAATAAATTAATAATGATGAATGTTGAATATTAAGTTTTTATGTCAGAATAGTTAAAGCTTTTTTTATTAGTGCTTGAGGAGTATTAATCGGTTTAGCAAAAAAATATTTAAAAAACACTCAATAATTAATTACACATCAGTGTTATTATAATTATACATCATTTGATTATGGCTTAACAACCTACTCTACGTAATTAAATTAATTAATCAGCCGACAACTCTAACAGGAAAATGGTTCTTATTATTATCATACAAAAATAACGTGCATACATAATTTTGTAATGAATGTATAAAAGTATCTAGGAAAACATGGCTTTAACACTAAGTAACTACAAAAATAATTCCACGCACTTGTCAAACCGTCTGTCACACGTCACACAATAACAAACCAACCAGCACCCTACTTACCACACTGCTACCTCCCGCCGGCGCCTGCTCTCATCTACCACTTCTTAATTAACTTAGCTTATATAACGAAAGATGGTCTCATTTAGATAACACCGTAACTTTCAGGCTAACTTAGACTACTTAGCGCGTTCTGTTAATGCCTCTGTAAAGTTGGTCGGTATCGTTTGCTAACTTAATTAGCGAAGTTAGGTTAGTTTTATGACGATGTAACAGATGTTGTGACAATGAGTGAAAGTTTGTATGTATGTGAGTGTCTGTGTTGGGAAAAGTTTTAGTTTTGTAAAAAAATGTGTGGTACTGATTGGTTTTTTGATGGATGACGAAATAAGAGGTTTTTTTATAATCATACATAAAGGCATTTTTTTTTATTTTCGTGCATGTATAGTCCGTTTAACAACTTTTGATGAGACTGAATTTTAATTAAAAAAATATATTTTATAACGTGTTCCCAGAAAATGGTTACTGTAGAAAAATCTTACTATTTGCAAACTTATTTGTACGAAAGTTTAGGAAATCCTGGAATTCTCTCTATTACCAAGTGCCTTCCACAAATCAAATACCAAAGATGTCTGTTAATTTAGTACCAATCTACTAGAAGTTTGCAAGTCACATATCCAAATTCTAATCACACACAAAAAAAAACATTAATCTTTATAACATTTAATTAAATACACACTGTATAAGGTCAAACGAACACACTAATTATAATTACTGAGAAACGTTTATATCTTTAATAAACACAGACGGACTAGCAAAATAACATGTTTTCGCCTGAGCAAATCTTGGTTCAAATGTGAGATGAAAAACAGCTGATTATCAGAATATTTCTCTTTAATTAATTAGTTTGTTTGGACTACTGCAAAATATAAACAGAAGTATTATAGTTCCAAGACGAGAGTAGGGAGGCCTTTGACCAGAAGGCCAATTCTCGTACATAACCAACCTTCACATTCATGTCGCAATCCGATAAACTTGTCAATTTTTTTTTTTTTTGTATTTTTGACAGATTGCGAATGAGATTAGAATGTGAAAGTTTAAAAAAATAACGGCAATTGCCCTTCTGAAGTGGGACAAATAAAGTTTATCGTGAAATCATTATTTTCTCCTTATATATATTCTCCTTAACTTAACAAAATTCAATTTGATCAGTTACACATAACACAAGTACCTACAAAACTGAGTGAACTATAGTTGTCGCACTTTAGCATGACAATAGCGGTCAATGCCCTTTGCTCTAATATCTCCCCGCAGGAACCCAAACAATAAACTATGTATTTTTTTTCGTAATTCGAACTTGTTGAAGATCACGACTTGACTGAGGATATTAACGAACTTTATTTCAGTTTTTAAATAAAGAATGCTAGAAAATGTAGGTGGGTCAATGACCGCCATTGCCATGCTGAACCGCGAGAACTATAATGGTCGCAAGCGCGATTGCTGAGCGAGTGGTCCTAAGTCTGGTCGGGAAATATTTCAGTAGTATGCCACTAGAATTGTATAACATAACTGGCTTAACTTGATATATACCTTTGTCTATACGTCGGAAAATACAAGCATGATGTTTTAACTAACAGTTCTGTTAATAATTAAAAACATCTATTAATAAACACACCACACCAACTTTCTGTTAGGGTTAAAGGGGGTCACTAAAGTAAAGGCTGTTCTAAGGATTTCAATAATACTTTTATTATCCTTTCCTTTATGTACAATGCCATCCAATGGCATGTAACCGCCCGTTTTTTTCTGAATATTCATGAAAAATGATCTAAAATTAACTTAAAAATATATATATATAAGAAAAAAGAAAAAAAATAATGTCCCTGTCTATCATTAACTTTTACCTTTTTTCTTTTTTTTTCAAAATCAGCCTATGGTTTTATGGACTTACACTTGTGTTTTTAAAAGAAATATAGATTTTTATTTAGAAAACAAAATCTTCACCTCCGTTTTTATTTTTCATAGTCGACAATTTTTACCAATCATACAACATATAATTATATATAATCCGATAAAATTACTCATAAGCTTTAGAAATAATAAACAGAATCCAAATCGAGCCAATAACGTCGGAGATATGGCAAAAGCTACTCAAAAAAATAAAAATAATTGTGTCTTGAATTAATGATAGGAATATGATTAGCTTGTCTGAAAGAATATTTCATAACAATGACAATTGCAAAAAAAGAATGTAAAAATAAAGATAGTCTTTTTTAAAGCGGTTCCAAAAAAATGTTCAAGAACATTTAAAAAATATTGATAACTCGAAAACCATCAATAATCGCGGAACATACATAGGGTATTTTCGAATACCCCTGGGAATGAGAAATCAATAAAAAAAAAACAATAAAAAAAATCAAGTCACTATTTGGACCACCTGTATATTGGAAGATGTGTTTTAGTACTATTATTTTAGCCTTGTGTAGTTCAACGTCACTAATTACAAGCAAACATTTATCTAATATACTGCCCTGCTAAGCCGAAAGGCGCTATCTCAATCGGAGTAAGTTTTGATGAAATTTACTTTTTGTAAATTTTAATTTAAGGAAACATAAGCAACTTTTTATGTTTCAAATTAGATAGAACTATTTGGCATATACCATTAGATGCGAAATTGTTATGGCTATTGAATGGTATAAAAAAAACTAAAAGGCCGTATTTCAGAGATAGCGCCTTTCGGCTTAGAAGGGCAGTATAGATAAACAAAACTTATGGCCGTATGCTTAGACAGTGAGGCAATAACTGTCGCCGCTGCCTGCAGCGCCTCTATCTAATTAATATTTTCTATGTAAGTAATGAAGTGTCCATACAGTTAGGGTACTTAACACTGTTGTTGTTATGCTAGTTTATTCTTATTGAGTGTCTTTAATCTAATACTATGTAGTCTATACTATGATGGAAATATGGAAGTGTTTCTATCTGTATGTATGTTCAAATTCAAATTCAAAAGTCATTTATTCAAAATAGGCTGAGAATCAGCACTTTTCAAACGTCAAAATTACATAAGACAGTCCCCCAAAAACGCCCACCCTTCACCACTTCCCAGTGCGTTAGCTGGGAAGAAGAAGTGGCGCAACAAACTCCCCAGCAGCACAGCTGTCTGTTCAGTGTTTGTTTGTTACTCTTCGATTTCCAGTCTTGGCTTAAGCATTTTTTGTTGGCCTTCTTCTTTCTTTTCGTGTGACTAACCTGGTGTCAGAGTTTTAAAGCCGCCCATGGGCCTCTGACTTGGCTTCACATGCCGTTGAGAAATATCTTTCAGGAAGCCGGTTTTCTTCACCGTTTTTGAAGCAAGTGATAATTATACAATACGCACATGAATCCGAAAAGTCAGAGAGGAAAAATAAAAAGAGAAAAGAGTGAAAACTTCACGGAAAAGTAATAGTTACCGTCTAAATGATCTTTAGTTTACATGAGTCCATCGCGCACTATTCATTTCTTAATTTATTTGGCACTGACCTTTTCTTTTCGTTTTTATTTATATCAGTGGAAAATTGTAAAAGGCCTTTAATTTCACATTGTTTAAGAACACTGTATAAGTTGGCTGTAAGTAAAACATACAGTTTAATACTCATAAATTCTCCAAGCAACATCCTCGGTAAGCATTTACGACGTGTAAAAGTTGACAATTATTATCGCCCTGTAGTTGTAAAACTAATGTTTTGTTTATATAGTAAGTAAACACTACATAAACTTTAAGTTGGAAATGCATGCAAGCAATAAAAGTTAACTGGTTGCTTAGAAACAATACTTTTGCCTAGTCTTAGGCTGTACGTAGACTAGATTCAAGACAGTTGTATTTTTATTTCAAAAATATTTTTTTTTTGGGAATTCTAACAGTCTTATCGAGAGTTTACCTACACCTTCATAATTCGATAGTCTAAGTAACAACAGATTTGACTCAGGTCTGCGCCCAGCCTAAAATTTAAGTGACGTGTGACAGTGACGTGTAGCACATTCACGATCAAAGAATCATCAATTTTGACGTAAAACCAACCATCTCCTATATCATTGTAATAAGGTTTTAATTAGAATGAATGCCGAGATTTTGAACAAACTCTTTGCAGTTGCAGCAAGTTGGTTGGTTTTACGTCAAAACTGACCATGTCATGTAAAACTTAACGATACAAAATTCGAGCACTAGGCGATTGGATTTGTGTGGTCTAGATACTTAATTCAGGTGTGACCTTGCGAAAATCCATTATAAAATACAATAGACGTAGATATATTTAGTAACCTATTCCGCTTAACTATTCCTAACGAAGCATCTTCAGGAAGGCAACACGCCGTATTCGGGTTCGCGACAAGTCAATCGTCATCCTAAGGATGCGTCGTTGAGAGGTGAAACACGTGCCAATTTCTCACAGGGTTTTTATGACTCTTTAGGAATAGTTAAGTGGAATAGGTTACTAAATATATCTACGTCTATTGTATTTTATTGTGGTGTACTACAAAATACATATTTATATATCATAATTACATTATCATTCAAGCAACCCTTGCGTCAAGTATCATACAAAAACTTAATACTATCGGGGTTCAATCAACCAACTTTCCTTCCCAACTTATTACAAGATTAATACGAATTCTAATCAAGTTTTCTCTCATTAAGTACCACGGTAACCGAGCCCTCTTTATTATAGTAGAATAATACAGCCGGGTAATATCGCGGTATAGTTACTTAATCAATTCCTTTGTTGGTAGAATCGACCCCCGCCGCAGTGGGTGGGGTTGATTAAGAAGAATATTGCTTGATTACTCGCTTGAAGTATATGGGCTGCATAGATGTTATAAAGAAGGTCAGGGCTTGCTAGATGTGTCTTACACGTTCACTGAGAATTTTTTGATGATTATTTTATACTAGTTTATTTGTGTTATTGGGTTTTTTCATCTGGAATTGCTCAGTAGCATCCCGGAGTCTAGATTTGTGCCCGGTTGGTGGCAATAGACTCGCCCCCTTTAGATTACTGATTGCCTGATGGACTCAGAAGGAGGGTATGTATGTTTTTCGAGTGTATGTGTGTAAAATAATTTAAGAAAGTATGTATCTAAACTGCTTGATAGATTTTAACGTATTGCACGTTTTTGCATGTCAGTAAACTTTCAAATAACGCGGTGACAAAAAAATCTGCTGCTCCATACATTTATGTTCGCTTAACTCGACAAAATGTAGGGATGAGTAAAATTATCCCTTAATTATTTTTTTCAGTTATTTCAATACACCTTGCGGAGAGACAGATCGCCATTTTGTGGATTCGAGTATGACACAGAGATCCAAATAGTTCTCGTTAAAGAGACTTTTGCAGTTCCAATATTTGAGGAGTGATTTTTCAAAGGAGCTTATTTCCATGATAAAAAAAAAATCTGTAATGGAGAAAAACTGGTTTAACCATTTTAAAATTATACTGGAAATGTGTTCTTCTGTACAAAAATGAGATTTTTGTTTGTAAGTGCCCTATGGAAATATGTTCGTTTTGTATTGGATTTTGGACTAAAGGCAAGTTCTTAACATGCAGTGACGATGGCATTCATAGATTATTTTCTAGCCAAAATAGAAAAATAGAAATAATTCCCTTTGAAAAATCACTCCTCATTTTTACCCTATTGACAGGAAGACAAATTTAATTTTTAAACTGGATCTTATGACCGGTAAACACACATGTTAGCACAACATTTTACATATATAAAATTGGAGTCCACTACAAAATATACTGTCCAAATGATATTCTAGATATCATTGTCACTTTCACAATGTTCTGACATCTGCATCGTCTTTCATACGCTCATAACAATTTCAGTGTGTGTAAACGTGTGTTAGTGTGCGTGTGTCTAATGAATGTCTCCATAGCATCGATGAATGTGTCTCGTCGATCCTTCGACGGAACTGTTCGAGAACTAATGCCATCGATTTAGATACAATTACCGATCGTATGTATCCGATTACACGACGCCTCCACCATATGGGCACCCTTAAACCCTCATGTTCATTGCTTTATAAGTACAATATATTTACTTTGATTGGAATATTCCTTTTTCAAATCGATGTTCACTACGACGTTTTCTGTCTAATTGATGATGTACTCAGGTGTCAAATGTGTGTCTAAAGTACTTTATTTTTTGTTGTAATTAACGATTTTATTTGGTGTCATAGAATATGATGTTTGTGGTGTAATTTGAAGATTTGTATAAAATATGTCGTTAAAAATGTGTCTATTAGCTACATAGTGTATTGAAAACAAAAATTCTATTTAGTGAAATTACCCGCGACCCAAAAAAAATCTTCGCAATTTTTATCTTAGGGTCAGTTCACACAATACCGTATTCGCAAAATGCGCACATGGCGATTACAACAAGTCTTTTGTACTTGTCCTTATCTCGCGCTGGCTAACGACATCCACTCATCTCTTGGCGACACAATGGACGAGCGAATTGAAACTACTGCGGATAGACAATGCGGATTGGGTGGAGAATCGGCCGGTCAAAAGGCGAGCAAATTGGGCTTAAGAAGTGTCGTGTTAAATCTTTCAGAAGCCTTCAGGGGACTGAAAAAGGAATTATAATTTTCTTTTTGTAAAAACTACTTCAATTTATTAGGAAAATTAAATAAGTTTTTAATAAGTTCTAGTTCTAGGTAACTTATTAAAAACTTATTTATAGGGAATTGAAGGGGTGAAAAGTATGTCTAAGAGTGATATCTTGCAAAAAGTTCTAAAACACTTTTCACTTGACTCGCCACAATGACACTGAAAAGTTACTTTAACAAATTATCTCCTCAATCAACATAACATACAAGCTTTTCCAATGTGCACTTGTATAAATGATTACACTGATATCTTTTGTACTAAGCCCTTATCTGACCAGCTAAGTCGCTAACGACGTCCACTCATCTCATAGACACAATGAATGGACTTAGCGGCTGTTGTTAGACAAAGCGGATTGTTGCGATTGTGGGGAATCGACCGGTTCAAAAGGCTCATGTGTGCTGGTCTTAACGTTTAAGGGCGGATTTGACCAATGAAACTGAACGCGATCAGCACATCTCAACTGCGTTTAAGAGCTGTCAGTGTAATAATTGTTGTTTAATATTGACATTGACAGCTCTTAAACACAGTTTACGTAACTTTCAGTTTCATTGGTGGTATTGACACGAAGAGTAATGCACAACTTTGATGTTGCTTTTTCAATTCGTGGTCACGAAGATAATATTTTTTTATTATATTTAATAGGCAATTAATAATAATTGTGAAGTTAGTAAATGCTTTCACTATGACTATGTAAGAACAAAGCAAGTAAATGCCTATAGCATTTACAGTCAACCGCACACCAGTTGTAATGCTTGCAGTACTAAAACTGCCCCTGCTGCTACGATATAAAGGCGCTGTCACTGTCAAATAGCTACCACCGACGTGCGTCCGTCCATCCGTGAAGGGGGTGATTCTACCCGTCATACTGAACAACTTTTGCTATGAAATTCAAAAGTGATTCGAAAAAAAAATCAAAAAATCGTAGATGCATCGAAATAGTCTGTCTACTGTTGTATAGGAATTTGTTCTTTTTTTCCCCGAATCGGATAAAAGTTTCATAGCGAAAGTTGTTAAGTATGACGGGTAGAATCATCCCCTTGACAGATGCTGGTAACTAAATCGCCACCATGTATTAGTACATAACAAATCTATACCATCTTTTTGACAGCGTGCTTTCTGAAAGTGGGCAACCTTGCAAATAGCTGTCAAAGAGTTCGCTGTTTTATTAATTTGGCAATATTACGGTATGGAAATATGAAATATCGCCCACTATTGAACTAAAATATTGATTGAAATGCAATAATTAATAACGTAACACCGAATATTTAGTTTTAGATGTAAAAAAAGTATTTGGAATCTTTCCAAATGCACTTTTAACATCCAATTCAGTGTTATAATTGCAATTCATTATTAATACTTTGGATCACTAGCTAGCGATATTCCATATTTCCATACAGTAATATTGCCAAATTAATCAAAAGAGGTAATATTTGAACGCTCTTAAGAGGCCGTGCACCAAATCGACTGATTGTGATCAATTTTATTCATTCGTTGTGAGGAAAAATAATTTAAACAAAAATATTCTATAATAGCAACAATATATTATATTGAAGTCGAATTCTTTGTTTAGTATGTGGCTGAAAGAGATTTTTCAAATAAGTTAAGTATTTATAGAAAATCACAAATATTCGCAACAAGTTTTCCGAAAAAAGGACGCGAGACTGACATTTGATCACTTTTTGACAAGAAAATATTTTTGATTTTGAACATTTAAAAATATCCTCAACATCGTTAAATGGTGCATGTGGCTAAACCACTTTTTTTCAACTACGATACAAAATATAGCAGAAAAGTAATGTTGAAAAATCATATTTTTTCTAAGCCCTGTCAGTAATGTATTTTGTCATATTATTTAGCAAATCATATCAAGAAATTTAAAAATCACACATTGGTCTTCAGCTATCTTTGAAATAAAATCAAAATGTTATTTTATGATTATACGAGTACAATATCTTCATTAAGTAAATCAAAGGCGAAATAAACCCTATTTTCGAGTGCGCAAAAGTGATGCAACTATAAACGGGTGCTGTGCAAACGAAAACTGTACTTTTATACTTTTACAGACTTCACGGACACGGAGCCTTAACACCGTTCATCAATATTATTTACAACCTTAACCGACCCAAAAACGTAACGTGAATAACATGTACGTGTACGTAGAGCCCATTATCGACCAAACGAGTGGAACCTTAATAAAATTAAGATAAACGTTACCAATAGTTAGGTATCGAAACTCCCGGAGTTATTTCTTCCTCCGTCCCTAATTCCGTAATTGCGGATTAATAGGGTCGCGAACGTAACGTACAGGTAATTAAACGGTGGTCCGACTGTCGATGACCTCTTTAGACCTTTGGCTCGAGATAATTCCGCTTTTGGCTCGAAAAATAGAAGTTTTAGAGGGGAATTGGTTCCATATGTGGTATGTTTGTCGGGGATAGCATTGCATTTTTATTTTATCAAGTGTGTAGTAAGATGTGACTGCAAAGACTTCTTTTTTTTTTTGACATGCGGATAGTTTCTACATAAAAATAATTATGTTTCTTATCGCCTCCAGGACTCCCGCAGACAAGCGTGATGCGACGGTGCGACGCGAAACCAGTAGTACAATTTCCGTAAGTAAAGTTTTCAAAGAAGTTCAAATGAAATTATTCCACCAGAGTCGCGTCACACCTGTCTCCGGGAGCCTTCACTTGTGAGGTACTTGACTTGAAAAATCCAACGAGACCACACACAACTGGGTTATTTTGCGGAGTTCTTATGGTCACCTTCATCAGACCCAGGCCTCGGGTTTTGGTTCTTGTCAAGATAAAACTAATGAGTCTTTACTATCATAACATTGTAGAATAACATTCTAGCAGAACCACAGATTTTTTTGGTGGCCCCTTCATCAGTAAAGAACAAAATAGTTGCTAGGTTCAACAACATTACTATTTTACAGTTTTCAAAATCTACATTAGGGTTCCGTACCTCAAACGAAAAAACGGAACCCTTATACGGAACACTTCGTTGTCCATCTGTCAGTCTGTCCAGGCCCTTTTTCTCAGGAACGATTAACGATTATCAAGTTGAAATTTATATCAAATACGTTGGTCTACAGTCTCTTATAGCTCTACACAATCAAGCTTCTAAGTCAACGCAATAAAACAAATCTGGAGGAACCTCCCGTTTACCTAGAATCATGAAATTTGGCCTAACAGCACAAGTAAAGGAAAAAGTCCAAAAATTGTTAATTTGTAGTTTTTTGACATAAAAACAATATTTTTTCGCGATTACAAACTTACATTTGCAGTTGGGGAGAGTTGACCGTGGCGTATATCTATGTATACGAGAACATGTTTTTCAACTACAATGTTATGTTTGTTTTTGGGTTAATTTCAACAGAATCCTTCATTGTACGTGTCCGCCACACCTTAGGCCGGTTTTTCTTAAAAAATACACTTGTAACATAAAATAAACAAAATTATCTAACCTACGTCATTCCGATATTTTAGGATACTGTTAATAAATTAAGTTTTAATTATTTATCGTAGGTCAATAGGTCATAAATTACAAAATATATTTATTTATCGTAGGTCATAAATTACAAAATGTATGACTATCTGATGGTTAAGGTCATCAAGTGGCCTTCTTTCTTGTAGCTAATTATTTATACTTTTCTTTAATGGATTATAAAAACTAATGACGTACTTATTACTTAAGTGCTGTGTAGAGGGTTTTGCCCTGCACGGAAATATAGTTCAGATTAGATTATAGTTCAAGGTCAAAATAGTTAGTATCAACCACCATTTTAATTACAAGTGTAAACCCGGGGAACTTTCGACACAACAAACATGAATAATCAAGTAGGAAGCGCGTCAGATTGAGGGGTACTACAATCACTCATATAGAGTCTCATCAAAATAATATATTTAACCTGCAAATAATGGAATAAAAAGTGTCGATCGAAATCCGGGTTACGGAATTACATGAATGATAACGCATGTTCGATAGCTTAACATTAACCAATGAGCCAATTTTATATGTTAAGAAAGAAAAAACCTCTCGAAAATGAAGTCAAACTAACGTGCTAAAAACCCAACCAGTAACTCTTATAATAGTAGGCCTCATTCTACCAAGCCGACCTTAAGCCAGTAATTAAAGTGTTGTTAGCAAAATTAAAATAATCGTCACTATATTGAGGTAGGCGACCGAAATCCGAAGGTTGAAGCTAATGGGAAATAAATTGTCCTCAAGCAATGCTTAGTAATTAGTGCGCGCGTATTTAAACTAAGAACGACACGGTGGCTTTATTTAAATGTTAAGTTGTTAAGGCACAGATCGTTCGAAAAACAAATTAGAGCTGGAAGATATTTTTGTTTTCTTTTTTCAAAGTATTGAGAAGCAAAAAGGTTGCACTACATCGGCTGACCCGATTACGTTGCGTCGGTCAAGGTCAAGAAAGCTAAAGGCGAACTGAGTTCGATGGCAAAAATATAGGTACAACTATATTGATGCGTACACAATTTCAGCTTATTACCGAAAGCTTGTCTGTGTGTAAATGATGCTACAGATTCAATATATAGGTCAGTGCATTTTTGGAAGCGTGAAGAATTATCTCTTAACGTTGGATTGATCCAACGCGTGTCCATATTTTGGGAATAAATTAATTGCATAAGGAACACTAGCTCAATTGCTATTGATTTAATTATGTGGTGGGTAATCGAAATCGTATTAGTATGCATTGCCGTTTTTAACTAAGAGTAAATAGAAGACAAAATCAGACATCTTACTTAAAATGAAACCGGCGGCGGCGCTTGAATTTTTACTTTAAGCTCTGCCCAGTGATAACATTGAAAATCAAAATCTTATAAAGTTACGTTTTTATAAAAGTACGTTCTTTTTATATTACTCTTTATCCTACTTCCTACTATGTACGCAATATCTTCTGGTCCCACATACCGCAGCGTCTCAAGACGAAAGTCTTTGACCAGTGCGTGTTGCCAGTGATGACTTAAGGAACAGAAACGTGGTCGCTCACAATGGGCTTTATCAGAAGGCTAAAAGTCACCCAAAGGGCAATGGAGAGGGCTATGCTTGGAGTTTCCCTAAGGATCGAATCAGAAATGAAGAGATCCGTAGGAGAACCAAGGTAACCGACATTGCCCGAAAAATAGGGTGAAGACAAAAAATTTTTTTTTAGTCCGTCTTTGAGATTATAAAAAAATATTGGGCACGTATTTTTTTCTTTTTTTACGTAATCTAAAGATTCCGGCGATACATTGAGGTAAAATGTGCCATGACGTCACGAGTATGTAGATTTTATACGTACTAGTGACGTATCGACCCCCACTCCCCAACTTAAAATGCGTTTTATGTAAGTAATCTTTTATTAATATGATAAAGCAAAAAATACGTGTCTAATATTTTTTTATTATCTGACTGACGGACTAATTAGAATTTAATTTTTTTTACCCAGGCAACATCCCTATTGCCAAACATATGTGGCAATGGGCAGGGCACATTGCTCGTAGACAGATGGCCGATGGGGCCGAAAGGTTCTGGAGTGGCGACCGCGTAGCGGAAGATGAAGCGTTGGGAGGCCTCCCACAAGATGGACTGATGACCTTGTGAAAGCCGCAGGAATCCGCTGGATGCGGGTAGCACAGAATCGGTCGAAGTGGGTGCTTGGGGGACTATGTTCAGCAGTGGACGTCTTTTGGCTGAAATGATGATCCTACTTCCAAATATCCTACTATCCTACTTCCTACTAATATTATAAATTTGAAAGTTTGTATGTTTGGATGTTTGTTACTCAATCACGCAAAAACGGCTCAACGGATTTAGATGAAATCTGGCAGGCAGGTAGTTTATAACCTGGATTAACACATAGGATAATTTTTATCCCGGTAGTACATTCCCGTGGGACAATTTCCGACATCCACGCGGGCGAAGCCGCGGGCGAGAGTTAGTATAAAATAAATGAACGTCCCATTATTTATAAACAGTCCTCATCTTTACAACAGTGATTAAAATGTTTAATTGCAGGAACGGTAAGCGGACGTAAGGTAACTGTGCGCTACAGTTTTATCTAAAACATTGTAATTATTACAATATTACAACGTAAAATTACACACGCACGCAATTGTTGTTCTACTGTAATTAACGGGTGAAAAAATGAATCATGTTCGTGAAGGCTGTGGCTTTTTGGGTGTGGTAACCTTCTGGTGTGAATAAATAATGAAATAATGAAGTCAGTAGCTAAGTATTTCTGACAATAGAAGTAAAGTAGATGAGCATATTATCTAGTTTGTGCTTAACATACCTAATCCATCAGAATTTGGCATCTTGATCTATCAAAACACATAACTTTCCTAAATTACGGCATCTTGAATGCACCAAATAAAACTAAGAACTAATGAAGAATCAATGTTTAATATTTTTTTTCCTTTAAATCCTGTATTGAATTGAGGAGCTCGTGGCTAAGTAATAACCGGGGTTGGTCCGTGCATGGGTGACCATCTTTACATACCGAGACTCCTCCGTGCTTCCGAAAGCACGTTAAGCCGTTGGTCCCGGCTGTCATTCCTGGATCTTTGACAGTCGTTATGGGTAGTCAGAAGCCCGAAAGTCTGACAACCAGTCTTACCAAGGGGTATCGTATAACCCAGTTACTGGATTGTGGAGGTCTGATAGGCAGTCGCTCCATGTAAAATACTGGTATTCAGCTACGTCCGGTTAGACTGGAAGCTGACCCCAACATAGTTGGGAAAAAACTAGGCAGATGATGACTCAATACCTAAGTCTAATACAAAGTCCGTCAATTTAACGTAAAATTAAAATACGAAAAGTAATGAAAAAATATTTTCATAGAACCGTTTATAATCAAACGATCGCTTATGAAGCCAAAACCAATAATGTACTCGTTTGCGGATTTTTGATCGTAAAATAATAATAATTGATTCATGATTATAAAGATTTAACGACTTTTTTGTTAGTACACTGTTTTACGAGTATATGGCCGATTTGCGGCTTTTTCTTTTCAATCGGGTTCAAAAATCAATATTTTCTATGTAGAGGAAGTATTTGTTTTTATTACTATGTAGTATAATGAAGTTATTATAGGATTATCAGTTTGGAATACGTTTGTCCAAACTTTTTTTGGAGACAACGTAAGCGTTTTGTCAGTAATCTAGGATTTTCTAGAACGGCGATAGGTTTTGTCAGACTTTTAACGACTGTCACCTGACTGAAACCACACGGTAGCCGTCCTCAATAAATGTGGAGGAGCTCTTGGATGTCTCATAGAACGCATCGGTGTGGTGTCCCATCAGTAGAAGCTCCTAGTAGGGAACGAATTGGTACATTCGTTTCATTCGACGACATCCATGAACATGCAGCGTACAACCAAGAAGTCGGGAGCTAATGTAGTCAAAACATGGCGTCGGTATCGTCGTTGTCGTATCGTCATAATCTCTTATACAAATGGATTGGTGATCTGGTTTTCAGAGCTTAGAATTATACTATAATTAAACTCGACAGTTGGGAGGTACACTTCAACCGAAATAGCGTCCAGTGTCCAGTTTAGGCATACTATACAGGGTGGCGGGGACATCGACGCGAAAACTTTTACAATGGATTCAGTGCATGATTTTGAACCCCCTGCGGTGAAATTTTCATAGGTTATTAAAAAAAATCTGCTGTTTCATAGAAAAGTGCAACACCTACACGATCAAAATGTATGGAGCAGATTTTTTTTTTATAACCGTCGAAAAATTGCAACGTGCGTTGCAATTTTTCAGAATCACGTACTGAATCCATGGTAACAGTTTTCGCGTCGATGTCCCTGCCACCCTGTACACCTGTTAATAACAGTACTAAAATGGCTCGTGAAGAGTCGAGCCCTGCCTGAGACTGTCTTCATTGTATATTCTAACTACCAGCCCCATGTTTCAAACAGTTTTTTAGACTAAACAAAACATCGAGATTTCCGTATTACATCTTTGTTTAATATTAAAAAGTTATTAAAAGTTTATACACATATCCCTTTCGAAATAAAATTTCTAAATGATGGTGAAAACCGCATCAAAATCATATGCGTAGTTTAGAAGAACAACGTGGTCACACAAAGACACGAAAAGCGACTTTAATTTATATTTATGTGTATAGAGATTTTTCTAATTAAATGGGTACATAATTATCAAACTCAAACCCAAACTTAAATTATTTATTTCAATTAAAGCATTTACAGGTACTTTTGAATTCTCAAAGAATCGGTCAGTCACAAAGAAATATGAAGCTAGTTGTCCATTCCAAAGCGTAGTAGGTACCTTTGGAGAAGAACGGGCAAGAAACTCCACGGACACTCTTTTAAATAAAAAATGTTGGAAAATATTGGTTACATCATTCATGTTGAAATTATACATGTGAGAACAATGTTGAAAGACGTGCACGTTAGAAGCGTCCGTAATAAAAATATAAAACAAAGAACAATTAAAAAATTAAAATAAGCCATGGCAGCTAAGAGTTGACCAGTCCCAACTGACGGCGCCCGTTCACGAACATGACGCATGGATCAGCACCATTCAACTCAACCATTTTGAAGGGAGCTTAATGGTCCAACACGCACCATGATTATCGACAACATGATTATATTTAAAATGACTAATACAGTAGTCACTTCTAAGGAACAATCTAGATACTTGTCTAAATTTTCACACATACTAATTATCGATGACTGACGTATCTGTTTACAACACAGTTCTAATGGGTTTTATTTAATTATGTATATGATTGTCCTTGGTTAGGTACTCTACTAATCTACATACTAGCATGTAAACAATGTGTGGCGTAATGGCTGTTTATGTACATCCATAGTTACAGTCAGCCTCAAAACGATCGAAACATCGCCGAGAATTTTACTTAATTTTCTACAATTTGTATTTCATAATATTGACAGTACTATTAAGTGACCAATGTGTTATAAAGGAACAAAGATACTTGTCTAAACTGTCACACATACCAATTATTAGTTTATTAACGATGACTGGCGTATCTGTTAACAACACAGTTCTAATGAATCTTATTTAATTCTGTATATGATTGTCCTTGGTTAGGTGCTCTAGTAATCTACATACTGGCATGTAAACGTGTGTGGCGTAATGGCTGTTTACTTACCTTCATAGTTACAGTCAGCCTCAAAAAGATCGAAACATCGATCGCCAAGAATAAATAAAGGGCGACAGCAGATTTACAATTATAAGTTGGCCGACTATATCGCAGAGTACCTATACCAATAGGTACAGTACCGTGACATATACTAGCCCGCACATCTTGTCCAACTAAACATGTATCTGTATCTTATTAAGTTACTATAGTTGGTCAACTTACAATTGTATGTCTCCGGGAGTGACCAAGGTGTAATACGATTTGAATGAATCCATGTTATTTTTTGGAGCAGTTGTGGCCCTCACTGGTTGTGTAGGTCATGTTCGAACTCAGGCAGGCGTTTTAGATTATGTAAATAATTTCATCAACACTGCTCTCAAAACGGTGAAGGAACATATCGTGAGGAAACCGGCATGTCCTAGAACCAAAAAAATCGAAGACATGTGATATATCTACCAACCCGAGGAAGGGCCCGCGTGGTAGATTACGGCTGTAATCTACTACGCGGGCCCTGTGCGCTGTGGGCTCCTCTTTTCCCCTCGAAAAGAGGACGCCTGTGGCCCAGCAGTTGGAACATTATAGGCTAGTTTTTTTTTTTATCTGACTGTTCCTATGTCATTTATAAGCACAACACAGCAGCTGAAGCCAGAACCCCTCAAAAAAATTTGTTTGATAAATTTTCTTAGACACATCTAATCAAAAGACATTTTGGCCTGAAAAGTCTGAAAATAGGAGGCTCTTGCTCAGTACCTAGTAAAAGATTCCATGGCAGTTTAAGGTTCAATTCACCAACACGACAAGGTACCATTTGAAATGTCACCACGCCAGACACAAAACAAAATAACTATATTACTAGCACTACATGAATAACTGCTGCCCATTCATCGAAACTTATAACAGAACACATAATTGCTCTGACACGAATCATATTTTACGTTCCTACATGATGGTCATCATTTGAACAATACGTCGAATCAGCCTGTCCGGTAATTATAGAGGACTAACTGTTTCATATACAATGCGAATAATTATCGCTGGTACTCTGAAATCGTTCATCATTTAATAGTCGAACAAAATTGTATGGAACGAAAAATTGTGAGCGCTGTTGGTAGCATGTTGATTGATAACTGCGTTTTGGAGTTGTGCGTTATGAATTCCTTAAATTCTTCTGGGTTTTTACGGGTACTGTTAGTATGAACAGTTAGTAAAAGATGTGATATTTTGTGGTAACTGAATTTAGAACCATGGAATACTGTGACAAAATCGACGTGAGACATACACTATTATTGTTTTTTTTTTGTTTCACGAATCGTTGTCAAATAAACATTATTCTTTCTTTCTTTAGTTTTTAAGTGGAGACAAATAGAGAAATAGTATCCTCAACAGTAGTCAATCAAAATCATCTATAGTGCAAGTACGGACTCCAGGGAACCCTAGACTGTAAGACATGGTCTGGTTCTACAAACCTGATTACGCAGAAGTTGGGTAAAATAATCTAATAAAAGTCATAAATTTCACCAAACTAAACAATACTGTGGGTGGTACAAGATATAATAAAAAAAAATCTACATAATAAGTTACATTTTTAACGCTTACGTAAAATTAAGTCAAGGCCAGCTGTTCTCACGAGCATTATACTCAAACGATTCAGAGTCCAGAGGCATTTTAATGAAGACCTCATATCTAACAAAGACAAACATTCTAAGAACAGTATTGATATCAAATACAATTTCAAACAGCATAAAGAATGGACGCGAGTCCAATATTTTATAAGAGATGTCGCGTCGATGACACGACTGAAATATCGACCACTGTTCGAGGTGCAAACAACTTACTAGGCACGCCTACAGGCTATCGGAACAAAAAAGAATACCACGTCCGGGCAACACACTCGTGAGGCAATATAGCACAATTTTTATCTCGCAGATTTATACCGTAGTGTGCACACAGCAGAGAGTTGCAGCTGCATATTTCGCATAGTGTGTAGGCGAGCTGTCTCTGTATGTGTGCGACGAGTTGCGAGCGCGAAAGTTTTGCATATGTGTAATGTTTCGAGATATACAGGTGACAGAGGAGATACGCGGTGGGCGGGGCCAAGGGAGGGGTGAAACCTATTGGAAAGAGATGGCGGACTCACTATGATAATGATGTTATTGCTTTCTTGATGTTCGCTCTCCTTTAGTTTTATTATTTCTCGATCTACTTATAAGGCGATATAAACGTTAAGTGTGAGCGCGTATAAAATACGTTTATTGTGTCGTTATAGCCGCCCGAGGCGGGAGGGAATGCAAAAAGTGGAGATTACAGATTTAAGATTCTCCGGTATGGGACACGTCGTTACTCCGGTGTCTTTCGTCGATAAAAGTTAATCAGAGATGACGCGTGACAGCAGTGATACACGACAGTATGCTGCGAAAATTGTATCGTATGAAGTTTACTTCTTGTTCGATAAAACTAACAAGATAATATTCGCAACTGTTTATAGCAAGGAATACGTAATGCGTTGTACAGGTCTCACCAAAACGGATGACGATGCAAACATTAAGTGTTTAATATAATACACATACAATTATCACTTTCTCTTTTACATCACTGGTTACGAGTTTATATTTAAACATGACCTCTTCTTGCAATTAATCTGCAGTAGGTTTGAAAATGGAAAACATAACGAAGAAGGTTCGAATACAAAACGCTATTCTTTTGTTCTGTGCTTAAGTTCATCTTCATTTTACAAACTCAATGGCCAGTGCCATTCCTCTCTTTTAGATAAACACTGTTCTATATTTAAATGTACTGCATATTATGCACCCATAACACGATCAGTGAAATGCAATTAATTATGAAAACGCATTGCATAATAATCGCGCTCACATTGCTACGTGCATTTCCCGACCGCAGAGTAAATGAATCGCTCCTACACTATGGTATGTAGTTTTAGTACCTATACAGAGCAATAAATTGTAGTTTTAGATGGCATTTCAATGCATTAGTATATATTTACATGGTTCTTCATGTCTTTCTCATCTAAATTAAAGTAGGACCACTAGAATGCCTTTGTCAATCATACAAGTACTTCATTTGTTTCTGCTTCAATGTAAGTTTATAAAGCACAACTGATTTTCTTACCTCTGCATCCTTCAATGATAATGATTGCAGGATTAAATCATCAACACACAATCAGCAATTCAGTATTTATCAGCTAATTGCTTGGTTAGTACTTTGAAGTCAGTGATTGCACTATACTTACCATCTACTTATAAAAAGGTACCTAATGCGATGAAAGTCTACCATTCATTATCCAATCAGCTGGCGGAAACTCAACCACCGTGAAACAAGCAGTACCAACTAGTTTACTGTCATCAGAATTTCTATTAAATCAACATACCTTCGTGAATCATCCGTAAGTCTACATGTTAACATTCACTGCTGAACATCTGCGCAGTCATTAGGACTTGATATGATTACAGCACCTGTATTTACTGATAATGTAATATTCTAGCTAAGCTGTTATAATTTTGATTGTTATCGGGATCGGCACAGGCTGAAGATCGTTATGGATATAGACGCTACGCGCTGACTCTCTCTCGAAGGATAGTTTTCAAGTTCTGACCAAATTATGTAGCCCATTTATTCTGACACACCGTTTTGTGATGCTAGCAAGTTGTGTGGCAAAACAACGTGTCAATTATTTGCTACAAACCACACAATTCCGTCCCACTTCAATTCCCCTACTAATCCAAAAACATTACAATTTGCAATAGAAAACTGAAACCGCCATTAATTATGTGAACGCGCTGCATATTGCCGCATGCATTTGCACGCGTGTAACCGCAGGCTAAATGAATCGTCGACTATCACCTTTTGTGCCTTACCACTCATTAGGGAGGCAAGCGATTGTCTTGTGTTTTACATTCCATTGTACGCTGTAAAGGGAACGGCAGAATTGGGTGGCGAAGAAATGCGGTATTGGAATTTGAAATGCATTCGTATGTGGGTTTCTAGTCGTTTTCTAATAGGTATGTGGCGGTACTGCTTAATGAGTTCTACTATTGGCATGTTCTTGGAAGTCTAGGCGGTACAAATTTGTTTAAACATCACGCTTCATAAAAGCGAATGTTAAACACGGTAAGTGAACTTTGGGTATCGATCTAATAAAAACTGTGTTTCTCATATCGATCTTGGAGGCAGGCAGTAGATTACAACAATGTAACATTCATTATGGTAAACAAAGAGGTCTCTAAAATGCGTCTAACTTAATTTGAAGGAGCCAAGTATATCAAGCACGGCAATTTTAATTCTACTTAAATTTTTGTTTACAAAAACTATACTCTTTGTATGGATGATCAAGAAATAGGCCCAGTACGTTTAATTAAATTGTGTGCTATTCTCCAAGTTACTAAGTATAAACAAAATCATCGGTGTTAGCTACATAATTCTTGCAACATTATATTAAAATCCGCCCAGTTTCCGAGAAAGGATGTAAAATCGAGTAACACTATTCCTCATCTCCAGTTACTTATACTAGGGAAAGTTGTAAATATGACAATTAATAGAGCGAGTCTTATATAAGGCTGTGATACAAAATCGAGTTGCATCTAAGTAAGGAGGCCACAGGCTACGGTAGATTATGATTGGACACTGACAGTCGGGCTGTTCCACAAAGTTAAGGTCACACAGCGCGTTGTGGAGTGGCCTATGTTCAGAGTTTCTTTGAAGGACAAGATCAGAAATTAAATTATCCGGAAAAGAACCGGAGTTACCGACACAGCTTACAGAGTACGCAGCTAGCTTACCCAGATATGGCAGTGGGCTGGCCATGTTTGTCAAAGGACCGATAGCTAGTGGAGCAGACGAGTTCTGGAGTGGAGACCATGTATCGGCAAGCGTAGTGTGGGACGCCTCAGACAGTACAGGAGGACAGTATTGTGGCGCAGCCTGGGAGAGGCCTATGTCCAGCAGTGGACTACGGTAAGCTAAGTTGATTGAGATTACGATTCTGAGAAGAGTTCTGTTCTGAAAAAACAAACTGAAAACTAGATTCTCTGACGATCTTTGAAATTGCTCTCAAATGTCACGTTGACTGTACAGTCAACATGAGATTAGAGAGCAATGAGCAAGAGATACGAAAACAGTATACACAACATAAAGAAAATATGTTTTGACTGTACATTCAAAACATATTTTCTTTATTTTGTGTATACTGTTTCCGTATATCTTTTACACCTAAAACCAGTTGTGAAGACTAGCTGTATAAAAAACTTATAGAAAACTTGTCAAAAACATAAAAAAGGTAAACAAATTAACAAAACATGTCTGAAACAACGCCAGTAGGTACCTACATTTGTGATAAATAAGTACATGTTTCATACACGACATGTTTTTGACAAGACTTGTTGAAAACATGTATCACAACTTGTATATGGATGTAAACGCGGGGATAGTGGAGTTTAACAGAAAACCAATTTTAGCCTTTTACATTATTGACAGGTTCCACAGAATCAACTGTTTAATTTTGTAATTTTTCAATTTGAATAAAATAAATAAACCTAATGATATGAAAGAAAGAAAAGAAAGAAAGGAAAATAATTTTATTCGTCACAGAAACACGTGCATAAAAAAAAAAATCGAGTAGGTAACAAAACAATAACAATACGTATACAATAACGAGTACAAAACAGAAATAGTAGGCAGCTGCTGGCACGTCATGACTGTGACAAGAAGGCTTCCACTCAGCATGATGCTGTGCTATGGAGACCCACAGCACAGCGCTGATTTTCAGTGGTCACCCGAAAAAAACGTACGGAAACCAAGTCAGGTTTAAAATTCAGAATTATACATAAATATAAAATAAAACAAATAGTACTAATAATATTATATAATGCAACAACCAACAGTATGAATAAAATTACTAAATAACATATATAAATTATCCGCAGGCATCACCACTGTACCCACCTAAAACACCACTATCAATACAGTGTTTTGTCTCGCTCCCACCATCACCTATATCAGCGATGTCAGCTGCGGTGGCCCAGTGGTAACGGTCGCGACTCACGAGGCTTTATATGTCGTAGGTTCCAACCCAGACAGGCTCGCTTTACTGTGTGTAAAAATCTCATCACCACTGCTCTCAAAACGGTGAAGGAAAACATCTTGAGGAAACCGACATGTCCTAGAACCAAAAAATCGAAAACATGTGACATCAACCAACCTGGTGGATTACGGCCTGCTCTCTCTCTCAGAGGAGGCCTGTGTCCCAACAGTGGGAACATTAGACTGATTATGTTATGGTATTAGCAGATACACAGTCGAATCTTCCCAAAATAAAATACTATTCAAGTTTATCTCAGAAAGGTTGAAATAAACACACAAATATATCGAATATCCTTCACCTTTCAATACATTATGTACATCACAATATTCAAATTCAGCCATTATAATTCTCTATGTCACATTAGTTCCCTTTGAAACTACATCATTATGTACGTCCCTTTACGAGAATGTTAGTAGTCTGTAGGAATTTAGTCGCCCACCTGGGTCCACTATCAATTGGCTTTAATATCACATGGTTACTTTGTTAATGCAATTCTACTCTTGATGATAAAACTCTGTAAGTAACACCGTTCAGATAGTGGAGTACTTTGGTTTAAATGTAGGGATTTTGTGGGAGGAACTTGTTTTTATTCAGGACTAGCTTTTTCCTTCGGCTTTGCCCGCGTGGAGGTCTGAAATTATACCAGGGGACGTAGTTACTACCGAGATAAAAAGTATCTAGTGTTCTATCCTAGATCAAGGTACACCATGTGTGCTAAATTTCATTGAAATCAGATCAGCTGTTGAGCGCTTATCCTAAAAGTTGGCCACTTCGCATATAGCAGTCAAATTTTAGCTGTTTTGTTTAATTTGGCAATAGTATTGTATGGAAATAAGAAATGTAGCTAACTAGTGAACTAAAATATTGATTATGAAATTCAATAATTAATATCGTAACAGCGAATATTTAGTTTTAGATGTATAAAAGCCTTTTTTATACCTAAAACTGTTACAACATCAAATTCAGTGTTATAATTGCAATTCATTATTAATATTCTAGTTCACTAGTTAGCATCATTTCGTATTTCCATACAGTAATATTGCCAAATTAATCAAAACAGCGAAATATTTGACATCTATTTGCGACGTTGCCCACTTTCGGAATAAACGCTCTTAAGACGTGAAAAGGATAGATAGACAGACTGAGTTATCTACTTTCGCATTCACAATACTAGTATGGGTATATAATATAATATATATATTATGTATAATGATGTAGCTTTCAGTGTTCGTAGCATAATTATGATTGTTTAAGCCTCCGTCAACTAGGTAATAAAAAATCATTAGAAATTCTAAATTTCCTATTTTAACGTTAATAGTGGTGTTGGGACTTCATGTGTTCAGGAGCTTTCCACTGATTCTAATTGTTTTGTGGATAATAATAACCAAATTTCAAAAATATATAATAACTGAAAAAGTTTTAAGAATATTCAAACTGGTAATCAATAAAATAAAGAAAAGTAGAGTCATTAAAATTTCTCCAGGTTCGTAGTTATTTTTCAAGAACGCTATAAACTAGACAGAATTTGAATTTATAGCTACATTAAATTTATTTTTGCAAATGTCCACGAAATACATTAAAAAATTTAATACCAGTAGCGTCAATCCTATAAATTATTGCAAATACCGAATATATATTAATTTACTAGTTGACGCTATGTTTGCTAATGTTTTTTTTTTATGTGGGTTAGGTACTTGCACTTACTTATGTTTTATTGAAACATAGTACCCAAACAAATAATTAAACGAAAAATAAGAAAAAATCATTATGATCATATTGCAGGGTCAACTTGTTATTTGCAATTCAGTGATATTGTTTTCTCATCGTTCTTTGGAAGGTTGTTGCTTTTTGAATTAAAATTTCACCAAAATTCAGTGTGATTCAGTAACAAAAAATTCTGCGATCTTCAATTGTTAGATTCCCCAGGACCCACAACTTTGTAACGAATATTTTTTATACACATCAAAGATCTCCGAACAATAGTCGAATACTGGCCGAATGTCATATTGTTTCTTATTCCATACGCCTTTTTTATAAAAAAAAAATGTTTAAAGCTGGCCACCCCAGTGGCCAACGCATCCCAACATTTCGACACTAAAACTTTGATTTACGACTTTTGCCCGCCGATTGCGCACTAAAACAGCACTTACGTCACTTTCAATTTTAAAAGGGAATGTCTTCACACCGATTTGTAAGATGCATGTTAAGAAGATGCGTGTGTTGACAAAAATATACCATGTACACCAAGTTCATGTCTAACCACCGTAAGGACTATTCTTGCTTGCAGCGCTCGGCGACTATAGAGCCGGGCCGGTAACAGATCTGGTCATCGTGTTCACGGGATTTTGTTTTGAAACTGGTTGGATGTGAACCAAAGGAGTTCATATCCAACCAGTTTCAAAACAAAATAAAAATGGTACATAAATTGCATACATAAAATCACGCCTGTATTCCCGAAGGATTAGGCAGAGGTTTACCTATAGTACAACCACATTTCGCCAGTTATGTTTAAGTTTCATGTAATAGGGGGCGAGCCCATTGCCACCATCGGGCACAAATCCCAGACGCCAGGCTGCTACTGAGAAATTCGAGATGGAAAAGCCCAATAACACTTAACTTACGAGTTTATCTAGGACATTACTGACATCGGTAAAGGAAAACATCATGAGGAAATTATACTTAAATCGCCAATTCGTCTTGAGCAAGCGTGGTGATGAATGCTCGTGCCTTCTCAGTTTGTGACTCTGCCTTTGCTCTGCAGTAGGTCAATAATTATTTACTCGATTAACATACATCCATCTCTGCTTCATCCTTCTGCACACCTGTACAATTACACTTCGGTGTAAATGCAGATCGCCTTAACGCAAACCTTTTTAACCGCCCTCGTTGTAAAACTGTGCGCGTCGCGATTGTCCGTGTTACGCAGTAAACTCGCCATTCTTACGCTGACGAATAACATATATTATCTATCATCTTAACATGCCTTTAGAGCTGCTAAGTCCCACCGGATTTATGTTTGACTTGGCAGCAAATAATTATGAAACAAAACAGTAGCGGGTATGTAAACGTGCTTATTTATAGAGAGGTATTATGTTTGAAATTTTTAAGCATTTTTCTTTCTTGAAAGATGACTTGATTAATTGATTGTGACTAAAAGATACATTTGGCATGAGATTAGGAACTTTTTAATATTCACGAGGCAAAGAATACAATCTCTTCAATCCATTATATTTCATATTTTTTCTGCCATCAGTATAAATTTCGGACTGCGATTCGTAGAACGTCGGCATTTATTTATTTACTAGTTGCGCGCCGCAGTTTCAACTGCGTAAGTCTCGATTGCGTGGGCATACCGGGATAAAAGTATCCTCATCCCAACCCAGGTCATGGTTTACCCGTGTACAAATTTCATCCAAATCCGTTCAGCCGTTTTAGCGTGAAAGCGTAACAAACAAACATATATACAAAATCAAATCTTTCCTCTTTCTATTAAAATATATTAGTTTAGATAAGCCTGAAGGAGTTAACTAACTGATATAAAATTCTCATTTATCCACACCAAACTTCATCCAGCCAAATTATTTGGCAAACCAAGTGTGAACCTAAAAGGACTCAAAAATAAAAAAGCCAAAAACTCAAACGAATTTGAAATGCCCCTCCGGATGAGCTCACGACGCGTTGTATCTCATTGTCTTCATTGTACTGGTCAGTTGAAAGAAAATGAGCACGTTTCATTATACGCAGGGCTGACAGCCGATACGCACTTCCTTTCCACGCCATGTGGCCGGCAAAGCTATTTAATTTTAACATTATTATAACTGGTTAGCGATAAAATATTATTTTTAAATTATATCCTGCGACACGTTAAGTATTGACTCGATTGAATCAGACTATGAAAGAGTTGAATGTGTTTTTATTAAGTCGGCACGGGTCAGTCTTGTACTGTATTATTAAAACCGGAAAAGTGTTCTAAATGCTAAGAAATATGAAACTTTAAAGTCAAATGAACGTTTGGATGAAAGATGGTTAAAATGTTTAGGTTCAGCTGTATAACCTTGGTTAATACATGGAATATGTTCAAGGTCAATGTCAAAAGATTTTGGAGTTACGACAGTCTTCATTTACGTGTTATACAATACACCCTCACCTTTAAGTGTTCCTGTTTGTGGACAATGTGTTGACCGACATCCGCTACAGATGTAGGTAAGGATTGGTCAAGAATATGGACACTATCCGTGCTTTGTGGAGCTTCTCAACTTTTTTTACGAATTTTACCTGTTTAATTGTCAATCGTTAGTAGGTAACCAGATTTCCGAAAGTTCTGACAATCGGTCTAATATTCGTGCTCACGTCAATTAAGGTCTATGTAAGTCACATCTAGTTAGCCTAGAATCTGACCTCAACATAGTTTAGAAAAGGCTAGGTGGTTTTGAACCGGACTTGTGTTATTCGAAATCAATAGTTTAAATACGTTGGTAAAACATAACTTCAAATACAAAGCAAATTACTTGGACGGTAAGCGGATGTACTTAAATACAAAGCCCTTACTACCTAACAGCAAAACATCATTTAATTACTTCCTCCATCGAACGGCTCAATCAATTCATTATGGAATTCTCATATAAGGATAAACAAAAGAGTCTTTATTCCTAAGTACGTACTCAAACGTCCAGGCGTGGTCCGATGACGTAAGTACAAAAACGTAAGCAATAATTAAACGACCTAACTTATAATTAGAACAAAATACATGATAGCTTAAAGACTTCTATAGAACATTGATTTGCTAATAAAACTTTGAATTTTATGTAGGTGAAACAAGAATGGTTTTTGTAAAACAATCCAGGTGCATAAAGAGAAGAGTTGTACGTTTTATTCATAAATCGAATTCATCAAACTTTTGAATACTGGCTGGATTTACAATAGTGTTCCAATATTCCTAATTATTGGTATTTTTGGTTCAAAAGTCAGATCATTTTGATATTTTGATGGCTTCTGGTTAACACTATTGTAGATAAAATCATTGCACAAAATAGCTAATATTTTAGCTATAAATATAAACTTCGCATATTTTATTACAATCTAAGATAATAATTATGTTTTTATTAAACCTAATTACTATTTCTCTCAAATGATCGTTAATAATATGCTCTCTAAACTCAGCAAAAAAACTAATCATTAAATACAATAGTCTATATAAGTCCACAGAAAATATCATAAAAATTGAACAATATAACTCATATCGAATAAAACAATGTATATGATATCTTTGCACTAACTTCGAGACAATATCTCAGGAGCTCGCATTCCTGTTTACTCCATATCTGTAGTATCGAAGCGAGATGAGGCGAAGTGAGATTTATGATTCAGAAAAATCTCTTAATGGACCATCGAGCGCATGGTCCGCAGTGATAAATGTGCAATTTCAACTTTAAGAATGCAAGCACCAAGTTTTGACTTGCCATGATATACTAACTTACAAATGTTCACACTATCCGTGATTAACGTTTAGCTTATAGTTGTTTTGTTATGAAAGTGACGTTTTGTTCTTTGTCGTTTTGTCGCTTCGGTTTTTGAATTCGTGAATGAACTCTAATTGAATTTGTGATGAAGTGGTTTTTTAGAATGACATTTGAATATTCTATTGTCATTTGTTTTTTATATGAGTTTTCTTTAATAAGGTTATAATTGCAGTATTTAAAGAAGATCAGTATAAAGATGAACTTGGGCTTTATGCAAAACAAATAAAAATAAAATAAGTATAATTAAGTTAATCACGCGAAGCAAATTCTCAATGCCATTTGTAAACCCTATAAATCAAAATAAAAACAAAATTAACATTGTTCAGTGCCACGATCATTTTAATTACAGTACTTTGTAAGATATAATGCGTCTCGAGACAAAGCGATGTGACATTAACGTCCTCCGCAAATTGGGAGACTTAAGTGCTCTAGCCGAGGACATAAACAATACGCATGGCTGTTTCAGGCAAAACACTCCACACTATAATTTTTCCACATTCATACAATAAGGGCCGCAGTCAATGAGTCTAGTCTGATACTTCCACAAGTAAAGTTTGTACGCACACAGACGCACGCCCCACTCGTTAAAGCTCCAAGTGATCGCGTGCAGAAAGCTCCACACACGCACACCGCCGCATGGCCGGCGCCCTAAGCTGTGGTCAGTACTAACGCAAACTGTGTGACGGACACACGAAAAACGAGCTGAAAACGGAACGCAAAACTAACAAAATCAAAAGAGTATTTACATTAGCACGCGGAACGTTCCGTTGCAAGCAGACTCGTCGCGTCCGAGCCGCGTATGTAAATGTTCTGCGCTTGTGTTAGTTTATGATCATCTGTCAAAAGTCGGATACACGTGACGTTTCGCGTCTGAAATGTAAACAAAAGTTGTTCGAGTCTCGAGGCATTCATTTGGACGTTATTTACGATCTGCGATGAGTATGTAACGTGAGTTATGAACTTGCATACGTTGAATTAATTGCAGCGAAGTGTCGCTGACGACCCTTTGGATTGTTTTTGTTCGAGTAAGTAGTGCAATGCAACTTGTTTAACTTTCATGTTTCTTGAGACAAATTAGTACGTAAATAGAGGAATATTAACGCTCTTAACCGTTTAGTTTTGTGTATGAAATACGTTTGTAGCTACATGTAAAAAATATATGAAATTGCCCAGTCAGCTGTCAAACTGTTAACCAAGAGTTGTTAATTTAGTAAATTGAGCCTTTGTTTATAAGTTTGTTTGACAACACAATGTTCATGGGTGATTTCAGCTCATTCTCTATTCCTTTTTTAGAGAAGCACTGAAGTTATTTTAGTTAGAATACTGTGACAATTTTCATGATTTTATGGAATTCCCGTTATTAACATATTGAAGCAGACAGCAAAATATACTCGTAACGCTTGATTTTTGAATAAGTACCATACCATATGTCACGTACGTAATGAATATTTTTATTTATATTCAACACTTTAGTTAAATTCTTTTTCTGTAGAGGCTGTAGTCGTTCCAATGCGAAAATAAAATAACATCACTATTTAAAAACAGTTCAGTTTTATTTTTATATGCACAGTCAGTTCACCGCATAAGACACATCCATAAAGTTCCATGATTTTTCATACCAATTTTCAAAGAAAAAATAGTAATAAATAAAGTTAATTATTAATTGCAATCGGTGATTCTTCATTAGCGCCCGATGTGGTAATCTCATAGCCACGCCACTAATCCTTAGGGTGACGTCCGGTTACATTTATGTGATGCTAGGGTTGGCACTCGAGGTAATATAGATGTGCAGTGGAAACATCATAATCCATTTGATACATCATAAAAGTATTAGTATACGTATTTAGAATTTTAAAGCATTAGATTGAGGGTCTACGAAGTGCTACGAAATTGCTACGCCATTTATTTACTAATCATTGTAACAGCGAAACAATTTAATACCTCCACATTAAGACTTAGGCCATTTTTTTTTTTTTTAATATTCGGATACCTCATAACCTAAAGAGGTGCCATAAAGAATATGAGTGAAAAATCTCGACTAATTAAAATGTTATGCAACAACGCGAAATTTCGTGGGTATTCTGGTTTTGGTACAATAAAAGAATATTAGAATCAATCTCGGTCTTATTTAGGTTGTTAAATGCTTACGTATGAATTGTAATGCGCATGCGGGTAAGTATATTTTTTCAAAAAAAGAATTATGTTTTGGTTTGTGGTTCGCCTCAAAGTTACAACTCGAGACTCCATTGACCACACTTGAAGTTAATGAGTCATGGTTTTGTTTCTCATAATTATTCGTCAGACAAATTAGTACACAGAAAAGTTATTAAAAAGCTACCCAATGCATTGGTGACCTCACTAGAACAAAATGCGCAAAATGTTTTGCAAAACAAATCTTTAAAAAAAATCCGCTCTAATATAAAAAAACTCTGAATTTCTTTAGAATCCACCAACCCTTGGAGCCACTTGTGCCAGCCCTACACGATCACACAGACAGGGTGTACGTACAAATATTTGAATGTAGGAGTGCGTGATGACAGTGTGCACCTCCCCTAGTGACACCCCGGTCCGTTATAATTGCATTCCACTAAAATATGACTCTTGAGTTTATCTAGTGGACGGCGATCGATATATGCACTCATGTATGTACAAGGTCCTCGGTTAGGTCCTTTTACAATAAGCCTGAAGTTTGAAAAGATCGAGTTATTATGACCAGATTTATACTTGAAAAGTCTTAATTCTCTTGCTCTTATGCAAAGATCGAGTTTTTATGACCAGATTTATAATTGAAAAGTATTAATTCTCTTGCTCTTATGCAAATTTATTTGGGGTCGGCACAACATGTCATTTCGTTCAATACTTCTCTTCTTCTTCTCTTTTATTTATACTGAAAAGTATGATGAAATAATAGTTATTCTGTTTATACTATGTATGTATGTATTTATTCTTGTATTTTATAGTTAATTTCGTGTTATCAATACCTAATGTTGCGCCTGCCATGTTTTGTCTCTGCATCACCGTAAGGTTGACTGGTAGAAAATGCCTCAGGCATTAAGTCCGCCTTTGTACGGTATTTTATTTTTACTTGTGCATAAAGTTTTAATAAATAAATAAATAAAAAATTACATCTAGATTTTCAATCATTAACAAACTTCCTTGGAACAGCTACCTATCTCAATTAACTCAACAAATCATATGAATCACACAGCTGTATCATATAAATTTTCTTCAAAACCACCGACGCTAATAAAAAGGGCAATAAAAAGATAAATCCTGTTAATCAAGAAAACAAAAACAACATAAAAATGTTCATTAAAACAAAACAAACAAACAGAAGAGGTTATTACGCTCATTAACAAACGTTAAGGAGTTTTATTAGAACAAAAACCATCCGAGGAGGAGACAATATACTCCTTAAGAAGGGGGACCTTAAGTGGCGCGCGGACGTTACAGCATTTTCTTAATTTCTTAACCACTACACTCACACGCAGCGGGATAAAATTAAGAAAACATTCACCACATTAAGCGCACACTATTTATGGTTATATTTGTACGGCTACCCGACTAAATCTAATAGTTGTCTAGCAGAACAAACGCTAAGGTGCAAGCCACACTCTCGCAGCGCCCGCCTTTTTTATTTGGGTGTCGGGTGAGTTCGTCTGAAGGTTGGACGTCTAATGAAATGTTCTACGTAGGAGTTTCGGATATCCTATGTAATTAAACAGGTGTCTCGTGGACTTAGCAAAGGTTCGCTACAGCGGCGACTTTTCCTTTTAATTAACTTGGCAATTACGAGCTACTAAAATTTTCGTAGCGCTAACTGCTACGAGCAATTAGTGCTACTCTTGAAATGGCTACAAAAACTTTTATTTGTGGAATAACCGTGTTTGCTGTATGAAAATGATATCACAGAGTGGCTGAAGAAAAACAAACCCTATCTAGCTATAGCGATATTTTCTCAGCAGAAAACTCCTTAACCGACGACGTCTTAGCGTCCAGCCACGAAAGCAATAAAGAGCGCAGGCTTCCACGTTCATTAATTAACCCCCACTCTTCCTATCTCTTTCACACTTAAACAAACTATTTGTAAATGAGCGGACCTCTCTTTCGCCCGAGCTTTGCGCAAAAATTAACTACTACATGTTCCGCTTTCGTGGTATTCACACATGGAACAAGAATGCATATGCACGCGTTTGGACAAGCAAAAAGACAGCTGAAGAGCCTTTTCCTTAACTTGGGAAATTGTTGTTAATTACAATAATGGTAAGGTAGAGTTTTGTGTGGATTAATTCTGTTTTATATAATGTTTCTAATGCGACGTTCGGTCACGTGTGGTTAGTTTCCTATCCTCGTGTAATAAATCTCTTACTCCTCGTAATTACAATGTTCTTGTCTGTTGTGTGTTTTCATTAAGGGTGAGACACATAGATGTAGTTTGGCAAGTTATTTCATCAACTATATTGTAGCGAAAAATTGTGGACTTGCAACCCTTGTATTAATTTTCTCGAGGAAAAACTTCTAAACAAGATTCAAGGTTACCGGCCTGAATTCATAACTACTCTATGGAAACTTATTTTCTGTGCCCAAAATAAAAGAATGATATAAATATTTTACTTGACTAAACTGACCCTATTTTTATGAGGCACACCAAAGGCTAGATATTTTATTCTGATTTATTAATGCGATCAGAAATCAATGTCGCTAACTTTTTTATCCAAAAAAAAACTTGAATTTATTAGCTGACGTGTTTTAAGACTTCATCAAATTAAATAAAAACCCATTTATTTTTATTTTTAGTGCTTAGTTTACGGAGGATGATTTGAAGCAATTAAACAGTTTGTAGAAATAATTTAAATCAAATCAGCTGAAAATAATAATAAAGACTCAGAGGACGGAGGATGTTGAGAAAACTTAGTTGGAAATTCTTGGAAAGCACTGTATGATGTGATGGAGTAATATTACTTATTATCTGTTAAGACATTGAAACTAAAGATAAAGAAAAGTTCGTTTATGAACAACAATTATAAGATATTGCAATGTTTCCAAAAGGATTTCGCTACTATTTTTTGGAGTTCTTGAAATTAAGATGTCATTAATAAAGTGACTTGAATAGTTACATAGTTTCAACCCCATTCATGAAATCTTGACCTGAATCTGATGTCGGTTTTATTTATTTATAATTTATGTCTAAACAAAAGAACTACCAATGATCATTTGAGCATAAGAAATAGCAGGGACATTAAAAATCAAATCCGATTAACTTAAAAAAGGCTCATAAATAAAATTTCGACATCAACAACAGATCACACACACGAACAGACGCGCGAACATGTTCATTAAAGGATTACGACCATCTAAGCTCATTCATGCTCTCCTCTATCGCACGAATTGTCTGCCAACTTATCAAACTGTGTCGCATCCGACGCGACGGCGATAAATTTATTCCCATCCTTTTCACTACCCTGTATACAACCTCATTTACGTATGTATCCCCGTTAAATTCGAAATTAGAAAAAAATGTGACAGTTCATTGTTGAGTGAAGAAAAGTTTACAGTTCGTTTTAAAAAAAATTTAAAGTTCCTAATTTAAATGTTTGAATCGCGGATTGTCGCGCGGTGTCGGGTCTGTTCGTCCCTGTCGCTCGTCATGGGCGGCGGCGCGCGTCTGGGCGGGCGGTATGCAAATGCCTAGCGCCGCGGTGGTGAGGGTTCCCTGTGTGTGTGTCTTGTACCATTGGCCGCGCTAGAACGGCCAACTTCGCCACCAGTTACGGTTGTTTTTCGTTCCGTTTCTAATTAACTTCCGTATATTCTTAAAGTAACTTTTCTCATCTCGTTCTCTTACTTTTTCCGCACTGTTTTGTTAACGTTAAAACGAACGGTTGTTATGTGAAATACGTTCGCGTGTGATATGCGAAAGTTGCATTTTTTTTGTCGAATTTTCGTGTGTGTTTATTTTGCGAGGCGTACCGTGCTCGGTTTCGGTTTCTTAATATATGTAAATGCGCTCGTTTTGAGCATTATCAATATTTCCTAAATACAGAGTTAGTTCTCAGTGTCACGACAATGTTTGACGAGTGATTTCTGAATGTAAACGCTTTTTAGTAAACGAACGCCATAATCTTTGGCCGTGTAACTTCGCTAAAATGTTACTTTTATTGCTTAAAGAGTGAGATTTTACGAGCTTTAAAAATAAATTACTCGACTTGGACGGATAATCGTATCTTCCGAGAGTTCGTGAGTGAATAATATTATTCCTGATTAGTGTACAGCGATGGTAAATAAATCGTTTAAATTAAGTTTTTGAATAATACAGCTTATGCGGTTACCGCGCGTGACCTTTCCGTCTTGTTCTTAACGCCAAAAGTAAAAAATATAGCTACTAATTAAGAACAACAAATCGTTCGACTTTTCCGGTCGCCAACGACGATTATAAAACCATAAAAAAAATAAAAACCGCTTTCGATAAAGTCAAAGCTCTATCATAAATCACGCGTCAAACAATTACACTTGTAAAAAAATAAAAACGATTCCCGTCAACCGATCGACTTGAGAACTGTGCGCAAACGTGATACATACGTGAACAAATTATTTGTGCCAATAAGGTAGCATTAATCTCTTACAAAACGAACAAATCCACCAAATGAATGCCGACACGCAACTCTACGTGCGAAATTTTATTTATTTTTAATCGTAAAAGGTGGGAATTAATCCTCGGTTTATGGCAACACCGATACCTTTTAATTGCTGCTTTGACAGACGTTAAGGGCTCTCATCAACGGAGTTTCGGGTGTGGTCATAACAAACTTGAACATTGACAGTTGGCAATATATTTTTATAGTTTTTACTTGAGGTGTTGTTTTTATTAGTGACCAATTTATTTGCAACAGTCTGTAGGGCCGTTGTGGGCTGCAAATTAGAAACTTTATGTGCGAATGAACGAGAGATATCGTAAATTATATCGACGGGTTAGCGAATGCGAGGATGCGTATTTCGAAAAGGGCAATTTTAATTAGCCCCCAAATGATTTATAAGCCATCAAAGTAACGTGAATAAATCTCGATGTTATACAAAACGAATCAGGGTTGCTATTAAAATATAGCACTGCCTCTGTTTCTGGTGTGCCGCCAATTTTTATTGCTAAATGCATTTTTATTATTCTAATTTTTAGGAGAACTGGAATTCTTTTCCAAAATGGGAGTTTAATTAGAGATGCTTTGGAAGTGCCAATAAAATATATCCAAATAATTAGCAATCATTGCCATCTAGAGAAAGTAGGCAAATATTAACTATTCGTAAACATAATATATTTGTAGAAATCAGCCAAATATGTGGCGCCTGTCACGCACTTTAAAAAGACCACAACGCGAACGATGACTAACGTTCCATACAAAAAAAAAGGCACAACCAACAACTCACACATTGTTAACGTCGATTCATTTCGATTCTCGATGCTACTTTCATCAATATCGATATATTTCACTTCTGTCTTAGTTTAAAACAGCGATCGTGATCATACAACACGACGGTTTCATATATAAAATTTATCGATAAATCGCCAGGCTCGCATAATGTACTTCGTTCGAATAAAAAAAAATACGGGGTGGATGGCAGGCGACGAAAAGTATTCGACTCGGAATGCACTTTTGCATAAACAATGCCCTTTTGTTTAGAGAAAGTATTTCACATTTTAACCTCGTGAGTGATTTATTTTTGAATGATTTATAACGGCGACCACCGTGTCTTGCGTCGGGAGATATCAAGTTTGTTGTCGCAGGACTTCTGGTCTTATTGTAATCAAGTTAACGAAACAAAATATTAAAAGAACATGAAAATATTATAGCGTAACAAACCTTATGAATATGTATAACAAACCGTTAAAATCTAGAGGTTCAAGGAGTCATATTGAATTTTCCAGTCTCATATTTATTGACCTGAGACTTAATAAGCCTCATTTCAGTATTTATAGCAAAAAAGTTCGATTCTCACTGCTATACGTACGACCGAAGTCAGATTTGGAGTCATTTAAAAACTTACAATTTGACTCCACAAAAACATAGATTACAGATTCGCCCACGCAGACACGACATCTTAATCATTCCCTTATTTTCTCTCAAACAGCAAACTTTTTAATCGTAACTTAGTAACAAGTATATGCCTATAGAAGCTAATAGACTGAACTGAAGTGACTGTGTTTTCATATGTTAACGAAGAGAAACTTATAAACAACGTATGGCTATGATAACATGTGCCAACGCTCCTGGTTTAAAGGTAAGAACATCACATATATGTCAATAGAAAACTAAGTGCTGAATTTGCAATAGTCAGCTAACTTTTACCAGAGGATCAAACATGACAGTTCACTATGTTTCCTATAAAAAAGCTGTCAAACCGCCATATTTATTCTTCAGATAAGAGTTATCTAACGATTGAAAAATCGGCTATATTTTACGGTTAATTTATGATCATCACCTGTTATAAAACCATGTATTAATATAGGAGCTAGATACATATGGGTTTACCTCGCATTAGCTTACCTTACCTTAGTCACCTCATTTAAATATTCACAGAAAGAGTTTCAGCAAGAAATAAATAGTTATATTGACAGTTGAAGACCAAAGACATTATAATTACGTTTGATCAAAATGTATTGCCACCCTAAATGTATGTATTCTCACAGAAAGCAGGCCTGTGTCTCAGCAGTGGGAACATTATAGGGTGATTCCTCCGTGAAATTAGTCGAGAAACAAATGAATGTATTTTTTTTTCAGCGAGTTGTTCCAATTTTAAAACAAGCCATGTTCACAACTGCTGCAAATAAATTGTAGATCAGAATGTACAATCCATTTTTTCTCAGTATCCTGTAAGCAAACAAACAACAAAGACCAAAAAGAAAACAAAATATGCTTTTCAAACCCATAGAACCTTTCAATCGCTGTCACCCTTTGACCAAATTATTTGTTAATACATTCTCCTGTCACCTCCGTCCAGCCCACTGAGCTATCACTACCAAACGAAACCCTTTAATTATCTTGTCATGCTTTAAAACTACCACGGAGGTGACAAATTTTCACCTTGGTGTGGTTATAGATGTTTTTTTATCTTTAGGCTTTAGAGTTAATTCGAGATAATTGTTAGGTTTAGAGACTATTGGCACACGTGAACATAAAGTTCTGTGATAGTATTAAGGTAGAGGTGTATTTGGGTGTTTTGTTTTGAGGATTAAGTACTGTATCTACATGCTAATTACTGGACAGTTTGGAAGATATGTATTTGATATACGCGTCATTTTACCAATACTGGTAGAACAGGCTGTATCCAGCATCTAAGTACTTTTTTTTTTTTTTGAGGGTTGGAAATCATCAAATGACCTCTCCCGCTCTGGGTGGAGCGGGAGGGTGTGTCAGACTTTTACTGACTAAAACCCACCCGTGTTCCTTCCGTTGCCCGTGTGCTGGGGCCGCGATATCCCTTTCGGACAAACCCGTAACCCCAGCAGGAGCATCTAAGAATCTACCAATATGTTATTTTTTTTTTATAGGAACGTACTGCTGGGCAAATGCATCATTTTGTCAAGTCAAATCATTTAGTTACTTCTTTGCACGTATACGCAGTTCTTTAAAAGTCCTACCAAGTCTAAATTAAAATTGATTAAAATTTTGACATTGAGTGTGCATACGAAAGAAACCCTTCAATTATATTGTCATGCGTTAAAACTACCACGGAAGTGACAAATTTTAACCTCGGTGCAGTAATAGATGGTTGTTTGTCTTTAGGCTTTAAAGTTAATTCTAGATAATTGTTAGGATTAGAGTCTATTAGCACACGCGAACATGAAGTTCTGTGATGGTACTGAGTTAGGGGTGTATTTGGTTGTTTTGTTTTAGTATTGGGCTGTGTTTACATGCACTTAGTAGATATACAAAATATATTATTTATTATCCGATTAAGAACATAACAGGGGCCATTTTTTTAACAGTTATAGGTAGGATACCTAGAAAGAAAAGGAGAAAGAAAATATGTTTATTTACGGTAAACATGACGCAAAGAAAAAACACAAAACAAAAAAAGAAAAATTTAGGGGAAAATATGCGTCACATCCACGCAAAACGGCCATCGCTCAGCATAATGCTGCGACCCCATGCGAGACAGAGCCCAGCGCTGGTTTTCAGCGACAGCCGGCGTTGACGTGATGACGTCGACCGGTACCTTTTTTTTTTTTTTTCCAGGATGGGTAATCATCAAAAACCCACCCGTGTTCCTTCCGTTGCCTGTGTGCCGGGGCCGCGATGTCGACCGGTACCTAGCATTATCATTCAGGAGTATCATCTTCTCTAGCTTCCTTGTCCGTCTCTTTAATGCTTTGAGTAAACTCAAAGTATGCAGCTCTTTTTTTATATATTTATCAAGTTTTTACATTAAATAGTCTATGAAAAACTGATGATTCTTTTTGTAAATATAAAATCGCAAGTCCTAAATCTTATTTTACCTACACCAAAAAGCAGTTGGTAGATGAAAACATATTTCAATTTAGTTTTTAGTAAGAATCTCCTAAACATTGAGAATAGACCAAAGAAACAAAATGGTGTCATCCCCATAATTGGTTTCATTTGATAAATATTCAATACCCGTAATTAAGCCTCGAGATTAGCCATAAAAATAGTAATATTTTAAGATTTGTCCACCGTTATGAAGATTTAACGCGGCATAAAAATGATACGGCCTGATTTATACCTCTTGCATTCCTAATTAGTAATTTAAGAAATGAAATTAACAGATTAATGTCTTTGTCGCCCATATTAATGCTATTGGGATGCCCACAATTTATTTTATGGGGCATATTAAACGAACAATCGCCGTAAACGTACCTGTATTTGAAATCGTAATCTTAAATAATATGCATATTAATCAAGCGGAGTTCTTTGTCATTCTTTAATTTTAATGGCTTCCAAAAACAAAATATTTCACAAAAACTTAAAATTTAAGAGCGTAAATAACTGATTACAATTTGTCCGCTCATCAAAACACATCAATAAAATAATAATCGATAATTGATGTGCACATCACTAACTTATTATAAAAAAACAAATTATGGAGTAAACAAATAATGAGACGCGACAATAATTATTATTCATAAATCGAACAGACACGATAATCGTCCGCGCGCCATCTTGCCAGCGGCGGCCAAATGTTTCCGCTTTAATTTCTCCAGTAATTTGGTGTTTCCGGTCTCAGCCAATCCGTCCCGTCAGTCGGCCGTAATTATATTATTTCGGCAATAAATTATCGAATTTTGAATACAAAAGGTGGTTAAAAAGATGGCCTCTTTAATTTTGGGTAGACACAACAATAAGCTCTGATGCGATCGAACGTTCTTACGAAGATAAATGTATGAGCTGTAACAAAAGTAAGTAGTCATAAAATCTGCTCATAACTGTCATAAAATGTACGTACACTGTGTACGTTTTATTCAAGTGTTCAATGTTAAAACAATTATATGACGTGTTTTAATTTTTATTTTCATGAAGACCAGTGCAAAATTAAACTTTTTGTGAATTTAAAATTTTGACAAGGTTGTTTATCAAGCATTAGTAAATTATTTTTGAATACATAGAATGTATTTCCACTTTATGCCTTCGTTATTATCTCTTTGAAATACTATTACTGCATAATTATTCAGATCATTCAAAAAGCTTTGCAGAAGCAAGCCTCAAATAGTGAAGTGACGTCAAGTTTTATTTCAATCACATAAATCGATATCGAGCGATCGCTTGATTCGATTAATTCCGTTGGAAATTAACGCGGCGGGTAAGCAACGGGTATCGACACCGACGCCGTAACCATGGCAACGCGCCCCATACTTACAACGCACTAATTATGCCACACTGATTGCTTTTCACTTTTTTTTCTGCCCCACGAGAAGTAAACGCCAACCACCCTATACTCGGGTAGTGTTCGGCAGTTTTTATCGATTTTGAATTTATCGACCGTATTGCAACCCTTCTTAAAATATGTTGATTAGGATGTTTGCTGTTCATTTTGGTGCTTGTTTAGGTTAGATTTTAAAGGGAGTTTTGTTCGAAGAATCGCTTGAAATAACAATGTAGAAAACTGGTTTTATTCCAGTTAAAGATGCAGTGAAATTGCATTATTGTAAACATGCATATTCTTGCACCTACTGATAATTTATTTCCTAAAACATCACTCAGATAATAAAGAATGACTAGTGATTTATCCTCAACTTTTAATTATATTATTTATAACATTAACAATCAATGCTGAGCGATAACCAAAATGCATTATATCGATAAAATCGCCGTTCTCTATAAACACACAGTGACTTTGCATTCAAATGTTGATGACGTCATGTCGATCGATTTAAGGAAACGGGTCATTACACTGTTTTTATTCGTCACACTGATTAATCAAGTGATTAATTATACAGTTTCTATTAGGACACGACGGGTTGCCGCTTTTTTGTGTACCTTTGAATAGAATGCTTGTTTAATGTGCCTTGTGGTTAAAATAATTAATAAAGAAAAACATACATCTTTCGTCTACTAATGAGGTCGAAAACACATTATATTACGAAACTTTAATTTAGTAAGTACTCCACGCAATCTATTCGATATATTTCACTACACTAAACCACAGGCAATTTCTCATAATCTTATAAAACAATTCGTTTTTCAAATCAAAATTAGCTCCTCTCATTTAAGAACACTAAACCAAATCGATTTGTAACTGGCCGTTTCGCGAATCGAGTTGACCATTGATCAGATAGAACAACCCTGACCTTGCCCAACGGCACACATACGCGGCACACGCACGCGAGCGGCTGTTGCACACTATGCGAAAACTGTTGTTACTCCACTAAATCGGTACTTATGTAACGTTCGGTAGTGAAAAAATGCTGAAATGGCTTGAAGTTGTAAGGTAGGTAAATGTTAGCGAAGCTTTCGCCTAGTGTTTATTTACAGAAAAATGTTGAGTTCTTAATTTGAATTTTCAAAGTAACTTCAATGAACTGCTAGTATAATCAGAATTATCAAAATATGAGAGAATGCAATTAGGTAAGTAATCGAGTAATCATTCGAGTTGCCAGATTTATATCAGCATAGGAGTTATTTTTATGAGGCTTTTTATAGATCCTACTTAGAAAAAAACATAAAACTCGCTAATCTTAAAGTTTCTTATTTGAGAAAAACCCTGAAATAAAATAGAAAGTATATTATAAGAATTACATTAATCAATGTGAAAACAAATCCCATTAGAGCTTATAGCAAAACAGTAAAAGTTGTTTTTCACAAGAATAAATTTCTCAATCGACTAAAATCTTGTCCGATAGTTATTCGATTCGACGAAGAAATTTAAGTCTCCCATAATAAAATCTCCAGAAGTCCCGACACCGATTAACATTTCAGCAATCACAACAGTCTGGTAGCACGCGATGGGCACACGAACGAAACCGAGGGAAATAACTATATCTAATTCCGTATAAAAGTTCAATACATTGTTTTTTTTTCTTTTAATACTTTTAATGCGGGCTATCACTGGTCATTAAGGCGCGTGTGTGTGCGTAAGTACACACTAGTAATAATGTCGTATCGTGTGCATTCGCAACACACTACATAATTAGTAAATCGGGTCGATATTATTAATGAGGGGGGGTGCACTAGGTGGCGGGGGGATGCTTATCTACTCAAGCTTTTGTGTTCTTTTTCCATAGATGGCGGACTATTGATTGTTTAGTCGATACTTCAGTCGGCCTTTAATTATAGGGGCTAACTGGCTAACTGACGTGCACACCTTTCTTGACACCATAATGGCGTCGCGGGGACGGCAATAATTTTCCAGTAATTATTCATTTGGACAACTTTGAATAGTTGGATCAAGTTTTATTGCTATTAAATTCGTTATTTTAGTTTGTGATTAGTTTTTGTTCGGGTCGGCTATTATGTTTTAATTTTGTTGTATGGTTTAATTTAGTTGGTGAGGATAAATTCTTTTATTTTTAATACTTTTATTAAGCAGGTTTCTTACTGAAACAAAATCGCAGAAAAAAAATCATACACTGTGATACATACCTAAGTGAGATGAACTTCTCAGAAGGACGAGCAGAGCAGGAACTTAAGTAAAAAAAAACTCATGTCTGCCTCTTCTCATGGCTGGTCTGAATCTCCTAAAAGAGTACCTAATTAAACGACAACCGTTTCTATTTTCAGAATCCATCAATAGCCATTACAGAAGCTATTTCTAAAACCTAATTAATGTAAATAAGACTTTCTTAGGTACAAAAACGTTGGTACTTAATTAGTAGGAATAATCTAACAGGTATGCTTCACCAACAAGTTTCTCTTAAAGACATGAATATCTAATAAGAAATAAGGTCCGCATCAAACAGACATGTGAAGAGACGCCCGGTACTTCACTGATTAATAAGATGGGGTTGCGCCAAGCAAGGGGTACCAAACCACCCCACGCGATCACCCTAGCGCCTTACCCACGAAACAAAAAAAAATGTGACTCATCAACGCACACCAACAAACAACAACTCACACCGACGCACACATAACAAAAACAGCGTAAAAACCACACATGAATTGAAATTAACAACCTTATTATAACCGCAAAAGGTTTTATTTCCCTTTCCCTCCAAATGAAGTTCTTTCGCTATTAAGTAAACTAGGTCTCCTATAATCGTTCATTATCGCACACATGGATGTTCCATTCACGTATTGTCCACACATACAAGTATGCGTTAATTATATCGGAAAGTGGTGGGTAGGGGGCTGCTTGATTTGATTAATTCTAGCTGGAGCCGACGGCCTAGTTGGATATGCCATAAACATTGGAATATTCCGCCTTCTCTATCGGGCCCAGTTAGCCGCTAATTGGTGATTTCTCAGACAATACATGATTATATTGAAGCATTCTTACGTTCATAATAAATGTAAATAGCCTACGCTTTTTTTAGGGGTGTAGAGAACCCCAAGCATCAGTAATGCGGGGGTGTCTTGGTACCGCTTGGAACTATTTAAGTACCTTCATCGATAAGCTTAAAAATGTTCAATAATGTAGTGACCGTGTTTAAACGCATGCTCAAAACAAGACTACACGTATCATCACCCTGTAATATCGAATTAACCTCTTCCAAAAATAGTGTTCTAAAAATTAAAAATACCTGGATTATCAATTTGACAATTTGAAATTAAAAAGATTCCGTTCGGGAATTCCTCGTCATCTATATACTCCTACTACTAGGAAATACTAAAAAGAGTTATTGGCAAAGAATTCAATTCTAGTGTTGAATGTGTAGGCAAATCTATCACTGAGATTTAAAGTACCTACTCTGAATATTTAATGTAACTAAAAATAAGCGACATGGAATCGACGGAACCTTTAAACGAAAAAAATCTATTACCAATACAGGTAGCCTCAATAAAACCAAGCTTCGATATCATTCAACATAAAACAAGAAAAAAAACATGAAGGAAGAAAAATTCAGAATGAAGTAATCAAAAGTGCAATTTCCCCAAATAAGGAAAGTATTTGAAGTATTCGTCCATCGGAAGTCGTTGGCGAGCACTCGGCAAATCGCTTCAAATAGCGCGCACGATGCCAATTCTATTATAATATGTTTTCATTTTTCATAGCTCCATGTATTTTGATGTATGATCAATTGGAACTTTAAATTTGAAAGTAGTTCTAGAACGATTTGAATTTAAATAGAATTAGATGAGAAATCAGGCAATTTTTTGGAAGGCAAAACTTATTGCATTATGCCAAATGAGCTGCTGAGATTGAATAGAAAATAATATCTAAATCTTGAATGAAATAAATTGTGAACTGAAGTATTGTATTGTAGCAATTTTTTTTATCATCAGTTAAAATCCTAATTTGGATTATTGAAAGTGGAAACCACTAGAAACGAAATTCCAATTAGATTCCAGAAATTCTACACAATACCCAAGTACAAATATTGAACACATTTTAGTGCCATCACTCAATTAGTAAAGAAATATTTATCATAGCAATTGATCATTCATTTACAGACCTTGAATTGTATTCAACATCAGCTATTGTGTACGTGCCAAAATAATTAATTAATGCTAAAGTATTATTTTTTGCAAGAGACAAAGAACTATACAGTTAATATAACCTCTAGAAGGCACATTGGGAAAAAGTAATGACACTAGTTTAATTTTTCATGGGCATAACTGAAAGATAAAGAAGAAATGACCAGATTAAAGACAGAAAACATAAGCATGAAGACTCAAAAAGGCAAACAGAAGATCAAGCAATGCAGCCCAGAAAAACAGACACAGAACTTCCTGCAGTATTCGTAAAAATTAAATTATACTACCGCAACAGAACTTTCGGCAATTAATATAGTTTTTTGCAACGTTGTTTTACTCTGTCATAAGTAAATAATGAAATGTATACAGTCGGCGGCCCGTGTACCACGAAGCTTCGCGTGTTGAATATTACCCGAAAACGATGGGAAAAAAGTTACCGTTTTTTTTTCATTATTGACTGAACTCGCCTGATACGGCACTGACAAATTGCTAGGGTTTTTAACAAATTTTTATTTGTTCTTCCTTGAGTTAAATATGAGAATCGGTGCAATTTATGCTTCTATGTTGCAGTTTGGCTCGGTTCACGTGAGGATCGTGTGTTGCAAAGTTGCAATTTAAGTACGTTGTCGTAAAGAATGTCAATGCCAGTGGAAGTATAGGCAGGAAAAATTGAAGGGAAATCTATTTATGTACTGAAATAATGGCCTCTGTTTCGCCTACGTGAAATAAACTTCAACATTTGCTCCTCTTTGGTTGAAACTTTTGTGGATTGTGAATGACGCAATTCACATTCATTCACGATTACATACAAGAGTCATTAAATCCACATCGAGAAATGTTTATGTTTATCTTGTTTCTTCCTTTGTAAAATTATTATCCGTTGCTTCATTACACCAAATTAAAGATACATCAAACCGTTACACCCCGAATTCTTCGACATCATTATCACCATAACACGCAAAATTAACCAAATCATTTCATATATTCATTTCTTGTCACAATATATTACGTACAGTTACTTTATTATCAGAGCCGTCCTTATAATTCTTAAACCAAGAATACACACTTAAATTCGCCATCAATTTATACCTTCTTACATATCCAAAACTCATGCATTCATTACCATAAAATAAGACGACTTACAATCAAATCAATAAGGGCCTGACAACATTTTACTCAGCCTAACACCTCTGCCTGATACTTTAATATAAAGCGTTTTCGAAGAAGTGTTATCTTCTTATGCAAAAATATTAGCTCGTGGCTGACTTTATGCAAATTTGGTTTACCTTACTTAAAGCGTGTGTACGGCTCTTAAATAAGGCATGAGTTTGTGTCTCGTGCTATCCGAGGGTAGTCTAATATAGGAGTGTAAAAAGTGTGGTGGTATTGTGTTGGTTCCGTTGGTTCTTAAAATATTAGCAGAGCTTTCTTTGCTGTAGAAACTTTGCTACTTTGTAGGATATTCATTAATATGTTAGTTACGGTCTAATTACTGTCTTCCTCTTGATTTTTGTTCAGTTCATTTTAGAGTCCGTCTTTTCTATCTTTACGTTAATCCTCACTCTGTCCTGGACCTCTATAGTGATGAGGCTTTATGTTTTAGGCAGTTGTGTCATCAATGGTTAAATGTCTCGCCTTCTAGTACAATCTGTTGTTCCACTTATACTCTATTTCTTATTATGGTATGTGTAAAATCCAACAGTCACTGTAAAAGTAATGCTGAATACTAAAGCCACAAAATATTATATAATTACTACAGTCTACACCCCAACATCGTCAACTAAAAAGGTTTCTTTCATACAGTTTCCGCTGTGACCGAACTCCAAAAAGACAGAATAGATAAATGTAGATTTTGGACTAGAGGTGGGTATGCAAATTCGCGCGTGGACTCTTCATATGCAAAGCACATGATGGCTCGCGACTTCTTTGTGCTCTTTCTTATGCTGATCAGCGGCTCACCTCTATACTATTTAGGTGTTTTGATTACGACTCGTCGCTATTGACAATATACAGAGACCTATTCATGAAAACACATCACATATTTTATCATAACACATTTTATTCGTATTAATATAACTGCTACCGCATTTCTAAAACAATTTTATGGCGTAACACAATCGAATGGGAAATTGCGCAAAAATATTACATGTAGGCAAATTTTACGTCCCAACAGGTTCACTAATGCACATGATGTAACGGAAAAGACGTTATTTTCTACTGCAAGAGTTACGTCTGTGTTCCCACTATCTGTATTTCGATCGGTAATACTTCTATTCACGAATTTCATATATGTATCTCTAATTTCAATAAGACCCCTCGCTACCTGTGCCATCTCATCTACATATCAATGTTCGCAACGTCTCCCAAATTTCTTTTCTCCCGCTAAAGTATGCAACGCCCGTGCTCCATATCATTACTGATATAAGAAATTCACTAAAATTGGATCGCCCTCTCGCGCGTTGTCATACACTTTAGTAATAGTAACGGTTTCTTTTCATAACGAACTTTTTGTAATGCGATATTCGCGTTGTTTCCACTAAGGGTGGGATTTGTTACAGACGTTTGATTGGCGTTTGACGCTTTGATGGTAACGTTACTTGTCCTTAACGAACCCACAGCACCAAGGTTACGGTTTTGATGCCTCATGTTTGTTAAAATATTCAAAATGTAAGCTGTCAGCTCAAGTAATATTTTAACGTCCATATCTCCAACGTCGTCTTTCAAATCATCGAGCTAATCTCCAGATGCAATAATTCGTAACAATTATCTGATAAGTATCATCTTAACCCTTCTTCCCACACGAACTTATCGTTCAATAACTACCTCGATGCAACTCATCTATTATTGTGAGCTTCTTCCTGCGTACCCTTCGATGTATCTACAATAACTTGCCTTAAATGTATGCATGTAGCCGACAATGGTAGCATCGGCTGCATAATTTGATTACGGAGCTTTTGTCAGACAAGGGCAGGTATCAGATCGTAAAATTTAATTTAGACCTATCATTGGTTAATTTTCGGAATCTCCCAACCTCTCGATATTCTAAGGGGTACCCAGTAGGTATCATTCGCAACAATGGTGTTCGATCAATTATTATTTCTGGTGCACCTTTGACGAAATATAAAATTGTTGCGATAACGGTCGGTTCATTGTTAAGAGCAACATGCATAATGTCTTTTGTCGAACATTTGCATATATCAGTTATTGATTGAAAAAATATTCAAATCTGCACTATTTAGACTTTAGAATCACTCGATCGATCCGTTACGGTTCTCGTAATTTGCAATTACAATAGAATTTGCGATTTTAAATAATGGTTTCGTGCATTATGGAACTTGATTTGCAAAGATTATTATTATTGGTCGTAATTTAACTTTATTTAGAAAATGAAGTTTTCACTGCATTCGCTTTGTAGACAATGAGGATCTATTGTTGTGCACGAGTCCGGCACAAAACTGTAGCTACCCTCCTCAGTGAGTGAAAACCTAATTGTTGCGACGTGTTCGTTGTGAAAACATTGCTTCAGCACACATCACTGTTTCCTGTCGGCGCTCGGACGCATATTTCTGAATGGCTTTTGTTCTTACTTGTACAATGATGACGAGATACCGCAACTATGAAGTTGATAACTAGATACGAAAATTAGAGCAAAATAAATTCTATGAAATGTTTCTACTACTCATTTGTTGGTGTGAATGTCAAAGGCTGGATTTGCATAGCAGAGTGTCATAATTTAAATATTTGAATGGTATATTATGGAAAAAGAATGTTGTAAGACATATTTGGGTGGCAATAAATATAAATATTTATAATAATTGAAGGCGCGTGACGTTCGTCGTGTGCGACGGCTCGCGCTAAGACCGGGCGCACATATCTAGATTATTTCCCACATACATTAACATACGAATCGGACAATTTAATATTTCTTTTGCGCCATTATCTTTTTCCAGGTACTAAGTGTTTTGCATATATTTCAATAGATCAGAACGACGCGTGCTATCGTCTTTATATGCGAGCTGGAATGTTCCGGGACCATGAGAGACTTGGCGGGTGCCTCACTGTCAGAAATAAGATCATTTACTTTGCATATTATGCTTGTGACACAGAAATATTTTTTGTCTGTTATTCTTATGTGTTTTAATTAACTTACTTTGCATTATGATTTATGGGTTCAGACAGTCGGTAGAGTAACCATGAAAGAAGAAAAAGTAAAGACTGCTTGATGTACTTAGAAGAAGTATGAAGCAAGATTCAAGATTTATCTACATGTATATTGAAAATTTCAATTTAGTTATAAATCCTCATCTAAAAATAGAAGAAATTCTATTATTATTTCAACTTTTCAGACACACGAACTGTAGGTTCATAAACAAGGTTCATTATCATTTTATTAAAATCCACCTTATAAACATTTCACAGGAAGTACACACTTCTATAAATATGAGATAGTTTTAAAAGAAATACTTATTTTTCTTCAAAATTATGCAGCTCGTGCTAACATTGTCACTTAAACTCGTGCCATCTTATACTGTAGTGCATGAAATTAGAGACACTTTGCATATGAGGAGACACCCTTACCTACCTAGGTACCACAAAGTGAATATTTTGTACCCTTAGATTATGCAAATGACCAGAAACTTACAAGAGTGTAGCTAAAGGGTAAATTTACTCTATCACTATTGGGTACTGGTTTGAGAAAGCAGCCTAACATTGCCGATCAAGCTCGTGTCAAGTTACACTGTAGTGTATAAAATGAGAGACACTTTGCATATGAGGAGACACCCTTACCTAGATATCACAAAGTGAATATTTTGTACCCTTAGATTATGCAAATGACCAAAAACTGACAATAGTGTGGCTAAAGGTGAATTGACTTTATCCCTGTTGATGTTGGCTACTGGTTTGAGAAAGCAGCTCGTGCTATCTTACACTGTAGTACATAAAATTAGAGATACTTTGCATATTAGAAGATACCCTTACCACAAAGTGAATTTAATAAGCCCTTGCATATTTGCATAACGAAAAACTAGCGATAATGTTGTTAGAGGAGGTAACTTATCTGACGTAGGTATAATAGGTCTCATTTAACATTATTGATGATGGCTAGACGCTCTTCTAATGAAATGAAAGACTACCCAAATGATTTCAGAATGAACTAATAGGTACACTAGAGGAGGCTATTGCTTGAACTAAAGATCACCAAGGAAAACGGTGTCTGAATAACTCTAGAGAAAACAGAAAAAGAATACAAAATGATACCAAGTTGTTATCTATCTATGTTAAGAGGTTTAGTCTCCGTACTTATTCCTTCAGGTGGACCATTGAGCGTGGGCCATGGCGGCCGTCGGTGGTTATTCCAACCAGCCTACCTTCCAGAAGTTGATTAGGACTCCTGGTCTGTTCAGAATATCTGTGAAAGATCTGGGTGACCCGAAGGTTACTTTTCTGATCTGGGTGACGCCTATGCATTCAAACAACACGTGAGCGACGGTTTTCTTAGCCTCCATAAGATACAAAATGAACCAATTAATTTAAACGATACCTCTGCTTTCAAAAATAACCACCTATATTAGGGTTACTCCACCCGCCTCTGATTTGGACTTTTATTTGAATATACATCTACACCAATATTATAAAGCTCGGAGGAGCTTGTGGCTAAGTTATAACTGCCGCACAGGTCGATCCATCAGTTTAAGCTACGCTTGCCGGGGTTGGTCTGAGGATGGGTGACCATCTTTACATACCGAGACCTCTCCGTGCCTCGGAAAGCACGTTAACCCGTAGGTCCCGGTTGTCATTCGTGGATCTTTGACAGTCGTTATGGATGGTCAGAAAGCCCGAAAGTCTGACAACCAGTCTTACCAAGGGGTATCGTATTACCGAGTTACTGGGTTGTGGAGGTCAGATAGGTAGTCGCTCCATGTAAAATGCTGGTATTCAGCTGCATGCGGTTAGACTGGAAGCCGACCCCAATATAGTTGGGAAAAGGCTAGGCAGATTGAGACTAATATTATAAAGAGAAAAGATTTGTACTTTTTTTTTATGAATATTCCAAAACTACTGGACCGATTTTAAAAATTCTTTCACCAGTAGAATGCTATATTATCACTGAGTAACATAGGCTATAATTTATAAAGACATCACGCGAGTGAAGCCGCTGGCGGAAGCTAGTTACATTAGCACCTGATAACACTAATTGTAAGGACCGTAGCAAATAACGATCTATAGTTTCTACCTAACCCCACAGTAAAATCCCTTGAGTTTAGCTATGTATATGTAATATTATTATTATTATATTAATACGTGAAGCAAAAACTTTGTACCCCTTTTTACGAAAATTAAGCGGACGGCGGAGTATGAAATTTGGCACAGTTAAAGTTTATATGGAGGAACTAATATTTTTATATAATATACATTAGAAATAAATTAAATTAATAAAAAAAACATTACACACACTACCATGCGTTTGACACAAGATGGCTACCTTAGAATCATGACATGGCAGCAAGGAATTAGTATGTACTATACAACTTAAAATTTAAATGAATTATGGTTGAATTTCGACCTCGGGGCGACCACTAGTTCCTATAATTTATTCAAAATCACAAGTATCACTGGTATTTTTACCAGATAAATGTCTTCGTCTCCAAGATTATGCAGCTCGTGTTAACATTGCCGCTTAAACTCGTGCCATCTTACACTGTAGTGCATAAATTAGAGACACTTTGCATATTAGGAGACACCCCTATAAAGAGATTTGCATAACCAAAAAGTGTCTATAAAGTTGTTACATTGTACTAGTCATAATATTGAATCTTTGGCGTGTGGTATGCAAAACTCCCTTGCTATCGCAGAAGAAATTATGTAATGATTATTCAAATGACTTGACATGGATACTCGTAAAAAGTTGTTTGTGTAACTGCATTACTAGGAACTTAGTAGTGACGATAATGCTTTTCGTTACTGAAATAATTTTCACACTACACTGCACTATTCCTAATCATGCCGGGATGTCTTTGGTTAGTTTCTCAGGTTCACTTTGATAACTCCTTCAATTATTTTCATAAAGCTGGATGAACATAACACCAGAATATACAACCATATAGTTATTAACTTGATTCCGTTCAACATTCACAAACTTTGCACATCATCAGTTGTGTCAAAAAACAAGCTTAACATCTAACAAAGGTAAAATGCTATTAAAATCACCCCTGTCCCTTAATATGCTAATAAATGGAAACTAATCTCAGTTTTAATCAGAATCAGTCAGTTTATGTCAACTAAAGGACGAGCATTTCATTTGATGACTAGATTATCAAGACCTCAATATCCAAACATTCAGTTAGCAACCACAGATCATTTACCACTGGCTGGTAGTAATTAGGATGAACAAAAGAGCTTTAATGCATTCACAAGTTATGATGCAGCACCCTTTATGTATCATAAATAGGAGTTGATGGAGAAATCATATTTTGTCATTTTCTGGAAGCGTTAATCACTTCACTAAATGTTATGATAAAGTGTCAATGTTCAAAGTTCAGGCCAAAGGGTGAAGTGAATTTCCTAGTAGCCTTCCAACAAACTGAAAAGGTTCATCCTTTTTTATTTTTTTCTCGCGTGACAGCAAATCGTCAACAATGTTGACATTCCAAAACTTATAAACTGAACTTCATAGGCTTTTAAGCCCTCGTTTTCGAAGTCTTAATTCGCGAAATTAATTGCAGCGCACTGAAACAGTAAGTTACAAATTTTAGGCAGTATTTACGAGAAAACTTTAACCTTTTCCATCGCAGTACTTTTTCATGGAACTTAATTAAATACGGGTACGACATTTCGTGCGAAATGCAAGCCGCGAATTAACTGCGATCGAACAGGGTTGCCAAAATTTTGTCAACTTTGAGTGGCGAGCGACCGCAACGATTAAATTCAAAAGTTTCACAAAACAATTCGCTTGTTTTTGTTTTCTATTACTTTTGTGTTCTTTATTGGAATATTTGTTTTGTAAACTTTTAGTTAAATCTTATTTTATTGCATAATTTAGTATTGCTCTAGGCAATTCATTACGACAATTTTTTTTGGTATTCAAGGCGATCGATCAACGAATTCGTGGTTTTTCATCGAAATATTTTACGAATTTTCTTACTTACTTTGGGAAAGTGCATCACTCACTACATTTACAATAAAATAGAAACATCGCCTTCACATGTCATAACAAGCGAACACGTCTGCTTACATGAAATTAATCCTTTAACGAACTTAGTGACAAGTACAGTACGACACAACTTAGATGTAGCATCGGCAAAATTCGTAAAACCGATCACCATCCGAACTGAGAGCGAAAATGATCTTTTCGCAAATGCATTAACTTGTACTGTCATATAACCAAATACATTCTAAAATTTAAATGAATGAATGCGAATTTTGAAATTTATGCTGCTACATCTAAATTGTGTCGTATTGTAGTACAATGTTAAAAATGCAGACGTCGTTGCAAGTGTAAATGAGGGAGGCCGTGGAAACCCTACCATTGCAGTCAACATAAGGCTTCCCTAATTAACTGGCTCGGTAATTAAATACACTGTAATTGCTTAATGCAATCAGCTTGTATCGATTGTTGCACGCTACTCGGTACTAACAAAACAAACAACGTTTGGAACGATGAAATAATCGCTTTGAGGAAAAAGGAATCGATTTTTTAACGAGTGTAATTTTTTCTTGTTAGGGAATCTGTTTATGGATTTTAATGTTTGAAGGTTGCGTTTATGCTATGGGCTGTTTGCTTGAAGCTTATTATTTATTAATATATGTCACCCGGTGAAAAGCAACCGGAAAAATACATATTATTGAAGCTAACTCAAAAACTATCCAAGCAAATGTAATAAAATTTATATGAGACCACCGCGTAAGGTTCTTCTACCAAATGACAAAAGAATATTCAAAATCGGTCCACAATTGACGAAAATATATATGCATACTAAAAAAAAAAATACATACAGGCGATCATAAAATCTCTTCCTTTTTGGAAGTCGCTTAAAAACTGACCTTCAATAATCGTTTTGGGAATAATCGACATTACGAATATTTCCCATTCTTGATCAACAGATTGATGTTCGAAGTTTGAATTTTCTAATGTCTCGTGAAACAATTTTGTACTTTAATTGAAATAAATACCTCGATGCTGAAAAGTCAATTAGCTATCATAACATTTTGATTTACGACGCCGTCAAATTAAGCCCACTGTAGAGCGACAGTAAAACTGAGCTACATGACACGACATGCCTAATATTTAAATCAAAACGACAAATCAATTACTAACATAGAAAATTGAATAGGCCGAATGTAACTTCCAAAAACCATAAAATGAATCATTTTCAATAAAGGAACTTGTACACTCGCCCACTCGGATTCGACAGCCGTGCCGTCCGGGCGTCCGGCGAACGTAGGCATTATTTTATTATTGTAGAAATAGTTTGAAAGCAGTGAAGGACGTGGGTCGTGTCCGGCCGGACATGTTTGACGCCGGACCCTGCGTCATTCATTACGATCGATGCCGTAGGTGTATATTTTGACTGTTAATTATCTACATACTTATAATAAATCTATTTGGAACGTCTGACCACTGATTTACGTCTTTGATAAGACTTTGAAATAGATGTCACAGTACAATTCTTTTACTTCTATTTAGGGTCGAGCAGCCTATCTAATCACATTTGTACATGAAACGGTTTATCGCTGATACTGGCTGAATGTAAAAAAAAACGAAATGTTCTCAATTCAAAATTGGTCTTCTGACGTAGCAACTCAAGCAAGCCCACAGACAAAAGCTAATCTGTAATAAATTATGCAAAGTTATATATTTTATGGCCCAAAGAATATAAACGTAACAATTAAATAATGTTTTCTATAATAAATCGTAGTTGATTTCCGTGTCGATTTTATTGTCATCGCGTGGCATGTGTGGGCTTGCATACCTACACAAATTATCGACCAGATGTTTGAAAGACTATAGGAAATCTTATTTAATTAGGAATTTCAACATAATAGGCCCAGGTGATGACATTCTGCCCATATTTCTGCTAATTTGGGAAAGTTTAAAATGTCAACGATTTATTTATTTTAATGTTTCTCTTGATATAGATTTATAAACAATTAATCTTTTAGCGTCGCAGCGTGTGGTGTCCATAAATAAATTAATCGTTCAATAATATACAATTTACATGTGTTTCTCGATGGAATTTTAAATTCTAAAATATTAAAATAAAAATTAATATTTACCAAACCAAAACGGTCACTAAACCGATATAGGAGTCAAAAGTCAAAATCATTAATTTCAATGTGACCATATTGAGGTAGTGTTGAATGTTAAGAATAATAAAGTTATCAAACAGTAGCCTCCAGAAACGGCGATACACAAATTCCATGTAGATTTATAAATTCTGCGCATTTTGAGAAATCAATCCATTTATTAAATCTGTGTGGTTCTTTCCACAAAAAACAATCACAGACACTAATCTGCAGTCGTTATCATAACCAGGCCTAATCAAGACAAAGTATGTAAAAAAAAAAATACCCCAAACATCTAAATATCTAATCATTACAAAACGCTTATAATACAATTGTCAATATAACACGGCTCACCGGACGGCCCGCTCCAGCGCCGGAACGGAAGCTCTCTGGCCCAGTGTCCACGCTCGATATATCGATTGTGCGAACATGTGACGAGCACTTGCACTTCGCTGACATTGGGTAGACATGGATCAAAATCAATCTTCCTAGCCTTTTCCCACTTAATTGAGGTCGGATGGATAAGCCGGATGTCACTGTACTTTTACATGGAGCGACTGCAGTGGACATGGATATCTAAGTTAAATAAAAAGTTTGTAAAATAAAATAAGGGTGGGTTTCAATAAGGCAGGTTGAAAAAGAATTACAGAGTTGAATGTTTCGTCTAATATTACTTGGCAACTGAGTGGATTGTATGGAACGTCCATACTGTAGCAACTGGATTAAAAATCTGGCCCTTATTCTTACTACTTACCTACTTAAGAGCGTTTATTCTGAAAATGGGCAACGTCGCAAATAGATGTCAAATATTTCGCTGTTTTGATGAATTTTGCAATACTACTGTATGGAAATATGCAATGTGGCTAACTAGCAAATTAGAATATTAATAAGGAATTGCAATTGTAACATTGAATTTGATGTTGTAACCGTTTTAGGTATAAAATAGGCATTTGGAAAGTTTCCAAATACTTTTTTACATCTAAAACGAAATATTAGGTGTTACGATATTAATTTTTGCATTTCAAAATCAATATTTTAGTTCACTAGTTAGCCTCATTTCATATTTCCATACAGTATGTAATATTGCATTTTTTATATTTTTTGTTTATTATCAAAACATGTAAATATTTGACAGCTATTTGCGACGTTGCCAACTTATAGGATAAGCGCTCTTAATAGATTAATTTTCTAGAGAAAATGCATTGACAATGTACTATATAGTACCTAATTACGAAGGACCGATACTGGAAAATTTCCAAACTTTTAGTTTCAACATTGTAAACAAACAATGTTGGCCACCATATGATCGACTCATATGTGTGCCAACAACACTACACCAACCCCACTGGACAAATCACTCACACGAGCTTACTGAGCCTATTCCAACAGTAACGTTAGTACCATAGATAGTCAACTGTCTACAATCATTGCTTACACACGCACACAAACAAAAGACCGCCTTTACTGAAAATTCGACGGGAAATAGAGGGGACTTTCTAGGAACTTCACTCAGATTCGCGAACAAACGAGGCGTGCGTGTGTGTGTGTGATCAAGTGTCAAATGTAGGGAGTGTATAGTGACGTTATTTGTTAGTATACGTGTAACTCACACATTTTTACCATGCCTATAGGTTCGTGGTGGCGTGGTCAACACAGGTAGGGGTGTACTTATCTCGATCTACTAACCATTTCGTGTGCCTTTTTCACACTTAACTGCTGTACTAGAACCTTTAACTTTGTAAACAAAGCGGTTTGGAAATGAAAAGTAAATTGAATTTAAGGTTCGATATTTAAGTTTAAGTAAGAATTGGTTTATAGATTGCTCTTGTCTTAATAACGTTGTTCATTGGTACATGCATAACATAAGCTCACGACTTCTCGCTATGGGGGTAGGCAGAAACTACAGAACAGTACTTGCTACAATCCTTACATACTCCTTTTGCTTCGTTTACGTTCATACATCTTATCCTATACTATTAAATGAACCATATTTGTATATATTGGGTCCCCACCTATGAAATTGGCGTTTTTTTTCTCACAAATAGAGAACCTCGTCACTTCTATGATTTAAAATATTCATCATTGCTTGGTATTATATCGAATAATGACCATCATAGACCAATAGTAAAAAAAAACCTTATTACTTATAGTTTTATAAACATAAAAAATACATTAAAAATGACTCCTCATTTTGTTAGCAGAAATGACCACTATTTGTTTTAGCTTCGCCAAAACTTATTTTTGTCGCTTAATCTAAGTGGCATATTCGTTAACTTAGTTTTTAAACATTAGTGCATAAAAGTTTTAAAACATTCGTGTTCATGGTTGTTGTATAAATTAAGAAAATGTTAGTATGAGAAATGCAAGTTCTTTAAGATTCTCCATACAAAACGCTGATTTCATAGGACCTATTATATATATTGCCGCCCATGGGCAATTTAAATAAATTTAAAAAAAATCTTTATAAAAATTATAAAAATTTATTTAAATTTATTTTAAATGAAATGATTTATAATAAATTATAATTTTTTAACAATATAAATGATAAAAATTTCAATTGAAATTTAAGTAAATATTTGTATAAATTTAAATTAAAGATTAATGTGGACCGCCCGTATTTTTCTGATTTTTTATGAAAATTATCGAAAATTAACTTTAAAATTCTTTAATATTTTTCATGTTATTCATTTTTTATGATAGAATTTTTTATCGCCAAACTGATTATATAAATAGATTCGAAAGCTTATTCTAGCGGTGATAGCCATTTCCATATGGGAGGGTTACTATGCAAAGCTATGAGGTCTTTGCGTCATTTTTGTTAAAGATACAAGAGTCTTAATTTGAATCATTACGGTCCGTAAATTATAGGAGTCGGCAATTATTAGTATTAACAGAATCTTTATCAATCTTTTAGGTAAAGACATAGAAATTGTTTTTTTTTGTCATTTGATTACCAATAAAAATTGTCCGTATATTGAAATCACAACTATTGTTCTAAGACAGTGGTATGAAATAGCTATAACACGGCAAATTGACGTAGTATGCCAATTTTAAAAACAATTAATCTAACTAAATATACATCAACGACTTAAGTTGTTTTTATGCTACGTTCAATCTACCCGAAATCCACAATTTCACTCTCCTAGCGCACTCTTCTAATGAAAACGTGCGTAAAGCAAGTGTCGATGTTAAACATAGTAAACGCCACTGTCCCCTAAGGGTCGGTTTACAGGTGGGGTGGTTTTATCTGCCATCTACTGACCACTTCAAGCGCATTTTTGACACTTCAAAAGCCCTCCGTAGTGACAATTTGATAGATATTCAAAAGATAATAATAACATGTGTTTTTTTATGTAGATGTGACGTATTATTTTTCATTGTGTTATACGTTTTTTTGGGTAGGTGTCTGTTTTTGTTAATTAATTGGTTTTTTTGTATACGTTTATAATTATTTTATATTATTCCATGGATATGACCCAGCATAAAAAGTAGTTCGTCAATTGAAAACGCATTCATTTATTTTTGAATTCTTTCGTTCGACGTACCACTTTATTTGTTTCATTTTTTTTAGGTAAGTTATAAAAGTAAACATTCCTACCATAAATTAGATAGGTATTTGTTTTTTGTACAACACACTCAATTTCAATTATTATAACCCCCTTTACAAGACGCCATTTTAAATCAACTGTCAAACTCTGGCACACTATTTAAGACGTAAATACAGATCATAAAGCATACTCCACAATAGGGTGCAAGCAATTAAAGGCAGCTCCATACGACGTGCTAATGTCATATTTATGGGCTTCAGTATGTAACAGACACTTTTCACATGCTTATCTAAGTTGCTACCTGAATATCAGATTTATGGTTCATAGAGTTACTGAGAGAACAGATGTGTGGCAGTTGAAGTTGACAAGTGTATTTTGGTTAAATAATTATATAAGTAGTTTAAAAAAGTTAGTGTTTAAACTAGTGTCTATGATTAATATGTAGAATAGACAAAAATACTCTTTATTATGTACACCATAAAAATTACAGATATAAATGTAGAAAGAAATTTTAAATAGGGTTACACAATTTGTATTTTTTGTGAACGAGTCAAGATTGTGAGAAGTGTGTGTGTGTTGTGTTTGTGTGAAAATACGTTTGAATGAATGGAGCATTTCAAATTGATGTCAAACTGAAACTCAAAGCATTTATTTCAAATAAACCAATTTCAGGCAGTTTTGAATTGTCAAGGGGTCGGTCAGTCAGAAATATGAAGCTAGTTGCCCATTCCAACGCGTCGTAGGTTCCTATGGAGAAGAACGGGCAACAAACTCCACGGAATCTCTTATATAACAGAATATTTTTACAAAATATTGGTTACATCATTCATGTTGTAATTATACATGTCAGAACAGTGTAGAGAGACATGCACGTTAAAAGCGTCTGTAATAAAGCAAAAACAATTCAAATATTAAAATAAATTCAAATAAGCCGTGGCAGCTAAGAGATGACCAGTCCCCACTGACGGCGACCGTTCACGAACATAACGCATGGATTTATTATCATCGTTTTATTTCTCGTAGGTAGATATAGAGAACGCTTTTCCACAGTTAATATTATTCACAAACCCTTAAAATACTTACAAAATAGAATGTAATATTCATAACATTACTTGTATTAAGACAAGCATCACCTTCAAATCGAACCTTCAAGATAACACGACTCCTGCAATTAAAACACAATTTATTCCTCATATCCCATCCATACCCAACCGTAAACTTTGATTTTTTACGGTTTCCACTCCAGTAGTTTGTATCGTTACGGTTTTAACGCTCTAAGATAGCTATTTAACCCCTTACGCACCTTTTACACCCTCATATAACATGAAAGAAATGGTTATTTTATGGTAACTCTGTTACGGTACAGATTTCGATGTCATAACATTTTGAATTCTCGATACGTCACCGTGTAGCTGTGATAACAACTAGTTATCATTGTAACGCTGTAAACTTAGATGTTATGGTGCTTTTATGGGGTTTGGTTTTTTAGTGTAGTGCTTTGAGTGTTTTGTGGAATTGTTTGGAAAATATTTATGTGATATTGTACTTTTGTCTTGTATTGCTTTTCTATCTTTCTGAAGAGGTCTTCAACAAACTAACCTGTTTCCAATAGATAATGGTTTCAGTCCCTTAAAAGAGGGCAAATTATGAAATCATTACCTAAAAATTTGGAAAAAAGAAATTGTGGAAAATATTTTTAAAGGATCAATTTAGTGCACATATAATCAGATTGGAGTCAGTAGATAGACTACATCGTCACTATCATCATTGTTAACATTGGCTAGAGAATTATATTGATAGGTATGTGTTCTAAACTAAACTTTATTAAAGGTGCTTGCATTATTCAATACTTATATAACACTTAACAATTTAGCTATTATTTAAAGTAGGTACCTACTTAAAATTTTAGCTAAATTGTTAAGTAAGCTTAAATTTTGGTGAAGGGAAAATTATTTGCACACCCATAAGACTATTAATTCACAGCACATGTCCAAATCATCAAAATATATTACACGCACAACTAATTCCTCAAGTTCTCAATAGTAGAGTACAAGACAAACACCATTAATAATCCCATACAAACACAACAACTTCAAAAATCTATTTGCTAAGAAGTTAACCAAATTGTAATTTTTCATACAAACTCATTTCTCAAACCTATATAGTTACATTCAACCCTAAATCGTATAAATGTATATACGCATGGGATTATGTATGTATGTATTGTTCAATAAAATCGACAGGGGGCTGTAAAAATAATATAAATATATCACTTTACAAATGTGAAAGCAGAGTTTGTAACTCATTGTGGTACCAATCAATGGTTACAAAAGTACCATAGTGGTCTGTGGTTCTCAAAATATTGTGAAAACATTTAAAATTGGAACAAAATAAAGAAGTCATTGCAATGAATTGAACTATATCCATGATTTTCAATTCAGCAGAAATAGAATCAACATGCACATACACCCAAGAGTGTTCTAATTGTTTAAATATTATTTGTTAACTTTATTCTTGAGTGAGTGACCAGAACATTTTTTTTAATTCTATCATTATGTTGTTTTATCGTGAAGTCATCTTTGATATCTAAATAGTCGTCAACATATATTTTTTTCATCCGTAATATTTTTTTTACCAGTCCCAAATATTTTCATCCCAAAAAAACTTTGAGCGTCACACACCCAAGAAATACGTTGCCGATCACCGAACTAATCCGAGCGAAATCTTCACGCTTACCGAACACGGTTCAAAACAATTTCTGGCTTATTAAAGACATCCCCAGGTACTGACTTATCCGTTATGGCACTTATGGGGTACCTTTGAACACCCTTACGGTATACCTCAATCAATATTTGGAGTAGTTCCTGACGAGATTTTTAATAGGTTATTTAAACATTCATAGGTAAGCTGCAGCTTTTTTTTTGTTGCCGGTATCTTTTTGCTACTGATTTTTTTATTCAAAATGAAATCCTACTGGTTCGATAATTTTATTATTATTATGGCATAAAATAATGGGTTACTTAAACTTAGATTTCTGTTGACCAGAAAAAGAAAATAAAGAAAGTAGCAATACTTAAAAAAAAATTAACAACAAAGGGTGCAATTTAGTAGCAAACATAATTTCTAACCAGCGAGCGAGGTGCTACCACAAAACACAATAATAAAAATAAAAAAAACAAAATCGGTTATTAACTCGTGAAAGTTCTTGGTCCCGTGAAAGTTTAAAAAAAGAAATAAACGTTAAGGGTGCGACATACACAGCCGATAATTAAGGCGTATTCAAACTGTGATCGGAAACTATAAATAATAGAATTTGGGATCGAAGCGGATCTCTTTTGTTCGCAATTATTATAAGTTTCTTAACCCTTTCCAATCGATCGGATTGGTTTAATAACAAGGTTCGTGTTTTCACCTCCTGTCCCACAGGTGTGCGATGTGAAATATCTGTTCGTGTCGCTTGCTTGTCCTGTGTAATTCCGGCTGAGAATTTAATTTATACTTACAAACAAATATATATATTTCTAGTCTTTCTCCGAAGAATTATGTCCTTCTTACTGTCGTTGATAAAAAATCAAAGTACATTATGACTGTGTCTTTTAATAGTTCTCACTATGTTTGTGTGACACCTGAAAGCTCATTTTACAATTCTCAATTTCTCACGTTAACGAAATACAAGTTTATAAATCCGCGATTGATAAAATAAAACTATCGCCTTACAATTATTTTCCGTTTTTTACTTGTTTAAATCTAAAACTGTTCAAAAAACTAAGCCTAACGGTTCAAATTGTTCTTAAAAAGTTATTTCTTAAATCTGTACCGGCACAAAAGAAAAAATAATCGAGCTTAAAATCTGCGCACAAAAAACTGTTACAATTAGACAGTTTTTGTTCCTTTGCCTTGGTAAAAAAAATCTTTTAAGTGACAAAAATAGGAAGTACAATGACATGTCAGGTTAGGGTTGACGGGCTCTCTCCCCTTCGGAGTGTTAGGTGACACTAGTGATCGCAATTTTTGACGAAGGCCTTTGTAAACCTTTTTTCTTAAATAAAAAGTAGTGTCGTCTTGCATAAATTAACGCATGCGTATTAGACCATGAATATTCCCATGTCTATTATATTTTTTTGCAAACCGTCGATTTCTTTGTGCGCCTGATGTGTGTGTGATTACAATTTTAATTGAAAAACAACATTGAAGTAATATGGCGCGTCTGCGACTGACTTTAGATTAAGTTTTTTCTTGAGAAATGTGAAGACATTTTTATTGGCATTAAAGAAATTTAAACGATTTTTGTAAACTGTTTTGCTCGTAATATTTGATGTTGAAGATAATGAAAAATAAAAGTTCTAATTTACCTTTGTAACCAGCTTGAAGGGATTTTAATTCAGATTGCATGTTAAGCCTTTTCTTTGCCGTTTTTACTTTGTAGTTCATCAAGAACGATATTTTTTATCCATTTAATAATAAACAAAGAGTTCTTACATCACGCACGTGCTGCACATCCCACGCTAATTATCACCTTATCGAAGTTACGTAGAACGGCAAATAAGGGCTATTATTTTGCAGTTGATTGCTTCATTATATTCTATTTTAATCTATGATAATAACTAGCAAATAAGCGGCTGGTAAGGACTTAATATAACTCATAAATTTATCGCTCTATTAGGAACGATACATGTCTTGCAGAGTGTTTCCACACTTCATAGACTGGTCTACAACTCTATGATGTGAATGAAACTTCACATACGTAATAGTCTGCTCAAAAAGTATCTGATTAAAATGTAAACGTCCCACACTGTGGATGCCAATTTGTAGTGCCATTTACAAATTAAGTGCTTTGATTCGATTATTTGAAGTATCTATTCAAATAATCGAATCAAAGCACTTAATTTGTAATTAAGCCTGACATTTTAATTTTAAATCACCATAAAGATATGTGTCATTTGAAAACTGAGGTTAATTTTATAACCTCAATGTTAGTCGATTGAACACATATCGGAATTAAAATTTAATTATTTTATTTAAACAATAATTGCTGGAAAAAGTGGTGAGATAAAGTTGAAACCTTGTTAATACAAATTAGTTCCCTTATTTGCCATTTACTAAACGATTGCATAAGAATTTAACCTGAACAGTGTCTGTATATTTTCATCAGATATTTGTGGTATAGACTTTAGGTAGATAGATTTTGCTATTCAAAAAAAAACAAAATTCATTTATTCAAACGAGGCTGAGAATCAGACTTTTCCAACGTCAAAATTACACGCAAATTCACACGAAAAGAAGAAGATTTAGAAGTATTACATTGCAAGTATTATAGTCGTGGTAATCTTTAAAGGCTAGGTACTGTGCGCGTGTTAGACAACATGGCGTTTTGTCCAAAAATATTTCGAAGATTTTAGAGTACGTAAGTAACATCCAATTTTGACCTACACCTCTTACATGGTGTACTTGAAATTCAAATCGAATTTAAAAAACTTTTTTATACATTTATGTTTACGTATCTGTCTACAGATACGTAAACATAAATGTATAAATCAGTTTTTTCTTTTTGTTTTTTTTTTGTTTTTTCGAGATTTCAGATTTTGTCAAATAGTCAAAGTTGTTCAAAATTATGAGTACAATTTATTTATTTCTCCTTGCACTGGAATACCATACAGCATTTACATTAACGGACCACTATCACGCCTTTCCTGGTTTTCAGTTATTTATTGCAATTACTGTTCCTCCAAAAACATGGGTACAAACTTAGTATTTAGAGACCAATCCTTACCTAGTTGTGAATATAATTTTACGAGGCAGGAAATTATTGTCCAGTTCATTCAAGACTCCATTAACACGTTGCACCCATTGCGTTTCTATATAACCCATAAAGCTAAGACAATAAACATAATATCGTTTCTATTAGTGAATGAATTTTGCTATGGACGTCTGAATGGGTCAGTACCAGCTTGGGAAACAAGTACTCTCTTATTAAGTAGGTAGATGTGGATAGCATACAACATCAAGTTATTTTCAAGTACCATGTACCATCGCGGACACTGGTGGTGCACCACTTTTCAACCTTATTACTAAGGGTATAAGGATGAAAAGTGGTCAACCACCAGTGTCCGTGGTTGTACAACCACGAACCATGGTGGTTAGTTAGTTAGTAGTAGTAGTAGTAGTTAGTACATTCAGATAAATTATTTTTTGTGCGGAGAGAGACACTACTGTTCGCATATTCAAATCACAACTGTCATAATTTGACAGTTGTGATTTTTAAGTTCAGAGTTAAGATTGGTGAATGAATTTTGCTAATGATGTCTGTATGGATCAGTACCAGCTTAGGAAACAAGTACTTTCTTATTATGCAGGTAGATACGGATAGCATCCTGACTATCGCATTCTTAACTAATATTATAAATGCGAAAGTAAATTTGTTTGTTTGTTACTCTTTGACGCTAAAAAGGCTGAACGGTTTTGGATGAAATTTGGCACATGGGTAAACCATGACCTGGATTAGAACATAGAATACTTTTATCCCGATGTTCCAACGGGATCGAGACTTATGCGGGCAAAATCGCAGAGCGCAGCTAGTATAACATGAAATTATTTTCAAGTAGATACTCCATGTACCATCGCGGTCACTGGCGGTGGACCACTTTTCAACCATAATACTAACTGCATAAGGATAAAAAGTGGTCGACAACCATTATCCGCGGTTGTACAGTCAGGGAAATTAATTGTTAAGCAGAGAGAGATAAAGATTACTGTTCGCATATTCAAATCACAACTGTCAAATAATGACAGTTGTGATGTGAATATATATACAAACAGTTTAAGTTGATAGTCGATTTTCTAAGCAATCATTTGTCTTGACTTTACCTACTAGAGTACCTATCATTCTTAATAACATAGAGCCAGATATTCCTGAAAAACATCCTTGCTTTTATGAAAAACGCTTGTGTAAAAGTAATTTCAGCATGCTTGTATGAAGGAAATGTCTCAAAAACGAAACAAAAAATATGCCGCCGGAATGCAACGTATTTATTACTCGCTTGATTCGAAATCCAAGTGGACAAATTTATGACACTGCATACAAAATAAATCATTTTCCGTAGCGACATTTTAAATACATTTTTATATGCGAGCCCAATGTTCTAGTACGATCGTCAACAAAAGTATTTCCAATCATTCAAACGATACAAAGAATTCTCGCTCTACAGCTGGAAGTTTAGAGGTTAAAATCGCGTGAATGAATTCAGCATTTTTCGGCACAAAGCGTCAGAGTTTAGAGGTGAAATTTATAAGTAATTTGCGAATAAATCTTTCTATGTTAGGGGAGTTTTTTTCCTTACACCGTCTTCCGACAATATAAGTAGACTATTAATGTCGTGTACCGATAATTGTCGCACATATTTTAAAAATATCTTCAATAGATATAAGATGGCTTTTGTATGGAATGGGCCCTATTATTTTTGGGAACAATATAGGGTATCTCTGTGAAATTTTGTGAAATTTAACATTTTGTGAGAATATTTTGTATTTATTTGGTATTTTTCCTTTTTTGCAGAAGGTGAGTGTGAAGCACAATAGATATTAACAAGTTTATGAAGACAGTTATTTTGAATGCTGTGAGTATTAATAATTTCAAGTCTCAGGCTACATACTAGTATTAAGTAGGTAAACAAGAAATGCATGTTCAATTGATGGAATTATATTTTAACAAAAGACGCTTGATTTAGAATCCGTCATGATTAGCAAGGTAGTATTTTGGTCCATGTTGTATGAAATAGCTATAATACGGCAAATTGATGTACTGTGACAATTTGCTAAACATTCAAGTTCCCTTAATATTCTTTTTTAAAACCATTTTGTTTAAATCAGAAAAGTACCTATTGGGGAATATTTAAAAACATTTTTAAGTAAACAATACAATTCCCACAACGTTCACAACAATAAACTATATTGACAACAATTTGACCGTCCACAAATCAGATCTAAACATGTGACATGCTCCTGCGCAGGAAATGGCATTGTTTTTACACCATCAACCAAATGATCGATATAAAATATAAAGGCTGGTGCAGACGCGCGATCGAGCGTGTCACTCACATCCGCAGCTTTGTGTCGCGTAAAACAATGTGATAACTGCTCTTTATTGTGTCCGGTTCAATGGGCCTCATGTGGCGATGTGTAAGCTTAACTTTGTTGTTTGAAGTAGAAACTAGCTACTGTTATTTAAAAAAAATGGAAATTCCAAAAGTGAACGACTCATAATGCTCATTTGATCGTATAAAAAAAACTACTTTCAATAAAATTAGCATTTCCAATAGGGTTCCTCCTACGGATGAAATCAAACTATTAAAAAAACATTGACTCAATCAATTGTTTTTTTCGCAAGCTACAATGTTTTCAGGTTTCACACTTGATTGACGGGATTTTTTTTTTAATTATTTTGTTGTTTTTTTCGTTAAATCAATTTTTGAAAAGTACAGAATTAATCTCCAAACAATGGTTTATAAATTAAGTAAGATCTGTGTACTAGCAGGAATGTAACAATAAAAACAGTAGCTGAAAGGAAGCAAAACAGATTTGTCGATCGCAAAGCACTCTCTAATGCTTCGTTACTACTAGTGACTACTGCTTCGTTACTACTAGTGACTACTGCTTCGTTACTACTAGTGACTACTGCTTCGTTACTACTAGTGACTACTGCTTCGTTACTACTAGTGACTACTGCTTCGTTACTACGAGTGACTACTGCTTCGTTACTACTAGTGACTACTGCTTCGTTACTACTAGTGACTACTGCTTCGTTACTACTAGTGACTACTGCTTCGTTACTACTAGTGACTACTGCTTCGTTACTACTAGTGACTACTGCTTCGTTACTACGAGTGACTACTGCTTCGTTACTACTAGTGACTACTGCTTCGTTACTACTAGTGACTACTGCTTCGTTACTACTAGTGACTACTGCTTCGTTACTACTAGTGACTACTGCTTCGTTACTACTAGTGACTACTGCTTCGTTACTACGAGTGACTACTGCTTCGTTACTACTAGTGACTACTGCTTCGTTACTACTAGTGACTACTGCTTCGTTACTACTAGTGACTACTGCTTCGTTACTACTAGTGACTACTGCTTCGTTACTACTAGTGACTACTGCTTCGTTACTACTAGTGACTACTGCTTCGTTACTACTAGTGACTACTGCTTCGTTACTACTACTAGTGACTACTGCTTCGTTACTACTAGTGACTACTGCTTCGTTACTACTAGTGACTACTGCTTCGTTACTACTAGTGACTACTGCTTCGTTACTGCTTCGTTACTACTGTGAAACTACTACTACTAGTCGTGAAATATTATATGAAATCATTTTATTTTGGACAACAAATAATTCATAACTTGTTAGTAACGGGTTTTCATTTAAAACACTATTGTTAGTAACATAAACTAAAGACGAATTAATGAGAAGATCACCCATCAACTAGAGAACGAGAAATGGAAACTAGGGTATAAGTCTTCTCACAAATTGCTTTATTATGGCGGAGGAAGTGTCAGCCGCCACAGCCCTCAGGATGCTATTGTGACTGCCTCTTATTCTGCTTAGGTGTGAAGCCATTTTTTTTGCGGATGATGGCATGAAATCTATCGGTACTGCGAACATCACTGAGGCACTGCAAAACCTTACAGTCGCAAAAGCATCTAAAAACATTATTGCACATTTACTAATAATTATATTAATCATTGTCGACATGTGGGATGTGGACTCAGCGATCATTGTGCCGATAGTCGTGACAGCCAATGACCAACACCTGAGGAGGCTCTCGTTGGGCAGCTGGACCAAGGGCTTGATTCAGAAAGCGGTACTTCAGGACACGGCTCGCATTGTTAGGAGGTTCTTCTCTCTGGAGCCCTGACTACCGGTAGCTTGGACCCTGTTCCCGATACCGGTGGGCTACTATTTTTTATATTTTTAATGTTTTCATATTCTTTTATTCTAAAAATATAATTATATGTATGTAATGAAATAAAGGAAATTATAGTATAAAAATGTAAACAACATGTATTGAAAATAAATAAACGAGAATATTAATAATATTTTGCATCAACATAGCTAAGCTATTAAAGTTAGAAAGAGTCTTAGAAACTTTAATTTCCTACAATTATGGGCAATTTTTATAGGATCTGACACTTAACTATGCCACTAGCTGCTTAAATTCAAACATTTTACTTTAATAGTTCCTGTTTTAGTCCAAGCAGTATTAATATACAACTATACAGTTTCTTAAGGTGATATTTTGCAATTAAATTGCACGTCATTTAATATTAAACAAGGCTACGATTACACTAACGAGCGCGAGCGGATAAGCGAGGCGGAAAAGTAAGCGGCCCGCCCCGCCTCACTTCGCCAAGAAATCGTCTCTATTTACGCAATCACGACAATGCGTAATGACGATCGTTAGTCGCTGCGACTTCCAGTTTGTACAGTAATTGACATTATTTTCCAATTTCTCCGCGATTTTTTTTCCTGTGTAATGAAATCGCGCAGTCGTGCTCAGTCGCTCGTGTACAGCCATTGCTTATAAAATTTATCGCAATAACATTTACGAACTTTCTACTTACTGTTCTATCGTATTCACATCCAATTTAACACGGAATGTATGTTCATTCAAGTATCTGTTGAGATTTTTATCGATACAGGAATAGACTTGGGTAGTCAATAAAATATTAAAGGTTCCCTTAGTAGGTAGCTCTTTATAGGCTGATATTAAAAATCTTGGAAATTCTATATTCGTTCATTCACAGAATATCACACATTCACACGACATAGTTCAGAAAATCCAACGAATACCAACTATAAAATGTCGCATATGGGCATGTGCCCGCCCGTATTTTTCTGAATATTCATGTTAAATAATAGAAAATTAACTTTAAGTCTGGGGTCTAACTAAAGACATTCTTTTTCAAAAAAAAAAAAAATTGAGGTGAAGATATTAAAAGAAACAGTATTTATTTTAAAAAAACCATGGGTAAGTCCATAACATCATAGGGGTACTGTTTTTTTTTTTTTGAAAAAAATATCTTCACCTCCAATTTTTTTTCAAAGTCGACAAATTTTATTGAAAATGTTAGTTAATCCGATAAAATAACTCAAAAGCTTTTAGAGATAATAAACAGAATCCAAATCGAGCCAATAACATAGGAGATCTGGCAAAAGCAACACAAAAAATGAAAAAAATTAATAACATGAAAAATATTAAAGATTTTTTAAGTAAACTTTCGAAAAAAAACATGAAAATTCAGAAAAATACGGGCGGTCACAAGCCCATGGGTGACATTGTATAGCCAATACCCAAAATACAGTACCCAATTTTGTGAATCTGTCCGTGTAACTAAGAACAAACAAATAACTTAGCGAACTGCAAAATTATAAGAATACAGGAAGAGCAAACTATAATAAAGCCAAGAGAGCGCCAAACGGCCAAAACGTGATCTATCACCCACTAGAGTTGCGCGAGGCAGTTAGCTCTCTCTACATATAATTTAAAGCCATTAAAGACATCTGCAGAGCCAGCAATGAGTTCGCTTACTTGGGATGCGTAACGTCCCTCTGGTGCCCTTTTTTGTGTTCCTACGTACGTGCGGGGGTGACTTTTTCGAGCAAGGGGTGAACGCGTGGGGTGGTTTGCTCAAGTTTATGACTCCTATGTTCTTGACTCATATACCTCGTTTTATGAAAAACTCTGCCTCGAATTGCCGTTTTGGAGTCATTATCGTGTGTCGGTATTCGAGGAAGGGAGGCATTCCAAATGTGTAGGCCGTGGATCCGAGTTAAATTAGCATTTTATACGTCTCTTCGTATTTCATTCGGAATATGTGAGTGTAAGTATCTAAGGAAAGCAGTTTAATCAGTTCGAGATTAGTTAAGTAGTTAGTTTCGTCACATGATGGCCTTAAGTACATTTGACACGCCCTCTAATGTAGATACAACTATAAAAATTCTTCCCATGCACGAAATTAATCTATTATCTAAATAGACAATCTTTTAACTTCATCAGATTATAGAAATGAATGCATTTAAATTGTAACAGTTAGTATTAGTCGAGTTACAAAAAACAAAACATCGATTTTGTTTTGGGGGATATCGCGTTTCGTGTGTGACGCAATATTGTTGACATTGAAACTTTCCAATACCCCGGACCTTTTCCAATTCTCGACAGTTTCGTCGTCAAAGTTACCATCTGTCCGAAAAACAATCGTAGCAGCATCTATGGTGTCAAAGTATCGAAAACGTTCGGCTTAATCACAACGTACCCTGATTAAGGCGGACCCTCTGGCCATAAAAACATTATCGTTGCGTCCCTTCGTAAAAAAACATAAAGAACAAATACAATGGGCCAGTGGGCTCATGGTGCATCAGATATTGGCAGTTAGCTACATCCATGCCATGCGTCTTCGTCTGATTAGATCCGATGTCTACGATCGCCTTTACTGTTATTGGTGTTTTCAATTGTAAAGCCGTTAGTTCTGTTGCTTTTATGTTTTTTATTAGAATATTGAGTTGAATGTATCGGTTTTGCTAGTAATGAAGATATGAATTGGATCATCAATTTAAATTAAGAAATAGAGTTCAAGACAGTAATATCAATAAAACTGTATGGTTCCGATATGAATTCAGAAGATACAAGCATGGATGAGCTAAATGATCTACATAAAATCATCCACATAAACTAAGACCCTGTTTTATGTACTACGCAAGATAAAATTTCATTAAACACAACATAAGCTCCTTCCAATCTCGGAAATGGCCACCAAAACAAAAATAGCCTTGAGGGTGAAATCTAAAAGCATTGAGAAAAACATTCGTGGCACAAAACTGACGATATGCTTAATGCACCCCACAGAAATTATCGATTAGAAGCTTTTTTATGCAAGAGGGAGTGCGTAGGGGAGTAAGCCTGGGGCGAGTGGTTGAAACAAAAAACGCGAGTGAAGAGTGAAAATAAAAAGTTTAAACAAGTAGGATTGCAATGGTGGCCCTCAAGACGTAGGTAAAATCAATATTCGATGCCGTCCGATGCAAATCTCCTTGCATCCCGATTTGAATTTCAATGCGGTCGCGAATTTGAGTTACTGCTTTTATTTTTATGTAATTTCTACGTGTCTGGGGTCTTAAGTAGTATGAAATGTAGGGATACAATTACAGTAAGGGCATGTACTGAAAATATATGTATTGCTTTTATATCATTCATAGATCAAAGAACTTTAAAAATTAAAATTTTATGATTCGAATATTCCTGATAAATTCTATCATAAATATATCTTGAATACCAAAAAGCATTATTATTTAAATGAAATGAAACTATTATTATTAAATCACAATGACGTCATTAAAGTCCGTTTACAATTCCCCAGCAAACTTAAAGCAATATATTGCTCAGAACAGTAAGAACATTACCACGACAGATCATAATTTCTCCGCTAACATTTCACAGCACACTATCGTTTTACTATCTAAGTTAAACGCGTATTTCATAATTTTCTATGAATATGTAATTCATAGTAAAACGTTGAATGGTGTATAATAAACTTTACATTAAATGTTCGATGCAAAATGTCTAGCTGAGCAGCAGCCAGTGGGAGATGGCATAACAAGAAATACAGGGTGGTTAAAAACTGGAAATTAAAAACATTAACAAATACATGTCTTGCCTAATACGTTTGACAGGGGATCTGCCGTAAATGTACCAATCAATCAACGGAGTACATAAAAGAAGGTTCGTCTCGTACACAGCCCAATTAAAGCGCCCCAGGGCTCAGATGTACACTCTTCTTGATCGTTGGAGCGTCATCTTTAAATTTCCGTCGTTAAGATTTAATTTTTATCAAGGTCCCCCTCACGCGGGGAGAGGCAACCTGTCGCGCCAAATATTTTCCTCCGTAGTTTTTTCCCTCCTCCGATGGCACTTACTCGCCTCCCCTCTGTACGAATTTTTTTATCATTAAAACTCGGAGTGGGGTCGCCGAACCCGACGTTGCCAACTCGCGCTGTCATAACAAAACAAAATCATACGGAACCCACGTAATTTGCAACATCGCTGTTTTTTGTATGAATTTTTAAGGTTCTAAATGATTAAAGAGGCGTGCTGTGCATTTTAAATATTTTGCGGGAGGATTGGCGTTTATTACCAAGTAGAAATTATTCATAGAGCCCCAACATCTATTTCATCTTAGCAGTACGAATTTAGAACCACACTAAGTAAAATTAACCATACGCCCGTAATAAACGTCTACATAATAATATTATTACCAGCTACAAACACTAAAATACTTAATCAAAACCATCCAGTTCCCCCAATCAATACCAATCGTCACTAATAAATTCATTAACCCCGTCAATGTATGAGGTATTACGCAGTGACGGTTTAAGACCGTTTGCGGCCAATAACAGCCGGATGACACATTTCACTTAGCCTGAATGCGGCCGTAATTAAGCCGGCTACGTGATAATTACCGGCCCACTGACACCTCGCCACGATTCATTTCCTTTGACGTACCGCTGCCATCTTTGTTTTCCTTTTACTATTTACTGATGCTTATTTAGGAACGCTTTATGATAATGGAGAGAAAAGACAATAGAATAAATACGTTACACGTAATTGAGATCGTTTATTAGCAGAAAAGAAAAGTAGCAAAGAAAAAGTTAATTTATCAACCACCTAAACCATAATTAGGTACAAGAAAAGAAATAAAACGTGGCGAACTTTCATCAAGTGTTTACATAGAAGCTAACACTAAAACATTGGAACAAACAAAATTAACGTAAGTAAGGTTGAAAAGTTGTGGAAACAGAACTCTTATAATCTTGTTAGAACGCAGACGCAGCGGCTAATCCTCCTCCCATCAGCTAATTAATCCTACCAAGTTTATTTCTCAAAAAGTTTCAACTTGGTGCGGAAGTAATTTCACGCCAAGGCATTAGTGGGGAACGAACTTCACACTTAGCTACTCGGTAAACACTCATGACGTTTCCTAATTAACGGACGCAATTAGTGGTCGAGCTCGATGGACCAGTGGGGGGTTGGGTGGGGTGATAAGTGGCCAGGAGCGGAAAAAGTTAGGAGAAAATTCGAGGGCTTAACATGGGGCGAACGTGAGGCGCCCAGACGTTGGGTAGTTGCACGTTCGCACTTCATACTACGGGTGTCTGGACTGAGCGACCTTGGACTTTTAGTATGGTAAACTGTCTTGATTGTGTTGAAAGTTTTTCTTTTTAGAAATAGGTGCATTATACATTAGCCTTTTTATGGGGTGATAGAAATGTTTTGACAGTTTGATGAACTATAAAAATTTGGCTGTGACCTTCTCCGTCTTGTGTAAATTCAAATATTTGTACTAGAGGGAAACGCAACTAAGGCACGATAGATAAATAATCGTTGATGTGACCCAGAGCCCCAAAAAGATGACGGCACGTCATCGCGTTATAATACTTGGAGCTCTCATTTAAAACTAAACAACTTAAACTAAGACAGCCTACACACGTTCTAAAAAAAGTAAGCCACCACTCAGCGCTGTGCGTCTCTTAAAATATTATTCCACAAGAGTCTGAACATTTGCATCTTAATTACGAATTCGTGATTGTCCGAGGAGACCAAATGAAAAATATCTCGCACCCATAGTCTCATCTTATTAACATTCCGCCCCCGTGCTTTTCTGATGAGTAATTGCTTCTTTAATTCGCGTCATCCATCCTCAAAATAGGGCAATTTTTCATTCAGTTTCACCAGCCTTATATACTTAAAGGCAATGAAAAATACACACGTCTACCTTACAGGATTGATGGTAAGTAAATATAAAATTTACGCATAATTTGTTGTAGATTTAACATGAGTAACATTAGGAATATTTTGGGAGAAGTTTCTGATAATAAATGATCTTTTCTAGTGTTCAGCGAATTATGATAGAGACTGGCTGTATTTAAACGGAGGTAGATGTATCGCTATAGTTGCATCTTAGGATATGTGGTGGATATGTGGTTAAAATTAAACCTACTTAAGGAAATAAGATAAATTATTCAATACCTTAAAGATAAACGAGTTGTGTGTTTTTGGCACATTATTGCTCCTTATTTCTTGAGCTGTAGGACTATTGGCTAAGTAATCACAGCCGCACGGGTGGATCGATCAGGTTAAGCTACGCTTGCCGCGGTCAGTTTGTAGATGGATAACCATCTTAACATACCGCGACTCCTCTGTGCCTCGAAAAGCACGTTACCCGTTGATCCCGGCTGTCATTCTTGGATCTTTGACAGTCGTTACGGATCGTCAGAAGCCCGAAGGTACTAAGGATGTATCGTGTTACCAAGTAACTGGGTTGTGGAGGTCAGATATAGGCAGTCACTCCATGTAAAATACTGGTATTCAGCTGCATCTGGTTAGACTGGAAGTCGACCCCAACATAGTTGGGAAAAGGCTAGGCAGTTTTTTTTTTTCTTGGCTTGTGTGGTGTATTATGTAGCCTTACCTAATAATCCGAACCAATAAAATTACATCACATTTTTATAACTTCGGTAAAAATAGTAGGTACAATTATTTTCCTCATCGTTAAGTTACAACAGAATTCTCCTCAAAATATTTGCTTCGGTAACCAAGCATCATTACTAGGACCAACAACTGCTTAAAAACCAAAATCGTTACCCGTTGTTTGCGGGAGCGTGGCTTTCCCTCCTCTGCCTCTAATTTATTCCCCAAAAATATAAAAGGATTCTGAGGAGTCGTTAGCGATATTGTAATTTGATTATTTGTATTTTTTTCTTATACTTTTAATCACCGGGCTTTGCCGAGGGAGGGAAATCAGATTTCAATTTCAATTAGAGAAGGATCTTCGTGGAAAAATCAACTGAATGAGTATTGATGAGTTTGGTCGTTAATATAAATGAGTAATTTTAGCAGGGGTGCTCAATCAGCCTTTTTACTTGTTCTCTTGTTTGGGAGATGCCAAATTATTTGCCTAGGAGTTTTTTGGTCTGATTGCCGCGTATTAGATAATGTGCCAATATTAAGTGGGCAGACGTCGGCTCGTTGGAATTAGGGTATTTAGAGTTGTTAATGAGCCTTCTCGTATTACCATTAAATAAATAAACCGCAGAATCACATACATTAAATATATCTTGACACACAAATTTAACAGGGAATCGAGTCCATGATCTTGAAAGCTGAATCCAAACGCTCGCCCCCATACCGCTGCGCCATTTCAGTCCTCAACACAGCCCAATTACTACGTCATACTTCCAAGCAGTTGGAAAACCCTCAAGACCTGAAATCAAAAGCAGTGCCACGTCATAACATAATATACAACAGCAGGATAATTAGAGACGTTGCGATTGCACGCGAGCCACAAATAATTCATTAGCGGTGCCGTAGTTCACCGCATACAATCACTTAGACTGTCATGCACCACGTTTAAACTTACCAAGTGGAGTAATTACTGCACTGAAGCGGCCCACGCTGAAAGGTTAGAAATAATTGGATAATAGGGGGTGTGTTATGCACTGTAATGACACGTAGTTACCTGCATGTCGCGCGCGCTGCTGGCAACAAAGATAGCGCTTACCAAACGACTAGAACGTAAATCAATATTTACTTACCAAAGTCAACAAACAGTTTTAAAATGAAAATAAATTCAATTCTTTCAAGTAACGCGCCGACACGAACCAATTAGAAAGCGGACGTCAAGGAAGCCGCAATTAAAAGGAATCCTCGAATATCTTCCGACTTAATGACTTCTTTGCTTGTTAATTCCTTGTCGCGAAGGAAAAAACTCAGAGTCGGATTAATTCCAAGTGCAAGTCGATTGTTTGCATAAGCCTCGGCGGGGAAACATCACCTCGCCGCCACCGGCTTAAAAAAATAATTAAAATTCGTAATCACTCTTGACTCGACCCCCCGGGGGAGCTCGCTTCCGACCGCCAAGCGGACTCGAGATTTTCACATTGAACGACACGAACGTCCCCGCAAATTCGTTTATGTGACGTTTTAAGTAATTTGTGTTACTCGAATGTTGTAAAAATGACTTTATTACGAGCTACGATTCACATCGTGGCGTTGTTCAAATAGTGGCACAAAATCCTTGTTGGAATGTTTATGGACGTCTTAAAAAACTCGAACGACATACGGTAGGAAAGTTTCCGAGTCGCTTCGTTACGGCTACCCGCAAAATATGAAAGCTTAGTTCATCCCTTGCATGTTCACCGGTAGTTTTCTACCCTCTTAACAACATATTTCGGCATATTTCGATTACCATAAAGCGTTTCGTGTGATGTATATTTACGTTTCATTATGTGTACTTATTTCAGTGGTTACATGCATTAATTTCTTCACTATGTTGTGTATAACATAACCTTTAATGACCCCCTGAATATGGCCCGGTTAGCCATAATGCCCGGTGCCCACATAATTATACAAAATAATTGCAGGTGGTTATGCATTTTTGCATGGGGCTTCTAGCTTCTAATAAAACTGAGCTAAGTAACATTGTAATAGATTATAATCGGCGTTCCTTCTAACGTATTCTCGGCCCTCTTGTATTCTCAGGGTAAATCGTTGTGTACAGAACATAGCGTAAAGTGACTTAATTTGCATGGCCAGTTATTTTTTCAATTGCTGTTATTAGCAGCAATAGTTACTAAGGAAATAACTTCATAAAATATTTAATTTTAAAAGAGGCTTAATTCTTAACATTCCACTTGATTTTTTTAATGTTTTATGAAAATATACATCTCAAAATTATTAATTCCCTAGGGGCTTCAACATCATTATCGAAATATTTCGCGTACTCCTCTTCTAATAGGATGTAAAATAACTTATCACAATAGCCAGACATTTCCTTCGTACATTCAAAAGAATCCGAGCTTATCACGGCCTTAAATTAATAAGCATTCAAGTCGAGCCAAGTAAAAATGAATAAAGCCTGTAACACCGAACAATAGCGTAATAAGGATGGTGCATTTTGTCTCTGAGAGCTCGCTTGCAAAACAACAATAATTCTTCTTTCCGTGAAAAGATTTTCAGCGTTATTCCACTTGAAATTATTATATTTTTTTTCTTGTCGTCGTCTTGCCATTGTCTCGGACGGGAGGTAAGTAATGAGGGAAATTGGGGGCTCTTGGCCGGGGCTGAGGGACGCCAAGATTTGCGTGGCCGACCGCCGGCTAATGCCGAATAATGAAACAGCTTTGAGATATTCTCCGCTCAGCGGTCGGGATTTATTAGATTCAGCCAAACGGAATTAGGCACTTACAAAACGTAGATATTGCTGTAACTATGTATACTTGTCCTTAATAAAGTTTTACGGTTGGTACGCATTGGGAGATCAAATTAAATTGGGCAGTGAAATCAAAAATTTCGAAAGACGTAAATAAATGTTGGAAGCCAAAATACATTGGTTCAAAATTCAATACTTTATCCAAAACACACCGTGTTTCTGTAAACAGTCCTAACAATAGAAGAAACGTTACCGAAAATGACGTAAAGGTAATTCCGACATCGGATGACGTAAGGCGATCAAGATAACCCACTCACAACAACATTCTTGGTTAAAAAGATGTCTTATACAAAATTTTGAATGGCTTCGAACTAAGAATGACTATAGACGGAATTAGAGTTGTTGGACTCGCCAAATCACTACCAAAAGAAACAGGTAATAAAATGGATATACATTTATGAAATATGCAAAATAATAAAATAAAAATGTTTTTTTTTTTTTGCGTTATACGTGTAGGTATATTTTAATATTTTTGTTTAAGACAGCATATTCATATTTTTCTCTTGGTCTCATACACTCCACATTTCTTTCTCATTTCTCCTTTCGCAGGTCTGCTGGAAGAAATTTCTTAAGAAATAAGCAGTACCATTTTACTCAAAATTAAAATTTTGTGTTTCTGACGTACTGTGTGTACATAAATAATAAAATAAATAAATTAACTTCCAAGCACAACAAACAGCGTAACAACGTAAAAAGGCCAACAAAATATGAATACAATTAGACTGCCCAGTCTTATCTCAAGGATTTTCTACGGTTTTTTCCAACTTTACTTTACCTATTACCCCGCAGTGGTCAGTCACGTGTATACAATCAAGTGTCGTCTGTAGGATTCCTTAGATCCTAGTTTTCGCTTTATTCAAGTCTCAGAGACGAGTCGAGAGCAGTTTTACTGTATTTTTTCTTGCCATTGTGTTTGTAAGAATTCAAGTCGTCATTAGTTTTGTGTCTCCGTGGGTAGATGTCTCTTTCAATTGTGTTGTCGATAGTAACTGTTTGTGTTTCGTGGATTTTACAAGTGCCTGTTAAGGTTAGAGTTTTAGAAACTTTGGAAATATTTTATTGTATGCCTGTTTGGTAGATATTTTTTTTGTGAATTTTCATAATGTTTACTATTAGATTATGTATAATTCTTGATTGATTTTGAATCTACACATTTTTAAGTCACAATGGTATTGAGTTACTACGCGTAAAAAATTACAATTTACTTGTTAGAAACTTACCAAAGAACTTATAACCGAACCGAAACCAAACATTGATCTCAATTTAAATTGGATAAGGTTGCACAATATCGGCGGCAATAATCCAGCGACCACTCACTCTCGCGACGTCCCAAACTCAAACATTACTTTTGTAGTTTCCTATTTACATATCCCCAAAGCGGCTTTCTTCGTGAACTCCAATATTTCTTGGCTCGTACTCGACCCAGCGGTCTCCCATCCAGCATTTTTAATCTCGTTGGTCGGATCTGCACGTGGGCCCAACCCCTCTATGTTTACCTTCCGAAATAGTTTAACGGGAACAATTTGCATCTGCTTATGCGGGGGCCGTCCTCGGTTGTTAACTAGTCTCCTTCGTCTTACCTTTTCAGAGCCAATCGTATATCAATATGTATTTGTTGATATAATGTTTGTTTACCCAGAATCTGAGGAGTTGGTATATTTTTTCCATCGGTGGCACTTATATCATTCACTTTGTAGGGTCCTAAGTTCATATGGAGCCTTGTGGAATTTGAAAGATATAGCGTCATAAGACGTTTTATGGATCATAATCAGTCAGTTTATTTCACACCCTTGGCACTATATATTTTTTTTATAGTTAGCGAATATTGTTGGATAAAAAAGACTTGATGTGATGTGCCCATAGTTATCGACTTCCTGTTGAACATGATTTTAACACTCATAAAATTTAACAGCAGTACATTCAAATTTAACAATAAAGAAATGGTAGAAGTCGCCGAAAGTAATCCTATGTACACATGAGTGTTCCACAAAGATATGGGCAGGTTAGAGACGTAGCCCTAATCGATATCCTTATAATGATTGCTGGAGGAGCTCGCATACGAAATAAGGAGGGTGCTTGACGTCGGAGGTGTCCGGGGGCGGGGGTGGGTCGGGGGGGAGATATGAGACGATTTAGATTTTTTCCCTCTTCTATTCTTTCGTTTTTTTGGGGGAGCCCCCTCGAAAAGGGTGAGGAATTTAAGACGGCAACGCGCGATCGATTTTTCGCGCATGCATTGGTATTCTCGTAATGTCTTACTTGAGATTAGAGTTATGCTTTTTATGTTCCGTTTGTCTTTGTAGTTCTCATGGTCGATACACGTGTTTTTATAATACATAGTTGGAGTCACCCCTCACCTTGGCTATGTCACTGTCGTATGGCAATAATTATTAAGTAATTATTTGATTAATAGACTACCTCGTTGGTCTAGTGGTCACAAGCGGTACTGTTGAGCATGAGGTCCTGGGTTCGATTCCCGAGTCGGGCATAGTGTCATTGGGTTTTTCTATCTGGAATTGCTCAGTAGCAGCCCGAGATCTGGATTTGTGCCCGGTTGATTGCAATAGGCTCGCCCCCTATTACATGGGACTTAAACATAACTGGCGAAATGCGGGTGTACTATACTGCCCTGCTGAGCCGAAAAGCGCTATCACTGAGATACGGCCTTTTAACCGACTTCCAAAAAGGAGGAGGTTATTTGTTCACCGCGTATGTATGTTTTTTTTTTAATGTATTTGTATTTATTTCAATTGTAGACCTACTTTGTTTTTTTTTTTTGTATAAAAGGGTCTCCCAAGTTGGTCCCATATAAATTTTATTAACTTTGCTTCGGTACTTTTTGAGTAAGCTTCAATAATTACATAGCAGGTAGTGGTATTCAAATTTGTGTGGGGTAGGTAGTTACCACACCTAAAAAGTGAAAAAAAAAACTTTTTCCAAAAAAAAAAACAACCATCTTCGAAAAAAACACTAAAAAAAGGTAAATAACTTTAATTACGGAAGTCTGTGACTTTTGTTTTGAATTTTTGGTTTTTTCCACCGACTTCCGAAATTAAAGTTATTTTTCACTTTGTAGTGTTTTTTTCTTGTATACCATTCAATAGCTATAGCAATTTCGCATCTAATGGTATAAGTCAGATAGCGCTATCTAACTTAAAACAAAAAATGCTTATGTTTCCTTAAATTAAAATTTACAAAAACTGAATTTTGTTAAAACTTACTCCCATTGAGATAGCGCCTTTCGGCTAACAGGGCCGTATAGGTACACCTCTGCCTAACCGTTTGGGGAATACAGGTGTGATGTTATGTTATGTTATTAATAGAATACTTTACAAGAAGCAAAAAATAATAAAACCTTATAAAGACTGATCAAAACGGACTAGAACATAACTTTATCCTTAACTCACAAATTAATAACAGTTACGTAGTCAATTTCAATAAAGAACCAGCCACACCTCAACTTAATCAAAATCTATTAAACAACAGTTATCAAATTACGTTAAATATTTATAAAAACATCAAAAAACAAGTCATTTGTAAAGATAAAAAAGGGAAATATTTTCCTTCATTAATAGATCACCGGCGAGGAGGCACAAAGGCAAGGCGCGAGGCAGTCAAAGGGGCTAAAAGCCTTTCGGCCCACAAAAAAGTCTCAATTAAAAAGCTGACGGAAGCTTTTAGAAGGTAATCCCTCAAATTGTTTCCAACGCCCCCTCATTAGCACCAAAAGTGTTAAAAAATAAACTTTTTAATCTTTATTACTCGACGACTGCGCTAAACGGGTTAAATTATTATAGAACAAGCGCTATCTCATTTTTTATTTTTTAACCCTTCGCTCGCGTAATTTATTAGTGACTGGAGACGGCTTTTGAAATTTTTAGTCTATGTTTAATTTAGTCGGCGTCCGTCATAATTGCGGGGAGGTTTGACGCGATTTATCATTATCTGTGACACGCTTCCCGCCTTTCTTGAAGAAAGATTTTAATAATCATTCTTAGAAAACAGGCGTTGATAGCTATGTTTAGTGGTTATTTGTTTATTTAATAAGTTGTTTTTACTATCGTTTTTTTTAATAAATACTTTTGTGTAGATACGATATGTGTGGCTCTTCAAGAGTAGTTACCTACCTACTAATGAAGAGCCACACATATCATAAATATGTATTTGAAACAAACTCAAGTTGATGTTTATTTAATCAAATAAGATGAAATTAACTTTGACAATGTAGATTACATTCGTAACATTAATTTGTTTAGATAAAGTTCCAAATAAATAAAGTAAAGAATAGATCTTTTGCAATACGCGACTTTATTTTGGTCTTCATTCCGTTAGCTATGCTCCAAGAGAATTAGTGGTCCCAAAAAGTTCTTAATTTGAAACAATCGAACGCTTTTTGTAGAATCCAACTCACCTCTAAATTGAATTCCACCCAATTTGTTACACAAAAAAGAACAAAAATAATCCTAACGGAACAAACTTCACTAATTACACGAATAAATCCAAACAATCCGGCGCAGAACTCGCGGCCCCAACAAACCGAGCGAATTAAAAAGAAAAAACCGACAGATGGACAAAAAAGCATTTCCTTGACAAGTTTCATTTACCATAAACATTGTTACAGAAAACGGCGGCCGGATGAAAAAGTTCGCGTTCATTAAATCCATTAATTAATTCAAATGAAACCGCGACAAAACATTTACATTCCTCGCTCCGCTTCCCTTTTAGACAAGGAAAACCCGAGTCATTCAAGATTTTTCCTTGCAGACCGAGTCCACTAAATGGAAATTAAGCGTTTAATAAACCGAGCGATGGTGGCTAGAATTAATTAATACTTCGACTTGTCTTGCAAGTTTTTCTTACCCTCTCAAGTTTCATTTCTTAGTATCAAGGGTCGTGGGACTCCCCACTTTATAATGGTGTAATAATTAAGACAAAGTCCCTTGTTTCGGTGATAACACCACTAATTATTCATTTCAAGTGCGACATCGAGATTTTATGGGGTGACGATTTGTAATGTCATTGTAAGAGAGTACGCTTTCGTTGTAATTTTTAAAGGAATTAATGTTGAGTTCTGAATGAACTTTATAGCTTTCTCTCCGTTGATTATAACAGTAAAGTATATAATAATGTCGTAAGGGTCAACTGAGTGTGAAGGGAATTTGTAAATTCTTCAGTTTGACGTTTAAAGCGGAGAAGAAGAGACATAAAGAATGGTGTGATTTAGTATTTGTCTAGATGTAGTTATGACGAAATACACTGTGGTCTTAGATTTTACATAGTCATCCATTTCAAAGATATTACACTTACTACTATCATAAATGTTTCACAGAAGAAAACAAGACTTTAGGTTAGCCCTACCAAGATACTATACATGAAAACAAGACAAGGCTTACAAGAAAACAAGACAAGGCTTATAAGAAAACAAGACATAAGGTGACTTTGTCACTTGAAAAACGAATAACAAATTATAGACAAATTTTCTCGCACCAAATATTTTAACACACCACAACTAAATATTTCTTAAGTGTCGTCAACACGGTGCCTTTACTTAACATGTACCTTTATTTGTCAATTACTGCGCGCGCGCTTCTAAAGTGCCACAGAATTGGTTTACCGCTCCTATAAGGAATTTCATGGCTATTGGAGCTTGTTTAGTCATTTAATTAGTATCCCTACAAGTTACCGTTTTCAACACGACATGTTCGGATTAGGGTTTTCCTGCCAGTTCCAGTAATATGAGTTTATGGCCTTTTATGACGCTTCATTGTTTTATGAGCTGCACTTTTTTTGTTTTCTTTTTATGGTGGATAGCTTGATTGATACTTTAGTTTTTTCATTCGAATTTTGATTTGAATTGTATCATTCGAATTTAGATTTGAATTGTATCATTCGAATTTTCATTTCAATTATTTTATTCGAATTTTGATTTGAATTAAATTCATCTATTAAAAAGGTGATAAGGCCATAACATAGGTAACATAGGTGTTAGTGTATGTGAGTTTCTATGTTTGTAAACAAACCCACGATACAAGAAGAAATTCTTAGTGTGGGGCAACGTATAAAAAAAAAAAAAAAACAAAAAAAAAAATCATGTTATAAACTATAGAAATTGTAATTTTACATCCAAATGGTATTTTAAAGATATTGTACCTAGATAACACATTTATTAAAATACAAAATTCTTGTTTATTAATATCATAAACAAACACCAATATTATGTTTCCCTTTGTCAACACTAAAATCACATTCAGTGGCAATTTTATCATAGATTATAGAAATATTTGACACCCGAAAGCAGTGTTAAGAAAAATATTCACGTCGGTCAATTTAAAAATTTAAAATTCTGTGACGAATAAAATTATTTTTCTTTCTTTCTTTCTTTTAATTTCTGATATTTATATACCGATATAACTGTTACATTAGTCGACAGAAATATTTCCACAATATGTGATAATATCTTAGATTTACATACGCTACATATATTCCTGGATATGATTCTTATTGAGGTGGGCAGACTTATAATAATTAATGCCAAGGCGTAATTACGTCATTTTGGTAGATATTTGAAAATCAATCAAACTATGTAGACTTAAAATAGGGCCAGTATTGCCATACTCGTTATTAACCCCCCATTTATAAACGTTGCTTAAAGTTAAGTAATGATTAACATCTGATTAACTATACATTCTTTGGACGGAAAAGTTTTAAATTAAATGAAGATTAAATGTCTCTAAACTAGACCAAATAAAAAACCAAGACATAGCGCTGTCAAAAGTGACGTGAAGCTGGTTTCGTAAACATGAGTGCACATTGTGTGGTGTAGTTTGATTGTAGTGTCATTGTAAAAGGTTATAAATGTGTGCGTGTGAGCGTGTATGCACAGAGCGGCGGTGTAGTTTCGGCATGCTTCACTGTATTGTTCGCAGCGCTCTGTCTTGGTTCTTTATTTGGTCTGAGTCTGTAAGCATGACATTCATAACTGAGTTTGGTGAAATTGGGTCTGAATCTTAATAAAAATTGTGCACAATCTGATCAGCTGAATCATTAAACATTTCCTTATTTCAAATCCCGTAAGATTTATTGCAAACGATCGGAAGGACGATGTTGCCCGAAATGTGCTCTTATTTGCGTAGGACACTAATTTATACTGATTCGTTTTTTCACGCAACAATCTTAGCGCCCACGAGTCGTGATCGCGCTTACATCACAAGTCAACCCACGGGAACAAGCGCCAAAAGAAAGAAAAAAAAAACGCACGAAAATATTCTCCACACAAAATTATCTCAGCATAAACGCCATGTACCAGGCTCGATCTGATAATGCGGCCCATTAATTTGAACAAAGTTCGCGTCGACACCGCCGTTGGCCTTATAAAGGTGAGGCGACAAAATTTATAAGTTCGATTACTTTAATCTTGGTTAACTTATGCGAGTACAATTTCAAAGCTGACAAAAGAAATGCAAGCAATAAATCGAGTGTCTCTTATCTGTTGTATACCTGTATTGTTGTTGGCGGTGTCGGTGTAATCTAGACTAACATGGGGTAATTAATATAATGAAGTAGGTAGACGAGTGTATCACGCGAACTTTTTCGTCGCGTGAGCCCGTGACGGCGAGGAAGTGGCCGCTTCCTTAGGCTATTTCGGACTGTAAATTATGCAACCGTTCTGAATATTTGGTATCTTTTTGTGGCTCGTATGTGGAAGGTGAACTGACATCGTTAATTATGTCCCTATGAAATGCAAGGACCCGCACTTTTTCGAAAAACAATCGTATTTTTCCAGCTCCAGCTAAACGCAAACTGTTCAATCCTGATTGAACAGCGGCATTAATCTTCAACTATACATGGATACTTCAAAATGCAAGCCTCAAACCTATCCACATAATATTTAAAATAGTGCCAACGTAACACCGTAACGAAAGCTTACACTAATCAATTTAGGAGCACTAATGAGGACAATATAAATCGATGTTCTTAATCCGAGGGCTGTGGTCATAAATAAAGGCATAAGAGCACGAACCATATTTCTCGATTAAGTGCGAAAGTGAGGCGGTCGCGCTACGCGGCCGGCAGAGGGCGCACTGCCAGCGATAAGAGATGATGAAGCGATGCTTTGGAAAAGTAACATTTTGACTTTTGAGTCATATGGAGTGGACAGGAGAGAACAGCATACCTAAATGGTTGGTAATGTTGACGAAATTACGACGAAAATGAGTTGAGTTTTAAGTAACTTGTCTAACAGATTAGTCAAGCCAGTTCTAGTATCAATATTTTTTTTTAAGATGAGCCTTATTGAAGGCTTTTGCCAAAACTCGCGGCAATGGATTGTCTGAAGCTTTTCAATAAAAAAAAATCAGACCAAGATTTATACACATATTGTCAAAAAACAACCTCAATCAATTTATATAAATCATCAGAATCATCGATACAGAATCCGTTTCACAAATAGTATCTTCACGATCGCTGTGCTCATGTAATGTTACCGAAGCTTTAAGCTGAAACGCAGCGATGCCGGGCGGTAGGCGCGCGTCATTACCTGAGCAGGATTGGTCACGCAAATCAGATCCGCGCTGTCCACGCAATTATAATCAAGTACGCCACGCCACTCGTAATTCTAAAGTAATCAAAGGTTTAGCCATCTGTTTGTGAATGTATTTCATGGATCCCGCGGCCTACGTAACGAGAAATGCGAACCGTCAGCCCGCCACTTTATGTCGCACTAAGTTCACATTTTATGATAGTTAAATTTAAATATTCGAACACAATTTATATTCGAATAGAGAATACGTTTATAAAATTTATATAGACAACCAAATAAAAGTTAACAAAATATTGATACAACGGCAACAATAGAAACCTAAAAATTATTAGTTGCATTGTTGACGCCCGGCCTCCATAATCCTTAGGAAAGCTTCTTACCATAAATAATACGTGTAGCTGCTAGCTATAATAGTGAATGCGCGTAGGCAGACATCGACAGTCCTATCCTGATTGTAAATCAGTGCTAGCTGGAAAACTATTAGGCCGGGCCTTCGAATTGAGCGGGGCACGAAAGCCTGATATACATATATTATAGAGTAATGCGTCTTTATCCTGGGCATTAGATAAGCATTACATTTCTTCGTCTTCATATAAATAAGCAAGTCTACTTACGACAAAAAAAAAATCGACTGTCTGCCTCGAGCGTACATTGCAGCCTTAAACTGTTTGTCCACCGCACCGTAAACAGGACCATAGTAAATTGTACTGTCGCTACTTCGGCGTCGGGCATCTCATTCTCGTTGATGTCGCAGTTCACGGTGCGGTGGACAAACGGCATAATGAGAACATATTCAAAACAATTTGATATTAGAACAATTATGTGACAAAAAAGGCGAGTGTCAATTGTTTGTAACGTGCATTGCTGGCGCGGCCCGTCTCCGCCCGTTGCTTGTTACCCGCTCGCTTCGAGGCCGGCCCGAGAGCTGACGGACGTTTCGACATGCCTTGTCTTAGTATAAACACCTCTGATTCATACATTGTTCATGTTTAGCTAATGGCTCGGCTTTCTAGGTGTCACAATGTTTGGTGTTTTTTGTTTGGTTCCGTTAACTGGCTTTGTTAGGAGCTGGTGCGAATTATTTTATTGCGGTATCAACATTTTAGTTAGATACCAAATTGCCTAAGTAGCACGAAAGATTATTCAAAATGATAACGCGTTTGAAGGTAATAAACAGTTTCCAAGTCCCTGTAAAAAATCCACACAACTCATGATCCTATGACCTTGAAAGGGCCTTTATTTCATTAATGCACTTAAAAATCAGAGGTGTCTCCGAAAGGTCACCACCACCATAATCCCATCGAAACCAGAATGGTATCATTGAAGCCCTTTAAACTATCCAGCATCATATTTTTTTTTTCAATATCTCTTTTCTTTTTTGAGATGTTAAAGATTCTTTGTAAAAAATCTCAAAAGAAATGGTAAAAAATTGGCATTTTTTAAAATGAATTCCATTAATTAAGAAAAAGAAAGAAAGAAAAATTGTTTATTCTGCACAAACAAAACGCACATATAAAGATAAAAACACATAAAATACACATTTACAAAAGTAGCCAAAAGCCTCGTGTTCATCCAATAAATAAAAATATAAAAAGTAAAACAATGTTTTTCATTGGTTGCTGTCAAGGCCACGGACCAAAGACATTATTGCTTATTTTTTATTTGCTTTATTGTTTTTATTATTATTTTAAGGAGCTAGACCCCGGACGCACTTTTTTTGAAAACGATCCAAAAAACATTTTCAATGTTAAAAGCTTACTATATTAAACTCGTTACCCATTACATACAAACATCCATTATATAAAGGACAGGATAAAATATAGAGAAGTAACGCAAAAAACTTCACCTGACATCACCACAATACAGCAGGTACATTGCATAAACATTTCAGAGACATTGTAGCAAAACAAAAGCAACGAAAAAAGGAATGTCTCGCACAAACATAACATAATGAAGATATAAATCGCTGTTATCTTGAACAGGGCTCGTGCGAATAAACACCTAAGAAGATATCGTAATAGAGAAATTACTATAAAATAATCTTGGTGTATGTGTTTGTTGTAAATCGATCGGGATAGGGCGTCCCCACGTGCGAACATGTTCGCCGTGTTGATTGTAATTTGTAGTGCGCGAGAGCATGTCCGGACGGCTGGCGTATTCTGCAAGTATTTGATGTCTTGTTTCAGTTCTGCGGCCGGAGATAAACATGTTTGAAAGATAGAGGACAGCGTTTTAATAGGACGTTCTATATCTTAGTATATCTTTGTTTAAATAATTTTTTAATAAATTTTTGTCCTCTGTCCTACACTAGTCGTATTTTGGCTGATGATTTAAATTTTTTAGTTCTGGGCCTTATTCAGAGGTTATTCGGTATTTTTCGCATATCTAAACCTGTTGCGTATTTTATTATAAAATACCTTCACATTCCAATCACGCGCACATTTATCTTTCTTTATTTTAACAAGAAAACGCTGTAAACAGTAGTAAACAATTAGTATGCTAAAAAATAAACTTAATTTATTAACTTTTGCCCGTGGCTTCGCCCGCATTGAGGTCGGAAATTATCCCACGGGAACGTACTACCGGGATGAATGGTATCCTATGTGTTAATACAGATTACAAACTATCTGTGTGTCAAATTTCATTCAAATCCGCTCAGCCGTTTTTGCGTGATTGAGTAACAAACATAAAAACAATGTTTCACATTTATAATAATGTTATTATTATTATTTATTTGTTAACAAATCTCGGGACCATGGATCCCAGTCCTTTGGAAGGCGTACGAGGAGGCGAAGCCAACTCCCAGAGGCCCCTTAGACAAATTTAAATGGAATGTGGAATCAACCGACGATTATAATTATATTATATATATATATATATATATAATAATAACTAGCAGCTGCCCGCGTCTTCGCCCACGTAGACCCTATTTCGTTTTCAAAAATAAAAGTAGCCTAAATTACTTCTTAGAACATCAGCTATCTGTCAGTGAAAGTCCCGTCCAAATCGGTCGAGCCGTTTCGTTTCATTAGTCGGAACAAACAGACAGACAAATAAACAAAATAAAATGGTCTGTTTGTAATGTCAAAATTAGTTTTTATTTTGACATTACAAACCGACCATTTTATTTTGTTTATTTGTATGTATGTAATAGAGTTAGATATACATAGTAGGATAATTTATGACAGACCACTAAAACCACAACCGATCACCGATCACCACCGAACCACCGATCACCGATCACCGATCACCGATCACCACCGACCGACCGACCGATCACCGATCTACTTAATTATTCTCCAATGTTTAATTTATTTGTGTTTCCTTCTTACTTTTTATATATTATTTGCATTTTAGGTAAATATGTCGAATTAGTCACTGGTTAACGGAAACGAATGTTAATGGTCAACAAATTTCTTGACGGTCGATGTCAACGGCTTTTAGTATCGCCATATTTTATTGTGTAATGGACGGATTTTGAGATCTATGACATCAAAATTGACATCAAAAATGTATATATATGGTGTATATTAATATGGTTTTCGTCAAACATTCATCAAGCATAATAAAAATAATTACTCAAATGTCACGCCTTGTTTGCTCAAAGGGTCAGCAGAGAATAGAAGAGACCCATAGAAGGTACAGCCACATTTCACAAGTTTTGTTTTTTAAGTCCCATGTAATAGGAGCTAGCCTATTACCGTCAACCGGGCACAAATCCTCCGGGGTGCTACTGAGAAATTCCTACTGTAAAAACCCAAAAAAAAAAAAAATAAGATTTGATCCTTTGATTTGAGATTTTGCCTATGGATCAGTTTAACGAAAGAAAAAGATCGCAATATTAATGTGCAAAATTGTCGAGAAACCACTTATTTGTAAGATTTGATCCTTTGATTTGAGATTTTGCCTATGGATCAGTTTAACGAAAATTAATCTGACAAATTGTCAAGCGCGCGTAAATTGCTGGTTGAATGATTTATCAACAGCACTTTTAATTCGAGAAACTGGCCCTATGTCTTAGATGACTATTTCCATATTGTTTTTAATGACTATACAACATTTTTATGTCCAAGGTTATGTACAAACTAGCTTCCGGCGGCTTCGCGCGTATGATATCTTTATAAATAATACTCTATGTTACTCAGTGATAATACAGGGTGGCAGGGACATCGACGCGCAAACTGTTACCATGGATTCAGTACATGATTCTGAACCTCCCTCCGTTGAAATCTTTCGCCGGTTATTTAAAAAAAAATCTGCTGTTTCATAGAAAAGTGGAATACGTACACGGTGTATGGAACAGCTGATTTAAAAAAAAAACGACGAAAATTTTCACCGCAGCGGGGTACAGAATCATATACTTACTGAATACATGGTAACAGTTTTCGCGTCGATGTCCCGATGTCACCCTTTATAGAATTCTACTGGTGAAATAATTTTTATAATCGGTTCAGTAGTTTTTGAGTTTATCCATTACAAACAAACATACAATTATTTTATCTTTATAATATTAGTGTAGATTACAAACAAAATATAAATGTTTTCTCTTTATAATATTAGCGTAGATAACTCTTTTTTGAAGAGAACAGAACAATACACCACAGCTTTAAAAACTGCGACAAACAATAACTTTAAACGCACCTTTTAACTTAAACCGCGCATTTAAAGTGAGAATAAGCCAAAGGCTTTGTCTCCGCGGCGCGGCGGCGAGCGATGGTGTAATTTACAACGTGCCCTCGGCGTGTAGCCACGAGCCACGAGCCACGGGGATTAGTCCATCAGTGCTAGTTTATGCGCCACGCTGCAAATTATCGCGTCGCCTTAATTGGAAAGAGGATTTACTTTAATTAATAACCAATTTGGATTTAGATCGTGAAGTCTCATAAGGAGTGTGATAGGAAATAGAGAATTAAAATGAATAAGACTCTGTTTTGACTGATTGGCCGGAAAAGGCAGCACACAAATATGTGTGGCGAAGTATGGGGGAGAACTTTGCCCAGCAGTGGGACAGTATATTAAAAAAAACAATACACAGTAATAATAATAATTTTAGTTCAGCATATTCAAAACTATATAGCTTTTTTTTACTATAACGAGGAAGCTCTAGGTCTGCATCTCACCTGATGTTAACTGATGATCAGGTCAAAGGTGAATTGGAGCTTTACACAGAAACCTCAACCACAGTCTATTTTCTCAATGTATTTTTTATAGATTCTTTTCTATTTTGTGAATGTGAGAACGCTGTATGCTTAGTGATCTGTAGATTTGTTGACAATCTTCTATTTTGTTAAGTACCTGGTACTTGTCGAAAGACCTACACTGTCCTCCCATACCTGTTATTTGAAAATATTGTAAAAGCCATTTATTTTCAAAAAAAGAGTAACCTTGAAGTTTCTTGCCGGCTCTTCTCCATAGGAAACGACCAATTGGAACCGTGCATCTAGCTTCTGACGTTGCCTAAGTGCCCATGTATATAGTATATGTATAATAAAATATTTTGAACGGATTTTTTTTGAATTTTGAATTTGAATCTAACAATGGTAATATGTCATGGAGTGGTTAAAGGACCACAGTACCTTTCCTGTGCACTCTAAAGTCTGTAACCAATGCACAAGAGTTTTTCTTCCAAAATAAGAACGAACTTTCGACGTAGCAGAAATACTCTGCGGCGGAAATATGCTGGCAATCTCAATGGGTGTGGAACGAGTTTGTTAGGTATGCCAAATTTTAAATTGCTTAATTTTAAAAGATTGCGACGGATTGACAAATAAGCGCGTTATAATTGGAAGAGGAAATAATAAAGTTTCTCAAGTAATTCGTACATGTTTTTAAGTTGAAAGCTTACTTCATTTTATCTGATTATTTTTGATTTACTGCTCAACGTGCACGGGGACTTTACTTCTTTTTGACAGTCCCACTTAGTGGCAGAGTAAGATAATAGATGTGTTCATGAAGACCATCTTCTTCTCCTATACGTATCTAACTATATTTTACTTGACATCATCAACATAGATTAGATATACAGGGTTATCGGTAATATGTCGGCAAACGATTAAAGGGGATATAGAAGAGGACATTTACAACCAAATGATGCCTCATGACTCCATGCAATTTTTTTATACTTTTTATATATTTTTATTTCATTCATTTTAAAACATAAAATTACTTGAAAATGGTTGATCTACATAGGCATATTAACAAATTATTCGTTTTTTTTTTATACATAAAAATAAAACGGAATCGCATCTGACAGTACAAACACCAAATATATACTTAGTTGCTTAAAAAATACCTTGTATGAGAGTAGATACAGGACTGTCCTATAAAACGAATAAATTCATATCATAAAGGTGTCATTCATGGGGTCATTTAATTGCAAATGACCTCACCTAAATCCCCTTATTGGATTGCCGACATATTACCAATAACATTCGACATAGATGTATAAATCGTCATCTTGTGCTCAGATTTATAGTCAGATGAAGAAATGCCATCATCATAATAGTCATTGGCAGCCACTGCTGAGTATAAGCCTCCTCCCTTTTGTGCCATACTTCCCTGGTCCGTACGAGTCTTATCTATGTCTTTCCCGAGATCTTTTGTAGGTCGTCCACCAACCTGGCTATTGGTCTGCCAGACGAATAGCCAGGTGGTTAACTAAGAAATGCCATATTCCCAGCGAATATTTCAAAATGTCCACAAAATACCTTCATGAAGTCTTTGCTCCGGTAAGGCCTCTGCCGATATAAATATAGGTATCTATATCGGCAGAGAGGTTTGACCGAATCTGGGTATAATGTGTCTTAGAATGGCAACCATGATCTGCCAGGATATAGGTTTCCTGGCAGATCATGGTTGTTATTCTAAGACACATTATATTATAACAGCAGTGATAGCCTATGATAGTGGTGTGACCGTAAGACTGCTAAATCATAGGTCTCGAGTCACGCACGTCTGAATTTTCGGATTCATTTAGCATAATGTATCACTGGCTTCAAAAACGAAAAACATCGTGAGGAAACCGGCATGCCGGGGAGATATTTCTCGACGGCATGTGAAGCAAAGTCAAAGGCCCATGGGCGGCATAAAAGCTCTGACACCAGGTTAGTCACTAACCACACGAAAAAGAAAGAGTACTTACACCAATTCAATTCTGATGAGCATGAGATTCTCAGTATTAGAACTGTAACAGGTTAATTACAGGACGATAATCACCCAATCAATGATAGTCTTAAATTAGCACCTACATTTTACATGCCAATCCCTAACACTTACTTTTACGCCGTCATAAAATATTGTGAAGGTAGGGAGGTAATTTGCTTGCCTATGCCTATTCAATTACCATAAGTCAGTAAAATAAACGACTTTCCACATAACACTTACAAATCACAGGTAAATAAAACTTACTTACTGAGCAAACGGCTGTAATTTCTAACATCCTAATATTTGTTGTTATTCTCAAGCACACAGTATGAATATCTCAATTTAAGGGATCCTTACTCTGGAGGCTCATTTTCATAATTATACATTGAATAGATGTTAATTGGACGCTTCTTGAATTCTCTACATCTGAACTCCTAAAAAAATCCCTGTGGGCATTTTTCGTTCTTCTTCTTCCAAGTGTTATTGAATCCTACAGGTTCAGCCATTATATTTCACTTACTATGCTCCATTAAAACTTTATCGAAATTGATTTATATGAAATCTTTAAAGTCAAAGAAAGTGCATATTTTTTTAATGTTTGTTTGTTCCTCTCAAACAGAGCACCTGCCATCTAATCTCTTCACCACCTTCGTTGACTGGTAGAGAATGCCTAAGGCATTAAGTCCGCCTTTGTACTTTTTGAGTGTGAAAAGTTTAAATATAATCACAGAAGTTTCTATCTACTCTTATATCGCCACTTTACCTTTAAACACTGCTCTAAAGTCTAACCTGATTCCACTGAACACCAATTTTCAAGTAATATCATTTTCTTTTCACATAAATAGGCCTCTATTCTCACCAAAACATCCAAAACTCTTGTACAGTCATTAGGATCACTGTCCAGAATAAGTCTCAGTCTGTACGCAGCCAATCAACTATGTTAGCAATCTCTTTGAGGTGAAACAAATCGTGCTCATAGCTCAGTGCAAACGACGCCTTACCTTTTATGATGCGTTTTACGCTACGCCAAGACATACCCACTACTCGTTTAGAAGTTAACTATAGTTTAACTGTATGGATGTTAAATTGTACAATGTTGTGAACGGAGTTTTCTACTGTAATGAAGTTATTTTATTTATCTTTTATATCTTTTACAATTTTTAACTCAACTATTTACACTAGGTACTAAATTAAATTACTAACTATAGAAATAAATACAAAAACAAATGGACAATTAGGCGTCGAAGTATTCGTCCGCATCTCTGTCATCCGGAAATGTGCCCATAGGACTTTACGGTAATTGGGTTTAAGTACAAACTAAAAATTGCAATTGCCATTGCTTTTGACAATTCGACAGCATTCATTGCGTTATTTACGTTGTCATGCAGACGAATTTTTCAAACATATGAAGCAATGGATTTTGGAATTTCTTTCAAAATCCTTAAAGCGTTAAAAAACCTTATAAACGTTATATTATTAATACTATAACCTCATCTTTACCTAGCTTTTATTCTTTCATTTAATTTGCTTGTATGATTACTCTGGCTAGGAACTCGTGGCTAAGTAATAACAGCCGCACGGGACAATCCATCAGGTTAAGCTACGATTGCTGGGGTTGGTACGTGGATGGGTGACCATCTCTACATACCGAGACTCCTCCGTGCCTCGGAAAGCACGTTAAGCTGTTGGTCCCGGCTGTCATTCGTGGATCTTTGACAGTCGTTACGGGTCGTCAGATGCCCGAAAGTCTGACAAAATGTCTTATCAAGGGGTATCGTATTACCCAGTGGGTTGTGGAGGTCAGATAGGCAGTCGCTCCTTCCGATTAGACTCGAAACCGACCCCAACATATTTGAGAAAAAGCTAGGCAGATTGATTGAATTATTATTCTGGCTTTGAGAAAGTCAAATTAATGATCTGGCACACAGTAAACACTATTTCTGATCATGGCTTACAGCATTGAAAGCACACGTTGGGATAGCCCTAAAGAATGAGAGACCACACGTTAAACTATGACCACAGCAACCATAAACCATCCAACCCAAAATATTTGGAAAGCATCTCTCCCGATACCACTTAATAGTAATATTATGTTAATTAAAAACTTAACCATATAAAATCACGCACGGGACACAAAACATCTTTATCATTTTTTTTCTGACAAGACGTATGGTCGTAATAAAGTATAGAGCTACCACATAATTCTATCGATAATGGTACGCCTACATATGAATTAATTAGCACGTGATGGGAAACAGGTTCTCGATAGTCGATGTCGATGTCAACGGTCCGGTAAAAGAGAACGGAACTATAGAGCTTGGACATTTTTATGACACTGGATTAGACTCCAATGAGTCATTTCATCTCGACATGCTAGGGTGTGCTGGGCGCACCTCTATTAGATACTTACTTACCTTTACGGATGGTTGTGTATTAATATGTTGTTTTGTATGTTGCGCTTTTTCTGTTAAGGGGTCAGCAGAACTGCTAGTGAATAGCATTGAAGGTCGTTAACTGAACAGAGGATTGGCAGAGAGTGGGGTTTTATTTATATATTGAAATATTCTTAACCCATATTAAGATTTTATTGTGCCCAGCGGCTACTAAGGCTCAAAAAGATGATTACTGAAGTGTTGTCTTTTTGCTAGGTCAGCATCAGTTTCTGCTTTATCGATAATTCTTAAAAATCTCTTTCTTCCTTGCAATGTTCATCAGCATTTCTAAACAATTTATTCAGAGGATTAGATAACTTTGTGGACACACTGCTAGAATGACGATAACAATACGCCATGGATAATGACTAGTTGCTATCGCATTGTGAGTTGGTGAGTTACAGTCGCTCATCATTGGCTTTCACTGCTCGCGTGGGTTAGGCATGCACGTCCAAGCATGCATGTAAAGGCATGCATGTTCCGGATTCCATTGTACTGTTTTGATTGTTAACAAATACCTTCCAGAAGATGGCACTATCAGATACTTACTTTTTACTACCTTAAAAAATATAATATCAAAGTAAATTCTAAAAGACATCTCAACCAGAATAAGTTAAGAACGGATGATTACTATCGGTACTATTAAGTGCACCTCCCACTGTTACTAATATATTTGAAATGGCCATAATGTTCATTGGATTGGACAAACTCTAGTTAACAAATATTCCATCGCATGGCTGACCACTATTTTGTTGACGCTGTAAAAGGCACTATTCCTTATGAATGAACCGTGAGGCCACACGCGTGTGTAACGTCTGAACACGTCACGCTGTCCATGTGTGCGAGTTGGTTTTTTGTGAATGGCCGGCGATATCCGGTCCTACAATATCGACTGGCCTACAGGTTTCGTTATCATCTCTCGGACACTGTCTAAACACAACATATAAAAATTGTGTTTTATTGCATTTTACAACTCTGCCGGCCATGAATATCGATGAGACGTATCAAATAATAGAAGTTTTGAGTGAAAAAATGTCGAGTTGTATAACGTAGGTGTCAATGCGTCCAGCATTTCTCTAAACAACGATTTAAGGACGGAGAGTTAAAATTTTACATAACAAAAAAGTCTGAATCGAGAGTTGAGATTTGGGATATGTTAATTCGGTTTTATTCTGGTTCGAATAACGTATTCAAGCGGCGTGGCCGGCTTGCTCGGCAAAAACCTATAACCGAATATTTGGAATTGTATCGACTCACTTTTACTGGTGTAAAACGAATTAACAACTGCGCCCGATTGACATGATGAATAGATAAGTTTTTGTGAGAATAATATGAGTTCATAATTCATATGTCTGGCATATTGATTATAGTGCTGTTCTAGTTACAATTTGACGCCTAGGTAAGAGAGTGGCGTATGAGGCTTAGTATGTAGGTAGTACATGCGACACGCCAAATGGTTTTTACTAAATTAAACATATTAAGTTCCCCATTAATATACTTACAATCTACAAAACGAGTCCCAGCATTTCTCTGAGTCGACTCTATCATATTTCCCAAATTTCCATTATACTGAAAGAGGAAAAAGTGAAGGTGGAAGGTTGTAAGTTAAACAAACCACAGCCTTCAAAAAAGGTGCATCAAGATTCTCCCGCCGAAGACCTTGTATTACCCAATAATAAACTAAATTCAAACACTAAAACAAAAACTCAAAAACAGAACAGTTGGAAGGGAAACAAAAAAGCCACCCTCGCCAAACGAGGACACAGTTAGAGCAAAACAGGGACTTGCCTTATCAAAATTTAAATTTGGAAAAAAGCGGGGGCCTCGTCTCATTTCAATAACCGTTATTCGCGTCCCCTCCCCCCTCACCGACGTGCCCCTCACACCCCCCTGTCCCAAGCCCGGCCGGCCGAACTATAGGTGATTGATAGCCCCAAAGAAACAATAGGCAGTCTTCGAAACAGAACCACGACGCGAATCCTAATAAACGCTTTATTTTATTTGTTCAGAATAACAAGAGACCGACATAAATATCGATATTCGACTTAGATACGGAATTATTGACGCTGCCGTGGAGAATTTTAAAAGTGTCTTTTACATATTAACGTTAACTTCATGATTTAGAATAAGTCAATACACTTGGGTATGTAAGTGCCTATTAAAAATAGTGCGGAGAATTTTAATGGTAGACAATTGACGACATACTCTGATTATTTCCATACTAATCTCTGTAAATATATCAAGGAAGGAATACAAGTAGTACCTAATACCTAGTCTTTAAAAGAAAATTATTTTCTACTTCAGAATTTATGACTTACAATTTTTTTTTAAACCTCTATAATATTCGGCAGCTGCACGTCATGACTGTGACAAGAAGGCTTCCACTCAGCATGATGCTGTGATATGCCCACAGCACAGCGCTGATTTTCAAATTGGTGGAAGGTAGACAAGGATTCAATTTTACATAAAAAGCCAGACTAGACAAATATTAATTAACATTACCAGACAGAATGACAATGAAAACACTAATCTATTTCAGTCCAATTTGCATACGAAGAATATACTCGTAAATAATCATACTTGGCCAATGACCTTCATCACATCCTTATGGCATAAATCAGACTCAAAGCAAGGTTACAATTCCGTTCCATGCAACCTAATATGATACATTTACATCAAATTACCCAAATATATATGAACATGCATGACTTCTCATAGAGAAGTCATGCATGCTTTCTCATTTCTCCACTATTTATTTGATAAATTCTCGACAAAATTATACATCGCAGTTTGCAAACTAACTGCTCAAAATCACAATGATATGTCATGACAAAACGTCGCATCGCTGTCACGCTTAAATTACAGCGGCTCCTGTTATTAAATCCTTACGACCGACGATATGTTCGCCGACTTTCAAAGGTATATGTACAACAATTACACACATTTTCCCCCATATTAAAGTATGGTGTAAAAACAAGTAACAAGTCGCTTCATGCGTGTCATTCGGCCCTCGCTATGATTATTCGAGCATGTCATTAGACAGCTTTTACTTGTTAGAGTAGTGCAGAATGAAAACGACATTAGTAGTAAGAGAATTAACGCCAAAATCGTTTCAATAATGTATGCGCTGGATGGCTATAATTTTGGAATGTACAGACGTGTGGAACGCAAAACGTGATTCGGTTTTGCATTGCATTCTTGTTCTTGTCAGTTTACCTTTCATGTTCTGGACACAGTTTTTCCACAGGGAAATGGACTGGACAGCCACTATAGGAGATGTGTCACTTTGTGCCGACAAGCTTTGCTGAAATTGGTAGCATATATGTCATTGTGCAAACGAAAAAAAAAACCATAGACTTTCGAAAATAAGCTCTACATTTTTGTCTTTAAAGTTTAATTTCAGGATCAAAACATACTCGTATTAAACTCCTAACTTCTCTAGCTCAACGTATTGAATTGGAACTGGTCTACCACTATAGACACGCAGAGACAGCATGAATTATGTTGTCTCTGAACCCCAATGAATCTCAAAGGCCAATCATAGATATTCTCTCCTCAGCAACTCGCTAACATTATCATCTGTGTGTCCCACTACAGTCGTGGGTCGCCCATTTGCGCGAAAGCGTCTCCAACAGTAATTGCATTGCATCGCGTTGCTTCGTCGAACGCATTAAACCTGAGGCCTATGGCCTATAGACTGTATGCCATTTTACTGTGCGTTAACCTGCTTCTGTCTGTTCCATATGTTATTAACATATTGTCATATTTAACGTGGTTTATGCGATGAGGTGTCAACTTAAGTTCTTCATTGAGTTGAATCTTCAATCTGTCTTTTACTTTTATTGCACACTGCTTTTCCATTTCACTTTTGACATTGCCTGAATTGTCGACATCGGCATTGCTTGCCATATAAAAAAGAACAAAATAGAGGAACACTTCATTCGTTTGTGTTCAGTTAGGTGATTATTTAATTTTACTGTCTAGTGTTGTGATAGTGTGATTACTAAATGGTACATGTGTGTGTATCCAACTAATTTATGTATGTTAATTTTAATGGGTTATAAAATATAAATTGCTGAGTCGTAAAATTTTGTAGCAGCGAATTCGATTAAAAGCTTGTTGTGATAACATATGACTTTGTTTTAGGTGCGTTGTCACATTTACTTAAACGACTGTTTCTTTATTAAAAACCTTTGTTTGGTTATAAAATATAAGAGTTTCGTACATCTCAATTTGAATATCATTATTCGCAACTTTAATCGTCGATAAACCAGAAACGACCGAATCTGTGAACGTTAAGACCCGAGACACAATCGAAGCTAGCTCGTTTAATATTGATATTCTATTAATGTGTTTTGAGGAGACAATTAAAATACTTATGTTAATAGCCCCACAGAGAACCAACGCTCTCAGTGTGAGACCGGTCGAACGTGATCCTTTTACAGATAACGAAATAATTAATTAATCAAAACAATATAAATGGTTCTCAATGACTTTCACGTCAACACAAAAGCTTGATTCCTTGCGTTTTATTGTTTGAATTCTTTTAATGAACCCGTTCTGATTATTTTGTCTTTATCTGTCAAACGGGGTCTTTGGTTAGTGTGGCTACATCTAAATTGACTGTGTTATCTGAAGAGATACAAATTATCTATATTGACATTCTGTGAATATATGCATTTGGGAAGTATTTAAATAGATAATTTTAACTTAAGTTAAAATGATTAAAAGGAAATACTTAGCATGTGTATTTGTAGAAATCTTTATGTTAAATTCTGTACAGTTTTAGCCCATTGCTGTCCAGCATAGGCCTATTTAAAGAACAGTACCCATAACACTGTGACTATGACTATGATGTGACGATAACTTCGTCGTTGATCTTGTGGTCGCTACTGCTGAGCATGAGGTTCTAAGTTCGATTCCCAGGTTGGGAAAAGTTATCATCATCATCATTTCAGCCGAAAGACGTCCACTGCAGGACATAGGCCTCCCCCAAATGGGGTGGTTTGTCATAATCGCCACGCTTGGTAGGCGGGTTGGCGATCGCAGTATGGAGTTAAAATGCATAGAGAATGCTGCTGCCCATTCTCTAGTGTGTTCCTTAGTCGCCTTTTACGACACCCACGGGAAGAAATGGGATGCTACTATTCTTTTCGTCCGGCACCACACGGATTTCACACGGAAAATTTATAATTGAGTTTTATCATCGGGAATTTCTGAATAACAGCCCGGAGTCTGGATTTGAACCCGGTTGATGGCAATAGGCTCGCCTTCTACTACATGAGACTTAAACATACCTGACGAAATATGGGTGTTCTACAGTTACACCTCTGCCTAACCCTACGGGAAATCAAGGCGTGATGATGATATTATGTTACCCATAACAATACCTATATGATTAAAGACAACAAAATAGAATCGACAACACGGTTCGGTCGACGACACGGTTGGCGCAGTGGCTGAGCGATCCACTGCTGCGCAACGTGTCGCGGGTTCGATCCCCGCACGGAACAAATATTTGTATGATCTGCAAGTAGTTGTTTCGGGTCTGGGTGTTAGTGTATGTGAGTTTATATATTTGTAAACGCACCCACGATACAGGAAGAAATTCTTAGTGTGGGGCAACGAAAAGAATCTCACAAAATGGACCACAAAGAAAATACAACTCCAAATAACAAACATTACTTGTTTAATAACAACGAAAATCATTCTAATATTTTAAGTACACGAAATTGATGTTAATCAACTTTAATCATTGCTAGCTGTATCTGAAATTGAGCCTTCCTCGCCGCCATCATTATAATAGGCCGGTCAGTGTACAAACAAAAATTATGAGAAGGTAATTAAAGAAAGGGGTTGATAATAGCCTGATAATAGCCCGATAATTTGGCTCGGGCAATTTTCTAGTATTATAACAATGGGTGTTTCGTATCCAGATTGCTCTGATGGATTACTTGAGGCGGTTTTAATATCATATTAATTTGGTAAACGAGGTGCAATTATGATACAAAATTGTTTTGGTATAAGTGTGATTGAGGTAACACGGGTTTGAGACAAAAGAAAGTTTGGTCTAGGGATTTAAACGGTTTGACATAATGTATAAGAAATGTGACCATATATGAGAGGCTTAGGGTCTGATGCCCATCACGGTAAAAAAATATCGATTATATTTCATTATGCAAAACATTAAACAGCTATTAAAGAGCTCATCATCAGTGCAGAGAAAATATCTTAGTTAATAGTTATACCATAGTTAACCTGTAATGAATTGATATCCATTAACAGTTAACTATGCTTTTGCAGAGATATACAAGGCATATCCAAAAATACGCGCCTCAACTTTTTTAACGAAGTACAAAAATAATAAAATTAATTCATAATATCGTCAAACAATTAATGCTCGGTCGAAGGCTTTTAAACAAAGAGAACAGAGGGTCAGAGGGTGACACTGGCAATTTCATTTGCCCCAATTAGCTGGTTCGAAAATTGAATTTTCTGACAAAATTACCCGGGTATCCGGATACGGGCCGATTTCCACAGCCTCCGAGGGAAAAGGACAGAAGATTGAGTAAAAGAGATGGTGCTACAGCAACAGGTGGCGTTTTGCAGCAATTAAAACTGGGTTTTAATTACTGGGGGAGATTATTAGCAAATCTCGCTAAACGACGGTGCTTTTCAGTGGAATGTAAACCACTTGAAAACTAGGGGAGCGAAGCTTTGCCTTTCAAGTTAGCTGTTTGGGCTATAATTAGCAATGACGACGGAATTAATAAATAAGACGGATAACGAACGTAATCGTATAGCGATTAGCATTTATTAGAACCATTATGCTTTTGAATTGATAATTTGGTGCAAATGTGTCGTTTATGTTGATTAAAAATGGATCCTGTTGATCAAGAATTTCAAAATTTACTGGTTTAAAGAAATACCGTCTTTATTACATAGACTTAATGGTCTTAATAGGATAATTATATTACCAAGATCATGTCGTCGGATATTAAAATTTCACTCATGTGCTAAGTCGAGAACTAATTTATTTTTATTGGTTTTCAAATGCATAATGATGTCATCATCTGTCAACTAAAGGTGTTCCCAAGTGCATTCAATAACTTAACTTGGGTATCTTGGATATTAATCAATTACTTTACGAGTTAAATAATTGTATGCTACCATTACTTATTACTTATTTAGCAAAGTAAACAAAGTATATATGTACATTATGTCTATGATATGCATTGATGACAATAAATTCGCTAATTTATTTTCTTTTTAGTTATGTATTATTAGAGAAGACACAAAGATAGCATCAGGCTGCAAACACTTACTTTTTTTTGTATTATCCACTTTACCCCACCAACCTGTCCCACCACTGCACACTGGGACAAAGTGGAATGTTTACAATTTTGACGTCCACTATGTCCCACTAATTGATTTTCGTGGGGCATTTTACGCACACATGAACTGACTATGAGTTCACTTTTTCCCACTAGGACTGTCACTGTTTTATACATTTTAATTACTTAAATAAATATCAATTGGTCGGACACAGTGGATGCCAACATTGTGAACATTCCACTTTTTCCCACTGGTAGGATAGATTGGTCGCCGTCCGATAAGGACCAGGCCCGTGTCGACGGCGCGTTGTGTTCCACGCGCGCCTCAAAGAGATGTCAGCACCAACCGACGGGGTCGAAAGACCAATGCCTGCTGGGGTTGCGGGTTTGTCCGAAAGGGATATCGCGGCCCCGGTACACAGGCAACGGAAGGAACACGGGTGGGTTATGATTTCCCATCCTGAAAAAAATAATTTAAAAAAATAATGATAGATTGGTGGGGCAAAGTGGAATAATCCTACATTTTGCAATATTTTCCTTCGCCACACCGTGTAAGTATTGTTAATTACCTGCCAACTGTGATGGCAGTAATAATATTTACTTAGTTCAAGGTTACTAGCGCAACTTGTAAATATTAAAAGTTGTAGTAAACGACTGTTCCATGTATCTTCCTATCAATCGATCAAATTAGCCTATCGTTGTCCTCTGCTGATTATAGGAGCTTTGTTTCCTTATCCAGTACAGCTATATCACGTTTTTAACAAAGTTATTCTTATCATTCTGAGAAGATGCGTTAAAGTTGTCAAACCAATAGAATCATTAGGTAATAACTAAGATGCTAATAACCAATGACACGAGAACACTATAATTTCCACACACCGTTAGGCATTGTGTTTTCTAGGTCACTAAGTAGGCAATATCTTAGACATAAAACAAATAAATCTGCCTACACACCCACATTCAACTTCAGAAGACTTCACAGATAAATAAACCAAAAAAAAACTCAAGTAACTCGATCTAAAATCATATAAACAGTTATATGAAGGAGCCTCGTATTATGATATCCTTTCGTAAATACCGCTACTGCTTCTCGATGCTTATTTGATACTTAGCTTTCTTGAAATGTCTGCATTTCCTTATGGAAAGACTCCCAGGGGTGTGAGGCGGTTTTTAAAGGAGCTCGGTGGTAGGGGGGCAGTGTTTGTGTGTGCGTAGCCTTCAGCATGTGTGACTACTCATCTATATGTGTTAATGCGTTTTCTTTTTACCAATTTTTCGGGTGACCATTGTTTGTTGAGGGTGAGGATTTTGCATGAATTGAGTATACCGGTTTTTTGGGATTTAGCGCTTTCGTTTGTAGGGTTCTTTTACGTTAAGTCCTATATCTTATATGTATGTCTCTCAGGCACACAGCTTTCCATACTATTAATGAGTTGTTTAATTTCATAATATGAAAATGAAAAATGTTGATTTTCAAATTATAACTTGCAGCACTTTTTTTCAATTTCTTTATTCTTGTTGTATTTGCAGATATATTTTACATTCATGGCTGTCATTGAACCATGACGGCATCATTGCTGCATCTGTTTAAACTGGAAGTTGATCCCAACATAGTTGGGGAAAGGCTAGGCAGCTGATTATGTTGCTGTTATTGCACCTTTTATTTTACATAAGGTTACTTCCCCCTTGAGATCTTAAATAGTAAATAGACCAAAGAAGCCCATAACTCTTCTGGCCACTTTGATCACATCCAAAAACCGCACCAACTCATAGTCACCGCACACGTCTTCGCTCAGTCCATACGAGCGTGCATATTATTACCCACACACACACACACAAACACACACACATTGTCGTGTGAGTCACTCCGCTATTCACGATTTTCGCATCGATGGTGTTAGTATTGATTTCGTATTGTCGTTAGCTTGCGACATGTAAAAAGAAAAGGGGTCTTGTGGGCCGAACACACTTGATCGCTGCTTCCGGGTAAGGTGTTGCGGTCAGTAATGTAATGAAATATAGGTGATTGTGGTCTTGTGAATGGAAAATATTTGCAAGCTTATGTTTATGTGTTGGTATGAATTTGATGACATTGGATTGTGTATTTTGGACTGAGTAGTCCGTGGCATTGACATTGAAAATTTCATGAATTTCTTGCAACAGAATTACATTTCGTTGCCGTCAAAATATTTGTTTATTCACACAGCTGAAAATTAATAAGATGCCCTATGCTGTAGGTAGTTAGGGAAAGTAGATGTAGGGGTGTCAGTTTTTTAACCAAATTGATACCCTAATTCAATTTTCCGTGCTTCATTGTACTGACAAAGCCTGACAGTCTGTTGTGATTTGAATAAACGGAATACGGACAATTAAAATTAAGCTAAACAATACATTTTCCTGACTTTTCTTATGCTTAAGGTAATCTCATAACTTTTGCTTTTTAAAATTTGCTCACTAAAAAGTGTGCTTGTAACGCTCGTAACTTATCTCTATCACACTCCATTCAGGCATCAGTTCCCAAAATCTTCATCCTTACACACACACAAAAATATGCACACTCATAAAAATACTCCGTCGTATGTGTAAACTCCATTACAAAGAAAAAGGGTCTCAAACACGAGCCACCATTAGAAAAATGTCGCGATAGGATGTTCAATCATTTCGGTACCAATAAGGGGCGCTATCGATTTTGGCGAAAATGTCAAGCGATATCGAATATCGCTAGCGAATAACGCGTGGGGTTTAAAGTTTTCTTTGTAATATTTATTATCTCGGTTTTGTCTGTAAGGGTGGCGTTCAATGTTATTATGTGACAAGAAACTATGCCTATGCGGTTCAGCACAATTTTGTTTCATCTTTCAAAGGAGGAAATTTTTCATAACAAATCAAAATGTTTTTGTAGTATGTAATTATTATTATAATTTATTTTATATTTGTCATCTTATCTCAGAGAAACGTACAATGTTCTACGCGTCTTTTTTAACACACTAGTTTTTTCTTTAAAAAAAACTAATAATTTTTATTTAAGATTAATTCCAAATTCACTTGAATGAATGCAACCAGTTATTTTTCAAATAAAATCACAACAACCTTTTAACTTTTATTTAAAATGAATTCCAAATTCGCTTGAATGTTCGCAACCAGAGTTATTTTTCTATCAGCCTGTACCTACAACATAAGGTCGCCTTTTGCATGTAACCTTTACAGTACCTACGACAGCATTTTAAATACCTGAACAATAATTGCTGAAAATTGCTGCATGATTTCATGCAGAACCTAACTGTCTAGGACTGCGCTCTGTTTTTTTTACTAGATTGTTTGTAAAGATGCCTAATAACTGGAACTTTCATAAAAGCTTAATTCCAATATTTTTAATGAACAGCAACTTAGCATAATGATAAATAGGAGACATAGGCTTAAGTTATCTTCTAGAACTACATTATCCGGTCTTCAGACTTCCTGATTTTTCCGCTTTTCAAGTCCTATTGAACTAATAACCTAAAAACATCACTAAACTGCAATCAAATAATGCTCATACCACTAAATCAATGTTACCTTTTCTGAGTCAAGCTTCTTCACACATTACCATGGTCACAACAGATTCTATACAAATCATAAGTGATTGTGAAATTGGTCTTATAAACATGTAAATTTTCTTCACACTCGTGCTGTTTCGGTGTCAGCACAATAAGAGCTGCTGGCACGCGTAGAAGACAGAATAGAAATTCTTTAAATAAATAGTAAAGATCTGTTCATATTTTCCCCTCTTAAATAGGTACCTACCTTGTTTGAATTTACATAAATATAATAGTAAACTATTTATATTTCGAAGATATAATAATGTCAATGATGTACTGAGCTTGATATATCGTATAATAATATAGCTTTTTGTTAAATATAATGTTCTGGAAATTTCACTGAAAGTTAATAGCAAGATAAGTATGAAACTATCGGAGATATTTTCCAATCATAATGAGTTCATGATTCCTAGAAAACGTTACTTTTCTTGAATAGCTATTTTTGTGATTATTTATGTAAATTAACCCACATTTTTGGCTTCAAACAGGTTTTCATAAAAGGCCTACCTACACAACAGATAAAATTACATCACTTAGATTCTTACTTTAGACATTCTAAATGCCTACGGTAATTTTCGTAAGTAATGTGTCTAATAAAATCCTTTTTGTTACAGGTAACCCACTTTGATATTCATCGCAAGGAAAACCCCACAAAATTAAGAGGTAAACGCACAACAACCAACCTGTAGGAATTTAACAATCAAAATACTAACCGTAAAACAATTCAGTGTTATTTTAGTGGCATTTGAAACATAAAAATGCTTTGTAAAAGTAGTTCGCCTATCCGCTAAGAGATGGCGTTGGCGGTCGAAGTTATTCGTTCGAATGAAGGTTTTATTTTCTTTAGCCACATACGATACTAGCGCTTCACACATGTGCTAGGGGAATTTTCTCAGCTTTTCTTCAAGTGGGAAATAGTAGGGTTGTTTTCGGGCGTTATAGTACGCCATTGGTCGTATAGGGGGCGGTGTGCGTATGTTTTTAGGTGACCGTTGACCATTGGATTCGGTTATGTTTAGTGTTATTTCACATTGATTTGTTTAGTGACGGTTTCAGTATATTTAAATGTTGTGGTATTTTAATCGGGCTGAACATTTATTGCAATCGCAATAATTGTGAGTATTAAAAAATTATATTTTTTGCTTGGAAAAAGTTTAAATGGCTGCGTAATATTATGTAGGTATGCATTTGCAATTTTTTTAATAGTTTTTTTTTTCAATTCTTACTAAATCTTTGTATCTGAATTACTTACTTTTACCATGTTTACTGTTATTTTGGACCATGTTTTGCATGTGTTTGTGTATGAGTTTTGTCTTCAGAAATTTAATTTTCCGACTATTGAACGCAATTTGGGTAATCACGTAAACAAGAAGTAAATAAAGTTGCTACGTAAGAAGAGTCACTATTAATTCTCACTTCTTTCTTCTTACTTCTTATTCTCTCTACTCGTAGGTAGTTTCATAAACATAGCCATAATTTTACGTTCAAATCAACCGTTACTTTCACGACCTTACACAGCACTTCGGTACAAAAAGCTCATTTCTGGGCATGGGGCATTTCTTCAACCCTTAACTTCAATAAAATGTTAAATAAGTTACCTTAAAGTCACGTGGTTAGCCTACGTCAGATCCAAACACCAATTTGTGTCAGAAGTCAATGATCAGGGGCGCTAACAACGGAAAATTACTTAACCCTTCAAATAAAGAGTCCAGCCCACGTGAACAAGAAGTAAACAAGTGCGTAGCATCACATGTAGGAAAGAGTCACGGTTACGTCAGTGGGCACAGTTCACGATACCAAGGTCAGGGGTTGGCCGCGCGGGTCAACGCCCGCACCGCTTTGTGACTGAATCGCCGAGAGGTCACGCCACGATTGTATACACTGCCTTTTTTTCGTACATTCCCAATAATAATTCGATTTGTAAAAAAAAGTCCAAGAAATGAGGTTTTGATTTTTTTTCGAGCAAAGAGGCGGTTAGATTGGAAGTTTTAATAGATTGAAAAAAGTACGATTTGAAAATGGAATACGTATTCGCGTAAATCGACCTTTAGGTACGTTAACGAAAGCCTGAAACATTGTAGCTATTATCGCTTTTTTTTACTATTCTGTTATCGTTATGTAAACATAACGATTTTGATGTCATGGAACTCAAATAAAGATTATAAAATTCAAGGTCAAAGTCACACCTGTTACAGAAGATAGATTCATGCATATTCTGCAAAGAAAAAACGAATAAAATTTTATGTTATGTTTGCCTAGTGATTTTATTAAATCGACTAGCTTAAAACTTTAAAAGCTTTTAAGCCAAAATCAGTTGCCTTTTTCTTAAAATGACAGCAGGTAAGCCTCCTGCGGAGTCCAGAGCCGACTTCCGGCCACCGTAGGCGCGGGCTTGCGGACGGTGAGCAATGGGCAGCTCGCCGTCCGATAAGGACCAGGCCCGTGTCGACGGCGCGTTGTGTTCCACGCGCGCCTCAAAGAGATGTCAGCACCAACCGACGGGGTCGAAAGACCAATGCCTGCTGGGGTTGCGGGTTTGTCCGAAAGGGATAACGCGGCCCCGGCACACAGGCAACGGAAGGAACACGGGTGGGTTTTAGTCAGTAAAAGTCTGACACACCCTCTCGCTCTGCCCAGAGCGGGAGAAGTCATTTGATGATTTCCCATCCAAAAAAAAAAAAAAAAAAAAACAAAAAAAAAAAGAAAAAAAAAAAAAAAGGTAAGCCTCCTGCGAGGTAATTGCGTAACTCTTAAAGTAGCAATGGCTCATTTTGACAGTTCAACAACATTCATTGCGTTATTTACGTTGTTGACCAGAGTTTTTCGAACATAAAAAGCAACGGATTTGGGCCTATCTACAGGATGTTAAAAAAGGATTTTAAAAAAAAACCTATTTCATGACAACCTTTGCTAAGATTTCATTCACATAGACACAATGCATGTATTTAAAAAAAAAACTCGTTTCGCTTATAGTGAATAAATACATATATTTTATGTCCTTATAAGGGTACAGCTATTTACCTTTATATATCGTAAAAATAAGTTAACGTAACACGATTGAATGGTAGATTTTAGATTTTATAAATTCTGCAAATATCAAATCCTTGGCTCTTATCAAATCTTGGATCCTTGGCTCGCTCCAATTAATCTGCCTAGCCTTTTCCCGACTTTATTGGAGTCGGCTTCCAGTCTAACCGGATTCAGCTGAATACCAGTATTTTACATGGAGCGACTGCCTATTTGACCTGCATAACCCAGTAACTGGGAAACCAGATACCCCTTAGTAAGACTGGTTGTTAGACCTTCGGGCTTCTGACGACCCGTAACGACTGTCAAAGATCCATGAATGACAGCCGGGACCAACGGCTTAACGTGCTTTCCGAGGCACGGAGGAGTCTCGGTATGTAAAGACGGTCACGCATCCACTGACCAACCCCGGCAAGCGTAGCTTAACCTGACGTATCGACCCGTGCAGCAGTTATTACTTCGCCTTGGCTTGTAATGGATCGCCCCATTCATGGAAAATAATATATAGATAAACGATACAAAAATATGCGACGCAATAATGAGAAATTTTGTCACATTATAAGATATAGTTCAAGAACAAGATAAACTGAGAAAAAGATAAAATTATTATCTACAAGATCTACGATTAAATGTCGCCTCGAACTGTTGTTGAACACTTGTTTATAATTGCATTCATTTTGATAAGTTGTTCCTCCTTCTTGCTGGATTAAAGTTCGACCTTTTCTGTCCAGCGACCTCTGCTTTATTTGCTAGCGTATTCTTAGGCATAGTTGACGTTGCTGAAAAGCATTGATATTGACAACAGATCTTTAGAAAGCCTCTAGCTTGACACACCAAAACTGCTTTTGGTAAGGTATCTCGAGTCAATCTTGCAATATCCCCAAAAGTTACCTATATTATTTTTAAAAAGAACACAAAACAAAGAATGAACAAGTTGGGGGAAAATATGCGTCACATCCACGAAAAACGGCCATCGCTCAGCATAATGCTGCGACCCTATGCGAGACAGAGCCCCAGCGCTGATTTTCAGCGACAGCCGACGTTGACGGTATACTACTACAGCTACTATTGATGCGAGGTTATACTGCTAATTACCCAGCATTGTAAAGCTAACCATATCCTCCTCAGATCTAATTAATTTCTTTGCAAAAAGGAAGTTGGGTCACTCTGCTATAAATCCTTAAACTTGTAGCTTCATTATCAATTACCTCGTGAAGCCAAGTCAGAGGTCTATGGGCGGCTTTAAAACTCTGACACCAGGTTAGTTACTAGCCAAACGAAAAAGAAGAATTCCCTCGTGTCGACACAAACTTATCAGAGGTACTCATAGAGGGCCAGGCATTGGGGCTTAAAAGAAAAAGAAGATTTAGAAGGTTGGAAGCAAGTCTTTATTATAACAACCACGAAAGAACCTGAGCTGACATCTTCACCACAAACTGAATTGGCAATTGTCTGTTCCATTCTCCGTACTGCCCTTATCCACTCCGGTGCACCACAGTCAACAATAATAATATCCTAATTTAAAATAGCACAAACCTACCACAGTATACAAATAGTGGCAGGTAGCGGTGGACACATTTTTTGCATGCGCGTACGCCGTGGGTGGCAGCCACAACGTGGGGGAATTTATTTATAGCTACCGACATGTCACAACTGGACATATACGCTTTTTATTGGTTTTTTCACATAAATTTTCGATATGTCCAGTTTATTGCAACTATGTTGTAAGTATGTGAAAATTGACGGTGGGACGGTTGATGAGGCGCAGACATAACCCTTACTTTTTCCTTAAGTTACTCGTTTTTTAAAGGCTTTCGAACAAGTAGGCTTTGTTATACCTGAATATACCTAAGGATATTTTACGATATCGAATGTTGTCATAAAAAGTGATGAGGAAAATGTCGTGAGGAAAACCTCGGCTCACCCAGATCTTTCACAGATGTTCCTGAACTTCTGGATCCCAAAGATAGTGTTAAATAAATTGTTCTAGTAAAAATATAGGGGAATAATCCTAAAAACATATTTAATAAGATAAAAGAATATTATACAGCTATATTTTTGTAAAGTTCAGTAAACCACCCACCTGACATACATCAGTGAGTGTTGTGAATGAGAAACTAAAATAAATATATACCCAATATTTGCGTCCATGGCGTTTTGCACCGCTAGCATTGTTGCTACCTGTAGTCCCTACAGAGATACTGATAGCCTATCTATCTTTCTATTTAGCCCATGAGCAGTGGGAACTGCTGCACAAAGACCTCCCTTTCCCTTTTCCACACAAGTGTGTCCTCTGCTATTGCGGGCTTGTCCCTTCGGTAGGAGTCAAGTTCGTCCCTCCATCTTTGACTTGAAGTCTTCGTCCTATCCAAGTATTATTTTAAACACAAAATTTTACTACCTTCTGTAAAACACCGACAATAGGGATGACTAAAAAAATTTTTTTTGTCCGTCATGTAGATTATAAAAAAATAACGTACATGAATTTTTCTTTTTTTACTTTGTCAAAAGATTACGGCGATACATTGAGTTAAACTGTGCCATGACGTCACGAGTATGTAGATTTTATACTTGCTTGTGACGTAGCGACCCCCACTCACCAACTTTAATGCGTTTTATCCAAGTTAAGGTTTATTAATATGATAAAGCAAAAAATACGAGTCTAATAACTTGTTTTTTCTTATCAGACAATTTTTTTTATTTTTTATGCTGGCATCATCCCTATTTGAAACTGAGAAACTAGTCTAGATATTTCAAAAGTCTGTAGTGACATATGTATTCATAGTAAAAACTTTGTACATTCAACATTGCTTATTTACCGATATGTATCACCTAGAATAATAATTTTTTACATCTTCATGATGAGCAGCTGGTAACCATGTTGTTTTTGTTGGCTCAATTCGTGAAACAAGATGGTATTGGTAACTAAGTATAAAATACATAATTAAATTCCACATAGAGTAGAGCAGCCATGTTTTTCTGTAAATGATGTAAAACTGTATAATGATTTGGTTAAAAAGGAAGATACCTAAAGGCTACTTGGCAACTCGTTCGGTGCAAATATTTTCGGTATGAAACAAACATTTGTTTGGTCTACAAATAAACAATTATCTGTAGACCACACAAATATTTGTTAGAGTTCTAAAATGGTATAGAATAGCTTTCGTAGTGTCACATTAGTACCAGATTATCTGAAAAAAAAATTGTTTTCGAATCAAAGGTGATGTTGTCTATAACAATATCATATTATAAAATAACATAACATCACACCTGAAATCCCTGGAAGGTTAGGTCAGGTTAGGTTAGAGAGGTGTACTTGTGATACACCCATTCGCCAGTTAAGTTTAAGTCCCATATATTAAGAAACGAGTCATGATTGCCATGAACCGGGCATAAATCCAGACTCCGGGCAGCTACTGAGAAATTCCTGATGGAAAAACCACTTTGCCTGACCAGGGCTTCGAACCCAGAACTTCATACTCAACAGTAGCGACCACTAAACCAACGAACGAGGCAGTTTTATAAAATAGCAACGGATTAAAATATCTTGCACGGTTAGGTATCTATCATAGTTAAGCATTTCCGTCAGTGACTATAAAAACTAGTCCAGTGAGATAAAAAAATGATAGGTATTACTATTGATGTTTAGATGATATACTGGACACTGAATTAGATATTTATCTTGAAGATACATAATTTGAATTGGATATATCTTTCGCAGATATACAGACGGTTGACGTGACCACAAGTCTAACCAATAGTTGATCGGGAAGCAGTGAATCGTAATGATTTTGTCTTGGGAAAGGGAACTTAGCTAATGAAAACGTCATCAAAGCCACGATTGCTAATATTTGAGCAATCAAGCATGCAAAAGACCATTCTATGTCCAGAACACCATTAGACAGACTGTTAAGTAATAAATTTGTAAATCACGAGTGAATGGAGCTTTTGTATCATCGTTGACTACATTATAGCTTTGAGATAATGGTTAAACGTCGTCGTCAGTAAAAAAAAGTCCGAATTAAACTTTATCTATGATCTGATGACTGATTAGAATCCGCTGGATGCGGGAAGCACAGAATCGGTCGAAGTGGGTGCTTGGGGGACTATATTCAGCAATGGACGTCTTTTGGCTGAAATGATGATGATGATGATGACTGATTAGAATGTTATGTCAGATTATTTCTATTTTATTCCGTAACGTTTCCATTTTCCACACGTGAACGGAAAAAAATTGTTAAATTAAAACATTCAGTGTTCTGAGATCTACACATTGTCACTATAATAAAATAAGGATTTAAAACCAAATTTCGTCCATTTCAGTCTGTAGTGTCTGCGTCTCTTGGTTGCTTGTCAGATGCCTGATTTGCGAATATCTTGAGTTTCATTACGATTATCGGGAACACCTGGAACGGTTTAAGAGCCTAGCTGAATACTTTTCTTGTTCCTATGGCTTGAAACTTAAATTTTCTAACTTATAATGTAGCGGTTTTTATGTTATACGTGTAGTCCATGGCATAAGATGTCTTTGAGTGGGATTAAATGTACTTGCAGAAATTCTCTTGTGGTGGGCAAAGTTCAGTAGTTAGGTGCTATTGCAGTTACAGTACAATGTTGGGCAAACACCATTTTATAAACACATCAATAACTAGCTATACGTCAGAGAAATTCTTAGACAGTAAGAAGTATGGATAATAAAGCTGTTCTTACGCGCTATCTTTTGTAACTATGGCATTGAAAAAGCTCTCCTATTAGTAAATTTTGTATAAAAGAGGTTTGAATACGAACCTCTTTGCCAGTTTCCTTATAGCCCAGTTACTGGCCCGTCACACTTCTATGTTAGTCAGTTACCGCCATCTGTCGGTAGAATTCATATTAGATTGCCGTTAGGGGAAGTCTTATTTGTTTCCCGCGTAAACTCTTTTATAAGCATCGTCTTCTTGTTTATTATTTTCATTATTTATTTACTTGTTGGCTTGTCCTGTTTTCTTTCAAAACATCATTATTAAAAACATTGCAGCAGTTTTAAAATAATCACTCTAGACAATGTACGTATACAATGCCTTTAAAAAAATTATACTAACTTAAGAGGGGAGATCTTAGGTTCTTTCCGTCATGTAGCACCAGTTGGGATTATAATAATAATAATACCAGCCTGTTACTGTCCCACTGCAGGGCAAAGGCCTCTTCTCATACAGAGAAGGCACGAGCATTGATCACCACGCTTGCTCAAGACGGGTTGATGATTTCAGACTTATATTAACTATAAGTCCAGGTTTCCTCACGATGTTTTCCTTCGCCGATGTCAGTAATGTCCAAGATAAACTCAGAAAGTGCATATGAATTGAAAAAGTCACTCATGGACTACATGAAGATTATATAAATTTGTTCGGATTTAAAAAGCTATACTAGAACTGTATGATATTGAATTATTGGAAGAGGATAATAACGTTTTTAAGGTCGCCCTTCACCACCGCTTGGGCGTTAAATAGCCCACTTCCGTCCTTTAGTTGTATCGGGCTATAATCATTTGGAAATATACAAGTTTCTTTCTTGTCGTTACCTTTTAAATTATAAATTTTTGGTTCTTCTAGTTTGTACATGTTTTTACGAGAAATTATTAGCTTCGACTCGCCACGTGTCAATTAAAGCGTCGTGCAGACCGGCGAGACGCGACTCTAACAAAGCCATTTCTAAGAGAGAACAATTACCGGTGTCGCGCTAGCCCGCACGAGCGTTAAGGCGGTTGTTAATAGTATCAAAATAAAATCACAATATAACTTTCTGTAGTCTAAATGTCTATCGTATACAAATGTTACGGTCAATGGTAATTTTTCCTCAAGAACTGTAGAAGTTATAAAATAAATTGTTAGTCTCTGGTCTGAACTGGCGTGCTTAATAGCAATTTAGTGAGTTTACCAGGTGGGTGACGATGAAAGACAGTTTTCACTAGTTGTGCTATTAGCAATCAGCAATGTGCTTTACGATTATTGTTAATTTGGCAATATTTCCTCCAGATCGCTCATTGCTCTGCGGTCTCAAGATCCATTGTGATCAGAGAACGTACTAAGGCGAAAGTATCAGCGAAATAAAAAAAAATCTTACTTTTTTTTTGCAATTTGTATCTATAGGTCAGTATCAGGTTGTATGTTGATCTAATTAATATGATTCACGGCCGTATCAAATATTTATTTATAGAATTAGGTATATAAAAATCATCAATACAACTCTCTAAGTTCATATAATCGTAATGAATTATTACTATGTTGGGGATTCCTCGAGGTAATATAAATAAAATAGCGGACTGTAATTTTAGGGTTTGGTTCGTATATTGGACGTAAGAACGCGCGCCTCTTGTAGTGCTACTCAAGTGATTCTTGGTCCAGGTCGGCGGCTCGCGGCGCCTCGTCCCTCGCTCGCCGCTGTCCCCCCCCCGTAGTCGCAGTGGCGGGCGATGGTCACGTGTTGTCTCCAACAACTATTTCATGAAATCATGACATTTTAGGATTATTCTAACATAAGGAGTTGTATTGCTGATTCTAATAATTGTAATTCTGTAGAGCCGTATTTCTTATGGTCGCGAATCATATTTTAATCAAAATACAACGTGACACTAACCTGTAAAATGCAAAAAAAAAACGCGATCTACGTTAACGCACCCCTCTTAAATATAAAAAAAAAGAAAAATCTTTAAATAAATATTTATTCCTCAATTCTCGCTATTGCACCTACCACTGTTTGTCTCTGCATCACCCAAAGATTGACTGGTAGAAAATGCCTATGGCATTAAGTCCACCTCAGTACATTTTTGTGCTTAAAGTATTAAATAAATGAATATGAGTCTTACATATTTTTTTTAAGAGACAGCCTGAGGGAGATTCAAGCCATGGTTTACACGATGAAAGTTTCTTGCCTTTGGCATACCATGAAATTGAAGCAACAAATGACAAATATCAGGTGCAATTTTTATTCCTGCTTCAACTAAAGCTTCGTGCACACTAGAGCGACGCCACAGCTATTGTTATACCGTGAAGTTTTCTTAGAAATTGTATTGTTCGTCTCGCGTCACGCCGTCGCGTCGCGCTGGTCTGCACGAGCCTTTATGGTATGTCATAGGCAATTAAATTACATCGTGTATATCAGGCTTTATAGTTTTTTTGTTAAAATCAATCGCACTTGAAATCACACTCATGTGAGTTTTTCTCAGTCTATTTCTTTAGACATTTTTCAAGATCATTGCGTGGTGGATTACGGCCCACTCCCTCTTACAGACAGGAGGGCGATGTCCCAGCAGTGGGAACATTATGCTTAGGTATGTTCCTTGTGATCATTGTGTAGATACCCACTGTCTGCTATCAAAGAATACAGCTCCACATTGTCATTCAATTGATATACAGGGTGGCGGGGACATTGACGCGAAAACTTTTACCATGGATTCAGTACATGATTCTGCGTTGAAATTTTTAGTCGGTTATTAAGAAAACAGCAGATTTTTCTGCGGTTTCATAGAAAAGTTTCCTGTACCTACGCGGTCAAAATGTATGGAACAGCAGATTTTATTTTTATAACCGACGAAAAATTTCAACGCAGGTTCAGAATCACATACTGAATCCATGGTAACAGTTTTCGCTTCGATGTCCCCGCCACCCTGTATATCTACCGACTCAAGCCCGGAGTAATGATAACAATGAAAATCTATAAGTACTTACTAATAGAAAAGCTGAAGAGTTTGTTTGTTTGAACGTGTTAATCGCTGAAACTACCAGTCGGATATGAAAAATTATTTTTGCACTTGATAGCCCATTTAGTGGTTATAGGCTATTTAAAATTACGCTAGGACCCGTAACAGGAGGAGCTCGTGGCTAAGTAATAACAACCGCACGAGTCGATCCATCAGTTTAAGCTAAGCCTGCTTGGGTTGGTCCTTGGATGGGTGACCATCTCTACATACCGAGACTTCTGCGTGCCTCGGAAAGCACGTTAAGCCGTTGGTCCCGGCTGTCATTCGTGGATCTTTGACAGTCGTTACGGGTCGTCAGAAGCCCGAAAGTCTGACAACCAGTCTTACCAAGGGGCATCGTATTACCCAGTTACTGGGTTGTGTAGGTCAGATAGGCAGTCGCTCCATGTAAAATACTGGTATCTATTCAGCTGCATCCGGTTAGACTGGAAGCCGACCCCAATAAAAAGCTAGGCAGATTGTTTTTTTGTTGTTAAATACTTACTACCGACTGCCTCGCTGGTCCAGTGGTCGCAAGCGCAACTCCTAAGCACTAAGTCCTAGGTTCGATCCCGGGTTGGGCAAAGTGTCATTGGGTTTTACATCTGGAATTGCTTAGTAGCAGCCCGGAGTCTGGATTTGTGCCCGGTTGATGGCAATAGGCTCGCCCCCTATTACATGGGACTTTAACATAACTGGCGAAATGTGGGTGTACTATAGGTACATCTCTGCTTAGCCCTTCGGGGATTACAGGCGTCATGTTATGTATGTTTATTTTTTAATTTTAAAGCTTTTTAAAATATTTCTAAAAACCTTTCCTATTAAGTTATTAGGTAACTATCTATTTAAATGTAGAAGCTATTATAAACCAGTAGCCAAGTCATTGGTATGCATACCATAGACACGTCCATTAACAAAAACATAGAGGAGGCATGCCGTAACACCTGCCAAATGTTTATTATTCATTGATGGTGGTGTTATTTATAAAATGTTATTTGTTTTTTAATAATTTCTACGTATTATGTAAAGGCAGCATGTGGTTTCCTGTATAAAATACTAAGTTACCTAGTTACACCAAAAACGTGTGTTAAAGAGACAAGCACCTAAAGTACGACATAACTTAAATGTATCATCGGCATATTTCGTAAAACCGATCACCATCCGAACTGAGTGCGTCTTCAAAATCACCAATCTTTATTACTGCTTTAAGTGAAAATGATCTTTACGCAAACGCAATAACTTGTTAATTCATATAACCAAATACATTCGTAAAATTGAAATGATTGAATGATATTTTTCAAATTTGTGCTGCATTAAGTTGTGTCGTACCTACTTTAACTAGTTCTTCTAAGAGCGAAATTCACACGTGAAACTAAACGCGACCAGCTCATTTAAACTGCGTTCAAGAGCTGTCAGTGTCATAATTTTTGTAGAATATTGACACTTACAGCTCTTGACCGAGGTCTAGGTGTGGCCCTAACTACAGGGGGATGCGCTAAGGTAGCCCGCGAATTTGAAATTTTCTTCAGTTTTTTTTTTTGCAATTTGCAGGTTAGTGTCAGGTTATAGATATGTTGAAAATAGGTAAGATTCACCACGGTGACAACAACGTCTTTACAGAATTTTAATCCTTAGAATCAGCAATGTTAGAATTGGCCTCAAATGTCATGATTTCATGAAATACCTTTACTCAATAGAGTAGGCTTAGATAGTTGTATTAATGATTTTTATGATTACCTATTATCCTCTCTCTAAATAAATATTTGATACGGGTGCGAATCATATTTAGATCAACATTATACCTAAGTACTGACCTGCAAATTGCAAAAAACGTAAGAATTATTGATCAAACGAATTATTACTTGAATAGCTTAAGACGTTGGTGTTACCTACCTACCTAGACGTAAGTAGATAGGTAAGTACCTAATACATTACACAGAAAAGGGAAAAAAAATTACACGTTATTTAAAATGTTTAATAAAACTTTGAACCCGTTTAAAATTGTATGAAACAATGTGAATCTGTTTAGCCGTTAAAAAATGTATGAATTTTTTTATGTGACTTTTTGATCTAAATATGTAAATACCTATGTTCTTTCTTTACCGAAGCATTTCAAATTTAGTAGGTTAAATAATTAATAAGGGGTTATTAGAATTATCATTTCACAATACTTAAATTGTTATTTGAATTATCATTAGGTCCTTTGTAATAGTTATAATATCTTTTAATCATTTATGTAGCTAGGTACTACCTACACATGCGTATCAAGATCTTAACATCAAACGTGAATTTTATTAGGATTTTACACCAAATTCTTTATTCTTTAATTTTTCTGACATTTAGGTACCCTTTATCAATCTATATAATACCTAGGTACCTAAATAACAAAAAAACTTTTTTTTTATATTTTTGTCTGTCTGTCTGTCTGTTCCCGGCTACTTAATCTCCGAAACAGATGGACCGATTTTGACGGGACTTTTACTGGCAGATAGCTGATCGAAAGAGTAACTTAGGCTACTATTATATTTATTTCGGAAATAGAATTAGTGTTCACGCGGGCAAAGCTGCGTGCGCAGCTCGTTATAACATAATATACCTACTTAGGTAGGTCTATTAGGACATAATAGAGCGGAAAACGAAAGAGGATCCATTACTTATTTTGATTGCAAATGTAAACAAAAAAACAACAGTTAGGTAAATAGCGTTAGGTAGGTACTCGGGACCTAACGCAGTGGGTCTTCCTCATCTTTAAGTATTTTGTTTTATCTTCCTTTACTTACTTAATACATTTTCATACATATAAATTACATTTTTAAATATTTTTATGAAAAAGAAATAAAAAAAAACATAAAAAATAGTTTTACTGTTTATATTTTAATTAAGTAGGTATTTATTTTTAATACTTAGGTATAGAAATGTCTACGAAGGTGATTCTTACCTATAGGTAATCTCTTTAGTAACTAAATACCTTATATTATTATGGCAACAGATTACTCTCCTTTAATACCTAGGTAGGTAAGTATACCTAGGTACTTAAAATTATCTCATTGATAGGATAAGTAAGAGGTTCTCTTTTAAGTCCGTAATTTTAATGTGTAAGATACCTAAGTATAATAGACAAAGTTCTTCTCTTCTTACCTATTTGTTATAAAGGTATATGTACCTAATATGAAGAAGATTTTTATTATTTTCAAACAAGTTTTTTTCTTAAAACTGTTTCTTTTGCCACAGTTTTCTATTTATTTAAACATTAATAATTAATACTCGGATACCAACCCAGTCAATTATTTTATACTTGTTAGGTATTTATTTCAGTAGGCATTGACAATACTCGCTAATTAACAACCATATCATAACATGGCGTATCCGTCCCCCATAACATACAACGACTTTTTGACCAATTACATTGACGAGACAATCATCTCGACCACAAACAAAACAAACGCGTTCCAAATTCGAACGCTAGAATCCGCGCAAAAACAAAAGCGCGCGAGAGCATCGACAATTAAACGTGTGTAATTAAATGCGGGCGGGGCTTCGCGTTAATGAGGGGCGCTCAGAGGCGGCGGCGGCCGTAATCAACATTAAAGATTGGCGGGAGATGCAGCGCCCCGCGCCCGCGCCCCTCATTACTTATACAAAATACTTAAGACGCGCGTCGTCCCGCTCTCCGCGCGCTAATAGCTCGCGCCCACTCGCTATCGCCGTCCCGCTTCGGCCGGCGAGCGTAATTAAGCGCTCGCATCGCCTCGACTCGCTCGCGGCCCCGCCTCCTGCGGGGCGCGGGGCGCGCGGCTCGGGCGGGGGGCCGCCGCGCCGGCCGCGCAGTGTGCCGGCGACCGTTGACTGTGCTGTGTCGCGTGCGCTGCGACCAACCGCACCCCGAAACGACAAACTCACACCAACAACACAACTTTAGTTCCTCATTAACAGTTACAGTGGGTGTTTTGGTGTAATAACGTAGTTACTTGTGTTTTGACTGACCGCACTCAAGTGTTACAAGTTCTAAGTTCTGGATACTGGACAAGTGATTAAAAGTGACTGCGTGCTATGCCGCAATTAACAGTTTAGCTGCGTTCTGCGGGCGATGCTCACAGGTTAATATTTACTTTTTAAGTTTTCTTATAGGAATCCGATTACAGGAAGGATCTGTTTACTCAAAACAATCCATAATAGTTGAGTTGGAGAAAGTCGGGAACTTCAAAAAATATTGTCATCGTTTTCGGCCGAAACAAAATTTGGATCAGAAGTTTGTTAAGTTTTCCCGAAGTGATTTTTGTCGGGCCTACGTGAAAATTCGCAGGACTTTCTGAGTAAGCCCTTATTAGAGTTTTCCCGGATGTGAATCAATTGGCAGTTTCTTAATAGTTACGGGAAAGTACCCGTCCTGATTAACTGTTAACTTTCTTTGCAATATTTTGTGTAAACAAAACAATAAATTAAGGTCAATTCCATGCATCGGACTTGTTTTTCGGGATAATATTCCTACTTTCCTTGTTAGTCAAAGTAATGTTATCGAGACGAAAGCGGTTAAAATATCTGCAGACTTCCGTTAATAGCTAAGTTAAGAAAGTATTGAATACAGTTAAAAATCGACTGTTCTTTTAAAAAACAGTTGTTATCTTCGCCACATTCGTCATTCTGAACCCCATTTATTCAATATTTAAAAATTTGAAACCAGCTTTCATTCAACAAACTTATTCGATAAACAATCATTTCGGAGAAAATCGCAAATCTCCACTCAACTTAATAAATATCTCATTTAAATATTTAAAACCCTTTAACCCTTTTCTGCCACGGCATTTGTAGTCCCGTCTCCGTTAAAAAAACTTGCTAAAATTCCGTTCCCAGTTGAACTTTCCGTCGCGCGCAAATTTCGTAAACGATAATTTAAAAAAAAAAGGATATAAGTGGCATAGATGTCGTTCATATGGTATTCTTTTAATAAAAGACAGACAGTGAGATCCAAACCGTTAGTTTTGTTGATTTTACTGCACTTTCACACCGGCTTAAAATGCCAGAATTATGTTTAAGATTAAAAACTTAAGTGGATTTTAAAAACGATTCCTAAGTCTTGATTTTGCACGTCAATTTAAAGATTTTTATAATCCGATTGTCTTGTTGCGATCTTTGTTTTTTAATAAAATTACGTACCTATACCTAGAAAATTTAAAATCGGTTGTTAAAACTGTTGTTCTCTTAATTTTCTTGAAGATGGTTTGTTTTGTTTTTTTAAGATTAGTCTTTTCATTGCCTTTAGTTCAAGGGTAAGAAATGCTGTAAATTCCTTACATGACAGGTCTTGTAGTTCATCTAATGACGTGACCATTACGCGAATGACCTAAGGTAGGCAGTATTACACTATTGCACGGTAAGTACCTTCCTACATACAGCTAGCGGATATAGCAGTATTAGTTCCTATTGGTACCTACCTACTTATTTGAAAACCGATATTCTGATCTGACCCATTTCATATTTTATCCACCTCAAATTTAACTAGAATAGTCCAATATTCTCCGACCTACAGCACAGGCTGAGGAGTTTTAGGACGATGATAGTTGAAAGAGCAAGCCTAAATCCATATTGTCTTCATACATTCATATACCTAGGTATTAAGTAGTAACAGATGTACCTACCTTAATGAAGTAAAATCATGTTTCAAAATATTGCCAGGCTGCTTTTATGAGAGAGCTGTTAAGATTGCTTTTATCTTAAAAAAAAAACCCCAAAGAAATATCGTCTTTGACACCTTTTCTTATAAACCTTTTCTTTAAAAAAAAAAAATCAAATTACACATTTGTTTATGTGCTGCGAGATTTGTTATCCTAAATAGGTTTTTTCCAACTTGTTGTTTTTTCACAGTAGGTACAACTGATGACTAACTTCTGCCTTAGAACAAACAAAAAACATTGATTTTGTCAACAACGCAGAAACGACGATCTATTCTTAATTGCGTATTTCCGATTTGGCCTTAATTTCGATTAGTTGAAATCAATAAAAAGAACTTTTTAATCAAGAAGTTAATAATTTTCCTTTAAGAAATCCAAATTGAAATTGCCGTTATTCGCAACCCGTGACATTTGATAATCGCTATGTGAATACCGTGTAAAAGAATTAAGATCTTTAATTCTGACTCACAAAGGGATTTGTACATATTGAGAATTGTTTCTATTAAAAAAAATTGCTAAATCGCCCTCTTGAATTTGTTCCGTCGTTTTCCTGTAGGTACCTACTTATAAGTAAGTATTACAACTTGTGACTTCAAGATTTCTTCAGTGTGGTGTTATATCTAGGTATAATACCAAGTATTCACTTAGCGTGTCAAAATAACCTGATACCTACTCAAGAGTTTATAATCATATCTATACAATTAAGTGACGGATATGTCCAACTCCTAAAACGAAAAAATCTAACGTAAAGCCAAAAGTAATCTGTAATTGTCTTACTATAAATGATCTAAACAAATACCTATTCCAATTAAAAAACTTCAATCAACGCTCAAAAATTCAAAAAAAGTACCCTTCATGCGCCTGGTGCATTCCCGCGCAACGGGCGGCCATCTTGCGCCGAGATTTCCCGATACACATTCAGGATAGATCCATTTATCAAAGCGATCGATATCTATCGCAAACAGTATTTAATTTATTACTGGTATTATAATTGATTTGTGCGTAGGCGCGTAAGGTTGGTGCGAATTATACTGACAATGGCGCCACCAAAGACGTTATGGTAATGGGACCTTATAGGCATAACACTTACTTGAATAGAGAACTCCTTTTTGATTCTGGAGTCTTAGTACATTTCTTTGTACATTTGATTGTGGCGCTGATGTTTTTGTAAACAAGAAACTTTCACATTTTTATTGACCAACAAAATAAAAATTGCTCGACCCAGTAACCATAAAAGATGCTTCATTTTTTTCTAATAGTAAGCTGTTTCATAAGACCTTGATATTTTGAAAACAAAGTGTTTACAACCTTAATTAAAAACCTTCCTAATTGCATAGGTGCTTGACTGTGTAAAAAATTACTTGTTCCACTGTAATAATTGCAGCAGCCATTAGGTACTATTATTCCGAGCTCCTTTTCTTATTCCTAATGACTAGTAATTAAAAAATCAATGTACCTATAAATATGTATAAGAGATGCATATGTCACTATGGGTAGGTACATAAGGCATGTCAAATGCCAGACCTTTAATTATTTACAAGTAACACCTATAGGTATGCAAATATTGTAATAAATTAATGCAAAAATTATACTTGCATTAATATCTAAGTCCGATGTAATATGCAGATAAAATAAATAACATTAATAGAAAAAGATTTAAGAAATATGTTTAATAATTTACAATAGGTTTAAAGGGGAGCTGTTGACATAACTGCATTTTTTGACGATTTAATGATAAATTACGTATGTATTAGTTGCATTATTACTTCTTATGTCGAGGAAAGAAAGTTATCCTCCTCTCTCTGCCTTACTTAGGTACTTGAACAATGAACCACAGGCCTTATTGCTTTTTATGTTAAAATACATAGGTAATTAATGTTATGTGAATTAACAACAAAGTATGACTCGGGAAAGAACTTCTAAAACGGCTTAAAAGCAACCAGAACATAAAACACTTACTCCCAATAAATTATATAATACTATTGAAATGGCTTTCATACTGTATTTTGTTACATTTCCATATTTACCTTCAACAAACACGTGATTTCAGGAACCTCACTACCTTAAATAACGAAAAGAGCTGATATTTATTTATTCAATGTTACTATTGCCGGGATGTACCCGGCAATAGTCTGTCTCTTCGATTAATCTCGAAAAAATCAACTCGAATTCGACAACATCTAATAATTTTAAACGACCTAGCAAAATTTTGGGGTAGGATTCATTAAATAGGATACGCGTGTAAAACTAGTAAATCGACATAAAAAATTAAATTGTTTATGTATTATGTGTTACACGAAAAATAATGTCACGTAGGTAGGCATTCTATGTATAATTCACGATTTCGAAGTGTGATTTGAAACCAAACAGTCGTCGAGACGAGTATTAGCAATTTTAATGTGTTCAAAACACTGTGGTAATAAGCTGTAGGTTTATCTCGTTATAAAATCAAGCTGGAATTGTCTATGACTCCAAGGGAATTTCTGCGTAGAGTTATACATTGAATATCGAGTCTGACTGCATGTTGTTAGTTCCGGGTTACAATAGACAAGAAGGCATTTTAGGTAATTTAAAGTTTATCTTCAGGTAACAAACTGTATAAATAATTTCATAAGTAATCAGCAAAAATATTTCTTACAATTTCAAAAAGTAATAGGTACGTAAATAAACAAATAAAAAACCGGCTACTTGATCCGGTTTTTAAAACAAGCGGATAAGAAAGATTAAAATATAAATATCCAACTTTTTAAATTCTTTAATTTCAAATTAGATTTAAGTCACCAAGTTGGTAGGTAGGTACTTAATTTATGAATGCAGTGTCCAAATAAAGCAAGTATTATTTTGTGAAGCGTGGTGTTAAGTGTGTTCTCGACTATGAATAGAACCACCCTGTCACATTCCGTGGGTGTTGCAGGCGAAACTGAGGGATTTATTAGGACGGGCAGCAATACTACCTACTTATGTAGCTATTATGACATCATTCTCAAATTACCATTTAGCCAAAGATAGTAATTATGGCATCCTACGAGTGTCCTAAAATTACATACACAGAAAAGGGTTAAAAAAATGAAATTGCTTCAAGGAAAAGTATCGATGGCAGATTCTTTTATTGCAAGCGCTTTATTGTAAGTAGGGACTTTCTGTAATTGCACCTATTTTATACCTATGTAATGTAGGTATATGTGGTAGATATAAAAATTGCAGGTAAATATTATCTATTAAAATATATGTCGTAGTTTTCTGTAAAACAATAACAAATTACGTCCAACGTAAATGTGTACCAAGCTATTCATTGAATCATAAAAAGACCGTTTCGATCAATTTCCTTGGCAGTATAATAATAGGTCATTTTGTCCTGAAGAATATCGTTTGAATTACATATATTTAAATAAATCTATTAGTCATACCGTAAAATGGTCTAGAAAAGTCTGAAAAAATAACGGAAACCTTACGCGATTGTCTTACAAACTTCATACAACTAGCGCCATCTATCGGGCGGTAGTGGAAGCTTTTTTTGTGAAGAGCGCGCGCTTCGTACAGATAAAGTATTCTTACTGAAGATCCATTAGATATACTGATAACTACTTGTAAGGGTTCTCAATAAGAGTTTTTAGGATAAATTAGTGTTGTTTATTTTATTTTTGTGTGGTATGAAGTCAGTCTTATGTTTTCTTTCACAAACCTTTCGGTGTGTTGTAGATACAGGCTGTGCCTTTTCGAGTAACATCATTTTGATTTGTTTAATTAATTTAAAGCTGTTTCTAGTTGTATTGAAGTGTTATTATGATGATATGGGATACAGTGTTTCTTTTACTAAGGCGTCAGGCCCAGTTAGTTTACTTAAGTAGGGTGAATTTATAAAACCATCCTTTCTAGATTTAAACGAAAACCTGTATTATTTATAACATCAAAGTATGCACACAATACTCTAAGTTATGGCATAAGCAGACCTGACAATGAATTATGCATTAGGCATAGATACAGGGTGTATCAGGAATTGAAAATTCTGGATTCATATCTGCACACATTATGCCCATGTCACGCCATTTAGAATTCTTACGTCATCAAAATGTCTTATGTCTACAAAAATAATACAATTTATCATGATGTCGGCGACCTGCGTGAGGACGACGCCATCTCACCCAAATACATGATATTACACAGTTCCACACACAATACACTTAAACATTCAACTGATTTCAGATAGGCTATTCCTTCCCTCAAAATACGGTCACAATACCTCACAGTTCAAAGATCTTTAGACTTCCAAAGGAAATAACGGTTATTTTGGCATCAGACTTATAATTAACATTGCATTTTGCTAAATTCGGTCTTGTTTTACATATTACTAGGTTTTGCACGCGGCTTCACCCGCGTAGATGGTCGAAAATATCCCACGGAATCGTACTACCGGGATTCAAAAGTACCTTATGTGTTAATCCAGGTAAATAATGTATTAATTCTGTTTTATATTGTTTTCGTATAAGTAACTCGGTTTACGCGGCGCACGCCAGTAAAGCTGAAGTCGGCATGATTTTTTCGGACTTATTCAACAATCATTGTCATATTTCAGCCAATTTACAAAAAACTTTAATGAATTATACACCTAAACCTTTCAATAAATCACTCCGTAAACCGTAAGGAAATCCGTTCGGTAATTTTTGTGTTTATTGCGTTCAGACAGACAGACGCGGCAGGGGTACTTTGTTTTATAATAATGTAATGATTTCCCGTCTCGAATCGTTCCGTTGTTTCATCAATACTTCAAAAAGGAGTACAGACGTTTAATTTTTCTAGCCAAAAAACTCACAATAGATGCAAACCTGTGACTAAATTTTAAGCGACATTTCATCAATCTAATAAATTACTTCCAAATTGTCCTTGTGTGCTATACAGAAGAGTAGGTACGGTGGTCCAGATCTCGAACAAAAGAGAGTAACACAAATAGTGGCTTACTTCGTCCCGTGAAAATAAAACGACAAGTGACCGTTAGGTATGATTTTGCACGTGTCTCCCTTTCATCGATGACCCGAGCCGTTTACCTATTTACAATCGTTCAATGTCCGTTATTCTATTTTCAAATTCAATCCAAAAGGTGTTCTATAAATTTCCGCTCTACATCGGTCGCGTTCGGCTTTTAAATCGAATGTCAACAAACATGGCGACGTCAAACAAATCGATTTCCGAATTTTTAACGCTGCGTTCGAGCGCCACTATTACAATAACAACTTGTTATTCGTGTCGATTTTTTTCTCTTGCTATAAAATATCATTTTTATAACCTAGCAATTTATAAAAAATAAAACAATGTAATGGTAAAAACGTTTGAAAACCGTTACAGTAACAAAAGAGGCTCATGATGTGTCGAATAAAAATTTCTACGGCACTTTTGACTCCATTATGAGTGTCAAAGATGTATATTTGTGTGTACAACAGATGACGTCCACACACCGGTACTATTTTCTCGTTTAGCGCAATTTATCAGTTGAGTGACATCAATAAGTTTTTCGTCGATTTCGTACGTGCTTATATGGGTATGATAATTTGTTTCCGGCGTATGCGGCGCGTGCGCAAGGCACGACAAACTATTACATTCATAGCGTTAGCACGATTTGCATTTGAAATATTTCGTTCGGCTCGCGCCACTAGGGCACAATGCCTTCGGGAGAGGCGATACATTCAATAAAAGATGTAAGCATGTGTCATATCAAATTTCTTGGTATATTTTTCAGCGGCTCGTGCTGTTGATTTCTTTAGCTGAGTGATAATAGGGCTCATTTTGTGGCGCACGTGCGTGAATAATGGGCACCGGCTTTCGGCTCTTGTGTGCTTTGGCTTATCTATTTAACTCGTGATACATAGCACAGAATGTATTAGTTAACTATGTAAATGGATACTTTGTTAGCTGAACATGCTTCTTGTTTTAGGTTACGCAAAATGGTGTCATAAAGTTCCTTTACCTGTGAAAGTTTCTCTAAAATGTAACTTACATTTTTTTTTTCTCAAAATTAAGGTATAATTTCAATTAAATAAAGCTCTTATTAAAACGTTTTTATTTCAAAATAGCGTCGAAATTTCCACTCATTAACCCGAAATTGTTCTCAAAAACTTTCAACACGCGCAGGTGAACGGTTAATTACGCTGAAATTAATTTGCGCGAACATTTTCTGGCGTTGTGGCGTAAACTTGGCGTGGTTGATGCTTTTGTTTTATTGAATAATTGCCCAGAGGTGTTTCGGACGAGACCGACTGGTTCCTCCAAGGCCAGGCGGCGAACTTGCCCGAACCATTGTCCTTATTCGCGCCGACGAAACTCGACTCGATTCACGTTACGGACGACAGTTTTTTTTAAACAGTAATTTTTTTGTATAGCCATTCATTGTTATGCTCAAGTTAAGCTTTTAATTGAGACATTATTATGGCATTTTCGCACCGAAAATCTGAAAATGATTTTTGTGAATGTTATTTTCAGCTTCGAAAACTTGGTCTGAGAGTTTTAATACATAAACGCGAATAGTGTCGCTTTTAGCGATAATTGTGCGTAGTTATTGCGAATAGCCAGAGGCAAGGCGCGCGCGCGCCGCTTCGGTTGACATCGCGCACAGCTTTTTGATGACTCCGACAAATCACCTTTTTCGAGTTCCTTCGAATATTGCTTTAGTGAAAAAAACGTTTTACAAATAAACTTACTTTGGCTTTACTTTCAGTTTATGTAAAAAGATTTCTATACAAAAGATGACACAGTTGACTTAAAAAGTTGAAATTAATTTTTCAACTTTTTAAGTCGCTGTGTCATCTTTCCAGTTTTACCTACCAAGCTACGGAAAGAACAGAATAAAGAAAGAATTAAGGCTCGTGCAGACTGGCGTGACTTGTCGGGCGACGCGACACCGGTAATTGTTCTACCTTGAAGTTTTCTTAGAAATTGTTTTATTATAGTTGCGTCGCGCCTGTTCCTGTGAGCCTTTATTCATATTTCAATCAAACAAACCAAAACTTACTTCCTAAAGTTCTCTACACTGCTACCTAATGATGTTTTGGTAGGTATATTTAACCTCTATGTATTAATATCAAAATTTAAAACAGCTAATGATATTGTCTAAGATACCAGCTCATAATCCGTTGTATATTGCTCGGTATCTGTAGATACCGAGCAATATACATTTAATGTAATTTCCGACTGACAACGAGGGTGAATCTTCTAATCACGATTAAATAAATGAATCATGAATAAGGTGAATTTCGTTTAGTTTTCTTAGCCAATTATTGATGATCTTGAATTCTGAAAATGTTGAGGTTACTCCTTAATATTTTCCAATCTTTTAATTAGTATGAATTCCGCTTGATATTTGTAGAGATTGAATGTCACACACATTCTACTTAGTTAAGAACTTATGAAGCTTTCCAAGTTCCAGTCAATTTTTGTTTAAATAAAAGCAGCATAACAGCCAGTTTCATAGCCTGCTTAGTTTGTGTGTCAAAGTTATTACGTATATAATACTATATTTTATGTTCAAAAAATGTTCTCAAATGAAATCCCTGTAATTTCTTTAACCATAGTTTAATTCTAATTCAAACTTTCTTCACTTATAAAGCATTATACAAAACCTTTAAAATAAACTTAAGAATTCGAGTCAACATCACAAACATAAAATGCCCATAATTTAACCGAATAACCCTTCCTTATCTATGAACACCTAGGTAGATTAAGTATATTGTCGAGCCACTCCAGTTCAGTAATAAACCTTGTTATCTTCCAATAATTAGCGATAACTACCCAAAACGTTATCTACGGTGTTTGCTATTAAATAATCGATAGTACTCGATCGATAAACGGTCATTGGCTATGGCTTGACTGTCAATGAAGAGTTCCTTAGGGCCCCATCTCACTAGGACGAGACGGACTCGCCAGTGGCGGCGCAACCAGTCACGCTACCAAAATGTAATCTCAAAGTTCTCAGACCAAATGACAGAGCGCTGCGAAAGATACAGTGAAGCGTGCCTAAAACTACACCTCCGCTCTGTGCATACACCTACAAATTTATAATGACACTACAATCAAACTACACCTCACTAAGTGCACACATGTTTACGAAACCGGCCTCACATCACTGTTGACAGCGCTAATGTCTTGGTTTTGTATGTTACCTAACAAAATGTATACCTACTGCTCTATGGAAGGTACCTCACCTGGTATCTGCTTGTTTGCCAAACATGTTGATGTTACCTTTACCAAAGTGTACCAGTGCAGTGGAGCCACGATGATGTCGCTAGTGAGATATAAGCTTTAGTCCCGATTTGTATGTTAATTAGTACTGCATAATTATATAGTACATACTAATTCCATGGTTAATTTTAAATTCGTCTTGCTGTTAAGCTGCTGTCAAATGGTTTTTGGACTGTGGTTATGTTTGTGAGCGGAATGACAGCGATTTTAGTCTATTGTTACAAATTCAGCAACTTTTTCGTACATGAATTGAAAAGTACGGTTAGTTTTGAGTTATCTATATTTTATGAAACTGTGTAAAAGTAAACAAAATTAACTAAAAGCTGTAGGTATGTATTTTTTTTTACAACGCTTTCCATTTTCACACCTTGTTAGAGCTAACTTTATTTGACGTTTACTTTATTTTGATCGAGTAATGATGTCGCTTACAAAAATATCCCTTTATAACACACACCTTATAATGTATGGAAGTCTAAGCAGTTTTATAGCTGACATAAACTTAGACATCTCTACACATAGATAATTAAGTGCTAACTTATTAAGTGACAAAGTAAAACTACCGTACAGCCGTGCATTACAATGAATGTGGCTGCATTCTTGAATAAATGGCACAAAAATACAGGCACAAAGCGATGAAAAAAAATAACTTTCTTTTTGTTATACAGACTCCATGTTTAAGAAACTATCTTTGCGTATGTGTGTGAGACGTTATAAGCGAGTGAATCATTTCATTATGCATGCAAAGTGTCAGTTTAATTAAGTTTTGTGTGCTGCAGTTGTGGTGGACATTTGTAAGGCTCGTTATGAATGGTCCCCCTCATTGTTTTGAGTTCAGAAATAACTATGATGCAGCATAATTGTAAACTGGTACAGAGTAGGCAGAATTCTTTCGCTGACCGTTGAGATCGGTGACTAACCAGTAATTAATAGTGATAATTATCGCAGACACTTCGTGGAATGATTCATTTGCTCATGTAGAAATAATTTGTGGCTTTAGTTATGATTTATAACGAATACGAACAGGATGTGGAACCTAGTTAATCTGTCCTTCGGTTAAGTGATCTTTTAAGGGTTTGGGCTCACGATCGGCATTTTCGATCAACGGTTTTTTCGGAAGTTTAAAAATGTGTCCGCTACCTGCAGTTTTGTTTACAAAACAGCCGTGTCATTGACCACTCGAGCAGTCGTTCACTGGTTTTTGTGTCATATGGTCTACCTACTTATTTAAAATTACCTGGAGTTTGTTTACTCTTGCATATTACACACAAGGTGCGGCGCAATTCGGCGCAATAAACCTTCTAGTTCCCCAATAATTATGTTTACAATCGTTTAATTTCCAGAATAATAAAATTGTAATCAGCCTTAATTTGTCATGTGAGTGCCGCCATAAATCGCCCAAATTCTAAATTCCCAATTTATTGATAATTAAAATTGCCCGCAATTAGAGTAAGTAATAATTACGAGTAATTGTAAATCACCGGATTTGTACGTCGCAGCGGTGTTTTTTATACCATACGATCTTTATCTAAGTTTATGATTTAATTACACGTTAATATTAGGCCTCGTTATTTCGTATCGAGTCGAAAGGTGTAAAATTTAATACAGACTATTATCCTGAGTAATAAAGGAGTGGCCGGGAAAACAATTTTATCCAATTAACTCGTGTGTAATTAAATTTATATCGACACGTTGGCGTTTTAGTGTTATAATTATAATTTTGTTTTAATTAAAAAAGGGTTGTGAATATATCTCAAAATATCCGAAACGTATACAGCATGAAGCCAAAGTCAAATGCAGTAACATTATAAATTGAATGGATTATAAAAGCCTAAAAAAGGTACAAAGTAAGGCGGTGTGCACACTGTCGCCGCAACGCCACGAGCTAAACTGCGTCGGACGGACGAAATTACCCTCTCGGCCGCTCCCATTGTTGGGTTGCCAAAAGCAATAAAAAATTCCCTTAAAACAATAGCACCCCCGGGCGTCGACTGCCGCAAAAGATGTTCATGATAATTATTTTAGAAAATGCACCGCCTTAAACGCTCCTTGGACTTACAGGTGTGGCTTAATACGTAAATATAAAATATTGCTCAGTTATGTCTCACAAAATCATTACACTTAAAGACAGACGTATTTTTACTGCATTTGAAATGCCTTTGCTGTTTTGGTTTTAAAAGTTACAAAGATATTAATATAGAATTATAGACCTATTTAATTGAATTACAGGACTAAGCATAAAATCTTTTATTTATATAGTGTCACATTTTGATCATTCGATATTTTGATCTCATATAAAATTTAATGATTTAAATTAAATTAGTTCAGTATATCTAATAGTTTATATTGTATTAATAAAATGTTCTAATTGATATTTTATATTACAGAAATAAATTGAACATTGATTGTAATTACGTGCGTATCTAAGAGTACCTACATAAATACAGCCGATAATGTTTATATCGACACCTATTAAGTACCTACTAATCATAGACATTGTCACTCGCTTATCCGTCAAAAGTGAACCAGCCGACCTGTTCTGTAAAAATCTCACTGTGAAAACTAAGGCGAAGTGAGCTGTCAATAGCGTCAATATCTAGCATCAGGTGAAATGACATTGACAGCTCAGTTCGCCTAAGTTGTCACGGTAACATTTTTACAGAATACACCGGTTGTAAGTTGCTCATCACAACGTTAAGCGAATTTTAATAACATTTTGGGATGCGGAGGTAAGTAATTACTGTTTATATCATCAACACTCGCCCGCCACAATTAAGTCAGTTTTTTTGGATGCGCGACAATCACGTTTTGATTACGGTCGTAAAAACATGGACATGACTACACTGTCACTAAATAACGATTAACCATAGTCAACGTTATGTCCCTACGTTTTTGAATAAGTGGTGTAATTTTTATAAATAATTGTCGTGGAAAAATATTTTTATAATATTATAACTTGGTGTGGCGATCGTAGTTCAACAGATTAATGCTATATAAATAACTCTAATCATTGAACTTGCGCAAATTACGCGAAGCAGCAGCAAAAAACCATCACACTTGCTCGCAACAGTTGCTTAAATTTGATTAACTATTAGACATCTAAAAAATAGATTGTATGATTTATTACTAAAGATTTGAAAGCTATCATTATTGTTATTCTCATATAGTTTAATCACTGGTACAGCCACAGTGTTGCCATGTCCATACTAAATGTCTACGACAATTTACTCAGTATTTACTAATGCTCGTTACATTTAAACGTTGTTTTCGGTCACATTTAGGCGTTACGTAATTGGTGTTGAAAAAATATAATTTCGTCCTTCTCACGGAAGGCCTCGAGTCAACAGATCGTATCGTGTAAACTACGCTTTATAATCTCGGTGTCCACGGCTATATCCTATTGTTATGAGACATTTAATTTTCATGAATCTTCTCATGGATAAGCGTAGGCTTTTATAAAGAAAAATAAAGTTTCGTAATAATAAAATAGACCTCACACTATGATAGCCTTCAACGATATCGTCCGTGTACTGATTACTAGTGAGCACAAGCGAATACAGTTCTTATTTTTGAGTACTAAGATCTGTTTTAGATTAGAGCTAATTTCAGATGTTTAATTAATGTGAAATACCATCAAGAGATTAATTAGTTCTGTCCCCCATACACTTTGCCGGCTATTAATTTAAAGCCGAATAATTCCACTTACAAATTGAATGTTTGAGAACTCGTTTGTGTGGTGGGTACGTTTTTGACACTGCATGAGCTTACATTCAATGCAGATTTATCGCCATTTTCGCTTAGATACTGACATCAATAGCTGCTTGACCATAATGTTATTATGATAGCCAGATTTATAGTTTCTAATAGAAATAAGTAGTGCCAGCGTACGTATTAAATTAATGGCAATTTATCAATTTTAAATAAGAGCTTGTTATAAAAACAGCAGACTTCTCGGGGGTCGAGTACTCACACGTAAGGCAACAAACTTTAGAAGTAGGCGATATGGGCATGTATCGAAAATATTTATAAATATTCATATTTTATCGACATATTTTATCGATACTTATTAAAGACCGGCTACCACTCGCGTCGTGAGGTGAGAACGATAGCGCCCCCTGCTGGGCGCGTTCACAGTGAGACGGGAACCAACAGAACGGAATTCAAAATGAAGTTATGGCCTTACATTCCTTTTTTTCCCTCGTTTTAAACGTTTTTATTTTATTTTAAATATAATCCTGGTGAAGTTATGACCGTTTCGTACCTACAGTTTATGTTAACCTGTACCTAATTTGTTAATATTAATTCTGATCTTTCTAACCTTAAATAAACTGATCGTAAAAATATTTTATTGTGTCTTTTCTGGTTAATGTCACTTCATTACAGTAGCTGCGTGGTGTGAATTTTACAGCAGTAAATAATATAATAGTAGGTGCCGCCATTAGCTGGGAGTTGGACAAATATCGAGTGTCAGTGTTTGCGGTGGTTGTGTAAATATCGACATCAGAGTTTGCGTTCCGCATCACTAGATGTTGTTTGTCGAAGTGCGCGAGCGACGCGTCGTGCGCGGGTGCCATCGTGTAAAGGGTTGCCCACTCGACAACCTTGTCGATAAATAGTAAATACACGTGTTTACCTCGTTTGCACTAACAAAATATTTTACAATAGTTCATCTAACCAGTCCTCCGTGATATTTCCTACAGCCTCTTCGTTTGTCTCCGAAAAATATGAGCATTTTGACATCTGATATTAAACATAATTTATCTTACTTTTAAAGTGCAGAGGATCATTTTATTCAACAATTAAACTATTGTAATTACTTAACATAAATTCCCAATATGTTTTCCATTAGACTTACTGTCATTTCATGTATTATGCATGAGACGCCCATATTGTTTCCAAAACTTAAATGTGTCGTGTATCTTTTATGCAATAACTCAGATTAAAATTGTATTAAGTATTATGTCACCCGCAGTAATAGATTTAATATTCAAATAGGAGTCGTGCTCGCATTTAATGTGTTTAATCAATCATAAGTTACGATTAATTACGTAGATAGGCGCGTCCGTCCGTCCTTTTGATTGTTGTTCGCCCGATTCTGTAAGTAAAGACATTTATAACATAACGAGACCCATTGTCCAGTTCTCGGTAATCAAAAGTTCAAGGTTTTATTATGAGATGTTTATTAATTAGTTTGGAATGGAAATAACCGGCTCCTTAATCTATACCACACAACCATTGTGGAGACAACACCGACGTGACTTGTAACTTAGTGCGAAATTATAATTGTAGAGCACTCACGGGTTCAGGTAATTTGACCTCATAATGCGATGGAATGTTCCTAAGGACCACTTAATTTGTTAAGAGGAAAAACAAGTGTTTTCCTGATAGCAGGCTTGTTGAAATTCGAAGTGGATCCGATAATAAATCTCTCTCATAACGATGGTTGAAAAGCGAGTAGGTAAAAAGTTCTAAATTAAAAATGTCTAGTCAGTATGCGTGCGACGTTTGTTGGCGTGTAAGGTCAAAATTTCTGTATTTTTATTAGAAAAGGAACGTTTTCTGCCCACACGGTCTTCAAACCATAATTCTCAACTAACCTCATTTAGCTACATAAACATAATTCAATCAACACCAAGTGATTTATAAATTAATTCGGTGGAAATTTAAATATGGCAGTGTAAAACTATTCCATAACTTACCCAATCATAATTATCGAGTCAATCTTCTCGATTATTATGACTATTCGAGTGGTAGATAATGTAGTAGAAAATTAATTAAAAGAAGTTTCGATTGAAATCGCAGTTACCGCATCGTTTATACGGCAGAAAGTGCTAGGTAACGGTGAGCGATGGCTGCGTACTACCGGTTTTACCCGACGATGCGCGGGCGCACTCATTATCGCTTCTAGTCTCGTCTGTTGGAGCTTTTGTCGAAAATCAACGAAGTTGGAACTCTTTTCATTTGATAGTTCTTTTGGAAGATGCTCATTTGTTTGCTTTTGCTAAGTAATGACTGTTTGGTAACGAGTGATAGTTTTCTATTGTCTGTTTTGTAGCTTGCTTGTAGCACTTTCCTTCTTTATGTTCATGATTTATTTCAAAATATGAAATACGTAACATAATATGCAATATTTCCTTCATCTTTACCTACTAAGGTTTGTTATCTAACAATAAGTGTTACATAGTCCTGGAAAAGTAACCCCTAATTTTAAACTCCCAAATGGTTGAAGATATTTATTTCAAATCAAATACGTTTTTCTATTACCTATTATCACGTTCACATTCGATAACTTAACATACTTAAGTTGGGATTAAATCGTAAAAAAAACCGTGGGTGTTGGTTGGGATTATGTCAATTGTAGACTGATAATTTTTGAACTAGGTAGCCCACCTACTTCATATAATTTTTTGAATATAATAGTCATCATAAAAACATTAATTTACGAAAATTTATGACAGAAATATAATATGTAGTAAAAACGTTAATTTACGATCTAAGAAATAAAAAAAAATGAATGAATATTGATTTTTGCAAATTGGCTATCGTGTTGATGTTAAAATTAGAAATTTAATTGCATTTAAAAATACTTTTGACGCCTAGCTGTTTTTGTTAAGACTTTTTAGGTTCAGAATTTCGAATTTTGTGACGACATCACCCTGAGTTCTGTAGTTGACACAGCACTACGGATCAATGATGTTGACATTAAACAGTTTATCAATCATCCAAGCCTACTACTAAAGCCTACTAATTCAGTCAAAGCCGTCTCGATAACGTCATACAATTTGATTTCCACTCGCGTTTAGGCATTGACCAACGTCCATTCATATTCACTATTAATCCATTCATAAAGTTTTAAGCATGTGGCCATTTGGCCATTCCCAAGGTTAGATTGTGTATCTGTATCAATACATGAATAACCTCCTTTGCTTGTCGCTACCGGTTTTACGCCCAAAACATTATCTACAGGTGAAGCTTTGGTGTCACAACAGTTTTTTTTTATGTCCAACAAAAACGAATTATTTATGTTACTGCAATCTGATATCAGTTTTTCGTTTTTACTGTTCGTTTTAGGGATCCCATGTTTTAAGGTGACCATTATTGTATCCGTCATATGGGTGGTATCCGTTGAATACATCTAATAATGTTATATGGTGGTGATAAATATTAAGAGAAACATCTTCGTTACTGAATGGATCAATTGCTTACCATACCGTGCCAGTAGTAAATATCTGGTGGTGGAGTTAGTGTACTTATAAATATAACTTTTAGGTACTTACTTATTACAACTTTTCTGTTAAATGGTTTGCTTAAATAATCTGATGAAATTTGTAATTCAATCGAGTCCTAAGATAGTTTCTTGTGGAACGCCGTGCGTCAGTGTGATTATTTTAGCTCCTAAGCTTCTAAAATTCACAGTGGACTGGTTTTAATGCACATACTTTTTAATTCTGCTTTGTCACTATTTAATTGGACTTTAATCTCAGGCGTATTTAAGTAGATTTGCGTGACAAAATTACATAATTCTCGACAAATTCGAATTTTGACAATTCATGTTACCCAATATTTATTTAACACAACACGAATTGAAACAAGCTTCAAAGTTAATAAGAGCCATTAAATTTGCCCTTTGTTACACATAGGTATTTGCGTCGTACTGGCCAAATGATTTGTCATAACTCAATCTGAAACTGGCCTTGATTATATTAAGGATATGATTCACTCTGTGTTGCAACTGAACTAATAGGATTACTACAGAACTGCGTGTAATTTAAGAGAATGTTTTAATTAAGGCTTCGACGATGACTAAAAAGCTTAATCATCCTCCGAGGAAAATGGCAATAAACATCAATGAAATTTCTTAATTAATACAAGAAGTTTCGAATAGGGATAACCCAATTAAAACCAGAGCACTCATTTCGGAGATTGACGATGCCCACCCACATAAACGATCTTACTCATAGTGAATCCGATAAAATTGCCAATTGACTTCTGCCACCAAACACTTAAGAACGTACGTAAAACAGTTGCGTAACATCCAAATATTTATTAGAGTGAAGACATAAATTTTGACTTACGCAAGTCGGAGCCATCACGGCTATCATCTTTGAAAGCGTAGACAGAAGCGTGCTATTGTAAATATACCTTCAAGTGGCAGATGTAATACGAGATAATTAATGAGACTCATGTCTAATTACCAGCATGGAACAGCATTAGTTTGAGTTAAATGTTCCGATTAAGTGAGTCTATTGGTAGTTTGATATGGAGCCTTCAATTTTGGGTTATCAGCAAGTACTCATCATCAGATTAATTTAACGAAAGCTAGGTAAAGAACCCACTTGAATTTTGCCCAGAAAAACCCTACAGCATTTTCCATCGAGTCACGAATCTATGTCTACGTTGAACCAACACTTTCCTCGCCAAAGTTATATAATCCAACTTAATGTTTGAATTAACATGTATATATGCAATATGCAAAAGAGTCGTCAAGTTCTTTCGAGTGCTAGATATACGAGATCCCGGACTATGTTCGAGTACCCTCCAGTACCTACCTGAACAAGAACCCTTGACGTAATCATTAGTTAGTTTATGAATATTGATGTAATTATTAAAAGGTTGTTTAAATGAAGATGGTCGTTAGTGCCTTTATTCGTTTTAATTGGGATGACATTTTGGAGTTGAGTACCTGTGCGATCTCTATATTTATGTTTAAAGGCACACGGTTTAGGCACGAGGCACATCTTTTGTAGCAACATACATAGTGTTCCATAGCCGATGTGACTTCTACAAATCATACTTGCACAATTTGCATAACAGTCTCGTGAATCGTCTCAAAAGCTACCAAGAATTCAATAAACTTTTAGCCTTATCTGGTATCACTCAAATATTCATAAACTTCGTGTGTTTTCCTCCTAACATTGCCAACACTCATTGGCACGACTTTAGCCGCAATCAATTTACCATAATTTTCGTGAATCGATAAAGACAAGTTGTAAGTCGTTACCCTATAAACGCAACATTTAAAGTTACGTTAAAGGCCGGCCGTAACCCGTGTCCACGTGTGATCGGAATAATTACCGGTCACCTAGTAGGCTAGTACCAAGTAGTTTAGGCTGAATCACGATTACTGACGCAACAAAAATACGGTATTTACATAAAAAGTATGCGTGTTTGTGCTACATCTGTAGGTGGTTTTTCTTTGCACTGACTTGAGGAAAGCTGCTTTTATTTCTGTCTGATTTTACACTTTAAGATTCGTATCTATAAGATTGCTTGCTAAACGCTATCAAACATTTCAATTATACTTTTCAAATTAGAATCTTTAGACATTCAAAATGTGTTCACACAGTTCGGATATCAATCTCAAAACGATTTTGTTAATTAAATCAATATGATCTAAATTACTCGTGTAATTAAACAGTGTAGAATAAATCAAAAACTGTAGTAATTTATTATGTTTATGCGAATTAAAATCCGGTAGCCGTACGAGTTAGCGCGTTCATCGATTTAAACATTTAAATTCGACCGACGGAAGTATCACGCGGCGATAAATTATTTACGACCTTTATAAACACTTAAAATACCAAAAACCATTTCCATTCATAAGACGAACCGAAACGAACTCTTTCGAACGCACGAGCGATACTCATAAAACCTGTTTAGATTTTGATAATTTTATTAACGATCGAATGCATGGAACGCCGAACGCGAGCCTCTAAACTCTCATATATTACGGCTTTAACACAAATTATACAAGTTTAGAGGCACAACATAGACCGTACGTGGGTGCCTTAATGTTAAAATGTGTCATAAGTAATTATACGATCCAGGGAATTTTAATGTCTTCCAAATGTCGTCTACTTTATTACAATAGGAGCTTTACTGAACTGGATCTATTGTATCGAAACTTATGTTCGATATGAATAATATCGATATTAAGAATGTCATCTACCAAAAAGGTCTTTTCGAACAAAAAGTGGTAATAAAACTAGAGCTACAACTCTACAAGGTAGACGAATAACGTGGCGTGGTGCCCTCGAATTTGACAATTAGTGATGTGACGATACGCACCACGAACTACACGGAGTCTCCGCGGCTCACGGTAATTACCGTGTTGTGTTGTCCATTCACTTTATGTCGTTACCCAGATTTCTACATCTTCTTTTATGTCAATCCAAATTTGAAGCAGTGTCGTCGCAGTGTGTGTCGTAAACAATTTATTTTACTTGTCCCAACATTCATTAGGGGCACATTGTCTCACATTGGAACACATTTTAATGGCGCTACCATCCAAATTTTATTACGACAATTTGCCGCAATTATATTCTAACGATATGAATTAGGAGTTTTCGGTACAATAAATCTGTTCTCGAATTGTTGTGCTCGAAATAGTTTGAATACGTCTTTGGTGACGTCGCAGACAGAAGATGCGATCGCAATTAACGAAGTGTTTGTAGTCCTTGGGCATAAAGAAGTGCTAAAACGTACATCACAATTACTTCTTACATGTACCTAGCACCATTAGTACGGGCTTATGTAACAACAATATCTACAAGTGATCCGCTAATCATGCGTCTCTTTGATCTTTAGAAACGTTAACTCTTCAAATTCTTAGCACAAACACGAGAGAGACTGGGCCTGTTTATTGCTACACAGCGAATCAATTGAACAAACTGCTTTCGGACACTAACAGAAAGAAAACGATCCGTGCGTTGCGTCAGCAGCCAGATTAATTAAACTCCTTACGACCGGCTGTGCGTTATTCCATTTAAGTCTCGACGCACAAGTACCTACTTTAATTAGTAGTTTTCCATTTGTCGGACACCTGGTAAAAGCTATTTGACTTATTAGCTGAGTCGCCTGAGCTGATAGGTGTAAACGGATTTAAGCCTTAAGGTGATTTAATAAAGTGTAAATTAGTGAGCAGCCGGGTTGTCTCCGAGCTGTTTTATGAAGAGGCAAGATTTTCAGTGCGATCCCATTGGTTGGTGGCGTGCTAACGCAAGCATCACGCCTGGTACATTTTCAAATAGTTGTGGCCATAATTTGATAGTCTTTACGTCGTTGCTGACTTGTGAATTGGCTTTTATTATTTGTCTTTGAACACTCATGCTAATTTATTTTTTAGGTTTAACGGTTTCATCATGTTGTTTAAATATCACGAATGTTGTTAGTGATTCGTGTACAATTTATGTATGTTTCCAAATGTAAGTTATTATAAATAATGTTAACGCAATTCACAAGGCTTTTAAAGGCATTATTACAATGAGTTTTATCTATAAACCTCATATTTTACGTCTCATTAATAATAATATTTGGTTCTGAAAGCAGGCCCATGACTGTAAATAATGCTATTTATAATACTTCAAAAGTCAAAACGATGAAGTTAGAAATGACTATCCATCCGCTATTAAGCGATGGTCTCAAAGGGCCGAGTCGTCTATTGAATTCAGTCAGAATGCGTGTGCAGGACAAATGTAGGAGATCATCCTTCATATTTGACGTGGCAACGCTCCGACATAATGTCATTCATTTAGCGATACCATGCACTATTATTGTCGTACCAGTCATTAATGTAAAATCTAATCAATCACTTACAACATCGGGCTATTGTCATTTCAATTCTAGTTTCGGTCACTAGTTGGACAATTATCAGCTTTCTACAAATTGAAACGGAATTTCAGTTGGTCGATGAACAGTTTTGCAAACAACCAGACTTGTACGTCGGTGCCAGCACCGCTTTTGGTGTCAACCTAATGTCGATAATTAAATTTTGAGAAAAAGCCGCCGTCATTTAATAAGTGTTACACGATACAAGCACTTTTTGTCGCAACACTCCGGCAATTAGCATTAGAATGTGTTAATGATACAAATATGAAATATGGAAACTTCGACGTACGACGCACTTGATTATTAGCTGAGCAAAGATCTGACTGAATAGATGACAGAATTAGGAAAAACAGAATTAATCACAGAACTCAAAGATACGGTCATAAAAACAGGTTTATTAAGTGCAATTAAAACTTTTTGTGTCAACCCGGAAAACAGTGACGGAGAGGACAATAACAGTCGTTAATGTACTGAGAAAATAAACAATAAGTGGTCACGCTTCTCTTTGTTACCACTATCAACAAGTAAGCTCGATATACATTGAAAATGTAAAGTATTCAGCAACGGTAAAACTAATTATAGTTTCGGTAACGAATCGAGCCACTCACGACATGGCTACTTACTTAGTGGACGTTGAAAATGACGCAAAAAAATAAATCGTGAGTTCAACACATTCAAAATCTAAGAAAATAAACGATACCAAAAAACGATAATATGGACCAGTGTCAAACAGAGCGTTTTTAACTACTCAAGTTTTTTTTTAATTGAGACTTTAGCGCAATCATCTATGGTGAAATCAATTTAGAATTAGATTGTCCAATCAGTGTTTTTAATAATGCTACTGAATTATGGCTGTGTTCTCGCCATAAATTAAAAATTATAAATAATTTATTATATTAACGTAATTCAGTTTTTATTACGATTCAGGTGTTGTGAGCCGTTGGTCCAAATATGGCACTGCATTATGATTTTTGCTAATTTATTACATGATAAATAAAAAAACCGGCCAAGTGTGAGTCGGACTAGCAAACGCAGGGTTCCGTACCACCGTACAATATTAAGCAAAAAACGCCGAAAAAAACACATTTCTTGTATGGATGTCCCCCTTTAATTTTTAACTTTATTATTTGTATTTTTGTTAGAAATACACTGATGACAGACTGACAGATACACACCTGTTTACCTATTACCTACGGTTCATAAGATACAGCCCGCTGACAAACTGACGGACAGCGGAGGCTTAGTAATAAGGTCCCGTTTTACACCCTTTGGGTACGGAACCCTAATGAAGTTATGACATCATACATACTCGATAACTTTAAACGTATAATAAACCACTCCTTCTTAATGATTACAAAATAACATCATAGGTCTGTGCGTTTTTTCTCATAAGCAATCATTTAGTCGATTCCAATAGTGCTGGGCGAGTGTCGATGTCGATATAATGGTGCCCATTGCGAAGTACTACGTGACAAGGCGACGCAGGGCTTCAGTACTTAGCCCACAGCCACAAAAAATGATCTCATTTAGTTTCACCGATATCAACAAAACGTGAAAGGTAATTTCATAGTGCATTTTCATTTTAACACGCCTCTGAGCACTTTGCCCTTTCCACTTTCGTTGTTTTTTATCGACATTTTAAATTAAGTAGGTACTTAGTTATAGCTTTCGACGCGTCAACCTTTTATTTTACGTCTGGCAGTTCGTTGGCCGACTTTTTTGTTTATTGCTGTTTTCCTATTGTAAAGTCACGATGTTATAATGAGCTAGTTTTCTCATTGTTACCCCAAAGCTCAACACAACCAAAAGAGAATTTGGAAGATTAGAGAATACTTAACAAAAGCTGATAGATTTTGGACATGTCAAGCTGATGATTATTCAGCATCAGACAGATGTTCCTTTCATTATAATCGCAACATTATGAAATATTCTCAATTAGTTCCAAATGCGGTAAACTACACACACATGTGACATTATCACTATTTTGTCTTATTGTTGAGCGCAAATATGAACCCACACAATTTGGGGAATTTGTTATAATCCGCGTTGACTCTATTGTTATGCATTGTTACCGTGGACGCGGGATGATAACCGTAGGGGAGAACACAGGGGGCTGATGAATATAATAATTTAAGAATTTAGAAAACAGTGATCGATCTTCAATATTATTAGCAAACATTGTTATTTGGCGTGTATGGTCTCGGCAGCGTCGTGAATCGTACGCGGAATGCATGCATCAATGCGGTCATTAAAAATATCGGGGATAAACGTTGGCGCGGTCATATGGTACGGTACAGGTGGAGGCGCTCAGGCGCTTCGGGCGAGGAGTGCGATGGGAGTCGCTCAGACCGTCGCGGCCGTCCGCGTCGTGCCGAACCGGAGCGGGTTATTAATAATCCGCATTCACGTCGCACGAGCGCGGCGAGCGAGCGGCCCGCGACGACATTCCACACCATTGTACCGGCCCGCTCCGCCCGCGACACTTTTGTCTATTCACACCGATAAATCACCGCCGGCGGCCACAATGCCAGCATTATTTACCTCTAACGACGACCTCTTCGCGCTACATCGATTAATTAGTACAACACTACAGATAAGATAGCCGGGAAAGCGATCGCTTTCAATTTCCTCTCGAGGGGCACTCGGCGTAAAGTGTGCGTTAAGTGCGGACAATCGGAGATAAAACGTGCGAGACGAGCGAGACTCCCTTAATCCGGTGATCGAAGATTGCGAGGAAACGTTTTGTCGTGGGGTTGTACGCTCCACTCGCTGCCATTGTCTGGTCGTCACTAATTTGATTGCCCACACACGGCCACGCGTTGACGTGGGCGACCGGCCGTTGCGTGGATCCCTAATTAAACCTATGAGATGCTAATGGGAGTCATTCATCGCGAGGTCAGAGCGCTTCTCTGCCACACAGTCGCTGCGACACGACTTTTATTGCCGATCTACATAAACATGCATTCTAACCACTAACATTTGCATAGAATTCATGGACTGCATACGGTGACTTGTTTAGAAGTTCAATATCGACAGATCAAACAAGCGAACTGCTTTCCTGTTTTATTGAATTAACCGTTGGACAGACGGTCGCAGTCGCCACACGCGATGTGGACTCGCCCAGACGCAATGTCATAGTGCTTACACATACACTGTTTTAAATTGATTGTAATGTGTATGAGTTGTGAACAACTGTGATTCGAGTCAGGAGTCTTCTGGCTTTCATTACGCATTTACATGGTCATTCATCTTTGACCTCGCGATGAGACCGTGTCTTCGTCTGCCGTATTTTCCTTTAAAGATATTCCGTATTAACAACATTATAAAGGTATTAGCGAGAATCGCTCGAGGCCCGGCACCTATCTATGGCATCGGTCTGGTTAATATGCTTATTAAATTACGTCGATGGCAAAAACCGTGTTTAGCTTTAGGGAGTAATTAGCGGAATGAGTCTTATCGTAAGATTTAATCACTGGCTGTAATTATTGGGTAAGATTCGGACCACACTCGCACGCGCCCTTTCGGTTCGCCGTCAGCCGGTTCACTGACATCGAGGTTTTTTGTCATTATTGACTTTTACGAGTTGAGCAACAGCAACTAGCCACTAGATATCAACCTCACCTACAACCTAGTATGTATATCCAGATAAAATAGACAGTTAATAAACAATAAACCGTCTATTGTAAGCTGGCGTCATTGTTACTGTTGAATAGTAATTGGCATTAGGGTCAATCTTATTGATTAGCGAACAAAAATTCGTGAACAAGGCATGGGACCGGCCGCCACCGCCCGCATCGGTAACGAGCCGACTTTGCATATCAATGCCTATTTTAATATCGACATGCATCATTTGATCTAATTGCATTTCCTCCATATAGATTGACAGATAATTCCACATTTTATTTAAATAGATAACTGCTGTTAAATATTTATAATAATCACATGAACATGTTACATGTCAATTAATGTTACGCTGGAAAATAATTGACGTAAAAACGTTCTCAATTATGCAATAAAATAATGCTGGAGGTTTGCCTTATACGCTACAATCGGGCACAAACCTGGCTCTACTAAAAGTAGCGCAGCGAATTTTTTGTCCACCAGCGTGAACGAGTTTCAGATGCAATTTGTTTACTTTACATTGAAACGTCATCATAACGCAATTTTGTAGACAATGCACCGAGTGAACTTGAAGGTGCCGTAATCAGAAATCTGATAAAAATATCTCGACCCGGTTTCCACGGCTCCTGTAATTAATAATCCTCACGACGTGACCAAACAGGGAATTCTATAGGCTAGGTCAGAAACTGACTCCTAACATGGACGGCACGGACCTAGATTGACTTCAATCGATATCGCTCTCGACTCGATGCATCATCAATTCCATACTGTTCGCTCGATAAGGAGTAAGTAATTGTACACCAAAATAAATTAGTTCCCGCACTAAGTCCCACAATGGTCGGGTGAGACTTGCACATTTGTCCCCTCAGTGGCAGTCGTAGGAATCTGTTCAAAAGTGTTAAATCGGTTAATATAATGATGATGGATGCGGTCCCGACCAAACAGCCCGCAGCGGGGGTGTTTTACCCCACTATACAAATAAAATATTTTTATTATTAACTAGTTTCCCGTCCTTTTTGCACCCACAACGCTCCCAATTGACCCGTCTCCCTCGCACAGTTTAATCGAAATCATATTTCTGTTTTGTCATTATGGTATCACGTTAAGAGTTCCTCTCTTTTGTCCAGGATTTCGATTCGTTGGTTTCTTGTTTCCATTGCAGCTTTGGTTGTTTTTTTAATCAGCCGCAGCGGTAAAGTAATTTGAAACCTGCGGAGGTGGAGTACAGTTGTTCGAGTTTCATTGACTGCCATATTGTATATACTATTAGAGTTAAAAACCTGCAGAGTGTAATGTTTGCTTTCCTTCTGTTGCAGGTAATTGTCAATGGGCGCTTGCCGCCATCTGTCGCCCAGTAGCGGAATTCGCGGAGTGTGATTTTTTCAGTCCGCCGCGACTTCCAATGAATGGGAGCCCGACGATCCCCATTAAAAGGTGCAACCGTGTCAAAATCGAACAATATTGTTTAAAATGTAAGACAGACACATATGAGTTTCTTTCATCATCGCGAGGTTACCTGTGGGGGCTCACAAAAAACACCACAGGTAGCCCATTTGTTTGTTATTAATTCTCGCGTCGAATCTTGTTTTTTTACCGTCGACCACTCTAATACAGTGAGAATATTAATTATAATTATAAACGTAGCTCGTCGTCTTCGTTATAAGGTGCTCTCCTAAAGTTTTGCTTAAAAATTTAAATCTGATCGTTAATCATGCGACAATGTCGGTTTTATCTTGATTATTGTGTTTTTCAAATTTATTGTTTTCTCTCTTGACTTGAATCTTAGGACCTCATGATTTACTGTTTTTGGGTCTTTATAAATGAAGATAAAGAAAAATCTTATGAATTGATACCGTAACACTATTACGACAGCTAACGATGAATCAAAAGATTAGGATATTGATAAATCCGGATAATTCGTATTAAAAAAAAGATTTGTTATGACTTTTAATCTTATTAGAACTAAGCTACAACATTATATACTTAGTCGATACGCACTAATAGGCGCCGTCCGCTTTTAAATTGGAATAAAAATCTAACAATACTGTAGACACTGATTCACAAACTAGTGTTCCTATTTATTACGCTCCCCCACAATTATCACTGACATTGTAACCACAGCTCTTCTTCGAATGTAAAAGTCGGTGTCAGTAATCACTTCACTGTTCTGAACCAATAATAACATTTTTATAACGCGGAGACATTGAAAAGGGGGTTTTACTGTAAGTGGCCGCCGCGAAGGCGCGTCGTCAGGCAAATTATCAGGAAACTCCTACATACGCTTTCTGCACACACTAACTGACATTAAAAATCATACTTAGCGACTCCAATGGCCGACCGTGCAACAATACAACTTGCTACGTAATTGAGCAAGACGCACATTGATCTTTAATATTCCATTAAACCAATTGTATGCCCACAACGGATAGGCAATCATTTTCTAGTTTACATATTGACATGTCGTTTGCAAACTAACGTTTTCGTGTTATGGCTCCTTGCGTTTTGAGGCTTAAATATATTGCTTTAAATGCAAATTGTAGTGAATCGAATATAGCGAAAAATGTATTGCAGCTTTTAGTACATACTGACTATCGGTATAACGACAGGAGCAAGTGCATGGTGGCGCATCGATAGAGCCCACATGCGGTCGCGTTTACCACTCTTGCATTTTTATTACCTCGCATATACAAATGAAACCTCATTTTTATCCAATACTAAACATTGCCTTTAACTGCTTGCCTTGACTTCCCGAAAGTGCAAAACAGACCTATGACCTCACCACAGCCTATTTTGGCTCATGCAAATAAAATTCGTGATCGTGACAAAATAAATTGAAGAATCTGTTGTCATCCTTGACATTCGATTTATTTGAAACAATACCTGTGGTTCGACATTTCGTTTCGAAAGTGCACTGTATTACCGCATTAAACGCTCAACGTCCGTCAGTTGTATGCTCACGAGGTGTGGTAAGGGGTCACCATTAGCTCCTTCACTAATATATCACGACTCAGGCATTACGCGTCTATCGCCCCCCGTTTAGACGCGAATTGTCTGTGGAAAGCACCCATTGTGACCGGTGAAATTTATTTTCTTCGCGTCGTGGGAATGAAGCAATTATCTTCAGCCGTTAGATTGAGATATCGAATCGAATTTAGTGCTCTTTGTCAAGATAAGGCTCATCGAATCGACGACTATGAAGACGTCAATTAACAATTGACAAAGTACTAGGATAGAGCTTAGAAGTATGAAGAAAGTCTCCAAATGTTGATATAGTGTCGTCGAGCAACGACGCTGACTCGACTTGTTTAAGACACAAAATAACATATCCCGTTTATTTCTATGATCTGTGAATCCAAGGAAAACACTTGGAGTCGAGTAAAATAAATAAAAGATGGCGGGTGGAGCTCGCGATACTTCTCAAATTGAATATTAGATTGAAATTACGCGCTCGGGCGGCTCTCTCCTCCGCCTTTTGTTACGTGAATGATACATAAAGCGCGCGCGCATACAAACACAGCAATAAGAATTTTAAATTAGCATTCTTTTTGTGTAGCAGCCACCCCTACTCTACCCGCACACCCCACCGTCTTAATAATATGGAGAAATTGAGTTGTTATACACCCTTTTCGGAGGAGGCGCGGGTGCAACGGCACACCTCGCGAAGAAGCCTTTTTGTAATTGAATTTAGATATTCTTTTCCCGGATATAAAGACGGGGAGGTCGGACCGCTAGTTCCTCGAATAGAATACATGTAAATGTGGCGATATGAAATTCTCGAGTCGAGACGCTGCCGCCATGCCGCTGTGACGCTGGCGTGCCTTATTATTGCTTACTTTTTATTCCTTTTCTGTAACAGGGTTGTATAGATCGGTTCGGAATGCAATAAAGACTTGTATAATTATAACAAATATTTGGATGATACATAATGTAGCCAAAATAGGTTCTATTAATTTGATCAGCCTTCCGAGAAGCAACGTTAGCATGATACTGGTATGTAATTACTAAAGGCTATTAACATCGACCGTGTACAAACATGGCGGCTGATTGTGGGTTTCGTTTTAATTGCGCACACGCATCGCGATACCGAGTTAGAGGTCTCTCACTGAATCCAACGTGATGTATCTGGGATCGTGAGAACATTGATCAATTATTGATTTTGGAGCGATAGGCAGGCCAATACCGGCAGTTAATAACGAAATACAAACATGTACTTAAAGTAAAAATAATTACCATTAAATTGCTCGGAATTTCTTGTACACGCATTTGTAATGATCTGAAAATAATTTTGACACGCAATTCCTAAACGAGTAAAAGCAACACACCTATTATGTGCAGCAATTTAATCATTATCTCGAAACGTGACAACCAGTGAATTTACTAAATAATTATCCATTCAAATTCTGTCTGTCAACGAATTGGTAGTTCCCACAATTGTCACTCTCACCCGGTTCCCATCCTAAAATGACATTAAATAATAGTTAAAGTAAGCTAATTTTACAGTGGACATAAAGTGTACCCTCTCTCCTCTGAGGTAAATTCGTTAGCCATTACCAAGCCGTCACATTACGCGTCCACACCGTAACTTCATTAGGTCGAGGTGACACTGCAAGCGATAAGCGATTTTCACTTCCTTTTCTTTTAGATGTGATCAATCGATATTGATTTTGCAGTAATGTTGTCTAACCAGGCAAGCTTTATGTTGAATTTATATTTATATTTCAGGTAGGAAGTAGACTTTCATTAAAACCTTAAAAACGCTTGTTGAGGTGATTAGTCCATCGCTCTCAGTCTGAACCCGACCCATAGATCTCCACTACTTAATTGTTTCGACATTACATTCCTCCGTGGTCGGTAATTATCGACGACAACACTAAACTTCTGAGTCGGTGAGAAACTTTGTAGCGAGCTGGTAAACGTATTCGGATTTATTTCATCTTGTTTCTTCAAAGTACAAAATGGGCCGGCTTATACCTTTTGTTTATATTACCCCAGAAATTATGACAAAAAGGTAACAACCATTCAAATTAACGTTAATGACACATTTCTCGAGAACGTTAAGTCAGCGTCACGCTCATCCACGAGATTAAAACTAATTCGAGGTCTACCAAGTCCCAAATTATAGACGTATAGAGCGGCGGATGTCGCCGTGGCGGGAGCGGCGCCGGCGCACCGAAACCGCACGTCATTGTTTTTTGTGGAGAGGCCCCGCCACCTTCCGTACCGATGCGAGCCTCGCCGCTAATTAATTATTTCACATGTATCGATCATTAATTACGAACGGCGATAGCATCCACCCGTTATCTACACAATGAGGGCCAGCAATTTGTCGATCGTAATTATCTCACAAATCACACGCACCCACAAAAACGGATAATGATTTAAAATCTTAACACGACTCAGGCATTATGCCGCGTAGGCATTAATAGCAGAAAGCATCGAGATCGAATCAATCTTAATCTCGTACAGAAACGTAATCCAGATTTATTTATGACGGAGGAGAGCGTGTGCTATTATGCTCGTCTGCGGCAATTTGCCTCGGAAATTGTCTTAATCGGCCGCTCAAGGGACTATTTATGTATAATTATTTCCAAATTCGACGCTGCGTTTGATGCCTTTCCGCTCTCTTTGAGTTAGTTCGACAAAAAAGTCATCTGTTGCAACAATTAAGCTGGGGAAAAAATAAAAATAAGTATCGAAGGGTCCGCAATAATTACAGGCGCAAATTGACGGTTCGTAAGAGCCATCGGTCGAATGGCGCCTGGCAGGTTACCTGCAGCACACGCGATGCTCGCCCTCTGCCGGACCTCCACGGACATTCAATACATGTGCCAAATTAGTATTAATCTATTCAAACACAACTAGTCTGGTTCCTAAAATGGTTTGATTTAAATCACCGCTATAAATGATGTATCTATCAAAAGTTTTCCTGATAAAAATAAATGCTTTATCGGCATTTAAAATAGGTATCTATCGGACAACAAAGTTCTCGTCTATCGATATTGTTGAATGAAAACCTCTAACAAACTCAAGCCTTTGAGTGGAGCGATCAAAGGTTCGCTCCACAATGACAACAGCCGGCGGGCGCCTAACACAATTAGCTTCGAAAGCAAATAAATCATAAAATCATCTGGTTTATGATCCGATCTCAATCCGAAGATTACTTTGTGCTTTCAAATAATCCACTCTCTACTATGTGTTTGTATTTGAAGGCAGTACTGTTCCTCGATTAATTAATAATATGACAAATTAATGGGAAAGTGTTTGGTGCACGTTAATCATCATAAGTTTCGCGTTTCACGCGTCGAAAACGCTTTGTAATTATAGACACACTTGCGTTGCGGTAACTACGAATTTGCGTTGTCACTTTATTATCGTGTGAAATGAGAGAGCGTTTTTAATTAATAGCTTTCTCCTTGATTTTAACGTACTTGTTGGTATTGTGTTAAACGTGCGCTTACGTCATCCCATTCCATTTAAAAAATCCTTTTAGCAATATTTGTTCAACACCTGTTTCTTTTGTATATTATTATAATCATAATAATATTAATCTCCGTTAATACGAATAGTGGTATATATAAATCATGTATTTTATTAAATAAAGAGCGATTTGAAACTGGTTGCTAATGAAAGAATTTGATTCTCATATAGCAAAGTGAAACTATTATCAGAAATATCAGGTTTAGTAATGACATTAAAAATCTTAAAAGATTAGTTTGTTAGAGGTCTACAAGAGTCCATATTTGGCAACAGGATTCTAATTGGTATTGTTACATCTTTGACGGAATTTAGTCACTTGGTTCCAATTCATTACATACTTACATATCTATTTTTACCTTTTTGTTGATTTCGGACATTGCAATTTTCATAATACTTACATTTTTCATTTCACTTATTCCAACTTCCTTTGCTAATGAACATACGAGTATATGCCACTTCCAAAATATAATATCCTCTTATAGATAAACTATTCTACAATCCTAATCAACAGGTTTTGCAGAGTATCAATATAACTAATCTCTTTCCAATATTAGTAGCTCTGGTAAAACCTAAATCTGTTGCTGTCTGGCCTTCTCTATCTCCTTGTCGAACAACCATTACAGTAACGTCTGCTGCCGCAAAAAGAGGCATTCCCGTCGAGTTCAGGCCCATTACCGTTAATGAAGGCTTAAAGTTACCCTAACGGTTGACATTATTCCTTTAATTTCACTTATTCCAACTTCCTCTGCTATTCCAATATATACGCCACTTCCAAAATATAATATCCTCGAATAGATAAACTATTCTGCAATCCTAATCAACAGGTTTTGCAGTGTATCAATATAACTAAACTCTTTCCAGTATTAGTAGCTCTGGTAAAACCTAAATCTGTTGCTATCTGGCCTTCTCAAGCTCCTTGTCGAACAACCATTACAGTAACGTCTGCTGCCGCAAAAAGAGGCATTCCCGTCGAGTTCAGGCCCATTACCATTAATGAAGGTTTAAAGTTACCCTAACGGTGGACATTGTTCGGTTCGTACCTTACCATGTTCTACCCAGGTTGCTCCTTCGTTCCCACGTCTAACAAGACTACCGTCATTACGGACATTTTACATACATTCCCCCCACTTATTATCAATGTATTAAGTAAATCGTTCTTCTGGACTCCGCTCAATTTTATTTCCATTAATAGCTTTTCAACATTAGTCGTATGCAGGCTCTGGTTTTAAGTTGCCAGTTTAAGTTGACCTTCGTCTGGTAAAGGAATATATGCGAATGTGAGATCATGAATTGGACGTCAGTATAGCTTGAGCTTTCTGTGGTAGGGAATGTATATGATGGCAGATTTAAAAGGTGGGACACCAGAACTATTTGACCCCTCTGCTGTAGGTCAACGCTTCTAAAAGCTGGTCCAAGTAATGCCGGTTCGCAAACAATTTCCCACGACTGGTGTTTTACTTCGGAAACCTTGCATAATATCCAACAATGCGTTAATTAGTTTTCCTTCAAAGTACTAAGAGGTGTCAGAATATAAAGTTAACAGATAATCTGCATGTACAATGACATTCTAACAAGAATCAATTAATTATTCCATTCATGTCCAACTGATAAACATGGGAGTCCACGGTATTCCCATGTTGTTTGTGGGTGGAGTGATAACGAAACGATGCCTACACGTGAATTATCTATTCTTTTATCTTACTTTGTGACATATATCTTCCAAAATATATAAGAGTTACCTTATACAATAGAGAATTACGTTATAAATTCTTATTCAAAATTACAATGCCGATAGATTTTAATTTTAAGTGTTCCTCCAAGCACTATTTAAGCCTAACACATTATTCAAAGCTTCACTTTCAATGAGTTATTACTCTGAATATACATATGCAAAATTACAACAGGTCCAAGGTACCAGTATCGAGCCCCACCCGCATATAGTAGCGACTTATAAGTATTTCGGTGTCTGACAACGTCGACTTAATACCTTATTTATTGTAATTCCTCGCGCCGTCTTAGTAGATGTTGCTTAATGTGCTTTTACCATGTTTTCGTGAAGAAAGCAGTGTGGGGGTAATTATTTAGCAGTGTTCTGCGGTTTCGTTGGCGAGCGGCCGCCGACTTAATGAGGGCCTTCGTAATAACCCACGATTATTAATATGGACGTAGTTTACCGCGTCTCTCGTTACTGACACATCTCTCACACTGCGCTATTTACTCTGCCTTCCACGCTCACGCATATTCCATCTATTATTGCCTTACACGACGTCTAAATTTCAACATTATCTACTTCAGGTTAATTGTATGGAACATTATGATTCTCTAATTAATGTGCTCAGTTTTCATTCGTTATGCTGCTCAGACAACGTAATATGCTCCGAACCGCAAATGTCACAGTTGCCAACTAGTAAATTGTAATTCGAAAGTGATACATGGCTCACGAACTCCCATTCCGCTGATACGGTAATGAGTATGTTGATTGACTTTTCATGCCATTGCCTCTGCTAATTATAGGATTTAATGGTATCCGAGTATTATATCATTGTTAATTTCACTTCCATTGACTTTACCTCATTAAATTTCTTTTCGATTGGCTTTCTCTTAGATAAACAAGTGAGATTAGCCAGCGATCATGCACAATACTGTGTTCGTAAATTGGACATTGACAAAAACGTTATTGAATGGTTGGTATTCTGGCTATCAATTACATTGTGGGGAGCCTCATTAATGTTTTGAAAAGCGCGCATCTTCATTATGACGGGCTCGATAACTATTGTAGGAGAGTCAGATGCGGGCGTAGCGGTGCGCGTGCGGTGCGTCCGCCGTGCGACTGTATGGCAAATACGTACGAGCAAATTGCGTCAGTATCCACGCACACATGCGCCATTGTATCCGCCGTACTTTTCTCACGCTCACACACCCATATGTACGTGTAATTTGCACTCGAACGTAGCTATGTAGTACGTGTGTGTGCGTGTTTATCGGAAATTAGTTCTGCTGCAAGCATCGGGGTATCGGTGGAAATTGACAACACCACTGATTGTAACGATGGGAATCTGCGCACGTGTGCCCACATTAAACATTTACTTCACTGAGTGCCACTCTAGAACCGCAAAATACAAATTATAGACACATTTGACACACGAGCCTTTTGATTTGGCGTTTCTATAAATTTTAATGATGCTTTCGCGCGTATTATGTGGTATTATCCGGTAAAATACTATGTTAACATAGGTAGCTTGTTTTCTGTTAAAGCGTCACTTTATTTTTTATGAACTGAGATAGTTCGTTTCGTCTGTATATGTAAAAATAAAGATAGAAGCAAATTATAGCATTATGGACCATTCACCTCGACTCTAATTACCAGCTCTTTGCATAATTTCCATACACATTAGCACTGCGAAATGATCTACAAATTGCTATTGCTGAGAACTAGCATAATAATTATTATGTGTAATTAGTCTTTTTTACTTTGTCACTTGATAGTTTCGTATAATTGCAAGTGATGCATTTCTAAGCAGCATTTATGAGAATCCTGTTTGATTTGTAGTGGAAACCTTAACATCGGATATCTTAGCAGTTAATCGATTTTTTTTACAATTTTCATTCAGCCCTCTTGATGGTATATTTACCATCTAGAGCTTCTCACCAGCTCTAGTTCGTAATAAAGGGGTTACAAATAGATACAATTTCATCAGAGAGGCAATGGGTGGGCCACCTGTCACTACTTTGTCGACTTCATCGCGTGTATCAGGAATTCAGGTTTAAGGAGCCTTCCTGTTCGCTTCGTAATTTTGTTTTCTAATGGAATTTTAGCATCAATTTTGTAGGTTTTGGTCTTTTTGGAAATTTATTGATGATTTGCTTTTTAACATTCTTCATTATTAGCTAAAATCATGTTCATTATAGTTTCTGGAATAATATATTGATTCGATATACTTACTGATTTTTAGCATAGCAGAAATTAGAATACTTCGAGCATCATTCATTCAAATGATGAATCTGAGTAATGTAAACAAATAATCAATTTAATTGATTTATTTTTATCAAATAACAGTGTTAACAAGAAAATAGTATCATCTGTAGGTAACTTGACTTATGCTAGATAACAAAACAGGTAGAAGTTGCAACCAGCACCGTTACTAATTTATGAAATAACTTGTGTTAAGGGCAGTGTTACAAACCCACCATACTTCAGTTTCACAAAAGAATTGCAGGCAGATAGTTTTTTTTTTTTTAAATCAATGATAGTAATTTATATCAAATCTAAATAAGTCATCGGAAAGCTCCTATTACAAAATTGTTATTAAAAAAGTAATGTGTCATTGCAAAAGATGATGCAATGCTAGAGAGAGATACTGAAGCAGAAAATTATCTTCATACACTTAATTCAAGTAATAATTTATTTACCTAAAAGCTTTATTTGTCCATAGATAAATACAGGCATTCAAATTAAAAACCTCAATCCCACAGAATAAGTAAACTCTTTCATACTAACTGTGTCTTTTCAAATATTTACATTATCAAGTCCCGTTTGATATCAATTATCAAATGAGGACTTCAAGGGCCACACTCGACCGTTGTAATGCAAACAAATGCTTAGGCGAGGTTCAAATTATAATCTATAGGAAAACCAAGGTCTTGCTCATAAAACTTTGTTGACATTGACAAGGAATTTTGATCGAATTTAAATTATGTTGCTTGTATTTTACGTGCTTGTGTGATTTTTGACGATATTCACCAAATCTTTGGTAAAACTTTTGATTTTAAGAAGAAACGGAAAGAAAGAAAACTCTATATACAAAACTTATAAAAAAAGACTAGTGTGTAATTTTAGAATTGGCTAATAATATATAGCACTACACACATATGCTTAGGACCTGTCCTAAAATTAATGAAAATTGTCTTCAAATGAGGAAAGAGCGTTTTACAGACCCTAAATACTTCTCATTAGCTTTTCACCTTACAAAGATAAGGACATTAGTTTTATGATTCTCAATGACAATTGATATGTCAATGTTAATTTGGACATACAAACTTAAACAGCAACTTCCCATACTTACCAATTCTCCATTGAAGCACATGACTAGGTATCCAATATTAATCATACTGGTGACAACTAATGATTCATAATAAAAATGTTAAATAGTACTAGGTATGTAGCCTTCATATTACTTATCTTTCCTCTCGACAAAACATCAAAGCATTACTTACCATTTAATAAATTACTTAGAAAGACCGAATTTTTATTATTATGTGATAAATTATTTTTCTAAAACCTTTGTAGCTTTTTGAACTTTTTCTTTTACAAGATGTTAGCTATCAACTTCCTTAATATTTTCTTTGTTTTATGCTAGTTGGAAATTATCTTCAGCTTTCTATTTGTCTTTGTACGGTTTTGTGTTACAGAATTTTTGGTTTGCCTCCTGCTTCCCTGAAAATGTCCCCCTCATGATAATTTAGATTAGTTGATAGTGTTGATACATTGATAAAACCAACATTCAGAAAGATAATTCTATTCAAGCCGAATTCAGCAGGTTGACTAAAAGTAACAAATTCAGTTAACCAATATGTTATAATTTAAATACTAATAAGCATTATCAGTGAGTTCATCCGGTGTAAGGATTCGGGTATTTGTGGTAAATGCTACGTTATCACATCCTGGCTTAATCATTCATTAGTCAGTACTTGATTAGTATTGTGAAATTACAAATTAGTCAGTTTCATTAATTGGAAATGTTTTAAATCAAACATTTATTTATGGGTCATCTTATAAGAGAAGTCGAGGAAAACGACGTCCTTGTTCAGAATTACCCTAGTTTGAAAGATAAGTTTCTTCATGAAATTATGGTGACTTATTAGAATTGCATTTGAATTCATAGGATCATTAAAACTAGGCCTGTTTGAAAAATCATAGTGAGTTATAGATTTCTTTAGCGTTAATCTCGCCTTCAAAAAGGTATGTACGATTCTCTGAATAATAATAATCATTTATTCTTTACGTGTCATGTGATATTTTTCATCGATTATCTCGACTGTCAACTAAGTAAATATATTATTTTAGTCCTCGTTAGGTATTTGTAGGACAAGTATCTTTGATAACGTTAGATTACGGAGATGACGGCTTAATCTCGTTTTTAACGAATTTTTATTCTAGATTGCCTGTTTATTATCAATTGCGTAAGTGTGGGTTCTAATCAAGTCTTATATTGAGGGCTATAAGGGCTATTTTTCGGTGAGAATTAATTTTATCACGATACATTTTAAACTTGTCGAGACCTAACGTTGTTGGTTGTTTAATTGTAATAGTGTCAGCATTGACATCGTGGACAAGCTGTCATACGGATAAATTGATCGTGGTTGTTTGCGCAAATGTCAGTTAGATAACGATTACCATGTATTTTAATTTGATATAGGTATTCGTGATATCTATGGGAACTCGTGGCTTATCTGTTATCAGAAAGACGGTATTAATAAGCTGAAATATTTTATTGGTAGACAGACCATGTTATTGTTCACATTTGTTGCTTCTAACGGGAAAATATTTCATTATAATTTAAATATATGTAGGTGTATCCGCCTAATTTAAATAGGGCACCTACTAAAGGATCTATCTTTGGAAAACAACACAGAGTGACACAACGATGACCCTACCTACTTCCGGTTGCGCACCCGACACAAATGTATTCAACAGTCACCTTCAGCTCTTTGAAACTGGTCCGTGAGAAATAGGTGATTGATTATATGATAGTTTACCGTTCGGTAGCGGTCCGATACCCATCAGATATTTGGCTATATATCATGTAAATCGAAGATTTTAACGAGCCTACGCCCATTCGACTTCCGACTTTTTACTCACAAGATAATTAGTATAAGTTCATTGAAACTTTACTAATCGATCGATGTGCTAATATGTGATGTGGTTTGTTGCAGGAGAGCATGTGATGCCGGCCTTTGACGCCCGGCGCCATGCCCACGCCGCTGCAGCCCGGCGGCCCCGCTAGCGGCCCGCCTCCGGAGCGCAAGCGGCGCCGCAAGCGCGACGATCCGCAGAGTTCAGCCGCGCTCGAGCCCGACGACGACGACGGCGACATGAGTCCCGAGGAAGAACCGCGCAACGCGCCCGCGGCCCCCGCGGCGCCCACTCCTGCGCCATCCTCCGCGCCCGCGCCTACCTCACCCCCCGCCGCACCTGATGCCGTCGATCTCACCTCGCACAGAGACTCTCCGCCGCTCTCCTCTGACGTCGAAAGATTCGACGGCAAGATCGTCTACAACCCCGATGGATCTGCGTACATCATCGAGGACCCTGAATTGTCAGAAGGAGAAACCAGCATGTCTGATCTACCCAAAATAGAACCTGGGTGCATCGTAGACAGCCGCGACAACAACGTCCTAGAAAGACAGCTCGATTTCCCACAGATAGCGAGCGCATTCTACGTGTCGAGAAACCCTTCGTTGTACGGCGCCCTATACGGAAGACTAGCGGCAGAGCGGGTGCGAGCGAGACCCGACGCGCCCGTCATGCATAGCTATCGAGTATTCAGTTTTCGAGGAGGAAAGGACGTTCCTAGACCACCATCTCCTCCAGCTGAATGTCCCGTCAGTGTTCCAGTCAAACCGATCCTAATGTGTTTTATATGTAAATTGAGTTTTGGCTATGCAAAATCATTTGTAGCACATGCGCAAGCAGATCATAGTTTATCATTACTGGACTCTGAAAGAGACGCCTTATCGAGAGAGAATGCTTCAGCTATTATCCAATGTGTAGGCAAAGATAAAGAACCGCTAGTCTCATTTTTAGAACCTGTTGGTGCCGCGGCACCGCGATTATCATCTTCAGGAAGCCCTAATATGACGGAATTACCAAGCCCATCGCTAGACAAGCGACAAGATTTAATGACAACCGATAGAGATACTGAATCAATGCTACTTAATGGCTCATGCGATGAAAGGAAGCCAAGCCCCACAGCGGCGTGGAGGCCGCCACGGTCGATCGCTGAATCGCTAATGCCACAACATTCCTTGATCTCCGTGGCCCATCCACACACAATAAATGCTTCAGTACAACCGCGGGCCAGTCCCAATTCATCCCCCCCGTTTCAAGCAACTCCACCTGCTTTCCTTTCTGGTACGACGATAGGTGTCTGTCCAGATCATCTAGGAGGACGGCCCTCCGGTGCTGACTGCCCCAAATGTGAACTAATATTAAACTCAGGAAGACTAGGTGGCCCGCTAGCCGGTATGCACAGCCGAAATTCCTGCAAAACCTTGAAATGTCCGAAGTGTAATTGGCATTACAAATACCAGGAGACGTTAGAAATACACATGAAAGAGAAACATCCTGAAGCCGAGACGAGCTGTATTTACTGCATAGCTGGACAACCTCATCCACGGCTGGCACGTGGAGAAACCTACACCTGTGGATACAAACCATATCGATGTGAAGTGTGCAATTACTCAACTACGACTAAGGGCAATCTAAGTATACACATGCAATCTGATAAGCATTTAAATAATATGCAAGAGCTTCAGAACGGTGGCAACCCTGGCGAAGGAACTCTACCTCCTCCGCCACAACATACTCCTCCAGGCCCACACAAGCCACCACTACCACATCATTCACCCTTAGGTCAAAAACCAAAGCCAACCTTCCGCTGCGACGTCTGCAATTATGAGACAAATGTTGCGCGCAACCTGAGGATACACATGACTTCTGAAAAGCATACGCATAACATGTTGGTGCTACAACAAAACGTGAAGCATATGCAGACGTTATCAGCTCTACACCACAGACAACAAAGCCAACAACAACTTGAAACCTTACTGCATTTCCATAGCAGTGATGCTCCACCTCCTAATCCTGAGGCCGCACTCGCAGACATGGCTTACAATCAAGCACTGATGATCCAACTTATGACAGGAGGACCTGGTCCTTCACCACCTGAGCTGGGTGCTCATCTTGACGTTGGCCTAAATCCAGAAGCGATGGAACCCCCACCGGAACCAGCTGACCCAGAGCCAGAGAGAACATACCACTGTTGCATCTGCAATTGTTTCTCCACAGACTCGTTAGAAGCGCTGGGTCATCACTTGGCACAAGACCGCACGAAGATCAGAGAACAAGAGATCCTAGCTTTAGTAGCTGGCCATTACGTTTGCAAGCTCTGCACGTATAAAACTAACTTGAAGGCCAACTTTCAGCTCCATTGCAAAACTGACAAACACTTACAAAGGCTGCAGCATGTAAACCACGTGAAGGAAGGTGGACCTAGGAACGAATGGAAACTGAAGTTTTGCGGTGGTGTTGGTACGGGTGGCGCGAGTGTCGGTGGCGTGCAAGTTCGCTGCTGCGCTTGTGATTACTATACCAATTCGGCGCACAAGCTGCAGCTTCACGCGGCTGGCGCGAGGCACGAGGCTGCTGCCTTATTGTTGAGACATCTTCGTGAGTGTGCGGCGCGTATTACTCGAGAACGACCACGAGTATACCGCTGTGCTCTCTGTGGCTTCGGAGCCCCTCACCGTTTGCCCCTTCTGCAACATGTTCGATCTGTCAAACATCTACAGATGGAACAAATCCATCAGCTCCAACGTCGGTCTGAGGGCAAAGATCCAACGCCTGATGTTGCTGAATTGTTCCAAGTCATTCCTCAACCCAGTGAGCTACCGAGCCCGTACGATCAGCAAGACAACGGTAAGTACCTACTGGTATATTTCTCATTATTATTATTTTACATGACGAACCTCCTTAGATAGTTACGAATCTATTTAATTTGTTCTGCTTGTTATGTAGGCTGCTCATTCAAACATAGTTACGAATAATCTAATTTAATTGTTTTTTTTTTCTTATTTTTAGTCCTCGTTTGTCTTTTCATGTTCACTAGAGTAGTAATACGGAAATTGCTTATTTGTCAGCTAACAATTTTCCAACCGTGACTGGTCTATTGTTATTGCACATTAACTTCCTCAAGGCGTTGTCTCCGTAAGTTAGAACTTATCTAATGATAATATAATTAGTTAGTTACATAACGAACGAGCCCCACGAACAACGTAAAAGTATTCTAGCTAGACGTAGTGTTTGCTAGTGTCTATACAATGACGACATAAAAACCATTCACGATCGAAAACCGATTAGATGCGCGTGCGCATTCTGCTCAGTTTTTCTGCTTCGCGCCAGATGTCGCTCGTGACAACCTTTATTCAATCAATAAACGAACGCGACGCAACGAAATATATTATTATTTATTACTCCTGTGCTAAACACATTTCGTAACATTTTTATTCTATAAAGCGTAAAAATCCCATTAAAATTAATTCAACCAAAACCATTACCGGCGTTCGTATCGATAAAGTAATACTGAGTCGACTTATGAATGTGATTTCGAAACGTCACTATCGGTTTCCAATTTAAACCGATTCGTTCCTTAATCAATTTTGTTCTGCGTTTTTTCAAAGTGAACTTCTTTCTGTGGATCGTGTCAACAAACATAACGATTTGTTTGATGTTAATTTGTGAGTATTGTGAGTGTGATACGAGGGCACATCGTGCGCTCCGTTTTCGTCAACGGAGGCTTCATTATCGTTTATCGCGTGACCGTCACTCCGTGTTCAATCTGAGAGGCAATCTCCATTTTAAGCGATGAGCATTTAGCGAAGAATTCGTAATCACAATAATGAGATAATTACACACGAACAAAATTTAATTTAAAGCGCGCAACATTAGAACAGGTTTCTTTAATAACGTACGCCTTACACGGTGTCGCCACAGTCGGATGCCGTCATTGGTCGGAGGCGGCTCCGCCCCGCGCGCGAGGGAGACGGAGAGAAGATTTGAATTGAGAACGCGAATTTTCCATAAGTACCGCACACGGGACAATGACTCGCATTACGTATGTGGCGGTCGCGCATTAAGGATGATTGCCCCCTTGTGATGAGGCTGCTACATCATCGCACAATGTCGCCGGCCGCATCGCCTCGCGCATGTTTATGGCCACGGTGAAATACGATAAACTCCGAGAGAAATGTGGAGGCGAAAGAAATCCGCCTTACACCATTGTGCGCCTCATGTTTATGCTTATTACTTATTTTCACCTTATTGAGAGAGCCGTTTTAAACGATCGATTTTGATATAAATTTTAGGTTTTCGAATTGCTTACGGTTCATTGTAAAACACGACGATGAGCTAAATGCGTTGTGAGGGAAGATTGCATTCATTTAGATTCACACGCTCTCGAAGTACTCGCATGACAACAAAAAACATCGTTCTTTATGTTATGCGACGTCATTTGTGTAGCTTCCTTTGAGTCTGTCACTGTTTTACCCCTCGGCTACTGATTCATTAGTTACTGTCCCTATCATCAATATGATTAAAAACCAGAATAAGAACCGGTTTATAATTTAATTCGTATACAAGACCAGCACCCTGTCCCAAAAGATTTTTTGCTTTGCTGAGCTAAAATCAATAAAGACGTCCGAGACATTATTCGGTAAAAGATTGAAGACGATAATACAATATTTTCGTTAAAAAAAAATATCAGGCATAAAGTCCACCAGCAGGCTACATAATACATCAAGATTTGTAAACACAGTAAGGACCCTAATGGCCAGTTGGAACCACTTTAACGTATTCAAAATCAACTTGAAAGAGTTTAATACGCTGGCCATTGCAGACTCCAGTTTGAAACTCGAACTCGCAACACCGGTGCGCAAAGACAGTAAAACGTCCAGCTCCCATTGTGTCCCTGACGCCACATTGTAAAAATCCTGACCTAAATCTCGCAAAACAAAACTTACACTGCACAATACTTACTTTACGACGCTATAACGATGTGGTGTTTCCTTAGAAAAGACCCTTTGTCCATTGACAAAAAGCGTCAGAGATCGCATTTATGCAGACAAGGTCCTTTTACCTGGCCATTGTTCTATGCTCCTACCAGACTGTGGGACGGCGGCTTTACATCATAAATAATTACATTCACTGGTCACTCTGGAATTAGGGTCAGTTGCGCTATCATTATTATTACGTACTCGGGTTTACTTATCCCTCTCCCCTTCATTAGATGTAACGGTTTTAACTGCTTAAAACTATAGAACGGGTTCCCGAACAGGGGAACGACTGGTTTCAGCTTCACTCGACTGTGAGATAATTTCCAGTTTTAATTAAGTAAAATTTCAATGTATTGCTTCGAGCATTTTTTGCGCCATTATGGATTGACAAAATAAGGGATTGGGACTGCACTAGTCTAACTAGCCATTCCCAAAATATTCCATTTATATGAAATCTTTGTATCATTTGTTCCGGATTTATTCTTTGCCAAATCTTTACATTTTGTGTGTGACGAACACAAAAGCCGGCCGGTCTGTTGCTCATCTAATAAACTATAATTGTATCGTTACATTTACGAATCAGCTCTCCCTCGGCCGTTTCTTTCACCTTCCTTATTTGAGCGTAAACAATGCGGCCCAGCGTCTTTCACACGCTGCCGCGGACTTATCCTTGGTCAAAATAATAATTGCACACTCACATACAGTCGTCTCGCTCACACCCGCAGTCACATACGTCAACTATCCCGATGCATTTGATCCGATGCGAAACGAAATATTCGAAACCTTTTGTAATAATGAACAATGATTGTTTGCTCGTCCTGTATCTCCTTTGTGTGCGAAATTACAATATACTTGTTACGTTAGCATTAATACATCTGTGGATGTGTGGGTACGGGATGGATAGAGCGATACCTTTGTCTTGCCGGGACGTCGCAAACAAAACGAGTCCTACTAATAATATAAAAGAGAAGAATTTTATTTTTAACTTCAATTCAGAAAAGTAACAAACGCTCGCACCGAACAATAGTGAGCTTCATTTATAGAAATAATCTTTTTTGTAGATAAATCTCACGTAGACGTAGGTAGACATTGTGGATTTACGGCATACAGATCTGTATCCATTCGGCTCGCAGATTCCATAGCGGGAGGTTCGTCGTGTTCTATTTGCGTTTAATCAATCCTCGTTACGTAAACAAACATTTCATTGCTTATTTTTGTTAACAGACTCTAAAGAGCCGATCGACCAGAAGCCTGAGCTAACTCCAGAGCAAAAGATGATGAGATTTTTGGAACAACACCAGCAGCAACAACAGCAGCAGCAACAACAACAGCAGCATGTACAACAACAATCTCAGCAAGGTTCCAGTGAGAGGGAGGAGGAGCGCGAGACTCCGGGACCACACACGTGCCCTTATTGTAACTTTAGTTGCTCGAACGAGTCTCGCCTACACGCACATGTCTCCTCCGTACATGGCGATCCCTCGCGACATTTCATTTGCCCTCTTTGCCAAGATGGCTTCAAGGAACGACCAGCCCTCGAACGACACGTCATGCAAATCCATTCCGTTAACTCTGAAGGACTACAGAGATTATTATTACTTGTTGACCAAAGTCATTGGTTAAACGGTGGAGCCCAATCTCAGAGAGACGAATCTCGACAAGGTGATGATGAACGGGAGATTTCGTCGCCTCGATCGGAGGGAAGTGCTGATGGCGAAACAGAAAGATGCTCAACATGCAACCGTACCTTCCGAAACGTTGATGAATTGTGCCAGCATCAGAATGAGTCCGGCCATCTAGAACTGAAACAAACACCTCAAGGGCCGGGATATGTGTGCTGGAAGAAAGGCTGTAATCGATACTTTGATGCGGCTCATGCGCTACAAAATCATTTCAGAGAAGCGCACGCGCGTAACTCCATTGCAAACATGTCAGTGTCTGAGAAACATGTTTACAAATACCGTTGCAATCAATGCAGTTTAGCGTTCAAAACGATTGAAAAACTACAGCTGCATTCACAATATCACGTTATCAGAGATGCTACCAAGTGCGTGCTATGTGGACGGAGCTTTAGATCTGTGTTGGCTCTTCAAAAACACGTTGAGACGTCCCACCCTGAATTATCTGAAGAAGAGCTAAGTGCATTCAAACGAAGCTTAGCATCGAACCCTTTACTACAAGCTGCCCAAGGCACAGCTTTAGATGCTGCAACTGCAGAGCTCCTACGCAAGGAAGCTTTAAGAACTCCCGATGATGACCTAGCAGATATGGAAGACAGAGATTCAAGCGCAACCGTCGCTGATGAGTCCGGTCATAATGACGCCGAAAACTCAGATGACTCAATTATTTACAAAGATCAACAATTCTTGGAAGATTACCTAAATTCCCAAGCAATGGCGGAAGATTCATATAATGACCCCAACAGAAAGTACAAATGTCATCGATGCAAGGTAGCATTTACGCGCCAATCGTACTTGACTGCACATAACAAAACACTTCTCCACAGAAAAGGTGAAAAACTAACCTACCCCATGGAAAAGTACCTTGACCCAAACAGACCATTCAAATGTGACGTATGCAAAGAGTCGTTTACGCAAAAGAACATTTTGCTAGTACACTACAATAGCGTGAGCCATTTGCATAAATTGAAGCGAGCTATGCAAGAACAACAGAATAATAATAACCCTCCCGTGTCGCCTGGGGCGGGCTCTGCGCCCTCTAATTTGACACTCACTCCCAAGAGTACATCGAGTGAGGAGGATGACCGCAAACGGTACAAATGCAACATTTGCAAAGTTGCCTACACACAAGGAAGCACGCTCGACATTCACATGAGATCAGTGCTGCATCAAACACGCGCAGGCAAATTACAAGAGCTTGCTGCGGCTGGACACGTGGACTTGTCAAGGCCGTTGGTAGAGCAGCCGGACCGAACCGACCCCGCCAAAATTTTACAAGACGTGTTGTCGCCGAAAAATACATCCCCTTCGTCTACAAGCAGTGGGGGCCCGCGTTCCTCGCCCCCTGCGCGCCCAGGTAGTCCGCGATCCCCGCGCGCAGGTAGCGCTTCGTGCGATCGCTGTCACGCGTCATTCCCGAACGGGGAGCTACTCGACGCACATCGAGCGACTTCATGTCCGTTTGGCGATGCGCGGGCGCACTCGCCACTAGGTGAAGCTGAAACAGCTGCACTTGACGAAATGGTCGCCAAGGGCAACCCGCCCAAACGCAATTCACAAATGTATAAGCAACTGTTGGAGACTTTCGGCTTCGATCTCGTCATGCAATACAATGAAAATCAGCGAAGAAAAATGCAAGAAGAACGAGAGATGGCGCGCGTACCAAGTCCGCCGCCACCGCCTCCAGAGGAGAAGCCCCCGGATGGTGAAACTAAATCGACGTGTCAGCATTGCAATAAGGAGTTTTCTAGTGTGTTCGTTCTTAAAACTCATTGTGAGGAAGTGCATAAAGACAAAGTACCGCTGGAATTTCTGGAACAGTTTGCTGAACAGTTTAAATCGGAGTATGAGAGGAAGTCTGGTGCGCCGAACTCCCCGCGCGCAGCATCGCCCGCGCCGCAGGGTGAGAGGTCGCCGTCTCCGCGTGGTGATAACAGTGGAAACTTTAATGAGAACGGGAGGGATGCGCAGGGAGATGCGCAAGCTGGTGCGTTACTAGCTGCGCAAGTGCAAGAGATGCAGGCGGCTTTGAACATGATCCAACTACAACAACAGCTGGGTCAGTTGCACCCGATGGTGGCTCAAATGCTATCGTTGGGCCTTCCCCTTGGCTTAAACGTGGGTGCGCTGGCAGCGATGAACCTCCAACCACCTCTGGTTCCGCTGATGCTGCCGCCTCCTCCGTTCGACTCAATGCCCTACGCTCATGATGCGCAAATGAAACAACAGCAACTTTTACAGCAGCAACAGCAGGTGAGTCCTTATTTGTTTATAACTACTACGCCCCGCGGTTTCACCCGCATAAGTCTCGATCATGTGGGAATATCGGAATAAAAAGTACGCTATGTCCTAACCGAGGTCATGGTCTACCCATGTGTCAAATTTGATCCGAATCCGTTCAGCCGTTTTAGCGTGAAAGCGTAACTAACAAACTCACTTTCGCATTTATAATATTAGTTAGGATAACTCTACTTCTTAGTAAAAATCACGTAGTTAATACATCTAATTACTTTAACGTTGTAAATAACAATAAACAAAGCATTAGATAAATAACATTACGTATATCCAACAGTTAAACATAAAATAATGGAAATTATACAAATTAGTATTAAATGGTTTGTGATGTCACATTAACGCCAATGTGGAATAACATTAGTATCTATTTATAATAACTATGACGTATAAAAGTTAAGTGAATAGCGTTTTAACTTATTCAGTACAGAATCAATATTATCACAATAATCACCTACGTTAAGTGAACAATGACAGATTTAGAATCAATTAAAAGAAATCATGACTCGAATTTTAAAATCAAATGTGTTTTTTATGCTCATTATAAGTTCGATAGCTCCTATGTGTAATGTAATGATCAACTTTTCTGTTTACCAATTAAAATTCAAAGTGTGAATATGGTTAGCACATTAAATATCTTATTTCGAATTGCACAATAATATATCAATCATCATACATCTTATTCGCAACGAAATCGACAACCAACCAAAACGGATTTAAACTTAAATAATAATTAAAAATCAATTTCAAGCCGAATATTACTGCGCAATCATTTAGCAACACTCAATTACCTCAGCTGGTAAATTCAGTCGAGACGTACAAATAACATGTATTTACTTATACAAACACAAGGCTTCGCATTGATTATTTTCGTCAGTTACTGTGTAAACTCGATCGTGGGCAATAAGGATATCTACGACGTAGTGTGAGATAAGCTCGACGATTTACGTTAGCTATCTGTTTGCACAAGGCGACAGAGAATCTATTGTTGTATGAAGGGTCCGACCATTATTATTAGTAACGACTTCCCTTAGTATTCGGACTTACCTGCTTAATATCGTTATAGATAAATGTACCCTTTAACAACTGGAAACTCGTTTCGTTTCTTTGGTCTCGAAGCTTGTATTTAACAAAGATTTCTTTTGTTTGCAGGCTAACGCTGCAGCGGGTCAAAAGCGAGCTCGCACTCGCATCACTGACGAACAATTGAAGATTTTGCGAGCGCACTTTGACATTAACAATTCGCCCAGCGACGAGGCTATCGCAAAAATGGCCCAACAGTCGGGACTAGCAACTAAGGTAATCAAACATTGGTTCAGGAACACTCTTTTCAAGGAGCGTCAGCGGAACAAGGACTCACCTTACAACTTCAACAATCCTCCTTCCACGACTCTCAACCTCGAAGAGTACGAGAAAACCGGTGAGGCTAAAGTAACGACTTTGGATTCATCAGCAAGCTCAGATGAAGGCAAACCACCGCCTGAAAAAAAAGCAAAAATTGAGGACACCAGTATGGTAATACCACAGGAGGTAAAGTCAGAGCCTAACGACGAGCCATCGATGGAGGAGAAATACCACACATACGATGATCGGCACCAGGAAGATAAGAGCTTTATTTTTCCCCAAGCGCCGATACAGAGTCCAGCGCCAATAATACATACAAATGACCATCATCACCAAAACAAATCGCGACCGCAAACTCCCACGCATATATCGCTGAACTCACTGATTCAGTCTCAATTAGATTCAATCCCGGCTACGAGTATACCGCAGCCGCCTCATCCGTCGATGCTTCCACCAAAAATGAATACTAACTTCACGTCCCCAAACTCCGCGCCCCCGAACGTCCTACCTTTGACCCCGAATCGCAGCCTCAGTCCTGGCAGGGGACCGGCCGATTTCGGACTTTCCGGGGGCAATTCGAACGGATCCAACAGCTCAACGGGGTCTTCTGGCAAACGCGCCAACAGAACTAGGTTCACCGACTATCAAATCAAAGTATTACAAGAGTTTTTTGAAAACAACGCCTATCCCAAAGATGATGATCTCGAATATTTATCGAAGTTACTGGGATTGAGTCCGAGAGTAATAGTGGTATGGTTTCAAAACGCGCGCCAAAAAGCACGGAAAGTCTATGAAAACCAACCAGCTGCAGATCCACCTGCGAGCGCCACAGACGATGCCAATAGATTTCAGCGCACTCCAGGTCTTAACTATCAATGCAAAAAGTGCCAATTAGTATTCCAAAGGTACTATGAACTCATAAGACATCAGAAGACTCATTGTTTCAAGGAAGAAGATGCAAAAAGATCAGCACAGGCACAGGCGGCAGCAGCTCAAGTGGCTGCCACATTGAGCAGTGAGGATTCCAATTCGAGCAATGTTGAACACCAACCTCCGCACGTGCCGGTCTCGCCCGCCCCGCCCCGCACGCCGACCCCCGCGGCGCCCAACTACCCAGTCTCGCCAGCACCACCAGCGCCCTTAACGCCAGTTACTCCACTATCACACGCACCCCGTGAAGAAAAAGATGGAAATTTTCAATGTGATAAATGTAACCTAGTCTTCCCTCGGTTTGACCTATGGCGGGAACATCAACTGGTTCACATAATGAACCCAAATTTATTCCCCACATACCCGCCGGATTCCCCTTTTGGGATACTTCAGCAGCACGCGCAGCTGCAACAGCTAAATGCGTCCCTTGGGAGTGATGAGGCTCGCCATCCTTTAGTGGCAGCTCTTAATCAACAAGTAGCAAAGAGGAAATTCGATGAATACGAAGAAGTGGATACTGGTGAACAGCCAAAAGACAAACGCTTAAGAACTACTATTCTACCGGAACAACTGGATTACCTCTACCAAAAATACCAAATCGAATCTAACCCATCGCGAAAAATGCTTGAAAACATAGCACGTGAAGTTGGACTAAAAAAAAGAGTGGTACAAGTTTGGTTTCAAAATACACGAGCACGTGAGAGGAAAGGACAGTTTCGTGCGCATGCACAAGTGATAAACAAGCGATGTCCGTTTTGTCCAGCTTTGTTCAAGGTGAAGAGTGCATTAGAAAGTCATTTGAGCACTAAACACGCAGATCAGTGTGCGAGAGGCGAAATCAATGTAGACGCGCTGCCTGACGAAGAATTAAGTACAGAATCAACACCGAGTTTTGGCTCCCAACAAAGTGACCGGCAGCAAAATTTTTCCCAAGCGGGGGCTCCCATGTTGCCCCCTATTTTTCCACCTTTTCACTCAGACATGGAGAAATTTATCAAGCAGTACAGTGAGGAGTCAATGAAACGCTATGTAAGTGAATTACAAGCGCATGCCGCCGCCCAACAAAACGGTGTTGGAAACAATGAAGCATCTGAGCGACGCCCAGAACATGGAAAATCAGAGATACCCTTAGATCTCAGCAAACCAGTTGATCTGTCACGACCCGGGTCGGACGCCGATGAGCGCTCTGACACCGCTTCGGAGACTATGGAGTTCTACGAGGAAGACGAGCCCACCTCGCCACTACCGGGCCAACAGTCGTCGCGGCCCCCGGGCAAGCGATACCGCACGCAAATGTCATCCTTACAAGTGAAGATAATGAAATCGTTATTCGGTGACTATAAAACTCCTACTATGGCCGAGTGCGAGGCGCTCGGGCGGGAAATCGGGCTGCCTAAACGTGTGGTGCAAGTTTGGTTCCAAAACGCACGTGCCAAAGAGAAGAAGGCGCGCCTGGCCGCCGGACTCATGGAGGTGTCCGACGCGCCGCCGCCGGAGGAGTGTCGAGTGTGTGACTTCAAGTACAGTCACAAGTACTCGGTGCAGGACCACGTGTTCACGCGCGGCCACATCGCGGCCGTGCGCGCGCGCCTCGAGAGCGGCGCGAGCGGCGGCGAGGACAGCACGCTCGCGCTCATGCAGATGGCGGCGCGGCTCGAGAGCGGCATGGGCAGCGACCTGCACAACGCGTTCCTGCGACCACAGCTGGCCGGAAACGGTGAGTGTACAACTTGACCGCGGGGCGAGTCGCCTAGCGCTTTCCAGCACTAAGCGATCCTGCATCGTTTTACGTAGAACCTCGCAGCGGCGAGCTCCGCTCGATCGCGTCATTGTCACTCTGACTGTGTTCACTTCTAGATGAAGATGTTGTTAACGCGGTTCGAGCGAAGCTCATTTCGTGCCGTGACGGTCGTTGCTATTTTCCTACTAGTGAGTCCTTTTGTAAATAAAATTTAGGTGTAACTGAAATAGTTTAACGTTGTCTCTCCGTAGTGTTGGTGTTTCAATATTAAAACCTCTTCGGATTGAGCTTAACTGTCTTTGCCAATGAATAAAGTACATTCAAAACTGTACTGAGATAAATATGCGCCAAGTCGGTCGGCCGATGCAAAAGGTAATGGCGGCACGTACGCAGCCGATTCAATCTCAGAAATTATTTCGTAATTCAAATAATTACTGAGCACCTATAGCTGGGAGCGTGGCAACAGTAAAAAACATTACTCAATCTTCAAATTATAATATAAATCTGAAATTAGTGTGAAATAGATTATTTTTTCTGTGGTTCGGCTGTTGGACAGTATTTAGGAGTTGTATGAGCATTATTTGTGTTTGTTGGTGTCTGTTTGCCGCGGCACGTGTTGCTTGGCGCGTTGTGATCGCGCGCGAGAGGCGGGACGGCCCGGGCCGGCCGCGGTATGGTTGTGGGCGGCCGCTCTAAGCCACTATACAAATGCAAACGATACACAACAATGGTAGGAGTTAGGACGCGTGAAGGACGTCGTATATCTAATGGGACCGATCTGGCGCACATGCATTTCGCTCCACATGAATAATCAATTATTTAAATGACGCCAATCAAAAGACTTTCTCGGAAACAGCACATCAGTGTCCATTGTTTTCTTTGTTTTTATAACCTTATTATATTGAGTTTGCTCCACATATTGAAAACCAACACCACAGAGAGATATAGACTAGTAATCTGTTGCATAATATTATTCTTCCTAGTTGTTCGTATTTAAAACTCCTATTAGGTATTAGCGACATGTCGATTGTTGTAGGATTGTAATGAAAACCAAATTATATATTTTAGAGAATTTAAATGTTTTAGTTATTATTATGTAAAGTCATAGCGAAGCCTGAAGTCTATAATTATTTAAAATAAGGTGCCTTGTAGGATCCAAGTGTTTTGTAAATTATTTTTCTCTTGAGCTCCACTGTAAATAGTTAAAAGTATACTACTAGATGTAACGATGTGCATTGTAAAATTATCTCCGACCGCTGTTCGTATTGTGTATTTCGATAGTTTTTATCTATAGGTAGATATAAATATATTATTTGTTTCGTAGAGGCATCTTAAGAACTTGTGATATAAATGTATCTAATTAGTTTACTTCGCATATCTTTCGCAAGGGTCTCGGCTATGGGCGCGAGCCTAAAAGTACAAAAATATATACAGACATAACATTAGAAGTTTGTCGGTTTTTACATGATAATACCTCGTTTTGTCGTGTGGGGTCCCGGTTGCAGTTTTTGCTATTCTTTCGTATGATTTACATAAAAGTGGGCCTCGATTGGGGCGTTAGGCGATATGCAAATATTTTCTTCAAATTTGAATGTACGTGGGGCGCACGAGCGCGGTGCGCATGCGCCCGCGCCCCTGTGCACGCGCCGCGGGAGCGAACGCTTTGCCCTTATTTATTACGTGGAAATTTTCGCTACCGACTCTAAACACCTTGATACGTCTCTATTGATCTTTCAAATGCAAATATCCCAGTCTGTCGTACAGGACATAATAAGCATTATTTACTACTTCAATACATACCACAGCATTATGGTTTTACTTTAGATTCTGAGCATGTTTATTTGCATATCGCTTTTTGTTATTTTTTCTTTTATTTTTGTTATGTTTGTATTTATTTTTGTTCTTTAGTTTTACTATTTTAATATTATTTTGTTTGTCATGTAGATACCTAAACGTATTTACGTCAAGGCGACTGACGTACCCCTTGATATTGAATTTGCCTCCAATACGACTTCCAATAATTTTATTTTAATTTGTATAATTTAATGTTTAACCTAATTTTATGCGATTTGCATTTACTGTTATTCAGATGACGTTATTCTAAATAGTTATTTGAAACAAAGTCCAGTGCCAGCCAGTGAAAGAATTCTTGGTATTTTTGCGGCGTTGTTTCGACCGCCTAGGGAAAAATTGAAAGTCTTGTAAACTGAATAGTATTATTATAATAATTATTATCTACAGTTATTATATTTGCAGAATTCGTTGAAATAAATGCAATATTTATATTATTGAATTATGTTTTTTTTTTTGTTTTTTTGTTTCCTTGGTTCCTTTTATCCTGAGTTTGTTTTTTTTTTGCTTTTGTTGGAGAACATTTATGTGGAATGCAATGTGAGGTAACAAAGAGTATTTAAACAAAGCTGATATTTTTTGGTAGAAAGTCTCGGAGAATTAACGAATTATTTATGGACAGGTGAACATTGGAGGTGATTGGAAATGTAAGGTATCTCACGCAGATAGTTACAATAGCGTCGTAAACCTTGTACCTGAGACTTAAAACAAAGATGGCTTTGTTTTTATTCGTCTACAAGATAGGGATTGCCACAAAAGATGTGAAATGAATATTTTTAAGGATACGTTTCATGCCTACGTGGGAGGTAATGTTTAAATTATGATTTAGTTTTTCATACTCTAGGAGCAGCAAAAACAGATTGCTAGTTTATGCAGTTTAGAGTAATTAATAAGTGCTTTCTTGAATATTATGAAAACGATCGTGACGGCACATCGCAATAGACCTAACCACTTTATTCCTATATTTACTATACCTTCCACAATTCAGCTTATTATTGATCTCTTAGGTACACACACAATTATAATGGAGAAATTTTCTTTGAATTGAAACCTCCAAGAACTCACATTTCTGTAGGTTCTACCTGTAGATTATCAACACTGCTTCTCATATTCGACCCAATCAAAGCCTGATGTTGAAATAAGACTAAGTAAAGTTTTGAATCAGCATTAATGTTAGGTTAGGTACACACATTGCCTCTTAAAATGTTTTTATTTTTTATATCTATTTTACATATTTTTTTTATCTTATAATATTATTAGGTAGGAATCAGCATCGTCCATTTTATTTCCAAAAAGGTTTTCCAGTCTACAAAGGCGACTGAAAAATATCTGGAGGTATTTTTCATGAAGTGAATCCTGTGCGACCTCTTCACCTCACCTAATGGATTCTTCATAAGTTACATTTTACTCTGAAAAATAAATTAACCACAGGTTTACTCAAAATCCGAAAAAAAAATACATAAACAAATGTCTCCGAAGGTTTCCAAATCCCACTTTACCTTATTTTAAAATCACCACCAACTTTCGTTTAAGAAAACGATATCTTAACCTTGATTTATTCACAATACCTACACATATTTTTTCACGCACCCACTCATTGGGGTTCTTTAAAAAAATATTATATTACAAACGTACAAAGGAAAAACTGCAGCTTAATAAAAAATCATCCCGTTAGCGACCTGGCTAATTATTTCATTGTAAAAGGCAATAATATAGGACGTGCTTACCATAAAATAAGCCTTTTTTGTTAAAATACAATAGATTTTTTTATGAAATCGATATCATGACGGTAAGTAGGCAGATCATTGATGCGATGTTGGTAGGATATTGGTGATGCTATAAAAAATATCTTACCCGTTAGTTAACCTTTGAATAAAGGAAAATATTAGCAGATGTACAGACATCTACACTAATATTATAAAGAGAAAAGATTTGTACTTTCGTTTGTAATGAATAAACTTAAAAACAGGACCGATAAAAAAAAATCTTTCATCACTTTATTGCTATATTATCACTGAGTAACATTGGCTATAATTTATAAAGATATCACGTGGGCGAAGCCGCTGGCATACGCTAGTCTTCTTATGTTTTCCTTGTCCAATGACAGCATAGGACTCTAGGGTCAAACTGTTTATCAAAACCTCGAGACTGTTGTTATTAAACCTTACGACCCGAAAAGAAGTACCTAGTTAGTTTACATAAAGATTCACCTAATTTATAAAAAGATTTGTCTGATAAACGATAGAAAAAACTAAAATGATTTATTTCAAATCGAGAATTATAACTTTTTAAGGTTACAGACAGCCCTCAAAATGCCCCACCCTTCACCACATCGTAGTGTTGATGTTCCTATAAAAGACGAGAGAGACTCCTACACTATGCTATGAATACCTACTAGGTACTAATACTTGGATATTTATTACGATAATGCAAATTTTGAACCATAGTGTAAATATGACATTAGATAGATATATCGGCTTTTTATTATTATTACCTATCCCCTCTCAATCAGCGCACCTGCCATCTTATGTCTTCACCACCCTTGGTTGACTGGTAGAGAATGCCTAAGGCATTAAGTCCGCCTTTGTATCTTATTGTGTGCGAGAAGTTAAAATAAATAAATAAATTACTATACCTATCTATGCGAAATACGTGAACTTTATACTCACTCGTAAAAGTCAAGGAAGGGATCTATTGAAAAGAAAGTTCTAAATCAAATAAACACAGAACACTGAATACTCGTGGATACCAAACCAGCTAAAGGTATTATGAATACTTACTGCTGATAAGGTACCTTCTAAAAGAGCATGCACCAGATCCGACAGATCACTAAAGCCATAGAAAATAATAATTTTACCTTTATGTGTGCTAATGAATGCCGTTCAGCGGAATATACCGAGCATTTAGGAATGGAACTTGCAACCCCCCCTCTTATCTTAAAGGACGTTTCAAGTTCCTTCATGCCACACATAATAGATATCTGAGGTCATAGGAAAACTTGAGACTAGAGATGCCGATGCATTCCACCAGCTTTTATGACAAGTCTTTTACAGTTCAAGCAGTACGGTTATGGAATGCCTTGCCCGTGTCGACAAGGCGTGCTCAATCTTTGTCCACTTTTCAAAATTCTGGTAAAGCCAAACACTTCCTCTCTCCTTAAACATCATCGTTCCTTGCTCTTGTTTCACGTTTATTATTATATATATATATATTAGTTTCTAAATATGAGTATTTGCTATATATATGTATGTATGTATGTATTGTGTAGGTTAATGGTACACCACTGACTACCTGCAGTATTGTCTCTCCTTCTCCCTTTAATCCATCCAAAGGTTGTCTGTAAAACATCGCTTTTAGCGATAAGACCGCCCATTGTGTCACCCTATGTAAAATTTCTACATTTATATCTGTAATTTGTATAGTGTACATATTAGAGACTATGTAGCTATCTTGCAACAGCAGCCGTTCTTCTTGTGTAGGTAGGTATACCTTTGAACTCTTCGAAATAAAGGGGGAGCTAAGCTCAAAACTCAAAGCATTTATTTCAATTAAACCATTTACAGGCACTTTTGAACTGTCAAATAGTCGGTCATTCAGTCAGAAAGTTGAAGCTTGCCCATTCCAAAACGTAGATCTCTATGGAGAAGAACGGGCAAGAAAATTCAAGGACACTCTTTTAAATATATATATTACAAAATCCTGGGAACATTATTCTTAGTGCTTCTATTTGTGAGAGCAATGTATCTTAGTAGTATCTCACTATCTACCTAGGCAAAAAGGAAAGTTGAAAATAAACAAGCATTTGAATTCCTTGTTATCAGAATAAGTAGAGAATCCCTCCCTGAATTGCCATGAAAGCTCCATGGTACACCCTCAATGCAACTTTGGTATATATAATTTTGCTACAAGGGAAGACTGACACTGTTAAAAATTAACTTACCTATAGCGATATATTTTTATTGAAGCAAATATAATCAATTCTATTTACTTGTTAATTTTTGACGTTCAAAAGTGCCTTTTATGTGCCTATTTGAAATAAACGATTTGACTTTGACTTTGAAGAGTAGGTAGGATTCTTTCAAATGGAGGAGGTTTCAAATGGAAGAAATAGGATTTAAGCTAAGCTGTATCTTACAAAATATATAAATAAGAAATGAGTAGTTTTCTGAAAACAACGACAAGTTGGCAAAGACAATAATAATAATAATAATAATAAATTTATTTCATAAAAAGGGAGATTGTAGTACATGAAGTTTACATAGTTAGGTATACATATAAGTTTGTACCATGTCAAACACAATCTGGTGGGTGAAGTTCTGCTTTCCTAGCTAGGTTATAGAATAACCTGTATTAAGGAATAGCAGTCCCTATCCCTTACAAAAGGATACAATAAACTAGTACAATTATGTATTTTTTATTTTATAATACTACAACAAAGTTTAAATAATTGAATATGTGCGTGTGTGTGTGAGTGTTCGTGTGTGAGTGATTGTATTGTGTTGGTGGTGTGTATATGCCTGTGTGTGTGATAGAGTGAAAGAGAGTGTGTGTTTGTTTACATTGAAGTCGTGTGAGGTAATATTTGATCTGTCACTTACTGAGATAATTTTCTGTTTCATCATAGCTTTTATTCTGAAGAAATGAACGTAGAATCTTTTTACACTTAAAGTTAGATAATCCGTAGATCAAGCATATTTTGTTAAATTTATTATAAAGAGTCGGACCTAGGTAGTTACAAAATCTACTCGCAAATGATGTGCGTACTTGTGGAATAGTACAAACTATGTCTTTCCTACGCTTTGTTATTATTTTATAAGGGGTTTTACGGTGCTCTAAAAGAACTGTTTGCAGGAAGAAGTGTTGTCGAACGTTAAGAACATTACAACTACTATACAATAGATGAGTAGGGAACATGAAAGGTCTTGAAGTAGCCACTTTCAGTACCGCTCTGTGAGCGATCTCGAGTGGTTTTAGTATAGTTTTCCCAGCACCCCCCCAGCATGTGATACAATAAGTAACAATAGATAAGCACAGGGAAAAATAAACTACACGTATAATATTAGGATTCGCGATACTTCGGAGGGTTTTAAATATATAAATTAACTTGCGGACTCTACTGGTAAGTTGGATAATTTGAGTTTTAAAATTAAGGTTTTTGTCTATATATACTCCTAAGTATTTGATATGATCGACTACATTTAGGATTGGGCAGAGGCAAGAGGCATTTCCTAGTAGACACCTGTATTTGTGGGCTTTAATAGATACAGGAAATATTGGCGGGCTGGCGGGACTAATTGAATAGGTAATTAAATTAGTTTTGAAGGTGTTGAGTGTTAGTGAGTGAGAGTAGAGCCATTTTAGGATTTTGTTGAAACCAGACTGTGCAAGGCACTCAAGTTCTGACCAGGTATCAGCAACAAAGGTTATAGCAGTATCATCTGCAAAAGTTACTATCTTAGCATTTTTAATGTTAAGGTTACATAGGTCGTTTATAAAGACTAGAAAAAGCGTCGGACCCAAGATGCTTCCTTGGGGTACTCCGTAATAGATGGGAAGCTCTTCGCTTTTGTGGGTATCTATATTAACCATTTGAGCGCGATCTGAAAGATAGTTTCTGAAGAGATCCAATTGCAAGCCCCTGACACCAATCCTTTCCAGTTTTAGTAAGAGCATAGAAATTGGAACGGTGTCAAAGGCTTTCGCAAGATCTATAAACATAGTTAGCACCCTTTTATTTTTGTCTATGTTATGTACTATATTGTTAAGCAAATCATGAACTGCATCTGTGGTGGATTTACCTTTGCGAAAGCCAAATTGCTGCGAAGATATTAGGTGATAATGTTCAAGGTAATTAACTAGTCTTTTATTGATGAGACGTTCGAGTACCTTTGAGATGGCACTCAGAACTGCTATTGGGCGATAATTACTGGGCTCCCTCCCGTCTCCTCCCTTAAAAACTGGGTGAATTATAGCCCTTTTAAGGCATGTAGGAAAGATACCAGTATCGAAACACAGATTAAAAATATGGCTTAGGATAGGTGCCAGGGTGTTTGCGTATTTTTTTAGAAAGTAAGGCGAAATGCCATCCCAACCAGAAGCAGCATTAGACCGTAACGATTGAATGACAGTAATAATTTCCTCGGGATCTGTACGGTCAAGAACAAAAGAAGAAGCCGATGAGGTATTGTGTATATCTTGTGGCGGAGCCAAAGCTAGATTGCCTGTATCTTTTATAATGTCATTAGCAAGTTTTTCGCCGATATTAACAAAATATGAATTAACGTGATTACATGATTGTGTAGGTGAGGGTGACAATGAAAGTAATTGTGTAGCTGTGGTTTTAGTTTTTGTCGTATTGGTTACTCGTTTGATGGTATCCCATAAGGATTTTGGGTTATTACCTGCCTTAGCTAATTCTTGAGTATCATACAGTCTTTTTGCTTTTTTTAGGATCCTAATACAAAAATTTCTGTATCTCGTATAAGTAATTTTAATTATTTCGTTCTCTGGAGATTTTTTTACTTTTTTATGAAGCGCATCCCTATTCCTAATACACCGCAATAAGCCAGGTGTAATCCACGGTTTTAAAATCCTTTTTTTAGAAGGAACTTTTTTGATACTCGTATTATCCGAAATGGCACAACTAATAAGTTTTATGAATTTATCAGTAACAATATTAGCGTCTCTTTCGTCGTAAAGAGGCTTAAGATCTAATTGCCTTATACTTTCATCAAGCCCCTCATAGTCAATCTTCGTACTTGTAGAGCAAGCTGCTATTGGCAAGTCTTTGATTTGGATGCATAACAAAGTGGAGAAATGATCGGTAATTGTGGAACTATAGACGAATGTATGTGTGGGACACTTTGTTCTTAGTATCGTATGATCAAGACAATTTTCACCTCTGGTTGGAAGAACATGGGCTGGAAGATAACCATGAAAAGCAAGACAGTCCAAGTATTCGTGAGAACGCAAGTCAGATGTGTTTGATTTTATATCTAAGTTTAAATCACCAGTTATTATTACAGATTTGAATGCGTGTAGCAGAGAGAGAATATTATTGAGGGCGGCTATAAAACTGCGTATACTGTCAGCCGATGGTGAGCGATATATGCATAAAATTGCTACCTCAGAACCAATCTTTATAAGAAGACCAGAGGCTGACAGGTCGAAGTCTGGTTCTTCACAGGTAGCTAACAAGTTTGACTTGAGATATACCACAACACCATCACTTTGGTTTTTATGTTTAGAAGTCTTAAATATATTATAGTTTTGCATGATTGGAATATTATAGTTACTAGCACAAGGTAGCCAGCATTCGGTCAATACGATCAAATCGGAGTCAAAAGAAATGCGGTGTAAGAGCGTTTGAAGACTTAAAAAGTTACGAGTAATAGATCGAATATTTTGTGACAAAATTTTTATGTATTTGTGCGGATGCAATAGAATCGAATGAGTATCTTCGGGTATACATGTATGAGTGGTTGACACAGAGAGCTGGTCGATATTGTCAATTACTTGGTTAATGTCACCAGCCATTGAGATGTGTTAAATACGGGCAAAACTGTGGTGACATTGAGAGTAATTAGTATTCCATCAAGTGATAAGTTTAATTGTGACTGCATTAAAATATAATTCTGTATATTATTTCGGTAAGCCAAGCAAGTAAATAAATACCATGTATGGCCAATGAGTGGTTGATTGAACCAATTATAGAAATGATTTAGTGATTGTGTGAATTTAAGGTGTGTAAAGTATTGAGAATGACTTGTGAAGATGATGTAATGGTGTGTTCGTGTGTTAAATATTTGTATATAAGTTAAACATGCGATAGTAATATGTAATTTAAAAAACAAAGGTACAAAAACGGAATTTAAAAATAGAGAGACTGAACAATAATAATAGTAAATGATCTTATAGTTACGTAGTCATGCATTGTTGGTTAAGGGCAGCTGCTTCAGTTGTTCTTCATTTTTAACCACTATGGATTGGCTATCCGAATCCTTCTTGAGAAACACACGTCCGTTCGATGTCCAGCAATAGGTGTATTGATGTGACTTGGCGTAAATTCTAGTTAAGTAAAACAGCCGTTTAGATAGTGAGGTTAGCTGCTCGGCAATGTAGATAGGTATTTTTTGTCCGGCGTTGAAGTTAAGATGGGTGGAGTTTACTTTATTACTGGTATTCGCTTTGTTATAATTTTTGACGGCAGTAAGGAACTTAGTTTTTTCGAGTGTATTTGAAAACTCAACTGATATATTTGATGTCATGGCTTCCTTTTTAGACGGATTTCTGGTTATATCACGAATACTGGTTAGCAGCATGTCAGCTTCTAAGTGTTTAGACAAGTGGATCATAGTCTCGGACAGCATTATCTTTGTCTCATGATTTCTTTTGGGAACATTGCGTATTTCTATGGACGTTTTAACGAGGTTACGATCTAGAGATTCTATCTTTTCCTCTAACGTAGATAGCTTGATCGCCGTATAGCTACGCTCTTTTTCAAGACTCGATATTTTAACCTCGACCGACTGCAATTGGTCTGAAATAAGTGTCATTGTTTTCTCGAGTTCATTATTGGTTGCCTTTATATCAGTGTAGTGATTTTTTATCTCAATGAAATGGTTCTCTAATTTATCTAGCCGGGAATTCTGGGCACTGATCATTTCTTCAAGCATCCTCTTGATCTCGGTTTTAAATGAAGCCAATTCTTCTCCAGTGTCCACATCTGATAGGCACCTGCGTTTGGCTCGCTGTGTTATATTTCCTTCTATGCTGGTGTCCGCATAATATAAATTTTGAATGTCAGATTCTGACCGGGACGGGTATTGATTTGGAGGAGTTTTTGGTGGTGATTTAAACATAGTCTGAGCAACACACAAAATTTGTTTACAGAATATTAATCAATGAGTGTTTAAAAGATTTTTGTATCTTTTTATCATTCCATTCAGTTTACTATTCTCTACACTAATAAAGAGAAAACATTTGTAATTTTGTTTGTAATGAATAAACTCAAAAACTACTGGAACGATTTAAAAAAATCTTTCGCCAGTAGAATACTATATTATCACTGAGAAACATAGGCTATAATTTATAAGGATATTACGCGGGAGAAGCCGCTGGTAGCTCATAAACCAATAACGAACAAAACAAGTCTACAAAAACATGCATTATGAGAGCCTTTAAACTCTAGATATCTCTCACCTAAGTCTAGATTCATCAATCTTACTAAAGTAATACTGACCACCGTTCATATCACAGCAATTCCTAATACAATAACAAATAGAGCAAGGTCGAATCAATCGTCAAAATAAAGACGCACGTACCCATTTTTTAAGCCCCCGTATTATGTGGCAGAAAGTTGTAACACTACAAGTATCCTACGACCTTTAACGTGACTTGTAGATCGTAATATTTTTATAAAAAAGCAATATTTATATATATAAAAAAGTATAAAACCAGGTTATCACGTATTAGTTTAGATACTTCACGCTCGTACGCTTAGTTTTCGATTTATAGTTTTATATAGAAAATTTGTTGTTAACGTAAGGTTGGGCCTTGGGACCAGCGATTCGTGAGTCGAGGTTTCGGTGAAGGCAAGATCGTTGTCTTTAAGGACGTTTTGAATAAGCAGCTCCATCTATGTAGGTATTATAATTGATACAAAAATTATGTGAATTTGACATTATAAATTAGGTTTTGAATAAATATCCTGTTAAAATACAGGTGGGCGGAAGAGAATAGGTTAGATTTTGATAAGATACTTATTCACTATAGGTATGATTTAAGGCTAACATTAAAACAAATGCCAAATACAGATGACACATAAATATCATACTTAAAAAATTATGTTACATAATAATGTCATAAATTATATAAATTGATACTTATAGCAAATCTAATATAGATCGATTTAAATTCTACATCCGTATGGGTTTTATAAGATTTTTAGTAAAATCATAGAAGCTAGTCGGATAGATTCCCCACTAGATTTCGAAACTGCCACGTACCACGAACCACGTACCACGAACCACGTAGGTAAGTGTTAATTGGATACCAAGATATACTTAACTAGTTAATACATAGTGGGCATCTGGTATTTAGTTAGACTATTATACTCTCTTAGATACCTAGTTGTACAACACTTAAGAGAATTTAAGGATCGATATCGACTTAGATACAAAACGTCTTCTATAAACTTGAAGAAACGGTAGCGAACAATCAGAAATGGCTCGGCGTACTCCATTAAGCCACCTTTTGCTACATTTTAACTATGAAAACAAAATAGGTAACTAAAAAAGGTTCGCCGTGGAGAACGTCGCTATTAGGCTAGCTTTTGTCATAACTATCAAAACATTCGTAACCTCTCGTACGTTGGTGACATCTAAAATTCTACCCGCGACCGTCGTCACGCTGTATTTGTGGCCTAACATCACCCGTAAACGTTCAATGGCGTCGGTTTTACGAGAATTTCGTAAGTAACCGTTGCAACCGCCGATAAATGATCACAAAACGCTTTGTTAACACCAAATCTTCACGCCAAATCGTGTTTTCACTTGGTGTAAAGATTTACTGAATAGAATATGGTATAACATTGTTCGCTGTGTCGCCTTAATAAAAGGATGAAACATGAATAATACGCGAGGAAATTTCACGTACAATGTCAAAAATGACAGAAAAGTAGAGAAAAAAAATTACATCGGAAATGCTTCGTAATATTGAAATAGTCAAATCAAAGTATGAAAGCATGATCGTCTTGTAACATAGATTTAATCATGATAAAGTAGCTCGGTAGCATAGTTAAAAGTACTTGTTAAGTATACACATATCGGCCGATGGCTATCATAGCGATCGATCTGCAAATCTCTCTAAACAATAATGACTCTGAGGACTGAAGGCGAGGGGACGGGGGAGGGGTCGTCTAGTACGCCCTGGAGTCACGTCGAGGCGTCCCAACCCATTACCCGCTCCAAACCGTATCGACAAATAACCGCCAATTATTGGATCGCTCTACAATCTTTTTACAATTTCTTCTCCGTCGGACGTTATTATATTTCTATTAAGCCTTTTTTGTAATCAAACTACTAATGATTCGATTCCATTTCCTAGGCCGACGTGCCGCCTCCGCAATGTTAATGACACTACGTAATTAGATCCGGATGGTTTGAGGGCGTTGACTCCACTGCGGTGCCCGACCGGTAGATAATGGCAAAGTGTCAATTTTACTAAAAATATGGTAATTTACAACAGCGGACGCCATTTTGTCTCTTCAAATGGTTGAGACAACGTCAGCCGGTAATGAGTGAACACCGTTAAGAGCGATGTAGGAAATGTATGCGCAGCGGCGACACGATCTGCTGAATACCGACACTAAACACTATGTAATGCAAGTATCATTCTATAAACATACTTGTGTGATTACCCGCCATCGTCACTAATACCCATACGCAAACTAACGAACAGCCTCATATGTAATTAAAAACAATCACTTTGTTTCAATGTAGTTGGTTATTTTTCTATTACGTTACATAACGTTAAATTTTCTAAATGTGACGTAGTCGTCGGGAAATTCCTAATCATAATAAGTAAAACTAATTTGGTTATTAGCGTGTCGGTAGTAATTTTCACATCAACTCTAACTATCAACTGATAAATCTAGATGGATGTTAGGTACTAGCAGCATTCATTTAAAAGTCTTTCATAGAGATGATACAGTTAGTCTCGATAGTAGAAAACAAAATACCTCATGAGGAAGAATTAGTTTCGTAACAGATTTTTCGATATCGGATAGTTAAATGGCCTGCATACAAAATTGTCACCTATGTTGGGACTCTGGGGCCAGCTGGCCATTGGTTGCCAGTATCGTGACTACTGCAACTACCGTGACCGATGACAGTTCTCATTGCCAATTAGAAGTTCAATCACCGACGTCAATGGGGGCCAGGCAGAAACGAAAAAACAAGCATTGTACCTACAGTCATGTTTCAATTTGAGAAATTGATTTGTGATGCGACCAACGCCACATTCGTTACTTATATATAGTTAGTTTTCTAATCAAAACGACATCACGACGCATCGGTAACAATGGTTGGTTCTTGTCAAGTCATTTCATCATCAAACGTCATTTGGAGCTCATTTATTCGCTTGTATATAAACAACACATATCTAATGACGCTTTTTTCTCGGTAATAATCTTACGCAAAATGATTGATGCAAATCGGTAGCTCTTTTTAGAATATATCTGTTAATTCGTAGAGAATAAACAAAATACGGTTGTTCTGGACCAGTTCATCCACCTTAAGTATAATTGGCGCCCAAACTGTGGAACTATATGAAGATCAAGACAACATTTCTTGAAAAAAAAAGGCAAAGAAGTCTAGTAAATCATTAGAAGAGACAGGTCAAATGCAAGCCATCTTAAATATTAAAAGTGGACTATGACAGTGACTCCGTAAATAAGATATTTTTATTCTTGTCTCGTTCCTTACTGGCAGTTATATTATAAATGTTAGATACAGGTTAAACAACTAAGTGAACATTTCGGCATTGTTAACTTCGTGACTAGCTTATTAATAAAAAATAAAAAAAATTAAACATAAAAATATCTGGATCTAATCCTTAGTCAATGAGCAATTTAACTTAATAAAGATATATGTTCTTGACAGTTTGAAACTATAAAACTAAGTAACATACTAAAAGATTCTTGTTTCTTGCCACAAATCGCCTTTACGTAGTTAAGTTAATGACCATTTCCACGTTTACTGACCACCGAACAAGTTAATGTATCTCCTAGTTCTGTGGATTAGAAACAAAGTGTGTTTGCCGCTTTTAATGCTTACGATGAAGACACTATCTCTTCAGGAGATGGATAAAGCTGAAAAAAAATAATCTTTAATCAGGATGAGAAACTCTATCTCTATCAGGAGCTTGATTCTAAATTGTATCAGGGAGGTATTCTTTTGCTAATAACGATTACCGCGTATTTTCGACAACAGTGTAGTTTTACTAATCTATTCCACCTGAATCAATATTTATTTTAATTACTAATCTAATAATCAATTATCACTGTATTAGTAAGGACTTCTCTACTCATGAAGTCATCACAGTTACAAATTCTTATGTCACCTCATCCTGGTTACCAATACCTACTATAATCCCCCTTAATCCCATTCAAGTACATTGTAAAGAACACTGCCCCAGTCTCTACGTACTTTCCAAGCTACAACAAAAATAACGATCACATACAAAGTCTAAAGGAAACAACTAGTTACCAGAGGATACTTTACTAATGAACCAGTGAACAGCACTCAATGTCCAATTAATCTAACTGATATTTAAGACAACAACGTAATGAGTTATTTGCTAATAAGCGCCCGGTGCGGCTTTATTAGCGATGTTGCAAACTGATTATTTGCGACAATGTAACTACGGTACCCACACAGTTATTAGAGTAGGTACAAGCAGCTAAATTGTTAAGTGTGCAGGTAAAGGATCGGCTTTGCTTGTGGTTGTGCCAAATCGTGGTGATTTTGTCCAATCTCACTGCTCGTCTTTTGTCGAATAACAACATCGGACTTTTTGTTCTGTGGTTAATATTAAAGAGTTACGAATACTTTAAATCACGGTATAACACATTGAATTAGCATCCAAAAACAATAAATAAAATAAAAATAAATCAATTTATTTTGTAAACGCAATAAACAGATGTTTTAAAAATAAAAATACCGAAACTATGTCCCGTAGTAGGCATTTTTGTCATAGAACAGGAACTGTTTTAAATTATGGAAAACTAAGAACACACTACTTAGAACGGATTTCAAAGATTCACATCCTGTCACACCTTTTTAAAACGCCTGTAAGTATAGGTACCCACCTACATAAAAACGTAGCTGTCCAAAGCTGTTGCCGTTGTGTTATTAAAAGACGGCAAAACGCAAAAAAAAAATGGTTAGGAAGAAGTTAGTAATTAAGAAACGTTCATAAAATAAACTCCTATGAATTTAAACATCGAATTTTTTCAAAAGAGAATGTAGTCTGTACCCTGCACACCATATCACTAAACTCCTTCGGTAACTGTACCTACTTATAACAGAACAGGGAAGAAAACGTCTTATTTCAGCGAATTAAAGTCGTGATGATTATTTTAATCGTTTGTCTAACAAAGAGAAACAGCGGATTAGCGGTAATTATCTGCGCTGAGCCGACGTCGTGACGGTGGTTGTTCCGCTTTGCTCCTTAGATAATTCTCTTGTCATTTTAGAGAATATTGTCGAGTTTTTGAGTGGATAATGTGTTTCTATTAAAAAGTATAAAAGTAGATGGTATTTTGTTCGGTAGAGTCGAAAGGTTGTTGGTAAAAGAGGTGACTAGGCGATTCTTGCTAGTACGTCTGACAAACAGTATTTTTAAGGCGTATCGTATTACCCTGTAAAGGGGTTGTGGAGGTCAAATCGGCAGTCCCTCAATGTAGAACACTGGTATTCAGCTGTATCCGGGGAGACTGGAACCTGGACCCCAACATAGTTGGGAAAAGGCTTGTCAGATGGTCTTCTTTTTGTGTGGTTAGTGACTAACCTGGTGTCAGTCTTAAAGCCGCCCATGGGCCTCTGACTTGGCTTCACATGCAGTCGAGAAATATCTCTCAAACATGCTGATCACGATGTTATACCGTTCACCGTTTTTGAAGCAAGTGATAATTATACAATACGCACATGAATCAGAAAAGTCAGAGGTGCGTGCCTTGGGTTCGAACTCGAGACCTATGACTTGGCAGTCCGACGGTTACACCACTAGCCTATCACTGCTATTAGGCAGATGATGATGATGAATTTTCCCTCGTTGATTTAGAAATATCACCTTTGAAAGTTACGAAATAGGGGTGAAGTCCCATATATCAGTAGAAGCCATTGAAGGGCTGGTATTGATAGGTTTTAAATACATTATTTATTTACTTATTCCTGATAAGTTTCTTGCAAAGGTCATCAAGTTCTAATCAATAAACTTATTAAGTTTGATGAGGCCTTTATAAAGTTTGTTGTCTTCAATATAGCTGCAGAAAGCAGCTACTTACTGGCTGCGTCATAAGTTAAATAGACAAATACCAACCTACCTAAGTAAAAATATTAAAAATAAAAAACGCTTCAAAACTTGATCATTTAAATTACTTATTTATACTAATTAATTATGTCTGAAAAAAAAATACCAATTCTACCCTGAAATATTCCCAGCAAACTGAATTCATTACTCTTCTACCTCTCCTGAAACAACTACGTGGTAGTCAGAGTTTAAAGAGGTTTAAAAATGGCATGTATAAATTTTCACCCAGTGTTTTATAAAGCTGAACATCCATACATTAGACAACACAGGTTGGCACACTCACGGCCTGGTTGTGATCCGGATGGCAACCAACCCATCTTGCTGGAAACCATTTCTTGTACTTCAAAAAGGTCCTGAAATACTCCATACAGCAACTGAAATAAGATATTAAGTAGTCAGTTACTTTGATAAGTTAAATAAAGATATCTACAAAATGTTAGGCATAAGACAGGCAGCTAAGCAGTTATCTTACGACTTCTGAACTATCGTAAATAATGTCAGTATCATAAATGCTGCCATAAAGTACTACCACTTAACCTACATATATACCGAGATTGTATCGACTTCCAATTACGTAATACATAGTTATTCAAGGTTGGGACACTTAATTTGATAACATTTACTTACGTTAATGTTTCCCATACCAAATTTTTGGCCGAGGCATCTCGATCTACCATAACTTGAAGGAAATATATCTATTTCAGCCCCTAGATGCGACCTTCATAGAGATTTATTGTAACTAGAGATCGGATATTCGTATGCATATTTACCTAAAGTTAACTTTTGGCTAAGAAATTGTGTTTTTTTTTTTTTCTTAATATAAATCCCGGAAGTCAATAAAATGCGGGAATGCACAACTAATCGGATACATGATAGGGGGGCGACTTATCAGCCCTCCTATGAAGGTTACTTTTGCGGTGTTAACATAAAAATGTATACATACCTACTGTAAACATTTTTTAACGAAACTCAAGGGTGCTCAAGGCACCGAGTTGTTTGTCGCTATGTGCTATACCAATTTGGCAACCTACTTTACAACATTAGCTAGGATTGCTATAATCAAAAAGTATCAATTCCTGAATCACAAGATTTTTGTGATCGATACAAAAGTGCATTCCATATTAGCCGACACCTAAATGTAAGTAGATATACATTCGATTCTATAATCAGAACTTTGAATTTGTCGATCCCGATATCCTGGGATTTTTTCGATACAAAAGTGCTTTCCATAATAGCCAACGCCTCAAGTTTAGGTAAATATGTATCCGAGTTTCTTGCCGGCTCTTCTCTACGACCCATTGGAACCGTGCACCTAGCTTCTGAATTTTCATAAGTACCCAAATAGGTTTATGTGAAATAAAAGATGTTGAAGATGTTGAACATAAAGGTTTTGTAGTACAAAGGGACTTACAAAGTACGTATGCACTATTAATAACATGGTGTAGATACAACCATGGTCTAATAAAACAAGGTCTGGCATTCCGGGTCTAACACATGCTTACGTCACTATCCAGTAGCCACTTTATTGCAACAAAACACGAATAAGGAAAGATTTTTAGCCACCATTCTGTTAAAAAATATGTACAAAGCTTTTAAATTGTCGTTTCGTGTGTCTAATCAAACGAAACAATTCAATTTAAGGCTTGTGCAGACCAGCGCGACTTGTCGCGCGACGCGACACGAACAATACAATTTCTAAGAAAACTTCACAGTATAACAATAACCGGTGTCGCGTCGCGCGACAAGTCGCGCTGGTCTGCACACGCCTTAAAACATAAAGGAACGTATTTGTTAATTAAAACCTCATTGTTTTATCGGATTCGCACAGGTAATAAAGGTGGTTGGGGAGTTATTATTACAAACTTCTGGTAACACAGATGTGATGACGTAGACTTGTGTTACCCACGTGACCACTGTGTTTCGGAATGCTATACCTGGCGAAGTATATTATTATACCATGGGTACAACAAATTTATGGGTGAATCGCTGCTGTCCTAGGTAGATCACTGAGTAATCTGAACTTAGGAGAGACCGTTTCAGTATCACAATAATCATGTTTTTATGCTTTTGGAGCTCATTAAAAGTATCTATCTATTATTGTATAAATTTCCTTTTTGGGTACCTACATTCATTTGTAACTTAAATATCTCATCCCCTGGGATAAAGTCACTGTTCTGGTCGAAGTAGCTGCCTACTGAAAAAAAAACTTCGAGAACATGTTTACTATTTCTATAAAATTCTCTACGCTCATTATCTAGCACACGAGCATTAAGAATTTCGTGATATAAACATGAAAGTGTAACCGATGTGGGTACATTATAGAAATAGCTTACATTTTCTTTGCATAATTCACACTACGCCCTGGGGTGGGTTTCGTGCCGGCAAAAACTGAAAAACACTGCGAGCTACAATCTTCACCTAGGAATTTCCAGTTTCCACAATTTTTCTTGAACAAAAACCAACTTCTGTAACAAAACAGCTCTCTTCTATTCACGGATGTGTTCTCTTCATAAATCCTGACAAGAAAAACTGCAAAATACCTACTCATGCTGAAATCACTATCCCTATTCGATTGCATCTTCAACATATAATGACTGGTGTTAACGGACACTGCCAGTGACTTCATAATGTTCTTAATTTAAATTACGAGTACCTACCGTAGGAAAATTTAAAAAGAAAACCTAGAATGATAATCTGAAAATTTTTAATTATGAAGTTTATGATTTCACTGCCGATCCCAGTGACACCTTCTTAATTTAAAATTTCATAGAAAAAAACATAACCTGGCATCGACATAGGCACAGGAAACAAGTGGTAGCTACATTCTAGCGCGGTGGTAGTTATCGTGCTCGTCGTTTGTTTACCATCACTGCCAGTAACATCAGCACCTTCTCAATTTCTTAAAAAAGAATTAAGATGAAAAACATAGGTAACAAGTGGAACATACATTCTAACACACCAACACAACACGGCCAGCATCGTCATAACATTCTTAATTCAAAATATCATAGATAAAAAATAAATAAAAAATAAGTAAAACGTGGCATCAACATAGGCACAGGTAACAAGTGGTACATTCTAAGCACGGCGGTGGTTACCGCGCTCGTGCCGACCCGCCCCGATATTTTCATTACCACTATAAATACCTAGGAATGAAGTCTTCGCATTGCTGCTTATTGAGGTTGCACCTTAATTATATTTCGCGATAACCGCGCTCAGCGGGTTAAATAAGGAAACTTTAATGGCGAACATTTATTTAGTTTTATGCAGTTGTTTTGTTTTTTCGCTGATTGCAATTTACAATAGGGGAAATGAGGATTTGAAATTAGAATTACTTAGTAGTTGCAAAACTTTATTGTTATATTTGACTTGACGTAAACTTTCATTTACATTGTTTTTAATTCAACCACAATTTTCTGTTAAATTATTTAAGCTACCTAGTTTATAAAATAACCTTTATTCATTTTCCGTTACCTGCTCCAAAAAAACATTTAACACACTAAACTAACCCAAATATAACTTTATAAACAACACCTACCTGTCTGTATAACACATTGACACATTTTTAACACATTGTCTTGAAAATGACCCAAATAAGTACATAAACAAAAGACAGTCAAGTAGGCAGAAAGGTAGTACGCACAGAATCTGTGATAAACAACTTGATATGGGACCACGTTATTCACCCGTGATGCAAAAATAATCGAAACGTGATCGAAAAGCTGTGATCTGATGCTAATGATTGGTGTCACGTTCACACAATAGGCGCCGATCCAACCATCTTGATCGGAGTGACGCGTCTGCCATATTTACCTACTTGTGACCAGCCCATTCGCACACCTTGACAAAACGCCGAGATTTCTTTATTATATGTAAGTTAAATATTAATGTAGTATACAATAAACCTTTTGGAATAAATTCTCTAAATGATGGTGCAAACCGCATCAAAATCCGTTCTGTAGTTTAGAAGAACAACGCGGTCACACAGCAGACACGAAATGCGGCTTTAATTTATAATATGTAAAGATGTAACGTTCAGACACCTACGTAGACATGTGAAAAAATATTGTGTTCGGTTGGTCGTACTAAATAGTCACAACAGTCAACTGTTTGTGTTTATTTTCACCACAAAATTGTAGTAAATACGAGTAAAGGAAGAATTTTTAGATTTCTTGAAATAGATGAACCTTTTCGAAACATGGCTGTCATGCATTGCCCTGAGCAAGTGTTTTTTCATACAATACAATGATATTCATAATTACGGTGTATTGGGTGCCTTTGATAGTTATTGGGAAATGATTATGTGCTTGTCAAAAAGAAGTGACCGAGAAAATGGAGAAACATTTGAATATCAATAATCGAAGACCAAATAAAAAACCAAGACATAGCGCTATCAACAGTGAGTCGGTTTCGTAAACATGTGTGCACTTAGTGAAGTGTAGTTTGATTGTATTGACATTGTAAATAGTTGTAAATGTGTGAGTGTGACCGTGTATGCACAGAGCGGAGGTGTAGTTTTGGCATGCTTCACTGTACTGTCTGAGATCAATAATATTATCATTTGCAAATAATTATAAAGTATCAAAACGTGTCATGACAACCTCATAGAAAGTTCTACTACAGCACTGTATAAATGAATTGAACATCCTACGAGAATAACCGTTTTACTCTGTTAGTTATTCGGTAATACATAATATTAACTTCTCTAAACGAATCGGTAACAGTATGATAATGAACTAGTTCATTCACACTGTTCCACTCGCATTGATTTGGTCGTGATATCACACACACTTCCACCCTAGGCATGTGTTTGATCAATCCAACTTAGTACTTTATGAATGGAAGAGTCATTTAAACTGCATCTGTCACTTTGCCAGTCAGCACGGTCAATCAGGACAAAAATTAAGTAACATAAGAGAACAGTAGACAAAACTTAACGCCTAGTTATGTCTACAGTCCTGTCATAATTATTATCACATAATCACTCACACGCACACACAATCACCTTCACCTTAATATAACCCCTTAAAATTATATATAAACGAAAAATAAAAGTAAATTAATAAATAAAAAATATTCACATTCACAACAAATGTACCTAAAGAAACCAAATTGTAACAAAATCCACGACTGAACACTGTGTCCCAAAATACAAGCGATAGCTTAGTTTGGGAACCAGTATCACCAACTCCTGTGACTAATGTACCTTTTTATCTAGAATTAATAATATTGTGAATGATTTTCTGGTACTAATAAACACCATTTATATATATTTTTTATTTTTATTATATCTAATTCAGTAATTAGAGTCCACGCCACTACTGAAGTCTGGCGGGAAATTGTGGAACTACATTTTTTTAATGCAATTTGATGCAATATAATAGACACTAGCGCTGCGTCAAAAAGGCTGTACCTACGACTACTGGTACTTCCACCCAAATAACAATTAGTAAAGCCATAACGTCATCCATAACGTTATTTTTCACTGTCTGGTAATTCTTCCCTGAAACTTCAAAGTCACAGTACCTATATTTATATTTGTAAAAACATAGGTGGGTGTAAAAACAGGTTATGTAAATAAAAATGTAGATCACTGTTTTGTCGTTAAGAGCGTTTATAAAAATTTACCTGTTTTAATTAATTTGGCAATATTACTGTATGGAAATAAGAAATGTGGCTGACTACCGAACTAGAATATTAATAATGAATTGCAATTATAACATTGAATTTGATGTTGTAGGTACCCGTTTTAGGTGTAAAAAAGGCATTTGCAAAGTTCCAAATATATTTTTTCCATCTAAAACTAAATATTCGGTGTTACGATATGAATTATTGCATTTCATAATCAATAGTCTAGTTCGCTAGTTAGTTACATTTCTTAATTCCATACAGTAATATTGCCAAATTAATCAAAACAGCGAAATATTTGACATGTATTCGCGACGTAGCCCACTTTCAGAATAAACGCTCTTAAGTAGGTATCTAAAATTACACTTAGTTCCAGATCAAGATCATCTGGCTATCAATTTGTTCTTCGTCAATCGTCTTCTGCCGGATGCTCTGCCAGTGAGTTCTGAAATGAAAGAAGAATTAAATTGGGAAGCAAAAGTAAAGAAGATACTAAGTGAATCAATGCCTTCGTATCTATTAAAACATACGGTCACTCCCACATCTGTTATGTAAACCACACACTTGACGATGCTAATTTATAGATAACGCAAAGTTACGTGCATTTGAAGAGAAATTGAACGAGAGTCGACGTCCGTAGATCACATTATAATAATGAATAAGCACTGGTCGGCGCGACGCCAGTACTCCGGCGCACTTTGATAGTCAGATGATCATGATTTGCAACTTCATCATAATTTTACGATTAATTCGGTAATACTTACAACCTTAGCAATATCGGTCTTGGTATCAGCCGAAAATCTACCGAAAACAACAAATAAAATTCACGATTAAATGCTCAGCCAGCTCTAGTTCTGATCGTAGTTATAGTAAAATACTTGATTCATAAACACAAGACATTATAGTCTCAAAACTTCTGTTTCAGTTGTTTGAAATTTTACTAGAATATTTAAACTCAACACGTTATTACAGAACGTCTTATCAAGCAATTCCATACACAATGTTACCAATTAGGGGCCTGGTTTTGTAAAGGAGAAAACCATAGCAATGCAAATATATTAACAAATGGGTAATATCTATACAGATTATAAAATAAAGTCGCTTTTCGTGTCTGTATGTGTGACCGCCTTGTTCTTCTGAACTACGCAATAGATTTTGATGCAGTTTTCAACACAATTTAGAGAATTTATTCCGGGAGTTTAGTGTGTAAAGTCTGTTTATAAACTTGTTACCAAATTGATGTTATTTTCACTTAAACAAACATCAACTTTATATGAGTGTAAATAAAGTTGATTTTAGACTGACTAGTACTGTTGAAAAGTCATAAAAAATGTGAAATTGTAGCGCAAACAGAACCTTATTTGAAGGCATTACAGTTGTTTTTCCTAAAACTCACCTTTGTTTACATGTTTGGCAAATAAATTGCGAACGCAGTTTAGGTATAATACATTAACGGCCCAGTGGTAACGGCCGCGACTCACGAGTCGTGGGTCTTGAGTTCGAACCCAAGCAGGGACTTTACTTTGCGTATGTGTTCATCACCACTGCTCTCAAATCGGTGAAGGAAAACATCGTAAGGAAACCGGCATGTCCCAGAACAAAAAATTCGAAGACATGTGACATGTACCAACCCGCACTGGGCCCGCGTGGTGGATTACGGCCCACTCCCTCTCACAAAGAGGAGGCCTGAGTCCCAGTAATGGAAATATTATAGGTTGATTATGCTAATAAATTAATATTAAACTTACATAATAATAAATAAAATCTTGAGGCTTGATCAAGTCATAAAAACCGTGCCAAGCAGCGTCAGGTCGCTAGTAAAATATCAATGAAAGGGAGAGAATGGGATCTAGACGAAAAAATATAAATCTTTCTTCTTTTCGTTTGGTTAGTGACTAACCTGGTGTCAGAGTTTTTCAAAGCCGCCCATGGGCCTCTGACTTGGCTTCACTTGCCGTCGAGAAATATCTCTCAGGCATGCCGGTTTCTGCCGGGTTCGCGGGAAAGTCCGAAAGGGATACCGTGGCCCCTGGCAACGTACAGGCAACTGAAGGAACACGGGTGGGTTTTAGTCAGTAAGAGAGCGGGAGAAGTTATTTGATAATTTCCTACCCAATTTTTTTTTTTTTTAAATGGCATGCCGGTTTCCTCACGATGTTTTCCATCACCGTTTTTGAAGCAAGTGATAATTATACAATACGCTCATGAATCCAAAAAGTTAGAGGTGCATGCCTTGGGTTCGAACTCGAGACCTATGACTTGGCAGTCTGACGGTCACACTACTAGGCTATCACAGCTAAACATAAATGAAAAAATCGATACATAAATAAAAGAGAGAGAATGGGGAGAAAGGTCTAGGCGAAAAAAAAAAGAGCTTCGCTATTCGCTACGAATTCCACAACTTGACGTAGCATAAATTTGAAAATTTTCAATCATTCATTTTCATTCACATTTATTGCGTTTTAGTAAAGATCATTTTCACTTATAGCTAAATAAAGATTGGTGATGTTAAAGGCGCACTCAGTTCGGACGGTGATCGGTTTTACGAATTTTGCCGATGCTACATCTAAGTTGCGTCGTACTGTAACGGTCTGACTGTAGATACTTTATATTCCTTGCACATTAAATGAGTTACAAAATCGTCACAAATTACCTTACAGATTTGACTGTGAGATGAATTTATGACAGGTCAACAGAGACAAGATTTACTTAATATGTTGTGGAAACTTTTCAGCCCAAGTACCCACAGTGTTCCAACGAACGCTTTGCATATCATCACTATGGGTCTGTATAAATATTAGAACGTACTAGAACATCCATCTATTAACTAATCGTATAGTTTTACACAAATACATTGTTATTTGCTATGCCCTTAAGAGTGTTTATCCTAAAAGTTGGCAACGTCGCAAATAGCTGTCAAATATTTACCTGTTTTGATTAGTTTGGCAATGTTACTGGACGGAAATTTGAAATGTGGCTAACTAGTGAACTAAAATATTGATTATGAAGTGCAATAATTAATATCATAACACCGAATATTTCGTTTTAGACGGATTTTAAACGTTTACAGTTTTAGGTGTAAATAAGGCATTTGGAAAGTTTCCAAATACTTTTTTTTCACATCAAATTCAATTTTATAATTGCTATTCATTATTAATATTCTAGTTCGCTAGTTAGCCACATTTCTCATTTCCATACAACAGCGAAATATTTGACATCTATTTGCGACGTTGCCCACTTGCAGAATAAGCGGTCTTAATAAATAAGAACGAGAGGATTAACTTGGTAATAGGTTGGCTATAAAGATGTCTTTCTGATGTTCGAAACTTGAAAATATTTCAGTTGGCTATTTTCCATTCATGTTGGTCAAAACAACTTCTGCGTTTTCTTTAACCTGTTATGTTATAAAGTATGTTTGGGTAAGTTCGTCGCAGGGATAAGACCGTACGAAACAAATTCTGCGCCATTTTATAACAAAAAATTTAACTTTACTGATCATCGTCGTGGTAGAATAAGATAGCGCAGAACAAAATAATGTCTGCATTAAAAAATATTGCGATTTAACCTGTTATGATATAGAGTATGTTTGGGTAAATTCGTCGCAGGGATAAGACCGTACGAATCAAATTCTGCGCCATTTTATAACAAAAAAATTAACTTTACTAATCATCGTCGTGGTAGAATAAAATGGCGCAGGACAAAATGTTGTCCGCATTAAAAAATATTGCGAAATTACTTTCTAATTACCGGGAACTTGTTTCGTACAAGTTCCAAGAAGCAATCCCTGCGCCGAATTTACCCCTAATACATTCTAATGGTACTTAAGTAACAGACTTTTTATATTCAATCAACCCAGCCAATCGCAGTCCAGCACTGGACATAGGCCTCTCCCAAGTCCCAGGCTGCGCCACAACCTGTCCTTCGCCTTCCGCATCCAGTCCGTCCTAGACACCTTTTTAAGGTCGTCGGACCATCCAGTTGGGGGCCGTCCACACTACGCTTGCCTATACGCGGTCTCCACTCTAGGACTCGTTTGCTCCATTCGCCTATCGGCCCTTCGACAACCGACTTTTCATATTCGCGCCATGCATTGTCCTCTAATGTACGTAAACCAAAAAAAAAATGTACTTTATTTCACATAAACCTACAAGGGCACTTATGAAAGGTCAGAAGCTAGGTGCACGGTTCCAATTGGTCGTTTCCTATGGAGAAGAGCCGGCAAGAAACTCCACGGTTACTCTTTTAAAAATAACTGGCTTTTACAATATTTTCAAATAACAGTGTTAATGGGTACGGGAGGACAGTGTAGGTCTTTCAATAAGTGCTGTTCGTAAAATCCAAAAGTAGGTGCTAAAATAAGCTCTCCTAAGTAGTAGTATCAAAGTTTATCCCAAGAAATCCGAGCCAAATCTCGAGTGATGTTTTAACGGTCGGTTGATGTTGATTGTCGTCGAAATCGTTCCTACGCTAATCGGAGCGGGAATCACTGTTAGTTCGGTGTCCGGACGCTTAAAATGCTGCGGCTTTCAATTAGGATTTCAATTATGTATATGTCTCGGTGCGAATTGGAAGGAATCGATCAGAAAGTTATGATCAAAGGCATCATAACATAATATTTTCAAGAGCCTTGTGGGAAAAATAAGAAGATGAAATTGTAATTTCGATCGTCTATTAGAGTTTTTGTTGTCTTTGCTTTCAGTACATTCTTTACATATACATAATAGTTTAATATAACAGTTTTGTTCTAGAGGGTATTTGATTGAACTGATCAATCAAATACCCTATAGAAAAAAACTGTTGAAAAGGAGCACACTCACACAAACTCATCATCAAACACTTCTCGTGTTAAGCATAAATTTTTTAACTTATGCAATTCGTAGAAGAAAAAAAACGAATTTCTCCAACTCCACCTCCAACTTCGTAACCATCACTTCTCTAAAGCAACATATTAGCGCTCTCCGGTCCCGCTAGTAAGGGGCCCGCATATCCGCCATATCCTAATTGAGCCCATTCCGTCGCGCTAAATAGTCCAGATTGGGTCCCCACAGGGATTGTTATCTGATTCAACGATTCCACTGCGAACGTTAATGCAATAAGGATGTACACGTCTACATTTGTTCTCTAACACGGGATATTGGGTATTAGAATCGTGTTATTGTCTATTATTTAATGACGAAGTGTCGTTCACGCCGGTTCTCGTTCAGGATTTAAGTGGATGGTCGCTGTGATTTAGATTCAATTTCCTTTTTTTTTTCTTTCTAATTTGTTGTTGTTTGAGGATTTGGTACAAAAAGCAAGCAGTCTCAGTTTTTGTTACGTTCACGGTTAATGAATAATATCTTCCATTTTAAGTTATTGTTTTCTAGCTGAAGTCGTTAAGCTCGGATTTATTCCGGATTTATCACCACGACTGTGACACCAAATTGTTAGTGCTTTGTCGCTATCTATAACTTGCTCGATTTTTCTGAAAGAGACTGTTTAACAACTATCATCTGTTTAATTACTAAATTATTAATAAACTAGGTGTTGCCCGTGTCTTCGTCTGCGATCAAGTATGAAAAGTAGCCAATGTCCTAGCCCAGGTCTACGCAAGTGCCAAATTTCATCCAAATCCGTTCAGCCGTTTTAGCGTGAAAGCGTAACAGACAAACAAAAGTACTTTTGCATTTATAATATTAGTTAGAAAAAAAAGAGAAAAGAAAGAAAGAAAATACGTTTATTTGCGGTAAACATGACGCAAAGAAAGAACACAAAACAAAAAAAAAGAACAAGTTGGGGGAAAATTCGTCACATCCACGCAAAACGGCCATCGCTCAGCATTATGCTGCGACCCTATGCGAGACAGAGCTCCAGCACTGGCTTTCAGTGACAGCCGACGCTGACGTTATGACGACAACCAGTGCAGCAGACCATGAGATATAAAAATAAAATAATTATACAATAATTAATCTACATGTTTATATAAAGTATAATAGTCATATACTGTTTTATATTTAGGATTCTAGAGCCAATAGTTTTATTATTTGTATGTGTTATCATCACTTAAGTATTTCTTAGAGTACTGGCTAACCTGTAATTGACCTGTGTAAGTCCGAGGCTATTGTTACCTATAGGTAGTACAGATAATCTATACTAATACTAATATTATTAAGAGGTAAAATTTGTTTGTTTGTATGTAGGGGGTAATCTCCGTAACTACCAGTCGAATTTGAAAAATTGTTTTTGCATTGGAAAGCCCAATTCTTGAGGAAGGTTATAGGACGAAGTCGCGAGCAGAAGTTAGTATATTATATACAGCGCCTGTTGGTGCACTTTTATAAATTAATTAATTAATATTCACCTAGCAATGATTGTTGATATCGTTGTCCCTCATGACAGTAAAAGCTGAGAATGATACAAAATCAAGTATCTTGACTTAACACACAAGTTGACATGTGGGACGTGGACACTGCAATCATTGTACCGATAATCGTAACAGTTAATAGCCTAATAAGGAGACCCTCGACCAACACCTCAGGAGGCTCTCATTGCGCGGCTGGGTCAAGGGCTTGATTCAGAAAGCAGTACTCCTAGACACGGCACGTATCGTGAGGAGTTTCCTCTCTCCAGAGCCCTCACCACCGGCAGCTTGGACCCTATTCCTGATGCCGATGGGCCAGTATTAGGTACCATTTAAGTAATGTGACATTTTTTTTAGACCATGTGGAACATCCCTAGAGTAATATAAGCAAAATGCGTATTCTTCAAATAAAAAAACAGCCACAACACAAAGAAACAAAACCCAACTGTTAAACACGATCTCGAGCAAGCATCGAAGTGTAACGAGTCTCAAAAATTTCGCTCCCATTATAAAAAAGCATATTGTAGAATAGCGGACCTGATTCTGAGGGCTCTTCATACAATATGCTGGCCTCATTATAAGGGCTCTTTTGTCCTTAGAACCAGTTCTTTGCAAAGCAATGGGCCTCACAATAAGTGTATCAAATCAAAGTGCCCCTCATAAGTTTCTTTATTCATGACCACTTCATGTGTCACTGCAAGACTTAACTTTAGTTTTAATTAAAGGGAATTGTCTTTGTTAACGCTTTTTGACCTTGATAACCGTGTGATTCATTGGACAATAATGTTATTAGTGTTTTTTTGTTATCAGAGAATATAAGCTTACCTTAGAAATGAATAAAGCATTGGAGAAAAAAATAAAAGTAAATAAAAAATATTTATTGACATAAAACAATTTTTACTACGAAAGATTTCTCCGACTCCTGCGCTAGTTATAACTGTTTTGCATCTGCCAGAAATGAGACCAATTCAATTGCAGGACGCAGCAGTAAAGAATCAAGGCGTTGCTTGCCTTATGTTTGAGTTATGGTCACCCTTGATAAAAAAGCTTGTGGTATTCATAAAACGTGTTAAGGTTATTTTCAATTCATCAAATATCTAAGCACGCTGGCTACTATGCGTAGGAGTAGATCTAAGTAGGCGATTAAGTACACAGGCTATAAATAGAGCAGGGTTTAGGCAGTATTTTTTTGTTTTATTTATTACACGTTTTTTATTCAACCACATGAAGTAGGTATCTCTATTAGATTAAGTTTTAACAGCATTTGCACTTAAAGTGCATCTAGGCAGCATAAAAAATAGGTTCACGCAGTCAAATTGTGGAACTGTTCCATTTTTTTGTCAGTTAGGTAAATGATGTTTTTACTTTTAGCGTCTTAGTTTTTTCATTCATAACAAAACAAAATATGGTAATGATATGGTCATTACCATATTTTCTGTTTAACCAACTGAAACCTATTGAAAAGACATAACATGTTAACTTTCAAGCACAAACTATAGGTAGGCAAATCTCCACTTCCTAGTATTCCCACATGACCTGATAATCACACACTTCGACTTTCCCAGCTCAGCAGCTAGAATCTAGACAATTGTAAGCACCTGCGAAGCTAACTAATTATCAGGTGTTTCCCGACGATCACGATCCGTGCCCACGACAGCCGGATTACATCCCACCCTTTCATTACTTTAACTAGCGATTACAGACAACTTAACTGTTGTTTAAAAATATTTTGTGTGGAGTCGGACTTCAAATGATGGGGTGGGATATTTTAAATGGCAAATTAATGAAAGTCTAGGATTATAGGTCTACGGACTTTCTTTTACCATAATCAAAACAAATTATGGTTTAAAAAGAAATGTATTTCAAGGATTTCACTTACCTCAGAACATTTTCAGGACTTATCATTGGAATAAAAAAAGATTTAGGGAAATTGGTTGTACTAACTGTATTTCCAGTAAATTGTCTGAAGGTTCAAAATTTTTTTATCGTTTAAGAACAAATGTAATAATCGATTTAATTAAACATTGTTTGCTGGATAGTCTTGTAGAATAAAAAAACATTTAAGTGTTAGAAGTCTGAAAAAGAAAAAAAAAATTGCATTTAAAAAACTTAAATACGATTTCCACGATAACAATACTTTGCGCCTATGATGAATTTCCACGCTCTTGATATTTGTTGGCTACAATCTCATGAACATACATAAAAATGATAGGTAAATCAAACAGCATTATAGAGCATTGTACATTTTTTATTAAAAAACCAACACGCCCAATGATTTTATTTACATTTACATAATAAATAAATTAAAAATACAATAGAACATAAACATTTTCTTAGAATCAAGCTCGCCTACGATTTTATTGTCAGTAACGGCTTTAAACATAATATAGCAAACATTGATTTATAAGTTTTAAATTGTTACTGAATGAATATTTTGCTTTGGTCAAGCGTTATTCCACGCATACTGAGCGGTAAAATGATCTATCGTGGAAAAAAAATAAACAAAAAATCTGCATGGAATTTTCTCGATGTTTTCGCAGAACAAACGATGCGATGTTACAATGTAAACAAAGCACACATACAGTAACTGTCATTATAACCGTTGACGGAGTAATTATTGGTTAGGAGGTCAAATTAGCAATCATTTGCTAGCTGTAATTAATGGAGCTGTTGTATCCGTGCGTTATTCTGCAAGAAATTGACACAATAATTCTAATTTTAATTTCGTTAACAAATATTGCAATGAATTGAGCAATCCATTTGATATAATTAATATTTGAGACCACAATAAATTCTGCACGGGAATATTTTTCTAATTAAAATTCTTAATAAGCTGCAACAGCAGCTGCATTCTAAAAAAAATCGTTCGCAAACACAATTTTTCACGCTTGGCCGCCAAACTAAATCATCGGCCGTTTTGTTAATTACAAAATAATTGCGCATGTTAATTTTTCACTTTCGAAAGCGGATGCGGTACTCACATATGCGTTCAAGAACACGGTCGTCCGTGCAAGTCACCGTCGCGTGATTCCCCCATCACTACATTGTTTGCACAACCATTAGGCCGCATACACACAAATGTTCAGTTTGAAAATGTATCAAAAACAACTGACAGTCGTTGGCTGAAGTTCTTTTTCATATTGGACGCTCACAGTCAGCGACAGACTATATTTTTGGTGTGAACGCGCCCTTACGCACTTAATGAGCACACTAATGTGCCTGCGTGACGCTGTAATTAATGCTCGAGACCTCAAATCACTTGCCGACGAGTAATTTAAAACGTTCAGGATTCATTACGCGCTTTTTGTTCACGGTGTAATTGAGTTGGTACATTGTGTGCGATGTATGCGTGTGCTGTAGTAGTGTTCAGGGTTTGAAGAGGTAGTCTGAAAATTTGATCTGATTTTTATTAGGGACTGCCTCGACTGAAGATTCTTCAATAAAAAACACAAATATAAGCTTCACCGTCGTTTGGCACTGACTGATACCACGGTAAAATTCTAAAGCGATAGAACAAGCTTCGACAAACTTTTGTCTAGAAAAGCAATTTCCTTAGCGTCTTTGTGTTCGACTGAGTTCGCTTACAAAGTGGGACAACAGTGGCGCTTTAACAACAGTGGGTCTGAACGTCTCTCCACTAATAGCCGTAGGAGCGGGCTAACGTTTAATTGGCGTATTTATCGCAATTACACGCATCCATGGTTTGAGGGCGAGTGCGAACCGTGATAACAGATTTCACTTCTGACCCAAGTTAGAAATGTAATTGGAAATTAATTCATTGTCTGAGCCACGACCTCGCCACAATCTCGACGCCGATAAACTCTTTATAAAACATTTTTTTGCATAATTAATTCCTATAAAATGTGCTATTGGCACGTTCGTATTGTTACTCAAAATGAAAACCTTGAACGTTGAAAAAATCCTCAGTCAACAGCAACAATGGTCGCGAATTTGTCATTACCGTCGAACGTGACTGTAACCCAAACAGTGCGCCCGCGCAGTCCGCGCACCGGCCACGCATGTCTCGTTTATTTTAATATCACCCTGATTTTTTACTCTTTTCCGTCAATTTTGTGTTTTTTTCATAGCGACCTTTTTGTTCTGACAACGTGACACCTTTAACGGGTTTTTCACGTTCACTGATAAATAAAGTATTCAGGCGCAGGTTATCGGAATGCTCAAGTATATGAGTTGGATTACCATAAGTCCTTGTGATCTACATACATAGCATTGGGAGCTTGCGAAATATCACGAAAACGCAGAATACAGAGCTGATGAAACTTTCATAATCGCCCACGTGTAACCCTTAATAGAAAAACTTTTCTCGTGTGTTCGTAATTGAGTTTTTGTCAAGAAAATTAGATATGTTTGAAGAAATCTTTTGATTGATGGGATCCATATCATGTAGAGCTACGCTTATTTGATATTCTAATGTGGCCGGGACTCACACATCATCTATATGTTTATTTGTTTGATAAGTCTCTGGAGCTTCATGAATTATTATTATAATTTTTATCTATATGTTTAGATATTTAGGTGTTAACTGAATGATATCTTAATTTTTAATGTTTTTGTTTCATGTACTGTTCCATGATGCCATTACCTAATAGTATGAGTAGGTATAATTATTTATTTATTACGCACACATAAACACACACACTATGGTACGATTTTTTTTTTAAAAAGCTTGCTTTAAATTATTTGACACACTCAATTCAGAACATGGAGTAATTTATTGCACCTTAAGTAGGGTGACACTTTGAAATCGAGATTAGAATTGACCAAAGCCTTCTGTTTATGGGAACGTCTGCAGATTAAACTAGAATATTGTTGATTTGCATCACGATGCTGTTCGAGAGGATATTACCTTTATACGCGATTCAATAACTCTATTGAATGCCATTTTTATAAAAGATCCAGGTCGTTGCGGACAAATTGAATCCTTAAAGGAAAAGTTAGCTCAATAAGTGTATTTAAGGCGCGTCATCATATGAAAGGCGCGCCGGGTACACCTGTTAACTCCTACATTTTTCTAAGAACAGCAAACAATTTTTATTTCACATGCTAAATACACATCGCCGCCACAACTTTGATGTCATTTAGCGAAAACAATGGAAAGATCCGCGCGCACACTGGCATGCTAATTTCTACATTTTATTTAAATAAACTTATTCTTATTATAAACGTGTCCTATGTCCAACTGCTGTTAAAATTTATAATGCTATTTTTACGTTTAAATGAGTCATGTGGGATCTTTGAATGGGTTCTTTACACTTGGCATCGATTCATTACTTATCGCTTGATTTGTCATATACATACATAAGTGACACGTTAAAAAGTCGTTTACCTTTGACTACGTTGATTTGCTGTTGTGTCGTATGCACGGTTGTTATGTGATTTCTATTCCGTTATGAAGATGCGGGAGTGCATCGTTTCGTCTCGCATGTAACACTCTGTCCGCGATATATCCGCCTTAATCCACGCGATTTGCATCGGCGTGCTTTATGAGCTTTCCTGGCAGTTTTCGCCATCATAAAGTGATCAAATAAGTTATCAAACGCGACTATAAATCAGTGGCTGTGGGACTTTCCCCCGAGTGTCGTTACGATTCTCTACGCCGTCTTACGCGGCGCGTTTCTGACGTTTTGCCAGCTTTTTGTTTGGCGCGGTTATGCTAATACGTAATGATGGGTTTCAAGTTCCCGGTGAGGCATTAACGTGTGGACTCACACCGTAATACTAGCCATCATGGACCCCTATAACCGTGTACCTCCATTATTGTACTGCACGTTCCACTTCAACAACTCAATCTTCCGCGGTCGACCTTCGCGGATGTCTCGTCTAATATCGAACCAGATAGTAGTGTGATTGAACTCTCCGTTAGTTTCCCACGTCTTGGCACATCACACTTCTTTGTCCATCAAACCGTCATTAAGATGAAATCCTTAATTAGAATTGACAACAAAATCGTTTTTATATCTCACTCCATAAAACAAAGTATATGAACTGGGTAAATATGTTGTTTGCACACGCGATATTTAACGATACAGCTTAAAATTCAAAAGTATCGCAGGTGCTGCTAAGTATCTTGTTTTATAGTGTAATGAAAAACGGCCTTATTAAACCGCTGGATGATACTGCAATCGGAAAAAATGTAGGTAGGTATACGAGTCTGAGATCATTGGTATGCGAATTACGAAGAGTCGAACAAAAGACATTATAACATCCTGTTCCCGCGACACCACTTCAACTCTTATTATTAGCCTAATGACAAAAATTTATAGCTCCTTAAATTCGCCGTGCTGCAAATATTAAAGTTCTTTTTTTACCAAGGGAAATGAGAAGGTTCGCTCGGTTTTGGAGTCGTATTGGGAGGTATGTTATGATACCATATTTATATCTATGGGCTCGGCTTTTGTTCATTCAGTTCGGTTGTAAAATGTTGCGGCCGCGATGTAATTGAACTGTTATAAAATGTATCATCAATTTGTTTATTTTTAGCACACGTGTGTTTTTATGCTAAAGGAATGGGAATGTTTCCGGTACCTGAAGTAACTTGAATAAATGTTTAAAGCTTTTATGGAGAAATTAAGCCATGTGTTACAGGCATTGCATTGGGTGGGTATAATAATATCAATTGGAATTAAATAATAGGATAGCATTTGTTTATTTATTTAATTTATATTCTGTTAAGGATATATTATCCTGCAACAATAAATTTAGCCCACTTGGCCTGTTTGCTCAAATTCCATAGCATTTAAAACATGTCGCCTTTTATTAAATTACAGTGAATTATTTAAAAAAAGGCTATCGACGCGTCATTTCTTACGGATAAATTAACACTTCACCGCTTTGGCAGACCAAGGGCGATAATACCACAAATTAATGTGCGCGATAAATTACCGCAGGTGAATTAAAACGAGACATTTCTATAGACTCTTAACAGTTTTTCAATACATTTTTACTTTCATTTTCATATTTGCCTATATTTACGTCCCTGTATTGAATAAAATGCATATAAAATTTTATTTTGGGATAATTATCCCTAAAACAACGTCGCACTATTCAATTTTCGTTTTAAAAAGTCAACCTCATTTATTAGTTGATTCACAGGTTTTCATAAAAGGTTTTTGGATACTGTCATGTGTAGTGAGGTCTTTATTTAGTGTGTTTATGTTACAATTAGGTAGTTATCGCGTTAGGTATGTTGGAACACGGCGCGCGCGCAGTGGGCGGGTTACGGTCACCGCTCGAAAAGACGCCATCTTTTGATCCACTCGGATTTGAATTCATTCAAGTTTTTATATCGAAATTATGTACCTACAGGATGTTGTATTTAAAAAACTTATATAAACTCTAAAGCTGTTTAATTAATTAAATTGATAATGTAGGCGTTAGTTTAAAAGGAAAATTTCAAATATGCTGTCTTAAGCTTTGAGATTCCTGCTGGGGTTGCGGGTTTGTCCGAAAGGGATAACGCGGCCCCGGCACACAGGCAACGGAAGGAACACGGGTGGGTTTTAGTCAGTAAAAGTCTGACACACCCTCTCGCTTTGCCCAGAGCGGGAGAAGTCATTTGATGATTTCCCACCCTCAAAAAAAAAAAAAAAAAAAAAAAAAAAAAAGCTTTGAGATTAAAGCTGTTAAAATATACGCTTTGAATTATGTTTTCAGAGTAGTTTTGTAGTCTGGACATTTTATACTAATTACTACAAAATACTAGGACTTCAATCATTTTGGTCCTCAACGGTCAGTTGATAGCGCAATATCCAGTGCATTAATTTGTAGGTCTTAACAAAACCAATACGACCAGAATCCAGTCATTTTCCGAAGTCACAATCTTAAGACAATCCACAATGTCAAGTTATTCACTCCACCAATACTTTGGTTTTAACTTTATATTTGTTCGACCGTATTTATCTCATTGCGATACAAAATCTGCATTTCAAGCGGCAACGTCCACGACGGAAACTCGGAACCGAAGGATTTTTATGCAAATACAATACAATACGCAGATGGAATGTCCATCACTCGCCCGGTATCGTTTGTTTTAGTCTAATTTGAATGTCTAATGCACGTAACTCCTTATCATTTACAAATATGGCCAAATGATATGCGTACAGATACGGACAGTAGCTGAAGTTGTTGTAGGAGTTTTCGAACCTGTTTTTGTTATTGACTGTACGCGCGGACAAAGCCTAGTTTTTTTTTTATATTTAACTAGCGACCCGCTCCTGCTTCGCACGATTTTACGACTTGACAAAACATCTAATTTCTTAGAAATATTTTACTTTAATAGTAACGTATTATACACATAAATCTTCCGGAATAAATTCTCTAAACGATGGTCAAAACCTCATCAAAATCTGTCGCGTGTTTTAGAAGAACAACGTTTTTAATTTATAATATGTATAAATGTTTTCTCAATATAAAAAAAAATAGTAGTGTTAACATGTTGCCACTACAGTTGAACAGTAGTGACAATATGAGAGCTTCGATAAATAATCAGAAGTGTCGTTCAGCGCCACGAGATCGAATATAAACAGATTTTCTGCCTACTTTTCAATATGTGACTTTGGAAGCCTATAAACGTTTTTTTTATTTCAATTTACGTCACATATTAGGCGGGCATTATTGAAAGAGCAGTTTCCTACCGAATTCCCGTTGTATGTATAATCAACGGTTTTCTCGCGTATTTTTATTGATTCACCCAGAGCGCTCCCTCCCCCCACCCCTGGAGGAAGCTGGGTTGGAAGCTGCCTCCTACCGCGCATTCATAATCGCATCGACACACACGACACTTGGCGCACGCTAAACACCACCTTACCGGCTTTGGAATACAGTCGCTATCATGAAACCGATACGCACTGAAATAATGGAACAGAATCGTGCGTTACCAGCCACGAGACATTAAGCGTCATATAAATTACATTAGCATATAAATAAAGTATTTTTGTTGCGTCTCCGGCCGCAGTACTTCTTGGGTCTTTTACGACGTCGGGCGCAGGGTTAACCCGGGACATTTTTGTTCTCCTTTTTAGATAAATCCACGGTCTTAACGACCGTAAGCAAATACATGTTATCGGTATACGTTTATTGCTTATTCGAACTCATAAATAATGCCGATGGAAACACGAAATTAATTTAGTTATGAGAAAGAAGGTAAACATGTTAAGATAAAATAGTCGGGTGAACTTATGAGTGCTCGTTACCAGTGCGACGTGGAGTCCAATTATTTATAACATACCCATAAAATGAAGGGAATAATGCTCAAGTAATTTTCTGTTGATCTGTATTAGATTTTCATTTTATATGTGGGTAGGAGCTCCTCTTGCGTTTAGTTATTACATTGAAATGGATAAGTACCTAGATATCGTTAGAAAAACATATTGGAACCAGAGATATTGTTTTATAGTCTATATATGTGTATAAATTTATACTAATCAGAATCATAAAAATCCACAAATAACCGACAAGAATTTCCTTTAAGTACATAATATCTTCAACAATCTCACATTGACCTCCATGAAGGTAGATAGGTACTTATGGTAACTCGAAAAAAGCTGGAGCGAAATTCCAGTCTAAAAAGCCATATAAAAGTGTCTCGACGTCGTTAAAGTTAGTAATACAATCATACTGTAGTTAAGCACTTTGCATATGTCATGAATACGCCATATTGTTGATCATTGCTAAGGTAAAAGTAATCGTTTCGCTAAATAAGTATCTTTCACATATAGTCTTTTAAATCATTATGATTATCATTTACAAATCGTAAAACAAAACACTTAGGGCGACCTTAGTGTTACGATTTGTAAATGTGAAACAAAATTCACCAATGAAATTGCACGCGATCAGTACATCTAAGAACATCAAGAGCTGTCAGTGACATCATTGTTGGACACTGACAGCGCTTGAACACCGTTTCAATGTGCCAATCTTATTCAGCTTAATTAGTAAAATTCACCCATAATCTTTTGTTCAATTTTATTGCTGGAATTGACCCTAAATATTTAATCAATAGTGAACACAAACAATTAATTTATCAACTAAACATTTCCAATCATAGGTATTTCCGAATTTTCCAAGCGATACCTATGCAATTACAGCGACATGCAACATTGAAAGAGGTACACAAGTAATACACAAGTATACACAAATATACCTAGTAGATACACATACACAGTAAACGAACGTGAAAGATCTGAACGGGCAGAATAAATGGGAAAAACGAGGATAGGAAACGGCCGGGAAGATATAAAGGAGACAGTTTGTAAAGCGTAATTATTTCAGAGACAAGAAAAACCATTGTCCAAGGAAAACTAAAGAGTTTCCATTCCACATTTGCTTTAATCTTTAATATATAGCTCTAACCTATAGATGTTTAGGTAGAAATATATATTTAAACGTATATATTTAATAATGGAGGTGCTTTTTCGTGGAATCAAATTGACAATTCAACTGGGTGACACGTGGCGCCCCCTCTACCACCCTCACTAAATTTATTCCCGTAGGTATGATGTTCAATCATTGACTTTTTTTCATTTTCCCTCCGAAGATTTTTCCTTACCTACATAAGTGCTACATATGGCTGATATTGGTGTTTTGATTGCTTTGGGAGACTTAGCTATATGATAAGAGTTAAGAAGCATGCATAAAATTCATTTAATCAATCTGTCTAGCCTTTTCCCAATTATGTATTTTGGGGTCGGCTGCCAGTCTAACCGGATTCAGCTGAATACCGTGTTTTATATGGAGCGACTGCCTATCTGAAATTCACAACCCAGTAACTGGGTAATACTATACCCCTTGGTAAGATTGGTTGTTAGAGTTTCGGGCTTCTGACGACCCGTAACGACTGTCAAAGATCCACGAATGACAGCCTGCAGCAACGGCTTAACGTGCTTTCCGAGTCTCGGTATGTTAAGATGGTCACCCATCCACAGACCAACCCTGGCAAGCGTAGCTTAACCTGATGAATCGAATCGTGACTTAGATATTACTTACCCACGAGATCCTAAAATAAAATTCCAATTATATTCAGTAAATATTTAAGTGTAGAAGTCCAGGACCCTTTGTCATCTACAACTGGACTATCATCATCATCATTTCATCCGAAAGACGTCCACTGCTGGACATAGGCCTCCCCCAGTCACCGCCTCTTCGACCGGTTCTGTACTTCTCGCATTCAGTGGATTCCTGCAGCATTCACCAGGTCATGGGTCCCCCTTGTGGGGGGGGGGGCCTTCCAATGCTACATCTCCCGGTACGCGGTCGCCACTCCAAAACCTTTCCGCCCCATCAGCCATCTGTTCTGCGAGCAATGTACCCTGCTCACTGCCACTTGGTGGTTTGGTAGGTTTGGTAATTCTTCGGGCTATGTCGGTTATCTCGGTTAACTGGACTATAAAATCCTTAATTGTAGTTTTAAAATATTGACCGTAATTCCAAATACCCATTATGAAAACCTCATCTATTACAAAATTGCTAGTTTGGTCCAGCGCACGACTAAGCTGAATGACGAAGGCTTCTGCGCTGAAAACCTATAATAGCTTCCCCGGCTAGCTTATTGCTTCAATCAGGTGTAGATTTAGCACTCACCTATTTCCTACCATATCTTTTCTCTTCAGAAATGTCTGTTTGGTAGGTACTGTGAGCATCGTTGCAGCCTGTCCTAATCTTTCATCGACCTTTGTAAGCTTCTGTAATTGGACTCATGACAATACCGAAATGATTGATAAAAGATATCATTTATGTGTTCAAAACACGAGGATACACGCTCATGGCATGTCGTACAAAATGGCAGACAACATATTAGTGTCTAATTAACTCTACAATCTAAATATTTCACAAAAGTCAGAGAGGTTTTAAAAAATTGATAAAAAAGGTCAAATCATATTCCTCCATTCCAAAAACTTGTAAATTCTGATTATAATAAAATAATCTGATTTATTTAGGTACAACCCCGGACATTTCCGGTAAACCAGTTTTCACCTTTATGACCGAATAAGGTTTAAAAGTGATCCACCGCCTGTGTCCGCGGTGGTACCTACAAGTCAAACACCTAACCCTACTTTTCAGAAATCACCAAAACTCCTAGTATCCCTTACCACCACAAAAATTCGCTCCGCATACCTTCAACATAACATTCCACACAACCCAACCTACCCGTGTGTAACATACGAACAGTGAAATATAAATCGCATTAGGCATATCGCGTGGCCACATTTTGTGTCTTGAATACTAAAATGGTTAAGAAAAATTACAACCCAGATACATATCTTGGGATCGAACATCTCTGGGTGTGGATACCTAATTCGGGTGCGACACATAGATAAATGAAGGAACGGAGGATATATGCAGGGTAGTTTGACCCCCCATTCACCCCTCCTCCCTATCGGTTCTTGGAGATGTGTCGTTGTTGTTTTAACATGGATAGAGTACGGATTTGTTGTGTTTGTTTGTTGCAGTGACTGATAGGAATATTGGTTTTTGATTTATGGGATGAATTGGGTATTTGGTACGGTGATACATGCAGTTTGATTGCTATATTTTGTAACATTATGACTCCAACTATTATAACTTTTAGCACTTTATTTCGCTTCTTTTAGGACTTCCCGCAATATTTTCTGCTACACAGGCCTCCTCTCTTCGAGAGGGAGTGGGCTTAATCCACCACACGGGCCCAGTGCGGATTGATACGATGTCACATGTCTTCGAATTTTTGGTTCGTCTTCGGTTTGACTTCAGTAAACCTATGTGGTTTAGCCTACCTTTCATAACTGAAGTGATTTTTCTTTGGATTCTATTTGTTCAAATGAAACTCCTTTGGAAATAATATGTTGACAATCATTGCTCGGTTTTCATTAAAGTTATAGGCTTCATAGTGGTGAAGGAAAACATCGTTAGGAAACCGGCATGTACTAGTGTCAAAAATTCGAAGACACGTGACATCATATCAATCCGCACTGGGCCCGCGTGGGAGATTAAGCCCACTCCCTCTCGAAGAGAGGAGGCCTGTGTAGTAGAAAATAAAGTGCTAAAAGTTATAATACTTGAAGTCATAATGTAAACTTTTTACGATATTGCTAATACACTCCGAATAAATTGCAAACAAAATGTTGTTAATATCATAAAGTAAAGTTAACGATAGTTGCCAATTTTAAAACTCATTACGTTATTTCTATACTTGGCACACCACCAAGACCAGATAGTCTCGTAATATACCTCCTGTTTACCCTCTTTTAGAAAAATAAACAATCTTTTAGCTTTTAAAGATAAACTTCGATATAAAATGGAGTATATTATAAATATGTAATGTTGCTTTATTTATATTATAATATTATAACTACACCTACACATTTTCGGCTTATTGCCTGTCTAATTTACTTGAAACATGATCATCGTTCGTCAATTTCAATGGGTATCTAAAACTTTCGTTATTCTGAAAACTTTGAAGTAAATCGATTTCCGCTCACCTACTTAAATCATTCGGTCTTAAAGCGAAAAATACCATCTACGATTATTTATTTTACATAGAATTAGGATCTATCAATCTGCCTAACCTTTTCCCAACCATGTTGGGGTCGGCTTTCCAGTCTAACAGCAGCTGAATACCAGTAATTTACATAAAGCGACTGCCTATCTGACCTCCACAACCCATTAACTGGGTAATACGGTACCCCTTGGTAAGACTGGTTGTCAGACTTTTGGGCTTCTGACTATCCACAACGACTGTCAAAGATCTATGAATGACAGCCGGGACCAACGGCTTAACGTGCTTTTAGATGCACGGAGACGTCTCGATATGTAAAGATGGTCACCTATCCACAAACCAACCGCAGCAAGCGTAGATTTACCTTCAATCGATTCTGCTGTTATTATTTAGCCACGAGTATAGCAATAGAAATAAGATATCAGAAATAAAACACAAAAAGTAGACAAAGCCATTTCAATTACCCTCTGGATTACACCCCCATACTTCACAAAAAAGAGTGGGTACAAAAAAAATTGCCTAGCATAGAACAAAATCAAAAATATATGCACCCTTCACATACGTGACATGCTCCTGAAGCGATTTACTTGGGCAACGCCACCTCGTCGCGTGCCCGCATTTTTTATTTAAATCATACTATTTAGGTATGCCAAGACATTTCTCCTTCACTGTACCCAACTACCCACGAACAATAAAAATAACGTTTTAAAACTTTTCGAGCGACCTGTATATTTTAAGGTGTACTCCTTTGACTTTAACCGTATTTCATCGGATATTGAATGGTAGTTGACGTGATTTTGTGCATTGTTATAAAAGACATTGACTCGTAAAGTTAACACAAAAGTTCTTGTGTTTGAATAAAATGAATCTAATTCATGTATCGAATTTTAGATGTACAGACAAGCACAGCGGAGCTTGTTTTTACGTGGGCAGTTTTTGATTCGACATTTTTTTTTTTTGCTGCCGGTTGCTTTGTATAAAAGGTATAAGTACCTAGTATATTTTACGTTTGATCCCAATTAATCTGCCTAGCCTTTGCCCAACTATGTTGGGGTCAGCTTCCAATGTAACCGGATGCAGCTGAATACCAGTATTTTACATGGAGCGACTGCCTATCTGACCTCCACGGATAATACGATACCCCTATGTAAGACTGGCTACCAGACTTTCGGGCTTCTGACGACCCGTAACGACTGTCAAAGATCCACGAATGATAGCCGGGACCAACGGGTTAACGTGCTTTCCGACTTACGGAGCAGTCTCGGTATGTAAAGATGGTCACCCATCCACGGACCAACCCCGGCAAGCGTAGCTTAACCTGGTGGATCGACCCGTGCGGCTGTTATTACTTAGCCACGAGCTCCTCATTTCATTTTCTTTTCATTCCAAAGTTTTTATATTATTTGGCTCCACCTCTAACTCTAAAAACAAAATTACTCCAATTTACTTTACTACGAGTATTAAAGTATTTACTTAATTAAACTAATTGTGTAACGGTTGTTGTCCGTATAAGCAAACATACTATAGTAGATATACAGTTATTTAATTAATATTGAAGACGAGATTCGCAAATCAGGACAATTTGCTATTCCCATTAAGATGCCAATCACGATTGCCTTGCGAAGACATTATAATTGTATCGTAATTCAATGAAATTAGGTTGTTAATTAATTACTCTGCCTATGATTTTATAATTAAGTTGACTGTCTTGTGATTGCCCGTCCTTTGTAGATATGTAGGTATTTAAAACCCTCTGTAAAATTTTCAACGTATCCTTTAAACAGATGTCAAAGTATTAGTTGGTTTCCACAAAACATATGTTCACGCCTGCCTTCCCCCATGGGTTAGGCAGAGGTGTACCTATAGTACACCCACATTTCGCCAGTTATTTTTAAGTCCCATGTGATAGGGGGCGAGCCTATTGCCATCAACCGGTCACAAATCCTGACACCGGGGTGCTACTGAGAAATTCCAGATAGTAGGTTTCTGATTACAATTTACTTGCCACCTCGCGGTTTCACCCACATAACTCTCGATCGAGGTAATATCGGGATAAAAATTATCCTATTTCCTAAGCCAGGTCATGATCTACCCATGTGCCAATTTTCATCCAAATCTGTTCAGCCAGTCTAGCGTGACAGCGTAACAAACATACTCACTTTCGCATTTATAGGTCGGGTAATCATCCCACGGGAACGTACTACCGGGTTAAAAAGTATCCTATATATTAATCCAGGTTATAAACTATCTGTGTGCCAAATTTCATCCGAACCCGTTCAGCCGTTTTTACGTGATTGAGTAACAAACATCCAAACATAAAAACTTTCACATTTATAATATTAGTAGGATAGTAGGATTAGTTAGGATTTTACTAACTATTGCCTCTCTCTTCTCTTTTTTCTATTTTCTTGACCAGCCAATCAGCACTGAGTTTCTTCAAGGTTTTCCTATAAAGAGGGGTTAAAAACTTTTTGTAATGTACATCGAGTCATATTTCAACGATAATAAGGAAAGGGCAGTGAAAGCCTAGTGGAACTGCCAAGTCATAGGTCTCGAGTTCGAACCCAAGCCACGCATCTTTGACTTTTCAGATTCATGAGCGTATTGTATAATTATCACTTGCTTCAAAATAGGTGAACGAAAAACATTGTGAAGAAACCAGCATGCCTGGGAGATATTTCTAGACGGCATGTTAAGCCAAGTCAGAGGCCCATGGGCGGCTTTAAAATTCTGTCACTAGGTCAGTCACTAACCACTCGAAAAGAAGAATAATAAGCAGACATGAAATACCAGCGAAAATTAATCCAATAATTCTTTCAGACTTTAACATGTGTCGCATTAGGTAGGTACTGGCAGATGAAACACACCCAGGGTCAAAAGGGTCGTAAAGGTCACGACTTATTTGTCTTACTCTTTCAAAGTTGTACTTAAATCATAATGAAAAAGATTTACACACACGTACACGTACTTATTAAACTTATATTGTACATATTAAAATGAAAATCAGTTACAGTACGACACAATTTAGATGTAGCATCGGCAAAATTATTAAAACCGATGAACTGAGTGCGCGTTCAAAATGTTCAAGTTGCTTTAGGTGAAAATAATCTTTACGCAAACGCAATAACCTGTGAAGTCATATAACCAAATACATTCGTAAAATTGAAATGAATGAATGCAAATTTTCAAAGTTATGTAACATCTTAGTTGTGTCGTATTGTGCTACGCAGTGAATTTTCCATTTTCATTTGGTACGAGGCGCTTAGCAGTGGCTAAATATGTCTGACACGATTTGTATCGAGTGTTCTTCAAGCATGGCAATTAGTAGTCCACGTTTAGTGTAACTCCACATTTTAACGACTAAGCATATGAAAAATTACAATATTCAGTATTTATTAAAAAAACGTTTGGGATTTTCCTTTGTGCCAAGATATTCTGGCAAGTACCTAATCTCTTTTTTTATCAAATACACGATCTTACACGACCTTTATGAAGGCATTAGGCAGTCTATGTACCAACACATATTTCACCTAAAAAGTAAGTAATATCGCTTGGTATCTTTTACATAAAACACCTACATTATAACAGTACAGATCAGTACAATAGAGGCTTATTAAGCCAACATTATCAAAACACTCCGTTTCCCAACATATTAAGCTGCGTATTCCTCCACATATATGAAAGGCTCGCTCCCCCTTTCCCCCCATTCCCCCATACTCTTATTTCGTTCATAAAGCCCCCTTATCTACAATTTCGAGCCCATTTCATTTGAATGTTACGTCTGTATCTTCTAATGTTCCAATGCATATATCGTTAGGGGAATGTTTTTTAAGAACACCATGGAAATGATAAGAGGTTTACTCAATGGTTCTGTACTTTATTATGTAGGTAAATATAGCTATCATTAGTTTTTATCTTTTGAATGTCATCTCGCAGGTCAACCTAGGATTTTGTCAGCTGTTTAACCGGGCTATCCTGTGGATGGCTTAAAAAATTAAAGCCTTCAGCCAGGGCATCCAACATCTAAACAATGCGACTACACGCTTAGTACCTTTCATTATGACATTTGCTGTAATAATGACATATGAAAGGCAAAAAATTAAGGCCTCCAGCCAGGGCATACAACATCTTAACAATGCGACTACACGTCTAGTACCTATAATTATGACATTTTCTGTAATAATAACGTACGACAGGCCAAAAAATTAAGGCCTCCAGCCAGGGCATACAACATCTAAACAATGCGACTACACGCTTAGTACCTATCATTATGACATTTGCTGTAATAATAACATACAACAGGCAACTAAAAGAAAAGTCATCCTAACAAAAGTTTTATGTATCCATTCCCCAAGGAACCTCCTAATTCTGACTGAATCCTCAATACCAAAAGATCTTAACTGTTCAATCTACTGCTTCCTCATTCCCGATCTTAAGGCTATCTAATTAAGGGTGTATTTACTTTCACGCCCTTCCCTTCCTATGTGTTAGCGGCCTAATGAACGCGAGGCGTCGATGAGCTGTTGTTTCCTCTGTAATTAAACAGTTCTGCGCATGCGTTAACCACGCCCAGCCGCGCAGCCTCCGACCACCCCCTTCCCCCCTCTCTTACCCCCGGTCTTTAATTACTGCCAAGACATTACCCCTTAATGCTTTTATATAACATCTAAGTTGATTGTGTAGAGGGTACAAGGTTTTATCTTGCTGGGTTTGTGGTACAGTTTATGTAGCTAATTCGTATTTTTTGTGATTTGGGTAATCTTGGGATGGTTCAAAGGTAACTTGAAGATTGCCAAAGAAATTGCTAAGTAATCCTTTTAGCTTTGTCCAAAATATAGTTCAATTGTCTGTGGCACGTTTTAAACCACTTTTAGCATTGCTTTAACTAGAGGAAAATTTAATGTGTTTTCTTCTTCTTTACACCCCATGTTGCGTTCTAGACAGTTCTACATAACATAACATAACATGATGCCTCAGAGGTGCATCTATAGTACACCCACATTACGCCAGTTATGTTTAAGTCCCATGTAATAGGGGGCAAGCCTATTGCCTTCAACCGGGCATAAATCCAGACTCCGGGCTGCTACTGAGAAATTTCAGATGGAAAAATCCAATAACTCTTTGCTCGACCTGGGAAGTGAACCCAGGAACTCATGGTTAGCAGTAGCGTTTGCGACCACTAGAGTAATGAGGTTTTCTTGACAGTTCTCTGTCGTGGTTATCGTGTTGTATGGCCTGGTATATTGCCATTCTGTTGATAACAGCCTCTAGCTAGATACCTTCTAATAATGGGTTGATTGAGGCAACAATTCTAGTGATCTTATAGACCAAGCAGAGTCATGAACATTTCTTGTATTCTTCATGCAGGGTTAGTCATCATTCCACATAGCTTGTAGTAAAAAAACAACCATTTCTAATCCATTAAAAAATGACAAATTCCAAGATGGCGGCAGTAACGCAAATGTTCTCATTTGTAACAGGGTGTTCCTATTCCGCTCACGTTCACCACCTCTCTCATTTTTCACTACATTGGTTTCACGTGTGAATTATTGTTTTTTACCGCACCCTGTTTGTTTATTGCGCTCCCGTTTTTGGGAAAATTAGAAGGAAATCTTAGTTGGAGTGTAGATTTTTCCGAAGATGAAAGTAACTAAAATGTATACTGTACATCTCGATTTCGACGATTATGACCCGATTACTATGAATAATGTTGTTAAACCATCGCCTCTCATGGACGAGGTTGTGAATCTACTATACTGCAAAGTGATAATTTGCAATAGATCTGTAGGTCAAAACGACGAATGACAACATCGTGAGGAAACGGCATGTTCTAGAAATAAAAATTCAAAGACATCTACCAACCCGGACTGGGCCCGCGTGGTGGATTACGGCCCACTCCCTCTCACAGGGAGGAGGCCTGCGTCCCAGCAGTGGGAATATTATAGACTAATTATGCTTAGGTATGTTGTAGTTATGTTTTAATGATTAACATTGAAGTATGGATCCGAAAGTGCCCAACTCTGTAAACAATGTTTTTATTACACAGTTAGTCAAGAAGCAGAAAATTAATATTCCGACTGGCATGGCTCACTTTTAATCTCACTCTTTAATCACTCAGCAGTTATAATTACATAACTTCTTAAAAACGTAACGACGAAATACTTATCTTACTTAGTTATTCTTTTACAGAGAGTATGTGGTCTATAAAGCTATCTTTCGAAAAAGTAAATAATCGTAGTAAATATACAAACATTGGAACCATGCATAAATAATAATGTAAACATAAACACCGAACGCCAAACGTATTACGATCCACAAAGAGCTACGAAGCAATACTGTCCAAACTCAATCTAAATTTCATTTTACGCCTCAAGTATCACGTACGAGCATATAGAATAGACTCCATCGTCCTTCGTAACTCGTAAGAACGTCCGCTGTCAAATTTTAATTTCTCCCTCAAATATTTACCGAAGGAAAAAGGATTCCCCGGCGGCCCGCGCTCTAATAAGTTTTCCATAAGAGAGGAGGTAGGGGGAGAGTGGGGTACGAAGGCTCTTATTGTGTTTGTAAAAGCTGGCGCATCCGGGCGCATACCTAACAAGATGGATATGTACTCGGGCCCACCCTACCCCTTTCGGACCGCCCCCTATGTAGATACGACAGCTCTCGCGTTGCACCGAAATTGCATTTTCAATACTAATTCCTTTTCGTTTCCAACCTTTTAGGAATACTACTTATTTAAGTGGATGTTGAAATGGCGGAGTTTAAGCTGTTTATTTTGGATTGCGTTTTCTCTAGCGTTTGTTTGGAATTCATGGTTTTCATATGAAATAGGCTTAGTATTATAATATGTTATTATTATTTGTTAGAGAGGCATCTACACGAAAGGTAATGTGATTGCTTCTTTGATTCTCATTTGTCGAACCCAAGCCAAAAATTACTTCAGTGTCTATCAAAACAGGGCAACCTAAAGTGGGCCAATGAATAGGAATCGTTTATTTATACACGGAACATTTACAACAGTCTCAAGCGATACCAGCACATCTCATATTCATGATTATTAAATCACTATCTGATACATTACTTCAATCATAAACCAACGAATGTTCTAGCTAAAAGCAGAATCACTTCAGTATACGACTGTACCGACCTGACTCATACAGGCGAACTATTGAGATCTCTCATGAACTGTACTTAGTATAATCGATAAGAAAAGTCATAGCAAAAAAAACATTCCTGAAAGATTAAGATCCCTATGCTTAAGATATAAGCATGAACCTCGAATCATATCTGACAGATTTCATACAAATCCCTTCGCGAAACTAGTTCTAAATATGAGATTCCATTTCATCTTTCTAGAATACGGCTGTGTTCTATTTTTAAAACACTTTCAATAAAAAATGTGTATCACGGTTTTCGTCAAATCGATTCATAGGAAGCTTTTGTCACGTGTGAACAACAAAAAATCACTTTCATAAAACGTTTTATTGATCAAAAACAACTTATTTCAATGAAAAATTCAGCACATCGTAGGTATGTAGGTACTTGTACAGAGCTTGCACGTGTAAAATGTCCCCTTCCTTCAGCATATTATTAAAATATATAATATAATTTCAAAGTGACGTACAGTACGTTGGAACGTAATATAAATACATCAATACGGGAGCTGAGATATGTCATGCATAACGCTTCCCCTCTTTGAGAGAGGAAGTACAATAATCTGAGAATGGAGGCTGGTTGGGCCACCTGCGATTCGGCTTGAGCTGTCGACACATCTTGCAATGCAATGATCAATACTTCGTGATTTTTTGCCTTATAAACTTACGTACATAGTTATTTAAAAAAATAAAAGTTGGTATTACCATGGTTTTTATCGGTTATCCTAACTTAATCCTTCTATACAACTAATCCTGCTATCCTACTTCCTACTAATATTATAAATAACATAAACCTACTATCTTACTAAACCTACTATCCTAATAATCCTACTATCCTACTATTCTACTTCCTACTATCCTACTAATATTATTAATGTGAAATTTTGTATGTTTGGATGTTTGTTACTCAATCCCTCAAAAACGGCTGCACGGATTGCGATGAAATTCGGCACACAAATAGTTTATAACCTGAATAAACACAGGATTTTTTTATCCCGTGGGATAATTTCCGACTCCTACGCGGGCGAAACCGCTGGCAAAAGCTAGTAGGTTTATAAACGACGATTTCTTCTTTATCAGGGTTTTTTTCATGATATCCGATGGTGAGATGTTATTGTCATTGATAATCCGCTAATATGCCATAAATTTCATCCCTTTGTTTCGGCTCATCAGCAGGAGTCAGTTAATAATATGACCTTTCGAAGGTATACAGATAGACTACCGTAGAGACCAAACAAGTTTTCTTTGACATTTTCGGAGCTTTGAACTGTAATAATTTTTTATCTCGCACCTAAAGCTAAGATTTCCTAGAAGAGCGGTGGCCGCAACATAGCGTCTGCAATTTACCGGCGAATGACGTCACTGAAACGTTATTTATGAAAGTAAGTTGATGTTTGGTGGCGTTTTTTGACACCGTTAAGTCAAACCCCACTGCCACCATTTTCATGACAGCTGTCACTGCGGCCGTTAGTGGCGGCCACCGCAAACGAAACGTAGCTTAAGTCCTAGAAGTCACAATTCGTCAAATGAGACATTACGAGTACCAACCTTAACAGTGATTAACATTACCGAACTTTCTAGAACCTTTACCAGTTACCGTTGGAATTGAAAGCTCTAGATTTAAAACGCAAATTTGTCGGATACGTTGGAAAGAGCGAGTTATTTACATTTCCACGTCAACATGGCTGCCCGTTACGTTTTCCTGGCTACGTCACTGTGAACGTGCTTAGAAGGTCGACGCTAGCGCACCCATGAAATAAGCGGAGATAAATATTTACCATAAATATTTGTATAAGTTGCTGGTAGCTATTTCTCGCGACTACGTGTGCATACAACCTTCAATCACTCGATTCAAAAATTCGAATTTTGAAAAATCCTGTCTTAGTCAGTCCACCTCTACGTTCTAAAGTTCAAATTCAAATAAGGAATGTAAGATTGCAACTTCCAAATTAATATTGTTTATATCTTCCGTACTGTGGAGGCTGTGCGTTATCTGACAGTCAATTAAGGACCCTATTCCATGTGAATAGGAAACAGATTTAGGCTGAACATTGTCTGAGTCCTTCAGACAATGTTCTCATCAGATTGATTGACTGATTACAATGTTGTAATCAGTGCAACTGTCAGTCACTTTCCACATATTGGGCTGTGCCAGTAACATTAAATTGCATGAAAACTTAAAAATGGTGTACCTGTGTTAAGCTACGCTTGCCGGGGTTGGTCTGTGGATGGGTGACCATCTTTACATACCGAGACTCCTCCGTGCCTCGGAAAGCACGATAAGCCGTTGGTCCCGGCTGTCATTCGTGGGTCATTAACAGTCGTTACGGGTCGTCAGAAGCCCGAAAGTCTGACAACCAGTCTTACCAAGGGGTATCGCGTATTACCCAGTAGGTAACTGGGTTGTAGAGGACAGATAGGCAGTCGCTCCATGTAAAATACTGATATTTAGCTGCATCTGGTTAGACTGGAAGCCAACCCCAATATAGTTGGGAAAGGCTAGGCAGATTGATTGATCCGTATCATTTATGCCTCTGCTCTGCCGTGAGACAATTACTGGCTGATATTATTAAGTTCTTTTACGTAGGGTGGCGAAACATTAAATCTCTTTCTTATGGTAATGGAACAAATATGTAGGTACAGAAAATCGTTTTTTTTTAATACAATGTTTTATTTATACATTACTAGCGACCCGGCCCTGATGCGCAAGGTTTTTACGACTTGTCAAAACATCGAGATTTCTTAATTATCTATAAGTTTAATATTAATTTATCAGACATATAAACCTTCCGGAATACATTCTCTAAATTGTGTTCGAAACCTCATCAAAATCCGTTGCGTATTTATTATAAATTAATATTTTATATATATTTTTTTTTAATTATATAATTAATTAATAAAAATAACAAGGTAATATCTCTTAAATATGTGTAGGTACATAAGTAGGTAGTTGTGGTATATTCTAGATCATAAATAAAGTACTTAAAGTGTATTTACTTGTGTTTATTGTTTAATTCAATAAATTCAAGGAAATTCAATAAGTCACTTATTTATTGATCTGTTAAATACCCATTATCGTGTCTATCAAGTTAACACGACCGTATTATATATTATAGAAGGTAATTTTATATACTTAGGTATTGTAAATTACACACAAGGTTCTACGAAAAAATTGCCCTCCAAGTACTGTAGACTAGCCTTATTTTAGAACATCGTTATTTACCAATCAATCAATCAGTCAATCTGCCTAGCCTTTTCCCAACTATATTGGGGTCGGCTTCCAGTCTAACCGGATGCTGCTGAATACCAGTATTTTACATGGAGCGACTGCCTATCTGACCTCCACAACCCAGTAACTGGGTAATACGATACGCCTTAGTAAGACTGCTTGTCAGACTTTCGGGCTTTTGACAACCCGTAACAACTGTCAAAGATCCACGAATGACAGGCAGGACCAACGACTTAAGAGCGTTTATTCCGAAGGTTGGCAACGTCGCAAATAGATGTCAAATATTTCACTGTTTAGATTAATTTGGCAATATTTCTGTGTGAAAATAAGAAATGTGGCTAACTAGCGAACTAGAATATTGATTATGAAATGCAATAATTAATATCGTAACACCGAATGTTTAATTTTAGATGTAAAAAACTATTTGGAAACTTTCCAAATTCGTTTTTTACACCTAAAATGGGTACAACATCAAATTCAATTTTATAATTGCAATTCATTATTAATATTCTAGTTCGCTAGTTAGCCACATTTCTTATTTCTATTCAGTAATATTGCTATAAGAATCAAAACAGGTAAATATATGACATTTATTTGCGACGTTGCAAACTTTTAGGATAAACCCTTTTAACGTGCTTTCTGAGGCACGGAGGAGTGTCAGTACGAAAGATGGTCACCCATCCACAGACCAACCCCGGCAATCGTAGCTTAACCTGATGGATCGGCCCGTGCGGCTGTTATTACTTAGCCACGAGCTCCTCAGATCATCGTTATTTACCAAACTCAGTAATTATCTACAAAAGGTCAGATAGCACTGATTCCATGAAGAATGCTTATATTCAGTCACATTCCGTTGAACAGAAAGTTGCCAGCAACAAAGATGAAAAAAATGCGCATAAAAAACAATCGCCAACGCAGACGGTATTAACAATCTAATTTTAAATAAATATTTTTCAATTAAGTCGCTTCGCTTAACGAAATCGCTGTTTTTCTGACGTCAAAGGTACATCGCCCTCCCTTCATAAACAGTAGGTACTTTAAATGATTCTGTTTGCGTAGTTGTAAACCTACGTAGGTAAGTTGTCAAGAGCACGGATATTATCAGATGCCGCTGCGTCACAAATTGTCTTATTGTTATGTTTTAGACCTCGCTAAGCAAATGCGCAGTATTTTACCTACACTGTATCGATTTCCAAGATCTCATTTAATGATAAATGTGGATCTAGTTATTGAAAAGTAAAAGCTTCGTTGAATACTTAGATTCGGAAAGTTTCCATCTTTGTTTACGATACGACACGTAAACCTTACAGCAGCCTGAGCGTCTCCTCGTAAATACGAACATGTCTTAATACCCGCAATCTGCTCAAACTGAAATCGTATATTTACACTATCATTTCTCGAGCTCTGAAAGAAGTAAAAGCCAATACAAATACTCGTAAAATACTCTTCGAGCGCCAGATTGAAACGAGGCGCATCCACTCACGTTCCCGAGCCCTTGTCGCCACCAAATCGGTCCAATATAGCTTTTTCCCGTCGATTATTTCAACCAGCCTTTAATGTTTTTATTTAACGCCTTCGGGTATTGAGTCGGTGTCGGCTTTCGTCACTCGGTCTAATTTATTGCAGGTCGGAGCGTTCGCGCGACGTGTTTTTGGCGCGGTAAAAACGCGCGCGTCGGGCGAACACCGCGCGTACCGCCCGCGCGTTTTTGTCCGCGTATCGCTTTAATTACGGCGTTCGGGACGCGCCGTGTAGACCGGCCATTGTCATGCTTCTTTGCGTTCCATTTGAGATACAGCCGTTTATTATAGTTTATGGTAGTTAGGCTTATGTAAATGCAGCGATTTGCAAATTACCCAGATGCGTGAGAAGTCACTGATCTTATTTTCAAAAAATCACAATGTTGTAGTTACCTCTGTTTATTTATCGAGTCTTTTCATAACGTTAATCTCTACAAAGAAAAGAAAATCAAACAATCTAGCGGGGCATATATCGTAAAATTAGATTTCGCCGCTTGTCTCAGGTCATAAAGCGTGTGGACACCGACATGTCCTGAAAATTATCCAAGCGAAGCCTCCCCGCTGACCGGGGACTTGAGAAAACATACATTTTTAACGTACCCCAATCTCCCCGCCACCCGAGGGTGAGACGGGGGAAAATTACAAAAGAAAACAGCCTTAATTTCCAATGTCATCTCCGTTCCACCTAATCCTCTTATCGTTTTATATTTTGGCCTTTGAATTTTCATTTATTTTTGTTTGTTTAAGGAAAAGGTCCGCCGCGACTTGTTTAGTCTTGAGACATTTTATTGATTCGTATTATTAGGTGAACGGTATTTCCTACAAAAAACCACTCATTATTACATAACATTTTTTATCTGCGCTTGTTGTTGTAGAATTTAACCGTTACATTTAAGTTAAAACGAATAAAAACAACAGAGTACAATTTTAAAAAAAACGATTCTAAATATAAAATTGGAAATGTGTGCGTCCAAGCCCTTACACTACCAACGTAACAAAGTACAAAATGGAACACACAGAGACAAAATGCTGATACTTACACATTCCGGATCCGGTCGGGGATCGTTTTACTCTCTTATTGGTGGATGCAGATTGGAACAGACAATAGTACGTCAGTGGTGGATGTCGCATTAATCAGTTGTAGTGCAACCATAATTCAATCAGTGGTAGGCACCGGCCGCGGTCACCGCTTGTTTTATGCATGTGAGGAATGACCAATGTGTCAGATGTGAGAATGCTTGGATGAGCCGGACACCGAGTAGATTTGTGTCATGGATACAGGCAGATCAAAGTGAGCATTCAAACTAGATCAGATCGCACAGAAAGTTAGACCCAATTAATTTAAAATGCTCGTCTTATTATATATGGGTACCTATGGAAAGATATCCTTGTAATAAACGTGTGTTTCGTTCATTCATGAAAAGCTTTATTCAAATAAATGCCTCATATCCATAACTATTTTGTAACTTACTACTTATAAGTTGCTTTCCATAGCTAGACCTATCTATATTCAAGAAAATCTCCGCCTCAAATCCATTGGAACCGTCCAGTATTTCCATCCCCGCTCGCTGAACGTAGTTTATGTACATTCCTATTCCTAGTTAAGCTCTCAACACGAGTACCACATCCATCTGGAGGGTCATTTGTCCGGCATCGGCGACGGGAGCGAGACTCTTTCATATTTTACATAGAATGCGGTGCACTGTCAATGCGTCCGTACGCTCAGTCTCAATCACTCAGCCAGCTATATCGATCGAGCATTTGCAAATTAAACCCACGATAATATCGCTGCCATTGTGTAAGATCCTTAATAGCCATAGAAAAGTCATATTCGTAAATCTCAACGATTCTCTATTTACTTTTTATTGAAAAACTCTTTGAAATGTAATAACTTTTGTTAAATTGTTTTCGTTATCATTAGCTCGCAATTTTACATCTTTGTGGTCGAGTTTTAAAATTCGAAACTCAATTTTCTTTTTATGATGAGTTATGGGGTATTTTGTGAAAAAATTTGAATAACAGATTCGAAATTCAAAACACAAATAAACGAAAATTAGTAATTTATTGTCATAGAGCCAGTTTCTGGGAACATTAGACGCCATTAATTGGACTAAACCAATAAAGACGACATCCCTGGACACGTGTAGAGACTTTTTTAGTAATAAAAAAAGAAATTGTGTCTTCGGGAACGTATTCTAAATATTTCTCGGGGCGGCCGAGAGGTTTCGATATTTAATTGTTGTTTTTTGTTCGAATTCCCGTTTTTTTGTGATTGAATCAACATGCTGCTGTCATTGTATAAGTTCAGGTTTTGATCACGGGTTTTTCTGAGTTCGTTCAATTGTTTGTGTGTTTTAAAGAACCGAGACGGGGTAGTTTTTTTTCTTCGGTATGGTAATATGAGGCTCTTAATCAATTTGATGAATTTCAAATCAGACGGTACTGTGTATATTAAAATTGTTATAAAGTTTAAAGAAGGCTCTCTGTATTATATTCCTGAATAAATGTATTCCGAGAAAAACAAAGTAAGCTTATTGACTGGCGGGTAAAATAATGAATAAAATATTCTTTGAATTACACAGCATAATTTTTACTTTGTAAAATTTGCACATACATATTTGTAAAAAAAACATTTATGTGATTTGTGCCACCTGCTTACCAACTTTACCAATGTACATTTGTAAGTACTATACCTACATTAAAACCTCCATGTTTCAGGCCTGCTCTTTAGGCAGCTTGCAAGTTCAAAAGTTGTTACGTAACTTGTTCAATGTCATTTGCTCAAGAAATTTGGAAGAAAGACACTGTGATCTTGTGGTCTAAACCCTGAAATTACAGTAGCTAGTATAGGAACGTATGCGTCTCCATTTCCTCCAAGAGGAATATACTCCTTGGTAACAATAAAACACAGATTACTTTTGACACTGAATTTAATAATACATTTCGTAAAGATTTCACCCTTGTACATGTAGACAATAGTAATTATCAGTCTCACAAATCTGTTCAGACGCTATGCAAAGCTTTTTCATAGGTGTCATTTCGACAACCGGAAGTTAAAAATCAATCTGCCTAGCCTTTTCCCTTCTATGTTGGGGTCGACTTCCAGTCTAACCGGATACAGCTGAGTAGGTACCAGTATTTTACATAGAGCGACTGCCTATGGTTCCACAGCTGTAGCAGTTAACTGGGTAACACAATACCCCTTGATAAGACTGGTTGTCAGACTTTCGGGCTTCTGACGACCCGTAACGACTGTCAAAGATCCTCGAATGACAACCGGGACCAACGGCTTAACGAGATTTCCGAGGCACGGAGGAGTCTCGGTAAGTAAACATGGTCACCCCCATCCACGGACCAATCCCGGTAAGCGTAGCTTAACCTGATGGATCGATCCGTGCGGCTGTTATTACTTAGCCACGAGCTCAACCGGAGGTTAGCAGTTTTATATTTATTACAAATAATATTAACAGCAAGTCAATGCATGCTAACAGCTCGGCCATCTGACATCAGTTACTTTCTCGTACCGATGCTAACACTAGAGTTCGCGCCACCACTCAAGTTCGACAGACGCGGCGCTAGTGTCTATGTCGTTGCATCAAATTGCATTTTTTTTAAGTAGTTCCACAATTTACCGCCGAACTTCAGACGGGGCGCGGACTCTAGGTATTTAGTTTTCATAATTTAGCATGAGATTTCCAAGCATGTTCCTGACTTTGAGGGTAGAATATCTAAAAGATCAGTCTCAACGATACGATTGGTAAGCAATACTTCTCGCTAGTCAACTGACTTTGGTTGTTACGTGTTAATAACATTCATGAAGACATAACAAATCAAAGTTGATATCAAATTGATCCACATTACTATCACAAACCACTACCTCACACCTGACTTATATTCCATAATATTGATTGATAGCAGAGCATGTCCCTGACCGTAGACTGCTGCAAATACTTTCTATAGTGTCATGCCAATCGGGAATCGAAGGGACTTACCGCCAGTCATCCGCGAAGCATTTATCAAAGGCTGCACCCTAATGTTTGAGCTATTCATAATGTTTCATTAAGTGGTGATGTGTGTATGATACCCGATCAAAAGGTTACTACCATTATCTTTAAAATATATTAACTTTGTTATGCTTTTGCGCACATTTAAATCAGGTCACAATTTGCAAGGCAAAAATTCTGATGGTCATTCCAGAATTGCCATAAGTTATGCCATTTTCTGCCCAATGAAATCTTTGGCCCTGAATTTCATCCCATTTTTGCCCCTTATTGCGTAGGCAAACTTCAACAAAGAACTCGCTCATGAATTATATAAATTCTATATTATTTTTATCATTTTACATTTAAAACATGAACACTTGTAAATATTTGTGCTTAACATTCTGCGTCACCAGTTTTACGTGCGGAACAGAACATCAATCGATAGATTAGAATCAATCTGGTTCTTTCAATTTTATGATCAATAGCTTCTTAGGCTAAATCACAAGCGCTGAAAGAAACATCAAAATGGACTATTACTTTATTTTTAATTTCGATACAGACAGAATGAAAACATTATGATTTTGCGCGTGCCCACATCTGGGGCAATTTGGGAGAGTAATCGAACCGACCGAACAGAACAAAAACATAAAGCATTTTACGATCGCCCCTGTTGATTTATTTCTCATTCATAATTTGATGTTTCGGAACATCAGAGGATTTAATAACGCGAGATAGTCATCGCTTAAACTGATGTAAAACTGCTCGCGTCTTGTGTAACAATCGTAAAATACACATTAAGACGCATTAAGAGAACGGCGGTATAGATTCAGACAGCTAAAGTCTCCCTCCCCTTAATCTTCAGTTATTTTAAAACGCCAAGAGATCCACCAACTTTATTGGCCAAAGTCATAACTGCTTTTATTGCTATAAATCGTTATTACGCTAATATTATTTTATTACGGCTATTTTAAAGTTGCTTCTTAGCCTAAATAAATCGTGAGATGTTGCTATCTTATCAGGGGTTCAGATGAAATTCTTCAGCGATTGATAACTTATCATCGGAGTGGTATCTACAGGTATCGTCGAGACGATAGGTGCTTGTTTTTTTTCACGATGCTTTACTTAGATGTCAATGCTCTCTTTGTAAACGTTTGTCCGGTGAAAGCACTGCAGTCGAGTGTGAGTGACGTTTCCTCAAACAAACCTCCACGGCCGGCCGCCGTCGTCGAGTGTCAACAATGTACTACGGCTAGTAACGTAAACACTTAATTAGCATCATAAAGTACCAAGACTGTGCAATCTCCCAACACTTATCAAACGTCCATAATAATTTGAGACGCGTTGTTATGGCGAGGTGCAAAAGTGGCTGACCTGACATCACGCCTGTGACCCTCGGCGGTCGGACCTCTCGCTCGCGCGTGGTCCTCGCTCTCTCTTGCACATCACGCCCCCACTTTTCCTAATCATCTTCTTAAAGTCACATGTTTTGGTCACGTCTTAAAATTAATGAACTCTAAATCTTTTGTGGTAAATACGATTTTGGATCGATGTGTATCGTCGTGTGCCGAACATCGAGGAGTCTCAGTGCATCACCGTCGTCTATTGTCATGTCATCTGCTCTTGCTTTATAAACAATCTCTTTTATTTTCACCTAGGGGTTTAATCGGCGCGCGCTTGTGGAATTTCTGTTCCTATTCTTCGGGTGGTCGTTACGGAGGTAACGAGAGCACAAAGGTTGTTTTGAGGTGCCACGTCGTGTCAGATGAGCCCCAACAGACAACGGGCTTAACTTTCGGCGTGATTGGTTCTTTTGCTCATCTCGAGTTGTTATCGGTATCGAGTGACACTCTTAGCGATTGTAATTTTATCATTCGCTTGATCACTGATCTCATCCGATAAGCATACCTGTTGCGTGTTCGATAAAAAAACTTACAAAGTCACACGATCAGTTTTAAACATGCTCAATTTAAAGGAGACAAGAAAAAAACGGAGATCTTAATCAAATTGATCACCCGAACCTAATGACATCTGTAATGGAGCTATTTGAAATAAAAACTTCAGAACTTTAACATGGTCAAACGATAATAACCTACAATATTTAGATTGTTATCTGGGCTACTTATTTAATTAATGTCATATTCGAATAACGATCATAAGGCTGAAATGAGTGGTCATTAAGGCGCATACGAGGACTTTTTACCGGCAGCGTGCAATTTGTCATTTATTCCGGTCAAGTTTTTGTTGAAATTACGAGTATATCATGATTATTAATTGCGTCGCATCATGGTTCGAAAAGTCATTTCCTTCATCATGTTTCTTAGAGTCCGATAGGAATGCGCTCATAATTTGTAATGAGCAAGGATCGTGAGATATTTCTCTACGCTTCGCCCCTTTAATAGGTTTGGCTCGTTACATGTTTCCCATGCTTTCTTTGCTCGTATCACTCGTTTTTCTTGTTGCTTTTAAATTGGGTGTGATTTAAGTTCATAGCTACTATGTAATAGCAGTCCGCAGTTAAGTATCAGTGATATGCGTCCGCTAACAAGCTAAATGACCCAAGCTATCAGCTCCAATGTCAAATGTAATAAAGACTGCTTGGTCTCCACGACGTTATTACTTTTACTGCATTGATATTTGCGAAGGGAAAAAGCTCTCTTGATATTCCATTTTTATATGTAGCTTAGTACAAAGCTTTCGAACGATTAAATGGAGTGATTTTTCGAGTGTAAAGGCTGCTGCAACCCGGTGCTGCCCGATTCTGGTAGAACAATTTTCTCAATACTCAATTCTTTATTGCATTCCATATGTATTGCATAGATGATATAATAAGGTAAAAGATTAATATGGACCCTGTCGGGCACAGCAAATATATACAATGTCGCCCATGGGCATGTGCCCGCCCGTATTTTTCTGAATATTCATGACAAATTATCGAAAATAAACTTTAAAAAAAAAGTAATTAAGATAGATCCCCCGATCTATCTTAATTACTTTTTCTTTTTTCAATATAATATTATATATAATATTATGATTTTATGGACTTACACTTATGTTTTTTTATAATAAATACTGTTTCTTTTTAGAAAAAAATTTCGTCGCCTCCTTTTTTTTTCATAGTCGACTATTTTATTAAAAATATTAGTTTATCCGATAAAATAACGCATAAGCTTTTAGAAATAATAAACAGAATCCAAATCGACCCAATAACATAGGAGATATGGCAAACGCTACTAAAAAAACAAAAAATTAAATATCATGAAAAATATTAAAGATAATTTTTCATGAATATTCAGAAATATACGGGCGACCACGTGGCCATGGGCGACATTGTATATATATGTCCATGAAGTTTTCATAGAAATTGTTCTACTAGAGTCGTGTCGTGCCTGTCTGCCGAAGCGTAAAAGCACTAACAGACAAACATTCATTATAGGTACTTAAGTGTAAAAAAACCAGTAGTCATTTATAGTACTATCTATGATCAGCGAGTTGGATGAAATAAAAAATCCAATCATACAATTGAATAGCGTCTTTACGCCAATCATTGCGATTCGCGGTATTTCCATTTGGACAGCGTGGCTGGTAAGTATTGGAGCGTAGGTCCATGGGTTACGGTTCGGATACACCTAACCCGTCAACGGCCGAATTCAGCCGATCGAACCTACCATTTATGTAAAAAGTGAGTGCGTAGGTACACCTAGTTATCGGACGAAATTGGTTGAAGTAGAGTATACGCACTGACATTCTTTGACACGATTATGTTTGGTTCGATCGGCCGAGTTCGGCCGTCGACGGATTCGTGTAACATCTCACGTTAGACAGCACCTACCTATATTTCGAAGTAGTAATGACATTATTCGTAGATCACATGTATTATAAGTTTTCGTTGACCGTACTGTGAGGTCCATAATTAGCTCCCAATCAGTGCTATCGCCTTCTCGTAAGGAGATCTCAGCTCTGTGCCCGTAGACCATAAAAAATAAACGGACTCGACAGTGTTTTGTTCTTTATTTCTATTGTGCTTATCAGGAACTTCCAAGAACACAGTTCAGATTTTGAGCGTCTCAGATATGTTTTTCAATTATGGGTAGGCTGGGACACATTGTAAGAGTGCAAAGACTAGAACACTTCAACGCTAGACAATAAATGACTGTTCGTCTTCACTTTTAGCAAGTTAAGGAATGGGACCATTTTTTCCCCCCAGTTTTCAACTCAATCGCATCATTATCGGAATTTTAACCCTAACCTTAAAACAGAGTGTAATTGCTAATTCCTCGCCATTTCGCAAAAAGGCAACATTTAATCGGCGATCGAACTTCACAGCCCATTGAAACAGAGCTTTATCCGTGTCTTCGGCGCTCTCCATAGCAATTTTAAACGTTGCTGGGCCGTATTTAAACAGGCACGAAGCAGAAATTAAGTGCAATTAGACGAGCGAGACGGCGTGCGGGAATTTGTTGAAAAACGTCGGAATGCTCTCGCGACGCCCGCGACGTGTGGATCGGAACGCAGCGACTCCTGCGCACCCTCGCCCCCCACTCCACAACCCTTCCTCCACCGCGTTTGTATTCCGTCGATAGCTCATTTTCACTTTTCTTTCCCTTTAAAAGTAAGACTCAATCCAAACTGGTATGCTGCAGGAATTTCCAAGCCCACTCCGAAGTTTATAGCTTAATAAAGTGGGGCTTCAACAATTACTTTAAATGGGCCTCTATCTATTTGTTTGGTACTTAATAGTCGGCTGTGATTTATTTTATGTGATTCTAATCTTACATTTCTGTTGCAGGTAAGTACGAGCTACTTCCACGTTAAGTAAGTTTGCTACTCGAGGTGTATCTTGCATCTGACTACGTTTGGGGTGGGTTGAGTTGTCTTAAGCATCATTTGACAACCACTTGTGGGGGTTATTCCAAAATTACAGTATTTTCGACACAGTAGCACTTGCATCTCGAAAAACTGAGTAAATTTTTAAGCTATTCTCCTGTTATACATAATCGAATCTACTGCTAATTACTCGTATAATACAAGACTGGATCAGATTTAGGATATCGGATTGAAACAAATCTCAATTTTGTCCAACACAGGCCAAACAACATTTGAAGATCTTATCCAAACCTATCACCACTACAAAACAAATGAAGCTATTACCTTCCATTACCCAAACTACCTCACCTACTTATACCTCTATCAGCTACAAAACCACACCCACATCGGTATCGCACGTACAACGCACACATGCGCTTGCGCATCCAGCAACATTATTGCGGGGGCTCAATCAACGCGTCCATTAGGTGCCGAACATCGCGCGCATTGTTCTGCCGCGCATGCGCGAGATTTAGGGCCTCTTCAAGGTATAACTGTTAATTATACAGCGCATATTCTGCGGTCGTCCGAGAGTACTTTGTCCGGGATTATTTATGAGGAAGCGGTGGTGTTTTCCATTGTATGAAGTATATGAATATGATAGGGTCTGGTCTGTAGTGCTGTGCATATTCTGGAAAAGAATATCTGTAGATATTCTGTATAAAATATACAAAAACAAGACTGGTATCTAAAAGTAAAGCAGCTTAGAAGATATCAATGGATTGCTGTTTTGTGGTCAAGTTTAGAAATTATATAAGACATAAGACCTCTGTCTGTTAAGAAATCCTTTATTTTGATTGACACTTTTATACAAACGTCCAGACGCTGTTTAAAGGTAATAATTTCCAGAAAAAATAAAAATACTACCAAGAATTTTCACATATCGTTTTTCGACACACGTATTACCAATGGAACTGCGCCCTGCAGACAGCATAAGAATTGTCATTATTTGGGGTATAATTCCAAAACGCTGCGCGTCAGACGATGAAAAACCGCACACGACTTTTACGGCGACAGCCAGGATTGTTTATGGTCCCACTGTCAGTCCGCCGATCGTTCGATTAACATTCAAAACCTGCAATTAGCTCGAACGCTTTCTTTGTCCGTATTTAACGCACTAAAACACCACTACCACCATAAATTACTTTTAAATATTCTCATCTATTAAAACGCTATAAATAAATTAATAACCTCAGTATCTCATCGCTCAAGCCATTCAAAATTCCATCATTTTCTTATTTACTTGCATAGTTACGTGCCCTTTGAATTTTTTATTATAGATTACCCCGCAAACACTTTTGCATAAACTGACGATTACTTTTAATATCATCCGACTGGATGGAACTAAAATGTCAGCGCCTCAGTCGAAGCGACCTATCACGACCAATTCGTACAACAATTAAGTGAACCTCTAGAGTGGACATAAAACAAACTGTCCGATGGGGCCCAACAATGGCCCGGACGGACCCAGCCGCATAAAAACTCTTACGACATAAAATATTAATAGAAATGCACGTGTGTTCATTGTCAATAAATTACCGGAGTGACAGAGCAATAAAAAAGTATATTTCTTGTGGAGTGAATGGGAGGCTGCGAGGAGGCTTCGATGTGAGGTAGCCAATAAAAGTGGCTGGCGTTCGGTCGTAAACTTCCGTCGTAGACTGCGTGGCGAGACGCGGTGCAATGCCGAGCGCCCGCCACCCAGCCCACCGACCACTTAGCACCACGAACACAACCTATTTAACTACCGAATTCACGCTTTACATTAAAACACGGCTCAAACAAACAGACACATCACCCAACTCAACATATCCATACGTCAGACTCCAGTCGCGTCGTTCATCAAAACCGTATTGAAATTCAAATCGGAATCAACCAGAAATAATATTTGTAATTCATTACTTACAGTCCACGATGATTTGCAATACTGAACTAGAAACGTGCGCATAGCACTGACTAATGCAACCTAATTTGATCCCTACAGTGATACAGTAAGACGTATGAAAGTTGCATGAGGCGTTCTGAACGTTTCCAGAGATAATTTCAAAAGTTCTAAACCAAGTGCAAAGAAAGGTCAGGGGACTTAAATTAAATTAGATTATATAAATAATTGATAGAACACGACAGTGGATGGACGGTTTGACGTACGGCCGGGAGATATGATCGGTGACCCGCTGATACAACCTCACCTCCTAATCTTCACGATTCATCTCCTAATACCTCGTGTTGTTTCGTTATCGAACAAAAAACATGTAATGCTTTTAATTAGATTAAATTGATTTATTTTATATAGATCGGTTGTTGAGATAAACGGTAATTAAAGTCGGCAAATAATAAATGAATGTTTAGAATCGATAGTTTGGTGCTGTGATACATATTTTGATACATATTATGAAACTGTCGTAGAGAAAAAGGAATTCGATGCAGTTAGTGTGGTTTGCGATTGATTTATATAAGCAATTACGGATGTAGGTCAACAGGAAAATACTTCTACAAATGCTAAATGTCAAAGTACATCATCAAAAATAGTTCAAACCAAAGATTGCTTATTAGATGTGCCTAATTAATTGGTTTCGGAGTTAACTGTTATCTCAGTTCATTGAATTGATCTCTTCTAAGACAGAATTCGTTTAGCAAACGGTGTTCGAAGCTAAATACTCGTATCAAAAGAATGCTTGTCAGTTTCATACGTTGTGCACTTATTACATCTTTTGTTGAGGACGAGGACAGCAAAAACTCATAGATTCGCCTTACCCAAACTATAATTAACAATAATTTGTTAAACAAACCGTAACTAGCTGTTGGTAGCTTTGTGGATGCCGACAGAGCTTTTGATATTCTGTTTCATTTGGACATTCGATTTGCTACCTTATTGCTGTACTAATTACTTCTTATTTCTAATAAAAAATATACATGACTAGGTTCTATGTCTTAATTTGCGAATTCAACGTTTTGGGCCTACTTCTAAAGATTATTAACGAATGAAAAAGAAGTCTACAAATAATATGCATTGGTAATTCTTCAACCACTGAAACCTTTATTACCTTTGAAACTGAAACGAAACAATAAATTAATTTAAAATGTATAATTATGAAAATGTCCAAAGTGGCGCATAATGAAAAGTCTAAGGCAGACCGTGTGACTGCAGAATATTTGCTTTTTTGCTAATTAGGACGCATACTTAAGCTGTCAGGAAAGTCTTTAATGAGCCCCGTATTAATTATGTGTGGAGGCTTTTAGAGTCACCGCGAAATGATTTCCGGGAAACCGATGTTTCTTTTGTTCGAGTATTTTTTAATTTATTTTTGCGTGTTATAAAAATACCGTTGGGTTTATTTAAAGTGACTTTGCTAAAGCTAAATGTGATTACATACCTTTAATCCTTGAGCTAGAAAAGTATTTTATTATCTGATTATTTTGGGTAGCCGCTAAAAACTGAAAGCATTTTTGCTTTGTTACAATTTATATGGCTAGACAAAAACTAGGTGATGTTATAAAAAATATAAGTATACATATATCAGGCTGTATACACATTGGCAATTCAAGAATCTCATCAATACTTCAAAGGGCTTTGGTATTGTAAAGTAAAGTAAAGTAAAACGCAACAAAGCCCCCAAACCACCCAGCTTTTATTGACAAAATTTCTCATATATTTGACAAAACAATAAGACACGTCCGTCTACCCTCGATCGTGATCCATATAGCGCGAACTTAGCTAATGAAAGATAAAAAAAAGTAAGTACACCTGTGCAAACATAATTTTACTTCCAAATTTTAACAGCCTGTATATAAACAACCTTATGACATATAAGATAAAGTTGGATATTCAAATGTTTAAGTTTAAGGAATGTAAATGAATGTTGGTTTTTATATCTACCTGCGCGCGCGCTTCGCAGCTTATTGTCTAGCTTGACTGAATGCAAACTGCACAGCCGGCAAATGCATCGATACAGGGTTGTCGATTAGCTTGATCATCGTGCTTTGATGGTTTTTGGTCATTCAAGAGAAAAATGTTTTCAACAAAAACCATGAATCATTTGTATGTATGGAATCTGGCATGATATATAATTTTAATTGTTTTGAATCTATATAGCACGGCCTAAGAAAATATTACTAACAAGTCAATTGTTTATAAACTTCTGATCAACTTTTATTCCAAAAACTGCGGTGAAAGTTACAAATCTTTCAATTTGTTTCAAACTAAAAATATTCTTCATCTCGTCACCCCTGTTGAAGTTCATACACCTTTAACAATAGATCTAATAATTATTATTTTTCATCTGCTACGTTTTTGTCACAGTTATCAATCAACGCAAGGGCCGGTTCTTCGTCTCTTTCTTTTTTATCATCTTCGTCATCTATCTATCCTTGTCTATCGCCATCCAATGTAATTATATGAACACCTGGGCGCAAAAGAATGTCGCACAAAGAGACGAGTAATGACGATCCGAAACTTAGATCGGGAATATTTTGTTACCGAGAAAGCCTTTTGCTTCATTAATTATGAAACACAATACTCTTTACAATTTTCGTTAAAATTATGTTCGTTGAATGCTGTCATATTATTTGATAAATCGCCTTTCGACTTGGCCTTCTGTTTCATAAAAAAAAACACTACCCACCCGGAATTTACTTGTATGCTTGTTTAGGACATCGATAACTAAGCTAGGCAAAACTTTGTTTCTTCTCGAGAGATTGTGTCGTGATATATTAATTTATTGGCTAGAAATTTAGGGTAGAACGTAATACTTTATAATATAAAGAAATACGTGCTACACTAAATCAAATCAAATCAAATAATTTATTTGCTTATACAGATAAGCAATATATATATTATAATAATAATATATTTATTTATTTGCTTATATCTCTATGTATTTTTCTGTGTGTACATAAATAATAAAATAAATAAGATGTAATATTTTATAAATGGTCCTTAAACATTTTACCTTACGGCATGTGAAATTTTCAAAGAATAGAAACAATTTTCCAATTTGTTATTTTGTAATAAAAAAAAACAGTGGGTAAGTGAATTTACACATAAAAGAATCTAACACATATTGCTACAATTGGTATATTGTAGCAATATGTGCATTTTTTTTAATAGTCAAAAATATTATAACAAATGAGTTACAAATTTCCCACAAACAGCAAAATTTACTTAAAATGCACCTAAAATTCTTGGCTTTCTATATTATAGAACACATCTAAATTAAAATCAAGTCACAGATGAGTGAGCAACAATAAAATTACGCGGCATAAATGGTAGGTTCCAAAAAAATGTGTAATTGTAAGAATATTTGAAATCATACTTTCAATCGAACACAACAAAAGTATATAAACGTTGAAGGTAAAAAAACCCATAGTAATGATTCAAGTTAAGAAAAGAACTATCGTCACGTTTTAAATGGAGAGAAAACTGTAAATGATTTTAAATTAGAGACACAGGTGACTGAAACTATTGACGGAAATAATGAGTTTTTAGATCTAATCACACAACCAATGACAATCTGCGTAGGAGCACCACAAAACCGTCCCTCTCTTGACATTTACAACTTGGACGGGATAATAAACAACGATACATCCTGTGTTTTCTTTCATTCCTCGACCATCATGGGAATAACGACAGAATATTACAAATAAAATAAAGCACAAGCACGTAGTGAAACTGCTATATTCAAGTCAGAACAGCATCTTAAATCTATAGCAGATGTTAAGAAGACGGCTCGCACCTCGTGGTACGTCGTTAATGAAGAAATATTGCTGGCTTTTGATAAGTCGCGCGATAACTGCGCACCGCCCCGAGCGCACAACCGATTCTCAATATTAATTACACGCCCTGCTGTTAAACCTTGCTCTAGTGCACATTAAGCACACTACTATCTGATGCTGAGTAAAGTACCGGTAATTTCGGAAATTAAAAAACCTTAGACTTGGAAAGAAAAGTGCCTAACTTCGCAGACCCCTAAAAAAATCATTTGCAAACAACGTCTCAGATAGCGTTATGTCCTTCAATCCCGACGAGAAGATTAAAGCAAAAGAAAAATCTCAAGAAAATATTCAATCTTGTACCCCTTAAATAAAGCTTGTTTTTGAATAAACATCGACATGATGAAATTTCGGCGTATTAAATTGAAACTATATCGACGGTCAGCAAATCCTGAATGTGTTTGTTTAGGGCGAGCCCACCCTAAAATATTTATTTTATCTCGGTTTGCCGAAGTCGCGTCAATAGTTTGTTCCCATTTTTACCCTGGTTTAAGAGATAGGATCGATATTCGGTTATAATTTATATGGCCGCTTATTGCTCGTTGTTTACACGTCCATTGGAGAAGATATGTAAAACTAACATCTTCTGAGCAAACGTTATCTAACTCAAATACCTTCGCGGAATTCGGTCATCCTGGAGGAAGTATTGATTTTTGAATCTATGAACTAATTCTAACATCCTGTTTGCTTTGTCTTAAACCAATGATGGGCTGTCCTCTACATACATCGTATAGAAATATAGACAGTGTTACGGAAATACCACTTATTGAGATACGTGACAATATTGTATAAAATAATCTCCCACAGTTTCATCGTCTACTAAAATATTGTCGTTGGTAGTCCTACTCCTTACCTCATATCCACACAGTCAGGATTATCACAGCTAACAAAGCAAACTTTGTTTAAACACAATATCGTTCGCGATAGATTAAAACGGCGAAGTTCTTAAGTTCTAGCCAAGACAACATTTTCGCGGAAACCGAACCGTAGAATAGTGTCATCTTCATCTCATGGAATGCTGTCGGGGTCTTTACATTGTTGATACAAGGGTCAAATTGGAACAGCCTTCAATTTTGAGAGGTTGACGTATTTGGCAAATTGTGTGCTACCTGAACTCATACGCATTGTCTACGTACAATTGTTGCTCTGGTCTCGTATCTCGAGGGACGTAATCCCTTAACAAACGGCACCTTTATTTTAAAACCGTGACGTAAATTCTTTGTTTTTTGGATTATTTTAAGATTTTTTCATCTAACTCGGTAAACAAAACAGCTTTTGTAGGCTTTGTGCGCTTTCCATTTGACCTGGAGTGGCTCTTTCTTAAGTTTATGGCTGCTGTAAATTATTTGTGGACTAAAAACAATCATTTCTATAGCTATTATTTTAGGTCTAAGAAGCTTTTGTTGGGTGGCACGAGCCACTATTGACCTTTTAGTAATTTATATGTGGCTGACATTTTTTTCAGCGTCATAATTTTTAAGAACAGCAACCCTGCCTTTGTTTTAATTTATTTATCTTACCTGACGCCCTGAAGAATACTTTTTATTGAAGTATTATGTATTACCTACTTAATCTTACTGTTTCCTTAACTTTTATCAGTGTTGTTTGAACCCTTCCTGAGCATTACCCACTTTAAACTTAGCACAGTTAACTTTGTGTCTTTAACATATTAACTTCAACTCCAACCATGGTTTTCAAAATTACTTACCTGAATTTTTTTTGCAATTTTTTTGCGATCGCTATTAATTTACCCACTCATCAAGGGCGGCTTTTGTCACTGGCATCAAATTTACACATCGGTGCGCTTGCGCATCGCAGCTGCCGATTTTAACAAATAACGCCAACTGATAACCCTCTGTTTGAAGTAGGTGCACACATTTCGCATAACACTTATCTTGATTTCTTCATGTAAGTACAGAACAAACGTCATAAAACCACGTTTTATTACTTTTTTTAACTCTTGTACAATGAATTTCGTTCTCTCTATTCCAATGGAGTTACTAGTTGCAATCGTTGATTAAAATTATAACAGGTAGAGTTTCGGATACATTAAAAAACTGCGTTTTCTAAACTTATGGCATTAATCTTACCTGCTTTGTCTGTCACGCCTACACAACCATCGTTTTAGAAATAATTAATGGAGAAACTTTACTCTATACCTACAAGTTTTTATATGCAAAAAAAATATTGGTATCGTCCATTGATACGGAGCTTTGTCCGTGCCCACCCCACATCGCCCCACCTGTAGTGAATGGCCAAGCGTTACAATGAAAAATGTATTTTTTTTACGCTCCTTTTGTCGGTGGCAACACTATATTTCACGTGGAACAATTATCATTGTCTTTGGCACCTCAGAGCAATGTGGTTGCTTAGTTCGGACTCTTTTGTATTTTCCGAGATTTTTATAGATGCCCTCTTTGTTTCCTTAAAGAGGCTATTGTTCGAACACGAAATGCGAATTGTACAAATTTGGAATACGTATGTAACATAACTCTGAAATAAGCAAATCTTGGTGGTTAAAACGTCGCAAACGCAAAGTAATAAAAATAATGGACAGGCTACAAGCACATTAAGAAAATTGATTTATAGTAATTATGAAAAACATTATAGTTACAGTATCGATAAAAGAACCTGGGATTTAGAATCGATTTAATTTAAACTATAATTTACGAGCAGCAATAAATAATTCTGTCGCATCTACTCCGCGAGACATTGTCGCCATTTTTTAAGGCCATTAAAAATCCTATCAATGACTTCCATTCGAATGACAAAATCAGTTGCATTAGAAGCTGCCCCCGGACATACGGTCGTCTCTTTCACACTTGCAATCAAAACTTAAACAGAACAGAAACAGAATTAGCCTGACGCATTCGCTAACTAAAAAATATTAACATGCGTAACAAATTTCAATAAATAAGCTAATAAATTGCTATTCGATAAATGGGCATTGTTAAAGTTTAATATTGATTTATATGAATATTCATGTACGTATTTAGTTATAATATGTGGCGTTCGTTATTTATTGGAAAAAACATTAATTTTATATATTAAAACGACATTGAACAGCGTGACTTTATTGTGTGCAACACGTGTGCCTTGTTATTGAAAATACTAATTTTGATTTAATGCAATACATGTAACTTTTATATATTATGCAGCTCATAAAAATACTGAATTTATTATTATATTATAAAATGTTTCTAGTGAGAATAAAAGTAATAAAAATGCCTCATTGACGTTAAAGATTTGCTGTGAAAAAGTAGCCAGGCTTATCAAACAACTTCAAAACTTACATACTTAATAAAATAAGTAAAAACACCGAGTTTTTTATATTAAAAGTTAAATCCAACAATTCATGTTTTATTCAGTCCAACTGGAATCTCAGTAACCGATTTGTAGCGAAGGTCAAACATTATTTACTTAATTTTCTTATCAGAGTCCATCTTGTTAGAAAGCAACACAGCACGAACGAACTGTTAGCTCATTTCATTCCCCATTTCCTCAAGACCTTTCATAATTCACATTCATTTTTCATCCCACCAACAACTGCACTTACTTATGTCGGGGGCACCCGCGATGTGTACCTTATGTCATTGTATAGAGGGTTTATGACGACTGCATCATAAAGTTGTCACGTATCCAGAGGCTTGGATGCGCCGTGCACCGTGTCATGACTAAAAACGATTCGTCGCTAAACAAACAAGCTTTTTAAATGCTACCTAACTTGTCTTTTTTATATCGCTATTTGAATATTACCATCGTTTCAGTAAGGTCGTGACACGACGCGGCACCGGCATCACGTGCGAGATATTTATAAAAGAAAACCCGTGTATCGCCGATATACCGTAATTTCCAATTTAATGATTGGTAATACCTAATCGGGGCTGCCGGCACGTCAGCCCGGTCGACTTTTATTATCGGTTCGTAGCCGAAATGTCTGCTCGAAAGCGTACCTAACCTATAATTCTATAATTTTAATATACGTCTTCACTAGTTCACCCCTGTATGAACGAAAATCATTTATTTCAGAAACATTTTATAACATATGAAAGTTTACGATTATAGTGGCAACTTTCCTCCTCTATCGTGTTAATTTCATATGATCCGACTAAAAGTAAACACTCAAAAAAAGAACAATAAAACACCCCTCAGCCATAAACAAGGAGCTACTGAAATGTTTAACCACAAACTCTAAATAAAGCCGTATCGCACGCTATAAACAATCTAGCTAAAAAAAAACTGTCGAAAAAACTTCATCAACAAAAGTGACAAAAAAGTTCCCCGCGATCACATGCAAATGTCGCGGCGACTCCGCTCATTACTGCGCCATAAAACCATAACAACAGTCATTACGAGCACAATTAAAAAAAAAACTTCGTCAACACTAACAGTGTGCAAGTGTGACGAAAACCGCTTACGGAGCGCCCACATAGTTTGTTTTCAATGTAAAAAAAAACTCAAAATCGAGGGCGCCACCGTCTTATGCAAAAAAGTCCTTACATATTCACCCCTCGCGAATTTTACTTTAATGAATGCTCCTCGACGTTTTTTTTGCATCAGTCGACGCAGTTGTTTTGACGGATCGCAATCTAGCCACTAATTGCTTTTTCCTCGTCGGGGTGCGCATTTCACCTCGCAAAATTACGTTTTATTAATTGAATAATATTAATGATACTTCCTCGCAGCAATCAATCTTTAATGACGTTTTTATTCGTCGCGAGAGTGACGCTACTCTCGGTTTTCCTTGAGATCGTTGGAGAGGTTGTTTTTTTAGTCGACGATCGATGTTAATTATGTATCTAATGGCTCCCGTGATACACTTCCATTAATAATACGTCGGACGACATCGTCCTGCTCCACAGAGATTTAATAACCACGCATCTTGCACGAGATTAATAGTGCATCTGTGGCCGGCGTTATTATAAAAATATGGCTCGGCGCGGCCCTGCTGCACACTGTCAGGGCCCATGGCTCATCGCTGCTTTCGATTTTGGTAAAATACAACCCCAGAGTTTTCAAAATAAATATAACACTAGTTAATACAAAAGCGGACAGGCGAAACAAAAATGTCTCATTAAAATGCAGTACTTCATCTGAGTGAATTTAATCCGAAAATTCGCGACAGCTGCTCACCGAGAAACGTCATAAAGCGTATCTATGATGGCACTAGTTAAATAAACGTTTTGATTCATTCCTAACGCGTAAACGCGCCATATTGTTCTGAGCAGCTATTATTACTGCTTTTTATTTAACCATTTTATTTTATTATCATAACGATTTTTTCGCTATGGATCCGCTCGTTGGTATAATTTCTTTTGTTCCGCGCTCTGATATTGTTTCTTTTTTTTGTTATTTTTTTTTTCATTGTGTCACGGTGTTGCCATCGTAGCGCGCGCGTGATTTATTCCCCCTTTTGGGTAAAACAACACCCGTGCGAGTTACGATTAGTCGGGTAACGTAATATCTAATTACTATGTGCGAGCACGTACGAACATAACTCGTGTGCTTCCTCCCACCAATGTGGTTTATGGAATTGGATGCTCATATTTCGGCAGTCTCTCGGTGGCCATAGTTTTTGTCCGTGTCTTGGAAGTAGCACTTTTCCCGTGTAATCTGATATCTTTATAGTCCCAGCATTCGGAAATCAAGTACCGAACATATAAAGAAAAAAACCGCGACCCGCTGCCTACACAAACAGTGGGTACCCAACTGCTTTTTATGCAGCTTACTTTCCCCCGGGATGGTGGCTAATGTTAGTAATTCTGAATTCAATCATCTCAAACAAAGGACATCTCTCGCGTAGCTAAATGGCGTTTTTTAATCGGATATTATAATTAATGTTCCTTTTGTCGCGTGCTGACGTGCCCTCGCGCGAACAATGGGATATCTAATAGAAAAAGATATAAATATTTTTTTCTAAGAAACGACTTCTACCTGACGATAAAACACAGGCGACAGACGAATCCCGAGCCGAATTAAATTAGAATAATAATCAAAGAGGCTCTTTGTTCTGGCCTTAAACTTTTGATTTTGATATGAAATTAATGCTTCGATTGTGTATTCAATGGCTACTGGACGTCCGAGCGTCTGGCTTGTTGGCATACATTACCGTCGACTGGCACGTTACAGCTAATGTTCGGAGTTCTCCAAAGTAATTCAAAGATAGAATGAAAAGCAACAAAAGCACTCCAGTGACCCTTAAAAGTCTCATCTAAACGAACATCCTCGCGAAACTCGAATCGACGTAAATTTTTTATCAAACTTAACCCTCTAGCCCTCGTCCGAACCCTTCCCCATCCCATACAGAAAAAAACACTAATAGTTAAAATGTATAATACGCGTGTATGGTAGAGTTTTTTTTACTTGTGGGTATAAGGAGTAAGCAATAAAAAACTGCATTATATCACGGTGCCCTCCCTTCATTATGTGTCGCGAGGGTCGTTGCGAAAGTGTGCGTATTTTCTCGTGCCCACACGCACGCTTGTGTGTGTTTGGCGACACTTTTAAACAATGTTCTTAAAAAAATATTACTATTTTACGTGGCAATTTCTTGTAAGAAGTTTTTTCTAGTAAGATTTGATGTAACAAGTTGATTATAGGGTCCCTTACCCACACATTTTTTAAAGTTCTTACTGGATTAACTTGTTTTACGAGTAGGTTTTTATTGAATATAATAAAACTGATTGGTTTTATCCATATTTGTGTCTAGTTACATATTTTTTCAATATTACGCTGAATAAAATCTTATTGCCATTATAAAAATAAAATAAAAAGTTTTTTTATAAAACAAAACCGAAGTGTTATTGATGAATCCTAAACAAAGAGAAGTAATAAAAACCCCAATATTCCTGAACTGGACTTGTAAAGCAAAACAAGGCACATCAGCAGCACCCTTCCGAATCGAATCTATAACAAAATTAACAGGGATAAAACATGGGTGCCAGTTTATTTCGTGCGCAATTAAAAGTAGAATATACAATATACAGGGTGGCGACGATATTGTATCGAAATTACGGAAAAAGTAAAAAAAGGAGTAAGTAATAAATTGTCATTTTATCGATTTCAATGATATGCTGTTTGTAGATCAAATTTTTCTCTACAATTTTTGTAATTATAATAGGTTCCTATTGGTCCTAATGGTGAATTAGGTAATCCAGCTCTACTTAATTTCATTTATGGCAATGTTTAATGATTTTATTTCCGTAAGTAGGTTTATTCAAACACTTTTACACGTCAATCATATTTTAAAAACTATTTAAGGTCGGCATTTCCTAACCGACTATTCCAAAAATAATCATCAAAACAAACTCAAAGGTCAGTATTTTTTTTTAAAGTCCAGACATAACTTGGTCAAATCATGTGAAGACCATGTAGATTATATCTGAAATCGTCATTTAAAAGAATTAATAAATAAATTTAATAATAATTTTTATCTTTTCTTTTTCCTAGACCAACATTTGTACTCTTAAATCGCCTTTAACAAAATATCTGAATGAACTTTTCAACAGCCTGTATAAAACACATTGCATTTCTCACATTGATACTTTTTTAAGCCATAAAAATAACGACTGTCTCCCAATTGTAACGATCATAAATCGATATCGTATCCTAGTGTTTGATTAATATTGTCGATACGATTTTATGTATCGAGTTTGACTATAGAGTTTTATGTAATGAGCGGGTGAGCCCCTTAGTTTTGAATTGTGACATTTTTTATTCGGAAATGTGAATAAATGTGATGGTCTGACATTGTCTTGTTAACAAAATTGATAGGCAATTTTCACCATTTTTTAAATTGGAAATATTATTTCATGAATTTTACAACGATCATTTCACAGAGGAAAAAAAACAGAAATTACTTTTTCACAGACATTAATAGCTATTAGTACCTAACTTCTGAAGACGCAGTAAAGCTGTTTACCTAAACATTAGAGAAACGCGTGAAGAATTTTATTAACATTCAACAATTATTATTGGAGGTTGAGACAACATTTTGCACATTTGTACACACACGCAGTAACGAATGCATTATAATGAGACTCTATGTACCAATCAGTGCCGGTAACCAATTAGGTATTATTATCGCGCTATATTTTTTAAACACTCATCAGAATTCCTTTTTCAACCATTCTGAACAACTCAACAAATATGGCTTGGCAAAAAAGAGTAAAATCAAAATGCACTGTCGCACTTTGGTCACTTCAAATGGGAAATGAGTAAAATAAATTAAACAAATTGTTAAAAACGCTGCTTGTAGGTGACTCAAAACCTATTAGCACTAGTCGGCAAAGTAGTGCCATCATCATAGGTCTGCATTACTTAAGTAAAATGTTTAGTTCCAAATGTCACCACGTCACACTCTTTTATGGCGACTCGTACCTACATAATCTCCTCATCGCAACCCAGCTTGTATCCCAGAATAACGTGCCATATGATTTCTTATAAACGATCGCCACTAAAATATATAATATTAAAGTGTAGTAAAACAAACAGACATTAGGTCCGAGACGGTGGCGTGCACCGTATCGCCATTCCACGCCATAAAAATAATCAAATATATTCGTTCCATCTCATTTGGCGGCGTCTTAAACGATTTCTCTCGTCCGTCCTTTATTACCGAAAACATAACTCCTCATTTTGTTTTTTATCCCCTATCCACGCCACCCCGACGGGGCATAAACCTACGGGGGTAACTGCATATATTTTATGGGTTTTACGCGGATTTTCCTCATGTAGACTGCCCTCTTGTAATTTTAATCACATCTGTTAGGAACTATCCCGTTTGCTACCTCGAAAACTTTATAAATCAAGATTATTGTATCTTATGAAAAATATTATTTATGATGATCCAATCACTGTAATAAAAGTCGTGTGCCACGTTTCTTAAGGTTGATTTCTCCATGGCGAGGAGCGTCCCAAACCGTAACTGACAGGAATACATAATAACACATTGTTTCATTTACGCGAGAGACGTACATAAAGTGTTTTATCAGTGGGAGCCCACATATTGCGTAGGGGACGCCATTTTTTCCTCGTTCTAATGCGGCTAATTTCCTTTTTTCCTCTTTATTTATAGTAATCCCTTTATAAGGTGATTACGGAAATGTGTTTTTGTGGACGTAAAAGAGCGCAGCGTGGGGGCTGCACGGTCTCCGTACTTACGGAGCTTAGGTGTGGCGGGACTTGGGACACACTTGTCAACAAACCTCCACACTTGTACCACTGCCCCATTCAATGACTTGCTATCCATGTACTAGTGAGTCATACGGTTATCTTCAACCGATCTTCTAGAACTTTTATTAGAATAAATCATGATTTATTTATTTCCAACACGTCATGCTCACACACTCAGACACTTATAACTGAAACATCACACGACCGCTTAAGGAAAGTCTTACCTATTATACTTACAATCAAAAGTATTCTGGAATATTTTCACATGAAATTGAATCTTCGATATGATAACTTATATTTCAAATCACCAGTACCATCATATTAATAGATTTTGAAACAATCTTTACACTATTTCAGGCGTTCTTCAAATTCTATTAATATTTAAAAATTTAGAATTTTAAATTAGGAAAATTTATTCGAACACGTTTTGAAACGGATTTTTTTTAATGCAAGACTAGTGTTGTGACGCAGTGGAGTCCGGGACTACATAATGTCCTTGATATAGCCCATTCATATGGATGTTAGACGGGAACGGTCGCAATCTCATAAAAATAGTCTTAATATTAATGTGATTGAACACACGTTAGGAAATATATACAGGTCTGATGAAACTTTATTCCTTTTGTTGAATTTAAAATTGCAAGGTCGCTACTGGTTAATAATTCATCAGCTTTTAAAGTAAGAAAAAAAAAGAAGCCAATATTTTTTTTTTGTTGTCTATGCCGTAATGAAAATGATCAGACGCAGGGATACACCTATTGGTATTATAAATAAAAAATACATAAATATTTAAATATTTTTTATTTTATTTCAGACAACCAAGGCCCATATTGTTAGTTACAAAAAGCATTAAAAGTATGTTAGTAGGTACAGAAATTATAAGTCCCTACGTATGATTATTTTATACTAAAGATGCAATAAAAATATACTGCATTTAACAAACTCTAATAGGAAGTTACAAATCATCAAAGCATTCATATTTGAACAATATCCACATACTTTCTTTACACAAAAAATTGGAAATGTTTTCAAAGTCTGATTCTCATACAAAATTCTAACACTGATCACTGTCACTCAACTCAAAACGTCACAGTTTTGACAAACAGGTATGTCTTCCTTTTATTTCCGGTTCAGCGAGTCCCGTTGCACAGGGTTGACAAACCTTGACCCAGTATTTGCAGCTAGTCGATGTATATTCAGTATTTACTGACGTTGGTATTAAACGAGGCACAATAGATGGATGATAAGTCAAATTTGCATCGAAGAAATTGAGTATACCCCCGCTATAACCGACTGAAATAATACTTTACTTAAAAAGACTTATTCGAGTCTTCTTCCTGGAGTTCCAGGTATGGAAGAAATTCAAGAGAGTATACCATGCACAATAAATAGTGAACTTCAGAATACTTTATTTAAAAGTCTTCTTTGTTTAAAGTTTCAGGTTTATTTTGCATAGAATTCTGATCCGAGTTTCATGATATTTGTCGTTATCTGAATACTAACGCCATCTATTGCGCCAGTTGGAAAGTTATCGCTTTTCATTGAAAACTAATGCTCGCTGAAAAGTAGAATGTAATATGATATTTATTTGCATTATACTGCCTACTTATTTATAGGTATAATAGATTACTGTTTCATTTAAATACTTGTAAAAGTTGAAGACTTGAGAGTTGGAATAAATTACGATTTATTTTGAATACTTGAGATTTTTTGTATTTTACACTTTGATGTTTACGTGCCATGAATAATAACGTAAGTACCTAAACATCAAAGAAAAAAATAGTTAACAAGATATTCATTACGCAACCCCTATAATAATTTAAAGATATTTTATATTCTAGCGCAATTTATTCCTCTATGAAGACAGCCAAAAACAAAATTCCAAATGTGGCTCATTACGGGAGTGCTCTACCCTCCGCCCTTTGCATATAATTGCATCTTTTTGTCTGAAAAATGCTTGCCTCGAGCACTGATTTACGCATACAAGGTGTGCAATAATAACGACGCCTCAGAAAAATATTATTCAAACATACAATCAAGATTACAGGAATGTGTACCTTAACGATTGTAAATAAGACACGTTTTCGTGTGGGGTTACGATAAACAGAGCGTATTTACTGAACACGTTGAGTAAAGAAGCTTGGGGTGAGTCTCACCCTCGGTTTTTTCGAGCATCTTTTCCTTAATTTATATAGTAATGTTTGGTCTCATCTGACGCCTTTGAACGTAACAAGCTCTACTTCGCAAGTGAAATTTTCAATTTCAATTTGCATTTTTGCATTAGAAAAAATCTAGTTACTTAGACAGAGTGAAATATATTATGCAGCAACTGCATCTCATTAACATGAAATTATACAGTGAGACTTTTTGTCAAAATATATTTTGAAAGCAATCGATATAATCAATGAGGTTATTAATGTTTCCAGTAGGTGTAAAATTACCAGTAAACTTATACGATATAATCAATAATTTGTCATCCACTCATTATCTTCAAACTTTTTGGAACCTGTGTGTTAGCATCCTCAGCCTATAATTTTCCCACTACTGGGACACAGGCCTCCTCTCAGAGCGAGGGAGTGGGCCATAATCCACCACGCGGGCCTCTTGAGGGTTGATAGATGTCACATGTCTTCAAATGTTTGGTTCCAGGACATGCCGGTTTCCTCACGATGTTTTCCTGTTTCAGAGAAAGTTACAATGTAATGTTGACTGTACTTTGGATACTCTAAAAGTGGCCATATTCCTACATTGTCAAATACTCGGGTCTCAACATCGCAATATCTCTGTCGTTCAACTTTTTACTACGAAAAATAATAATAAACATTCACAAAAACTTCACACTTAGATTACGGCAAGATTCTCATTTCTCGCAAAAAGAATTCTTTCTTACGATGACTTTCTTTAGTCGAATCGTTATTAAAAATATATCCCCTGCTCCCCCTCCTAAGGAAAGTTGACTCATAATAAAGGACGGCATAATTTTTCCTTTTAAAACTTTTTGATTAGATAAAATAATGGGGTGGCGTAGGGTGGTGAGGCTCGCGGCGATGCGCCGATATCGGCTATTCTAATTGTTGTTCCTCTGCCGATGTTTACATTCCTTTGTAATTCAAAAAAATATACACTTCGTTAAGTCGGTGGGTATTTCTTAACAAAAATATTTGCTGTCTGCGAATGGAAAGTTGGGTCTAATTAATCGCGTTTGAACTTAAAAAATCGATGCCCCAGCCCTCTTTGGAGTTAGCACATAAAGCCGCCCTCTTTCTATCGATTTAAATTGAAAAAACATCGACAGTTGAGTTTGACATGTCGTTAAAGTTTGGCAGCTTTGTGTCGTTCACATCGCCTAGTTGTATTGATTCGTATTCATTTATTTAATTCATTGAACGCTGTTTGCTCAACCTGACAAATGCTACAATTCTCAATAAATAAGCAGTGAATGTAATGATTGCTTACCCTTTGAATTTTCTATATAAACATATGCAGTCAATCCTCATTCGAGTAGTCTAGAACCAGATACATGTATGACTAGTATTAACTCTGCCATATTTGATCAGATAATGTATGCATCATTATTATCCCAGTCAGTAATGAAGCAAATGCTAATTTAAACACACATGTATATACACACACTAGTCTTGTATACCACTGTAGAACCATTTTATAATTTGCGTAGGGATACAAAATAAATACACAAGTGCGGTAAACTTCAATTAGTTGAGGTATTTTTGTCCAAGTATAATAGCTCCCCGAAATATAAAATGTCACAGACGCATTACTAGCCCCGGTTTAGGGTTGTCCCCCGTTCTTTTTTCAATTTAAACCGTTTGACAAGCCGCGCGTCGAACGCAGCTATGGCCTTTCCGATGCCATACAATGCCAGTTTTCAATAAGATTGGTTACACTACACTAAGCAATGCAATCAATCAAAATTGCATCGGTTGATAGACTCCGACGCACGTTCGCCCCAACCTACCCACGATCGTTTGCGCTGGAGTTTTATGTGGCTATTCGTTATTTTAATTTTCGAATGTTCATATTTCAAAATTGAATAAAAGGTACCTATATGGAACTCTAGAGAGTATGTCAAGATTTGCGTAATGGCTAGGATAAATCTAAGTTCTTTTGCAAATGCTTCGCAGAAAAATGTTATTACAATTTTAAATTGAACAATTTCGCGAAATGTGTTTTCATCTCGCTTGTGGGATTTTAATTATTTTCTAGAATACCTAAATGAAAAACACCTACACAAACCGAATCAAACTTACATGGCTCATACATGTAATAACGAACTACTAACAATAAATCAAGCTCACCTTTTTCCATAGACAGTTGAATTACAAAACCCAGTGAGCATCAAGCGTGGAAACCTATGTAATTATTAACGTATGTGTACGTAATTAAATAAAAACACTGTCTATACCCGTTTAACTAAGCCGCGTCGTCGGTGTCAAACAGTGCATGAAATTCTAACAAAAACTCGACAATTACTCGATATATCTCTCATCACTTAGTTTTAATGACAGCCTTAGTACACTTTAACACCTCGCTGACAGCGCTTCGTAATTATCGGTTTTAATAGCCGTTATAGTGTTGTTTTTATTTTAATTGATGTTACAGTACACGACACGTTATGGACATACCTTGTAGGGCATTTTCTTGGTCGAGTTAACATATGATTTGAGCGGTGAAACAACGTAACAAGTTTGTTTACACTGGGAAAATTATCATAAGTTAGACTGCAGAAATCGATTTTGAAAATGTAAAATGGCTATTTTATTTATGATAAAAACATAAAGTAGAAAACTATTTTACTGTTGTACCTATGCTTAAAAACAAAATGTTTAATCTTTCTTTCTTTTTCGTGTGGTTACTGACTAACTTGATGACAGAGTTTTAAAGCCGCCCATGGGCTTCAGAATTGGCTTCACACGCCGTCGAGAAATATCTCTCAAGCATGCCGGTTTCCTCACGATGTTTTCCTTCACCATTTTGGAAGCAAGTGATAATTATACAATACGCACATGAATCTGAAAAGTCAGAGGTGCGTGTCTTGGGTCACACCACTAGGCTATCACTGCTGCTAGGCTATGTTTGATCTATACACTAGATTGTAGCTGAAGTTCCGAAACGGTTGCCATTGGAGAAATAGGGATCATTGAATTACCTTTACAAGAGCAGTAAACACACCAACTCTCACTCAAGTAGACCCAAAAACAATGTTTAAAATCTACAAAATATCTCTCTCCATTTCTAATTGAGATACTAAATTCATAAAACAAATGAGTAGATATTAAACGTTAATAAAACCCCGCGATGTATCACCCTTTAAATAATTAATCAAGGGAAAAAAAAATATGTAGGAAACAGTGGGAAGTTATCATTAATACTAATAATAATTGGTGGGCTGTTATTTTACCCGTTTCAAACAACAAATTAGTGAATAATGAATGCATGAGTGCCGCCCACGAAGCGTTCCCAACATTTCTTCATTTGGCTTTCGTAGCGTTTTGTATAAATTAATTTTTTAAGTTTTTTTTTTTTCATTTCGTTTTTACAAAGTTGTATACTGTAATTATAGTTTATGTTCGTTTAAATAGCTGCTATAACTTGATAAGTAGTTGTTTGGAATTAGTATTTATTTATCAGTTTGGGTTTTACTCGTGTGGTTAAATGAAAATTATTTTGACTTGTGTAAAATGAGTGGGATTCGATACAACCTATGTTAAAGTCGTTAGAGTTTTATAAAAAATTGTTGCTACTGAATAATAAAGTCATGTACATGATATTCGTCATATCTTTCGTAATCGGCACGTGGCGCGCTTGGAAGTATAAAATTTATATTTCCAAGCGTGTTACGTGTCGATTTCTTCATAAAAAAAAACAATTTAATCGTATTTTATTTGTAAATTTTAACTTAATTTAATTTGTGTTAATTTTGATTTGAATTTTAATTGTAATGTTGATTTTAATTTTGAATTTAATCCTAAATTTTGTTTGTATTTTTATTTTATTTGTAAATATATATGCCTATTCTATTATGAGTCTACTATATTACTCGAATTAAATGATTAGAGTTTGAATTTTGGTCAGGTGGCTCTCAAAAAATACTATAATCTATAAACATCCGAATTGAAAATCTCCTCCTTTTTTAGAAGTCGGTTAAACCGCCACCAGTAAAGTAGTTTAGTAACAACACCTAATCGACTTTTCATTCATTAACATTTACAGCCGTTTTCCTATTTTATTCACAAAAATAATCTACCCAATTTACACCTTTTCCGAATTTTCTCAAAGAGCTTGCCATCATATTACTGCACTCGTACTTTACTATAGCTATGAACACAACGGCATTGACACACTTCACCCCCTCTTAACTGCAGCCTAATTAATAGCCCAGTACACTGACCTACTACAACTTTCCCATGAGTTTTCCTCCCCTCCACTAATTTGCAACCCTAACGAACCATCGGTTAACCCTGCAAACACCGACATGCAAATTAACCCTTTCTCCGCCGGCTGTTTGTGCAGTTTACACCGCTTTATTGAATTAAAACGAACTGGCTGACTTAATAAAAGGGTTGAGGGATGATACGGTGTAAGGAGATTCTCTTAATGAGTTCGCCCCAAGGGCTCTGTGATTAGGTGAAGTTGTTTAATTATTATGGTAAAGGGTTAGCTTCGTGCTAATGTGGGTTAATCGTTTCGTCTTTGTCTTGTGGGAACACCTGTTTGTTTAGGCTGTGGTCTTATTGATGTTCCTATTGTTTTGTTTTTGTTTGGCGTGATGTGTTTTTGTTTTACTACATAAATAGAGATTTCTCAACTACGTATATATTACGTATGTACTTATATGAGACAAGGTGATTGTTTAACTATTATGTCTGCTTCACAGTGAACTTGTTAATAGTTTTATTGTTTGATTAAGGCATCGCACTTAAAAAAAACAAAAAAATAAAACCTCAAAGAGAAAATTCATTACACGCAGATTAAAAAGAAAGCTCAAAAGAAAATCTTTGAAAAGGAAACTGTAATAAACTCAAGCAGATTTAAGACACAATTACCATAAGCAACTCCCTGAAAACAAAATCCTCCCATCTGTGGTGAAGGCAGGTCCTGAAAATCAAAAGTTTCCCAACAGGAAAAGCGAGGATTGTTCAAATGAGCGAGTGTCCGCCCGCCCATCCGCGTTAATTGCTTAATCGCGTCGTCGGGGGCGGATTTAATTGGCCAGTCTGACCACTTAAGCCCGGCCAGGGGCCGACAACTGCCGACAATTTCCGACAACGTCCGACAACTTCCGACAAGTTTGAGTCGGTAATTACAAGGCGCGATGTTTAATTACGCTCGGTCGCGCGTTCGGACACCAGGAATTAATTACTTCGAACCCGCCTTAGGGGTTCGTGTTGCTTACAAACGCTTTCCTTACAAACGCTTTCCTTGAGTTTGAGGTTTTAGAATTGCTGCAAAGCGGTTGTTTTATTTTTATGAATAATTAACAAGGGGAAATGTTTAATGATATTGCTGCTTTGAAAATTTTATTGAGGTGCTTTTTTTTGCTGAAATCTCAAGATTGCTGTTATCAAGTTCTGAGCTTTGGTTTTAACTTTTAAAGCTTTTCGTTGTTTTATTTAAGACCTCTTGTTATGATGATTTTAACTAAAGGATATCCACTTCCAAGATCTATGAATACTTTCAGCCATTGTATGTAATTTGTTTTAGCAAATCAGTTCAGTCTTCACTCACAGCTCAAGCTATACATATTCCTTTCTCAAAGGACTCCACCTTGATTCTTCTCAAACCCCATCACACGTGTGTGCTAATTATAATTACCATTTAAGACTGAGGATACGTCTCGTGGAGGCGGCACTTACTTACAATGACGTCCACCGGACACCGGCTCATTGTATAATGCCAGATACTAGGTCAGCCGCTTTGGGTTATCGGATGAGGTACGCTTCCTAAATGTTAGCGGTATGACTGGAATGTTAGATAATCTGGTGTTGTGTAGTCGGAAACAAGTAATGTAGGAATTCTTACATAGCATTGTCCGTGTTTATACAGTCGTCTTAATATACCTACTAGTTGAGACACGTTACAAAGAAACAATATTAAAGATTATTTATTTGTCCAAAACATGATGCTACAATTACATATGCAAGATGTTACAATTAAATTATATTAGAGACATCTTTTGCCTTTACGGCAAATGTAAGTAGGTAGGTTATAACATTATTAATCAAATAATTATAAATTTATTTAACAGTCCAAATTAGAATTAAAAAATATAAATTTACTAAAGAATAGTGTCAACAACTCATAATATTCTTTTTCATTACTTGATTCAGTACATGGATGGAAACCATGGATTCAGTACATGATTCTGAACTCCTTTGAAAAAAAATCTACATACATTTTGACCGCGTAGGTATTGAACTTTTTTAAGAAACACCAGTTTTTTTTTTAATAACCGATGAAACATTTCAACGCAGAGGGGTTCAAAATCATGTACTGAAGCCATTCTATAAGTTTTCGCGTCGCTGTCTGAAAATCGTCAATTTAATGTCAAAGTCATTAGGAATACACAATTATAAGAATAAGAGTAATTTATCATTCAGAATTTTGTCAGTGCTGTAGTTAAAAGCTTTTTCTAAAAGAAGGTTTTTTAACCTACTTTAGAAATTGGATTAGTCATATAGCTTAAAGCATAGTTGGCATTCTCACATAAAACAAATGACGTAGCAAAGTATCACAGTAAAAGCCTGATACTAAATGAATTACTTACCGTAACCGCAATATATAGAACCAATGAGATATCTCAGAAGATGGAAGCCAGCGGGAAAATTAAAGAAATCTGAGAGTGATCACAGCAAACACGTAATTTAATATCAATCAAGCGGTCCGAGAAAATGACTCGCAACGAGAAAATTGAATTAAAAGAACACGGATGCTAACAAGTCTCGATTACAAATTAAACAGAGTGAGTGTCAGCGCGATGCCGCTGATTTAAGGAGATGAAAAAGAATCTAATTACAACGAGACCCGGTCTTTAATTGAGAACTTTCTACCCCCCACCGCACCCCGCACCCCCGGAGCAGGAGTGTTCCGTCCTGTTTGCATTTCCCCCCTAATCGCGCTCCGGCGTCGATTACATTTTTTTAACATTTTTTAATTTCGTTCGAGCTTTTAATTTTCTTCGCGCGCGCCTTTTCTTTTATGCGGCGTTTTTCTTTACCGTTCGCCCGGCGATATTTCTCACCGCCATTATACCCGTCGTAATGAGATTTTCTTTCATTATGTTTAATCTCCCGATTAATTCAAATGTTAATCTTCTTTTTCCACGTAGCTTTTTATGGATTAAACGTTACCGTGGCGAAATACAGAGGCGTCGCAATCAACTACCGATTTCGGGCGCGACATTTAGAAATAATTAAGAAACGTGACGCTCTTCCGAGCGGGTGGCACGGTGGTAGGCGGCACCGTGGTACCTACCAGCGGGTGGGTGTCCGAGTGAGATCGGCTCGCCGATTAGATCGTCAATAATTTAATTCGCAACAAATTCAAAACTCCGGTCCGCCCCCAGATAGGTGAGTCGAGACGTGTCCGGAACGCCAATGGCGAGTCCAGGAGTCGGCAAATTGAAAACACCTCCGGCGCGGCTGTAAACACGTCACGTGATTTAGGTTTTAATCAAGTAGGGACGCACCGCCCCGCCGTAATTGTGACAAATCCTCTGTTTGTCCGAAGAAACTTTTAACTCGGCGGCGGAACGGGGCCGGAACGGCTCTTCGCACGTGCCCGGAGAGGGAGACGCTTTTTTGTCGACACATGTGCTCCCTTCCTCCCCTCGCCGGTTCGGGCTCTTGATTAATTTTTAATATTTTTTCTTCCAGTTCACGTACGCAATTTTCACTTTCCCGCTTAGACAGCAGTTCGATCGTCTCTGTTTGAAATAGTGACGTCACGCACTCTCAGTAAATCTATTAAGTGTGCTCTACTTACCGCCCATACGTATTATAGTTGCATCATATGCAGACTAACATTCTTTTGTCTAGTTAGCGTTAATGCGCGTCAGTTGTTAGCGTTAAACGTTTATTTCGCCCGCGCTACACCTACATACCTCATTAACGAATTAGCAAGACTTGCAATTGTCGCACTTAACGCCGGTAATAAACTCAATAAAGATTAAACTCGGAGACGCGACGTTTGCACACCAGATTTTTGTCCCTATTAACACGATGACACTTATAAATTAAGTGGCACTTAAGGCTGGATTTAATTTCTACAATGATTACTGTCAATCTTACTATACACTTTTGATGAATGAATGTCTGTGAAGTATGTAGAATACGCGCGGTTGTCGCTTCTGTAAGATTGCTCAGTAATCGGAAGAGCGCACATTGTGTCTGTAATCTGTCGCAATTATCGCGCGGCGCATATCCCGATTAGACGCGGCGCGGCGACAATTAGGTCGGCGGACACTCGCGTTAACCTGCGCAATGAGGATACGCCTAAACACCCGCTCGTTGTGCCAAAACGACCGACATGCGCTTATTAACGACCTCAAAGCTAATGGAAAAAATAACCTCCAGCAGAAATGAATGGTCAGCATACACAGCCGCTCTCCCCTATTTATAAATCACATCCGCACTCTTTGTAAATTCACCTTAGCGGCTCACCCTCCGAGTTCAAAGAGTGCGCCGTCCGGGGCAATGTCCAAATTATAAATTCGCATTAGATCGGACGCGCACGGTTCGTTTACCATTTCATTTTGGTTCAATATCGCCACTCTACTTTGTTCCACACACTCCCCCGGCCCCCGCTCACCCCTGCGCCTTAAGACGCCGGGAAATATCTGCGTTTTAAGCTATATTTCTTTCATCCCTCATTTTTGCAGTTCGTAGCAATCTGAAATCCAACACGTCCCCCGCAGGGGTCTCCTTCCTCCTCGGGTGGCGACCCCCTATTCTTGTACCCGGATAAAAAAAGCGATATCTATTTATAAAATGTACGCACGCATATACGTGACGTGTGTGGACGCGGAATTAGCGCATGTGTGAGTGGTCGGGCGCGTGTGTGCGTGCCCGCTCATTTGCAAACCGTCTCCTGAGATAACGTCCTCTAGTCGGTTATCCCGTTCTTATTGCCTCCATCTTTCCTTGATTGCTGTGTGTGTGGAAAACTTTGGAGCTCTCTCACTGATGGAAATTGATTTTGTCGCTGAAAACGAAAAAGTTACAATACGTCTTATTTCGAGACGCGCTGTTGTTGTTGAGACTTTCATGATTCAGAAAAAGAATGGAGGCGGTATTGAATGTTTAAAATTGGCAAGTTGTTTCATAAAGCTTTTAATAATTAAAAAGTAATCGTGAGCGAGAGTATGAAGCGGAGAACTATTCTAAATAAGTAATCGGAGGGAGCTCGCAGCGGCGCGGTGGTGGCGGTGTCGGCGGCGGTGGAAACCGACGGCGGTGGCGCGGGCAGCGGCGGCGCTCACGTATGAACGTAATTATAAAAATTGAAGGCAACTCGAGACCCACTCCTTGGGTCTCTCCCTCGCTCCCGCAGCGCCGTGCATTTTTTCGTACATATTAAAGTCCCCGCCGCCCGCTGCCCGCGTCACTTCGCCCCGCGACTCCTCTTTTTAATCGATTTTCCCGACACAAGGGGTGAGTCCTCTGGGGTGAATGTAATTTTTTATGCGTTTTTTTCGAAGGAGGAGACCGTCGCCGGAGGTGCCATTACGCCACGGCTTGTTGAGAATATTTTAATTATAAAGCATTAGTGCGTTTTATGATACCACTCGCGTTCGAATTTATAAACGATCGAGAGCTAAAGTAATTAAATATTTGAATGCGGCGAGATTTCCGCGGGGAGTTGGAGGAAGCTGGGATAATGGACGTGGCGGCGTCCGTGAGCGCGTTAATATGATGGATATAAAATTCGATGAAATTATTGGTTAATGGCCTTTAGAATTGCTTTGGGGGTGAAACGATGTTTCAGCGTTTTCACGTAGAAATTACATTTGTTTGATGGTACCTTTCGTGGAGCGGAATAATTAATTCTTGTTTACATTCGAGTAGTTCCTACTTATAAATGGTTTCTGTATCCTGTTAGTTGAGATAGGCCGGTGGCTGATTGATGACTGTAGTCAGTCGAGGCGACCGCTCCCTGCTTCCCTTCGTCCAACGATTATCACTTTAGATTGCGAGACACTTTATTTGTTCAGCAAAAAATAAGCTTTTTCAATTGGCTCCTTTTGTGATACCATCAGCTTTGTCCGTTCTTGTTAACTTGGGCAAATTTTCCATGCACGTAGCAATCTTCATTGAGGACAACAGTCGGAATGATCCTCAATCACCTACGTCTCCATATTCATATTTGGTTGCTGGTGCATTATTATCATCAAGATCTTTTCCATTTTGATCTCGCACAAACCCAAAATCTGACCCTTCCTAAGCCAACAAAACTCCTCATTCTTCTAAAGCTAATCCTCACCAACAATTCTTGAAGACACATGATGAGCTAACGTGTCTCGTATACTACACTAATTCGATTAGCAGCAAGTGAACACAGAACAAAGCGGATTCATGTATTTACAACCGGTATACGGGCGGCGGAAGAAAACGCCTGACACCTAGGGTTTCATGCCAACTACACTACCGACTTAGAAGTGTTAGCGTGCCCATTTGTTGTGTAAGTGGGTTATAAATGCTTGCTGGGTTATATTAACACGGTCTTCGTTTATTGTTTTTTACAAGTTATTTTGTAGCTATTGCCTGCGCTGCACTTGGATCCTAAGGGCAGTACGTCCCTGTGTAGTCAGTGTCCATCAGTGTGACAGTTTTCTTTCGAATCCGTTCAGCTGCCAAATAAGTATCTTTACGATAAAGTTACCAATTTCTTGTAGAAACCTAGATTCCAAGAGATTGTTTAGACGATGCGCCCACGAATTTTAAAGTAATTTCATCAATATAAGTACGAAAGATAATAACTTCTCTTAAACAGAAATCTTGATACTCCACCAGTCCATCAAACACACATCTCTAATCAGAACCACGTCGTTATCTTCCACCATGACACAGAAAACATTCCTCACTAAATAATTGCCATGCACAAGATCGATCTCATATGTTTCCCTGAGCCTCATTCTACAAACAAGGAGCCAAGTTCAAGTCTATGCTCCGTTAGTCTAATTGCTCGGACATCCCAGACAGTGATGGGACGGACGCCTGTCTGAGCTGTCCCGAGATGTCCGGGAGAAACGCTCTCTGAATACACTGCTCCGATAATGTTGGCTTTCTGGGAAGATTGATTTGGTGATAGGGCTCTGTATGTAAATTTTGAGCACTAAGGTTAGGATTTTTTTTTATGTTGTTGTTATGGGGTTTTAATTCGGCAATTAATTAATTAAATTTATAATTCTGGGGAACAGATTAAAACAAAATAACCTCTTAAGCTTACCTCTGTTTTGTTTGTGCAGAATAAACAATTTTTCTTTCTTCTTTTTCTTTCTTTCTTAAAGAAATGATCTTTGGTTTTGCAAAGTTCAATAAAAAAATAGCCATGTCCAAATCAACTACTTCATATCCACCATCTTCAAATAGGTATGTTTTACTCCAGCCAATTACAAGTTAGTATATAATTTTGCTACTATTATGAATTAATTAGTTGTAAATTGTTTGTACCCATTTGCCATTTTATCACCTATTTTTCTTAAATAATATATGTATTCTTTTGTCAATATAAATATAAAAACCATTACAAATCTGCATCTCAAAAGTTAAAACAGTGGGACAGCCTCGGAAATAACACCTAGAAACACTTTTCAGAACCGAATCCTAAACTGCCAATCACCACTAACAGATACGTCAGATATCACCAGTTTCCACGTCCAACCTCCTGGTCTAATTACCATCCATCAAGCATTGCTGGTAGACCTCAGTATCGCGGATCAGAACCCCAGTCCCGCCCAATACGGGTCTCGATAATTGATGTTGTTAATATACGTCGCGTTCGGGAGACATGTCAAGTCGTGACTGTCTGGCGAAAAATTTGTTGGTCTATGGTTGTACGAACTATTTGAAATTGGATTTTGCAAGACTACAATGGATAGGATTATTGACATATTTATGTGACATTTAAGTAATACATAGTGAACTTTTAAATAGATTGACATTTTAAAATGGACGAAAATGGTCTGTTCTTGTTTATCAATTCGCCTGAGGTGGATGGTGGCAAAAATTTGGCATCCTTAACATAAATTTTACTTACTTAATTAAAGCAAATAAAAAACTTAAGCTATAAACTTAAAAATAATAAGAGGAAATACAATACACCTTAAATATCTCCAACCAACAAAAATAAGACACTTAATCCCTTTTAAAGAACTTGACCCAATGCTCAAAACTCGAGCAGCCAGCGAAAGTCTGCATAATGCGTTGTATAGTCCAATAATAGCATCCTTAATGAGATGTAAATGAGCGAAGAAATACCCGACTCAGGCCGTTATAATAACACGTAACGACCTACAAGTCCGGATTAAGAAGCCCTTTGACTTAAACTTGCCCACCGGACCAAGTGGACGACCTAACCCGGAGAAAACCAACGGATAATCAACTTTATTACAAACCGTAAAGGTCCAGATCCGGTCGTGGAATTGGAATCGTTAGGTGCGATGTGTGGTCGTGTTAGCAGCACAATAGTGTGGCTATTTTGAAACTAATTGGCAGAAAGGGTTGCGAATTAACGTCAGGGCCAACGTGTCGTGGCAGCCGGCTTTGTGCCACCGACGCTTGATAAATAAGAATAGAAATTATAATAATATTAAGACAGATTATTTTACAGGGATTATAGAAACTAAAGCGGATATAGAAACGCTAAAGCCGCAACAGAATAAATTACATCAAAATGGTTTGCCTTGCTAATAAATAACAATATATCCGTCATACACGCCTGTCAATACCAAATGCGACCTTTTACTTTGTCCTACTTTAGAACAAATGCTGAACTCGCTCAATTAGCTTTTGAGTTCCACTTGAGCCATGTACGGTGTTCATTACCATTAGAAGGAACATGACATACGTATGAGCAGTCCCTAAGGCCTCATTACACGAAACACGACCGGCCAATCAGCCCGAACGATTGTTAAGAGGCTGATTGAAAGCCGTACGGTTTCGCACAGGTTTGTTCGAGATACCAGCCGCGATTAAGGCCGGTATCGCATCACTGGAATGGTTACGAAGTTAGATCGACTATCGAAAGGAGCTTAACGTTAGTTGCTTTGGTTTATAGCACTTTCTAATGATTTCTGTTTAGGGGTGATGTTGAGCTGTTGCCGTATTGCCAAATTTTGACTGGTGACATATTATGTTGAAAATTCCGTTCCGCACTTCGTGTTTAAAAGCATTTGCATTTACTATTAAGTTTTTGATCCGTAAAATACGTTTGCAAAGTATAAATAAAATCCGTCGAAATGACGTAGACAGTACATAACTATCTTTAAGTTCTTTGTTCTCGAGTTCATCGTCAAGCACCACTTTAAGCTTCGTTGCTCGTTCCCCGATATAAAACTCGATGGCGACTCAAAAGCTATGTATTATGCATTCGTGAATATAAGCCGCATAAAGCAGCGTCCGAATCAATTACAGAGCCGGGCCGGGCTCGTTAGAAACGCATCACGCATGTACAATCGCCTCGCAGTAAGGTAAACACTGTTTATCTGGTGCTAACCTATTGCGAACAATGGGACTCCCAATTTGGGTCTGCAAGACGACGAGATCGACCGATCATGTTTTACTTTTCGTCTCTCCAATGTATTTGAAACGTTGACTTTATCTTTGCGTAACATATACGTAAACAATTTTATCGATGAATAACGAGACATGTTACGTATTTGCACAATTACATCAAGGACAAAGTTGAAAAAACGTGTAAAAATTGTGGCTCTATCGAAAGGTCAGTTCACGGCTGCGGGCCGACCCTCGGCCCTCGATGTAAGTGGATTAACCCCTTTACAACGCGCCCGAGTGTCACACGAGCGTGTGTCGATAATGTCGATATTTGATGCTCCGCGATGCGATTTACCAATCCCCTTTGCCATATGATACGTAGACAGATGCAGGATACTAACACGTGGCGTTAATGGCGCTAAACCTTTATGATCTCATTATACTAATTACGTTTATTAACTTATTATTTTCTGTTGTTACAGGACCTAGTGTCAACCCCGCTGCCCTTCAACCACAACCACAAGGCTTAATAGTGGAGACAGGGAACGGCGCCAGCGTGCTTCAGCTGCCCGCGACCACCCTGGAGCAAATCCGGCACATCGCGGCCGACCCGGGCGCGTCCACGCTGCGCCTACCGCCGCCGGCTACTGAGGCGCCGGTGGGCGCGCGCGAGCTGGACTTCGACCTATGCTACGTGTGCAAGCACTGCAAAGTAGCGTTCCCGTCGCCGGCGCCACTGCAGGCGCACCAGGCGCGCGCCTGCTACGTGGGGCGAGAGGCGGCGCGCGGCGTCATCCGCGTGGTGCAGCCGGCGCTCGAGTGCCGCTCGTGCGCCGGCGAGCGCTTCCGCACGGCGCTGGAGTTCCGCCGCCACGCCGACACCGAGCAGCACCTCCGCAACACCATGCCGCAGCCGCAGCTGCTGCAGCAGCCGGAGACCCTCACGCATGAGATGGAGGATGTAGTGAACCAGATCACGCTGCTGGCTGCCCGCGCCGCGCAGGACACCGCTCCACCTAAGGACCCGAACGCTAACTTCTGCGCGCCCGGGCCACGCTTCCAGCCCCCCGGCGAGCTCTCCCTGGCGAGCGCCGGACACTAATCCTACTCTGAAGAAATGTATAGTTACTATCTATTAGAGCCCCTCGCTCTCTCCGTTGTCCGACAACGCAGCAGTTCACTATTAGCTCTTAACGCTTCTTTTCGTTGATGAATGTCGTCGCAGAAGCGGCACTTTCCTAGTTATATTTAAAGCTTGTAGTCGTTTAAGTATAGGTTAATCGGGAGCCGGCTGCCGGCAGCTCTGCTGAGCAGCCGGCCTCGCGCTGGCGCCGCGCACTGGGAGGCGGCGCCAGCGAGCGCGCCCGGCCGCGCCGCGCGTCCGCACTTCATATCATACGTTAGACAGGTTTTATTATATACGTTTATCGTTGCGGCAGCGCGCGCGCCGCGGCTGCGGACGCGCCTCACTCTCTCAACATCAATTCCCAGGAAAGCAAGTTCCTATCTTTATGGCATATAATATTATCGATATTGATAATTACGATTTAATTATTGTTTAAAGCTATGTAATACATACATATAATCGTTCTAATTTTAGGCATAGATACGTTCTCGTAAGAAGTTCCTGACGCATCGTAAATGTATGGAGATATATATAGTGATATACGTATATGATTTTTTTAAACATGAAGCGAAGTTAGGTACGTATGTTAGGCAGTAGAGCGGTCGTCCTCTCTCGCGGGTTCCACGCTCAGGAAACGGCGTGAACTCACGCAAACGCAACTGAAACTAAATGGAAATACGTCGAGTATATGTAGTGCGGCTTGTCGTTCTCACGGTGCTCGCATCACGTGGACACGCTGATGTGCGAGCGGCGCCGCATGCCCGCGCGACTCGCGGCTACCGCTGGTACCGCGCGTCTGCACCCCTAGCGCGCAGAGCCGCCCGCGGAGACGCGACGACACCGCGTAGGCTTATTGGTAACACTTAATTATAATAATTATTATCGTAGCAAACTTTTCCAAAACGAACGAACTCGAAACTCGGGCTGCGCGCTAGCGCTCAGCCTACCTCGCAAACAAGTGAGTTTATTTTGGAACTAAGTGTGATTCTTGAATTTTTATTGATATTGTAATGATTATTAGTAGTGGCGTAAGTGAGTCCAGTGTCCGAAGGCGTGGGGGGTTGGGGGCGGCGGGCGACGCACCGCGCTCGCCCGCCGCCTCCATCTTCGACCGCTTTACCGAGTGCGTGGAGTCCCTAATATTTTCGATGGCACAGATCACGTTATTAAAAATATTTTACATATTTACATTTTATCTAGCGGAGTGTACTACAATATTTTATCTACGAGTGGATCCTACTACAACATTGAGTTATTTTTTTTATAAAGTGCAATGTTTTATTCCACCGGTTACCGGTCTTGTTATGTGTATACATGCTGGTGTGTGTGCAATGTGCCGATGTTCGCGCGACCCGCCTCTCCTATCGGTTTACTACTCCCAGCGGAGTCTGGGGTTACACGTCAAGGTTATTATTGCAAAAATTACATTTGAAATTGAAATAGATTTTTATATATTGGAGTCAATACCAGCATAGATTAAAGTGTAATATTTATCTGTCAATACGCGAATGGGCTCGAGGCACAGATTATGATGAGAGGAGATGGCGTGCGGTCGGAGGCGGCTCGCTCGAACATTGTTGGTTCGCGAAGGCGCGCGTCTACAACACAATTATTTTGTTTGATTAGTATTTAATATTATTGCGCCTGCATTGTTGCGCTCGGTTACGTTCAGAGCTCCACCGCGACGTGACGACGGTTACTCGTTCGCAGAGATATTTATTTTGATTGGTTTGTACTCGGGAGTATATGTACGTGTAAGTTTGAGTTAGTGTAGGCGGACGAGTGGGTAGTGCGATGTTGTGTCTCCGCGCGGCGAGAGCCCGCGGAATGAATCATGGTTCCTATGTATATTTCAATATTATCGCATCTAGAGTTTCACTATACTTTCCGAATACAAATTTTAATATTTAAGATTAATTCGGACTAGTCTGTTGTGTCTGCTGCTAGAGGTGCCGCCACGGCCATGTTGTTTGTTTCTTTGTATAGTATTGTTTACTTCATTCTCTTACTCTCATGTATATTTCATTTACTTTTGTTATAGTGAAACATTTTGTGTAGAATTTTGAAGCCCTCTAGATATTACATAATGTTGGTTACGAATATTAGTTTATGATCGTAAAAAGGTAGCATTCATGTCTATCATAGTTCCTAATACTGTATTGTAATACTAAAATTATTTTAAAGTTCTTTACTAGTAAAATATACCGTTCCTACTATTTTAAATCTGTGACAAGATGTTAAATGTATACACGAAGTAAAAATCAAGATTCACTTTCAATTTTGTTGGCATGTTAAATGAGGTGTTTTCTATAATTTATTTTTGGTACAATCGAGAAAAAGTCCTTTTTTAACTAATTATAAAACTTAAGTCTGTTATACGATTGTACGCAGAATTAATATATCACTTGACTAAATGATTGGAATTTTCTCTAATTGTACCTGTATTAATGTTAAAGTATAATTTATGATAATTTAATACATAGTTGAATGTGAAACTGTCAACTGACTAGCTGATTTCGTAGCGTTAGTTTAAGTTTGTGCGCATGAGACGTGTGCTACGCAACACTCTACGCGCGTGCTACGCGCCTACGACGCATGCCATCCGTAGCCGACAACAGATTACGAATACATTGTCAAGTGTAAATGGTAAAAATAAACTCAAAGTTAGTTTATCAGACTCTCGAGTTTTATTTATTTCCTAATTATAAACAACACTAACTAGGTATTATGCAATCACATAATATGACATTAGTTCGTAGTTCGTAGCACTCGTAGCGTGAAACAATGCTACGAGTTTTTCATTTTTTATTATACAAACCCAAAACGAACCTTAATTCTGCAAATATACCGAAAACTAATGCAAACTCAAACTCAACTCAAATCATTTATTTCAAATATACAAATTACAGGTACTTTTGAATGGTCAAGGGGTCGGTCGGTCAGAAATATGAAGCCCATTCCAACGCGTAGTAGGTTCCTATGGAGAAGAACGGGCAAAAAACTCCACGGACATTCTTGCAATCATGGTACATACTGAGTTTTAAGAATAAATATGTACAGGCTTTGTTAGTAGGTTTGTCATGAAGCCAAAACCATGGTGTGTACTATAATCACATTGCACGCCCATACAATATACAAGTTGAAATTAAAAACAACATTTTTGTGCCTACAGTTAGGTATACCTACCATAATTTTAGGTAGTTACAAAAATTTAAACATGAGAATTCTTGTTTGCAATTTTACGTAAAATAGTTCCAAAGGCAATATAAATTACGCCTTCGAATGAAGGTGCCTACGAACAAAAAGAATATAATAGATATCCAGCTTTGAGGGCATACACTACAAGTTAGTGATTTAGATATTAAATAAATAATAAAAAACTAAACCAAAAATATTTTTTTCACTATATGCTAAATGTCACGTATTCACTGTCATATTTCGTTGACGGCAGCGGCGCGATCGCGCTCGCGGCCGGGGCGCTGCGCATGCAGGGCGCCGCCGACGTCTCAACCGTTGTCAAGGTTGCTGGCGTCGCGTGTTCTTCGTTCTTGCCCCTTCCAGTGCCTTCTTTCCAGTTTCTTTCTCGCTTAGTCGAAGAAAATAGCTTGTGTTCCCCAGAGTACTTTTTTTGTGTTCTATGGCGTCTGGCGATATTCACGTTACGTGTTTCATTTTGAGATGTTTTTCAAATCTGTTTTGTATACAGAACAGTGCCTTTTCAGACGTTCTTCAAAGTTTAAAAAAACTCAGGATCAAGCATATATTTAATTATTTTATTAACTTAAAACATATTTTTATTGTTTATGTTGACATCGACATCTGAATGAATGAATCAATAAAAAACTTGGTCAATATGTGGTAATTATTGTTACGGGTCCACACGGGTAAGCCCGAAAGTCTGACAACCAGTCTTACCAAGGGGTATCGTGTTACCCAGGAACTGGGTTGTGGTGGTCAGATGAGTCAAAATACTTGTATTCAGCTACATCCGGTTAGACTGGAAGCCGACCCCAACAAAGTTGGAAAAAGGCTAAGTCGATGATGATCTATGTGGTAATCTGTACAGAGGGGTTTTTCCGAAGGTTAATAAAAAAGTGACTCAGCTGTCCTGACATCTATGCGCCCAGGAATACGAAGAAAAAATATTTGGATCGTAGGTATTAGAGGGTTTGTAACTTACAATTTGGTACAGAATGCGAAAGAATAGTACCTAGGTATACATCGTACGTCTAAATAAAAATCAGATACTGGTTGCATGTATAAGTATACATGCAACCAGTATCTGATTTTTATTTAGACGATTAATTCATTAATAAATATTAATAATGTAATAAAGAGGTAAAATTTGGTTGTTTATTTGTTTGTTTGTTTGTAAGTTTGTATGTAGGGGGTAATCTCCAGTACTGCCAGTTGGATTTGAAAAATTATTTTTGCATTGGATAGCTCAATTCTCGAGAAAGGTTATAGGAGCGGACGAAGTCACGGGCAAAAAGTAGTACTTCATAATGTGACTCAAAAAGTAATTTTGATACAAAAAACTATAATCTTAAAAATATACACACTATACAAAAAGTCTATAGAATTTTCTAAAGCTCAACCCTTGAGAATATTTAACGCCGCTGCTCAACTACTACAAATTATTATGAGTGTCAAGAATACTCAATAAATATTATTAACTAAATATAATTCCCAGTTAAAGCGGACGATTGTATAAACTGGTTAGTTATGTCAATAGTGGCTGTCATTTGTGGAGAAACCGACAGCTCAATTGAGTCGGCCGTGCGAGTTATATTGAGTCTGGTACATATGTATTAAACCATTGAGTTAACTGTCCGACAAGTAAGGTAAACAGACGTAATATGAGTCAAAACAATTGGTGGGTTGAGGTCTATTACTTGTCTAAAATACGAGACATTCACTCTCACTAAAATATAAGAAAAATACAATAAATTAGACTGTTCTTCTTCTTAGCAATGCAATATACAATGCGCACATGAGCATGTAACCGCCCGTATTTTTCTGAATATTTATAATATTTTTTCGAAAATTTACTTTTAAAGGGGGATTTTTCATGTTATTATTTTTTTTATTTTTTGTTTATGTGATATCTCTGATGTTATTGGCTCGATTTGGATTCTGTTTATTATTTCTAAAAGCAACTAACATCTTTTATTAAAATTTGTCGACTATGAAAAAAAACGGAGATTTTTTTTTTTCTAATGTTTATTTATTTAAAAGACACAATTGTAAGGCAAAAAAATGCCCCTAAGATTAAAAAAAAATTGAATAACAAAAAAAATTAAGTACCCCTAACCCTACCCTACTTAATTAAATTTTATCGAAAATTATAAAAATTAAAATTAAAATATCGTAAAATTTTCATGAAAATTCAGAAAAATACCGGCGGTCACATGCCCATGAGTGGCATTGTATATAGAGTCAGACCAGAATTTGGCTACGAGTTCGGCACCTTCGGTAGCGTCCATCAGCTCCTGCATCGTGCAGGCAACAGGACACTATTAAACTGATTAACATTTTATATCGGCTTTTGATCAATTATATTTATTTCTCTAAGTAAGAAGGTACAAAGACGTCAATAATATTTTAAGAGCTAGATGAGGTCGGTGTCTTCTATCTACTCTGAGAAGAAATACGGAAACAAACTCATAATCCTCACCTACTCGTATGATGTGCTGCTGGGGAGTTTGTTGCGTCACTTCTTTTTCCCAGTCAAAGCACTATAGGAAGTGGTGAAAGAGGAGTGTTTTGGGGGACCGTCTTATGTAATTTTGACGTTCAAGTGAGTGCTGATTCCCAGCTTAATTTGATTTGAGGACCATGTAATTAGTTACCACTCAAATCTATGTGATTCTTCGACACAGATTTGAGAAGACTTTTCCTGTTTTTCTCAATTTCTTGTTGATTATTTGGACGATTCGAGTCACAACTGGATCAGCATCATAATCAGGTCAGTAGATACACTGTTGGACATAGCCCACTTCCATTGCACGCCACTGAACTTGATCCTCGGTCACACTCATCCAGCCAAGCTGCGAAGATCGTCGCTACCTGAAAATACACAGTACTTAAAATCAGGAAAGTAAATATGAGAATTGTAAGTTTATCTAATATTTCGTAATATGTTATGAAAATATGCTAAAATCTACTGGTCCCTCACATTCTTTTAGCTGGGGTTAGTTTTTAGAACTGGGAAGTATAGTAAAATCTTAAGGAAAGCTCAGAGTACCTAGTTACTTTTATTTTCACGACATGATAGTTTGATCATATGAAACTACATCAAAATGCTTTCGAGAATCGTAAATCACAAGCACCTATAAACGACATTACAATATGTTAAAAGGCGATAGTTTCTAACTAAACGACATAAACATGGTATAGGCTCACTAAAATACAAGCTGAAATCACATGTTAAAATACCTTACAGTACCTAAGGTTTTCAAATTTGCCATTTCAAAGATGTAAACAACAATGGCCGCTCGAAATTGTCTATGGTTTAGTGACAGTACGAATTTTAAATTCAGATGCTATCGATGTTACAAATAATAATCATTTGAATTTAATAAAAACAGACAGAAAACCCTCTGTTTTTTAAATTATTATTTTAGTATGAACACTTTACCTCAAATGATTAGTTTTAGTGATAGATTAATAATTTATAATATGTAAACAGTATTGCTACTTAAGAAAAAACGACTCCAAAAGCTTCTTTCTATACTTCGTTTTATTACTATTACGTAAACCCATTTTTTCCAGGGGGTAAGTAGGTTAGAATGTTATCCAGATATAATTAAAAAAAAAAACAATAGATGTGTATTAAAAACTCTTTGCTGTACATTGGTATTATCGATATTATGTCACATATTTCAATAACAAAAATAGACTAGACAAAAAGGATGGCGGTCGTTTGAAATTGTGTATGAATAAAAAAATAGTTATATTGATGAATATAGTATAATTAATAGTTTTATGGTGATCCACAAGATGAAAAACGAATATGTATGCTATTTAGTGCGTTTTTATTCAGTGACTCGCAAATATCGCGGTCAATTCCCAGGCAAGTTCAATATTATTGCTTCTGGATCGGTGTCAAAACCTCGGGTATAGGAACAAATATAAGACTTTTTGACGAGTTCAAACTCAAACCATTTATTTCAAATAAACCAATTACAGGCACTTTTGAATTGTCAAGGGGTCGGTCAATCAAGATGAAGCTAGTTGCCCATTCCAAAGCATAGTAGGTTCCTATGGAGAACTCTTTATGAAGTCACTGTTTTATATCAAAATATTGGTTATATCATTTTTGTTGAAATTATACATGAACGATGAAGAAAGACGTTAGCGCGCCGTAATAAAATTATAAAAACAAAGAACAACTCAAAAATTTAAATAGTTAAAAAAATATGTTGTTTCCAGACCACTTGTGGATGAAAATGATCCAAAAGACAGAACACCTTTAAACAATTGATTAAGTAAGTACAATACAACTATTTTCTTAATGTCCCTCGGCAAAGTTCGTGTTTCGTCAGTTGTCGGATTTCTATCAGTTTCCCTTGGACGCTCTCAACCGACTTGGAAGTATATAGTGTCTGTAACTCTAAATATTTTAATCTTAAAAATAGTTGTACTGGGTATATCGAAGTTCGGAATAGAAATACGACTGCGATACAAAACCTAGCTTCGAATCCGAGACTTGGAGGATGTTTGTGAGTAACATAACACATAACATAACTTCACACCTGTGTTCCCCAAAGGCTTAAGCAGAGGTACATAAAGTACACCCACATTTCGCCAGTTATGTTTAACTCCAATGTAATAGGGGGCGAGCCTATTGCCATCAACCGGGCTGCTACTGAGCAATTACAGATGGAAAAACCCAATAAAACTCCGAGAATCGAACCCAGGACCTCATGCTCAGCAGTAGCGCTTGCAACCGCTAAACCAACGAAGCAGTCTTGCAGGTAAGTACATAATTAATGAGGTAAGCCACACATATGTCATAATAAGTATGCAAATATGGCATGAAATATATGTGTAAATTAAAAGTATAATATAGTCAAACCTGAGTAAGTGAGAACTGGGTAAGCAAGAAAACTGTATAAATGAGAATTATTGCCAGGTCCCGTCATTTAAACCCTCTATAAGTGAGAAACAGAAACCTCTATAAGAGAAAGTCGTTTCTCACTCGCGGACCTCTATAACTGAGACAACTACTTGCCTGTATCTCTATAAGCGAACGTCGACCGTAATTTAACACCTGTTATTAATGACTCATTCCTAAATTTCGTGGAACTAATATTGTTTTTGGTTCCTCTCAACGTTTTCAACCTGCCTCAACCTCTATAAGTGAGAAAGGTCACTCCTGTACCTCTATAATCTAGAAACTGGTAAGAAACCTCCATAAGCGAAAAAGAGTTTGCGGTTCCTTGAACTCTGGCTTATCCAGGTTCGACTGTACTTCATGAAATACCTCAGTCCATCACTCGAAAATACTGAAAGTAGGTAAGTTAAAAGTTTGAGCCATGCTGGTCTTAAGATGTGTCCAAACAAGAACGCGACAGCAACGCGCGGCGTTTGTAGGACACATTTCAGCCGCGCTCTAGTTAGGACCAAAACGACGAATGTTTCCGCGGCAGTACTGCGCGGCAGATCCGAGACACGACGCGCACCTCAGTTGGAAATATCTATCAATGTCCAGACACAATTAGTGACGAATTTTTCCTAAAAATTACTGTTTGCGCTGCTAATATCAGTTAGAACAACAGCCTGTGGATAGCAGCTTTGACGTACTCATCCTAATAAGTCTTCACTTATTTTCGTGTGGGTAGTGACTAACCTGGTGACAGAGTTTTAAAGCCGCCCATGAGCCTCTGACTTAGCTTCATATGCCGTCGTGAAATATCTCTCAGCCATGCCGGTTTCTTCACAATATTTTCCTTCACCGTTTTGAAGCAACTGATAATTATACAATACGCACATGAATCCGAAAAGTCAGAGGTTGGGTTCGAACTCGAGAACTTGACAGTCTTAATAAATTACATAGTCTTAAAAGTTTTTTTAATAAATGAACTCAAACATACATAAACTCACGCTTTCTTGCCGAAGAGGTAGGCAGAAACTACAGAACGCCACCTTCTACCATCCTGACATACTCCTTCTACTTCGTTGACGTTCATACATCTGGTCAAACACGCACACCAATTGCGAGCACTACGCACCTAACCTTTCTGAAGAACATAACCAATAAGGTCACTTTATGCCTCCTAGGGCGTCCCCTCCTGGTGTTTCCACTCAGATCTACCTTGTAAATACCTGTTGTTAGTCGCCTTTCATTCATCCTCTCAACATAACCATACTTATAAGCATTCTTTTTTCAATTAATAAAAAACTAAATTAATATAATTTAAAAAAACATGAGTCATTTATTCAAAATAGGCTCAGAATCAGCACTTTTCGAACGTCAAAATTACATAAGACAGTCCCCCCAAAACGCCCGCCCTTCACCACTTCCTAGTGCTTTAGCTGGGAAGAAGAAGTGGCGCAACAAACTCCCCAGCAGCACAGCTAAGTTCAGTTAGAAAAACTTGATTCTATACAATAGTTCCTAGTTATATAAAATAATGTACATTATGCAACATAAAACATAAAATTAAATTATATTCTATATGTCAGCTAGCACACGCCAATTTACCAACAAAAAAAAACATCGAAATCTATACTCAATAAAAAAAAATACAAAATTAATTTAGAACAAGTTTTCCACTAACAAACTTTGATTAAGATAGATGGCGAAAGCTAAACCCGCTAAGAATTATAATAGTGTTTAACGTATTCATGCGACTAACTTTAATAAAATACACTTTTAATGTCCCGTACTTTTCCAAGTATATTTTTATAACCTTCTTTATTAAATATCATTGTTTGTATAAATCTCCGATTGACATTTACGGTCCACTTCAATAATCTGATGTATTTCTAATTTCTGATATCCCCACACAATAACATGGAATGGCATTATGTTATTTCACCGCGTTATAAATACTGAGCATAAAATGAACTATAGAATCTAAAGTAAATTGAATTTTATATCGTTTTATAATCTTTGTGAGTCGAAGTAATCTAAAAGTTTAATCCTTACTTAATACAACTCATAGCTAGACTTGGCAAGTCTTTGTATGTATTAGTGGTAGGTAGGATCTCCAAGACTTTGTACTCAGCTCAAATAGGGTTAAGGCAATTTAAAATCTAGTAAACTCAACGGTTTGCGTTTTGATTGGCGAAACGCGGAAGTTATCTATGCTCCACAGCAACGGAAAGAAAAAGGCTGAAATATGAATGAGCATAACATTTACGTAATTTCCAAAGATATTCAAATCAAAACACGAACTCTCACGCGAAAAATCACGCAACATAACCAAAAAGACACACACGAATCCAACAAATATTGACACACGTTTATGCAAAAAAGAAAAAATCGGGAGACAAACATTTATTACCGAAAAGCACGAAATAACGAACGCAAACTATCTGAAACGACGTCAAGTTCAAAAAGCCGCACGTCGCGTCTCTAATCACGCTGTTTGAACAAAAATGTAAAAAACAACCCTTAGCCGCTTCGATTGGAGAAACTGTCACACGGCTGGATGCAAAGGGGATCTCACTAAGTTATTGATTATATCGGAATAAGTCGCTCGCGGGGCTCCATCTCCTCGGGCGCACCCCACCACCCGCCGTGGGGGGTTAGGATATATCGGCCGCATTATTTTACATATATGAGACATAGTTGCAGCTAGTAATTTTCGCTGTTATTGTATCGGGTAGATAATCTTAAATTGGATTTTACTTTTGGGGATTCGATGGTGACTTCGTTTACATAATAAAGTACTTAAAAAACTGTATATTTTTGTAATGTTATAACAACCCTCCGTTGTATGAGGCAGGCTTTATGTAATACTGAGAGATGACTCTTGAAACTTTTACATTGTCTCACAAGATTTTAATATCGGTTCCTCCTAAGGCAAGTAGATAAAAACACCTTTCATATAACATCTTCTTATGCAAACATAACCCTTCTTATTCGCGATAAGTCTTGAACCGACAGAGGGTAGATAAGACTCCTATAAAGCCCTTAACTTATATAGCTCTTGAAGAACTTTTATGAATACCTCACGATTATGATTACAGCACATATCATAAGAACAATCTTACCTAAAAGGCATAAAAACTTCTAGAGCTACTATTTATACTGTTCTGCGACTATAAAGAAATTGATGACGTAATTCCCGGGCCCTTATTGCCTGTATTACTCGAGTGTCATGTCTAACTCGTAGTTAGAAAGTTTGTAACAACAAAGTTAAGGTTAGTATATCCATAAGGTGGCAAGGTCACGACAGGTGAACTAAAACATTTATACTTCTGTGACTAAAGCTGGATTCTTTTTGCAAGTTTCGCTAAAATATACAATTGAAAAATGAGTGTTTAGCAAGTATTCAGACGCTTTATGAACTTGCTTCAGTTTGCTCGATGAGTTCTAGAATACTTCGTCTTTCTAATTTGTAAGAAAACGTTATAACAGAGTTAGGTATAGCTGTTATTTGAAAGGAAAAACCGTCGTCGTGAAAATACCCCCAAAAAACAAACAATAGCTGATGATTGGAATAATATCGTATGTAAATGCGGAGATCCAAGGAGAAAGCAAGTCGGGCGCTACTAAATCGTATTGCAATATCGACGAGGACATATGAGGAGGCGGCGATCAGGAAAGGCGCGGGTGGCAACCAACCCTTCACGCGTTCACGCCAAATCCTTAACGCGCGATTTAAAAAAGAAAACTAACGCCTGAGGGCGGCGGGCGGGGGCGATTGAGATGGAAATGCCGATTGTCCCGATCGGCGGCGGATCGGTGCCCGCTAACTCCAGTTATAACGATGGGGAGAGAATTTTAATGTGCCACCATTTTTGCGCAATGCTCAAATTTTACGACCGCCGAGTCATTATGAGGGAAATTATTGGCGCTCTGATTGCTTTCGCTGTGATAAAAATTCTCAAGTCGGCAATAAGGTGGAACTAATTCCGAGTTAGATTGAAATGGCGCTTACCTAATGGAATTAGGTACATAGTTAATGCTGCGGTGACCCGCTCTCGGAGCGGAGCGCTCTGATAAAATATTATCTCATTATAATAAGAATCTGTAATAGTATTGTTTATTAAATTGAAACAATTTTCCATTACTCGTTGGAGATTGAAATTGGATTATTCAATTATCTGTTATGCCAATAACCGTGTATCTAAGAGCCTTTTGTTTTACAACTGAATTAAAAAATTGATTACACAGCTGTAAGCTAATCTTTATTATAAACCTATGTTTTGTGGTTACATAAGCTTCCAGTATAAATACAGTGCAGACAAAGACAATTTATTTTATACTTCTATTGCTTACAGTATTCTTGCTCCACGCAAGAGTTATCTTGCAGCATCATCATCATGAACATCGCAAGAATATTCCCTTCCTCATCACGCTGACGACAAACAGCTCAAATCACCAGTGATAAACAGCTCAAATCACCAGTGATAAACAGCTCAAAGACAAAAAACTGGAGACAACAGTAAAACATAAGGGGTGCTTAAAATCCAGCAACATATTGTTCCGCCTTTTTTTTTTTTGAGGATGGGAAGGCATCAAATGACTTCTCCCGCTCTGGGCGGAGCGAGAGGGCGTGTCAGACTTTTACTGACTAAAACCCACCCGAGTTCCTTCCGTTGCCCGTGTGCCGTGGCCGCGATATCCCTTTCGGACAAACCCGCAACCCCAGCAGGCATTGGTCCTTACGGACCCCGCCAGTTGGTGCTGACATCTCTTTGAGGCGCGCGTGGAACACAACGCGCCGTCGACCCGGGCCTGGTCCTTATCGGACGGCGAGCTACCCATTGCTCAACGTCCGCAAGCCCGCGCCTACGGTGGCCGGAAGTCGCCTCGCGACTCCCGAAACATATTATTCCGCCTGAAGAAACTTAATTGTTTTCAAAACAGCTAAAACACGAAAGCTCTCAAGAAATTACGTCACCATACTCAAAAACACGGTTAATATAAACAAATAGCATCACAAAACGCTGGCAACATCACTTGATAACGCAATAAAGGAGCGCTCGCAGCAGCACAAGATATATTACTATTCAACTTACTTAAAACTCTGAGTCCATCAAAACTTTTGAACAAAGCTTAAAAGTTAAAAGAAAATATCCGAGTCAGGTGAAGTCTCAGTTGAATAGGGAAAGTTTCGCGGCTCAGCGTGATTAATGAGCAGCTTGTGTTTACTCTGAGCATTTCCAATGAGGATTAGACGGTAGACGCCTCTTGAGCTACTATCTAGGTATTGGGAACAAGTGTTTTCTTTCGGTAAGTAAAAATAGTTTTTGGAGGATTTTCCCTGTAGGTGGGTAGCAATCTTAAGTATCTGGTCAGTTAAGACTTCTTTGCAAAAATGGTGTTTATCTTCACGATCTCACTTCTGGGAAAGTTGAATAGCTGAACTGGGTAACTGTGCGTAGGACTTTTCATGAACAGCTTGGTTATCTACAACTAAAATGGTATGCTCTTCCATACGTAATCTGCGTTCGCAGTTTATTTGCCAAACATGTAAACAAACACGAGTTTTAGGAAAAACAACTGTAATGCCTACTAATAAGGTTCAGTTTGCTCTACAACTTCATATTTTTATGACATTTTCAACGTAATAAAGTACTAGTCAGTTTAAAATCAACTTTATTTACACTAGCATAAAGTTGAGGTGTGTTTAAGTGGAAATAACATCAATGGAAACAAGGTTATAAATAGACCTTAAATATATAAACTCACGCCTTCTTCCCATAGCTGTAGGCAGAAACTATAGAACAATGATCTGGGGGCCTAAAACGGCCACTTTAGCAATTCTGCTAAAAGCGATTCATTCCCTCCAATATGGCAATATTTACACCAAATATGATTCAGATATGAATTGAATTGAGATATTATTCAGCTAATATGTGTCACCATTTCACAAAAATTAGAGGAATTGCTAATGAATTGCTGGGAATTCAGGAAATAAATCGCTTTTAGCAGAATTGCTAAAGTAGCTGTTTTAGACCCCCCATTCTTGTTTTCTTATAAATAAAATAACGAAATACAAAGATTTGTAACAGCAAAGAAACCCTTGCACAACAGTTTTCATACACGAGTGAATAATGTTTTTCTTTAGGCTATAAAGTAAGTTTGGCTCACCGTGAGAACACTTTTGAACTCCCACATTTTATTATAATCGATATCAACAAAATGTACCTGTTATTGATGACTAGCTTCTGCCCGCGACTCTTTCCGCGAGCCTATAACCTTCCTCAAGAATTGGGCTATCCAATGCAAAAAGAATTTATCAAATCCCACTGGTAGTTTCGGAGATTACCTCCTACATACAAACACACAAACAAACAAATTTTATATCTTTATAATATTAGCATAGATGTTACTTCGATTATAGTATTCTACTGGTGAAATAGTTTTTGAAATCTGTCCTGTAGTTTTTGAGTTTATTGATTACAAACAAACATACAAATCTTTTCTCTTTATAATATTAGTGTAGATGATTATTTTTTGTGTTTGGTTTCCCTTGGTGTTAAATACGTCTTCATGTGCTAATCAAGGAAAAATATCATGTTACCTAATCACCTTCTTAATTGTATGTCATTCTGAGAAGTATTTAGAGAGGTTTTGATACAGTCCTAATTTTCATTTATTATTGAACCCTCGAATCATTATTACAAGGCCATTAGGCTTTAGAGTAGGTATCTTTGTATTAACTTGAGTAACTCGTGTAGAACCTACGTGTATCGATCCCAAGCATTTCTTTCCCTTGAGCACCTATGAATTGTTTTCTTTACTTTTAATTAAATTGAATTGAATTAACACTATTCATAATGTTGCTGTCTAGACAACCCTGCGGAGTAATTGCGTAACACACTTACAATAGCAATACCTTTCATTTTTACAGTTACAACATTCATTGCGTTATTTACGTTGTTGATCAGACGAATTTTCACAAACATATGAAGCAACTTTGCCCGCGTGATATGTTTATAAATTATAGCCTATACGTACTTACTAGCACCGCCCCGTGGTATCGCCTGCATAAGTCTCAATCCCGTGGGAAAATCGGGATAAAAAGTATTCTATGTGTTAATCCAGGTTATAAACTATATGTGTGCCAAATTTCATCCAAATCCGTTCAGTAGTTTTTGCGTGAAAGAGTAACAAACATCGACCCATCCATCCATACATCCATCCATCCTCACAAACTTTCGCGTTTATAATATTATATATATACATATATATATATATATGAAGGATAGGATGGATTAGCAATTTCCTTTAAACCTTTCGGATTGTGATTGAAAATGTGTTACGCAATTAGGCTGAACACGTGGTACATTAGCTCAATATTTTTTTCTTCTTTATAATAGTAAAATTAAGTGTGTATTTTTTTTGTGCCTGCAGTAAATGTCCACACCCTCTCACAGAAAGAGGAAGCCTGTGTCCCAGTGGTGGGAAAATTATAGGCTGATTGTGCTTATGCTTATGCTGCAGTAAATAAAGAATAAGAAAAATATAAATTACTTTTTGGTCAATATTAACCAGTTGATGCCACAGAAGTAATTGAAGATATAGCAAGAAATTAAAAGATCTTTCAGTAGGTAGACAGCGTAAGCGTCCCATCGGATGTCCCAGGTAGATACCGTTTTAGTAATGAAGTTCAGAAAGCCTAGAGCGCTCTCCGAAGAGTCGATGGGCAGGACATGGTGCAAGACAGAGATGCCTAGCGATTTTCCAGTCGGATGTTATGGTCGAGGAATTCCAAAGGGTTATTTCTTCTTCTTCTTTTGTAGTATTAGCGCGGTTTTATATAAAAAATAAAAGCTCATTCCATTCATCCATTAATTATGATCAAAAGGTCACTGAGAAACCGGTAGAGTTCATGCAATGGAATTAATCCTATCCGTGGACACCAGTATTTTCTTCGAATTTTCAGTAATATGACTCCAGTAATTTCTTGGAAAATGTCAAAGGTCTCATCTAGATTTAAATTAACATCGTAAAAACTTTTCCTCTTCCCAAAAAGAGAAACGATGAAGTACCAAATGAAACAAGTACAAATACGTAGCAATCGGTCAAATTCCTGCGCGTACGGACTCGAAGCCGCACCCGTCCATCGCTCCACGCTCCACGGTACAGTTGCACATTTGTATAGCCGCACAAATTGCTAACCCCCCTGTTTATCTGCGATAGCCGACCTCCCGGCCCCTTGTACGTATTTATCTTCAACCCTTCGGTTGCGACGACATTGCATTGACTTTGTAACGTTTTGTTCGATCTGTACGATACAGTAGGAGAGTTTTTAGCTCGTGTCTTTGTTTGTAGTATAATCGACGATGCTTTAGGTCTCGTTAGCTAATGATTGTAGGAAGTAGTGGCTCTTGATTTGTATTTGTTCAAATTAATCAAGGAATCAATTACTAAAATGACAAGCATTAAAGATTTCTTAGTAATATATTTCGAATTCATACAATGGATGCAGAGGAGCTCCTGGCTAAGTAATAACAGCCGCACGGGTCGATCCATCAGGTTAAGCTACGCTTGCCGGGGTTGGTCCGAGACTCCACCGTGCCTCGAAAAGCACGTTAAGCCGTTGGTCGCGGCTGTCATTAGTTGTTTTTTTAACAGTCGTTAGAAGCCTGAAAGTCTAACAACCAGTCTTAGCAAGAGTTATCGCATTACCCAGTTACTGGGTTGCGGAGGTCAGATAGGCAGTCGCTCCATGTATTTAGCTGCAGCCGGTTAGACTGGAAGCCAACCCAACAATGGGGAAAGGCTAGGCAGGGTGATTGATTCTTTCATGCACTAAACCAACATCATTTCAACACGTAGACGTCTTTTGTTGCTTTCACGAGATGATTTTCAGATGGACCCTCCATCTGAAAATCGTCTCGTGAAAGTCTTATTTGTTCATTAATCGTCACTCACGAAGTACTATGGTGAGATTACGCAACCCTTTCCTTATTGAGTAAAGTCTATGAAATCTCTTTGTTTCTTAACTTTGATATTTGTTGAACCACCATTAATAATACCACAAAATCGCTGATGAAATAATGAGCTTATGATCCAAGCTTCATGAAAACGAAGCAGTTAAAGCTAAAAGGTCGACAATATACCAAGTTATGTAGTACCTAGTAGGCAAAACCCTAGTATAAGAAGTTAACTGCATAATTTAGACAGCCATTTACGCCTGGCGCCAAATGTCAGACGGATTTTGTGCCCTTACGACCGAAATATAAACACCAACCGTGTTTTACACAATATGTTTAATCACGGTGAATTTCAATTTTACACGATTTGTAAATTGAATATAATTTTGTATGTAAATATAGTTTAATGTTTGTAATTTTAGGTAATATGCATACCTAAACATTTTCGGCTGTACCTACGTACATATGTTTGATTATATTAGTTAGGCGTATATCTAAGGTACCATATACACACTGTGGTTTAAGAATCATATAGAATTGCTTGATCGTGTACATCACATTTTTCAGTCGACAATAAGTATTTCTGCCAAATTGTGTTTGTTCCATAATATTACTTCACAAATAGATTATTTTTTTATTTTACAGCTTATGTACACATATATAAACAGACAAAAAGCAAGGAACAGAAAAATACGTACAAAGGTGTTGCTTATTTCTAAAGAAATCTCTTCCAGCATACCTGCGATAGGAAAGTAGTTAAAGAGATATAGACAACGTATGTAAGAGTAGAAGAGAAAATAAAATACTTAATAATAATATTATATTATTGATATAATATATATTTTTTAAGTACAGTGAGGACGTACATGCACAGTTCCATGCAACCAAAGCAAAATTAGAAACACGCAATCAATATGTACCTGATTATGGTTTATCGTTGCAAACCGAAGCGCTTCAGGCTACAGCCTGCAATGAGAATGGGTGCATGATCGCAGTGAGGGTGACAATAGCCTATAGTACTGCACCATAAATATGGAACTTGAAACTCAGTTCTCACAGTACAAACGATAATATCTTCAATACACGAATAGGTGTTACTTTGTAAGGTTAATATGACTCTCCAAAGTTAAGGATCCCTAATTGTAATTAAAACTGATCTTTGGATCTCCATATCTTATGTAACCTGTTATGATTGATTGACTAGGTACGTACTTAACCATCTAATATTAGATTTGATTATAAAATTACTACTTACTTGATTCGAGATTCTAATTTTTAACAAGGTTTTGGATAGAATGGGGATGTTCGGTAAAGCGGTTGCGCAAACGTCGTTTTTCCGACCCACAAAAAGATTTTGGTGATATCAGATTTAAGAGCCCATAGCAAAGAAAGAAAAGAAAGAAAATACGTTTATTTGCGGTAAACATGACGCAAAGACAGACCAAAACACGAAAATAACATATTCGGGGAAAATATGCGTGCCATCCACACAAAACGGTCATCGCTCAGCATAATGCGGCGACCCTATGCGAGACAGAGCCCCAGCGATGGTTTTTAGCGACAGCCGGCGTTGACATGATGACGTCAACCGGTGCAGCATACGAAAATAACAAAATAAGAAATTTAAAATAAAATAAATACAATACTTAGTCCTAAGTGTTAATATAAATATAATATTTAAAATGGTAATATTAGCATTAGCTGAGAAACTTACCATTACAAATAAAGAAGGACGGGGAAGGAAGATCTATGGAAACTTAAACATAAATTCCCTCTTAATTTATACCCGCCTAATCAAAGCACTTGATAAACAATGCCAGCGCGATCGAAGACCAGTCGTGGGGTGTAAACGAGCCTCCCATAGATTTATAGCCATAATTCCGTGTGCAAAAGAAAACGCCGAGGTGTTATCGAGGCCGTATTGACACTTTAATGCTATTGTTTGATTTAGAGGGCTCATTACTGGCGCGGGAAGAATGGCGATCGTGAACCAAAGGTGCGAACCTGTACTATACAAGAATACAATCCACTATTCATAATTTCTTTATAGAAACCCTTTAGTGTCGCGCCAGCATTTGTAGCGTTTATTGCCAACAATTTATGTTGGTGTTGTTCAGTTGTGGCTGATATGATAGCGGAACTAATGGACGATAGTCGACGGTCGGTGGTGAGTGCTGTCTTTATAAGGACTTGATCAGTGGTGCTATTATGTACCCACTGTGTTAGGGAATGAATTAATGAACAGCACCAACATTAATAATACATATCACAAATAGAAATTATAAAAATAAAATAGAGAAATAATTAATGATTCAAAGTTCAATTCATTTATTTCAAATTTCTCTATTTAATTTTTATAATTTATATTTGTGTTATATTTATATTTATATCTAATTTGTGTGTGATCTTATTTATTTGAAATGAATTGATTTTTTCTAATGATTTCTATAAGTATAATTTGCAAAGACGTTTAACACAAATTCAAATGTGATATTATTTATTGTAATTTTATTAGATTTTTTTATGACAACTATTTTAAATTTCTATTTACTTCATTTATTTTGAATCACGCTATTACTCATATTTTATGAAATTGTTGCGCCCGACAGGGTGTGAACTTTACCATTATTATTAAGACCTTGTGATACGCAATAAAGATTTGAAGTTGAATTGAGTTTAATTCAATATGGATTGTTGTTAAGCCAGGAGTGAACAGTTTAATTTGCTTGTAATGACTTATCGGTTAAGCGTGGGTTTTATAAGACAGCGGTGCCGTCACTTATCAGCCATCCTCAAGAGTTTTTTTTTTTTGTGGGCAGTAACGTCAAATACCGCCGATACCATCATTTTCTTGACAGCTGTCATTGCGGTCGTTATGTAACGGCCATCGCTTTCTTGGGACACCCGAACTTTAGTCCGATTAACCTAGTCCGATTCATGGTATTCTTTAATTTTGGTCTGCAGCCGCTGGTGATCGCGCATTTGGAACTTTCTTATCTTTCACTTCTGCATGCAAAAATATGTAGAGCAATAAACTTACCAATGCATTTTATTATCTCATTAACAATCATTTGTTATGGAGCAGTTTTACAGTTGTGCTAAACGGATCGTGATTTGCCCGGTCGTTGTATACGATCCCAGCGATGAGGCGATACGGACCCTGCGCCCCGCGCGTGCCGCCCGGCCCGTAATAACAACAGAAAATTTTACGCTCCGGGACAATGCGATATAAAATTATCTGTTAGATCCAATAATCGCACGGAACAGCCGGGACTTAATGCCGGCCAATCATTAGCTACGAGGGATAACGGAGCCGACGGCCAGCGGCCCATTAACGTCGCAACAGAACTGCGCTCGCGATGCCCCGTGACCAAACGTCAATGCAACATCCACTGCGTCGTGTGTTTGTTACGCCGGACTCATCCCTCAGGCATCGGCGGACAAAAGAATGACTTCATTGTAGCCTCTAATAGTCTACAGATATTTTTACGACTCTTCACAGAATCCATCTTAAACCTCCATGAGTAACAACGTTCTCTTCACTCCAATTACTTATTATTCGTTTAATTATTGACATACACGTTCCCACAGATTTCTCCAGGAAATTTTAAGTGCGCACGTATGCAGCACACTTAATAACTAGTATAAAGCTGCGATTAAGTGCGAGCACTTATAAATACTGGTAATTATTTTATCGGGATCGACTAAAGAGGACGCGAGCGCAGGCGGCCGCACTATCATTAGCGCGAGGAAAGCGATCAGTTATTTACGCGGCCGAACAGCGAGCCGTGTTGGTTTACGGCGGGCAACCCCCGAAGGAGATGCATTCCGCCATTCCACCGGCTCACGAACTCACGACTGCACAACAATAATTACCCGTGGGTGTACGCCATTATACTTCGCGAGCGATTATTATCAATCGTTGTGCTAGCGAACGGTCACCGCTTAGAACCCGATGTAATGGAGCGAAATTATCGTAATGTTATAACGAGAGATGCAAAGCAGATTATTCGATAATTATACGAAATAAATCAAAATCTCGCGAGTGCAGTAAGTGTGTCCCTCTCTGTCGCGCGGGCGCTGTGTCGCGTCGTGTCGAGCGCCCGCGGCTGGGCTGCGCCCGCGCTGTGACGGCGCTGCTTGTGGCCAGTATTGTTCGCCGCAGTCGCCGCCGGCGGCGATTCATACTTCACCCCAACTCTTACCAGGATGTTGCTAATTTTCTATCATTGCGATCACAACGCAGTTTATAGACCTTTAGATTTTGAAATTTAGGTGTCAGTGCAGTATTTATTGCTGATGCAAAGTAGGTAATTTCCAACAACGTAAGAACAATTCCCTGTGTTTCCGACGATATAATTTAACGTACCTTCCATACATTTTATGCAAACAATTTCCAGTCGTGTACCTAAATTATTTGAAATACCACATAATATAATCGCTCTATATATCAGATTTTCAGGAAGTAGTGTAGGATACAGTTGTCATGAAAAGATTTTACATTTGTAATCATGGCACTGACTTTGAACTCAACTTAAATACCCATTACGTTATTTATTAATTTACTCAACTCTAAAAAGCATCCCTGTTCAGGAGAAAAACTAAATTCATGAAAGAACTTTCCCGCCCCATTTGAACTACCTTTCAAAAAGCGTTAAGTTAAGTGGTCATGCGACTTACTACTCAGTCCTTAATGCCAACAGGAATTAGCGAATTGATTAACCACAATTAATGTATCTACTGAGACATCTCACTAGCCAGTCAATTTCCACAAACCTACAGGTTTCCCCAGATTCTCTCAAAAACCTTCACAATTCGCGTTATTCCATGCAACATTCTACGGTGGCTTTGGGGATTTTGTGCCCACTCCCAAACTCCTTTAGGATCAGCAAATTTGCGTCACTTAATTAATGTAGGTACCTACTAAAATATCACAAGTTTCCACAAACCTATATTCCCAAGATTCTATCAAAAGCTTCACAATTCGCGATATCCCCTGCAACATTCTACGGTGGTCATAGGGTTTAGTGCCCACTCCCAAACGCCTTTAGGAGTCAGTAAATTGTAGACTGCGAGGTTCACGCTCCTCTCATTACGACAGTAATGTGTTCCGTCATCGAGATTAACTCTTCGTAATGGCGCCACTTCTTATACATTTCTACAACGTCACTATTACAATTGCACATAATTGAGGTTTGTCCGCTTTTAGTAAAATGGCCAATTTCGTTCTTAATGTTGTTGTTTTGTTAAACGACTTAGAATTGTCTCGTTGTAGGCTGTTGTTAGTTTTCTTTTTTTGTTGTCATAATTTTATTTTGAATTTGGAATAAGTAGGTTTACGATTTTTGGGTAATTGTCGTAGCACACGATTCTGTCATTGTGTGATGGAGTGAAAGAGAAAAGCATTTTGGGAACACAGCTCAAACTCAAAGCATTTATTTCAAATAAACTAATTGCAGGCACTTTTGAATTGTCAAGTGGTCGGTCAGTCAGAAAGATGAAGCTAGTTGCAAACACCTACACAAATACCTACTTCTAAAATTCCTACGTCGTTTATCTATTTAGCTCAAATAATCTCTTAAAATAATAGGACTAATACCATAGCTGCTTAGACCACACATAAATCTAAAAGCCTCATCGCACAAAAAAAACAAAATAAAGCAATTCCTTTCGAACATAATTTTCTAATATCACAAAAATCGCAACAACAGCTAAAAACGGTGATTAGTGGGCAGATTGTCCGGCAATAAGTTAATTGACGGTTGGTTGAGTGATCGATCTATGGCGGAAGGCGGGGGGTGCGGGCGCGGGGTGCGGGCGGCCGGGGAGGGGGGTGCGCCGGCGCAGCGACGCGGTGGACCGCCGCAGGCGACGCACTGTCTCACCTGCAACAACAGTATAGGGCTGGCGATTCCTGAAAGTAGTGTTTTAGTAGAGTTAGTTACAGTTAATTGTAGCGACCTCCTACGACGTCGTTTTCCACTATGCCATTGACGATTTTAATGCACGATGCTCTAACGACACTGCCATATGTGTGGTCTGCGAGCCCACCTGACTCACACACACCCGAAATTAATCAACAATCGTGATCCAATTTTCGACATCTTTTCCACTTTTACATTTCGACATTGAACTCGAACTGCCGCGCGTTGAAGATCTTTCGAATGATATGTCTCGATGATAAATTACATATTTAGATCATAACTCTCAGTTCTAGTAGTAGTACAAATCCCACACAATGAACACATTTCTGGAAACATAAAACAAATTATCCTCTAATACATTCCATTCTGGTTTTCTCATACGACATGCGTGGTTGGCCTGACAAGCTATAAATTCGCTCGCTAGCACCACGTCAGCACCAATCGCAGCCACGTGTGGATAACGAGTTGTTTAAAGATCACGATTGCACGTAAATGACAGGCTCCTAAGTAATGGTGCCCCATCACAAATGCCCACGATTCCTTAATACCCCATTTCCTCGGTGTACCTCACACTTGGACGGAATTATAAACAGTTAAAACAATTGAAGCTTTCTAACTTAAAGACAATGGATGAAAGTGTTGGTAAGTTTTGCATCTAGCTAACATATATTGTTGTTATTTACTGTGATACTGTTGCTGATGTTTTTTTAGTGTTTCTAAGCTCATAAACTGCTAAGCAGGATGTTTAGTTTGCGTAAAAAGACTCAATTTCACTATAAAGGTACCAGATTATTAGTACTACACTCTGAGGAGGTTCTTTTGATGATGACAGAAAAATGAGTAATCTTTTATATGGAAGTCTCTATTTGTAATTTCAAAATAACAGCTTTTTACTAAATGCATATGAAAGTATATAGATATATATAAAAAAACCTTGTTTTTTGTCTGTCTGTCTGTCTGTTTGTTCCGGCTAATCTCCAAAACGGCTGGACCAATTTTGACGGGACTTTCACTGGCAGATAGTAATGTTATAAGGAGTAACTTAAAGACGACTTTTATTTTAGAAAAAGAATTAGGGTCCACGTGGGTGAAGTTGCGGACAGCACCTAGTTATTAATAAAATTTTAAAACTAAGCTTTTTCTTTTTTCGTTCGCCTACATTTAATCCCACTGTTGGGCAAAGGCCTCCCCTTTTTCCTTCCAAAGCTCTTTTAAATTTTGAGTGATCGCATTAGCATTACTTACAAAATAATAAGCATAATTCCCGTTACAGTGAAAATATTATAAAGAAGTTGTTTTATAACGAGAGGTCCAGATCCAGAGGAATCTAACTGGACCTGCAAAATTCGCTCAACCAACTGCCAAGTTGCAGCACCGCACATCCCTACAACAGCATAACAAAGCAAAAATGGTTGAGATAATGAAGCATAATGCAAAGCGTGATATAAACTTCATATGCGCCGGCGGCTGGATTAACTTGTTAGTTAGAGACTCAGTTCTCCCCACACCTAACGTCCACACCATGTCAGGTTTCAGATTAGATCCAGAGAGGAACTGTAGAACTTAGATCTTAGCTTTAATTTACTTCCCGTTATAAGTAATCGAGGGATTCCTAATTCAAAATTGACAGTGTTTCAAAATTACGGAATAAAAAATAGTTGAAGGCAGAAAATGGTCATCAGTTTCATGTTCTTTGCCGAGTAAAAAAACTGTTGAAAATCAATGGTCATCGATTTTCAATAGTTTTTGTTTCTCTCTCACTCAGTGCACCTATGCTTTAGAATTTTCATTTGTTTATTTCAGAGACATCTCAATGAAAAAGGAGTCGACACTTGTCAATTGTTTCTGTTTCTCCCTGTGTTCTTTACGGTATTCATTTGTTTATTACGGATACATCTAAACCAATTTGTGGTTACATCTTTCGACCACCTGTCGTTTTCATAGCCCCCGGGGTTGTTGGGATGGTCGACTTGTTACTGTTAGTAGCAGAGGCAACAAAAAGGGTACAGTAGATGGGAGACATGTGTATCACACTACCGAAATTCGTAAGTATCTATAACTCTAGTGCATAATTAATGGATTCTGGAAGCCTACTTTGCAATTGATTGAATCAATCAATTACCATATAGTAAGCATAATATAGTAAAGTCATTTATTATTTCACATATAAGTACGTCTACTTATATGTGAAATAATAAATGACTTTACTATATTATGCTTACCTATAATGACTAAAATGCATGAAATAATTAATAATAATGATTTATTTGAAATAAAATATAATAATTAAATAACGAATGTTTATTAAAATGTTAAGTATTGTAATAATTGGAATCAATATTATATTATGTAATTTAATCATTTGATATGAAACATTTGCAGTGCCCTTACAGGGTGCATGTCTTAATACTGTGTCATGAAATTTTAATGCATGCCTACTAACCAGTGTTTTACATGTTAGCAAATAAATAAATGTGCTCAATGACTAATTAGTGGTTCATTTTATGACTGAGCAAACGTTTCATACTGTATCCATCTTTGCTGAAGTGACTCAGCCAGTCACATTTAGAAGGATGCTGTAGATTTAATAAAAACTTGTTTTTTTTCCATAGTAAAGTGGTCATTGCCAAATGAGTACCTAGGTAATTGTAGATCAACCATCTAAATCTGCCCAATAGCGTACCTGATTTCAGAAATAATGTTTCGTTCCCATTCTTATTCAAACGATTATTTGAATTAGTTAGCACCGTCGGAATCCGCGGCCCGGTTTTTTTAACACTTCCAATTGGATTGAAACAAACAAAACAAGAAGACAGCATAAGTCGAGGATCAAATTACACAGCTAACTATGTTTCAAAACTCCCTGGTAAATCATAAATATCTCTTAACGTGTTTAACCCCAAATCACTGTAAATTATTATTGGAAGTTTACATTATTAAAATAATGAAAATGATCGCCGACGGCCGCCATGCGTGCCTCCTTGCGAACATAAAAACCACTCGAGGCGATTAAAAATAAACAATAATTGGGCCGGCCATTCACGCATGTAGCCTCATTAAAACAATTAAATCTTGATTGAACAGAAATTATAGCTGTCGATTCTTAAACATAATGCGTTGGTACCTTGCCGGAATCTGCTCCGAAAAAAGATTAACGTTGATTTTAATAAGAAACAATTATATACGTAGGTATGTATCTACATCCCACACTCAAGTAGTTTGATCGCGTTTTAGACCGGTTACACATAATTATCAAAAATTACCGATGCTGTTTTTTTGGGTATAATTTCAGACTTTTTTGTTTCCTGGCAACCACGGGCAGTGGATTAAAAACGTACCTTTGTTACATGAGTCATTGACATAATTATTTAAAAGTCTGATTCTAAACCAAAAGTCAATTTATTCATTCAACCACGAAACAAACTAACCGGTTTCAGAGTTGCCAGTGTTACAATAATTAAGCTCAGCTCACCAATTTATTCAACCTCCACTTCAGGTTTCAGTCGAAACCAACGCTGCAATTAGCTAAGGCACCCTGTATAATGTATTCAGACTGTATAATTGAGGCTCAAACTGTACTGAGCTGTTCTACAATCAACATAATTGTGGTTTCGACACCCAAAACCACAGGAAATGTTTGCTATCCATAGCTTATATTAACTCCACTGAATTATCATTGTCATGAAATTTCTTAGAAAGAAAAGGTTTTATTTTTCCCAGCGATGAACTGCGAAAGCTAGGGTTAATTTGTAATATGAATTCAACTTTATTGGTAGCTATATTTTTGAGCCATTTGGCGTTGAAACACTAGGGCCGTGGGGTCCGTGTGCTCACCGAGTATTTCGGGCCATCGCCAAGCGGTTGGTCGACTCTTCACGTGACCACAGGGTTGGCCAGTTCTTAGGCCAAAGAATCAGCATTGTCATCCAACGTGGCAACGCTGCCAGCCTTTTGGGCACTTTTCCCGCTGACAGCGATGCGTACAAATTTTTTGATGCTTTATGAGCATATTTTTTTTTTTTTTCACTTTACATATTTTTTTTATATTTTCGTTAACATACTTGTACAAAATACAAATAATAATTAATTGTATATACATAGTTTACATAGTGTAAATATTCAGTTGAGCAAGAAATTGCAAAAAATATATTACGTGCAATAAATAAATGAATTCAAAAATACGTACCTACGTAATTAGGTATTTACCGAAGAGAAAAAAAAAATACTTTTTAAAAACTGGTAATATTTTCCCATTTTCCACAAGAGCAGTTAGGTAAACAGTTTTGCAATTTACGTAAAATTAATAGCAAAGAAAACACAAAGTTCGGCTTATAGAAGTTAATTCGACATAATGTGAATAAACGTTGATACCTCTATTTGGAAGGCGGTATCCAAACCTTAGTATTAGCTATGGAAATAGGATCGTTATCATAATTATAATTAATCTCCTAAAGTGGCCCATCGACGATCATCGACAGGATTAAGGAGGGACCCATCATATAGGTACCTACTTTATATATTTACGTTTTATACGTAGCTATAATTAAATTAATTAATAATTGCTATGCTTATGTTGAGTTCGATAAGTATAATGGAACCACGAAGCATTTTTTTAATGACAATTAGCTAAGTAATAATAATAAACATAATTGAATTTCAGTCATTAAATTAATTTCATAGTATGTACATTATAAAGGAATTAAGTCAATTTTATTAACATACAGTTCAATTAAAAGTCGAAGAATCCATTTGCTTGTCGTGTTTCCATTTACGACGAACAGTCAATTCAATCTGTTTGATATTTATGTTGTGTTAGACCGCGTATAGGCAAGCGTAGTGTGGGACGCCCCCAGCTGGATGTATCGACGACCTTGAAAAGGTGGCCGGAACAGACTGGATGCGGAAGGCGAAGGACACGGTGTTGTGGCGCAGCCTGGGAGAGGCCTATGTCCAGCAGTGGACTGCGATAGACTGAGTTGATTGATTGACTCACAGACGTAACCATTGATCTCATATAAAGAATTGATTACAATTTATTTTATGACACTAGATTAAACAACGGATCAAATGAAAATGTACTTGTACCGCGAACTATTTTCGATTTCAAAATAAAAACTCTTCGTAGAACTTTTTACTAGGATTAGGTATAATAGAATGCCTATCTCGAATATTTGCAGAAAGTTATTCAAATAAAACTTATTTAATCTAAATCCCAAACGTCTGCGGGCTGAGTGCAGGAGCAACATCATTACGATCCCCATACATATTTACGTCTTATAATATTTTTAATTTAATTTTCCCGGCGAAAGTTCGGAACCTACTCCGTTGAGTGTTGAAAGCTATCCAATTTGCGTAATACTGCCAAAATATCTCATTTCTACGCTCGCTACCGATATACTACGACCAGACGACCTAACTCTACAGAACTTTTGAAGAAAATTAGGTCTAACTGTTCATGGAATTGGACTCAAAATCCTCTGACTCACTTCTAAGGTACAATGTTTGAATATAGGACGCAAATGGAGTTTTGGCAATTCCATAATGCGAAAGTGGTCTGTTCAAGCTTTTGACTCTATGAAAAAAAAATACGAAACTCGGAAAACGTTAGAAAAAAGAGAACATTTATGTTTTCATAGAGTTATTATTTATGGTTCGATGGACGTGTAAAAGCGATATTTAGAGGGCAGCACTCTGCCGATTAGTGGGGCTTGTGTGCGCCGAGCTTTACGGAATTACAGCGCTTTGCGAGCCCCAGTGGCCGCTAACCCTTTCAGCTTTGAAGCTATCAAAATTATTTCGGAGAGGGCTTAATACAAGTTGAATTTCATATCGTCGTAGTGGATTTTAATATTACAAATTTCACGTGGGATATTACGCACTGATGACTGTGGCCTTCTGCGAAAATGTTACACAGTATTTTCTTATTGAAATCGTAGACATGAAAATAGAAAATTGTTCTGTTTATTTTTCTGAGGTCCCTTTAAATATTAACCGTTTCTCGTATTGCTTTTATAAAGCTATAAACTGAAATGATTTATATGAGGAATATCAATAAACTAATAGATATCAACCATGCATGATGTTATATGCCGTAAGGCGCTGAGTAGACGACGAACAATTTGGGATCGTATGGAAATCCATTCCATCCATTCAATTCAATCAATCCATCCATTTTGCCCGTGCGCGCGTTAGTCTGTTCAGCGCCTACGTGGCTGACAAAGACCAGCCAATTATGATCAACAGAATGATCCAAAGGTAATACTAATAACTAATAGGTAACTGAGATCACCGACCCGTTTGCCAAGTCAAAGTCAAACAATTTATTTCAATTAGGCACATAAAAGGCACTTATGAACGTCAATTTTACAAAAAATAGAATTGATTCTAGTCGCCCCTTCCAAAAGGTAGTTGTCGTATGGAGAAGAATGGGCAAGAAACTCCACCGTTACTCTTTTAATTTTTTTTTACAATATTTTGTATACATTAATTATATAATTATAAGTGAAGACGATGCATCTAGAATAAGATTACTATAACACGACTGGTAAAAAAGAATGAAATATAAAGCAATTACAGGTAAATTAATTATGTGATAGATACATGGTGCTCACATATTTACAAATATTGTAAAATTATACGATATTCCTAACATTTTAACAAGTAATACTAATAAGTCAGTGTGTGAGTTCAAGAAATCACAGAATGTAAAATCAGTGTTATAAAAAATAGCATTCTTATCTTGGATATAATCCTCTAATTTGTAATACGCTTGTTTACAGAGTGTGCTTTTAATATGAGTTTTAAATTTTCTTTCATTTAATTGTAATATATCAATCACAAGGTATTTTATTGTAACATTTAACACAGTACCCCATAAAAGATGTATGTACTTTAGATAATCTGAAAAATGGTTGATATATTTTATCTTTATTTCTAGTATTGAAATTATGTCTATAACTTATTTTATTAAAAATATGTAGATTTTTTTCTTACATACATAATATTTTCATAAATGAATTGGCAAGGTACCGTCATAATATTAATCTTTTTAAATAGTTCCCTGAGAGATTCGCGACGATGAAGATTATAAATGGCTCTGACAGCTCTCTTTTGTAAAATAAAGATGGATTCAATGTCGTATCTTTCTAACAGCATAAGCGGCCGAGCTTAGCCGCCCCGCAAGAGATGTTATATGAGGTCCCCATTGTAATTTCTCGTCTAGCGAGATTCCTAGGAAAACAGTTTGATTAATAAATTCTAGTTTTTCTCCATTCAATATGATGTCACATTCGCTACTTCTATCATTAGGTAATTTAAATCTAATGCATTTTTTTTTTTTATTAAGTACCAAATTACTTACCGAAAACCAATCTTGGACTTGAAGAATAGAGCTGATAACGTCGTCAAGATTTTGTGACCGTCGGTTTATTTTAAAGATCAACGATGTGTCATCTGCAAATAACACCATCTTAGGTTGATTTTGAAATAATTGTGGTAAATCATTAATATAAACTAAAAAGAGGAATGGACCCAATATCGAACCCTGAGGAACGCCCATTGCCATTTCAGACCCCAATGAGTTTACGCCGTTTACTTGAACTTGAACTTTACTATCTTTCAGGTATGATCTTAATAAATCAAGTAAAGTGATTATTCTGACTATATACGTAATTAATTTTGCAGTCTACTAAGAGACATGTGTGGACTTATTCCCAGTAATAGAACAATACAGGTGAATAAAAAAATAAAAAAAGACTTATGTTCATTAGCACATATGAAACCACTTACAACACATGGAAACATGCTCAAAAATAAGTGTTAAGTGATGAGTGAGTGAGAGTGTTTGAGTGAGTGTGTGTGAGTGTGAGTGTATGTATCTTCAAATAATTAAATTTGTGTATAAAATAAAGCTTGCTTAGGTATATATTATAACAACAGTGCTGCTATTGAAATTTCAAATACTTTTTAAAGTATAAAATAAAGCTTAGTTTATATTATAATAGAAATTGTTGTTACTGAAATTGTAATCAACAACACGCCAACAAAACACCATTTCAGTAACAAGTTATTTTCCTTTTACAAACACTCAATTCCTTTACAAAATGTATATTTCTCACTGAGCTCTCTTTAGCATTTCCCAAGAAAAGGTGGCTCCAAAACAAAAGGAGACGGGAGAAATAACATATCATTCAATGAAGGATTAATTGAATCAAATAAATAAATATTACTGGTACAGTCAGCGTCAAAAGTATAGTATAGTGGTCCCACAGGATGTACGAAATTACCTGAACACAAGGAAAATTCAACCAAAGTCAAATAATTTATTTCAATTAGGTACATAAAAGGCACTTTTATACATACATACAAAAATAAAATAAAAATTCTAGTCACCCGGTAGTTTTCGTACGGAGAAGAATGGGCAAGAAACTTCGTTACTGTTTTAAAATGTTTTACAATATTTTTTATACCTTAATTATATTATAGGAAGCCGCATGCACCTGGAGTAAGATACGAATTAAAAATGAAGCAGTGACAGATCAATTAATTACATGATAGATACACGGTGCCCACATATTTACAAACATTGCAAAAGTATACGATGTTCCTAAAATTTTAACAAGTAATACTAATACCTAGAATGTCAGTTGCGTTCTGTGCCCATTCTGAAACACCACTTTCTGTCATTGAGATAACTATGTTTATTTTTCTTAGTTGGACCCAGTTACGTCATCATAACGATCCTACCCACATAAATAATTTTCCCATTTTCCAAAATTATTCTAAGGATTTTGGATAGATGTTAGTTTAAATTTAAATAAATTCTAAGCACAGGTCTTTTTATCTAAATTGGACTGTTTTGGGTACTCGAATTACCACATAAAATTTTAGAGTAGGCATTGGATTAGTTTGACGTAGGTATTAGATAAAACGAACTATTTATTTATTTATTCTATTATTTATGTACGTAAAATACATTTATAGATACGACATAGATATATTTTTGAGTACAAAGTGCTTATTTCTTAAGAAACAAGCACTGTCGTTGGTACTGCGTATTTATTAAGATATTTTGGATTGGTTCTTTTTGGTATAAAGAAAAGAAAGAAAGAAAAAATATTTATTCAGCACTTATACTCGGCACCAGTTGTTCAGATCATAAAAAAAATATAAATTTAGCTTATAATTATTTATTTTTTACTTTTATCTAAACTATGTTGTACTTGTTCTAATTAATTAATTGTGTTATTATCTGCGCATAATGTAGTGCATGCTGTGCTTTTCTTTAAATAATGAGGCGCTTAGGCTTACGTTTGCAACGTACAAATTGTAAAATAATAGTGTACTCATTGTTGATAAGCCTAATAATAAATATATAGTATCTTGACTTAGGTCACGAGGTTGTCGACGTGTGGGATGTGGACTCAGCGATCATTGTGCCGATAGTCGTGACAGCCAATGGCCTAATAGCCAAGAGCCTCGACCAACACCTGAGGAGGCTCTCGTTGGGCAGCTGGATCAAGGGCTTCATTCAGAAAGCGGTACTTCTGGACACGGCTCACATTGTTAGGAGGTTCCTCTTTCTGGAGCCCTGACCGCCGGTAGCTTGGACCCTGTTCCCGATACCGGTGAGCTACTTTTTTTTTTTTTTAAATGTTTTTATATTCTTTTATTTTAATATTTAAAAATATAATTAATATGTATAAAATGAAATAAAGGAAATAAATAAATAAAATCATTTTAAATTGTATTTTCGTCTCGTATTTGTCCTTCTCTGTATGAGAAGAAGCCTTTGCCCAGCAGTGGGACAATAATAGGCTGGTATTATTATTATTTTATTTTATTCGTCTCTATATTTGTTGCTGACTGTACAACCGACCCCACATACATGTGATGGCGCGTGGATATTCTTGTCACGCTCCTTGCTAATAAAGCGATGTATGAAGTGCTTACACAAAACAATATTACCTCATTTCTCGGAACAAGGGAAATTATATCAAGGTCAAATGAACTTATCTATGATGCGGTATGTACTAGGTAAGTTTTATTATCGATAAGTAAAATATGTGAATAAGATCAATAAGGATGATGACAATATTTTTTTAGTCCGTCTTGGAGATTATTAAAAAATATTGGACACGTATTTTTTCTTTTTTTACGTAATCCAAAGATTACGGCGATACATTGAGTTAAAATGTGCCATGACGTCACTAGTATGTAGATTTTATACGTACTTGTGACTAACAACCCCCACTCCCCAACTTAAAATGCGTTTTATCTAAGTATTTTGTTATTAATAAGAAAAAGGAAAAAATACGTGTCTAATATTTTTTTATTATAACGGACTTATTAGAATTTCCTTTTCTTTTTACCCATGCATCATCCCTATTGGATGATGAAAACATAAATTTCTATTTTCATAGGAGACTGATTTTTAGGCTTACCAAAAAGTAACCATGGCTCCTTCTAATTACAGAAACAGAAACCAGCCAGTTGCAGAAACGAACTTTACCTTTTAAAGCTGTCATTAACATGTTCAGTGCCGGGAACCCTCCTGGAGGGTACATTCAAGTCGCATATGGGATGCCGGGAGCCCTGGCGGAGGGCTCATTTTAAATGTAGGTTTTTCTTAGCGAATTCGGCATCATAAGCGGTGAAACTAAAATCAGTTGTATATTTTAACAACATTTCAATCCTAATGCCGGTGACACTCCTCGAGGGTTAACTTTAGCGCAAACGTAATGCCGGTGCCCCTCCTGGAGTCAACTTGCAATATGTATGGCGGCATGACGTATGGCGGCATGACGTATGGCGGCATGACGTATGGCGGCATGACGTATGTCAGCTCTATGAAAATGGGTGGAGTCTAAAGTGTTAAGTACTTATCTTCCATTAGCTTGTTTTAACTTGTTGCAGAAAGCAACTTTACACTCGATTTTAATGGTTCTTTAATAAAATTAATGAAATCATTAGCGTTATTGATCTATTACGTAATGGGGCATTATTTTTTGTCTTAGTGCAACTGGGTTTTAGCTAAGTACAAATAGTTCATCTGATTCTGAAACGGTTCAGTCAATTCTGATATTTTCCCTAAACTTTTTAGATACTAGTCAGATCACAAAACACACAAGTTATCAAGACGACAGGTTTTGAAAAAGTATGTTTGTTAGTTTGTTATTTATTAACCAAGCATCGAGATTTTCTATGAGCAATTTTTCTATACTTTAGACTAGCTATAGCCCGTGGCGTCGCCTGCGTGACCCCTAATTATTTTTCTAAAATAAAAGCAGATTATGTTACTCTTTATAACATCAGCCATCTGGCAGCGAAAGTCCCGTCGAAATCGGTCCCGCCATTTTGGAGATTTGCCCGAACAAACAGACATAAAAAAAATGTTTTTTTGCTGTAACTACCGTTTATACTTTCATATGCACTTGGTAAGAAGCTGTTATTTTGAGATTGCAAACAGACACTTCAATTTTATTTATTTGTAAACCATGAGCTAGAAAGTGTCAAGGCTCACTTTCACTTCGGAAAATCCTCCGTTTCTGTAGAAATCTGTAGTAGGTTATGTATAATCTGGTGTTTACAATAATAAAGTAATGTGGCGGCATCTACAATCGCCACATGCGAACTACGCATTAAAGACACGACGTCACACAACATCCTGACGTCACACAAATCCTGCATCGCGCAATTAGAGTTTACCGCGCTATGGACATATATACAATCTGCCAACTTCAACCTCTGGACAGTTGCCCGCCAGACACGACACCCGTCTGGTCGGAGGATCCTCCCTTTTCTATGGTGGATGAGTGAACTTTACACCCTGTTCCTCATACCCCTAAAGTAATATTATTAATAAATAAATCACTATGCGGATGAAACTGCTAGTCGCAGCTAGAATATTGCAAAATTCTGGTGGTGGTGACAATTGTCTTTGACATTTTTTATAGGGTGTCAGGGACATCGACACAAAGCCTGTCACTATGGTTTCAGTACATGATTCTGAACCTAAACAGCTGTTCCATACATTTTGTTTTCTATGAAACAGCAAAATGTATGGAACAGCTGTTAATTTTTTTAATAATCGACGAAAAATTTCAACGCAGGTTCAAAAGCATGTACTGAATCCATGGTAACAGGCTTCGCGTCGATAACCCTGCCACCCTGCAGAATATGGTTTTAAGTTAATAGTGGACTGTAAGGGTGGGCGTCGATCACGGAATTAAGTTGTAACGAGTTGACTCATTTATTACTGCAGCCATGTTCATTAAAACAAGCTTATACATTACTTTTGAAAATGAATCTTCATTTTATTTAAGATAATAATGGGTAAAATAAATTGCAATATAACTAAGTAATGGCCTGTTTTACCACCTACTTTTAAGTTCCAGTTAACTTATCCGGCACATAAACATACCAGTGTCTATCAGTTGTGACTACCTCGTTGGTCCAGTGGTTGCAAGCGCTACTGCTGAGCATGAGGTCCTGGATTCTATTCCTAGGTCGGGCAGTGTTATTTGGTTTTTCCATCTGGAAGTTTTCAGTAGCAGCCCGGAGTCTAGATTTGTGCCCGGTTGATGGCAATAGGCTCGCCCCCTATTACATGGGATTTAAACATAACTGGTGAAATGTGGGTGTACTATAGTTAGGTACACCTCTGTCCCTTTGAGGATTACAGGCGTAATGTTATGTATATGTGTCGGCAAGGAATGGTGGCTACTGTGCCTATTTGGGTATTTAAAGATTCTGAAATCTGCCCCATATATATATACATATATACCGGGTGGCAGGCACATTGACGCGAAAACTGTTACCATGGATTCAGTACGAGCTTCTGAACCCCCATGCGTTGAAGTTTTTCTTCGATTATTTTTTTTTAAATCAGCAGTAGTTTGACCTCATAGGTCTTTGCACTTTTCTATGAAACAGCCGATTTTTTTTTCAATAACCGACGAAAAACTTCAACGTCCCCTACGTTTAAATTTTTTGTCGCCCGGTAAATTATAGGAATCGGACATAAGCTTTGTTGTGAATTAAATAGACTACAAATAAACTTCATCATACAATGCCACCCATGGGCATTTGACCACCCGTATTTTTCTAGATATTCATGAAAAATTATCTAAAATTAACTTTAAAAGGGGGGGGGGTCAATCTTTAATATTTTTCATGTTATTCAATTATTATTTTTGAGTAGCGTTTGCCATATCTCCAATGGTATCCTTTTAAAGTTAATAGGGATGATGCCTGGGTAAAAAAAAATGAAATTCTAATTAGTCCGTCAGTCAGATAATAAAAAAATATTAGACACGTATTTTTTGTTTTATCATATTAATAAAAAAATACTTAGATAAAACGCATTTTAAGTTGGGGAGTGGGGGTCGATACGTCACTAGTACGTATAAAATCTACATACTCGTGACGTCATGGCACATTTTACCTCAATGTATCGCCGTAATCTTTAGATTACGTTAAAAAAGAAAAAATACGTGTCCAATATTTTTTTATAATCTCAAAGACGGACAAAAAAAATTTTTCGTGGGCGACATTGTATATTAGTTTGAATGCTAGAGATCTTATCGCTCTCTAAAACCTAACATAAAATAACTAAAACTGAAATCAAACCCTACATTCGGTAATTTCCAGTAAAACAAAAGAACATCTTCCAGCGATAACAACACTCGTATCATTTCATATCTGGAGTTCTCGGTACAGACGCTAACAGCTACGTATGTGAGAACAAAACCTTATCACAATAACGACATACATCTCGCGAAGCTCTTATAATCCTATCAAGTTTACAAGGATGTTGCACGTTATATGCTGGCTTTTGTTCTTTGAAGTTATAGTGTGGAAAACGAAGGAAATGATATCTATTGTTTCTGTATGTATACACATACCTCAAGGCTTTAATAACATATTTGTTTGTTTTCATAACTTAATCTTTTTAATATTTAAAATCAAATGAAAACAATAGGGATGTCAATCAAAAGAATTGTTTCAGGAATTGTCAGGTAGATTAGTAAAAAATGTTGGAATGGTATTTTTTTCTTTTTTTAAGTAGTCAAAAGATTACGGCAATACATTGATTAGGCAATGCGTTAAAATGTGGCATGACGTCACTGGCCGGTAGATTTAGTACTGACTTGTGACGTAGCGAGCCCCCACTCCCCAACTTGAATGCGTTTTATCTAAACCATTTTTTATTAATATGATAAAGCAAAAATTACGAGGGCGACACTGAAAGTTTTTAGAACTGGCCACTTGTAAACGATATAATAAAAACCGGCCAAGTGCGTGTCGGACCACGCACAATGAAGGGTTCCGTAGTTGGGATGAATTTATCCCAAGAACAAACTTAACATTGTAGTTGAAAAACGTGTTCTCCCATACGGAATGTTGGGAGATCATGTTTTTCAAACTGCAAATTTAAGTTGGTTAATTATATCTCGTTAACCTGTACAGCCTACTTAGCTCTCATAGTTTTCCTTTTAATTTCGTTATATATACTACTGCTGTGAATTTTTTCACAAGACCGAGTACAACCATTTAGCTAGAAGGGGGGGGGGACACTTGCCACTTGGCGACGTCAGACGTGGGATTACTGGGTCACCCGTCCTATAGCCCCGACCTCGTACATAAATAATAAAATTAATTATTAGACTATTAACGTAGGTCAAGAAGGCAAAGAAGTTCAAGATTCCAAAATACGCGAGTAAACACGCAGGTCATTATCATCATTATCTTACCCATAAACCAATTTATTTAAGATCTGCGCAACATGTCGGTTTCTTCCATACTTCTCTTTAAGTCTTCATCTCGGCAGTCACCCCCTTTCTAACCATCTTCCACACAGTCCATCCATCGTTTCTTCGGTCTTCCTCTACTCTTATAGCCATCCACATTCATACTCAAAACATTCCTCACGACATTTTCCTCATTCCTCCGCATCACATGCCCATACCATGATAACCGATTTCCACTCTTCTTTTCAGTCACCGGTGCCACTTTCAAACTTCCTCTTACATACTCATTCTCATCCCAGCTGCATGCAATAGCCTTTCCTTCATCCCTTTTGTGGCCCAACATTCTGTTCTGATCTATACAAGACAGCAGGTCCTATGTACATGTTTAATTCCGGTGCCACTTTCACACTTCCTCTTATATACTCATTTGTCATTATATCCATTCGTGTATCACCACACCACATTCCTCTTAGTATTCTCATCCCAGCTGCATGCAATAGCCTTTCCTTCATCCCTTTTGTGGCCCAACATTCTGATCCATACAAGACAGCAAGTCTAACCGTTGTTGTATCTACCTATATTTAATTCAGCCTCAGTTATTCGTTACTTCTCTTATCACTAATCCTGTGTGAAATAGCCACAGCTTAGAAAATCTTTACAGAAGTTAATTGGGAAGGCCATCGAAACAAATGAACATTCAACAATCCACGACATAATAAACCCCTAAAGTAGAGACAGTTTATCAAACAGCCTTTAAATAATTAAACCCTATAATTAACACTTATAAAGTGTCGAAAAACACCCTTTATTAAGCTGCCCTAAGCCTTGGTGGCCGTTACTACGCCATATGTCGGCCAGGTTAATTCCGCTCTCTCGCTATGAACGATGACCCCTTTATTAGTTATTAAGGAGCTTCTGGCCGCCTCACCCCCTGTACCATGTTATTTATGTCGTCTAATAATAATTTGTATTAAATCACGAACGCTTCCCACAGGACAAACAGGATTTGTTGGCTTTTGTTGTTGACGGGTCCCTGTGCTTTCTTCGCGGAACGAAAATATATTATTTGTTTGTGTTATGGAAAAAAGACATTTCTAATCGTGTTTTGTTTGTTTGCTCGGATTTTCACAATTAGGGCGATCTTCTTAGGGTTTTCCTCTGTGTGTTTTGGATTTAATTTATTTTGGTGAAGATCTATTTGTAATAGGAATTCCAATTTCAACTTTTCGAGGCAATGACAATAGACTAAACCATAATTTTCGCATGAAAGAAAATGATACAAAAATCGTTTTGGTTTATGGAACCAATTTTTCTTTTATGCAATTTTCACCTTAAAAGCAAGCAATTTGCAATGTTTTGCTGTTAATTTAGTTTCACTGAAATTCAACTGTCACTCACAAAAAGTAGATTGTTGGCGAATTGGCGAAATAGGTAATGGAGTTCAAATGACGCTATTCCCATCACTAAACGTCAAGTCTCGAAAAAGGTGTATTTTTTCAAGCTAAGCGTTGATTTTTCAAGACATAATATGACCGCAGCACGCCTACGAATTTAAAAAAATATGAATTTGCGTGGACAGTCACATTTATTTTTGCACGCTACAGGAAATTGTGTGGCACCCATCTATAAAAAATCACAAAGAGGGATACACATTTTCGAAACAGCTATCTTAACTACACAACACATTCTCGTAAGCGATTACGACTAATCTGTTTCATTTTGACAGTTCAACAACATTCATTGCGTTATTTATGTTGTTGAGCAGATTTTTTTTTCGAACTTATGAAAACGATTCAGATTCTGATTGATCGTGTATTACGCAATTGATTTGGATTGACTGATCATATTTTTTCGACTTTCTGTTTTCAGATAAAAGGATCTCTAGAGTCTCGAGATTTTCGTCAAAACCAAGTTATCGATGAGTCAATCGACTCGAATCGTACAATCCTTTTCTTATAAGCAAATTAGTTTTGTCAAGAGTGATTGCAGCTTTAACTGTCTGAAGCCAGGCAGGCAGGTGAATGTTAATAAGTTCCTAATGGTTTCTTCAGGCATCAATATTTATTTCTTAAGCATGTCATAACAAGAAAATCCACAAATTAGCATATCAGTGCAATCTTTTTTTACCTTATTTGTTTCCAAGAACGTCTTAATCGCACACAGAGTTCCTTAAAATAAAACAACAATAAATAACCCCTAAAACAGTGTCGGTCAACGAACGGTAAAGTTTCAAGCCATGACACGGCGAGGTGTAAATCTCACTCGCTTATCTGTTCCCGATTCGCATACATTACACGTTGAAGATACTTGGGGCGACAACATTTGCATTTCAAGCACACACACGAGTAATTACAAGTGGGCGCTTTAATTATCCGCGGGTCAACAACACGTGTCGTCCGCTGGAATGCGCTGCAATTTGTTTTTGTGATTTAAACGTGTCGAAAGCGCGCTTGCACATTTCAGACGCTTTGTATAGCCTTCGAACCTACGGGCGATTTTTTTTCGAACCAATTTTTTTTCTCGCGCTGGATTTTTAACCCACTGCTTAGCGTCGAGAGTTGATAATCAACCGTGTATTTTTTGACGTGCTGGGATGCACTCTGTTGGATTCTCAATGCTGGATTCAATACCGAGGGTTGAAACTCCAGTGCGCGATGAAAAATCGCCCGCGCGTACCTGGGCTAACTCTGCGTCCTAATCTAAAGCGACTATCGCGAGAGTACATAATCATCGCACTCGTTACTGACTTTGACATACTCGCGATCAATCAAGTCGCGTACGTATGTCATGATTCAGGTAAACAATCGCGTATTCGCGCGACAGCCGCGTTCGGTTAGGACCATAGAAATATAAATTACATATATCTATGGTTAGGACGCAGGGTCAGGATCGCGGCGATGTATCAGATCGTAATTTATGACTTTACTTAATTTATTATGTTACCATACAATGTCCAGTACTAGAAAAACATTACTCATGCCGCGGAATGTGTGAATATATGAATTATTAAAACATTGCTCTTTGACGCTTCTTCGTAATAAACTATATGAGATACAAAACATGCGTCCGCGCATCACACGACCATTTCTTTTGCAACTTTTCAGCGCATCGTCGAGCGAGCGTCAATTTTACTTTTTAATTATGGAACTGCCTAACGAACGCCTCCGTGTTCATCTTGTTCAACTAAACAATGTTATAACCGATTCTGCAAACTTCCCAATGTAAACTTTATTTCCCATAAAATAAAGTTGCAGTTCCTGTAAGTGCACGTTAATGAAAGCCTTTTTAAATAAGTCATAGATGGCATCCAAAGCTCCTCAGCCTGTCCACAGCCGTTGAGCTTCAACTTAAGTAATGAGATATGACTTCAGCTCATTATTATTTTCCTTGTAATTTGTACTGTGAAATAAATAAATGTGTTGTAAATTTATAACGTGAGAGATTTACTGCGCGCTTGCGCAAGTTATAGGACGTGATCTTTTTGCTTGGTCGACTTCGTTAATCAACCACTTAAGTACTTACTATGAATGGGAAACCAGATATAGATGTCCTGTTGTACACTTTTTCTGTGCTTCTGCTGAGTTGATCGGTGTTGTCGCCGAATGAATAGTGATGATAAAATAATCTGCGTAAATATTCGATGAACGCAACTTTGTTCACTAGGGGCTCAGTTCAGCATCGCATGAGTGCGTCCACGTCATTACCGACATCATCGAATCACTGTACGTAAATGAAAACTCGCCTCATCACGTTCCAAATTGAAATCCTTCGTTCCCTCGCTAAGGCAGGCCGCAGACGTACTTTTTCCCTTTGTTTTATTGTATTGGCCGAGCCTCGATTATTCGAATTATGTTTAATTCATTTCCATCTCGATGGTAATGCCCGCGGTCTATGTACCTAATGCTACGGTGAGATACTAGGGGTAATCGATTCACTATCGATTAGGTAGGTAGGTACTGACTCTGTAATAAATCTGCTAATCGATAAGCCATGTTGTTGCTGGAAATATACACGGACTTTTGAAGATGAGACTCGTGATGAGACTCGACTCGACTCGAAGAAAGAGACTCGTGTTCGTATCGTATTACCCAGTTACTGAGTTGTGGAGGTCAGATAGGCAGTCGCTCCATGTAAAATACTGGTATTCTGCTTAGACTGGAAGCCGACCCCAACATAGTCGGGAAACCGCTAGGCAGATTGATTGAGAGAGAGACCCGTGTTGAATTGTGATCTAAAACAGTTCCATCGATTTAATGCTCCCGTACCCAGGCGAGATGCGACATTGCGACGCGATTCTGTTAGAGCATTTTCCCTAGAAAGTGTTCTACTAGAGTCACACCAGTCGCACCTGTCGGCGTGGGCCTTTAGTAAGATTTGTAATAACGTAACTAATATTGTGGAAAAAAATATTTGGTTGGTACCGCATTGCGGAAACTAATTACAGGTAACATACTTATTCACCTTCCACTTTCAGCTTCGGAGAAAATTATTTTGTCAAGTGACACGAATATTTGCACGATACCTATTCGCCGTAGATACGCACGAGTAAACGAATCGAGTTACTGTAGTGACCGTTGCTCCGACACAAATTAACATTAAGAAAGGGACCATTAACGGCAATAAATGCGGTTACGCAAGACAACAGATACCTTTACTGACGAATTTTATTAGAAACGTGATGACTGATGAGTATATTCGGCCGTTCAGACATCAAAATCAGTGACGAGCGAGTGATTGTGGCCAGCGGACGTGCTGCCAGCGACACCTTCCGGCCGGTGTGAAACATTATTATATTTTGATAACTTAATGCTCCATCTGTAACGCTGTAATTGCACGTTTAGCGGTTTGTATTCCGGCGAAAGATAATTTCTCGGTATCTTCCCACCCTTTGTTACGGCTAAACCGATTTCCTGCCGGGCTACGTGAAAATTTAAACCGCCTTAATCCCCTGTAGAGCTTTTAATGACATTTTCTCTGAACGTGAAGCCACAAGAAAACAACCAACATGCCCAACGATGGTTAGCCGCAAATCATAGAAAGATTTGCCGCATTGATAAAAATAAACGAGAGACGATATTACGAAATCAATATGAAATTGCATTTCCTAATGTCAATTGTTAGTTACGAAGTGCAATAAAGTTCCAATAATCATGATATGAAATAATTTCTGAGCGATGTGCTCGGTGGGTTGTGTCTATCTCTGTCTGTGGTTCGTGCACCGGCTACATCTGTCTCTGTCTAGGCCCGAGGATCGCACGGGGTATGATGAACTCGGTAATGATCCAATCAGAAGTGAAGTGCATCAAGTCTCGGCCGCTCTGTGAGAATGCGGTTGGGGGTGCAAAAACTACGTGCACAGATTTAAATTAAACCGACCATTTGGTTTTGTTTCAGATCACCTTGCTTTTTAAACGAACATATGATTGGTTTAAATAAAATAAACGAATATACTGCATTACCTACTCGTATAGTATGTATTGGTTATGATCATACCGCGTTTCCTTTAGATTACCTATAAGTTAAGTGAGATTTATGCCATGCTGAATGGTTTGACAATTTGCACCTCTATTTTTGGGATTCATAGTCTAGCCTAAAGGTTTGATTGCTTTATTAGATGAGTATTTTTTTTGTGCAGGTTTGATCTATGTATATCTATACTAATATAATAATTTTATAATATTTCTACTTTTTAAATATTTTATAATATTTCTACTTTTTAAATATTTTATAATATTTCTACTTTTTACCGATGCGCGATGTTACCAAATTTTCAATATTAGCGCTTATTACTAAGTAAGTTAGCTTATTTGTCTGATTCATTGTTTTATGCATGTGGTGTTTACCTATTAGTAACTGGTGCACTGTTATTTTACCTTTTTAAATGTATTATGTGTTTGTTTCAGTGTAATCAATTGTTGATGAACCTAATAAAATAAATAAATAAATATTATAAAGCAGTAAAATTTGTTTGAATGTTCGTTTTGTAAGTAGGGGGTCATTTTCGGAAGTACCAGTCGGATTTGAAAAATTCTTTTTGCTTTGGATAGCCCAATTCTTGAGGGTGGTTATAGGCTCGGACCAAGTCGCGGGCAGAAGCTAGTTATCAAAATTCCCAACTTCTTACTGCAACAGACAAATAAAACTTCAATCCGAATTTCCCAAGCCTTTCGAATAGAAGGCTCCGAGTTCCGACCTTCAAGACACTCATACTGCACATCTCCGCCGTGCAATTATTTCGCCGAAAATGCTCCAATAATAATATAAATTTGGTGCAACAAAATTACACCAAAACCTTGTAATAGTCTCATTTATTGGCCGCATTGCACCGAAACGCACTAAGTGTGTGCTTTTAAAAATATTTTTTTGAATTAAAAAATAAGTAATGGTCTCAAAACACTGGCTGTTACGTTTCTCCGATGGCTTGTAATTATTTTAAATGTCCCGCGTGCGCCTGAGTCGATGCGCCCGCTCACAACACTGCGCGTTGCTTCGGGCAATCCGCGCGTGATTGAGAATCCATATTGAACAAAAGTTTACAGACACTTTGGTACTTTTTTAATTAAAATAATACACTTGAAAGTGGCCAGACACATTGTCAGAAGCATTCATTCTTCTCATGTAAGTAAACCGTTCAAAAAAAATCGCTAGATTGTTAATACAAAACCAATCAAGTTAAAGTGCAAATATTGCCAATATCGCTTATAAGTTATTGGCAAACTTTAATTGACCTTATTACAAACAAGATTTATTTATATAAACAGTTAACTATGGATTATTAACGTTACGCTACCTGCTTTGCTTTTTATGGACTTTTATAATTAGCTAATTAAACGTAGAGACCTGTAATATTTTCTAATTACTACGGTATGTACAGCATAGATCTGAGATAAGGATAAGAGATTAATCTTGAGCTAACGAAATCCATCGCACGATAAGGCACGATTTTCTCTAGAAACATGTCACACGGATGTGTAAATTAATTGGTAGGTAGGTAAGTATTTTTCTCCTTTTAATAGGCCTTAAAACACTGCAAGATGTGGAAAATGCATGGATCGAACAGCAACAGCGTTCTCCAGAATCCTGTCCATTAATAATCCATGGTATGTCCATGGCGTAATGACATTGACTCGCAAACTGTTAGTATGAATTCAGCACACGAGGTAATTAAGCTACGCTTGCCGCGGTTGGTCTGTAGATGGGTGACCATCTTTACATACCAAGAACCCTACGTGCAGAAATCACGTTAAGCCGTTGGACCCGGCTATCATTGTTCTTTGACAGTTGTTACGGGTCGTCAGAAGCCCGAAAGTCTGACATTTCAGCCGAAAGACGTCCACTGCTGGACATAGGCCTCCCCCAAGCACCGCCAGTTCAACCGATTCTGTGCTTCCAGCATCCAGCGGTTTCCTGCGGCCTTCTCAAGGTCATCGGTCCATCTTGGAGGTCTTCCAGCGTCTTACCAAGGGATATCGTATTACCCAGTACCAGGGTTGTGAAAGTCAGATAGGTAGTCGCTGTCGCTCCATGTAAAATACTGGTATTCAGCTGAATCCAGTTAGACTGGAATCCAACCCCAACATAGTTGAGAAAAGATTAGGTAGATGATGATAGTTATTATAAAAAAATCTGCTATTTCATACAAAAGTGAAATACCTACACCATTTTTTTATGACCGACTCATATTCCACAGACTGCAGATTTTAATAATCTACATTATTATGGAAAAAAATGTAAGATATAAGCATAGCATAATGAACCGATAATGTTCAATGCTGGGACACTCATCTCTGTGTGAGAGAGTCTGTGTGGGGACTACAGGACCTAAACATGCCTAAACGCAAGTTTTAAGGCTCGTGCAGACTTACGCGACACACGGTAATTATTCTACCGTGAAGTTCTTAGAAATTGTTTCGTTAGAGTCGCGTCGCTCCAGCCTGCACGAGGCTTTATAATGCCTAAAAGTAAACAAAACCAGAAAAATATATGATATTCTTCAGGATAAATGCTAGTAAGATAAGTAGTGTGTCCTTCTTCTTTCCGTGAGGTTATAGTGACTAACCTGAGAGGCAATTCCCGTAATATTTAAGAACGTTCGCATTCGCATCTCATTCGCAATCTGTCAAAAATATAATCAATTTACCAACATTTTTGACAGGTTTGACGGATTGCGACTAGAATGTGAACGTTTTGTAAGTACGAGATTTGGCCTTCTCGTGTCAGAGTTTTAAAGCCGCCCATGTGGCTCTGACTTAGCCCAGAAAACATAATACAACTAATATGAGACTATAGAAAAAAATCGCGAAAATACCTGTAAAAATTTCTTTTAACGATTAAAAATTCATTCTGGTTTTTTTGTCAGATTATTCTACAAGCAACATATTACCGTAATAGTGTTTAATTTTTTTTGTCTAATTTATGGATTCACTGAGATAATTACTTCATATTTTGCAATAATTACGTGCGTTGTGTCATCGCGCTTCTATTTCTTTTCTATGCAGTCCGACAGTGACCGCGCTTTAGCTGTTGTAAGCCTCTTAATTGGCTGTGGATACCTAATCCAACACGCCAGCCCACCGTGCGGGTTAGTGGATGTCAAATTGCTTCGAATTTTTGGTCCTACGACATGCCGGTTTTCTCACGATGTTTTCCTTCACCGCTTTGAGGGGTGATAAAATAAATTGCACAAAATAGAGTGCATACCTGCCTGATATCGATCCCACGTCCCACGACCTCGTAAGTTGGGATCTTCACCACTGAGCCACCACTGCTCTGTATATAATTTTGTATTTACCAGATTACATATAATTAAGTACTTACGTCAAATAAGAAAAATTCTGTGTAAGTACTTATCACACTATCGTGTACATTGTTATCAGAATTTTATAATTGTAGATAAAGTCACAGGTTAGCACCAGCAGCCTTTATCATAACGCTCACTTCAAGGCGATCGTAATAATCGAATTCACGTCAATATTTGAATTAAGAAATTAGAACAGTTTTTTTTTTCATAATGCCTGGTCTTCCTCAGCTTAAGGTGCCTAAGGTTCAGGATAGTGTGAGTATTTTTTTACTTTTCTTTATTAATATTTTGATAAAAGTAGATTTTATTGAATGGGTTTATCATAATAAACGTGAAGTTGCTCTGTTACTGTGTTCTTATCATTGTGTGACCGCGAGGTTATTTAGGTAGATAAAGCTATTTATTATCTAGTGGCCAGTGCGTAACGTTCATGTGTAAAAAAAAACCATGTGCTCCTTGTTTTTTACACTTTGACAGTCAAAAGTCTGGGTTATCATTTGGGTACCTCCTATTGTTAATTTAGGAGTCCTTCCCGCTCGTCCACACCCTGTCGTCCACACTGCGGACGACTGGGAATGTTGCGTTCTGTTCGTCTACACTGTGGACGAACAGAACGCATTATTCCCAGTCGTCCACACCCCGTCATCTCACGTCTAGTCTAAGAGTTAATAAAGAAAATATGATGATAGTATTTCCTTATATAATAAACATAATTTTAAAATATTATGTACTAAGCTTTATTATTTGAGCAAGGCAAATACTGTAAAAGTACATACCTAGTAAATCTAAAGCTTTTTTGCGTATTTTATACTAAATGTATAGCATAAGAATGTTTCACATTTTAATTTTACACATTGGGTATTGTATCAATATCAGTTTAAATGCAATTAATATGTAAAAAGTTTTAAAGTTACAATCGCCTGGATATACTCAACTATTATAACTGCACCCTGTCCATCCTCCAACAAAAGATAATCTTTGCTTATCAGTTTTGACGACGCTTCCGGGAATGAACAATAGATACATGGCCTTGAAATAGCCAATTAGCTCGCTGCATATTGCAAGCCCACGGTATCTGGCAATAAAGTGACTATGAGCTTTTGTATTCGGAATCATGTCGGGGTTAAGTGCACCGGTTGGTGGTTCAAGTGACCAAACTGTGCTCGTGTATATAAAAAGAAAGCACGGGACTGTTTTACTTCATGGAGGTCACCAATATTATTTAATTTAAAATTTCTTTACACTGACTCTTAAACTAGACATGAAACGAGATGCGGACGACTGGGAATGTTGCGTTCTGTTCGTCTACAATGTGAGCGAACAGAACGCATCTTTCTCAGTCGTCCGCAGTGTGGACGACGGGGTGTGGACGAACGGGAATAACCCATAATAGATACCTAGATGATGATGACGTAGGACCTATGTACTTTTATTACTTTTAAGACTGGACATGGCGTCCAATCCTAAAACACACGCATTATAGTGTATTTAAACTTTTAAAGAATTTGGTGCAAAACTCGTAACAAAAAATGTATAAAAGATAGTCCCGTCCTGTGGTCTCGAACTAGGGTTGCCACCCGTACTATATTATATAGTATCTTACTATATTTTAATCAATTGTACTATAAATTATAGAAAAATAATATAGTACGAAAAATACTATATTTTCATGTGATTGGAATGGAATGGCGCACCCGTAGCGCAGCATGGGGAATTTGCTAATACGTCAACTTTTTGGCTGTCATTGTAGTGTTTCGATAAACGCCGCCCTTCTTCCCATTCCTTTAACTTCCTCTGTTACGGAAAAAATATCCGTCATAAATATAAAATGGAGAGAAGAAAGAAATCAGAACGGAATCAGAGCATCTATTAATCTAATTAAAAATTAATTGTTAATTTATTTTAATGTGGATTGAAATTGCTTAGATTCCTATAATTATTTAAAAAATAATAAAATGTTGATTGCCAAAGCACGGAGTAATAACAAATACAAATTGAAAAATAAATAATGATTAAAAAATAAATGTGTACTATTTTTTTTTCATAAATTTTACTAGTGTACTATTTTTTTGCAAGTTTTTGTGAAAAATACTATTTTTCTTCAAAAAAAAGGTGGCAAGCCTATCTCGAACCAATAATGGTTCGCTGGATCCCACCAGACCTCCTACTTGTTAATTTTATGACATTACATACTTACCTTCTTTCAGAGCTATCACAACATAGGTTGGTACGCACGGCTACACATCAAGCTATACATTTCCAGTATAGCCTGACCTCGCATTGTATGGAAATCCCATACAATGCGAGATCAGCATAAACTGGAAATGTATAGCTTGATGTGTAGCCGTGTGTACAATCAGCAATGGAATAAAAACTTTTTATATCTGACAATAATAATAATAATAATAATAATTCTTTATTGGAACAAAAACTAACATTTACAATTTCATTGCGTACGATAATAGCCACATTAGTTATAAACTGTGTCGCAGCTATTAACGCCCACCTCCGTGAGGAAGATGACAGTGTTCCAGGTGTTTAGTGCTATACTAGAATTTAACTAACAAAATATGAGCTAAATAAAACTAAAACTAATTAACTAAAGAGTTCGTATGTAGAGTTTGTGTAAGTGGTGTGAGTGCGTGTATGATGTGTAGATGGAGGGTATGTACAAGGTATGTACCTAGGTGTAGTGTGTGTGAGCGTGTGACAATGGTAATCGAGTTTCTTTGTTGACCGTAATAATTACCAAAATAATTCCGTATCGTAAGTTACAAGTTCGACTTATTGAAAGTTTGTCATCAACAGTCTTCAGAAGTCCAGATAGTTGTTTCAATCCTTTTATCTCTCAATCGAGATTCTTTTTAACCGACTTCCAAAAAGGAGGAGGTTATATGTTCGTCGCGTATGTATGTATTTTTTTTTTCTTTTGTAGTGAAATCTTCTTTAGCATCGTTGTGATTTGAAAGTCGATGAAACGAAAAAGCGACAGTAAAAAGAGACAGACACATAAATTCATAAAATGTAACGTGGGAGAAAATGAGATAGGAAATCTTACAGCCAACATTTTTGAAGGCTTTCACGTGTTTTTTTTTTATATATGTCCGCCGATTTTTCCGTCAATTGTGGACCGATTTTCAAAATAGATTTTTTGTATGAAATTTTATTAAGTTTGCTTGGAAAGTTTTTGAGTAAACTTCAATAATACGTATTTTTCCCACTTATTATTATGTGGATGATATGGTGATAACTTCCTGTCACTGTTATTTACATAGCAGGTAGTGGTATTCGAAATTGTGAATTTGTGTGGGGTAGGTACCACAACTAAAAAGTGAAAAATTAAAACTTTTTATAATGTTTTTAACTATCGCTGTCTGTAGGTACCTAACTTATGCAATTTTTTTTTCGACTTGATATAGTAGGTACTTAGGTACACACGGCTACATATCAATCTATTGCGAGCTATTAGAATACCAGCGCTGCGTCATTTAATAATAAATGTCGCAGCGCTGGTATCATGCTGAGAATCTGAGATAGGAGCCTTCGGCCTCGCGCAGGACTTTCTGCTTTTATTTTAATTTTACTATGTTTTTATTTTTACTGTTTTTTTTTCTATTTGTGTTCCAATTAGCGTGTTTTAGTTTAATTTGAAATCTCCTGTGCTTTCAATAAATACTTTTTCTTTTAGCTGATCTGGCATTGTATAGGATTTCCGTACAATGAGAGCTCAGCTTATACTAGTAATATATAGCTTGATTTGTAGCCGTATGTACCTACTTGATTAGTTTTTTAACTTTACCTAACTCGAAAACTGAAACACAATAGGTACACTTCTAATTATTGGCTAACAATGCGTTAGTAAACAGGTACCACCGATACAATCGAAGTAGGTAGGTAAACCTTTCTACAATAAAAATAGTCATTCTTCTTATAACGGCTTCCCAAACTCTATCGGAGGTGGTCAAGCGCAGCCGAGACAGTGAACGGTCGGTCACGGCCAAGGCCGAACTCAGATTCTGAATTCTGAATTCAAAACTTAGACAATAATTAAAATACTAGCCTTTCACTACAAACCGGGAAGTATTTTATACTTAAATACTTGGGTGTTAAATTCGTACTACTATATCTAACAACGTAGCATCAGTGGCCCTACAGAACAGTTAACGTGGTCAAGTTTTTATTAGATCGAACAATTGGATAACTGTTCACACAGTGCAAGCAAGATGATGAATTTGGTGCTTCGAGAAATTGTGGCAAGAGTTTCAGTTGAAGCTAAACAAGATTCGGTTAGTATTAGATCACATGATCATATCTTTTGTATAGTTTTACAGTTATCTTATTTATTTGTCATATATTCCCCAACTTCTTTAATATTCTGATTCCCAAATCAAACGTTCTTCCTTCCTACATAATTTTACACTCAGTGATTGAATTAATTTTTATATATTAACATAAGAAATTAGCCATAATAACTAAATAAATAGGTCTTCATAATATTTAATTTCGCAGTTTTTTTCAATCTCGTAACTGTCTAGTTCGTTTACGAAAACAGCCTTACGTGTACAAAGAACAGCCAAAAATATTACGCGCACTGTAATTTCAGATAAACTTATAACAGTATTTCAACCTTTCTTCTTCCAATTGTGAGTTCAACACTATATATTTTGAATTAAAACTGAAGATTATGCCCAAAACGAACACAAAACGTGGAACGTAAGCAAGCTCCGTAAACAAGAACCAGCCCCCTAGCGCAGAATGACAGAATTATATCTGACATCTAGAAGCAAAAACTAATGTTGTTTTGGACGGTTTTATAGATTTTTTTTATACGAATTATACAAATAGTGCTAGGATTATAATCTAAAAAGTTTAACTACATTAAGTCCATGGATTCGACCCTAACAAATGCCATAGAAACAAAAGATAAGTGAGGTTATTTCAGAAAAATCAGTGTCACTGATTCATCTCTAGTTTATATGAAAATAAAACAATGCAGATCTCCATAAATGTACCTTACTTTTAGACTATTATGTTATACAGTCCTCATATGGCAGATATTGCCAGCTGAAGCCGAATATAGATCTCACCTGTTCTGTTATTACATGAAGGACTGTCAACAAGACCCTCCAAGAGATGGGAACATTAAACTAGACCCGAGGTTCTTACAAGCTGCTGTAGAAGCTCGTGGCAGTGACGTAGACAAAATGTCGAGTGGTTCATCAGGAGTCAATGGGTTCTATAGGCCCCGTAGCGCTCTTGCCCGGGCTATGTATGAGAAACAGCACAATGATAGATACCTGCAGGAGCTAGATCAGAATGAGGTAAGTTAAATGTCAGTTTAACTCATACAAATAATTATATAAATATGTCAACATATGACGTGTTATTATTAATTACATAATTTTTTTAAATATAGATAAATTGTTCTTATTGGAAAAACTTTATTACTGTGTTAGAAATAAGTAAATAGAACCTTCTTCTAGTTTAAGATAGGGTTGTTAAATATGCACTCATAAAAGTATGTTAGCATTTTTGTCCTCATGAGATTTGGTAAGAACGACATTAACATCACCACCCACCGGTGGGCTACAAATTTTTATATTTTGTAAAGAAATATTCAATAAGCGATTTAATATGTAAGAATGAATAAACAGAATTTTAATACTTTTCATACTATAAATGTAAACTTCTAATGAATATGTTGACGACTCATTGCCCAATGTTTTACTATTTGACCTTGCTTTGAAACTTAGTAATTTAAATGATTTTTACTATGCCAGTTGTAATAATAATTGAGAAAAACAAAACTAAATTGTTTTTACTGTGAAAAATTTTCTTATTCGAGATTCAAAATAAATAATTCATCAAACTTTAGCTTAACTTAATCTAGAATATCATATTGGCTTGTAACCACAAGTTAATGAAATGAAATCCTAATTGATTCACTCTCCGGAATACTGCTATACTGCTTTATTCACAAAAAAAACCTAAAATTTTTATTGTACCTGAAGAACTCAATTCAATTTATTCTGCGTTCGCAAATTATTTGCCAAACATGTAAACAAACACGAATTTTCCACTTAGACAAACATCAACTTTATGCATGTGTAAATAAAGTTGATTTTAGACCGACTAGTACTTTTGAAAAAGTCATAAAAAATATGAAGTTGTAGCATAAACTGAACCTTATGTCTTAACAAAAACATTACATTTGTTTTTCCTAAAACTCGTGTTTGTTTACATGTTTGGCAAATGAATTGCAAACGCAGATTAGATATTCTTCTTTTGTGCAAAAAGTTATGTTTCAAATGATAGGAATAATAGATCTTCAAAACTTTTTTTTTTTGGGTATAGTCTTAGCTACTTAGTACTTTTAAGTATTAAACTCACTTTGCTATCAAGTTTTGTGTTTTTAATACATATATGTTTTTAGTATGGTATTCTGTGAATTGATTGACCAAAAGATAAAAAATATACCTGTTGAGGAAACGCTAAGAGGATAAGTTTTATTATTTAATACTAGCTTCCTACCTAGCGTCCACTATATCTTTAAAAACAATACACACAACAACACAATACAATTTATAAAGATAGCTTAAACTAAAATTTATTACTCAGTGATAATATAGCATGCTACTGGTGAAATATTTTTTTAAATCGTTTCAGGACTTTTGAGTTTTACTCACACAATTTTTTTTTTTTTTGTTCTTTGTGATATTAGTGTAGAAAAGTTACATAACACAAAAATTAAGAAATAATTTTACCTAGTTTTAGACTTTATTTAATAGAATAAAGAAAAATCTCTCTAGAAATTTAAAATTGTATTATTGTTTATGAGTTAAAATACTGTAAAAGGTTGTATGGCCACATAAATGAGTTTCTATTTCTAAGTCTTGAAAATCTTAGCCTTTGATGTTTCTTGAACTTCAATTCCAGAGCTACCTACACAGATGTTTGTGTCACTTTCGCATTTATAATATTAGTTAGGATAATTAGGATTCATTCACGAATGTTCATGTATTTTACACACATTGAATATGTATGAAAGAAACTCAAGTGCGTGTCGGACCACGTACAATGAAGGGTTCCGTAGTTGGGATGAATATATCCCAAGAACAAACTTAACATTGTAGTTGAAAAACATGTTCTCCCATACGGAATGTATCTCGCATACATTCTGTATGGGAGAACATGTTTTTCAAACCGCAAATTTATGTTGGTTGATTATTACTCGTTAACCTGTACAGCCTACTTAGCTCTGATAGTTTTCCTTTTAATTTCATTATATATACTACTGCTGTGAATTTTACACAAATCCAAGTACAACCATTTAGCTGGCAGGAGAGTGGGACACGTGACTCTAACAAAAAAAATCAGTTAAAAGTTTAATATTTCGCAAACGTATCCTGAATCCAAAAATGGTTTTCACAAACTCACAATATTTCTCAGAACCTTTCTAACGATACCCCACAATATGAGGTAAACGAGAAAAAAAAACCATCCCCACTTTACGTGTAGGGGAGGTACCCTAAAAAAAAATATTTTCTTGATTTATTTTACCACTTTGTCGGCATGATAAATGCGTATATGTACAAATTACAGCTTTCTAATACTACCCGTCTCCGAGCTAAGCCGCGGACAGACATACAGACAGACGGACATGGCGAAACTATAAGGGTTCCTTGTTTACTACGGAACCCTAAAAATCACTTCCTCTAATGTTTGTACCGTAATGGAGATTTTAACTTTGTGTCCTCTCTCTTTGATTCCTTCTTTACTCATTTATACACCTATGATTAATATATATATTATTCCCTGATACGAACTTTAGATATTATTTTTCTTTTTTGAAATATTATTTTTCCCATCATAAAAAAGTAAGTTGGGAGTCTAAATTCTTACGAAATGTAAAGGAAAAGGTATCCGCGATTTCCGATTTTACTGTCCTCAAACCTCAGTTAGTTCCATAGAGTTTTTTGATCCTTATAAAAAATAGGATCGAATGGCATCAAATTTTTGTTTTGTGAAAATTTACCATTTTCTTGCTGACTCCATGTTTATTCAAAATCTGTGAATGCCGTTCTAACTTTCTCAACAAAAAAATGGACAGTCTCCTAAGACCGTTTTCTTGTAGCCATAACGATTAAGGTACCTACCGTTACAGCCCCGTCTCAAAAATCCACCCTGTATACCACAGGTAAGGTAAAGTCGATGGCACGTCTCATTTGCATGCTTAGTATGACCACAATAGAAACGGGTTTTGTCGACGGAAGAATAGACCAAATGACAGATAAACAATCACAATCTGTCATTTTGTCTATTCTTCCTTCGACAAAACCCGTAGAAAACCCTTTTCTATGGTTGTGTGAACACGTGTTGTACCTTGAGCTGGCCTAGCGTAGTAGGAGTTTCAATAGAATAACAGGCCAGCTTATACTGGTTGTAACACCACTGATGGGCGGCCTACTGTACCTATATATTGTAACACTTGTTTGTTTATGAATCAATAAAACTTATATTTTAAGTTTTTATTGATTCATAAACAAACAGGTGTTACAATATTTAGGTATGAAACTGGATCCCGCACTAGGATACCCTGTCACAGATTACCTGTGTCGCAGGATCCAGGTCGCAGGACTCTTTCGACAGATAATAACAATTTTAAAGATAAGTTAACAATACCTACATGGGCCAAAACCTTGTGAATACTATGTTCCTTAGAATATTAGCACAAGTTATTTCAAATTGGACCACGTCCCCATATCGCATCTAGATCTTTCTCGTACCATCAATCGGATCCGATTCTCCAGTTGACCTATTTCTCGAAGTTTAGCCTACCTAGCTGGATTGTCTGCCCTGAATATTAATCTCTTAGTATCTTACATCTATTTGTAACTTGTACCCTTTATTTAGAAAAGAGTAAACAAAGTAAAGTAAGTGAGTTTGCTTTGACAAAGAGACGATAGACAATCGAACATCGTAAAATCGTCCTCAGTAAAATCCACAGGTTGATAAAATTCAGAATGAGAAGTTTTAGTGCCCTTTGACGCAATTTTTTCGAGAATCCTTGTGCATCTACAGTGATCACCTAAACCTGACAGTGATTTGTATGACCATCATCGCTGAACATCCTGCACCTTAATAGAGATGTTGAATGGGGAAAAAAAAATACTATTCAGTCCGTCAGTCAGATAATAAAAAAATATTAGACACGTATTTTTTGCTTTATCATATAAATAAAACATGGTTTAGATAAAACGCAGTGTGGGCTCGCTACGTCACAAGTCAGTGTAAAATCTACCGGCCAGTGACGTCATGCCACATTTTAACGCATTGCCTACTCATTGGTATTGCTGTAATCTTTTGATTACGTAAAAAAGGAAAAAATATGTGTCCTATATTTTTTGATAAACTACCTGACTTCTTTTTTTTGACAGTTCAACAACATTCATTGCGTTATTTACGTTGTTGAACAGACAAATTTTTCGAACATATGAAGCAATGGATAGGAATATCTTTCAAAATGATTCAGATTATGATTGATCGTGTGTTAGGTACCGAATTCGGTTCCATAGACACAGTGCTAATTGTGTTTTATTATTTATTTTGAAATTATCAATAACCCTGTTTATTTTATTTATGGTTTCAAAGTTGATTCCTAAGATTATTCCTTGACGCATTGAAAGATGAGCAGTGCTATGATTTGAAGTTCCTGATAAATATAAGATCATATGAAACATTCCTGATTATTATAGCTCGGATGAATGGAAACGTGATTCTGGTGACATTAGACAAAGTCCCAGAGATGCTTATATGACATGGTCCAGACATTACGCTTTCTAGAGATCTGAGAAAACGGCACGTTTTTGAGCACATTTCCGGACTTATAGGTATGATGTGTGAATAAGACCGGTACCCTAATTGCGTAATACACTATCAATCGGAATCTGAATCGTTTTGAAACAGATTGCTAATCCATCGCTTCATAAGTTTGAAAAAAAATCTGTTCAACAACGTAAAAAACGCAATGAATGTTGTTGAACTGTCATCATGAAACAGATTAGTCGTAATCGTTTACGAAAATGTGTTGCGTAATTAGATAGCTGAATATTCTCCAGAACGTCGTACAAAAATCAAGTAGGTACATTAAGCAGGAAATCTGTCTCAACTTACGCTATAATATTATTTACTATACCTATTCTTATTCTATTATATAAAATTCAGTCTTACGTAAATACTTTGATTGGTAAAATCTAGACCCCTAGTTTCTTTAAACAAGTTTTCCTGTTGTGTCACCGAGTCTCGGACGATAACGACGCAACGTTTGTCCAATTCGCCGTTTGATTACTGAATCCAATTTTCTGGCAGGGACAATTCCCACGGTTCACCGTCGCACTTACTCGCCAGGGGTTTCCATACTAGACGCACACGCAATCGGAGGCTCACGTGTACCTCCGTAACGAGGATATATTTGCGTATGAAGAACACGAAATACCTCTGAATTGTGGAGGGAATAAGACATTCAACCCGCTCCTCCCCCCTTACACCACACCCCCCTACACCCCCTCGCGACCCTTTTAACTTTCATCTCTGTCGAGTGCTCGGTCCACATACTTTTGTTCTATTTGATCAATGTTATTAAAATGTCGCGGGCTTGCTGGATTACAAACATTTGACTATAGTAAAGCCGATTCAGAATAATAATGTCCCCTGAATTTCATGGAATTATCACGGTCGAGTTATTTGATAAATATCTCAAAATTGTGGTTTCAGGGTGAGATAAACATCGCTGTTTTTTTCAGCATGAATGACAAACTTAACCTAAATCATTGCCTTTTCAATCGCCTGTAGTAGTTCTATGAAGGTCTTCGAGACATTCGATGAAAACAAGATTATGACATCTAAAACTCTGGTGGAAAATATTGGTCAAGCAAAACCAGTACAGAACAGTACTATGTGATCGATCTTAATCATTGTTAAATCGCGTTATGCGTCCAACAATTGTAACGAATAACATTTGATTGCGGTCCACCCATGTGTGCGTACGCGCATCTCCGGGCGCACCGAGCCGAGCGTCACACGAGATCGTCGCCATCGGCCGTAATCACTGCTATCCATTCTGTTAAAACCACCCGAGGATAAATTAGTTAAGTAGAAGCTTCCGTTAATCGTCGGTCCACGTCGGTGCCGGTCGCTCGCTCTAAATGGATTAATTTATACTTATATGAACGAGGACGTTTTCGGTGTCACGCGAGGATGGGGTGATTGTGTTGTGATTGCTTGCGCTTCCTATGAACACGTCCTATATTAAACGGCCTCGCCTTGCCCGCCTGCCCGCTTTGCCCGCCTGCCTGCCTTGCCGCGTAGCCCGGATTGCTGCTGCCATTAAAACGTCGCTTTACGCTTGGACATTGTTATGTTGATATTGTGCTTTATGACTTCCGAATAGAATTGTTATCAACTTAATTTAAATCTGTGTTAACAACTTTCTTAATAAGGGTCTATTTGTTTGCTGTAATTGTATTTTATCACCATTGGATCTCATATACACGATTACGCCACATAGTGTCTCTACACATTCCTTCACAAATTTGCGTAAAGGCATGGACGTTTATTCATTGTAATGTAGCGCATTTGCGTTCGAATAATGGAAAGTTTTAAGAAATGCAAGTATTACTTGAAGCACCACTTAAGATACTTCCCTAGTATACGAATACTTATTTACTACCACAGTGCTTATGTATTACAAACATAGATAAACCTCGCTCCGTGAAGCACGAGAGGCGCGATGTCCACACACAGCGCTAAGACACCTGAGTCGCGCTGGGCGCATCGCTCACTGCAATCTGTACATTATTTCTCCATTGTTCGCGTAACGAGCCCCCCTCTTCGGGGCCACCCCGTACCCCTTCCCCCCGTCTCCTATTTCCCACACCCCACCCTGAGGCGGTGGGACCTCGCTCGCGCCTTTCTTTTATCATTCCTCTCTTTATTTCCGAATGCAAATAATCCTCCACACGTGTGAGAACCGAAACCATTGTTCTCGCCTCCCCCCTCTACCCCCACCGGGGACCTTGGTGACGAAATCTTTTTCTACAGCATTTAGGCAAATGTACCTACACAAATATTTCACGTGCTTACATCATATCTCATACGAGCTTCCTCGTTACCGACATCGTATCAGAAGAGACATTATTTGTGTGCACTGTCACACAAAATACAACATAGTAATGTTGGGGAATCTTTTTTGGCAAATGTTGATTTTCCGATTCAATCCTTTCCATTAATATTATTATTTTTAAATTAAATAAGTGAGGGTAAGGTTTTGAAAAGAATATTAAAGAAATACCTAATTAAACTGCACCTAATTACAAACACCTACCTACTTCAGCACCTAAGTATAAAGCTCATTGTTTAACAGCATCAACAGTATTGTCCTACAAGAATAAGTAGACTAAGATCTAAGATCATTAATTTATCTAATGGGTAGTTTTCTTGGCACCGACTATAACTGGACTTCGGCGTTGTCTTGTCCTCAATCAGAACTACCTACAGTGAAGTAATTTAGACGACGACGCCAAAGTGTAGAGCGACAACCGCCCTAGTTGCCGCGAGTAGAGGACAAACAGCTCGTTAGGCCTCCGGACGGCGGAAGGGTGGAGCGCCGCGATTCCCAAGAAAAACGCTAAGTGGGAAATCAATACGTATTAGGCGCGATATCGGACCGGTCGCCCGTCACACCATGATGGATGAACGCACCCAAACTTTCCGCGCCAAGTCTAATAATGACAATATACAAATTGACGTCCGCGAACACTTCCGAAACGCGATAGCTCGCTGTCGCCGACGCCACTCACGTTATGTATACAAACATGAAAAAAACTGATCGCTTTCAATTTCTGTAATAGAAATCTCAATTACGGATATGTTTTTTGGGTCTCATCTATCATGCGGCGTCCTGAGAAGACGGTGCTCCCGTGTGAGTCAATCGTCGCATCGAATAATGGCGTCGCCTTCGTGACGTCTCACAAGGAGTGCGATATTGGAGTGGATCGACAGGCGGGAGTCACCGCGTCTCTACATATTGAAAGCTATTCGGAATTTGCAAATAAATACACACATGCACGCGAGTACAGGCCGTGTCGCGTCCCGCGGTCCCGCCACCTCGCACACCACTCCGCTGCCTCTATAAAATTGAAATCGCATTTACTACCTCGCAGACACTATCATTTTGTTTGATGCTCAAAGAAAGTATAAATAAATTAAATGAGCCCGCATCCACTCTTAAACATTAAGTTTTATGTTTACCTCTTCTTCATAACGTTATTTAGGATATGTTATAGAGCTTTTTAAGAGCAGCGAAAACTATACGACACAACTCTCGAAAGGTTAGGAAATACATGCAAAATGCATTAGCGACGCACCCATCTGGTGCCCCATTACATTAAAGTCTATCTGCGTATTTACAAGATAATTTACAAATGTCTTCTTATATTTCACGTTTATATTTTTTGTACCAGTAACCAGTTCATTAAGTACTGAAAGTTCCAAAGAGAAGATTTGCTGCAAAACCGTAGCGTGGTATAGGTTTCAAGTAATTTAACCTGTAGTTGGCAAGACGTTTTAATGCGATCTGCTTCCGTGGCGTATAGCCTTACATGAGATTAACTCGGGGGTAGTTGGAAGCGAGGAGTTAGGGGGTAGTATTTATGTCACCTCGGGGACGCGAGCGCTCGCCCCACCCCAATTATACCGCAGTAAAAGTCATAAAAAGACACCCGAAGTTTTTACACGAACCAAGAAGAGGCTCACGCGAAATTAAGAGGGGCGCCGAAATGTGAGATGAGCATGAATTTTTTATAAGCCCAGATGATGGTGCTCCGTTTATGATGTCTTATGGCGGATAATGCCCGCGGTGCACGCTCGCTTTGTTTGCTCGCCTGAATCATTGATGAGCTCGCCTTTATAGCCGCCACAAGCCATAACTAATAATTAATTACCAATCCAACACTCCGCCGCCCTTAACGTGCCCAACTCCAAATATGTTCAGAGTGTAGGGCCATTGTGAAACTTGAAGCTCATTGATGTCAACATTTTAATCGGCATCGTGTTAAATATAGTAGCCATCTGCAATTTTTTCTCGACAGTTTCACTCCATTGGGTTGTAGGTACTGAGCGTATATCGTAAAGTATCAACGCGCCCAATATAACTCTTTTCGCACAGCAAAAAACTGGTCAACTTTATTTCTTTAAAAGAGAAGATAATGCTTTTAATAATGAATCAATTTACTCAAAACGATGCCTCAACGACAACAGCGTGCAATTGAAAAATACGAGTTAAATAAGAACATTGGCTCGACTATAGCAAACGATAGGTTAGATAGTGCGGTTCATGATAATGACAAATATTCGACTCTAAAATAAAAAGTTCAGGTTTATATCCAAGGAGGCCCCTTGGAATATTCAAACTCAAAGTCAACTTTTTCAATTCGAAGTATGGACGTCATAAATAATGCTTTTATTTAATGCGATTTATGTTCACGAAAGCAGGTCGAAAACGACCTGAGAGCTGGTTAACGCAAACAACGATTTTCGTTTTGTTCACGCTTGTATGAAACAATACATTCTCACGTTTAATTTCTTTCGGGTCTTAACAATTGATTCTTTTACGAGTGTGTTTATTGAGCTCACTCGAAATGCGTTAATTTCAATTGTGATTTTCGATATCGCAACTTGTATGTGGGTAGATAGGTGTGACGTCATGGAAAGCCTGCATTAATGATTTAAAGATTTTCTAGGGCATATGTAATAAAAATCTAGCGCAGTCGATGGCATAATGTGTCCGATGCCCCGCCGGGTATGAGATAAAGAGGCTTGGACACAATTCAATGTATAATTCATATTCTGAAAACACTTACATTAACGCGTTGCGTATCGCTCGCTACGCCATGTTTATAATCGCTAATATATGTGTAGAGACGTATTACAAAATATAATGAGTTTTACTTCTACATCAGCGCTGTTAATAAGATCCTTTTATTAACTTACACTAACACGAAATATTAAATTATCAAGATATATCTTCGCATCTAGTCCTGTTTGTTATTTTATTGAGCGAATTTATTTTACTTAGAAAATAATGTTGTCATAAATTTTACTTGTATCTCAGTTTCCATTTGCCAGTTGTAATTGGCAATTACGGTGCGATTGTTTTGAATATCTTGATGTTTAGATTGCTAAGAACAATTTCTGAGATTCAATCGATCGTATCGTTTTGTGTCTTTTAAGTTGAAATACCATTTAACATCTGTTACAAGCTCGTGTTCATCTTTGGTCCTTCGGGACGATTTTTTTTTCTTTAGATCTCTGCTGATATTATAAAACAGCAGCAGCAGCTACGCATTTTGTTTCTCAAGGTTTACCAAAAACATGATCAACTAATTATTCATTACCCAAATGACAGAAGTAACCCCAAAGTTTAGAGTAAGAGTAGGTAAGTGAAGTATAAGTGCGCGGTGCGTGCGTGCGTGCCTAGCCAGCCTCCGGTCGCCGGGCTCCGGTCGCGGCTAATATGATTATGACAGCAGTACGTGCCAGCCCAGCTCCGGGAATCCTCGCACAAATATTCATTAATCTTTCACGGTCCGACGTCCGCCGCGATGGAGATTTAATCAGATTAAGGATCATCTTTTTTTGCGGGAAAAGTCATGCCCTTTTGTTGCTAGTCGACCGTCGCTCGCACTTTTGTGCTGAATTTATGACGGCCGATGTTTGCTCTGAATGTAAATTTTATCTGCTAGAAAATTATTTTCGTAACCTTTTTCGCAGTAATATTGTGTTATGTCCATATAATTACTCGATTTTAGTTTACTGTTTGAAAGCAGTAAGTTGTTTATTTGTGTGGTGTGTTGTGTGGTAGACGGCGGCGCCAAGACGACTGTCGGTGTCCACAGACGCTCGAGTCGCGACCTCGCCACGCAGTCTACCGCGGACGCATCTCGCTCGCCTGGTGCGCTTATAGCCGATAGGACCATCACTTTTAGTGAAGCCCACTCACTTCCCGGTTATGTTAATGTTTAAAAAACACATTACTATATTTTAAATTTATAACATGTCCATGGCAACTTAACTGCCCAGCTTATTAATAACGAAAAATAAAAAAGATTATAATGATGATGCACGTTGGTATATGTAGACGACTCGCTGTTAGATTTATACAATTCATAAAAGTATTCGAAAGACTTCTCAAAAATGTTAACACTTAAATGGGCGCGCGCGAGCAGGCCGTTTGATTCGTAGATAGGGCGCGGAAGGCCAAATAAAAAGTAGAATTAAGCGCTGCGAAACGCGCGTAAAATTATTTTACCATTGTATGCAAATCGACGCCGCCGTGATTATTTTATTTCCTAAGAGAGTCCGAATATAAATCTCGATTAAAAAATAAACCAGTCTGTGGAACGTCTCTCTGTTGATAGGTGTTTAAATGCTTAGAGTTTAAAATTCAGAAATAAATTTTATACTTCCCTCTTTTAAATTGACTCATGGCTTTTAGTTATAAGATACAGACATTTCCAAAGTAAAATTACAAGCAGAGTCTGCAGACGCACTGAAAAGCAATAAACAAAAGGACAGACATACAAGAAATGTATGAATGAGTAAATAAATACACGAAAAGTTGACAACTGCGGGCCTTGCGGAGTTTGAGGACATTTACAGCTAACAAAAAGATCGTACGTGCCAACCGAATGTGGAAATACCTGCGCACATTTTTGATGAATTCTACACTGACAGCTACGCATCAACTTGCTACCGACTGGAGGATTTTTCGGATTGCTTTCTTTGCAATGTAAACTTTCAGATTTAACTTTACAAAATTAAGAAAACCAAATCAGACAGATATCGGTCTTCAAAGTTGAACCAGTGGCGCAGGAGACTAATCTTAAGTACCAACCGGTATCCAAATAAAATAATCATAACAATAATTTTTAAACAATGCAACTGTATAAGTCAAAAAGCTCGCGGCCATCGTAACATTCTTGACACCCTAGTGGTATAAAGCGGGCAGCCATCTTGGATATAAACGCATAACTCATTTATTAAAAGGAAACGCCTCGGTCCCGCGGCGCGCGGTGTCTAATGAAAGTTGGCGTAGCAAAAACGTCGCCTCGTCGAGAATGTGTCGCCCTCGCGTCGTGGGACGTGTACAGGCTATAAAAATACCGGTGGACCAGGCACCGGCCTCGACACCCCCTCTACGTTTCTTTTTCAATCAATTCAATCAACGGCAGTTCGATTGGCTTCTGACGGAAGGATATTGTGACATCCCAAACAAATGATACTGCTTTAAGGATCTCATCTAGTCGTGTCCTGAAAATATCCTTCAAAAGGGTCATCCTACGACATTCGAACGTCTGCAGACATTGGAATTAAGAAGTATGCCTAAATTCAGGTACAAGTCTATCAAAAATTTGACTCTGCAAAGTGAAATTCCAAAAAAACTAGGACAAACAGAGATGAACTCCGTTTCCTCTAGTGTTTTTGGAACAGTAAGCATCCTGTGAAAAAATCGGTTGCATGTTTCAGTTACATGAAGTGGACAGGTGGAAGATATTTCTGAAAGTAGGGGATTATTATCACAAGAACTACCACAATATCAACAAATAATGTCGATAGATCTATTTTCGACCACTACCTACCCAATCTATAGAGATAGAAATTCAAAACTAAAAGCGATACCTACCTACTGAAGATTTTCTTTGCTCAACACAAACCCAATGGAAAATATCATAGAACAATATGACGTGTTTGTATGAAATTCAGACGTATCAACGTATGTAACTTCAGTAAATCAATGAATAAGAAATGACGTATGTGGGGCCCATGGTGTCGGATCGCAGCCGACATCAAGGTCGACTACATAAAAGCTAGTCACTTTAAAACGGGAGCAGGTAAACTTAACGATTTTAATTCAAACGATAACTTAGCTACGGAAATGTCGTTTTCTACCTAAAGATTATTGCTTTATTTGTTAAGTGATCGTTTTTATCTGAAATAAGAAATTGAATGTAATTGCAAAGTGAAATTTAGTTTCGAGCTTTTCCTCAATCTGTCTCACACAACTGTCTACTATAATAAGTAGTAGTTCTAAAAATAGTTTATTATCGTATCATTTAAATTATTTGTAACATAGCTTTAGTTGACTTGGCTCTTTCTTTAAACGTGTTTTTTACGGCCACTGTTAATTTCAGCGGACAATGGGTGGGGCCATCGGCGATCGCGTCCGAACAATCGGCCGGGCGTGAGCGCGCTTAATTGCTCTCTTTACCGACGAGTAATTTCCATTCCAACACCTTAAATAAACACTAGTTATTTTAACAACCTTCGGCGTCAAACAACTTTATTGTAACCTACAGAATTGTTTGGTCGACTCGACGTTTCGAACAGAGTGAAATCAAAACATATGTACAATTTGTACGTATGTACGCCTCGGTAACAAACGTGCCACGATTCAATCAATGGGCTTGGTCAAAGAAGTGACCCATAGTTAACCTGAAGTTAATTTAACAGTCCACCGCTTGGGTGGTAACCAGCGACGATATTGTCTCGAAACATAACGGCTGATTTTACGATCAAATCGGCCAAGTTGGTGCTTAATGTAAAACCAGTTTAAATACACTCGTAAATCTCTTGAACGCGTGCCCACGCTGCAGATGACGTTGTGTCTCATGCAACTCCTTTTTTTTTCAGTCGTTTAATGTAGGATTCGCAGATGAAATACTCTAAACATAACTGATGTGTCTAAAGATAAGAAATATTCATATCACAAACCATAATTCTAAAACGGGCCATTATAATTCATTTTTAATCACGACGAAAAAAATATTACGTACAATTTTTTTTAATTCCAAATGGTTATTTTATAGCCTGACAAAACGTTCCAATGAATTGTTAGTTGATTAAATTTGTAGACGGTGCATTCCCATGGTCCGACTACGCGGAAATAATAGCGCAAATGAATGTGAATGGCATTACGGCTGGAGATCACGTCGGCCCATAAATCCCAACCCCCGATAGAACAATTAAAAGACGAGTTTAAAACAATTACGCAACGGTGGCCCCCGGGCTTGCTCGTGATGCCATAGAACAAAGATCAATGAAGCAGCAGGGACATGGTGCCCAAGTGCACTTAACGAAAACTTAAATATCTAGACTCGGTGCTTTAACATGTCATCCTTGTTGTTTATAATGAATATAGACCAAAATTGGTCCTTTGATCCAGAAAATTCTCTGCTCGGTAAATGGAAACTTATGTTTATCCTTATACACTCAAATGACACCTAAACCCAGTGAAGGCACTTTAACGCAAGAAATTCATACCAAGAATATATTATACTTTAAGATTCGTCTATTGTTTTTCAATTCTGCGCGCTAGTCTTTGAGCACGTGAACATATAAATCTGCTAAAATATATGCGTATCTGATAGAATGTTTTATTGTTTAGTAGCTTTGTCGAGTGTTAATCGAAATCAATTGTTTCGCCGCTATAAGTCATGCATAGGGTTTTAATTGAGAGTATCTCTTATGCATCTGAGCCTTGGGCTATTACTATAGTTTATTCACTACCCAATGTCTGTTTGCTGTAGGTCTTAGCCATAAATCCTGTTTATTACATTCATAAAAATCAATGCGGTAGAACAATGTTAGATTACCCATGGTTCTATAAACAGTTTTGATAAAAGGACCAATAAGAAAGAAAGAAAGAAAAATATTTTATTTGGGACACGCACAGGAAATACAAACAGTAAGTAATAATAAAAAATTATAAAATAAAAAACCGGCCAAGTGCGTGTCGGACCACGCACAATGAAGGGTTCCGTAGTTGGGATGAATTTATCCCAAGAACAAGCTTAACATTGTAGTTGAAAAACATGTTCTCCCATACGGAATGTATGGGAGATCATGTTTTTCAAGCCGCAAATTTAAGTTGGTCGATTATTACTCGTTAATCTGTAGAGCCTACTTAGCTCTGATAGTTTTCCTTTTAATTTCGTTATATATACTACTGCTGTGATTTTTTTCACAAGTCCAAGTACAACCATTTAACTAGAAGGGGGGGGGGGGGGGACACTTGACTCTAACAAAAAAAAACAGTTAAAAGCTTAATATTTCGCAAACGAATCCCTGAATCCAAAAATGTTCTGGACAAACTCACAATATTTTTGAAAGGCCTTTCTAACGATACCCCACAACATGGGATAGATGAGGGAAAAAAAAACGTCCCACTTTACGTGTAGGGGAGGTACCCTAGAAAAAAATATTTTTCTTGATTTTATTTTACCACTTTGTCGGCATAATTAAAATATATACATATGCCAAATAACAGCTTTCTAGTACTAACCGTCTCTTAGCTAAGCCGCGGACAGACAGACAGACGGACATGGCGAAACTATAAGGGTTCCTTGTTTACTACGGAACCCTAAAAAGGAGCATTTAAAAACTAACAGAATAATAACGACCTGTGCGAGGCCAAAAAGGCCCCTATCTCAGCATAATGCGAATGTTTTCCTATGAATTCGTCGAACAGCATGTGGAGGTATTAACAACTTAGATGTTTTTACAGTAGAAAGCCTAATTTTGTAAGAAAATGAACCACTTCAGCCGATGCATCCCATTAGTTTTAATTTTTGCGCTGTTGTCTCGCTTTAGACTTAACAAAAAAACCCCTAAAACATAAGATATTTAAACCAGAATGATATATAGAACAGGTGGACAACTTACATAAATCTAAGTCTACCTGCATAACGTCTCAAGTACGTTCATCATGTGAACACACGCTACGTTCAGTATAATCAATATTGTACGTCGTTTATCCCGAAGGCGGCAGCTCATGCGTCCCGCTTGCAGTACGTCCAAGCGATCTGCATCCCGCCTGATCCCATTTTAATGGAGCGCCCGGCAAACAAGCTTCCGAGCCGCTTACTGGCAAATCCACCGGGATCCCATGCGCCACTTAGCTCGCAAACGTACAATGTTTTATACTTGCTCCAACACACCCTGGTTCTTCGCCCGTGACACGAACATATCATTTATTTTAAGGCTGCTGAAAATACCTTGAATGGTTCCCCACACTCATAAATTCTGCCCTTATAAACCTATGCAACGGTTATAAATCCAAGCTTATAACTTATATACCAAAGCAGCGGTAAATATGGAAATTTTATCTACTGCACACGTCGCGACAAATTGTATGATTGCGCTTTTCAAAGACATCCATTCACCATTCATCTATCAGAGAATTGATGTGTAGAAGTCAAACAAAACGTCACCGGTCGGAGCGGCTGCTTTTAAATGGCCGCTGCTCCGCCATTTATTCGCACATTTAAATGGGAATTAATCTGGCATTGTGCGACCTGAGCGCGCTCAGCGTTAATATTTCGCTTCGTATTGACAATATGCTCACACTAAGGGCTTTGATTCATTAGCTGGAGGCGAACGACCTGCGGATAAAGGAGCTGGATCCCTCCATTCGTTCCATGGATGCGCCTGCGCTGACCTGCGCGCTAACGAGTCAGCCGAGTATAATGATCGCATTGAAGGCTATGACTGGCCGAATGACAAGTGTGAAACACAAACGGAAATAAAATTAAACATTTTATTATCATCTGACCTGTTGACCATTCCGCGAAAATCGGTAACCCACATAGACAGTCAAATAAATAAAAAATGGACTCGGCCTCGATAAGTCGTCGGTTTGAATAAATCATTCACGATTTGTCTTCCTCAACAGGTACAATTTTAAAATGAGGTAATTGTTATTCATGCAAATCTAACTTACACGAGCAGAAAATGAATCCTAAGCATAGACTCATAAATAATATAATCAGACGGGTGCCTCTTGTCTATGGTATGTAAGGAATAACAAGGAAGTGCCTCGTCGGGTTTAAAAACCGTACTCTCGTATCATTAATTTGCTTAAACATACAGAATCCGTATATAAAAAGTTTTATGACATGAAGTCAAAACATGCATGATTCATACTTTTGCTCAGGCTTCAGGGTTAACAGCTCCTTAACCAATACCAAACGCATTTCCTCTCAAACAATTGTTCCGTCGTTCACGAGATGAGAGCGTCTATAATTTTCTATCATTTTCGAAATAGCACGGAAATTATGCGTAATTTTGATACAAGACCAACTGTTATCTATTAACAATTTAAACTGAAATCCATGAGAGATTACGGAACATTTTTTGTATATCGATGGTTCTTGAGACTTCAGGATTCAAAATTTTCCATGATTTGTATTCCGTATGGAGAATTTACCACGTTGAATGCTGTAGTTCCGATGCAAGCTATTTTATAAATGTAAAGACGGCGCATTACATAATCACCAACTTGATTCGCTATTAGTATTCGGTACTAAATATTTATTTCCCTCGGCTTTTACGATACTTTTTGCTGTTCCTCGTAAAAATGTTTAGATATCACGGTTATGCTACGATTTGACTTTTCTAAACCATGTGGCTACTTAATAAATCCATCGAACTGTGCGACAATTTCATGAGTGATTACTGCTGCAACATCTGTTGCTCCGTTTATTTACTCACCTGTATAACGATTTATTGTATGTTTGAATGCAATCTATCGATTTATTTCTGTAATAAAAAATGATTAATCTACCTTGAAAATACCTCAAGTTCCTCCTGCTGAGCTCAAATATTTAAAAGATCCTGATACACAAAAACAGCTCTAGAAATACTAGTAGCCGAACGAAAAAACGGGTGTCTAATCGGATGAATAATAGTATAAAACATTGATTGTATTACACAAAGTAAAGGCGGCCATCATTTATCGCCGCTCCGAGTCGAACTCACTATAAAATTGAATACGAGCTCCCGGCCTGACGTTTCGATTTGCCGTGACGATTGTTTCAACTACCGGTTTTAGACAATTTGGAGTTCCGTGTGTGAAGTGTTCTGAAGCTGTATTCTGTCGCTTATGTTCTCATTTGTCACTCGTAACTGACATTCAGTCTTGTATTTTTGACAATTATTTACATGACCTTAATACTCGAAAAGGTCACATTTTTGTGTTCGCAAAGATATTCCTTTGTGGTTTTTTTGTAATAAGCTACAACATATCATGTAATTATGAATCCCAATTAGAACGAAAAAACACATGATAATTGCTATCGTACATTAATTATACACACCTTAATTACACACTCTAATTAAACACTACGGAGAACCCTGTTTGATATGCAGCCCGTACCACCTTCCCAATTTTTTATACGGCCGCCGTTCGATTTTAATACAAAGACAGATCTGGCATTAATTAAGCCTGGCTGATGAGTTCGCATCGTCCGTCTCGCTCGCCGCTCGCCATCATTACGGCTACATGTAGAAGCGAGAAGTTTTTTAATTCGTCATTATTCTGTGGCGTAAAGAAATGTTAATTTGAGGCAGCGTGAAATTAACAGCCGCCGCGTTGCCCTTTGTAGGGCCGCAGCGGCTGACTTAAACACACAACGGGTGACGAGATACACGGTCCTTTCATACTACACTCTCTTATTTGCACTCGATTACTCTTTTTTGTATGCTTTCATTAAGAACTGCTGCAGGTTGTTAAACATCAATTTGTATAATGATCGAGAAGAAGAAATTGCGATTTGCTTTAATCATGTCATTACTAATATGTAACGCTGTAGACGCAGCATGTCTTACTTGAGACGTCTCATCTAGATCTAAGTTATGTGCTTTATAAGGAAATTATGCAACTGTTTAGACGTGGAGATAATTTGTCGGTACATACAAGATAGATATAAGGATCACGATTTATTAGTACCTATGTACATATGTATGTGTATGTATGTATGTATTTGTACAACATTTGTCTGTATATTTTATTGCATTACCAGGAAACCTGTATTTGACGTACCGTAGATAGTGTTGATATGACTGATGATTGATTTGATTCAAATTAGGCGTCAAACAGGATTCCTAAGCGCAATAAAGGGTCATCTTATAACGTTCCCTGAAAAAAAAAAGATTGATATGAAGATTTAGGTGTGATAATTATCATGATGACATTGTGACATTAATTGATGTCGCAGCATACTTCAATCAAGATTTTGTTGCAGTGGTATCGCGTGAATAAGGAACGGCTGTGTCCAGACCTGATCAAGAAGTTTGTGCAGCTGTATCCTGATGAAGAGACCAAGGAGTTCCTGTCGGCTTCCATCGACAAGTCCTCGTGGGTGTGGACGCAGATCTGGTACCTGTTGGCCAAAGCTGTGCTCAGACACTTCTGGTCCGTCACGGATATTAATGGGTAAGTTTATATCAAATATTTTGTATCCTAGAAGTTCCTTATCAAGGACACAAGATAAATAGTTGGGTTGTTAAGAAGATCCCAGGCAAAAGGATATGACTCATCGAGATAGCATTAGTTAAACTGCTATTGGATATACGATTCTTGAAAAAATGGACATAAGTTCTATCTAGGACCAATATATTTTGTATAACAGCAGTAAGGGGTCGTTCATTGATTACGTGAGGCGCTGTGGCGCTTTTTCGACGACCCCTTTCCCCTTGGTGAGATATCGATATATTTGGCTCGACCCCCTCCCCCCACCCTAATATCACGTGAGATTTTTCAAAATGCGTATTTTTTTGTGTAAATACTTTAATCTGTGCTTGCATGCGTTAGATTTATTTAAAAAAACATCATTTGATTAATTATTTTTATTTAACACTAGTACTCGTATACTACTAAGAACGTAGTCTAGAATAACTGCGAAAATCGACAAATAAAATACTTAAATAGAAACTACTAAACTGGCCGCCCATTGTATATTTTGTAGTGTTTGATTAGTATTTTTTTGTTATGTATTTTTGTGGTGTACAATAAAGTATATATAAATAAATAAATAAACTTGGGTGAGATTAGGCTCGACCACCTCCCCCCCCCCCCCCTAAACGCCTCACGTAATTAATGAACGACCCCTAACGTGTTTCGGCTGAATGATGACGCTTTTGGATGACTTATCAATTCTTCAAGGCTGTGATCAAATATCTACAAAGGTTGTGGATATTTCTATGAATTTAGCACTTCGCGAACCTTTTCCATCTGGGTAGGCTGTTGCAGCGACACACAAATGGAATATCAAGGTAAGTAAAGCATTAGTCCTTTTGGTCTTTTGTTACTTAAATAAAAAAAGTATTTGGGCAAGCGTGGTGATCAATACTCGCCTTCTCTGTATGAGAAGAGGCCTTTGCCCTGCAGTGGGACAATAATAGGCTGGTATTATTATTATTAGTATTTGGCCAACGGAGCTCTGCTCTGGTGAAAATAGAGAATGCTCATTTAATAGTATAGGAAAGTTCATACTAATTCCATTTACCTATAGTACATACTAACTCCATGCTGCCGTGATAGTAGGTTCCTACTAATTCCATGCTGCCATGTCATTATTCTAAGGTAGCCATCTTGTTCTAAACTTTGGGCGACCGAGCTCGACAAAACGTTTTTTTTTTCAGATTAGAGACCTAACTAGATCGATTTTTCGCCCCCGTAAACCCCTTTACTGCAACTTTCATCGCAATCGTTAGAGCCGTTTTCGAGAACGTGATTACAAATATATATATATGTATAAATATTGCTCGTTTAATAGTATTTATAAGACAACAAAGATTTATTACCTATGATTATCTTAAAATTTGAATTGGCCTTCATAATAGCCCGCTCGTAGATGAATAACAATTTCGGTTTACGAAGCACAAAGTGTCAACAGAAATGTACAATATACTCACACACGTGTTGGTGGTGGATCACAAACAAGAGATGAGGTGAAGGCAGAATAATGGAAAGAAAAGGTTATGCTAAAGAAATTGTTTGCTGTCACATTGTCTTTGGTAGGCTTAAGAAAATATGAAGCACGTTCCAAGAGCCTCAGAATTATTCTAAGAAAACTCATATAATATACCTTGGTAAAATACATTGTGAAGAAAACTACACAGCAGCTGAAAAGAAAATACTTGAAATTCATACTCGTTCTAAAGATATGACTGATATGATTCCAGTGGCAAATAAAGATATCAAATATATGTCTACATATTATTATGATTTGGTAAAGTAATCTTTGGCAGGCTTAAGGATCACTATCACAAGAATACCTATGGATAAATTGAATGGCGGTTTCAAGTAAAACTAACCAGTGAAATGAGTTTTGTCATCTACTAGTCAATCAATCTGCCTAACCTTTCCCAACTATTCTAGTCTAGTCTACATACTAGTAGGCATACTAGTCTTACCGGCTGACCAGTCCGGTAAGACTGGTCCGCTTTCAGTCTTACCGGAGGCAGCTGAATACCAGTATTTGACATGAAGCGACTTATTTGTCATCTACTAGTATGAGAGCTCAATTTCACATTCATCAACTATATTTGCTATGATTAGCTAGCAGCCACCATCAAAGCGTTTGAAGGCTTAGGGATATGTCGTAGCTCTCGTATCATCATCATTTTTCTCTTTCCCCTTTTTCCAATTTATTTTGTGTACGACACAGTATATCCTTTTCTTCAATACCTACTTCTTTATAAGTCGTCGCAGTTCTCAAGATTTTAGAGGTATGAGAAACAGGGTGTAAAGTTCACTCATCCTCTATAGAAAAGGGAGAATCCTCCGACCAGATGTGTGGCGTGTCTGGCGGGCAATAGCCCAATGGTTAAAGTCGGGAGCTTGTATTTATGTCGACCGCGCGGTAAACTCTAATTGCGCGATGCAGGATTTGTGTGACGTCAGGTATTTGATGCGTAGTTTGCATGTGGCGATGTAGATGGCGCCACAACAATGATCTTGTAGTGGATTAAAGTTTCTGGTACTTAATATTTTCTGTATGAATAGAAAATATTCAGTACCAGAAACTTAAATCAGGATTTCGATTTCATGTAATTCAGTTACGATACCACCACACAACTCACTCGCTTTTCATAGATTTCATGATTCCCCCGATAAAAGCTATTTGGGAAGCTTCCACCTGTCTAGTGTGGAGTAATACCACTATGAATTGAATTGAATTTTTAATTTGTGATTTCCTGTGCGAGTCTCAATAAATAGTTTGTCTTTCTTTCTTTTTCTTTATGAAGCTTGATTATAATAACATCCTTTTCATGATCGTGTACTAAGACAGTCTGAAGGAAAGTTCCATCTTCATCATTAACCTCCAACACTTTAACGGTTACTTTCAGCCTACCAACGAGACCTTCGGACACTGCTCTGACCAACTACGTCAAACTTTTTAATTTAAAAGTAATGAATCATATCTTTTACAAACGATGAATTGCCAGTTGAATGACGACAATGGGGCATTATTAAGTGCGTCCAGATTCGTCCAATTACGCCAATTACAATCTCCCGGTACATACATACGTAGATGTGGGTGTATGTGTTATTTCCTCATACATTGTGTTGCGCCTGCACAAATTAACTAATTCGGGATGTGATTTAGTCTTTTGTTGCTTTTCAACTAATGGTTCTGTGTTTCGTTCATTTTATACAAGGCTAACTGTGACATGACAGCGTTCGCTATTTTGAGAGCACTCAAAAATAAAGTAGTCATGTAGATCATCGAGTAGAAAGAGACCATATATTTCTATTCTAAGCTATAGTTACACCCGTACACCTCAATAAAGCGTGGAGGAAGGGCCGAGGAAGAATGTATTATGTTAGTAAAAAAACATTAATTATCCATAATTTCAATTCTGCCTTAGATGTTGTCAATGTCTGGACTTCAAACCAAAATATTCAATCTTTAATAATAAAAGTACATCAGTGGATATCGATAACAGTATCCATCCGCCATAATTGCATCAGTAGGGGCGTCCGTCCGCTGATCGTCGGGTGTCTATAGCGGACCACTAATAAATAATTTAAATAAATTGACGGACGAGATTTACTCATTGGTTGCTTCCGTCTCTCAATTACGTTTTATTTATCACTTACTACGCGTCGACCGCCGCGAGTATTGGGCGAACAACTGAACTATCGAGAAACTAATATTTAAGAGTCCGGGAAAGGATAATGCGTAGCACATCTACTATTTGTCGCAAGATCAGTGGAAAGGGAAAATGTAATCCTTTGAGTTGCATTCAGAGGATCCGAAGGTTGCTGCACTGCTTTCCCATAACAGCCTTAAGAAAGTAAGAAAAAGTATTTATTGAGACTCGCACCGGAGATCAGTAATTATACTAAAACACACTCATAGAAACATACGATTACTGACAAATGCTTGCACTGACTGGACAGGTCCACTCAAATTTGTCGTTTTTTTCTCAAAAGACCATTTCAGACTGTAATCTACATAGTCCTCATATGGCCTGACCAAGATTATGTCTGGACTTTAACGAACTCATCTAGCTAATTTTAATATATTTTTTTAAATGTCGTGTAAAAGTGATTTCAATATCCTATTTACAGAATAAACAATTTCATTTCATTTCATAAATAAAAAAAAACAATAAAAATCGCTAGGGATTAATACTATTGAGACACAATTCACCAAAGGTTTTACGGCGACATTTTTACATAATAGCACTACTGCAGCCTAATTACGTAACACACTTTCAATCACAATCCGAGAGTTTTGAAGGATATCCATTGCTTCATAGGTTTAAAAAATTCGTCCGCTCAGCAACGTAACTAACGCAATGAACGTGAGTGAACTGTCAAAATGAAACCCATTGCGATCAATTGTCATTTTATGTGTAACGCAATTAATCCACGGGTCTTGATTGGTTTTCGAAATAACTAATAAGCAGTAGCCGAACATTATTTCTTGTTTCTTTCTACAACAAATGAAATATCCTTCAAAGTACATACATATATTTTCTACCAGTTAATTGTTTCATTTCCAAAACTCATCAGTAATCAGATTCTGACAGCACAAATGCTTATAATAACGCTTGATTAAAAAATAATAAAAAAGGAGCGAAATAATTAAGTTCTCTTATAATTACTTGTACCTGCGTATGAGTTAGTGCCCACTCTTTTTGGTGCCTTCCATTATCCTGTTGCATTTATCCGAGTCATCATCATTTGGTGCTTTTATGTTTTTTGTTAATTTTCGTTGTGTGTTATAATTATGTGCGTGTGTTTGGAGTCATAAGCAAACGTGGACGCGGCAGTTACAGGATGTTTTTCTTTCTTAATTTAATATTGAAACAAAATAATCATAACCAGTTCTCTTAATTTTAGAATAATCTAATGGATATGGGACTCTTTTTTGGCTTCCTCAACCCTTTGACGAGGAAGACCTTCGATCGAATACAATTCATGCTATGGGAGTCCCACCACCATCTTTATCCTCATTTCTCCTGCCTTTGTCCCACTTTATTTGGGATGGGTACAACATGTCTTTTTGTTCCATAGTTCTCTATAAAAGTAAATAAATAAATAATCCATTTATTCTACTACCCAATTACACTTATTTACAAAATGTTTGTAGCATGCGTTTAACATAACTGAATACCATTTTTAACATGCAAATTAATTTTGATTCGGTGCATTTTTAATTATTCGCATAATTTTTCTAATTTCTTGGTTTTTAATTTTGTCAGATAGTCTGATTCCCAACATGCTTCTTTCCATTTTGCGTTGACATATTGCTAGCTTGTCGTCCTCACATTTTCTTAGCGACCAACTTTGACAACCTTTCTCTATCTCTCTATACAGGGTTATTGGTAAAACACCAACAACCTTTTAAGGCGTCATTGTATTCCTCATTATGAACCACTTTTACTATCGGACCAAACCTGAAATCATGAAAAAAAGATCAGCTGTTCTCTACATTTTGACGACTTATGCGAACATAAATATAGGTAGATATAGGATAGCAGATTTTTTATTCGTGATTTCAGGTTTGGTCCCATAGTAAAAGTTGTTCATAATGACGAGTACAATAACCCCTTAAAAGCTTGTTGGTGTTTTACCAATAACCCTGTATAACTAGTCATCATCAATGGATTGGAAAATCCTTGAGATTGTATACATATGTTTATTATTAGCAAAATCAGTCTTGGCAAACGGATTGGTGACATCGACACAAGAAAGATGCTACCAGCTGTCATCCCGCCATACCTTACCCCTAAGTCACTTTCCACGACTCCCACGAGAATGTTCAATTACAAACTGATTTCCTCATAACTCAATGTTGTCCCTACTTACTATTTACACATGCTGAGACATATTTCATTATAAAATGATAATATTTTTGTGAAAGTTCCGTGTCGCGATGGCTCCCCCTTATTCAGTATATCCGGGATATTAATCATAGCGCTATTAGTCAGGATAGAGGACTCACTGAGCGCCGCCCTATCCACTTTTCCGTCCTAAATGAATATATTTTCAATGAATTTCAATTGTTTCACATTTTACTTAATGTACTTACGTATCCTCTACTATACTCATTTAATTAGAGCTGCTGACTAATCTTGTCGTGTCTTGCATAAGAAATACCTTGTAGGTTGACTGCGTTTTTTTATGCTATCATTTTCTTATCCACATTGGCATGTGGATATCTACTTCAATCTTATGCTTAAAAGCTTATTTTTATAAATGCCTTGCAGTGAGCTAAGATGTCTAGTTTCCGTAAGTAATCCTTTTTCCATGGAAGTTTTTATAAAGAACTGAAATACAGGAGCAGCAAAGCCTTATCACTTATCAGCTCTCTTATTACCAGTTGTATGAGAAGTTCTCAAATCCCTAGATAATCTTAAAAACTTCTGAATGCATTTGAAAAATTCTTGTAAAAGAAATTGGCTTCGATATTATGCACTGGAATTTATTTTTAAAAGTTCCTGTCTGTAGCTTTCAAAGCAACGTTTAGGGTTTCAAAATCTAGCTTATAGTAACCTAAATTATAGTGACACTAATGCTGATAATCAATCGGATGATCTAGCATGTCAATTGAGGGAAACAAAAGCTCTATTTAGTGAACGTTTTTGGTAACACAAATACTATGTATTTTTCAACAAGACACATTTGAGGTGTTTTTTTAAATAAAAATAGTGTTTTGTGATGGCGAAGAAAGCTTTTCTTTTTATAAAAAAAATACTCTACCTACCACAGTGATTGAAGTTCTTGAAATCGGGTAAATGATAAGTTACAGCCGGTAACCAGTGCCCAGATCTATCTCATTCTCTACCATAATGAACTAGTTTAAATAATATTTTCCCGGCATAAAATCTTGCCACTTAATCTAACCACAACTAAAGTGAAACAAAACGATAACCGATTTCCCCCGGATAAGTACAGCTATTTCAACAAGTAGTAAATCATTCAACTTTATTTCAACTCCCACCGAGTTTTATTATTTATCTACGAGTACTACATCTCGTTTAATAAATTCGTTGAGGTTACTCCGTTGAGTCACAGTGCGACTGTGGAGCCATAATATCACAAATGATGCCTCACCTCTTGTCGTGTTCTTTTTGCAATAAAACCTGCACTATGGAAGACCTTTGCGAGGCGTTTAACGCTATCGAAGTCGCCGAATTTCGGTCGAAACTTATTTAGGACTAGAAACTTAATTAGCTTCTGCCCATGACTTCGTTCGCGTGGCAGTCTTACGTAAGACACCACAATAATACTATACTAAAATAGTAGTAGTGCCTAACCTTTTTCCAACTATGTTGGGATCGGCTTCCAGTCCTCCGGATGCAGCTGAATACCAGTATTTTACATGGAGCGACTGCATATCTGACCTCCACAACCCAGTAACCTTGGTAAGACTGGTTGTCAGACTTTCGGGCTTCTGACGACCCGAAACGACTGTCAAAGATCTACGAATGACAGCCGGGACCAACGACTTGACATGCTTTCCGAGGCACAGAGGAGTCTCAAGTAAAAAGTATCCTATGTCCTAACCGGCTGGGTTGGGTTGTTTGTACATTTGTAAATTGGGTAGACCCAATTTCATCCAAATCCGTGCAGCCGTTTTAGCGTGAAAGCGTATCAATCAAACAACAAACAAACTCACTTTCGCATTTATAATATTAGCTAGGATATGTATGTAAAAATTTCCGGTAGTATATTTGCGTGATGCTGAAACATACATTCAGACAAACAGACAAAAATTCTAAAAGCTATATTATTATATCCGGCATTAGACTCGTTCCCAGACCTCGTAGCAAAAACTTTTTTTCAAAAATATTCAATGTACGGTTTTAACTTCGCTTTTTTTTTTTTATTGGCCTGCGCTGTACCACTCCTGGGAAAATGCCTCCCCCCGCTCCTTCCATCGTTCGCAAGCCCAGGCGTCCTTCCAGTTTTGACGGAACCTGGGTATGTTCCGTCAAAACTGTAAGAAGCACCACTATCCCATCATCTCCTAGCTGGTCTGCCGCGACCCTAACTTCGTTACGTGTCAATGGAAAAATATATATAAATATATATAGTTATGTGTAAATGGAATCATCGATACGTCGAAGAAGAAGGTAAAAACATTTGTACCCAATAATTATTCAGCACACAGCATTAAAGTCATACAAACGCATTTCAATCAGCAAGCAGACGAGCTCATTGACACCGAACAATAAATTCGGCAAATCAATTGGCAAATGGTAATATTCGGACTCGGCCATATATTGAACACGTCTATGCTAATGTGTGGATAAATTAAACGCATTGGCGTTTATTAAGACGAATTTGCGGGTCATCAGGGTCTTTTTCTATTGTGATATGGACATCTTTCTAGCTATCACGCTTGTTACACAACTGCACCCAAAAAAAGGAGTATATATTATATTTTTTCTTTTGTCTTAGTTTTGGACTCCAAGGTTCGTCTTTGTCATATCGCCCCTGAAACTTCTCTCCTCCTCTCCCGTGAGTTGAATAAACACTGACTAATACACTCTATTCCACTTTTTTTTAAATCAGTATCATGGTTTAAAAAAAAGTGGATAAAGTGGAAACCTAATCAGTCTATAATGTTCCCACTGCTACGATTCAGACCTCCTCTCGGTGAGACGGAGTGAGCCGTAATCTACTACCCGGGCCCAGTGCGGGTTGGTAGATGTCACATGTCTTTGAATTTTTAGTTCTAGAACATGCCGGTTTCCTCACGATGTTTTCCTTCACTGTTTTGAGAGCAGTGGTGATGAAATAATTTACACAAAGTAATACGCCTGTCTCGCCTGTCTCTGTGCCTGGTTCGAGCCTACGACCTATAACTAACCGTTACCATTGGACCACCCCTGCTCTCAATCATGTTACTTATCAGTACTCATTACTGGATGTGGCCCTGTCCCGTAGGCTTTAAAATCCTACTTACAATATTTTGCTACATAGTTCGCTCTCCGATGTTTCTAACCGTAACTGCGTGAAGTGTTGGTCCTAAGTTACCTGCCTATATGCAATGATTTTATTCGTTAGTAAGTTTTCAGTTGTCACAACTATAGCTAGAGACGAAGTATTGTCTTCGAAGTCATAGTCTAACGACCTTCATGGCTTTTAGATGTTCCTTTACCAAAACAAAGTTCAAGGATCATCAAAATAATCTCCATGTAAAAGTGTACCACTTACAGCCATACTAAAGATAAAGAAGTTATTAAATGGGGCTTCTATATTTACATAAAAAATATGGCAGTTGGCTTTCTATAATTTCCTTGCAAACTAAGCGACTTTGATAAATGATGTGGCATTAGATTTGTGTCAACTGAAGACGTCATTGGACGTCGAGTAATTCAGAATGAGGTCACAAGTCCTCTAGAACAGTGCATGTCACGTCGATATTCATAACATTTTCGCATTCGTTTGTGGGAATTGCGGTCTCATCGAAATTTTGCCTCCAGGTTACGAAAATATTGTACGAAAAATTTCGGATTCCTTACAGCTTAAAAATATTACTCATTAAACTTAAAGTTTTCCACTAAATCATTTTTATTTACTGTAATTAAGCCTTGTTTTACACAAGCTCCTAAAGCACCCACGTATCTGATCATATTATGCGAGAAAATTCCCCGAAATATATTTACACAATAATTATTTGTGAATTAACGCGATAAACTTAAAGAATCACCACTATATGCAAATTTTACCATAAAGGCTTAATATTAAACATTAAAATGATTGTTATTGCGCACGTTAATTATCCCGACCTTTTTAAATCGTTCAAGTTAATAATACAAAAATGCCGTATAATTATTTTTCGGACACCATTAAATATTATTAAGTTTTTTGACATTTCTTCTTAATTGCCTGTTTTTTTAAAACCATAATGAGATTCCTTATACAATCTCATATTTTACGTTACAGTAAATTGATTCGATTGTATTACATATTAAGTTTGGATTATAAGATCCAACCGTTATTAATAAGGTGTCGATGAAACACGTTATAAGTGTGGAATATTTATTGGCACCGTCTTACTGAAATCAATTTAGTTGAAGCCACGACAAGTATTTTATTTAAAGGACATGCGTTTTGTATACGGGGTTTTAGAGCTCTAAATGGGGGTGTTGGCAATCATACCCTTTCGAAATCTTTACTATGAATATAACCTTTTCGGAACAGTCGATAGCGATCGTTACCCATTAACCCATTTTACCCCAGTAACGTCTAACAAGTTGTGCGGAAAACAAGTGAACAATTGTTTTTCCGCTCGCAGATCATTGGGAATGTTTATTTATTTATTGTGGCCACTAAACAGGCGTGTGGTCCGTATTCCGCGGCGGTCTCCACTTTTCAAGCAGCGGTGTGCGATCGCTCGATAGTGTACCATTAGCGCGAAGAGTCGCGCCGGCATCCAATTGTGCGCTTAGATAGCGCATACAAATGTCGATCGGCGGGCTCCGTTCCCGCCTCGCTCGCCCCGCTCATCTGCATTCAATCCCATTGTTGCCTTTATTATTGGATATATGCGTAATCGCTAATTTATGGATCGCACTGACCGCGCCAACGTCACCCGTGATCTAATCTATGTTTGCGGCTTTCGGCTTGTTTACGTAGCGTGCTTAACAGGACTATTGTTACCATTTCCATATCATGTTATTGTAATAAACAAGAACTGTATACTATTCGCAATGAAGTGCAACCCTTTATATCATTAGCAGATATATAATTAATAAACGCGTTTTGTTCGTCAAGTAATAATCATAAAGCTGTTGGAGTAGATGAAGATAGAGAATGGGACGTAAGTGCGGCATTGAATGTTGTATCGTTTCTTTTGGTCCTCGATCCCAAATCACATAACTAGATATCGATGTGATATCGTAGGGTGACAATAATTATCTGCAACAAAAAGGCGACAGGATCGTAATAGGGACTGAAAAGACGCGCCGGGCTCGCCGCCGCGCGCCGCCGTAAAAAGCGCAAAGAAAACACCTCGATATAATCGCACAAAAGCCGCTCCTGAATCCTACCTCAATGCTAATTTCCACTATCGCGCTCGCCCTCATTCATTTTCAATCGGAGGCAGCCTCCGCTTACTTCTATTTTTTTAAAGATCACATTAAAGAATCGAATATGGTGGATGTTTTTTTGCTCGGCCGGTGCGTGCGACGCGATTTATTTATTTGCGAGGTTTTTTAAAGCGACATTCCGGCTCGCTGTATACTTGTGTCTACCCGCAATTGGCATTTCGGGCTAAGCGCGAGCTATACAAAGTCGCCGGTTTTAACGGTTGTTTTTAACGCTCGACCCTCTCGCGCAAGAAACCGAGGATACAAATAAATTATTAATCGTTTGTCCTGTCTTTTATAAATTAAAATCCGTCCTTTTTTTGGTCGACCGCGCCCCGGTCGTGTATTTTTTGGTCGCGTCGCGTTTCGTTGTCTGTCCTCGAATTTATTAAAAAGCTTAAGCCAGAGGTGAGCAATTAAATCTGTGACAGAAATTAATAAGGGAACGGGCCGGGACGCGGGCGACCGCTCGCCGCCACCTTATTAATTCACAGCTTGTATGCTTTATTAATCCTCTTATTATAAATAAAGACCTTTCAAAGTGTGCCCAAGTTGTTGTAAGCAGAAATTTTGTGCGTAACTTACCTTTTTCGACTGCACTATGAAAAGAAACGTAAACATAAAACGTGCCCTGTGTACTTAATATTTGCTACGTGTTACTTCAGGAAAAAAACTTGGAGGCTCACATAATACATTAAAGTAAGCCTTCCGGGTTCGTCGGTCCAATAAATTCATGAAAATTATCTAATTACGTGTGTGCAGAGAGAAAAATCGCAAGTTACTTACGTAACCGCCCGGAAAATTACAGGCATAAATCACGCGGCGGCGGGCGCGCAGGGAGGGGATGATTTTCCATTCGCTATCTTCTACGTTAGTATTATTTTGATTTATTTCCGTACGTAATGAAAGCGTACGTCTCGGTGTTGATGTACCAGAATCCAGTGGTTTATTCATTTCTGTAGATTGCCTTATTGGTTGGGCGCATCGTTATTAACTAAGTAGCTGAAGTATAAATCTTGGTGATCATAAATTTAGTAATAAAATAGGTTGAGAATTACCACAAATAGGTGTTACTTGTGTGAGGAATAAAACGGCGGACGTTGTGGCGAGGTGTGGAGCAGTAGGATGCGTGATGGGGCGGTGTACACGCTCGTTAACATGGAAAGTGCTACATTCCGCGACACCGCACATTAGGCTGCGGCTGCGCAATTATGCGCGACTCTCATTGCGCGTCCCTGAGTCTCGCGTCCTAGGTGCCTTGGTGAATAAAAGTGTAACCGCTGCGATCAGGCGACTACTTATACGCTGGCTTATTGGATCCATATTTCCTGTGCTCGAGAAAATCAAATTAATCATATAGAGTTTTGATTAACAAGTAGAGTTTGTTAAAACTTTGTTCATAAACAGACATAGGCAGGTATTTAGGTCTCGCGAAAAGCCATCTGTGAGTACCATTTCCAGTGGATGCTTACAGGCCCACAGTGAAATCTGGTTGTCCCTAATAGTAGATAATCTATTATAATAATCATCCCAGACGAAGGACCACCACAGCTAGCCATAAGGCTCCTGCAAACATCGCTATCAGAATCAGCACAATTTCATAAGTTAGACCCTTTATAGATACCTAGTTTAGAAATATATCACCTGCGTTATCTGTTAGGAAATCTATCAGCCCTACGGACGTAAATCATACCTTAATAGCACAGTAAACTGTATGTACAAAGTCTTACCCAAATTCCAACGGCTTGTTGGTGAAAGTAACTGTTATAAATATCACAGCATTCATTGTAGTGTTTGACCCTTAGGCCGGGTTCACGACAGCGGCGTTTTGTCGTCGATACGCAACGTTGTTATTGTGTACGTACGCGACGCAGGAATGCTGGGAATGACGCGTAATGGCGGCCATTATCGTTGCGCTAAGCAGCCGACGAGACGCGACCACCAACCTGATAGCCGATCGCAAGTCTGTGTACAGCCTTATGCACAATCTACGTTGTGTTCATGTTGACCAGATGTAGGAGATATCTAGTTTAATTGGGTTTTGGATGGTTTTAGGAATTATATGCACAGAGCAAATGATTAAAACCTGTTACAATATGAAAAACAAACATATTTTAGCAGTAAAAGGACCAAAATAATCACTACAATATACACATTTAGTTTAAGGGAAACCAACTCTATGAATGTTAAACTTACGATACATATTCAGCTATCAAATCAACATCGAAACATAAATCCGACTATCAATCGTTCTAAAGGCTGCCACATAAACCTTATCCGACACAAACTCGAACGGTAGACCTAAACAAATCGTATAACTTAGAATCCAGAACAAAAGGACCACAAATCTCTAACAGCAGCTCGAACATTTCTTAATTAGCCAGTTTTTATTGTACAACAAATTCGGTTAACTTCAACAAAGGCTTCTAAGAAAATAAAAATAAATTTGATTCGTGACGAATCACGAAGGTGTTTCGCCTGATCCCTCGTAACCCTTTTTGTGACTCTGACTAATCTAGAGATGGCCTCTGGATGTTTTTAATTAAAGATAATGTAACATAGCAGCACGTACCTACTGCGCAACTACGCCGGTTAGGGTTGTACTGCGTAACTGCACCGCCTAGGGTTGTACCAACGTCCGCCAATTAAGTTCAGGACCGAAAGGAATGTTCAATCAGAACAGAGGAATATTTATTTAAATAAATAAATAATTGGTCCTAATAGTAATTGCTACTTGTAACATTACTCAACATGTTAGTAACAATATTTCTTAACAACTATGTTAGTAAACTTAACCTACACACTTAAAGAATCCCTGCTACACGCTCAACAAAGATGTGAGCTTGCAGCAGCGATTCATACACAAACAGTCCAGTCTGCTCGCGATACACTGCAGTATATTATTGGGGCTGGCCCGCACCCGGCGCATCAGGGAAGCGCATTTATATTTGACGACGATGAATCAAGATCCAGTACCTACACTGGATCTCTACAGAGCTTTTCAAAGATTGATTGTAGAAATTAATGCACTTATTTGTAAGTAAAATCTACATTTCAAACCATTTAATTCATTTGTTGATTTTGGATTTGTCCGTAAAACCATCATCGCAGCTTGGTTTCTGAAAATATAATTTTACTAGTTCAGTCGTCAATCTTGTTTATTATAAAGTGAGAGCCCTGCCTCGTCGAGTGGACGGCGGTAATTAGTAGAAAGCGCTCTCGAGCAGTGTGAATAGCATCGACAATGTAGCCGGTAGCCGCCTCGCCACCTCTACCTATATTCAATTAAAAACACAATGCCTCGACAACTGACCACTTCAGAGATGAAACCAACCTCACTCATCTCCGCGCAAACTAATTCTTCTCACTATATGGACCATAAATTATACGTAGCACACTATATGTTGACTATGTTGTTGAACGTGAACTTTTATTGGTTTTAACGACAAATTATCCCAATCGTGATCAATGTGATCATTGAAAATGACTCAACACACGAGACACACATCTAACTGCGCTCGGACGGAACCTTTCTAACTCATTGCCCAAAAAGTTACATTAAGATGGTCGTTAATAGTCGCCTTGATTACCATCTAAGTTGAGTGGTGAACGATTATTTCGGAGTCGGCTTCTTGATGCGAGAGAAATAAAATGTAGGCGCACGCGTCGCCACCGGGTTACGCTGTCGTTAAGAAATTACCGGGCGCGCCGTCGACGCCGCCGATTTTATCGATGGAATTTATCGTCGACACTGGTCGACTCGCGCGTGCGCCCTTCCCTATCAATGCGCATACAATATATGGGCGTTTAGAAATCTCCATTATGATCCTCTGATATGCACAAAAAGTCTTCATCTTGTTAGATTATCATAAACGGAAGCAATAAGCTAATGTCAACATTACTGACGAGCAAACAGCTTCGAGTCGAATAAATTCAGTTTATTAATTTGTTGTCAAAACAATTTCTCCGATTTAATTTATTGAGAGCATTGGTGAGGTGTATGTGTGCGCGAGCGCAGCACGGTAGTAACGAGTGTATAATTATTGTTGGCCGCGGCGCCGGTAGCCGAAAGGCCGACTCATCGTAATTTGATGGCGTCGGCCGGCCCGCCCCGCCGCTGCCGACAAAAAACTAATTAACAGAGATGGACCACGAGATAGCCACCTCAACCTACTATGTTGCATTCGCAAGAACAAAATAAAACATTGTGAAACCATGACGATGACATTCAACCAGATTATTTTTGTGATTCATTTGCTCATACCATGGTTTAATTAGAAACCAGTTGTGGCGTCTTAAACTGCATTCCTTCTTAGACCTAGTGGGAAGCCAAACTAGACGATCCTAAGCCTAGCATAGAAAATACTCAGTGTCAAATTACCATAGAAAACCTGTCGCTTTGGTTTATGATCGCATAGATCGTATATCGCTGAACGTTTTTATGGCTACCTACACACTTAAAGTAAGAATATGGACACCCACATGCGCGTATATGTAGATAGATGTGTGTTATAAGTATACATAATGTGTAAAACATGCGTGTCGGTTGTTGCCGGGCTCACTTGGTGATAGATTGTCGTCATGATGGATCGCCGAAGCGCCAATGGTGTCCGCGAGCCGGCCGACCGCAAACACGACACAACACTCGCTACTTACTTGTTATTGCTCGCCAACCTAACAACATTGGAAAAAACAGATTGGACTCATTCTACTGCTACATATAAAACAAATCCTATTTTAATTTCGCTGATTTTTATAGGTACAATGCGATACTTGCTTACATTGATGGCACAAGTCCTAATAATTACCTACATGAAATCTCGACTCCAAAGTCAACAATGAATGAACCATGGAAAATTATTTGGTAGCGGCCAGGACACGGTTGCTCGATTTTCGAAATTCGATAACCAGCCGCGACGCGTCAACAAGTCGAACTTAATCATTTTAAATATGTACTTTTAACCCTGCAACTGTATTGTCGCTGACGTGACTCGCCATTGTTTGCCCGTTTTACCACCGTTTTATACCTTTTTAGTGAACGTTCCCAAACGTAGATATATTATTACGGCAAACGGGCAAACCGAATTCCATAAACCAATTTGATGCGATGAAAACATAACAATTAGGTAATGGTATCTGAAAACAATGATTTATGATGGGATCCAAACCATTGTTGTAACGTGAACAAAATAAACAACAAAAATCTTTCGAGAAGTGCTAATTAACGGTTTTCGGAATAGAATGGGACCTCGCTTTGATTACACAAAATATGATTGTTTTTTGGCGGCGCCGAAATCGGACGCTTCATTAACACAGGGACACGGCGCGACCCAAAGAAATGTCACGTCAGAATCGTTTTCCGAGAAGCGTAGAGCTACCGGAGCCGAAAGGGAATTAATAAATACAAAAGGGTTATAAAAACTGTGACAGAATTAAGAGCGGGCGTGTTAAAAATGGAGGTGCGAGCGCAACTGCGACGCGAACAAGTGAAACATAATGCGCGAAACAAAGCAGCCGGAGCGAATGCCTTAAATCATTTTTAATTATGTTATGGCGCGGGCGCGCCGCGCGCTGCGTATGCGCACGGCTTGGGTTACAGCGGCTGCTGCGCGCGCACACTAATCATGCGGCTGCGCACATGTATCTGTCCGTCCGATGCGTGACCCCGTCACTAGACCCTCGCAGGCACCTACAGGGATTATGATCATAGAAAAACTTTATGTAACACCGCCAGGCAAGGATTTAATTACCGTCATGTGCAAGCGCAGGATGCTCTTCATTTATAAGTTCAGTATTATACCTATAAACGAAGGTTTTATTACGCCAAAACAGTTTTATAAGGTTAATCATAATCTGCGAAATTGTTGACGGACTTGGCAATAGACATCCCCTTTTTCATGAGCTAAACGCCAATTAACTACTTATAGGTCCTCATAAGTCCTTAGATGACTGTTAATCTCATTAAGTTATAAATAATTGGCGGTCGGCGAGGTCCTGTATCCAAGGGTCTTACCTTTTGAGTGCACCAAATTACTATTTTATACTTTTGTCTCCCAAAATGAGCTTTAATCTTTCACAGAAGTGTTTTAGTGTGTGAAAAACTAACGATTATTTAAGAGTCAGACGTAACTCGGTGACTCATTGTTGGTCGGTTCTTATTTCACGGTAGCTTAGCGCTTACTAGCGAACCACGTTCGACATAATGTGGTGCGCGCTTTGATCCGAAAATGAATTTACCAAAATAATTATGAATTTCCGGATTTTCATTTCGAAATATGAAAAAGATCGACCCTTTGACATTTAGGGAAGTATGTTTAAAAATAGAGTAACGCTTATCTTACGTCAACATTATTTTTATTCAGGTCGTACGTAAGTGGCCGTGGGTAGATATCACATAAAATAATATTCTTATGCGTAAAACTAAACCGAAAGCTATCTCCAAAATACAAAAAAATACGGTTCCGAAATATTGAAGCTTCAGATCACCACTGCTGTGACATTGGTGAACTCAAAAATGTACTGAAGACTTCGCTTATCGTCTTGCCCTCCCATGAAAGCCAGTAGCAATCAAGCTATGAAGGAAGACAGTTTTTCGGAGAGCAGAGGTTGCCCAGCGGTAACGGCCCTGACTTACGAGTTGTAGGGCGTAGGCTTGAACCCAGGCACGCGCTTTACTTTATGTAAATAATTTAATCACCACTGCTCTCAAAACGCTGAAGGAAAACATCGTGAGGAAACGGGCATGTCCTAGAACCAAAAATTCGAAGATATGTGACATCTACCAACCCGCACTGGGCTCGCGTAGTAGATTACAGCCCACTCCCTCTCGAAGAGGCCTTTGTCCCAGCAGTGGGAAAATTAAAGGCTGATGATGAAGAAGCGAGAGAAAGAAAAAGAAGAACAAGAGATGAGATTTGATATTGTTATTATTGGTGCATCATTTTTCGTAAAATGTTACGAGAAGAGCTCAGTAATTTATAAGCCGCATATGTTTCCTTCCACCTCCTTCCACTTTTCCCGGTTTTATGGAATAGGGATGATGCCTGGGTAAAAAAAAAAAAATTCTAATTAGTCCGGCAGTTAGATAATAAAAAAATATTAGGCACGTATTTTTTGCTTTATCATATTAATAAAAAATTACTTAGATAAAACGCATTTTTAGTTGGGGAGTGGGGGTCGCTACGTCACTAGTATGTATAAAATCTACATACCTACTAGTGACGTCATGGCACATTTTACCTCAATTTATCGCCGTAATCTTTAGATTATGTAACAAGAGAAAAAATACGTGTCCAATTTTTTTTTATAATCTCAAAGACGGACAAAAAAAAAATTGTCGCCATCGCTATTGTGTGGTTTATCTAATCCTTTGAAAAGGAGTGTGGAGGACCGAAAGTTAAAGCTCGCACCATAAAGGTCTGCATTCACAACTCCGCTACATTCCTAATGGTAAACAAACAGTAAGAGTGGTCTGCGTCCGCTTCCAACAGAACGTCTCCCGTTGTGACATTGTACTGCAAATATACACTTCCTGAAAATTAAGCACTGGTGTTGATACCCTGAAGAAATTGAGAATTTCGAAGCACCGTCTTAGGGCTTAAATATAAGTGACAGCTTTAACTGATCCTCGATTTATCTGAACGAAACGTCTCCTATACTGGCTGTAGTGACTGTCTACTTCAAATTATATTTTTCTTTATACATTTGAAATACTGGAATAGATATTGGGAGTTTAGAAGCACCATCTTAGAGCTCATATCTTAAAATATGACATATTTCAAATATTTCCCCCATCTATGCGCCAGAACTTCTGGTGTTGTGACATTGTACTGCAACTATACCATTTCCTGAAAATGAAGAACTAGTGTCATGAAGAATTTGACTTTAGAAGCAAACCTGAGATTTTTTTAGAATAATTATGATATACAAAATTGTTCTCTTATATCGAGAGCCATTTTGAGTAGTACTTTTTCGTTATGTCATAGGCCACGTAATGCCTCCTAAACTTCTCTACGACACGACGTGGGAACTGGAAGTAATTATGAAAATGAGAACACAGGAATGGTCTGCATCCGAATCCAACAGGCAAATTATCTCCTTTTTGTTCAATATCGCCCGAAAGTATCATCTTACATTAAAAAAATTGCCATCTATTTCCAGTCTACGTTCATCACATCACCAGACTGAGTGTCGCAATATCGTGCTCACGCGCAGGCCACTGTCAACTACCCGTGAAATTCACCTCAACTACCTCTGTAGCCACGACACGACTGCCGACCACGTACTACAGTGGTGCACTATGATATAATTGTTGGTTTACTTGAAAGCACGTGTTTTATTGTATTTTATTTATTAAGGGATAATAAACAACTACAACATATATTATTTATAAAATTAACAATACTTTAAGTGGTAATGTTGTAGTCCACTGCATTATCCGCAGATAGGACATATTAGAGATCAGTGGTTGCCACTAGACGGGCATTACCAAAATTAACAAATAATTTAAAATAAATAAATAAATTACTATAAAGCTAGATGTAGCTACAAAACCAAATCAGGTAAGAGACAATTTCAATTACTTAAATTAAATTATTCAATAAATTAATAATAATATTACAATTAAGAAAAAAAAATTATAACATTAGATTTAAATTTATATTTCGAGCATGCAAATATATCAATATCAATGAAATTTGAATTATAGGATTCCAACATTCTATGAATAGGGCAGCGTAGGCCAGAGTTCGTACGACAAGAATTTAGTGCGAAAAGAGTAGGTATACGTGCACGAACTTGACGTGCATGAACTGTTCGGGGGACAGAATAACACAGCTTACTCGTTAGATCAATCTCCTGTGATGAAAAAATTGGTAGACACGATCTTTTGCTTAGGTAACACCTCTCTTTTTACCCTTTTAAGAGGGTTATGATTTTTTAAGTTATAATAAAATGTTCGATCCTCTTTAAATAACTCAGATAAATTATACTGGATGTATTATGTTGTAAATTCGAAGGAAATTAAATCATGGCCCATTCCTTAATTTTCTCCAGGGAGCTTATTTGCGTGCAATATTTTAAATAGCGCTTCAGTCGCTTTAAGATTGAAAAACGTATTTTTAATAGGGGGCATCAGGAGGCTACGCAAGCCCTAATTTGCCACATCAAACCGATATCTGGTACAGTCGCCAGTGTCCACGTTCGGAATGCATGACCGATCGGCCACGAGGAAAAAGCGCTCGCTCGCCGGTGAATGAAGCGATTAGCGCTGAATGGTCGGCCGGCACGCGGAACCAAACGTCTGGCACGACGCGCGCGCATCCACGCCGCGCTTTGTCTCAACTCGCTTGACCCGTGCCCCGGGTAAAAACCGTGCCTGACCAAAAACTAATAAAAAGCACTAAAAAACTACCATCGAGCTGTTTTTAATTGGGGAAAAAATATAACTGACCACGTTTTTGTCGGTTCAAACGACTCGTCTAGTTCTTCTTAATGTATTATTCTTGTTACACCGTAGACTATTTTAATGCAGATGAAGATGCCTGTCCTCGTAATGATGTTATTGCTACATCGCATCGTTTTTTGTGTGAAATGCCTCAGATGCCCCACCAACACCATTCTATTTTAAACATGAATATATTTACAGCGTCATTAAAGCGTTTCTACACAATTGCACACGATCCGTATCCGATTGTATTCTTTGTGCAAATGGCTACACAGCACTCGACCGTTACGGGAACGGTTTCCTCGACGGATTCGCTAAATTCGATACCTGAACGCGAGATCTCGGCAGAAAATCCGCTCGTTTAGGATAAATCCCTTAGGTAACAAGGCGTTTGTTAGGCGAGCGCGCGAGTCGCGAGTCGGCGCTAATTTAAGCCGGAGCTGTGCGCTGGCGCAGGCTCCGCATCTCATTTACCTTATTAAGCGGGAGGCTCGCGGCCGGCCGCGTCACTCAACGTCACTCGCGCTGTGCGCGGACGCATAAACACCTCCTTAGCTACCGTCTATCGCCTCTCTAATCGGAGCCGCGCACACGCACACGTACTCGCCGATGTTGTTTAGCACTTCGCAATGTCTAATGAATAGATCGTAACTCATCAATTACGAAAGTACCATGACACCATGCAGATACCATCCGTGTAGCCTGTGTGGTAATGATTCATGCTACTAAGTTCAATTAAGCATTTTATCAAGCTCCGTAACTTTAAAAAAATTTCTACCGTTGGCATTTAGCAGAATGTTTCACACTCTCTTTTAATAAACTCAGAAAAACTTTTGCACATGATGAGAATGGAGATTAAAAACGACGAATACTAAAAATAGTTTAGAATTGTGGGGCTGAAAACTCGGCGGCTAATGGTCTCATTGGTACAGCAGACGCTAGACGGGATAAATCTCAGCTCCCAGCGCAGACGGTGTTTCAGTAATGAGCTAATTCGGCATGCGCTCGCCTCTCTCCTCACATACGTGGGATCTAATGCTACTGGGAATGTGGGGAATGCACTCCACACGATCATTTTCATAACTCAGTACGGAGCATTATCTACTTTGCTTGCGATTAGTCATTCTGAGAATCATAATCGTTCAACGTTAGATAGGTGTATGTGCGGTTTGATTGTTCCATGGGTTGAATACGGACCAACCAGGTTAGCAGGTTCTTTGAATTTCGTAATAACGTCTGACCGGTTCGGACAGTACAAACTTTAAACAAAAGATGAAACATTTACTAAAATACAATGTATAGTAGTTCCCACAATCAAACCAGTAGAATAAAGTGTGAGGCGAGATAACATCGCAAAGACAATAGGCAATGTTTCTGAGTGTAAACAAGAAAAGTTCCGACCAATCGGATGGCGTTCCACTGCCTGCGAGCGAGAGTAATTAAAAATTCAAATTAGGAGCGTCGCCCCTCGCGCGACGCGGTTGGTGATTACACAGCGTTAATTACCAGCGACCAATTAAAAGCCGGGGCGACAGAGCGGCACGTTTAGCCGACCAATGGGGGCGCGTCGCTGAAGCGAGGCGTGGTAATTAAGACCAGGCGAAAGGGTTGTGATTTTCCGGGCGTTCTCGGGGGCGTGCAATTAATCACCGGCGACGTGAAGGAGTGGCGGCGGCACTCCCTTGTCTGTCCACATTGTTTTAAATAGCCGTTAATGTAACAGCACACAATACATACTAAACGTTTATTTAATATACGGTTTTGTTGACCATATCGACATTAATTTTGTTGAAAGAAAACCGCCAAAATATCATAAAATGTTGGTCTGGTTTTCGCGCGTCTAAAGCTCTGCGTGAAAGTGAAAATTTGATCTTTATTTCACCTTCGCAGGAACTTAATATAGCTACTGAGTAAATAAAGATCTAAACCGTCTTACGCACCCTTCAAAGAAACAATAACGCAGGTTTATTTGCATGCAGCGATTCATTGGGACGTAAAACAGGTGTAGGTGGAAGAATTGGGCTTAGGCTTTTAGTGGCTCCGAACGGCCCGGAGGCACACAACCGTGCTCACTGAGGACTTGAGTGATAAGAGATGTTTGTAGCTGACTGTACCTAGTTGTAAATTACTTTCGGTTAGGGTGAAAATGATGCAAATGTTTTCGAAAGCTATTTCATGACTGTAGGCATAAGAAACTGCTTCAGTTTGCCAGAACTCTAACTTTTTAGAACACCACTGGAAAGGAGATAATAATCTGGAACATGCTCATCAAACTGTAAAGCTTAGAAACCTCTGCTCAAAACTACCTAATTATCTTTATTCTTGGAAGAAAATAATGCTCGCCTACAAGATTCTGCCCGTGGCAGGTACAAAGTCTCGCTCTCGAAAAGAACAAACATTCGTTTCATTGTTGGGGGCTTACAACACTGTTATTAACAAAGCCGATGAAGTATAAATGATCCGCGTAGCCATTCCTGAAAGAGAGTTATTCCAGCCTCGTCCCCCCCCTTGCCACTCCGCGCCCCTCGCCTCCCCCGCCCGTCACCGCCAGAAGAAAAATGCTAACACGCCCCCGCGAAAACTATTAGTTATTTTGGCACCCCCACAACCCTCGCTTCCTTCGATTATGAACCACTACACATTGTGTTTTAAGAGGTCACACGCTTATTAATTTCAATTTATCAGTCAAATGTCACGTTTCTCACAAGATTATTGACAAAAGTGCAGCATAGTCCATACAATGCATACCACCTCAGTCATAAAATATTGCTAAAGGAAAAAGGGGTTGTGCTAGCAATAAGGGTTGGCATTATCCTACGTAACGTAGGTACATAGTGTAATGCAATCAAGTTTCAACCCTATTTTCTTTCGCAAAACTAAATTTTATTTAGTGATAGGCTTGAACATTAATCGTAACTGCACATAGGTAACCTAACGTCATAATCCACTGTAATCGCAATGTACTCAGAAATCTAGTTATAGATATTCAAAGAAAACAATGCCACATTATTTATCAACCTCGATAGCGATACGTTCCTAAGTATTAGCAAAGTATCTGTCGCCGGAGCGCGTCACATTTAATAAGTATCGAGATCGATTTGGATCACCATACGGAGAAAATCCAACTGATAAGTTATTTGGATCCAATCTGGAAATTGCAAAACCGACTCTAAAACATTGGGAGGGTTACAAAAAGCCAGCTTAACACTTAAATCTCGCGTTGCAGACAAGATGATGAAATTCAAAACAAGATAAAGAATATGGGCCATAAAAGTTTTATTGCTGTTAACTTATTTATGAAGTCGGCTACATATTTAAATGTGTACTTACGTCAACTGTACATACACACTAACTTAACATATATGCATGTGGTATTGTTTGGTATATTGCGCATTGAGGCATTCTTCCTTGTTTTGCGTCTTTTCATATATTCTTGGGGCGAAACGATGTTACGAAAGTGTTTATTGAATAAAAGGGCTTTTACATTTCAGAGACCAGAAGAAGACCACGTGATCTGGCCGGTGAAACTTGCCTAAAAATATTACTGAATTTTCACTAGTCTATCAACAAAAAGAAGAGGTGAAAAAAATTAAGGCAGCTCTAATTTTCTTCTCCTACTTCTTTTATCGGCTTGTAAAAGTGGGCAGTATTTCTAGAAAACTCAATGGCAAAGTATCTGAGCCATTTTCTTCCATGTGTAAATACATACAAAACTGAACACCTCATTATGTGTGCCATTCAAACTGTAAAAGAAAAACAAGTGAGTGTGAAAACAAATATGTGTTCAGATGCTTACGTTTCCTTGTTTTCATGCCCATTTTCCTTAAGAAGTTCGTCGGACTCCTAACCAGTAAGGTATTGCTGTGCTTAAGTTTTGGTTAAAACAGAAGGTGTCGCTAGTAAACAAATTACACGCTACATGACTAGACATAATAAAACTGGTTGCTCATTTAAGTAATTGTATAATTTATATTATTTTTATAATAAATAAAAAAATAAAAAATACTTCAGAGTAAAATATCCATAAAATCTAGTATAGTAAAACGTATGAAAGTAGTGGTAGTAGTAAAAAACATTATAAATAATTATTTGACATAAATTTTTCATTCTGTGATTACTTTACCTGACACACTGACTTATTAATTGTAATATTTTTTTAGGAAAATCGTCCCATTTGTCATTATTTGTAAATATGTGTGCACCATGATGTATCACATAATTAATTTATTTGTCATTGCTTCACTTCTAATTCTTTTAACCTACTGTGATCTAGTAATTTTATTCTAGTCATCACATATATTTATATAATTAATTTATACAAAATATTGTAAACATTTTTTTAAAGAGTAACGGTGGAGTTTCATGCCCATTCTTCAATTATTCTATTTCTTGTTAACTTTTGACGTTGAAAAGTGCCTTTTATGTGGCTATTTGAAATAAACGATTGACTTTGACTACAAGGTTAGAAATTTATCGAAGTTGACGTGATTAGAAAAAAGATTTTTAATAAAGTACCTACCCAATGCTATTCTTAAGTTTTGCTTGACTTTGAAGTGTTGTAAGTAAACTAATTACACACTACATGACTACAAGATTAGAAATGAATCGAAGTTGACGTAACTAATCAGTAAACATTTTTTTTATGAAGAACCTGCCTGTTTCGATTTTTCATGAAACAGACCCTGAAAATAGATAAAAGAGATGACGCCAAGATTGTGATTTTGCGCTTAAAAGTTTTATATGACCTTCATCACACCTTTAAATAGAACGGAACAATTTTATTTATTTTCATTTAACTTTGCAAGGATCTAGCGATATCCACGAGATACGATACAATTTCCCTAGATCCTGAAATAGAAGATACACCATCTTCTATTTTGGGACAATTGGTAACGATTTGCCTTATAATCGTAACTATCCTAACTATAAAATACATGTAAGTCAGTTAGTTAGTTTGTTTCGCTTTCACGCTAAAACGGGTGGACGGATTTAGTTGAAATTTAGCACATGGGTAGACCATGACCTAGGTTAGGACATAGGATACTGTTTATCCCCATATCCCCCCCACGGGATCGAGACATATGCGGGTGGAACGGCGGCGGCGGGGCGCAGCTAGTCATCAATAAATGCCAGAGTAATTTTCCTATAGACGCTTTGACCTTGTTACATAAGGCTCTACCAGATAATTCCACCTATTTATGTAATTAATGATATAACCTAAAAGTCCAAAAAAAATGATTTCTTACGCTACATGTTTAACGTATTCGATCACAGTCCGGCCTATGTGGACGAGATACCCAAACATGTCCCGCCGCGCCCTCCCATCTGTCATACACGCTTCCGACGCACGACCTCCTGCTTAATTGACCTCCCTGTCCACCCTGCATGTACCTACTAATATACACGATACAAATACAGTTACCTACCTACTTAGAGAAATCAGAAACCATGGTCATATGATGAATGAACTTATCATGTAAAGTGATGGACCATGTTCTCGTACTTTTCAATTATGGCCCTGAAAAGAAAACTCTTAATCGTCAACTAGATATTTGATTTATGAAACAGACTATTTCAATAGCTGCCCACGACAAATATAAAGAGGTTATATTATTCAAATTGGACGGACTTTGTGAAAGTGGCGAATGAATGCACGTCAATTACTCTAACGTTGGCAGCGCATACATTGTGTAGGTACAGTTGTTTGTGTGGCCAGTCGCACGACACACGACAAAGTTTCCGCGGCCGGAGACGAGCTGTAGGTAATGTAACAACACAGCGGATGACCACTTACATAACAAACACACAAAAGGCCAACACTTGGTGCACACAAATGAACGTAGTTTGCACATACGTTCAATAGACAAAGCACACAGTCACATGAGGTCATCTCCCCTCATTAGGTGGTTAGTTTTCCGGGCGTGTCCGCAGACTCCGGGGGGGTGAGGTGCACGGGGTAGGTGGCGGCGGGAGGGGGAGGGGGGGTGCTGGTAGACGGGAAGTTACTTAATTAATCCCCGCGCGGCCGCCATTGGCCAGCGGGACGTGCGGGCGGGCGGACGTCTCATCGCCCACGCGTTAATTGGGCGGGAAGGCGCACAGATTACAGCAGCGGTTCCCGTTAATGAAACCGGACTCTCTTACCTACTGAAACATACCCATGTTACTTATATTTTGTTATGTAGGCAGCTAGGAGGCGCCTATGAAACCTTACCTACAGCAGACTAAAGTAGACTTGTAAGTAAACGTGTCCAAAACTCAAATAAGTAACAGAGATTGCTTTTGAAATAACTGAATCTTATACATTCAGAAACACGAGAGCTCGAATCTTGCGCATTCTTATGCAACTATAAATATTTCATGAGATTCTAAACAATTGTCCTCTAAATCCCGTAACCCTTAACTACTTCAAAGACAAAGTTTATATTTCTATCATTCAAACATGGTTTATCGCAAAGGAAATGAAAAAACTCGCGCATGACGTTGTTGAAGCGTTAATAAATATTGTAGTAGGGAAGGAGTTGACTCGAAACTAATATTGCTCTCGTCGCGTCAAGTGAACGTATAAAGCTCAGATTTAGCGTGAGCCGAGGGCTGAGCAGGCGCGAAACGCCCAGGTAAAGTACCTACTTACACCTCGATATACGAGGAAACGTAAATTATAATATTGTGTGTGTCGGTGCTAACCCTCTCGCGCTCACGTCGCGCCCGCGTGTGTGCGCGCCCACTGAAAGAAAAGCAATTTCCTCCGGGCGGCGGGCGGCCGCAGGGGGTTGAGGTCTCGCGCGAATATAATTTTGTTCATTTTTTTCATTCGGGCGAGTTAATTCGGCTTCGCGGCGGAGTCGGCTATTGATTAGGGCGCGTCTTACGTTTTAATTTGTTTGCGCGCGCAGCCAGGATGCACCCGCCGAGATGAGCGCCCCCTTCACCCATCTCGTGCACCCCAGCATCTTCTAATGAGCCTCTAACTACGCCTAGTGTAATCACGAGCCTTTTCATAATCACGTTCGCGCGTCACATGTTTCACTGTATCTTTTATGGAGCCTCTCGTCCGAAGCTCTTGTTTACACTTCAAGCGAGACCCCTACACGTTGTGGAGCGGTTTCAGGGTTGCCCTTTTGTGGATGACCGATATATTATTTTTGTTCGAACTTTCTGAATAGGTGAAATGGTGTAAGAACGTTATTTTAGGTATTGTTTAAGCGTAGGAGCGCTGACAATTATTTTCATGGTAAGAACAAATTGAAATGTAGAAGCTATTTTCTGCCCTTTTTTGGTCCATTCTTAGGGTCACAACAGACTAGCTACTTCTAGCATCGACGATCAGCAATTTAGCCGCTTTTTAGAAGCTAAATGCATCGATACAGTCGCAAATGTCACAGTCTTGTAGGTTGTAATGATCAAAGGGGCTTTTAATTAAGTACAGAGCTTTTAATTGTTTAATTAGAACAGAACTAAAACTTATTCGGCCATGCAAGAAAGATATATCGTGCATTCGTGCCGTTATCTTTTCTCTGAGCCACATATCCTTTACCTACTGTTAGGCATTAACCAACCATAACTCCTAAGTACCTACGTAACTTAACATATATCACAGTAATAGGTACCTACCGAGACTTACCTAAGTAGTACATTACCTACACTTTTCCAACTACATACATGCGCACTATCAGACACACACTTGATCATGATAGCGTAATTAACGGTGCATCGTCGGTGCGGCTCGGTGCGACGCCATTGGTCATCCCTCCCACCCCCGGGCAGCCACCCCGCCTCCCCCCTTGAGCCCGGCCACCTCACCTCACCCCCCGCACGCCTGCCTGAAACAACGCCGGCTGCATGTGACACATTAGTAAATGAGACGACATTCGTTACCGGAGCGGAGCGCAGTAGGAATTTCCTCATTGAAAGCCTGCGGAGTTGATGGTTCAACGCAAATGCAATCTCCAGTAAAATGTTGGCGATCTCTGTTTTAGTGTAAAACTGATTGCTTGATTGTTAGCCGTTGATAACTTAACCTGAAAATTATTGTGAAATTGGCTATGGGACAGCCTTTATATGAAAGCGAAAAACTTTATTTTTTTATGTAGACTTTTACGTTGTATTAAAACAATACTTTCATGAATAGGTTATTTTAATTTCAGTTTAGCATGAAACGATTATAAAGTCTTATTAAGTAGGTAATTATTACAATAAGTAGTATTACCTAATCCATTTCGCTGCGCTGGAACTCTCGCTCTTTTTCTTCCAGTAGGATCTGGATTTTTACAGGCCAATTAAATACTCTTATATTCGCACCTGTTAAAATAAAAAATAATTTATATTAGCGTGTGAAAACATTCGTTAGCCGAATTTGGCTTGTTTGTGAAGTATTGGGGCGAAGCACCTCACTCAATAAATCGAGAGGCCGCCGCGGCCGCCTCCGCTCGGCCATTAAGGCTCGCGATAGTGGATACTCTTCGGGGTTCACTTTGTTTTATTACTTTCATTTTATTGTTTTAATTTGTGTGCGGGTGCGCTATTTGCGTGCGCGCAGTTTGTCGCGCGCCCCGCCCACCGCGCGGCGGCCAATCGCGCGCGGCCCGCTAACGAGGTGCTGTCGCGCCCGCACCGCGCCGCTCGACACGCGCCCGCTGCGCCCGCGCCGCCACGCCGCACACGCACAGACATCGCGACAATGCTCATTGTTTCAAACTATTCTTATTTTGTTTTAGTTAGGTCCACCTCGCCGGCCGGCATCGCCTCCCACCGAGCGATAATTTCAATGTCGTCGCGTATATTGTGATATTGACTGAGATTCCACTCTCGCCATGTTTTATCGTCGGAGGCGCGTTTCGTCAGAGCTACTCAATAAGCAATAAACCATTCGCCTCCGAGGAGTTATTTTAAACCCTGACTGGGACTCGAATTGAGCCCACGCCTTTACACCTTTTAAAGGTTATTGTGTTTCCGAAACGCTAAAGATATAAACATCCAGAAGCCTCACAAACATTCACATCTTCAAGTAAACAAAATACAAATAAACATTTCGAAATACAATAAGCAATGTGTAAAATAATATTACCTACCTACGTGGAGGCACTCATTTTACATAATTTCAGTGTCATTTAAATTCGAAGGTTACGGTTTCTAATAGATCGTTAATATTGTCAACAGCCCGTGTGATATTCAAAGCAGAATCAGACACGACACAGCCACGAATAATAATAGGGGGGAAACTAAGCAATTGATAGTAAAAATGGGCGTCGAAATAGAAAAATATCGTCGGACGCATTCGTGGCCTGGTAAAATATTCAATCGGGGCAATTCGGGTCCGCGTATAAATTCGGTACCGCCATTATTTGTAGCGCGTCCTCGCGACCGAAAATCGGTACCTACATTGATAGTCGTCATTTTTCTTGTAGGTATCGTTAATATTTTACGGGTGCGTGTCAACGGTTTATGGGCCCACTCTTAACACTAAAACGTTTTAGCCGTGCTCTCATTGTTTATACATTTTACTATCCACTTTTTATAGTTTATTGCAGCTTGAGTGCTGTTCGGGGTTATGACACCGCGTAACGTTCGGGTGACGTTCGATTGTATGCTATAGAAGTTGATTTTTATTGCGCCCTGATGTCAGGCGGAAACTTTTGAATTATCATGTGTATATTTGGCTGGCCCGTCAGGCAGTAAGCATGGCCGTTCTGGTGGCGTGCCCCGACCAATCCACCAGTAACTGTCCAATAAAGTTACAACAGACTGCGGTATGATCATTTAATGACAATGAAACTCCACTGACATTACTATTTCACAGTCTATACCGCCTGAACAGCGGAAAAACTGTAAAACCACGGTTCTAGGGGTTTCCAAGTGAATTTCTATCGCATTAAATAATATAATTCGTTTCACATAAAACGGTGCTATCGTAAAACACATAACAAGGACGGGGTCTTATCTAAGAGTAATTATCCGTCCAAGCTTGCGAGCTGAGAGAAAGAATTGCTAGAGAGACTGTGCATGTGTGTGTGGGGGGTGAGCCGGTGGGTGTGGGGGGGTAGGCTCACATGGGACGCGCTCTAATGAGGTGCCTGAAAGCGACAATGTCTTTGAGTAAAGCAAATGTGTAGGTATCTACATAAGGGAGGGCTGCCTCCTAGCTACGCTCTATTTTAATGTGTATCTAGTGTACGTTTACGATGGATATACTCGTATAAAGCGTTATGTTATATTAAGCAAGTTTCACGATGGTTATAACGTTATATGTAGATAATTGTACAAGTAATTCTAAATGTATCTCTCTACCTAGTTTAGAAACACGTGGTTCTTAAATATTGGCAATCAAGATCCGTGAAACCATGCATAGGTAAGCAATCAGTATAACAATGCCTACTAAGTATGATTTGTTACAAAAACCATGACACGATAACAAAGAACACCTTAAGCCTTGCAATTTTGTAGATTCAGTTAATAGGTAAGACAACCGTTTACCTAAGGCACCTTATTCTTGAATAGGTATACCTGACTTCTTCCTAGGGTTTTATAGAGCATTATCCCCACATGTAACGCATTGTAAATCAAGCATGTAGAACAATACAAGGTGTGTGTTTTTTTTGTGACAACGGAGGACGGTGTGAGCGGAGGCAGGCCGTGAGCCGGCCCCGTACGAAGCGCGAGGGTCGATTGCTCCTTCCGGTCCGGAGCCGGTTTTAATTTCCCGCGCGAGGCGGCGGCGCGTTAAGTTTAAACGGCCGGAGATGAGCCGCACACGTACTAATATCATGCACGGCCCGGGCCGTCGCCATAGCGACGCACACTCTTATGACGTGTGTGGCGCGGTGCGGGTGTGAGGCCGGGGGTAATATGATTTGAGCGCCCCCGGCGCGGCGGCGGGGTGTCGCGCCCGCTTGTTTGCTCTCCGATGCAATCGCGATACGAGCCCCTCCCCGCCCCGGCCCCCGCCGGCGACACATCTCTCACCTCCGTCGTCGATAACCGCATCGGATTCCTTGTTGCAAGCCACCGCATTCTATTGAAATAGATACCCCGCGCCCGCCTATCCACCTACCTACTGCTCTACTCGATTTACACGTCACCCCGCTCCGCACAATTTTCAACTCCACTCGACAGACCGCGTTCTTCCGTGTGGTTTCTGTTACCTATTACTTCATCGCCTCGAATACGTGTCTACCTATCTACACTCAACACTACGTTCATGATATGTCGCACTCTTTTTGTCAGAAGCCTCTGAAAAGTACCCATTTTGAAAGTTTTTACTCCAAAAGAGATGGGTAAAGTGTCACGTCGACAACGGTGCTTATCCTCGTTATGGTCCTAATAAATCAATCACTTGATTCCGCCGACAACACAGTAACAACCGCCGTCATATTCCCGCGATCTTTTTGCGTGTTGACTCAATCGTGTGTTGTCACATCGAGTGTGGAATCTGGCGAGTTTACGCGGCGGCCGGTGACAATTACGCGGTGCCGGTGCTCATTAGTTGCGGGCGCGCGGCCGCTTCATGTATCATGTATTGCGCGTCGCTCGCAGCGCCAGCCACCGACCAGACAATAAAGCAATCAATCGGCACCGCGAGCCTCCGCAAACGAGCTGCCACGACCAGCGACGACGCTCTGCCGAGTCCGACGCGATACATATGTAACAAACTATACCTGTCGTGTAACGCGACTTAACTACATGTTCTCTACTTGTTTGCTATCCGATGATGCAGACGATCATCTCAGCAGGGTACTCCAGTTTCAGACTTAGGCAACACTACCTCTGAGGCTTTCCTAATAGGGCATTGTGACTGAACGGTGTGCGCTGTTCGGGCCGCTGTAATTGCGGCGCGGACGCCGGAGGCCGCGGATAATGCCGTACGTGATATATGGTACTACGGCTAATAACAGAGCTCGAGCCCAGCGCCGATTATCCCTTTACCCGGCGCAGACGAATTCGTATCGATCGGAGCGTCGCTCGGTCTCAGCTAATGAGAGCGGGATTTACTACTCATTATCCACTTGTGTTGGTGCCGGGGGCGCGATGAAGACGTCGCGGGGTCGCGGAGCCGCGGGCGCACAATTTGCGGCCAGCGCCGGCCGCCGCACCGCCACTCGGCCGCGCCGTAGCCCGCAGCGCGCTTTGTACTTGATCCCGGTAATTGCGGCCGGTACTCCGCTGCACCGTGCACCGCGCGATACACCTTCCGACGGCCACCACCACACGACCCACGCCAGTACTAGATAATTGCGCTATTGTTGCCTAGCTCAGCGACTAGCACACAAATCGCTTTCAAGGAAGCTATCCACGTTTAAATTAGAAGGTTCAAACATCGAGCGAACTTTGTTATTTGGACAATTAACTTAGATAAGAAAATTAATAGTTCCATTGAATCGTGGCTGTAATATAGCATCGCATGTTCACTCCAGGCGGTGGAACGTTACCACACCCTGTTCTTTGAAGCAATTTTCTCATACCCCGTATTCATTTCATGATGATCCACTACTTAGTTGAACGTTAGTCCTGCCCGCTAATGTTTCACAAAAGAATATATAGATAGCTATAGGTTGATATAATGGTTGCTCATAAACCTCACAGAAAAACAGAATAAAAATGAACGATGCACAAACTCGGACAGACTTATGGCAAATGGAATGCCAAGTAATTCTTTAAGCTCTTATATTCGTAACTTAAAAGCATCCATGGAATCTCTCTCATTATAGTCTCTCCTTAAATGAAAAGGAAAGGAGAAACAATGTTACACATGAAATGTTAATTAATCGGTAGGCCCGACGTGTGTGGACTACCACACATGCTACACAGAGATCATAGATTAAACTTGAACCACTATCGCTCAAATGATAATTTTCCTAGAATAACCAATATCCCCCTCGTTGGCCCAGTGGCAAGCGCTACTGGGCCAAGGCAGCATGAGGGTTCGATACCTAGGTTGGGCGAAAGTGTTAGTGGGTTTATCCGTCAGGAATTTCTCAGTAGCAGCCTGGAGTCTAAATTTGTGCCCGGTTGATGGCAATAGTTTCTCCCCCTATTACATGGGACTTAAACATAACTGGCGAAATGTGGGTGTACTATACAAGTACACCTCTGCCTCACCCTTTGGGGATTACGCGCATGATTTTATGATCTGTTACCCAATATCTATACCTATGTTTCGTTGTTGCAGATGGCTGGGTCGCGGCTCAATGTTCGTGCTGTCCGAGGTACAGGCGCGCGCGTTGCTGCGTGTCACGGGCATCGGTGCCGGCGCCTTGGTTGACGTGGGCGCGGGCGACGGCGAGGTCAGTCGGCGCTTTGCACACATCTACCCGAATAACTACGCCACTGAAATATCTGCTAGCATGAGGAAGTCACTGGCTGATAAGGGATACAAGTGAGTAGCTGATGTTTTGTTTTTTTTATTTTTATTCCAACCTTAAGGCGACAGTGCCAGGGTAGGGTTTTGTATATTGATGATTCTAGTGATTACAATTCTACAAATACATAGTTGTTACGGCCAATCATATTGATCAACATTACAACCTGCACTGACCTGTAAATGACAAAAAATATAAGAAAATTTAAAGGAAAATCGGTCATCTGTCACAGAGGTTATTTCATCTTAAAAGACACTATTATTTTGGAGTAGTTTATAAGACCAAATGAAAGCACTGACAGCTAATCCTCTTGAAGTTAAGCGGTAACCTGTGCTAAGAAGCAAAAAGAAAAACCCGGATTTTGCTGTTGTTACCTCAGCATTGACAAATATTTCAGCTGTCTGACCACAATTTTCGAGAGTCCTAAATTCAAAAGTGAACGTTTTGTTTCTTGGTTCAAAATAGGCTGAGAATCAGCACTTTTCGAACTTCAAAATTACATAAGACAGTCCCCCAAAAACGCCCACCCTTCACCACTTCCTAGTGCTTTGGCTGGGAAGAAGAAGTGGCGCAACAAACTCCCCAGCTTTATAGGGCTAAAGTTTTGTTGGGGGTATTTCATCGTCCAATGTAGAGCATTTAATGTTGAACGTGAATTTTTTTAATTCCAGATTGCTAGACACAGAGACGTGGCACCACTACCGTCAGTTCGACTGTATATGCATGCTGAACCTGCTGGATCGGTGCAGCAAGCCGAAGACAATGCTGAAACAAGCCAGAGATGCTCTCGCACCGGGCGGAGTCCTCATGTTGGCGCTGGTGCTGCCCTATAAACCTTACGTGGAAGGTAAGACCAATAAACTTCTAATCATGTCTATAAAAAATATAATAAGGCCGTAATATCCCACTGCTTGAACGGCCTCCCTGTCCCTTTTCCACACACGTCTGTCCTCTGGCATTGCGGGCCAGTCCCTTCGGTAGGAGCTAAGTTCGTCTCCACATCGACCACATCTTCGTCTTGGTCTGCCACGATATCGCCTAGCATTTCATGGGAATCCTATGGGCTAGTGAGCAGTGGTATCGGCCCGCGAGTTCGAAGCCATGCAGGCACTGTACTTTGTGTATTTAGTTTCATCACCACTGCTCTCAAACGGTGAAGGGAAACATCGTGAGGAAACCGGCATGTCCTAGAACCGAAAATTCGAAGACATGTGACATCTACCAACCCGTACTGGGCCCGCGAGGTGGATTATGGCACACTCCCTCTCACAACACAGGATGGTGGAAACATTACAGGCTGATCGCTTAAAATTTGATAGTTAAATTATTATATTTTCTAAGTACCTACTCCGATCACCCCAAGACACCAAGAAGCTCCCAGCAGCCTGCTAAATTTAGACTTAAAACTGTTAAGTATCTGGTACCTGTTGACGGGCCTACACTGTCCTTTTATACCTAGTACGTGACACTAATGAAAACATTGTAAAAGTCAATAAACGATCGTATCAGTGGAGTTTCTTGCCCAGCTCTTCTCCTTAAGAAACGACGAATTGGAATCATCTGTCGTTTCATAACTGCTCATGTAGATTTATGTGACATATAATAATTTTAATGTTAATTTACTGGAAATATACTAGCCGACGTAATAGGGCCAGCAGCATCAGATACCAGGACTTGAGAGTAGTCCAGGATCTACCATCACCAATCCTAACTACTATCAACAATCAATACAACACAATCCTACTAACTTTGAAATTATGAGACTACTGGAAATGGATTGTTTCCAAATGCGTCGACAATAGATACATTGCTTTTTGTAAAAAAATATCTATGTTAGATCTAAATCGGACCTGCTGCTATGGTGCCTAAACGGGTTCAAGTCCCCACTCTGTTTCTTAAAAACTACCTTCACCGCTAAGCGTATTTGCCCAAAACCGAAATACACCGAAAGCTTCGGCCAGGCCAGAACTTATTTTACTGTGTATAAAAAGTATGAGCAATTGGCACAGTTGAAAAATGATGATGATGCCAGTCTACAAAACACCCGTTTTACTCTTCTTCCAGTGACCCCAGACCACAAACCAGAAGAGCGTCTGCCGATCGAAGGCTTGTACTTTGAAGACCAGCTCGCTGCCTTCGTCAAGTTCATGCGCGAGGAGGCTGGCTTCGACCTGGTGTCTTGGACCCGGGCCCCCTACCTCTGCGAAGGGGACTTTGCACAAGCTTACTACTGGCTCGATGACTCCGTTTATGTGTTCAAACCAACCGCAGTAGACCCCACACCATAAACAAAAAACGTCTTACAACAACGAATATTATACTCAGCTATCTTATAATTGACGTCGTAATGATAAGTAACCATTTTTCATTAAGGAAAAGTTTTTAAAACAACCTTTTGAATGTTAGTGCGAATCCGCTTTAGTGCAGTAAGTATACGTTTCTGAAATCTTAAAAACATACTTGCTAGTTCATATTTATAAGGTTTTTATCGAACAACAGACTTTTGGGAACTTGATCACGGTATTAGAATTTTTGTACTTACATTAAATGTAAAATTAAATAATCAGTTCCGTATACTGTATGCGCTTGCACATACGGGTTTAACTGTAAGGAGTTACGCAATATGAGCAAAAATTGATTATTAATAGTGAAGGTTAGTTGAAGAAGTTTTATTTTGCCTGTACTCGTTGGTCAACGATACATTTATTATAGTAGGAGAGGCCGTGATGCTAAATGGAGATTTACTCGAGCGTCGTGGGGACCTATTTTATTTTGAAGATTAGATGGTAGAAAGAACGGTCATGAGATGATGATGCTTTCACCGGTGGGGGAAGCATCTACAGGCTTTCAATATTTTTTTTTTAAACCGGCACATGGAAATATGGCCCTGATGGCCTCCCCTACTATTATCCATTGCCTGCGAATAAGCAATGGTTTTACAAACAAGTGTTGTAACTTTTATTATATTGAAATGGATAAATATTCGGCTATCGTACCGTGCGGATCGCACCTGGTCGCACTAAATATCCACCAATGTCTCGAAAGAGTTGACAATCACTGGCCAAACGGTAAAGTATGCCAGTAGTGGTCCAGAAATAGGCTTTAGGCAGACTAGGAAATCCAAAACTCGATTCACTCAGCTGTTTGGGTAACAAATAAGGTCCTTCAAAAAATCAAATGGGCTTAATCAAGGGAGTGGGGGAGGGCTTCAACTCAACCCCCCAACTTTCGCGTCCTCGGTCCTCCGCTGTAGGGTGCATAAGATTACTTACATAATTACATTCCTAGTGTAGATCGTATTCTATTGACGTACTTAATCATTTCAACATATTATTTAAAGCCTGTCAAACGGTCGAACGCATTTATAGATTTTGCGATGTCAATAAGAGTACGTTAAGTATTTTTTAGTAACCTGTTTTTTTATGATCTGCTGTTATTTTTTTAATATGTAATCACGTTGTCAATTTACGTTACATATCAAATTAATTTCAGTGATTAAGTAATTATTTACTGTAAATATTTTTATTGCATAATTTCGTTCTGAAAAAACTTAACGAACGGTAGTGAAATCATCGAACAGTATTTTTAAGATTATAATATTATTATCTTCATAACTATGTATTCTACGCACATACTTGACATCGATAGGTGTATTTCAATATCATGTATATTCTGTACGCCATTTATTAACAGTAAATAAGTATGAGAAATTAGATGTTTTGTACGTTTTCTACGATATATTTATAATAATCCTTACTGTGTTTAATGCATAAATAATTAAATACTCGTATAATCAATGTTCGAAGGTAATTGTAATAAACCTGTAGATGGTGAGACTAACGTCCGATTTCTGAAACGAAAATCAACACAAAAATTTTCCAATACCTACATTGTCTAGCTTGTAGGCTGTGATTGGTTGATTAAGGGATCTCGCGGACTATTCGGCCACGACTCCGGCCAGTCATGGCCGTCTAGTGGTATTGTATGGTGTGGGGCTAGTTGCCGTTGCGATTGCGACCAAGTGCGCGATTCGTATCGATTTCTATTCGTTACCTGGTCGCGGTCATGGTCGTGACCGTCTAGTGCGCGAGAACCCTAAATTAACAACAGCCAATCGGATCGCTTAATTCTAACGTCATTGATTTTCGTTCCAGAAAACAGGTGTTAGGTAATTATTTATATTTGCGATATTAAGAAACCAAAAATAAGTATTTATTGTGTTGTGTACTTAACGATTGTGCCAAACGTGTGTTTATAGAACATTCCACCAAAATAATTTCTATCATTTTGTTTTGTGTCCCATCTATAATTTTTCTATTTATTATTATTTATAATTTATAACTTTAAGCACGGTCGTAGCTATCATTCCGTTCTGTTTCAGTTATTAAGTAGATTAATATTACTTTGTTACTCCTTCATCATAAAATTGGTGTAATTATGAATGTTTATAAAAATAAAGAATAATAATTGAAATCTTATTTGATTGTTTTAATTGGATCCTAATTCCAAAGTAGGTAGTTTTCATAGAGGACAGAATTTCAAAAAGTAGGTTCATGCTGTTCATTTGTCCGAATGTGAGTAGAGGAACTCACAGACAAGCTACGACTTTTTGGCACGTATGCCACTGCCAACGATTAGCGATAATCGAGTAGGGAGCAACTAAAAACGAGTTGACGAGCAGCGTGTGTAAATTGTTGTCGTGTGGAATAGTTTTGAGGCTAGGCTATGAGCGTGTGCGACGAGTAGAATTACTGCCCAGTCACTTGCTGTTAAGAGTATGTAACAAGCGAGAATCTGTCAGCGAGTGTTCTGCTTACCAACTGAGCGTTGTTGAGCGAGTAGTCTCTTTGACAGCTCTTGTTGCTGCGATAAACGAATACTCGCCGGCGGTGTGAACAGTCAGCGATCAATATGTACCTATCTGTTTTACTTACACGGAGCTTAAAATCTTTTGTACGATTCTTTAGCAAAAAAATCGTTGATAGCTAGTCGCTTCCGCGTCGCCAGTGGGACACCTGTAGATACCACCGCTGACGATGAAACACAGCTATCAACGATTGGTGTACTGTTGCATCTAAGAACCTAGGTACTTTAAGCACCTGCCTTGAGTAGGAACCTAGATACTTAGATGCAACAGTTCCAAGATGTCAAAGAAAATATGTTGGGCCTGAAAGCACTGCACTTTCCAGCTTCGAAACAGGCACAGACAAAAAGTTTTTAGAGTTCCGTAGTGAAACAAGGAACCTGTATAGTTCCGCAAAGTCCGTCTGTCTAAAGACGTGTGGGTGGCATGGTTATACATACCTATTAATCACGTCTACAAAGTACAAAATTTAAAAAAAAAATAATAACGAAATTTAAAGAAAAACTACATATCACAACTAAGCAGACGACTACAAATTAACGAGTAATAGTCGACCAGCTTATAATATGTACTTGGATATTATTATGTAAATGAGTGATATTGCGTTTAGCCAATGCATAGATTAAAAATATCACGCCTGTTTATCGAAAGGATAGGCAGAGAGAGGTACCCACATTTCGCCAGTTATATTTAAGTTCGTTAAGTAAACAGGGAGACATCACACGGACACAATAAAGAACGTTAACGAACGTTATTGTAAAATGAAAAAAAAATATATTTTATGATAAAACTACATATGTACTACTTTTATTATTCGATCTGTACTAATATTTTCGGTTATAACCGCCTAAATTTTTCATAGTTTTTGCGAAAAGTACCTACTGTGAAATACAGACTTATTTTTGCGGCTGATAAAATCAATATTGTGCATGCGTAAATATTTATCTCGACTACGGCACCCTTCACTGAGCGTGGTCCAACACGCACTTGGCCGTTTTTTATCTACATCAATTATAATTGGAGTAGGTAAATATATAGTCTTAAGCTGGAAACAAATTATCGGACGCATACGTAAACAGATTTCTGTCAGACGTCCGAACGCTCAAGGACGGCCCAAGGTCACGTCCGCGACTTACGACCCATAGTTTGCACAGTGTAGTGCTAAATGTACTATCCAGACACAAATAAGCCGCGACTGTCACAGCCAGGCAAATTTCGAAACCTCACGCCCCTAGCCGCCGCAGGAGACGCCCTGGGCGACGGGAATCGCAGGCCGATTCCCGGCCACCGTAGGCGCGGGCTTGCGGACGGTGAGCAATGGGTAGCTCGCCGTCCGATAAGGACCAGGCCCGGGTCGACGGCGCGTTGTGTTCCACGCGCGCCTCAAAGAGATGTCAGCACAACTGAAGGGGTCTGCTAGGACCGATCCCTGCCGGGGTCGCGGGAAAGTCCGAAAGGGATACCGTGGCCCCTGGCAATGTACAGGCAACACTGAAGGAACACGGGTGGGTTTTAGTCAGTAAGAGTCTGACTCGCCTTCCGCTCCGCTCTGCCTAGAGCGGGAGAAGTTATTTGATAATTTCCCAACCAAAAAAAATACAGTATCGAGCAACAAGGTACTCAGTGAACGTAACGTAATCAGAAGATTTAAGCTTTACGCGATAGAAAGAGAGGCAACTTCTAGGTGAATCTGTAGGTAATTAGCGCTGTGCGAATTTTGCGGAGTGAACAATCTGTACTTATCGGTGACTTGGTTCCATGCGCTTGACCATGTGAAGTAGACTTCATTATTGGTTTTGTTGTGGTATTTCTACCGGTTGTCATAGCTGCCATCCCTTTTCAAAAACTCACCCTGTATAAAGGGTTATTGGTACCAATAACCTTTTAAGGGGTCATTGTATTCCTCATTATGAACCACTTTTACCAAACCAAACCAAACCACCAACCAACCAAACCAAACCAAACCAACCAAACCACCAAACCAAACCAAAAACCACCAAACCTGAAATCATGAAAAAAAGATCAGCTGTTCCCTACATTTTGACGAGTTATGCGAACATAAATATAGGGAATAGCAGGTTTTTTTATTCGTGAGTTCAGGTTTGGTCCCATAGTAAAAGTTGTTCAAAATGAAGAGTACAATGACCCCTTAAAAGGTTGTCGGTGTTTTACCAATAACCCTGTATATAACAGAGAAAATAAAAACAACATTATTCAATTTAATCATTATTCATTTATTTCTAAGCACTGCTTTTCATTACTAAATTACCACCTTTACATTAAAAGAATCTTCAAATACAAATAATAAATTACATGGCAAGGCCAATTTTGATATAACATAAATACAACTGATGATAGCTTCACCCGAATCGACTTCTGTATCGGCGATTGTAATACTAGTGGTTTGTTAAAGACACCTCCATGTGTTGTGTTTTTCAAATTGAATCAGTCTAAAAACAAGCAATCATCAGCTGTGACATACACTATAAACTTAAAGAAATTTCGAAACATAATCTATATTTAAAATAGTAACTAATTTTCCGATTGGTATTGCATTATAATGTCAAAATTACATTTTGATTGAATAAAAATTTATCACAGAATTCAGATGCCAAACGATATTCGCTGTTGAAGATTACTGGTACGTATTACCAAATAATATTAAATGCTTTTTTCCGATGAGAAATAAAATAACGATAATGAATAATTTAACGTGTTCGTAACTACTACAATACAATACAAAAACTATGTTATTACGTATGAATTAACCATCATTGAGAGAAAGTATATAATAGAAAAATATTACAGTTACTCTGTCACCGCAGAGAGCTCGATCAGGCCGCCAGAATATGGTACGATGAAAGTCATAATGTTCATACAGTGTGAGATCAAAGTATTACTGGTCACAATATTATAGTTACACGCTGAACTGACAGAGCGAACGTTTAAACGAAAAAAGTCACATTCAAAGTTTTCAATTTCCAATACCTTAAGAAAGAGTTCCGATCATATCAATAAAAAATGCAATATGAAATCCATTTTTGACTAGAAAGCTTACAATTCTAATACAGAGAGAGATTCTTTTGGAAGTTTATAATACTTTTTCAAGAGTAAGATTTTGACGGTTATATCAACTTAATTAATACTAGGGGTATTGTTAGTTGTCGATGAAAACGTAATAGCCTCGTAAAATATTTGGATAATGTACCGAAACGCGAGTTTGTAGGTAATGTACAACTAGTGTGCCAATTATAGTTTTCCCATAAAACAGCTAATACGAATATGAAATACAACATAAGTGTACAATGCACTTACCTACAAAAAGCAGCTTACAATTAATGTTATTTGACAATAATCAAATAAATTGTGATGCGTACAACAATCCAATGAACCGAGACCATTTCAGAATCAAGTACTTACGCTATACAATACAACCTCACACTCACCCCGTTGTGATGCGAATATGATAAGTTATGTTTATAATTTAGAATTACAGTACTAAGATACAAAACTTTAAATTTAAAGTAGGCTTTGCCTAATTATTGCACTAATCATTAACTTATGTAGTCCATTATTTCACATGACGATGTTATGGAAGTAAATAGTGACTCCTATCAGTGATACATTTCGATCAAAGTTAACTTCAACTAAGCTCCTTCGACCGTTCTATTTACTCTACTGTACACCGAGGTAATATAAACACAATATAATAGGTAGGATAAAAAAGGGGCCTAACTACGAATAATAATTTATACCTATTAACCTTAGCAATAAAAAATCCGTTTTGTACGACGTGACGAGTACCCCAATGTACAGTATGCACTTCATCATAACTTACTGATCCTAATCTTATACATTCACAGGCAACATCAGCTAAGACGTGAAAATTTGCAGTCTTCAATAAGATACTAACCTCCCTATCACTCACAAGACAAGACATGGCGATCAAAACTTTATTACATATTAATATGCGCATAATACTCAGCGACTTAACAGCGTCGTGGAAATACAACTGCGAAGTGATCCAGTGACCGACTGACGTCGATATGTATGTTGCGCCACAGATCAATACAGATAGTTCACTCCGCAAAATCATTCAAATAAAAAGCGACTCTTGCTATGACACCATAAATTGCAATTCAGGTCGCACAGCGCTAATTACCTACAGTTATATTCACCAAGAACTTGCCTCTCTTTCTATCGCGTAAATCTTATATATTCTGCCTACGTTTACACTCACTGAGTTGACCCGACAAGACGAGCCCGCCGCGTACTTGTAGCTTCATACCCAAAATGCGGAGTAAACCATCTGTATTAATTTGTGATCTCGACCAAACACCGCTCCGCACTCGCGACAACACAACTCACAGCTCACAACTACATACGTTCCTAAGTAACATTCATGTCAAGACTTCGCTCAGACCTACTCCTATTACACTTCTATCACAGTGTAAATAATGCACTTACGATAATAACTGAGAATAAACTTAAAATAATTAGGACGAATCTTGAAATTACTGCAGAAAAAATACCTTAACCATTAAATACGTTCAGTAACAACGAAAGCAATAGCATACATGTTTGTATGAACTTTTACAACAGACAATATGAAATTGTATGAAAAATATGTAAGTAAAATATAAAAAAGAAACTTCTGCAAACACCAACAAGTAAAGCAATAAAAACCGCAAAAACAAGGACACCATGATAATCAACTACATTATAAACCCAGTTTGTGCTGAGGCCTTAGTGTGAGTTTCTTTTAACCATCTCTTCTTTACGCATCGGCCGCGTTCGGAGCGAATCGGAGCGCCGAACGTGGTCGAAATGGTTGAAAGAAACTCACACTAGGGCCTCTGAACATGAAGTGGCGACGTTACATATTGTACACACACTCGATATTCAAGTAATTCAGCGTAAGCGTAGACGCACAGGTCGCGCAGCGCCAACAATATTCCTAATAAATAAGGAGCCGACAGCTCAGTGTCCGACACGGTTTCACTCTCAAGGTACAACATTCCAAACTAAATGGAAAAACTATCTCAATCTTACTCACTAACTAATGACAAGTTTTATCGAGAATTACTTTTACGAATAAAATATGCAGATCTTGATTAAATACGAACTTAAATAACATTAAGTGTGACCTGAGTATTGAAGTTTACAGCGAGCAATGTAACACGAACTATTATCTTAACATTTATTTAAGACCTAGGACTGAATGAGATTTGCTATACCCCGTCTATATTGGAGTATTAAAACATAAACTCATGTAATTTAAGGGGTGCGCGCTAAGAAGACCATTTATCGACTATCGATAATATTGCATTAAAATGCGTAGTTTCTACAAGCGACTGTCGATATGCTATTTTTTGTGCAGATATGAACCTATATATTGAGTACTCTGTTCGCTGTAAACTCCTTGTAGTTCACCCAGGCGGCCGGCCCTGCCGTGTCGTCGCACCGTGTGGCTGTGTGGCGTGTGGTGACGTCACCGCGCGCTAGTCGGCGGCGGCGCTGGCGTCCGGTGGCTAGTTGCCGCTCACTATCTTACGGCTCTCGAGCTCCTCCATGTTGTTGGAACTGAATTTAAATAAGGAAGGCGTTAAAAAACAAAAAGGAAAATAAGACTGTGGAATTATGACCAGCCAAAGTAAATTATTTGAGTGTATATTTAAACCTTTGATTAACCGCCAGTGACTAAGAACGAATTTCACCAATGGAACTAAACACGCTAAACCGCGTTCAAGACGTGTCAGTGTCAACATTCTTGTGGAATATTGACACTAACAGCCCTTGAACGCGGTCCAGCTTCATTGGTGAAATTCGCCCTATTAAGATGATATGATATATGATAAATTTGAGTTTTAAAGCCGCCCATAGGCCTCTGACTTAGCTTCACATGCCGTCGAGAAATATCAGACATGATTATGAATCCTACGTAAAATAATAATAATGTCGTGAATTGGGTTAAGAATGACTGGATCATCCGTGACAATCTAAGAAATAAGATAATAACATAGTATAAGTATTTGAAGTAAAATGTTCTTACCGGAGTTTATCATCGTTCTTCCAAGAGGTGACCTGGATATGTGGCGGCGGCAGATAGCTACGGAGCGACTGAACCAACTGGATGGTGTCCAACAAAACTGAAATTATGAAAAGAACCATGTCGTAATTTTTTTTTCAAATTTATTTATTTATTCTAAATCAGGATGTACAAGAACAGATTGGGCGGTGACCCCCAAACAAGGCATTTGCCTGTATCTTAGGGTTGGAATCCAATTGTATGTTCAAGTTCAGCGATGGTGTTTAAATTTTTTGTTGTTGTTTAAGTATTTTTTTATTCTTGTCAGAAATGTGTACAACTGACAGAGATATGCAGGTGGACGTAGTCTTTCATCACTGTTAGGGCAACATAGTAAATTATGAAGAGTGAATAGGTAAGCATTCACCATTGTTGTCGAATGCATCACTGCTTACTTTTGCTCATATTCAAAATTCATTTATTTACGTTACACGTTCGTATTTGGGTCACAGAAATACATATGTGTACGAAATTTCAACTTAATTGGTAAGCAAATTGGCTGTGACAGACGGACAGACAACCAGCCAGACAGATAGACAGACACACGAGTGATCATATAAGGTTTTCGTTTTTTCCTTTTGAGGTAGGGAATCCTAAATACAAAGAGTGCAATACTAACTCTTCTGCAGCTGCTCGCTCTGCTTGCCGTAGGGCTTGCACATGGCGGGGCGCACGCAGGGCCGCATGCGCTGCAGGTTGCGCGCCAGCTCGGCGAAGGCGCGCACCACGCGCTCCTGGCCGCCCGCCGCGCCCGCGCCGCCGCCCGCGCCCGGCCGCTCCGCGTGCGCAGGTGATCCAGTCCCGCCCGATAACGATTCCAAGCTCTCCAGGTTTGCCCTAAAAGGAACAGGAACGGATTATCATGGGTGTCAGAAAGATTCAGTTAGTTATGACGCTACTAATCTACTAACAAAAATCTTAAATTAATTCATTCACTGACAGAAAACGGGCAGTCTTAACTGTTAGGTCTAGAAACACATAAGTTTGCACTAGAGTTCCAAATATACCGTAGGTGAGTACTAAGGAAGGATTTTTGTAAATTAAAGCGGTAAAATAGGGGGCTAAAATTTTATACGGAAGTTCTTAATTTTTTCCGAACTAGGTAAAAATCATTCATTTTCTCTCTTTTACAACAGGTCGCGATGTAGAATATTTGCAGGTAATTTCACACAAACGGCGTGGCGTGGTGTGTATGGTGGCATGGTGTTTTTCATTAAAATTACGGTTTGAATTGGTCTTGAGACTGGTGGCAAAAAAAAGCTATAATTCTATGTTGTAATTTTAAGGGTGTGAGCCTGGAGATCTGTCATACAGGTCCCGAACCCAGTATAAACTCCAGCTCTCACAATGTTTTGAATCTTCCTGTAACTTAGATACCATGTACTAAATTTGTACCTTTTTGAGAGAAATAAATTCATATTACTATTAGTATGCTAATGTAGCTATAGCTGCAACAATTGTGTATAAAAACCGGCCAAGTGCGAGTCGGACTCGCACACTAAGGATTCCATTCCGTATTGAGATCGAGCAAAAAACGTCAACTGCCTACCTGTTACAGTTCATGAGATACAGCCCGCTGACAGACAGACAGACGGACAGCGGAGGCTTAGTAATATGGTTCCGTTTGGCACCTTTCGGGTACGGAACCCTAAAATCCAGTTGTGCAGTCTTCTTAGCTTTTCCATGGCAATTATCGCTCGAAAGGACGTTACATTTTTTTATTGGCCCAGAACTCGGTTACGCTAGCACCATTCATTGACGCAGACATTAGGTCCTCACGTGTACAAGTAACAGGGCATGCAGCGCAAGATGAAAGGTGATGAAGTTTGTGCAGTAACAAAGTCACTCACCTCAAAAAGTCAGTGAGCTTGTGCTCCTCAGTGTAATGATGCTTGGACTTGGTTTCCAGACTGGCTTGTGAGGAGCTTGAAGACCTCTGCTGGGAGTGAGCGTACTTGTCGATGGAGGACTGGTGACCAAGAGACCGGCTCTGATGCTGTAGCAGCATCTGCTGGTGCTGTGACAACTTGTCCTGACTGCGACGATCCGACTTCTCGCCTGTTAGGCTGGCTAGAATTTAAGAAAGAAGAATGTAAAATAAGAATATTGTTACACTTATGCAATGAAAGTATGATTTGCCTAATAATTCGTTTTATTTCAGAGTACATATACGGATCACCACTAGCTTTCATGATGCCCACAGAGTATATCTAAAAGAAACTGTACGAATTTGACCATAGACTAATCAGCGTTTGCAATTTATTTGCCAAACATGTAAACAAACACGAGTTTTAGGAAAAATAACTGTAATGCTCACCCATAAGGTTCAGTTTGCGCTACAACTTCATATTTTTTATGACTTTTTCAGTCAGTCTAAAATCAACTTATTTACAGTTGCATAAAGTTGATGTTTGTTTCAGTGAAAATACCATCAATTGGAAACAAAAATTTAAATAGACCTTAGCTAGCTTTTTTTATTTGTATTTTGTGTTACTATGTGTGGGAAGAAAGAAAGAATAATTTGGACACAGTTTGTGTGTCCAAATAAATATTATTCTTTCTTCCTTCCCAATATTTTAACATAATTATGCATCTTTTGGTTTGTTCCTACGTAGCCTAGCTATCAGGTAGCTTTCTATCAGCAATATCGAGGTTAAGAGCAAACACTTTTTTTTTTTTTTAAAGCCACGTCGTATATATATCACTCTATCGGTGTATCTCTACTTCTGTATCTAGAAGGTTTCAACTTTACATCTCACCAATCAATCTGCCTAGCCTTTTCCAACTATGTTGGGGTCGGCTTCCAGTCTAACCGGATGCAGCAGAATACCAGTATTTTACATGGAGCGACTGCCTATCTGACCTCCACAATCCAGTAACTGGGTAATACTATTCCCCTTGATAAGACTGGTTGGCTTAACGCTTAACTTTATATCTCACCATTTTTATTAAATTGTAATTGAAAAATCATCAATGACAATTTTGGTTATAGATGAATAACATCTGTAAGGTAATTTTAAATTAGAATTTCGGGTAAAAGTATTCATTTAATCAAATCAAAGCACTCAAATGTAAGTAGCACTATAAATTGGCATCCACAGACACATTTTCTGATCCATTTGTTTACATTTTCATCAGATATATTGGAACAGACCATACATTGAAACACCAATCTAAGTTAAAGTGTGGCCAAGAACTGCAGTTACAACAGATGTTAATAAGCACCTTCATAAAAGAGAAAAAAAAAAGGTGATTTTTACATAACAACTCACTGAGAGCGGCGAGGTGCGGTGCAAGAGGAAGCTGGTAGTCTTGTGCGAGAGCCGTACTGCGTAATAGACGCTCCACTGCCTGACTGTCGGGCAGGTTGGACGCACCCGCATCTGATACACAGGATCGACAAATATTTAAAACATTATACTTTAATCTACTTAATAGCCTAGTGATAGCCTAGTGGTGTGACCGTTGGACTGCAAAGTCATGGGTCTCGAGTTCGAACCCAAGGCACGCACCCCTGACTTTTTGGAATCATGTGCGTATTGTATAATTATCACTTGCTTCAAAAACGGTGAAGGAAAACATCGTGAGGAAACCGGCATGCCTAAGAGATATTTCTCGATAATATGTGAAGCCTAGTCACAGTTTTAAAGCTGCCCTTGAGCGGCTTTAAAACTGTGACACCAGGTGAGTAGAAATGAAGAAGAAGAAACTACTTAATAAAAATCTTAAATTCATTCATTCACTGACAGACAACAATTGACAAAAATTTTGTGCAAGAGTTCCTTTTATAATGAGGGTGAGTACTAAGAAAGGATTTTCAAATATTCTTCCCCTAAAGGGGTTAAATTGGAGATAAAGGTTTTTATGGAAGTTCGTCATTTTTGCCAATGGGAAATCCCATCGGGCGCACGGCTTGCAATAGCTGTAGAGCTCAAAGAAAATGAATCCACATCCATGAACGCAAAGTGCATGGTATACAAAATAAGCAAAATTAGAAAAATTAGAAATATTCTTTCATTCACATTTTATCCATAATATTAAAAATATGCGAAAGTAATAGTCTGTCTGTTACCATTTCACGTCATAATGAATTTGGATGTGATTGGATATTCATGATTTAACTATGTAAAAGTCTATTAGCTGCTCCCAAAACACGCCTTCAGGCCTTGTGACCGCTTTCTACCCTCTTAAGTACCTGGTACTTGTTGACAGGTCTACACTATCCCCCATACCAAACCAATCAAAACTGTAATTTGAAAACACTGTAAAAACCAATTACTATTCTTGAAAGAGTACTGTGGAGTTTCTTGCCCGTTCTTCTCCATAGGAAACAACCAATTGAAACCATGCACCTAGCTTCTGACGTTTCATAAGTCTCCATGTAAATTTAAGTGAAATAAGACATTTAGATTTTTTTATTTTGATGAATTTTGGCCCACTATAACCTGGGTTAGGAAATAGGATACTTTTTATCCTGGTAATACATTCAAATTTCTCCACGCGGGCGAAGCCGCGGATAAATGCTGGTTTAGACATAAATCAGTACATGTTTAGTATTGAATCATTCCATTGATTTCCCAAGTAGGTCATAATAGCTCATAAGAACATAATACAGTTAGAAGCATGGACATAATCTTAATGGAAACCAATTGGACTGTGAATGCACACAATGATTTTCTATTTTTGATGGTAATGATTTCTCTAAAATATAATATTGCTTTCTGGGCTACATTACAACAAACAATTTTTATTTTAGATTACAATAAGTCATAAGAAAAATGCTCAAAATTTCAATTAATTAGGTGTCTTGCATCTATACTAATATTATAAGGAGGTAAAATTTGTTTGTTTGTTTGTAAGTTTGTATGTAGGGAGTAATCTCCGAAATAGCAGGCAGATTTCAAAAATTCTTTATACATTGATCAGCCTAATTCTCGAGGAAGGTTAAAGGCTCGCGGACGAAGTCGCAAGCAGACGATAGTAGTCCATAAAAAGACATGTGTTACACAAGTACTTGATTTCATCCATCTACTTAATTAAAACCTTAAAATCACAAACAGACAATGCATAGCCTAAACCGCTGGGTTTAGAAGCTTGAAATTTGGCACAAGAGGTCCTTAAATAATGACAGTGGGTACTACAGGGAATACTTGCTCCTATCGGGGAAAAGGCTTGTCAACATGTAAAACATGACAAGAATTGACAGGAAGATTTAGCAAAACCATGCACATAAACCACCAAGTTGAATATTTACAACAGAATCAGAATAACAACAAGAAACAAGAAATTACCTGGTATGTATGTGGGCTGCTGAGACAGATGCTGTTGTATTGACTTCTGTGTCATCTCCAGCTGGTTTTTGTAATAACGGCAAGCTGGGTTGGGGCAGTTCTGCACTACCTCTATTATGAACTCCTTCTCCATTCCAAACTGCTCCCTGCCTATTGTGTATGACTCGACAACCTAGAAATTAACATTCATATTCATGAGCAAGTGAAATGCCTGATGACTGTAATTAGGGCTGATTTGACCAATGAAACTGAATGCGATCAGCATTCATAAAACACGTTCAAGAGCTGTCAGTGTCAAAATTGTTATGGAATATACAACAGTTCTTGAATGCGTTTAGACGTGCTGAACACGTTTAATTTCATTGGTGAAATCCGCACTTAGTGATTAAAGTGCAACATACTGTATCAATTTTAGAGGCCTCTTTACATAAAATTTAAATGCATCTGTATGCTTTATAGCATTTTGCTGAGATTAACTCTGAGATAAGATGGAACTCACATAAGTAATCTTCTTCTTTTTCCCATATTGATGACTATAAATTGACCGACCAGTACAAAGCGACCTGATCAGTACTATTTCTTACCTTGGTGTTCTATTATTTATTCATTCACACATGGTGAAGTGTAATAGGAATTTCATTTAAAATCAAAAGGTTTTAAGTGATGTAAATGTTGAGTAAAACCAAACTTACAGCTCTAACGGTTGCTTCTAATCCTAGATGAAGTCCATGAGGTCCATTCATGTGTTTCAACATGACAGCATTTGCAAAGTGTTCGTATGGCAATATTATCTTGCCGTTTTCACGAAGAATCAGTCTTCCTTGTGTATCTAAACCTACTCTGGATGCCATCATTCTGTAAATATATATGATATTGTAAGCTCAATACATAAATGAAATTTTAATAATACGTAATTTAATAATGGTTGATATTCACTTTTAATTCTCAGACATTCAATGGTTAGTTCAGTTATTTATAAGTATGTATTGTTACTATTCTCGAACCTCAATATTGAATACAATATTTAGAACCAGAATCTTGTAAGAACGGCGAATATCAACAAAAGTTATAAATAGTTTACTTACTGCAAATAAGCAGCACTGGGAAGCATAGATGACTCTTTGAGATCACTGAAGCACTGAAGCAGTTCTATGCTGGGGCTCCAGCCCTTATTCTGAAGATACAGTTGCAGCAGCATGTACAGTTTCTCGGTGACATAGCCCTCAGCCCCGTGCGGGGTAGCCGAACTTGACGTACTCGCCGCGCCACTCGAAGTCCCGGTGCTTTTAGCCAGTACACTCTTCATCGTTTCCGCCAAATCCATCTTGTAGATGTCTAAATATGTTCTCTTTTGGGAATCCTTCGAGATAACAAACAAACAGTTTAGCAAATAATGCCAACCACGGAGATCGATAGCGCCAGACGTTCACTCAAACACTGCCTCATAAACCGTGTACACGCATACTTACCAGAATGATAATATGTTCGTGCTTAAGAATTAAACAGAATTTGAGTAATTAAATTTTAATTACAGATTTATCCATTCGATATCCTGCACAAAAAATAGAAATAGTGAGGTTTTCGTTTTTCTCTTGACGCTGTCAATTTTTTCTCGATTGTTGAATAAAAACGAACTAGTGTTGTACTATAGGCTTTCTTACTATTTGATTTGAAAAATCAGTTTAGTATTTTTAGTACAAAGTTGGAATGATTTATTGTAATAATTAACGTTTTTATTTTAGACAAGCCGTGCCCAATAGGCCCCTTAGGGGATGAGTTATCAGAAACCGATATAAAACGAACCCAGTTTTTTTACATAGAATTCATAGAATGAGAAGCGTAATTGCCAATTACCACATTTTTAAAAGCTTTTTTTAACTTTACGAACTTTCATCCATAACCCTTGGTTAGTTTAGTAGAAAGTTTGGCTTGAGCTTGTAAACAGAAGTCCTAGTACCAATTTACATGTTACTAACTATAAAAATGTAGAACTTTCATAGAAACTTTCATCTAAAATTAAAGTCTAAAGTAAACAATTTTCAAAAATCCCTAGTGCTCATCTTCGATAAATAAGGAACTCTTGTGCAAAAAAAATTGTATCTAGACACGCTGTGCATTGTCTGTCAGCGATTGAATTTGAATTAATTCATGATTTTTATTGTGGAAGATTCAGATTAGATTTCTTAATTTTTTGCAAGGGTAGTAATATATACTAATTCCATAATTTCTAGTCTGCCGTAAGACTGCTTTTTTCTTTTTCCCGTTTTTCCAAAACACGTGTGAACCTTAAAATGTTGGTACATCTCTTTTGACATTTTGACAAGTTTGATGTGTGTCTTTTGTATGACTTTGACATAATGACTGGCTGGTCCTTGACAGTTGTTTCAAAATAACATCGTGTCAAAGTAGTGCCGTGCATGTTTTGAGGTTAAAAAGGGATCAAAATAATTTATTTTTACATGAAGTTTTGATCATTTATGATTGAATCATTGAAGAACCTACTACTCCACAACAATAATGGATGAATTAATAGTTGGCACGTACGAGGGCTTCTTACTCGGTTATTCAATACGTACAGAAGATACGGTAAACCCCTTACTGTTTTTAAATATTGTTTAATTTTAGACAATATTGTTACTAAATAATATATTCACTCGTGTTTTAGGTAATGAAATTGAAGCAGACTTTTGCTACCCATTCGCATACAGCATCAGTCCGCTGCATGTCTATCGGAGGCAAGTTCATGGCATCCGGTGGTACCGACGACAAAGTGGTCGTTATCGACATGAAAACTCGTAAAGAACACACAGTACTTATGAACCACGATGGTTCAATAAATACTGTAGCATTCACCAATAATGGGACACATCTACTAACTGGCAGTGATGATGGTTCTATTATTGTAACTAGAACAGGCAACTGGCAAATAGAAAAGATATGGAAAAAAGCCCATGGAGGTAGGCAATTCTGTTTTCTTAGAAACTACTATAATAAAAGGAAAATCCACCCTAAGATCCATCCAATCCATCCCCGCTGACCAAAAAAATGTATATACTTGTAATGTAATGTACTACTTACAATTAAATTACTTACCATCATATAATTATTTCAGGTCAGGCAGTCACCGCTATTGCTGTACATCCATCAGATAAACTTGCTCTCAGTGTTGGTGGTGACAAGACTTTGAGAACATGGAATTTGATCAAAGGTCGCCCAGCCTTTACTATCAACCTTGCAAGTAAAGGTGTATTATTACCAACAGAAATCAAGTTTTCTCCAGGAGGAGATAGATTTTCATTAGTTTCCCAACAAACAGTTGATGTGTGGACGATAAGTAAAGCAGGGGTTGAAAAACGAATCACATGCAACTCAAAACCAACATCAGTGCAGTGGTTGACTGATGAAAGGTTATTTGTAGGATTAGAAAATGGAAATGTAATAACCCTGACTGTGTCTGATACTGAAGCTCTGACATACAAGGCACACAAGCAGAGGGTCAAATCACTGCATTATGAAAACGAAATGTTATATTCAGCTTCTAGTACTGGAGAACTAAAAGTTTGGTCTGTAGAAGATTCGAAATTAGTTGAATTATGTTCCTGCAATGCAGCATGTAGAGTGACTTGTGTTACATTGAATAGGCAAAGTCATCTTATCAAAAAGGAAGATAAGACTGAGGAAGATGAAACAGAAGAAAAAGTTGCAAGTGAGAATGATGATTCAGATGAAGCAGAAGAAGACACTTCACCACCTAAAAGGAAACCAGGAGCTTTTGTTACTATAAGCTATGGTGATGATGTCAAAGACAATAATGATGGAAAGGAAGGGGAAATCAAACCACCACCAGCAAAGAAATTCAAGAAACGGAAACGCAACAAAAAGCCTAAGAACCAAAAACCATCTGCTAATTAAATACTTGTTTCAAAGTCATTACTTGTATTTTATTTGTTAAATTCATAATTCCCAACTACAGACAAGATTCCATGCATTTTACAGGCATTAAGAATAGCAGCAAGAAAACTCACATCTACATTGCAGATTATATTTTCATCGTCTTCTCACAAAATGTACATGACATGATACTCACAAAGAACACAGTAAAAAACAATGTGATGTAGACTTTGGTTTGTTTATTAAATTATAAATAAAAAATCTTTCTCTTGAACACACACCCAAATACATAATTAAGTTCATAATAAATTAATTTGGTCCCAAAATAAATATATTTAAATAATTAAAGGAAACTGTAAATTAAAAAAAAACAACAACATTAAACAAAAGTACTGATCAATTTTGGCAATGGACTCTACTTATTATTAAATCTTAAATGAAATAAATATTCTAAATGCGTAACGTACATCCACTCACACAGTATGATTTCAAGCTCACTCTGGTAGTCTCCACATGGTCTACTCGAGACTATATTTACACGATTACATGATAGGGCACGGAACCAAATGACGCACATGAATACACAGACAGTAACACTTACTTGTTAGATAAACCATATGTATGTCGCCTAAGAAAAACTATAAAGCTTATCTAAAGGACCAAAACGTCACACAGAAACAACTATATAGATAGAGATAGTAATTTACTGGAATGTATAATAAATCGTGAAGATTGCATTTCATAAGAATTCACATGATTGACATTTTGAATAAATACTATGACATCGGCTGGGAAGATAACCTGGTACTCTTACATGACATGAGATCACAATATGTTTCATGAACGTTACTTCACTATACAATTTAAAATATACTAAAACGTTGGCGACATAGTAGAATATAATCAGTCACCGTATCACTAAGTACATTTTGTGCATTATATTTTATAATAATTATAAATAAATGCCAAAGATTACCAAAATCAATTTGCATTGCATCGGCTACAAATATAAAATAAATTACCGCGTTACAATCTCGTTAATATAATTGGTGATCATTACATACAAGAAAGTTATGTCCTAATCTTAAATACTTGAAAATTTCTAAGAAAAAATTGTTATAATTCATGACTTTAGAACAGCTAATTCATCTTATGACTAGATTGAGCCAGTATATTTTCCTATAGTCCACAACGTGATCTCGAACTTCCAGAAAAACTGACACAATTAATACAAAAATGTAGGAACGATGAAGAAACCAACAAAATATCTGTTAAAGGATATATGGAAATAGATTACATTAGACAACCTAGATAAATGAGTTCTACTTGTCCTGTTCCACATTCACTTATGTCTAATTTTCGATTAATAATATTCGTTTCTTCGTTTGAAGCAGCACTAACGTCACTAGTCTCTAAGCTATGGGTCAGATGGCACTCTGTATGCTATCAGACACAGCTTTATACCCACCACCAACACCATCTCGAGCTTCAGTCACATGAACATGTTCCAAGTAATTACCTGTACTTCTAATAATATCTTAGAATGTAACTACACGCTGTCGAACTGTCATACAGAAAGAAAAGGCAAGAAAAATAAAGTTGAACACGAGAGTCAGAAATTCTAGATAATGTAAAATATATACTGGGAAATTACTTGTAATGTTTATAGGTACATACTATTATATTTCATAATATATTATAGATGCCATAGAAAAACATACAATATAGTTGAGAAACAGGAGACAGTTCACATGAAACGTTACTTACGCATCAGAATATAAAAAGAAAAAACAGTAAGAACGACGTTACGTAAAATCATCACACACAATCATTTTCACATCTCCAACATAAAATTAAATATCTAATTGCTTTGAAGAGTCAAATTGCATTGCATCTAAGTAGACAGTAAGTTCATGTGAACTGACTCATTCTTTGGTGATGGCATGGTCGTGTCACAGGATTTACTTCTTCTTGGCTTTTTTCTCGGCCTTCTTGAGCGCTTTGAGGTGCTTCTCGTGTGCGGTGCGAAGCTCTTTGAGGCGTCGCTTCATGCGGCGCCGGTCGTCGCCTCCCAAGCCTAGCAGCTTGAGGTCTGCGGAGCTGAGCGCCAGCAGCAGTGCGCCGTCCACGCCGCGCGCTGCGAACGCACCGGCGTGACGCTCGAGACCTTCGCCCAGCCCGGATACCCACTGCCATACCTGTTTTATGACAAATTTCAAAGAAGTCAGCTACACGGTCATGGTATCAGTTTGAGTTTACGAGCGCCTTTATTTCTTAGCAGTAAGGAAGGTTTTCGTACAATGTCCAGTAGATAAAAGTATAAGTTAAGATTTCGGTTTGGATCCAAGTTTTTGTTATTGGTCAGCTATGAGTGAGTACACTCATCAAAATAAACCGTAACATTATATTATAAAATATAGGCTAATAAATGTTTCGGTTAATTCTAATTTGAGTCGAGAAATGGAAAGTACAATAGATGATCAAATTTGAATGACATAAAACCATTAGTAAGTCATTGTAATATAACTCTTACGTCATTGTAGTAAAGTATAAATTAGAATGATTAGCGTGAGTCTGATAAATTCAATCGGCAATCATTCAAATGTATACCTTACCTTACACAGGTAAGCGTTACATTGCAATGACTTCTAATGGTTGTTCGTCATTCGATCGTAAATGGAGATTAGTATTATGTCGCTAGGTACCTGTTGCTTGGTCCAGTGATTGACGGGATGCGGCTGCGCGAGCGGCGGCGGCGTGAGACTGGCCTCGGACACGGCGCTGGACAGCGGCTGCCACGGCACCTCGCCGCCGACTACGCACGCCGGAGCTTTCTTTACTATAACCATAACCCAACGTCAACTATAATACACGTACGTTTTGGCCCTTCCTAGAAGTATAGCACTACAAGGTTATTTTGGATAAAATCGGAACTGCCATCTTGGTTTTTGAATACATTTCACAAAATAATTGCACAATTTTTTACCAACAGCGCCCCCTGTCAAAGTCATTCGACCGCCAAAATATCCTTGTAGCAGTGTTTAGGTAAAGAATGAAGTTTACTCTGGTTAAAAAACTAAAGCTTTGGTTTCCTAGGAAAGCGGTTCCGTCATATTATAACGGCCGCCATGAAAATCTGTCATTTTCATCAGTAAGTATTTAAAATGAAGTCAAACAACCGCTGCCCAAAGATTTAAATCGCTCGATTTGCCCTCACCGTACTTTGTCACAAGAAAAAGTGTACCCATTGAGAAGAATGAGGTCACACATGATTAAAAATGACGATTCAATGACAATCAAGTGTCGAATTAAATCGAGTTTTGACGATTGCAACTGCCATCATATTCATGACAGCCTCCACCCTTCTAGGAAACCGTAGCTTTATTGCGATCATCTGCATAAGTAACCCGTAAAGTCAGATATTTAATAACTCATAGGGGAAGTTTCGTAAACCCAATAAGATTTGATTCAGCCAAACCATTGACTAGAATAGATAGCGGAATAAAGTCATTGTTATAAAACAAGCGATTCTTTTAAAACGGGCTCGGATACCATGGATTATAATATATTAGAAACTTTTCGCCGATAATTCGCTCTATGATTTTGGATATTTTTAGTGTACCCTTCATTCTGTACATATTGTGCTTCTAGGTTTTACTATATAACAAGTTTCAAATATTAACTACTGGAATACATCTAAATGAATTACATCTATCTAAAAATCTAACTTTCAAGTTGTACTGGCATACATTACAAGATTTACAACCACGAATTTGATAAGGCCAAGTTATACAACCAATTTAAAGATCTATGACACCACCACCAAACAATACCGTATTTTAGGAAAGCGAACCAACACCAACACAACATACAAGATGTGCAGAAAACTAAAGACAACGACAGTAAAACCACAAAGAGAAAAAAAAATCTTCGAAGACTTGCTGCTTACTCTGTAAACGCAAACGCTCTGCAGCCATCTGTCCTTACAATTCAGATGTAGGTCTAGCCTAGCGCGAGAAGACATGTCCTCGAGTGAAGGATTCGAGTATAAAAACTTTATAAATAAAAGGTACTTTAATTTCTGCCAATACTTTTATTTCTTATAAACAATAAAAAAAGCTGTACACGAATCTCCAAACTTAAAGAACAGAGAAAAAATAGAAGAGAAGCAACGTGAAGCGGCATAGCATCAGTTGGAGGGCGAGTACGAACCTCGTGCGTTGGCCTCGCTGACGGCCTGGCGGATCTCGTCCACCAGGTCGTTGGTGAGCTGCACGGCGTCGGGCTGCGGCGGCGACGCGCCCGCCGCCAGGCGCCGCTCGCGCTCGGCCAGCACCAGCTTCAGCTGCTCCGCCAGCGACGCGCTGGGACCTAAGGAGCCACACTACACACCTGCCGCCCGAGCACGCCCGACCGTCCGCGGCGGGACTCCCTCGATCGGTGTTTGTTTAAAGCACACGACGTTAACGGGACGCTATTATTCACAATCACATTGGTACGAACAGCACCCCAATTGCGTAACACACTTTCTTTCACAATTCACAGGATATTGAAAGAAATTCCTAATCCGTTGCTTGAAATGTTTAAAAAATTCTTCTGGTCGAAAACGTCAATAATGCAATGAATGCTGTCGAATTGTCAAAATGAAAGGCATTGCAATTGTTAATGTGTTACGCAATTACCCCGCAGTTTCGCTTGTGGTGAGTTTGTTATGAACTTGTGAAGGTTACAAACATAAACATTATCTGGCGTAAGTTTGAAAATAGTTCCAATGATAATGGTAAAATGGTTCTATTTTGAAACGTACGTTCAATGGTCGGCGTTGCACGGTACACAATGATAAGTAAGCGTTATGTGACGTGCTCTTACCCGACAGAGGGTGATGCCTGTGGTCTCTGGAGTACACGGCGTCGTCGGTCGCACTGCCCACGGAACTGCCGCAACTCTGGCGGGTGTCACGATGCTGGTAAAACGATTTCTTTGCTTGTAAATATTTTCGTTGAAAATGTGTGCTAGTGGTTGGCATGCTCTACGTTACGCGTAATCTTCGACTGCTCAGGTAAGTTTGTGCAGATATCGCCATTGAAACATCGTGAACAGTGTTTATTGTAAGTCCAAATCTAAATTTAAAAATTTTTATGGAATAAGAACTCACAGCACCAACGTGAGGCGGTCCACCTGATGTAGACTCGCTGAGTGACTCATCCGCCGAGTCGTTGTACGAATCGTCCAGACCGTCGTACTGTAAAACACGTACAAATTTATTAATAAATAGGAGGATTTTTTTTTATAAAATTTGGTCAATTGACGTATACGACGGTGACACTGAAAGTTTTTAGAAAAACAAAAACTGAACAAGTTATTAGTTTTATTATATCTTTTCAAAATAGTGTCCATTTTCATCAATACATCGCTGCATCCGATGGAACCACTGAGAAAAGCACTTTGCCCACTCGTCCCTAGGGTTCTCTTCGATGGCATTTTGATACGCAGCCACTGCTTCCTCGGCGTCCATAAAACGTTTTCCTCAAAGTTTTTCTTTTATTTTCGGAAATAAATAAAAATCGCAAGGTGCGTGGTCAGAGAGTTATAGGGCGGGTGACCCAGTAATTCCACGTCTGACGTCGCCAAGTAGTCGATTGTTTGCTTGGCGGTGTGCGACGAGGCGTTTTCGTGGTGAAGGAGGATCCTACTGCGAGGTCGTTTCTCCCGAACTTTTTCCAAGACAAGTGGCAAACAATTGTTAGTGTACCACTCTGCAGTAACTGTTTTTCGATCCTCTAAAACAATTGTTGCGAAATGACCTGTCCTTCCGAAGAACGAGGCCACCATCTTTTTCCCACGCTTCGACCTCTCGTCACTTTAGTTGGCAACTCCTCGGAAGGAAACACCCAGACAGCAGACTGTATCTTAGTTTCAGGATCATAACAATAAATCCAGCTTTCGTCACCCGTAAGTATGTCGAACACAGCATTTGAGTCACCTCAGTTAAATCTTTGAACTATTTCACGACACCAATCAACACGACGGAATTTTTGGACCTCTGAAAATTTCAAATTATGAGGTATTCACCGGGCACAAAGCTTACTGACCGTTAAATATTCATGGAGGATTTTGTGCACTTGACTCATACCGATGCCTAAGCTTGTCCGAATCTGCTGATAATTCACTCTTTTGTCAGTCTCTATCATACGCCGCACAACACTAATGTTATCTTCAGCCGTCGCCGTAGAAGGCCGTCCCTCACGCAGATCATCGGTGAGATTAGTGCGACCACGTTGAAACTCATTAAACCAGTTGTAAACAGTGAAAAGTAAAACAAACGAGATGGGGCTTCATCGTGAAAGGCCAATCGAAGTCTATCATAACTTTCTTGTTGACTTAAATGACATCGAAAGTCATATAAAAATTTTCTCGCGTTTAATTCATGCTGACGTGACACGGACAATTTTCAATTTGCCGCCAAATCGTAAACAAAATAATGACAAATGAATAAAATACATACACAATAATATTGGCAAAGAATTCCATTTTCTAAATTTGAATTTATTTTTTTATTATATCGTTTACAAGTGGCCAGTTCTAAAAACTTTCAGTGTCGCCCTCGTAGTTTGATTTTTTTTTATATATTTGTTTATGTATTATCAGAAACTTTGGTAATCAATCACAAGTTTATATTTTTTATACTTTTACGCAAAACATCCTCGTATTTATGGGACACAAAAGGAGCATCATACTATTTTTGTTTTCAATCTGTAAAGTTTTGCTTGCAAATTTTTTAACCAGTATACTACGAGCGGTGTGACATGTTGCGAGTCCCGTCCCGACCCTTGCTCGAGCCAGGCCCCGCCGCTGAGCCTGTTGCTTTAAATTCGTCCCTAAATAATCTTGATTCGATCCAGTCTGTCCCTTGCTGGCCCCTCCACCAAAGAAGTCGAGGTTCGTCGGTTTCGTCGGGGTCGTACCCCACAGGGATTGCTTTTAGCGTGTAGTTGCTTAATTTATAAGTTTTATGCCCTTGCTGGAAGCCTTATTTATAAGGCATCCGCAGCATATCCCGGTTAAGCAGTCGACATCCTCCTATGCTGTGAGTACTGACCGAGCTGGCGTTGCTGAGCGAGTGCGGCGAGTGCGGCGAGTGCGCGGAGTGGTGGCGGTGGCGCGCCAGGTCGGTGCGCGCGCGGTGCGCCGACGTGTCCAGCAGCGCGCCGCGCGGCACGGCCGCGTCCAGCTCGCGCGACGCCACCACTGACGAGCCCGCGCTGGGCGTGCCCGCGCCGACGAGCGAAGACGTAGATCTGAAAACAAAAGCATTTTATATTGTATTCCCTGTACACTTAGGGTGCGATTAAACGGCGCTTAAACAGCGCGAGCCGACACGAGCCGCGCCGGCCTTGTAAGCGAGTGGCAAGCCTACTTGTCCACACGGAGCGTGGCTCGTCACAACACGAGCTGCACGCCGCACTTATGCACCGCTGTTTAGTCCGTCACCTTTGCTTGAATCCTTGTCCAAGCATCGAGCACTTTGCTGCGATATTTGTGATTTTCTTCTTTTGGATTCCAAATGATCAATTCGTCTTCATAGAGTTGAATAAAACCCGTGATCATATAATTATTCCACTCCATCTCTGTATGAAAAAAAACGTAAATGGACGACTAGGTTTGTGGCGCGCTCTGCACCGTCTAATGAATAGACGGCGCACGTAAACACGAGCCACGTTATGGGACGCGCGCGCGCCTGTGATCCATGTCAAAAACCGACAAGCGATGGCTCGTGCACATTTTAGCGAATCGCGCCGTGTCAGGCTGTTTAGACCCGGCTCGGCTCGCATTATCACGCCCTGCTTAACCGCACTTTTTGGGTCAGCGCAGACTGAATAAAATGAAATTGTTTATTCTGTAAATAGGATATCGGAATCACTTTTACATGTCATATAAAAAATAAGCTAGGTGAGGTCGGTGTTTCCTATCTGACTACTCTGAGAAGAAAGGCCGAAACAAACTCAGAGGTCCCAGTCTCTTTTAAAGTCCAGACATAATCTTGGTCAAGCCATATGAGGACCATGTTGATTAGTGTCTGAAATAGTCTTGTGAGGAAAGAACCACACAGATTTGAGTGGACCTGTCCAGTCAGTGCAAGCATTTGTCAGTGATCGTGGAGCTCAACCCAGAACTTAAGGAGCTCAACTCGACGAACAATAACAAAGAAAGGATATTTGGGTAGGCCGCATCAACTACTAAAACTACCAGACCATCATTAAAACTAACTGAGAAAGAAAACAAAAAAAAATAAATGAAAAAGAAGAAAATAAATAAAAAAATATCCACATAGCACATTCACAATAATTAAAATAATATAAAAGTAATCGTGTCATTTTGAATATAATTTTCAACAATGTCAATGGCGCCTCCAAGTGCTACCGCGCGACGACACTTTACATCACTTTGATTGTGTTCATTACGTAACACAAAGGACATAATTCACCGTTCATAAAGGTTTGGGTTAAATATGAAAGTAACGGCCAAACATAAAAAAGTAATATTCTAAATGAATGTTTTTCTCTTAATTTTTTACAATGGAACCAAACCTGTAGGGTCATTCTCCGTCAAATTACACGAGTTTGAAAAATCACTCACTCACTGAAGCGAGTCGCGAACCTCCAGGGAACAGACGAATTTGCACCCGGGGTTACCGAGAGCAAAATTCAGTAAAATTCAGACTCAGAATACAAGAAACTCAGATTATATTCGAAGAGTTGTTGAAGGTGTCAAATCACGTAAGTTAGTAAGTACTTCTTGCCTTCTTTTTTCTTCTATCGTCGACAATAATAACGTTACATATCTGTGACGTTTACTGGCAAAAAAAGCTATTACTATAATTAGATTACTACAATTCTTTTAACTAAAAGTTACAAAAATATTTTTCTAACTTACATAAAAGCGCAGGGAATGACCACAGCGTTTTGTTTTTGTTGGACTGTCAGTAGTCATGGACTTAGTAACCTAGCTTCTCATCATAACCTTTACGAAAAACGAAGCGAAACTTACTGAGTATCCATTTGATGGTTCATCGGCTGAGGAGCACTGTGTGTCGTATGTGTCACATGAGTTGTATGAACAGGGTGCGAAGTGGTGACCGCAGTAACCGCGGACGTGGGCGGCGGCGCGGCCGGGCCCGGCGCGGCCGGCGCGGGGCTGGCGGCGGGCGCGGCCGCGGCGGGCTTAGCTTCTTCTGCGACAGGCGCGGTGACGTCACCGAGGTCGGGCGCCTCGCTCCGCCTCGACTTGTCCACTTTAGCGTATTCGTCCTCCACGGGTGACAAATCGGAAAGATCGCTGTCGGAACTCCAGGGATCTGTAATGAGGTAAACAGAAGTGTTATGTGCGTTATTTCGCCCAGGTCCACACGAGCGATTTTTTGTCCCACATAAGATTTTCAACGCTCGCTGTTTAGCCGAGCAGTGAGAATACAATAGAGTGCACCCTAACGCGTAAAAAAAATACACTGTTGAGTTGTCAACCCTCGACGCTAAACAGTGCGTTGAAAATCCAGTGCGTGATATAAGTCGCCGCCTTAAAAAATCTCCCGTGACAAAGGCTAAGTAAATGTATACTAACTGTTAATCAAAAGTGGATCCGGATCGGGGCGGCGCGGTAAAGGCGGCGTTTCACGGCGAGCCGACGGTTCATGTGGCAACATCACTGGAAGACCCGCCTTCTTTTGAGTTTCCTATAATGTTAGTGTAATTAATTTATCAAAAAAAAAGCACATGTCTGTCATTAGAAAGAAACCTACCGCCTCTCCAGTTCACGCTGCTGGACGGAATTTACTCTTATGAGTTTGTGACGATTCGAAAGAAGAAGCAAGTTGGTGACCTTCGACGTCTTTGAGAAAGCAAATTTTCAAACTTACAGCTAGTACACAAAAAATGTGAAATGTGTGTGTGATTGCTGAATTTATTTACACAATACTAAGATTCAAGGTGACATTAAAAGACAATGAACTGACCGTAAATAAATACTAAAATGTGGACTGAACAAAATGGTAATCATTTAGTGATCATGTTACTTGAAATTTTAAGCCACTCTCATGAAGATAGGAGACGCTACGCTCGAAATTGTGGACGAGTATGTTTTGCCTGGAAAAAACTGTCTAGCTAGGTAGGTCCAACTTCGAGAAAAAGGTCAATCGTCGAATCCGACTCCGCTGGGCAGCGTTCGGGAAGTTACGCAATATCTTCTCGTCCCACATACCGCAGTGTCTCAAGACGAAAGTCTTTGACCAGTGCGTGATGCCAGTGATGACTTATGTCACAGAAACGTGGTCGCTCACAATCGGCCTTATCAGAAGGCTAAAAGCCCGAAGAATTGCCAAACTTAAGTGGCAATGGGCAGGGCACATTGCTCGTAGAACAGATGGCCGATGGGGCCGAAAGCTTCTGGAGTGGCGACCGCGTAGCGGAAGTCGAAGCGTGGGAAGGCCTCCCACAAGATGGACGGATGACCTTCTGAAGGCCGCAGGAATTCGGTGGATGCGGGTAGCACAGAATCGGTCGAACTGGCGGTGTTTTGGGGAGGCCTATGTTCAGCAGTGGACTTCTTTTGGCTCAAATGATGTTACTTGAAAAGACACGTTGTGCCGACCCCAAATAAATTGGGAAAAGGGCAGGGGAATGATTATGATGAAGATGATTTATGGCCGATTCCTATAATTTACGGACGGTTAAAGGTTAAAATTCAGATGTTTACTAATAATTAAGCAAAGACTGTTTTGCATAGTAGACCCTCCCGAGTAGCTATCACAGATAAAATTAGCGTACGAATTTATATATATATGCCCAAATGGCAATAAAAAATGATACCATTGGTAAGCAAAACGATTCGTTTTTGTGTATAGGAACCGAGCCTTAGTGTTCATGTGATTGCAGTAAACGGTTTGAGTGTCATGGATCACGTTTATTGTGATCTATAATCATAGGAGTTTATTTATAACCGTTGCTTAAAGTTAAGTGACGTTCAAACGACATAAATGTATGGTTAAACAGTCTCTAATCATTACTTGACTTTAAGCAACGTAAAAATAAAACCCAAGGTTACTGCATGAGGTCGGATGACACGTCTGTCAAATTGACGGTCGCCGGAATGTCCATGCATTCTTTGTTAAAACGTAGAAAGCAAAAAGCTATAATAATCTTCAAGATCAAATAGAAAATGAAGCCTAAAGGCGAACCCTATTATACTCAGGGGTGTATATTAGCAAAATAAGTACAGTACAGACTCGAGTACCCGAACAATTCGTAAAACAGCTAAAACACATAATCTGTTTTAAATATTTTGCATTAGATTTTTGTATCCAACATTTGTATCTATATTTTCGAGTTGGTTTCACTTCCATGGTAAAAGTTGTTGATATTCAACAAAAGTATCCTACAATATTTTTATTTCCAAGAAGGATGTCAATTATTCAATTCAATGCGATTTGTAATTTGTACTCAAGTTCGAATATTCGAGTCTATACTGTACAGTACCCGGGCGTTCTATGACATATTGAGTTTTATAGAGAGATTGGCACACAATGCGAGTATACAATAATGACAGAGTCATCGCTCTCGCTAAACTGTCTCTAAAGCTTGCTTGCACCACAAATTCACTAAACGTAAAGTATTTAATACATTATTTCGTTTCTATTAATCGTTTGAAGATGATAGAGACAGAATGATGTTTTAAATATGAAATTAATATTATATAAAATAAATATTATTGAATATTATTATTAAATTAAATATTATTATTTATAGTCAATTATTTGTTAAAATAGCAAAAATGATACGTATTTAGTTTGTATGTAAATTTTTTTATACTATTATGTTTTAAAATGTTCTCAACTAAGTGAAATCTTTGTTATTTCTTACTGTCAATTTTTTATTTGAATGTGTTATATCAACTGTATTGTATGTTTATTACGTTATCTATGTGTGTATTTATTGAAAGTTGTATGGGGATTTATAACTGGATATTATAGATTTCAATTTTCATTTAACCATACAAGTTTAGTTTTGCATTTAGAGATATGTGGTGCTCGCGGGCCTAAAACTCGATGGGCCATAAAATCGGCGCGGGCGCATGCAGTGCGGGCGCGCGCGTGCTCACCAGCAGCAGCACCTCGAGGCGCTGCACACGCTCGTGCAGCGCGCACAGTGCGGCGCCGTACTCGCGGTGCGCGTCGCGCAGCGCGCCGCTCCACCACTCCTCGCGCGCGCGGACCAGCGCGCGCGTGCGCCGCCACTCGCGCAGGGCGCGCCGCGCCTGCGGGGTAACGGTATTGTGTCTAATCTTAAAGCGTCACATCGCATAACGAATTTTCCATGTACTATTTTTTTGTTTTTTTTACACAAACATAAAAAATACACAAAAAAAATACTTGCAAAATGCATTGTTTTCTGAAAACCTGAAAAAGGCTTTAGAGAAGTAACTGTGAGAAAGATATAAGGAGTGTCAGAATATTTTTCTTTTGTAGAGTGGTGCTGTATTATGCCGAATGATGGCTGTTTTGCGCGTATGTAACGCATTATATTCCCGCAACTTATTCTTTTTTTTGCGTTTTCTTAACGTCTTTATTTCTATACCTTGTCGTACTTCCGCTGCGCGCGGTGCGCGGTGTCGGCGGCGGCGGCGAGTGCGCGCCGCAGCTGGTCGTCGGGCGCGCGCAGCTGGCACCAGTCGCGCACGCGCACGCTTATCTCGTCAGCACTACCGCCGCCTGACTCCATGCCCACCAACTGTACATCAAAATAAAAGTTAATTGACATAGTACAAAGCACATTAAACCGTTGACCCTGCGCCTACTCTCTCTCCAATCGTGTCGGATTGTCGTACCTTCAAACTATGAGAGTTAGGTAAATTTTCTTTCAATTAAAACACAGAGCATAATAATTTCATAATTTAATTTAGTAATTGATTAATTCATCAACACGCACATATACCTCGACTTTGTCTTTGACGGATAAGAAGTATGTTTTCAGAGATGTCTCCGTCATCAGCAGGTTTAATTCCGGAAGCGATCACAAGCTAAATATCTATTTCCGAGCTGAGAGCATCCGCATGATGATGCCTGCCCTCCGAGGACTCGGCTTGTAACTAGGATCCGAAAACCTCCAACTGGACCTTCAAAATCGATTGGCCTTACTGGAAACCACAGGCACTGTCGACGAGAAAACCGACGAGGTGGTCAAAACACTACGCGACGTGTCCCGTCGACTTTTCCTGTCGCAGCGAAAAAGTAAGGTGTCCAACCTTTCCTCGGAGAGTCTCAGATTTATGAGGGAAAGACGGGAGTTGGAATGAACACACAGGAACAGGAACTATCTGACGAAATTAAGAACTGCGGATGGTAGAATCGTAACTTCGAATTCCGAGATACTCGAGAAAATCGAGGATATGTACGGGCACTTATAATCAACGCCGACGGCTTAACCAGCAGAGCATATCGAAGATGACCATCGAGCCGAATTAACGGGCCACTACACGGAGGACATCCTCGATGTCGACCAGTGCGATATTAGAGCGGGTCTCGAGCAGCTAAAGAACAACAAGGCACCGGGTAATTAGGGAATAATGAAGGAGCTCCTTAAAGTGGGCGGGGTTCCAGTCCTGCGAGCTAGCGAGTCTCTTCCATTCCGTCATCGACAAGAGTACAAAGCCCGTGGCCTGGAACAGAGGACCGGTGGTTCTGTTCTTCAAAAAAGGTGACTAAACCATGCTGAAGAACTAGAGACCCATCTCACTTCTGAGCCACAGGTACAAGCTGTTCTCAAGGGTCGTCACGAACCGTCTCGCCAAGAGACTTAACGGGTTCCAGCCATCAGAACAAGGGTTTTCGAAAAGCCATCAGTACCGTAGACCACATCCATACTGTTCGGCAGATTGTGTAGAAGATCGAAGAGTGCAATCAGTCGCTGTGCACAAATCACAGCGACTGATTACACTCTTCGATCTTCTTCGACTACGAGAAAGCCATCGACTCCATCGAAATATATATATATGTTGAGCTGAGATGTTTGTATGACGCTGCCACGATGACTATCCAGATCCAGGATAAGAAAACCAGCGCCATCAAACTGCTCCGGGGCGAGACAGGGGGATGTGATATCCCCGAAACTGTTCACCAATGCGTTGGAAGACGCCTTTAAGACTCTGGACTATGTATACTCGCCGTTTACATTAATACCCTGTCCAGTCGACAGGGTATCTCTCTCTCAGGGGATCTGGGTACTTAAGTTTAAGTCGATAACGCGGTCGGTACACCGTTTGCGGGGAATTCCCGAGGCGAGTGGAGCGACCAATGAAAATCATCGGTCAGTAAAATACGTGCGGATACTCACACCTAATGAAAATGAGCGTTCAAAGCGACTGCCAAACGTGCGAGGCATGTTCTCCGTATACCGCATTCGTTCCCTATCGACTATTGATAACGGTTCCCCGAATACGGGCTTTATGGGATGCTTTACAGAAATCTTCAGCACCCCACATGCGGGCTCTATCGACTAATAAAAACGGTTCCCTGCATGCGGGCCCTGTGGCATGCGTTACAGAAATCTCCCGCACCCCGCATACGAGCCCTATCGACCAATGAAAATGAGCCTTAACGTAACACAAACCTCTTGCAAAAAAGATCGAAGTTCGTTGATCTCCGGGTGTCGCGTCTGTGGCGCGGGCGGTTCGACGGGAGCGGTCTGATTGGAATCCTCCTCATCGGTTTGTTGCCGCCTCTGACGCTCGCGATTCGCTCTGAACAAATATTACATTGTTAGGATTACCCTAAAAACTATACATGAGATAAGAAGAGGCAATTGAGAGACTATTTGTCTGCTGTCTATGGTTTTATTCATTCATAGGAAATCTAATACATGTGACCGAATGAAAAGTATCCTATATTTTAATCCAGTTTATATCATACCACATGTATACTATAAACTGGATCCCCAATTTCAATCAAGTCAGTTCAGTCGTTAAAGCGTGATCAAGTACACACAAACTTTCAATAATATGAGTAAGATTTACCTCTCTTCCCTGTCTTTGTCTGCGGCAAGTGACTGTCTAATAAGATGTGCTACTTCACTATTTTCCGGGTCTTTTTCACGTCCAATGAGGAACTTTACAGGCCCTGATGTATTGCGGAGCACTGACGCCGCGTATGCTTGCGTCACACCCACCTGTCAAAAATCTGAATTAGTAAAGAGTTCACGACACGCGTCACATACCCACCCACATCCCACACACACCACACATCACCACCCACCCACTCATCTAATCCCACTATAAAAAATCTCAAATCTATGGTAAAATTTGTTCAAAACGGTAATAATAATCAGTACATACTGATTTTAAACGGATATTGCAAAAACCAGAAACAAATGGATGGAGTTCAACAGTAATTGTCAAATAGGTGGCCATTTTAATATGATGTGGGTGTTCCAAGAATCATCAGAAGAATAGACTTACCAAACTCTTGCCATCAACTTCAATTATTTGATCGTTGACTTGTATGCGTCCGTCGCGGGCGGCGGCTCCGCTCTCAGTGATAGTCTTCACGAATATGCCTAACTTCTCCAGGCCAGCATCCGCGCCGACACCCATACCTGAAAAGAGTTGACGACAAGTTGACGATAATTTTGTATATTTAGTATATTTTATTCAACCCTGTGCCAGCTGTTGCAATGTTACTCTTATATCGGTAAAGTAAGGTATCAATTAGAATTATCGCCGAAAGTTCTATCAAACGCATTCTAATTTATAATTTAGTAGCTGTTGCCCGCGACTTGGCCTGCGATCCAGGATGAAAAGTAGCCTACAGGGGTAGTGGGTAGACCATGACCTGGGTTAAGCCCAGGTTATCGTCTACCCCGTACCCCTGTGCCAAATTGCATTGAAATCCGTTCAGCCGTTTTAGCGTGAAAGCGTAACAAACAAACTCACTATCGCATTTATAATATATTATAGTTGGGATATCCAAAGATAAGATGGTTAGATTGTGTGAGGAATGAAAGTTGTTAACTTTATTGTGTATGCTGTGGTTTCCTATGAGTGAAGGAGTACACCTACTTACAGTTCGCGTCCAATAACTATGCCGCTCTGAACTAGGCTACAAATGATTGCGCAGTAGTCAATCTTCCATATAAAACAGTAGCGCATTGGGCCAGCGTGCATGCGCTACTTAACTTCAGAGCGGCAAAGTTATTTGACGCGAACTGTAATACTTGATATTGCACATTATTTATGTGTCATGTATTATGTATATCTTTTGTTGGAGATCCTAAATAACTAAACCAAGAGTAGTCACGAAACCGCCGCCTCTAATTGAGCCTTAGTTAAATAAATTCCAAATGACCGATTATAGAGAGTCCAAGTCCGTCGGCCCCCTTCACCAGGTCGACCGGGAAGACATGCATCTTCTCCACGCGCTTCTCCAGCTCGTACTCGGCGCTGGCGGCCACGGGGTCCACGTCCTCGTTGCGCCGGTCGTACTCGCGCACCGAGTGCGTCGAGAACACGCGCATCGGGTTCGTGCTGGAATTTAAGTACGATGAAATGTAGGTGAGTAGATAAAGAGCATTTATTTCTTTCTCATCGGCAAAATTACGAACTTATGTACAAACTTTCATCCCCTTTAGGGGTAGAATTTTCAAAAATCCTTCCTTAATGCTCACCTTCCTAATTAAGGAGGAGTTCTTGTGCAAAATTTTACTATTCTAGTCCGTGGTTTAGGCTGTGGGTCGACTGTCAGTGAATGAATTAATTGAAGATTTATATAGTTTAGATTTTGTAACGTTTGAAATTATTATTTATAATAAAAAGATTTTGGTGTAAATTTTCCGTATAGTAAGTACTACAGCTATCAGTCGAGCTGTTGTTCTTCATTGTTCAGATGAGTTCTTGGAAGTGTGTGAACAAGTCAACTGTAAACAATCTTGTAACTTTGATTCATCATTCGTCATAATTTCAGCCGAAAAGACGTCCACTGCTGGACATAGGCCTCCCAAATGGGGGGGATTTGCCATAATCGCCACGCTTGGCAGGCGGGTTGGCGATCGCAGTATGGTGTTAAAATACATAGAGAACGCTGCTGCCCATTCTCCACTGAGTCCCTTAGTCGCCTTTTACGACACCCACGGAAAGAAATGGTTTGGTACTATTCTTTACGTCCGGCACCACACGGAGCTTTGATTACCTACCTGAATTTAACTTTGGTGTTTTTCTTGACAAATACTGGTGGGTAATAATCGTCATCCTCGTCTTCCTCAATAGGCGGAAGTCCGGCAACCTGAAAGATAATAAATTTTAAAAAATTAATACCAATTCGTACGTTTATCGCATTCTGGGGCTAGATACTAGTGATAATATTACAATAAACTTCAGAAATTGGGGTGATGACAAGAAATCATCATTATGTTGAAGTCTGAACGGGTTGATAAACGTCCAACTACACGTGCGAGCGTAGTGTTAGATTATAATCAAATTCGTAAAGCCCTTCATACAGTAGGATTTACAGGAATTTGACAACCTTTTTTCGAATGCTATTAAATTATTTAGTAAGGAGCAAAATTATGTTACGTTCTCTTACTTATCTCTCAATTTTTCTAATCATGCAACGTGTTCCTTTTGATGTCCCATAACTCTAAGGTGCTATAGGTAAAAATAATACAAAAAGTCCTAGAACAAGTGTTCCAAAAATACATAGTTTGGAAGATCACAACACTAACACACTAACACTAGACTCTTGATGTGTGTATTTAAGTTTCATTGATAAGTACGAGTAAGTCATTTTCATTCAAACCAATCATTCATATTTAAACGTAAGGAAATGCGATGTTGTGATGTTTTTTTTTTATGGACTAAAATAGTCTGTTTTTTTTTTTTTGTATTTCACGTAAGGGAGTACATGACATAAATGTAAATTGTATTGCGTGTGTGTTACATCACTGGTGGAATACGGGTGTGATTCGCCCCGGACCCCGGGCCTCCGGTCCTGAGGGCCCCATAAAACTCGAGAAATACTTTAAAATCCGAAAAAAGACAAGACAAAATATGTTCAGTGAGTAAAAGGCGGTTTGTAGTTGGGGCTCCTCTAACATACACATGCTAAATATAAATGTAGGTTGCTAAAATCTTACCTTTTCGAACTTTTTGTATAGGTTGACAAAATAATTCCTATTTCTGTATAAATGTTCAAAAGAAAATTATGTAGGGTGCTAAAATTTTCGGTGCTAAAGTATTTCATATTTCTTTATCAATTGTCAAAAGAAAACCTAACCTTTTTGAGGTAGCGTAATAAATATTTCGACGTACATTACTGGGCGGGGGCTGGGCCCGGGGCATTTAGTTTTGCCGCCCGGGGCCCCCGACAGACTTAACCCGCCACTGTATGACATAAATAATCGAGACTGTCGAATTATTATGTACGAAAAATGAAAAAAAAAAAAACATATGTCAGTTATTATATTCTTTGACATGGTCTCATTAATACCCTAGAGTTATGGGATATCATAAGAAACACGTATACTTATATTACTTAGTAGTTAGTTTCATTTTTTCTGTTTTTTTTTTTGTTATTAATTCCTTATAATTTTAATTTAATTAGATCTAATTTTGTATTTTCTTTATGCTGTACTAGGTTAGGGGTGTATACTGTAATAATTGCTGGTTGATATTCGAAATCTTCTCATACGTAATCAGTTGTCCTACCTCAGTATAGAAGTGTCCATCTTCAAAGTAGTGTATCCCGTTCTCCTCGCCGAGCTCCCGCAGCTGGTGCGGCGGGTAGTGCTCGAACACGGTACCGGGCGCGGGCGGCGCGGGCGGCCCGGGCGGCCCGGGCGCGGCGGCGGGCGGCGAGGGCGCGCGCCGGTCGCCGCCCGCCATGCCCGCGTCCGCCTCCAGCGACACGAACTCGTAGCTCTCGTCCACTGACTGCATACTATAATAAACAAACAATTATTTTCAAATAAAATGGACTATAGCGTTAGTAAAAATTTACTTACAAAACTGTTACAGTAGTATTCACAAAACTGCAGTACAACAATAGGAACGACGATAAATGAAATGAATACTGCAATGTTGTTTAGTTGTAGTGTATTGCTGCATTTTTATAAGAAATGCGAAATTCAGATCTGTTTATCAGCCTTTAGAGTAGTTTAATGTCCCACTGCAGGGCTAAGGACCTATTGAAAAAATTCGTGTATGACGCGCCAGCTCTTTCTACCGTGGGACCAGCTCCGTAATCCATAGTAATTCCCATAGAGCACAGAATCGCTGGCAGTGTATAGAGACGGCAGGTACTAATGAAATTCGTGATGCCGAAAGTGCGTTGAGCACATAATTTCTGTCACGGATCACTTTCAAAGATGTCAGTTTGTGTCGTAGTGCAAGTAAACGGTGATACGCTTGGTTTGTATGGACAGCGTTGATAAATCCGCTTCTAGCAGCGACCGAGGTGTCTCCGTGATCTGTGGTCTTCTTTTTCTGTGTAAGATTCCAGAAGCCAACACAAAATTACGGGACGATATTTTTTTAATCAATTCTACGATGGACTTGATACTAATCTAGTTTTAAAACGACATTTATGAGCATCTTTCTACTTCTACTATTACTTACCATATCCATAAAATAAGAAATGACTTATTGTTACATATTTTCATCCACGCCTTTTTTCGTCGCATATTTTCATTATCATCTCGTTTCGGCGCGAGATAATGCGACGAAACAATTTTGTCGCGCTGCACACGTTAGCTTTGCAGAATCATATCAGCTATACGAAGAGAAATTGCTTTTTGCTTTTGTTAACTTTATTGTGCATGCTGTGGTTACACGAGAAAGAATACACCAACTTAATACCTGATGTTGCCTATTGTTTTAATAGTCATGTATTATGTGTATCTTGTTTTGGAGATCCTTAATAAATAAATAAATTAAGATATTACCTCTCGTATGAGAGCACGGACTGGTAGCTGTCGTTGAGCGAGACTCCGTTGTCGTGCGGCAGAGCATGCGGCGACAACATGGCGACAATCTCTTGCGCTTGCTCGTCAGACAGCAGAGCTTCTTGCCTACAATACAACACATATTACCTTCAAACTACCACTAGCTACATAGTTACTTCATACTACCACTAAAGACTAGCGCATATTACAGCTGCATCGGGCCGCAGCGCATCGCATCGCAAGAGAAAAAGAAAATTAACGAAAGTGATGTAGAGGAATACAGCAATGCGTTGCGTAGCGGCCCACCCATATATGCGCTACCCTTACATTAGCTAAGTTAACAGTAAATAAGTAGCATGATACAGAAATGAAACAGAGTTTGCACTGTACAAAACGAGACAGTGCTAAAGTGGTGAAGTTACACGAAAAAGAACCAACTCCGGTTTTTCTCTCACCTCTCACCAGCCTTGCCACTAAAAAAGCTAAGTGCGTATCAAACTGTTGTTTACATTATCGTAATGGTTGTGTATGAATAGTGATAGCGATAGCTGGGTGGATATAAATTCGCTAAAACTTTCGGCGTATCACAATTCGATGGACTGTCAGATAAGCCTAGCTATCTAAAGTCCCCGTCACGAGAAGCTATAAATTTTGTAAACAAATAACTTCTAAGTTACGTAGCGAAACAAATAATCCCAAATTCAATCAACTCAAAGCAACATACGTGTAATACGAAACTAACGAGCAATTTCACTTGGTCGGGTTACATTTTAGCGATAAAAAGCGCTGTCGTCTAATGTTTTGTGGTACTGGAATTCAGACGCGTTCAGTAACACAAAACACAAAAAAACAACAAATATAACCCGAACAAGTGAAATTGCTCGTTAGTTTTGTATTACACGTATGTTACTTTGAGTTGATTGAATTTGGGATTATTTGTTTTTGATTGAATTGTCGCTACGTAACTTAGTAGAAGTTCTTTATTTACAAAATGTATGACTTCTCGTGACGGGGACTTTATACTTGTCTTACTTTCATAAAATGTCTATTACCTCTCTCGCCCTGCCACGTACTGTACTTTAAAAGACGAGACAACATAAAGAGGTCATAACAAGTTTTGGTTTATGGTCATTATAGTTTTCAGTTTTGTCACTGCATTTGTTTATATATGTTTCTATTGAAAAAGAGCGTACTTAAATGGAATGTAGAGAGAATAAAGGATCACATTAAAGAAGCATTCTACAAAATACTGCATCATATGTAGACGAAAACGACGGTTGCACAAATGCCCCGAGCTTACCTAAGTTTTTTCTCCAGAATACTGCAAATATCAGGCAATAATGAAGCGTTGTGCGGACAGGCAGCATGCAAATGATAAAAATACGACATTTAATAATAATAATAATACTAAGCATTACGAATAACAAGTCCTGAAAAAAGAAAATATAGAATAGCGTATTTAACAACATCGTTTAGGATAAATAAATAAGAAAAGTAATAAATACAGAACGCAACTTAGTTATAGACATTACAAGTGCGTGGGATCATGCATAAAAGACAGAAATTTCAGATACATCACGCGTATTCCAATAGGAATTAAAATGAACCAGAAAGTAAACATTGATGAATAGCATGATTACATCGAGGAAGAAAGGTGTGACGAATATTAAACAGTTACTTAGTTCCGCATAGCGTACGTGCCTCAGATAAAGTAATTAACAGAATTGATGTGACGCCTTGTTATGCAACTAGCTACAATAAAGTATGGTTAATCTGACTAAATTCTAATGAGATGCCTACTTTCGAATCTTTGAATATTATTTCTTTGGTCATGCCCCAAGTTACACGCAAGACCAGTATATAAAATTAAATGAAATTTAAATACATTTATTTGAGGTTATATCACATATTTAAATTATTCAACATTCATTATTTCAGCCATACATGCTTTTTAAGAAATACAAAGTCTAGAGTAAGAATAATTCAATAAAAATCGTTTAGCACGACATCAATAGTTTAAGAAAGCAGTGCATCGGAAGCAACACGCTTCATTCGGGATCGCCGGTCCATAAAATGATCGCGGTGTGCTTACTCTTTGCAGAATTACATGGAACGATAATGAGTGTAGTGTCATTGAAGCACAAAACCAATTGCCTCGCAAAAAAATGAAGTCTTCGGTGTAAATTGGGGATATGACCAAATGCTAAAGTTAGCCCAGTTTAGAGTTACCATTTTGTTCTTAAGGAAGTAAAATATATCTGATTTCAGAGAGGGTAAATAAAGACTACAGATTAAAAAAAGAGAACAATTTATAAAAAAATAAAAAATAAAAATAGCACTTTTTGATGCAATTGTAAATCCTAATTCAAAGTTAATAATATAGATCAGGAGCTCATTTTTAATAAATTTTAATGAAGCCCTGTTCCTCTCTTCTCGCCGTTTCATATTCATATTCATGACCGAATATACTCTCTCGGTGAATACTGAAGTGGCTGGAACTGAGAGTATATTAAATCTTTTTTTTTCCAACAGCCTACTTGTCACATTGACATTATTTTTCTGACGTCACTGATTGTGGCTGCGTTCAGAAACGCCCAAGTTTTATGGCTTTGGGGACAAGTTGGTTCAGTAAGCAGAAAGTCTTTTTTGTGTTATGGGCATGGCAGGCTCTCTGTGAACATTATCCCAAAAATTTCAGTTTATGAAAAAGAGTATTTTAGCGTACTCTATTAGTGTTACAGATTATAAAGTACAACTACAAGAAAAAGAGTACAATACTCTATTTTAGAGGACGGTTGGCAACCCTAGCCCAGGAACACACAGGCGATTTTTTTCCGTGCACTGGATTTTCTCGGTGTTGAACCGAGAGTTGAAAATCCAGTGCGCGATAAAAAATTGTCGCGTTCATAAATTGTCCGTCGGTACGATGGTTTATTCTAGTGCAATACCAAGCTAGATAGCGCCGGTCACCTGGAGCTGAGCAGTATCTCGGCCTCGTCGGGCGTCATGCTGTCGGGCTGCTTGCCGTCGGCGTCGGCGTCGTCCCAGCGCGCGTCTGGCGCGTCCCCGCCCCGCCCGCTCTCCCCGGACGCGTTCTCCCCCTCCGACACGCTCCATTGGCTGGTGGTCGACTTGTCGAGCACCTCTATGGAGCCTTGGCTCGCCTCGCTCACTACCACGCCGGAGTCCTGCAATACAGGGTTTGAGGGTTCAAACTATGACGTTGATAATTTTTGTATAGCTTTGAAACCGCTGCAAGGGTGGAGCCGACTAACATGCGTCTTTCCTAAATCAAAATTACCGACCCGGCAACCATTGATGCTTATGTTGTTAGTTTGTGTATGCTTGTGACGGAAAGCCACGGCAACTGAGCGGTAAGAAAATCCTTTAGCTAAGGGATAGAAGGGTGAACAAATACCTGCTGCAGTACGGAGAGCGTATCAGGATCCGAGCGCGTCCGCTCCGCGTCACGTATGTCCCTGGTGAGCGGGGGCGCGGGCGGGGGTGGCTCGCGGTAGTCGGCCGGCCGCAGCCGCGCCACCACCTCGGGCGAGGGCTCGTTGAACCCACCTTCGTCTGACACGCTCGAAGCCCGCGATCCACTCCGCCGCGGGGTTTCTTCCTTCTCTGACGACTTGCGACCTCCGCCCGCTGAAGACATCAGATTGATTCGTTAAGAAGATAATATATGAAAGGTGGCAGTGAAAAGGTTGTAAACTACAATATTATGAAATAAGTGATAACCTAATTGGGGCTGGTTAGCCAGGCCCAAGGTACGTATCAAATGGAGCTATGCGGTCGGTAGCAACGCGGTCACATACTAGGTAGGTTACTGAGAATTCCCACTCAGAAACTCAAACTCAAACTCAAAGCATTTATTTCAAATAAACCAATTACGGGCACTTTTGAATTGTCAAGGGGTAGGTCAGTCAGAAATATGAAGCTAGTAAAAAGTATTAAATGTGAAAAAAAATGTGGTTCCGAATCCGAGTGTGTGAGTGAACAGAATAATTTTCATTACATTCTTTTTTTAAAAGATCGATACTCCTGTTCTATGCAAATGAATCATGCTACAGGAAATTCCTAGAGCAAAGTTTTCGCCTCAGTGAAAAACGTTAAACTATATTCTTCGGAGAGCGAGTACGGAGTAAATTTAGGCTAATGAGTTAACTATTTTTAAATCAGATACTCTACTTCCGCAGCTCGGGCAGGTGGTGAGTATACAGGTGCCCAACATAAACAAACATTAAATTGGTACATGTTATTTTTAACAAAAACTCAGGCCACAGCCTATTTGAAATACGTCCATACAAATATTTATAAAATGCGACAATTATATTCAGCGCCCTTGTGCGTCCCTCAAATGACATTGTATCAGTCCAGACGTAAAGAACACAGTCATTCTTGTTTCGGATACGTGGAGAGGAACATACATAGAACATTCTAATACAATTGAAGAACTGAGTGAATGCGAGAGGCAGTAAATATAGATACTATACTTATTCTTAAGTTTATCAAATACAGACTGACTCGCGATAATACGAAACTAATAAATTTTATCACGCTCGGTACAAAATATCTCTTTGGAATGTTTTTGTTTACAGTTTGCATGCGTGGCTACACTTTCGATTCCCGATCTGGAGATAATTAAACCTGCACATCCTCAAAAACTAATTTATGATAACAATCGACCGACCATTCAACATTTATAGTAAGCTATGTAACGCATGAATTTGCAATATACCGTTAGAACCATCACGCGATCTCTCGACACAACGAGAGCGAGTCATGCCCACTTTACTAATTAAAACTCAACTACACATACATGTATGGGCTCGTGTTATATCTTCCTTCATATGGAACTATATGAAATTGGGTGTTAATGCCACTTGTAGTTCATTCGTTTCTCGTTTCTCGCATCTTGGTACCCCAAGAATGCGAGCACTTTAGATACGGTTCGAGTCGGAGACAAATTGTGGTGACAAAAGAAAGAGGGGAAACTATAAATAGATGTGGATAAAATTAGAAAAATATATCCAGAATTAATTTTGAATTTATGGTTAAGTAAATAGGGAAAGAATTAGAAAGCATTATTTTATGTAACTAAAAAAATTCAAAAAAACCGAGGTGGTCCTGCTCGAGAAGAAACACAAGTGTATAAATTGGAAAAATCATAACAACCTGATATTTTAATAAGATTCAAATCTACACAAAAATTCCCAAACGTCTCTTACGAGATATTTAAAAAGTTACAAAAGGATGAGAGCTTCAGATCTACCTTTCAAGAAATCATAAAATTTGACCTTGTAGTGGCAGGCAAGGTACCGAGAAGTGGCAAATATGAAGACGGCTTCCAAAAAAGGTAGTGATCATTTTAACTAATGCGTCAAGATGTGGAGTGGAAGATGCCCACGCAAACGTTGTAAAATTCATAAAGTAGTTACTGCTTTATGTGACTTATATTGAAGACTTGATATATGTTATGGTGATACCAGTAATATATTCAAAACCAGGTCATTGAAAATCCTTGTTAAAGACAGGTAGGAAGACTTGTAAGGAAATGTTCCCATATACTTTGACTAAACAAATCTCTATTAATGATTATCATGAATATCAAGACGTGCTACGTGTTCGGGTGACCACGTTGCAAAAGCCCCGGTTTGAAGAGAAACTCGAGGGTAGGTACTCCACACGCCTCTAAGATTTGTAAAGTTAGTTTGCGCGGCTTGACTTCGGTTAACCATTTTCGATTTTAAGGATTTTTACTGAAGCCAATAATACCATCTCAATTTCTAGTCCATATTTATTTAGGTGTATTCACCCGGTTAGACTGGAAGCCGACCATAACATAGTTTGGAAAAAGCTAGACTGATGATGATTTATTTTTGAACTTTCCTGTCATATATTTATTATAAGACTTTATAGCTAAACTTACGTTCCTACCTAAACATAAACTAACCACGGCTACAACTGATGTGTGTCCCTTCCTGCATAAAGAAAAGACACGTCAAGCTCATTACCCGTACGGAGAATTGCTCCATTGAATCAATTGAACATACACGAAAGTTTGCTGAATGGACGCGATGTGCCAAGAACGATATTGTATACAGTGGATATCAAATACGAGTATGCATGAAGGTAGATCCCTCTTCGTTTCGAAACTATTCACAACATGGACTTAATATGAAGCTGAATGTAAGGCCTGTAAAGATCGGGTTATTGAATTTCAATGCTTAACTAGGATTAAAATTTTAAAGCGAGCGTTATGCGCTCGTTTACATAGCGTAAATTCTAGCACAATGAATCATGTTCTCTAAGATACACATAAAATCCATCAGAAATTTTCACAAAATACCACACGAAATCAATGACTTTAAATTAAACAGACCTATCCACTCTGTGGTTTGTTCTAATATCATAACTATAATCGATGTCTGGTTTCTAAAATGCCTAGAAAAGTAACTATGAAATGACAGTAGGATGTGATGACCAGCGGAGTAACATACAGTCTTCACATCATGATCATTTGATTAAAGTTTTCCCAGTTAGATATGTCAGTGGTAAGAAAGACTAACTCAAACAAGCCCGTATGTCTCGAGATAATTTTACATAGAATTAAAATTTATTCAAGATAATAAGAATATGAAATAACAGAAACAAAGAACAGTAGGAGGACCATTCACACTTATTTCAAAACTATAGGATTGAAGACACAGCAGTATAGCGTATTCATATTTTCTATCCACTGAAGTATATGAAAATGCGAGAAACGCGTTCAGCTTCAGCAATAAACCGTGACTGAGAAGCGACACAAATAAAATTATTTCTGAGCAAGAGCAAAACAATAATAAAGCAACTGACCGAGGCAACAGCCGCAGAGGCGCATGTTGAGCGAGCGCATGCGACGGGCACGCGCGATGCCCGCCGCATTACCGCACCATCGTCGCCGGCATCCCGTGCCGCCGCCGACCACTCTCACGTGGACATTCACTTCCAAACGACGTATTTTGTACTAACTTCTATCAAGTCACACGCGAAATGAAACGATCTGATAAACGGAAGAAAGAAAAGGAAGCCGATGTCCTAATAACCAACCATATTTTTCAGTTATTAATTTCAGGTGATTAGTTTGTGGCTGTCTTTAATGTAACACAAATGAGAAAGACCATAGTAAGAGTTTATAGAAGCAACGTTGTCGATCACCGGCACCTGCGCGCTTTGTAAACAAACACAGCCGCAGATAAGCAAATTGGCAACATAACTAGAGTAAAGGATTACACACCTCTTCAAAAATTAGATATGTTTTGGAAGCGTAGGCAGCTCACGTTTGCAACTTGAAGGTCAACATTACAAGAGAATAAAATAATAGAAGCAATCTTCGAACAAGGAAAAGATTTCAGATATCAATAAAGGATCATATTGTGCATTAAATATTTTATTAAGTCCGAAGCGTTGCTCAATGAATGTAATATTCAGGCTAAAGCGAACACACACCGGTCAGAACGAGACGACTTAAAGCAAAACGAGAAGGAGCATTGGGGAGCTTACAAAGACAGAATTGATAAAAGACTGTAGGGACCATTCGAACTTTCTGCGCAAAGTTTATCGCGAACTGAATCAGCGTTTGTACGTAAATATCGACGAACACACGATTGTTTAAATTCTAGTCACGAAAAATCACTGTTTTTTACTTTTGAGCTTTTGCTTGTTTGATCACACAAAAATTGGTAAGAAAGTCACACACTTGTTTATAAGGTAAATAGAGTTACTCAGTATCTCAATACAGATACAATAAAGAGTGTTGAGGAGAGTTATCAATTTTCAAAACGGTCCCATAAAGTGTATAATAGTGTAGCGTAAGAAGGGGAGCGCGCAGGGCGACGTCGCTCGGGTTACTGCGTCGCGACGACGGAGGCGGCGGCGGCGCCGGAGCATCTAAATCGGGATCGACTCGCAAGTCTCGCAACGACTCAAATACCTTGACTTCCTCAATATTACATTGAACCCACTGAACACGAGACCGCTAAACGTACGTCAATCGACGCCCACTTTTCTGTTTCTTATGTTTTTACTCCTTTCAATACAAAAACAACAGCATCAGGTAGATCAGACTTTAACACAGAAGCTAATAATCCCACATTTCATTCACATACATTACATAATTCTCTAGAATTAACAAAAGCATTTGACGTTCAGTCTTCTGTAGCATATAAATATGAACAAAAACACCCGTATTTAGTCAGAAAAGACTATGATGGCATGAATAATACTGATATCAGTAAGATAAGGTAATGAGGTTGACGATTATAAAAGCGAACCAGTGCAAAACCCCATGAATAGAAATTGAACAAAAAAATGAGTAGATAAAAAAAAATACATTCCCAGATCCATTATCCAGAAAAAATATTTTTTCGCGCACAAATAATAAACATGGTTTTCTCAGCCTTCAACTCTATCATACGTGAAGTACGTACGTGTCTACTATATACGTCAATAACATTTCTTGTAGTGGAGATAAAACACAGATAAAGTATAACAAAATAAAGATAATAGACTTTACGTATGTTTAAAGAATTTTGTAATGAACATAATAAATAGTCATACAAGAAGGTAGGAAAATAACATACCAGGCGAGGGTGAAGCTTGAAGCGAAGCAGGAGGCGAGGACTCCGCAATACGATGTACAGGAGACGCTAATGGTGACACTAGCGGGGAGTGCGGTGCATCCTCTATCTTTACAGGACATGTAGGAGACTCTGGCGTCGAAGAACGCCGCCTGCCCTTTTCTTCCCATTCCTCACTATAATCTACGGACTCATAAGCATCTTCATCCAAATTTTTTGACGATCTTGAGCCATTGTCCAAAGTAACTGGACTTTGCGGAGTCGGAGATACGCGATCACAAACATTTTTTGTATTGTTGTCGTCAGACTGCGACAACACAGGCGACTCGTGAGATGTAACACTAGGTGAATATCTGTCAACTGGAGGTACTGCATCCGGAACATTGTCTGACGACGATGTATACGTTCGATTATTTGGTATTGGTGACACTGAAGATTCGCGTTCAGCTGAAGGTAAACTATTTTTGTCGTGGTATAACGGGGAAACTGGAGATTTCGGTGACCTTGCTGAAGGCGATGGCGATTTTTGTTTTCGAGGAACCGAAACAGGCTCTAACTTTATAGGTGTAGATGGCGACGGTGGGGTAGGCGATATTCTTTCAATGGTGTTTGACATAGAACTAGTATACTGTATTTGTTCACTTGATTTATGTATTGGAAAATCATTATTTTCTTCATTTGAATTTCCTTCATCCTCACTTGGGGGAGAAATCGACGACCTTACGCTAGGATGAATTTTCTCAGTGGATGGTGTTAGTTGAGATGCCGAATCAAGTTGTGTTTTGATTGGTGAGTTTAAACGTTCTCTTCGCGCTGGAGGCGAAACTGAGGATTCGGGCCTCGGGATTGGCGACACTGAATTATTAGGTCTCGCTGAGACAGGTGTAACACTTTTTATAGGACTCGGAGTTTTTGTGCTAGGTGTAACTCGACTTACTAATGAAGAAGGAAGAGTAGTAGGGCGTTCCAGCTGAGAATCACCGGCACACGGCGAAAGTGGTGGAGAATAAACACGTGAAGGAACTACATATCTTTCGGGAACTTCCGGTGACTTTCTGTCGTGATAACCACTAGAATATTTGTTAGAGTCCACTTTAGATTCATCATGACGAGATTGACGAGATTTATTAAAATGAGCAGTCCAATTTCTCTGTTTTTCTATGAGCTCCTTGTTAAACCGTCTGTCTGGTTTTTCAGGTTTAGGTAAAACACTTGGTTTCACAGGTTTCGGTGGCGGTACCATTGCACCATTGGCGAGACGATCACCATTGACAGCAGGTACCGGCATCGGCGTCGGCGTCACGATTCGTCTGGGCGGGCTCACGGAGCCTGCAGAACTGGAACGAGATCGCGCCGGCGCTGGTGGAGTCACCCCACGGGTGCCGGCAAAACTAGCAGCTGCTGAAGGGGATTTCTCAATACGAAATCCACGATTTTCTTCACCCAATTTTTCAAAAAGTGCACGAGCATTGTTGAACCTTGCCAAATGACTTTCGGTTCGGACGCCTGTCACGTCGCTACCGCGAACTTCGTCTTCCTCTCTCGACGGCATCCCTTGAAATATGTTCGCAATCTTTGAAACTTTAGTGCCTGAATGTCTTTTCTTGCACTCCTCCATACTAGCCGGGTATGCCCGTTTTAATCCAACCTGTAAGATAAATAAATCAGAATAAATTCTTGATCGCCGCCATTGAAAAATAAATAGAACGCGCTTGTACGAAATTGATAAAGTAGAATTAGATAGGCGCGATGTAAAATGCGTACTGGCGCAAGTAGTTAGCGCTCGGAACGGGCACCGCCGCGCGACTCGCGACGTTGGCTGGGCCGGGTTGGCTTGATTATTCTCTGCGTTAAATTAACTTGAGATAGCGATAGTGCTGATAACAGCGTATTCTTATTTAAACGGTCAAATCTGATATTTCGTAGATAGTAAGCGTGCAATACAGCGAGCGAGTCTACGTTTATTTATTCTTTTATTTTAGCTTATGTGGTCCCACTACAGAGCAAAGGGCAAAGGCCTCCCTGACCCTGAAATCGCGAAAAATAAATCAACTGTTCCCTACATTTTGACGAGCTATGCGAAAATAAATGTAGGGAACAGCAGATTTTTTTTTTGCGATTTCAGGTTTGGTCCCATTGTGAAAGTTGTTCATAATGATGAGTACAATGACCCCTTAAGAGGATGCCCATGAATTAAGCTTCACCCAGTATATGCAATTTCTTTGTCTGGGCCATTATCCAGCTTCATGCGGCAAATCAGGTGTAAATTAATAGTAGTTTATGAAACTGTTGCATAATGAGGGGTATTAAAACACGAGTGTGTGTTTAGAAACCGAGCCATAGCCGAGATTTTTAATAGTATCACACGAGTGTATGTGTTTCAACACCTAGTTATATGCAGTTTCATATATTACTTTATCTACTCTCATACACTGGGATTGAACCTACTAAATAAAGATCAAAGTTAACAGAGTAAGAAAAAAATCCCACAATATTTAGTACAACAAAACGTATGTATGAATGGCGCCAAAACCTAGCACATCACCGCGCATGCGCTGCCACAGACAAGTAAAAATTGGAATTAAAACTTTTTGTAATGCTCTAAAAATGGCGCGCAAGTGCTTCATTACAAAAAAATAATTGATAGGAACTCGTTGGTGATAGAACTTCTTGGATTTGCTCTGTATTGGTAAAAAAAAATAAAAAAATTATAACATTATTTTGTTAGAGAAAAAGAGTTATAATATGATTATATATTCAAATTTTAGTATTGTGTTTATAAATTCTATATAACCTCGTTTTGAAGTTTATAATTCGAACTTTACGATCTGAGAGTAGATAAAACAATTTATGTACTCTCTTAAAGTACAGTTCTGATTTTGAAATAAAAAATAGTAGGTACATAATTGACATAATTTATCCACAAGAAAAAAAAGTTTTACGAAAAAACATTACCCGAAGAAAAAAAACTTTTTTTTTCAATTAAAGTACAGTTTAAAATGGTTTTAGAAATATCTGTGATAGAGGCTGCTGCGGAGTTGGATTTGGGCGCCATATTTACGATATCATTTACTGTTTTGTTGAAATTGCATGAGTTTAGATAGTGTATGAAACTGCACATAACTAGGTATTAAAACACTCGTGTCATATTAACTTGACTGTTATTAAACTCACACGTGTATTTTAATAACACCTAATAGGCAACATTTTATTAAACTACTAGTAGTAACCACCTTACGATCTGAATTATATTATAATTTAATACTACATCAGAATACCGCAACAAATATAATAACATAATGAGCAGCTAGGTACTGTAATAGTGCGAATCTCAGTGTGAATCATACGCACCGCACTACTGATATAGGTACATAGGTCTTGTATATGAAATAATAAACGATAAGATGTTGGTGTTGATATGATAACATAGATAACTGTTCAATCAGTAATTAATGTGTACTTATTGTTTGCGCTTGAATAGAATCACCGACGAAAATAATAAAATAATTGCATGTTTAATATTATAATAATGTTCCGGAATTGCCCTCTGTGGGTTTTATTGCTTTGCTATACATTAAAGAGTGTGAGTCCACAGTGTCAGGTGGCACAAACATGTGTAAGTGATATTTCAGTCAGCGAGTGCTGGGGAAGTCAAGTTTTAGTACCAGGTAGCAGCATATTTGGGTGTTGTCCATCATGCGGAAATCCTAGCAGTAAGTTACCTAAGTCATCATATATTTAGGTAGGTTGTAAATACGCAATACCTACAATAGCATACGTAAGTATATATTCAAATAGAACGTATCGTTTGTATTAAATTTCACTCACACTGAGCTGTCGGAAGTTAAGTTATTCGATCTAGTCATTGCGATCGCCGACCGCAGTCTCCGGGAAAGGACTTATTACCTTGGAGAAAATGTCCGGTTGTAGGTGTCGATTAATTATCATTTGTACAGATTACCAAATTACTAATTCGCCGCGAGCAATGTAATGCTCATTTTATAATTATTTACTTTTATAGTCGTATGCATTGTTATAAGTACAACTAGTTGCGCCCGCGGTTTCCCCCGCATAAGTCTCAATCCCGTGGGAATATCGGGATAAAAAGTACTCTATGTCCTAACCAAGGTCATGGTCTACCCATGTCCGGATTTCATCCAAATCCGTTCAGCGGTTTTAGCGTGAAAGCGTAACAAATAAACAAAGTCACTTTCGTATTTATTTATAATTAGTTAGGATATAATATAACACATTTTATAGGCGCAATTGTTATTTGAAGTGAAGAACAGGATACGACGTCAGATAAACGTCATAATTGGTAGGTACTCACTATTTTGCCCAAAAATTGACAATTTGCCACTTTATTCAGAAGACCCAATTTGCCACTTACAAAATTGCAGTCCGTATCCGCTCTATTACGTCACACTGTGACTCCTGCGACTAAACTAGGATCTTACATCTGCAACCAGTGACCCAATCGAGATCCAATGGGATTGTTCAATAACAGTTCTACTTTTTCAATTACATAATGCAAAGGGGAAGTACCGAAAATCAATGAATCAACAAAGGTTAGTTAGCATAGCTTCTTTAGAAACTTCTTTTTTTAAAGGAAATTGCAAGAAGTTTACAAAACTGCATAAAAAGTGTTCTACTACACTACACAATGAATTTGTTTCTAAAAGTAAATATTTGTATCCATACTGTTTTGTTTTGTGTTATTTGCTGAGAATTAAATTACTGTAAAGCGATAGCACGCAAGATCTCTTTCATACAATGAACGTTAAAAATTCAAAAGTCATTTATTCAAACTAGGCTGAAAATCAGCACTTTTCGAATGTCAAAATTATATAAGACAGTCCCCCAAAACGCCCACCCTTCACCACTTCCTAGTGCATTAGCTGGGAAGAAGAAGTGGCGCAACAAACTCCCCAGCAGCACAGCTGTCTGTTCAGTTAGAAGAACAAAACGTCACGTTACGTCCGGCGGTAGTAGAAATTTGCAAGTCATCAGTGAAGCGTGTCTACTGCAGAACTTTATGGTATACCTAGTATGGTCCCTTTAGCTCTTATAGTGCATAAACCTCGGAATTTGATGAATCTCTGTATACAATACTGCCCATGGGCATGTGACCGCCCGTATTTTTCTGAATATTCATCATTTTCATCTTCATTTTTTAATTTTTCGTGTAGTGTTTGTGATATCTACGATGTTATTGGCTCGAGTTGGATTCTGTTTATTATTTCTAAAAGCTTATGAGTAATTTATCGGATTAACTAACACTTTTTATTAAAATTTGTCGACTACAAAAAAAAACGGAGGTGAAGATATTTTTTCTAAAAAAAAAAACACTTCATTAAAAAACACAAATGTAAGTAAGTCCATAAAGTCCCCCTATGATTAAAATCATGAAAAATATTAATGATGATGATATTTGTAAAGGTAATTTTCGATAATTTTTCATGAATATTCAGAAAAATACGCCATAGGTCACATGCCCATGGGCGACATTGTGTTTATGTACAAACACAAAACACACATTCAGGTCAACCACAATGTTATTTTAAGTGTTTTTTTTTACTGTTGGGAAGATTAACCAGAATTATTATCTTTTACCGCCAAAACATTAATATAATTTATTTTAAGCCGCAATTTTTTAAATTTCCAGCTGAAGATGGCGACTCACAAACAGAAGGTTGCCAGCCCCCTTCCACTTGCTTGCCCGATGGAAAATATGCACCTGTACAATGCAAGGGCAATCTATTCACTGGCAGGTATGAGTATATTACCAATTATCAGCAACAATACTGAATGGGTGCATGATCTTGACGGTTCAGTGCTTCCCGATTAAAAAGAATCATAGTCCACCAAAGATAAGTGGTTTCTTATTTCAAAAAAATTCTGGTGCTTCATCCACCTTAGCAAGTTATAAAGAAAATTATTTTATGAAAGTATGAGGACGTCTACTTTTTAATTGAACAGTGCTTTTTGCGGTACTATGGGAATACTGAAAGAATTTATTGACATCTGTAGAAATCTATACATATAGCGTCATGCATGAAACATTTGCGTTTAATCTTGATGAATTTCATACGATATAGTTAAGATTAAGCACATCAGTGACAACAATTCCTTATCAACCGCCACTTCCGATACAAAGGCATACCAAGAAATTAAAAACATTTTGTTGATAAATTCCTGTGATTTTTACCATCCAAATCAAGACGATTATGTTTTATTAATTTTCCTTATAGAAGTATGAGCTGTGCTGTGAATGTGACAGAATTTTAATTATTGTAGATGCTTTTGTTCGGATGAAAACGGAAATCGGATATTCGGACAAATGTGGAGGGATCAAGCGGATGAGATGAATTGTGGTAAGTTTATAAAGTTCAATAAAGTGGGCTAAAAGTACTCCCTCACCGGGAGCATTCGCCTGTAATGTATCGTTACAGATTCGATTTAGAGCATTACGTTACAATACTGCCTCCCTAACTGACGAGCATTCGCCGGTAATGTAAAGATTGGCGCGCACTAATGTTACAAGTTGTATCAAAAGATTACAGACATTGCGCACTGTAATGCTTGGTTCGCTTCACTCACTGATGAATACTGGACTCTGTAACGTTACATTACAGGCAAATGCTCTCGTTGAGGGAGCACCTTAAGGCCAGCTGTGGGTGAAGTCGAGCTGAGCATGGCCATGATGAAGATGAAAATTAAAGTAAAAAATATTATCTTCCTTGACCTGAATTTGATACATTATCAAATGATTCAAACACGATAGTGCTTCATTTAACACTGGATCTTGCATTTTTCCGGAATTTCAAAACCGCCAACATTCATCATTGTCATTATACAAGAAAATATGACAATTATTTGACTGCAAATGGATTTCCACTTCCACTTAGTTTTCGACATTAAATTTAATATTAAAATAGTGTTATTTCCCAATTCCTATCACATAAAACAAAAACAATTTACGCAAAAAAGTGCCTTAACTGTCAAAAGCACAGTCAACACGCCACGAAAAAGATAAATGATAATTGTCAGTGCACGGAAATCACCATCATCTTTCATCAAATATTGTACCGTGGAATTAGTAAGTACTGTATACTATAAAGTACAACAAGAAAAGTATGCGCTTCGGCAATTAATCGTCTATCTTCGGTAATACGAACGCGCGATGATGAGATCTAATATTAACCTATTACAAGTGTTACAAGTATGGAAGTACTTGCCTTTTTTGCATTACCATTTTTACAAAATTGTAGATTAACAACTCTATGCAATTCCGAAAAAACTATTCAAAACTTTTGGGGGATAGATGACGATCTGCAACCGGAGTAGTAACCCGACAGACAACATCATATCTTCATACAGACGCTTAATGATAAGTGCATTACTACAAACTTACAAAGCACTGCAGTACAAAACTTAGACACTTTGCGAGGGGTTACTCTGTGGCGCGAAGTTCGTGCTAATTCGGAAACTCGAAGATTACCGAAGCGCATACCTTTTCTGGTTTGCCTGTACCTACTGTTGCACATCCACTATTCATGGTTTTATCATATAAAATTAATGTAATAAAGAGGTTTTAAGTGTAACAATATATTACATTAGCATTATTTGGACTTTAGCATGCAGTCGCAGAAGAGCTGAACTAGAAGCTGAAGGCAGGGTTGCTACGCTCCATTGTACTGCAAATGGTGATTACGAGCAACTGCAATGTGACGATGGGATGTGCTGGTGCGCCCAGCCCAGGACTGGCCAGCCAATTGTCTCTCCTATTCCAGAAGAAGACATGACTCGACTGCCATGTTGTAAGTATTGATTTTGTAGAAAAAACATAAAAAATAAGCTTTTATAACGGTGTATACGCAGTGACATAAGATGTTAACCTCTTTGTTCAAGTGCTGAGTAGGTCAAATCCTTGGAGGTTAGGGCTCTCATTTATGAGACAAGTTTAGTATATATTTCCTCGTGGAAATTAAGGTCGCACTTCTTCCCTGAATACCTGAATCCGTTGTAGAACTGGGGAATCTAAAGTAAGTTTTGCATGTGATGTCTTTAAGCTACTCTGATCCCTCCCAAAAACACTTTATCATCCAAGAAGGATGATAAGAAATAAAGCAGTTTGTATGACAATACAAGTACAATAAATCCAGAATAATTTTGCCACTGTAGTTCATCATTCGTCTGTTGACTAGATGCAACAACAGGATACAACAATATTCACAAGTGATTCACAGGCTCGAGATATTGAGTGACCAAAGGCAATTGTACACAATCAGTATGACAACGAACAACGAACCCAGATACACTTGTTCAAATACGCTATATGAAAGCACGTAAGGTATGCTTGTTTCATAAAATGCAACCATTGAGAACAATGTTTGGTGTGATCAAAGAAACACTCCATTTAAAAGGCATTTCGATCGGCGCTAATGTTACGCAGGCCTATAAACAAATTCATACAGTTTGGCAGAGACCTCGACGCGAAAACTGTCACTATGGATTCAGTACATGATTCTGAAAGAGTGTTGAAATGTTTCGCCGGTTATTAAAAAAAAATCTGCTGTTTCATAGAAAAGTGCAATCAAACCTACGCGGTCAAAATGAATGGAACAGCAGATTTAAAAAAAATAACCGATGAAAAATTTCAACACGGGGGTTCAGAATCATTTACTAATAATCCATGGTAACGGTTTTCGCGTAGATGTCCCTGCCACCCTGTATAGAATCAAAAAAGAACAAACTATGCAGATATCAGTTTTTTTATGTAAATGGTTACCAACATAAACTGCAGAGTGACCTGGTTTCTGAAGAATCTACTTCTGCGCGTAGTGCAACATTTATGCATATAGGTAGCAAGTACAGGTGGGTGCGACCGGCACAAGGTACACATATCACCGTGACGTCATACTACAGAGGGCAGCCACCCTACTATTCCCTATCGATCGCTGCGAACATAAACAAAATCCTAAAATGCTTCGGATGTCTAAAACATTTTCTAATAATAGACCAATGTAATGGACTTCACCTTACACAGTTTTAACAGCCTTATCGTAATTTACTGACATGCTGTTTAATTTTGTCAAATGAAGGAAAACACGTTACATTGTTAAAAAAACAAACATGTCTATACACCTAAATCTAAGGCCCCTCGCCCACAGCGATTTTTTGTAGCGATGCTATCGCGCGTTTTATAAACGCGCTTCTGCATTGCTACTATCGCGCGTTTTCGCGTTTGCAACGTGCGACAGAAACGATGCAAATCCGCGGCTGTATCGATGCAAACGCACGACCGTGTCTGACGGGGGAACGAAGGGTGGAGAACGGAGGGAGGGGCGCTGGGGAATGTGCCCTGAAGCGCGACAGCATCGCGGCTGTATCGATACACACGCGCGACAGCATCGCTACAAAAAGTCGCCGTGGGCGAGGGCTCTAAAGTAATATTATAAAGCTGCGTCCAGATACATAATATGTTCTTTTCCCGTACCGTACCTCAGTTTCGTATAATCGTATCAGCGTCGCTATCCATGAACGCTAGTTTGGACGCCCATTCGGTACGGTACGGTGGCGGTGGTACGGCGTTTCACCGGACCGTACCGAACGGGCGTCCAAACTAACGTTCTTGGATCGCGACGTTGATCCAAAATGGAGGTATGGTACGGAGAAATTGTTTATGATTGTAGTAAGAGGTAGGTTTTTAATGTATTTATCTTTAATTACAGATAGCCCTGCAGTTGTTGGAGAGCAATATTTAAGAAAATGCGAAAGTTTAGTAATAGCCAGCGCCGTGATAGCGAAAGAGCAAGAGGAACATGGCACTAGATTCCTCGGTCACCCTGTTTTATATTGTGACTACGACGGAAGCTATGGACCATTCCAAATAAGGAACAGCATGTAAGACAAATTAATAACTTGTTTGTGAAGCAGAACTTGGCTTAGAGCGAGCTTGGGTCAACTTTCGTAAGGGTTCAGGATTTTTAAGCTTACATGACTCTGATAGCCATCAGAGTCATGTCATGTCTTTGAATCTGTCTGCCTTGCCTTGCCTTTTCCCAACTATGTTGGGGTCAGCTTCCAGCTAATCGGATGCAGCTGAATACCAGGATTTTAAATGGAGCGACTGCCTATCTGACCTCCACAACCTAGTAACTGGGTAATACGACAAGCGTAGCTTAACTTAACCTGATGGATCAACCCGTGCGGCTGTTATTACTTAGCCACGAGCTCCTCTGCTGTCTTTGAAAGCCGACCCAAAAACAGCAGTAAGGACTACTGCTGTTCGTGCTTTACATGTATTGATAACTAATTTACATTTTCAAATATTTCAGAGCTTACTGTACTGGTCGAGATGGAGAAATATTAGGTGCCTGGCAGACACCGACAAGTATAATGCAGGGAATGAATTGCAGTAAGTATTCAACTTATTTCAATATTACTTGGAACTTATTACTATTTTGACATAAAATAAGCTGGTATGTCAGTTCCTCATAAATAGGACTGAAAGATTTTCGAAACATGGAAATCCTCATATATTTCGACGATTATCTGCAGTAATTAGTTGACAGGTAATGACTACCTTCAACAAATGTACTTAAACGCAGTCAGACAGAATCGTAGAAATTGGATTAGTTACTTAGTAAGTTAGTGATTAGTCGGCCGCCGACTGTGAAGGTTGGTGGCCTTCCATTACAAAATGTCTGGAAAAAAACTTCAGCTGCCGCTACTGAATGTCCTTTTATCTTTCGTACATTTTCAGCGTCGGCGGTCGACTATACGCTTGGTGGGAACGCGGCCTAAGTTTTAGTTCTTCTTAATTTTGGAAAGATATATTATGTATGTATTAGAGTTACAAAACAGTTAAAATATTCAAGATTGAACATATTTTTAAAAGTTGTATTGTGTGGGTGGTGTATAGGCGGAATGAGAGCTTATCCGGCTATGGATCAAAAATATTTCCTAATAACTTGCTACTGAACTAGCGATCTCAACACATTGCTGCTCGGCTTAAAACTTTTTCAATAAAATGGATTACAAACTGAAATGGTCCTATGCTGAATCTACTTAGAAAAGTTAATATTTATGAGTGAAGACAGGTAGATACAGTGAGTAATGTTACTTCAGACTTTCACTAAATAGTAGTTGTAGTATATTTCGTTTTCCTTTTTTAATCAATTTCATCTATTGATATTATTTGCATATACTAACTCGACTACATGCACATAAAACAAGATAGGCTGGAGGGCATCAGCAGGGTACCGTTAGCATGGCTCATTCGCATTGTGCCACCACGACCGGTTGTCGGCCGTGACCCTGTTCCCGATACGTTGTGCGGTCCCACCCATCCTACCATTCAGCTGGAATGCGGAGACTAACACACTTCACCAATTAATTCAACAAAAGTTGCCCTCTGACAGGTGAATTGATCAAAGCACGTGCCACTCCAATTATGCATTTAAGTCAATTTATATTCAATGATAGGAGAAACAATGTGTGTAATTGCGAATGTTCCTATTGCCATAAATGTCAGATTCTAACAGTTAGAAGTTCACGTGTATGACACTTTATTTTACTAAGATAATGATCCGAATCTTTATATCCTAATGTTATTGTATATAACAAATTGTCAACACATTTCATAGCGACAGTTATGAGAAATTAATTGACCGTGAACCACACCTATAAGTCCGAAACGATTGAACAAGTATTTTATTGTTAGCTAAACCTTGAATTGGAAGCCTTGACTATGTTGTTGTTCTTGCCATTACACACTTCTTAAGATGCTGGAAAATGAGAGTATCTTAATTTTTATCTTACCCGCGTTGGTCCCAAACTAGGCTCAGCCTATTTTCTTGGGCATCTATAAATAAAACATCTCCCTTCGTGATTCATTTGCCTAGCCTTTTCCCAACTATGTTGGGGTGGGCTTCCAGTCTAACCGGATGCAGCTGAATACTAGTATTTTACATGGGGCGACTGCCTATCTGACCTCCACAACGAAGTTACTGGGTAACACGATACCCATTGGTAAGACTGGTTGTCAGACTTTCGGGCTTCTGACGACTCGTAACGACTGTCAAAGATAGTTTAAATATTCTATATTCGTTTATAATTTATATATTCGTTTTACGTCATTTGTCATGGTGGTCCAATAGCAGTGAATAGAAACCCGTTTGACTAATTAACAGAGCTATGATTTGATTTAACAGATTGTGCGCGAGACACCATGGTGTACTTCCCTGATCGTGGCATGACGGTGACCGAGACCTGCCTCGCGAACGGCAACTACCAGCCGAACCAGAACGTGGGAGACGTGTACTACTGCGTCGATACCGATGGCTACCATCAGGAATTATCAAACATAGAGCTTGATTGCTCTAGTTATACATAACTATGTTTTTTAAATTACTGACATTTTTATAATCAAGTTTACATATAGCAGTTAATGTTTTTTAACTACTTACACTAGATTCATAAGTTTTACTGTACTTATATTCTATGGATTATAAATAGTGTGAAATATTTTGTTTATTTAGCAATTCCTTATGCAGGCACATCGAAGATAAAACTGTTACCATGGATTTAGGACATGATTCTGAACCCATTCTGAACCCCCTGTGTTGAAAATAATTTAGTAAAATGTGTGTTTGTTCTTTTAATCATCATCATTTCAGCCCCGAATCACCAATTGCTAGCAGTGGGTGATCCCGGCTGAAAAGAACCTATACTTAGATATAGTATAAGACACTTCTGCCACACTTCCCGGTTCCATCGTGTAGTTCCATCTGACGATATCATCAATCCAACGGGCTTTTGGACGTTCCTTTTCTTATGTTAATCAATATTCATGAAGTTTTGATTAGCAAAAATAAGTGGCATTTTATTAGCAAAAATAAGTGGCATTTTATTAGCTAATAGTTTTGCAGTTTACTAGACGATGATTAAACCATCTCAGCAATGCTAGAAGTATCAGATTATTAAGGTTTTACCGTTTAGTAGATAACATCAAAGTCGTACCCTACTGTGTAGTACCAATCCAAGCCCTATTTTTTTCTACTACTCGTACATGTTTAAAAGGGTTTATAAAATAAAGACTTCAAAGGAAACTATAAAAACAAAACTTTTATGTAGCATAAATACCCTTGTCAAACATTACATGAGGCTGTCACAAAACTATGAAATAGTGCAACTGTGCGCTTCTTTTCGACATCGGCATCACTAGCATCAACAGCTCAGTGTTAGTACTGCTGCTCGGGGTTTTCTACTCTCGCTCGACACACTGGACTTTTAACATCTCGATTTATAATGGCGTGATTGCTGTTCAGGTCCTTACATACAATATGAATGCACAAAAGCTTACGTACCGGATAAACGGATGCTCATAAGACGATCCAAGCACCGCGTAGCGCGTGTCACCCAACGCCAGGGTGCCGCCGCCCGCTCGCCGCGCAAGCTCTTCCATCTGAAACATGCCACTTCGGTTACCAGTACTGCGGAAGCTGCGAGAAGACCACACCTAACCTGCTGCCAAAACAAGGTCGCGACCACTTTGTTTGTAAAAATCCTATAGGTTAATATTCACGTTGAGAGAGGAGCGTCGATCGGAAATTTCTATGATGCTAATTTAATTCATTCAGGGAGGTAATACCAGAAACATTTTAGGATCAAACTGTTCAGAAAATGTGGAGAAATATCGAGATTATATTCAATGTGGTTCTTCTTCTTAGTCAAGGGCCACGCTATGCAACTCCATTGGTTGGTAATCAATCGCCGTACCCTTTCCTCACATAGGGACGCTACTATCCTTTCTCATGAAGAGAAAGAGAAAAGAGAGAAGTTTTGTAGAAAAGTTTAGAGTTCTTCTAAATCTTCATTATGATGTTTTCCATCAGAACAACGTCCTGTACAAGATGTGCTAAAAAAAATATAAGATTTCCTCACATAGGAAGTAAATAAGGTTGAATGGGTGTTACCGTGTTAATATTGTATTTTATTTATACATGTGTAGGATTTTACTGTATATTTATTTTATTTTTATATCATAATTATTATATCTTATTGTATGCTGCACCGATCGACGTCATAACATCAACATCAGCCGTCGCTGAAATCCAGCGCTGAGGCTCTGTCTCGCATCGGATTGCAGCAGTATGCTGAGCGATGACCTTTTTGCGTTGATGTGACGCATATTTACCCTCAACTTGTTTATTTTTTTTATTTTGTGTCATGTCTTTGCGTCATGTAAACGTATGTTCTTTCTATTAAACTAACTTGGATAGTAAACTAGCCTATTATTGTAGAGGCAACGTACTAGCGCAATTGGCAACTGAAATATTATGTTAGCACTTGAGTTATTTTGTGAATACAAAATTGCCCTTCCATGCTGATATTCTGCCCCCGCTAATTAGGGCAGTGTTCCCGATGGACTCGGTACATTTCCCGCGCACTTCGAAACAGGAGAGCAAAGAGGACTTGTTGTAAATTCGTAGTTTGTTTACTTAAGCAGCAACTTATAATTATTTCCACACTGTATAAGTTGTGTTGTGGTCGTAGTTATATCCTTACTTTCTACGTGTAAATTAAGATTTCCGTACCAATATATTATTGGCAAGAATTCCCGGAAAAAAACATTTTGTTAGGCAGGGAGCGGTAGGTTGAGTGCTTATGATGAAGAACATCAATTACTTTCCAGGAGTTTTCAGCACGAATATAAAATAAATTGCTTTGCCTGAGCCGCGCATTATTTTAGATAAACTTATATGGCGAAAGGGTAACCCGGGAAATCCAATTTTCTTACGTTTTTTTGCAATTTGCAGGTCAGTGTCAGCTTATATGTTAATCAAAATATGATTCGCGACATTAACCAATACGTATTTAAATAGTTTTAATAATTAGAATCATCAATACAACCCTTTGAGTTAAAATTGGCCTCAAATGTCATGATTTCATGAAATAGTAATTTAATAGGCTAATTTGAACTTTGAGAACGTCGTGAGCTGACCGCTGAGCGCTGGCAGTTCTGTGACATCCTGGGTACTCATTGAAGTTGTAAGTATTTGTAACTGGCCACTTTTGAGTAGCGCTGTAGCGTCGATCGTGGACGACTGGCTTTTTGTGAGCAGGCTTACCTGCTCAACACACACACACACACACACACACACTCAACATCATTATTGGAGAGTAGTACTTATACTACTCTCCAATAATGATGTTGAGTGTGATCATGTGATGTTACCTCATAGATTTGTTGTCCTAATAATGTGAAACTTTAACAAACAGTCCCTTTATTGAATAGCAGTCCTTGGCGGAATAACTTTCACCAACATAGACTTTCATTATGGTCACCACTCCGCAGGAATAACTACAATTCTTTGAACTATTTTGGATAATAATGATGCGTTAATGAGCCTATAAGTACTCAAATTAACAGGCAATTTTGAATTGTCAAAAAGTTGAAGATAATGGCTCAATCCAAAACAATAGGTTGTCATGGAGAAGAACGGGCAAGAAACTTCATGGACACTCTTTTAATCTAAATAACTGTATTAGTTAACGAAACCGTTTATACAGGCCTCTTCATAAAGGGTGGGGTTAGCAAAACAAAGAGATTAAAGTTACCTTTAGATTGCGTTCATTAGTCACCACTTCACTATAATAATTCTGTAGGTAGTTAGGTACCTGCAATATGCTAAGGAATATTGGAATTCTTGAACATTTGGATGAAAATGTTACTATTTTTTCGGAACATATTAGACGCCTGAAAGGTGTCAGTTTACTTCGTTTACTTATGCATTCCGGCACTGGCTATCAGTAACTAGAATTTCCTAACATCATTATAATAGAGAGAGATTGCAACCATTTGTACTTCCTACATTAATTTTTTTAAAGAAAAGTAACATAAAAAGTCACAAAATACAGTACTTAATAATAATAAACTTTTTTTTTTTTTTATTACTTAAAAGGTTATTTACCTATATCTAATTTAAAAATGTACCGGAGGTATTAGCGTGAAAAGGGGTCACTGGCTTGCCAATTTATAGGTTTGGCGTTGTAACCCAAAGCCCCATATACCTGTATGGGGCTTTGGGTTACAACGGTATAATGGTGGTATAGTGTTTTTTCCTTAATAGGCGGTGAACGTACCTACGTTCACCGCCTATTAAGCAAAAAACACTATAGCCAACAAACACGTTTGTTTTGAAATAAAACTTATTAGTGCGCTTCTTTTTCGGCCTTTAGGTAGGTATTGATTTATTTATTAATGTACACTAAAACAGTTTTTAGAGAAAAATACATAAAGATAGAAGAGCAAAATTTGTACTGCTTATTTCAACAAAAAATTGTTCCAGCAGACTTGCGAGAGGACTAGAGTTGGATATGAAACAGACACACACAGTGCGTAAAAAGACAATGCAGGAAAACTTTAATTGTAAGCCGCGGGGTTTCTTGGTGGTAGGGCTTGTTCTAAGTCCGTCTGGCTAGCTACCACCATCTTATTTAAGTCTGTCGCCATAACAACACTGTTAACAGCATTGCTGTGTTTCGGCAGTTAGATGTAAGATAGCCAGTTCCTCAGTGGTTGAGGATTCCGGGTGAAGCTAGCTTCCACCTTTGGCCTGATCATCACTTACCATCAGGTGAGATGTAGGCCAATGCAGTTTAAAAAAAAAAATGCATAACAAACAAAATCCATCACAATGCCTTTCATTTGACAGTTCAGCCAAGTTTATTGCGTTATTTACTTTGGTGAGCAGACAAATTCTCCAAACCTATGAAGCAATGGATCAGGAATTTCCTTTAAAACCCCCGGATTGTGATTGAAAGTGTGTTACGCAATTAGGGCGCTGAATGTAAAACGTACAGTATTATATCAGAACGTTCATAATAAACATACATACTTGACAATTATAAGACTAGGCACTCCACAGAACAGATATCTGTTCTGTGAGGCACTCTAAAGACAATTTCCACGCAAGCTCCGCCCCCATGCACCCTGTCACTCCACTATGTGCTAAACGCTAACAAATCCGTAATAAAGTTGAATATCGCGTGCGCTATTTGATCGTGTTCGAGCACGGAACTAAATGGCGTAAAGTCGCAATTCTTATTTCGTTTTTGACTAAAGTAATATTTGATCTAAAGAAAAAATATCTTGTGGCTGGTTAATAAACTGTATGTTCTTACTGTGAATACTTATTTTAGACATAAAAGTCGAGTAATCTTTATTTAATTTAAATAATCATTAAAAAAGACATTATTTTCGAATAAAAAATTAATTGCGCGAAAATGTTACAATTACTTTTAACTTGTACAGTGGGCTCCAGAGAAACCTCACCCCCACAGACTACAAATTTATATATGTTCACCCCCTAGCAATGTAAAAAACAATGCAAGGGGGTAAGGTTTCTCTGGAGCCAACTGTACAAGGAAAGAAAATATCCTATAAATCTTAAACTAAAGTTCCATTTTGATTGTATGCGTGAATGTTTCAGAATATTAATGCAAATTAACATACAATTTAGGGAGCCTCCTCTTAAACTTAAACAGATACTTAATATAGAAATAAATACATAAATTATAATTAATTATTATAAGTAATAATAGGTACATAAATATTAGACACAACTCATAGTATTACTCATATCTACCTAAGTATCTGGTCTGCATTTTTTGTTGGAGTGTAAACATCATGATATTTAGGTTATTTTAGATGACGTACTTACATAATTACGTGTACGTATGTAAGTAGGTACGTAAACTTTGATAACAAATCATCTGGATGAGACGCATCTAATTTGATAAACAAGACAAAAACTAAAAATAACTAACATAATTATTTTTTCTTATAAGATTAGTTGCGGCCTTTGCGGTTTGAAGGTTGTAATATTATGAACGGAACACATACGATATCTACTTCCATAGATGCTTGTCTGTGTTACTGATCAACATTTTTTTTTTAATTATTTTTTAAATATCATCACACCTGTAATCCTCAAAGGGGTAGACAGAGGTGCTTAGTACACCCTAACTATGACAATGCCTTTCATTATGACAGTTCAACAGCATTCTTTGCATTATTTACATTGTTGAATAGACAAATTTTTCAAACTTATGCAGCAATAGATTAGAAATTATTATAAATCAATAGGTATATTGTATAACTGACTAGCTTTTGCCTGTGGCTTCGTCAGCGTGGAGGTCGGAAAATATCCCACGGGAACGTACTACCGGGAGAATAGTATGGAAGTATGGATATTCGCTCCAATCCAAAGTATTCTTCGTAAGTACCTAGCACCGTTGCTGTTGCCAGTAAATTTTTCGGGAAAAGCGAGGTTTTGAAACCTTTTGGAATTCTTTCGTCGAAAGATCCCGCTTTCGACGAAAGAATTCCAAAAGGTTTCAAAATCATAAAAAAACGTAAATAATCAGTGTTTTTTTTATTTTTTACTAGTTATCCTTTTATTTGAGTTTCAAACTAAGTTTACAATGATGGATGATGAAGATGATAGATGATAGCCATAGAAACTGTATTAAATTAAATATACGTTACTTTACTATACTAATTACAATAACTGCCTGGATTCCCTGTACTGTAAGGCAGGTCTTCAGAAGAATATAATATAAATAAATAATACACGTTACGAATTACTTATTTATTTTTATTTACCGAAAAGGGGCGGTGCCTGTCCCGCCCGGGACAGCAAATGCAACGATGGTACCGAGGTACACACATATCATTGCACTTAGCATAATTATGTGTACCTAAATGTATATAACTAGATACCTAAATGTGCAATGGGCAAGCTAGGAAGGCTATTGCTAGGAGACACAGATAGGGGTAATCAATTTTATGACTAAAGTTTTCTGTTATATGTAGGTTTAGACTAAAGCGAAATGATCATTCGTTTCATATAAGTACAGTTAGCGACAGTTATCAAAGCACGGCGATGTCACTCTAACTAACGAGTACCTACAGTCGTGAATCGAGTTGAGGGTCGTTGATGGAGGGTGGACCGGAGCCCGGAGGGCGCCGCGTCCTTAGTTCCGTACCCCACCACTTGGACACGCCACGACCCCTCTCGACAGCACGCGAACGGCGAACAACACGTATCGTATCGATAGATGTTCTTATACTTTTACCTGTCACCTACTTTGTTTGTATGCTTACATGATACAAACGTGTAGATAAGATACTCTATCAGTTGATAGGTACTGTGAGAAAATATTACTACTGGGAATACAAATTATGTCACGTGAATGTGACGAAAATATTGAATGTGTAATAGCATCATTACAAACCTTACAGAAGTACCTACTTTATGTATGACTTGTAGATAAATTCATATATTTTTTTTTGTAAAATTGTTTAGTCGTAAAAAATATAAGACTGGATAAAACAGTGGATTTCTGGTCCTAGATAGATAGAGATGTAGAGATAGATATAATACTTTTTATTATTATTGGTCTTACTGAGTGGATTTTTGAGACTGGATGGTCAGTAAAGACAGGCAATGTTCTTAGGACTGGGTGTTCTTAACTTATTGAGAAATTGCTTCTGAAATGAAATAATAGGCATAATGGATAGTCCTCTGTGCAGGGCATGCATGGAGGCTGAGGAACCGTCACGCACTTGCTTTTTGAATGCACAGGTGTCACCCAGATTAGAACAGAAACCCTTGGGTCATCCAGATCTTTCACAGATGTTCTGAACAAACCAGGAGATTTAATTAACTTCTGGAGGAAGGTGGACTGGTTAGAATAACCACCAATGTCTGCTATGGCCCACGCACTATGCTCCACTGAAGGACTAAGTGTGGAAACCAAACCCCATAACATAGAACATAGATGAAATGAAATACACTGATCACGGAATAGATATCATATAATCAATGTAAAATAATTAATTTCCCAGTTACCTATCTTCTTATAACATCCAGGACTCAAGCCTATATTCTACTTATAATATATTTGGATTTCCAAATCTTGATTTAATATCAACTTGAGTATAGTAGTAGAAAATCTGTCTGTTTTGGAATAGAATTTTGTTGTTTCATTCTATAAGCTGGGTCCCCCCCCCACCCTACTTGTAAAAAACTCTCCAACAACTGTCCCAACAAAGTGATCAAATTACAGAGCTTCATTCTAGAAAATCAGTTTAAAAGTCAAGTATTTTCTTATGTGACAAGGCCAATCTGTTTTGTTGTTAGAATATGTATGTGAGGACATAATAGGTACAATAGGCAGTGTTTTGTAAAAGGAGGTCAATAAAAAAAAAACGAGTTTATTAATGAAGAATTAACTGCAATATTGTATTTACTGATAAATATCATCTAGGTATTATATTATAATAAAATATCAATATATTTCATTATTATGTTGGGAATATGCAGCTGTGCTGTTCCTAACTGTATGGTGGTTTAGCAGATTCTCAGCAATGAGTACAAAGCTAAAAGAACAAAACCTTTCAGACTAAAAACAAACAATGACAAAAATAAAAAATTGTGTGTTTGAAGAAGTTTTAAATAAACTTAAATTTGTATTTGTCCAAATTTAATAATCATAATAAATCACTCATTGAGTTGTGTTATGGAATTAAAACGTCTTTTATATAATTTATATTTTTAGTATCTACAGAGACTAAAAATATAAATTATACACAAGTACTTACAAGGTACTAGTGTAGTTATTTCAGTTAATGATTGCAAATCACAGTACAAGGTTAATTAATTAAATTGTATTTTCCCATTTCAATAGAGGCAACAAGCAAATCCATCTATCAAAGCAATACGGCCAAAACAATATAAATCTTTAGACTAGAACCCGGTTAGGGGGCAGTAACAGTCAAAACCATCACAGCTTCATAGCTTCGTGGGCAATAGCGCTTAATAAATATAAGCCCGCACTATTCTTCGAAATCTTCGCCTTTGCAGACAAAATCTTTTCTGGGCTTTTATTTGAGGCAGTTCCTATTTTACTCTTAACTTACACCAATGGTATGTTTCATAGCTTTTTTAATAGTTATGATAGTTTAAATACCACTGCCACTCTTTTAGTTATTTTACTAAGATTGCAAATAAATAATAAGTCAAGTTATTATTTAAGTAGGTATAAAGTATTGAGAAAAATATATCTGTGTTAACAGATGTTACTAAAATTTAATATTATGTTAAAAAAAGATTAATGGAAAGCAGATTTTTGTAAGTTTATAGCTGTACATGGTAGTACGATGTGAGGTAATTAGGGTCAAGTATTTATTGAAACTAATTTGTCATGAAATAGTCAATTTTTTTATTTTTTTTAAGTACTATCTAACCACAATTTAGGTAGCTATAATATTTTGGTACAGAAACAAATTAAGTGTAGTGTAGTATTCTATCAATATTACTTGCTTAATCATAATACAATAATTCTGATTAAAAAGATAAGGTTTACTCAAATCTTTAAGTAGTAGGGTTGTGGATTTATACTGTAAGAATGTGTAAATCAAATAGTAGACGTACGTAATTATTATAAATTGTTACTGACCTTAAAAGAGCGTCACGTTTTCTCCAACTTGGTGCAATCCGGTTTGCCACATCAATACCAATTTGTAACACATAACAGACTAATAGATTATCACAATTTCACTTTTTTCACAATACTCAATAATTCTTTACGTAGGTAGCTACTACTCACTACATACCGAGACCACACGCCCACAAAATAGCGTACACAAACAGTATTCGGAAGCTAAAATTCTAAGTAGATGCTTTTAATAAACGTCAATAACCCGGGCCTAGCGGCTGTGAAGATGAAGAGTTAACTATATATCGGCAAACTTAACACAAATTAGTATTGGTTTCGATAATTTCAATAGACTATTAGCGAGCAGCTCAAATAAAAAAATATTATATACAGTGGATCATTTCATTCATAAATAAAATAAAACTACTTTAGCCACTTCCCTAGCTTTTCGTCGTTCACTCTCGCTGGTCCCGGAATGGCTGTGTTACCAGCTCAACTTATGAGCTCACGGAAGAATTATTGTATCTCCCAATTCTCCCACACGGTAGAAAATAAAAAAGGTTTTTCCATTTGAAGTTTTTTTTTGTTGTTATTTACGCTCTTCTTAATCTAGGCACACGCAGATAGCCACATAGCATGGGTACTAACCGCCCAATTAGATTATGGACCCGCTAGTCAGTCAGACCCCAAATAAATTGAGATAAGCAATCAGTAAAAATCTAAATCACGAGGGATACTACATACCCACAGAGTACTTTGTAATCACAGAGTACTTTTTAATATAGGTATTTGTAATATACTGAAATCTTAGAGTATATAACACATACTCTATTTCTATTTTGCGATGGAGCTAGATTCTTTTCGAACGTAAATGACCCCGTGATCATTTACGTTCGAAAAGAATCTAGCGCCATCTGATATTCATAGTTAGAACCATACCTTTGGATAACACACCGGTAAGCTACAGCTATAGCTATTTAGAGAATGCGTATAGGATGGTGGTACTATGGGTATATAATTATAGATTGTGTAGTATGTTAGTGTTCATTAAAAGGATTGATACATGAAATACAATTTAATAATATTTTTTAATACTATGTACCAAAGTAATTAACTAGAAGAATCCTATCTCAGTTTTCGACACAACCACTCACAAAATCACTTTTTGATCACAAATAAAAAACTTTCGCTGATCTCAACGACAAACGCACAACATAAACACAGTAAGATCACAAAAATAAACAAAATCTCGTAAAACACGCCAAGCGTCAGAGATTAGCAGACATTTGTATTAGGGCTATGAGAGGGCATAGTGTGAGTTTATTTTAACCATCTCGACTTTACGCATCGACCGCGTTCGGAGCTCCGACTGGCCCTTCACTGGCCTTTACTGGTGAAGGGCCAATCGGAGCGCTGAACGCGGTCGATGTTATGAAAACCACTAAGGCGAATTATAGTGAACATTGCTTCAGAGCTGCCATCTGTTTTCTTTAGTTGGTGAAAACTTCTACGATTATAATCAACAAAAAAAATCTACACGGACTACATACATGGCATCGGATCGACATTGGATCGACGCGAAAACTATTACCATGGATGGATTCAGTACATGAATCTGAATCCCGTTGAGTTTAAATTTTTCGCGGTTATTAAAAAAAAAAGAAGCTGATTCATACATTTTGACCGCGTAGGTACCTATTGCAGTTTTTTTTCTATGTAACAGCAGAGTTTTTTTTAATAACCGACGAAAAACATGTTGAAATCTTTAGTTCCTGGTTCCTGTCAAACATTGTATGGAATATTGACAGAAAATAGGGTTTTCAACATGTTTTGTTGAGAATGTTTCGCCAGTGCAAACGCACAGTAAGATTGAGCGCCCTTGTAATAGCACTAAATCACTAATACTACGTATCGTTTAGCCATTTAGCTATTAGCCAATGACTACGATTCTCGGTAATTTCCCCCTTCGATTACAAAAAATATTTTGAACAATGATGTGACCAGTGATTGTTTATGTTTATAACAATGGATCGATATTGATAAAATGTGTGTTCGTGTAGGTTCGTGTTCATAATACGATCAAATTATTGATTATTACTATATTTGTTCGGTTATTATTATGAGTATTATGATATCATATGACACACCATTTAAGACAGTCTAGTTTTTTTCTTTCTATGCCCAATTGACCGTTACGGGTTGATTACGGGGACTCAACGGAGTTTTGTCTTCTTTTTACATAAGTTAATATCATAGAATTAGTATGTATTACATAGTACAACTTATTTACTATGTTCAAGCCCCTTGATTAATATCTATTAAGCGGAGAGCGGTGGCCACACTTTACGGCCGCAGTGACGATTGTCATGAAAATGATGGCAGTGGCAAAGAATTGAAACGTTAGACTCGCCCTATCGCGTAATAGATAGTCGCATATCTGTTTCGTTTTGATACCTCCGACACACAATGACGCAGTGACTTCACTTGATTGTCATGGAAACGTTATATAATAATATGTGAGCTCACTATGGACTCTTTTTTTGTGAAAAAGTACGGTGAGGGTGAATCTAGCGATTTAAAAGGGCTTATCCTAAAAGTTGGCAACGTCGCAAATAGGTGTTAAATATTTCGCTGTTTTCATTAATTTGGCAATATTACTGTATGGAAATATGAAACGTGGCTAACTAGCTAACTAGAATATTTAATAATGAATTGCAATAATTAATATCGTAACACCGAATATTTAGTTTTAGATGTAAAAAAAAGTATTTGGAAACTTTCCAAATGCCTTTTTTACACCTAAAACGGTTACAAAATCAAATTCAGTGTTATAAATGCAATACATTATTAATATTCTAGTTCGCTAGTTAGCCACATTTCATATTTCCATACAGTAATATTGCCAAATTAATCAAAACAGCGAAATATTTGGCATCTATTTGCGACGTTGCCCACTTTCAGAATAAACGCTCTTAAATCTTTGGGCAGCAGGGTTTGATTATCTACTGGAATCGCTTTCATATGAAACCAAAGCTTTACATCAAATTCTGAAAATTCTGCATATCAATAATTATCATGAATTTATACGTTTGAAATTGCCTTCGATTTAGTTGCGACTTAGAAATAAAATCGACTAAGTCTTTAAAAACAGTATGGACATGTCTATTAAAACAGAATTACGAATGCGTTCAGAAATAAGATGTATTAGCCTGCGTTCAGATATGCAGAAGTTGTATAAGCTAACTAGCACGGCTGGTAATCTCGGAACAAAAAATCCTGGCATTAATAGACGTATTTGTCTATGGGTGATACTCCTCAAAGTGACAACCGCCCCTCGTCCCTTTCCTCTTTGTCGCCCGTGCAATCGACGCCATATTGGTTTGTTGTAAGTCTATCGTAGTCTGTGGTTGTCTACACCCCGCCATTACAGTTTTTAAAGTTGATTGAGTGAAGTTCTACGTTGATTTATTTCCGTAACTTATCCTCTCAAGTTTAAACCTGTAATAGTGTAATTACAACGTGCAGTATATTCCGTACTTGCTGTATTGTGAATTGCGCTAGTAAACGAAAGGACGTTAAATTATTTCGATTTCCCAAACGTGAGATAGGACTCAAGTGGTTAGAGTGTATTAACTGTGAAGAATTGCGAAACCTGAGGGCAGAGGATCTTCACAAGCGTTATGTCTGTCAAAAGCATTTTGAACAGAAGTTCATCATCTCGACCAACGTGTGGACTTGTCTTCTTGTTGCCGCCTATCCCACGCTGTTTTCCGATAGCGAAATCAGCAGTGGCACTCCTAGTCCTCGGTTTCAAACTATGGACACTGACGCACACACCATTGGTAAGTACATCAATAATATGATTTCATTATATACAAATTTTCTCATATATTCCTCACATATTCAAATGGCAAGTGCATCATGTCTATAATATTCATGAACGTAAAAAAAAAAATTGGATTTGAATTTTCCACTCTGGAATTTCACACAGAAGCCATACATTTTAAAGAAAATAAAAAGTATCCTATATCCATCTATGTTGCTCTGTCTTGAAAGTGGGTCAAATTGGCCGTAAATGCACTTACAAACCAAAAAAAAAATTAAAATTGTTCAATATACACTCGCATATTGTGTAATTAACATTTTTTCTGTCCATAATAAGTTAATAACTTGATATTAACACATAGTATTTTGAAAAGGCATACACATAGTTATTATTTGGGTTCCATACCCAAGGGGTGCCAACGGGACCCTATTACTATGATTCCGCTGTCCGTCTGTCAGTCCGTCTGTTACAGGGCTGTATATTTTGAACCGTAATAGATTTACACTTGACATAGAGTGTACTACTATGTTCTGCTATACCTAAATAAAATAAAGTTAAAAATTTAAAGGGGTATATAAAAACGAAAAATATGTATTGTTCAATATTGTATGGTGGCACTGAACCCCTTGTGTGCGAGTCAGACTCGCACTTAGATTTTTTTTTACTGTTTATTCATTTTGGGCAGTCGTATATTATAAATAAGTATGGTGTTATGTTGATAAGCTTAAATATTTCTTTACAGACAATGCTGTTTCTGATCACACCTATGCCAAGAAAAGGCAGCATGAGGATCATACCTACTGTACCTCTGAACCTACAAAGAAACAGAATGACTAAAACTGGTAAGTCACAGCTATTATCTTTTTTTTGGTTTTTAATATATTAAGTACTTTATAATTTTTGAATGTATTACTTTTTAATGGCATTTTTGCCCAATTGCAAAGAAACACTTCTTTGTGTAATGTTTTTGGCAATCACTCCATGATGGAAATATTAATCACATTATAATATTTTTTTTTTAGGTTTTGATGTTTTTGTTAATAATGCAAACCTTGTGGATCACACCACAACACCGTTCGTTGACGTGCCTTCCACTTCAGGCTGTGGAAATGAAGCCTCACAAAACCAGATCATAAGAGGTAATTAAATATTACCATTATATTTCACCAATAATGAGACAAGTATTCACCGAATAGTGCGCAGGACCAACATGCATTTGGAATTTTTTGTTTAATAATTTGTTGGTATTTGTACAAAAGTAAAGTAATTGAGTAACATGGCAATTAATAAAAATAATGTAGACAAAATAGTTGTGTCATTTTTGTTTTACAATCTGCACAGCACACTCATATTTTGTTGAGCTATCATTATATCTATCATACATTTTTATTTACAGAAGCAGTTATTCCTTCTACTCCGAGGCTTTGTGTCCGAAGAAGGCGTATTATTTTAAACAAAAAGTCTCTTTCACCAAAATGTGCCAGGCTGTACCGTGAATATTTAAAATCTCGGAAACAGTTGGATTTCAGTCAAAGAGCACGAAGAGCACTAAAGTTTTCAAAGAAAAATTCTTTTGAAAAACTGACTGAAAACATGCACTCATTGGCCAAAACAATTATGTGGATGCAAATTAAGCAATGCACCAAAAAATCAAAGGGGAGACGCTTTACTACTGAAGAGAAACTTATAGCTTTATCGATATTAAAGCAAAGTCCAAAGTGTTACAGATTCTTACATAAAATATTTATACTCCCCACAAAACACACTTTAAATAAAATGGTTTCTGAACTAAATATTGAAGCTGGGATCAGTGCTCAAGTATTTGATGCAGTTAAACAAGAGGTACTTATTAGATGGCTATATTTAACTTAAACCCTGATTCTCAAGGAAACATGGCTACATAGATCGGAGTGTGTATAATAATAGATGTAGTGTTAATATTGCAATAGTAATAATATTTAACTAATGATTTCAGGTAAATACATGGGAAGAAAATAAAAAATATTGTTCAGTTCTCTTTGATGAGGTTGCATTAGAAGCAGCCTTGACCTACAATAAAAAGAAAGACTCCATCACTGGATTTGTCGAACTTCCGGAAAAAATGACTGACTTTGCTGACCATGCACTTGTCTTCATGTTGAGAGGAGCCCTTTACAAATGGCAACAACCTATAGCCTTCTATTTTTGTAAGGGAGCTACATCAGGGGTTCAACTTAAAACAATAATAAAGGATGTAGTAACTGCAGTAGGAAATACAGGTTTGTTACCTATAGCCCTAGCATGCGATCAAGGTACAGCCTTTCAATCAGCTCTAAAAAGCCTTCAAGAGGACACACAGAGGGAACAAATAATATTAGAATTGGTGAGTATAATTGAGAATTTTCCTAATTCATAATTAACACTAAACACTTTGCAGGACACTAAACGCCCCCAGAAGTAATAATAATATAACTTACATTTTGTCTCATTCAGTGTCCTTCAATGGATAGATATTTTTCACATATTCCACACACAACCTGACTTAAAAATAATATTAATTGGCTTAATGGGTGACCTCTACATAACTGTTTGGGGAATACAGGTGTGATGCAATGTAATTGAATATTGAAGGTGCATGTTAAAGGTTATTGCTATTATTATAACATTCCTGTCATTATTTTCAGATGATATAATAACCATCAATGGTCATTCACTAAGCGTGATACATGATCCACCGCACCTAATAAAGGGGTTAAGAAATAATTTCTTAACCAAAAATATAAAATACGATAGTAAAATATCTAAATGGGACGATATTGTGGATGTCTATAAAACGGACTGCAATCATGCGCAAATGCGATTGTTACACAAATTGAACGATTAACACGTAATTCCAGAAAAAATTAAAAAGATGAAGGTAAATAATATTTTTGAATTGAGAATGTTTCTGAAGATGGCTGTTTAAGGATACCTAGTCTGTTAGGTTTAATCACAATAATCATGCATAAAGGGCTGTATTGAATATATCATGTGAATTGTGTTGTTTATCAATATTTCAAGGTGTTCAAAACTTTGTACTTATAATATCTATTTTTATTGCAGGGCAAGAATTGTGTGAGAGTGTTCAGCAAAACATGGGCAGCTACTCTTTCATACACTGCTCAGTTCTGTAAGTATTTTGCCTGCAATGTAATTTTCTCACCGACTGCAAATTGTGTCACATAAAAATAAGTATACTTAAAGCATGTTACTTTTTTGTTGCAGCTCAATATGCCGATGGCAAACCAGTCAGCCCAACTTTAAGAAATACGGCAGAAATGGTATAATTTTTTGATGATTTGTTTGATTCGGTCAATGGAGCCTGCCTTTCAAATAAGAGGGATAAAGGTAAACCTTTGCGGAGTGCAGTGACAGCCTCGTCTCAGCACCACAGATTTTGGGGCGAGGCTATAAAAAAATTACAAGGTATAAAATTTGTCGAAAATAAAAATAATAGAGAGACATCAGTGGCCTCACTAAAAAACTGGATAGTTACGCTGAAAAGCTATCAAAGGTTGTGGCAATTTTTCAAGAATAAAAATATAAGGATCTTGAGACCAAGATATTTCAACTCTGATCTGATAGAAAACTTTTTTGGACAAGTCAGAGCCTACAATTTTAGAAACAATAATCCAAATTGCCACCACCTTTAAGTCACTTCTAATCACAAGATTTATAAAATTTTACTCCGATGGTTACAATTGTGAAGAGGATTCAGGTGAGCAACTAGTAAAACTCAAGGCCTTATTTGAAACTACGAAAAATAATAAAATAAATGCCGATAGTGCCTGCTCAGCTGGATCCTCTAACCTTCGGAGTGCAGTTCTAGAGAATATCCCCACAACTGCCATGCAAGAAAAGCTGAAAGTTCACTCACAGGCATATACCACAGGGTGGGTTATAAGATTTTTTTTAAACAAAAACAATTGTAAGGAATGTGAAAAAAACCTTCCTTCTCGTGAAATAAGCTCTACCAGTAATTGGATATCTGGAAGATATAGAAACACAATTAACCTTAAAAAATTGACCTACCCTTCCGAAAATGCCGTGAGGACTTTTGGCTATATCATTCAGGAAACAAACGAATACTTGGAATTCACACCACACCTAAGGGGTATTATAAAAGAACTTAAAAATAAAATAAGATCCAAGTATTCGTTTGATTTTCTGGATTGTGTGATACACAGGGATGCTGTTGAGGAATTCTTTCTAGAATTAAGTCTTCGATTAGCAGTATTTAATTGGCGCAATGTGATAAATAAGATAATGAAGGGCACAGATGTATATAGGTTGGAAAACAAAAGTTTGCCACCAATGCAAAAGAAAGCATTTATAAAATATAAAACAAAATTAAAAAATAAAAATATTAATTAATAAATAATATTGAATGTTTTTTATTTCCATCACTTGACATTCCTTTTCTAATACACACAGACCACAGGTGTGCTATAGGTACACTTATCTACACATACAATCACAACCTCTGCTTGAATTAAAGCAGAACCTCTTTTGGAAGGCTTAAAAGGCTAGTTTCCAAAATATTCTGGGCTCGACAAACCTTGGCAAAAAGACCCGGTCTCATAACAACATGAGCGACAAAATGGGTAAAATTTAAAAAAATATTAAACGTCAAAATGATGAGTTGCAAATCGTATAGCGATTTTTCTACTATGGGAGATTACCGTCTGAGTACTACTTAGTCTGTGAGTTGTATCGTCTCATCTCAAGTGGCAACAAATCTTGTTTTTTGCTAGTCCAAAATGGCTATAAATCCTTCCAAAGCGAAAATTCTAAAATAAATTTAATTTGAAATGAAACGATGTCTCTAGCTAGCACAGTTATTCAAAAATCAGATAAAATTGTTACAAATACAGGAGATCGCAAAAAAATATTTTTTTTATACAAAAATTTAAAAATATTTTTCCTACCAATTCATGGAACTCTGAGTGCGCATGTCCGCCTTGCTCTATATCGGTTTGTCTTAATGATCTTTAGTTATTACTCTGAGGTGATGATCAAGTAAACAAAAGGACACTAAACGCTAATCAGCTGTTATAAAATAATTAAGAGTTTTAAAATTAAATAAAGAACAAGATTTTTCCCGTTAATTTAAATATATCAAAAATTTAAATAATTACCATGCATGAAAATTACACAAGAGGTTGCGCACCCGTCTCGGGATCAGAGCTAACGATTACACTTTTTCATAATTAATATATTTTCTATTACTTACTTGTACTATGAAAATACACGCAGAGATGCAGAGTGTAGCGACAAGACCTCATGAAAACACAATTTCACTCCGTTTTACAGTGTTTTATGACACGGTTTCAAAGCTAAAGCCGCTGACCCTTCCTCTAGGGTTTAGTTTAGCGCAAATTAAGTGCCAGTGACCCTCCTGGAGGATCCACTTGCAATAGGTATGGCGGCATCGGCATGGCGGCGTGTGGCTGTATGAAAAGTGGGTTGAGTCGACCTCGAATTTTTGGTACATATCAAACTGCGTATCTTAGTCGTATAGTTTGATCGTATTTTTATATGTCTTTAGAAAATTAATGATTTCCATTGTTTACAGGGCTAAAGATTTTTATAACCTCGTTGGTTCGATTCCCAGGTTCGGAGAAGTATTATTGGGTTTTTCCATTAGAGTTGATGGCATTAGGCTATTTATTACATGGTGGCTTAAACATAACTGGCGAAATGTAGGTGTAGGTACTATAGGTACACCTCTGCACAACCCTTCGGGGAAACAAGACGTGATGTTATCATACTATGTTAGTTAGAAAATACGACGAAATAAAAATAATAGAGGTAACTTCTTGATTAACGATAAAATTTTATTATTTTATGTTTCAGTTCTACAAAAAATTTGGAAATATCATGTTGTACGGTTCGTACTTCGTTCATTTGCAGAGTGGACTATCTGTATATCCATGTCTCTGGTTCAAATCCGGCTCGAAGGACCATAAAATCTACGATCCATAGTGTTCGTACACTTGGAAAGTTGTTGTTGGTTGGGCAAAGTGCGTAGACAAAATATCACTTAGATCACGTTAGATTTTTACGTAAAGTTATACTTACAATACAAGTAAAACTGATGACGGTTCTTTTCTCTAATGTTAGTTACCTCGTAGAACTTACTCATTTATTGTATTGGATGTTGTTTTATACTTGTAGTAAGTAATCAAGTTATGCACGTCTGGTGCAAGCAAAAATGGACCTACAGTTTGAGACAGTAAACATGTAGTTATTCTTTTTAGGGTTCCGTACCTCAAAAGGAAAAAAACTGAACTCTTATAGGATCACTTCGTTGTCCGGACCCATTTTCTCAAGAGCACGTGGAGGTATCAAGTTGAATTTAATATCAAATACTTACCTACGTACGTATAGATCTATGTTCCCTTGTAGCTCTAAAAAATCAAACTTCTAAGTCAAAGCAATAAAAACATAAGGCCATTTATATGACATATCGGTCTGCACCGGGCCCCCGGTCCGGGGGGTGGCTCTCAAAAATCGAACAATACTTTTAAATTATATTCGACCAAAAGATGTGCTGTAAGTAAAAGGCAGTTTGTAGTTGGGGGCCTGCAAAATTAAACTAGGATGCTACAATTTTCGAGTTCGCTTCGCTCGTTCTCGCAACCTACATTGCCTAACTTTTCTGTATAGATAGGTTGACAAAGTAATTCCTATTTCAGTAGGTACCTATACAGGGTGTCAGGGGACATCGACACGAAAACTGTTACCATGGATTCAGTACATGATTCTGAATACCCATGGGTTGAATTTTTTTTTTTGGTTATTTAAAAAGGATCTGCTGTTTCATAGAAAAGTGCAACAAGCATATTTGTTGCACTTTTCTATGAAACAGCAGATTCTTTTTTCGAACTGGTCAAAATGTTTTTAATTTAATAACCGACAAAAAATTTCAACGCAGGGGGCTTCAGAATCATGTACTGAGTCTATGGTAACAGGCTTCGCGTCGATGTCCTTGCCATCCTGTTTAAGGTGTTAAAAAATTAAACATTTTAATGAGTGCTTTAGACCACCGAACTGAGTAACTTTTACTATGGGTGGGACCAATTTTGAAATCGCGAAAAAATATCTGCTGTTCTGTTTCACACGAAAGTTTAATACTTATCTACTGTTCTAAACTGTTGTTCTTTTCGCAATTTCAAAGTTGGTCACATAGTAAAAGTGATTCAGTTCGATGGTCTAACTAAAGAACTCCTTAAAAAATGTAAAGTGATTTTTTTTATTCCTTATATTTATACAGATATAGGAAACCTTTCTATTCGTGTGATGCTCTAACTTATCTTTTGTCGACAAAGTATCTGTTATGTAACTTTCTGTACTGTATTAATGGTCAAAAGAAAACCTTACCTTTTCGAGGCAGCGTGCTAATTATTTCGACCCCCGGTCTTGGATTGGGCCCCTATTTAGTTTTGATGCCCCCGGCCCCCAACAGGTTTAGTCCGCCACTGCGCCACTGGAACTCACACAGTGAACTAGTCTCGTGGGGAGTGCACGTTGTAGACGACAGAACACTATCTGTCAGAACACAGAATACTCAAGAGTTGAGTTGAGTCTTACAGATTGTTTCATAGGTAGGCTGAATCTGAATAGGTGAAGTTTTCGATGGACTTTTTCGAATATACTAACCCAAAAAAATTACCTACTTACACTATTTTTGGGTGGTGGTGTTCAAATTTGTTTTGCATGCGTTAACGGTGCAGATTATTTTTTTACGGAGCACCTTACCTACTCAGCGAAAATGATTATTACTCCGATTTATTCCAAAACTGTGTAGACCAAAACGTTTTTGATGGTAAAATCCAATACCTTGGTAGCTACCAAGGTATTGGATTTTACCATCAAAAACGTTTTGGTCTACCTTGCAGAGGGATAACAGGGGTACATTTAATATAATCATACGAGGAGGGTCCAGTTCTAGAAGTTTGAAGAAAAACATTGATTTCAAATCTTAGACCATTTGGTCTAAGATTTGAAATCAATGTTTTTCTAGCTAACCTTTTTGAGATCAGTATATAAAAGTTCCCTGTGATTTTCAATAAAAACTTGACTCTTTATACAATCTATCCGTGTGTAATAAAAACAGATAGTCAAAAGAAGATTAATAGCCTTTATGTCAATATATCTTGAAAATAGAAGATCAAAAATGTAAATCCTGGTGTCAAACAAAAATGGTTAAATTAACAATGTAACTAAAATAAACCGAAATGAAATAACAATAGTAACCCATACACATTTACGCCTTAACTTAATATGGGTAAGTAATCACAGTATTTATGTATTTAGAATTTCCAACTTGAAGTAGACACTAATGACAGCTTTGTACAAAGAAGCCTGCAAATGTAGATTGATTTTATCCATAAAAGAAGCCAGCCTCGTGTAAATATGACTGCCACTCATAATTAATTCGTATTTTAATAGTAACAGACATGTGTAAATCTCATACAAAAGTTCAAATGCAGTGATCAGATGCAAAAATGTTTTCCATTCCATTGCCATGTTGTTTACGCACAAGAATTCTAAATTGAACTTCATATAATATTATTTTCTTTAGCAGAGCTGAAATGATGAAAAATTTTCGAGCTAACAATCTACTATTTAGCTTCAGAGACAAAGAAAGTGATTGTAAAAAAAAATCCTTAGACGCAAAGCACACGAATGACGTTTGCTCTTAAAATATTAATAGGCGCGAACACATGTGCGTTATTAAAATTACGTAATAAATATGAGTACCTACAATATTGGATTGATTTGGTATAACGACAAACACACAAAATTACGTACGCGCGACAGGCATTGAACTTTTGTACAAAGTTGTGAGTGCTTTGCATTGATTGAGGTGGTGAACAAAAGTAAATGTTAAAAATTTAGTAAGGTAGGTACATGTCGATATTATCGTAAGCAGATGTTATTTAAATCTTCCTTCTAGTTGAGTGCTCTCTTAAACACTTCATTTCACTTTAGTTCTTCACCTCTCTAAAAGGATTGACTCTAAGAATATCTTTTTCTTTTAACTTTAGTGTAAAATTTTGAAGCCGGTCGCGGTGGAGAATCTAAATAAATGACCAGAAGTATCAATATAACATGAGCAAATATAGTGAGTATCACTCATTCATTCATTCATGTTATACTTAGGTTTACTAACGATGTAGTGGTTACAATGATTGCAATTCATGATAGGTATAGTTATTCGTACTCGGGTTTTATTTTTCACGATTTCAGTGTTTGATTAGGCACCTACTTGCTTCAATCCCTAGTAGGTAAGTTGTATTTAATTTAATTTTATATATTCGTAGAATGAGTGGCAGTTTAATCATTTTGTTGACGCTGGCTTCTATTGACATGTTAAGTTGATATAATATATTGACTTTTTTTGCAGAAAACTAACTGATTAGTATCATGGCTCCTTCTATGCACCCACCGTGCGTGCCTTCTTCCTCATGCACGCCGGTCCGCTGCCACCCCACTCCCCCGCCATGCCAGAATCCAGAAAAATGCCTCAAGAAAACTATATCAAAGGGCATAAGGCCATGCCGCAGTGCAGTATCTATTATGGCAACAAGATCAAGGACGAAATGCAGCTCTTGTGGAAAAGTTAAAACACTCTCCACTCCAAAAAAGAGAATTGCACACGTTGAAAAATATTTAAAAAGAAAATCAAAAGAACGTAAATTGAGGAAGAAAGATAGACTTCAAGGATCGCACAAATATTTGAAGTATACGAGAAAAAAGGGCTCCAAGAAATCCAAAGTGGACTGTTGTGCAGGGCATGGTCACCGAGGTCGACTGAAAAAACGGAAATGTTGTGCCATATTGTAACACGTGTTACGTTCATAGACTGGGAGACAAACTGTCTCCGCTTGCAATACATTACCGATTCAACTATTTATTTAATAACAACCTATAAAAAAATCAGTAACTGGTTATTTTATTAATACGCTCTGTCCTCCCCGAACATTGCCTGATTTCAATTTCAAACGATTTATTGTTATGGAAAATTGTGTTGGTATCTACAAATCGATAAGGTTTAAAACCACATTTCGGGTAAGATGAAAATTGTTACTATCATAATTATCTAAATGTAATATGTGAGGCTGGCTTCTTTATAATGATTGCTTATATTATGTAGGTAGGTTCCGTATATTATAGTTTGTTTTTGTTAATGTGGGCAAAAACTTTAATCCTTTAATAAAACGTATTTATTTTATTTACAGTATTGATACGATAATGCTGCTGCTTATCGATCCACCATGTACCTACCCAAACAGCAGTTTATTTTGAGACTAGGCGCTAGAAATGTCGCTTTACTGGATATCCATATTATGCAAATGCATATCCGGAACGATGCGTTAGACGATGCATACAAGAAGGCTCGTATCAAGCCAAAGGCTCCTATCGCTATATCCTGTACTCATGCGATAAAAACTGTTGGTTGAAACCGAAGAAAAGAGAGTAGTTCCAGTGACCTAGCAGTAGTTGTCTTCTCGTGAACAAAGAAAGCAAGACCGGCTGCAGAGTGAAGAAGATAGACGCTTTGACTGGAAGCTGGAACACACCTACCTATTAGTAACTTTACACACTACTAGAGTCTACTAGAGTAACTTGAGTGTTCTTTATTCTAGAGTAGACTATAGAGTACAGAACATCTAGTGACAGATTGTAATATTATGGAGTCTAAAATACCATAGATAATGGGTCTATTTCACGATGTCCGAATAGCCACTTCTTACCGAATAAATTCAAATTATCTGCTAAGTAAGTTAATAGGAACTTAATCGTACCTAGGTGGTGAAACAGGCCCTAGAACATAGAAAAACAGAGACGATCCCAATCGGTCCCACAACATTTACGTACCTAAAGGAGATTTGGAGATTATGCCCTGAAGCCCAATAGCGTTAAGATATACATCAATGGAAAGATCTCATCAAGGAGAATATTTCTTATTATGAAGACTTCTCTTGATTGTTAGTACGTAAGGAGGCATTATTGAAATTCTGGTATTATTAATTCTGTGCCTTGCAAATATCATATTTCAAGCCTATAAACGGACATTTTAAAACATTTGTCTCCTAGATGCCATGTCGTTTTTTAAGAACAATGTTCTAAGAGTCGGTCGAACAGAATGTTAAGACCTACCGAACCTACACGGTGGAGCATACGGTGTAGGTCTGCCCGGCTTGGGCGGAGCACCGCCGTGTCCTCACGGAGGCGATCGGCGGCGGCGATCTCTCGCGTCCGGTCCGGTCTGGTTCAGGCCTTGGTTCGGAGCGAGAGTGCATGGGAGGCCGTCACTTCCTTCTGCGAAGCAGTAATGCTCGCGAAGGAGGAGGCGGAACGCGTGAGGGAGAGGCAAGATTCGCGCCGTCGCGCCCCTAGTGACCGCAGGAGACGCCCCGGGCGTCGGTAGGTCGCAAGCCGATTTCCGGCCACCGTAGGCGCGGGCTTGCGGACGGTGAGCGATGGGTAGCTTTAGTTCCACGCGCACCTCAAAGAGATGTCGAGCGGGAGAAGTATATTTAATATTTCGCAACCAAAAAAAAAAAAAAAAGACCTACCGAACCTCCCAATACCGTTTTGATATATATACGTACAGGATGGCTGGGACATCGACGCGAAAGCGCAGGGGTGTACCGGTGTACAGAATCATGTGCTGAATCCATGGTGCATGGTACATGATTCTGAACACTCCTGCGTTGAAATTATTTGTAGGTTTATTTTTTTTTAATCAGCTGTTCGATACATTTTGACATTGTATTGCACTTTTCTATGGAACAGCTGTTTTTTTTTAATAACCGACGAAAAATTTCGACATAGGGTGGTTCAGAATCATGTACTGAATCCATGGTAACAGTTTTCGCGTCGATGTCACCCTGACACCCTGTATATTTCATTGACCCAAATGTGACATAAACATCAAAACTTAATTTTCGTAATACGTTAACTAAATAATAAACAGTTACGTGTAAACATCATCATTATACTCGTAATATTAACACTAGCTTCTGCCCGCGACTTCGTCCGTGAGCCTATAACCTTCCTCAAGAATTGGGCTATCCAATGAAAAAATAATTTTTCAAATTCGACTGGTAGTTTCGGAGAATACCCTACATACAAACAAATAAATTTTACCTTTTTATAATATTAGTAGGTATAGATTATAGTATACAAGTATATGTAGATAACAAAACATGACCCCCGAATTCCCTAAAAGGTAGGCAGATATGTATTGTACTCGTACAACAACATTTCGGCTACAGAGTTATTTTTAAAAGAGTTACAAAATTCAAAAGTCATGTATACGAACTAGGCTGAGAATCATCACTTTTCAAACGTCAAAATTAGGTACATAAGACAGTCCCCAAAAACGTTTTAATGTAGGTATGTCCGCCGATTTCCCCGTCAATTGTGGACCGATTTTGAAAATATTTTTTTTGTATAATAGGGTATGCTCCCAAGTTGGTCCCATATAAATTTTATTAACTTTACTTGGATAGTTTTTGAGTAAGTTTCAATAATCCGTATTTTTCCCAGTTAGTATAATTAAGTGGATGATACGATGATAACTTCCTGTCACTGTTATTTAGCAGCAGGTAGTGGTATTCGAATTTGTGTGAGGTCCACCTACCACAACCAAAAAGTGAAAATTAAAACTATTTTACAAAATAAAAACAACCGGCTTCCAAAAAAAAAACACTATAAAGTGAAAAATAACTTTAATTTCGGAAGTCGGTGGCAAAAAACGAAAATTCAAAACCAAAGACACTGACATCCGAAATTAAAGTTATTTTTCACTATAAAGTGTTTTTTTTTGGCAGCCGGTTGTTTTTTTTAAATCTTCTATGTACATGTAGTGTAGGTACGAATTAAAGTCGTTTTTCGTGTCTCTCCTCTCTTTCGTGTGTTCGCAAAATTTGTCTAAACCACTCGTCTCTAGCTTTTGTTTCTCTTCTAGTTTTAGTTCCTCACAATCATCTAAAGAACTTATTCCCGAAGGATTATGTATATAAAATACAGTAACATCTAACTTTGATAAAGCCATCTCGAGATTATTTTTTAATGGCGATTACAGCTGCTTTACAGCGGGGTGATTGCGTAACACACTCACAATTACAATGCCATTAATTTAGGGTCCGTAACTTAAAATATTTTTTTACTAATTTAAAACCAACTCATAACAGATCTGTTATGTAATTACGTAAAAAAAATTCGTAAACGATTACGACAAATCTGTTTCATTTCGATAGTTCAACAACATTCCAATGAATGAACCGTCCATTTGAATGAAACAACGTAAATAACGCAATCGTTATTTACGTTGTTTCATTCAAATGGACCGTTATACATGATAATTTGTCAAAAATTCAAGGAAATAAGCTGTCTCTACATTTTACTAACTAACTAAACAAATTGAAAACCCACTTTTTTAAGGCTCAGCTTTCTACCTACATATTTAGGTCCGTAAGTCGGGGGGCCAAAAAAAAATCCTTTACTTCAGTCCCCGAGAAGTTAACCAATTTAGGTAATTTACTCCGAACTGACTAACTATTGGCAAAAGTCACGTTAGTAGCAAAGGTTCTCCTTAGACAGCTCTTTCCATTGGTGTATATCATATGGCTATTGTCCCAAGAAAATTCGTTAATTCCGGTGCCGAAGTAGTCACTTAGTTAGGTCATTAACTCCGAACTGACTAACAATTTGGCAAAAGTCGTTAAGGGAATCAGTAGGAAGGGTTCCCCTTAAAAAGCTCTTTCTATTGGTATATCTTATGGCTATTGGCTTCAGGGCAGAAACCCATAGTTCGGTGCTCATTCTCCTTTGCATTCCTACGTAAGTATTTAATTCGCGAACTAGTAGTTAGTACATTTTAGCTGTTTGTTTTCTTTATTAACCGTTACCTACGTTAATCGTTGTGGGAACGAAAATCAACGCAAAAATTTGCTAGCAAACTGTCAAGCTCGTGTCAACTGCTGTGATTGGTCGACTGAATTATCAACAGACAATCGGATCGCTCAACATGAGTTTATTTTTTGATTTGTCACGTCGTTGATTTTCGTTCCAGGGGGCCTACATCATACATGCATACATCATACATGCGGATTTGTCCGAAAGGGATATCGCGGCTCCGGCAACGGAAGGAACACGGATGGGTTTTAGTCAGTACAATCAATCTGACACACCCTCCCGCTCCGCCCAGAGCGGGAGAAGTCATTTGATAATTTCCCACCCTCAAAAAAAAAAGAAGCAAAAAAAAGGGGCCTACTCCCTAAGCGAAATCTGTACGTTCGGCCGTAATTACGAGCGCTTCGCTCTCTTTTTCACTTACGGTATATCCATAAGTGAGACGGAGAACAAAGCGCCCGTAACGACGGCCGAAACTAGCGCTATATCGCTTAGGGAGTATACCCCCAGAAACCGGCCAATGGATTAACAATCTGTTTCAAAACAATTCAGATTCTGATTGATCGTGTATTACGCAATTAGGGTACGGGTGTTAGTTGAGTAAAGTTGTATTATAAATAAAAAGCTTTTTTTATTTGAAATTTATTCTGTTTTATTTCCATTTTCCAACTTTCCCAGCGTTATAAATCTACATCAGTTTTTTTGTCATCCGCGGGTTCGCTATATTTTATTTAAAATAATAGATAAGTAAGAAGAATTCTACCAACTCTTTTTTCTCTCAATTCCGCAATAGTTCAAGACTTTGAGAAGTCGTAGTTCGGGTCATTGCATTGTGAATAATATGTGAAGTAGATACCTAAGCATTTTTAAGCAGTGGTGGGCGTGGTAGCCCACTTCCCAGTGACAAATTTTAGAAGTACGCACAGTCACGAGCATAAAAATATATTAGGTAAGTACCTATTATGGAGAGTTCGCCAATAATATCTGATTTCATGATTTATTCATAGATATCTGTTCTCAAGAAGATTGCTAATAGTAGGTACAAAGTGTCATCGAAGAAACACCAAAACTATCTGACGAGACAAGCGACGCCAAAATTAGGAATAGGTACCGCATCGACTTAAAAAAGATGTCACCTCTCTGAAAGCATAAATATCGGGCATATCTTGAGATATATCTGCCTACTCAGTTCAGTTCAGAAGAATTTGATACCTCGTTGTAATGTTTCGAATTTTCTTCAATATGGCAATGTGTTGCATTTTGCAAAAATATGTGGCTTCCTACTGGAAGCAATAGCAAACAATATCTGACAATAATATTTGAAAGTAGAAATGTCAATAATATAATTTTATCCTTTTCGGCAACGTGAGCCGATGTTGACTATTCTGCCGATATCAATTACTCATCTTCATCTCGGGCGAGTATTAATTTCATAGTCAAGGCAGTTAGAAATTTTTGTCTACCTCCTGCATTGACTTTAAAATTTGGGTGCGTTTCCACAAGTCAATGCGCAGCCGGTGCTAGGTTATCAAGTAGTTGCCGGCTTATACCATTTCGGTTTATATGGTGCAATAAGGCCGCATCCTATTGAAAAACCGATCATCGCGAAAATACGAGGTCGTCACGCTCATATTACGTCACTTTTTGTTCAGTGAATCTGAACGCGTGGTCGTGCCGACATAGGACGTTTTCCGGTTTTCCGAACAAAAAGTGACATAATATGCACGCGACGATCGCTTTATAGGACGACGCGGGGTCATACAACTATAAATGAAAACTCTAGCAAAAATAGTGCATACCTGCACTGCTACCTTTTGTCGCTCTTGGCGCTCGAATGACGTTGACAGGCGGGCGCTAGTGACAGGTATCAACAGCGGAGAGAAATTGTTTTTTGTTTACACAGTCAATACGATGAGGTGGCCTTCACGGGAGCTGGTGCACCAAATTCTGGCAATTTTTTGTCGCCGCGAGTACTACGTTTACAGGGCGCTCACCTCATACCAACATAAGTCAACCGCGCGGCGCGGCGCGTGGTGTAGTAGCCTTTAATCATTTATTGAGAGCTATCCAGATGAGACATAATTATTTTACGATATCTCTTCCTTGTCGGTTGTAATTGTAAATTTTGTTATTTTTTATTTATTCTTATATTGTCTTATGTAACTTTTTCTTTCTCTTTCATTTAGCATATAAGCGATTTGGTGTTCATATAATGTAACCTTATTTTGAATTAAAAAATGAATATTTATTAACGTATTAACTTTAAAAAAATTGGAAGATCCATACAAACTTTCATCGCCTATCGCTGTTATATTTTCTGGTTCTCTATTCATATATTCTATATATATTTTATATTCTCTGATTTAATGTTTCCTGCGACTTTTGTAATAACGTCGGACCAACGCGCTTTACTTTGTAGTTTATTTCATGACTGCTCTTCTATCGGTAAAGGAAAACATCGTGAGGAAATCGGCATGTCCTAGAAACAAAAATTCGAAGACATCTGAGCGTTCGCGGTGTGCTTGATCATAATTATTATGTACGTTATGACAAGAGGCATAAAATATGAATTCCAAAGGCTCTGAGGAGAGAGCAATTCGTGCAAAAAGCGCGAGAGGTACCGCGTCAAAAAAAATCGCGCTTGTGTACCTTTAAGTCAATAATTAAGATGATGTATTTTAAAAACATGAGATTTTCTACCCAACACCTCTACCAAATTAGCAACTTATTATCGGTGAGAAAACTATACATTATTAGAACTATAATTAAAAAACACAAATCCCTTCCTTATGACCCTAACTTAAATTTAAAAAGAAGAAAAGACTTAGTAGCAGATGTTCCTCAAACCAAAACTAAATTTGCTAGCAACCAATTTAAAAAACGGTCTGCTCAGCTTTATAACAAATGTAATAGGGAAACTTATGTATACAATAAAAAACTAAATGAATGTAAAAAAATTTTAGCTCAATGGATAAAACCGCTTAATTATGAAGAAACAGAGGCATTATTGTTATAAATATAATACGCTAATAGTATCCTAAGGCTCAATCTCATTCGCTCATGATATAGGTACTCCCACCCATACACATAATGACATAACACACATACCACACATTAAAACACAACACTGAATACAACAACCCAATCACAATTACACACAATCACACTATTACACACAACTACACTATTACAAACAATTTGAATTCTGAAAGCACTTATAAGCCTAACTTATAAATTATCCATAGTTTTCGTAGATTAGATTCCTTTATTATATATTTTTTATTATTGTTTTAAATAAACAAGTTTATAGTTAATACCAACAATGTATGGAAGAGCGGAGTCTCCTAATACAGGCTTTATTAGCTTAAAAGGAGGCTCCAATCACTACCTAGTTATGTAAGGAAACTTGTTAAAACTAATAAACACTTTTTCATTTTTCATTTTTCAAGTCGTGGGCAGATCTTAGAATTGATAATTTTATGAGTGTTCAACCATGTCGTGGCCAGATATTAGAATTGATCATTTCATGAAGAATTCGACCATTTCATGAAATTGTTATATTTCATGAAATAGAACATCGACCGCTGGCCACATCGTGATGTGATATGTATCATTGAATACTCAACGTTTGACGATATGAACAGTTACGCACGACTATTTTATGATGTGGCCAAACATTAGTGATCATATCGTAAAATAATTATCCGACTGCAGAGGCGTTAATGTCGCTTTGTTTTTGTTGTGCATCATGATGGCGACGTACAACAAATCAGGCAAAGTAGGGTTACCACGCAAAAAAGTCGATGGACTTTTATTGGAGTTCCAAATATGATATTATGGAATGCGACCATCTTGGAAGTAACGCTCGCTTCGCTCGCCCGGCTCGCGCGCGGTTGTCACAGTTCTAACCTAACCCAATTGGTCGGGGTGTCACAACCACAAACGGCGTGAAATGCAACATAACACTTAAATTTAGTTTTTTTTACCGACTTCCCAAAAAGGAGGAGGTTCTCAAAACGGTTGTATTTTTTTTTTTTTAATAGTAAATTCACGCCGCCTGTGGCACCCTAACCAAATGGGTTAGGTTAGGACTGTGACACCAGTCGGGGATCATGAACCAGTCGGGAATCATGGACCAGTCGGGGAACATGGAAGGCGCATAAGATTCATGATCCCGGGTCCAAGTGTGAGAAGAGAACACCGGGGTGGTTTTTAGAGTAGGAGTCTGGCAGACCCCTTCGCCCACCCCTGGGTGGAGGACATCCATGAGGATATTCCAGCCCGGAACAAAAAAAAAAATGGATAGAACTGTGACCGATCGCGTGCGAGCCGAGCAAAATGGGCGGTGCCGCGGCAGCGACCGACGAGCGCTACTTCCAAGTGGGTCGCAGTTAGTTGGCAATTTTTACTACACCTCAAACCATGCCATACCCTCCATTAATGATATGGCCAAATGTCGACTGACATAACATTAAAAGTTGACGTTTAAACAATATGGTCCATTTTAGCTAGCCATTTCATGTAACACAACCATTTCATGAAAAATGAGCAAACACTTCATGAAATGATCAATACTAAGATCTGGCTACGACATAATACGTGCCTTTAGACATTACGCTAATGTAGATCGATGGTGTAGCTACAATGGTTTATTTTATTTTCTGTAAGCTTTTGGTTATGATAAATTAATGTTTTTTCGTTTTATTGACTGCTTTTGTGCTATGTTACAGCTGTGTATTCCAATAAGAGTATAAAGCCGTGTGTATCGGTACCAACATGCAGCGTTCACAGACACAGACCCCGACCCGCTCCCTGCCCAAAGCCAGACAAATGTTACAAGAAATGTATCAAACGCAAACAGAAATGTCCCAGTGCTATGGAAACAGTCGCTCGCGCCGGTATGCCATGTGATTGTGCCAAATCACAATCTAAAGATTCTAGATTCAGCAATAAGAGAACTAACAGAAAACACAGAAAAAGAATACGAAAAGCTAACAAACGGCGCTCGGTGGCATCCCGTTGGCGCAGAAGGAAAAAGTGTTGCGAGATATTATAAATAGGGACATTAATTTCAAAAACTAAAAATTGGATGTTTTTAAACTTTTTTACTGATAAGAGCAACTATACCTATTGTATAAATTGCGTATTATGTCGAACAATAAATCAAGCTTCAGCCCTCTAGGTACTAGATACTTGTTTTATTTGAACCAAAGACATTATAATATAGTTACGATAGACGGGACAAAGCAAACAAATCGTATTCTACATCTTTAAAAAAATTACCAACTCGCTCAGTCTAGTTCTATGTCTAGTGTTATACTTTCCTTAAGACAGCCTTATTAATTTTAATTACCTGTAGGTGCAGTCGACAGCTAAAAGTAGATTAACACTTCAGTTTTTGAATCATAATTGTTGAGCGCATTATTAAATGAAAACTTTAAAATTAAAATATTAGTAACTTAACTATAACAATATTACAAGAAATGCTAAAAAGCAGTGTCCTGAATAATTTTTTGAATGTACTAGTGTTAATGAGTCTTGCTGCTGACAGTACCTAATATACAGTACCTACTTCTTATAAAGTACTTGTCTTGAAGGTCAATTATTCTTCTTATGCAAAAATATTTGTTTTGTGTTGCTTATTTTTAGCACTTATGTAACCATTTCACTAGACTAATCTACTTCTGATTTGAAGGCCACATTTAGTAACTAAAAAGACCAGCAAATCTGCTGATTCGTTTATCTTGATTCGATGTTTTCTGTTAAAATAGCACCTTTCAATGATATTATTACGTTTTTGGGAGTTACTTTTTAGCACAATACTTTAATGTAAACACTTTTTAGCACAATACTTTAATGTATACTATAGGTACACCTCTGCCCAACCCTTTGAGGAAACAGGGCGTGATGTCATGTTATGTCCGGGTGCGCCTAGTAACTGGTGCACATTGGGGATAGAGCCAATTTTTTGTTCAAAACCACCTAGAGATCGCAAAAATAAACCAAATGAGACAATTTTTGGACAGAAATGTTTGTAATTCAATTCAAAAGGACGAAGCCGGATTTCTAATATTACTTAAATCTAAAACTTCATAAGCCACTAAAACCAAGGTAAAGCGAGTTTTACTCTGTTCTTAAACAAATTATTCAAACAACTTAATAATTAAAATTGTTTCTAAACATTAGTAGCATATTTAATTTTGTGCATAAAAAAACCCTTGAATTTAAACAAACTTTAAAACAAAATATAATTTTGCAAAAATTTGTTTAAAATTGTTTAAATAACTTAATTTTGAAAAACATTCTACAAATAAACAATTTGCAACACGATTAACCCTTTAATATATTCATTGTTTATTTCGTATCAGGAAAAAATCTCATGATCACTAGAATATAATATAAAATCAGTCATAACTTAAAAAAATATTTTTTTATATTCAATTCATATGCATTTTTTATAAAAAAAATTACAACCTAATTTCGCAAATCGGGCTTCGTGAGTGTCTTTGGAATTTAATTTCAAACATTTCTGTGCAAAAATGGTTTAATTTGGTTAATATTTGAGGTCTCTAGGTGGTTTTGAACATTCTGTCCCCAATGTGTGGTAGTGGCGCGGCCAGGGAACTTAGTCCCCAGACGCGCCAACAAAACTTCATTATATTTCATTATGCTTTGAGGTAAAAAAAACATAAAGTACAGTCACGAGCATAAATATATTACTCGGCAATAATATCTGATTTCATGATTCATACCATACCATACATATACATAACTGTCGTCAAGATGATGTTGATCATTTGTGGAAGACAATACAAGTGGCAGCACAATAATGTAACATCTAACTGTGCGTTGTCATTGGCGAAACATTCTTAACAAAATATGTTGAAATCTATATTTTCTGTCAATGTTCTATACAATGTTTGACAGGAACTAGAGGTTTCAAAATGTTTTATCGTGAATGTTTCGCCAGTGCGAACGCACAGTAAGTAACACCAAAACTATCTGACGAGACAACCGACATCAATATATAGCATGCTGCATCGGCTTCAAAAAGATATGTTACCTCTTAGAATGCAATAATACCGGACATGTCTTGCGTCATAGATATATCTCTATTCAGTTGAATTCAGAAGAATGTGATACGTCGATGTGATCAAAAATATCTGACATCCTTTTGGCAGCATAAAAACCTGATTATAAGCAAAGATTCGATTTAAATCTTTGATTATAAGTATGTATAATGTTCTAAGTTTTCTTATATAGCGCAATCAGTGCAGCTCATATTGCATAATAATGTGACATCCAACTGACAGCATAAAAATCTGACTGTAATGTTAGACAGCAAAAATGTCAATAATAAGCTTATTTTTTTCTTTTTGGCACTGAGCCGATGTCGGATATTCTGCTAGTATGAAATTGATACTCGCCTACTTTAAGATGAGTAATTGATACTGGCAGAATAGTCGACATCGGCTAAATTTTCAGCAACAGTGCATTTGGACTGGCGAAACATCACAACAAAACATGTTGAAATCTCTATTTTCTGTAAATTTTCCATACAATATTTGACAGGAACTAGAGATTTCAACATGTTTTGTTGTGAATGTTTCGTCAGTGCAAACGCACAGTAAAGATATCACATGTTTTGTTGCGAATGTTTCGGCAGTGCAAACGCACAGTAAGGGACTAGATAAAACAAGCGCCCGAGGCGCGCGCTCACCCATAACAATTGCACCACAATAGCTCCTACCATCATACCAGCTATCTAATTACGCACCACATTTTCGATTTGCAATTGAGTCAAATTGGTTTCGTTTGACTAGAATTGCTTTCAACTTACAACTTTTGAAAGCAATTCTAGTCAAACGAAACCAATTTGACTCAATTGCAAATCGAAAATGTGGTGTGTAATTAGATAGCTGGTCGTGCGATTTTTGGTCGACCAAGTTCGTCGCGCAAGTAAGTCGCTTTCGGTTGCTATAGTTGGTCGTGATCACGTATCGCTTAAAACAACATAATATCTAATGGACACAATCAAACAAAACCTTTAGATTATTAACAAGCTCAGCTTTTATTAAGCTAATAATTTTGTGTACATTGAATTTTGTACGGAAATAATAAATAAACAGCTTAAGAATATACAGTCGTAACACTACAATATTTAAGATACAAAATAACTCTGCTATTGATCAAACATTATACACTTTGATTAGATTCTTATCTACAACAGTGAAAGTGAATAATAGATTTATTTTATCATGAAAATATCACATTAATAACTGTAAATAGAGCTTTTAATATTATATATTGAATGCAACTATTATAATAATAGCGTTGGCAAGGGTCCATTCGTACCTTTTGATTATTCTATAACTCAGAAATACCAACATTGTCAGTCTTTGACTATATTACAGCTTTGATTAAATAAATACGGTCTGTGTTAATGGGCCCGTGTTGCTAATTATGTATTATGTTTGTGTAGTCGAGGTTAACTAAAAAGGGAGCTAATATTTATATAAAAACAATAAACAAAGTTTATAGTGGACGGATCATGGAATGAAAATAAAATGTGGAAGTGCCCCTTTATCTACTTCCTTAGTACGGGAACCCAGCCTGCAAATAGAATTTTTAGGTGGGATATTTTGGTTCATAACCGCAAAAATACGAGAGAAATAGCGTCAAAATCAACGTGACCAAGGTCCAGAACCGCAGTTGAGTACATCAAGAACATTGATTGGTTTGAGAATATTGAATTTAAAGACTTAGATTACCTACTTACCTATCTTATTACCTATTTATCTGCAAAAAGTATCAGCTACCAATGGCAATAGAAACCTAAGCCTTTATATTCGGTATTCTCGGGATAAATTGAAATAATTTAGGAAATTTGAGTACCTACTTAGGAATCGCAATGCTTCGGAAACGATGAGACATGCAGACAGGCCAAATAAGTGATAAATGGTTGGTTATAACAAGAATTACAGGTTACTCAGAAAACATTTTTTTTTTTTATTCAAATTCAAAAAGAGTTGTCGGCCTCGCATTTTTGTTTATTTTTCTCCTCACCTCTAGGAACTCAACAAAGTGCCATGAAAATTCACCACTATAAACTTCGTTGTACATTTTGGTCGAATGCTCTCGGCTATTTTACATTTTACAAAGAGCATCAAAGTGCAGTGAACATAGTATAACAAAACCTGCCGAGTCGTAGTCACTTACGGCAAATAATTTATATTTTTCATCGAGTTGATTGATTGGATTTTTTTACTGACTACGACCCTGAACATTTATGAGGAATGTTACATGAATATTATCACTATGTATGTTCTAGTGATGAAACGATTACCATAATTTCGTGGACATTCTCGTGTCTTCACGTTTGGCATACAAAAGGTTAAGAGACTTTTATTTTGGTCATTATTTTATCAGTTATGAGCACCAAAAGTCAGGATTTTGTGTACAATGCCTTCCTCTAACTTTTCAAATTTCACCAAAAAATCTGAAAAATCGAGCTTGTAGCACCTAATGGAAACCTTTCAACGAACTTTGTTTTGAACGGGATCTAACTACTATTATAAATGCGAAAGTGAGTTTGTTTGTTACGCTTTCCCGCTAACATGGCTGAACGGATTTGGCACATGGGTAGACCATGGCTTAAGTTAGGACATAGGATACTTTATATCCCAGTTGTACGTTCTCGTGGGATAAATTTCGATCTCCACGCAGGCGAAGCCGCGGGCAAAAGCTAGTACTTTAATTAAGCTGATCTGACTCTTCACTCGAGAGAATGTTCATTTTTGTTTCATTCTAAGGTCACATGACACTAACAAAATGACACAGAAATGAAAGCTCATCTGCTCCTTTCATTGAATTTTTTGGTCGAAAAACATCCAACAACGTATCTGTTCTGTTAAGGAAACGTCGATTTACATATTTCTGTTATATTTTCAGCTGGCCAAGAGAGTATTAAATAGTTGAAACCATGTACCGTTAAAGTTTTGATCATAAAGTTCGTCAAAAAGGCTATCAAGTTCGAGTCGAAGTAGACGAAAGAGAAGAAGTAATCCTATGTGCAAGTGTCACGATTGCGCGGCAGGCCGTCGTTGTGATGTGTCCCATTTAACAAAAAATTAATAAAAAAACTTGTTTGTATGCAATTTATAACGCGTGACCGTTTAGTCAATTCAGTGAGCGTTTTCGCGTGAATTTTGAAAAGTCGACTATCGATAAAATAATAGTAAATTTGTATTTTTTTTATGTCTTTACGCCTTAAATCTTTAAGATACACTAAAATAATAAAATTGTGCATATTCCCCATTACGTACTATGCTACGAAGCCCTACACTGTGCAACGACAAGAATTTAGTCCGATTATTCAGAATTTTCTCGAAAAAATTAAATGAATAAAAAATATACTTGAGACATTTTGTTTAACACACAAAACATCAAAACACAATAATCTGTTGAGATACTCGTCCATCGTAATATCTAATTATTGATAATCGTTTGATCACTTAAATTAATCTCCGTTGGGCGGTAGAACTCGTCTTGACCCTTCAGACAAGAGTGTTTCGGAGGCATTTGGAAATGTGGACAATGCATTAATTTTCTTTTTTTGACAATGATTCCTGATAGGTCGGTGGTTGATCCTGTAATTTAGAAATTGTATATTGATAAAAGTAAGAAAAATAAATAAAAAATAATTAGTTACTAAAAATCAAAGTCAACATTATAAGATAAGTACATGATTTTTACGTGCCAATTTAGTTTTTGAGTTTTTGTCAACAATAAACAAAATACTAAATGCGAGTCCGACCGATTTTTGACGTTCAAAAGTGCCTTGCCTATTTGAAATAAGTTATTTGACTTTGACCGAAAATGTGTCTTTTTTTTCAGCTAATACGAAAACGATATTCGACTTGATTTGCATTTTCGGTCGAAAATCGAAAACAAAAAATGATTTTTTTTTTGTTGTAATTTTTATTTGTCTTGTACTTTTATATTTTCGGCCGAAATTCAATATTATATATAATCATATTAAAATGGTTATTTCCGCTGAAAATTGCCGAAAGCCGAAAACAAAATTCGGTCAGACTCTATTAAGAACAACAATGTTTTTTTGTAATGACTTTTACTCAATGTTATGTTGACTTGTGTAGTGTACTTACGTTGTAAGGCGGTGGCACGTAAGCTGTCTGAGGCCTGTTAGGATCGTAATAGGCGCTTTGTGCTGCCTCCGCAGCTTTAGCATCTGTAAACGATAATGACACTACTGCAGCAACCAATACACATGTGCCCTAACTAACCTTCAACTCAGAATCATAGATGATTATTAGAATTTCAGAACAACAAACTCAATGTCTTACATGACCAAGTTAGAATTTAATGGCAAACAAAATTTACTTAGGAGCTTTTTAAATGGTCATTCATCACACTAAAGTTGATAGTTGAGTAAGTGGCTATGAAAGAAAATTATCCAGGATCCTGAATTCAAGTACAATAATAGTCTAATCGTTCTATAGAAGCTCACTTAACTAATGATATTAATCTACAGCAACATGAGAAACTAAAGGACGGCGACTCATTACTAAGATTACAAAATTACGAATATATTTGCAAGAGCCTACTACTCACAGTGGAGCCTCGGCCTGGCCGTTTGATTAATTCATAGCAAAATTCTCGAAAGCTGTACAGATTAAACAAACATTTTACATTTCAGAACTTTACACAGCAGAATTAAGTTAAATCAGGAACCTGTGCAGTAATTTAATGAATTTAGAAAAGAATGACCCTCACCATTGGAGGACATGCCAGCCGGGGCCCCAGGGTACCCGGGCGGCGCGGAGGGTGCCTGCGGGAATGCACCTGTGGGGGAGGGACTGTCCTGCGAACTGACGCCGGAGTAGCCCGTGCCCGGCGGGTACGAGCGGCCCATCACGCCGGGGTACGGCGGCGGGCTGTTCGACACGAATACTGAATTTGGTGGCGGCTGATCAGGGAATGCCTGGAAATATAATTTACAAATCTATACATATTATAAATTACAGTCGCTTTTCATCTGTCTGTGTGACCGCGTTGTTCTTCTAAACTACGATGCGTTTTTTTTTGGAGAATTAATTTTGGAAGGGTTATATATATTACAATACTTTAACATTAAAATTACACAAAATAAAAAAATCTCGATGTTTTGTCAAGTCATAAAAACCGTACGAAGCAGTGGCGGGTCACTGGTTACTACCTAACTGGTTATTATTCAAATAATTATAGATAGAAGTTAAGCAACACTGTTTTATTATCATCTCACCAGCATTCCTCGAAAAGTAAGATAAAGGTATGACGTGGTCTTCGAAGTAGATCCAAGGAGCAGAAACATCCGATCGCGCGTCGCAGAATACTTTCGGCTACGATCGCGTGTCGCGAAAGACGCCCGCTGTCAAGTTGCTGCGCGCGGCTTAGTAATCATCTGCCAAGCCTTTTCCCAACCATTTTGGGGTCAGCTGCCAGTCTAAGCGGATGCAGCTGAATACCAGTATTTTACATGGAGCGACTGCCTATCTGACTTCCACAACCCAGTTACTGGGTAATACGATACTGCACTGTTTCAACAGGACAGTTTAGGGGTAGCAGACATTATGGCTCCTACACACTATGCCTTTTGCCGCGCGCCACGTACCGCCGGCTTTTGCGCCTTCATTTCTTTTGCGTTCCTTTGTGCGGCTTTGTGCGGCAGGGCCGGCGGTCATACCCCGGCATAGTGTGTAGGAGCCATAGATATAAGAAAGAAGGAGATATGCCCGGTAGTTGAAAATGTATCGAAACCCAATGTCTTTAATTTATCCCTACTTCCTAGCCACAACTACACATGCAAATCAGTAAACCCAATAAATACTAGATACCCGCTTACACGTGCAATTTAAGTATAAATCAGAACGTACTACACAATCAATTATAAACCTTATCCCATCAAACACAGCGTGCATTTACCATGCACCGTGCAACTCACTCACACGAAAACATCGATCGCTATCGTTGTGCTGTGCAAAAGCCATTTATTTTACATATACGCTAGTGATTGACTAAATCGGAAAGTTATCGATTCTCCCATTTATTATTGTATTGAAATTTTTGGAAGTTCCTGAAAAAATTATAAATAAAAAACGATATGACATATAATAAGATGATATAAATAAACAATACATAGCTAAACAAAAAACATATATATATTAAACAAATAAAAAAAATTAACAGTAAGAGAAAATTTGAATGAGTATAAAACATGATTTCACATCGGTCTTCTAACCAGGCTATAACGGTTGACAAATTGAAGATTTTTTTTAAATAGTAATATTAATTCATACGACAATCGACATTGTTGTCGACAGCCTACGTTAGTAGAGGTGCACAACCACATCACTAACTCGTCGCAAGTCACAGCGGCCGTACTCCACAATGCAACCGCTTAAAGAACGTATCGTTTTGTGATTTTTACATTGCTTGTCCAGTTACTTAGCGACATATTTTGTTAGTGGTAAAGAAGCAATGTTTTAACTACAATAACAGTACAGTCGCTGTGATATATGAAAATAAAAATATCGTAGTAAAGGCAAGAAATATTTTACGATTTGTTGTTTTTCATGATTTTCAACACAAATATAGTAAAATACTTGTGCTGATTTATGAAAAGTGGTTCTATGATTTATAAAGTTTCTAGTTAGGCTTCGATTTTTACAAGAAAACTCCGAACAACACGGTATTCTTAAATATTATCACGGTCGCGTTCGAAAGCGCACTAGTTAGCGAAGACGGACATTTGCTTGAGGCATGAGCATTGTGATCAGGACGTGCGGACACAGACACGCCCCCATGCCACTTCTCCTGTTATTTATATTTCTATGGTAGGAGCTATTACACAGTTTGGTGTTTTTTTTTCGGTTTTGATTATAATAAACTCGTGATACTGTGAATAGTTTCATGTAAACTTTGGTTTTTGTAGAAGATAGTTATTCATACATAATATATAAAAGAACTGTATTATGTTTGTATCCCCAAAAGGTTAGGAAAAGGGGTCCCAATTGTACACCCACATTTCGCCAGCTAAATGGGGGCAAGCCAATTGTCATCAAACAGGCACAAATCCAGACGAAAAAACCCAATAACAATTTGCCCGACCCGGGAATCGAACCCAGTACTTCATGCTCAGCAGTATCGCTTGCTACCACTAGACCAACAAGTAATACTGTGAAACTAACCGTGTAGGGAGGCACCCATCCGTAGTATCCCTGCGGCGGCGGCGCGTAGGCCGGCGGGGGCGCCGCATACCACGGACCGGTCGGCGGAGAGTACGGTGGCGGCTGCGAGTCCGGCACCGAGTGACGGGTTGCTGTGAAAGTTCAACTTTTATTAAACACGTACATACAAGAAAATTACCGACGCTCTTCAAGTTTTAGAAAGAGATTATCAGTAAGGTAGGAAGGATATTCGTGATCGAATATGAATGACGTAAAATCTCATCGTTATAAATCAGTTAGTTTGTATGTTTGTATTACGCTTTCACGTTAAACGGCTGAACGGATTTGGATACAATTGGCTTGGGTTAAGACATAGGCTACTTTTCATCCTGGATCGCAGACGAAGTCGCGGGCAACTGCTAGTAAATTAGAATACCGTGACTTTGATTGAACTCTCGGCGATCATTCTCATTGAAACCTTACTTTACCAAGATAAGAGTTACATTGCAATGACTTACTAATGGTTTTAGGTCGATCGTGAATTTCCTACCTACGTATACTGTCGCACAGGTATCTGTGACTCGTCATGTGAGGCGAAGGCGACGGTCTACAAAGTCGAACTTTTTTTAACTTGATGTGCTATATTAACGGCCAGGCTGTTTCTATTGAAACAGCTTCTGTTACAGACATTTAAAAGGAAAAATATGTAGGGTACCAAACTGGTGAAGCCAGTAGGTACTTGTAGGTAGTTGGCAACAACACCAGTAGAGAGTTTATAGCTCTGTTAACCATAATTATCGCTAAACGAAATTATGCGTCAATGTAGAAACGATTCTCTGATAACAGTGGTTAATGAAACAGCAACATAATTTGAACAATGATACCTTATCATTTTGATATAAATCCTTGATATGACTCCTACCTAAACAACCTGCATCACAAAGAGAGAAACAAGTAAACTCCCAGGAATATACAGAATTCTTCTAAAGCTGAAAAAAGCTGTCAATAAAAAATAATACGTACCAAGATGTGCGGCTTTCAACATAGCTTGACCATACTCAATGGCACCTCCGGATTTGAAAACTACTTTGAATTTCACTTCACCAATGAAGTTACCGTTGGTTTGCGCGTGGATTTTACCCTTGATGTAATTTGCAGAAAACATAGGCTGTTCTACAGCAACCTAGTAAAAAAAATAAAGATTAAGTGGGTGGGCTTTTATGGAAAGGGATAGTAGATAAAAGTTTGTACTCGATAAAATAATCAGGTACTAAAATAAATATTTTAAATTTTTTCCAATGGGAAGTCCCGTCAGGTTAAAACTTGGATTCCATGGACAAATAAACATTATTTCACAAAAATAAAATCAAAAATATATATGAATATTAACTAAAGACACTTACATCTTCCAATGCTACAAATGGAAAACTGAAGGACCTCAGTGGTTCTGAAGGGCTTTTTGAATTGAAAATCATGCGATGAGTAGTTAAATACATGCGGCCTTGTTTGGAACCTTTGAACTCAGAAGCGTCATTTCCATAGAAGTCCACTGTGACATTGTCCGAAAACAATATGATACTGAAAAAAAAGGTCAAATTAGCATTACGTATATATGTACAAAACAAACTGCTTTTCTAAATGTATGTTGAATTTCGTTGCTGATTGTGATTTCTTGCTACTAGTCACACTAGACTGTATAGGATGTGGTTTAGATCAATGTTTTTTTTTATATTGGATATTCATAAGAGCTGATGATCTCTTTTTATATTGGCTAAATGGCAGTGATAGTCTAGTGGTGTGACCGTCAGACTGCCAAGTCATAGGTCTTGAGTTCAAACCTTTTCGGATTCATGTGCGTATTGTATAATTATCACTTGCTTGAAGGAAAACATCGAGAGGAACATGCCTGAGAGCTGTTTCTTGATGGCATGTGAAGCCAAGTCAGAGGATTAGGTTAGTCCACACAAAAAGAAGATTGGCTAAAAAAATCCTACCAAATAGATTGCATAACACATAATGTTATTGTTATGTGTTATGCAATCTATTTGGTATGGTTTTTTTTACGAGTAGCTCATAATGTGTTGCGCATAATGTGTTATGCAATCTATTTGGTAGTAGGATTTGTTTTTAGAACAAATAATCGGCAACCCTTTTATTTTCCAATCAAAGACAGGTAAAATAAAAACTGCCAGTTGGGTTGTATATTATTCTTTATCAAGATAAATGTCTCATAATGATGTAAGCAATGTGGCATTGTGACTAATGCGGAATCCTAATCCCAAATTGCTGCAGATGAGGTGTTATAATTATATACCACCTACCTAATTGGATTAAGCGTTACATTGTAACACTTAATCCAATTAGGTGGGTGTGATTATAAAAAAACTAAAACCCGAAGGTAATTTCATATGTATTTCAAAAAGATGTGAAAAACTATATAAATTATTTCACTTAAACAAAATGATTTTAATATGAAAACAGATTTGAAAAAATGCTACTTAAATCTTATTATTCAATCACAATAACCAAAATTTTGGTTCAAACTACAAAAATAATTGAAACACCTTTTTTTTTAATAATAAAACAGACAAATTGAGGGTTAGGGAACTAGTAATTAACTTAGTTGTCACCTCATTAAAATGCTACATAATCACAATAAATTAAAATTACTGGTGCTATTTAAAACTTTCGCTTTTGTTTTTGTAGTTCTTTATCAACAAATAATTGGTTGTTTTGTTGATAAGTTTGTTTTTTGTTAGTAATAGTGTGATAGATTCATTCAATTAAGATGTGGATGAAAATTATTAGGAGTGTTGTTGTTCTATAAACTCCATTTAAGAAAGTTGTCCTAAAACTAAATGGATCTTATTGGTTAAGGGTTAAAAAATCAGGATATGGCGTACGACCAAAGTTATCAATCGCGTACGACTCCCAAATAATATTATCCGATAGCTGAAAAATAACTAGCTAATAGACATGAAACGACAGAAATCAATATTTAAAGCAATATAAAACGTAGGTGTAGAACATTCTAAAGCGATTTACGCAGTCGTCATTCATACACAAAAAGATGACTCACCATTCCCTTGCATGTATCAACACCCCATGATCGGCATGAGCCGTATTAAGAGACATGTTGGTATGATGTATAAATTTTAAAGTGGTTTATGAAGCTTTTGCCAAATACTGATACATAAACGCTGCGGTTTTCAACAATTTCAACAAACATAAAATACACAGAAAGCAAGACCGACAGATTTTTGGCTTGCGTAGTGACACTAGTGACAGACAGTGACAATTCACAGAGTACTTTGTAAACTGAAACCACAGACTAAGTACTAGTTCTTGGCTGTCACAGTTGTGCGGCAGGAAAAAAAAACGCACGAGTGTGATTTTTTCGGTGACGGTGTCGTGTCGCGGAGCACTAATACTGCCCGACATGGCAATCGAACCCAGGACCTCATGCAAAGCAATTGCGTTTACGATCATTAGACCAACGAGCTAGTCCGGATATCGGAACTTCCTCGACTCAGGAATAGAACTCAAACTAAGCAATCACGCTTACGAGCACTGGACCAATGATAACTTGACAATAAAAACACTGGTAGGCAAGTTCTTATCACGTTTCACGCCTTCACTTTCATTGCTATGCTTCCAGACTCTTCGATTTCCACCGCTTTTGGGATTGGTGATTTGATGGCATTCTGGAATGAAAAGTAAGTAGTTTTAAATAGAACCAGGTACAGTTTCTACCACAGTCAATTGCAATTGCAAGAAATCTTGGTTCCAAACACAAGAGACCGGGGAGGAGTCTAACCGCCATGTCACCGAGAACGAGATGACGGCGCCGAAGTAGCGATATACATAATTAACTATGACCGCGTGTCGATCGCACGTCCGGACGGACGTTCGTTCGCAGCAGTCGTACAGTACAGGCAGATTTTTATATTTGTGGGAATAAAAATAAATAGGAAGCCTACCAATTTTTTAGCTCTTTTGGTTAGTATGGAGAAGGCAAGGTAGTTGATGATGACGCCGGTCAGTAACGCGACGCCTTGGAACCTGTATAGTTGCTTGATGTCACTGTTTGCTGAGCCTGCAAGAAATGATTACTTTTAATATTAATATGGTCATGGAAACGGAAGAAAGGGTCGCCCATGAAGGCAATACACACTCATAAATTACAATATTCGAAGAAACGGGAAGTCTATACCGGTCCTTATTTCCGGGATTTCGAGATTATATACAGACAATCCCGAAATGCCGCGGGACTTTGAACTGCAAAAACAACATGGCCGACAAATTGGCTAGTTATTTTTTTCTAGGTGTTTAAAACTATTCCATGAAACGAATCGAGAGAACCCGAATGTAGTAGACACTGAAAATCGAAAGACATTTCAACATGACGACCTGTGTCTACTACATTCGGGTTCTCTGGTTGTTTTGTCGTGATACTGCTGAATTTATAAAGTTAAATATGCCGAAAGCTATTAAAAGTGATGCTCGAAACATTATTCTAAAGGTTAAAACCTTTTTTGAAGAAGAAGCTCGGGCGGGGTCTCCGATTATTCCATTTAATCAAATATGCATACGAATTTCGGCAGCGACAGGTTAGTGTTGTCAACTTTCTTGTTATAAATTACCCGTATTTGTGTGAATAAAGTCCCAAATACGTATTCCTTAAAAACAGATATGCAATTATGGTTGACCCAAAATAAAATTGACTACGTAGAGAATTTGACTAAACCTCAGCTTTTAGAAATAATTAAGAGAAACAAGCCTGTACCTGTAAAAAATTGAAAATTTTTTAGAAGACATTAGACACAAATGCTTATATTTACCACCTTATCACTGTGATCTCAATCCCATTGAACTCATATGGACCACAATGAAAAGAAAAGTTGCTGATGTAAATATTGAGCACAAAAATGCTGTAATTCCCCGCCTAGTTAGAGAAGCTTTTGACGCTATTACAGTTCATGAGTGGGCACAGCATTGTAAACACATTTGCAGGTTAGAAGGAGAATACTTAAAACATGATTTGTATTTAAATAAACCTTTTATTATAGAAGTGGTAAGTGACACTGAAACCGAAAGCGATAGTGATAATGATGATAGTGGTACAGAAATAAGCGGAGTATGGCCTCACAACTAGGATGAAGTTGTGTATGCAGGTTCATCTAAAGATCATAATTACTGTAAACCTGATTTTCAATAAATTATTGTAAAGCAATTTGTTTTTTTTATTACACTACACTACCACTAGGTACCACTGCTAATTATAATTAGTCAAATCTGGTGTTAGGGGTTAGGTACGGTCATAACTAAATGCTAGACATCCAGGTACCTCTTGCAGGGTAGGTACCTACTTAACTTCGCATTAAATGAAAGTTGTATCCCCAAACTGTTAGCGTACCTACGTAACTGTAAATTATCAAATTCTTTTTATTTATTTTATTATTTTTAAATAGGTATCATTGTTTTTAATTTGTAAAAACTGTAATTCGTATTAAAAGATTATGTCTAATGTGAAATTTCCTTCTTGAAAACTTACTCAATTTTGGGCACCTTATATTAATTAGTAACACTGAATCGACGGTGCCGTCCTCTTTCAGTTCACAGATAAGTTGGTAGGACTGTAAGTGGCCCTCAAACCGTTACAATTTGGCGCCCAGGGCCAATCAGGCTTGCTGCCCCGTAATTTAACAAAAAAGGGATAAATCATGCATAACGCGGGAGGGGCAGTGGTTTATCGGTGATTTTACAAAAAGAACCAATAAAATGCTAGAACAAACAAAATATAACCAATAAATCAAATTAATTCTTGATATTAACGGGGCGGTAGGCTAGAATAGTATACTGCTTATATCAATAAAATACGGGGTGTCGGAATCTTGTATCCGCTCTTTTCATACACATTTACAAAACTATTTTATACGTATTTTCTGCCCACTAAAGTCGCTGCGTGTAAAATAAGCATTACAGTTGTATTCACTAAATCCATGGCCAGAGCTAATGTGATTTGAAATCGTTGAAACGTATTTTTTTTATTTGACGGGCAGTGATTTGACATTGACATTTTGTAGGTTAAGTAAACAAACAAATAATTTGTTTGGTTGGTTAAAGTTGGTTTGGTGCTCAGGCTTAGGTTTCGTGCATTAAAATCATTAAAATGCAACGAATCGAATAGGTCAACGGGATAAAAAAGATCATTTAAAATACGATTTGTTTTTGTCATATTTTTGTAATTTTATTACTTTATTATACAAATCATGGACATAAAAACAAATCAAAGTAATAATAACATTAAGCCTATAGCTAAGGATACGGTTCATAAAATATGTTCTGGACAGGTACGCCAATAGCCTTTTTTACGGCTTATTTAAATAAAATGAATAGAGTAGTAAACACGAAGAAGCAAGATACCTGATCTTGTGATACATCCCATAAGATGACCCTGTCACCAATGCATGAAATAAAATGATTTTAGGTAACACTAAAGAAAGCTGTTGAGTCAGTATCACAAGTTCACAGTATGGTTGTAGGCCTATTTTTTATTCTAGAGAATAATCTTAAACATATTTACATAATTTCCAGGTTGTTGTGAGCTTAGCAGTTGCTGTAAAAGAGCTGGTAGAGAACTCCTTAGATGCTGGTGCAACAAATATTGATATAAGGTTTAAAAATTATGGCATTGACTTGATTGAAGTATCAGATAATGGAACTGGTGTCACCGAAGATAACTTTGCTGCTTTGAGTAAGAATAATTAAAATTTATTTACACATACATAGAATAGCACATTGCTGAATTTCAACTTCTTAATAGACCACATCAACAATGAAAAGTAGAGACTAAAGGTGCTGATAGACTTGAGCATCCACTTCTAATGAGCATTCTAGAGAATTTTACATTACAGTAAGATAAACGGAAGCGTTTTAGCGAGCATTCTAGCGAAAGAACAGTAAATTTTCTTTGAGCTTTTTGCTGAGCCGAGCCGTTCTGTCATTGTTACGGCGCAGTTCCTCTATGCCTTGAGCATTCACTAAAGCTTTCTAGAATGATCGTGAAAATGTTCAGCTCTATGCTTAGCTCTTTTCGTTGTACAATTCGACAAATTTAAAAACGGCGAATGCTCGATGTTCTGTTACAAGTGAATGCTCAATTCTATCAGCACCATATTGACACATTTTGTCAAATTTCCACATTATAGCTTGAGGAATAGATTTTTGATTGCAATCTGTTCTTATTACCATGATGATGCTAATTGATACCGCATGTCTCCTGTGATACTTACCTTACTTTTGCCACATTTTCCACTCCTAAAAAAGGTAGGGAGAATTACCTGTAGCTGAAATTTCTCCTCACTGTTTGCTATTACCATGGAATAGAGAAAACAGTGGCCCCTATACTTACTTAGTTTGGGAACCAGTGTTGCCAAACTCACACATTAGCATATTCAATATTGCAATACACAGAAAACAGTGATATAAATGAATGGCAATTGTTCATTATGTACTGATAACGATATTAGACTGTAAGCTTTCCAAAGAATATAGCAATAATTTACCACAAATTATATGCCACTTTGGTAAAAAGCTTATTTATTGCTTAGTATCCAAAATTAAGTCTTATTATAACAGATGAAAGTGATTGATCGATCCCGTTTCTTTTATGGATGAATGAAGATGATGATTTCATCCTTATTAAACAGGATTGATTGGCATCAAAAAAAGTTTTTGTGCAAACTGCAATTTTTCTTGCCGACTGTACATGTTTTTTTAAATCTTTGAATGCAGATCAAAATCTCTCAAAAAGTTAAGGATAGTCTCCTGAGACCGTTTTATTGCAGCTACAACGGTACGGTACTGCCCATCTGAAAAATCCACCTTGTATTGCCAAAATGCTTCAGTAGTTCCAGAGATTAGCGCGTTCAAAAAAACAAAAAACATACTCTTCAGCTTTATTATTAGTATTGTATAAATAGAAGATAGATAAATATAGATATAGATTAATATCAAACCTTTTTTATGGACGAGTCTCATCCTTAAAACGAGTAAAAAATTACTTGAATACGTATTCAACCCAACTGATTATTTTTCCCGATAGTGATGTTGGTCCCATGAAGAAAGTTGTTAAGTTTGATGATCTGTACCATTGTGGCGGCATCTACAATCACCACATGCGAACTATGCATCAAGGACCTTTTTTTTTTTTTTTTTTTTGGATGGGAAATCATCAAATGACTTCTCCCGCTCTGGGCAGAGCGAGAGGGTGTGTCAGACTTTTACTGACTAAAACCCACCCGTGTTCCTTCCGTTGCTTGTGTGCCGGGGCCGCGATATCCCTTTCAGACAAACCCGCAACCCCAGCAGGCATTGGTCTTTCGACCCCGTCGGTTGGTGCTGACATCTCTTTGAGGCGCGCGTGGAACACAACGCGCCGTCGACACGGGCCTGGTCCTGATCGGACGGCGAGCTGCCCATTGCTCACCGTCCGCAGGCCCGATGCATCAAGAACCTGACGTCACACAAATCCTGCATCGCGCAATTAGAGTTTACCGCGCGATAGACATATATACAAGCTCCCGACTTCAACCTCTGGGCAGTTGGCCGCCAGACACAACACCCGTCTGGTCGGAGGATCCTCCCTTTTTTATGGTAGATGAGTGAACTTTACACCCTGTTCCTCATACCCCTAAACCATACTCTTAAATAAGACCATTAAACTATATATTGAACATATATAAAACTTAATAATCAAAATATAAGGGCAAATCTGCAGGCAAAACCTGCAGATTTGCCCTAGGTCGGATTTTATCCCATGAGAACGTGCGACCGGGATAAAAGTATAACCAGGATCATGGTCTACTTAGCTGTCTAGCTAGGTAGACCATTATCCGGGTTATACTTTCTCAAAAATAACCCTTCTGTCTGTCTAGACAGACTAGACTTATTTTAGCATTTATACTATTAGTAACTATGGATTAGAGATTAAACCAGTGATTGCCATGATTTCGAGACGTCGAGTCATAGCAAGAAACTAATCGCGACGGTAACTGAGCCAATGTTGAACATCTCCGCCTCATTGTGACACCCGCGCGATAACTGCGGTTCTTTCACTTCCAATGTTTTTCTATTACTTTGTTTCACTGCCTTAAAATAATGCCTATTTATTTTTACAGCTTTAAAGTACCACACTTCAAAACTAACTGATTACTCAGATCTACTTGGAGTGTCAAGTTTTGGATTCAGAGGGGAAGCGCTAAGTTCACTATGTTTGTTAGCTAATCTCACAGTTACTACAAGACACAAAGATTATGAATATGGTATGATATGTCCAATTGCAAATTGTGTAATAAGGTTTATTCAAATCTATTTTGTTTGTGGTTCTGCTGTTCTGAATCATCATCCTCTTGCTCAAATCCCAATTTATTTGTGGTTGGCACAGCAAGTCTTCTTCATCAATGCATCCCTATCATGCGTCAGTCTCAGTATTCACTTCCTTTCTAGCCGTGATCTATTTTTATACTAGTGGTTTCAATAATCCAAATATTATTTTATAGCTACGAAATTAGAATATGACCACAAAGGGAATATAACTAAACAAACACCATGTTCAAGACAAGTTGGTACAACTGTCAGTTTAACAAACCTCTTCTCATCATTGCCTGTGCGACAGAAAGAATTTCATAAAAATGCTAAGAGAGAATTCAACAAAATGACTCAACTGCTGTATGCATACTGTTTGATTTCAGTTGGAGTTAAGTAAGTTTCAATAAACAATATTATAGGCAAGTAAAGTATTTCATACTGTTAAGACACTAAAATCTCTCAAATCTTTTGCAGAATAACTTGTAGCAATCAAACGAGCTCCAACTCAAAGTCTGTAGTAGTAGCAACACAAGGAACGTTATCTTATAAAGACAATATTGCTAGTGTTTTTGGGGTGAAGCAACTACAAACATTACTCGAAATAAAGCCAGAGTATGTCACAAACATAAAAGATAATATATTTAGGGGTTTGTCAGGAGAAGTAAAAGAAATAGATGAAAGTGTTGATTTAGAAGATGTCGAAATAGATTTGTCTGAGGACTCTAATGATGCAGAAAAATCAGATGTTACTAATAGTGATATTAGTGGATCACAGAAATCCCAAGGGCACAAAAATATTACAAAACCTATTGAGTTTACAGGTTTTATATCCTCTTGTGCTCATGGTAGTGGACGTTCCAGTACTGACAGACAGTTTTATTATATCAATTCCAGACCTTGTGAACCAACCAAGATAATGAAAATCATCAACGAAATATACAGGCAGTACAATTCACATCAACACCCTTTTGTGTTCCTAAATGTTGATCTGGAAAGAACAGCAGTTGATGTAAATGTCACTCCAGATAAACGGAAAATATTTCTTACAAAAGAAAAAATAATATTAGACATACTGAAAAGTTCTTTACTAAAACTATTTGAAAATATACCTAAGACATTGAAGCTAGAATCCACTCTTAATTTCAACAATAAAGAAACAAATTATGTTAAACCAGATTTGGAACAGCCAAGAGTTTTCAATTCGTTTTTGAAACAATTTCAAAATAAAACAAAGCAAGTTTCTGATAGTGACCCCACAGCTGATAAAGAAACAAAAAATATTGAACTTAAACGAAAATCAACAACAATGTTAGATTTTATCTCTTCCAAAACGAAGAGAACAGAAGCGGTTACAGAAGAGAACAACTTAGCACTGGACAAAGAAATTGAAGACCCTAATAATAGGGCACTGGATATTCTTAAATCTGATATCGAAGAAGAAGTAGAAGATAGAGATGATGCTGAAAACCAGCAATTAGGCTCTGGTGAAACTAAAATAACAAATGATTTGTCTAATAGTTCATCTCTAGAAAATGATAAACGCAATGTTATGTATTTAGACTTTGCTGGAAATGTACCTAACACGCAAATAAGAGATATTGCCGACGTCATAATAGAGAAGACGCATACAATATATTGTAAAACAGAAGCCTTAAAGACGAAAGCAAACACTTCAAGTGACCGCAAAGAGAAAACACCTAAAAAGCAGAAAATTTTAACAGATAAGGAGGATTTGGGGAAGAATAATAGGAAAACTGTAACTTTAAAGACATCACTGGAACATGTTAAAGCATTAGCAAGTATGTATGTCAACGATAGAAAAGAAGCTGCTCCCACAAGGATAAAATTTAAAAGCGAAATTAATCCTGTATTTAACAAGAAATGTGAAGAGGAACTAAGTAAAGAAATATCTAAGGACTCATTTAAAAAGATGGAAGTCATTGGACAGTTTAATTTAGGTTTTATAATAACCAAATTGGAAGATGATCTTTTTATAATAGATCAACATGCTACAGATGAAATTTACAATTTTGAAACATTACAGAAAACTACAGAGCTAACCAGTCAAAAATTGGTCATGTAAGTTGTTATTGGTATTTGCTTGCCCTCACAATATTTTATTTAATATTAATATTCTATAATAATACAATTAATTTCAGTCCACAATTACTTGAACTAACAGGAGTGAATGAACAAATCCTAATGGATAATTTAGAAGTGTTTAAAAAGAATGGATTTACGTTTGAAATCAATGAAGAAGCTTTACCTACAAAGAGGGTTAAATTGTTAACATTACCTATGTCAAAAAATTGGATCTTCGGAAAGGAAGATATAGAAGAGCTTTTATTTATGTTGAGGGTATGTATGAGTGCCCAAAACCAGATAGTGAGACTCAGATAGCAAAAGCCAAGAGATACCTAGGTTTTGTCTTATGTTGTCATATATAAACATATTTTAAAATTCCAGGAATCCCCATCAGAATATTGTAGACCAAGCAGAGTTAGGGCAATGTTTGCATCAAGAGCTTGTCGGAAATCAGTAATGATAGGCACGGCTCTGGGCAAAGCTGATATGAGAAAGCTTGTTGATCACATGTCTGAAATAGACAAACCATGGGTAAGTTATTGTACTGAACTCTTTAGTGATGTAAGTTTTATGTGTGTCCACCGATTTTTCCGTCAATTGAAACCAAAAGTCAATTGGACCGATTTTGAAAATTCTATTTTTGCATGAAAGGTATACTCCCAAGTTGGTCCCATATAAATGTTATTAACTTTGGTTGGATAGTTTTTGAGTACCTAAACTTCAATAATACGTATTTTTCCCACTTAGTATATGTGGATGATATGATGATAATTTCCTGTCACAGTTATTTACATGGCAGGTAGTGGTATTCGAATTTATACGACACGGTTGGCGCAGTGGCTGAGCGATCGACTGCTACGCAACGTGTCGCGGGTTCGATCCCCGCACGGAACAAATATTTGTATGATCTGCAAGTAGTTGTTCCGGGTCTGGGTGTTACTGCATGTGAGTTTCTATGTTTGTAAACGCACCCACGATACAAGAAGAAATTCTTAGTGTGGGGCAAAGTTTAAAAAAAAATAAAAAAATTGTGTGGGGCAGAAACCATAACAAAAAAGTGAAAAATAAAAACTTCACAAAAACAATTAAACATAAAACTTTTTTGGAAGGCGTTTTTTTTTTTTGTATTTTTGTTAATGTCGATCTATCTGAAGCGAATCCCGCTCGTGACGTGGGATGAAATTCACTCATGCCAATTGTGTATGAGCGTCTTCAAACTGGCGCGACCAATCGCGCGACTTCCTAACCCAATCGCGCGCACAGTCGCATCCCATGCGGGACTCGCCTCAGCTTGAGCAGTGCTTTAATACAGTTTTTTTATCTTTTCAGAATTGTCCACACGGCAGACCAACAATTAGGCATTTAGTGAATTTGGCCATGGTCCACACAAAGGATAGATTTGATACCTGATTTTTTTGTTTATGTCACGAATCTGAATCATGTAACTGGATAATCACCAAGATATTAAATAAAAATTATGTTTAATTTCATTGTTTTATTTCATACACTGATAGATTTGAATATATTGAATCCTGTGTGTGCAGTTGTCACCATGACTCCTGGAATTTGTTTGTGCCAGTGCAATTCTTTTATATCACTCTGCCCTTGATGGATGAACAGAAGCTGGGGCGGAAGGTTCTGAAAAACAAAGAAAAATAAAATTGAAAATAGAATCAGTGGCGAAGCGTATTTTTTTTCGTAATATATAGTACGGGAGGAACTATATAAGTATTTTTGTTTATAGTGATGACGTCTATCAAAATCTAGGGGTAAACAATGATAGTATTTCCACAACCCATATATATCTGACCGTGCGTCAGTCACGCCGGTAGTGGTGGAACTAAGATTAAAGATTGAAAGAAATTCAAGAAAATAGAAATGTCTTCTAAATCTTGAAATTCATTATGACCAATATCTCCAAATGCATAAGCATATAAGCTGAACTCTAATCCATATCGTTAAGAGTTCGTCTACCTAAGCATTTTTGTTTATAGTGATGACGTCAAGCAAAATGTAGGGGGGTAACAATTTGTTAGTGTCTTGGCACCCAACGTGGGACTCGAACCATAAGTAGGTCGTAAATCGTGCAAAACAAGATCACATTACTCTTGAAATGGTTACGGTTTAGCGCTTGGCTGCTGAAATGGGTTATTATAACGTAATAGGAAAGTTGTCTGTACTTGCTTTACCATTTAGGTTCCTTACAAAATCTCTATAAAGTTTGCAACTTGCTCTCTATCAGAAAACTTCACATTTTAAATATTTCCTTAACCCTGTATAGTGTCTTCCTTATGACTCTGCTACTCAGAGCAGAAGGCGTAAAGATATAGTGGCCTACTCCCCAGAGGTTCGAACACTCTTTGCTAGACTTCAATATGTTACACAAGCCACTTATGGCGTATTAAATATCTGTATGCAACTATATTAGGCACAACTGACTGTGCCATTCTTCAATGGCGGTAGAGTTCGTATTCCGAACTTCTGAAGGGAAGCCAGAGGATTCGCGTTGTGTAGGCTCTTTGCCACTAACTCGATTACTGTCTCCATATTTTCTCTTCTACATAATAATATGATTTACAATAGATAATGTAAACATACATTCAATTCTTCTTCAACAACATCGTCGTCGTCTCGTTCGACAGCCAAGTCCCAAAGCGCAACTTGGTGATCTTCGCCAGCGGACGCCAGCACACTTGGCTCGGTCCAGTGCCACTCTATTGAAGTAACGGGCGCCGTATGGTGCTTGAAAGTACCCACCGGGGTTTTGCTTGCCAATTGTCTTAAATCCCAAATGTGCAGGAACCCATCATCACCACCTGCAATTCACAATAAATTTTCACAAAAAGTTTTCTTTAAGATTGAAGTCAGAATTTTTTATCCCGGGTCGTCCATTGCGACATTTCTATTAGAATTAGTTCTGAACAGTGTACCTACTAAATATAACAGAGTTGTTTTTGTTCTTAGCCTACCTAATAAAACTAAGTGAACAGTTTGAGTTTCTCTTTATATAGTTTTCCCAGCTAGAATATTTTGCCTGTGAGAGTTGTGACCGCTGAGGCTTCGAGTATTTTACACTTCTGTATGAACAAACTAAAAGTACTCTGGACTATTCGTTTGTTAAGATCACCATGGTATTTACCAAAGAAGGAACGAAAATGGTCCAAGAATTAAGCCTTGTGGAATTCCAATTCTGACCACTGATATAGAAAATCTGCTTACTTTATCCTCGGCTCTCATAATCCCATTATTTAACTACAAGGTATGGAGAGTCAGAGTTGCTGTCGTTAGCATATGGTATGGTTTTTACTGATTGAGTGATTCTAGTGAAGAACTCAGTCAAAGGCCTAGGACAACTTACAGATGTGTATACAAATGAGCAGTGCACACTACAATACAATGAACATAATTGTAGACAATTCAATGAATATTTTTTCATGTAGTTCTAAATACAAACAAAATAAAACTTACCACTTGCTATAAAAGGCTCTTTACTATTCCATGATATAACATTGATATCACTTTGATGAGCATCTTCTACAGAGAGCATGCAAGCTTTCTGAGGAGCTGCTCTTGCATCCCATATTCTTATTGATTTATCTACAGAACATGATGCTAACACATTCCTGAAAATAACTAAAAGTATTATGAAATGTAATAAGGTTATTTTGCTCTGTTACTTAATTTCTAAGTCCACTGCAATAGTAAAATTAACTATAGCAATTTTTTGTTTATTTTCTATTAAAGGTCTGTGTTAAGCAAATACATGCCTTTCATTAGGAGACCACTGTATGTCTTCAACAGAAGCAGTGTGTCCCACCAGGGGGCGCTGGTCTACTTCCCATGTTCCAGCTTGGTTTGGTTTCCAAATGTGAATATCTCTTCTGCAGTCACCTGTTGCTAGAACCTGTTAATATAAATAAAAAAACTTTAAAAACCAATGAGTAGAAAAAACTGTTAGTTATGACATTGGAATGGCTAGTATGATGTCACAAACCATGTAAAAACAAAAAACTGTCTCTTTACAGATTTTAAAGTTGCCCAGGCATGATCTTGTGACGTATTTCATAATAGTTAAAAAAATATTGTGCAATTGTGGACCTACCAAAAGACAATAAATGAATATTAGTTGTTAGGTTAAGAAGAAATGTACCAAAATACCAGTACATGATTATGATAACAGTATTGACAGGTATCAATTTGTCAGTTAACCTCTACAATAAGAGAATGAAGAAATAATTCACTTACACCAAGTTCTGTAGGACACCAATCAATTGCAAATCCTTCTTGCTGGTGGCCATTAAATGAATAAAGTGGCTTGACAGGATTATTAACAGTATCCAGGTTGTAACGTTCTAGCAGTGTAGGGTCATCTACTGCTTGTAGCTGCTGTGTTATATTCCAAATGTCGACCCTGCCTAATTCAGACCAACTTGCAGCTAGAACCGAGTTTCTGAAACTTGTGGCCTGTGAAAATAACAAGTTAAAATACCACTTTACTTTTGTCTGATGTATAATTAATTGTAATTTATTATATATTCTTGGTATTGTTTGTCTATTTATTGTACCATATTTTTTATGATTATGAAAAAAAATCTATGGAGAATTCAGTTAGTTAGAGGGCAAAGTAAAGTTACCCGAGTTAGCTATTGTTGACCAATATTACACCAACCAATAAGCTGCTATTCTGTGATTTTACAACAGATAAAAGTTGCTTTCATGAACAACTAGGCTGGTTTATGACTTACCCTTATTCTATTAACACAGCCCTGATGCTTGATGAAGGAGAACGTCATTTGTGGTTTTTTCTCCTCATCTTCCTCCTCATCGTCATCATCCTCATCTTCATCAGATTCTTCCTCATCCTCTGCTTTTGAAGTTTGGTGCAGATTGGACATTTTGACTACTAATAGGCTAATAAAAAAAATATTTTTAATAAATGTTTGAATATAATAACTTTTAGACAGAAGTCTATTTATATCTCTGACAAAAGGTAATTGATATTAAGGTTATCTTATCCGCCAAAACATAGATGCTTACCGAGACCATCAACGTACATTACCACTAGTCTTACATTATACTAGCAACTTACTTATTTAGATGTGCGCTAGAAGCTTGAGTACCGGCAACTAAATAAGCCGTCATCGGATAGTCATTTCTGTCGTTACCAAGATTATCAGGAACAATATCGAAGCTGAGACAAGGGGCGCCAGTCTGGGCTTGATGCAACATCACGTACGCAGACTGGTCGCAAACTAAATGCTCGTCTTCCTTCAAAGGCTGCCCAGGAAGGTAAGTCTTGGGGCGGTCATCGTTTTCTTCTTCTCCTTCCATAACTTCGTCCTCACTGTCAGAGGAACTGGCTTCCATCTGGTCTTCTGCTTCATTGGCTGACATGACTAAACGAACCGACACAGACTTTGTATTTTTTTAAAATAATAACAACACGACATGCGCGATTTAGGTTATTAATAAAAGTTTGACAGTGACAGCCAGCAGCAAGCCAGAAGGTTAGGTGACAGAGAATAGTGACGCGGATTCCCAAATTGTGTTGAAAGTTTAGTTTCGAAAAATGAACGGTTATTCGAGTGACAGTGATGACTCGACTAAACTGAATATTCTATCGTTTAGTGAAGTGGGAATCTAAGGGGCTCTAGCTGCTCCGCTCCTCAAAAGGTATCTGGATCCATCCCTGACAAATCTCAAATTAAAATGCAGCGTGGACCTGCATCCACCTCCGTAACATCGGGCAATCCCGCTGATCAGCCAATGAATACACAGATAATACTGGTGCTGCCGCAAACATGTGTCGTCAGAGATGATGCACATCTATTCCTATTAATGGCTAAACCATCAATATTATTATCCCTGACGCACTACAACGCCACGGCAGCCGCAGTAGTATTGCATAAAGACTAGTTATGAGCGTTTATTCTGAAGGTGGGCAACGTCGCAAAAACATGTGAAATACTTCACTGTTTTGATTAATTTTGCAATATTACTGTGTGGAAATAAAAAATGTGGCTAACTCGCGAATATTGATTATAAAATGCAATATTTAATATCTTATTACTGAATATTTAGTTTTAGATGTAAAAAAAGTATTTTGTAACTTTCCAAATGCCTTTTTTACATCTAAAACGGTTTCGACATCAAATTGAGTGTTACAATTGCAATTTATTATTCATATTCTAGTTCGCACAGGTAAATATTTGACAGCTATTTGCGACGTTGCCTACTTTTAGGATAAACGCTGTGTAAGTCTCAAATCACCATCCCGTCTTGAGCAAGCGTGGTGATAAATGCGCGTGCCTTCTCTGTACGAGAAGAGACCTTTGCCCTGCAGTGGGATAATACGAAGGCAAGGTGATAATAATTTTCCAAGGTGCTTTTTTAGTGTTTATCGTGAAGATAAACACAAAAAATGGGGGCTTGCCCCCTCAAACCAAAATCTAGCTATCGATATTCTAGTCAATAGTTCCTCTAGAGATTTCTATTCTGTGCACACTACACTGACAAATGACAATCAGTGTCACTGTCAGTCAAGTATCAAATTGTTTTTGTATTTGAAGTTTGAAGCTGTGATTTGTAGGTTATGTTGGTTTGGTAATGTAAAAAAAGGCGACTTAATAAATAAAAATATAAATTACGATGGCTTTTCGGTGCACAAAATTGTTAAGAATAATCAGAAACATAAATGTGATTCGCCACAATTTTATCACAACATCTGTTGCTCTGCCAGAAGAAATTAAAATCCGTAAGCCAAAGAAATACAAAACAGAAGATAATTTGGTTTATTTAGAGGACCCAGATACCTTCGGCACTTTATCCAGGACAGTTAATACTCAGTCGGTCGAACTCGAAGATGAGGGCGATAAACAAGAGCAGGAATTTATTCAAAATAAACCATTACGTTCACAAAAACTAACCACAAAACAATACGCCGATATTATAAAACAATTGATTAATTACAAGAGATTGAAAGAAGCTATTGACGTGCTAGAAGTAAGAATGTTAAAAGAAGACAGAGTGAAGCCTGAAAACTATATTTATAACATACTAATAGGTGCTTGTGCTAATGTTGGATACACAAAAAAAGCTTTCAAATTATTTAATGACATGAAGAGACGAGCTCTGCTCCCTACTGGTGACACCTACACTTGCCTGTTTCATGCTTGTGCTAATAGTCCCTGGCCAGTAGATGGATTGAAGCGTGCCCAGAATCTGAAGGAACTAATGATTGAGAAGGGATTTGAGCCTAATGTAACTAACTATAATGCAATGATCAAAGCATTTGGCAGATGTGGTGACTTACCTACAGCTTTTAAAATTGTTGATGAAATGTTGGCTAAGAAAATGAAAATAAAAGCACATACTCTGAACCACCTACTGCATGCTTGTATTACTGATAAACAAAATGGATTGCGCCATGCTCTCATAGTTTGGAGGAAAATGTTAAAGCTGAGAGAAAAGCCCAATATTTATACTTTTAATTTAATGCTAAAATGTGTTAAAGATTGTAATTTGGGCAGTAAACAAGACATTCTAGAACTTATTGAAACAATACAAGCTCAGATACAGTTACAGAGTAAAAATAAACAATTGAAATTGACCCAATCAAGTAATAGTTTGAAAATTAAACCTGATAAACAATTATTAATTGAACCCACAAAATCTGTTAATGAAGTACATTACGATTATCAGCATACAGGTCCGCCTTTTAGTGAATTAAGTAGAGTTGATAAGAAAGATAATATTGCAATAGAATTTGTAAACAAATTGGATGCAGTGATTGCCAATGAAAGGAATGTACCAAACTTATTGTCCAGGGTATTGAATATGGAGCAAGTAACAGCATTGCAAGAAGTGCATACATTACAAGATAAGTTTGCAGTGGTGGGAGGGCAAAATGACTTCCTAAAGGAGATGCAGGCATATTCAGTCAAACCAGATATCAAAACTTTTACACAAATGATCCCATTGTTAGATAACACTACAGAAGCCGAAGACAACTTACTGAAAAAAATGAAATCTTTGGCAATCAGGGCTGATATAGATTTTTACAATATGTTAATAAAGAAGAGGTGCTTGAGATCAGATTATGATGCTGCTATTGTAAGTTATAACCATAGATATAAGAAAGAAGGACATATGCCCGGTAGTTGAAAATGTATCAAAACCCAATGTCTTCAATTTATCCCTACTTCCTAGCCTACTACATACACATGCGATCAGTAAACCCAATAAATACGACGTCCCACTCACACTTGCAATTTACAAATCAGAACGATGGGATAAGGTTTATAAATCATTCAGGTTCATCAAATACAGCATGCATTTACCATGCTCCGTACAACTCACTCACAAGAAATCATCAATTGCTATTTTTGTGCTGTGCGAAAGCCATTTATTTTACATATACGCTAGTGATTGACTAAATCGGAAAGTATCGATTCTCCATTTTATTATTTTATTAAAAATTTTGGGAGTTCCTGAAAAAATAATAAATAAAAAACGATATACATATAATAAGATGATATAAATAAAAAATAAGTAAGTAAAAAAAAGCAATATTAAGTAAATCAAAAAAAAAAACAACATTATGAGAAAATCCATGGTCTAATAAAACAAGGTCTGGCATTCCGGGACCAACACATGCTTACGTCACTATCCAGTTGCCACTCTATTGCAACAAAACACGATTAAGGAAAGATTTTCAGAAACCAAAACTTTTAAATTGTCGTTTCGTGTGTCTATTCAAACTAAACAATTCAATTTAAACATAAACCAACGTAATTGTTAATTAAAACCTCATTGTTTTATCGGATTCGCACAGGTAATAAAGGTGGTTGGGGAGTTATTAATACAAACTTCTGGTAACACAGATGTGATGACGTGACATGTGTTGCCCACGTGACCACGGTGTTTTGGAATGCCAGACCTGGCGAAGTATATTATTATACCATGAGAAAATCTAAATGAGTATAAAACAAGATTTCACATCGGTCTTCCAATCAGGACAAATTGAAGAATAAACTTTAAAAGTAATATAAATTCATACGATAATCGACATTATTATCGATAGCCTACGTTAGTGGATCTGCACAACCACATCACTAACCCGTCGCAAGACACTGCGGCCGTACTAACGATGCAACCGCTTAAAGAAAATATATTTTTGTGATTTTTACATTGTTTGTCCAGTCACTTAGCAACATACTTAGGTAGTGGTAAAGAAGCAATGTATTTATTGCAATAATAGTACAGTCGCTGTGACATAAGAAAACAAAAATAACGTAGTAAAGGCAAGAAATATTTTACGATTTGTTATTGACGTGACAACGTCTTATAAATTGGTTTGCCGGGTGACACTTCAAGAAACTGCGTTACGCTCCGCTCACGTTATGCGCTCACAATGAGAGCGAGTGAGAGGCACGCGTCCCTTCCACTCGGGCATGGTTAGCCCGCCTAAGAGCGAGAGAGACAGACATAAAAAGTGAAAGGCACGCGTCCCTTCATTTGTTCCTACTATACGAATGAATATTCACATTAAAATTATTTTACCACTCAAAGTCGTTGTCACGTAAAACTTTCGCCCGTATACCGACTTTACAGGCAACCAATTTTTTTTTTTTATGATTTTCAACACAAATATAGTAAAATACTTGCTGATTTTTGAAAAGAGATTCTATGATTTATAAAGTTTCTATTTAGGTTCGATTTTTACAAGGAGCCACTGAACAACACGGTATTCTTAAATGTTATCACGATCGCGTTCGAAAGCGCACTAGTTAGCGGAGACGGCCATTTGCTTGAGGCATGAGCATTGTGATCAGGACGCGCGGACACAGACACGCCCCTATGCTACTTCTCCTATTATTTATATTTCTATGGTTATAGCCCGAAAGTCTGACACCAGTCTTACCAAGGGGTATTGTATTATCCAGTTACTGGGTTGTGGAGGTCAGATAGGCAGTCGCTCCATGTAAAATACTGGTATTCAGCTGCATCCGGTTAGACTGGAAGCCGACCCCAACATAGTTGGGAAAAGGCTAGGCAGATTGGTTATAACTGTATCCATACACTTTTACCATTTCCATTTTTGTTATCTCATAAAAGGCCACTGATTGCACTTTTTTATTCCAGGCTGTACAAAATATTATACAGGAAGAAAGTGAATTTTGCAAGAAAAGGTTTCCATTCTCCAAAAAGTTGAAAATAAAAGTCAATATCATGACATACGGTGTTCTTGCATTGGCATGTAAAACTAAAGAAAGTGCAGAGAAACTCCTCAAGGAAATGGAGGACAAACAACTGAAGTAAGGACTAAGCAAATTTTCATTGTTGTTGTTTTCAATAGGGTTTGTAATATCAAACTGCAAACCTGTACTAGTGTTAATCCATACTAGTAATCTCTCTATTCTCTGAAGTGGTAGGCAGAGGCGACAACACCCTCATTTTGCAATTAATTTAAACACATAACCTTATACCATATAGCAGTGTCACTGGGAAGTGTTATGAAGATTCGAATTCGAATGAGGTTGTTTCGACGCTCGCTGTTTCGAAAAACTTTGCGAGTAGTCCGCCAGTTCGAAAACGCATTGAATCAAAAACCGCTATATCGAATGTCCTTATCGCGAATACGCTGATGCGAAAAACTTTTTGGATGGTACGCTAGTCAAGTCCAAAGACGAGGCTTTCAAAAAAGTACTCGTACCATTCAAAACGGTTTTCCGCTAGGACAGTAGTGTTCTGCGACTGATATACACTGAGATTTCGAAGCGCGTTGTTTCGGTCGTTCTCTATGAAGATAGAATAGGTACTGTACCTATTCATACTGTGCCTTTTTTTTTTTTTTTAGTATAGGAAATCATCTAATGACTTCTCCCGCTCTGGGCAGAGCGAGAGGGTGTGTCAGACTTTTACTGACTAAAACCCACCCGTGTTCCTTCCGTTGCCTGTGTGCCGGGGCCGCTATATCCTTTCGTACAAACCCGCAACCCCAGCAGGCATTGGTCTTTCGACCCCGTCGGTTGGTGATTCATACTGTGCCTAAGCCCTACATTATCTTTTTTGCAGAGTCAACATAGAAATTCTGGGAACTTTGCTGAGGCAGGGAACAGCAAACAGCGAGTTTGGCTATGTCTTATACATTATGAATGTAGTGAAAAAAGAAAAAATACAAGTGAATGATATATTCCTGAAACATCTGGAAGGGTTTAATGACAAGTGTGTGAATATTGTTAAAAAGGTATGTTGAAATATATTTTACTAGCTTCTGGCCGCGACTCGTCCGCTTGAAATTTCTAGTTCTCCCGACCCACCGCGTCGGATCGCATCGCCCGCCCGCGCCTTTACTTCGTTTTCGCTTAGCGTTCTTTGAGACTATTTTTAGGGTTCCGTAGCCAAATGGCAAAAAGCGGAACCCTTATAGATTCGTCATGTCTGTCTGTCCGTCCGTCCGTATGTCACAGCCACTTTTTTCCGAAACTATAAGAACTATACTGTTGAAACTTGGTAAGTAGATATATTCTGTGAACCGCATTAAGATTTTCACACAAAAATAGAAAAAAAAACAATAAATTTTGGGGGTTCCCCATACTTAGAACTGAAACTCATTTTTTTTTTTTTCATCAATCCCATACGTGTGGGGTATCTATGGATAGGTCTTCAAAAATGATATTGAGGTTTCTAATATCATTTTTTTCTAAACTGAATAGTTTGCGCGAGAGATACTTCCAAAGTGGTAAAATGTGTGCCCCCCTTGTAACTTCTAAAATAAGAAAATGATAAAACTAAAAAAAATATATGATGTACATTACCATGTAAACTTCCACCGAAAATTGGTTTGAACGAGATCTAGGAAGTAGTTTTTTTTTAATACGTCATATTTGCTAAATATTGTATGGTGGTACGGAACCCTTCGTGTGCGAGTCCAACTCGCACTTGGCCGGTTATTCTTTTTTCTCGGGTCCTAAAGGTCTTAGCGTTATGTTAAATGGCCTATAACTATAACCTCCCAAGAATTGGGCTATATAATGCAAAAAAAATATTTCAAATCGGATTGGTAGTTACAGAGATTAGCGCATTCAAACAAACTCTTCAACTTTATTAATTGAAAACATCTATTAAATTTTTTCAGGGCGAAGGTTCTGAAGTATTCAAGAAGTCTTACGGAATTTACGCCAAATACTATACCACCTGGTTGAAAGAGATAAATATAGAAGAAGCACTGAAGACAGAACATCCTTGGCAACAGTACAGAGAAAATTATCCAGAGACAGTTCAGCGAGACACAGTACAAATTAAACAGCCAAAGAAGTTTTTCAAAAGAAATAGAAAATATGTACCATATACTCCGAAAACAGTAAATTAAATAGCATATTAGAAACATCAGTAACTTTATTTATATAGTTACAAAATTCGATTTATTTGAGACACTTTATATTTTAATATGGTGGAGTTTGCGGTTAAGCTCTTCGAATTTGAGGAGTTTGCGAATGAAGAAGTCGCCGAAGCGGTGAGCCACCTTCGTGTCAGCAATGTGGATCATGTCATTATCGATGTAGAAGTCCAGCTGGAAGAAATAAAAGGAATCAAAATGTTGTTCTTGCTAATTAACTGCAGTTGACTGCTTTTAATACTAACATTGATGAATATTTAACACTTGTAAATCTTATACATTAGCTTCCAATCAGACCCAAGTTCTGGAATGAAACTCAACCAATGATGTCTGCTTTATTCTGTAGGGTAAACGCTACCTTCAGATTATAGATAAATACCTTTACCCGGTAGCAGTCCATTGCTGGGACATAGGCTCTACAATCGCACACCATTTAATCCTCCCCTTGAATAATTTTATCCAGCTGCTACTACCCTCTGCGAAGCCCGTCGCGCATCTTGGCCTGAGTCTATCCCACATTTGCCGATTAGCGGTAACCATTAAAAAAGATAAACCAATTCTCACCTCAGAGCCACTCTGGAACTTCCCATCAAGACCACTAGGTCCCTTACTCCAGACGACGTTCTTCATTTTATGCTTGAAGCACAACAGATGGATGGCGAGGGCGGCATGTTCCCGGGCCGCGTCTCTGTCTCCGCCGCGCGCAGCTGACATGAACGCGGCCAACTTGGTTAGGGGCAGGGTCGTGTACAGTTTCAAGTATGAACGAATTGTTGGCAACATCTTTTGTTGACGAACCTGTAAAATTAAATTTCTTATTTGAGTTTCAAATTGCCTGCTTTTTCAAAAGAACCAGATGTTGAGTACTTTTCAAGTTAAGGCATTGTGTTGATGCTTTAAGGAGGACTATGTCCAGCAGTGGACGTCTTTCCGTTAACATTGGTAACTATAGGGCTGCGTTTTCACACCAGAGATGTGCGAGGATGTGAACTGAGGATGTGGGTAAAACTATAAATCGCTTGCTTAGCTCAAGCTATGAAAATGAAGCAAAAATGGTTTCACACATCCCTCGCTATGTATCCCTGCACATCTCTGATGGAAACGCAGCATAATGCCATTGGTAATTTCTTCTTAGCGCGTCGATGGCAAAAATAATTTACATTTGTTTAGTTTTATTATTAATCGCAGTAACTGACCTCATCCATGAACACCTGAGTTTGGTGTTTGACGGCATCACGTCCGTAGTTGGAGCCTGGCTCAATGGGCGGCGGGCAGGGGGACAGGAACTTGGGGCAAGCGAAAGTGAAGCAACTCTCGAATTCTCCCAGGTCACCATACTGCATCTTGAACATCTTCTCATGATAGTTCTTCTCACGGAGCACCTAAATTAAAGTCCTTGTTAGAAAACTTTATAGCTGGTCGCAATCATTTCTAAAGAAAGAAGAACATAATTTGATTGTTTTAACTGTTTCGTACACTAAGGGTTTTATGAAGAAAGTCGTCATGTAATGCTCGAAAATTGACAGTAATTTAACGGTAGCAAAAAAACTGTATACTTACACTTAGGTAATTTTCCGGCCGTAATATGACGGCACCGCTTTCTTTGGAAACTCCTAAGTGGAACTAAAAAAGTGTAGTATTTATTTTTACATACCTGCTGGATAGATTCATCAACACACTGTGGGTGGAGAACCAGGCAGATAGCCAACAGATGGTACATCTGCTCCGTCTGCTTATTGATCTGATCATTTTGGTATGAACGGGACGAAAACAGCTGCTTGGTGCGCTGCATGTACAGCAGAGCAGACGACAGCGTGCGGATGGCGTCAGCGTAGCGACGCATCATCATGTACGCAAAACCAACGTAGTAAGATGTGGAGATCTGGCATGCAGGCACGTGAGAGTACTGGGACTTCTTGTGCAGCTCAATATTCTCCAGGACCTGAAATAATTGTTTTATAAGATTAGTGTTTGAATCCAGATAGCTTCCATTTTGGGTGAAGTTTGTTTCTACAGGTTGCTATTAATATCTCATAGGATATTAATAGCATCCTGTAGAAACAAACTTTAATTATAAAGAGCCTTGTAGATATTATGTAGTTAGATATTTGTATAATAGTGATAAAGCACATTATTTACATGCAAAGCTTTTTCAAACACATAACAAAAATTTCACCTTGATGGCCTGATAATAATCTCCAAGCAGGGAGTGCAGACGGAGGAGGCCTACTAAAGAGAAGTAGCCCAACATTTTGTAGAGGGAGTGACGTCCGAACTCTCCCGCCACAGAGTCGGGATCGCCGCCAGCAGCGTAGACCTGGGAAACAAAAACAAAACATGGAGCAGTCAACAGATTAAACAAACAAAGGAGCCAATGTAATTAGCAAATCTATAAAATGAAATGCTTGCTTGAAACATCGTTGGTTATTGTTTTTTTTTTCAAAATACGTTCGTAATAGTCTGAATTAGGTTTATATAGAAATAAAAATTGGAAAAGTATCCCGAAAAATTATGAAATACAACAAATTTTTTTGTTTTTAGTCCATCTTCGAGATTATAAAAAAATATTAGACACGTATTTTTTATTTTTTTACGGCGAGGCATTGAGGTAAAATGTGCCATGACATAAAATCTACATACTCGTGAGAGTATGTAGATTTTATACATACTAGTGACGTAGCGACCCCCACTCCCCAACCTAAAATGCGTTTTATCTAAGTAAGTTTTTATTAATATGATAAAGCAATAAATACGTGTCTAATATTTTTTTATTATCTGATTGAAGGACTAATTAGAATTTAATTATTTTTTTCAGGCATCATCCCTATTCTGCTAGTATTATAGAATTCAATAGGATGCTACAAAGGATATTCGGACTACCTTTGCCTCTATTTAAATAATAGCATACTATTGATTCACTAGTTCACATTGGGGTAAATAAGCTAAGATGATAGGTGAAGTATGGCTGAGGTGTAAAAGGAATGGAAGCACTAATGTAAGTTGTCAGGCAGCATGATGGGTGGATGACATCGCTGCCAGAACTTGAATAGAATGGTGGAGAATGGCACGGAGCATAGAAATTGGCTCAAGTAAAGAGAAGCTTATGCCCTGCACACTTAGCATGACCACAATAGACACAGGTTAGAATTGACAAAATGACATAAACAATCACAATCTGTCTTTTAGTCTATTCCATTGTCAAAACCCATTTCTATGGTTGTCATGCCAAACTTGCAGTAGTGGGTGAAGTTAGTGTGGATGATGATAAAATAATTATGATGATTGAAAATACTAAATGTTTATAGCTTACATTACTTACTTCAAGTTGCCTCTTGATGTTGGACTTGTCAACAAGCGAGTGCAACACATTGAGAATGCAGAGTACATTCCATGCCTTATTTTCAGTATTGAGAGCATCAATCTCAGCTGGGCTCAATTTTGATGTGCGCGACCTGAAACACAAAGCAATCATTTAGACTCAAACATAAAAAGGTAGCAAAATAGAAAATTCCAGGTTTCTAAAAGGTTGATCAAATCTCTGAATCTACCTAAATATGTATTTAAAAATCAATATTGCCGTGCGTTAGTCTCGCAAAAACTCGAAAATGGCGTGAGTCATTAGTTTGTTTTTTTTTTGTTTTTCTCGCCTCAATACTGGGGTGGTTTAGAAAAAAAGAAAATTAGGAAAATACCAAAGGAAGAGCCAGAAAATTGAAATATTGTCTCACATGGTACAAAGTACAAAGGGTCAATCTGGTAGTTCATCTATAGTCAAAATGTTAGATGTTCTTTGTGAAGATTACAACAGCCAAAGAAAACATTTGCAAACAGATTCAATTAAAAAGGCTTCAGAAACCAACTTTAATTTATGTGTACCTGTATTGCGCGAATGACTGGAATTGATAGACAAATTCGTCAATGAGTTCCCACAGCCACTGGTCAGGTAACTCCAGGGGCACAGGCGTTTCCGCTGACAAAATGTAGTTGAACAGGTCACAGTAGTTGTAAAATGAGTGGAACCTTTGGTCAGGTTTGGGACCACCAGGCACACGCGCGTATATATCTCGATAATACAGTTCTTTGTACAGAATCATGAATACCTGAAACAAGCAAATAAAGCTCAGTATATTTAAATAAGGCAGCACTTTTTTTATGTAAATAATTGCAGAAGCAACCTTGGGGGTTGCTTCTGCAATTATTTTAAAAACAAAAGCCAACTCTTCATCACATTCTAATGTTTGAGCTGAAAAGAAGTGGCATTAAACTCCCCAGAAACATCTTTGCCTAAAATGTTGTAGTGATTATTAATTCTATTAGAATAGTAAGTAGTTTTACCAATGGGTATCATGTTACCCAGTAACTGGCTTGTGGAGGTCAGATAGGCAGTCGCTCCATGTAAAATACATCCGGTTAGACTGGAAGCCGACCTCAACATGGACAAAAATTAGGCAGTGTTACTACAGAGTTTTGTAGCCCTCTTTTTAAATGCAAAGTTAATCAAGTCTTGTGTTACTTGTTGTAAACACTATTGTCAACTTACACATTGTTTTTAGTTTATTGCAGTTTCAAAAAAAAAAAAAAAATTGTTTTTTTTGTCTAAAATGCAAGAGTTGAGACTGTTTTACAATAGGTCTAACGCTGTATAAAACTATAGTAATTATAGTGTACTCACATGGTCACTGTCCACAACAGGTGCCACCTCATTTTCATCGGGCCATGGAGTGTTCTCAAAATACTGTTCAGTAAGTTTTGGGAAGGTATTCTCATACAGGTTCAGGATCTCGTATGATACTCCCTCATTGATCATGTTTCGAAAGTAAACAAGGAATTTTTTGACCTGAAATGGAAATTGTATTTTTGCATATGATCTATTACAATAATAATGATATGTAATTAATAATTATCTTCACACTTGTATAAGCGGGTCTCATTTAACCAGTTTAGTAGATTTTAAGACAGCATGGGTCTTCAGCAACTTTTGATTTTCGTCTTCTCCTTGAGACTATCAATGAGTCAATCTGTTTCACATTAAGCACCTTGGATCTATTTCTATGTATCACCAGTTTGAAATTAATTTCATAATTTATATTTTACAACGATTACCATTCTATATTATCTGAGACCAATTTTATGAATCATGCAAAAATGAAAACGGGCAGTAACTTACCATGTCAGGCATTTTGTAAAATGAAGACCTATCATATTCCAGGTCGTACTGGGGATCTCCTGTGTGGGGTTCATAATCACTATATGGTTCATATGCAGGCTAAAAATACAGAAATAACATGTAATTTAGAGATTAGAAGATAACTGCTTACGATTTTACGTGGAAGAGGTTATGTTGCAAATTCACACTAAATACAATTAAGGCTTGGATATTTGAATTTATACTAACAGCTGGCTCGTTGTAATCGTCACTGGAATACATTTTGTAGTTTTCTTAACCAATAAAACAGTGTACTCAAATAAAATCTGTCTACGAGAAAACTTCAGAAAACGCTGTCGCAAACACATACGGCCACTAGCCCACAGAACATATATACTAGATACGTAGTATCTCTAATAATCTCTATGTAGTCTGTGCTTACTAGTATATTTTAATCTCAATGCTCACCACAGAGTACTTTATATCATACTGAAAATGCTCACTAAGTTCACAAAGTAACACCTACTTCTGTGTGCATTTCAAAAAGTTTTTTTTTTTCCAAAAAAAACTTTTTCGAAGTCGGTTGTTTTTTTTTTTGTAATAATTTTTTATTTTTCACTATTTATTTGTGGTACCTACCCCACACAAATTCAAATACCTTTACCTGCTATGTAAATAACAGTGACAGGAAGTTATCATAATATCATCCACATATACTAAGTGGGAAAAATACGTACTATTGAAGCTTACTCAAAAACTATCCAAGGATAGTTAATAAAATTTATATGGGACTAACTTGGGAGCATACCCTTTCATACAAAGAATTTTCAAAATCGCTCCACAAATTGACGGTGAAATCGGCGGATATACATAACGCAACATACATACGAGACGAACATCTAACGTCCTCCTTTTTGGAAGTCGTTTAAAAAAACATTCCAAAGTGAAAAATTACTTTAATTTCGGTTAGTCGGTTTTTAGTTTTGTAGTTTCATTTTTTGCCACCGACGACGTTCCTTAAACAGGTGCTCCCTCACTCACTGTAATGTAATTGATGATTTTACGCATTACGTAATACGTTACAATCTGCCACCCTGACTGACGAGCATTCGCCTGTAATGGAACATTTCAGATGAACTGGATGAACTATGACACATTTTGCGCACTGTAAAGCTCGGTGTTTGTCCCTCACTGATGCTAATGCTTAACTCTGAACGTTACATTACAGGCGAATGCTCCCGGTGAGGGAGCACCTGAAAAGAACATTTTCACTGTGTAGTGTTTTTTTCAGAAGAAGAATAGGCATTTTTATTGTTTTTTGTCGTTTTTTTCTAATTTTTTTTGTGACGTACCTACCCCACTCAAATTCGTGTCCCAATACTTGCAGTGACAGGCAGGAGGTTATGTAATAATACTGAAGCTAACTCAAAAACTTCCCTAGTAAAGTAACATAGTGTAGTATTTTAAGTATTATTATTGCGCCTTCATTTTAATTTTATCCTTACTGTTGATTACCCTTCAGGTTTTATTGTTTTCCTTACTTTAAAGCTTGGGCCGCAATCTTCTGCGGTAGTTGAAGATTCCGACCACACCTCATTATGTTGCTTTTCCAGATGGTCAATTAGATTTGTTGTATTTTGTGCATTTACTTGAACTTTTTCTTTGCACAAAGAACATTCAGCAAAATTATCGTGTATCTTCTTAAAATATTCCCACTCACTTGATTTACACATACTTATTTTATAGGACAGAAAATAGCTACTCACAAATTCAAAAATAACACACTGCAATACTGTCTGTAATTAACGAAAGAACGAGTGAAGTAAATCCAATAATTTCAGGAAATGCACTGATTCTAGTTTCGACTTATCAGCTTATCTTTGAAGAGCAAAAAAGTACCCTAATGAAACAATAGATAGCTGTTTAGTTGATAACATTCATCGACGCAAACATAGAATATAATAATCTCTATTAAAGTATGACACAAAAACATAAAAAAATACATTATTATTAATAGGTATATCATTCATTTCTTTTTTATTAAGTATTTCATTTTTTATAAACCAAGCAGTAAGTGTGTTTGCAGGCGAAATACTGAAATGTTTTGATAATTCCTCGACTGCCAGACCATGATCTAGTTTAAGCTCACTATTTTTTTAGTATAGTATCGACAATTTGTCATTGATAGTCGCAACCAATGAAAATCATCATTTATATTTTATACTTTACGCTACTTTGCTATGCAAACTTCCGAGTTTGCATAGCAAAGTGGGGCTGGAGGCGTCCACGCCTCCAGCCCACTGGCAATTAAATAATACTCTCTGGCAATACTGGCATGGTAATAATGGTATCATAATAATCGACGACACACAGTGGAACGAATGTATAGGAGAGGTTGGACGTAGACATCTCCGAAAAAAAAGAGTTAAATTATGCCAAACGAATGATGCCATCTTATTCGATTACCTAATGCCTTCATAACTTGTGCTTATAAATTTCTTCATAATAATTGCTCCCATATTTCGGAAGTAATTTGAGAAAATGTGATATTTTACTATGAAAATCAGTGTATCGAGCTCTCTCCCTCCTGATTCCGGCCTTGTTTCAAGTAGTGGTCTCTAATATCATAATGCTAATACTAAGAGCTATATTTAATACTAAGACACATGGTGCGCCAAATGTGCACTTTCTGGGATAAAAGACAATGGAAAAAAAAAAAAAAAATGGTTTTTCCTCATTTGTATTTATTTTAAACTGCAGACAGACGTATGTAGAGGTCATATATTAATATATTAAATATTGTTTTTTTAAATCTTGTGTATTATTTACGAAAATATTCATATGAACAGATGATGAGAGTATGACTTTTTTCACATAATATTTTATTTATATATGTTTTACAATAACGATAAAAACACTGTATTTTAGATAATAAAATAATAAATTACCTAGTTTAATTAATATATATACAATAAATAATTAAGATGTAAGCTCTAATTTACTAAGTTACACATTTTAAAACAATATCAACATTTAATTATTATCGTCATCATCATCATCATCATCAATTAATTCAAATTCAGAATCAATATCCGCTAAATCATTTATGTTAACAAATTCGATATCGCTTTTCTCAGAATCCGTAAGCTCATAAAATTCCTTAAAGAAGATTTTTTTACAAACTTATTTACTTTTGGACGAATGCTTGTAACAAGTGGATCAGAAGACAGTAAAAGATTGTGCATAATATCTTCATTGCATGAGATACTGCTATGCTTTCGAGAATGCCCCTCTCTATATTTTCGAAAATCTTTATTTCTAGCCTCAGATGCCTCTTCGGATAGACAACCAATGGGCACAATTGACAAGTTCTGAACTATGTCTGGCCCATGCATTAAAATTTTATGAAGTGAAGAAGGCATATAAAACATGGGTAACTGGGTATAACTCCACGTAAAGTTTAGCAGTATCAAAGCAGAACTCTCGGAATATAGTTACGTTGATCTTCTCTCCTGATGAAATACACTGCAAGATCACACAAATTTTTCTTAAAAGCATAGCGTCTATTCCGGTTAGTTCAGCAGATTTAGTGTAGTTTTCAAAAAATCTCCTTGCCGAGTTGCCATTGTTGGTGGATCCACTGCCTTGTTTCACAACATCGAGAAGTAAGCCCGTTTCTTTTCTTACAGCCTCTTGAACTCTTTTCTTCCTGTCATCAACTTGCCTTTTTGCTATATCACCCTTTGCTTGCCATGACTTTATGTCTAATTTGTAGGAAATGTGTAATAAGCATTCCATTGAGCGAATCCAAGCGTGAAGGGAGCTTAAACTATATTTATGCATGTCCTCGTTAGCGTGTTTATCTTTGATTAACTTTAAATTATTCATCTCTTTAGGACTAGCCTAGCATATGTCACACACTGAAGCTGAGGTATCAGATATATTGGAATGAATTTTACCATCAATCATTGTCAACAGCAGTTGGTGTTTGACACTAATTCCATCAGTGATGGTGGATGGAGTTAAGGCTTTAATCTCGGCTTCGATTTCAGCCATCTCTCTCTGCACATTTTCTTTGGTTTCCTTTATAAACTTAAGCAATATTGGCCGGCAAAATGAAGTGGAAGATGGTCGCTCGTTTTCCCAAATTGTTACACCTTTTGAGACGAACCGCAGTGGTACAAGACTAATCATAAAATTACTAGCAAGATTGATTTGCTCATCTTCACTCGTCCTTTGATGATAAATGCTTTGGCTAGATGACCCGATTGGGATCAACAGGGGTTTCTAACGACCTAATAAGTCTTCTTGATCCATCAAGGCTGTAATTTGATTTTTGCAGGGCTCTCTGTAACTGTGAGATCTTCTTTGGCCGGATAGCACTTAATTTTTTCTTTAACCAACATGTAGTAACTCGGGTATTTAAGAGCTCCTTCTTGGGTGTTGAAATCCCGAAGAGTGTTGTAGCGCCATTTCGATAAATTCATCGATACATAAAGAGCCAATGCCTTCAAAGGGGATATTTCCCGTACCTGAATCGATTTACCTTCAATGAAGGCTTTGATTTGTGAGGCCTCTTCTGGATTCTCCATCAAGTATTTCATTACATCAGCTGTCTCGCTTTCTCCTGCCTTTCGAAGCGCCCTTTCAGCCGAAAACATAATTTCAGCGCTGGTACTGCTGCATGGAAGAGTATCTTCAGTGCGTCTTCTTTTTTGCCGGTTACTATGGTCCTCAAAAGATTTACGAGGACTAGGATGTGTACAAGTTGAAGCATCAGATTTAGTAGGAGAAATTATGGGCTCGATGACTTCACTTACATTTTCTGTAGAAGATTCAATATTTTCATTCAGAAATTCCGGCCACTGAATTGCAGCCTGTAGCCAAATCTCATGTTTCTTCCGAAACTTATCTGTGCTTCTTCCAGACTGTGTCCATCTTGCATAAATGCGGTAGCAAAATCGACGACACCAGTCTTTTAAACTTGTTTCAGAACTTTCACATAACTGAACACAACAGTTATCTTTTAAAACACTGAACAAATAGTTATAGTCGCGTAAATCTTTATGTATGCGTGCGCATAAAGCAACGTGAAGATCAAGATTTGTATTAAAATTTGGAAAATACATTGCGACATTAGTGTGGCTACAACGAGGTATAAATCAACACTGATTTTAAAGTTACTAATAGTGACCTATTTATATTTAATCCAGGTACCCTCATTTGTTAAATATTGCAAGGTAATTAGTTTGAAAATGATGCATGCTAAATTAGTGTATTAAGAGCCATTTAGTAATTAAATAATAGCAATCTTCTTATCAGTAATCATTAGTGTATCAGTTTTATATGTAAACCTTAAGTCCCTAATCACGTATCCTAATTCTCTTATATCTTCTCTAATTGGCTGCTCAGAAATGTTATTGTAAGAAGGTAAACCTTTAGAAAAACGGTTTTAATCAACAAAATAAACAAACAATTATATTTTTGTGTTATAAAATAAACATCACTCTTTATCCCAGAAAGTACACATTTGGCGCACCATGTGTATTAGTATTAAATATAGCTCTTAGTATTAGCATTATGATATTAGAGACCGCTACTTGAAACAAGGCCGGAATCAGGAGGGAGAGAGCTCGATACACTCATTTTCATGGTAAAATATCACATTTTCTCAAATTACTTCCGAAATATGGGAGTTATGAAGAGATTTATAAGCACAAGTTATGAAGGCATTAGGTAATCGAATAAGATGGCATCATTCGTTTGGCATAATTTAACTCTTTTGTTTCGGAGATGTCTACGTCCAACCTCTCCCATACATTCGTTCCACTGTGCGACATAGCGCTCACAGCGCTGACATCAATATTTTGCGTTCTGATCTCAGTCTGATACAAGACACGACAGCTGAAGGCTGTCAACAATTCGGAACGCTATAACATATTTCTTTGTGTTTATGGTAGGTATTACACTAGAATCTATTATAACTTTGATCAAAATTATAATGAAATTGTAAAAAAGACATAGGGTGTTTTTGAGCTTTGTAGATAGTGATGATAATGATAATGATAGTGTAATATCACCCTGATGCGATAAACCTATACTATGTCTATTTTACTAATTCATTATATCTTTAAGATATGATGATTTGATAATTTTAATTTTCGCGAAAACCATAGGGATACCCTAGGGATATTGCGAAAACACCGATAACTGGAAAATAGTGAAAACGTTTCGTCATATTGAACTTCGTGAAATAAGTTAGGTGAGGTTAGGTTAGCTTAACTGTGACCAACAGCGCATGAGCCGAGCGAGCGAAGTGGGCGGTATCGCAACATGCGCGACACGAGCAGTGAAAACATTTCGAAATGCTCCCAGAAATGTTTTCACCATTTTCTAATAATCTGTTTTCGCAATATCTCTAGGGTTTTCGCGAAAATTCGAATTATCAAATCGTCCTACGACATATATACGACAAATTTCTTCTTCTTCTTTGGCTAGGTGGCGAACGGTAGCCAGAAGCACAATTTTTAAAATACCACGTTCTCAAAATAAAACACCATAACTGTAATTTTTGACAGCACTCACGCATTACATAGCAGCATAATGGCGTACAGCGTAACTCGGAATGCAGCCTTGAACATTGGCCGTTGACAGTATTGACATAGAGGTGGTCTGTAACAGGTAAAATTAGAAACCTGTTTCACCTGTTCCCGTTCCAAGGAAAAAACAGTTCCAATATCCTGTTCCAAAATAACAGCCTGTTACATTACAAGACTGTTTGATTGCAACAGATCCGAATAGGTTAATAACAGTGACAGGCAGAGAACAGATGCTAACTCTTTCTATAACAATAAGTCAGAAGAGAAAAAAGCTTGTTCCAAGCTGTTGTATCTATTTCTAACAAAGTAAACATCCTTATGCTTGATAGAGAAGAGCTTGTTATGTTACCAGGGTGCTCAATTTTAGTAACAAACTGTGGACAGCAATGGGGGCAACAATACAATGATACAAAATCACGAAGTAGGTATATGTAGCCCCTGCACAAAATAAGATTTATAATTTTGTTGTATTATAATCGTAGAAGTTTTTACTAACTAAAGATAAGAGATGGCAGCTCTGAAGCAATGTTCACTAAAATTCGCCTTGGTGGTTTTCGTAACATCGACCGCGATCGGCGCTCTGATTGGCCCTTCACCAGTGAAGGGCCAATCGAAGCGCCGAACGCGGTCTATGCGTAAAGACGAGATGTTTAAAATAAACTCATATTAGAAGGAGTCTCTCATAGCCCCAATTTATATATCTGCTAATCTCTGACGCTTGCCATGTTTTACGATATTTTGTTTATTTTTGTGATCTTTCTGTGGTTATGTTGTGGGTTTGTCGTTGAGTTGAGCGAAAGTTCGTCCGAGTAATCTATATTTTTTGTGACCAGTTGGTTGTGTCAACACTGAGATAGGGCTCCAATGTAGTGTTAAGTTTGAGATAGGATTCTTCGAGTTATTTACTTTGGTACATAGTAATAAAAAGATGATTACTTAATTGTATTTCATTTAACAATCTTTGAAATGAACACTGAAATACTACAGAGTCTATACCGATACTACAACCATATCTATACATATCCTATACATAGCTATAGCTATAGCATACCGGTGATCTATCCAATGGTGTAGTTTTAACTATGAATATCAGATAGCGCTAATTTCTTTACGAAGGGAAATGACCCCGTTCCACTGAACAAAATTGGTCTCTATTTCACTATATTACAAAGTACTCTGTATATTTTACACAGGTTTACATAAAAATACACTAGTTACGATAATGTCAGCAATGTTTGAATTTGGTCTGTTGTAGTAGGTTGTGGAATAGGCGAAACAGGCAGGAACAGTTTTTTCGGTTTTGAGATATCTGTTCCCCGTTTTGAAAACCTGTTTTTATAAACTGTTTCGATAAAAATGCCTCACTCTAATGACATTGACAGTATTAACACTGACAGGACAGAAAGAAAGAACTTCATCTTCTCTTCTCTCTTTTATCACAGTCACTGCAGTCTTGTGAAATAACTACGTAAAAAATATTTTTTTTAAAAAGCACTAAAATGTTCGCCAAAATGGGTATCAATCTAATGATTCGCAATGGGACTGTAATGAAATCGCCCCAAGCTATTAGAAACTTTTCTGTTACGTCAGTAAAAAGTGATATAGTCAAAATTCAAAGCACAGAAGACTTCAAAGATAAAGTTATCAATAGCAAAGTCCCGGTCGTGGTTGATTTCTTCGCTACGTGAGTATAATTTTAAATATAAATACCAGAACTCAGTTTACCAAATCAATTAATAAGCACACAAACAAACATGGTCTATTGTTTATAGTACATGTAATCTATTTACAGATGGTGCAATCCCTGCCGTCTACTGACACCCAGACTAGAATCTATCATTTCTGAATCCAAGGGAAAGGTGATTCTAGCAAAAGTAGACATTGACGAACAGACAGACTTAGCTTTGGACTATGAAGTAAGCTCTGTACCTGTTCTGGTGGCCATAAAGAATGGGAAAGTCTTGCATCGCCTGGTTGGATTGCAAGATGCTGACAAGCTGCGTAAATGGATTGAAGGCTTTACATCTGATGATAAAACCACGCAAAAAGTTAATGTCTAATATATGATGTTTAGTGCTTATTAAATTATTGTTATTACCATGTAGTTGATATTGTTTTTTTTTTTTTCTTAGTTGGACTAACAAGCTGATGATCGACGAGATTAATTGAATGGAATAAAGGAAAAATAAAACAACTGCTTATTCTTCTAGACATTGTATTAAATCCCTAGCCCTTTTATATACATTCTCATTAGGTTTCATGGTTTTTGAGGCTGTTTCACTATCTTCATCATTCTCATCATCCTCTTTATCATCTTTATTTTTTGATTCTCCAGTTTGGGATTCGGTCCATTCATCCATTTGTTTTATAACTTTGTGAGCATCAGTCAGTAGCATGTTACGAATATTACCCTGTGCAGACTCAAAATACTCTAAAAACACTGGCCATGAAGCATCTGGTAGTAAGTATGAAGAAAATTTGTTCTTGTAAAGCCAGACTTGCTTAGCTTTCATGAATTTCCAGTTTTGTTTATCATGTTTCCATTGTGATAGATAATTTAGACATTGACCCTTAAGCTGATCTTTAGATGCAGATTGTGCTTCAGCCTGACGTTCAGCAAACTTTTCCCTCTTCATTTGTCGAATAGATTTCTTTCCTTTCTTATCTGTTGTCTCTGTTGGTACAGGTTGCTTTTTCTTTTTCTTTCTCTGAGGTTTTTCTTCAACATCAGAGTCATCATCGTTATCGTGTTGTCTCTTTGTGGTGTTAGATGTGTTAACCGGAGCATCTAATTCATTTCCCTGATCATCCCTTTCCACTTGTTCCTGTTGGTCTTCTGGACGCTCATCGCCAGCTATCGCACTTTTAGCCCTTTGAAGTTTCTTCCTTTTATTTTTGTTCTTCTTTTTATAATTAGCCATATTTATGTTATAAAACTCGCCTATTAATAAAAATGTGCTTTTGCTTGCTTTTTGTATTTTAGTTCTTTTTAGGTTAGCTTTAACACGTCAATGTGACACATTGTTTGTGTCACTGTCAAGTTACATGCTCTGTGACTGTCAACGTGCAAGGCCGCTTTCCGAATATGAACGTAATCGCTCACAGCGCTGACATCAATATTTGACGTTCCGAGTTAGATAACACGATTATGACAGCTGAGGGCTGTCATCAATTCGGAACGCCCGTGAAGGTTCTCACAGTGCTCGCTCAACGTCAAAACTTGCATATCATATTTCTTTGTGTTTATACTACATATTTCTTCTTCTTCTTTGGTTAGGTGGCCACGGTAGCCAGAAGCACAATTTCGAAGATGCCACGTTTGTCTAAAGTTTTTTTTTTTTTTTTCCCTTTTGGCAACTGAGCCGATGTCGACTATTCTGCCAGTGTCATGTAGAGACGGCAACACAGCAAGATTAGCCGTCGAACTTTGCACTTCGTGACTTAGTTTCGTGAGGTAGTTGTTAGTAGTTAGTGTTATTAGCTGAAAGGACGAGACAAGTTTTGTTAGTTGTTATTAAATAGTTTATTTTTTATTTTTTTGTTAATCATTACTCTACTACAAAACGACACAGACATTTACAAAGTTATAATTATTTTAAATTACACACCAGACTACATTTTTATATCATTTTCATTTAAAAATTTTGCTAGGACTTGGATCAGTTTAGGGGAAAAGTTAGTCAAGAGGGAATGGAAGTTAGTAGGAAGGGTGATTTTAATTCTGGGAAGCTTATGGTACAAATCAAAAGATTGAGAATTTGAAGGACATGAAAAAAAGATATGGTCCAGAGTACCCTCATCAAGTCCGCATTCGCACAAGGAACTGTCACGAACACGAATCTTATGAAGAAATACTGGACTGCAGCAGTGACCGAGTCTCAGCCTACACAAGGATGAAACAGTTTTTTTAGATAATTTTGTGCATTTAAAAAACCAAGGTTTCCGTTGGATGTCGGGTTGGATACTGGCGTAGTACGCCCCCTTCATCTTTGAACTTATCTGCCACCCTGCTGACCACGAGTTATGCATTTTAAGTTTGGTGTCAGTCCGTAAGTCGTAACTATGAACGACATAATGTTTTTGGTCAACAGGGTTGGATGTTGCAAATTTTGCCAGCGAGTCGGCGCACTCGTTGCCACCTATTCCCGAGTGACTGGGAACCCAAGCTATTTCAATGTTCAAACCGTTGTTAGAGCAAGTGAAGAGCAAATTTTTTATGTCTATAATTATTTTACTATGAATTTTTGATTTTAATTGATTTTGACTTAATGCCTGAATGCTACTGCGAGAATCTGAAAGAATGACCGAATTTTTAATGTTATGGGTTTTAATGTAATTAATTGCTTCTAAAATTCCAATACATTCCCCTGTAAAAACCGAAACTTCTGGAGGGCACTGAAAGAGAAGGGCAATTCTGGAATTCTGGAAGTATGTTGCAATTCCTGTGCATCCTGTTGGGGTTAATTTAGACGCATCTGTGAAGAATAAATTCCAACCCCTCCAGTACTTCTCAATGACTCGATCAAAGTCACCCTTTACGTCCTCGGAGCTCTTTGAAATACCAAGTTCCAAAACGACTTTCGGCCTAAAGTGGACCACCTCGTATGCGGAAGAAAATACTGGTAGAGTGGGATACTGACAAACAGGTGAAGAGAGGCTTTTAAGTTCCCTGTACCTATTCATCAGCGGGGGAAACGACTTATGTTTCCAATAAGGTGATACTTCTAAAGATAGGTGGATTTTTTCTAAAATGGGAAGTAAGGGATGGGAAGAAAGGGCGAAAACTTTTGATAGGAAGCGATCTGCTAAGTATTGTCTTCGAAGGTTAAGGGGAGGTTCTGCACATTCTACCTGGAGGGCATTAATAGGTGACGATTTCATTGCTCCTACAACAATCCTAAGGCATTTGGCTTGAATGGCGTCTAGTTTACGAAGCGCCTCTTTATTACAGGGCTCAAGTAAGAAGCAACAATAGTCCATCACACTTCTGACCAGAGCATTGTACACTAATTTTAGAGTGTATGGGTGGGCTCCCCACCAGACTCCAGATAAAGCCTTTAGGACTGAGACCGAGCGTTCACACTTTTTAATAACATTATTGATGTGATCGACACCCGACATTTTGGAATCCAGGGTAACTCCCAGAAACCTGGCCTTTTCCTTGATCGGAATAGTTTGACCATCTATGTTAATATGTACCAGGGGGATAAGACGTCTGCGAGTAAAAATAACTGCTGTACTCTTAGGAGCACTCAAAGACAACCCGTGATGGAGTAGCCATTGGTTTAATGAAGATAAAGAGACATTCAAAGATAGAGCGGCATCCTCTATGGAACTGCCAGAGACCAATAATGCAATATCGTCAGCATATTGAAGGATTTTACAATTATAATTTAAGCATGAAGGGAGATCTGAAGTGTAGATATTATATAGTATGGGACTAATTACGGATCCCTGAGGTAAGCCTCGCCAGGTCACCCTCTGTTCAGAGTTTTCCCCTGGAATCCTCAGCTGAAGAGTGCGGCTTGAAAGAATGGAGCAGATGATCTGAATAATCCTAGCCGGTATTCTCAGCTCATGCAGCTTTTGCCTGAGAACGGGGAGGAGGACAGAATCATAAGCAGCTGATATATCTAGAAAAACGGCTACCACAGACTCATCCCTACTAAGGGCCAGTCGGATCTCTGACGTGAGGATACCCACACTATCAGTTGTACCCAGACTTTTCCTAAAGCCGAATTGAGTCGTTGGGAGCAGTTTTCTATGTTCAACTAACCATTCTAGACGGTTTTTAATTAGATGTTCAAGAAGTTTAATAAGAATAGACGATAAAGCAATTGGTCGATAAGAACAATGATCACTAGGATCCTTGCCGGGTTTTAATAGAGGAATAACCACTTGAACCTTCCAGGCTGGAGGAATATACCCAGAGATGAAACAAAAATTGACCAAGTCCAGGTAATATTGGTGGCATTTTACACCTGCTTTTGCAATGAAAGAGTAAGGGAATCCATCCACGCCAGGTGCAGAATCCTTAACATAATTAAGAACCGTTTTAAGTTCGTCAAGGAAAAATGGTTTATCAAGAGGATCATTTGAAGTTACAGAGCCTGCAAAGTTTATTTCGTCTACACCAGGAACATAGACTGGGGCGACTTTAGTGAAAAACTGGTACCCCAAATCTTCAGATAAGATGTTCGTGGGAGACGGTTTTAAACTGTTTCTAAAACTTTTCACTCTCTGCCACACCACCGACGCTGGGGTGGATGGACTTAGGGAATTACAAAACGATACCCAGCCTGCTCTCTTCTTTTTTCTATTTAGTTTCCTGGACTTAGCCAATATTTTATTGAAGGCGAGAAGGTTATCCAGGTTCATTTCAAGGTTAAAAGTCTCTTCCGCCTCATTCCTGGCCCTGATCATGGTACTGCATTCCCTATCCCACCAAGGCGGGGAAGGGATTTTTCCTGTTGGTGATTTTTTAGGAGGGAAGCAATCATCAGCTGTTGCAGATATGGTGTTGGAAAAACACGTAAAACATTCTTGAGCATTCTCAGCATTGATGGATGGGAGGGAGGAGATACGTAGGTCTAAAATTTTCGAATAAAGATCCCAATCCACAGAGTTAAGTTGGTACTTTAGTAAGGGAGGGGAAGTTTTATCAGGGAGAGATTTAGAGGGAATTTCGACTGTGATGGGATAGTGATCACTCCCATAGGTCATATTCAAACGATTCCAAATAAAAAGGCTAGCCATGCTGGATGAGCAAAATGTCAGATCGACACAACTATTACATTGCCCTAGTCCGGACCTACGTGTAGCACTGCCATTATTAATAATACACAGGTCAAGATCATCCAACATATCCACTAAACCTACACCAACACTATCGCAAGAATCCGATCCCCACCGGTAGTGATGACAATTAAAATCTCCCATAACAAGTAATGGGCCGTTTACATTACTTAGTAAATTTTTAATTAAAACAAGATCTTCAAAATGTGGGTGTGCAATATAAAAAGAAAAAAGATTTATACCCTCAACCTTAACGGCAACAACATTTATGTTGTCGCCAACGGAGGGTAGAGGGATCTGGGAGAATGAAACTTTGTTATTGATGAACAAAGCACATCCTCCATATCCATCTGATCTATCATGGCGAACACCACTGAAACACGGGATCCTGAAATTGCTTTCAGAACGAAGCCATGTCTCAGCGATGCCGCAGACTGATGGTTTAAATTTATTAATTAAAAAGAGTAGGTCAGGTTTCCTGGGAGAAATACTCCTCACGTTCCATTGCAGGAATGTCAGGGGATGGAACATTATTTATGTATTGGACTATTGAAGACAGTTTATTGGCAACGTGGTCAGGTAAAGATTGTGCAGGGTTGGCTAATACCGTTATCAGCATATTGGCTATAATATTTAGTATGTGTTCGGGCTTATCAGGAGTACTTGCACCTTCTCTAGGGAAGGCACAACCGTTTTGGGAAGGAGAGAAGGAGTAATCCTGAGTAAGGGCTTGATGAGCCTGCCTATCATAGCTAGGTGAAAGAGGGGCATGGGATTTAGGTTTGAGAAAGACCGTTTTACGGTATGATTTTGGTGTTTGGGGAGCTGGACTGGATTGAGGCGAAGTGGTTGTTGGTTTGAATTTAGGTGAAATTCTCGACACTTCGGCATATGATCGTGAGACTGGAGGAAAAATTTGACTTGCTTCCGCATATGAGACAGATTTCTCGGCCATGAGAGCTTTTATGCCCTTCTGCCGACCCAATTCCGGACAAACCTTATCATTAGCGTAATGATTGCCAGAACAGGATACGCAAATGGCACAGTCAGTAGGAACTTGGCATCCATCACCTGGGTGGTCTTGACCACATTTGAAACAGCGGGGTTGCGAGCGACATACTGTACGTGTGTGACCGAAACGACAACAGTTAAAACATTGAATAGTCGGGTACATATATGTCTCAACCGAAAGAGCAGAATAAAAACAATAAACCCGCTTAGGCAAGATTTGCCCATCGAAAGTGAGAACTACAGTTTGAGTGGGTTTCCACTCAGTAACACCCAGAGAGGTCACCTTTCGGTTCATTCTCCTTGCCTTTATAACGGGGCCGCATCCAACAGGAACCTTGATATTCTCAATGACCTCATCTTCTGTCCATTCATTTGGTACGTCTCTAACTAGACCCAAACGAGTTATATTAAACTGAGGAATCGAAGCCACAAAATTATTTTGTACTAATGTTTTACTTAACAAGAAGCTATTTGCATCCTGGTGTGACTTGAACTCGACTGACACCCGGTTCCTTCCAAGGCGTTTTACACTACCTAGGAGAATGTTGCTGTAGTTATTTTTAGTTAAAAACATTCCAAATTTAACCGGGTGCAGTACAGTACCTGGGGTTTGGCCATCCTTCAAAGAAACGTGAACAATATAGGGTGGGTTATCCCTTAGCGTGTAAGATTGCCTTCCAAATTCTTTTTTGATTAACTTAGGAGGGTTTATTATAGTAGTCGGGGGAGAAGTAGCTAATCTTTTTCTACTTGTCGGTTCGGAGTCCATTGCATTTTCTAGCACATTGTCATTGGGGAGAGAAACCGTTAACACCGGAGTGTATTCAAAGGGATCAGGTGGATCAGGGGGTTTTTTGTTATCCATTATGGATATTGGATAAAATCTTTAAAAAAAATATAAAATTATAGTTAAAACAAACCTTAGGCTAAACTACAAACACAAAGAATAGTCTCGATTGAAGTTCACACTTGTAAAATTACCAAAAATCGAGAAAATTCGTAACACAAACAAAAGCACTTGTATCCTTCACCACTACCCACGAAGAAAAAAAAAAGTTGTCTAAAGTTATGATGCGACTCAAAACAAAACAGCACAACTGTCATCTTTGACAGCGCTCACGGTGATACTAGTAAAAGGCATGGTCGGCGTTATCGCAAGATGGCGCATGTCATGACGAAATCTATGACGATTCACAATACATTGTTATCGCGCTAAGACTTATTCGGAACGGCCGTTCAAATCGCTCAAATCGATTACAGCCTAACTCGGAATGCGGGGTAAGCAAGTCAATCCGATTTCATAATACAAAAAAAATGTGGGATACCATTAACAATTTATGTGGGAAAATCAATAAATCTATAGATTACATAATCATAAAACATTTTAAACTATTGCCAAACATTGTATCTAATAAGTTTGCTTCGGAGTTCAGAGATAATGTGAACAATACATGCAAAATCCAATGTAACACACCTATTTTAGATTCTAAGTCCTACATAAATAATTGTAAAGTATCTATGAGATTACGGAAGGCCAATGATGATACTGTATCCTCTATAATAAAAAACTTAAATGAGAAGAAGTGCCCAGGTTTTGACGGTATCCGAGTCAAAGACTTAAAATACGTAGTCGGGCCATAAGTTCTGTCACATAGGTAAAATTTCGAATTTAGAATGCAAGCCGAGGAAAATATTATGGGCATTCGAAATTTGAATATTTAAAGAAAATAAAGGGTTTCTAGAATTTTGTTCATTTTCTAAAATGGAGTGGACGCGTAATTGCATTGCATCGTTGCGGTCATGCGCCAACTGAGATTTTCAAACTGCTGAAAAATTTGAAAATTCCACTGAGATTTATTGATCGTACTATCAAACGATTCAGGGAAGATTCAAGATTAGCAGATAAACAAAGGAGCGGTCGACCTCGTACTGTTCGGACTCCAGCGGTCATTAAAGCAATGAAGGCGCGAATCCAACGAAATCCTGTCCGCAAGCAAAAAATGTTGGCTCTGCAGATGGGACTAAGTAGAACTACTGTTAAAAGGGTGTTAAATGAAGACCTAGGACTGCGTGCTTATAGAAAAAAAAACAGCACATCTTCTTAACGCACGGCTGAAGAAAATCAGACTCGAAAGAAGCCGGGTTTTGTTAAGGCGGTACGCGGGAAAAAAATACCGCGAAATACTTTTTTCGGACGAAACAATTTTTAATGTTGAGGAGAGTTTCAATAAACAATGATAAAGTGTATGCACACTCTAGTGAAGAAGCGAAAAAACGTGTGCCACGTGTTCAGCGTGGTCATCACCCTTCGGCATTCATGGTTTGGCTTGGGGTGTCCTATTTGGGTCCAACGGAGGTGTTTTTTTGTGAAAAACGAGTGAAAACCAGTGCCCTCGTATATCAAAACACAGTCCTAACAAACATTGTGGAACCTCTTTCACAAACAATGTTCGAAAACAGGCACTGGGTATTCCAGCAGGATTCTGCGCCGGCTCATAAGGCGAAAAGTACCCAAAACTGGCTCACGACCCGTGGAATCGACTTTATCAGGCATGAGGATTGGCCCTCATCCAGTCCAGACTTGAATCCCTTGGATTACAAAATATGGCAGCACTTAGAGGAGAAGGTCTGCGCTAAATCCCATCGCAACTTGGAGTCACTTAAAGCATCCCTCATTAAAGCAGTCGCCGATATTGACATGAATTGTCGTGCGTGCTTCGATTGATGACTGGCCTCACAGATTAAAGGCTTTTATCGAAGCAAGAGGAGGACATTTCGAATAAATTTAATGTGGTTTAAATCTGTATTTTATACCCTTTTATTTGATATATAAATGGTTGTAGTGCGTAACTCATTGTGTCATTTATTTAACTTTCCATATGTGACAAAACTTATGACCAGACTATATACTCGTATATAAGGAAATTACCCCGTTATAACGCATCTAATTAACACATGCATTGCCGCGTCCGTGTACCCTGATTAACTCAAGGTTGGAATAGACCTATCCATAAGAATGGCTCGTACACAGATGTTAACAACTACAGACCTATAACTATTTTATCATGTATTGATAAGATAATTGAGAGGTATCTCGGACTTGAAATTAATATATTTCTGAAATCAAATGATGTTATTAATGAGAAACAGTACGGCTTTCAAAAAAATAAAAACACCTCACAACTATTATCAAAGTTTACTAATGAGGTCAACGGATATCTGAACAATCGTGAACACGTACTTGTTGTCCTCATTGACTTTAGCAAAGCTTTTGATTGTTTAGTTTACAAGACACTATTTGATAAGCTACAACAAAATGGTATACGGGATCCGTTCTTGGAATGGTTTAAAAACTATCACAGAAACCGCTACACGTCGGTGAATGTCTCAGGGTCATTAAGTAGCATGATTCCAACCGATAAGGGCACGGCACAAGGTTCGATTCTTGGGCCGACCGAATACTTACTGTACGTGAACGACATGTGTAACATTTTCACGGAAGGCTCCGTGTACCAGTTTGCTGACGACACATGTTTGGTTTCTGCACACAGAGACATACGGGAGGCACAGAGAGTCTTGCAAAATAACTTCGAACTCTTATGTAAGTGGGCTCACGACGTTGGTCTTGTAATAAATGCAAAAAAAAACAATTTACTGCATATACACTCGCCTTACCTGATGACGTGTTGTGTACCTTTTGTCGTTGCCCATGAGCATCGGTGTCTGCACCGACCGGTCATATCGTGTAGTTGCCAGAAATTGGATTTGGTGACCCAACATATGTATCTTGGTGTGGAAATAGATAGTGATTTTCATTGGCGGGCGCACATTGATCATGTATGTAACAAGCTTAGGTCAATATTAGCAAAGTTATCGATACTTAAGTATAAACTGCCCTATAGAACACTAAGAACTTTGTACTTGGCACTGGCCGACTCCGTAATTGATTACGGCCTTAGTAGCTACGGGCGTACACACGGCTACACATCAAGCTATACATTTCCAGTTTATGCTGATCTCGCATTGTATAGGATTTCAGTACAATGCGAGGTCAGCTTATACTGGAAATGTATAGCTTGATGTGTAGCCGTGCGTACATACAAAACTTACGTCGAGGACATCCCGCAACATCGGACATCCATGTACCCACAAGAATAAAACATGAATTCCAAGATAATGACACGGGTTTTCATTTAAGCACTGCCAAATTGTAAATGTCTTTGACAAGGTACGTTTACGCATTATAAGTGAGAATTGACATAATTTATGTAATATTCGTAAATACGTAAGACTAAAGTCGTTCCGCTGTTTGACCTACTTACCCACATTTGTCGAACCTAAATCTAATAACGCTTATGGAGCGCGGACGTGGGAATGCATGCTACCATCGTATATGAACGATTTACCTAAGGAAACCGGCAATGTATTAAATGCAAAGAAGTGCTCAAAAATATTAAAAAGATACTTTCTAGATAGTAGTGCGATCTAGGAAAAATCTATGTATCTACCAAATTGTTCAATAATTAATATGTAATGGCACCGAGTTGCCGTGTCTGGCCACACAGCTGTTAAACCCGCGATGGTTTGTGTGGTGTGTTAGGCAGCGTTCGCACTACGCCGGACCGGCAGATCTGCCGGAAACCGGACACCGGACAGAGTGTTCACATTATATCGGATCCCGGAAGAAATTCAGACAGTCAAGTACTCAGTTGAATTTGGACCTGCGCGCACAATGGACGACGAAATTGTTGTGTTGTGGTGGTATCTTAATAGAAGGCAAAATAAAAGAAAACATTGGGTACACCCTATTTTACGGGAAAGATTTTCATTTGGAACATTTGAAACATTAATGGGTGAACTTAGAAGAGACGAATCAAAGTTCTTCAATTATTTTCGAATGACAGCAACCACTTTTGACGATTTAATGGGACGACTAGACATAAGAGTACGAGATACAAGTTTCAGAGAATGTATTTGCCCAGAACAAAGATTAGCCATATGTCTAAGGTAAGATTATTTTATGCACTGGATTGCGTAATAATAGTTTTGACGTAGGTACCTACTTAAGACTGAATGAATGAATGAATGTTTGCTATGTATGTTTGTTTGATGAATGTGAATATATATAATGTGTGTGTGTGGGAGGGTGTATGTATTTGATAATCATTATGAATTAAAAATGCAAATAACTTATTTAAGTATTTATTTGTACTCAAACTAAAATCCCTTCAAAATCTAAGTAGTAAGTCTTGGGAATGTATGGAATGATTACTAGATGCTGATGGCGAAGCTGGAATCGGATTCGATGTCTGAGATGAAGTTGATGGTATAGATGTTGTTGCCTGTTGATTGCTACTATTTTATTGCGTAGAGTATCCAGGGTGGTGTTGATCTTGCGTAGGTGTTGCCTGTTGATTGACGCTATTATGTGTGTACTATCCAGAATACTGATCTGGTCCGGTCATCTGATTATATGAATCACGCTTATGTCCATAATTTGGTCTCTCATAATTCCTACTTTTAATTTTTTGCAACATTGTCATGACGCTAGCTTGAAATTCTAAAGTCTCTTCGATAGTTAAAGTGTTCAAGATTGGTATAATGCCTTTGAAGAAAGACAGATGATGGTTTTCCTTTTCTGGGTTTATTCTGGAGTCCAAAAACTTTACCATCCTGTCATTTACCTCTTTATTATCAATTTTTCTTTTATCTTTAATTAAAGGTGAACGAAAATCTGATTCCATGCCTACTTCAAGTCTCGGTTCTTGCTTTTTTTGAAACTGACTCATGTGGTGGTCGAGGTTCGGAGACTTTTTTCAAAAGCATTAATTGCTCGTGATATAAATAATTTCGTGTCTTTTTGGCCGAAGATCCAGATTTAGACTCATCTTTTTGTTTCTTTACTGTCTTAAGCCACGAATCTCGTATATTATTCCATTTAGTTGAAACCTGTTTTCCTGAAATCAATAAAAAAATATCATAAAACAATACAATTTGTTTCTTGGTGACGTATAAAGTAATAATGTATTAACAAAAAATACTTTTTTTTCAGATATTTAGCTTCAGGATGTTCATTCAAAGAAATACATTACTCATACAGAGTAGGCGTTTCGACAATAAGTAAACTAATAAAAGAAATGACCCACGTCATTTGGGAAAACCTAAAGACAGATTTCCTTAAGCTGCCTGATACTGAGAGAGAATCGGAGGACATCGCTTCAGGATTCGAAAGAAAAGCCAACTTTCCTCACTGTCTTGGAGCAGTAGATGGCAAACATATCAGAATTTTGAAACCAGCCAAGAGTGGTTCTATGTTCTTTAATTATAAGGAGTATTATTATTTTGTATTAATGGCAGTTGTCGATTCAGAGTACCGATTTATTTTTATTTGTGTGGGCTCATATGGCAAGGAATGCGATTCTACTATATTAAAGGATAGTACATTTTGGTAAAAGATCAATGATGGTACTTTAAATGTACCAAAGCCTAGACCGCTTCATGAAAACTTGCACGAAGAATTACCTTAGTTTATACTTGTTGGCGATGAAGGCTTTGCTTTAACACCTAATCTCCTACGTCCATATGGAGGTACACATTTGAATACTGATAAAAATATTTTTAACTATAGACTGTCGAGCAAGAAGGTATGTTGAGTGCGCTTTTGTTATTCTGGCAAATAAGTGGCGAATAATCCATCGAGCTATAGATCTGAACGTAGACACAGCAATTCAAGTAATTAAAGCTTGTACAGTCTTACATAATTTTGTAAGAGAAAAAGATGGTATAAATTTTGAAAGTTACCAAAATATAGAACATAGACAAGAACAAGAAACGACACCCATGAATCGGAATGTGTCGAGTTGAGGTGGCCCTAATGCCAACGCTATACGGACATCATTTACTAATTATTTTGTTTCGGATATTGGTTTCGTTCCGTGGCAGGCAGCAGCTATAAAATAAAATTTATCAATGCATTTACATTTTATCAATAAAACATTAAAAACTCACCGTACTGTTTTCTTTCTTTTTCATCCAGTTCATCGAAGTTTGGTTTCAGTATTAAACATACTTCACGCCATGCTTTAGTTTTTGTCTTTATAGACGTCTTCGGTCTTATCCCACAGAACAGGTCTCTCTTGGACAGGCGTAATTAAAGTTTCTGCTTGAATATCCATGCTAAACGTCTACTTTTACCAGAAAATGCGAGCCGAAGCCGAATGACGTGAGTGGAACACGGGCGGGGCGAGGGGACCACGAGCGGGGCGAGCGGGGGACAGATACCGGCACAAACTCGTTCACATTACTCCGGGCCCGGTCGTTCTACCGGCAATTCGTAGTGACAAAACGCTCGGTAAAAATGCCGGGCTCGGCAAAAATGCCGGACCCGGGATAATGTGTATAGCTTCATATAAATTGTACAGCCACTAGCCCTTCCGGCAGATTTACCGGCGCGGCAGATCTGCCGGTCCGGCGTAGTGGGAACCCTGCCTTAGACTAAGAAAACTAAACCAAATGTCTGTTTTTTTGTTCTTGTTTTGATTAATAAAAAATAATAAAAAAAGTGGTTTTATTTCGTTCGGAAATCGTAAAGAACGCTTGGGAAAGCGGCGCGAGCGGGTGCTGTTTTTCCTACTTCTATTCTTACTTGTACTTTTCCGAAATGTATTTTCGTCGTACATTGAACATCAATCATAAAAATAGATATACCTAACATATGCCGGAAGTTAACGGTTCTTTTGCGGGCCGGAAACCCGGAGTATAACGGTTTTGCTGCTTCAAAACGTCGTAACCGCCGTTTGTACGTTCTATTGTCATGATAGAATTATTATTTCGTTTTATTTCCTCTTTTAAAATACATTTATATATGAACTTGAAAATAGTGGTCTTCTGCTGCAGCGAACAGGGTCCAAGTTACCGGTACTTAGGGCTCTCCAGAGACAGGGACCTCTTCACGATGCGAGTCGTATCTAGTCTGTGAGTCGTATCGAGGAGTACTGTCTTCTATAAATCAGGCCCTTGATTCCACAGCCTAACGAGAGCAAGAGCTTCGAGAGATGTTAGTTGAGGCTTTCAGGCTTCGGCCATTAGGCCATTGGCCGTTTCGACTGGTTACGACAATCTGTACACACGGCTACACATCAAGCTATACTTTTCCAGTATAAGCTGACCTCGCATTGTACAGAAATGCTATACAATGCGAGATCAGCACAAACTGGAAAAGTATAGCTTGATGTGTAGCCGTGTGTACAATGACAGTTGAGCTCACATTCCACATGTCAACAACGAGATATTTCATTTGTTTCTCTTTCTCAGATTTCACGTCCACATGATGGTTCCATCAACAATCATTGTGCCACAGAGCATGTAACTTTACATTGCGCGGCGTGCTCGATATCGTCACCATCACCATCTAGTGTGGCCCAAAACGTGTGCTCTAAAATAAATATAACATTTTGTTAATAAATTGGAGATTGTGACAAACAGTCACATTAGAAATATAATTAGCAACAACCAGTCCTGTCAGTAATGATGAATAAATAAATATAATTTTTATTTATTTTAATAATTGTGAAAAAGTGGCAACCCAGTTTTGTACTAAATCGCAATTTTTTGGCACGTCACAGCCGCGTCATCATGTCTCCGTGTCTGCTTTTATCACTTTGGAATTAATTTGTTCAACATTATCATACCTTATCGACGACTTTATATGTGAACTATAAATTTTGGGCGGTTTTTGATTTAGAGGCTTAAGATGGAAATTTTGAGTCAAGTGTCTAACACGCAGTTTATGTTCACCGCTGCGGCTGTGGCTGTTGTTTTAGTATGCGCAGCACTCGTATTCGTATTCGGGTTCCGCTCAGCAGAACAGCCGCAGTTTGATAAGCTGCCCCTGGTTCTGGACGACAGAAAATCGTCCAATAAGAAGAACAAAAAGAAGGACAAGGTGAGTACAACAATATGTTATGCACTCCCGCCGTTGTCATCAATGCGTGCTCATTTTATTTTTAACCTTTAAGCATATGCTCGTTATTCACCGGGAGATACGAAATTAAAATTACAAACTTCACTTCTATTTACATGTGAAATCTCGTACTAGGTTCCCATTAGTTCTAATTTATAAATCTGCATCTACATGAACTCAAGTGACGAAGAAATAGAAACATGAACTTACCAAATTTATTCGATTTATTAGAAGTCTTCACCCAACCGCACTGTGACTGATGATGTGAAGACAAAGTCCGAAAGCTCCAAAAAGTCTCCAACTAAGGAGAAGAAGGAGGAAAAGGTGAAAGAAGCAGAGAAACCTAAGCCTAAGGAGAGAGCAGCTGAGCCCAAACCTGTGAAGAAGGAGCTGGCAGCTGACGCCAAGAAGGGCAAGAAGAGCAAGGGGGCAGTTGAGGCTGATAAGCCTGCTGACTTTGACGATGGAGGCTGGCAAGAAGTGCCAAAGAAGAGTGACAAAAAGAAAGAGCGAAAGCCTGCTGAGGAGAAGGACAAGAAGAAGGAAAGTCCTGCTAAGAAGAGTAAGAAAGTGAAGGATTCTGATGTAGAGGCTGCCCGGCCAGTGGAGGAGCCTGTTGAGGAGACCATCAAGGTCATCAGTGCTGTGGGTCCGCAGGTGGACGAGGACGCGGCCCGCGCCCTGCAAGCTCAAGTGGAGGAGCTCCAGCGTGTGCTGAAAGAGGTAACTTTGGGAAATCATTTTGCTGTTGTAGGAAGTTTTTAAAGTTTGATGCTTTGTCTTGATTAATGGTTCAACAGTTATAACTGTAATTTTGAAATAACTGTTAGGATGAAACACTGTTATTTAAACAATTAGTTTACTCTAGCAATTATGAAAGTAAGTAAGTATAAGTTGCTTCAACTGGGTGTAGTTTTCTTCCAAATAGTTGACAATCCTAATATTCAGGTAATATTGGTTCTTTTCTGGGGCCAGGTGTGTTTCTTGTCTGTAATAAATCATGTCTTATGGGCAGGCTCACAGCTGTGCCATTACTTAATTTCTTTCAATTACAAAAGTTTCAAATATACTTTAGGACTTGAGCAACAAGTTAATGTTATTTGGACAACAATAAATAAAATTTGACTGTTAAGATCTTCAACATATATGCCATCCACATCCCATAACTTGCTGGGTACTAAAATAAAGCCACAGAAAAGGATCTTCACTTTTCTAGTAGTTATAAAAATCTAAGAGACTTTCCACAGATTTAACTAACAATTTTAAACATTAACTAACTAGGCAGAGCGTCGTGACCAAGCTGCTCTGGGAACCACCGAGGACGAAGAGTCCCCAGATGTTGAGGAGCTGACTGATGTGAAGGATCTCAGGAGCAACAAGAAGAAGGAAAATAAAGAGAAGCAGATCAGGAAGAAATCTGTAGAGGTGAGATACTTTTGATATCAGCACTTGAAAGAAGCGCGCGACAAGGTTTTGTCCTCGCATTGTCTCATGCTGAAGCGAGACATAACTATGAGTAATTCATGTCTCGTTTCGGCGCATGATGATGCGACGACTGGATTTGGTTGCACTGCGTATACGTTACCCTGGCAGGAGTTACTTCAACATCCATTGCTAAACAGGGCCTTCCTGCTTCCTTAAGTATTCAGTATAATTATTGCATGATTGGTAATTGTAATTAAGTTATGGCTCTGTTGTTAGTCAATGATTTTTCTTCAAGGTAATAACAATAACAAGTATTTTATGAATCTGAGAACCTAACATTCATAACTCTGCAAACCAATTTATTAATTGTAATAAAAGTAAAGGAGATCTTATCTTGACATACTTTAAAATTCTTGCCAATACAATTTAATTTGAAGAAAGTTTTGGATCCTTCTCTATACAAATCATACAGACCTGTCCCAAACTCTCTGCTTTTAGAGACTGATAACTACAATATTTGTTACAGATTTCTGCAGCTAAGAGTGTGCCCAAGCAAGACTCAGTGGAGAAGGATACCTCTGACTCTGAGAAACCAGACAACCAAAGCGCATTGGCCTTTGACGAGTTAGGCGGTAAGTGTATAGATCTATTTCAAGTAGGTATTCAACTAGTACTACTAACTGCATAATAAAGACCAAACCAAAGGATGGTAAAGTAGAAATGGCCATTGAAAACATTTATATTTGAATACTTTCTCAGCAATGTTGTTCAATATCATTTTTACCACTGGCATACAGATTGAACATGCGTTTTATACTGTGATCTGATTATATTTTTTTTTGTTATTAAAGCGCGAAAGTGATTGACTTACATAATGATCATGTAACAACTTACTCAATAATGTTTTTTTTGTTACAGACACTTGGACCGACGCGAAAGTGGCCAAAAAGACCAAAAAGAAGGTTCGCAAAGACCAGTGAGGGGTGAGTCGTAGACACAGGGTCCAGCTGGGCGCTTCGCCCCGTTGCTAGCTCAATGCTACTCACACCTGATAAAATTATCTACCTGCTGCTGCTAACATACTCGAAGTGAACATACTATTCTGTTGCCATTCATATAAACCTCAATTTTAAAGTCAAAATTACCACTCAGTTCAGGGTTGTAGTTTTACAGGGTGTGAAAGTTGTTTATATTTAAGTTTTAATACCTTAACTTTCTTACACATTCAGTTAACTTTCGTCCATGTTTTTTTGTTTCATATTTTATTGTACATTTAGCTTGTTGAATTTGTTTTCATAATAATTTAATTATTGTTTTCAATAAATAGAGCATAATATTTTTTTATGAGTTATAATTTTATTATGTATTTCGAGAACTTTGATGTGAGTTTTGGGAATCTGCAATATGTTGCGTGTGTATAATATACTTTGTTATAATTTGAGGAATACGAATGAGAAAATATGATGGGACTCGTATTCTGAAGAAAATAGGTGTTACCTGCGCGCGCGATGTCTTCCGAGTCGACATAAATAAGGATTCCAAAATCGGATTAACAACGAAATTCTACTATGTACGTGTTAGGTTTCTGGGCCGTCTTACCGTGATTTAATATTTGATTGTCCCAGGAAATCTAATACTTTCTTGTTTTTCTCTTACTTTTCTAAACTCAGTTGATTTTAACACATTTCTTGATGCGGCAGCCCGACTCTGATCGCGCGCGTGTTGTATTATACTTTATGTATTTCCATACCTAACTTAGTTCTATGTTCTATATTGTACCTCTAGTTGTAGAACTGTATATCCGGTAATAATATATTTGAGATCTTCTGGTGCTTGTAGTAATAAGGCTCTTTTCTCCTTTCATTCCATTCGTGTGCTATTCACCTTCAGTAAGTAGATATCCGTAGATGTCATTCCTGCTAAAGATTATAATATTTCATTACTTTGATAACGTCATCTTGTTTATGTAATTTAGTTGAAAGCCAACTAAATTGTTTTATGTCAATATTATCAGTGTTGTGATTTACCCATGACAAAATGTGATGAGACCTGAAATTGGACCAATCCGAGTTAATACGCGGTTTTACGTCGTAATGTCTTCAATAATTTATATTTAAATTTTAAATGATTACTTTGTTTTATGTTTTTGCATCGTAGTAGCGTAATATAATGATAAAACTATATTCCGTTTATATGCACATTAAGATAGACTTGTGGATATTTTCCGTCCGGACGAATTGTGCTTTTTCTAAAGCTTGGCACAAACAATATGAATATTATTCCTTTAACAATATATTTCAATTTAATCAATACTACATATCCATTTTGCTAAGATTAAAGTAAACATTATATCCTATTGTAAAATATTTTCAGTCATCGTTTGTAACGAATGTAACAATTACTATTTAATTGCAGATTCCTATTTTGTAGACCTAATTTTAAGGATAATTCTAGGGTAGCGCCGCTAAACAATTATTTTCAAATGTCGTTTATTGCAAATAATTTATTATAATTATTAAATAATAGGGTAAAAAGCGAGAATGTTTCAATGTGTTTAGATATTCGCTGGTAACAAAGACAAACCTGTGTAAACACGTATATTACTATCACACTATTACTTATTGTCTTGGACATCGGCTGTGAATTGTTTTATTGGCACATACTTACAGCGTCTATGACGTATATGCCGATGTATTTGAATTACTTAAAATATCTACTACATGTAACTCTCGCGAATGATTATCTCCATTTCATCTACTTACCTATAGTTTATTTTACTTGATATTACCTTGTGATATCTACTAGTGCAAGGGTCTGTAGTACTTTCGTTGCAATAGTTAGTGATAGTGTTCTACTACGACTCCTCTGATAGCACTTGAGTTTTCCTATCCGATTAGTTCTCGGTAAGCATATCGTAGGAGATTCTTTTCCAGTTGTGGTTCCATATCTTTTTGCGTTTCGTTATAGTCTAATTCAGTACTTAGGGCCTACATTTATAAGAATTTATCATCTAGTGAACTGTCGAAGATGAATTAAATTCGTATATCGATATAGGTATAATGATGTAAAAGATATTTTTGGCTTCATATATTCATATGTAGTTTGTAGTGACGGGATCCCGCGCCTGCGCAAGTCAGGGGTGGACAATGCCAACGTATAGAGACATTGTATCTTGATAATGTTGTTGTTTTATAGGCTCTAAAGTAATTAATATAATGAATGTGTAATATAAATATTTTTTTAAAATCAATAAAGAGTGATATTGATATAATTGTATTATTTGTTATCCACTTAGTCCACTGTAAACACCATTATTGATATAGACGTAAAAGGAAAACTGATATACGAGTACATATCGGTAAATCCCTGATAATTATATCATAAATGTATATTTCTAATTAAATCATCACATTTTTGCAGCAGGGTAGCTAACACAAATAAAATATCCGATGGTGCTTCACATAATAATCGTTTAATAAAATTACTAGTACAAAATTGAGATTCACAGTACCTACTCGTATGTTAAGTAAGTATATAACGTTATCTAATAGCTAGCGTCTTATGGTTAAACTAGATTGAGAATATAAAACTGTGATTCATATCGACTAGGGTACAATAGGCGTAGGTGAAGAATATCTAATCTGCATAAAAATTATCATACCAGTCAGTCGCCTTATTATTATCTATCATAAGATGTAAAAAAGTTAAGTGAGTGAATGTTTGGATGAATATATTTAAGTATTCGTATTATCTAGACATAAGATAGTGCGAGTTTTTATGTGATATCCACGAACCATGAAACTTGGCCAAAGGTTTATAGTAAAAAAATGTAATGAGACGACATAGTGCCGTTTATAATTAATAGCGTGACCGTATTGTCGTGGACGTCCACGGCAACACGATAAAACAGGGAAGTAAAATGTATGGAAATATATAAATACTCATTAAAATTTCCGTCCACGATAAGATTATAGGTAGCGTGCAACTATTTCCATACATTTTCCTTTCCTGCAGTGGACGTCCACGAGTACAGTACAGTCACTATCGAAATTATAAAAGCGCACAATGGCCCAAGTGTTAGGGCATCGGTAAAAAATCGAGTTGTGATGACACAGCACTTCATTGACCACATAGACTTAAAACGATCTCTATAAAAAGTACAGGCTATAATAAAATTTTGTCTTAGTTCGAGGGGTTTACGGGAATGAATGCCGTTGGTCCCGTATAGTATTAAATACATTCTCACCATAGGAAATCATCTGTGGTTTCTTCAATTATCGTACTGACCTGCCGATACGGCTACGTCAACGCTGCTATCGTATACGTTATGATCTAAAGTTACTGGAGAGTATGGATGGCTGATCTTCTACTTAAATTCATTCATTTACTGACAGACAACACACAGCCTAAACCGCTGGCTTTACAAAAAAGTCATTTTCTTCTAATATTTTCAGCTTAGTGCTACGAGCAGTTTTCTCGCCCACGATCACGACGTGGTTGCTTACAATAACGTTAGAATACCGGCAGCCCAGTACAGCCAAAAATCACAAAGAAATATCGTAGGTAAGTGATCATAAAGTTCAAAACAGTGTAGGTATGTATGTTAAATACAGGCGTCTGAAGGCTTGTGCAGACCAGGGGGCCTACCATGCACTCTTATAGCAGGTCAATTTTCGACGGAAAGTGAACTGTCGGGCTATTTTGCACCATGAACACGTCAAATAACAGGCGAGCCAGCGATCACGTGACTAAAGCCGGTCAGTGGTCACGTGACAGCATTTCACTGGTCTGACCTGCGATAAGCTCTACCATCACGTCCTTTTTGACATGTAAAACCTTGAAAACTAAACTGCCCTGCAGTCATGTTAAGCCGCCACTTGTGGCGCGACGCGACTCAAACAATGCAATTTCTAAGAAAACTGTACGGTATAACAATAACCGGCGTCGCGTCGTGCGACAATTCGCGCTGGTCTGCACAACCCTTGATTTGACGCGCGACGCGACTTCATTAGAACAATGTCCATGAAGTTTTCATAATGTTCCACCAGAGTCGTGTCGCTCATGTCTGCGGGAGCCTTAGTCACTTGCAGTTGCAATAGCTAAATCGGTGATACTAATTCCTACCCGTCATATCATTATACAGAACGACTTGCACTGGCAAACAACTCGTGAAAAAAACCAAGTACCTATCCAGTAGGAATATGGATGTCTTTTGTGAAGGAAGTTTAATATTTTTTCATGAAACGGACATGAACAAAGTTGTTCAGAATGATCAACGGGTAGAACCGTAGAATCGCCCCTTGATAGGATGCACATGATTAAATCACCAGCCTGTGCCTATGTTTTTGTGAGAAGAGTAGGAAAGAATTAGATGGAAAAGTTTAAAGTTCTGAATCACTTTTAGCCCCAGACTTATTCCTGTTTCCCTTGTTTTGTTCGGGGGCGGCGCTTTTACTGCGTGGTTTACGTTTCGTGCGCTTCCGAAGTTTCTTCATCTTGCCGACGCCCTGCGTGGGCGCTGCCTGCGCTCGTGATGCTTTTGTTTCAACTTCCACTTTTATACGCGCGAACATGTCGTAGTTTGTTATGGCGCACTGTTTACCTACGGCAAAAAAGATAACTATTACAAAAAGTTGCCGTACAAAAAAATACATAGGTATCCTAGGTACACCATTACAACCCTCACTAAGAAAAATATTAATTAGGTAATGTCCAGGCTCGTGTAGACTAGCGCAACTTGTCGCGCGACGCGACATCAGTAATTGTTCTACCGTGAAGTTTTCTTAGAAATTGTTTTGTTACAGTCGCGTCGCGCTATCGTGTCGCGCAGGTCTGCACGGCGCGCGCTTCAAGTTAGAAAATGCTGTGACAGATAAACTCACATACAAAATTACTCAAATATATGTATTAAAATGTAGACACACTGGAAAATGGGGCAGTGGCCATCACAATACAAAAGGCAACACATAACAATCGACTGGGCAAATCATCATCTTTTTGAAGGTTTAAAAAAGTTACAAAAGACAGAAGTTCATGCTCAAGCCGCAAATCCTGTGGTTTAGTGGTCGCAAGCAGTGCTGCTGAGCATGAGGTCCTGGGTTTGAATCCCGGGCGGTGAAAAAGTGTTATTGGGTTTTCCCACCTGGAATGCAGCAGCAGCATTTCAGTAGCGGCTTTGTGTGCGGTTGATGGCAATAGGCTCGCCCCCTATTTCATAGAGCTTGAACATAACTGTCGAAATGTGGGTTTACTATAGGTTCACATCTGCCTAACCCTTCGGGAAATGCAGGCGTGATGTTATGTTATGTTATGTATGAGTTTTAACTCACCGTTACAGTATTCTTCCCCGCACTCCGCACAAGATATTATTCTCGTCTCGGTGACCCCGGATCGATTTTTCGTTTTCCGGAACATGGTGTTCTTAGCGTAATCTCTTTTGTCTTTGGCTTTAGTTTTAAGCTCGGACTTGCCTAATTCTACTAACCTGGAAATATAGGTATTAAGACAATTTGAATTGGTTATCCCACTACCTACAACTGCTTAAAATAAACTCCTGTCGAACAACACAGATGATTCAGGGGAGGACCAGTCGGATGAGTGATAATTGATGTTACAAAACAAACTCACCTGTTGAAAAATTCTTCGTCCATCTTCAACTTTGGTCTGATAGAAGTAAGCATCCGCCACTCAATAGGAACAATACACAACTCTTCAAACTTCAGCCCTTTCATTTCCACTGGTATGGGATCCATGAATGTGAAATGCTTTTCCTCGTAACCTCTGGTCCCTAGTGTTTCGTAAGCTTTAATTTCTTTCTTGGGTGTCTTGGTTTTATTGTCTTCTTTGATTTTCACGTCTTCTGATCTTACCTAATGAGTTTCATTTCAAATGTTTGTAAATAAATGAGTATCGTCACAGTTCACTTTATTGGTTATTAAAATGCAACAGTTACCTTCTCTGGTCGAGTTTTAAAGTCTGGCACTTTGTCTAAAACTGCTCTATATTCTTCAGCAGTGTTTATCTCAGTTTTAGACAAGTCCAACATGGGAGCCTCATCTTTCTTTTTATCGAATAATTCGTCTATTTTAGACATATTTACTAAGCTAAAGTGTGTGAAATACAGCTAACTTGATACTATGGGGAGTATCGATTTAACTGAATATCGCGTCAACATGGAAACCGTTGAATCGATAGCATTTCATAAGTAACCTAATTTTCCACTACGTGTTGTATGACTAGCCATATTGTGTTATTTTCGTAAAGAAACATCTAAATCTAAAACTTGGATTTTACAAAATTTTCTTGATCTTCATGTTTATCAAAAAAATCTCTTTTGGCAATATTCATTTGGTCTATTATTTTCTTTCGGTTTTCAACATCGAACACATTAGATTTACAACTTCTTTCGTTAACATCATCTATCCATAGTTTCCTGTTTCCATATTTATCGTTAATAAACTTCTGGGATAATGTCATTCTTTTCATAGGAGAGGTTTTGGGTGACTTTTTATTTTCAGTCATTTCGTTGGCTGGTAATTGTCCCAAGGGGCTAAAATCTGATTGTAAATTATTTATAGATTCGGATATATTGATAGATTTCGATGTATTATTATCTTGACTAGACCGTTTACTTCTCCAATACGATTGACTTAATGAGTTGCGATGTTTATTACCATTGCCATTTTCGATTGTTTTTTCAGACCTTATTGGTGGACTTGGAGAACGACTATCTTCACTAGAATGTGATAAATATTGTCTCGCTTGAGGTCTATATTTTTGGCGCATTTTTCTTTTTTGGCTGTAAAATGGGTCTTTCTCACTTTGTTTTTTGTACTGAGCTGCAGGTCTGTTAACGCCCCACTTCGGCCGATTTTCTAATTCTTTCTTATACCTTTCCTCGGATCGGAAACGTCTATCTTTTTTCAGTGTATTATGATGACTATCCTGTGGCGCATTTTCATCAATGTTTGGATAATCTTTGTCTATATATCTCTCGGGTTCGTCGGTTTCTATAATTTTATCGGTTGTTAATTTAAATATTGAATCAGTTTGAGTTGCTGCGTCTTTCATTCTCAATGTTCGATATTTGTTTGGTGTCAATAATTTCCCGATGTCTGTTAATTCATTCGTATTGTTCAAAGAGTTTAATGATACACTATACAAATTGTTGGCCACATTCTGGGGAACTAATACTGCTAGTTGTATATTATTTGGCTGCGAGTTTATTACTTCGTTAGGTCCATTTAACCCAATCGGTACGATGTTAAATTGTCCATCCGCTAAAGCTAATGGAGGTACGCTATGAATAAACAAATTAAGATTCCCAGGACCTACTGATCTAGGAGAATTAAATTCCGTTGTTTGATGAGAATTACAATCTCTTTTTTGACTTTTTGCGGAATGAATATCGTATGTTCTACTCGTTTTAGTTGGACTCGTAGGTTCCACACGAGGCGTTATTTCAGCTACTGTACTTTCTTCTACTTTTTGTTTCGGAACATTTTCGACATTCGAATTATTATTTATGTTTGTGTTTCTCTTGTGGAAACTAAACCTCTTTTCTTTGTCCAGCTTGGCCTTCCTTTCAGCATCTTCCAGAGCTCTCTTCAACGTGTCTAATTTCTTCTGCTCCATCATTTGTTTCTCCTCTAATTTTCTTCTCTCATCTTCCAGTTTTTGTCTGTCTTCTTCTTGTTGTCTCTGTATGCGTAATTCTTCTAGCCTTTCTTCTCTTAATTGTCGTTCTCTTTCTTCTTGACGCCGTTTCTCTCTGTCTTCTAACTGATTTAATATAGCCGATTGCAATTCTAATGCTTTCAAGCGTTGGTTTTCTCGCTGAGCCTTAATTTCAGGTTCTATTGGGACGTTTTGTCCTCTTAAAAATGTTCTGAAAAGTACATGATTCATGTTATTCTTATGTTTTTGTGGTCAAAGTCAAAAAGCCAAATAATTTATTCCAAATAGGCACATGAAAGGCACTTTTAACGTAAAAATAAGGGTCAGTATGCTACTTTATGGTCATTGATACGACTAACCTTCCTTCATCGCTCCCGTTGCATGATGATCTGTCGCAGTCTACCCCGGTACTATTGCTTGAACTTCTTTGGTCTATGACTAGAACCTCAGCTGTGTTTTCAATCATATTTAATCCGCGTTCCACCCATGACGGTGTCCCTTTCTTTTGATTTGGCATCTACATAGGAAATAAAAAGTTATTACAGTCATTTATATCAATAAGCCATTACAGATAGGGATCGATGGTCCTATTAGTACATATTATAATCACAAAATCATATCGGTGCATCGATTCTTAATTAGGCTATTAATATTCCGATTTATTATATTTGTTTCAAGCACGAACTGAAACTACTACTGCGGTTGGTATAACCACTTCTAAGCTTCGAGTTCGAATTCTGTAGCACAAGCAAGGGATTTTATAGAAATATTCTGTTTGCAAAATTGCACAATGTCGTCAATGTCGGTCGTCATTTAGTGCGGAATGAATTACTTTGGCTGTTTGTAAAACAAAAAAAATAAAATAGGTAGTTAGCTACCTGGGGCAGCCTAGCATTAGGAGCTGTGGGTTCCCAAAGCCGGCCGGTGGCGACGCCGCGGTCCCCCCACCGCAGCCGTCCCTCTTCCGAGGTCCTCGGGCTGCGAGATGACCACGCCCCTTCGGACATGCCTGACTTCCCGCCACTTGAGTCCCTATTCCTGTAATAAATCTTATGTTAGTATTTATTACTTTAGTAGTAATAGCAACCGCCGGTATCACCACATGTATGAACGTAAATGAAGCGGCGAAAAAGGCGTGAGTTTATGTATGTAATGTATACCTATGTTAGTATTTGTGTTGTTTTTCAGCAAACGACACTGAAGAAACTTCCTAGGTATTCTAGAGGGGGAAAAAACTAAGTGTAAGTTTCCTGCAGTGTCGAGTTCGAGTCGCATCGTGCTGATGATTTCTGGCTATTTTGTACAGATTGATGGACTTACGGAAATTAAAGTAGGTACTGTTTATCAATCGGAATTCTACATTTAGCCTATTCCGTAATTATACCCAAATAAGTCCTTAGGTAACGCGTAAATAATTATTAATTATAGGTACATATATTATTTATGTCATTCAACGGTCCAGCCTAACAAACACAAACGAAGTTATCCTCAAAAACATACGAGTATACCACCATACCTACCTGTACCTAACAACATTTTGTTATTGCTAGGGTTACGAATAGAATAGCTAGAAATAGAACCCATATTTCCATACTAATATATTGTACCAATAAATAAAATTGAAATGTCTGTTTGTAATTGTTAATTTTGTGTTGGATCATTCGGTTCCCTACAATATGGATGAGCTGAATGGTGCTGTTCCACGCGTCATGTTCGTGAACGGGCGCCGTCACTTGTGACTGGTCTTCTCTTATCTGCCATGCTTATTTTTAATCTAATATTTTGAATTGGTTTGATTATTTTTTGTACATTGTTCTCACATATACTCGTAGAAGCTACAAGAATAATGTACCCAGGATTTTGTAAAAAAATATATTTAAAAGAGTGTCCTTGGAGTTTCTTGCCCGTTCTTCTCCATGAAGATCTACGTTTTGGAATGGGCAACTAGCTTCAACTTTCTGACTAACTGACGCGACTATTTGACAATTCAAAAGTGCCTGTAAATGGTTTATTTGAAATAAATGCTTTGAGTTTCGAGTTTGAGTTTAATGTCAAAATAACAGCTTTTTACTAAATGCTACTAAATGCATTTATGAAAATATATAATATTACTAAATGCGGTACGGACGGTACTAAACGGTACTTACCTACCTATTTATAACAAAAAAACAAATTTTAAAATGTTTGTCTGTCAGCTATCTAATTACTTACGCAACAGATTTTCGTAAACGATTACGACTAATCTGTTTCATTTTGCCAGATCAACAACATTCATTAAGTACGTTATTTACGTTGTTGAGCAGATTTTTTCGAACTTATGAAGCAATGGATTAGCTATCTGTTTCAAAACGATTCAAATTATGATTGATCGTGTATTATGCAATTAGGGTACTGGTCTGTCTGTCTGTTAGTTCCAGCTAATTTCCGAAACGGCTCGACCGATTTTGATGGAACTTTCACTGGCAGATAGCTGATGGAGTAACATAGGCTACCTTTATTTTATAAACAAAAATTAGGTCCACGCGGGTGAAGCCGCGGGCAGCAGCTAGTGATTGTTATAAACTAGCTGCTGCCCGCTGCTTCGGTTCAGCCGTTTCGGAGAGAAGCCGGAACAGACAGACAATTTAAAAAAAAAAAAAATACCGTATAGATATATTTTCATAAATGCATTTATTATAAAGCTGTTATTTTGACATTACAAACAGACACTTCAATTTTTATTTATTTGTATAGATGCAAAAGTACCTCTGTCTATCTATCTGATACATGCCTAAACCACTGGACTGGTCGTTTTGTAATTATATAGAAAGGTTAACTGGGACCTGTACTGTACCCTAATTGCGTAATACACGATCAATCAGAAACTGAATTGTTTTGAAACAGATTGCTAATCCATTGCTACTTAAGTTCGAAAAAAATAATCTGCTCGACAACGTAAATAACGTAATTTATGTTGTTAAACTGTCAAAATGAAACAGATTCGTCGTAATCGTTTACGAAAATGTGTTGCGTGATTAGAAAGCTGGAGAAGGACTACTTTTCGAACTGGATATTTGTATTAAAAAAAATGAAATACAAAATACCTATACCTACGCAGACGAAGTCGAGGACAACACTCAACAGCTAGTCGTATAAAAAACTTGTCATTAAACAAAGGCGCGCTGCGAGTCTGCTACTGAAGCTACAGAGGCAATTAGTTTCCACTGGCTTAGACTGCGGTGCCTTTGTTCAGTGAAAATAGCAAATTGTTGGCGACGGAATACCTAACGTAGTATTGATTTCACTTGCGTAGGTATGAGATATCTTCACGCTATTCCGTTATAATGAGAGTAAAACTAGTGCGAGTGCTTCTTATGATGAGTGCTTATACAGGCGCTTCGCCACCTCTTGAAGATTGATCTCGAAGTTGCATACTTATCTACAACGGTAACTATCGAAAGTTTTACACTTTTACATGGCGTACAAGTATGATTTGGTATATTTGAAGAGCAACTTCCGCGTCATAGAAACTGGGTTTGCTAAGCTGCACGATAATTGCGTAGCACACTTACAATGGAACGGCAATCGCCTTTAATTTGGACAGTTCAGCCACGTTCATTACGTTATTAACGTTGTTGAGCCGACGAATTGTCCATGCCTACGAAGCAAGAAGATTGGGATTTTCTTCAAAACCCTTAAATTGTGATTGCATGTGTGTTACGATGTTTAATTCTTTAGCGTGATTATTGTGGCACTTAATACTGAACCTCATGAAGTTAACCGTGATCTAGTAGAGTGTAGACGCACGACGAAAAAAAAAACATAAATTCTCTGCTGCTCTTGCTGAAATTGACATTCACAAATTTGCCCAAACCAGACTAGACGCAAAAAGCGTAATTTTTTGTTACATATAGGTACGATTCGAAGTATAAAATTACATGCAAAAGCATAGGTGTCAAATTCTACATATAAAACTAAAAAATCACGGGTCTGTTCTCCGAAGAGGCAGAGAGAGAAGTGTTTAGGACTTACCAACATTTTTAGATGTTTTTATGGACTATTCGTGAGAAGGCTACAAGATCTAGATAATCTCTGCGTTTGCGGATCTTAAAAACTAAAAATGTTGCACAATCATTTTGGTAGGTGCCCGATTTCCCGCGCTATTTTAAACGGATTAAGTACACGCGTGACTAGCAACGCTAAAAATAAAAAATTGAACTGCACAAAACGTTGCAAAATATTAAACAATAAAACGTAATTTACATAGGTAGATAGTTAAAACGCGACTGCATTACACTCGTAAGTTTCCGCACTCAATAACCTTACCTGTCGTCTTTTCCTTCTTGCTGCCACGCCACAACGGGGCTGCGATTGCTAGCCTCGTGTATCGCTCTGTGGCCGCTCCTGTTCATGTGGTTGAGGGTCTCACTGCCGTACCCAGAAGTGTCGCCTTCTCCGTCTTCGTCGTAAAATGAGAACCTCTTCGCGCTTGTCATGTTCCGGTTGAGCACATTGTTCCTCCTGTCGTCCTTCACAGATCTCTCTTCAATGTTATGTATCGGCGGCAGGCTGGGGCTTCGCTGCCGCTGCACTGGCTCCTGGTACTCGTACGACGACTGCTTATGAAGCTCCAATGTACTCGCAAATTGATTCCGCACTTGTAAACGATTCGTATACCGCTCCCCGGTGCCCCAAGGCAAGTAGAGGTGGGACATTTCCTCTGAAAATAACAAAAATGTTGTTTGCACTTTATTCGTTAAACTACCACAATAATTACGTAAACATTGAACAAATCTAAACGAAACAAACACTAAAACTATCTCTAATAGACTACTTTCTATTTTTATTAGCAAGAAAAACTTGGTAACTACCGTCCATGACAACAGCCGTCTTTGAATTAACCGTTAAATTTTTTTATTCGGAAAAGATAAATGAAAAGCCTTCCCCTTTATGTGCAAAGGGTTCTAGTTTTATCGATAGCGCACGCTGAAAACGTAAGTCATTCATGCGAGCTGCATAATATAATGTTATAGTGAGCAAGTGTTGTAAACCATCGCCGCTTTAGTTTAGTACGGAGGACACGCAAACATTGAAAGGCTTTGATATTTTCAGAGTTTATTGTGTCTATAAAAACTGAGGTTAGAAAAGTCAATTGCTTTATAGTTATTACCAGGTAATTCAAAGAAGGCACGTTTAAAACATTTAAAGCTTACGTGTTTGTTATGTGCAGTTAGAATAAATCACACTCATTAGGGTAAGTATGCGTAGGTATCATCTACATAATAATATTACAGATGAACAGATAACAATTTACTTCAGAGATTTGAGCATGTTAAATGTTCCTATTGCGTAAACGGTACCTACTACGGCTGGTATATCACAGAAGATCACTTTCGTTTGTTCTTGTAATCTTATATCAGACAATAGCATTGTTCTTATGGCACGTACTTCTATTAACTCTAATAGGTCCCATCCAACTATTTGCGGTGGCGGTCTACAAATGGGGACGTATAGAGGCTCAACTTTACTAAAGTATTTTGTTCCTACACACAACACGCAAAGCTCAGTTATGGAAACAAATGGAAGGCATTTTATAAGGAACCGTAATCATGTTGTCGTCGGTTTCGTTTTGGAAAACTCACCTAGATATAACATAACATAATAAAGCTGACACAATTACCGTACTTATATATACGTACTTACATAATGTGCCTGCCTCAAAACTGTAATAATTATGTTTATGTTTTATCTGTGGTGTCACAACCACAACACAACCACTATCTGCTTATTCCGTTCCTTCTGAATTTGAAATTAAATTAATAAAGTAACCAAGTATGAAATGTAGCCCCACGTAGGTAAGGTCGACCGTACGACAGTAGTAAGTAACTCACTTGAACACCGAACCCTTCTGCAAAATAAGGGCCCTGACAAAGTTACCATGAACGTGCGGTTAAGATTACCATTTCGAAATTTGAAAAGTCCTGCACCCTAATTGCGTAATACACGATCAATCACAATCTGAATCATTTTGAAAGAGATTGCTAATCCATTGCTCCATAAGTTCGAAAAAAAAATCTGCTCAGCAACGTAAATAACGCAATTAATGTTGTTGAGCTGTCAAAATGAAACAGATTAGTCTTAATAATTTACGAAAATGTGTTACGCAATTAGATAACTGACAAAAAGACCGACATTTGCAAAAAAATCCGGACATTTTCCTTTTTAATCTTTCTTGTTCCGCAAGCAACATCAAAAAGTCGGATATGTCCGGACAAATCTGGACGGATGGTAACCCTACGTACGGTTGACTGTATCACGTAGGCGTGCAATATGCTAGACGTAACATATTATTTGTGCCGGAAGCGGTGGAAACCTCAACGATTTATGTCCCTAGGAAAATATTTACTTTTCCGAAAGCAGGCGGCCAGGATCTGGGTCATGTAAGCTACAACTATTCGTTGAACTTTAGTGGAAAGTGAAATGTGGCGTTCTTTAGTCACGGCCTGAATAATTCACTGTTTAATAAGTACGGATCGATTACAGGTGTTATCCGTTTTAACAATTTTTTACGGCGACTGAATCTAAAAAGATTACGTCAAGATATTTTATTTTTCTATTTTCTGTTTAAATGAGCGACTAGTAAGTAGATAACAAAGGAAAATAACGGATAGTAAATAAAAACAAGTGTTCTAGCTAGTAATGGTATATTTTGTTAGAGCCGTCACGCTCTCGTGGAGCGCAGGCGCAGGCCGTCTAGGTATTAACGAGCAGTGAGTGTTTCTGTTACATTATTTAACGCCAGCACGTTACTCGCTGTCTAATGGTAATGTAGATCGAAACTGTAATTGTTTATTGTGTCAGTCTACTTTTAACTGAAAAGGAGTTGCAGAAATTCAATAAAAAAATATTTTCACTTGACTTCAAAGTCCGGTTAAAATAATAAACAGGGTGACAGGGACATCAACGAGAAAACTGATAAAGAAAAACAATTGAGTAGGTAGTCACTAAGCAGGACGCTAAAATACGAGTTGAATAAAATTAAATAAGAACAAAAGCATTTTTTGTTTTCACTGGCAACAATGTTTTGTCTAAGGGTAATTCTAAGAATGAAAAATCTCTGTTACTATGAATTCAAACCATATTTTGTTCGGACGTTACAGGTCGTCAGAAGCCCGAAACTCTGACAACCAGACTTACCAAGGGGTATCGTGTTACCCAGTAACTGGGTTTTGGAGGTTAGATAGGCGTCGCTCCATGTAAAATAGGTATTCAGCAGCATCAGGTTAGACTGGAAGCTTTTCCCAACATAGTTGGGAAAAGGCAAGGTGGATGATGTAGGGACCCCAAAACAAAATATGGTTTTCATTTTTAACGTTGCGCGTTGGTATGTTGTGTCTCGTCGAGCAAATAGCGTGTTACCAGCATTTTGCGCAAATATTTTATTTAGATAGGTAGTGTTGTTTTCTGTAAATTAAAGTTTGATTCAGTTTTTCATACAGTTTGTTTGCGTTATAGATTCTATCTACAGTAGGGCTGTATAATGAGGTGGGATTTTAATGTGTAGTGGAGTTCACATGGAAAAGAACTCTACGTTAAGGCAACCATACTAAAATGATTAAACACTTAGGTAGGTATATCGTTTTGATATCAAACAAATTGATTTCTCAGAAATGCACTATCTCGTCGGAATAACAGAACTTTAATTAAATATTTCGACTTCGGTTGACGTCATGAAAAACACCATGATAACGAATGATGTAGATAAGAGGATAGAGTTTAGTGATTGAAGCGTAAGGTTCTACAAATCAATATGTACGACTGAAAGCCTAGTGATTGTGGTGGATATTTCAATTTGTAGGGTGAATTAATGGGGTGATTTAAATGTACGTGTAGGTACGTATGTTGAAAGCACAAAGGTCATTGGTTCCATCAACCTTGAATTCAGATTGTGACTGATTGTTTCATCGACTGCCGCCCCCAACGTTGTCAATAACAATCGTTTTTCAACTATTGTCATTTGGCGACGCTCTGTTGTCATATAAAGAGCGAGGAAACAATTTGATGGCTATTCCGCTGTCGTAAACTAAAGTACTTCCTGGCGACGGAAACACTGACGAGTGCCGACCTAATTGTAATTGAAGTACTTTTTTGTGTGAGGTTTAATTTAAAATAAGAATTGCTTTCGTAACACAATAGGCGCTTACGAAGCGGTTAACTTTGCCCTAACATTAATAACCACTGACCTAGCTTTAGGGCACTAGGCGCGCATTTTTTATTTGCTTGCTAACCGAGCGTGATTTCGAATCCGTAAGTACCTACCTAGGTCACAGATTAATTTATAGTTCCCCTAGGTATAATAATTGTTACAATTTCCTCTATAGATAAATACCTAAGTACCTAGTTAAGTTTAATAGTAGTAGTAAACACTTACTTATTATTTTTCATTCAGAAATTCGTTTTCATTTGCATTTAAGAAGCGCGACGATTCTTAGATAGGTTCGTGATCACATTCGTAAAATGTGCGTTCTCATAATTTGTGGCCGAAAGATTCTTGTTTTCCAATATAGTATACCGCGAAAATGCTAAGAAAATCGAAATGATTACTTGCACGATAGTAATTTTCTTTTGTTGTGGGTAACTGTTGTAAGCCATTGGTAACTAAATAGATATCGTGAGATACAATATTTTTTACATAAACACCACTTCAGAAAGTGAAATTGATGTCGTGATAGCCGGTCTTACGCATACGATTTTAAGAATTCGTTAAGTACACTTACACGTTAGGCACTCCAAAAAATTCAAAAGGTATTGTTTTGTTTATACGTACCGTCTTATGTTGTCGCAATCCGAAATAACTTTAGAAATAACCCAACGTGTCAGAAAGTCGCGAATGCTAGCAAATCTCCTTGATGGATTAACGACCGTGAATATGTTTCGAAATGGTGAAGGAGCGTGATGGAGACGCGGTTGTGCACCAGCTCGATGGCGCACTGGCGGCGTGCGGGCGGCGGGCAGCAAGAGACGCGCGGACGCACCACACTACGGAGTACGCACCTCTCTCCCGCGCCCACTGCTGCTTCTTCTGCTGGACTAACGACGCCGGCTTGCTCACTGACAGCATCGCACCACAGTATTCATTACACTTTCTAATACCCCGTATTGCACACACGTTGCGTTTCGTACTGCCGCCGCAGCGCAGTTACGGTGCACCAGCTAATGAGTGCTTTTTAAAAACGGACGCTCGCGCATTGCCGGCGAGCGCGCGTCTCGGTTCGCTTCGCGCGTGCACTCATTGTCCGCGGCTGCTGGACCCGCACTACCGACACGATTCAATCACCAGGCAGACAGTTTTTTTTTTAAATTAACGGCACCAACACGCACGATATGGATAGTTAATGTGCATCCATATCGGAGCAATTATAAACGCGATTGTATAAGGGTCAGACTGTAAACAACCCGGCTAGTATCGAACGGGGTGTCTAGACTTCGGTGCCTTATTGTTTCAGAAGTCGACACGCGAATGAGACTTTCAGGGAAAAGCCTCGGAAAAGCCGCCGATCGATATCATTGTCATGGTAACGTTTGTTTCACGTGCTCGCGAGGAGTCGTGGCATTTTTCTCTTATTTGCATTTTAGGCCACGAGGTGAGGCAAATATTGTTATGTGGGACGATTAATCACACGGCGCCAAGTGCTCATTTCATTTTAAACGGTGTGTTTACTAATGTACCTATTCGTATTATGGCAGAGCACGCCCATGTTGACTACTAAACTGTGCTCTTGGGAGGTTTACTTGAAAGTTGCGAGCTTAATATTCATTTCGTGTTCCATAAAAGTGACGAGGTGGAGCCATTTTTCGATGACATCATTTCAGGAAATCACGTCGATATAATCTGCTGATAGGCAAATATCGCTACTTTTTTTAAATTGATAATTTTGCATTCATATGTTATCGAAATTCCAATAGGTGTAGATATACAACGTGTCCCAAAATTCAACGATAAGCGGGCACCAGACGGTGGACCTGCTCATCACTACCCGAGGAAAAATAATGAAAAAAAAAACTAAACTATTTATAAAAAAGATTACCTGCCTTGCCTGTAGATTTTTGTGTAAAAACTACAGGCATTCTGGGATTTTTAAGGGTTTTGTAATTTCCAAAACAAAAAAAAAAAAATTTTTCATTATTTTTTCTCGGGTAGTGATGAGCAGGTCCACCGTCTGGTGCCCGCTTAGCGTTGAATTTTGGGACACGTTGTATAGGTAGGTAGTTAGAAACAGAGCCAAGGAGTCCGGATATCCTGGATAAGTAATTCGAATTCTAAACAGGATAGCATTTTTTTTCGGTTAGTTATATCTCGAGGTATATATAAAAATGCGTAGTTTAAAACTGCATGTGCTGACTTGCAACAGAAAATATCTTCTAGCTCTTACCAGTACCTACAGAAGTGAGCATATCTACAGAGGAAAATGTGAACTTTCGAACTGTTCACTTAAACAGTAGATTCCTACCTAATAACCGACTGACGAGCCAGGAGCGTGAGGTCGTGACTTCGAACCCGATATCGTTGCACTATCAACAACTATAGCATGTCAAATGACGTGAACCCTCATGTAGCAGTCAGTAGACCTATCCTATCCGTACCCCATGATGTAATACCAGCCTATTATTTACCCACTCCATGGCAAATGCCGCGACTCAAGACTGGTTGGCGATTTTAGACTTATATTAACTATAAGTTCAGTACTTACCCTAATTGCGTAATACGCAATCAATCAGAATCTGAATCGTTTTGTAACAGATTGCTAATCCATTGTTTCATAAATTCGAAAAAAATATCTGCTCAACCACGTAAATAACGCAATGAATGTTGTTGAACTGTCAAAATTAAACATATTCGTCGTTATCGTTTACGAAAATATGTTAGGTACGTAATTAGATAGCTGGTCTTTTACACGATATTTTACTTCACGGATGTCAGTAAGTAATGTCTAAGATAAATTCAGAAGGTAAATTTGAAAAAGTCAAATTGGTACTTGCCCGGATTCGAACCCACAACCTCGTAAATAAAAGGCGCGCGACGCCTTAACCACTGAGCTATCACGACATTCTCTCTCTCTATCTTGCGTAATTTAATTTCAATAGTTCACAGTTCAGGTGATTCAGTTCCAATTTCCCAAAACTAACGCCGAAACCGTAACGTTTTGGTATTGTTGCTGTAAGAGCCCTATGACAACATAACCATTGACATTACTTGTGTGCATGCAAACCGCGATTATCACGGCCCGACGTAAGTTTGCTAACAAAACCGTAACATCGTGATCCACAAATATATAAATATAACAGAGATAGGATAGAGGTCAGTAGGTAGGTATACAGGGTGGCAGAGACATCGACGCGAAAACTGTTACTTACCATGGATTCACACATGAATCTGAACCCCCTACACTAAAAATTTTCGCAGTTTATAAAAAAAAAAACTGAGGAGCTCGTGGCTAAGTAATAACAGCCGCATGGGTCGATCCATCATTACTTTTTCAGACTTTTACTGACTAAAACCCACCCGTGTTCCTTCCGTTGCATGTGTGCCGGGGCCGCGATATCCCTTTCGGACAAACCCGCAACCCCAGCAGGGTAGGTATACCCTGCCTTACCCTTCGGGAATTAAAGGCGTGATGTTATTATTTTATCATTAGGTACCTCATCAGAGTAACTTTGAGAATAGGTACATTCCGAGTTGCTGCGCATGCGCTTGGTTGATGTTATGAGTTTTTCATCATTCTTGTGCAATGTGTTAGTTTTTTGACGCTACAGTGATTATTTATTAATTATGCGATTTTGCAATGCGGGTAGCTCAGTGCGATCTCTAATTATTTTATTTACAACAGTTAACATCGGTGGCTAGTGTTTACTTACGATTTTATTTTGTAACAAAATATTTAGTACGAGTCTTTTTTCTCATTTAGGTTCTTCGTGGCTAAATAATAACAGCTACACGGTTCGATTGAAGGTTAAGCTACGCTTGCCGGGGTTGGTCCGTGGATGGGTGACCATCTTTACATACCGAGACTCCTCCGTGCCTCGGAAAGCACGTTAAGCCGTTGGTCCCGGCTGTCATTCGTGGATCTTGGACAGTAGTTAACGAGTCGTCAGAAGCCAGAAAGTCTGACACCAGTCTTACCAAGTGGTATCGTATTACTCAGTTGCTGGGTTAATTGTGGAGGTCAGATAGGTAGTCGCTCCATGTAAAATTCTGGTATTCAGCTGCATCCGGTTAGACTGGAAGCCGACCCCATAGTTGGGAAACGACTAGGCTGTTGATTGATAAAACAAAAAATCTGCTGTTTTATAGAAAAGTGCAATATCTAGCGGTCAAAATGAATGGAACAGCAGTTTTTTTTTTTAACCGACGAAAAATTTCAACGCAGGTTCAGAATCATGTACTTACTGAATCCATGGTAACAGTTTTCGCGGCGATGTCATGCCACCCCGTTCAATTTGCTCATAATTATATTACACTTAATTCGCCATGCTACATTATACGAATTACAATGTTAGGTGTAATACGATAAAATTGTGAAAGCGTTTGAGAAAACGGCAAAACATTGAAATGAGTTAACGGTTGTTAACTTGGTATAAAATAGGATTACAGTTAGGGTTGCCAACTTTTTTATATCAAATATAGTATTTTAGAAGCCTGTAAAAATAAAAAAATATATAGGTAGTAGTTATGTTTCAAAAACATGTTTATTCTGTAAATGCATATTTTTTGCTACTATTAACTTTTAATAACAGGATTTTTTTTGTCTCATAATTTATTTTTACACTCTAAATTAATTACAAAAAACCATTAATTCATCTTTTATGAGATTAATACTGGTTCTATTGCGATCATCTCAACATTTTGTATTGAAATAAAAATATTGTAGTTTCGTCTACTATATATATTTTTTTAAATATAGTATTTAGGCCTCTAATATAGTAGGTTACTATATTGGCAACCCTAATGACAGTTAACGCGAGGCAGAACATTTACTAGCAATTACATTGTTCTTATTTTCATTATCCAATTGGCAATCCACTGGGGTATTAATCGTCTTGATATTTTTCCTGAAGCTTAAGTGAGATAACATTAAACAAAATTATTTTTTCATGTCATTCTGCTTCGTTGGTCTACTGACAAGCGCTACTGCTGACCGAGGTCCAGTACCCTAATTGCTTCATACACGATCAATCTGAATCGTTTTGAAACAGATTGCTACAAGTTAAAAAAAAAAAAACCGTTCGACAACGTAAATAACGCAATGAATGTTGTTGAACTGTCAAAAATAAATTTTGACAGTTCAACAACATTCATTGCGTTAATAGTCGTAATCGTTTACGAAAATATGTTACGTAATTAGATAGCTGGGTTCGATTGCCGGGTCGGACATAGTGGTATTGGGTTTTTCCATCAGGAATTTTTCAATGGCAGCGAGTCTGGATTTGTGGCCGGTTGATGACAAAGCTTGCCCCCTATTACATGCGACTTTTAAACATAATTTGGCGAAATATGGGTCTATTATAGGTATACACTTTTTTTTTTTGAGGTTGGGAAATTATCAAATAACTTCTCGGGAGGGTGTGCCAGACTTTTAATGACTAAAACCCACCCGTGTTCCTTCCGTTGCCTGTGTGCCGGGGCCGCGATATCCCTTTCGGACAAACCCGCAACCCCAGCAGGGTAGGTATACCCTGCCTTACCCTTCGGGAATTAAAGGCGTGATGTTATTATTTTATCATTCGGTACCTCATCAGAGTAACTTTGAGAATAGGTACATTCCGAATTGCTGCGCGTGCGCTTGGTTGATGTTATGAGTTTTTCATCATTCTTGTGCAATGTGTTAGTTTTTTGACGCTACAGTGATTATTTATTAGTTATGCGATTTTGCAATGCGGGTAGCTCAGTGCAATCTCTAGTTATTTTATTTACAACAGTTAACATCGGTGGCTAGTGTTTACTTACGATTTTATTTTGTAACAAAATATTCAGTACGAGTCTTTTTTCTCATTTAGGTTCTTCGTGGCTAAATAATAACAGCTACACGGTTCGATTGAAGGTTAAGCTACGCTTGCCGCGGTCGATTCGTGGCTGGGTGACCATCCATTACAAACCGAGACCCTTCCTTGCCTCGGAAAGCACCTTAAGCCATTGGTTTCGGCTGACATTTGTAGATCATTGACAGTCGTTACGGGTAGTCAGAAGCCCGAAAGTCTTACAAATAGTCTTATCTTATTACCCAACAACTCAGTTGGGTTGTGGACGTCGGTAATGCAGTCGCTCAATGTAAAATACTGGGTATTCAGCTCCATCCGGAGGACTGGAAACCGACCCTAACATAGTTGGGAAAAGCTAGGCAGATTGATTTTTTTCAATTCAATTCAAAATATTTTATTTAACATAAACCTACATGGGCACTTATGAAACGTCAGAAGCTAGGTGCACGGTTCCAATTGGTCGTTTCCTATGGACAAGAGCCGGCAATAAACTCCACCGTTAATCTTTTAAAAATAATTGTTTTTTTACAATATTTTCAAATAACAGTACCTATTAATAGGTATGGGAGGACAGTGTTGGTCTTTCAACAAGTACCAGGTACTTAACAAAATAGAAGATGGTCAATAAATCTACAGTCCACTAATCCTACAGCGTTCTCACATTCACAAAATAGAAAAAAAATCTAAGTATATAAAATATGAACAAAATTAACAAAAAAAAAAAAAAATTTGGCTTTAAGATTTCGGCGTAATTGAAGAATTTTATTATAAAAATGATGAAGAATTTTACTATAAAAATGATGAAAAAACGTATACAAAACACCACGGTTGTTGTGATGCCTTTTCTCAAGCTTTGTACTACGTATGCGCGCACAAACACGTATTAACAAACGTATAACGCTGAGGCCCAAGCAAACTCCCACTATGCCTTGGTAAACACGAGTGGAGGGGGTACGAAGCAGAGCAAAAAGAGAACCACGGATATAAGAAATAATGTATAATGCTTCCTATCTCATTTTCTCCCACGTTAAATCTTATGAAATTATGTGTCTGTCTCTTTTTACGGTCGCTTTTTCGTTTCATCGACTTTCAAATCATAACGATGCTAAAGAAGTTTTCACTTCAAAAACCAATTTTAAACGAAATGACATGATTGCTATTACAACTGTAACAAATCTGAATAATTATCATGTACATAAAAGCCACAAATTAAATTGTAGGGAATTGTAGGTAAAATTTTTGAGTCTCATTTAGGTGCATGCCATTATCATCAGCAATCTGTTTGCAAATCTGTGTAGTAATTTAAATGAACCGGGATATTTAACAGCGTACTCTAAAGATGACGCTCTCAGTATTTTCATAGAGTCGGACCTTAATATGGCACAGTATGAAAACATGAGGAATTACTTAATCGCGAAGAAATCCTTATTATTTCCATCATATAAGTACATTCAGGAAGCTAAAGGAAAGTGCTACCCACCAAGATCAAGCATAGAAATTAATAATATTAAAGCAAAAGTAAAACTTCAAGATCTGCTGGATCACAATATTGCAAGAATTTTACAAATCGATGGTGTATACAAAGTTGGTATAACACATTTAATGCTGTATTCTAAGTGGGGCTGTGATGGCTCAAGTGGACAAAGTGAATACAAGCAAGTCTTAGCTGAAGAGAGTGAGTTAATTTCTGACACAAATTTATTTATATCTTCATTAGTGCCTCTGAAACTAGTAAATATTTATACAAATGAAACTGTGTGGGAAAACCCTACTCCATCATCAGTAAGATTTTGTAGGCCCATTTTAATAGAATTTTCAAAAGAGACACCTGAGAAGACTACTGAAATTAAAGCTCAAAAAAACGCTCTTACACCAAGCTTAATCAATATAAATGGTGAAGGTATTGAAATCAAACATATATTATTTTTAACAATGGTTGACGGGAAAGTGGCTCAAGTTTTGTCAGAAACTTCATCAGGTGCTGTATGCACTATTTGTGGTGCAAGACCTACAGAAATGAACAATTTAGAAAAAGTGCAAAATAAAACGGTTGATGAAAATTCTTATCAATATGGACTTTCGACTTTGCATTGCTGGATTAGATTTATGGAACTAATTTTACATATATCTTATAATCTAGACTTCGAAAAATGGTCTGCTACAACAACAGAAAATAAAGACTTGAAAAAACAAAAGAAGACATACGTACAAAGAAGGTTCAGAGAAGAACTTGGTTTAAATATAGATAAACCTAAGCAAGGTACTGGTAACAGCAATGACGGTAATACAGCTAGACGATTTTTTCAAAATTATCAGAGCAGTGCAGAAATTACTGGTGTGGATGAGGAATAGATAAAACGATTTTATGTTTTACTTCAAGTTATGTCAAGCGGAAAAGTAATTAATGCTACGAAATTCGGACAGTATACTTTCGATACAGCACAACGATATGTTAATAAATATATGTGGTATTATATGCCATCATCTGTCCATAAAGTCCTAATTCACGGGGAAAGCGTCATTCGGCATTATTCAGTGTTACCTCTTGGACAGCTCTCCGAAGATGCTCAGGAATCAAGGAACAAAGACTATAAACGATTCAGACTTCATCATGCTAGAAAATGCTCTAGAGTAGCTACAAATGAAGATGTTCTACATACTCTTTTGTACACTTCGGACCCTTACATAACAAGTTTAAGAAAACCTACCAATAAAAAGTCTATGGAACTTATAGATGAAGCTTTGGAGTTAGTAGAATAATAGGTACATTGAAATGTTTTTTTTTTATTATTTTATTAATTAATAACAGTAATTTTAAGAGTTTATTTTGTATTAATTATAACATTTTAGGTCACATTATTTAAAGATAGTCGTAAATTTCTGACCATTTTTCAATATTTTGTTTTTTTTTTTATGACTATTAAATATTTATTTATACCTATCCATAAACTGTATATTATTTTAAAGTATATTTATTTATTTATTTAACAGTTTATGTACACACATTATAAATAGACAAGAAAGGAACAGAAAAAAACGTACAAAGGTGATGCTCTATTTCTAAAGAAATCTCTTCCAGCATACCTGCGATAGGAAAGTAGTTAAAGAGATGTAGACAACGTGTGTAAGATTAGAAGAGATAATATATACATAAAATAAAAACACTTAATTATTCATTAATTTAACTATAAACATACAATAAGAGAATAAACTTACATACATACTTCTAAAATAAATAACCCTAAAATATATAGGTATACTTAATTATAATGTAGTTTATAATAATAAATACAAAATATGCAACTATGACGAAGTGGACAGATAGTGTTCTTTCACTCTTCTTTTAAAAACTGCAACATTTTGGCAGTCCCTAATGTCAGGCGGAAGTGAATTCCACAACCGAACCGCGTGCACGCTGAAGGAGTAGGAGTAGAAGTCGGTTGAGTGGGGAGGGGATTTAAGGAGATTTCTAAGATGCGACCTGCAAGGTGCATCAGAAGGATGGGCGTAGGAAAAGCGTTCCCGCAGATAGGATGCCGTTTTAGGGTTGTGAAGGATGTTAAATAGCAGACACAATATCCGAGAGTTCCTGCGAAGTCGAATAGGGAGCCACTTGAGTATCTTGCGAAAGTTAGAAATGCGATCATACTTTTTAAGGTTAAAAACAAAACGAATACAGATGTTTTGCAAACGTTCAAGTTTATTTAAAAGCTCCTCGGTGGCATCCAAATAACAGGATTATAGATTCAGGTTATAGGTGCAGGTTTTCATTATTATAGATTATCTAAAAAAAAATCTGCTGTTTAACTATCAAAACATGGAAGTTATGGATTTATGACCCGAAACCGACTCAATCTCCATATAGTGCGCCGTCTCAACCGTTGCCAAGGTTGCTGGCGTCGCGTCTTCTTCGTTCTTGCCCCTTCCAGTGCCTTCGTTCTAGTTTCTTTCTCGCTCAGTCGAAAAAAATTTGCTTGTGTTCTATGGCGTCTGGCGATATTCACGTTACGTGTCTAATTTTGAGATGTTTTTCTAATCTGTTTTATAAACAGAGCAGTGACTTTTCAGACGTTCTTCTTTTGTAATAGCTCCTACATACTATGCCGGCGGCGCACTGCCGCCGGGCAACCCGCGGCGCGTCCGGCCCTGCCGCACAAAAGATCGCAAAGGAAATGAAGGCGCAAAAGCCGGGGGTACGTGCCGCGCGGCAAGAGCCGGCGGCCAGTGTGTAGCAGCCATAAGAGCTTAAAAAAACTAAGGATTAACCATATATTTATAAAAAAAATAAAAAAAAAACATTAATTAAAAAAAATATTTGAATTGTTCATCTTGACAGCTCATTCTCATTCCATGTATGTTAATATGTTATTTTTTTATTTATATACATTTATGTGCAATCTAACGCTAGAATATTAATATTATGCCCAATGAGCTCTTCCTTCATAATTTTTTTTTTTCCTCTGTACATAATATTAAAATGTATGTGTGCATAAAAAATCTTTTCGGAAATGTATTTTCTTTGTAAAAAACTTAACGTTATATGGAAAACTTCTTCTACATGTAAGTTCTTTTCGGTTTATTGAAAACATGTGAAAAAAAGAATGTTGAGGTACCAATGAGGTACTAAATTTTAACGAAAAGATAAACTAGTTATAACGCCTATAACTAGGTGAAACCGACGTGGTCCAGCCATTCTGACTTCAGAAGATTTGAATAATGTGGTCTATCCACATTATTCAAATCTTCGTTATAGTTTTCCCTCTTTAGCTCTTTAGCGAGGTACAAATTATTTGATGTCTGGTCCCAAATAGGTACAAAAACTGGGTATTGCTCAAACTTCCAAAATCTCTCTAGGTCCAGTCATCCAGAGAGCCTCCTAAGCGAAATCCCTATTTTCTTCCGTCGTTACGGGCGCTTTGTTCTCCGTCTCACTTATAGACATACCGTAAGGTAGAGAGCGATGCGCTCGTGATTACAGATTTTGCCCACTGCATTGTGACCCTAAAAGCGGTGCAATAAGAGCCTTACCGACCAAGTGTGTTAAAAATCATATACGTATCTATACTTTTGAGACTGGCTGCGCTAGCTGTAGATACAAAATGGGAGGTCAAAGCTGTGTAGGGGTAGTGATGGGCGGAGGCTAAATACTAGGGTATCTATCCGAACTAGATAAATTAACGAAACAACGAATAAGCCGTATGTATGTTTAATCAACGAGCTCTCTGGTTAACCCTTTATAAGGCAGAGGTGATATTTTTACCACCAACATATCCTATTTTTCCTGTTGCAAGTATCATGGTAGGATTCCTACTTTTTTTTGATCAGGCAACAGGAAAGACCTAACTTGCAAATCATTAAAAAAAAAACTGACGTTTGAATGTCATATTTTTTCTTGGCGGAACCAGTTGTCAAAAAAATTGCGCCAATTTCAAATAAAATTTTCATCTCCGTGAATCCTGACATTTTTTACTTGAAAAGAAGTAAGTATTTGTTTTTTTTTTACGTATTTGTGTTTATTATTACAAATTATTGCGATGTTTTAGAAATCACCATTGTATTTTTATTGGTAAGGACAATTTATTTGGTGGGAAAATTATTCCCACCGCCCGTGACGTGTCATGTATCCTCTTTGAATTAGTACGTACTTGTTTCAGACATTCATGAAAAATGCAGCGCAATTTGAATGACGGCGATATTGAAAAGACATTGGAAGAGATTTTCGGCATTCCGGATGATGGTTCAGAAGACGGATTCGAGTCTGATGAGGCAGATGAATTCAATGTCAACACAATACAAAGAATACTGGAATCAGATGATGATGTTTTACCAAATTCTCCTGTTCATTTGAATTCCACCCCTAGTAATAGATCAGAGACAGGTACATCCACAACAACGCCATCAACTTCATTAGAAAATTCACATCAAGAAGAGCCTTTGGGAATACAATCATCACAACCACAAGAGGTAGCATCAAGTGATGAATCTGAATGTGAAGATGAGTCATGGGGAAAGCATATGTGGACTTCCAGGCCAGATCCAGATGAATTCGATAAGGTAACAATAAAGCCTCAGTATTTATTGAACAGAAGAGCGCGTCCAGTAGCGCACTTCGGAAAGTTCTTCAATGATTATATTTTTGATTTGATTATCACTCAGACAAACTTGTATGCAGAGCAGCAAAACATAAAGAATTGGCAACCTGTTGATAAAAAAGAAATTAGTGCTTTTTTGGGAATTCTTATTATAATGGGTTATCACATACTTCCTCAAATAGATCTATATTGGTCATCAGATCCTGGTTTTCGAGTAAATGAAGTGGCTGATGTTATGCCTGTGAAACGCTTCAAAAAAAATTTGGAAGCGATACATCTGAATGATAATAGTCAACAACCCAACAGAGAAAGTTCCAACTTTGACAAATTATATAAAATTCGCCCTCTCTTATCTTTACTCAGCGACTCGTTTCAAAACAATGCTTCTAACTCATCTTCTCAGAGTATAGATGAGAACATGATCCTCTTCAAAGGAAGATCCAGTCTAAAACAGTACATGCCACTAAAGCCTATAAAAAGGGGCTATAAAGTATGGTGCTGTTGCGACAGTAGTACAGGGTATCTGTATAACTACGAAATTTACACAGGCAAGACGGGACAAGGAACTGAAGAAGGATTGGGGGCTAATGTTGTAAAGAAATTATCAAGTAAATTGACAGAAGAAGAGTTCAAGACTCACGTTACTTTCGATATTTTTTTTTGTGACTATTCTCTTTTGCAGTATTTATATGAAAAAAATATTTATGCCACTGGAACGGTGAGAAGAAATAGAGCAATTTTACCTAATATAATAAAAAATAATACCAATAGAACTGGAAGGAACAAAAGCCTAAAATTGAAAAAAGGTGAGTTCAAATGGCGAACGAAACAGGACGTAGCGTTTACTGTTTGGCAAGATACTAAAGAGGTTTTGTTGCTAACCACCACATTTCATCCTAAAATAGGAATAACATCTGTACAAAGAAAACAAAAAGATGGCACCAGGGAGGCTGTCCACTGCCCTAAGGTTGTAAAAGAGTACACAAAAAGAATGGGCGGTGTGGACCGATTCGACCAAGTAAAGGGGACATATGCCGTCGGACGAAGAAGTAAACGCTGGTGGCTGCGAATATTCTACTTCTTAGTGGACGCATGCCTGACAAATGCTTTCATTTTATATTCAGTGACATCAAGAGTAGAAAAACTAACCAATTTAGAATTTCGGGTAGCTGTTGCAAGAGGACTGATCGGTGGTTACAGCAGCCGAAAAAGAAAATCCAACATCCCCACATACGTTTGCAAGAAATCACGCATAGCATATCCAGATAGCTATCAAAAAAGCGTAAATGCTGTGCCTGCAGAATCGCGGTTCCTAAATGTAGGTGACCATATGCCAGCAGATTTAGAGACCTACCGACGCTGTAAGTTCTGCAGCACAAAAGCCAAAGATAAAAGAAGCAAAATTAAATGCAGTAAATGCAATGTCCCGCTGTGCATTACGCCTTGTTTTTCTAAATTTCATCAACAATAACATCTGGTACTTTGCTAGTATGGGTAGTCAATGACGGGCAGTGGGAATATTTTTACCACCATATTTTCTAAGTTTTCCAAAATAGTTAGAGTTTTTTATGTAAGTATTTTTTTTTATAAATAAAAACACGCCATAAAATATAAACAAAACTTATTTTATTCCTCTGGAACCTTCTGCCTTATAAAGGGTTAAACATCGTTCGTGGAGCGGGATATTTTGTTCCCCTACTGAAAACATGATTTCATGTAAAGGAGTGTGTCCTGTGATTAGTCTCGTGTCAGGGTACATCTTTTATAAATAAAAGAGTAACATTTAATTCTTATTTTTATTCCTTATACTAAATTAATACAATGAAATCACTAAACTTAAAATGCGTATCTAGTTCTAATGTCTTCCAACTTTTTGGACACTTCCGCGGGCGTTCTCTCCAAGTCACCAGCGATCGCTTTTTGTTTCGCTGGCTCCAATGAGTTGAACTGCTCGCACAAGTCGCCGTCTATCACATTCTGTCAAATAAAGAGAAAAGTTGGTTAGTCAAAGAATTTCGGAATAAGCCGGCGAAAAGTATGAAAACCATTCATATTAACGGATATCGGCGAGTCTTTTTTAATGTTTTTTTTTATAGGTTTGTCCGTTCCAAAACTAAAGTAGCGCTATGAGAAACGCGTCCAACTCTCCGGAACTCGACGGACGGTAGCGACGAGGCGCAGTCATAACGACAAGCACACATGCCGCGGAGCGCCCGCCGTGCTCTACCGACAGCGTAACACAGGAGACTTCGTGTAGAAGTAAACTGCTGACTGACTGGCGGATATCCTACAAAGACTTATATAAAACGGCTGGACGCAGGTCATGTAAAAACCAAGTTCAGCTGACGGTCAAATTATTAATAAAGAATAATATGATCTTATTAGCTCTTAATAATCAACTTTAAATACTGACCTTTACTGGGTAATAATAGCTCCTAAACGATAAGTGATCCCGGCCACATAGTGGCTGGTTTTCACTTCTCATGTGCATCTCCAGATGCTGGAAGAAGTCATGGTCTTCTCGCGACGTGAACGGCAGAAGTACGCCAAGGGAGCCGCTGACGGTCGCGTACAGAAGGGCTTCGGAACCGCCAGGTATGAGCGTAGCCCTCTGTAGTGTCGTCACAGTCTCCCCCACGTGGAAGTTGACCACGACATCACCTTTCTGCGACGCTCCATTTAGAAGACCTGCAAATGTCATGCTAAATTAGTGCCGTGTAATCTGTGTCGTAAAAACTTTTCTAATTTGGTGTTAGCATCAGATTGGAATAGATAATCATTACTTTCATTAGTCTAGCATGTATATAATTTTGTTTCATCACGCAAGGTTGTGATTAGCGCAAAAAATCGGCGCAATTTGGCGTCAAGGATAATTATGAAAAAGTGATTTATACTGCTTACCTCTATCCCAGAGCGCTTTGTTTCCTGTAGGATCTTCGTCAACGTCATCTGTGACAGATTGTGGCAGTCTCATCACAGCTACGTTGCCGAATTTATCAGACATGGCGACTGTATCATAGTCCAGTATGCAGCTATTTGTGATCCATCTTGGATTGGTGTCATCAGCAAATATGATGAGCTGATTCTCCCTCTTTTTGTACTTGAGACAGAATACGGATTCCTGCACGTCTGATGCAAATATCCTCTGGCCGATTGTCTTGATGTCGGCTATAAGGTTTGGAATGTGTCGGTTTTCGCATTTGCGCAACAGTTTTCGCCTACCGATGTCATACAGTCTCAACATTCGCCCTACTCCCGCCAAAAGTCTTCCATTGAATGGTGCTAACGCGCCAGGATATTCGTCTACAGGTGTTTTGTGAACCAGCTCTAATTTTCCTGTACTGCCATAAATCTGCAAACGAACAATGTCATTAGTAAGGGTATTATATTTAGGACACAATGGAACACATTGTACAGAACCAGTTGCAAATATTTACCTTATAGACATGTAAACTGCCTTCCGTGCAAGATCGCGGCGACAAAATCATGTCTTTAGCAACTCCTACGACCAAGTGAGCCTGTGCGTGTTCGGCGTGGGCGGCCCAACGCACGATACAGCCGGACACGGCCGCCTCGTTTTGTTCCAGTGGCAGCTTGAACAATGTGGTCGGCTGGCCACCACTAACGCCCATATCTACCACGCGGATTTGAGATGCCCACATACCTGACAAACGAAAACATTGAACTATAGAAAAAAATACAGGAATAGTGAAGGGTAAATTTTGTATTCAAAATTTAAATGTATCCCACACTTGAATCAAATGTCTTAAAGTAAGATGCATTTGGGATTAACGTTGGGAATTTAATCTTGCCACACCCGATTAGAGTCAGTAAGCTCAATGACATTTTCTGCTCTTGCCCAGAGAATGTGGCTTAGTTGGTGCTTATTACAAATCACAGGAGTTTCTTTACCTGCTCCAGCTTTAGGCGATGAGAAGATGTTTTCAGGTAGAGTATCTGACAAGAAAGCATCAGCCATTTCATTTGCAAGTTGTTGTTCCTCTGGACCTCCGCCCGCAGCCGCTTCCCGCATTTCTTGTGCCATTTGCACCCTGAATAAAAAAAGTTGAGGTCAGAAGTTGTCATGAGATTCACAGAAATATGTTTATTTTATTTTTAAATCAGTACTGCAGGGGTATCTACACTGAATTCGGTTTTTGTGTATTTTTGTCATCATGTAAAATAAGGGTTATAACAAATCGGTATTTTATCTTTGTTTACCTTCTTTGATTTTTCATTTCCTCCGTGTAAGAGTTGTGGTCAGTCTCAAGAATGATGATGTTGTTGTTATCAGAGTTGATGACAAATTTTCTTGGTGTGTATTCAAGAGGCAGGTAGGTCTGATTGAAGACTGCACCTAGCTTTTCTAACGCCAAAATTCTGAGAGTGTTTGAAGAGATAGCTACGATACCTTCGGCGCATTGTTCTGAAAAGGTAAAGGATGTGTTATAATAGTGTTTGTGGAAGTCTGAATAAGAGCTATGTTTTTATTTTGAGTGTCCACGGCATGGTTTTGCCGCCTTCATCGCCTGAACGACTCCAGCTTGGCTATGGAATATGCCGAGTGCCGCTCTCTACCGCAAGCGGGAGAGTGACATGCTCTGCGACGTTGTGGGCTTGTCACTGCATGCGGCAGCTACGCACCACCCTTACGTGGCCACACCCGAAGGTACGGCCACGCAAACACGTCGGTATCAAGCAATTTTGGCCGTAATTAGGTATTGCTGACAGTTGACACGTGAAAATTCGCAGACAAGCCGATGAAATCAATTTTTAAACTTGTAACAAATTTTACTGACTGTCAGCAGTGCACTAAATACGCTTGACACTTCAGGTGCTTAAGAAATGCCGTGGACAAATTTTAGTCAGTCGAATATGTGCTTGTTGCACTTGCACCATTATACATTATTGGTAAGCATTTTTCTTGTAAAGGACCTAATGTGTTAAGCCCAAATGTAAAAGCAAAGTAAGAATTGTCGTAGGCTGGCATGTAACCAAGTATGTTAGGAGTTAGCTGCCAAATAAAAAGTGTTACATAAGAATAAGACCAGATATAAAATGATAAACTGTACTAACCAGAACTAAATCCAGCTGCATACTCCAGACATTCATACGACAATGGTGTGAGGTGGAAACGATTCTGATAATGGTATCCTAACCAAGTTCTTGATGACACAGCTAAGACCGCCTCAGCGGCCTGCACGCGTACTTTGAACAATTTCACTGGTCTCGATCCCAAGTACCTAGGATGAAAAAGATTTTTTATTAGAAAATAAGAATAGATGTGTTGATATTGTAATAATCAAGATTGGAACCTCAGATCTGGTTAAGTTAATCCTCACAAAAATTCAGATTATAAAAGGAGCGATAGGTTTTTTCATCATCGGTAATTTGCTTTTTTAAGATGAAACAGTCAAGATTTTTAGGCAAACATACCTAGTCCTCGTGTCTGCTAAGTCGCCACTAACGGAGTCCAAGGTGGTTCGCAGCAGTACTCCATTGCTCAACCCAATGTTCAACTGCAATGCAGACTTAGCTCCAGATTCGAATGGTTGTTCTACAATGCAAAGTGATTCGGCACCGGCTGGCAAAGCTTGCATTGAACGTGGCGCTAGGCAATCCTGAAATAATATTCTAGTTTATTTTTGTTGAAATAGAAAAGTGGGATATTGGATTTGAAGAGTTTGAAATCAGCAGTATTAGAATAACGCATTTTAGGTTTTTGTAATCACAAAAGTTCAATGGTGTCCTTGTATCATCATTTTAAATCTGGGAAAGTAACTTATTATCGTTATCAAAGTAATTCTTACTGTTGGGTCCAAAGAGATGATTCTGACTGTGTTATCATTCAGCCCCACAGCTAAGAACCACGCCCTTTGTTCGCCAGTAGCCACGGATCCCAATGCCATACATGATACATCTGATGATAACTTCTTCCTCTCAGTGTATTCATTTAGTTGACCAGTCTGAAAAAGTTTAAACTGTTGAGAACAGTGCACAGTTGGAAATGGTAGAAACAGAATAGTATATAATTTGAGTGTCCACGGCATGGTTTTGCCGCCTTCATCGCCTGAACGACTCCAGCTTGGCTATGGAATATGCCGAGTGCCACTCTCTACCGCAAGCGGGAGAGTGACATGCTCTGCGACGTTGTGGGCTTGTCACTGCATGGGGCAGCTACGCACCACCCTTGCGTGGCCACACCCGAAAGTACGACCACGCAAACACGTCGGTAAACATGAATAATGAAGTAATTTTGAATTAAACTTACGGGATCCATTTCAAAATAGACTAATTCGCCTCCCGTCAGAGCAATTACTACTTGTCTCTGATTAACTGCGCATTTGACGATGGACTTTTTCCCCGGCGCTTTCCATTCGTTCACACGTTTGTCAGCCCGAATATGCCTGATGCCATCTGGGTAAACTTGAACGAGCGCGTCTGCGCCGAGTGCGTGACAACTGAGTGTGGGCGTCGTGCCTAAGAACCCAGAGTCAGTTACTTCCTCGACTGTCTCACCGATAGACAGCACAAGTGTGGCATTTACGAACGACACAATGATGTAAGAATCAAACTCCTCTGCAACCAAAAGAAAAATCTAAGGTAAAATTAGACCTAACAGCTAGTGAAAATGTATAACAGTCTTCTTGTGTCGTCAGCTTCCAGTTGCATTTTATGAAGTCATGGATGCCTACCTTCCGAGTGTTTGTTGAAACCATCTCTATTCGTTCATCAGCCGAAAGTAGATTCTGAAAAGAAAAACCACTGGTGTTTATGTATGACAAACAACCAGGGTTTTATTAGTAACTTGTTGATAAAGAGGAGCATTCATAAGTGGTTAGTTGTAACGTCACTGTATGTCGGTAACACGGACCAAAATATATAATCATTAAGCTCCTTCATTTCTTCCTGTTATAATATTGCAAGTTACATTGATTGATACTTGATTCTTTTCATTGAAATCAAAATGTCTATTCATTAAAATTCCATTCCTAGATGTAATAAATGTGTCACTTACCATCCTTGTGTCGTCTGACAGTCCATACAGCATTGGGTGAACCAGGCAATTCAGAGACAGCCATTTCAGCAACTTCTAAACCATGTCTAAGGGCTCTCAGTGAAGATCTTGGTCCTCGGCCACATGCCAGATACACTTGAGGGGTATCCTCTGCAGCCAAGTCAGCCACACGACATGCTACAAAATAAATTGGCAATTAGAAACAAATTCTAAACAAGTAAAGTATTATTTTTAAAGTTAGGAACCTCAGATCTGGTTAAGCATTCGTCAATGTTTTTCAGATGAAACACGGAGCGATAAAGTTTGACATCATTGGGAGAGTAATATTGAAGTAACTTTTCATTGATTCAAGTAAAAGGAATGAATATGTATCTTACCTAAAATTGGTGATAGAGAATCTAATTCATCAACAAGTACAAGATTCCTCAATGGTCTAGGAGCAAAGAAGAATGTGTCTCCTTCCTCTAAAGGCATGGCTGAACTAAACTCTGGTTCATCATCTTCATCACCCAAGTGAGCAATTTGGTACAGGTAGCTGAAAGAAGTAAAATTATTGTAAGAAGATACATCAACAATTATGTTTTTGGAAATTATATAAGAGTTTAGAGAAAATGTACATCTCGCATCAGTGTGCTCTCCCCCATAAAAGTAAGGGAGGACCTTGGTTCGGAGATTACTTCTCTAGCATTAAAGTATACAAAAGAGAGCACTAAATGTCTCTCATTTTTTGTAACCTTATGCATATCAATACAAATACATAAATACTTACTGGTTGCCAAATTCACAGGCCACAAACAAGAAGCCAGTCTTCAGCACACACATTGCAGTAGCCACAGGAACAGTATCAAAGTATTTCAGCTTTATCTCAGTGACCATGTCCTCATCAGTCTCAATAGTTATTTTGAATATGTCTCCTTGCTCTGTTTGTGCCAAGAAGAAGAACATTGACTTTGTTTTGTGTGTTGCTGAGCAGACAAAGATCATGCCTCTCTCAGGATCATCCAAGTCATTTCGCCGTCGAGGGATTGGACATCTAATGTCATGTTGGTCACCCAAGTTCTTGTATGTGAGATAGTTTTCTGAGCAAATGAGTACTCCTGATGGTCCATCATTGCCTCCAGGCACTGTTATGAGAAAGTTTGCATGCTCTTCAAGAGGCTCTGAATATTTTCTTACTACATGGTTCAAACCTAAATCTAACTCATAAAATGTTAGGGTTTGTTGTGTCTTTTGTGCTGCTTCACCTAAAAGATAGAAAGAAGTGTTAGATTTTGGAAAACTAGGAAATAATTCTATATTTCGAGATTAGATGGAACTCATACATAGAGGATTTTACGTCACTGTCAATCGGAAACACGGACCTCAAAATAATCATAGTGGGGGTCCTATTACAAATAATTACTATTTTGAGACTTACCAGAAGGATCAGCATCTGCCTCTTCGTAGTCAATCTCCAGACATGCAAACATTGGGTTCTCAAAGCCGACATCTACTCCGACCATGTGGTAGACTAATGTGTTTGACTTGTGTGCTTCCAGGGGAGAGGAAATTGTGAGTCTTGCTTCGGCATCTCTGTTCAATATGTACACAAGCTTCTGCTTCTCAATGGCACCTATAAAAAAGTATAATTATTCAGTTTGCTTGAAAATTTGATGTTATAACAGTAAGTTAAACTAACAACTTTACAATGTAAGTAATTGCTTTCAATTTATGAAATGTGACTCGCAAATGTTTGGTTATTACATAAAATATGTACAAGTAAAAGCTAGTAAGGCTCATTTAAAGCGTTTTGATTGGTTGAAACTAGTTTTAAGTAATGGTTGAATGTGTCCACCCCAAATATAGATTATTGACCCAGATACGCAAAAAATAGGTCAATGAACTTTTTATGTGACCTATATAATGCCATATTATTGAAATAATCTTACCTATCATAACGGCTCTGCCTTTGGGATCTATTGCTAAGTATTGGCCAGGAACAATTCTGCGGCATCCTGATTTGCCAAATGTTTCTTGATGTACTTTATCTAGAATGTTCTTCTTCGGAATATACTCTAATATCACAATGCGCCCAGAATCAGAACCAATTACAATATAATCTGTAACAACAAAAGATACATGTAACTTCTTGTATATAAAGCATTATAGTAGTATGAATGTAAAGAAAAATATTTTAAAATTGTCTAGTGTACCAATACGGTACATCTCGACAACCATTGTGATTGTAAAGAGCGACGCATTGGCCATATTCTATGCATCTAGTTATCCCATACACCTCGTGTGTTCTTAAGATGCATGGAGCAAGACGATGCAATATTAAGAAAAAGACAATAAATAAATACATCTATAAATAATTATAAATGGTAACTTGAATAAACTAGTTTTTTTTTGAGGTTATTTCCGCCGACTATAATATACCACGTGGTGTAATTTACCAAAAAATTATTGGAAGAGGTCATTTACTTAAGTCAATAAGTTCATTTACCTTTAGTGCCTCCAGTGAGCCGAAATGACATCATAGATCTGATAACGCCGAATATTTCCACTTTCATCAGCGTATGTACTTTGCCGGTGTTGGGGTCGGGGCGGAGGAGTTCCAAGGTCTTCCCACGTGATATCACAATCTCCTGCTGTTTTGTGCCGGAGAAATTGCCGTGGACGGCATGTGTGATAGACGATGAGCCTTGTAAAGTCAAGTTGTAGAGATACATCTTTGCGGTCTTATCCTACACCTGAAAGTACAAGTTATATTACAACAGAGGTTCGATTATTATTTGCCGCATCGTGGCATTTTGGATGTGGTAAAAATGTAATGCTCGTAACTGACGAAAACAGAGAAATAGCTGTGTTTTCGAATGGGTGAGCTTATTTGATCTAGCACCTTTAAAACGACCACGATCGATATAGAACCCACCGTGGAGATACCCAGTGCAAAGAAATAACTACCCATATGGGCAAAGGAATTGTACATAACAATTATTTGCTACGTACCTTTCAGAAAAATCGGCTGATTGCCGCAATGCGGCTTGATATTCACAGTATTTCTTCTTCGAACGCCTCTTCCGCAGCCAGGCGTTGGCAAAATGGCGGATGACAAGAATGCCATTTCGTACCGGCTTGATCGACCAATCAAAAAGAAGCATTTTCTATAATAGCATTCAGTTTTATATTGCCAGAGTTGCCATTTTACAAAGCTTTAAAATTGGTTTCGCTGCCATCTAGTGTTGAATAGCTAAACTACGTATTTGCTATTTCACAATAGATGGCGCTGTTAAATAATCGACACCAGCTACATCTCTTGAGCGATAGAATAAACATAGATTTATAGTAATGAGTACAGAGGGCAGGAGTATCGAAAACAAGACGGAAACAATGAAGATGACCATCCATTGTCAGTATTATAGAATGTATACATAGTATCAAAGTGATAGCAAGGCTCGCTTGGCAATTGAATAAATTGTAAATCCTCGATCGTTATTTACGTTTTAGTGGAATAGTTTTTACAAAGACTGAATTTCCCTCAGAAATTCTATAATATTATACAGTTTTGGCGATGTGAGCGGTAAAATACAGCGCAGACGCGGGTGCCTTTTATTTAACGTTTTTTAACACCCTTTTAACAGGTAGTTTTAGAAAATGTATGATAATGATCTTTTTATTTACAAAAGTATTCAGTTCAATTTTCAAATTTGTTGATCATAGGATAAATAATTTTGATATAAACTGTATCCCGGAAGAGGTTGGTTTTAGAAAAATCTTCAAAATATCTCCAAATGTCCCTTAAATCTTGTAAGTTTATTTTCTGTTAAAGGTCTAGTAATACCGAGTTTCGAGATAATTGAACCACGTGTTAAAGATTCTTCCAAAGAAACTTCAACACAAAACTCTTCGACGGGTAGTTTTGAAAAACTAATTATTTATTAACTCAAAGAATAAGATTTTTCATACAAACGAAATTCCACCTTTTCAACCGTTTAAAGGACGAATTTCGAATAACCTCTTAAAATATTATAAAAGGAACCCTTGTGCAAAATACGAGTATTTGATATGTCAGTTAGTCAGCATTTCGCACGCAACTTCGTTCGCGTGGACTCCGTACGATCCCCTGCAAATTTCACAACCCTCTCCACCCCCTTTAAACGGTATAAGTAGGTATTAATGATTACAATATTTATTATTTATTTAGATAAGTATTCGGGCCAATTTTCAAGTTTATAGATAATTAAAAGAAATATTTTTTATTTTTCATATAACTTCCCTTAGCTTGCCTTTTCACAACACAAAGGGGTTTTTATTTGTTAGTATAGATTGTGTCCCACTGCTGGGCAACGACCGCCCTTATTTCCTCCAAATCTTTAAATTTTATGCGATTTTTGGCCATGTTGCCCTGCAAACGTGATTAGATCGTCACACAACCTTTGCCGCGGTCCATTTCGACGGCGATGTCCTCCCTTAGGCGGCTAGTGAGTGATAATCTTTACCCATTTCTCCATCGCATTGTGCGAAGCAGTAAATTTTTTAAGACTCGTTTGTGACTTTTCCATTATTTGACTTGTAGGTATTTATACCAATTTTCGAGTTAATCAAGCCACGCAATAAAATCCTCGCTTCTAAAATTGCCATTTTCCACCAGGACCAGCCATTAAGATTCTTCCATAAAATGTTTGACAACCCCTAATCCTCCTTTGTCCCATCCTTTTTTCCACCTCTGTGCCTCAGAAAGCACGTTATGCCGTTGGTCGCGGCTGTCATTCGTAGATCTTTGACAGTCGTTACAGGTCGTCAAAAGCCCCAAAGTCTGACAACCAGTCTTACCAAGGGATATTGTGTTACCCAGTAACTGGGTTGTCAGATAGGCAGTCGCTCCATGAAAAATACTGATATTCAGCTGCACTCGGTTAGACTGAAAGCCGACCCCAACACACAAGGAAAAAGGCTAGCCAGATTAATTGGTCTTAAGTGGAAATTATCAGATCGAGCTGTCTTTGTATCGCTTCCCTATTTGAAGGGGCCACACTTTCATCTTTTTAGATTGTTTATGAGTAGTAGTTGTTGTTGCGAGTAGAATTTGCAAACCATCACGGACGGACATGTCACAACAAAGCCTGCCATAATGTTTCTACTGAATGGAGGCGCCTGAAACCCAACGCAATAATCATGGTCACCATGCAAGCGCAACTTGGGTCAAAGAGAGATTTTCAGTAGAACGTTCTATGATTTTCCATCCTTATATACCTACCTAAATTATACACAACGTCTTCACACGCCCATTCATCCAAACCTACAGTTGGATCAACAATAAAATAATGAATAGGTATCGTTTCATTCTCTAGAACACCTGAGGTTTATTTCGCTGGGATTTAAAATTCCAATACGTATTTGTGCTCGGTTTGAAAGGGCTTTGGTCCATTGTGGAGTGTCTTTTAATTCTATTTTCTGGCTGTGGCGGCGGCGCGCCGTCACAATGTATCTGTGCCGTGACGCGGCGCAGGCGCACCTGAGTATTTCAACTCGTTTCACTTTGAGAAGCCGCATCTTTACTTACCAACATGATCGGTTAAACGGTTATCTCCGATCCATGTAGGTAGGTAAACTACTTATTTTATGTAGAAGCCGTACATAAGCTCTTATACAATATAAAAAGCTGCTGTATTGTGTGGATTACTCTTCGTTCGTTCGTGTTTAGATTTGGATCATCTTTCATGACTTTTTTTCCAATTGATGATTACTAATCTAATTATGGTTGATCATGAAATTAGAGCTAATTATTAAAAGTCAGAGAATTTAGAATTAAAGTAGCGTCAGACAATAAGAAGGTGGTTGAGGTGAGCGGCGGGGCGCGGGCGCAGGTCACGACGTGCGCAGGCGCGGGCGGCGCGGCGATGTGCACGTGTGCTCCACCGACCACTGGCATAAAGAGAAAAAATAAAACTGGTAGATAAAGCCGTATTTTGACTCGCTTGGAAACTGCGTCCGTTGGACCTTACCAAGGCTTTTTACTTCAATACGTAAATAAATTACAGGTAGGTAGTTACCTGAACTTAACGAAGGCACTGCTAGTGCTGAAGAGTTTGTGAATTAAATATATCAAACCAGTACATATTACTATTTGTTGATAAGTGGGTTTATGTGTCGTTCATAAACAAAGGCATCTAACTACTAAGTTTTGAGCATGCCATGTGTTCAACCGCACTCCACCTACAGACATGAGTCAGTACACCGACAAGTACCCACGTGCATTAAGTTTTCCATTTCAATTAAAATTCTACATAAATGCTCAATAAATCATGTTACCTTTAAGGTTTTCTAAGAATAGATTCTTCTGTTGGTAGAATATCTTCTGTATCTTCTGGCCTGAAAGGTACTGAAGCCTACTCATAACTTTTATCCGGATAGCCGAGGAAAACTAGGTAACTCTTAAATCACTTTTATCTTTAAAAAAAAATCGTACTGACTAATCGTTTGAAAGCTAAGTATGACAAATGAAGTACAATTTACGTGTGCTTTTCAATAATGGCTCTCGTAGACAGGCGCGTCGGGACACCCACCAGAATCGCGTGGCACCGTCGCGTCGCGCTTGTCTGCGGGAGCTCTTGCTCTTGGCACTGAAGTAAAGTGATTTTTAAGTGTGTTTTTTTCAGCATAGTAAATAAACTACTTGTCTTTATGGCCATTTACGTGAAAAATTCTGGATGTATGTTCTGTGAAATGATTATATACACATTGAGTCAATAAATATCAAATATATTTCATTCAATATAAAAATATACAAAGTGCTGCGCCGCCCACACTCCCATAGTGCATGTAATCCGTGAACTTGGCAACACCACAACTCACTCAGGCGCATATCGCGGCCAATAATTTAAAAGGCGTGAACACTTTATCGATCAACCGGCTGCCGCTCGCCCTGGCCTCTTTATACCAATAAAAGATTCGCTTTTAAGATCTTCTTTGTATAAAAGATTCTCTTAAGATTGCCGCCGAGCTAACTCAGCTAATACTTTGGATCTAGATTGTTCAAGTCTAGCAACTGGCAGCTGTCGGAGCTTTAATAGCATAAACTTCATAGGTGTTGCATTGCAAAGCTTATTATTAAAACTTTGTAGATAGCGTATACTGTGTAACTTCAAACTGCTATGACATAAAGCGTTGACGCTGAAGTAAGAGACTTCAGGTCGATGAAAAGGGTTAAAAGTAGAAGTGAAGCCTTTCTTTAGTCAATCACGAGGCTGATTTATGTCAGCACTATAAGTACCTAACGTGAGGACGAGCTACATTCAGATTATAATTGGGAGAGTCGTGCAGTCTGCGGAGTGTGGAGGTGTCAGACAGTCGGACATTTGGTGGGGCTGACGGGGCTGACTCACCGCAGCAGTGTTTGGACACGGCGCGTGGCATTGTCTTTGTCTATAATGTTTTGTCAAACAGAGTTTTGAGAAAATTACAGCCATTATAATAGTGAGCATGTTTATTGAACGCGTCTGCGGCTTGTTGATGTATTGGACGTCGTCTGTGTGTCACCAGTGCGGACGGAGCGCACAACACAACACGCCGTTTAGACATAACATTAGTCGTTGCGAACCGCAGCTGAAATCATTTCAGGTGTTGCTACAGTATTTCAACAAGCCTATATAGCTGTTGATGTCTGCTTCACTGTCACCTATTTACCTACTAGATATTAATTAAACTATAGATTTTCTCTTTCTTGTTCTCTTCAGACCTTAACTTTAAGGATAATGAAGAAGCAGCTTTAATATGTAGGTGTAAAAACATAAATAATTGCTTTGTGCCTATGGCATCCTTATGGATTCTACTTGGCTCCTCGTTCACAAGAATTTAATAGTACGGAGTGATAGCCCAACTGCCCAAGGCAATAAGTTATGGTTCAAGTACTTCGCATTCATATGGACGTACCGTCAGAACAATTTCTCCGAGTGTCTGTGAGCCATAGATCGCAATCAGCCAGTTTATTTGACGTTGAGCGTGACGTGCGATGCTCGGCTGCCTATAGGAATGCAATATGGTCAGGCCAGCCCTAAATCCCAGAGTAAACATTCCACCCACACCTCGCCTCGGGTAACTCAATATATGGCGCTCAGATCCTACGTAGGGTTGCGAAATTTAAAATTTAAATTGCGTAATTAACATGGTTGGGCTAGTGCTTGTAGTAGAAGTGGCTTTTTATTATATGGGTGCTATTATTAGATCGAAAGACTTTGAAATCCGTATTAGTTACTTGAAAATGTTTTCTTATGATTTAGATTCAGAGGTAAATCAAATCTACGTAAGTAACTCGAGACTACATCCTCACAACATTGTTGGTCGACTCTGCACCTATTCTGTGACTGTATGACTTCTAAGTATGTTTACTTAGGAGATAACCCTAGTGCTCCCCTTGTCAGACGCACCGGCCCCTAGTTTAATAAAACATCTCGATAATGAAAAGTCAGGCATTCACAGAGGGTGGCGAATTAACCCTCAAACCGGAGCCGCGCCCGTGCTCCGCGAAACTAAGTCCTGTGACGTCGACACACTCGCTAAAATTAAACTATAGTTGCGTGCTCAACGTCGCGCAATAAATATCTTAATGATATGGAATCAGAAAGTATCTTCGTGTACGTTCGATGTAAAAAGACGTAAGTGAGTGCGAGGGCGACGCGAAATGTGTTTTACGTTTTTTATTGAAGGTTCTTTATATGCGGTGTGGTAAGTAAAGTGCATAGTGTGCGGTGTTCAAGGCACATTTGACATTCATTGCGTTTTATTCAAGTCGGCACGTGCGACGCCACCTGTCGCTGATGCTGCACTTGTTCTAACTTTACCTACCAGCTATTTTAAATTAATAAATGCTAACGAAATTGCATGCGCATGGAAATTTACCGCGAACCCATTGCGTAGGTATAATCTTGTAGACGTTGTGATTAAACTTAGGGCTATTTCTTGGTAGATTTCTATAATTACAATTTTGATTTCATTGTGCATTTAAAGAACATGGTTTTTAAGTCTCGTATCTGTTAATCTCGAATAACTTAAAGTAGACTTGGGTTCATGTGTAACTGTCTCTAAGCACGTAATTTAAAATCAAGGAAAAGCATCAGCATAGAATATTAGTTTGATTAAAAATAATCGATTCTGGGCTCGTCCGATGCAAATGGCCGGCGCCGGATGGACCTCCCATCACTTCAGCACTGCACCGACAATCGGTGACAATACAAATTCAAGATGGCGCCGGCATGGTTTATTGCTTACTCGACATGTTCCTACCTTTGGAGTGAGGACCAATAAACGCTTCCGCTGGCTACGTGCTACGATTTATTTGATTGTTTAATGAGTTGAATAAGCAATTTGATTTTTATTCATCTCACATGCTACTCATTAAATAAACTTTGAACACCACCACAACTCTATCTGCGTTTGTCTTATAATCACAAGTACCTAGGCGACCGAGCTCTGTTCTGGTGGTAATAGAGAATGCTCATATAATAGTACAGGATAGTTCATACTAATTCCACGCTGCCATGATAGTAGGTACTTACTAATTCCATGCTGCAATTATAGGAGGTACTTACTAATTCCATGCTGCCATGTCATTGTTCTAAGGTAGCCATCTTGTTCTAAACTTTGGGCGACCGAGCTCTGTTCGGGTGAAAATACGGAGAAAACGAATTTTCCCAGATATGAGACCTAGCTAGATCGAGTTTTCGCCTGCGTAAACCCATATGTTGCAACTTTCATCGAATTCGTTAGAGCCGTTTTCGAGAACGTGATTATAAATATATATACAAATATTGCTCGTTTAATAGTATAGGATAAGCCAGACGTCTATAAAACAATAGTTTTGAAATCTCTATCGATAAAAATGCAATAGAAAGATGAAAACCACAAGTTAAAGTGAGTAGCTTTTTATATAAGCGGTTTATCCGACAGACGTGCATTGAGTATGATAATAGAAATTACTTTTATATCAATGTAAACATGGTTATGTCATTATTAAAGCGATATCCTCGATTCATTTCAATTCAGATTTGTCGAATGTACCAAATAAGGCTTCGAGAAGTTAGAAGTTTAAATGACGATCGAAACGCGAAACGATCGAATTGGACATTATCTATCAGTCACGAGAACTAGAGCCGTTTTGGGAAGATTAACGTTCTACAAGCAGTGCCAACTGTTTCAGTTGCCTGCGTTAATGAACAGTGCTTTATTGATGTACGAACATTAATATTGTAAGACGATCAACACTATATATACTTAGCCTACTCTTGTTTACACTTTTCCATTTGCAGTATAACAACAGAGTTCAATACAAATCGTGATTTCCGTGTGATTGAACAATACTGCTAGGTTGAACCTACGTGCAGTTCGTGACGTGTCCAGTCGATCAATTCGCTCATGATCACCGCTCACCTTTCGAGTGCCAGTCAATAAGGATACTAATGCATGATCTAAAACGGATCAATGATCCTTCTGTAATATTATTTACTGTGATTTGAAGCGACTCTTTCGTAATCTAGAAAGATATTTTGTATCATTCGATAACAGCTAAACCGTAGAGGAGAGTCAAAAGCTGGATGCTGCTGATGGGAGCAAATTTAAAACTTATATTAAAAGTTCACTTTGTAAACTAGCATATTACAAATTAGAGGCTTATATCCAAGATAAGCATACTTGGAAACATGCTGGTCCTGCTCCATAGGACAATCTAGAGTCTAGACAAAATCAAACTGGTTGCTAATGTAATTGTATCATTTACAATTTTTTGTGTCATTGATTTTACATTCTGTGATTATTTTAACTTACAAACTGATTTATTAGTATTACTTGTAAAAAATTTAGTAATATCGTATTCTTCTGCAATGTTTGTAAATATGTGAGCACCATGCATATCACATAATTAGTTTATCTGTCATTGCTTCCTTTTTTATTCTTTTTATCTATTGTGGTTTAGTAATTTTATTCTAAGTTTTCACATATAATTATATAATTAATGTATCTATACAAAATCTTGTTACAAACATTATAAAAGAGTAACGGTGGAGTTTCTTGCCCATTCTTTTCCATACTTAACTATCTTTTGGAAGGGGCGACTAGAATCAACTTTATTTTGTTATTTGTAAATGTTCACTTTCAAAAATGTCTTTCATGTGCCTAATTGAAATAAACTATTTGAATTTTACTTTGGAATTAGTCAAAACATATTCAATACTCTTACTAATTAGTGTTGAAATAAATTAAAGTAAACGACGTTGCCTGTAGCAAGTTCTTAGCCCGCTAATCAACTTATGAAATAATTAAATTATCTTGGGAATGTCTGTAGGTGGTAGCACTCCTCATGACGAAATAATTCTTAACGATCATTTGGAAGGTAAATTAAATGCGTCCAGTACCTTCGATACCAATAATATATTGATTATGAGATACTTATTAACAATTTAATTAATTAACTTATATATCGTTTTAAGTTTTTAATTGGGCCACTTGTAATAAAGTTGATTGCCACTTATCTATGTCTCAATTAAGTTAAATGAGGTATACTTGGAATTATAAGATTAGAGGAAACAGGTGTTGGTGGAATAACAAATATAGCCGACGTGGCTGAGGATGTCTACGATTCTACTAATTACGCGCATTTGCGTGGTCATTACATGTCTAATATGGACAGTTAATGTCCACTAATGTCGTTATATTTAGAACTAGACATTAGTCGCTATTCATTACTTGCTAACTGGACTACCTACGGTACTTATGTTTTTTTTCATGGACGTGTAGGACTTATCTATAACTAAGTCTTGTGAGAAGCTCATGGCTTTCTACTTTATAGTCGATTGAACTTTATCGAACTGATTGAAGTTATGCTGCGACTTAACGATCTCATTTGAATATTCCATCAAGCATCTAAGGACTTGAATAACTCTATGAATAATATCAAAATAAAATCTGTGAGATTACGAGACTCCATCACAGTCTGTGGGCACAAAGGAGCATTAAACACGTCTATGTCCCATGGCCCGTCGGTATCAGGAATAGTAAATTAGAAGGCGAGTGCACCTGTGTGGCCCGCCGACCAAAAAACGTACCCGCTACCTCTGGACTAAACGAATTATTAACCACTACCTGCGACACTCACACGTGTTCCACACTAAATATCAAGAAACTTTTATCATGCAGCCCATCCATTGAAACATTCCTTTTACATGTAAATCTCAGAATGTCTCATCGACCAGTAATGGACATCAACGGTGTTGAATCACACATTTCACGGTGATTTGTAATAATCGAAATATTAGTCAAGTGGTCCCGCCTTCATTCTCAGGTGCATTTTTGTATTGAAGAAACGTTTGTGTTTTTTTTCTTGTGTTTTAAAAGACCTTTAAACGTCAAGTTTCCCAAGATTTGTTAATAAGGCAAGTTTTAGAGTTCTGTGCTTGCATTATAAATTGCCCTGAGATTTATTCTTGGGATCTATGTATACCTATGGATGGAGTATTTTACCCAAATTTGGCTTAGTAATATCTATCTTAAGTAGAATCAATATAACGGAAGAGTTTTTCAGTTATTCATAACTCTGTTTTAGTTTACTCTTCTGATCGTAGTTCCCTTTTATGCGGTGGTTAGCATGAACTTATAGTATTTGAGTGTCTACAATACATACTGCCATTTTTGATCTTGTTCAGAACTCAAACGTAAAACATCGACTCCATCTTGACCAAATTTTTGACTAGTCATTTCGGTCATTATAATTTTCTGGGTTGTTTCGGAATTTTTATTAGGTTAAGATAAGCCATTCAGAAGGGTGACCGTTTTTGTCAATATTAAAATGTTTTCAAACTTTAAATTATTTATTATATTTCGAGAATGGGAAATGTATTGTATGTGAAATTGGTTCGAATATTTGAATTATTCATCATAAACACTGATATCATACCACATCTGGTAATATTCGAAGCTAAAGCTAAAAAAATTAAATGGATTTTTATTTAATGTTAAATGGATTATTATTTAGATGATTTGTATTTATGTTGCGAAAACTTTACAATGGTATGGAGTTCTTGATGATGACCAAGTTTTACCATTCTGACATTACCATATCATTAAATTATTTATTGTTTGTGGTCTTGGACACCTGCAACATGGAAAGTAGTCTTTGAGATGACGTCAGACGTCACAGAGGCATCATCGGTTGGTATTGTGGCGTGACTAATGGTCGCAGTATGTGGCAGCAGGTTGATAAGCCGCCGGCGCCGGCCTGCCGCTGCAGATAACCCTGCCACCGCTCACCGCTGACCTGCACTCGTCGTCGCCTTCGCCGGTACACAACACAATCTATCACTAGTTTATTGTTCGTTATCGATGAACAATAAACTCTTCTACGCCATCCGTTTGTTATGGATACAAAAATCAAGTCAGCTTCGTTAAAACTCACCGAGGTATTGGTGTCTGAAAATTTTGTTTTTCACCACTGCCAGCGATCGATGACAATAAATTTGATGTCAGCAGGACATTTGCGATTGCAAAAAACTTTGATTGATCACTACGGCTTTTTCGCTGAATACTGATATATGTATGGATCGGTTTAATGTAAACAAATTATCGGGAAGAATGCCAATGCAGAACATTCGTCCGTTTTTACAGAACGTTTAAGGAACACAAGTTCCTCATTACGTAAACTCAAAGCGGCTCTTTCAGCTCACCTGCATCCATAAGAGATTCTTATTCCTTTTATATAGCAAACATAAAAATGTACATTTTCAGGCCAAATATGGCGGACGGAATGGTCGATGGAAGGCACTGATTTCTTTTAATAACGAGCTCCCTTGATTTAAGGCGACGACAACTTTCCTTGCGGAGTTAGAAACAAAAAACCACACCACTTAGCTTTGGTGATGGCCTTACATAGATGGACGAGTGGATCGCGCTTAAACTTTGCTAAGGATGCTCGTCGGGAAAGGAAAGCCATAAAATTTCTTTGCGTCTGGCGAAGTGCGGTTTACCAATGCAATAGGCGCTTAGTAGATACCTGCGTAGTAGATATGCGTCGTACGCATATTTGTGTTATGTGTAGCTTTGTATTTTACAAGGTAATCTGTGTCTAAACATTGTTGCTTAAATGTTAATAAATAGTAATATTAGCTGCTGCAATGAAGTAAATCAACATATCTGACAGCATTGCCGTATATTACCCATTTTATTATAGCCACCTTAGTACTTACTCAAACACAGTAAAGATCAAATTTCACGACTTCAGTGCAATAACTATTATCTAGGTAGACGTGATTCGTGTACTTTATTTAACTTATAAAAGCAGGTATTGGAAAAATGTTAATATAATCGTTGAATTTATGCGCCGGCGCCGTTGTCCGTATAGAGTAGATACTAGGTATTGGTCGATGACGTCACCTCGCGGCGCGACGCGGTGCGCGGGCGCGGGTACGTTGGCGAGGTGCGCGCGCAGGCTCGCCACCATTGGGTCGCGACCGCGACACCTGCAAATCGCGAGTCATTGCTCTCAGCGTCGGTCGTCGCATCGGCGTAGGATTGCTGCACGTGTGTGGCCCTCCAGTAACTAGAAACTTGTTTTAATGTAACTGAATCTGCATAATGCGCACACGACGTGAAGTGACAGCACAATTGTAGTAATCCTCTGTACTGTTCTTGTTATTCATGACTATTGAGAGCTGAGTTATATCGCCTGCTTCTTAAATATCCTTTGGGCTTTACAGCACGCTGTTTTTACCTGACTGTATGAGAGCTGTCCAGTTGATTGTACTACAATAAAGCATTATTATGCAAAGGTATAATTATTTGTCTGTTTTCTAAGTCAAAAGTGGGTTGTTGAAGTCTTTTGTCTCCAAGCACTTTGTTCAAAGCATTTTTATGGTGATTAACAAACAGGTAGTCGCAGTTCTATTGTCAGCAACCAATTACCGCTTGTAAAAATCTTAAAAAGGGCACTTTTACATAATAACTTAATCTCAGGCAGATAACAAAAGAAGTTCTTATGTAACGAATACTGATCTCAAGGTCGTTTTTGCTGTTGGAGAGGTACTGTCAAAACCTTTTAACCACCACTTCGGTCTCGGTTTGAAACTTCGAACATGACAAGTCTCAATAAGACTTATTCAATTTCATATGTACTTTCTGAGTAAAATTATCTAACATTTGATTGTCCATTGACTGCCGGTGACGCAAAATATATCGAGGAAGCTGGATATACTAGGTGTTCCTTTTGATATTCCATAATTAATAACTCTAGGGTATTAATGAGACCATGTCAAAGAATCCACTGACATATGAATTATTATTATTATTATTTTTCATTCGATAAAATTCGACAAGGACGATTATTTACGTAAAACACCCTGACGTGAAATATAAAAACAATATAAAATAATTCAGACTACTTTTGTTCATAAAAAAAAAAATTACAACGTCGCATTTTCTTAGCTTTAAATATGAATGATTGGTTTGAATGAAAATGATTTACTTGTGATTATCAATTAAACTTAGATACACTCATCGAGAGTCTAGTGTAAAGTGACATTTAAAAAAAAAGAAAACCTGTTCATTCTTTGACATGGTCTGGTTAATACCCTAGGTAGGGTTATAACTAGTGGCTCAAATCGGAAACCAGCACTGAGCATTGCATGGTGACATGGGAAGAGGTATTTGCCCATCCTGTGGGCCAAATATATACATATATTGATGCTGTGTCTCTTACACAGCTACTATTCAATAGGGTTATTCTTAATGTCTTCATAATAACAGTAAGAAAATACTGTCAAGTGGTTTTTCAGTTATTTGTCGTTGTTGATTAGTTTGGTTTTTGGGTAATATGTAGCGGCATTCATGCTTCAGTTTTTTATACAAGTACTTGTTCTCAGGTGAGTCATCGATGCACTGCATCAATGTTTAATAAGCACTTGAATGTATATAACAAAATGAGCAGACTGACTGAACAAAGCTTCATGAAGTACACAATCGAACTGGTCGCAACCTGGACTCAATACTAGCGACAATCGTTCATTGAAATGGACAGTGGGGATTATTTAGGGTATTTCCGTTACACCACCGACGCATGACCACCTGAATGTAAGCATACAAGTATACAAGATCGCGAAGAAATACTGCTAACTGATGAATGGGCGATATTAAGAATAGTGTTGTCGGAGCAACGGTCGGGTTTGAATAGCGCATCGACTGTCGGTGCGCCCGCGCCGCCTTATTGCCTATTGTTAGCGAACAAACGCAGGAAACTGTAAAGTCGAAAGTCCGCTGAGAGATTTCGCCGTACAGACAGGTAGGTCGCAGGTGTTTCTATTCTTTGTCGACGAACACTTGGAGCTGCAAACAACGTTATAAACAATGTCGAACCTCTCCACCTGGTGACAATGCTTTTGGATCTTGGAGGATCATTCACGGATATGACATAATGTACCTACATGAACTTACGGCTTTACGAGAAACGATCTTCAAATCGGCTAAGTTTTGTTACAAAATGCTATTTTGACTGGGAAATACTAGGTCTACATCAAATCAAATTCAACTATTAACTTCTAACCTCAAACTCAAAGCATTTATTTCAAATAAACCAATTACAGGCACTTTTGAATTGTGTACATTTGGAACTGCAATAATACAGGAAAAATACATCACGAGGAGGAAAGACGTAGATACCATAATAAACTAATTTATACCATTTTATCATGGAACGCCAATTTCCCGATGGCACTTGGCAGTCCTAATAATTTGTGCCAAAAGCATGGTCCCTCTACAGAGACTACACAACTCCAATGCGGTTTTACTTGTCAAAGAAAAGGAAGTTGTTTTTAAGAGTTTTGCGAAAGTATAAAGGGATATATCAATTAGCACAATGCTAACATTGCTAACTCATTGTGTAGTCAGCAGCGGTGTTGGTACAACACTAGCGTAGTGCTGGAAGATACGCTTTTGACTTACAATGCACGTGCAGAATTTACGGGAATTCATTTATTTCACCTTGAGAAGAGAATCAGAATAAAGAGATTTACTAAAGAATAGAACCTTTTCACGTATTACGTTTGGATAATAGATATTTAAAGTAGGTGTGCATGAGAAAACCCAAGTGTACATTCTGTAAATGATTTAACAGACAGAAACAGTTTTGAGCAGTAAACTTCATTTAACTTCCGTTTGGATTGGCAATACTTTCTACTTATTTATTGCAACTTGCATAAACAGTTAGTCCGCCCATATAAATGTATTATGTGGAATTGGTAAAGTTAATCTATACTAATATTATAAAGAGGTAAAATTTGTTTGTTTGTGTGTTTGTTTGTTTGTAAATTTGTCTGTAGGGGGTAATCTCCGAAACTGCCAGTCGAATTTGAAAAAATCTTTTTACATTGGATAGCCCAATTCTTGAGGAAGGTAAGGCTTGCGGACGAAGTCGTGGGCAGAATTTAGTGGAAAAATAAAGTGAAATGTAGCTTTATTTTACTCGTGTTTTTCTGTAAATACTGCTATACTATTTTATTTTTTTGACCAATAAACAAATGAAAAACTGCCGCTCTTATGTAAACGTTCATGTACGAAACTATCATAGGCTCATAGGTATAATTACAGCCTTGCACCCTACTATAGAACGGCACAAAACGACTGAAAACCTTCCCCACGTCACTTTCCCCTTCGTCACGGTTCGCGGCGTGACGCGTTACCATGGCAACGGCTTTCCATACCCACCAGCATTGGTCGGAAAATTCAACATGGCTGCTGGTATCGATCGCGAGGGGTGTTTGAATAGGCTGCGAAAGGGGGAGGGGGGAATTGGGGAGACGGAAAATTGTATTCACAATGTTAAAGTTTACATATTCAATTTATTGTGAGGTAACTGAAGTATGATCCTGTGATGGCTATGATACATTTCGAAATTATTTTTATATTTCATGTCTGTGTTGTGTTGTTGAAAAAATAATACTTTGCGTTCTACTTTGTTTTTAGCCAGAGTAAAATACCTACGTTATCATTAAGTTAAACAACTATAAATGAAGGTAAGATTAAGATTATCTTTGTTTAAATGGCAGGCCTAGGCTGGCACCCTGCTGGGGTTGCGGGTTTGTCCGAAAGGGATATCGCGGCCCCGGCACACGGGCAACGGAAGGAACACGGGTGGGTTTTAGTCAGTAAAAGTCTGACACGCCCTCTCGCCCCGCCCAGATCGGGAGAAGCCATTTGACGAAGTCCCATCCTCAAAAAAAAAAAAAGGCCTAGGCTGACATCATAGACGCTTTCTGATAAGATTGGGTTGTAACTTGTAACATGTCATGTATAACTTGCTAACTCGAGATCATCTATGGTAATTCTATGCCAAAATATAATGTATGTAGTCTAACTAAAAATGAAAATCTTTCACTCATTAAGGTGGTTCCGCAGTGGTCGCTCGCGAAATTCTAATTTTCTTACGTTTTTTTGCCATTTGCAGGTCAGTGTCAAGGTTGTATCTTGATCAAAATATGATTCGCCACCCTAACAAATATGTATTGACAGAATTATAATCATTAGATTCAATAATACATCTCTCTAAGTTACATTTGTTCTTTTGAATGATTTTTTAATGAAATCATGACATTTGAGACACTCCTAAACCATAAAGATGTCTCTAGCCCTTAAAACTAACCTGGATGAAAGAACCTTTGTTGTTCCATAACTTGGTGGGATACCTTATAAAAATGTTAATAGGCGCCGCTACATTGCATTCCGACATATCTACTATTAACAGTTCATAGGCAACTAAATGTTTTATAAATATTAGTAAAATATCATTGTTCCCCAAGCGAAGTAAGTAATATTGTTGCAGTGCAACGTAAAACATTGTGGTGGTTGATAAACCTTCTACTAATGAAATTTTATTAGAAGACAAAGTGAGGAATAAAGAGTCATTGTCCATAAGTAAGTGCCAACAAGCTGCGTCCACACGTGCGCTTGTGTATATTTTAGAATTAGGAAGAGGCGCCCGCGCCGCCGCGCGCCGCCCGCCTGTCGGTTGCTGATAGACGCACGAACAATATGCGCTAAACGCCAGTATACACTGACTGCGGTATTGTGTGTGCCTTGTAAGAATGAGTATGTAGAACGACCAATATGATATTCTCACAGTTGTTGAGGTATACTGAAATGACGATGATGACCACGACCACGAGACGATCATGATCGTTTCAATTTCGATTCGTTAATTGTCTAATTTCCTTTTATTATCATCTTCCTGGCATTACCCATGTTACTTGTGGTCAATGCAACACGTTTTCTCTTTCCACTCTTCCCTATCAACCGTCACGCTATCGTTCACTCCCTTCTCTTTCATATAATTCCTCACACAATCCATCCACCTTTTCTTTGGACTTCCTTTTGTCTCATTTCCTTTAACTAATGTAATTGGTCGATATCCGTTTTTTGTTAAGGTAAATATATAAATGAAAGCTTATGTGTTCGCAAGCTGCAAACTCGTTTTCAGTAGTTTCCAAAAGCTAGATGAAGAAATAAACAGTAAAAACAAAGACTTCTATATTTCTTCAAAAACTATGTTGAAATATTACGTAAGGCCCGTTCATACATACCTCCACCACACCACATCGCAGCGACAAAACGTGTGAAAGCAGTGATGGTTTCGTGTGAATAGTGTCGCTGCAACTTTTTGCAGTTGCGTTATGGTTGCGTTGTCGTTAGTCTATACTATAGTTGTGATGTGGTTATGTTGTGGCTAGTTTTTGCAGACAGACAGATCGTTGTTTGCGTGGCCGGCCGCTAGTGCGCGGTGGTTGCGTTGTGGCTGCGATGTTGCCTTGATGTGGTCGGTATCGCCCACAAAGTTGAATTTGACGGTGAAATGTGGTCCGTACGAATAAACTATCCATTTTCATACAAATATAGCGCCCGTCAATGTGTTGTCGTTGTGGTGTGGTTGTGGTTCGTGTGATAGGGCCCTTATATTTAAGAATATGGGCAGTGCGTAATCCAAGATAACATCGCTATGTAGAAAATGTAATTACAGAATATATTAATATTTTCAACCGAGAAATACCAACTAGGTATATCTGCCATCATGTCATTTTAGACTACGCGTTGTGAAGACATATTGCAGAAATTACAAAGACTGTTAGTTACTTTACTAGACGAACATATAGGACAATAACTTGGCCAAGGACCAATGATTTCTGTTTATTCAGTAATTTTCCTGAATTTTCATACCTATTTCGTCCGATAAGGCCTTGCTACACTTACACTACACAATAAGTATTGGCGTAAATAAAGAGTGGAAATGCTAGCCAATGAGTTCTTTATAGTTGTAAGTTCGTTGTTCACTTCAAAGGTGGTTACGGCAGCACAAATGCATTATGAAACACGCCTTGGCGCACGTAAAGTCATGTCACTTGATATAGTGTCAAGTAGCTATTGTAGTCAGATACTGTAAGTTATAGCTGGCGGAAGCATTTCGCGCCGGAAGCTCTGTCGTCTTTTTGTTTCGCTTTTTGAGTGCAAAGACGCCGCTTGACACGTGCCATAGTATATTTAAAAGTTTTAGATGCAACTTTTCTGTTGTTTTTTAGCGGGAACGGGAAATCTTGGATGCTACTAGCAGAGACTAGACATTCTAGACAAGCAAGACATGAGGAATGTAAAGTGGATGCGGAGCTTTCGATTATTTTACCAATGATTAATTTAAAAAATGTTTATATATGTTTATATACTCAAAAGCATTGTAGTAGACGTAAAAAAAAAAGTTTTACAAAATAAGTACTATATCTACAAACGTGTGGGTGAGCACTGCTCTCCTAGCTAGGTTATGAAAACCTGTGTTATGGAGAAGCAGTCCGGTCCCCTAAGGTATAATGAAGTAAAGGTTACATAGTGCTTGTGATGTTACTGTTACAATTTTGGAGTATTGAGATGGACAATTAAAGTTTAAGATACGTTTTATTAAAAGTGAATGATGATCCTAGAATGAACAGATATGTTGACTGTTTAGGTTGTAGAGATATCACAATGTATGGAGATCCTGGGAAATATGTAGGTAGAGACAACAAAGACCGATGTGCTGCCAACACATTTATGAGTTTATTCGGCCAAATACACGTGTATTGGCTTACAATGAAATTATTTATTAGCATATCGGAATTAGCAGAGATTTATTTACACAGCGCAGCAATGTGAACATGAAAGCGTCTTGTTGATTGTTGTGCCGGCATCAGCTCTGGGCAGATGACCAGATGTTATGACACCGCGGACTAACAAATAAACGAGCGATTTTACTGTCGATATAATGTTTGATGTGGTGTTTTATCTTTGGGGTGGGCGTGTCCGCGAGACAATGATCTATTTTTACTTGGGCGCGTAAAGAGGCGGCCACGTGGCGGGCAGCTGCGCCGGCGCACGTGCCACGTATTTATACTGAGACGCCGACGACGACGCCGCGACGCCCGCCCTTAAGTCGAGGATGCGTATTCTTGACCGTCAATTCGATGCAAGCGGTTCATTATGAGCTTTTTAACTGATTTAACATTGAAACGGGTCATTTTCATCTACGTAGTCTCCGGTCCTGACTTTGCCAGACCTTACCTGTCTACAAGACAGCTCTTACAATGAAGACTCATAGAAAGTTTCAGTTGACGATACACTTGGAAGTGTACCTCATAGTAAAGTGAAACCTAACTGGGGAGATGAACACATTTAGAAAAAACCTGTCTGAGATAGAGAGACCAGGACCACAAAGAAACGTGTTTTGTCGATGGAAGAATAGACAAAGTGAATAAACAATCACAATCTGTCATCTTGTCTATTCTTCCGTGGACAAAACTCGTAGAAAACCCGTTTCTATGGTTGTCATGCTATGCGAGCTGGAAGAAGAAAAAAAGCAGATGAGGCAAGACAATCCATTATGGGTGAGACATACCGGGGGGCTGTATCGTAGAAGCGCCAAGAAAAGTAAGTAAGACTTCTGAAGATAGCTCTTGAATCTATAAACGTCTATTCTGTGAGCTACGGGAGAAATCGTGAATCCAATCATCTTAAGAACTCCTTGCGGTAACGAAATACAGCCCATCCGCTACTGGCCAGTCACTTTCTTTCTTTTTCACAATTTATATTTAAAAACGTAGCCAGGACAGCTGTGCCCGTGGGTGTGATATGACGAGTAGGAAGAAGCGACAGTCGCCGGACGGCGAAATATGAACACCCTCTGGGGTTATTAATCTGCTCAATTATTATGAAACTGACGCACAAGGCGACATGCGTCTTCTTTGTCGCATCCGTTGTAGGTAGGGGTGACACTTCAGTTTCTAGCGTTAGGATTAACCTAGAATTTTCTCAATTTGTATTGTGAAAATGTTTCAAAATGTTTATGGTTTTCGTCGAAACTCTTATGGCGGCTGTACACTTCTGTCCGAGCGCTCTCGGTAAGTCTTACGAAAAAGTCTCGAGCGTGGGGCTTCAGCCCGAGTTCAGCCATGTACTTACACTCCCGCGCCTCGCCAAGGAACATCCACGCATTTCTGAAACTACTAATCTGCTGAAGCTCATGTTTCATCTTTCCTTCTGGCGTGAAACCACATTTTCCGTACACAGAAAATATATATATATTTCTTGCAAAAACGAGAATTTGTACTTACATCTTTATTTAAAATTGTTCAACATTGAAAACAAGAATGGTTGGGTACCAGGCTACCAGTCGTACCTGAGGACATTACCGTAATCTCTGCCTTTGACGGGAAAATTGAACATCGTTTCGTTAGTAAAGTTATGAGGATCGAGTATCGACATAACTCAATATAAAAACTGCAGTTTATTCGATGGTATTTGAAAGCTCTCAAGTTCCTTTGTCATGTCAAAGTCAAAGTCAAACAATTTATTTCAATTAGGCACATAAAAGGCACTTATGAACGTCAAGTTTACAAAAAATAGAATTGATTCTAGTCGCCCCTTCCAAAAGGTAGTTTTCGTATGGAGAAGAATGGGCAAGAAACTCCACCGTTACTCTTTTAAAATGTTTTTACAATATTTTGCATACATTAATTATATAATTATATGTGAAGACGATGCATCTAGAATAAGATTACTATACCGCGATAGGTAAAAAAGAATGAAAAATAAAGCAATTACAGATAAATTAAATATGTGACATATACATGGTGCTCACATATTTACAAACATTGTAAAATTATAGGATATTCCTAACATTTTAACAAGTAATACTAATAAGTCAGTGTGTGAGTTCAAGAAATCACAGAATGTAAAATCAGTGTTATAAAAAATAACAAATACATAATTAAATAAGCAACCAGTTTGATTTTGTCTAGACTCTAAATTGTCCTATGGAGCAGGACCAACATGTTTCCAAGCATTCTTATCTTGGATATAATCCTCTAATTTGTAATATGCTTGTTTACATAGTGTACTTTTAATATGAGTTTTAAATTTTCTTTCATTTAATTGTAATATATCACAAGGTATTTTATTGTAACATTTAACACAGTACCCCATAAAAGATGTATGTACTTTAGATAATCTGAAAAATGGTCATGTGGGCATAAAGTGCTTTTGAGATTTGTTACTTCAAAAGGTTTTTAGGAGATATTGTTTTTAAATGCAAGCAAGCTTTTCTATGTGGCCAGTGCGTAATAATTTAATTAATTAAATTATAGATGTTAGATGAAGATTTTCCACAGAGTGAACGTTATAACAGCCCTGGCGTGTTGGGCGGCGCGCGCGCTCGGCTGCCCGCTCCAATGTACGCGGACAGGTGTGACCGGCTGCCGCGCATTTTCATACAAAACCAACGTTTCAGATATAAAAGGCACTTCCTTTCATCCCACTACCCACCGTCGGGAATGCCCATTAATTTGCCAACACAATATTTTTAGTGCGCGGCTCGCGTGTAATATATCGTGGCCACGTGTCGCCGTATGTCGCCCGCCGAACGGCTGCGTCAAATTATTTTCGTTCATGTCACAAGATACAGCGTTCATCTGGACCTTTCTTCCTTAAAAATCACACCATTTGTTGGGTTAATGTAGTTACACGCATAATGCATCCGGTGGAAAACGCGTGCGCCGCCTCGCTGCCCGCCTGCCGGGAAACTACATGACTGACCGCCGCACCCGCGCCGCGTAGCTGAGACATAAAAGAGACATAAAAAATCTAGATTTTCTAAATAACATATTATTTACATTCACAATTTAATAACATTTTAGGTTAATGCTATGTTGTCCGTTTTATACATCGGAATTATCGAGGCAGGATTTTCTCGAAACGATTTATTTATGTGCGAATCTTGTTGTAAATCAGTATTATTTGGTATTTAAAGTGTGCTTTCGAGCCAGTGGTTACTGTAATCATTCGCGTATATCTCTCCGTTGTAAAGATATATGCAAATCATCTAGCAATTTTCATGGAAACTGGCCGTTTCGGCGGATGATGGATGGCGGCCGGCGCCGGCGGCGGTTGGCTCGCGCTACAATTTTTGCATTATCGCACCATTTTATGCTTCTCTCGCCGAAACCATCCATCAAAGAGTATAAGCATCTCGATACAATCATTTTGTTTTAACACTCGTCTATTTTAGAGTTCTGTTACCGCGTGATATTACTCCTGAGCGACAATAAATCTTTTTATATGCGCCAGATAGGTATTTTTCACATGTCAGATAATAGTTCTTTGTGATATATTTTTATGATTTAATACAATCCTTTTTATTACCGTTACGACTTATTAATGGTGACTTTTTCAACGCGGGATTAACATCAAAGGTGGTTTCGTATAGAGATAAAATGCGCTCAATTTAAAAATTGAAATATTGCGGAAAAAAGTTGTTGTTTTCCTTTGTGCTTGCTTTTATTATTTTTGTGTAAATGCATTTAATTTTAATTTTTATAAACGGCTTAGTGATAAGATTAATAGATGTATTTATTGTTGAATATAAATTTTCATAACGAGAAGTTTTGAAGTACGTTCAATGGAAATTGTTTTGTGGAAAATGGATACTTGGAATCGACTATGAGACACGCGTACCGCTGAAAAATGTAGAAATTTCTAATTCAATTTAGATATCCAAGTACCTACTGGACAAGAATTGAACACACGTAATTAAAACCTTTTTTCATGTCGTGTTTAAAAGAAAATAGTTACGAATGATTAATCTAGGACTGGTGGTTGGTTGCGCGCGCATTGAAGACAAACGCGGTGGACAACTGTTGTCTGCTCGTCGCGACAGCTGCGTTCCACTTGCGCTCAGCTGCGGACATAGATCGGGAACAACGCGGTTTACTGATACAAGTATTGCATATATTAAAATGTTCGGGACATTTTCACAGACAGAAACATGACACGGCTTCGAAAGTAGCGCCCGATTTTCGTAGGCTGCTGTGTTTGCTCCTGCGCAGTCTGAACTATACTATCGCAATGTATGATTAGTCACACAACTGTGCATGCTTTTTGTACTTTTAGATAGTTTCGTTTTTGGATTCGTAATGAGAATATTCGCCTCTCATTTTCATGACAAGGCAAAACAATTTCATTATTTTAAATTTTAAAGGTTTTTATGAGTATAGAGTTAGACAGTTTTCCCGGATGGAGAATCTACTAATAATACATTTCGAAAGCTTCATGGATCGAGCTTACAATAACACCACCCTGTCTCAATCTGCTTAGCCTTTCCCAACTATATTGGGGTCGGCTTCCAGTCTAACCGGATGCAGCTGAATACCAGTATTTTACATGGAGCGACTGCCTGTCTGACCTCCATAATCCAGTAACTAGGTAATACGATACCCTTGGTAAGACTGGTTGTCAAACTTTTTGGGCTTCTGACGACTCGTAACGACTGTAAACGATCCACGAAAGACAACCAGGGCCAACGGCTTACGATGATTTCCGAGGCACGGCGGAGTCTCGGTATGTGAAGATGGGAACACCAGTATTCTGTAAAAAAACTCTCCGTGAAAACGCAGGTGAAGTTAACTAGAAGTGAGCTCATTCAACCTGATGATTGAAGTAACTTTAAGTTCACCTCACCTACGTTTTCACGTTTGACAGAATATATCTGTTGAAGAGCAACTCAACGCTTTGCCTAAACGATGTAGCCATTACCTTATATACGCGAAACGACGCAGAACGAGTATCAGTCGTGTTTTCTCTTCAACTCTAAACCTTATAGCTTTGCAATACTTAGAATCTCTCCTTATCAAATATAAAGGATACAATTGTTACTAAATGTCGCTGTCATGGTACCAATGTAGGTATTAGTCATGGAAATCCAACGGCTTTGCTGGTTTAATTAACCGTTACATGTTCATAAATAAAGGTACATATCAGTATAGCGCGGTTGGATGTTGGATTAGTATCAACTCAATGACGGGACTGTTTGTCTGATTGAAATGTTTGATTAGTTGGCGAGCATTGACTTGTAGAGGTGAATGTGACAGATGAGAAGTTGAATCGTTTATTTTGAGCTGATCGGCTGTAGGTAAATCATTTTGTTTTATTATTTGCTGTATAACCTTTGTAGGCGTCTCGTGTTCAGGTACAACATTTACGTCGTCTTTCTACAAAATATATACTACAGGTGCAGTCGCCGTAAAGGTAATAAATCAAATCTATACATATTACAAATTAAAGTCGCTTTTCGTGTTTGCTTGTATGTCCGCGTTGTTCTTCTAAACCACGCAACAGATTTTGATGAGGCTTTCACCATCGTTTAGAGAATTTATTCCGGAAGGTTGATGTGTATAATACGTTAATATTAAAGTTAGGTAAAACTAAGAAATGTCTATGTCAAGTCGTAAAAACCGAGCGAAGCAGGAGCGGGTCGCTATTGAATCATAAATCCGATATTTCTGACAATATTAATGCTCTTTTACCTACGCTTGCCTCATATCATAACTTCATAAGTCATACAGCATACCAGATACGGAACAGTCACAGGTGGACTATTGACCATAAAGCAACCTGAATCATATCAGTAGCAGTAATTATCATCAGTACATTCTTAAGTATCTAAAGCTCGTCAAGCGAGTGAGTCATTTGGACGTGTGGCAGTCTCCGGAGTACGTCGCGGTGACGCCGAGGCGACGCCGGACGGCTGCGCGGGCGCCGTGATTTATTTACTTGGAACTTGTGCGCCGCTCGCATTTGTTATTCATTACTATGAGCAATAGTGTTGCTCACAGGTAATGTGAAATTGTAGAACTGTACTTGAAGTAGGTGATTTACATAAAGGTCATTGATTCGTCAATCATAAAAATGATTTAAAGGTGGTTTAAAGGGAAATAGTAATTGAAAACATGACACCCAAGTAACTTTATAACAGGATATATTATGCTAAGCTGTTCAGATTTTGTTTTCGTACCGATAAAAAGAAAATTCTGAACATGTTCAAACATTGATATCTGCTACGCTACGATCCTACACGTCTACGAAAAATGAAAGACATACTTTCTATTTATTGTTTTCATTGGGGAAAACGTAAGCTTTGCGGGCACAAAGGACTATACAGACTTCTAATTATACTCTTAACGTAGCATCTTCACAAGTTTCAGGCGCACATGCGTGTGAGTCCTGCGCACGCGCTAGTTCGCTATTAATCACGGTCCTCGCGATCATAATCTCGCGGCGGCGCCGCACGCCCTCTCTGTTTGGATAACGGTTTGGTACGAGCACCTTGACTGACAGATGAACCACATATGATACTATTTATTATTATAATCAGCTCTCAGAACTGTTGAAAGGTTTCATTGCTTGAGTGATTTGAATCAACGAATTTGACTAGTAAATGACATAATTACATATTCAAATTAAATCAAAGCTAAGGCAAATAGGAAAAGGTATGGAAAATTATGACATTTTTTTTTTTTTTTTTTTTTTTTTTTTTTTTTTTAAAAAACGTTGCCCCACACTAAGAATTTCTTCTTGTATCGTGGGTGCGTTTACAAACATAGAAACTCACATACACTAACACCCAGACCCAGAACAACTAATTGCAGATCATACAAATATTTGTTCCGTGCGGGGATCGAACCCGCGACACATTGCGCAGCAGTCGATCGCTCAGCCACTGCGCCAACTGTGTCGTCAAACATTGTGCAATGTTCGATCTGCATTTAGTACACACACTGTCCGTTTTATCGCGAGCACAAACAATATAGTTTCATTACAAAATGGACTTTAATTACAACCGCAGTTTTAAAAGTCATCTTGATAAAATACCGGTCCACAAATATCCATTTCGGGTTCCACTTTTTGTTCTCGAGCGTTAATTGGCAGACTCACGAGGTGCATTCGTCATTCTTCGGACAGCCGTGGTCTAAATTGGTAAGCTAAATAAAATTAGAGTTTTCACTTGAACCAAGCGTTGCACGTGTTTGTGTATATTTTCACAACACGTTGAATTATTCGCTTCGTTTGCTTACGATAATAGTATATAGAGAGCATGTTCTATGACGTGTTAAAAAGTTTCCAATGTTATTGTTTACAGTGAGGAGTGTATTAGGAGCGGCTTGATGAGAGAAGCTTTTAGTATGATCGAGAATGAAGAAGGCGCCACGGATAAACGTTGGATTACATAACAGTTTTGTTATATCGATATTTCCGTCATGATTTCAATTTTTATTAGTGGATTGTTTATCTTTCTGTTTTCGTCTAGACGGGAAGAATATGGATTGGAGCCATTTCAAAATCATCTGAACTGAGTTAAACATACAGCAGCACTCTAATTGCGTAATAGGTACACTTTCTACAATCTGAATGATTTTTGAAGGATAATGCTAATCCATTGCTTCGTATGCTCGAAAAATTTATCTCCTAAACAACGTAAATAACGCAATGAATGTTGTTGAACTGTCAAAATGAAAGCCATTGGTACTTCTTTTCGTATTTTCGTGTGGTTAGTGACTAACCTGGTGTCAGAGTTTTAAAGCCGCCCATGGGCCTCTGACTTAGCTTCACATGCCGTCGAGATATATCTCTCAGGCATGCCGGTTTCCTCACGATGTTTTCCTTCACCGTTTGGAAGCAAGTGAGTGTGTAACATTGGTACTGTTAGTGTGTTACGAAATTACCCCGTAGGTTAAGAAAATATAACAAAACGTATATTTTCTTAACCTACGGGGGTTAAGAAAATATACGTTTTGTACCTAATACGAAAACATGCATCATTAAATGGCACAGTCCATAACAAATGTTTACAATGTCATTAGAGCTGTTTGTAGCGTGCATGTTTCTTTACAGTAAGCACGCCATGTTTTCCTATAAAAACAAGGACTATTTAATTACGGCTAGTAATGTAATTTCGCTGATGGTGTCGTGTGCTCTCGGAGGGCGAAGTCTCGATACAAATTGGCGCGCGCATGTCACGTAACTTAATCAGCACCCTTCTTTTACCCACCCTAGCCAGCTTTATAGGCAAATATACCTCGATATATTTAATAAAACATGTACATAACTCTAAATTAGAGTAGATGGTGCCTTTGTCCGGCTTTTTTTAACCGACTTCCAAACAGGAGGAGGTTCTATGTTCGTCTGTATGTTTTTTATTTTTATTCTTCTTCTTCTTCTTTTCGTGTGGTTAGTGACTAACCTAGTGTCAGAGTTTTAAAGCCGCCCATTTTTTTTTTTTTTTTTGAGGATGGGAAATCATCAAACGACTTCTCCCGCTCTGGGCAGAGCGAGAGGGTGTGTCACACTTTTACTGACTAAAACCCACCCGTGTTCCTTCCGTTGCCTGTGTGCCGGGGCCGCGATATCCCTTTCGGACAAACCCGCAACCCCAGCAGGCATTGGTCTTTCGACCCCGTCGGTTGGTGCTGACATCTCTTTGAGGCGCGCGTGGAACACAACGCGCCGTCGACACGGGCCTGCTCCTTATCGGACGGCGAGCTACCCATTGCTCACCGTCCGCAAGCCCGCGCCTACGGTGGCCGGAAGTCGGCTCTCGACTCCCGACGCCCGAGGCGTCTCCTGCGGCGACTAGGGCCGCGTGGGCGTGCAGCTTGCGTCTCCCTCGCGCGCTCCGCCTCCTCCTTCGCGAACATAACTGCTTCGAAGAAGGAGGTGACGGCCTCCCATGCACTCTCGCTCCGAACCATGGCCTGAACCAGGGCTGGACGCGAGAGGTCGCCGCCGCCGATCGCCTCCGTGAGGACACGGCGGTGCTCCGCCCAAGCCGGGCAGACCTCTACCGTATGCTCCACCGTGTCCTCCGGGCGATCCATACAGTGGTGACACCCGGGCGTTTCCTCCCGCCTTACGCGGAACAGGAACCTCCCGAAACAACCGTGTCCGGTGAGGACCTGCGTCAGGCGGAAGGTGAGGACGCCATGGCGCCTCTCAAGCCACTCCTCAAAGAGGGGACTTATCGCCCATGGACCTGTGACTTGGCTTCACATGCCGTCGAGAAATATCTCTCAGGCATGCCGGTTTCCTCACGATATTTTCCTTCACCGTTTTTGAAGCAAGTGATAATTTTACGATACGCACATGAATCCGAAAAGTCAGAGGTGCGTGTCTTGGTTTGAACTCGGGACCTAGGACTCGCTGCTTCTTTTTATTTATATCCATCGATATTGTGGACCAATTTTGATTGTTTTTTCATTTGGTAGAGGAAGCTTGCGCGATGGCTTATAAATTTTATTGACTTTGCTTGGGTGGTGTTTGAGTTAGGTTCAATAATACCTATTTTTCTCACTTAGCCTATGTGGATGATGTTATAATAACTTCCTGTCACTGTTATTTACATAGTAGGTATTCGAATTTGTGAGGGGTAGGTACTACATCGAAAAAGTGAAAAATAAAAACATTAAAAAACTTTTCTGTTTAACGAACTGCATTTGTTTTTGTTTGAGTTGTTCATGAAAAACTATTTATGAATTGGTAATGTAATTTTACAAGAACTCATAATGTACACATAATAAATAACATAACTTGAAACGTGTTTACACTTCATAAAGTTTCACGAACGATTTGTATTTAGGCTAAAGGTTTAAAACATACCACTTATAGATTAGAGTACTCAAATAGTTTTCCACGTTTCACTGTAGTGAAAACTAGTCTCTCGTCCACATAAGTGGAGTGTTATCGAAGACATTGGTTTAAAAAACTGACCTGTCTTAACAAAGATATCTCAATGTGTAAGCCTACTTTCTTACGAACGTAATAATATAGCGGCGATTTTTTTTCGTACATTGGATTTTCAACTCTCTATATTGAGCCGAGCATTGAGAATCCAACAGAGCGCATCCAGCGCGTATCCCAGCATGTCAAGAAAACACACTGTTGGATATTCAACTCTCGGCGCTAAGCAGAGCGTCGAAAATCCAATACGCGAAAAAAAATCGCCGCGATAAAAATACGCCCGTGCGTACCTGGGCTAACAAACAATCTGCTGTTACAGCCACGAAGTGAAACCAAAGAAAGTTGTATCGCACGGCGTCATCGATTGCTATACGCAATAATACCGCACGTGCATTTCCATCGCTCACACAACGGCAGGGGGGAAGTCGGGTAGGGGGGTTATTTGTAAACTAAGCAACGTACTCTATGGGAAACCTTTTTATTAAATTGGATTGGCGAGGCAGACAGCTGGCTAAGTTGTACGGGCTCGTCCCTATGATTTATGCCGTTGATTCGTTTAAATTAGATTAATTACTTGATTGAATCGACGATACGGAATACTTACAAATAAGTGATAGGTACAGACTTGCTAATGCGGTGTTATTGATTTTCGGATTAAAACTGTAGTTAATTGGCTTCGAGGTATCTCCAACAAGTATAGTCAATGTTTCTTCACTGTACTAGTGGTGGAAATAAAAACGTTTTTTTTATTGTATCATAAACATTTAAGTCTGTATTTTACTCGGTTTAAAAGTATCGACGTTGTAACTGTTTTCAATGAATATGTAGTTACATTTTACGGGTACTATAAATGTGTTTTGGTATAATCTGGGAAGGGAAGGGCAGAGCGGATATTTTGTGAATTGCGAGCACGTTTCACGTAATTTAGCCGAGTCGGCCCGACACGATCCGACTCGGGTCGAGTGGAAAACGTTGTAAGCATTTCATGCGCCAATAATGCACGATGCAAATACCCAAGTGTCAATTTGGGACGATACGGAAAATGGCTGACGTGACGTAATGTTTTTATTGCTGTCTTTTTATGGTTACACAAGTTTTGCAAAATGCTTATGGATTAGGTAAGTATATGTCTTCTTTGTGTTTATGTAAGTAAATTTATTTTCACAACAACAACAATTCCTTTATACCGCTTTATAATCAGCCAATTGTAATTTTTTATTTGTTTGAACTGTGAGTGTTAGGAATATTAAATACGAGTATATATTATAGTATAAAGATGCACACGCCTGTATCCCCCGAAGGGTTAGGTAGAGGTGTACACCAATATTCAGCCAGTTCTATTAAATAAATATTCACTATTATAATATTTAGGACAAAGGTACCTACTTTCTTTGAATGAGAAGATTAAATTACAAAATGTCAAAAAAGTCTGTCCATAAAAAAGTATGTCTGTGTCTGTTTGTTTGGCTTCCTCGTAGATTAATGTTAAATTCTTCGCAACATTTGCTTACATCAGCCCCAATCATCAACCCTTCCGTTGCTACGATCATCCCCGGGGACACCCTCGCCCCGCCCGGTCCATCGCAAGCGTCATTGACTTCACCGTGTTAAAACAGGGACATGTGAAAACATGTCATGTTTTTATAGTTTTTTTCTGCTTGTAGCTCTCACAACTCACCATCTAACAAAAAGGAAATAGGAAAAATAAACTCAGTATTTTCTATAATTATACAGCATACGAATCCTGTCTTAATATACTCTTAACTCTGGAAGAAGTTATGGGTTTTTAGAAAGTTTTCTGTAATTGATATTGTATCTAGACATACATATGTATACTCGGCATGTGTCAGCAGACTTATTCACAGCAATTTGTTCTAAGAAAGCGCAAGACTAGTCATAATTTTTATTGTAAATTAAACCATTGGCAAAGTTGTGGGTTTACAGCGGAAAAACCACTCTTACAAATCAAACAGGTGTTATACGAAGTATTTTCACGTTGACATTAAAATGAAATATGTGGCAATAAAATATGGTTCTGAACTTTATGGGCACTCACAAACAGATTAGAAAAATGGATAAGTTTTTCCCACAAGTCACGTTACACCCCCGCCGTCTATTTTCGGCACAAGACCGGAAGTCCGGAACTAAGTACACGTGCCACAACGGAACTTGCGTCAGTTTCCGCTCTATCGCAATCAGAAATTCGGAACGATTGTTGTTGGTATATTAAGTCACGTGATCGTTATGTATTATATGTTGTTCAAATTGTACATTATTTTTTCAGTTAAAAATATTTATCGACGATAGTAATTAATTGATTATAATAAAGCAGAATATAACCAACAAAAATAATTATCAGATAAAATTAATGAATGTATTAAACCTAAATTAAATTACACGTAGGTACAGAGTGTTTTAATTACGATATCGACTACTGTGCCACAATTTAATATCTCACGTTGACGAGATTTTCCCATTTAAATATAGGTAGGTGACATATACCTATATTTAAATAGGGAAAATGTCGTCATCCCGTTGACGATTAACAAATGCTTTGTTGTGTAACTTCGTTACTAAGCACAACAGTAAGAGGATAGAGAAAAAATAAGGTTGACAATGCTTCCTCCAAAAATCGATAGGCAAGAAGCCACGTGCTAAGATAACGGTGAGCGTGTTCTGCACGTGTCCGCACTGAGGGGTTGAATTCACGTACTGTGTTCCTATCCTGTACAATGTGGTTGTAATGATCAGTTGATCTGGGAACTATGAAATATGTTAGGGAATATTAGTGATATCAACTTGGATAATATCTATGTGAACAATGTCAGATAAAGTCGCTATTAATGTTATACCAATCGACCACTGAAAGCTGAAAGACATCAAGAATCTATTTTCTAATAAGTTAAATATTACAGACATTGCGCACTGTAATGCTCGTTTCTCCTCTCTCACTGATGTAATGTTCGAATTGTATCATTACAGGTTGTGGACTGTAATGCTCAATTCTCTTCCCTCACTGATGTAATGCTCGAATTGTATCATGACAGGTTGTGCACTGTAATGCTCGAATTGTATCGTTACAGGTTGTGCACTGTAATGCTTGAATTGTATCGTTACAGGTTGTGCACTGTAATGCTTGAATTGTATCGTTACAGGTTGTGCACTGTAATGCTCGATTCTCTTCCTTGACTGATGTAATGCTCGACTGTGAACGTTACAGGCGAATGCTCCCGGTGAGGGAGCTCCTTTATACCAATCGACCAATGAAAGCTGAAAGTACTGTGCTACGTGTGAGTAAGCAAGAGGCGGCCACTTCATAATTATTTTCAGTTTATTCATGGAAAAAGCCATTTGCAAAATGCGACTTTCTCACGACCTCACTCTTACTAATAATGAAGCCCTTCTCTTAGGAGTACGTTTATGATTTAAAGCGTGACTTTAAGTATGTTCTTCGTGTCAACCTTTAACGATCTTTTCTTTTTATAATCTGAACCTATTGTCGGAGTCGTGCGCATGTTACCAACGTGGTACATTTCGACTCACGACCTTTCGACAGCCAGCGAGGCCGTTGTTGCTTATGCCGACGATTACATGCTGCTTAGGTTGGGCAAGACACAAAGAATCGGTGGTACAAATTGGTGACGGAATATCCATTTCTCATTCATGAGAAGCTGATTAGTTTATCATGTTAGGGTCAGTCTGTAGTCTAATCGTAGTATTCAGCTTTGTATGTACACGGTCTTTCTCATTTTCTTACCGATTTGAGTAAGCAATCTTTCTTTGTCACTACGTTTTATAAAAAAGTCTCCCCGCCGCGTCTGTCTGTCTGAGCGCGATAAACTCAAAACTCCCGAACAGATTTTCATACGGTTTTCAAAAATAGACGGAGTGATTCATGAGGGAGGGGATTAAGGTTTTGTTTACCTGGATTAACACATAGGGTACTTTTAATCCCGGTTGTACGTTCCTGTGGGATTTAATTTCCAACATCCACGCGGGTAAAAGCTAGTTGGACATAAACGAAAGAACAAAGCTTCATACGGTAAACATGAATATCTACGAAATTGCGTGCCCTCCATATTAAAACCATTTTTATTATAATGTCTTTGTTGCTCTTTATAGTAATAAGCCGCAGCCATAAAACCAGTCATCAAAAACAAATCTCAGATATACACACCACTACTGTTTCATCCCCCTTGATCACCGACAAAATTAAGTAGAACCCTCTTCCTAATCTATTTCGTAATAAGTTATGGAGAGATGGAGGGTCTTTTTAGAGTGGTCGTGCTATCTTCCCCACTCGGTTTTCCGTTCTAAGGCCCTCAGGGCGGGCGGAGCGAATCACGACGAGAGTGCAGTGGGTAATGACGACACGCTTGTCCTACTATGAAAGCCATCTCGTGATGAATATTTTCATTGAGTGCCTGTCTGGCAGTATTTCGATAGTGTTCACTTGCACTCTCACTTTTTAAATGAAGACGATTTGCCCATATGGTTTGGTGACTTGGGTAGAAGCTCCTAGAGATGAAACTTTTGATGGAACGAACAAGGTGAATGTTAATTTTTCAACAAGATGTTTTGATATTGTACAAAACATTCCTAAGTTGTGTCTGATTCCAACAGCAAATTAGTATGCAAGCATACTAAAACACTCTTCACCTTTTCCATATGTAAGTATATGAATATCAGTTATCATTTGCCACGGATATACTTGTTTGTGAACGCTTAATGCAAATCAAATCATTCGCGCATCACCGGCTCTTGAGAGTTGAACGGCACTCGATCTGGGTGCGTTTGCGGCTCTGCGCAATTGAACATTTGTTCGCTGTCAACTTGACACGACACGACAATTATCTGTCCAGTACACAAATGGATGGATGATGCGTTAATTACTGTCGTACTTTCTTTTGTTAGATACTTCACAATGTCAAGTTAGAAGGCATCTTTATCAAGCAGCAAATAGGTGGTCTTTAAATGGGTTTATTTCTGGCAATTTTTTTGCTTCTTTAAAATATTTTCTACTGACAACTGAAGGATAAAGGTAAGCCTCAATCAAACACATGAGTTTACAGAAGATAGTACTTGTTTAGCACGTGTCCGCGATGTCCGTTGGATTGTGACAGACTGACAACTGCCGAGATGGACCAATATTTGTAAGAGGCCAGGATGTTTGCGGTACATATAACGCCGTCCGTCTAAAAGCTAACAAAATATTTGAAACGAGACTTCACGGACAAATATTCAACAAAAAATTCTGATCTTCTCAACACGACCTAACAGTATGTCGAATAAGTCAGTCTGAAGTATCTTATCGTGAGTATAAAAAGCAGTTCTGACAGAATGCTTTCTGACACAGAATGGGTTATTTTTTGCTATATTAGGTCATAAATACATGTTAGAGATGCTGTGACGATTTCGGTTGTGCTTATAGTGTGCTGTTATCAGCCGGAAGGCGCGCTCTTGACCCCGAATTGATAAAGCTTACCACTAAAATAGCTCGGCCGTAGATAACGTATGCTACGTCCGTCCGCTTGTGGGAACTGCGGGTAAAAAGCACCGAATTCTACTGTTATTAGTATTACTCATGATTTATGAATGTATGACATAACATAAAGAACATAAAATATAGTTAATAGCTTCAAAGTTAGTTCACTGTTTGAGCGCTCTTCATGTTCTTGAACCATTGGCCCCGTTAACATTATCTTCCAAAGGAAGCTGTTTTTGGTGGGTAGCATTGTCTACTTTGTACCACCCGATGGTAACAGTAGTCTGCAATGATGAGTAAAGCCACCGACACATTACTGTGTCGTGTTGTGTCGTGACGCGGAAAATCAAATGAATCTGTTGAAGGCTCACAACGAGTTTTTATTGGCTAACACTGCGTTAGAAGGCGTCAACTCACGACACGACACAACACAGTAATATAAATCCGGCTTAAGTCTGTCCTGAAAAGCTGGTTTATTCTAAATTTTAAGTTGTAAATCCTAACTAACCTAACTTTAATCTATATAATAAAAATGAATCGCTAAATATGTTGGTAAGCGCAAAACTCGAGAACGGCTGGACCAATTTCGCTAATTCTTTTTTTGTTGTGTTTGTTATTGTAAGGAGAAGGTTTTTACGGAAAAAAAAAGAAGAAAATTTCGCAGAAAAAAAACGTTTGATGAATTTGTATTTAGCAGAGTAATAGGTTCGTAGGTATGTAGATAGGTAGGTAGGATAGGTAGGGTAGGTAGGTAGGCAGGCAGGTAGGCAGGTAGGCGGGTAGGGTAGGGTAGGTAGGGTAGGGTAGGTAGGGTAGGGTAGGTAGGGTAGGGTAGGTAGGGTAGGTAGGTAGGTAGGGTAAGTAGGTAGGTAGGTAGGGCGAGTTGGTAGGGTAAGTAGGTAGGGTAGGTAGAGTAAGCAGGTAGGGTAGGTAGGGTAAGTAGGTAGGTAGGTAAGCAGTAGATAAGTTCATAGTGCTACCCGAGCGAAGCCGGAGCGGGGCAGCTAGTAATATTATAAATGCGAAAGTGAGTTTGTTTGTTACGTTTTCCCGTTCAAACGGTTGAACGAATTTGGATATAATTTGGCATATGGGGAGACCATGACCTGGTTTAGGTCCATAGAACTTATATCTATGGTTAGGTCATAGGATATTTACTTTTTATCCCGGAAGAACGTTTCCGTGGGTTAATTTCCGAACTCCACGCGGACCAACCCGCGGGCAAAAGCTAGTAAACGTTACAATATTTTTAGGCCCGTAAGTTCAAGCTCGGGTTCCGAGCTGAACTAATCTCCGCATTGACAACTTTTTGTTTTCTTTTTAATGATTGTTTATAGAAAAGTAGTGTAGCTACAATATGGGAAGATCGTCCAGAGTTTATATTGCTCGGCTAGGTGCGAAATATCCCAGAAAAACCATCAAGTGCAGCAAAAACGTTCTCCACAAAACGTGTGAGTCAAGTAGGTTATATTCCGAGCTCGACTATCGTTTAAAGCTAAGCCCATCAAATATTTTGACACTCGGCTGTCGGCAGATAAGCAGTGTCGCACTAAACTCATCGTCGACTAACACTGTTGACTTTTATCGTCTTTAACTTTTTGCGGGCTGTCGTAATATTTTTTCTATCTGTTTCCAATACTTATACTATGTTATTTTCAGTGTATATTCCCGCTATAAAACTTGCAGGTGTTTGTGTTATCTGCATTTAATGATGATTGATTTTCTATTTTGGAAAGTTTTGGGGAAGGTACTTAAATGTTTGTATTTATTTAAGTGGAAGTCCTAAATGCACGTTCTCATGTATCTGTTATAGTTCTGTTATATACTTTGATTAGGTACAAACATATATACGATTTTGTGTAAGGAGATTTATTATTTTATTTTATTAATCATAAATTTATTATTTTGAAGGATTAGATTAGCATGAGATACCTATTAGTTATACTTGTATGCAACACTTATGTTTTATTTTGGTCAATTATAAAGATTTTAGCAATCTTTATAATTGACCAAAATAAAACATTAGTGTCTAACGCAATACGTACATCCTTATATTCCATGAGGAGGTCGAACTGAATGACAAGAGGCTCATTATATGTACTCACCAGTTGTAGTGGGTAGGTAGGCTCGCGCGGAGGAAGGGACGCGAGACGGACGCCGATCAATATGTCAAGACGAATGCAAACGCTCTAAGGAGGGTATTATTATGTAAAAGACTTTTTACTTAGAAGGGGAAATAACGATATAGATTTTTTTGGTAGGATGAAAATAATATGTTTAGCTAGGTACTTTGAAAAAATGTGGATTCATATATTATGTGTACTTTATGTGTTACTATTGAGTGAATCGGTTCATATAAAGGATGATATTTTATATTTTGCAATACAAAATAAATAAATATAAATGAAAAAAAAAAGGATTTTCGCGACCCTGCCAGGATTCGAACCTGGAATCTTCTGATCCGTAGTCAGACGCGTTATCCGTTGCGCCACAGGGCCAGATGGTGTTTTAGGTTAAATTAAACATTAGGTTCTCATATAAATAATGCATGATAAAAAACTTGTTTTGTTGAAAATATTTTACAAGTACAAAAAGTATTATTGTTTAAGTTTGTAATTTTTTCAACCTCGGTATAAATCCTTTATATTTTCTAATACATTTAGGTGATTAGTGAGCTTTTATTACTTTGGCTGTATTTCTTTGATCGTTACATAAAGGGGTTCATTAGATAGCGAACACGTGAACATTTTACTAATTAACGCTAACAGTGAGGTCGTGTGCAGGCCGCGTGCTCGTTAGTGCCCGCTACGGCCGCGGGGCGGCGCCATTGTGCGCGCGCACGCTCCACAACGCAGCATTTATATGATTTTTATTCTAATTCGACATGGCAGAGGCATAATAAACAATCTTGTATTGATCATAATATGTTGTTTATAGCTTTATTTATATATACACTGAATATGTAAGCGTCAATATAAATCATAATTTTATTTTCATAGAGAACAAATTCATTTGTACGACGAACATTTCTATTAAGGTGAGACAACAAGAAAATGTGGGATCAATAAAAGCATATTTTATAGACCACATATCAACATCAAAATATAATATCACTTCAAACTTACGAATGGACCCTAAAAAAAGATTTAACACGAATATAATTTTAATATCATTTCATTTTACGATTTCCCTTGTCGTTCCACGTCTTCCACGTGTGAAGGCGTTGGACTATTTTTCATACTATAAAACATTTCAAGAGGAACATTATGCATATAAATTAGTGCGACAAGGTTCCTATGACTATCAACACTTCGTCGGCTGTTCTGTCGCAACTGAACCACGCACCACCGTTTCCACTTCCCTCATAACATGCGGTTTTATGAAGTTTTATTATAGGAATAAAATATAATGATAAAATACGAGAAAATAACATTTGAACGTATGTACTCGTATGTCTGTAAAAATGGTAAAAAGTGTAATTGAAATTATGAATATCGAAACGGCTATTTAAAAAAATGCATGAATATTAATGATATGCAGATCAGCTTGTATATAACTTTGAATATTGTGTAACACAAATTGTATGAATTTACGTAACACTATGTTTTTTGTGTACATTTCTAATGTGGTATCTCTCAGTAATATATAGCGAGCAATTCTTGAGCACTTGAGCAATTTCTCGCAACTCGCAGCTGTTTAATGATTAGTGTGAAGAGTCGAGTGTGAAATGATAACAACCGTCAGTCGGGAGAGGTGATTTCAACGCTGCGAGGGCTTTCAGGCGATGCAAGGCCTGCTTACGTTTATCTAAATCAACCACTTGAGATAAAGCGATAGCTACACTGTGCAGGTGGTTGTACTTAAAACAGAAAATCGCTAATATACAGAACACAAGCCTTGTTAGGTACCTAGATAGTGCATTATTTAGATATATACTAAGATACTTCGTTTATACAAAATGCAGTAATTATCAATTTTATCGGCTTTATGGTTTCTGCTGTGAATGGTACCAGACTACCAGTATGATACATTTTTGGGTAATGGACGTCAGAAAATAAATAGATCCTATTTTTTTCTTTAGAACTCTTAACAGATGAGATTAACCTAGCAAACCAACGTCAAAGATTTTGGCTATCTTCTGTACTGTGACATGACCTGTGACAGATCGTCGTCCAATTAGAAGTTTACCGCAATAATAAGCCAAATCACAACTTGCATTTGTCAAATCAACTACGATTAGTCAACAATACAACAAAGTTTAGCCGTTCAAGTATAACCGTGTATTTTGAACTCGGTTGCGCGGGCGCTGGTGCCGCGGTGCGAGTAAATCCCATACATCATCGAGCTCGATCCGCTTCCGTTCAAATAAACAAGCGTTCATAAAGCTGGCTCGATGACGTCTATATCTACTTCGCACTCACCCATCGCTCTTTTTAACAAGCTATAAATATGTACGCGATGTATTTCAAATGAAATCACGCGAAATTGTTTGTCTAACTGAAAAATATTACCCACTATGAGTTTGTTTTTCTGGGAGTGAGTGTTGAGAAACAATATAAGCCTACGGTTGGTTTTTTCAAATGATATTGTTTATTTTAGTTGAAAATACACATGGTCAGCCCCAAAAAGATGTAAACACGAACAAGGAACCATTTTATTGTCTACAACCATTGTTTCATAACATTGTATCCATCGTACAGGTACAAAACATAGTATACAATTTATTTTTCCAAAACAATATAAACAGTTTGTCCCAAAACATCTTTACACCCTATGACCAGAACATGGTAATCTACATAAGTTTCACAAATATGTATAGGTTAATCATTCGATTCAAAAGTTCAACCTCGAGAGGAGGTATTAGAAATAAGTAGTTTAGTTGAAAATGCGATGTCATAAGCATTGTCTGTCATTTGGCATTTACTCTACCGCGTCAGACCGACCTATTATTATTGTCATGACAACGATCACATCTTAAAGTCACTCACCGGGCGCATTTCCGTGTAATGTAACAGTTCAGATTCGACTATTTCATCGGTGAATGCATCCAGGCGAGCATTAAAGTGCGTACCTGTTATGAATTCATAACATTGCAGCAGTGAGTGCGGAAAACCGAGCATTACAACTGAATCGCTTTTATACGTACGAATACTCACAGTTTGAGCGGTTACAACAGCGAATGCTCCTTAGTCAGTGCGTCGAGCTGGCGCAGTTTGTAACGCAATGCTCAAAATCAAATCATGTAATTTATTACACGTGAATACCCGGTGAGTGACCAACTTAAAAACCCTAAGCACCATTCGTAATGAAAATTCATGATTTACCTATTTGTATTTCAAATAAAAAAACAAATGATACGCCAGTGACGTTATGCATATGCATGAAATGAAAATGACAAAAATATTTTTTTTTCTTCTATTAAACGGAGCTAAAGACGTGTCATTCGACATAAGTCGTTGACGTTGTCAGTCTTGTTTACCTTGTTCTGGAACTATCACTGTGAACATTATTTTGGTCATAGGGTGTATAGATGGGTTTGGTAAAATAAATTGTCTACTATGTTTTGTACCTTTAAGGTGTATACAATGTTGTGGAACAAAGGTTGTTGACAATAAAATGGTTTCTTGTCCGTGTATACATCTTTGTGGGGCTGATAGACTGGTGGTCAGACTTTCAGGCTTCTGACGACTCGTAACAATTGTCAAAGCTTCACGAATGACAGCCAGGACCAACGGCTTTACTTGCTTTCCGATGTACTTGAAACTTCACAGTTTCAGAAAAGCAAAAACTATAGAATTGATATAAGTAACGTCCATAAAAGTGGTTTACAGTTTGACTGTACTATTCTTTTATTTAGCTGTTGTAAACTACAGCTAAATAATAGAAGAGTTTAGATATTGTAATTTAATTTTGTTAAATTGTCATCAGAAGGTCAATCCTCGTACTTAAAAAACGTGCACATTCAAGTCGCAATCTGTCAAACTTGTCAAAAATGTCAATGACAGATTGCGAGTGAGAACGTTCTTAAAAATTACAGGATTGCCCACTGGTCAATAGCGGTCTGAAAAAGCCTCGAACAAAGAGTTTGCAAAGGTTTTTTTTAACAACTGGTGGCGTGGTGTTTTTGTTCATCTTATCCATCCACCAACATAAAAGCATGTTCATACGTAAAGAGTCCTACAAGCGGTCGTCTTTTTATTTATGTTTCCGCAGGACAAGCGTGTGGTAATGTCCTAATAAGGCTACGTTCATGTCTTGTGTTCGAAGCGAGGTGCTAACAGCAGGCAGGCCGTGGGAACTGCAAACAAACACCTCATTCAGAACTTGCATAAAGAGCAGTTCATTCACGTTTGACGTAAGTCTTTATCAAATCTCAGATTAAGTTATTAAGTGATATTTAGGAGAAGTGAGTCATAACGTAAAGTAAATAATTAGGTATATTGAGTACTTACTTGAACTTTTCCAAAACAAAAGTTGCAAAAAAAAAAACGCTTTCGAGACCCACTTACTAAAGGTATGCAATACCGGCTGTCCAAATAGTGTTTCTTTAAACCATAATGTCAAATACTGGTAAATTTAAAATGACAGATCTTGACGGCCGTTGTAATATGACAGAACCATAGATAATACACTATAGTTATAGACCGAAACGTTCTTGTAGGAAACCGTAGCTTTAGTGGTTTTGAAAAATCTTGCCGGAAAAAGAAACCGAAAAACCGAAAAAAGAACCTCTCGCAAAAGGATATAATATCTCCTTAATTAACAAACGTAAATTGTTGTAACTTCAAATGGTTATCTTTAACGTGTGCGTTGTCTGTTTTTCAGATAACCAGTCATTCATTTCGGAAACTGTTTTCTACGTAAAGAAAGATGCACTTAAAATGCCAAAAGGAATACTGTGTGAATATTGTTCTTTAAAAACGTTCTGAAATCGTGCACAATTATTTTTGTTTGTTCCTCATGTCTATCAACATGGCATGTTGACATCACACACAAATGCTTTGTTTGTTTGCAAATATCTTTTGTATGATTATTGCATAGTGCCGTTGAAAACTGCTGGATATGTTTGATATACGAAAATGTTTTAGCAATTAGGTACCTACCTACTTTAGAACTAGTTTTATTTCTTCTTCGATGATCGATTCCGACTTAAATCATGATATATTTATATATAGGTATATATATTTTGAGTTTGCCTGCTACTCAATACCGAGTTTTAAGTTTTGTTAGAACTTAAATTGCAAATCCCACCGCAGCAAACATACCTAACCGTCCACCACATTTCACACCAGATGTTTCCAAGAAGATCGCTTTGCATTGTTTATCATACAAATAACTTTCAAATAAAGTAGGTAATGATGACGCTGATCTCTAGGAACACGACAACGGTGGAAAGGTGTCAATGACTGGCGCCAGACGGACGGTAAGCTTTGACTCCGAACCTGAGACTGTCACTCGAGACTCTGTAGAATATATGGTTGCTGCATACTGAATATTTTTCTCGGCTGACTAGTGGGACGTGGATAAAGATAGCTTAGTGTGTTGTTTAACTTTGGTTGTAAGTAGGTAATGTATAGAGAAGATGGTGTGAGGAAAGAGGCGGTTGTATCTGTATAGTGGAACTATCAGGGATGATGTAGGCTATACTCAACAGCTCCTTCCTTCCTTAAACATTTATTGACATGACTCAAGCCAATATTCAAGAAATATACTATAACAACAACATAATCATGTTATGTCCTCAGTTCCTTGACCTCGTTATAAATGTCATTGTTTACTGAACATACTTGCCCACATTGCACGGACTATAAACCATCGCACGAGCAGTTGTACAAATTAAGTGACTGAACTACTAATGTCCGAATTGTCTCATCATCCCTAATGCATGCATATGTCGTTGCATCAGCTTTTCCGCCCTAAACTACTAAGGATAATAGACCATTATACCTAGATCTACTCCGCCCCCTTCTAGTTCTATCAAAGTGATATTAGATACAGGGGTTGTGTGTGATATTAGGGGTCATGAATATTTGGTTGTTTATGCATTGCGCATGGTGTTGCGCCATATGGAGTATTAGCGGGACACTTGGGAGTTGGATGCGGGATTGCTTCGAATGGAAACAACTGGCTACATTCGCGACCTAATGTTATGTTATGTTATGATATCTCCATATATCCTATGGGTTATCCCCCAACGAGGCTGTTTTGCAAACTGCGAAAAACTATAGAAGCTAGACTTAGATCTCTTAAAAGATTTTAGGAGACAGTATTGTAATTGGCAGTTTAGGATGCAAACTAACATCTGCGTCAAATTACATCACATACACTAATTGATGTCGCAATACCCGTAATCATACATGCACAATCAACTACTTACAGCGAATCATCCATATTTATATATTAACCATTTATATGAAACTGCATAATTAACAAGAAATAAAACTCCTAATCCATCAATATCTGCCGTCGACACGAATTCGAGTCATAAATTCATATGGCGGGGCGACTTAATCAAAACGTGCACTTGGCTCGAGTCCCCGAGCCCCCTAGCCCCCTCAGAGGGCGCACAATGTCGAATATATTCATTTCCTCCGCAATATTTGTACATTAGAGGTCTCGGCTCGCTACGCTCCCCATTGCTCTCTAGTTTGACTCTATAGCTTCAGTTTTCTATGGGGGAAAATGTCCCCTACCATCGGGAAACGGCTATGTTTTCAGACAACGTGAAAAGAATATAGTTGGCTTAACTTGTTTTTGCGATATAATTTCCTGCATAGTCAAGTCTAACTTCGCTAGCAATATATCGTCAATGAAGAGATAAGTGACGTCAATGTAGTTAAAAATCAGCATAATTATGAATAGGTAATTGTGATATAAATGTTTTAGGTTTTATAATTATAGATGTAACAGATAGATTATCGTCGTATTCGCGGCATAATTGCAGCTGTTTAGTATTTGAAGCCTTTAGAATTTTACACATTTATGATGATTCTGTATCATAAATGTGTAAAATTGCAAAATGATCAGTCATTCTATAAGCACAACATTTTGCAATGATTTTTAATTTGTCTTCACTCTCAAATCGGGATTGTTTGATTTCTGTTCATGCTTCGAGTTTCCCGAGTAGGGTTCCGTAGGCATGAGACAAGGGAGACGGCCACAGCCGAGTAATGAAACCTTAAATCCCTGGTACGGACTCGTAATCCCATGACGAGAAGTTAGTGCAGGGGTGTCCCGTGCCAGTTGGCCGCACCTAATGCGGTTTAGTGTTTCATTTCCAGCGCAAATTGTGTTTTTATACAATCATCGGGTTGTTTTTATCTAAATCTCTTTTGCAACTGTTCTGGGACTTGCACTTGAGCAGTCTGAAATGTGGATAGATATAAAAAAACTGGGTAGCTCACGGTCTTTATGTTCCTTCCTTTATAAATTATTGACATATTTTGTTAGAGATACATAACCCATTTGCATTTAGTTATTATATTTAAAAGAAAACTGTGGCTTGATGGAGAGACTCCAGTCTATAGGCTAAGTGACTAATGTTCGTCGGTTTCCACAAAATTAGGTATAGTCTTCTAAACTGCAGTCTCGTAATGTTCTGCAGATTCTAAAAATAAATCAATTTATTCAATGTTGTTTTACCTCAACTCTTTGAGCCGTCTTTAGATAAACTGGTGAAGTCATGTATTATTTATGAAGTCACCTGATTACGTAACAATCACTAACAAATCGTTGTCCAGAATACGTAAACAAAAGTGACCAAATATCACAAATATTTCATTGAACATGCTGCTAAGAGAAAATCACAAAAATTCCATAGTTTAAACTTAATTTATAGCCGACAACCTTGACGAGCAAAATCGACCTCGAAGTACAATTTTCCTGTACTTTGTAAGTACATTCAATGTTTGTGTTACATGTTAATGTTTGAACAACATTGTATGCTTGTTTCCTTGGCTTGGCTTTACGGGCCCCTGTGAAGCTGTGATACAATCAGTATGATCTTTACTTTTACTGTGGCGTCGGCTTCGGTATCGAGATTGCACGATCGCTGGTGTCGCAACCCTGGCGCGATCGAGCTCGGCATCGCGACTGGAGCACTCGAGCGGTCGAGCCTGCCGTCGGCGACGCACGTGCACTTCGTTTAATGAGACCCTGCCAGCCATCTTCCGATCGATGTTTACGCTCGTTACTTTCCACGATGCTGTATACTGATTTAAAATAATGACCGCGATAATTAAGGAGGGTTACAACTTACAAAGCCTTTTTCCTGGTGCTTTTGTTTTCCGCTTTTCATAAGACTTCTTCGTTGTATTTTTGAAGAGAAGTTGGATAAAATAAGCTTTTGAAGTTCTGTTGTTGAATTTATATACCTAGTTGAATGACCTTTACATGAAGTTTACTTGTTACACAAATATGCAAAAAGGTTTTTCGCAGTCGGTAGGATTCGAACCTACGCTCCCAGAGGGAATCTGATTTCTAGTCAGACGCCTTAACCGCTCGGCCACGACTGCTCATGTCTGTCGAACGAAATTATCTGTCTTTTCGCCCGAAGCATTTATAACAAATTGAACTAGATTAGAAACGACAAAAATAAAATAAATCGTGTGGAACTCGGCACTCGTAAGCTATCTTATTAACGTTTGCAGCTGCTTTTAATTAAACAATTTAGCATTGATTATTCGCCATCACTTATCTTGTACAAAGATCACGGATCTTGACGCCCTGCTCTTTGAATAACAAGAGGAGAGAGCGAGACACTCAGCGCACCCGCATTCCTAATTAAACAAAGATAAACTGATTACAAATCGAAAGTTAAATCGGAAGCGGTGGCAGTAAGTAGAGGTTATTTGTGGAATCATTGTCCAGTAGTAGTGGCCGCCTATTTACTCAGCTGTAAGTCAGGCACTAAAACAAAATAAATGGAGCGAGAAATCCCCGGTCTGTTCACAACACAAGTGCGGTTTTATGATTATGAGATGCGCACGCGCTTGTAAAACAGCACGAATTAATCATTGCTCGTGAACATCAGCTTTAACTATTTTATGCGTCAGGGAACTTTGGTTTATTAGCGCTTTTTCTTGTACGGTTCTCTGTTATACAAAATGTTTGATGTTTCTATTTATACGTAATCCCTTTGCAGCAGCATTGTTGTGTTTCGGCAGTAAGAGGTAAGATAGCCAATTCCTCTGTGGTTGAGGATTCAGGGTGAAGATCGCTTCCACCTTCGGCCTGATCATCACTTACCATCAAGTGAGATGTAGGCCAAGACTTTGTTGTGTTTAGTCGAAAAGTTACCGCAACCAACATTTAACTGTAGTAAGTACTCGTATAAATAAAGATTTTACATACGTTCGAAATAACCTTCTGATTTTGTGAATGTATAAGTTGTAGAATGCAACAGTTTTTCCCAAGGCTCGTCGGTATTAATGAATTTGGTGATGTTGAATAAAACATATGAAACAAAAACATGTAAATGTAATCTGTGGCGAACCAACCACATTGACGTGGTTACAGTATCGTGGTCATAGCGTGACGTAAACAAAGCCGGCGCTGAACCGGCGCACACCGGTCTAGGGACGCCAATATGGACTTAGGGAAAACTGGCAATTTTCAGCATAATATTTACAGTGCTTTGTTTATACTAAAACATACGGAATATATAAATAAATGAAAGTCAATTTAAGGCTCCGTGCACGAAAAAAACCCTTTTACGTCAATAACTTATCAAATTGTAAGAAAGCTTGAAATAGGTGCCGATTCTCGTGTCACAATTGCCTCTAAACTAGACTAAAAATCACTAAAATTTAGATTATTCCTGTCAAACGACGATTTCCCATTCTGAAATAGACTAAAGTGACACAACTTAACTATATTTTAGTTTGACAGCACTAAGATAGTACTGAGTTTTTATTTAGTGAAAATGGCAATTTTGCTATTCTGAATTTGACGTTTTTCACCTAAAATTATGATTAAACCTGACAATTTTTAATTGCGATTAAAAAGGTGTGAGATAAAATAAGTTGTTATGAAATAAAATTCACACCAACATTTCGACTTCACGTACAAAAACAGTACAGATTTTTTTTTCTTTTGCTTATATCTCGAAAATGGTGCGTCCTATCGCAAAAATAATGAAAATTTCGACCTCCTTTATATAACCCATAAACCCCTCAAAATGAAGGTAATATTTTTTCTAATTTTCCACACAAAAAGTGAAAAATTCCATATAAAACACGTCGAGGCTGCAACCCCTGCGCGCCTCAGCTCTTAAAAAAATCACGGGTTAGGGCAAACCACGGGTACCACGTGGATTCGCGATTGTGAAATTCGATTTTAGTTGTGTCAAAATTATTTTTTAATTTAGAGCATTTTATTTGCAGAATAGCTCTAAGATTCTCATAGCCAAAAGTAAGGAATTTTAGTGATAGTTTAGTTAGTTTAGTTCGGTGTACAAGAGAATCGGCACCATAATTTAAACATTTAAAAAAGTACGGTTTTCGTAATGCTAAACTATTCGTGTCAGTCAGAGCACCTGTTAATATTTGCATCACTTTTGTACTTTTGAAAATATGTTTTATTTTGCCTTTGATAAAGAAGATATTGTAAAACCATAAAATGAAATATTGATTTTACTTCAAGACTAGCTGAAGACTAATGTGTGATTTTTATATTTCTTGATATGGTTTGCTAAATAGAAGGAAAAAAAATACGTTACTGACAGGGTTTTAATATAAACGTTTATGTGAACATTATTTTTTCTGCTATATTTTGTATCGAAGTTGAAAGAAGTGGTTCAGCCACATGCAAGTGGAACAAAACAAAATAACTTTCTTGTAAAAAAAAACGATCATTTGATTTGATTTTCCATGAATACTTAACTTATTTGAAAAATCCCTTTCAGGCACATGCAAAACAAAGAACTAGACTTTTCAAATCACAGACAGTTTAAAAAAAATCTTTTCCCTTTCTCACGAGTAATGAACAAAACTGATCAAAATTAGTCAATTTCGTGCACGGCCTCTTAAGTGTTTAGTTAGGTTTCAGTAGGTATGACTTAGGGTTTCATGCTTCTTGGAGGAGATCGGCGTCGCCGATGGCTTCCGCATAAAGGTCACTGCGACGGGGGCTCGGATGCTGGAGATCCCCGGTGCGGCCAGCGGCCCGGTCCAGGGCGTCCTTCAATGCGGAGGAGGCCTGAGTCTCCAGGCCCACCAAGTGTGCTGACATGCGCATCCTGGGCCTGGACGACTGCGTGACGGCGGAAGACGTGGTGGCCGCCGTGGCTAGAACTGGAGGGTGCTCTGCTGAGCAGGTGAGGGCAGGCACCATCCGTCCTGACACAACGGGCATGCCAACCGTTACGGTGAGCTGCCCCGTGTCGGCGGCCCAAAAAATAGCTGGGGAGGGCCAAAGGCTACGGGTGGGCTGGGTATCCGCGCAGGTAAAACTGCTGGAACCCAGACCACTGAGGTGCTTCCGCTGCCGGGTGGGGCACCACGTGGGAGCACAGTGCACGTCTGAGGTGGACCGCAGCGTGGAACGCTTCCGCTGTGGGCGGCCTGGTCACAAGGCCGGCTCGTGCAATGCCATGCCGCACTGTTATGCATGTGCGGCGGCTGGCAAGCCGGCCGATCCCCGGGCTGGGAGCAAGGCCTGCGCTCCACCCGCCAAATCCAGGGGCAGGGGCAAGCCTTTCGCCACCGCCGTCACCGCCGCAGCCGCCACCATTGCCGCCGCCGTTGCCGCCTCTACCGGCGTTGTTGTTGTCGCCGTTAACACCGCGGCAGGGCCATCACAGGGGGCCCGGGAGGAGGCTAAGAATATTCAATTCAATTCTATTCTAAAATGGATTGCCAATAAATGGCCCCATTACACAACACACATTATCGATATTGACTATACTACCTATTACTATTACTATCTATTATCGTTATTGACGACACGGTGGGCGCAGTGGCTGAGCGATCAACTGCTGCGCAACGTGTCGCGGGTTCGATCCCCGCACGGAACAAATATTTGTATGATCTGCAAGAAGTTGTTCCGGTTCTGGGTGTTAGTGTATGTGAGTTTGTATGTTTGTAAACTCACCCACGATACAGGAAGAAATTCTTAGTGGGGGCAATGTTTTATAAAATAAAAAAATAAAAAATTACGCCTTCTCCAGGTGAACATCAACCACTGCGCCGCGGCTCAGGATCTGTTGCTACAGAGCATGGCGCAGTGGTCGATTAACATCGCCGTGGTCGCTGAGCCGTACTTTGTCCCGCCCAGGGATGACTGGGTGGAGGACCTGAGCGGATCAGTGACCATAATTTAGTCGGCCGTCGCCGGTACCCCGTCCCTCGAGGCCGTCAAGTGCGGACCGGGTTGCGTGGCAGCACGGTTCGGGGAGATTGTCGTGGTAGGAGCGTACTTCTCCCCGAACCGAACTCTCGCCGAGTTCCACAACTCCCTTGGGGAGTTGAGAGTCGTCGTCGTCGGGTACCATCCCCTCCCCGTGATCGTCCTCGGGGACTTCAATGCCAAGAACGTGGCTTGGGGTTCCCGGTTAACGGACACACGGGGCAGGATGGTGGAGGACTGGGCTCTGGAGTGAGGCCTGACCGTCCAAAACCGGGTCTCTTGACATCGCCAATGCGTTCAATACCCTGCCCTGGAGTTGCATTAGGGAGGCACTCGGGTATCTACCTTTGTCGAGTGGTCGAGGCCTATTTGACGGACAGGGCCGTCATCTACCCCAGTCACCACGGAGAGTGGAACCAGCGAGAGATGTTATGCGGTGTCCCGCAGGGATCGGTCCTGGGGACGCATCTGTGGGACATCGGCTACGATTGGGTGCTGCGCGCCGACCTCCCTAGCGGCGTCAGCGTGGTCTGCTACGCTGACGACACGCTGGTCCTGGTGCAGGGGAGGTCGCATGAGTTGGCGGCTGAACTGGCGACACGTTGGGTTGCGACAATCGTCGATAGGATCCGGCAACTGGGACTCGAGATGGCTTTGCACAAGTCCGAGGCCATGTGTTTTTATGGTCCTCGGAACGCGCCATTGTCGGGTTCCCAGATAACGGCGGGAGGGGTTCACATCGGTGTCGAGTCGACGATGAAGTACCTGGGACTCGTCCTCGACAACCGGTGGAACTTCGTGGAGCATTTCCGACGTTTGGCTCCCAAACTGGAGAGGGCTGGGGTTGCTCTGCAGCAGCTTCTGCCCAATCTAGGGGGTCCAAACGCCTCCTGCCGGAGGCTCTACGCGGGGATCGTGCGGTCCACGGCCCTTTACAGGGCACCGGTGTGGGCGCGTTCATTAAGGCATTTTTCCAGCGATTGAATGCGTCCCAAAGGCCAATGGCCATTAGGCAGAGGATACCGCACGGTCTCCCGTGAGGCGGCGAGCCTTCTTGCCGGACTACCGCCATGGGATCTGGAGGCAAAAGTCCTCGCGCACTTGTGAGAGTGTCGTGAGGAGGCGAAACGCCGGGGCGTAACTCCGCTGCCGCGAGAAATCACGGCACAGCGGACAGAGCTCCGGCGGGATCTCATGGCGGCATGGAGAGTGCGATTGTCACAACCCAGCGCTGGGCACGCCACAATTGTGGCGATAAGTCCCCTCTTTGAGTAGTGGCTAGAGAGGCGCCACGGCGTCCTCACGCAGCCGCTCCGCCTGACGCAGGTCCTCACCGGACACGGCTGTTTCGGGAGGTTCCTGTTCCGCATAAGGCAGGAGGAAACGCCCGGGTGTCACTACTGTGTGGATCGCCCGGAGGACACGGTGGAGCATACGGTGGAGGTCTGCCCTGCTTGGGCGGAGCACCGCCGTGTCCGGAGGCGATCGGCGGCGACGATCTCTCGCGTCCGGCCCTGGTTCAGGCCATGGTCCGGAGCGAGAGTGCATGGGAGGCCTTCAGGCCTTGAGGTCACTTCCTTCTGCGAAGCAGTAATGCTAGCGAAGGAGGAGGCGGAGCGCGCAAGGGAGAGGCAAGATTCACGCCCTCGCGCCCCTAGTCGCCGCAGGAGACGCCCCGGGCGTCGGGAGTCGCGAGCCAACTTCCGGCCACCGTAGGCGCGGGCTTGCGGTCGGTGAGCAATGGGTAGCTCGCCGTCCGATTAGGACCAGTCTCGGGTCGACGGCGCGTTGTGTTCCACGCGCGCCTCAAAGAGATGTCAGCACCAACTGATGGGGTCCGTAAAGGCCAATGCCTGCCAGGGTTGCGAGTTTGTCCGAAAGGGATATCGCGGCCCCAGCACACAGGCAACGGAAGGAACACCGGCCTCCCGCGCCGCCCAGAGCGGGAGAAGTTATTTGATAATTTCGAACCCGCAAAAAAAAAAAGAAAAGTGTTTCATACTTATTTAGGTACAATTATAATCATTACTGTGTCATTAAAGGTATTATGTGAGTTGCATGAGTCAATGGGGTCATAAAAATCGTAGGTAATTGCTAATACTGAAAAAGTGAAAAGCAATGCGTAATATGCACTTAAACTATTGTTTGTTTATTGCCCAGCTGTGCTGTGCTGTGTGTTTGTGTCATATATCCCATCAAAAAACATAACATGTAAAAAGATGCAAGTATCGGAACGCAGTTTTTCTACCGCAAAAAGATGTGAGATCTAATGTAAAGCCAAGTCTGTTAATTTATTCAGTACCTATCTATGGGAGCGTATATTCAACAGCTGTTATATATAAATTGTTACCTAATTAGTTAACTAATAACATAAAAAAGAGATTGTATCAATATTGGACATCTTTATTTCTTTAATAAATAGAATGACTTGGCCATCGCACGGCAACATAATCACATAATATCCTACTATTTTAAATAGTCCTAATTAAATAAAGCGCTCACAGCGCTAACATTAGGTATATTTTGTTGTATATACATTCTATTGCCGTGTGCGATTGCCAATAAGCAAATTTTTTATCTCGCAAATAGGGGGTATGCAAGGATGAGGTTTTTTATGTCTCTATATGCACCATTAAACCTCTTACAGACAAGCGCGATGCTACGTCGCAACGCGATTCTGGTAAAACAATTTCAATGAAGTTTTCATAGAAATTGTTCTACTAGAGTCGCGTCGCGCCTGTCTGAGCGAGCCTTTATTGCCTGATCCCTACCAAATACAATACAAAACAGAAATTCAACAACTGACATTATGTACCTAACATAAAATGACTAGCGGTGACGCTTGTTTAACGGGCTTACAAATACAGAATATGATTGTCACTAGCGAAGTAGCGAAGTAATTTGACATTGATACGCGTTGAATGTGTCTATTCGCTGCAGCGACAGCCATAGAATACAAATGAGTGTGCTTTACTAGACAGTTGCATTCTTTTGCATGCGTATTTAAAACTGTTTGTGCATTGTGTAGGCTAGGGAGACAATGCTGAAGCGTGAGCTAAGCGCTTTATATTTAGACGGGGCGGCCGCTAACGCCGTCCATTACCGTTTTGTCGCGTATTGTCGCGATTTGTCTCTATTGTCACAGCGTGTCACATCGAGTATGTCCACATTAGATATGCAACGAGTTAAGTGTAATAGATTGTGTGTATTTGTTTTATGAACACCTGTATCTTATTTGCTTGTTTCTTGAGGACACATATATCACGACTTGCATTTTGACACAACATCGTAAGTTTGTATGATGGAATTATTAGAAACCTACATTTTTCTCAATAGACATTAAATCTAAATAAATAAATCTTTATTTCACCATAAATGCATTTACATTATTAGTGTTGTGTATGTCTCTAGTGTGTTTGTCTGGAGTTATGTATGTGTGGATGTTTGAAGGTGAGTGTATGTTTGTGAAAGAGTGAGTGTGACTGTGAGTGAAGTATGAGTGACTGTGCGAACATATGCAAGAGTTTATTAATCATAATTTTCTTTGATAAAAAACCTTAACTATTTATAAATATATCCAAAAGATCCTCCGTATTGCGATAAGTTAGCTAGCATTGGTTATATCTACCATAGATAAAATTATCTTCGGCTACTGTCACAAGTAACAAAGCAGACGCATGTGCCATTTGGTTTAAAGGCCCAATTTATTCAGTGGCTCATACAAAATACCAAATTGGAGAGTTCAAGTCCTTTACACCACCACTTACAAAACGAAATGTGCTTCGAGTGGTCGTTTACTTGCAAATTATGGCGAGTGGCTAGCACTTGTGCTATTGTGACATAAAGTGGCAAGTGTAGTGATTTTAATGTTACAAAAAAGTTAAAACTTGTTTAATAGTTCTAACTTCAAATAGAAAAAAAAACAACCATGACATTAACTATAGAAACGTTTGAAGTGTCTTTACTACTTCCCCAATTAACTGCCGAACTATAACTAGTCAATTTTATTGTTATTTAAATTACTATTTTATAGTGAACGTTACGATTACTGAACTACACAAGTAACAGCGAGTGACGTCAGCGTTCAGTATTCAAAATAGAGAAGCGAAACGACGTTGAATAGAATTACAAATTGCATTTAGCATTATCGTGAATAAGCTAAAAATAGAATACTATGTCAGAGAAGGCAGTATATCCAGGGCCGATGGCGTGGGTATTTGGTACACAATGCACGAGGTGACTGGGCCATCACTTCCGCTGCAGAACGCAACGCGACCAGATAGGCAGGCTATGCACTTGTGTGGTAACTAAGCCACAGTGTAATTTTATAGCAGTATACCCGTTACCTATAGAATTTTCGCAATGTGGAAGGAATACTGTACAATGTTCATGTTCACTTAAGGCTTTCTATAGCTGCAGGTGTGGAAAGGTTTTCTTTCTTGACGATGTATGGGAAGGAATTCTTAGTGTGTGGTACACACAGTACGTGATTGTTCATACATTATGTAATATACGATTCGATTCCATGTATAGTCGACGTAGATTAAGACAGTGCACCTGCGCACACTGCACAACAAAACAGTGTCTATCATAGACAGTTCATCGATAGGACAGTTTTTTGTTGTGGTCACAGTAGATAGGTATGTTTTTGTCTAATAGACAGATTTTTTGACTCAGTCTTCAAAGAGACTATGCACAGCCAAATACATGCAAATTATTCTTTGAATCGGCGGCGGCGGCGTAGGCGCTGCAGGCAGTAGGTATGAAGTTATGAAATGAAAACTGAGGGGTAAATACGGGTTACCCTGGGGAAATATGCGCAGCGCAGTGTTGCCCTTTACACCCTTTGAATATTTAAAGTCTCCGTCAGTTTCACTCACGTCTGACCCCCGGGAGTTACGTGGAACATTACTGCTTTGTTAGAACGTTTCATATATTTTTTCTGTGAGTGAATCATGTAGAATCGTGGAATGGTTTTGTATGTTATGCTGAAGAAAAGAAGCTCCAGAAAAGCTGTTTAGAATCATTTCATTTTCCATAGAAATAATTCTTCAGCGTTTTACACATACGTTCCTAAAGTCGTCCTCAGTTACAAAAAGACAGTCTTAATGTTTATTTTTTTGTTGGCTAAATCTTATGAGGTTTAGTGACGATTGACAGCTGTTTTTGTTGATTTAATTATTTAGAAGCAACATCAGCATATCTCAATGAATGAACAATGATTCTGAAATTTTACAAGAATTTTAATCGTTTCCATTATATAATCGTTCAATTATGTTTATTGATTAAAGTAATTGTGCTGATTATAGTGTACTCATTAATACTAATTATAAATATGCTTTCATTGCCTTGAAAGATTGCCTCGGTGCAGACATAGATTATCAAGTAGTGGTTGCAGTTGAGGGAATTATTAGGTACATTTCAGTATGAACTTGTTCATTTTGTGTTTTGGAAGATTTTTCTGACTAAGAAATTGCTATGAAAAGCCTACTGGTGTAGTTGGAAACAGGAATAGAGAACCCGAAAATTCACCGCGAATACGCTACGCCGTAAAAGTAGGAAAACACGATGAAAAACTCATTACATAATTCATTAGTCTGCCAGATGTTGTTTGATATTCAACATGTTATGTAGAATAGTGTCCTAAACTTATGGGCCTCTGTTTAAAATTTTACCTGTCCATGAAAAATTTATAAGTTTAAACAAAAATCTGTTGTTCCGCCTTACTATCATTGTAATGTATGGTAATCATTTCCCATTATCCTAGGTGAATGTGCTACTAAATGGCACCTGTATTCTTTGAACGTCCAAGTGTGAGTCGATGGAAATCGGGGTCTATTTTGAAGAATTCGTCAGTTTATTTCAATTATGGCATGAATTATATATGATGTCGGGTGTTTCGTGAAAGGTTAAGGAGTTGTCGTGCCCTCGCCGACTGTGCGGTACCAATACAATATGTACGAATATTTTGTGCCCCAAGTGTTCAGTTTTATAGGAAATGTTACTGTTTTCACTGAAACGTTACGGTTCTGACTGTAACGTTACTGTTCTGACTCAAACATTACTGTTCTCTTTGCGATTTGGTCAGTTTTGGAATAAAAGAAAGTGCTGTGGTTGCGTTATTATAAGCAGGATAATATAGCAAAGAATAATTGATTGAATAACTTAGGTAGATAGGCATAATTAGTGTAATATAATCTGGTAATTGTTATTGTTTTTGTATTTTTTGCGCAGTAGCTTTGTTTTTCTATTTGTTTACCTATAAAGTAATCAACAGATCATGAAGATAATCCTTCATTAGTCTTTAACATATTGACTTATATTGATACCTAAGCGTTTGTAAAAAAAATATATTATTTTGTTTATCGTAATTCGTTAAGCACTCACACTTGGCATGTGGCATACCTATCCATAAGCGTAATTAGCCTATGATGTTCCCACTGTTGGGACTCAGGCCTCCTCTCTGTGAGAGGGAGTGGGCCGTAATCCACCACGCCGGCCCAGTGGTGTTGGTAGATGTCACGTCTTCGAATTTTTGGTTTTAGAACATGCCTTATATAATTCGCCCTTATATAATTAATCAGCATTCATATATATATATATATATATATTCTTCAATTATCTTGGTTTATTTGTAAGTAGCAAACTGCTTCAATAAAATCTGGGATATAACGATTGCCGTTAAAGTAAACGTTATCTCTCGATATCACGGCACTTAGTAAAAATACTTCAGCAAAGTCCGCGTACGATATCGTGATAAGAGTTATCGGTCTACAGGTGTTTGAACCGAACTCGCACTTGATGCACTGGGACTGACAAAACAAAATAACATGAACATATTGAACATATAAGCCTGAAGTTGCCTGTTTAAAGCTCTGGCCAAACTGAAGCGAGCGAGCGGGATTGGGGACTGCTCGCGTCGATTATTTTAATGACTAGGAGTCACGAAACTATTCGCGCCCATTTGAACACCTTACAATAAGAGCGCATTTCACCAATGAAAATCAACACGATCATCACGTCTCAACCCCGTTCAAGAGCTATCAGTGTTAGTATTCCGCAATAATGATGACATTGACAGCTCTTGAACACGGTTTAAATGTGCTGAACGGGTTCAGTTTCATCGGTGAAATTGACACAAGCGGCGCGAGCGAATTGCGTCCTACATCCCGCTCGCCGAATCGCTTCAGTTTGACCGGAACTTGAGTTATCACTCAAGCAAACCAACAAGTGATGTCTGAAGGACATGAAAATATTCTTAAAAATCTTTATTAAGTTTACGCACTGCAAATACAGTTAGCAAACAAATAAAAGATAATTTCAGCTAGTTATGATGCATTTTATGGAGCAGTGGTGGCCCAGGGGTTACGGTCGTAACTCACGAGTTGAGATCGTAGGTTCGAACGCTTGTCGCAACCCAGCGCTGAGCCACAATTGCGGCGACAAGTCCCCTCTTTGAGGAGTGGCTTGAGAGGCGCCATGGCGTCCTCACCTTCCACCTGACGCAGGTCCTCACCGGACACGGTTGTTTCGGGAGGTTCCTGTTCCGCGTAAGGCGGGAGGAAACGCCCGGGTGTCACCACTGTATGGATCGCCCGGAGGACACGGTGGAGCATACGGTGGAGGTCTGCCCGGCTTGGGCGGAGCACCGCCGTGTCCTCACGGAGGCGATCGGCGGCGGCGATCTCTCGCGTCCGGCCCTGGTTCAGGCCATGGTTCGGAGCGAGAGTGCATGGGAGGCCGTCACCTCCTTCTGCGAAGCAGTTATGTTCGCGAAGGAGGAGGCGGAGCGCGCGAGGGAGATGCAAGCTGCACGCCCTCGCGGCTCTAGTCACCGCAGGAGACGACCCGGGCGTCGGGAGTCGAGAGCCGACTTCCGGCCACCGTAGGCGCGGGCTTGCGGACGGTGAGCAATGGGCAGCTCGCCGTCCGATAAGGACCAGGCCCGTGTCGACGGCGCGTTGTATTCCACGCGCGCCTCAAAGAGATGTCAGCACCAACCGACGGGGTCGAAAGACCAATGCCTGCTGGGGTTGCGGGTTTGACCGAAAGGGACATCGCGGCCCCGGCACACAGGCAACAGAAGGAACACGGGTGGGTTTTAGTCAGTAAAAGTCTGACACACCCTCTCGCTCTGCCCAGAGCGGGAGAAGTCATTTGATGATTTCCAATCCTGAAAAAAAAAAAAAAGGTTCAAACGCTGACAGGCGCTTTACTTTGTGTAAATAATTTCATCACCACGGCTCTCAAAATTCGAAGACGTGACATCTACCAACACCACTGGGCCGGCGTGGTGGATTACGGCCCACTCCCTCTCACAGAGAGGAGGCCTGAGTCCCAACAGTGGGAACATCATAGGCTAATTACGCTTATGGATAGGTATGCCACATGCCAAGTGTGAGTGCTTAACGAATTACGATAAACAAAATAATATATTTTTTTTACAAACGCTTAGGTATCAATATAAGTCAATATGTTAAAGATTAATGAAGGATTATGTTCACGATCTGTTGATTACTTTATAGGTAAACAAATAGAAAAACATAGCTACTGCGCAAAAAATACAAAAACAATAACAATTACCAGATTATATTACACTAATTATGCCTATCTACCTAAGTTATTCAATCAATTATTCTTTGCTATATTATCCTGTTTATAATAACGCAACCACAGCATTTTCTTTTATTCCAAAACTGACCAAATCGCAAAGAGAACAGTAATGTTTGAGTCAGAACAGTAATGTTTGAGTCAGAACAGTAACGTTTCAGTCAGAACAGTAACGTTTACAGTCAGAACCGTAAAGTTTCCTATAAAACTGAACACTTGGGGCACAAAATATTCGTACATATTGTATTGGAACCGGACAGTCGGCGAGGGCACGACAACTTGTTAACCTTTCACGAAACACCCGACAACATATATTATTCATGCCATAATTGAAATAAACTGACTAATTCTTCAAAATAGACCCCGATTTCCATCGACTCACACTTGGAGGTTCAAAGAATACAGGTGCCATTTAGTAGCACATTCACCTAGGATAATGGGAAATGATTACCATACATTACAATGATAGTAAGGCGGAACAACAGATTTTTGTTTAAACTTATACATTTTTCATGGACAGTTAAAATTTTAAACAGAGGCCCATAAGTTTAGGACACTATTCTACATAACATGTTGAATATCAAACAACATCTGGCAGACTAATGAATTATGTAATGAGTTTTTCATCGTGTTTTCCTACTTTTACGGCGTAGCGTATTCGCGGTGAATTTTCGGGTTCTCTATTCCTGTTTTCAACTACACCAGTAGGCTTTTCATAGCAGTTTCTTAGTCAGAAAAATCTTCAAAATAAATCTTCGCAGTATGATGTTTCCAAAACACAAAATGAACAAGTTCATACTGAAATGTACCTAATAAGTCTTCAACTGTAACCAATGTACTTGATAATCTATGTCTGCACCGAGGCAATCGTTCAAGGCAATGAAAGCATATTTATAATTAGTATTAATGAGTACACTATAATCAGCACAATTACTTTAATCAATAAACATAATTGAACGATTATGTAATGGAAACGATTAAAATTCTTGTAAAATTTCAGAATCATTGTTCATTCATTGAGATATGCTGATGTTGCTTCTAAATAATTAAATCAACAAAAACAGCTGTCAATTGTCACTAAACCTCATAAGATTTAGCCGACAAAAAAATAAACATTAAGACTGTCTTTTTGTAACTGAGGACGACTTTAGGAACGTATGTGTAAAACGCTGAAGAATTATTCAATGGAAAATAAAATTATTCTAAACAGCTTTTCTGGAGCTTCTTTTTTCAGCATAACATACAAAACCATTCCACGGTTTTTCTTTCCGAATACATGATTCTAAACCATGAAAATAAAATCGGATGTATATTTTAACAAGATTTATTAGTATATGCGTTGGTTTTAAAATCCAAACATTTTTATTTTAAAAATATTTTTTGTTCACGGTTATAAATATTCACTAAAACTTTTAAAAGGTCGAAAACTACGTATAGGGACAAGACCCCGTGAAAATACAATTATACTTCGTTTTACAGTGATAATATATAACACAGTTTTAAAACTAATGCCGTTGACCGTCCGCGATGATTAACTTTAGCGCAAACGTAATGCCGGTAACCCTCCCGGGTGGATGGAGTCGAAAGTGTTAATGAGTATGCAGGTATATTGTATACTGGTTCAAAAAATGCTACTGAAAGCAAATGACTGAAAACCACAGTACTTTACCACATTAATAGATAGATAGAAGATAGAATATTCTTTATTATGTACACCATAAAAAATACAGATATGAATGTAGACATTTTACATGGGGTGACAATGGGCGGTCTTATCGCTAAAAGCGATCTTTTACAGACAAGTTTTGGACGGATTAAAGTCAGAAGGAGAGACAATACTGCAGGTAGTCAGTGGTGTACCATTTACATACACAATAAATACATACATTCATAAAGCATACGCTTATAAATATATATACATAATACAATAACATTACAATAATGAACATGAAACAAGATCAAGGAACTATATGTAATGATGGTGTTTAAGGAGAGAGGAAGTGTTTTTTTACCAGAATTTTCATTAATTCCCTTATGTTATTTATTTGGCTTTATTGACTGCCTTTCCGTTTATAATAATTCACTAAGAGCAGCCTGTAAATCGTTAATTAGCTGCAAGTAGACTTTATGGGGGATATTATTGTAACACGTGTCTTGTAAGCATCGCTGACGTCTGAAACACCTGCTGAAGTACCCGTATTTACTGAACATTGCAATAATAATAACTTATCTTGAGGTAAATTTACAGCAAGTACAGTCGCAGCCCACAAAGAAGAAATCATAATTTAAAACTTATGACATTGACACTGATACTGAAAAATCGCAATTAAAAAGCGGCCAATTGCGAGTCGGACTTGCACACGCAGGGTTCCGTACCATCGTACTATATAGGATGTTTGGTGCATCGTCGTGTGCCAAATTGAAATGGTCGACTGAAGGGGTCATCTGCTATCCTTTCAGAAACCTTAACACCTCTCATGCCCTGTGGATTTTTTTTATCCACTTTATTGTTTTATTAAAAAAAGGCCCAAATTTTACATTAAAATACAAATTTTAGAAAAAGTATAAGGTGTAGACCCTGAATTTTAATTTTATTTAGATGTGTATTGTTTTTGAGTACTTTTAATTACAAAATTAGTAACATTAGTCATCTAGTTTTTTTTTTATTTACTCGCAAAGGTAAAACTTAAATTAAAGTTGTACATGTTACAGCTGTTTACATGGCTACAAAAAAAAAAAAAAACGACCGGGATCTTCCAACTCCCTCAAAGTTCTCTAGCCTATCCTGTTGGTAATGATGTGCCACATGCCATAAAACTCTTTTAACAACTCTGTGAATTCGCTAAAATTGTGAATCGAGTCACATAAGACTAAATTCCAAATTATTAGTATAGTACATATGTTCTTTAAATACTTTTGTTAAAAAACAATTTTCGTGTATCCACTCCCTTGAATTATAAATTTGATTAAATTTTTGTTATAGCGGCCATAGTAATTCACACTCTATGAATCTTTCAAGTGTTTACGGTTCAAAAGATACAGCCCTGTGACAGACGGACGGACGGACACCGAAGCCTAGCCACGGACAGAGTCCCTTTGGCACCGATTGGGTACAGAACCCTAAAAGTTACAGCTATATTTATTTGCATTGAAGTATATAAAAGTTTTGATAAGGTAGATTCATTGATTGCCTATGGTTTATTTCCAGCATAGTAGGTATAACAGTCAAAAAGCAAAACACAGTTGGTAACTTTTGAGTGTGTAAAGTTTTCGACATATTCTAGATATTTCATAAGTCGAAGAAAAACAAACACATAAAATGGCGTACGTGAATTGCTTATCTACTTGTGTAAGTAGTAACACTCAACTGAGGAAAATGACTTGGTGGTTTGTTCGAGATGTGCTATTTTTACATCGCAAGCCGTAGGTATGGGTAAATATGTATTGTTGCCTAGGTGTAAATGTCTCATTATTAGTACAGTCATTGATGACAGCAACCAAGCGAGAATTGTGGTTGTAAAGTCAATTCATTTAGCAAAATACGGATTGGGTTTTTGCTGATTTTATTTAAAAAAACCCATAATTCTTCTCATCGGCCTATCAAAAGCGGATGACGAATGGTTATAGTGGATTTCTAAAGTTCAATGTTTATGAGAAAAACTAACGAGACTTTCACATCAATATTAGGATCATCTTACAAGATATACGAGCTTGGTTGTAATGTAATAATTTTATTGTTACTCGTAATATCGTCTTCGGATTGCGGCGGCGACGGTCATTTACAGCCCGATCGCGAGGAAAAAAGCGCGCTCATAATAACGGCTCCGGTATGTTACCTCGAGGTCGATTCCAATTGATGAGCCGCTTTGACATTGATGTATAAAGTGGACAATCAAGTTCTTTGTTCTTCCAAGACGTGTAGGACGTAAATTCTACGTTGTAAATCAACATTGTGCAAGATGTTTGGCCGTTACGACGACGCACTCTCAGTATTACGGAGTATTGTTTGGCCACAGATCGCGTGTGTAAACTTATGTAGCCGACCGTATCGTCGGCTAACAACGGCTTATTGTTATGGTTAGCATAACCGCGTTGCCTAGTTACGCCTCTTGTTGCAATAATTCGCGGTTCGTGCGGTATTTTGCTTGCAACAAACCATATTGTTGATTCGTTACCCGAAAACCTTAGCCTCCTTAAAATAGAAGTGGTTTTCATTTGTATAATTACTGTTATTATTTTGCAATAACGAATACCTAAAACGATTTGACGCGACAAGCAGTCTTTGTGTTGACTTGTTTAAACCGCTAGGCACACTGCAGGAATTTTGTTTGAATGGTCATATAACACAGCCGCGAGTCAATAAATATTAAGGACAAAGCTTAAAATCTGTCTTTATTATCGCCTTTGTTTGTTGGCAATCATAATTTAGTTAGGCATTTGTCGCGGATATCGAATTTCAGAAAAAAGTTTCGAATCGGTCTCTATTAGGTACATATGTACGCAATAGCAGTTTTATATCTTTACGAGATTCAATAACATCTTTTTTTTTGTTTCTTAATATCTGATATAATTAAATATCGAAATAATGTTTTGGTCTTTGTCTATCGACACTTAGATACGGCCTTACTGTGCGTTTGCACGGGCGAAACATTTACAACAAAACATGTTGGAATCTCTAGTTCCTGTCAAACATTATACGGAACATTGACAGAAAGTAAATTTCAACATGTTTTGTTGTGAATGTTTCGCAAGTGCAAACGCACAGTTAGGGGTTAGTTAGGTTAGTTTGGTTAGTTAGTTACCTATAAACAACACACTTAAACACATTATGCTTTTAAAACGTAAAACACAACTAAATGATGTGACTTGTTTTTCTGGGTGATTTTCTTTTGTAAACCATTTTAAAACGCGGCAGTGCAGAGCAAAAAGCCTGCAGAATAAACTCAGAATTTACAATTTTTTACCATCCAAAACGATACCAGAGAGTGTAACCGGATTAGACGAACATTCATGTACACCAAACAGCGTCGGTAGGCACATTAGTACGTTACGGTGCTTCAGTGTGATTAAGTGTGTTATCAGTCATGTTATCAGCGCGGTGCGGGCACACCGAGCAAGTGCAAACACCTGCACGCACCTGTCACAGACTATCATTGATTGTGATATGATACCTATCAGATTATCACATGTACTTTTAATCACCTTTACCTTTATACTATTTCCGTGTATTAAGGCGACGATAACCGACTTTTAATGATTTTATACTGAAGATCACATCTAAACGAGTAGTGTTAGATTTGGAAAAAATATATAGGTTTTATTTTAAATTAGAGCATTAACATAATATAAAATATTCATATATCAAGTTGTTAAGAAAACTTAATATGTGAATATTATAGATTATGTTTATATCAGTGTTATTAATTTGTAAAGTTATGTCTAACGTGGATAAAAAATTGAGAATCACGTAAAATCTATCAAGCGTATTTTTCTAAAACCTTCACTATTTTAAAGATAATTCAATTATTGATCTTTAAGTATATGTGTTTTATTAAAATACTTTTTAATTTATGTATAATAAATTAATAATGCGGCAAATTGGGGACAGCGCTCCTTGATGGGCGAGTCCTATTACTGGCTGGACGTACGACGAGTTGCGTGAGCTCAGTAAGCTAACCACTCAAGGTCACTGGCATATATCTGCGTCTTAAGTGTATCTAGTTTATAAAACTGTTATGCGCACTTTTTTACGCGCGTACAGTTTTGTCTTATTTGAATCTTTTATAGCTACCTATTTATAGGCGTAATATAAAGCTCGGTATATTAATAATACGCGTTTCATATTGCCTGCGTTTCGAAATTTAATTAGATTTCTGAACGATTCTAAAGGAATGTTAACGATTTTACTTAATGGAGTTTGTTTTGCGTCGCAATTAGGTAAAGAAAAGTTGAATTAAGATTTTCGCAATGACTTTGCTATTACACAATTTCATTCAATATTTTTCAAACTCGATATTATATAATTTTTGAGAAACAACAATCCTCCGAAAGATTAAATAAGTATCTACTTCTCACTGAATTTTCTTTTTTTCATTTAGTTAAGTACGCGAACTATGTAAAGTTCACAGCTATACCTAGGGTTGCCAATTTTGTTTATATCAAGTATAGTATTATCGAAGCCATTGCCTGTAAAAATATACTAGATGCAAAAAAAAAAAAAAATAGTAAGTATAATATGTTTCAAAAACAGTTTTATTCTTTAAGGCATATTTTTTGCTACTATGAACCCTTATTCACAGGTTTAAAAAAAAATCTCATAACAATTTTCTTTTTTTCTTACAAAATAACATTAATTCAAGCTGAATTGTGAGATTAATACTGGCCTTATTGCGATCATCTCGCCATTTTGTATTGATATAAAAATATAGTAGTTTCGTCTACTATATTTTTTATTTAGAGATATTGTATGTAGGCCTTTAATATAGCACGATACTATATTATATAGTAGAGTTGGGAACTCTAGCTATACCCTACAATAACAATAAAAAATAAGCTAATGAATGTAAATATTGATTATTTCTTAAGATTAAATTGTCAATAAGTAACAATATTCGCAGTACAGCTTGGCAAGAAAGAGTTTGGAAAAAATGAGGGCGCCACTATCGCACTTAGATCATTTCGAATGGGACATGAGTAAAAGAAATTAATCAACTTGTTAAAAACCCTGCTTGTGGATGACTCAAAACCTACTAGCACTTGTCGGCAAAGTAGTGCCATCATCATAGGTCTGCATACTTTTTACTTAAGTAAAATGTTTAGTTCCAAATGTCACCACGTGAGACTCTTTTATGTCGACCTATACGTGGCCGTTATCAGAGCCTGAGCTAGGCTTCGCACGGTAGATTCCCGACAGTAATGCGTGTAACAACGTTTTCCACGGCTTCATACAGCTGCGCACTAATCAACAAATGTTCACCTCAAGTCAGTGCTCCGACGCCATTTTCTTTACTGTTCGGTATTTAAATGTTTTCTATTACAATATCAGGTTTAGGACTTATTTAGGAGGGAAAATGGTGGAAAATTGTTAAGTAAAATTGGGCAAAAAAATAATTGTGTATATTTTTTTATAGAGGTGGGTAATCAACCAATTCTTTTATCCTTTTTTATATCTTCATAGGTTTCTACGCGTATTACCCGTATGCCCATAGGTAATCAGCGGAAAACCATCTCATTATGCGCAGAGCTTATTATTATAAGCCTTTGTTATTCCACTGCAGGGCCTTCTTTCCCTTTTTCAACTTTTCCCGGTCTACTGCGATTGCGGGCCAATCCTTTAAGAGGCTTACACAGCTAAAGCGCGGTCACTGTAGGACTGCATAGAAATGAAAGAGAAGTGCGATGACACAAGCCAGGTAATTTATTGCAAAATATGAAACAAGTCTCTATTTACAAAAAAACTATATATTGGACTAAAAGATTAAAACACTATTACGGTAATATGTTGCTCGTAGAATAATCTGACAAAAAATCAAAATGATGGCATGTACCTAAATATGATTTTTAATCGTTGAAAGAAATTTTTAGAGGTATCTTCGTGACTTTTTCTATCGTATCCAATTAGTTGTATGTATTTTGTTTTCAACACACTATCTTACTAGCATATATCCTGAAAAATATAATATATTTCTCTGATGCTGTTTACTGCAGTGGATCATATACTTTTAGGCATTATAAAACTTGCGTTTAGGCACGTTTAGGTCCTGTAGACTCTTAAGAAGGAGGCCAGTTCATTCCGCCATCTTCCTCTCGGCCTGCCGCGTAGTCGTTTCCCTGCTATTTGGGATCCACTGAGTGGTGATTTTTGCCAGTCTCAGTTCCACTTTAGTCCAGCAACTGTCACCACTGTGGCCTCACTGAGCGGCCAGCGTCCGCTGTTTGTGTTTTGGAACGAAGTATAGGGTACAGTGGTGACACCTAGTAGAAGAGCTTATTCCTTTTAAATCATAAGTTAAACTATTTTTTTTCTCTGGCCCAACAAAGATATTTGTCTTGGGTTGTACTGAAGACAATAGGCGTGCACCAGTAAAGGTCGCCATAATCGTCGCAGGCGCACCTGTGTGAATAATCGCCACCCGGTTATCGGCGTGATAGCGCGTCACCTGAAAAACCCGTTAACGGAACCTCGCGATAACTATAGGTACATTAGTGACGAATACTAACGGCATTTGTGGGAAAACTATCGTTTGAAACAAACCTAATAATGTTGGAAGAAAAATTGGATGTCTCATTTCTGTCGCGTCTTATTTGCGTCGGAATCGTCTTCCAAATTGACACGCCAGATTGTCTGTTTATTTTATTCTTGTAATCCAACGTGTTGGTTTACGTGAATAACATTTTCATTATGTTTATTCTTCTCTCTCCGCTCCAATGACCGTCTTTCTTACAAAAACATCGGAAATTGAAATAGAGTGACACTAACACATCATATTCTTTTTTCCGAATCCGGAGCTTCAATATCAGAATTTTAATTAGAAAAATACTTACTTGCGTTGGGTCTTTCAAAAATACTAATAAATATGTAGGTACTAAGATAAAGCTTTTCCAAACCCGAAAAAGAATAAAGAATGGCAAAAAAATACCTGGGGTTTTTCACTAACTCTGATTAGATAATTGAGTACGTTTTTAGGATTCTGTACGTCCGAAAGATAAAACGGAACCCTTATAGGATCACCCGTGTGTCTGTCTGTCTGCCTGTCTGTCGTCTGTCGGTCACAGCCAACTTGCTCCGACTCTACTGGACCAAATTTCTGTGACCCAAGCCGGACGTGTCACATAAATAAATGAATTTTGAATATGGGGGTCACTTTTCAGGAGCTAATAGGAAAATTAAAAAAAAAAAAGTTTTGCTAACTGTACCGTGTGACATCAAATGTGAGAACTTGTCGTGAGGATATATATTTGAAGACCTCAAATATATTTATTTTATAATTTTAAAATAAATTCTTTTAAAGATCTATACTAATATTATAAAGAGGTAAATTTAGTTTTTTGTTTGTAAGTTTTTATGTAGGGGGTAATCTCCAGAACTACCTCTCGGATTTGAAATATTCTTTTTGCACTGGATAGCCCAGTTATTGAGGAATAGGCTCGCGGACGTAGTCGTGGGTAGAAGCTAGTATTTAATAAAATAGTTGAAAAGATACCATTTATCCCCCTTTATCTCCCTTTATCTTCGAAACTATTGAACTTAAAATTCTGAAAAAAATACTGAGATTGATTCTTTACATCAGTAAAGAATCAATCTCAGTATTTTTTTTAAATTTAAATTTTTAATATTTTTGTATTTTTAAAAAAAAATTAATCTATCAAGATTACAGGAAAACCTATAAGAAATCTATGGTCTTAAAATAACAAGGTAAATCACTCAATATTGTGCGTACAAACATACATTTGCAGTTTGAAGTGTATGGGAGAATATGTCAACTACAATGTTAAGTTTGTTCTAGGAATAAAAAACATGATAGATAACATAATTTATCATACGCAACCACACCACTCGAGTTCAACTCCCACTAGTCCGGTTTTAATGGATTGTAAGTAGGTACTAAGTACCTACCATAGCCAAACAATGTGAAACCAATGTGTGTTCCTTTAGTCATATAAGTTTACATATATTTTTACTGTAGGTAATCGTAAGACGTGAAGTACGCTATTCGTTGGCGGCAGTTGGCCGTCGACGCCGTAACGTCCCACGGATTACACCCAGTTAGGGCATTTCCTAAGCTCGGCTTGTTACTTAGCTAACAACCTGTCACGGTGCAGCTGTGATCTCTGACCTTACTGTCTGCCTACACAGTCCACGGCTAAAGTGTTGGACGTGACTGCGAATATCAGCGATGCACTTATTTTGTAGGTATGTAGGACTACCACCGTAAGGACTATTCTTGCTTGCAGTGCTCGGCGGCTATACCACCGGGCCGGTAACAGATGTGGTCATCGTATTCACGGGATTTTGTTTTCAAACTGGTTAGATATGAACTTCTTTGATGGTACCTATGTGGGTAAATGTTGTTAACACGAGTTAGTACGGGAAAAAGTTTACAAGCATATGTTTCTTTTACACGACTCTTACGAGTATGTGTATTTTTTTTTTGTTAGATAAGTTTAAAAATAGGCGTAGCAATCAGATCGCGACCGAATATTCTATTTCGATCGCCAACTCAACTGGCCCTGTGGCGCAACGGATAACGCGTCTGACTACGGATCAGAAGATTCCAGGTTCGAATCCTGGCAGGGTCGCAGCTAATCATTTTTGTTTGTTGTTTATTTTTGCTCGTTTACCTCGCGTTAGTAATTAGTCGCATTGTCCGTATGACGGCATCGAGCTAATGTTTGCGGACAAACCCTCACGAAACCAATTATGTATTGTGTTTTCAGTTTACCGTATTCAACTTACTGCTATCGCATCACGGTACAAATTGCTTTGTTAATAACGTAGAAGTATATCCAAAAGAATTTGAGCTCTGTTCTCAACGTAAAGAGTATAATTTCGAGTGGTTAACGTTTGTTGTTAAAGTTCATAGTACATTATGTACGCAGCTGACCAAATATTGTAGTTGCGATAATCGGCCGTGATGCAATCGCGTGATCTTGCCGGATCCGTGCTGGAATGAAACTTTTTAGAAAAGTGTAAGTAAACGTTGTTTTTTAAATTATTTTACTAACATAAATAGAGTTTTTCGTGTTACAAGCGTGATTCTATATGACTCAACTTGAATAAGTAGATATATAGAATAATTTTGCGTCCGGGAAAACCAGTGTTTTTTATGCGGATCAAGCCACATGCATATTGTAATAATGTGTTTAATAATATCATTGGTTTCCTTATCAAGGTTCCATAAGCTTCCGTATCGCATTTGCCCTAAAAATCGTAACAGTACAACTACGACAAATCATAACTACATTAAGTAAATTGACATATCGTATAATGTAGACTGGTAATGCTTGCGGATAATTATTTTTATATATTTTTTTTTTTCGTATTATTGGTTGTATAGTAGCATTATATTGTAAGTACTATTTATTTTATTTTATATTTATGTATAATTCATTAAACCTGACTGGTTTCCGCACGTCTTTTTCGGGTGACCACTGAAAATCAGCGCTGTGCTGTGGGTCTCCATAGCACAGCATCATGCTGAGTGGAAGCCTTCTTGTCACAGTGATGACGTGCCAGCAGTTGCCGACTATTTCTGTTTAGTGCTCGTTATTGTATTTAAATCTATTGTGTTTTATTTTCTTGTTCTACTTGAGTTTATTTCTTTCTTTCTAGACTTTGTATATTTAATTTATACATAAATCCCAAACCAAATCTTTCGACAAATTTCTTCTTCTACTCGTTTAATCAGCGCGTAGGCGTCGTAACCTGCTACGAAAATTAGGGATTATGGCGTAGCACCTTTGTTTATGGTACTTATCAATCACAAATAGCCGGTCACTATGCACCAACGAAAGTCTCCATATTCAGGCGATTATCAGCCCTTTGGAAGTCAGGTGGAATGACTATGCTATGATAGACAAAGAATCGTTCGTAGCAGCGGCCTACGCGCGCCTACGTGGGTTTTTGTAATTATTAGATCAAGTATTTAACTGTTATATCTACTTAAAACTGATTTGACGGATTTTGTTGTATGACTTGTGAAATAAGTAGTGTTTTTTTTTCATTTGTAAAGGGTATTGTTATGGTTTCGTCCGAACTCAAAAGTTGAGAACTATTAATTTCCTTGTGTTTTGTATTTAACACAGATCTCTTGGAACCAGAAGCAATCATGATTCCAATCATTAAAACATTTGTTTCTTTGTAACCAAATACTGTTGTATTTCTATTTAGGTAAATAAAAGATTTCATATATCCTTAATATTTTTTTATTTTCCGTTTCATTGTACTGGTACTTAATAAAAAATCAGTGCACAATTTATAAAACTAAATAATAAAGGAAAATGTGGGTGATTAACATCGTGAAATGCAATCAAGACAGATACAATTTGTGACACAAAGTTGTAACTTTAGCTGCCTGAGGCAAGCGGCCGCCATGGCTCAGATTCTTGAAGTAACAATCAGCACACAACGAACCACATCTACCAACAACGCATATTTGATCATTATTAACGCACCTCAACTAAAACTATAACAGTCTATTTAAAATTATAATACACCATAAGTAATCATTATGTATATAAAGATAATTAAAGCATCTTCACCTTATAATCGAAATAAAATCATAAAATGTATCAAATCGATAATTTTCAGTTAAATTTTATATTCATTTAGTTTTTTTTATTACATACATTATTTACATATAGTAGCAATGTGCTAAACACAAATCATAAGTTAATAATAGAAAATTTGCGTGAAGCACTCACAAAATAATATTTTATTAGAAACAAAATCGCCATGCAAAATCACACTCATGAAATAACTTAAAATAATAAAATTATAAACGTGGACCGACTTTCAATCGGCCCACTTCTTTGATATAAATGGAAGCATTAGTTTTATAACTAAAAGATAGTAGTGTCATTTTCTAAGAAAAGGATTTTTACAAAGTTGAAAGACTACTGCATTTTATACGTCAAGAGTTCTGAACAGTAACAAGAATCTGTTACAAAATATAGCATCTGTTCTCAGACAGGGTGTCCCTTGGGTGTACCACAAAACCATTCAACATACCTATTTACAAACATGGAAAATTTACATTCATTACACTACTAACTACCTAGTAAAGCTTTTTACACAGAACATTATAACAAAACAATCCGCGGCGCCTGAGCCGGCGCTCCGGGAGCCGCGGGGATTGCATTGCAATGCTCAAGTCTTCTGCGTGTAATGCCACAAAACAATTACATTAAAGTAGTTTACTGATCGTAACGAGATCGTGCATAGGATATCATCGTCGTGATGATGTTCACTGGAACTGGGGCGGGGGCGCCTGCGCACGGGGCGCGGACTTACTCCCGCGGCGACCTCCGTCGCCACTCGAGGTATATAAACATTACCATAAATTATATTGTCTCTCTTAACTTAACACCACTTAGCATGAGGGCCTGTCAAGCTGATTCTGCTTTTCTGGCGTCTGTAACAAAAAGAGAAAACAGATGAGTAAAGTTTTGCCAATGCATCTAAATCTGCGTACGGTTTAAGAGTCAATTTGATATGAGAACAGAAGGATAGCCCATGTAATCACTAGCGGGGGTGCAGCTACCAATCAGTGCACAGATGCGCGCGCACATGTACCCCTAACATCTGACACGATCGCAGCGCAATAATTATGATATGAAAACTAAAGCTTGTTTAGTAGTTATTATATGTAAGCGATAGGAACAATTTTTATTTATTACGTCCAATAAAGTCTCCCTCGTCGTTTTAGTGTTATTAGTGATTGCGACAAATAGTATCGTGTGGCACATGCGCATCCCGCGCGCCCGCGTCCGGCCATCTGTCACCGCATATGCGCCCGTTTCAACACTGTTTTAATTCATTAGTGTCCGGACAATGGGCCTCCTGTTATTTGGTTGTTCTAATGTAAACGTATGTGAGAGCAGTATGTTAGGGAAAGTCGGGTTTAAAAAATGCATGAAACACGGAAGGTACGGTTAGTTGAATGTGATTTTTTCCAGCACATGGAGGACGGTGGCAGTTTCAGTGTGATTTTCCGAGTATCAGCGAGTGTTAGATTACGGCTTCCCGTCCGTGCACATCCGCGACACAGCTGAACGGCCGCACGTGGCCACACCCTATTTACGGATACATACCGAAGGGAGAGCACACATGTCCCGAACGGATCGGGACTTCGCGAGTGCGCACACGTGAAATCCCTTTATGAGACGAGCATTGTCGGCCGGATAATGAATAGGTATGTTCAGTGTTCATCGCATTTATTTAGCTATCCGGCCACCGGCGCCGTCACGTGTGTTCACACGCAGCTGCGAGCGACCGTTACCCGCACAATGCCCTCGATCGATCCGTCGTCGATGGAATCCAAGCGATCGGCGAAATCGTGCACGTGTGCAGGCTCTGGCGAGACATTTCGCGGTGAAGTTGCATTGTCTACTCGCCGACGCTGTGCGGTTTATTAGTTCGGAGAAGCGTAAAGGTGCTCGTAAAACTTTCACGTGCGCGATTTATGCGCGAGGTGCGCGGAGACAAAGATATTCAGAGGAGCGGGCAAGCGTGGGCAGCCGCGGACACCTGGCGGCTCGTTAGTGTCGCCCGTCGGAAGAACCGGCCGGCCCGCCGCCGTCGCGCCGCGCCGGCGTGGGCGACGCCGGCTTGCATCCACACATCATTTAGCTAGCTTGTACCACAAGCGAGAACACTTGTTCGCTCAATATGCAAGTATTATTTATTTACTTTAAATTGGCTTAAGGCACAAGATAAATATTAATGTTCAATAGCTTGCTTGGTTCGCGTCGATTAACGGTAGGGGTCCTTAAATTGGTAACGAAAGGCAACATGCGGGCCAGTAATTGGATGATTAAGTGATATTGACAAACTATAGTTCAGAGACTAGGAGACATGTCTTCTCTTGTAAACAAGGAATGAGACGGCCCATTGATAAAGTGTTCCTTTATGTTGTATCAGATATGATTATTATCAATAGGGTTGCGCCCTTTATATGAAATAAAGCGGGGGTGCCACCGCAGCGGATTACACGCCTAACAATAGTCATTACGGTACTTAGCAGCTTATTATGGTTGAAGTGTAAAGTCAAACAAGAACAAAAGGGCAAATGGGGTAACTTGGTTAATGCAACAGGGAACTCTGAGTCAGACAATGATAATGACGGTGATTTAAGAGAGCAGTATCAAAAGAGCATGGACGCACGTGAATTGATCTCACGGCCTTTCCAGCGCCGGCGGGCGGCAGCTGCAGGCTACAATTACGGTCGCCGAGCAGAGCGTGGCGTATGCTCGTGACGGAGGTTTGTAGCACACGGCGCCCGATGGCCCGCGAGATATCGTCGTGAAATGCCGCGTCACGACGACCACGGTGGAGATACAAATTCCAGCACGATTACCCCGAGCCGCGCTATTCTTTCTAGGCTTGTGAACTACTCATTCGTGTTTTAGGAAACGATGATCGAGTTGTTTGTAGTAAATGTCCTTGTGCGAACAAATATTTCACATTTTATATTCAAGAATGCGGCCCGATTAGTCGACATTCCAATATTAGTAGGCGGTATATTAGTAAATATCTGGATATCGCGATACTACCGGCGCCGCGACACTAATTAATAGATGTTGTTTGTTGTTTCTGCTTTGCTGATAAGTTGTTTATTGCTGTTTACCGACGATCTTTGTGTTCAAAGAGGAAAGAATACTCTCCAAAGAAAGTATCATGTTTGTTAATTGCGACTATATGAGTTCTCAGCTCCACCGCATCGTAATGTCACGATAATGTTACATAAAAAGAGAGATTATGTTTTAAAGTCGTCGAAAATCACGATGTATTGCGAAGTTTTACACCTCTAAGCATGTAAACGAGTTCGTACATTAGACACGCCAAATGTATGGTTTTGTACTAGTGTTTTTGTCACGAATAGGTAGGATGCTATAGCTGTACATAATTTAAAGCCGTAGCGCAGTTGTCGTCTTCTACGTGGCACTTGCGTCGCTGTAAATACAGCAGGCACGCTGCGTCTCTTAAATCACGCTTGTTTTGAACATTTCCCTCGGTTCCAACAACTGGCAGTGATTAAAATTTACGTGGCGCGACCAAGTATTAACGAGCGCGCATTGCGCCTGGGGCTCGCAATCGCAAAGCGCACGAATAAATCCTGCGAGATGCACCTGCCGCGTGCCGCGACCAGACATCACAACACGCTAATGCGACCTGCAGCATTTTTAGTTGTCGTACAGCGACAATCGTCTAATTGCGTACTACAGACATTAGCCGCGACCAACTTTGTTAATGTTCTGTCGCGGTAAATGGGAATGACGAAATGGCAATCACACACAGGTGTCAGGCGGAATGTTAAACGAGCAAGATAAATATGTGTTGAATATTCAGATTGTATGTCAGTACACGGTCGTTTACGCGGCGCCGGCGCAGGTGGCCGCGCTTCAAGGCTGAAATTCAAAACAGCAGTCACGCATGCGTGAACAGCGGTTTAAACTGAGACTGCTTATTTACTGAATCTATGATTTCATAATGAAAATAGATAATTAGGACCGCAATAAATATTCTTAAGAGATTAAAAATTGTTTGTGAGACGAGAGGTTTACAGCTGTTTTAAGAATCGATATATTGGCATGTTCTACAGTTGGAAATGGCGCAGTGGTGACAATTTATATTAATATATGCAATAATAATTGTGATGGTGATGCGTGCTGGTGTGTTGTGAAACTCTGCATCTCCGCTTTTACCTTCCCGCGCTTGCGAAACACGCAGGTGCGCGCGCGCCGCAAAAACACCGACACGGCTGATTTCATTTACTTTTTATGCAATAGTAGGTATCTCTCGTACTAACTAGTGCACGGCTACATTATCTCCGCTAAAAGCCGCTAATAGCCGCACGTGATGTTTGATTTAGATGCATTTGTTATTTGAGCTAACTTTCTACTTTGGACATAACGATTAAGTTAAAGCGTTAGTCGTTTGTTTTACAGTACAGTGGGCTTAGATTTACTTTATTAGACTATTGTTTGAATGATTATTACATTAGCGGATGTCGTAATTACCCCTTTAGCGATTACATGGTAAGTTAGGGTTAATTGGGAACTGTTGGAGTTAGCGATATTGTCGTAAGTTATTTCTAGATTGACTTCTAGAGTTAACGAGTTTACAGAAAAAGAAACTTACGGTTTGAGGTCTGTGTTGCGTGTCTTGACTGGGGGCTGTTTTGCGCAGGATGGTGTTGGGTGCGGCGCGGGGCCCGAGCGGGCGCCGGAGCGGGCGCACGGGCGCTGCGCACGCCGGGGTCGCCAGTGCACCCTCGGCGTCGAACTGATCCATGGCGGGGTGGTTCTCCAGCGCTGACTGCAGGTCACAGATGTAGTCGATCACATGCTGGATCACTTCCAGCTTGGAGATCTTCCTGTTCTTCGGCATAAAGGGCACCAGGTCCTGCAACTTGGACAGGTACATCTGGATCTCGGCGTTCTCGCCGTCGCGGTGCCGCTGCACGCGGCCGCTGGCGATGGCGGGCACGGAGGCGCCGGTCGCGCACACTGCTGTTATCGCTTTCATTGTGACTGTCACTGAACACGAACACTGGGTTGGAACTAAACACGGGCGCGGACGTGCGTCGGGCGCGGATTGCGAGCGAGGAATGAGGAGATGCGCGGAGCGACCTAGTATTTATGGGCGCTGGTGGGGCGCGGGGCGGCGCCGGGCGGTCCAATGGGCGCGCGGGGCGGGGGCGGGGGCGGCGAAGCCTGATTTTTCCCATGGCGGGCGGTGGGCGCCGCCGCGCCGCGTCTGCCGCGCTGGGCGGCCCTGAGTAAGGCCGTTGCGCTCGTGACATGCACTTTGTCCTGTCTGTAATCTTGTTTATTTCTGGGTTCTTAATTATTATGTTGTTTGTTTATTTTAGTCAGATTCTACACATATTACGTAAATAACTTTTAAAGCCTTCCTAAGTTGTTAGCTGGAATCATTCATCAAAGCAAGACAAGCTAGGTATTGTTTATTTTACACCTTTGTAGTAAAAACAAATATTCATTTGTTAGAGTCTCAAAAGAAAGTGACTAACTTAACTTTAAATATACATCGTGTAAATAGACGATATGTTGTATTCAGACATGTACAGACATGTCGATATCATATATATGATATAGACAGACGTGGTTTGTGTACTTCACCATAGAGCCTCCTCTCACACCACTGTCTTACCAAAATTCAATAGATTTCAGTCTAAGTAAGTATATCATTTATACAGTGTAGGGTCAGAAAACAGTATCGTTCAAGTTCAGGAAGGTGAGTTGTGACGAACAGGGTAGGGAGGGGGGGGGGGGGGGGGGGGTGAGTAGGCTGCAGGGGTGACGAACAATGGGAGAACGTGAAGGCATCCACTTGTCGCGCTCCCACGGCGACAGGTCTCGGAGGCTGCGTCTGCGCAAAAAATCACCTTTTGAGCCTTTCAATTTGAATTGTAAAAACATATATCGCGTTTTTATTAAATAAGAGCTTCTACGTAATTGTTTTTTTTTAATTTTGAAGGAAGTAAGGTGTAAAATTGTATAATGCTAATTGAATATTCAGGTGGAAGGTAGATAGTTTGTAGGGTGACAGTTAGTTGGCGTTAGTTAGTTGCCGCACTGGTCGATCCATCAGGTTAAGCTACGCTTGCCGGGGTTGGTCAGTGGATGGGTGACCATCTTTACATACTGAGAATCCTCCGTGCCTCGAAAAGCACGTTAAGCCGTTGGTCCCGGCTGTCATTCGTGGATCTTTGACAGTCGTTACGAGTCGTCAGAAGCCCGAAAGTCTGACACCAGTCTTACCACGGGGCATCGTATTACCCAGTTACTGGGTTGTGGAGGTCAGATAGGCAGTCGCTCCATGTAAAATACTGGTATTCAGCTGCATCCGGTTAGACTGGAAGCCGACCCCAACATAGTTGGAAAAAGGCTAGGCAGATTGATTTTGAGTTAGAGATACTTTTTGTTTTATTAGTTTTCATTGATAGCTAAAAGGACCGTATTTTTTCGTTAATTGTCATTGCTAATTAAGGGTGGACCCTTACTCGACTTAGCACGTAAATAAAAAAATACAAATCACAGAACCGTCACAAGTACAAATCACAAAATTAGAAAATAAACGTAGCAACGAGAAATAAAAGAATGCCGTTTTTTACGTAACTCAGATCCTGCTTGACGAGGTAACAAATACACACACGAGTATAATTAATCAATACTTAATCTACGAATAACATTTTATAAACGCCATGCGCCGATTAATTATGTAAAAAATATGGACTAAGCAGCTCTACCAGTTTGAGGTGAAATTTTATAGGATAGCTAAATTCTAATTTATATAATATAATGGAGCTGCTGTATTAAAATATAATGCAAAAATACAGAAAATTAAAAAAAAAACCTCTACTTTTTGTGCCTAATCAAGTTTTTGTTGATTTCGCATCCACTGTGCTATAAGTATTATGAAAAGTTCTCAATTTATCAATAAAAGTCACCTAATTAACATTCAGTAAATATAAAAAGTTCTTCAAACTTATTTGAATAAAGAACATCTACATTTTATTTACGTCGAACCATTTCACGCTGACATCGAGAATTTTTTACTGAAATTGATGATCTGAAGCAGAGTTTGTCACAAATCCAACGTAAACGACTATAAGTAATGGTCCAAGATTTATGTTTACTACAGATTAATTAACTTACGGTGCTATTAATGGCTTAGGTATCTATATAACCGCTTTATCCTTCGACCACACAGAGCCCAGAGGTCCAAATCGCAATAACACTGGGCATAAAAAACGACGCGGCAAAAAGCCACGGAGTCACCTTGGAGGCGGGAGTAAGGAACTCAGGTAGTGAATTGCTTCATTTTGAGTTATTTGGACCGCCATTTAACGTTATAATGTGATTCGATAAATTGGAACGTTCGCTTGTACGTGACGAACAGTAAATGTATTGTTGTTGAGTTTTTGATGGCCGTTGAAACGAGCCTCGTTTGCTACTGAAGTTTTATTACGTAAAATAGGTAGCATAAACGTAACGTAATTTTTATAAAATTTATGATGAAGACGTTGAATTGTACGAATTAGAGCTCGAATAAGTATTTTTAATAGATTTTCGCTTACTGTCAAAAATGTATCGGTCTTAATCAAACATCCCTATTGTCTCAGCGAAACCAAACTGACCGACACATTCTCAAATTCTCACCAAGATAAAGTTACTTATAAAAACATAAACTGATTTACTGTGTTAAGATAATCAATAGCACGTAAACGTGTCGTCACGGCTACCTGTGAAATTAGACGTCGCGACGAAGAAATTTATTTGTGCCGCGGCGGGCCGCGGCGGGCTTATTGTGTCCTCACGTTTCGGACTATTGTCCACTGGGCGCTGGCCAATTTGCGTTTTGACTGCATTAGGCACCTTGCCGTGCAATTGACAGAATATTGTTTTAATTTCACAGGTATCTTTTGTGGGATTATCAAAAAAAAAAAGGTTTTAGAAAAAAAAACTCAAGTCCCAGGCTCATTCAGCTTTGGGCCTATGGGTTCCGTTGATTTGGTTCTTTTAAATTACAAGATAATTATTTTTATAATCAACATTATGTGATTGATTACTTTGTGTTGGCCTCGTATTCTGTATATGTAGGTCCTGTGCTCCGTGTCGTGTAGCCACTTAATCCCCGTCTCCCTTTATTTTTGTAATTGTAGTTATTTTATCACATCGCACTATAGAGAGACGTAGGACTATATGAGCGAGCTTTTTTATCATGAATGGTTGCTGAAACATGAAGTAAAGTTGCCTTTCAGGATTTCAGATCAAAATTGATCCCAACCAAAATAGGGGTTTTGGATTTTGCAACCAAAATACGGAATCCAAAACGTTGAGACGTTGAAAAAATAGTACAAGAGTACGGACATAAACACCTCAAGTCCGAAACGATGACAATGCGTAAAGTGTTTTTATGACTCTGTAAATATTAAGTGCCCGAAACAAAAAATATTCGTTAACAGGCTTTGTTTGCAGGTGTCGCGTATTCTCATGAACATCTTTTAAATATTGAGGTGTGAAATTAGTAATAACGGAAATGCATGGTTCTATAATTATATTTCTCTGCAGTTTCGTCGATGACAATAGTGGCCACACAAAAGCTATTTGTGTTCTTGTAGGTTTACCTTTTGATTGGAAAACGAACAGTCTATTGAGGTGGCGTAGACACTAGTGACCCCCTGGTATTAGGTTCCCATGGCAGCTGTGGAGGCTTTATAACAATTCTAGAACAAACAGACATTCTACCAGTGATAACGAAGATGGAAAAGTCAGAATGTATGGGACTGAAAAAAGCTACCGAAAAGCTTATGTTACAGCTGTTGAAAGTCGTTGTAGAAATACGTTACGCATATTGCGATTGTCACTTGCCCACTAGACAGTACATAGGTTTATTTCAAGTTGGGAACTAGAACTAAAAGATGTTGAGCTTTAAAATTGGGTGTGTCATATAATGAAGGCTACATGTAACTGGGATGAATATCGGAAGCAACACAACGGTTGGAGTTGGATTGTTTACGCAGCCATAAACATCGAGCAAACTTTTGTCTTCGCGAATCGATTATGCACTTGAACTCCAAGAATTCAATTACACAGTAGACGTTCATTTTCTTATGTTCATAACCTTGGACGAAGCCCTATAAATTATTGATAGATGAAGTAAATAGAAGATATTGTTAACTATGTTTCTCAATAAACGTCAGTCCAGCATTCCATTTATTTGACATCATTGTTCATATTGTTGGAGTGTTTCCATCAAGGTCTGCGCATTAGGTCGGGGTGGAGCGTTTACCCCCGCGCGTGTCGTGGGAGTGCCGGGCGCGTGCCGCTCCCATCACGCGATACACCCCGGTCCCGATTGATCAGTGTTATTTGTTGCGATATTACTGATATTAGTACACTCATTGTGTACATGCGGTTAAGTGCTGTTCAAAACAATAGTTTCGAGCGCTCTCTCTATAAACCCCTTTTGTTGTAGTTTAAAATGGGGGCTACGTCGGGATTATTAGTCATCAAATTCGTATATTCATTAACCGATTGTATGGAGTTACAGAAACAATAAATTACTTATTAAACTTACTAATAACCACTATGCAGCAGCAAAACGTATTTACTTGTGTCTCGTATCAATAAATTGCAAGCTACGAAACTCAATATCCTCGCCAGAGGCTATAATGAACCCTCATCCAATATTGGCTAGCCGTTATTGTTCCTCAGCGTGTGCTTATTGACAGAACAAACAGTTCGATTCGTGTGATACCCTCGGCTCCCACGGGAGGGCGCGAGAAATCCTTTAATTCGGACAGTGCAGGTGCGGGCTCATTACGCGCTTTTCCGACACGTGGCGGCGCGTGCACTGCGCACATATCGACTTTAGTTTTAGGTCGAATGCGTTGCACGCACTTAGAATATTACTTTGATCGACGTGGATTAATGGTTGAATGTTATATATGTGCTGGCGCCGGTTATGTAGTATATAGGCGGGTAACGTATCTTTCCTTGACTATTGTTAAATAACTTAAAGAATGTCTGAACTCTATGTCTTTTGCTTACATTCTTGAGCAGTTCTATGGAATGAGTTTATGTAATACCCCAGGACATGTGTATGGGTACATTCTTCTTTCAAACTTCATAGCACTTGATACCTTTGGCACACATAACTTCACAGTAACTACAGAGGGTTTAACTTTTATACAATGGTTCATATTACGGAATACGGATATATTTTTGTTCAAGTCCCAAAAATATTCAATGTAACAACCATGTCACAGTCTGACTCACCCGGTTTCTCACGTTGCTTGAACCGAAGCCACAAAATTCCGAATAAGGTTGGAAAATTCAAAGTTCCGATGGGAAGCGGTGATTTCTCGTGTGAACAGTGCGGCGTGGGAAGGTCGGTCTGTGGCTCGGTTGGCTCGGGTGGCTCGGGTCACAGGTCGAGATAATTACGAGCGAAGCCGAGCGTTCGACGCACGCGCAACTCTACGGGGTGCAAGGATGATCATCGCACTGCTGATTACAGGTATAATTATTGGTTATTGTTAAGTATGCTATTGGTGTTTTGACGCTGGGCAGAGGAGGGCCAATGACTTTCGTAGGTTATGTGCGTATTTCCTTTGATGTCGTGCCTACCTGTCATTTGGGAGTGTGGTCACCAATGTTTTTAATTTCTTCAATAATCCCAACTTACAAAAGCTGAATAAGAGTTTACCACGCGTGACATGACTATTTATATATTTATTTCTATTCTACGAAGATAAAGTGACATTTCTTTTTTTTATTTTTGACATAGCGCCGTAGAAATCTTTCTACAATCTGTCATTTTGTCTTCCGTTTCTTCCATTTCTGCGGTGGTCATGGTACGCGTGGTGCTGGATCTATTTCAAGTGAGCTTTCGTTTGTAAAGTCTTATAAAATATAACTATCATCTATTAAACGAGAATTACATAGGAATGCTACAGCCGTGAGACTGATGGTGTTCCCAAAGTAAATCGCGGCATAATTTAGTTGCGAGCAAGCGCAAGCGCAGCCCGTGAGATTGTAGGTGTTCCTGTGTGAACCGACCCGTGAGACACGCACAAAGAGGTCACGAACATACACGAACATGAGTAAAATATACCACGACTTAATATTGGTAATGAGCCAAGAATTACGAGCCGACTGAATTTTATGGCTGCTAACACGCATCTAATCCTTGTAGCGCCTTCAACTATGGTCCATGATTCAAGTCCTATTAATATCGTTTTTCAACAAGTCGACAGTAATACAAGATCTAATAATCCGATCTTAACAACTACCCTAGTTTAGGGGTATAATTTCGGTTTAAAACTGCTCTTTTATAAATCAATGGTTATATCAATTTGATATAGCCGTCTCGCTTAACAACCCTGTCTAGAGATTAATAACATGGCTCCCACACAGGCGAGGGGTTTTAATTCGCAATAAGCGTAAAAGGCATTTAATAATGCAGACGTCCGTCCACGTGCGTGCATTGTGAACAAATACCTAGCAATCGTAGTAATGAAGGCGCGGGGGTGGGAGGTAGGTGGTGGAGAGGGGGGACGCGTGGCTGCCACGTGACAGTTTTACATTACCGCCCGCCGCTCGGGGTGATTTACATTCGGTTTTTTTGTAACATTTCCACTGATTAAAAGACAACATTACACAAAATTGATAGCGAAAGTTATTGATGATGGTTATTTTTAAGGCAATGAAATGGGCTATAGAATTGAAAGTGATCAGATTAAACGGATTGGCCGTGACATCTTTCATGCAAGTGTAGCTTGCTCGTAACACGAGTTTAATAGAAAGGTAGCAGTCAATACGTATGTGAGTCTTCTTGAAGCTGTTTCTGAAATATGGAAAAACATGAAGACATGCATCGTCGACTCCAAATAAATTGGATAAGGACAAAGAAAAAAAGAAAAAAAAAACAAGAGAAAGAAGATGATCTGTATTCCCTAGTCAGTAATAATCTCTGAGCAGACCTAATCCTATATTTCAAAACAGGTTGAAATAAATCAGAACACTGCTTTTCGATTACCTCAAAAAGTTTTTGCTTACGTCAGCAATCCAAAATAGCCCTATTTCCCTGTGTTTCCCGTTATACAAGCATGACGTAAAAGATCTATAACGGCTTCAAGTTTAAGTTAAAAATAAATTCGTCCTTTCTTTAAGAAACAACATACTTGGAGTTGGTATGCGTGAATGATTACAGTTTTTACAGAATGATGACATTCTTCATGTATTATGTGAATACATGCCTAGACTAGAAACTCAATTGTTCCCCACTGCGAAATCGCAACTGTACGTGAACCATTAAACAAAGAACCCACATAGCGATGTCAAAACGAAACTCCCACAGATTTATAACAAAAACTGTGTCGATTTTCCCACAATCGTTGTTATAATGAACGCTGGGGATCAAACGGATTGGATCACCCTGTGCGCGTGGACTGACGTCACCCCGCGAATCAAAACCAATTTACGAAAACCCTCAATTACATACAATAACACTCTACAAAGCAGGAACAGCGAGAGGTCTACATAAGCTGGTGGGGCTGCAATGTTCGTATGGGGTGTTTTGACATGGCGTGGGAGCCGCCTCTATTGTGAAGGTACTTAACTCTGATAAAGGAACTATAGGACCATTAGCCGGATTCGTTTTGCTCATTCGTTGTCGCTGATGAATGGACATTGGATTATGATACGTATAGAGATTTCGATGAAGGCACGACGCTGGAACGAAAGCAAAGCGACTGGGCAAGATTAATGTTGGCGAATATGATAAGTTAGTTTGTTGTTGTGCTTTATGTGCCCATTTATTGTCTAAGTAAGCAGTAGATTTCTACTGCCACAATTACATAAGCTTATGATGTTGTAATTCCTCAGGTTAAACATTTTTCGATCGATATATTTATGGTAGCATTAAATGATTTCGTTTTGCAAACATGAGATCTGACTCTAGATTACGCATAGAGGTTCTAACAAAACAACCGAAGATCGCTATCAATGCTTTATCATATTGCTGCGTAAACAATAAAAAATTCGCAATACACGTCGCCGTGTTCACAAGACTATGCCCCATTCACGAAACCAATGAGCCGTGGAAAGTATTATTGAAATTTTGGAGCACCTTTAAACGCGATAATAGAATAGGCCAGTCTCGGGGTGAAAGCCAGGTGTATCGGGGTACGATATCTTGATTCACTTATGAGGGCTTTATGAATGTCGGTTTTTTTGGTGAAAGAACCGCCCTTAAACCTTTGGCGTCAATTATTCGTGACCCTAATTGCAGATGATGTGATATGAGAGTATTGTGATGTAGTTGACGGCGCTATTGCTTTATTTAAGGAGCTTTTTTTTCATCCTTGGCTGCTGTGTAAAGCAGTTGTTTGGGGTTTTTAACTTTGTTTGCTATTGTTGACTTTCTTAGACGCTACCCACATTGTTGTTACGTTGTTTTCTCATGTTGGTCTATTGAACAGATGTTCGTTACTAAATGCTGGCTTTTGAATCGTTTTGGGAAATACTTTTGAGCAGTTTTTTAATTCATGCATCAACAGCAAGCCATTGTGCCTTCTTGTTCGGTTTTTCATTGGTGTTAAAGGACAAGGAAAAATGGCCATCAGTTCATGATCAAGTTGTAATGCGAATTAGGACTCGCTCACCATTTAGGTAACAAAAGTAAACCATCTATAATGTGTCTTAAGAAAAGGCCGACGCTCACTTGGACAGGATTGTTATGAATGACATCATAGGTACTTGAAAATCATTGAGCCTATAATAATAAATTGGCCAGCTGAAGATGTGAACTAAAAATAGTATATAGCTCCATTCATTAATTGTCTTACTTGTTATGTGAGTCACCAATTTATCTCAGTTTTGGGCACAATTAGCTATGATTATAATTGTATGACATAAGTCTATCCTTCTTTTATCTTTAGCGCAGTCTTAAAGATATATTGTTTTTGGAGTATTAGTAGTGTTGTCGAAAAAAATTTGTATGAGTCATCTACTACATGATGGGCGTTCATGAAACCGCCAACCAACAGTAGAATGCCACCTCTATTTCTGATCCCGTCTGATTGCCAGTTTTGTTGCCTTGTCTTTGCTTAGGTATCCAAAAAAATATAGTTAATCACTAATAAGGTACATGCTAGGCGTTGGCTGCGTCAAGAAATACAGTAGTTAAGTGACTGGTATAGGCACTATGGAAAATAGATTTTCATTCAAATTCAAAATATTTTATTTCACTTAAACCTACATAGGTTTATGTGAAATATAGGGCACTTATGTCGTTTCCTATGGAGAAGAGCCGGCAAGAAACTCCACGGGTACATGTAAGGTAAATGGTTTTTACAATATTTTCAAATTACAGTGTTAAAAGGTATGAGAGGACAGTGTAGGCCTATAAACAAGTTGCCATTAAACCATTGCTTCTTAGTTCTCGAAATGTTAGCCATGATATTAATTTTACATCTGCAGAAAACACCAAAAATTGCTCATGCATATGCTTAGGCAAGGTGCTAAGCACAGCTCCCCTATAAAACCCACCAGCCCAGTTGGTCTGTATGTGAATCGTGGTGCGTTGCTTTTCACACCGCGCGGCAAATCGCAGCTGCGACGGACAGTCGCGCGTACAGCTGCCGTAGCGTTTGTATGCAAACGCCCTAATAAACTAACACTTTTTATTACTTGGCGCACTATGGGCGTATTATGACCTCGTAGATTACAGCGCTAATCCGGATAGATAAGACGCCTTCCGTGCTTAAAGAATGGAAGAGGTTGAGAAAGTACAACGTGTGTCTTATGAAATTGTTCCCATGGAACTATTGTGCATGTTTTACTATTATTTAGGACTGACAGAATGCAGAGGAGATCGTGGCTAAGTAATAACAGCCGCACGGGTCGATCTATCAGGTTAAGCTACGCTTGCCGGGCTTAGTCCGTGGATGTGTGATCATCTTTACATACCAAGACTCCTCCGTGCCTCGGAAAGCACGTTCAGCCGTTGGTCCCGGCTGTCATTCGTGGATCTTTGACAGTCGTAACGGGTCGTCAGAAGCCCGAAAGTCTGACAACCAGTCTTACCAAGGGGTATCGTTTACCCAGTTACTGGGTTGTGGAGGTCAGATAGGCAGTCGCTTGTAAAATACTGATATTCAGCTGCATCCGGTTAGACTGGAAGCCAACCCCAATATAGTTGAGAGAAGGCTAGGCAGAAAGATAGGACTGAAAGAATGCGTTTTGCGTTACCTGTCTATGCGTATGACCGGAGCCTCCAACTTTAAATCTTTAAAACGCTACTGCGTGGTTTTCTGATAACTCTTTGAAGGCCCAAAATAAGGATCTGGAAGAATTACATTTTCATCCTAAACAAAGGCAAATCGACCGCTGTCATTGCTGTCAAGTCTTTATCTCGACAGCAGTGCAGAATCACAGATGAGCACATTAAATAGTATCTGAAGCGAATGTGTTCAGCTGCGGGGCATGTGCCGCTCGGACGAGGTCCACATGGCTGGTCGCAGACACAGATGACAGAGCTCCGTTGTTGAGCTATATCTGTGCGCGCACGTGGCGCCTGCGCAGGGCGGCCCGCCCTTACGTATGATACCTACATGAAAGTAAAACTTTGACTCGTTTATAAGATATCATAATTTTTGAAATAGTAGAAGTTATGGTTGAAGATAACGTTTTATTACTTCTTCGTGTAAGTTGCTTTAACGAGTCTTTTTTTTTGTTAAATCGATATTTCGATTGTATTTAATAATAAGACGTCTTGCAAATAATGTATTGTGAACTTAGACGTTTGAAATAAAAATATCTAAATTAATTTCAAGTATACCACTGAAACCGGATCCTAATTTAAAAGTTTAGGTATATTTTTATAGTTACAATCTTATAACCACAGCAACCACATACTGCACTTCCATACAATGTCGTAAAGGTGATCAAGATCATATAATTTTATAGCGGCTTTACGAGTCGTTGCCTTTGGTTCAATATCAAAAATAGATTCTAATTTCAAATGTTATTAAAGGTGGCCAGTGTTTAATAGTGTTATTTTTCAACGGTAGGGTAGAGCCATGTTTTAATAAGGTTCAGGTTGACATTAGTGATGGGTAACTCATCATTTTTATATGAGGTTGAGGGAGTACCTCATTTTACCTCGCGAGGTCCTCAAGAGGTACCCCTCATTTGAGGCGAGGATTCGTACGTCGATGTATTCACCTCACGAGCCGAACTCATTCTGTATATTCTGTACAATTATGAAAGTCGGTTCATTCACTCACTAAGCTCACTCAATACTCACTCGCGAGTACTCGCGTCAATAATGTCAATGTCAATTTTTAAGTGAGGATGCGTGAACGAGTGAGTTGGTTCAATGTTGAAATTCGAGTAACTCTTTCAATTTGCGATCACGAGTACCTCAAACGAGGCACCTCATGAGTGAGGGACACATCTCTAGTTGACATCGTTATTAACCAAAGTAGTAACACTGCTAACATGAGTTATCCGATATGAATATCAAGAAAAATGCTACGATTTAATGGAATTTCCAACAAAACGATCACAATGAAAAACTAGATTGATACGAGTAGCTCTCAATTGATTTCAAAGTTAAATACACATCGACGTGAAAACTGTTGCCATGGATTCAGTACATGATTCTGAACCCGCATGCGCTGAATTTTTTCGTCGGTTATTTAAAAAAAATCTGCTGTTCCATACATTTTGACCGCGTAGGTATTGCACTTTTCTATGAAACAGCAGATTTTTTATTTAATATTTTTTTATTTAATAAATTTCAACGCACTGGGTTCAGAATCATGTACTGAATCCATGGTATCAATATTCGTGTCGATGTCCCTGCCACCCTGTATATTCTGTGAAGCAAAATATCACAAAAGGAAATATATTCTTTGAAACCAACTACTGAAACATTTGGCCCGGCTGAATGGAGATTTGACTAAAGATAACTCAGCAGAACAGTGGAGCGACTTAACAAATGTAAATCTGCGACACACATGCGCTCTCTTCGATGTTTTTCTATATCCACAATCCGTAAATATTGTGATTTCTTTACAAAAGTATGGCTTGTTAGTTATGGTAGCGGATTTTTTACTACTGAAGCAAGTGTCATAAGGACTAAGAAAGATCCTGAATATAGATATTTGAAATGTGTGTATGTAAAATAGAGTTTGATATAGTATGAGCAAGCGTTATGTGCGAATCTGATAAGCCTTTATTGCTGCAATAAAATCCGCTTGAATTATGATATAGTATGATGTACTTGACTGGTGTAGTAGGTACTTACTGGCTTTTATTTTAACGCCTAAAATATTGTATGTACCATAAATCATGTTATTAAAAAGACTAGTGGTCGCCTAGTGGTCGAAATTCGACCATTTTTCTAATGTTTTTTTTTTTTCTAATGCGTATTATATAAAAATAATTAGCTTTCTGCACTCCTTCTGCAAATAAACTTTAACTGTGCCAAACAAATTTCATACTTTCTACGTAATTTTCGTAAAAAGGGGTACAAAGATTTTGCTTTACCTACGTATTATTGAAGAGATTCCATAGTGGCCTTCCAGAGTGCTGGGTTGCCTCAGGATTTGCAAGATTAGGAGTAATATTTCAGTTCTTGAAGTAACTTTATGTCTGGTTTGCGTAACCCCTAGTCTCCCTTCCCTACGAATGTTTTCCTTAATAATAAAATTCTAACGAACAAGAAGCTGGACTATAAATGGCTTGATTGATATCACCTAACAAAGTAAGCACGTGAAGCATTTCACATCTGGGTACATTCAGGGCTCATTGTCGGACCCCCGGCATTCCGCCTGATTAATGATAGCAACACTGTGTCAATATTTGCATAAGAAACGGACAAGAAAGGAACTTATCATCCCGCAGATCGCGCTTGCGTACATTTGATGACTTTCGTGTTGAATTACGTATAAGTTTATAGACATTGTGGATTTTGGATTCTATTTTGCTGCCCGTAACTTCCAATTTTATTTGCCAAATAAGTTTTTCAATCGAGTGATTGAATACGGTTCTTAATGTGGTCCAGTAAGATTCAAATTAGAATGGGTTCTTGCAAGTCCAAGATGCGACGCAGACGTCAAGATCCGATGTAAACTCGTCAGGCGCGTCAATAAAAATATTCATTGGCTCACACTCTATTTAACAGTTGATGAGACAACCCTGCGAGATTTGTCAAGGATGTGCCAGATAGTGTTTCTTGAAACTCACAATACTAAACACGTACATACAGTTTTACTGGTCTACGTCGAGATGGTATCTAACTGTACACCGTGCCTTGTTTGCATAACAAGTGTCTCAGAAATAACTTTAAGGATCCATTTTGTCTTCTAACATTTGAAGGAGGAAACATGACACATAAAACTCAGTCGTTAAACGTCTTATCTCTATAATCAGAATATCGTCGTTTGAGTTATCGATAGGTAAATATTTTATAGATTTGAATCATAGATAAGAGATAACATTATGATTTCTTTGTTTGTTTTTAATACCAGCTTACATACCTAAGCAAGAGCTCAGTACATAACCGGTGCAAATATGTAAAACAACAAAAACAAATTATATTAGTTAGATTGCTGCGCGCGCGCAAGCCCTAGACATCGTAAGAGCGGTCTACATAAGCGGGCTGATTGATGCAATGAAAAATGATGCGACAATGTTTTGAGAAATTGCTTGAGAGGGACAGCTTTGTAGCCGACACAGAATAGGATTTTATTACTTGCATAATTTAATACGTGCGATACGAACCGGACCGCGGGAATATTTTGTATGCCTTTTGTCCAACACTTGATTAGGGAGATCACCTTTGCTTTCCGTTTATTACGTCTGGAAAGATTGTCATTTATCTGCGTCTTATTTTTAGGAGTTAATGTCATTCATGGACGTTGTAGATGAGTAGGTACATACATTTATTATACAGCATGTTAATACGATGTTTTATTATTGTTGACGTTTAGTACTGTGCGAACAGCGATCATAATTGTACGTTCAAATTGAAAAGCAAACTTTAGAACGAGGTCTTTTGAAAGATTTTCGTAAGTAGGTAAGCTATTATCGAAGATTGATACTTAAAACTGAACGAACTACGATTAGCGGTGCGCGGTCATTTACTATGGACTCACTAATAAGCTAGTAGAGGCGCCGTAATGACTTCGCGAACATTCGTCACTGCGCGCCGTATGACCAACTCCCGCGCAGGTGTCCGGCCACAGCCTCCTGTCTCTCCACTCATTTGTTCGCGTCAAACGACTGTTATTTTCGACCAGCTCATTTTACACGCGCTCCACATTTTCAATCTATTATAAGTTTTCTTTTTCAGTTCAATAACAAGTTTGAATGATTGAGTAACCTGAGAAAGTTTTTGTGCCGTACAGAAATATTCCCAATTGAAAAATAAATTAGGATCTTTCGTTAAATAGCCAGTTGATGACAAGGGTTTCACATAAATTGTTATTTAGTAGCAGTTAACCACACTGGTTGTGATTTGGTGAAAGCTCGCATTTATTCTGTGTCTTAGAGGTTTTTCACACTGCCATATTTTCCCGTCTAATCCTTAACACAAGTAAGAGTTCGTGTTTTCAATACAAAATGTAAACAAAAGGATTTTACTTTGTTGAACACCTGAGCGGAGGTTGTTGTCGGTACAAAGATCTATGTCCACAGACAAAGACATCCGCGTACCAAATGTACTAGAATCTAGACACACGTGTGCACACTGCGCAGACGCAAATAATTACCGCCACCTAACAATTATGAGGAATAAGGAAACAATAAGACATTTATGACTCCAGTTTATTGGTGGCCGCCCGCGCCGTTCCGTTTGACGGAAACGTTGGCCACATTTGGCGATCACCTTTCTTTAGAAAGCTATAAGCGCTAGTTGTAAAACATTTCATAAAACAGTCGTTATCTCGCCATGTGCGCTGCAACTGCAGGGTTCTGTTCCCATACCGGTGCACGTGTAAGGAAGCTAGTTCGCAAATCTGTGCGACACATTGGCGCAGTTATCAGAGAACTGTCGCACATGGGGAGCGGTGATAACGTTGTGAGGGTTTGTTTGTGGTAGCTGCAGCTACCGACAAATCGTTGTCGCTGATTTGGGTTCTACTATTGAATTGAGTTTTCCTTAATAGTATCATGAATATCGTTTATTAGTAAACTTTGGTGCATTTGGGAGTTTTGATTTTCAAATTTTGCGAGAAGTTTAGACGAAACGAATAATCGTACAGGTTGGTAATTTCGACATTTCAGTATCATAGCCAAATACCAAATAAAAATAATCCATAAAAAAGCCTTTTATTCATTGAATTTTACAGGATTTTCTTATTTCCAGTAGGTAAATTGTTTGGATCGTATTTAATGTTCATATTTTCAAACAATAACCTTATCTAATATTTTTTATCGAATGTACCGGTCGTAATCGTAAACTACGTGGGCTAATTAATGTCCTGAGGCTCGCACCATGTGACCCGAATTCGTCGGTACATTCAGGTGCAGCGCTTATTGTGCCTATTGTTGTTAATCAGGCTTAAGATAATGAGCTCATCTAATGAGTAAATCATTGTTATCTAGCACCACGTGTGATACTAGGTACGAATTAGGTACCAAATGTGTCATCACCTGCACCTGCTTAATTATGTTATTTGTTTCTGCGTATTAGGTATAATTTGCGAATTGCGTTAATGATACGAATAAGGTCAGTCACTTGTAGGTAATTAAGTACATTATTGTTTAGTGCATTGTGGATTATTTATTAAGTACATTATAAAGTTGACTTTCTGGTCTAAGTTTTGTTCAATGAAGGCTGCGCCACGATATTTATTAGGACAGTAGGTATACGGCAGGGGTGTGTAACGTTTGATATAATAACAAAAGTTCTAATGATCATAAGACCTAATTTCATTTAACATAATGTGTTTTTAATTATAACGATTAAATGATATAATGAATTATTGATATAATTTCATTTTACCTAATTTCATATGGTATAATGAACAGTTTATATAATGCACATTTGAAATAATATTCAATTAATATAATATTCAGTTGCTATAATATTCAAAATCTATAAGTAACGTTTAATATAATTTGGAAATGTCTACTTTTATTTTTGCGTTTTCTTATTCTCCTGTTTGGCTATGTCGTGAAATTGGCTAAAAAAAACTACGTTGTGGCGACAACATACACCGGCTTGTAGTTAATAGGTTGGATCTGTTCCAAAACCGAATCGGGGCACCCCGACGGAGACGATGCAGAAGCAACTTTAATGTTTTGAGGTTAGGTTACAATATAATTTGCTTTTCTCAAAAACGATGCGTTACCTTAGAAAATTAGTTGATATGAAAGTTATACTAAATGAAATTAGATAAAAAGAAAATTATATCAAATATAACATTAGATCATATGAAATTAGGTTAAATGTTTCTATAGTATATGAAAATTATATCATATGAAAGTTATGTCAATTGAAATTAGAGTATCTGTTGTTATACCAAACATTACACACCCATACGGCAGATGGTTCAGGATCCTGTACTATCAAAAATATGTACTATGTTAAGCATCTTGGCCCTTTCACCCGAATCATGTATGTTCTGGTGGATGGCCTAAAACCGGAGCTTACTTTTAACGTAGCTATGATCTGTTTACTGGGTCATCCTTAAATTTGACTGTATAGGATACAATTAAAATAAACAATAAATGTAAGACCTCATGATGTTTTTGTATTTATCAAAAATCTTTCGGCTGTGCAAGATACAACATCATCCCGAATGATGACACTCACATATGAAGCAAAATTATACAAAAGTATCAGTGTTCCACTGGTTATTAATATTCATACGGCCTCATACACTCATAATCAGCACTCACAATGCCACTGCTGGGACACAGGCCTCTTCTCTGTGAGAGGGAGTTGGCCGTAATCCACCACGCGGGCCCAGTGCGGGTTGGTACATGTCACATGTCTTCGAATTCTTGGTTCTATTACATACCGGTTATCTCACGATGTTTTCCTTCACCGTTTTGAGAGCAGTGGAGTGGAGCGTAATACCTAATCTAAGTAAATAAACAAAGGATGCTAACTAAATAACAAATTATATATACTAGTGGTCGCCCAGAGGTCGAATTCGACCATAATTCATTTAAATGTTGTAGTAATCAATTCTAAGGTAGCCATCTTGTGTCAAACGCATGGTAGTGTGTGTAATGTTTTTTTTTATTAATTTAATTTATTTCTAATGTACCTATATTATATAAAAATATTAGCTTTCTGCACTCCTTCTCCATATAAACTTTAACTGTGCCAAAGGAGAATGGGCAAAAAGATATGAACCCTGGTCTACCTACTCAACACTAACGCAAAACATGCTACAGAAAAGATTATATCTAATCAAACTAATAACTAATGATTGTGAAAGTACTAGGGGCCGGCAGAAATTAGAAAAAGAGAAAATAAAAGAAGAACAAAATAGTCCTGTGATTTATTACATATTATTATAATTGGAGAATAACATGATGCTAGTATCTATAATAACATTATTCAGGTGGGCTGCTGGCGATGTGAAACCTTCCCGGTGTCGAACTTTAATACAGTAGATGTAATATCTGTTATAAGTAAAAGGGAGGGGAACCTTACACTACTATTATTTTTGACATTTTCACAAACAACCCCATGAGTTACACATTTGTGGTCATACAAAGAAATAAAGTATTAAAAAAATCCTTTTCATTGATGTATGGCTGGTTGGTGTTAAGTAAGTAGACCAACTTGCTCATTGTCCTTTCATACTCCTCCGTCCGCGTAATTTTCGTAAAAAGGGGTACCAAGTTTTTGCTTCACGTATTAATATAATAATAATAATAATATATTTTTAAACAGAAAACTAGATTCGACTAATGAGGAAATTTCTTCAATGGAAAAGTAAGGTCACTGAACTGACATAGAAGGCTCTCTCTCTATATAATCATGACACATGGCCTACAACACTATTAGATGACGCATCAACATCGCATACATTGCCTTTATCCTCCGGTGTAATAACCATGAGCCGAGTCGACAGATGTGCTGCGATAGCGTATCAACGTAATAAGAATCGCAACTGTCGCGATACGCTGCCGTAATTGCTATACCATAGTGTTGAAACAGTACTCCAAACGTTATCAATCTGTGCAGGTAACTCTTGTGCCTAATTATGTGCCTAGTTAATCCCGGAGCATATTGATTAGATGTTGTTATGTGCCCGTTACAACAACTTAGCGCACTTGTTACGTAACTAACGTGAACGTGGATTTCAGATAGTTTATTGAACGGAATAAGGAAATGGGCTAGTTTCGCGACCACAACTGCATAATATACTAAATTGTGAATAGCTAGCGATAAGATTTAGATGTGGAGTTGTAATCCATTCACGATACATTTCCTTCTACGGATCCGTTTCTGGACATTATTCATGCGATTTGGTATCGAAAGTTGTGTATTTTTCATAATTTAAGAATGATTAACGAATTTAATCATTTGTAATTTGTGCAGAAAATTCCATAAGATAGATTTACCTGAACCGATTAAGACCTGCAAAATCGAGGATAGATAATCGTCTTTTGGCGTACAATAAAACGTTTAACAATAAGGCATATTGTACTAGGAACGCATACATTCAAGGATATATTGAGACCCACACGTGCGATCGTGCGTACAGCTGCGAGCACGTGTGCTGTGTATCATCTGGTGAATCCTACGCATCTACCCAGGTGGCTTCGTAGTTCTATATGTATTCATTTGGGACTAAAATATACAACTTAGTATGTGATTATTCAATGGCAGGAGAGTGTGGGTTTTTTACTGAATAAAAAAAGATCGTATACGAGTTCAAAATTATAATATCTTATTCTCAAAGTATTCCCACTGATGAAAAAAAACTAAGATTATCAAAACAAAACTTTTGAAGCCCAACATATTTTTCATTTCGTGAAAGCAGATGTTTAGCAATAAAGCCATTTGGCTTTACAAGCGCTTATTTGTAAAACAATTGGAAATGCCCAATAAGCCCCGCTACAAATCCCCCATATGTTTCCGTAGTAGGTGCGTATCGTAAAAATATATAAACGACTCTTTCTTTCACAAACAAATGTTTCTTGGGTTCTCACGTCCATGTGGACTGCAGGATTTTGGGCAATCGTCATGGAACACCAAGAATCTGCTTTGCACATGGTGACGGGGGGCGGCTCGTTAAAAGTTTTGGCTTCCAGTAATTTCGAAATTGAATGTACTTAAAATTGTTCTCATGTGACTAATCAGTCTGTCTGAACTGAACTGAAAACTTCAGGAGTTTTGGTCGTTTGAAATATGAAATATGTGGGGCAATCTATTACAAAATTAAATTACTTAATTCTTTGAATTCCGAACCACCTATTAAAATGTAAAGCGCTTTCCAGCTAATATATTTTCCAGCTAATTATGAAGAATAGCAGAAGTGTCGCTGGCCAACTATAAATACATACATCCAATCATATTTTCGAGTTCACCTAAAAACGTCGGAATTGGCGTTGTCGAGACAGGGCGTCGCGAAGACGGAGCGACAAGGCGAAACTCTATACCTATCACCGCGACTGGACGTATCGCCGCGCCCGCGCAGCGACACACTCGACAGTTTTTACACGTTTTAAATAGACTTCTGAGGTGTCAAGCTAGCTTGATACTTTCTCGTTTGCAATATTATGAGTCGTGCATCCAATTTGAATTTTTATAATGTAATTTAATTAATCTAAATCCTTATTAGCCTCATTAATAGCTAATGCGCAGTATTTATCGTTATTATCAAAGCACCTGACTCTAAATGTCGATATATTTATTGAACAAAAAAGCTAATATTAATAAATTTGCAATCTGAGATTGAATTGTACGGATTGGAATTTTTATTAGCTTCACGTTTTAGCGTGAACACTTCGTTATAAAGTATGACATTCGTATGGTAATGTCAAGTATATTTATGGGCGTCAATTGTCGTTAAAAATAATCATTCATTTGGTATATAATGATATTCATTTACATCCGGCCGGACGAACCCGCGCTTTGTGTTGGATGCGTGTCCAGTTTGCATAACAGTGTCGTGTCTCGCGAATATGTTTTTTTTTATTATAAGAGATGTCTGACATCATTGTTTGCTGCAGCCACACACTAATCATGTAAATGTTAAGTCGTTTTTTTTTATTTATTGTGCGTACATCCTTGTTTTACTACGTACTCAAGCTACTTAACACTATCTATGACTAAACCATCCATATACTTCGGTGTGGTATTTGTTTGACATGGTTATGATTCATCATGCAGTTAAAAACTTAATGGTTCTTGAGATTTATATCCTTCAGTTATCACAGGCCATCCAAATGGGCGTCGTAAACTCGTAAATAATATTTGCGTGTTTCATTTGTTATAGACCAAGGAGCATATATTCACGATCATTTCGAAGTACCAAAATATTGGCGCATGTGGGCATCGCATGTGCGTGCAAGACAAGGGCGCATTGAGTTGCGCAGGCGCAGGCGGCGACAGCGACACCGCTGTGGAGCCACGTGCTGTACAGATTGATCATCACATGTGCTCACACTCTGAACATACGACCACTGTCTAGTGTTTGCTTTGATTCGGTATCTATTATGTTGTTTCAGGTCATATGAGTAATAAAGCACGAGACTTTATTATAACGTAACAAAAAGGGATTCGAAAAGAAACAGTGAAGATATCGTTGTTATAGAGTAAGTTTTGAATAGATGCTGAGATTATTGAAAACAATTGTGGTAATGATGATATGGGTACAGAGAGGGTGGATATTGAGATGTCGGATGATAGGAATGTATAGGAGAAGATGTTGCTGCGCCCACCGGACTACGCGAAATGAAAGAGCAGGAAGATAAGGCTGCGCGGACTTTGGACGCGAATTTATATCGTACGAATTGAGTGCGCACACTGCATACGTTTTTCTCCTTCAAATAGGTAGTGTTCCGGTGATATCGCACTTAAGAGCGTTTATTTTTAAAATCGTCAACGTCGCAAATATAATGTCAAATGTTTCGCTGTTTTGATTAATTTGGCAATATTACTGTATGATAAGAAATGTGGCTAACTAGAGAAATAAAATATTGATGATGAAATGCAATAATTAATATCGTAACCGAATATTTAGTTTTAGATGTAAAAAAAGTATTTGGAAACTTTCCAAATGCCTTTTTTACACTTAAAACGGGTACAACATCACATTTAATGTTGTAATTGCAATTAATTATTAATATTCTAGTTCGCTAGTTAGGCACATTTCTTATTTCCATACAGTAATATTGCCAAATTAATCAAAACAGGCAAATTTTTGACAGCTATTTGCGACGTTGCCAACTTTTAGGATAAATGCTCAATCCCAACAAGTTCGGATACGTACGCAACTAATGGGCTTTTAGAGAAAGTGTTTAACAAGAGAGTTGATGTTGATCCCTTTACCATATTCCAGAGGGTTTGCGTGGCAATAAAACAGTTAGATTAACAATTGAAGCAGCATTTTGCGTATGAGCTAGCTAGCACCGTATCCCTTGTCCTTGTTCACTGAAGAAGAAATCCACAAAGGCACGAAATCTTCCTTCTACTCAACTATAGCGCTACAAAAACTACAACACTTTCTCTAGGACCATTAGTTCAGCCGGTATGTGTATTGTCAAATGACCCTAACTCGAGAATTTTTCACTTTTAGGAAAAAAATGCTCATCTTTGACTAGCTGTATCTTCGCAACCAATAGAACTGACTGGTTGGGTTGAGCTCAAAATATATTAAATTTAGCTTGCTTCACAAAAATATGAACAAAGATACCTAAACGCGTCCTTAGTTTTTACAAAAAAACTGAAACAAGTGCCGGAATTTCGCAGTTTTTCGAGCACCACGGGAGTAGCACAAAGTTTTCAGGGTTGCAAACTTGGGTATAAACTACTCTCAGGGTATATAACAACGTAAAAAAGAATGGTAGTTACATCCGCGTTTGCGATGTTTGGTGTTGTTATTGACTAGGCTAAAAGTGTGCGCGGCCTAATGGCGATGATTGAAAACATTCAATAATTGTGCTAATGTATCACATTTAATATACTCTTTACAACTTGAAGGAGATCGAAAAGAAAATTGGAAAGGAAGTAATGTTAGCATAAAGCAAATCTTTATGGTCATTGAATTTAAAACCGGTACTGCCATAATCTGAAATGTGCTGGCGGAGATCTTAATGTTACTATTAACTAAACGTTTTCTATAAAATACACAAAAGCTTTCAATATCATACTATAAAATATAATAACTAGATGGAAATCATACCATTACGAACACTTTAGTGTCTGAAATGGTTTAGAGATCGACCTGTTTCTTTACAATCTGTTTCTATATGTAGTACATATAATATAAGAACTTACAGACTCTCTATCACATTGGTGTCTTCATTTTATATGCCGTGAGCTTTACGAAAAAGCTGATCGGACAATGATGACGTCACCTGGGTAATCTCGCGATCTACGTCACGTCGAGTAACAAGCAATCGCAGATAGCGCACGCGCATCGCGTACGGAGACAATGGCGTCGCTTGATGCCGCGATACTGGCCCTTTGTACACGCCGACTGTAAACTGGTAATTCTAACAGATGCTAACAATAGACTGGATTCAATTGTACACATGAATATTGTACATAATATTCACATATCTACTAATTCTACCATATATATGGCATTTCAAAGTTAACCTCTTGGCTTCATCGAACAATACCATCTAAGGTCCGTCGTTTTGTCGTAATCACTTTGATAAATGATTAAACAAAATGGCGTCACTTTCTAGCATTACAGTTTCTTTATTCAGAAATATCGGTATGAGGCGTAACAATGGTCCTAAGAGGATAGGTCCACTCAAGATAACATGAAATTACTAAAGTGCGCATATTTATTTGATTACGTCATGAAAAACAGTGTCATTAATTTTCATCAGACCTTCATTCTATTGATGTAACTATGCACATAGTTTAATACAGCACACACAGCGGATCCAGAAGCTAAGATAATAAGGCCTATTAGCAGATTCACTCAAATACGAAAAGCTAAAGTACCTACATTCCGTAATAGTTAAAAGCTTTAAATCTGTTAACACCTGGAACCAAACAAGTAGTGTCGATGACGTAATCGGCCAACTGGACAATGATCCACCATTGTTGTATGCAAAGGAGGAAACGTGCTTCCGGAGCCAAGGTCTGATGGCGTGCAAATTAACTAGGTGGCTACTTTTTTATAAGTCGTTGCTGTACATACTTGGAAGTTCACGGCCAACATGGGCTTGAAGACTATAGATTTTTGTGGTAGACGAAAAAGCGGTAGTTACGTAACATCAATATCTATGGATAATGGAAAGTACAGTAGTACTTTGCATTGTCCATGATCATACAATGCGTGTCTGTCAACATGTGTTTTCTTTCGAAATGCGTATTTTACCACTTGCATTTCTGACGACATGCTAGAGATTCAAATTAATGTTCTATAAAGTTGATTGATTTCTAAGATCGAGGACGAATTGAAAATATAATCTTTACAGTTACTGAGATGGTAATGGAAAATGAACAGCAAAAAGCTTTATGTCAATTTTATATCTAAGCTAATGAGTAAGCTGTTTTTAACAGATACACGTTAATTAAACTTCCATCACAAGTGCAGGGTAACAAATAATCGCTGTACAACATCACGCGCTCAACATAAATAGTAGTTCTGGTTACTGTTAGGGGTGGCACACGTGCCCTGAAGCCGCGCAGGCGCAGCCCTCGGATGCACTGTCAGTGTTTGTAAACATCTGCTGCACTCACTGCACTTGTTTTGCAGTCTGAAATATTCTTGGTCATTGACTATTGGACATGAGCGTAAGATATAGTTTCTGACCGCTCTCTGTTGTTGTGTTTTCAGTATTGTATCTGTAACTTGTGTTACTGTAATCAATTTTTTATTAACATTTCCAAACTTTGTATTTAAGAGAACTTTTATGTTTAGGTATATTTTTTATCTTAAATTAAATTTTCATGCTTAGCTTCCAATTTGAATTCCTTTGGAATGTTTTCGTTCTGATTTCATAATCACATTGAATATAATAAATAAATTTTTCGTCAGGTGGTAAATGTATGTAAATGTACCGTGTATGAATAGGTGTGATATTCAAATGTGTGTATTATTCCGGATAAAAAAGGGCCACGGTTGTTTTGCGCGCGGCCAGCTGGCCAGAGTGGCATGAATTAGCAAGTTGATAGAGTGACGCAGGCGCCGCGCGGCCCCAACCTCCGACCTGCGCCCGCGCAGCGCAGTTAAACGTGCTACCTAATGATATTGATGTGGAATGTTTTTGCGAAGCTGTTGTTGTGTCTAGAAAGTAAAAGCATAATTAACCAATGACTTGCGTGATTTAAGAGAAATGATCATAAACCCATGTTTTGAACACCATTGTAAATTGTAATGTTCTTTTCGAGAAATCGTCAAATGGTTATGGTTTGTAGCGAGGTTAGTTATTCACCAAAGTTTTCCAATTGCCCTTGGCTGTTTTCATGTACATGAAATGTAAACTTATTCCATAACTAGCTGTGCCCCGCGGTTTCACCCATATAATATTTATATATTTATAGCGTTTTTTTTCTCACAAATAGAGAACCTCGTCACTTCCATGATCTAAAATATTCATCAATTGCTTGGTATTATATCGAATAATGACCATCATAGACAACTACCAATAGTAAAAAAAACCTTATTACTTATACTTTTATAAACAAAAAATACCTTAAAAACGGCTCCTCATTTTGTTAGCAGAAATGACCACTATTTCTTTTAACTTAGCCAAAACTTATTTTTGTCGCTTAATCTAAGTGGCATATTACGTTAACTTAGTTTTTAAACATTACTGCATAAAAGTTTTAAAACATTCGTGTTCATGGTTTTTATATAAATTAAGAAAATGTTAGTATGAAAAATGCAAGTTCTTTAAAATTCTCCATACAAAACGCTGATTTCATAGGTGGTCCCCCGTGGTAGGTGGGACCTAATATTATATGGGTGAAACAGCGGTTATTATTATCGGGATAAAAGGTATCCTATGTCCTTTTCCAGGTCATGGTCTATAATGTGCCAAATTTCATCCAAATCCGTTTGGCCATTGTAGCGTGAAAGCGTTACAAACAAACAAAAAAACTCACTTTCGCATTTATATTATTTGTTAAGATGATAATATAAGTCTGCACTTTTACAAAACGATCATTTCAGTGACCACGTATATCCGTCACCAGGCAAAGTCATGTATCCTGACTTTTTTTATTACACGATTCCCTTAAAAAAAGTAAAGCAACTGCTGAATATTAACGAGTGTTTGTTGTCGTGATATTAACTCCGTGAGGGACCATGTCTCGGTCGTGATCATCGCACGTGTACGCAGCTGCACTGTCCACTGCTGATCCAATTTATTGTCATTGAAATGTCACTGGATACCTACTTACTGAGATTCGGGAGATACTGATTTACTTAGGCAAAAACATTGATTGATTGTACCTGGGTTTCTGCCTTTGAAAACATTGGAGTGCATTCAATCAGTGTTCGAAATAAAACTTGTCAAGATTGACGCACTTTCAAACTCGCCATAAGAGACTTCTCCTTAAGTACCTATCTGGAATTCCACAAGAAAAAAAAATCGTTCCAATACATAGTAACAAAAATATCGGAGCAAGTTGGACGAGAAATTCTCACACCAAACAGCTCTCGTGTAAAACTAATCTTTTATTTAAGTGGCTTCGTCACATTTTGTATGTGTCAACAATTTGTTTGACATGTGTCTGGGTGTTGGCTCGTAAAATCGGATATTTATGGCAAAATATATTGAATTTTAAACGGAATGCAGTTGCCGCGCCTGTCCGAAATATCGCCACAGATCAGACGACCCGTTAATTTAATTAGTTCGACAACTAATTAATTTGCGACAAGGACTGACAGCTACAGTTACGACAAATAACTTACACTGATTGTAATACTGCACAGTTGTCAATAAATTAATTATCTAAATTGTTACAGATGCGATAAAATCGTCGCAAAATTACTCAACTTGTTGCCAAGACTGTATAAAGAAAGAATAGTACCTAGAGTTTTCGATCGCACAATAAACCATTTCAGACGTAATTAACTAAAAGTATTCAAAGTGTTTTATCTCTTGATGAGTTTGAAAGTTAACAGAGTTAAACAGGAAATCTGTTGATAGAGCTACTCTATATGTACTAAATTCTCCGTATATCTGATAAAAATATAGATTATGATATACTTACCAAATGCACAGTCAAGTACACAGTCCCAATATAGACTGAAGCAGTTAATTATTCAACTATTTTTACAACCCAAATGAGCTGAAAAACGGTCGCGAAACTAATTTCACAACAAAGAGTTAATACAAGGAACACCCATAAAGTTTTTGTATGAACACAATTTTAATGTGACCACAAACAATCGGCTCGTCGTGTCCTAGTATCCGAGAGGAAACCTCGTAATTAGAACAGGGTAGTAAAATAACCATCAAACTTATTCGAGAGGAGTGTGTCGCTCTTAAATCCTTGCCAACCTTTTTACTGTCCAAAAAGCATAGGAATATCTTTAGTGTGTTGTTTATAAGGGTGAAAATCCTTTGTATAATTGTTGTTCAGCAGAAAATATGTCGTAGTTAGGTCTGCCAGCTCCATAAATTAGGTTGTGTATGACAGAGCGCGTTGTTGCAAGTTTTTACGATCGGAAACATCGGCGGTGGGATTAACTTAGTTATATGTATGGTCAGGTATTTAACTACACTCATAATTATATCCTTTGTATGTATGTATTTATGTTATGTTACTCATGTCATGTTGTGCCAGTTTATTTGCTATAATTATACCCCATGATGGGGTTTTGTGATCTCTTCATGTTTTATGTAAAATTGAGTTGAAAAAACATCATGTTGTTGTGAGAAATTTCTATGTGAGGTAGTGGCAAATGTGCAAGAGGTTGACGTCCTAGGTTGGGGTTGGCTTCAAGTCTTACCAGATTCAGCCTATCTGCTCTCCACAACCCAGTTACTGAGTAATATGATACCTGTTGGTAAGAATGTGCAAGAGAATATTAGGACTAAATAACTTCTAAGGTTTTTATGAAATGTTTCGACAAAAGCTAATCTTGGTTTTGTTCTAATTAAATGGTATACCGATACGAAGTTAACAAGTTTGTATATAAATAGTCTCAACTCTTTTAGATAAGAGAATCAACGAAAGTAATAAAACTGTTGCTGGGCACATTTGTATGTGTCGAGATAAGAGCTTACCTTGAATTTATATTTAACAATAAATGTGAATACATGTTTTACATAATTTAGTAAGACCAGAAGGAAAACAGTCGCTATGGAGAAAATATATATAGATATTCATAAGAATGTCGTTGGCTGTTATTATAAATATAATCTAGGACGAAGAAAAATTATCGTAACACTTTTTAGGGTTCCGTACCCGAGGGGTGCCAAACCGAACCCTATTACTAAGCCTCTGCTGTCTGTCCGTCCGTCTGTCTGTCAGCGGGCTGTATCTCATGAACCGTAACGGTTAGATAGATGAAATTTTCAAAGAAAGTGTATTTGTTTCGTTAAATTAGGTACTTTAGCAGTATTTCTGAACATAACAGAAGTTAGAAGTTGGTATTCTAGAAAACCCATTAATACTCGTATAATATGATGATTATAATGAAATTGTGTAACTGTTGAGCTTCATGAACTTTGCAAAAATCCAACAAAAAACAAATCCGCAAAACTAATTTCGGAATTGTCTATTTTATTTTACCTACTCAAAGGAACAACAGGATTACAAATTGGACTACTTGTCAGAAATAATTCAGATGAACGATGCACTGGGCTCATAGGCTGTAGCACTTGAAGCTATCGCATACCAGGCCGGGAACATAATGTAGGGTCAAAGATTAGCACTGTGCGCAAGATGAACCCAGATCTTATAGAAACAACATGCGCTAGCATGAACATAAAACAAACGCTATGAATAAATGTTCATGAATATTTATTCATAGTTTTTTAATTCAAGATATTTAAAACTAGTTTTTGCATACGACCTCTCTTTCGTGTGAATTTCCGTAACAGCGATTCAGATTTTCCGAACACTCCGGGCTTTTTAAAGATCCTGTGTGAGTGTGTGTGTGTGCGTTTTCCATCTTTAGTGTTTGACTCTGTGCTTTGTCTGGAAGATGTCTAGGCACCATTAAAGAATTTCATATCTAACCAGTTTCAAAACAAAGTCCCGTGAACATGATGGCCACATTTGTAACCCGCCTGGTTCTATAGCCGCCGAGCGCTGCAAGCAAGAATAGTCCTTACGTCATGTAGGTAAATGTATATCATAATGTAATCATGTGACTGTTTTACATGTAGGTAAATGTACGAATCTTATACTTTCATAGCAAAGTCGTGCTTTCGAAATTAATTAACTTCGTTGACAAGTTTCATTAACACATGCAAAATCTACTAGGAAATCATAAATCGTCAGTATAAATCATCAAAGCCTGTTTAAATAAATTAACAGCACAAACAAAGCAGCTGCGAAGCCATCGACATAGCAGCTCATGTTATTAGTTCTAACAATGTTGTTTTAATACATAATCGATTGATATGACAATATTTTACTGATGATTTCGTAATTGGGGATTTCCTAACAATTAATCATTCGCTTTTAATTCAAAGTGTATTTTCTGCAAATTTTATTTGAGACTTAAAAATAACTGGCGTTTTGTGGGTGTAATGTCGGTCTGCCCGACTCTTTGGGGAAGAAGGCGTGATGTTATATTATGTGTTTATTTGAAAATAAGGATGGACACATTCCATAATTTAAGTTCTCCTAAAGATAAATAATTCTTATCTTAAACGATCTCTTGTTCTTGATAAGTCGAAAGACGATCCTTAAATCAACATTCTCAGAGACGATAACAGCGAGATTTAAAGTTACAAATTATATTCAGCTGCATACCCATGCAAGTCATGTGCCGAAAAAGTTAACTTTCTACACAACGGCATTAATGTAGTACGGTAAAAATATGAAGGCGCTGCGCGGAGGCTGTAAAAAGTTAAGCACTAGTGCTAGTGATGTGGCCAGTTCCGGGTGCTAGTGGCAAGTGACCGAGATAGCGCCAGCAAGACGCCATGTGCAAGGCCACAGACGAGGAACAAATATGTGACCTGATTCATACTATTTCCATTATTCATTAGACGAATTCCGCTTCAAAAGGCTATAATTTAATCATTTGATCCTGCGAACTCGGTCCGCCGAAATCTTCACACCTGAGTATTCGCGCTATCTGCTCAATCCGGCCTGTTTTATGTGAATTTAAATTAGCATTTGATTATAAATTCTAGATGTACATGGGGAAGGTATTCGTCGCAGATCCTTAGGACAGATTAACACCTGGATCCGCGTTCTTTATTATTTGTTGATGTCTGACCTTACGCCATAAATTTCGGTATTAATTTAATGCTTAATGTTAACTTGGTATTATGATAAACTACTATCCTATTTAATTTGATTGGTTTCCAACAACGCCTGTAAAAGTTTTCGGAATTGTGAATACTTATTACTACTTACTAAGGTCAAACTTGGCATTGAATGCAATGCATAATAATCGTTGCATTCAATGCCATAACATGTTCGGCGTAATTGCATCAAACCGATTCAGGAAAAATACTCTAAGACCTCAGCATTTCCCAGAAACGACAATCCCTTCTCATAATTTTTGCATAATCTAAATCATAAAGTCAAGAAATTCATCGAGAGTCTTTATCATCGTGTCATTTGTAAGCACATCAGCAAGATGAAATCGTTGTCGAGTGCACTAAGTGCTCGTAAAACTAACATTCATTCGTAAACACCACTTGTTCTCATCTCGACCACATCCGCGTACAAATTGGACATTGGCACAGCTGAGGTATCCACGAAAACACATTAAAGTTGCAAAATATTTTATTGATAAACAAAATGGATACCTACGTATAACGAAACAGCTGGCATAGATGAGATTCACGAAATGTACGTTCATTTACATAATGACTCGGGTTATTCCGAACAACCGCGGAACAGTTACATGGCAAGGCCGTTCCGAACTGTTCCACACTTATTTGTTACGTATATTATACCTATTTGATTTAATTAATTGGTTTATTTTCGTGGTTGCTAAGGAGATCTTTATTAATAAGTTGTTTTTCTTTTATCTAAGCTATTTTTAGAATAAGATTCATGCCCTTTTTTTTTGCGTGTGGGGAATTACCAAATAACTTCTCCCGCTCTGGGCGGAGCGGGAGGGTGTGTCAGACTTTTAATGACTAAAACCCAGCCGTGTTCCTTCCGTTGCCTATGTGCCGGGGCCGCGATATCCCTTTCGGACAAACTCACAACCCCGGCAGGACTCGCAACCCCGTGCAGGACTCGCAACCCCGGCAGGAGGATTCATGCCCTAAGGCTGGTCAGTAGCTACAGCGTCATTCCCCGACTTTTCAAATATTTCTATTTAAGCTTTTACCTTGACTACAATTAACAAAGAATATTTTGATATCGGAGAAGCAATAGTAGGAAACTAGGAAGCGTAACTTGGAGGCACAAGGCATTTGCTGAAAATTTGTCATTTATGATACAGAATCAAAGACTCTACTCCTCAACTATGTGTTAGTTGCAGCATACATACCACAAAATGAAAGTCATACCGAGTGTACTAAAAAGTAAAATATTATTTATCTAGATATTGTAAAATACTCACGTATTTGTGTAGTATAAGGCCCTCTAAAACGTTACAGAATGCGAATACCTTTATTTGGAAGTGCCTTTTTCCTACATAATGCTTTTGCAGCTGGTGCAATATCACTAAAGCATCATTATCGCACTGAGCTATCTATACGGCTCTTAAACTTGAATCGGGGAATTATTATCACTGATAACATCTTGATACTCTAAATTACATTTATAAATATCTTCCAAGGTTCCTTGGGTGTAAGGAAAATAAGCAAAAAAAGAAATACTGTCTTGTTTTATTTGCAAAAAGTATCGATTTGTAAAATAAAATTTGATACTGCGAAAGTACTTATAATGAGTACATCTTTCTAAAGTTATGTTGGAAGTAAACAGTTTATCGTACTTTAATATTGAAAAAGCGTTATAAGAAGGTAGCCATTCTAAAAGCAATTACGCTGGTAACAACATAGTAACCAACTCCATTACCTCCATATCAGCAACGGAAACGTAAATGCGAATATAAATCGAACTTCATCGATTTTTCGTAATCGATTAAAATAATATTTGAAATTAGAAACTCGTTATCGAAACCTAAGCTCTAAGAACTTAGAACGTTGCGCCTCGGTCGTTGGGTTCAGTGAGTACCTACAATGTGGTTACTGGTTTGACCAGCCTTGCAAGGCCGAATAATTCTGTAATTAGTTAATAAAGCTGGAATGCTCACAGAAACGTATTATGAACATGACAAATGGTATTTATAATGAGAATCCATCCACGGAATAGATCCATTAATTTCAATGATGAATATTATGTGTGTTAAGGCGAATATCAAAATAAGTTACGGTAAAGATGCTTTAGATTTTATCAATCCACTATGACTAATCGTAAACTTAGCTAAAATACGTGATTGCCTTCTCAATCAGCACTAAAGCAATTATTTAATTGATAAGATAATTCCATAATTTCTATTCAAATTAAACGGCAGTGCATGCCACCTAGATACATTATCAAAATCGTGAATATCTCGGGCCATTTGAGAAGTATTTATCACATCTTAACAGTCACAATAAAGGCATAATAAGCGGAATGCACGGAATAAATATCCCACAATTATTAGCTAGTGTCTGCGAACAGTGAACACGTGCAGGGTTCCAGTAAACAATTCGTTTGGATGGAGACAGGCCACTAAGTAATGAGGGACAGAATACCCGCTTTTATTTACTCGCTAAAAATCTTCAGCTCCTGTGTTACCACAGTAGAATTCGTGTCGGAGAGAAGCTTACAAGTTTTTACTGATCCAAGCATTCCAAAATCGGTGGTGTACGGTCAATGCGAATTTTACAACCCACAATAGAAGAGTGAGACGGCGTCAGAAGTAGCAGTCTGTCTGACATATTTCGTAGAGGTCAAAGCCTCTAACAAAAATGTAGTAATACAAACGACCAATTGGCATGTATTCTTCAGGACAACTGAATTCCTTAGAAAATAATTGACAGTGATGAACAAACCAAAATCAATTTCAATATTTCATGCGTTATCTTCTATTTCTAGAAGTTTTAATCAGCGCGTAGCAAGTGCTACGAAGGTGCTACGAGAAATCTATAAAAATAAAATTCATTATTTTAGCCGTGTCCTTTCAAGTTATTTTCGTTTCCAGCACCACATATTCTTGTTTCTGTGCTTTGTATAAAGTCAAGCTTCTGTTTATCTCGTTTGTACTCTTCGAGTCGTAGCTGCTGCGCGGGCACCGATCTGCGGTCGCCGCTGTCTCTGTATCCTTGCCGGTGACAGCCATTGTAGTTTAATTATAATAACCAACACTTCCTGTTGTTCAGATAAGCAGCAGTGGTCTACTGATTAGCTGGAACTGATAAAATTTGTTGTGGAATTTTTATAACAAGTCCGACACAAGAAGATCGTTGTTACTTTTGCAATCGAAAGCTAACTAAAGACGCACGATTGATGTTTGTATTAATGAAGGTATTTCAAATGTGGTTAAGATATATTTGTCTCGTCTTCATACTCGGTCAAGAGAACAGTTTAATGGTAGCGCAAGTATTGCACGACTGATGTCCAGTGCCGCGTATTTACGCGATCCGATATTCGTTTCCGCAAATAGTTGCGCTGGCGCAGCTGTGCGCTTGTTTTGGCGCCATCCTGTCGAGAAACTTGACCTGCTTATTGTGCTAGAACGTACACCTATGTGTTACATGTTCGATCTAGCCGAACGGAGAATAAATTCATTCATTTTTCAACTCCTACGAACAAGTCTAGCCTTTTGATTGGGAGAGAATTGTTTGAATGGGGTTCAGATGTCAGTCTGTCAGTAGCGCTTCGTTCATGTAATTGTGCAATCTATATTTGGGTGTTTCTTACATTTATTCGTAGCGATTCACTTAATCGTTTACATCATTGATGGTGAATTCCAGATCTCCTTTATTAGAAGCATTTTGTGAGTCACACAATTTTACAAAGTCGTTCCATTTAAGGCCGGAGTGGTCTGGAAACCAGTTTTTTAAAGTCTAAGCGCTCCGGTCAGCACTTTGGGAATGCAACAAGAGAAAAAGTATTATAAACGAAAAAGTATAAACTGCAGGGTCGCTGCCGCTGCCGTGGAAACAAAAGCCTTTGTTGGGTTCCACGTATCCAGCCCCGGTGTTGTGTTGCGGAATTCTATAACCAATCGAATGGATTGTTTGGTGAAATCTGATTAGCGCGTGTATGCTTTATTGGTCTGCAGTCGATTTGATTAGAAGTTTCGAAACCTGAATTCTAAATGTTTGTTTGGTCTTTGGCTGCGAATGCGATCTTAATGTTTCAACGGGTATTTGATCTCAGGTACCTTTCGTACCTATAGAGAAGCTTGGGTTATAAAGTTTATAGTTATGTGTTGTAAAATAAACGTTAAATTAAACTTTTGATTTCTGAATTTCAGTAGTGATGTGTTGCGATTTTACGAGTTGTTTTTTGTTTGAACACGCGTCGATTTCGTTTGCTTTTTTTGAACAAAATTAACTGTTTAAAGTTTTTACAGAGGCACCTAAATAACACCTCGTACCATTTCAAATATTGTTTTTTTCAATATTCGATTCTAAGTTTTTGATTCTGTAATTCGATATTGACCTACTCCTCCAGACTTCATTAGCAACAGCCTGTGTTTGACATTATTTTACATCCATAAAATAGACGTAAATAAATTTACAAAACGGCGATCAAGAGTTAATTGCGATGTGACTAATCAAGCAGCCCGTTGTATTTATGATAATTACTAAGAATATTCATGGACTTAATTGTGAAACTGTGAGAATAATTTATACAAGAAATTCATTATAATTCTACACACTGAGCCATAGATTTACAACAATTAATGTTATTGTCACTCGGGCTAGCAATTAAACTCAGCGCTAACAGTAACACTATCTTTATTAAGGTCTTATTGCATAAGCGAACGTTCATAGAAACGCGTGATAGCGCACAATTAAGACTAATCGCGTCGCAAGCGCAGCTAACAGCTGTTATTAGGTATCGCAATAATATGAGATGAATGGGGAGCGTAGCGCGCAGGCGCGGACATGGCGGGCTGGCGCCTCGCGGGTTATCGCGGGTCAGCACAGCTGCGCACGCCGCGATCAATGGACCGCAGCTGGCTTTGCATAACACACTCGCTAATATTCCATTGATATCTATTTGTCAGTTAACTGTGTTCCTGATAATGGCTTCCTGTTGTTCACACCAGCAGAAGATAATAACAGGATCTGCTTAAGAGATAAGTAGGTGACATCACTGTCGAGTGCAATATGCGTTCGTCTCGACTAAATATAGATATTATCGATACTATTACATCATTATGAAAATCAGGTATTTTTAAAGTCAACACCAGTCTCGAGGAGCTCTTTAGAGACTTGAGGCAATAAAAGGTATCATTCCGTGCACGTATTCATGTAATATGTCATTTTAAACAATGCGATGTTGTTAAAGCGCGGCTTCACATTTCTGCATGCGCGTGAGTTGCACCGCTCCGCCGCCGGCGCCGGCGTCGCGACCCGATAGCAATGCTACGTATGTTATAATTCTTGCCGCAACCGTATTGGGCACGGCCACTTAGAATGAATAACAGCTCCTGTGTAAACGAAGCATGTATTGTTGAATCACCTACGAATACGACACCCGTTCGTTATGTATAGGTGTCTGTCTACAAGGAGATACTAAGCTATAGACATAGAGAGTTCCTACGCACATACACGCCATCAGACTGTAGGTAGGTACAATAGGTGACAAAACATTTTTTTGGTCCGTCTTTGAGATTATAAAAAAATATTGAACACGTATTTTTTCTTTTTTTACGTAATCTAAAGATTACGGCGATACATTGAGGTAAAATGTGCCATGACGTATCGAGTATGTAGATCATCCCTATTCCTAAGAGTACCTGAATATTTTGTTCTTTTAAAGATCATTATTAAAAAATAAATAATTATGAAATGCTGTTCGTCTGTAAGAGCATCACTTGAGAACGGCTGGCCCAATTGGACTATTTTATGTATTAAAATTAAAATTGAAATGGTCCGAATTAGGTTTTTATGGGAAGTAAAATTGGAAAAAATCCCTTTTCTAATACGAGAAAAACTAAACGTCCTTTTTCCTATGGATTTTTGTATGAACTATTGAGACAATACGTCTGTCGGTTTAGCTGGTAGCTCAATAAATATTATGACACTTAGGTATATGACTTTCAAATACCTACTTATCTCAGGTGTCGGGGAATGGGACGAGAAGTCATTATGATGCGAAAAGGCTCTTGACAGATGAACTTTAAAAAAAAAAAGCTAATTTTTTATTTATTTCAACCAAAGTTTTTCGAATTCATTTCATCGCTATCGCTTGGCTTTATCGTGCACTGTGCAACAGATTCCGAATATTTAGCTGACACCTCGTGTTTTATGTAGTGCAACACTATTGCTCCTATTGAATATTTCATTATTTACAGAAATTACGATTTTAAACACGGATTTGTAGGCATAATGGGTGGCCACGCACATGACGAAATAATGGACGTTGTACTAACGGCATCTGATATAATCGTGCTTATATTACTTGTGATTATGCTCTTCTTTGCGGGAATATATATTCTGAAGCGGCTGAGAAGCCAGTGTATTAAGTGCATCCAGAACGAGATACAGAAGGAGATGGATTCTGCGGCCGCGCAACAGCAAACTGTGAAGGTTGTTAGTCTTTAAAATTTTGTGAAATATATCGTTAATGTAAATTCATTTGTGTTTTATTTCCATTCAGTAAATACTAAACGTACCAATTTTCGTGAAAAGCTATAGAAAAATTCTTGCAGTGTTTATTAGACGGTGTCGTCTAGTAGTAGATGTGTGACCTCAAGTGCAACTCAGCTAGTAAAATAATATGACATGTTCTTAAGTTTATTGTAGGAAGAACTTAAGTTTAAACACATGGCAAGCCATCTTTTAAGTTTAATAGACTGTTGATTGGTCGTTTATGCCTAACTAAAAGGACCCGAATATAAAACATACCTATCCCATATGTTGAAACTTGGGCCACACGCGTCTCATAATGGCCCGTGTCTCAAAAATAATTTAACGGCAAGAAAATTGTGATTTTAATTGTAAAGAATTAAAGATGAATGGGGTTTTTTTTTGTGTCAAATGTCATTAATTTGGAAAAGGAGAACGTACCTTATGAAATAAGTATATATGGTGGTGTATACGAGCTCTTTACCTGCTGTAGATCTATGTGGTAATTAATAATATAGGCATGATGTGTCTCATTATGAATGGCTCTAAGCTAGTGATGTACAACAAAATATGAAGGTATCTACATACTTCACAGTAATACTGTAGTTTATTTGTATATGCTTTTCGTTATGAATTGAAAATTCATATTATTATTATGAATAAATGAAAATGTTCATTATTTGGACATGGACAGTTATCCATTATGATAAATACAATACAATAACCAACAATAACAGTACACAGTAACAATGGAGATTGCGCGATGCGGTGCGTGCGCGCAGATGTCATGAGCGTTCCCGAGTACACCTGGAGGTCAACGATACTGGGTTAATATTGGCATTCAGTCATTATTATTAATGTTTCAAATAATTGAATGAAATGTTAAAAGAAAATCGACTTTAACAATGTTATACGACAGCAAAATGTTCAATTAGCGAGAAAGAAATTGGCAATTACAATAATTTTTGCTGAAGTATAACAGAAATTTCTTTGTTCGCAATTAATGTTACATAATATTTCCACATCTAATAATAAAACTATAATGTGGGAAATTACGACATCTGTTTTCTCATAAACCTATCATCAGTTCATCACAGACCCAGCGGTGCGGGTTATAAAACATTGCTACACAACCAAATCCGCGAGTAAAAGTTACTAACTAATAAAAATCTTTCAGCGCATACAATGATCGTAACAATAAAAATCAATGTCAGCACCAACGTATTTGAGCATCTGTCGGTAGCAGCCGCCGGTGACATGTGTGAGTGAAACAACTTACCAACTACCCCTCGTAGATGAGGGGCGAGAGTTCCACCACCAGGTGAGCCAGCACAGTTGCTGTGCATATGTAGCCACGTGTGGGGAACCCCTCTACAGGTGCCCGACATCAATGGCCCATTGTTGGTCACTCCATTGACAAATGTTTGGTATTTGGCGCGCAATTTTGGCGGGATTACGGCACTTACAAAAGGGTTGTTTACTCTGACGGGTCAACGAGGTTTGGTTGTCTGTTGACGAGTGGAGATATTGGTTACATACTTTGTGTGTGCCACTTTTGGGTTCTTGACGATTTATCATAGGGTGTGTAGGTAAAGTTTTCCAATCCTAATAGTACGTTTAATTTCCCCCTATTTTATTAAATACCCAGATGTCTTTTTTATACTTTTTTGCCCATTAAAATTTACCAACCCTACAATGCAAATTTCCATTTATAAGAAACGGTTCTTGCTTACAAACATTGTCCCCTAAGCCAACTGGCACGATTCCCATGATTAAGATTCCTTAAGGAACCCTCGCACAGGTGTCCCTTGATTAAGGTCAAGGTGTTCCCAGCGAGACGGGTCAGTGGCCACGTCTTCGACAGACCGTCAGACCGTCAGACCATGGATGACCGTTGCTATTTAATATGCGTAGATTTTTTCGTCTTTACTCAATGTGGTAGCAAACAATTGAGCATCCGGTTACTTTTCGGTGCTGACTGTTACGTCAGGGACAGATCGCGAGATGATGATGTATTTCTACATTTTAAAATACGTGTACCTATTTTAGTCTTGTTCAATTACTTGTTGCATTCAAACAAATTGTGTAAGTAGAAATTTCCGAATTCCTTTTTACCGTTTCAGAACACCACGGAAGTTAACATAATTATCCAAGGTAAATAAATAAGCCGAATAAACTACCATTATTTTCTATCGGACCCCCCTGTTTCTCTAATATATCACAATAGAAGACACGCAGCGCAACGACACATATCCTGCGCAGGATTACCAGCCACTAACCAGTCGCCAGTCGCCACAACTACTACTTCCTCATTAGCAGCCAGTAATCGCCGCTTCCGCTAACATCGTACGACAAATAACTCAGTTTACATGCTAACTGAGTTTAACTTTGTTGTAGGTATTAAGTATCTTGTCATATATAGTCAAGTTATTCAGGTTTAGAAGGGTTGAACCAAAATGTTCTAAACTTCTAGGTTTCGAACATTTTGGTCAGACCCTTCTACAAACCCTTCCCTTCTTTCTACAAAAAGACATTCAGACTTGGGCTATTTGCGAACATCTGTTTATTAGTCCTAATCATAATTGTTTATGTAACCAAATTGTAAACAAGTAACCATGTTTCCAAAATACAGAATAAGGTTACATGCCAAATAAGAATATACACAAAGTAATTAAAATGTGGGTTTTATAATCTATCAAGTTCATATTCGGAGTTCGTTAATTTGTATAAAACTTAGATAGTCAATCAAGTTGGCAGAGTGCCCATATACGATATGTTATACTGTAGTATAAAACTAGAAACATATGCGTTCACTGCCATATTCTGCAATATGCTATTAACAATGACCTCAATCGTTAGAAATTTACGTAATAACAACAACAATGTGCTTTTACATCGAAACGATTTACGATCAAAGTACGCGCGTGACCATAGGAATCGTGAGCCAGGTGCGCGCGCCGCGACACCTAATTGGCGCATACCGAGACGCCTTCGTGTAATTGGACGTCATTTACAGAAATTGTTCGCTGATTGGCCGATATAAATGTCATGTGAACCTCCACACTTGCCGTTAAGAAATTAATATTCGAACGCGATATCTTAATTTCAAATTCGGAATTAATAATACGAGTACACTTGTAGGTAGGGACTTCGGTAAGCGATTTATAATAGCACCCTCAAAATCTGACAGTTGGAGAAAATCAGTTAGCCGTTGTGTCGTGGTTAGGCACCGTGATTCCTGTGATTCACTTTTTCAACTCTCGCCGGTCATTCACCAAAGCGCATCAGAGCAAAACGAAGAATTATGAATAAAAAGGTGCGTCGAGGAATCACGCTGTGTAGACACCCTAGTCGAAGGAAACGACTTGAAGATAATCACAGTAAGGAGCTGGTCGGTAATGTACGTTGCAATTGGGCGAAATCGTCTGAAGGTACTGAGGTAATGTATGGTCACCCCTCGCAGGAAGTCCAATTTGTGTGATTACTGTACTGATGTCGTGAGCGAGATTTACTGTGCCGCGTAAGTGCATATTACATGTCATTGTTCCTTGTATAATTTAATTTCAAGAAACTGTTATGTCTGTGGTTTGTAATTGTAATTCAGTTGTTTTAAGATCAGCCTGAATTCCGTGTAATTTCTGAGCAGGTTTATCTAACTACTATAAATCATTATCATGCACACACACAATGTCGGCTTACCATTAACGGTAATGCTGAGTAACTATGCGAGGAACAATCCAAAGTAATTGATTTTGATTTTCTATCGTACTTAGATGTTATTTCGATTAGTATGACCACAAAACAATACAAATGGTTGATTACCTACGATGGAGCTCTTATAAGATTTTTCAACATTCGCGTTTTGACTATTACAGTGATGCTACCTAACAAATAAGGAACCTTTATATTCCACACAAAGTTAGCCAATATTTGTAATTTAATTTAATTTTACTTTCATAAGCCTAATACTTAGGGAGAGAAAAGGGGTTAACAACTTAGATCCTTATAGTATTTATATCAAACGTCTAACATTCTACACACCTAACAAACTCTTTATGGCAATAACGCAACCAACACATAACCACAAAGGTTACGACAATTATTATCCTTTTTACAGGCACATGAAAAAGAAAACATAAATCTATTTAAAAAAGGAACCTCTTAAGGAACTGCGGTCAGTGGACACAACGGCTTGTGTAGTTGTGTCTATAAGCAAAAAGCATAACGCACCCTCTTACAAGTCGGTCACGGGGCGAGCACAGTGATTGCTGTGCTCCTTCGACTCCAGCGCAGTGCTGCTTCGATGCACTCTGCCAGCTCAGACGGAACCGAAGGTAGATTGTAACCGACGATGATTTCATTGCCCTTATTATTTACTGGAGTTACTTTATGCCACTTTTTAGGGTTCCGTACCCGAAGGGTGTGAAACGGAACCCTATTACTAAGCCTCCGCTGTCCGCCTGTCTGTCAGTCAGAGGGCAGTATCACATGAACCATAATAGGTACCACAGATTGTGTTTTGCTATTGCCGCTATAACAAAAAAAAAACAAAAAACGGTTATTAGTTAAAGGGGGACACAACGGACACAATAAACGTGTTTTATTTTTTTTGGCGTATTTAGCTAAATATTATAAAGTGGTTCGGTTCCATACCACTTTACAATATTTCAATTTTCCATCAGGTACGAGCCTAACTAGCACTTGGTCGGTTTTTCAAGTTATATATGGAGAATAGCTGCACAGACCAATTTTAATTAAATAAGAACAGAAGAGTTAATAAAATGTTTACGGCACACTTAAATAAGTTTCTTTTCTATTTGGTAAGATGAAAAATTTATTATTTTGCGTCCCAGTCATTAAAATTTATTATTTTTAGGGCGCAGAATACCTACAAGGAAATAAAAAAAACTTCAAACTACTAAATGAATGAGGTAACCTGTACCACATACCGAAATATTATTTCCCAAACTTCAAAGGTTCTTCGAACAGTTGTAGCAGTAACAGAAACCCACACAAAACAATTTTATTGTAGCTTTGATGTGGTCCTACTCTACACTATTTCAGTGGTTAGGTCAGATTCCACTATAATGTTCACTCATATAAAACAAAAGTATTTCATGTACCACGCCTGAGTGCATATTAGTATTCCCACGACCTTGTTCAGGGGTACCAATTACCAATAAAAGGATATCCTCTTACCACCTGACCATGACATCGACTCCTCAAAACGCTCGATTTGGGGCACCATTCAACCATGTGATTGCCTCGTTGTCTATAAATTATTCCACAAAAGTGAAGTCACTTGTTTTGTTTTTCGATGAAATAATAAGCATACTTTATTAGAGATTTTCCACGGTGCGTTGGAAATAAAAGAAAACTGTTCGATGACACCACTTTCTAGCTACGACTTAACAGTTAGTGGTTGAAACACTATTAGGTGGATGTACAATTTAATTGTTTTGGAAACATGTTGTTTTTTTCATGTTAAACTAAGTTTAACGTATTCAATCGTTAGATAGATACTTCAAATGCCTGTTCAAACATCGTTACAGATACAATCAAACCACATAACAGTAAAACACCCACCAAAAGTTAAACATGATCTGCTGTAATTCGTAACACACATGTTTTTCCGCAGTTAAAACAATTCGATCAGACGTCAGACCAAGTCAATGTATTTTCAGAACAAATAAATAGTGTTTAAACTGTGAAGCTATGGAAATTAAGCGTGGACGCATGCGCGGACCGCGCCTGCGCCGTGAAAATCGTTTGTACTAAGTTCCAAGCATGTATTAATAGGAGAGGTAACAATACACAGATCGCGGCTGTATGCGATGCGTGTGGCCCAAGCTTTATTCTCCAGATGAAGAGTAAAGGCTATTGTGAATGTTCATGATGTTTATAGCCTTTTCCATTGTTTGTGATTTGGTCTGTCTTTTTAAGGTAAAGCTAAAAAATATTGCATCACTAACGCGCCTTTACCAACTGATTTCCGCACTGATGGACGCTAGTGATGGCGTCAAACACGTGGCCGAATTCTGGGCCGAGCTCATATTGCCATCGACACGCTAATAAGAAGATACTGATTTAATCATCGAAGAAAACCTGGCCGGAGGACTGCTATTATAAAAACCTGTGCAGAATTCCAGCGATATAAAGTTGTAATTTGATTATAATCGTTTACGCAAAATTCTGAATGTCGGTACATCAATATGATGACGATAAAAATGTTCGCACTAATTGAAACTCAAACTCAAACTCACTCAAAACTCAAACTCAAAGCATTTATTTCAAATAAACAAATTACAGGTACTTTTGAATTGTCAAGGGGTCGGTCAGTCAGAAATATGAAGCTAGTTGCCCATTCCAACGCGTAGTAGGTTCCTATGGAGAAGACCGGGCAAGAAACTCCACGGACACTCTTTTAAATCAGAATATTTTTACAAAATATTGGTTTCATCATCCATGTTGTAATTATACATGTGAGAACAATGTAAAAAGACGTGCACGTTAAAAGCGTCAGTAATAAAAATAAAATCAAAAAAACAATTTAAAAAATTAAAATAAATTCAAATAAGCCGTGGCAGCTAGCAATAAGTTTCAGGTGCACAATTTTTATAACACGATTGCTCAAAGTTAGCGGCGTCCATTAAAATCACGTTATAACGTAATTACCCGTGTCTAGAGGTATATGTACTTAAATGAGTTCGTGATGTGAGACATTAATCTTGTTGCAAAAGTTTGGGATGTTGCGGTGTGAAACGTATTTATCATCACGATGATTTTTTGTTCCTAATTTGTCTCCTGAAGATATTAGAGGCTGTGCTGGCCGGTTCCCAGTACAGATCGGAAAAGATGTATTATTTTATAAGCAATAAAATATGTAAGTTTTGGTATAGCCTAATGCCGCGTCCTAACCACAAGTGATTCTCGCGTTTTCATGTCACTTTTTGTGCACACTTTCGCGTTCTTTTATACGAATATTACATCATAGTCGCGCGATCAATCATGTGACAAGTCGCGTTTTTAAGTCAAACATACAAACCATCGCATCGTATCGAGCGGGTACTCGCGCCGACGATTGCTTTTGGTAAGGACGCGGGGTAATTACATATAAACTATAATATTAACTTGTACTTTATTTATAAGTATAAACGTTACTAAAGAATAAAACGTTTTCTCTGCCAATTTAACAAGAATTCAAGGCGACGACGAAGATTCTAAATTGCCGACGACGATACGACTGTCTGCAGAGAGTCGAGTCTAAGTGCAAACTAATCATAGCCTTAAAGAAATATACATCAAGTAATATACTAGCAACCTCTTAACAAGTATTCTTAGAAACTCCATGTAGGTGGGAAAGCAATTAAATGCTTTAAGTTAGATCAGTAATTATAAAAAAGTTCTCGCAATTAATTCTATTAGTCATAATGGCGGTATGGGTATCTAATGGCACCAAGATCGGATATTTTAACGATATGAATCACAGTAAAAAAAGTTATGACAGTTCCTGCCGGACCTGAACCAACTTGGTATGTATAAGTAACTTTCTTATATATGTATGTATGTACATGTAGGGTGACCAACAGTGTGGAAAATGGAAACTAACGCATTGTATCAGTAGGTTTAATAATGAGTATTGTGCACAGCGTATTCCAAGGCTTACTTCAAAAATTGGAGAAGATTATATTATACGAAGATATTAAACTAATATATCCTACTAACATCAGATGTAATATCGTTGTTTTCTACGCAATTATTTGTAAGATATAGAGTAAGAAACAACATACTTCCTATTACCTCAGAAAACTGGTTGAATATATTTGAATAATCAAATCTGCGCAAGCGCCGCCAGAGCGCGGGCGCCGCTTTACCTCTGCACCTTCCCAAAGTGTTAATTCCTTCCTACATCCTTGTGTCTAACACCTTCCTTTATAGCCGGTAGACTTCCAATTTAGGTATACGTATCTCAGTTTCAGTGGATCACCGCTGTGATTGCACTCTAGGTTGCTACCTACATAAAATTAAGATGGCGGCGCCCGTCACCTGGGCAGCTTCTCACGATTACCTACGGTACATCCTTCGCCATCCACTTCTGTCACCTTTCTTCATTGACGGTAACTTAGTTATATGTCAGTTTCAGTGGAGTATGGTCACCGCTGTGATTACAGTCTAGGTAGCATACATAAGGTAGAGGCGCCCATCACCTGCGCAGCTTCCCACGGTGACTCATACATCCTTGCGGTCTCCACACTATCCTTCCTCCCGCGGTTGCGCCTGCGGTTTTTTAACGGATTCACCTGTGAAATCATGATAATTATGTACTTATGTAGATTGGTTCTGTCATACCTATAGTTATTAATATTATGGGGTATATAGTAGATAGCTTCGTAAGAGAATCAATGTAGTATAAACACGTCAAATAATATGTAAATTATGAATTAATAATTTTATTGGGCAACTAGAATCTATTAAAAAAAAACTGTCAAAGACGTTGATAAGTGCCTTGTATGTGCTTATTTGAAATAAAATATTTGTATTTGAGTTTTTGGTCGTTTTCATTTCAAAACATTACTGAAATTATTATATACATTTTCTTTTGTAATGTGGCTAACTTAATAAATACCGATCACCCAGTATATTTCCAATAGCACAATCATTTACTCAGTTATCTTGCTAAATAGTTGTTTGTACTTAATTATTGTCATTAATCGGAACTGCATACGACAGTAAGAATGTACTTAAGTAAACGTGTCACTTAGCGCTCATCACAGAGGAGGAGATAAACAAAAAGTATTATTTTATAATTCCTCACATACATGATACACCTGCGTAATGTTCCCACGATACCTTCTGTTTCATTGGTAATCATGGGAATCACCTATATTTCTGTCTTTACGTAAGCACTGATTTGTGAAACAATAAAATGTATGTAAAATAAAATAAACAATAATATCAATGAAGTTTTGTTGACAATAGGGATGATGCCTGGGTAAAAAAAAAACTAATTAGTCCGTCAGTCGGATAATAAAAAAATATTAGACACGTATTTTTTGCTTTATCATATTCATAAAAAAATACTTAGATAAAACGCATTTTAAGTTGGGGAGTGGGGCTCGCTACGTCACTAGTATATATAAAATCTCAAATCATGGCACATTTTACCTCAATGTATCGCCGTAATCTTTAGATTACGTTAAAAAAGAAAAATACGTGTCCAAAATTTTTTTATAATCTTAACACGGACTAAAAAAAAATTATATTTTGTCTTCATCCCTATCGGCTAATAATGCTAGTAATGTTGGTATATATATATAGTGCTCATATATACGAGCATGCTGTCGACGTGTGTCGGCGCTTTCAGTTGCCTCTGCATCGTGGCCCTCGTGTGTATGAGCACTAACGTCATCATGGTTTTTGGTGTGGAGAAGTCACGAGGAGGCTTAAAGATCCTGCTTGTGTAACAATTGGCGCTGTAGAACAACTAGCACAAGATCTTTCGTATTTTACGAGACATAATATGTTACAGATGTCTGTGTAGCTTTATAAAACTTGGCTTCCTACAAGACCATATAGCTGTAGTTGGAAATAGCCGCGTAAATTTTTGTATATATTAATGTGCAAGAGAAGAAAGGCGTAATTTTATGTTTGTGGCCAGCACCCTAATTGCGAATACACGATCAATCACAATTTGAATCATTTTGAAAGAGATTGCTAATCCATTGCTACATAAGTTCGAAAAAAAAAATCTGCTCAACAACGTAAATAACGCAATGAATGGTGTTGAACTGTCAAAATGAAACGGATTAGTCTTATTCATTTACCGAAAATGTGGTACGCAAGTAGATAGCTGTATATTTAATTTTTATTTATTATTGTGTGTTTTTATGGATCATGTGGTCTGCATTAAAGATGTTTATTTATTTATGTGGTGGAAAAATAATCATTATTATAATAAAATCTGTGACATATAATGATATGTCACAGATTTTTTCATAATATTATGTAAAAGTACCGACCTTTGTCGGACAAAGTAGCCACCAAGTTTAGCGATGGAGCCGAATTATATCTATGTGAGTAAGTAGTAATTAAGTAGTACAGTGTCTCTGAAGGATGGTAGTTTTTATTAGGGTTCCGTAGAAAACAAGGAACCCTTATAGTTTCGCCATTTCCGTCTGTCTGTCTGTCCGTCTGTCTGTCCGCGGGTTAGCTCAGAGATGGTTAGTACTAGAAAGCTGTAATTCGGCATATGTATACATATTAATCATGCCGACAAAGTGGTAAAATAAAATTAAGAAAAATATTTTTTTTTATGGTACCTCCGCTACACGTGGGGATGTTTTTTTTTCTCGTTTACCCCATGTTGTGGGATATCGTTAGAAAGGTCGTTCAAAAATATTGTGAGTTTGTGAAAACCATTTTTAGATTCAAGGATCCATTTGCGAAATATTAAGCTATTAACTGAATTTTTTTGTTAGAGTCAAGTGCCCCCCCCCCACCCTCTAGCTAAATGGTTATACTTGGACTTGTGAAAAAATTCACAGCAGTAGTATATATAACGAAATTAAAAGGAAAACTATCAGAGCTAAGTAGGCTGTACAGGTTAACGAGTAATAATCAACCAACTTAAATTTGCGGTTGGAAAAACATGATCCCCATACATTCAGTATGGGAGAACATGTTTTTAAACTACAATGTTAAGTTTGTTCTTGAGATAAATTCATCCCAACTACGGAACCCTTCATTGTTCGTGGTCCGACCCACACTTGGCCGGTTTTTTTACTTGAATTTGAGCTCTTCAGCAGAGGTTTCAACTAATGTTATTATGCTTTCACACTAAAGACAACACTAATCCCGGTTTTAACTATAGAACCAATCAATGGTCCTGTACATATGCAGTTTGCAAGCAGTAAGTGATTCACCTGTACCTACATCATTATGTGGTAAGTTATCAACCAGTCGTTATTAGTGGCATTGCTAACTAACAAGTTCAACGTATCTCTACTTCATCAGGAATCTTACATACATAATTATGGGAACTTAGATATAAAACTGGATGTGTAATGAAATGCTATTCTGTGTAAATGATCTTTATCTATCCCTATCATAACAAGAATAATGAGTGATTATGAAAATTATTTCATTTTAGATATCTTAAATACCATCCGTTCCATCACAAAGATTTATGACGTCACTTGGAAAGCTGCCATTCTTATATATAATAATATATATAATGGAATTGGGCTTGAGACATCAGCCGTATCTCATACAACAAAGAGGCCAAACTTTCAACCCAATGGGTCCTTCGACATCGCGGCAGGCCCAGACGGAGATGGCGGGATGAGCTGGACTCCTTCAACAAGAACTGGTCCTTACCAGCTTTAAACAGAGAGAAGTGGAAAGAGAGCAGGAAGGCCTTTGCCCCGCAGTGGGACGTCACAGGCTTTTCGTAATATGTAATTTCCTAAAGGGCTCTGCGAGTTGGTTTCGGCCCTTCGTACGCCTTCCAAAAGACCGAGACCCCATAATCCCGAGATATGTAAACATATAAAAATAATAATAATTATTGTTGAGCAAAATATTTATTTAAAATCTGAACGGAAGTAAAATAAAAAGAATATAAAATCTTAGCTATTAGGTATATGAAATTCTGAAATACAATGTGTCGAATAATTTTATGTCAATTTAGATGACGTGTAAAAGTAGCAATACTCATCGACTTTTTGTCACTGTACGATCTAAATATGTACTACACAGCAGATTATTTGTGCTTTCCAAATGAAATCTTGAATTTACTCTATCTAGACATTCCATGGACAATGTTGAGCTGTGTCTAGCAGATTCCCAAGTATTCATGAAACATTTTTATTAAAAACGTTAACACAACTAAGGCTCTCATCAAGCAAAACTATGCACCCTGCAAGTAAACAAATCATGGAAAAACTCACGACACCAAACCATAAAATACTTATAAATAGATATAATATGTCCAGTATAATACGATCGTAATAAATAACCATGGCTACTAGTACCAGGTACGCAGGAGCTGGTAGTGATTTCCTGAGGCTAAGCGAAGCCTGCACCTGTCCGGCGTTCCCACACGTCTGTTACACAATGAGCAAGTTTTTTATCCGTTCGCGATGTTTTTATACGAGCGAGGATGTGGCTAATATTGAGGCATTGAGGCTCACGACAACAACCGAGTAATGAGCGTTGATCTGATTCAAATAGTATATGTTTGGTGTTTTTCTCTGTTTATTGCAGTTGCAGAAGATTTGGTGACAAAGAGTGTGCATTTCAGATAGGTCATCATCATCTATCTAGCCGTTTTAACCGACTTCCAAAAAGGTCCTCCTTTTGGAAGTCGGCTCTATGTTCGTAGCGTATATGTTTTTTTTTACTTATGTATGTGTCCCAATTTCTCCGTCAATTTGTAGACCGATTTTGAAAATCTTTTTTTTGTTTGAAACTCTCTGGTCCCATAATATTCTTATTAATTTTTTTTGGATAGTTTTTGAGTTAGTTTCAGTAGTACGTATTTTTCCCACTTGGTCTATTTGATGATATGATGATAAGTTCATGTCACTGTTATTTACATAGCAGGTAGTGGTATTCGAATTTGTGTGGGGTACCACAACCACAACAAAAACAGAAGAAAAAAAAATACAAAAAAGAACTTACAACTGACTTTCCAAAAATACACTACAAAGTGAAAAGTAACTTTAATTTCGGAAGTGGGTGGCAAAAAACCCAAAAACTATGTTCGGATCGGCTTCATTTAGCCGTTTCAGATAGTTACGTGTAGATTATTTCGTTAAATTGTCGAAACATCTCCCTGCAATGTATTAGTATTGCCACTATTTCGTTTAATTGTCGAAAAGTCTCCCCTGCACTTTATTTTCATAGCCATATTTCCAGTTTTAAATACCGAATATTCTATTATTATTACTAACACTAGGCAATAAGTTATTTTTTGTATATTACAAACACTATATGGATATTTGTGTCCGAAATAAAGCGATTCTATTCTATATTCAAATCGAACCGGAGTTAGGTACACCACGAAACACAGTCAGACTTTCTCGAAATCTAGTCAATCAAATCGAAAATGGTAATCTCCTCAATATTAGTATATTCATAAATAAAACCACATATAATCTGGTTGCTCTTGAATAAAAATGCAAATCAACTAACCATAAAATAACCATAAACTTATTAGCTAACAGCTTTACTTTTACTGACGACAAAATTAATATTCTTAACTCGTAAAATGATCAACAATCGACTATAATTACGTCGCAGGCGCAGTATACAAATGATTATGAGCCGCGATGTAATTGTGATTGGAAATTATTCCATCAGTTGCTCTCTGTCCGTCCCAATGATTCAAGGCGCGTAGATGGCGACGGTTCCTTACACCTGTCCAAGATTCTCACGATCAATGGATCTGGAGATTATGGGCCTGCTCTGTCCAACTTAACCACTTAATGTAATGGTGGCAGGCTGTATCGTCACGTTCGTTTTACAATTTGTCTGGGAGGATGAAGACTCAGGTCTCTGTCATGGCTGGCCATAAAATAAACTCATAAAAAATAAGATGCCATGAATTAATTGTCTTTCTTTCCATACATGGTATAGCATCCGTTTATAATTACACCGGCGCTTTCCAAGATTTTTAGGTCAGCATTCTAAAAGTATTACGAAATCCAATCACTTAACTAGAAATGTAACCGCTAACTTCCTCAATGTATGGTCCTACGGCACAGGTGCATATATTGCGTTGGTACATACAGCATGCCTAAATTAAACAAGCACCTATAAATGACTCATTTGCTACAGCTGTAGGTGGTGCTAATGCTGCTGTGCAGGAAACTCAATCATATTCACATTATCTAAACCAGTATAACAATCTGACCAATCACTTAGACCGGCTGGATCGCTAAGTCAACAAGGTATCAAATACTCAATAATACGTATACATTCAGCTGTAACAAGCGGATTTATTATCTAAAGCTCCATAGACTAATTTGCTCCGTCAGATAGATGGAGTACATTGTAATTGATTTTCATGGTACAGTCAGTACAATGTCGCTCAGCACGACATAATTAAAGACTCAACTCGCCCGTTATTTGCTCGACTCCGTCGCAAATGCGTGAAGTATATCAATGCGTGAAGCTCACTTAAAAGTTAATTACCTACACTTCATGAGAATAATCTGATTATGCCCGCTTCGAGTAGTAACCATTTATTTTCTTACAAGTGCAAATGTAAATTATACTTAATTTTGCTATATTTTTTCTTAAGCCGGCCGCGAACCTGTAAATTTAATGAGTACCTGCAAATGTAATGTGCATTTTTTACAAATATCTTGTCATCTTTAAAGTGTTGCGAATGTGACTGGTTCCAGGGAAAGAGAGCAGTTATTACGTGTAAATGGAGATTTTATTGCTTTCTGAAATCTCAGAACGCTACCGAGTACCGACTGATTTGACACCGAATGGACTGGTTCAACTTGCAGAAGTGGTCCAATTTTATTTCTTAATACGCCAATCATTTTCAATGTGAGAAAGTAGACCACCGGTAACCACCGGATTTGGTGCGATTTAAAGAGCAACATTGCAAAGCTGTCCTAGGTTGGGTCAAAAGTCGTTTATTTTATCTGTATTTTCTCAAACCCGTAAGAATATTAAATTCACAACATGACAAAGTTGAACGCAATTTTGTCCGACAGCTCCAAGTCAAGACTGAAGCCCCCTGCCAGCGCTGCTCGCTGGACAAACAACGCAACCTTGAGACGCAGACACAGCTCAACTTGTTCGAACTTGAGCCCGCAATTGGATAAGCACTTTAACGACATTGTCCTTTTGTCGCGGTGAGATGCGGTGCAGGTGCACGTGACGTCACCCGGCCATGAGAATATCCCGCGACTTGCCATTCTCACGCCTCCGCAGGACGACAATCGCGAAACCAGTTCCTCCATTAAAAGTGCCGTTAATGTAACTGCATGCTCGTTTTAGCGGACCTGATCGACCGATGCTTACAGATCATTTGAACAGGCTTCACTGATAGGCTTAATGTTTGCACCCACATTACCATACAGGACTCGTAGAGGAAACATTAAAGTTAAATCTTTAGATAGTAAAATTGAGTCTCGATATCGACATAAAATTTACTGATGCTTCAAAGTGCTATCGACCCTTTACTGATCATTACCACAAAAGATTTACAGCCATTTGGAAATAGAATGAAAGGATTCAAATGTAATGGTATTTTAATTTCACATGATAGAGGAAGCGTGTCCGGGCCTTGATTGCAATTACAAAGTCAAATCAATAATGAAACAAAGTCACCCTTGTTCAATACGGAAATTACCATAAAATCAGTCCCACGGCCGCTCCAATTGTTTGTGGGGGTGTCGCCGTGTGAATGGCCGGCCGGAAGCCGCGGTGATGCGTGAAAACTATTCTAATTCCGAAATAGTGGAGCATTGCTTTGTCTTATGTGCACGATGCGTTGCCAACGTGAATGGGGAAATAAACGTGAATGATGGCCCCTCACATACATTTACAGAAGGACACTTTGTAGTTTGTTTGAATTCCAGCAATGAAGCTTACATACATTGTCTCATCATCACCTGCAAGCCTTTTCCCAACTATGTTAGGGTCGGCTTCCAGTATAGCCGGATGCAGGTAACATTGTCTATCGCAAAATAATGATCATTTTGATACCGCACGTAAGTACCTATTTACGAGTATATTTGTTTTTACTATAATCGCAGTTTTATAGCTATCTTAAAAAGTTTAAATACACAGCAATTATTTCGCTCACAATTCTTATTGGCATCTCATATGCGCAGTATTGCTCATGCTGAGATAGGATAAATCGATTAACGCGCATCAACAATGCGCAGGCGCAGCCTTTGGAACAATCATTGCATCGAATCGTTTAATTGGTTACGACTTTCGTTTGATATGTGAAACCGAGTTGGTCTGCGAATCGTCTTGATATGTTTATTGATGTTTTATAGTCAATTCCAAGTTATGTCTGTTCTGACCTATTTGCTTTTGTATGGCGTCTGTTGCTTGCTTTGCTTTATTCTTGATTGTATCTATAAGATATGTTATATTGGACAGCTTCATGCAATAGCTACATATCATGGGATTACTGCTTTTTATTGTTATGTTATCAAAACACAGGCTCTATTTACAATGTATAAAGCTATTGCTAAAGAAATAAACTGGCCAAGTGCGTGTCGGACCACGCACAATGAATGGTTCCGTAGTTGGGATGAATTTATCGCTTAACTTTGTAGTTGAACATGGTTTTGCAACTGCAAATGTAAGTTGGTCGGTTATTACTCGTTAACTTAAGCCTGCTCAGCTGTGATAGATTTCCTGTTAATTACGTAATAGATACTACTGCGGTGGATTTTTTCACATAACCAAAACCAACCATTTAGCTGGCTGGAGTGTCCCCCCCGGACACTTGACTCTAACAAAAATTTGCACTTTAAAGCTTAATATTTCGCAAACGGATCCCTGAATCCAAAAATGGTTTTTTTCAACGACACCTCACACTATGGGATAGATGAGAAAAATAAACATCCCCACTACGTGTAGTAGAGATGCCATAAAAAAAAAAGTTTTTATTTTACCACTTCGTCGGCGTGATTAATATCTATACCCATGCCAAATTACAGCTTTTTAGTACAAAGAGTCTCTGAGCTAAGCCGCGGATAGACAGACGGACATGGTGAAACTATAAAGGTTCTTTGTTTATTACGTTACCCTAAAAAGCATAAGTTTGTTTCGGAGAGATTCGTAACCATCTTAGTCTTACTGGAACTGATACTTAGGTACAAAATAAGGACGAAAAAAATAAAAAAGTGCAAAATTACATAGCGGCTTTTATGCCAACTACAAAGCGGTTTAGCAGTATTGTTTCGCGATGCGTCACAAAATTATCACGGCATGCGTCTGAGCATATCAAGTGTAGGACGTAGAGAGAGCGGGTAATCCTATCCGGCGTCAGACGGTAACCGAACCGCGGCCCTCACGCTTGGAGCACATGTCTTGGCGCGAGCTGCGCTCTGCTGGACAGACGGACAGACCGCCGAGGCCTCGACAGCGAAGTACTTGAGTTGGTGTCAAGTGATAGCAAATCTTGATCGCACCTTGACCAATATTGGATGTTTTAACAGACTTCTAAAAAAGAGGAGGTTATCAATTCAGGAGTCCATATATATTTTTATATACACATATATATATATAAATATTATGTATGTTCGGGCATAACTCCGTCATATATAGACGGATTTGCAAAATTCTTTTTTTGTTTGAAAGGGTCCTTCCAAAGTGGTCCCATTGTGATCAGGTCAGTATCTGATGATGGTGTCCTGGAGAAATCGAAGGAACTCTTCAAATATTATAGGCACACCTATAGCGATTTGGGTATTTTTTATAGTAACTCGTGCAGTTGCTCCAAGAAGGCAGCATTTGGTGAAGTGGAACTAATGATGAAGACCACAGATGGCCACCGGAACTGCTCAATAATAAGAATTTCACGGGTTGCAATTCGATTACTTTAATATGGTTGCCAAGCAATTTATGCTCGTCACAATGCATATGGAGAAGTGGAGCTGATGGTGAAGTACCAGACGAACTCCTCAACTATTAACGACCCTGCATCGGGAAAAGCAATATTTTGTAAAAGGCGATGAGTAGTTGACATTAGGCTATTATAACTTACATAAATTACAAACTGACCCACTAAAAAGCTTGAAATAAAAACTTTTTTACAAAAAAATACATCTGAATTATTTTAAGACGATCTGCCACTTAAGTAAGTAAATAATCATTTATTTACCCATGCGTCAATAAAGGATGGGTATGGTTATTACAAATGAGTAAGACCCCTGCCCTTCAAACTAGGAAAATCCTGTATCTTGAAAGACAATGGAGGTTCGAACCTTCAAACCCACGCTTTACTTGACCTGCGTTCTACATACTATTGTCAAACTCTGAACCTGTAACAATAATTGCAATTCTGTCCCTCAGACCAAATAAAAACCAAGACAGAGCGCAGCAAACAATAAAGTGAAGCATGCCAAAACTACACCGCCGCTCTGTGCATACACGCTCACACGTGCACATTACACGTGCACGTGTACATTTACAACCTTTAACAATGACACTACAATCAAACTACACCACACAAAGTGCACACATGTTTACGAAACCAGCTTCACGTCACTCTTGACAGCGCTCTGTCTTGGTTTTTTATTTGGTCTGAGTTCTGTCCAAGCCTGCAGTAGAAACTAGGAAGCGATTGTCTACGGTCTTTTAAAGCTCCGTAAATAATTTTATTGGATCTTTATCTATCATCTTCATCTTTGTTAATATGATATCTAAATTCTGAATAAATATCACGATAACCCTATTTTATTCAACTAACTACAAATCCACAATAAATTCCTAAACTTGTTTATCACATAAACAAACGAGAGGAGGACTAGCATTCGACGTTCAACATGTCTTTGGCAGTCAAATGATAATAACACATGTTCGCAATCAGTTAATTCAATTTATCTTACATCACGAACAGTCACACTTAGGTGTAGGTATGAACAGATTTATCGTGACTGTATTGATGCAAATGCAGGCATTTAAATAAATTATGACGGGCGCCCCGTCTAGACGGACTTCGACACTAGCTATGTGCCTTTCAATTTCAAAGTTTCAATTTAACTAAGAATTTCTTGCCTTTCATTACATAACCCAAATCTTTATTTGCTTGCTTAGTTATTTTTGCCTTTTCATCAACACTAGTTTTATTTTGAGTTTTGACATACTTCATCACTAGGTACATCACATCGAAGCAATGCAAGTTACCACATTATGTAAGGTAAGGCAATACCTACCAGCCTACGCAATTTTCAGGAAAAGTTTTTCTTTATCAGTTCTACCTATCACTCAAAGCTGCGCATAAAAAGCATAAAGTCGCTTTTTTTCATGTCGTGTCATCTTCTACTTAATAAAAATCTCAAATTTACTGACAAGTGACAGACATCGCACAGCGTAAACTGCTGGGTCTAGAGGCATTTTAGCACTAAGTTCCTTAAATGTATAACGAAGGTAAGCACTGAGCACTTAGGTACATAAGGTAGACTGTACAAGGATCACCCATGTTTTAACTCTCACATCTTATTTACTGTACCTGCAGTCTATGCAAGTCAATGTTTACTTTAGGGAGGATTTTTGAAACTGGGGATGAAAGTTCGATATTTTTGCCGATGTGAAAGTTCGATATTTTTGCCACTGGGAAATCCCATCGACATACTTGGCTTGTCTCCTAAAATACTAGAGCATTAATTTCTGTACGCTCTTGAATAGAATAAGAAATTCCTAAACATACCAGTTACTAAAACATTCTTAGTAATTTCCCTGTCATCGATTTATCCAAACAGATTAAAGCCAAAGCACAGTAGCGACCGACCGCGATCGAACTAAATTAATTGGCGATCACATCGACCTATCGATTCCGTCAGTTAACCAGCACGCAAAGTATACAATCGCTTACGTATTTAGTTACATGTCAAACTAGGTAAGATATTGCTTCCTTGTGTCCACGACATTACTCTAACGTAGACACATTTATCCTAGATAGAAAACATTGCCCACATGTAAGTACCGATAGTCTATTTTTGTTGTTGTCTGATCGTCTAACTCGTTAACTTGTAGAGCATAATTAGTGGTGATAGTTTTCCTTTTAATTTCGTTATACATATATACGCCGTGAATTTTTTCACATATCCAAAACCAACCATTTAGCTGGCAGGGGGCCTGCCAGCTAAATGGTTGGTTGTGGATCACAGTTGACTCTAACAAAAATTATAACTTTAAAGCTTAATGTTTCACAAACGGATCCCTGAATCCAAAAATGCTTTTCACAAACTCACAATATTTTTGAATGACCTTTCCAACGAAAATTGTTTTCATGATTCTATTTTACCACTTTGTCGGCGTTGCTCATCCAAAATTACAGCTTCCTAGTACTAAGACTCTCTGAGCTAAGCCCTGGACAGTCAGACGGACAGACGGACATGGCAAAACTTGGGTTCCTTGTTGACTACGGAACTCTAAACAGGTATGGCGTAGGTAGGTACTGAGCTTTTGAGAACGTGTATGAGAAAATGAATTGTTAAGATGCAGATTTTTTACGTACCTATTTCATGTTTTACCTATGTGTTTCTTATTATTTTTAAGATGTCATGTGATTGATGCGAAAACTGTGATTTACGTACGTATCATAAATATGGCTACTAAGAAGACATGTTAGGAAAAATATACTGTACAAGTGCACCTACCTACAAAATAAGCTGCTGAATGTTAAAATGGAAATCGCCATAATGACCAGTGATTCGATTAAATCGATAAACAACATTATCATTAACTATTAAACCTTTATAGTTAAGTCGAAGTTGTAAAAGTAGTATCTTAATCAAAAACTGCATTTTAAGATTTTTTTTAAATAGATACTATCGCGGACACTTGCGCCTGGCCACTTTTTGAGCTCATCGCTGAGGCAATAATGTCCATAAAAGTAGTTTCTTTGGATGTTTATCGTTTTCAATGAAACTATAGAAGTAATGAATTTTGACTCATTTTTATAGGTATCTCAAATATGATACGCTCCTACAAAGAAGATGAGGATAATGATAGCAAAATTAACAGTAGTAAATGTTTCAACTTAACGACATTAAGTGCTTCCTTATTAAACAGGGCATTTCCTGTGTTTAGTAAACCGGCATCTTACAAGCAGAGTTTTGTACAGACACATGAAGCTATACTATTTCCAGTAACAGCTAATCTCGCATTGTATAGGATTTCCGTACAATACGAGGTCAGCTTAAACTGGAAATGTATAGCTTGATGTGTAGCCATGTGTACAAAGTAATAACAATGTTCAACATAACATACATCACGCCTTGATTCCCCGAAGGGTTAGGCAGAGGTGTACCGATAGTACACCCACATTTCGCCAGTTATGTTAAAGTCCCATGTAATAAGGGGCGAGCCTATTGCCATCAACCGGACACAAATCGAGACTCCGGGCTGCTACCGAGAAATTCCATATAGAAAAACCCAATAACATTTTGCCCAACCTGGGAATCGAACCCAGGACCTCATGCTCAGCAGTAGCGCTTACGACCAGGATACCAACGAGGCAGTCAAGTAATAACAATGATATCTAGCATTTTTTACACGATTTGACTCAGAAAACGAACGCACTTTATTATTGAACTTAAACACTACCAGCGGCCACAGACCCCAAAAAAAACATCAAGTCATTTTATTTTATATGTTCCTGTTTGTCGATACCCATCAGTCCGCTGAGTTTCACTATGCTGATTTAATATGACCCTGTAAACTATCCCATTTTCCACTCGATTGCTAAAAACTTGTACATTACTTCAGATCGCTTACCTACTTAGGAGACATCAATTGCACATTAATAACGCCTTTTCTACATATCTTTGCAAGTAGCACAGTCTACAAGTACAAAGATTCCATACCAACAAAAGTCGGTCAAAACGCACATTAAAGTGCATATTAAATAGTATCAAAGATAATATTGGCAAATGTACGTACCTAAAGTTAATATTAATATTGAATTTCAATTTCACGTTATTGGCGATACATTACGCGATGGCGACATTACAGTTAATCGCGTAACTGGACGCTCGAGAGTTCAGAAACCCATTCAGCGCTCCAATTAAATTACGACCGAAACGAAATAATTGGTTGGAGAAAAGAACAGTACAGTTCAGTCGTATGTGAGTTCCTTTTGCGGTACGTTGGCGAAGTACTACTTAAAGATAATTTTTGTGATCTACAACCTGCAAAGTATACGCTTCGGTTCCACAGAAAGCCTCACTTAATTTGTACCGTGATGCGTGTCCCCCTTTAGGCACAGACTCGAGATAAAAACAGTATTGCACAGGCCACTGAACCCTAAAAATCAAGAGCACCGGGTACATTACCGGTGCGTTATAGTAAATTATTGGTTTGCGGTACACTGTACGTGCCGCCGGCGCAGACGCAGCCATAAGCGGTCAACGTAATGATGGCCAATTTCCGAACCGACGCAATTCACCGATAGGTGTTTTATTAACTTTGTGCCGTACCGTACTGGAGAAAGCTCTGTTTGCTACCAATTTCCACGAACTCTTTTCGGGTACTTTTATATTCTTTAGATAGTCCCCGTTGTTGTTAAAGATGTCGTTGAAGAAATAGTTTGATGGCGCCGTATAAACAAGCAATAAACAGAATTGAAAATTTTATGGGGTTTACGTAAATATTTGACGTTTAGATAAGTCTAAACGAAGTAGTTAAATAAATGTGTGGCCACACACACGTGTGGTGTGTGTGTGTGAAGTTTATTACGAGTTATTGATTTTATATATCGACCTATAAATTGTAAAATGTGTTGGTGTACAACTAACGGTGCTTGGCCATTACTGGAGATAACATTTCTTAGCTCGTTGCTGCAACTTCTCACATAAAATTAATTCAATGAAGGAATTACACATATTCAGATTTCTAATTGGGTAAAACCGAGCATTCAACGACTACTGCAGTAGCTTTGACCTCTCACCACTTGCTCGTACCACAGTTACCAAAAATGTTTATTTCGTCGAAACGAGTTTCTTTCATTTTTATTGGCAATTTGCGATTACACGCATAATTACAGTGGGTAATAATTAAGATGGGATTGTGAAAGATGGGAACAATTTAGCAATTAAATAGATGCTAGTAGCGGCGCCCGCGCAGCATCAGTGCACGCAATTTACCGTAACATCTTGGTAATATGATTGGCCAAAATACTTTTTCTACATTCACATTCATGTCCGGACACCTACATAATTGGTTAACCCTTGTTTCTGAGATATTTACGGGTGAGGGGTCATCCAATTAATTGTAGGCATCTAAACGTCCATTTTTTTAAGACCCCAATTGCGTAACACATTTTCAATCACAAACCGACGGATTTTTAAAGGAAATTGCTAATCCATTACGTCATATGTTTGAAAAATTCGTGTGCTCGTCAATGTAAATCACGCAATGAATGTTTTTGAATTGTCAAAATGAAAAGCATTGCCATTTTAAATACAATTATCCCACAGTTTTGCCGTCGAATTATTAAATTATTGGGTAATTCCAGATAATTTCTTACCGACAGCGATGAGCATGATATAAGAAACTTAATTTCAATCGTTCTTATAGCTAAGAAGTGCCAATTACCTACAGATAATTTTGCTTTCAGAAGACTCGCAACATAACTTTGCGTTTTTAGGCACATCAAATTGTTACGATAAGATAATGGAGATCCGTTTTGTATAAACTTAATTCATTAAGTAGGTACATACATACATTATTCATGTTAAATGGTATGTTCTAAACATTTAATTCAATCAAACTGATTAAGCTTGATCGAATGTCGAAATAAATATCATCAATATTTCAGAACCATAACCGTTCATTACTTCTATTTTCGTCGTGTCGGTAAACTAGCTCCATACATTACAACCTTTCGTAGTTTGACAAATGAAAAACTGTTCGACATTACTTATTCCCTTGTATGGTAACAGCAATAATCAATATAATAGTGTGGCTTCAGGACCACAGATGTTGTTAATGCTCTATTGCTTTTTATATACCTATTAAAGAACAGCTAATCAGTGATTTGCTGCTACCCATGTAAGGCAAGATTAATGAAAAGTCAACTAATGGTTCCAATCAGATTTTCCTGTCCCTTGATGGTTGACTCGGTTTTTAAATTACTACGGGGTTTCATTATTGATTAACGCTAGTTTATGTCCTCAACAAAGTTATTATATATAAAGGGACTTAAAAAAGCTAAAAATCAACTAAAACTTTGACGGTCTTGGCCTTCGAATGGCTCTTGATTGAGATGTAGGTAAAAGAGGTCTGACGCCATTCATTATAAATAGCAGATTACCTGATATATTTGCTCTTTGAATGATGTCAGCAGTGTGCAACCTGCATACAAATGATGCTACCGGCCGGCAAAAAGTCAAAACGTCAGACATATTCTTTTATTAAAAGTGAAACTCTAGGAAAAGGTAAATAAAATTCAGCTGGTCTTCTTTAAAAGTTTTTTTTTAATCTTTTTATCTATATCATAAATTGTCAACTAGTAGGGGAGTTAGCTAGTGCTTGCCGTTTAAGGTGGCGGTATGCAAAGTGGTTATATCTCGGCTCGGCGTCGCCTGCTCCAGTTCACCGCATTTGGCCCGTGTCCGTCGATCCGCTCGACATCTGGCGATCTGCTAAATGCCTCCGGTGACAAGCTAACATGTGTTCCAAACCTCACCTGAACGGATTTAACACACTTTTGCTGCCTTTTTTGTAAAGTAAAGGATACTTTACAAAAAAGGCAGCAAAAGTGTGTTAAATCCGTTCAGGTGAGGTTTGGAAGTAATGTGAGAGGTTGCAGGAAGTGTTAATTAAGGTTTTTAAATACTGGGTAAGTGGGCATGTGGCCCTTAACCACAATAATAGGATTTCAGGCACTTCTTATAGGGAATTTGAACGAATGATAACAAAGCTATGTAATGGCTGGATTTGAGAATCCTTACACCTGTTTTATATGTCCTGAGTAGCTGACATCACTTTCACATTTTCTGTCAGGAAATTACATGGTATCCTGTAAGTAGATTTCCGTTTGACAAACGTTAATATACCGCTATTAAGTAATTCCTGATAAACAGACAGATCCTAATCATTCGATTAAAGACTGGCTGATACACATCAAATCATATGTACATGATTATATATTTTTGTAAGTACAGACACGACTAATCGCACTTATATTAATCACTAATTAGTTGCAACGAATTGTGAAACAAGGCTTTAACTCTATATTTTATTAGATTTTGAAATCCAGGACGACGTTGTTTCGCAAATTACCGTTAACTACTTTGCCCCGGTTTAACCTTTATGCTAAACCTATTGATATAAGCTACCTAAGGATTGCTTGATAACCCCGAAAGCTAAATTCCAATGTTAATAATATCTAGTGGCGTATCTTTTTGTAAGTTGTAAGATTTGCATAACAAATAGATTTGTATCTTCAACGGTATGCGTAAGCGCGTAATTTTGGTTACAATTTGAATGAAATGTCAAAAACTACGTCATCGCCCATTGGCAACTTATGGCGATGTAATTATTCAAAGAAATTATTAATATTTTATGTAAAGCCTGGAGCTAATCATTTCAAATAATTATAGTAACTTATTTACAAGTTTTCAAGCAATGGCATGCAAAGGTAAAGCTAAGTCCTGGAAGACCAAATTTAATGCAACTTTTTTGTAAAGAATGTAGATTTATCTAAAGTTACACCGGTAATGGTTATAATCAGTTTTCTTTTAGTAACGTAAAAAGGTACAACTTTATTAACACAGCTGATAATAGCATTAGAACCGTCTTTTTCCTTTGTCATTAATAAGAACTTAAAACAGACAATCATTAGGTACACAACTGTACCCACTGCCGTATATGTGAAAGCAAACGCAAATTACGAACTCTTCGCCGTAGCCTCCATAGCTCAGGGGTTAGAGCACTGGTCTTGTAAACCAGGGGTCGAGAGTTCAAATCTCTCTGGAGGCATTTTTATATTTGGCCATAATTTAACATGGGAATTAATTAACTCATTTAAACCTAATTATAGAAATAACAACGTTTTACTACGCAAATTAATTCTAATCTGGGAAAGAAAGATGAAAAAATTCAAATTAATTCAAATAATCAATAATCGTTTCACAAATGTAGGGTATTTGTGAAACGATTGCCTTTTGTGATTTGCTGGGCATAGAGATTCATGAAAATGCTAATTTAAGTGTATTTCAAATGAAACTTTTAAGCTCACGGAAATGAAGTCTGTTAATAAACGAGCTTTCTATGAGCAGTAAAAGAGGAGGTTCCAGACCGAGTAAGCCCCATTTGGTTAGGCTAAAGCCTTGTCAATATTCTCTTTGCTCTGAGCAACGCTACGAGTGCGGCCGCGCGCAGGTACCCTCCCTACGAGGCCGACCCAGCCTCCACCATCACGGTGGGGCGCTTTCCGCCCTATCTCCGGGGACTTTCCACAGGGTGAAGTGAGTTACAAGAACTCTGAATGTAACCCCGACGACTGAACTGGTCGGAACCCTCAGTAACTAACACGAATTTTCGAGCATATGCTTAGTTCATGGAAAACTTTAATAACGCGATTTAGGACTTTTCTTGATAGCTTCATAATCACGTTGTTAAAACACTCATTCATATGAAGTAAATTTTCCTAAAGGCTCAAACATCGTGAAAATTTATATCTAAAGTACATAGCCGTAAAGGTTCACCGGCAACTCAGTGAAATAACTTGAAGCGAATCATTTCAACCGACAGCGCCATCTAGTTAGTACTCCCAACACTAATGTTCTCAACAAAAAGTTAAATTATATTTCTTAAGAATTCCAAAGTACGAATTCTATTTTTGAACCTCGATTTTATAAACTTATTATGTATACTTGAGTTTGTCAGTTAATAAGGCCTCAAAAAGAATAAAGCCTCTTTTGTTTAAGTTGGTTGGCTTCTCGTTAACTTTTACTTTAAATAAAAAATGACCATATTTCTCCGGCAAAGGAATCTTTATAGTCATACATTGACCGTAAAATCCAACTTTGCTGTAAAGGTAGTCTCTACAGTGTTTTGTATAGTTTGTTTGTTACATCCGTGATTCGTAATGAGGGATTTGAGTGGTCTCACTGGATTCTGAAACTTGTATCGCAGAAATAAGGTGTGTATTGAGTTGTGTCGGCTGAGATGTGCAGACGCAGGTGTGCGGCCGCCTGGTCGTCGCCGCGGCTACTGCTCTCGGATATGGTATTCATTTATTAATTTGCTTGCGTTGACCGACGCGCCAATACATTTAGTTTAGATGTCCATTGTGCTGGCATTATTTTTTGCAACTTAAAATAATTACGTTTTGAAAGAAATAATGACCGTAGACAAAAACCTGCGAAGTTATTATTATTAACTTACAAAGACAATAGCTTATTATTAAAAACTTAATTTTCATGTTTTCTTTTGTTTTACTATAACTATATCTAAAGTTACTTTTTTCTCAGGAAAGTTAGCGATATCTTTGGAAATATTAAATTCATATACTTAGCTTTATCTTTAAATAAAGCTATTTATAAACATCATCAACCAAAATATGCAAATGATAACAATTGCTCAGAGTTTTGTAACAGGCGTTTTGTGGGTATGATAGCGAATTAGTTAAATGATAAAATAAGTTTTTTTTTAGTAATTTATTGTTTGAAGTTTTTTTTAATAATAACAGTATTTGAGCGCCTTCATGTTGAACTGAATTTTGAGCTATCAAATTTCTGTCAATATACGTTCCTGAAAAATAAATTTTGTTACGTACTTACGTATTTTGTTTTTGTTGACACATTGCTAAGCAGTTTTTCGCCACTTGGTAAAGTAATAGGTAATAAGACGAATAAATACTATAAATATACATCATACCATAATCATAATGAAAACAGAAAAAGTAATTCACTGTGAGGAGTCATTTGTTTACTCCAACTCAGTAACTAACCAAACGAATACAAAATTTAATGAAGCACCAAATAATTTAATCCTCAGATCAAAACCCATAAAACAAACTTGAAACAGAATAAAAGACTGGAATGCGAAACAACCATTAGGTATTTAATTTGCAATATAAATAAAGCCGTCGATAGCGGAGCGTTTTGTCTGAGTAAATAGTGGATAAGGCCGGGTCCACATAAATCACGGGTGAATTAATGCAGGTTAGCTGCATTCCTGCGCCGGCCGGCAACTCGCGCTCTCCGTTGATAGTGTTGCCAACTATTATGAGACCGAATTCGGGATCCGGATGTCGAATTGTTACGGTAATTCAAGTAGCTGTTAATGTGATACGGCAGTTATAGCGTGTAATGTAAATGATTGGGGTACAATTTGAACATGTTTATCATCTTGTTTGAATTATTCATCGTCTGAAGTTGATAGAGCAATCAGAAAGCTTTTGAAGGGATTATCAATATCTCTTCTTGTCAGTGATATTTCTTCAGCTTCTTTTGTTTTTTTCGTTTGTCTTTAGAGTCACACAGTCAATCTACTAAGGAGAAAGCCAGACCTGTGCCTACTCATGTAGCAGGGATCATTACCTTGTGAAGGATGGTGATCGAGGGTGATGTTCAACAGATTTTTTACAGCACAACATGTATTACATCTTGTTAGTGTTTCTTAATATTTTTCAGATTTTATGGGTTGTTTGTGGATCTTCTAATAACAATGTTTCTTTTTTAACCAACCTCTCTAAAACGACATTTTTCAAATCAGGACATTCCTCAGAAATGTGGAGACTTAGCAACAGTCCAGTGAACAACAAACACGGAACTTGAAGCCTCTAGCGATGAATGCCGATCGTTGTTTTTGCACAAACTCACAAACCAGTCACTATGGAAAAACCCAAACGCTGTCCTCGACGACCAAAATTTTTACCAAAATAGTTGTGGCGCCAAGCTATTTATTATAGGTATGTTATTCCGTGTCCATGTGACAGAGAATAATTAATAGTATATTCTACTAATCGTATTGGTGGTACAAGTTTTTTATTATCTACCTAAGTACCTATATGACACCTCTCGTGACAAAACAAGTAGGTACTTACGTAAGTATAAAAGAGAATAACAGTCACTCTAATAGTATCAAGGACTTAACTACATTTTTATACAATACTTATGTAAACAAATCCGAAAGGGGCACATAGGTGCAATAACATTAACAAAAAATAAAAAAATATTGAAAAAAAAAACGTTTTTGCTATTTAAAATTCACATTTTAGTACCAAAATTACCCCAAATCCATAAAAAAATTGCAGATTTTCAACAAGTGTCAAGTTATGAACTTATAACTTTTATACATCGCTAAACGACGGCTGCCCGCGCCCCATGTAATAAACTGATAAAATTCCCCATTGAAAGAAAATGTGGTAAATTTTTTTTTTCTTTGTCCTGGAAATTTCCACATAAATAATATTTATGTGGAAATTATACTCTCTATAGTTATAATTACTTATATTATGTTAATATAAAAAAAAACAAAATTCATTTATTCAAACTAGGCTGAGAATCAGTACTTTTCGAACGTCAAAATTACATAAGACAGTCCCCCAAAAACGCCCGCCCTGCACCACTTCCTAGTGCTTAAGCTGGGAAGAAGAAGTGGCGTAACAAACTCTCCAGCAGCACAGCTGTCTGATGTTGATCAGACAACATCAACACCCTCACGGATCGGACACGGTTTTTTAAAACATTTTGTATAAATATCGGAAACTAGGTGAAAATCACGTGTAGATAACTCAGCATATTATTATTATCATCTCATTTTAATCAAGCCATTTCTTCAACAGCATCAACTTCTAAAGCAGATGATGGTGGCCCCAGAGCCAAATGTTAACTGGGAACTGACTTCTACAGCCATTTCACTGGTGCCCCCATTTTTTCATTGATAATCTGTGAATTAAAAAAGAACACCACACTACCACATGCACATCCACACACCACATCTAGTTGCGCGCGTTCCGTGTATGTTTACATCTTGTCCGAAAAATACCGCAACCCCGCCACACAGGCAACGGAAGGAACACGGGTGGGTTTTAGTCAGTAAAAGTGACACGCCCTCCCGCTCCATCCAGAGCGGGAGAAGTTATTTGATAATACCCCATCCTCAAAAAAAAAAAAAGAAAAAAAAACCTGTGTTCAATTATTAGCGATTACCCTATATTTTTGAAATATTTTTGTGATGTATTTTTTTTTGCCGAAACTACGTTAATCTACTATGTTTTTATATTAGTTCAATATTTCTCATGTAAGTGAAACTTATGGGAAATAAAGATATCTCAAACCTGAACACATGTTTAAAATATGTACTTACTTAGCTCACCCAATTCTATTTTAAAAGATAACCTGAAAAACGTTCTATTTATTAAGAAAGGAAAGTTCCAGGAAATTCCTAGATATAGAATAAATCTAAATACCTACGCATTCGAAAGTGCAACAGACAACCCGGACGTGTCAGTAGACCACAAGAGCTTTTAAAAGCTCATGTATTTTTCTGACCAATAAAAAAAAACTTGCAATAAAACCTACCTGGCCATCCTAACAGGAACAGGTTGCTAACCAACGCCCATAAAACATTAAATAACCGGGTTTCGTGATAAGCGAACCGATAAGCAAGCACCACATATATCGGTTTTTTGACAACAACAAATTATAGATAACAACTTGACTTGCTCACGATTTAGGTTACATTTAACGGATCGGTAACTCGATGAGCTGTAGGATCTTTTTAGGGTTCCATACCCGAAGGATGCTTAACGGAACCCTATAACTAAGCCTCCACTTTCCGTTTGTCTGTCAGCGGGCAGTATCTCATAAACCGTAATAGGTAGACGGTTGAAATTTTCACAGATTGTGTATTTGTATTGCCGCTATAACAACAACAAAATATAAAAATAAAATAAAGTTAAGAAATTAAAGGGGGCCCCAAGACAAGAAACGTGTTTTTCTCAGCGTTTTTTGCTAAATATTGTACGGTGGTACGGAACTCTTCGTGTACGACCCCGACTCGCACTTGACCGGGTTTTTCAGTTGAGCTAGCTTGATTTGATATCTGATATGTTGACTTAGGGCCACAACAGACTAGCTACTTTTAGTATCAGCGATCGGCGATTTTGCGGCTATATTAATGCATATTGTTGATCTCCATAAAACCACATCCCAAACATAAGGCCCTAGGCATACACACAATCGCTTTAAAAGCGATTCGTATTTCTACGAGTTTCAACAAGATTGACATAAGCTTTTCAGTAGCTTAAATCAGCCCCATGACATACCTGCAAATTATTGACTTTTCCATAAACGTTATCGCTTATAGAATGTCCCTTTGTCTAGGCTCTATGGTCTATCCGTTGCTCAAGAGGATCAGTGTGCTGACCGTGAGCACTTGAGCAGCGGATGTTAAGAGGCTAACAATGATAAGCATAAATACATAGATATCGAAATAATTGCACATAAGATCTCAACCATAGATATAAGAAAGAAGATCTCAACCGATAAGCGTCCCAAGTGCAAAAAAAAATCTGCTGTTCCCTACATTTTGATCGCATTGTAGGCACCAGCCAATTTTATTTCATACTCCAGAGTAGGTCCTACAGTAAACTTGTTCATTTTGCATGAGTACTAGTATGTCCCGCGTTTAACTTAGGAACTAACACAATGTAAAAACAGTATATACCTCGCCGTGCGCAAAAGAAATATCTTCAGAAAGAAGTGAAGTGTAAATTCCTCAAACACATCGATGAAACACGACTTTCTTTAGCTAATAAACTGTCCACACACACACTAGCCACTTCAAACAAGTAGAATATATCAAGCGCGATTATAACTCCACTACAGGTGTGATTGCACGCGGAGAGGTAATGGCTGCCGTGCGTAAGTTATGCCCTTTCTTAATTAAATTAAGAGCCCCACGAATGTCGTTATGAACCTGTGGGGTGTCGATATGCACCTACATAGGATCTAAATAGTAACAGCTCTATATGTTGGAAAAGGAGGTTTCATATTCAACACACAGAAACTTGACTACAGAATTGGAGACGATAATAACAGAAAAAAAATATGCTACGTTTTATTCTTTCAGACCGAAATATCCTATTTAAAAAACCTGAAGACCTGAAGTAGTTCCTTTGGTATTATGCATGCACATTCTCATCGACGGCCAGCTAAGACGAAATTAGAACTCATTATGGCTGCGTTTCCACCAGAGATGAGCGCCTACAACACAGAAACTAGAACTAGCTACTGCTGCTACTGATGTTGTTTTAACTTTTAAAGATTTTAATATCAAGAAAGCTACCTGCTTTAGTTACTCTGCATTTTATACAGGTTCCTTTAAAGTCCAGTAAAGCTGAAGGTGTACAGAAACCGAAGAATGCGGTGATAAAAATGCAGCGTAATACGTCAAATAATTTGTACAGTCAAAGTTAAATAATATGCAAATGCTAACAGATCAGATACTGTCGAGCACTAAGTGCTTTCAGACCGTCTTAGTGAATGGAAACAACGCTCATGGAATACTAATTTGTTTAATCAATAATGTATAGTATACATAAATTGTTTTTTCCCACTTCCCTGCGTTTAATTATGGGAGATAAACGGCTTGACGGTGGTATTTATTCCTTTATACATGCTGGTGTTTTATCGTTTTCTCCATCCTGTCGTTTTGCCTGCCCATAGGCATGGTCTATGGCCTGCTTTGCTTATGCTTAGGAACCAGTCGTATACTCATTAGCACACGATTGACCGGTTCCTCTAACCATGGTGTTTTACTTTGTAAATGATTTCAGCATCTCTTAAGGAAATGCTGTGTTAACTTATTATAGGACTGGTTCACTGATTTCCATTCGCCAGGGTCAGAATAAATTAACAGCTGCAACACTTATATTTTTGCAAAAGTATTTTAATTACCTCGCTCCACCAGATAAAGAAAGTGCCCTTCTCAATTTATAGCACTGTTCAAAAGTCTAAAGCAAGACAAACGAGCAGAGCACAATCTTAATCGTTTCGCGAAACTAAGTGCGCATTTCCAAAGCTTTTAAACTCGAATGAAAAACGAAACATGTGAGATCACCGATACCTCGTACCTCTTAAAGAAACGCATCTTTATTTCACAGGGACGGTAGTTAGTGCATCGCGTGTGGAACTGTGGATCGACACGACAAATTACTTGTCGCAGGTGGGAAATGACACCGCGGCCGCACCTCGTATAACATTTTAATTTATTTTACGCGTTCACTGAATTATCGTCCCGACTGTACATGTACTGAGCAATCTTACAGCATTAAATCGCTATTTTACTGCGAGTAAAAGCAGTGAAAATCATGTGTATAGTCGTTCGTTTTAAATGATTGTTATATTTGAATTAAATGGATTGAGTCATGTTAGCTGAATTAATCTGTGGTATTCGAAGATATGTTCACAAATGTAGCTCTATATTAGTTAGAATTATTTTGATCTTTTTACATATTCTTCTGGAAGCTATTTAGAGATTTTAAAGAAAAAAAACTGTTTCAAGTCAAAGTCAAATAATTTATTTCAAATAGGCACATAAAAGGCACTTTTGAACGTCAAACTTACAAAAAAATAGAATTGATTCTAGTCGCCCCACACATTGTTGTTGTTTGTCCAACACAATTGAGCCCGTTGGTCACTCTAAACATTGTCCTCACATCTCTTCCATAATATGCGCAAGGGCAACCACGAGTAGACCACTTTATTCACATAAGCTTTTTTCACACATCATTAGCGTTCCCAACAAAAAACAAAGCAAACAAGTAACCCCGCACATTAAACATCCACCGCTAATATATAATTTAGTCTACACGCTAATAACATTACACAAATTGGCCTTTAATCAGCCGTTATTACGTGTGATGTCGGCGCTATAATCCGGCGAGCCTGCGCCGGCGCACACCTCGCCCTTTGACTCCGCCGTTCTTAGAAATGAAGCCTTAATGTTCAACACATTAGAAATTCTCAGATTAGCTGAGTTATATCTTTGAAAACACCGCTTTTAAAATGTGCATAAGTACTATATACATTTATTTTGTGAGTTCTTAATTTTAAACAAAGATATTTTCAACACGATGATTACCCCTGATAATAATTATAACAGCTTACAGGTTTTTCAAACAGTACAAAAAATACACCTGCCAAACATGTCGATTCATAAAACATTTTGCAGTTATCCAATTTTCATCCGACTTCAAAAAAGGTGGAGGTTATAAATGTTCGTCTGCATATATTTTTTTTTAAATGTTTTTCACGGATTTTTTTTTTCATTTTTGGAGGAAGCTTGCGCGGTGTTCCCATTTTTTTTTAAATTAGAACTCTCTCCCATTTATTTGTGCTGTCCGACAGTTACACAAAATAATTGGTTCCATTTTCTCTGAACTGTAAAGGACTGCATTTATGTATAATAAAGACTTTATTGAGTGTGAAAATGAAGTTTTTAATAGACTTACAAACTGCAAGTCACGAAAGTAAACTGTCTATGATTTGAGTTAAACGTTGTGGAAGCCATGTCGGAAATTTCAGAATGTTAGAAAACAAATTAAAAACCATTTATTACATACGTGTATAAATGCTCGTTTGCAAGAAACAATTTCAAGCGCCATTCATTCCTGTGTTCTGATTTTACTGATTTAGTTAGTGCCACTGTAATGGTCAGGCGCAGAAGACGTTATAACTTTGCCAGAAAGGTAAACAACACTTCGGCAAACCTTTACTGTCGCAGATGTCAATCTGTGTTACTTTTCACGATCGGCTGGTTTCCAAAATCTATATTTAGAAACACTTTTCGCTAACCAAATGTGTAACTACGAACTAAAAGCTACTTGAAGATTGTACACTACAATATAAAGCAGTCCTCCCACGCAGTACATAGATGTAATGTTATTTCCTCACTGTCCAGTCCACTCGTGTCTCAATCAAAGATACAGAAGGTGGACTCGCAGGCAAATCAGCGCGCCATGAACATTCCAGCCAGTTGCCAGTTGCCAGTGTTGCCACAATAACGATAATATTCAAATGAAGCTATAATCGCCGGCAGCTCAGCCATTAGCTAAGATTTAGATATGAAGAACTACATAGAGTGGTAAGTTACTCTTTTTAGAGTCTAGAATGTTTGCTGAAACACTTGAAGGTCTGCAGTTGCATTTTCAGTAGTCAGATTTTCATTATCTTTATACGAGGCCTGAAAACCGAAGAAACCTTTCAATATTGATAATGATAACAAACAAACTTGTTCCGTTGCATTCTCCTGACCCCATTAAGATAATGTTGATATTGAGGAAAAATTTCAAACTCATGTCGCATTTAATCAAGGCTGCATTTATTAAATGCGACATGAATTAGTTTTTGTTATTTTTTTATATTTACCGATATACTTACAAGCATTACAATTAAATCATTAATATTAAACACGAGCCCATAGCAAAAAAAAAACGAGGAAAATGTGAAAGATATTCCAACGCAATGCATAAATGCAACTTTATGTAGATCTGTGCGTATTAACGCCTAATTAGATTCAGTGCGCGGCGCTTGCGCAGCCCGACGCCAGGATGTAGCACTGTCGCGTTGCTACCTACCCGACACTTATCTACGACTTGTAATTACCTCTATACTATTAACTGCTATTTTTGCACGATGCACTAACTGTTTAAAACTCTGCCTACGATGACGTAAACGCAAATATTTGCATGATTAATATTCGATTTAAGTTATTGGAATAGTAGCAGAAATGTAAGGCTATCGCTGGAATCTTCAGATAAGATATAAATGTTAAATCATTCGATTTGCATTCAATGACGCAAATATTGACTTAGTAGATATGGCTCGAATGCAAATAGATATGGCCGTTTGAATGGCTTCGACCACGTTATGAGGCACTCCCTATTCAGTCTTTAGGATACGCAAAGGTCTGTGATGAGGGATGTCCATGAACTTTTGAAATGTGCACATTTTGAATATTTGTCTCCAAAAGCATATCACTTAGAAAAAAATAGTAGGCATACCGAGAAACACATAAATAGTAACTACATAGACGAGCATTTCCATAACGTAATACAATTTCAGACATAAACATAAAATTATGCATTATTGGTACTGGTCTTGACACCGTTTCTTACCGATCTTTACATGCATGCACCACACGTAGGTGCTAAGTATACATAATTTAAAATCTCCTAACGTAATACACAATTAAAATAATCCGGGATAATCCCGAATCACACGCACCGACCCGTAAGTCGCACCTAATCGAAAGACATTATAGATGCATTACATTCCGTAATAGAACTGAGAAGGCATTTAACATATTAGTCGATAATTTATTACCTGATCGAGACGACCAGTACTTTTATATAACAAAACGAAAAAATTGATACTCGAAACAAATACGTCGTATGTAAAGAAGCATTTATCACGACCAAATTAAAAAAAAAAAAGTGGACACGAAACTGAATTTTATCTCGACTCAAAAGGAACACATGTATGATCCTTTTCCTGTGATAAAACTCAAAGTAAACACGAAGTATTAGACGGCAGTACGTTCGTACAGGTGCGCGGTGTAATCAGTGCTAGGAATGCAGCGGCAGGTGACAGGACGGGCGTGTTTCACGTACGTACTCCAACACCGCTCTATGCTCTATGCCCGCAGCGTTAGAGCGCTCAAATCACGTCCATTAACCGCAGGACTATGACCGACCATACGCACACGAGGGTATAGACTAGGCAAAGTCTTAAAGTACCGAGCAACCAGGTTACTTGCAATGTGTGAACTTGCAAGCAACCTCTGCGTGTTACAATACCCGTGCAATACGCACATTATCGCCAGGTTTCATTTAGACAATTCAACAGTATCCATATCAATGCATGTATGGAAAATCCGACATCTCGGCAAGTAAATCAAAGCAATCGGAAATTCCGGACAGGTCACCAGAACGATAATGATAAAAATGTTGAAACAACCTGAGAATTTAATTCATGAACCATCAGTTCATGAATGTGTGACACCAGACACCAGAAACATTGCAGATAGAGATCTCACCGGGTCATGGCGTGATGGATGTTGCATAGTCATAATTTATTATGTTATAAGTTTTTAAAGTGCAGTTTGCTACTTTTGGGGTAGGCCTATATCCAGCAGTGGACGTCTTTTGGCGGAAATTATGACAAATATAATACAGATCCACTAGTGCGGGTTGGTGGAAATATAGTTCACTAACCTATATACTGGGCTCGCGTGGCGTATTACGGCCCACTCCCTCTCACCGAGAGGAGTCCAGGAACATTATAGGTTGATTATGATAGGTACAGATAGCTCCGATACTTTATGAAAATCAAGATTGTTCTTAGTGATGATTACTCCAAAGTTATCAACATCCATAGCCCGACTTCAGCCACAGCTGGGCATAGACCTTTACTTGTATCCAAGATAATTAGCTATAAAAAATCATCTCCTTAAAATAACCATTTTCCAAAGAACACTTCTGGTAGCTACAAACTCTATGTTGGGTATAATATCGTAATTCTATACGGAGGCATATAAGGTATAGTGAGTAACCAGATTAAAAAGCTTCGCCAGCTGACACCAGGTGTTAGAACCGCGTTAGCTACAGGTTTCATGCGCTACCAATCATTAACACTGGTATTTGATACGCGTCATGTTCCTATCGTTGGCGTTAGATCCTGCGGCGGATGAATTGCGTGGATAACTAAGTTGCGGTGCGAAAAGTCTGCCAAAGAAAAAAGCGTGGTTAGAATATTCTAAGAAGGACTTATATATCCTATACTATTCAACAAGCAATATTTCGTATTTGTAATCACGTTCTCGGAAACGGCTCTAACGATTTCGATGAAAGTTGCAACATAGGGGATCACGGGGGCGAAAAATCGATCTAGCTAGGTCTCATATCTGGGAAAATTTGTTTTCTCAATTTAGAGAAGATCAAAGATCTATAGTAATGCATCCCTGCAATTTAAACTACGATTGGACCGGCCAATACATTTTCTTAGACGTCAAAGGTTGTTACGAAAGTGCTACGAGATCTCTACGAAAACAAGGATTTTTCATAAACAGCAGAAATGTATTACACTTGGGTTTTAATGAATACTAACTATCATTTTGCTAATTTGTTGACCTCGTGTAGAGTAAATATCTATGTACTTACATAGTTTCTGTATAATAGATTATTTGCCAGTCATTGAACCGTTTATAAAAGAAACACTTGAAAGAAATTCCTAAAACATTTTGACTATATATACGGCCCTGTGTATGATTTGTTAGGCAACAACATAACATCAAAAGTGCTACATCAAGCCGCAAGCCTCTCGAGCAGTCAACTCAAGTGTTACGTCTAACACCTGCGCGGACGCAGCGATGGGACGTCTAATAAGTAACCAACTGTGAACAGAGTAATAAGAAGATTTATGTACAGTATTATACCATTATGAAATTGTGGTTAAATACATTACTAATGGCCGATTCCTATAATTTACGGACAGTTATTGTTTAATATTAAGAGTCTTGTATCTTTACCAATAATGAAGCAAAGACCTCATAGCTTTGCATGGTAGATCCGAGTTCCCATAAGGAAGTAGCTATCACAGGTAAAATTAGCTTACGAATATGCCCAGTTTGGCAATAAAAAATGTTACCATTGGTACGAAAACGATTCGTTTTTGTATATAGGAACCGAGCATCAGTAAGCTTTGCTTTCTGCCCGATCTATTCTGCGAAAATCTACCGTGAAAACTTAGGTGAAGTGAACTGTCACTAGTGTCAATCCGTATGGCATACCGTAGAATGACAAGCTCACTTCACCTAAGTTTTCACGGTGAGATTTTCTCAGAATAGCACTGCAGCTGGTCGCACGCTGATCGTAATTTCGATGTGCATTTTTTCGAAGTTTCTTAAAAGCCTAACGATATTGGATTAGTTCTAATCTAGGTGTATAATTGCGAATGTTGCCAGGTTTAGTGTCTACTGGACATAGGAGAAAAAGGTCACAATTTAACTTAAATAACCCAAAGGCGCTGTAAGATAAAATGTGATGAGTTTTTAACACATAGCAAATATGCGAAGTGCTACATTCTGCAGCGTTATACGTCAAAGGCACTTTTAAAAAGTGTTCGAGGTATCGCATTTGCCAAGTTTTACAAGACAACTATATGATTCAAGTTTTGATTTTCAATTCATAATTTCTAATTGAACTTAGAAATGGCCCTTAATTTACGGGAGCAATACTTACAAAGTTCTTACGTTGATTATTTTATTTCCCTATTTGTTCTTCACTTTAATAAGATAAGATACCTGAGACATTTTGACAAGCAACATCATATCAGCCGGTTTAACATTCATTTGTAAAAAATACCGCCACACACATACGCCTCAAATTAACCGAAAACAATAACTCAAAACGTTATCTAACCGAACAAAAAATCATTTAAGCGCGGAACAGATACTAAATTATAGTGAAACAAAAATATATGGGTATCCGTTATCTCCTAGCGAGTAGATAAGAAAGTACCTCGAGCCACCTGCCGTCCAATAATTACGGAATGGAGTCTCTAACACGATTCTAATAGGAAATGTGGAGACCGGAGTGGCCTCGCCGGCCACCTGCCTCACTTCTCCAATCACAATCATAGGCCGTTCATTAAGTACAACGTAATAACACATAGGATACACGTGTCACTTTTGAATTTGAAATGTCTTCAATGGGTTGCCGATTGAGCTTAAATGAACTGTTATACACTTTATGTGTCGCTCTAAACTAATTTGATTTCAAAGTACTTTTATTGGATATTTGAATGTACAAAACAACTTTAATTTTTTTTACACTTTCGTTTGTCAAAGTAGATCTATAAATAATTAAAAGAATTACGCAATATATAGTTATTATTGTCAAAAAAAGCGGAATTAAGACAGATTTCCTAATTGACAGCACTCATTAGTAATTATAATGTAAATAAAAATCCACTCAGCCACTGATAACATATTATAGATCTGGATATTTATCGTGGTAATGATAAATAGATAATAACGCAAATCTCGGCTAACATGCTACAAATAACAATATTAATTAACTTTGTCTTTACGGCAGGAAATCCTCAATGTTATTATGATGCAAAAACTGTTGTAAAATCAGTACTTGGGGCTTAGCTTGTAATAAAGTGGGCAGGTGTGCTCATTAGACGTAGAAAATTTGCTACGTACGCCACCTGCCGGCAGGAAAATGACAATTTTCTCGAGACATGCGCCCGCGCCGCCCACTCGCGCTGCCTTGCCGACAGCGTTTAAAATATATGAAAGTACCATCATGTAACTTATATCCGTTCTAGGATGAGCAAAGGTATTTTTGTTAGTAATTCTCGAATGTATCATTCGAATGAATGGATGGGAAAAAAAATATCCTATGGCGGAATGACTAATTAATTCTCGTTGTTATCAGTTCTGGCTCTTTTTCTCGTTGGCTCTTATTTATCGTATTCACAGAAGCCTTCCACTTTCTAATTAATCGTTTGAGTGTGAATTATTATTCAGTATTTAAATAGAATTCGTTTAGAATTCGCAAAACAGGCACTACTGCCTGTTTTGCACACCACTTTAGAAGTAGTAAAGTGTGCTTTTGATGCAAAAGCACACTTTACGTTTTGATTTTTTCACACCACACGCAAGGTTTTTTTAACGCGTGCAAAACTGATACCATCTTTGTATGTAGATACAAGTGATTTTTATCTAAGATTTTCTTGTTCACAACAAAAACAACAGTCATATCACTGATACAATCAATACTATTCTGTGTTGATTGCGTCAGTCATCTTTGCTACTGCCTACACATTATTCCGTAAATTACGTATTCTTCTATGAAAATATACCAGAATGTTCGCAGGTGTTTCCTGTAAGTGGCCAATAAACTTTAAATTCAGGTTTTTCGTGTACATTATGTGTTTATTTTATTTTTAACCTTTTTAACAGCGTCCGCGTTTACAGGGTGGTCTTTATTTTCAACGTTAGAAGTGGATTTAGAGCCATTTGCGAAGCGCGTCGTAGTGATTTCGGATACATGTTTAGGAGTAATGTGTTCATACATGTTAGTTATATACTGTTCTCCTAACGATTAATTATAGTTAGGTACATATGTATCTACTACATAGTATCCACCTCACTATAACGTAACTGACTAATATAGATTAGTCGTATATTTCAGAGAGAAAAGAGAGATGTTTGGATTGTTACTACGAAAGTTACAAAAAATTGGGCCTGGACTAGGACCGGCGTTTTATAGAAAAAAAAACTGTTAGGTTAGGTTAGGTGGCATAGATCAATATACTCGTATATAGTTCAAATACTTTCAAATTTATTTTTATCAAGTAAGCCACCTCAGATAAAAATGTCGATTTCCTGAAATCCAGTTAGTATGGTTTATCTTTTAATATAGCTTCTCCGATCTAATCACGAAATTGAAACATTTGAACACAAGATCTCCAAACCTCGCTTGACAAATTAACAAAACATGTTGATAATAAATAATTTAATGATGCAGTGATACAAGGTAGTAACACAGTAAGGTAATACACATATCAGTAAATAAAAAGGTAATTATGAAGTTAACTAATAAATAGGAACATTAATAAACTAGAAACTATCGATCATATTTGACTACTCAATTGCAGATCAGTCTTTATCTCGAACTCATGTCACTGAGATCTTGGTATTCAGCTTGACAGTAAGCTCACCTTCGAGTGTCATGTCGACCATATCGCCAAAAAGCATCCAAAGCCCTGGGATTCGTTATCCGTAATACCAGTTCGTTCAATAAAATGAAAAAATTGAAAATATTGTATTGTGCTTATGTCCGCAGTCATCTTGATTATGGGAGTCAAATTTGGAATCCAAATTATGCAGTGCATTCAGACAGTTTGGAACGAATACAACGGAAATTCACGAGATACTTAAGCTACAAATTCAAAATCCATCATCTGAGGTACAATGAACGATGCGCTCGATTCCACTTACTTCCACTTGTAGCTCGGAGAAATATATCTGACTTACGGTTCCTAGTGAAAATAGCACAATCAAGGATTGAATGTCCTGAACTTCTTTCTAAGCTGTCTCTGAATGTTCCACCTCGACATTCTCGTTTGAGAAATCTCCTTCATGCTCCTTACGCTCGCACAGTTTACCGTACTAATTCTTATATAATTCGCTCAGTCAAAGTATTTAACGAAATTGTTAAGAATAAACACCCCTCAATCGATTTGTTTGCAAGCATCTTAGCATCCATTTCTACTGTTTTATCCAAACCCTATATTACTGTTGCTGATATATTGTAATAGCGGTTTCGCATGCATCTTTGCCTATCCAGGTACTTACTTACTTAATTTAATACCTAGTTAATTTAAAAATAAACTTAGTGTTTATTTATAGTTTATGAATTGTTATTTAATTTGAAAATTTGTACATCTATAGTCTATTGCTAACTGTGGAGGCTTGTAAATGGCTTGTCGTCAACTACCTCACTGTTACTTCTGTATTGATCGCTGTAAGCCACCCAAATACAATAAAAATTTAAAATTGGGTCTAAGAAAATACGTATCTTGTTTCCCAATATTTAATTTGGTTATAGTTCAGTAATATGACTTTAATTTAAACTGTATCGTATCCTTAAACTTGAATCGTATTTTTAAATGGTAAATGGCATTCGGTATTTATTTAGCTCTAATATCAAACGCGTCACAAGTGGCTTCTCTATACTCAGATTCAAAAAGCCTTTGTGAATTAAAATCTACTCAATAATCAAGTTAAAGCTTAACAGCCATCCAAATAGCATAATAATAACTTGACATTTGACAGTCGACTTGAACCGATAAAACTTTCAAAATTCGAAAATTCCTTACAGAAAATCACAACATTCTGGAATTCTGTGAAGGTGACATCTGAAGCATTTTGTTCATTTTTGTGCTTCATTCGGCGGCATCTTTTACTGAAAGTGAAACTTCAGAACTCAAAATGAACGATGAACGTTAATTTCTATGTTATATTGTTAGGTCCGTATTACAGAAGGAAACTCAAGCATTGATCTCTGTTTAAAACTAGTTTTGAGTCGAGTTTTAATTTTAGAACGTTCCTCAAGCATAGATTCATTGAGCATAGTTCAACTGAGTTTGGCTTTATTTTAGATCGTTACTCAGTTCGCGAATCGAACCCAAGCAGTGATTTGATCTATAATCACCCAAGTGTGGTCGAGACCTCGCTTGAGCATAGATTTTCATGACAAATTGTCATTTTTGTTCTATTCATGCGTTGTCGACTTTTTATATAGTTGTTTTTTTTAATTATTATTATCAAAATGGATATAATTAAAGAGATAGATCATTATAATAATTTATTCAACGATCATTCAAACAGACTTCTGAACTTTAGCGTTCCTCTCAGATTTTTACCGGACCCATATAAACTTTAAAAAGAGGTACAGATGTTCACAAGATGTGGTGTAATATTAAATTCTACCTATGTTATACCACGATTTAAGACAATCATACAACCGTGGGCATCCCATTATTTTTTTTTTTTTTTTTTTTCAGGATGGGAAATCATCAAATGACTTCTCCCGCTCTGGGCAGAGCGAGAGGGTGTGCCAGACTTTTACTGACTAAAACCCACCCGTGTTCCTTCCGTTGCCTGTGTGCCGGGGCCGCGTTATCCCTTTCGGACAAACCCGCAACCCCAGCAGGCATTGGTCTTTCGACCCCGTCGGTTGGTGCTAACATCTCTTTGAGGCGCGCGTGGAACACTACGCGCCGTCTACACGGGCCTGGTCCTTATCGGACGGCGAGCTGGTGGGCATCCCATAACCCTGGAATTGCAATTTTTTGTGAGTTTACGTTTTTATGCAATGGCTTTAACAAACTGATGTTTTCACATAATTGACATACTGACATTTTAAATAAAATACCTATTTATGGCCATAGATTTTCAAGTTAATTTTAAGCAGTGGATTGGAGCGAAATAAAAGGAAGGAATAGATTATGCTTGTTTAATTTTACGTGCACAAGATGGAGATTATTTCTATAACCGGAAAACAGAGACGAACCCTTGAAGAGTGTTGCCACGCGGTATTATTAAAATATAAAATGTTGCCATTACATTATTCAATAATAGATACAAATCTTTTTAATTTGACAAGTTTGCTTACAAAATTACAAAACTTTACTTCAAAGAGCTTTACTTCAATAAATGGGGGATTGTAGTATTCGGGACCGAAATAATAACGCTGATTTCCTTAAATAATTGGGCTTTTATGGTATACTTTAATCAGAACCAAGTTGGTAAATAAAATAATTCGTAAACGAAAACAGGCTGATGCACATCTCTGCTTGAGGCTCGATTTGAGTCTCGATTCAGCTGAATATAGATTGATTGCCGTTCTGGAATAAGATCGATGCTCAAGTACTGATCCTATACTTAAACAGTGATCAACTGATTGAAGATCAAACTGGACTTGAAGAATGTTCTGTAATACGGACCTTAGTGTCGTGAGAACGTGGAATGAAACAAAAATGAACATTCACTCGAGTGAAATATCTGATATCAGCTTTGATTTTAGATCATCCTGTAGGTGAGTTAAGAAAGCCCACCTGTGCACACTGTGCGGTTCCCACAACGCCTCCGCGTCAATATTGACACAGATTAAATCAATTCCGTGGATGTGCGCTATCTTACGTCAACCGCGGCGCAGGCGCACCAACAACCTTTCTCGTTATTGAACTCAAGTCCTAGGTAAAGAACCTAAGAAAAGGAAACAATTAGTTTTAAGAACCATTTCTAACTGTTATAACCAATAATTGGGGTGATGTAGTGATTTATGTCATGTCGCAGCATAATTAGAAAAATCGAATGTTCGCAAAAAATCCTACGATTTTTACAAAAATCCTACGATTTTTACAAAAATCCTAAAACTAGCTCGTATTAATACAAAATATTTCTAAGTTTCCAACAATCCGCTCTTTTGTAAAAATCATAGACTTTCGGCAAGGTTAAATTTTTTCAATTATCCTGTGTTTATGGGACATGGTCAGTACATATTTACATAAGGTACAACATAAAAAAGAGTTACATCGACGACTCATTAGCAAACGTGTTATTTACCTGAAGTTCTACACAGAGATAAAACATTGAGGACATAGTGACAGCATCTAGTTCCAATAATAAAATATGGAAAACAAAAAACAATATTGTGCAGATCACGCACTATGCGTTTCAGGAAAATGATATGCAAAGCGGTACAGTCAGCCTCAAAAAGATGTATCCATCGACAAGAATTAATTTAGTATTGTATCAAGGTGTAGTCACAAAACATATTACATATTGGATACTTAATTTTAGCTACACATGTTACAGTAATAATTATGTAACAAAAATTGTAGACAATCAAATTAATTCTTGTCGATGTATATGTCACCGTAAGATTGAAAGAAAAATAATGTATTTGTGACCGTTAGTTTATAATCTATTTATCGAGATTTAAAATCTTTTTTCTGTTCTTTATAATCTATCAATGTCAAATTGTCAAATTGTGAAAGAATCTGAACTTGTCGACAGGGTTCATAATCTGTCCGATTTTATCATCGTTAAAATTGTGAACCGTGCCTGATTGATAGGTATTGGTGGTAGTCGAATTGGTCGCAGTAAGTAAGGCTGGGCACTCCGACCAAATGGGTTAGGATAGGTTAGATTTGTGACCAACCGGTTCTCCCAAGCTGGTCGCAGCTACTTGGCTATTTAGTATAAGCGCAAGATGCGTTCGTCGCATGCAAGTTTGATACCAGTTCACAATTTATCGGTTTGCCATGGATAGATTATAAACTATTGAAAAATAATGCATTAAACTGTAAATGGTTTGTTGCAGTTCACTATTTTTCGATAGTTTATAATCTCGCTAGATAGATTATAACCTAACGATCTTCGATCAATTATTGATCGAAGCTAACAATGTTCATAATCGTACGGTGACATACACTTCTCATCAGAAAAATCGAAACACCTTGCAAGTTTATGTTTTGTAAGGATTATCAGAAAAATGTGTATATTTAGGAATATATGTCAAATGTCGTTTAATAGTGAATAATATGTATGCGGTTTTCAAATCCTAATGTTAATGTTCTAAATTCAAATTAAATTTTCATAGGTTTCGTATGTTGTTTAACAAGTCATTTTTACCCTATATATGGAGTATGAAGGAAATTGATAAAACAACACACGTAGATGAAAAAAAAAGCTAAGAAACGTTTATTTAATAACTTGTATTCCCTCCCCAAGTTCTTATTACTGCTTCCATACGGTTCTTCATCCATCGGATGATAGTCACGATCAAATGTTGAGGCATTATCATTGGAGTAAATACATACATCGTTTTGAAGCTGACTGTACCAACTATGTAAAAGTAGGCCACGGATGATGACTCGCGCATAGAACTAATTGCAAGTGTAGTTTGCATGTAAATATATTTTTCAAGAAGTACCTACCCGCACAGGCTATCGGGTAAAACCTCGATGCGACTGCATTGAATCATAGTTGTTTTGTTCCCCTTAGTCCGTAGGGACTAGGGGAGCAGACAAGAAGGAAGCAGAAAACCAAAGCAAGAAGGAGAATAAACGTATTGGAAATACTAATGATGGGTAAAAGAGTTTGCCGTGGTGATGTAATTTTATGAAGAAATATAAATGAAAGCAATTTTGCAGTTATATGGACAATCAGAAGCAGGGTGTCCGGCAAGATTTATAAACTCATATGAACATATTATAATTACGTTACGCCATTTCAAACAAACATTATTCTTAGAAGATACTTTATAGTTTACTAATGGTAGGTGTAAACACGCTAATAAATCTCGCACGTGCTAATTATTTTATCTGCCATATGCTAGCAAAACAATGATATTTATAAAATAAATAGTCAGTCAATATGTTTGCAGACGGCTTAACGTAATGGCGGTATCTCCGCTAAACTCTGGGGAGGTGCTTCGGGCACGATCACAAACATTTGTACAATCTAGGAAAATACCCATTATACGACGTCACTGGCCAACAGATATACTGCCAATACAAACATTGGACCGAACACAAATAGTATTTGGACCCTTGTTTGCAAATCATTTATTTGGTTTCCTTAAATCAAACTACATCCTTGAATCTATCCTTAATCATTTGTACAAAAAAACTGACCAATTTCATCCGTTTTCTGTCTGCCCTTGCCTAGAGCCGAATAGCCGATGTAAAAATTATACAATTTGGCACCGTTTACCAAAAACACCGAACAGCATTTAGTGAAGAAAAAACTTTGAGTAACGCCCACATAACAAGCGCAGACGTTTTAGTAGACGATAACTGTTGCCAAGATGGATCACCTATCCAAATTGAACAGACAAACATAATCGTTAATGTTCTGTTGTGAAAATCAACGACGCTAAATTACAGTATCGGAAGAGTCACGGGTTTCAAAGACATGCCGATAACCGTGGATGTCGATTGTTCTTTGCAGCTTGGTCAGGTATGCCATTTAAGGTATACAAAGAAACACCTGTCTCCGGATCCCTGTCTAGGTTGCAAAGGAAATCGATCGCCAATAGCGATCACACAATTCTCTTCCGTCTGCCGTTTTTATGAATATTTGTTTGAAACAGGCAATTTTATTATCTTTGAATTATTTTTACTAATACAGTGTACTCGTACACTCTCCACTATTTATTTGTTATATCTTACAAACTGCTCGTTCCCGGTGTCACTCGGGTGAATTCCCGACTATTCCGGTGGATTTTACAAAAAAAATCTGTTGTACAAACCTTGTCGTGACAATTACGAAGACAAAAAAAATCTGCCAAATCGGTCGAGCCGTTCTACGGTGATCCTGATCCGTGGTCTTTCATACAAGCGGCAATTGATTTTTATTTATATTAATTAAATACGCTTCTTAATATTCTTTAGAATGAATATCTATTTAATATATTTTTACTATACTATAACTGATTGACTCAATACAAATGTCGCAGACGGATTGCAGAATCGGCTATTTTATAAAACCGTTAGTTGTTTTACAAAACAGCTACGATATATAAAACATTGCGTTACGTTTAATAAAACTGGTACTCAAGTTTAGATGTAAGTGCAGTCACAATAATCATTTGGTGTGGCTTCTAATGATGCACATTTTTTTTAAATCATTTAGCCTTTGCTTTGACCTTTTCGTATATTTGGTCGCGTAACTCAGCTAGGGTACCCTCTACCCCAACCTAATGGGTTAGGTTAGGTTGGAACTGTGACTTAAGGCTTGCAATATCCGTTCATTTTTACTATCCGGATAATACGGATATTAATATTTTACTACCCGGAGTATCCGGATAATGCGGATAATACGGATATTTTTTAGTTTTTATTATAAATAAAACTAATAAGCTTTTGTAACACGTTTTAATCAGTCTGTCAAGCAAAATAACAAATAAATAATAAACTATACCAATATTTTTTTTTAATTATACAACAAAACACCGATACCGCACAACAAATTTGTATCTATTCTTCTCATACTAAAAACAATTCTAATTAAAAATGAGATCTTACTTTTATCACAAATCACAACATCCCAAACAAATCAACCTATTTAAAACATATTAATTAAATAAAAATATCACTTTCCCTGGCAAATCAGCTCAATTACTAAACAACAATAGTATAAATCAAATATAATAAAACAAAAATGAACAAAATATCTCAAATAATCAAATAACCCTTTATAATATAATAGTACGAATTTTTTTAATATTTTTGTATCCAAATTCTGGTAATATGATCTTAAAAGCTTAAACTATCTAATGATCCTTCTTTCATGGAAGTTCTTAAATGGTTACATAAATATCCTATAGCAGAGAACACTCTTTCTGCTTCAACGCTGGTTGGTGGGATTGATAAAAGTAGTTTGTAAACTCTTTCTAAATTCCTGCTTCTCTGACCATTCTCATCAAATAGTGTCATCTCTACTCGAATTATGGTGTCTAAATCATTTGTTGAAGAAGTCGGTCGCTGCGCAGAAGATGACTGACTCATAAACCGGATGATTTCTTCTCGTATTTGTGTTTTAATTGATACGCTTACAGTTGAAGATGAGCAACCTTCTGTATCCCGCTGAATTTATGACTGTTTGATCTGGTTGTTGTGTGTCAAAAAATGTAGAAATAATTTTAACATTCGGCAGTCTTACGGATTCGTTTGAAGGATTACAAAAGGATAGTGTACTTCGCTCTTCATAAAAATTGTGAGGGTTTTGTAAATATGTCATTGTACCGATTATTTTTGGAACTCGTCTTTGTGATATTCTTCTTTTGAGTGATACTAGAAGAGAGACTTTACAGATGACAGCTTTTTATTGAATATTTAAAAGAGAAATACAACTATCCGTAACATCAGAAAAATCCGGATGGTGATGCAAGTAAAATCCGGATTTGAAAATCGGCGGATATCCGGATAGTACGGATATCCGGATATCCGGATTGCAAGCCCTGACTGTGACCAACCACGCTTGAGCCGAATTGGTCGCAGTAACTAAGCTAGGGCACTCTGACTAATTGGTTTAGGTTTGGTTAGAACTGTGACCAAATGCGTGCGAGCCGAGCGAGCGTAGTGAGCGGTGCCACGGCAGCAGCGAGCGCTACTTAATTGTTGGTGGCAGTCACTTGGCTATTTAGTATTTTTAGGTCTGATATTCATAAAACATTGATAACTTTTTAATAAAATTGTCCTGAATATTACTGTTTTCAGTTGAGATAGGGTAATTTTCACTCATATTACTCGTTTTATTTATTTCGCTTTCGGAAGACATTATTTTTGTTACACACACTGAGCCATGAGCGACAAAATTTAGACCTAAAATCTACAATCTTTTTTTTTTGGGGTTGGGAAATTATCAAATAACTTCTCCCGCTCTGGGCGGAGCGGGAGGGCGTGTCAGACTTTTACTGACTAAAACCCACCCGTGTTCCTTCTGTTGCCTGTGTGCCGGAGCCGCGATATCCCTTTCGGACAAACTCGCAATCCTGGCAGGCATTGGTGGTCATACTCGGGCGTTTCCTCCCGTCTTATGCGGAACAGGAACCTCCCGAAACAGCCGTGTCCGGTGAGGACCTGCGTCAGGCGGAAACGCTTATACAATTCTGTGTGTTAAAGTTCAGTAATTATGAAAAACAAATTAACGTCATTCAGCTGTTTTACGTAACGGAGCTGTTTTGTAAAACAGCTAGCGTTTATGTAAAATAGCTAATTAAACAATCCACGTGCGACACATACATACCTATTCCTGCTAAGTTTTAACATTTACATACATGTATGTACAACGAATTAATATTCAAACAATATGAAAAGGAAGTTAGATCCAGTCACGGTCCTCTGATTTTGCATGTGCCATAATTGGTTATGTACTTTATAGAAACGCATTGTCAGAAGGAACATTTTGGTTAGCTAAGAATATTTTATTTAAGGAAGTTCATGAACGTAATGAATGACAATACATTATGTCGATAGCATCGAAGCAAAATATTTGAAGAGTAAAGACACCACACACAATATAATTATACTCGTAATATAACAACCGAACAACGACTGCATAGGACTGCCTGTGCGTGGCCGGAAATCAATAGAATATTAGTACGTTACTTAAAGAAAGTAGTTAAACAATATTACATTACAGTTGAAGTAGGTAAGTACAAGTGTTCTTTGAATCATCATAGAGTAGAGATAACATAATCAGGCTTTACCGCAAACATTGAAGGAAGCATTAGCCTATCTATTACCGATAAGATATCCATTGGATTAAGACGTACTTTTCTTGACAAAAATACTTTTAACTGTCACTGTTCACATGCCATTAAAACGACCGTAAAAAATGAACTAAGGTATTTTTTTTATCCATAACGGAGAAGCTCTTGGCCTGCATCTCACCTGATGGTAAGTGATGATCAGGCCGAAGGTGGAAGCGAGCTTCACCCGGAATCCTCAACCACAGAGGAACTGACTATATTACCTCTAAATGCCGAAACACAACAATGCTGTTAACATTGTTGTTATGGCGACAGACTTAGTTAAGATGGTGGTAGCGAGCCAGGCGGACTAAGAAGAAGCCCTACCACCAACCAAACCGAGCCGAAAATTTTGCCCCCACCGGGAATCGAACCCGGGACCTCTGGGTCTCAGACCGGACAGGTGGTAAAAAAATGTAGATGAGTAAAAAAAATATACTAAAGAATTTACATCTTTTGCATCTTGACTCGACACTTAGCTGACAACGCCAGGTTTCTAGTGTTATCAAAGGACAGCACAGGGATCGCAGAGTACCGTTGGTACTCTGCGATCCCTGTATCGTCTGAGAAACTTTTTGCTTCCTTCTTATCTCTTGTCTCACTTCCAATATCTATGTTATTCACACGCTAAGAATCTGCGTTCTTCCAACAATCTTCTTCTACTCTGTCCTTCTCATACTTCTGACTTTGTTCACTCTTTCTTTCATATTCAGTCCATTCTACTCTGGAATGCGCTTCCTCTTGATATCAGGACGGCCACCAGTCGATATGCATTTAAGCGGAAATTACGGAGTTATTTTCAAAATGAATAGAGTAGAGTCATCTCAATACCTCTCTCCCTTGAATTCGTATATATGTATATATATAATTTAGATATATATTAAAGTAATTATGTAGGGTATTAAGTGTTTATTTGGGGTAATATTTACAAGTGGGTCCATAACAACTTATGACTAAATAAAAATAGCAAAATTATATATTATATTCTAACTTAACTAAAACTATTCAAAAACTAAAATACAGCATCGTAAAATTCATCCGCATCGCTGTCGACTGGTAATGTACCCAAGAGACTGGCCGCATTGCCACGTTGTATGGCAATGCTTAGCCTCTGCCCAAAGTAAAAACCAGCTCTTGGGTCACGGGAAGTGTCAAATAGCCGTTTTGAAATTTCATTAAACAGGCCATGAGCACTCGGACCCCACGGCCCGAGGGTTTCGACCCCAAACGGCTCGAAAATATAATTACCTGTAAGGTTATTATACTTACGCCGCTTGAGGTGTTCTGCAGCCGCAGCAGCAGCACCAGCGCAGCACGCCGAGCCAGGAAGATGGGATGGCGCAAGAGTGTCGACACAGGTTGCATCCCACACTAAAGGCCTACCCACCTTCCATGGAGATAAAGACATACCGTCCGGTTTCTTGCCATCGTCGCGTGCCAAGCCATTGGGTTCTAATATAGCTGGAACGCCGGCGGTGACAAGAGCTCGTCGGATGATGTCGTTAATGTTCGCGTGCCGCGCTAAGCGACCTGCACTTCGGCTGCAAGACAGGCCGTGATGTCCGAGACTGTTGACAACTTCGCCACAGTGACAGCGATGAGGAGAACAACAAGGAGCTCCTAGTCGTAGGGAAGCAGCGAGGCGGAAGGTATTGTAGTCGAACAGAGTGCCTATGTTCGACGACGGTAGTGCGTGAAGCCACAGACCCGATTCCCACTTACCCACAGCCAGCAAGCGCGCACGCTCCACAGTGGTAGTAGACGTATTGAGTAAATTGTTCTGTACTACTCTGCAGAGCGGCTCATCCCACCGTCTTTGGGAAGATGGATGATCGGGTAGATCTGTTTTCGGGCAAGCGAGTCTCCAGGCATCCATAGCCTCGGTGAAGCACGGCACATCAAAATCAATCAGTGTGGAGGCTAGAACTTTCCTGATTAATTTTTCAGTGCCGTGAACCGAGGATATGAAAGCCGGTAAACTAATACTAGAAATTTTGCGGACGCCGAGGCCTCCCATACGGATGGGAAGAGTAGCTTGCGCCCAAGCTCGGTCGTCCATGGCCACATTTAGAATTGAAGTTAATGTGTGTCTGATAATTTGGTCCATTTTTTCTAAAAGGGGAGTATGCTTCCATAAATGGGAAGCGCGAAGAAAATATATTAATTTAGGGCCGAAACAGCAGTAACGAATTAGGGTGATGGCCGAATGCATATTAATTTGTAACAATCTTTCCGAAACATCGTTGAAATTTTGTATTTTTTCCTCAATAAAAACGGGAAAGGAATTCTCGAAGATTGGAGACCCAAGGAGGCGAAGACAGCTTTTTTCAATAATTTTGATTTCTGGAGCTACTGCATTAAATTTGGGGAGTGTCAGTTGTCTGTCAGTACTGTCCGCTAGGTATAGTTCACATTTCGAAAGGTTGAGATCAAGGCCAATGGAATGAAGTTCGTTTTTAAGGAATTTTAGGTCATTTAAAACAGTTTCTACATCGCCTCCCAAGGTTCCATCATCAAGATACCAAACGTTAAATTTGGAATTTAGCTGTCGAATAATTGGGTGAATGGCTAAACTAAAAATCACTGGCCCGAGGGGGTCACCTTGTTGGCAGCCAACAGCAGATTCCAAAAGGTTGTCTCGATACAGTAATTTAGAAGGGTGTCTGTAACATTGCCAAAGGAAACTATAGATTTGGGGTATTTCTTTTTTAGTTTCTGCCAGCAAGGTGTCCCTATTAACAGAATTGAAGGCATTATTTATGTCAACTTTCAGGATGACCTCTCCTTTACCAGAATTTAGGTAGGTCTTCAAGGCGTGTACGGCAGCCTCACAGCCCCCTTTGGAGCCATAACCTAGCTGCAGGGGCTGGAATTTTTCCGAAACGGCCTCACCATAAAATTTACAACAAATCTTGGCTGCCATACGACGGTAAGTAGAGCCCACGGCAATGGGACGAATGCCACCATCCTTCTTACGCAGGGCGCATAGATTGGCACCGTATAAAACGTCTATGACGGACTCGTTCACCTTGCCAGAGAGCATGAGGTTGATCAGAGCCGTAAGCTCCTTCAAGAGCAACTCACCAGCTGTCCCGGCGCCTGAACAAATAAGGTCCTTAAGATGCTGAGGACTCAGGCCGTCGAGGCCGCCGGCGGACCCGCTCCGGAAGGAGCAGACGGCTGTGACCAGCTCTCGACCTGTAATGGTGAGGGAGTGAGTATCCGGATCAGGAGGGTCGGGAAAAGAAAGACCATCCACTGGGGCAGGGTGTTTGCTCTCCAGAGCTGCGAGTGTGTCTGGAGAACATGGTGCCACCACATCACTGCTGAAAAGAATCCTGGCTGCTCCGCTTATGTCACCTTCTCCTAACTTAGATTGTACCAGATGGGATATACCTCTTGAGGAGGTATATCTTTGCGTCGGTAATTTTGAATCTAAATGAAGAGCCGAAATATTACAGTTTTCTTTAATTTGTGCAGTTAAGGTCTTTTTGGTTGCCAAATTCTTCTGTATTATGTATTTATGTGTATGTAGTTTGTAACCTATTTATGTACTGTTGTACCTATTTTAGTTATAATGCATTAGATTTTTTTTTTAATTTCTTTATTCCTCTCAAATAGAGCACCTGCCATCTAATCTCTTCACCACCCTTGGTTGACTGGTAGAGAATGCCTAAGGCATTAAGTCCGCCTTTGTACTTTTTTGAGTGTGGAAAGTTTAAATAAATAAATTAATGATGTAGCGCCAATATAATACTTTTTACATTATTGGTACTACGCCGTTTTGGCATCATTAGTCGTGATAAAAGGATATTTTTATTTTTAAGGTCTTCGAACTTTAGAGGTCATTCGTAATACCATAGTTAGGCGCCTGTCCCACCGCTGACGAGAGAGCAACTAGATATCCATGATCTTCTCGCTCAAGAAACGTACAAAAGATTGTAGGTCCCTTGTAAGTAAACGAGAGATACATATCGCTGACTGTACACACCGCGCCGGCAGCGGGCGAGAACACACTTTTCGCAGCGACAAGAGCTACCGAAGAGAGTACTTACTCGAACATTGTGCCTGCGCAGCCAAAACTTGGGCCAGAAAGGGCATTCGCGAATGGCATCGTGCGCATAGCCGATATCTGCATGAAAGCCGAAATCCTTCAGCAACCAGTAGAAACCGTCGTGTTACCGATCGAAAGCGGCTAATTACTCAGTACTCGCTCGCAACGCTCGCCTGGCGGGCAGAACACTCGCTGAGAGACTCACGCTGTACAAGTGTACATACACATGCAGCAAGTAATAGATCGTCACCGTCGCGCATTCGCTGCTCGTTGCTCGTGTTTAGTAGCTACCTTTCTCGTTAATAGCCGACGGCACGGCGGCGGCGGCGCGCGGCGGTGGGTCAAGTGCCTAAATAAATACATACGTTACAAACTTTATTTAGTTATGTCTGCTATTTTTCTTGGAAGAGGTGCACTGTTTGCCAACGTGAGCTAATCATATATTTTTTCGGCAAACATCATACTTATACTCGTATAATTATGTAGTGGGTGACGTTTTTGCACCTGCACTTGAATTTGAGACTGGTTTTCAAACACTCATTTATATTTTAAGCTCACCCATTTATGTTTTATAACAATTAGTCCCCATTTGTATTGTCTTAACCCTAATAATAGTCATCACATTAAAATCATTATGGATTATATGAGATTCACATTTAGGAGAAAATAATTAGTTAATATTCTAGATTTAATTAACAAAATAGCAGTTCATTATCAGCTAATCACACGTGCGGAAAACGTCTGACTTCCTCCTAGTGTGCAGGAGGGCAAATTTTTCTGATATCGTTAATCTAATGAATAAATAGGTTTCGGTTTGACAGCTTTTGTATGAAAAATATTATGTCGAATTGTCATATTTATTCTTCAGACAAAAATTATCTGGCAATTGAAAAATCTGCCTTTAGTCCAGTCTAGGTATTTTTTTATATCGTCCATAAGTTCTTCCATAATGGAGGTATTAGGGCACGTAAGATATGATATTATGGGATGTTCGACCGTTTGCGGAACCGCACACATTATGCGATTTGACGATTTCTTCATGAAGTAGGTTGGAATTTGGAATCGTCTATAAATCTATACCAGAGCAGGTTTTAAGGATACCATAGCAATTATTTAGTCTAATAAAAGGAGATTATTAATGACAAATTGAATACTTTATCGCTCGTGCGCATAATAGGAACCTGTTAGCCATGTTAAACTACTGTGTCCAATAACCTTTTCAATGATGAAACCTTGACATCTATCAGCTGATAAGTCTGACTTACGGCTGTAATCATTTATTCTTTTTTAAATGTAATAATGATAGTGTTTGAACTAAATTGAACTTATTTTTAAAGTAGAACAAGATTATGTTCGCAAATTGTGTTAATTTTAATTGTGTTCTCGGTTTAATTTGCCAAGGAAAAAAAAGAGAATTCATACATTCAGTATAATAATAATTTATTATTATCAAGAAATATAAAAATATACTTAACCTACATATAATTATAATAATTACATTATTAACATATCTTAATGCACCTAAAATATTCGTATTCACTTAAATTGAGGATTTTAATATCATTGATATTTTCCCCCCATTGCATTATTGGATGATAGACATCATAGCATTAATTACATTTCCAATTTAAAGCCCATGATACAACAGGAAATAATGATTATCTTACAGCTACGACGACTCCGCCTTTTAAATCACAAATACACATAATTTCATTTTGTAACTATACAGTTCTTCTAAATATACATCATGTAAACAATTGCACAAAAAATTAATACTGTTTACTTTACTAGCTCATCAGGCACAGGAGTGTACTTGAGACCGGTGTCGTTGAGCAAGGTGACGACCCACGAGTCCTCGGGGATCAGCCCTGACTCGAGCAGTTTGACAGCAGCCGCCACATTGGCCCCGCTGGTGTACCCCACGTACAGACCCTCCTTCTCACCAATCAAATCTTTGTACCTTACAGCCTCTTCATCAGTCACTGCCAACGTGCCGTCCATGACGTCGAATTTGAACAAAGTGGGAACACATCCGTAGCCCGAGCCCTGTAGCAAGTGAAGAGGCTTCGTGATCTCGTCACCCTTGATTGGCTCGGCTCCAGCAGGTTCCACGACGTACGTCTTAATATCAGGGTTCTGCTCCTTCAAATACCGAGCGGTACCAACGAACGTGCCCGCGGTGCCCACTGTTGCGACGAAGGCGTCCACGTGATGTCCAGTCTGCTTCCAGATCTCAGGTCCTGTGCTCTCGTAATGCGCATCAGCATTAGCATCGTTATTGAACTGGTTGACGTAGTATGCGTTTTGCTCGGCGACTACCTTCAAGCCAACTTGTTCTACAGCTTTTACGTCAGCGAGTGTCACGTTGCCGTAAGTTCCTTCCACTTGATCTACTCGAATACATTTCGCGCCCAGCGCTTCCATATGTATAGCCCTCTGAGCACTGTTACCTTTGGACATAGTAAGTGTTAGGGGGTGTCCGAGTACGGCGCACACCACGGCCAGCCCGCAGCCTTGGTTGCCAGACGTCACCTCCACCACAGGTGCACCAGGTGACAGCTCACCAGATTTAAGAGCTCGGGTAATCATGCTCAATGATGAGCGACATTTAACCGATGCACCAGGATTCATGAATTCACATTTCGCCAATATGCGTCCAGGTCCAGTATAAACACGATCCAGTGCCACGATGGGTGTGTTGCCAATTAATTCGAGAGCTGATGACTTGATTTCGTTCTCCTCGTACTTGACGTGGTCGTTCTTAGCGATGGGAGCCATGTTGCACAGTTGGTTGTAGGTTTGTATAAAGCACTTTGAATTATTCTGATATCGGTTGGATACTGAGTTGTTCGGCTGCGGTGCGGTTGTTATAAGCGGCTCGGAGATCGCGGCCCGTGTGCATGTGACGCCGTGCGCGCCGCGGTCGACTTGTGTCGAGACGAGCGCAAAACTATTTGCCCGATGTTTGCACCATGCTAACGAGACGCGATTGATATTCCGACTGACTCCGTACTAGTTGAAATTCTCGGCTCGTAAAGTTTATTTACATCTTCATTAAGAAGTGACGATAATAGTTATGAATGTATGATTGTTATCAGTCGAAGTATAACCGCAGCTGTGGTTTATTAATTCATCTGGCTGGTATGACAATGAGCATTTATCGTTCTCTTTAAACATGTGGATAAAAATATTCGAACAATCATTAAGTGTAGTGCAAGTGTTGCAAGTGAAATAAGGAAAATTTTGTCGATTTTCCTGAAATAACATTTCAGTCGTTAGTTTCTAGTTCATTGTACGGCTGACTCATTTTTCTTGTAGCCTTGTAGGTACCTGTAGTTATTTTATTAGTCAATTGCCGTTTAAAATATTTATTAAAAGATAATCATTATCTAATCCACAGATACATATCTACATTATGGTGTTACTGTGTTGTTGCGCAATTCGAGGAAGACCGTATCCATCAGGAAACTGTATGATGATTGACGTTGCTGAGTGGGTAGATCTAACATTATCATCGTCATCATCTAATCAGCCTCTTGATAACGACCATTTCATGATCTACTTAGCCTTGCCTATATAAAGGTTTATTCTATTAAGACTACACTAATTGACTTTTGCTTTCTCTTTGTCGTATATATTATAATGTCGTTTGATAATCACGAACTTAATCACCTAGCTTGGATATAAACATTGCATGTCCTTATGTTGCGCGGGCGCCGCGGCCTTACATCACAACAACTGGCAAAACACACAAAAAGTACAAATAGCTGTTAGCCTTTGACAACCGAGCGATTAACTCACAAGTGGCAATCCGGGGACATTCAACATTCGACAATTTGGTAAAAATAAAAAGCCAACTCTAACATTGATTACTAAAGTACATTTTTCTTTGCTGAATTTTACTAACCCAATGATGCTATGGATCAGAGAAAAATATATCTTAAAAATAGTACCATAGAACCCTAAATTAAAAATGTAAGTCAGTGCTATGTGCAGATGTCACGCGAATAGGGTCTATTGTTATCAAATACGGGTACAATTGCGAACAATGCAATACATTATTTTATTTGGTGGAGGCAAGTAACGCTAAATGTCGGCTGTTAGCTAATTGAGACATCAATCGAGAATGGAATGGAAAATATGGCGAGATTGGTGACCAAATGTCACGATAATAAAAAAAAATTGGTAGCAACGTCACGTTAATAATATTTGCTAAAAGTCTGGTAGGTATTCGGTAATTTTTTCAGCTGGATACTCTTTAATAATTCTTAATCTTCATTTACTACGTACGAACCTATTTATGTAGATTGCAAAACGTTAACAGCATCAATATGACATTGCTTCTTTTACAAAAGAAAAGATTAAGTCGAAGAACATCTGTTTTTGTGGCTGATATAGAACTTTAGCTTACTTTTACTTCGTTCTTAAAATAAGTAGACCAAAAAACAAAACTGAGTATACCAACTCAGCTCTATTGTTAAAATCCATATGGAAAAACAGCGAGTGATTGCGTACCGGTGATAAGGGACATCGTCAAATATGTTATCGTGGCAAAAACTCGTAAAAAAAAAATTACCCCCTGACGGGCTTAGTCTGTATTCGAGGGATGGTTTAATTAATTATAATATAATATATATTAATGGTATCATTGTTAATTATGATCATACAGAGAAATATAATAGTATTGTCTGCTACAATTGCAGATGAGAATTATTCTTATTCCATTATTAAACTGAATAAGTATAAGTACCCGTTTCTAACCGACTTCAAAAAAATTAGGAGGTTCTCAGTTCGCCGGTTTTTTTTTTCAATCAAAAATGTAGGCACTGAAAGTCTTATTGTTTATATCACATTGGGTTACTTGACCAATGACAAAGCCACCTGATAAATTTCATCTTTTGTATTCATTTCAAAACTACCGATTGCTTTAACATATGTATGGTACCTATTAAATTATTTGAAATGATAATATCATTCATAAGTCAACGATTCATTTTGTTTATCTAAGTGGATATATACGTAAATTGCCTAAGAACATAACTGAACATAAATGATTCGATAAGGGGTCAGGTTTGCACACAGACGGTAAACAAACAATTACGTCAATTTAATACATAACATAACATATTATTACGCCTGTATGCCGCGAAGGATTAGGCAGAGGTGCACCTATAGTACCCCGACATTTCGCTAGTTATGTTTAAGTCCCGTGTAATGGGGGGCGAGCCTATTGCCATCAACCGGGTACAAATCCAGACTCCGGGCTACTACTGAGAAATTACAAATGGAACATTCATTTATAACATCGCAAAATGCTTCAGTTGCTTATAAGAATATTTTTATTTGCATTAAAGTATGGTACAATATAGGATTATGATCCACATGTCTCGCCATAAACTGGCATCCAATTAATTTGAAGAAAACTAATTATATTTATGTAGAATCATTAACAACAGTAGGTATGGTAAAACACTACTTATGTCTAAAAGAAACACTTACGGTTTCGAGTTTTAAATCAAAATAAGTATCTAATTAAATATCAGTAACAATATCTATCGCTTAGTTTGCTGTAAAAAAAAAAAAATTGGTACACAATATGACCCATTTATGCAATTTAGATTTAAAGTATTTCGCAGGGAGTTCCCTAATATCTTTTGAAATATAGTTAATTAAAAGTTTTATCTGGTGTAATTTAACAGTTTTTATGGCAACATTTATGTACCATCGCAGACACTGGTGGTTGATTGCTTAAGCAATAAGGTCGAAAAGTGGTCAACCACCAGTGTCCGCGATGGTACCTATGTATTTTGGTTGGTTGGCACACAAAAGTACAAAACGAACCACAAAAGTAACTGGAGAAAAGACATTTGTAATATGTATCATAAAAGTAGTAGCAACTATAGCCATTCCTATCCAAAGACATTTAAAATTCTCTATAGAGACCACCAACGTCTCTATTACCTAACATCACTTACTAACAACGTCAAAAAAACCAATCCTTCAATAGCATTGCAAGGCACACCCAATTATTATACAAGTCTGATTCGAGTCCGAAAATGTCGGATTCCCACGGGCGCAGGTGCAGGAGCGCTTGCGCATACAATGCGGACCGCGCTCGCATTCCGAGCACTCGCGCTCACCGACGCAGCACAGATCGTGACTTGTATTACACGCTACATTAAATGATACGGACCCGGAATTAGTCTTAACTTAATAACATTTGTATCCAAACGTCTAGCCTTCATGAATCTTTAAATTCAAAAGTATGGCAATACATCTTATCTGTCATTCTTCAATTTTAAATTCTGAAGTCGGAGAGGTTAAGAGCGTTTATTCTGAAAGTGGGCAACGTCGCAAATAGATGTCAAATATTTCGCTGTTTTCATTAATTTGGCAATATAACTGTATGGAAATAAGAAATGTGGCTAACTAGCGAACTAGAATATTGATTATGAAATGCAATAATTGATATCGTAACACTGAATATTAAATTTTAGACGTAAATAAGTATTTGGAAACTTTCCAAATGGCTTTTTTCACGTAAAACGGGTACCACATCAAATTCAATGTTATAATTGCAATTCATTATTAATATTCTAGTTGGCTAGTTGGCCACATTTCATATTTCCATACAGTAATATTGCCAAATTAATCAAAACAGGTAAATTTTTTACCGCTATTTGCGACGTTGCCAAATTTTAGTATAAACTCTCTTAAACCAGAAATAAGGTAGAAAAGTACGAAAAAATATTATTATAACCCCAATCAATATGTAAGGCCAGCTCTTACAATATTAAAAACATTTAAATTCGGTACTGTATAGTCTAGTCACAGTAATCACAGACACAAAATGACAAAACAATTCGGACAAAATAATTAACGCACAAGTTCACAGTAAAATGATTCCTAAAACTTACAATTTCCCCTCAACAAGTTTACGAGCAACTACGTAAGTGTCGAATAGGTGCCTTTTTCGTAATAAGGAAGTAGTGTCGCAATTGAAGTAAATAGTTACACGGTTACACCAAATATCGTAACGTGTTATTGGTAAAGTTCGAGTCGGTGTTAATCAGTTACACTTATATGGCGCGGCAAGAAATGTCTCCGTAGCTGGCAATACCGTTTTAGCTAAGATTTCGTGATTTCAGATCAAATGACAAGACAAAGTAGGTACGGAAGAAATAAATGTGTTACGAATATAGTATTTGAAAAGTTATATACCCTATAGCATCTTAGTGGAAATGCTTTCAACGATTTTTTTCCTTTTGGCCTTTCATTCATAGGCCTTTTTTTTCTCCAAGTCTCTTACTTGACTTGACCCTCGCACTGCACGACACTGTTCATAACGCTGTAGATGAGAACTTACCTAGCGTAAGGCTGTCTGTCCACTGGAGCGGAGACGAGAGGAGAGGAGCGCAAATGTACCAATATTAACCAAAGAATCTAAACTCTGGAGCGGAGTTTGGATTCTATTGGTTAATATTGGCACATCTCCGCTGCTCTCCTCTCTTCTCCGCTCCAGTGGACAGGCAGCCAAGAAAACATTCTAAACAGAAATTATGAATGAAGGAAGGAACTAAGAATAAAAAACCTCAACCCTGGCAATGTCAGAGATAACATCGGACATTACTGACTTTCCCGTAGCTCTCTTACAGTAGCAAATTTCTTCAATATATTGTTATTTCATACGATACGTCTCTTCCATAAACGAAGTTCATCATTCAATTGAGGTGACAGGTTATCAAGCTGTGAGTACTTGATGGGTGACCGCCAGGCGATCGAGCTAACAACCTCCTGTTATCTGCTTTGTAGATATGACCTTCAAAGTGTTTATTTTTGTCCATCTTTGTCACTGCATCTTCAGGATCAGTCCCTGTACGAAAATAGATTGAATGTCTAGAACCCAGATCAAGTTTAGCTTGTAGTCAGAAAATAATTAAACGTCAGGTATATTATACAATAACTGGAGGGGTCGGGAGGGGTGGGGTTACGTAAAGCAAAACGCATAATCAGACCTATATAATTATCTTTAGTTGATTGATTGCGTTGTACCTAATCTTTCGTTTTGCAAAGTCATCGCGTAGATAGTATCTAACCATCGCGTAGATGACGTAGACATTACGTTGCTTAACTTATGTTTGCACATGCTACTTACTCGCATTTTCAAATCAAGAAAATCACCTTTTTGTTTTTTTTTAGGATAGCTAAGTTTTAAAACTAACGTCAACATCTTTGATTTTCTTCGAGAAAAGAGTCGGACGCGCACTTATTATTTGTTTGCCATGCTTGAGCATAATCATTTAATAAAACCTTAAGTTTAACATTCCATTAATATTATTTTTGGAGTTAACATCCTATTCATGTTCATAATATCTAATCATATAGTAGGTATAATCAATCTTGTTTTGACAATGATGATATCTGTGTCGCAGATCTCGTGGTGCGCAAATTTGCACAAAACGTGCTTCTTTTGCACACACCGTTCGTGTTTGCACGCGGATCGTTATGAGTGCGTGCAAAAAAGATTACAAAAAATATATATTCAAGTTGTTATTACCTACTGTGGTTATTATTTAAGGAGGGTCGAATAGAAGCGTTGTAGTTACTGGCAGACGTCCAGCATGGATCAGTGATTGCGTCACCTTAGTTCAGCCGCCGTGAATGACAAATAATCGCAGAATCATGAATGGAATGTAAATAGCTACAGTTTGTGGGCTGGCTAATGGGCGCAAGATCCCATCAACATCATAATTTCAAAAAATCTTGCTACAAGGCTGAAAATGAAAGTAAAAATTCAGCCAAAACAGAAATCGGGTTGAATATAGATATGGATATTAAAAAGTGAGACATACCTTCCTCCGATATACTCTCATCAATAGACAGATTTTACAAAGTTATTTATTTGGCAGTTCTTTCCTAACTGTCTGTACAGAAAACCAATGTTACGAGTCATTGAAAAAGTTGCTCTTTATCGAATAGAAAAACTCCAGTAAAAAAAATATTCATTTTCGTCAATTTTTTCTCTAAAGAATCTAACCAATTCATGAGAAATAAATCTCCAAAGTCTTATTGTATTCAAGTTGATATTTTAAAAAACTTTTTTGACGAAAAAGGCTCAAATTTGTAGACAAATGATATTGACATAAATGACAACAATAAGTAAAACGCCCGCCAAAAAGTAAAAGAGCTAATGTTGGTCTCGCTCTGTGGGAATCAAATCACGACTCACGCGCACCGCTGTGAAAGGATACCGGGACGACTGGCTCTAATACAGCGTGATTACTTTTGCTAAGTAATAACTTTGGAATTTAAGAAATAAGAAGTACCTACCTAAGTAAAGGTGCAAAATACAAAAGATGAACAATCACAAGAGAAATAAAAAAAGGAAAGAGTGGAGACAGAGAAAATAACGGCATAATATACATAAGTGTTTGTGAAAATCCATTGACTAAGTATAAAAAGATTAAACAAGAAGAATGTAACACCATAAATATGGAAATACAGCGGTAGGATTGAAATATTCCTCAACTTAGTGATCATGAACAATCCCAAAATGTCTAGACTCTAAACATTTTGGGATTGTTCAATAGTGTAGTAACGATTTCCCATTTTTTTTTTAATGGTGATTAGAGAAAACCACTCAACGCATGACAATTTCGCACTCCACAGGAAAGACAAAAAAAACACAAAAAAGAAACAAATCTTAAATGATACAAAATATTGACAAACGTGCTTTGCACTCTCCTTGTGTTCTATACTAATAAATTACCGACGGCCTATTTAGAACTAAAAAGAGCACGCTGTACAAAATCCGTGGGCAGGTTCGGATGCACCTGAGTATTTCACACCGCGACTCGCTGGCGCCGACGGCCAGTCTACTATAGTCTGTGACCCGGCTGCGCAGACGCACAAAGTCGTAGACCCTACAGCAAACATCTGAGTAAATGAAGATATTGAAATTATTGATGATGAGGATATTATTAAAGGTACCGTTAATTCAAGATTCATGTGCTTAATTCCTTAAGATGAGGTGGAAGAGGTAACTTATACTGAATAATAACTAACTGAGAAACTATTCGAAAATATTAAGGTAGTGTTACTGCAAATTCAGAGAGACACAAGTGGAGCAGCGGAAGTAGATTGTTTATTTATAGGAGACCTTGCATAAGGTTACCCGTCGATATATTTAGTGGGTCATGTTTAAAATGGTCAATTAAATACAATATTGACATGAGGGTCAACAATTATTGTTTTCTGACCAATTTAAGGACACGCAAGGTGAAACAAATAAATAAATCTAGACAAATTACTTAACACAATCATCGAGATAACAAGGTTGTCTGGCGAAGCAATCCTATACTATTAAATGAGCAATGTTTGTATATATATATATTTGTAATCACGTTCTCGAAAACGGCTCTAACAATTTCGATGACGATTTCAAAGTTGCAATATAGGGGATTACGGGGGCGAAAAATCGATCTAGATAAGTCTGTCTACGAAAATTCGTTTGATCGGTTTTCATAACCTCGGGAATGTGATACAACGTTGGTATACCTGGATGATATGTTTATCTATTTTTACCCGAGCTCGACCAGGCACTAAAACAATATCGTCGTTGATAGTTCAATACCGCGTAACTAACATTGTTCAAAACCATGTACAAAAAGCATGTACAAAAAAAGCAAAAATGAGATTTCGCGGATGTAGGTAACTGACTGTGATTGGCGTCGAACCATAAGACAATTTTTTGAATCTGTCAATAGGAAGACGAGTCTATCAAAAATAACAATACCGCGGATCTTTCGACGAACAAAGTTACGACACGAAAACCGCGTATCCGCGCCAATTTGTATTAAAGTGTGGGCAGTATAGGTGACACTTTCCATACACTGTCATTCACCACACCACACGTTCTTTAAAGATTACAGCGCTAAAAAGTACCAAACATACAACTCGATAAGACCTGGACGAGGGGTTGGTGATGGCTGTGTTGTTGATCTGCGCGTGTTAAAGTACAGCTCTAATGGAACAATCGAATACAAAAATCATTTTGAAGCAGATTTTAGCTCCCTACGGCCTTCGAGAGGCCTAAAAGCATTTCTTCATCTTTATTCAGCGTTCCTCTTTTTTATTCATCGAAACTATCTATTCAGGAAACAAAATATGAACACTTGCAACAACTGAAAAGTGTCATACCCCGTGATTGTCATGCATTTTATGATAATTTGATTGACGTCCATAGAGACATAGTGATTTTAGCAATGTTTGTTTTTGTTTGTTATTGAAAGTTTACTTTGTTTTACTGAATTATAATAATATAATAGCCACCATCCCGCTGAATCAATCAGACACACATTGTTTCCGGTTGTTCTCTTCTTGCTAATGGCGAGTACTTGCATAGACATAATCTAGTGGCTAGGATTATCCACCACCAGCAACTTGCCTTGCAATACAACCTTGTGGAATCAAAAGTACCATACTACAGGTATGTGCCCGACCCAGTTCTCGAGAATGGTCACGCCACATTGTATTGGGATCGATCTATCATCACTGACAGGACTATTGTAGCCAATAAGCCTGATATTGTGGTGGTAGATCGACGAGAGCGCTGTGCAATGATTGTTGATATCGCTGTCCCTCATGACGAGAATCTCGTGAAAGCTGACAAAGATAAAAATAACAAGTATCTTATAAGTATCTTGACTTAACACACGAGGTTGTCGACATGTGGGACGTGGACTCTGCAATCATTGTACCAATAATCGTAACGGTTAATGGCCTAACAGCGGAGAGCCTCGACCAACACCTCAGGAGGCTCTCATTGCGCGGCTGGGACAAGGGCTTGATTCAGAAAGCAGTACTCCTAGACACGGCACGCATAGTGAGGAGGTTCCTCTCTCTAGAGCACTGACCACCGGCAGCTTGGACCCTGTTCCTGATGCCATTGGGCCACTATTTTTTATATTTTTAAATTATTTTTTGTTTTTTATAAAAAATATTTAAAAATGTAAATAATAAGTAATCAAAATGAAATAAAGATTAATACATCTCATTACTCTAACTCAATTTGTTAACTACAAAGTGAAGACTTAATAGACTGTTTCTAGTTTTTTTTTAAGTTAATAGTGCTAATTTTGAGACTGTTTCATTTGTTCCTAATTGATAAGGCATCAGCTCATTCTTAGTTGCTAAAAAAGTTTTATTTGATTTGATAATTATATTTTTATTTGATGTTACAAGACGATCCTACATAGTTGATATTGCAGTTTATAATCTGAGTTAATTTATAGAAGAAATAATGTCGACGCTTTATTACTTTTGATAATTTTTCATAACTGTTGGTAGATATCTTTTATTCTTTTATAACCATATAATATTTATGATTAAAATGAGTCATTTAAATACTAAATAAATTATTGATTGAGGTTGTGGTATTATTTTTTTCATTTACAATTTCACGTAAGTACTGTCTATGATTTAGAATTATTTGAAACTATACAGCGTAAGTGACTTTGTAAATAAACTATTAGGAATATGGACTTTAAAAATAATAAAATAGATTAAGGAGAACGAAACGGTCCTATACTCCAGTTCGTTCAAAATTCGGCTCATTAGTTTCTTAGAAACTTAGATTTTTGGCCCTCCTGTAAAATTAGCGAAAGTGTACATCCGCGGTATTTAACGATGTTAGTTACGCGGAATTGGACTATCAACGACGATATGTGTCTGCAGTCTAATTATTAAACAACACATGCCTACTTAGTCCGTATTTAGTTCCATTCTTCCTGTGTTTTGAAAAATAAACCTATCTCAAATTGAAGAGATAGTTCTGAACTATCTTCTCAATTTTGAATGACGATCTGCTCAGCGTATCGACATCCTTATCTGAAAAATCTACCTACAACCTCATGAAACAAAAGATTCTTTGATAATAAAGGCAGGTCTATCCGTTGTAAAGTGGTACCACCCACTCGCAGCTAGTGGTGTCGTGGTCCATAATGGTATTAGTGCATTCCGAGCGAGCACCGCGACTCGGCTGAATGCTGGTCGAGTGCGCCCCCGCAACCAGCTTATGTTACATCCACTATATAACAACTAAATGGATACTGAAAATTATTTGCCATTTCCAGCTGCCCACATGACGGAGCACTGAGATATTTGATTGAAATAATTGCAACATATGATATGGCATTATTTTTTTAACAGAACATTATCCCGCATTAGCAGACCAAACGTGCTTTTGTGTTTCCTTCAGACGAACGAAAGGAAAAAAAAAACACGTTAAGGGTTCGTGGGTCCTCAGTCTAGCATAATCTGTGCTATTCCTGCTGTGTGCTGTCCTTCCTTTGAAACCAACTCTTAGTAATCTTTTAGGACATGGGAAATGGTAACCTTACAAAAGAAATCATCAAGTCCTTACAAACTTTTCAATATATTCCGGTATAGTGTAAAGTACATATATGTTATAATAAGTAACCAGTATTATGTATATATTATAATATAGGTAGTATGAGTAATAAAATAAATTTGCGAATAATAATTTAGTTCATAGTTATTCCTTTCTTTTTATAAATCTCTTCAAAGAATTTCGTCCTCAGAGGATAGACTTCGTATTTCATTTTAAACTTCCGATCTATCACTAAACATGCTACTCTTGTGTCAGTCATAGGTTCCCATTTAGTTGTCACCAAAAAGTCCACTCGCGGTGATGGATCACTGAAATATATAGAAAAAAAAAGAAAAATTAGTTCAAAATTCGATACGCTAGAATTTAAAGTTTTTCTAATTGGATGCTTATCAGCTATGCAGGGATAGAACGCATATGGATATGTGTATGTTTATCCTGCCTTCTTTCATTTTAAAGACATGTCAGTACAATGCGGACTTGAAATTTTACTCACCCATAGCTAGCGAAATTCGCCCACATTTGGTTCATAGTATTCCGCACCACTCTGTCTAAGTCAGTGAAGGGTCCGGTCAATTTGTCGCTCTTCACTATGTAGCCGCCGTCGTCGCCGTGACACGCCCCCGGGCGGTCGATGTTGAAGCACTTCTTGATGTAATTTAAACCTCCATCGTAAGAGAATTCATACATAAACACGGGAGCATTGTGTTTGGCTATTAATGTAGCAGCAACATAAATACCACCGATAAAGTCGACATCCGAAAAGAAATCTATGGCATAGGCATCCTGATCCGGGTACAATTTATCTGCTTCCAAATAATTTGTCCTTAGTCTCTGTTCTGTAGCAATTCTTTCCGTATCATCAAGAATAAACGGAAAATAATCTACGAAAACTTTTTCCTGTATGAATTTCTCTAGAGTCGGTTTGTTGTGTGATACCATTAGAAGCCCCTCTCGTGAACAAAATCCTGTCATATAAGGCACTTTGTGAAATTCTCCTTTAGTTAACAACTCATACGGTGGCTTACTTAAAAATAGTTCCCAATCACCAGGTGGTTCTACAGTTGGCACAAAGCCGAAATAAAGGCCTCCTCGCTGTTTTACATTTGATAATACAATCATGGATTCAGTTATTAAATCTTTCGTCGACATTTTTTTTAAGTATTGCAACAGCTGGTAGTTGTCTGTAATAGCTTGACCATGCAGCATCGGTATCTTTGAGGCTAATAAACGAATATTCGGAGTATGTTCGTGAGCCCAGTGCAATAGAGATGAACCCGACTGAGCAATAGCTTTATGGAATAGACCTTTAGCCATAGGTGACAAAAGGAGATACTCGACACTCGAAGCGCCGGCGCTGATTCCGAAAATAGTCACACTTTTTGGGTCTCCACCGAAGTGCATTATATTCCTCTGAACCCATTTTAATGCTTGAACTTGATCTCTCAAGCCCATGTTTCCTGGAGCCTCTTTTAGATTTAAAGACAGAAAACCGAGTATCCCAAGTCGGTAGTTAATACTGACAACCACTACTTTTTTATGAATGAGATAATCTGGACCGTGAGCCGAATCATCTGTACCATTTCCAAAGAGAAAACCGCCTCCGTGAAGAAACACCATCACTGGCAATGATTCACCACTCGTAAAAGACTTCGGTGTGTACACATTTAAATATAAGCAATCCTCATCTCCTTTTATGCCTTTCTCTTCTTTGTCAAACTGTGCACATATGTTGCAGTCTCTGGTCCCATCTCTGGTTCCTTCCCATGAATCCGGTGGTTGGGGCACCTTAGAACAATGAAAACTATCTATTAATATTACTTGCATCATACGCATTTACGTAAAATAAAAATGATGAGATAATGTTGGCCACTGTTAACATAGAATGCCTCGCCTCTTATCATATAGGAGCACTTTGGATTTTACTAGCAGAAAAGATAGAAAACGAACTTTGTCGGGGTCTTGCGTACATTATGGCTCTGAGGTATTCGCTTACTTTTATCTAAACAAGCACTGATCAATGAATAGCGAGAGTAATTATGTAATAAGATGGCTACTTGTTTACGGAAATTATTATACGAGTATACCTAGAAATGTATTATTTTATTAGGTTTATCAGCTGACTGCAGTGACATACCAAGAATTTATCAGCCTCTAGTAAATGGCGGACATATAAGACAAGTTATTTTCCAAATAGGAATTTGTACATGAGGCCTCCATGATTAAGATCCTTCTCATTTCCGTATATACATATCTATATGAGCTAATACAATCTTATCTTCTTTTGTATTTACTTCATGTTCAAACGGTTAATTTATCAATATTTACATAACTACGTTGTTATTCAGAGCAACAGCAATTGCATTACAAGCATCAAGGTAAGTTGCTTAGACCGATCCAAGTTCAGTAGGTTTTTACCTACATTCACTTTACCTTGCATGAACGAGGAAGTAGTTTATTAAGTAATGAAAGCACATTCAAATTAAGATCATAAAATCACTCTCTTGAAATTCTCTAGCAACAGCATAATTGCAATAAATCAAATGTAACATTGATTGGTCAAGGCAAAGCTAATTTTATGTTTACATAATCAATATTGTCATAACAAACAAACACAACAACAAATAAGCACTTACACAGAATCTCAATTCGCCAATAGGCGGTTTCGCATAAGGAATCCCCTTGAAACTACAATACTCGAAATCATCGAAATTCTTCAGCACCTCCCCTTTTATTTTACCCTGTTCAGTTTCCACCACCAGTTGTTCCATCATTATTTATGGGTAAATTAACACAATAAACTATTAAAACAACACTGTTTGCACAACTGCTACCGACGATATTTATCTATCAATATAACCTCAAACCTGACGTTTGCAGACAGTCGCTCAGCCCTACCGGGCAGCCCCAGCATTATTCACTTTCCAACATTGAATTTAATTCGTAAGTTTGAAGATAGATGGCGTTTTATCAGATTTGTTGTAGTGATTTCCCCATAAGGACTATTATATTTAACACAGGATTACTGAATTTAACCCAGCGTGGGTATTTTGCATGCAATAAAAATATGTTATTTACATAGTATGCAAGAATGACTAACATGGACTTCAGCGTTAGCCTAAACCTAATGCTGGCCTGCCCCGTCATAACCTTTACCGTAATCTAGTGCGACTACCTAAAAACAACGTAGATGGTGAAGTGGTAATTAAAATAACCCATGATATTTACCCAAATAACTATTTTAAACGAAGAAAGACGCTAAGATAATCCCGCGGATGGTGCTGTAAGAAAACATAGCGTTCCTTCAAGACCGACATTACTGTGGTAGCCGTACGGTTGGAACCGCAAAATGGGCCAAATAGTTAAAACCGTACCTTTTACAATCAGTTGTAATATGTGTGAGGAATCTATACTTCAAGACCTTTTTTTTTTCTTGAGGATGGGAAATCATCAAATGACTTCTCCCGCTCTGGGCAGAGCGAGAGGGTGTGTCAGACTTTTACTGACTAAAACCCACCCATGTTCCTTCCGTTGCCTGTGTGCCGGGACCGCGATATCCCTTTCGGACAAACCCCTCCTCCCTCAACCTTTTTGATGGTGCTGTAAGAAAACATAGCGTTCCATCAAGACCGACATGACATTACTGTGGTAGCAGTACGGTTGGAACTGCAAAATGGGCCAAATAGTTAAAACCGTACCTTTTACAATCAGTAAAATGTGTGAGGAATCTATACTTCAGGACCTTGCGTTCACAATATTTTTACCTCTGAAGAAATTCTCTTTAGAAACATTTTAACAAGTACCTCTGTCAATATTACCTTACCTTGCCATTTCCTATTTTTTTAAAGTGTAAGTATTTATTTGTATAACATAGGCGGTATAAACAGATTATGTAAATAAAATATGTATAAAGTGTATGACGACATTATGCCCTTGATGGCGTCCAAATATCAATAAAAGTATTCAAAATTATATTTAAGTAAATAAGTAGGTCACAGAATTAAATTTCGCTAAAATAAATTATATATCAAATCTATCAACGCTAAATTACTTACTTATCCTTAAAAAAAGTTACAATCGTATCGTATCAAAGTACAATTTATCTGCTGTTTATCTCTACCTGAATTTACATCGATAACAATAACTATCGGAGCCATTACAAACTGTATCTTTTTAACTAATGATCCAAACCAGTTATCAAAGACTTCCAACGAACATTTGCTCAAATCATTGATCTTTGTTTCGGCACCACAATTAGAACGCTTCACTAAACTGATTCGAATCCCGCGCAGGCGAGATAGCCGGATGCGCACCTGTGTTCCGTCGTCGTGTCGTGAGAACCGACCACGATCTCTGACGCAAACCCCTTTATTATCCTCATCTCCAACATTTCAAACAACTTTAAACCTTGCGCCCTGTTCATAAAGATCTACAAATTTTCCTATCTGCAAACTTATCGTGGCCAAGTTCATATAAGGCCATACAGAGTTCCCTGTTGTGCCATGTTTGTTGTGTTATTTTGTACGCTTTTAACATCCGCGCTATTATCGCAACTTTTTACCGTAGTTTAACCACGTTTGAGGAAGCATATCATAATTTAATTATTATAGTTCAAATCTATAAATTTTCTTAAGGCACGATGAAAGTCACTGAGAAGAAAAGCATACAAATACATAGATGATTTAATTTTACTCAAGAAAAGTTAAGTATAAGTATAGCGAAACTAAAATGAGGGAAATCATTCCCGACCGCATTCTGGGTTGAAAACGAAGCAATTTTAGCCTGATAGCAAGCACTGCAGGATTGTACGCTTTTTAATAACGATGTCAATGAGTTTCCAAAAATAAGTATTAGCAAAATAAGTTTCCGACTATTATAATAAATGTAGATATCGTATATAAAAAAACCTCCAGACGAATACTAATATTAATTTCCCAATTCATATCTTGTATTTTTGGCAATATAAAACAGACACCCTACACACTCGCACACGTGAATAGTTTGCGAAATGCTGTATGCTTCGTGTGAACCCGATCACGATCTTTTTACGGTTTTCGAGACCGGCAAAAAGTGTTTGAATTATAATTCATTGAATCAGCCTCTATAGATACCCGGATTCCTTAGAGCCAATTTTATCTATTTGTTGTACATACCAATACAATTAATATGTGTGTGAAAATATCGGCGCCTTTAAGCTTTTTTTTACTTTTGGAAAAAAACCTAAAGAGTTAGCTTGTTTTTCTACTTATAGTAGTGAAGTTATATATTTATACTCGTTTTTTGCAGGTTCAAATAACTTGAAAACCAATAGGAAATTATTGCTGAGTTATTTTGGAAGACTTTGTATTCAAACCTGGCTATTCCTGATCGATATTAGACATATCGGCTAACTGAATAATTGGGCGGCTATAAAGCGCAGCAGCAGTATGTAAAAGGTATTCTTTCAACGCAATAAGTGGTGAAAGCTTTTTTTTGTACATAGGACGTTAAATAACTCAATTCAGCATAAAAGCACTACATAAAAGCTCATTCCAGCCTAGCGACTAGCCTCCTCATGTCTTCTTCCATAAAACGTCAGTATTGTTTCTCAGGTATTCTACGCCGGCGTTTTCTTTAGTAATTCAGTACCGTATCGTATGTGTTGCGGGATTAAGTGTCAATTAAGTATTCAAGAGCCGTCAAACTGTATTCGCTTTGGACAATGGCGGCAGGGCCGGTCTGTGCTTTCATGTAACCGCGCAAGCGCGGAGGCGGCCATCCATAAATCGCGATGCGCGAGCGCTGCCCAGCTTCTTTTGTGTGCAGTAAGTTTATTCCCCGTGCGCATAGGTCTTGGCAGACATGTGTGGGTGGTGCGGCGTGATTGTGTGCACAATTGGTGCGCGCGCAGGTGTGTCCGAGACTGGCCGGCGCCGGCGCACATTCCTCCGGCGGTCACGGCGCCGCGGCGAGTGCGTACTTGATGATTGCGGACACGACTCATGCGCGTTCCCAAATGACACTAACGTCTAAAGTATTCGATATAAATTCTGTGTGTAATCACTGAAGCTCATTGTTAATCATAAATGTAGTTAGAATACCAATAAATATTAATAAACAACTGCGAGTCCGTTTGCTTACAGATCGCGATTTATTCTTTCTGTGTATGGTAGGCAGATGCCATATTAAAAAAATTGGAAGGATCATGATCTGTCCAGCAAGGAGGTAATGTTTGTAATCTGAATCCAAATCAAGAAACTACAATGGAATGAACAATGATGTTAAGAAAGGAGCGAAAATGCGTATAATTAAAATACAGCACTACTAAACGATAAGAAACCAATACCACTAATAGTCTAGGACAGAGCAGCCAGTAAGTACAAACACGGAGTTACCCATGTGGTACTTGACAAAGATGAATTGATTGGAACTTGTTTCGAACCAAGAAAGTTTAAGAATGCTAGAACTGTTAGCGCCATCTATCCACTCAATGTGGGCTTACTTTCCACTGCTTAGTTGCAAATATTATGTGTGATTGCAGATGGCGCTAATTGACGCAAACAAATAGATAATCTACTTCAAGCCGTTCAAGCACAAATATCAAAATAATGAATCCTGACATTGCGTACAACTACAAGTAAAGTGTTACTCAAACTTATTAGGCAGGCTTATTTACTACATTCAATATCGCAACATTTGCTATTGATAGATACACATAAGTATGTACCAACCGTGCATAACACCGAAGTTAAATCTTAGTAAATTTTATGAATTTATAAATACAACGCACTGGACCACAATATAAAGTTACCTTTTAAATTTTCAAGATTGAAACTGTAATTGAACGTATACGTACGTAATATATTTTACTGGAAAGATACTCATGGTTTGGATGTTCTACCTTTCGAAACCAACCAAATATAATTACCATTAGCACACATGATTTGATTTATTATGAATAACTACGGATAAAAAATATGCCAATGAAAGTACAGCAAAAAACAAGGAACTGAACACAAATTGCGTAATAACTGACCTGGCACAAAGTTGAAGTAGTGCTGAGCGTCTCACCTTTCGTCCTGAGCGTCTTTAAATACGGACGTATACCATCAAGTTATTGTAAATTAAAATGGCGACAAGAGTGAGGACGAAGCAAGGCGTCCTAGTTGGCGCAAGAAGAAAAACTCAAAGTGGTTTCGAATACGATGATTTTCTTAACATTCCTTACGCCAAACCACCTGTAGGAGATCTACGTTTTAGGGTAAGGATCAACTTTATTTATTAGAACTTTAACATCCTTCATTTAAACTTATCTTATCTTCTATAACATCTTTGCAAAAACAATCTTTTTCATTTCTCATACTTGGAAAGTACGCTTGAAGTTCCCTGATCAAAGGGATGAAAACAGTACTTTTCCTCCCTGGGAAACGATTTTCCCTGCTGTCAAAAAATGTAAAAACCAAGCAAGCCTAACTTTTTATACAGCCACTCTGTTTAATGGTTTTCACAAAATTATTATTTAATTTACATAAAGAGATAAATATTTACCATCATCAATGATAAAAATACTGTCTGGTAGAATGCCACAGAAAAAGAAACATGAAAAAGGCGGGAAAGCGATAATTCGATCTTCAGTCCTTTTGTCGAGTGTCTGCTTTGAATAAAATGAGTTCATCGGATTCCATTTAATCAGGGTTTTATTTACTTTCCTTATATTCGAAATTAAAAGCAGAGTGATTACCTCGGGTGAAATACCTAGGTATTTAGGCACTATTGGCGCTCTCGCTGAAACCATCTCGTGCCTAAATAGGTCCCTTTCATCCCTTGTTAACAATCTATTATAAACACAAAACGTTTGCATTTATTCCAGAGTCCTCGATCACCAGAGCCATGGATTGGAGAAAGAGATGCCACAATATACCACGAATCCAATCTTTGCATACAGTATGTTGTATTCAAGAGAAAACATCGCGGTAGTGAGGACTGCCTTTACGTCAACGTCTCCACACCGAAGGTGCCTGTAGCAGGGTTATTAATGCAGCTATTACCTGTGATGGTGTTCACACACGGAGGCGGATTTGTATTTGGAAACGGACTCGCAAAATTCGAAAATGGCCCTGACTATCTAATTGAACAGAACGTTGTCGTCGTCACCATGAACTACGGACTCAGCGCTTTTGGATTCCTATCTCTTGATATGCCAGAAGCAGCAGGAAACATGGGACTTAAAGATTAAGTCATGGCTTTGAAATGGGTTCAAGATAACATTCAAAACTTTGGAGGGAACAACAATGATGTCACTATTTTCGGGATCAGCGCAGGAGCGGTCTCTGTGGAGTATCACATGCTTTCTTCATTAAGCAAAGGTCTATTCCATAGGGCGATCATGCAATCAGGGTCAGTTCTAAATCCCTGGGCTATGGACACTCCAGAAAATCTCAAAGATCTTGCTTTAAAACTGGCACAAAATCTCCAATAACGAGGGCCCTTGAACGATTATCGTGCCATATACTATCATTTGATGAGTGCTTCAGCAGAATATATAAAATTATCAGCTTACAAAGTTCCCAACCCTCTTATGGTGAAAGGAGTTTACTATGGATTTGGACCAACGATTGAAAAGGACTTAGGAACTAGTGATGCCATTTTAACAGAACTTCCATATGAATCATTAAAATCTGGAACATCCGTGGCGGAGGTTTCTTTTTCGGCAAAGGTCTCGCAAAGTTTGAAAATGGCCCAGTGGCCCACTACCTAAAAGAACATAATGTTGTGGTTGTAACTTTGAACTACAGACTCAGTGCCTTGGGATTCCTCGCCCTAGATATACCCAAAGTAGCTGGGACTATGAGATTGAAAGACCATGGCGTTGAGATGGGTTCAAGAGAATATTAAAGAATTTGGAGGGGACAGGAATGATGTCACTATTTTCGGTATTGGTGCAGGAGCTGCCTCCGTAAAGTATCACATGCTCTCTCAATTAAGCAATGGCCTCTTTCATAAAGCTATCATGCAATCGGGATCAGTTCTCAATCCTTGGGCGATAGAGACTCCGGATAGGATTAAAGATCTTGCTTGGAAACTGGCACTAGAGGTCAGGTATCAGGGACCACGAAATGATTATAGAGCGATACATAATCATCTGATGAATACTCCAGCGGAATACATAGTATTAGCCACTTACAAAATACCTGAACTATTAATGGCAAAAGGACTATACTACGGTTTTGTTCCCACTGTTGAAAGAGATTTCGGAACGGGAGATGCATTTTCAACAGAAATCCCATACGAATTATTAAAATCCGGAAGATTCATCAAAGTTCCTGTTCTCAGGGGATTTACTGATTCTGAAGGATTCATAGAAGCTGGCATTAAACCTCATGATATCAAAGAAGTTACTACGTTTAAGAACTATGCAAATTTTTGGAGATACCCGCTGAATGCTACTGATGCATTCTATTATAGTGAAAGGTTACGATATGTTTACGACAGCTACACGGGGAACGACATCGAAAGACCTGCTATTGAATTCTTTGGAGATTTTGACTTTGTAAGCGGTATCATCGAAAGCTCTAAATTGTTGTAATTTACTTATGATGGTTCCCTTAATTTACTTAAAGCTTTAAACCGAGTGAACAAAACTGGAGCAGCTCATGGTGACGATACAGCTTACACAATACAAATTGAGCCGGTTCCGAAACTCACACAAGACGATATTGTTGTTAGAAACAGAATTTCCAAGATGTGGACTAATTGCGCCAAAACTGCGTAAGTACTCAAATGATTATTATACTTAAGCATTGCGGTATACCTAATTTATTTTAATTATAAGAGTAACGGTCGTTTTCCTTAATAACCTTCAAGAGTATGACAACGAAAAAGTATCGTCATACTCATGACTTGTGGAATTTGTAAAGATCTATGACATCATTTTGATACTCGCAGTTGTATGACAGACAACATCGTTAAAAAATCCTACGTTTAAGCAGCTCCTGGTTTTTATTTTTTTACTTTGTTTTCCAGTAACCCGACTCCGAATACAAGCCCCCTGCTGCCACTATACTGGCCCCCTACAGCAACAGCGAACAGTTCTACATGGTAATTGACAAGGACCTGCACATCAAAGCCAACTATGGTGGAGAGAGAATACCAATATTTGAGGAAATTACGAGAAAGTATCAGCGATAGTTTGAATTAGATATTAGGTTTTTGTAACGTGTTCAATTAAGTCTGATGTAATAAATGATTCTGAAAATTCATTGCCTTCTCATTTAGTAATTAAACTTTAATATTATTATCTGCCATAGCCTCCTAATCTACTTTTTGGAAATAAATCATCAGGATACTTATGATTCCACATTATTCCACTGCCAAAGCCTTCTTTCTTGCATTCAGATTCGACACCATACATATAAATAAGTACAATATATACCGAAATACCTGTCGGTACCAATCTGTCGACTACAGTGGGATATAAAAGCTTCTTCATTTATTATTTACTTACGTGTCGAGTACCATCATTACTTAGTTACCTAATAACAATAACATTGCGTAGGTACTCTACCTATTCAACTTATTTTTTCGTTATTGTACTTACATAAAGTGTTTCTCAAACTTTCCGGACTTTACTGTGAAACATCACAGCATGATGCGTGTAAGTATAATATTTTTTTTATATACAGCAACTTATCATTCCTGAAGGTAACTTAGGAAAACCTTTGGAAAATAATAAGTGAGGACTTAACTTGGCCTGTATTCGGAAATCTTCATAGAATGTGACATATAACATACAATTCTGTACCTAAATATATGTTAGCTATTTATATACATTTTGTGGTTTTTGGATATTTACAGTATTTTTGAAATAACACAATAATTGTATTTGGTTATATTAAAAAGTAATTTGATTTGTTTAAAATGCTAAAATAGCGCCAACGGATATTATGATGTCAATTGACTATTTGAGTCTGACAAGGGGGGGGGTTTTTATAGTTACGTGGTAGCGCCATTTTAGCAAGGCAGTCGTTGTTGAACTGTGAAAGTGTAAGGAGCTCTGTAATACTCATGTAAGTACTGAGAATTGTAATAATATAATTATATAAATGTATTGCCGTAGTTCTTATATTTGTGCTTTTATTTATGGTTTGAAACCAGTAAATAAATCATGCTTATTTGTTTAAATGAACGCTTTTTATTTCCCTTTTGCTCTGGCTAGTCCAACATATATCTTTGCTAACAACAATTAAAATTATTTATTCATTTATCTGTTAAACAAGGCAGTGCAAATCCATTAGATATCAAAATAATGTAAATATTATAAGGCTAATATGTATTATTGTCTGTTTTGAAGGGTCTGGCGCTGTATGCCGAGATACAGGACTCGTCCTAGTTCGGCTACAGAAGCTCTCATGTTATATACTCCCAAGTACTAGCCTGTAAATATGTGTAATCCGTTGTATAATTTTTTGGTGAAAAAAACCTTTCTTTTATTTTTCATCTATGTACATGAATTATAAGTTTGAGAATTGCTGAACATCTTCATCTTCGCTTAAGCGCTTAATATAAAAGTCCAAATTAGTACATGTTCGTATCAGAACTTTGTCCATCACGTCACACGTATAACGACCTTTAATAAAATGGAACTATGACGATAAAAGTACAAATAAAACAAGGTGTGCTTATAGGCGCGAGAAGGAAGACTCACAACGGTTTTCGAATATGATGATTTTCTTAATATTCCTTACGCCAAATCTCCAGTGGGAGATCTACGATTTCAGGTGAGATGAGATAAGTAATAATAAATTATAACCCTGCATGAGGTCCGATTCCCAGATTGGGCAAAGTGTTATTGGGTTTTCTTGGTAGGAGCCCAGAATCTGGATTTGTGCCATGGGACATAACTGGCGAAATGTGGGTGTACTATATAAATATATATAGGTACACCTCTGCTCAACCCTTCGGGGAAACAAAGCGTGATGTTATGTTAAGTTATAACCCAAATTCAGTAGTAATAATAATAAGCATTGTTTTCAGAGTCTCCAGCCACCTGAACCATGGATCGGAGAAAGAAATAGCACCATATACAACGAGTCGAACCTCTGCATACAGTTTGATCTATTCGAGAGAAAACAGCGAGGTAGTGAGGACTGCCTTTACGTCAATGTCTCCACACCGAAGGTATCCACAGCAGGACTGCTAATGCACCTTCTTCCTGTGATGGTATTCATCCGTGGCGGAGGTTTCTTTTTCGGCAAAGGTCTCGCAAAGTTTGAAAATGGCCCAGTGGCCGACTACCTAATAGAACATAATGTTGTGGTTGTAACTTTGAACTACAGACTCAGTGCCTTGGGATTCCTCGCCCTAGATATACCCAAAGTAGCTGGGACTATGAGATTGAAAGATCAGACCATGGCGTTGAGATGGGTTCAAGAGAATATTAAAGAATTTGGAGGGGACAGGAATGATGCCACTATTTTCGGTATTGGTGCAGGAGCTGCCTCCGTAAAGTATCGCATGCTCTCTCAATTAAGCAATGGCCTCTTTCATAAAAAAAAATCCATCCTTGGGCGATAGAGACTCCGGATAGGATTAAAGATCTTGCTTGGAAACTGGCACTAGAGGTCAGGTATCAGGGACCACGAAATGATTATAGAGCGATACATAATCATCTGATGAATACTCCAGCGGAATACATAGTATTAGCCACTTACAAAATACCTGAACTATTAATGGCAAAAGGACTATACTACGGTTTTGTTCCCACTGTTGAAAGAGATTTCGGAACGGGAGATGCATTTTCAACAGAAATCCCATACGAATTATTAAAATCCGGAAGATTCATCAAAGTTCCTGTTCTTAGAGGATTTACAGATTCTGAAGAATTGAAATGAAATCGGCAGGCCTGCTATCGACTTTTTTGGAGACTTCGAATTTGTCGGAGGTATAATTACTAGCTCAAAATTAATGGTTAAGAACGCAGTACTGTTGTACATGTATGAATTTTCGTATGACGGCACCCTGAACCTAATAAAAGCTGCAAGCCAATAAGAAAGGAGCAGCTCATGCGGATGATACAGCTTATGTAATACAAATAGAACCTCTTCGGAATCGTACACAAGATGATATTACAGTAACAGACAGAATTTCGACGATGTGGACCAATTTTGCCAAAACTTCGTGAGTACTTATTTAGATTATGGCTACTTACAACAAAGTAGCAAGCTTTACCAATATCTTAATATTAAATACTGTACAAATTGTTTGGTAAGGTTTCAGGCGTTATAAATTTGTTTAAAAAATTGTTAACATTCCTTTCATTATTGCACGACTCCTGTAAGAAATCTAAACTAAAACTTATGTACGTCACCATCGCCATCTTTATCTAGGTAGGTACTTATTGTCTGGTTTGCTAAGTTGTATTTCGTTTCAGAAACCCCACCCCGATCACCAGCACCCTCTTTCCAGTGTACTGGCCTCCCTACAGCACCAGTGGGCAGTTCTTCATGGTGATAAACAAGGATCTGTCCTTGTGCTCCAACTACGGCGGAGAACGAATACCTATATTCGAAGAAATTACGATTAAATATCATAGCTAGATTCATTTGTCGCGTGTTGATGTATTTACCGGAGTTTATGTTTTCAGATATTCATAAACCACGCATCTTTTCTTCCTTTTAGTGAGGTAATGTTTCTTTTCCATCCAAGACTCCTGCGTTGAACCAATCGATATACTGTACCCATCGAGCCACCATGCAATAATTTTGATCAGGCTAAATTATTAGATAACAAGTGTTCTAATTCTAAAGCTTTACTTTAGCTTACGGAAATGACGAGCATTTTTGAACTTCTGTTGATTTCTTATCATCATAATAAACGCAAGTCAGCTTCGCTCATTGTAACTTATTAGGTAATCGAATGACTAGCTATTTTGTTTTTATAACTAGTTAATAATTAGGTAAGATATGTGTTAAGTACCTACACATTCTAGTGAAAGGAAGATATAATAGTCTATCTAAGAGCTGATCAATTTGCGTAGATTTGTTTTGTATTATATACCGGCAAGTAGAGCTGCCGTTGATAACTGATATGCTAATAGGCAGGTAATAGAAAATAATCAGAAATAACTAAAAGGAAGGACCTCAACTGTATTTATATTGGCCCTTTGCCTCTACAGACTGCAGCAAAGCACCCACAGACAGACTGGTTACAGGTATGCCTGTGTCAATAAGCCTGCCTCCAATTTTTTTTTTGTGAACACAACAATTAATAATTAATGGTTGTTTTTTTATTTGAAAAAAGGTGAGAGATCATTTGTTTGTTGAGGTATTAATTTTTTTTGTATATATTTATGTAACCGCCATCTACTTTTAGTTCAGCATATTAAAAATTATATACTTTTAATTGGTATTACTATTCGTTACTAGAGGTCGTTACTTGAACGTTTAAAATATTTTATTTTCGTTTAAATGAAATTATTACAATTAAAATTATTGATCATAATTAATTTTAGGATTAGTAGTTAAACTTATTTAGTATTAGATTAATTTTATGAATGCAAAATCAATCGAAATTCAAATACAAACTTTTCTTAATTTAGGCAACCCCGTTAACACATGGATAAAATGAGATGAATGAACTATTGTCAAAATTGTACGGTCGCCGGTTGGTTCGAGCTCTCGAATATTCTAGACTAGAATCTGTGAGGCATTACAACTAATTTCTTCATTTGTTTCGGAGCAATTTCTGACAGCAGACAACATGAGCTACGTAGTAAAACGCCTGATTCCTCTGCTCGACCGCGTCCTTATCAAAAGGGCTGAAGCAATTACAAAAACCGCTGGCGGTATCGTCATCCCCGAGAAGGCGCAGACCAAAGTCCTTCATGGAGAAGTTGTTGCTGTGGGTCCTGGCTCCAGAAAAGACAATGGTGACTTCATTCCTATATTAGTCAAGGTTGGCGACAAAGTACTCCTTCCAGAATACGGTGGTACCAAAGTATCCCTAGAAAATGATGAAAAGGAGTACCACCTCTTCCGAGAGACCGACATTCTGGCGAAGATCGACCACTGAATTTTGTGCTAGTTTTAATTTTATGATTCTGATTCTGTATACTTGTTAGTTTTACATTAGAACATGTAGTGAATGGACATTTTGTGATTGTGTAATATGCTACTGTTGTGAGATGGGGTTCAGGATGTTATCTCCTTTGCATTTCTTATTATAAATTTGTTACAGAAAACTTGTTTTTCATTTAAAACATCCATATTAAAATTTCACCATTCAGTTCACACATAACCTAAAAATGGTAAGTTTTGCAAATGCCCTACCCATTCCATATTCAAGTTTACATAACCTAAACAATATTATCTATTGATAACTGTGACAAAACGTATCTACTATTACCTAGTTTGTCACAGTTCGCACCTGGAACAAAGTGCATATTACCTTTTGAGATAACATAGGATCTAATCAAAAGCTGATAAGAGTGGTGATGAGTGATTACCAAATCAATCAATACAATGTTATAATGTATGGACAATTGGAAATTGTAAATCTATGATTGGGAATGACCTACTTGCAGTTTACATTCCATTATAAAGGTACCTTCTGATGGTGTACCTGTGTATCTTAGTGCAGGTACACTAAGATATACAGGTACAAACAAGCTTACTGATATGAAGCTATTCAACAATGCAGACACCTACTGCATAGTTCATTATAACAACTGCACATTTTATTATATGTGAGGAAATTGCATTATAGTATTTTACCTAACAATACTAATGCAAATAGAGAGGGAAAAAAATGATTTGGTTTATCATATAGTTTGGTCATACCCATCTCCCAAAACTTCTGTACTAAGTTATATAACATCAAGGCTTTATATTCATACAGTCACTTGATAAGTATAATTAAGAACGTTTATTCGGAAGGTGGGCATCGTCACAAATAGATGTCAAATATTTCACTGTATTGATTAATTTGGCATTATTTCTGTGTGGAAATAAGAAATGTGGCTAACTAGCGAACTAGAATATTGATTATGAAATGCAATATTAGTATAATAGTATTAATATGTTAGCCACAATTCTTATTTCTATTCAGTAATATTGCTATATGAATCAAAACAGGTAAATATTTAATAGTTATTTGCGACATTGCCAACTTTAAGGAGAAACCCTCTTAATGGCACCAGATGAACTTGCCTTATAATAACTCTGTTATAAATCAGAATGATACAACAACTAGTAGTATAAAATAAAATATATTCGAACAAGTCACATCTTTTGTACAACCCGAATACATTTTCTACTAAATTTAAATCACAGTAAATACAGTATCTGGACAGCCAGTTTACATGAGAATATTTTTTATTTATTTATTTTGTTAGGATAATATAATGATAATGTAGTAGAATCTCAAGATTATCTACTTGTTCATCCAAATGGTTTATTCATTTAATTAATCTCATTCTGTATACAATACAAAACTGTGTTATACTTTTGAGTGCAGCACTAGAACAATGAGTGAATACATTTACATAATCATGGCAAGCTTTAAAATAATATGTTAATAAGTACATTGCTAAGCATATTGGTTACTTAATGTTGTGACTAACCACTGTAAAGAGATTAAAGTTAATACTGAGTTAATTTCAGATATTAAATCTTAACCTATTGACCGCTTGGTTTTATATCAATTGCTGTGCCCCCAGCACCCAGCTCATAAATAGACAAATCTTCGATCAACTTGTGCAATGAAATAAAAAACTAAAAACGAACATAGGTCACGACCGAGGCAGCATGGGCACAAACACATCGCTTGCCCGCAAGAATACTGTATTAACTCTAAAAACATACTTTTTCAGGAGAAGCGATTAAAGCTTTTAGCTACAAATATTGTGGTATTTTCTTAAGATAAACAGTCGGTTTCTTTATTGTTATTATGGATTAGTCTATACTCTATAATTATCTCTGAAGATATTGTTAGTTTTAACATTACTTCTTAAATTATTTATACCTTTTCTAAGGAGGGAACCACTTGTGACTGTATTCTTTTGAATATTACTTTTATTTAAGATGTTTAGTGTGAAATGAAAACAGTATTTATATAATTTTTAATGCAATTAAAGTAAAGAAAAAAACAAAAACAATAAATCAATTCTCATCCATTTATTAGAAAAAGATCTAAACATCAATCTTACCTATAAAAATCGGATGATTAACAATCATAAGCTAAGTAACAAAACATTTGGCTTAAACTTAGGGCAAAATAATAAATTCTAGTCTTGTACCAAAAACAATAATTATCAAAAATCAAGAAGTAAGCAAAAATTAAATTGAACACAAAACAATCTACTAGTCAGACAATTTTTTTTAAATAAAATAAACAAAAACAAAAATCTCAATGTTTAATACGAGTATTAATTAACTAATAGCAACTTTACGCTTTGACCAGGTAACCTGGTTAATAAAATAAAACTGAAAAAAACATAATTCGTAATTTAAAAAATAAAAATCTCAATGAAATCTAAAACAAAATATTGAATAAGTACTACGAAGATTTTAAATAATATTTCAAATTCACTTATAAGTTTTGATAAAAATCTTCATAGTATTTAGGAATTATGTTTTTTTCAACTAATTTCATCAGCCCCTGTTTCTTTTTACTTGGAATTTTAATCCTCTCTGAATAGGCTGCAGATAAATTAAGTGTCATCAAGTCATTTTGAGTGCTTCGAGTGGACCCTGATACTTTTATTCGCTTATAGGAGGTGTCAGAGTAAGATGTTTTATAAAAAAAAAAACCAGGGTCTGATTTCGACACATAAATTACACTTATATCATTCATTTTTACGGTTTCATTTTGAATATTTTTGGAAAAGTTTTTTCCAATCTTTGGTGATACTTGTTTAAAATCGTAAAAGCTGTCGTAAGTTAATTCATTAACTGCAAATGGCTTTCCGTTAGATTTGGCAGTTCTAATTAAAGTAAAATACTGAGCAGGTGAATATATCGCGCTTGAACGAAGGGACTTTTTAATTTTTCTTTCAACCAGAGAATGACAATTGTCACCCTCATTTTGGGTAGTCTTTGTTGGGCTTGGTATAACCTTTTATAACAAGCTACCCTCTTCTTTGCTAGATTTGCCTTTTGATGCGTTTAAAACGGAAGTAAAATCCAAGCTTTGTTCAAAGGCATACTATTCTATAAACGACTACTTAAATGATAAGAATAGTTGGTCGCTGTGATTAACTCAAGACAATGTTTATGTTCTTTCTCCAGATTACCTACTGACAAGTTATATGACTTTATATAATTGTTTTTTTATTTTTTTTATTTGACTTTATAAGTCAAGCTATTTTTTAATTTTATTTCAATTTATTGTTGACATAATCTACTCATTACAATGTTTTTTCTAATGAGTTGTATTGCAATATGTGGTTAGCTAGTGACCTCGACAATTGATCATATTAGTTATTGTTATTAGTAATTAACTGTTTGTTTTATTTATTTTATCTCGATGGTCCTAGTTTATCATTTATAACTTCCAGTTACAACTATATGTAAGCGGGCACGCCCTTTATGCCTGGAGGCTTTTATTTAGATAAGTTCTGTTTACGTTTAGTTTTTATTTCTGCCTGAGTATAGTTCTCGATGATGTTGTGTGGTATATTGGCGTGTGCTAGCTAACATATGGCTAATAATTTAAATTATGTTTTGTGTTGCGTAATCTAAATTATTTTGAATACTATTATATAGAATCTTATTTTTTTGTTCTTCTAACTGAACAGACAGCTGTGCTGCTGGGGAGTTTGTTGCGCCACTTCTTCTTCCCAGCTAATGCACTAGGAAGTGGTGAAGGGTGGGCGTTTTGGGGGACTGTCTTATGTAATTTTGACGTTCGAAAAGTGCTGATTCTCAGCCTAGTTTGAATAAATGACTTTTGAATTTGAATTTGAATTTGGTATGTCCCTTAATTAAGAATTTGTGGGTAATGGAACTAATATTTTGAAATTTACATACTGCTAAGATGTACATTGAAATCATATAACGGTTTTTCTGCTGCCCGCAGCAATTGTCACTGTAGAATATTACATCAATGGATTGCTCAGCCTTAGTGTCTATTTGGTTAAGATAATTCCACACGCAACTTGCTATCTCATTCACACCACGATTGCCATGCCCTTCATGCCATACATTACAATAAACATCTCTTGTCTTCAAATCAGTTATTGAAAAATTTAAGACATTTAATTTGGAGATGTAATAAAAGTTACTTACATCCCCTCTTGGACAAGGCATTGTTGCTTGTAAGTCATAGACAGCAACTACCACACTGCTGCCTTTCAATTTGTCTTGCTCTTTCTCGGCTCTCGATAGCTCTTTTTCTATTAAATGTGTATCATACTCAACTCGGAGTCGTTGTTTTTCATCACCGGTAGCATTCATGAATGCCTCACAAGTGTCACATCTGTCTTTTTTAGGTGAATAAAAGGCGATATTAAACTCATTATTGAATATATGGCTATACATAACATAGTTACCATAAGGCTTATATTCAGTCTGACATAACTTAACGTAATCTTTGTGTAGATCAGTCAATGTTTTACTGCCATCAATATAAAGCTTATTAGTATTACTGCGACAGTAATGGCTATCCATAGTCGGAATAGATTGTATGTGCTCTCTTATTTCGGATTTAATAATATCTGGTATTTTTGCATGATTTGCATGCTTCCCTCTGCCATCTACAGCTACAACATTATTCAAAGAAGGTATTCGCTTTTCAAACGCGGTCCTTATCACGCGGTCATTTAAGGCAAGTGTGGATTTAAAAAATGTTTTACAAACACGTACTTTACTATTTTGAACCGAAAAATTAAATGCATTGTTGTTTTGCCTAGGATTTTCCGCATTCGTGTATTTATATTTCGGCTTAACTACAGTAGTGCTGTTAATGATGTATTGCCTCTGCATAGTTACGTTGCCCAAATTGTAATAATCATCAAATAATTTTTTTCTTTCTTCTTCTGATACATTTGCAGAACATTTTAGGCGACACTTCTCACCACATGGTGGCCCTACTTTTCTGGCTGGAATGACTTTCTTTAGTTTTTTTGATGTGTAGCTTTGACCTGTGTTTCTTAAACGTTTCGCGACTTCTGACTTCCAGCTGCTAACATTTCGTTGTCGTTTTCGTGTCAGTTTTTTGTTAGAATCTAAGTTTTCAAGCTGAGAGTTTGCTAGTGGAATGTTTTCGCTGCCAGAGAAGTCTAATGCAGGTGGAATGATTTCGCTGTTAGAGGAGTGTAATGCGGGTGGAATGTTTTCGCTGTGGGAGGAATGTGAACGTGCACCTGAAGCTAACGATGATGAACTACTGGAGCTGGAAGATGAAGACGAATCCGTTGATGAGGTCGAATCTGTTGATGATCTTGACGCTGATCTATGTCTATAGTTCGGATCTTTAACGCTGTCATCTGAATCGAAATCGGACTCATTTCTTGTATCGGCTTTACTTAGATCTTCAGTGTTCGATATTATTTCATTAATATCATTATTTTTAGCATCATTTTCCAAACAATAACTAACATTTTCAATAGCACTGGCTGTCTCAATACTATGATCTGATGCATTTATATCTTCATGAAACAAATTGGTTTGTATATTAGCATTTGGAACTGATTCACATGCTGTATCAACACTTTCTAAGCATTCAATGTAGCCAGGGCCTTGTTCATCCAAGCTAGTATCAAGATTTTCACATGGGTTCAAATTATATTGACCGTTATTCGATGTCTCACCATGCGTTGCTATACATTTCCGAATATATGCCAGTCTTTTCTGTGGTAACATTCTGAAATAAAGAATAAGAAACTGAAGATCGAAGACCAAATTAGACATACTGCTATCTAAATTATTTAGGTACAAACAGAACAACGTAGTTTTAACGTTTGATACATTGACATCAACTTAAATTCAAATGAATACAGACATATTTTGAAATAATACTTGAATAAGATACAATTTATGGTGAATAAAGTAGTAAACAAAAAAAAACACAAAACTTTTAATAGATCATAGGCATAACTCAAAATAATACTTTGTTCATTTAAACGCAAGGTACTTTATGCATTGTTATTGTGTACAATACGGGTTAATTTTCGTGTTAGAACTATATTCTAAATAGGAATTAAAAAATAAAATACTTACTTTATGAAAAATATAGCAATAAATCACAAAAATACACTTTTCTTCCTAAGGTTGAACCGAATCTATGTATCAATAGTAGATAATACTTTGTGCCCTACAACAACACGCGTCTAACTAGTTCAAGGACAGGTGCAATACTGAACGTGACGTTCTTCCTTTTTCTATTGAATAGAAAAGAGCGAGAGGGATAAAGAAGCAACTTTCGTAATTGGCTCATTCAAGGTGCAAACGATTTTTGACCTTATTCAAAAGGTAGAACGTACTTTTTTTAGTCGAACTGTATTATTAAGTCAGCTAGTGCCAAATTTTGACATAATACTGTATTCTTCCGGACAAGCGACATTTAGTCAACCCCAAATCCGATTGGGATGGTCAATAGGTTAATAACTAGGTACTTATTTGACTGATTTATATGCAACATAGCATGCTTACAACAAAAAAGGTACATTATAATGGCATATCAATACATCATTAAAATGCATAATCTATTGTAAAGATATGGCTGTGCGTCTCACTGCAGCAGACAATGCTGGGTTTGGGTCTGGAGGCTCAGTCAGAAGCTGGACTGATGTCCAACAGCCATCCTCATTAGACTGACGTAGCGCCTCCATGGTTGCTTGGACTCTTTGTCCATCTTCAAATGTTGCTGCAGCCTTTACAGGTTCCTTCACCCAGTCCATCTGTTCTTTGACTGGCAAGAAAGCTTCCTTCAAGGCACTAATCATCTTACAGAGTCCTTTTATGTATGGTTTAGGAACAACGCTAGAGGCACAACTCAAATCTTCAACATCAACATAAATTACCTCTTCTTTATCTTGAGGCCTCTTTCCTTCGTCCTCTGTAGACTTAGCATTGGGTTTATGTAATTTACCATGCAGGTCTCCTCCCTTCACAACCAGGTATCCTTTCTTGCTACACACATAAATCTCTTGATTAAAGCAAGGTCCAGGTAAGTGATTGTTCAATGTAGCTGTTACTAACAAACCTTTATCCATTTGTAATTGGAATGTGCAAAAGTCTGGGGCTGTAATCTTCCTTATTCCATTCACTTTGCTTGTTTCTTCTACAAAAGTCCTCAAAACTCCATGTACTTTGACAACTTTTTGACCAGTCAGGAATGATACGAGATCTATAACATGACTACCAACTAACGTAAGTGTGCCTCCTCCCATGGTATCGTCACACAACCAGTTGTAGGTGTCACTTATCAGCGGGCCCATCTGAACTCTTACATCTACTAAAGTCAATTCATCAGGGTTGCCCAAATAGCCTTCTTGGATAGACTTCTTCATATGACTGAAAGCTGGCAAGAAACGCAAGGAATGGTTTACTATGGATATCAGAGTCGGGTAGTACTGAGCAGCACGCACCATTTTCAAGGCTTCAGCCTGACAGAGCCCAGCCGGCTTGTCGCAAACAACATGCTTGCCTATACCCAATGCCTTTACGGATATCTGGGCGTGTAAGTTAGGCGCACATACAATAAACACTAGGCTCACATTCTTCTTTAACAAAACGTCATCGATTTTGTTCGTGAAAAACGGGATCTTGAGCTCCTTAGCGGCTATTTCAGCTTCCTGCAGAGTAACTCCCCATATCGCTTCCACTGGAAATCCTTTTTCTCTTAAAAATGGCACTAATACCTTCGCGATAGCCCCAGTTCCAAAAACCCCAATTCCCGGCAACATTGTTAATTTGCAAACAAGCGGCTGGTTTCGCAATAACTATTGAAATCACTAAAGCCAAACAATCTCTAGTTTCTCACGTAACATAGTCACAAGTTCCAATATCTTTGTTAGATTTTATAAACTCACAAATACACAAAAACTAATACGCGACAAACAATCAAGTTTGTCTCGTATTTGATGAAAATCAGAGCTAGTGGTGTACATCATGTACATATAAATAAATGCCGATAATATTCCATGTCGAACTTGTTGAGGAGTCTATTCATAAGAAATGGGTGTACAGTCACGAGCACCAATATGTATCCACTTAGCAAAACTCAAAAGCGATTTTCGCTTGGAATAACGACTGCAACTTGGAGATAAGACCTATTTCATATTAGTGTGGGTTCCAAAATAGTATGTTCGTAACAACATAAAATTACAATCACCACAGTAGGAGAAAATCACTTTTTAAAGTTGCTAAGTCTATACATATTGGTTCTCGTGACTGTACCTATGTTTTTCATTTCATTAATATTTTCACATTTTGATGGTATCTGTATACTATTTAACAGCCCTACAAAGTTCGAAGCGTTCGTTGGCAAAATTATAACAATGGAGGCCGCCCATTGTTATGTTTTGCCAACGAACATCGTTTGATGTATCGACATCGGCAATTTATTCCACGATCTACGCCCAACCCAAATATCAGCTGTCTGGATTGTCAAATTTGACGTTAAAAACTAATATATAGATTGCCAGTCGACAGCGATGCGGATGGATTTTACGATGTTATATTTTAGTTTTTGAATCGTTTTAGTTAAGTTAGTATATAATTTTGCTATTTTTATTTATTAATTTGTTATAAGTTGTCATGTACCCACTTGTAAATATTACCCTTCAATAAATTAGCAGTATATTGCCATATTTAAATAGCCATTAGTTTTTTCATGTGGCATTTAAAATATTTAAGTTTTGCGGTGAGTACCGTACCGTCCTTTAGACTATTATTTAATTAAGTAATCTAAGTTTGGTGTTGGTGGGTCAAAAACCTTTCAACCGTACACACGGCTACACATCAACCTGTACATTTCCAGTATAAGCTGATCTCGCATTGTATAGGTTTTCCGTACAATGCGAGGTCAGCGTACACTGGAATTGTATAGCTTGATGTGTAGCCGTGTGTACAACGACACGTCAAGTTATAAATTACCAGTATAAGATGACCTCGCATTGCTTAGGTTTACCGTACAATGAGAGGTCAGCTGATAATGGAAATGATAACTTTATGTGGCTATAAGCTAGCTACGCATGAAAAACTTGAAACGCCGTCGTTTTTTATAATGTCATTCCATGCCTGTGATCACGTGAGTGCAGCTGGAGCCAAAACTCTATGGCCACGAGTTTTATAGCCGAGCCAGCTATACCGGGCTACACCAGCCTATCCTATACTATTAAACGAGCAATATTTGTATGTATATATTTATATATATAAATAGGTGGTATATATATTTGTAATCGCTTTCTCAAAAACGATGATGACTAAGACGATGAAAGTTGCAATAAAAGGGTTTACGAGGGAAAAATAGCTAGCTAGGTCTCATAAGAAAATTCGTTTTCTCTGTATTTTTAACCGTCGCCCAAATTAGAACAAGAATATTGACAGCTTAGAATAATTACATGGCAGTATAGAATTAGTAAGTACCTACTATCAAGGCAGTATGAAATTAGTATGAACTTTCCTATAATATTAAATGAGCATGCTCTATTTTCACCAGTGCAGTGGTGAGGAGCTCGTGGCTAAGTAACAACAGCCGCACTGGTCGATCCATCAGGTAAGCTACGCTTGCCGGGGTTGGTCAGTGGATGGGTGACCATCTTTACATACCGAGAATCCTCCGAGCATCGGAAAGCACGTTAAGCCGTTGGTCCCGGCTGTCATTCGTGGATCTTTGACAGTCGTTACGAGTCGTCAGGAGCCCGAAAGTCTGACACCAGTCTTACCAAGGGGTATCGTATTACCCAGTTACTGGGTTGTGGAGGTCAGATAGGCAGTCGCTCCATGTAAAATACTGGTATTCAGCTGCATCCGGTTAGACTGGAAGCCGACCCCAACATAGTTGGGAAAAGGCTAGGTAGATTGATTGCTCTATTTTCAACAGAACAGAGCTCGATCGCCCAGGTACTGACACTTCACATGTGTATTAGTTAATTAAGTACCTACATTAAACTAATACAAGGGTTCCTAGATTATAAAATATACAAATCTGGAAATGGAACCCAAGACTTTTTTCTTAGCCTGCTCGGACGGATAGGTTAATTCTATCATAGCTTTTTCACTTTAGGTCGATTCGCAAGGAGCTAAAACAATTATTAATTCCATGTAATTAAGTAAGAAAATGTAGGTACAACTGTAGATTGGTACATTCAACGGGATTTCAAATTATTTATGACTAGCTGACCCGACAGTGAAAATTTCAATAAGTCATACAAAATTCCTGTAGAAACATCACTTTCAGTTTTCCCGAATTTTCTCATTTTTCTTTTCTGGATATCCTGATTCGAACTAAGTATTACTTACAAGCATTTTAAAACAAAAAATTACCAAATGGGTCCATCCGTTCTTAAGTGATGCGCTTACCAACGAACAGCATTTCATTAACCGACTTTCAAAAAGGAGGAGGTTATATGTTCGTCGCGTATGTATGATTTTTTTCTTTTTTTTTAATGTCTGCCGATTTCTCCGTCAATTGCGGACCGATTTTGAAAAATTATTTTTTTGTATGAAAGGGTATGCTCCCAAGTTGGTCTCATATAACTACAACATTAACTTTGCTTGGATAGTTTTTGAGTAAGCTTCAATAATACGTATTTTTCCCACTTAGTATAAGTGGATGATATTATGATAACTTGCTGTCACTGTTATTTACTTATCAGGTAGTGGTATTCGAATTTCTGTGGGGGTAGGTTCCACAACTAAAAAGTGAAAAATAAAAACTTTAAAAAAAAAAAGAACAACGGACTTCAAAAAAAAAAACAGTACAATGTGAAAAATAGCTTTAATTTCGGAAGTCGGTGGCAAAAAATAAAAATTCAAAACCAAAGACACCGACTTCGGAAATTAAAGTTATTTTTCACTTTGTAGTGTTTTTTTTTTCGAAGTCGGTTGTTTTTTTAATTTTTTATTATAGGATAGAAGATTACCTAATAAATACCACATGTACCTAAAAAACCCTGTCCGATCTGAAAGCAGTAGGTACATAGGTACCTACCTATGTATATACCTACCTCTTTCGGATCGAACAGGGCTTTTTTGCTGCAATAACATTACCAAAACTAATACAAAATAAATTGTTATTGCCATTTAAAATACACATTTTTAGTACCAAAATTACCCGAAATCCATTAAAAATTAGCAATTTTTCGACGTCATCACACTCATCACCGTATAGACACTCGCTAAACGTCAGCCGCCTGCACCACAGGTAATGCCGGTAAAAATCCCCATTGAAAAAAAAATGTGGTGAATGTTATTATTCTCTTTTCCTGAAAATTACCTCATAAATAGACTTTCAGTACGATACTTAACAACAGCAAAACCCTCACGGGAAGGACAGGTTTTTTTTTAACTTATGCAGGTAGTTTCCCCACTTACTCACCTGCGATAAGTTAGCTCTTTGTTTAGGTATCAACCAACACATACATTTTTCACAATTTTCTTTTAGAGATATCGTTATATTAATTGTACGCGTGTAAGTGGAACAAAGAATAATATTAGTTGAGTAAACAGTAGCATCGTAAGTCACACTGTATGGCGCTTATAACGAATCACTTTTCGTCGGAGCGGTTAAATTCAATGCTTTGATATCCGCCACCTGGAGTCGTAGGGTTGTTGCAGAGACTTGTAGGATTAAAACAAAAATATTTATACAATAACTTGCTTCGTCTTTCATGTGAAACTTTCGAATACTGAATGTTTTTTTATGAGGTAGGCATGTGTATGTCAATTATTTTGACCTTTTTATCGTTTTAAATTAATTGTATGCCTGTGCCTAGGAACCTACTTGCTACCTACCTACCTAAAATGTGAACTTGTACCAATTTAAAAAATATATTTTAGGGATCCTTCTTCTTTAAAGGAGCTAGCAGCTATCGAATTGCGTAAAAAAAATCGGTAAACGATTAAGACTAATCTGTTTCATTTTGACAGTTCAACAAAATTCATTGCGTGATTTACGTTGTTGAGCAGATTTTTGTTTCGAAGCAATGGATTAGCAATCTCTTTCAAAATGATTCAGATTGTGATTGATCGTGTATTACGTAATTAGGGTGCAGGTAAGTATTTTAGTTACCAATTTATTTTAAACCTGGCGGTTAACGTAGGTTAACATAAGTGCCTACTTAGATCATTTATTTTATAAAAAGTTACATCTTTTTCTCAACCAATAATTGTAGATTTAGTATATGAGAATATATTTTATTTTGTGCTCTTTAGAAATCCTTTCGTACCTACGTAGTAACTAGCAACCCTATCGACATCCTATTTGCAGCAATTCGTCTAACACCTCGCAGTTGGAAGCCGCCGCCGATCATCTCCACAATTAGGGCTGACTGACGAGCTTGAACTAATATTAAATACCACCCTAAATTAGAGCTAACGACATCATCATCGGATGCCTGGTCCTACACATTCATTTCTTTTCAGGCGGGAACATTGAAAATTGCAACTGGACGCGGTTTCACATATCTCTTGTACATTTATTTCATTTAACTAACTGATTTCTAAACTGTTTAAGGATATACCTAGGTTCCTACTGCATGCAGTGGAACACAGTTGTTACCTATATCAGGTAACACCTGATGGTTCAGCTGTAATCCTGAATTCGATACCAACAATCGTATGCAAAGAGTAATACGGTAATTTTACTTACTTACCATCGAATTGCTTTAACAAAAACCTTGAAGGGTTCTACTTGCTTCGCTAATCTCTAAATCTAAACAGTTCAGCAGCTTAGCATACAGCTATGTTCACTGACGACTGACTATCCCATACCGCGAAAGTAAGTTTGTCACAATAGACAGAGAGTTAGTAAAAACTACTGAACTGATCATAATGATATTTTACAGATATCCTGTGACCTGGATTACGACATAGGCTTGTTTTCATTTTGAATATATTTGTATTAAAAAAATAATAAACGCAGACGAAAGTCGCGAGCAACAGCTAGTAAGAAACATATGGTTTTATTTACCATGATGCACCAGCTACCAGTACACGCCAAAGTTTATGAGCTCTCGGAAGTTGCACGCAAGTGGCTGCGCATTAAGCATAGGTACTTTAGTAAGTAGATCTACCTTTTACTTACATAATTATGCGCCGTGCGAGGTTTCGTACTCGGGCCTACGTTCAGAGGGTTCATAAAGTTTTGCGAAAACTGTAGGGGGACTGGTGACAGTTTCACCAAATTTCCTTTATTATCTGTTCTGGTTTAACAGCCTAGACCAGTATATTATTCGCCAGCCATTTGTTATTAACATAACATCACGCAGGTAGATATTCCCCGAACGGTTAAGCAGAGGTGTACCGATACTGCCCTGCTAAGCTGAAAGGCGCTATCTCAATCGGAGTAAGTTTTGAGAAAATTGAATTAAATTTTGTGTAAATTGTAATTTAAGGAAACATAAGGATATAAAAAACTTCCGAGTGGTTTTTTTTCATGTTTTAAGTTAGATAGCGGTTTATGGCTTATACTATTAGATGCGAAATGGTTATAGCTCTTGAATGGTATAACAAAACTAAAAGGGCATATCTCAGAGATAGCGCCTTTCGGCTTAGCAGGGCAGTATAGTACTTACACACACATTTCGCCAGTTATGTTCGTCATTTATTATTATTTCTTCTAAATTACCTTATCTCACTCAACTTACCAAAACCGAAAAAGTTATTGTAAAATGCCGCAAGGGTTCACTCCGGGGTGTATCTGCGTAGCACGTGTGTGACATGGTGGAGTTGTTCTGAAAGTATTGAGTGTCGCGGAAGTGTGACCCGCGCGGCTTTCTGTCACACTTTTTCTACGAACACTTCGACGCTAATTGCTTCACACTTTTGTGGGTTTGATTTCATGTCATTTTAGAAAGAAGTTTTTGGAATTTTAAGTGGTTGTATAAGACTTTAAATTCTTATATGAAAATTCATGGAGTTATCGATTAGTTGAATCTAATCGCACAGGTGCCTCTGCTACCGTCGCTTGGAGCTGGCCCACGTGATTTGAACCTTACTAAGATGGGCCCAAGACAAACCTATCTACGGGTATAGGCCTCATGCACCTGTTCTTTATGATACCGACACAGCAACAAGGTGCAGCCTATACCTACTGGAGATGATGGGGATGGTAGAAACTCTACAAGGAGCTTTTACTACTTACCTACAAAAAATACCTGTGGCCATATTAGAAACTTAAAACTACTTTCTTAAACAATCTATATGTATCTCGACAATCTAGGCTACCTTACGTTCTCTATACTTTTAAATAAATAAAAAATCACCCCCTCAATAAAGACCGTGTTTCACAACCATGGGCTATTTAGAAGTATACAAAAACATACCAAAACGAAGAACTATGTATTTCTTGCGTAAACCATCGTTCATTAGTCGAGGAGTAATACTGAAGTTTCTTCGGGAGGGGCGAGTGTTGGCGCCGCCCAACGAGCCATGCCGCCCGCCTTGCGCCCGCGCCGCTCAAATGATCAACGTCACGCCGGTAGACAAGAGACCACAAAACACCCTTAAAAATTCTTCACATCATGTTGACCAAACTCTTTCAATAAATATTTAAAAAAAAAGTTTCAAGTTCGGAATTTAAAAATGTGCTAGTGTTGTAGTGAAAGTGATATAAATTTGTGCAATATTAAAAATGCCTAGAAAACGAGTGAATCGGTCCCCGCCGGTTGAGAAACGGACAGACGAGGCGGATGAAGATGATTTCTTTTTTGATGATACTCAATCAAATTCAGGTTAGTGGGGGTTTTAATTTTACAAATAATCTTTAATACCTAAAGCTAGAAGTTGGGCGTTTCAGTATTTTACCGTAGTTTTTTTTTATTAATGCACCTTACTTAGAATTAAAATGACTAATTGTGACATTGGCTAAATGCACAAGCCGTGCAATGGCAAAAAAAAAATTGTTTTATATAATTATTTTGAAGCATAGGAGACAGCTACTTCCTCCTAAGTAGGGCAGCGCGGGGTCACTTGATCATGATTTTGTTCAAAGCAGTATAGCTTCGAATTAATGAAGTGATAAATAATGATACTTTTTAAAATAAATATAAGGCTGTTGATTTGGGTATGTAACACCATCATTATTTTTTCGTAAATACGTTGTTTTCCTAGACAATTTAAAAAAATATGAATATCACAAACGTCAGATGGCTAATTTGACCCTACTAGGGGTCAATCGAGTCACCCCACGGGGCTAGTTGAGCCAGTGGACTTAAAAGGTTTGTTTCATAAGAGAATTAATATAAACTACGAATAAAATCGTTCATACATATTTAATAAACATTCTTAGGTAGCAATAGGAACATATTAGGAAACAATAGACAAGTAAAAACTAACTTACCCTTATCACGCAAACATAAACTGCACCAGCAGAAGAGGTGCAGTTAACATGTGCCTATTTACGGCAATCGTTGCACTGCAGCTACTCTTCGCCTGGAAAGCTATATAGCAATACAATTAAGTTATGAAATATGTTAGCACAACACAACATCAACCTACAACTGTGGTCATGCTCAAGTTCACCATTTTATTACCATTTGAATCGAGCCACTTTAAGACTAATAATATTACATTATTTTTGATTCTGTCATAGTAATAGCACATGTGTGAGTACTATGTACCGACTATAAAGCTACCATTTAGGTACTGGGTATGTCTTTCATTGACTTGAATGTGCCTTGGCGGCTGAGAGTAGGTATGTCATGCTCACTCTAATGTCTCGCTGACGGTAGCGCGTGTGTTGGATCATTTAGCTCCCTTCAAAATGGTTGAGCTGAATGGTGCTAATCCATGCGTCATGCTCGTGAACGGGCGCCGTCAGTGGGGACTGGTCGCCTCTTGGCTGATTTTAATTTAATTTAATTTTTGATTTTCTTTTTTCTTTTTGTTACGGACGCTTTTAACGTTTTGCATCGTTCTCAAATGTATAACTTCAACATGAATGATGTAACCAATATTTTGTAACCATATCATGATTTAAAAGAGTGTCCGTGGAGTTTCTTGCCCGTTCTTTTCCATAGGTACCTACTACGCTTTGGAATGGGCAACTAGCTTCATCTTTCTGACTGACCGACCCCTTGACAATTCAAAAGTGCCTGTAATTGGTTTATTTGAAATAAATGCTTCGAGTTTGAGTTTGTATAAACACACTATTATGAAATTAAAATACACTTACTTGATTGCCGTAACACAACAAACATAGGTTGGATACCAAAAGTTACGACAAATAGCTTTTTTTACTTTTGGGGCGAACATACAGGCAACGTACGCGCACACTCACCACGCAGTACTACGCACCTGAACTTATTCTGAAGAACATCCAGTAATGTCACGTAATTTAAAAATAATAGCTTCTGCCGCGTGATATCTTTATAAATTATAGCCTAAGTTACTCAGTGATAATATATCATTCTTCTGGTGACAGAATTTTTAAAATCGGTCCAGTAGTTTTTGAGTTTATTCGTTAAAAACAATCATACAAAAAATCTAATATTTTCTCTTTATAATATTAGAGTAGGATAGTAAGTAGGGACACTAAGAATTAAGAGCACTCCAAGAAGGTTAGAGCAGATTAATCACTAAAATTGACTGCAATTAATGCCCCGGCTTCACGCTTCATCGTGCCTGCACTCATACATAGCATGCATACATTTTCCTCAGGTCGGAGTTCACAAGAGCCACAACACAGAAATGCCGCCAACGCACGGGAACGAGCAAGAATGAGAGTCCTCTCTAAAGCATTTTGCAGGTTCACGTCAATTAATTTCTTATTCACGCTAGTTGGAAACAATATGCTCTTGTCTTAACGTAAACATAACCTTCTTCTTTTCGCACCGAACCAGCCGAATGATCTTCTTAAAACCGCTGGTACGGTATAAAGAAGATCCAATAAAATTTGATGCATATATTACTGCAGGCAAACTTTTGTATAAACTTTTATCTTTGAAGCAAGAGATCTCTATAAAAATTAGAAACCTTTTAGCCTTTGCAATCTTTGTCATATTTTTAACATCTAATTCTCTTCCAGACTGAAAACCACACTACCCTGGGTACCAGCGGATACAAAGCTATCTAAACTGGACACGCTACGACTAGCTGCATCCTACATAGCGCACCTAAGAGCTTTGCTACTCGAGCCGAGGTCTGCGCACACGCCACCGCATCCACTTAGCCTGGTAAGACCCTAAAGGCTGACGCACATTTTGGTAGGCCATATTGATAGGCAAAATGCCCACAGACCTACATCGCATTTTATATGAGCCTTCGCACACTAAAGGTAGCCGCGCCCCAGCTTTTTAAATTGAAATGCGTTACGATGTGGCCCGCGCCGGCTGTAATATGCACTAAACTTTTAAACTACTTATATTTCGTTAAAAAAAAATTGTAAGCTGTATCCATCCATCAGTATTACTTATTGGTTGACGCACTGCAGTCTGCAGTGTCATACACGTTCTCGTAGAATAAATTCGTAGCACTTCTACGAGATGTTACAAGACCTGTGATCATTACTTGCACCCTGCACAGTCGTCACTTTAACTCAGCGTGTTCTTAAACTTTATAATAAAGGCTTGTGCAAACCAGCGCGACTTGTCGCGCGACGCGACACGATCAATACAATTTCTAAGAAAACTTCACAGTATAACAATAACCGGTGTCACGTCGCGCGACAAGTCGCGCTGGTTTGCACAAGCCTTAATATGATTTATATAGAAATGTAGATACCTCCTACCAATTTAGGATATATAGAAAGGACCTCCGTTGTCGTAGATGTACGTAGTACCCATTCGTAGCACATCTACGAGACTTGCTACAAATATTGTTATCGCTTAGTACACCATGATCTGTGGCTTAATTTATGTACAATATTGTAAAGACGTATACTGTGAAGGGAAAGCTTTTACTACTAGAAACAAAAAGGAGCTCGAAAGCCTATAATGATGACCAGAATCTACCGCGACATTGCACAATCTGCGAACACGGGCTACCGCTAACATTCCGCACTAGGGTACCTTTTTTAACAGGTTTATGACCTGTGGTTTTGAACATATCTGCTACTTACTTTTATCTGAGCTAGTATAGTAAAAAACATGATGTGACTTTTATAGAACACAAAAGTGTTTAAATTAAACATGTAACTGCTGGCGTTCTTGTGCCGACATTTCCCACCTGTGTGCATTTTGCGTTAGTAGTATTCAACTCACTCACGAATTTTTTATTTTTAGCAAATGTTTCTCGTCTTCAAATGATCTTAATATGAGAGATATGTGATTGGATAAGTGGAAATGTTCCAAAAAGTCTTGCATTACCTACTTGCAAACATTCTTCATTATTCGCATTTATTCCGTAGGTACAGTAGTGGGTACTTTGTAGAGATGTTTTAATTAGGTATCCATATTAGGTACAATGAACAATTAATTACCTATTGCCTATCTGTCTGGTTTTTTTTAATGTTTCTTCAAAACATAACGAAACAGCCAAACAACAAACCGCCTAAACATTCATCACTGTTGTTGTGGCGACAAGTTGAAACTACAAAAAGTTAGCACCCGTCCATTTATCAGAGAGGCGTGAATCTCATAATTGTTCACAATTTATTCCCTGTCACGGCTGTCATCCCCTTAATCGTGCGGGGCACGAGACTGCCGCAATGAATTACTGACGGGCTCACGGGCCTAAAGGGCATTTGCCAAACGCCGAAGCGCGAGCGCTGTCGTCGCAGGATTAGTGACACGTTCCACGAAGGTCGCATACTTGATCGATAGCCGGATTAACGGTTTGTGAACGCATCGTTAAAGAAAGAACATTTTTCAAAATAAGAATTGTTGAAACAAGTGAGAAACAATATTGATCGAATTTGTGCTCTTTTATGTGGATAGACAAGATATGTTAAGCTAACTAACTCTACTATTGTAAAAGCGGTCTGGGCTATTTTATTCTAGATGTGCCTACAGCTTTCTGTAGGCTCATATTGCTAAGATCATGAAAAAAAACTGCTTGTTTAGTTAAATTTGTTTAAGATTTGCATTTGTAGCGGTACAATCTTCGTGTGTGTTCCATAGAGGACATGCAAAATAAATACTTTTTTGGTAAAAAAAATCAAGAGTCACTTTTCCGACCCTTCCGTCGGTATACAAACAACAAAAAAGTATATCGGTACAAGTGGAACGAAGAAACATAGAAACAAAAAGGTTATAACAATAAACAGGAGAGTTTTACGCTGCGCACACGAGCTGACCAAAAGTTTGCAGCTGTTACGAGTATAAATAAAGTTTATCTCCGGACGTTAAAGAGATGCTCCAGTTTTATTGTTCCCTGGCTGTTTCTTTGTCTTATTTACTGCTTCATTACGAACATAAGGAGGTTGTGTTTTACATCCATGTTCTCTATTTCAGAAAGTTACATTTTACATGATTTCTACGCCATCGCCAATAAATATTATTTGTTATAACTACTTCATATGATCGACATATGCCTAACCTTTTCCCAACTATGTTGAGGTCGGCTTTCAGTCCTGGATAATGCTCTATTATTTTTATAATACTATTATTTCTATTTCTATAATCTTCAGGCATTATTAGGTAAAGATTGGCTAGACTCATTCATAAGTATGTTCCACTATCCATATGAAATGGCAACGATTTTTTTTTGTTGCGTCGATGCATGTGTTCGTCAAAAATCCGACTTTGTTTGTTTGAACATAAAAAGTGCGGTCAAGTTATGATTTCGCAATAAACGTATCCTACATACCTACTTGTTACTGTATTTTGCTAAATGGGTGGTCGACTAATGGTTTTTTAGACTTCACGTTTAACCGACTTCCAAAAAGGAGGAGGTTCTATAATCGTAGCAAACTTTTTTTTTAATGAATGTCCACCGATTTGTCCGTCAATTGTGGACCGATTTTGAAAATTCTTTTTTTGTTTGAAAGGGTATGCTCTCGAGTTGGTCCCATATAAACTTTATTAACTCGGCTTGGATAGTTTTTGAATTAGCTTCAATAATACGTATTTTTTCCACTTTGTCTATACGGATGATATGATAAGTTCATGTCACTATTATTTACGATAGTGGTGTTCGAATTTGTGTGGGGTAGGTAGGTACCACAACCAAAAAGTGAAAAATAAAAACCTTATACAAAAAAAAAAACAACCGACTTCCAGAAACACTACAAAGTGAAAAATAACTTTAATTTCGGAAATCGGTGGCGAGAAACAAAAATTCATAACCAAAGACACCGACTTCCGATTTTTTTATATGATTCTTACTGAAAATCTAGATAATCAACCAAATTACCAACCTAAACCCACCCTTATTTCCAGGCATGGCCCTTCGCCTTCCAGCACGGTGGTACACTCAGCTGCGCAATATCACAACGATGGAATGTCAACCCGCCAAACAACGACTCTTCGACCTGCCGAAACGCCCAGCCTCCTAGAGAGAACGTGCAAGACAGTCATAACAACTGCGAAGGTTACCAAGACTACCCAGACAATGAATATGAGGAGCGGTGCTATGAAGAAATGACCACGAACGAATCTTGCGCACCTATGCAGTACTGCAATTATGGGTACAAAGATAATTACTATGATATGAGAAATGACATGAGGAATTCTTATGCATCAGATAGTATGATGAATTAATTTTAATTTATAGGAGAGACTTTTGACCAAAGAATTTTCAATTAATTATTTCTGTACATGATTTTTAGGTATGGTGGAATATTCTTATTTAATTGATTGAGATTTTTTTTTATTAATGTATTTAATAAAGAAACGCATTCGATCTACTTTCATTAATTTGTTTATCTTTTTAGCATAACGGTTTTATTAATTTTACTTTAATCAGGAATATTTAGAGGTATGAGGAACAGGGTGTAAAGTTCACTCATCCTCTATATAAAAGGGAGGACTCTCCGACCAGACGGGCGTCGTGTGGGCAACTGCCCAACGGCTGAAGTCGGATAGTCTTTTATATGTCGTTCGCTCGGTAAACTCTAATTGCGCGATGCAGGATTTGTGTGACGTCAGGTCTTTGATGCGTAGTTCACATGTGGGGATGTAGATGCCGCAACAGATATATTCCAAATTGTTCTCATGATGTAACTCATCAGTTTTCAGTTTTGTCATATCAAATGAGACAGTAAATCATATTCTTAGAAATCATAAAATTAATTAATGATGTTAAATTAAGAAATTAACACACTCAACACTGCGAACTTCAAAGCGAATTCAAAAGGATTATGTGTCACAAGCGTATCAGCTTACACTGCAAAACAGAATTTTTGAGAAAGCCTCGGGTTTTACTCGCCGAGTAGGATATAATTTTGCACTCCGCGTTAATGATATTCTTACACTTAGGCCCGTATTACAGAACATCGCTCAAAACTCAAGCATTACTTAAAACGAGTTTCAACCAATCAAAAGCGTTTAAACGAGTTTTAAGTAAAGCTTGAGTTTTGAGCGAGATTCTGTAATATGGCCCTTAGGCTCGGACTCCATCAAAGCGGAGACGAGACGAGAGGAAAGATGTGTTTTAACCAATAGAATTTAGTTATTCACATATCCCGTCTCCACTCAGCTTCAGTGGATACCACTGAGCGGAGATGTATCATTTTTGTATGGCGCGATCGAAGCGGACATGTGAGCTGTGCCTCACAAGCTGGCGACCGACAGCGCGCAGCCGAGCCGAGAAGAGATGTGAGCGGCGTGCAGTGAGCGGTCAACATCGAACGCTCGCCGCACGCAGCTCAGTTCTGCTCTAGCCAGCACACATCTCCGCACAGCTTCGGTGGATATTATCCTAGCTGAAAAATATCTAATCTCGTCTCCGCTTCGGACATCACCGCACATCTCCGCTTTGATTGAGTGTATTATGCCCGTTATAACTAAAACTAGGCGGCACCTACATGAATACTAAAAGCGTGCTGTTGAATTTTCAACTCTCGGCCTGAGACCAAATAAAAAACCAAGACATAGCGCTGTCAAAAGGTGTAGTTTGATTGTAGGGTCATTGTGAATGTGTTCGTATGAGCGTGTATGCACAGAGCGGAGGTGTGGTTTTGGCATGCTTCATTGTATTGTTCGCAGCGCCACAGATTAAGGCAGCGCTATGTCTTGGTTTTTTATTTGGTCTGAGCTCAAGGCACTCACAATACTTCAACTGCGCGCTTTGGTGTCGCCGTTGGCATTAGTAGCATGGTACCTTTTTTTTTCTGAAACTGATTTACTTAATTTATTAATATTAGAGATTACATAACACGCCTGCATTCCCCAAGGGCAGGGGTGTGTGTAGGTACTAAGTAGGTACTTTAGGTAGTTATGCCTCATTGCGCCAGTAGGTACGTACACGTCAGTCTCAAAAAGATGAATCTACATCGAAAAGAATTCATTTTGTTGGTGTGGGTAATTAGTGTTCCATAAACCTGTGTGTAGCTAAATTAAGTAAGTATACAGGATGGCAGGGACATCGACGCGAAAACTGTTACCATAGATTCAGTACATGATTCTGAACCCCTCTACGTTGAAATTTTTCGTCGGTTATTGTATACTGTATACTTACTTAATTTAGGTACACACAGTTTTATAGAACCCAGTTTTTTTTTACAGCTACATATTCATATATATGGAACAAAGATTATAAATCTTTTCGCGGCTGACTGTACCGATATTGATGTCCTATAGGCGAAACCAAGAAAAGGCGAAAACGCGGTTATTGTTTTATAACTAAATACAATAGTGGGCACAAAAAGCCCTAAGACCCCATAGTTTCCTTACCATAGCCAGCGTTATTAATAAATAGGGATGTTCACTAAACAATAAACAATTTTTTTTTTTTACGTTATATACGAAGCATTTATTTCAAATAAACTAATTACAGGCACTTTTGAATTGTCAAGGGGTCGGTCAGTCAGAAATATGAAGCTAGTTGCCCATTCCAACGCGTAGTAGGTTCCTATGGAGAAGAACGGGCAAGAAACTCCACGGACACTCTTTTAAATCAGAATATTGATAAAAAATATTGATTACATCATTCATGTTGTAATTATACATGTGAGAACAATGTAAAGAGACGTGCACGTTAAAAGCGTCCGTAATAAAGCAAAAACAATTCAATTTTTTTAATAAATTCAAAATAAGATAGCCTTAGCAGCTAAGAGATGACCAGTCCCCACTGACGACGCCCGTTCACGAACATGACGCATGGATCAGCACCATTTAGCTCAACCATTTTGAAGGGAACTTAATGATCCAACACACACGCCACCACCAGCGAGACATTTGAGTGAGGATGACCACTCTCAGCCGCAAGGGCACATTCAAGTCAATGAAAGACGTACTCAGTAAATGGTAGCTTTAAAGTAGGTACATAGTGCTCACACATGTGCTATGCAATTATATAATACTATAGGTATACCGACTTGTGCCGTAGCGAGCCCCCACTCCCCAACTTTAATGCGTTTTATCTAAACCATTTTTTATTAATATGATAAAGCAAAACATACGTGTCTAATATTTTTTATTATCTGACTGACGGACCAGATAAATAGTTTTTTTTTCCCCAGTCAACATCCCTATTGGTGTCGTAGGTAAATCTTCAAAATTAGTTTTCAATTACAAATAAAATGCATCAGTTACATTAGTTCTAAACCGGAACGCGTTAGTCATTTGAGGTGAAGTGGTAACCCGATATTGAACTAAGTAGACGTCGAGAGCGACATCGCTTCGAACCTGACAAAACAAACACGAAAATAGTCGCTGCCAGAAAAAATATTTCCATGCGGAAACCGCTTGTGGGGTTTTTGTATTTGATTTCGTAAAAGATGTCAAAGTATTTGTACCAATTTCATGTAATGATGCAAAAAGTTTTAATAATTGTAAAAACATATTCTTGATCGAAGTTTATAAAAAAACTGAATATTATCTGGGATTTAAAGTAAACATAATGGTTCAAACACACTAAGGTGTAACCTCCCCAGTATTTATAATTTTTCTGTCATTTGTGCAGGTTAATGAAAAGTCAATTTTAGCAGGTGAAAAGTTTATTTTGTAAGTATTCATAGGTAGGTATGTATTATGCCAGAGCACACTACAAATATTATCGTTTTACTTATTTACAACAAAATAAATGTAAAACTTAAGCGAGGCATGTTTTGGTAAAATTTGTTGAAATAATTACACTAAATTAACAACTAAAGCGAACATGTTAATTGATTTAAAATGATCTTTAAAACATTATAAATTACGTACAAATGGGTAAGTGGCAGTAACACATCGATTAGCTTACAAAGCTACAACATAATATTAAAATAAAATTGTACATTATCTAGGAAACATTTAAATTGCTTTTTGTGGCTTATTATTCTCTAATTCATTTAACGCTTTCGTTTTTCTATAAATTATTACTAAATCTACGGCTATCCTGATAAGAAAATTGTTATACGATAGTATAAATTACACACGATTTAATATCGAAAGTAATCTAAGTTATTTGCTCATTAAATTAATGTTTTGGACATTAGCTTACGTGTCAATAAATGGTAGAACACGATTACATGATAGTGATTCTGATAAGTATCCTAATACTAACTTTAGTCCTAGTCAGACACTCGCACTACACTCGCACGCAACACGCATTTAGATGAATTATATTCATTCCTCGCACTAACTATACTAAAGCATTTTCGCCTGTAATGATAGTCAGATATAGTATACATTACAATAAAATATTATCTCTACCATATTTTTGGTAGCCTCCTAGCTTTGAATTCACGCTAAATTTAAACTAAAACTTTTCAAGTTCAATTTTCATAACACTCCTCTCGAAGTGTTCCGATCCTCAATCGTAATTTATGCCTAATTTCATTAAAAATATTATTTTTATAAATTTTTCAATGTTACTCTAACCAAGCAGGTAGCTAGACTTTGGAAAGGGTCCCTTAACAATATGAGTATGTAACTAAATTTGTCTTCTTTTGACAAGTTTGAGTTTTAATAAAATTATAATTATTTATTTTAAAGTTTTCTAGAAAGCCAACATTTCACAAACACTGGTTTTCTTAGAACATCAGACTAATCATAATTTTATTTATTAATTCACATGAGAAGGACTTCGTTACGAGAACCCCTGTTGGTTTCGAATTGATTTTAACTAAACATTCAGCTTTTTCTTTAATGAAAGTCATTTATGTCGAAATTAATTCTTAGAAATAATATTTTATCCATAAAATTCATTACCTCTTTATCCTCCGTCTAAGCGGCTGAAATTGTCTAATTTTTCTATTGAGATATGTCCACACTTACTTTTAAGTCGAATTAACTAATTTTAAATTGAATTATTCAGATGAATGATAATTACTACAGTATGTCACTAGTTTTTTTTTCTCCAAATAATGAATGTTTTAAAAACAGCATTGCTTACATAGATACCTACAATTATACCAATTATTTCACACACAAACTTTTCTAACACGTTCACAACTCCGCTCAAAGCCGATCGTTTCCGAGACTACCATTATAGAAAAATATATATAAGAACATACATCAGAGTATTCGTTAAGCCTAAACGCTATACTTTTCTCACGTTATTGCATTGCTAGTTGCATTACATACTATAATATTGTTGCATGTTATTCCCTTTATATGAGTAATACAATATAATTCATATTTTTTGTAAGAATATTATACGCTTCATTTTGCTTGCGAGATTTTCTCTGATCGCAGTACATTCACAGAACCAGTGTGAGTGAACCTTAATAATTATAAATATTGGATATCGCGACACAATTCCTTAAGATGGATTAATCTGTACATTGCGACAAAATGAGCTTCGACAAATAATTCTAGTCGTAAGAAAATATTCAAGACTTTCTTACAATTTTACGTCTATATTGAGCAAATCGTTTACAAACTCCACAACTTGTAGATAAATTAATCTTAGGAAATAAAATATCATCGTCTGTTGTTAGAACAAAACATTAATAATAATATACAGGATGGCAGGGACATCGACGGGAAAACTGTTACCATGAATTCAGTATAAATGATTCCGAACCCCTAAAAAAAATGTGCTGTTTCATAGAAAAGTTCAATATCTACGTGGTCAAAATGTATGGAACAGCTTTATTGGTTCAGAATCACGTACTGAATCCATGGTAACAGTTTTCGCGTCGAGGGCCTTACCACCCTGCATAGTCGGTTAGGTTCAAAGCACACTTCATCCAACTTCACCGTGTTTTGTCGACTTCAACCACTTTTTTTGATTTCCTCGTTTATCATGTCGATTCAATAACTTTCGGTGCTAATCGCAGAGACATAATTATTTGTATGCAACGATAAGTATATAAAAAAATCATGCAATAGGTGCATTTCTCTATTGCAAGGGTGGGGCTCCTGAAAGAATGTGCTTGGAACCCAAATCCTTTTATAATATTACAGTTAAAGACATCTCTCATCGTCATGTCTTCTTGTAAAACATAGGTACATTTACAAAATACAGTGTCACCAATCGCTTGTGTCGCTTACATAGTATCAATATACATAATTTTGTTCGCTATGTACCATCAAGAAATTCATAACGAATCACCGTAAGGACTATTCTTGCTTGCAGCGCTCGGCGGCTATAGGACCAGGCCGGTTACAGATGTGGTCATCGTGTTCACGGGATTTTGTTTTCAAACTGGTTAGATATAAACTTCTTCGATGGTACGTCGTACCATACGTGGCGAACAAATACAGAGTACCTATAATGTACCCCGTTAAAACTTATACATAAATGCAATATACGATGCAAGTCATATATACGTTTTTTATAAAGTCTATGTGATGGGAAAACCACAAGAAACAGGAATCAAAAAAAAATAGTGAAAAAAAAAATTTTTTTTTTAAATTGTTACAATAAGTATCGGCCACAGGGTAATGGTTGAACAGGCTTCCTCAAGTTGTATAAGCGCGAGAAAATCCTCGCGGGATTCGCCTCAGTGTGTTTGAACCTTAAAACTGAATAATGGTCATATCGAAATCGAAACTGCATCTCAATTTTAAAGTACCTATTCTAAGTAATTTATTTTACAATTTATTATAAAATATCTATATATTCCTTGTGGTATTCCATTACCATACTTGTTAACACTTACACACCATATAGAAAGTCCCTGTAGAATGTCTTTTACCATGATTAAGAGAGCTTTGTTGTGATTTTCAACGTTACACTAAAGTGAATTACAAATGTATTGATATATTTAGTTATTTTACAAGCTAAAAGTTATCATAATTATATTATTGGTTATTACATTGATATTTTGTGCGTACCGCCATGATATAAAAGAACGTCAAATGAAAAAAAAAACACACTTTATTATCTTAGAAAATAAACATAAATTAATTATATAATTTAATATGACTTAAATTATCGATTCAAATCCTTCATTGCATTAAATACAATAAATTAATAAGAAATTGTATACATTTTAGATTACACCGCTCAAATCCTAATAATAATTGTATAATAATTAAAACGTTGCATCAGCATTACGTAATTAAATAATGGATAAAACGATTAAAATCACTTAATCAAAAAAAAAAAAAAGTATTTACAAGAGTCGTCATAAAATACCTAAGTCCTAATTATTAAAATAATTCTAGAGGGTTTTTAATAATAATAATTTAATTATAATCATTTAGCAGTCGTAAGACTTATCCGTAACGCAGCGTGTAAAGCGGGCGACGACGTGGGTATCGTCGGACTTACTCTCGTGTAAGCTAGAAATGGTAGGGGTTGCATGCTGCGACGGATACCGACTACCTGCCCGAGAATATGCTGATCGAGTTCGACGCGGTGCGCTTGCGGACCAGCGTGGCCTCGACTGGAAAGAAGAAAAAAAAACATTGTAGAAAAAATATACCGGTGAAATTATCCCATCCATGATTATAGTAAACATCAGCATTATAGTACCTATAGCCAACACCGTTAACCGTATCCGATGGACACAGACCCAGACCAATTTTACTTCCTTTACGGAATAATGTTAATTATTTACATAATTACATATTGTCATAATCACCACATCCCCCCCACGCTTGGCAAACGGACTGGTAATCGCAGTATGACATTATAAAAGCTACTGCACACCTCACTGACATAACCTATAGCCAGTTTTTCCAAAATTGAATACCTTAACTTACTCCAAGTTATTCCTGGCTAATAATAATCCATCGTTTCCTGCGGAGGCTGTAATAACCGTCTAGGCGTTGTTGTTAAGTGCTTGGACCAGAGAGTGCGCCTGGTCCCCATCAGCATTGGGCCTGCCAAATTGTAATCTGATGAATCTGATGATTATGGAATTTTGAGAGTGAATTGGTGGACGCATGGCTAGCTAGCCATTAAACAACTGTTGTGCGGATCGATCAAGTTTGGACATAAATCTGCGCTTGGCGTAACTCTTTATTGAGATTTTAAAAAAGAACCACATATCTCTTACTAGTATATTAGTTAACGGTGGTGCACATTACAGCACTAGTGCGGTGATATAATGTCAAAAGCACGCGTGTTTAATACACTGCATTACAAACTCAACAGCGGTGTAATAAGAGGCACTTTACGAGTAAGTGCGGTGAAAAAATATTTACTGATATTCAGCCGGTTCTTAGGCTGTACATCGTCTCAAGTAAGGTAGTTGAGAAAAAGCCAGCTTAATGATGATGGAATTTGGAGATGACTAGTAGTGGATGTAGGTATTGACGTCATGAGATTCTATTTACTTTGGCTACCCGAGGTATGGTAACAGCACTTACAGGTTAATAGACTTAACGTGATCCATCATGATTGTAGGTCACGTTCGGTTGTGACGTAGAATGTGACGTAGGTGTAAAATAGTTACCACCATGCGTCCTTAGCAACATTTAACTTATTTGTCATGGGAGGTAGGTACCTATGCTAACAGCACCTACCGGTTAATGGGGTAGACGTGATCCGACATGATTGTAGGTCACGTTCGGCTGTGACGTAAAAAAACTAAAAGTATATGAAATAGTTGCGATCACTCCTCCTTAGCAACATTTAACGTAGAATTGCCTGTATTGTAATGACACATACACATAGTGATCCTGTTCAAAGTGGCTACTGACTTCTATATTGAATGAAGTTGCTTACTACTATAGCAAGATTATCTCTCGTTCACAGTAATTGAAATGGTCGGTTTCCTGAGGGTTGAGAATGTAGTTACGGACATAGAAAATATATTCTAGTAAAGGCCTACCCTGTACTAGAATATATTTATTTATTTATATTTATATTCCTTGGATTCCACCAAATAGTTGGGCCGCAGCATCTCTTCAAAACTGTTTGCCAAACGTGGTAACAAATTCTCAATTTAAATAATAGTCTAGTAATAGATTTTAGGGCTGATAAAAATTGTAATCGAAATGAAGTGATGTCATAACAAATATTTGTACTAAACAAATAGTCAAAATGTGCTTCTTCATTACTACGTCACGATCAACAGTGACGACTGTGACGAGTATCTATTGTTTGTTTAGAAATATCACAATATTGCACAACTAATAACATGTTATCGTCATTTATCGTGATCCTGAGACCTTTATTTGATATACAGTCAAGGCCAAAAATATATACTCAAATAGCTTCTGCCCGCGACTTCGTCCGCAAGAACATTCGGTCCCCGACCCACCGCGCCGCTCCTAAGGGTCGTAGCGTGATATTACATAGCCTATAACCTTCCTCAAGAATTGGGCAATTAAATACAAAAATATTTTTTTAAATCCGACTGGTACTTAGTTCGGGAGATTACCCCCTAGTTATATACAAATAAACAAACAAATTTTACCTCTTTATAAAAGATACCTATACACGTAGCAAAATTTAAAATCGAGAGTTCTAGTAGAGTGGAGTACCTATCGATATATATGATTATTATATGTGATACAATTCATAGAATTATTTGAGCGAAATTGCTTTAAGCACAACAGCTCATAGCTTCAATCAATATTTTAGGAAAAAAAATCCTTGTATTTTTGCCTACGTAGTAACCCTAATTGGACAATTTCATGAGATTGTACTGTTAAAAGTCATTGAACCTTTGAACATTATATTTTTGCGTCAGAGTAATTCAATGGCTCATCATGAATATGTGCTAAATTTTTCAGAACATAAGCACAGATTTAGACATAAGTCTGATTCATGGTAGGATTCAGGTACCTACCTACATCAGACTGTTCTCTACGTACCCTCGGCGAGGGTTCAAAGAACTCCTCTCAGAACAAAGCATAAGTTACACCTTTTTTTAGGGTTCCGTACCTCAAAAGGAAAAAACTGAACCCTTATATAGGCCTTCGTTGTCCGTCTGTCTGTCTGTCAGTCTCTCAAGACCCTGTTTCTCAGGAACGCGTGGAGGTATCAAGTTGAAATTAATATCAAATACGTAGGTCTACGATCCCTTGGAGCTCAAATATCAAGCTTCTAAGTCAACGCAATAAACAAATACGGGCATTTATGCGATATATTTTGATACTCGCAAATAAATCAAAACCTATAGGGATACTTCCCGCTGATCTAGAATCATGATCATGATCGTTTTGCGTGGATGTGACGCATGTTTTCCCCCAAACTGTTTATTTTCGTGTTTTGTTCTTACCTTGCGTCATGTGTACCGCAAATAAACGTATTTTCTTTCTTTCTTTTCTTTCTATGAATAAGCTAAAGCACTAGTGGTGAGTTGACGGGTGGGCGTTTGTGGGGACTGTCTTATGTAATTTTGCCGTTGGAAAAGTGCTGATTCTGAGCCTAGTTTCATTATATGATTTTTGAATATTGTTTTTTTTTTATGAAATTTGACAAGAAGCAGTCTCACAGCACAAGTAAAGGAAAACGTTCGAAAATCGGTGATTTTAGTTTTATCACTTTTTTTTTTGCGATAGCAAACTAACCTTTGCTGTTGGAGAATTGACCGTGACCGTATATCGATTAATCGGAGAAAATGTTTTTCAACTACAACTACTAATGTTATGTTTGTTTTAAGGATAAATTCATCCCAACTACGGACCCCTTCATTTTGCGTGGTCCGACACGCAACTGGCCGGGTTTTTTTTTTTCTATTTTAACAATTATTTATTTTTAACTCAGGCCAATCATAAAATGTGGCCTTTGGAGTTTGTATTATGTTTGATACATTGTTGTGTTAATTACAAGATTCTTCATCCATAAATCGAAGTTTCAAAGTTCTCCTCAACAGATTTTTTCAATTTTTACTAGCATTAATTGTCATGCAGACTTTGGTATTGGTTTTATAAATAAAATTGTTTTAATTGTGAGCTAGTGACGTTATTCATAACATCAAGGCACACCGTTAATTTGTATCGAGTATTTTTATTCAAAACGTGTTTTGGTACCCAAGTTCTAAGAAATATGTTCAAGATTAACATTTATATTTTTACCGCAACCACAAGCTACATATAAAGCAACAATTACATATATGTGGCAATTTTTTTTGAAGATAAGTTTTGCATTTTATTTTTCTGGTAAGCGCCTTAATAGAAACAGGTTTTGTGTGTATAAAAATACTCACTTTTCTGAGCATATTATCACCACAATATGCAGTCCATATCTTTGGAATATTAATAATCGCCGGCCCAAGAATAATTAATTAAGGGTACCTTGATACCATACAGAAATACTCACCGCACCAAGATTGGAGTCATCCAACTTTGACATGCTAATAACCGTCTTGGTCGTCGTACGTGGTGGCGGCGAGGCAGTACGTCCTGTCCGGAGTCACCAGCTGGATGGGAATCTTGTCTCTAGATGTAAGGTAACAGACACTCACTGGTAGAATCCTGCGGCGTGAGCGGCCTCTTGATAGTCTGTTGTATGACAGCGAGCCAGCCGTCGCGGTCTTCGTGCGTGGTTGCGGCGAGGCAGTACGTCCTGTCAGGAGTCACCAGCTGGATGGGAATCTTGTCTCTAGATGTAAGGTAACAGACACTCACTGGTAGAATCCTGCGGCGTGAGCGGCCTCTTGATAGTCTGTTGTATGACAGCGAGCCAGCCGTCGCGGTCTTCGTGCGTGGTTGCGGCGAGGCAGTACGTCCTGTCAGGAGTCACCAGCTGGAAGGGGAACCGCGCGTCCTTGCAACCGTTGCCTGTATTGGATACTTTGATACAGTAGCCGTTGGATTCGTGGCCTGTGGAAAGTAAAATGGGTATGGTTAAGTGAAGTCTAATTATTAAAAAACCGGCCAAGTGCGAGTTGGACTCGCACACGAAGGGTTCCGTACCACCGTATAATATTTAGCAAATATGACGTATTAAAAATAAAACTACTTCCTAGATCTCGTTCAAACCAATTTTCGGTGGACGTTTACATGGTAATGTACATCATATATTTTTTTTAGTTTTATCATTCTCATTCACTATTTTAGAAGTTACAGGGGGGAGACACACATTTTACCACTTTGGAAGTGTCTCTCGCGCAAACTATCCAGTTTAGAAAAAAATTATTATTATTATATTAATTTAATTATTAGAAACCTCAATATCATTTTTGAAGACCCATCCATAGATACCCCACACGAATGGGTTTGACTTTTTTTTTGATTTTCATTTCTAAGTATGGGGAACCCCCAAAATTTATTGTTTTTTTTCTATTTTTGTGTGAAAATATTAATGCGGTTCACAGAATACATCTTCTTATCAAGTTTCAACAGTATAGTTTCGGAAAAAAGTGGCTGTGACATACGGACGGACAGACAGACAGACAGACATGACGAATCTATAAGGGTTCCGTTTTTTGCCATTTGGCTACGGAACCCTAAAAATGGGTCAGTCTAAAATTATCTAAATCTTTCGCCACCTCTCTGTTCATTGTATTAAAAATTGGTTTAGATGCAATGCAAAACACAGGGGTTTTAAAAAGAGTTGTCTGACACGTTTGAGAATCTTGTGGAACTACTCCGACCGTATCTTGAGTGACTGAAAGCATCCTCTGAAATTGGTAACAAGGCTGTTTGAGGACTTTCGAGGACTTCCTTAATTTTAACATTTAGAGGACATTTGGGGATAACCCTCCCCAGCTTACTTAGGGCTCCTACACAAAACTGCGAATTGGTATCGAATTGCAAAAATCTGCGAACTCCTAAAAAACCTAAGCTCCTCTAAAAACCTGTGATGCAGTATCGCATCGCAGTTTTGTGTGGGAGCCCTTACAACATGAGAAATTCATTAAAATAATTAGAAATTATAGAAATTCATTGAAATTCCTTATTGCGTGAGAAATTCAAAGTGTTACTAGCTAGAACGCACCGAGCCCGTCCTTTACTTCCTCGGTGTCCAATCTGGTCCATTCCTCGATTATTGCTCACAACAAAAGCAACGTAAAACTTACTTACCAACAAAAATCTCGCCCTTCGGATAAGCGTCGAGTGGTTCATCATGGTACATCAGCTTCCTATTATCCAACGTGAACCATCGACGCCTATGAGCGTCAGAGGGTCTTGGACCAGTCTTCCACAGCCAGCCTTCACGCGCGAAGTCTTTGGGGAGACGGAGAACCAGGTCCGATTGAGGCATCGATGGAAACGCGACCTGGAGGAGGTGCAATTGGGCGCAGCGGATTGCCGTGTACCTGTGGATTAGGGAAAATAAGTAATGAAAAGTAATGCAGCGGTCTGATTGTTTACTTAATTTATTGATATGGCACTTCAAAGATTTACTGACTAAAACATACACAAACAAAAATCACATAAGTACAGTTTTATGTACCTATTGTGAATTCGTCACTCACAGAAGTGCACAGCAGTAGTAGATACCTTAATGATTAAAGGACGCGTAAGATACCGTAAGTTACAAAATAAAGCAGTTTGTGTTTGTTAAGGTACAATTCCGTAGCAGACCGCAGGCGGCAACTACAGGCGACATGTCGCCGCGACTGGATTCTATGAATTTCTATGAAATACCTTTCATAGCTAGCAACACGTCGCCTTCATAGAGATACATAAGAATACATAGAAACCAGTTGTGTCGCGGCGACACGTCGTGTCGCCTGCAGTTGCCGCCTGCGGTCGGCTACGGAATTGTACCCTAAGTTTAAAGTTCATCTTTACACGTGGAAGACTTAGTTATTATTACAACCAGATAAAAATAATATATGCGCATGCGCATACACATTATAAAATAATGTTTATATGCTTTCATAATAAACTTTTTTGGTGTACGATTACTTATTATGATAATTATATTAGTATGGTAGATGGCTATCTGTACGTACCTGGTCGCGCAAAAAGGGTAATTTATGATAACTATTAGTAACGTTTACTTTATTTACATATCAAGATCATAAAAATTTATGGGAATTCCTTGAAGTACTCTCTCAAGGTTGTGGCGAATTTCCATAATTATTTAAATGTTCGATTTTAGTTTTCGTTTTTTGGTATATGGAACCACAGATGTCAGTTTTTTGCTATTTAATCCAGATTTAGTGTCCACTTAGTAACATGTGTGAATTTACACTATCTCTTAATTAATTAACATAATATTTTCTGATTCTGACAAGTTTGGAAACCGTTATTTTATTATGAGTTTTTCTAAATTTAAAGATTACCTTATGATTTATATTCCATTAGCCACCCTTTGCAAAATCAACGCTAGATGCGAAAGCGCCGTTATTTAAACCGCTGTCTACATTTGGAATTATAAACATTACAAAACTCCGATAGTGCTGCTAACACCATAGGAAAAAAAATACATAGTAAAAATGACTACAGACAGATAAATTATCTAGAAACAAAAATATACTTACCAATTGCTAATAACTTCAGGATCCTCATGATACACGTAGATATGCCGTGTAGACCCGTCCTTAATAAACGTCAGTTGCATCGAGTTCATGTGTCCGATTTTAGACGGTGCGAAGGCAACGTTCAGTTCCGACAGTTTGAGCACACCCTTAGGTTCCTTATTCTCTCTTACGTGGTATCTGGAGATAAGCAAATATCATCTTAACATAATTTTAGGATTTTGTGGCATTAAATATTTAATTCCCTCTTTATTAAAAACACTGGTGCTTGAACACGCTTACAAGAATTGATCTAATACCCAAATAAAGACCTCGGTTTAACGTTACGTAGCTTAAGGCGAAAGCGTCAGGGTAACCCGCGAAATTAAAATTTTCTTACGTTTTTTTGTAATTAATAAAGTTGTACCAAATTTTAACATTGTCAAGCATAGCCCGAACTGTACAAATATTTAATAGGATGCCAGTGGATTGGAAGATTTTGTTTAACACTAGCGCTTTTAAGGCTAAGCTCAAAGCATTTCTTTTAGATAAAAAACTTGTAATCAATGGACAAACTGTAATTTAAAATAAATATTCCAATTTTCTATTTAAACGCTATTTATTATGATTGATTTTTGTAAACATGTTTTATTTTTATAATTTTTAGTATTGCTGCATGTTCACTTTTAGAATTTATATTAATATTATTAATTTGATGTATGTAATGTATCAAACACAATATAATTTTTTCTTGATAAATTAAAAATTTTAGGTCAGTATCAGGTTGTATGTAGATCTAAATATGAATCGATCACGTTGTAGGTATGTTGATCTAATGGCTCCTACACACTATGCCGGCGGTTTTTGCCGCGCGGCACGTATTCCCGGCTTTTGCACCTTCATTTCCTTTGCGATCATGCGGCAGGGCCGGCGGCAGTGTCAGCGGCCATGCCGCCGGCATAGTGTGTAGGAGCGACCGCATAAAATATTTATAGAATTATCATCATAAAAATCATGAATACAATTATCTTAGTTCATATAATCCTATTGAATGACTATTTCAAGAAATCATGACTATTTAGGATTATACTAACTTATGGAGTTTCATTAGTGATTGTAATGATTATAATTCTGTAAAGCTATATTTGTTACGGTCGCGAATCATATTTGAATTAAGATACAACCTGACACTGCAAATTGCAAAAAACGTAAAAAAAAATGACTTTCGCGGGCTACCTTAGCGCATCCCCCTTAAGTTTAATTCATCTCAATCACGAAACCTTTTCAATAGAAAAAAGTGCATGAAATATGTTACACAAGGTAGAAAATTGATCGAAGTTTAGTCACAAAATCAATCAGATTTTCTTTCATCTGTGAAACTTTTACTTCACGAAATAATTAATATTCTGAAGGCGGGAAGAGATTCGGCATACATGACTATAGTTTACCACAATATATTTATTTCAAAAATACTAATATTTATATTTGCCAGGTTTAAAAAATAAAATGACGTGCTAGTTTTTTTTGTAACAGTATATTTTTTTTATAAAGTACCGTTTGTGGCATTTCTACGCTAAAGATATCGTAAGATGACCATCTAACCATTTAATCAATTAACTGTTTACAAAATAAATTCGCAAATCAATCTAATGATCTTTGTAACCAAATGACGTGCCGTGAAGTTTGTTTGTTCGACTTGTTTACTTCTAAGCATCTTGTCCACCTACACTAAGCTAATCCAGTACTTATTAGTCTCGCGAACATTTACAATAGAACTACTTACGTCACTCTACGTAAATGTAAATTAACCAAAACATGGTTTTTTCTTCAGTAAAAACACCGAAAGCACGTCACTTTTTTACGGTAACACAATGTGGTGCAATATAGGACGAATATATTCTCGCCTTGAACTTTCCGTTTCAACCCTGCAACTGCTACAACCGAAAATTTTCGGCGACGAAGATCCATTTCAAAATTGAGTCGACGACAAAATCGGACACGAATGTTTTGCAACAAGCACACATAATTAGACACAGAAAAACAGGTATTAAACATTTAACAATTATACCAAATAGATACTATCGACGTGCATACAGACGTATCTTAATTTCATAGAAAAATATACACATATTTATATCGCCGTTATTGATACAGCCATCTCCAACTATAAAGACCAGAATATGACTACATGCAACATAGATGGTACTGATTTGATGGTAATTCTGTATATGAAAATGGCCTTAACATGGGGTGATAGAGATTGACGTTTGTGTAACAACTCTTGCCTACATTCGAGACTAACGTAAACTTGTGAACATTTCTTTTAAATTTCGCTTTCGTTCTTACCTCAAAGGACCAAAGTTTTTGACGCGGAGACGATCGATTAACCGATCGAGACAACCAGTTGTACGGCCGCAGCCGTCAGTAGCGGGATGATACCTAAGAACCAGTCCGGATATGTTTAAGCTAAACTACTTCGAAAAAACTAGCTTTAATGCTCGTTACTTTAAGGGACAATATGCATCAAACTCAGAAAAATACTTGGGTAGAGTCTACTGTTTAATTCCAAATATTAGTGACATTTTTAATAGGTATTTGTCACAATATTTTTTCCTCCCGTAGCGAATAATCATTTTATTTGGTCGATTATTCAAACTTACACATATTTACAAATTAATTGGATTACTAATGTAATATTTTTTGTGTAAACAAGCGTCAGGGAATTACCCACCGTCGATTGTATCAAAAGAATGCGATATGTCAGCATAATATAAATCGAGTAACAATTTTTGTGGTACTTAATGTAGGTACTTTCAATCTGTATTGATAAAAGTTTTCCCTATTATGACCAAATCATCATGGGTTTCATTTTATCAATTTGATCGTCTACCATTCCTGCGTCTGCATGAATAGTTTTGATTTTCTCAACTCATTTAGATACACGGACAAGTAGTTTTATTTAATCTACGCCCAATTATATCTCTAATGTATTATCATCTAATTATGTACAAATCATTTAAGTACACGGGCGCTAACAAACAAACCCAGCGAAGTCGAATAACCTAATAACGCAAGGTGAAGGATATCTTTCATCACAATGTCAATGTTCAGTGACGTGTAGTCTGATCATGACATGGTAACTGTCCATTAAATAAAGCAAAGCTTCATATGAGCTACGTCACACAATCATGAAACTATGCTAAATTCATAACATATCACAATAGTGTTTGCCTTGGAAATTATATCTGGAGTGTGAAAATGCGGGAGAGCAGTCAACGTGGCAAACAATTTGGTGATTTCATAATTACGTAGTAGGTCAACATTTGTTTAAGACTTGACGTAGGATTGCAATAAGAGGTGTGGAACTTTTCGTGTGTGTGTGTACGTCACAAATTTACCACAATTTTTCTACGAAACCCTTTTTATCTCACTTTATCGTCTATCTGGAGATAAAGAAATGCGCCGTCACCGAGTTGGGACATTTTCTTTAAGTATATCATCAACCAGTGACAGTTTTATTATGTTGTTTGATATGTAACAACTTAACACATTTACCAATAACGTATTGTGCATAACAAGTACAAAAATAGCTCATTATTTCATTACTGTGTAATTAGATTTTGCGTCATTTGAGATTCGAGGCAAATATATATTTATGAAAAGTAACTGTTGTCCTGAAATAACGTTATTTGGGAATGGTTTATCAGCTTTGTTTGATGGCATACCCCCACCTGATTAGGAAAACTTTTAGATTGTAAAGTAGGTAACAGGAAAAATAAAGACACATACTGAAATAACCTTTGCTGTATTAAATACATAGCTCTCAAATAATAGGTATAGGCTATCGATAACTTATAACTTACAACTCCTCGGCTCAAAAATTCCTTTTAACTGTTTGCTACCAGACAACGAATAGGAAAATAATGACGAATAGTCACATAAGTATTTATAAATGTTTACATTTTTGTAGTCCTGACTAACGACTACATGGCCGTGGCCATGGTCATTTTCCTGTTTTGATAATAATTTTAATTGCATCGATTTTCCGGTTAAGACAGTATACAGTACCTATTAAAAGAAGAGTGATTAAAATATTACGTTGACCGTTGAATGATTCATGAGGGAAGAGATGAGTTGAGTTTGAACGAACTTTAAATGAATACAGATTTCGAATCTGACAATGATTATAAGCCAATGTGTAAGCGTTATGACCGATACTAAGTATGTATTGAAATATAAACAGGCAGACATCGTTAAGGCTTGTGCAGACCAGCGCGACTTGTCGCGCGACGCGACACGAACAATACAATTTCTAAGAAAACTTCACAGTATAACTTTAACCGGTGTCGCGTCGCGCGACACGTCGCGCTGGTCTGCACAAGCCTTTATTCGAACAAAAATGTGACCAGCACGAATTACATTATGATTATTGAATTGATGACGTTCACGAGCGTTATTAGTAACAAAATGCGACGCAACTGGTTATCTTTCACATAAAGCTTTTATAGTAAACATCGGGATTGCACTTGGTCATTTTGACCGCATTCTGTCGACATCTAGAATATAACGTAACTGGATGCGCGATGTAATGCGTCCTTATTTGAAGCCAGTGAACGCGAGCAACAGCGTTAGCACGAGCAGGGTTAAGTGTTTCGCGAATCGATGTTCGAATGCGGCCAACGACCAAATGTAATTGTGTCATTATGTTCAGTTAACGATACATTTTGACTCACTTAAGGGTGTCCTCAGTCTCACTTAAGACGAACTTCCTCAGCTGGTAACGGCTGTCTTCTTTGCCCCGCTTCATGAGGAACCCTTCCATAATGCCAGATAAATAACTTTGACGTTCTGGGTGGCAAAATTCTTCACGTTCATATTTTCCTCGGATCCACTGCTCAATCAGTACTCTGAAAAATAGTGGCAATATTTTGGGTAATAGTTCGATTTAGTGGAATGCGATATGTACGGGAAAGACCATAGATACGATGGATGGATTGTGTGAGAGATGATATAGCTAGAGGTGACTGCAAAGATGACGACGAATAGAGAAATAGGTATGGAAGAATACATGCAGTACCGACCCGGAATAAATTAGGTTATAGGGAAGAGAATGATAATTCTGATCGTACGTAGGTACTTAAAATGTTTGGTGTAGATACTTTGGATAAGGAAAACCAAAATAATGTGAAACCCCATATTTATTGTAGCAAAATAGTTTTATGTTTATGCCCTTGTAACACATAGTACCATAAAGCAGCTACCTACTTTTTACTTGAAGCCAGTAGGCACCCCACTTTCTAAATAAAATATCCAATTCAACAATTTCGAAACTTTATTTTCATGTCCAGAATAAACATTTTGTAAACAGTTTATTTCCGGCCATCATTTATGTTATGGGAGGGAGATAAAACTATGTAGGTCAAGTTTTGATATTATTGATAAGTCGTGTATTTACGATTCTTGGCAATAATATGGTCTATATAGACATAAAATATATGACGGAACGGTTACGCCTATATTCTTTGAAAAGATAGACAGATATGTGCGCATTTTTTTTTGAGATTTTCATTAGTGCTAGTTTCGTGGTTGTATCAAAAGTCGGTGTCACGGACTGTCGCGTCTTGCAATAGTTAGTGGCTTGACGTATGAATGTATGATTATGAGATGAACTGAGAGGAATATTGATTGAAAAATAGATTTAATAAGCAAATTAATTGTAGTAGGTACACTCGGCTACACATCAAGCTATAAATCTCCAGTATAAGCTGACCTCTTTTGTTTTTTTGTGTTTACGCTTTCACGCTAAAACAACTGAACAGATATGGATGAAATATGGCACATGGGTAAACTATGACCTGGATTAGGACTAAGGATACTTTTTATCCCAATATTCCAACGGGATCGAGACTTAAGGCTTGTGCAGACCAGCGCGACGCCGGTTATTGTTATACCGTACAGTTTTCTTAGAAATTTCATTGTTTGAGTCACGTTGGTCTGCACAAGCCTTTATGCGGGTGAAACCGCGGGGCGCAGCTAGACTTATACTATAATATACCTACTAATATAAATGCGAAAGTGAGTTTGTTTGTTAAGCTTTCACGCGAAAACGGCTGAACGGATCTGGATGAAATTTGGCACGTGGGTAGAGCATGACCCGGGTTAGCACATAGGATACTTTTTATCCCGGTAGTACGTGTCCGTGAGATAATTTTCGACATCCACGCGGGCGAAGCCGCGAATAAAAACTAGTAAAGTATAGGTACCTAGTTTATTATACTGTGCAGTAGAATTAGGCTTAGTGATTAGTGATTCCTCATGGGATCAAATACCATGACCACCTAATTAGGAATTTGTTTTTCTAGGTATAAAAGTCCATAAACTAAAAACACCGTTTCACCATTGGAACCATTACTTATTTTGTTTATTACTGGTTCCAGCTTTAATTAGAATGGGAATTCCTAAAAATATTATAGTAATTACTTTTGTGAGTAATTCTTGTGGCATGTTTTTATACCTAATTAAGGCAAAATATGTCGTCAATGTTGTTTTATTTTGAAACAAATAAATTCAGTACTTAGTGAGTCATTACTCATTAGACCTACTACGTAAGTAATCCGATAACCGACTATTTTTAGCAGAACCGCAATAGAACCATTATACTGCTGTATTTAAGATACCTAAGTAGTATGTTATTTTACTTAATTTATAAATTTAAATTATGAGAATGAATAATAATTACTTACATTACCACCAAAATTTTATAAGTATTTAGAGACAAATTAATAAATCTTGAGCAGAGAATCAGTAGCATATTTTCAAAACTCTTAACAAACCGATACGATTACACGACATAATGCCCTGTAATTATAGATGTAAGTAGGGAAAAAAAAGAAGAAAGAATCGTAGTTATGTTTTTTCAAACCCATTGGGAAAAGGACGTGAGTTTACATTAAACCATGCGCGTACGCATGGTGGGCGCAGGGGAGGGCCGCTGCCACCCTTGGATTTTGTAAGCCTAAGTACCGACCTACTGTTATGTTAGTGGTAATGTAAGTAAAGTAAGTCTTAACGTGACTTTGGAGTCACGTTAAGGCTTACTTTACAATTACAAAATTACAATATAAATTATGCATTAATTTTAGAAAAAACCGCACTGTTCGGGCCAGTACGGCTGGTCATATTGTATCATGCAGAATACGCAAACGCAGCAAGCACACCAAGCACTTGGGCTCGCCTCGGTCGACAGCCGTCGCGGCCGGTTTTGAAGGAGCCTAACATAGGTGAAGAAAAATAATCATTCTATAAACATATCAAACTATGTTTAACAATTGCGGGGGACGATTAAGAAATTTCTAATTTGCCAAAAGCTGGGTACGCCAATGCATTACACTGCTACAAGGATTTTTTGGACACTCGAATGACGTTGACGGGGTGGCGCTCTGTTGGTAAACATTGAGCCATTATTATTACGTGAAATGCTATTTAGTACCTATTATAATACATTCTAATTCCATGGGTGAAATTTTATAGTACGTCCTAATTCCATGGGTGAAATTTTATAGTACGTCCTAATTCCATGGGTGAAATTTTATAGTACATCCTAATTCCATGTTAAATTTTATAGTACTTACATCCTAATTACATGGGTGAAATGTATTGAAAAACAAGATGGCGGTGTTAGTTCCCAGTTTGGCCACGCGCCAAAAGAACCTTGTAGCGATATACGAACGAATGAGTAGCTGTCAAAAATTGCCTTTTTTACTTACGGTGGATCGTTCCTATTAGGTCTTCTGTAGCAAGTTGGGACTCTTTCCTCGTATTTATTCTTGGCGGCATTGTTACCGACCTCCTTCATTCTTTGCACCTGAGAATCCTCCCAACGATCTAACTTCAGGTGCTTTACTTTGCTTATGTGTGCCCCCATGCTGCGATGGACACTGGCACATCGCATGCATATGAAAATACCGAGGTTGTATGAAGCCCAATCAGGGTCTGGAAAATAAAACATAAAATGTCACATTGGTGAGTGAATAGTGGTACATGCTATTTATAGTTTACCTTCATGTACGTAAACTAAAATAATGAAGTCGAAGTGTAAAAGTGATGTCCTTTTAAAAACATGTCAATGATGTTTACAACCTTTTATGGACTTATATTTCTACTTGCTATGACAGGATAATACAGGAACAGATAAGATAAACGTTCATATATTACGTAATTTAAACAGCTATTCTCTGCATTTATTTTGTTTATTTGTACGGTCAGCAACAAAAGACGGTTAATTTCTTACTTACTTTTAACATTTTAAAGGAACACAAAATTATTTGGTTCCCAATGTTTTTCAGCATTTCATGTAAGAGCAGTTAAGGGTTTATGATTTTAAAACTTTCTACTTTCGTTGCTAACCGTACATTTTGCAGCATGGTCTCTTTTTCCGCGTATCGTTTCTCCGTAATCTAGGTTAAAGGAGTAGGATAAAGAGTCAGAGGGTCTAGGGGCGCGTTTCTATAAATGAATCTCAACAATGACCACACCTCTTCATATTCCAGAACTAAACAACAGCATAAGCACAATATAAATATGGACAGTATGGAAACTAGGCCTATTTTTAGAAATAATTACCTATGCTCCATTTTTAAAAAGAACGCAGGACCGCTCGTCTCGACACGGCACAGCACCGCGACAATCGCTTGGGGCTTGTTCGTCAATGAACGCCCCTGTGTGAGTGTGCCGTTTCGAACGTTTATTACGTAGTTTCTGTATCGTCAATATATACTGTGGCATAGGCCATATGCAATTATTGTTCTATGGACCACATCATCGAATGTAATAAAAAAAATACCCTATTAACATACCTACGAGTGATATGTATGTTTAAAATTTAAATACACAACGAAATACGTGGAAACAGCTAAAACAGTTTCACATTGTTTGTCTGTTTGCAAACGTCACTCTTTAAACTGCACGGGTGAATGACTTTCACTGTAACAGTTCTTAGGTAAACAAACAAGGTATATTACATTTTGTGTTTATGTATATTGACTACGTAGGAGTCAGTAGGTAGACTGATTTGATAGATTTATAAATGAAATTAAACAAGATATTTAAAAAAAACTTAAGTACAATTCAAAAAACCCGACTGCAACTAAAAAGTTCAGAACAAGATCACTTTTCAAGCAGTCTGATGTAAGGTGGCAATTATTCTAGTTGTGTCAGAGATTTGTTTTTATTTTATTTATTCATATCTCTAAAGATGCTTCGAGGGTATAAAGAACCACATACTTACAAAGATACATAGATATACGTGAAAAACATAGCCCTGTCTATAAGTGCGGTACACAATTACCCCCGCAATTAAATATTGTTGATACTTAATAGCCGTATTTTTCCTTAGCTGAAACTCGTAATTTTCAATAATGGTTGTGCAATCCAGTTTCAGTGCATAAGCATCCATGGTTAACTATCTATGTATAATTGTATACCTATTTGATAGGATTGGCGTAAAGGTACAATTCCGTAGCTGACTGCACAGGCGACTTCATAGAAATTCGATTCGATTTCATAGAAATACTATAGAAACCTGCAGTGTCGTCGCGGCGACACGTCGTTAGCTGCTGCTGCCTGCAGTCGGCTACAGAATTGTACCTTAATATAAATGGGCCAAGCTGTGGGAAATGTACTAACATGGTGAAACTTAAATCTACCATTCTGGTACATTTACTATTTTATATGTATAAGTAAAATATTTTTTAGTTATCAACACAAAATACGTAAACGCTGATGCCGCGCCGATACGATAAGAATTCTGAAAATCGTCACACCATAGATTAAGCCCAATGACGTACATGTATTGTGCATAACAGCATAACAAGCTATTATGTATCCGTGAATGACGCTCAATCTCGAGAACTTGCACTCATAAAATAACTTGTAAGTATCAGATACCGATTAGGACCTACCCTTTTATCGGTACCTAAACACCTACCTAAATTTGTCTTTTACCATTGCGACATTTGCCAATAGACGCGTAATCACCTATGAATGAATTGATTACGTGTCGTGTCGCGTACCTCTCTCTCTCTACGAAGTCCCCACCACTAAAACCGTACATCGCGATGGTCAAACTTTAAATAGAACTTGATCCCCGCAAAGTTGCCGAGTGTGGGCGCTATAAAAATTAGTTTCGATTGTTATTATTGTTAAAAAGCTTTTTTTGTGGAAATAGGAGTTTCCATTATTTAGCTTCGCATCACATCCGTGTTTATAAGCATACCCAACACACCGACACGACGTCATGCGGCCGCACTCACACATCCACATTTGGCCTCTGCGCCACTCGTAAATAACACAACGCTATGTCACAAGACTTGGGATACCTGTTAGATACGAATCACCTTTGTTTCATACTTGTAATTAACGTTTACTTTAGCGTAGAGAAATTGCCCATTTAGCAGGTAAGCACCCACTTAGCCTGCATCACCCTCTCAAGGAGAGAAGCGTAAATATACTTACGTGCTATCTATTTACAGCTTATGGACTTGTCTCGACGCTCATTAATCAATCAAGGTTATCGTTATATTACTTAAGTAATAAAGTTTATATTTATGTTAAAATAAGCGCATATCTATCTACTTGCTTAGTGTTATTTTTCCATTTTGTAACTTATTTTGTTGTATCAATAAATACATAATTAAAGCTAGTTCAAGAGTTTAAACACTTCGAGAGAGAGCGCACATTATCGACTGCTAATTAGTGCATAACAAGCTAAACTTTATTCTCATTTAATCATGTTCTGAACAAAATTCGTCTAACCTTAAATCGTTTGTTTTGTTTCATTTCACCCACCCCGCAGCAGTATTGGTTATTGGTCAAAAATTATATTCTTCTTTGTTCGTTCTAATTCGAATTCTGCTAAAACCGGTCTCATTAATTACGCATTTCATACATAAAATGAAGGCCCTTCTTCCAGAACAACTACCTGTTTCCGTACCAAATAGAATTAAAATTGTTTGGTTTCGATAATAACTTACAATTCGCAGCATTTTTATTTTCAGACGATACGTAGCTACGAGTATGTACCTACAGTAGAAGTGGAGTATAAAATGTAGCGGTGAAATCTGGCACAAAGAAGCTACTCCCAAGTTTTATAGCCTTGTAAGTTGCGATCAAGTATAGTGTGTAGATTTTTCGAAATCCATAATTTTCATGAAATCATGGAATTTTCCTTGTTTCGAAATCGTATCATATTTAGGACACCAAGTTATGAGAACAAAAAACAAACACAGAATACCCCCGTGTCGACAGGCTAGGCTGAGGCGAGTCGATTTTTTTTAACAAACACGCGATGCTGAAACCGTATAGGGTTTTTATGGTCAAATTAATATCATAAATTAATGTTTTCTGACATAACACATAACAGTCAGTAAATTAACAAATAATGTTTCCTAAAATAATGTGAATTAATCACAATCAGAAGAAAAGAAGATGAAGTGAAGTTTTTTTATAAAATTATGTTATGGACGTAGATTTGTATAACTCTTCTAATGTGTGTGTTACGCTATCACCCTATGAGGTGATTGCGTAACACACGAACAATGGCAATGCCTTTAATTTCGACAGTTCAACAACATTTATTGCTTTATTAACGTTGCTCAACAGACGAATTTTTTAAACAAAATTTGAGCCGATGGATTAGCAAATTCCTTCAAAATCCTTCGGATTGTGATTGAAAGTGCGTTGCGTATTTGGGATGCAGGTCGATTGCAATTGCACAAGCTACTTTCTGGTATTGTGAAAATGAAATAGATCGTGGAAATTTCTTCACATTATTTTATGATCGAAATCTTATTTGTTCTAAATAAAAAACTTTTAAGTAGAGTGTATGGTTAGCAACAAAAGCAAATTACCTGTGAAATATCATTATTATATTACTTCTAGGCATTTCTAGGTACCTACTAAATTGAAAAAAAATTATTCGATTCGATCCACTGCTGTTTAACATTTCCTACACCTATTAGTTGAAAGTTAAATAATCATCATCATCTGCGTAGCCTTTTTCCTTTGTTGGGGTCAGCTTTCAGTCTAACCGAATACCTACAAGTATTTTACTTGGATCTCTTGCCTATCTGACCTCTACACCCCAGTTCCCTACCTAAAAGTTATTAAGAGCGTTTATCCTAAAAGTTGGCAACGTCACAAAAAGCTGTCAAAAATTTACGTGTTTTGATTAATTTGGCAATATTATTGTATGGAAATAAGAAATGTGGCTAACTAGCGAACTAGAATAGTAGTATACCAATAAAACAAGGCGCCAAAAGAAATCTTGGCCTCAAATGCAATCAACATAGGTAATGCTGATTATCATCACTAGGTACCTGGAAATGTGCAAAATAATTTACTTTATCCATTACAAAAACTCTATACGATCTCAGAGCAAATTTACGAGTTCGAATGATGGAGTTTGGACATACGCCGCGCAGTATAGACAGACATTGAAAATATAAAATTAGGTCACACTCACACGAACGCGGACGCTCACATCCTAATTCCTTAGGATAGATTTATAGGTAGCACCATAACGATAAACAAATTATTACATACAGGGAAATCCTTGCGGTTGGTAGATACGAAATCAAGGAAGTTTTGCAAATATCGGAGAAATTATAGCTTTGCATGTCAAGGATACGATACGGAGCTACCTAGGGTAGAACCTATGACTCATACTAGGTATACTATAGCCCGCTATTTAAGTACCTGGCTTAGGTATTTATTTTAAAACATACGTATAATATGTACCTGGGCATGGCACTGTATGTTCGGATTTGTACACTATCTTTTATGAAAACAAAAATTTTAAACAAGTGAATGTTCATGCAGATAACTTAGTCTTAATTAATTTTACTCTTGCCAACTTGCCAAAATATTATGATCTCAGGTTAAAATTGTTTTGTTTTTATTTCTTATCAATCAATTACGCAAAGTGAATGAAGCATTTTTGCGACATAAGACGAATACTGTTTGCAATTTGGTGGTCATATGAAATTAATTTTCAATTAGCATTGATACATTTCATACGTGTGTGATAGAGTTCGCACAAACATCACTGATGTATCCTTACTGACTTATCTGCATGTTTTGAATCATCGTAAAATGCGCTGGTCGATGATTTGTTTTCATTGAATGCATTTTACGTCGAGGTCACTGAACTCCAAAGCATGGACGCATTTACGCCCCCCGCCTATTCACTACCCCATGAAAATACCACGCACAAGGAAAACACTATCACTAAAATTGTTAAGAATCACTAATAACAACATACCCGGATTTCCACAATCGGCACAAACATTATTTCCACTTTTCTTTTGCAACTCCTGTAACAATTTCTCGTTATGATCTACCATCGTGGAACTTTTGCATCAATAATGAAGACATACACGCTAGCGTACGTCGCCGCTCGAAAGTCGAACGCCTGGAACGAACGCGTACGCGTTCTCTGCCACTGCGCGAGGGAGCGAGCGAGACTTCGACCGACGCGCGGCGAATCGGTTCAACAAACGCCATTTGCTAGGTGAGGAATGCCATTGCATTCACACACATTTACGTTCGGTTAGCATGAATGAGATAGAAAGAGATGTCTAGTTTCGCGGCATATGAATGAAACCAGTGTGTAGTGGATGGTAGTGGATACTCGTAAAATCCGTTTGTGTGTGTGTATAGCGTAGTAGGTACGTGATGCGATCATGCGACGCGAATACAAGCAAGCGCCCGTCTCGCGTATTTATACGTGTAAATACTGGGTAGGCACCTAGGTAATAAGTACGAGTCTGTCTATAAATTAGGTACTCTTCGCATAACTAAATAGGAAGGTACGATACGGTACTCGTAACGTAGTCGTGTCATTATGCTGGTCGGTCATTGCTTTGCGAATTAGCCAGACCAGATAGCATTGGTAATGCGCTTACATTCTTTTAACCAATTTATAGAATAGATAGATCTATAGGTACCATTCATAGACGATAATGTGAATGGTTAGATAGGTATGCCGTTTCATTTCCGGTCGGTCGGGTCACTTTGAGTAGGTATCTTGATCTTTGTTTAGAAATAGATATCAGACGTTTTCAGTATTTTTAAATTAGATAGGTTTCACTTCTTGATGTTGTAAAAAAAAATAGGTCTACTCAATGATATTATTATTTTTACGTCTCTTGACACTTCTCGGGACCCTGGGGTCCCGAACCTTTAGAAGGCGTACGAGGAGCCAAAGCCAACTCGCAGAGACCCGTTAGACATTTTTAATTAAATGAGGCACCAACCGCACCTAAGGACAACCCCCGGTTGGTTTAGGACTAGTGCAGGATTATGGAAACAAAGATATTGGACTATGGGTTTGGGTGGCTTAAGTTGACTGGTGACCTGAAACTATGGAAGGACCAGGCCCCTGCCTGATCAATAAGTACACGGATAAAATGGCAGGGGGTGACTTGCACACTCAATAATGGGCCCCCGAAAACTGTCGCTAACACATAAGTGACGTAGCGACACGGGGGCAACATGAGGTGCTTGAGGAGTGGAGAGGTATTCCACGGCTTTCAGAACAATCCCTGAGGACGAAAGAACGTCAAGATCCATAGGAGCATTTACTGGAATACTTACTTCTTCCGAGCACGTTTGCTCTTGCGAATCTCTACTCAAGGCGGCCAATTAAGGCAAGAATGAGGTGGCAGCTCTGTTCCTCGTCAGTGTTCACTCCAGCCGGCCAATAAAGGCAAGCCAGAGATGAGGAACACGATTTCTTCCGGGAGATAGGGTCCGTGGGGTCGCTACTGCCTAACAGTTCGCCACATGCTGCCCTGCGGGTTTCTGTATCACTCTTGGACTGGCCCCTGATCCTAGACCTTTTTCGGCAAAGTCAAATCTACCGGCACAGACCTAGAGTTTAGATCGTGCAAACCCAACCACAACGTCAACGTAGAGATACGGCGGTGGGGTTATTATTATTAATAAAATTATAAAAAATAATTTTAATGAATTCCTGACAACCTGATATCTAGGTAGGTACCTAAGTACTTACGTCGGTATTTCAAATAACTAGGTAAGTTGGTAATTATTTGCTTAACAGACTTTCAATCACAATCTGACTGATTTTGAAGGATATTGCTACTTAATCCATAATTATGTTCGAAGAATTTGTCTGCTCAACCACGTAAATAAGAATAATTTATTGTTTAAGAAATTACATTTGAATGCGTTGATTCCTGGAAGTCACAGTAGGATTCCCTGAATGAATGTTGTTGAACTGTCAAAATAAAAGCCATTATTACTACTATTGCGTTTTACGCAATTACCCCGCAGGCTAAAAGTAGATCACCTACGATACTTACTTTTTGCGAAAACAGAACTCAGCAGGAGGCTTGTTCCATAGATATACCTATTTTCTATGCTTGTTCCTGTGTGTATTCGTCTCCTGCCATGTATGTATTCAGCCGTTGGAGTTTATAGGATACAAGGAGAGGTTTAAAAAAACAGAATTTTGTGTTTTTAATATTACATTTGTTTGTGTTACTTGCTTGAACATACTTTCATTAAACTTAACATAATAAATAAAGTAGAAGTTAGTGGAAATGCATCTAACAGCAATAACTAGGCCGTAGGCTAGCGTAACGTAAATTATTTAACTTAGTTATTTAGTATTTAACTATGCTTTACTCACATTGTGGCTTTATTTTATCCTAAGTTTGAAAAGAAAGATGTTGAGGGCTAATAGCTAAATAGGAAAATATTTTTATGGATCACTCGGGACCACTAGTTTATTTTTTTGTTTTTTAAAAGCAAAAAGGCATGAGTCCTTTCCAAAGAAAATTATTGTTTTTTTTATAAATTGCGTTATAATGTAATTTAATTATAAGTGAAGATTATTATTAGAATTATTTTACAATTTCTGTTTAAAAATCTAAACTTCATTGCAATGGGTAAAAAGACTATAATTCCGACAATTACTACATTCAAAAAATATTTAAAAAATCGATATGTCATAGTGTTATTTTTGGGGCTGCAAGGTTGTGGTTTACCCCTTAGGCCTTAGATGAAGGGTGAAAGATTTTTTGTTTAAAGAATACAGCAAACTTATCAGTTAAAATTGAACAAATTACACAAAACGGACAACGAAAAAAAAAAACGACAAAAGACTTAGCGCCGTGTGTTTGCCAAAATGATTTATTCTGGGAATATTCGCTTAGGTAATCGAACAATTATTTTATTGTGATTCGTAACACCATCATCAGTAAGGGAGTCAATCAGTTTTTTCCATAATAAAACAAAATATGGGTTAATTAACTTTATTTTTAGAAGATTTTATTAGTGGACTGGCAACACCTACAATCTTTGTGTCAAAATATCGATAAAGCGTTTGCTCGTTTGGGTTCGCTTTCGTTGTATTTTTCGACAATTTCACTAATAACTTTAAGTTAGAAAATTATTATTTACTTTTAGGTCACTAAAAATCAGCAAAGATGGGGCGCCGATCAATAAATACCACTAAAAGTGGTAAATATATGAATCCCACCGATCAAGCAAGTGAGTATTGGTTATATTTTATATTTGTATATTTTTAAGAGGCGCGCCGGTATGCTTATATTTTTTATAGTACATGCTGTTCAAATTGTCCTCAAACGCAACCCCAGACAAAAGCTTTCTAATTCCTTAATCGCAAAAGAAAATCTAACTTATCTCAGGCAGGCTGCTATAATTTTCTCTGCTCTGGCATTCTAGGTTGTTTTAATTGGTGTTAATACACCAGGCTTGGCTAGGCTTACTGTATAAGTCGAATCGAATTTTTTAATCGAAAATCGGACTGTACATGAAATTAATTATGGCTAGAAGAGTAAAATTCTAATATGCATAATCTCACGACTTATTACCCTGTCCTACGTACATAAAAAAAGGAGTCCTAAAGAAACGTAAAGGTTGCCGGATTGCCGGGGGGCGGCAGATGGCAGCTTTTGCCCTGCCTCGAAAAAAAACTAGATCCGGGGCTGATCCCACTCACTCTCTCCTAGACGCCTATGTCCCGGCAGTAAGATTAAATACTGATTATGCTTAAGGTAGTAGAGGTATGGTTGCTTGGCCTTATTCTGGTCTTTTGAAAACTCTCATCTATATTTTCAAACATTGATCAGTTCTATTTAGAATCTTTTATTTAAAAGTCAATATTAAGTCTTAGTCTAATACAAAATAACTATTAAAAAAACAGGAAAGGAAGCAAGGAAAAAGGAACTGAAAAAGAACAAACGACAAAGGCAGATGGTGAGGGCTGCGGTACTTAAGATGAAGGATCCTAACCAGATCTTGGATGAGTTGCAGAAAATTGATGAAATGGGTAGGTGATCAATATCGAGTTATTATATTAAGGAATCATTTCCACTGTGACATGACCATTTCAATTGTTGGTCTACTATCACTTCTAGCCCAGCTGTTCTTTCTGCATCGACAATATAACATAGATTATAGAGACCACACTACAAGTTTGATTGAAATATACAAGCCCCAATACTGTAGAAATACTAACTGTACCTACATTTATTTTAACCAGAAGTTCTCATGCATACTATTGTAGTCATAATAGCTCTTATCAAGTTGATAGAGCATACCATGGACTCGTAGCTTCTGTTCTATGGTACGGAATTATTTTCTGGAGGCAGTCAGCTAATAGGGAAGTTGTATTTAGGATGCAGAAACGCTGTGTGAGGTCTATGTGTGGTCAAAAAACGACAGATAGCTGTATTCCATATTTCAAAAAACTAAAAATATTGACACTGCCAGCAATGTATATAATGGAAACTGCATTGTTTGTAAAAAAAAAACATGCATTTATTTGTCAACTTATCAGTCAGAAGAAATCCAGTCCGTACTCAATATTGTAACAAACTATGTAACTTTAAATGTAAAACAGCCTTAATGCGTAAAAGCTTTTTCGGCAACGCTCCAAAAATTTATAATAAAATATCGGATACCATAAAAAATATGCCATTAATAAAATTCAAAAAGGCACTTAATAGCTTGCTTAGTGACAAATGTTACTACACACTGTCGGAATTTTTCAATGATGGCTCAATCTAATGCTGTTTTTTTTTTGACATTTTCTGTTATTCTGACTTAGATTTAATTTTTTTATTATTTCATTTCTTGACATTTATAACAAAATAACTCCTTTAAATCTGACATCACTCAATTTTTTAAATAATATTATGTAATTGTTATACTTAATTTATTTTGAAATTTTAATTATGCATGACTTTCAAACATAATTTTTTAATTTAAATTCGTAATATTTGAGTTAGATGCACACCATATTTGTACGGCTCCTGGCATAACATAGCGCTCTGTTCACCAAACTGAAAGATCTGTATTGCTTTACCTGTGTTAACAAATAAAAGTGATTTGATTTGATATAACACCTGATAACATGGAAATATTATGTGGTTTATTTTTTTTTATTCTGATGCTGACTGCATCAGAAATATCAGAATCAATTTCAAAATTAAGAACGTAAATTCTGTCTGCTCTTTGAAGATGACAGGGCTAGTTACCTAGAAGTTGCCTCTCTTTCTGTCGCGTAACTCTTATATCTTCTGACGTTGCGTACTTGTAGCTTCATAACTAAAATGCGGAGTGAAACATCTGTACATGTGTTTATGTGTGGTACAAGCAAAACATCCCACTTTTTACACTGACAATACTCTAAAAAGATTAAGAATCAGTTGATCAACATATTATAAAAACAAACACTTCTCAACAAACCATGTCAAAAAAAATAAAAAAATGATAATATATTTTTTACTGTAACTAATGTACTTTATGTGGTTTTCGTTTAGAATACAACGTATTACAACCATCACCACTGAATGAAAAAGTATTAAAAGAGAAGAGAAAAAAGTTGAGAGAGACTTTTGATCGAGTTCTCAAGATGTATGTAAGTACTAAGTATGAAATGTTATTTATTTTGATAATGATAATGTCAGATTTTTTTTAAAACTTTATTATTACGATACTGCATCTATTTTCGTATCTTAATATGATTAAAGAGATTGAAACAACTATTTCGCAACATTTTGAAACAACAGCTAAGCATATACATATACAAGTATAACTTGTATATGTATATGTTAATGACGCGCCCCACTACTGCATTTAGGCACACGGTAATGCTGATTTCTATGGGTAATGCGGTAGTAGGGGGCGTCATTTCAGAGTTGACAAGCTATACATATTATGGTTGTATCTAAATCTTAATATGGGTTTAGTATATTTGCTTAAAAATATAATAATTAATTTTAATATGGGAATAAACAATCATGCGAGCGCGAAAGTATTCATGTGTCTTCGAATCTACGCTAGATTCGAAACTATATGAATACTTTGGTTATGTCTGGACAGACGTTCTCCCGAGTATACAGCTTGACGCTAACGTTACGTCTACACGACGCAAGGATGGATCCGGGGGGGGGGGGGGGGGGGGGCACGTGCCCCCTCGGAAAAATTTTACTTGGCAGAATATTATCAAGGATAATGTTCTTTAATTCATTTGGTCTTTAATCAAATGATTTATTACAGCAAACAATCGTTAGACACTAAACGTTTGGTCAGTTAGTTATGGAACTAGTTAGAGTAGGTTAATTATTTAAAAAAAATGGTTAGGTTAGGTTAAAACTGTGACCTCCTACGCCAGAAACGACTAGATTATATAGAAAAAAAATATGGAAAAAAAAATAGGCTACCCGAAACTGAACGAAGAAGTTAGACGAGATTAATTATGAAAAAAAATGCTACTAACTAAATAAAAATAATACTACCAGAATAGTTAATATTAATATTCATTTATTTCATTTTAATTACTTATTATTTACATTTTTAAATATTTTTATAAAAACCATACAAAATCATTTAAAAATATAAAAAATTGTGGCCCATCGACATCAGGAACAGGGTCCAAGCTGCCGGTGGTCAGGGCTCTAGAGAGAGGAACCTCCTCACGATGCGTGCCGTGTCTAGGAGATATTAATATTATTATTACCTGTTTAGAATTTGTCCCAAGTGGAAAAAACACCCTTGTAATAAAACGTCTTTATTTTGCGTAAAATGAGTTATTCCAACTGAAATATTTGACTAAATAAAAATTGGTAAGAGTCTAGTACTCTTACCAATTTTTATTTGGTAAACAAGTTATTGTTTAAACGTTCACTTGCAAAACATTTGGTTTGCGTTAGAATTATTTGGGAAGAGATTTTTTGCTAAGTAATAATTTGGCAAATTAAATTATGCGGAAAATTGTTTGGAAAGTGATAATTTGGCAATTTCTTTTCGATGAAACAAGGGAGACCCGATTTGTAGTGCAAGTGGGCCTTACTACAGAACTTTACATGTTTTTAAATAAGTTCCATTATTTATTCTAGGACAAGGATGATCCAGAAAAATGGGTGGATCTCAAACGTCAAGAAATGGAATATGAAAAAAGAAGGGCACATTTAATATCGTACTATGAATCAGTGAAGCATGCCCAGTCAGTTCAAGTAGATGATATCCCGTTGCCTACATTACAAGTAAGTTTTTATTTAACAATTTATGTACACACATAAATAGACAAGATGAACGGAATGAATGAATGAATGAATGAAATGTACCGACTCCAGTGTGGTTAAACCAAACTCGATAAATCGAATGAACACTAAGATTTGTGCTAGCCCTGGGGGCCTCATGTTTCATAGAGCTACAGAGGCCATTGCATATAAGGAGTAGACCGGGGGCGCTGTAATGGTAAGGAACAGTACCGGCGTTAGGGGCGCGGTCAGGCGACCGCCCAGGGCGCCAGGGGTGAAGGGGCGCCGAAGGCCGGTGCCTTCGCTTTGAAGTGGCGCCCTTTCACCACTAGTGCCTGAAGAGTAGATTCTTTTAAATCAAATCCCTAACAAGAACAAAATAGGTTATCAGTAAGTAAAAGGGACTTTGTTGAGTTAGAAAAAATTGAGCTCGCTTAGCTCCCTTTGTATCCTACATTCTCTGAATTCTCAAACTTTTCTGCTTATGTTGACAAAGTTACCGACTCCTTCAGCATGAACGGTCAAAAGAAAAATGTCGGGTACTTAAATTTTAGATTTTTTTGCTGTCTGCATGGGTCGACAAAGTAACTCCAGTTTTTACACGACGCCCAGAAAGGAATGTTTTCAGGGCTCATGTATGTATGTATGTGAGTTTCTTTGTTCCGCCATAACTTTGTAATGCCTGATCAGATAAGGATGCTTGGCGTATCGTTAGAATCCTTACATAATCCCGAGTGACATACTTACATATTTTGAAAAAAACTTCATTTATTACAATATAGGTATCCAATTGCCTTGATGAGCACATTCCAAAACTATATAATTTATTGGCATACATTTTACATAGCTAGAATGTACATGCAAAACAAACATTTCATCCTCACGCCATCCACGCCTCGCCTTACCTCGCCGTAAGAGAATAAAACCACCATTAAAATAGTGCTTAAAATTAAAATAAAAGCCACCTAGCTACATGTTAAAAATAAAACTTGTCAATAAAATGTATAAAATTAAATACCTAAATAATAAAAAAAATAAAAAAACGGTACTGCCCTGCCCCTTTTTTTTGTTCTAAGATATTTAAAAAAAAAAATTGTCCTATCCGAAACGAGGTGCAAACACTTTCGAGCTCGCTATGCTCGCTCTTGGATCCTGCATAAGTCGACAAAATATCTCATATTTCTGTATAGATGGACAAAAGAAAACTTATCCCTTACGAGGCGGAGTGCTAGAAATTTTCGCCCGTCTCTACTCCAAGAGTCCAAGAGTGGAGAGGGGCGCCGGAGAAATCTCGCCCAGGGCGCCTGTAATGCTAAAACCGGCACTGGTAAGGAAGACGTGCCCTTAGGATATGGAAGGATTTGCGAGCCTTACCGGATATCCTAGAATAGGCAATGGACTAGTGGAGAGACGGGTGATATTTGTCTATGGATGGGCATCATTATACGACGTCGCCGCCAGTTGGCTCAGTTCGATCTTCACCGGTGAATCTTCTGGCGGGGTTACGCTGCTTTCTTGGCTCTTTTTTATCTCACTGCTGTGCTGTGTTACACTTTGCTATTTTTATAAATAGACAAGTAGAACAGAACAGAAATATACATACAAAGGTGATGCTAATTTCTAAAGAAATCTCTTCCAGCATACGATAAGAGAATAGATAGAAAAGAGCTATTTAGAAACCGTATGTGAGAGTAGAAGAGAAAATGAGATACAAAAAAACAAAACAAACTATTTACTCACAAGTTTCTAAGTACTTAATCCTTTTAATCAGATTCAATGTTTTCATCATTGAAAGTTAAAAAAAAAGAAAAAAAAAAGTTATGAAAAAGAGAGTACATTTTTTTTCTCAATTTTCTAGGTGAAAAACGAAGTATATTTTCTCATAAAGTGTTATTTTAATTGCAGGTACCAGACAACCTCATATTTAGCAATGTTCCTTCTCAAATACCTCTACCGGCCGACGCGGTGCATCCTGTGATTGTCAAACCTATACTGAAGAAAGATTCAGCTTATAAAGTAAGTAAAAGATCTTTAAATATAAAAGATCCAGCAAATCAAATAATATTTTTTAAACTGAGTTTCAGTATTAAAAAATACTATAGTTTTTTTTTTTTTTTTTTTTTTCTGAGACTGACAAAAGGGGGCTTGTTTATAAATGTTGTTTAAAGTTAAGTGCAAAGTATTGATTAGCTACTACTTACCCATATATTTTTGTCGTTTAAACGTCTCTTAACTTTAAGCAACATTTATAAATAAAGGGGGAAATGCTAAAAAAATAACTGCAGCTATCATGACCAGTGATCGGAGTAGGTAGATTGATTTTTAGTACTTGTATCATAAATGCACACAGAAAGAATAACATGGATAAGCCATTTTTCCGGAAAGTAATTCCGGTATTTCCGGATTCAATTAAATATTGTTAATGTTGGTAGTGATATTATTACTACTGTACCACCCATGATCCTTTGTTCTGATTGGTCGTTGGGTTTTGTCAAATCGTGACAAAAAAAATAATAGGAAGAATAATAAAGAATAAAATTGCTCATTTTATTACAATTCCTACCTTTTTTTTGAGGATGGCAAATCATCAAATGACTCCTTCCACTCTGGCAGAATACAATTCCTACATAAGTTCCGGTTTTTTTTTAATAATCCACCAATTCCGGAGGAATGTCCATAGTAATATATACGTTTCGGATCAATGACCCCAGTTCAATCTACCTACTCCGATCACTGATCATGACTGACTATCATGTCAGTCGTTTAGCAGTCCATGGAGAAAACCTTGGAAGCATTCTTCTTTGAGAATCATAAAGAGTGCTTCAAACAGTTTGCACATACATAATGATTTGAGAATTATTATTCATAAGCACGCCTTGTGGATGGTTATTGACCAGGGCTGCCTAAACACTCGATAAGTTCCCAAACTCATGAACAAAATTATTATTAAATCTTTTTAGAAAGAAAGTCAAGAAAAATGTTTATTTTGTCACAGAAGGGACATTTCACGTGAAGCGGACAGGGAAAAAAAAGTGAGGTTCTGAAAATCGACCACATTCGGCCCATTTGTACTTCTAGTAGGTATGAATGTGTACGCAAAATATTTTTTTTGTATAGTATATATTTACCAAGTTATAGGTTTCAAAAGAATTGTCGTTGATTGGTACTACAATTTTTCGAAAGTAATTTTTCGAATATAACAAATCTACTATAAAATATTTTACATAGCGATACATATTAAAAATATACTGTTCTTTTTGACGGTAAAAAAAAAATTAAAAATTTAAAAAAAATTAATGGCCAAAACCGGAAGTAAACTTTTCAAACCAGAATTACAGTCACTTCGACCAATTTTTTTAAATTTTTTTTTCTTTCAAAATATAGCTTAAATGATAATGAAAGTACACTAGAAAATTTAAAATGGGATCTCTATTAGTTTAGGAGATACGTTGAATAATATACACCCGCGTCGCAAGGGGCGTGATATGTAGCACTTGCTTAGATCGGTTGGTGTGCGTCAAATAAAATGGCTTGTATAAATTACTGTGATAAAATAGTTCAAACATAATAAAACAACATTGGTACAACACAAGAACTGTTTATTTTGTAATTTTAACAATTTTACAATGGGAATCTATGGCAGAACTGGTCCTCTTTACAAGAAGGCCTGTGGTTGTTGGAATGAAGCTGTGAAACTTTTTGGTTCCTGAAATGGTGACCGTAGACGCAAACCGGGGTTCCAAAAAAATTCTCTGACGCTCTATATCATCTTTAGAACAGAAATAAATGGCGGTTTGTTTTAAAGATGATTTTGCCCATTCATATAATCGCATTGGTGTTATAATTGCTTTACTTGGAGGTAACTGTAAACTTGCACGCGCAGCTAAACGTTTCAGATTCCCCCCTAGACCATCGCATGGCCCCTTTCCGTGAGATGTTGCATGAAAATGCAACTCTGCATCTGCATTAAAATCTTCTTTGTAATAAAACAGATTCACAAAGTTAAATCTATTTTTAAAATGTTGGGAAGCCCCGTCAGTTATGTATATAATTTTTGATCCAACTATCGATTTTTCTAAAAGATGCTTGTGTAGTAGCTTTTGGAAAGCATAAAAGGTGGCTGTGTCATGCTTCAGGTCGTCAGACATCATAACAATGCTTCCGTGTTTTACTTCATTACCGTCTCTGTAGTAAAAAACTGACGTTAGAAGCGTTGCCTGTGCATTATTCCAATGAAAGGATTGAGCAGCATCTTGGACAATAAAACTATAGTTTTCTGCAAAATCACATTGTACGAGAATTTGACCTTCATCGATAGTATCCTTAAGAGTTTTAAAATAAACCGCCTGTTGCTCTGCAATGTAAGCATGAGGTTTCAAAAGGTCCAAAGCGTCACATAACTCATCTACAAAACTATCGGAAGATAAAAGTCGAGTAGATATCGTGTAGCGGTCTGTGCCATCCCATTTTTCAAACTGCACTTCTGTGACTTGATTGTTATCAAATTGTATTTTTAAATGCTCTCGAATTGCACTTAAGCCTGGACAAGAATTACAGCGTTCATTTGGCGGTGTCTTAGTAGTCATTAAATGACACGTCAGTGTTGGATTGGGACACATCATCTGGCGAAGGCAATCCTTATAAGATGAAAGTTGCATAGCAGACCCAGCTGTAAGATTAGCAATGTCTCCTCCATTCAACATCAATTTCACGTTTTGATGGTAAGTGCAAACACATACCATATGTGTTCCGGAGTCGCCTGCGAGGATACATTGTTTGGGTCTTAGTGTAAAAAACTTTGTTAAGCCTACCTTGATGTTAGGGTATTCATCTTTAAACCTCTGATAAAGTTCGTCAATGTTACAGAGAAGGAGCTGTTTCTGTATGTGCGTTCTTTTTCCATCGTCTAATTTAACAGATATAAAATCTTTTTTACCGGGCATTATGCGGCTAATGTCTTCTCGTAGATAAAAATCTTTAACCAAGTTCTCCGTCTCGGCTGGTAGTTTACGACCACCGCGTGGGTTCGGAGAGGATAAGATACCGAACTGATTGACAAGTTGTTTTGCTTTTCTTGCTTGTCGCCTGGACGTTCCAAATTCTTCTGCAAGTTTATTTTCACTCCATGACGTGGGTGCTATTGTTAATATCATAGTCTTCATAGAAGTAGAAGTAGAAGGATGATTGAATTTCTCTTTTAGCTGCTTTAAAATTTCTTCGTTTTCTATGGATGTGTCGGTTTGGGTGGAAATATGTTTAAACTTATCTTCGGGAATAAACGGTTCATCTTCAATGTTTTGCGAAGGTTCACTAGATGTTAGACTGCATTGCACAATGTCTTCATTAGCTACTGGAGGAGATTCAGTCAAAAGTCGTTTCCTGCAGGAGGCACATACGTAAAGATCTTGTGAAAAACTCCACTTTTGAGCTAAACATTTAGATATTTTCCTTAAATTTTTAAATTTTCGATGAAGTACCAAGTGAAATGGGTTAAAACATCGATCACCGTACGGCGCCATTAATAATAACAACTGTCACAGATTAAAACGTGCACAAGTCGCTGAGCGGTTAAAGCAACACTAAAGTTTAAGTTACGAAACCGCTAGGCGTCATATTTCTATCTCTTTCTTGTAGATAGGTTTGACCGTTTGACTCTATCTGAGACAAAAAAATACTACACGTTACTAACAGATGGCGCTATTAGTCACGTTTCGCAAATAATAAAACTATTCTACTGCTCCAAAAACGTTTTTTCTTTATAATATATTATTAACTTATATTTGTATTATGTAGTTATTTTTATATTATTATTATATTAATAAAACTTATTTCATATCATTAAATGAGGTTAAATATACGCTAAAACGATATAAAATATTAATAAAGTTGCAATATCGCGCAAACTGCTCAATCTTGCAAGCGCTACATATGACGCCCCTTGCGACGTGGGTGTATATTATTCAACGTATCTCCTAAACTAATAGAGATCCCATTTTAAATTTTCTAGGGTACTTTCATTATCATTTAAGCTATATTTTGAAAGAAAACATTTTTTTTAAAAATTGGTCGAAGTGACTGTAATTCTGGTTTGAAAAGTTTACTTCCGGTTTTGGCCATTAATTTTTTTTAAATTTTTAATTTTTTTTTTACTGTCAAAAAGAACAGTATATTTTTAATATGTATCGCTATGTAAAATATTTTATAGTAGATTTGTTATATTCGAAAAATTACTTTCGAAAAATTGTAGTACCAATCAACGACAATTCTTTTGAAACCTATAACTTGGTAAATATACACTATACAAAAAAAATATTTTGCGTACACATTCATACCTACTAGAAGTACAAATGGGCCGAATGTGGTCGATTTTCAGAACCTCACTTTTTTTTCCCTGTCCGCTTCACGTGAAATGTCCCAGAAACACGTGCATATAAAAAAGACTAGTTAGCTTGCATACTTACCTCCTTGTTACATAAAAACAGAATCATTTCTGGCAACAGACCCCCACAGTTTACGGTTGCACAGTACCCTATCATTCTAGGAGCGCCCAGTTGGCGTGGAACCCCCCGGTGTACCTCCGGGGCCGCCGTGTGACTTCCAGTTCCTAGTGTTGGAGAAAGAGAAGGCGGTTGACAAAACCAGCAATAAGGTGCTGAGGTTCTCCGACATGGCTGATGAAGGACCGCCGGGAGAATGTGTATGTAGCTTTTTTAAAATTCTTTGTTTGATTTCGAAAAAATACGAATCGTATGCTAAATAAATTAATCGTATATTAAATTGTGTGATATTGGTACACTTCTGCCTAACCCTTGGGGGATTTCCTTGTTCCCCGTTAAATACCAAACTGTAAAAAAGATTGAAGGGTTGATATAAAATAATAAGAACATCACGCCTGGTTCTTATTATTTTGTATTCAATTTAAATTTTTGTAATTGTTTATAAATCTATATTAAATCTATGTATGTGTGTCTATGTATGCTTATGGCATTAGGTCCACCTCTACATTTGTGTGCTTGAAGTATTAAATAAATCTTGTAACTGCTTTAACAATTAAAATAGGGATGATGACAATTTTTTTTATTTTTAGTCCGTCTTGGAGATTATTAAGAAATATTGGACACGTATTTTTTCTTTTTTTGCGTACTCTAAAGATTACGGCGAAACATTGAGTTAAAATGTGCCATGACGTCACAAGTCATGTAGATTTTTGATACTTATTTGTTACGTAGCGACACCCACTCCCCAACTTAAAATGCGTTTTATCTAAGTTATATTTTATTAATATGATAAAGCAAAAAATACGGGTCTAATATTTTTTTATTATCTGATTGACGGACTAATTAGAATTTCATTTTTTTTACCCAGGCATCATCCGTATTGTATAAAGACCCAAGTCTAAGATACTATAAATTCTATAATTACCTGACATCACCTCATAAATTTTTCAGGCACCATTACCAAAAGTCCAAGCATCAAAGCCAACTCCTTTAGAAAATATAGACGGAGAAGCCGTGGACGAGGACGCTCCCCCCCCTCAAGGGGTAGCATCGACGCAGGCACCCAAACCGACGTCCTTACAGCAACGCATGTTGGCGCTGTCTGGGCAGAACATTGATGACTTTATGAAAGAAATGGAAGAAGTACACAGAAAGAGGGAGAGGGATAGAGCTGCGGATCTGAATGCTAGGTATGGTTTATTGTTTTATAAGGTCTCTGGAAAAAGCCAGTGGTTGCTGCAAAAGAAACGTGAGAAAATACAGCAATGGTATATTTGGTCTACGGAAATTTCAATTCAGTGCCAAGCTGAGTTAAGACGGCTGCAGATGCAAGACCTTTTTTATTGCCGTATGTTTGCGCTCTCAAACTCGTAATCGTCTGTAGTAGGGCTGTGGTTGAGGTCAGCGATGGCACGAGTGCTCTCAAACATTTCATTTTTAGGGCTATGGCAGGTAGTAAAACACAACAGTCTTGTTCACAATCGCGACCGTATTCTCCTCCGTAAAAATATCTCGACGAAATCCAACCTAACGAATGTTCCTCCCAGTTTATAACTTTTTTTGATTACTTATACTTAACATTTATTTTCAGGTTAAGTGCCCTAAAGCGACCAGGCGGTGGTCGCGACAGTGACTCGGACAGTGACAACGAAGGGCACCCACCACTCATGCCGCACGGCGGGCCTCCTGACTTCACGTTGGAGCCTCCTGGCGCTGAGATGAGGCAGATGCCGCCGCCGTTATTACCTCCTGGTAAATATTACAATTTCAAGTTCATCATCTGCGGGGTCGGCTTCCAGTCTATCCATATGCAGCTGAATACCAGTATTTTACATGAAACGATTGCTGATCTGACCTCCACACCCCAGTAAATATTAAAAAAAAACCTGGTACATATAATATAATAATAGGACCAAGTTACTTAAAAACATGTCAGTGCTGGACAATGATAGTAATCAAAAGTTAAACCCAAAAAGGTGCTGTACAGATCTGCGCAATTTTTGACGATCCTTATAGCTCGATATGCTGTGTTTTGATGATCAATAAGATCTTGTCTGATCTTGTTGCTTACATAATTACTCGATTTTGTTTGATCACACGGGTCGATCGTCAAAAATTTGACCAAGCTTTAGACTTGTTTCACGGCGCGGCTGATTTGACACTAGGATTTGCTCGGCTCTAAGATACGGCTGATCCGACCAGGCTGGTTATGGTGCCAGTAGGTAAGAGTGACGGCGCTCTTACCTACTGGTACTATAACTAGCCTGGTGTATTCCCACTGCTGGGACACAAGCCCCTCTATGAGAGGGAGTGGGCTGTAATCCAATACGTCGGCCAGTGTGGTTTGGTTGATGTAACATGTCTTTTGATTGTTTGGTTCCGTCGTAACTTTTTTCACCGCTTTGAGAGCAGCGGTGAAGAAATTTATATAAAGTGCCTGGTTGGGTTCGAACCTACGATCTACAACTCGTAAGTCACGGTCGGCACATTACGACCCCTGCTCTCTTGATTCACTATCCGCCAGATTTTAAAATAGTCACTGCCTGTTGAGGCGAGACAGATTCCCTTCAAAATCCGTGTTTGCTTTTCAATTCAATAACCAAATTTATGTTCCCAGGCCTCCGCCCCCCGCCCCTCCGCGCGCCCCTGGCGCCGCCAATGCGGCTGATCCCGCCCGGACCTCCACCGGGGCCACCGGGACCTCCGCCAGGTCCGCCTGGACCACCTTCAGGTAAAACTTCTGTTAAGCAGGTCTTTAAGCTTATGTTTCGTACCCGTTCCGTCGGGAACCGCTGCAAAAGTCAACTATGTCAATGTCAATATAACGTAGTTAGGCATAGGTTCTACCAGTGGAACTAGTCGTTCGCAAAAGGACACTTCGGGATCTCAAGAGGACAATTCGGGATCTCAAGAGATTTAGGTCTTCTTTATACAATGTTGGGTACTGTCATGGTGTTAACTAAACTTCGGGTGCATGAACTCCAACAAAAAAAAATAAACATACGCGTGAAGGCACCTTAGTGCGAGTTACACGTGAACGGTAAATGGAATCTACTTCCCCCCTGCCCACCAGGACCACCTTCAGGTAAAACTTCTGCAAAACAGGTCTATAACTTAGACCAAATAAAAAACCAAGACAGCGCTGTCAACAGTGACGTGAAGCCGGTTTCGTAAACATGTGTGCATTTTGTGTGATGTAGTTTGATTGTAGTGTCATTGTAAATGGTTATAAATGTTGCGTGTGAGCGTACATTGGAGCAGCTTAATTATTCCCAAGCCTTTTTGTCGTGTAAGTAATCTTTAACTTTATAGAAACCTTTTTGACATAGTTTCTGTTTAATAAATGATTTAAATTTATTGAAGCTCAGTTCTTTAACATGGCTTGGGAGTTTGTTGTAAAAACGTATACTTTGGCACTTAAATGAATTACAAATTTTTTGGAGCCTAGTCCTGGGCACAATAAATAAATCTTTGTGTCTAGTATTTATGCTATGAATGTCGCTGTGTTTAGAATATAGATTAATATTCTTTTTTACATACATCAGGTTCTCATAAACATATTGAGATGCGACTGTCATTATGTTTATTTCCTTAAATTTATCCTTCAGTGAATGCCTACAACTAAGGTTATATATTGCTCGAATGGCTCGTTTCTGCAGCACAAATATAGCCTGAAAGTCGGCTGCATTTCCCCATAACAAAATGCCGTACGACATTACACTATGGAAATAACTAAAATATATTAATCGAGCTGTTTCTACATCAGTCAAATGACGGATTTTATACACCGCGTAGGCTGCAGAGCTTAGCCGCTTCGACAATTTGGTTATATGTGGGCCCCACTGCAGCTTCGAATCCAAAGTAATACCTAAGAACACAGCGGTGTCCACAAGATACAATTCTGTCCCATTTACTAGTACATTGGTTTTCACCTGCTTAACGTTAGGTGTCAGAAATCTAATACATTTAGTCTTTTTCTCGTTTAAAAGTAAATTATTAACACTAAACCAATACACTATTTTAGAGACAGCATTATTTACATCGTCGGTAACTGTCTGTTGTCGCTTAAGTTTAAATATAAGTGATGTGTCATCTGCAAATAACACTATTTCATGACTGTTCTTTATAAGGCAAGGAAGGTCATTAATGTATACGAGAAATAAAAAAGGGCCAAGAATTGAGCCCTGCGGAACTCCCATAGTGACAATAGAACCCGGGGATCGCTTGCCATTAACGTCCACTCTTTGGATCCTATTATCCAAATAAGAAATAAGAAGATCCAAAGCAGTGTTTCTAACACCACAGTGATGCAATTTCCTGACCAATGTATCATGAGAAACACAATCGAAAGCCTTAGATAAGTCACAAAAAATACCTAGGGCATCATGTGACTCCTCCCAAGCCTCAAAAATATGTGCAAGAAGCTCAACACCAGCGTCGGAAGTCGAGCGACCCCTTGTGAAACCGAATTGTTTACTGTTTAATAATTTATGACTATTAAAATGTCTTTGCAATTGATCTAGCATCAATTTTTCAAAAATATTACTAAAGGTGGGGAGCACAGAAATTGGTTTAAAGTTCGTGGGGTCAGCTGTGCTGCCCGATTTAAATAAAGGTATTATTTTACTACTCTTCATTAAGTCAGGAATTACACCTCAGTCAATACAGTTATTAAAGATAATTGCTAATTCAGGCGCTACAGTGTTGATTATGCATTTTGCAACCTCTACGGAATTTCCCCATAGATCAGCATTTTTTTTAACATTGAGTGTATTGAAAGTTTTAATAATATCTCGAGCAGTAACATAGTCGAAATTAAATTCATGGTTACAATTATCAACATTTTCTTTCAATAGTGACTCGGCAACAGTGGGTGAAGAATTTAAAGATTTAGTGGTTGCGACTGAAATATCTGCAAAGAAATTTTCAAAAACTGTGGCAACTTCTAAATCCTTTTCAATAACCATATTGTTTACATTAAGGCTGTAGTCACTACCACGCTTACTGTCTTTTCCAGTCTCATTGTTTATAATTTCCCAAGTAAATTTATTTTATTTTGACTTTTTTTAATTTTTGAGCTTAATTATCGACACTTAGCTTCGCTACAAACTTGTTTGAATAATTTGGAATAATTCTTAACATATTGATAAAATTCTTTACTTTTATTATAATTTCTTTCTTCGTACAGTTCAAAGAGTTTGATTCTACTCTTAAATATCCTTTTAGTTGCCCATTCACTGAAGGTTGCAGAACCATTAACTGAGATCTGCTTTCGTATAAATATTGAGTTAAATTCTGTACAATACATGGCAAAAAAGGAATTGTACAGTTCATTAGGATTATCACAATAAGGCAAGTAGGGTAATTTACTATTAAGTTTGTTTTTAAAACTCTCCAAGCGACCTGCAGTTTTTGGCACAACCGTGATAACTCTCTTAGCCACTTTTTTATCTTGTTTACTAAATGTAATCAGCTGGCCACAATGGTCAGAATCCAGTTGACTTATAATTTTTTTATTAATAGGCGTATTTTTTATTAATATGTTAATAAATATATCTATATACAGGGTGGCCCATAAGTCCTTACACATGTAAATAATTAATAAATAAAAAACTAATTACAATAAGAAATACCTTTTTATTTCGTATTAACCTTTATAAAATGGGAATTATTTTTTGAAAATAACATCATCCAAATGTAACCCGTTACGATCACGGCACTCCTGTAAGCGACGTCTAAAACTATCGACGACTGCGCGGCAAGTCAGTTCTGTGATGTTAGCCATTTCTCTTTGAATATTTTCTTTTAGGGCTTCAATTGACCGCGGGTTTGTGTCATACACTTTAGATTTCAGATAACCCCATAAGAAAAAGTCCATCGGCGTTAGATCCGGACTACGTGGTGGCCAGGAAATGTCTCCTCTTCGAGAGATCACTTTGTTGGGGAAAAGTTCACGAATGACGGGCATAGCGGTGTTAGAGGTATGGACCGTCGCGCCATCCTGTTGAAACCAGGTCCGCGTATTGTAGCCTGGAAAATTCTGCAACGCTGGTGTAAAAAACTCCTCGATCATTGCTACATATCGCTCTGAATTAACTGTAATCGCGCGACCTCTGCCGTCTTCAAAAAAATAAGGGCCTATGATGCCACGAGCTGACATAGAGGCCCATACCGTCACTTTAGGGCTGTGTAATGGCTTCTGATGTTTACGTTTTGGATTTTCGGGGCTCCAGTAGCGGCAATTTTGTTTACTTACATGCCCATTAATGTGGAAGTGAGCTTCATCAGAGAATAACACGTTATTGAACGAAGAAAAGCGGCTAAACATTTCATTCGCGTAATTTAGTCTCTGGATGGCGTCAGTGTCTTTTAATTCCTGTACCAACTGAATTTTTTAGGGGTGCAGACGTAAATCTTTCTTTAAAATCCGCTGTAACGATGTTCTGGATACGTTTAATATTCTGGAACGCTTACGAGTAGACTGGGTAGGATTTTCACGAACAGACTGTAACACTATGTCGATGTTTTCTTCTGTCCTTGATCGACCTGACCGCTTTTTATCTAACGTCGAACCAGTCTCTTCAAACTTTGCAACCCAGTTCTTGATCGTTTGAACAGTTGGAGTGTCATCAAAGTTGTGTAGATTGTGATGTTCTCGAAATTTACGCCGAGCAATGGTTGCCGAAAAATTGTTCCGATAAAACTCGCGCACACAAAAAGCACGGTCCGCACCGGTGAAACGCTCCATGGCGACTGACTTCCCAGAAACCGAACGTACTGTTTTTGCCCCACCCGCGCCCCTCCCGCGCGTCTTATGCATTTTATTCGAAATTTACATTTTAAAGGACTTATGGGCCACCCTGTATATAGTACAGTATGTAGTATGTAAATATATATATAGTCTAAGCATGTACTTGAGGTGGCGGTTACTCTAGTAGGCTCCAAAAATAAATTATTAAGGTTATATGACTGATATAAATTTTTAATTTTTAGGCTGTTTGATGAGTCCTCCAATAAATTAACATTAAAATCACCACATACAATTATATTTTTCCCTAATTTACCAAGTTTTTGTAACACATCATCCATGAGACTCTCAAAGCAATCATAAATCGATGACGGAGGCCGGTACACGCTCAATACAACAAGCTGCTCCAACTCCACACAAGCTATTTCTATAGTCCGCTCAACAGAGAGGCTTACAATATCCTTACGTTCTTTGAATTTAAATTGTTTAGTTAAAAGTATCAATGAGCCACCATGTATTGTATTTTCTCTGCTGAATGAACTACCAACCTGGTGATTACTGAAATTAAACATGAACTGATGGCTTTTTAACCAATGTTCTGTAATACATAAAATATCAATGTTGTTACAGTTCATGAATAATTAAATTTCAAGGTCTTTTCTCAACATACCTTGAATATTTTGGTGCACCAGGTGAACTATGTTAGAACTTATTCTGACATTTTGATGATTTAGACTAGTATTTAAATTTAAATTATCTCCATTAATTATGCAAGAGGTTATCTCTATTGTCTCAATTTCTAATTTAAATTAATGTCAGCTTGTGTAGCCAAGATATTGGCTGAATCACTGAAAATGTCAGATAATTGCCCAATAGAAGCAACAGGTTTATTAGCCAATTTGTTGGCTGATAAATCAGTAAAAAAAAAGTATAGCGATAAAGCTATTTGTCTTTTTAAACATGGTGCTAAATACAATTTGTATTTTGTCACATCAAAATATTTACTAACATACTTGTTAGTGTCAATAACATGAAAATTATCTGTGTTAATTGTCATATTACTTAACATTATATTTAATTTGTGCCTAAAATTATTTTCTCTCTTCTCGGCGCTTGACAACACGGTGCAACGCGTCGTGTCCGGGCTGAGGATGCCTCTAGGAGTATAAAAATAAATGATACAAATAAATTAGCAACCAGTTTGATTTTGTCTAGGTTCTAAATTTTATTATCCTATGGAGCAGGACCAGTATGTTTCCAAGCATTCTTATCTTGGATATAATCCTCCATAATCTTAATCTTTTTAAAAAGTTCCCTGAGGATTTGCAGCGACGTAGATTAATAATTTAATAAATGGCTCTGACAGTTCTCTTTTCCAAAATAAAGATGGATTCAATGTCAGCAGCCCAACGTAGCGAGCCACAGTAAAATGCCATACGACTAATGCTATGGAAGTGGGTAAAATAGACCAAACGCGTGGTTTCTATATCTGTTAACTGCTTTATCTTTCTAACAGATGGGCCGAGCTTAGCCGACTGGCGCTTAGGTCCCCAATGTAACTTCTCGTCTAGCGTGATTCGTAGGAAAACCGTTTGATTAATAAATTCCTGTTTCTCTCCATTCAATATTTATATATTATTATTCAAACTTTTCACATTTAAAAAATTACAAAGGCGGACTTAATGCCTTTGGCATTCTCTACCAGTCAACCAAGGGTGGTAAAGAGATTAGACGGTAGGTGCTCTATTTGAGAGGAACAAAGAAAAAATAAAAAATTAATATTCTAATGCCTTATAACTAAAATAGGTACAACAATACATAAATAGATTACAAATTACATACACATACAAACATACATATTTACTATAATATATACCAATATTATATATGTATATACATATATACGAATTCAAGGGAAAGAGGTGTTGAGATGACTCTACTCTATTTATTTTGAAAATAGCAGTAATATGATGTCACATTCGCTACTTCTAACATTAGGAAATCTAATACATTTGTTTTTTTTTTTAATTTAGTGCCAAATTATTTACCGTAAACCAATCTTGGACCTGAAGAATAGAGATATTCACGTCGTCAAGATTTTGTGACCGTCGGTGGATTTTAAAGATCAATGATGTGTCATCTGCAAGAAACATCATCTTTGGATGATTTTGAAGTAATTATGGTAAATCATTAATGTAAACTAAAAAGAGGAATGGACCCAATATCGAACCTTGAGGCCACCTCATTGCCATTTCAGACCCTAATGAGTTTATGCCGTTAACTTGAATTTAACCTTTTTATCTTTCAGGTATGATTTTAGTAAATCAAGAGCTTTATTTCTAATCCCATAGTGCTCCAGTTTCAGCAGAAGTGTCTCATGGTCTACGCAATCGAACGCCTTTGCGATGTCGCAAATGATTCTAATGGCGTCTTGTGCTTCTTCCCAGGCATTGAAAATGTTTTTATTAGGGTGACACCGGCGTCAGTGCAACGGCCCTTCGTGAAACAGTACTGTTGTTCATGAAAGATGGAATTTTTATTAAAGTGTCGTACCATTTGATTGAGCATCAAATTTTCAAACACCTTACTGAGAACTGGTAGAATTGACACATGCATATAATAGGGATGATACCTGGGTAAAAAAAATGAAATTCTAATAAGTCCATCAGTCAGATAATAAAAAAAATATTAGACACGTATTTTTTGCTTTATCATATTAATAAAAAATTACTTAGATAAAACGCATTTTAAGTTGGGGAGTAGGGGTCGCTGCGTCACTAGTATGTATAAAATCTACATACTCGTGACGTCATGGCACATTTTACCTCAAATGTATCGCCGTAATCTTTAGATTAAGTAAAAAAAATAAAAAATACGAGTCCAATATTTTGTTATAATCTCAAAGAGGGACAAAAAAAAAAATTTGATCGTCATCCCTACTGTTAGGTTCTTTACTATCACCGGATTTGAAAAATGGAACTACTTTACTGGTGTTAAATATGAAAGCTAAATAGGGCGCAATGGTTTCGATAATAGATCTACAGAATTTTACAGACATTCCGCAGATATCTTCTATTGATTTAATTTTTCAGATCTTTAAAAGCTTTAATGACAGCCTGGGGGTTTGTATGCTGAAACCTAAACTCAAAAGGGCATGCCTTCACATTCTGTCTAAGTAAGGCAGCAGAAAACGCGGGAGAGGAATTTAAAGCTTCAGTCGTTTTAAGGGGAATATTAGCAAAAGAGTTTTCAAATTCTTGAGCTATTTCTACATCTGAGTTGATAGGGCCGTCTCTAGTAGTGCAGTCTCTAAATTAATTTCAGTATTTCGCTGTTCTTTTCTACCTGTTTCATTATTTATTATTTGCCAGGTAGTTTTTATTTTATCATCAGCAGATTTTATTTTATTGCTAATATACAAAGCTTTGGCTATTTTGCACACACTTTTAAAAGATTTTGAATATTTTGCAACATACTTATATTATTCATATGTTGCTTTAGGCTATAAAGTTCAAATAGTTTTTTCCTGCTTTTACAAATACCTGGAGTCGCCCAATTACTAAATAAGAACTTTGTGTAAATACTTTTAGTCCTTAGTGGAAAAGTGTCATTAAATTGCGTGTTTAATAGTGAAAAGAACTCGACATAAAAGTCATTTGGGTCACCTATATTATTTAAACTCTGAACACATAATTTATTGGCCAAAGAATTATTTAATTTCTCTAAACTTTTACATGAAATTGGCCTAAACCTTATTTGAATTTTTTGTAAAGGTATGTAGGAGCAAATTGTTATTGTTTGTCCACTGTGATCGAATGACAACTTGTTTACAATTTGTTTGTATACGTATATGTAAGTAATCACAATTACAAAAAATATTATCTATAAAGGTGGCAGCAGATATATGTGGAAAAAACGTCCTATCTCTACTGGACTAATAGGTCTATTGATACTAAAATTACTAGAATATTAAGAAAATAATTTTCTTGCTCTTGTTCTGGTTCTATGTTCATTTGGTCTAAACCCACCGTAAAGTGTCGTACTTGAACACCAAAGACATTATTATTGCTGTTATTTGAATGTTTTTTCCAACTCCATATATGTTTTATCCGTGGAATAAAATTGACGTTTTTCTTTCTGCATATTTTTTTTTCCTTAGTTAAAGATCTGGTGTTGGAAAAATCGGCTCTGATACACAAGTTCTTTACTCGCAGGTCTACCGGGCCTGCCGCGTGGCATGTTGCGCCCCCCGGGCCCCCCGCCCGGCGCGCCGCCACGCCTGCTGCGGCCGCTGGCGCCGCCGCCGCCGCCCAAGCCGCACCCGCAGCTGTCCGTGCTGCAGGCTGCGCCGCAGCTTATCTCGAAGAAGGACGCGCAACAAGGTCGGTGTCTAGGCTAATATCTCGACGTCCTGCTGCGGCCGCTGGCGCCGCCGCCGCCGCCCAAGCCGCACCCGCAGCTGTCCGTGCTGCAGGCTGCGCCGCAGCTTATCTCGAAGAAGGACGCGCAACAAGGTCGGTGTCTAGGCTAATATCTCGACGTCCTGCTGCGGCCGCTGGCGCCGCCGCCGCCGCCCAAGCCGCACCCGCAGCTGTCCGTGCTGCAGGCTGCGCCGCAGCTTATCTCGAAGAAGGACGCGCAACAAGGTCGGTGTCTAGGCTAATATCTCGACGTCCTGCTGCGGCCGCTGGCGCCGCCGCCGCCGCCCAAGCCGCACCCGCAGCTGTCCGTGCTGCAGGCTGCGCCGCAGCTTATCTCGAAGAAGGACGCGCAACAAGGTCGGTGTCTAGGCTAATATCTCGACGTCCTGCTGCGGCCGCTGGCGCCGCCGCCGCCGCCCAAGCCGCACCCGCAGCTGTCCGTGCTGCAGGCTGCGCCGCAGCTTATCTCGAAGAAGGACGCGCAACAAGGTCGGTGTCTAGGCTAATATCTCGACGTCCTGCTGCGGCCGCTGGCGCCGCCGCCGCCGCCCAAGCCGCACCCGCAGCTGTCCGTGCTGCAGGCTGCGCCGCAGCTTATCTCGAAGAAGGACGCGCAACAAGGTCGGTGTCTAGGCTAATATCTCGACGTCCTGCTGCGGCCGCTGGCGCCGCCGCCGCCGCCCAAGCCGCACCCGCAGCTGTCCGTGCTGCAGGCTGCGCCGCAGCTTATCTCGAAGAAGGACGCGCAACAAGGTCGGTGTCTAGGCTAATATCTCGACGTCCTGCTGCGGCCGCTGGCGCCGCCGCCGCCGCCCAAGCCGCACCCGCAGCTGTCCGTGCTGCAGGCTGCGCCGCAGCTTATCTCGAAGAAGGACGCGCAACAAGGTCGGTGTCTAGGCTAATATCTCGACGTCCTGCTGCGGCCGCTGGCGCCGCCGCCGCCGCCCAAGCCGCACCCGCAGCTGTCCGTGCTGCAGGCTGCGCCGCAGCTTATCTCGAAGAAGGACGCGCAACAAGGTCGGTGTCTAGGCTAATATCTCGACGTCCTGCTGCGGCCGCTGGCGCCGCCGCCGCCGCCCAAGCCGCACCCGCAGCTGTCCGTGCTGCAGGCTGCGCCGCAGCTTATCTCGAAGAAGGACGCGCAACAAGGTCGGTGTCTAGGCTAATATCTCGACGTCCTGCTGCGGCCGCTGGCGCCGCCGCCGCCGCCCAAGCCGCACCCGCAGCTGTCCGTGCTGCAGGCTGCGCCGCAGCTTATCTCGAAGAAGGACGCGCAACAAGGTCGGTGTCTAGGCTAATATCTCGACGTCCTGCTGCGGCCGCTGGCGCCGCCGCCGCCGCCCAAGCCGCAACCGCAGCTGTCCGTGCTGCAGGCTGCGCCGCAGCTTATCTCGAAGAAGGACGCGCAACAAGGTCGGTGTCTAGGCTAATATCTCGACGTCCTGCTGCGGCCGCTGGCGCCGCCGCCGCCGCCCAAGCCGCACCCGCAGCTGTCCGTGCTGCAGGCTGCGCCGCAGCTTATCTCGAAGAAGGACGCGCAACAAGGTCGGTGTCTAGGCTAATATCTCGACGTCCTGCTGCGGCCGCTGGCGCCGCCGCCGCCGCCCAAGCCGCACCCGCAGCTGTCCGTGCTGCAGGCTGCGCCGCAGCTTATCTCGAAGAAGGACGCGCAACAAGGTCGGTGTCTAGGCTAATATCTCGACGTCCTGCTGCGGCCGCTGGCGCCGCCGCCGCCGCCCAAGCCGCACCCGCAGCTGTCCGTGCTGCAGGCTGCGCCGCAGCTTATCTCGAAGAAGGACGCGCAACAAGGTCGGTGTCTAGGCTAATATCTCGACGTCCTGCTGCGGCCGCTGGCGCCGCCGCCGCCGCCCAAGCCGCACCCGCAGCTGTCCGTGCTGCAGGCTGCGCCGCAGCTTATCTCGAAGAAGGACGCGCAACAAGGTCGGTGTCTAGGCTAATATCTCGACGTCCTGCTGCGGCCGCTGGCGCCGCCGCCGCCGCCCAAGCCGCACCCGCAGCTGTCCGTGCTGCAGGCTGCGCCGCAGCTTATCTCGAAGAAGGACGCGCAACAAGGTCGGTGTCTAGGCTAATATCTCGACGTCCTGCTGCGGCCGCTGGCGCCGCCGCCGCCGCCCAAGCCGCACCCGAGCTGTCCGTGCTGCAGGCTGCGCCGCAGCTTATCTCGAAGAAGGACGCGCAACAAGGTCGGTGTCTATGCTAATATCTCGACGTCCTGCTGCGGCCGCTGGCGCCGCCGCCGCCGCCCAAGCCGCACCCGCAGCTGTCCGTGCTGCAGGCTGCGCCGCAGCTTATCTCGAAGAAGGACGCGCAACAAGGTCGGTGTCTAGGCTAATATCTCGACGTCCTGCTGCGGCCGCTGGCGCCGCCGCCGCCGCCCAAGCCGCACCCGCAGCTGTCCGTGCTGCAGGCTGCGCCGCAGCTTATCTCGAAGAAGGACGCGCAACAAGGTCGGTGTCTAGGCTAATATCTCGACGTCCTGCTGCGGCCGCTGGCGCCGCCGCCGCCGCCCAAGCCGCACCCGCAGCTGTCCGTGCTGCAGGCTGCGCCGCAGCTTATCTCGAAGAAGGACGCGCAACAAGGTCGGTGTCTATGCTAATATCTCGACGTCCTGCTGCGGCCGCTGGCGCCGCACCCGCAGCTGTCCGAGCTTAAGGCGTAAAATTTCATGACCAGACCTTTGGGCGTATACTTATATATACTCGTATATATATTTTAGTTTGGAACGTACGAGTATATAGTGAAAAAGGGGAGTAATCACCATACTATGTTTGTATGGAAAAATGACCGACTAGCGTACTCTTAAGTGGCAGTGTGCACAATTGGCTGATGGGGCGGAACGGTTCTGGAGTGGCGACCGCGTGCCGGAAGACGTAGCGTTAGAAGGCCTCCCTACAAGGCGGACCGATGACGTTGTGAAGGCCGCAGGAATCCGTTGCATGCGAGAAGCACAGAACCGGTCGAAGTGGCGGTGCTTGGGGAGGCTTACGTCCAGCGGTCGACGTCTTTCGGCTGAAATGATGAAATATCGAACTATAGTGACGTCACACAAGTATGAGTGGCAGACACGAAGCCCTATAAAGTCGAACGTTTATGGAAACTCGAAGTGTCTTTTTTTACGACCGGTTACTGTAATTCAATAACATTAATGCTTGGTATGTCGAAATCTTTGTAGGTTTTGCAAATAAACCAATTTTGAAATAAAAAGTCGTCGTCATCCGAATACATGATCGTTCGAACTTATTGTTTGGTGAACCTGAACGCGTTGTCGCGCCGACAGAGGGCGCTTTTCGGTTTTCCAACAATAAGTGACTCTAGTCTAACCAGACTTTGCCGAACACGACAAAGCCGCCGTTGGCCGTTTTTTTTTTTTTTAAATAAAGTAAAAAATAGACGACGTATATTTAGTAACCTAATCCGCTTAATTGTTCTTTAAAGAGTCATAAAGAATCCTGTAAGAAATCGTCTTGTGTTTGACCTCTGAACGAGGTCCTCAGGATGACGATTGACTTGTTGCGAACCTGGACACGGCGTGTTACAAACCCGACACCGACCCCGACGTCTTCGGGACGCAGTGAACTAAATATACGTCGTCTATTGTATTTTATACTGGATCTCCGCAAAGTCACGCCTGAGTCAATTAACTATAATATTAAATGTTATTGCTACAAATCCGGTCTAATTCTTATCGTCTCCTATTCGCATAGTTTTTGCTCCCAATGATGATTTTCACTTACAGAAATTAACGTTCTTAATTATTTCGTTCTAGGTGCAACAATCAGTGCCAAACCGCAGATACGGAACCTTTCAGCGGACGTCACAAGATTCGTACCCTCAGCATTACGAGTCAAACGCGAGGACAAAAAGGTTAAGCCGGGAATCAAGTCCGGGGCCATTCAGAGGACGGCTGATATACCTAAACAACTGCCGAGCAAAGATGACGCTTACATGCAGTTCATGAAAGAAATGGAGGGGCTTTTGTAGCGAGTTACAAGACTGTTATAGGTCAATTATATTTTAATGATCGCTAGGCATTGCTAGGATCGCAGACTAAAGTATCCCGTTCCTCATGAAAGAGTGAGACAGCAATACTGAAAAGTTGAACTGTGTATCTCGTCATGTTCCATATTCAAAGTTTAATTGCTACAACGAAATTTTGTAGAATAGACAATAGAATGCACTGCCACAGATTATAAACTTTACAAGTAACCACAAGTTTTACCAAGAGGTGTTTGATAATTTATAAAAAAACTGAAGTGATGAAATAAATAATTGGTATGTCCAGTTCCGTATCTTTTAACGCTACATTTTAGCCTCGCGGTCTAAGTTTGTAAATATTAAGTTTAGGTAGTAAGTATGGATAAATAAATTGATTGAAATGTTTGTGATCTTGTTATTTTAATTTCTAGCTGACCCGACACAAATCCTATAGAAAAAAGGGCGTTCAGATATTCCCCAATTTTAAGTTTCGGAAATTAAAAATAATTCGGACTATTACGAACATTTTAAAACAATAAATATCCAAATCGGTGCAGCCGGTGGTTCTCAAGTGATACGCTTACCAACGAACACCATTTCACTTTTATTTATATAGATAAATATCAATCAAGAACTCGCGATCTACAAGAGACCGAAAGTCTCGTTTATTACCTTTTTTTGGCACAAAAATCGGGTTTTTTTTATCTATAAAGTTTCAGAAGTTCAATAAACTGAACAATGTTGATTCGCTATAATCTCTACACCTACAAAGTCCGAATTGCATTATCTTTATTTGTCCAAAATTATGTTCAACAACTTCTGAAATAACCAGAAAAACAACCTACCTATCTATGCATACTTACGATAGGTGAATACGTACTGGATTTATAAAAACAAGACGTAGAGGCACACTTTAAACAAATGATTATTATGTTTTAAAACGTGACAAATTATCTTTAATGTACACAAAGTAATTGGCCCGAGAAAAATTAAATCTATGTATGTGTTACTGGACTTAACAGGAACTGAACTGTTGCAACCAAGCTCCGTTGTATACTAAGAGCGCTAATACACTGAGACGCCATGGCGACGTATCCAAACAATTCGTATTGAAATGTATTACAATTAACCCACTTGTCTCCGGTCTAGCGACGTCGCTAATTTAGAAAAGGAAACCACGACCGACCGGCCCCTACATGGAGACTGGATACTCTGGCGACCTGGCGCTGTGTAGCCAATTCGCCAGTACTTTGTATAGAAGTAAGTTGCGCCCCCCTCACTCAGTGGCAAACTAATCGCTAGGATGGACGCCCGCGTGTTACTACTTATTGGGCTACGGGGAAGCCAGAGGTAGCCATGGCTACGTAGCCAGCGACGTCGCCATGGCGTCCCAGTGTGTTAGCGCTCTAATCATGATCTCCATTGTTATCTGAGGTGTGCGCGACACGTTTTCATCAACCCATCAACATTTTCAACACTCTTTTAGTCACATGCGTTTCCTCCCTCCTCATCACATGCCCATACCAAGTCAAACAGGAGCGAAGGTTGTGCTCGCGTTTGATTAGGAGTCCCTCACGATAGATACATTAAATATCAAAAACATATTGCTATAAGTCCATAGACTTTTGCCCGGCCTCCTTTGGTAAGGTTATATGCTCGCATACAATGTGTGTCTGTCTTGTGTACATGAGCCTATCGAATCTAATTAATAAAAAAAACTTAAAATTCATTCATCCATTCATTCACTGACAAACAACGCACAACAACCTTGCACAATTCACTAAGTTACAAATAAGCAGTAAAGGTAGGTAACATTTTTGTTCGGTATGTAGCGGTGCTTGTTATGGTTGTTACACGGAACTGATTCACTCTGCTACCCATATTAGTTTAAACTGTATTAAAAATTATTGTATTAAAATTGGAAATTAGCCTGAGTGAGCATGATAAGCATGACCTTATATAACAAAAGAGCTAGGAACGATTTTAACAAACGAAGGTTTTTTGTAAACAAGGCAACATTTTTATGTGGTATTTATAAAAATCCTGAAGGGGTTAATTATGGGATAATAGTTTGGATGAAAGTTCATCATGTTTGCCGATAAGAAACAAACCCATCGGGCACTGGCTTTGTGTTGTAATAATTTCAGATGCATAAATGTTCGTGTTGTTTTTTATGCAAACTGTATAATGATGAAAGCTTGTTTATTTTTTATCGACTTAAAAAAAGGAAGGTTATTATTGTATGCCATACAACAACATATTGTACGTATGCTGACTTGCATCGTGTAAATAGGGCTTAACAGGGAATACCACTGGTCTTGAGGAAGAGAAGTACCCCGCCGAATTTGAGCATGCGCAGCCGTACACATTTTTCTCGCTCAACTTTTGCAAATGGTGACACCACATAAAAAGTCTTGACTTCCAGACTATACCGGCCTTATTACAAAAGACGGTTCATCTGTTGACTCAGATCTAAACAGACGGTTCATCGTTTGATTCAGATCTAAACTATCGAGCCATTTTTGAATTTCAAACTTAATTCCGAGAAAATTAAAGGTGAATTGCAAAAAAGCATTATGTATTTAGACCTTTACCTCTGTCGGAATAAATTACGAATTACAAAAAAATACGCTTGGACAACATTTTGAACTCGTTTTGTAATGAGTCAGTACGGGTTTGTCTTTTAAGTAGGTAGGACCTAAACACGTGAGAAATCTGTGTGTGTTTAGGTAGATACCTAAACACGTGAGAAACTTTCCTGTTCTAATCATCTGTTTATTAAAATAGTCTAATGCCTATAAAAAACCACATTATTACGATAAAAAGTCTACATCCGTCGTAGTAACGGGTTATCAGCTAGAAAAATATGCTCCATCTTGTTATGCGTAACCGGGTCACGTGCCAAATAGACTTGTTACATAAAATAACATCACGCCTGTATGTCCTGAAGGGTTAGGCAGAGGTGTATGGAGCAGCCATCGCAAGGAGAAGGCATAGAGTAGGTAAGTATAGGACAGAACACCCACTTCTCGCCAGATATGTTTAGATAAGTCCTAAGTAATAGGGGGCGTGCATATTGTAATCAACGGGGCTCGAGTTCTTAGTAAGTGTCGCGTTTTAGGAATAACTTTTTTTTTTTGTTTTGTTCTTCTAACTGAACAGACAGCTACTGCTGGGGAGTTTGTTGCCAGCTAATGCACTAGGAAGTGGTGAAGGGTGGGCGTTTTGGGGGACTGTCATAAGTAATTTTGACGTTCGAAAAGTGCCGATTCTCAGCCTAGTTTGAATAAATGACTTTTGAATTTTGAATTTGTCCGACCGACCCGGCACCGAAACGAACTACCATTTTCAAAAGTATTTTTTACAAAGTCATCGTCGACTGTAATTATTTTTTCAATAAATATCTACTAATAAGCAATTAAACTTATCTTATTTTTTATGCTTAATAGGTAAATAACAAGAGCCATGTTTTTTTTACCACGTAATTGTTTATACTAACATTCTGGATGATTCAGGGGTTTTCAAGATAGGATTTCGATTCTACGTAAGTACCTACTTCCCTAAAGCGATAGATAATACTTAGTATTTAGAACATTCGTATTCTGTTACTGACAGACAGTATTATAAATATTCAACTGTACTCGTATATGCAGGACGGTGGTCGCCATGATTCATGTAGATTGATTCTTCTCAAAAAAAATCAAGGTTGAATTTCAAGGATAAGCAATTTTTTACATCGGTGAAGGAAAACACCGAGAGGAAACCAGTACCCAAATTGCGTAATACACGATCAAGGCTCGTGCAGACTAGCGCGACACCGTTGATTGTACTACCGTGAAGTTTTCTTAGAAATTGTTTTGTTAGAGTCGCGTCGCGCCGGTCCGCACGAAGCTCCAATCAAAATCTGAATCGTTTTGAAACAAATTGCTAATCCTTTGCCACATAAGTTCGAAAAAAAATCTGCTAACAACGTAAGTAACGCAATGAATGTTATTGAACGGTCAGAATGAAACAGATTACTCGTAATCGTCTACAAAAATGTGTTGCGTAATCAGATAGCAGGGGCTGCAGTCTCGACATAGATAGTGATCCGAATCCGTTCGCAAAATCCTAAAGACTCCCTAGAGTCTAGGGAGTCTTGACAAGCGCGTGATTTTGTCGGACTTTGCAACCGAATATGTCGAGACTGCAGCCCCTGGACCTATCCTGACTAATACTATAAATGCCAAAGTGAGTTTGTTTTTTTGTTTATCTATTTGTTTGTTTGTCCGTTCGTTACGCTTTCACGCTAAAACGGCTGAAAAGATTTGGATGAAATTTGGCACATGGGTAGACTATGACCTGGATTAGGACATAGGATATTTTTTATCCCTATATTGGGGATACACACACGGGATCGAGAGTCATGTGCAAAGTTTCAAAATTAAAATGTCCTAACATAGGATACTTTTTGTCCGCCCGTAAGACGACCCACTGACCGATACTTTTTATTTCGACATTCCCAAGGAGACTTATGGGGGTGAAACCGCGAGGCGCAGCTAATAAGGTATAATTATGTCCTTGGGCGTCCTTTGCCGGCGTTTCCACTCACATCTATCTGAAATCGCCAACCCGTCTTGAGCTAGCGTGGCGGCCTTTGCCATGCAGTGGGACAATAACAGGCAGGATTATTATTACCCGATGGCCCAGATGGAGGGTAATGTTTTTACGCAAATCCTCCACAATGTAGGTCTATCAGCCCTTCTGGAGAAGGGGCAGTCTATGGTTTGCGCAGTATCTACCTACCACTTATTATAATAGAGCAGTGATAGCCTAGTGGTGTGACCGTGAGACTGCTAAGTCATCAGCCTCGAGTTCAAACCCAAGCCACGCACCTCTGACTTTTCGTTCGAACTCTGAACTCAGATTCATGTGCGTATTGTCTAATTATCACTTGCTTCCAAAACGGTGAAGGAAAACATCGTGAGGAAATCGGCATGCCATAATTTTTTTTATTTTTTTTAGGGTGGGAAATTATCAAATAACTTCTCCCGCTCCGGGCGGAGCGGGAGGGTGTGTCAGACTTTTACTGACTAAAACCCACCCGTGTTCCTTCCGTTGCCTGTGTGCCGGGGCATCTCCTGCGGCGACTAGGGGCGCGAGGGCGCGCATCTTGCCTCTCCCTCGTGCGCTCCGCCTCCTCCTTCGCGAGCATTATTGCTTCGCAGAAGGAAGTGACGGCCGATGCACTCTCGCTCCGGACCATGGCCTGAACCAGGGCCAGACGCGAGAGATGGCCGCCGAAACTCGCAACCCTGGCAGGCAAACCTGAGAGATATTTCTCGACGGCATGTGAAGCCAAGTCAGAAGCCCATGGGCGGCTTTTAAACTCTGACACTAGCTATCTAACTACACAACACATTCTCGTAAACGATTACGACTAATCTGTTTCATTTTGACAGTTCAACAACATTCATTGCGTTATTTACGTTGTTGAGCAGAAATCTACTGTTTCTAACTTATGAAGCAATGGATTAGCAATCTGTTCCAAAACGATTCAGATTCTGATTGATTGTGTATTACGTAATTAGGGTATGTACAGGTTAGTCACTAACCACACGAAATGAAGCAGAAGACTTATTATGATTGTCGCAGGGATAGTATGAGATAATTAGTTATAGGTACCTACAGATTTTTTATAAATATCTACCAAAACAAGTGATAAGAATATTATTCTCATGTTTTTATAGTTTGCTGGTGATCGTTACCAAATAGGTATCAATATAATTATGTAGATGTAGCTTCACTGACAAACCAAGGTTGAAATAAAAGATTAGATAAAAATAGCTCCATTTTCTAGAGATCTTGGATTTAGGTGCATTTCCCAGTCCATAGGTTGCGCGGCAAGGCCTAAATAAAACAAGTAATATAATCTCAATATAATATAATGCGCAACAGCTGTTAAAACTAAAAGTAAACATTTTTATTAGGTAACCTTAATAATTAATCTTAAAACAATTATAATTACCTAGTTATCTATAGATTAATTTACATAAATATTAAAATTGGTGGGTTATGTAATTTAAAGCAGTATTTTCACGGGTAAATAACTTAACAAGGAGGGGTATTATATACGTACGTTATAAATAAAGCTTATAATACAAAGAGACAGTCAATATGGATTCGTTTTGCAAACCGATGACGTGTCAAAAATATCTCGCACGATAGTTTTCTCCAGTGAAAATTCGACTTTGAGCGTTCGCAGACGGCATACCTACAATCGGTGGCCGATTTTGTGGGACTTCAATGAATCCAGAGATCAAAGGTATCAACGCACACGTCCTACATAACGTATGTAATAACGTAAGGCGAAATAATCTGACCGATCGCGATTGTAGGACTTACAAAAAGTATGCCGTGTGCGCGCGCGCTTAGGTAACGCGTTAAAGCTAATTGGACTTATACATAATTACTGAGTAGATATAAATTGAAAGTTTCCGACGTAAGGTACGAAGTAGAAAACACAAATTTATTTTTTAATAACCCAATAGGTACCTACCTCAGTTTCTGTCCAATTTTCCAACAAGATTTTCGAGCTTAATCTTTCACTAACTGTACCTAGCGCTACTATATTAAAAAATTTAAATAATGATAATACACAATACTTTGTCGCTAAATTAATTAAATTTACTTAATGAAAATCTTAAATTCACTGACAGAAAACGCACAACCTAGAAGAGTTTCTTAATAACGAAGATGAAACTACTGAAGGATTTCTGAAAATTCATCCCTTAAAGGGGTTAAATATGGGATGAAAGTTTGTATGGAAGTTCGTCATTTTTAAGTTGTAAAAATGTGGAAGTTAGTACCTACTGAGACTTAATTTTATGAGTAAAAGTCAGTTGTATCAGCGGTTTTTAGAAACTCATCCCCTAAGCGGGTTAAATAGGGGATATAAGTTTGTATGGAATTTGTCATTTTGAAGTTGTAAAAACATGGAAGTTACTACTTAGACTTCTGCTTATAAGCAAAAGCTTGTTGTATCATCGTCTTTTGGAAACTCATCCCCTAAGGGCGTTAAATAGGGGTTGGAAGTTCGTAATTTTTAAGTTAAAAACGTGGAAGTTGGTACAAAAGTTTTGATTAAACGTAAAAGTTAGTCGTATCATTGTTATTTAGAAACTCATCTCCTGAGGCTCCTGGGAGTTGCCGATGGGGAAGCCCATCGGCCACACAGTTTGTAGGTAAACCAATAAATTAACATATTTGCCTTAGTTCTGTTACGGAACATGGTTTCGTGCAACATCTTTCTATTAAATTTTCTCGATGTTCCCATTTCTCTACAATCATTTCCCTGGGAATTGACGGCTCGTTGACTTCCTCTGAAAAAAAAAATAACTTGAATATTTTAGTCCAATCAAAAGCATTCTTATGGCTCCTACACACTATGTCGGCGGCATGGCCGCCGGCTTTTGCCGCGCGACACGTACTCCCGGCTTTTTCGCTTTCATTTTTTTTGTGCGGCAGGGCCGGGCGCGCCTCGGTTGGGCCGGGCGCGCCTCGGTTTGCCCGGCAGCAGGGTCAGGCCGCCGGCATAGTGTGTAGGAGCTACTAGCCGTGAATGTTGTAAAATGGGGATCAAAGCTACTAAAACTATGGCTAAAGTAAAGTCAGTTTGACTAATTGTCTGTATAATCAAATCACAAATGTCATTCTTTGACAATTGTATAAAATGGTTATAACACGGCAAATTGACGTAGTGTGTCAATTTATTTAACAATTAATTTCCCTGACCGTAAATAGTCCTTCTGTGTGCTTATAACCACAAACTGTAAACACCAGTGAATCTACCAAGCGCTGTGGTAGCTAGGGTTGCCAACATTGTTTTATATCATTATAATATTTTCGAAGCCATTGCCTGTAAAAACGTAGTAGATGGCGAAAAAATAAAAAAAAAACTTAAAGTAGACCGGTATGTTTCAAAAACATTATTTTTCTTTAATTGCGTATTTTTTTGCTACTATGAACTTTACTAACAAGTTTTTTGTTTTCTTGTCATACTTTTTTTACACTCTAAATTAAACACAATACCATTAATTCAGCTTTTATGAGATTAAATACTGGTCCTATTGCAATCATTTCGCCATTTTGTATTGAAATAAAAATATAGTAGTTTCGCCTCATAAATATGTTCTGCAGAAATATAGTATTTAGGCCTCTAATATATCAGGATACTATATTATATAGTAAGGTATTCAACCTTAGTGGTAGCAGTCTTTAAGAGGCTCACGTTCGATGCTAAAAACCTAACTCCGTTTACTACGACATGTCGGCTGTAGGCTGAAAACGTAGGCCTGCAATTATTTTTTGGTATTTTTTTTTAAATTTCCTTGTCTTTAGTAATAGTTCATTGGAATTTACTTTGTAATTCGTCTGTATTTATATTTTTAAATGTATGTTCACCCTTTTTTTTTTGTAAAAAAGTTTTTAGGGAATTCTGAACCTACATTAACTTTACAATAACATCTTAGCGGAATCGAATACCTACTTAATAACAGTAAACAAAAAATATTTGTAGTTATAATTTTATTTCATTCGAGCAATTAAATAAAGCTATTATTATTGTATGTCAGCTTTACACCATTCGCTGTAACTATTAATCATAGGAAATCTAGATTAAATCATCGTACTCAAGGTACTGACCTACAAACTACAATACATATAAATCCTAGAATTTGTTTCTATTCATAGTCAAGTACTTAGCATATTATTGTTTATCTATATCTATCTATTATACATAATATAAATTAAAGTCGCTGTTCGTGTCTGTTTGTGTGACCGCGTTGTTCTTCAAAACTACGCCACAGATTTTGATGAGGTTTTAACCATCATTTAGATTTTTTTTCCGGAAGGTTAATGTGTACAATTCATTAACATTAAACTAACATACAATGAAGAAATCTCGAAGTTTTGTCAAGTCGTAAAAACTTGGCGAAGCATAGTTATATATTGATAATAAGATAAATTAATGTAAGCAGGTGTTTGCTATTAACTTATCATTATATTTGCCGTGTCATGACACTTCACGTTTCTTGATAAAGCCCTCTGATGAAGTGTTATTTCAAGGAATATAATTTCAAAGGAAAACCTTCGATTTGTATAATAATTATTTATCCATAAAGCGCTTGATTCTTAACAATGTCGACTTATTGATTGAAGCATTATGCCCGCTGTGGTGTGAGTTAGTATGACGATCATTTCAGTTGAAGTGTAAACTTCAGAGACGAGAGAAGGATGTAAAAAGACCCATCACAAAGCCTTCATCTATGCATTCTGGGGCCGTATTATGAAAAATTAATGCTATAATTTTTCCAGTATCAGAGAGAGAAGGAGCTTTACATGAACTATAGCACCATCCCGTTTTCGCAACGGAATCATTATGGCATAAATACTTCTTAATAAGGACCCTGTACATCAAACTAAGTAACAATCTGCCTAGCCTTTTCCCAACTATGTTGGGGTCGGCTTCCAGTCTAACCGGATGCAGCTGAATACCAGTATTTTACATGGAGCGACTGGCTATCTGACCTCCAAAACCCAGTTATTGGATAACACGATACCCCTTGGTAAGACTGGCTGTCAGACTTTCGGGCTTCTGACGACCCGTATCGACTGTCAAAGATCTACGAATGACAGCCGGGACCAACGGCTTATCGTGGTTTCCGAGGTACGGAGGAGTCTCGCTATGTAAAGATGGTTACCAATCCACGGACCAATGTCGGATGGTTAAGCTACGCTTGCCGGGGAAGCGTAGCTTAATCAAATGGATCGACCTGTACTGTTATTACTTAGCCATGATCAACCTAAGTAACATTGTTCAAAAATAATTGCTGAGAAAAAGACTATGGCTACTACAATATATATTTTTAGTGTGAAAATCGCTTTAGGGTAGCGCGCAATGTACTTAAGTACGCAAAACAATGTGCGTATTTTATGATAGGTGTTTGCAACGGAATAGGGCTCGTTCGTGAACTTGTTTTCGTCGAAAAAAAAATAACCGAAACGGTCCCAGGTATGGTCCACTACAAAAAAAATATCACAATGACGGTAAGAAAAACTAACACTCGCGTCATTAAGCGTTTTTTACACCCGGTATGAGTATTGATAGTTCATCTGTGTTTGTAGAGCATAATACGTGGTACTAAGAAAGCAAAACACGGAAATAATCACAATCAGTCATTCTTCACTCTCATCTCTACGACACTTAATAATAATCGACGGCAAACTAGGTCTATCGCACCAATCACATCTGTCTACATCGCATTAACACCCTTTTAATATTACATAAGATAATTACTTACCGGAAGAATAGTCGCCATATGCGCCGTATCTAGGGCACAAGACGTCAATAACAGCGTAAGTCAGCATTTTCATACAAGTCGGTAAGGACACATCACTGTTTGCTGATGTCAGGATGTGGCATGAAGCCATGTGCTCGCTCAACGTTATCATCAGGACTAACGTTATCAAAAGGAAGTATTTGCCTTGCATTTTGTTGGTGAGCTGAAAGAAAACAAAAAGATTAGAATCCAAAACTTTTGTGACAGATTGTTTTAAACCTGTAGTACGAATTTCTTCTGCATCGTGGGTGAGTTTACAGACACAAATGAAATGAAACTGATTATTCTGTGGGATATCGGAATAACTTTTACACGTCATATTAAAAAAATAAGCTAAGTGGAGTCGACATTTCCTATCTAGAGAAGCCCCTTGAGACTAGCCATGAGAAGAAATGGCAAAACAAACTCAGGGGTTAAAGTCTCTTTTAAAGTCCAGACATAATCTTGGTCAGATCATGTGAGGACCATGTAGATTAGAGACATATTTAAGTACTGTCCAACACGCGTAGCATGAACACAATAGAAACGGCTTTAGTCGACGGAAGAATAGACAAAATGACAGATAAACAATCAGAATCTGTAATTTTGTCTATTCTTCCGTCGACAAAACCCGTAGAAACGTTTCTATGGTAGCCATGCTACCCGTGCAGGCAGACCCGTAATAACGATCTGTAGGTCTGTGTGATCTGCCTGTCGCGACGCGACTCTAACAAAACAATTTCTAAGAAAACTTCACGGTAGAACAATTACGGGTGTCGCGTCGCGCCTTACTGCACGAGGCTTAACATTAGCGACCCACCCCTACTTTGCACGGATTTTGCGACTTGACAAAAAATCGAGATTTCCTTAATATTTTTATGTTCAATATTAATATATTGTTCACATAAACGTACTGAGAAAAAAAACTAAAGATGGGGAAAATCCATTAGGTACGTGGTTTAGAAGGATAAAGCGGCCACACAGCGGTTGAGTTTGGTGATATCGTTAAACTCGCGGGAAACACCTGGATGAGGGACGCACGGAACCGGGAAGAATGGCAGAAAAAAAGAGAGGCCTATACCCAGCAGTGGGTGATTCCGGGTTTAAATGATGATGATGATGATGATAAAGCGGTCACACAACATATTTTATTTCACATAAACCCACAAATCTCTGTTTCGTGTAGGAATTGAACCCCCGACTAGTAGCTGACGTAGGGTAGCAGCCAATCGTCGTGCTTTAATTTTTAACAGTCCCTAGTTTCGGGATTATTATTTCGTATTGTCTGAATTTTTCTTTTGGTGTGTAATTGTGAAAATATTTTTTGTAGGTAAGCACTCCCGGCTGGCACGATACGCACGGAAAAGTGGGAAAAATAATAATATTGAGATACAACATTTTTTGGGAGAAGGGTTTTTTGACCAAGTAACAGAAACGGTTAGACCAACTCTCTTATTATTATTTTTGCTCGTGCCTAAAGTATCCAACGATCTATTACAAAAATGATTCATGAAAAGAGGACACGGAAAATACAGTAAAAAAAAAACATAGGACTCACCTAATGACTTCTAGGAATCTCGGGAACGTTTCAATATAATAACACTCCGTAGATGTATCCTCATCTAATGGTTGAAAAATAAATAGCTCCAGCCTTTTTATACTCAACTCGGAGCCGGTAAACAAGTCCCTAATAAAATTCTAGGTGCGTAAACAATTTTCTCGGCGCGCAAACTTTTATAACTAATTATAATTTTTCTTCACATAAAACAAACTCATTAAATTCCGCGCGTATCTTTTATTTTTGTCACAGGGTGATCGCTTACAAAATATGAATGAGCCTGTTAACTAGCACCAAAATTGAACCGTAAACATGTTTTTATAAATAACCCGAACATAGTTTATCGTATCTACATTATTATCTTACTAAATGAGTGACCTATAGCTCTTTAAGCCTCGTGCAGACTAGCGCGACGCGACTCGTACAATACAATTTCTAAGAAAACTTCACTCTATAACATTAACCGGTGTCGCGTCGCGCTAGTCTGCACGAAGCTTAATTCTCTATATAAAAACTTGTGTAACTAAAAGTTGTTTATTGCAGTCACGTGCTTCTGCCAATAACTACCCTCTCGCCACCCTTAGAAGATTTATTTTAACTTAAAGTAATAAAAAGTTAGTAAATTAAAAATGAATCTTGTTATAAGCTTTCATCCAGTTTCTTCGACGTAATTCGACCTTCATTAGCATCTCTTTCATGGAACAGCGATCGTAAACACCGCTCGTCGCGTCAATGCGTTGAATATTTTTGCACGCATGCGTTATATATTTAGACATGTTGTTTGCTACTACTGATTACGTTTTTAATGAGTTCCATTGTTGACAAATTACAATCGTAACCTCATTATTTCATATTATAGTATAACAACAACAAGCGGTTGGTAACATTTCGGAACATTCCATCTTTTCGCGTGTCTGGTTGGTTGCAAAGGATTCTTTATTTATTTAATATATTTTATTAATAAATTAATTTTATAAATATTAATAGTAAATATTTTATAAATGCAGACTTACTCGTGTTATTATTATGAGGAAGTACGTATAGTAACTACGTAAATTGATTAGTTTCTATTTCCGTAACAAACAAATGCCGTACTTATTATTTATTAACCAGAAGACCATGAACTAGGTATACTTACTAAATATACCTAGTTCATTGTCCGAATAGAAACTTTATTCATACTAAGTTTAATATATTTTATATATTATTTCTCAGTAGCAGCCCGGAGTCTGGATTTGTGCCCGGTTGATGGCAAATGGTTCGCTCCGTATTTAGGTACTTTTAGGGACTGAAACATAACTGGCGAAAGTTTGGTGTACTATTATTACACCTCTACCTAGCCCTTAGAGGATTCCGGGCGTGATTTAATTAGCATAATAAAAAGTGGGCCATTTCAAATAGTTTAGCATGTTATTTTTGGCTAGAATGTGGGCTAGCAATGTTTGCGGATGTGGAGTCTTGGTGCAAGTCGTTGTTCCACTTTGAAGATTCAAAACATAGAGGCACAATATAGGTTTTGTTATTCACAGTAGTGTTTTTTGACCTATTTGTTGTACCTATTACTGAAAGATCTGTTTGATTTATGCAGTGAAAATGTTTTAAATACTTTAGTATTTGTTTGATATCAGTTTTTACACAAGCCAGCGTTTATTGCTGAAAATGGATTTCCCAAATTCTCCTCTGCTTCTCCTTATTGGTTTCGTACAGAAGCTTCTAGAAACGAATCCCTTTGTTTCTTTTCGATCCGGCATTTGCCGATAGTTAGCGAGGACACTGCAAAGTCGTTGTGAGATAACTGCTTACACGCACCCAACCTGTGCCCAGACATTTGGAGAGAATGTAATTTCAATTGGATCTACATGCCACCTAAACAAAAAAAACACTTGTGTAATTTGTTGAAATAGGTATTTCCAAAAAGGAAAAAAAAGAGAAAAAAAAACCAAAGAGGAAAAAACATTTCTTAACGTCCAGTGGTCAAAGAATCCGGATTTGTGACCGGTAAATGACATTGCTTGACCTTTTTAACATAGAGCGGTGAAATATTGACATATGTACATTTGCCTGGATCTTCGAGGAACTCTACTCCGATTTTTTTAGTTTTTATTGCATTCATACACGGGTTCAGCCACTACGGATTTTATGTAGTCAGTCCTTCTCATGGGTGAGCGTCTGCGTGGTCTAGTGCCGTCCACTCTGCCCTGCACGACAAGGCGCTCTATAGAGTCACCCTCACGCCTCGAGACGTGTCCGAAGTATTTGAGGATGCGCGTTTGGACCAGAACAGAAAGACTCTTTTTGATGCCGAGTTCTGGGGGTATAGAGGTGTTGGTGCGAAACTCCATCCACGATACCCCAAGCATTCTTCTCCAGCACCACATTTCCAGAACGTCTATCTTCTTCTTCTCGATGACACGCAGCGTCCACGTTTCAGCAGCGTAAAGGAACATAGGAAAACCAGTGTAGTGATAGGTACATAATATTGCCAACATCATCATCATCGGTAGCCTTGTTCCACCCACTGCTGAGTATAGGCCTCCTCCCTTTTGTGTCATGCTTCCCTGGTCTGTGCGAGACTCATTCATGTCTTCCCCACGATCTTGTGTAGGTAGTCCACCCACCTGCACGCGTAGCATGACAACATAGAATCCGGTTTTCTACGGGTTTGGTCGACGGAAGAATAGACAAAATGACAGATTGAGATTGTTAATCTGTCATTTTGTCTATTCTTCCGTCGATAAAACCTGTTTCTATTGTGGTCAAGCTCAGCGTGCTAAGAAGGACCTAATTGCCATTAGGTCCTTCTACAGTTTCTGGGCAATCATTCCGTTAGGGCTGTGCTCCACCTGCCATCACCATAATCACATTATAATAAGACAAAATAAGGATAAAAATATTTACGATAGACGTGGCAATGGCTTGTTGTCATGGACAACTGTGATAATATAAACAGTTGTTTACAAAAGTTATTTTTAGTACAATAACATTTTAATTAAATTAAACAGATCTCATAATGTTTTCTTGTAATACGTAGGCATGATAACGTTTTGGCAGTCTGTAGGCACGAGCTAATAATTCTATAACCTTCCATATAATTTATTTTACTAAAAATGAGTCAGTGCAACAGTTTTATTGAGTTTTTATCTACATATACTTATTATTATTAATAAAGCTGAAGAGTTTGTTTTTTGTTTGTTTGAACGCACTAATCTCTGGAACTACCAGTCGGATTTAAAAAAATCCTCTCCCTCATCCCTTGTAAGGAAGAGTATAAACTATAACATAACTACGACCCTTAGTAGCCGGGCAAAAAGAAAAAAAAAACCGGCTAAGTGCGTGTCGGACCACGCACAATGAAGGGTTCCGTAGTTGGGATGAATTTATCCCAAGAACAAATTTAACATTGTAGTTGAAAAACATGTTCTCCCATACGGAATGTATGGGAGATCATGTTTTTCAAACCGCAAATTTAAGTTGGTTGATTATTAGTCGTTAACCAGTACAGCCTACTTAGCTCTGATAGTTTTCCTTTTAATTTCGTTATATATACTACTGCTGTGATTTTTTTTACAAATCCAAGTACAACCATTTAGCTGGCAGGGGGGGGACACTTGACTCTAACAAAAAAAATCAGTTAAAAGCTTAATATTTCGCAAATGGATCCCTGAATCTAAAATTGGATTTCACAAACTCGCAATATTTTTGAACGACCATTCTAACGATACCCCAAAACATGGGGTAGACGAGAAAAAAAAAGCATCCCCACTTTACGTGTAAGGGAAACCTCCCTAAAAAAAAATTTTTTTCTTGATTTTATTTTACCAATTTGTCGGCATGATTAATATGTATATATATGCCAAATTACAGCTTTCTAGTACTTACCGTCCCTGAGCTAACCCCCGGACAGACAGACGGACAGACAGACAGCCAGACAGACAGACGGACATGGCGAAACTATAAGGGTTCCTTGTTTACTACGGAACCCTAAAAAGGCAGAAAGAACGCTAAGCGAAAAGGAAGTAATAGCGCGGGCGGGCCATGCGATGTGACGGGGTTCCGGTGGAACAAGAAATTTCAAGCGGACGAAGTCTCGGGCAGAACTTAGTATAGAATATAGATCCAAACGGATTAATTTTGTAGTTTCCTTCAACTTACTAGAGCTCTATAAGGTGGAGTCCATCCTTGAAGGAAATTACCCCATTTAGTCCGGTTTGAAGAGTAACATAGGTAGGTATGTTGCCGGTGTTATTACGAGAAAAAGGTCAAAAGAATGTATTTATTTTGGGTTTTTTGTGGCAACCCATTAGAGATACATTTGGGATAACATATAGATCTCCATAAGCAGAGGTGACTTTTAGCATAAGTACGGTCGCCTGCCCGATGACCACACAATAACATGAGAAAAAAAACTACAGTCAAAACCGTTTATAACGACATCGCTAAAAACGACGTACCGGTTATTACGACGAATTTTTGTGTTTCCTGCATTTCTGTTTACTTAACAATGTTTTTGGTTATAACGACTATTATAACAACTTTAAGGCTGATAAACGACTTTTAATGATTTTGTACTGAAGATCACGTCTAAACGAGTAGTGTTAATGATTTGGAAAAAATATATGTTAAACAAGAGCATTTTCTGAACAACTTAATATAGGGATATTTTAGATTATGTTTATATTACATAGTGAAATTAATTTGTAAAGTTATGTCTAACGCGGATAAAAAACTGAGAATCAGTCAAAATCTATAAACGTATTTTTCTGAAACTGTCACCATTCTTAAGATAATTTAATTATTTATCTTTTGGTATACGTGTTTTATTAAAATACCTTTTGTTTTGACGTGACAACGTCTTATAAATTGGTTTGCCGGGTGACACTTCAAGAAACTGCGTTACGCTCCGCTCACGTTATGCGCTCACAATGAGAGCGAGTGAGAGGCACGCGTCCCTTCCACTCGGGCATGGTTAGCCCGCCTAAGAGCGAGAGAGACAGACATAAAAAGTGAAAGGCACGCGTCCCTTCATTTGTTCCTACTATACGAATGAATATTCACATTAAAATTATTTTACCACTCAAAGTCGTTGTCACGTAAAACTTTCGCCCGTATACCGACTTTACAGGCAACCAATTTTTTATGTATAATAAATTAATAAAGCGTTTATTTGGGACAGCGCTCCTTGATGGGCGAGTCCTATTACTGGCTGGACATACGACGCGTTGCGTGAGCTTATTACAGAACACGCAAGCTAACCACTCAAGGTTACTGGCATATATCTGCGTCTTAATTCGACGGTCCCTTCGAAATCGTTATAAAAAGCTTTAACTGAAGATTGTTTTCAGGGGCCTCTGTAACGAAAAAGCCACCTCTCTGGTCTAGTGGCTAGACCACCTGTCTCAGACTCAGAGGTCCGGGGTTCGATTCCCAGTGGGGGCAACATTTTCTGCTCGGTTTAGTTGGTGGATGATGCAACTGCGATTACATTACTTACTGAAAATGAGAAGTAGCTAGGTACATACTTTCACCTTCATAATTACATACAGTTGTTAATCTATACTTTTGAAATCATGTTAAAGGCTCCAGGAGACTGAAGTTTTCATAGAAATTATTCCTTCAGAGTCGCGTCTCCCCTGTCTGCGGGAGTTTCTTGCCCGTAGAGATCTATGTTTTGGAATGGCAACTAGCTTCAACTTTCTGACTAACTGACCGACTATTTGACAATTCAAATAAGCCTTTTTTTTGAGGGTGGGAAATTATCAAATAACTTCTCCCGCTCTGGGCGGAGCGGGAGGGTGTGTCAGACTTTTACTGACTAAAACCCACCCGTGTTCCTTCTGTTGCCAGTGTGCCGGGGCCGCGATATCCCTTTCGGACAAACACGCAACCCCAGCAAATTCAAAAGTGCCTGTAAATGGTTTCATTGAAATAAATGAGTTTGAATTTGAGTTAGTACAAAAATAGGCAAGTACCTACCTACTTCCATGGATGTTACAGCTACATAAGATATTATCAATTAGCGTTCGTATTTCCGAAAATAGACGATGATTTCCGAAGCGCTTACAGGCCATGCGCCCGATTGGTTTCCCATCGGCAGAATTTACGAACTTTCATACAAGCTTTTAGCCCCTTTAGGGGGATGACTTTTCAAAAATCTTTAGTGCTCACCTTTGTTATACGTAAAAGGATCTTATGCAAAATGTCATGCTTCTAGTCCCAGCGGTTTAGGAAAGAAAAGAAAGAAAGAAAATAAATTTATTTGACTCAGGTTAAGGCACACAATATTCACATAAAAACAAAAAAAAAAAACAGGAAAAAAAGATAAGGCTAGGCTTAGGCTGTGCGTTGTATGTCAGTGAGTTTTTATTTTTTATTTTTTTGTAGTTGTATAAATAGTTGTTGCCAAAAAACGCGTTGGACACAGAACAGCTTTTAGTTGTTTCGAGGATTTTATCGAGAAAACGCCTTAGATTACGTGTTTTACTTTAATTAGCACCTCAGTCACGATTACAAATGTATCTCAGACGACATTTGTAAATATTATGAAAGCATACGTGTATTAGAGTAGAAAAGTCGGCGACAGTACTATAAAGTCATTAAGAGCGAGCTCCATCTTCCGGGTCGTTGTACTATGATGCCCATACCATAGTTTTTGCCATAATAAGTAGATAATCTTGATGATTTGAGCTTTATAATTTTTTTGCATCATCTGATATTGAGGGCGATGACAACATAAAGTTTCTGAGGTGATTTGAGATGCCAACGTTAGATAATGTGTTGTTTGTCATCAGTATTATTATTTTTTTCTTTTCGTGTGGCTAGTCAGTAACCTGAGTAGAGTGAGAGTGTCAGAGTTTTAAAGCAGCCCATGGGCCTCTGACTTGGCTTCATATGCCGTCGATATATATCTCTCAGGCATGCCGATTTGGATCGGCGGCAGTGATCTCTCGCGTCCGGTCCTGGCCCAGGCCGTGGTACGGAGCGAGAGTGTTGGAAGCCGTCACCTCCTTCTGCGAAGCAGTAATGCTCGCGTAGGAGGAGGAGGAACGCGTGAGGGAGAGGCAAATTTCGCGCCGTGACGCCCCTAGCCGCCGCAGGAGACGCCCTGGGAATCGGGAATCGCAAGCCGATTCCCGGCCACCATAGGCGCGGGCTTGCGGACGGTGAGCAATGGGTAGCTCAGCGTCCGATAAGGACCAGGCCCGGGTCGACGGCGCGTTGTGTTCCACTCGCACCTCAAAGAGATGTCAGCGCAACGGAAGGGGTCCGCTAGGACCGATACCTGCCGGGGTCGCGGGAAAGTCCGAAAGGGATACTGTGGCCCCTGGTAACGTTAAGGCAAATGAAGTAACCACACTAAAATTGTTTTGTCCCAAATAAAATAAATAAATAAAAAAAATAAAAAAAAAGGCATTCCGGTTTCCTCACAATGTTTTCCTCTACGTTTTTGAAGTAAGTTATAATTACACAGTCAGTTATCAGTATTATTTTATTTTTGACAGGGGTGAAACTTTAGGATATTGTTCAATGACTGGAGAACCATTGGCAACCAACCCCCATCGCTCATCAGCTGCACCCGCGCCCTAGTATGATCAGTTCAGAAACTTTACCATCCTTGCAAGTGTATCTTTCTCGGCTTTCTAATAGTAGCTGTCTCAGTTATAAAGTATTTTTTTTGTTAAAAGTGATTTAATTGAAAATATTGTTATGGATTTGGATCAAGTAGATAAGAACGAAAACTTTTAAAACATTTTGCTGTGTTATTTATTAGTAAAATATAGTTTTTTCGTTGTTTGAAAAAACACCTTTAGAATAATCAAATTTTCTACCGCATTTAACACATAAAAAGGTTTTTGTTGTTCTTATTCATATTTCTGGTTAAGAGGTTAGGTTTTTGGGGTTCGTCCCTGTTATTATTTTAATTGGTATTGCTAGATGATAGTTTATACAATATAATCATCATCAAATCAGCCGCATGTATCCGCACTTTTGTGAGTTGACATGCGGAGGTTTCTGAAGACATAGAGAGTGAGCAACACGATGAAGAGCCTTGACACACTCATCATCATCTTCGTTTTATAAATTATATAAGAATAGATTTAGAGAAAAAAAAAAAAAAAAAAAAAAAACAGGTGGCGGGGTCATCGACGCGAAAACTGTTACCAGTACATGATTCTGAACCCGCCTGCGTTGAAATGATTCGTCGGTTATTTAAAAAAAAAAAAAAAAAAACAGAATTATGTACATACTGAATCCATGGTATAATTTTTCGCCTCGATGTCCCTGCCACCCTGTGTAGTTTTATTTTTTATCCCCTTGCGGCTGTTATTACTTAGCCACGAGCTCCTCTTACCTCTTATCCAGAAATATGAATAAGAAGAATAACTATTGACAAAATAAACAATTAAATTAAGTGAACAAGATCATAGCGTCATAGCCTCATAAATTAGAATAGCAACAATAGGGATGATGCCTGGGTAAAAAAAAAAAAACTAATTAGTCCGTCGGTCAGATAATCAAAAAATATTAGACACGTATTTTTTGCTTTATCATATTACTAAAAAATTACTTAGATAAAACGCATTTTAAGTTGGGGAGTGGGGTCCGCAACGTCACTATTATGGATAAAATCTACATACTCGTGACGTAATGGCACATTTTACGTCAATGTATCGCCGTAATCTTTAGATTACGAAAAAAAATAAAAAATACGTGTCCAATATTTTTTTATAATCTCAAAGTAGGATAAAAAAAAAAATTGTAATCATCTCTATTATAAAACATGTAAGAATGGCAGTTGAATAGCACTATTATTTATACTAGACTAGTGTTTTTTGATAAAGTTCCTATTATATTACTGCATAAAGCTCATGCAATGCAAATTTACCTACTCGTATCGTATTTCTCCTCTACTGATCGTTATTTCTCCAGACAAAGTTTATTTTGTTTACATGTCTGTATGTCATGTGTGTATGTGTGTATCTTTGTATTTATTCTTGTATTTTAAGTTATTTTCGTGTTATAAATCTCTTATGTTTCACCTGCCATGTTTTGTCTCTGCATTACCTTATGGTAAGTCCGCCTTTGTACGGTATTTTTTTTACTTGTGCATAAAGTTTTAATAAATAAAAAATCAGCTCCCGCGCAGTTATTGATCATATCGCGTCCGCGATCCTACCTGGAAGGAGTGATCAGATAACTCTTACCTTCTGGAATTCGTATATTTACAGACATTTATCACTGTCTCATTTAACAGAATCCCGAACCCAATAGGTACCTATCCTACATTCCTACCTACCTGGTTTAGCAGATTTAAAGAGAATTATAGTTTTCCTACAGTTTGATGTCGGTGGCCGACGAGGGCTTTCTTAGTTAAACTATTTGACGAAGTCCTGAGAGTGGCACGTCATAACGGTGACAAGACGGGACTTTGTGAAATAGTTTAACTATACCAGCCTGTATAGTGTTAACATTGTCAGTGGAATAGCGGGCAAGCCTTTTGTTACAATTAATCTTTTCCAGCGTGTTGAAATCAAAATCTTACATGCAAGACCTGCCGATCTATTCTGTGAAATCTCACCGAGAAAACATAAGTGATGTGATCTGTCATAAAACCTGATGCCAACCGCTCTATTCAGTAAAAATGCCACCGTTATAACTAAGGTGGAGTGAACTTGAAGTGACTTGTCAATAGTGTCAATCCTAGCCGGTCTATTCTGTAAAATTTCACCGAGAAAACATAAGTGAAGTGAGCTTGAAGTGATCTGTCATAAAACCTGATGCCAACCGCTCTATTCAGGAAAAATGTCACCGTAATAACTAAGGTGGAGTGAATTTGAAGTGACTTGTCAATAGTGTCAATCCTAGACGGTCGATTCTGTAAAAATCTCACCGTGAAAACTTAGGTGAAGTGAGCTTAAAGTGAGCTGTCATTTCACCTGATGCTAGGGATTGACACTATTGACAGCTCACTTCACCTAAGTTTTCACGGTGAGTTATTTATAGAGTAGCACTACTGATCCTAGGGAATGCTCGGTGATCGAAGGAAAACTGCGCTGCGAGACTCCAAGCTAGATCACCGAGCATTGAAATATATACCTTATTTCGATAGGATAAGTATTAAATTCAATTGATAAAGGAGATCATTAATTTTGGGCTAAATTATAAAAGTGCCTGCCAAACAAAAAAAAGTTATATTCAGTTGGAAGTTGGCACATGTTATTCTCTTCTGTTTTCATGACGGGACCATATCTGTATCCATTCCCTGCGTTGTTATACGAGTTTTAAAAATACTGCTTTCAGTATATTTTAGTCAAAATAATAATAGTAATCTATTATAGCAATAGCTTCGTATGCTAGTAAATATTACAGTTATCATTTTTACTGTGAAACTAAGGCTCTAAGGTTATTTTGCACATATCACCAGTAACTATACGAAATAAAGCTTTCTTTTCGACTGTACTAGGTGTCAGGGACATCGATGCGGAGCCGGTTACCATGGATTCAGTACATGATTCTGAACGCCCCTGCGTTGAAATTTTTCGTCGGTTATTAAAAAAATAATCTGCTGTTTCATAGAAAAGTTCAATAGCTACGCGGTCAAAATGCATGGAACAGCTGATTTTTTTTTAAATGACCGACGAACATTTTCAACGCAGTCGAGTTCAGAATCATGTACTGAATCCATGGTAACCGGCTTCGCGTCGATGTCCCTGACACCCTGGGTCCCTGTAAAATACTTCGCTGATCCTTTAGGGTTGCTTGGATTTGCTTCTTAAATGCATTTTTACTAAGAAAAAGAATGTCGATTGAATTAAACTCATTGTTATATGTCTCAACCAAACGATGAAGTGGTAAGTAAGAAGTTATAAAAAAGTTTTCGTGTAAAATAATCACCCTATTATGTTCCCACTGCTGGGGCACAGGCCTCCTCTCGCTGCGGGCCCATTGTGAGTTGGTAGATGTCACTATGTCTTCAAATTTTTGGTTCTAGAACATGCCGTGTTCCTCACGATGTTTTTCTTCACCGCTTTGAGAGCAGTGGTGATGAAATAATTTACACAAAGTAAAGCGCCTGTTTGGGTTCTAACCTACGCAACTCGTACACTGCTCGAGCTGTGTGCTAATTGGTTTATTAAATAACGATAAACTTTAATGACATGAAAAATAATACGTCTTTGTTCGGGCGGACTTCGAGCTTCGCCCGCAGATAATATCGTTTATCTTTATTTTTCTTATCAACCATTTAAAAGGGATGATGACAATTTTTTTTAAATTCCGACTTGGTTATTTAAAAAAAAATATTGGACACGTATTTTTTCTTTTTTTACTTAAGTAATCTAAAGATTACGGCGATACATTGATTTAAAATGTGCCATGACGTCACGAGTAAGTAGATTTTATACTTACATGTGACGTAGCGACCACTCCCCAATTCAAAATCTGTTTTATCTAAGTATTTTGTTATTAATATGATAAAGCAAATAATACGTGTCTAATATTGTTTTATTATCTGACTGGCGGACTAATTAGTTTTTTTTTTTCTTCACCCAGACGTCATCCCTATTAGCTGTAAAGGTGTCTGTTACATTTATGCGTTCAGAGATGATCTCAAAGGTTTTAAACACTATCGGGTAGCGGATGAGATCAATGAAAATAATATACAAATTGCACACTTACAAATTAAATAATATAACAATTTCACTTGTTTATAATTTCATCGGTTTATGTCGTCGTCATAACAATCAGTGCCGGATTAAGACTTCTTGATGCCCAAAGCAATCCACGCCTGTTACTAGGCCCCCCCTATCCACAAGTTAACTATTATCGGTCTTTAAAAACAAATTAACGTATTTATAACAACGAGATAGATCAGTACGTAGGTACCTTAGAATATGTAAGAACGACGGAAGAGATACGTGGGTATTTCAATAAAAACCATAGAAATACTTCTTTCTTATATATATGATAAAAACCAAAGCATATTTTTTATATTTATTTATATGCGACTTGCGACTTTTACGTGTATAAATTCGCGAACAATGATTTTTAAGTTCAACTGGCTTAGCATAATCTTCCTGTTTAAAGGCTTGTGCAGACCAGCGCGACTCAAACAATGCAATTTCTAAGAAGTTAACTTAACTGTTAACTGTTATACTGTACGGTATAACAATAACCGGCGTCGCGTCGTGCGACAAGTCGCGCTGGTCTGCACAAGCCTTTAGTCTTGGCGATCTTAGAAATGATCATATCGTGAAGTGTTCAACCATTTCATGAAATAGAACATCGACCGATGGTCAAATCATGTTTTCTGTCCAGATCATTAAATACTCAACGTTTAACGATATGAACAGTTAATCGCACGACTACTTCATGATGTGGCCAAACATTAGTGATCATAAATCGTTAAATAGCTAGATTATCCAAGGGTAGAAGCGTTGATGTCGCTTTGTTTTTTTGTGCATAAGGCGGTGCCGCGGTGGCATACAAAAAATTTAACAAAGTACAGAAAACCACCCTACCACACAAAAAAAAAAAATCGATAGGCTTTTATTTTATTTCCAAATATGATATTATGGAAAATGACCAACTTGGAAGTAGCGCTCGCTGGCCGTTGCCGCGGTACTACTCGCTTCGCTCGCCCGGCTCGCGCGCGGTTGGTCGCAGTTCTAACCTATCCTATATCCATTTGGTCCGGGTGCCACAAGCGGCGTGAATACTTCATTGTTTTTGGTACGAAGTTCCTTTTAACTAATTTTAAGTGCATTTCTCGCCGCTTTTGGCACCCCCACCAAATACCAGCGGCCGCCGAGCGATACTTCCAAGTTGGTCGCAGTTACTTGGCCATTTTTACTACACCTTGTCCAAACGTCGACTGACATATCATTAAATGTTGACGTTTAAACGATACGGTAAATTTTTGCTGGCCATTTCACGAAACACAACCATTTTATGAAATGGTCGAAGTCGAACACTTTATGAAATGATCAATTCTAAGATCTGGCTACGATATAAATATATTACCTACTGACAAAGCATCGAGGCTTTCCTGCAGCATCGTCATTCTTTTTCATTTTTTATTACTTTCAACAACATCTCGCGCCGACAATACGCGCGGGTTTTCAAAAAGCCTTGCCTGTCATGTGCTAGCAAAAAAAAATTGGTGCTGTTTATGGTGCCCCCCGGAACGTGATGCCCTAAGCAATTGCTTAATTTGCTTATGGGCTAATCCGGCACTGATAACAATACTTAAGTTTTCAGAGACTGTAACTGGGAAGTATGAATAGTCTAGAGCGGAGACGATACTTTTTTTATAAGTACAGTACAGTAATTGGCATGAACATTATGTCGCGTAAGGGGACGATGGACAATTTTTCCGCGGACAATTTGGAATCGTATAGAAATCTTGGATATTTTGTCCTACGTGCGCGTTAGAATTTCATTAGTTGTCAACACGTTCCTGAGCGTTATGTTTTTATCAGTACCTATAACACAATTTACGAACTGCAACTAATTGCAGTTCGATACTGATAAAGACTTTCATCTTTATTTGCCGACAGTCAAAAGCCACTCTCATTACTTCGTGATAGCAGGCAAATAAACTAAGTTGTTCTGTGCAGCATATACGACCATAACTAATTAAAAGTACACATAGTTAATTGACTCAGGCGTGACTTTCCGGAAATCCATTATAAAATACAATAGACGATGTATACACGGTTAATTTTAGCTCGTTCTGGAACGAAAAGCCATAAACTCGATCATCGAACTCGAAACGATTGGGACTATTATTTTCAATAAATTACAATTTAAAAAAAACACGAAAAATCTAATTTATTGTTTTTTTGTGAAATAATGAGAACTCGAAGTAACTGCAATCAATGCATATGTGTGTAAAACGTATCGACGAACGGCAACACTTGCGAACGGTGCCCATTGAAAAATCCATTCATCGATCAGACAGCATAAAAACACATACGCAATAGATAAATAGGTACACAAATAAAAATACGAAAAGCGAATTCAGACTTTATTTCTAAACCGTATACGGTAACAAATAGAAATTTCACCAAACTAGGTACAAGGTAAGTAGGTACGCAGTTTACTAAAATTATTCTGAGAAGTGTCCGACCGGACTTTAAAAGAATGCACAACCGAATTCCGCGGTTACGTGTATAAAAATAAGGTCTTAATTCAGTCCAATATTTTCATAGAAAAGGGCACCACCATCTTATAATGAACTCTATTCGACAGGTAAAACGATTCATTTTTCTGTTTACATTGCCTGCCTTTGTAGAAGCCGCCGCGCCGCGGCCGCAAGCAAGCATTGTCGCATAAAAATTGGTTTAGGCAGTATTCTTTTTATTTATCATAAATATGGTAGGCAGGTATGCTTATTAAGTACCTATTAGCTCGATTGGTCGACACTCGATTCAAGGCCTTAAATACAACTCCCAAGCGTACTCGTCGTGTCTAGTTGAAAAGGTACGAGTACTAGTGATTTCGTGATGCGAGAGTGGTGAATGAAATTTCAATTAGTTTCTCTCGTTTACGAGGAGATGTGATAGTTGTAAACACCGTGCCGTGCTTTCGATACAAACGAGAGATAACGGAGGTGAATGAACTTACACCAATCTATCGTACCAGAAATGAAATACCTACTTGCAGGTAAATACTTACTTGCAGCCGGTTATTCGTCCAACGTCCGTTGACCCACCGCGAGCTCGCTGTCAACTGATTCGCACACGAACAGCTGTGCCGCGCTACGTCATCACCGAGCGGATCGCGTACGATCTTGCGTTTATGAATGAAATAGTGAAAGCGCTACTAAGATTTAACTCGAATGACAGAATAAAAGTGATAAATTTCTAACTTCTATATTAGATGTCTTAAAAAAACAATAACAATGCTGATAGTACCTATTAATCGTCTGGAGTCACTGTATTTCGGCTCCAGAACGATTTAAAATTAATCGTGTATATACAGTAACCTAATGCGCTTATCGCGCTGATAACGATCCTAGCCGAAGTGGGCGGGGCAGTAATCCTATATAAGTGAGGTTGTCGGGTGAAGTGGCTCGCCCCTGGCTGGAGGCTTTGAGTGTAGAAGCTTAAGGCAGCCACAGGAAGTCCGGTTAAGCAGCTACGACCTCCTCAGAGATCAACTGCGAGACGCCCTATATAAAAAAAAAAATGAAGTGGCTCAGTCTGCTCTCGACGCTTGACGTGTCAACACGTCGGGTCCGGGTTCGCAAAAAGTCAATCGTCATCCTGAGGATGCCTCGTTGAGGGGTGAAACACGTGCCGATTTCTTACAGGGTTCTTTATGACTCTTTAAGAACAGTTAAGCGGATTAGGTAACCAAATATACGTCGACTTCTTCACACTATTGAAGATCATATCCCGTTGGGACCGTTTCGAGCTATACGTCGAGCCAGTATACCTATTTAGGGCGGATTTCACCAATAAAACTGAACGCGATCAGCACATCTAAATCATCGTTCAAGAGCTGTCATTGTCATCATTGTTGTGGAATATTGACACTGACAGTTCTTGAACGCATTTTAGATCGCGGGCTGATCGCGTTTAGTTTCATTGGTGAAATTGGCACTCAAGTCGTGTGCGACTCTACCTACAGCACCACTACTCTGGCAATCATAAGGTTGTCTTATTCATACTCTAGTGGCCGGATCTGTATTTGTATCTCATTTTGTTTATCCACTTTATTGTTGTATGGAGGTACGGTCACGTATGAATAATCTTCAGCTGCTAAATGAGTGTCTACTATCTTGAACTATCGACTGTCGTATTGTAAACATAATTAGTATAATTACGTGAGTCTTTTTCAATGTAATTGTTTTTCAAGAGTATCAGTTGGTATGACCGTATAACGACAAATTGTCTCCGTTTTCATCATAGTTTCACTCACAGCTGAATAAAGGTATCTATTATTTATTTACACACAGTAAAATAGATACTGATACGTCATAATCAAATAAGTATCATAATAAGTTTAAAAAAAAAAAAAACATAATAGGGATGATGACTAAAAAATTTTTTTTTAGCCCGTCTTTGAGATTTAAAAAAAATATTGGACACGTATTTTTTCTTTTTTACGTAATCTAATGATTACGGCGATACATTGAGGTAAAATGTGCCATGACGTCACGAGTATGTAGATTTTATACGTACTAGTGACGTAGCGACCCCCACTCCCCAACTTAAAATGCGTTACGTACTGCTTATTTCTTAAGAAATTTCTTCCAGCAGACCTACGAAAGGAGAAATGAGAAAGAAATGTAGACAATAGTATGTGAGAATATGTAAGAAGAGAAAAATACAAATATGCGAAGTCTTAAACTAAAATATATAAACCTACACGTATAACGTAATAAATTAACATATACTTAAATAAATAAAGCTTAAATATATAAAAATACATACTACAGGTATATCTACTCACAGTTGAGAGGAAAGGTAATGCTCTTGTACTCTATATTGAAATTGAGAAACAGTTTTTAAATCACTAATACTATTAATCTATCTACCTATTATCTATACATACTACATACATAATGTTATGACTTACGGAGCCGGAACATGGACCCTCACGGTTCGGCTGGCCCATAAATTCAAGGTCGCTCAGCGAGCTTATGGAGCGGGCTATGCTTGGAGTGTCTCTGAGGGATGGAATCCGGAACGAGGTGATCCGGCAGAGAACCAAAATTGTCGACATAGCTCACAGAATAAGCAAGCTGTGGCCATATTAGCCGTAGAACCGAGGGTAGTCGTGTTCGAGACCGGAGACCGCGAATCGGCAAATGTAAGGTAGGACGCCCTCAGGCTAGATGGAGCGACGATCTTCGCAGGGTGGCAGGTAACAGCTGGATGGGAGTTGCCGAGAATCGAGCTGAATGGCGTGCAATTGGAGAGGCCTATGTCCAGCACTGGACTGCTCGCTGATGATGATACTACATACAAATAAATAAAATTGAAGTGTCTGCTTGTAATGTCAATATAGGGTAAACGGTACTAATGTTGGCACCCCCCCAATGATTGGCACTTTGCTAATTTATTCTGCGTGCTACGAATGTTTTGTTTTTTTTTTTATGTTATAAGCTACTCAATTATTGGTAGAATATACAATTTCTTTTATTGGCAACGTTTATTTATGCCTCATAGAAATGTCATGGTTGATTCAGAAAAAAAGAAAAAAAAGTGTGGTTTTGGTGGCTAGATTTCGAAGTGAAAAAATGGTTTTGAGGTAAGTTTTAAGGCTTGTGCAGACCAGCGCAACGCGACGGCGCGACGCGACACGAACAATACAATATCTAAGAAAACTTCACAGTATAACAATAACCAGTGTCGCGTCGCGCGACAAGTCGCGCTGGTCTGCACAAGCCTTTATATGCAAGTTTCTTTCTATTTATATTCATTCACTAAATTATAAAACGATTTAAACCGTATTAAACGATGTTTTAGCGCTGTGAAAGAGATTCAGTGGCTTTTGTATTGGTGCCAATCAATATAAATTATTTTGTTTGGCAAAATAATCATTGGCACGTATGCCAATCACTATACTTTCTGACGTATGGACGTTTCGTGTCAAATTTTTAAGCAAACAATATTTTTATCGATTTTAAACTTTATCTTTTAGCAAATCAAAGTTTCTTTTATCAAAAATCTATTATTAGCACTGTCAATCACTATATATTTTTATTATGCCAATTTACATACCTGACATATTTCTTGTTGTAGATTAATTAAAGATGCCGAAATTTCCGAGTGGTAGGAAAAATTCGAAAGGATATTCAGAAACCTGGGAAAAGCTTTGGTGGCTATAAAAAATGGTATGGCATAACAACTGCCGCGCAAATATTCTACGTGCAAGTTCATCTTTCTTCAAATGTTTTATTTCGGCAAGTTTTGACGGTATTACCGAAGAAGAAAAATCTGAAATGACTATAGATAACCAAGCAATTGCGGTCTTCATCCACAAAATATCAAGAGAACAGGAAATATTTGATTGAAACGAAGAATTGATAGAGAAAATAGATTACCATTAAGAAACAAAAAAAGCTGAAACAAAGGTATTTTTCTACAAATATCAATAAAACTAGAAAGGTTTTTCATAAAAAGTCACATCAACAAATGTATCCGAAAAAAGAAAGACACCAACTGGTGGACCAACTAAACCTCCATCAGATGAAGATCTAGTAAAATTTTTAGAAGGTCATTACATAAAAATACATTGTATAATAACAATGGGAAGCAGTTTAGATCGGGGTATTAGGTACTTAAGACCGCCAATAGTGCCAATGATTATACATAATTTATAGTGCCATTTACTATGCTTATGTGCCAATGATTGTAACAATCCGTTGAAATAAGTTAAATTAAAATTTTAAGTTTATTAAACAATTATTTTTGCCTATGTAAACGAGAACGTTTTGCGTGGATGTGACGCATGTTTTCCCCCAAACTGTTTATTTTCGTGTTTTGTTCTTACCTTGCGTCATGTGTACCGCAAATAAACGTATTTTCTTTCTTCTTTCTTTCTTTAGAACCCGACAAAACAATTAAATATATTACCAACTTTGTTCATTTACGTGAACTGACCAATTATTAGTAGAAGTCGGCTTAGAGTGCCAATGAATATACCGTTTACCCTAATATCTGTTCAATAAATGCATAAGAAAGTGTACAGGATGTCAGGGACATCGACGCGAAAACTGTTACGATACATTCAGCGCGCCCCTGCGTTAAAATTTCACGTCGGTTATTACAAAAAAAAATGCTGTTTCGTAGAAAAGTGCAGCACCGACGCGGTCAAAATGTATGGAACAGCTGTTTTATTTTTAATAACCGACGAAAATTTCAACGCATGGGGGTTCAGAATCATGTACTGAATCCATGGTAACCGGGTTCGCGTCGATGTCCCTGTCACCCAGTATAGGGTAATTATAACAAAAAAAAAACAATTTTTTTTCTTTTTGTTCTGGCTAATCTCCGATGACGGGACTTTCACTGGCAGATAGCTGATGATAGAAGAGTTACCTTTATTTTCGAAAAAGAAAAGAAGGAAAGAAATAAATAAAGAAAGAAAGAAAATACATTTATTTGCGGTAAACATGACGCAAATAAGGAACACAAAACTAATAAAAACTTTTTATACAAATAAAACAACCGACTTCCAAAAAAAACACTACAAAGTGAAAAATAACTTTAATTTCGGAAGTCGGTGTCTTTGGTTTTGAATATTCGTTTGTTGCCACCGACTTACTTTTTGGAAGTCGTATCATCGTTCTCCGTGCATCGTTTCTTCTGTCTTCTCCTATTCTTATAGCCGTTCTTACAGACTTTCATACTACTGAAAACTTTTTTTTTCTTATCTTTTTTTTAGTCTTGGTTTCTGCCTAGTTGGTGGCAATAGGCTCGCCCCTGATTACATACTTCATCGCTTTTAGCGATAAGACCGCCCATTGTGTAACCATGTATAAAAGTTCTACATTTATAAGGTAAACGTACCAATACTCGTTGGTTTTTCAAATTCAGAACTGCTGTGTGAAAAGAAAAACGTTTTGCATAGGTACCTAACGAAATAGAAAATGAATCTGTTATTTTAAGTAAGTATGTACTTAATTTCTAAAATTTTGAGTGATAATAAATACTTACCTATTTAACCAAATAAAATAAAGTATGTAGGATATAGTAACTGCCACCAACCCTATACGACTCGTCCGCTTTGTATCTCAGTTCCAACCTAACCCGTTTGATTGGGGGGGGGGGGGGGGGGGGGTTAGGTTAGCTTAGTTACTGCGACCAACAATAAGGCCAAAAAGTTAAAAAAGAGCCTCAATTATTTAAAAAGGTGCATCATTAGAAGCCCTAAACGTTTTGAGAGGTTCATTAATTTAAAAAAAGTGGCCAACATTAGAAAGTCAATTCGTTTTTAGGAGATCAGTACTTATTTCCACTTTAAACACACTCGAGCAGAGCTAAGTTGATCTATCTTGGCTACGCCCATGGTCATGCAGACATTCGTATATGGGTACTTATATTAAGTGTTCATATTATAATCATTCTACACTTGGTGGATGTAATATCGCAGTTCCCCATTTCACTGTAAAAAAATCACATATTGGGTAATTAAACAGCAAGTCACTTAGATCAATAATTAATCATTCATATTATCATGGTATATACAGAAAGCCACTAAGTAGAGAGTGACAAAAATATATCTACTGTTTTTCGCATATATTTGGTTAAATTACGCTTATCTATCAGTCAGACAGACATGATAATAAAAGACCCAAAATCATTAATAACGAGTACTATTTGCATATTTTTAATGCATTTGCAAAGAAGTTCGACCGTGACATATCTTTGTGTAGGTTCTGAGTGGCACGGTTTGGTGCCACCGCACTGCAGCCGCGCCGCTCGCGCTCACGTGCGGTGGAGCGCGTGACGACGAAAGATCGATTTAAAAATAATTTTGTTTCAATTACAAAGTGCATTTACATACATGATTTGGAGATCACATTTTAAGCAGGAACCAATTGCTTGTGTTAGGTAAATCAGCAGTTGTAACTCGCGAAATTTAAATTTTCTTACGTTTTTTTGTAATTTGCAGGTCAGTGTCAGGTTGTATCTTGATCAAAATATGATTTGCGACTTTAACAGATATTAAGTATTCCATAATAAGAAATTGTTATGTATAAACCTACCTTAGAGAGATGTATTAATGATTTAAATTATTATAATTCTGTAATACATATCTGTTCAAGATACAACCTGATACTGAGCTGTAAATTGCAAAAAACGTAAGAAAAGTCATCAGATTTGTATTATTACTCATCAAATGGACCCAGAAGTCGACAGTTTTTGATGCTAATATGAACTCTCTGATGTTGAACATAAAGATCAAGAAAGGTACACATAAAAAAAAAAGTCTGTGATAAGAGTGGCAAGTGTAAGAAACAAAAGGTAGGTAGATACCAAATTCCAATAAATTACTAAAGGTTGTAAGCTGTTAGCAGAGCAGATAGGTAATTAAAACAGCAAGATAAATTAAATTCTGATGGTTATTATTGCCTTAAAAAATTAAGAGATCAGTTTTTATCAGGATCAATTTTGACGTGAAAACATCGCTTAGCTCGGTACAATGGTGGTAAGTTCATTTTTGTGACCGACAAAACATGTAAGATTTCAACCGCTAATAACTACGAGAATTTGAATGCTAGAGTAATTGTTGAGCATTCAAAAGATAGGCCATATTACATATTTAATTTTTCATTTTTTTTTTTTTTTTTACATATTTTATTTATTATCCTACAACCCCCACTTATCTTAAAGAACGTTTCCAGTTCCTTCATGACACACATAATAGATATCTGAGGTCATCGGAAAACTTGAGACTAGAGATGCCGATACATTCCACCAACTTTTATGACAAATCTTTTACAGTTCAAGCAGTACGGTTATGGAATGCCTTGCCCGTGTCGATAAGGCGTGCTCAATCTTTATCCACTTTTAAAATTCTGGTGAAAAAACACTTCCTCTTTCCTGAAACATCATCATTACATATAGTTCCTTATTCTTGTGTCATGTTTATTATTTTATATATATCTATGTATATATTTATGCGGTTAAGTTTATTCTTTATGTATTTATTGTGTATGTAAATGGTACACCACTGACTACCTGCAGTATTGTCTCTCCTTCTCCCTTTAATCCTTCCAAAGGTTGTCTGTAAAAGATCGCTTTTAGCGATAAGGTCGCCTATTCTGTCACCCTATGTAAAATTTCTAAATTTATTTCTGTAATTTGTATGGTGTGCATAATAAAGAATATTCTATCTATCTATCTATCTATCCATATTTGTACCAATTTCCATTTATACGCGCCAACATCTATTTTTCACTGTGTGTCGAAATTCCAATCCAAAACCGCTAAAACTTGTTTAGCTAGAACGGTGATTATGTGACATTATCAAGAGTTGACAAAACACTATCCTAAAAATAAAACCTAAATAGAAACAACAAAAATATTGGCTGAAATACGGTTAACATTTGAAGTTGACAACAGCAAAATAATCGAAAATCGGAGCTTGCCTCATAGAATTCAATTCAGTGAGCCTTCAAAGTGCGGTACACCGAACAAATACAGCAACAGCATAGCTACGCAGTATCAGAAAAACAAAAATCTGCAGTAGGTAGCAAATAAGTTTGATGTCGTCTAATATCGGCCGAAAATCTGCTCAGAGCTGTAAAATATCACATACGGTGAAAGGTTATGGGAATGTAATGAGTGCTCCTAAGTCCGGTGTCGGGCAAATGCATTGGGCAGTATCGGAAACCGTAAGATGTTTTTCACAAAAGCCTATAAAATAAAAAAGATTTCGTCTCATATCGGCTGTAAATCTGCACAAAATTATTTACGTCGTACCTCTACATATGTGAGGGTTTGATTGAAACTGTAACATGCACGCTCGATCTAAGTGATACCACAGCAGTTACTGATGAAAAGCTAGCACCGATTACCCAGGGAATATTACAGCTCAGTTATACCTTCCTCGGTATGGCAGGTTGGGTTAGAACTGAGAATACTTTTTACGAGCCGTGCGAGCAAAGCGAAAACAGCCCTAAAAGTTGGCAACGTCGCAAATAGCTGTCAAAAATTTACCTATTTTGATTAAATTGGCAATATTACTGTATGGGAATAAGAAATGTGGCTAACTAGCGAACTAGATTATTAATAATGAATTGCAATTAAAACATTGAATTTGATGCTGTACCCGTTTTAGGTGTAAAAAAGGCATTTGGAAAGTTTCCAAATACTTTTTTTTCATCTAAAACTAAATATTCGATATTAATTATTGTATTTCATAATTAATATTCTACGAGTAGTTCGCTAGTTAGCCACATTTCTTATTTCCATACAGTAATATTTCTAAATTAATAAAAAAAGCGAAATATTTGACATCTATTTCCTACGTTGCCCACTTCCAGAATAAACGCACGTTACATGTTCATGTTCATGTGAAGACAGCGTGTTTCGCGGATTCAAAATGTAGTAAGCGCCAAATGCTTTTTGTTCTGTATCTTTTAGAACAGACAATATTTTAAAAAATCGCTAGGGTCAGCTCTAGGTTTTATATAAGTGTTATTATTTATCTAATTTATAGTTCAATAACATGCACCAAAATAGAACAAAAGCCTAAAAATTTGAAAATTTGAGGTAACTTTGTGATTTTTTTCTATCGAGAAAATTTTATTCTACTATGTTTTTCGTTAGGGCCGACCTTTACATTTATAGTAAAGTTTCCTGACATATATTTTTTTTCCAATTTGAACATGATTTACTATTGTAAAAATCTAATCAAAGATTGAAGATTTTGCTTTAGGCCCAATCTTAAGGTGAATCCGCAGTTGCCGCGAAATTCAAATTTTCTTACGTTTTTTGCAATTTGCAGGTCAGCGTTGTGTCTTGATCAAAATATGATTAGCGACTATGACAGATATGTATTTATTACGCTTTTTTTTATTTCTTCAAAGAACCATTCAAATCGAGTCTAAACGTTGTTTCTGCAACAAGTTAATGGAATATTAGTATTTAATGACGGCTTTAAAAGTTAAAGTTCGTTTTTGCAACTGGCAAGTAAGTAGTTAGTAGGTAAGTTAAATTTGTTCCATAAGAACATAGAAAAGTTTTTATGGAACAAATCTAACTGAAATTTGAATTTCATGGGCTACAACTCCGACCACCTTAAGAAGAACCCAGTTTTATCGTCAAATGTCGTCCAAATCTTATAATATATGTTCGTATAAGGAAGTTAAAAACTATGTAACGGTCCCGTTATTAGATAATATTCGCATTTTGGGGCATAAAACAAAAAATCTATCTACAGTATGACGAGTTTAGAGGCAACTATTGAGCGTGTTCCAGTAATCGTTACAATATTAAGTACTTAAAATTAGGATTCCAGCATAAGACACAACAAAACACAATCGGTTTCATTTTGACAGTTCAACAACATTCATTGCGTTATTTACGTTGTTGAGCAGACAAATTTTTCGAAAATTTATATGTTCGTAAATGGATTAGCAATATCCTTCAAAATGATTCAGATTATGATTGTTCGTGTGTTACGCAATCAGGGTGGGGTCAGGTAGGAATTTTTGGGTACCAATAGATGTTATCAAAAATATGTTGCCATAAAAATCCAGTTCTTCTTCTTCTTCTTATCGTGTGGTTAGTGACTAACCTGGTGTCAGAGTTTTAAAGCCGCCCATGGGCCTCTGACTTGGCTTCACATGCCGTCGAGAAATATCTCTCAGGCATGCCGGTTTCCTCACGATGTTTTCCTTCACCGTTTTTGAAGTAAGTGATATTATACAATACGCACATGAATCCGAAAAAATCCAGTTAAATGTTTAGTAGAAAAAGATATTGATGTTTTTATATAATTTGACGACTTCTGAGTCAGAGCGGTTTCGCACTATGTTCGATCCGAATCCGAGAAATGTCGGCCCGAAGTAGCCATAGTATGAAGTATTGAAATTTTTCGTCGGTTATTAAAAAAAATCTGCTGTTTCATACATTTTGACCGCGTAGGTATTGCACTTTTCTATGAAACAGCCGTTTTTTTTTTAATAACCGACGAAAAATTTCAATGCAGGGGGGTACTGAATCCATGGTAACAGTTTTCTCGTCGATGTCCCTGACACCCTGTATATAACTGGGGAAATGTGGGTACACCTCTTCCTAATCAATTGCCCATGCCATAACAACCGATTTCGGCTTATTGGTCATTCACACGAATTTACTCGCCCGTTTCGGGCAAATAGACAGTTTTGAATAATATTATTTTTTCTTGAGGCAATTCGCACGAAGTTAATTAATTTGTAGGCGAATCTACAACCAACTCCAGAAATAAGTTCGTATACCTAATCGCCTCAAAAAAAAAGTTTTGATGATTCCTGTTTCGGGCGAGTAAATTCGTTCGAATCACCAATAAGCCCCGATTTCACTTCTTTCGTACATTAGCTCAATGTGAACTTTTTTACTCATAAATGTAGTTTTGATCACGTTTCACTGATTTCTCTAGTCATGGCCTTATACAAACCTTAGTAGTTAGAACACGTTACCTTGCCTAGAACCTGTACAACGTCTACTTAGGTTAAAACCTGATATTCCTACGGGTCAAGAACCGGGGAAAAGCATAGAATTTCTAGTAAGCCTAGCTGTGGAGCATAGTCTCAGTAATTACTACAACCGGTTAATTTTACAGTCACCACCTGCGTTTGTAAAGAAAATTACTAACAATCACTTGTAGTTTATACTGCGGTTAATGCGAATATCATAGTGCTATGATGAAACGTTCAACTTCTATGAAAAAGGTTCTGTGATAAATTAACAGACACAACACAGCTTAAATCTGTGAAAATTTGTTTAAAAAAAAAGGGACGAACGGAGCAAAAGGAGTATCTTACTGTGCGTTTGTACAGGCAAAAGATTCACATAAAAACATGTTGAAATCTCTATTTCCTGTCAAACATTGAATCGAACATTGGCAGAAAATAGAGATTTCAACATGTTTTTATGTGAATGTTTTGCACACAGTGCACACGATTTCTATAGGAAATTTCAGCTAGCTAGTAAGAAATAATTTTAACACAGATTTGCAAAGTAAAAATTTAATAATTAGTTTACGTTTTATTTACTCGTAGAATCGGACCACACTGCAGAACGACAGCGATCAATGCGCGCGCTCTATAATCCGGCACTATTGTATTACGTCTGCCGGATTACAGAGTAGGAGACGGATATCTGCAGTAGGAGAGCTAAGTTAGGAAATACCGGACTTGGACGTGTCGGATTAGTGAGCGTCGGATTACCGAGCGTAATCCGACGCTCACTAATCCGCCTACTGTGTGTAGTAAAAAAAAAACCAGCCAAGTGCGTGTCGGACCACGCACAATAAAGGGTTCCGTAGTTGGGATAAGTTTATCCCAAGAACAAACTTAACATTGTAGTTGAAAAATATGTTCTCCCATACGGAATGTATGGGAGATCATGTTTTTCAAACCGCAAATTTAAGTTGGTTAATTATTACTCGTTAACCTGTACAGCCTACTTAGCTCTGATAGTTTTCCTTTTAATTTCGTTATATATACTACTGCTGTGAATTTTTTCACAAGTCCATGTACAAACATTTAGCTAGAAGGGGGGGGGGACACTTGTCTCTAACAAAAAAATTTTGTTAAAAGCTTAATATTTCGCAAACGGATTCCTGAATCCAAAAATGGTTTTCACAAACTCACAATATATTTGAACGACCTTTCTAAAAATACCCCACAACATGGGGTAGACGAGGAAAAAAAAACATTCCCACTTTACGTGTAGGGGAGGTACCCTAAAAAAAATTTTTTTTCTTGATTTTATTTTACCACTTTGTCGGCGTAATTAATATGTATATATATGCCAAATTACAGCTTTCTAGTGCTAACCGTCTCTGAGCTAAGCCGCGGACAGACAGACGGACAGACAGACAGACATGGCGAAACTATAAGTGTTCCTTGTTTACTACGGAACCCTAAAAATGAGATTGTTGTCAATATGACGGATTTTTGCCAAAGGATATCGTGTTGCTCGGTCATTGTGCTTTTGTGTGTCTTTTGTATGCACTGAATAAATGTTTTATCTATCTATCTACCTATTTACTGGGTTGTGGAGGTCAGTTAGACGCTTCCTATAAAATATTGGCATTTAGCTGCATCTGGTTAGACTGGAAGCCAACCCCAAAGCATATTCAGCAAATTCGAGAATTCAAAACCCCGTAGAATATTCGAAAATCTGAAATTCTTTCAAAACGAATATAAAATTATTTCAACTATAGTCCATTTGAAATAAGATTAGACATTTAAATAAATCTTTTATACAGTCCGGTCAACCGATTTTGACTTCTATTGCGTTGGTGGCATGACAAATGGCAGCTGCAGTAAACAGATCATATTGTAACCACTTTTTTGCTTTCAATGGCATCCTTATGCCTGCAGTATATTAAAAAGGGTTGTTTAAATGTCTAATCTTATTTCAAATGGAATTTATGCAGGTATGCGAATTTTCAAGGTTGAGTAAATCGACCATAACTAAGGTGTCGAGGTCGTAACAAAAGTATTCCGTAACAGCGGAGAAATTATGAAAAAGCAGTATCTTTGAGAGATTCAAAAACGCTTCTTTCAATTATATATAAATTACCTACAAAAAACGTCTAATAAATTGGAAAATATATGTATTTACCATAACCACCACGACATAAGTAATTAAGCAGTCACACCGCTAAGTTATTTTTGATCCACAATACAATAATATAACACGCTTCCTATAGAAAAAACCTTAATATTATAAAGAAGATTTAAACAAAAACGTCCTCGATGTAGCTGCAGGCTGAAACTCAAAGCACCATCCAGTAGTACAATGACACAGAATATGAAGTAAATACAATCGACCGCACACCGCGTCGGTGAATACCTTGATGAGCTTGAAAAAATCGAAGCGTAACATTGAACTTGATTACCTTAATTAATGAAATTATTGAATAGGGTACGGATACGACGAAATATTGCACGTTTCATAGTTTAAATAAATTTAATTTTTATTATTATTATTTTTTGGTCTTTGACATTTCTCGGGACCCTGGGGTCCCGGCCCTTTGGAAGGCGTACGAGGGGCCGAAGCCAACTCGCAGAGGCCCGTTTGGCGTTTTAATGAAATGAGGCACCAACCGACGATTATCTCTGTGTGCACTATGCAAGTACACCCAAGGACAACCCCCGGTTGGTGTAGGACTATTGCAGGATATGAAAACAAAGATATTAGACTATGGGTTTGGGTGGCTTAAGTTGACTGGTAACCTGGAACTATGGAAGGACTAAGGTCCTTGCCTGATCAATGTTTTATATATACACGGATAAAATGGCAGGGGGTGACTTCCACTTTCAATAATGGGCCCCGGGACCTGTCGCTAGCACATAATGACGCGTAGCGACAAGGGGGCAACATGTCCTGAGGTGCTTGAGGAGTGGAGAGGTATTCCACGGCTTTCAGAACAGTCCCAGAGCCCGGAAGATGTTCAAGATCCCTACGAGCACTTACTGGAATACTTCCTTCCTCCAAGCACGGTTGCTCTTGCGAATCTCCACTCAAGCCGGCCAATTAAGCCAAGAATGAGGTGGGAGCTCTGTTCCTCGTCAGTGTTCACTCCAGCCGGCCAATAACGGCAAGCCAGAGATGAGGAAGAAGATTTCTCGCGGGAGATAGGGTCCGTGGGGTCACTATTGCCCAACAGCTCGCCACATGCTGCCCTGCGGGTTTCTGTATCTCTCTTGGTCTGGCTCCTCATCCTAGACCCGTACCGGCAAAATAAACTCTACCGGCACAGACCTAGAGTTCGGAGCGCGCAAGCCCCACCACGACGTCAACGTAGAGATATGGCGGTGGGGTTATTATTATTATTATTTATTTATTTCAATCAACTTTGGATCATACACTTAAACAAAATTAAAAATTATCAATCAAATTAATTAAACAATTACATTTAAATTATACATGAATACTTTTGAATTTATAACAAATAAACAAAATTAAAATAATACCTTAACATTACGCAGTACGTGAACCATGCAGCAGTGGTTCACGTACTGACAGTCGAAACGTTGACTAAAAGTGTTCAGGATCAGGATACTGTTGGAAAAAAAAATGGTATCAAAACCAAAATATCGATTATTTTATTGTTATGTCACTGTCAAATGAAGCGTATGAAACTTAAAAATATATTAGATAATAAAATATGTTCCATATCCTAATGGATGAAATTAGCATAGTAATCGTAATTTTAATTTTAAAATCATTGCTCTTTATAGAAAGTTTGCATGAAATAAAGAAGCTTTTTTTATTTCATTTATTAATAGGCCAGCTTATAAACTTACTAGTTTTGTTACCACGTTCGGTCTATCTAGCAACATAGTTCTTGTTTATATAGTTTCTTGACATTATTGAAAAACAAGCAGGTAAACTAGTTAGCTCCAGTTTTTGTAATGAACCTGATCTAGCCAGTTTTTTAAGGTTGTAGTCTTGTAGTCAGTTAGAGCAAAAAGCTCTTTGAGAACTATAAATAACTTGACCGGTTGGGTTTGAATTTCTTTACCTCAATGCTTACTTGAGTAATTATTTAAATCTATGATAGCTTAAAATACTTAAAAAACCGGCCAAGTGCATGTCGGACCACGCACAATGAAGGGTTCCGTAGTTAGGATGAATTTATCCCAAGAACAAACTTAACATTGTAGTTGAAAAACATGTTTTCCCATACGAAATGTATGGGAGATCATGTTTTTCAAACCGCAAATTTAAGTAGGTCGATTATTATTCGTTAACCTGTAGAGCCTACTTAGCTCTGATAGTTTTCCTTTTAATTTCGTTATATATACTACTGCTGTGAATTTTTTCACAAGTCCAAGTACAACCATTTAGCTAGAAGGCCTCCCCCACCTTCTAGCTAAGTGGTTGTACTTGGCTTGGCTTACACTTGACTCTAACAAAAAAAATCAGTTAAAAGCTTAATATTTTGCAAACGTATCCCTGAATCCAAAAGTGGTATCGACAAACTCGCAATATTTTTGAAAGACCTTTCTAACGATACCCCACAACAGGGGGTAGATGAGGAAAAAAAAAAACATCCCCACTTTACGTGTAGGGGAGGTACCCCAAAAAAAAAATATTTCTTGATTTTATTTTACCACTTTGTCGGCATGATTAATATGTATACATATGCCAAATTACAGTTTTCTAGTACTAACCGTCTCTGAGATAAGCCGCGGACAGACTGACGGACAGACAGACGGACATGGCGAAACTATAAGGGTTCCTTGGTTACTACGGAACCCTAAAAATGTTTAAGACGGAAAAAAATAAGATATTTTTAGGTAACATCGTTGCGAAAAAAAAAATACACTCGCTAAAATCATGCGTCTAGTTTTAATTTCGGTATTAATGGTGCTCAATTAAAGCCTTATAAGCTGCTGGGCTTTTAAACAAAAAATATATTTTACCTAGAGTTAAAAAAGAAGTAGCATAATCCTCATAGCGTTAATGGCCGGATTTTTTTATTTTATCTAATAATCCTAACTAATATTCTAAATGCGAAAGTGAGTTTGTTACATTTTTACGCTCAAACGGCTGAACGGATTTGGATGAAATTTAGCACATTGGTGGACCATGACCTGGGTTAGACATAGGATATTTTTTATCCCGGTAGTACGTTCCCGTGGGATAATATCCGACCTCTATGCAGGCGAAGCCGCGGGCGAAAGCAAGTCATAAATAATAATTTAATACAAGAAAAAAAGCGAGCGAACGCGAGTCGGGGTAGCACACGAAGGATTCCGTACCACCGTACAATGTACAATATTAACAAAAGATATTTCTTTAACACGTTTCTTATAGGAAGATCCCCTTTAATTTTGAACTCTATTTTACTTTTATTATTTTGATGTTATAGCAGCTACAGTAGTTGTATAGGTACACTCTGTGAAAACTCCAAGTGTCTACCTATTACGGTTCAAAATATACAGCCCTGTGACAGACGGAAGGACGGACAGCGGGGCCTTAGTAATAAGGTCGCGTTGTCACCCTGTGTGTACGGGACCCTAAAAAGGTAAAAATTAAAGTCGGTGCATCAAAAAAACCATTGCGATATTTCTTGTTTTTTCATGGTATTGTAAATGTAACGTAAACGAAAGTATGTAAGGGCCATAGTAGGTGACGTTCTGTAGTTTCTGTCTACCCTCATGGGAAGGAGACGTGAGTTTATACTCGTATATGTTGTAGGATGATTTGATCATTCGAATTTTCGCGAAAACCCTAGGGATATTGCGAAAACACGAATAATTAGGAAATGGTGAAAACATTTCTGCGAGTTTGGTTGAAATAGGTTATGTTAGTTTAGAACTGTCACCAAAAGCGCGCGAGCCGAGCGAGCGTAGCGAGTGATGCCGCGGTAGTGGCCGGTGAGTGCTACTTTCAAGTTGCGCTCACCGGCCGCTGTGGCGATGGCAATATAATGGACTCGGTCTAGAATTCGGCCACGTGTTTGGCTCCGTCACTAGCGTCCATCGGTTCCTATAACATGCAGTTGGCAGGACACGCAGGACACGATTAAGTGTCCCATCGTTTGTAGAACAGCACCACATTTACACTCCAAGGCGGAGTCATCCATGAATCTCCACCTTAACTGATTTTCAAGCCAACCTGGGTACGGAGTCTGTTTATACACTTCCAGGTTACCCAAGGTAATTCATGTCCAGGTGGGAGATCTTCAGCAGGTGGGACGAATGGTTTGGGTAAGGAACCACGGTCTTGCCACAGCTTCAGTCTTTCTTTTGGTCATTCGCCAGTGAGTGGGACGACACATAAAAAAAACAGTTTCGGCTTTTCAGCCTTTGTGGCACAAGGATGTTGTCGTGCAAAAGGTGTCGTGGGTTGGAGATCATTTTGAGCAGGAATAGCGCCACCACTGCTGGTAGAGGAATCAGGTGTCCCGATCTTCGAAAGCGACCGAACAGTCATCTTTCAGCAAGACGACTGTCCAGCGCATTGGACTTTAAATGTAAGGGAACACCTCAACAATTGCTTTCCTGATAGCTGGATCGGCAGGGATGGACCCATCCCTTGGCCCGCTCGCTCCCCAGATCTGACCCCGTTGGACTTTTTCGTGTGGGGCCGGGCCAAGGAACTGGTGTATAACAACATAGAAATAAACACTAGAAAAGAATTGATACAAATAATAAATTCAGCGTTTGAGACAATGAAGCAGGAGATGATGTTGAAAATAACGACTACAGAAGTTAGAAGACGGGGCCGTGCTTGTATTAGGAATCACGGCCGTCATTTTGCAAAGGGCGCTGACCACCTCGTTTTAATTTCTTAACTCTCCCTCTTCCCCTAGTTATCTGCCCCCATTTTCAGTAAATTTGCGCAAACCACAATGGAACTCTACATTTATCACACAATCGTCTTCTTCAATATCCCACTCACCGCACAGACTTCATTCACTTTTCCTTCTTCATTCAGTCTATCTCTCTGTGGAATGCGCTCCCGCAGGAAAGCAGGATGGCGACCAACATTATCTTTTAAAGTTAAAGTTCGCGAGCACATTTGCAAGAAGCTGGCAGTATTATCACAATGGTAATGTTTTCCCATTGTTTGTCTTATTTGATTTAGTATTTTTATTTCTGTTTATATTTGTATATAATTAGGTGTATTATATTTAAATAAATATTTATTTCTCAATTCTCGTTATTGCACCTACCACTGTTTGTCTCCGCATCATCCAAAGGTTGACTGGTAGAAAATGCCTATGGCATTAAGTCCGCCTACAGAGGAAGCACACAAATGTACAAACATTTGTGTGCTTAAAATATTAAATAAAATAATAGACCTTTATTTGACCGTTTTTTTCTTAAAATAAGACATAAACATGATTAGGTATGCCATGTCATTGAAATTTCAATTGTATTGTCATACTTTTAAGATATATTCCCATTCGTCGCATAAAAATCCCTGTGTCTTGTCGCCAGTAGACGCAGGTCCCTCAGAGTGTTGAAAGAGTTATGCAGGGCTGTCTTCCTTGTATCTTGCCAGCCTCTCTATGCAAAATTCGACAGATGCCATTTATAGCTATAACAATGGAAAGTATTTACATTACTTGTTATTTTAAACTTTCCTCATCGAGTCAAGACCGCCTACAATCATCGCCTTGGCATTTCCTCGGATCATTGTTGTCAACAATTCCGCGCAAGATAGCATTTCTTGAATTGTATTAAGTACAGACTCGTGTAGTCACTGATACTCACTATACATTTACGAGCGAGCATGTGAGATTTGAGACAACACTTCCTCAATTTATAATTTAAGTATAATTTGCTTAAAAGGGTAAGGTATGGTGATATTAAACATACGGAAAAGACAACTCTTACCTTAAAAATTATTCAAAATGTCAGCTGTCTTATGCCTACGGAGGGGTCTCGGTTTGTGACCATCGATTACATACCGAGACTAGTCCATGCCTCGGAAAGCACGTTAAGCCGTTGGTCCCGGCTGTCATTCGTATATCTTTGACAGGCGTTACGGGTCGTTAGAAGCCCGAAAGTCTGACAACCAGTCCTATACGCACGTAAAGTCTCAGTGGCGTCCGGAGGGATCGGCTGCCCATAGTATTATACCGGTTGAACTCCTCTCTCCATATAGGTTAAGCACACAAATGTACAGAGGCGGACTTAATGATATACGAATTTTCTACCAGCCAACCTTTGGGTAATGCAGAGACAAACAGTGGTAGGTCTTACCAAGGGGTTTGGACCAGAGGACGGGTGGAGGTCAGATAGGCACTCGCTCCATGTAAAACACTGAAATTCAGCTGCATCCGGTTAGACTGGAAGCCAACTCCAACATAGATGGGAAAAGGCTAGACAAATGACGATGTATTAAGCATCGGCCAAGCCGTGATGGCCCAGTGGTTAAGGCCTCGCCTCTCATGCATGAGGTTGTGGTTTCAAATCCAGGCAAGTACCAATGTGACTTTTTCAATTCATATGTACTTTCTGAGTTTGTCTTGGACATTACTGACATCGGTGAAGGAAAACATCGTGAGGAAACCTGGACTTATAGTTAATATAAGTCTGAAATCGCCAACCCGTCTTGAGCAAGCGTGGTGATCAATGCTCGTGCCTTCTCTGTATGAGAAGAGGCCTTTGCCCTGCAGTGGGGCGATAACAGGCTGATATTATATTATTATTATTAAGCATCGGGGTTTAAGACCAGCTATCTAATTACGTAACATATTTTCGTAAACGATTACGACTAATCTGTTTCATTTTGACAGTTCAACAACATTCATTGCGTTTTTTACGTGTTGGAGCAGATTTTTTTTTGGAACTTATGAAGCAATCGATTAGCAATCTGTTTCAAAACGATTTAGATTCTGATTGATCGTGTATTACGCAATTAGGATACTGGGTATTGTTATCTATGTAATTCATCTTCATGTTTTCACCATTCTAGTCGTGTGAACCAGTGGCGTATCTAGTTTTAAATGGGCCCTGTATCATAATTTGTTGGGGGTCTCTCTTTACCTGACTGCGGCGAAGCTCGAAAACAGGCTATTGTTTTATTTTTTACAAAATAAATAAAATAGCATGCTGTCATAGAAAGTTAAGCTCATTCAGCTTAGGACATTGTGATCTTATGTAGAGAATACGATGCGAGAAGCAAGCTAGAAATGTGGAGCATCCTGACTCGGATCCGGTTTCAGCGAAGAGCGAATGAAGCAAGCTCGAAAATTCAAGCATTCTCGATCAGGATTTGTGAAGAGCGACCAAAATGAGCTACCAAATTGGAGCATCCTGACTGGAATACTAGATTCTACTGTTATTATGCCTTTAGTAAAAATGTATGAGCGACCGAGGCGAGCTCGAAAATTGGTGCACCATGACTTGGATAGGTTAGATTTTCTGTGTGATTTTACTAAATAAATGCAAAACCTTGACAATTAAGCGGCGCCTGGGCCCCGGTAGCTTGGGGAACCCGTATCATTGATACGGCTGATACCGCGGTAGCTACGCCCCTTGTTTGAACCTACTCTACCACCTAATTTCCCCTGACCTAAGCCATCCTTAGTTTATGCTCCGGGATCTCCAATGGAACTTGGAAAAAAAACTATGTTATCTTCAAGGTCTTCGCCCCCACGCACGCATTTGCTGCGCCCTAAAAGGGTCATGTACTCAGTTACTTAACCTATAACTATGTTTACATTGTGCAAATAAAAAAATGATGCCTTAACAGCCCTGGACCGACACTGATGCCGCAAGTTCCTTCAAAGATCGATGTGCGCATCAGAATTTTAGATTTAATTTTTCGATTCTTTATTTTTCTTCTTCGATACGAGTAGGTACGGTCAGCAACAAAAGTCGATTAACACTGCTACTTTTACCCATCATCTTAATTGATTACATTACTTCCGAATACTCAACTTATTTTAAAATATTTACAGACGGATCTAAGGACGGTGACCGTATGGGGGCCGCCTTCTATAAGTCCGAGGGAAACACAATGAAATTCCGAATTAATGCCAGTTTGTTTATAATGGAAGCAGGACTGATTGCAATGGCAGAAGTTCTATCGTATCGATCCATCAAAACAATATTGTCATTCTCACAGACTCCAGAAGTTCCTTCCAACACTTGGCTCGGCGTACCTCGACATTCCGAGGAACACCGATAGCCTACACTATACTGAAAAATATTTTGAAACTACAATCTGATGGAAAACTCATAGTTCTTCAATGGATTCCATCACAAATCGGAATAAGAGTCAACGATATTGCTGATCTACTAGCCAAGCAGGCCATATGTGATGGAATTCCTGTAAATTTTTCTCCTAACTGTAATAACTTTATATGTAATATCAAACAGGATTCTTATTCGCTTTGGAAGGAGTATTTCAATAAAAGATCCAAAGAAAAAGGAATCTGGTACAAAACGATCCAACCGCACCCCTTGGACTCACCGTAGATAGATAATCAGCTGTTGAACAGATGTGATACTGTAATCGACACTAGACTTCGTTCCGAACACATCCCGTGTAATAAGTTCTTATACCTAATGGCAAAATCAACATCGACTAATTGTGGTTTTTGTAGTAATTCCGTTGCTGATGTTTATCACATATTAACCGAGTGTGTCCGCAACGAGGAATTTAGAAATAGCTTGGATTGTAGAATTAGGGAGATAGGTTACTGTAATAGTGTTCTAGCTGTGCCATTGTCTGATGCAGCTAGAGAACTTTACAAATTAGCTTTCCTAAGGTTTTGTTAAATAGGAATAGGAACCAGGATGGCATAATCGCATGTGCGACAAAGCACTTTTGAGTAAAAAAAAAATAAAAAAAATCTTAATTGATACAAAATGATTCGATAATCTGCTTCTAGAATTTCATTAGCATTCAAATTCATTATTTTTACTGCTTCCTCAAGAACTAATCTTAGATTTGGCGGCATTTGCTTAATTGCTGTTTGTTCAGATGTTGCATAACTCATTCCACTGGTTAATATACTGGTCCGCTTTGAATGAAATATTTTGCTCTATAATTAGGATTTAGAAAAAAAAAACGACTTTTATACCTTATGATACCTGGCCATAATGAAATATTTTTTTCTCTTCTTATATGTATGCAATGAATGTTCTAGAGTCTATTATATTGTCCTCATTATTTTACCCATTATTTTACCCATTACAACATTAGCATCCATCCATTACGCTTGCTCTTACAACAACACTAATGTGTATTGTGTATGCAACCTGCGAACGATTTCTGCACATTTCTCTAACACAAATAACGGTAAGTGGCGGATGCATGTTAATAGTTCATTTAAACAGCAGCTTCTTTTCTGTTCGAATGAAAATCGCTTTTGCTCGTCTTTTTTTATTTTACCTAGTAGTTACTGCCTAGCCCCATGGGAATATGGCGTGACTTTATGTAGGTATGTATTTATTTTCTTAAATCAGTTTGACTGTGAATTGCGAATCTAATTTACTGAAATAAGACGTATAGGTAAGAAAGAACTAAGAAAAAAAGAAATAATATTTTTTATAATAATATAGTGTTGCCTCACGGCTGCGCCAAAAAGGTTCATTTCAGCATTAATGCCAGACAGATGCTGTCTGACGCTGGTTTTATACATAGGTCACACACATGGTATATTTGTAGGTACTGCAATAAATAATTAAATGCGTTTTTAACCTCCGACGCAAAAAGGGTGTTATAAGTTTTGTAAAGTTTAAGTCTGTACACAAACAGCGATGAAACTGTCTGTTTGTGGCACCGTAGCTCTTAAACGGGGGAACCGATTTGGATGCGGTTTTTTTAATGTGAAAGCAGGTTTTCTAGCAATGGATCTAAGATATGTTCGATCAAAATCGGTTCAGCCGTATGAAGATTATCAGCTCTTTTCTAGTTGATGAATGGATGTGAGCGTCTTCCACAGGTCTAATCGATTTGACATTTGGTATTTCTCTTCAATTATATTAGAAGAACATAGTAACCTTGAACTGAGGCTGCAGCATCACCTGGAATTTGCAGGATACCCAACTTCCTTACCAACTAACAGCGCAGGTATCGTGTTATTGGAATGGTCTCAATGACTAGGTTATAGATATATAATGAACAGGGTCTGGTGATGGAGTGGGAAAGAGAAATGTGGAAATGTTTGTGTCGTGTGAAAGTGAAAACTTCTTTAGCATCGTTGTGATTTGAAAGCCGATGAAACGAAAAAGCGACAGTAAAAAGAGACAGACACATAAATTCATAAGATTTAACGTGGGAGAAAATGAGATAGGAAGCATTATACAGGGTTTCTTATATTCATGGTTCTCTTTGTGCTTTGCGCTTCCTACGTGCTTCCACTCGTGTTTATTAAAGCCAAAAAAAAATAAGATTTAACTTCTACCACGTGTGAATTGCACACATGTTTTTTTTTATACAGTTTCGCTTGTTAAGGAAGAATTTGGTTTCTGTTGGTTGAATTTCTTTTTGAACAAGTAAAAGTAATGGGGGTCATCCAAACGTCATTCTCTTGCCCTTATCGGCCTGATTCCAATTTATTTGTGGTAGGCGAAACATATATTTTTCTTCCATACTTCTCTATTAATCATCATCTCGATAGTCACCTCCTTTCTATCCATATCATCTTCCACACAGTCCATCCATTAATTATTTGGTCTTCCCCTACTCATATAGCCATCGACATTCATACTCAAAACTTTCCTCACGGCATTTTCTTCATTCCTCCGCATCACATGCCCTTACCATGACAACCGCTTTCCACACAACTTTTCAGTCACCAACATTCAAATAAAACCAAACCAACACGGTAACCAATCATTATTAGAAGTGCCGTTACTGGCATTGTATCACTGTCAGTTATAGTGCCGGCAGCTGGCGCCATCTAGACTGCCGTAAAGATGATGCATGACAAAATAACGCGACCATTTCAAGTGCCGTCAGCATTGCATTGTCACGGTTGTTTGTTGCTGTTAGTTTGCTGACTTTTGATTTGTATTTGTTTTACTTCTTATTTGATTTATTGCAAAAGTCAATACAATAACTGAATTACGAGCAACTTGGAAGTAGCGCTCGCCAGCCGGTGCCGCGGCACCGCTCGCTTCGCTCGCTCGGAGAGCGCGCAGTTGGTCACGGTTCTAACCTAGCCTAACCCATTTCACCAAAAAAACATCACGCCTGTAGTCGTGTAATCTTCTAACTTAACCATATAACCCATTAGTATCTGTATTAAATCGCAAATACTGTCGAAAGTGAGAAAATGCTAAAAAAATTAGCATAGGTAATTCAAAATAAATAACAAAAAAGCAAATCAAATACAGTGTAAACTCCATGTAACGTCACTCTATTTAACGACAAACTCCCTTAAGCGTCGAAATCAATTGGCTTTGGTTGGTTTAGCTTGTCTTTCATACAATGTTTCACTCTACATAGCATTACACCCACTCTCAATAACGACAACAATTGAGTAATAAAAAGTACCTTTTAAGTTGCTAAAATTAGTAAAAACTGCGCAGCTGTGTCTATCTGATCTATTGTCGCTTTATTATCCTAGCCCGCAATAAACTCGACTGTCGGCATCATGCATACCGAACTTTCTAAGAAATTCGTTCTTTTGTTTATAAAGAAGATGAGACGGATGAGCCTGAGCCTCCGCCGAGCATTAAAGAAGCTCTGGAAGCAGCTAAATTATTGGAAAAATACTTCCTTTATAACCAAGATGCCTCAATATTGCTAGATATGAATAAAATAAGTAAAAAAATACAACAAAATTACTGGTGCAGCAAAAGACGTCAGACAAAAATAACAGACTATACGCAATAGCGTTCATATAACATTCTTTTTTATGCACATAACTACTAACAATAGTCGGAAATAAACTTTTTCTTTTTCTAATTCTGATGTTTCTTCTCTCCATTTAACGACAACTCTCTATAACGCCATAAAATGCACAGTCCCTTCAGTGTCGCTATATAGAGTTTACACTGTATATAAAAAAACCTAACCTATGTCACCAAAATAACAGCTACTTCCAAGTGCCCGTGCAACCGGTAGTAGTACTTACTTACCAGACTCAAAAATAGAACTTTACAAATGAATAAATCGAAATGGAATGTCGAATACTCATTGTACAATTTGTACATAGAATTTGCTTTTGTTTTAACGTAACCATGGAAACCGTGGTGAATTACGTCGTAGTAAGAAGTAGTTTCGTTTGTACCTACTTATACGCTGTTTATGTGTGTACGCTGTTCTATGTTTAGAATTCGGAGGGGAACGCATGCGCCCTTTATGCATCGGTCCCGCGCATGAGTCAACACCCTTGTGAAGTGCGTAAGATTTTGGTGATGGTGGTTCCGTTGATTGGTTTCTGTCTTTCTGCCATATTGACAAAAAAAAAAAAAATATACAGTTGGTTTTCTTCTCTTATTAAATAGTTTTTATTTTTATTAATAGAATCAGATCTATGAAAATTGGATTTTAGTACAGTTTCCATTCTTTTATGGTGTCAAAAACTGCCGATTTTCTAATACCTATGAATAAATAACGATATTATTTTACTTGCGTTTATTTTTCTTTATTGAATAAGTGAGACAGTAAATGATTGCTAAAATAAATCATTTAGGCGTCCCGTACGTGATATAATTAAAATAATTAGATAGGTACTTAATTTACTTTTAAAAAAAAAGAGTGTATTAAGTAGGTAATGCTACGTTAAGAAATATATAATAAATATAGGTATGTGCTGTCGAAGTGGAATTTATACTAGTTAAAAAAATGGCATGAATACCAACGTCTTTACTATTAATAGATAGGCTACTTAATCGTTCATTTCTCTTCTAAACCATGGGTTGGAGTGAACCAAGCGAAAAAAGAGGAAATCTAGACGCCAACTATCACCAGCACCACACATATTTCTCTTTCCGACGGATCCCTAAAAACGTTTCAGTGCCGACAGCTGACGGCAGGCGCTCCCGACTTCGTTGTTATATTCGGTGTTTGTGTTGCGTTCGGCCAGTCTCAGTACATCGCTTCGCGCCAACAAGCGCCGGCTGTGCGCGATACTGGCTGACAACAAGCCATCGAACGCGAAACAGTCAATGAAAATTCAAAATAAAAAAACAAATAACCGATCGTCTATGAATGTCATTGTTCTGAGCGTTTTAAAATAAAATAAATTCCAAATACGAATTTTTAAATCGTAGTGGTTTTTGAGTGCAGTATTTTATTGTTTGACAGTGTTGATAATACTTATTTGGTGTTTAGGCAACATTATTGATAGTGATAGTTTTATCTTGAAAAGTTACATTAAGAAAGGTAAGAGTGCATTTAATATTTTCTCTTTATTTATAACTGTCTTGTGGAGTGATGGTTGACTGAAATAAATTTTCAGTGATGCGTACTGTTTGTGCGTTGTCATGTCATTGAAACTATGCATTATTTATATGTAAACTATTGCCGATTTACACTGATTTATAATCGTATAATTATTTGTTATGTGAGAAATGTATATATAATAAAATATATTTATTAAGTGTGGTCACATTTAATACAAAAATAAACTTTTATCTGTTTAATAATACTTACCTACCTAATTTTCGAATATGCTTGGACGAAAAAAATAAGCCCAATTTTAAATAAACACAAACCTGTATATGTAGCTACACTGGTGACATTAATTAAATTATTTTGTTTTGAGCATTAGCTAGAGTAACCTTATTAAGTTTCACCTTTTATTCCAATATAATTCTAATGAATATTTAATAATAACCTCCGATCACTGAACGAGTCGATCGAAGGTTAAGATACGCTTGCCACGGTCGGCTCTTGGATGGGTGACCATGCATTACATTTCGAGACCCCTCCGTGTCTCGGAAAGCACGTTATGCAGTTGGTCCCAGCTGTCATTTAAGGATCTTTGACAGTTGTTACGGGTAGTCAGAAGCCAAAAGTCTGACAACCAGTCTTACCAAGGGGTATAGTGTTACCGGCAGTCGCTCCATGTAAAATATTGGTATTCAGCTGCATCCGGTTAGACTGGAAGCCGCCTCCAAACATACTTTGGAATTGATTATATAATTATTTAAAGAAACCCTTAAGAGCGTTTATTCTGAAAGTGGGCAACGTCGCAAATAGATGTCAAATATTTCACTGTTTTGATAAATTTACCAGTATTACTGTGAGGAAATAAAAAATGTGGCTAACTAGCGAACTAAAATATTGATTATGAAATGCAATAATTAATATCGTAACACCGAATGTTTAGTTTTAGATGTAAAAAACTATTTGGAAACTTTCTAAATGCGTTTTTTACACCTAAAATGGGTACAACATCAAATTCAATGTTATAGTTGCAATTCATTATTAATATTCTAGTTCGCTAGGTAGCCATATTTCTAATTTCTATTCAGTAATATTGCGCTAAGAATCAAAACTGGTAAATATTTGACAGTTATTTGCGACGTTGCCAACTTTTAGGATAAACCCTCTTAAATCTAAGCTATGAATTGAATTTATACTCCATGGTAAAAAAATCTTACTTATTTACTCAAAAATATTTACCTACCGCTACTCGTTTTTAGACAAAAGCTATTAAGCTCTACTTTACAGTAAGTACCAGAGACAATGTAGTGCTGCGTGAGCGCAGCGTATTGCGGTTTAAAATAGCGGAAACTCACACAACTTTGCGTGAGTTTTGTATCTTTTTTGTTGATGATGATGATAGGCTATTTTAACCACAGTATTTAAAAAAAATAAAATTAAACTTTTCGCACACGATACAGAGGCGGACTTATTAATGCCTCAGGCATTCTTTACCAGTCAACCAAGGGCGGTGAAGAGATAAGATGGCAGGTGTTCTGATTGAGAGGAGATAATAACTAACTGTAATAATAACAACTAAGTATAGATAACTGTATAATAATAACTTTCTATGGTTTCATGGTCTGCTTTCTAGTATAATATTTCGATATTTTTAACCGACTTCAAAAAAGGAAGAGGTTCTCAATTCGTCTGTACAAACAATATATTTTTCAAAATAATGAGGTACAAGAAATGTAGGAATAATTATATTTTGTCTTAACAAAAGAATTTTTTAAACTTTAAAGAACTGAATATATTTGAATGTAATATCTGCTTAACCTGGTGATACTTAGTTCAAAGGTCAATGACTAAGAGGATAATACATAAATAAGAAATGGTGTACCCACTGCGTACGCGCATGTGATCGAATTGAATATGCAAAATATAAATTAACTATAAATATAAACATTTCTTTCTTTCGCAAAATATTATTTTTTTATCAATTATCTAATTATCACTTACAATATTGTTCCAATTCAACAATGTCGTCGTTAGTCATATATACATTATAATAGGGTGGATAATAATTCATAGATCTTTTTATTCCCACCTTTCAATGTATATTATGTAGGTATTCAATAAGAGGCACAATTAAATAAATTAACAACGTTTGAAAGTAACTCAACGAAAAAAAACCACACAAACGCATAATATAAAATAATATTATAGCAAAAGTGTCGTGGCGGTCAAAATGTTATGGTATACACGTTACGATATACTTGCGCGAGGTTAGACTTGCGCGAGTTTAGACTTGCGCAAGTATACAGTAACGAGTGTCGGAAGATTTTTGCGCAAATTCCTAGACTGGCGTGATTTTCATACTGGTGCAAGTCTAAACTTGCGCAAGTATATCGTAACGTGTATGGCTACAATTACACTTTTTTCGGTCTAGCAGCTTTCATTCGCGAAGTGTGCAGAGTATAACGTGCGATAAGGCGCTGAGCAGATGATGGACTATTTGTCCGCGGATAATTTGGAATCGTATGGAAATTTTGTCCGCGTGACAAAATATCCATACGATTCCAAATTATCCAGAGACAAATTGTGCATCGTCTGCTCAACGCCTAAGGAACTTCGTTCCGAAAATATCGACTTAACATTCAATTTCTTTTTTATTGCACGTGTATCCATCTTACTAAAATTTCACTTTGTGAATGCATGTATAGTGTGTTGACATCTACAATTAGAAAGTGCGTAGTTTTTCTTTGATGAACAAGAAGTCTCGGCATAGATTGAGGTCATGGCTTGTAAGATGGTAATCTAAGATGTGAATAACAGTGTAATGATTTTTAACTACCTTTTTAATTTTAGTATGGCTAGAAAAAAAAGCTGAAATGTTTTAACGTTAGTTGCCATTAAAATAAATTGTTGGCGTTTTACATTAGCATTCGTTACAGTCACTTTATTATTAGTGACGGACCGTAAATGGATTGTCAGCCGAAAAGGAAAAAGAAACTTCGGCTTTAGTCTTATTTTCGGCCGAAAACGAAGCCGAAAACGATTTAAACATTAAAAAATATTAATATTTCCGCTGTACCTGTACTTTAATCTTGTTTGTATTTTTTATACCTAGGGAGAGAAAGAGCAAATTTTAATATAGGCCTTAGATGACATACAACACTATAATTCTATGAGAGGATACAAAATTTCGTGTAATTTCTTGTTGTATTTATTCACCTGATATTGCCGAGTTAGGAATAAGTTATTATATGTAACATGCATAATCAGTTTATATTGTTCCCAGTGCTGGGACACTGGCCTCCTCTCTGTGAGAAGGATTGAGCCATAAATCACCACGCGAGCCCTGTGCGGTTTGGTGGATTTTACTTATTTTCAAATTTATTTTAAAACAATAGGTAACAATACTTATTATTACATTTAATTAATCTCAATAAATTAATACGTGAAGCAAAAATTTTCTACCTCTTTTTACGAAAATTACGTGGACGGAGTATGAAAATTGGCATAGTTAAAGTTTATATGGAGAAGGACTGCAGAAAGCTAATATTTTTTATATACTATACATTAGAAATAAAATAAATTACTAAAAAAAAACATTACACACACTACCATGCGTTTGACACAAGATGGCTACCTTAGAATCATGACATTCAAATGAATTATGGTCAAATTTCGACCTCTGGGCGACCACTAGTCTCAATAAATGTTTCAATCATGCAAATTGAAAATTACAAGCATCTCTGTAGTTATTAACAGTGAGTGAACATATTCAAGAGGTAAATAAATAAATAAAATCATCATACTCCTGTCGTTATTGCAATGTATTTAGTGGCAACATGTCTTTTTCATGTCGGATGAATCCTCACTAAGTATTATAATAAATGCGAAAGAGAGTTTGTTTGTTCGTTTGTTACGCTTTCACACTAAAACGGCTGAACGGATTTGGATGAAATATGGCAAATGGGTAGACCACGACCTGGGTTAGGATTTAGGCTAGTTTTCATCCTGGCTCGTAGACGAAGTCGTAGGCAATAGGTAGTCTTAGAATATAAGAAAAAAGAATTGTTATTTTCGCAAATGATTTTTGTGTAAAAATTACTTCAGTTGTGTCAAGTAACCGTAGGCAACAATTAAATAGAATGCGTCAAGAATGTTAAATTACAATAACCCAATTAAAGATTAATCTCATACATTTGTTTTATCTTTATTTTGATAGCATTTTTATCTTAATCCTAACTAATTACCCCGACTAATATTATAAATGCGAAACTAAGTTTGTTCATTTGTTTGTTATTTACGTTTTCATGCTAAAACGTCTGAACAAATTTGGATGAAATTTGCTACATGGGTAGACAATGATCTGGATTCATCATATCAGCCGAAAGAGGTCCACTGACATATGACTCCCCCAAATGGGGGGGTTTGCCATCATCGCCACGCTTGACAGGCGGGTTTGCAATCGCAGTATGGTGTTAAAATGCATAGAGAACGCTGCTGCCCATTCTCTAGTGAGTCCCTTAGTCGCCTTTTACGACACCCACGGGAAGAAATGGGACATAAGTCTCCTATGCGGGTGAAACCGTGGGACGCAGCTAGTAACTAATAAATTTCTTAATAGAATGATGAAATTCTTTGATAAGGTGTAATCTAATGCACGATTAAAAGATAACCATTGTAATTTATAATTACGTACTAAAGTGTTGATGGAAAAATACATTAGTAATTAGGTACACGGAAATTTTTGGTTGTAGTATCAGTAAGGAATATCGTTATTTAGATCCGTAGGGACTAGCGATAAAAAAAAAAAAAATGAATTAACATTTTGAATGACGTAAGTATGTGGCTGACTTTAATACGATTTCACAGTCAAATTGTATTATTGAAATATAGTGTGGACATAAGATCATGGTGTAGGTTAGGTAGGTACGTGGGTAGTGGTGAAGAGTTAATAAATAAATGAAAATCTTTTGTTTTAGACAGTTTTATAGTCTTTTACAAATTGTTTAAGAATAATAATATAGTACTAACAGTTTATACATTTCTAGAAGTATATTTACACTACAGACCAGGTATTGCGCAACACATTTTCGTAAGCGATTAAGAATAATCTGTTTCATTTTGACAGTTCAACAACATTCATTGCGTTATTTACATTGTTGAGTAGAACAATTTTTAGAACTTATGAACAAATGGACTAGCAATCTGCTATCTAATTACGCAACACATTTTCAATTTGCAATTGAGTCAAATTGGTTTCGTTTGACTAGAATTGCTTTCAACAATTGAGTCAAATTGGTTTCGTTTGACTAGAATTGCTTTCAACAATTGAGTCAAATTGGTTTCGTTTGACTAGAATTGCTTTCAACTTTTGAAAGGAATTCTAGTCAAACGAAACCAATTTGACTCAATTGCAAATCGAAAATGTGTTGCGTAATTAGATAACTGTTTCAAAACGCTTCAGATTCTGATTGATCGTGTACTACGTACGCAATTATGGTGTAGGTTAACATATCAATGAGATCATTTTTAATTGTGGACGGATAAGATGTCACTACTGATAAATTAATAAAAACTTTTGAAGTAGCTGCTAGAATCAATCCAGCTCTCTCTCATAATAAAATTAGTTCTAACATCAGTTCGAATCGTTGCTAACAATACCGATAGGATACCGGTTTGTTTATTATTATTGAGTGGTATTAATTTTAGTGTGGGATCATTCTAGAAATAGATAGAGCGACGACCTTAAAAACGTGACTGGGACAGACTGGATGCGGAAGGTGGAGGTCAGGGTGCGGTGGTGCAGCCTGGGAGAGGCAAAATGACAGTTAAACAATCACAATGATTTTTTAACTGTCATTTTGTCACTGCCATAGGCTGCGTTGATTGATTAGTTTATTGATAATGTCCGTAGGAATTTAAATAATTTCGTGACTACCATTTTTGTAATTATTTAGTTAAGGCCTCAGCGGACGGTCTAAGTTAGTAATGTAAGTTAACTGAAAGTTGTGTTTTTTATATATTGTATAGCTGTCTTCCATTATAAAATAATCGTTCTATTTTAATCCGAATCGTTGCTAACAATACCGATAGGATACCGGTTTGTTTATTATTATTGAGTGGTATTTATTTTTGTGTGGGACCATTCTAGAAATAGATAGAGCGACGACCTTTAAAACGTGACTGGGACAGACTGGATGCGGAAGGCGGAGGTCAGGGTATGGTGGTGCAGCCTGGGAGAGGCAAAATGACAGTTAAACAATCACAATGATTGTTTAACTGTCATATTGTCACTGCGATAGGCTGCGTTGATTGATTAGTTTATTGATAATGTCCGTAGGAATTTAAATAATTTCGTGACTACCATTTTTGTAAGTATTTAGTTAAGGCCTCAGCGGACGGTCTATGTTAGTAATGTAAGTTAACTGAAAGTTGTGTTTTTTATATTTATGCGGTATAGCTGTCTTCCATTATAAAATAATCATTCTATTTTAATCCGAATCGTTGCTAACAATACTGATAAGATACTGGTTTTGGCCTTTGATTTATTGAATAGCATTCGTGTTACGATAATGTCCGTAGTAATTTAAATAATTTCGTATCTACCATTTCTGTAAGTATTTCGTGAGGACCTAAGCAGACGATCAAACTTAGGAGTGTAAGTTAACATAAAGCTGTGGTTTTTATTTGTATGCAGTTTAATAAAGGCTTATCCACAGCAACTGTCGATGATTTTGTCACACAAACAAGATTATTTTTTTGAGTTCTGTTTATTGACTACTAACTTTTGCCCGCGGCTTTGCCCGCGACGGTGTCGGAAAATATCCGACAGGATCATACTACCAGGAATAAAAGAACCGTATGTGAGTGGGACATTTCATCCAAATCCGTTCAGCCAATCCGAAACATAAATACAAACGGACAAAAAATCTTCGTTATATGTATGTAGAAGCAAAAAGGGTCCAGTGGTGGGGTTGAGTTTTAAGACTAGATTCGGAATTTAAATATCATATATATATATTAATAAATAAGGAATAAAAATATCCAAAAATGTTTTTTTTTTACATTTGGCATTCAAATTATAAAACTCTGAAAAAGTTAGTTTTGAGAAGTCACGTTTTTAAAGTTTGATTGAAAAAAAAACACAATTCTGCTTGTTTAGATTTAGAATTATTAATGTAGATCAAAAATATTCTGCATGAAATCAGCTTATAATTTATTTGTAATGTTATAAGATAAGTACCTATTTTAAATCTATAAAAAGGATATATACATAGTTCAGTAAAAAATTCCACTTGTCAGTGTTTCGTACAAAGTGAGTAAACACGTATATAGTGTATATATTATACATAATGCAAAAAAAAAACTTACATTAAGTATTCTTATATAAATAGATTAATGAACTAACAAAATTATAAGACGAGATTATTTTTATTATTACTTGAACACAACAATGAATCATTACAAATTATATAAAAGGTACCAGTATCTACCTAGCCAAAGTTACAAAAATCAAAAAATTTCGAGCTTAATAGAATTTTACTTAGATCCAACTTATGTTTTGCACAAAAATAAATTCCTCCTCGTACCTGATTCCTACGACCAACTTGTTTGCAATACGAACATCTTGGGTTTTGTCGAGTACTTATCTTTTCAGTAGTTCGATTTCGAACATAATGTTACCGGCCCTGAATTGTGATCTTTAAAAATGCTAGACGAACTTGCTTCGTTGCATTTCGAACGGGTTTCGGGTATAACATATCTTTAGATTCTTCTCTAAGCAATTCACGATTTTTTTTTATAAAGATACGATTTTATTTTTAATAAACTTTTCTCATAAAAAATTTGCTAGTTAGAAACATCATAATAAAGTCATTTACTATATGAACTTGTGGATAATTGAGCATTAATTAGTAATCAATTTAAATCGCAAAATGCCATTTATTCACCCAACTTTAACTGCGTAAATCTCGGAAACTAAATGCCGACCACTGGACCCTTTTTGCTTTAACTACATATATGTATAGATGATTTTGATTCGAGGCATTATTACCCGAAACGTTCCGTTCCTAAAATCTGACCATATAATTTGTTAGTTTTGAGAACGCGAAATAATTATGATTGCCTACTTCGGAAGAGGATTTGAGTTTGGGATCATTAGTTGCTACGAGTTTTCGGAACTGATGAGATCTGATTGATGTATTGCGTGACCGGAACCATTCCTACTTCGCAGGACAAAGATATTATAATTATAATACTTAAAAAATAGGTAGATATATGTTACACCAATAGTAGGAGATATATGTTATACCTATAGTAGAGTATATTAAGGGAAGTCTGAAAGTGGCACCGGTGACTGAAAAATTGTGTGGAATTCGGTTGTCATGGGCGGATGCGGAGTAATGAGAAAAATGTCGTCAGGAAAGTTTTGAGTATGAATGTGGAGGGCGATAAGAGTAGGGGAAGACCAAAGAATGGATGGATGGACTAAACGAAAGATGATATGGCTAGTAAGAGGGTGACTACCGAGATATATCAATATAGAATAGAATATATCTTTCTTGTGCATAAAGTAGGGTACATAAAAGGTCTTAAATATAATTTGTGATTACTTAATTCGATAAACTAAAACACTTCAATTATTACTACTGCGATTATATTACTAGTGAGATCATATTTGGAACTTTGCTTATAATCTTAGAATTCACTTATAGTGTAGAATACATTATTGTAAAACCATTTCTTAAGTTTATTTTTGAAATAATATAATTACAGCTCTCTGATTTGCTTTGGTATTTGATTACTTATAGATCTTGATAGACATATTGTAACAATTGTTCTGACATAGTGTGCTTCAACATCTTGTAACAATTGTTCCGGCATAGTGCGCTTCTACCGGAACTACGCCCGGAAAAAACGTAAAAAAACATTTTTTTTTTTGTCAATACAAACTGTTCTAAAACCAAAACAAACAAAAGATGTCTTGGGTCGGCTAGGTACGCGTAGGTAGGTAGGGTAGGGTAGGTAGGTAGGTGCGCCGTAGATAAGAACTTAGTGCGAAGTCGGGGCGGCAGCTCGTGTATAAAGCTGGTCAGGTCTGCACGAACCTTAATACATATTTGGACTTCGATAAATTTTAATTCGTTGATCATTTTATCCCATGATCTGTGACTTTGGAGCCACATGTGTTTCACAAAAGGTGACCGTGAAGCGTCCGCGAACCACATTCGTAAGTATGGTTCATTCCAAACAGGTCAGTACAGTACCTAACTTGTATGACGAACATGTCCTAGGAACTTGCTGGGACTGTATAATGTTTAGCTTGGACTTATAAGGGACTGTTTTGTTATGTACTATTTATTATTTTATTCTTTCGGAAATAAATAGAACATCATACAAATGTGCAACCAACAACGCTCTACACAGATACAAATAGATATATTTTTCTTATTTTTCTTTTTCTTTATTATTCGACTGAGCTGATATTTATGTGTGCACGTGTTTCTGTGTTAAATAAAACTATTTTTTTCTTTCTTTGATATGTGCGAGGATGCGCGGATGTTTTGATTTTTTTTCTGGGATATCTATAACGTTCTGTGGCATATCTTTTTTGGGTTTCGTAGAGAATATAAACAATCTCATTCTTTATGTTCTTTTTTTTTTTTTTAAACGTTGCCCCACACTAAGAATTTCTTCCTGTATCGTGGGTGCGTTTACAAACGTAAAAACTCACATACACTAACACCCCGACCCGGAACAACTACTTGCAGATCATACAAATATTTGTTCCGTGCGGGGATCGAACCCGCGACACGTTGCGCAGCAGTCGATCGTTCAGCCACTGAGCCAAACGTGTCGCCATATGCGTATGTATGCAGTTGTTAATAACCTAAATTGCTTTAATGAATACCAATAGATCGCGATGCTGCAAACCAGATGTTGCATCAATTATAGTCAATAAACAAGCTGCGATGATGTAGCGAGTCCGTTGTCCTGTTGAATAGTGAACCAGCATTTTATAGAAACGATAAACATATGTGCAACTATAACTACTTTTTCTCTGAAAATAGAGAGTTTAAAACAAGGAAAAATGGAAATGATGAATAGTTTGGCACAGCCAATAGGGATGTAGACAAAATTTTTTTTTTGTCCTGCAGGTAGATTATTCAAAAATATTGGACACGTATTTCTTCTTTTTTTACGTAATCAAAAGATTACGGCAATACATTGAGTAGGCAATGTGGCCTGACGTCACTGGCCGGTAGATTTTATACTGACATGGGACGTAGGGCCCTCACTCCCAAACTAATGCGTTTTATTTAAACCAATTTTTATTAATTTGATAAAGCAAAAAATACGTGTCTAATATTTTTTTATTATCTGACTGACGGACTAAATAGTTTTTTCCCCTGTCAACATCCCTATTCAAAGTTCTCTTTTCTATAAGTATACTTGATAAAACAGTGTCATGACGGTCAAAATGTTTCCATTTTTTTCTGTCTAGCTCTCATTCGTCAAGTGTGCGAATGTATAACGATAAGGAACTTCGTTCCAACAAAAAAAACACCGTTTCTTTATATTGACTTATTATAGGTAGTCAGTCTTCTTTCAGTCAGTCGTCTTTAAACAAAGATAACCTCTTTCGTAAGCCACGATTTTGTATATGACTTCATATTTGCTATCTAATAATAATTTAAACTAGTGGACTCTGCAATCATTGTGCCGATAGTCGTGACAGCCAATGGCCTAATAGCCAAGAGCTCCACCAACACCTGAGAAGGCTCTTGTTAGGCAGCTGCACCAAGAGCTTGATTCAGAAAGCGGTACTTCTGGACACGGCTCGCATTTTTAGGAGGTTCCGCTCTCTAGAGCCCTGACACGTAGCTTGGACCCTGTTCCCGATACCGGTGGGCTAATTTTTTTTATATTTTTAAATGATTTTAATAAAAATATTTAAAAATGTATTCAATAAGTATAAAGATGAATAAACGATTTAAATTATATTTAAATTGAATTATTAAATTAATAAACATGAAGTTCAAATTAATTGGAACTGGCAAAATCCGACTTAATGATATAATTTGTAACTTCATATTAATTTTATTTTTAACACAATCATAAATACTGCCGACTAAATAATTATAATTAAGTATAGTTAAGAGCATAAAGTTGATGCTAATTATGTCTTTTTTTGCACAAGTCAAGAACATTGCAGAACATTTTTTTTAGTTCCGAGTTCACATTCATGGAATTAATATTTATACGAGTATGCTGCCATGTTCATGGTCATGGCCTTCAAAAAAAATTTGTCAGTATATACTCGTATTGTACCTCATATTTCAATGAACAGACGGGTAATAATTATGTGGCTAAAGAAATAATCTAAGTGAGATTTGAACATCTGGAACATAAAAATCTTTTTTATGGTAAACTTAATTTGGATTGCCTGGTAACTAAGCACGTAACATAATGGAGTCTCAAAGAGCATCTTTTTAAAAGATTTTCTTGATACCTATTTACTACCGGTATTAATCATTTTGGGGAATTAAACAAAACGATTTATAATACAAGGAATGAATAAATTTACATGGACAAAGATACTGTACGTGACATATCTGTCACGTTAAAGCCATGTGAACTGAACTTTGTTCGCAAACATATTGTTATTTTGTACTATTTACTTGAATGCGATATATATGGGTCAAGGCTCGCTGATAACGTTATCAAATTAAAGGAAGCTAATATCGTCACGGTCGTTTAAAGTATTTAGGACTAGTCCTGTATTTGTTAGGAATTTAGGTGTCTAGGTTGTGTCGTTTTTAGCTCTCTTACGTACAACTTCTTCTTGCTTATCCTGGCTATTATCCCAGTTTATTTGGTGTCAGCCCTCCTAGTACTTCTGCGCCACACCGTACGGTTGTGGGTTGTCTCTTTTGTTGTCACCATATCGTTTTGTATTGTTCGTAGCCAAGGCATTGGTGGTCGTCCACAGCCTCTCTTTCCGTCTTCTATATTCATGACTCTTAGTCATATGGTCATCATCTCGCCGCATCACATGTCCGTAACATCGCAAGCGGATTTCACTAAGTTTCTCGTGTATTTTGGCGAGTTTAAAAGTACCACGGATATACTCGTTTCTTATTTTATCTATTTTCGAAACTCCACCAGACCAGCGTAGCATCTTCATCTCTGTACCTAGTGTAAATTTTCTGTTCATCCGTATTCCTCATCGGCCAGATCTCAGATCAATATAGTATGGCTGGTCTTACTGTCCTTTTGTATACGTTACCCTGGACTACTATGGGACCCTATGGGATGCCAGACAACGATTTCCATTTTAGCCAGGCGGCCTGGATTCTATTTTGTATCTCTCTCTCTATGCAGGCTTTTGGTGCTACAATGGATCCGAGATACCTGAATCCTTAAAAGATACGTACAGCATAATCTACATATTTCTATAATTCTATACATGTATAAATCCGACTGCCTCGTTGGTTTAGTCCTCATCGCAAGTGCTACTGCTGAGCAATGACGCCTGGGTTCAATTCCCAGGTCGGGCAAATTGTTATTGGGTTTTTCTAACTGGAATATATCAGTTGAGCCCGGATTCTGGATTTGTGCCCGGTTGATGGCAATAGGCTCGCCCCCTATTACATGGGACTTAAACATAACTGGTGAAATGTGGGTGAGCTAAAGATGCACCACCCCTGTAGTCTAGTGGTCAGACCCAGAGGTCTGGTTTCCCAGTGGGGGTAATATTTGCTGTTCGGTCTGGTTGGTGGTAAGGCTTGTTGTAAGTCCACCTGGCTAGCTACCACCATCTTATCTAAGGCTGTCGCCATAACAACAATGTTAACAGCATCGTTGTGTTCGGCAGTTAGAGGTAAGATAGCCAATTCCTCTGTGGTTAAAGGACGCCGGGTGACCTTTGGCCTGATTCACACTTACCACACTGAGATGAATGACAAGAGCTCCCATGTAGTGGTTAAAAAGAAAAACCGTTCTAAATCTAATCACAAGCCCATCTCAGTGGCAACAATGTGAGAAACTTGACAGATAGAGACGAGAATAAAGCGAACGTTCGTTCTTAAAAATATGGAAATTGCCCCTCAGGTATTAAACCCCCCCGGGCACCGGTGTGGGCGCGTTCTATAAGGCTGCGACCAGCCCGCTGATTGATCGCGTCCCAAAGGGTCATGGCCATTAGGCTGGTCCGAGGATACCGCACGGTTTGGCATGGGATCTGGAGGCAAAAGTCCTCGCGCACATATGGGAGTGTCGCGAGGAGGCGAAACGCCGGGCGTAACTCCGCTGCCGTGAGAAATCACGGCACAGCAGACAGAGCTCCGGCGGGATCTCATGGCGGCATGGAGAGTGCGATTGTCGCAACCTAGCGCTGGGCACGCCACAATTACGGCGATAAGTCCCCTCTTTGAGGAGTGGCTTGAGAGGCGGCATGGCGTCCTCACCTTCCGCCTGACGCAGGTCTTCACCGAACACGGTTGTTTCGGGAGGTTCCTGTTCCGCATAAGGCGGGAGGAAACGCCCGGGTGTCACCACTGTGTGGATCGCCCGGAGGACACGGTGGAGCATACGGTGGAGATTTGCCCGGCTTGGGCGGAGCACCGCCGTGTCCTCACGGAGGCGATCGGCGGCGGCGATCTCTCGCGTCCGGCCCTGGTTCAGGCCATGGTTCGGAGCGAGAGTGCATGGGAGGCCGTCACCTACTTCTGCGAAGCAGAATCGCGCGAGGGAGGTGCAAGATGCGCGCCCTCGCGCCCCTAGTCGCCGCAGGAGACGCCTCGGGCGTCGGGAGTCGCGAGCCAACTTTCTGCCACCGTAGGCGCGGGCTTGTGGACGGTGAGCGATGGGTAGCTCGCCGTCCGATAAGAACCAGGCCGGGTCGACGGCGCGTTGTGTTCCACGCGCGCCTCAAAGAGATGTCAGCACCAACTGACGGGGTCTTACGGACCCCGTCAGTTGATGCTGACATCTCTTTGACCAATGCCTGCTGGGGTTGCGGATTTGTCCGGAAGGGATATCGCGGCCCCGGCACACAGGCAACGGAAGAAACACGGGTGGGTTTTAGTCAGTAAAAGTCTGACACACCCTCCCACTCCGCCCAGAGCGGGAGAAGTTATTAGATAATTACCCCAAGCTCAAAAAAAAAAACCTATTAAACCCCTACTATTCGCGAAGTTGCTTCAACGAAGTACTCGTCGAAGTTGACCGAAGTCCGAAGTACGTCACTACACACTCGTGCGAAGAGCTACAGGACGCTTCAAGTACTTTAAGCGAACCGAAGTCCCCTTCTACACTCTCGTATTCGCTTAAGTTCGATCAACTTCACGAGTAGTGTAGTGCAGGCTTTAGAGTGGACATTTGATTACTCTGAATACCTACAAATATTTGTGTAGATATGTAATAGTAATGTAGTACATATCATTCACAGACAGGATTTTTAAAGGTCAAGGTCACGAGTAGACCTCGACCTTTAAATCCAGTCTATTTTAAGTATATTTACATAAAACAGACCAGTTCGAAACAAATAAAATTTTTCGAAAAAATAAAAGAGTAATTTTCCGTGACTGAGATGGTACCTATTAGATTTGGACCGAGATAGTTAATATACACATTATTAAATTCCCGAATGATTTTTAAAATTCAAAAATTTTATACTAAAAAGTAAGAATATAAATAAATGGCCAGCTAAGTTAGTGATCATTTTTTAAATCTGCAAAAGTCGGAGGCTAAAATAAAAACCTGATCCATTAAACACCAATTTTGAAACACGTTTTTGGATGACAGCGGGATGAGTATGAGGATGAGGAGCTTGGACGCTACTTAGACGTTGCGAATTTCTGAAATGCAACTGAACGCACATCTAAACCGCGTTCAAGAGCTGTCAGTCACACCATTGTTGTGAAATATTGACATATTGAGATTCATCCTAAGTGTCCTTTTTAACCGACTTCCAAAAAGGAGGTGGTTATATGTTCGTCGCGTATGAAACTACAGAGTAAATAATAGTACTAACCGAAACTCAAAACGGTTGGTAGGCAATAAAGCTGAGAACCTCAAAATAAAATAGGATTAACTTTACAGGAATTAACTTATTATGATTATAAGTATTAAATTTAAAAAAAACGGTTTTAAAACTAGACTTAGGTATACTAATCATCATATTTTTTCCCTATTTGAGCATGACAAAACCCAAAAAAAAGAGAAGAAAAAAAATTATAATAGTTTTTATATTATAATCATTTTATTAAGGCTTCCATAGAACCAGTTAAGGTATAGGCACCTATACCTTAACCGGTTTTATGGAAGCCCTAGTAAAATATTAAATTATATTAAAAATAATCCAAGTGTCGGTGCTTAAAAAAAAAACAAGGTTCCGTTATGCCTAGCGCTCAGATGTATTGCGAAAGTTCATTGACTCGCTCAAGCCGTGTGCCTTGGTCGGACTGTCGGTCAAGGCCATTGATAATATCGTACAGTCTAGTTTCCTTTCTATATCAGTCAAATTTTAAAACTATTGTGTCTCCGACCTTGGTTACTTGTATCCGTATATTTTATTGCGATCTTAAAATTTCTTCCTCAATTTTTTATTGTTCACGTGTTTTCATTGCGCATTAATTTGATTATTTGCAATGTATTATGGTCCTAAATGTTTTCGAAAGCTTAATCAAAGCCAGTTTGCTTTTATATTTATATATTATTCACAATAACTTTATTTAATTTGAATAAAAAATACTAAGTAATGGTGTAATAATTGTCTAAGATTCCGGTTATGTAACTTAGTTTTTAAGTTCGTATAAATTAACTTGATGATCATCTTTTTTTATTTTATTTCTATTAATAACAATAAAGCACAGGCCACACTGAGAACGAAGCGAAACGAAGCTAAGTTCTTCGCTCATGTAGTTCCCACTGCTAACCGAAGTATGAAAAGCCGCGGTAACTACATGAGCGAAACTAAACGCACTTTATAGTTTCGTTTCGCTTCGTTCTCAGTGTGGCTTGCGCTTTATAGTTTTGGCTCAACTCGTTTGGATACCAAAGTGATTGTAATGTTCTTTTTTGCACAGAAAATTATAAAAATAAAAATGTAATGACGTTGTAATAAAAAGATACTTACTTACTTTTTAAATTGACATACTTTGTTGAGGTACTTTGTGACAACAAAAAAATATGGGTAATATGTATTTACTTAACTTACACTGTCAGTCCGTAGATATAAAAAAAAAATCCTAGGTAAGCTGGCTATTTTCTGTTTTAAAATGTTTGTAAGAGTCCGAATAAGGTTTTTAGGAAAAACACAATAACAAAGTAGCCCAGAAAATTGCGGAAAACTGAAAGAGCTTTTTGTGTTGGAATTGAAATTTCGGCAGGTAGTTGATAAAAAAATATAATCTACACTATTTTATGAGCACTCAGTGTATAACTTTTATTTAATGTCCGTCACATGTCCTTATTTATAGACCATGACATTTTCACGTCGTGATTGCGGAGCGATCGATACGATCACATCTTCGAGTTTAAAAATCGAGAAAAAGATCGCATTCGTTTATCTAGCCGCACATTGTATCTATTTTATAACCCTTTATAATAGCTTTTATCACGAGTGCTGTAAGTTCTTTTATTTTAACCAATGTGCAAATAAAACAAATATGTACTTTGTGCGTTCTGGCCGATATGACATACCGTGCCGAAATCTGGACATTGACAGGCGGGCTGGTCCACAAATTCAAGGTCGCTCAACGCGCTATGGAACGGGCTATGCTCGGAGTTTCTTTGACAGCTAAAATCAGAAATGAAATTATCCGGAAAAGAACCGGAGTTCTCGACATAGCTTGCAACCTGAAGTGGCAGTGGCCACGCTTGTCGAAGGATCGATGCCCGAGCAGACAAGTCCTGGAGTGGAGACGGCGTATAAGCAAGATTAGTGTGGGACGCCCCCCAGTAAGCCCATGTTCCTACGGACGTAAAAATATCGCGGCAGGATTTGTTCGCGCACTGGATTTTCAACTCTCGGCGCTTAGACAGCTTTGAAAATTATCCGTGTGTTCCTGGGCTTAAATGGATCGACGACCTTAAACAGTTGGCTGGGACATAATTAATGCAGAAAGTGGAGGACAGAGTGTTGTGGCGCAGCCTGGTTACTACATAGGTCCAGTGGACTGGGATAGGCTGAGTTGATTTGTTGTACAAAGTGTGTCAAATCAGGACAGACCGGATAATAAACGATGGTTTGACCGTCTGCAATTTGGCACTGAACGGTGCTACGCGACTGTCTGTGACTAGGGATTGCAATCGAATATTCGAATATCCATTTGAAATTCATATTCGAATAGTAAATTATAAAATATTCGAACATTCGAATATCACCACAGTAAAGCTACGCATAAATCTCGTATCCGGGCGTAGTGTAGCCGCGAGACGCAATGGGTGACGGACCGTGGTCAACATACCGCAAGAAAGATAATGTAATTAGAAAATTAATGTATATAGGAAGACAATATTAATTTAAAAAAAACCTCTTACGTTTCTGTGGTTTCTAGTTTAAAATACTGAAGAGAGAAGATGTAGCTCGTAGCATTGACTATGAAATGCGTTGCGCAACAGCTATGATGCAAGATATTTAATAAACTAGATATTGTGTAAATGTCATAATATTCATAATAGATTGTGATTTAAATTCAAGTCGCTGTTTTATAATGCCATTGCTAAAATATTTATGAAAGTGACGAGGAGGATGCACAGTATTTTGATTAAAACTATTTGTGGTAGAAGTAGTCATTTAAAATGTATTTATTGCCCTGTTATATAATTATTTATTTATTATAATTACTAACGTCAGTGATAGTATTTCTATTTTTAGTATCGTATGCCGATGACAGTTGCATTTCTAGTTTCTCTTTTAGGTTCTGCCATAAGGTACAATTCCGTAGACAACCACAGGCGCCAACTGCAGGCGACGTGTTGCCGCGACACGAGTGGTTTCTATTCTATGTATTCTTATGTCTATGAAGGCGACGTGCTGGTAGCTACGGAAGGTATTTCATAGAAATTCATAGAAACCAGTCTTGTCGCGGCGACACGTCATCGCCTGCAGTTGCCGCCTGCTATGGAATGATACCTTTAGGGCCTGTTACAGCACCTACGATTAAGTTCCTATTAACTTACTTGGCAGATAATTTCAAACAAATTCTGTTCCATTTTTTATTTTATTCGGTAAGTAGTGACTATTCGGACATCGTGAAATGCCCTTACTGTTATGTTGGCTTCGCTTTCTAAAGTCATCTCGTGTTTTAGTACAGATGGACCCATAGATGATAAATCGATCATCATCATCTACCTGCTGTTGTCTTAAGTTTTCTTCTTCAATTCTTCCCTGTCAACCGTCACGGTATCATTCACTCCCTTAGCTATGCTAGGATATCTAAACTAATATTATAAAGAGAAAAGATTAGATTTTTTGCATGTTTGTATGCTTGTTTGTTACGTTTTCACGCTAAAACGGCCTATCGGATTTGAATGAAATTCAGTACATGGGTCCACCATGACCTGGGTTAGGACATAGAGTAATTTTTATCACGATATTCCCACGGAATCGAGACTTATGCGAGTGAAACCACGGAGCGCAGCTAGTAGTAAAATAAAAACGTCAAACAGAGATCATTATGTCTTTAAAATCTCCAGTGTTGAAAGTCATAAAGTAATAGCAAGGCACACATCAAACATGATTGGAGTAGGATTTATTTTTATTTTTTTATTTGGCCACTATACTATACCTACGTAGCTTGCTATAGTCTAGTTAGGGCCCTCTTGCATCACAAATCAAAATACATTTAACGCTAAACTCATTAATTTAAAAAACATAATTCTGTAACAGTCATCTTCAAACGATTGACAGAAATAGAATGACGTTTTAAATTCGTTTGGGGTTAGTTCCGAACGAAACGAGGCACACTTGCAACACACATCAGTAACTGTGTTTAGATGCAATTAGTGATGTGTGGTGCAAGTGTGTCTTAGTCCTCCTAAGTATTTATTTTGATAGCCTCTCCACACCTTCCTTCTTAGGAATCCAGTTACGGGCACTAACCCCACATTTTATACTTCCGATTAAAGAAAATTGCTCAAGACATTTGCAATTTTATACGATTTGACACGATAATTAGTGTGGAAACGGAAGGTGTGTACCGAGAGCTCGTTTGAAATTGTGCAAGATAGCGAGTGACAGGATTTAGATACCAAGGAAATTACATTTACGTGGCACGTGACAGAAATAAGCAATAATGCTTCAATTCGTACCTACAGAGATGTTAGAACTACGATCAAACTCAAAAACTCAAACTTAAAGCATTTATTTCAATTAAAGTAATTACAGGCACTTTTGAATTGTCAAGGAGTCGGTCAGTCAGAAATATGAAGCTAGTTGCCCATTCCAAAGCGTAGAGGTACCTATGGGGAAGAACAGCAAGAAACTCCACGGACACTCTTTTAAATCAAAACCCTGGGATCCTTACCTATTGCTAACGCGAACGAGAAAATCTGTGTTTTACGTACTGGAAAATTATAGGAACTAGCTTTTCAACGTTGGTCAAGGTAATCGACTTTAGAATTTTAGATGTTCTTGTTGCCTTTAGTATTTATTTCAGTATTTACATTATCAACTGCTATTCCAGAGGTTAGGCTAGGTTAACATCCGTGGTACCTTATTGTCATTATTTCGATGTATTTTAAATGCACAAGTGCGGAAACATTGTTGTTACGTGTTTCTATAGTCTCTTCCTTAATGGCGACCTTAATACATACACTTACATACAGGTATGTTTTTACTAGCATTTGCCCGCGACTTCGCCCGTGTGGCGTTCGGAAATTATCCCGCAGGAACGTGCTGCCGGGGTTACAAGTAACCTATGTTCTAAGCCAGCGGAGTAATTGCGTTACACACTTTTTTTTTTTGACGGTGGGGCATTATCAAATAACTTCTCCCACTCTGGCTGGAGCGGGAGGGCGTGTCAGACTCTTATTGACTAAAACCCACCCGTGTTCCTTCAGATGCCTGTACGTTGCCAGGGACCACGGTATCCCTTTCGGACTTTCCCGCGGCCCCAGCAGGCATCGGTCCTAGCGGACCCCTTCCGTTGTGTTGACATCTCTTTGAGGCGCGTGTGGAACACAACGCGCTGTCGATTCGGGCCTAGTCCTTATCGGTCGGCGAGCTACCCATTGCTCACCCTCCGCAAGCCTGCGTTACACACAGTAGCAATAACTATCATTTTGACAGTTCAACAACATAAATTGCGTTATTATGAATAACGCAATTAATGTTGTTGAACAGTCGTTGATGAGCAGACAAATGTTTCGTACATATTAGCAATATCCTACAAAATCATTCAGATTGTGATCACACTGGTGGTAACAATGGTCTATCCGTATGCCATCCGCTCAGTCGTTAAGGTGTGGAAACGTGACGAACAGAGCGACAAACAGACCGACGAACAGACCGACAAACAGACCGAGTAAATTTCACATTTATAGTATTAGTATGTATAGTATTAAATTCCTCTTCTATAATTGATTGATTATAGATATTTATAGCATCCGCTACAGAACACGCAATCATGTCTGTATAGGATGTCAGGGACATCGCCGCGAAAACTTTTGCCATTATGAATGATACAGCAATAATGAGTACATTATCGAACGCCCATCCAGCTGTTAGTTTCAGAGATTAGAGCGTTCAAACAAATTCTTCAGCTTTATTATATTGATACGGTATACATAAAAACTAGGTGTGAAAAGTTATATCTTTACGTGAAGAAAATAAGTAATAATTGCATTATTTAGGTCACGATTGACTCATTTACAGAGTCTAGGATTGTACTAAAAATCATACAGATAGTAGGTACCAATAAAACAAAGTGTAACGATACATTTTACTACAAGGATTGATTAACATTTTAATTGCAGCTGTATTTAATTAATTGAACATGTCATGATGGCCCAGTGGTTTAGGCCTCGCCTCTCATGCACGGTTCAAATCCGGGCAAGTACCAATGTAACTTTTGCAATTAATATGTACTTTCTGAGTTTATCTTGAACATTCCTGACATCGGTGACGGAAAACATCGTGAGGAAAGCTGATATAAGTCTGAAATCACCAACCCATCTTGAGCAAGCGTGGTGATCAATGCTCGGGCCTTCTCTGTATGAGATGAGACCTTTGGCCTGCAGTGGACACAGTAACAGGCTGGTATTATCATTTATTATTTAATTAATTGCAATCAGTAAAAGTGTCTATCCTTACTTTATACTCGTACGTATAATATTATAAATGCGAAAGTGAGTTTGTTTGTTTGTTACGCTTTCACTCTAAAACAGCTGTAGAGATTTGGATGAAATTTAGCACATGGGTAGACCATGACCTGGATTATGACATATGATACTTGTTATCCCGATATTCACACGGGATCATGACTTATGCGGGTGAAACCTCGAGGCGCAGCTAGTTATTAATATTGTAAAACGTTATAGTAACTAAACGCAATGAGATAGACAGGACGTTGCGAAATTCGATATGAAGAGAACTGGACCGCCAATGACCCAAATGGACCAATTGTTTGAATATCTGAAGACAAATTCCCGTAATTAAAAACGATCAAAATCTACAATCTCATCTTAGCATCAATAATCATTGTCAAAAACTTGTCAAAAATGTAGGGAAATCAGAGTTAGTACCTGGGTGACCGAGCTCTGCTTTGGTGAAAATAGAGAATGCTCATTTAATAGTGCAGGATAGTTCATACTAATTCCAAGCTTCCATGATAGAGTAGGTACTTACTAATTCTATGCTGCCATGATAGTAGGTACACACGGCTACACATCAAGCTATACAATTCCAGTTTCATCTGACCTCGCATTGTACGGAATTCCTATAGCATGCGAGATCAGCTTATAATGGAAATGTATAGCTTGATGTGTAGCCGTGTGTACTTACTCATTCCATGCTGCCATGTCATGGTAACGTAGCCATCTTTTTCTAAACTTTGGGCGACCGAGCTTTGCTCGGGTGAAAATACGGAGAAAACGAATTTTCCCAGATATGAAACCTAGCTAGATCGATTTTTTGCCCTCGTACCACTGTATTGCAACTTTCAACGAAATAGTTGGAGCCGTTTTCAAGAACGTGATTATACTCGTATATACAAATATTGCTCGTTTAATAGTATAGGATTTTTGATAGATTGAGACTGAGATCAAACTAAACGTTCTTAAAATTACGGGAACAGATTCTCAGATGAGCTGTCAACTTGTTTATGTCATCGGAATGTCATGCTTATGACCACACAATAGGTATTGTGCTCGTTTTGCAATCAAATCAGCATCTCAATTTAAGACACGTCGAGATAAACAAACATAGAATGCAACTTTCATGACGCTCGTACATGGTATTAACAGTTTGACTTTGACAGCGCCTTTATTTCATAGCGGTAAGGCCAATTTTCGTAGTTCAAGTGTTACTACGACTTTTGGTTTACCTTACCTAAGATTGATACGACCGTTGCCCGTGGGTGCCAACATTTTCGAAAAATACGCCGATAAAATTCGACGGTTAGCGCATCTGAGTTATTGCGTCTATAAGGCGTATCATATTTTAGTTCAAGGCGACTTTTTTGCGTATATTTATTATTCAAGCGTTTCACAGTTCAATATTGTAATACAGTCATATTGTGACACTGATTGTTGATAAAATAATGTTACAAAATTGTAAATTCGTGCTATCTGCGACGTAGATTTGCCTGTTGTTTTGATATTGTACAATAATATGCGCACTCAAAGAACAAAAATGTGAAGCAATTTACGGACACATTTGTTTTCCTTATATCGGGCATATTGCACATGACACTTTTTTGAACTGTCATTTTCATTTATAGAAGTAGTGTTGGCAAAAACAGTACTTACAAAAAAAATACTTTCATGCGAGAAGTAAAAAAAAAAAAAACTTATACCTAATAATAATAATATCTTTATTTTGCAAAACATACGGTACATCCATACACACATCCGTACATGATATGGTATGGCGGTCTTAAATATAAATATTAAATGTATGTATTCCACATATTTTGCTTACTTATTTCAGCATGCAAAAAATCCCTTAAAAAAATATTTAGATATACAAAAACACTTCAATTGTTACTATTGAGATCATATGGTAAAAAAAATAAAAAATCTTTAAAATTACATTATATAATTTATATTACTAGTGAGAACATAGTTGGAACTTTGCTTATAATTTAAGAATTCACTTACTAAGTAGAATGCATTATTATAAAGTCATTGCTTAAGTTTCTTTTTAAGCTTCGTGTAGACTATCGCGACGCGACACCAGTTATTATTATACCGTGAAGTTTTCTTAGAAATTGTATTGTTCGAGTCGCGTCGCGCCAACGCGTCGCGCTGGTCTGCACGAGCCTTTAAAGTTATTTAGAGGTAGTTCTCTGATCCGTTTAGGTATTTGGTTATAGATTTTGACAGACATTTTATAACAATTGTTCTGAAATAGTGTGCTTTTACATCTTGTGAGTGCGTAACCATTTTATTTCCCGACTGTACATAGTTTAGGTACTGCTGACGGCCTTTGTTTAGTTCCATTTAGATCCAAACCACAATGATGTCATTCGTAACAAATTCATTGTTGGCCCTTTTTATATACATAATATTATATGTAATACACATGTTGTTTATTTGCATTCGTTAGTATTTCTTACACAAATATCCGTATTGTTTTGCTCATTAGTTGGCATTTGTTCAGTTTTAACGTAATCGGAAGATTTTTTTTGTTATCAAGACACGTTGTATTATACAAATAGGTATTTGTTTCTGATCTGAGCGTCTCTATCTGTCTATATACGTTATATTATTTTTTTTTCTACTAAATGGTAATGTTTAATGCTTTTTTTTTGTTTTTTTTGTTTGGGAAATTATCAATTAACTTCTCCCGCTCTGGATGGAGCGGGAGGGCGTGTTTTTTTTTTGTTCTATTAAAGGGTAATGTTTAATGCCTGTATTTATACATTTATTATATAAATTTATTATTCGCTTTTCGTGTATTTATAAGGTTTCTGTTTATATTCTCTCGACGACCGCGCGACCGGACTGTACCAACCCTTCTCAGTTCAGTGTAATAAGACCAGCTATCTAATTACGTAACATATTTTCGTAAACATTACGACTAATCTGTTTCATTTTGACAGTTCAACAACATTCATTGCGTCATTTACGTTGTTGAGCAGACATTTTGTTTTCGAACTTATGAAGCAATTGTTTAGCAATCTGTTTCAAAACGATTTAGATTCTGATTGATCGTGTATTACGCAATTAGGGTACAGTTCTACGAATACACACACTTATATATATAGCAGAATCGCGGAGTGCCTACTATAGCGTTGTGCCTGTCCGCGAGAACCTTTATTATGAAACATGGGCAAATTGGGCTCTCGGCCAGACTGTAGCGGAATTTTGAGATATAAATAGCGCACAAGAAGAAAACAAGTACCTTAATCCAATCCAGCTTGTCCCTTGCTGGCCTCCACCAGCGACGCCGTAAGCCGAGGTCCGTACACCACAAGAGATGCACTTAGTGTGTAGTCACTTAGTTTCTAAGTTTTATGCCCTGGCTGGAGGCCTTGATTTATTGAGGGAGTCACAGGAAAGTTAAGCAACCGAAAACCTGCTAAGTTGCCCTGCGAAACTCCACAAAAAAAAAAAATTACAAAAAACAGGTCTCATTTGTGGACAATGTTTTGATATTGTGATAAGAATGTTTTTGTTTATATTTTCCTGCTGTATTTAGTTTTATACATCTGTTTCAGTGTTATACGAGTGTACCAACGGAGTATTTATCTAGAAGGTATTTAGGTGGTTCGTAGGTACTTCTCTAGCAAACAAAGACATTAGATATTTAATAAAATATGTATGTAGATATGTAAACACTTTTGTTTAATATGGAAAGATGGCTTGTTTATTTCCATAATGAAGTTATCGGAATGCCAGGTGCTGTGTGTATTAAAATAAGCATTTGATATCGTTTGAGGAATGTGTGGGACGTGTCACATAGGTATTACTGGGAAACTATGGTTAGTCATCCTGTCATCCATTACCCAACCATGAGTGTATAATAGAATAGAATAGAATATATTTATTTGCTTTAAAACATGGTACATTAGGGTCTATAGTTATAATCCTACATGTTTCGCCATAAACTGGCATACAAATGCATTAAAAAATAAACATGTTAAATGTATAAAATACGACAAATAAAAAAATAAAAGACATGTCTATTAACATCATATCATATACAGTGTAAACTCTATATAGCGACACTGAAGGGACTGTGCATTTTATGGCGTTATAGAGAGTTGTCGTTAAATGGAGAGAAGAAACATCAGAATTAGAAAAAGAAAAAGTTTATTTCCGACTATTGTTAGTAGTTATGTGCATAAAAAAGAATGTTATATGAACGCTATTGCGTATAGTCTGTTATTTTTGTCTGACGTCTTTTGCTGCACCAGTAATTTTGTTGTATTTTTTTACTTATTTTATTCATATCTAGCAATATTGAGGCATCTTGGTTATAAAGGAAGTATTTTTCCAATAATTTAGCTGCTTCCAGAGCTTCTTTAATGCTCGGCGGAGGCTCAGGCTCATCCGTCTCATCTTCTTTATAAACAAAAGAACGAATTTCTTAGAAAGTTCGGTATGCATGATGCCGACAGTCGAGTTTATTGCGGGCTAGGATAATAAAGCGACAATAGATCAGATAGACACAGCTGCGCAGTTTTTACTAATTTTAGCAACTTAAAAGGTACTTTTTATTACTCAATTGTTGTCGTTATTGAGAGTGGGTGTAATGCTATGTAGAGTGAAACATTGTATGAAAGACAAGCTAAACCAACCAAAGCCAATTGATTTCGACGCTTAAGGGAGTTTGTCGTTAAATAGAGTGACGTTACATGGAGTTTACACTGTATATATATCTCATTGGTTTCATATCTATTGGAACACTTAACAATAATAGATTACTTAACAATAATAATATAGATAGATTCGAAGTCCTATTTGTACCTAATTATGTAATGTAATGTAATGAGGCAAGTGGTCCTTGGGCCCAGTTTGGAGTGGCCGAGCCCTAACCCGGCCTGAGGTCCAGGGGCAGCAGTCTCCAGATAGCGATCGCTATATGACCGAATTCGGTCGCAAAGACAGGTCAAAATTGCTTGAGAACCACAAAAAATTACGTGCTTGTCAAGCACGTCGCGCGCGTCTTGGGACAACATTATGACTTGCAACCACATTCGGTTGTATAGCGATCGCTATCTGTGTCGAGACTTTTTTATTTTATTAATCAACAATCTATAATGTTTTATAAAAAAACATTATAGATTGGATTGGATTGGATACTTACTATTTTAGCATTCCAAAATAGTATCTAAAAGGAGGACGGGCGTTTTGCATCCGAAAACTAATAACAACCAATAAAAATACATTTAAAACTGTATATAAAATGGTTTTTATTAGTTGCCATTGTTTTTCGGATACCAGCGTCCATACATGTTTGCCCATCCTCCTTTATAATGAATTTATAAACATATCAAAGTTTTCGAAAAAGCCGTTACATAATATAAAACGTATTTTTCAAAAAAAAAAGATCCTTATTGGTACATTAATTATTTATGGCCAACAGTAAGCACTAAGAATCCTATGGACCCATTAATTTAACATTGAAATGTTTAATTTTCAAGATATCTAATATTTTAAACTCACCTATTAATCCTGGTGCAGCATTAAGTTATTAATAAAAGTTTATGTTCGTCGATTCTTTAAATACTGTGGTAGGTATAATATTTATAAATCATTGCAATATTTTTACATTTTAGTAACACTGTTTTGTTGATTGGATACATGAAAAAAGAAAGAGTATATAAGTTATGTTTTATTTTGAATGCAGGTATAGACATGCAACAGGATTTTATAACTACTTTGGCATTTAGATATTGGGAAGAATGCTTAAATTAATATGATGTGATAAAAATAACGACATAAATGAAGATTTATGAGGAGGATCAACATAAATTGATATTTTTTCGGCAATTATTTATGCAGATACAAAGCATATAAGTTAAAGCTGATTTTATAGTTTAAAAAAAAACATCGGCTTATTTTTTTTATCAAAACATAATAGGTTTTTTTTCGCCATTTTTATTATCTACCTGAATCTTCGAAATAAAAAAATCATAATAATAATTATTATTTAATGCAAAAAAGCATTTCCTTTTGCAAGGCTACCTAGTTTTATCGTCAATGTAAAACCACATAACCGACCTTACTGAAGAAAAACAAGTTATAGTTTTTTTCTTTCGGTAGTTAAATAGACTTTCTGTACAAAAAGAAATATTTTTTTCAAAAAAGTCAGCTTCATAACTAACAGTTCACAGTTCAAGATGGACACGACATTACGATAATAAATTAAACTGCATATTTAATGACGTTCCCAGTCTGCATACGAAAATTCAATCAAATATATCTATCAAATAGTTTAGTCACGTAGAGCTCCGCGGATCGTTAAAATTAATAGTAACAGTAAAATCACTACGACGACGGGCCGACTTTAAATAGTTTGACTTAAAAAAAATCGTTTATCTGCCTAGCATTTTCCCAACTATGTTTAGATCGGCTTAGGTAGCCGCGGATCGTCAAAATCCATAGTCGCCCATCACTACGATGGGCCGACTTTATTTAGTTTGTTTAAAACAAACATTTTTTAATTTCGTTCATCATCATCTGCCTAGTCCAACTATGTTGAGGTCGGCTTCCAGTCTAACCGGATGCAGCTGAATACCAGTATTTTACATGGAGCGACTGCTTATCTGACCACCACAACCCAGTTACTGGGTAACACGATACCCTTTGGTAAGACTGGTTGTCAGACTTTAGGGCTTCTGAGGACCCGTAACAACTTTTTTAATTTCGTTGTTAGGATTTATTTGATAGTTCCAAAATACTTTTACCTATGCATTAGTATTGTCAGTGTACTAACGTGGACACAGGCGCCTGACCACTTTTCGACCTTATTTCCTAAGCAATAAGGTCGAAAAGTGGTCAGGCGCCAGTGTCCGCGATAGTATATATTGTATATAGAAAATGTGACAATATTGTTACTTAGCCAATCAAAAACCGCACATACCTATTGGTACTTCAGCCATATAACCACCTGCCTAATACAAAAGTTAATTGCAATAATACTTGTGTAAATTACTTTATGAATAGGTTTTCGTAATATTGTTAGATTGCGACCGAAGGCTTTCATTGTGGGAACTGACAGAACTTGAGCAATGTTTGTATGTTTGTACGGTGTTACTCAAAAACAACTGCTTGCAACGTCTCGTTGTAATGAACCTTTGGCAACCGGTGATCAACTAATAAATATAAATAAATCATTACAAACTATCTGACCATGATTCCTTTCGACACTACACAATATGAGGAACGTCAATTAAATTCTCTTTATTGAAGAATCAGTGAGAAGAAAAATATACCTACAAACTTTTTATACTATGTTTTTTTTTATAATTAGTTATCTATTTAATTTATAAAACGTTTTATGAAAAAAAAAAAACATTAATCACTGTATTATTATTATTACTTACATAATTACATAAAAAGTTGGTTAAGTCAAAGTGCAAGTTATTAGTTTTTGTGATTATTATGATTATCATTTAATAGGAAGCGCCGAGTACGTTCATACACTAGGTACATAAAGGCTCAATTATATGGCTCTTCTGTTTTCAAGATAATTAAATAATTCATTCAGAAAGTGCTTTAGCAACCGGCGCCGGCGCCGAGTCCCAAAAAATACGCGATTGGGAAACGTCGACAGGGAAATCTTTGATATCAGCTAACAATCCACTCTCCTGGCAATGCGTAAAACTTGATTTTTATAACTGTACTGTAGCTGTCAAATTTGTAAGTCGTCAGTAATGCATCCACAGGCTCGCGCCTCGCTCGCCGACGTCGCCTCTTAGTGGAACCTACGGTCTACAGTCAGCGTTAGTATGAAGCTAAAAGTCTGGTCTGCTTCTTATTTAGTCATGTGCTACAGTTCTACACAACTCGTGTCGTCTGCACAGTTCTTTCATATTATTCATTATGTTGATGTTGTTATTATTTAAATGCATACACTGTAATATTTTGACGTTGACAGTTTGAAAAATCGCTATATTACTAAACGTGCGGTATTTATCAGTTATCACTCTACACATCCTGTGATTTTTTTGTTCTTTATTTCTAGTTACTCAAGAAACCTGTTAAAAATTAACCGTTTTGATCATACATTTTTTAACGACCCGAATCTTTTAATGCATTTCTCAAGCATGAATTCTAATGTGTCAGATTTCGCACTCAAATTTCTCCATAGAGAATATTTTTAAATCAAGATTCATTAGCATGGTTCTAGAGTGCGTGTCATTGTCTATTGTACTTTCAATTTGTAGACTAGAAAATCGCAAGGGTAAAATATTATATTTCTACACCGCTAGCTTTTGGTCGCGGCTTTGCCTGCGTGCAGGTCGGAAATTCTCCCACGTTAACTTACCGGGATAAAAAGTATCCTATATCCAAACCCAGCGGGTTAGGACATAGGATTTCGCATGACACACATAAAATGACAGTTAATCACAATGCCTTTCATTTTGACAGTTCAGGCACGTTCATTGCGTTTATTACGTTATTGAGCAGACATATTTTTCAAAACTATGACGCAATGTATTAGGAATTTCCTCCAAAGCCCTCGGATTGTGATTGAAAGTGTGTTACGTAATTATGGTGCGGGTCATCGTACCAATGTGCCAAATTTCATCGAAATATGTTTTAAAGTCGTGAAAAGGTAACAAACAGACAGTTACTTATGCATTTATAATACACTAGCTGCGCCCTGCGGTTTTACCCGCATAAGTCTCGATCCTGTGCGAATATCGGGATAAAAAGTATATTATATCCTAACCCAGGTCATGGTCTACCCACGTGCTAAATTTCATCAAAATCCGTTCAGCTGTTTTAGCCTGAGAACCTAACAAACAAACATATAACAAAAAATCTAATCTTCTCTCTTTATATTAGTTTAGATATGCGTTTATAAATGTCAAGTTTTCATGATGAGGTAAGTATATAGTCCATACTTACTGCTTACTTAAGCATAAAACACTTGACATTTAAGTACTCCACAGTAGCAACCTTAAATTAAATTAAATCTTATGTGAAATGCTCACTGAGCAGCTTAATCAAGATAGCCATTATTGCAGCTCTATCTTTAAAAGTGTATTATTATGAGGCAATTTTTAGCAGTGTAGCGTAGCATGAAATCTACTAAGTACCTACTTGAGCAATGTCAGACAAGGTTGGAACTTTTAGGCCCTTTGTACACGTTTTTCTTGCTGTGAAAAACTACGGTTTATACGCCGTGTGTAGGCACGGTTGTCAGTGTTATATGGGTCACTATGGAAGCTTGTTGACAGACACGTTCTTTCTACGGCGCGGGTTATACGCCCTATGTATGCACGGGCGTCAGTGTAGTATGGGTTACTATGGAAGCTTGTTGACAGACATGTTCTTTCTACGGCGCGGGTTATACGCCGTTTGTAGGCACGGTCGTCAGTGTTATATGGGTCACTATGGAAGCTTGTTGACAGACACGTTTTTTCTACGGCGCGGGTTATACGCCCTGTTTATGCACGGGCGTCAGTATAGTATGGGTTACTATGGAAGCTTGTTGACAGATATGTTCTTTCTACGGCGTGGGTTATACGCCGTTTGTAGGCACGGTCGTCAATGTTATATGGGTCACTATGGAAGCTTGTTGACAGATATGTTCTTTCTACGGCGCGGGTTATACGCCGTTTGTAGGCACGGTCGTCAGTGTTATATGGGTCACTATGGAAGCTTGTTGACAGACACGTTCTTTCTACGGCGTGGGTTTTACGCCGTGTTTAGGCACGGTCGTCAGTGTAGTATGGATCACTATGGAAACTTGTTGGCAGACACGTTCTTTCTACGGCGCGGGTCTTACGCCCTGTGTAGGCACGGTCGTCAGTGTTATATAGGTCACTATGGAAGCTTGTTCACAGACACGTTTTTTCTACGGCGCGGTTTATACTACCGTAAAGAAACCGTGCTGTGTACAAAAGGCCTTGCAGTAATTTATCAGTGAGCTATGTATATGGCTATGTAAATGATATTAATAATGCAAGTTATCAAAATCCCAAAAGTTAATAGTCAATCCTAATGCCAGGCGAAATCATTACGCACTTGTAGCTTTCAAGTTTTCTAAACGCTGACGAAACGTTAAAAACACATTAAAAATATTTATCAATAAATTTGGCTGCAATTGTATATTAGCAATTTATAAGCACACTTATGACCTCGTAGAAAGGATAGCATGTGTTGACCTATCAACACATGCCTTAAATTTTTTGTCCCATTACCTAATATCGTAATAATAAAAATACAACATTGTTGCCGATTCTCTTGTCACAAATGCCTCTAAACTAGAAGAAAAAAAAAATTGTTTATTCCTGTCAAAGACGATTTCCCATTCTGAAATAGACTAAAGTGACACAACTTAACTATATTTTAGTTTGTCAGCACTAAGATGATACTGAGTTTTTAATTTAGTGAAAATGGCAATTTTGCTATTCTGAATTTGACGTTTTTCACCAAAAATTTTGGTCGTCTTACTAAATCTGACAATTTTTAATCGTGTTAAATGGTGTGGTATACAATTAGTTATTATGAACAAAATTTCACACCACACCGCAAAAATGATGAAAGTTTCAACCCCCTTTAGAGGAAACCGTCAACCCCTACAACTCAACATGTAGGTAATAATTTTTCATATTTGCCATACAAAAAGTGAAAAATTCCATTAAAACACGTCGAAGCCTCCGGGTTACTGCGCGATACAATACGAGCAAAAATCTTATCCTACCTGCCCGTTTTCATTCCGTTATAATCTGTTATCTTACCAAAGTAAGCAAGAAGTTTGAGTGCGAAACGAATCTGTTTGTACTGTAATTAGAATTGTTGGCATACCCTTGAGGTGTGGTTGTTGCTCTCCGATCTATGGCAATCGTTGCTATGGTTACCAAACATGTTTGGGTATGTGTGTAAGCCAGTTAGCTGGTTAGGACGTACTTTACTAGCTTGTGAAAGCGAGTAATGTTTGAGAGAGCTCTGTGGTTGAGAAGCGATACAGTAGGCCGCCCGGCAGTCGGAGCTCTTTACCTCGAGCTGGCCTAGCGTAGTATGAAGTTCCTATAAACCAAAACGAATCGTTTTACTTACTAATGGTAACTTTTTTTATTGCCAAACTGTATGGGCTTTTATACAGATTCGTAAGCAAATTTTACCAGTATTAGCTACTTCCATATGGGAGGGTCTACAATGCAAAGCTATGAGGTATTTGCGTCATTATTGGTAAAGATACAAGAGTATTAATTTTAACCATTAACGTAAATAGGGATACTGACAAATTTTTTTTGGTCCGTCTTTGATATAATAAAAAATATTGGACACGTATTTTTTCTTTTGTTACGTAATCTAAGGATTCCGGTGATATATTTGCGGTAAAATGTGCCATGACGTCACGAGTATGTAGATTTTATACTTACTAGTGACGTAGCGACCCCCACTCCCTAACTTAAAATGCGTTTTATCTATTCTATTCTATTTTTCCTTATGGCAATGGTGCCGATGTCGACAATTCTGCCAATGTCAATGTGTGGAGAAAACGTGCGGTGGGAAACAAAATAAAAAATAAAAATTGATAGAAGCTAAAATTAAATACCAATAAGTAATTGAGATTAATGCGAAACTTGTTGACGGATATTATTAGTACACTGAAACAGACAGATAAAAAATATTGTTATCTATATGATTAAATATGTGCATAAATGGTCACAGATTGCGTTTTATCTAAGTAATGTATATGATAAACCAAAAAAATACGTGTCTAATATTTTTTTATTATCTGACTGACGAACTAATTAGTTTTTTTTTTACCCAGGCATCATGCCTTTTCGGCCATAAGTGGCCATAAGAGGGCCGCTTATATTGGATTTGTCATCACGGATGTGTGGCTTACCGTAACTATTGAAACGGCTTTTACTGCATGAGGTGAGAAGACATCGTGGTCAAGCAAAACCAAAATAACTTTTATAGGGTAAGGGAGCAGGTTTAGAAAACAGTATCTTCTGCTCAGGTTCAAACCGCCTCTGTGGTCTAGTTGGTAGATCACCTGTCTCAGACCCAGAGGTGGGTTCGATTCTCAGTGGTATCTGCTCGGTTTGGTTACGGTGGTAGGGCTTGTTCTAAGGCCGCCTGGCTAGCTACCACCATCTCATCTAAGTCTGTCGCCATAACAACAATGTTAACAGCATTGTTGTGCTTCGGCAGTTACAGGTAAGATAGCCAGTTCCTCTGTGGTTGAGGATTCCGGGTGAAGCTCGCTTGCTTTGGCCTGATCATCAGCTACTAGGTGAGATGCTGTGCCGGTTAAACCTAACCCTAAATTTATTCAAACTTAGTAAGTTAAAGGAAAATGTCATGAGGAAAACTGCATTAGGTTACCTATCTCGTATAAAGATCTGGAATCACCCCACTCCAACACACAGTGAAGTAAACGTGGTGATTAATACAGGTTTCCTGTTTGTATAAAAAAAGCCTATTTGTCCTGTACCTACCTGCTAGGAAAACAGTCATAACCTATAATATAAATAATATCTATAAAACTAAGTGCGGATGTCACCAATGCAACTGAACGCGATCAGCACATCTAAATCGCGTTCAAGAGCTGTCAGTGTCAAAATTGTTATGGAATATCGACACTGACAGCTCTTGAACGTGGTTTAGATGTGCTGATCGCGTTCAATTTCATTGGTGAAATTCGCCCTTAGTCGCTATTCGTGTCTGTGGGATTGCTTAGTTTTTCTAAACTACTCAGTGGATTTTGGTGCGGTTTTCACCATCATTCAGATAATTTATTGTGGAAGGTTGTGACATGTCGCCATTGCACGCCTGCGAAGCAGGGGTAGGTCGTTAGTTTAAGATAACATGAAAATAAGAACACCTATAATAAAATTCTTCACCTATAATAAAATCAATGAGATTCGCATCGATTTCGATATGCCAACTTTCTTAGATTCTTATCTAGCTAGATTTTTTATTGGTTTTTAAGCTACAGTTATGAGAAAGTGTTTTTTTTATAATTTTGAACAATTACTTTTTTTTGCAAATATTTGGTATTTAGGAAGATAAGCGCTACATGTTTAAGTATTAAGAAGGTAGGTTCAATTTATATGTATTTTCTGAGTTTATCGTGGACATTACTGACATAGGTGAAGAGAAACATCGTGAGGAAATGTGGACATATACTTAACATAAGTCTGAAATCGCCAATACAAAAAAAAAACAAAGCTTGTGCCCTTTCTGTATGAGAAGGCGCCTTTGCTTATAATACCAGCCTATTTCTCCTGTACGTACTAATTTGTACCTACTGGGAAAAGAGGCATAACCTATAATATAAATAATACCTGCCTACAAATAAATTATTTTTTGGTGTCCGTGTGATCGCTTAGTTTTTCTCAACTACACAGTGGATTTTGATATGGTTTTCACCCATTCAGAGAATTTATTGAGGAAGGTTTTGACATGTCGCTATTGCACGCGTGCGAAGAAGCGGTTACTCGTCGCTAGTTAAGATAAAATGAAAAAAACAGCCAGCATAATTACATTCTTCAGCGTAATTAAATCTATGACATTTACATCGACGTCGTTATGCCTACTTTCTTATGGATTCTAATCTAGCCAGATTTTTTATTGCCTTTTTTAAGCTACAGTTATCAGAGCGTTAAAAATGTTATATTTTTGAATAATTTCCTAATTATTCAAAAGATAATTTTTTTTAACGCTCTACATTATTCGTTTTTATAAAAAAATATGGTATAAGTATAGGAAGATGAGCGGTACATGTTAAAGTATTAAGAAGGATGGTTCAATTTATTTATTTATTAAAACTTTATACACAAGTTAAAAAAATACCAAGGCGGACTTAATGCCTGAGGCATTTTCTACCAACCACCAGCTACCACTGTGTCTCTGCATCACCCAAAGGTTGACTGGTAGAAAATGCCTATGGTAGTAATTCCGTCTCTGTACATTTGTGTGCTTGAAGTAAAATATAAATAAACATTTAAGTAAATGTCTAGGCATAGAGCAAAAAAAAACTAATTACAATACGGAAAACAATCAATTGATTAATTACATTAATTACTGTTTTATTGTATTTTATAATAGAAAATATACTTCGTGTCTGCCTGTGTGACCGCGTTGTTCTTCTAAACTCCGCAACGGATAAAAATGCGCTTTTCACCACCATTTAGAGAATTTATTCCGGAAGGTTTATGTGTACAATGCATTAATTAAACTTAAATAAAAAACACGATGTTTTGTTAAGTCGTAAAAACCATCAGAAGCAGGGGCGGGTCACTAGTTACGTAATAAAAAAATATACACAAAGTAGCATAACGTGCATTAACAACATCATTAGCAACAGGCATAAACAGGCAATTAATTGATATAATCTTCAGATTATATTAATTAATTGCCTGTTTAAATTCTTTGTTTCCATTTTTTTAATCCTAATGATGTTTTTATGATAATAAAGGGTCTCATAACACTAAATGTTTCAATGAAGTATAATTAAAACTGTAGAGGGCTAATTAAATTTCTTAGCTTGAAAAAAGAGTCTGCAAAACGTAGCAAAAAAGCCGGCGAAGTGCGACTCGAAAAAAAAAAAAAACGCCGAAAAAAACACGTTTCTTGTATTCTTGTATAGGGGGTCCTTTAATTATTTACTTTATACAATTTTTGTTATTTGTTGTTAAAACGGCAATAGAAATACACAATGTGTGAAAATTTCAACTACAATTCGATTCTTTCGATTTTAATTAAAATTGCGGTTCATGAGATACAGCCCGCTGACGGATGGGTGCGGAGCATTGATATATAAGTTTTTATATATCAATGGTGCGGTGGCTTAGTAATAGGGTTTCGTTTGGCACCATTCGGGTTCGGATCCCTAAAAAGGATTCACATTTATTGCTTATGTTACTGAAGTGCATACTAATTTTACCTACGACGAGGCTTTAGAGTCCCCAAAATTATGTTAAATAATCATAATTTATTTTGCGTATTAGTAATAAAAAATCCACCGTGCTGGGTTATTCGAATAATTTATTCAAATATGTCATACTTTTTTTTCTTGCCTATCTTTTTAACATGGCATGTGATTATAAGATGAAAGCAATTCACGTTCATATTCATACATCAGTACTTTCTTTCCGTCATAGAGCAACACGTTCTACATTTCGTCTTATTCATACTCTAAGTAATTAAAATTTCATCTTGGTAGGACCCCACTATGGCTTAAAGTGATCAAAAGAAAAACGGAAGCTGTGGCAAGACAGTGCTTCCTTACCAAAACCATTCGTTCACCTGGACATGAGTTGTCCTGGGTACCCTGGAAGTCTTTAAACACCCGAAGCCAGAAAAACCTGTTCAGGTTCAGGAGATTCATAGACGACTCCGCCCTGGAGTGTAAATTCAAACGTTTTCTTTTTTTGTCCGGCCTGATAAAAGACATAAAATTTTTGTGTATTCCAGTGACATTCACGAATCTATTTTATTTTGTATTGTATTGTAAAATGACATACCATAATTCAATTTAATCAAAAACTTGACTTAACATGATTGTAATTATTACCTATTCCGTATTATTATTTTGTTCTACTTATTAGTGCAATCGGACTAAATATAACTTTGTGTTATTATTGTGTTTTATTGTATATTGTTTATTACTGTTACTTGGACATCATAGCGACTTTTAGACATGTATTTTTTATTCCTGCCATGTATTGTATTGTGCTAGTGAAAACTTATCAAGTTTTGACTCAATATGTTAATTTAATGTTTATAAACTCAACAGCAAATCAACATTGCTTTGCAGTGCCCTGACAGGTAGTACAAAATCCGACAGTCATAAATTGTAAAATATGTTATGTGATTGAGAGCAAATAAATAAATACATAAATAAATAAACAAATAAATAAATGTGGTGCTGTTCCACAAACGATGGGACACTCATCAGCCATCAGGACACATCATGTCCTGATGGCGCCAAACACGTAGCCGAATTCTGGGCTGAGTCAATTTACTCGTAGATAGCCATCGACACGCTAAGAAGAAGGTGGATTAAAATACAGGAAAAATACCATATTTGAAGGCAAACGAAAGCTAAGGTAGGTAAGTACCTACATACCATTAAACTGGGCCGTAGTACATTTTGTACCAGTTTGGTGTCACGGTATGCGCGACCACAAACAATTGTGGTCCGTTGATGACTTAGCGTTACGTACTGGGTACTTATTTGACCTCGGCAAATAAGAAGCCAAATCCGTGCAGTTTTTGTTGTATCTGTGTATACTCATCATTAAATATTTTTTTTATATTAGGTAACTACTCGCTTTTAAAGATTTTTTTTATAGGAAATATGATTTTTAGGCGGAGTGAAATCATGTTTCATATAATCTTGCTCGTTGATGTACGGAAGCTTTAACTTAATTAGGTACATATTTGATACTTTGTATAAGATAAAAATGTACAAGCTAGATTTACAGCTATGGTATTTTCTAAAAACATCTGTATACATATATTCTATTTTGATCATCGATTTTTAAATTATAAATAGCTACATAATAGTATTATATTAAAATTTAAAAAACTCTCGACACAAACATATCATCATTTCTCTTTCCTACTCCATCACTAGACCCTGTTCATCATCTTCCTATAACCTGTTCATTGAGACCATTCCAATGAGCCCAGACACGATACTTGTGCTGTAAGTTGGTAAGGGAGTTGGGTCTCCACAAACTACATGTGATGCTGCAGCATCAGTTCAAGGTTACTATGTTCTTCTAATATCATTGAAGTAACAGAATACCAAATTTCAAATCGTTCAGACCTGTGGAAGACGCTCACATTTTTTTTTTTTTTGAGTGTGGGCAATCGTCAAATGACTTCTCCCGCTCTGGGCAGAGCGAGAGGGTGTGTCAGACTTTTACTGACTAAAACCCACCCATGTTCCTTCCGTTGCCTATGTGCCTTATCGGACGGCGAGCTGCCCATTGCTCACCGTCCGCAAGCCCGCACCTACGGTGGCCGGAAGTCGGCTCTCGACTCCCGACGCCCGGGGAGTCTCCTGCGGCGACTAGGGTCGCGAGGGCGTGCAGCTTGCATCTCCCTCGCGCGCTCCGCCTCCTCCTTCGCGAACATAGCTGCTTCGCAGAAGGAGGTGACGGCTTCCCATGCACTCTCGCTCCGAACCATGGCCTGAACCAGGGCCGGACGCGAGAGATCGCCGCCGCCGATCGCCTCCGTGAGCTCTCCGCAAACGGCGGTGCTCCGCCCAAGCCGGGACATCCATTCATCAACTGAAAAACAGCTGGTAATCTTCAAACGGTTGAACCGATTTTGATAAAACATCGCTAGAAAACCTGATTCCAAATAAAATAAAAACCGCATTCAAATCGGTTCACCTGTTTACGGTGCCACAAACAGACACACGTAGCAGTCATACTTATAAAACCCCTCTTTTTGCTTCGGGGGTTAAAAGATGAACTGAATATTCCAACTGACTATTTCTGTCTTGTGAAAGCGACTAAAACGTCTTTCTGACGCTAACAGATAAAAAAACAAATAATATTTACAAAATCAATAATATATAATATGCAAATACTTACCTAAATAGTGACATGTATGCATTTATTATGTCATCCAAAAGACATCGATAATGAATGTATAAAAAACATTAATATAGCGATATCCATACTAAAATACATATAAATGAGAAAATAGCTCTGTCTGTCTGTATGTCTATTACTTTTTCATGCCTAAATGGTTGAAAATTGAACGGATTTTCATGAAATTTGGCAAAAGGCTAATTGCGTAATACACGATCAATCAGAATCTGAATCGTTTTGAAACAGCTAATCCATTGCTACATAAGTTCGAAAAAAAATCTGCTCTACAATGTAAATAACACAATGAATGTTGTTGAACTGTCAAAATTAAAGAGATTAGTCGTAATCGTTTACGAAAATGTGTTGCGTAATTAGATAGCTGAGTTAGGACAAAGGATACTTTTAATCCCAGTAGTACGTACCCGTGGGATAGTTTCCGACTTCCACACGAGCGAAACCGGAGGTAAAAGCTAGTACTATACGAAATATACTATATGAAAGTTTATATAGGCATATACTTTCGTGGACAACTTGCCTTGAACCGGTCGGTAAGCACGTAGATAAACTACCCACGCTACAAGTGAAAGCTTCATTGGCAATGATCTCGCTTGCATCTCAAGATCACTATCACAAGAAAGTACCAAATACATCGAAATATTGTCGCTACCAACTCACCTTCAGACTTTCATTGAATCTTTATAACCTTTTAAATATGAATGACTTTTTATTTAAACTTTTTATTAGGTACTTGTGTCTGTAAACTTTTATCGCCACCATATTTTTTTCTGGAATGTGATTTTGGGTCGGAAATTAAGATTATATACCTGTTTAGAGCAGTGATAGCCTAGTGGTGTGGCCGTCAGACTGCCAAGTCAAAGGTCTCGAGTTCGAACCCAAGGCACGCACCTCTGACTTTTCGGATTCATGTGCGTCGTATTGTATAATTATCACTTGCTTCAAAAACGGTGAAGGAAAACATCGTGAGGAAACCGGCATGTCTGAGAGATATTTCTCGACGGCATGTGAAGCCAAGTCAGAGGCCCATGGACGGCTTTAAAAAGTCTGACATCAGGTTGGTCACTAACCACACGAAAATTAGCATTTTCTGTCAGCCTCGTTGATCTAGTGGTCGCAAGCGCTACTGCTGAGCTTGAGGTCCTGGGTTCGATTCCCAGGTCGGGCAAAGTATTATTGAGATTTTTAATTATGAATTTCTCAGTAGCAGCCCGGAGTCTGGATTTGTGCCCGGTTGATGGCAATGGGCTCGCCCCCTATTACATGGGACTTAAACATAACTGGCGAAATGTGGATGTACATCTTTGCCTAACCCATAGGGAATTACAGGCGTGATATTATGATTAATTTGGTACTACAAATTAATCAAAACAGGTAAATATTTGACAGCTATTTGCGACGATGCCATCTTTTAGGATAAACACTGTTAAGTTTTTCCCGAATTAGAAACTTTTCCAATTTTTCTTTACATAAAAACCTTATTCCGACTGTTACAAACATTTTAAAACAGAAAATATCAAAATCAATCCAGCCGTTCTCAACTGATGCGCTTCCCTACGAACATCATTTAATTTTTATAGATAGATAGATTAGAAAAATGCAAGGACTAAGAACAAATAGTGTTATGGGACGTGTCACTGTCAACCCGTCTACACAACACACACTGTCTTCTAGAATTTGAATTGAAGTACAAAGTACATAACAAAACAAAGCAAAACATTCCAAGAGCGATTTCACGATTTCAGCAACTTATAAGTTAACGTTTACGAGCAAAGCACCTATTAAGTTAACGTGTAATAAACATAAAAGCCTCCAATAAATGGAAGCCATTAAACTAAAATGTCGACAAACTCACGACAAGAATTAGGAAGTAAAAGTTCCGGAGGGAGACAGTCGATAATACCGACTGACAGTCAATGCTCGCTCTTGACCCGATGGTTGAGAAACTCGGTTTATCCTAGTATCAAGACAATTAGCGGTTGTATACGATTGTGTTACCTGCCGTGTTGTCATTTAGTTGTTAAACCGTGATGCATTGATTTTTTGAGGTCATGCATGTGAAAACTGAGCATCGTACGAGTACTTACTTTCACTCGCTTTGTGGAGTGTTTGCTTCTTTTATTTTATGTTCTCGTTCATGAGAGTAATAGAGCTTCTGTACTGAATATTCGTCATCAACGAAGATCTTTCTTTTATTTTTATCCAGCTATCCTGTTCAATTGATTATTATTATTTAAGTTTTAACTTCTGTGGAGTCTGGAATCTTGATATTGCATTTTGCAGTTTTTGTTTTTTTATTTTATTAAACGGCTTAGCTTGTTGTTTCGGAAAGAATTGGAAGACTTGGGTTACAGGCAATGTAACCCAAGTGCCCCCGTTATTTACCTATATAATGAGAATTATTTTATTATTTATGTAAACACAGTAAAATAGATACAGATACGACATAATCATAATTTTGAGTACAAAGGTACTGCTTATTTCTTAAGAAATTTCTTCCAGCAGATCTGCGAAAAGAGAAATGAGAATGAAATGTACACAATAGTGTAAGGGGATAATAGTGTGTGTATGTGTGTGTGTGTGTGTTAGTGTGTGTGTATGTGTGTGTGTGTGTGTAATTATATTCTGAATTTCTTTAAATAATCTAACTTTGTGTCAATTATTAACTTTACCTGTCATGTTTGGTCTCCTACACATTCTCTGCCTAAGTGGAAGTGTGTCAACTAAGCTTTTTAATGTGGGGATCATTATTATTATTGCTGTTGCTAGTCATGTTGTGCAATTACGCTTTGGGTGATAATCTGGTCAAAACCTATAATGTGAACCTAATATATATACTGTGATTGTTACTGGGCGTTTGCAATAGCGGTACAACAAAACATGTTGAAATCTCTATTTACGGTCAATGTTCCATACAATGTTTGACAAGAACTAGAGAGTAAGCATTTCAACATGTTTTGTTGTGAATGTTTCGGCAGTGAAAACGCACAGTTACCTGTTGTAGTTGCCTTGTAAATCCCTACGAATTGGCCACGTCAGCGTAGGTATCATGTTCACATAACGAGAAGAAAATCACAATTTTGGATCCAATTGATCTGGTAAAAACCAGGATTTCTTACTCGCCGTTAAAATAAATAAACAAGATGTTAATGATAGGACTACTTTTCTACGAACAACGCCTTAGGGCCGATTCACACCGGAATGGCAGCGGTCGGCAGCCGCGGCGCCCGGCGTCGTCGCCGCTGGCAGCCGCTGGCGGCCTCGCGCGGCCTCCCGGGTTCCCGACCGCACGCGCCTAGTCTCTTATTGACTAGTTTAAATGGTGCGCTCAGTGTTGGGGCGGGGGTGAGGAGCGCGCGGCCTCCCGCGGTGCCGCGAGCGGCCTCGCGTCATCGTGGGCGGCCCCGCGACCCTTTCAAGCTTTTCAAGCGATACTGATATTTTAAGTATGTAGATAAAGTTTAAAATTATTTCACACTGAAAGTGCTCGCCGCGTCGCTGCCGGCCGCTGCTATTCCGGTGTGACTCGCCCCTTAAACTACAAAACGACAACCGTATTGACGTCAACTGTACGTTGATTGTGACCTTTTGTTAATGTTCTAGGTACATAGGTATGCTTATCTCGATAATAATCAAGTCTAAGGTATGACTAAGTGCCGTGCCTTGCATTAAGAAATTGAGCTCTACATGATATACCGTCATTCTGAAAAAAATTACCTACAGCTCAAATTGGCATTTTTCTTATTATTTTGAGTCGTCACTGTGGGAACAGCTAGAAACGACAGTCGTTTAACTATAAAATTGTCGTTTAAAAACACTTAAGTTGCATTCAAGTTCCATTTAGAAGTTGTAACAATAATCGTAACAAAAGATGCGCTACGTCGCGTAGTCGCAGCACTAAGCCACGTAGTTGCAGCGCTACGTCACGTGGTCAAAACACCACACCGCGTAGTAGCTGCGCTACACCGCGGAGAGGCTTCGTAGAGGCCGCGTATCTATTAATTTATATAAATATAACTCTCATAAATATAAGAAATTATTATGAATTGAAATTCTTAGGACGTTTACATATGTGTGTAAGTGTCATTATGTTATGTTATTGGTAATGCGACGAAGTGCTAATGCATTGTTGCTCTTTCTGCTAACAATATACTCGTAAAACTATATTTAATATTTTCCTTATGCACACCATTATGGGGAATTTATTAATATTTATGAGCGACTATATTAATAGGTCATGTTATCTGTTGTGACACCGCAATATTATGTACTTTTTAAGCAATAAGTTATATTAAAATCATAAACTTAGAACGTGGCCTTATAGTTTTTCAGATTTTAGAGCATCTATCAGTCCTTCTCCAAGGGTTCATTCTTACCATAGAAAATACAAAATGCCATAGAATTCCAAAGAAATAAAATTTCTGGGTACCTTCAAAAACCATATAAATTGCATGAATCAATCATTTGATAAAGGCTGCGCAGGTGCAGAATTTCGATTCCAGTTTTCTTGGTGTTGGGTTGCATGATTAATTTCCTTTCCATGTTGTGATAAATCATAATACCTAGACCAGGCTCGTGATTACATTCGCCTTATTAGGCTACGTTAGTGTCACTGTCATCGTACAGGCCGTATCTACAGTGTAGGTGGGCGTAGACGTATTGTAGACACCGAGTTGACGCAGCGCCGACGCCGACGCGACAGCGCGGCGCGTAGACACTGCGCCACGCCGTGCAGTAGTAGCGCTACGCCGCGTAGTCGCAGCACTAAGCCACGTAGTTGCAGCGCTACGTCACGTAGTCAAAGCACTACGCCGCCTAATAGCTGCGTTACACCGCGGAGAGGCTTTGTAGAGGCCACGTATCTATTCATTTATTTTATGACGATAGGATTAAATATAATTGATCATTTACATATTTTTCGTTCTCATAGTAACCTACACCAATATCACTGTAGTTTTTGTCATTTGCCTTTTTTGCTGATACCTATCTATTTTTCCGCATCTCGATGTGTCGATTTATTAGGCCTGCGGTCGAGTGGCATTCGCATGAACGTTGGTATCTCTTTATGACGGTACGGGCTATAAAAACATGCTGGAGAGTGCCAAGTGGGTCGCTTTAAGTACATGTGTTGCACTATATTGGCTAATAATGATGTAGTTCTTTGTTTACATTAAGCGTGATTTTGTGAATGCAAATACGCCCGTTTGTACAAAAATATTTTGGTATGTTATTCGAGTACAACTTCAGCTAACTTTAGACTTTAGAGCAATGACATTTTTGTAGCTAGCTACACTTTTTATGATATATATCAATTTTTTCGTACCACTTGCTCAAAAAAGTGACATTCTATGCCACAAAAAGCGAACATAACAATAGTCATTTTTAATCTGTTAAAAACAGGGAAAGAAAATTGTACTGAATTTCATTCATCCTCTAGGGGGAGAATGTGATTTAAATTTACAATACTTACCGAAATTTATACTGAACTACATCTGTGTTTACACCATTAAGTATGTATATAAAGCATTATACATCTTTTTGAAAAAGGAATACGCCTTTATTATGCAGTTATGATTATTAAATAAAATTACGAAAACCGACGAGGCCGTATGAGCTTGATGCCTTTGCTTTTCCGACAAAAAAATATTAGTATAGGAATTTGCCGCGTTTTTGTTTTCTTCAAATACATAAACGTTAAGTTTATTTTAATTTATTTTTATAAATAAGTTATTGTTCTAAAAATACGTTACGATGTTAAATCAAAGCGACAGTGACAGTGAATTGTCGGATTCCATCAGTGCAAATGCTGCCGCAATTATAAATAATTTGCTTCCAACAAAATCCAAGGAAAATTATTTAAAAACTTATTAAGAATTTTCAACGTTAAAACTTAAAGATGTTGAAATCTGCACCGGTCACTGCTTTAGAAGAACTTCAGCGACTTTCTTGGCGGATTCAGGGGCGGATATTACGTCAATAAAAAGAGACGGTGGTTGGAGCTCTGATGGAGTAGCTGAGGGTTATATCGAAAGCTCAATGGCGAATCAAACCATATTAAGCAGTCAAATTAACAAAAATATAAAACTTAATCCATCAGAGCCACAACCATCAACTTCCGGCATCTTATCTTCTTCCGTAACTCACGATGCACCACCACCACTATCTCCGACGTATACTATCTACAATGAAACGCAAGTTCCTCAGAAGCAAGAACAGAGAAATACTCAAATCAACTCATCAACGATAAATGTACCGAACAAAAATGTAACTCTCTCTATCAATAATTGGACCAATGTTTCGAATGTTAACTTTTACTTTTAATTGTCATTATTTTTAATAAATGCTTATCTCATATTATTATTGTGTTAATTTTTTCGCAAATGGCACGAAAAGTAGAGTATTTTCCTTGGTGATAAAGCTGTCTTAGTCTTGGGTGAACTTAAATCCCTCGCTACACTGAGGACTCGTCTTAAATCCCTCGCTTCGCTCGTGATTTAAGTTTTTAACACCCTCGCTACGCTCGGGAGTAAACCTCGAGTCCTTCGTTACGCTCGCGATTTAAATCGTCACCCGCGACAGAAGACACTGCTTTATCCCCTTGGTTAATAATCTACTATTATGAGCTACTTGTTCTAAGAACAAGTCTTATTTTTTTTCTATAATTTGAAATTTTTCTCGAATTACATTTCCCATTGTCTTCGAAACATAATTTTCGAAAACAAATTATGGTTTTTATAATTATTAAAAAAAAAACCTAGGTAAGAACTTACAAAATAGGCATAGTAACATAAGCCGGGCCGAATATCAAAAATCAATTATTACTCGGCGGTATCCTGGGTATTTTTTTCTAACTTAACAATATGACAAGTCAAGGTTAACTGAATGAAAGAGGTTTAGTTAGATAACTTATGTGAGGTTATTAATTAATAGAAAAAAGATAACCCAAGTTAACCCAAGATTGTGACTTGCTAGAACCAGTAAAAAAACACGATTGAAAACCGTCTAAGAACACAACTTATTTTAACAACGTGAAACAGAATGTATAATAAAAAATAAAAGTGAGGGCCTTCAAACGCTACTAAACTGCACAAACAAAACAGCGTTTGCGTTTTTCTTTTGTTCATAAAAATGCGTTAGCTGTATACTTTCACTAGGTCCTGAGAACAGTGACAAGCCAACTTCATATGTATTTAGATTTAAGGCTCGCGTACAGTCGTCGGTACATTCGGGCGGGCCGCGCCGGAGCGCAACTCATTGCGTGGCACCGCCTGCCTTTTTATGCGCAGCCTCATTTGCACTAGACTGGACACAGTTCAAATTGTTATTCGAAATTTGAATCTCTCTGAAACAATTATAACGTTGCGGTGCACCCGCCACCGCTCCTAATGTGTTTTGGCTCATTTTTGCAATGCAACCCAATGCGGCTTTGCTCTAGACGGAATCTCTATGTTCCTGTTTGTGTGAAGTTTCCTTACTAGAGCAAAGTCAATTCCTTAAACCAATGTGGAAATTGAATCAAAGAATCGCCTCCAAAAATGCAAAACGTAAAACCATCCTATTTAATAAGTTACCTAAAGTTTTTACTAGGCAGATCATGGAAAAAAACCGATGGTTAATATTTCAGACAAAAGATGAATAATGACTCCATACTGTATACTTATTCGACTGAAAACATATTAATATTGCTTTATAAAAACTCCTCAATTATACCATACCCACATTGTTTATTCAGGAAATATCGTTCTTTATCATATTGTCGAATGTTATTAACTTTAAAATACATGTTACGATAATAATTAGGTTCAATGCAATGAACGACACTGAACTCTCTTGACACGGATGCAAAAAAAGCAAATAATTATTGTTGACATTTTACCACGTGATTGACCCTAAGTCATTGTAAATGGGTACTTTATTGTACTCAACACTTAATTTATTTTTTCATTATAATTATGACTCTTCGATGAACACTGTATAACCGTTTAATTATTCTGGGGAAAAAAGAAAAAGAAAGAACAAAGAATGAATAAGTATCATCGGCATCTAGATCAACAAAAAAAAACTAGATTTTTGTAGTGTTCTATTTAACTTTTTGTGAATAATTCTTTCTATGAGAAATATTTGTACTGTTACACTGTATCTTTATAATTTCTTGTTTTCTTTTTGATGTGTAACATCTTCCCTATCGCTTTCTTGCAATCTGTGGGAGCGAGTTCGTGAAAAGGGACGGAAGTGTGTAACAGGCAGCCGGAAAGCGCGCGCGCTGCGGGGTACCAACTCATTTTTCGAGAGGTACATATCAAATGTGACTATTGTAAGGCTCGCTCGTTTTTTTTATTTGCATGCATCTTTAGTGTTTAGTTTTATCATTAACACATTATATAATTTTATTGTACCTATCAAATTGTACGCGCACATAACATTAATTTTATATCTTGTCTTTTTGTTACGTGGAAAATATAGCGAGTTATACATTTACTCACTTTGTAGTTAAAATTTTGTGTAAAACTGTAATGTGTAAAACGTCTATTTTCCCAAATAAATTAAATTAAATTTGTGATATAATTTTAATAGAGTGAATTTCATTGTTTCAGCTGATCCAAGATGGATTTGGAGTTTCGGAATTTGACATACACCGTGCAAAGTCGCTTACCAAAAGGCAAGTTATTTAATTATTAGGTTGCTTCTTATGTAACAAATCCTTAAACAATATTGGCAGTTACCTAGTTGAATCGATTATTCTGATAAATATTTCTAGATAAAAGCTGCGATTCGCCCATTTTGGATGAGTAAATTCGGGCGAATCACTAATAAGCCAGTCAAACGTATTACGAAACAAAAGGAGTATGTAAAGATTTAGAGGTATAAGGAACAGGGTGTAAAGTTCACTCATCCTCTATAGAAAAGGGAGGATCTTCCGAACAGACGGGTGTCGTGTCTGGCGAGCAACTGCTCAACGAAACAAATTATATAGGTATGTCGTTCGCGCGGTAAACTCTAATTGCGCGATGCAGGATTTGAGTGACGTCAGTATATTGTGTGACGTCTTCGATGCGTAGTCGCATGTGGCGATGTAGATCCCGCCACAGGGATCTTAGCAGGTGCTGTTCTGCAGTTTCTGCCTACCACCATGGTAAGAAGGCATGAGTTTATATATGTACAGCCACGATGAACCATAAAAACTTGAATACGATTTTTGAATTCTCTCTACAATGTTTCCGGAATATTACTCACACTTAAAAACGTTCATTACGGGCTCAATTCAGAAATTACGCCGATATAAAAGTCGACTTGTTACTATATAAGAAACAGCCCTAGTTTTTTAGATCTGGCAGAAATTGACCGTCACTATACCAAGTACCGTTTTCTCCTGTAACAGTTCTTAAACTAAGCGCATCTATGTAAAAAGAATGAAAGTACGAAATAACTGCGCCGTCGCAGCTTGAAAGACATTGCCATTGTGTTCAGCACAGTCGATAATGGAGGTATCTACATAGCGCACCCTGTCGCACTGCTGGCGATTAACGAGAAGCGAGTAGAGCTAGTAACTAAAAACGAGTTGCGAGTGCGCGATGGCGACGAGCGATTATTCGGTGGTATACTTATGTACTATATAAATATATATGTACCAAGCGTGAGTCCTTGAGCGAGTATTCTGCCCGCTAAAGCCCCGTTCACACAGCGAATACTCGCTGCGAGTAAATAACTGCGAGTATTCGCTGCCTGCCTGTCACACACTGCGATTTCTACACGCGAATTTGGACAGAGCGGCGCGGCGCGCTGAGCGGAATGGCTACTCGCAGTGAGTACCCTGTCACACAGCAAATGCTGCTCTATTTTACTCGCGGCGAATTTAACTCGCCGCGAGTAAAATTGAACGTGCTCAATTTTATTGTAATCGCGGCGAATGAATATAGTCGCAGCGAATAGCCTGTCACACACAGCGAGTTCTCACTGCGAATGACCGAGGTTTAAGCAAGCGTTGCTGAGCTCTTAGATAACTCTTATCTCTGCGACAAACGTTAACTCGCGGGCGATGTAAACAGTCAGCGATCAAGTAGTAACTTAAGTATCTCTCATGGCACGTTTTATAAGTGAGAAAATGATTGATACTCGTAACTGGTCAGTTCCTCGTCTGTGGGACAAGTGCCTAAGTCCTATGTCTATAAAACGGTAAGAACGTTTCAGAGTAATAAATCTGGTTAGGGCTGTATAGTAAAGTCATGGGCATCGTTTTTATGGTGATTTTACACACAGGTTGCGAGTTTAAAAAAGCCAGATTGAAAGGTAAATTCCTTAAGGTGTCGAGGGTATCGCGTTACCCAGTGGTTGTGGATATCAGTTAGACAGTCGCTCCATGTTAAATACTGTATTCAGCTGCATCCGGTTAGACTGGAACCCGACCCTCAAAAAAATTGGGAAAAAGGCTAGGTAGATTGTTGAATAGGTAAATTCCTCGGGTAAAAACTGCTTGCCTAAGATGTCTTGGAAATCGGAATGTCTTGTCTCAAATAAACGTGTTTGGTAGATACTTTTTATGCTACACAATGGTTATTCCGTTGAGATAGGTCAGAATGAAGTTGGACAACTTTGAAAAAGTTTAACCCGTTTACACGATGTAAGTTTCTTGCCTGTGGCATACAATAAAATTGAAGCAATAAATAACTTGCATCGCGGCATCATCTAAACACCTTTTAGACAGTGTAACTTTATTGCTGGTTAAACTTATGGTATACCATAGGAAATTAAGAGCGTTTGTCCTAAAAGTTGGCAACGTCTCGAATAGCTGAATAGCTGTCAAATATTTACCTATTTTGATTAATTTGGCAATATTACAGTAGGTATGCAAATAAGAAATGTGGCTAACTAGCGAACTAGAATATTAATAATGAATTGCAATTATAACACTGAATTTGATTTGTAACCGTTTTAGGTGTAAAAAAGGCATTTGGAAAGTTTCCAAATACTTTTTTACATCTAAAACTAAGTATTCGGTGTTAAGATATTACTCATGTTTTTATATTGATTAAAATAATAGACGGATTAGGTAGGTATAGGTGACCAACCCAAACATAAATTCAGTACACACAGGCAACGGAAGGAACACGGGTGGGTTTTAGTCAGTAAAAGTCTGACACGCCCTCCCGCTCCGGGCAGAGCGGGAGAAGTTATTTGATAATTGACCTAGTTTTAGTGATAATATAGCATTCGTTGTGTAAGAATTTTTTAAATCAGTCCAGTAGTTTTTGAGTTTATTCAGTTCGCACATGAATCCGAAAATTCAGAGGCGTGCCTTGGGTTCGAACTCTGGTTAGCGTTAAATGTGTTTAGTGATTTGGTGCAAGCGGGCCTAAATGTATATGATATATCTCGTTTATCTCATTATTGAGGGGCTCGTGGCTAAGTAATAACAGCCGCACTGGTCGATTGATCAGGTTAAGCTATGCTTATCGCGGTCAGTCCGTAGATGGGTGACCGTGTTTACATACCACGACCCTTCCGTGCCTCGGAAAGCATGTTAAGCCGTTGGTCCCGGCTGTCATTCGTGGATCTTTGGCAGTCGTTACGGGTAGTCAGGCGCCCGAAAGTCTGACAACCAGTCTTACCATGGGGATCGTATGACCCAGTAACTGGGTCGTGGAGGTCAGATAGGCAATCGCATCCGGTTAGACTGGAAGCTGACCCCAACGTAGTTGCGAGAAGGCTAGGCAGATGTTGTTTATTCCATTATTATCATTTGACAATTTTCTTTTGTTTATATATCCTATACTTATACACGGGTTAAAAGACGTTATGATTCGGAGTCATTCAACTGTTTATCTCAAGTAAAAAACACTTTGTAGTGTATTCAGTCAAAACAAACAAAAAAAAAACAAATGTAAGTGATAATAGTAAATAAATAAATCTAGTTGTTAGGAGACATTTTATTCATGCCTTGATATGATATATCTTTCGAAGGTAAACTGAGGAAAGACCAAATGGTTATCTTGCAATTAAATAGCCAATAGAGCGTGCCATAGAAATAGACATACATACGTACAATAAATACTCTCGAAAAACATTATCCCCCTTTTCAGACAGTCGATAAAAAAAAAAAAAATACGACCTACACTCATCTGTTTAATGGTTGAAAAGTATTTTAAATCTTTATTATGTTTAAAAATATATCGCGAGTGGGTTGGCTAAAAAATTCCTGGCCAGACTGTGATTAATTAAAAATTCAAAAATTATCATTAATGATGTGACACCAACGAAAAGAGCTTGGAAGGTTCTTGGCGCTCAATAGCCATAAGTGATAAATCAATGGGTAGTGCTTTTTAAGAGAAACATTTGTTACTAAAACGAATTAATCGGTAAAAGGATGAGAACAATAAAAAATATTTTTTTAAAATTAATCATGGCTGGCCAGGATTTTTTTTGCCAACCCATTAGCGATATATAGATATTCGAATACTGTTACCATGGATTCAGTACGTCATTCTAAACTCTACTGAGTTGAAACTTTTCGTCGGTTATTAAAAAAAAAAACGAAAAAAGTTTCATAGAAAAGTGCAATACCTACGCGGTCAAAATGTATGGAACAGCTGTTTTTTTAATATGCTAAATTTGATATAAAACACATCATCCATTAAACAGATGGGTGAAGTTTGTCTCTAGGTTGTCCAACTACTACGACCACTATGAATTGTGTAGGTAGCTAGATTTTTTACCCGACTGCCCGAGAAGGAGGATAATGTTTTTCGAGAGTATGTATTATACGTATGTATATCAATTTCTATGGCACGCTCTGTAGCCTAAACGGCTTGATGGATTTTAACATAATTAAGGAGTCGTTAGTTTCGTCTTAATTGTGGGAGTGATATAGGCTATAACAATATAATATTATAGCCAATGTAATTGGTGTTGTACCGTTTTAATTAACTATAAATAAATAAATAATATTTATATATCACATCTGCAAATACAAAAAAAGGGTTCCCCTCCCTTTTTTTGTATTAATAATAGCTAGTAATGAGTCAATTCCAAATATATATATGTTTTTATATTTATTAATAAAATTAAAAACTTTAAAATGAAGAAAATTTCACATAATTTATTAGCCGTCATTGACGGCTAATAAATTATGTGAAATTTTCTTAAACTTATTGCTGAAGAGATTGTCGGTTCCTTGTCGGATAACGTTTTGTAAGACACCCGCATGCTGTTACCCGCAAGTAGTAAGCACCCGCATGCGGCTTCATCGCAAGTAATGCAACCGGATAAGCAACATAAAATCTAAATATATATTTTTGCATTTTACTCAAGTCGCGTTGCGCGTTTGGCCCATTAACCCAATTTAGTACGTAAATATTGTATTAATTTTCAAGGAAATGTTATCAAACGCACGCATTTGTCAGTGCACCAGCATTTATCACACTGACCTTATAGTATCGTGTTTTGATAACCCACTAAGTGAACCTAGCACAGATTTGTAATTAGTACTAGTGAACTTGAAAGATCAATTATCTTTCTAATAGGATACTGTGCAATTAAGCCAGAAATGTCGAAGGAATTTTGGCGTTCAAAACGAAAACAAATTGTCAGCGAATTTTATGCAAATTAATTTAGTAACGCAATGCGTCGTCGTTGGCATTGATATTGTATTTACATAAAATTTGTAAGAACCATGTAGTCGAATGGCAATAATCGTTCACATAATTGGTATCTATCAACTATTTAAATATTCTCGTATAAAAACAATTGGTAGTTTAGATGCAAAATTTAAAAAAGAGAGTTCTAGAGGCCAGTAAGAAACATGAACATTTTTTTTTTGGTGAATAATTTGTTTTTTTTTTCCTAGTAAGAAACGTGACCATGATTTTTTTTTTCTTATATTCTTTTTTCTTACTGGCAATGGATAGGTACGCTATTAGTTTTTGCAGCGTGTAATATAATAACCACAAATAATACGCATCATGTGTTTAGCAATAAGAACATTTACATGTTTACAATGTAAAATCATAGATAACCTCGGAAATACAAATCAAAGAAAAAAATTCCGTAATCTAAACAACTAATGTAATTTTAATTAAACAAAAAAAAAACGTACATAACTAATCATGAATTTCATACTTTGTATGTATTTAATTGGCTCATTAGTTTTATTTATCGAGTTTTTACCTTTTAATGGAAAACTAATCATGTAGGTACGTACGTAATACATCCATGTATGTGGTCATGCTTTTAATTAAATCATTTGTAGCCAAACATTTAAATCGTTAGATTCGTCCTACCGCTCGCGTTTCTGTTTTGTTTTGTCACCTCTGCCTGTGTGACTTAACTTGATTGTCATGGAAATGCTATTCAATGTGTGAGCTCACTCTTCTCAGCATGGAAACTTTTTCAAGTAATGGCAAATCAAAAGCAAAAAAAACAAGATTTAAATCGCTAGATTTGATTAGATGTAATAATGTATGATTCGATACGGCATCGTAAAACGATTATGTCTTTTTCAATCATTCGAACTAGCTGAATGCACTTTAAAATGCTTTTGCTTTTGTTTTAATTCTATTTATAAAACATTTTGTAAGGATTTAGGTGTTAAACTAATCTTAGAAAACTAGTCAATATCCGCGTCTAACATCCGCGTCTGGATTGTTAGATTTATTTTTGGATTCCACGTCCAATCTTTGATGAAGAATTTGATTTTTTTTATTTTTCGTGGTTCTTTTTATTAAAAACGAAACACAATTATTTTTAGTTGCAGTTGACTAAAGTACTCTTAAGGCTATGCGACTCTAGTAGAACAGATTCTATGAAAACTTAATGGAAAGTGTTTTACTTGAATCGCGTCACACTGTCGCGTCGCGCCTGACCGCGAGACTTTATGCTGTAAGTTACCTACTAATGAACTCTGTTATAGGATTGTGTTTGTTTACCTAGTGGTAAATGATGAGTGCTGAGAGTACTTACAGCCCAAAAATATGGTAGGAGGAAGCCGTTTTATTTTCTTTTCTTTTCGTGTGGTTAGTGACTAACCTGGTGTCAGAGTTTTAAAGCAGCCCATGGGCCTCTAATTTAGCTTCACAACATGCCGTCGAGAAATATCTCTCAGGCATGCTGGTTTCCTCACGATGTTTACCTTCACCGTTTTTGAAGCAAGTGATGATTATACAATACGCACATGAATCCAAAAAGTCAGAGGTGCCTTGGGTTTGAACTTGAGACCAATGACTTGGCAGTCTGATAGTCACACCACTTAGCTATCACTGCCATTTAGCCAAGTGCCGTTTATGCCTGTTTAACCGTTTTATGAAAAAAATAAAAGAAGACATCTGGCAACACAGTGCCAGTGGTCAAAATTTTGCAGATGTTAATGAAAGTCAGAGATACCTCTAAATGAGGTGCACTCCTACACATGTTTTCAAAAACCAAGTCATAGTCGCTTAGCCTTTTGACTTAATATATTCCATTATAAATAAATGACTAAGTGTTCAAGGATTATGTAATAAATAAAGTTAATTCAGTCATGCTTTATCTGATCTTTTTTTAGTCGACAAGAGTTCTATTTCTGGTTTGTTATTAAAATTGGTTACGGATTCATTTTCATTCAAGCAATCAGAGACCTGATTTGGAATCAATAAAATGTGATAATCCTAGCTACATGGAATGCTCGAAATAGCATCTATCTGTTTAAATATACATATTATAAATTAAAGTCGTTCGTGTCTATCTGTGTGACCACGTTGTTCTCCTAAACTACGTAACAGATTTTGATGCGATTTTTACTGTCATTTAAATAATTTATTCTGAAAGGCTAATGTGTATTAATATAAAACATTGTACATTAATATAAAACTGACTTTGAATAAAGAAATCTCAATGTTTTATCAAGAACATATTTTATAAACAAGGTGTTCCTTTTTAAGCCTTTATCTCATAAGGGTATCAATAAGATCATGTCAAAGAATCAACTGGCTATTATGAATTATTTCATTTTTCATTTAAAATAATTCCTTATAGTATGGATTATTTATGTAATTCAGACTATTTATGTCCATAAAAAAAGACAATGTCGCATTTTCTTAGTTTTTAATAAGAATGATTGGTTTCAATGAAAATTATTTACTCGTACTTATCAATGAAACTGACGACACGGTTGGCTGAGCGATCGACTGCTGCGCAACGTGTCGCGGGTTCGATCCCCGCACGGAACTAATATTTGTATGATCTGCAAGTAGTTGTTCCGGGTCTGGGTGTTAGTGTATGTGACTTTCTATATTTGTAAACGCACCCATGATTCCTAGTGTGGGGCAAAGTTTAAAAAAAAAAACTTAGATACACACATCGAGATTCAAATTTACAAGCCAGTTGATTCTTTGACTTGCTCTCATTAATCCCCTTCCTTTTTTTTGAGGTTGGGAAATTATCAAATAACTTCTCCCGCTCTGGGGGAGCGGGAGGGCGTGTCAGACTTTTACTGACTAAAATCCACCCGTGTTCCTTCCGTTGCCTGTGTGCCGGGGCCGCGATATCCCTTTCGGACAAACTCGCAATCCTGGCAGGCTCATTTATACCCTAGAGTTAAGGCTTGTGCAGACCAGCGCGACACCCGTTATTGTTATACTGTGAAGTTTTCTTAGAAATTATATTGTTCGTGTCGCGTCGCGCGACAAGTCGCGCTGGTCTGCACAAGCCTTTATGGGATATCAAAAGAAACACCTTGTACAAATATACAATGAATATGAACATGCATATTTTCTTAGTAAAGTATCATATTATTTTTATTATTTTGAATGTGAGTATGTGGGTCATTGCTTTTTTTTCTCTGGTAGTTTTAATCATAGTCTGGCAGTTTGAGTAATTTATGCGGCCTACTCAAATGTCTTTTTTAAATCGATTTTTTAAATCGATTTTTTAAATCGTTGAGCTCCTTAAGTTCTGAGTTGAGCTCCACGATACTGGCAAATGCTTGCACTGACTGGACAGGTCCACTCAATCTGTGTGGTTCTTTCCACAAAAGACCATTTCAGACTGCAATGATGCACATGTACATGGTCTTCACATGATTTGACCAAGATTATGCCTGGACTTTAGGACTGTGACCTCTGAGTTTTTTTCGGCCTTTCTTCTCAGAGTAGTCAGATAGGAAACGCCGACCTCATCTAGTTTTAAAAATATGATTGACGTGTAAAACTGTTTGTACAAACCTACTAACAAAAATAAAATCATTTGGTTAATCATCAGTGATCGGAGTAGGTAGATTGATTTTTAGTACTTGTATCATAAATGCACACAGAAAGAATAACATGGATAAGCCATTTTTCCGGAAAGTAATTCCGGTATTTCCGGATTAATTAAATATTGTTAATGTTGGTAGTGATATTATTACTACTCAATTCAAAATTTAAAGGAAGGTATCAAAACTAAATTAATTCATTATTTATCTGTTGAATAATAAAAACAATCGAATTCCGATCGAAGCTTTAATATTTTTTTTTTATTTTTAGCCTAGGATAGCTAGATAGCTAGATCTTTTATAGATAGATATAAATTGTTGCACTTAAATTTAAATATTTTCCTACATAAGTTCCGGTTTTTTTTTAATAATCCACCAATTCCGGAGGAATGTCCATAGTAATATATACGTTTCGGATCAATGACCCCAGTCCAATCTACCTACTCCGATCACTGTTAATCATCAAGGGTTCTACTCCCTAACCGAGTACTCTCTAAGCGTACTCCCTTACATTTACGGATATACCGTAAGTGAGACGGAGAAAGAAGCATCCATGACTTCGGCCGAAACTACGGAACTCGTTTATGAAGTAGACCCCCTGACGTGAAAATCGTCCGAAGCGGGTTGCTAGTGTTATTATCTTTTAGTGCTAATAAATAGTTGCTAGTGCCATTATTAATATACAGGTTTATTCGTTTTATGTCGGCAAACCACGAGTATGTATGAGAGGTCATTCACAACCAAATTACCCCTTTTGAGTAACTATGCAAATGTCAACAATTTTCGAGCCATTTGACATTTTATATTTTGGACTCATACATTTTAAAATATAAAATGTCAAATTACTCGAAAAATTTTGACAACCACCACAGTATATTATCATTTCTGAGAATTTTTTAAGTTGTTTTGTTATGATAATATTAGTATGACAAATGATTATCAAAACAATGTCATTACCTTCTTACAGATAAGAGACAGTTTACACGTGTTAATTGATACTACGCTGCGAATATCACAATCGTTATATTCCAAGATATTTTTCAGGGTAACCAAATCTAATCGCTAGTGTCAATGCTCTATTTTTACTGTGTGAACAAAAGTGAGTTCGATTCTTATCGTAAGTATCAGAGGCTTATTTGGATTCGTAAGTAAGTGGTATTATTATCACTTCCTTAAAAAACGGTGAAGGAAAACATCGTGAGGAAACCGGCATGCCTTTTTTTTTTTCAGGATGGGAAATCATCAAATGACTTCTCCCGCTCTGACTTTTACTTCAGACTTTTACTGACTAAAACCCACCCGTGTTCCTTCCGTTGCCTGTGTGCCGGGGCCGCGATATCCCTTTCGGACAAACCCGCAACCCCAGCAGGCATTGGTCTTTCGACCCCGTCGGTTGGTGCTGACATCTCTTTGAGGCGCGCGTGGAACACAACGCGCCGTCGACACGGGCCTGGTCCTTATCGGACGGCGAGCTGCCCATTGCTCACCGTCCGCAAGCCCGCGCCTACGGTGGCCGGAAGTCGGCTCTCGACTCCCGACGCCCGGGGCGTCTCCTGCGGCGACTAGGGCCGCGAGGGTGTGCAGCTTGCATCTCCCTCGCGCGCTCCGCCTCCTCCTTCGCGAACATAACTGCTTCGCAGAAGGAGGTGACGGCCTCCCATGCACTCTCGCTCCAAACCATGGCCTGAACCAGGGCCGGACGCGAGAGATCGCCGCCGCCGATCGCCTCCGTGAGGACACGGCGGTGCTCCGCCCAAGCCGGGCAGACCTCCACCGTATGCTCCACCGTGTCCTCCGGGCGATCCACACAGTGGTGACACCCGGGCGTTTCCTCCCGCCTTACGCGGAACAGGAACCTCCCGAAACAACCGTGTCCGGTGAGGACCTGCGTCAGGTGGAAGGTGAGGACGCCATGGCGCCTCTCCAGCCACTCCTCGAAGAGGGGACTTATCGCCGCAATTGTGGCGTGCCCAAAACCGGCATGCCTCAGAGACATTTCTCGACGGCGTGTGAAGCCAAGTCAGAGGCCCTTAGGCGGCTTTAAAACTCTGACACTAGGTTAGTCATTAACCACACGAAAAAGAAGAATCGTCACTTTTAAATAATATTAGGCGTAAGTAAATTATTATTAAGTAAATTTATTTGTAGGCGAATCGACAGTCCAAATATAGATTCGTCTACAAATAAATTTATTTCGTGCGAATCGCCTCAAGAAAAAATAATATTATTTAAATTGTCGATTCACCCGATTCGGGCGAGTAAATTCCGTCGAATCACCAATAAGCCGTATCAGAACATAATTCTCACTGCATAACTTAGACTTCCATAAATATACAGGGTGGCAGGGACATCGACGCGAAAACGGATAGGTACCATGGATTCAGTACATGGTTCTGAACACCCCTGCGTTGAAATTTGCCGTCGTATATTTGTATCAGTTTTCGCGTCGATGTCCCTACCACCCTGTATACTATTTATAGAAGTCAAAGTTATCAAAGTCGCTTTTCGTGTCTGTCTGTGTGACCGGTTATTTCTTACTAAACTACTCAATGAATTTAGATGCGGTTCTCAATATATTTTAGACAATTTATTCCGGAAGGTTGTATAATACGTAAAATGTTAATATTTAATGTGTATAATATTTTAATATTTAGTTCAGATAGCACAGTAATCTTGATATTTTGATATGTCGTCATACCAACCAGCTTAATATACCCGCGCGAAGCATAAGCGGGTCACTAGTATAGGTACTAAGTCTGACAACCACTGTTACCAAGGGGTATAGTTTGTCCAGTCTGAAATGACGCGCCCCACTACTGCATTTTACGTACACGCCGCGGCGCGGCGCACAGTGGATCGTCCCCATACAAGAGGTCGGACATAGAATTAAAAATTGAAAAAGTATTTAATTGAAAAAAATGAAATATACAGTTGCATTACTCTATTATGGAACTACAAAAAATGTTACTACAATTTTTTTATTTGACCAGTACTTTATGAGCAATTCGATGAAAACTGTTATTTTTCTATGGAAATGGTCACAAAAATGTCTGTATCTCATGATTCCCTCCTTGTTTCGATTTGCGGTTTTCACTACTGTTATTTACCCATTTTATGCCACATTTTCTTCAAGGACACATGGTGCCCCCAGCGACCCCCTTCCGAGATATTTTGCTTTTAGTAACTATACTTTTTATTGTATAACTGATGAAATGGAGGTACATTAAGTATATTCATTACTGAGAATAAGTCATCCGTAAGTAGTTCCTTAAATAACAGGTGCATTTGCGATTACTTTAATGACTTATGAACGCTTCTGTTGCCATACAAGAAAAGCGTTAATGAGTCCTTAAGTAAAGATTACCAGTACTTGCTTAATCTAATTAGTTATTGTAATTACTATGTTAACAGCCCTTAATCTCTGCATTGTGATTGGATAATGTCATCATTAACTTAGTAATGACTGAGTCGAATTTACAATAACACATCGAAAAGAAATAGAGTTTTATGATCAATAAGAAAATATGTAGGTATAAAAATATTTTTTATTTAAATAATATAACACTGTAAAAATAATTTAAAAATAAACTATGTACCCTAAAACAAACTAAAAAATTAAACAAATACTAAGAACTAAATTATAATAGGAAATTAATTAATTAACACGACCATTTAGTTACTAACAACAATAGAAAAGAAAGAAAAAAAAAACATTTATTGGCCGATGGGTGGCATAACACAAAACAAAAAAAGAACAGAATAAAAAAAAATACACAAAAACAAGAAATTAACAAAGAAACTGCTTGTTAATAATAATATTAGGTACATACTACAGGTATGTGCCCGACCCGGTTCTCGAGAATGGTCACGCCACACTGTATTGGGATCGATCTATCATCACTGACAGGACTATTGTAGCCAATAAGCCTGATATTGTGGTGATAGATCGACGAGAGCGCCGTGCAATGATTGTTGATATCGCTGTCCCTCATGACGAGAATCTCGTGAAAGCTGAGAAAGATAAAAAAATCAAGTATCTTGACTTAGCACACGAGGTTGTCGACATGTGGGATGTGGACTCCGCAATCATTGTACCGATAATCGTAACGGTTAATGGCCTAATAGCGGAGAGCCTCGACCAACACCTCAGGAGGCTCTCATTGCGCGGCTGGGTCAAGGGCTTGATTCAGAAAGCAGTCCTCCTAGACACGGCACGCATAGTGAGGAGGTTCCTCTCTCTAGAGCCCTGACCACCGGCAGCTTGGACCCTGTTCCTGATGCCGATGGGCCACTATTTTTTATATTTTTAAATGATTTTGTATGGTTTTTATAAAAATATTTAAAATGTAAATTATATGTATATAAATGAAATAAAGGATATTAGGTACTATAAGACTTAAAATATATTTTCTTCATCTTCATCAATAACGACATCATGATCATTATTATCGTCATCATCTTCTTCAACGTCACTACATGCAGCAAGTGTATCAGTTGAAACGTCAATGAACTCCAATTCACTCTGATCAACTATGAGTAAATCGTCTAGTTCACTAAATGAAGAGTTTTTGGCTTTATTTGTCATCTTCGGTCGTAAGCTGGTGAGAAGAGGATCGGAAGATAATAGCAGATTATGAAGAATGTCTTCATTAGTGGCGATGCTACTATGCTTTCGTGTATGATATTCTCTAAATTTACGAAAATCCTTGTTTCTTGCTTCAGATGCTTCTTCAGACAAAAAACCTATAGGTACTACTGATAAGTGGTCCAGTATCTGTGATCAGCAATTTGTGTAAACTTGCTGTTACAACATTTTCTTTAAAGCAATCTGGCCAAACGATATCGGAATTTAACCACTCTCCGTTCTTGTTAATGAACCTGTCGACTGTCCTTCTTGATTGCACCCATTTGGTGTAAACCCTATAGCAAAATCGTCGACACCAGTTCTTGAGATCCGTCACATCACTTTCACTTAACTGGACGTTAGTACTAGACTTCAATGTGTTAAATAAATTGTCATAGTCACGAAGATCTTTATGATTACGAAGAGCAACGTAAAGATCTAGATAAGTAGAAAACCCACGGAAAGCCATAATGACAACACTTGATATTACAACTGAATTACATTTGCTAAACACACTCAAATATATAGGGCAGCAAGTAGGCAACTAGCAATGAATTTGATAAGCTAATGATGACATTAGACAATCACAATGCAGAGATTAAGGGCTGTTAACATAGTAATTACAATAACTAATTAGATTAAGCAAGTACTGGTAATCTGTACTTAAGGACTCATTAACGCTTTTGTTGTATGGCAACAGAAGCGTTCATAAGTCATTAAAGTAATCGCAAATGCACCTGTTATTTAAGGAACTACTTACGGATGACTTATTCTCAGTAATGAATATACTTAATGTACCTCCATTTCATCAGTTATACAATAAAAAGTATAGTTACTAAAAGCAAAATATCTCGGAAGGGGGTCGCTGGGGGCACCATATGTCCTTGAAGAAAATGTGGCATAAAATGGGTAAATAACAGTAGTGAAAACCACAAATCGAAACAAGGAGGGAATCATGAGATACAGACATTTTTGTTACCATTTCCATAGAAAAATAACAGTTTTCATCGAATTGCTCATAAAGTACTGGTCAAATAAAAAAATTGTAGTAACATTTTTTGTAGTTCCATAATAGAGTAATGCAACTGTATATTTCATTTTTTTCAATTAAATACTTTTTCAATTTTTATTTCTATGTCCGACCTCTTGTATGGGGACGATCCACTGTGCGGCGGCATGCGGCAGCCTGGTCGCTGTACGTAAAATGCGGTAGTGGGGCGCGTCATTTCAGGCTTGACAAGCTATATCCCTTGGTAACAGTGGTTTTCAGACTTAGTACCTATACTAGTGACCTGTTGTCCAGTCTGAAATGACGCGCCTCGCTACCGCATTGCCGATAGAAATCCGCATTACCGTGTGCATAAATGCAGTAGTGGCTGGAGCGCGTCATTTCAGAGTGGACAGTCGCTCACTGGTGTTTAGCTGCATTCAGTTGTACTGGAAGCCGACCCTAACATAGTTGGGAAGAGACTAGGCAGATGATGAAGTACTTATAGGTACTGAAGTGAGTTTGATAGTGAATGTCGGAATAGCACTGTTTTCTCTTTGATATACAATAATGTAAATGAAAATGTCAATATATTACTCCTTATTCCAATTTATTTGGGGTTGGTGCAGCTGGTCTTACTCTTCAAAACATAAAAATGTAAACCACAATGTTCCTTGTGATAAAGCTTTTTGTAATTGGTTAATGCAATAATTTTAATTGGGGCAAAGCGTCTACATATGATAATGCGTACGGCATTGAGTCTCGCAGCACAGAGTAAAGAAACGAAACAGAGAGTAAGCTTCATACAACGGTGCTATAATAGGTACACTACTACAAGCATGAAGGCTTGTGCAGGCTATTGTTATACTGTGACGTTTTCTTAGAAATTGTATTATTTGTGTCGCGTCGCGCGACAAGTCACGCTGGTCTGCACAACCCTTGAGGCGGGTGTGTGCGGACCACTGGCGTCTACGTACTTCGAAAGAAAACGTAACCCACGAGTGCAACATAGTTTTGGTAGTGATCGTAAATGGTTTTGTGGTTTTTTAGTAAGTTGCACGGAATAGGTACCTATCTATCTCGTAAATGGCGCGTTCAAAAGCCAAAATAACAACTATTTGAGATATTTTTTTTTACAATTATTGCCATATGATGTTACCAACCAAGTATGATGTACGTAACCATATGGTTATGATTTGAAGTACGTAGATAATATCTACCAACCTATATCTATTAGTGATTGAATAGTTATGTTTATAAATTAGAACACGTGAGCTGATTAACGTTCTGTTTATTTACCCTCTGTGCCAACCCTACCGAAATAGGTAGAAATTTTGCACGCTCTTAAGAAGCTTACTCTCTGTTCCGTTTCTTGTGCTCGCAGCAGCAGGCAGGATGTAAACGCATTAATTATTCTATTATCTTTGTAAATACAATATGCTAGATTGCTAGTGTTATGGGACAGCGGGTCAAGTGCATATCACTGTAAGTGGGACACTGACCGATTGGTTACATCTTTCCGGTGATTGGAAGTTCCATTGAACGCTATCGTTTGATAAGCCCTTCGCGGTATTGTGGAGTAACAAAGTGAGTACAAAGGTAGTACAAGTAATTAATTCATTTGTATAATATTTTTAATTAATTTAGATATTTTTCTTTATTTACAGTTTTATTATTTATATATACAATAAAATAAATAAATATGATAAAAAATATAAACAACATATAACATTTGAGTAAAAATATACTGCTTATATAATTCTTAAGAAAAAACATCGGCGCGGGAAAAAATCGCCCGTGCGTATTTTCCTAATTAGTTATTTTTGTTGCTGTGCATCGCATAGATTGTTATTCTGTTGACGTCTTTGCACAATCTCAACATTAGATTTTTTACTGCCAATTAAACACTAATGGAACACAACACAAAATTTGTAAATTATGCACATAATGACGCATTTAATTGTTTAACATTTTTTATAGCTGGGAGACAATAAGGTTGTAAACTAAAGGTTTGTTGCCTAAATTATTTGATAAGTTCTGGGTAATGTACCAACCTACTTACGAACTTGTATAGCTATTCCAGAAGATCTTTGTATTTGACAATTTATAGTAAAGTTCAACAGAACGAAAACCTGTGGAACTAAGAACGATTTTTTTTTTAAATTTTTAATTCTTAAATATCTTTAAAAGTATTTAAGTAATTCGAAATCATAAAAAAATTTGTGAAACTCACAATTTTTTTCACCCTTTTGTTTGATATGCCGCCGCTACACGGTCCAGTTTGCAAAACTTATTTTTTTAATTTTCCCATTTGCCCCAGAAAAGTGACCCCGTTTACGTTACACGTCGGTGTTTGGGTCTCAGATATTCATATGTGTATCAAATTTCAACTAAATTGGTCCAGTAGATTCTGAGCAAATTGGCTGTGACAGACAGACAGACAGACACATGAGTGATCCTATATGGGTTCCGTTTTTTCCTTTTGTTCCGTTACGAAACCTTAAAAACTAGGTAGGTATATCAAGAACTCATGATATAATACTGTTCGATGATACCTAATCAATATTGTAGTTAGGATCGCGATCCTTCTCGGTATTTTAACACTAAACGCCCATAATGATAGGTGTTATAACAAACTTCTATTGTCTCTCGTTCAGTGTCCTTGAATGCGTTAAGGTATTGAATTCACACAATAACCTTCAGTGGCAATGATTCACCCATTAGGAGGCAGCTGTTAAATAACTGTAAAATATTTATTTATGACTGTCAAAGATTTACCTGTTTTGATTAATTAGGTAATATTACTGTATGGAAATATGAAATATGGCTAACTAGCGAACTAAAATCTTAATTATGAAATGCTATAATTAATATCGTAACACCGAATATTTAGTTTAAGATGAAAAAAAGTATTTGGAAACTTTCAAAATGCCTTTTTTACACCTAAAACGGTTACAACATCAAATTCAGTGTTATAATTGCAATTCGCAGTTCGCTAGAGCCACATTTCATATTTCCATACAGTAATATTACCAAATTAATCTAAACAGCGAATTGACATCTATTTGCAACGTTGCCCACTTTCAGAATAAATGCTCTTAAAGTGCAATGCATCCTTTACATGTTGAGAATTTATCCATTATTCATTTAGAATTTCCCCGTGTGCATTATCAGACGTGTATTGATTTAAATGATCACTTATGGTATTCAATGACTTTAAGAGCAGTCTGACAACCAGTCGTACCAAGGGGTATCGTATTACCCAGTTACAGGGTTGTGGAGCTCAGATAGGTAGTCGCTCCAAGTAAATACTGGTATTCAGCTGTATCCGGTCAGACTGGAAGCTAATGCCAACATAGTTAGGAAAAGGCTAGGCAGATTGATTGAAGAGCAGTGGAGGCCCAGAGTTCCGGTCCCGACTTAGGTACGAGATGTAGATCGTGGTTTCGAACCCTGACAGGCTTCAGGTTTTCCTTTGTGTAAATTATTTCATTAAGGAAAATATCGTGAAGAAAATGGCATGTCCTAAAACCAAAAAATCAAATACATGTGACATCTACCAAACCGCAATGGGCTCGCGTTGTGGATTACAGCTCACTCCCTCTCACAGAGAGGAGTCCTGAGTCCCAGCAGTGGGACCATTATAGGAAGATTATGACGATTTTAATAAATATATGTGATTTGCAGTGAATCCACAGACCACTCAAACCAGCACGCGTAGCATGACAACCATAGTAATATATCGACGGAAGAATAGACAAAATAACAGATTGTGATTGTTTATCTGTTATTTTGTCTATTCTTCCGTCGACAAAAGTCGTTTCTATTGTGGTCATGCTAGGCGTGTAGGATACTCAACAAACGCTCATACATAAAAGTGATTCAGAAATGTTGTATTATATGCATTAGGCATATAATACAACATTTCTGAATCACTTGGCATCATTAGACTACCAGTATTAACATCTACTTACTCTATATATTACATTGATGAGTAATATAAGGATGTTTTCAATATTATGCTAAGATATTTAAATAAGTATTTCCTTATAGGAGTAGAGGTCAAAGTACGATGTTAAAGCCAGGACTGGCGCGATAAGCATGTTATGTAGAACGGTGAGTTTTGAATTTCAGTGCGAAAACCGAAATGATGGCAAATAGAGTAAAATGTATATACTGTTTATATGCTACGAACCGGACATAACAGAAAACCCTAAAGGGTTAAAGTCCGAACTCCGGTGACCGTTTGCTGACGATTGCTGCCTGCCGCTGCCGCTGATTGCGAGCACCTGCTGCTCGTGGAGTCTCGCAGTTTTGGTTGCCAATTTACTTGTCAACGTTCACTTGTTATCACTGTGTTGAACGCCGCACTACTGGTTTGACGTGGCGGGACGGCAGGGCGACACTGCCATCACAGCAGTGCTGCCGCGACATTGCTGCCGTGCTCGGAATGTTATCTCATATACAAATACAAATACAAATACAAATACAAAAATACAAAATGTTTATTTCTGTACCAACTAGTATACATTAGTTTATGATTGGAGCCTCCTTTTAAGCATGATGACGCCTGTGTTAGGAGACTCCGCACTTCCATAGCTTTGGCTGTTTGTACTACTTACAGAATTATTTTTACTATTTTCTTAAAAGTACATTAATGTGGGTGTGTTGGGTGTGCGGAGTGTGTGGTGTGTGAGAGGTGTGTGCGGTGTGTAGAGCGAGTGTGGTGTGTGATATGTTTGAGGTATGTAAGGTGTGAGAGTTGTGTGGTTGGTGTGTTTGTGTGTATGAGGGATGATGTGCGTGTGGGAGTGGCGGTACCAGTATTAACTAACTTCCACTTATTATAACAATAATTCAATATCTGCATAAGTGCGCGATTTTAACCATTCTATTAACATTTTCTTAACTTCATGAAGATATTCAGTGTAAATGTATATGTCCTTATTTATTTTATTATATAACCGTGATGATTGATTATTATATTGCGTAGCAGCAAAATTGGTTTTAGTTTGTGTGCCTTGAGCAATAATATCCTTTCTCCTTTTTAATGTTATGTTTTTATCATATGTAAGTGTCTTATGTTTTTTTAAGATCACGGCACAGATATATAGTTTCCTAACAGATAGCAGGCCGCTGATCTCATATAGACTTTCAGTGGGGAATCTCCGTTTCTTAAAATACATTATTTTTATCAGACCTCTTTGCGCACGTTCCACGTCTATAAATTTTGATTTTGCTGCCCCACCCCATACAGGTATACAACCAACCAACCAATAGAAAATGTATGAGGATACTATTAGCAGTAGAAAGAGATATATTTAGTATATAAACAGTAAAATGGTATCACAGGAAATATGGGTTCATTTTGGTATGAAAATATTAAAACAACTATATCTAGAAATGAAAGTGATTCACAGATAACAGATGTGGGTTTGCAGGATACATTTCCTTTACGCCACATTTAATATAAATGATTGATTAAACCTACTTGCAATTATTTCTCTTGTAACTTGATTTCGCACGCAATGCGCATATTAATAGGAATGTTGAGTGGGGGAAAAAAATAACTATTTATTTCGTCAGTCAGATAATAAAAACATGTTAGACACGTATTTTATTGTTAAAAATAAAAAAAACAGTTTAAATAAAACGCATTAAAGTTGGGGAGTGGGGGCTGGCTACGTCATAATTCAGTATAAAATCTACCGGAGAGTGATGTCATGCCACGTTTTAACTCAATGTATAACCGTAATCTTTTGATTAGGTACAAAAAGAAAAATATACGTGACCAATATTTTTTTTAAATCTATCTGACCGACAAAAAAATTTGTCAACTTGCCTATTAAGAAGGCACTAAATGAATAGGGTCTTCGCATTGTACTTAATAATATGTCATACATACGATCTTTCTTTAATAATCTTTACGCTAGTACTGCTCTACTTTTGTAAAACAGTAAACCTTTACTTATCATTGATAAATAGATCAATAATAATAATATGACAGCCATTCAAGTAGATAAGGTATTGATTGACACTAAGTTTCTCAAGATCGGAGGTAAGTAATAACAGCCGCACAATCCATCAGGTTAAGCTACACTTGCCGGGGTTGGTCCGTAGATGGATGACCATCTTTACATACCGAAGCGTCTTCCGTGCGCCGTTGGTCCCGGCTGTCATTTGTGGGTCTTTAACACTCGTTACGGGTCGTCAGAAGCCCGAAAGTTTGACAATCAGTCTTACCAAGGGGTATCGTATTACCCAGTTTGTGGGTTGTGAAGGTCAGATAGGCATTCGCTCCATGTAAAATACTGGTATTCTGTTGGTGGAAACCGACTCCAACATTGTTGGGAAAAGGCTAGCCAGATTGATTGACACAAAGTTCCCAAGACCTGAATTTAAATTACAATTTCTACTCAACAATCTAAGTGTATGAGATTAAAATGTATCGTAGATACTTTTAATAAACATTGCATATATCCTCTAAAGGAAACTCAAAGTAACAAATCAAACTATCTTAACAGTTGTATCAATCTTGTACAAGTTACCATTTATTAGTCGTCGTATTTACTTACTTGTCATAGATAAATATCTCCTTAGTACTGTGATTTATGTTCGGAGGCTTTGCGCAGACTAAAGTCACAATATAGTTTATATTGCTCTCTGTAAACAAATGATGGTGCGCGCACTCGCAACTAAATAAATGAAACTGATGATGATGTTCGGGACCAAAACGGAATAAAATGTGGGGCGTAAAAGAATACCAAATGTGGGGCAAACCATCTGGGGCGAATGGGGAACAAAACCGTGTCAATGTCAATGTGTGAAAATATAAATGAAGGAAAAGAAGATCTAAGAAGCGATGGGTAGATAGATTGTGTAAAATATGATTTGGCTGGCCAGGGGCTGATATGACGGATAAGTAGAAACATATGGGAGAAGATGATATGCTGTGCTGTATTTGGATAAGGATAGGAGGATGATCAATGATATTATACAAGGTGGAAGGGACATCGACGCAAAAACTGATACCATGGATTCAGTACATGATTCTGAACCCCCCTACGTGGCATCAGTTTTCGCGTCGATATCCCTGCCCCTGTATGTAGATGATAAGTCAAAGTTGTAAAAATGTTTACTCTCGGTAAAACTGTGTTCTGTCCATGATAGACAAAACTTTTTTGACTCAGTCTGTGCAAAGCTTTAATATTTATCTCAAAACGGGCTCCCTTAACATTGTGACATAATAAATTCAATAACTAATAGGTTATCGCCTGACACTGAGGTATCCTTAGCCTTGTTCGTTGTTGATTGATTGCGACTGGAATTCTGACATTATGTACCTACTCTATTAAGTAATGTCAAATGTAACGATGTTATGTCATTTGTGTGATAAATATTGTAAATGAGGGGGAAATCTGAGTCCCAATATCAATCTGCCTAGCCTTTCCCCAACTATATTGGGTTCGGCTTCTAGTCTAACTGGATGCAGCTGAATACCAGTATTTTACATGGAGCGACTGCCTATCTGATCTCCGCAACCCAGTAACTGGGTAATACGATACTCATTGGTAAGACTAGTTGTCCGACTTTCGGGCTTCTAACGACCCGTAACGACTGTCAAAGATCTGGGAGAAGGACAGCCGGGACCAAAGGCTTAACGTGCTTTCCGAGGCACGGAGGAGTCTTGGTATCACAGACCAACCCTGGCAAGCGTAGCTTAACCTCTTGGATCGACCCGTGCGGCTATTATGACTTAGCCACGAGCTCCTAAAAGTAATTGCGTATCCTTTTCTGCCAAAGGTCCATAAATTCTCGTTTTTTTTCTCACGTGTGTTTAGTAACAAAATAACGATAATGCAAATTCTGTAGATTAAAATAATCCATTCTAGTGCGCTGATTTAAAATCTGATACGGCAACAGTACTCGTGTTTACAAGCCTAAGTTAGATGTTGTCGTCCAAACTGATTAGAGAAACAAATCAGTGTCCTAAAGATCGCCTGAGGACTATCGTGACGGATGGAGGAAAATCCACCATGATTGATGACCCCGGCGGCCGAGAAACTGACAAAGGTGGCCTTAGAGTGAGGACTGATGTCACGATGGGACAAGATGACAGGTGTCACACATATATTTATGACATGATAATGATAGGTCATAAGGGAAACTTTAGAGCCGGATGTTAGAAACTTAATAAGGAAAATGATTTAAAGCATAATAATACTGCATGATGTGTTAATTATTTATTTATTTATTTAACACTTTGTTGTAAATACACCACATAAAACAAAAAGGACAATTAATATATATTTAAAACTAGTCTAAAATGGGCGGTCTGATCGCATAATGCGATCTCTTGCAGACAACCTTTATAAGGACGGAAAGAAAGGAGAGACATTTTGGGCTGTCAGTGTAAAAAAGTTGCATACATATGTATTACACACATACATGTTGTACTACTACTGTAAATGCTATCACAGACGCAGAAACTTCACAGATGTGAAGATTCGCTAGTAAAATTTACTTGACCCTGTATTGAGTAAAATACTAGCTTCTGTCCGCGAATTCGTCCGCGTGGAAGAAAGAGAAACATCATGCAATAGGTGTAACTTTTTATCTGTGAAAGAATTTTTGTAATCGGTTCAGTATTTCTACAAATTATCTCTTGCAAACAAACAGACAGTTTTACCTCCATTATATTTTTTTATCGAGCAGAGCAAAGTACAGCGTCTCTGGCATGTCAACAACGATAAGCAAGAGTAACATACTAACAACGAAAGTACCGCGAGTTAACTAGAACAAATCAATGCATTGTGCAAATCAATACAGCTATATTCTGGGAATCCATTGACATTGGCCGTGAACTGCTTGTGAAGTATGAATGTTACGCGTTTGCTGTCTACCTACTATGAATTTAAATGACATACTTATTATGTTTACTTTCTAAAAATGCACGTAAAGCGTGGTACTCACTTGTTCTGACTGGCAAAATCGAATATACATATAGGTTGTTATTGTAGATATGTTCGAGACAAAACCGCTCGGCTTTGCTCGAATTGTGCCGACTCGACCCGAGCATGATTTACCCCTTGTATACGCAGATCTACGCGAGACACAATGGGTTTTTAATTGTTTCTGTAATTACGACAGTTTGCCGATCGACATGAACCGAATGAAAGCCGAACTTGTGTAGTAATTGCTTCGGGTCGACTTCGTTGTTCAAAAAATAATGCTGTTTTGAATGTGCCGAGAATCGCGTCTCAGTTTGTGCCCAGATTTAGGTAGATGACAGTTGTTATGATTGGCAATCTACAACCGATCTTCAGGACCCAATTTTGTAAGACACTTGCAATTGCAATACGGTTATACTGCAATAGTCATCATCATCAATCGCGTTTAGATCGTCCATCACGTTGATTTACTCGTAGTACCTACTTATATATGTATTGGTAAAATGATGCAATGCTTTATTGGACTGCCCCATAGAGCGTTTATTTTTTATTTATCTATACGATGATGATAAAAAATAAATATACTTAATACATTTCTTTATAGACCATCACCAAAATAAATGAATGTCGCAAACGATTCAACTTCTGTCGTTTATTTTTATTATTATGCAACCCTCTGTGCGCGAAACCGAGTTGCACTTGACCGATTTTGTACTGATATGAACGATTGAATGTGCATTGTGAAAAAATGGGACATTTTGCGAAGTGGACATGCTGAGAAATAAAGATTCTTGGAAAGGGACATTTTGCGACGTAGTCATTTTGCGAAAGAGACATGCTGAGAAATAAAGATTTTTCGAAATTTTGCGACGTACCTAGTCATTTTGCGAAAGATACGAGTACATGCTGAGAAATAAAGTTTTTTCGAAAGGGACATTTTGCGACGTGGTCATTTGGCGACTGAAACCTAACTGATGATTAAAATACAGTTAAAAGTTTTTTTTATGAAGGAGATATCTAAGGGACTTTTGAATAATAAACAAATCTTTGAAATACACAATTTTTTTAAATGTTCTTCACAATAATGACATAGATTCTACCAGCACGCGTAGCATGACAACCATAGAAACGGGTTTTCTCTACGGAAGAATAGATAAAATGACAGATTGTGATTGTTTATCTGTCATTTTGTCTATTCTTTCGTCGACGAAACCCATGTATTAAATGATTGTCTATTAGTTAGTTTTAATTATCTGATGATCCTCTGCAATAAAAATCCTGATTATTAAAATTGATTGCAATGTTTTGACAAAACAGTTGGTAATGTTTTATTTTAAAAAAACAATTTGTCCAATAACAGCTGTTAAACACGACACAATGGAAGGTCGGAATACACTACGAACCTTTTTTTTTTTTTTTTTTTTTTTTGAGGGTGGGAAATCATCAAATGACTTCTCCCGCTCTGGGCAGAGCGAGAGGGTGTGTCAGACTTTTACTGACTAAAACCCACCCGTGTTCCTTCCGTTGCCTGTGTGCCGGGGCCGCGTTATCCCTTTCGGACAAACCCGCAACCCCAGCAGATACACTACGAACCTATGATAGATATTGTTGGATGCAACAAACAATATGGGTTTTAATAACGTTAGTCATCGGGGCTAGATTTCTTAAAAGTGTTATTTAAATTATTATTCTGAACAGAGAACCACCTATCCGCATTGTTTAATGGTTAGTTGTCCTGTCAAATTAAAGCTAAGTTAGCTCTAGCTCTTGAGTGCGCTTAAATACCGAACTATGTAAGTAGTAGCCTTTTTTTTAGGGTAGGAAATTATCAAGTAACTTCTCCCGCTCTGGGCGGAGCGAGAGGGTGTGTCAGACTTTTACTGACTAAAACCCACCCATGTTCCTTCCGTTGCCTGTGTGCCGGGGCCGGGATATCCCTTTTGGACAAACTCGCAACCCTGGCAGGCATAACGGACCCCGTCAGTTGGTGCTGACATCTCTTTGAGGAGCGCGTGGAACACAACGTGCCGTCGGTCGACCAGGCCTGGTCCTTATCGGACGGCGAGCTACCCATCGCTCATCGTCCGCAAGCCCGCGCCTACGGTGGCCGGAAATCGGCTAGCGACTCCCGACGCCGGGGGCGCCTCCTGCGGCGACTAGGGGCGCAAGGGCGCGAATTATGCCTCTCCCTCACGCGTTCAGCCTCCTCCTTCGCGATCATTACTGCTTCGCAGAAGAAAGTGACGGCCTCCCATGCACTCTCGCTAATAGCCTGAAAACAGGATTACCGGAAAACCAGAAAACTTCGTAATGGCTCGCGTACATTAAATCCGTCATCGGCCGGTTAATTGCCATTAGTCGTACCGTACAGTACGTCGTCGGCCGAATTCGGCCGATCGAACCGAACATATATTATGTAAAAGAATGTAAGTGTGTATATTATTCAACCGACATCGTCGGATGACGTCCATAACTAGGTAACTAAATAATATCAGTCTTTAATATGCAAGACGGAGTCGTAAGTTCGTAACAAATGACTCCCTCAGCTGTAGTAGGTATTTTTTTGTTCAAAGTTCGTGTCCATATAGATAGGTAGGTACTTGGTATCTATAGGAACACGAAGGGTGATACCTTATCTCCCCGAGTTCCATTATGTTCCCCAAAATGATTTTTCATACATTCATTCCCAATGTCACCAAAATATAAAATTAAATTATTTGTAAAGTTGACACTTGACCAATCTTTGTACTGATGTGTCCAAAAGTGTTAGAATAAAATAAAATCAGTAAGTAACAAAAACAATTAACACCAAATTGAACTTCACCATATGTCTGATTTATGTTTTGTAAAACTAGAATCAATTAATGAATTAATACACAACAATTTATGACCTTTCATAAATCAGTATTGTAATACCTACTTACTAATTCAATTAGTGGTAAGTAATAATTTTATTACGGAACGCTCGCGAAATATTGTACAATGCGGATAACTATCATAATTCAATGCCTAAACACTGAACGGATGCTACCCGGACTACCGGACGGCCGGAACCCTAATAGCGTCCGCAGAACGACGTAAACCGGTTATGGGAATTTAACATGCAGGTTTACAAAACATTATGTAAATTATGATAAATATGGTAATAAGTTTCACTTCTAACACTGTTTTTATTACGCTGTGGTTTTAGCGTGTACCTACATGAATTTTTTGTTGAGTAAACATTGAGGATTTTATGTGAAAATTCTAATATTTACACGTGTTAATGAAACATGCATCATACTTTTGTCTCCATAAAAATAAGGTTGTTTATTTTAAAAAAAACCTTTTTTTTATGGGTCTTCTTCTTTTCGTGTGGTTAGTGACTAACCTGGTGTCAGAGTTTTAAAGCCGACAATGGGCCTCTGACTTGGCTTGACATGCCGTCGAGAAATATCTCTCAGGCATGCCGGTTTTGCTGGGGTTGCGGGTTTGTCCGAAAGGGATATCGCGGCCCCGGCACACAGGTAACGGAAGGAACACGGGTGGGTTTTAGTCAGTAAAAGTCTGACACACCCTCTCGCTCTGCCCAGAGCGGGAGAAGTCATTTGAAGATTTCCCATCCTCAAAAAAAAAAAAAAATTAAACATGCTGGTTTCCTTTTTGAAGCAAGTGATAATTATACAATACGCACATGAATCCGAAAAGTCTGAGGTTCGTGCCTTGGGTTCGAAATCGAGACCTATGACTTGGCAGTCCGACGATCACACTTATTTTTATGGGTAATGAAAAGTGCTTAAGAAAAGTGTTTTAGCATCCAATAATAATGAAGGAAAAATCTTAATAAGCCGTAGGTTCCTACAGTACCTATGCATTTAAGCATTCAATTAATGCAGCTGCGTATGTCATATGAGTACCTATCTATCTACGTATCACTACGAAGACAGTAAACAATACGCCGATTGTACTCAGGTCAGCGGATGTCATACTAATCCAAAAGTACCTATTTATATTAATAGCTACGTCATACAATATGAAAACCATGATCTTTGAGCTCTTTGTTACAATATTATTGAATGATAGACATATGTAAACAATCATCAGCATCTGTCTAGCCTTTTCCCCAACTATGTTGGGGTCGGCTTTCTATCTGACCTCTACAATCCAGTTATTGGGTAATACGTTACCCCTTGGTGATAGCCTACTGGTGTGACGGTTGGCCTGCCAAGTCATAGGTCTCGAGTTCGAACCCAAGGCACGCATCTCTGACTGATTCATGTGCGATTTGAAACTTCTGTATATCATGTACCTTAATATTGTTTATAATCAACCAATACTAAAAACTACGATTCATGAGTTATTTTATTTAAAAATGGGCGATTATCTGCAACTACAAAAAATTACTTTGTTATTAGTTTATGAAATACAAAAATAACCTTGTGATTTAAAAAATTTAAGATGATAATATTCTTCGTTTAGTATTTTTATTTATTTGCAAAATATTATACGGTGGTATGGAACCCTTCGTTTGCGAGACCGACTCGCACTTGACCGGTTCTTTTCCTTTTCTTTCCAAACCTCTCTATTTTGCCTGAACAACACAAGTAGGTTAAAACGATTAATTTTATTACGAATTTAATCGCTGAACTATTTACCACTATGTCCGCTACCTCGCAAAGGGACCGTGACCGCATCGCAATGAATCATGCGCACGCGTCGACGCGGTAGGCAGGTAGACCGGTAGACCACATTTTCGCGCCAAAACACCGGTATTGCGCATGACGAGACTGCAGATTTACCGTTTAGTGATCTTTATCTCGAATACCTTGAACTGTTGTTTACTGCAGTAGGACAGAAATCGTAGTTTTAACGGTTGAGGAAATCGAGTCTGGATGCACAGATTACTTAATGTACACAGGGCTACATATCAAGCTATACATTTCCAGTTTATGCTTATCTCGCATGGTATAGGTTTTACGTACTTTCCACGCATTTTTCCACTACTTTATTGTTTTGTTTTGAGGGTTTTATCACTTCGATTTGATTTTTATCATTGATTTATATGTATTTGATTTAAGTATATTTTATGCTCAGCTCCTTCACATTTACTATAACACTTCACAACTATAACTAATTATGTTTACATTCTGCGTGGTGGGACCCTGGTGATCTGCTATACAGATTTTCATAGTGCAGACACCAGTCTTTCACAAACTTTGTCAAGTAATTTTTAAGCTTGTTTTAAATAATTTATCTTATCAATGTTTGTGAAGAGAAATAAATTATTACGTAAAATGCGAAGTCAGCTTATACTGGAAATGTATAGCTTGTTGTGTAGCCGTGTGTACCTACTAGCAAATATGTAGGTGCATATAAAACCATTATCGTTTATCATCTTTACTCAGTAAGAAGTACCATCGAAGAAGTTCATATCTATGCACCGTAAGGACTATTTCTGCTTGTAGTGCTCGGCCGCCATAGAACCGGGGCGGTAACAGATGTGGTCATCGCGTTCACGGGATTTTGTTTTCAAATTGCTTAGATATGAAATTCTTCGATGGTACACATAAATAAAAATAAAAAACACATTTTTTTTTGTGAGATATTCATGCTTTTCATTTTAATTTCATTAGTAAACTTTACTTTTACCAAATTAAGCGAATTTTGGCACAGATTTGGTAAATGAAATTAAGACCATTCTATTTTTGGCACATACACATGCACGTTTGGCACACGATATGCTTATCATGAGATAATTTTAGGCTAAGATACACGTGTCGAGACTGACGTGCCTTTCCTATAAAGTTTGCAACTGTACGGTTGTAGACAATTAGGCCGTGCGCACTTTGGATGCGTTTTCATACAAATTTCACTCACGCGTACAAGTACGTACACGCACAAACGATCCGGGAGCGCGCAGACTGGGTGCGACTTAGTACGTATACGTACGTATAGTTCCGACGTCTGAAAACAATCCGAACTCGTTGGGATTTTTCGTGCGTTCAATGCGATATCACCGGAACACTACCTATTTGAAGGAGAAAAACGTATCTAGTGTGCGCACTCAATGCGTACGACCATGGTCGTACGTGTACGCACCAGTGAAATTCGTACGAAAACGCATCCAAAGTTCTCGCGGCCTTAGGGTCAAAAGCCTAATGGAAAACGCTTTCGATTTGACAATTCAACTACATACATACGAGTATATCCATCACCTTAAGTTTTACAATCCCCGAAGATGTATTCTGTAAAAATCTCACTGTGAAAACAAAGCGAGGTGTCAATACACCAGCACGCTTAGCATGAGCACAATAGAAACGGGTTTTCTTGATGGAAGAATAGACAAAATGACAGAAAAAATAAATTAAAAAAATACACAATCACAATCTGTCATTTTGTCTATTCTTCTGTCGACAAAACCCGTAGAAAAACTGTTTCTATGGTTGTCATGCTATGCGTGCAGATGTGAGGGATTGACACTCATGCTACGTGTGCAGATGTGAGGGATTGACATTATTGGCAGCTTACTAAACGCAAACGAATATTTCGAAGTACAGTCCTACTACTACTACTACTAGTCCTATTGACAATCCCTTTCATTTCGACACTTCTTAAACATTCAAAATTCATTGCGTTTAGTTGGTGACGTACTGACGTTCAACAGTCTTTAGCAAAACGTCTTCCTAAATCGATCGGATGGACGAATAAAGCAGTTACTTAAGCGATTGAACCGTGAATTATGAGGCTCTATGATAAATGAATAGGTAATTAATAAAAATCAGTCAATCGACAATCATATTAATCGTTAATGAACGCTATTTAAAGTCGATAAAACAGAGGAAGCCGTAAACTGCGCTATTCAGTTGTTGAACATTAGTACTTCTATGCACTAATTATTTCTTACAAGATATAAATGTAGAAATAAAGGGAGAACTCACATGAGCCTGGTTGAAAATTGACGATACGATATCTTACAGTTCGGAGTCCCAATATTGCAATTTTAACAATACCCAAAGAGCCTAAAATGGATACATGGTTCCGACCTTGTATCGATTACAACTCAACATAACAACACAAGTCTATGGTTAGGTATTATTCGTATTGTACAAGCTAGGGCAAAAGTAATCACCATAATGGAAGACGCTATAACTTTTGCAAGTGGCGGTAAATTTCAATTCTGTTTTGACATTTGTGAAGTAAACAGATGCAGAATACGATACAACCATAAATATTGTATATACAACGTGTCCCAAAATTCAACGCTAAGCGGGCACCAGACGGTGGACCTGCTCATCACTACCCGAGAAAAAATAATGAAAAAAATTTTTTTTTTTGTTTTGGAAATTACAAAACCCTTAAAAATCCCAGAATGCCTGTAGTTTTTACACAAAAATCTACAGGCAAGGCAGGTAATCTTTTTTATAAATAGTTTAGTTTTTTTTTTCATTATTTTTCCTCGGGTAGTGATGAGCAGGTCCACCGTCTGGTGCCCGCTTATCGTTGAATTTTGGGACACGTTGTATATAGTTTTAATAATACACCTATGGTCACAACGTACGAAACATGTATTATATAGTATAGTAGTGCAATAGTATGTATTGCACTTTCTCATCGGGATGCAGGAGTCAATAAACTGAGCGACAAACACACGTGGCTACTGGCTCGTCACCAACTATTTCTGCCTCATCATTATAATCTTCGCACACAATACGTCATTGTTCCGCTTCTGACACGCATACGAGATTATTAACCGAGTTTCTACTGCAATAATATGAGAAGTAAGTATTTAAACAACAGGCTAGACAAAGGCTTTTCCCAAGTGCCGCGTCATTTTTTGCTGTGGTAGATGCTCTTTGGTTTAAACATCTGCTGTCGACATATTTATTTGAATCGAATTTGGGTCGGACGTTTATAAAGTTAGAACGATAGAGTTTTTAGTAGAAATTGTAAGGTTATTTAATCAGTAAATGTCGTATGTTTAGGGAGAAGCCGATAAAATGTCAAGAAGAGAATAGGGATGACAACAAAAAAAATTTTTTTTTAGTCTGTTTTTGAGATTATAAAAAAATATTGGACACGTATTTTTTTTTTACTTAATCTAAAAATGTGCCATGACGTCACGAGTATGTAAATTTTATACGTAAGTACAAGTGACGTGGCCACCCCTCTCCCCAACATAAAATACGTTTTATCTAAGTCATTTTTTATTAATATGATAAAGCAAAAAATACGTGTCTAATATTTTTTTATTATCTAACTAACGGACTAATTAGATTTTTTTTTTTACCCAGGCACCATGCCTATCCCGAATTCTCAAAAGGTTCACACGGCGATGATCAATATGATATTTTACTGTATAATTTTGGGATCACTTGGCAGTTTCATAGTGCATTTTTGTTTTTAACTGTGTGAAGTGTAAACAGTGGTATGTTGACGGTTGGTATCCCAACTTTTTAACGTAAATATCGCTGGACGGGCGCCGTGTGAACGGCCGCTTAGTAGTAGAGCACCGGGTTTTAAATATTATGCCAATGACCGCATGCACTTGACGATTTCTCTTCCATATTTTATCGATTACCTTAAATTGTGTCCAACCTTTATCGATTCTCGCCGGCTTTAAACTCGTTATCATACTGAACATTCAAGTGCAAGGTGCGAATGCACTCGGTCACATAACTGTTACTCGGCCGAAGCCCGTCAACGGCCGCACGGGGCTTTTCCACGTTCCATTCGAGTAGTTGAGAAATCTTCCGTTTTGTTTTCAAAATAGATTTTTATTAGTTGCCATACTTTCTGTTGGATTCTTTTTTCTTTTTATTATAACGGAGAAGAGCGTTCTAAGGCTTGTTTTTGAAAATGTTACGTGTCTAATAATCGGGCTTCTGGCTAAATATTCTGGTAACTTTTAAATAAATTAGATGTTAACGATTTAACATCTAATTTAATGTGATTAAGATACGCATAAGGCGTATATTTAAATAATACTATGCTTTTTATATTACTCATTAACACATTCCAGTCTATTTATATATATTTAGTAATAATTTCCATATATCTTAAAATAGTTAAATCTAAAAGCAAGAGATCAAAGTATCTAGTTTTGATAGGTAAGCGGGAATAATTAGTGGAGCAGAATGGCAACATTGCTTTTGCTTTGAACTTGAAACGCGAATATTGTTGAATTTTGACGGTTTTTGTAAATAATTCATAGAATTGAATTATAAAGTACCTAAGCATGGACAATGGTCATGCTGCAAAAATTTGTACGATTACCTACCTTCAATTTTGTCCAACCTTTATCGATTCTCGCTGGCTTTAAACTCGTTATCATACTGAACATTCAAGTGCGAGGTGCGAACTCGGTCACATAACTGTTACTCGGCCGAAGCCCGTCAAGGGTCGCAAGGGTCTTTTCCACGTTCCATTCGAGTAGTTGAGAAATCTTCCGTTCTGTTTTCAAAATAGCACGCGTAGCATGAACACAATAGAAACGGGTTTAGTAGACGGAAGAATAGACAAAATGACAGATAAACAATCACAATCTGTAATTTTCTCTATTCTTCCGTCGACAAAACCCGTAGAAACCCCGTTTCTATGGTTGTCATGCTACCCGTGCAGGTTTTTATTATATGCTATACTTTCTGTTGGATTCTTTTTTATTTTTATTTTAGTAGAGAAGAGCGTTCTAAGGTTTGTTTTTGGAAATGTTACGTGCCTAATAATCGTGCTTCTGACTTCCCTTAACGACTGTCAGAGATCTTCATATGACAGTCGGGAACAACGACTTCACGTGCTTTCTGAGGGCACGGAGGTATCATTTAGTTACGTGTCTAATTTAAAGCGGCTTAAAATTGTGGTTCTCTTGTATCAATACGTAGCTTCAGACGGTGTAGGCTGTAATGCACATCGCGTCAATCCCAGTGCGGGTTTATGAATGTCTTAAGAAATTTACGTTGTTGGATAATGCCGTTTTATCATGATGTTTTCTTCATCGTTTACACTGGTTCACTACTCTGGCAGACTATGTGTTTTTTAGCCAAAGTACTTAAACCTCGAACTTGAATACATTGAGATAATTAGACACACATACACACATTTACACATGTAATGTACTGGACTTATTGGCTTATTGGTCGATTCGCACGAATTTATTCGCCGTCACTCAAAAATTCAAATTCAAAATTTTGAAGTCATTCATACTAGGCTGAGAATCAGAACCTTTCGAACGTCAAAATTACATAAGACAGTCCCCAAAACGCCCACTCTTCACCACTTTCTAGTGCGTTAGCTGGGAAGAAGTGGCGCAACAAACTCCCCAGCAGCACAGCTGTCTGTTCAGTAAGAAAAAAAAAACTATAAAATAGTATGCAAAATAATTTACATTACCTACGCAACACAAATAATTTAAATTATTAGCCATATGTCAGCTAGCACACGCCAATATACCAACCAAAAATAATAACGAAACGTAAACAGAACTTACGTAATATCTAAATAAATGCCTCCAGCAGGCATAAAGGGCGTGCCCGCATACTATCACTTAAAAATAATATTATGTTTTGTTTAGGCGATTCGAACGAAATAAATTTATTTGTCTGAATCGACAATTCTAGAAATACGTATTAGGCACATTTTAAATTGTATGAACTCAATTTTTTCTTAACTTAAGTGCATACAATTTAAAATGTGCCAAATGCCTACGTAAACGAATGTTATGTATACGTATTTCTAGAATTGTCGTTTCAGACAAATAAATTTGACAATTATTTTTTCTTAATTTTATTGCCCCTACAAATAAATTACATACAAAAAATATATATTTATAAATATAAATTATAATACAAAAAATAATCTATTATTAAAGTGAGATTCGCTCGTTTCGGGTAAATAAATTCGTGCGAATCCACCAATAAGCCGACTATAATGACATTACATGTTCTTAGTAAGAGCCTATGAACATCAATTCTATAGTATGTATAAAATCGACATACTCGTGACGTCATGGCACATTTTACCTCAATTTATCGCCGTAATCTTTAGATTAAGTACGTAAAAAAAGAAAAAATACGTGACCAATATTTTTTTATAATCTCAAAGACGGACTAAAAAAATATTTTGGTCATGGTCCCTATTACTGATTCTTGATGATATTCTTTTCTTTAAAGACTTAAGGCGAAGATGATCGACTTTTAATGATTTTATACTGAAGATCAGGTCTAAACGAGTAGTGTTAATGATTTGGAAAAATATATATGTTACATTAGAGTATTTTTTAAATAACTTAATATATATGATTATGTCTATATTACATAGTAAAATTTATTTGTAAAGTTATGTCTAACGCGGATAAAAAACTGAGAATCACGCAAAATCTATCAAGCGTGTTTTTCTGAACCTTACACCATTTAAAAAATAATTTAATTAATGATCTTTAAGAATACGTGTTTTATTAAAATACCTTTTATTTTATGTATAATAAATTAATAATGCGTCTAATTTGGGACAGCGCTCCTTGATGGGCGAGTCCTAATGGTAGGACATACGACGCGTTGCGTGAGCTCAGTACAGAACACGCAAGGTCTTAACTACTCTCGAGCTGTCGAAGTAACAGCAATTTTCATGAAGCAAGAAGCTCACTTCATCATCATTATTATTCTCCTACCATTCACCAACATGTCTTCTTTCATAGTTCTCTATTAGTCGTCATCTCAGTGAATGCTATCCTCTTGGTAACAAGAGCTTATCTACTTTTTTCTGCAAAACGAACGGGAAACTATAATATAAGTATAAACCCTCGCCCACAGCGCTCGCGCGACCTGCGTCTTGCCTGCGACCGCACCGAGAATAAAATGTTAGAAGATTTTGTAATTTCCTTTGGGATTTATCCAAGGCCAAAGATCCTTTTACTATGATTACAGATAGTTTTCTTAGGTAACTGATGCTAATCAAAAGCACTGTCTTCCTCCAACTTAAGGTAAATTAAATAAGTCGTCTCACACTTAATTTGCATCATAATACATATACATGTATATTCCCATAATTGTCTTATTAAATTTTCGTACTTATATATTAACATTTTAAACCAGAACGCAGCTCTTTTTCTTCCTAGGTAATAATTAATACTATTAATTTCCTACAATCTACTTCATATTAATAATCAAAATTTTCGCATTATAATAACAAAGTGTTATTTTTGTTGTGAAATTGAATTTTGGAAAATACACTCACTCTCACATATCTTCAGTTTCAGCAGGATTTCAGCATAGGGTTAAAGATCGAGGAAAGTAACATTTATGGGAAGACATTCCAAACATTACACTCGTCAGAATCCGTACTATGTGAGATTGTCTGTTTGTTTGTATGACGGGGATAGACTAGTTGATCGAATTTATAAATAATAGGCAGAACATTCATTAAAGGTCGATTACCTGGGATGGTAACACAATGATACAATGTGAATAACACTTTATGTAACGCAAAAACAGACTAACAAAAAAATTAGATAAATTATTAATAATTTAATCTAATAATACATCGAAGCGATTCAATGATGATTGATGAGTCATAGAATTATTTAAATTAAATCTATGACTCATCAGCCTCATTAAATCATTTCGATGCATGTTGAGAATACAACATAGAAGAAAACTTTCAAACATAATATTATTTTGTTATAAAGTTGTAAAACTATTTTGTATGCAAATTTAAATTTGGGTGGTACTTACTACCTAATTTATGAATACAAATTAATTTAATAACACGTTATTAGTAGGTTCTAACTAAACTAATTAACAAACTCACTGTTTATGTTGTGTATTATTAACACAGTTAATTTATTATTGGAAATGGTGCTGATGAAGTCATTAAATATTTTAACTTTGTAGTTGGTAACCTAATGTACTAACATTAGGGTACAAACACAGTGGGAGCAGCAGCGCGGGTGGCGGTATCCGCAAGCGGGAGTAATAAACACATAATAATAATAACACATCATTTTGGCCGACGGGTGTCGTGTATCGGCGTTTTCGCGGAAGGCTACATGACACCACGACTCAGCGCAATAAAGGCTTGTGCAGACCAGGGCGACTTGTCGCGCGACGTGACTCAAACAATGCAATTTCTAAGAAAACTGTACGCGCGCTGGTCTGCACAAGCTTTAATACGTCGCCGACTCAACATACTAACTAGATTTTATAGTGATGTTTTGTATTATGTGTTAGTTTATTATTATCTATGATTATTTTGTGTATTTTGTCTATGGGCCTTAGTTGCCTGAAAATAAATCAATTTTATTATTATTATTTTAAATTTCTTTGACATATCTCGGGACCCTAGGGTCCCGGACCTTTGGAAGGCGTACGAGGGGCCGAAGCCAACTCGCAGAGGCCCTTTAGACATTTTTATGTATTGAGGCACCAACCGACGATTATCCCGGTGTGCACTACGCAACTGCACCCAAGGACAACCCCAGGTTGGTGCAGGACTATTGCAGAATATGGAAACAAAATAAATTGGGCTATGGGTTTGGGTGGCTAAATTTTACTGGTGACCTGGAACTATGGAAGGACTATGGCCCCTGCCCGATCAATAGGTAGGTAGGTACAGTAAGCCGTACGTCAGTGGTAATAATAATACGAGTGTTACCATTACCACCGAGATGCGGTCTACTGTATCTACTAAAATATATATATATCTACAAAATTTTATTACCACTAAGCAGTCGTACAATTTTGATAACCTCTAAGTTATAACAGCAACCAGAATATTGAATGTGATCTAAATATGTATAAGTCGTTTATTAAATAACATCTTCTCATCTCTTATCATTAACAAAACTAGTTAATATGTAAATTATTAACATAATTCTAGGGTTTTTAATGATCTCATTAACACATCTAAATATACTTAGTAACAATTTTCAAATAAATCTTAAAACAACTTGATCTAAAATGTAAAATCAAGAACTTACTATCTTGATAGGTGAGCAAGAAATAAGTAGTGGAGCAAAATGGCAACATTGCTCTTGCTTTGCGAAACGCATGAACTTGAAACGCGACCATTGTTGAATTTCGACGGTATTTGTAAATACTTCACGGAAGTGAATTAGAAAGTATCTAAGCAAGGACATTTTTTTTTTTCCAAACCGCTTAGCCTTTTAGAGTTGGGGTTTAGCCGAACAACGAAATCCTCTCAGGGTTTACCTGGGTGCTGGCGAGCCGTTCATTTAAATATTACAAAAATGTTAATACAATCCTTCCTACTTATATATATAATATAATATAATTAACATTAATATATATACGTACATAATATTATAAACGCGAATGTTTGTGAGGCTGGATTGATGTATGGATGGATCGATGTTTGTTACTCTTTCACGCAAAAACTACTGAACGGATTTGGATGTAATTTGGCACACATATAGTTTTTAACCTGGATTAACACATAGGATACTTTTTATCCCAATATTCCGAAGGGATCTAGACTTATGCGGGTGAAACTGCGGGGCGCAGCTAGTACTTTTATAAAGATGATAATGAAAATAATTTATATGTAAGTACATTAATACATACATACCTACATGAGGTTCAATGGTCATTCTATAAGGATACGTGGAATCAAGACCAATAGGAAGTTTTATCTTCAACTTAAAGTTTTATGAAACGTTGGGTACCTACCTACCCACGTCGCTCGTCGTTGGGTACGCAAATCGTGAATAACGCTAGAATATTGTTACGCGCGATTTCAATTATTTTTATCACAAGAGTTTGACGTCGTACTTTAAAACATACCTACAATCGTTAGTGCGAGTTCATTTGTAAACAATTGAACCCAACCACCGTAAAATATTTAATATATTTATTATATTTTATATTTAACAGTCCATATTTTTTCGTTTCTTGTATGGGAACCTTTTTTTACTTTATTCGTCATTATTATTTGTTGTTATAGCGACCATAGTAATACATACTCTGTGAAAATTTCAATGGTTTACTTTTAAGGCCACGGTCTCGAAGTCAGCGATTGCGGGGCGGGGGCGGGAGCGGCGCGACAACACTGGAGCGCATCGCTCGTACGCCGCCGCGCGCCGTTCCGCGCGCTGATGCCTTCGAGGCCAGTTCCATATAAATATATGCATTGAAACGCGCCGCGCCGCCGCTGCCGCCCCGCGCCCGCTGTCTTCGTGTCCGTAGCCTTACGGTTCATGACAGCCCGCTGACAGACAGACTGACAGTGGAGGCTTAGTAATAGGGTGCGGATCCCTAAAGATACCCTTTACCTGTCTATAATGTTAATGACAAAAAAAATCTCCAAGATTGGCTTCTCAGTGATCTTATATTCTTATGACTAGGGTTTATTTTAAGCCCACATAACATTACATTACGCTTAGTTTCCTCGAAGGGTTGGGCAGAGGTGTGCCTGTAGTACTCTCACATTTCGCCAGTTATGTGTTATGTGTGTGTGTGTTGTGTTATGTGTGGGTCTGCCTGCCTAGCCTTTTCACAACTATGTTGGGGTCGGCTTACAGTCTAACTAGATACAGCTGAATACCAGTACTTTACATGAAGCGACTGCCTATTTGGGTCAGTGGCTCCACAATCCAGTAATTGGGTAATACGATACTCCTTAGTAAGACTGGTTGTTAGACTTACGGGCTTTTGACGACCCGTAACGACGTCAATCCACAAATGACAGCCGGGACCAATGGCTTATTGTGCTTTCCGAGGCACTGAGGAGTCTCGGTATGTAATGATGGTCACCCATCCACGGACTAACCTCGGCAGTGGTAGCGTAACCTGATTGCTCCTGCTTACTAACATAACATAACACCAACGTTGTACACTTAGTTCGCAATAAACGTTTTTGACTTTGACTTTGATCAACCCGTGCGGCTGTTATTTCTTAGCCACGAGCTCGTTACCTAGAACAGTGCACTCTGTTCATTAAAGAACTTGCTTTATTAACATGAGAACCGAGCTATTAACAATGAAAAACGGTTATGTTTTTACATATTCATACATTAAAAATGATTTAATATTATCTACCTACTCGATAAGAAGGTCTCAAGACAACATGCAATTTAAATTGATATTATTTATCATAGGATAAGAATCAGCTTTGAACCCACGGTCAATGAATGCAAAAAGTAGGGACAATATCTCAAGAAACCGGTATCGGTTTGCATTTTGGAATTACCAAACCGTAAAAATGTGGAATTTTCAAAACGTAAAATAAAACAAACCTAAAATATTTGTGTAATAGCTTAGTAGGTAACCTACCTAAACATAACAGTTGGAACAATTTCTATGAAAACGTCATGTAATTTGTTCTCCCGGAGTCGCGTCGCGCCTGTCTGCGGAGCCTTAATTCCTGATTATTTATTTAGATAAGTAAGTTGGTTTGTTGGATTGGTTGGTGAGTTCTGCGGTTTGGAGATAGCTCAGTCTCTTGTTAACTGTTAACTTAAATAGAAAAGGAAACAATGATTTTCAATAACTATAAGTTACTCTTTTTATAAACTTAAATTATTTTCATACTGAGTTAACTTTTTTTCGGACGCAAAATAGCTCTACATTTCATTTCGAAAGTCCGAAACTAGTTGAAAAACTACTTACAATCCAAAACGCAAATATGTCTTTAATCTTACGAAGTGTCTAGTCGTCCCTAAACAGATGAATAAAATAACTTAATCGTGCGATTATCGGACGAATAAAATAAATTTGTCGTCCGACTATCCGACGAATAGATAACCCTTAGGGCCGATTTTTCAATCCTCAGTTAAATCGTTGAATAGTTATCTAGCGTATAAAATTATGTGGCTGTTTATCAGGTGAATAAATATTTTCAATTTTTCAATCGTATAATAACTGAAGAATAGTTATCCGTGTTCTTTCTTAACCAACTTCACACTATCATGTGCAAGCGAGGTGCACAGATACAGTATTCAACGTGTTAGACAAGAATAGAAACAAAACGTATGTTGGACATTTTGACGAGATTTCTTAGCTTTTGTTTAGATCCACAGATGGTCAGCAATAATGGCGACCTTTTTTTTTGTTAATTTTTGTACCCATCTTGATAGAAGTGGGTATGTGTTTAGTTAAAAAGGATCAGTAACAAACAAATTTTCTGTGTGTTAACGATGTTTTCGACTTGGTACTAAAAGTTGAGCCTAGTGGTTTTAAATTGTTAAAATAATGTCGCCCCAAAAATGTTAATATAAAGTGATATTTAAAGATATTGAAAAAAACTATCGTCAATTGAATCAAAAACATCAATTTTTTCATGAACACAAGAGCACGAAAACACTCATAGGCAAAGCACATTAAAACCCCAAACAAAAGAAATGTCAAAACATTCTTTATTCCCTAGAATAACGTAGTAACTGAGGCTTGAAAGGACGGTTAACTTTATTCTTCAGTTATGGACTTTAACCGTCCTATACTGACTACCAGACTGTTGAAAAATCCAGAATCACGCTATCTATAGAATAAACGCTATTCGATTCTTTATCTGAGGATTGAAATATCGGCCCTTAGTAAATTAGTCATCCGACTATCGGAAGAATAATTATTTCATCATCCAATAATCGGACGGATATTTATTTTATCATCCGATTATCGGACTATTAATTTATTATATTCATCCCATAATCGGACGATTAATTTATTTAATTCATCCGAAAATCGGACAATTAATTTATTTTATTCATCCGAAAATCGGACGATTAATTTATTTTATTCGTCCGTTTAGCGGACGAGTAGCAACAGCCATATTCTTATGGTGGTTTTTTCTTTGTTTCAGGACCCCGGAAGGTTGTGGTCAAAGGCGTAGATGGCAGGTTCACGTCAGGCCAGCTGGTGGCAATCATGGGGCCTTCCGGCGCTGGCAAGAGCTCGCTACTTAACGCTTTATCTGGATACCGGTAACTGTTATTGTTATCATGGAGGAACATTCTAATTTGAAAGGATCCTGCTACCTATAGGAAATTCATAGGAATTTATGTTCCAGAGGGATCTAGAAAATCAACCTTTGATTTACCAATTATTTGAATTCGACTTAAGACTTCTGACTTTGTAGCCTCATTCAAATTCAGACAAATTCGAATACCACTACCTGCTATGTAAATATCAGTCACAGGAAGTTATCATCATAGCATCCACATATACTAAGTGGGAAAAATACATATCATTGAAGCTTACTCAAAAACTATCCAAGCAAAGTTAATAAAATTAATATGGGACCAATTTCAAAATCGGTCCACAATTGACGAAGAAATCGGCAGACATAAATAAAAAAAAAAGTTACATACGCGACGAACATATTATAACGTCCTCCTTTTTGAAAATCGGTTAAAAACTAAGTTGATTCTCATTTCCTACGATGTGTTTGGGAAAAGATTTTTGCGGTTTTTAACTTTTCTAGCATTCAATCCGATTGAGTTTTTTTTTCCTTATAACTACAAACTTTAAGAAGTATGATCATTTGGCATTAAATATATTTTTTGTGAAAATTGCCCATTTTCTTGCTAGCTGTATTTTTTTTTTCAAAATCTGTGCAGTTCAAAGTTTTTCAATAAGTTAAGGACAGTCACTAAAGACCGGTTCCCTGTAGGTACAACCGTTAAGGTACCCTACCTTTACTACCCCGTCTCAAAAATTCAAAATAAAGCTAAAAAAAAACAGTCAAATGTACTCGTAATTTATATAAACAAGAAACACGCACACACAACACACACAAAAAAGACAGAAAGACACACAAAAAGTGAGTTTAACACAGAAAGTAATTTTACGAGGCTGTTGGTTTTTAAGGTAAGTATGGCGCCAGAGCAATTTCCTTCACTAAAAGGGATGATAGACGTCCGAACAAGTACGCGTACATACGGCTCGACGACCTTTCTCGCCCGTGTGTCATACTAAGTACGCGTACTTTAAAACCGCTGAGTAAGTTCGTCGGCGATCCAACAGGTTTGAAATTTTGCTCGTAGCCCGCCTTTGTTCATAGTTTCGTACGTCTGTAACCGCCGCGAGTCGCGAGCCGCAATTTTGTTTCGACATTTGTGTAATGTTTGTTCAGTTTGGTTCAGAAAATTTGAGAACATCGCGGTACAGTGTCAACAAGCTTCACGTTTGTCACCGACGGCGACCCGAGATCAAGCTTCTCAACTGTCGTTTGTTTCTAGATTAATCTACATTATTATCCAACAGTCATGTTAAAGAATTACTAATCTGTCAAATTACCATTAATTTGGTTTAAAATTACATTATTTTAATAGTATTCTAATGATGCATTTTATTGCGCTGATTCAATAGTTATAGAACTAGCTAAAATGCCTGAAGCGAAAATACTTAAAATTCTAAGGTCTTGCTTAATATTCAGACAGGTCAATAACATTGAACTAGCAACTTCGATTTTGTTTTATTTTTAATAGAAACACGATAATAATCTAACAGGAATTTCTTACCGCGTTTATTCTGAAAGTGGGCAACGTCGGAAATAGATGTCGAATATTTTGCTGTTTTGATTAATTTGGCAATATTACTGTATGGAAATAAGAAATGTGGCTAACTAGCGAACTAGAATATTAATAATGAATTGCAATTACAACACTGAAATTGATGTTGTAACCGTTTTAGGTGTAAAAAAGGCATTTGGAAAGTTTCCAAATACTTTTTTACATATAAAACTAAATATTCGGTATTACGACATAAATTCTTGCATTTCATTGTTAATATACTAGTTGCCTAGTTAGCCACATTTCAAATTTTCATACAGTAATATTGCCAAATTAATCAAAACAGGTAAATATTTGAATGCTATTTACGACGACGCCGACGTTGCTAAATTTTAGGATAAGCGCTCTTAATTTGACTGGTTTTAGACCAACACTTATTCTAAAATTAGTTAGGTGGCAAAAAATCACACCATAGTATGGTGTGATTTTTTGTGTTATTATTTGTAAAGTAGTTTGTAGTCTGAAATCGCCAACCCGTCTTGAGCAAACGTGGTGATCAATGCTCGTGCCTTCTCTGTATGAGAAGAGGCCTTTGCCCTGCAGTGGGACAGTAACAGGCTGATATTATTATTATTTTATTATTATTTGTATTATATTAATATTATAAAACTTCTGCGATAGACGGACAAAAAGTATTATTGTATTAAAGTTCCGTTTTTATTTTTAAGGAGCTAATTTTATTACGTATTGAAGGTGGATACACCGCTGGACAGGATGTTGGTTTTTTCCCACAGTATTGTTCTCTATCTTTTATATATCAGCAAAAACACTACCTACTTAACTTAGATACAATGGATAGCTTAACACAATCCACCAAAGAACTACTGACGCCAACTAGTTCAGTTTTGTTTTTTTAATATTTTCTCGTTTCTTTTTTAAATCTTGAAGACTATAGCAGATATTATGATCTCACCCGCTTTGTAGGTCATTATGATCTTAATTTCAATCTTTGTAGTTTTTTAAACGTCTTGTTTCTTTTTGTTGTTATGGATCATGATATCTGAATTAAAATATTGTTATTTTATTATTAATTTTTATAATCTATCAGTGTCGTGTCATCGATTAACTCACCAAAACGTCGGTCATTTTATCAAAAAACATGCCACTAAATGGTATTGTCATTAGGATTTTATATTCAAGTTTTGGATTACGTATTGAAAACATAATTTTGTTTTAAGATTTTAATAACAATATTTGGGGAAAAATGTCTCTCTTTTTTGGTCACATGATTCAGCACTAAAATATTAACGACAACCAGTATTTTGCATGTAGTGACTGCCTATCCGACCTCTACAACCCAGTTACTGGTTTACACGATACACCTTGGCAAGACTGGTCACACTCGTCATTGGACAAGTGCAGTTATACCAACCGAATGTTTATCACACGTTGTGATAGATAATGTCCCTCTTCCCTATACCTACTCCCCCATCTATCCCCATCATCCATCCACCCCCCATATCTTCCTAAAACTTGGACTCACATGAAAGTTCATCATCTACCTAGCCTTTTTTTTCCCAACTATGTTGGGGTCGACTTCCAGACTAACTGGATGCATCTGACAACCAGTATTTTGCATGTAATTACTACCTATCTGACCTCTACAACCCAGTTACTGGTTTACACGATACATCTTGGCAAGACTGGTCACACTCGTCATTGGACTCACTTTCAAGTTAGTCATTAACATTTCTTTCTTACTCCAGGTCCGCAGGCGTAACAGGCGAACTTTTGGTAAATGGGCAACCAAGAGACGAGCAGCATTTCCAGAGGTCATCCTGCTACATAACCCAGGAGGACTTACTCCAGCCACTGCTGACTGTACGCGAAGCTATGGACGTCGCGGCCAGGTTGAAGGTACCTAGAGGATCAAAGGCACCTTCAGAGGAGATCCTGCAAGAAATGGGACTGTTGGAGCATCAGCACACGAGAACGGATATGTTATCGGGCGGGCAGAAGAAGAGGTTGGTTGAGTTTTTGAATTTTCGTGACGTCACTGCGTTTGTTGGCTATTTGATCGTCCTTTGTTAAATACCTTTGTTCAAAAAGTTTTAGATTGAAGAAAAACATTTTTCCGCTTACTGCCTCCTAAGTTTAAATTGTTTAAATCTTTGCTAATAAAAATTGATCAGATAGAACCGTGCAACAATGGCAAGGTTGCGAAACTGTTGTCGGAAAGAAAATTTCCTAATTGTAGTGTAATTGAAATTATCCCACTGTTGTTTTACGGTAGGTAGATACAGACTTGTGGGTAGAAAATGAAATACCTGGTTATTGTGCATTGTTTAACCTATGTGGACACGCATTTTAAGTAAATCTGATGTCGTTTATCTAGAAATATTGAAAAGCTTTTTTTATTCAAAATCAACATACGGAAAGTATTGAAAACTTGCATATGGAACCTATTTAAAAATACAAGGTGAGGTAATGACATAATTTTGTATTTTTCTTGTTCTTTTCTTTTGGTTAGTTATTATTTTTCGTTCTGAATACCTACTTAATGCTTGCAGATTATATTATGAATGAGGATTCAAAAAGATTAAACGTAGGTATCGTTTATGTTTCTTTTTTTTTGTGAAAAATAAGGCCGTTGAAGTTCTTTGTAGTCGTCGGCACTTAACTTGGCAAGATTCATTTTCGCTGGTTTTTCCATTTTCTAAAATAAATTATGGCAATAAAGACATGCAATAAAAGTGTCAAGTTTGACATGCGCAAACTTACTCCCAATACGCCAAAACCTAGCCAAGTCACGTGCCGGCGACTGTATACGGATACTGAGGGCTTCCTTGTGGATTACTTACTTTAAATTCAAGGGTCACTGTCCGTCCGTGCCATCTACACACCGTGTCTTTGGAAAAAAAGGGATTCATATTCAAAATTATTTGATGTTATTTTTGACCATTTTGATTTTGATTTTGACCAAAGAAATCTAAACAAATACCTGCTTCCTCATTTTATGATACGGCCCAAAACCCAAAGGTTGATAACCTAACCGTTAAGGCAAGTAGGTACAGACAATCGACTTTTTTTACAACAACATTTATTACGGTAACTTGAAGTGGGTAATCTTGAAGATTTTCTTATATGTTTCCTTTACCTAAGTTAGTGATGAATAGTGACGCAATCATTTAAGTAATATTTATTCTCACAACGGATAGAGAATTGCACAAGCTTCGAATGTTATAATTATACCACTAAAGCATCGTGCTCTGTAATTATAGATACATCGCAAAGTAATATTTTAGCAACAGACGTTGGTATATAGTCTCTTATCGATCTTGAAGGTTTCCTCACTAACTATGCTGCATTGCAACGAGCTAACGAACTCGTATTTTATCAATCGGCTCATGTATCTCAGCCTTCTGCATTCCACAAGACTTTTCTTTCCTAATATTCAAATAATTTCACCTACAGGAATTATTAGGCATTAATGGCCTCCCCAACCATCGTCACATCTACAGGCTCTGTACTTCTTACATCCAGCATTCCCGATTTAAACTACTTTATTTCTTCCAGGTTATCCATAGCACTGGAGCTGGTGAACAACCCACCGATCTTTTTCCTGGACGAGCCCACAAGTGGACTAGACACAGTGACTACGACGGCATGCGTCAAAGTGCTGAAGCAACTGGCGAGGCAAGGCAGGACCGTCGTGTGCACCATACATCAGCCTTCTGCTTCGTTGTTGGAGATGTTTGATCAGGTAAGAACAGTTAGATGTATACCTACATACTTAAGTTCTCTTTTCTCGTTTTTGGCACTAGCTATACAAGAGTATAACACAAACCATGGTGTAGTATATGTAAACCGAATTTCCCGCGTTCACTACCGCTTCGTTAGAAGGCTCCTGCAGACAGGCGCGACGCGACTCTAGTGGAACATTTAAGTAACTTCATGGAAATTGTTCTCTGTAAAGATGTGTTGTACAAACGGAGCCATTCAGTAGATAACGTGTGCCAGGGTGTGCTGAACGAACTTACCGTCACTTGTGGGCACTATATAATGCTAGTGAGCAGAACTAGGAGCTAGTGAAAACAGCTTTCTTCGATAGCTTGATTGTACCAACCTACACTGTAGGTAAAAACAGGTAGGTTGAAACGGGTTGGTCCATGTTCTAAGGTCGGGCGTACCTGTCTACCTACCTATCTACAGGTAGGTGTACGCCCAATCGAATGGACGAAAGGAAAAAAAAATAAGTGTCGTTTCGCCTGTTTCGCGCGAGTTAATTCAAGAGAATCATCCAATAACCCTTACTTGCGATGATACAGACAATGCTGTCTGAAACTTTCTTTCAATCACACGAAAAAGGGACCATTAACGGGTTCTTTTAATAGTCGGTTTTCGGAACATCGTTAAATCTTGACGACTGTGTATCATTAAATTATGTTTATGTTAAAGTATGTTAATGCACATTATTGAGGATACCGCGCGCAGCCAATTTGCATTCACTTAGTTACTGCTATAGTTCGTTGCCCACCCATACTTATTGTTTTATTTACCTACAGGAATTTAAATCCTAACCGTAAACTGCCTGGTTTTCACATTCGGAAAAAGTCTTGAGTTTTCCTGGTAGTGGTATTGTAAAACCCAAATGAAGGATTAGGTACCTTACCTGTTAAGAAGTTGAGCTGCAGTATAATTTATCCTTTTTGAGAAAACGTCGATTGAAGAGAATAAAACGGGTTTTTTTCCTTAAATGTAATGTTTTAAATAAATTGATTCTTGTCAGTTTAGCCGGAGCTGAGACAACAGATAAACGAGACATAGGTCAACAAAAAAAAAAACAATTTCAAACTGGTATTACCTCCTACCAAAAATTGCTCAACGCGGCTATCTAAGGAAGTTTTCACTTCAAAAACTAAGAAGAGGTTTACACTGTAGAGTTTTTAGGTTGCATGACTTTCCTATGCAAAAATATGATTAATATTTAACTCGATATTATATAGCTGTTGCATCGCTTATCGCTTAAAGGTTGAGCAAACAGTCGCGACGAGACTCTGGTGGAACAATTTCTATGTAAACTTCATAAAATTGTTTCACCGTAGTCGCGTCACGGCTGTTCGCGGGAGCCTTAAGGCTTTAATTGAGCTACAATAATACCGAAATTAAAACTAGACGCGAGGTTTTAGCGAGTGTCAATTTTTTCGCAACGACGTTAGCTAAAAATATGCATTATTTTTTTCCGTCTTGAACATTTTTCATTGAAATAATTACTCAATTAGGCATTGAGGTAGGTAGATATGTTTATAATTTAGGCATTAGATACCATAATTAAAATCCAAACCCAACCGGTCAAGTCATTTATAGTTCTCAGAGTTTTTTGTTCCAACTGACTACAAAACTACAACCTGAAAAAACTTGCTAGGTCAGTTCATTACAAAAACTGGAGCTAACTGGTTTACCTGCTTGTTTTTCAATAATGTCAAGAAACTATGGCTATTTATGGCTGTTAATAAAAAATATAAAAAAAGCCACTTTATATCATGCAAACTCTCTATACAGTGCAATGATTTTAAAATTACGATTACTATGCTAATTTAAGTCATTAGATTATGGAACATAATATAATATCTATTATAAAATTGATAAGTGTCAAACGCTTCATTTGACAGTGACATATACATGACAATAAATAATCGATACTTGGTTTTTGATACCAATAAAATTTATTAAAATTTTTGAATTGTTAATTTATATAAAAACCATGAAACGCAATATTTCGTCGTTTCCGTACTTATTCAATAATTTCATTCACGTAATCACGTTTAATGTTACGATTAGCTTTTTCAACGATTAGATTTTTGCAAGCTCATCAAGGTGTTCACCGAAGCGATCTGCGGTCGATTGTATCTCTTCATATTCTGTGTCATAGTCCTACTTCTTTCTTATATCTATGGTCCTACAGGATGGTGCGTTGAGGTTGAGGCTGCAGCTGCTTCGAGAACGTTATCTTTTTAATCTTCTTTAAAAAAAATAAGGGTGTTTCTTTACGAAGCGTAGATTATTGTTTTGTGGATCAAAAATAACTTAGAGGTGTGACTCCTACCTAGCTTAACTACTTATGTCTTGGTGGTTTTGGAAAATACATAAATCTTGCAATTTATTAGAATTTGTTTAGTAGGTGTAATATCTAATAAAAAAAAAAACGTTTTTAAATCTCGCAAAGTTTATATTGGTTATTTATAATTTCTCCGCTATTACGCAATCCTTTTGTTAAGACCTCGACACCTGTCCGTCATGGTCGGTTTACCTACTCAGCCTTGAAAATTCGCATACCTGCATTCTTTCATTTGCAATAAAATTAGAAATTTAAACAAACCTTTATTACAGTCCGTTCAACAGATTTTGACTTCTATACCGTAGGAATAAGGATGGCATTAAAAGCAAAAAAGTGTTTACAATACCAACTGTTTACTGCAGCTGCCATTTGTCATGCCATCAACGCAATAGAAGTCAAAATCGGTTGAACGGACTGCAAAAAAGATTTATTTAAATGTCTAATCTTATTACAAATGGAGTATAGTTGAAATCAGTGGCCTAGTTTTGAAAGAATGTCTGATTTTCGAATATTCTACGGGGTTTTGATTTTGAGTCGATTTATCAATACTATATGGAACTCGAATTTGCTCCATATCCTTATATGAATGGATAACACTATGATACCTTTAAAAATTTGCTCTGAAGCTAAGATCAACGGTTTGAAGGTAAACCCAAGCTTAGATGGCTGACGTCAAACAGGATTTCATCATCTTGGACCCTAGGGTTGGCATGTTTTTTTTTTTTTTTTTTTTCAGGATGGGAAATCATCAAATGACTTCTCCCGCTCTGGGCAGAGCGAGAGGGTGTGTCAGACTTTTATTGACTAAAACCCACCCGTGTTCCTTCCGTTGCCTGAGTGCCGGGGCCGCGGTATCCCTTTCGGACAAACCCGCATGATAAAGATGAAAATAGGGCAGTCTAGAAAATTGCACTTGACCAGAGGGCATAGACAAAGTGACAGTCTATCAACAGAAAACGATGATGGAAAAGTCAAAAATGCATTGGACTGACATTAAGGTACAATTCCGTAGCCGGCAGCAGCAGCAGGCGACGTATCGCCGCGACACGACTGGTTTCTATGAATTTCTATGAAATACCTTCCGTAGCTAGCGACACGTGCTTCGCCTGCAGTTGCCGCCTGCGGTTGACTACAGAATTGTACCATATGGCAAAACCTAAAAAAGAAACTAGAAATGCAACTGTCATCGGCATACGAAACTAAAAATAGAAATACTATCACTGACGTTAGTAATTATAATAAATAAATAATTATATAACAAGGCAATAAAGACATTTTAAATTACTACTTCTACCACCAATAGTTTTAATCAAAATACTGTGTATCCTCCTCGTCACTTTCATAAATATTATAGCAATGGCATTATAAAACAGCGACTTGAAATTAAATCACAATCTAGAGTATTTTTATTAAATATAAGATAATAATAATTTTATATATAATATAATATATATTACTTAATATATATTAAGTAATATATATTATATTATATATAATATAATAATATAGTTGAATAAAGGAAATAATAATATTAATTATTATGGTATATACCCGCGGCAAGGCCGGCGGCGGCATTGTGTGTAAGGAGCCATTAGACAAGAAACGCGATTGTCACTTGTCTAGGCTCTCAGGCTTAGGCAGGTTTAGATGAGCGTGACAGTATGTACAGTAAGGCAGTTCAACGCTGACTTTCATCTGGGCTCGTGTAAATACTAGTTTCAACCCGTCTTTTTTCGGGCCCAGTATCTTCCCCTGCCTGACTTACCACCGATCTCGTTTACATGAACCCACTGACTGAGTTCAAAATTCCACGTCACTGGATCCTGTCACTGCCATCGTATAAACTGAGTGAGAAAATATTTAGATACTTATCTGAAAATAATAATTATTGCGAATGTTTGGTTTATTGAGGAAAATCAAAGCATATCATTATAAAAGTCTAATGTGTTATGTTACAAAAACATAACAATTACAATGTTATGTTTTATGTTATACCTAGTAACAATATGTTATTACCACATCATTAGTCAGAATTATTATTAAAGTTATTAACTCGTCCACACCTTTAATCGTGACTTATTGCAATATTTCTATTTGTAGTTAACATTGTTTTATTGTTACTAGGAATCGTAGACAAAGCATTAATTTTATACTTAGATAAGTGTTATCATTGGTAGTTTATTAGGTACTTGGCCTTGGATATCTCTAAGTGTGAATGCTTTATAGCTCTGTATATACTGATTTCAGGAATGGCTTTAAAAACAAAGCATTTTTACAAAAAAAAACAACCGACTTCCAAAAAAAAAAACTGCAGAAAAATAACTTTAATTTCGGATTTTTTTTAAAGAAACTCACATAGATACCTACATACACACATGAACCCTGAAAATATTAAACTCCTTTTTGGGCATCGTGTAAAAATAGATGATTCCGACGTACTGAGAACCTCATCCTCCTTAAAAAAGCAAACATTACAAATAACTTTAAAAAAACATTAGGTATATTACATTTATAACAGAACATTATAAAAGAACTGATGCGTTTTTTTTATCAAGACAAAAACCGAATACCTACTTAAATAGGTCAACACGGTGTAAAAAAGGCTTGTTGTAAAGGCTTGTGCAGACCAGCGTGACTTGTCGCGCGACGCGACACCGGTTATTGTTATACTGGGAAGTTTTCTTAGAAATTGTATTGTTCGTGTCGCGCCTTAACGGTGGAAGAAAAGAATGTTTATAACAAGATGTGTAAACTTTATTGTAATTTGTGCAAGCCCATAAAACTTTCTTCGGTCCGATTGAAAGTAAGTAATTAGGTGCTGACACCTGTGGGGTGTTTGCGTGACACACTAAACAGTAGCTTGCTTGCAGTGGCTTTCATTTTGACAGTTCAAAAACATTAATTGCGTTATTTACGTTGTAGAATTTTTTTTCAAACATGAAGCAATGGATGAGCAAATATCCTTCAAAATCTGAAAGTGATTGAAAGTGTATTACGTAATTAGGGTGCTGGCACTGCTGCTCAAATCAATGCAATCTGTGAAAAGAGACAGTAGCGGAGATATATCTTTTCTATTTTGAAAGATATTATTTAATTTTACTGGCTGTGTTTTGGACTCAAACCACAGTATAAATAAGTAACAGTATTAAATCTTCATAGGCCGAAGTGACGCGTTTTGAAATCTCAGTGTAATCAGGTACCTACGCAACAGTATCGAGTGCGCGGCAGTTAAGCACAGACGCGGAAGATTTATTTACCGAGTCACTGCCGAGATAATATTAATACTGTTACTTTATTATACTGTGCTCAAACCAAAGGTTGTATAAAATAAGTTCGTGACGATCGTGACTGACTGCGTGCGATTGCCATTGTTCCATTAACATCGTTATTATTTACATAATGAATCTAATCACCGATATTACACAATGCCTTGTGATTTACTCTGACATTTTCCTTTTTGTATATCTAACAAGGATTGATTTATGTTGAAGAATACAGGCTCTCAGGCTCTGAAAGCCTATGAAGTCGAGATAAAAGCATTTTTCATAAAGAATTAATAAACCATTTCTGTATTTAACATGATTTTTGTCAATCTATGAATAAGCTGTAAATAGCGATTGTGAATTTGTATTGAAATTTCGATTCTGATTCTGAATCAAGACAATCGAATGAGGAACAAAAAATACTACCGAAATACTTAGGAATCAGTACTCAGTACCTACACAAATTTTCAAAAATACCGAAAATTTAGATTTCCCTAGCCAGCTATCTAATTATGCAACACATTTTCGATTTGCAATTGAGTCAAATTGGTTTCGTTTGACTAGAATTGCTTTCAATTTACAACTTTTGAAAGCGGTTCTAGTCAAACGAAACCAATTTGACTCAATTGCAAATCGAAAATGTGTTGCGTAATTAGATAGCCGGTCAGGGTTCCGGTGCAGCGAAATTATGCGTTAAATCGAGCGCTTAAAGTATTTTATCAGATGAATATCGTGACACAGTCACTATCAAAGTCAAAGTCAACATAAAATTATTTATTTCAAATAGGCACTTTATTTCAAAATATAAGCACATTAATTTCAACGTCAAAATTACAAGATGATCCTTTCACCAAATATTATGATGCCATTAGATTACCAAACACATATGCAGCATTGCTTCATCACGCGACATGCCAACAATATTGACGTCAATAATTTCTGGTGAAAGAATAACAAATGATACAATGTTGCAGTCTATTATCGGAATTGCACGTGTGGCTATTAGCTGTGCAAACTAGGTCACTTTTCATGGTCACTAGAAGCCGGACAAAGTCAACATCTCTACTCGTGGTTGTCGTGAAAGACTGCTATGTCGTAGTTGACAAAGTAAAGTATACGACAAAGTCAAGGGATTGGTGGATTTAGCTCCTTCCATTCAAATTATTGAGCTGAATGGTGCTGATCCATGCGTCATGTTCGTGAACGGGCGTCGTCAGTTGGGACTGGTCATTTCTTAGCTGCCATGGCTTATTTTAAATTTTTCAATAGGGATGATGACTAAAAATTTTTTTTTAGACCGTCTTTGAGATTATAAAAAAGATATTGGACAAGTATATATATTTTTTTGCGTAATCTAAAGATTACGGCGATACATTGAGATAAAATGTGCCATGACGTCACGAGTATGTAGATTTTATACATACTAGTGACAACTTAAAATGCGTTTTATCTAAGTAATTTTGTATTATGATAAAGCAAAAAATACGTGTCTAATATTTATTTATTGTCTGACTTACGGACTAATTAGAATTTCATTTTTTTAACCCAGTCATAATCCCTATTGTTCTTTTTTTTTTCTTTTTATTACGGACGCTTTTAAAGTGCACGTCTTTCTACATTGTTCTCACATGCATAATTTCAACATGAATGATGTAACCAATATTTTGTAACAAATTTTTGATTTAAAAGAGTGTCCGTGGAGTTTCTTGCCCGTTCTTCTCTATTGGTACCTACTACGCTTTGAAATGGGCAACTAGCTTCATATTTCTGACTGACCGATTCCTTGAGAATTCAAAAGTGCCTGTTAATGATTTAATTAAAATAAATGCTTTGAGTTTGAGTTTGGGTAGCAACGTTTGAGTATGGTTTGAGATAACATTTGAATATAATTGCCCATTTTGAGTGAGACTATGACGGTATAGCTCTAATCCCAATAATGAGAATAAACATTCTGCAAGACCTAGCGATATCCCAGTTAGGTACCTAAGTACTATGCATGCAGGTAGGCCTGGGAAATTCCTGAGAAAAACCTATAAATACTGCTCGGCGCGTATCAAACAGGGGATCAAATGCTAAGTGATTCGGTGATCAGGCCTAATGAACAAAGTTTAATTTTGGAAACTTCTCTGGAATACGAAGATTACATCGGTCTATTGGGATTTCCGAGAGTAACTTCATTCTCTGCTTTGTAATGATTTGATCTAATGATGATGTTATTTTCTATTACAGGTGTACGTGCTTGCAGACGGCCTGTGCATATACCAGGGCGACACAACAGCCATGGTTCCTTTCCTACAGACCGTTGGCCTGCCCTGTCCTAGGCATCACAACCCAGCTGATTTTAGTAAGCATCCTCTTTATTAACTCCAAGCCACAGATTTATACAGATCGCACACTCCGCAGTTTATGTATGGAGCTACAAGTACGCGGCGTGCCCGTCTTGCTGGCCCAATTCAGTGAGTGTAATGTAAACAGAAGATCTAAGAGTCACGTGATAGAAAGAGAGGCATATTCTAGGTGAATATAACTGTAGGTGATTAGCGCTGTGCGACCTGAATTGCACTTTATTGTGTCGTTTCAAGAGTCGCTTTTTATTTTAATGATTTTGCGGAATGTTCCATCTGTATTAATCTGTGTCCAATCCTACCTATACTACATTTGAAATAAGATTAGAAATTGAAACAAACCTTTTTTACAATTCCTTCAACCGATTCTGACTTCTATACCGTAGGAATAAGGATGGCATTTTATGCAAAAAAGTGGTTACAATACCAACTGTTTACTGCAGCTGCCATTTGTCATGCCACCAACGCAATAAAAGTCAAAATCGGTTGAACGGACTATAAAAAAGGTTCAGTTAAATGTCTAATCTTATTACAAATGGAGTCCACAGTTGTATCTGATATTGTGTCGCGATAAGTTATTTTGAGGTGACCTAGTACCTACTTATTACATAACATAACACATCACGCCTGTAATGTTTGAAGGGTTAGGCAGAGGTGTACCTCTAGTACCTACACCAATATTTCGCTACTTATGTTTAAGTTCCATGTAATAGGGGAGGAGCCTATTGCCTTCAACCGGGCACAAATCCAGACTCCGTGCGACTGAGACTGAGAAACTCCTTATACTTACTCGACCTGGGAATCGAACCCTGGACCTCATGCTCAGCAGCAGCGTTTGTCACCGCTAGACCACCGATGCAGTTCGAGCTGACTGTTTTCTAATAATAACATATAATCTGCGTGCGCAACTTATTTGCCAAACATGTAAACAAACACGAGTTTTCCACTTAGACAAATATCAACTTTATTGAAGGATAAATAAAGTTGATTTTAGACAGACTAGAATTGTTGATAAAGTAATTTAAAAAAAAAAGTTGTAGCGAAAACTGAACCTTATGTGGAGGCATTACAATTTTTTTCTAAAACTCGTGTTTGTTTACATGTTTGGCAAATGAATTGCGAACGCAGATTAGGTACCTATTTGCATAACTAGGCACCTATCCAAATCCAAGGCCAAAATGGAACAGACGACAGGAAATATCAAACGGTTTGAAATAAAAAAGTATGCACCATGCAGTCCGCACTAATTAATTATGTCAACTGTATCTTAGAGGTAACTTACTAATTATACATATATTAGTTAGTTGACGGTTTGACCGTATTGTAGTGCTTGCAACAACTGCAAAAGTTGATTACAAAATTGTAGCCTTTACCTCAATTTAATTTCAGCATAATTAGCATAAAAATTATGCTCAGTAAAGATCTCTATCTCACCCCTAACATTGTAAAAACTAAATCAAAGTTAGAAATACACGTACAACAGTTCTGGTAATTATTATTAAAGGCACGTGTATTTCTGACTCAGATTTAGTTGCCTTGCCACGTCAATCAGAACACATGTAGGAAATAAAATCGAGACACACGTTCGCTCGATTAATTGTATGTTGATATGTGAAGAAAAAACATTGATTGTAGTTTGCAGGCAAATAAGGCGTTGATGAGGGAATAATAATAGTTTGAGAAAATTATAATTCGTGCCCATTGAGTTATATGTACGTACGTAGTACATTTCACTCAATGTTCGTGCCACAAGCGTGACTGCCAAGCATCGGCAGGCAAGGCTAGTCTCGGGGTTTGTTTGACGCTTAGGCCCAAAGGGGCGAAATGTGGGCGATCTACTCAACAATTTAGCCTTATCATTTTAGCAACACAAGCGTGACTTTGATAGTGTATCATTCTTCATACATATTTTAAAAGAGATTGTTCGCCAAAGATCCTCGTGTACCCGATAAAAAAGGTGTATACCCAGTATTGCCAACTCCAAAAGTTCAAATTATCGAGTTCCCACGTCGAAATTATCGTTTTTTGGGCAAAATTTTCGTACAAAAGTAAAATAATTTTAAAACCCAACCCTTGACCCTATTCAAATCAAATAGCAATTCAAATTGCTCTCAAAAGGCAAAGAATAATTTCATACTAGAGTCAAAGGGTAAGTATATGCCAAGTTTCACCAGTAGTGGCGCTAGCTGTCCAAACCGTAAACATGTTTTGTCATAGTTTTAAGTTGATATTTTTGATATCACTGTAAAATTTAATAAAAAACTAGAGAGAGATAGAGATACTTACTTGTTGATGTTGATCATAGACATATAAAAATATTTTCTATCTCAATGATGTTGACATAGGTATTAACAATTGACATTGACATTTTTTTGAATTCATTCTGCGTTTAATTTTTATTTGCCAAATTCGTTTTGTTATTGGACCTTAAAATATTTTTTCAGCAAATCTCAAAATTATCGTACGTTTGACATTCATTATCGTACATCGTACCATTGGCCAAATTATCGTACGCCCCCATAATTATCGTACGGGTTGGCAACACTTAATACCTATTCTCCTTAAGGCTTAGGTAGGTAAACAAATCGTAAAACTGGTTTTTATAGATGACACTTTCTTGTTTAAAAATACGATAAAAACAAATTAAATTTATTTTAGATTTTAACAATAGTTTCCTCTTTTAAAAATGTATGTTAAAACTTTATCATAGATATAACTGCTTGAGCACAATTTAAAAAAAAAAATTATAATGTTAATTTAATATTTTGTAATCTGTCTATTGTAAAGAGCCCAAACTCTAAACGCTAACGAATTAGAACGTTGCTAAATTGAAGAGTACAACTGTGACGTAGCATGACAACTAAAGTGACAGGTATTACGTTTAGTCGGCTGTTACTTGACAGCTGTCTTGTCACGTGGTTTTTTTGGTTTACCTTTATTTTAATAGTAAAATAGTTAAATAGGTAATAGTAAAAGTTTAGATAGCTAAACTTATGGAGTATGGGTAATCTGTGGTATGGGTATTCACATTGGTAGGTAGGTATATAAAAGGTAAACTTATAATCACTGGTGATGCTATGAAGTTCCTATTATCAGGCATACTGCCAATTCTAGGTTCTAATTAGTAATACAATACCGAGGACAATACCTACAATTGATTCATAGAACTATGTCATTGTTTTCTTAGATAGGACTCTGTCATATCAATAGGCATGGTTCATAAACTATAGCTAATTTAAGTGCATAATCTTTAGCCGAAAATAATGAAGGTTAGGGACTTTGAATCATCTACCTAGCCCAGCCTTTGCTCATCTATGTTGGGGTCAGCGTCCAGTCTAACCGGATGCAGCTGAAAACCATTTTACATGGAATGACCCCTTAGTAAGACTGGTTACCACACTTTCGGGCTTCTGGCTACCCGTAAGCGTAACGACTGTCAAAGATTACTAAATGACAGCGTATATCATAACGTACTTTCCGAGGCGCGGCCGGGTCTCGATATATAATGGATGGTCACCTATCCACGGACTGACCGTGGCAAGCGTAGCTTAACCATCAATCAACCCGTGCGGCTGTTATTATTTAGCCACAAGTAGGGTTGCCAGGTCCAAAAATAGAAAAGCCGGACACAGATTAATACTTAGCCCGACATTTTGCCCTAAAAGCCTGACACACTGGTTTGTAAAAGAAAAAAAAAGGTTGATACTTGTATTTGTGTATTTATTACTGTTATTATTTGAGACTTCTGCACTCTTAATTATATGATATTCTTATTATGAAACAAATTTTTTTGTTACCATCGCGGGTCTTTCGTTCGGCATCTTTTGGTGGGGCGTCCCGCGGGGTTGACCAAAAGCCTTACAAAAGCCAGACAGGCCGGACTTTTATATATTTTGCCGGACACGATTGTAAAAAGCCGGAAACCTGGCAACCCTAGCCACAAGTCTCTGAATTTCAATATACTTATCTACTTTAAAATATTTTCACAATTTTGACCAGTCGAATTCTCTGGTTCACCTTAACCTGACACTTCAGCATCTATCTAGCACAGTTCAATAGTCTACCAAGCTATCAGCTAATCTACAACGGTAAAAGCAAAACAAAGCTAAGCAAAGCATTTGTAATTCAAATAGCTATTTAATTACGTAAAGTATTAGATACAGGCATTTTAAACAATCTATTGTACTATTGTCTCTCTTAACTTATACGTATATAGGTACCTACATATTATTTATTACTTATGTATACTTTGATGTCAAAATGCAGACTTGAATATTCTGCATATTCTGGTTAGTTTTACATAACTACATATTTACTTAAGTAATTAGTAGGATTCTATTTTGTTGTCTGTTACTGTTATTTATGAAGTAGGTACCTGTCTAAATAATTTGGGGTATTTTTACTGTATTTACCCTCATATAATCACCTAGTGTATTTAAAACCTTTGATCATTTTTCACAACTTTTTTTTTTGTTATTTAAATAAGGAACAAAACAAGATATTAACAAAAACATCACTAAAACCTCAATAGGTTTTTCCGGATGTTGAAACACTTAGCAATTTTAATCATCACATCAGCCGAAAGACGTCCACTGCTGGATATAGGCCTCCCCCAAATGCGGGGGTTTGTCATAATCGCCACGCTTGGCAGGCGGGTTGACGATCGCAGTATGGTGTTAAAATACATAGAGAACGCTGCTGCCATTCTCTAGTGAGTCCCTTAGTCGCCTTTTACGACACCCACGGGAAGAAATGGGATGGTACTATTCTTTACGTCCGGCACCATACGGAACCAATTTTAATACTTACGAATAAATATTTATGGTTAAAACATTGTTAGAAATTAGTCTTGTCTATTTTTAGGTTTAGACTAGACTTTGTAAGGAGCCCCGAGCAAAGCTCTGATGTGTGAGGATTTCGTCAATGGGGAGCGATCTTGTTTCAAATGTTTAAATTCAGATGGTATCTACCTACACCAATAATAACAATTTAATTTCTCTTTCCAGTTATAGAACTAACAGAAACCCCAGATATTATAACCATGCTATCTAAAGAAATGATGAACGGACAGCTTTTTAAATCGGCGAAATTGGACCAACCACCGAGCGAGCTTAATACGAACCAGATGGAGCTAAAGATCAGTTATCAGACGGACGATGCAAACGAAACAGAGATAATACTGTCAAATGAAAAGTGCACTTACAAAGTACTAAAGTTCGAAGGATCAAGTGGCTCCGTAAGTTCGTTGTCCAGTCAGGTGTCTAATGGAGACTCTTCGATGGCTTGGATGAAGATGCAAAAATCGGATTCATCGGAATACTCCACGACGTATTGTGAACAGTTTTCGATTTTGTTGGCGAGGATGATGAAACAAATACTCAGGAATAAAACAGGTATGGAGTAAATAATACTTAGGTACAGTTGTTTTAATTTACGATCTATGCTAAAAAGATAAGGACAAAAATACATCAGGGGGCCTACCACCACCTCTAAAGTAGTATTATTTAAATATTACTTTAGTATGGGAAAAAGATGAAGCTCTACAGGAAGTATAGCTCCCATCTCTTTCCCCCACTGAAGTAAGATTAAAATAATACTGCTTTAGAGGTGTTGGTAGCATCCCTGAACGAAGGAACATGTGCAAAACTGATAGGAAGTACCTGGACGAAGGACGCCCAGAACCGTGCAGACTGGCAGAAAATAAATGAGGCTTTGGCCCATTACTGGATATTTCCGAGCCGAGATGATGATGATGCGAGGAATCAGCATTCACTTTCGAAACTAGTCATTAAAAAGGAAGAACAACCATTACATGTTGAATATTAGATAAGAGTCCGTATGGATCCTAAGTGTGTTCCCTATTTAAATATCGCCCGTAATAATATTTTCCATTTCCATCCTTCAGGTATCTGCATCCAGTTCATTCACCACGTGATGTGCGGCGTGCTGATCGGCACGTGTTTCTTCAACATGTCTAACGACGGCACGCAGATGTTCAACCACCTCAAGCTCTGCGTAGGACTCGTCATATTCTTTGCGTATACCCAGATTATGGTTCCAGTGCTTGTTTGTAAGTATCTTTAGTTTGCATTTGCGTTTACAGCATCAGCTCAATTATTCAAATTTGGCAAAAAGCTTCCTTTATTGAAATGCTATTGAATCTGTTTCCATTTCTCACTTCATGTATTTTTTGTTTATTTTATTCTGGTTACTTAACCCGCCAACTTTGTCAGTAAATATGTCATCGAAGAAGCAATTTTATATTCTTGGTAAATTTCTTCTCATATCTTATTCGAGTTTGGAGAGCTAAATTTCAAGTCTTCTCTATACGAAATTTACCTTTTACTTTCTGATTCCAGATCCCCAAGAAGTGAAACTAGTAAAGAAAGAGCACTTCAACTGCTGGTACAGCCTCACTCCATACTACGCGGCCCTCACAGTATCCAAGCTACCCATCCAAGTGACATTCAACATCATATTCTCTACAATCGTGTACTTCATGACCGGCGTTCCGTTCTCTGTGATGCGGTTCGGGACCTTCTGTCTCGTTGGCAACGTCGTGTCGCTGGCTGCTGAGGGCATGGGTCTGGCTATTGGATCTGTGTTTAATGTTACGGTGAGTAGGAATATTGTTTTTTTTGTCTCTATCCTTAAAGAGTTCTTATTTTCGTACGACAGAAAATTGTCTTGGCGATGTTTGAGGGTTATATCACGCAGGATCCGACTTAAACCCCATGGTGTTCTTTTTTCCACCTGATGCCCGAGACTTCTTGCGTTATGGATTGTCTATGGTTCGAGCAAAAACCCTTGTACCATAAACCGTTTCATCCATTAGCTATCTAATTGTAATAATGCAACAATTGGAAGATTACAGTAGGTACCCATTTGCAACCTATCCACAGTCAGTAATCCTGTGTTATGTCGTGGGTATCTTAAATGCGAGCAGGGGAAGGACAGGCAGTTGCATTATCATCTACCTTAACTATATTAATTAGATTATCTTCTATTTTCCAGAACGGCTGCGCCATCGGACCATCAGCGATAGCTCCATTTCTTGGCCTAGCTATCTACGGCTTCGACTTCGCTCACGAGATCCCTCTCATGATGAACATCCTCATGAAGACGTCCTTCATCAGGTGCGGTATCGTCGCTATGGTCCTCACCATTTTCGGCTTCGACCGGCAACCTTTAGATTGTGATGACATGTACTGCCATTTCGCGAAACCGGAGGTCTTAATAAAATATTTGGATGTAGAAAACACTTCGGTTTGGTTGGAAATTGCCACAATGGTTGGTATCATGCTTGTCTTCCGATCGATGTGTTACATCGGTCTGAGATGGCGGTTCGCTACATGATCTTACAATTTTACACGCAACCAATTTCCTTTTAGGATTTTGTTTATTAATTGTGATATTAACATCAATTGCATTACACATTTCTGTTAGTACAAAATTATGTTTGATTTCTTGTGATAATTTTAAATTATTAAGATGTATGTAAATCCCATTTTATTATGTAGTTAAATCGAAGGTTAACACTAATCTATGTTCAGTTATTTGAAGGTTTTAATATGTTCATGGATCTTTGTCTCGAATTGTTTATTAACTATAGATTATTTATGTTATTCTTAGCGGTGTAATAAAACTTTACTGAGACGGCATTTTTTCCGAGGCAGGGTCAAAATTACAATACATGACCTATTGTAAGGATTAGTAATTCATTAGGTTTTGTAGGCCCGTTACTAGGTCATAACCTCAGACTTCTTATGTGACTACATACCTAACAGTCAATTCAGTGACCCAGACCTTTGTGCCTGAAAAATTCATCCTGAATTGTTAATATTTACTAAAAGAAAGGAGTTCTAGTAGTATTGAACATTGCTCATAGCTTTTTATAATGCAAAAATGCTGAAAAATAGAAATGATAAAAATCTCCTTCTGTACCTCACACATCATACATAGGTTTCTGAGCAATTCGTGACACATTTCTGAAAACTCAGGAAATACTTTAATACTTACTTTGAGAGTTCAGCTCAGAAACCAGGAATTGATCAATCCATTTATATCACAAATTCACGAAAACATGTTATACATAAGCGTTATGTATCCAACCAAAGATACTATGTACAGTAGATTAAGTGACTGATATTTGTACAAGTTCAAATTAAAATAACTAGCGAAACCCATCACTTTTGTGCAGTTTCACTAGCTAATTTCATTTGACCTTGTTTATTTTTAACTAGATGATAAAAAAGGCGGTGTACTCATTTCTCTTGCCCTTAATTTTTATAGTTCGGTATATTAACTTAATTTTTATTAGTACCTATAGTTATGAGTCTTTTCACTTTCGACGTCTATAGAAGACGTCATAACAACAAAACTTCTATTGTGTCTCGTTGACGGCAAACCGAATAAATCTCCAAAAGTGTAGTTAATATTTTACAAACCAAGAATAGGTTGATTTCAATTCATAAGACCAGTAAATTAAAACTTTACTATGTTTGGAACTATCTAAGGCTATGGTCTCCTATAGACACTATCGGCCGGCGTGACGCTGCCTACAGCGTACGTAGGCCGCGTCACGATGCTTACTATAGAAATGTTCTGTTGCGGTCTCTTTCACACGTCGACTTCGGCGTCTTGTTGCGTTCAGACGTCGATCGGAACGTTGAAGTTGAAGTCGGACGTCGCATAGACCATAAAATAGGAGACCAAAGACTAACTGTCACATAGAAAAATATACCTTGTCTTTGTTCATACAAAGACAAGGTATATTTTTCTATGTCTAGTCACTCCCATGAATGACACCTACACGATGACGTGTAGGTGTCATTCATGGGAGTGACTTACAGTGCGTTCATTATAACTTGACCCGTGACGCGATTGGCCACTGAATTTTGCAGTCTTAGTTTCAATACCAAGAGTTCAAAATGGCGACTGACAGAACAGTACTACCAATCACATGACTGCAAAATTCAGTTTTACCAGTCGCGTCACGGATCAAGTTATAATGAACGCACTAGTGCGTTCATTATAACTTGCGTCACCCTAAGCCAAACCCTAAAGGAATGAGGTCGACTATAGGACCTTTATTGGGCCATTTGAATCTAAGTAAAGGACCTATATGTGATTTTACGTACATTCAAAATTGAAAATGGTAAGTAGGTAGTAACTCAAAGCGATTAACTATGTGGCTTCTACTTCTTTTCGTTTCGACGGTACATCTATAATGTTGCTTATACATTTTGGGCCCAGTAGGTGGCCACATTTATTGCGGCTACCACTCAGCTATTTGGCTATGAAGGTACTATGACTAAGTTACTATAAATTATGAATACCTGCCTAAAATTAAGAGCGTTTATTCTGAAAGTGGGCAACGTCGCACAAATATTTCGCTGTTTTGATTAATTTGGCAATATTACTGTATGGAAATACGAAATGTAGCTAACTAGCAAACTAGAATATTGATTATGAAATGCAATAATTAATATCATTATACCGAATATTTAGTTTTAGATGTCAAAAAAGTACGGGGTACAACATTAAATTCAATGTTATAATTGCAATTCATTATAAATATTCTAGTTCGCTAGTTAGCCACATTTCTTATTTTCATACAGTAATATTGCCAAATTCATCAAACCAGGTCAAATTTTGACAGCTATCTGCGACGTTGCCAACTTTTAGGATAAACGCTCTTAAATTAACCTTTTATAGAATATAATGATATTTTGTAAATATTAGAACAAGTTAATATGTTATTTTTATTATAATGGGACCATTATCAGTGTGATATTTATAAGCATGCAGCCCAGTACTTCAATAAAAACGTATTTTTTAAGATAGTTGGTGTTGGCATTTGAAAATGTAAAGATTTATGATATTACAAGTAGTCACATGCAAATATGGTATTTGTAGTAGATGAAAGCGAACAAAGTAGGGACATTATTCTAGAGAATATCTCTAAAATGTTTTCCAATATTTCGAATGTAAAATTCAGTCCATCTTCTTGCGCCCATTCCTAATAAATTATAGCAAAAATATTTTGGTGGAAAAAGGTAATTAAGATGTAATGGCTGTCACACAGCGTAAAATAATCGTGATATATGTAATTTATGATTAACATTTAGGGGTTTGCTTATTTTTTTTTTTTAATACAAAATGTAATGCCTCTATTGCAGCCAAATATGACTTGAAGTAAGCAGCGATTCTGAAAGCTTTATGCAATAGCTTGAATCCGCATCAGTGAGAATTTTGAGCAGTATCCAGCCGATGAGTTGCTTACTGAGAAAAGTCAGCGGCTAACTGCCCTTATTTATACGCATTATGGACATGCATGGTATTAAAGATAGCAAATAGGTAGCTGCAAGCTACAAGTCATATTTGGTTGCCTAGGCCAAAAGAGAGGTGTATCTCAACGCGAAAGCGAAAATAAACCGTATGGACACGACATAGAACTTTGATTCTATAGATTTTAGACCGTCATAAGGTTTATTTTTACTTGGCATGGAAATTTTTGACCTATCGCAAGTGACAAATGAAACCCAGCCCGTACAGATGTATTAAAGCAGTGTTATTATTAATTTGAAGTGTAACTTACTAACGGATTTCATTCGTCAAATGTCCGTAAAATGTCAAGTTTTTTATACTTTTTATATGAAACCGAAATAAAATATAAATTGACAAGTAAATAATTGTTTTATTTATCCTAATTCTTTAGGGCAGTAAAATTACACTAAATGACAGTCGGTTATACCTCAACACAAGTTAGATGTCGCATAAATTTGAAATTTAGCATTCACACATTTAAATTTTACGAATGTTTTTTTATATCATCATTCATTTTATTTATCATTTGTTTATATCACTTTACAAGTTATTGCGTTTGCGTAAAGATCATTTTCGTCTAAATAAGTAATAAAGATTGGTTATTTTGAAGGCGCACTCAGTTCGGATGGTGATCGGTTTTACGAATTTTGCCGATGCTACATCTAAGTTGTGTCGTACTGTACCTACATTAAAATTAATTAATTTAAAATCATAGGCGAGTATCAGAAACATAATAAGTGTGGTTTTGCACTTTACACTTAGCTAAGCGGAGGTGGCAAACAATATTCCGCAAGTTTGTATAATAAAAGAAAAAAACATCAACCCGTCTTCAGACGCAGTCGGGTAACAAAAACGGCAGGAACCTATGTTTATTTATTGCATATACCACTTACTGGGAATGGTGATTTATTGCTTACACCGCTTACTGGGAATGGTGATTTATTGCATACACCGCTTACTGGGAATGGTGATCGCGGTTATAAATTAATATAATCCAAGGGAATACAACCAGTAAAAGTAAATTGAAAAACTACTTTAAAACTTTAGCTGCTATTCATATATATAGACTGAATTCGCAAAACTTAAGTATACAAAATGTAAGAAACTTAAGTTTTGAGCACTTAAAAATACACGCTATGTATCTCTGTTGTAATATAAATCTGAAACTATAAAATATATCTATCTCTTTCCTGCTCCCTTGTCGCGCCTCTTCTTAACATGTTTCTTAGTTTTAGTTTTCCTTCTTTCGGCTTTCTCCTCTTTCACAGCTTTTTTCCTTAACTTTTTACTGTTGGGTGACTCATCTCTGGGCCTCACGGTGTTTTTGAACTGCTTTGATGATTCTGTTAAAAGTATTTAAGTAATTTTAATAGAGACTTTTACTTCGTAGTTTACAACAGACTGGGTAGGACCAGTCAAAATAATGTTGTTGTTATTATAATGCCTCACTAACAACGAAATAAAGGCCTTATAGTAGAGGTATGAGGAACAGGATGTAAAGTTCACTCATACTAGAAATGATCCTGCGACCAGACGGGTGTTGTGTCTGAGAGGCTACTGTCCGACGATTGTTGTTGGGACGTTGTAAATTAAATGCTAGTTCGCGTGGTAAACTATGATTATGCGTGACGTCAGTATGATGCGTAGTTCGCATGTGGCGATGTAGATGCCGTCACAGCTTAAATAAAAGCGTGCTGTTGGAATTTCAAGTTTCGGTGCTAAGCCGAGCGTTAAAAATCCAACAAGTCCAGTATCGCCTAGTGTTAGTAACAACGGGCATAGAGCACCCCAGTGGTGCATATTGTGCTGTCCGGCTGTACCTAGCTGTTGCAACCTATCTACCGCCTTTAATAGTATGGCCCAGGTAATGGTCATCATCTGCCCAGCCTTTTCACAACTAAATTGGGGTCGGCTTCCAGTCTAACCGGATGCAGTTGAATGCCTTTCTGACCTCCACAACCTAGTTACTGGGTAATATCATATTACCCACATTGGCTGTTTCTATTTAGCCACAATCCCTAAGTGCCACTGTCCACGGTCGCGTAGCTTCATAGACGCGTATTCGTCATTATACGCTTGGTGTACACCTGCTCACAGCTTACATACAAAACTATGAAACTCTGTCGACGTAGCGGCAACTTCGCGCTCGCGTCGCTGCATGCAGGCTTCATGACGCATGCCGTACTGCATGTCATACGCCTGGGCGTACATCGAGCGAAAGCACGTAATGATATGCCAAAATAACGTCTTCGTCGTCCAACAGCATTGTCACAAATGATTGAAAACGTACGCTTGTTATACGCCTCGTGGACAGGGTTCAGTACGCTGCGCTGCTCAAGCTGTTTGGCGTATTTTGAAGCGTCTATGAAGCTACGCCCGTGGACAGTGACCCTAAGCCAACGGTTGCTATGCTAGTAAAACAACTTACCATCACCATCATCTTCTGTCCCTTCTGAGTCACTATCAGAGCCACTAGCAGAGATATCATCTTCTTGCAGTATGTCAGGCTTATCAGCTGCAGTGAGGTCTTCATTGAAACCAGCTATCTTCTTGTATGCTAAGTCTTCTGTATCACCCTTCTTAGCTTTTGTGATGTCTCTCTCATAGTTTATCACCTGAAATATATAATTATGAGGAAACCGATTAAGCATAGAAGGAATATTAAAACATGATGAAATAAAAACATGAGTACAGCTTGTCCATTCTGAAATGACTCACTCCCGCATTACCGTGTGCGTTGGTAAATGCGGTAGTGGTGCGCGTCATTTCAGAGTGGACCAGCTTTACCTAGTTAGATCAATTTAAAGCAAAATTATCTGAAACTGCATCACAAATTCACAACTTAACTGGATCACATACTAACTTGCACAAACCTTGTTTTATACAATTAGAACAAATAAAATAATTAAGTAAAAGTTCTCTGTGTATTTCACAGTATAATTTAAGTCCTAAACCTGCATCTTTTAGGCTATTAACAAAATAAACTAGTTTGCAACAACTATGGCCTCAGACAATATTTTGATGACACATTTTTGATGATTGTTACTGATTCTTTATTATGTTGGATTTATGATTAGACTCAAATCACTTTAGCGTGGCAATATCAGTTATTGCTCTTCCTCTAATCTCTTTGTAGGAACCAAAACAATAAAATATGAATGGTTTTTCATTATTGGAACATGTTGAACATCACAATAGATATTGTTACACAGGGCGTTAATGGACTTTATTTCAGTTTTTGAAATTAGAAAATGTAGATGACAATGACCGCTTTTGCCACGCTAAAGCAATATGGGTATAGTATCAATGACTGATGACTGATCTTACCTCAGTAAGTCTCTTTGGAATGTAGATATTTTTGAAAGCTTCCTCTTCTACTTGCTCCTGAGCTGTCATATCCTCAAAGTTCCGTGAAGCTGTCTTCTCAGACAGTTTCTCAAGACATTCCTCCAAATTATTCTCATTAATAGTGGAATCAGTTATAAAATCAAACAATTCCTTTACAGTTAATGTGGCTACTCCCTTTTTCCTGAAGAAGTCAGAGATATTTGTGCAATCTTTACGTAAGAACTCAAAAGCATGTGGATGATCATGCTCTACCGACTGTGACACATCTATGATCACTACATTGCCTTGGTGGTATAAAAGGTTAAATTCTGATAAGTCAGCATGCACTAATTTGCAAATATTGAACATTTTCCACATCATCATGACAATATCTCTGTATATTGATCGAGCTGTTGACTGTGATATTTCAACGTCTTTGAGTTTTGGTGATGGCCAGCCATCTTCTCCCATGAAAGACATAACCAACACATGGCTACGTAAAATTACTGGTTCCGGTACACTTAATTGAGCATTGTGCATTCGTACAAGATTTCTCATCTCTTTTTCAGCCCATGTTCGCACCATCTTACGTGGATTAGACTTGCAGTAACCGTTCCTGAATCTGTATTCTCCTGATACATATTTGTCTCTGTCTTTAAAGACTAAAATGGAAGTTTTGAAGATTTTAACAGCATAGTCTTTCCCATCTTTTGAGGTTGCGTGGTAAACATTAGCTTCTTTGCCCGTGGATATGCAACCGTTAATTTCGTTGATGATGCCTCTGTTTAGAAGTTTGAATAAGATCATTTTGGTGCGTGGATCCATGACCTGCTCAGCAGTAGCTCTGTCATGTTTGTCTTTGATTCTTATCCTGTCATTATCATGCTTTCTATCGTTAATATCCATGAATTTTTCAGTTTTTCTCGACATTGGCTCATATTTGTCAACATTTATTTTGTGGACGTATTTCTTGAACAACTTTTCGCTCGGTTGGTATGTGCTGACTTTACTTGAAGGTGTTTGGGAGTTGACATTGGTTTTCTTCTTGTTCTGACCCGGGTCATCAGAGTCGTGAAAGTATTCGTCTGAATTCAAATCGTCATCATCTTCAGATTCACTGCTTAGAGTTTTTATTAGTGGAACATCTGAAAACTACAACGTTAACATGTTAAAATGTGCCGGAGGGTCAGCTTAAAGGTCTTATTTCATAATAATAATATTGTAGTTGTTAACATGTTGCACAATAAAATACGTGAGAATGCGACTTACCCGAACCGTTTTCACCTTCACAGTTATATCTTCTTCGTAATCACTGAACTGGCCGTCCGCCATTTCGGTAAAGAGACTTTACAGTTAAAGATACTTTTAAGTTAACAATGAATATTTTAGAACTTTCTGCGTTTTATACGGTTAAAAATAAATTACACAATATTTTACAACCTCAACCCATGCGGATTTGGGATTTTGTTTTTGTAATTTTGACACTGACATGCAGTGACAGTTGACAACTGATGTTGAAGGATTTTCGCACTTTGTTCCACGTACCAAACTAACGCATATTTTTGTTCTTTTTTATTTATAGGTAGGTTTGTAATTTGTTAGGTAAAGAATATTCATTCTTCATCTAACAAATTACAAATACAACGGTTTAACGATACAAGGATCCTTGGTGCGTGGCCAAATTCGGAACTAACACCACCATTTGCACAGTTTTTAACCGACTTCAAAAAGTAGGAGGTCCTCCATTCGACTGTATATTTCTTCTTTTTTTTACTATCTATTTTCGTGTATGTCCAAGTTTCTTTGGCTAATATAGGCAAATCAATTTGAACTTTGCTGAAGGGTTGATATCGGATCTACGTTGTATGTAGGTTGGTACCTACAAGGACCGCGTTAGTCTAACTATGGTCTAAATACTTACGTTTATATAAATACGTATATGTCCCTACTTTGGGTTTGCATAATCCTTAGGGGAATATAGGCGCGGCGTAGGTAGGTACCTATGTAGATAGGGGCGAGTTGATTGAGTAATGACCCAATTCAATGTCAATTGGAAAAATTGCGACGTCGTGTTTTATAAATATTTGATCTACCTGATTAATTGACCAATCCCCTGTACTTATATTAACTACCGGGACTTTGTTGACCCTGTACTTGACTTTGTCGCATTTTAATTATGGACATAGGCCTTTGGTCAACTTTATGTCATGTCAAATTCTCTTAATGTCTTTGCCAAAATGTGTCGTTTAATGGGGGTCGTGATAACTTTACAATAGTTTTTACAGATCTTTAAGAAAAATCAAAGGGATAATGTAGTTACGCGTATTTGTATGCTTTCCGAGTTAATCTTGGACATCACTGACATTGGTGAAGGAAAACATCATGAGGGGACCTTGACTTATAATCAATATACCTATGTCGAAAATCGCTAACTCATCTTGAGCAAGCATGGTGATCAACTTATGCCTTCTCTGTAGGTTCATACCTAGAGGCCTTTGCCCTGCAGTGAAACAATAATAGGCTGGTATTACTACCCAATTCTGGATTGAATTCCAGGCTAAGCGACTTCCAGTTCCAAGTCACCAAATTTAATTTTAGTTAAAATCAAGTAATAAAAGTATAATTTTATGTGGAGATTTTAATATTAATATTTTAGATGTTACTCCATTAAGTATTAGACTTCATAATCTGTCTAGGTCTTATAATTTAATAAACTTGTTTTTTAAACCTACTAGGATCACGGCATCTTCTTCAACTTGTCTAGATAATATATTTAGTGATTGTGATGCCAAAAATAAAATAGTGTTAAGTGACTTAACGTCTGACCACTGTGGTTTATTAGCTAGTTTCCCCATGCCATACATAAAAAGCCGCATAAAATAGAATGCGGGCCTTATACAGCTAGTCGTTGCAATACGTTTAAAAATAATATAGCTCATAGAATTGCACCATCTATGAACACGAGCATCCCAATGAAATCTATGGAGCCCTTTTTGATGTTGTGCAAAAAGAGTACCTATCTACTTTCAAGACTAAAACTATTCAAATTAATGGCACCTCCGTTGGTTTTAAGCAATGGGCCACTCCAGGAATTTATAAAAGTAGAGCGAGACTATACGAGTTATATGGTTTGAAAAAATACAGGTTTGAAACTCCTTTCCTAGAGTATGTCAAAAATTATTTAAACAGGTTTGTGTTTTTGCTAAATCTAAATTTTTAAGCGATACAATTAAAAAATCCAATAATAAAGTAAAAACCAATTGGAAAATTATTAACAATGAAAAGGGTAAGTCGGTTAAACAAGATAAACAACTTGAGATTATGGTCGACAGTAAATTAGTTAAAGCAGCTGACGTAGCTGAGGCGGTTAATGAGTTTTTTGCCAACATACCTGTACCTACCACTCGCTCCTTAAATTCATCCCCGTCTAAAGCTGAAAACCTTTTGCTTAGTAGTGTGTCTAAAAATAGTCCCTTATTTAGCTTCGAACATGTAACGCTTCGTGATGTAGTTAATGTTTTTAACACACTCAAGTCTAAAAACACTGTTGATTACTGGGGCATTTCCATTAAACTTTTAAGTAATATAATAGACATCGTAGGCCCTAGATAGGGGCCTGTTACTTTTAATAAATGTGTTGATTTAGGAACTTTTCCTGACCTCATGAAGAATAGTAAAGTCATACCATTATTTAAATCAGGTAATAAAAGTGACGTTGGCAATTTCAGGCCTATTTCTATCTTACCTGCATTTAGCAAAATATTTGAAAAGTTTATACTGAAGCAGTTGCTACAACATTTTAATTTAAATAGCCTCCTTCATAATGAACAATATGGCTTTACAAAAGGTCGTTCGACTACAGATGCGGGTGTTGCTTTGCTGAGACACATATTTAACGCATGGGAGAACTCGCAAAATGCTATTGGGGTTTTCTGTGATCTCTCCAAAGCCTTTGATTGCGAGCACCATGACACGCTTTTGCGTAAAAGCGTCATTACGGTGTGCAAAACGAAGCTCTCAACGTTATAAATTCTTATTTACATAATAGGTCCCAATGAGTAGATTTTAATGGTGTGAAATCTTCTGGGCTACTAGTTCAGTTAGGTGTACATCAAGGCTCAATACTGGGTCCATTCTTGTTCTTCGGGCATATCAATGACTTACCATTCTATTTAAAGGGTATCTGCGAAGTTGTACTGTTTGCAGATGATAGGTACCTCTCTTATTTTTAAAGTAGACAGGAATAGACAAGATTTTGACGATGTAAACAGTGCACTCTCAATGGTTACGGATTGGTTTACGACAAATAACCTAGTTCTCAATGCTAAGAAAACGAAATGTGTAAAGTTTGCCCTACCAAATGTTAGAAATCTAGGTCCCAACATCGTCTTAGATAAAGAGGTGCTTGATTCTCTGTAAGCGGCAGTTTTTCTGGGCATAATAGTAGATGCCAAACTTCAGTGGGGCCCACATATATCGAGCCTAGCGGGAAGGGGCTCAGTTCGGCCGCCTACGCCGTCAGGAAAGTAAGACAATACACTGACGTCGATACAGCTCGGTTAGTCTATATTTTAGTTATATTCATAGCGTTATGTCCTACGGTCTTCTGCTGTGGGGCAAAGCTGCTAATATTCAAAATATATTTGTTCTTCAAAAACGAGCTGTTCGAGCTATTTATCAGCTAGGTCCCAGAGTTTCTCTGGGAGATTTTTTCAAAGATATTGGTATCCTCACGGTGGCATCTCAATTCATCTTCGCCAATATCTTATACACGATTATTTTTAAATCGTTCTGGAGCCAAAACACAGTGACTCCAGACGATTAATAGGTACTATTAGCATTGTTATTGTTTTTTTAAGACATCTAATATAGAAGTTAGAAATTTATCACTTTTATTCTTTCATTCGAGTTAAATCTTAGTAGCGCTCACACTATTTCATTCATAAACGCAAGATCGTACGCGATCCGCTCGGTGATGACGTAGCGCGGCACAGCTGTGCGTGTGCGAGTCCGGCTGCAAGTAAGTACCTGCAAGTAGGTATTTCATTTCTGGTACGATAGGTTGGTGTAAGTTCATTCACCTCGTTATCTCTCGTTTGTATCGGAAGCACGGCACGGTGTTTACCACTATCACATCTCCTCGTAAACGAGAGAAACTAATTGAAATTTCATTCACCACTCTCGCATCACGAAATCACTAGTACTCGTACCTTTTCAACTAGACACGACGAGTACACTTGGGAGTTGTATTTAAGGCCTTGAATCGAGTGTCGACCAATCGAGCTAATAGGTACTTAATAAGCATACCTACCTACCATATTTATGATAAATAAAAAGAATACTGCCTAAACCAATTTTTATGCGACAATGCTTGCTTGCGAGTAGCTACGCGGCTTCTACAAAGGCAGGCAATGTAAACAGAAAAAATGAATCGTTTTATCTGTCGAATAGAGTTCATTATAAGATGGTGGTGCCCTTTTCTATGAAAATATTGGAGCGAATTAAGACCTTATTTTTATACCCTTAACCGCGGAATTCGGTTGTGCATCCTTTTGAAGTCCGGTCGGACACTTCTCAGAATAATTTTAGTAAACTGCGTACCTACTTACCTTGTACCTAGTTTGGTGAATTTTTTATTTGTTACCGTTTACGGCTAAGAAATAAAGTCTGAATTCGCTTTTCGTATTTTTATTTGTGTACCTATTTATCTATTGCGTATGTGTTTTTATGCTGTCTGATCGATGAATGGATTTTTCAATGGGTACCGTTCGCAAGTGTTGCCTTTCGTCGATACGTTTTACACACATATGCATTGATCGCAGTTACTTCGAGTTCTCATTATTTCACAAAAAAAACAATAAATCAGATTTTTCGTGTTTTTTTTAAATTGTAATTTATTGAAAATAATAGTCCCAATCGTTTCGAGTTCGATGATCGAGTTTATGGCTTTTCGTTCCAGAACGAGCTAAAATTAACCGTGTATATTAGGCAAAATATACACTTATACACTAAAAACAGTGATTTTCACAATGTTAACACTAGAAATAAGGACAAACTACGAGCTCCCTTTCACCGGATTCATAAAGTTCATAACTCATTTGTTGGGCTTGGTATAACCTTTTATAACAAGCTAACCTCTTCTTTGCTAGATTTGCCTTTTAATGCGTTTAAAACGAAAGTAAAATCCCAGCTTAGTTCAAAGGCATACTATTATATCAACGACTACTTAAATGATAAGAATAGTTGGTCGCTGTGATTAACTCAAGACAATGTTTATGTTCTTTCTCCAGCTTACGTACTGACAAGTTATATGAGTTTATATAATTTTTTCTATTATTTGACTTTTTAAGTCAAGTTATTTTAATTTAACTTGAATTTATTGTTGACGAAATCTACTCATCACAATGTTTTTTTTATGAGTTGTATTGCAATATGTGGTTAGCTAGTGACCTCGACAATTGATCATATTATTTATTGTTATTAGTAATTAACTCTTTGTTTATTTATTTTACATCGATGGTCCTAGTTTATCATTTATAACTTCCAGTTACAACTATAGCGGGCACGCCCTTTATGCCTGGAGGCTTTTTATTTAGTTATTAAGTTCTGTTTGCGTTTAGTTTTTTATTTCGGCATGAGTATAGTTCTTGATGATTTTGTTTGGTATATTGGCGTGTGCTAGCTAACATATGGCTAATAATTTAAATTATGTTTTGTGTTGCGTAATGTAAATTATTTTGAATACTATTATATAGTTTTTTTTTTTTTTGTTCTTCTATCTGAACAGACAGCTGTGCTGTTGGGGAGTTTGTTGCGCCACTTCTTCTTCCCAGCGAATGCACTAGGAAGTGGTGAAGGGTGGGCGTTTTGGGGGACTGTCTTATGTAATTTTGACGTTCGAAAAGTGCTGATTCTCAGCCTAGTTTGAATATGACTTTTGAATTTTGAATTTTGAATTGCCAACATAAGCAGCAGCTGAAAACTCTCGCCCAGGTTCTACACTGGTTGGAGGAATAGACAATAGGTAGAAACTTATATGCTGTTTTTAAGTAATATCCACAAACTCCTCCATTTTCAAACAGGCTCATTTCACGTCTAATACTATTTGCCAACCCCCATTCATTTTGTAGTACGTATCGTACGGCGTATCTAAGGGTTGTTTTTTTGTCGATATGTAATAAATGCTAAGACAATTTTTCGCCTTTTAGCTTCTGGTTTTAGGTAGATCTAGAGTAAAATAACTGGTCTATTAATATATTTTAGGCAAGATGTCAAGGCGCAACGCACTACGGAATGCAAACTAGACCTGTTTGTGGCAATCCCGAAAATCCCGAGATTAGCCAAGTACAGTCTCGGAATTTTCGGGGTCAGAAAACGGCCGGGATCCTGGGATCGATTCGGGATCCCGGGATTGTGTTCTCTCGTTGCCGACTCGTGATGGACTGTTTCTACTCTGGCGCAGTGGCTTATTGCGTTTTCTAAGCATCGCCCACTGGCGCAGCTTCAAACTGCGCACGAAAAAAAAATGATTTGTTACGTCTACCTACTATTTACCTATCCTACCTTTCGATTCTAAATGATCGTAATTTCTTCGCGGGAAAGTCCGAAAGGGATACCGTGGCCCCTGGCAATGTACAGGCAACACTGAAGGAACACGGGTGGGTGAGTCTGACACGCCTTTCCGCTCAGAGCGCAAAAAAAAACAAACGTAATTTATGACGTAGTACTACTATTACCTACTACCTACTGCAAAACCATAAAATCTCCTTCATCCATCTTCTTCTTTTCGAGTCGATGATAAAAGTAAAAATATTATATTATATGTTAGATGAGTTAGGCCCAGTACATGGCCACGCCAATGGCCGTTTTCACATTGGACGATAACGATAACTTACTAGTTTCATACAATTACCAGATACTAAACACATTCACTCTGTGTCGGTGTAGTGAACGGTATCGTCACCGACATTGATTGTCGTACCGATATCGGCGGACAACACAGTGCACTTGTTCACTAATGCCATTATTACCTCGAATACACATTACACTTCTGGAATCGCGCGGCGATGTAAGCTTTTGCTGCCGCAACGCGAAGTATTCGAGGCTGATACCGCATGACAATAAGCTGTTGGTTACATTTTGTCACACACCGATATCGTCTCGATATTGTCGGCCGATATCGTTATCGTCCAAGCTGACGATATGTCGGTGTCGTTATGGTCCCAGTGTGAAAACGGCCATTCGCTGCATCAGTGGCGTTTTTTAGGTCTTCTGAGGACCTAAAAAACGCCACTGATGCCGCGAATGCAGAAATCACCATAAATATTGTAATCTCATTTTATGTTCAGGGAATCAGGAAACAATGACTTGCTTTATAAAACGGAAAACCTGTACCTTTGTCGTCATCTAATTAGATTTGGTGAATCACAATTAATTGTTCCTTTTAATTGCAAAAGCACAGAAATCAGGGAACTACCTGCCACATAATCTGTCTCATACCGTTTCCTCTTAGAGCAACGGTTATTAAGGGAAAACCAGCGTTTCGTAGCTACTCAGAAAACAATATTGCATGGAATTGTTTTTTTAATGGGTCGAATCGATGTTCAGATGTCTATTATGACGTTAAGCAATAAAATACATATTATTATTAGGTCTAGGTTGAGAAGTATCGATAATACGTTAATAGTGTGTAGAACATATTTATTGTTTTATTTATTTCCATCGTTTGTTTTGCTTATTATCTTATTTGTATTTAAAGTACTTATCTTTCCTGTACCATTGTTCGTGTTGTCTACATCATGTACTCAACCTAGTTTTTCGAAAGGTACATACCTATCTTTTGGCAGCAAGTATCTGTTAAGTTTTACAATGTAGGTACACACGGCTACACATCAAGCTATACATTTCCAGTATAAGCTGACCTCGTATTGTACGGAAATCCTATATAATGCGAGATCAGCATAAACTGGAAATGTATAGCTTGATGTGTAGCCGTGTGTACCTACTACCCGATGCATTATGGGCAGTCAACTCCGCGTCCACCATGCTGATATTATGCATATTTATAGTGAAACCATCTTTAAGCGAGTTTTGCGATTTTTGGTAGTGGGTCCTACCAAAAATCTTTCAACGCACCTAAAAAAGTTTACAAACTTATGGATTCGTGTCAGCGACGCCCCATAGGGCTTTACTTATAGTATATAGATGGCGCTCATACCACTTTTAAGTTATAACTTATACAATTACTGAAGATACGAAGCTATCCACTCTAGCCGATCATGGTGTTCTCATACTCCAGGATAACTACACCATAATTATCTCAAATTTAGGGAATCATCGAAATCAGTTCTGTGGTTATGACGTAGGTAATTCGAAAAAACCCACTAATTTCCACATTATACGATTTACCCCAGCTTCTTTCCTTCTGAGTCAGTAGCTTACATCTTATTGGTCAGCATCATAATCCGTGCTCTGGCCCACTCCACATTCCTAGTATATTGGCCTTTACCTCCTAATTAATGTCATAGAAAAACCAAATTTGCAAGGTACCTTTCAACGTAGAGCTCTTTAACCAAGGTGTATAAGTTGACCTCTCATTGTACGGAAATTCTATACAATGCGAGATCAGCTCTGGAAATGTATAGCTTGATATGTAGCCGTGTGTACCATGGAGTTTATATCACACAATTGTAATGTATAAGACAATTAATTGTCTTACAAGCGTAGGTGACTGTGGCGAAGACTTAAGACAGGTTAACTCCATAATGCTACTTACATAGGTAGTCACATGAGTTATGTCGATAGCGTTTGATTATAACAAGTAGTGCGATGAATGTTGTCTAGATGCTTTTGCCTTTTGAGAAATATTTCCTCTTGGGGTCATTTGTTTATAGTTTTTTCTTGAATTATATATTAACAGGTTTGTGCAAAAATAGACACAAATTAACACTATGAATTATTGTGTGAAAAAAGAAATTAAACTAGAATTCATGCACCTTGCTTGATTGCGGCACATTGCTCGCAGAACAGATGGCCAATGGGGCCGAAAGGTTCTGCAGTGGCGACCGCGTACCAAAAGACATAGAGTTGGTAGACAAGGTGGACCGATGACGTTGTGAAGGCCGCAGGAATCCGCTGGATCTAGGAAGAACCGGACGAAGTGGTGCTGCTTGTGGGAGGCCTGTGTTCAGCAGTGTACGTTTCATCGAGTCATGGTAATTGAGATAATGGAATGGAAGTGAGATAGTTATAAATAAAGGTCTCGAATAGAAGCTACATAAGTATGTTGGTCAACAATTGAAGAGAGAAGGCTAGTTTCAATATCAATAACAAAAAAGTTTAGAAAAATATCACAAACACTTGGTTGCAAGCATTTACGCTTCAGATTTCACGAAATCCTGACCGAAAATTACCATTATTATATGTTAAAACAATAGAAACATTATAACTTAAAAACTTTTTATTGCAATTTGTTCGCAGTTGATTAACCATGTAATAAAGGTCGATGTCGACCTCCATATTACTAATTAGCGTAGTAACACAAAAAGTAACTGTCAAGGCAAATGTAAAAGGAAATGTAAAAATTAAGGAATCGGATTTGGTCGAAAACTCGTTGTACCTATATGGTCTAATGTATCTTTTGCTTCCTATATGAAGTAGGCTAGTACGATAACACGTGTTCTTAATTGAATATGGGTTCGTAAACTTTTACGTCTTTTTCATGCTATTTATACAGCATCTAAACGAGAGTGCATCAGCGGGTGGAGTCAAATCATCGTGACCGTACTGTCAAGAGTTTACTAAAAAGAAGATGAACTATAGTAAAGATTACATCTTTTTGTCGTTGAAGATGTATTTTAGTAGTGCAAAGAGCCAAGTGTGAGGACGTGCAGTCATCATCTAGTAATAGATGCAGAAAAATTGCACGCTCTTCCTTTTATTCCTTAGAATCAACCATCTTGTATGATATTGGCAGCTACAATCTAAGACTAGAAACACTTCGGACATCTCCGAATGATGAATGGCAAATATTTGATAATTTTGTATTCTCTGAACCTCGATGAAATCTTTCATTACTTATTCTGTTTTTTTAAAACAAGGATCCCATCCTTTTTTCTATGATCCGAGTTTATTAATTTATTAATTTTTCAGTAAAAACCGTAATAAATTGCAGTAATGTGTATATATTAATTAGACCGTAATTTGATCAGTAATTGATTATATTTAATTTACGATCTACCGTTCACTTTAACAGTTGGTTAAAGATATATTATTTTTAGCGGTACTGATACAAGGTCTCGTATTAGTTAAACAAATAACCTTTTTTTTACCAGCTTAGGTCCATGCATTACTACAGTGTCTTTTCCAAATTTCTAAGTGAGAATAAAGTATGAGGCCGACATTGCATCTTTGCCAAGCGTGTTTTCAAGAAGCGTTGTGGGTGTCGTCATGTTCATTTTCTACTAATTCCTCTACAAACTTCTATGATATATCTCTTACTATACATAGTATGATGTACAGTATGTAGTAGTATGAGGCACACTGATTCATGTAGTTTAATTACCAGCAAAACACAATAGAAGAAAGCATTGTATTATGAAGCACGTGCTTGAAGTAACGTGACTTATGCAGCTAATTTCAAAAATAATTGACCACAGTGATTGAATTCGTTTAAGTGTTACATTCTACTAGAGAATATAAGCGTGCACTTGATTATACTTCTGTTTCATAAAAGTCATTAATTACCCACGAGTATACAGCTCATGTCATTTTTGCAGTAAGAATATTGATGTGAGAAGTTTTGGGAATGATCATCCTCTTAAAATTTTACATAAACAGGCAATTGATTAAAATGCATCAGTTGTGACGATTCGATAAAGTTTGTGAGTCGGCAAATAACACATTTGTTTAAATTTTACTGGAGTAACCTTACGAAGTGAATTGGCGTCGCTCAATAGTATTTAAGAAGGCTACACGATGATTGACGAGTCAAACCTTCGGTTCAGAGGCACGCGGCCGGCCGCAGCCGCCATTCACAGTACAGTGCACATTTGAAAACTTTATTTTCTTCGAATAAAACTTACGTGTTGAGTGAAAGAAGATAAAGCGAAAATGCCTGCCGATTCAGATCTTATTGTACCCGATGGGGAGGATCGAGGTGTGGACAAGGATAACTACAAGTCACTTGCAGATAGATCCAAGCATGAAGATTTCATCAGGCGAGCAGTGGACCTGTTGGTTGAACGAGTGGTTTTTGGAAGGTCTTCCAGGACATCGAAGGTTGTGGAGTGGGCTTGTCCTGAGGATATTAAGAAAGCGATAGATTTGAAGCCGAGAGATTCGCCAGTATCTCACGATGAGCTCCTGGCACTAATGGCTGATGTGAGTTTTTAATATATTTTTTGGTTCTTTGGTTTTAGTTTTTAGAAATCGGTTGAAGAAAATATTATACTTTATCATTGGTTTATTTTTTATTTGCCTGGGATATTCTAATCATCATTACTCTAATGAATTTATTTCGATTATTTTATTCATAAATAACTGTGTCAATAAATAATCACAATCGGATTATCTTGAAGTAAAAGTATTTGTATTGTATTACTATTGTACTCGTATATAGTGTTTACCTTATAATGCTAGAGTTGTTAGCTATAACCTACTTCTCTTTCTTTTTCAGGTTGCTCGCTACTCTGTTAACACAGGCCATCCATACTTCGTCAATCAATTGTTTTCTTCAGTCGATCCTTATGGTTTGGTTGGTCAGTGGCTAACTGATGCTTTAAACCCAAGCGTTTATACCTTTGAAGTGGCTCCAGTGTTCACTCTGATGGAAGAAGAGGTTCTTCGTGAAATGAGGGCTATAGTCGGATGGCCAGAGGGTGAAGGCGATGGCATATTCTGTCCTGGGGGTTCTATGTCTAATGGTTATGCTATCAGCACTGCTCGGCACTACTTCTATCCTGAAATTAAGGTAAGTTGTTTTTTATTTCAGTAGTGTTCTAGTGTACCTATGTACGTAGGATAGTTATGGTGACAAAGAAGAAGTCAGGTGACTTATGGTGAATTATTGATTAATGAATTAGTAAAATAGTAAACTGATTTGAAACTTTTTCAATAATTGCTTATACTCGAATTGTTTATTTAGTACCTGACAATGTCAATGAACTGCAAAACATTAGCCTTTAGCACGACCTTATAACTTTTATTCACTAAATTAAATCGATCAACTTCGTTCACTGATTCAATTTATGTTTATTAACACACGGTATTTACAACAGGTTGTTAGGCAAATTATTTTATCTCGCTTTGCACTCGTTCATTATATAGATTGCCCGTTTTGCAGGAAGCATACCGTTCGGTGGTTACCTTAACCCCGATTCACCGATCATTATGATCGCGTGCCGTGGTTTGTGTAAACCTTGATATTTTGTTTTATAAAAAAAAAACGTAGTGCTTGTGATTTGGTCTTCTTTGACTAGTTTACGTTTGGGTGTGCTATACTGCCGTGCTAAGCCGAAAGGCGGTATCTCTGAGATACGGCCTTTTAGTTTTTTTTATACCATTCAATAGCTATAACAATTTCGCATCTAATGGTATAAGCCAAATAACGCTATCTAACTTAAAACATTTAAAAAAACGCTAAGAAGTTTCTTTTATCCTTATGTTTCCTTAAATTACAATTTACAAAAACTCAATTTTCTCAAAACTTACTCCGATTGAGATAACGCCTTTCGGCTTAGCAGGGCAGTATAGGTACACCTCTGCTTACTCCTTCGGGGAATAAAGGTGTGATGTTATATGATGTTATGTGTAGTTTTACGGCACTATGGGAAATAAATTATAGAGAGGAATAGCAGATTTTTGAGTAGTCGTTGTGGTGAACCTTGGGGAGACCGGATGTGTCCAGTAGTGAAAGAAAGAAAGAAGAAAAAAAAAGTATTTATTGTGACTCGCACAGGAAAAAAACAAAAACAATAAAAAACAAAGTAACAGTAACAGTTGTGTCTAGTAGTGGATGTCTTGATGGCGATGACGATGATGTTATAGTACTCGCCTTTCGATACTTTCAACTGGAAAATTTTGAGTAGCTTATCAGAAAAGCTTGTCAATATTTGAATTAACAATGGTTATGTTCCCGATTCTCTTGTCAATTGCGAGATCTGTCAATATACATTGATTTTAAGGTCAAGAGGAGATCGTCGTTTATCTCTAAATGTTCAGTATAGTTTTATGTGTCATTTGATTTAGCAGATTTGCATTACTTCCTAGATCTTTGGAGGACAATGAGGGTTGTTAAATTACACTTGATTGATTAATAGCTATCCATGATAGTATGTATTTATCGTATGGATAATTCGATCATAATGACCTAGATGTGCCTGGACTCAATGGGTATCTCATTGGATGCTACTCATCTCAAAGATAAAATTGAAAGGAATACTGCAGCACGCATAGCATGTCATCCATAGAAACGGGTTTTCTACGGTTTTTGTCGACGGAAGAACAGACAAAATGACAAATAGTGATTGTTTATCTGTCGTTTGGTCTATTCTTCCGTCGACAAACCCCGTTTCTATTGTGTTCATGCTAAGCGTGCTGAACTACCATTCAACACTAAGAGTGTTTAATTGCTAAATACTTTTTTGTAACTAATTCAAATCTAGACATTTTTCAGAATTCTTTAATAATCATGATTGATGATAATCATTATTATTTAATTACAAGGGCAAGTTATAACCAAGTTAATAAAATTTAATTAACGACTGTTTTTAACAATGCATAAAATGCATTTGAAAATAATTACGATTTTATGTTAGAATTTTATAACGGTATTTGCAATGACCTTGACCTAAAATTAGGTAAAGATTTTTTTTTTTTTTTTAGTTTACTCTAGTCAAGATCGTCTTCAATTTTTGTTGTTACTGGCATCTTTCAGATCAGCATATGAAATTGTTGGCAGCTTAACTGGACTATTATATTGGTGCTATAATAAATTAAAGCCTCCAGCTAGGGCAAGAAGGTTTTTAGGTTTTTCTAAAACTGCATGCTATTTTATGAATGAAAGTATAACATCATAACGATTACCTTCACTGGAAACAAATTCTATTGGGTACAGAGACAGAATGGTGAAACAAATCGATTATTTTTTCGTGACGTTTCTGAATACTTAGGTCAGAAAAATTCCATTGTGACGTATGGTTTCATAATAAGTAATGTTTAGTGTCAAACATATTATGAGCTGGTTACGCTAAAACACGGCTCTTATTTTGAAATAAGAGCCGTGTTTTAGCGGAGATGGGAAAAGGCTTATGTCCAGCTCTGGGCTCTCAGGATCGTAATGGTAATGGATGAAAATCCTGTTTCTTCTAGTGACTTACATACTCGTATTAAGTTTGCAATTTATTTTATTTTTAATATTTTGACATTTTTATAACATCTTACAATTGCATATTTTATTTTATATAAGATTTTGACATTTTTATAATTTTTTGACAGTTAATATTTTTTTTTATTTTTTTTTATGAATTGTTGAATATTTAAATTTAATTAATCACAATTTTATTTTGGGTTTTTATCTGTTTAGAATTTAAATGTCTGAGTGTAAGCCTATGGACTAGAATTATGTCTGATATAAATAAATTAAAAATTAGATATGATAAGGTCGTAAACTTGCCAATGTTGTAGAACAATTTGCAAACTTGATTAAAAATAGTCAATCTGTTACGTGACTACTTTGCTTGTAGTAAATGTATTGTTATTGAAAACCATGTATAGGTCATGGTATAATAACATTCCGAAACACAATGGTCACGTGGGCAACACAAGTCTACGTCATCACATCTGTGTTACCAGAAGTTTGTAATAAAAACTCCCCAACCACCTTTATTACCTGTGAGAATCCGATAAAACAATGACGTTTTAATTAACAATTTCGTTGGTTTATGTTTAAATTGAATTGTTTCGTTTGATTAGACACATGAAACTACAATTTAAAAGCTTTGGTTTCTGAAAATCTTTCCTTAATCGTGTTTTGTTGCAATAGAGTGGCAACTGGATAGTGACGTAAGCATGTGTTAGTCCCGGAATGCCAGACCTTGTTTTATTAGACCATGGTAGGTCATAGTTAACACTTTGCGGGACACTAAACGCCCCCAGACGTAATAAGTTATTAAGTCCGGGGTCATTTAGTGTCCCGTTATTACTAATAACAATAAAACTTCTACTGTGGCCCGTTCAGTGTCCTTCAACAGATTAAATCATTTATTTAAATTTTGATAATGGGTCGCGTAAGGTCTTATTAAATATTTATGCACTCAAAAATCTACACCTTGGGCTTAAACTATGTCACATTAATTTTAACCTTCCATTTAATTTAGCGACTCGATAGATCCTATTCATACATTATCTACTTAATCGTGTATGTCTACTTTTTCCATGTTTAATTTTTGTAAGTTCTGTTTCAATTTTTTGAATGTTGAAATTATCGATTTTTACTCACCGCACGCACCTCAGATTTTTCGGATATGTGTATTGTATAATTATCAGTTGCTTGAAAAACGGTGAAGGAAAACATCGTGAAGAAACCGGCATGCCTGAGAGATATATCTCGACGGCATGTGAAGCCAAGACAGAGTCCCATGGGCGGCTTTATAACTCTGACACCAGGTTAGTCACTAACCACACGAAAAGAAGATCGATTTTTACTTTTTTACTCACTTACTCCACTTTTCGTTTTAAAAGTTTTAGTTATACGAAGATTCTTAAAATGAAACGTACAGGGCCTAATGTACTGTGTCGGGATCACCTCTGATTTCACTAATGTTCACAACTTTATAAATTAACATGCCTACATTGTTTGATATATGTACCTAATTGTATTAGATCTGTTCAAGTTTTGGGTCTTGCAGAGAATTTGTGGAATTGGGTTGCGAAGGCCAAATTCCTCGGATTCCGAATTAATTGGTTAGTGAGTAGATAAGTTATTGGTTATGAGGTTAGATGCTACTTGTGATACTAAATTCTAAATCTCCATTTGCTCAAAGATAAGTATAATAAATACCTACGTAATTTCAAATAGGATTTCTAAATCCCACAATGAAAGAGATGTTTAACACTTTTATAATGAACAAAAACAGTTTAGTGACGTGCCTGCGGTTTCGGCAATTTTTTTGGAAAAATCCAGTTAAGGAAATATTTTTTAATTTTTTGGTTAAAATAGTCGGCCGGGCCCAACATGGCCGGATACCACGTGCCTCCTGGACACTCCAACTCTAACCAATATCTATAATATAGGTATATGAAAAAAGAACTAAGAAATTAAATAGATATCCGTAATTACTTATCCGTCACACTTATGCTACCTACAATTAAATATCAGTACTAGTCCTTGCTTTTTTATTGTATTTAAACAAGTAATTTCCGCTTTGCTAATGCATGCGTGTACGCATGCTTAATACGTAAGGACTTAATAAAATTCTTCGCGAAGGGTATCCGCGTACTTTGAGGTCATTTCCAAGTTTGTGCAATTACGATCAGACAAATGTAATTCTTAGTGTTGCAAACATTTTGCAGTGCTGATTTTGTTGTTAGATAAAATAATATTATTTACTTACATATGTAGTTATGGTGCAATTTAGTTTTACGAATGGCGATAGGAACTTATTAACGGAGTATATCTCCCCAACCTATAATTGCGTAACACAATTTCAATCACAATCCGAAGGTTTTTTAAGGATATTGCTAACCACTTTTATTATTGATATGTCTAGAATAGATAAAATCGCGCTGCAAAAGAACTAAAACGAACGGGCTAAATTTGAATGGCATCTCGCAGGTCAACCTAGGAGGTTGTCGGCTTCTTAACCGGACTATTCTGTGGGTATCTCAATAATTTAAGGCCTCCAGGATCCAGGGCATCTTAGAAACTAAGCGACTACACACTAAGGGCACCCGCTGTGGGGTACGGACCTCGGCTTAGGGCGTCGCTGGGGGAGGACAACAAGGCACAGGGATCGGATTGATATTATTATTAGGGGAATTTAAAGCTACAGGCTCAGCGGGTCTGGGTCGGGGCCGGTCACAGCTTTGACTGTCTATTTAGACATATTTATATCTTTGGCTAATCCATTGCTTCATAGGTTTGAAAAATGTGTCTACTCAACAACGTAAATAACGCAATGAACGTGGGCGAACTGTCAAAATTAAACCCATTGCGATCAATTGTCATTTTATGTGTGTTACGCAGTTACCCCGCCGGGCTGGGTACGAGAGAAGAAAAAAAATCCGATATGTCCAACAGAGAAACTCATATCTAACCATTTTGAAAACAAAATCTCGTGAACACATCTGTTACCGGCGCGATTCTATAGCCGCCGAGCGCTGTAAGCAAGAATAGTCCTTACGTTGGTTGGTTAATTAGGAGTTTCTTTGATGGTACTTATAGTTTAAATTCAAATTCAAATTCTTTATTAAAATAAAAACAACAAAATATCGTTTATGAAGCTTGCTCTATTTTCTGATAGGTAGAGAGAAGGTCTAGCTCGAAAAAGGTCAGATGCAATGAATGTTGTCAAGTTTTAAGACAACTCTAGAAACTAATTTTGACTCTTCTTCTCCATAGCTCATGGCAGTTAGTGTACCTCATCTTTTATAAACAAAAATAAATATCTACGTTTTATTAGAGCAAATTATGAAATTATGTAAAAACTTAAATTATGATACATTATGATTAATTCATAATATAAACTTAGTATTCAGTAATGATCGAATACCTAATTTAATTACTGAAATATTTCAGACGAGATAACAAACAAACTAATCTAATCTAATCTGTCAATTTTAATTATGCTGACATTGCATGATTACTCAGAAACGAAACTTATTTCATCAGTATCTTCAACCACAATAGAATTATTTAAATTAAAATCTTTGTTTTATTTTCGTTCTTTGGAGTAATGAGATAATGTCGAATTAAATACGTTAATTAAAAGTTATACAATAGCATAATTATCCTATAACGTTCCCACTGCTGGGACTCAGGCCTTCTCTCTTCGAGAGGGAGAGGGCTGTAATCCACCACGCGGGCCCAGTGTGGGTTGGTAGATGTCACATGTCTTCTAGGACATAAAGATTAGATAAAATATTAAATATTTTGTTTGCAATTAATAAACTCAAAAACTACTGGACAAATTTAAAAAAAATCATTCAGAATGCTATTATTTTATTATCACTGAGTAACATAGGCTATATAATTTTAAAATATATCACGGCGAAAGCTAATATAATATAATAATATTATAAAGAGAAAATATTTGTATTTTTGTTTGGATTGAATAAAGTCAAAACTATTGGACAGAATTAAAAAAATATTTCACTAGGAGAATGCTATAATAATAATACCAGCCCGTTACTGTCCCACTGCTGGCAAAGGCCTCTTCTCATACAGAGAAGGCACGAGCATTGATCACCACGCTTGCTCAAGCCGGGTTGGGTATTTCAGACATATATTAACTACAAGTCCAGGTTTCCTCACGGTGTTTTCCTTCACCGATGTCAGTAATGTCCATGATAAACTCAGAAAGTACATATGAATTGAAAAAGTCACATTGGTACTTGCCCGGATTTGAACCCACAACCTTGTGCATGAGAGGCGGGGCCTCAACCACTGGGCCATCACAACATTATTACTAGCTAATTATAAATCTAGGTTTCCCCACACATCAGATCGGATACCACAAGCAAAGAAAAAAAAACGAACACATCCTACTTAAACTCTTTTCAAGTCAAATTTTTTTCCTATGTCCTTTCCTGTCTTATGTGTCTTGTCCTATGGCTGTTTTAGTAAATTTAATGAAACCTCATTATTTACAGAGCAAAGGCGTCTACGCAGTACCAAAGCTGGTTCTCTTCACATCAGAGCTAGCCCATTACTCCACCAAAAAACTTGCCACATTCATGGGTATCGGCGGAGACAACTGCATTATGGTCAAAGCCGACCAGACAGGAAAAATTATCGTCGAAGATTTGGAAGCCAAGATTATTAGTGCTATAGAAGATGGAGCAACTCCTTTCATGGTGACGGCCACTTCTGGTACGACTGTGTATGGTGCTTTTGATCCGTTGGTGGAAATATCTGTGGTGTGCAAGAAGTATAATTTGTGGCTTCATGTGGATGCTGCTTGGGGAGGAGGTGCGTTGATGTCCAAGAAGCACAGACATCTTCTGAATGGGATTGAATTGTAAGTATTTATTATAAAAAATTTACATTAAAAAAACACCTAATTTCAAGTTATAACACCTACGTTTGGTTATATATTATCTGAAACAAATAGCATAAAAATATAGCAGTAATTCATTTTGTTGTACACCAACTCAAAAACTAACACACAAGAGTAACCGAAATGTTGTCCTTATTCACCAAATCATCGTATACCTAAATCTGCGACTCATTCCTTTCATTATAACAAAACAAAACGTTAACATTTCTAACCATTTCACAGGGCGGACTCGGTGACGTGGAACCCTCACAAGCTCTTAGCGGCGCCGCAACAGTGCTCCACCTTCCTAATTAGACACAAGAATGTCCTCAAAGACTGTCATTCATGCAACGCCAAGTACCTCTTCCAGAAGGACAAATTCTACGACACCACTTACGACACCGGAGATAAACATATACAATGCGGCCGGAGGGCAGATGTACTGAAGTTTTGGTTCATGTGGAAAGCTAAAGGCTCCGAGGGATTTGAAAAACATATCGATGCACTCTTCGATAACGCCGTCTTCTTCACCGAACACATCCGACAGCGGGAAGGCTTCGAACTAGTCCTAGATAAGCCAGAGTGCACCAACATAATGTTCTGGTACGTACCTCGCTGCCTTCGTGGTCGCGAAAACGACCCAGACTACAAAGAAAGGCTGCACAAGGTCGCGCCGAAAATAAAAGAGCGAATGATAAAGGAAGGAAGTATGATGGTGACCTACCAGCCGCAAGGCGACCTCGTCAACTTCTTCCGTATCGTTTTCCAAAACTCCGCTCTAGATCACAAGGATATGGTCTACTTCGCGAACGAGTTTGACAGACTCGGTAAAGACATGATAGTTTAAATATTATAATTAATATTTAATTAATACTAAGCGTAAAACTGTACAAATGTCAGTTGACCTGTGATTATGTTTTAATGAATTATAAAATTCGATTTATTACGTAGATTTAACGAATTTAGAGGAATTCTTGTGATTATTGTAAATAAATTATTTAGATTTATGAAACGTTTATTTTTTACTTGATGCGATTTTCAGCGAAGCCTCGTAAATAATGGTGGCAATATATAATAATAATAATGCCATTTATTTCAGGCGACATAAGCCCATACAAATAACAAACACACTTATAAAGACACGCGGAACTATGTAAGCATTATCATTACGATGATGTGAATTGTAATCCAATGTTACCGGATTATAATTTACACTTAAAATGAAATGTGTTTTCAGTTTCATAGTGCATTGTTTCCCACATAAACAAATTATGTTCAAGGTACTTAAATTTTTATTTTATAGACGCAATGTTTTTGTCTCGTAAAACAAGTTTCAACAATCTTTTTTTTTTAAAGCATCATGGAACATTTATTTCTAATATTTATAACGACTAAATAAATGTAGCAATCGTCGTTCTTTGAATTCAGACGTGATAAACGAAAATGAACTGAACGAAAATGAATGCGAATAAATATAAAATTCCAATTTCCACATAATAATATGTAAGATTAATACATAAAGTAATATTCGTTGTTTGATAATCTGAGAATAAAAGGAAGACGTAAAATGTATCATCCGATTTAATATAAGCGGTATCGAGATTGAAAAATTGAGATGTTTTGTTATAATTAGTTGATTTTCCATTTAATTAGAGAAGGATTAAAAGTATCTTCGTATGAAGCCATGTTCATAATACACAAACAAAACTATTCAAACTAGAACTTTGGAGTAATTTGGAAAATTAGCATTTTCGGTTCACATGCAACACCTACCAGCAAATTTAATGTGGCAGTGCTCAATACATTGACAGATGGCTCCCAGGGTAATATGGCCGGGCGCAAATTAGCCACAGGGGTATTAATACCCTATTTACATAGATCATTTGTCAACATTTACGATAGGTGACCAAATGATTCGGTCCAAATACAGACCCCTGTAGCATCCCTCGGGTCTCGTTAGAGGTAGACCAAATAATATTAATAATTCGAATCCAATGTATTGCTAGACTTTTTATTTCAAACCATCAATTGAGATTGATTTTGATTTCAATATTAATGGAAGCAAGTTCTTATTTATTTTTGAGTGTCTATTTATTCGGAAGCTATCGGTAATTATTTTCTTTTGCTGCATCTTCTATTTCATTACATATTAAAAATTAAAGTCGCTTTTCGTGTGTGTTTGTGTGACCGCTTTGTTTTTTAACCTACGCAACAATTTTGATACCGTTTTCACTGCCATTTAGGGAATTTATTCGGGAAGGTTTTTAAGTGTAATATTACATTATTATATTAAAGACATCTCGATGTTTTATGTCGTAAAAACCGTGCGAAGTAGGGGCGGGTCGGTAGTCTAGGATAATTCACTTTCATTATTACTAATCGGAGGAAAAATAATAAATAAGACTTAGTTTCTAATACCACTTGTGAATATTGTAAACGACGGATACAGTGTGGAGTAATTTGTTGTAGAGATTATAGAAAATATCCCTGGAATCGTCTTAAACAACATCACTAACTATCTTCCTAAGGGTGGTTTTTGACTAGCTTCCACCAGCGCAGCTATGTTACTCAGTATTATTCAGCATTCTACGGGTGGAAGAATTTTTAAATTAGTCCAGCAGCTTTTCAGTTTCTTCATTATAAACTAAAATACAAATCTTTGCTCTTTATAATATTAGTGTAGACAATCTATTAGGCAGTCATTTTTTCACTGCAAGTTGATATGAATGGCCATAGCCAATATTGAATGTATGTAGCTCATCAGGAAAAATAATTCGAAAGTATGGTACTCAGAATTGAAAGCAAATAATTAAAATTCACATTTACACTGAAATGTGCTTTACAGTGGTCGGGAAAATAATAAAATGTAAAAGGTCGGTACAATTAATATGAATTTGTTTTTCGTAGTTGACTGAATACGTAAATAGGTCAATTCTTCATACCCAGTTTCTCCATTATGTGTCTTTTCTACGTGTAGATAAAGTTCAATTTTCTTCATGTTTTAATTTCCAGGTTCTTGTTACGGTCTGCTTAGTTTAAGGAACTAAGCATGAGGAAGTGTTTGTCTAGCTCGTTTATCCGGCTAGCTTAGTGTTTAATAACTATTATACTTACGGAGCTCGGCTCTGTCTGATATAGCCTTTTGAAAGGCTACATTAGTAATGATACCTGTAGTAACATCAGTGATCATAGAGAAACGAAGGCGCGAGCCGTCCTCTTATCTGATAATTTGTAATTCATTATTTCTACAAAGACCCCTCGTTGCGTTGTAGCCTCGTTGGTCTAGTGGTTGCAAGCGCTACTGCTGAGCATGAGGTCCTGGGTTCGACTCCCAGGTCGGGCAAAGTGTTATTGAATTTAGATAAGACGAAACTAATCAGGTTCTATCGCCCGCAATCAATAACCCCTTCCTCTTTCTCTCATAAAATTAAAGCTCACACTTGTCCCCCTCTTCAGTCAGTGGGTTGTAACTGTCTTGCTCTCAGCACAGTCCCTAATATTAAATACCTGGGAGTGATTATTGACGAAAAACTTAACTGGCACGCGCATATAGAAGCACTCTGCACTAGAATCAGAAGACTACTATATATTTTTAAAGAACTCAGGCACTCCGCAAATTCGGAACTCTGACTCTTGTGTACCTCAGCCTTTGTCAGTCTATCATTATGTACTGCATCCAAGTGTGGGGCGGTACTTACAAGACCGCAATGGTCCCTGCAGAACGTGCACAACGAGCGGTTCTTAAAGTGATGCTTTTTAAACGTAGAGACTACCCTACTGATCATTTATATTCTGAAGCCGAAGTTCTCACAGTAAGGCAACTATATGTCCTTCGTCAGCCTTGCGGAGACACGCCAACCTTCCATTAGATAAAACTCTGCTTCTAAGACGCCACGGTTTCCCTATATGTAAAACAAACCCCTGTCGATTTGCATTTACAAGTCCACAATTGTTGGTTCACGAGTAGTTCAAGTTCACGCATGTATAATAAAATAAATAAAATTATTCCGTTATACAGATATAACTGATATGAAATTAAAAATAAATTAAGAAAATGGCTCTTATCCTTAACTTATGATGAAATAGAAAATATATTGGCAATAGAATCATAACTTAAACCTACCCTGCAAAAAAGCTTAGCAAACACTCAAACTTCACACACACACCTCCCTACACACAAACTACGATATAGATACACAACCATAATCATTCACTCCATGTGCTATATTAAAAACCACTGTAAATGAACAGAAAAGTCACGATTGTATTGTATTATATAAATTGAAGCCGCAAAATCTCCGACTCCTAAGATACAGGTCTGCGTACTTAGTTTAGGAGCCCGGAAACCTGCCAATAATTTTAAACTTGGTAGTACAACCCTGTTTCCTTAAGCTATGTACTGTGTTGTTGTTTTCACGTACTAATAAACTTATTATTATTATTATTGAGATTTTTCATCAGAAATTTTTCAATAGCAGCTCGGAGTCTGGATTTGTGCCCGGTTGATGGCAATAGGCGCGCCCCCTATTACATGCGACTTAAACATAACTGGAGAACTGGTACATGCAAAGGTACACCTCTGCATAATTAAGTTGTAGGTTATATAGAGCTGATGAGGAGGCAACGGTGTTATATATACGATATGAGATGTCAACAGCAACTTATGAGAAAGAAGGAATACAAGTATAGTAGTGGATACAAAGCACAATATAACACAGAGGTTTCTTATCAAAGATAATTAATAACGAACCATAAATTACATACATACTTAAACCCACGCCTTTTCTATGAGGATAGGTACACACTTCAGAACGCCATCTCTTAAGATTCTTACATACTCCTTTGGTTTCAAGGATATTATAAATAATAAACCAAAAATTATGCGATTAATATATTTTATTTAGAATTCATTGCCGTATAAAAATAATGTCAATATTAGCTCAGTAATAAATTAAATTAAATCACGATCCTTATAATTACAGTTTTATACAAAAACTAGCGGACTTGACAGACATTGTCCTGCCCGAACAGCGCTACCTACCGGGTCCAATTGTGAATTTAAACTATGCAGGGACCCACTCAAATACACACAAAACATTTCATCAAAATCGGTTCTGCCGTTTAGGAGGGATTCAGTGGCATACACACGACCCGACAGAAGAATTATATATAAAAATATTATATTATCAGATCATTAGTTTATCACATCTTCTTCCGGCACTTCCTCTACAGGTATCTCTTCGCAGTTCAGCTGAAAAGGTATAATAAAGTACTAATTAACTTTCTCGATAAGGAAGGATTGCAAGGTGATCGGATGTTATACTTTAACTAGGGAACTAATTGTAACTGTTGCCGTCAGCTCTTCAACTTTCTGTCAACTTTTATGAAAAAGAGTACTCATGTTGAAGTATTTAACTAGAAAAGTGATAAAGTCTGTTCACACTGAGCCGATCCCGCGAGGGAAGCGGGACGCGAATGCGGGCGTCAATACTTGTAGAACGATCGCCTACTAGAAGCCGTTTGCGTGTAAGCACTGAGTGTATTTTTCTTATGAACAATCGCTGGTTCACACGACTTTTGGCGGGTTAGTGATTAGGAAGTGACGCGACTATTCACTCCTGTTTGAACACCTCCATACAAGTTGACACAATCGGGGCGACCGAATTTCATCCTACATCCCGCACGAGATTCGCCTTGGTTTGGCCCGAGCTAAAAAAAGGACAGAACAAGAAAATGCGGGCTGAATTTTGTGAATGATGCTTTGATTAGAAAGAAAGTTAAGTCTGAGTTGGCAGCTAATAGAGATATGGAAGACAAAATTGTGACAAAAGCGATGAGCCTCAACTTGGCTTTCCAGATTATTTTTTTTGTTTTCATACTGTGGTCAATACAGTTAAATGAGGTATTTTTATTTAAACGGGAGCTCTTGGTTATGTGAAAAGGTATATGGCGAATAACATTGATTATAATTAAACATATTAGTCAAAATCATCAATGCTGATGATTCATAAATTCATGTTTCCATTTGAAGTACTATAAATACGACTGCGAATTTTAAAATTAAGGGGTCCTGTAGATTGTGTGGTCCTCAGATTCAGTCGTGACAAAGTCGCAACCCGTTTATCTTTACAAAGCTAGTGTCGCGATGAAGTTGCGCGATTGTATCGCTAAAAATAGTTGTCGTGTGTAACCGCTCTTAAAAGTTCCGAAAAATAATAATGCAGTATAAAAGAAACTAAGCTCAATGTAATATCTTACCAATATTTCATCATTAGGTACTCTAGACAGCAGATCAAGTAATTCATTATTTGGTATTCTATTGGGTCGTAATATTTTTCTCGTGAACTTGTGAATTCCTGTAATGATTGATAATAAAAGTAAGTTACAATGGAAAAACACAACAGTCTTTTTTCTTTGTTCAATTAATACTCTAATTTTGTAGATAAAGGCAGTTTGTCTACCGCATCGTTAACGGAATGGGCACGCCACAATTGTGGCGATAAGTCCCCTCTTTGAGGAGTGGCTAGGCGCCACGGCGTCCTCACCATCCGCCTGACGCAGGTCCTCACCGGACACGGTTGTTTCGGGAGGTTCCCGTTCCGCATAAGGCGGGAGGATACGCCCGGGTGTCACCGCTGTGTGGATCGCCCGGAGGACACGGTGGAGCATACGGTGGAGGTCTGCCTGGCTTGGGCGGAGCACCACCGTGTCCTCACGGAGGCGATCGGCGGCGGCGACCTCTCGCGGCCGGCCCTGGTTCAGGCCATGGTTCGGAGCGAGAGTGCATGGGAGGCCGTCACTTCCTTCTGCGAAGCAGTAATGCTCGCGAAGGAGAAGACGGAACGCGTAGGGAGAGGCAAGATTCACGCCCTCGCGCTCCTAGTCGCCGCAGGAGACGCCCCGAGCGTCGGGAGTCGCAAGCCCACTTCCGGCCACCGTAGGCGCGGGCTTGCGGACGGTGAGCGATGGGTAGCTCGCCGTCCGATAAGGAACAGGCCCGGGTCGACGTTGTGTTCCACGCGCGTTAGGGTCGATGCCTGCCAGGGTTGCGAGTTTGTCCGAAAGGGATATCGCAGCCCCGGCACACAGGCAACGGAAGGAAGACGGGTAGGTTTTAGTCAGTAAAAGTCTGACACGCCCTCCCGCTCCGCCCAGAGCGGGAGAAGTTATTCAATAATTACCCACCCTCAAAAAAAAAAAAAAAACGTGAACGGAAAACGAGATTACGCGGCCATAGTAAATGTACTGTCGCTACTTCGGCGTCGTCATCTCGTTTTCGTTGACGTCCCGTTCACGATGCGGTGGACAAACTGCCTAAGTCTACAAAATGAGATTCAATTGTTATTTTAATGAAGAATGATTTTTCAATAGATATATCGTTAAATAATATTCAGTTGGTATTTATGTTAGTCTCAAGACTATTATTAGTTTATTTTAATTGATAGTCTCGAACAAGTCTAGTTATTCTTCGACTATGGCTCAGTGGTTTATCAATTGTTCCAATTGTTCCATATTGTTCTTGATATTATTTTTCTAAGTAATGTTATTTTAAATACATATTGAGGTGAACTTACCCCAAATAATGAATATGTATTTGGTCGGTATCATAAACATTACGAATGCGATCATCAGTATTATAAAAATCGCCAGAAGACTGAGGAATGGCACCGTGAAGTTGAACAGGCTGGAAATAACATAATTCGAAAATTAAATTTAGTTGTTTTTTTATTTTCTAGGCAATAGAGGTCGTAGTGCCTTCATTTGTATTTTTATCATGAATCCAGAGTAGGAAGGCTTCTATAATTGAAAAAAACGTAAGAAAATTTGAATTTCGCGCGCTGCAACTGCGGATTCACCTTAAAACAGTCTCTAGTAGTGGTGATACCACACGTCAAGCGCATGCTGGAGAGTTGCCACCATTGCACTACGCTGACTGGCAAATATTTTTTTTTGCCAGGGAAAAGAGGAAGAATTGCTGCGTTCCTTTTACCCCCTAAACTATTATTATAATACTTTGTGTATCTATCTATCTTCTACAAAAATAATAAAAATCAATAGCCGTGCGTTAGTCTTGCAAAAAATGACTCGATTGTTTTGAATTTGATTTTTTTTGTATGGTTCATGGGGTGGTTTAGGAAAAAAGAAAATTTTGAATAACCCAAACGAACAGCCGAAAAATCTAAGTTTTGTATGGGAATTGCCAACGTGGTACGAAGTTGACAGAGTCATCTAGTATTACTTAAATAAAAACTATTAATTAATGCTGTTCGTATTAAGCGCATCACTTGAGAACGGTTGGATCGATTTGGCTTTTTTTGGTTGTTTTAAAATGACACCATTTTAAAACAGCCATAAAAAGCCAGCAATTGTCCGAATTAGGTTTTTATGGTAAGAAAAATTGCAAAAGATTCCCGTTTAAAATTCGGGTAAAGCTGAACGTCCATTTTTCTATGGGATTTTTGTATTTGTTGACAGGACAACGTCTGTCGAGTCAGCTTGTATAAAATAATTATTTTATGTTGTATTCCACTCACTTTTTAATACTTTCGCCTAGATTAGCGAATGCTCCAATAAAATTCTGTACACTTTGCACCATATCTGTTACACTGTTTAGTTTTTGTCTCAACGACTGGTTTTTCTCTTCCTGTAATTGAAAATGTTACATTTGTTTTACTTTTGTCGTGATGTCTTCGAATAAAAGATGCAATCCTTGTTTTTCATTTGAATGAATTCTAACTTAGCAAACAGCTGTGCTGGGGAGTTTGTTGCGCCACTTTTTCTTCCCAGCTAAAGTACTAGGAAGTGGTGAAGGGCGGGCGTTTTGGGGGACTGTCTTATACAGTATCACATTAAAATAGATAGGGAATCTCGGCAAATATGATGGGTACTAAACATTGGGATATCAAAATATGATAAAACAAAAAAAAAATGTGGGGTCATTGAGCGCAGACTGTTAGTGGAGTCACTTGTAATATCAGTTTAAGAAATCAGTTTTTTTTAAAATTAAAATTTTACAGATGTGAGTGTCGGTATCTAAACACGATAAAAGAAAGAAAACAGATTTTCTCAACTCATACTTAGACTGCCTGTCCACTGGAGCGGAGAGGAGAGGAGCGGAGCGGCGGTGTGCCAATATTAACCAATGGAATTGCATAAAACCTCCGCTCCGCTTCAGTGGACAGGGATTTGCGAACTAGTTTAAAGTTTCAGACAAAACCGGGTAGCGGACCGGGGAAGCGGAGCGGGGAAGCGGAGCGGGGAAGCGGAGCGGGGAAGCGGAGCGGAGAAGCGGAGACGGGAAGCGGACCGGGGAAACGGAGCGGAGAAGTGGAGCGGGGAACTGGAGCGGGGAATTATTACTCGTCGCTTGAACTCGGTCTAGCTCCGCACAGTCCGCAACACCGGTCCGCTACCTTGCTCCACACAGTCCGTAACTCCGCTCCGCTACCTCGCTCGGCATCAATGGACAGACACTGTCCGCATCTCCGCTCGACTCCACTGCCACGCTCCTCTCCGCTTCAATGGACAGGCAGCTTTAAGGTACCATTCTGTATCCGACCGCAGGCGGCAACTGCAAGCGACGTGTAGCCGCGTCATGTCGCTGTAGTCATGATTCGGAATCCGACCGCAGGCGGCAGCAGCCCGTATTCCAGTCGGTAGATAGAAAATTGAAAAACGTGGTGGTACTATTGGGCTGCGGTCGTGCTACACGTGTCGTCTGTCGCTCGCTTATAGCTGCAAACGACGTGTCGATAGCTACGGAAGGTATTTCATAGAAGCCAGTCGAGTCCCGAAGACACGTCGCCTACATTTGCCACCTGCATTTGGTCAGCTACGGAATGGTACCTTATGTAAGAACACTGCTTGCGGTCGTTGACTCCCAAAAACAACATCAAATATGTTTATTTTATTTTATCGTGTTTTGATTATTATCAATACCCATCATCGTCTGCGGAGTTTCGCTAGCTAATTTAATTTGACCCTGTATAGTTTTGACGTTCAAAGAGTACTTCAAATTCAAATTCAAAAGTCATTTATTCAAACTAGGCTGAAAATCAGTACTTTTCGAACGTCAGTTACAGACAGTCCCCCAAAACGCCCACCCTTCATCACTTCCTAGTGCAATAGCTGGGAAGAAGAAGTGACCAACAAACTCCCCAGCAGCACAGCTGTCTGTTCAGTTAGAAGAACAAATAAAAAAAGATTCTATATAATAGTATTCAAAATAATTTACATAACGCAACACAAAACATAATTTAAATTATTAGCCATATGTTAGCTAGCACACGAAAATATACCAGACAAAATCATTGAGAACAGCTATGCTCAGGCAGAAATAATGTTTTTTACGTAAACAGAACTTAATATCTAAATAAAACCCTCCAGGCATAAAGTGCGTGCCCGCTTACATATAGTTGTAACTGGAAATTATAAATGATAAACTAGGACCATCGAGGTAAAATAAATACAGTAAATAGTACTGATTGGCAGCCACGTTTCAATTTTGATTTCGGCTTTTGATTTTGGATGAAAATTAAACGAAGGGTTGTAAAGTGAATAAGTACTAATTTCTAGCTACACAAATTGAATTACTACTGTCTGTTTTAATATAGTCTTACTACTACCTAAATAATATAGTCTCACTACTACCTAAATAATATAGTCTCACTACTACCTAAATAATATAGTCTCACTACTATCTAAATAATATAGTCTCACTACTATCTAAATAATTTCTTACCTTTTCTTTTTTACCGTCATCATCTTTTGGTGGTATCTTGAACAGATAGTCTTTCCCTGCAATAATACAAATTCTATAAATAACGTACGCCTAGAGTTTATTTAATTTAATAGATCAGTCCAGGAGCCTATTTATCGAATATAACTGAAAATGCAACATACTTGTAAAAGTGACAAAATTGACATTTACTAACGACAGGACCTGTTTAAAATAAAGCAGGAATGTTTGAAAGAAACTTGTAAAATTGAAAAATTGTCGGATTATCGCTTCGAACTATCGCCTGTCGGTTTTATTAAATAAGCCCCAGGAAACACAAATTTCAATATCTCAATCCATCCAAAAAAACAATTGAATGTGGTGAATAATTCGTATCATACAATTCTAGAACAGATTTTTATTTTAAAAGTCTTTAGTGTCTGCCACAGAATCTGGGCTATCTAATCTGAACACTATCTTGATACAACGCCTGAAAGTTAAGAAAGCACAGAAGTGTCCATTTTTTGCTGAGCAGTCTGCGGCGGGCGCCAACTAATTACATATTAAAAAAAAAAATTAAAAACAATATTAAAAAAAAAAGTTTTCACGAAAAGGAATACTGAATGTCTCGTCTAGTGAGAAAAACTCTGTTGCAGTTCGTAAAGCGTTTGGTTTGATTTGCAAGATAGATTCATTTTCTATTTAAGTATTTCTTGAAATTGTTTCTTGTAAATAATAGCACACATTACCTATGTCAAAAGAAAAAAAACAATTGAATCAAACAATCTGTTCAACAATTTGAACGTCGAACAGATTGAACAAAATTATTGTTTGAATAGAATAGAAATAATTTATTTGCTTATAATGTAGGTATGATGTAATGTAGATGAGATGTAACTTAGAGTATGAGACTCCCTCATAGTCTAAGTTATATCTTATCTGTCATTCTGTATTTATGTGCTTGTAATTAGCAATTTAGTTAAATATTACTGTTACTATAATGTTATTAGTATGTAAGCCTTCCGAAAAAAAACATGTGGTGGTAGTACACCTCTGACTAACCCTTCAGGTAAAACAGGGGTGATGTTTATGTTCTTTGTTAGAACTTTATCAAAAGAATCGGATGTAGGTATTAATTACTGGAGTTTTCAGTTAATGTCTATTCTTTTCAGGATTTTTCTGGCTTTTATGGCTATAACCTGAAAAATTAGTCACCGATTATCAGCCCTCATAATCTTATCATTGCTTAACATCAGGTGAAATTGAGGTGAAACGTTAAACTATACACTAAACAAATACTTACATCGAACAATGAAGTATTTGGGAGGCCGGTACCAGAAGAACGGTATAAGCATGATTAACGGCAACATCCAGATTTTGAAGAACCAGCAGAATAGCAGCCAAATTGTTAAAGCTATTACATTAGCTCTTCTTGACTCCCATTCTAAAAATGATCTGGAAAAATGGAAGTTGTTAATCTGGTTTCTATCTACTTAAGTTTCTTAGGTACTGTTTTTTCTGCCGTCTTACTGCTAAGTATATCTTTATGAATAAACCTGACAAAGTATTTTCCCTGTTGACCTTTCTCAATTCATCACCATAGGCCGGTGATGAATTGAGAAAGATCAACAGGGAAAATACTTTATTTGATAAAGAAGAATATCATAAGATTACATATTACTGTCTCACTGAGATTTGTCATTCATGTATTTAAGCATAAAGCTTTCAACCGATAATTTTCCTATTACTGCAACACAGGCCTCCTCTCTGTGAGTGGGAGTGGGTTGTAATCCACCACGCTGGCCCAGTACGGGTTTCTGGATGTCACATATCTTCGAAATTTTCGTCCTTGGACATATCGTTTCGGACTTAGATGTGTATTATTCCTAAAATTGTGAAGACCAATATAAATGTGCCAATGTTAGTGATGCATAAAAATAAAATTAATAACTTTGTAATAAAGCAGCCGAACTGTTAATACAGTTTTGTAATAAAGGCTGTAGTTTTAAAGCCCTAATTAGTTGAAACGAGCTGATAAGTGCCAATAAGCCAATAAGTGGCGCACTTAGTGTGGAGGAAAATTCAACTTGTAAGTGCTAACTTTCCGAGAATTTTCCGACACTTGCTAAATACGAAGTTTTTAGTGCATGAATGTTGGAGTGTATTCTTGTTTTCAAGACTTCTTTAGGTTTTGTCGATCCCCTAAGAGGTGTTCAGTTTTGTTTTAAGGAAAAAAATTTTTTGTTTCGTATTCTGACATGCACTGATGGAATCCTAATTGGAAATGTTCCAATTACGTCATCCTTTACCTACGTCAACGCATTCTGCAATCATGACGCCGTTTACCAGGTGCAGTGAATATGGTTTAGGGGTATGAGGAACAGGGTGTAAAGTTCACTCATACCCCATAGAAACGGGAGGATCCTCCGACCAGACGGGTGTGATGTCTGGCGGGCAACTGCCCAGACGTTGAAGTCGGGAAGCTTGTATATATCGTATTTATCGCGCACTAAACTCTAATTGCGCGATGCAGTATTTGTGTGACGTCAGGATGTCGTGTGACGTCAGGTCTTTGATGCGTAGTTCGCATGTAGCGATGTAGATGCCGCTACAATGGCAATATTTCCATAGTGTGTTTGTTACCAACTTGTCATTTGCGGGTATTTCATTCCTCTTTGAAAATAGTAATTAAGATTCTTCATAAAAGTTGCAAAATAATTCTAAACAAAAATAGTAAAAAATCTACGAAAAATCTTACTTCATTACTCTAAAAGCTCCCATGGTCCAGTTAAATACAACTTTAGCTCTGGCTAGGTTTCTAGAAAACGTGTGTCTATCCAGTTTTTGTTTTGATTCTAGATATTTTACTTCCTTTGTGTTGATTACTCGGACGGATGCTTTAACCTGGAATTGGATAAATATATATTATTATGTTTGTTTGTTTGGCACTAGCTTCAACCCGCGGAATTTCGCAGATTTATATACGTATTTTTTTTTTTTTATTCATACTCTTTATGGTTTGTCTAGGCCATGAGGTATCCGATATCAAAAAATATTTGGCCTGGGTTTTAAGGGGGAGGTGTGAAAATTTATTCGCTGTGACAATGTATATTTCGCAGCTATCTGGTTAAATTAGCCAGCTAATTGGACGGTTAGGCCGTTCATTAAACTCCGTTGTAAGTTGCTAGCAGATTTTTTTTCACAATTTGAACACTTGTCGGAGTCTTGGTCAGTCATCTTCAAAGGGCTGACATTCAATACGCCAAGTTGTTAAACGTTGAATGATTCTAGTTAAATTAACTGTCGGCCTAGGCATCCAATTAGCCGGCTAATTTAACCAGATGGCTGCGATATATATATAGTGTTGGTAGTTCAAGATATTCCTTATAGTATATGGAATATCAATGGTATATGGCATATACCATTGGTGGGTTATTGTGAACAGTGGGTGAAGACGTTTTTTTCGCGGCAATTTTTTATTTCTATTCTGCCCTTGAATTGTTTCTGTTGAAGTGTGTACATATTTGTAGGCACTTCAAGACTGACTGCATAAGCAAAAATGTTGTGGAGAAAAGTTTAAGAAGCAATGCACTAATCATATCTTTTTCATGACCTCTGAATTATTCTATTGAATTTTTTTGAGATTTTGGGCTCTGATTGCTATTTCCAGAAACAGTTCCTAATTATTTATTAAAATGATAGCGCTCTATTTAATAATGAATGAAAGTGATATTAAGAAATTCGTTTCTCAGAAACGCAATTTCTCATTATCTCTTTTCCTATCATTTCTCATTTTCCTGTTAGTTTTATTTTCCTCTGTCAAGTGCTAGACAGATAATATTATAAGGAAAAAGGCTGTTTTTTACGTATGTTTCATACCTCGTTTATTTCCATTGTTCTGATGATAAATAGACACGATGAATCATTAGTTTGTGTATCATTATTATTTGGGCTTGGTTTCCTTTCAGTTTACAAATGTCGTCGATAATATTATCACTATGTACGCAAATAATAGGAAATACTGGTATTTCTGTTTTGTAAAGTTCACTTCGTACCTCGCTTATGAAGTTTTACACAATTCGAAAGCGAACTCATTTTATTTCTGATCATCGCGAATTCACACCTCGATACACCACGAATAGGCCCTGATTTTTGGATATTAGTGACATTATAGTTAAATTTTTATTTTTCTTGATAAATTGATTGACTCATTCGGGATGAAGATGACAGATGCTTGTAATACTGTTGCCATAGTATAAATAAGTAACAGTATTATGTATTCACAGAAATGATAGAAAATAGCTTTAACGACGCGCTTCGAAATCTCAGTACGCAACAGTCTCGAGTGCGCGGCAGTTAGGCTAAGCGTATGCTGAGACGCAGGTGACGCAGCACAGTACAGATTACGCAGGGTAGGGCAGGCGAGGCAGACGTAGATCGCGAGCGCATTCTGCGATGCAGCTACACAGACACATTTGCGTCCTAGCTAGGTCAAACAATCTGTCATTGAAACAAAATTATGAATCAGGGGTAAAAAACGTCACCTGCGCTGTACGTCTCAGCATACGCTTAGCCTTACGCACGGACGCGGTAGGTTAATTTACTGAGCGGCCGTAGGTAATTATTTCAAGATCACTGCCGAGGCATAATACTGTTACTTTAATATACTGTACTTTTGCTTACTACCCACGGCGCAAATTCTGAATGGACTTAAATTGCACCTAAGCTACATCACCACCATCGAGCTATACGATCACATCCACTTCAAGTGCAATATTAGTTTATAGGAGGGGGAGGAAGGAATAATAAAAATACACTTACAAGTTTCCAAGTGAGGTTCATCTCCAGTAAAATCCTTGGGTTATTTCCTTTAGCTCTGTCTCTTAGACTGGAGTCTTTGAGCGCGTACCATTTCTTCTCGCCACTTTTGATCTTCAATAAAGGAAGTGAGAGACAGCCCACGTCTTCAGACTTCTTCTCATCGTGGATGGAGATGTCTAGGATTGAAGTAATATCAGAAACTTCACTGAAATTAAACGCAGAATTCATTATTGAAAAATTATCTCGACTGTGCCCAAGACCATCAAATCTAACCGCCTCTGTGGCCTTGTGATTAGACCACCTGTCTCAGACCCAGAGGTCCCGGGTTCGATTCCCAGTGGGGGTAAAAATTTCTGCTCGTTTAGTTAGAGATTAGGACTTAATCTAAGTCCACCTGGCTGGCTATCACTATCTTAATTAAGTCTGTCGCCATAACAGTAGGCAGTTAGAGGTAAGACCAGTTCCGCTGTGGTTGAGGACTCCAGGTGAGGCTCGGTCCCGCCTTTGGCCTGATAAAACTTACCATCAGGTGAGATACAGCCCTAGAGCTTCCTCGTTGTAGTAAAAAAAAAACTGTTATTCCAGCTTTTAGTTTCAAAATATCTGGGGAGGAAACACCACAAATTGTGCTTGGTTCTGACATATATTTTGAATATACGAGTACAAAGTGAACTCATCAATCCGTACAAAGTGAACTCATCAATCCGTACAAAGTGAACTCATCTATCATAATATGCTGAATCTTCTCAAAACCTTGACAGTCTACTCACAAAGTAAATATCTTCATCCAGTTAGGCTCCTGTGTTTTGAACTCAGTTTGAGTCTGCAGTCTTTCGTTGTCAAGTTCCAGAACACAGTGACACTCGCTGCCTGACAGTCCCTTAGCACCATAAACTATTACTGTGAGGGTACCAACTTCTCCAGAGTCATCTTTGTAATTGTACCAAGGCTGCAAAGAGACAAAAAAATGTTGAAGGACATAACTTTTGGAAACTGGCGCAGTTTTTTCGTGAACCTGTCGTGTGTTGATCCGGTAGTTTTTGGTCTACTTTTACTGCACTCTTCATCTCATGTGTGATGAAATCCTCTTCCATTCTGGATCCTAAGACTTCAGATTGCCTTTTCGTTTTTATATAATATCTCATTGGTCTGTCATAATTGATACTTTACCTATCACGTACCATCTGTAGGGCGTAATATAATCTTTTGGACATTTTGTGAAGTCGTGAGATCCGCTGACATCGTGTATTTTTTACTTTCTATCAGGGCAAAAATGAACGACGATTGAATAAGTGCATTTGTGTTACAGAATAGACTTCTGTACATCGAACTATCTAACCAATATTAAGTTGGTGGTTGGTTAAGTTGTTTATAATTCCGAAAGTAACAATACACTTACAGAATTCTTGGCGACCGTATCGAGTCTTCTCTGCGTCTCTTGATAGTCATCAAGACTTATAAGGGAGAATCCAGTAATAGTGAGCAAAATAAATAGTTTTGTGCTTCCCGTGTCTCCCTCCAAGTTGAGTCGCATTTTATGTGTTTTCTCCTTGGCCATTTCTGATAAATCAATGTTGGTCCTGAAATTGGAATGTTTGTTGAGAATATTATATAACTTTATTTCATGAAGAATTAGAAGATATGAATTTTTCCACTGGTTGATTTAAATTTATTTTTTGCTGATGTTTTCAGATACCTGAAAGTGCCTAAAATCATATGTACTACATATGTTTATCCAAATATATAATCATTGTGAACAATAAGAAAAACACGTCATCAAAATATAATATGTCCGCTACACAAATATTATTTAATAATAGCGTGTAAAATATTATCCATGTTATGAAGGCTTTTTTAATAATAAAATCTCGCAGAAATTAAAAATACTGACACTAATGGAAGTCAATTTACCTGCCAACACAAAAGTCCTTTTCCCATAGAGAAACCTCCACAATATTATCATCATACAAATTGAAATTGAATATTTCTTGCCATTTAGCTTTTGATGTATTGCTTTTTATTACTTTTGACTTGTATTTCTCCGAGCCCAATCTGAATAAAATTAAGTGGGTGCTTATTAAAGTCAAGAAAAAAAAAATTATGTCCTCATAATACAAAATTGTTGTTGTTAATGATATGCTATAGATAATATTACACATTAGATAACAATCACAATTTTATAAACGCAGCTTTTTATTACTTTTGACTTGTATTTCTCCGAGCTCAATCTGAATAAAATTATGTGGGTGTTTATTAAAGACAAAAAAAAATTGTCCTTATAATACAACATTGTTGTTGTTAATGTTAAGGTATACGAGTACATAATGTACATATTATACATTAACAATAACAATTTTTTAAACGCAGGTTAAGACCGATAATACTGATGAACAGGATGTTCATGCTAGATATAAATTATAATAATCCTATGCAATTAAAAATGAGATCACTTTCGAAATAGATACTAAATCTTTATCTAAATAAACAAACATGATAAAATTAATCCAAGTCTCGTTTTCTAGCAAAAACCGATTTTATTTACAATCTGAAATAGTTAGAAACGGTTTAATACGTAAACAATTTCTTTATCTTACCTAAAACGACAAAACAATAAACGGGTCTTTTCCTCCAAAATGTCAGCTTCCAGACCAGTGGCTTCAATTAATGCGATGGACACCGTGGCCACTTTTGTTCTTTTGACTGTTTTCACTTTGTCTTGTTTGGTGTTGCTCAAAATAAACTGAAAACAAAGAATTTCCTCATTGATTTTTCAGTCTACAACCCTTTTTTATTTTGCTTTAAGAAATTCCAATAAACCGTAACAGGCGAAACAATTCAGAACCGTCAGCTTTTTGTAAGCAATTTTGTAAACATTAGCAGAAGAGTTCTTCTAATCGTAATCGTGACAGTATCCAGTTGAAATGTAAATAAAAAGGACCTTTTCGACTTTTTCCCGGGTTTTTTCTTTCTTCTCGTTTTCTACTTTATCTTTTTCCCTTTGTTTCCGTTTGTCTTTTACTGCGTCTTTAATCCGCGAGCCAATTTTATTACGTATTGAAATTATTGGGGGTGGTGTGGGAGCGGGCGTTACGCATTCGTCGCTTTCCTTGGCCACTTCATTTAATCTGAAAATATATTGGGGAAATTCCTCATTATATTGAAATTGCCTTTTGTTATAAGGAAGAACAAAACAAACTTACGATTCGAGACTCAATGTACAGAAATCGTCGCCAAAAAATCTGTTTGTTTCACTGTCATTTTCATTTTTCTCAAACGGCGATGGCGTAACGTCAGATTCAGATATACTTGCTTCTCTTATAGTAATGTATTGGAAAGACGCATCATTTTTATGAATTTCTTCTTCTATTACACTGTATTTCACACTTTGTTTCTCAAGAGGGATATCGTTGCTGATCGTGTCAATTCTATCAATATCAGCACTGCTCGCGTATCTTGGTTCATTGTAGACATAATCTTCTTTGAGTGATGACAGCGAGTCAACTGATTTCGATTTTTCAAGTTTTCTTTGCATTTCCTCATATTTGTTTTGTATCCGTGCATGCAGTCTCGCAAAATGACTCTTTTTGAGAGTTTCACCGTTTTCGTGCACATCCGCCATTGATTTTCCACAATATATTTAATTTTTGTTACACAACGGACATATAATATTGCTCACTTCGAATGACACGTTAACATTGGCAAAACATTTCGCTGTGTGGTGAGTATAGATAACGTTATCAACTGAGTTATTGATTATTTTGACTAATCTATTATCTTTAGTATGTGTTCAGTCTTGCGGGGATTTTTATGTGCGTAGTGTACCTTCTTCGATTGTTGGTGTAACATAAGTGTTAGTACTCGACAATCATAAAAATATAAGTATGGCAAGCAATTTTAGTTTGTGATATATAAAAGTTATCTGATTGATGATTTATCGGCTAAATGACTCATAGATAAAATACCACTAAGTACGTTACTTATTTGGTTAAAAATTTGATAATAACGTCTAAAATTCGACTTTCAGTATTTGCAGCTGCGCTATCGGAAACACGATAAAAGCCTTCTTTACAAAAAAAAATGCAATCTATTTAGTACCTATAATTTAATCAATGTATCTATGTGCAATAAAACCGTGCCCTTTCTTGAGTGTTTGATAAGACTTTTATCTATTATGGCATAGCAATGAGTGACGATTGACGAGTGTTCCGATAACTGATACAAAGATATAGTAACATTTAATATTTTATCTGTAAAGGAAATAACATAAAACATAATATCACGCTTGCATTTCTCGAAGGGTCAGTCAGAGGTGCACCTGTGGCGGTATCTACATCGCCACATGCGACCTACGCATCAAAAAAATTGACGTCATAAAAACTCCTGACGTCACACGAATCCTGCATCGCGCTATTAGAGTTTACCGCGTGTACACCATTTAAACAGGGTGGCAGGGACATCCACGCGGAAGCTGATACCATGGAATCGGTACATGATTCTGAACCCCTAAGTTGAACGATTTCGTCGGTTATTTAAAAAAAAATTGCTGTTCCATACAATCTATCAATCTATAGTATCAGTTTTCGCGTCGACGTCCCTGCCACCCTGTATAACTTCCCCGACATCAATCGTTGGGCAGTTGCCTGCCAGACACGTCACCCGTCTGGTCGGAGGATCCTCCCTTTTCTATAGAGGATGAGAAAACTTTACACCCTGTTCCTTATACCTCTAAACACCTAAGTACATCCACATATCACAAGTTATTTAAAGGAAATAGGTAGCATAGTCAGTTCATAACGTTTCCACTGCTGGGACACAAGCCTCCTTTCTTCGAGAGGGAGTGGGCTAATGAAATTGGTATTTTATTTATTAAAAGTTATAAATAATATATAGATACTGCGATTTCCTTTTGCAAAACCGGTAACCACAAGGTAGATCGACGACCTGAGGGCAGAGACAACGTGACATTCTATCAGCCATGACGATGATGAAAAAGTCCAAAAATGTATCGCATCACCGACTTTCAACAGGAAAGTCGTTAAAGAAATACGAAACACTTTGAAAGCGATTGCTACTTGTCTTTGACCTCTGGTGAAGGTTTCGGGGATCTAATGGATGCAGGAAGCACAGGACTGGTCGTTCTGACTAATAAATCTAGGACCACTGATGACCGCAGACGAGCCAAAAACGAAAAGCAGGGGCACTGCCTGCCTTTTCTCAAAAATTTTCCTCATATTTTAAAACCCTCATAGAACGGTCTGGATAATGTTAGACGGTTCAAATTCTCAGGATAAGATGTCGTTAGCAGACTTATAAAACACAGTATAAAAGCTAGGTAAATGAAACTTTTCATTTGCCTAGCTTTTATACTTCGGATTTTATTAATACTTAAAACAAGTCAGTTTCGTTACTGATTCACCCCCAACTCACTTGCTCATCAAAACCTCTAGGGCACTTCCCGAAGTCCTAGAAACCTGAAATTTGTTATGCAGGCTAGGATCTGCACACAGGCAACAAAAAAAAAATAGTTTGTAACCTTAACGGTGGTGCAGGTCTGTATTTCTTACTGATGTACTCGAAAAAGAAAAAGAAATAGAGCAACATACAAAAATAAAACCCATTAAAATCATTTCATGTAAAGTAGGTTGCCAAAATTGCCATAACGCTTTAACGCTAATGCTCTAATGTAGAGTCAAGCCCCTAACTCTACAAACCTTACAACTGCTTTCCGCTTTCATTGTTAAAACGTTGTCAGAAGCCCTATTCTCGTACTTAAAAAAGTTGACATTCTAGTCGCAATCTGTCAAACTTGTCAAAAATATTGGTAAATTGATTTTATTTTTGACAGAATATGAATGAGATGCGAATGCAAACGTTATTTAGAATGAATGGAATTGCCCCTCAGGTCGAATGTAAATTCGATCTGATAACTTTTTAACAGTGAAAGCGTTATGTCAGTCTTGGCAACCTACTTTATATGAAATATTTTTGATGGGATTACTTCGACTTTGACGCTTACGTATTTATTACCAGTAGTTGACAACTTCAAGATGTTGGTGATGAAAGCTTCCCAAAAAAAATGCAAGAAGACCAGTAGTTTTTATCAACTAGATACATTTTAAGTAAAATTATTTAGTAATAATTTAGTAGTTTTAGTAATGTGTCCTCAAGTCCCTCAAGGACATATTATTAATAATTGAATTCGAGCTTACAAAGATCAAAGATTATCTTTCAGTATTAATTACCTGTTTTAAGACCTCCGGGTGTGTTCTGGGTTACTTATCTGACAGTTAAGTTCATTCAAATTCAGTAGATGGTACCTATCCGGATATTGTGAAATTAGGCTTTATGATACATGCATGAAATATGATATTGATCAAAGTTCGACACGAGGTGGTGGATTAAAGTAACATTTCATTGATAACAATTAGGATCCAACCAAAGGTCAATTTCTGGCCGAAGTCGAAGACGAAGGTTACCGAAGGTATAAGGAATTTTCTTCAAGATTGGCTAAAAGTGAAAAAAATAATGTTTTGTTTTTAAGTTAATTGTGTTGTGTTGTTGAACTTGTCATAAATAATAACACTTGGAAATAATGTCAAATACAAAATTGGAATTATTTATTTATTTTGTTGACTTTAAAATGTTTTACAGTATTTAACACAAATAACTATCTAAACTAGGTACTAAATACAATGATTAACTAACTAATACAATATTCATTTACATAAAAGAAATTTAACAATAACAATCAGTATCAGCTTTTCTCAACTAGTGCGATTTTCCGTTTTTTTTTTTTTAACCGTCGGTTTCGGCCAATACTTCGGCCCATTTTGGCCGAAGCCGAAGGTAGCCGAAGTCGATGGTATGGTCGGACACTAATAACAATCGAGATTAACCCGTAGTTGGGTTACTGTACCTACTTATAGGGCGGTGATTGCTGCAAACACTATGACGTCAAAGTCAAAGTCAAACAATTTATTTCAATTAGGCACATAAAAGTCACTTATGAACGTCAAGTAAGGTGTTACAGATTATAACAGATCAAAATAGTTATCAGTGTTATATCTGTGTGTATTACATGATATTTAACGATTACTTATACCTGAATAACTATTAGTCATATTTTATTTTTATCTATTGATTTAATTTCTGGTCTTTTGACCCCTGGTATTTTCCAAATAACAACTGCGCGGAGCTCAAGATCTGAGAGGATAAAATACGTATTTGTGTTCCCTTGAAGCTCTAAAAAAAATGTCAAGGCAATACGGCCTTTTATGCGACAAATTTTGATACTCGCAAACAAATCAAAACCTACAGGGTATCTACTTCCCGTTGACCTAGAATCATGAAATTTCGCAGGAAGCAAGGTCTCTGACAGCACTAGTAAAGGAAAAAGTCCGAAAATTGTAAATTTGTGGATTTATCACATATTTTTTTAGATTACAAACTTGCACTTGCAGTTGGAGAATTGACTGGTAACATAATCGATTACGGGGAAAACTTGTTTCTCAACTACAAAGTTAAGTTACATCTTGGGATAGAATTTATCCTATGAATTTAATCCCACCTACGGCAGCCTTCATTGTACGTGGTCCGACACGCACTTGGCCGGTTTTTGACTTTACAATCATCGTTATCGCTGATAGAATGCCGATTTATCTAAGCCTTCAGATCAGGACTAGGTTTCAAAGGAATACCTATGACGAAGAATCGTGCTCCTCTACCGGCAAGTATCGTGAAAGGCGATAAAAATATTGTATATGAACCAATAGGTCAGGTAAATAAAGTGAATCACTATACCATATTTAGCGATTATCAGGGTGTCTCGCATTCAGCAATCTGATAAGAAGTAGATTACTATCGTTACCGGGTTTTTGGGCGTACCTAAATTACTTTCGTGAATCTCAACGCACTTTACACTTTTTATGTGATTTCTTTCTTAGATGGAAGTTATGCATCAATTAATTCCTGTATGTTATGTAATATTTGATAGAATTGTAGAATTATTTCCGATTGTATTTATGATGTAAATTAATAATACTGTTTTATCAAACGAGGCGGCGCGCTATTTCCGGTCCCCACTCTTGTTGGTTGCCGGGGTAGCGCGTTAGCTCTTTGAGTGAGTCTGTTGCTAACCGAGTTACAAGTAAGTTGATTAAAAGTGTGACTAAAAGTGAGTTTTATTTGACTACCCCCACAATATAAAGCTATACATTTCCAGTATAGGCTGATCTCGCATCGCATAGGAGTTTCGTACAATGAGAGTTCAGTTTATGCTGGAAATATATAGCTTGTTATGTAGCCGGGTGTACAAGGACGTATCTAGAAAATACGATCAATCAATATCGAAGACTCGCTTAGTTTTCGTCCCTTATAGGTATTTTTTATTAAAATAATAGTTTTATCTCAACGTCCTCAATACAACAGTCAGTTATTTTCCGAACTAGATTTTTCTCGAGAATAAAACAAAAGCACAGCGATGGAATCCGGTGTGTTCGCTCTACCGCAAACGAATTATAAGGCTGCCTGCCCATTGATGCGGAGCGAGGCAGCGGAGCGGAGCGAGGGAGTAATGCGGAGCAGAGCTGTGGACTGTGTCTGTCTGTCCATTGATGCGGAGCGAGGTAGTGCGGACCGGAGTTGCGGACTGTGCGGATCTAGGACGAGTTCAGGCGACGGGTAATTTAAGCGGGCTGCAATTCCCCGCGGCCGGGTTTTTCCGCTTCGCCGCTCCGCTTCCCCGCTCCGCTTCCCGGTTTTGTATGATTTTTTCAACTAGTTCGCAAATCCCTGTCCACTGAAGCGGAGCGGAGATTTTATGCAATTCCATTGGTTAATATTGGTACAGCTCCGCTCCGCTCCTCTCCTCTCTGCTCCAGTGGACAGTCAGCCATACGAAACGGTCATATTCATATTAAATAAAGAGTTGACTACTTAAAGAGTGCATATAAGTACAATTAATAGTACCTATTCATAGAACAATTCTCTTGAGTGTCTCCACCACTTCTGAGGAGCATCAAAAGGATCCGATATTAAGACATGAACGTTAAGAATTTAATCATATCATAACCATGGACAAATATCTACGTCATTGTCTAAGAATTACCGCCGTCACTGCACTTATATTATGAATCTAAGTGGCTTGGAGGCCACTCATACCATTTCCATTTTAGTTTTTTTTTTTTAAACGACCGAGCCTTACAGTAGTCGCATAATATGATGTGTAACATCTGACATCTCATCTTGGTATTAAGCAACATAAAAGGGGCGGGGTCTCGTCAAGTTCCTTTGTGACGGACAACTCTAGCAGTAGCACCGCGCGCGCTCATTGGTTAAATCAAATAGCGCGCCCTTCCCCGGCTTCCTGTGACACACTTCCGTCCCTTTTCACGAAATCACTCCCACAGATTTGATTATTTAGATTTTTTGAGATGCAAATTTAGATTGCAAGAAAGGGAGAGGAAACATGTTATACATCAAAAATAGAAGGTTCTAAGATTACTTTGTACAATTTAGTTGAGGAAAAAAAATTCAAAATCAAAAATTCTAATTTTTTGTTCGCCTGTTAAGAGTATCGTGGTCGTGTGTAGTATGAATACCACATGGAGCGACTGTAGATGCGTCTTCGGGAAGATCAGGTGTATAAATATGAAGTCCCTGGTGGCCTTTATATTTCATACACCTGATCTAGAGCGAGTATATCAGCCATTGCGTCCAGAGGAAGTGACGGCAGTGTTGCTACACCAGAATAATGAGTGGTAGTGTTGTATCACCTAACAATTAGGTGGAACGTAAGATCATTACACGGTGAGATTTAAGATAGATATGCCTACTTGCTGACTTTAACATTGTTTCACTTTGTGGATGCCATGTCCTTCCCAATTCATCGTTATCATCTGCCCAGCTTTTCACATTTTGCTAGGGTCGGCTTCCAGTCTAGGCTGACTACATACGTCCTAACCTACTATGATTAGGCCGTATGACGTATTCAGCTGCGTCCACCACCAATATAATGCTGCCCATGGGCATGTGACCGCCCGTATTTTTCTGAATATTTCTAAAAGCTCATAAGCTCTTAGAAACAATAAACAGAATCCAAATCGAGACAAGAACATCGGAGTTATGGCAAGAAAATAAAAAAATATTTAATTGATCAACATGAAAAATAAAAAAGATAGACCCATGGGGGGGGGGGTGATGAATATTCAGAAAAATACGGGCGGTCACACGCCCGGGGGCGGCATTGTATAATATGTAATGGGATACTTCAAAATAACATCTCATTTTAAGACTCGTAGTAACAGAAACTACCAGAAATTAAAACGAAACTATCCTACACCACAGATTAGTACAGATTGGACACTCCGCAAAATCATTTAAATAAAAAGCGACTCTAGTTACGACACAATAAAGTACAATTCAGGTCGCGCTGCGCTAATTACCTACAGTTATTATTACACGACTGCGCAAAAAGGAGTATAATGTTTTCAGGGTTCATGTATGTACGTATGTATGTGAGTTTCTTTGTTCCTCCATAACTTTTAAATGCCGGTACATATTTGGACGTATGGATGTATGACACAACGATCCCCCCGACAGCAATGACAATTTTATTTATCTTTTTAGTCAGCGAGTAAATGAGTGACCTTTCGCTTTGTATACATAACCAGATTAACTAATGCAACTTGTTTTTACTTTATAGTTCGTTTTTTGGCAAGGCAAATGTGTTTTTAATTATTTATATTTACCTAGAAGATGCCTCTGTTTCTATCGTGTAACTCTTGTATCTTCTGACTACGTTACGCTCACTCAATTCGACAAGTCAATCCCGCTGCGTACTTACCTGTAACTTCATACCAAAAGAGTGGGGTGTCCTATCTGTATTCATCTGTGTCCACACTTAGTTCTAAATAAACCAAAACGAAACTAAACATTTTACCCCTAATTATCTGAAGTAGCAGTTCGCTAGTCTGTAAATGTTCGCTAGTACGTTAAGGCTGCTTGGTTAACCAACTACAGAAAACTAGCAACACAAACAAACTTGAATAAGTCCGAGTAAATTATGGTGTGGAGGAAGCTACCATTTTGAAGGGTTTCTGAAGTCAAATGGAGAGAAACTTTAAGGTTCCAAGGGTCAGTAGTTTTAGCACAATTGTCGGGTACTTTTGACCCTTTGATATGAGTTGCGAATTTAATGTGTTGAATTGATAACTTCTCTTAACTGAGAAGGATGTGGAAGATAAAAGTTTATTCCTTTTTATGTATTACTAGCAGCGCCCCGCCTTTTCACGCGCATAAATCTCGATCCCGTCGGAATATCGATATAAAAAGTCTCCTATGTCCTAACCCAGTTCATGATTTACCCATTTGCCAAATTTCATCCAAATCTGTCTAGCCGTTTTAGCGTGAAAGAGTTACAAATATACAAAGAAACTCACTTTCGCATTTATAATATTACGTGTAGTTAGGATAGCTAGGATGATTTTTTCTTTAGTATTTAGATTTAGACTAAATCCTTATTTCGTCTGGGCTAATAGGTAAACATAACCGTGGTAAATTTTTCAGAAGCAAAATCAAATGTTTACCCTATATACCCTAATCTAACCTACCTTACCTACCTACCTTAGGAGGTACCTACCTCCTACGACTAATGATCTCTACGATCCCTTTTTTTTTTTTTTTGAGGATGGGAAATCATCAAATGACTTCTCCCGCTCTGGGTAGAGCGAGAGGGTGTGTCAGACTTTTACTGACTAAAACCCACCCGTGTTCCTTCCGTTGCCTGTGTGCCGGGGCCACGTTATCCCTTTCGGATAAACCCGCAACCCCAGCAGGCATTGGTCTTTCGACCCCGTCGGTTGGTGCTGACATCTCTTTGAGGCGCGCGTGGAACACAACGCGCCGTCGACACGGGCCTGGTCCTTATCGGACGGCGAGCTGCTCATTGCTCACCGTCCGCAAGCCCGCGCCTACGGTGGCCGGAAGTCGGCTCTGGACTCCCGACGCCCGGGGCGTCTCCTGCGGCGACTAGGGCCGCGAGGGCGTGCAGCTTGCATCTCCCTCGCGCGTAACATAACCGTGGTAAATTTTTCAGAAGCAAAATCAAATGTTTACCCTATATACCCTAATCTAACCTACCTTACCTACCTACCTTAGGAGGTACCTACCTCCTACGACTAATGATCTCTACAATCCCTTTTTTTTTTTTTTTGAGGATGGGAAATCATCAAATGACTTCTCCCGCTCTGGGTAGAGCGAGAGGGTGTGTCAGACTTTTACTGACTAAAACCCACCCGTGTTCCTTCCGTTGCCTGTGTGCCGGGGCCACGTTATCCCTTTCGGACAAACCCGCAACCCCAGCAGGCATTGGTCTTTCGACCCCGTCGGTTGGTGCTGACATCTCTTTGAGGCGCGCGTGGAACACAACGCGCCGTCGACACGGGCCTGGTCCTTATCGGACGGCGAGCTGCTCATTGCTCACCGTCCGCAAGCCCGCGCCTACGGTGGCCGGAAGTCGGCTCTGGACTCCCGACGCCCGGGGCGTCTCCTGCGGCGACTAGGGCCGCGAGGGCGTGCAGCTTGCATCTCCCTCGCGCGTAACATAACCGTGGTAAATTTTTCAGAAGCAAAATCAAATGTTTACCCTATATACCCTAATCTAACCTACCTTACCTACCTACCTTAGGAGGTACCTACCTCCTACGACTAATGATCTCTACGATCCCTACTGTAACGATTCTAATCTGCGCACTTGGACCTTTCTTCAACCCTCATGCAATCATACAACGTTCTTCCTTCTCTGCACATCGCTTAAAAGGCAATCCTCAAGCGGTGTTCAGCTGGAAGACAATCAATTGCGTCGTCACAAATCATGTTAAAGTTAAATGACCGGCACTGCGTGACAAGACAGGAATCACATATTATATCATTGTTTAAGGAAACTCGACAAAACGTATTGTGACATAACCTGTCGCTTTCGTTGGTCGTGGTAAGTCTGTTGATATGGCTACCGCGGTATCTATTTTAAACCGAACCACAGAATATTATAGAAAGCGCACTCTGCATTTTTGGTATGAAGCTACAAGCACGCGGCGGGCTCGTCTTGTCAGGCCAATTCAGTGAGGTAGTCAGAAGATATAAGAATTACACGATAGAAAGAGAGGCAACTTCTAGGTGAATATAACTGTAGGTAATTAGCACTGTGCGACCTGAATTGCACTTTATTGTGTCGTAGCAAGAGTCGCTTTTTATATAAATGATTTTGTGGATTGAACCTCTGTGTTCATCCGTGATCGAGCTATATTATTATTGTTGTTGTGTGGCAAGAAATATAACAGCCCAAAGTCGCAAGTTGTGACGGTAAGTAGTCGCTGTGGTAGGCTGTCTATGGACGTCTAAATTACCGGTGGAATTGCCAGCGCATTGCCCTCCCAGATACAAAGCTGAAATGTCACAATCATGTTACACCGGGAATTTCACCGGGACCCATAACCTTCAAACCAGCCATACTGTTTAGTAGAAATAAATACCTATGGTCTACTATTTGTGTGTAGTACTAAGGTGGTATTGCTTGTTCGGACACCTTCACTAAAATCTCTACTATAGTCCGAGCGCGACTGCTAGTCACGCCTGAGGAATGTGAGCAGTGAGACGGGGAGGGCGCCGTTTACAATATTGGCAGACTGAGTTAGCTTGGCCTTTGTCTGCCTCCCTCGTCTCACCGCTCACATACCTCAGCCGGTGACTAGCACTCACGCACGGACTATACAGGGTGTACAGTTTACTTTAAGTTGTAGATATACCTACTAGCTTTACTTAAATTACCCCTTATTTAACTTCTTTGACAAAAAAAAAATGCCAAGTGACTGATTTTGATTGGTTTCTTTTATTCCAAGCAACAAAAATAATTACCTATTGCTGTTTAAGTCTGTAGGTATTATTATGACAAAGGGTAATGAACTTCAGTTAAGTAATAAATAAATGCATCTCGTTACAAGCTATTAAAATGATTAGCGATCGGGGTCTAGGTGACTAATACCGGTCGACTCGACCTGCAATTATAAAATTGTTGACATAATTCTAAAGTGAATAAAAAAGTCAATCTTGGTTTTGTTGATCGAATATCGTGTAGTTGAGATTTGTGTTGAAATCTACGTCGATAACACACGTTCAAATTCAATTAACCAGTAAAACTCCGGTGACTTAATGGGTATCGAAATCAAAACAGGAAAAAACTTAAAAAAAAACTTGAAGACTTTTTTGGGGTCAACGACCGTTACTTCAAGTATGAAAGAAAATCAGTGTCTCTTATGTTTTATGAGTTTAGATATTGTTATAACCATCACGTATTTCAGATACGTGATGGTTATAACAATATCTAAACTATGTTACTATGTATACAAAAAAAAAAAAACAATTTTTTCTAAACATAAACTTCATTCAATTAACTATGATTGAAACAGGCGTGACCTTGTAGAAATCCATTATAAAATACTATAGACGTAAATATATTTAGTAAACTATTCCGCTTAACTATTTCTAACGATTCATTAAAAACCCTGTAAGAAATCGACCCGTGTTTCACCTCTCAACGAGGTATCCTGCACCTGTCATCGGCCCGACTCTGCGTCCGGCGTTTGGCGTGGCAACACGCCGTGTTCGAGTTCGCGACAAGTCAATCGTCATCCTAAGGATGCCTCGTTGAGAGGTGAAGCACGTGTCGATGTCTTACAGGGTTTTTTTATAACTTTTTAGGTATAGTTAAGCGGAATAGGTTTCTAAATATATATACGTCTATGGTAGCTCATAGTTCAAGTAACTACGTGCAATACTAGCCGTCGCTGACCCCAGAAACTCTTCAAATATTTTTTTCGTTTATTCATGTTTTGGGTACCCATCACGTGTGGTGAGTTTTGCTAGCTAATTTACTTTGACCTTATAATTTGCTGTATTTGTGAATGCATACTTTTGCAGTTAGATTATCGCCATCGTTTTTGTTTGGGCGATATCCATCATGTTGTTTTAATGTGTTTGATAAAAAGTATTAAAAATGATACGGAATAATTCCTTATCATTTTTAATACTTTCTTACGGCACTCTAATTATTAGAGTGCCTACTTTTATAAACATTCTAAATAGTAATCGGGCAGTTACCCCGTACCCGATTGTTTACCCAGCAATAACATGATCTTTTCTTTTTTTTTTTTTTTCAGGATGGGAAATCATCAAATGACTTCTCCCGCTCTGGGCAGAGCGAGAGAGTGTGTCAGACTTTTACTGACTAAAACCCACCCGTGTTCCTTCCGTTGCCTGTGTGCCAGGGCCGCGATATCCCTTTCGGACAAACCCGCAACCCCAGCAGTCAAACCCGCAACCCCAGCAGAATAACATGATCTTCACTTTTAAATAATGTATTACGTGCCTACTTACGATAGTTTTGTGACCAAATGCTTATAAAATTATATCGTCAGGCGGTAATGTTTTTTAATCCCTTTAATTAATGTAGGTAATTTAATCTTATCAAAACATCCTTGAATTGACGCTAATAATTATTTATCAACTGCATTCCTGGAGAAAGTAATTAAAACTAATCTGCATGGTCCTCATGATATAACCAATATAATGAGTAAATTTTAAAAGAGACTGTGATCTCTGTTTGTTTCAGTGTTTCTCTCTTTTTAAAATATTTTGACGGGTAAAAGATTGAAGAAAAAGAAGAAATATAGTAATTAGGTACTTAGGTACTTACTATGTTTCTTCTTTTTCCACCCCTGAACATAACACAGTGTCTGAAAACTGTAGAAAGACTATGAAATAGAGGAGGGTAGTGTTAAATGATGGTAATGTCCGGTACGGAGCAGGCGGCACGGTTTGTCACGTCACGACTAAGTTATGAGCCAAGGTGCATGCCCGCAGTGAATAATGACGTCATCATAAGGTTGAGGTAGGGAAATTTATGTGGAAACCAACTTTAAGTTGTAGTAATTTGGATTTTAAATTTTCTTCTTATTTCATTCAACTTTTAAGTCTTTATTCTTCTTAATTAACACATTAAATAAAGAAATAAAAAAGTATTTTAACGATTGTTAGTAGTTACGGTTGATGTTTTCCTATACTTAAAAGATAATAAAAATCACACTTAGTGTGATTTTTATTGTAATGTTGAAATAATGAATGATCGTACCCCTTCTACCCTTCACCACTAAAAGCTACTTCTTAGGTAAAAAAATTGTATATTTAAAATATATTGATAAGTTGTAGGTACAGTGCCTTAAGGATCTTTTGGCGCTCAAATGACGTTAACAGAGAGGCGCTGCTTTTTTTAATTTTCAAAAATCGATTTCAAAAATGCCTTACCCATTTGTGAAAATTTATTGAAAAAACTAGATGGCGGCGTTAGTTCCAATTTTAGCCACGCGCCCAAAGATGAATTATATAAATTTATGATTTTCGTAACCAACTATTTCCTTCACAGTTCACTGCTCCCAAGACCACAATTTCAAAAATACAGCAGCAGTTATAGGTTAAAGTCCCCAAGAACTCGACAGTAACAAACCACGAAACAAAACAAAACATTACAAATTCGAAATTCAAAACATAAATACTTCGCGCCAACTCCAGAAACAGTTAATCCATTTGAATTTGGAATTTGTATATATTATTTGTTATATCTTTTGATGTGGTTCCATCAGATCGGAAGCAAAACTTTCGAGTCCTGAGTAAAGAGTAAAGTTCCATCGAACTTGGCCATTCATATCCACGGATCCCGGGAAACTTGTTTCGCAAACTTGTGCCGTGAATATAATATTTAAAAAAAAACAACCGTGGTGTCTCTTTTCTAGGTTTCTATGAATGAAATAGTATTAAGAGAGAGAGATTGAATAAAAACAAAACAATATTACTCGTATTTCAATTTCTCTATAGTAAAATTTATAAAAACAAGTCTTCAATAAAATAATGCGCACACAATAGATTTAGATAAGGCTGACTCAATCAAATAAGCTTCATAAAATCAAATCACGTTCTCAGCCTGAAAAGGGCAGATGGAGATAAATAATATTTAAACTAGAAAATATATTAAAAAGATATCTAATACGATACACAAGGGACCTCGTAAGATTTACATCTGTGAACTCCGTAGCGAAGTGGACTTATTTTATTTTTGTGATGTTTTATTTTCTGCATTATAATAAAATGTTAGATATAAGTAAAGTTTTACGATTTGTTTTTTTACCGACTTTAAAAAAAGATGGGGTACTTTGTGTATCTTAATGATCGCAGAAAGCGATAAGGCCACCCATTGTAAGTTTTGTAGTTTTAAAATTATTTTTTGCTATGTATTTTCTGGTGTACAATAAACTATACAGGGTGTTCGGCAGATGGTTGAACATACGAAATATAATAATTTAAATGATTTTATTAAAATTTTATTCTCAATTCGTCGTTGCTCAAACTTCAAACGTTGATAACTTCATTTAAAAATAATAAATCTGGCAACATTTTATTTTAATTTTCATCTTAAGTAACTGTAGAATCTTATAAAATCGTATTTGATGCAGATGATTGTTAGAAAATTAAATACGATCCCTTAAACTACAAAGAAATTAAAAATAAATACCAAAAGTCCGACTTTGAACTGCGTTAAAAAATAACTAACAGTGATAGAGCAGTTCTAATTTTAGGAAAACATCTTTGGTTCATGCCCGATCTGACGGTATGCAATATGCACAATTTTTTATTTAAAAAAAACTAGAACAATTCGCCAATTTTAACTGCCTTGGACTTTTTTCACGGAACTCTACACTTGCGACGTGAAATTAATTATATACAGACTACTTTTTTTTTTACATATTAAAAACTACAATTATTCCAGAAAAAAATAAAAAATAAATGTTGCCGAATGTTGATGTTAAAAATTCATCAAAAAAAATCCGTGTGGACTGGATCTTGTTATTAGGCCTAAACATGTAGCAGACGGCCCCGCTGATCCGCCATTTTCGTATATTCAACAGTCTGCCGAACACCTTGTACCTATATAAATAGATAATAATACTTCCTGTCACTGTTGTTTACATAGCAAATTCAAATTCAAATTCAAACTGAAATACAAAACAAAGAGACCAACTTCCGAGTTAAGTAAAGTAATTTTTCACTTTGTAGTGTTTTTTGTAACAAATCTCTGAGGCTGCTTCTCAATAAGTATTGTGTATTGAATTATGGTTCTATATGTCTTGTCATAAAATAAATAAACTGACCAAAATGGCTTGTATAATTATGTTTAAATAGCCTAATTCAGTTTTTTTTTAACTCTTTTATAAGGCACTCCTTGACTAGTGAAACAAATATATCTAATTCTGAGATAATTTTTACTATTCACAATAGATTCATAGTTATCAATAGATTATATCAAACACATAATAATATTGCATCATATATTAGGGATTACAATGCTTACATCACGTTTCATTAACAAAATACGTATTAATTGATACCAGCACAAAAAGACCGATAAGTTCGATGTTATATAAAAATGTGTGAGAGTATGTGCCCGATCCACATGGCAGGCAATATCCGCCTTGTGCCAAACACACAAGCGCACGAGGGTTAAGACTTTCTTATTAAATTAATGCGCTCCTTTTGAAAATGGATTGTGTTCGGATTTGACTCGTTTTTCATTTGTTTTTATTTGAATTTCTTCGTCGTTTGATCTTCGGGATCTCGTATATCGTTTGTGATATTTTGTAGAAAAATAAAACGTTTTTATTTCAGAACCTCGGAAGGATTCTGTTTCCTCACGATGTTTTGTCCTTCACCGATGTCAGTAATGTCAAAGATAAACTTCAAATAAACTAACAAAAAACAAACTAACCAGATGCAGCTGAATACCAGTTTTTTACATGGGGCGACTGCCTATCTGACCTCCAACACCCAGACATTGGGTAACACGATACTTCTTAGTAGGACTGGTTGTCAGACTTTTGGGCTTATGACTACCCATAGCTACTGTCAAAGATTTACGAATGGCAGCCGGGACCAACGGCTTAACGTGCTTTCCGACCCACGGAGGGTTCTGGATTATGTAATGGACGATTTAACGACGACGAAACCCATCCACGAACCGTCTGCGGTTAGCGTAGCTTAACCTTCGATGGACCCGAGGGGTTGTTATTGTTTAGCCACAAGACCCTCGAACTCAGAAAGTACTGTATATGAATTGAAAAAGTCGCATAGGTACTTGCCGAAGATGCGAATATATGCCAATGGCCTTGAGTGGTTGGCTTGCGTGGTCTGTGCTGGGAGCCGACCACCACCTCTTAAGCAATATTATTTTTATATTACTTTAGTGTGGGAAAGAGATGCAGCTCTACAGGACATATAGCTCCATCTCTTTCTCCCACTGAAGTACGATTAAAATAATACTGTTTTAGAGGTGGTGGTAGGCCCCCTTTTTTTTTCTTTTTTTTTAGAGGATTGGAAATCATCAAATGACTTCTCCCGCTCTGAGCGGAGCGAGAGAGCGTGTCAGACTTTTACTGACTAAAACCCACCCGTGTTCGTTCCGTTGCCCGTGTGCCGGGGCCACGATATCCCTTTTAGACAAACCTGCAACCCCAGAAGGCATTGGTCCTTACGGACTCCTTCAGTTGATGCTGATCTCTTTGAGGCGCGCGTGGAACACAACGCGCCGTCGACCCCGTGGTAGGCCCCCTGAGCAAAACATTACAAATTAATTAGACTATGTAATATAAACATGATCTAAAATATTCACAGATTAAGTTATTAAATAAATGCTCTTAACATATACTTTTTAAAATAATTAACACTACTGGTTTAGACGTGATCTTGAGTATAAAATCATTAAGGTGGAACTAGTTGATATTTTTTCCATACAAATTTCGGGGGGTTTTACTCCACTTTTTGACATTGTACATATAAAGTTTAAACATGAAATCGTTTTGCCTCATTATAAATTTTGTCTGTGTACAGAATAGTAAAATAAAAAGCCATTAAAAAGTCATGAGCCAACAAAGATTCGTTTTTCTTGCTAATTTGAACGCAACTTTGGGCGTAAATAAGTAATAAAAGAAGTGTAAAATCTCCAAAACAAGCACCGACACAGCTCAATTATAGAAGAGTTCAATAAACTATTTGTAATTAATTTATGCGGTGTTTTTTTCATGAATTCGATTTTACAAAGGACATTTCGTAAATGTTTACTCGCTCGTTTTACTAAAATAGTTCGGAACGGTGTTTGTGTGCGTGCGAACTAGACGTTGTGCGTGTAGACTAGCATCTTACTGCTCATCACTGATACTGTCTCTGTCAGACACGATGCCAGGTGATACAGTGTGCTTTGGCTATGACCACCAGTGAGCTTGAGCCCGTGACTAGTTCAACCTTAAAACTCGATTATTCTCGCCTTAAATAAATAATTTTATTTCATAGCAGTCGATCGTATTTTAAGATGAAAACAATACCTATGTTAAAACAGTTCTTTACCTGTAAATAAATTTTCGATGATTTTTCATGAATATTCAGAAAAATACGGGCGGTCACATGCCCATGGGCGGCATTGTATATGCTACGGTACTTATAACAAAAGAAAAATGTTTGTCTGTCTGTCTGTTTGTTCCGGCTAATCTCCGAAACATCTGAACCGATTTTGACGGGACTTCACTGGCTGATAGCTGTTGTTATAAAGAGTAACGAGCTTTTATTTTAGAAAAAGAATTAGGGTCCACGGGGGTAAACTCGCTGGCAGCAGCTACTTTTAATTATGTTTTAATATGAAATAATTATTTTAATAATTTGTTTGCATTTAATTTAGTTCTGTCTGGCTTATGACCCTGATTACCTCAAAATATCAGGAACTGATTAAGTATAAAAGTCAGCTGCTAGTTCCGGAGCCCTGAGGCGAGTGTTAATGTATAAAATACAAGTTATATGAACTGCAATTTATCTACAAGTTAAATAAATTATACCTAAGGTTATGGTAAAGTTAGAAATACAGAAAAGAAAAAAAAAATGCTTGCCTTCTTTCGGTTGTTGAGCTGAGCACAATTGCACAAGTGAGAAAAATATTATGAAAATATAAATATTTTTATTAAAAATCCTGTTTTTTTAATTATTATCTTGACACAGACAAAGAGACTTTTACGTACCTAACAAAACCTTTCCCAGTCTCCGACGTAAACCATAAAAATAAAATCAGGTGGCCCTATTGATACGTAAAATTTTATCACTTATTCAATCAAAACAAATAACTTTGAACAGCGCTCCGTATTCATAGGCCGGATTTATCTCGTAGGCTTCCGAAGGGTGCGCATAAAAATTCTTCTCATGCGGTACTGATCACAATTTGATTGCTCCCAAGGATTGGCTGGTGGCTCGCGGCCCCTGTGGTACTGGGACGTCCTCGACTCAAAATTTATGACCGCTATCCACTTTTATTACGGATTGGACGAAAGAGTGCAGATGTCCTCCTGATATATTTCGTAAGGAGAACTTTCTCTTGTGTAAGCAATTTTTCCTCCTTAATTTTATGTTTAGATTGAAATGATACGTGGTTTATTTTGATTGGATCGCTGATATTCTAGGAGGGTTGACTTTCTTTTTTCTAGTAATAACTTTTTGAAATCTGTTTATCGTATATACTTTTTATTGGATTTAATTTATAAGTGTTTTAGTTCAGGAATTTGCTCAGGTTATGTAGTTACCGTTACTATTTTTATGTTTACTTTGGGTACCCTTTGCTTATCTACATGGGTGGATGAAATCAACCCATAGTCACATTTCAATAACACTAAATAAGCAGAGACAGCAGGGTGTAAATTATCTGCTACAATAACTTGTGTTTCGTAAGACGTGTCCAATGTAGAATAACAGTTTTACACTAAATTCGATGTCAAGATCGACACTTACGAAATAAAATATAAAATCACTGCACGTTCATTAAAATTAATAACAGAATTTACTCGAGTACTGCTTTTTGATTTTCACTTCTTGTGATCATTGAATATTAAATTATGCATTGCGCTGTTCCTTCGCGAACAGAATAAATTCATATTTCTCTGAAGGCAATCTACATTCACTTTTTGCTTTGAAAAAAATATCACATTTGATAGCTTAAAACGGTGGATAAAAAATCTCATTTTGAAGTAAACTAAGGAAAAGTGCGGATTTTTCTGGGAAGGAAACGAGCAGGTAAGAATGTCCTTCGACCAGCGATCGGTTTTTGATTACAACCCCAGTTCCACGGTCCCAACGTTCCATTAAACATTACCCTTATTTTTATGTAATCTTCAATATTTTTATGTTTCCCTTGTAAATTATGTTACTTAGATATGTACTGGAAATGAACATTTTATTGAAGGGATCAGGTATAATTCTGTGATTTCGATTACTTTGATATCAATCCCTTGTTAGTGGTAATATTATTTTAATATACCGCCAAGGTACCTATATCTTCAATGAAAAGTAGGTATTAAGATCTTTAGAAGCCTTCGCTAGGTACAAAATTCGTGCTAAAAAATTTATAAAAAAATAAATTAAAATATACAGGGTGTCAGGGATATTGAGGCGAAGCGGGTTACCAGGCATTCAGTACATTCTTCTGAACCCCTGCGTTGATTTTTTTTTAATCTGCTGTTTCATAGAAAAGAGCAATACCTACGCGATAAAAATGTATGGAGCAGTTGTTTTTTATTTAATAACCGACGAATAATTCAACGCAGGGGGGTTCAGAATCATGTACTGAATCCATGGTAGCCGGCGTCCCGTCGATGTCCCTGCCACCCTGTATTTCCGAATATTTGGTTAGGATTATTGAAAGTAAACTCATATTTCATGATAAATATACAATTATTTAGATTGTAACTATGCCACGATTCATCATCATTCCTCTGCCCTTACCTCTGGTCGGTGCAACATCGACATGTTGCGCCGACCAGGGGGATGGATGGGGGGGATGAGAAGTATGGAAGAACGACTTTTCTTCCATACTTCAAATCATCTCGGCAGTTTGTAGTAACTATGCCACAATAACCAGTATAAAATATTGCTTCACATCTCAAAAGTGGCCTAAACGATAAACCATGATTTCTACTCGTGCGTGAATTACCTACACGTTATTACGAGCATATTAAATAGCTTGTAGGTAATCTAATATGTTATTTTACTAAGTAATAATCATTAAAATAAAAGTATATTAACTATACTCGATTAGGTACACACGGCTACATATCAAGCTATACATTTCCAGTATATGCTGATCTCGCATGGTATAGGATTTCCCTATAATTAGAGATCAGCTTTTACTGGATATATATAGCTTGATAATAGTCTAACCAGATGCAGTTGAATACAATATTTTTCATGGAACCACTGCCTATCGGACCTCCAGAACCCATTTATTGGGTAACACAATACGCTTTGGTAAGAATGGTTGTCAGACTTTCGGGCTTCTAATTACCCGTAACGACTGTCAAATATGTACAAATAGCAGGAGGGACCAACTGCTTAACATGCTTTCAAAAGTAATGTATGGTCACCCATCCACGGACTGACCTTGGCAAGCGTTGCTTAACCTTGAAGATGGACCCGTGCGGCTGTTATTACTTAACCACGAGCCCCTCTCAAAATGAATACCGTCCAAGACGAATATTTACGAGTACTAGCGACACCTTTAACTAAACAAATAATTTATTACTATCTATTCAGCCATTAATTATCAAAATTAGCCACATTACCCTATAATTATAATTGACCAATTACTCCAATTTTAATTGCGAAAACCTCAAAATAGATCTCAATTCAAACACCTTTTCCATTGTTGTAATTTAAAATAATTTTTGATGTTCTCTTCATTCTGTACAATAATTTTAGTAGGAAGATAGCGGCTTTCGGTTTAATCAGACGGGATTTCGTACTCTAATTGAAAGGACTGCGAGTCTCGCGGCACGACTATGAATTTGAATAACGTTTTAGGATTACATTCATTTTTGGAATTGTGTATTCTAATGCTTGAATTCGTGAGTATTTTTTGGCAGTTAAATAATGCTATTATTTATATGCATCGAATTTTACAAGTACTTATTACCTTACTGTTTTTTACAAGTATTTATTACCTTACTGTTTTTACGATTTGATAAAACATTGAGATTTCTTTATTATAATATACACATAAACCTTCAAAGTCAAAGTCAAATCATTTATTTCAAATAGGCCCTTGCAAGGCACTTTTGAACGTCAAAAATTACAAAAAAAAAATAATTGATTCTAGTCGCCCCTTCCAAAAGGTAGTTTTTGTATGGAGAGAATGGGCAAGAAACTCCACCGTTACTCTTTTAAAATGTTTTACAATATTTTGTATATGTAGGTACATTAGTTATATAATTATATGTGACGACGATGCATCTAAAAATAAAAAAATAAATTACTATACCACAATAGGTAAAAATAATTTTAAAAAGAGAGCAACAACAGATAAATTAATTACTTATGTGATAGATACATGGTTCTCACTTATTTTCAAACACTGTAAAAGTAGACTTCACGTATAAATTCTCTAAATAATGGTAGAAAATCGCATCAAAATCCGTTCTGTATTTTAGAAGAACAAGAGGGGCATAGACAGACACGATAAGCGACATTAATTTATTTATAGTAATACTCACTGCGCCCCGCGGTTTCAACCGCATAAGTATCGATCCCGTAAGAATATCGGAATAAAAAATATCCTATGTCTTAATCCAGGTCATGGTCTACACATATGCCAAATTTCACCCAAATCCGTTTAGCTGTTTTAGCGTGAAAGCGTAACAAACAAACTCACTTCCGCATTTATAATATTACTATATATATTAAGCTTTCGCCAGCGGCTGCGCCCGTGTGGAAGGCGGAAATTATTCCACGGGAACGTACTTCCGGGATAATTATCCTATGTGTTAATCCAGGTTATAAACTATCTGTGTGCCCAAATCCGTTCAGCCATTTTTGCGTGATTGAGTAACAAACATCCAAACATTCAAACTTTCACATTTATAATATTATAAATTAGGATATTATAGGTGTTAATATATAGTAATAGTAATAATATAGTAAAGATGTAGACTTTGCAGGTCCAGACGACATTAAGTTTACTACTATTTTTTTAAATATTATCTGGTTGTGTCTGGACTTTTATCGTATTCTCCCTACTCGCTATAAAAATAAAAAGCAGCCAATAGCCAGCAGCTAATACAAAATACAGCAAAATATGAAACTATAAAATTGACCAAAACGTACAAAACTCCGACCGGTTACGTCCCGAACGCTTACCGAAGCTGTCAAAATATTTGTACCGTAAGCGTTTGCAAACTAGAAAAACATTTAATAGTTCTGTGGGGAAATACTCTGGGAAGCGAAATGAAATAGCGAAACAAGGAAAACTGTATGACAAGGTAATACACCGACTGAACAAAATGGTAACAATAAAACACGTTGTTTGGTTATAAAATGAAACAACACGGGAGAACGCCGAGGGCGCTCGTTTTTTAAAATTGTAGAAAAATTTAAAAATCGTTATTATTGTGAACTATTTATGAGTCTTGTATTGCGTTACACATCTCTTTACGTTCTTAATTTAAAATGTTTGCTTTTAAATGTTACCACGTTTGACAACTTCGTTTTCGAATAATGTTAGGGAGCGCTTATAGCCGCTGTCAAATATTTACCTGTTTTGATTAATTTAGCAATATTACTGCACGGAAATATGAAATGTGGCTAACTAGTGAACTAAACGGTTGACTACAAAATGCAATCATTAATATCGTATATCATCGAATATTTAGTTTTAAGTATATGTAAAAAAAGTATTTGGAAACTTTCCAAATGCCTTTTTTACACCTAAAAAGGGTACAACATCAAATTCAATGTTATAATAATTGCAATTCATTATTAATATTCTAGTTCTCTAGTAGCCGCATTTCTTATTTTCATACAGTAATATTGCCAAATTAATAAAAACAGCGAAATATTTGACATCTATTTGCATCGTTGCCCACTTTCAGAATAAACGCTCTTTCAGAAAAAACAAAAGTTTTCATTTGCTTATCTAAGTCTGATATTGCGAAACTATAGTGATTCTTGTTAGTTCCACGCAATGGCCACACAGTCATCCTCAGACCCTCAGATCCTCAAACAAGAATATCCGTAACCGCAAGGGGTCAAGATCTAATTACCTACTTTCCAATCCCAACTAAATCAGATTTCCATGTAACTTTTCTTAAATAAAACAACACGTATTAACTAAAAGAAGGGTAGTAGCAGTAGCCTTAGTTTGCCAACTGTGTCGCTAGTCAGTAGACTGTGGCTCAAAGTTAGTCTGTTCTCCTATTCTGAATCGTCATCCTTCGTCGCCCGAGGTAATCCGATTCTGTGGCGACGCCGGCTGGATTAGTATTATTTCATAGGATAAAATACGGAATTAAGTGGTTAAGTAGATAGTCATCTCTTGTGTCGATTTTGGTTAGTTTTATATGATTGGGGAATGTTTTTAAGGTTTCGCACTAAAACGGAAAATGGAACATTTTTACAAGATCAGTTTGTTTTTAGGGTTACGTACCTCAAAAACGGAAACCCTATAGGATCACTCGTGTGTCTGTCTGTCCGTCAGTTACAGCCAATTTGCTCCGAATTTAATGAATCGATTAAGTTGAAATTTGGTACACATATGTATTTCTGTGACCTGAACTGAACTTCCTCCGAACCTGACCTGACGATTCTGACCTGTGAAATGAGTTTTAAATATATGGGTCACTTTTGGGGGGCAAATATGAAAAAGCAGTAAAAAAGTTTTGCAAACTGTACGGTGTGACATATTAAAAGGGCTTGTTGCGAGGACCTCAAAGTTTAAAAAAAAAAAAAAAAATTGAATTACATGAAAATTTACCCTATCTTCGAAACTACTGAGCCTAAAATAAAATAAAAATTACAGATCGTGGTTACAGGAAAACCTATAAGAAGTCTATGGTCTTAAAATAACATGGTAAATCTCTCAATATTGTACGTACAAACTTACATTTGCAGTTGGAATGTATGAGAGAACGTGTTTTACAACTGTAATGTTAGTTGTTAGTTTGTTCTTGGGATAAATTCATCCCAACTACGGAACCCTTTATTGTGCGTAGTCCGACACGCACTAGGCAGATTTCTTTAGATCTTTTTTGCAACGTAGGAATTTGAATGTAACAGTAGCAGTGTTTAATAGTAATATTATTTTGTTCTTTCAGCAGTACATTACAACCTAGAACATTTTCTTCCCCCCGGAGGTCATTCTGGGTGCATCTCTAGCGTGCAACAGCTGTTTACATAGCAACATATTATAAAAACAACAAGTTCCTTGCTTGCTACGAGTAGGTCAACAATATCGGCGAGAAACCAGCAAATATAGTTTTAATTTACTGTAGTACAAAATATTTTATTTCACATAAACCTACAAGGGCACTTATGAAACGTCAGAAGCTAGGTGCACGGTTCCAATTGGTCGTTTCCTATGGAGAAGAGCCGGCAAGAAACTCCACGGGTACTCTTTTAAAAGTAAATGGTTTTTACAATGTTTTCAAATTACAGTGTTAAAAGGTATGAGAGGACAGTGAAGGCCTATGAACAAGTACCAGGTACTTAGCAAAATATAAAATGGTCCACAGATCTACAGTCTGTTAAGCCTACAACGTTCTCACATTCACAAAATGTAGAGTATATTTTTTCTTACAAAAAATTATCTAATTTAATTAATTATTGCATTTCATGGTTCAAATCATTTATTTTTTGCGAGCTTGATAATATTTACAAGTGGGTCCATAACAACTTATGACTAAATAAAAATAGCAAAATTATATATTATATTCTAACTTAACTAAAACTATTCAAAAACTAAAATACAGCATCGTAAAATTCATCCGCATCGCTGTCGACTGGTAATGTACCCAAGAGACTGGCCGCATTGCCACGTTGTATGGCAATGCTTAGCCTCTGCCCAAAGTAAAAACCAGCTCTTGGGTCACGGGAAGTGTCAAATAGCCGTTTTGAAATTTCATTAAACAGGCCATGAGCACTCGGACCCCACGGCCCGAGGGTTTCGACCCCAAACGGCTCGAAAATATAATTACCTGTAAGGTTATTATACTTACGCCGCTTGAGGTTTTCTTACATACCTCAAATCGTAAACAATAGATGAGTCTTGAAAAAAACACATACCGTCAACTGCCCTAAATTCGCCTGGCGTCCTATGTTTGCCTATAATGTAAAAGATGTATGTAATATTACTTGTATGGCCATCGAAACTTAAAGCTCTTTATGAAAACTCAGTTTCGATTGCCATACAAGTAAAATTAAAAAGATATTACCTAATTTTTTTTCATTATAGGCAAACATAGGACGCCAGGCGAAGTTTGGGCAGTTTACTGGTACCTATCTACCTACGGTATAAAATAAAGAAAAAATAATTAGAACCCGAACTAAGCGAAAAAAACAAACAGTTATAACCATCAGTTCCAAATGAACCATTTGAAAAACAATAATCTATCTCAAAATGGAAACCCAAAAAATCGTCACACGTCAAATTAAATCAAATCTACCTAGCCTTTGCCCAACTATGTTGGGGTTGGATTCCAGTCTAACCGGATGCCGCTGAATGCTAGTATTTTACATGGAGCGACTGCCTATCTGACCACCACAACCCAGTTATTATGGGTAACACAATATCCATTGGTAAGACTAGTTGTCAGACTTTCGGGCCTCTGACAACCCGACGACTGACAAAAATCCTTAAGACCTTTCATTAGATACCAAACAGGATAATATTAATCTTGAATTTATTTTTTCGGTAATACTTTACCTCCGCTACAAGTCGCCATGTTGGATTTTATGTGACGTCATTATAGCCTATATATAACCCCCGGAACAACATGACGCTTCCAACGATACCTAGTTTATCAAAATACGTCAAAAAGTTTAGGAGTTATGAGGGAACAGATTACATACATTTTTAAAAATATATAGCCTGCTAAAATCATAACCCTCTCTTCCGTAATTGGATAAAAAGGAACACACTTTACACAATTAAGGAGTTCTTAGTCATTCCAGTGGGGAACCATGCAACAGGGTCAAATGGACACATTCTATCCGGCTACCGCAGGCGATTCCAATGTAATTGAAACGCCGAATCCTCTGTTGGGTTCCATCGATTCCGTCGGATTCTTTAGCTGGAACTCAATTGGGTGACGTTTTGGTTCACCTTAACGACTTATTGGTTTTCATTGGGAATTAACAGGAAGTGTTTTTGTTGACCATGGTCTGAATTCAGCTTTCTTAATATTTACCCAATACATAAAGTACGTTTCTAACAATTTATATGTTCAAATTTTTTTAATGTAATATTTATTACTTAGTTTCTAAGATATAATTTAGCTTTGATTATGCTATAAATGAAATAATAAGAAAATGACTCTTAATTTTAGTAATTGTTCTAATTTTAATGTGCATTTTAATTAATTTGACTGTCCTTTTTTCTTCATTTAATGTCTATTTTCGCTTAAATCTTTCTTTTTCTCGTAGTCGTAGTAGACTTTGCTCGACCCGGGAATCGAACCCAGGACCTCATGCTCAGCAGTAGTGCTTCCGATTACTAGACAAGTTAGCAGTCATCTATTTTTAATCACCCATAAAGTCCACTGCGGTCCTAAAGGTTCATTTACATCGGGCGTGTTCCAATAAACGACAGTCAAAGCGTTTAAAGACTCAATTCGAGTAACTAATCCATGTGTTTTTTTTAAAGCCTAATATTGCATGCTTATTTCGTTTCTTCGAGTTTTTGTTTTACAAAAAGCGATTAACACTATGCCAAAAAAAATATTATTATGGCATGCTTTTTTGATTTTACCGGAATGAGCATACCTTTTCTGTTTAATAGTGGATTATACACTGTAGAAAAAAAGGAAATTTAATTCGAGGGACTAAGTTTGATCCCGAGAGCAGCGAAGGATTCTAAATTAGAATCCGGAGCGGAGCGAGGGACCATGTTTTTTTTTTTCACGAGTTTTGTACTCTATGTTTTACCATTGACTGCGAGAAAATAAATAGTGGCATCTATAATTGCTGCTTTAGAACGAAATGATTCTGGAGTCAATGTCTCATTTTCGCCACTGAAAGAACTCATTTTATTATAAGTACCTGGTCGACCGAGCTCTGCTCGGTTGAAAATAGAGATTGCTCATTTAATCGTATAGAATAGTACATACTAATTCCATGCTGCCATGTTATTATTGTCTTGTTCTAAACTTTGGGCAACCGAGCTCTGCTCTGGTGAAAATACGGAGAAAACTAATTTTCCCAGATATGAGACCTAGCTAGATCGATTTTCGCCTCCGTAAACCCCTATATTGCAACTTTCATTGAAATCGTTCGAGCCGTTTTCGTGAACGTGATTACAAATATATATATCTATATATATATATATATATATATATATGTTTATGCAAATATTCCTCGTTTAATAGTATAGGATTATGTTAATAGATTTCCCAATGACTTGGCGGGATATTCTTTTTAAAATTAAATTGTATAGCTCTATGGAATAGCTCCTTTTATCCAGCCAGTAGATACTTTCCGCACGTTTCATTTATTTTTTGTACATACCTAATTCGTATAAAGGCTTGTGCAGACCAGCGCGACTTGTCGCGCGACGCGACACGAACAATACAATTTCTAAGAAAACTTCACAGTATAACAATAACCGGTGTCGCGTCGCGCGACAAGTCGCGCTGGTCTGCACAAGCCTTAATTCGTGCTTATTCTAAATTCAAAATGTTTTTATTCACTCAGTGACTAAAAGAGAGTTTTATTCACTGTTATCGTTTAAAATGCCCTTTTTGGAGTGGCAATGATAAAAATAATTTATTCTTATAAAAAATACAAACAGTTCTTGGGTTCACATAAATAGCAAGATTTTTTATTGATGTGAAACATCTACATATAGGCGCGCCAGGAGTAAAACCAACTCGTATGCCGTGACGTCAAACGGCATGATGCTCTCATAGGCCGTCATGCTCCCTCTCCACCGTCATTTGTTTTTTTACTTTGCAATCAATTTTGATGTTTTACATCTGCTTGGCGTCCCGTGACGTTATACTTTTTTTTTCTTTGCTTTTCTCTACGACAAGAAGTGTTAGCTGGAATATTCTAAAGGCTATCGATGTAAAGTTCGCTTTATGCATGTCAAAAGTTCCTTGCTAATGTTAGCTCGCATTACCCTAATGAAAACCCTCCCAGTGAAATACTTTCGCAATTAAAGTAAACGGTTGTCGGGACGCAGTATTGTGTAGGCTCTCGGGAAATCAACCACAGACCGAGTTGTAATACCTAATCCCACATAAGTGAGGGAAATCTCGTAAATTGACATCTCTGTCGGCAGTTCCCTTTTTGAATGCAGAAGTGACTCGATTAAAATGGTCGAAAGAGCTTTATGAATTTATGATTTCTGTTCGATATTTGTTTTTTTTAGTTCTTGTGACGGTTGTTTTCTCTATGGTGGATCCGCACAGGTAGCTTGCGAAATTTAAATTTTCTTACGTTTTTTGCAATTTGCAGGTCAGTGTCAGGTTGTATCTTGATCAAAATATGATTCGCGACCATAAAAAATAAGTATTTACAGAATTATATAGTAATAATAATAATAATAATCATTAAAATCATTAATACATCTCTTTCAGTTAGATTTGCTTCATTGAATGACTTTTCATGAAATATTTGAGACCTTAAAGGATTTGAAATTGGTCTTTCTCAGTTTTGAATTTGGAATGTCGATCTTTTTTGAGGGTGTTCATTTTGAGAGCCTAAAGAGAAAATAATTATGTGATTGCAATAACTCTGCCACCAAAGAGATGCGCCTGTAGTGTCTTTAACGCAATAAATCGTTATACAAAATTATATAGTGAAAGTGACTTATGAATAAAGATTTAAAGGCCTAGCTATCTAGCTCTCTAATGGCCTAACGAAACTAAGAAATAATAAACGAAAAAACCGGCCAAGTGTGTGTCAGACCACGCACAATGAAGGGTTCCGTAGTTGGGATGAATTTATCCCAAAAACAAACATAACTTTGTAGTTGAAAAACATACTCTCCCATACATCGATATACGTCACGGTCAATACTCCAACTGCATATGTAAGTTTGTAATCACAAAAAACCTTTCTGCCGAATTTCATGATTCTAGGTCAACGGCAAGTACCCTGATTTATTTGCGAGTATCATAATAGGTCGCATAAATGGCCGTATTTATTTAAAGCGTTGACTTAGCAGCTTGAATTTTTTAGAGTTCTAAGGGACAGTAGACGTACGTATTTGATATTAATTTTAACTTGATACCTGCACGTGTTCCTGATAAAAACGGTTATGACAGACTGACAAACAGACAGACGGACAACGGTTTTTACAGACACATTATCATAAATTATTTACCTTTTTATAGCTGTAGCTTTTCCTCTTCTTAGCGTGTCGGCAATCTAGTCTGTTCAGAATTTGGCAGCTTCAGTAGAGTCCTGTTCCTGTTACGTGCAGACCACAATACACGCTGGACTTGTGGCGATAAGTCCCCTCTTTGAGGAGTAGCTAGAGAGGCGCCACGGCGTCCTCACCTTCCGCCTGACGCCGGTCCTCACCGGTTACGGTTTTTTCGGGAGGTTCCTGTTCCGCATAAGGGAAGGAGGAAACGCCCAGGTGTCACCACTGTGTGGATCGCCCGACGGACACGGTGGAGCATACGGTGGAGGACTGCCAGGCTTGGGCGGAGCACCGCCGTGTCCTCACGGAGGCGAGCGGCGGCGGCGATCTCTCGCGTCCGGCCCGGGTTCAGCCCATGGTTCGGAGCGAGAGTTCATGGGAGGCCGTCACTTCCTTCTGCGAAGCAGTAATGATCGCGAAGGAGGAGGCGGAGCGCGTGAGGGAGAGGCAAGATTCGCGCCCTCACGCCCCTAGTCACCGCAGGAGAAGCCCCGGGCGTCGAGAGTCGCAAGCCGACTTCCGGCCACCGTAGGCGAAGGCTTGCGGACGGTGAGCAATGGGTAGCTTGCCGTCCGATAACGACCAGGCCAGGGTCGACGGGGCGTTATGTTCCACGCGCGCCTCAATGAGATGTCAGCACCAACTGACGGGGTCCGTTAGGGCCAATGCCTGCCAGGGTTGCTAGTTTGTCCGAAAGGGATATCGCGGCCCCGGCACACAGCCAACGGAGGGAACATGGGTGGGTTTTAGTCAGTAAAAGTATGACACGCTCTCCCACTCTGCCCAGAGCGGGAGAAGTTATTTGATAATTTCCCATCCTAAAAAAAAAACAAATAGGACACGCTGGACACGATGCGACATCGTTTGTGGAACAGCAACATAAGTAATTGTAGATAGCAGGGAAGAGGAGTTTCTTGTCCGTTCTTCTCCATAGAGTACCAACTACGCTTTGGAATGGCAACTAGTTTCATCTTTCTGACTAACCGACTCCTTGACAATTCAAAAAAGCATGAATTGGTTTAGTCTAACTATAATTATAAATGCGAAAGTGAGTTTGTTTGTTACGCGTTCACGCTTCTTCTTCTTTTTGTATGGTTCCTGGTGTCAGAGTTTTAAAGCCACCCGTGGGTCTCTGACTTGGCTTCACATGCCGTCAAGAAATATCTCTCAGGCATGCTGGTTTCCTCACGATGTTTTCCTACACCGTTTTTGAAGCAAGTGATAATTATACAATACGCACATGAATCCGAAAAGTCAGAGGTGCATGCCATGGGTTCGAAATCGAGACCTATGACTTGGTAGTCTGACGGTCACACCATTAGGCTATCACTGCTTTCACGCTAAAACGACTGGACGGATTTGGATGAAATTTTAGCACATTAGTAGACCATGACCTAGGTAAGGACATAGAATGTTACGGGGTAGAATTTAATTAAACGACTGTTTAATAAAGCGACTTGTATTACTGCCTACCTCGGCACTTCCTTAACATACAAATGTACAAAACAATGCAATAGACACAGGACAAGTTGTACAAACGAAACAGATATAACGCGATATACAGAAACCCTTTTTGAGGGATCTAGTGCTTTGAAGAAGTCTAGATCTTGGAGCGGAATTGGACGTGCGATTAGCTTCAGTCAAGGTGTGACAGATTGATATGTCAAACGAGAATTATTATGTAAGAGGTTATGAATGCGCGTGTAGTGTTTACAATTAGTTTTATTTAATAGGAAACCAAGAGTGCTAACCACTACAATACTATCCCCGTAGTACGTTCCCGTGGGTTAATTTCCGAACTCCAGGCGGGCGAAGCTAGATTGAAGTTTGATTTAAAAAAACAGTTTCATCATGTTGACAATATAAACATGCACCTTATAAAAGCTCCATTACCTATCTATCACAAAACATAAACCTTTTCCTTTCAACAATAAAGCGCTGAAAGGAAACTGTAAAATAATAAGAGCCTTATTTATCCAAGAGCGTCTCTTACGTTTGCAATTACGTATTGAAGAGAGCATTTCCTATCGTTTAGTACCTACTCGTATGTATCGACCTTATTACGTTCAGAGGAATAGCAACACCGTTTTGTTCGTGGTGTAGTGAAAATATCAAGACCTTCCCGGGTAAAGAAATTGGTGAGGAAAAAGCTATGAAAATCAAGTTCGCTTGATTATTAAGAAAAAATGAGAAATTTAATCGTTTACATTTTTCCTTTTCAGTACTAATTAGGAGAGCTGAATTGATATAATAGTCAGTAATTCTTAAAACACATACTCTTGCTACGGTCGCGAATCATATTTTTTTTAACCTCATAATGACCTATTTTCGCCTTAATAGGAATGATGCTTGGGTTACAAATAAATTCTAAGTAGTTCGTCAGTCAGATAATAAAAAATATTAGACACGTATTTTTTGCTATATCATATTAATAAAAAACTATTTAGATAAAACGCATTAAAATTGTGGAGTGGGAGCTCGCTACGTCACAACTCTGTATAAATCTACCAAGGCGTGACGTCATGCCACATTTTAACTGAATGTATCGCCGTAATTTTTTGTTTACGTAAAAAAAGAAAAAAAAATGTGTCCAATGATTTTTAATAATCTACCTGAAAGACATTTTTTTTTTATTCATCTTCCCTGTTGTTTGAGCCCGATTCGCTCATGGCTGGTATTTTTCTGTTTTTATTTTCAGTGTCATAATTTCGTTTGCGCCAGCCAGTGACTTGTCAGCTGGAAAACAAGGTCTGGCACAATGTTTTTAAATCTTTGGACAGTAGGACGGAATTTAAGCCGGATTTCTCTGAACACTTTAGAAAGGTTGAGCGCGTTCAACAAAGAATCGCCTGTGACATAAATACTAGCAATAACTTTGGTAATGCTTTTGTTTGCGAAACTTTTATTTACAAAGTCACTTTAAGTTTTTGTTTTAAGTACAACGTGTATTGCTTTTTTTGTAGCTCATATTAAAGTATTATTATTATTTTAGTAACAGTGACCCGCAGTTTCATCCGCATAAGTCTCGATCCCGTGGGAATATCGGGATGAAAAGTATAATATGTATTAATTCAAGTTATAAACTATCAGTGTGCGATATTTCATCCAAATCCGTTCAGTAGTTTTTGCGTGAAAGAGTAATAAACATCCACCCATCCAGCTATCCTCACAAACTTACGCGTTTATAATATTAGTAGGATTTTAAGCCTATGTTGTTCCACTGTAGGGCAAAAACCTCAACGCCCGGGTGTCACCACTGTGAAGATCGCCCGGAGGACACGGTGGAACATACGGTGGAGGTCTGCCCGGCTTGGGCGGGGCACGGCTGTGTCCTTGTGGAGGCGATCGGCGACAGTGATCTCTCGCGTCCGGCCATGGTACGGAGCGAGAGGGCGTGGGAAGTCGTCACTTCCTTTTGCGAAGCAGTAATGATCGCGAAGGAGGAGGCGGAACGCGTGAGGGAGAGGCAAATTTCGCGCCCTAGCCGCCGCAGGAGATGCCCTGGGCACCGGAATCGTAGGCCGATCACCGGCCACCGTAGGCGCGGGCTTGCTGACGGTGAGCAATGGGAAACTCGCAGTCCGGACCAGGCCCGGGTCGACGGCGCATTGTGTTCCACGCGTGCCTCAAAGAGATGTCAGCATAACTGACGGGGTCCGCTAGGACTGATGCCTGCCGGGGACACGGGAATGTCCGAAAGGGATACCGTGACCCCTGGCACCGTACAGGCAACTGAAGCAGTGGTGCCGCAACTGAGTTCCCAAAGGGTACATATCCTGCCCTGAAAAGGTACATTTTGGGTTAAAAAGGTACATAAGCAATGCTTTTATAATCATTCGCTACTGCTTCTCTCGCTCTCTCGCAATTAATGCGAGACCGGGAGAGACTGCCTGCTCGCCAGCAGAAGTTCTATTTTTTGGATTCTAGGCGTGAGAAAACTTACCTATATTGTATAAAAAAATCCCCGCAATTTTATGATAGGCACTCATTGAATCGTTTCTCTTGGTTAATTCGATTAGTGGAAACGGGCTTATTCTATTTATTTATTGTACACTATGTACACAAGAAAGAAAATCACTTTCCCTCTCGCGCGCTTAAAAATACAAAACAAAATGTACCTATCAAAACTTATCCGCTTTGCAACAAGCGTGCCCTTTTTTTTTTTTTTTTTTTAGGCTGGGAAATTATCTCAAATAACTTCTCTCGCTCTGGCCGGAGCAAGAGGGCGTGTCAGACTCTTACTGATTAAAACCCATCCGTGTTCCTTTCAGTTGCCTGTATATTGCCAGGGGCCATGGTATCCCTTTCGGACTTTCCAGCGACCCCTTCGACCCGGGCCTGGTCCTTATCGGACTCCGAGCTACCCATTGCTCACCGTTCGCAAGCCCGGACCTACGTTGGCCGGGAATCTTCCAGCGATTCCCGACGCCCAGGGCATCTCCTGCGGTGGCTAGAGGCGTGAGGGCGCGAGGACTTTTGCCTCCAGATCCCACGGCGGCAATCCGGCAAGGAGGCTCGCTGCCAAAACAAGCGCGCCCTGTGAGTAGAGTAGTGTTCTGTGTCTGTCTTGACTTGCTGACATTGTATACACAATACAATGTTCATTGCCTACACTCTCGGCGGAAGCGAGACAAAACTATTTCCTATTCGTACATAACATAGGTCTGTGACTTCACAGGCCACCAGTTCTTAGGCCCGAAGATGCTATCTCGTTTTCTCGTTTTGGCGGCGGTTTCAAAAAGGTACGTAAAATAGTCTTTAAACCACGATTTTAGACATGATTTCGGATGTTAAGTTGAAAGGGTACGTAAAATAGACCCCTTAACACATTACACATGGGAGGCTTAAAAGGTACGTCAAATGTGTAAAATATACGCTAACGGCAACGCTGAACTGAAGGAACACGGGTGGGTTTTAGTCAGTAAGAATCGGAGTAGGAGAAGGTATTTGATAATTTCTCACGCTAAAAAAAAGGGCAAATACCTCCCTTTCACACTTTTTCCTTTTATTTTACACTTTCCTGCTAGTAGGTATCATAAAACGCAATTTACACTTTATTTGTTTTCATTCTTTTTTAATTTGATTTTTGTTTATAGTATAATATGTTGTGTTGTGTGCCTTTTGTGTGCGTGTCTGTGCTAAATAAATGTATTTTCTTTCTTTCTTTTCTTTCCTTTCTCTTTTCCACTCCTCTCTGGTAAAACTTAGTAAAGAATAATTCGCCTTTTCTCTTCCAGGGCAAATGAGATGATGTCACTATTGGGTTCGGCTGCTGGCAGTTCGGGGACTGAAAATAATATTGTTAAACTATTACACCAAACCGCAACTATCAAAATTTTGTTTCAGTGCGGTTAGTCGAAGTGCTCAGTTACGGTTCAGACAAGTGCTGTTGAAGTCAAGGGTCCGATTGGAATACTTCGCGCTTACTACCTTCTACTAAAAACAACCTCTCCTCCATGTACTGAACCAACGAGAATAATCTTTTATTAATATTCATTTTATCACTGACAGAAAGAACAAAACATTTTGATGGTGTCTTTCCAAGAAAGGTACAATGTGCCATCATAAAGAAAATTGCAAATTAATAAGAAAATAGATTCTGCCCGTGACTTCGTTCGCGTTCGTAGGATACCACAAAAAAAAAACTCCTTTTGTTTGGTGACGTCACATCGCATCGCCTACCCGCGCTATTACGAGTACTTCGTGTTTTCTTAGCATTCTCTCACTTGTTTTTGCTCGACTTATAAGTGTCCTATTTATTTAATTTATTTATTTTGTTAAATAAATAGGAATATATGAGTGTACATAAACTGTTGTTTATGTACACTCATATATACAGACCAGAAGAAAAGAACAGAAAAATACGTACAAAGGTGATGCTTATTTCTAAAGAAATTTCTTCCAGCATACCTGTGATAGGAAATTAGTTAAAGAGATGTAGACAACGTGTGTAAGATTAGAAGAGAAAATAAAATACATAAAATAAAAATACTTAACTATTCACAAATTTAAATATAAACATACAATATGAGAATATACTTACGAGAGAGGAGCTCATGGCTAAGTAACAACAGCCGCACTGGTCGATCCATCAGGTTAAGCTACGCTTGCCGAGGTTGGTAAGTGGTGACCATCTTTATATACCGAGAATCCTCCCTGCCTCGGAAAGCACGTCAAGCCGTTGGTCCCGGTTGTCATTCGTGGATCTTTGACAGTCGTTACGAGTCATCAGAAGCCCGAAAGTCTGACACCAGTCTTACCAAGGGGTATCGTATTACCCAGTTACTGGGTTGTGGAGGTCAAATAGGCAGTCGCTCCATGTAAAATACTGGTATTCAGCTGCATCCGGTTAGACTGGAAGCCGACTCCAACATAGTTGGGAAAAGGCTAGGCAGATTGATTTTGATGAGAATATACTTACATAGGTACATACGTGTTTAAACAAACAATCTAACGAAACCTTCAGATTTATTACAATACCAGCCAGTTACTGTCCCACTGCAGGGCAAAGGCCTCTTCTCACACAGAGAAGGCACGAGCATTGATCACCACGCTTGCTCAAGACGGGTTGGCGATTTCAGACTTATATTAACTATAAGTCCAGGTTTCCTCACGGTGTTTTCCTTCACCGATGTCAGTAATTTCCAAGATAAACTCAGAAAGCACATATGAATTGAAAAAGTCACATTGGTACTTGCCCGGATTAGAACGAGGCCTTAACCACTGGGCCATCACGACACGACAAGAGATTTACGAGTATTATATTAGTTTATAATTACAAGAGTTTCTCGATACGGTGGGCATTGAAATCTCTCCTAAGACTTGTGAAACTGAAGATTTTCTCAGAAATATTTCTGTTCAGGTTAAAAAGTTCATAGCTGAAGAATTCTCGTTAGAAATAATGTGAAGTATTTCCTTCTAACGGACATCGAGAAACGAGTGCACTCCTTTGTGTACGTATTCAATCCGAACGAGGCAGGAAAAGCAGTAGTTTTAAAAAGTATTTATATAGTAGATAGGTAAGTATTTTTTGCTTGAAATGGCTTCTAATAGCCAATATTATGCATAAATATATCATAGGATCCAATCTGGTAGGCAAATTGCCAACTTATATTATTTTTGCAAAAAAAATGTATGAAGCTAATGCTATCTCCGGAACGGAGAGAATAGCAGTCATAAAAAATAATTTAAAAGTCATTTATTCAAAATAGGCTGAGAATCAGCACTTTTCGAACGTCAAAATTATATAAGACAGTCCCCCAAAAACGCCCACCCTTCACCACTTCCTAGTGCTTAGCTGGGAAGAAGAAGTGGCGCAATAAACTCCCCAGCAGCACAGCTGTCTGTTCAGTTAGAAAAACTTGATTCTATACAATAGCCCATATTCTATGCAATAGATAATATATTCTTGCACACGGTGATGTAACTATTTATTTATGATTTTTTTGACTCATTGTCATCTACAGTGCGACGGCGCAGCCAGGTAGCGTCGCCAACAAAATGTGTGGTTGGCTGCGTAATCAAGCGGATGCCAGGTGAGCCATCCACTATAGAACTGTATACACACAACACATAGTCAAATTCACTTTTGTAAACCTACAAGAGTGAATTTCTCCATCCATTGTCGTTATGTTATCTATTTTTTATTTTTTGACGTGACAACGTCTTATAAATTGGTTTGCCGGGTGACACTTCAAGAAACTGCGTTACGCTCCGCTCACGTTATGCGCTCACAATGAGAGCGAGTGAGAGGCACGCGTCCCTTCCACTCGGGCATGGTTAGCCCGCCTAAGAGCGAGAGAGACAGACATAAAAAGTGAAAGGCACGCGTCCCTTCATTTGTTCCTACTATACGAATGAATATTCACATTAAAATTATTTTACCACTCAAAGTCGTTGTCACGTAAAACTTTCGCCCGTATACCGACTTTACAGGCAACCAATTTTTTTTTATACTCTTCTGCCGTTCGATTATGTAAAAATATCACCGTGAAACTTAGGTGAAGTGAGTGTGAAGTGAGCTGTCAATAGTGTTAATCCCTAGCATCCTGCCGGTCGATTCTGTGGCGGTGACAGCTCACTTCACCTAAGCTTCACGTTAATATTTTTACAGAATCGACCGACTGTTTCATAAAAACACCCAATGTAAGCTTGTACATATGAAGTGTCGTGGGGCCCTGGTGACTTGTACTACAGGCGTTGCTTGCAAAGCCTATTCCAAGCACCAGTCTCTCACTAATGTAAACTATCTTTAAGCTAGTTTTAAGTACTACTACTGTACATTTGTGAAGAGAAAATGAATATACCTATACATTTAGTTGGCAGTGCGACCTGGCGACGACGTCGCCATGGTGGTCCCAGTGTGTTAGCGCGGGCGAACTTCACCAATACTTGAACCAGCTGACAGCGCCATCATTGTTGTGGAATATTGACACTGACAGCTCTTGAACGCGGTAGATGTGCTGATCGTGTTCAGTTTCAATGAACACAAATCTTTAACTTTTCAGAATCAGGGCTGGTAAGTATTAGACTCATTCAAACTAGGCTGAGAAGAGGTATACACATAGAGTATCTTGTTCTTTCCAAAAATAATAATGACCCTTATTCCTAATGATCAATATTAGGTACGTTGTATCAAGAATATCAGCTTTCATTAATTTCATATAAACGTTCCTAATCATTATTGTTTCTTTGTCGCGATGTCGTGAAATATTGAAAAAGCCAGAATATTTAAGTAATTCTATTATTGTTGAAGTCTCTCTTTGTCAGAAGAAAGAAATAAAATTATTCAGTAGCAGACTGTTTTAGAGGCGGCACCGTAGAAATAATAAGTTGAATTGTTTATAAAATGCAAACAATATTTATTACCAATGACCCGAGCACTAAGTTTTAGGACCCGTTGGGATTTCCCATCGGCAACTTCTCAGGAGTCTGAGGAGATGAGTTTCCAGAAAACAATAATACAACTAACTTATAAACAAGTCTAGGTACCAATTTCCACGTTTCAAACTTCAATGTTGAACTTCCATACAAACTATCATCCCCTATTTACCTCATTTAGGAGATGAATTTTCAAAATTGAGTATACAAATACGGTTGAAAATGGCGATGCATTTGATTTTAGTTGAAATCTCGTGTCCGCCAATAATACGTGTATAAAAGTTTACACAGCTATAATTGAAAAATACAAGTTTTTTTTTTTTTTACGTAGTTTGTTTAGTTGATAAAAATGTCCTTTCTTTATAGTTACAAAAATATTAATAGGTAGTTGCTGCTCAAAATAAAGAGCATTTCGAGACGATAAAGTTTTTTCGTGTTCTTCCATACGATTTTTTTTTCAAGATTATTTCTATAAAATATCTTTGTAAGTCTTTTTTTTTATTTTTTTTTATTTATTCATAACAATTTTTACATTGTGTCGAATATTAAAGATTTTACAATAAAAATTTAAAAAAATACAAAAATTACATGCCACTTAATTACTATGAGGGAGAGTAATAATAATAAATAAATGTCACTTAAATAACCAGATTATCAAATGTCACAAATAATTAAATATAGTTATGTCAAATATTCAATGTCAATTACTTACCTATATGTCATGAATGTAATTAATCACAAAAAAAAAAATACCAATAGTAGCAGCAATAATAATCTTGATAAATTCCTAGTAAAATATATATGTTTACAATTTAAATGTCATTAATCGAATAATAGCAGCCTTCCAGTAGGTAACGCTTCAATTTAGTTTTGAAGTCCCGTTTGTAAAGAGCTAATTTTATATCATCGGGGAGCTTATTGAAGATTTTCACTGACATGTGACCGGTACCGTGTGCGACTATATTAAGTTTAGGAATATTTGTGCTTTTAAAATCTTTTCTTCTCGTACTCTCTCTAAGCTCTCTCTCCTCTTCAGTCTCAAAGTGATGTATATATTTAGAAAAATGTGTTAGGAGCACCAATACGTATAAGGAAGGTACAGTGAGGATGTTCAAATCTACAAAGTTGTTTTACTTGACTATACACTGTATTTTTGTTGGGGTTGTAATATGTAGCAATACGGCTCACTGTGCTAACTGTGACTGGGCAACGCCAGATGGTTTATCCTAAAAGTTGGCAACGTCGCAAATAACTGTCAAATATTTACCTGTTTTGATTCATAAAGGAATATTACTGAATAGACTTATGAAATGTGGCTAACTAGCTAACTAGAATATTAATAATGAATTGCAATTATAACATTCAATCTGATGTGGTCCCCATTTTAGGTGTAAAAAACGCATTTGGAAAGTTTCCAAATAGTTTTTTTACATCTAAAATTAAACACACATTCGATGTTACGATATTCATTATTGCATTTCATAATCAATATTCTAGTTCGCTAGTTAGCCACATTTTTTATTTCCACACAGTAATATTGGTTAATTAATCAAAACGGTAATATTTGACATCTATTTGCGACGTTGCCCACCTTCAGATCAAAAAAGCTCTTTATTTGGACAGTCGTTATTGTGTGATCGTTCACCAAAACGTGAAACCAAAATTTAAGTGAGTCGCTCGCAACACGTCAAGAAAATCATCTACTCCGATAATAAGTAATTAAACCAATATATAGTTTACTAATAAGAATTGCAGAAAATATCACCCTTCTAGCTAAATGGTTGTACTTGGACTTGTGAAAAATTGACAGCAGTAGTATATATAACGAAATTAAAAGGAAAACTATGAGAGCTAAGTAGACTGTACAGGTTACCGAGTAATAATCAACCAAATTAAATTTGCGGTTTGAAAAACATGATCTCCCATACATTCCGTATGGGAGAACATGTTTTTCAACTACAATGTTAAGTTTGTTCTATAGGATAAATTCATCCCAACTACGGAACCCTTTTTTCCCAGTCCATTTTATCCCTATTATCCATTCTTGATTGGATAACTATCCAATATGTCAATAAACACAAAACAAAAAACAAGTACACTCCGGAAATGTTCCGGAAGCTGTACGTAAATGGCATTTTAAACACGGTAATTTTCGAATAAAAATGGTTGTGCACTAATTTATTGCACATTAAGTAACGAGTGTATTACAGTCCAGTGTAGCGTGATTAATGCCACTGCATATTTTAATATTGCATTGAATGGATAATTTTGTATGGTGGACACGACTACGAGGCAGTAAGCATTTTATTGGAATTATTACCAAAATGACGTGTCTCTATTCACAAATTCTTAATTTATGAATAGATTAACAAAACTATGATATTTGGGACTCGATAGTCAAAACTACACTACGGCAACTCTCTCACTCATAAGTTGGAAAAAGAATATGCTCAACAACGTAAATAACGCAATGATAATGGTTGAACTGTCAAAATGAAACAGATTCGTCTTAATCATTTACGAAAATGTGTTATGCAATTAGGTAGCTGGAGTTGGCTTTTCAGTCAAACATAACATAATACTGTAACCTCATGGGTAACTACAGTTTTGAGCCGTTTGGGGTCGAAACGCTCCGGTCATGGGGTCCGAGTGCGCGTGTCCTTTTTAAGGAAATTTCTCGCCGACTGGTCGACACTTCACGCCAGGGGGCTGACTTGTTCTTTGGCCAAAGAATTAGCATTGCCATTCAACGTGGCAATGCTGCCAGTCTTCTGGGCACGTTTCCGGATGACAGCGATGCGGACGAATACTTCGACGCCTAAGTGTCCTTTTGTTTTTTGTATCTATTCGTGTAGTTAGTTATTGTATTTCGTACCTAGTGTTAATAGTTTGTAAATAATTTATTACTACCACATAATACGATTAAATCTCAAAATTAATGCTGAAGATGTTGTATGCTGTATTCTTAGCGAAAGATCACGTCTGATTCATTCTATTCATTCACTTTTTTGACATGATAATAACAAGAAAAGACTATTCATAAAGCGTTAGGTTCAATTGAAAAACTAAGAATAGGAAGAAAAACATTTTTTTTGTTCGTCATGTAGATTATTAAAAAATATTGGACACGTTGTTTTTCTTTTTTACGTAATCAAAAGGCAATACGTTAAAATATGGCATGACGTCACTCCCCGGTAGATTTTAAACGGACTTGTGATGTAGCGAGCCCCCACTCCCCAACTTTAATGCGTTTTATCTAAAACATTTTTTATTAATATGATAAAGCAATAAATACGTGTCTAATATTTTTTTTATTATCAGACTTTTTTTTTTTTTAAGTTCGTCGGGGCGTGTCTGACTTTTACTGACTAAAACTTACCCGTGTTCCTTCCGTGACTGACGGACTAAATAGTTTTTTTTTCCCAGTCAACTTCCCTATTCACTCTAATTCATCAAAACATGATAACTTTCTCAATAGTTTCTCAGCCACACTTCACAGTACCGATTCTCAAGTGAGTAACATCCAAGTCTACAACTAAAGTACTACACTTCCCTGTAGTATTTACTCTCGAATATTCCCGATACATGAACGGGACTTCGGGAGCTTCGGTTAATAAACCGGTTCGTTATAACAAGGCAAAGTTGCCGAGTTATCAGAATTCTCTGTTGTTCCTGGAGAATTATTAAATCCAATAGAGGATCTAATTTACTAAGTTATTGATAAACATTAGTTTGTTGTTTCTGTATTAGTATAGGTGAATCGGTTAAATTGGAATGTATGTAGTCTGTGGGTTAGATTTTATTACTGTGAAAAAACTGAATGAGTTTTCCTAATAACATCGTTGTTCTAAATGTTTGTTTGTTCGGAAAGGAAATATTTTAAAATCATGTAATGGGCCATTTTCTAAATCATAATGGTGATTATAATAATTTTCAGCCATAATCTTTCATTCATCTCAATAATGGCGGATGCTATGTCCTTGAAATAGGTCTGTGGTGGCATCAATATCGCCAGATACGAACTACGCATCATCCTGACGTCATGCGAAATCCTGCACCGCACAAGCCGAGTTTACCGCCCGCAGCATATTATATATAACTTTCCGACATCAATCGTTGGGCAGTTGCCCACCAGATACGATCCGTCTGGTCGGACGATCCTCCCTTTTCTATAGAGGATGAGTGAACTTTACACCCTGTTTCTCACACCTCTATAGGTCCATGGACCAAGTAAAAGGTGACCCATACTGAACTTCTTTTTTTTTGACTCGATGGTAAATATTTAAAATGAGTTGGGCCCTTAGATGGCCACGCCGATTGCGGCATCAGACCCATAGTGATCAATAAAAAACCCATACTGATAGAAATATAAATTAAAAACATCAATAAAAGTGGACGTTGGATTAAAAATTATTAGAACAATTAACGCCCAAAATATCTAACTAATATACACACAAAACCAAATAACTTTAAATACTGTTAAAACGGCACGTGTACAAATGGTACTTCATTAAACTTGGGCAAAGTTGGATCCTGAACGTTCTGAACTAATATTTTATCGCAATCACTCATTCAGCAATCTTTGAAGTGGTCAGTCGCTCTCGTACCTCAGGGTTCTTGTTGAAAACCGACTTTGTAACAGATTTCAGAGGACTGGGTTGACTAAGATTTTGGGAATATCAGGATATTTTTGGATCTCAATTTTACGGTAGCAGTGAATACATTAAAAAAAGGAAAGTCGTTAAATACTCTCAATTTTTTTTTAATATTTCGTTAATGCAATACAATAGGGTAAATTCGTTAGAGATGGCCGTACGGGAGAGTTGGCCAATCAATATGATTGGCTCATTTAGTCACAAGCTGGCGCTGTATTTAAATTAGAATACTTAGTGCACCGCCACGAACAATATCTATCGAAATTTTATAGTAGGTTCGTATACCATCCGGAAATACAAATATTTTTATTACTTATTTGTGTTTTTGTGAGTGTATTGTGTTGGTTTATATTTTTCTTCGTTGTAACCTCAAAATGGCAAAATAATTATAATTCGTAAGTTTAAAAATTAAGGTGGCCATTTTACCCGGACAAAAAAGGAGAGATGGCCATATAACGGCTGTCAAACAGAGAGAAAGAAGGTCTGAAAGTTATCTAAGTAGGATAAACTAATATTATGTGTTACATCTGGTGAAGAAGACGCAGAAGATGAAGCTGATAATTGTGCTAGACGTAGCGACAACTACTTTAAAACCCATCTCATGAAGATTGGCTTCAATGTTTGATCAGTAATGTGTACCGCACATGAGAATTGTACAACTTTTGATGACATGCGCTCTAAATATAGAAAAAGAAGAAAGAAGAACAGGGAAAGAAAAGAGGAAAGGCAGAGGCAAATCCAGTGCCGGCCATCTGTCCCGTACAACTACGGCCATCACTCTCGTATATACCGGGTAAGACGGCCAGTTATGTTTTTTTTTAAATGTATTTTCCTTGCATTATAAAAATATCTTTATGCTGATTTTCTAAAGACTGATTGTGGTTGATTTTCTTAAAAATAACAATTTAATTATGCTATCAATATTTTCAGTTTTATTTAACCCTAAAAAAACTATGGCCATCTCTAACGAATTTACTAGCGTAAAAAGAAAGAGTTTTTATAAAATTGTTTTTATCTTCTCTTATTTAATTTAGTGCCAGTCAGAAAATATTACAGCCATAATATTTTTTTGTATTTACTATATACATTTACTGTGAATGCATTAAAAAAAGGAAAGTCGTCGGCTAAGTAATAACTGCCGCATGGATCGATCCATCAGGTTAAGCTACGCTTGCCGGGGTTGGTCTGTGGATGGGAGACCATCTTTACATACCGAGACTCCTCCGTACCTCGGATAGCACGTTTAGCTGTTGGCCCCAGCTGTCATTCGTGGATCTTTGACAGTCGTTACGGGTCGTGGTCGTCAAAATTATTTAAGCCTGATATTAGCTCGTTATTACGAGCTAATATCAGGCTTAAATCATTTTGAGGAGCTTGTGGCTAAGTTATAACAGCCGCGTGGATCGATCGATCAGGTTAAGCTACGCTTGCCGCGATTGGTTCGTGCATGGGTGACCATCTTTACATACCAAGATCCCTCCGACTCCGTGCCTCAGAAAGCACGTTAAGCCGTAAGTCCCGGCTGTCATTTCTAGATCTTTGACAGTCGCCCAGTTTTTGTTAGTACGGGTAGTTAGAAGTCCAAAAATCTGACAACCAGTCTTACCAAGGCGTATGGTGTTACCTAGTTACTAGGTTGTGGAGGTTAGATAGGCACTCGCTCCATGTAAAATACTGGTATTTAGCTGGATCTGGTAAAACTGGAAGCCGACCCCAAAATAGTTGGAAAAGTCGTATGATGATTAGCTCGTATTAGTACGGAAATCTTTCTCAATTTCCAATAATCGGGTCTTTTACAAAAACTTTAGGATTTTCACAAACAAACGATTTATTAAACTATCCTGCGACACTTTTATAATTGCGTGCCATTATGTCCTACAATAGCAATGGAGCCAGTCCACCCTAAGTCAGCAGTGGACAAGTTGGCAAAGCGGTTTAATTTCACCGTCCGTTCAAACTTCCATAAGAGGATTTAGTTACAAAACCAAGGCGAGTCTTCGGGCACGGGTGTGTGGCAAAAATACACAGTGTTGCCACCACCAAAATGTTTACTCCACTTTTTTGTCGTTACAATTGAATTTCATAGTTTAACGAAGTAAATTCTGCACAGTGATGTTCGCGGTAACTTTGTTGGTTTTCAATTTTACCCATTTTATGTTCCCTAGCGTAGTTCCAGCTTTGTGTGTACTGAATTTTGAGGAATTTAAAACATGGTTCTTTGTGTCCTCAACCAGCTGTTTATTCTGCATCTCTGTCGGGATAAAGAGGAAGTTTTGGTACTTTTTTTCGTGGCATGCTTTTGTCGTTGCGTCACTTTCGTGCACTCAGTTTCATAGCTACTACTTTGCTGGTACACCAAATGTTTTGAAAAACAAGATGGCGGCTTTAGTTCCGATTTTGGCCATGCGCCGAAAGAATCTTGTTGCGCCGTATATGGCATGTTTGAGTGTCCCATTGGTCTCGCGCGACCGCTGAGCGTGGGGTCCTGGGTTCGATTCCCAGGTCGGGACAAGTGATATTAGGTTTTTCCATTAAAAAATTCTTAGTAACGGCCTGGAGTTTGGAAATTGGCGGTGTGTTACCCCGTGCCTCGGAAAGAACGATAAGCCCTGAAGTTGGTCCTGTGCCTGATCTCTCTCCGGTCTTGTCGGAATGCGTGCCGTCTCATCGGACTATGACAGTGAGGGAAGAGAGAGTGCACATGTGTCTGCGCACACACTTATGCACTATAATGTCTCCCGCGCCGAAGGCTATGGTCTCCGTTGAGATAGGCCGCCATGGCCAAAACACGGCTTGGCGGGGACTGTTATGCCGTAATGTTGTCCCCTCCAGGCCGTGTTTTGGCCATGTTAAAGTTTATTCAAGAAAATAAATAACTGTTTTTCTATAAATAAATATATGAATACCTACGATCTACTTACTAAAAAATATTTATCTCAATTTCCTCTTTACCTCTTTAATATCTCGTCTCATTAATCAAGGGGAAGTGCATTATAAAAAATATTGTGTCAGAGTAGAAATGTTTTATGTAGGAGGAATTTTAAATGGTTACCTTTGAGCACGGAAACATTTTAGCTAGGATTACTTTCGCGGAAATTAAAAACAGTACTTTCTATCTTTATAAAAAATCTTCTTTTTAGTTCTAAGACAATATTTTATATTGGTCTGTTTTTTGTAACGTTATTTTAATTATGTTTTTCATACCATAAACGTTTCGAATTTTCCACTCTGGAGTTTAATCGCAAGGTTGAAAAACAGTCCAGATGGGTATAATTTCGTCCAGTCGGCGTGCGGCTTTATTTATCTTCTACAAAGCGTGTAATTCATGGCAAAAAAAAAACTAAGTAAAAGTCAGTAACGTCAAAAACAAAAACCATTCCATTTGACGTCACACAGACCCAACTTGTGCACACACTTCCGTAATTCCCGGGATCTCTTCAATCACAGCGAAGCTACATTTTAATCCAAGCAAACGCTTTCCCCTCCATTGATTCAGATGAGTTCCACCTTTATCATGCTTCTTCTCTGGAATTACAAAAAAAAAAGTCAATTTTGCTTCCTCGGTGTCGCTGCAACATTAATGGAATCGCAAAATGGAATCCCTCACTGCTCAGACGCCTCTTCGCTACTTTAATAAGAAAACTTTTCTCTTCGATTGACAAAGTTTGTCAACGAGGAAAAATTACACCCTATATAAACACCTGGAACATTTCCGTAGTTATTGCGTTTCCGAAACAATTTCTATTAATCGGAAATCGAATTTCGGTATCGAAGTCTCAATTTTCCTTTTGAGGGAATATGATATTTGGGCAGATTGTAATACAGCCGTAATTACGTATCGATTTGTGTTGGCTGTTCGTTTATTTTGTGAGACGTTCAAATGTGAAATTACGTACCGCAAAATAATTTGCAGGGTAGTTGGTACTCGTAAACTTATCACATGAGTCTATATCATTTTCATATACGTATATATAGGTCGCAGTAAGATGGTTATTGCCTTGATATAGTTATATCCCTAGGGATATAGCTATTTACCGTAATATAGTTATGAGAGTGGTTCATAAGTGTCGGAGTGCCCTAATTTTGTTACTGCGACCAATTTCGACGTAGTGTTCGCCGGCCGCTACCGCGGCACCACTCGCTTCGCTCGCTCGGCTCGCGCTTACTTGGTCACAGTTCTAACCTAACCTAACCTATTTGGTCGGAGTGCCCTAATAGTTATATTAATAGATCGTGCCCGTATCATAGTACCGTCAGTGCCGTGTCTTATTCATAATAAAATAGTTATGAACCACTTTCATAAAACTATATTACGATATATAGCTATATCCCTAGGAATATAACTATATTACGGCTACAACCATTTTACTGCGACATATTTATGACGACGACTTATGTCTATGTATCTATGTGGTATGTATGTATCTATTATAGTATATTGTATCTATATACTTTATTATTTTGCACCAATGACAACATAATTTTTATGTCCACGCAATCACTGTCCATTCCAAGGTTGCCTGGAAGAGATCGCAGAAAGCGATAAGGTTGGGCGACCTTATCGCTTTCTGCGATCTCTTCCAGTTGTATGTTTTGTAGTATTTTAATAAAGAATTTATTATATTATTAATTATTTTTTTAATAAATTTTGTGATATACTCGTATATTTTCTGTTGTACAGTAAAGTATACAGGATGGCAGGAACATCGACACGAAAACTGTTACCATGGATTCAGTATAAAAATAATCAATATAGGGGTGTTCAGAATCACGTACTGAATCCATGGTAACAGTTTTCGCGACGATGCCCTGCCACACTGTATATGAACAAACAACGACCGTGTCTTACAGTAGTCGCATATGATGTGTAACATCCGACATCTTGGCTGACGTATAAATGATATAAACAATAATCATCATCATCCTGTTTACAACCTCTCGGAAAATAGGTTGGTACCATCTGACGGCCAACTCTAGCACCGCGCGCGTTCTTTGGTCAAATCAAATAATGCCTCGGCTTCCTGTTACACACTTCCGTCCCTTTTCACGAAATCACTCCCACACATTGCAGGAAAGCGACATGAAAGATTTGCAGGAATGCGAGATGTTACACATCAATAAATAAATAATTGGTGTTAACGTATCAAATATCTTGGTTGAATTAAGTATGTAGAAGTTTGTTTAGGGTCAGACGGACCAATTTATTGGTTGTTGCCATTTCATTTATTTATTTTACCTATGTTTAAATACTATATGATTGAGTTTATAAGTTCCATTAAATTATTTTGTTAAGAATATCTAGCGAGCAATGGAGCACAGCATTCTTGGAGTCAGATTAACGGACCGTGTTAGGAACACAGTGCTGCGCTCCAAAACACAAATCGGCGACGTCACCCAAAAAGCAGCCAAGCTTAAGTGGGACTGGACCGGACACGGCTGCAAATAAATAAATAAGAATATCTAAGATATTAATTTACGTATCAATTATATTTTTGTAAAGGCATTTTGAAACAATTTGGTTTAAAAAGTATTTGTTTTGTATTAATAGTTCAGTTCATTTTATCTGTTGCGATGTTCATGTTAGTAAACAACTGTTATAAAAGATCGTGTAACTTTATTTTTGATCTCTTTTCTTTACATGTCGCTGGACTGGTAACAATATATAAAAGTGTAAGTAATTTATCATCAACCTTCTTCCCAACACCTGCATCATAGTATAGTCTAATGCCCGTTTTCAGTAACACCTAGCGAATTTAAATATAATATCTGAATATTATAGTTGGGCCATATCAGAATACCAGAGCTGCGGTATTAATTTTTTTAAATATCGCCGCATTATGCTGAGATAGGAGCCTTTTTGGCCTCGCACAGGTCGTTATTATTTTGGTGGTTTTTAAATGCTCCTTTTTTGTTTTTTATTTTATAATTCTTTATTATTACTTACTCTTTGTATTTCCTGTGTGTGTCCCAAATAAAATATTTTTCTTTATAGTCGTTATTGGATTTCACTGCTCACCGTGAAGTGTTGAAAATACAACAGTACACTTTTATTTATGGATTACATTAAGGTGTCGCTCATAAAGGAAAATGGCAATAAATACATCTATTAGAAAGTAATACGGTAACTAAATATAGGTAAAACTGCAATTTTTCATAATAACAATGACTTTCTTAATAAAACCCAAGATTTTAGAACCGTTTTATGCATCGTCACTCTTCCCTATTACGGTGTAAGCTAGGGGGAGGCACTTGAAGCAATGAACTGCATAACATAGGAGCAAAGAAGGTGTTAGGTTAGTCAGAGGTAAACTTTCTTGGTAACTCTGGAGTTGATCAGGGATAAATAGTTAATGGACTAACTGACCCGACAGACGTTAACCTGTCAAAAATTTCAATCTATAGAAAAAAGCAATTTTCCGGGCGTTTTTTCTTATTTTTCTTTCCTAAAAACCGCGTTCGAACTGTTATGAACATTTTAAAACAAAAAATTACTAAATCGGTCAAGCCGTTTCAAGTGATGCGACGCCTTACAAACGAACAGCGTGTCAAGGTTAAGGTCATTTTTTGTGTTGATTATGAATTTCTACAAACAACGCGCATAATCAAAGAAAAGTTCAATATAGCAAATAAAAACCTCTTCTCCTGAAAAGAAGGAGATGAGAGAAGGTATTGAATTGCGATTGCTCACTGCAGTTACGTATTGACGATTCCACTAGACCGTTCGATGATAACAAAGAACACTACTGAATAAAAACTTACCTCTTTAGGGAAGTACCTTTAATAAGGTTGCTTTGGTGTCCAAGTACTACCTATATTAAAATATTCAAAGTAAAAGTCAAACAATTTATTTCAAATAGGCATATAAAAAGCACCTTCGAACGTCAAAATTTACAAGAAAATTGATTCGACTTCCTAGAGGTAGTTTTGTATGGAGAAGAATGGGCAAACGTTTTAAAATTTAAAATGTTTTATATAACTACATTAATTATACGTGAAGACAAGGTAGATTTCACACCGTCAATATTACCATGCAAAAAGCTGCGATATAATTGCGTATTACACTTACACTAGTAATGGCTTTCATTTTGACAGTTCATCAACATACATTGCGTTATTTACGTTGTTGAGTAGACTAATTTTTTAACTTATGAAGCAATGGATTAGTAATATCCTTCAAAATCATTCAGATTGCGATTGAAAGTGTGTTTACCCAATTAGGGTGCTGGTCCTTTTACTTCTGAACCAGCAATATCCAACAACAGAATAGGAAATGAAAACGTTCGTACACTGCGATTAGCCGCGCCACATTCTCTATGACAAGTCAACCAAAAAAATGGACTCGCGAATGTTGTTAGCGCATTCAAAAAAATATTGTACTCGGCACGACTGCATCCTAACTAAAATTCGTAGTGCGTTTTTGCGATTGGCTGCACTGGCCTAACAACTTTTATTATAATTCAACAACAATACGGATACTACTCAGTGGTAACGGCCCCGACTTACGAGTTGAAGGTCATGGCTTCGAACCCAGGCAGGTGCTTTACTATGTGTAAATATACATACGTATACGGGTTAAATACATAACCATCCTTTTTTAGCTTCGGCTCAGTCGGGTAAAAACCGATAGTGAGTTTTCAGTGTTACTGTACTTTACAAGTGGGACGTTTTGCTAATAGGACCATTTGCTAATAGGACATTTTGCTAAAGTGTCGTTTTGATTATGGGTCGTTTTGCTAGTAGGACCATTTGCTTTTAGGATGTTTTGATACGGAGGGAATTTCCCCTCATCACCACTGCTCTCAAAATCGTGAAGGAAAACATCGTGAGGAAACCGGCATGTCCTAGAACCAAAAATACGAAGACATGTGACATCTACCAACCTGCACTGGTGGGCCCGCGTGGTAGATTATTGCCCACTTCCTCTCGAAAAGAGGAGGCCTGTGTCCCAGCAGTGGGAATATTATAGGGTTATTATGTACAGATACTAACACGCTTTATTTCTCCGAAAGGTTAGGCAGAAGTGTACCTATAGTACACCCACATTTCGCCAGTTATGTTTAAGTCCCATGTAATAGGGCGAGCTTATTGTTATCAAATGGGCACAAATCCAGACTGATTTTTAGAAGTTCCATATGGAAAAACAACAACAAAAACGAAATTGGTAGTAATTTTTAAAGTGTGTCAGTGTTGTTGTTTATATATATATATATCTATGTATTGATACACAAGTGATTAAATGTGAGTGAAGTGCGTGAAGTGCGTGCTACCAGTTGGCGGTCACAGCCCGTTAAGCTCTTACTACGCTCGTAACAGTTACCGTGTGTGAAAAGAAGAATCTGGGTAGCAGGTAACTCTTTCGAATTTTCCGTTATATGAAAAAGCAACATTATCTAGAAAGAGAAAGAAGGAAAATATGTTTATTTGCGGTAAACATGATGCACCGAAAGAAGACACAAAACAAAAACAAAAAGAACAAGTTGAGGGAAAATATGCGTCACATCCAAGCAAAACAGCAGCCACAAGCCATCGCTCGGCATAATTCTGCGACGCTATGCGATACAGAGCCCCAACGCTGGTTTTCAGCGACAGCCCGCGTTGACGCTATGACGTCGACCGGCGCATCATACAATGAGATATAAAAATAAAATAAATATACAATAATTAATTCCACGTGTTTATATAAAATACAATATTTAAAATGGCAACATTCCGTTCAGTCGGCAACGACTCGCGCGCCGCCGGCTTAGAGAATAGGCACCCTAGTTATGGTAATCTACGGTTGGTCTTTATGTATGAGAGACGGTTTAACGGTCACTTCTAAATAAAACATTTTCTTTCCCTTCATCCTTCAAAAATATGTACTTTTGTTTCCAAATATGTATAATTAGCCTATGCTCGCAGCTTCGCCCGCCTGGAGGTCGGAAATTAACCCACGGGAACGTACTACCGGGATAAAAAGTGGTCAAGGTCTTTAAGTGTCCGTCAGTCTTTCCATGTGCCAAATTCTATTTAAATCCATTCATCCGCAAAGGCGTGCAAAAGTAACAGACAGACTGAGTTGCTTTCGCACTTATATTAATAACTACATAGCTGCACCCCACGGTTTCACCTGCATAAGTCTCCATCCCGTGGGAATATCGGGATAAAATTATTCTATGTTCTTATTCAGGTCATAGTCTATCTATGTGCCAAATTTCATCCAAATCCGTTCAGCCGTTTTAGCGTGAAAGCGCAACAAAAAAACAAACTCACTTTTGCATTTATAATAATTATTTTACTAGTAAGGATATTATTATCTATAGATACAGATATACGTATATAGAAAGTATGTATAGTTTGGATTCAGTTCGCGCTCTTTATTCTCCATCCCAGTAAGCTAAATGCTAATCTGTCTATGAAATATATTTCCTCTGCAGTCTAACTGCACCGCCCTTACAATTTCGCAGCTAAAATCCGCCTTACCTGACTGCGTCTGAGTTGAAATCAATTAGTCTGCCAATAGCAGGCCCGTGGCGTGTAGCTAACAGAACTACCTCTACAAATCAAGGAGAGAGCGTTTCAATAGAACGAACCGTCAATAGTACCTGGAATTACTCGTACAATTGTGAATTTGGAGTTTTCGCTTGACGGAAGCTTTGGTTCAGTGGCTACGTTGTGTGATAGGTATTTTTCATCTTTGTTACTTTGTTATTAGAAAAGGAAGAATCTAGCTTATTACGTTTCTGTTTTGTTGATAGGTTTGATTTCGTCTATTCACGATATACGATGTAGACTTGATTTTTTTTCATACCTATGCCACTTTAACTGTAATGATTACCTTTAACTTGTTTTAATTCCCAATGCATTTTCTACTCATAATGCGTTTCATTTTTTTCTTTTTGGTAACTATAATTTTATGGAAATGCGACTATTGATTATTACTTCTAAGCCTAGATTTGAAAAAAAAATAAACAAACTTTTCTACAGTGTCGTGAAAACATTTATTTTTTTACTTATAAATACAGTCGTTTGTAATATAATACACGAATTGTTACATTAAATCGATGTAAAGCGATACAACTAACGAATATTTCGTAAATGCTTGTCGGTATGTCATGTTGTATTCAATTGGACTGTTTCACTGTTTTTGTGTTACTACAAATAGTTATTAGTACTTATATTTTAATAACATCTGTAGACAAAATATTCCAAAAGCATAAACGTTTAAATTTTTTCCTAAAAATATCTATTTTTGCGCGTCTAGTCTGGCAGTTTTTATACTTTCATGCTTACGTTTCAAAGCCTGCTTAACGTGCTGTAAGTGATAAAAATGATACATGTGTGTTAATTCTCAAATATTATTTCCTCTACATTTTACAAAGTTATATCCACCCCTATTGCTAACAAAAACAGTAAAACAGCGAGAGACTAGTAAATTAAAATTACAGTTACTGGTAAAAAATACAGGTAGTTACGTCACTACGTCTAATTCTACTATAAATACAAAGTATGTTTAGATAGCAAATAAATCAGACTTTCATTGTATCATATCGAATGGCACGAGTTTTGTAAGGATGGAAGGACCAATTTTTATTTTTGGTCTTTTTGGATTGTTATGCACGACGTGACTTTGCTGTGACTGGCTATCAATCCGACACAAGAGAATATATTCGACCGGGAACTATGAATTGAAGATTCGATCAAAATTCAATTTTATGGATATTGTACATTCAGTTTTGTTACGCGCAGTTCTTAAGTTCCATATGACCATAATAGAGAATTTTCTTGTGTCGTCGGCTTGTTAAAATAACTACAAAAGGCATATAATTAGGCTAGGTAAGTGGTTAGAAAGATATCATAGGTACTATTTTTCTAGAAGTCAAGTATATGGACCAAGTTTCACTTACAAGAGTAGGTAATTAAATATTATTTAAGTATAACATTAAATACAAATACAATGTAGTATAGAACGTGTGATACAAGATGTATATTTCAAATATATTCAGTAAAATATATTTTATTGTCGAATTTGTAAATAAATGCAGACATGACAAGGGACGAGATTTTTATGCAAATATGAGTTCGTATTTTTTAAAGGAACGAGTATTTGATAGAGATAGACGAACACGAATGAAAACGATTATTTTTATATCGGTCATGCTTTTTTTGCTTTCGTGGGGTAGAATTTAAAACCGTGTTTTATTTGCTGACGATAGCTCAACTGTATATGTACAGTGTGTCCCTGGATGAAGTGCACAAACGAAAATGGGTGAAACTAGACCATTATTCATCGACAAAAAAATCTTTCTGTCTATTAAATTCCCTTGTATTGAAAACATAATAACTTTTTATTAATTGAGTGAATTTCGGTAAAATAAAAACAATAATGATGGCTGATAATTGATATTGCACGGCAAATACAAAGAAACTCTTTAAAACACTCATCAAGTAAAAAAACACGTTTCTTTGAGAAATTTTGTCATTTTTGTGTGAATTTTTCATTGTTATTTTTTTACGTTTTAGTTTTTTTTTTTACTTTTTTGGCAATTTTTTTGTCAATGAATAATGGTCTAGTTTCACTTTTCGTTTGTGCACTTTACCCAGGGACACACTGTATAGGCTTTATTTTTGGTAATTTTTTTGATGCACGTGTAGAGACGCCTCAATTCTATTGAACGTTTCTTAGATTTTTCCAATTTAGAAATGATTTCATCAAGTGTCACGGTAACTGACGATGGAAATGATCACTGTGTAAAAATTTACCAGTCATGTCTGCAAAAATCAAATTACATAAGTGCTTAAGTAAAAAATCAGTCAATTACATTTCAGTAAAATCATATTTTGCTACTAAACATTTTAAATCATTACAATTTACTAAGTTGAAATACTTCAATCGTCTTAAACTCAAAGATAGTTACTTCTCGAATAATAATAGTATATACAGTCTCGAATGAATAATATCTCGAAAAAATCACAAACATTGGTATTATGTCTAAAACTAGATATAATTAAGTAGTAGGCTTACGAATCGTCTAAAGAATACGACATTTAAGAAATTATTCGGCCTTGTAAATACTTTGATCAAATTCTGGAAAACAGTTACTATCGAATATAATTTCCTCTTGTTAACAAAATGTACTGTTTAATTGTGTTTGTTATCACCTCCAAATAAACTTAATATAAGGTGGGTTAAACAATATTTTGGGTCACTCTTACCCATCACAATATCTTACTTAAAATAGTTTGACAATCAAATTCGTCAAACCGATTTGTACTTACTAAATATACATTTTCAAGACGACTCGTAATCCTGCCAATTGTACAATCCAATCGATACATTTTACAAAATTTATTTACAAACATCCTAAGCGCAGTATGAAGCGCAAACTAATTACATTTCACTATACATAAAGTAATACAAATGTAGGTCTGTAGTAACTTTCAGTAGCTTAAGCTTATTCGCCTAGTTTAATAGGAATCTCATAAGAACACCAAGCTCTGAGACTTGATAGTTTAATCTCATTTCGAAATCGCCCGCAATTTCAGAATTTGGCTATATAATTTTATGGGCGTGACTTTCGAATCAGAATACAACGACCGGAGACCGAGACATCTGTGTTCGAAGTTATCCTACAATGAAAGAGTTGTTAAATTAGCTATCAATGGCAAAATAGATTTGATTGCATTGGGTGCTTGTTTTGTCCAATTTATTATTTACCTACGTATATTATGTTGCCGTCCCCTAAACGGGTTTCATGTTGGAACTTACTTACATAAATGTAACACCTTAATGTACACATGAATGCAATAAAGAGTTTGATTTTGAGTTTGAGTTTGCCTATAAATTTACCGATACTATCGTATCAAAGAAGAGATCACTTTTAAATTGTCAATCTTTTAAATACCAAAGTTTACATTAAAACATCATCTTAAAGAATTTCGAATTCTCGTTGTAATAATAATTTAATCGCACATTATAGATAGCAAACAAACGTCAATACAAATCATATGAATTTCGAACATTACGAGCCGTTGGTGCATTCTGACGTAACATAGATAAACGATGACGTCATAGCCTAATTTTCTCTAAACGGTTGAGCAAATATTTCGTTCAGTAGCTGTTGATATTCCTCCACATTGTAAAGATAGTCGTCGTCTTCGAGTATGCCGGTCGCATTATATCTGTAATAGATTTTGTTAGTGGGTTTTATTATATTAGATTAGTCCTGCACATAAAGTTTTAAGGTTTTCTTATTTGTTTTGGTCTTTTCGGCTGCACCTTGCAACAAACTATTTCTTTTCCATTGACAGCTGTTTAATGTCTTTTTTTTGCCTTACCTTGGTGTCTCTCGTTTTCTCCGTGAATTAACTTCTGAAGCCACTTCTACACAAAGCACAATGAAGTGACTACTGCAAGGATATCTGTAAACAAAAATACTGTCTAATGAAACGTCCTTCCCGTTACTTCATCAACTTTTTGTCAAGCAGCAGCAAATTAGCAGCGAATAAACTTTGCTAATTCCTTGAACCCTTCTAACAAAATACACTTCTGCTTTAAATTGAATTATCAAAATGGACGGGAGGCCCCCAAGTTTTCAGCTAATAGATTGGGTCGTGATTTTGAATTTTAAACTTTGTGGTGTGGAACTATGGTTCTATATTGATAAATAGAAAAAAAGTAACAATTAAAGGGCTTCGATTTCAAGTTGAATGGAATTCTAATACATTTGAATGGCGCTTTACGTTTCAAGTCTCGGAGGACAGCAGCATTTGGAGCACTTTTCTGTTATGCAAACATTTTCCATACTGTTGTTTGTCATTGGAATTTCTCAGTCAATTCTTAAATACCGAACGAAGATAAAATATTTGAATCGAAAGAAATCGAAGACTTGGATTATTTAAAACAATATGTATTACTGAGTGCATAACTGAATGTTCTAGTTTCGGAGTAAGTTATAGAACACATGAAGTTAGTACTAGTAGTTTCAAGAATTTGTACAAAGCGTTTTTTTCTGATGGTTATATACTCTGCTAAGAGATATATTTTAACTAATGTGAAGGAGATCCTTATACAGAAGTACTAAGCAGTAAGTGAGATACTTTACCTCTCCTGTGCAAGTAGTTTGTGTGAGTGGAGTGAGGAGCCCAGGCCACGATTGGCAGGATCTCCGTTCTGCCACTCCTGACAGTAGCTGTCCAGGGCACGCTCGCCGTTCGCGCGGGAGCCATGCCAGATTATTTTTTGTGGCCTAGAGAAAAGGTAGGATATAATTATAAAATAAAAATAATTTATTGATTTATGTAAGTCTTTATTAAAGAAAAAAGAATTGAAGAAGTTTTACTTTATAAACACACAGACAAACATCGAAGATTTAGGAACACAACTGCCTTAGTTACTCTGGTAACTATCGTTTCGATCAATAAAATTCCATTTTCATAAATGTTTAGTTTATATTAAAAACCGACAATATAGTATGTTTTAGGTATAAGCTTATCACCATAAAGTTGATATGATAACGGTACCTATTGATAAAAAGATATTGATGAAGGTTTGCGAGGGTGATACAATTAGAGTAGAGCCTTTCATATAGTCTTCTTCTTTCCGTGTGGTTAGTGACTAACCTGGTATCAGAGTTTTAAAGCCGCTCATGGGACTCTGACTTGGCTTCACATGCCGTCGAGAAATATCTCTCAGGCATGCCGATTTCCTCACGATGTTTTCCTTCACCGTTTTTGAAGCAAGTGATAATTATACAATACGCACATGAATCCGAAAAGTCAGAGGTGCATCCCGACAGTCAACCACTAGGCTATCACTACTCTGATAAGCATAAAGTGACAGTATAATAATATTATCGTTCAATAATTAATTAATGCTTCTAACCATGCTATTGATGGTCATTTGTTTTTCGGGCTCGATTACAATTTTGATGTGTCTTCGTGTATACTTACCTCATGTTTTCTCTTTTTAAACTTTAAAAACACTATACTGACTTTTCTGAGGCAAGATCATTTCCAATGCATTTTGATGACGAATTGTAATATCAAGGTTGATTTATTAATATAATGTTTTAAAGTCGAGAACAATAAAATATAGATCTAAAGTAAAGGTAGTCTAAATAAATATTATAAATAAGTTACTTACCAATGTGAGTCAGTTAGAATGTTCCTGCCGTTGAAGCTGTATATCCTGGCTCCAGGCGTCAATGCGCCGTTGCCATCATACATGTCAGAGAATGACTTGAATAGAACTTCGCCTTGAGTATTCACGACTGGCAGATGTCGGTCCGAGTACCGGACTATTGAGTTCAGGTTTTGGATCCTAGGACAGAGATTTTGTTACAATTTGGTCCTTTTGTACATAACTTTGTAGTTTCAAACAGAAAACAAATTACGTCGTTTACGAATTAGTGGTTAGTTACTGGTTTCATTTGCAACTAATACTGCAGAATGTGTGGTTTCAATGAAATTAGCGAATTATATTTTATTTAAGTAAAATGGGGAGCAAATTATGTTTGTGTAAGGAAAATCTAGAAAATTAATATCTCCTTTAATATCGACATTTCAATAAGTGTGAAATAGTTTTTAATTTTTTCACACATCCTATAATTTCCATTTTGTTACCAATACTTGATTCCTTTGTATTACCAGGTCATTTTCCTTTTTGCTACCACTTTAATTTAAGGCTTAATTAATTAACAGCATCACTTACTTGCTAGTCAACAAAGCTCTGAAGGTGCCTCTGAATCCTGCACGTCTTCCTTGGCGGTAACACGCGTAGTCGGCGCGACGTATACCGTGCATGTTGCCTGGCAACGGCTCATTTAGTGCCGCTAGATGGAGCTGTCAATATAAAGACACTTTTAAGTAAAGAAAAAAAAGTAAAAATCGTTTATTTCAACATCTAAATTACATTATTGAGGTACCGTTGGTCCCAAACTAGGCACAGCCCGTATCTTGGGCACTATTACCTATAAATATTTTATATTTTTGATTATTTTTAAATAAAAGTTGAAATTGCCGACAGTTACACTAGGTAGCCAATTCGAGACTGCAAAACTAAAATTACAAAAATGAACTAGTTCTGTTATGAAAACTAAAGTAATTATTATAGATAAAACATAATTATAATAGGAGATAAAACTTGGTATAATTTCTATATTTTGCTGCTGTTCTGTATTATAGTTTGTGTGCAAGGGTGTGTGGGTGTGTGTGTGTGTGTTTGTGTGAGCATGAAAGAGTGTGTGTGCCTCTGCCGTGTGTAAGTTGATTTTATTTGATAATACTAAGGATTGTTTCAGTAGAGGTGTAAGATTGTTCTAAGAGCCATAATTTCACTATGTGTTTTATTTTCATCTGGGAGTAGGAGGAGTTGTGGATCTTAATTACCGAGTTTACCTTATTGTAGATGTGAGTATGTAGGAATGATGGAAGCCGTTGGGCATACGCAGAGTTGACTGCTGGGTTCGAGTTTCTAAACTTTATCTTACTTTTAAGGGCACTTAAGTCAGTTCTCTTCGAAAGTTTTAATTGACTTTTAGAAATAACAGCAAAAATGTACAGTTTACGCACCCCGAGAAGTGCTGCCTCACTATATAATCTGCCAGTTGAGTAACTGCATGACTTTTAAAACAGCACGTTGCGCTCTCTCCAGCTCTAACATATGAGTTTTGGCAACTCCGCCCCAAACTGATATACAGTACTGGAGTAGATTACTTTTATTATACTTTTAGGATTATAGATAGACGCGAGAAGCACAAATGACACCGGTCGAAGTGGCGGTACTTGGGAGGCCTATGTCCAGCAGTGGACGTCTTTCGTCTGAAATGATGATGATGATCAGAGACGCCGTATATTTTGTTAATTCCCCTCGACTGTTGACCGTACCATATTGGTACGAATGTCAAAAATAACCGTCTGTGTAGCGTACCATTTCGGGTCGCCTGTCACGTGCTCGCCCTGCCTTCAGTTTTAATGTAATTGTGCTTGTAATACTGTATCGATCTCTATCTAACTTGCATAGAGACTAGAAAACAAAATAGGAACGATATCATGTCACTATCAAGTCTTTAAAAGCATGATCAGTAAATCTGTTGTATTTTTTGTTATTTTTCTCACTTCCACGCATTAAAAAAAAAAAACGATATTACACAAGTAATAAAAATGAAGATTAGCTTGAGACATTGTGTTGTTCACGTTGTGGTTATAGTTGTTAAGTTCATATAGTTAATGACAAAATATGTAAATAAATCAAAACGTTTATAATGGACTTACAATCAGAAATAACAACAGTTAATATTTTTTAAATAAAACTTATTGATTTACAGACGTAATAAAATAATTTAAAAAACAAGCTATTTTACCTAGCATTATTGGTCACTAATATTCTCATTCTGGTCAAAAAATACATACCTAGTAACTACATAAATATATTTTCACACTCAAGGAGGAGACGACAATACGAAAATAAATTAAACTGCGTATAACGAATGCTGTTGCCAGTCTGTACATGAAAATTTAATCAAATATAACCAATAGTTTAGTCCCTACAGATTAAAAAAAAAAACACTTTTTTAATTTCGATGCTACAATTTATTTGGTATTTCCAAAATACTCTTATGCATTAGTATGGCCATTGTTTTCATTTATTGTCGTTTTGTTGTCTCCAGATTGTATAATGCGTAATTTTTTAAAGCTAAATTATATTTATAATTGAAACTCACGCTAGGTCCAGCAACAGGTGAATTCTCAATGAGGTTGGATATTGAGGGTACATGCACCAAACTGGCGGCTGGCATCGGTGGAGGATACACGGGCGCCGGTGTAGGATGCGTGGGCGCAGACTGGGTTACCAGGGAGCCTAGCTGTTGGGAAAAAACGTAATTTAAAATCAAGTACTTATTTTTTATTGGCATAGAAAAATCATTTGCAATTATCCCAATTTAGGTGTCCAACCCAAATGATTTGAGGCGGTGATAGAAAAGAAAAAAACTTACTTAAACTTACTTAATGGGCATGCGTTAAGGTAACCCGCGAAATTCAAATTTTCTTTATTTTTTATATTTTGCAGGTCAGTGTGAGGTTTTATGTTGATTAAATTATGATTCGCGACCGTAACCAATATGGCTTTACATAATTATAATCATTACAATCAGCAATACAACTCCATAAGTAAGCACAATCGCCAAATGTCATGATTTCATGAAATAGTCATTCAATGCGATAATATGAACTTAGAGAGTTGTATTGATCATTTTTATGATTATAATTCTATAAATAAACATTTGATACGGCCGAAAATCATATTTAGATCAACATACAACATGATACTGACGTCCAAATTGCAAAAAACAGAAAAAGAAAATTTGAATTTCGCGGGCCTTAGCGCATGCCCCTTAAGTAAGTTTTTTTCTTTTCTATCACCTACCTTGACGCTTTCGCCTTGATAACATTTTTTATTTTACATGAAAGAAACAATTTTTTTTTAGACTGTGCCGAGTTATCTTAATCTAATAATTACACATACATAACCACCCTATAATGTTCCCACTGCTGGGACCCAGGCGTCCTCTCTTCGAGATGGAGTGGGCTGTAATCTCCCACGTGGGCCCAGTACGGGTTGGTAGATGTCACATGTCTTCGAATTTTTAGTTTTAGGACATGTCGGTTCCCTCACGATGTTTCCTTCACCGTTTTGAGAGCAATGGTGATGATATAATTTACACAAAGTAAAGCGCCTGTCTGGGTTCGAACATAATTATGACCTACAACTCGTAAGTTGCGGCCGTTCCCACTGGGCCACCACTGCTCACAATCTAATAATTATGATAATATAAATGCTGTCCGAGAGACATACTAATTTCTGCTCAAATAAAACACCATTAAGGCACCATTTTTAAAAGATGAATTAAATTGTCAATGTTATCGTTAACTTTTTCCAATGTTAGTATACGCAGTATACGCAATTTGAACCAAAACCCAGATTAGTTTAGACAGCACATTCATATCGTCACTCCTCTCGTTCAATTTATTCAAAATCCGTAGGTTATGCAGTTGTTGGTACAAAACTCACCAGTACGTATTGCCATCCGGAATTAACTTTGACAAACAAAGCCTGCTCTTCGACAACATAAGCCAGAGCACCGACAGGACTCGATGATGCGAGCTAGAAGCAAAATGTTAGATGAAAAAACTAGAATGCAACGTGTATTACAGTACCTTCACTACCTACCTCTTCCCACGTATATACAGTAGCCCTTTTTTTTCATTTTTTTTTCAGGATGGGAAATCATCAAATGACTTCTCCCGCTCTGGGCAGAGCGAGAGGGTGTGTCAGACTTTTACTGACTAAAACCCACCCGTGTTCCTTCCGTTGCCTGTGTGCCGGGGCCGCGATATCCCTTTCGGACAAACCCGCAACCCCAGCAGGCATTGGTCTTTCGACCCCGTCGGTTGGTGCTGACATCTCTTTGAGGCGCGCGTGGAACACAACGCGCCGTCGACACGGGCCTGGTCCTTATCGGACGGCGAGCTGCCCATTGCTCACCGTCCGCAGGCCCGCGCCTCCGGTGGCCGGAAGTCGGCTCTTGACTCCCGACGCCCGGGGCGTCTCCTGCGGCGACTAGGGCCGCGAGGGCGTGCAGCTTGCATCTCCCTCGCGCGCCCCGCCTCCTCCTTCGCGAGCATAACTGCTTCGCAGAAGGAGGTGACGGCCTCCCATGATATACAGTAGCCCTTGCCTAACATCATCATCGTGTGGTTAGTGACTAACGTGAAGGCCAATTCTCGTACATAAAAATCGTTCACGTTCAAGCCGCAATCTGTCAAACTTGTCAAAAATGTTGGTAAATTGATTGTATTTTTGGCAGATTGCGAATGAGGTTAGAATGCGAAAGTTCTTAAAAATTACGGGAATTGCCCCTCGGGTGTCAGAGTTTTAAATCCGCCCATGGGCCTCTAACTTGGCTTTACATGCCGTCGAGAAATATCTCTCAGGCATGACGGTTTCCTGACGATGTTTTGGACACGTAATTCAACAAGAACTTAAATAAAAATGGGACCACTCTGGAAAAATATGTAGTGGTATTATTTTTCCAGAGTGTGTGAGTTTTTCATATTTAGTGGTATGAGGAATAGGATGTAAAGTTCACTCATACTCTATAGAAAAGGGAGGATCCTCCGACTAGATGTGGTGTGTCGTGTCTGGCGGGTAACTGCCCAGAGGTTGAAAGTCGGGTGCTTGTATATACGAGGTCCATCGCGCGGTAAACTATAATTGCGCGATGCAGGATTTGTGTGACGTCAGGATGTTGTGTGGGTCTTTGATGCGTAGTTCGCATGTGGCGATGTAGATGCCGCCACACTTCCAATTTTTTTTTCCTAATCGGTTTATAAATGATGGAGTTTTGAGGTAACAAACATACAAACAACAACCGAATTGATAACCTACTCCGTTTCGGAAAGTCGGTTTAAAATGAAATAAATGCTTCGGTGACCACAAAGTATAAACACTTTCCGGGACATTAAACGCCCATAGACGTCACAATAATAAAACTTCTATTGTGTCTCGTTCAGTGTCCCAGAAAGTATTAAAAGATTTTCTGAGAGATGAATTTTTTGTATAACTCAGGTATTTAGGTATGCATTAATTATGTGAAATCAAATGCTTTATTCGTTAAGGTATTCTATTGTTATACAGTCCGAACCGTTTATAACCACTTCGCTCAAAACAACGTACCGGTTATTACGACGAAATTTTGAGGTCCCAGCATTTCTGTTTAATTAACATAGTTTTTGGTTATAACAACTATTGGCTATAACAACCGTAATACGACAGTCCCTTCGAAGTCTTGAGTACACCGCAATTTCGCCAGTTATGTCTTTAAGTCCCAAGTAATAGGGGGCGAGCCTATTGCCACCAACCGGGCACAAATCCAGACTCCAAGCTACTACTGAGAAATTCCTGGTGGAAAAACTCAATAACAATTTGCCCGACCTGGGAATCGAATCCAGGACCTGGTGCTCAGCAGTAGCGCTTGCGACCACTAGACCAACGAGGAAGTAAAAAAAAAGGAATTAATTATAATTTACAGTCGTTGATTTATATTGTCAAAAGAAATCTTACTTTTAACATTTCCTCCGTAGTTTGGAAAACTGCTGCGCCTGGAACTGACTTGTTCGCGTCCTCCGCGTGATGAGCAGCTGGATGCGACTGCACTGGTCCTGAAATTGTGATGAAGTGAAAAAAAAAAACTGAAAATTTTTAATTGTGAATTGTGATAGGGGAAAAACACAAAAATGAATTATTTTAACTTAGTTCGCGAAAGTCACAGAGCGTTTTTCTTTTTCCACAATCAGAACATGTTGATTAACCAGTTAGTTCTCCTTCTTCGTGCCGCTGGCATGACAGTAATTCAGATTTTGTTGGCCTAAAACCAGTTCGTAAAAATGGTGTTAAGACTGACTGGCGACGTACTAAGCTCCCGTCTCACCATGTAACCAGTACTATATAAACATTTAAACATACATACTACATACAAAGAAATAAAATCGAAGAGTCTGTTTGTAATGTCAAAATAATAGCTATTTTACTAAATGCATATACAATATGTAAAAAAAAACCCTGTCCGGTCCGTGACAACACCCGTTGTTAAGTAATGAAAGTATATATATGTAAAAAAAACAGAAAATAAATGACGATTTTTTTTCAATGGGGAATTTTACCGGGTTGTAAGCAATAGGACCCCACGCAACTTGTAGACACCCGCTAAACGGCGGCCGCCCCGTCGTTTAACTGGTGTCTACAAGTTATAACTAATGACTCCAGTTAAGAATTTGCTAATTTTATTTGATTTGGGGTAATTTTGGTACTAGAATTGTGAATTTTATTTTCAATAATAATACGTTTTTCAATAGTAATAAATTTTTCAACAATAATAAGTTTTTCAATTATAATGAGTTTTACAATAATAATTAGTTTTTCAATAATAATAAGTATTACTTTTTAGTAATGTTATTGCAGTGTACCCTTTTCGGATCGGATAGTTTTTTTTTACATATTGTATACACGGTACTTACTAACAAAAAACAATGTTTTTTTTTTTGCCTTTCTGTCTGTCTGTCTGTTGGTTTGTTCCGGCTACTCTCCGAAACAGCTCTACCGATTTTTACTGGCAGTTAGCTGATGATATAAAGAATAACTTTAACCTACTTTTATTTTAGAAAAATAATTCGGTTCCACGCGGACGAAGCCGCGGTCAGCAGCTAGTTCTCTAATAAACGCTCTGATATTATAATGTACTACAACTACCTACTTATATGAAAGTCCAGACTAATTTACCAAAGAACTAGTTTCCTCTCTTTGGAGAGAACAATTTAATGACGTCAAGATTAACAGATAAGGCAGTAAGTAATCGAGATTTTATTTAATACTAGCTTTTGCCCGCGACTTCGTTCGCGTGAAATTTTGGTCCTTGACCCACCGCGTCGCAACTATCGCCCGCCTGCGCTATTACTTAGTTTTCGCTTAGCGTTCTTTCTAACCTTTTTTCTCTTTTTGCTCAGCTCCTAAGAGTCGTAGCGTGATGTTAAATAGCCTATTACCTTCCTCAAGAATTGGGCTATCAGATACATAATTCAAATCGGACCGCTCCAGAGATTATTCCCTACCACAGAACAAATAAAAAACCAAGACAGAGCATTGTCAGAAGTGAAGTGAAGCCGGTTTCGTAAACATGTGTGCACTTTATGTGGTGTAGTTTGCTTGTAGTGTCATTTTGTTAAAGTTTGAAAATGTGTGCGTGTGAGCGTGTATGCACAGAGCGGCGGTGTAGTTTTGGCATGCTTCACTGTATTGTTCGCAGCGCTTTCTCTTGGTTTTTTATTTGGTCTGAGCCCCCTACAAACAAACTTACAGACAAACAAATTTTACCTCTTTATAATATATTAGTATAGCTATAGATGACGAAGAGAATGACTTTACACTAATTAATTTACGTCATTTAGGTAATCGTTACTCCTGTTTAGTATGATAATAATTTAAATAATGGACGTCATAACGTTAAATTCTTTCAAAATAACTTATCTAAAGGATTACATAGATACATAAATTAGGATACATTTATAATAATCACGGCTTTGTTGAATTAAGTATATCAGATTATGGATCGATCTCAGGCTAAGGCTAAGCGTATGCTGAGACGCAGGTGACGCAGCACAGCACAGTACAGATTTTGCAGGGTATGGCAGGCGAGGCAGACATATGCTGCGAGCGCATAGCTAGTACAAACAATATACGGCTGTGCTGCGTTACCTGCGTCTCAGCAAAAAAAAAAAACAAGTGACGACCTACACGCGTCTGACACAGGTGGTCTTATCACTTGACCACAGAGATGGTTATAATAATTGGTCCTTAGAGGTTCCATTAGTTAAAAATTATATCTGTTCGTAATGGTCAAGAGGAGACTCTGGACCCTTGGGACTAAATTCCTTACATGCTAACTTTCTAGTTGTCTCTGCGGCTAGGCTGCAGTGGTCTCTGTTACACCATAGGTCCAACTTAATATAACTTACCATGTCTATCCTTGTCTCTGTCCTTTAGATCTTTGAGTTCCTTGAGAGCCTTAAGCTCGTCTAACGGGCTCTTTGCGACTATCATAGGGCAGCGTGAACAACACGGAATAGATAATATTAATAAACAGGAATAAATAAAGAGGCAAATACCATTTTTAGAAAATCTATGAAATCTATGTATGTTAATCATTATACTATTTATATTATACTATTATTATGATTTCAAGTTACAAAATATATAAATTTTCTAAAAATAAAGTAGTGAAAAATCAATCAATCTGCCCAGCTTTTTCCCAATTATGTTGGGGTCGGTTTTCAGTCTAACCAGATGCAGCTGAATGCCAGTATTTTACAAGGAGCGACTGCCTATCTGACCTCCAGAACCCAGTAACTGAGTATTACGATACCCCTTGGTAAGACTGGTTGTCAGACTTTCGGGCTTCTGACGACCCGTAACGACTGGCAAAGATCCACGAATGAGAGCTGGGACGAACGGCTTAACGTGCTTTCTGAAGCACTGAGGAGTCTCGGTATATTAAGATGTTCACCCACCCACAGACTAGCCCTGGCAAGCGTAGCTTAATCTTATGGATCGAATCGTGCGGCTGTTATAACTTAGCCACGAGCTCCTCCAAAAAAGGTTGTGAGAAAACATTGTTATTATTTCAGAAAATACAGGATCAATCAAAATTTGCTAGCGACACTGCTGCTAAATTGAATTTGACCTCGTATAAAACAGCGTGTAGTTTGAAAACCCACGTAACGTTAGGTATGTAACTTTTAAAGTATTTTATGCAAAAATATGCTTTGAAGTAATTAGTATTGTTATTCCAATCGGATGTAGACAATCTGGGGTTTCAGGTCAAGGTTTAAATATCCTGTTCCAACCATTGAACGAGATTATTTTTTTTTTTATATAATAATTAATTCGCTGCCATCAGGGGCCTGAGTAATGAAAAATGTCACCTGGCAACATCAGCATGCGTGTTTATCTTTTTGCGAAAAAGACAAGCAATCAGGATTTAATATTATTACGTCAGATTTAGATACAATCAACAATTATCTATTATTTTCATGTAGCGAATGAAAATTGAAATAGTACTTCTTATAAATAATGTCTCTACAGACGAATGACATTATAAAATGACGTTATTTTGTGCAAAAACACATAATAACATACGTCTTGTTGCAAAAACTTACCTGACCTAGCTGAGTTCAATGATATGAAAAAAACAAAAGTCTAACACCATTCAGTAAAAAGAAGTCAAAGAAAAAACAAAAACAGTCATAAACATCATAATATTAATGACTTACTCGGTCTTCCATAGAACTTTGTATTCCCATGAACTGGATGTTCTTCATAATGACTGAATCCAGGTTCTCCTTTAGGTCCAACTATGGACACCCCTGGGGATCCAGGAGGTCCCGGTGGGCCTGGAGGCCCGGGAGGTCCAGGGAGGTACTGAATGGCTTCGGATAGGGACCCAGACGGACCCGGGGGCCCGGCCGGACCAGGCACACCGGTTAAACCTGGAAGTCCATCGAAGCCACGCTCGCCTTTTTCACCTTTGAACTGTTTAGAGAAAGGTTAAGTACGTCAAAACGTATGCTGGAATACACAGGTTCAAATAAAATTAGCTAGTAAAACTCCTTAGACGTGATGGGTCAAAATTCAAACCTCATAATATATAATGACATTTGAAAAAAATTAAACTATAAAAAAATATTTGCAAATAGTGCACACAATAATTATAGTAAAAAGTGTAAAAAGACAGAAGTAATAAAAGACTAGCAGATGACAAATAAAAAAAACAAAATATTGGCCACTTTAAATTCACACCCATGGAATCACGTGGGACGCGTTAATCTAACAAGCAAACAAGAAGTATCTAACCAAAAAAGCGAACCAAAATATTCAAAACACGAATGCTGTCACGTCAATCCAGCTAACGTTCTGTATAATTCATAAGTCAAAAGATATAACCGCATAAACATGGTAAAGCGATTTCCCTATAAACTCAGAAGTTGTAAGCTTACGGATGACACAGAAAATCTCAGTTTACGGCACTGGGGGTAACTTTGTTTTATGGTGTTCTCTCCTCGGGATAATTTCGCTATAAAGAGGTTAGGGTCACAAAGGGGAAGTTACCCTTTTTCGTATACAAGAGATGTTTTTTTGCAAAGTAATGGTTTGGACGCTGTGTTGAATATTTTGTTACATGGTAAGATTTTTGTCTGTTTTAATAAAATCGTAATTTAACTAATTTGAATTTGTTTATCATTGTTTCCACGTGATTTTACTTTTATTTTTTGGCACTATTTTTAGTTTCTGTGTCGCTATCTGATTTTTATTTTACCTTCATTGTTCTTTAAATATTACAAAATTAAATTCGCTTTTTGTGTTTGTCTGTGTGACCGCCTTGTTCTTCTAAACTACGCCACGGACTTTGATGAGGTTTTCTCTTACGGAAGGTTTACGTGTTAGTAATAATACATTAATATTAAACTTACATATAATAAAGAAATTTATTATAATAATACATATATTTTTCGTAAAGTGGTAAAAACCATGGGAAACAAGGACTGGTTGTTAGTCTTGTATAAAGTTATCTTTTAATAAGTAGGATAATCGCCATTAACTTTCTCTATTAAGTAGGGCTTAACATTTTCCGGCACTATCTTAAATAATTACTGCTACCTATCTCTAATATTTCTTGTAAGTTGTGTTTAATATTTATAAGGTTTTTATTCACAGCTCGATCAGGTATTCTTTACTTTTCTATCTTCCTTAATTGTCCTGATGTTTGTTCCTTGATAATGTTTTGTTTCTTTTCTGTAACAACTCCAAAAGAGAGACTTGGTTTTACTCAGCTCTCATTAATTGTTTTTTTTATAATCACTCCCTTTATTAAGTGGGAAGCTGCTTCTGGGCTTACAGTAGAGCCGAGTGGGTTCATTAAGCCCGTCTGTCACTTTGTATGTAATTATTTTTGCATAACAGACCTGTTACGGGCGTGTGTCTGAATTCAAATAAGTCAACACGACCTTTTGCAGTTTACTGAAGGATTTTTGTAGCTCAGTTATACGATTTTTTTAATTGAAAATGTCACGTTTTAAAATACTTTTTTAATTGTCTTTGTAAGTGTATAAAAAAATTCAAACTAAAAGTATTTACTTCAATTAAAACATTTAGAGATACTTTTGAATTGTCGAGGAGTCGGTCAGTCAGAAATCTGAAACTAGTTGCCGAAGTATGGAGAAGAACGGGCAAGAAACATCATGGACACTCTTTGATTGAGGTTAAAATATACCAATGGTATATTTTTTTATTGGATGTGATGTTACCTCTAAATGCATTCCTACCCAGACAAAAGTTCACTACTTATTTTATTTTCTATTTTATATAAATGTCGTTTTCTCCGGTTTAGACATTTGTTTTATACATAGTGTGTATGTATATTATAATGATTTTGTCTGTTTAGATAGTGCTATATTGATTTTAAAGATATAAGACAGCAATAAACATCAAGAGACATTTTTTTTGTTTGCCTTTCTACCGTGTTCAAAGCTAGTTACCTACCTTGTGAAGGCTTAATAATTAATCCTCCATCCTCCATCCTTATTAATTTAATTTGTAGCAGGTATGTCACCGACTACAGATGTACGAACAAACACGTTTATGTACCTATGTAGGAGTTATCAAAAATGAATTGATCTGGGTGACCTTGCAAGGTAAATCTACGTTGAATATTTATTTATTTCTTTAATGATGACGGTTTAAAACCAATAACAAGAATTTAATTTGAGACACAGTATATACCTACACAGTTGTTAGTACCTCATAAGAAATTCCTTACGTATAAACATTTCAAAAAGTTTGTAACAATTCACTTTGTTAGTTAAAATATTATATAAACAATCAAAACAAGTAATGTTTTCAACGGACTTGGCTTATATTTTTTGTGAATATTATCATCAAGAGCGATTACCAGTTTTTGTGATAAACAAATAGATAACACGAATAAAGATCCCTGACGTGTATGGCTGAGTTCGCTTTTATATTGTTAAATAGGTACGCACACTCGTTTCGCCAGTAGTTTACATGTGATCCGCGTGTTGTGTGGACAGAACTCGTGTATGTATTCGAATTGATTCAGACAAAATGTTCCTGATATTAGTGATAGTCGCTTTAGTGGCACTGTATTTCTATGGAACGCGGACATTCGATTATTGGAAGAAAAGAGGCGTTAAACATGACAAACCATTACCCATCTTTGGCACGAACTTGAAACAGTTCATGCAAAAAGCGAGCATGTGTATGATGGCTACGGAAGCATACAACAAATATCCCGATGAAAAAGTTGTCGGATTCTTCAGAAGCACAGATCCGGAATTAATCATAAGAGATCCGGAAATAATCAAAAGAATCCTTACCACGGACTTCCAATGTTTCCACTCAAGAGGTCTCGTTCCCCATAAGTCTGTTATTGAACCCTTATTAAAGAATCTTTTCTTTGCTGATGGCGATTTATGGCGCTTGATTCGACAGAGATTTACTCCTGCTTTCAGCACGGGCAAGCTGAAGGCAATGTTCCACATAATCACAGACAGAGCAGAAAAGTTGCAGGTTATAACAGAAGGAGTCGTTGATAGAGAATACTATGACGCCAGAGAACTTATGGCAAGATATACAACAGATTTCATCGGCGTCTGTGCTTTTGGTATAGATATGGATTCTTTGACAGATGAAAATTCCCATTTTAGAAAACTTGGCAAAAGAATCTTTGAAAGGAGATTTAGAGATGCGGTTGCTGGAGCTTTGAAAATTATGTTCCCGGAATTGTTTAAAAACATGCACTTCTTATCTCCGGAGTTAGAAGCGAACATGAAAATTTTAGTTCAAACCGTGCTCAAGAATAGAAACTATAAACCATCAGGTAGAAACGATTTTATAGATTTAATGTTGGAGCTCAGACAGAAAGGTAAAATTATCGGAGAGTCTATTGAAAAGAAAAATGCGGATGGGTCTCCTAAAATAGTCGATTTAGAAATGGACGATTTATTAATGACTGCTCAAGCGTTTGTTTTCTTCGGAGCTGGATTTGAAACTTCGTCTACTGCTTCTAGTTATGCTCTGCATCAATTAGCATTTCACCCTGAATACCAGAGGAAAGTACAACAAGAAATCGACACCGTTTTAGCTAAACATAATAACAAACTTACCTACGATGCTATCAAAGAGATGAAATATTTGGAGATGGCGTTCTACGAGTCAATGCGGATGTATCCTTCAGTAGGATATTTATTAAGAATGTGTTCTGTACCTCAATATACATTCCCAGAGATTAACCTAACTATCGATCAAGATGTTAAAGTGATGATACCTATTCAAGCTATTCATAGAGACGAGAAGTATTTTAGAGATCCAAACAAGTTTGACCCTGAGAGATTTAGTGACGGTACAAAGGAAGATATCAAGAACTTCGTATATTTGCCTTTTGGAGAAGGACCTCGGTCTTGTGTTGGTAAGTTCTTTTTCTTAATTAAATTTACTTCGATTGCTAAGTATTATAAAATAGACATATGAAACAAAATTTAAAACGAACGGAAAACTACGCATGAAAAAGTAAATGCTAACTCAATTTTAAATCAAAAACCACCAAAGGAAATATTGGAAACCAAACACAGACATACCTCAATTGTCTCACTGTCATGTATTATGATTTACTTATATATATATATATATATATATTATATATATATATATAAAAGTAAATAAATATATTCATTTCAGGTGCCAGATTAGGACAGATGCAGTCAATGGCAGGACTTGCAGCAGTTTTACAGAAGTACTCAGTAGAACCAGCAGCTTGCAGTCTTAAGGAACCATTACCTGAACCAACGGGAATTGTCTCCGAAGGATTTGTTGGAGGGCTACCTCTTAAAATAACGAGACGTTTGAAATCATGATTAAGATAAGAGAACTTTATGAACTTACTATTTTTGTTATAGACTGAATAAAATTTTATTTATTTTAAAAGATGGGAAGAGAAGTGCGTAAAGAAGTTGTTTTATAAGTTGGTAATTCAATAGTTTTGCATTCGTTGAAAGTACTACGTAGATGATCGTGATGGAAATAGACATAGATCAGATTTCCTAAAGGAAAATAGAACATCTAATCGAGGATGGATATAATGTCAAGCTAAGATTTTTTTTTTCTACTTAAACTTTTTCGTTATTTATTTTATTGCTATCGAAATTACAAATACATATACGAAATGATAAACACAAGTTACTTAATTATTTTGTGTCATTAATTGAAGTTACATACCATTGACACATCCAATATGTTTACTCCTGGATCTCCCTTCTCGCCTTTTGGTCCAACTGGTCCTTGATGACCTGGTGGTCCTAACGTTCCTGGGCGTCCCTGTAATTAAAAATTATGTAAGACATCCGTATCCTTACCTGAAACAGTACCTCTGATGGGAATCATAATTATTTGAAACATTTTTGTAATTCATCAGTTTGTTTGTGCCAAAGATGCATTTAGAGATATAAGATCATTTACCTTTGCATTCTGAGCAGCAAGAGGAAAAAACAACAATAAATTAGCATAAGTATTACATTTTATAATTAACATTTAAAATTCCTTGTGACTTATTTCACAACTAGATAGCCGTCGATCGACATCAACCAGTGATATGGATCGTGTTAAAATATTATGCAACCTAATGAAGGTATTTTAAGTCTCAAATTATGATGTCACGATATCATCGATCGATCGCAATCTAGTTGTACCTTCATCATTTTCTTGTATACTTACAATCCATCCTGGTAGGCCAATGTCTCCTTTATCTCCAGGTCTTCCGGGTGTTCCTGGGGGCCCAGGATTCCCTAAATTTCCTTTAGGTCCCGAAGGACCAGGTCGTCCTCTCCTCCCCCGTAAGCCCGCATCGCCCTTGTCGCCCTGTTATCATGTTTTGCACTTCTTTAAATATTATCGAATTCATTAGCCATGTTTATCGCATATTTGGGTCTTTATCTTACCGTATTATTTATTATACGATTCAGCATGTATTTGCTTATGTTTCTTTAAATAGAATAATTGCATCATCAGTCACCCCCTTATAGCCACAGCACCTTTCGCAACACCGACAATTGCACAAGGTCAGGTAATATTAAACAAAGTCATGATCACGTGATCAAAGTTCATTATCAGTGTCATGACCTTGAATTTGTTAAACGTATGAATGTACTAAGAACTTTATCAAATTGACGATTTGCGAGCGAGTTAGCAGCGAGGCGATTGTTCAACGTAGTCGCTGCGTGTGCCTAGCGGGCACGCCACGTGTGCGCAAAGTGTTCGCTGCGTTTGCGTAACTAGAGCGACGTGAGTATACAAGAGAGAGCGAGGCAAGCGAATGTACAATATTCTGGAAACGCGGCGTATATGTCGTGTAGTCGCGGTTAGCTCGCCTCGCATCCGCGGAGATCACGTTCACAAAACAACACGCTGGCAAATCGTCAGTCTGATAACGCTCTAAGGAGGTTAGCACTGATCTAATAACGGCTCTGTGATTAATGAAACATGCCAAATATGAGAGGAAACTAATCTTTCACTGGATGGACGCTACTAACAATCAATATACTGTGATATCAAGAAATACTGTGCTGTGCTAACTAAGCTGTGAATATAAGAGGCAGTGAAATATAGAATAAAAAAAGCTGATAAGTATCGCTGGTTTTATATTGAAAAAAAAACCCTGTAACACATTTTTTGGAAATAATTCAAGTTGATTATAACCGTTTTTGTTCAAAATGAAAATATTTGCCTTCCTATTTTTTTTTCTTCAATTATAATAAGAACAGTTTATTTTTTGCATAATTTGATGGCTCTTAATGATACATGGCGCATTCAGTACAACGTCGTGAGTACTAAAAACACTAATTCTGAAATGTCAGATCATACCTTAATGGTAACTATATCCGATCCAGCCGTAGTAACACTGATAGGTCCAGGTGGTCCTCTCTCTCCTCTCTCTCCTTTCAGGCCAGGTGTTCCAGGAGGGCCGGATGTGCCAGGCATGCCGGATGGTCCAATGTCACCGCGTTCACCCGCCTTTCCATCTTTGCCCGGGAAACCAGGAGCGCCATCATTACCTCGACCGCCTTTTTCACCCTGTTGCAGGTGTTAAATAAAGTACATTTATTTTCAGATTTCTAAAATAAATAAGTCGAACATTAATGAGAACCTATTTTGTTCTAAGTGCTCATATTTTTCTTTCTTTTTTAAATTGTATTTTATTATATTTAAAATTATGAATAAAAACTAAGAACCGAAATTAAACGTGATAGTAATTATATTTTACTGAACAAAAATTTTAAATAAAACTCCGAGTAATATGATTATTAGCACATTGACATCAAAGTTATGGACTTGAAAACTTCTCATCCAATTAAAAGTCACCTCGCAATTCATAATAATGCCATCAATGAATACAAGATTGAGGATCCTCAAGCGTTCACAATTTTGCCCCAACCTAATTGGTGTTTGAATAATAAATTCAAAACCTCACCTTTTCACCTTTGTCTCCTTTCGAGGCAGCCACAGCTTGCCTTTGTCCTTTAAATATGAATTTTTATTTGTTAGTTAACATGCCAATGAATTTTTTCACAGCTCTTTGTATTGTACGAAACATGTTGACTAGATATTTTGTAAAGCCAAAATGTCATCGTGGTCGTTGATTAGAATTCTGTCTAAGTATGGATTCAAGCGCCTATTTGATTGATTGACACAATGATGATCTAAGTATAATTTTTGACTGTCCAAACTTTATTCATACATGTCTACGCGTTCAACTAGATATTGCACATATTATTATCAGCCAACAGCATTCCCATTGCTGGAACAGAAGCCTCCTCTCTGGGAAAGCGACTGGGCCATAGTCCAACACTCGGCCCATCGTATTTAGGAAATGTTATAGGTGCAGCAACTTTGCCATCTCAAGCAGTCAATGAAGACTATTATCAATAGTATTCGAATCTTCATTATTCTCGGAAATAACATGAAGGTACGAAAACCGATTTGTCTGCTTCAGTAACTATCTGTAAGTTGTAAAACTTATTTAAAGCAGAGATTCAAATTTCAACGGGCTCTGAACCTCATAATAATCATCACCATTGAGATAAGCAAAAAGTGAAGAAGAGGAAGGGAGTAGAAGTGTATAGAAATCTTCATACCAGCTACAAGGAACTCAGCATCATCAGGATTGAAGACTCCGCCCGTTGGTGGACCTGGTGGACCCGGCTCTCCGCGTTCACCTATGATATTTATTTCATTATTGATGAGAATATCACAATATGTTTCGTGTATTTTTTGGGTTATCTCTCTTAAAATGTTTTGAAATTGATGATGAGGACATTTTCATTTATGCAATATTTGACGTATTTACGTAGTTCCTCTGTTTGGGATAAAAGGTTCAACATTTTTAAGTTAAACAATGAATATCGAGTTACCTTTTTCACCCTTGTCAGCTGGTCTGCCACTAGCGCCTGGTATTCCTGGTCTGCCATCCAATCCAGGGCCTCCACGGTCACCTTTGTATCCTCGGTCTCCTTGTGGTCCTGGGTAGCCCTGTGTAGGTTCAATTGTTTTGAAATTACTAGTTTTATGCATATTGACATCATAAGCTGTAAAATGTTTTTTTTTTGTAAGCAACTGAATAAATATCAATAGGTATTGTTATTTCTAACTTCTACAAACATTAAAATCATCCCCATTCACCAAAAATTATATTTTTGGACCAATTTTCCTCTACAGTCACACAGCACTATAGTCAAAATATCTACACAATGTAGCCGCCTTTAAAAAATAATTCATGGACATATGAAAATAGCTATGTAGGTTACAACCACCTCATCATCCGATATCCATTACATAGGGTTCCATCATTAGCAATGATTACTGAACACATAACATTCTCTCCTTCCATCTATCACATAGCAGATCAAATATGGAAGATAATATCACATCAATAATGGCCAGTACATAACTGATGTGAGATTATCTTCCAAATGGGCGACAGTAAGCTATGAATAATTTAACCACTTATGTCAAAAATAATAAGCATAATTACATAATCATTTATTATACCTAGGTAACAATTAGTATATAATAATCTGATGAAAAAATTATCATCTGTTATGTTTGTAGTTATGTTATGTTGTGACGCAAATTACTAGTATTTAAAAATAATTTGTTTATATTGTTTTTACGACTTCATTCGAATAGCTTCATTAAAAAACCTTACAATACTGTTTATACAATGTTATAGGAACATGTTTAGGGAAAGAAACCTGTTTTCGTAGAAGCATGAAGTTTCGAAGCAAATAAACATAGCTCCGCAGTAAATTGAGTTATATCTGTACTTACCCTATCTCCTTTACCTCCACCGATGCCTAATTGTCCCCTGTCTCCTTTTTGGCCTGGGAAGCCACGTTCACCTTGTGGTCCTATAGGTCCTATTTGGCCTGCATCACCCTTTGGTCCTGGGGCCCCAGGTCTGCCAATAGCCCCTCCATACGAACCAAGGAGGGACTCCTGATTTATAAAAAAAATAAAAAAATGTTGTTAAATAAAAAACGAACGTAACTAACAACTAACATAACTGGCGAAATGTGGGTGTACTATGTGTCCTACAACTCCGCTTAACTCATCAGGGCAGGCGTGAGGTTATGCTATGTTTTAGTAAAATAAAAGAAGTAAAATTGTACATAGGGTAATAAATTACACAAATGGGTAGAATACCTACCTAAAAAGTTTATTGAATGGACAGATTTTATGTCCGTTTTTATTCAAGCACTAAAACTTCGTTATAGCCCAGATTTTACGTTTATAACTTTAATAAAACGTGATTTAATTGGGATATTGAAAAAAAAGCTACCAACAACTTTGCCCAAAAAACAACTCCAATTTTTTCCCTACGTCGAATATTTTGGAAGAATAAACAAACCGGGAAAAACAGTACAACTTTCAACAAAGAAGCCTTCGGGAAGATTCAAATTATTTTTTATACAAACGATACACATGACAAAACTTTGCCACGGGTTTTCAAATAAATTCCCTTATCTGGGCCTGTCGTCGGTATAAATCAACAGTGAACAAGCTACTCTCACACTTCTGCCCAAGTTATTCGGAGTGGTTTGTTTGCTAAAGCGGGCACAATCGTTGTCTCCGAAAAGCAATTCGTTTCAGTCACAAACAAAGTGACTTGACAATGAAGTTAATCGGGAACCGAAGATCGATTCTTTTGATAGTCTCCTTGAAAATAATGTTTGCCGTTTTGGCAGCTGAGGTGTTTTCATTAGTCTTTTTTTGGTGAATTAACCTAAAACAACATTAAAAATACACATAATGACTTCACGTTTTTGTGGCTAAATAATACATATAAAAAAAACACAAAAAAAAACTGTAAATGACACATTATAAACCATGTAATTTCGTATTTTTAACATTTTTAAGGGCTTACTATTTTAGCCCATAAAAACACTAATAATGAAGGCATTTTGTACCTTATAATTTCAGTAACGTGTATTTTATAGATTATTAGCTTGATAAAGCGACAATGATAGCTAAAATTACTACAGTCCAGCCGTCGAGAGTATGCGTTCCTGGTGTTCTACTCTCGAAGTCAGTCAATGAAGAATGCGAAGATACGGGCCCATTTGAAAGTAGAGGATCCGTCAAAATATGTGATAAATAAAATTTTCCAGACAAACAAATACATATCATGCAGGAGGAACAACTGTCAAATCATGTTGTCATTCATTCTTAGTTCGGGCCCGACTAATCTTATGTCCGTAAGTGATGTGGTTTAGTAAATGTCCGTATATTCGACGAAACTATGATTTCGTTCACAGGTAGTAGACCCCCTGACACCTGTCAGTTGGATAATTTCTAGTAGTAATAAGGTTGAAATTCGCAAAACATAAATATTCGTTAGTTGCGTGTCAGTTTCATTTGACAGGTGTCGAGATCGCATTCTCTCGACGGCCGAACTGTATTTTACGTTTCCTATAACTTACCTTGTATATTTGTCTAGGCTTCCAATTTGACTAAATTAATAGAAATGGGTGGCATGAAAATGATAAAAATCACACTGGCATTAGAATTAATTAGGCAATGAATCTACTTTGCAATAGCAAAAGGAAAATATCATGGTTTACACATTTTTAGCTTCGATACTTATACATATTGCGTTTTGTCTTATAATTATTTCATCACTTCTTAAGTAAGGTTACTTTTAAGGTCCCGAACGTAAAAAGGGATCCTTTATAAGATTACTTTTTATTCGTCTGTCAGAGGTTTTTTTTTAATGATGATGAATGAGTTCTTGCATATTTCTCGGAACACCATAAAAAAAAACACGCAATAGAAGCGATAAAACAATATGAATTGCAATATTTGCTATTACTTCTTTTTACATAATCATTTTTATTACTATAAACAGACTTAATACAAGTTGCTGATTTCTTGATTAACGGTACGATTTTCATATTTATTTTTTATTCTTGACTCAAAGTACCAGCAACATGTACTCTATAAAACCAAGCTCAAATAGCTTTCAAAAGCAAAAATCAATATCAATCTTCCACTTACATCAAAGTTACTGTAATCCGAAGAACCTGGGGGTCCGGGTGGTCCCGGTGGACCTGCAATACCTGGTCTGCCATCAACCCCAGCCTCCCCTTTAGCACCTGTAGGACCTTCGGGCCCTCTAGGACCACCATCTCCTCGGTCACCTTTGTCTCCTCTAGGACCAAGAGGACCACGTTCACCTGGTGTTCCTGGTTGACCCTGTAAAGTGGTGAAAAGGAAATACATAAGTTAAATGCCGTAACGTTTATGAAATATAAAGATAAGTACAGCAGGGTTATCGCGTAACACACTTACAACCGCAATGCCATTCATTTTGGCAGTTCAATAAAATTCGTTTTCTTATTTACGCTGTCGAGCAGACGGATTTTTCAAACATATACATAACATACATAGTTAGCCTATATGGTATATATTTTATATGGTAAAGAAGAATAAAGCGACATAAGATTACATTTTACTGTCTCACTGAGATTTGACATTTATCTATCTAAGCATAAAGCTTTAAATCTATAATGTTCCCACTACTGCAACACAGTCCTCCTCTCGGTGAGAGGGAGTGGGCCGTAATCCACTATGCGCTCCCAGTGCGGGTCACATGTCTTCGAAATTTTTGATTCTAGGACATGCCGGTTTCCTCACCGTTTCGAGACCAGTGGTGGTAAAACAATTTACACAAAGTAAAGCTCCTGTCTGGATTCGAACGATCTACAACTTGTAAGTCGCGGCCGTTACCACCTTCTTCCTTGCCCCCCAAACATTTATGAAGCAATGGATTAGGAATTTCCTTCTAAATCTTTCTAATAGTGATTGAAAGTGTGTTACACCATTGGTTGCTAGCTCCTGAACCGGGTAGAACCTGCACCAGGTTCTACCCGGTTCAGGAGCTAACAACTTCATAAAATTGTTACACTGTTTTGCTAATAGGTATTTCCAGCTCAGTCTTCTGATTTCAGGTGGACCTGCTGAGATGAATCTAATGGTCTAATTCTTTATGAAATACAGAACCAGGGTCTGATTTTATTGAGTATTTTTGTTGCTTGATTTTCAACATCAGCTCAGAAATAGCAGCAAATAAATCTACTTTATCTTATAATCTTAATACTTACAGGCAACCCAGGTGAGCCCGTTCGTCCATCAGCGCCAGTGATTCCTGGAGGCCCAGGAGGTCCCTTTAGTTCTGGAGCCGTTTGCAAAAGAGACAGTATTGTGCTGGAATTGCACCCACATTGACCCAGCGACGCGTAGTTCTCTCCAAATATCTGCTGCTGAGGAAAACGATACTTAGTTTAACATTCTTGTTTATTCGCTCGACTGCTAAGGACTCAAGATTTATTAGGTTCTCAAAGAAATTGATAATCCATCGTTAAGTGATTAGTTTTGTGGGGGAAATCAAGCGAAAATCGTCGATCCTGTTTCGAGGTTAGTCACCATGAAATTTTTTCGGATCAAGTAGGTACACTTAATCCACTGTATCTTGATACAAGTACAAACAATATAAAAAATATAATTGTTCAGGTAAGTATCCAGTAGGTATAAGTTAACAAAGCATGACAGCTGAAGTTGAGAAGAAGGGATGAGGTACGCACGGTCTTGATCTTTAGTTGCAAGATAAATTGGTTAGAACGTAGATAAGATTAGATAAGTACAAAGAACTAAAATTACAGATGTCACAAACCATATTGAGTATTATGAAAGACCGTATTTATTGATACCAGGAAAATGGAAATCTTTTCAACCGTTACCATATCATTGAAATATAACTAAAAAAATATACTTATAATATTGAAAAGTGGGACGTTTTCTGTCAACTATTTGGCAGCAGGTTTAACAAAACACCGATTAGCAAAATAGGCTGTTGTATTGATCAAGGCATACTCTAATGTGGCTCCCGAATGTGGTGGTCACCCAAATGGGGCACATTGCCAAATTCTGCACTATAGAAATGTGGTTCCAATTGAATTAGTTGAATAACAAAAAGCTACATTAACACATTTAATCGTAGCATGTGCGGCAGCTAATGCCGAAGTGTAATCCAACCATAATAGACGTGATTATTTTTATCGAGTGGCAACCCTCCCCCTTGTGTAGTGTTTGTCCCCAAGTTGGTGTGTTCAGGTTTGCAAAGGATCCGTGGCTCATTAGGGGTGTCAAGCATTATCTTTCGTTATGCAAAACACATTCAGCCGGAAACATTTTCACTTAATAGAGGTTCATATTACAGTGTAGTTTGCTTTGCTGCTTTTATTCCATTAATGTAAGTAGGGTTTGGAAACTTTTGGTGGTTGTTGTTTTTTTCTTGTTAATTAATTCTGGGAAGTAAAACCTTTCCACAGGAGCGTTTTTATCGGTCGATAACATTTAATAATGCAAGCGTTATTGCGATAATGCGCTCCGATTACTCACAGCTGCGTTTTTATCGTCCGATATTACTAACGTCTGCATGTAACCTACACTACAGATCCCCCGCCCGCACAACACCGTACTAACGTTATTAACACAGGTGTGTGTAAGATCGCATGCGTCCTAATACAAAATGGTCTAACAACATAATATATCGGAATATCACAGGACGGAGGAACACAAGCGTCCTATTTCTATTGCGTCATTATTATCGCGGCAGTGGTGCCGATTCACTAAAATTTCTTACTTTTGGCTATGAGAATCTTAGAGCTATTCTGCAAATAAAATTCTCTAAACTAAAAATTAATTTTGACACAACTAAAATAGAATTTGACAATCGCGAATCCACGTGGTACCCGGTTTGCTATATACCGTGATTTTTTTAGAGCCGGAGGTGCGCAGCGGGTTCCGCCACGACGTGTTTTATATGGAATTTTTCACTTTTTGTATGGAAAACATGAACAAATATTGCCTACATGTTCAGGTTTAGGGGTTTAAGGATTTTATAAAGGGGGTCGAAATTTTCATTATTTTTGCTATAGGACGCACCATTTTCGAGATATAAGCAAAAGAAAAGAAAAAACAGTACTGTTTATGCATGTGAAGTCGAGATGTTGGTGTGAATTTTAGTTCATGACAATTTATTTTATACCACACCTTTTTAATCGCGATTAAAAATTATTACGTTTAGTCTGGTTTTGTATTTTACAATCAAAATTTTAGGTGAAAAATGTCAAATTCAGAATAGCAAAATTGCCATTTTCACTAAACTAAAAACTCAGTACTGTCTTAGTGCTGTCAAACTAAAATATAGTTAAGTTGTGTCACTTTAGTCTATTTCAGAATGGGAAATCGTCGTTTGACAGGAATAAACTAAATTTTTGTGATTTTTAGTATAGTTTAGAGGCATTTGCGACAAGAGAATCGGCACCATTATGTAACTTCGTGGCCATCCTAATATCAAATGTACTGAAAACAGATATCGCAATAAAAGCTCCCGCGAACAGGCGCGACACGACTATAATAAAACAATTTCTAAGAAAACTTCACGGTAGAACGGGATGTTGACTGGGGAAAAAAAAACTATTTAGTCCGTCAGTCAGATAATAAAAAAATATTAGACTTGTATTTTTTGGTTTATCATATTAATAAAAAATAGTTTAGATAAAACGCATTAAAGTTGGGGAGTGTATCACGAGTCATTATAAAATCTGCCGGGCAGTGACGTCATGTCACATTTTAACGTATTGCCTACTCAATGTATTGCCATAATCTTTTGATTAGGTAGAAAAAGAAAAAATACGTGTCCAATATTTTTTAATAATCTACCTGAAGGATTTTTTTTTTTTGACTACATCCCTATTACCGGTGTCGCGTCGCGCGACGATTCGCGCCAGTCTGAACGATATAGACCGATAAGAACGCGCCTGTGGAGGAGAGGCTTAGCAGTATATGTTTGTTGCGTTAGTCACACTATAGTTAATTAAGAATTAGAAAAAAAGTAAATACACTAACCTTGACTGAACTCTTCTGTGTCGATGCCAAAGGATGCAAGAAAAGAAATAAACAATTTAAATAAATAATTACGAGTAAATACACATAATAATACAGTTTTAGTACATGGAACGATACACAAATAGGTACTCTACAAGTCTACATCTTACTTAAGAAAAAAAGGAGGGAAAACACTTGGATAAACAATACAAAAGAATGATATGGTTTTAGAATCTAAAGTATTAGATAATCATAATAAACAGAAGCATGAAATGATATAAAATAAAAGAGACGTAATAGAATCGAAACGTTACAGATATAACTTGCTCCTATTGAAGGTTTCGGCAGTTCATAAGTATCCAATGGTTTGTCGCCTATGAAAATTGCCAATATGTACGTAAAGATTTTTTTAATCTTTAATAAATAGCCCTGAAATCCAAACATCCGAGATTCAAGCATAATCTATGCCCAATAAAACTAGGTATCTATACCGTTCCAATGAAAGCTCAAGGAAGCATGAAAATATCAGCACCGAATCGAGAGCAAAGATATCAGCAGTATAGAGTGAATTGACACGAAGTCCTCCTCATTAGATCTTATTTCTCAAGAATATCTATTTAAGAAAGTAGAAGACTATTTCGTGAAGTGGTTCCAATAAAATTCTGTCTAAATATAACCCAGTCAAGTAAAATTCTAATCAAAAAAAGTAAAGACCCTAGACGAACCTTGAGAGTACTTCAGAACTAGAATGAAATTAGTCCTCAAGAAACTAAAAGAATGGAAATAAATGACTATAGAGATTGGCGAACTCGATTAGTTAACTTCGTTACACCGACGAATCGTCTCAAAACCTCTCGGAAAGCGAATCAATTGAATCGATATTGTCAAATCGAATGTAGGACGGGCGCCAAGAGCATAATAAACTTTGTTACGACTGTAACAGGCAGAATGTTCCAATTTAGTCGCCAATATTAAATGGTCCCACTATAGCTCCTTTAATATAAGGAATACCTTATTTTATGGGAACGCAGAATATAATTGGGTAGTTCAGTTTAAGTGGTGATGTCAATGGCCAATGGGTATATTTTCTAATAAAAATAGGGCAGTGTGCTTTTTAAAGGTATTTTTTTTTCCATTAGATATTGATTCTAGGAAAAGGATAAGTAAGTAGATGACAAGCAGTGATAGCCTAGTGGTGTGACCGTCGGATTGCCAGGTCTCGAGTTCGAACCCAAGGCACGCACCTCTGACTTTTCGGATTTATGTGCGTATTGTATAATTATCACTTGCTTCAAAAACGGTGAAGGAAAACATCGTGAGGAAACCAGCATGCCTGAGAGATATTTCTCGACGGCATGTGAAGCTAAGTCAGAGGCCCATGGGCGGCTTTAAAACTCTGACACCAGGTTAGTCACTACCACACAAAAAGAAAAAGTAGATGACGATTGATACAGTACTTAGTATGGAAGAAGGAGACAACACGATTATGTTGATGGTAATGATGAAAAGTACCTATATACTGCTGTAATTGACATTAAAATTGGAGCTTATATATTCCACACACGAATTTTCGTGTCCGTCTGGCTCACGTTCTAAATATATAAAAAACCATTAAAACTAACACAGCCCAACAGGATAAAGACAGTTAGCGAAATAGACCAGAGACAAATATGTAAACAAAAAGCAGAAAAAGATAAATCCAACTTTCCATTTCGCCCACACATAAACGGGCAAAAACAACTCCATTTAGAAACACTATCATAGCAAAACGAAATAAATGAAGCTACAAAATCCGTATTCATTTTACACAGTGAGTCTCAAGTGACCGAGAATAATGTAAAAAGTTGGTTTTCAATAGGCTATTCAAGTTCATGTTAGATACAACTACGCACATTGTGACCACCGGAGTAAGCAGAGATAGTGCTATTATGTCTATGGAGCATGGTGCAAGTGAAAAGAGACTTGGCATAATGGAATTGTTGAATCAAGCTAATTTGACGTCGTCATTGTTCAATTGTATATGGTGGGTGATCTCGTGCAAGGATAGATGAAATTTGAATTAAAGTAACATAGTCTACCAAAATCTGCATTAAATATTGTCAAAGTTATTCGACTTTAGCTATCAATGAGTATAGCATTATCACTAGTGTCTATAAGTTATTTTATTAGTAATCAAGGATCACAGTATTAAAAATAATATATTATTAGAAAAATAAATTCATTTCAGTCTCTGGAATCTTTATCCAGTAACAAATTGTATAAGTTACCAATGGTACTTATCGTTTTTAACAAGTTCCTCAATATTATTACGTTAACTAATTAGTTTTTTCTTTTATTGCAGAATAGAATAGGCGTATCATTTTATATTATTTGGTGCATTAACAGATTTTTTTCAGGCAGGAATAGAGAGGCTTAATTCTGGCGAAATTTTCCGTCCGCCTCTTCTAACAAATTCCACCACAATCGAGGTACTTGTACGCTCGCTTACGGGGAGGCAGGTAATGTCCGCCGGCTAAATGAGAACTCTGTGGTCTAGACTTTGATATGAGCAGGGGGCAGGGTTTTGCCACAGAATAAGTATATTACAAAGAGCGAAAACAGACGCAAGCGCACATAGAGTATAGATTTCGATGTTTTTTAGTGGTATATTGGCGTGTGCTAGCTGACATATAGCAAATAAGTTAATTTAATGTTTTGTGTTGCGTTATGTACCTAAATTATTTTGCATAAGTGCTATTGTATGGAATTAAGTTTTTCTAACTGAACAGACAGCTGTGCTGCTGGGGAGTTTGTTGTGCTACTTCTTCCCAGCTAAAGCACTAGGAAGTGGTGCAGGGTTGGCGTTTTTGGGGGACTGTCATATGTAATTTTGACGTTCGAAAAAATTCTCAGCCTAGTTTGAATAAATGAGTTTCGAATTTGAATTTGACGCGCACGTACGGTGATATCAAGCAATGTCAAACAAATGCCAGTCGCTGCAGACGCTCAATGTGTGTAGACGTGTCATATTTTTTTTTACAAATTGAAGACTTGCCCATATTTTCAAATCATAGTTCTGTTTTTTGTTTACATGTAAACCCAAACTTGAAACATGCTATGTTCATAACACTCTTGAAATCTGGCCATATAACAGTTATAGTGTACTTGCATTTTCGCTCATTGTGTGAAGTCTTATATTCCTATCTATTCTGTGGCTGTCTCCTGTTCATATTGGACAGTAGCGAGGTCTTGTTTAGACGTCATCGTAACGAACTAAATGAGTAGTATTCACACCGAAATATGATAGCATTTTGAAAGTAATTCTGAGACTGATGTTCGCAATGTGGTATTGGAGATAGTAAGGTTCGTCGTACTCTTTAATGGCTACACAAGTTTTTAGGGTGGACGTAGTAGTTGTAGCCAACTGTTTTATATTTATTACTGAGTAATTAAAAATTGTTCAGTATTCCGAAAATATTTAGAAGACATGAAGAGTTGAGTTGTGTAGTGTTAAAAGGAGTATTTTGAAACGGTGACAATCATACAAATGGGTGTACGTCACATTGGGACGTCAATGGGATATACAAGGTGTGTTCCTTTTGAGATCCCATAACTCTAGGGCATTCATGAGACGAAGTCAAAGACTCAACTGTATTTTTTTTCTTTTTTCATTTTTCATACAAAATAATTCGACAATGTCACGATTATTTATTTAAAACACCTTATGTAAAATATATATATTAAAAAAAAACATTTAATTCATACTAATTTTGCCCATAAAAAAAAATGAGACCGGCGCATTTTCTTAGATTTAAATATGATTGATTGAATGATTGGTTTGAATGAAAATGACTTACTCGTACTTATCAATAAAACTTAGATACACATATCGAGAGAGAGTCTAGTGTTGTTATCTTCGAAATTATGTATTTTTGGAACACTTGCTGAAAGACTTACTATATTTTTTTTAACTTATATCATATTAGTTATGGGACATCAGCAGAAGAAAAGGTAGGCCTATATCTAGCAGTGGGTGATTCCGGGCCGATATGATAATGATGATAATGACGTTTTACAAGTAATGGATATCAAAGTTATACTTACATCATCACCAGAGCCAGATATTTCAGCGACTACCCCTGGAGTGCCGGACAGACCTGGTGAGCCTGGAGGTCCGGGTGGACCCGGCGGACCTCTGATTGACTCCCCTGGAGCACCCTGTATACAGATATAAGTATTAGTATTAGTGGTTCAAAATATTTTGGCCATTGATGATCTGTAATTTTGTATATTTTCAGTTTTCTTTAATGATCTTCGCTCGCAAGTTTGATGTTGAAGAAAAAGGTTTTATTGGATGTAATTTTATATACTTTATTTTCGTTTTATTAATTTTTAATTATAACTGATTTATTGTTATAGAAATTTGTATGTTCCTATCTACACACGATTATGATAATGGGGTCGACGATAACAATCCATTACTTTGACACAAGAAAGAAATGTTTCAAAATATTTATTCCTTCCTTCCTTCCTCACCCACCCTTATCACCTTAGGGTTGAGGAACAGTTTCAAGTGCGTACACAGAGTGAAGGGTTGTGAACATCAGCAATCACATCGTTAAGTGCGAGGTAATGGTCTTATCATTCAGTTAGAAAGGGAGTTACCAATAACAAAGCACACCGAAGCGACATGTGATTTTTGATCAACGATAATACCATTTTATTCACTCTATAAATTCCCACTTCCTACATTATTACGTATTCATATACCCTTAACACGATAGTTTAGGGGTGAGTAACAATTTCGAGTGTGAACACAGTGTTAAGGGTTGTGACGATACGCAAACACAGTGTTAAGTGAGACGTAATGGTGTCTATATCATTTTGTTAGTGAGGCGCCCTGATTTCCTACATAGCACGCCGAAGCAACGTATGATTTTTGATGGAAGATTGTTCACTCCAGGTATAAATTCTCACTTCCTACATTATTACGTATTTATATGCTGTTAACACGATAGGGGTGCGTATCAGTTTTGAGTGGGAGGGGAACACAGTGTGTAGGGTCGTGACGATAGGCAAACACAGTGTTAAGTGCGACGTAATGGTCTCTATATCATACAGTTAGTGAGGAGCCTTCAAGCTTCTTTACTATGGGACAGGAACGAAGTGCCTCAATCATTTGTTATGGAAGATTAAATTTGAAGGTCCTCTGTGTATTCTTTAAGGTAATTTATTTTTTTGAATTGACAAAAAAATTACATGATGTTGTCAACCATGTTATTCTCTCAGACCAAATAAAAAACCAAGATATAGCGCTGTCAATTAGTGAGCTGTAGTTTGATTGTAAATGTGTGCGTGTGAGCGTCTATGCACAGAGCGGAGATGTAGTTTTGGCATGCTTCACTGTATTGTTCGCAGCGTAATGTCTTGGTTTTTTATTTGGACTGAGGTTATTGTTAATCGTAGCCATGTTTGAACTTAATCTGTCAATACTTAAATATTCAATATTTCACAGCATATTTACCTCCCTACATTTTTGCCATAACATCGGCCATATTCATACGCATGTCCACTGCACCTAAACACGATTTCTATAGCAGGACGGGCGCAATAAATCGAAAGACAATACAATGGACGACCGCCTTTTGTATGAAAACGACCTGCTATGTGTTACCGATCACATATTTGTTTATAATAAATGGTTATACTGTGAGGCATTTTGGAATTTAAATGGCGTTTTAAATCTATACGTCTATTGTTTGAAAAATGTTAATCGCTCTGAAAAATGCCGTTTCAGCGTTAAATGCGTAATTTAATACTGAACTAGGCATGTTTGATTGTTTCAAAATATTTGGAATGTTTATATGTTATGTGAAATGACTAAAATATCCACATGCATTTGTGTATTAATTTTGTGTATTAAATGCTGAAAACTTATTTATTATGTTTTTACTGTTATTTGGTACTTAACTATAAATATGTATTAATCTTTGGTAGATTATGCACCATAACTTTTATAAAAATTACTATACATAGTCTTGTGACAAAAAATATGCACTTATTTAAAAAAATAATACATAATTAATTATTAAACAAATATAATTAGTCAAACATCTTGCCCTTGGTCCACGTTCTCCTTTCTCCCCTTTCAGTCGTAACGTGTAACCTGAAATAAAAAATAAAACAAATGATTATAAAAGCTTAATTTTTTCAGCTGTTGTAGTGAGATTAATATTGTAATAATAATATTATATATAAAAAAAAAAATGTTATAATATTATATATATTTTAATATATTATATTATGGTAATCTTTATCTATATGTATAGTGAGGGATCTAAATCTAAGTATATGCGACTGATAAATACATTCCTCATCGAACAAATCGATTGACCAGTCAATTGGTCTATTGTTAGATCAATCTGGCCGTCGTGATTGAAGTGTGTCTGACAAGGGTTATTAAAGTGTTCATTGACACCTAAGTAATATAATAGTTATTTATGCTATAAGTGCGGAAGGTAGGTGATTTCCGACGAGTGGCATTTTTATTCACGAGCGAGCGAAGTGAGCGAGTGTATAAGTCGACACGAGTCGGAAATCATCTTACGCACGTGTATCATACGAGTACAACGTTTTACTATGCATTGGGCGAGGAAAAAAACAAAAATAAAAGGAGCGAGCCTTACGGCAGTCGCCTGTGATGTGTAACATCTAACATACGACGACGTATATAAATTATAAAAACAAAATTCATGACTTTGACTTTTGACTTTGATTTTTACTTTGACTTCGACTTCGACTTCGACTTCGAATTCGACTTCGACTTCGAATTTGACTTCGACTTTGACTTTGACTTCGACTTCGACTTCGACTTCGAATCGTCATCGCCATCGTCATCATCATCATCTGATTTGTGAAAAACTTTTCTCAAATAATAAAATCTTTGAGACGAGACGGGCTGAGGACGGCCTCAAAAATAAAAAATAAAACAGAAAAGTAAAAAGCACTAGTGAAAAAAAGTGACACTTTCCGCACAAATTGACTGCTTGGAAAACGCTCTTTTCGAGCAAATGCATTGTAAAATTAGTATACATACACGATATCATGTCGTATGAAGACAACATGTTATAAAACTATAGGTGGTAATGTACAGATATGAATGTAAGATAGTAATATATTTAGGGCTAATATTACCAATGAAACTAAACACGATCAGCACCAAGGGCGGATCTAGGATTTATTTCTAGGAGGGACACATGGGCCAGACAGATGAGACGTGACTCCCATGTCTTGTATTGGACCTACTTCTTCAGCGTTCATTATTGAAGCAATTTCTTGATAGAGCAGACCATTCAGACGATGGTATTTTTTTTTACTTAAACGGTCTGGTACGTTCCCCTGTGCCCCCCACTCTGGATCCGCTCTTGATCAGCACATCTTAACCCAGTTTAAGAGCTGTCAGTCTCATCATTGTTTTAGAACATTTAATGTGGTTTAGATGAGCTAATCACGATCAGTTTCATTGGTGAAATTCGCTGTTCAGTTGGTGTGAGGCTTTGATTTCCTAAGATAGCGGTGAACGGTCACACAATAAAGCTCCTGTACATGATGCCGGAGGCGCACAGGTGCCGCAAGATGAAAAAAATCAGAACATCTCAGAATGAAAATGTAAAATCTACGCGACGCCTGTGCAGCTGTGGTGCAGTGCATGGGCGATATCAATTCGAATACACAAACATGCGCTCCGGCACCGGTGCGGCTCCGGCATCATGTACAGGAAACCTTATAATCACTGTCCAAAAACACCGCGTTTTTTGACACCATAATGTCAAATAAGTACTGGTGAAAATGACAAATTTTCATGACAGCAGACGAAAACGCTTTTCTAGGAAACCGAACCGCTATGACACGTCCTAACAGAAACAACAACATTACAAAACTATAATTGTAGCAGTAGGCACTTGTAGTTCTATTGTGAGCGAGTTACGAGAGCATCTCTAGTGTACCAGCCATTATGTCACCTGGAGGTTACACTTGGGTTTAGTTTTGTTACTGTACTGTTTCGCTGCACCTTCTTTTCGTTTCCACGATACATCTATACTGTTTGGGTACTGTAGGTGGCCACATTTATTGCGGTGTCAAAGGCGTTGTTCAGATTGTCAAGGGTGCAGGTGAACGGACAATTGAGAGAGACTAGCACCTGGGACATAGTCTGTTCAGGAGCACCGCACTCGCATTGAATGTTGGATGAATCGACCCTGCCTCATGCTGGATATCGCAGTATCTACAAAATGCTAGATCTGAGCAGTCCTAACATTCAATCACCTTATGTTATTGAATGGTAAATTATGACCTAAGTAATAGACACTTGACGGAGATCAAGCTGAATTACAACGGCACTCAAATCTTCTGAACCTGAACATAGTTACACTGCTTATCGGCAGAATTTGATATAGCTGTAGAACGTCCCCAGACAAACTCCTTAACAAAGTACCTATCTCTAAAAAAGAAAAACTTACCTCCATCTAATCCTGGCGGTGGTGGTGGAAAAGGCGGTATGGTACCATACCTTCCGGAGCCTTCAGCATCACCTTCTTCTTGGTCGACCTGCATTCAACAACTTACTGATTACTTAGATAATTGAACAATTATTAAGTGACTGCATTTGTTGGAACACAAATCTGAATTTCTGAGACAGTGATGCACACTTTTAAGCGGTGGTGAGGTTACCCATACTAGTAGCTACCGTTAGTCTATGCAAATTATTATTTGGTGGAATTACTAATGGCAAATATGAGCAAAACCTCTTTTCATATTTTCGAAACCCCAACAATGTAAAATTGAATTGGATTTCCCATCTCCGAACCAAATTATGCGCTCTCAGGACTCACTTAGGTTAAATTTCATTCCAACCCAAAAACAATTATTCGAATGAGTCCCAGATATTATGGTGATCAAAATTTTAAATTCAAATCTCATCAAAATCAGGGCAGCCATTTCCGAGGTTAGCGAAAGGTTCGGTACACATTTGTGGACACCTCCTTTTCCTAATCTCCTGCTTACATAGGACAGGGTGTTTGCGTGTTCAAATATTCACGATGTAACCCCACAATTAGTGACGGGGTGTACTAAGTAAACAAGAAGATTTGTCTTTGAATTAATGCAGTAGGATTTCCTGGGTTAAGATGTTAGTAAATAGTACGTATGATTAATATGCAGTTCCACTTGGATTAAAGCGTGTTTTGTGGAAATGGAAAGCTTGTGAATAGGTGTTATTTTAAGATGTTATTGTTAGGTCTGAAGCACGTGGAGCTGGTTCAGGTGTTAGGTGGTTATTGTGATACACACGGAATTATTAGTGAGTAAGTGTGACCTAATTTAAAAAATACAGTATTATATTATTAATTCGGGCTTTATGTTATTTGTCATATATCACTAATCATTTGTACTAACTACAGCAGTAGATTTTTCTGTTACTCTAATTTAGTAAATAGCTTCCCCTATTTTCCCGATATTCATTGCCACCGCGGTACCCATTTTGTTCTACAAATAGGGCAACTTGGTAGAGCAGATTAAAATTATTCCTACGTAATTAGACATTTTTATCCTGCGACCCGCTTTCAGGTTTTTTGCATCCATCATGACAAAAGCCGTCCCCCTTACAACCTGCAACTCCATGAAAATCCATGCAATCCAACTGCGATCTTGTTACACGAATTACGCGAATTTCGCTTTGACTATTGTGTTCTAGAGTACGTAGTTACTTATTCTGTGAACACGAGGGTCGTTAGCGCACGATACGGTACACAAGTGTCGCGAACAAAGGTTTCAAGGAAGTTTCTACATCAACGTTTGGATTTGCTGGGCTTTGATTAGGTACCGAACCTTGGAGGAGAGCGGAAACTTTGTGGCTCATATTGGCTGGAAATGATTATTATACACGTGTTTTTAATTGATAGGGGAAGGTTTACAGCCGTATGGATATCGGCACCTAATTAGTTAATGTTTTGGTATTAGGTGTTCTTGGAGAAATTGGTGGTGAATTGGAAACAGATGGTTATCAAATTCTGGCTCTTGGTTGATTCTTTTGTTTTTGTGCAATATCGACTTGAAAATTGTATTTAATTGAATGTAACATCTTAAAGTTTATCGCAACAATTAACTTAGACACTAATAATGACTTTATTCAATGATTATTCAAATAGAAGGTAAGATAATGTTACAAGAATCTGCATCGGAATAGTTTTAGTACGTTCGTCCTAAAAGCGTGGTTTCTGAAAGTGGGCAATGTCGCAAATAGATGTCAAATATTTCGCTGTTTTGATTAATTTGGCAATGTTACTGTATGAAAATATGAAATATGGCTAACGAGTGAACTAAAATATTGATTATGAAATGCAATCATTAATATCGTAACACCGAATATATAGTTTAAGATGTAAAAAAAGTATTTGGTAACTTACCAAATGCCTTTTTTACACCTAAATCGGTTACAACATCAAATTCATGTTATAATTGCAATTTATTCTTCTATCACCAGTTAAAGGCAATATTGCTGTATGGAAATATGAAATATCGATATAATTCATATTTCCATACAGCAATATTGCCAAATTAATCAAAACAGGTAAATATTTGACAGCTATTTGCGACGTTGCCAACTTTTTGAATAAACGCTCCTAAAGCGTTGCAGTGTAGAATAAACATTAAAACACATCTTTGCATGCAGTTTTTAAAACCAATGGTGCAATAAAAGTGCATACTTAAATACAACATAGACATTGTAACACTCAGCATCATCCAAGCTTTGGTTTATCTGAAGTTGTTATCTAATGCCCGGTGTAAACACGACAGTATGATGTAGTTTCACTTGACAATGTGACATCGATACCTATGGTAAGAGTGCGGTTTGGGTGTACCAGGAAGCGGTAACGGTGGAAGGAAAATGTGTGTCTTGATGATGTTATGATACTTCCTGTCACTGTTGTTTACAAAGCAAGTAGTGGTATACAAATTGGTGTGGGGTAGGTAGGTATCATAACTAAAAGAGAAAAATAACTGTTTTACAAAAAAAAAAAAAACTTTACTTCGAAAGTCGGGTCTTTGTGCCTGCATAGACATTTTTTTTTTTTGTATTTTTTTTTTTTAACAAGTGCTTTAAAAAAAACAAAAGTAGTTAAAGAATAGCGTAGAATCAAATAGCCAATAGTAAACAGTAAGATATTTCGTTTAGATTTTACCCAAGAGAGTGATGAAATGAATGTTTGAGTATGGTCAGGATCAGAACAAAACGGAATTTTGGAATTACTCGTATTAATACGGGGGATTTGACGAGAAAACGTATAGGTATAACAAAACTACCCGCGGCCTAAAGAAAAGGTTTTTAAATTATTTCAACTGACTTTGAAATATTTGAAAAGTCTAGACAGAAACATTACTTTTACTTTATGATTTAAAGGACAATAGTCGTAATTTTTACAAGCTTTTTATTACACAAGTTATTGTACGACTTATAAAATTGGATTGAGTCGTCGAAACTTTAAGTGATTAAATAAAAAATGTTTGACAAGATTTAAAGTTTTGATATTACGTAAGTTTAATATGAATAGTTTTGATTAAAGTCGTGTATAAATCTAGAAATTATATTAATGTTATAAATTACTTATTATACTTTTTTTTCTTTTCTTTGGAACTGATGACCGAACTGTTTATAAGAATTGAGGAATTTCTTGATAATCTTTCAGGATTTAATTTTCAGCGGTGGATTGCAATGGATTTAGTAAGCTAATTGACTATTTACTATAACTATTATTTAATTGAATTTATTTATTAAAAATATTAATATTAATTTATCACCTGTTCCATACATTGGGCTCGAGTAGGTGTTGAATTTTTTTTTTCTCGATTACGTTTTTGGTCGTTAAATTTGTTTAGATTGATGGTCTGTACCGGACCCTTAAATATGACTACACATTCCTGATACACGCTGTATACATTTTACGTCCCCGTTACCTCACTAAGTCCTCAACCCTATATGATTGCAATCCGATGTTCCGCTGCTGAGTTTGTTTACGATATGACTGTTTGTGCTAGGCAGTGTCAACGTGTAACAGAGGTTAGAAATCATATGATCTAGATCGGTCGCATGTCAGGTGGATATACTGACTATGTCCATGTTGGCAGATAGATAGGCACTTAGTTGTTTTATGTAGGTAGTTGATAGAACGATTGTAAAGGCGCCACAGAGAGCCGCGACGCGACAACGCGACGCGACTGTAGTAGATCAATTTCTATCAAAACTTCATGGATTTTTTTCTACCAGAATCGTCGCGTCGCGCTTGTCCGCAGGAGGCTTAAAGCGTTTTTCTTTTTTGAGGAGAATTTGTCGTTTCATATTTTAGGCTGGTAATTTTAAACACTTAGGAAAATGTTTTGAGACAGGTCTGTATCTGCTTTTCTGCCATTTTATGAAAGAAAAAATTGTTTATATAATGAGTACAATTTATTTCTTACAGTTGTACCTACCCTCAAAGAAGTTCATATCTAACCAGTTTCAAAACAAAATCCCGTGAACACGATGACCACATCTGTTACCGGCTCGGTTCCATAGCCGCCGAGCGCTGCAAGCAAGAATAGTCCTTGTGGTGGTTAGATATGAACTTTTTCGATGGTACCTATGTACTGTCCTGGTCTAACGAATAAAAAGATTTGGTTGGTAAAACTCCTTCAAAAATTATCACAGTAACAGTAGTTGATGAATTATCAATATATTTTTTTTTCTTCATTGACCAGATTCAATTTAAACATAAGTATCCGGGCAAGCGTTATGGACGTAAGGACCAATAAAATAAATTCTTGAGCGTCTATTTGTGCCCATTTTATTAAGTAAACAAGTTTAATTTTGCGGGCAATTTGTTTTATTGCTGCACATACCACGTTAGTGAACCAGAGGAATTATCTTCGCGTTTGCAATAAAGATCATCTTTGTGTTAAATGATGTCGATGACTTGAAGATAGGTACCATTGTTCTTCCTATTTTTACTGAGAGAGCGTTGACCTGGGTACATTCTGTCTCAATTCTATTATTGGCTTAATAAGGCTTTTTATCGATGACAAAGTTATTTATTTCCTTATTGTAGTTTATATTTTCAGATCTACCCAAACCACTATTATCGTTTTTGAGGATTTGTTATGTTATACCTATTTTGGATACCCACATAAATCTGTATTAGGATGGTGCAAATAATTTTGGTAAGATAATAAGATCAATACTCTGCATTACCTGACCTCTCTTAAGACGCCGAAACGATCAATTATAGCAGTGATAGCCTAGTGGTAGTGGTGACCGACAGACTGCCAAGTAGGTCTCGAGTTCGAACCCAAGGCACGCACCTCTGACTTTTCGGATTCATGTGCGTATTGTATAATAATCACTTGCTTCAAAAACGGTGAAGGAAAACATCGTGAGGAAACCAGCATGCCTGAGAGATATTTCTCTACGTCATGTGAAGCCAAGTCAGAGGCCCATGGGCGGCTTTAAAACTCTAAAACCGGGTTAGTCACTAACCACACGAAAAGAAGAAGAAAATTGAAATTGTAGTAATATTGTCAATCGCTTCAATTGCATTTGGAAGACGATCAATTCGCGCACCACTGTGTATCAATCACGTAAAAATTGACAACTGCAATTGATCGTTTCGGGGATTCTTTCCAAAGATGAAGAGGGGAAGTGGGGTCGGGTTGTCCAGGTCACTGACTGTACCTACCACCGTAGTAATTGGCACTGATTGAAAGGTAACCTAATATTTACTGAATAACTTGTATCGAAGAACATACCTACATAATGAGGGTTGAATTGAATGATTTCTATGTGAGAGTTGTGCCACTATCTTAATAATGATGTAATTTTTTTTTTTTGGTATTTACACCCTGTATTTGACTTTTTTCACTGACAGCTTTCAGTTATCAGCGATTGATATTTACCCACTTGTTCTTACCTCCGAATCTTATTACGTACTTATGTATAGTCCGTGCGGGACTGCTAGTCACCGGCTGAGGTATGTGAGCGGTGAGACGGGGGAGGCAGACAAAGGCCAATCTAACTCAGTCTGCCAATTTTTTACAATTGTGTTAGAATAGTAGAAATTATCATATTGTTAGTAGGTTCATATTATTAGGGTTACTGTTTGATAATTAATGAAAAGTGAATTAATTAGGACTTCACAATCACACCGTGTTAGTGACAGCATTTGGTGAAAAGCGATCAATTATAGTTTTTGTAATCACCAAGTAATTGTCAATGTCAATCTCGTCTCCATCGCCGGATTCCTGTCAAAACGTTGAAAATTGTACATTTCTGTGAACTCTGTGAAACAGATTATCGTGGTTGTGGCTTCAATTGCATAGAATTCAGTGGATTTATTGCATTTAATTTTATTTTAAGCTGCTCTAAAAAACGTACATAGTCGACAAACTTATCGGTTATGAAGGACTATTTTTAAATGAAAATTCATAGACATACTTCATTTTAAAATTGGTAAACAAAAGAGCAACGTTTCTCAACAATGAGTTTAAAAAGAGAATCTAAAGTAAAATCATACTGTTATAAAATGGTTTTATATTTTTTTTCTGACTTCTGCAAAGAGGTTGGATAGGTACTCTAAATTCAAAATAAAACAAAATCAGCTTACCTCAAACGTGTTGACACACTGCACTTCAGCCTGCGTCGGTGATCCGTACAGCTTCAGTTCTTGGAATGCACCCTGTACCACGAGAATCGTTAGCAATCGACGCAATGTCGATCTCATATCGACTGACAGTTTATCGACCGTTCAATTTTACCGTTTACACACGTCATAATACTGGCACTTTATATGAGTTTTCGTTTTTCAAATCGATGAGGAAAGGTATAAAAGTTGTTTGATCAAATGTTCTTACCTTTATGTGGAGTAGACAAAAAAATAAATTAAATTAGATACCTTTGATGACAAATACATTTCGTTATTGAAGATTTTAGTAACAAATCTCTCTAAATGATCTTTCAATTATAAACATTTTATTGAAAGGACATTTCAAGTTCTAATTATTGTAGACTTCTGTTCATAGCTTAGTTACTATAAATATCTTCGTTCCTTTGAAATTAAATAGAATTCCAAGATGTTAATGAACAACCAACCTTTTAGCTGAGTTTAGGGTAGCAAGCAAATTTGTAGAATTAAATTGTTTCCTGTCAATTAAAACCTTTTTTAAGATAAAGTAAAGTTAGACGTATATTTCTGTTAATGTTATGTATACAATTATACATAATTACAAACATACTAGCGGCCTCCTGCTTCGCACGGTTTTTACGACTCGACAAAACATCGAGATTTCTTAGGTAAACGTAACTTTAATATTATTAACGAATAACCTTCCGGAATAAATTCTCTAAACGATGGTGATAACCTCATCAAAATCGGTTGCGTTGTTAAGAAGAACAACGCGGACATACAGACAAACGCGAAAAGTGACTTTGTTTTATAATATGTATACATTATAGATGCTTGACCCACAAGGTATATAAAATAAATTAGGAGTAGCAAATAAATATTTGAAAAACAAATTACAAATTTTACAAAGTTATCAAGTTTTACAAAATTTTCGCGGTTTCTAAAACATACATTATGTTTTCAGTGATAGTGCTCAAATAGTTCGTGAAAGTCGAACCAATTAATTCTTAATTAGTATGCACTTAGATGTCAAATTATCAAAAGTTTTAACAACTAATTTAAAGTTCGTGTTTTACTTTAGATTCTAGAAAAAGTTAGGAATACAAACGATCTGTTTGATGAGATCGCTTTCAAGAACTAAGTAATTGGCATTTAAAATAATTTACATCAATTAAAACTTCTTGTTTTACAAAAAAAAAAAAAAAACTATTATACATAATCTAATTTAACTTTCAACTATTTTAAAATATTAATATAAGTATCATTTAATTTAACTTCAACACGTTTTGAAATTCACAGAGCATTAACCTTTACTAAAACTGAAAAAATAAAACGCAAACCGGTACGTTAAAGTTGCGTCCACGCATGCAGCCGGTCGCATGCGCCGCGATGCACTAAATTTAAAACGGAGCAACCTAAAGGATAAGGTTAAACGACCAGTTAAGCTTGACCCTTGAACTTCCTACGTTCCTTATTTGAATTCCTGAAAATGACGGTTCAGATTTAATTGGATGAAGATGTGGTAATTAGTGGCAGTGAATTAAGGCTTTACGAAGAAGTAGGTAATTTCTTAAAACTAGATAGATTTTAATCGGAAAGTCGTAATTGATTCTTCTAAATCAATGGAAACATTTTAAAGTTTTAATTCCAGTCAAACACAATTGAAAATTCCATTTAAATGAAACAGAATTTCCAAACTAGAATTGGCTGAAATTTACCATTGTTTTAGTTTTAAAATACGAATCAAAAGTTACGCTTACATTTTTATGAATTGGTTACTTAGTTTTATAAAATTGAGTGTGGTTTTCTATATTGTTGATTGTATTTTATTCTTAAAATTCCATTTAAATGCCCAAAAAGCTGAACTAGAAAATCAAGGGACCTAAATATAGTTCTATTTCAATAGACGGTGTTCTCTATTCAAAAAGAGAAGTCTCATTTGAAACAAAACTGAATACGTTGGGCACTTTACCGCCAGCGCCATCTAGGTGCCGAAATTCATTACGGAGGAACTACAGTCACCAGTTCCATTCAACTGTATATCTCTTTGTCGAAGTGCTAAGTTCTATTCACGGGTAGCGCGATCTAATTACTGCTGCTTGTCAGAATTGAAGTGTGAGGGTCGTATTTTGATGTTACACGATATAATTGCGAGTGTTTTATCGACATTCCCGTATATGAAGTCAGTTGTTATTTGGTATGCAATCAGTCGATCATCGAACCACTTGTAAATCTTTATACATAAGCTTAGCAGCAGGCACAATTTTTACTTAATTGAATTATTAGTTAATATTATAAAAACTGCAAAGTCATTTGAATACAATTGTTTTCCCTTGCTCATAACTAGTTATTTACGTAATATTAGTGAGTTACTAATCTTATTATTCGCCAAAAGGCACGTTCTTCTTATGCATTTAATAATAAGATAGACATGAAATATAAACGTACAGCCTAACTTCTTAACTGTCACATTTTTCATAAAATAAAATAAATAGGCACAAAGCAGTGCTGCAAGACGGCGCACGCAATAAACTAGGCTTTAACACACAATAAAGCGAGTAATGTTCAGCACATTTCTTACTCTGAATACCGCATACGACTTTATGCCACATTCTTTTTACCTTTTATGGTATAGCAATCTTATTCTAGGTGCATCGTCTTCACATATAATTAATAAAATATTGTAAAATATTTTAGTATAGCAACGATGGAGTTTCTTGCCCATTATTTTCCATAAGAAAAGTACCTTTTGGAAGGGGCGACTAGAATCAATTCTATTTTTTTTTTGTAAATTTTGACGTTAAAAAGTGCCTTCTTTGTGCTTATTTGAAATAAATTATTTGACTTTGAAATTTTTCGACCACTTCGAGAATAGTTCTCTGGCATTCGTTAGCTAATAGTACATTAAAGCTTTGTGCTAAGTACTAGTTCTGTCTAGATATTGTGTCTGTCGGCGTTAATTAAATGCTCGCAAATTGCCGACGATCAAAATTGGGTCTTGTTTTGGTATGAAAATTATGTTAGTTAGCTGGTATGGTGACCTTTATTAGGTATTTTGTTGTACTTTTTGGGTACGTGAACTAATTAAGATCTTTCAGCCGCTGTAAATTATCAAATAACTTCTCCCGCTCTGGCCGGAGCGGGAGGGCGTGTCAGACTTTTACTGACTAAAACCGACCCGTGTTCCTTTCGTTGCCTGTGTGCTGGGGCCGCGATATCCCTTTCGGACAAACTCGCAACCCCGGCAGGACTCGCAACCCCGGCACGATAGCACCGTCCCTAAGTGTGCGCCGTGACACCCTAGTGCGCTGTACAGAGTAAAGAGGGCGCTGTGAGGTGCTCCCAGTTTAATTGAACTCTCTTGCGACACCAGCCTTAAGTTCTTGTATGTCAATGCAAATACATAATTATTATAAAAACTTAACTTCATAAATTGTGGATTTTTTTGTTGTTGTTTTGTTTTTAATCATTCTACCCTATCTCGACTAGCTAGAGCGCCGAAACTAAACCAGACGGGCGCCGCGAACTGAAAAAGTTTGGGGACTATATGACTATAGGTAAACGTATAATTGAGTTCAATAACTTGACTCCAGCGCTTGTAATAACTGTTCCAGGAACCAGCATCGAAATAGTAGGCTAAGCAACAAATACAGCAAACATCGCATCGCAACTAAACCGTGCAGGCAAACCTATACGATAAAAGGATACAAAAATGTCGATCGCCAAAATGTTTTTAATTAAAAATACTGCGGGCCAAATGTGAGTTTGTTGGACTCACCTCCATTTTCATGACACCAAAAGCGAGGACTGAAAGTAATTCCCGACTGTGGCTATTTTATTTTCTGTACATGTAGGTAACCATATTTTTTTCGACGGTTCACAAATGGACGGCAGATCGGATAACGATGACGCTCAGCGTCAATGATAGGTACAAATGAAACGAAGATTCCGGAAAATACGCCTTTGCCGTTTTCGAATATTTCGTAATTTGAATTTCGAATGAATCCGGCGTTTTATTCTTTTTTTGTAAAACAAAAGTTAAGAAAAGCTTTGTCATAATATTCGGACAGAATTCATGTTTGTCAAAATTACCTAAGTATATGAATAAATTATTCTCGTGTTATTTTAGGTTCAAACAGGGACGGGAGCTCAACAATGAAGACATCTAGTATACACGTATTTCGGCCACCAAGCCGTTCCTACAAGCCCTCATTCAATTACATACGGTCAAAACGTTAACCCTTTATCGTGTATTCGGCTTCTAATGAAAAACGACCCACTGGTCGATCCAACCCAGGCGATAATAGAACGCCCCGAATAATGACCAATGACCCTGCCCCGCAAAAATAACGCATTTTTTTTTTAACACCATGATTTATGAGAGCTTAAACGGATTTAGGACACCCCGTATAAAATCACATAATAGGCGGGCCATGTAAATAAAATTGATAGCCCCACATGAAATATTTTCTAGTTGAAAAATGTATTTTTAACTAAGAATGACGCAGGTGAAAATTCGTAAAAGGAAAATACACTTTTGATTTATGTAGTAACAGTTATTGTACTAAAATAAAATTTGAAAATGTAATCTTACTTTTGGCACCTGTTATGGCTGCAATGAACATTAAGGCCCTTTTGAGTTCATATATCATCGCAAATACTAGCAGTAAATAATGGACTCTACTACTCATCTAACTAAATGTATTTTTGTACTTCGTTTTTGGTTTTAAATGTTGCTGGAACTTAATTTGGCTTAGTTCTGTTATGATCAAACTAGAGGTAAAAAATGAAATTGTATTTTTTTTTATGGTCTATTGTGATAACGGTATGTTTTATTTCAGACCATGGAGTCCATTTTGTTAGTAACAATGTTCTTATAGACTAGTGTTAGTAATATTTAAATCTATCCACAATAAAATAAATTAAAGTCAACAATCACTACTGCGCCATTCCATGACAAATGACGCAGCAATGATTGATGTAACTACAGTCCAGCCGACTAGCGATCATGCTAAGGATGCTGTTGGTACTGCAACGTACTCTATGCACCAAGGATGCGTACCTTTTACGCATCATAATAGCATAGGAGCAGTCTACGCGATGTTCAGCAAACATCCCTGATGCACTACATAATCGCCGCAGCCCCATCAGCACCCGAACGCATTATTAAATTGGACTCGGGATCGCATTAATTAGACTCAAACCAGCTATCTAATTACGCAAAACATTTTATTTATTTATTTATTTCTATATACTTTATTGTACACCACAAAATACATAACAAAAAAATACTAATCAAACACTACAAAATATACAATGGGCGGCCTTATCGCTTTCCGCGATCTCTTCCAGGCAACCTTAGAATGGACTATGAATGAAATGAATGAATGAATGAATGAATGGTTTTTATTTTCATAAACGATTACGACTAATCCGTTTCATTTTGATAGTTCAACAACATTCATTGCGTTATTTACGTTGTTGAGCTGATTTTTATTTGAACTTATGAAGCAATGGATTAGCAATCTGTTTCAAAACGACGATTCTGATTGATCGTGAGTTACGCAATTAGGGTACAGAGCTTGCAAAAGTTCGTAGCCATAAAAAAACGGCCAAGTGCGAGTCGAACTCGTACATGAAGAGTTCTGTACATGATTTAGCAAATAAATGAAAATACTAAACGAAGAACATTTTTTTCTTTAAAAATTGCATTTTTTTTTTTCTGTAAATAGCATAAATATATTTGTATTTCGTAATGTACTGTGAATTACAAAGTTTTTTTTTTATAGTTTCAGAAAATCACCCATATTTAAATAAAATACCTTATGAATCGGCGTTTTTATATTTCTTTATTAAAATACAGTTTATGGTACATGATACACAGAAGTTTCAAATATCTAACTTGTTTAGTTGTTGCGATAGATCTCATACAAAAATTGTCTAAAATTGACAACTTTTACGGCCCATTACTGCTTCATTTTTGAAGATATTTTTTTTAAATATATATTTGTACTCTACTCGATGTGTTCTAGACAAACCCACCAAGTTACTTTTTCAATTCAAAATGAAAACAATAACCAACATAAATTATTCAACACAACAATTTTTACAAGAACATTTCCCTCTACATAAACACTATCTACTTACTATCATGTCCATACAAACAAGTACATCCAAAAAATACTACCATTACACTACATCCGATATACCGAAGGCCTTCAGAGACCTCACTAGGCCCACAAGAACCCTTTTTGTTAACAGCCCCCAACTTTTTCTACCGCTTATAGCCACAAATTGTTATTGCTAGAATGTAGTTACACGATAACACGTAGTTACTCTGAACTGGGCGATTCGGATATGCGAGACAATACCCAGTAATGACACTTCATATCCCCTAGATTGTACTAGGAATAGGTGTAATAAAGACCTTAGATAGGCCTGCAAATCATGGAAAATGATATGTCTGTGGTACTTTTGGGTCGAGTGATAAAGTTAGAATTCTGGGATCTGAATGGAGTCTATTATGTCGGCTTTGAAACTTAAGGCGACGATAATTGACTCTTAATGATTTTATACTGAAGATCACGTCTAAACGAGTAGTGTTAATGATTTAGAAAAAATATATGCCAAATTAGAGCATTTTCTTAATAACTTAATACACGAATATTTTAGATTATGTTTATATTACATAGTGAAATTAATTTATAAAGTTATGTCTAACTCGGATAAAAACTGACAATCACGCAAAATCTATCAAGCGTGTTTTTCTGAAACCTTCACTATTTTAAAGATAATTTAATTATTGATCTTTTAGTATTCGTGTTTTAAAATACCTTTTGTTTTATGTATAATAAATTAATAATGCGTCTAATTTGGGACAGCACTCCTTGATGGGCGAGTCCTATTACTGGACGTATGACGCGTTGCGTGAGCTCAGTACAGAACACGCGAGCTAACCACTCAAGGTCACTGGCATACATCTGCGTCTTAATTGGCGAAATGTTAGAGTGCTACGTTTAGCACAGTAACATTTTGTGTTGCCAATTAAGTTTTTATCAATGAGGTGAGAAGGTTAATAATTTTGTAGTATGAATAATGAAAACTTTATCCCAAATAGCCCAAGAATTTTTAACGCAATAGTGGAAAGAGTCAAAGTCGACATTGTGGGAAACGATGGTTGTAAAAATGTGAAATCGAAAGTGACTTTCAGTCGCTTCAGCTATGTTAAATCTATTTTCAGAAGTTTCTTAGACGTTAACCATGTCGCCATGTTCTTGAGGTATCCAAATAGGGATGATGCTTGGGTAAAAAAAAATGAAATTGTAATTAGTCATGTCGTGATGGCTCAGTGGTTAAGGCCTCGCCTCTCATGCACGAGGTTGTGGGTTCAAATCCGGGCAAGTCCCAATGTGACTTTTTCAATTCATATGTACTTTCTGAGTTTATCTTGGAGATTACTGACATCGGTGAAGGGAAACATCGTGAGGAAACCTGGACTTATAGTTAATATAAGTCTGAAATAGCCAACCCGTCTTCAGCAAGCGTGGTGATCAATGCTCGTGCCTTCTCTGTATGAGAAGAGGCCTTTGCCCTGCAGTTGGACAGTAACAGGCAGGTATTATTATTATTATTAATTAGTCCGTCAGTCAGATAATAAAAAAAATATAAGACACGTAATTTTTGCTTTATCATATTAATAAAAAAATTATTAGATAAAACGCATTTTAAGTCGGGGAGTGAGGGTCGCTACGTCACTAGTAAGTATAAAAACTACATAGGTACTCGTGACGTCATGGCACATTTTAACTCAATGTATCCGTAAACTTAAGATTACGTAAAAAAAGAAAAATACGTGTCCAATATTTTTTAATAAACTCCATGACGGACTAAAAAATTTTTTTTTCTCATCATCCCTATTGTTTTTAAATCTTTCAGAAAATGCGTTCCATTCCACATTTAAACAAACGTAGGTAGTTGTGCCTGCTCAATATTTCAAGGATCTAAATCCCATTAACTTTGCGCTGGAGCACGTGAGGGATGAACGAAAGAAGGGACAAGATTGAATAGGCTATCTTTTCTCAACCATTTGCGAAGACATGCGAATGCCATTAATTTTATACCTCGTCGGCACTTTAGGAGTGTCACGTCACAGGTAGCCAATAAATCCGAACCCATAAATCTTTTTTAACACTAAACTTAGACAGGTCAAAGTAATTTGGTGAAATGTAATAACGTTGTAACGTAAAAGTGCGGTCATTTCGGTAAGAGCCGGTTTTACGGAAGGCTTTTCCGGTTCGGATTGTACCGATTTATCGCAACTATCACCGTTTTACGGTTTATTAGAACTTAACTAATATTAGGAGGAACGAACTATTAGTGGCTGATTTGGTGCTAATCGTTTCAGTACGTTGAGTTGTGGTTATAAAATTTATTGGGTTCATAAAAACCAATGAGTGTGCTGTTTAAAATAAGTGCTTACCAGGTCTATAATACTAGGGCTGGGCTTTCCTATTAGTTGAGTCATTATTTTTGTTCGTCTTTAGAAAATAACATAAGTCCAGATGAAAAATCTGTTGTTTGACGGTCATGAAATGAAATTGTTTATTCTGTAAAATTGTATATTTACATACATTTTTTTTTTTATATAAAACATTTGCTAGATGAGTTCGGCGTTTCCTATCTGACTACTCTGAGAAGAAAGTCCGAAACAAACTCTGAAGTCACAGTCTCTTTTAAAGTCCAGACATAATCTTGGTCAGGTCATATTATGAGGACCATATAGATTAGTATCTGAAATGGTCTTTTGAGAAAAGGACCACACAGATTTGAGTGGATCTATTCAGTCAGTGCAAGCATTTGTCAGTAATCGTGGAGCTCAATTCAGAACTTAAGAGTTCAACTCGACGAACAATACCAAAGAAAGGACATTTGGGTAGGCCGCATAAACTACTCAAACTGCCAGGCCATCATTAAAACTAACTGAGAAATAAAAAAATAATGAAAGAAAACAAAATAAAAAAATATCCTCCTCCCATTCACAATAATTAAAATAATATAATACTTTACAAAGTTCATGTCAATGTGTATGTAATATTCAAAAATGTCAATGTTTGATGATTTTACTGAATAATTATAATGTCAAGTTTTATAGTTTTATCACAAGGTTTAGCAGAGCGAGTAGCTCAATCCCAAGCTTTTTTATCTTCTAAATAATCTGAAATTTTATAGTATCCTTTTTTACAAAGTTTGGTTTTACTACAGCTTTTAAATCGTTTAATGGGTAAGTTTCGTATGGCAATGGTGCCGATTCTCTTGTAACAAATACCTCTAAATTAGACAAAAATCACTAAAATTTAGTTAATTCCTGTCAAACACCTATTTCCCATTCTGAAATAGACTAAAGTGACACAACTTAACTATATTTTAGTTTGACACCACTAAGATAGTACTGAGTTTTTAATTTAGTGAAAATGACAATTTTGCTATTCTGAATTTGACGTTTTTCACCTAAAATTTTGAATGGAAAAAACCAAACCAGACTAAACCTGACAAATTTTAATCGCGATTAAAAAGGTGTGGGATAAAATACGTTATCATGAACTAAAATTCACACCAACATCTCGACTTCACGTGCAAAAACAGTGCTGTATTATTTTTTCCTTTATCTTTTATCTCGGAAATGGTGCGTCCTATCGCAAAAATAATGAAAATTTCGACCCCCTTTATAAAGCCCATTAACCGCTAAAACTCAACATCTAGGTTATATGTTTTCATAATTTCCATACAATAAATAAAATTTCCATAAAAAACACGTCGAGGCTATACTCCTGCACGCCTCCGGCTCTAAAAAAAATCACGGGTTAGGGCACACCTCGGGTACCACGTGGATTCGCGTTTGTCTTATTCGATTTTAGTTGTGTCAATACTATTTTTAAATTTAAATATTTGTTTTTGCAGAATAGCTTTAAAATTCACAAAGCCAAAAAAAAGTAAGGAAGTTTAGTTCGGTGTACAAGAGAATCGGCACAAATGGGAAGTTTGTTGTAAAAGCGTAAACATTAACCCATGAATGAGTTGCCTACTTTACGTGGAGACGAGTGACAAGTGTCACTGGAAAATCACAGTACAATACCTTTTTCTTCAACATCATTTTAACCAACTTAAAAAGCTTTTTTTTCTTCGTTTTTACCGAAGACTTGCATAAGCGCTATGTTCAAATCGACATCAAATCGCTAAAATACATTAGATTCTTTCAATTTCATTCAACTAGTCTACTTACGTGATCAATTTCGACGATCTGAGGCGCCGATGTTTGACTATACTTCTCAGCCAAAGCGTAGTGGTGTTCCTTCTTCTTATCTAACAGTCCCAGAGTCGATACCACGGCCAACACTATGCCCAAAGCCACTAATAGGAACAGCGAGCATATACAACACTTCGATTTTCTAGACACTACCATCGCCATTTTAAAAAAAGTTTGTAGCACTCTTTTTTATTACAAAGTTTCTTTGGCACGAATCAGTCTTTTATTTTTTTTTTACACTATTTCGTTTCACTTATATACGTACATTAAAACTGTACTTAACTGAACCTCTGTTTTCGTTAGGACCAAAACAAATGACAACTGCTCTAGAAAAAAGCTGAAGTGATAAAAGGACCGTGACTTTTTTGCGTGAAAATGCGTAGGAAGAAAATCTGTTAAGTTTATAACTACATTAGAGGAGTTACTTCAAAGTAGTCGGGTGTTTGGAGCCGTACGAATACTATTAGCATTAGCAGAATGTCACTTACTTAGGCAGGTAATATCAGATCAAAAGTAATGTAGCTACAGGTTAAGTAAGAGTAGTATTGTAAAAAGACATTAAACTAATATTTGGATACCTATTTTATAAATGCAACCTATTTTTATTGTTTTTATCATTTATATACTTCGTGGTATGTTATATTTGACACATCGCAGGCGACTGCCGTAAGGCTCGCTCGTTTTTTTTGTTTTTTTTCCTCGCACAATGCATAGTAAAACGTTGTATGATACACGTGCGTAAGATGATTTCCGCACTTATAGCATAAATAACTATTGTACACTGTAACTGCTCGTGGTTATGTCTTTTAGACCATGATAAAATGCAGAGGGTAAACACTACTTACGCCTTTTCTCGCTTTATTTTGTTTTATATATGAATTAGTAAGAAGTTTTTACAGCCTTGTTTGTTCTGAAATTTTAAGTCTGAATACTGTTTTTTTTTATATCTTCGAATACATCCTTAATTGTAAGTAATGTTAAGCCTCCAGGTAAAATATATTTTAGCGGTGTAAAATGTATTTTTTGGTATAATGGCTTAATTTTTCGTCAGATCTTAACGGACAAATTTGAGCATAGTGTATCTTTATCTGCGCTATGCGAAACTGCAATAAAAAAGTGACGTGTTCTAACTTACGCCTTTATCGCACTGGGGGTGCGATATATGGATTGTTGCTTACGTATAGGCACTAAGCAACGGGCATATTAAGTGAAAAGTGTTTGCCAATGGTTTATGTAATGACAGTTAATGGTTTAATCCTAATAAATCAATTGAACCAAATGAAGAATTGCCAAACTTAAGTGGCAGTGGCCAGGGCACATTGCTCATAGAACAGATGGTGAACGGCCAATGGGGGCGAAAGGTTCTGGTGTGGCGACCGCGTACCGGAAGACAGCGTTGGAAGACCTCCCCACAAGATGAACGGATGACCTTGTGGCGTCCGCGGCGCTGGATGCGGGAATTACAGAACCGGTCGTGGCGGGGCTTTGGGGAGTTCTATGTCCAGCAGTGGACGTCTTTTGACTGGAATGATGATGAAGAATAAACCAATAGACCAAACCTGGACTTATTTTTTTTTAACTGTGCGTTTGCACTCGTGAAACATTCACATAAACCATGATGAAATATCTGTTTTCTCAATGTATTGACTCGCGTTCGCATTATCTCGCAACTTGTTGACGCAAAATTTATTTGACGTTTCATATCGCTTGACACGCTTTACCGACAAATTGCATAAATGTGACAAATCTCTATACAAAGCATGTCCATTGATTATGTTTCTAGACAATGCGAACGCAGCGAACAACAAATCTTGAGATCTGTCATAAAACTTACTCATGTTTCGTGCAGTGCGAACGCAAATTCAACAAAGAAGTTATGAGATTTGTCTCAAGACAAGTTTCGAAACATTTACATGTTGAATGTTTTCTGGTGCTAACGCATAGTAACACATCAGCAAGGTTATGTTTGATAAGAATTGTTATGGCGTGTGATACAAGGTCAGTGGATCTTCTCTGCTACATACACTGTCACCTCAACATCCATCTTTCTGTCCTTAACCCTTGTTACTTGGAGTCAACGCAACACGTTTTTTTCTTCCATGCTCCCTTATCAGCCGTCCTTATCATTAACTCCTTTTTCTTTCATATCATCCTTCACAAAATGCATCCATCATAACAATATCGTCACAACAATTTGTAAAAACAAAGTCAAAATATTATATTTCACTTATGGCCCAGTCAATAACAACATTAAACACCGCAAACACGCATGTTGCTACAATTTTTTTATATGTTGTTAAGTCCCCTGAGTGTTGTTTATACCCAACTTTGCAACCCTGAAAACCTTGTGCTACTCATATGGTGCTCGAAAAACTGTGAAATTCTGGAATTGTTAATTTTTTTTGAAAAATGTAACTTAAGGACGTGTTTTTAAAGTAGCTTTGTAGCTAAATTTGATATAATCTGAGCCCAACTTAAGCACTCTAGATCTATTGGTTGCGAAGACACAGCTAGTCAAAGATTTAGCTTGCTTCCCAAAAATATAGAAAAAAGATACCAAAAAACGCCTCCTTAATTTATTTATATAAAAACCGGCCAAGTGCATGTCAGACTACGAACAATTAAGGGTTCCGTAGTTGGGATGAATTTATCCCAAGAACAAACTTAACATTGTAGTTGAAAAACATTTTCTCCCATACTGAATGTATGGGACATCATGTTTTCCAAACCGCAAATTTAAGTTGGTTGATTATTACTCGTTAACCTGTACAGCCTACTTAGCTCTGATAGTTTTCCTTTTAATTTCGTTATATATACTACTGGTGTGATTTTTTTCACAAATCCAAGTACAACCATTTAGCTGGCAGGGGGGGGGGGGGGGGACGGACACTTGACTCTAACAAAAAAAATCAGTTAAAAGCTTAATATTTCGCAAACGGATCCCTGAATCCAAAAATGGTTTTCACAAACTATTTTTCTATTCACGAAATATTTTTAAACGACCTTTCTAACGATACCCCACAACATGGGGTAGACGAGAAAAATACATCTCCACTTTACCCTAAAAAATATATTTTTCTTGATTTTATTTTACCACTTTGTCGGCATGATTAATATGTATACATATGTCAAATTACAGCTTTCTCGTACTAACCGTCTCTGAGCTAAGCCGCGGATAGACAGACGGACAGACAGACAGAAAGACGGACATGGCGAAACTATAAGGGTTCCTTGTTTACTACGGTACCCTAAAAACTGAAACAAGTGCCAGAATTTCGCAGTTTTTCGCGCACCATAGGAGTAGCACAAAGTTTTCGGTGTTGCAAACTTAGGTATAAACTATTCTCAGGGGATCTAAAAACATTTAAAAAATCGTAGTTACATGCGCGTTTGCGATATTAGCATTTTTTTGTGTCGATATTGACTGGGCTATGAAACCTACATGGGCACTTATAAACCGACAGAATCTAGATGCACGGTTCCAATTGGTCATTTCCTATGGAGAAGAGCCGGCAAGAAACTCCACGGTTACTCTTTTAAAAATAAATGGCTTTTACAATGTTTTCAAATTACAGTGTTAATAGGTATGGGAGGACAGTGTAGGCCTGTCAACTAGTACCAGGTACTTAACAAAATAGAAAATGGTCTACAAATCTACAGTCTATTATGCCTACAACATACTATAACTAAACATTGAAACCTATAAATCTTCTTCTTTTCATGTGGTTAGTGACTAACCTGGTGTCAGAGTTTTAAAGCCGTCCATGGGCCTCTGAATTGGCTTCACATGTCGTCGAGAAATATCTCTCAGGCATGCCGGTTTAATCTCGATGTTTTCCTTCACCGTCTTTGAAGAAACTGATAATTATACAATACGCACATAAATCCGAAAAGTCAGAGGTGCAAGCCTTGGGTTTGTCAACTCGAGACCTATGACTTAGTTGTCCGACAGTCACACCACTAGGCTTTCACCGCTACAAATTTGACCTAAAGACTGGATTTATGTAAGTCCGTAGGTGTGTCCGTGGCATCGCAGTGGGCCCTATCAGAATACCAGCGCTGCGGTATTTATTTTATTTTTTAAATATCGCCGCATTATGCTGAGTTAGGTGCCTTTTTGGCCTCGCACAGGTCGTTATTATTCTGTTAGTTTATAAATGCAACTTTTTTTGTTTTTTATTTTACAATTGTTTATTATTACTTACTGTTTGTATTTCCTGTGCGTGTCCCAAATAAAATATTTTTCTTTCTGGAACATTTTCCGCCTTCCGATACAACGCCAGATACTTCAAACTTTTTTAGCCTCGCTGTTCAAAGCTTATTAGAAGTTTTAAGCGTTGAAAAATTCCAATATTTGTAGCATGAGAGGTTTACGATACAACTCACTGAACCTTAGCAATATTTTTTGCAGTTAATTGGAAATTAATTATGATTAAACACCACTAAAGAGGCAAGTTCTGTCCAGGTAAATTAATTGATTTTTTTATATACGTAAACGTAATAAGCGTCTTTTTTTCGAGTCGATGGTAAACGAGTTGGGCCCAGTATGTGGCCACGCCAATTGCGGTATCAGTGGCATTTTTAGGTCCTCAGAAGTGCTGGTGTGTGGACACTTTGGACACTACAGTATATGGGACGTGGTTTGGTCAGGAGCACCGCATTCGCACTAGGTATCTGTGGGATCTATTATCGTTTTGCTAGATTGTGCTTGCAGCGGCCTACTTGGGTCCGCAGTTGATTGATAGCTTTCCATATAGGCCACTGCATGTCACGTCCGGGTGGCAGATGCTCCTGGGGCTGAACGAAATTGGGTGGTGGTGGGTGCTGTCTTTCCCATAGGTCTCTTCTCATCTTAGGTAATAAGCTAAACAAATGCTTTCAGCCGAAAGACGTCCACTGCTGGGCATAGTCCTCTCCCAAATGGGGGGATTTGCCATAATCGCCACGCTAGGCAGGTAATGGTGTTAAAATGCATAGAGAACGCCGCCATTCTCTAGTGAGTCCCTTAGTCGCCTTCTACGACACCCACGGGAAGAAATGATACTATTCTTTACGTCCGGCACCACACGGAACTTTACGCATTAAGTGTGTCTAATAACCTACAGGGAAAAAGCGCCTCATTTAAGGCTTATGTAGACCAGCGCGACTTGTCACGCGACGCGACACGAACAATATAATTTCTAAGAAAACTTCACAGTATAACAATAACCGGTGTCGCGTCGCGCGACAAGTCGCGCTGGTCCGCACACGCCTTTATTCCTTTGAAACATCTATTATTATCATTATATGTTGTGATATTTGACCATCTATTTTAATTAAATAATTGGATGTATGGTGTTACACCAATGGATAGATTAAGAAATGAGTACGTCTGAGGAAGTCTGAGAGTGGTACCGGTGACCGAAAAGTTGTGTGGAAATCGGTTGTCATGGTATGGGCTTGTGATGCGGAGGAATGAGGAAAATGTCGTGAGGAAACTTTTGAGTATGAATGTCAATGGCTTTATGAGTAGGGGAAGACCAAAGAAACGATGGATGGACTGTGTGGAAGATGATATGGATAGAAAGGAGGTGACTACCAAGATGACGACTAATAGAGAAGTATGGAAGAAAGGATCATGTTGCGGTGACCACAAATAAATTGGTATGCGGACAAGAGAATGATGATTATTCAGACTGACTTTGAATTTAATGATAATCTTTATACGGGTCTTAGGACCAACTCTTATCCTCCTATCGAAAAAAGAATGTTATCATTTTGAAGCCCTTAAAATTCTCCAGGATCATTTTTAGAATTTTATCGATATCTCTTTTCGTTTTTGAGAAGTTTAAGATTCTTTGAAAGAACTCCCAAAAGAAACAATCAGAAATTGTTTTTTTTTTTTAATAATTAAATATATATCGGAAGGGTCGTACGGGATGTCAATTGACAACGAAATGCAGAGATGGGTGCAGGAGAATAATGATAGCGAAAATAACACTGTCTGCCTGTTACCCTTTCACGCTTAAACCACTAAACCAATCAGTATGAAGTTTGAAAAATTGGTAGCTTGGGATCTGGAGAAAGACATAGGCTATTTCTTATCCTGGATACTTGTATAACAACATGATAAAATACACGCAGACGAAATCGTGGGCAAATAATAATATCGTTCCAGAACAGAATTTATGAGAAATAGGTTTAGGTAGGTACATCAAACTTGTGCGTTCTTCACATAAACTCTTGTCTATAGCCAAACACGTAAGCCCAAATTCAACCTATTCACCGTGCTATAGAGTAATTAAGACAGATCGATTTATTACTAACATTCCTGCTTCTGTTGTGCTAATTCCCTCGTTAATCCCTTCAAACTACATAAGCTACATGTGCTAGGAATCAGATTAAGACCACAGCACGGTGGAGTAGGTTTCAAACTGACGAATTTCTAATTAAAACCTTCAAAAGGACTGGGATACAAAAAAATGGGTTGTTTCAAATGCTACTTTAGATTCAGTAGTCGTAAGGCACTGACTATCCTAAAATTAAAAGTAATTTAAAGTATTTTATTTGCAGATAAAATTTAAAAGAGATGGAAGTGGTGTCAATCAAAGAAAAGTTAATTTGGAGAGAGGTTTAGATGACTTTTATAATGGTTTTAGTCCTCCAAACCGTATTTCAGCCATGGCGGCCAACTTTAACAGAGACTAACCTTCAGCGCAGTATACAATGTCGCCCATGGGCATGTGACCGCCTGTTTATTCTCGAAAACTTATTGAAAATTAACTAAGGAATTGTAAGTGCCTACTAACACGGCACCATGGAATTAGTATGAACTATCCTATACTATTAAATGAGCATTCTCTATTTTCACCAGAGCAGAGCTCGGCCTCCCAGTTTCTTTAATGGTTATATGTAGAAGGTGTAATTGAAATAACTTTAAAAAACCTCTTTAGAGGTCATTGTACTCATCATTATTGTAACTTTCAATAAGGAAAAAAAACTGCTGTTCTCTACATTTTGCCCAGCTACACAAACATAGGTAATTGAATTTAAAAAAAAATAAAAAAAATTGATAGACCAAAATTGTATGGAGCAACTTCTTTCGCGATTTCAGATTTCATTTTAAGAGGGCACCCAATGGCCCACTAGCGCCAGTCCTTTAAAAAAATCGTGACTGTGAAGGAATTATGAATAACGGCTAGTAAGGTAGTAAGTACCCTCGATAAGTGTGTCAAGAATTTTCTAATACCTTTTATAAAGTTTCATATTGAGACACGAAGCAACAAAATATGATCTAGAGGAATTTGGCCAGTTTTCTTTTCGCTTGTGGAAATAAACTGCTTTTTAAATTGACACACTACGTAAATTTTCCATGTTAAAACCATTTCGTATAACTGTCAAAGAATAACAGTTGTGATTTGATTATACGAACAATTTCAGTGAGTAGTCAATTTAATAAACAATAAATTTCCCTCAAGGTACATTGTTCACATTCAAAGCGGACAGTGTATCTCCATTGGCGTCCTTCACATGTAAATACAAAGTTGATCAAAGCAACATAATACAAACAGCTTGGAACACAATTATGTCCTATTTCAGACTTCGGTCTGTGACAGCTATTCAGAAAGTGCGGTCTACAAAGCTATTCAAGCCATATGCACTTCCATGTCAAAGCTGAAATCAATGCTGGGGAGATGAATGAAACAGGTAGTATGAGGGTTTGGTTTGACATGGGTGTAACCAGGTATCATTAGGGTGTTACAGAAAGGACTTGTGTTATAGTTGTATCTGAGATTGGCTGATGGAGGATTCAACATTTGCTATACCTATCTATTATTTTGATTTGACTAAGAAATTTTTCTAAACCAATACTTAGTATTATTTAGGTATAAAACTACATTGTTTACTAATACTTTTGTGATAATAATTTACAGTAATTAAATTAGCTTTATATTATTATTTAATCCATAAATCTAGCGGCCATTGGTGATTTCGTGAAAAGTTTTATAAAAAGTTCAAATTCGGACATGTTTTTGTCCAACTAACTAAACACAAGTCTATTTATGTATCAATCTGAATCTAAATTTATTATTCAATTAACATTTTTCAGTAATAATGGCCCATTAAATTCCAAATTAACTTCGGATATTCTACACCGGCAATGTCGCTTAAAATGTCCGAGCGCCTACTAAAATGTGAAAAGCAATTTAGTATTCCATCAGTGTTACATAGATAAAGTGTAAGGCGCTTAGTCATTGTTTTAACGCTGCATAACAAATTGACAACGTAGTTTAATATTCAATTTGCTGTCTTAACCCGAAGATGATATCTAGTAAACGTTAAACTGTAAAGGCTCGTACAGATCAGCGCGACTTGGCGCGCGACGCGACTCAAACAATGCAATTTCTAAGAAAACTGTACGATATAACAATAACCGGCGTCGCGTCGCGCGACAAGTAGCGCTGGTCTGCATAAGCCTTTATAGTGTTTCGCTTGGGAGTACCCATCATTCAAGACATTGATTCCATTCCAGTTATTTTGAGCTTGAATGAAGAGATGGAGAAGGAAAACAGGGATTCAGTTTGTATGAATACATATTACTCAGCTGGTGGGTTTGAGTACCTGTTTGACAATTCTACAAAGACAAATTTCATGGAAAATTTGTGGCTACCAAGCAAGGGCGGATCCAGAGGGGGGATAATGGGCTGTGTCTGGGTCGACCACGATATTTTTCAAATAAATGCTTTGTATGATGTTGGTTGCCCCGTATGTGTTTGCCACAAATGTGAGAACGACACGCATAATAAGACTACCTATGTGCTGTTATTATAATTATATGATCATGGACCGTGGAGTTTTCCGCCGGCTATTCTCCATAAACAACCAACCGTGCTCCTAGCTTCTGACGTTTCATAAGCGCGCAGTAGGTTTATCTGAAGCTAGCAACTAGACGTAGAAATTAAATACTCCAGAAAAATGTGAAGACAAGCCACCCCAGGCCCCCGGTCCTGGCGACCCCCCAAATCTTAAGAAGTATATTTTAATGATATCCCAAATACGGTCAAATTGCAATTCAGTAAAAAGCAGTTAACAGTTGGAGGCTGAGGATGAAAATCTTCGAGCTCGCTCCGCTCGCTACAATTTACATTCTCAAACTTTCGATAAAGGAAGTCCTATTTATGTATGACTTTTCAAAAAAAACCTTACCTACAAAAGGAGGTGTGCAAAAATTTTCGAGCTCGCTACGCTCGCTCTTAAATTATAGTCTTCTAATTTTCAAACTTTTTCGCATAAATCGACAAAGTAGCTCCTATTTCCGTAAGGATCAAATGTTCAATAGAAACCTAACCGGGAATTCCGAGAAGAGGTGCAAAAAATGTCGAGCTCGCTTTGCTCGCTCCCCTACATTCTTGCTTTTCGTAAGTAACCAATTGAGGAGATAAAAATGGAACTCCCTGAAAAAAAAAAATCCTGCCGGTTGCAAGGTCCATGGTGTAGGTAGATTATAACGCACGGTATACCTACTTGTTTTTTTGCTGTCATTATTATCATTTTCTTAAATGTTACTAGAAATACCTACATAAACTGAGAAGATCGGGGAAGCCTCATTTTCTTTTGCCGCCTCGGGCCCCCGACAGGCTTAGTCCGCCGCTGATTGGTGCTTGTCCTGACTCACTGAACCCCGACTATGTGACCGGCCCCCTGACTCGAAGGCTGGATCCGCCCTTTGCTACTAAGTCATTGAGCCATAAAATATCATAACATCGGAATCGTACAAATCAAAATTAAATTAACATTGGTGTCCAATATGTACCCATTTTTTTCTCTCTTATTTGTAAAATCTGTGGCAATCTTTAATCTTCACGATCTGCGACAGTAAGTAATCGAATCCTTATCGTCCCACGCGGTACTAAATCGAACGAAATTAATAATGGAACGGATCACGTTTATTGCTATTTATAAACTTTAAAGGTTATTGATAAATTCAGTGGCTCTATCTTCCCACAGTGTGGTAGCAATAACTAGCTGTTAAAAGAGCTATCAAGTGTGATTTGTAATTAGGTAAAGTCAGGGAAATTAAACTCCCAACTTTAATTGTCCGTAAATACAAATCACAACTACCTTATTCATTTTTTGATAGTTGTATGGAATGACTATAACACGGCTAATTGACGTAGTCTGTCAATTTAATAAAAAATTCATGTCCCTTACTACACTACTGGCCTCTGACTTGGCTTCACATGCCGTGCCGTCGAGTAATATCTCTCAGTCATGCCGGTTACCTCACGATGTTTTCCGTCACCGTTTTTGAAGCAAGTGATAATTATACAGTCAGAAGTGCGTGCCTTGGGCTCGAACTCGAGACCTATGACTTACTCGTAGCTGTCGGCGGTCACACCGCTAGGCTATCACTGCTCACACTTTAATTGATATTCCTCAATTGAATAGGACTGGATCCCCGTTTGATTATCGGTTAAATCACATCTCGCCTTCTACTTACGTATGTAAGAGGTATTTCAGTCTGTTCAATGGATTTATTACGCAGGTATCGATACATTAAAAGTATCGTGACCCCAATTCCCGAGATTTGGTACAGTGATTGATCTGCACTCAACGATTGACGCATTAGGATGACTATTTTGAGACTAACTGGAGTAAAGAACGTAAATTTAAAATAAAGTAAGTGGGTAGCATAGGTTAAGTCAAACATTTTACGATTTTGAAGGTTGTGAATGACGTGAACAACATCACAGACGCTCATTACAGAGGTCGTCATTTCATTGGCATACAATTTTGATATATTTTTTTATTATAATTTTGATTTTGAGTATTTTTATGACTCTTCATTAGGTATGTGTAATACTTTCACAAAAAGAGAGACACTGGTCCTGTTTAAAAAAAATATGTCAACCTTAACGTAAAAATCAAATTACATAAGTATACATACAAATTATTGCTCTCGGACGCGGACACAAGAAGCAAGTAGGTAAAATTAAATGGAAAGTAAAGCGTGTAAGCGTGTGAACCACAGTAATTTTTTCGCCAGAATATTGAGACAGAATACTTCAAGCAAAACTAGCTTCCAAAACCTTACCTATAAAGTTGGAAATACGGTGAAGTGTTAATATCCTCTCGTTGACAGCTTCTATTCAGGAGAAAATCATAAAGAGTCGAAATTGTTGACAGATTAAGCCAAAATAGATTGGATTTTACTTGTTGGATATTAAGGTAAAATAAATATAGAATACTGTCATATTACCGACATCAAAAATATTGAAAAGAACCGAAGAAACCTGTTTACATATAAGGTTCAAGTGAAAATATAGAATTTTGATAAATACTGTATAAAAGTAAGCCAAGATGTTGCCAACAATTTATTATTAACTATTTTTTGTGAAAATGTTGTTTAGAAAAACACCTGCTTTCTGTTAGCACTCAATTCATTATAGCGTCCAAGATTATCACTGAAATTGCCTCATTGAAAATTATGTAAATTACACAACACACACAGGTAATGAACTACTACAGGACGTACATGCTAGCTCAACTACACAAACTTGACAATTATTCTGGCCTTCAAATATTACTCCAAGCACTACCACGAAATAAATGACACTGGATGATGAAAAACATAAATCATTGATAGAAAAGTATGTAGGTACGCACGAACTAAATTAATCATTAACTCAACCATCAGACACGAAACCGACATTCAAAATAAAGTAAACCGTTAATAAACACGAGCCGGAACCGAAAAATCTGAATAATTTTCTACCTTCACAACACTTCACAAAAAAAGCAGGAATTTCGGCAGCGCGTAACTTCGTTCGGAATCCGCGTGCACGCGGGCCGGCTCCGCTCTCTTGTTACTAAAATCTTGGAGCATCAGCTGTTCACATCGATATCGATGGCGTCGTCTCGTCTCCCAATCTGACCCCGTTGTCTGGAAGCCTAGTTTCCGTAACCGAAGAATTACATGGCGCTGTTAACTGTTACGTAAGGAGTCGATTTGAAAATTGAAGTAAAGAAAAAGAAAGAAAGAAAGAATAATGTTTATTTGGACACAGTTTGTGAAACACTAAATACAAAATAAAAAAAAGTGAAAATAACATTTTAACAATGATAGTGTGTGCCTCACGGCTGCGCCCAAAGGTTCATTTCAGCATTAATGCCAGGCAGATGCTGTCTGACGCTAGTTTTCTAATGAACCTATACGTAAAAGTGAAGTCTGCTGCGATCATGTTTTTGTTGGATATAGGCCATAAAAAGGTTTATAACGAAATACTACGCGGTCATTTTGGGGTCAATTTACATTGCAGCGGAACAAAAGGGAAGACAGCGGATTTTTTCTTAATATTGTATTTTGTACTCTATCTCGATTGTGTTAGACAATGTTTTGCACATTAGACATGAGACCACAAAAGCAGTACCTAGCGCCTTCCCGAGAATTCTCGAGCATTCTCGAGAATGCTCGCAATGTCGATGGACTGTCTAAATTTCCCGTGTATAAGCTTTAGACAAAGTAGCTGGCGAAAAAGCTAAGCTTCTTTATAGAATTTGTAATTAAAACCGTTTTGGTGTGTATGTGAAAGGTTGTTAGCACCTCGTAATTATGTTCTTTTAACACTTTGTCGATAGGTAGATGCACTTTTCTAATATGTGTGGCAGCGTCTGGGTAGCGTAATTCTCGTTTTGGAGATTTTGTTATAAATTTCTTGTGATGTAATTTGTAGCTGATCATTATTTGGACTGAATAGTTATTTACGTATTCATTTATTTATCAGCTTTCGATCGTTTTATTGATCATAAATCATATTTGCATATACAGGAGTCGATTTCCATAATTAAAATGTTATCGTTTTATGAGCTCTACCTGACGATTCTACGGGAATCGACAAAGGAGGCGCCAGTCTGTCTAGCTAGAGGGTTCATATACTTCAATAAGTCACGCCCTATTTATTATGTTTGATTCTTCATACTTGCAGGCGGGATATGTATAGTAAAACTCAACATGACAAGCATTTTCCTAAGCATCAATAGTAGTAACTTGTTGTGTATCTATTGTACGTTGTCCTAACTTCAGTGGACTTTTCCTCTCAAAATAAAGGTGTCCTTCAGAATCTTTGTTTCATTCTTCAATAAAAGTCAGGTGGGCTTGGCTTCTGTTATCATCTAATATAGTAGAAACATGGAAAAATAGACCTTGATAAAGAAAAGCTTAAGTTTATTTTTTTGTGTAATCTTTAGAAATTGTACTTAGAACAGCACTACTTAGGACTTATCTCGCGGCGACAGTGGTGGACGCTTAGTTAACGGAGCTTAATTCTTAATTCTTCTTATTTAGACTAGAAACAGGCTAATTCTATGGGAAAGATGGTACAAGATTGATTTAATATAAATATTAATAACGTTTTATGAATGTAGATATAGAAATTGCTGTCTGTTCTTGAAAACATTTTGAAATTACTGTGACATTTCTTAGACTTTGATCTGGAGAGCCAATCATAGTAGCACTAGTAAGCAATGAAAAAAACAATGACTTGAAGAATAAAGAGTATAAGAAAACAAAACAAAAAGACGAGGATCAAAATAAAGAAAGTAATAATAGCACATCATGTTATAATGAATACAATATCCAACATCCAACAATTTTCAAGTTAAGCTTTGAAGCTTGGCCCAATATTTTTCCATGAGCAGTGACTTATTATTATTACACAAGGGCTTAATTTAAATAATACACGAACGACAAGATGATAATATACGAAAAGAAAAAAGCGATATAAATCTTGAACCTTTTCTGTACTGTTTTTATCGTTGTTCCATCAAGTATAACGTTCATTATTGGTGGCGCCGCTATGTCTTCAGAGTCAATATCGGTCAAATGTCTTGTTAGCTGTACTGGTTCTGCGCTAATAATAAACCTTTACAGAGAATAGTCATTGGGGAAAGCTCTTGTTATTAAAGATCTGTCTTCTTCTAGTCTGATTGCTGTTTCATTTTGTTTGATAAAATGTTTATTAGATTCAACCTGATTTTTATTTCAGCTGTTCATAATATATTCGTTTGGTAAATTATTATGTTTATGGTTTATTTTTAAAACGGTTGCATTTTCTTATCAGCCTTCAAATATACAGGTGGCGCCATCTATCATTTTCAAACATCTAGTTTCCCGATTTGATTTATTGACGTAGGTACAGACTTATATCTAGCTTCTGACGTTTCATAAGTGCCTTACATATGTTTATGTTTCTTTTTTAGCAAAATTCTAGGTATTGTTTATTTTTAAGCATTGATTAATCAAAACTTAAGACTTATAGCGTTAAAACGAATGTAGCCACAATCAAAGTCGAAGTGTAGACAAGCATTAACTCTCCTACATAAACTCCAAGAGTAAAATCTCGAATTTTAGTGATGTAACTTTGGTTTATTGTTATTTTTCTCGTATTCTCCGCACTACGGCGACTAGTCAATAGTCCAGGCGCCTCTCAGTCTGCAGAACTGACCCAGTTATCTCGGAATACCGCAGTGTGCCGACTACCCGCTAAACGGCGTTTTTACATCGCCCCCAGAGTACATTCACGTTTATTTATTTGCCGCAAATTAAAAGTTTAAAAGTGAGATACTGCTTTTTTGCCATAAAATTCTAGTAACATAGGTTAACGATGTAAAGTTTTATTTGTTTCAATTTGGTTTCTGGTGTTAATTTGTTAAACACGTGTTCTCTTTTGTTGTTTTTAGAAAGTGGCTAAGATATTTCTCAGTACCTATGGCTATTACAAATCTTAGAACCTAATATAGCACATGTTGTAACTTCAATTAAAATTAATTAATTAATCTTATGTAACCATAACATAGGAATCACTACGACAGCCCTTTAAACGCCGGAGTATGAACTATTTTAAGAACAAATCGATCGACGATTCCATTTCGAATAGGCTATTCATTACTTTTGTTTTATTCAGATTTAAAGACGGTTAGGACAACCTTAAAAAGCTTCATTTAAAATGTAATATTTTGCTTACATTAATGCTCTGCCTTCAATACTGTAATTTAAAACTTGTTTTATAGCCAACTTTAACCGCTGATATAAACTTTATAGGTAATTAACACTTGACAGCAACAAAATTAAAACTTCGCAGCCATTATTAAGTCCACAAATTCGAATACTGGCTTACATAAACGCGGCTAATTAATGCACTCCTAATTTGAAATTCAAAATACGTTCGTAACTGTCATTTCATTTCGCTCGAGTCACGTGACCGTCATGGCGGATCGCACCGGCTTGTCACGCGCATTCGGTAAACGTCACGTCACGTCACTCTCACGTCAATATGACACGTGGGCTATGACACTATAACTATGTATATTACGTGCGCGCCCCGCAACCGACCGATCTAGACTGAGATGTAATCCACTTCTCTCGCTATACACTTGCCAAAATATACGTGAAGGATAAAAACGCCATTGTATCACAAACTACGGTACATTAAATTAGGACGAAGTTCGAACGAGGATGGACTTGTTAAGGTAACAAGTTTTGGTGCCTTGTCTCTATTTTTGTCGGGATAAGTACCTCGTTGGGTTGATTATGTGCTGAATTGGTGAAGATGCGATTGTGGTGTCTCCGATAATGGAATAAACTATCTTCGGAGGTAGATCTTATACTTTTGCCAAACTCTGTTATGTAAACAAACTACTTTGTGATAACATTTTCTTGAGGTAACTTGTTTCAAGTTGAATCTAAGTTGAACCAAACTCGAATTTGTTTGTACCTATTTGTTTATTCAAAACTAGAAAACTCGGGTAACTAGCAATGCAAGATAGTTTGTTTACATTAAAAAAACCACAGCAAATTTCACAGTAACTTACAAAAAATCCCGTCTATTTACTTATTCCTTTTCCAATTATATCGATAGAATTGCGATTCACACTTATAGAGACTAGATTCAGAATGTAAAAGTTGTACCCAAAAGTTAGTCGGTTGCGACTAGTCTCGAGTCAGTGTTAGTCCAAATCAAGTTGAGATCTAAACCAACCGTCTATAAAGTTTATAATAGAGTAGATAGACAAACTTTCCTAGTTATTGCATTGAGTTATGACTAAACTTTCATGCACTGATATGTGAGGCGATGACTTCTATAAAAACTTTGCTAAAATCAACTTTTTTGACGAGTTGTTAAGGAGACTGCAGGACCTAAATGTACCTAAACGCAAGTTTTATAATGCCTAAAAGTGTATGATCCACCGCAGTAAACAAAATCAGAAAAATATATGATATTCTTCTGGATATTTGATAGTAAGATAATCTGTTGAAAACATAATACAACTAGTTTGATACGATAGAAAAAAATCACCAAGATACCTCAAACAAATATTTTAACGATAAAAAATCATATTAATATACATGCAATCTTTCTGGTTTCTTGTTAGATTTTTCTACAAGCAACATATTACCGTAATAGTGTTTTAAGTTTTTTGTCCAATCAATAGATTTTCTATAAATATGTATATAATTGTTTGATATTTTCAAAGAAACGATGGATTTACTGTGTGATAGATGTTAAGGCTAGAAAGGGGGTGACTACCGACATGACGACTCATAGAGAAGTATGGAAGAAAAAGTCATGTTGCGCTGAACACACATAAATTGGAATTTGGGCAAAAGAATGATGATGAGACGAGTTATGAAGTACCCAACTATTCGAGTGAATCATTTTAATTTTGTTACCTAAGTTTCTCTATAACTTTGAACTTTTACTTTTCGTTATATTTTAATTATTATTATACATGATTAACATGACGATAATTACACCTACTTAGATGAAATTTTATAAACATGAAAAAAGTTTTAAAAAAACATGAGTAAACATGAGTAAAGTAATAATAACAAAATATTACATCCTATCTAATATTTTAAATGCGAAAGTGAGTTTATTTGTTTGTTACGATTTCACGCTAAAACGGCTGAACGGATTTGGATAAATTTTGGCACATTGGTAAACCATGACCTGGATTAGGACATACAGGAAACTTTTTATCCCGACATTCTCACGGAATCGACTCTTATGCGGGTGAAACCACGGGGCGCAGCTAGTACTTAATATTATTAATGCGGAAGTAACTTTGTCTTAAACGACTGAACAGGTTTGGATAAAATTTGGCACACGGATAGCTCAAGTGACCATCCCGGTACTATGTTCCCGTGGGATAATTTTCGAAAACCACACGGTCGGAGCAGCTGGCAAAAGTTAGTTTTAAATATTTCCATACATACACTACCTATTTCAAGTTCAGTATGCTTAAGCTTCAGTTTCCTAGAAGAGCGATGGCCGTCACATAACGGTCGCAGTGACGGCTGTCATGAAAATGAGGGCAGCGGGGTTTGACTTTACGGTGGCAAAAAACGCCCTCTAGGAAAACACACCAACTAACCTTCGTAAATAACTTTTCAATGACGTCATATACTGGTAAATTGCAGACGCTACGTGGCGGCCACCGCTCTTCTACCGACCTGTCGCCGTAAAATAAGTTAGTCAAGTTCCCCGTTAGTGCAATCTTTTTGCAATAGGAAATATTTACTCACAAAATGTGTGAAGTACAGAAAATATCTGATTAATTACTTTATTATCCTCTGTAAATATTTTATTCTGAGAGGATAATAGTAGAACTGAAGGCGCACAATTCTCATTAGCTAAAAACGTACAAACTCAATTACCGTGTGATCACGGTTATCTCTGATTTCCATCATTAACATTGGATTACAAGTAGTCTGGTAAAGAAGGTTGTATAATTATATATAATTTATACATTTTTCATTACAATTGTAGCATATCTATTGAATAGATGTGTAAACACTGTGTTGTATAAACAAGTAGTTAGGTAGTTACCTCATTACAGCTGACAGCTGTCACTAATGTCATCTGTCAGTCACAACGAATGGCGGGAAAAGGTTGAAGGTGAAGTTGCCATGCACGTGTGGCTTAGTGTGATAGTGAGCCAATGTAGTGATACAGTTGTAGGTATCAACAGGAATCTACAATTATGATGATAATTGATTGAAAAATAATACCTCAGTTGAACAGATAACATCTCATCTTGTTTTTCCGAAGGGTTAGGCAGAGGGGAGGAGGGGGAGTGTTACCTTAATGACTTAGGCTGAAATCTATATACGTTACTTATCTTGTACTAAAGCTAAGCCTTATTCCTGTCACTGTCGCCCTGTTGTCAAACTACAAATATAAGAAAGACTAGGGAACATGTCTAAATCAATGCTTGAGCCTAGTTACGTTTATAGATCTCAGCTTTGCATTCCTCTTACAGGTTTTTGTGGTTTCATTCAAAGTTCAATGGGTCATTCATTCAGGCGAAAGGCGTTCACTGCTGGATATAGGCCTCCCCCAAGCACCGCCACTTCGACCGGTTCTGTGCTTCCCGCATCCAGCGGATTTCTGCGGACTTCACAAGGTCATCGGTCCATCTTGTGGGAGGACTTCCAACACTACGTCTTCCGCTACACTGTCACCACTCCTGTGTGTGATGGGCTGGTGGATGTGAAGGTTCTGAGGCCCTAGTGTGAGTTTCTTTTGACTATCTCGACTTTACGCGTCGACTTCGTTCGGCGCTCCGATTGGCCCTTCACTGGCTTCACTGGTGAAGGGCCAAGAAGTTAGAAGCAACAGAATTGTGCAGGTTTCAATAAATACCAATTTAAAAACTTTCTTAAACCACGAACATTTAAAATTAAGATTGAGAAAAAAGAACGTGAACGAAACAAATGAACGAATAAGTCGAAAAAGAATTCAAACTGCTCCAACGTATTCCAAATTCAACCGTTGAGTTTGAATTTCCGCTTCACAATTTTAAAGTCATCTTCCAACGTGCCAGCTACATTTTTTCGTGAACCCATCGCCACCTGTAGTAAAAATGTTTTTCCTCGTGTATGAAGCAATCTCCTACCGTCCGGCTAGAGCCGCTAGATGGGATTGAATACACAACGAGGGGCGAACCCGAATGATTAAAGTAAACACGTCATCGCCCCGTGAAGGACTGCGCTGATTGTAGCCTGAAATTTTTATAATGTTTGGGTTGGACCTCTTTTTCGCGGTAATAAGGGTAATGTGGGTGTTTGTTTGGGAAGATGTTAGTTTAAGATGGCGTATTTTTTATTTTATGGTGGCGCCTATATGTCATAAAATAAATTATAGTAGCAATGTTATGTGTTCTCCGGTTAAGAAGAGCAGATAGTATTTTAAAATATCACAAACTGGATTCAACCCTGAAGTTGGAATTTTCTTCTAAAGTAATTAAACTTGAAAGTCTCAATCTTGTACCTAGTGTAATACGTATTATTAAAAGTTGTACAACTATTCGATTTAATGTTTAAATCATTACAATATTAATTTGATACGTAATAAGATTAGATTATTTAAAAAAATATAAATTCATTTCGTCACATTGCATGACAACAATACAATTATACAAAATCACAATAAAATATTCGCACATATGCTAACAAAACTGAATATTGAATAGAGTAAGATAGGGGTAAGTATTTAAATGAAGTTACTTTAAAAGTCAAAAGAGAAAAAAATACCGGCCAAATTCGTGTCGGACCACGCACAATGAAGGGTTCCGTAGTTGGGATGAATTTATCCCAAGAACAAACTTAACATTGTAGTTGAAAAACGTGTTCTTCCATACGGAATGTATAGGAGATCATGTGTTTTAAACTGCAAATTTAAGTTGGTTGATTATTTCTCGTTAACCTGTACAGCCTACTTAGCTCACATAGTTTTGCTTTTAATTTTGTTATATATACTACTGCTGTGAATTTTTTCACAAGTCCAAGTAAAACCATTTAGCTAGAAGAGGGGGGGGGGGGGCACTTGATGCTAACAAAAATAATTCAGTTAAAAGCTTAATATTTCGCAAACGGATCCCTGAATCCAAACATGGTTTCAACAAACTCACAATATTTTTGAAAGACCTTTCTAATGGTATTCCACAACATGGGGTAGATGAGGAAAAAAAAAACATACCCATTTTACGTGTAGGGGAGGACCCTAAAAAATTTTTTTTTTCTTGATTTTGTTTTACCACTTTGTCGGCATGATGAATATGTATACATATGCCAAATTACAGCTTTCTACTAACCGTCTCTGAGCTAAGCCGCGGACAGACAGACGGACAGACAGACAGACAGACAGACAGACGGACATGATGAAACTATAAGAGTTCCTTTTTTACTACGGAACACTAAAAAGGAAAATGTAGTACCTAAATAAAATAAAATTAGTATATTAAATTAAAATTACATTATTATTAAATTAGAATAAGTTTAAGTATGCTACTGATTAGAGCTAAATTTAATCGAAAATGTCCTGAATGGCTTCGAGAAAAGGATAGTCCGGCTGTGCCTTTGTTCATTAATTTTTGCTCGACGTGCAAACTCGGCGCGGGCACTGCTGTGCCGCCAGATTAAGTAAGTTTGAAATAATCACAATTACTCTCTGTTTGAATAGCGCAATGTTCGTAGCAGCGTTTGCAATCACCACCACACATTATGTTGTATACAGATGTTTACAAACTCTCTTTTGATCTCACCTTTATAGCTCTTCATACACTAACTATTTTGGTCTATTCTGAAAATAACGTACAGTTTGATCGATCGTGACTTTGATGCCAGTCATTGAGAACTATTGTGAGGGCAGTAACCGATGCTATGTAATTTATCACTCTAGGGTGTAAACACATTGTGTTTTATGTGCAGAGATTTTGCATAGAGACAACAAAATACGTGCTTGTACAAGCTTAGTAACAAGTTCGTTGTAAAGGTACCATTCTGTACTCAACCGCAGGCAGCAATTGCACGCGACGTGTCGCGGTGTCATGTCGCTGCAGTCATGATTCCGAACCGACCGCAGGCGGCAGCAGCCCGTATTCCAGTCGGTACATAGAAGATAGAAAAACTTGTTATCGCTCGAGCTTTGGCGGCATTACTGGGGTCCTACTCCCTAAGCGAAAACCGTAATTTCGGCCGTCGTTACGGGCGCTTCACTCTCCTTCTCACTTACGGTATGTCTGTAAGTGAGACGGAGAACGAAGCGCCCGTAACGAAACTACGGATTTTGCTTAGGGAGTAGTCGCCCTTGTCAGGGTTCGGACTGCACGTGTCGTCTGTCACTCGCCCGTAGCTGCCAACGACGTGTCGCTAGCTACGGAAGGTATTTCATAGAATTGTATAGAAGCAAGTCGTGTCGCGGCGTCACTTCGCCTGCAGTTGCCTCCTACGGTCAGGTACGGAATGGTACCTTTATAGGGTTTTCCTAAAAACGTTTTACCACTATGCATATTTCTGCTACCAAGGCCGCTGCTGAGGTCCGTTTCGAAGATTCAAGGTGCCAATGAAATTATAAGTAAAGACATGAAGCATTTCAGTGTTGTCTTCATCATTAGCACCTTATAGAAACTGCCCTTCATAATAAAGATTATCTTTTACGTTTTAATTTTCGAATGCCCTGCTCCTAACCCGTTATGGTCCACCTATGTGCTTTCTTTTTAGTGTGGTTAGTTACTAACCTAGTGTCAGAGTTTTATATACTATACTATATATGTGCGTATTGTATATAATTATACAATACGCACATGAATCCGAAAAGACAGAGGTGCGTGCCTTGGGCTGGAACTCGAGACCTATGTATGACTTGGCAGTCCAACGGTCACACCACTAGGCTATCACTGCTAACCTACGTGCTAATCTCATTTAGTCGTTAAGGTGTGAAAGGGTAACATACAGACATATTGTATTTATAACATTAGTATGGATGGTAGTAACCACTTCTCGCCCGATTGGACGTTGACCTGTTTGGCAACTTATTACTTACAAAGGATCCACCAATCCACACTGGGCCCATGTATTGGATTATGGCCCACTCCCTCTGTCTCAGCAGTGGGAACATTAAAGGTCAATTATGCTATGCTTATCCTTGTGCTTGTGATTGTCCTTGTGCTGTGCTTAAGAAGGTTAAAGAGCAAGCAGCTCGTGGCTTCATGATTCCGTAATGTTCGGTGCTCGTTCACAAATGAGTGATCACCCTAAGAACACTAACTTGCCACACAAGCCATATTGTTTTGGAACATGTGCAAGTTTATTACGGTGTTAAGGATACCGGATAACTTAAAGGTGTTGGTAGCGGAGTTAGTAAACTAGAACAACTTGCAACGTAGGGTTAGGTAGTTGATTACTTGTACGAGTGAAAATGGTTTGTTACTGTTTTAGTTACGCTGCGTATTAATATTGACTGTGGTAGAGGTATTTCAATGTTCCGTTTTTTGGTTGTCATGTGTTTTTTTTAGGTTTGAATTATCCATAAAGTCGCAAAGTTTAAATGGGGTTGAGCCGGATATGTTTGCCGCATGTCAGATTTGTAACGAGCTAAATGAATTACTAAGTCTAGCGTTCAATGGGACCCCCATTAAACGCTTGCCGAATCCGTGGCAGATTGAAGTGATAATGTTGGGACAAAAATACAATAGACGACGTATATTTAGTAACCTAATCCGCTTAACTGTTCTTAAAGAGTCATAAAGAATCCTATAAGAAATCGACACGTGATACATTTTCTCAAAAAGGCATCCTCAGGATGACGATTGGATTGTTGCGAACCCGGACATCACGTGTTGCCACGTCAAGCTTCGAGAGCAGTGTGAGTTACATCGCGTGACAACTCCACTTATATAGGATTACTGCTCGGCCCACCTTGGTTGGGATCAAAGGCACGCCTGAGTCAATTAACTATGGTGGGACAAGCTCGACTTCTACTTGGTCGGCACTAGCAAGAGAGAGAATTGTTTGGAAAAGGGAGAGGGAGGTCTTTGCACTGCAGTGGGAGAGTACAGGCTAGTTAGATTACAGGCTTACCGATTGGTAAATAAGTAGTAGTAACGACTGACTGCCACGTTGTTCTAGTGATCGCAAGCGCGACTGTTGAGCATGAGATCCTGGGTTCAATTCCCAGATCGGGCAAATTGTTATTGGGTTTTTCTATCAGGAATTTCTGAATAGCAGTAAGGAGTCTGGACTTATGCTCGGTTGATGGCAATAGGCTCGCTCCCTATTACATGGGTTTTAAAACAGAACTGGTGAAATATGGGTGTACTATTAGGTACCTATACCTCTGCACGACCCTTAGTGGATAAAAGGCGTGAAGTTATGTATGTAGTAGTAACGACGTCTTCATGACGCTAAATAAAAGGCAGGTGAAGCAGAAATACTGATAAAATAAACTCTCATAAATAAGTCGAGCTGTTGAATCAGTAAAATCTGCAACATTTTCTGAAGTAATTTTTATTTAAAAAGGAGATAACTTAGAATTGCTACGACGTCAGTTAGTTTCCGTGAGTGCGATTTTCATACACTCAGATATTTTATCAATACCCTTGAACAACATGAAATTATTTAAAATTCATGTTCGTATCTAAAGTAGCTACTAAAAGATAAACACAGATTTTGCATATTTTTTGGGGGGTAAGGAGTCCCAGGGCATTTGTAGCCTCGTTTCAAACAAAAATAATAACAATAAATACAAAAATATCGCTATGTGTGTGGACATAAAATTTTATGTATGGACATAACCTTCAGTATTTTGTGTATTGTTTTTGCTACGGATTTTGATCTGTTATGAAGCGCCAGGCGTCTACGTGACCGCTCTACGACTGAGCTACGAATGGCTACGAATGGCTACGAATTATGAGCTACGTGCCAATTGGCTATAAGTACGTGCAAACATTTTTGTTGATTTTTAAGAATCATATATATCAATAAATCATAGTTCTACGTTTTTGCCACACTCAACATAAATGGTTAAAAATTTATTAATTATGATAGGAGTAGGTACTTAATTCAAGTTAATTTGTATTCATATTTTGAGTTTTGTACTTCCACGATATTAGAATAATTAATCAAAGTTTTTTTTGGGTTTTACCTGAGATTTATATTTTCACACTTTTTTTTTAACATCTTTTTAGATAACTATGTCAAGCCAGGTATCATAATTACTAGAACATCAATCTGCCTAGCCTTTTCCCAACTATGTTGGGGTCGGCTTCCAGTCTAACCGGATGCAGCTGAATACCAGTATTTTACATGGAGCGACTGCCTATCTGACCTCCACAACCCAGTAACTGGGTAATACGATACCCCTTGGTAAGACTGGTGTCAGACTTTCGGGCTCCTGACGACTCGTAACGACTGTCAAAGATCCACGAATGACAGCCGGGACCAACGGCTTAACGTGCTTTCCGAGGCACGGAGGATTCTCGGTATGTAAAGATGGTCACCCATCCACTGACCAACCCCGGCAAGCGTAGCTTAACCTGATGGATCGACTAGTGCGGCTGTTGTTACTTAGCCACGAGCTCCATAATTACTAGAACATGTAAGTAATTAAATACGTAAGTACGAGTATCATCATCGATTATCAGCACCCGATAAATTTATGAAAATACATTAAAAGTTCCAATAACGTTATCGAAATCGCAAAATAGCTAAACAATCACGTTCAACAAATTCCTGCAAATACCTGTTTAAATATCAATGAAAGCATTCCAAACGCATCTGCGCTTCAGTGTCGATATTGAAGCTAAAAACGATTGACGATACAAAGCAAACATCGCACTCTCCCTGGAAATGTTACAGACGAACTTTAGCTGTTGACCACAGAGGAGTTAGTAGATGGAGTGTTATGGTATAACAAGCGGTGTGAAGTTGTCTGCCCGTGTTACGTTTCAGTTTTGGCTTATACTCGTGAGTTACGCCATGCAGACGCCTTTTCCCATAGAACTAGGTAGAAACTACAGAGCACCACTTGCTTACATGCCAATGCCATATTAATCGCTTTTATGAAAAATAATGGAAAATGGTATCTATTAATCTTTATCTCCATTATGTTGGGTTTGACTTTACAGTCTAATATTATCCGGTTCACCGCCTAAAACCGAAGAAATCGTTCGGTGCCATTTAAGTCACACAAAACTAAGTTAATACCTACAGATTTTTCCCAAAGCAAATAATCTTATAACTCTCGCCTGTGAGAAATTGATTTATTTGAGCTTTTCATCTACTAACTCTTCTGTAACATTCTACTCAACACGTCAACAGCTCTTTACAAGTCAACAAATATATTTTTACTTACCAAAAAAAGGAAACCCAGCCTTAACCCGAAGGGTTAAAGTGCTAATTCAATTCACAAGTGAATTGAGAACTGCATTCAGTACGTCCGCATGTGTTGTCGTTATGTACTGTTGTATTGAGTGCGTCTGAGTGTTCGGGTTGTGGTTGTGTGTGCGAGACGAATGTGCAAACTTGCGATTCAGGAAAAAAATTGCGATCATCGCGAGAATACAAAATAATTTCTGCATACAAAGGAAAGCGCGATTACATAATGGGGGTTGAGATCTAGTAGAATGTTTTCGTTATTTATGAAATGATTTGTCAGCAGTAGTTTTAATATACCCACGGAATAAGAACCAACAGGGAAAATGATTTTATTGCCAAAGCCTATTTACAAACCGACTATATTTACCTACTAATAGTAAGTATAATTAATTACATATTAAACCAAAATTTTACTTTAACCCTTATTAAAACGCTGGGCTATACTTTCCACATCTCAGATTGAAGTAAATCGTGTTTTATTTTTTTATGCTTAAACCTAATGCAATTTAATATTTATCTACGCAATCTTAACATTTCAGAGAACCTTTTTTAGTGGCTACACTTTTCAGAGAATTATTACATGTCATGGTAAACACACGTCAAAGCCAATTGACGTGATTTTGCCGCCGAAAACGACCGTTATTTTTTAGTTTTTTGTGTAGTGCTGAAGAAAATTAGGTAAGCAGATTTGAGTTTTAACTATGTAAACTAGACTATATTACGGTTGCGTGAAACGTAAAATATGCCCAGAATCTTTCGTTTATATCTTGGTAGAGTCGATTGAAATTGAGTCTATATGTGAGAAGATATCATCCCAGTGTTCGTCACTGCACACTACGTTCGGAAATTCTATAAATAATTTATTCCCTTAGTAAAAGAAACTTGCATTGATGAGCACTTTTACCTCCTTTATTAAAAAACACGATCTATGTAATTTTTTACGTTAAAATTTAATTCACAAGTGGAGCCAGGGCAACTAGCTAGTTTTTTTAAATATTGATGTCGTACTGGGAGCTATAGTTCCCATCCTTCCAACTTTTTTACAAGAGAGAACAGACGACGGGATATATACTTCCCACCAATAAAAGGGTACTTCCCCCCCTACTAACCCCTCTTTTGTGTGTATTTTTGTAATCTACGACCCAAAATTACTCAGGAACGTATCTTACTTTTTTGTTAACTCCACAGGCTCACGTTTGAATAAGGGTTAACATGATTTGCTACCCTCTTCTTGTCTTCAGTACGCGGTACGCCGTCTGCCATCAGGGGGTCTACTCCTTTTAAGCACGATGTCCGTAGTTTCGCCAAAGTTACAGGCGTTACCTACACCGTCTCACTTACGGACATATGGTTCGGTTTGCGAACTAAGAATGAATGACAACACGATTTGACAGTTACTACGCCCGATGTATTTTTGCATGTCTGAAAAAGTTAATATGGCACTTGTTTTGACGAATCAAATACTTTCGGACGGGCCCGTATCTTCGTTGACGGACTTATAGAGTAGAGCCCCAGATACTATACTCGTTAGTCAACAAGGAGAAGCATCTTCTGTGTATTCGCAACTATAGTGGATGTTTGGTGGACTAATGCCCGTTTTCACCTACCCTTAATAAAAATGCACTGTTGGATTTTCAACTCTCAGCGCTGAGCCTATCGTTGAAAAGTAAAACCAGTGCACTTTTATTTAGGGATTCATTTAACTGTTACTTAGTTGTTGGTAAAAACGGGCACTAGATTCGATAAACAGAGAGAATCTTAAAAATAGAATATCTAATAATAAGAATATTTCCATAGCTTGTACGAATGACATCCATAAAACTACAACGTAAGTTCAATCAAATGTAAATAACACTATTTGCGATTAATCGCACGTCTATAGAGCCGCGTCGAGGGAACACCCGGCTTTCGTTGGAAAGATACACCGCAGTATCGAATGTTTGATTCAGACCGGAGCCGGTGTTATAACGAAGTGTGGAACCCACTCGTGTGGGTGTTAAAAGGTTTCCCGAAGCACCCACAACGCAGGAGTGTTGCCCTTGACTACTGATATTTTATTTTTAGTGACTTTCCTTCGAGGTGTTATTGATTTTGAACGAAAATATCAAACGTAAATTATTGATTTTCTTTCTTCAATTGGAAATCTCAAATAACTTAGTCTTATTTCTATGTTTTATATTGTCAAACTGAATTCGAACCTTCGGTAGTATAATGAAAACATAAGCTTTGTCTGCAAGCAGTGGTGGCCCAGTGTTAACGGCCGCGACTTACGAGTTACGTCGTAGGTTCGAACTCCGACAGGCGCTTTACTTTGTGTAAATTATTTCATCACCACTGCTCACAAAACGGTGAAGGAAAACATTGTGAGGAGATGTGACATCTACCAACCCGCAATGGGCCCGTATGGTAGATTACGGCCCACCTCCTGTCACAGTAGTGGGAACATTATAGCCTTTATTATACATAAGCTTTCTTTTTATCATACACCGAGGGTTCGATTTTATTGTGAAAATCAATTTTCCAATTCCATTCGCCTTAAAAGTTCATTACAAAATAAAGAGATGGAGCCACTGTCGGCACAGTGTTGCCAGCTCTGAAAAATAGATGACGCTACTACACTAAAATTAATCACGAACATTGTTTTCGATGCGACCTGTATTTTCTGTTTAGAAATTGCATACGGCACTGTAAAATTCAAGCCAGTGTAGGACATGAATTCGTAAAAGTGCTACACATAGAATATGCATGAATTTATAATGTCTGAAAAAGCGGGCAAAAAGGATTTTTGTTTTAAAATTTAAAACCTTAAGCTAGCAACATTGTTTTAGTTTTCTAATTAACTTTAGCATAATCTTTTTATGGTAGCTTATCTTTTAAAATAATGTTTTTTTTTTAACCAAGTGTTAAGTACTTAGGAGGAAAAGGATGGGAAATTCTGAATTGGTTTATTAGGTATTTGTTTGGGATGATTTCTGATTATTCATGGTGACGAATCAAGATTTCGTTAACTTATTAGAAAGGAATCAAAAAACACATTTTCAGGATAAGTCAAAGTCAAAGTCAAAGTCAAACAATTTATTTCAATTAGGCACTTAAAAGGCACTTATGAACGTCAAGTTTACAAAAAATAGAATTGATTCTAGTCGCCCCTTCCAAAAGGTAGTTTTCGTATGGAGAAGAATGGGCAAGAAACTCCACCGTTACTCTTTTAAAATGTTTTCACAATATTTTGCATACATTAATTATATAATTATATGTGAAGACGATGCATCTAGAATAAGATTACTATACCGCGATAGGTAAAAAAGAATGAAAAATAAAGCAATTACAGATAAATTAAATATGTGACAGATACATGGTGCTCACATATTTACAAACATTGTAAAATTATACGATATTCCTAACATTTTAACAAGTAATACTAATAAGTCAGTGTGTGAGTTCAAGAAATCACAGAATGTAAAATCAGTGTTATAAAAAATAACAAATACATAATTTAATAAGCAACCAGTTTGATTTTGTCTAGACTCTAAATTGTCCTATGGAGCAGGACCAGCATGTTTCCAAGCATTCTTATCTTGGATATAATCCTCTAATTTGTAATATGCTTGTTTACAGAGTGTACTTTTAATATGAGTTTTAAATTTTCTTTCATTTAATTGTAATATATCACAAGGTATTTTATTGTAACATTTAACACAGTACCCCATAAAAGATGTATGTACTTTAGATAATCTGAAAAATGGTTGATCTATTTTATCTTTATTTCTAGTATTAAAATTATGTCTATCGCTTATTTTATTAAAGATATGTAGATTTTTTCTTACATACATAATATTTTCATAAATGAATTGGCAAGGTACCGTCATAATATTAATCTTTTTAAATAGTTCCCTGAGAGATTCGCGACGATGTAGATTATAAATGGCTCTGACAGCTCTCTTTTGTAAAATAAAGATGGATTCAATGTCAGCAGCCCGACCCCACAGTAAAATGCCATACGACATAATACTGTGGAAGTAGCTAAAATAGACCAGACGCGCGGTTTCTACATCTGTTAACTGTCGTATCTTTCTAACAGCATAAGCGGCCGAGCTTAGCCGCCCCGCAAGAATTGTTATATGAGGTCCCCATTGTAATTTCTCGTCTAACGTGATTCCTAGGAAAACGGTTTGATTAATAAATTCTAGTTTTTCTCCATTCAATATGATGTCACATTCGCTACTTCTAACATTAGGTAATTTAAATCTAATGCATTTGGTTTTTTTTTTATTTAGTACCAAATTATTTACCGTAAACCAATCTTGGACTTGAAGAATAGAGCTGTTAACGTCGTCAAGATTTTGTGACCGTCGGTTTATTTTAAATATCAACGATGTGTCATCTGCAAATAACACCATCTTAGGTTGATTTTGAAGTAATTGTGGTAAATCATTAATATAAACTAAAAAGAGGAATGGACCCAATATCGAACCCTGAGGAACGCCCATTGCCATTTCAGACCCCAATGAGTTTACGCCGTTTACTTGAATTTTAACTTTTCTATCTTTCAGGTATGATCTTAGTAAATCAAGAGCTGTATTCCTAATCCCATAGTGCTCAAGTTTCAGCAGAAGTGTTTCATGGTCTACACAATCGAACGCCTTCGAGAGGTCGCAAAAGATTCCAATGGCATCGTGTGCTTCTTCCCAGGCGTTAAAAATGTTCTTTATGAGGGTGACACCAGCGTCAGTGGTACAACGCCCTTTGGTGAAACCGTACTGTTGTTCATGAAAGATGGAATTCTTATTAAAGTGACGTAACATTTGATTGAGCATCAACCTTTCAAACACCTTGCTGAGAACTGGCAGAATTGACACAGGCCTATAATTATTGGGTTCCTTACTATCACCGGATTTGAACAAAGGAATTACTTTACTGTGTTTCATGAGATCCGGAAAGACTCCTTGGTCTACACTGATGTTAAATATGAAAGCTAAATAAGGCGCAATGGTTTCGATGATAGATCTACAGACTTTTACAGACATTCCCCATAGATCTTCTGTTGATTTAATTTTAAGATCTTTAAAAGCTTTTATAACAGCCTGGGGGTTTGTATGCTGAAACCTCAGCTCCAAAGGGCATGACTTTACATTTTTCCTAAGTAAGGCAGCAGAAAGCGTGGATGAGGAATTTAAAGTTTCCGTAGTTTTAAGGGGAATATTAGCAAAAAAGTTTTCAAATTCCTGAGCTACTTCTACATCTGAGTTGATAGGGCCATGTGTAGTCTGTAAGTTAAATTCAGTATTACGCTGTTTTTTCCTACCGGTTTCATTATTTATTATTTGCCAGGTAGTTTTTATTTTATCATCAGCTGATTTTATTTTATTGCTAATGTAAAGAGCTTTAGCCATTTTGCACACACTTTTAAAAGTTTTTGAATATTTTGCAACATGTTGATGAAAGCTTGTATTATTAATATGTTGCTTTAGGCCATAAAGTTCAAAAAGTTTTTCCCTACTTTTACGAATACCTGGAGTCGCCCAATCACTAAATAAGAACTTTGTGTAAATAGTTTTAGTTTTTAGTGGAAAAGTGTCAATAAATTGCTCATTTAATAGTGAAAAGAACTCGGCGTAGAACTCATTTGGGTCACATATATTATTAAAATTCTGAACACATAATTTACTTGCCAAAGAATTATTAAATTTATCTAAATTTTTACATGTAATTGGCCTAAACCTTATTTGAATTTTATGTAAAGGCATGTAGGAACAAAATGTTATTGTTTGTCCACTGTGATCAGATGGCAACTTATTTACAATTTCTTTATGTAAGTAATCACAATTACAAAAAATATTATCTATACAAGTCGCAGAAGAAGCTGTTACTCGAGTTGGTTCAATAAAAACATTTGACAAGTCAAATGACCTAAAAAGACTTAATAGTCTGACAGTATTAGAGTTATTTTCTAATAAATTAATATTAAAATCACCACATATGATTATTGACTTACTACTAACACTAAGTTTCTTTAGCACATCTTCCATTACAGAATCAAAAATAGATAGATTCTGGTAACCTGGAGGTCTGTATACGCATACTATAACATGCTTATCAAGCTCAACACAGGACAATTCTATGGTGTGTTCAACAGACAGTCCGATTATGTCTTTTCGTTCTTTCGATTTAATTGAATTTTTAACTAATATTAATGACCCACCATGTATCATACGTTTTCGGCTGAAATGGCTAACTACACAATAATTTTCATAGTTAATTGACATTACTTGATGATCTTTTAACCAATGTTCTGTTATACAAATGACATCAAACTTGGTATTTTCTAAAAACAATTCTATTTCCAGTAATTTGGAAGAGCAACCTTGAATATTTTGATTGAATAATTTTAAAGTATGTTGCCCCGCCTTTGGTTTTTTATTAATATTACTATGTGTAATATTGCCAGAAGATACCGTTTTATTATTCTCTAATAATAATTGGTAATTTGAAGGGGTAACTTCTGTTGTCTTACTTACTAGTTTAAAAAGTTATCCGGAGTGACCTCCACAACTACAACTGAAGAGTCTAGAATGTCTCATCAATCACTGTAATACTTACTATTAAACTGATTGATGACGTTATTTTGTTTACATTGAGATTTGACAGTCACAATAGGGATTGGAGAATTAACCATTATGTAAGCTGAAGCAGTTAGGCGACAAAATAGTTTTTTACTTCCATATTTAACGGGAGCCTGGAATCTAATCTTCCTAACCAAGTAGCCATTATCCTCACTATAACATTTTCGTGTCATTCTACTTAATTTTTCTCTCCATTCCCCACCGAGCTAATAATGTTCCCAAACATATTTTCTCGCTTAAAACCACCCTCATGACTATGTAACAAGACTAGCGCTTTTCAGTTTTACCCCAAATGCAGGCTGCCACAGAGTAGGTGAATACAGAAGCTCCACTTTACACAATCTTTGCAAAGGTTTCGTAAAAAAACTTACATTTACATAACTCACGCTTTCTTACCATAGGGGTAGATAAAAACTACAGAACGCTACGATCATTACATACTCCTTTTGCCTCGTTTACAAAAAAAAAAGATAGATAAAAAACGAATAACAAGTCTGGTCTGCAATTATTTGACCATTCAATTTTACTGTACAACAAATACCGTTTGTGTATCTTGCATGGCTCAACTTCATTGGATGTGGCTTGAAGTTGAGATTAGCCTACCATCATCCTTTTACTCAGCTTAAAGTGACAGGGATTAGCATGATGATAGACGTTGGGCAGCTGTACCTATTTTCGTGTCTGCCAAGACAGATGTATACGAGAATAGCTGAAGTCGCAGCAAAAAGATTAACCTGTCAGTCACTCACGAAGTTGGAGTTAAGTGATGGATGTGCGTTAGCACGTAGTTGTGTTAAGAATAAATGATGATAATAATCCCTAGCCCTTAACCCGATTTATTTGGGGTCACTTTCTACACTCCTATCTGTATAATTTTTACTCAATACATCCATATTTCAATATATCCAGGTGGAGCAGAGCCCTACCGGAATGGTTGCCGAGAAACGATAGAAGGAGGGTTGGCAAACCAATGGCCAGGTGGGTGGACGACCTACAAAAGATTGCGGGGAAGACATATGAGACTCGCACGGACCAGGGCAGCATGGCACAAAAAGAAGGAGTTTTAATCTCAGGCGTGGGTGGAACAAGGTTTTTAATGATGATGATGATGGCATCCATATTTTCGTCTATCTGTTCTGTTATACGAGTACCTGTTCACATTCACAATGTTTTGTTTTGTTTCTTTTTTTGAATATTGGCATCTTGTAGCTATAATAATGTATTTTGTGATTATTTAATAGTGTTTTTGTATGTTGTGCTGTCTTTTGTGTGCACATCTATCTACTCTACAATTTTTTCACATGCTCATTTTCATAAATACATTAAAGTTGTCCTTCTGTTTCTCCCTTCTCTGTGTCACGGCTGCGTAGCTTGGCTCTAGGCGGTTAACGGGCACCTCTCCCCCATTCACTTGCAGTACATATTTGACTACTGAGGGAAACCACTGAAATGTCGTGAATGACTTTCTTCGTGTAGCCTTACGTTTTCTATTTTCAGCGAAATTTTGTAGAATAAATTCTTGCCTATCATGAAGTTAAATGTTATTCCTTTTTTTCGACTGAATGGTATAAAAATTATATCAGTGGCTTTTGTGATCAGACCTTCCTCGCATCCGATTTTTATTTTCTGAATTACATCTAACCGGATAACCGGATTATCCTTTGGTACCTTAATAAGTTAAGGCCTCCAGCCCGGTCATAAAATTCTCTGATTTGAAATCGCTACCCGTATTTTTTTAAAACGTAAAGACATTTCGGCTTGAGTTTTTAAATTGTCGAAATTCTTCCACGTTTGGATAAAAGTACCTTTGAAAAAGGTAAAATGATTGTTTGGTACTCCCTATATTTATTGGAGAGTTTTACCATACCCACGTTGGGTATGCTAAAACTCTTACCGATTACAAAAAGAATCTGAGAATGAAACAAGAAAAAATACTGTAGATAAAATATGACAAAAACAATAACTATCATATTTCCTTTGACTTTATCAATAAAACAACCAGCCGTATCGTTTGACAGTTTAAATAAATCAACAAACTGATAGCTAATAACTCTTACAGTCAGAACGATAGTGAACCACGTTCCTCAATTGACTTCTACGACTTCCAGCCAGTAGCTAATGCACTCAATGTCTATTTAATTCAGACTAACGTGGGAATAAACTACCGAAACTCGTTAATAATTGGGCCGTACTGTAGTAGTCTAGTTGGTGGCCTAGTTTTAAAGAGTCGTACGTCATTCCTAGCCGTCTCTCCCCTTCTTTTCTTAAGTTTTGCTCAAGTTTTTTGAATCTGCGTACCTTGCCTTCTGCGTTACTCTGTGATTTACATCGCCTTTAATTACATTACATTAACTTTCGCAGACTGAATGGAATGTTGCCATTATGCTGCACCGGTCGTCGTCATAACGTCAACGCCGCGCGCCGGCTGTCGCTGAACAACAGCGCTGGGGCTCTGTCTCGCATAGGGTCGCAGCATTATACTGAGCGACGGCCGTTTTGCGTGGATGTGACGCATATTTTCCCTCAACTTGTTTCTTATTTTATTTTGTGTTCTTTTTTTTGCGTCATGTTTACCGCAAATAAACGTGTTTTATTTGTTTCTTTTTTTCTGTCTTCACTACATCATCGTCACTTATGTACAAAAAATATTAATTGACTAGCTGCACCCCGTAGTTTAACCCGCATAGGTCTCGATCCCGTGGGAATATCGGGATAAAAAGTACCCTTTACCAGCCCTGTTAGCGTGAAAACGTAACAAACTAATAAACAAACAAACTCACTTTCCCATTTATAACATTAGTTAGGATAGTCTGATTTGAATAATCTAACTTCAGCGTTCTGCAATGAACTATTTATTAAAATTAAGCCTGTAATTTAAATCCACGCAATCATTAGATGCAGTAACTGTGTCTGTAATTTCTTTTCAACACACTTGGTCGTAAAATGGCTCTTATTAAAACGCTTTTAGGTTCATAATGCAGTGTATTAAACACGCTTCATTTTAACTTTATATTACCGCACTAGTGCGGTAATGTGCGCCATAGTTAACTATTTACTAGTCGAAGTAATGACATGGCAGTATGGAATTAGTGTTTAGTAGAAATTGATTTTGGTAAAGCTTTTTATCAAAGGCAAGCTGTCATCATAGCAAGTTTTTGTAAATAAATTTACCATAGGCAAACCGGGGCAGTTTAGTTATTTAAAAAAATTCATGGGCAAGTCAGTAGGTACTGCTAGCGATAAGGCCACCCATTGTATATTTTGTAGTGTATTGATTTTTCTTTTTGTAATGTATAATCTGTTGTATAATAAAGTATATATAATTAAATAAATACTGCACATGGAATTATTATGAACTATCCTATACCCTATTAATGAATATTTTCTATTTTCACCCGAGCAGAGATTTGCGCTTTTTTAAATCTCATTAAAGAGACTTCATGCCTTTTTATGCCTACTGTGTAAATAAATAGAATATGATAAATTAATCAAATTATGTATTTTTCACTACATATTAACCTTAATTTGCGTATTCAAAACATTCTTTTGTGTTTATTATCGTTTTTATATAGGCTGTTCAGCGGTTTAGTCAGGGCCTTTATTTACACCTGCGCGTGCATTGCTAGCGGAAAAAACAAAACCAGCGCGCCATTTTCCATAAATATTTGGTATCGTTTTCGTTGTGTGGATAATTATTATCAAACATAAGAAATCTAAAGTATTGCCATCAACCAATGTACAAAAGCTTTTAAAAGAAGCTCGAGATAGTCAGTACCTGGCAACAAATGTCAGTTAAACTTTAATAATCTCTATTGTCTCTATAGTTACGTTATGGTAGCATATGTTCTTACAACAAGTCTGCTATTTCCTCGCAAGTGTGTTGAAAAACGTCGTTTGAAATGCGTGTGCATTGACCATTACATAGCAGTATAATAATGTACTATTATGATTGCTGTTTTTACCTGAAAAAAACGTCTTGGTGCATTAATGTTTACCAGATTTTTCATTCACTAAATCTCTCAAACAAATCAATTCCAATACATCAAATCCGTATATATCTGAAAAATCTTCAAAACTAGACCAGAAAAATATTAAAAAATAAGTCGGAGCGGTTTTACGGAAGCGTTCAACCAAAATAAAAGCGTTGGCGCGTGCGAAAGTCACCCGGTTGCTGAAAGGTACATAGGTACCGCCTTATATACGCCGAATTAATCTTTAAGAGGATTTCAAAAGGAACTTTGCAGTCTAGATTTTAGAGGGAGAGGTTTTGACTGCTAAGGTATGGTTTGGATGTTATTTATTTAGAAGTATTTTCCGCTATGTTTATTTTTCTTTAGCTTCAGTCTTGATTCGTGTTTGTATTTAAGTAAGTGACCTAGATGTGTGTTTTCAGGTCTAAAATGATTTCGTCTTACTACGAGTATATGGAGCTGTTAGTTCTTCTCCTACAACATACTGTGATTACCGTTCGCTAGGATAGAAGTGGTGATTAGGAATATACAACGTGTTCATTTTGATATCCTATCATGTCAAAGAATCAACTGGCATATGAATTAATTAACAATTTTATTTTTCGTTTTCATTTTTCATAGTAAATAATTCGACAAAGTCACGATTATTTAATTAAAGCACCCTTATGTGAGGTATAAAAAATAAATAAAAAATCTAAAATTCCTCGTTCTTATCAATGAAACTTAGATACACACATCGCACAACACTACAACACAGCACAACACAGTCTAGTGTTATGTTATCTCGGAAACTTTGTATTTTTGGAACATATGTTCTAGGACTTTTTGTATTATTATTACTTACAGTATATAACCTTAGAGTTAAGGGACATTAAGAGGAACACGTTGTATAACAAACATTATAAAAATATTGTGGACTAGCAAAAAACCCAAGTTTAGTAAATTAGTGTCAACTACTGAAAGTAATGAATATGGAGTTTTTGACTTAATTATGACTAAGTAAATAGGTCCCTACACTAGTGGTCCTTTCGACATGCATTTAAACCTTCTACTCAAACTTTTACAGTCCAGATAACCGATATTTACACAGTGGATACCAATTGTACAAACACAGAAGTTACAACCACCTACAAACTTCTATTGGAACACTGAACAAGTTATTTTTGGTATGAAAACGTTCGACCACCGAATAACTTCATTTGCATCTAATTCAATATTCATTTCTGAATAAATTTTATAAAAATTACAATCCTGAATACATAAAGTTTTAAATTTTTTAACATTGCAAACTGTGTATAGGTATTAAAAATCAACGTGTTGTTGCAATGGTGTGAATAGTATTTGCTAGCCAAATACCTTTTTATTGAGTTTTTAAATATAAAAACCAGACTTATAAAAAAAAATCGTTTTGAATATTTAACGAAAAATGTATAAAAATTTAATAGGTAAAATGTACGGATCTATTGAAAATTACAACCATTTTCAAAGAATTAAAGTTGTCCTCAATTACATATGCCAGTAAAAACACAGCTGAATTATGAGAACTTTAGGTTCCCCGCCAAAAAACCAAGCCTAATTGCCGCCATTTTGTAAAAAACTTTTTTCAACTTATTACCGCGATAATTCGCAAATCCCCCTGCATACTATAACGGTAAGTATTATGAAACTTGCTCGGTGCAAGCGACATCTGTAAACTCAACTGCTACATTTGATATGCAAACGTGGCCTCACATCGCCAAACTTTGGAACAAACTTTGCCTACCTGGGCGTAAGTCAGGGCTGCTTCTTGAGACTTTTAGTTTGTCAATTTTACTGATGTCATAATTCCAATGCTTTTATTAGGGTTCCGCACTCGTAGGGTGCAAAACGAATTAGAAAAATCAGGGAACCTTTTTTTTTGCAATGAAATAGCAATTTCTTGAAAAGGTGTCCATAAATTAGTGTACTATTGTGTAATTAGTGTGTTTTGTTCATCTCGTGCACAAAATATGTTTTTATAAAATACGGCTGGCCGATCTTGCGTGTTGAGTTTCTTACAAGTTTTTTAGACACAAAAGTCTGAATAAGTTCCAAAACCTTCCGTTTTTTAAGACTGTGTATAACATTGGAAATGTTTGTGTTAATATTAGGGACAGTTACCAGCACCTTGCCAATATGTTCAACAAAATTCATAATTTTGTGGAACATGTTGTTATAATTTTGTAGATGTCATATTTACGATGCTTTTCTTTTCTTTTCGTATCTATTTATACGAGTCAATAGAAGATACTTATGCTTTGGCAAGGTGGGAAATAGTACTGATCGCTTGCGTCTTTGGCGTTAGATATTCAAGGAATCTTTTTTATTACAATGTGATAGAGCATGGAAAGCTATCCATAAAATGTACCATTTTTTATTTCATGCAAAAAATATGTTATCGTAATACGGGCTGGGCAATCTTGCGTGTTGAAGACCAAAGTCTGTCTATAATAGGTATAAAAACTTTTTTTTAAGATTGGGTATAACATTCCAAATGTTTGTGTTAGAATTAGGGTCAGTTGCCAGCTTGCCTACATGTTCAACCACATTATGAATAATAAAACGTTCCATGTTATTTTAACACGTTTCCAAACTAGTTTTTTGACAACCCTGATATAACTTAAACTTGGGCGATTATGGCCAAGACCAAGTTTAAGAAAAACAAAAAGTTGGGGTAACACGTTCCAAAGTTTTATCTAAAATAACCGCATGCACTTGCATAGCTTATACTTCTCACAGTTTTAATTATAACTTTTGGGAAGTATCTTTAAAAGGCAAATGTTTGGTCCAGTGCTTAGTTCAAGGGAATTAATGCTGAAAGTGACTACCTACTTATATAAGCAAGTTTTAGTTTGGAAAACGACAATAATTGATCAGGTTTCGAGGAAATACATAAGTAATAGCACCAATATTATGCAAAATAATACATAAATAAAAATAAAAACTAACAATCTTCATTTTAAGCGTATGAAATAGTGATTATGAACCAATTTAGTCACGACTGTTTTAATGATAAAGATCTTCCATAAAATATAAATAACCAATTACTAGGATACGAGTAAGAGAGAATGACGATTATTATACATCTAGATGTCCATACCAGCAAAATTCGCAAAAACAAAAACAAAATAAATAATTCAATAATAAAAAAACATTGATTCGGTTATACAAAATTGAGACGTACAGTCACGCATGATTTGTGTTGAAAAATAATCCCATTGTTCAGAGAGGGATCTGAAATATTCAGGAACATAACGGGACTGGTATTTCGAGCAAAATACGATAGCTTAACTGGGCCACTCAATGTTCTTGTGTTCAGCCAACCAGAAGTGAAACAATATATATTTTTGGTTCACCGTTCTGTTTTTATGGTATTCGAAAATGTTTTGGTGTTAAATAAAGATTGCTTAGGATTCATAGAATAATAACTTTACCAGGTAAACGCGTTTTGCCACGATTATTCTTTCAAATTATATAAATACAGCTCAATCAGATATTAATGTTGAAAAATTGGCATTTCTGTTTCACTGACTGACTGATTGACTGCGATAAATACCTACCTAGATAAAGATAAAAAACGTAACCCACTTCCAGGTGACCTAGAAAGTTGAAATTTGGCACGCATATTCTTAATGTTGAACTTGGCTCCCATTTCCATATTTGTGTTTATGATGGGAGAGCTTATTTCAGATAATCTTTCAATCGCCATCTTAATTAAGCCAACGTTTTCAGTTATTAAAATAACCATCCGTTGCTGATAGCAATTAGAAACGATAACGAACGTCCCACTTAGCATTATTTCGACATAGCATAATCGAATATAGTTAATTGACTCAGGCGTGAGTTTGCGGAAATCCATTCTAAAATACAATAGACGACGCATATTTAGTAATCTAATCGTCTTTACAGTTTTTAAAGAGTCATAAAACTGATTAAGAATAATTGTGCCATAATGTTCCTAATACATTTGAAAACCTCACATGGTTATAATACAGTAAAAAAAAAACCCTGTAAAAAATTTACACGTGTTTCATCTCTCAACGAGGCATCCTCAGGATGACGATTGACTTGTTCGAACCCGGACACGACGTGTTGCCACGTAGATCCACGTCGTGTGAGCGCTTGACGTGGATTTAGGTTGAGAGGTGAAACACGTGTCGATTTCTTACAGGGTTCTTTAAGACTCTTTAAGAACTGTTAAGCGGATTAGGTTACTAAATATACATTGTCTATTGTATTTTATAATATAATATATATAAATTGTTTTGATACCAAAAGAAAAGTTCACCTTATTATCAAAACAAAATAACAGTATGTCACGAACATTGTTAACCCGAACCTTAGCGACAAAATTTTGTTTATCTGTCTGCAGTAAAAGCGGCTTTGTTTACGGAGGCACGCGATAAAACGGGGACGCATGGCCTGTCTTTTGAAACAACTTATGTACCAGGGGTGAGCTTATTGTAGGGTTGACTTCTTACTTTGAGTACCAGAGTTTAAATTACGCTAGTTTTGAAAAAGAAACTGGTAACACACCTCTTAGCGTTACTAGTGTTATTGTTCACTTTTTTGCGAAATAAAGGAATTATTATTATTATTATTATTATTATTATAAGAGTCTACAATATCTCAAATTGCTTAGCATGATCTCCTGTTATTTCGAAAATACTGCAGCATTCATTTTGAAATAAATATAATAGTGGTAAAACTTTCCGGACTTTTCACGACAGAAAAAAATTACAAAGTTACCTCCAAACCGGAAAATGAACCAATAGCATTAAAAAAAAATTGATCATGAAACTTTGCATAATTAAAAACTAAACTAGATATAAAGCAGATGCTACGTTTTTTATTTTATTATTATAATTTTTTCACTGTAAAAAAAAATACTTAAACTATCGGCGCCTTGGAGGTTCCCCCCCGCCGCTTAGTCTCGCTCTTGCGCAATCTGCGAGCGATAGAGTGGGAGCGAGGTAAAGATTGAATTTTTAATTTAAATTGAATAAAAGCGGTGACCCAGTGGCAACGGCCCTTGACTTAAGGCTCCTGCCGACACACGCGACGCGACGATGCGACACGACTGTGGTGGAAAAATTTCTATGAAAACTTTTCGGGAATATTGTCACAACAAGATTCCAATTTAAAAAACAATCCGAAAGGGGTAATAGTAAATAGTTCGGTAGTTCGGTAAATAGGTAATGCAATAACAATTGAAAAAATAAATAAAAAATACTATTATTATTGAAAATAATTATTGTTAATTACCATTCTCATTATTTGTGTCAAATTTACCCCAATTTCAGTTATGACCTCATGCATAACCAGATAAAATTTCCCATAAAAAATGCAGGAGATTTTTTTTTTCCTTGATATTGCCACGTAGACTCTTAGGATGATACTTAACAACACCTCCACAGATCGTACAGGGTTTTGTTACATGTTGTATAGGCCGATTATGATTACGTAATAGTAACTTTTAGCCACCGATACATTTTTTTTTTTTTTTTTTCTTTTTTTTTCCATGATCAGTCCAAAACTATTCATAAGCTATTTCACAAAATTCAAAAGCCATTTAGTGTTTAGTTGTTTCAATGGATTCAATTTTATCCGTATATTTATATAAACCTACATAATATTCGAAATTGGACATGTTTTTATCGACTTAGTGCTAATTCCACCAATAAATCTGAACGCGATCAGCACATCTTAACCGCGTTTATAAAATCCTTTGCATAAATAACATACTAAATCTTTGCTTCATTTTGGAAGATTTTTTTGGAAAAAAAAATATATGTAGCCAATTTGCTTAACAGATTGTATCCTATGACATATTTATGCATAATTTTGTCTATTAGAAGCCATTTAAGCTCCAATATCTTCGAAAGCCTTTTTTCGATCCACAGTGCGGCGCGGCGATTCTGTACTCAAAGTAAATACCACAGATATTTTGTTATCCCCTTCAGTAGTTTGTCCTTATAATTATTCAGAGCTTCAATTGTTGTCAAGACAAATGATTGTCTCTCATCGTCTTTTGTTAATGAAATAGTGTTATAGAATTGCAGTTCCATTGTTTATCAAATTGCTCGTTTATCTCTTTAAAGGTACCATTCCGTAACCGACCGCAGGAGGCAACTGCAGACGACCGACGTGTCACTGCGACATGACTGGTTTCTATGAAAAACCTTCCGTAGCTAGCGACACGTCGTTGGCAGCTATGGGCGAGTGACAGGTGACACATGCAGCCCGGCCGCATACCAGTAGTGCCGCCAATGCTCGAGCTATAACGCGTTTTTCTATCTTCTATCTACTGACTGGAATACGGGCTGCTGCCGCCTGCGGTCGGGTTCGGAATCATGACTGCAGTGACATGACGCCGCGACACGTCGCGTGCAGTTGCTGCCTGCGGTCTGGTACGGAATGGTACCTTTAAAATGATGAAAGTGGTGCTTTCTATTTCATTTAATATTTTCTCGGTATAAGCCCGTTTGTCTTAATCTCAGTTTAGCTTCATTTTCATTAACCTTACAAGGTCTCAGTTTACTTATGAATGATTGTTGGAATTAAAGCTGAGACTGTAGTAAAACTTTGAAATATTATTCGTCTTAGATTAATTTATTTAAGTGTTATTATAGTCTGTGGGAGACCAAAATGTTTTTAATATTCAGTAATGAAAATACAATATTGAAGAGTTAAACAACACCATCCCCTCTATGAAAACTAATAAGCCTTTAGCGGTATTCTAATATTATAAATGCGAAAGTTAGTTTGTTTGTTACGCTTTCACGCTAAAACGGCTGAATAGATTTGGATAAATTTTGGACAGGGATAGACCTTGACCTGGAGAAGGCCATAGGCTTCTTTTTAATTCTGGATCGCAGACGAAGTCGCGGGCAATAGCTAGTTAAATAAATAAATAATAAATAAATTCTTTATTGCCAGAAACAGGTTACACAAAATTTGAGACAGTGACTTCTTCCATTTAGGTTACAATTAAACAAGTTTAAGCAGTCAGTGTGGTGCAGGACGTAAAGAATAGTACCATCCCATTTCTTCCCGTGGGTGTCAAAGGCGACTAAGGAACACACGAGAGAATTGGCAGCAGCGTCCTTTATGCATTTTAACACCATACTGCGATCGCCAACCCGCCTGCCAAGCGTGGCGATTACGGCAAACCCCCATTTGGGGGAGGCCTATGTCCAGCAGTGGACGTCTTTCGGCTGGAATGATGATGATGATGATGAAGTTTAAGCAGCAAAAGGTGATAAGTTTATTTATACTTCTAATAATTTTCCCTTGATGTTCCATAAACAAAAGAAAAAACAGTTGTTCTATACTGCGTGTATACAGACAGACTATCAAACTGAACAATTTTCTTCATGGGACCAACATCGTCAAAATTCAAAATATTTTATTTCACCTAAACGTACATGGGTACTTATGACACCCAGAGAGAGAGAGAGAGTCAGAAGCTAGGTGCACGGTTCCAATTGGTCGTTTCCTATGGAGAAGAGCCGGCAAGAAACTCCACGGTTACTCTTTTAAAAATAATTGGCCTTTACAATATTTTCAAATAACAGTATTAATTGGTATGAGAGGACAGTGTACGTCTTTCAACAAGTACCAGGTACTTAATAAAATAGAAGATGGTCAATAAATCTACAGTCCACTAAGCCGACAGCGTTCTCACATTCACAAAATAGAAAAGAATCTATATAAAATATGAATAAATTAATAAAAATAAAAACATTAAAAAAAAAATGACATGATTGCTATTAAAACTGTAACAAATCTGAATAATTATCATGTACACAAAAGCCACTTATATAGTTTTGAAATTAAATTGTAGGTCATCGACGTCAAAATAATCAGCTGAGCCTTAAAGTATTTCAATTCCCTGCCCTCAAATATGACCACACACATTGCTCATACATGCTGTATAGTATCGATAATAGGAAGATAAACACGTTGATGCAGTGGGATACTATGTAACTCCACGTTACTTCAAGTTAATGGAAAAGTTTGCTAGTATTGCCACTAGGGGATTTTTATGCCAACTGTTGAAAAGTGAGGGATGCTTTCAAACGGCTTATAAAAGTTTTATTAGAAGTTTTCATTGGATGTTAAGTGCCAGTATTCTTTTTTAATATAAAGTAAAAGTACTTATTAAAATTTGTTGGTTTAAATGAACGGTCGATAAATTGTCGGCTCAATAATACTTAAAATTAAGAACACAATTAAAATAAACTACAATTATTTAGTTATTTTACTGAAAATGGCGGTCACAAAAAGTACATTACAAAATTATGATTTTAAAATTGAGTAAAAATAAAATAATGAAAGCTACTTACGTGAAAAGCGCCTCTTATTAGTGGTCCAGCTTGGCCAACATACAACGTAGAAGCCGAATCGAAGACCAACTCCATCGGGTTCCTCTTCACCACAACAGTATCAAACTCATGGCAATTCAAGAACAGAGTCACATTCTCAGTTGTAACCCTTAACGCAAACCTACTCCATTTCTTTGCAAAAGATGGGACCACGAATGACGCAATCGTTTGGGATAATGCGTAAATATTAGCATCGGTATACAGAAGGGATATATTTGTTAAACCAGGACCAGAAGGTATCAACTGCATCCCCAATTGCACCACAGTTTCTAAAGGGTTGACAACTGAGAACAGAAAGCCGCCATCTTTGTTTGCCGGTCTGACAGTTGCTGTTATAGAGTATTCTGCGTAAAGTTTCTCCGGCATGAACAGTCGGTAGGGGGACTTTATGTCGGATCCTGGCATGAGGCCGTAGGCAGGGAATCCGTCGAGGCCTTCGTCGAAGTACTGGGTTTTTGGATTGCTGAATGGGACTCCAATTGCGTGTAGTAGGTCGTATTCGGGGATATCTGGAAATAAATAAAAATTATGGTAAAACGAAATATTCTATGCAATAAAGTTAATATAAAAGTACGCTAACTTTCCTGTATAAATTCAAAATGTGCCAATTGCCTAAAACGTATTTCTGGAGTTGTCGATTCGCCCGCAAATAAATTAAGTTCAAGAAAAAATAATATTATTTAAAAGTATTGGTTCGCCCGTTTCTGCTGAATAATTTCGCGTGAATCAACCAATAAGCCTCTAAAGCTTATTATTAGTGGATTTTTAATGATACTCTACTCAAATTCAAAGTCTAGTAGTCTATATATCCTAAAACCTATGAAAATTATAACGATTTTAAGCAGCTCTATTAGCTTAAACGGTACTGAATACAAAGAATATGCAAACCTCAGACAACAAACGTTACTTCTGGCAGCATTAAAACCCCACAAAATTAAAACCCAATAATGACTTGCAAATAACACCACCTTTTATAAGCCACCATTTTCTTTCAAAATAAAATACCTATTCCACTGTTTAATTCAACTCGCTGTTCAGAAAATGCAACTCGGTAAGTAGACACTCGGTCTAAGTGGTATTAGCGTTGTTCTCTCCGGCTATAAACGTTATCCAAGCAACATTTAAAAAGTCTACGGTAAATGTCTTGAATAAGAAACTAGCTCCTAGGTATTAAAATTGTATTAGTAGGATGCCGATCGACGGAACGGATATCCTTTAATGTGGGTTATTTTTAGAGGGAGAATTGTAGGGGGTGACATCAGACGGCGAAACTGCCACCCGTTGTGACGGTGACAGTAATTGCTTTGAAAATTAAATATTCTTTTTACATTTTTCCTATAAGAAAAGTCGTGTGACATTTGTGTAAAATTATACTACTAACTATACTCGTAGGCTGTCAAAAATGTTATAATATTAAATGTTATGACGTAGGTGTACTTAGCATAATAGTTACTCATTAGCCTCATATCTAGATAATGGAAGTTTATAGTGTAGTACCCGTTGACCGAGCTCTGGTCGGGTGAATCATACGGAAAACGAATTTTCCCAGAAATGAGACGTAGATATATAGATTTATCGCCCCCGTAAACCATATTGCAACTGTCATCAAAATCGTTAAAGCCGTTTTCGAGACATGATTACAAATAATATTAAGGAATAATATTATTTGTATATTTAGGTAATACAGCGTAGCAGGGATCGACGCAAAAACTGTTACCATGGATTCAGTACGTGATTCTGAACCTGAAAAAAAACAGCTTTTTCATACATTTTGACCGCGTAGGTATTGCACTTTTGTATGAAACAGCTGACTTTTTTTTTAATAACCGACGACAAATTTCAAGATACTGAATCCGTGGTAAAAGTTTTCGCGTCTACAAATATTGCTCATTTAATAGTATTATAGGACACTTAAAAAAATATATGAAGCTGAAAAAAGTAGTCTGAGATAGATAATTTTATTTTAATACCTTGTAATCTGCTCCCTTTTAACCTATATTTCTCTATCTTTATCCAAATCTAATATTTAGTTTAACGTCTTATCTTTGCCAAGACTAAGGGTAGATATTCTGAAAAGGTCAAATGTTTTGCACAGTTTTATTTTTGGGAAACCTATTAGTGTTTATTCTAACACAAAGAAAGAGGACACGTCGTGTCCTTTTCTTTGTTTTTAGGACATTAGACGGGTTCTAGTGCGTCAGTGTGACTAGTTCGTCTTGAAATAAATAGCAATTAATTGCGCGCGGAAAATGGCGTCGTGTCTCCTTGCCACATTAATACAGAAATCCTAACTTCCTAACGAATATTATAAATGCGCTTAAACGGCTGAACGGAGACCATGACCTGGGTTAGGACATAGAATATTTTTTATCCCGATATTCTCAAGAGAATATGCGGGTGAAACCGTGAGGCGCAGGTAATTATTAATCAATGTGTTGGTACCTATTTTATGAATAAATTCTACATTTATTTCTCTGTATATTTTGAAACAGCAAACTTTAAAATGCATTTCCTTGCGAGGGGAATAATGAAACCCTTACGAACGCGGACCTAAATAATTCAAATGTTTCCACAAACGGAGTCGTAGTGTTCCTCATGCTTGCGGAATATTTTCCGGAATTTTCAAGTACACTTCACAGTACTGAGAACAACAAAATATTTGTATACACACTTGTAAGAAGGAACTTAGGACGACATTACAGAAATTCTTTGACAGACTTTATGGTTAACATGTTAAGTAGCTAGGTAACAGCAGTAGGTAGGTAGGCTCTTAGATGACTGTTGTCGGTTTGTCTTCGGTTTGAGTGTGGCTAGTGCCTACTGTTCCAAGGTTTGAAACAGCCACCATTTATTTTCATAATCAGTGATTTTTACGGTTCCGTACCTCAAAAGGAAAAAACGGAAACCTTATAGGATTATAGGATCACTTCGTTGTCCGTCTGTCTGTCTGTCAAGACCCTTTTTCTCAGGAACGCGTGGAGGTATCAAGCTGAGATTAATATCAAATACGTAAGTCTACGGTCCTTTCGAGCTAAGTTAAAGCAATAAAAAATACGGCCATTTATGCGACATATTTTGATACTCGCAAATAAATCAAAACCTACAGGGTACTTCCCGTTGACCCGTTGGCAAGAAGTAAGGTCTCACAGCACAAGTAAAGAAAAAGGTCCGAATTTGTTTAATTTTTAGTTTTATGACTTAATAAAAAGAAAAATACGATTACAAACTTACATTTTGCAGTTGGAGAATAGACCTCAAATTTATTTTTCTATCCTATGTAACTAATTAACATACATTTTTTATAAGTGTTGACATTGATTGCCACTGAGATGAGAGTACGACTAGATTTTGAACGTTTTTAATTACGGGAATTAGTGAAAATTAAAACTGGCCAAAAAACGCAACATCTATATAGATACTCGTATATATGTATGATATGTGACCGTGTGGTGGGTCTAATTATAGTGGCCGTTTATGATACGGAGAGACATTGGTAAAGGTAAAATAGAAATGAATAAGATTGAACCTGCGACACCTATCATTTACAAGCCATATTAGCGTCGTGATAGCCCAGTTCTTAAGTCTCGCTTCTCATGCACGAGGTTGTGGATTCAAATTCGGGCAAGTACCAATGTGAATTTTCAATTCATATGTTCTTTCTGAGTTTATCTTGGACAGTACTGACTACATCGGTGAAGGAAAACATCGTGAGGACACCTGGACATATACTTAATATACGTCTGAAATCACCAACCCGTCTTGAGCAAGCGTGGTGATCAATGCTCGTGCCTTCTTTGTATGAGAAGAGGCCTTTGCTCTGCAGTGGGTATTAACAGGCTGGTATTATTGTGCCCCTATTTGACCCCTGGATGAATTTTTTTTATGCTTTTAGACTGTGTCTGTCACTGAACGAATTTAAGTTTTTTATTAAGTAGCTGTTACACAAAATAAAGTTACAAACAGATTCTCCATCTAATAAAGGGACATCATAAAACATAAAGAATTTAAAGTACAAGAGAGTCCACCAACAAACGGCACGATTAATGAGTCGCAAATGCATGCTATGCACGTAACTCGCATACATAGTTCCATATATTTGCATGCCTTTAGCTGCTTCCTGCCGCTCCTGTACTAAATTCTCTTGGGAACACAACCATGTTCCCTGCGTTAGTTGCACTCGTTAGATGAGGTCGCATGTTTCAAACTGAGACTTGGTTACATTGATTTAGAATTCTCAAGGGTAAACTGTTATACAGTCATTGGGTAATAGAGGACGCGTAGCTGTGGGAAATCGGGCAGTTCAAGATGTTTGAAAGGGGTTTAGTGATTGCAATATTGCTGCTAGTTGTTGGCGATGGAAGGTATTATGACAGGGTTTCGCAGCTTAGGGTCTGCGATCCCTGCAGGTATGAGAGTAAAACCCAAGAGGACTGTGAGCAAAATTAAAAATACTGTATTTTGCACTAAAATGCATGACCATGTATTTACTGTATTTTTTATCAAAACGGCTAAGCTCTTGGCCTTCATCTCACCTGAACTGGCTATTTTACCTATAACTGCCAAAATACAACAATGCTGTCAACATTGTTGTTATGGCGACAGACTTAGATATGATTGTGGTAGTTACCCAGGCGGACTTAGAACAAGCCCTACCGCCAACCAAACCGAGCAGATTTTTTCTCCCGCTGGGAACCGAACCCGGGGCCTCTGGGTCTGAGACAGGTGGTCTTGCGACTAGGCCACAGAGGCGGTTATGGAAAGGTTATTCAAGGAATATGTTAAAACAACAGCGAATTAGGTTAAGTAACTGGGCGACCGAGCTCTGCTCTGGTGAAAATAGAGAAAATAGAGAAATAGAGAGTGCTCATTTAATAGTATAGGGAAGTTCATACTAATTTCATGTAAAGTACTTATTAATTCCATGATGCCATGTCATTATTCTCTTGTTCTAAACTTGGGGCGACCGAGCTCTGCTCGGGTGAAAATATGGAGAAAACGAATAATCCCAGATATGAGACCTAGCTAGATCGATTTTTCGCCCCCGTAAACCCCTGTATTGCAACTTTCATCGAAATCATTACAGCCCCTTTCGAGAACGTGATTACAAATATGTACAAATATTGCTCGTTTAATAGTTTATGGTCTACTTATGAGCACACATCTGTTAGCCAGGACCAATTATCGAATTATAAATGTATGAAATCCTGTATAGGTACCATGTTTCTGGCAAATAAATTACTTAGACTTTTCAATTTTAGTCTAGTTTATTCGCTTTGAAAAAGGACTCCCCGGTCTTGAAACTGGAAATTCTCAGTCAAGGGCAAACGTAAGAAGCTTATACGACAGTTGTATCGTGTTTATAAAATGCTTGCTTCCATTTTCTCGTGTGCTAGGGAGTAAGTTTCCAATACACTTTTTCACTTAATTTCCTGAAGAACTCCGAGGTAATGTTCTGTGAGCGTTGAAGCTTCTTTGTAAAATGCTTTCGATTTCTATTAGAGATAGCATTACTTGATGAAAATAACGTGAGCATTTTCTATTTCAGTTCAATACAGACACTCCGGGGACTACAGTAAAGGAAAACATTGGGAGATAACCTAGATATTCTCATGGTTTGAAATCACCAATAGGCAGTAAGCAAGCGTGATGAACAAGCTTTGGTCCTTTTCTACTTTTCTAAGAAAAGAACCTTTTCCTGACATGGTAGTCTTTTGCCAGCTTTTTTTTTAATGGTGGGAAGTCATCAAATAACTTCTCCCGCTCTGGGCGGAGCGGGAGAGCGTGTCAGACTCTTACTGACTAAAACGCACCCGTGTTTCTTCAGTGTTGCCTGTACTTTGCCAGAGGCCACGGTAACCCTTTCGGACCTTCCCGCGATCCCGGCAGGTATCGGTCCTAGCAGACCCCTTCTGTTGTGCTGATATCTCTTTGAGGCGCGCGTGGAACACAACGCGCCGTCGAACCGGGCCTGGTCCTTATCGGACGGCGAGCTACGTCTTTTGCCACCTTAGATTCATATTTCTTTTGATGTGTAATATCTTTCCTCGTGCTTTCCTGCAGTCTGTAGGAGTGATTTCTTGAAAAGGGACGGAAGTGTGGGAACAGGAAGCCGGGGAAGCGCGCGCTATTTGATTTAACAGATGAGCGCGCGCGGTACTAGAAATGGCCGTCAGATGGTACCAACCCATTTTCCGAGAGGTTGATGCTGTCAGCCAAGATGTCAGATGTTACATTGTAAGGCTCGCTCGTTTTTTTTTAACTTTTTCATTATTTTTGTTTTACTAACCTACGCTGTCCCACTCCTGGGCAAAGACCTCACTCCACTTTTTTTTTACTATTCCAGCGTATTTTCTTCGTAAGTGGAACCCATTTCACTTTCTAAATCTATGTGTTGAAATATTTACAATGTATACCTTTGCGAAGTATGATAAGACGCGGCTATTGCGGTCATTACTCGTTGTCAGTTCTAGGAACGCCAGATGGTATTTTAGTACCAATATGGCTAACTCCTATTTGTTTTAGCCAATCCTCCGACTTTCAGAACTAACTTCAATAACGCTAATATCGGAGCAGTTGTTATCGATTACACATGGTCGTACCTAATTACAACAAATATATTGGCAACGTGCCTACAAATATAAAATCAGAACGATTTCCTACTAACTCCCCGCACTTCGTATCCAATTAACAGAAACCTCTAAACAAATAAAAGCGTCAACTTAACACAAGGCAATCCTACAAGCGTACTCACACGGCCAGTCCCTTAACAGCCGTATAGTGTACACTAAAACATAAAATTAAATACTCTACAGTATTCTGCGAAACTGGGCACTTTTCATGCGGATTGTTTGCAGCGTTGAGACAATTAACGCCCCACGGTTTTCTCCGCTTTGTAGAGTAAATGGCGTAGTTAAAACGATTGCGGTTCTCAGAATAGGGATGAGCATTTCAAACTACGCAATATAGGTTTATCATCTCAGTGTAATTGTGGAGCGCGTCTCTATATTTTGTACTGTTTTAGAGTGAGTAATGTTAATAATTTAGTATGTTCCACAGAATTGGGTGATAGTTTCTGATTGGAGGCTTAATTGATTTTGAGAGGAATGTTTTGTATCACATTTTGTATCTACGCCGGAAACGGAGGGGACGCCCTATAAGGACATATACATGACACCTAGGTTATGTTCTTCAGAAAGGTCAGATGCGTAATACTCGCAACCAGCGTGCGTGTGTGACCAGATGTTTGAACGTACAAGAAGCAAAAGGAGTATGTAAAGGTAGAAATACAATACTGTGTCATGTTGTGTCGTGTCGCGTCAGAAGGTTTTATACATTTAGTATGGTTATAAACATATTATTACAGTGTGTTGTATAGCAACAACGCACTGTAGTAATAATAAAACTAAAATATAAAGATTTTGTCTTACCTTCAGTTCTCCAAAAAACACTTATCTAAAACACTATGCAGCGTTATAACTAAGGAAACGAGTGTTTTCGATGAACTCTGGCACCCAAAGTAAGATTTAACTTGTGTTTAGGGTGCCAGCGTCCTCGCCTATAATTTGAACATTTAACAGTAGTTGTAGAACGAACACAGTATATTATTATTAAGTTATCTACTTACTAGTAAACGTATACAATATGAAGTGGCCTATAAAAGTACGTAAATAATGTATGAAACCGCAATGCTTCTGACGCGACACGACACAACACGACCCAGTAGTGTGTTTCTAGCTTAAGGATCGTAGCAGATGGCGTTCTGTACTTTCTGTCTACACAAATGGTAAGAAGGCATAAGCTTATGTATGTGTGTGTACATTTGTGTCTTTATCTATCTAGAATTGGGTAGCGTTTAGATCTTAGTTATGAAGTTATAAAATAGGTTGGGTATTAGAACAGTTCTGAACATTTTAAACGACGACGCAATTTAAGTTTGTCGTATCATGTTGCGATCGATTCTCTCAAGGCGCTATTCCACCAGTGTGCGACACTGTATTGCGCAGTCTATGGCACAAATGTTTCATTGGGTGGACTCACTTAAGTAAACTACAATGTACTAAACAAATAACTAAAGTGTGCTGCACTGTACGCTTACAAAAATTACGTACAGCTTTGTCGGTGGAAACGGATCTGCAGCTCAGTACGTGCACTGTTGAAGTTCTGCACAAAATGTTGTTGAATAAATGTCTGTAAACAACTTTGGTGGAATCGCGCCCTTAGTGGGTTCGTATTTAGAATAGGTAGGTATCATTAATGAGCATTTGAATAGGCTCGCCCATATTTCCATACAAATTGTGTGATACTTAGTAATAATAAGTCTTTACAGTTATTATGAGAGTGTTTCGATAGCTTTATAATGTGTATAGACTGGGAAAGTGGGAACTGATTATTTTGAATAGAATGTTCTTTTTTATAAGTATCTTCATATCAGTTAGGCACACGTATCGTATGTCCTTACAAATTTTTTTTGGTCAAAAATGTATTTTTATAGCAGACTTGAATAACACCCAAACTTTACTTCTGTAGTCACCACCATCACACAGTAACTTAGCATGGTGATTAATATTAATTATTTCTGAATGAGAACGAAGATAAATAATTAGATGCAATGGGCATTAAGACCATTTATCCTAAAAGTTGGCAACGGCGCAAATTGCTGCTAAATTTTTACCTGTTTTGATTAATTTGGCAATATTACTGTACTGAAATATGAAATATCGCTAACTAGTGAACTAGAATATTAATAATGAATTGCAATTATAACACTGAATTTTATATTGTAACCGTTTTATGTGTAAAAAGGGTATTAGGAAAGTTTCCAAATACTTTTTTTACATCTAAAACTAAATATTCGGTGTTATGATATTAATTATTGCATTTTATAATCAATATTTTAGTTCACAAGTTAGCCATATTTCATATTTCCATACAATAATATTTCCAAATTAATCAAGACATATTTGCGACGTTGCCCACTTTAAGAATGCATGTTCTTAACAGCTTGGCTTTACCAACATTACAAAAATGTATAAGACGATTAGTTTATACCAAATCACCTAAAGAATTTTAAGTCTTCAAATCTATAAATGTCGCAATCAAAGTAAGAATTATGTCCAATATTAGTTAAAGTCAGCTTTATCTTTAAGTTTTGATTCAGTAACGACATTAACAATCCTAATGAATAATAAACGATCTAATAAAGTTGTTAATTCGTGTTACGACGTATTTACTGTAGGTGCGTTATCGCCGTTTATGATTTATAGACGAATTAGCCGTTTGAACGAAATGGCTATTAGGTATTTATGAGTTTTTTAAGCGATGAAAGGTATTGGTTGTTTTTTTTAAAGTAAATGACGCGAAAGCGAGGGTGAATGGAGTTCTTATATAGCTACTTTTAAATAAAGAAAAAATATATCAAATATCTTGGAATGACTTATGGCCGATTCCTATAATTTACGGACCGTTATTGGTTAGAAATGAAGACTCTTGTGTCTTTACCAATAATGAAGGAAAGACCTAGACCTAGCTTTGCACTGTAGACCCTCTCATAAGAAAGAAGCTATCACAGGTAAAATTAGCTTACGAATCTATTTGTACCTATGCCCAGTTTGTCAATAAAAAAACGTACCAATGGTAAAAAAACGATTTGTTTTTTATTTATAGGAACCGAGCATTAGGAGGTTAAAAAGACTGTACAAATTATATATAGCTTCGTTAGGTATAAACAATAGTAGGGACGGTTTTCACGGTCGGTAACAAGGACCAAACAATTTAGATAAAGAATTATTATCTAGATATTTTTAGAGTATAAGTCATCAGCATAGTGAAATTCTACAAATAAATCATAAAAGTATATATAAACCAAATTAAAAAAAACATAAAATAATTACCAAAAAGAAAAGGTTTACCGGTCTGAAATTTGGAGCCAAACAGTCCATCGTTAGCGGAGCACAGTGATGATAGTAGCAGGATCAGGAACCATTGATACCTGGAAATAAAACAAAACATTTTGTTAAAAACCGTTCATGTAGGTATTACTAGCCATTTTTGGTTACTTTTTATATTTAAGTACAGAGAGAAAGAGAGAAGAATAGTCTTCATAGCTAAATATAGGAACACGTCTAATGCATTATTTTAATTATCCATTGAGAGCATTTTTCAAAATATTTAAATACTAGCTGCGCCCCGTGGTTTCACCCGCTTAGGTCTCGATCCTGGGGGAATATCGGGATAAAAAGTATCTTATGACCTAATTCAGGTCATGGTATACCCATCTGCCAATTTCATCCAAATATGTTCAACCGTTTTAGCGTGAAAGTGTAACAAACAAACAAACTCGCTTTCGCATTTATAATATTAGTAAGGATGCAAATTATCAAATCTTCATAAATCAAGTTTTTCATAAAAGACGGATTATGAAAAACTACAGTCCAGCCGTCGAGAGAATGCGTTCTTGACACCTGTCAAGTACATACTAACGTATACGTGTTTTGCGAATTTCATCATTATTACTACTAGAAATTGTCCAACTGACAGGTGTCAGCAACGCATTCTCTCGACGGCCGGACTGTATCCATTCATGAAATAGAAAAATGCTTTAAAGTCCACCATTTTAATAATCAATGTTACAAAAAAGTTCCACTTTCCACAGGGCAGTCATATTTTCCTTTTCACAAAGCTAGTTATTTTGAATGGTCACCATTTATTTCAATACGTGCCGAATTTTCTATTCAGCCAGCATTCGGCTCACTAAATAAAACTGTCAATATTTATCATTTGTTTTTGTGATCGTTTTCAAAACGGACCGATCATTAGCTCACATGAATGGCTGAATCCTGAATTTAGGGAATCTGTGTACACTTTGATTTGTCCAAAGCGTTATTTCAATACGCAGATTGCGTATTCGTCAAAAGGACCAATCGGTCCTCGGAACCGAATTCGCTTCTGGAAACAAACTTGGACGATTTAAGAGGCGTTGAATTTCCAATTAGATCCATTTAGACGTACATTGGAGATGAGAAGAAAAAGTGTGTATTTGCAATTCAAATCGTGTTTCAAACCGGTCGGCTGAAGAGAGCTTAATTGATACGAATATTGGCGTCGCAGTCGAATGTAGCTTACGTTTTTGAAATTTATTGCTGTCGTTATTTTGGGCTAAATAAATTGACGACATTTGCAGCAGCACTAATGAAAGCAAAAAAAAAGATTTTAAAAAGTAACAGAAACAACAAATTTATGTTCAGCTGATGTAGAAACGTATTTAAAAGTCAATGCACTGGGATTGGTGCATTAGAACAGTGGTAACGGCCCACTTACGAGTTGTAGGTAGTTCAAACCCAGACAGGCGCTTTACCTTGTGTAAATTATTTCATCACCACTGCTCTCAAAACGGTGAAGGAAAACATCATGAGGAAACCGGCATGACCTAGAACGAAAAATTCGAAGACATGTGACACCAACCAAGTCGTACTGGGCCCGCGTGGTCGATTACGGCCCACTCCCTCTCACAGAGGGAGGCCTGTGTCCTAACAGTGGGAACATTAAAGGCTGATTATGCTTTTCACTGGGATTGACCAACTTATTTACGTCTGGCATCCTTTTTTTTTACTAAGGCTTCTGAATTACTTTTGGACCGCACAAACTGTGTGGTATTTGGTATGGCATTCTGTAATAAGTACAACATTTATTACACACATTTGTGAAGCGAATAATTGAACTAAACATTTCGAAATGGTGAACGGTGGATCAATATACACCCTCTAACTCTAATAGATTTTCTATTGCCAGCAGTTTATCTAAGAAGGGATTTAATGATCACTATGATAATATTAATAAACAGTGATTTACTGAACAGCTTATTGCCTAAGAAACCTAACCCATTTTCTAAGCACGTTCTTATAATTTGCGTAGGAAGAGTCTTTTGATCCGCGCCACAATCATCGTAACTCAATACTTCAAGGCATGTCACAATAATGATTATTTTATCCTCAGTCGAATCCCGCAATATTTTGCAATGAACAATAATCTTTAAGATGTTAATTTGCAATTCAATTACACGATTGTAAACTTTAACCTATCATTTAATTTTATAATCATTGCTTATCAACTCGTGAACGTGAGACATTTAGAATACTCAATTACTTGAAATACGTGTCCCAGCGAATAATTGGATAAGTTCGAATAATAAGCATGAAGTCCTCGTTACAATTCCCACAGTCAAACAAAATAGTTTCGTGATAGTAGCTGATAGAAGATCTCTTGGCAGGTTAAACTACGCTTGCCAAGGTAGGTTCGTGGATGGGTGGCCATCTTTACATACCAAGACTCCTTCGTGCCTCGGAAAGCACTTTAAGCCGTTGGTCCCGGCTGTCATTTGTGGATCTTTGACAGTTGTCAGAAACCCCAAAACCTGACAACCAGTCTTACCAAGGGGTATTATTACCCAGTTACTGGGTTGTGGAGGTCAAACAGGCAGTAGCTCCATGTAAAATACTGGTATTCAAAATGCTGCATCCGGTTACACTGGAAGCGGACCCCAACTTAGTTAGGAAAAGGCTAGGCAGATTGATTGATAATAGCTGATAAAGAATCGACTACAGTCACCTGAGTCATCGAACTAAAAATATCATGAGATCAATCCACAAACACTCAATCAATCTGCATATTCTTTTCCCAACAATATTGAAGTCGGCTTCCAGTCTAAACGGATGCAGCTGAATACCAGTATTTTACATGGAGCGACTGCGTATAGACCCTTAGTAAGACTAGTTGTCAGACTTTTGGGCTTCTGTACTACCCGTAACGACGGTCAAAGATCTCATAAACACTATCTAAAAACGAAAATTGCAATTTTTACCGTGTTTGGCAACAGTTTGGGGATGTTTAAGCACTCAGAGTGTAGTTTTTGTTCAGGTAGATTTCTTATTGTCGGGCGAATAAAACGATGTATTTATATTCAGCAGTGAACTGTTAAGAACTAAAGTAATAATGACCAGCTTTAGGTGCTTCAATATATTTTTGCCTTCACTAGGAAAACACGACCAATGATATACAAAAATGCTATGAAACAATCGTGACTACACAATCGCAGGACACGTTTAGAATATCCTATTATTTGGTTATGCGTGTGACAAACGGTTAACGTGACGAGTCGTATGCCAATTACCAGTGGTAACTTTTATTACGACTATCTACCTTCGATTCAACGGTCAGTTAGTCGAGTTTACGAGACGTTCTCATTTATGGACAGCCTTTATACGGTAATCGGATTTCCGTAATTGATTGGATCCAGACGAATTAGTATGGGAGCTAGATTATGGTAATTCTTCTGTCTAGGGCTATGGCGTCTAGTTAGCTTGAAGAAGCCAATAAATATAACGTTGGTACCTATTAGTTTCGCAAAACTAGCTGGCAATAAAAATCTTTATAAGTAAGGGATTATCGTTTTATAGTAATTCCTATTCATGATTTTGAATCCTTCGATAGTCTTTTCAGTATTTTGCCAATGTTGACAATAATAAAATGCAACTAGATCACTGCATAATGGATTAAAGTGATTGTAGTGATAATATCATTGGATATCCGTCAGTTGAGACAGATAATGTCATATCTGCCAGGGCTTATTTTTAATTTTATATTTTGAATTGTTTTGATTATTTTTTGTACATGTTCTCACATATAGAAGCAACAAGAATAACGTACCCGGGATTTTGTAATATCTATATTTGAAAGAGTGTCCTTGGAGTTTCAAGCTGGTCCTTCTCCATAAAGATCTACGTTTTGGAATGGGCAACTAGCTTCAACTTTCTGCCTAACTGACCGATTATTTGACAATTCAAAAGTGCCTGTAAATGTTTTATTTGAAATAAATGCTTTGAGTTTGAGTTTGATCCTTTGAGCCGTTTGGGGTTGACACACTAATGCCGTGGTGTACGAGTGCTCGTCACGTATTTCGGGTCATCGCCAAGCGGTAGGTTGACTATTCACGGGTCAGGCCTATTTTAGGTCAAAGAATCAGCATTGCCATCTAACGTGGCATTCCTGCCAGGCTTTTGCCCATTGACAGCGATGCGAACGAATTTTTTGATGCCTAATGAGCTCTTCCATTTTTTTTACATAATAATCATGTTATTTTAGTGTTAGCTTGTGTATTGTATTTAAGATGACCAGCTATTGATTGCAATAAAGAAATAATGTTAGATCCTACTTCAATCTAAGCGTTAACATAGGGTAATTCCAGGATAGGTGCCCCAATGGGAAAGGTGCCGTGACTTTGAATACTCAATGTTAGAAATATCGTAGGCCAAAATCGTACTATACAATAGGAAGCGCCCCCCCGCAGACCCCAGTACCACGCGAACCGTAGGGGACACGCGCACGCGTTTCGTCCGTAAGTGTAAAAGTCTTCCGCGGGGAAACCTCAGCAAGCGTTGAAGTTATAATCGTAAGTATTTACTATAGAATATCTTTTTACTCCGTTATAAATTCTATGTTTTATTTTTTATTTGCTGATATTACAGTTTAAAGCACACGGAATAATGCTTTAAATGATAGTTTTCTTTTATCTTATTTTTAATTAAAAAAGGCATCTATCCTGTGCCAAAAGTATAGTTGCCCCATCTGCTGTAGCCATAAATAACCTTAAGGGCATCTATCCCTAACTATTTCTATGAATGTTTTCATACCGCAGGTGGAAGAAATGCCTCGGAAATAAAGAAAGCCAAGAAGACAAAAGAAAATAACGGAAAAGAAACAGAAAAGAAAAAAGAAAAAAAAAAGAAACTGGAAACCATACCAAGCGGTAGCAAAACGAAAAATAAGGAAAATTAAAATGAAAGAGAAAAAGTGAAAGCTAAGAATCAGACGCAGATATAATATAGTTCTAGCAGCAGTGAAAATGAGATGATTAGGAAGAATGAGAAAGAATAAGAAGAAAAAGAAGAATTTAAATGAAGAAGAAGAATTAAGAAGACTAAAAAGAAGAATAATACTTAAAACATCATTTATCGTTAGTTCTGAAAAGTATATTGATTGTGTTAAGTAGATGTATAAGACGATTATTAACCCCAATTTTTTTTTTTAAATGCTTGTTTTGTTGGAGAATTCTATACAGATTATGTAATTATAAAAGATGTCACAAATTAATGTTAAAATATTGAATAGAAACTGATTACATTGAAACTAGTCCGTTTTATTTCAATTAGCATTAGCATTATTGAAGTATTCATACAGCGAGTCTTCTATCCCTTGACGCATTTCTACTACGAGACTTCTATCCCTCACCGTAGGCATCTATCCTACTTTTCAGAGGGTAAAAAAGACATAATTTCCTCAAAATCTATGAAAGTTATGTACAAACAAAAGGGGTACCATCATAGATTAAAGATCAAAGTTACCATATGCAAAAGACGTATTGACAATAGATTTTTAATTAATAAGTTATGGCTCCCAATCAAAAAGTGGGGCAGCTATCCTGGACTTACCCTAAATGATAGCTTTTGCCAATGCAGTTTAGTAAATGTATGTCAATTGCATTTATATATTGGCATTAAATCATTTTAATTGTGTAAAGTCGTTATAAAGAACACAAGACTTTATAGGAGTCAGCCTTTGTTTATATCATATTACAAGTATATCAAACCTTTGCCTACCTCCATTGCAGAATTTTCAATATTCATTTTGTCTTCAGTAAATCCTTTGTATGTCAAAAACAAAACTAGAAATGAATTCGTCAGCTTAATCCTAGCATATATCTTCAAAGAGGACAGACACATATTTTGCTCAACAATAACAATTTCTTGTTCAAACTTTTCGTTTCTGAAAATTTGTTCATATCAAATAAAACTCAGTTTCAACTGAAGCTCAACTTGTTTCGTTTTCAACGGACAAAGCATTTTCAATGCTCGTATTAGAATCACAAACAAAAGAAAAGGGGACTTAGTCTAAAGTTTCAAACAGTGGACTGTTTTCATTGAGACTCAACTATGCGTTTATTCTCATAAACGAGAGTTGGTCCTCTGATTCGCAACTCGCTACTACCTAATAAACTCAAAATTTTATTCGTCGCGCAAGCTGCAGCTTTCGCTCAGAATATATTCAAACAATTTTGTTTTTGGAATTGGACTTTGAATGTACACATAATATTATGTCACGTTCTAGGAAAGTGTCGAATTACCTTCAAAGACACTTAAGGCGAAAGCGTCAGCGGGAGGAAACGCCCGGGTGTCACCGCTGTGTGGATCGCCCGGAAGACACGGTGGAGTATACGGTGGAGGTCTGCCCGGCTTGGGCGGAGCACCGCCGTGTCCTCACGGAGGCGTTCGGCGGCGGCGATCTCTCGCGACCCGCCCTGGTTCAGGCCATGGTCCGGAGCGAGAGTGCATGGGAGGCCGTCACCTCCTTCTGCGAAGCAATTATGTTCGCGAAGGAGGAGGCGGAGCGCGCGAGGGAGATGCAAGCTGCACGCCCTCGCGGCCCTAGTCGCCGCAGGAGACGCCCCGGGCGTCGGGAGTCGAGAGCCGACTTCCGGCCACCGTAGGCGAGGGCTTGCGGACGGTGAGCAATGGGCAGCTCGCCGTCCGATAAGGACCGGGCCCGTGTCGACGGTGCGTTGTGTTCCACGCGCGCCTCAAAGAGATGTCAGCACCAACTGACGGGGTCGAAAGACCAATGCCTGCTGGGGCTGCGGGTATGTCCGAAAAGGATATCGCGGCCTCTGCACACAAGCAACGGAAGGAACACGGGTGGGTTTTAGTCAGTAAAAGTCTGCCACGCCCTCTCACTCCACCCAGAGCGGGAGAAGTTATTTGATGATTTCCCATCCTCAAAAAAAAAAAAGGAGAAGGCGTCAAGGTAGTCCGCGAAATTAAAATTGTCTTAGATTTTTTGCAAGTTTCATTGTATGTTGATCTAAATATGATTCGCGGTCGTATCAAATAATATTTATTTAATGAATTATAAATGTCAATACAACTCTCTAAGTTCATATTACCCTGTTGGATGACAATTTCATGCAATCATGATATTTGAGTTGTATTGCTGAATCCAATGATTATAATTCTGTAAAGCCATATTTGTTACGGTCGCGCATCATATTTTAACCTTTCTTTACCTGCAAATTGCAAAAAAACGGTAAGAAATTTCTCGGGTTATGGATCTCCCAGGGAGTTCTGAGAATAATACTGCTCTGATAAATTCTTTGTAGCTAAGATCTAAGATCGTTTGACGACGTAAAACAATTGTTTTTCTATCAAAGAATGTTTAATTACGCAGTATTCTTGGACGGCAGAAGACAAACAAAAACATCTGAAGTAGCTGTTCTGTAGCTACCTTTATAACCGAAGTTCAAAGAAAACATGTTTAATAGATAATCTTTTGCTTTCACTATCATCTAATAGGTGTTTATATTGACTAGTTCTATTAATAAACGAAGGCGTGGGAAGCGTTGATTCATTATTAAAGTATATATTATTATGGGACGTGTGAATCTCACTCAAAGTAATTACTCACAGGTCATTTGTAATGTACGTAGGCGATCACAGCTGAGGTTATTACACAACCGGCAAGAGTAAGTGCATATTTACCGACTTTTGCCCTCAGACAATTTCGTCGTACATAATTAAGTCGGGGTAAACAGAGCAGGGAATATGATAACGGTGTGCCGAATGTACGTGTTTTGGGTATTAAAGTCCGGGATTATTAGGTATGTACGTAGTTAAGACAAAACTAAGTACCTAAGTTGGCCAGTGTCCCGCGGTGGACATTACCGGATGTGAATGGAAGGTACACTTTATACGCGACACGTACAATGGCAGTGAATATTTACCTACAAAGTACGCGAGAGAAGGTCCTCTGTATTCACTAATTGAATGAATATGCATACTTGAATGAATGGAAGTGCGGTCCTATTTATCATCTGCGGCGACAGGATGAATAACGTGAAATTTTCCTACATTAATATAGTATAATGTGCGCCCGCTCTAATGCAACTTTTAACTGGACACTTTCGTAATACTGAAGGTAATAACTTATAATTTTAATAGACATCGTAAACTTAGAGAAATAACACGTGAAAGACTCGTCAATTACTGTTATTTAATTACAAATACATTTATGACGTCAATTTAGGAACCTCATGCATTATTAATCATAATTCCAGTTGATTATTGGTCTAAATTTATTAATAGGAATTGATAATTTGGTATCGAAGAGATAATTAGAAGGTCCACTTTTATTATGTTAAATTATAATGTGGAATATGGAAATCAATTCAAACATCTGGATTTACGTAAAGTTCCGTATTAATGACTGCACTTAAATGCATTTAACACAGATTTTAATTGATGATGATTTAGTTTAATTTGTTAGGAATTTAGAACTGGTTTGTTTGAAATCATAGAACACACTATTTATTAAATTCTCACGTTTATGTATTTGTGGGATGATAAGTAAGTTTTAGGAAATAAAAGTTAATGTTGAGATTATTTTATTCGATCATCATCACGACTAAATTCTCCGTAGGGTTCAGCAGAGGTGTACCTACAGTCTTTCTTTATTTTTCGTGTGGTTAGTGACCAACCTGGTATCAGAGTTTTAAAGCCGCCCAAGGTCCTCTGGCTTGCCTTGACATTTCATGACGTTTCATCACGATTTTTTCCTTCACCGTTTTTGTGTGAAGTGATAATTATACAATACGCACATGAATTCGAAAAGTAAGAGCTTACAGTACACCTGTACATTTCGCCAGTAATGTGCAAGTCGAGCCTATATTCTATGATTGCGATTAATCTGCTTTGCCCTAAGTAGTTCATGCTTCCTCAAAAGTTTAAAAAACTTGAAAGTTACAGCACCCTAATAGGGATGTTAACTGGGGAAAAAAAAAATAACTATTGAGTCCGTCAGTCAGATAATAAAAAAATATTAGACACGTATTTTTTTGCTTTATCAAAAAATGATTTAGATTAAAGTTAAGTTGAGGAGCTCGTGGCTAAGTAACAACAGCCGCACTGGTCGATCCATCAGGTTAAGCTACGCTTGCCGGGGTTGGTCAGTGGATGGGTGACCATCTTTACATACCGAGAATCCTCCGTGCCTCCGAAAGCACGTTAAGCCGTTGGTCCCGGCTGCCATTCGCGGATCTTTGACTGTCGTTACGAGTCGTCAGAAGCCCGAAAGTCTGACACCAGTCTTACCAAGGGGTATCGTATTACCCAGTTACTGGGTTGTGGAGATCAGATAGGCAGTCGCTCCATGTAAAATACTGGTATTCAGCTGCATCCGGTTAGACTGGAAGCCGACCCCAACATAGTTGGGAAAAGGCTAGGAATCTGCCTAGCCTTTTCCCAACTATGTTGGGGTCGGCTTCCAGTCTAACCGGATGCAGATTGGTTTAGATTAAAGTTGGGGAGTGGGGGCTCACCACGTCACAAGTCAGTATAAAATCTACCGGCCAGTGACGTCATGCCAAATTTTTAAGCATTGCCTACTCAATGTATAGCCGTAATCTTTTGACTACGTGAAAAAGAAAAAAATACTTGTCCAATATTTTTTAATAATGTACGCAATAGGCAAAAAAAATGTTTTGACCGTCAGACAAAAATTTTTTTTTGCCTATTTCGTAACACACGATCAATCCCAATCTCTTCATTTTCACAGTTCAACAACATTCATTGTGTTACTTACGTTGTTGGGCAGACAAATTTAAACCTATGAAGCAAGGAATTAGCAATATCCTTCAAAATCATTCAGATTGTGATTGATCAAAAAATCAATAAATGAGTTCTTAGAAAAAGTGGATCTATTGTTACTACACACACTGACCACACCCATACAAAACAATAATCCTATCCACAATAATCTTTTTTTATCAAATATTAGAAATGCGAAAGTGAGTCTGTTTGTTTGTTTGTTACGCTTTCACGCTAAAACGGCTGCACGGATTTGGATGAAATTTGGCACATGGGTAGAGCATGACCTGGATTAGGACATAATATATTTTATCCCGTTATTCCTACGGGTTTAAGACTTATGCGAGTGAAACCGCGGGACGCAGGTAGTAAATAATAATTCCTTTTCCAAAACAGCACAACGGTTGTCAGGAATACCCAAAACAACCCTTTTACGAAACAATGACGAGACATTTATAATACAACACAATTCAGCATAATCTCGTTATCATGGCATTGTTCAACCCTAACATCTGAGATACGGGACTATTCTGTCATGAATGGACCTTGAATTACGGAAACCGTCGAAATTAATTATCAAGAGGGGAACAAAAGTCTCGAGGACCAATCCATCAAGTCTTGAAGGAGGACGGACAACGGTCCAATTTGTGCACTATTCACAGTGATGGAATGGCGTGTGTGGAATTTTGTAGTTGAGATCAGAATTGGACGGTTTATTTGTTAGGTCTGTGGTCTAATTGCATTGTTTAATGAATTGTTAGTTGTTGTTGTGCCACTAGAGTTATAATTTTTGGCGATTGTTGGAAAGTGGAGACCGGAAAGTAAGGATTGGTAAAATTAACATGAAGGTCGATGCTTCATTATTTTCATCAACAGTAAACGAAGTTTAATACTGGACAAAAAACATCAAAAACCTAGGTAACATCGTTCATTCTAAAAGTTGGCAACATCGCAAATACTGTAAACTATTTACCTATTTTGATTAATTTGGCAATATTACTGTATGGTAATATGTAATATCGCTAACTGGTGAACTAGAATATTAATAATGAATTGCAATTATAACACTGAATTTGATGTTGCAACTGTTTTAGGTGTAAAAAAGGCATTTAGAAAGTTTACAAATATTTTTTTTATTGATTTGATTTTTTAATTTGTTTACATGTAAATCTAAATATTCGGTGTTATGATATTATTCATTATTGCATTTCATCTAAACTAATATTATAAAGAGAAAATATTTCATTTTTTGGATGTTTGTTTGTAATGAATAAACTGAAAACTACTGGACCGATTTAAAAAATTCTTTCATCAGTATAATACTATATTATCACTGAGTAACATTTGCTATAATTTATAAAGATACCACGCGAGGGAAGCCGCTGGCGGAAGCTAGTAATCAATATTTTAATTCACTCGTTAGCCATATTTTCATACAATAATATTGCGAAATTAATCAAAACAGCGAAATATTTGACATCTATTTGCGACGTTGCCCACTTTTAGAATGCACGCCTCATATGCTTTAAGAATTGTGTAGCTGTTGGCAACATATATTGTTGATGAAGAAATAATTAAGTGCTTGAGTTTTAGAGAACATTACACCATGCTGCTAAATGTATTACTAATTAAAGACAACGTATTTAAAGGTCGGTGACTTATACCCACCCACTGAGTTGATGTGATTCTGATGATAGTATAAATCGCTTACAAATTGGTCCCTTAGTTATAACGTGGGAGTTTACTTAACAATAATACGAGTAGGAATCGATATATTTATAGACTCCTATTATATAGACTATGTTTTATAGTCGCTCATCATATTTTTATCAAGTTATAACCTGACACTAACCAGCTAATGGCAAAAAAAGTAACAAAATTTGAATTTTGCGGGCTTCAACTGCGGATCCACCTTAAGAGCGTTTATTCTGAATGCGTTTTGTACACCTAAAATGGGTACAACATCAAATTCAATGTTATAATTGCAATTCATTATTAATGTTCGCTAGTTAGCCACATTTTTTATTTCCACACATTAATATTGCTATAAGAATCAAAACAGGTAAATATTTGACAGTTATTTGCGACGTTGCCAAGTTTTAGGATAAACCCTCTTAAAGCCAAAGTTACATTACGAAATAAGTGATATGAAATGACTTAAAATTGTAGGGAGGATTTTTCGTTGGTGAGAGTCCCATAGCTCACGTGGACGAGCGACTGACTCACTAATTTTGTAATATAATTTTGGCTTAAAGATATCTTCATATAATTGTCGATGTCTACATCAATTCTTGGTGCTAAGTGATTAGAAATAATTAAATTATCACTTATGACCCCGCCTTTATGTAGGCCGCACAATTCTACATGCGGTGGGCGTCAAATAAGCCGACAAAGGCATTCATTGTGTTCGTGTCTGAGACTAAAGGTTTTGGCTATCGTAATGTTGAAGGGAGAGGTGATTTTTAGGATGGATAAAAACGGGATGTATTTAATAGCACTTTAAATTTGATGAAAACAGCTATAAAACTGTATATATCAGCACTTTAAAATAATGATAATATTATCACTTTAATAAACATGAAACAAACTGCGAGTAACTTGGAAGTAGCGCTCGCCGGCCGCCACCGCGGCACCGCACGCTACGCTCGCTCGGCTCGCGCGCGGTTGGTCACAATTCTAACCTAACTTTTAACACCCAGTTCAAAATGACGAATTATACAATCTGCGACCTGCGACTAGATAATTAGACAATCCTATGACAAAGTAATAAGCTAAGCATATTTATAGTGGAAACCATTATTTTTATAGTTCGTTCAACAAATTTTTAAGTTAAACATTTTAAAGTGTGAAACATTATTAATTTTTAAAGTGCGTTTATATATTCCTCTATACTACTCTACTCAAAAACAAAATAAATAAAAAAAGAACGTCTATAGCATTAGTTGGGTCTAATTATTTTTTATTCACATAGAGTACAACGGGAAAACAAGACCGATAATATTCATTGGTGAAAATGGAATGCTTTTTCTTTAACCGTTTCAGTCATGAATGCCTAATCGTATTTCGTTTATCCTCTAAAGTAAGCTTTCACTAAGTGTCATAATTGTGATTTAAGCAAATTAATCATTATGAAGTGGTTGCTTAGATATGATAAGTAAGTACTCAATAGTATAATGTACTTAGGCACAATGGCTATTTCTTGCATCAGTATATGCCCTTACTACTGTTCAAACAAATGAAAAAAAAAAGTGTTTATTCACAGAAATCATTTTGAACAAAATACATTACCTCTGCCAAATTGCAAAGCAGTTTGTTGGCAGACGTTGGCCCTTAACCGAGCAACAACACTTATGGTGATGTTACCCATTACACTTTCGAGATCAGTTGGTAAACACCAATCTGAGAAGATCAAGGGCGAGAAGCATGTGTCTTTTGAGCGCTTACCGCACTTCCCGCCGAATAATAGTCCTAAATACTACGTAACATAGGATAATAGAGATTTCAGGCTTAGTGTTAAAGCCTTTGATTTTTGTTGGCAGACTTAGGTCCTTTTTTACATTTACACATAATTTACACTTTTTCACCTATACGCTAAACTAAAATGCATTCTTTAAATTTTATCCTGCAGTTTTGACTAACCGAACCTTAACTGTAAACGGCAACCTGTCGGTAAAACCCTTGTAGCAATAAGTAGATATTAGTAATTAAATCGATGTCAATACATATTTCAATAATAAGACCCTTTGTCACTACACTATAGATAAGGACATTTTAATTAATTTATCGATACATTGACGCCTGGGGTTCGGATGATACACATTTTAAAAGAGCATATCACTCCATAGTAGGTTAATAGTCTCAAATTGTCGTTACAAGCGTAGCTTGATAAAAATAATGTCTTCTGTTCTGCTCTATATGTTTTTATGAAGATATAGATTAACTGGGATGATTGGGAGTAGCGATGAATTGTAGAAGGGGAAATTTAGTTATTAGAAAATATTGCAATGGTTTTTTGATTTGTGATTTATTGAACAAAAGGAACACGTGTTGCCCTATATTGCTTTTATTTTTATGTTTACTACCAGCGGCCTACGGTTTCTTAGCTTCGATCCCGTGGGAATATCAAGGTAAAAATTATCAAAATATTATCGAAAAATTTCAAATTATCCTGGATTAATCCAGGTTAGATACTGTCTGTGTGCCAAATTTCATCCAAATCCGTTAAATCATTTTTGCGTGATTGAGTAACAAACATCCAAACTTACAAACTTTCACATAATATTAGTAGGATTTATCTGCATTTGTATATGATTTTTTATTCAAATCCGATGTCTTCGTTCAAGTAGGTAGCCATTAAAAGCTACCCAGGCAGACGCGACGCGACTTTGATGGAAAACTTTACGGAAATTGTCGCGTCGAGCCTGTCTGCGGTAGATTTAAGTCCGAAATGACAGACACAAACGATAAATCAAGGAATCTAATAAACAAAAGTTTGTTTAATGCCCCAGAATCACCAAGAACAAAAGAACTTGTAGAAACCAGCGTACGTAATATTATTTTATTCAAATAGAAACAAGAGAGGTAAGTTCCTGATTTATTATCAGAGATTGAAGTTAGATAAAAGCCAACTATAAATATTATGGCACAAGACATCAATTGTAACGGTCTTGACCCCGCACCTATGGGCATTAATTATGTACCTATGACTTGACTGCCTCCAATAAACAGCACAGAGAGATAACACGATCTTTCTCCCATTCTTTTATCACACCATGACGTATCAAAATATAAAAAATCATTAGCGCATTCATATATTGTTATAAATTCCGTAACAAATCACCCAAACAAAGAATTATTACTATTAATAGCCCTTAAGGTGAAAGTTCATAATTTCGATTCGGGTACCACAGTATAGTACCTACAGAAGGTTGTCTTCATACAACGAATGAAAACAGGCGCACACACATACACGCGTACAGTAAGGCCGCACGTCAGTGGTAATGCAACCAGTATAACCTGGCCTGTTATTAAATTGAAACTCCTTACTACGCTAGTCCAGCTTAAGAGCAAAGAGTTGCCATCAACGTGCGGTCGAGTGTACTGAACGAGATATCAAACTATATCAAACAAATGCCAGGCTGCGCTTGTACTCGCTGTTAGCCTTCGTACCCAGAGGGCGATCTTATCCAACGCGATTTTTACGCGCATTTTATTTTCAACGCATTGCTTAGCGCCATGAGTTGAAAATCCAACAATGTATTTATTTCCGCGCTGGAATGCACACTGTTGGATTCTCATTGCTCAGCTCAACACTGAAAGTTTAAAATCAAGTGCATTACAAATAATCGTCTCGGAAAAAAATCGCAATTGCGTACAAGGGCTTACACCAGAAGTGTCACCGTGTCTATGTGTCTATGTCTGCGTACATTTTCGCTCATCGTATGGAGTTGACCTTCTGTAAGTACCTTCCTATCTATTTTGCGCCAGTACTTTTGTATTATTTACTATTATTAAGCCCTTCACCGTTACCATTGTGGATTATGACCCTAATTCCTGTTCACCTTTGACAGACATGTAATTACGGAACGTTCGGTGGAAATAAATAAACTTATGCTTGTGTAATTGGGTTGATTACGTCTTTGTAGGTTTTATATATTGCTATTAATGTTAACTTACAGGGTGATTATTTCATTATGTTTCGAGCCTAATTTCGAGTTGTTTCTATCAGATGGAACCAATTTTTATACCATGATGTATTTGATGACAGGGAGTTTCTAGCCGGCTCTTCTCTATAGGAACATACCAATTGGAACCGTGTACCTAGCTTCTGAACTTTCCTAAGTGCCCATGTAGGTTTATGTGAAATAAAATATTTTAAAATGAAATGAAATGAAATTTTTAATTATGTAAATAGGATAACGGAATCACTTTTACACGTCATATTAAAAAATACTATAATAAAAATAGGCTAGATGAGTTCGGTGTTTCCTATCTGACTACTTCGAGAAGAAAGGCCGGAATAAACTCAGAGGTCGTTGAATTTGTATTTTCTTTTCTTGGGGATAAATATATGTGGTATTCCACACAGAGCATTGATTCCAATAGCACATATCCGAACCGCACCTAAGCACTTCCACTAACCGCACTGAAACAAAATTTTGGTAAGTGCGAACAGTTTGTCAGTATTATTTTCAAAATTTTGGTAAGTGCGAACAGTTTGTCAGTATTATTTTCAAAATTTTGGTAAGTGCGAACAGTTTGTCAGTATTATTTTCAACATTTTGGTAAGTGCGAACAGTTTGTCTGTATTATTTTCAACATTTTGGTAAGTGCGAACAGTTTGTCAGTATTATTTTCAAAATTTTGGTAAGTGCGAACAGTTTGTCAGTATTATTTTCAACATTTTGGTAAGTGCGAACAGTTTGTCTGTATTATTTTCAACATTTTGGTAAGTGCGAACAGTTTGTCAGTATTATTTTCAAAATTTTGGTAAGTGCGAACAGTTTTTCAGTATTATTTTCAAAATTTTGTTAAGTGCGAACAGTTTGTCTGTATTATTTTCAACATTTTGGTAAGTGCGAACAGTTTGTCTGTATTATTTTCAACATTTTGGTAAGTGCGAACAGTTTGTCAGTATTATTTTCAGTCCCCCAACGGCACCTACGCTACATATCGTGTTACTTCAGGGTAAAGTCAGAATCTTCTCAAATGTTGTCCATCACCTACTGAGGCAGTGGTATCTTCAATGCACAAAGTCATATTTCCCAGATTTTGAGCCCGCAATCAATCTGTCCTACGTATCTCCTTTTGCAATATTTCTAAATTCTTATCTGCTTAGCTTACGGTTATCCACAGTGGTCCACAGAAGATGGAACGCAAACTATAATCATGTGCAGTAACAGCATTATCTATGTAAGTTACTGCATTACCACAGCTAGGTAACGATAACCCTGTCGAGATAATTAATCGTCCGATTGTTCTAGATATTCGACCCTTGCATATAATGTTCTCTGTGATACCAAACTGTCTCCAATGCAGTTTGATGCACGATACGCATGAACCAAATATGACATATCTCACATGAGCAAAACAAATGTAAGTTTTTGTCTTATTTGCTTGTGTAACAAACACTTAGCCTAATAACAGCCGTATGGGCGTTTGGTCAGGTTAACCTACCCTTGCCGAGGCCGGTCCGCGGATGGGTGAAGATCTTTATATACCGAGACCCTCCATGCCTCGGAAAGCACGCTAAGCCATTGGTTCCGGCTGTCATTCGTGGATCTGTGACAGTCGTTACGGGTTTTGTACAGGTAAAGTAAAGTACAGTAAGTCGGGTAAAGTACCTACAGATACAATAATCTCGGAATAGTTTGACAGGACCTATTTCCCACGAAACATCAACGCTTATTACCGATTCCAAACTCTTAACGAAGACAGAAAGACATCCAATTAACATAGCAATATCTTACAAACTTATCCGATTGATTTCCAACCATTTAACTGATTATTTGCACACACTAACAAAACATACATACATAACATCACACCTATAATCCCGAAGGGCTAGGCAGAGGTGTGCCTGAATATAGTACACCCACAATTCGCCAGTCATGTTCAAGGCCGACTCAGGCGGCATATATCTAGCGATATATGCCGCTAAATAATGGCTAATATCGTCTATGGGTTGTTTTTCTCTATGGCCTGACGGATATTCTCGTCAAATAGACCTAAAATAATCAAAAAATTCAGATAACACCGAAAAATTCGGAAAAATGTCGAAAGTGACGTAAAGCGCTCAATGTCAAACCGCGGGGCTTGAACGTTTCATTTTTTGAAGCCCAGACTGGTTAAGTCTTATGTAATAGGGGGCGAGCCTAATGCGATCAACCGGGTACAAATTCTGACTCCGAGCTGCTACTGAGAAAATCCTGATGGAAAAACCCAATAGCACTTTACCCGGCCCGGGAATAGAACTCAGCTCAGCATTAGCGCTTGCAATAGCTAAACCATCAAGGCAGTCCAATCTTGGTACCGATTTCAAACTCGTAAAGAGGACAGAAAGACATCCAATGGGGATCCACGCGCAAAGCTCAACGCAGATGTCGCCAGCGGCGGGATGGCCGCTGTCAAATCATTTTCGCTTTGTTTACATCAGTGTTTTTTGTTATTTTTTGCGTTGAAACCGATCCACCATCGTTATTGCTAATATGTATTGTTCCTGGAAGCGTAAGGAATTGAAAGACGATTTAAACAAACGAGAAGCAAGGATTACTGGAAAGAAATCAGATCTTATTGAGAAGTAGACTTCTATCTAATAAAATATTTTTCATCAGTGCTAGGCTCTAGATTTGGATATTTTTTTTGTTGTAACGTGTTAATTCTTACTTGACTCATGGTAGGAAAATTTACGAAAATTGAGAGAACACTACTTTCATTATAAATGGTATTCTTTAATGTTTAGGTTAGGTTTATTTTTCACCAGTGCTAGGCTCTAGATTTGGATAATTTTTTTAGTGTAACGTGTTAATTCACACTTGACTCATGGTAGGAAAATTTACAAAAATTGAGAGAACATTATTTTAATTACAAATGGTATACTTTATTTTTTAGGTGAGTATGACCGAAATTTTAATTTCGGCAATCAGAGCCCTCAAGCTTCTGGAAGACAAGCACTTGACGTTCCTGCTGTAGAACTTTACCAAGACATTAATAGCTCCATCAGAACTCCAGCATATTGTCGAAGTTTACCAATCAACATATTCAAAGTTACTTTTAGTTGTACTCTTTTGGTTTCCCACTTTTTTTAGCGTAGTATATTTAGGAAATAAATGAACACCGGGGTTAGTAGTTTAGTACATCCTGGTATAGCACTTATGCACTTATGCATATTACGAGAAAATTTAAATTTACTGAATTATAGGTTACAAAATGTATGGAATTGACAGCTTTCGATGGCCATGTCGACGATGCAGCACCTATCGTGATAAAATGGCAGTACAGATCCTCATTAATATATCGACACAGAGACTTATCCGATTGATTTACAACCATTTACCTGATCATTTACGTACACACGTTAGCTATAAATTAACTCGGGGCAGCCCGGTACCTTCAATCACATTCATAGTCACGTATTGATTTTATCGAAAGCTTGATTCACAGAGCCCATTGAAACATTGAAATGAAGTAACGGGTGAATGAAGAACGTGTGGGTAGTGAATGAAGGAATTAGTAGTTATATTAGACTTGCTTTCCGAGGTTATTATGAAATATGTGGGTACTTTTATAAGGTATTAGGGATTATTATTGGGGTTCCGAATTAGGAAAGCGAGGCTAATTTATTTATTTATTTGCTAACATGTAAAACACTGGTTAGTAGGCATGCTTTAAATTTCATGACACAGTATTAAGACATGTACGTAAGGCCAAATATTTCATATCAAATGATTAAATTACATAATATAATAACATAATATGGATTCTTATTATTCAATACATTACATTTTAATAAACATTCGTCATTTTATTTCAAATAAATCGTTATTATTAATTCTTTCATTCATTTTAGCTATTCATATTATTTATTTTTTTTTAATTATAGGTACACTGGGCAGCGGTGAGAAGCAAAAAAACACGTGTAACTGTTGTGTTTAAAAAAAAAAATTGTTTTTCTCACGCAGCTCAGTACGAGTTATTATGAGTGAATTTAGAAAATTAATGGATTTCCGATCCGACAGCTTGCAAAGGAGTGGAGACCGCGTATCGGCAAGCGTAGCGTGAGATACCTCCCCAGCAAGATGGACTGACGACCTTGAAAAAGTGGTCGGGGTAGACTATGCGGTAGGCGAAGAACCGGGTTTTGTGGCGCAACTTATTAAAGAGGCAAATGACCAGCAATTGACTGCTAACATCATCATCATTTCAGCCGAAAGTCATCCTCTGCTGAACACCGACTTCGACCGGTTCTGCGCTTCCCTCATCCAGCGGATTCCTGCAGCATTCACAATGTCATCGGTCCACTTTGTGGGAGGTCTTCCAACGGTACATCTTCCGGTACGCGGTCATCACTCCAGAACCTTTCGGCCCCATCGGCCATCTGTTCTGCGAGCAATGTGCTATGCCCATTACCACTTAAGATATTCTACCTACTGCACTTTCTACTGATGTTATATGTAAATACAAAAGTTCCCTGGCTGTAAAGGGCTGGCCTCTCCTAGCTATCCTCCTTGGATTAGCTACAGGCATGATGTCAATACTGTGAAGGTTAGCTAACATTTAAAATAGAATCCTATTTTCTGGACATTACTTATATAATGATCGCTCATGCCGCAGTGAGAAGATTAACCAGTAAACAAGAATTGCAAAATATCAACTGCCAGTACATTGGCCGTACGTTAATAAATTCAATTTTATATTAAGATGTGGTCTGTATAGACATCCCTAATAGCCGTCGCATCATTGCCAACGAATGACAAGACGACACAATGGCTACTTTGAATTCAGAGCAGTCTCGCGAGAAATATTCGTGTTTCAATGCTTGAGTGGGTGTCTCATTGATGTATCGTGTGAAGATGTTCTTATAATAGTCTTTATTGCCGCACTTGCAATCAAGAATCAACTAAAGAACCATTATTTTTAATGTGGCCATTATAGCTTGGGTTAATGGAAAAAAAACTGAAATTATGGGCAAATTAATGTCACAAGTATGACAAATTCGGTTGTTTGGATTTGGTTCCATATATTGCGCAGTATAAAATTAATACTGGACACTTTGTCTCACTAGTTTATATGGGCATGTGACAAAATATTGAAATTAATTATTTGTTTTGAATTATGATACAGTAACTTGCAGGTAACTTGGCAAGGTTTTGGTGTATTGGGAGAACGTTTCCGCATGTATACTTAGTACAACAAAATAAAAACACTTTTATTGCATGTCATTATTCTATGGTTATTGCCATAATTTATTTTTGAACATGTCTGTTAAGAAAACAAGCGAAAACGAATTCTGCGCATCTACGATTCGTGCCAAGTTACGTGCCGGCGACTATAATGTTGTGATGTTTTAAGTTTGTTAGTAGCGACATCATGAGCTGCTGCAGACATACTGGTTAACTTTAAATATTATCATTAGGTATCTTTGATTTCATGTGTCTTAGTTTGGGGTTAGGAATTAATTTTATTAAAGCAAATTAAATTAATGGAAGGATTTAAAAAAAAAAATGTGAACGGGGCGTTATTTTTAACCGAATTCAAAAAAAGGAGGAGATTCTTAGTTCATCGGAATCTTTTTTTTATATTAGATAGATAGGTTTCTGTGTCAACTACAAATCAAAAGTTATTTCCGTCCCAAAAATAACTTTCATAAAATCATAGACAACCTTTGTTTTTACGGCTCATTTGATGCTTTGCGATAACGTATGCATATTATTACTGCATTACCTCGTAGGTCTCGTCCTCCTAAGATGATACGTGTCGATGCATTGAGGACGACAACTTACATATCTTGACTTGACTTTGAAAACTTAAAAGTCTTATCAACATTGCATTTCACTGGCATCCCATATGATAGGAAGCCTTCGAGCCGGATGACGAGAACACAGTGGAAATAAGTCTGACAGTAGCACTCCCTCGTTAGTACCAACTTACTTTTGTTACAGAAAATAGGTATATGTAGGTACTATCAACGTTTTGATTCAAGTCAAAGTTAAATAATTTATTTGAACTAAGCACATAAAAGGTTTTTTAGAACGTCAAAATTTACAAAAAAAAATAATTGAATTGATTTTAATCTTTCAGGAGTAGCAGCAATTTGAAATACTGTGGCGAGCTTCTCTACATTTTCACATGCAAGTGTTTGAAGATATTTGCATGTTTGATAAGCACTAAGTTATACCTACGTAAACGAATGCACTGGTTTCTTCAGCAAAGAAACTGAGAAACTTCTAAACGTCTAAAATACAACCAGTGTAATATTCCTGGCTCATACATTCAACCCTAAAGGAGCTGCCCATTATTGCGAACGTTTGACATAAGACAATGTCTGTTTTCCATTTACATGTCCTTAGAATACATGCGTTTTGATTTAACCGGGAGGCGTGTGGGAATTCCTGTCTTTCGAAGAATGTTGAAGTGAAAACTGTTTTGACGGCTAAGGCGGAACAATTTGTACACCCCACGCGGGGTTCTAATTGTGAGTAATGAGCCAGGAACATTAGCTTTGTTGAAGCCAACCTATGACAGGCCTATTAATTATTAACAACTACCTGGTCGACCGAGCTCTGCTCGGGTGTAAATAGAGAATGTTAATTTAATAGTATGGGATAGTTCATACATACTGATTCCACGTATAGTAGGTGCTTACTAATTCCATGTTGTGTAAAAGTAGCAGTGTCAATCGGCATTAGTCTCGATGACAGTACGAGATTGTCCTACAGAATAATTTTTTCACTATTTCATGTACTTTTGTTTGTTCAGCACGCATGACCACAATAGAAACGGGTTTTGTCGACGGAAGAACAGACAAAATGACAGATAAACAATTACAATCTGTTATTTGGTCTATTCTTCCGTCGACAAAACCCGTAGAAAACCCGTTTTTATGCTTGTAATGCTACGCGTGCTGGTTCAATAAAAAAAAATGTACCCATTTATAGATTTCCTATGATATCTAGATTTTATCTTTCTTGTGAAATGATCAAAACCGGTTAGCCACAAAAGTAACAATAGCTGACAGCCATGATTCACTTTCATTTATTAATATTTATTTGTGTTGATGTATGATTAAAAAGATAAGTATCATAAATCATACACCATATTAGTAACTTATCGTATTCCTATTATAAGTAAATTCGTTCAAATTATGTATCGACAGCATGATCGTCGGTTTGTATTGAATAGATTGAATACTAAACATTGTTGGCTGGAGCAACAGGTTGGCTTTATACTGAACATGAATGTACTTTATTTCAATTCGAAGATAAAAATCAAACTTAAGATGCTGACAACAGCTAAAGCGCGGTCACTGTTGGACTGCATAGAAAATAATGAGAAGTGCGATGACACAACGCTGGTAATTTATTGCAAAATATGAAGCTATTATCTACTTACAAAAACATCTATTGATGGATTGGATTAACAAATTAAAACACGATTACGTTAATATGTTGCTTGTAGAATAATCTGACAAAAAATCTGAATGATTGCATGTATTTTAATATGTTTTTTAATCCTTAATTTTTTTTTTTAAGGTATCTTCGTTTTTTTTTCTATCTAATCAAATTACTTGTATTATATGTTCAATACATTATCTAACTAGCATATATCCTGCAGAATTTCATAATACGAGTATTTTTCTGATTTTTTTAACTTTAGTGGATCATATACGTACTTTTAAGCATTATAAAACTTGCATTTAGCTTCTTAAGTCCCTTAACAAAGCTGGGCGATAAACGTACTATAAGCTGCACGTCAATTTTAACATAACCACTATAAGTTGGCCTCTTATTCTATTGAAACTATGTACTACGCTAAGCCAGCTCAAGGTCAATGTATTACCACCACCGTGCGGTAGACTGTAGCAGCAAATACGCGTAGTTGAGGCTACGCAAACTTTTTCACCGATGTGACACCCGCCCTAAGCTAATAAGATTCTGCTTCAGTCATGTGTGCACAAGCTATATAATAGCTAGTAGGCAGCTACCAATAGCACGGCTGACTGCTCTAGCGCACCGGATGAACGATTGGAACCGTCTCTTGTAAAACCTATTATGAAAAAGTAAATATCTGCTTGTTACGTTGTCGGGGCTTGTAGTTCAGTGATATCAGCCGCACGGGTCGATCGATTAGTTTAAGCTACACTTGCTGCGTTTGGTCCGTGGATGGGTGACCTTCTTTACATACCAAGACCCCACCCTGCCGCGTAAAGCACGTTAAGCCGTTGGTACCGGCTGTCATTTGAGGATCAATGACAGTCGTTACGGGTCGTCAGAAGCCCTAAAGTCTGACAACCAGTCTTATTAAGGGGTATCTTGTTTCCTAGTAACTGAGATGTGGAGGTCAGATAGGCAGTAAATGCATGTAAAATTATAATAGTATAATATTACTGTAGTATAATATTCAGCTGCATCCGGTGAGACTGGAAGCCAAACCCAAAGTAGTTGAGAAATGGCTAGGTAGAGGAATGATGTCGTTTATGTACTAATACAGCTTGATAACTCAAAAATTCATTATCAGTAACACATTTTCAAGTTCAAAACTGTACGGTCTTTTCGGCCTCATTCTGGTATAAGTACCTACAATTTCAGTTTTCAATTGTCAAATGAATGCCATCTGATACCAGTAGCCGTGGGTGTATCAAAGCCTCAACTTTCGACAATTACCGCTAAAAGATGCAGCTATACTTACTACGTATGTAGGTACGTATAACTGATTCAATAGTAACAAATATCTCAGTCTGATCGACACTTCCATAAATTGTTAAAATTATATCAAATTCCTGGTTCTGTGTGAGCTCAGTGTTCAATTTTCTCGTTAAAACAAATATTTGCGTGAGCTGACCGACATTACTTCCGGGTCTGTATGTTCGTAAATAACTGTGTTCCGAATCGGAATATTTGTATACGTATGTGATTTGTATGGGATAACATATGGAGTTTGGGATGTTAATTCAATTGTTAAGCTTTTGTTACTAGTATTGTTTAAGTAAACTATGGTCACTTTCTGATATTGGAATTTCGGAAGTTCTGAATCGATATTCGATGTGTTTGAAGGCTTTATTTCTTTCTTTCTTGTTATTACAATTTTATATCTACGATTTCTCAATTTCCTGTGTGTACCGAATACCTAAAACATTTAAAACATGCCCTTAAAGTTATTGCTCCAGCAGATATCAACTCAAACTTTATGAAAATATATCTACAGACTAAGATTTAGTCAGTGTAAAAAGTTTTAGCATAAAATAACATTTACTAAAGTTAAAACTTCATGAACTCCAAACTAAATTTAGTCAAACTTGTTTTAAGGGCACTTGAAAACAAATGCGTTCGATTAACAAAAGATACTTATTGATGGGTAAACTTATAAATAAAGTTTTGAACTTTTCGACAGTTAGTTAAGAACACCAACTTAGGTATCTTTTGTGTTTGAAGATACAGACTTGGTTTTCCAGATGCTCTTGCAAAATCATTTGACGATTTTTTATTTTATAACGTGTTAATTATTAGAATGAAAGAAAAGAAAATTCGTTTATTTGCGGTACACATGACGCAAGGTAAGAACAAAACACGAAAATAAATAATTTGGGGTAAAATATGCGTCACATCCACGCAAAACGGCCATCGCTCAGCATAATGCTGCGACCCTATGCAAGACAGAGCCCCAGCGCTGGTTTTCAGCGGCAGCCGGTTTATTAAGGTTTTTGAATATGAATGTGGATGGCTATAAGAGTAGGGGAAGACGAAAGACCAAAGGATGGACTGTGTGAAAGATGATATTGCTAGAAAGGGGGTAACTACTGAGATGACGAGTAATAGTATGGAAGGAAAAACATGTTCGCAGACCACAAGTAAATGGGCAAGAGAGTGATGATTGGTTATAATTATATACTTAGTCCTTTTTTATAACTGAATATTTTTATTTTTCAATGCTACGAGTATTATTACCTACCCTATGCACAAAAACTAAAATGGAAATGGGCAGGTCACGTAGCGAGGCTCACAGACCAGAGATGGACCGTAAAGGTAGCCCGATGGAAAGGCCTACTAGGCAAAAGAAAGAAAGAAAGAAAAATAAGTTTATTCGTCACAGAAACACGTGCACAAAAAAATGATATAAAACTCGAGTAGATAACAATACAATAACGAGTACAAAACAAAAATAGTCGGCAGCTGCTGGCACGTCATGACTGTGACAAGAAGGCTTCCACTCAGCATGATGCTGTGCTATGTAGACCGCACAGCACAGCGCTGATTTTCAGTGGTCACCCGAAAAAAACGACAGAAGAGACAGAGGGAGACCTCTGACAAAATGGGAAGATGAGCTCACAAGAACAGCAGGCCCAAATTGGAGACAAGTCGCTCAAGACAGAGACAAATGGGCATCCTTGGAGGAGGCCTTTACCCAAAATGGCTTCTTGTATAAATATAGATTTATAGATAAAGAACAGATATTAGATGGAAATTAATAAAACTAACAATTAGTCTAAGTTAATCTAACCAAATAATATACCTACTATAATTAAGATATTACTGTAGACGCAAGAAATAAAAAGCTTTTTATTTTTATTTATTTATTACCTATTGATTTAAATTCTGCAAGTGACAATCATTATGTAAGTATGGATGGTTAACGTTGAGCAGTTAGCCCCAGCCAGTTGAGTATTTTTACCGCGTTATGCCTTTATAGCAAAATTCTTGCTAGTCCTGCAGCAAGTTGATTAAATTATATGAGAGAAAAAGAAACAAGAATTCAACACTTCCCACATATGCATATAAAACTAATCACACACGCACACACACACACAATATACCTACATAAATACATAATAATACATCACCAACCACCAAAACACACGACACATCTGTACTTACACAACGTTTTTTTCTTTTTACTAGTACATAACCTTATCTTTGACAATTCTCTAATTCTAAATCATCTTGTATGCTCACAATAATCGCTCGACCTTATCGTTACGCGGAGACATTGGTGCCAAAGATACAGGATTTTCCTAGTATGGCAGGGTACCTATTCGTATTGGACTTTCGCCCTCACTACCTAGCTTTTGTATCCAATATTTTCTATAATTCTACTTAAGTTTGCTTACCATTCCGTATAGCTACTTATTGCCAAAGTTTATGTTTTTTGTGAATAAGAATTTATTATTATTCTTATTCATTTGATCTATTGTTGTGTTAAATAAGTTACCTCTATCGGTCATTTACTCTACTCCCAACATCTAATTTAAGTTTGGATAGATATTATGAACTGTGCTGAATTGATTGATATTTACCTAGACGTAGGTATTCCAAATCAAAATATGAAAAATACAAAACATAAGTCTGAAATAATTCACAAAATATTTATTTCAATATTTTACAAAACTTGCAAAAGTACAACTGAGAAAGTTGGCGCGGAGAACGCAAATAATTTGTTGCACTCGAATACTATGTGCAAAGTTTATTTTAACTGTCCTCTAATTAGCTACAAAATGTAGGGCGATAGTTTTCTTACTGAACAAACACGTAACAACACGCCTGTATTCCGTAAAAGGGTAAGCAGGGATTGTTTAGTATGAACACCCGTTTAAGTCCCATTTAAAAGGTGCGACCCTATTGCCATTTCTCGTTCACAAATATAGGCTCCAGGCTACTACTGAGATTGTGGCGATAAGTCCCCTCTTTGAGGAGTGGCTAGAGAGGCGCCACGGCGTCCTAACCTTCCGCTTGACGCAGGTCCTCACCAGACACGGCTGTTTCGGGAGGTTCCTGTTTCGTATAAAGCGGGAAGAAACGCCCGGGTGTCACTACTGTGTGGATCGCCCGGAAGACACGGTGGAGCATACGGTGGAGGTCTGCCCTGCTTGAGCGGAGCACCGCCGTGTCCTCACGGATGCGATCGGCGGCGGCGATCTCTCGCGTCCGGCCCTGGTTCAGGCCATGGTCCGGAGCGAGAGTGCATGGGAGGCCGTCACTTCCTTGTGCGAAGCAGTAATGCTCGCGAAGGAGGAGGCGGAGCGCGCGAGGGAGAGGCAAGATTCGCGCCCTCGCGCCCCTGGTCGCCGCAGGAGACGCCCCGGGCGTCGGGAGTCGCGAGCCGACTTCCGGCCACCGTAGGCGCGGACTTGCGGATGGTAAGCAATGGGTAACTCGTCGTCCGATAAGGACCAGGCCCGGGTCGACGGCGCGTTGTGTTCCACGCGTGCCTCAAAGAGATGTCACCAACTGACGGGGTCCGTAAGGGCCAATGCCTGCCGGGGTTGCGAGTTTGTCCGAAAGGGATCTCGCGGCCCCGGCACACAGGCAACGGAAGGAACACGGGTGGGTTTTAGTCAGTAAAAGTCTGACACGCCCTCCCGCTCCGCCCAGAGCGGGAGAAGTTATTTTATAATTTCCTACCCTCAAAAAAAAAAAAAGGCTGCTACTGAGAAATAGCTGATTGAAATTTCCAATAAGTAATAAAGAAAAATTCGTTTATAAATTGGCATTAGAACAAAAAACACCAGTTATACATTACTTGACCGAAAGAGCAAACCTAGGATCCCACTCCACAGCCGCTTTTGTAACTACCTAGATCACAATTCAAATACGTACGAGGCAGTTCATTTGAACTTTTCTATTACCAACCAAATGGAGAGCGATAGTTTTCTTACTACACAAGCTGACACTAATCATTGTCATACTAAAATGGGCACATTTTAATATTGACACGCTACGTTTGAGATATTCTCTATAATAGTATCGTTTCCTATGCTCGTATTTAGACTCGTGCAGACTGGCGCGACACCGGTAATAGTTCTACCGTAAAGTTTTCTTAAAAATTGTTTTATTAGAGTCGCGTGGCGCCTGTTGGAGCCTTTTTTTTTCAGTAAATAATGTTTTTTCTGCAGATTAATGTAGAACGCCAAATAGTCCTAACTGAAGTATGGTAATTGGATTAGCAGTTGGCCATGTTTGTCGAAGGACCGATGCCGTGATGGCCGGTGGAGCAGACGCGTGCTGTGGAGAGTAGTGTGGGACGCCCCCTAGCTAGATGGACCAACGACCTTGACCTTGTGGCTGGGAGAGACTAGAAGTCGGAAGGTGGAGGACATAGTATTGTGGCGCAGCCTGGGAGAGGCCTTTTTTTTTTCTTTGAGGGTGGGAAATTGTCAAATAACTTCTCCCGCTCTGGGTGGAGCGGGAGGGCGTGTCAGACTTTTACTGACTAAAACCCACCCGTGTTCCTTTCGTTCCTTTTCGTTTCGATCCCTTTCGGACAAACTCGCAACCCTGGCAGGAGCCTGGGAGAGGCCTAGTCCACCAGTGGACTGCGATAGGCTGAGTTGATTGATTGATGTGTGGTACAGAATTAAGATTATTTTTAAATTCGTTAGTTTTTTAAGGTATCTTCTATAGGAATTATTACATTGCTGTGACCATGAAACGTTTTTGCTGTATATTAAGGTATCTACCATAAGGCATTAAAACATGGATCATATCTTAATTCCCGAGATATTCAATAGCCAATTAGGAACACCTAAATCGCACAACAAACTGACCAATTACGAAACAGAATCACCATTTTTGGCATAACCATAAACCATATGAACCAACTCAGTCTAAATCGCTTGTAGTTTAGCCAATAAACATTGTGATCTTGTCAATTACTACGATTGATTGGTGCACTAAGAAGTACTTAGATATGCGATTGCGACAGCTCGGCGACTACACGCAACGACAGGCTGCGCCCGACAAATTTTATATATTTTGTTCAAAGCTCTTCTCACTTGGCATTGAGTTGCAGAGTCGCAACGATAGGGTAGATGAGTCGTACGCTCTCCCTACTTGTCGCAACAACTAGACGCACGATGCACGGGCACACACGACGACAGTCGCATGCGACAGGTTATCGTCAGTCTTGCTATGAGCGCTGAGTAAGGTGCACGAGTGTTTGTATTGCGAATCTCAACATGGATAGCTATGTTTGATGTCGATGTTGTTGTGTCGTTCGATAATTCAAATCTGACGTCAAAGCGCGTTGAATACTATGGGTCTTGTTGCAGCGACTAGACGCAGCGACAAGACGCACCGTTTACTTTGGCACTTACTAAATAATGCTAACTAACATTACTGCAGACATTCCGAGCACCTACTTGTGTGGATTGATTGACTTATTGCTATATGCAACCGGAGCATATTTAGGAATGGGGCCATGCAAATAGAGAGTTGACAGTTTGTATATCTAATAATATGGACGCGTCTTTCTTTTGGTTGTCTTCGACGATTGTTGTGGATAAGTGTTATTTTGTACTCATAAAATAAGACGTACTGAGGTAGGTACTTTTAACTGTTTGACTATGGTGTTTTTTGCCGGCTCTTCTTCATAGGAAACGACCAATTGGAACCGTGCACCTAGCTTCTGACGTTTCATAAGTGCCCATGTAGGTTTATGTGAAAAAAATATTTTGTTTTTTTTTTAATTTTGCGTTGCTATTGAATTTTGTAAAAAAAAAATATAATTTTCGATCACCATTACCGACACGATTATTTTTGTCAGCCATAATAATAATTATTTCGGTACATATTATTGTCAACTAGAAATGGTAAACTCTTGACTTACCAACTTCGAATAGTAACAAATCGCTGGCTACGCTAATTTCATGTTACTTTCTTAGAATCCTGCCATTTCCGACACTTAGAAATAGCATGATTTTATGGATGAAAGTAGGAAATGCTCAAGTTATATAAACAGATCTCCATTACTGCTGTTTTTATGGCCACACTGGTAATACCAAAGCGATACTGCAATAACCAAACATTGTAATAATCAGATCGTTACCCAACGTCTACTTAAAATCGTCCTTATCTCTACGATGTAGAATATAATTTACATTGCAAAGACGAGAAGCTCGTAGTAGGAATCGAAGTTAATTGGCCAGTGAATAGTGCTCATTATAAAATATTTTTTCCAAGACTTGAAAGGTCTTAATTGAGTGTTTCGTTTACTTAAATAATTAATGCTAGTTTTGTTATTTGAAGTACGAATAAAGCGCTTATTTGTTTATGTTTCTCAGTTCTTCATTAGGGAGCTTTAGAGATCATTTCACAATGTTTTTGAAGCTCATTTGTTAATTCACTTTCATACCTCTGCTTGGCAGGCCGTGGGAAAAACAAAAGAGATCTATTATCACGTGTGTGTGTGTGTTTAGCTTTTATATCCTATTGTAAATTAATAGTGTGTGTCCAATCGGTTGTCACTTTCGTTTACTATGCGTAGGCGAGCTTTTTGTAGACAATAAAAAACTTTTACATGAAATCACATTGTTATGAGACGTAATAGAGGTCTTTTAAAAGGTTATATAATTATGGAAAGACGATTATTTTGTAGTTCTGATATAATTTTGTATTTTTTGTTTAAAATTTGAATAGCTTAATGTTTTGAGTAGGCGTTTGCCGCAGTTACCTCGAAAAGATAAACTATTAGGTTCAATAATTTATTATTCGATAAAATTTAATACCATTTAGACCCAACCCAATAATATTTGAGTGTCCCTTTAGATGTTGGGGTAAAAATTTAATTTGGTGTATGAGCTGCTGAATGGCTCGCATCTTGAATGATAGCTTGAAATGATAAGTTACGGAAAGCCAAAGATGATGGTGTATTGAATAGTTTTAACTACGATATAACTAATGCTATATGAACGTTGAGTAAATGACCGTTAATGAGTACAGCTGTCTATGAACGCTGATTGGTCCTGCAATGTTGCGTTACACTATAATTTGTGCAAGGCGACGAAAAAGTGCTAATCTATGCAATGCGCGCGTGACACGTACGATACACGAATCGTACACTTTATGTGTCATGTATGTGTTATCACTGTATATTTGTATACTACGAGTTACGAAATAATAAAGTGCACTGTGTGCTATCTTTCATATTTCAATGACTATGAGCGCTGATTGTTACTGTAATGTCGCGTTACACAATAATTTGTGCAAGGCGACGGAAAAGTGCTAATCTATGCAATGCGCGCGTGACACGTACGATACATGAATCGTTCCCTTTATATACTACGAGTTACGAAATAATAAAGTGCACTTCTTTCATATTTCAAAGATTGAAGATTGAATCAATATTGGTTCACATTCATTGTTAGACAATTTGATCTCAAAATCAGATGATGACGAGTCAGCATTTTCCAATATCCGATGGTATCTATAATTGAGTGGCAATGACGTCATTTTATTTCTACAGATTCACACGTTTCAACGATGTGTAAACTGTGATAACAATTATTGATAAAATGGATTTAACTTTGGTTGGTACTTACCGATTTTAGATTTATTTATTTTACAAGCCTCACGTTTGATGCAATTTCGTCTTCATTTGTTGGTAAAAAGTCAAAGGATTCAATATCTGGCTGCTCAGTTAAATAATTGTAATTGAACGTTAAAAAAAAAAAAAAAAAATGTCTCACCAACTATTATCAAAATACGGCTGATAAACGTTTTCGGGACTAAAACAATAACTACCCATTATAAAATAATGCCTGAGATGCCAATTGTAAATACATCGTAAAAAAAATACTTTCCCTTGAAACCACAACAAAAGATCGTTTAAATAAAGAGCTCCCTATTAACACCAAAGCTTCCAGTCTTATGGAAATCAGCCAGCCTCATTAAAAAACGATTGACACCAAGTCCAAACAAAAGATTCGCGTGCTAAGACCCTAACGCCAAAACAAACTATCGACTCCTTCATGAATTATTAAAAAGGAGACATTTCCCCGCTGGGTAACAAAAAAAAAGAAAATGTCACCTCTCCTTGTGAAGCCCTTGGGAGCAATAAGGTCTGTACTCACTACGACAACAAAATATATAGTTTCAGAAGGTCGGCTCCTTACATCGAAAGAAAACGCACGCACTCATAGACAATGCTTGATGTACAGAGAGTGCAAGCGCACTCGCGACTAGCATTCGTTTGAAACAGTTTCAGAGGCCCTTGCACGAACGCGTGACGTAATCATCATCATCATTTCAGCCAAAATACGTCCATTGCTGCCATTGGACATAGGCCTCCCCCAAGTACCGCCACTTCGACCGTGACGTAAACGTTACGTAAATTCGAACTATTTTTGAATCAGAAAATACAACAGTATCCTATAAGATTTGGGTTTACTTTTGCAATAAGCACAATTATGATAGATATGAATAAAGTCTTAAAACAAAGTAACTATTATTTATTTATTAAAACCGTACAAAGGCGGACTTAATGTCTGAGGCATTTTCAACCAGTCGACCATAAGATGATGCAGAGAGGAAACATGGCAGGTGCAACATATGAGATACCACGAAAATAACTATAAAATACAACAATAATCACATACGATAGATTCCTGTATAAACACAAACAGAATAAACTTTGTCAAGAGAAATAACTATCAGTAGAGGAGAAAACGAATCCAGCTCTTCTATTGTGCGAAACGAGTATTTTTAGGGTTCCGTAGTAAACAAGGAACCCTTATAGTTTCGTCATGTCCATCTGTCTGTCTGTCTGCGCGTCTGTCTGTCCGCGGCTTAGCTCAGAGACGTATAGTACTAGAAAGCTGTAATTTGGCATAGATATACATATTAATCATGCCGATAAAGTGGTAAAATAAAATCAAGTTTTTTTTTTTTTATGTTGTCTCCGCTACACGTGGGGATGTTTTTTTTTCCTCATCTACCCCATGTTGTGGGGTATCGTTAGAAAGTTCTTTCAAAAATATTTTGAGTTTGTCAAAATCATTTTTGGATTCAGGGATCATTAAGCTTTTAACTGATTTTTTTTGTTAGAGTCAAGTGTGTGTCCCCCCCCCCTTCTAGCTAAATGGCTGTACTTGGATTTGTGAAAAAATTCACAGCAGTAGTATATATAACGAAATTAAAAGAAAAACTATCAGAGCTAAGTATCTATAGGTTAACGAGTAATAATCGACCAAAAATCAAAATCGAGAAAATGTTTTTCAACTACAATATTAAGTTTGTTCTTGGGATAAATTCATCCCAACTACGGAACCCTTCATTTTGTGTGGTCCGACACGCACTTGGCCGGTTTTTTTATTTTAAAATCATTCCAATTTACTGCGTACGCTCGACTCCAATTTACTGTTCGTTGTACAGAGTAGACCTTCTGCACTATATATTTTATGTCCGACTGTCTCGAGACATTTGCGTAAAGTACATTGTAACCATAAAAAAGGAGTAATTCAATACGAGGTTTTTTCGTTGAGAGTCGTAAAGTGTTTGGAAGTGTATTGAACTACAATTAAGCGTGTTGAGGTTTGTTTTTGTAGGTTATTTAGTGGCTATGACGGTTTTGGTAATGCTGATTTCTTGAAGAACTTAGGAGCCTTACAAATAAAGCTCACCAAACGGCTTCCGGTAGCAAACTGATAAGTTGCAAGATTTTTTAGACCTAGGAAGTTGTAGAAACCGTCTCGGTCGGGAATCACATTGTGTGCAATTTTATACTAAAACAGTCATTTATTTATTTTTTTCATTTTAAAACACGGTTAACTACCAATTACTCATTAAAACGAGTAGTGAATAATGTTGAATTGAGAATATTTGTGAGCATCTTTTTTGTAGCGAATGCATTTTAATATTTAGATAAAGAATAACTATCTTAATATTTGTTTAAAAATATAAATGCAGAATGGAAACTAGTCTGTGACAATAAAGAATTTTTTTTTAACGCAAAAATAGAGTATTTTCAGAACTCATTGCAAATAATAAATTTTTATTTTTAACCGCCTCCAAAAAGGAGGAGGTTTTATGTTCGACATTATGTGTGTTTTTTTTGGAAAACAGTTGTTTTTTTTTAAATAAAATGTTTTTAATTCATACAATTCCAATACTTCAAAAACGAAACTAAAAGAAAATACGAAAAGGAAACAAAATACGAATGACAGGAAACATTCACAAAATTCACATTTTGACACTGCCATTGTCCTTACGCGTGTAATTGACCGTGCCGAGAACCTGCGGCATAATTCACAAAGAGAAAATGGAATTTCAACGGGTACCCGCAATCTTCTACCGGATGACTGGTCACACTATGAGCTCCATAATTTGTGCGATTTTCATGATAGTCTGTGGTCCCAGTCAGAGATGAGCTGAGCGGTGTGGTGTATTTTATTTTGTTTCTTTTTAGTTGAGACACGAGTTTAAAAGAGCAAAGTATGCAAATGGTTTATTAAACTCGACACATAACACTTAGGAACATAAGTTTATTTTAGTAGTCAGCCTATATTCCATTACCGATAAAAGTGAAACACACTTCTTTCATAATTCCGTGAAAACACAGCCTGGTTGGCGAACGTGAAAATCATGGCGGTATAACTTCTACTCTCCTGTAGCTCGAGCCTTTAAACTCTTTTGAGCGTTTGCACTCGGAATTCTACTATTACAAAATTACTTATCACTATTCTACCACGTAGTAACTCCTTCCATGTTGCCTGTTTAATCGAGAACAAAAATGATTCACTTATTCGAATAAATCTCTCTCCACCTCGTTCATTACTCGCTCATCTCCCACTAAGAGCTCACTCACAGGGATTTTCACGTAAATGACGTGAAATACGGCCTGAAACATTGTGCCGTTGATTGAAATCTTTTGTTAACTTAAATACTGAAGAGTTTAATCTGTTAAATTTTTGCACGGAACGCTTATTGATGGAGTTGATTGCGTTTATTACTTATTTTAAATTACGGAATTGATGAACTGCTGGTGGGAATTGAGTGGATGGCTTCTTGTAAGTGTTAATTTTGATGAAACATAAAAGTACCCTGTATCGAATTCGTTGATTGGTATTTTCTACTTTGTTCTCGGGAAATTCTTCTGCATTGCTAGTGTCCGTACCAGTATTACGATAATTTCAGAGATTCTCGTAATTTTAAGAACGTTCGCATCCATCCATTAATCATTTGCTTACATTTTTGTTTTGTTTTTGACATTAAGCCCAGGTCCGTGGTGCGGACCTTTTTCGGGCGGTTTTTCCCGCTGCGATATTTCTACGTCCGTGCAAACGTGGGCTAAATGTGGCTGAGGGGAGATTGAGATTTTGAACGTTTTTAGTTGGTTAGTAGCGGGACTGACTGCCCAGTGAGAACGTTTAAAGTGCACACTGGCGCGACGCGACCCCGGTAATTATCCTACCATGAAGTTTTCTTAGAAATTGTTTTGTTAGAGTGTCGCGACATGCCGTCGCGTCGCGCCAGTCTGCATGAGGCTTAATAATATCAACACCAGAGAGGTTTTTGAGTAAGCCAAAATAATAATACCTAATTACTATCCACTGGTATATTAAGAAGCGACCATAAGGCCTAGACAAATGGCAGTCGTTTTCAAAGTGTTCCGTATTTTCAAAACGACTTTCAACAGGATTGTTAAACACTTTTCGGTAGCATGATCGTACTAGTTCCATACATTTTTAAATATTTCATTATCGTCTGACAGAATGTCACTCTGCCTAAGGCCTCTGGGTGGTATAATACCAAGGGAACGGGAACAAAAACAAACTGAGATCGCCGATTCGTCTGACTGGTGATCATAAATATATTAAATTAAATTTTCTCAAACATGTTTGGAAATTCGAATATTATTTTGACAACCTTCTTCGAGATAAATCGAAATTGCTGTACTGGTCAAAAACAAGCGAGCGCCCGGCCGGCAATGTTACTATGAAAATGCATATCTGTCGTGTTTAGCGGCCAAATAAATTACTATGAAAACTCATATCTGTCGTGTTATTTAAAAATGGAACTAACTTTTTACTTCAACACATAGCAACAAAGGAGGTCACTTATCAATGATTTATTTAAATTTCGAACTGGCTTAGCAAATAGAGCTGTTTAAAGTAAAAGAGAAACAGATGAACATATCGGCGCGTGAAAAATTTTCTTTGTTCGTCATTGATTCTGGAATTTATGATTAATTTACTTAGTTTGAATTTCCGTGCATTGTTTTAGAAAAGTACTATAGAAGCCTTGGCCGCAATCTAGGCATTGATGGTCTCAAGAATGTGTGCCTCGGCTTCGCCTCGGCCCAAATTTTCACGATCGTCTATCGATGCCCTAATTGCTCGTCGCGACAGTAACGTACTATTTCATCAAATCGGTTACTTTTATGATAAAGCAGCATTTCGACGAGTTCCTCTCGGGATGATAAATTGTCGAGTTAAAAGGCTTGTGCAGACCAGCGCGACTTGTCGCGCGACGCGACTCAAACAATGCAATTTCTAAGAAAACTGTACGGTATAACAATAACCGGCGTCGCGTCGCGCGACAAGTCGCGCTGGTATGTACGAGCCTTTATGTAAATTTTATTCCGTTCAACACAGAGGCACGAATGAATGTTGATAATAATATTCGAACAAAAATGTTCAGTAATTTGATTTCGAAGTAAAAGTGCATTTAAAAATTGGTGAAATAAATGTGAGCCGCACTGCATTCAATTATTCGTTCACTCCTCGTGAAATGAGTTCAGTGCATTTGGATAAGTGAGAAAAAGATATTACCTATTTTTTCTCGGCCAACGATTCCATTAAGTATCGTTATCAAGTACCAAGTATCGTTTGTAAATGAGAATAAAATGTAAATCGTAATTCGATTTATTCCACGATAAAGCTAAAACTTTACAATTAATATTTACAACTTACAATTTACAAATTTGTAGAACTTATAAATGTCTGTACCACAAAACTCTAAGCCATGTGGCTTAGAGTTTTGTGGTGAAAACTCTAAGCCACATAATTTTTTACAAATATGTAAATTATAGTCTGCAATTTACATATTTGTAATTTCTGTGTTACGCAATATTTTCTACAATTTAACAATTTTGTGGGCTTGTAAAGTTTTATGTTTTAAGGCCACTGATATTAAGTGTAAAGTTTTTTTATGAAAACTGTTTGGTAAGTCTTTGATTGGGCCTTGTCAATCGTGAAAGTGGTCAAGGTGTAGTCAAAATCACTTCTGATTTCCATTATCACATTTATCACTCAGACTCGACATTAAAAAGCATTTTCTTTTATTACTACCTATCGAAAAATGTTGCCAGATTTGGTATTATTATATCCTTGTATCTTGAGCCAAAAAATAATAACCCTTGACCTCTTGCACCTTGTAAAGATGAATAATTACTACCTTATTTTTTTCTGAAAAAAGTTCCAATAATTACAAGAAACAAAACTCTTTGGAGTAACGAACTCATTTATAATGCAAGCCACACGCATATGTACAGATGCTAAAAACAAAACAAAAAAGTAAAAAGTCGTGTTCTCCATTGTTCATTCAACTTCGCCTTGTCTTGATTTCGTGATGGTTGACGCGTCGAGTAAAAATATGAATTTGTTTAAAAACTGTTGAATACTAATTGCTTCGTTTATGGGTGACTTTTGTTCTGAAGGGACTTAATTAGTTAGTAACTTTTTCTAGCGTTTACTGCTGGAATAAATCATAACAGCTACATGGGTCGATCGAAAGTAAGCTACACCGCGATCGGTTCATGGATGGGTGACCATCGACATATCGAGACCCTTACGCGCCTCAGACAGCACGTACAGCAGTTAGTCCCGGCAGTCATTGTAGATCTTTGACAGTCAATACGGATAGTCAGAATCCCGAAAGTCTGACAACCAGTCTAGCAAGGGGCATCGTGTTACCCAGTAAGGGATGTGGAGGTCAGATAGGCAGTCGCTCCATGTGAAATACATGCTCCATGTATTCAGCTACATCCGGTTAGACTGGAAGCTGACCCCAACATGGGTGGGAAAATACTACGCAGATGATGATGTTTACCGCTGGACGTATCTACGTATTCATTATCTGCTAGGTAGGTTTTAGTCACTTTAAGATAGGCTTGACTACGAAATAATTATGAGATAAGCTCCTTCTGTTCCTTGCATTTTTTCCGTCTTGATGTGTATTGTAAAGATTTTAATGACGATTCGATTATAGTTATTTTTTCAATGTAGTAGAGCTTAGAGCAACATATTCGTCTTTTTGTTCACCGTATACCTAACTACCCTGCTCGCAGTCTTTACGAGTTGACAAAACATTGAGATTTCTTTATTATATTTAAGTATAAATTATGAATGTATTAAACACATAAACCTTCCGGAATAAATTCCCTAAATAATGGTGAAAAGCGCGTCATTATCCGTTGCGTAGTTAAGAAGAATAAAGCGGTCAAACAGACAGTCACGAAAAACTACTTTAATTTATAATTATTATTATATTAAGACGTGAAGCAAAAACTTTGTACCCCTTTTTACGAAAATTACGCGGACGGAGGAGTATGAAATTTGGCACAGTTAAAGTGTGAAGAGCAGGACTGCAGAAAGCTAATAATTTTATTTACACATTAGAAATAAATTAAATTAATAAAAAAACATTACACTCACTACCATGCGTTTGACACAAGATCACCTTAGAATTATGACATTTAAATTCATTATGGTCAAAATCGATCTCTGGGCGACCGCATCTATCATTAGATCAAATCAAGCCAACTCATTTCTGTTACAGACGGTCACTTAACGAAATTGAGTTACACCAATCGACTCAGATCAAAATCAATTAACATTCCGCAAACGAAGTAGGTGAAAGCTAGTTAAAATTTAATTACGGTTCACATACCTAGTAGTATAGTCACGAGCATCAATGTGGAAACACTTAGGAAAATTCAAAAGCGATTTTCTTGTGAAATAGCGACTGTAACTTGGATATAAAGACCTTTTTCTTGATAGTAATAGTCCTCCAGACCGTATTTCGGCCATGGCGACCATTCTCAGCGGAGTCCAGCCTTTGGCCTGGAGACATTATAGTGAACAAGTGTGTCCGCAGCCACAGGTGCACTCTCTTCCCTCACTTTCATAGTCCGATGGATCCGTAATCCGACACGACCGGAGAGAGATCAGGCGCAGGGCCAACGGCTTAACGTGCTTTTCGAGGCACGGGGGTATCACACTGCCAACTTCCTAACTCCGGGCTGTTACTAACACTTTGCCCGACCCTGGCCTGACCATCGAACACAGGACCTACGAGACCACGAGACCAACGGGGCAATCTGAAATTCTTAAATTTTTTCTTTCATTCTCTGCCAATCGTCGCGCCATCATTCACCCCAATCAACAATTTAAGTGATAATCGCTTTTGAATTTTGCGAAGTGTAAGTCACACACACATTATAATACGCTCGCGACTGTACTCTAGGTTTATTTTAAACGCAAAGTAAAGCTTAGAAATTCAGTCCGAAGCACGTTCCCGACATTTGCTTAGGAAGAAAGTAACAGTAATTCCTTAGTTGTTTCCTATGAGTGATTTACAACTAATTAGGATGTTAATTTGGCAGGCAACGGTACTAGGTAGCGGTTTTGAGCATAATGTAAGTCTATGGGCCTGCGCCCACTGGCGGCACGGCATGACATGGCAAGGGATTTTTATACGACGAACAGGAATATAGAGCAGTGGTGGCCCAGTGGTACAACAGCCTAGTCGAGAGCGAGGTCGTGGTTTCGAACCCACGCAGGCGCTTTATTTTGTGTAAATAATTTCATCACCACTGCTCTCATAACGGTGAAGGAAATCATCTTGAGGAAAGCGGCATGTTCTAGAACCAATAATTCGAAGACATGTGACATCTACCAACCCGCACTGCGCCCGCGTGGTACAGCAGTGGGAACCATAAAGCTGATTGATAGGAATATAACACGGTTCAATGACACGGCATGCATACATAGCATACTGCAGCTTTGTTTTTGTACCTACAAAGATTATCATTGAAATTGAAATTTTAATGTCATATTATTAAGTCATATTCCTATTCGTCGCTTAAAAATCCCTTACCGTGCCGCCAGTGGATGCAGGCCCTATGGGTTGACTTCGGAAGCGGATTGCATTGTTTTACAAATTTTGATGTGTTTTTCAATGAGGTTGTGTTGCATTTTCATTATTGGCTTGGTTGAGGTAAAAGCTTGCGTCTTGATTTTAATTAATTATGTTCAGTGAGAGAATAAGTGTTAGAGCTCAGACGTTTCAATTTGAATATTGGGTTAGAATTTCAATCCTAACTAAAATTATAAATGCGTAAGTGAGTTTTTTTGTTTGTTACGCTTTCACGCTAAAACGGCTGAACGGATTTGGATGAAATTTGGCATATGAGTAGACCATGATTTGGAAAAGTACATAGGATACCTTTTATCCCGATATTCCCACGGGATCGAGACTTATGTGGGTGAAACCACGGGGCGCTGCTATATAGTACAACTATTTTTGTTTCTAATTCAACTTTTTTGCTGTCAGAATCTATTGCATTTAATTAATTGTGTGGAAACTGCAAACTACACAATTTGAAGGTTTAGGAGTTAAAACTCTGTTCTGTTTGTGAAATTGCATAATTAATTAAATTTAAAAATAATTGTAGACACCATTATCATTTCCCTAAATGGTGAAATTAATGACGATCAAAATATTTTCAGGTAGGTATCTTATCTAATAAATTTACCTAGTATTTTAAATTTCCAATATTTTGTTACTTTGTATTTGAAACATCAGACGCTTCCAAATCCTCTTTAAAAGGTTCAAAGGCCCCTAATTTTAGGTACCTACTTATTCAAAGTCAAAGTAAAAAAATTATTTGCAAGCTAAGTGTAGAGAGTTGGTGTTATTTTATAATGTAGGTACTTACGACTTAGCGGCCTTTTACAGGCCAGGCCTTGGGGCTTTTATTTCTTTAATGATTCATGAATATTTCACAATAATCTTCTTAAGTTAACAATATTTATTGTAAGTTACACATTATGAAAGGATAAAGGCTTGTGCAGACCAACGCGACTTGTCGCGCGACGCGACACGAACAATACAATTTCTAAGAAAACTTCACAGTATAACAATAACCGGTGTCGCGTCGCGCGACAAGTCGCGCTGGTCTGCACAAGCCTTAAGAAGGTTTCCCGATTTTGACAAAATAAACCTGTATCGCAGTAATCCTAGAATTGTTTTTCTTGAAAACACTGCACTGCACTACTTAAAATGAAATCACCATTCTAAAACAACCCGTCCAGTCCTCTTAAAAAAAAAAAAAAATACACCTAACATAACATATTTACAGAGTCCGTGTGGTGCCGGACGTAAATAATAGCACTACCCTATTTCTCCGGTGGATGTCATAAAAGGCGACTAAGGGACTTACTAGAGAATGGGCAGCAGCGTTATCTACGCATTTTAACGCCGTACTGCGATCGCCAACCCGCCTGCCGAGCGTGGCGATTATGGCAAACCCCCCAATTTGGGGGAGGCCTATGTCCAGCAGTGGACGTCTTTCGGCTGAAATGATGATGATGATGATCAAACTCAAACTCAATCTCAGTCTGTTTCGAACATCTGTGAAAGATCGGGTGACCCGAGGGTTTCTGTTCTAATCTCGGTGACGCCTGTGCATTAAAAAAACACGTGTGCGACGGTTTCCTCAGCCTCTACGCACGCTCTGCGCAGAGGACTGTCCGTTATGCCTATTGTGCATTGCACACCCTCATTCTGCCAGATAAGTTCGCCCGGAAAATACGCTTGACAAGCCAGGTTATTGAACTTATAAAACAAAAAACCGTATCAGATACATAATTAAGGAATTGAAATCCACGGCTCAATAACTCGAAGACAGTAATCGTTCCATTGTGATAGCACATAAGAATACCATGACCAATTTAAATGGAGCCTTCAATCTTCATTCAAATAATTCATTTGTTTCATTGACGACATGCTTTGGTTTATTGGTCGAAGTAAAGAAGGAATGTTGTTTGATCATGGTAATTATTTGTTTTGATGTTTACAGAACGTTAAGGTAAGCGCTGGTCCCGGCTGTCATTCGTAGATTTTTGACAGTCGTTACGGCTAGTCAGAATCCCAACATTCTGACAATCAACCTTACCAAGGGGTGTCTGTCGTTTTTAATACCTAATTGTGCTGCGTGCAATTTACGCCTTCTCACAGAAGCAATGGTTTAAAACTATCCGCGTGATTCTTTAACTATATTATTTTAGGGCCTCTTTCACAGTAGGTACCATCGAACAGAAAACATCGTAAGCGAAACATTTTTTAAATGAAATATTTGTATTTTAAATGAACCGTAACTTATGAAGTGTAATGTGGTGGAACGTTGCATCATTTTCCTTATAGTAAGAAGCGATAAGATTTAAAACACATCTTGCATGACTTCCATTCATATTTCAGTGACCACAAAAATCCATTTTGCTACAAGAAATATGACAGATACGAGTAGGTAGCTGGGACCTGAAGAAAAATTATGAAATACAAAAACGTTTTCATCTGTCACTTTTGAGTTGTGGGGCCTACGCCACGTAAATTCCTATGTATTCGTACCACTACTTGCAATCTAAATAATAATGACAGGAAGTTAATATAAGATATTTAATTGACTCAGGCGTGACTTTGCGGAAATCCATTATAAAATACAATAGACGGCGTATGTTTAGTAACCTAATCCGCTTAACTGTTCTTAAAGAGTCATAAAGAACCCTGTAAGAAATCGACACGTGTTTCACCTCTCAATGAGGCATCCTCAGGATGACGATTGGCTTGTTGCGAACTCGCACACGCTGCAGATAAGCGTTCAAGAGTTAAAGAATATATTGCAGTGTACAGGAATAGTTATCCAGAAACATCCCATTTGGCTCAATACTTAATAAATTCAGGTCATTCGTCTTCATTTTTAGACACAAAAGGTAAAAAGGTTAAAAAGTTGTTGCTGTGTGTGAAGTTGTTGTTGTTGTTTGTTGTTGTTGTTGGAGGGAAGGTTTAAAGGTTTCAGAATGTCAGCGCTAGAGAGTTTAGAAATTGCTAAATATAATACAAGGAACGTTACACATTTGAACGAATTAAATACGAGTATTCCAAGGTCACCTTTGTTGCGATTGTTCACAGCCCCTTATGGCGCTGATAACGATCCTATCCGAGGTGGGCCGAGCAGTAATCCTATGTAAGTGGGGTTGTTGGGCGAAGTGGCTCACACTGCTTTCGACGCTTGACGTGGCAACACGCATAATATACGTATATAATAAGTTATTATAGAAACTAACAAAAATACCACTCACCATATTTATATGGAACCAATATGGAAGTATATCCTTTCAAGTAAAAAAGAATTTTCCAAATCGGTATACAATGTCGCCCATGGGCATGTGCCCGCCCGTATTTTTCTGAATATTCATGACATATTACGGAAAATCAAACTTAAAATAATAAAAAAGAAAAAAAAAAATGACCCCCTTTTAAACATGCCCATGGGCGACATTGTATAGTTCTTTGGCAAAAACCGAATTGAAAACCACCTCCTTTTTTTGAAGTCAGTTAAAAATACATGCACGAAGTCACGGGCAACTTCTAGTGGTGTATATTTATGTTTCTGTCTGCTTACAAAACGTCATACCTTTGTAAATGTTAACTCGATCCACAATCAGCTAGGCAACACAGCAAAAAGATCTATTTCTTAAACAACCAACTCAACTACTTCAATGAAACAAGCGTCCTTAAAACAAAGTGCATCACAGTTTATTTCTCACTACTGCGTGACTTATATTAGTGTAATTTCTTCTTGAAATTATTCCAACAAAGCGAGTTTCTAAGAATAATTATTCTTCACTAACAACCGTGTTTAGTTGCTTGATCTAGCAACTGGATCTTTTACGTTGCATTTCATTTTACGGTTTTCTCTTTATGAAAATTCTACCGTGCTTAATAAACTACAAACAATGAGGTTAAAATAAACTTTTGCGTTAAAACTGGCGTTTTTATGATTCCGTAGTAAACAAGGAACCCTTATAGTTTCGCCATGTCCGTCCGACTGTCTGTCTGTCTGTCCGTCTGTCTGTCCGCGGGTTAGCTCAGAGACGGTTAGTACTAGACAGCTGTAATTTGGCAAATGTATACATATTAATCATGCCGACAAAGTAGTAAAATAAAATCAAGAAAAAATTTTTTTTTTGCTGTACCTCCCCTACACGTAAAGTCTGGATGTTTTTTTTTTTTCCTCATCTGCCCCATGTTGTCTGGTATCTTTAGAAAGGTTTTTCAAAAATATTGTGAGTTTGTTGAAACCATTTTTGATTCAGGGATCCGTTTGCGAAATATTAAGCTTTTTACTGATTTTTTTTTGTTAGCGTCAAGTGTCCCCCCCCTCGTCTAGCTAAATGGTTGTACTTGGACATGTGAAAAAATTCACAGCAGTAGTATATATAACAAAATTAAAAGGAACACTATGTGAGCTAAGTAGGCTGTACAGGTTAACGAGAACTAATCAACCAACTTAAATTTGCAGTTTAAAAAACATGATCTCCCATACATTCCGTATGGGAGAACACGTTTTTCAACTACAATGTTAAGTTTGTTCTTGGGATAAATTCATCCCAACTACGAAGCCCTTCTTTGTGCGTGGTCCAACACGCACTTGGCCGGTTTTTTTAAATATTAATATACAGGCCTCGGTGGTGTAGTGGTCGCTAGCGCTACTGCTGAACATGAGGTCCTGGGTTTGATTCTCGGGTCGGGCAAAGTTTTATTGGGTTTTTACGTCTAGAATTTCTCAGTAGCAGCCCGGAGTCTGGATTTGTGCTGCCCGGTTGATGGCAATGGGCTCACCCCCTATTCAATGGGACTTAAACATAACTGGCAAAATGAGGGTCTACTATAGGTACACCTCTGGCTAATCCTTTTTTTTGTTTTTTAGGGTGGGAAATTATCAAATAACTTTTCTTGCTCTGGGAGGAGCGGGAGGGCGTGTCAGACTCTTACTGACTAAAACCCACACGTGTTCCTTCAGTGTCCTGTACGTTGCCAGGGGCCACGGTATCCCTTTCGGACTCTCCCGCGACTTCGGCAGGCATCGGTCTTAGCAGACCCCTTCTGTTGTGCTGACATCTCTTTGAGGCGCGCGTGGAACACAACGCGCCGTCTTATCGGACGGCGAGCTACCCATTGCTCACCGTTCGCAAGCCCGTGCCTAGGGTGGCCGGGAATTGGCCTGCGATTCCCGACTCGATTCGATGCGGTATATTAACATTGCTATGCTCTGCAAGCTACCTATTCTAGTAACTGCAGCCTGCAACCAAAACAGGGACCAAAGACAAAATCACCACTATAATTTCCAATCCACCAAGGCTCAACCAATATTGGCCGCCTGCGACCACATAGAATCACGTATTAATGTTGTCTCACCAAATGTTTGACCAGGTGTTGGTATCATACCTAATTTTCGATGCATTTATTGATATTTGAGGTATAGACAGCTGCGTTAATTGGATAGGTAGGTACCTCCCACGCCCCTTGCGTATTAATTGCGTATTAAAACACCTTGCAGAAGGTTTAATAATTAATGCAGCTGTCTGTACATATTTGAACATTGATGTTATGGATAATGGTTCGTTATTTCACCATCTTCATAGTAATAAGGATTGAAGATTTAATTAATTGTTTTTATGAATATTAATAGAGATGTATAGTTGTATAGGTACTCTTTAATCCTCCATTTTTAATAGAGCGTTTTCGGTAACCTTTTCAATCCATTCCTTAGTTTTTAGAGTTTCATACCCGAAGGGTACCAAACGGAACCCTATTACTAAGCTTCTGCTGTCCGTCTGTCCGTCTGTCTGTCTGTCTGTATCTGTATGTATCTCACCGTACCAGGAACCGTAATAGGTAGACAGTTGAATATTTCACAGATTATGCATTTCTATTGCCGCTATAACAACAAATAATACAAATTTGATAAAATTAAAAACTGAAGGGCCTCATATAAGAACTTTTAATTTTGAAAAAAAAATAATATCCCTGGTATGTGAATGTCTAGAGCTCATCGAGTAGACTCGAGTAAAGAACATTTTTTTTTAAATCTACAAAAATGATGAAATAGGGGGCCGTAAAAGTTGACAATTTTAGACTATTTTTGTGCGAGCTCTATCTCAATAACTAAACAAGTTAGGTATTTGGAACTTATGTATGTCATGTACTTATAGACTATATATAATCAACAGATACAAAAAATGCCGATTCATAAGGTATTTATTTAAATATGGGTGATTTTCAACAACTGAAAAGTAACTTTGTTATTCCATAGTATCATTATCAAATACAAATTTATCTTTGCGATTTTCACAAAGATGAAAAATAATAATATTCTTCGTTTAGTGTTTAATTTTTTTTGCTAAATAATGTACTGTGGTACGGAACCCTTCGTGTGCAAGTCCGACTTACACTTGGCCGGTTTTTTATTTGTTTAGAATACTTATAAATATTTCTTTCTTTAAATGGCCAGAAATGATAAGTTTTATCAACCTAGTATCCAATTTATGTATAAAAATATAATTTATTATTATTATTAATTCAGTACTGCCATAGGATAGTTATCCTAATTCCCAATTGACTTCACCTAACATTTACCACGTAAGCACAGAATCATTCTTTGGCGCCTCATAAATCTACTACCCGTAATTAGTAACACATTACCACCTACGATTCGTAAGTCGTCGATCTACAGATTGTCGTGTGGCTCAACTGAGCCCATTGTTGGCTGGATATAACATCTGTAATTATAAGCTAAGTGGGTGCAAATCGCACACAAAGCTCTGAACGCATATCAATATTATGCATTTAGACTTTCGAGTAACGTATGTGATTTGGTGGTTTTAGTAGGGTGTATGATTGCATAATACTGCAGATCCTTAAGGCACACACAGGCAGGATTTGCTCGTGCTCCTAGGTCATTGGTTATCATATTGACGGGCAAATCCCATACGATTCGGATGGAATTTCGGGGCTTGCGACTCGTAATAATTACATTAAAGATGGGTTTTTTTTTAATTATTGTTAAAGGATTTTCTCAAAATAAAGCTAAGACAACCATTGCATTATTCATTACGAAAACTATTGAAATAATATTATTACATCTCTTAATTTGAATGCATAATTAAAAAGAAAATTGTATAACAACGTTAGTACCTACACTACACATGTACGGAACTGCATTATATTACCAGTTATGAACCTAGATAAGCTTATATTTACATAGAGACATCGACTACTGTGATTGATCACAGGAAAACAAGATCACTTACAAATATATTGTTAGCGATGAGCATATTACGCATGATAATATGCTCATCGCTAACAATATATTTACATAGAAGTTTATAATCCTTAGGAACTCAGTAACGAACTGTTTTCTCGGCCTATTCTACGTAATAACAATCTTGTATTCATTCTAAATTCATTCCCTAAAGAGGTCGTTGTTAAAAGTTTTCAGGGGTGTTTGTCAATTTTGCCGATGGGAAATCCCACCGGCCACACGGCTTGTCCAAAATAAAATCACTGTCAATTACCCTCATAGTGCAGTTTGGCTATCTCTACATCACATGTCATCGCGGATTCAAACCTCGAAATCGCTGCACGAATTTTCGACTGAAATGTCGAAGTATAAATCAATCATGACAGAAGAAATTTGCTGGCATAAAAGTAAATATTTCCATGTTTTTCTGTTCCCAATTGTCAAAACCATGTTCAATGAACCGTATTGTGCCATAAGGCATAAGTATATCTAGATCATTACAAACTACACAAATAATTTGTTCGGTCTTAAATGAACTTTGACAAGCGACTATCATGAATAGTTGTCCAACAAAATGTATGAAAAGGTTCTGTAAACATTGTATTCAATTTCTCTTATAGACGAATAAATAGACTCAATGTTGGCCGCGACTTTATTTTCATTCAGATCGGGATTTTAAATCAGAATATTTTTCTGTTCTAAGAAATACATATGATATCTAGTACCATTTTCATTGGTTAAGGCAATGTATTGTATCCTTCAGTCAAGCGGGCAGACAGTCACGGAACTATTCTACACTTACAAAGATAATTGCGACCTTGAATGATTGCTGAATGCCGCAGTGATTATCCATAGCCCGAGTTTATCTACTGCTGGACTTACGCCTTTTTGTAGGGCCAATCTTCTCGCTCCTGCACCAGTGAGTCCCATTAATGTATGACCTTAACGGGCCTATCCATACTTAAATGAAAAATTTAACACCTGTCTTCATGATATGAAAGTGAGTGAATAAATTATTACACTTTAAATCGGAACATACGCCAGGTGTGTCCATCCTATTTTGAAGTCCCATATAGTTCAACGTCTCGCTTAAAGATGGCATCGTTGCAATTATCCGTAGTTATAAATGGTCCTCATCAATCTATCTACACACTAATGAAACTTCTAAATCCGCATGCACATTTATTTTAATCTCCATAAACAATGAGTCGGCTTGCTTTAAATAATTGACTCAATGAAAAATCCACAAGAGAACAATCCACACTTGTTGATTAGCAAAAGGAACAAGCATGGTGGTGAGACGCCACACCGAAATTGTAAAGGATCATGTGGAATGGTTTAATTTAGCGCTGGAAAATCGCTGCATTGTTGAAACACACATCCATAAAAGGTTTTTCTTTTTATGTTAAATTGCATTGTATAGTCTCGATGGGTGTGACTCAAAGACATTGCATGAAACTAGAAGGATTTAATTGTATGATGTTTAAAATAACTTTTACCCTTTAGAGGTACCTATGAGGAACAGTGTGTAAAGTTCACTCATCCTCTATAGAAAAGGGGGATCGTCCGACCATCTGGTCGGAAAATCCTCCCTTTGGGTGTCTGGCGGGCAACTGCTCAACGATTGATGTCGGATATAGTCTTATATACGTCGTTCGCGCGGTAAACTCTAATTGCGCGATGCAGGATTTGTGTGACGTCAGGTTTGTGATGCGTAGTCCGCATGTGGCGATGTAGATGCTGCCACAACCCTAATCGTCATCCAAAGTTTTTGTCAACTGCAAGACAATGTGTCTTCCCATAAACGACATATACCTATCACAGTAAACGAATACATAGATATTATAAATTATTATTTATACTCTGCAAAAAAGAACTTCTAAGTAAATGAAATTAAAAAGAAAAGCAAAAACTAAATCCAAACTACAACCATCTGTGTTATGACAGGCCAACCATAAACTCATTTGATCTTTTTACGCAGCGATTCCCGATTAGATCTAAAAGGGCCTTTACAAAGAGTACACTGTACGTATGCAGTGTGAAATGTCGAGACAAATTAAAGGCAGCTGCAAAGTGCCTGCGTGATTGGCGAGTGCACATTTAGATTTATGATTAAAGTGTGTGAGTAATATGGTCTGAAGCCCACTTTAGATCATCTTTTATTAAAAAGTTTTCTTTTTGTTTTTCTTTTAGGGCTGCCGTTAGACTGTCTTGTGTTTAATTTGTGATCAATGTGTGTTGTTTTTGTTCTGCTGAGTGAGTAAGATCGTTGTCTGAATAAGACTTTAATAAGTTGAACAAAATTACTTGAGACGGTACCTAATAAGCTCTGAAATCTTGACAAATCGTAAAAGTAATGTAAGTAATTTGAAATCAGTTTTGTTAATGGGCTTTCAAAAATGGAACGAAAGAACTGAGCAACTGAATAGACTCTTTGACTAAAAGTCTATGCCTAAAAGAGGTTACAAATGATATCAATTAGATTTGCCTCATTGGTCCAGTGGTCAGCAATAGGCTCGTTCTCTATTACATGGGACTTAAACATAACTAGCTAAATGTGGGTGTACTATAGGAACACCTCTTCCTAACGCTTCGGAGATTGCAGGCGTGACGTTTTTTCCCAATAAATACGGCGGCATGAAATTTTCAGTATGAGTTGTAAAAGATCTGTCAATTGATAGACTTGTTACTACGGAAATCCTGCCAAGACTGCACTATATCTTACACAGAGTCAGTATTCCCAAACATTTTCCAGTTACATTGTGCATAAATCGAATTAAAGGAAAAAAAAGACACGCAAAAATTCTAAGAAAGTAGCGGATTCAAATGGAAATCAATGTTCCTTTGTAACGCCCGTCACTGTGTTTCAATTGTAACAGCACTATTCAGACTATGTGATCAAGAAGGGTGTAAGTGACGTAAATCATTCTTAGGAAATTGCGATTTTGAACTTTAAGGGTTCCAATAAAATTACATCTTGTGTTTATGACGATTTATTTAAAAGAAACCTTGATATATGTTATGAGTCCAAAAGACACAAAGATTTTGACGTTGTTTAGAATTTATAATATATACTCTTTTGGACTTACGTCAGTTTGCTCTATTCCCTTACTAGACGTTGCGTGCCATAGTAACATTTAAGTAGGTATGTTGTTAAGAACATGTTTTCTAAGCAAATCGTATTTGTTTCCCGTTTTGGATAGTGTGGGATTTGAATAGATTTTGTTCTATAGATTTCAATTGGACCGTGAATGCCTATCCATTACTTGAAGAGGCTTATGTTGAAAGCTTTGAAACTCTCGTATTCCTACATTAGTATAAAAAAGGTATTGCTCCGAGGAGCATTTTGTTAGTGAATAAATGTATGTATCTATTGAATCTGAAGTGAGGTACGTTCAACCTCTTAAATAAAATGTCTCTTCATTAGAAATTCCTCCAAAAAAGAACATATATACTAATATTATAAAGCTGAAGCGTTTTTTTTGTTTGAACGAGCTAATCTCTGAAACTACCAGTCAGATTTGATAAAATCTTTTTGCATTAGATAGCCTAATTCTTAAGGAAGTTATATTTAACATCACGCTAAGGTCCTTAGGAGCAAAAATAAATAAAAAAGTCAGAAAGGACGCTAAGCGATAACGAAGTAGCTCGGGCGGGAAAAGGTATAAGAAGTCGTAAGATACCACAATCTTCCGACATCCACACGAACGAAATCGAAGGCAGAAGCTACTGAAGCTAGTTTCATATGAAAACAGAACACACGTAAGTGAATTAACAACCATCTACTATCAACATGTTTCACTGTTTTCTAAAAGAAGGAGACAATAAGTACCTACCTATAGTATAACTTAGTAATCCCTTAGCTCAAGCCGTCATAATCTATCCGCACGATTTTATTTGAGCATACCTACCTTATTAATGCATGATCACACTCGATCCGTACCAATTTACATTATTTGATCTATTCCACACTCAAGCACATATTCCATTTCTGCAAAGGGTTTATATCAATAATGAAAAATATTGATCACTCTGTTTCCTTAAAGGCTGGTATTAACCACAAAAAAAGCAATACACTGTTGAAAATAATAGATTATCTCCAAAAAAAAAAGCTTAGCAGCCCCCGATTAGGGTTTATTCCCGGGAATTCTCGTCCCGGGGATTCCCGGGAAATCCTTAGTTCTCGTTTGCGAAAAATTCAGGTCGAGAGAAGTCGAGAACTCGAGAAATCATTTGTCTAAGAATATCTTTTTCTTTAAATTGGTTATTTTTTTATTTAATCAGAGTTAATCAGAGAGAAGAAAGTAGTTTAAGTTTATTAAAAAGTTGATTTTGATTATATTCTATGAAAAGAAGAAAAAAATACTGTAATTTGTTGTTATTGACGAGAGGTTTTGTTGATTGTTGTCCAATTTAAATACACAAAATGTGTATTAACGACGATTTTCTTTATTTAAACAAAAATGAAAATTTCTCGGTTTCCCGGGTAATCCCGAGAAATCTAGTTAGAGAATTCTTGAGACCCGAGAAATGAAAAACCTCGGGAAACCATAAACCCTATCCCCGATAAACCCACAAATAAAATACAATTACAAACCAAAACAATAAATGATACAGCACCTCCAAAAGACAAATGGCCCAGACAATTAATATCGAAACCCAACACTATCAATGTTTTTCGATATTAATCATTAATAAAGTGATATAGACAGAGCTCTATTGTCGGTGTGATGGCCCGCCCTAATGGACTGTCACACACACTCCCCTATTGTTTCAGAATAATAGCGACACATGAAATTACCTGTCTTTCATACGAAGTACTGTGACATATTATAAATTAAGCGAAAACAATGGTTATGTCACAAAGGGCTCTGAATTTTGTACTGTGGGTAACAGCAAACTGACGTTTGTGGTTCCCTTTGATTTTGATGTTTACAATTACGAGGGAAATTAATTTGTTTGCTTATGACAGTGGGTTGATTAGTCTAATGTGACAGTATTAATCATAGTAAGCTCACAATAGTATACATTATTTATTTCCAGATAAGCTTGCGTTTACCCATAATTATACCACTTACTAGATGTTGAATGAGAATGTAGTCAACTTATACAGTATGATTGTGTGGAAGATATTCATTTACTTATGACTTTGAAGACTTCAAGATGAAATAGTTTCCGAGAGCACTCCATCACGAGCCGGTGGGGCTGCACTAAGGGATTATTGCGAGAGGAAGTGGCCACATGTAGGTACTGTAATAGGTATTTACATTTTACACTTCGAGGTCTATCCGTATATGTATGTTAATCTTACACTCTTATTAATTGGGATATGTGATAATTATTAAAAATACTGAATATCTATCACTAGCAAATATTTTTATTTTTTCAATTTATTTATTTATATAATCACTTACAACTATTATTACAGGTACAACCCAATGTAATAGTGAAGGAAAATTAATAATAACAAATTATTTTCTAAAACGTATTACATATATCATATCGTAAACTGTGATCACCAATTGATACTCTTAGCATTAATAATAATATCCCCATCATTGACCTAATAATAACAACAACAATAACAGCAACACAATGCAATACAGTAACTAGCTTCATATTTCTGAGTGACCGACTCCTTGACAATTCAAAAGTGCCTATAAATGGTTTAATTGATATAAATGCTTTGAGTTGAGTTTGAGTTTATCGTATGCGTGTGATCACAGAGATTGCGAGAGATCGCCCTAGCCAATGATTATGAAGATATTTGATATTCTGTAGATTCAAAACTGAAACGTGTAATAGTGCTTACTATTGTAATAGTGCCTACTATTGTACGTTACGTGAAGGAATGAGGAATTTATGCAACGCTTATAGCTAATAACAACACAACACTGGTTGACACCAATGAGCTTACAGTCACTAGTCCAATTGTCGCACAATGATCAAGTACCAACGCAACACCTAGTCATAAATACAATTCTAAAACAACCGTGTAAGAGAACACAACACTAAAATCTGAAAACAATTTACAATGACAAAGATCAGTAGCGACACTGATTTGTAACACAACTTAACTGATTCTCTTAAAATGGAAATGTTCAGCACACGACCCTTTGTTTTATTCTGCACTCGTGGAGTCAATAGTACTACATGAATCACACTTGAGTCATAGAGTATGAAAATAAATTGCGGTTGTTCGCGCAGAGAGGGCATACCAATTAGGTGTGATTTCAAAAGACACTTCAACTCTAGTTGAGATGAAAGATGTTGCCGTAAATAGTATTGTTTTGCACTTTTGTGAAAGTTGGGAGCAGTATCTTCTAGATTTATGTGTACCCTGTTGAAATATTCGAGAGAATGTGCTGAGTTGTTCAACTTTGCTATTCTAAATTGATGTCTTGGCGCACCGAGGTGGTTTAATTTTGGATGTTCTCGTAGACTTGCATAATGAATTTTGTGTTGAGTTCAAGTTCAAACTATATATTGAATGAACTAGTTGTAAAAGTTTTATTTCGAATAAACGTTAATAAAACATCTTCACTGCCATAATTAATAGTGTAATTAAACTATTAAAGCACTCTAAATATAATATTCCTCTTCACAAAAAAAATTGTGTACTATAGTGTCTATAATATAGTCCAGCTGCTCCCAACTACTACAGTATAAATAACAGCACTGGATTTAGCATAATGTAAAGGTCGCTTTAAATCCTGTCTTACTTTTAATTTATTTTCCTGCCACACTTGCAACGAACATAAATCTCACGCTTAATTTAATTTCCAGCCATTTTTACTGAAGCGTTACAATATCCATTAATATTGTAGCTGTCCTTTAAAATCATGTCTCTCCCTTTGCCATGCAGATTTGGACAAATTCTGCGCAAAGGCAGCAGACGCAGATTTATCAATTCTTAGAATCCACAGGACATTACACCGTTGTAAATCTTCTAATCTTATGTGAAATTCCCTTTTACTGTTTGAGAGAAACTGCTGTTACCGTATTTGGTGTTGAAGGGTTTGTTGGTTCACGAAATGTCAAGATTGTATTTGTGCCCCATAACTCTTTCATTATTATTGTTGGAGTTTAATCCTTTACTATGCCTTGTATTTTGCGTATTATTTTCCCTCTCGTCTCAGTACTGAACGATCAAACTATAATCTTCATAATTACTGCGAAGCTAGTTTTTGCCAATTATCATCTAGTAAAATCTTACTTATTAGTTGGCGTTGCCACGTATCTATCTATATACATCAGTTCTGATTCTGTAAGGTACATTCACTCACAAAAATAAATTACCTGGCCCATTTTTAACTGACCACTAGTTCAAATGTTAAAGTTTATTCCTTTTTTGTACCGCCAGCAAAGGCATCTGTAAATGATGTAACGCAATTAAAAAATAATAAATCATAAGGTCTGCATAGCTTCCTACGATAAGATCAAGACGCTAATGGTCCACCGTCCAGCCTAATAGCTTACTAGCAATATTAATAAAACTATTTTTAGTTAACATTTTTATCCAAACCGAACGATGCGTTGAACACACCGACTGAACACTTTTATCTATAATAAAAATTACAATATTTCTGTTTACCCGGTTAGTCTATAAACTTTTGTGTTGTAATAAAAACAACACAACCAACCGAGTTTATGATATGAATTACGATATTATAAACAGTAATCTGGTTATATGAGAGATTGGTGCACTATTTTAAATTGACTCTTTATTTCGAGCTTGCTGTATCATACATGGTTATTGCATAGTTTTACGGTTATTCGAGGAAATATACATAAATTATGGATTTTATGTGTAAGTACCTCAGTTTTTTTTTTAACTAGGGCATCTCGCATGTGACCACCTAAGGGGTCGTAGCTGCTTAACCGGGCTTTCCTGTGGCTGCGTTAAGCTTCTACACTTAAAGCCTCCAACCAGGGGCATAAACTATACTAAATTAATACTAAGCGAACGCTCGCTAATGGCGCCCCCTGTGGGGTACGGACCTCGGCTTAGGGCGTCGCTGGCGGGAGGACAGCAAGAAGGGACAGGCTGGATCAATGATAAATTATTATTATTAATAGGGGAATTTAAGACTACAGGCTCAGCGTCGACGCGGGCTGGTGCATCTGCGAGCAAGGGTCGGGGAGGAGTATCATTTACTCTGGGGGGTCGCGGTCGCGATCGCGGTGGACCTCGACGGCGAGGTCGATAGGACGGGTGTCGTCGTCTGTGCTTGTATAATGTACTGGTGGCCCTACTGCTCTCCTGGTGGAGGGTTATGGGGTCATCAGGGTCGGAGAGGATATGCCTCGGACGGCGGGTCTTACTAATGGTTGAAGGGACATAGTTTGCTGCCTCGACAACCAGTGGGTTGCGATGTTTGGCAGCGGAGTCAAAGTAACGCTTGGACATGCGTTTTAGGAACTGGTGGATCGTGGGGATTTTGAGGTCGAGATGGAGGATCTCATTCCTAACGTAACAAGGGGCTCCCGTGGCCTTACGGAGGAAACGGTTTTGAACTGTCTGCATCCTAAGGATCGAGTGAGGTTTTGCTTGTGCAAAGACGGAGCCCGCATAGGTCATGATTGGCCGAATGCACGCCGTATAGATGCACAATTTGCACTTGAGTGACAATTTGCTACGTGCATTCAGGACATAGTGGAGTCTACCGAGAGCGAAAGTGGCTCGTGAGCGAACCGTCTTTATGTGCTCTGCGAAGGAGAGATGCTGGTCAAGAGTTACACCTAGGTATTTGGCTCGCTTGCCCCAAGGGATCGGCTTGCCGAACATGGTGATTGGTCGGGGAATGGTGGGTGAACGACGCGGTCTCTAAAAGAGGACCGCTTGACTTTTGTCGGGATTTACTTCGATTCTCCATAACCTAAACCAGGCGCCAAGCTTGTTGACTGCCCTTTGTAGATTTAGGAGCATCTGAGTCGTACAGTACCCTTTTCAGTAGATGGCCGTATCGTCTGCGAACAGAGCCAACTGCGCCTTCTTATGCTTAGGGATATCGCTTGAAGAGTGTGAACTGGAGGGGGGAGAGCACGGAGCCCTGGGGGACTCCCGCGCGTATGGGTCGGGGGGAGGAGAGCGCTCCTTCTATGCGATAGCGGAAGGTGCGGTTCGACAAATAGTCTCGTATGATGAGCACGAGACGATCCGGCACGCCGAGTTTGTAAAGCTTATATATTAAGCCGTTGTGCCAGACTTTGTCGAACGCTTTCGCTATGTCAAAGAAGATTGCGCCTGTTAACATACCGTGGTGGAAGCCGCTGGTTATGTGTTCTACTATACGGTGGGCCTGATGCACGCTAGAGTGCTGGGTTCGACAGCTGAACTGTTAGTTGGGGATGAGGCCCTTGGTCTCTGCGTAGTCTCTGAGACGCTTTTGAATAAGCCTCTCATAGATTTTGCCGAGAACCTTGAGCAAACTGATGGGGCGGTAACTGGAAGGTTCGGATTTGGGCTTACCGGGCTTTGGGATGCCGATGACGGTGGCCTCTTTCCACGATTGGGGAAAGATGTTGTTGCTTAGAGCACCATTGAAGATGGTGGTCAGTAGCATGATCAAGTGAGTGGGAAAGAGTTGGATCACCCTATTGGTGAGTCCATCTGAGCCGGGGGCTTTGCGTTTCTTGAGACCTTTGATGATGTCATGCACTTCGTCTGGAGTGACGGGAGGCAGAGGACTATCAGGATCTTCAACGGGTGGGAGAGAGGCTCTACGTTCGACTTCAGCGTCGACCTTTTTAAGGTGCACTTGGTCTACTGGTAGGGAGCCGGGTGAGCATTGAGTCTCTAGACTATCGGCTAGGCGTTCGGCCTTGTCGACGTCGTCGAATGCTATGGATTTATCTGGGCGGACTAATGGGGGCATGGCAGCTGTCTGCTGGGATCTGAGTTTCCTCTGGAGTTCCCAGAAGGCCAGGTGGTTAGGTTCTACAAAAATTTAGTTTATTCCTGTCAAACGACGATTTCCCATTCTGAAATAGACTAAAGTGACACAACTTAACTATATTTTAGTTTGACAGCACTATGATAGTACTGAGTTTTTAGTTTAGTGAAAATGGCAATTTTGCTATTCTGAATTTGACATTTTTCATCTAAAATTTTGGTAGTAAAATACCAAACCAGACTAAACCTGACAATTTTTTATCGCGATTAAAATGGTGTGATCTAAAATTCACATCAACATTTCACGTGCAAAAAAAAAGTACTGTATTTATTTTTTCTTTTGCTTATATCTCGAAAATGGTGCGTCCTATCGCAAAAATAATGAAAAATTCGACCCCCTTTATAAGACCCACAAACCCCTAAACCTGAACATGTAGGTAATATTTTTTCAGGTTTTCCATACAAAAAGTGAAAAATTCCATATAAAACACGTCAAGGCTGCACCCGGCGCGCGCCTCCGGCTCTAAAAAAAAACACGGGTTAGGGCAAACCACGGGTACCACGTGGATTCGCGATTGTCAAATTCTATTTTAGTTGTGCCAAAATTATTTTTTAGTTTAGAGAATTTTATTTGCAGAATAGCTCTAAGATTCTCATAGCCAAAAGTAAGGAACATTAGTGATAGTTTAGTTAGTTTAGTTCGATATACAAGAGAATCGGCACCAGTGTTTCTTATTTATTTCTCCTCAAAGCATTATAGAAAATATGAATATCAGATGAAATTTAAATTTCATCCAAAACATGACAATCAGAAAACAATAACAAAGCATAATCGAAAATTTAACTCTGACTAAAACCTACAAAATGATTATTTCACAATCTAGGTTTACAACGAAACGCCCGACAGACAATAGACAGAAATCGCAATGAACTAAGCACCATGATATATTGACAGAGTACATCATGATGTATTGGTACCGTACGTGTGTACGATGGGGCAGTCAGAATTGTCACCGCGACCTATGGCAGGTCATACATCAACTTAAGACAATAAAACATGGACGACCGAAGTGGGTATTGCGAATGGAGGTTTATCGGATTCTGCAACGGTCACTAACGCCGCATTAGTCTTTATAAATCATGTTACTTAGATCGGTGGACATGTTTTGAAATTTTCGATCAGAGGTAATGTGTTTTAGTGTAAAGTTTTATCAATATTTCTATAACTAAAAAGGTTTTCATCATTTACAATTGTAAATAATGAAAACCTTTTTACTTAGATTAAACTTTAACGTTTGATTTAACTTTTTTTGGGATTTAATTATGAATAAGGTAATCCTTTCCTGCATTGTAATTCACATTGAATCATTAAAAGACTGATCACATTAGGACCTAAAATGCCCCACCCTTGGGGCAAACCATGCGTATTTATAAAAAAATTGTGTTTGTATGGAATTGCCCGATGAATGACTATAGTCGAGCCTCAAATTAATTGGATTCTTCATATTATACGCTGTTAAGTCCACGAAACTAGGTTTCTAGTCCTGTGTCAGTATCAGTGAATCTAAATATTTCTATTGCTCGAGCGCCATACGACTGATACGATCGTCTATTGTCTTACGATTTTATCATTGGTGCAATGCTCGTTTGGCTATGGTGCATTAATGACCATCTTTGTGTATAATTATAATATGGTAGATAAAAATAACGGCTGATTCTATCAGACTCGAGTGTATTTTTTTTTTTTGACTTGAATTAGCTTTCAGCATCAGCAATGTTATTAGCTCTGTGACCAAATAATTTAAATTTCCCAAGGCTATGTAAAAATTACTCAATTCGTAATTTAAATTTAATATTAAATTTTGCGTCGGTAACATATGCTAAAAGAGGAAGAGTTAAAGCTTTCATAATAGTTAAAGTGAAATAGAGAAATGATTATATCGATTTCATAATCGGTATATTTTACAATTTGGAACCACTCTATCGTGAATATAAACAAGTCAATTAAATTGATTATTGCGAATCTTAAACGAATTTAGAAATTTGGACTGACTAACAATAGTACAGTCCTTATATCACAATACCGAATTTGTTATTTTTGGAAATACTTTTACAGCCCAATAGTCAATTACCCATTCCTATATCAATAGGATTGTTCTGAAAAGATCCTAATACAATAGCTCTTTGTCTCTGAAGGGCAGGCTTTAGTCTATTACGTTACATTTTGAAAGTTTCCAAACTCCTGAATGGAGTTCTTAGTTAATTTCGGTGCAAATAGACTCCGGTAGAATTATCTCAGAACCACTTTCAACGGTCGTACATATTGATTAGGTTCCGTATGTGTGTTGAGTTCTTTGAACGGGATAGGGAAAAGTACTTGACTAGTTTTTCTACAGTAGTGTTTTTCATGTTTAAATGTTCCTAAACAAATCTATAACTAATTGTTTTGTCATCGATAGGATTACGAGGATCGACGATTCATTTTTTTCATAGCTCATACTACTTCTCTGGGAAAGTATATTCTTGTTGCTACATTTATATCTGTAATTTGCATAGTGTACATAATAAAGAATATTCTATTCTATTCTTGATTTCATCGACAGTAATATTTCTTATTGACTTTCACTATGACGCCTGCCTAAGAATGAAAAACTAAATTGATATTCTCGAATTAGAACTTATTATTTAGCCCAACATTTTTCTCTCATACCAGAGTTCTATAGAAAAATAAACTTTCAACGAAGAAATAAAAATCACTGTATTGATACTATAAGCTCCAGTCTCCATTGCCAATCATTCCCTCTAAAAACTAAATTAAACTAAATAAGGCATAAATACCCTAAAAGCTACTAAAGACATCATCAACGAAAAAGAAGATCTTACTGCATTAAAAACATTTTCGGCCGATACGTTCCATTCGGAAACGGTCCTAATTACTTAGACGTTCCTTACTGCTGATTCCAGTCAAAACACAGATAAAGAAGGTGGAATCCGTTCAAGGAGCGGAAACAGGCGCTCGTACACATAGACGAGAACATACGGATATATATATATTTTTTAATTTTTTTGCGTGTTTATCAAATAACTTCTCCCGCTCTTCTTCCCGCGAGCTCGGCAGGCATCGGTCCTAGCGGACCCCGTCAGTTGTGCTGAGCGGCGAGCCATTGCTCACCGTCCGCAACAAACTGTCTCAAACGAATGCAAGTCGTAAGTCCGCTTGTACTCGCTGTACGTGAAGCGTCTCTATATGTACATGCGTTTTCATTCGTTGTAAGGAGCTGACCTTCTGTACGTACCTATTTTGTATTCCAGTGCAGACTAATTGGATGCCCGTTAATTAGTTCTTGAAATCTCCGTAACAGACTCGTTCCTCAGTGCTAATTAGAATAACAGCTACATCGCCAATTAAATGAGAATATAATAAATTGTTTTCGTTTGTATGTATACAGTAGTCTAGGTTTGCTCACCTTTGATCTTAAATTATGTCACCTAAGCACGCGACTGCTGGCTTTTGTTGTGTAACTATATTAAGATAGGCTGGGCGTAAACATAGCCATTATCTGAACGACCTTTTAAGGGTTAGGCAAAGGTTAGTCCTAGTTGGTGACATTTATACAGCAATAGGACAAAAGAGAGTACTGCGAATTATTAGGTTCCTACATGTATTACAATTTGAACCAATAGAGCATACATTTTTGTAGCAAATAAGGGCTGGGCTGATGTCTCGACTATGATACAGACTAAGGTCATAAATAAAATAATAAACATAGAGAATTAGCATAATAAGATGCTACCCAAATCAGCCCCAAAGATATCTCTCACATTTCCAAACAACGAGGTTCTACAGGAAGCTTTCAGAATAAAACTATCTCAGATAGGAAATTACGTAATTCTGCAGAGGAGCGAACTTTGGAAGCATTATGATCACGTATTTTCTAGAACTCCGTGGTACTAGTTTCCAGGACATCTGGCACTTTGTAATTGATATGCCAACTTTGAGTGATTAAAACACACCTTTTCTATTATTTTGATTTAAACACTTTTTTTGGGTGTTTATCAGTGCGTTCGCTTGCTAATAAAAATGCTCTTTGTAGGGGAAATTGGCTTCCAGTTTTTATTTTGAGCGTTATATGAAGTGGATATTTCAAATTGGACATCATAAAATTGTGAGCTAATTCATTTTAAAGTTTTATTAATGCAACCATAGAGATAAAATAATAAATATTATACCTTTCCGAGTGGAAAATAACGTCCACTTTAGCAAGTGCCCTTAATATTTACACAATTATTTAAATAGACCGTAAAGAATACTTCAAACACACTCCATATTATTAGTGTTACGTCCGCTGTATACTCGGTCACAGGTGGCGCCACTTTCCTCTATTCTCAGAGCTTTACACTCGCGTTTAATTTCATTACGAATGCGTGCTTCCTCTCCAGTTAGTTTCACTAATTTGCTGAGCTCTGTGTAAAGAACGAACAACTGACCACGAGCGCTGAGTGATTTTAAATATGCATTTTTATCTACATTTTCTGACGAAAAATTATGGGATGAACTCGTTTGGTTTGCTAAAAAAGCAAGAGTACAGTATATGTATACTTTAAACTGACATAGTAACAGAATCTTTTACTATGATCACTTTCTAATTAAGCCATCATCAACATTAAGCATCAGTATTAATGATTTGTCGTTCCTTATAATAAACTTTAGTTTATTCAGATTCGTGTCTCAATTACTGCATTGACACTCATTATAACTCAGTCTAACCCATTTCACAACATGAGCGTGACATTAAACATACAGCTGTACTTGTAGGTCATCCAAAACACTACTACTGGCTGTATTCCAAACAATTTGACCAGTAAAACAATAGCAGCACGTAAAAAACTTCGTGATACGGGAACACGATGCGGAAATGTTGACAGGAGACGCAAGACAACTGTTGTCACCGAGTGACCTGTGGTTGTAGATAATGCTGCTGATGCGGGCTCAATCAAAAGGGGCATTGTATGGACGTGTTTGAGAATGTGATGGTCAAGTATAGTAGGATGATTATCTGATTTTGCAGAAATATATATATATACGTACACTGATAGAAATATCTGGTCTAGCTTTTATATAAGCTAGACCAGCTAGCCAGCAGTTGTAAGCTGTGCTTACCTGTAATTGACTGTGCATTACAGGATAAGGGTTATTATGTATGGTTTTATATTGTAAAAGATAATTGCAATGCACCTCGTTAGTAATCCTTAAATAATAAACAAATAAATAAATAAATAATGATGGTTGTGATGGTGTGAAAAAAACCGAATCCTAACTAATATTATAAATAGGAAAGTGAGTTTGTTTATTATTATTATTATTATTGAACAAGTGGAAATCATATTTTCTGATCTTGTCCAAACTGCTTATTGCTGATGAAAATATTACCAAAATCAATCTGCCTAGCCTTTTCCCAAGGGGTGCCTTCCAGTCTAACCGGATGCAGCTGAATACCAGGATTTTACATGGAGCGACTGCCTATCTGCCTTCTGACGACCCGTAACGACTGTCAAAGATCCATAAATGACAGCCGGGACCAACGACATAACGTGCTTTCCGAGGCACGGAGGAGTCTCGGTATGTAAAGATGGTCACCCATCCACAGACCAACCCCAGCAAGCGTAGCTTAACCTGATGGATTGACCAGTGCGGCTGTTCTTACTTAGCCACGAGTTCCGGCAACGACGAGCCAACTGGCGAACTTATGATGAAAATATTACCATTATTTGTTTAACTTTCGACACCTACCTTGCCACAATCCAGAATCAAAACCTATCTACTGGTAAAGTCTAATTATTGACCTGAGTTTAGTTCTCTGTCTACACTTGCTATCGTATCTTGAATGCCTCGACTGTCCCTCCTTCTATGTTTGCTTCGTTGTTCAGTCTTACGTTAATGACCTACGTTTTCCTCACATACATCACCAGCTAATCTGTTTACACCTCGTAACTGCTTAGTCAGTGCATCTGTAATGTTATGTTTAACCACACCAAATGTTAGGCGCAGTCACCGCATGAAATAGTTCACTCACCACTACGCTGGCGCGTTCAATGCGTGAAGTTCTTACGTGGTCTAATAATAACCTCGTTGAGGTTTTTATTGCCGTTCTGATATTTCTGTTCCGAGCAATTGTTTGTGTTTACCGCGGGTATTGAAATGATTGGTCTATTATGGTGGTTAACGATATTATCTTAAACTTACACCTGATTCTTTTGTGTAGGTAAGATTAGCGCCTATTATAGCTTTTTTATTATCTTTGATTGTTAACCATACGATTGCGGTTATGGTTTGGGGATTGTCCTCTTAGTTTTCAACTCAATCGGAGTCACGGGTTAAGGTCAGTGCTTACATACTCGAGTTGACGTGCATGTTCCGTTTACTATGCAATTAAAATAGTCTAGACCTTTTACCAAGTTGTGACATTATAACTCCCAGATTAACTTTGTCAAGTCACGCTAAGTAAGTATACGTATATGTGTGAGTGACTTAGCACGGTTTCGGTCAAAGACAATCCCATTCTCATTTCGATTATAAAGTACAAATTGCCGAGTTATTTCGGTCCAAACACCTGAATCTGGTCCACTGGTGGATTTAAATTAGGAGGTAGATTCGATTTGGAATCGGACCAGAAAAACTCAAATCGCCAACTTCCATTTCTTGTGTCATTTAAGGAAAGCCCACTAATGTTTACCGAGCTCAATAATCTGTCCACCACAAACATTAATATTGAACGTGTGTCATAATATTTAAAATTTAATCTAAGTCCCAGCGTTCGGTAATCGTATTTGCCACATCTGAATCAAGGAGACAAATAACATTATTCAAGTGGGTACCTACCACGAAATACGTTATTCTGTCACTTATAAAGTTAATTCAAGTCTACTGCTTTATACGATAGCTACAAATTCATTGGAACCAGTTACGTTCATTTATTTCAATGTCCATAATAGGGCTTCTCTTCTAATAACATTAAATTAAAATACTTACATACCTTGTATTTGATTGAGTTATAAAGTATAAAACGAGGTCACGGTTTGGAGACCTTTTAAGGGCTCAAATCACCTGCTAACAAATTACTCGTGGAAACTAAACAAGTCTTACAAATAAGTAATTCATTAAGAAGCACGCAAGAGATCCTTTAAAAAGATTTATTCGCGATATTGTACGCTTGTAACAAACATTCCAAGTACACTACTTAAGACATCCGCGAAGATTTATGCTTTGTACAAACTACAGGATACAGACCCATCCCTAGCCCTTATTACGTCCCAATAAAGTTCAATATCGTTGTAATAAATTAAGTTAATAAAACATATAACGATGCAGGCTTAGTTTTAATACGCTTACTTGGCTGCCGACATTGGTTACGTTGTCACACCAAGATAAATAGCCCACAGACGTTTATATAAAGTGACAACTTCGTCACGAGCGCTTGAATTAATGGATGACAACTGGCGAAGTTCGACGGTTGAGCCACCGGTGTTAACTTTGTTTTATTGTTTGTTTAACTGATCGTTAAACTATAGCTATAATGACAGGTACGTGTTAGGTAAATAGGTATATGGGTTAATAGCCCGTTAAGTCGCTAACTAGTGTTTCTTTGAGATTATTTTAACTCCAGTTAATGTTAGCGCAGGTAATCCTGAAACAACAATTTATTTTTGAAAATTATTACGAAAAAACATCTTGATATACGACCGAAGATTAGTTTTTATTTCTGAGTAGAATTATTATGGCTGGTTTTTATAGAAGAGAGGATTACTATGCAAATTATATTTTGCTAAAATATTTCACTAACGTTGGGTCAGGGTTAGCTCGAGCCAATGTTTATTCAAGCAGGTTTATGAAACTACCTTTATAAATAAATAAATAACAAACAAACTTACTCTGGCTTTTACTTACTAAGGTAAAAGTAAAAAAGTATGTCTAAGGTTTTACTCAGACCCTTCAAATTTGTTTTAAACAGGTTTTCAGTTAACCCCCTGAAATTTAGAATTCCCAGAATCTTGAAGTTCTATAGGAAAGTAGCTCAGACTTTTCATTATACTGACACTAGCTCAACTAAAGAATTTTTAGTTACGTAGCTTTTAGTGCTCCACTTCAGGACAAAAGTATTTTAAAAAAACCAGAAAGGATGATGAAATCTCACCTAAGCCGAATAATAGAGAAACATGGCGAAACTGTAAGGGCTCCTTACAGTTTCGTAAAACCGACCAACAGAAAGTCGGGATCACACAATTAAAGTTTCGAACCATACTTTACTAAATGACAGTGTCAAAGAAAAAAAATCTTTTTTCAGCTAACTAACAGTTTTTAATTGATAAACTTTTTCTTTTAAGTTCGGAACTTTCATTAAAAATACAAAAGATGGTCACAGAAGTTTGAAAAATTATCCCCACTCGTCACGCGACGGTCCACTTCCAAGGTGTCAAGTTACTGGGCACGCCACAATTGCGGCGATAAGTCCCCTCTTTGAGGAGTGGCTTGAGAGGCGCCATGGCGTCCTCACCTTCCGCCTGACGCAGGTCCTCACCGGACACGGTTGTTTCGGGAGGTTCCTGTTCCGCGTAAGGCGGGAGGAAACGCCCGGGTGTCACCACTGTGTGGATCGCCCGGAGGACACGGTGGAGCATACGGTGGAGGTCTGCCCGGCTTGGGCGGAGCACCGCCGTGTCCTCACGGAGGCGATCGGCGGCGGCGATCTCTCGCGTCCGGCCCTGGTTCAGGCCATGGTTCGGAGCGAGAGTGCATGGGAGGCCGTCACCTCCTTCTGCGAAGCAGTTATGCTCGCGAAGGAGGAGGCGGAGCGCGCGAGGGAGATGCAAGCTGCACGCCCTCGCGGCCCTAGTCGCCGCAGGAGACGCCCCGGGCGTCGGGAGTCCAGAGCCGACTTCCGGCCACCGTAGGCGCGGGCTTGCGGACGGTGAGCAATGGGCAGCTCGCCGTCCGATAAGGACCAGGCCCGTGTCGACGGCGCGTTGTGTTCCACGCGCGCCTCAAAGAGATGTCAGCACCAACCGACGGGGTCGAAAGACCAATGCCTGCTGGGGTTGCGGGTTTGTCCGAAAGGGATAACGCGGCCCCGGCACACAGGCAACGGAAGGAACACGGGTGGGTTTTAGTCAGTAAAAGTCTGACACACCCTCTCGCTCTGCCCAGAGCGGGAGAAGTCATTTGATGATTTCCCAACCTCAAAAAAAAAAAAAAAAAAAGGTGTCAAGTTACAGTATACATCAACAAAACTTGATGGATCGCGTTTTACTACCACTATTAACCTTCCGACTATAATTGACTGTTACTCGCGACTTACTGTTAAGCTGTAATGGACACTTAATTTAAGATTATAAGCTGTTATAATACTGTTAGGGTTCGAGTAGACAATTAACACTTCATCGATGAACGTGTCGTGTTGCTTATGATTTTTGATCAAAGTCAGTACATAAAAGGCACTTTTGAACGTCAATCAGATGGATACTACTTTTGACCACTGACTTCATCTTCAACTAAACCGTTGGACGTGAAATGATTTGACCATTATCATCACGTTAACCAAATGAAGTGGTGATTCCAATATTAAAATTTGTTGTTTGGAGACTGAGAAATTGGTTTAAAGTTTTTTTTTATAAAAAATATAATTCTGCAACAATTATAGTTTTGATCGGTTTCTATGGCAGATGCATGAAAAAATCACTTAATCACGAGCTTATTACTGATTTAGAAGTTCTTAAAAGATCGATTAACTGTAAATTGACCTAAATATCGACTAATATTTATGTATGCGGTAGGTAAACGATCTTGTGTTGGACAAATTGCATGGTCGATAATGTAACCGTTGGCTCTGAGAGGTTTTTTAGTTATCTTTATGTTGTCATCGCCTTTTTTCGATGTTTAGTAAAATTTATGTTTGGAAGAAATTTAAAGTATAGTAAATAATTGAATCGAGGTTAATTGGTATTAGCACTACCTTTCTTAAAATCGGTTCGTTTTGATTTTTAAACAAATACTACTCGTTTTCGGTTCATTTAAGACAAAAAAAAAATTGTAACAAACGCTCTGGAAGGTTTCTGAAATAAGTTTTTTCGGGAGAATACTTAAGCATTCTATATTTAATTTTTTGTTGGCGTGCATCCTCACCCACTGCCAGTTGTGGATGAGGTGAGGATTGCTTTTTCTCCTTCTAAACCTCTCTATCTTGTGCATTTTTAGTTAGAATGTTATTACCATTTCCTTTTTTTTAAAGCAACGTAATGTAAAATTTATTTCCAAAGAAGATAATACAAGCTAAGAATATTAATTTATTTTTTATTGTCTAAAACAATTATTAGGATAGTATCTCTATATGTGCACTAATAGGTAGGGGCTTAAGAAGTTTATGGTAAATGTTAAGTAAATAACTATAAACATTTAAAACAAGGAACTCTCACTTACGGGTCAAACGGATCGAAGAAAGTGTTAGGGAATGTTTAAGGCGACGATGACAGACTTTTAATGATTTTATTTATACTGCAGATCACGTCTAAAAAAGTAGTGTTAATGATTGGGAAAAAAAATATGTTAAATAAGAGCATTTTCTTAATAACTTATTATATGAATATTTTAAATTATGTATAAATCACATAGCGAAATTAATTTGGAAAGTTATGTCTTACGCGGATAAAAAACTGAGAATCACGCAAAATGTATTAGCGTATTTTTCTGAAACCTTCACCATTTTAAAGATAATTTAATTATTGATCTTTTAGTATACGTGGTTTATTAAAATACCTTTTGTTTTATGTATATTGAATTAATAATGCGTCTAATTTGGGACAGCGCTCCTTGATGGGCGAGTCCTATTACTGGCTAGACGACGTACGACGCGTTGCAATAGCTCAACACAGAACACGCAAACTTACCATATATCTGCGTCTTAATTGCATTTATTATTTAATTGACATTGGAGTTGTGTTGCCAACCAATTCACTTTTTGAAAAAGCCTTCGGAAGTACATACGTAAATGAACTCACACCTTTTTCTCATCGGGGTGGGCAGAAACTACAGAATGCCATCTGCTATGATCCTTACCTACATTTATACTCTTATTGCTTCGTTTAAGTTCATACAGTACAGCAGTACAGTATAAACAACCGGAATGTAGGAAAACTAACGGGCCTAATTATTGGGGTACGCCTCAAATCAAATCTTTTTATTGTGGGCATAGGTTATACAGACAGATGTTAGGTTAATTACAATATGTCATGCCTAATAGGCATACAATAATTATGTCAACACGCAGTATAAAACAATTCTTAGGTATCACTTATAAAGTCGCGAGCCAACTTCCGGCCACCGTAGGCGCGCGCTTGCGGACGGTGAGCAATGGTAGCTCGCCGTCCGATAAGGACCAGGTCCGGGTCGACGGCGCGTTGTATTCCACGCCCGCCTCAAAGAGATGTCAGCACCAACTGACGGGGTCCGTAAGGGTCAATGCCTGTCGGGGTTGCGAGTTTGTCCGACAGGGATATCGCGGCCCCGGCACACAGGCAACGGAAGGAACACGGGTGGGTTATAGTCAGTAAAAGTCTGACACGCCCTCCCGCTCCACCCAGAGCGGGAGAAGTTATTTGATAATTTCCAACCCTCAAAAAAAAAAAAAAACTTAATAAAGCAAATCTTACAAAATAATAATTAAGTATATGGTGACAGATTGTAATAGGTACTAATTATTAAGAAAATCTTGGATTGTGTAGTAAGCTTTGTCAATTAAAAAATTACGCAATTTATATTTGAATAGTGGGAGTTCCTTGGTGCTTAAAATGTCCACAGGTTAAGTACTTTAGCGATTTTTGCTTATTTTGGAATGTACGCAGGGTTCAATCGCAAAGGGGCTTATGTAAGAATGTAGTTCTACGTAAAATCACGTACATTTAGTTGTAAATGCTACACTGCAGAGCAAGTTATGGGAATGCTCGTCTCGCCTGCGGGCACCTTAATGACCCATAACCCTGTTTGTCTTTCTCAACTCGCTCAGGCAGTTCAGCTTGTAATCCATAATATTGTTTTGATTAAGCTCCCACGTTCATTTGGGAGGTTAACGTATAGTTTAGGAGTTAGTGTGTCTTGTGTTAATGTGATTAAGGAAAGATAAGATAAGATTTTTAATAACCAGCTGTAGCAGCTTTGAAATTATATTTATACTCAATATTGCTTTCAATTATTCAACTATTAACGCGTCATTCGCTCCAACTTCTTGGTTGAGTTTAAAACTTTTACCGTGCCAACAGTGAGACAGAATGGGTTGAAAAAAATCTGTCTTTTTGCTACTTCTATTTCTTTCTGTTTCCTGATTCGGCCTAGCAGTTAAGAATGAGTCAATTTATTTATTTATTTCCATTCACTGGTTAGTTCAAATCTATGACGGCGCGTCTGAAGGTTTTAAGATGCCGAACTTACGGACCTGGATTTTAGAGCGACTATGACAGCCGTAACCCCGAGTACTACGAAAGGCGGCCCCCTGTCAGAATGAAGGATCGCGAAGTGGGATCGAAGTCGGCATTGATTACTGTGATAAGGCGACCGGGATAATGGTGATCATGGTGATTGGTGACTAGACAGCCGTTTTTTTTTTTTTGAGGGTGGTATATCATCAAATGACTTCTCCCGCTCTGGGCAGAGCGAGAGGGTGTGTCAGACTTTTACTGACTAAAACCCACCCATGTTCCTTCCGTTGCCTGTGTGCCGGGGCCGCGATATCCCTTTCGGACAAACCCGCAACCCTGGCAGGGTGACTAGACTACCCTTGCAGTGCAGTGAGTTGATTGATGTGCGCTCACGTCTTACGTACTCGGGGGAATGTCGTTTACATTATTGTTCATTCCCTAATGTGATCAGAGATATGTGATTATTCAGTTTCATTTAATTACATCTCCTAGCCCACAACCCCACGCATAACAGACAATAAGACCTCTTCTGATAAAGACGACGTATTGCCTTTTTAAACTTAATATTATAAAGAGGTAAAATGTGTTTGTTTGTTTGTAAGTTTGTATGTAGGGGTTTGTATGTAAGCTCCGGAACTACCAGTCGGATTTGAAAAATTATTTTTCCATTGGATAGCCCAAAACTTGGGGAAGGTTATAGGCTCGCGGACGAAGTCGCGGGCAGAAGCTAGTATACTATAATCCATTACAGAAAAGCTTTATTTACTCACAATAAAAAAATTAAAAATAGGCATGATTACAAAAATGTTTTTGTTAGTCCGTCTTTGAGGTTATCAAAAACTATTGGACACGTATTTTTTCTTTTTTTACGTAATCTAAAGATTACGGCGATACATTGAGGTAAAATGTGCCATGACGTCACGAGTATGTAGATTTTATACATACTAGAGTGACGTAGCGACCCCCACTCCCCAACTTAAAATGCGTTTTATCTAAGTAATTTTTTATTAATATGATAAAGCAAAAAATACGTGTCTAAGATTTTTTTATTATCTGACTGACGGACTAATTAGAATTTCATTCCAAGGCATCATCCCTATTATAGAGGGACCACGTTAGACTCCAAACTGAAGGCATAACTTTGACAATAACTGGTATTATCGTCCTCTCTCTATAGTTAGTTAATCCATATCCATCGGGGATCCGTTATTACCCATAAGCGCCACTTCACGTAAAATCTGACGACCTCTGCTCCCCTTATCACACTCCGGTCCAATCATCAGAGATCACAAACCTTTAGTAACCTCGTAAAAGCTACATTTATTGCATTCCGATTCTTCGTTCGAACGTTGTACTTATTCTATTGTTTGGTGTAGGCGTTCCGTGGGCAGTCGTTTATCGCCACAAGTATTTCAAAGCGTACCTATAATTAATTGCTTTTCAATTTTTTCTCTTGAATGTATTACATTATAAAATTAAATGTTCTTCCATTCATTTGTAAATTGATCGTTTGTTTGTACTTTCTTGGTTTGTTTATCGTCATCATTTGTTTTATATAGTTTTGGTTAGTTTATGAAATTGATATTTTAGTTTGAATCGAAAATAGGAATATTATTTTAATGTTTGTCTTGAAAAGTAATCTGCATTTATAAATAAGCAGTCATTGTGTATTTTGTTTTAACACACAAATTAATTATTAACAAAGTTATAGTGTTCATCTCATGCTAACCAAAATCCTTCGACGTTTGAATAATAAGTAACAGCCACACAGGTCGATCGATTAGGTTAAGCTTCGCTTGTCGTGGTTGGTCCATGGACGGGTGACCATCTTTATATACCAAGACCCCTTCATGCCTCAGGAAGCACGTTAAGCCGTTGGTCCCGGCTGTTACTTGTGGATCTTTGACAGTCGCTACGGGTCGTCAGTACCCCGAAAGTCTGACAACCAGTCTTACCAAAGAGTATCGTATTACCCAGTAACTGGGTTGGCGGAGGCAGTCGCTCCAAGTAAAATACTGGTATTCAGTTAGACTAGAAGCCGACCTCAACATAGTTGGAAAATAGATGATAACACAAAACACTTCCTAGTACAAAAAAAAACCAGAAATAGTAAAGCATAAAGGTACAGCTCTACGAAGGTTCTTAGCGCATTTATAGAAAAATATGTTCTACAAATACAGAAAAAAAAAAAAAAACTTTTTCATTTTATATCGTAATCCTACGATATAAAATGGATCACAATTTAAATCAAACATATTGTACGTGTCCAAGCCGCTCCGATCTAAAGCAAATGATAACGTTCTACTTAATTCTAATCCAAATAGGAACGTTACGGTCGTAAAATTGTAAATGTGAATCGTTTCCTGCTATTTGTTAGCGATTTAGAGTTCAACCTTTAGTAATGATCGTATTATAGTTTTATTTTGTTTCCAATTTTATGTTCCGGATTGATGTAATTTGGACTTACGATCTTTTCACTTTTAATCTCTGTGTTCATTTGAGTTGCAAGTTGTTGTGTAATGTTACGATTAAGATAAGTTAGAGCTTTTTTATGACTTTAACAAATGAAGATCGGAAGGTTTGATGGTGTTACAGAAATCTACGATTATGATTGAATTAATCACTGTAGTAAATCTTGCCTGTCACCTTATGACTGCTAAAAAAATCATGATTAGGGCTTCTCTTTTTACTAATATGAAGTTGGATTACAATTTGTGCTTTTGCACCACACGGATGAATTAAAAAAAACATTGTTTGACGGAATTTTTCTTAGGCCGCGTAGTCGGACGGAGTGATAATGTACGAAAAACAAAGGACAGTCAGGGATCTCGCGCACTGGACGGCCACGACTCCTGCCAGTCATGGTCCGTGGCCCGGTCTGCAGCTAGTTGGCCGTTGCGACCAAGTACGTGATTCGTATCGGTTTCTATAGTTTACCTGGTTGTGGTCTTGGTTGTGGCCATCTAGTGCGCGAGATCCCTCAGTCGGCGGCTGCAGTTGTTTTCTTTTTTCATTTTGAACTATACGTAGACGCTCAGAGTCGGCGGCTGACTATACGTTTTGGTGTGAACGTGGCCTTAAACTCGATGTGCCATATTTACGGCCAGGTACTGTATTTGATTACAGCTGTGGGCTGTTTATAAATCAGTCAACGTATTCACTTACTTTTTACAACTACGATTCACTGATTAATTGATTCCTATCAATCAATTCAATGGCAAGAAAGGGGTATGGTTGTTTTGATAGGAAAGCGATGGGTGGCCAAGTCGTCATTAGGTACATAGAAACGATTCAATTCTTTTAAACCTATCGATACAAGACATTTTTTCTTATTACTATTTTCATTGGTCTACATAATGAGAGACGTATTTCTTAAATGTATCGTAAAACCTACTAGTTTTTTACCTAGAATAATTAATTAAATAAATAATTAAATGAATAAATTCATTAATTGAAGTAATTTAAACCCATTGCCAAACATAAATGAACAAATATTCAATTCAATAAGATAAAATCAAAATAAATCAAATTAAATTAAATATCGATTCATATAAATAGATAAATAATGAAATGAATAAATTCATTTATTTCAAGTAATTTACACCCATTGCCAAACTTCAATTAACATATATCCAATTAAATAAGATAAAATCAAAATAAATCAAATTGAATGAAATATTGAATTCATATCAATGATAAAAACTATTAAGCAATGCTTTTAAGTCAAACGAATAGCCAAAATTATCTACTCACTTCCTACGCCTAACAATTAACTAACTAATTGATAGAAATCAATCAACCGAATAGCTAGAGGGGATAACTTAATCGATATTATAGAGTAGGTACTTCCTTTGTCCCAATCTGATTCGACATTATCCACGTACCACTAATTATTAATTGCCACCAGAATGCCATAAGCTTCAAGCTCGTCACATAGTTCTGTTAAAGGCTGCCTGTCCATTAGACCGGGTAAGCTGAGAAGAGCGAGAGAGCTTCAGAGAAGTGTAGCAGTGTCCTTGTCTATTGAAGCAGAGCGGCGCAAAAGCACAGTGCAAGACCGCGACTCCTGAGCGTAGGGGTCCTGGTTTCGATTCCCAGGTTGGGCAAAGTGTCATTGGGTTTTTCCATTAGGAATTTCTTCGTAACAGCCCGGAGTTCGGAAGTTGGCGGAGCATTATAAGTAAATATACCTATTGGTTATTTTAAAGTCATTTCTCTTCTTCTCTCTCCTTTGTTGGATACCAGGCTTTAATATTTTTCTAAGCTCTGCACATTTCCACTCCTCCGTCCCATTGGACAGGCAGCCTAACATTTCTGTTGGCTGAATTAATAAATCGGACTCGGTTGTTCGGAAATTCTCGCTGATATCATGAGGGAATAGTGCTAATTATACATTGTTGGTTTGCGTCGTCTATTTGCGGTTGTAAATTCTGAACCGACTTATTTATTAAAGAGGTGGTTCATTGGTGGTTTTGATTGTTCCTGTAATTATGGCGGTTTTGTGGTTTTGCTTGAATTAAAACATCGATTATCCACTTAATTGTATGAGGAGTTTTAGCCCGGAGCCCGAGCAGTAATCCTATATAAGTGGGGTTGTCGAGCAGTGTGGGTCACACTGCGTTCGGCACTTGACGTGGCAACACGTCGCGTCCGGGTTCGCAACAAGTCAACTGTCATTCTGGGGATGCCTTGTTGAGAGGTGAAACATATGTCGATTTCTTACAGGGTTCTTTATGACTCTTTAAGAACAGTTAAGCGGATTAGGTTTCTAAATATACTCGTACGTCGTTTATCATATTTTAGGAGTTTCGTTGACAAATATGGCTAAATATCCATTGTTTTACACGGAAATATTTTTATTTGAAGCCTATAATATTATTATTTATTAAAGGCATTGATTGCTTCTGTTCCTAAAGACAGAGATAAATGGAATAGAGAAATAGAGACCTTCGCCCTGTAGTGGGACAACATAGGCTTAAAATATATAAATACTATAGCTCCGCCCCGCGGTTTCATCCGCGTAAGTCTCGATCCCGTAAACATATTGGGATAAAAAATATCCTATGTCCTAACCCAGATCATGGTCTACCTATTCGACAAATTTCATCCAAATCCGTTCAGTCGTCTTAGCGTGAAAGCGTAACAAATAAACAAACGCATTTTCGCATTTATAATATTATATATATATATATATAGTTAGGAAGTTGGGATATTAACAGCATCATTTAAATTAGGGAATTAGGGTTTGATCACCTTGGGCACGCCACAATTGCGGCGGTAAGTCCCCTCTTTGAGGAGTGGCTTGAGAGGCGCCATGGCGTCCTCACCTTCCGCCTGACGCAGGTCCTAACCGGACACGGTTGTTTCGGGAGGTTCCTGTTCCGCGTAAGACGGGAGGAAACGCCCGGGTGTCACCACTGTGTGGATCGCCCGGAGGACACGGTGGAGCATACGGTGGAGGTCTGCCCGGCTTGGGCGGGGCACCGCCGTGTCCTCACGGAGGCGATCGGCGGCGGCGATCTCTCGCGTCCGGCCCTGGTTCAGGCCATGGTTCGGAGCGAGAGTGCATGGGAGGCCGTCACCTCCTTTTGCGAAGCAGTTATGTTCGCGAAGGAGGAGGCGGAGCGCGCGAGGGAGATGCAAGCTGCACGCCCTCGCGGCCCTAGTCGCCGCAGGAGACGCCCCGGGCGTCGGGAGTCGAGAGCCGACTTCCGGCCACCGTAGGCGCGGGCTTGCGGACGGTGAGCAATGGGCAGCTCACCGTCCGATAAGGACCAGGCCCGTGTCGACGGCGCGTTGTGTTCCACGCGCGCCTCAAAGAGATGTCAGCACCAACCGACGGGGTCGAAAGACCAATGCCTGCTGGGGTCGCGGGTTTGTCCGAAAGGGATATCGCGGCCCCGGCACACAGGCAACGGAAGGAACACGGGTGGGTTTTAGTCAGTAAAAGTCTGACACACCCTCTCGCTCTGCCCAGAGCGGGAGAAGTCATTTGATGATTACACAACCTCAAAAAAAAAAAAAAAAAAAAGGGTTTGATCACCTGAGTCATTAGTTAACTTCTGTTTAGACTTTAACCGGGAGTTTACTAACTTGGCTTAAAGAAACGGCTTGGAGAAAAGATGTAAATTCATAAAGATTTTAATTCATTCACACCAAATCATGATACCTATATATATTTATTTTGTGAATAATGATAGTTTCAGTACCTACCAGCAAACCGTAAAAATAAAACACCTTACTAATGTCATAGCTATGTAATTATATGATAGAAATCCGACGACTGACGAAACACGAAGTTTGCCGAGTGACATTAAAAAAATAGTTGTACTGTAACATAGGTAGAAGTAATTTATTGTAGATGTGACAATCCGGAGTGATTTACTGAAAATAATAGGATACCTACCCGCTTCATAGTCGTACAATAAATTCTGGGGTTTCATTGTACTGAGTTATTTGCTCAAAGTAAGCTTTAAAATCGCGCGATTGCGTTTTGCCTCCACAGAGCCACAGTATAAATAAGTAACAGTATTATATTTATCGAGCTGCTGTAGGTAATTATTTCAAGGTCACTGCCGAGAAATAATACTGTAAAGCTTAAAGCTGCCTTTTTTATCGCAATTCTGTAACACTTGGTATCCTATGTAACTACACGTACTGGCGATTTTAAATTCGCGTTCGTTACAATGCCGTACACTGAATATAAGCCGCGTGAATAAAAATCAGACGAATAAAATTTGCAGTGCGGGCTAGGCCATGTACTGTGCCAGAGCGAAAACCACAATCACCATCGCCGTCAGTGGATCGGTTGACCTAATTTAATTTCTACGAAAAACTATTATCCATGAAACATTTCTGGGTTTGTTTGATGACGTGCCTATATTGTCCTATGACAGGGTTTTCATGAAGGCATCAATTGTTTGTTTTTCATTTGTTTCATTAACTCTATTATCACAATAAGGGTGATCGCACATTCGATGGAAGATGCGTCGCAAATCGTCGGTCGCGTAACGCCAGAACGGACAAGCAGTTCGGCTGTCGATAGAATGCGTTCTTGGCACCTGCCAGTTTCATACTAACGAATTTGTGTTTTGCGATTTTGATCCTTATTACTAGGTAATAGAAATTGGCCAACTGACAGGTATCAGGAACGCATTCTTTCGGCGGCCGGACTGTAATAAAACAGTCAACCTAACACACTCAACCGATGATGCGTTAGAGCGTCGAGTGTACTAACTGGAAGTTAATGAAGGTACGCCCGATGCATCTTCCGTCAGATATCCGACCACATAAGCAGGGAAAACTTCAGAGATTTACATACCTAATTATTTTGTGTTATAGGGCTAGAAACTATCTGGTCAAGAATATTGATTATGAATTTATTCCGCAGACACATATATCAGGACGACAACCCATGGTCAAACTGACATGAAACATCAGCAAATTCCCTAAAACAGAAAATTAAAACACATGTAAATGTAAACAACCATTCCTTATTTCTTGATATTTTATTTTGCCTGTTTTTTATACGAATCAGTCAGTCTGTTGCAGTATATTTATTTATATATACTTTACTGTACACCACAAAAATACATAACAAAAACAAAAAGAAAACAACACTACAAAATATACAATGGGCGGCCTTATCGCTTTCCGCGATCTCTTCCAGGCAACCTTAGAATGGACAGTGATTTAAAAAAAAAAAAAAGTAAGTATTGTAAAGTACTCGACTTTCGTGCCCATTCATATTAATTACTTTACCGTGTCAGATAGTAGGTATGTTTTCATCAACAAAAATCGCTCATCAATTTCTCTCTTAACGTCCCTCCTAAATGAGTCGATCGATATTGATGAATGAAGTGTCAAACGTATAGCGTAGGAGTGACGCCCGATGTTGGTACCTATAGATTTTGGGAACACTCTCTGTTCGTGGCGTTTGAGGGCAGCCTCATCAATTATGCTTAGTTTCCGTAGCATTGCAGTGCTCTTCGTTGTTTATGTGTCAAAGTATCGGTAGGACATGTATTTCGGCAGGTCTATTAGTAGCTTGGTTATTGCGGTAATGCGCACTGCAATAATAGGTCTATTTATGAAAGCATACGTACAATTTAGTCTTTCGAAAATGTTACAATTTGTGGTTAAGGTCGCAAGTTAGTTTGTGTAAAAACCATACTGAATTTGACAGAAAATGTCATAACGTGTACTCATTTTAGATACATATTTTACATAGGGCTTCGAGCCACCCATAAACAGACAGGTGTGTGACTGGGGAATTTGTTGCACCTCATCTTCTTGCAAGCACTAGGAAGTGGTGAGGGTGGGCGTTTTAGGGTACTGTCTAAAGTGCAGATTTTCAGCCTAATTTGATTAAATGACTTTCGATTTTCATTTTAAAACGACTCGAAATCTTTTTTAGTACAATCGTCTCACGGCAAAGGGAGATACGGATACAAATACGGCATACGTCTCAAGTAACCCCACACCACATACGTTTCTAAAAACACGTGTAAACGATCCACTTTGTGTTCTTAAAAAAAACTGTTCGAAGAAAAAAAGCAATCCTTTTTTAATCTGTAACAATACTCTTTTGGTAAACAAAGCGCGGCACGGTTTGTCGTACTCAGCCGGAAACGCGCGATGCATAAATCATTGCGTGTGGCTACACCTTTATTGTGTGTTGTATCAATTATGGAGACGATTCATTCGAAAATTTTATTGGACATTAATGTGTCGGGAGCCTTAGAATCGTTCGCTGAGCCCGATACGTCATCGTAAATATTCCGTAGGATAAATTATCCTCTGTGACACGTATATGGGCGCGCACGTGATGGTATCTTTTTCAAGACACCGCTAGTAAAGTCAGGGATTTGTAGCTTTGCAAATGGACTACCAATAATTGTTATTCAAATCATAACAAAAACTGTAATTCTTTGACAGTTGTATGAAATGGCTACGTATAACACGTAAATTGAGGTAGGTTTCTAACCATTAATTGGCCTGAATGTACCTATATTCTGTGAGTTTAACTCTTGACGGCACGATAGCAATGCGATTGGTTTCTGCGATAAGGGTCGGGATTCGGATTCCTACACGATTAAGATATTTGTTTCGCCCACAAATAGTTGTTTCTGTTCCAGGTGTTTGTAAATGCTCAATAAGATTTTGTAAATTCTTAACGTGGGGATACGTTTATAAAGTAATTTTTGTCGACAGCATTAACTATGTTGTTGGCGCTTTCCATCAATAATGCAACGGCTAAAATTTCAACTAATGACCTCACGATCCCCATGCCCTTTTTCACGAACACTAGGCGACACCTAAATAAAAGCACGCTGTTGGTTTTTCAACTTTCGGAAAATCCAACTAATCCAGACAATTGATAGTTTAAAGGTTTGTGCAGACCAGCGCGACATCGGTTATTGTTATACTGTGAACTTTTCTCAGAAATTGTATTGTTCGTGTCGCGCTGGTCTGCACAAGCCTTTACCTGGAAAGTTTTACGGGAATTTTGAAAACTAGTATTTTTTTGATTACGACCTGCTCTTTTTGAACTTTACCACCGCTCGCACCGCCATATTGGAATAATGGCGCCCAAAAACGAAAAGTTTTTTTGACTATAGGTATCTCCTTTCATTCGATATGACAGCACGAGCGGCAAAGATACGAGGTGGTAAATTGAAAATTCAAAAAGAGCAAGTCGAAATCAATAAAATAACAAATTTTCAACATTCCCGGAAAAGTTTCCAGGTAATCACGGTTATAGTTTTATTTATTCTACATTTGCATGTTTCGTCATTAGACGATCATTATTTATGTTAAAAGTCAAATCTCATTTAAGTGAACTGTATCATGTTCATAATTAGGAATTAAAGATTCTTTAAACGTAACATAGCCCCCTTTTTGAGCACCACATGACTGTACTAAATAGTGCGCTTTTATTAAGTCATTTATTTAAGTGTGGCTTAATGTTAGTGATAACGAGTATTAGTCCAATATCTGTAACAGCCGCTGGGCAGTATATTCTCTCTTATTGACATACATTGACAAGGTTTAATTAAATTCAATGAGCAGAGGGCGCGTCAGCATTATGAGATGCAAAGGTCAATAACCAGAACACTTTTTCCGATCAGTCTTTGTCGAAAATTCTCAGGCGTTACACGGTTTTCACTGCCGCGACTTACGAATTGTAGACGTCTTCATCATCATCACCACTGCTTTCAAAATAATGAAGGAAAATATCGTGAAAAAACTGGCATGTCCTAGAACCGAACATTAGAAGAGATGTGACATCTACCAACCCGCACTGGGCCCGCGTGGTCGAGTACGGCCCACTCCCTCTCACCGAGAGGAGGCCCAGCAGTGGGAACATTATGGGGTGATTGTGGTACACGGTTTTGATTAAACCTTGCGCAGTAAAAAATAATACCAGCCTGTTACTGTCCCACTGCAGGGCAAAGGCATCTTCTCATACAGAAAAGGCACGAGCATTAATAACCACGCTTGCTCAAGACGGGTTGGCGATTTCAGACTTATATTACCTACAAGTCCAGGTTTCCTCACGATGTTTTCGTTCACCGATGTCAGTAATCTCCAAGATAAACTCAGAAAACACATATGAATTGAAAAAGTCACATTGGTACTTGCCCGGATTTGAACCCACAACCTCGTGCATTAGAGGCGAGGCCGTAACCACTGGGCCATCACGACATTACGCAGTGTCTAGTCAATATCGTGTGGAAAGTTTTGAGTATGAGTGTGGATGGCTTTATAGCCATCCACACTCATACTCAAAAACTACTCCTCCTCCCCAACATCTCCTACTCTTATGAGTAGGGAAAGACCAAAAGAAGGATGGATGAACTGTGTGAAAGCTGAAATGACTAGAAGTGGAGTGACTACTAATAGAGAAGTATGGAATAAGAAAACATGAGGCACCGACTCCAATAAATCGGGATTAGTGCAAGAGAATGATGATCTTCTCTTCTTTTCGTGTGGTTGGTGACTAACCTGGTGTTAGAGTTTTAAAGCCGGCCTTGGGCCTCTGAATTGGCTTCACATGCCGTCGAGAAATATCTCTCAGACATGCCGGTTTCCTCACGATGTTTTCCTGCACCGTTTTTTAAGCAAGTGATAATTATGCGATACGCACATGAATCCGAAAAGTCGGAGGCCTTGCGAACTCGAGACTCTGACTTGGCAGTCTGACGGTCCCAACACTTGGCTGGCACTGTATGAGAGTATGATGATGCAGTGCATAGTTATATTAAAGGCTCGTGCAGACCAGCGCGACACGACGACGCGACGCGACTCGAAAAATAGAACTTCTAAGAAAACTTCACGGTATCACAATAACCGCGTCGCGCTGTCGCGTCGCGCTAGTCTTCACGAAGCTTTAAATGACTTTCGTCTATTAACTGAACATTTACTACTTTTAAGACATGAAACGAACCGTTTTGTATTTTATGGGCATTAACACTATTTCTGTCATTTTGAAGTGCTATCGATGGGTTTAAATTATAATGTCAGACTATAAAAGAATCTGTATCGTCCAGAGTAGGGTCAAAAGACAATCCCAACTTAATATTATAAATGCGAAAGTGAGTTTGTTTGTTACGTTTTCACGCTAAAACAGCTGAACAGATGTGGATGATATTAGGCGCATGGGCAAAAGCTAGTGCTCTATAAGTTTAATAAAAATAAAATAACCTTACTAGGTATAACTATTATGAGAAGGTTAGGTAACAGTTCACTTGCGCCACATCTTCAACTACTTTTCTTATAATTATGTTTATCGCTTAGACAATATACAAAAACTACCACTTTCTAACGCCCTGAAAGAACAACAAACTCTCGTCGCAAACAATATCTCGAATCATCGTTCTTATTAGATCATCTACAGTAATTTGTCATACATTAACCGTTGCCAAGCATCCAACACTTGGTGGCGCCTATCTTACAAATGAACGTTTGAATGAATCATTCTGTGTCGGTGACTAGCGTAGACTAAATAGTCTTGTGCTTAGATATTTGAATGATGTGTCAAGATATTTTCTGCTTAAGTGAGTTCATACATAAAGTGGGCAACGTCGCAAATAACTGTCAATTATGTAAATAATTAAAATATTGATTATGAAATGCAATAATGGGGTTTTATTTTATTTATGACAAATCTTAAATATAATGTGCAATCTTAAATATAATAAGTATGTACAAGTAAACAGAGGAAGAAAAAAAAAGAAAAAAAATTAAAGAGTTCATTGGGCATCCAAAAAATCGGCAAATTAATGCAATAATTAATAACCAACTCCGAACATATCGTTTTAGGTGTAAAAAAAGTATTTAGATACTTTCCAAATGCCTTTTTTACACCTTAAACGGTTACAACATCAAATTCAGTGTTATAATTGCAATTCATTAATAATATTCTAGTTTACTAGTTAGCCATATTTCTTATTTCCATACAGTAATATTGCCAAATTAATCAAAACAAGTAAATATTTGCAAGCTATTTGCGACGTTGCTCTTTGGATGAACGCTCCTAAGCTTCGGTTTCCTAGGAAAGCGGTTCCGTAATATTTTAAAAGCCGTGATGAAAATCCGTAATTTTCTCCAGTATTGACAATAAGTGGTCAAAAAACGCTCTGTATTTTGACATCCATCATTGTGTGATCATTCACCGCTTTCTTAGCAAACCAATAGCTTGTAGTGCTATTTAAGCTTTTTTAAAATGGTAATAGCCTTTTTTTTTTTTTTTTTTTTCAGGATGGGAAATCATCAAATGACCTCTCCCGCTCTGGGCAGAGCGAGAGGGTGTGTCAGACTTTTACTGACTAAAACCCACCCATATTCCTTCCGTTGCCTGTGTGCCGGGGCCGCGTTATCCCTTTCGCATAAACCCGCAACCCCAGCAGGCATTGGTCGTCGGTTGGTGCTGACATCTCTTTGAGGCGCGCGTTCTTATCGGACGGCGAGCTGCCCATTGCTCACCGTCCGCAAGCCCGCGCCTACGGTGGCCGGAAGTCGGCTCTCGACTCCCGACGCCCGGGGCGTCTCCTGCGGCGACTAGGGCCGCGAGGGCGTGCAGCTTGCATCTCCCTCGCACGCTCCGCCTCCTCCTTCGCGAACATAACTGCTTCGCAGAAGGAGGTGACGGCCTCCCATGCACTCTCGCTCCGAACCATGGCCCGAACCAGGGCCGGACGCGAGAGATCGCCGCCGCCGATCGCCTCCGTGAGGACACGGCGGTGCTCCGCCCAAGCCGGGCAGACCTCCACCGTATGCTCCACCGTGTCCTCCGGGCGATCCACACAGTGGTGACACCCGGGCGTTTCCTCCCGCCTTACGCGGAACAGGAACCTCCCGAAACAACCGTGTCCGGTGAGGACCTGCGTCAGGCGGAAGGTGAGGACGCCATGGCGCCTCTCAAGCCACTCCTCAAAGAGGGGACTTATCGCCGCAATTGTGGCGTGCCCAGCGCTGGGTTGCGACAATCGCACACTCCATGCCGCCATGAGATCCCGCCGGAGCTCTGTCCGCTGTGCCGTGATTTCTCGCGGCAGCGGAGTTACACCCCGGCGTTTCGCCTCCTCGCGCAACTCCCACATGTGCGCGAGGACTTTCGCCTCCAGATCCCATGGCGGTAGTCCGGCAAGGAGGCTCGCCACCTCACGGGAGACCGTGCGGTATCCCCGGACCAGCCTGATTGCCATGACCCTTTGGGACGCGTTCAACCGCCGGGCCGGTCGCAGCCTCAATGAACGCGCCCACACCGGTGCCCCGTAAAGGGCCATGGACCGCACGACCCCCGCGTAAAGCCTCCGGCAGGAGGCGTTTGGACCCCCCAGGTTGGGCAGGAGCCGCTTCAAAGCAGCCCCAGCCCTATCCAGTTTGGGAGCCAAACGTCGGAAGTGCTCCACGAAGTTCCACCGGCTGTCGAGGACGAGTCCTAGGTACTTCATCGTCGACTCGACACCGATGTGAACCCCTCCCGCCGTTATCTGGGAACCCGACAGTGGCGCGTTCCGAGGACCATAGAAACACATGGCCTCGGACTTGTGCAAGGCCACCTCGAGTCCCAGTTGCCTTTCGACGATTGTCGCAACCCAACGTGTCGCTAGTTCGGCCGCCGCCTCATGCGACCTCCCCTGCACCAGGACCAGCGTGTCGTCAGCGTGGTTTGCTACGCTGACGACACTAGGGAGGTCGGCGCGCAGCACCCAGTCGTAGCCGATGTCCCACAGATGCGGCCCCAGGACCGATCCCTGTGGGACACCGCACGACATCTCTCGCCGGTTCCACTCTCCGTGGTGACCGAAGTAGATGACGGCCCTGTCCGTCAAATAGGCCTCGACCACTCGACAGAGGTAGGTCGGCATCCGGTGATACCGGAGTGCCTCCCCAATGCAACTCCAGGGCAGGGTATTGAAGGCATTGGCGATGTCAAGAGACACCGCCAAGACTACCTCACCCCGGGCAACAGCATCCCCCGTCGTGAGGGCTCGAACGCGAATGATGGCATCCACCGTAGAGCGCCCCTTGCGGAAACCATACTGGCTCTCCGCCAAATCCGGCCCCACTCGCACCAGCTGCCCGACAAGGCGGTCTGCTATTACTCAAAAAAAATGATAATAAAAAAATAAAAAAAATGCTAACATGGTAATAGCCTGAAACATCATTTATGATATATAACGGGAACAGTAAAGTTAATAAAGTTGTGAAAAATTATGACGATTACGTCATAATGCTTCGCAACTTCCGTTTCCGCTTCCGTCCAATGATGGACGACACTCGATGTAGTAACGTCCTAATACAGGTACATATTTCAACTTAAAAGCAGGTTCCTTCTTTTTACTCACAGATTACCATGAAAATTTGAATTTCGGTTTGGTAATGCTTGAATTGAGTATTCTAATTCGATCATTTGCAGGGTAATCACTTTTTTATGTGCCAGTCAAGAAATTTTGAGGAATCTATTTCTAACAACTTTAAGTTTGACGTTAAATTGAACTGTTTTTCAATATCCAGGTGTCATAGAAAAAAAAAACCATAACATTAACATAACAAATATACGCCCACACCTTCCTAAATCTTTCTCATTCAATGATTTTTATCGTGTCTGTATTTATTTAGGTTCATGCTCATCATTATCGATTGTATCGATTACACACTTTGTATCGATAAATCAGACGAATGTGTATTCAAACAAACACTATCGCCTCGATATTCTTAACACAACGGCGTAGAAACGATTATCGATTATAATCGAGTGAGCAGCAAAGAGGCGCTGATTGAAAAATTACCGACAAGATTATCGAGGAGTGCGCATTAAATCTTCCGATTGTAACCGAGCTTTATATCGATTGTAACTGATCAAACGATTTTGTTAGCTTTCTAATGTCATCGGAATTCTTATAGATTATGCAATACGTAATGAGTGTAATGAAGCTACAAGGAATTTTAAATGAGAAAGATAAAATGATTGATTTAGTGAGCTACTTGATATGCAAGCGTGATAAGATTTCTACGATAATAATTAATAACACTGCGAGATGTGGTTCTAATAAGCTCATCAGTGATTTCCGGATTGACGAGGCGTGTATCAGTAATGTTAGTTTAACTATTGATAGCTGAAGTGGATTGGGGAATTTAGTGCAAGCTTATCAAATATAGTGATAAGATAATTCCTCTTGTGTCTGTATTTAAGACTTTCTCGTTGCTCTAGTGGTTGCAATCGCTACTGCTGAGCATGAGGTCCTGGGTTTGATTCCAAGGTCGGGCAGTATTATTGGGTTTTTCGATTAGGAATTTCTCAGTAGCAGCCTGGAGTCTGGATTTGTTCCCGGTTGATGACAATAGCGTCGTCACCTACTTAAACATAACTGGCGAAATGTGGGTGTATCTACAATGGGTACACCTCTGCTTAACACTTTGGGGAAACAAGGCGTGATGTTATGTCTTTATTTGATAGAATTACATCATCGTATTCTCACTCTTGAAAACCAAATATACGATCAAACTGAAACTCAAAGCATTTATTTCAAATAAACCAATTACAGGCACTTTTGAATTGTCAAGGGGTCGGTCAGTCAGAAATATGAAGCTAGTTGCCCATTCCAAAGCGTAGTAGGTTCCTATGGAGAAGAACGGGCAAGAAACTCCACGGACACTCTTTTAAATCAAAATATTGGTTACATCATTCATGTTGTAATTATGCATGTGAGAACAATGTAGAGAAAACGTAACCGTAAACGTAACGTAAACGTGTACGTTAAAAGCGTGCGTAATAAAACAAAAAACAATAAAAAAAAATAAGCCGTGGCAGCTAAGAGATGACCAGTCCCCACTGACGGCGCCCGTTCACGAACATGACGCATGGATCAGCACTATTTAGCTCAACCATTTTGAAGGGAACTTAATGATCCAACACACACGCCACCACCAGCGAGACATTTGAGTGAGCATGACATACTCTCAGCCGCAAGGGAACATTCAAGTCAATGAAAGACGTACCCAGTAAATGGTAGCTTTAAAGTAGGTACATAGTGATTACATAAAAGTTGCATACAAGGTGGTAGGAATTGGATCGAAGAGGTGGTAATAGTAAAATAGCTAATGAATATTACAACTACATACGTAGTCTTTTCCCAACTGCTGGGGTCGGCTTCCAGTCTAACCGGATGCAACTGAATCACACGTCAAGTCTGCTAAAGAAAATATGCATAGATAATTAGGTTATCTCAATCTGATTGTTAATAAAGAGAGACCATAAAACTGAGAAAAGTATCGAGAAACAAGTTACTCGTTACCGGATACAAAATGGTAAAAGTATACTAAATATCGAACTTCCATTGCAGCAGTTTATTTCTAAACCCTAACGGTAGCTCTATGTTTCGTATACTCCATTAAGCAAGCGAAAAGCAATGAACGAAACGCAATGTAGTGAAGTCTCGAACCGATATCACGAAACGTTTCGTTTTATACAACATCCTTTAAATAAAAATTCCAATGAAATCTATGTGACTTCGTGGAATCTGCGATACACCTATACGCCTTGGAACCTTTTCTGAAAATTCTTTCTCCTGTTGGGGAAAAATTGCAAAGATGGCACATCATTTTGGGGAGTATTTTACAATAGTACAGTTTATGAAACTGTTGCATAGAGAGGGGTAATAAAATACAAGTGTGTGTTTAAAAACTGTGCCGTAGGCGAGGTTTTTAATAGTATCACACGAGTGTTTTAATACCTCGTTATGTGCAGTTTCATACACTACTTTATCTACTCTCATACATTGGGATTGACCTGCTAAATAAAATTGTTTTTTTTAATTCTTGATCTTTAACTTTGATCTTTTGATCAAAGTTAAAGATCAATAATTTAAAAAAACCCACGAAATTCAGTTCAACAAAACGTATGAATGGCGCCTGCACCCAGCACATCACCGCGCATGCGCTAGAGCGGTGCTACTGTCCCCCGCTAACGTTCCATTGCAAAAATATTATAGATGGAAACTCCTTGGTGATATTAACTTCTCGGATTTGCCTAGTTTCGTAATAGTTTTTTTTTTGTTTTATAGCATTATTTTGTTAGAGAAAAAGTGTTATAATATGATTATATTTTTTTATTTCGGTCAATATAAACTCGTTTTGAAGTTAATAATTCGAATATTACGTTATGAGAGTAGATAAACAGCATTTTATACTGCTTTTTCTTGATTACTTGTGGAAAAGTTGACTTATATTGAGATGCCTTCTAATGTCTATTAAAAACTTGATTTTAGTAACACTGGGCTGTAATAATCACTCAGACTACCATTGATTGTAGAAAATCTAAAAACAGGCGATTCAAAAATACTAGTGTCATTGCGTCCCATCAATAGACGAGTGATTGTGACATATTCTAGGAAAATTATATTTCGGAAGTATCATCATCTTCCTAGCCTTTTCCAAAATATGTTGGAGTCGGCTTCCAGTCTAACCAGATGCAGCTAAATACCAGCAATCATGTAAATCCAAAGTTAAATAGAGCATCAAAATAATGACATGTGTGACACATACACAAAATTCTCCATCACAAAAGACGTCACGCCTAACAAAGAGATATGTCAAACAAAACAAGAGGTTTCCAACTGTTTTATCCCACACCACTTGTCACAAGAACTAAACCAGCCGTAAAACTATACAAATATACATAACATAACATAAAATCACGCTTTTTTTTTTTGTTTTAGGTTGGTTAAAAAATAAAAAAACACCCCTGTATTCCCGAAGGGTTAGGTACAGGTGCACCTATTAGTTTACCCACATTTCGCCAATTACGTTTAAGTACCATGTAATAGGGGGCGAGCCTATTGCCATCAACCGTGCATAACTCCAGAATCCTCCTGCTACTGAGAAATTCCTAATGGAAAAACCTAATAACACTTTGCCCGAAACGGAAATCGAACCCAGGACCTCATGCTTAGTGGTAGTGCTGGCAACCACTAAACCAAAGAGGTCTACTTATATTTAAATTAATAAGGCCAGTTTAAATGGAGAACTTTTTTTAACCTCATTGTTTGTAGTTTAGCGCGCTAGAGTTTTCATAAAGAGAAAAGCGGAAAATTTAATGCGAGGAAAACGATCCAGTAACTAGATCAAGCCACTAAACACGTTTGTTAGTGAAGAATAATTATTCTTAGAAACTCACTTTGTTGGAATAATAGGGAAGTTGACAAAAAAAAAAATTGTACGGCTGATAGATTATTAAAAAATGTTGGACACGTATTTTTTATTTTTTTACGTAATCAAAAGATTACGGCAATACATTGAGTTAAAATGTGGCATGACGTCACTAGCCGGTAGATTTTATGCCGACTTGTGACGTAGCGAGTCCCCACTCTCCCACTTTAATGCGTTTTATCTAAATATTATTTTATAAATATGATAAAGCAAATAATACGCGTCTAATGTTTTTTTATTATCTGACTGACGGACTAAATAGTTTATTTTTATTTTTCCTCAGTCAACATCCCTATTTCGAGAAGAAATTACAATAAATACAAACAATTGTAAAAAAATAGACCATTTGTTACAAAATCGACTTCTAAAAACTACATATACCGCGGCTACTGTTTATTTCTTGAAAAAAAAAAAACAAGAATCATCATTTTGTGAGTGAAGTCGCTGTATCAGATTTCATTGCACACTAAAACAATCATAGCGTTACATGAAATCGTGTCAGCTATTTTTATACGACATAAATAGATACGCAGTTGTGTTCACTAATGAATGAACAGAGTATTTGCAACATTATAAAGATTTTCGAGTTGATGATACTTTCGAAATATAACCAGTCTTACCAAGGGGTATTGTGTTACCCAGTAACTGGGTTGTGTAGGTCAGATAGGCAGTCGCTCCATGTAAAATACTGGTATTCAGCTGCATCCGGTTAGACTGGAAGCCGACCCCAACATAGTTGGGAAAAGGCTAGGCAGATTGATTTGTATTTGGCAAAGTAGACTCAATTCTATTTATATTTAGCGCTTCATTAAATAGTCACCGTGAATGACTTGCTAGTTCATAGACCAGACAATGGTTAAGTTTATCGTTATTAAGATTTTCCTATAAAGCGTCTAGTTTTTTAAATATTACAGACGTTATTATGATGATTAAAATGATGCTGCAGTAATAATCAGCAAGAATAATAACATCAACCTACTGGGAAATCAAGAGTAAAAGTTTGCCTCGTCATCTTGGCTTGAAATTGGAGCATGCGATTCATTTATACTTAAGGGCGCATCAAGCTTTTGCCGCTAATGAATGGGATATAGCGGGATAAAGAATGGACGGTTCGCGCGCTTATTTAGGTATTTCCTTCATATTATTAAAAAAAATACACATTTAAAAAATGTAAAATGTTTACGTTATCGAAAACATGTAGTTTTGTTATTATTAAAAACTGATGACCTTCCGTGCAGTATTTACGCCGTACTAAGGATTTATGTTGTTTTTAAGAGTTTAATTTGGATTTTTTTCTTTAAAGGAAACTACAAGTAATCGTATTTTTATCGTGCACGATGTATAGAGTGAATTCTTAATAGTTATTTATGCTATAAGTGCGGAAATCATCTTACGCACGTGTATCATACGTTTTACTATGCATTGTGCGAGGAAAAAAAACAAAAAAAACGAGCGAGCCTTACGGCAGTCGCCTGCGATGTGTCACATCTCACATACCACGACGCATATACATTATAAAAACTAAATTCATGACTTGGACTTTTGACTTCGACTTCGACTTCGACGTCGACTTCGACGTCAACTTCGACTTCGACTTCGACTACGACTTCGACTTCGACTATGACTTCGACTTCGACTATGACTTCGACTTCGACTACGACTTCGACTTCGACTACGACTTCGACTTCGACTTCGCCTTCGACTTCGACTTTGACTTCGACTTCGACTTCGACTTCGACTTCGACCTGGACTTCGACTTCGACTTTGACTTTGACTTTGGCCTTGACTTCGACTTTTTGATTTTGACCATTGTCATAATCATCGCCATCGTCATCGCCATCGTCATCATCATCATTCTGAAATAATAAAATCTCTGAGAGGAGACGGGCTGACGACGGCCTTAAAAATTAAAAAAAAACAGAAAAGTAAAAAGCACTAGTGAAAAAAAGTGACACTTTCCGCAGAAATTGACTGCTTGGAAAACGCTCTTTTCGAGCAAATGCATTGTAAAATATCTTACATAATAATTGCATAACTAAAGGTTATGAAATAACGATGCAAGGGATCAAACGAACGCAATTGTTTCACAATTTCCTCGGTGCGCTCTTAAAGAGCTAGCCAATAGGCTAATTTTAAATTAAGACTTCAGATTTTAGACTCCAATTTAAACTTTGCTTCTTTATGATATATTCTAAAACAAATATGAACTGCCTTCTTTACAAAAATAAAGTGGGTAGGTATCATCGCTCACAACAGAAGCGTCTCTGCTTCAAGTCTGGCAAAATTTGCTTTCGTGTGTCAGTTTGTTAGTACGGGGGGGATGCCGTCGGGGATTTTTTATTGGATTACTGGATTTTTCCGCCTTATGAGATCCAATTTCAATGGTTATTTTTTAATTTGAAAGGTAGTAACTTTAAGTTGATCTCATAAAAAAATGGTGAAGATCTGATGAAGTACTTCGGCGTAATGAGTTGAATAGCTCCTCAAAATGCAGTAAATTGCTCACTTGTTATTCTCACATGTGTATCTTGGCAATCCAGAGAGATTTAGGGCTAGTTTATTGATGTTGGTTCGCGCACTTACCGATTACTGCTAGCGCGAGGGCGCATTTTTAAAAATGAAAAAAAAAAAAAAACAATTTGTATCATTATCAGAATCAGTTCTGTTCTAAAATCACCTCCTTGAGTTTGTTCAAATGGTAAATTCTATCCATCTAGGTACTAATAAAACATTGCTTGATCATAAATACAGGCACCTCTAAAAATGTCATCAATATTTAAATATCCATCAGGTATTGAACTCATCAGCTTTAATGACTTTTTAAATGAACATGGTGGCGAAATATCCTATGAGCTTAACGAAAAAGCTATCAGTTGACTATTCGATACATCCGATTTGTATATAAGCGAAATGAAAAATATTGTGGTTTTTATGAATGGGATATTTGTAATATTTTGCGTTAATGAACTGCTTGTTAATTTTCGGACCGGATTATATTTATTTATGTAACGTTCATTTAGTACTATTAATGGACAATGTTTTTGAGTATGTTATTTGTAATCAACATGTTAATAATGCATGCAAATGCAAAAGTGGCTGCATGTTAATGTTATCATGCTGAGTTTTCAAAATGTTTAGTTTCTCAATGAGATTTGATGACCTACTTCTAATTTTATACGAAGAGTTATAAGTTGGGAAAAGTAAAAAAATATTTTAAATACCCAGAAAACGATTAAAAAAAAAACCACATGAGCATGGGCATTGTAGCGGCATCTACATCGCTACATGCGAACTATGCATCAAAGACCTGACGTCACACAACATCCTGACGTCACACAACATCCTGACGTCACACAAATCCTGCATCGCGCAATTAGAGTTTACCGCGTGATAAACATATATACAAGCTTCCCGACTTCAACCTCTGGGCAGTTGCCCGCCAGACATCATACCCGTCTGGTCGGAGGATCCTCCCTTTTATATGGGGGATGAGTGAACTTTACACCCTGTTCCTCATGCCCCCAACTTGGTGACCCCGAACATGAACGTCAACGCAGCCTTCGTGCAACTACTTCAGCGTGACGTCATCATCATCATCACTCCCGCAAGATTTCGTGAGGCGAGTCACACAGCCAGTCAGCACCCACGGCTTCAACGGGTATCCTGACCACCAGCATGCATCGAACGCGCATTCCTGGTCATCACCCTCAGCCACAACCCGGCGCTGTACCACATCCGACCCACTGGATCAAGACGCAGCGCCACCCCGACTCACTGGGGAATCACCGCAGACAGTTCCGACTCACCGCGAACTATGCGGCAACCGGTTCCGACTCACTGGAACCACAGCTGGCACTGTGAAGCATCGCAAGATTCAAGACTCAGCCCACTATCGACCTCCGGTCTCCGGAGGGGAGTGATGTAGCGGCATCTACATCGCTACATGCGAACTATGCATCAAAGACCTGACGTCACACAACATCCTGACGTCACACAAATCCTGCATCGCGCAATTAGAGTTTACCGCGCGATAAACATATATACAAGCTTCCCGACTTCAACCTGTTCCTCATGCCCCCAAAAAGAAAACGATTAAAAAAAAAACCACATGAGCATGGGCATGAGGAACAGGGTGTAAAGTTCTCTCATCCACGATAGAAAAGGGAGGATCCTCCGACCAGACGGGTGTGATGTCTGGCGGGCAACTGCCCAGAGGTTGAAGTCGGGAAGCTTGTATATATGTTTATCGCGCGGTAAACTCTAATTGCGCGAGGCAGGATTTGTGTGACGTCAGGATGTTGTGTGACGTCATGTCTTTGATGCGTAGTTTGCATGTAGCGATGTAGATGCCGCTACACATGTACCTAAGGTTAGTAAGTATAATGCCACTGCTACTGAGAAATTTCTAACGGAAAAACCCAATAACACTTTGTCCGACCTGGGAACCGAATCCAGGACCACATGTTGTAGTAAATATGTATGTGGTGGCAAATATTATATGTAGTATGAAATCAAAAAGGAGTGCACGGTTTTCATCGCTATAATCTAAGCAATTCGCCCAACAAAATATGTGAGTCCTAAATAAGGAAGTGTATCAAATTAAGGCTTGTGCAGACCAGCGCGACTTGTCGCGCGACGCGACACCGGTTATTGTTATACTGTGAAGTTTTCTTAGAAATTGTATTGTTCGTGTCGCGTCGCGCGACAAGTCGCGCTGGTCTGCACAAGCCTTTAACACGTGGAACAGGCTTTTCTTGAGAAATTATATACTCCATAAAATTCTAATCACAACATAAATTAAGACCAAGTCTACACGGCTTACTCGCGTAATTATAGCAAGTCATACGCGGTATTTTGCGGTATTATAAAGACTCTATTAACGGCGCAATGTCGCGTAATATACAGAGCATTATGAGGTAATAACGTAATTTAATTCCCGTGCCCACAGTCTGAACCCAGGTTAAAACTAGCTGTTGACTATATTTAGGTATTAAATGGAATATTTAGTGGTAGTAAAATTGAGCTGTATTAAAATATGTGTGTATTATTTATGTGAAAACACGTAAGGGTGGATGCTAGATCCAAAGGGTACCTAAGTGTGGAACTTATTAGTATTTATTCAAGATATTTTATTATAATATGTACCAAAAATATACTGAAAGATAATGCTGCAGTACAGTAGTCAAGTAGGAGAATTTATAGGTACATAATAGTTTCTAAGGCGCCATCTCCACGTGCGGGAGAATCGCGGCGATAATCATGCCGTGCATCAAACTATCTTCGCGATGATATGGCCACGTGTAAATTGATTCATAGACTTCCTACTGAGACTATCGCCGGTATCCTCTCGCTCGTGGAGATGGCGTCTTAGACAGAGAGGAAATGTTATCCGTGAATAAATATTAAAACAAAAAAAATATAGAAAACATAACTAAGACCCAAATAAATTCCTGAAATCTAGATTTAATCCTTAAAGTTCGCCAAAACAACATTTTGCTGTTGATAAGAAACTGACCTACTAGTCTTGCCTTAATTAACAAGCTACGATGACCTAATTCTCTTATCTCAATTCTATGTAAGGAGTTGAAAAAACTAGGATATTTCCGAAACTATGTCGAATACGAGTGTTCGTGGTTTGCTGTTGTACAATGTATTGTTAGAATAAGTGGTGCCATAATGTGCCTAAACTTAGTTCTAGCTGACTAGCACTAGGTATAGCGAGGGTCAGCTGGTGGCGCCTTCTATCTATACTCGATTTGAAATAAGATTGGACATTTAACTAAACCTTTTTTACAGTCTGTTCAACCGATTTTGACTTCTATTGCGTTGGTGACATGACTAATGGCAGCTGCAGCAAACAGTTTGCCTGCTCCATAACCACAACTAAATGATTAACATTTGAAAATACTGTTGGAGCTGCTGAAGATTAAGACCATTTTTGCATTGTATAAAATCAATCTCCTTTGTATTTTATAATTGCATAGCACAGGTGTGAGTACTACGTACTAAAGAGCTACCATTTACCGGGTAATATGTTTTTTATTGACTTGAATGTGCCCTGGTGGCTGTGAGTATGTCATGCTCACTCAGATGTCTCGCTGATGGTGGCGCGTGTGTTGGATCATTTAGCTCCCTTCAAAATGGTCGAGCTGGATGGTGCTGATCCATACTTCATGTTCGTGAACGGGCGTCGCCAGTTGGGACTGGTCAACTCTTAGCTGCTATGGCTTATTTTAATTTTTTAATTGTTTTCGTTTTATCTTTTTATTACGGACACTTCTAACGTGCACGTCTTTCTACATTGTTCTCACATGTATAATTTCAACATGAATGATGTAACTAATATTTTGTAACAATTAGAGTGTCCGTGGAGTTTCTTGCCCGTTCTTCTCCATAGGTACCTACTACGCTTTGAAATGGGCAACTAGCTTCATATTTCTGACTGACCGATTCCTTGACAATTCAAAACTGCCTGTAAATGTTTTAATTGAAATAAATGCTTTGAGTTTGAGTTGGTACTGTAAAAAATCGTCGGTTGAACGAACTATAAAAAAGGTTTGTTTAAATGTCTAATCTTATTTGAAATGGAGTATAGGTAAATTCCAACTGCCAAGTTGTTCCCAAACATGACTATAGGTGCATGAAATCGGCAGATAAAATGAAATGAAAAATTTAACTCTATCAACATCCATTATGTATTTGAATCCTAATCTTAATACAAAATTATAAACGCGAAGGAATTCTGTCTGTGTATCGGTTTGCCACTCCGTCTGTCTGTATGTTAATTTTAGCTTTAACGGCTAAATAGATTTCGATTTGGCAAAGGTAGAACATAATCTGGGTTAGGTTAGGATACTTTTTAGCCCGGTAGTACCAACTTTCCGGTCAGTGGGTTAATTTCCGACAAAAAAGCGGGCGGAGCCGCGCGCAAAAGCTACTCGAACATTAAGTTGATAAAAACAATGGATACAAAAAAAACTATCTGATACTTTTAAAATAACCGAGAGCTTCAAAACTACAACTTATTTTAAATTTCCCGATGAACCAAGAAGCAATAAGTTCATATATATCTTCAGAAACTAACATTAAAATTGTACACCTGTTCCACTAAAGAATCTACGGAGAACTCCCATACTTAGCTAGATACCTGTAGAAGTATAGAAAATGTTTGCTTAACGAGAATTGAGCTTCGAACGATGCTTCCCTTTGGGACGTTAAGCTTCATTCAGATGTATTAAAAACCCATCCAACTAGATATCGACAGCAGTTAATTTTTGCTCGTATAAAATTACTTAGAGAGATTTTACCAAACATTTTCTGCATGATGGCGTTTTCTTCATTATGATTGGTTCCCAAGTTGTGATCGTGTCTGTTTGGTCTATGAGAATTTGATAACGTTATTGACTGGTCAATGAATATATTAAGAATTATCTACAGATATATCACTACTTCTAATGATGTTAGCGTTCAAGTGGAGTACAAACATGAAACATGCACTGCAGTGTTACAACAAGTAGAAGTTACATCCAGCTATAAAAAATAACACACCTGAGTTAATAATAATTAGTTGACATCATTCGTCAACTTTTAATTCACTCTTCTGAGCGTTTGTCAATTGTTTGTCATTATGCACACCAACCATTGTTTGCTTCTCCTTAACACTCAAAGTTCACTGAAGCTCGCGTTCAAAGCAGTATTGTGTGAAGGCTTTTACAGTAAGAACGGCCTTTACGACGCGTCCTTCAAAACCAAGAGGAAGGCGTTTTCAAACAATTTATATTATATTTTGCAGTAAGGAAACTGTTAAAAAAAATTATGGTACTTCTTCCTCGAGGTTAAACGTATCGGTTGTGTATGAAGCCATGTGAAGAGTGTTTAAAAGCTTTTGTGAAATCCAAAGCAGGAGGAGTGGAGCAACTTGAGATCCGGCCTTCGACGCTATTGAATGCAGGCCAGCGGATCGAATCTCTAGATATATTGGCAACAGTAAATATTGAAAGTAATTCCCGGAATCCTTTAGGATTTTCCCCGTGTTCCTGATTCTTAACACTGTGGATTTTAGTGCGCTTGCGTTTACAAATGGGTCTTAAAATTTATATGTTTTTATTTGGACGGTGGTGTAGTATTTGAAGCTTAGTGTTTCGTCAATGGATATTGTTTTCTTGAGGTGAATTTTATCGTCTGTTAGGATTATGAATTTCAATTTTAGTATTACAATCGAACGTCCCATGCGAACTCTTTTCCATGATATTTGTGCAATGTATTTACACCAGAATACCCGCGAAATTTCGCGTTGTTGCATGACTTTTTAATTAGTTGAGATTTTTTATTCATATTCTTTATGGCACCTCTTTAGGTCTTGAGCTATCCGAATATTAATAAATATTTGGCATAGGTCTTAAAGGGGAGGCGTGAATATTAATTCGCTGTTACAATTTATAATAGATTATTATCATTAGACATGTCATTTTGAGAAGAGATTTGCCATTTTAGATTTTCATGACTTATTAATGTACCTAAGTATCTAAGGTCTAGATACCTTGTTTCCAATTGATGTTATTTCCACTTAAACAAACATCAACTTTATGAAAGTGTAAATAAAGTTGATTTTAGACTGAATAGAACTGGTTAAAAAGTCATAAAAATATGAAGTTATAGCGCAAACTGAACCTTATATGTAGGCGTTAGGGTTGTTTTCCTTAAAACTTGTGTTTGTTTACATGTTTGGCAAATAAGATTAGGAGATTCAGATTAGGTAGGTAATGTGCCTACTTACCTTTTGATGGGAAGGAAATTGTAAAATAAACTAAAGTAAATATTATAGAAGAAAGTTGATATTAGCTGTGAATGATTACATATAAAGAGTTTTATCCGAGGAAAAGTAACACAAATTTCTTTATTTACTGTAAAGTGGCTTTACTTTGGCTCTTGCGATACAGGAACTCCTAGTACAAGAGCCAGGGCTACACAAATGTTTGTGTCTCTAAATTGAAAATAAATAAATGACTAAAACTACTAAAGAATATTTCACTTACTTATTTAAATCCTTATACGGCCAAGAACGTACCTTCCGCAATAACAGTCACAACACTACAGAAATCGAATAACCTCAATACTTTATACCTCCACTCCATGTTTGGACTTAGATATAAAGTCGGAACAAATCCCCAAGCAGAGAGAAACTATATAACAAAACACTTTACTGACTTTCTTTAAAATTCTCGACACAATTTCTATCGTAAGGTTATAACAAACGTTGCTGGGACACCTCTCAACTCGATTGTATTGCTTCTTGTTGCAAAATGCCCAGTTTCAACAGCTCCACATAGATACTGTTATTGCAAAACTTCCTCCGCACTATTGTCTAGTAGGATGTCGTCGGAACCGTACACAATATCGTTAAGTATTGGTTGAAATTGAAGATTTAGAGCGGGGACATGAGATGAGTTTCGAGCTGTGTTTTCTGTTATTACTTGTACTCTTTTTTTAGGGTTCCGTACTAAAGGGTGCCAATGGGACCCTATTACAAAGGCTCCGCTGTTCGTCGATCCGTCTGTCTGACATAGGGCTTTTCCACACTCTTGCGAGTTCGTCTTGTGGAGGCCCTTGCACGAGTCGCGGCAAGCGGAGGCTTTCCATTCATCACTATATTACACTGCCATCCACACTATCGCGCTGGCTTTACCTCGTCTTGCCTCCTGGAGAGTGTGGACCTGGGGTAACAGGTAGTCACGTTCGTTCTGGCACCTACCCCACACAAATTCAAATACCACTACCTGCTATGTAAATAACAGTGACAGGAAGTAATCATCATATCATCCATCCACTTAAACTAAGTGGGAAAAATACATATTATTGAAGCTAACTCAAAAATTATCCAAGCAAAGATAATAAGTTTTATAAGGGACCAACTTGAGAGCATACCCTTTCATACAAAAAAATAATTTTCAAGATCGGTCAACAATTGACGAAGGAATCAGTGGATATTCCGTTAAAAAAAAAACATACGTACACTACGAACATAAAACCTCCTCCTTTTTGGAAGTCGATTAATAAAATAAAGTTTAACATTAAAGGTGTACATATAAGAGTATAAAAAAATATATAGCGTTAAATATTGTGCGGTGGTACGGAACCCTTCGTGTCAGCCGCTTTTTTAGGGTTCCGTAGTAAACAAGGAACCCTTATAGTTTCGCCATGTCCGTCTGTCTGTCCGCGGCTTAGCTCAGAGACAGTTAGTAATAGAAAGCTGTAATTTGGCATATGTATACGTATACATATTAAACATACACAAAGTGGTGGTTTACAAAGTGTTAAAATAAAATCATGAAAAATATATTTTTTAGGGTACCTCCCCTACACGTAAAGGGCTGTACAGGTTAACGAGAAATAATCAACCAACTTAAATTTGCAGTTGAAAAACATGATCTCCCATACATTCCGTATAGGAGAACACGTTTTTGAACTACAATGCTAAGTTTTTTTTTGGGATAAATTCATTCCAACTACGGAACCCTTCATTGTGCGTGGTCCGACACGCACTTGGCCGGTTTTTTAATTCAAGTTTGTATTTCGCCTTTCCTACTTCGCTACTTGTTTGGAAATTCCCTTTTCTGCTTTCATTTTCCTGGTATTGATAACAGGGTGCTTAACGAATACTAATATTCGTATAAACCGAATACAATCAAATTACCGAATATTCTTATTCGCCGAATACTTTCATGACATTCGTAAAATTAGTGACTTCCAAGAAATCCTATAGAGTGCGTTGCGACCGAGTAGACAGACATGAAGATTCATTTATTAATTCATAAAACTTTATTATCTTTTGCCTACATCCACAGATGGGTAATAGGTAATGTATTTATTCCTTCTGGAATAAATTCTTTAAACGATGGTGAAAATCTCATCAAAATCTATTGCGTGGTTTAGACGAACCACGCGGACATACAGACAAACGCGAAAAGCGACTTTGTTTTATAATATGAATAGGTTGTAACCACCTAATTACAATCGTATACATATTATTTTATCTTTTAATGCAACTCATTTCTTTCATATAAAATAAAATAATATTGTTGAAAAACTTACAGATAATTATTGCTGCTTGGAGTTCTCGACATCCTGGAAAAGAAAAAAAAGGAACATTAAGAAAACATTTTTTTACTTAACACGGATAAAGTAGGCAGATATTTCTATAGGATAACATATTTTATAGTTAGTATCTGGGCGCCCTAGGTCTGCTCTGGTGAAAATAGAGAATGCTCATTCAATAGTATGATAGTTCATACTAATACCATGCTGCCATGATAGTAGGTATTTACCAATTCCATGTTGCCATGTCATTATTTTAAGTTAGCCATCTTGTTCTAAACTTAGGACAACCGAGCTCTGCTCGGGTGAAAATACGGAGAAAACGAGTTTTCCTAGATATGAAACCTAACAAGAGCGATTTTTCGCCCCCGTAAACCCCTATATTGCAACTTTCATCTAAATCATTAGAGCCGTTTTCGAGAACATGATTATATATATATATATATAAATATTGCTCATTTAATAGTATAGGATAAGCCAGTTCCATGTACTTGGCCAGGACATTTAATTACACTGAGGTTCTTCATAAAGAAACTGATTCTCCATTTTGTATTAGTATTTTTAGGTCACTTAAACCTTGCTACAACCTGTCCCTGCTGACAGGAAATCGTTAAAAGAATTAACTATAAAATACATAAGCTGTGACTGAAAGAAAAACAGCACTATTTTAATTATGCACTAGACCCATATCATAACTGTTTTATATAGGAATAGCTGCCATATATTCACAATACCGTCAATACGTTAACCTAAACAAGCTTCAACGTTATAAAACACGATACACAAACGAGCACTCGAAACCATTAAAATAATATTCAACCTGCGCTAACCCTGTGAATGCTGACGGCACAGAGAATACGAGCAATAAACGGGTACTAAGTGCAAATAGCTCGGCACACTCCAAATGAGATTGAAAATGAGCAACGTTACCAAATATTTGCAAAGCACCATTTACAGTATTTGTACGTCATTGTGCACCTCATCTGCAATCAACGTGATCGGATTTACTTCTATGCTAATTGGGGAGTTAGTGTTGAAAGTACGCCTTTCTGTCGAAATATAATATAATGAATATCTTCCTGAGAGGCTGAAATTTTCTTCTACTAGAGCATGTATTGTAAAGGTTTCTAAATGCCGCACTGCTTTGCCGTTGGGTAAGCCGCGGTGCGCCTGGTTTGCCGCACAAAGGAGTGCCGCCTGGCAAAAGATGGCGGTCCGTGCCGCCGTCACTGTGTGTCCTTAACAGCAAGTGACGATAGTAACCAAGGACCGAAAACCTATATAAATTACAGTACAGGTATCGAAAAGTTTTGGTTACTTCTACGACTAAGGTTACCGCTATCTGGGTAACCAAGAATAAGAAACATGTTTCCCTATTTAGGTTCCCGTTTTAATATCGGATACACACACAGGCGATGCGCGCCCTTTGACTAATGCCGACCGCGACGGCACGTATAAGATAGGGATATTTTTAATTCGGTAACCGGAATTAATACTGGCTGTACTCAATTTAAGTTAACCTTTTAAAATACCTGTAGAAAAATATAAATATTGTAACCGAAAAAAATACCAGTATTGATCATACCGGTTCGGTCCCTGATAGTAACACCATTATCACTAGAAGTAATATCTTCTCATTCCTCACAAGAAGTATTAAATTAGTTACTTACACTAAGTATTTTTAAATCACGAAAGCAGGTTAGTCTTAACTACTCGTAACTAACATGAATGTAGTGATAAGAATGATAATCGTCATCCAAGACATAAATTAATAATTTCTCTAGACTTTGTGAACCATTATAGCGTTTTTAGGGTTCCGTACCCGAAGGAAGCTAAACAGAACCCTGTTACTAAGCCTCCACTGCCATCCGTCCGTCTGTGTGTCAGCGGGCTGTATCTCATGAACCGTAATAGGTAGACAGTTAATTAATTTTTCACTGATTGTGTATTTTTATTGCCGCTCAAATAACAAAAAAAAAAAAAAAAAAAAAAAATTAAGTTAATAATTAAAGGGGTTGCTAATCATACAAGAGATGTGTTGTTTTAGGCGTTGTTTTGTATATATCTATTTTCATGCATTAACAAACATTTTTCCCTCAAAAGAAAATAATCTTATAGAAAGAACGCTGCATTCTAGTAGATATCTACTATTGATGAAATTCAACTTCGAAGAAAACCTTATTCTCCAAGGATTGTGATCGATGGATGCTATACCTCTCGCTCGCCTGCAGTCCACGGGATAAGTACCTACGTATAAAACCCCAAAGGTGTAAACGTTCGAACAAAGCCAATAAACTTACCTTGCAGTTTATTAATGCAGTTATAGTAGCAATGTATTGAATGTTAGATTGCTATCAGTGCTGTGGGTCCTGTATATTGCCAGGTAGTGCAATTCCACTGGGAGTTGATCGAGGGATTTCTTTCATTTTAGGGATGAGATTGCGAGAAATATTACAAAACTACAAAATTATTATTATAAAGGCTTTATCGAACAAAAGTGTGATATTGGAGCATACCCAAATCAGCAAATAACGACGAAAGTACTTCTGAAAACAGAACCAGTTGACATCGAATCATTAGCACACCAAACGTACATATAAGCTAACTTTTCCGGATTTCCAAACTTCAATATGGAGTCCCTATCCAAACATGGCGTACTATAAAAACAAAGTCGCGCTGCCACTTCCGATTACGACCCGACAACACCCGAAAGCGGGCGAACATCTACGATAGACCGATACCTACTTTCGTTTCGTTTGAGCGAACAAAACAAATATTTACACCCGTTTACAACGCTCGTTCAAACTACTTGAAGCGAAACTGTGCAAGTTGAATTTGCGATGGCCTTTTCACTCGTACTTTTGCTTTCACGTGTATTTTGTTATTCAGTGGGTAAGTATGTATATATTCTGTACTAAGCTTTATTTATTGTTGACATATTTGATAAGGAAAACACGGCTATATTTTTTTTTAAGTTCTCGTAGTTGTCCCCCACCATGCTTACTTGCCTACTTTACAAAAATATATATTTTCTTAAGTTTCATATCTTTCAACTCATTCTATTGGAGTCAACTGCTTGACATGGCTGCCTTCATGAATATCTTCTTTCTCTTCAATAACAAGTGTCTATTTAGCAAAGCCTTTTAGTAATTAGTTCAGATGGCAGATAGTCACTTCGTGGAAAAACTACATCAATTCTGTAAGGCAAAAATCAATCTGACTAGCTTTTTCCCAACTATGTTGAGGTCGACTTCCAGTCTAACCGGATCCAGCTGAATACCAGTATTTTACATGGAGCGACTGCCTATCTGACCTCCATAACCCGGTAAATGGGTAATACGATACCCCTTGGTAAGACTGGTTGTCAGACTTTCGTGTTTCTGACGACCCGTAATGACTGTCAAAGATCCACGAATGACAGCCGGGACCAACGGCTTAACGTGCTTTCCGAAGCACGGAGGAGTCTTGGCATGTAAAGATGGTCACCCATCCACAGACCAAGCCCGGCAAGCGTAGCTTAACCTGATGGATCGACCCGTGCAGCAGTTATTACTTAGTCACAAGCTCCTCCAAGTTCACAATTCTCCAAGGCAATAATTATGTTATTCTTAACAACAAACGTGTTTAAGTCCTTGAGCTTACTTATTTCGTGGAAGGAAATTCTCAGTAGCTGTCCAGAGACATCAGAATCTCCTTCATTACATGGGTCTTAATACTACTGTTGACCTCTTCGAATAATGTGTGATACATATAATCTTCACCCATTATTTTAATGTTGCAATACAACATACACTATTGCAATAATGTATAAATAAACCCTTCATTAACCACTAGTGCATTTACGATAGTAATGTGTAATATTATTTGCGTCCATATCTGAAGTGTTAATTATGTTGGCGCCACACATATTCTATCTTAAAAGGATAAAAGTGCGAGTAAATATTTCAATAAAGTCATGTAGTTTATAACATACAACCTTGTTTGATCAGTCATTAACGATAAAGTATTCGAAGACTTTGCCAATTATCTCTAATTTGTGTTATGGGAATAAAATTGTCTTCACATGGTATATTACTGTATTGATTCATCATGACAAGACATAACAGAAAAGAGAATAAAAACAAGCATTATAATTACATTTTTAAGTAAGTTTTTTATTTTCGGCTTTTTACTTTTTTTGAATTTCTGATTCCAAATTATATTTAAACATATTATAATTTGTATAATTATATTTTGGTAATCACCTTTCAAACCCTTAATTTTTTTTTATACCCCACTCGATAGAGTAGGGTGATTTTGTTTTTTTTTTAACATACATTTTGGCGCACTGATTTTTTATAATCTTAAGAGACACTCGCGCAATAAAGATGAATCTAAAGTTATATCATTCATTAAAATCGGTTTAGCCGTTTAGTAGTTATAAGGAACATACAGGTCAAACACATAACCCTCCTTTTTCGGCTTCACCGCAGTTGGGTAAAAAGGATATGAGATGGGCGTGTTCTGATAATAGAATTATGAGAAAAATGATTACATGGTCTACTTGTTAAGATGAATGTCGAAAGCGTGAAACTGGTTGTTAAGGAGCAACTTGTAAATTGTAATTGGTTGATCACATTTTAGGTAGGCGAATAAAAGTAACGTTAAAAAAACTTTTTACAATAAAAAAACAACCGACTTTCAAAAAAAAACACTACAAAGTGAAAAATTACTTTAATTTCGGAAGTGTGTCTTTAGTTTTGAATTTTCGTTTTTTGCCACCGACTTCCGAAATTAAAGTTATTTTTCACTTTGATGTGTTTTTTTTTTGGAAGTCGGTTGTTTTTTTTTTGTAAATAGTTTTTATTTTTCACTTTTTAGCTGTGGTACCCCACACAAATTCGAATACCGTTATGTAAATAACAGTGACAGGAAGTTATCATATCATCCATATACTAAGTGGGTAAAATACGTATTATTGAAGCTTACTCAAAAACTAAAATTTATATGGGACCAATTCGGGAGCATACTCTTTCATACAAAAATGGTTGTAACATGGGGCGCGGGTCTACAAGAACTTTTCCCTGTTGAAAATTTGCTAATTTTTAATGGATTTGGGCTAATGCTGCTACTAGAAATGTGAATTTTAAATAGCAATAACTTTTTTATTTGCAATGGCTTTTTGGTAATGTTATTGCAGTACCTTTATGCCTCTTTTGGATTGGACAGGGTTTTTTTACATATTGTATACAGACAGGTCTATAACGCTTAGAAGCTATTCAGCAATAATGACACCACTCAAATACGAACACCGGAAAATTCAAACGAAATTGAACAAGCCGCCTATTCATAAAAAAAAAAAACATAGTCTAAACATCCTCAATAAAACCCTAATCTGCGAGAATTTCCACACAATTCCGGCAATAAATTATATGTGCGCGTTAACAATCTCAGAAAGTTATTCGGGTTATCTCCGTCGTGTCACAGTTGGGATGTGGGAGATGCTCCAGTTCCTTAGTTTGATATGGGACACCTTAATTAATGAATAGTACGTGTATACTGTCTGTATCAGGTGCTATAACTATATGGGATTATGGTGTAAGATTAGAAGATTCTCGTGAGCAGCTAGGACTCTTAAAATAATTTGCAATTGGACAGTGCTTTGTGGGGATTTTTCGGGGTGGAAATATAGGTCATTCTTTTTATTAAAGATAAGTTACCGTCGACATTATAAAATTAAGCATCTGTTCAAGCATTTATAGTGATTTCATAAGCATAACCCAAGTGTTTTGACAACTCTATCCAGAACACACGAGTAACGGTTCGAACGTCTCTCTAAATACAAAATATGGTGTACTAAAGGGCACAGTTCCCATTACGTCATTAAATTTTTAATGAGTAGTGCAACACTCGCGCTTCACTCCACATCCTTTATTTCGCAAGACAGGACACTCATATCCACAGTAAAATTAATTACCTAAACAAATCCTTTTGCATCAATAAACAATGCACCGATCCATCATAAAGAGATCCAATGAACTTTAAGAATTGATAACGGAACAACAAAAGACGTGGTTTAATAATCTCATTAAAACCTTTTACTGGCATTTAACGGCCTATAAAGCACTCACAAGGGCACTATTTGTTCATTTACGGGTCGAAACGGAATAAGCTTTATTTATACTGAAGTTTGATTTTATGGCTCTTTTTTGTTTTTGTTTAGCAATCATTTTGCTTTAGTCAGTTGAAAGAGTGGAATTCTTTGTCTTGTTTCAAGGACGACTTTCTTTTGTTTCGCTTTTAAATGACGGACTTCAGGGTTTGTGTTACAAATAAATTGGCAGCAAAATTTAATTACGAACGATTTTTTTTAAGAAAATATTAAAATGAAATGCGACTATAATAGAATGGTAAAAATAGATTCCGAAGTAATTTTATTTTAAATTAAGAGCGTTTATCCTTAAAGTTGGCAACGTCGCAAATAACTGTCAAATATTTACCTGATTTGATTCCTATAACAATATTACTGAATAGAAATAAGAAATGTGGCTAACTAGCGAACTAGAATGTGATGTTTACCCATTTTAGGTGTAAAAAACGCATTTGGAAAGTTTACAAATGTTTTTTTTACATCTAAAACTAAACATTCGGTGTTACGATACTAATTATTGCATTTCATAATCAATATTCTAGTTGGCTAGTTAGCCACATTTTTTAATATTGCTAAATTAATCAAAACAGTGAAATATTTGACATCTATTTGCGACGTTGCCCACCTTCAGAGTAAACGCTCTTAAGCGAGTCTTATATTTGGAACGTTCCTGCCAAAACTCTGCCTACCTGCAAACATTTACGGTTTAGCCTAAAATACCTAAACTCAGTGCACAATTTGACCAGAACTCCTAACAAACTCCGGAGCACTGATGCTAACCATCCTCCATCCGATTTAGAACCAAAATTAGATTGGATTCGGCATGTGAATCATCGGTGTAGGGCAATTAGAATTTCATACGTTTCCGCCCGTCTGGGTAATATTTTATTTAAGGCCCATAGTACAGTAATTCGATTAACACTTTTGCTAAGAGTATTTCGCTTCACGTTTCTGGGGGTTCACTTTTTTTTTTGATTAATGGGTTAGATTAGTTCCTAGGAGTGAAGTCTGCTGAATAGTTTATTGGACGTCACATGAAATGGGAATTAGTCTCTTGAACTAATAAAGACTCAAAAAGATTTACGAGGTTTCTGATAATCCATGGTGTTTTTCCTGTCTTATTGGTGACTAGGGTTAAAAAGCCTGATTAGAAAAGCATCGAAGCTGGTATTACTTCTAGTACCTAAAGTGTTCTTTATGAAAGAACAACGTACGAAAAATGGGGCTTATTTAATGAAACCGTCAGGCGGTAATCCGACCATCTGACAATTTTACAAGTCTCTTTCATAGCTAACTGTCGTAAAACGATTACAACTCTGTCATATTTTGACAAATATGTCGCATTTTCAGTAAACATTAAATAGGGCCCAGGTTATTGTCCCAGTTATCAGCTTTGGCTTTTTACCAGTAAGTACCGTTTATTGAATGCCTTTCTAATCATTATGCATCAAACCTTGTTAAACCAGCACATACCTATCGTCTGACACCAACATCGAGATAAGTACCTTCTAATAAAACGTTTTACGATGCATCTATATCGCGTTGTTTGCACTCCGCCGACAAATTATTGCCTATTTGTTAATTCGATGCGTATGCGCCAGTTACAACCGTACTATCCGCCGGATGTCACCAATTACTACTAGCGTCTCTTTCCTGCCTTCTGACATATTATTTTTACAACGCCAAATTTGTTGTGGCGTAATTGGGAAATTTATGAGCTATAATAAATACGGACAGTTCTAAAAACGGCTTTATTGGAGACGAACGTGGATAAGTGGAAACTAGAATATCTCGAAATATTTACATTTTAATAGACGAATCATTCATAATATATATTTTAGTACTTTTGAACAGTTTGCGACCAACATGACTATGATGACGATATCGAAATGGGGAATGCAACTGTCAAAATGGCGCTGTCGTAGCTAGTTTCTAAAACCAGCTAATAATATGTACGAGGTATGAGGTGGTTTCATTTTATATTTGTGAAAATTACTCGTAGTTCTGTTCCTAAATACTCCGAAATGCTATAAAATCAGAAGATTGTGGATTAAAGCTATTCGTAGAGATTTTTTGAAGTGAAAACTTCTTAAGGCGAGTTGATCGATTTTTGGTAGAGGCTAAACTTATGGATTCACGTCACTGACATGCTCGAGCCGTAGTGTTGTATCATAGAATATAGATGGCGCTAATATCAGTTTTTTTTTGTTTAAACAAAGTTACATCGGAATCATTTTGAACAAAGTATTTATGAGGAAATATTTAAAGTTTTAAATTCTGACGTTCCATGTCAAATACATACTTAGTTTAAAATATTGAAATTGCCGAAAATAACGAAATAGCGAAATAAAACCAAATTCATTAAAGAACACGAAATGGAATGAATGGACAAAATGTTAAATTTATTGTAGGTCGTGGACACCGAGCTATAGTCACGCCATCTACAATTATTAGCTTTGACCGACCTTAAACCCCATTAAAAACACTGTTTTAGTTTTTCAATACGAAGTTCAGTATCAGATACTGACTGAAGTCAGTATCTAATACTTTCCTTAGAGATCGCCACGTCTGTAAACTAAAGTATCCAAGTTCTATTCAAATCCTTGTTCCCAATTGATTTTATGTCCACATAAACAAACATCAACTTTATGCAAGTGTAAATAAAGTTGACTGACTAGTACTGTTGAAAAAGTCATAAAAAATATGAAGTTGTAGTGCAAACTGAACCTTTTTTGTAGGCATTACAGTTGTTTTTCCTAAAACTCATGTTTGTTTATATGTTTCGCAAATAAATTGCGAACGCAGCGTACCCTCTAATAGAATAGCTTACCCTTATTTGAAGTTCTCAATATTATTGGTTATTACCAATAATATTGAGGTATTCCTTAATTTATTGATGCGAGTTTGCTCCAAAATATCTTGGAGTAGGTAAATTTCCGTATAAACAAACGCTAAAATTATGTGTTTGAGGTTTATTAGGTTCGTTTCCTTGTTTTCAGTTGTATATTACTAAAGCATTTCTTCTCGAAGATGTATGTAGTTTAAACGTCCTTCCAGTAACCAGTATCTTTCGTCTATTTACTGGCCAATAGGTATACCTTTTTTATTTTGGGTGGCAAATGATCAAATAACTTCTCCCGCTCTGGGCGGAGCGGGAGGGCGTGTCAGAGTCTTACTGACTAAAACCCACCCGTGTTTTTTCAGTTGCCTGTACGTTGCCAGGGGCCACGGTATCCCTTCTGGACTTTCCCGCGACCCCGGCAGGCATCGGTCCTTGCAGACCCCTTCAGTTGTGCTGACATCTCTTTGAGCGCGTGGAACACAATGCGCCGTCGACCCGTGCCTGGTCCTTATCGGACGGCGAGCTACCCATTGCTTATCGTCCGCAAGTCCGCGCCTACGGTGGCCAGGAACCGTTACCCAGGACGTCTCCTGCGGCGGCTAGGGGCGTGAGGGTGCGAAATTTGTTTCTCCCTCACGCATTCCACCTCCTCCTTCGCGAGCATTACTGCTTTGCAGAAAGAGGTGATGGCTTTCTACTCCCTCTCGGTCCATACCATGGCCTGGACCACGACCGGACGCGAGAGATAACTGCCGCCGATCGCCTCCTTTCCTCCCGCCTTATACGGAACAGGAACCTTCCAAAACAACCGTGTCCGGTGAGGATCTGCGTCAGGCGGAAGGTGAGGACGCCGTGGCGCGTCTCTAGCCACTCCTCAAAGAGGGGACTTATCGCCGCAACTGTGCCGTGCCCACCACTGGGTTGCGACAATCGAACTCTCGGCCAATAAGTATACCTACGAGTAGTATCGTGAAGTTACAAGTCACTGAGTTCCTACTATCCTTATAATATAAGTACCTGGTCGACCGAGCTCTGCTTGGGACAAAATAGAAAATGCACATTTAATAGTATAGGATAGTTTATACTAATATACTACATAAACTATTTTACCCATGAGCCAAATTTCATCCAAATCCGTTGAGCCCTTTTAGCGTGAAGCGTAACAAACAAACTCACTTTCGCATTTATAATATTAGTAGGATTGAAATCCAAGCCAGAAGTCTGCTAACTGCCGTTCCCCTGGTGGCAAAACCGCAAACTTCCGATTTTAATTCGTTAACAGGTTTTAATGGCGGACTGCGAAAACCACAGGCTGTTCCGTAATAAACGTTACTTGCGAAGTACACGATGGGTGGGATTTTTTACTCAATATGGGTAGAATTGTCTGGACAATTATAGATAGTATAGGAGTTCGATTATAAGTTTTTGTATCATGGTGTGTCTTGGTGTTAACCAGTTCTTGTGGGGTAAGAAAGTGAGTTAAACAGGAATTAGTCTAGTTACAAGTACCTACCTACGTGCCCTCCTATGTTTTTATTTAAACGCGACTACAGAAGATACTTTCTTTATAAGCAGGTTATTGATCTTCGGTTTTTTTTTCTCAAACGAAATAAACACTTTACTGAGTGGCGGCATCTTCATCGCCACATGCGAACTACGCATTTAAGACCTGACGACACACAAAATCCTGACGTCACACTAATCCTGCATCGCGCAATTAGAGTTTACCGCGCGAACGACATATACATATAAGACTATCCGACATCAATCGTAAGCAGTTGCCCGCTAGACACGACAACCGTCTGTTCGGATCATCCCTTTTCTATAGAGGATGAGTGAACTTTACACCCTGTTCCTCATGCCTCTAAAACTGTAACACCTGCACACGACCACATTACATAATTATACGAGAAATAATTCTTTAGGATGCATGGAAAATCTTTCAGTGAGCGTTTTTATAATTTCTAACGTGTCGATATTATCGTGGACGTCCACGGCATTACGATAACACAGGGAAGTAAAAAGTATAGAAATATAATATGAAGATGCTTTTAATTTTCCGTCCACGAAAACGTTCAAATTCAAATTCAAATTCTTTATTGCTAACTATGTGTACATAAATAAAGTTCTTAACAGAGGATATCAGTTCTTAGAACATAGTTGACGTGGACGTTATAACGTGCACGTATTTCCATACATTTTATGGACTTGGACGTCCAAGTCCATAAAATGTATGGAAATACGTGCACGTTCCACGTTCACGTCCACGTTCGTAGACGTCCACAATAATATCGTCATGTAATAATAGATATAAATTATAAAAGCGCACAATACATACATTTATTTTGGAATACTCAAAATATTTAGTTCAGATTCAGAGGTAAATATATTTTCATTTAGTGCGGTACAGTGGAGTACTGTAAATTGAATTTAGACTACAAATCACCCGTGTTCACATTGTTCACTTAATTGACTCCTAACGTGTGAATATATTTAGAAACGCTAGTAATAAATGTTTCTTGAATTTCAGATTTATTATTTTGGGTTCAAGTAAGTACCTAGACAGAAAGTTTTTATTTTTGTTTTCTTGTTTTCTTATAAAATTAAGGTTTTGTAAGACTGCGGTGGCCGCCACATAGCGGCCACAATTTACCGACGAATGGCGTAAGAAGTAAGTTTTTGTGTTTCCCTAGAGAGCGGTTTTGACACCGTAAAGTCAAACCCTGATGCATTTTCATGACAGGCGTCATTGGAGCCGTTAAGTGGCGGCAACCGCTGCCGTAGGTCGTACAACATAATTGTAGTAGAAATTGCTAGGTAGATTAATTGTATTTAAATATTTAGAGCTTAATTAATAAGATTTAAAAAACGGAAGTGTTAATCGGCTTTTGTCGCGGACTGTTCCTATATCTGCAAGTATCAAGTCTTGCTAAAACAAAGTAAATCGCCAAAAAGCATAAGCATTTATGGAATTGCAAAACAAAAAACATGGGACAGTAGACCAGATACATTGAATAAGAAACTGTGTGCTATACTCTCAATCTTAATATGGCTTCATGCGCCATGAATATTTATAAATCTCTTTCAATATAGGAAGGTATGTGCAGAACAAGACGCAACATAAAAAGAAGGTACGGGCAAAAAGATAAACGTTTAAAGTCAAAGTCAAATAATTTATTTAAATTAGGCACATAAAAGGCACTTTTGAACGTAAAAATTTACAAAAAATTTAATTGATTCGAAGTCGCTCCTTCCAAAAGGTAGTTTTCGTATGGTGAAGAATGGCCAAGAAACTCCACCGTTACTCTTTTAAAATGTTTTTACAATATTTTGTATACATTAATTATACAGGTTGGCAGGGAAATCGACGCGAAGCATGTTACCATGGATTCAGTAAATAATTATGTGAAGACGATGCACCTAGAATAAGATGGATGTTCGCGATGTAGGTAATCATCATGGGAATAACTACGCAGTATTTCAAAATACTAAAAGAAAGAAAAAATTATATTTTAATTGGGACACGCACAGGAAAAACAAACAGTAAAAAAAAGGATTTCCGCGATTTTGGGGTTGGCTCCGTAGTAAAAGTTGTTCATAATAATGACAATAGGTACAGTCACCCCTTATGAGCTTGTCAGTTATTTAAATTCCCTACACCTTGTGTATGTGTTCTCTTGTTGATGTACGTATTGGCGCTATTTTAAATATCAAAAGAGTTATGGATAAAAAATTACGTTAAACCCAGAACTGACCAACAAATCTATCTCACAAAGGAAAACAAAAATCTGACTTTTAGAGTTATCATGAAAATGTAGATACTCTACAATCGACCTCGTTTTGTTTTCAGATAAGTTTCAGTAAACAATTGGAAAACAGGATGCAAGGCCAGAGATGGGCTGGAGTCGTAACGCAGTGGGGGCCAGAAAAATTATTATATTAATACGTGAAGCAAAAACTTTGTACCCCTTTTTACGAAAATTACGCGGACGGAGCAGTATGAAATTTGGCACAGTTAAAGTTTATATGGAGAAGGAGTGCAGAAACCTAATATTTGTATATAATCTACATGAGAAACAAATTAAATTAATTTAAAAAACATTAAACACAGTACCAGGCGTTTGACACAAGATGGGCTGCCTTAGAATCATGACAATTAAATGAATTATGCTCGAATTTCGACCTCTGACCGACCACTAGTAAAAATTAAAATATTTACTTTGGACACACTTTATAAACTGCCAAACTGCGTGACAGTTAGTCGGCAGGATTAGCGCTCGTCTTAAAACAAAAGAAGGAGACAGGCGTCTTCGTCGAGGAAGGCCTAGGAAATGCTGGCGATCTAGATGCTTTTACGGGAGAGTGGTCAGAGAAGTCAACGCACAAAGAACAATAGAAAGCTATGTGGGAGACCTTTGCACAGAAGTGGACGATAAAGATTTAAAAAAATATTGTAAACCTAATTAATGTTGTTCGTTTTGCAAAAACCAACACTACCGAGTACCTACCGTACCTAGTAAAAGCGCTTCTAAGTGAAGGAGTATTAATACGCTAAATTCTGTGAAAAAGAGTTGTAAAGATTAACTCAATGGCTATTCCGAGAAAGGCTTGTTTAATAAACGACGTCTAGCGAAGGAAGAAAACCTTAAAGAAAGTTTTACCTCATGACAGCTTAAAGGTAGCAACATTTTTGTTATTAAATGGGCAATGAAAGTAAACTCTACAATGTATTTACATAAATAAATTGGCTATTAACCGGTTCTGGTAGGACTGTCTAAATAACAGCCTCTATTCATAAAAGACTTAGTACGGTTTCTAAATTGAGAATAAGAACTTTACAGACTCTTTCTAAGGTTATGTAGTTTTACATAGGTGCCGCTCGGGGACTAAAAATTATTCTCAACAAAAAACACGGATGAAAGGAAAACCGAATCACCATTTCATTTTACCTTACCTCGCCGTTAAAAACAATACCTTCAAAGCATTTGCAAAGCAATCCAAAACAGCTTGACCAATGAAACAAACGATTTGGTCCCATTTATTTCGCTATTTGTTGTTCCCAGACATAAATCTCCTCGCAGACCGATTGTCGCGATAAAACAATTTCTAGCCGTGACACTTGGCCATCGAAAACTACCCACACTTTGTATTTAAAGCGATCGGAGTGACTGTTATGGATTGCATGTTATTATTGCAGAAAGTTGGAGAAGGGATTCGATTTCTGCACGACATGTTGTTTGATTAAAAAGGACAAGTTAGTTTTAAGTTAGGAATAAAGCTTGTATGGGCTTAATATTGGACGTAAGGTAACCGAGATTGGGGGGAATGGGGGAAACTAGAGGAACATAGGTATGTGGACCTTTTAAATCAATGAAATTGGAAGAGCCAAAGCCCAAAACGGTTATTTATAGCAAATACTCTAAGCGATTGCAAAAAAATCGAAAACATAGGTACCTACAGACTATAATTTTTTTTAAGGACACATGAATTTTTAGGGTACCTCAAAAGGAAAAACGGAATCGTTATAGGATCACTCGTGTGTCTTTCTGGCTGGCTTGCTGGGTGTCTGTCTGTCTGTCCATCTGTCATAGCCAATTTGCTCCGAATCTGCTGGACCAATTAAGTTGAAATTTGGTAGACATATGAATTTCTGTGACCCCAAGCTGGACGTGTAATGTAAATAAATCAATATTGAATATGGGGGTCACTTTTTGGGGACAAACAGGAAAATAAAAATTAAGTTTTGCAAACTGTACAGTGTGACATATTAAATGAAAGGGCTTGTTGTGAGAATATCAATATAAAAAAAAAACAATTTATAAATGCTTTTAAAGATATTTAAGAAAATAGATCAAAATAGATTCCCGCCCTTATCTCTGAAAATACTGAGCACAAAATATTGTAAAAAATACAAAGCATGGTTCTTTACTCATAGATTACAGGAAAACCTATAAGAAGTCTTTAGTCTGAAAATAACATGGTAAATCTCTCAATATTGTGCGTACAAACTTACATTTTCAGTTAGAATGTATGGGAGACCATGTTTTTCGACTACACTGTTAATTTTGTTCTTGCGATAAATTCATTCCAACTGCGGACCGTTCATTGTGCGTGGTCCGACACGCACATGGCCGGTTTTTTTATGTAATGATGGGAAATCGATACCATCATGATTACTTCATTCGATTTAGTGCAATTGATTACATCAAAGGCTTAGTTATTGCAGAATTCGATGCATTCGGATACTAGATTAAGTTACCAAGTGAGTTGTAGCAAGTGTTAGTTCAAATTCATTCGCTATAATTATAAACCCGGCCAAGTGCGAGTTGGTCAGGACCTTATGTGATTGGTCTATGTAACTATGGTACTTGTACCAAAGTAGTTGTCAAAGCCAGAACGTATTCCAGTCGACATTTAATAGGACTCTTTAATTGATATCTTTTGTTATATTCACTCAATATGGTGTCACAACAGATTAACTGCTTCAATTGTACTCTGAGTGAATTCACACGGGCCACATTAAGCGTTTCTGAAAGCTAAAGTTCGGTCGCGAAGCGGAAAGAATTTCGTACAAGGACATTTGAAGGTCCTTCAATGCGCGAGCGCGACGGCAATACATTTGTGCGCGGTAGATAGAGTAGTAGATAAGTAATGAGGGGTCATTGTACGAAATTCTTTCTGCTTCGCGACCGGACTTTAGTAATAATATAATAATTGTAAGTCTAATCTTTGTAAGTTATTATAAATATAACTACACTATTGTATTAGGTAAGCCTGTGATGGTAGTTGTATATGTTTTTTAAATAAATAAATAAATATTAAGATTATCGTTCAGCTCCATCATATTTTTAATAAATAATAATATCATTGATAGCCCACAGTGGCTCAATCAATGCTAAATATTGGATTTTTCAAAGTCCGAAAGATTAAAATAAATAGATAAAAGATTGAAATAAATAGTTCCTTAATCAATAAGCTAGGAAAAGGGACTGATGATCGCGCCAAGTTATGCAAACCAAATTCATAAAATTTTCTTCCGCAAAAAATACAATGTTATTCAAGGTGGAGACGCCAATACGACAATAAATTAAACTTCGTTTATCTAATGACATCAAATTCAACCAAATATATTATCCATTAGTCACTATAATAAGTCAAAGACAAAACCTAGTCGGTATTTCACTACTAATTAGCTTGTTAGAAAAAAAAAATGTACTTTTTTAATTTCAATGCTAGGAAAAATACTTAAATGCATTAGTACTGTTAGTTTTTTCATTTTTTGCCGTATTGTCTTCTCTACATTTTATGTAGGTATAAAGCTAAGATTGTTCGCAGAAAATAAAATAAAAATTGCTAATTAACATCATGTCGCGTACACCTTGTGTAATGCCGCGCTGCTCAATAATTCATAGCATTTTTATTACTCATTTTAACATTGAATGATGGTGAACATACCATACAACAGGTTCCGAGAAAGTGCTCGACAGAAATAAACCTATACAATAAAAAATTATACTGTAATATACCAGCCGAGTTTATTTTTAGCTAGCTGTCGCGAGGAGCCTTACCTTTTCGCTAGGAGTGCCGTCATTTTGAACCTCCATTTAAGTCCTGTTCAGAAAGTTGTGCTTTGAGATCGAGCTTTTTATTTTTTATGGCCATCGAAACAAGGTGATAGGAGTGGCTACAACTGGACTAGTCTGATTTGAAGACTGTTTGAGGACTTTATAAAAACCAGCTGAAGGCAAGGACAAACTTAACATTGTAGTTGAAAAACATGTTCTCCCATAAATTGCAATTGTCAATGTAAGCCTGTGATATGTCACACAGTATAGTTTGCAAAACTTTTTTTTTGAAAAGTGACCCCCATGTTCAAAATTCATTTATTTTCGTTACGCGTCCGTGTTCGGGTCACAGATATTTGTACCAAATTTCAACTTAATCGGTCCATTAGATTCGGAGCAAATTGGCTGTAACTGACGGATAGACAGACAGACACACGTGTGATCCTATAAGGGTTCTGTTTTTTCCTTTACAGGTACGGAACTCTAAAAAAGATTATTTACCAGCCTGTTTTATTTAATACAATGCATAGGAAAATTACTCACTTTGCATTCAGAAATAACATAACATCACGTCTATAATCCCGAAAGGGTTAGGCAGAGGTGTACCCACATTCCGCCAGTTATGTTTAAGTCCCATGTAATAGGGGGCCTATTGCCAGCAACCGGTTCCACCAGACCAAAGAACTAGTGGCTGCATTCAGAGACTCTAAAAATACAAGCCCTTACAAACACTCAAACTACACGTGTAACTACTAAAAGTTCGGCCTAATAAAAGACAAAAGAAGCGTAAAGAAATATAAAGTTAAAAGGCCAACGAAGACAAGACGAAATTTTAATTTTACGGCACTGAAACTGTCTGTTTCAATTAAGAACTCCGCAGTATAAAAATTAAAAATATCAAAAAGGATTATATGTTTAATTTTTAATAAGCAGCTCTGAAAATAATTTATGACCGGATCACAAGAGTTATAAAGTATGAAAATGCATGGATTTTCTTTTTGAATGGTCTGCATTCAGCTTTAGAGTATCATGTAGCTTTTATCGGTCTGCATTCTGCTTTAGAGTATCATGTAGCTTTTAAATGGGAGGAAGGTAAAGTATTGGATTACGAAAGAGAAAATTCCTTTTGATGTAATGCGGTTATTAAATTCATTCTCTGGATTTTTCTTTTTTTATGTTGTAAAGGAAATAAATCTCAAAGACGTAACAAGATTGTTTGTGATACCGGTCCAGATAATGTGAATGTCAAAACAAGATAACGTCTGTTTGCAAATGAATTGCATGTTTTACAAGCCGTTTGACGATTACCAAAGAGAAATTTTCTTTTAGCTAAACGCAAAGGAAATTATTGTTCAATGCTTCATTAAAGACGTACTTTAATCCTTTGAGCTTTTGAATTCGAAATCTTATCTCAAAGAAAAATCATAGGGAATCTTAAAAGAATTGCATGAAGCATGACATAATTTCGCATGCGAATAGTAAGCCACAGATTTTTCTACTTACAATATATTGTGGTAGTTTATTATCCAGCATGTAGCCTTTTTTGGTCATTACCATTTACATAACAAATTCTCTCATAATCAGAAACTACAATTCATAAATTTTATCTTCTAACACATTAATAAAAGAACTATAAACTCTGAAGTGATAGTTCAAAGTCGTAGTAAATTTAGTACCCTTTATAATCTCGTTATTTGTATTACAATTGAATGCATAGATGAGTCCGAAAGGGTCAAGTTAAGTAGAACTTAGTTCATTTACATACTAACGATTATTATTTTACTGTGGCATGTGTTTTGAATATTTATTACACTAAACGTTTAATTCAATGAAGCAATTATTTTTGTACAGCGGTTTTTAAACTTTTTTGACATATGTTTAATCTAAAATGACGTTAAGTTATATATGTTTTTTGATAAGATTTGTTAAAAATAGGCTATTCTTCTTTCAAATGTCTAGACTGAATTAAAATAAAGGTTTTCAATTCTGTAAGTCGTAGGTAGGTAGGTATAGTGCATTCATTATAACTTGACCCGTGTCACGATTCGCAGCACTGAATTTTGCAGTCACGTGATTCGTAGCACTATTCTGTCAGTCGCTATTTTGAACTCTATCAGTATTGAAACTAAGGCTGCAAAATTCAATACTACCGATCGCGTCACGGGTCAAGTTATGATGAACGCATTGTACTGCTAATGACACACCTCTATTTTGCTTTATACCTCTTGTCAAGCTTCCATGCGCTACCCTGTGGGTATATTATGGCTCTAAATTACGTTCTCGATGATTGTTACTCAATAACCTTTTCTTCTATTGTCAGATTTATGATTTGCCATAGGTAGTTAAAGGGCAGTAAAGTGAAACAACAGCTTTAATAGTTATTGCAAGAGTGGTACTTAAAGTGCCTATCGTCAATAACAGCTTTCCTTGAAGATACATTCTGATTAGAACAATTTCTCTTTAACATAAAATAACATCACGCCTTGGTCCCCGAAGGCGGGTGGGGTTGGGTTGGGTTCTTATTTGGTATCTAAATATTGTACCTAATAAGCAGGTACCACAAAACTTGGACCCTGGGTTAAACAACGATCGGGATTATGCTAAAGGTAACACGCAACTTTAAAACACTGTTCAGTTTCAATAAAAGAAAGCAAAAATGTAAATGACTTCATTGCATCGATATCGAAATACCCAAACATGATAATCACATAAACATCAAATCGTTTCCGTAAACAAAAGCTTATACAATGTTTCAGAATAATGTTCCAATTTTATAAACAAACATTACAAAATCTTTTTACAAGCCCACAAAGTCTCCATTACATTGAGTAACGCTGACCGAAAACTACTTCTAAAGAAAACTAAAAATAAGTAAATCGTAAAACCTAAAGTTTATATCTTCCGAAACAAGTCAATCGAACGACTTCAACATAAATAAAGGTTTGATTCACGCGAGACAAAACATAAACAAAGCCATGGAATAAAAAAACCGTATAGAAGCGACCATCAGTAATTTGTATGGCAAATTACTGATCATTGATTGAATCAAGTTTAAGAAAAAGTTCGGTTGAGTGTCGTCGTTGTTTTACTACTTTCCTTTGTCCACTTCCAAACACCTAGTGACGAGTGAGTTTACACATTTTTTTCGAAGATTGAGCATAGAGCATATGGCGCAGCAAGCCACTGCACAATACTTAGAGAGTTGAACGTATCTTACGGCTAACTTTAGCCATTTTGAATGCATTTTAGCTTGACCGACGCTTCTACAAATTCTTACTCTATGACAATGCTAGCACGTTGTCTCGATCGGGGTCGATAGTAAAGATAGAACGATCGACTTCGAGTTATTCCGGCTACTTGTAATGCATTGTCCTGTTTTGTATCACTATAGGATAGATAATAATGGACTGAACTATAGTATTAATGATACGACTCTCGTCTGCGGACTTAAAGTTAGTTTTGTTGAGTTAGCCTTTGTAATGATATCAAGGACTTTGTGGTCTAGTCCAGAATGACAGACTAACGAGGCTGCTTTGAATATTGGTTTTCTAATATTGATTGTATTTCCTGTTTATTTAAGGTTAATATCTACGTTCGCGAGATCACTTATTGTAAATCGATTCGATTCTTTGTCGCATGATCAACACATGAATAAGAGTTGCGGTCAATCAACCAATCAATACCTCAGCTTAAGGCAGTCCACTACTGGAGATAGGCCTATCCTAGCATCCTATTTTAACATAAGCACTATTATATAGAATCAAGTTTTTTCAACTAAACAGACAGCTGTGCTGCTGGGGAGTTTTTTGTGCCACTTCTTCTTCCCAGCTTAAGCACTAGGAACTGGTGAAGGGTGGGCGTTTTTGGGGGACTGTCTTAGGTAATTATGACGTTGGAAAAGTTGCTGATTCTCAGCCTAGTTTGAATAAATGACTTTTGAATTTTGTTTTTTTTTTTAATTTCTAGGCTGCGCCGCAATAGCAGTTTGTCCAAGCAACCTTTTTAAGGTCGTTGGTCCATCTAGCTGGGGGCGACCCATACTATGCTTACCGGTTCGCGGTCTCCACTCCAGGGCTAGTCTGTTCCACCGGTCCAGTCCAAAATTATGCAAGTAAGTAAGTCAGATACAAAAGTGTAAAAAAGGATTTATTATATAAAAAAAAGTTCAAATAACCAATTCCGAAACTGCTTGTTTTATTCACAATCTGCAACCTGTCAGTATTTTTCGCATCGCAGAAAATATTTTTATCTTCCCTAAAATAAATTTTCAACGCTCATGCATGGCAGCATGGCAGCTTATATTTTTAAACCGTCAATTATAGCGTCACAAATGACATTCTAGGAAGCGATGTTAACTAATGGATACCGGAAAAAAAGATTAGTGGGTGTAAATAAGAACTGAGTTGATGGTTCATCGCAAGAATGGAAAATATAGGGTTCGCTTTTAGTGGCAACGAAAACATTTATGGGTTAGACCTATTATAATGATAGTGTTTTGGAAATAAGATTAACATATTTTTTAGGGTTCCGTACGACCGAATGAAAAAACGGAACCCCTATAGAATCATTCGTGTGTCTGTCTGACGGTCTGTCACAGCCGATTTGCTACGAATCTACTGGACCGATTAAGTTGAAATTTGGTACACGTATGAATTTCTGTGACCTAAACACGAAAGTTTAACGTAAATAAAATAATTTTGGAAGAACGAAGAGACGGGGTTCACTTTTGGGGAGAAAATTTGAAAAAAAAAAAAGTTTTTTAACCTGTATCGTGTGACATATCAAATGAGCTAATGAGAAATTCAAATATATTTTTTTAATAACTTTAGCATAAACAGTTTTAAAGTTATTAATGAAAATAGATAAAATTTGTCCACTCCCCTTATTTCCGAAATTGTTTGGCCAAAATTTTGGAAAAAATTCAGAAAATCTATACTTATAAATTACAGGAAAACCTATATGAAGTCTATGGTCTTAAAATAACATGGTAAATCACTCAATATTATGCGTGCAAACTTACATTTTCAGTTTGAAATGTATGGTGGTGCATGTTTTTCAAAAACGATTTTAAGTTTGTTCTTGGGATAAATATTCACCCCAGCTACGGAACCCTTCATTTTGCGTGGTCCGGCACTGGGCTGGTTTTTTTACAAAGTTATCAATAGATGTTGGGCACAGGGCTTTCTTCCTTCTTTTTAACATCGCTATCTTCTTGTCTGGGCATATTTCCAAGAGGTAGGTATGCCGTATGTTATAAATAAGAATGGAACAAGTTTTGTGCATAAAGGAACCAAATAGCAAACTCATGTTTTCTTATCTTATTCAATAGAATAAACAACACAAATGGAATTGAATTGGAACATTATGATTACGCGATACATGGCGGAGTAATGTCTGTAAAGACGATAAAATCAACAGCCGATAGGAATGCATTTCATGAATTTCTATCATATCCGCCTATTAGGTATGTGAAGAATTTACATAAAATAAAACCCACGCAGGTATTTGGACCTTATCTTTATAGTGTGTTCAGAAAATATTTGTTAAATATATAGTTATCTATTTTTTAACAATGTCATCTAGATGATCAGCTATTTTGTATCTATTTACTAGCTTCTGTCTGCGACTTCATTTGCGTGAGGTTAAGAAGTCACGGAGCGATTTTCACCCGCGCCAGCCGTGGTAGCGAGACCACAAACACTTGTACGACCATGTAGTACATGGAAATGTCTATAGTAAATTTCACGACGCGGTTTAAGCCCGCGGCTTGCGCGATTGTTTGCGGGTCCCGCTGCACCCGCTACCGCGGCGGGCGCGATTGAAAACCGCTTCGTGAGTTTTAGCCTCATACGGTCCCTGACCCACCGCGTCTGATTGCATAGCCCACCGCGTTATTACTTCGTGTTGGCTTAGTTTTCTTTCTGACTTTTTTCTTTTTGCTAGGCTCCTAAGGATCGCAGCGTGATGTTAATAGCCTCACCTTCCTCAAAAATTGGGTTACCCTAACTAAAAATATTTTTTCAAATCTGACTGGTAGTTCCAAAGATTAGCGCCTTCAAAAAAAAAAAAAAAAAAAAAACTCTTCAGCTTTATTATTAGCATTGATAAAATAGATCGTAAATAATGTTGTTGCTTTGAAAGTAAAGCAGTGTATTTAATTTTTATTAAGATAGGCACGAGTATCGAGTCGACACCGATACAAAAAAACCGGGCTTTTTTCTAAAAACACCGTAAAATCAACCGATATACATTTATTCCTGAAAACATCAACAGCTACCAACCTGGTTTACCAACAAATCCAATGTAAAATAAATCAGGAATAAATCAATGCAGTCAATTATCCTGTTCATCAATGTCAATCTCATTAGCATAGTGTCCTACCTTGTCTCCTACGTTAAAATTGATTGATAGTACTCCGATAATGGCGTCCGATTGGTTTTCAATGTTCCTTCCAAATTTAAAATTGAATCAGCATTCGAAGATATATTTAAAATAGATAGGGTGGTTGAATCGGTAAAAGGTTTATAGCTAATAGCTATGGGTATCGATTTTCTTGGAAAGGGAACTTCTTAGTACCGGGGTTACCATGAAGGCTCATTTTCATTGGTCGATAGGGATCGTATGTGGGTGGGGTGTTGGAGATTTCTGTTAAACATGCCATAGAGCCCGTATTCGGGGAACCGTTTTCATTAGTCGATAGGCATCCATTGCGGTATACGGAGCCGTAAAGCCTTTTTTTTTTTTTGATGCTGGGAAATCATCGAATGACTTCTCCCGCTCTGGTCAGAGCGAGAGGGTGTGTCAGACTTTTACTGACTAAAACCCACCCGTGTTCCTTCCGTTGCCTGTGTGCCGGGGCCGCGATATCCCTTTCGGACAAACCCGCAACCCCAGCAGGCATTGGTCTTTCGACCCCGTCGGTTGGTGCTGACATCTCTTTGAGGCGAGCCGTAAAGCCTGCACCGCACGTTTGGCAGTTGCTTTGAAGGCTCATCATGATTCATGATTCACGATTTCATTGACTGATTGGCTCATGATTTCATTGGGTTTGAGTCTCTGCAGGCTTTTTGTCGACCAATGAATTTTATTGATCCGCCTTCTAAGGGGATTCCCCGCAAACGGTGTACCTTATGCGTTATCGACTTAGACTTCCGTAGTCACTATCCCACCTGTGGGGAGTCCCCGTATGTTGTATATCGACCGAGTTATCGACCAATGAAAATGAGGTATTACTGATAAAGCGTAATTTTATTGAAACACAAACCAATTCGCCAATATTATTTTTAGACAACCATAATCGCAGTTAATCGCACAACAGTGAAAGTCATAGGTGTCATACTTGCACTAAGAAAATCGCCCTTATCGCTACGATTTAAGGGCGCTGTCAATGTCAAATTGTTACCACTGATGTGTGGTTGACTGTACCGTATTGATTTAGCTTTTTGCTCCTTGCCGTAGGTACAATCAGCCATTAAAATTTAATAACACTAAAGTTTTTTTAAAAGAATATTAACCCTTGTGTTATATGTAATGCTAAAATAGAATTTTCGAATTATTTTGTGTCAATTTTGAGAATTGTTAATCAACTTTACCACCGATCGTATGTTTGACGATTTATTCAAATATTTCACTGCAAAATTTTCCAAGGATAAAAATACCTTTTGAAATCAACGTACCTATTCAATTACCTCTACGGAATAATCGACTATTCTCAACCGAGGAACTCCACTAAAAAACCATTCGCTTAGCATCACTATCAGGATAGCTGAAGCTCAAGTGGAGCCGGGTTCTTATCTCACTAAGATATTCCAAAAGCTTTTAGATTTTAAAAACGGGCTCACACAATCTAAATTTATGCATTTCTACGCCAATCTTGCCAAGTTTGATCTACTAAAGTACCTTAGCGTACATTCACACGGGCGTTTTGAGAACCCGCGGCAAAAAAGCGCTCGAATGACACAATTGAGAAACGGTACATTGTTCGCGCGGTAGCGTTTTTTAAAGTCGCGTTTTAATCTTGCACTGTTGGATTTGCAAAGCTTGGGTTTGACCCCGAGGGCGTATATTTATCGCGGTATTTTTTTTTTCACGCATTGCATATTCAACGCTCTGCTTAGCGCCGTGAGTTGAAAATCCAACAGTCTGTTTTCTTGACGTGCTGGGATGCGCTCTATTGGATTTTCAATGCTTGGCTCAATACCGAGAGTAGAAAACCTAGTGCACAAAAAGAAATCGCCCGTGCATACCTGGGCTGCTACGACGTTTATCAAACGCGCAATGAAAAAGCGCCCATGGGAATGAGAGCTAAGGCTTTCAGTACCTATTTTTAGTAAGAGAATTTCTGAATAAGTCATATTGTTTCCACGTTCACGATGTCTGGGTTATCGACCCGAGGCTAAAGCTTGAATAATTTATGTCACTAGCAGTAGTAAGTGCATTTGTGTATGTGTATGTATGACATAATAATGATTGATCTTTAATGTTCCGTTCGGTTATGAACTGCAATCCGGACTGTGTTACATGAATGACCCGTCGAGTGTTGTCGCGTATTTTTTATTTGGATTGAAACTGTCTGTGGTTTTGTGTTTGTGGCTTTTGATTCTGGTTGTTGAAATTTTTTGTTTGTGTTTTGGCCTTTTTTATCAGTTGTGTCAATCTTCATAAATCCTCTAATATTAAATGAGCAATACTTGTGTAACGGACGCCGAGCATGTGCAACCTATTCGTGAGCAAAACAAAATTGTGTGCCGGTGTGATGATGAACGATCTTCAATACGTAAAAGTGGTTAGTCAAAGTATGAAAACCGAGACCCTATCTGTGCACCGTAGCACAAGTAGCGGCGGGAGCTCGGTGGACCTTTCACCCTTGTGAAGTGAGTTTTTTAGTTTCTAATTAGATTTAGGAGGTTTTAATTGTGTTCTAATTAGTTTCTACTTAGTAAAATTAGTATAAGGAATCTTATGTGAATCTTATAAGACCAACAACGTAGCATTTCTCGTGATTTTAATGTATAAAGAAAAATGTTAGTATATTTACGTAGATTTGAAATGAGGTTTTTTATATGTAAAGATATCCTCAGGATCTTAGTGTCAAATAAGAGGACTAGGCTCAAAACTACTTGCTGCGTTCCAATTCTGTAAATCGGTCCACGGGTTTTAAAGATAATAACAATTTTGTATAGTGAAAATGTTCAAAAGAGATATTTTAAGCGTTAATGTTCTAGAAACTTTTTAGTATATAAAGATACATTGTATATTGTTATGTGTTATGACAGAGGAATATAAGAGCTATGTTTTGTATAAGTTTGAGGGTAATCCGACTTAGGGAACTATTAAAAACAGAGCTACAAAGAGCAGGACCATAGCGAAAATTGTAACTAGAATGGTCTCAAAAATCAGAGGCCTCGTTAAGGTAACGTAGGCTTAAGCAATTTTGTATAAAAGGCGGGCCATTGGGCCATAGGGACACAGTCGGTTCCCAGCTCTCGAGAAGAAAACAACTTCGAAATAAATAAGAAGAATAGAAGAAATCTTTTATTGAAAATATACAGTCCACTTCAGTCTGGTCCATCGAGCGGCGGATATCAAGAACGAAGAAACCCGCCACAGGATCCTGGTCCACCAAGCTGCGAGGAAGAATCAACAAAGAACCCGCAGCAAGAGCGAAAAACGGAACCGTCAGTCAAGCGGACGTCACCGAACCGACGTCACCAAGCCGGCGTCACCGAACCGACGCCACCAAACCGGACGTCACATACCGGACGTCACAAACCGGACGTCACAAACCGGACGTCACAAACCGGACGTCACAAACCGGACGTCACAAACCGGACGTCACAAACCGGACGTCACCGAACGGACGTCACAAACCGGACGTCACCGAACGGACGTCACAAAGCCGAAGAGTTGCCGACTGAAGCCGTGCCGGACCGTGCCGACCCGAACGAAGAGGATCGACCAAGCCGAGCCGGAAAGCCGCCGACCCGAAGCCGAGCCGAAGAGTTGCCGACTGAAGCCGTGCCGTAACGTGCCGACCCGAACAGAAGAGGATCGACCGAGCCGAGCCGGAAAGCCGCTGACCCGAAGCCAAACCGAAGAGTTGCCGACTGAAGCCGTGCCGGAACGTGCCGACCCGAACGAAGAGGATCGACCGAGCCGAGCCGAAAAGCCGCTGACCTGAAGCCGAAGAGTTGCCGACTGAAGCCGTGCCGGAACGTGCCGACCCGAACAGGAGAGGATCGACCGAGCCGAGCCGGAAAGCCGCTGACCCGAAGCTGAAACCGAAGAGTTACCGACTGAAGCCGTGCCTGAACGTGCCGACCCGAACAGGAGAGGATCGACTGAGCCGAGCCGGAAAGCCGCTGACCCGAACTGAAGAGTTGCCGACTGAAGCCGTGCCGGAACGTGCCGACCCGAACGAAGAGGATCGACCGAGCCGAGCCGAAAAGCCGCTGACCTGAAGCCGAAGAGTTGCCGACTGAAGCCGTGCCGGAACGTGCCGACCCGAACAGGAGAGGATCGACCGAGCCGAGCCGGAAAGCCGCTGACCTGAAGCTGAAACCGAAGAGTTACCGACTGAAGCCGTGCCGGAACGTGCCGACCCGAACAGGAGAGGATCGACTGAGCCGAGCCGGAAAGCCGCTGACCCGAACTGAAGAGTTGCCGACTGAAGCCGTGCCGGAACGTGCCGACCCGAACAGGAGAGGATCGACCGAGCCGAGCCGGAAAGCCGCTGACCCAAAGCCGAACCGAACGTGCCGACCCGAACCGAACGTGCCGACTCGAACCAAACCGAAAACTGAAAAAATCGGGATCTTTCAAGATCCGAAGACACCTGAAAAACCAGAAGATTCCTGAAGAAAAGTCTCAAAGGACTTAGAAGATGGTGGTCACAAGGAGCCAAGGGAACGCAGCGGAAATAGAAGAACAGCGACGCATCCAGTTGCAGCAAGAGGCGCGACGCAGGGAAACGGAGCTGATAGAGCGAGAACGTCTAAGAAGAGTCTCACTGGACCCGCCGGCGTCACCTTTTTCCAAGCCAGCAGACACCAGCACAGCAGGACCTTCCGGGATTCAAGGAACAACAGCTGCGGTTCAACGAAGACTGGGGTCACCAAGCAGATCGGTTAGGTCACAACGATCGACGACAAGTGTAACCACGCGGCTACGGATAGCGGAACTGGAAGCAGCAGAGAAACTGGCTACCATAAGAAGAAGGGAGTTGGAGCTGGAAGCGGACCTAGTCAAGAAGCGATTAGCCGTGGAGGTATCAGCTATCAACGACGATGAGAGCGTGCACGAAGAAGGACCCAGCCCTCCCCGTGAAGAGCCACATCAGAAGGTGGACGAGTGGCTGAGAACAAACCCCCTCAGCACACGGGGGGAGGAGGCACGGGGTGAAGAAGGAACCCGCGAAGAACAGAAGCAGCTGCGATTCGAGGTCCAACGTGCAAGATCACCGACTCCGACAAGGAACAGAAGCAGCATCGAGCACCTGGCAGCCACATTAGAGAAGATGGCGAGGCCCAGGCCTCGACACATGGACCTGCCGACCTTCTCCGGAGCAGCCAACGAGTGGTTGCCGTTCAAGGCGGCAGTACGAGATACGACCAGCATGTACCAGATATCAACAGCAGAGAACATCCAGCGACTGAGGAGCTGTCTCAAGGGAGAAGCAAGAGACGCCGTGGCCGCCCTCCTGCATACGGCCACCGATCCAGACATCATAATGAAGACCCTCGAGCAGTGCTTCGGGAGACCGGAAGTGATCATCGACAAGGCGCTGGAAGACCTCAAGAAGCTGCCGAAACCGGGTACATCAGCTGCCGAACTGAACAGCTTCGCGATCAAGCTGCAGAACATCATCTGCGTGCTGAAGACGATCGACCGAAGAGGATATCTATTCAACCCCCTGATGACAAGAGAAGTGTTGGAAAAGCTGAGCCCGCATCTCCGATCCCGATGGTGCGACTACGCCTACGATCATGAAGGAACAGCGGACCCGGAGATTGTCGTCATGTCTCGTTTCCTGATACGCGAAGCGGACAGAGCGTTGCGGTACACATACGCTCCAGCTACATGCGCTGCAAGCCAGAAAAAGGAAACTCGGCCAACTATAATGTTGAAAAGGAAAGCCAGCGTGTTCAACACTACTGCAGGAGCGGAGGAACAAAAGGATAAGTGTCCTAAATGTGAACAAGCTCACATCCTGACGCAGTGCCCCAAGTACAAGGCACTGGCGATAGAAGAACGCTGGAGGTTCTTAAAAGAAAAGGGGATATGCTTCAAGTGCGCCCAGAAGCAACACAGGCGCATGAGCTGCAAAGCCAAATCATGCGGTGTGGACCAGTGCAGCCGACCACATCATGCGACCCTCCATCAAGCGAAGAGAGAAGACCCAAGGCCAGCAGAACCACCAAAGGAAGAAGCGGTCATGTCAGTGGCGCCACGCCTAGCTGCCGGACCAAGAGCAGTCCTGCTGAAGATGTGCCCTATCGTCATATCCGGACCACGGGGGGAGGCAAGGACATACGCCCTCCTGGATGAAGGAGCTACCATTACCCTCGTCGACAAGGACCTGGCAGAGAGCATCGGAGCAGAGGGACCGTCACAACCACTTCATCTGAACGGGGTCAACATGTCGCAGCAAGAGATGGAGAGTCAGCTGGTGAACATACGGATCAGAGGCCTGAAGAATGACAACAGCTACAAGGTCAGAGCGAGGACAATGAAGAATCTTCGGCTGCACCAGCAGTCTATCCCGGACACGCTGTTGAACTGCGAGCACCTACGGGACCTGACATCAGAAGAGGTGTGCTACGAGAAGGCGCGCCCCGGGCTTCTAGTGGGAACAGACCACTGGGAGTGCATCGTATCCCGCGAACTCCGAGTCGGCGTCCCTGATCAACCAGCTGCATCAAAAACACAGCTAGGATGGGTGGTGCACGGAACCGCGCCACGCAACACCATCTATCAAGAAGGAAACGTGCTGCATGTCTACGAGTCCGACCGAGCGACGGGAACGTGCAGCCAGGAACTTCATGACTTAGTCGAAGGCCATTTCAAGATCGACTCACTCGGCATACAGGGGAAGCCGAGAATCAAGGAGGCGGATCTACGGGCCATCGAGATAGTCGGAACGACCACGAAGAAGACTGACACCGGGTACGAAGTGGGACTGCCATGGCGACGGGACAACGTCACCATGCCGCCGAGCTACGGGCAAGCATTTCGTCGGCTGAAGAAGATTGAGCAGAAGATGGACGCAGATGCAGAGTTCGCGGTCGAGTACTCCAAGCAGATCACCAACCTGCTGGACAAGGGGTACGCGACGCTGTGCGACGGATCCGAAGAGAAGAGCGCCATCTGCTGGTATCTGCCACACTTTGCCGTGCAGAACCCAAATAAACCCGGCAAGCACAGGCTGGTGTTCGACGCGGCAGCAAAGAGCAACGGCGTGTGTCTGAACGACGAACTGCTGGAAGGACCCGACCTACTACTGTCGCTGCCAGGAATCCTCTTCCGATTCCGAGAGAAGACGGTAGCGATCACAGCGGACGTGCAGGAGATGTTCCTGAGGATCAAGATAAGGCCGGAAGATCAACCAGCGCAGCAGTTCCTGTGGAGAGGCAACGAACGAGAAGAGCCTCCGAAGAAATACAAGATGACCAGCATGATCTTCGGCGCCGCAAGTTCCCCCTGCATGGCCCACCATGTTCGGAATTACAACGCGGATGTGTACGGGCAGGGGTGTCCACGCGCGCTGGAAGCAATCAAGAGGAGCCATTACATGGATGACCTGGTGGCCAGCTACGAAAAAGCCGAGGAAGCTTGAAAGGCGGTCGAGGAGACGAGAGCGGTACACGCACATGCTGGATTCACGCTACGAGGATGGAGCTCCAGCGACAAGACGGTGTTACGCGACGTGCCTCCGGAACTACACGCCAACAGAGAACGCGTGACGAACGACCTACGGCAGCGGTACTGGGTTATACACTTACGACCCACGGTACGCGCCGTAGAGAAGAACTGCGCCTTTTGTCGAAGACGCCGAGCGACGCCGCAGCCACCAGCTACAGGGGACCTGCCACACGCCCGCCTCGACCCGTTCCACCGCCCGTTTACCAATTGCGGGGTGGACTACTTCGGGCCAATGATGGTCAAGGTGGGGCGCCGCCGAGAGAAGAGGTGGGGCGCACTTTTCACGTGCCTCACTTCCCGTGCCGTGCACATCGAGCTCGTCACATCGCTCTCCACCAACTCAGCAATCATGGCGCTGAGGCGTATGGTTGCGCGCAGAGGCTGGCCAAGACTGATGTACTCCGACAACGCGACTAACTTCCGTGGGGCGGATCAAGAGCTTCGCAACGCCTACACCGAGTGGATGCCTGCCCTGCAAGACGAGGGGCTGCTGCATCGAATGGAGTGGCGCTTCATACCTCCGGGCGCGCCCAACCAAGGCGGCGCGTGGGAGCGAATGGTTCGCTCCGTGAAGACAGCTCTCAGCGTCACTCTCCGAGAGAAGGCACCTGCAGAAGAAGTACTGAGAACTCTATTAACAGAAGCCGAGTTCTCCATCAACGCAAGACCGCTGACCCACGTCAGCGTGAACCCCAGCGATCCTGAAGCCCTGACCCCCAACCACTCCCTGTTGGGGTCATCAGATGGGCTGCCAACGACGGGGCCTTGTGACGAGGCCGACAGAAGAACCTGGCGAGCTAGTCAAGCGCTCGCTGACCACTTCTGGCGACGCTGGCTACGCGAGTACCTTCCCACTCTGGTACCTCGCGGCGAGCCACAGAACGACGTGCGACCGATGCAAGCTGGCGACGTGGTCCTCGTGGTCGACAACACGCTGCCCAGGAACACCTGGCCGATGGGAGTCGTCGAGCGCACACACTGCGGACCAGACGGCGGCATCAGGGTCGTCGAGGTGCGAACCAGAACCGGGACCTTCCGGCGCCCCGTGAGCAAGCTCGTCGTCGTGATGAAGATTGAAGAGGCTACGCGAGCTGCGCCGGGGGGAGAAATGTAACGGACGCCGAGCATGTGCAACCTATTCGTGAGCAAAACAAAATTGTGTGCCGGTGTGATGATGAACGATCTTCAATACGTAAAAGTGGTTAGTCAAAGTATGAAAACCGAGACCCTATCTGTGCACCGTAGCACAAGTAGCGGCGGGAGCTCGGTGGACCTTTCACCCTTGTGAAGTGAGTTTTTTAGTTTCTAATTAGATTTAGGAGGTTTTAATTGTGTTCTAATTAGTTTCTACTTAGTAAAATTAGTATAAGGAATCTTATGTGAATCTTATAAGACCAACAACGTAGCATTTCTCGTGATTTTAATGTATAAAGAAAAATGTTAGTATATTTACGTAGATTTGAAATGAGGTTTTTTATATGTAAAGATATCCTCAGGATCTTAGTGTCAAATAAGAGGACTAGGCTCAAAACTACTTGCTGCGTTCCAATTCTGTAAATCGGTCCACGGGTTTTAAAGATAATAACAATTTTGTATAGTGAAAATGTTCAAAAGAGATATTTTAAGCGTTAATGTTCTAGAAACTTTTTAGTATATAAAGATACATTGTATATTGTTATGTGTTATGACAGAGGAATATAAGAGCTATGTTTTGTATAAGTTTGAGGGTAATCCGACTTAGGGAACTATTAAAAACAGAGCTACAAAGAGCAGGACCATAGCGAAAATTGTAACTAGAATGGTCTCAAAAATCAGAGGCCTCGTTAAGGTAACGTAGGCTTAAGCAATTTTGTATAAAAGGCGGGCCATTGGGCCATAGGGACACAGTCGGTTCCCAGCTCTCGAGAAGAAAACAACTTCGAAATAAATAAGAAGAATAGAAGAAATCTTTTATTGAAAATATACAGTCCACTTCAACTTGTATATATATATATATATATATATATATATATATATATTTGTAATATATAGAGTAAAAAATTAGACAATGTTAATTAAAAATATACGTAATTGTACGCCTCTGGGCAAAACATAGAGAACCTACCAATCTGTAACATCTTGCACACTGTTGTAACTTGACCTATGTTTACAAATAAACAATTCTGGTTCTGATTCTGATCTGTAATCACGTTCTCGAAAACACCTCTAACGAATTCGATGAAAGTTGCCATATTATAAGGAATAACGGGAGCGAAAAATCGATCTAGCTAGGTCTCATATTTGGGAAAATTCGTTTTCTCCATATTTTCACCCGAGCAGAGCTCGGTCGCCCTAAGTTTAGAACAAGAGGACTACTTTAGAATAATGACATGGCAGCATGAAATTAGTATCTACTATAAATGGAGTTGGTATGAACTATTAAATGAGCATTCTCTATTTTCACCCGAGCAGAACTCGGTCGACCTTGTAATATTTTCAAACAGTAGTCACTTATATTGACAAAGATATCATGAGTGGTTCAAATTAGAACGCTCATCATAATATTAATTATCCTACAATGCCCAATTTCTTATCTTTCTTCGCCCATCTTTCATCAAAGGTCCATTTGTTTAATTTTAATATGCCATGGCTATTATTCATAGTCATTTCATATTTTTTAATTATAGTAGCTTATTAACCAAGGGGATAAAGCAGTGTCTTTTGTCGCGGGTGACGATTTAAATCGCGAGCGTAACGAGGGATTTAAGTTCACCCAAGACTAAGACAGCTTTATCACCGAAGAAAATACTCTACTTTTCGTACCATTTGCGAAAAAATTAACACAATAATAATATGAGATAAGCATTTATTAAAAATAATGACAATTAAAAGTAAAAGTTAATATTCGAAACATTGGTCCAATTATTGATAGAGAGAGTTACATTTTTGTTTGGTACATTTATTGTTAATAAGTTGATTTGAGTATTTCTCTGTTCTTGCGTCTGAGGAACTTGCGTTTCATTGTAGATAGTATACGTCAAAGATAGTGGTGGTGGTGCATCGTGAGTTACGGACGAAGATAAGATGCCGGAAGTTGATGGTTGTGGCTCTGATGGATTAAGTTTTATATTTTTGTTAATTTGACTGCTTAATATGGTTTTATTCGCCATTGAGCTTTCGATATAACCTTCAGCTACTCCATCAGAGCTCCAACCACGGTGTCTTTTTACTGACGTAATATCCGCCCCTGAATCCGCCAAGAAAGTCGCCGAAGTTCTTCTAAAGCAGTGACCGGTGTAGAGTTCAACATCTTTAAGTTTTAAATATTTAGTAATTTCCTTTGGCATATTGCTAATTTTATTTTTGCCGATGGCTTGTCGAGTATATTTCCCATTCCGATAGTTTATAAAAAATCTATTGTTTTCCATGTTGATGGGACGTAATGCTTGGTATTTATGAATGATTTTAGTATATTGTCCTTGTACAATGAATGACCGATATTTCTTTGACTTAGTTTCCTTTACATTAATCAGCAGCAACTCATTGGAATGATTTTCAACGTCCTCCACCTTTAAGTTTACAAGTTCACATCCGCAGCAAGCACCATTGAGTCCAAAAATTAAGGCCACCTATAACAAAGATAAAAAACAGGTAAATATATAGAATAATTACCATTACTAAGATACGAAATATTCATAGTTAAATCATATATACGTACTTACTTTTGTGGCCAGAAAAATTTCGTCAGGAGCTTCATTAAGAAATTTCTCCACATTTTGAGTCGTAAAAATTTTAGACTTCTTTGCGCAATGCCCTTCTGATTTTCTTTTAAAAAAAGCCAGTAATTTCGTGAATCTATTTATTTCAATGCTGTGTTTGATGCTTATTGTAGCTTTCAGTTTTGAGTATATGCACCAAAGTGTATTCGGATTCTTTGTCTTGGATAAATAATCAAAATAGACAAGAAGTACTGATTCTGAAACTGATAGGCCTTTCGCACTTCTCCACGTTGAAAATTCTTCATAAGTTTTTAAATCATTTTCCTTGGATTTTGTTGGAAGCAAATTATTTATAATTGCGGCAGCATTTGCACTGATGGAATCCAACAATTCACTGTCACTGTCGCTTTGATTTAACATCCTAACGTATTTTTAGAACATTAACTTATTTATAAAAATAAATTAAAATAAACTTAACGTTTATGTATTTGAAGAAAACAAAAAGGCGGCAAATTCCTAGACTAATATTTTTTTGTCGGAAAAGCAAAGGCATCAAGCTCATACGGCCTCGTCGGTTTTCGTAATTTTATTTAATAATCATAACTGCATAATAAATGCGTATTCCTTTTTCAAAAATATGTATAATGCTTTATATACAAACTCAATGGTGTAAACACAGATGTAGTTCAGTATAAATTTCGGTAAGTATTCCAAATTTAAATCATATTCTCCCCCTAGAGGATGAATGAAATTCAGTACAATTTTCTTTCCCTGTTTTTAACAGATTAAAAATGACTATTGTTATGTTCGCTTTTTGTGGCATAGAATGTCACTTTTTTGAGCAAGTGGTACGAAAAATACCTTACATATCTATAATTCAATTTAAACTATTTCATAAAACGTAGCTAACAAATTGCTCTCATTTACCGTACTCCGCGTGTTCTTGAAAAGTAAACCAACTTAGATGCTAGGAAAAGAAAAAAGTTTACAAGCAACTCGTTTAAAATTGCTTATATTATGAAACTGTTTTTCAAAGTGAGCATTACTTAGCATCTAACTACGAAGCTAGTTTAAATAAAGCGGAATATTTAAACCTCTTTTAAGGAAACTGCTCAAGTACTAACACTTTTCATGGAAATTAAGGTAAACTGTGGATTCATTACACCAGCTTTTGCCTCAACAAGAGCTGAGCGATAAATAATGAATATATTGGCAAAACAAAATGACGTGTTTACCAAAAAAGAACGTATTCTTTTCTTACATTAAATGTCAGTTAGTGAAATTAAAAAGATATTCGGGTTAAAACTGTAATGGTTTTCGAGTAAAGGTTAATGTATTATGTGAGTTTCGGGCTCATTACGGTATTCACTTAAGCGGCACGGACGACTCATTTCGAAACTGATCCGTATTCTGCATAACAACTACAAAGGATCAACGTGAACGATATACATGATGATTAATGCAAAGGTAATTAATTTCCTTTACTTTTGTCAAGTTTTGAATTGGATTTCGAAGGAATTATTGTTGTTTTTTTTTTGTTGTGGGTGATGTTCTTAATAAGGCTATCGTTCTGCCTCTTTTTAAAGGCTAAAACAGATTACCTATTGAAATCTTAATAAATTGGGATTTTATCTTGACATGATGACTGTGTGATATCATCCTCGCAGTTTTATTTATCACTCTCTGATTATGCGTCAGTTATAATCTTTGCTTGTGCGATAAGGAGTTCATTACAGGAAAATCACAATGACCGTTTCCAAGGCCAAAGTCTTTTCGTAATATTAAGGTATTTTACCCAAATTATTTCACCAACCATTATAGAAAGATTATTTTTAAAAGAGTAACCGTGGAGTTTCTTGCCGGGTCTTCTCCATAAGAAACGACCAATTGGTACCGTGGATATAACTTCTGACGTTTCATAAGTGCCCACTATACTATACACATAACAACCACATAAGTGCATACATGTAGGTTTGTGTGAAATATAATATTTTAATTTTGAGTTCACTTTCTTTTAGAATCATTAACAAAATATGAAATTCATGATAATAAAAGATTATCCTTTAATTCATAGCTTATTATTTTACAAAAAAAAACTTTGAGTACATAAACCCGTTATTTACGTTCTGCTTGTTATTAATAAAATAACTCGTTAAATAAACCTAGTACGCGCACTATTCATGTAAATTTGGATGAAGGAAGCTTCCCCATTACGGCTAGGAAGACGGCTCGAACAAAGGCGCTGTTGGCTTTTTAGCCTAAGTACGGAATAATGAAAATGTGGAAGGCATCGAAGCGATGAAAAAAGATGAAATGAAGAAAATTGCTGATTTCAATATACGAGAGTTCGGTATTAAGGCCTTTTGTGGTTTAGTAGGCCGTGTAGCTTGCAGTCTTGTAGCGTGGGTGTGGTAAACTTTTCTTTCTGCTTTTGCTTTGTTGCTTTATTAATTAAAAGTTTTTTGAAAAAAAAGAATGATAATTGCCTTTTTTATTAAACTATTATTAATAGAATTCTCGTTGTTATACAAGGTGTTTTTAGGGTTCCGTAGCCAAATGGCAAAAAACGGAACCCTTATAGATTCGTCATGTCTGTCTGTCTGTCTGTCCGTCCGTATGTCACAGCCACTTTTTTCCGAAACTATAAGAACTATACTGTTGAAGCTTGGTAAGTAGACGCACGCGCTGTTGGCGCTGCGGTATTTATTTTTAAATATCGCCGCATTATGCTGAGATAGTGGCCTTTTTGGCCTCGCACAGGTCTTTACTTTTATGTTTGTATTTTTTTTTATTATTTTTTTTTATTATTATTACTTACTGTTTGTATTTCCTGTGCGTGTCCCAAATAAAATATTTTTCTTTCTTTCTTTCTAGATGTATTCTGTGAACCGCATTAAGATTTTCACACAAAAATAGAAAAAAAAACAATACATTTGGGGGGTTTCCCATACTTAGAACTGAAACTAATATATTTTTTTTCATCAAACCCTTACGTGTGGGGTATCTACGGATAGGTCTTCAAAAATGATATTGAGGTTTCTAATATCATTTTTTTTCTTAACTGAATAGTTTGCGCGAGAGACACTTCTAAAGTGGTAAACTGTGTGTCCACCCCCTGTAACTTGTAACATAAGAGAATGTAAAAACTAAAAAAAATATGTGATGTACATTACCATGTAAACTTCCACCGAAAATTGGTTTGAACGAGATCTAGTAAGTAGTTTTTTTTTTAATACGTCATATTTGCTAAATATTGTACGGTGGTACGGAACCCTTCGTGTGCGAGTCCAACTCGCACTTGGCCGGTTTTGTTTTTAATATAGGTACCATAACTCTAAGGTGAAATTAATGAGACCATGTTAAAAAATCAACAAGCTTATTTTTTTTTTTTTTTTTACCACTAGACTCTCTATGTGTGTAAGTTTCATTGATAAGTACGAGTAAATCATTTTCAATCAAACCAATCATTCTTATTAAAACTAAGAAAGTGCGACGATGAACAAAAATAGTCTGAATTAAATGTTTTTTTAATTTAATATTTCACCGAAGGGTTTTTTTCATACTTAAATACTAACTATACTACTTACTAATCGACTTAGTCGAATTATTTCGAAAGAAAAGTGAAAAAAAAACATTGTATTTTGATAAAAATGAATCGGTGACTCGTAATACGTCTAGCAAAAAAAAAATGCATTTTTTTTTTGCTCCACACTAAGAATTTCTTCCTGTATCGTGGGTGCGTTTACAAACATAGAAACTCACATACACTAACACCCAGGCCCGGAACAACTACTTGCAGATCATACAAATATTTGTTCCGTGCGGGGATCGAACCCGCGACACGTAGCGCAGCAGTCGATCGCTCAGCCACTGCGCCAACCGTGTCGTCAATTGAATTAATGACGACCATAACTTTATCGTCTAAGAGATTAAAATTTCAGCCTTTTGACGTTTTCATCATCGGGTTCAGTGAAGATAATAATAAATTGATAACCAGAAAATATGCAATGCAATACAGTACTTAACTTTTGTTGAAAAGATCGCCTATAAAGTCTACTAGTAAAAAAGAAGTCTTGCTTCCGTTTAAAATGAATCAGCGTATTAACAATACATGTAACTAATGTCATAAGTGACTTCAAAATACTATTTATACAATCCATTTCCTTTAGAAATCAAACATTTTCTATGCAGCTCCTGTGCCGATAGTACCTCCAGAAGTAGAAAGAAAGATGTCAATGTACAACTTAATAGTCAATGAAAAATATCGTGTCATATGTAGTACTACTATTCGCAGCAATGTAACTCCTTCGAGTATCGAATCGATAAACAACGCACTAACCGAGAAGCTGTCGATGAAACTAGCTGCGGCTTCTGTTGGATTAACAGCACCGTATGTAACCGGTTCTGAATACTGCATCAAACAACAGTAAGCATTGTTACTAAGATAAGGTGCTATAATGATAAACGTTGCACTCATGTAGAAAATGGATAGGATTTTTTTACTACGGAACCAATTTAAATTCTTTAGTTCGTCTAGTGGTAGCAAGCGCTACTGCTGAGCATGAGGGGGCAAAGTGTTATTGGGTTTTTCCATCAAGATTTTCTCAATAGCAGCCCGGAGTCTGGAATGTACCCGGTTGATGGCAACAGGCTCGCCCCCTATTACATGGGACTTTAACCTCCTGGATTCCAGAAAAAAAATTTTTGGATATTATTTGAAGCTTAGGTTTTTTGGTCTAAAAGGGGTCTGTACACGTCCAAAAAAATGAAAAAAAAAATATTGTTGTTTATATATTGATTTTACTTATGTCATATATATATGACAATGGTTCTGTATATGAAACTAGTACTGATACTTATGTCATATGTATATGACACTGGAATTCAACTCCAAATAAAAGTCAAAGTATATTATTAAATCAATATGCATTTATTATTATTATCACCTCTAGTCAGTCTTTATAATCATTTTTATTAACTAACATAATTATAATTTTGGTTTATAAAATAACTTTTGGACATAATACTTTCACCAACTTGACAAAACGTAATTAAAAAGGAACTGAAATCATTACTAACCATGCTCACAAGAAATAATAACTTTGAAAATATCATCTTCTCATCATAATTATCACAAAATATAATGAGATACTTCTCAAATATAATCAACTCCTTACAAACCAAGACAATACTCATCTATTTTTTATGAAATCTAAGATGGCAATTTCTTTTCGGTGTGCTACATAAAAATATATTGCATTTAGTGCAAAACGCCGTTGTAGTCTTAGAGCATTTTGGATTGCGGCATCTTTTTTGAGTGTCACTGTAATCAACCAGATGTTCAGCCTTGTGATGTCTTACGACTTCCGATGGTATAGGAGTTATTGGCACTTTCCTTTTTTTGTGCTTAGGTTGCAATTCTTCATTCTCGTCAAGACTTTCTGAATCAGATAATAAAGAATTTTTCTCTATGAGACTGGTACCTAGATCCAGTTTGAAAGTGCGTAACTGTGGTATTTTATATTTGTTGACTCCTTTTTCAGCTTCTCTTTCTTTGTACAAAAACCACGCGTTACTGACTGCCAAATCGACCATGTGAGATATAAATCTTACTGTCCATTTTCTGGTGCGTGATCTGGAGGGACATACAGACAGCATGCGATCAGCCATGTCAACTCCGCCCATGTATTGATTGTATGATTTGACTACTTCTGGCCTTGACACAAATTCGTAGATTTTATTTTTCTTAGACCATCTACGACACTGATCTTGATTTTCACTCGAATGAATTGTAGATAGGAGAATAACTGGTTTATTATCTAGCCAACGAACTATGTTCAGTACTTTGTCACTTCTGCATTTTGTTTCACAATAACCTCTGGGCTTCTTTGCAAAAGCTTTTTCGTCAGAGAGTTGGCAATTTTTGGGAATCCTATTTTTTTGTATGGTGCCTGTTGCGTGAAAACCTTTTTGTAATAATATGTCAGCCAATTTCACCGTAGTGAAGTACCTATCAAAGTAGATGTGGTGACCTCTCACAAGCGTTTTACACAGACTGAGAATAGAAGCCTCACCAAGAGTATATCCTTCTGCAACCAACTCGGGACAAGTAGTGTCTCCTTGGTATGGAAGCATGTCTAAGACAATGCCTTGTGGAGTTGACAATACAAAAATTTTCAGGCCAACAGGGTTGGGTTTTCCTGGACAATATTGCCGTATCCCACACTGACCGCTGAACGGAACTATCATCTCATCAATGCTCAATAGGTTTTTCTTGTGCGTGACACCCTCGCAAGACAGACTGAAAAAGTGGATTTACCTTCCATATCTTAGTTTTTAGTTTTTCCTCGTCTGATACCTCAGTATCAAAAACTACTTTTAGACTATTTCTTATATTAAAATATCTGTTTCGTGTCATAGCCTTTTTTATAACCTGAATCCCGTATTTCTGAGACCAAAATAATGCTATTTTTGGTAAATTAATAGCACTCATAACCATCTGGATACCAAAAAAGATTTTCAGTTCTTTGACTGTTAGACCCAAGGTACAGCCTTTTCTCAGTATATTGGTTCTATTTGTAGCAGTTGTCATTTTTTCCAATATATCATCATTGACATACTGTTTGAAATAATCTTCAGGTGTCCATGACTCAGTCTCAACTTTTTTGTAACTGGGTTGGTAAAATGGGATTTCTAAGGGTTCAAACTGGCCATTCCATGCGTCGGATATAACCGTAGCTGCTGCTTGACGTGAATGTCCACGGGTACCTCTAGTTCCCCCCCTTCGACCAGTTGGGCGGGTGCGGTTTCGGCCTCGGCTCCTTCTTCTCTCTACTACAGAAGATTGCAGAGATACTTCTGATTGCGAATCTACTTCCTCATCTGAAGAGCTGGAAGATGAAGTACTGGATGCTTCGTCTTCTTCAGGTCTTGGTGTAAAAGCCGTATCCTCATTTTCATCAGCATCAGAGAGATCTATGTCTGATTCTTCGAGTCGTGATAAAAGTTCGTCATCGCGTAAGACTGTAAAAAAAAACTCTTTGAGAACCAATGTAATATATTTATGACATAAACAATAACTCAATTTTCATACTGAGAACCATTGTAATACCAGTATGACATTAAAAAGTTTCGGATCACAATGCCCAGAATACTTGACCATTTGAAGAAATATTCTGTTTATTAGTTACGTGGGTATGTTATTAGTACAAAACAAGTATAGTTTTTCTGACAAATAAAGTGATTCAACAATAATTTTCGGATAACTTACCGCGTGCATCTGAGCGACGTGCCATCTTCCGCGAGCCGTTTCAAAGAGAGAGTATTTTGACGTGTCTGTCAAACTCAAAATGACGTTTGGTGCAGTGTTGCTAGTTTACTAAGGTTACACAACTACCATAAATCGATTAGTTCCGAACACAAATCACAGATGACTTTAGAAAGAATTTTTAATTCTTTATGTAATATAGGTATGACGCTGGCATCCAGGAGGTTAAACATAACTGACTGGTAAAAAGTGGGTGTACTATAGGTACACCTCTGCCTAACCCTTCGGGAAATCAACGCGTGATGTTATGTTATGTTGAACATTGTTATTACTTCGTACACACGGCTACACATCACAAACATACCTCCACCTCTGCCTAACTCATCAGAGATTACAGGCGTGATAATAGTTTAAATTCTACCTGGGATACTGATGAGATAGCAATGTTTAATAATAAAACCAGTGGTATTGATATCAAAACTAAAGCATAGTCGCTGACAGAACACAGCAATATAGATCGGGAATATAGAGACAGTATTTATTTAACAAGCCACGTTTTAGAATTCGACTCGTAAAAACAGCTGATGCTCATTTCATTGCTATATCAATATGAAAATACGTCTAGACGATATAAAAGGAGATCCAACTACATCAATAAATCATGATAGCCTATAAATCAACAAGCGATATTCCACGGATTGTTTATAAGGGCACCACTGACAGATAAGGTTAACCCTGTCATTTCTTCTGTACTTACTCGACAAACAGTGAAACACACAAGACATAACCTTAAACGGTTTTAGCGTACTACTAGCTCAGTTTCATATGTCCCTGGTAACCCCAATAAATAAATTCAAGTCCGTCGATCGTCTTCGATTCAGAGGAAGAACCTGTTGGCAATCGTCCAAGTTTTTGCGGCTTCCCTTTATAGGGGAATCGCTAAGAAAAGAATTTTAATCTTTCACGCGTTTGCCATCTTTGCGTCTTTCGCACGGTTAGTGATCGTGTTTTGTTTTTAGGGCTTTTTATCTAGAGTTGGCTACACGACCACCCACTGTACTTGGTGTTGTCTATTTACGATCGGTTTGCGCAATAAAATTGATAACGTGGTTTTATGGTAGTAAAAGTTTGTAATAGTCTAATCTATGTAGACAGTAAATTGTAATGAAATTCTGTGCAATTATCATTAAAAGGTAATAATATTTTGATGACTCTCGTTCAGAAAAGAATAGTGTGATCAGTATTTTTACAAATAAAGCTCTTAAGGTTTATTTTTATTTCACTTCTATTTCCAAAATCCGTAGTCGAAATACTTAACATTCCCTTTCACACATAAAAAAATGTTGTTGTCCATATACAAGCGTTCTTACTTTTACGAGTTCATTCATTTGGAACATAACGAGTATCGCCTCCTTGTTTGGTTTTTTACATTTATATCCGTATAAACATGCACTATCTTCAACTTCAGCGAGCAATAAACTTTGATCTACGATGATCCGTCCACTAACTCACAATGATCCAGAAATAACATCATCGGGCGAGGAAGTCAAACAAAAATAGATCGGTGAAATCCTAATGACACACTTCACTCGCACTCTATGTTGTTTTATTATTCGTGGTCCTATTCGACGAAATCGCCTTACGGGTGGTCGACTTAACTGCTCTTTAATTTATTGTCTTCGTCAGATAAAGATAAACTACCTGAGTACCTAATTTTATTGCTGGTATTAAGATTAATCGATGTCGCTACTGAATTATTCATCGATATATCGCAGAGATCATAATAATCGATTTATTCGTGTTACAAATGTTAATATAACTTGGTTTGCTAATCGGCGTCCGTTGTTCAGTTTCCTGCAATAACTCAAACTGATATCACAATTCAATAATTACGGTTATCCATAATTTGTTGGTGTCGGGAAGTTTATCGGTGGAGTCACTGACCTTCGCATTATGTCAGTGGCGCGGATCGATAGTATCGATATTGACGATGAACTACAAGTAACTGCATCACTATTCAACGCGCGTTCGGTATCAGATTCATTGATATAATTTCAAGTCAATGTAGATATAGGCGCCATTTCGCTGCAAGATTAAATTGAGCTGAGCTTGCTGAAGCCCGCCCATATTTTATTTACTCGCTTCTCTTAGCATAAAATATTAAGTTTTTAGCTGGCACATGCTTTAGTCGCCCGCAAAAAGGGTAGGAAGGTCCGACTCTGACGCGTCTCTAGGCTTATTTACATAAAGTGGAATAATTAATTGCAACTTAAAAGACAAAGAACGGCCGCTCGTTCGCTATTCATGTAAATTAAGTCTAGAATACAGCTCTATATTTTTGAACATTGCGCACAGATTTTAGTGGAAAATACACTATTATTATGCAACTTTAGCACAGTGCTGTTTATGTAATCTGTAGATATCGTTGTGGAATGATTTACACTACAAACGGTTGCGGAGCTTTTGGCTATTCCCGCATCTAATAGTGGAGGTCCGGATATTAAAGTAGCCACAAAGGCTGTCACAGTACCTGTTTCGAAAACTAATACCCCTCCCAATAACATTAAACATTCAGCAATACAAGACGTGTCCAGCATTAAAACAGTAAACGAAATTTCATTAAGCGCAACTCCGGAGACAGACAGACGATTTGTCTTGTCATCCGAGCAGTCATCATCTTGAGAACTAATTTGAATTTGTAATGAAACCACAATCACGATTTACTGTAAAATATGAAGAATGATGTGTCCTGACCATGATTTAAGGCCAAGTAGTTGACAATGAATTTCAGTTCACTGATCATAAAGATTATTATGGACGAAAAAAAGACATTGACTCTGTAATAAATTTCGCCTATCTGTAATTAAAATTGAACAAACAAGACACTGTTTACTTGAAACACATGGTGTGACGTCATACGGAATGAGTAATAGAGTATTTAAACTTTCTTATTTTACGGTACATTTTTGATTGCGTTCTTTGTAATTAATATCTTGTCCTGAGCTTTTGTCTGTCAATGTGCCTGACGTTTGCTGGCACTGGTTCATAAAAATGATTTGCTTTGTGGCTTTGTTCGTAATAATCGTATAATTAACACACTGCATTTATTGTGTAAATAAAATTCCTGACCACATATTTCGTCTGACTGATGTTCGGACTGATCCAATCCATCTGGTTGGTGTTCATAGCTTTTTATAGTTTTAAGGATTTCCCCATTCTTTTCTTGTTTATCCGTTTCCAGATTTTTCCCCATTCTTGTTTTGTTTATCCGTTTCCAGATTTTAGCGGTCTTAGTCCTTGTATTATTATAGTTTTTGTTTCCAGTCATTTCCTCATTTTCTCTTTCTTTAGAGCCTTATTTGTCGTTACATTGACTACTGTTTTAACCTTTATATTTAATTAACCTATTACCTTTAATTTTCTAAATTCTCTCTTACGTGTGAATCATTTGCTCAAATCTGTGTCAGTGTGATCCCTATGTAAATCGCAAAGGTTACGTTACGCAACAAACACACAAACAAACAGACAAACTAAACCAACAGGGTAACCGAGTCCCGCGTAATTAGATGCACAATGTTCAAAGTGAAACTCTGTTGGACTGTATGCTGTGGTTTACGTTCCGCGAATCCTTTGTAACTGATTTGAGGAGTTTAAATCAGAAACTTGATGTCCTTAAGGCTAGTTTATGTTCGTTTCGTTTGGATAAATTGTATTTTCGTTCATACACACTCGAACAGGTTCTGAGCTTCTCGCATCCAGCGGATTCCTGCGGTCTTCACAAGGTCATCGGTCCACCTTGGGGGAGGCCTTTCAATGCTATATGTCTTTCGGTACACGTTCACTCCTTTCGGCCCCTTGGCCATCTGCTCTGCGAGCAATGTGCCCCGCCCACGAAGTGGCGATACTTATGTCCAGCCAGTGGACGTCTTTCAACTGAAATGATGATGACACCCGTATCGCCGGTGGTCCTAGATAGAATAAACGACGATAATATCGTTATGAACTAATGGACTCTTTTTCAATAAAAGTTATGGTCCTATTGTGACATAAGTACATAGAGTACCATAACATGATGATCATATATCTCTGTTCTGTAATCGACATTACTCCTCTTTTTTTTTTTTAGAACGTTTTCCGATGTGTACAAAAGTTCAAAAAACTTAGTTCCATTCTAAATTACAACTGCACCATGGAATATATATGAAATAATTAATATTTATAAAGAATTTTAATTTCAGGTTGCTCGCTAAAATCTAAAATTGCTGTCGCGAATATTATAAAACTGTGTGTTTAAAAAATCCCTTTTATTTTACATTTTGTGGTCACGAATCACACAAGTGCACAATTATTTGAAGGAATTAATGTTTATTATTTAAACATATTCGACACAGATACAATTTTATATACTAGAAGTACTTGCTGTGCTTCCTAAATCAATCTGATTAATGTATCAACTTCTATAACATTAAAAACAAAACAGTTGCTGTAACCAATTGATAACAGAACATGGACTTAATTAAGTGCATCTTACTAAAGATAAAATGTCGTCCCCTGCATTCTTATCTAGGAGCACTTTCCCTCGCTAATTATGTGGGTACGCAGTGACCGTGGTACGATCTTGAAAATCTCGTTCTGTCGGTCTTATTAGCAAGTTTTGTGCACTCAAAGTTGCTAATGTGTGGAATTTCATATTGCCTGGCAAATGGTGACAACGTTTGTTTGAAATTTTCATATATATCGCTTTTGTTAAAGTTTCTCGCGAAATTATTTCGTTGACTTCCAATGAGTTTCTGGTTTTATATTGAAGTGTCTGTTTGCTTCTTGTGGTAGTTGATGTATACGTACATTTGTTTTTGTTGCAATAATACCTTCCGTGTTAAAGCAGTACCCTACTAATGAGGTTAAAATTACAATTCGTAATTGGCTTATACTTTGAGGTTCAAATCTAAGCAGATTATTGGAAAGAGAGACGTAACAGCCCACACAATACGCTTATGATCTTCAATAGATAGAGGAAGTTTATGATTAGAAGATGAAAGCAGTAATAGAATCCGAAACCAAATGTGAGGTCTTTTTCAACCATGGGAATGCTTGTCGTCAAAGTAGCAAATGGTGAAACAGAAGGCAAAGATGTTAGAACACATTTCAACATAACAATCAGTCTTTATAGTCACACAAAACTTATCTAGAACAATAATAAGTAAAAATATGAAACAGCTCATAAATATAATTATATTAATCACAAAAGATGATATGAATCTAAATCAGAGAGTAAATTAGCAGCCTGTGAAGATCAAAGTAAAGACGGCGGTAATATCCTAGTATATATATAATATACTAGTTTTTGCCCACGACGTCATCTGCAATTGATTTAGAACTTCGTGTTTCGGTTGAGACATGAGGCATCGTCCAATGTTAAGAAAAGCAATGACGCTTATGTTTAAGTTCTGCTAAAATTACATTGAATTCTTCTGCAAAAATGTTTTCATAATGTAGTGAATTTGAATTAGCTGTATTTTTCTTGTTATCAACTTAACTTAAATAAACAATGATCTCAATTCAAATATTTTCTTCTCTATAAACGCTGTCTAAAAGTAAAAGTTTTGGTTTAGTTTTCAATAAAATATGTAGGAATGCATTAACCTTTCCATTTCCTACCAATGCATTGTTCGGGTGTAGCAAAAAGAAATCTTCGTGCTTATCTCGCCCACGTCGAAGCACCTGATGTAACGTTGAAAGTATTAATTCATTTATTCTATTGTATGTACCGTCATCAAATTCGACTCGGCCCGATAAGACGCGTGGGATAGCACATTTGACACACTTCGACTATTTCCATCTAAGTTTAAACGAAGTTTCTTTTCTGAGGTTTTTAGTTACAAAACTTATTAAAGAAATGTTTAAACCTCTACTACGGTTTTGCTCAAGAATCTAGAATATCTTTAACAAAAAACTTAGCTTTATAAAAAGGTTTTTATTAAAACTCTGTCTAAATGAAGACGAATTCTTTGGACAAGGTTGATGTTAACGTCGTAGTTTTCAGGTATTTCATTAAAACTTTTCCTATCTCTATTTTATTTGGTTTGAAAGTTTATTGGGGTGTTAAAATAAGAGAACCAGCAACATCAAAACCGCGTCATTATACGAAATGTTTAATCATTTGGTGCCATCAATAGCTTCCATCAATAAAATATTTCGTAATTTTGTTTCTGTATTTGCTGCAATAAGCATTCGAATTCGAAAATAAATTACTCATTCATATCCTATTTAAACATTCGCGTGAATAGAGATGATGCCACAGAATCATGAAAAGCGTAGCTGTATGAAATCTACCAAGTCATTGAACCCAGTAATTAAAAAGTCATCAATGCATTCGCGTCATCCGTCTGCTTGTGGTCTTTTTGATGGCCGCCATAAAACTATTTCGCAGTATTTGTTCGTTCACGGATTTTGTTTGTAGAAACGAAATTGATGATCACTGAAAAAGTGTTAAATCAACAAACAGTCGTTTTGGACGTGCAAAATATAAACCGCTAAACTAAAACATTGTTTGAGCTTTATTGATCCAAGCTAAATTCACTGCAGGAAAAGTGTAAGGTACGAGGCAACCGTCATCGTCGTAATCATAGGACATGGTGTGATGTTATGTAGGGCAATTATGCCCTGAACCCATACATCCTAAATTACTTCACAAAGGTTGCCATACTAATCTCACTCCACAGTCCTCTTGTTTGGCTGTTGATCACTTACTTCAGTTCGTATATCCTGTTCTTTGTAACATTGTACTATAATTTCCGCAAAGGACGGGTAGGAAATGTGTCGTGGAACTTCCCGGCATCCTTTTTGTATCACAATCGCAAGGCGACTCTTTTTTGCTGGTTTTTCCACTGTTACATAAGCTACACAAGATTTTGCTAGTGAAATTTACTAAACTAATATTATGCAGAGAACCGATTTGATTTTTTGTATGTTTGTTTGTTATGCTTTCACGCTAAAATCGCTGAACGGATTTGGATGAAATTTGGTGCATTAGTAGACCATGACCTGGGGTAGGACATAGAATACTTTTTATCCCGATATTACGACGGAATCGAGACACATGCAAGTGCAACCGTGGGTCGCATCTCGTTTTAATATTTATTTATAAATCTATATACCCACGCATTATATATTATATTCGCTTTTCGTGTATGTCTGTGTGCTGGTGTTTTCTTCTAAACTACGCTACTAATTTTTATGCGTTTTTATTATAATTAAGAGAATTTATTCCGGTAAGTTTATTGTATGATTATAATTAAACTTACCAATATTTGAATAAAGAAATCTCCACATTTTGTGAAGTCGTAAAAACCGTGCGAAATCTACTCCCTAAGCGAAATTCATAGATATTGCCGAAGTTACGGGCGCGCCGTGCTCCGTAACGAACGTAACTTCGGCCAAAACTACGGATTTCGCTTAAGGAGTAGACCCCTTGGGCCGGGGCGCTAGTTATTTTGTAAAAATCACAGTTTACCAGTATCTTGTTGTACACAAACAAGCGTGTGTTTAGACTATGATCTCAACACTATTTTATAGAAGATTTATAGAAGCAAAATACGTTCAATTGTTATTTGCAGTTTTACCTTATTTCAACAAACATTAGTACTGTATCTAATCTGAGACCCAGTTCCTTTATAATCAGTAAGTAATAAGTGTTATAACCTAATTGTCTTCATGTCAACATTACATTATTGTATTCCGTATACAATTTAATTATTTCTCAAGACATTATTTCATTTCACAAGGCAATATGATTAGAAACGAGGGCTTAAAGATGAAAAACTAATTGGCACCAAGAAAGTAAGTGCTAAGCTATACTCTATTTGAAATAAGATTAGACTTTTTAACTAAACCTTTTTAACGGTCCGTTCAACCGATTTTGACTCCTATTGCGTTGGTGGCATGACAAATGGCAGCTGCAGTAAACAGTTGGTATTGTAACTACTTTTTTGCTTTTAATAAGAATATTTTTTTGCCTCCTTGTCGCCACGACACTATGTGCTAGCGACTTATTGGCCATTCTTGAGTGTGCAAGTCACCCCCGCCATTTTCTGTGTATTTTATATAAAAGGTAAAAGGAGCGCATTCCAAAGAAAAACCGCCTGGACAAAGAAAGAACAGTGAATAAAACTAGAACGGTGAGAAGGACATCGTAGAAGACGATTGTTGGTAGAACGAAGATTTTTATTATGGGCAGAGCATAGGTATTGAACATGAGAAGTCAGGTAAGAAGGAGAAGTGGGATTGTCCAGTATAGAATACAACATAGACATAGCCCTCAACTCTCTGCGCTGACGTATGGGTAACCATTTTAAAAGCAATCGGTGCGCAGACACATGATCATACTTATGAAGATTGAAAACGAATCGAATGCAGTTATTTAGAAGGCGGTCAAGTTTATTGAGGAAGATATATATATCTTGCTTCTGACGCAGCCGGTTATACAGATCTTCTAGTTTATTTGTTTTGAACGTTAATTCGTTGATAATTTTGACTGGTTTATTATAAAATCATCATTATTGCGAAATTATAACCGGACACAAATAGGAAGATTGTATATAAAACCTTCTGCGTCAATCTTTATGATGAAAATGGATATTATTCTGACGGACTTGGTAATTCTTTAAAGTTGCCTCCAACGATATTATTTAAAAGAAAGAAATAATCCTTAACGATTAAAAAATAGCACAAAATCCGTTTAATGAACCTATTTATAAAAACCTCTAATTAAACAAACTGACCCTTATCCCTTATCAAACGGAAAAGAAAACACACACAGTGGAAAATTATGCAAATCGCGATAATTTTAATGAGAAACCCGATTCATATCAAGGACTTATTACATCCTGTCAGAGAAGGGACTAGTGTGGTCTCATCTTAAGGGTAACTAACCAACAATGAGCTATAATATGCGAGGTATTCTATGCTGTGCTACTAGCACGTATCGCGTCAATGTGACATGTGTGAGCGAGACAGATGGAAGATCGAGCGGTTGGGCAGCAGTGAGAAGCGAAAAAACATGTATCCCTGGTGTGGTTTAAAAAATGGTTGCTTTTGGCATGCAGCTCAGCACGCGTTATTAAGAGTGAATTTCCCAGAAAATTTATGGATTTACTGACATAGCTTGCAAAGTTGGTAAACTGAAGTGGCATTGGGACAGCCATGTTTGTCATAAGACCGATAGCCATTAGAGTATAGAGGAGACCGTGTATCGGCAAGTGTAGCGTGTGCGTACTCGTACGTGTTGCTTTTTCCCAGCAAGATGGACTGACGACCTTGAAAAGGAGATCGGGATAGACTATGCGCTAGGCGAAGAACCGGGAGCTGTGGCGCAAATAATGGAAAAGCGCAAATGTCCAGATTCCTGCAGCCTTCACAAGGTTATCGGTCCACCTTGTGGGATGACTTCCAATGCTACGTCTTCCAGTACGGGGTCACCACTCCAGAACCTTTCGGCCCCATCGGCCACTTGTTTTGCGAGCAATGTCCTACCCACTACCACATAAGTTTGGCAATTGTTCGGGCTATGTCGGATACCTTGGTTCTCCTGCGGATTTCTTCATTTCTGATTCGATCACGTAGGGGAAACTCCAAGCAGAGCCCTTTCCATTGCCCTATGGGTGACTTTTAGCTTCTAATAACGCCCATTGTGAGCAACCACGTTTCAATGCCGTAGGTCATCACTGGCAACACGCACTGGTCAACACGTTACTGGTTTGACTGCTATAGGTTGAGTTGATTTTGGAGCGAGTTAAATAAATAGAGCATCACACACCATAGCTCAGCGCAGCATAGCTTTATGTTGATAAGTCACCCTCTAGGTACGTGCTCGTTGACGCGATGCGTCGTTCGTAAGCGAACCGATTCACATCGTTAACTTTGCTGGTTATAACTTTACGTGTCTCCAGGGTGCAGAGAATTTAAATTAACTCAATAGCATTACTAAGGGACAAATATTACTCGAAATATGAATATCTGAGAGCTGAGATAGTGTGTAATCATACGCGAAGAATTGATTTGAGATATTGTTAAATGATTTAAAGAAATTGTTCAATCATGTGAGTTTTGAACGAAAAAGCGTAATAAATATTGAAAATAGCAGGTACTATCGAGGACACAGACGCTTGACCACTTATCGATCTTATTGCTTGTTTATAAGGTCTAAAAGTGGTCAGTACCTAATGAAGTAAAAAGATTAATTAAATTAATAATTATAGATGTGCCATGGTTCGTTAAGCTGCAGGTAAAATGTAGTCGTTCATTCATATTTGCATCCAAAATGCGGTTAAAAACATTCATGATCGACTTTACCTTCAAGTTCAATGTCAGGTAAAGCGTGTGGAGTTGAAATACAAAGCGAATTCTCCGTCCAACTCATCACTCAATGCCAGGGAGTTTTAAGATAGGATTATTAAGACAACGCGAACCTTATGTGGCAAGTTTAAACAGAGTTCAAGCTAAGGCTCAACTTTACTTTTTTATCTGTAAGTGCATAAAAATCGAACCCTGATAAAAGTCTCGAAAAAAAAAAGGTTGAAATTTATTATTATATTATTTTTGAATTTTATTATACATTATGTAAACTATGTATATACAACTAACTATTATATATTATGTACAAGTATGTAAAGGAAGAAATAAAAATAAAGGGGACAGCTCATTGGGCATCAAATTCGTTCGCATCGCTGTCACCAGGAAAAGTGCCCGAAAGGCTGGCAGCGTTGCCACGTTGGATGGTAATGCTGATTCTTTGGCCTAACAATTGGCCAGCCCTCTGGTAACGTGAACAGTCGGCCAACCATTTCTCCTCCTTAACCTGAAATCCTCGGTGAGCACTCGGACCCAGACGGAGAAGGTTTTTTTGATGCAGAATTTATGAATTATTGCATATCATGTGTGAAGGCATGAAGAAAAATGCGTGTGAATAAATCAAGCCTTCATCCTCGAAGCACATAATACGATGCCAAAACCCCAAACAAAATACCACATTACTCAAACGAAAGTAACAGATACGTTCTATAAATTATCACTCACACATCACAAAGATATTCTCACAATGAAAACAAATTGATTAACGGCCACTTAGCCTTGCTCTTTGTAATACACTTAAAAACTTCCGCGTTCACCCCACAAGGCTTTGCAGCGTACATCAAATTCACGAAAGTTATCGGTGAGATAAAGACATTCTCGTCACGAAACCGCCAAACTGCTTGACTCATCCAGGGATCCGACGTTCTACGATAAATTTGAATTCTTAAGACGACATTTTCTGGAAAATGAAGGAAGTACATACATAGTGGCTTAGCTGTTTTCGCATAGATCATTCGGGATGGCGCCGTGAAGGTAAACCTAGGATTTAGTTGGGAGGTGTCTCCTGCCTGTCACGGATCTGGGTAATCCCCCTACCTAAAATTGTTTTGGGAACTATCAAGATTTTCGGGGCGAACTTTGAGAGTAAAGTTAAGAATTTGGTATATACCTATTACGAGACGAAATATTAAGCTTTCCCTAGTCGCTTTCTGTCTGTAGACTTTTAAAATCAATATATTCTTGTTACATAGCCAAGTCAAGACGTAACCTATAAAACATTATTAATGATACATGATATTTGCGACGTCCTAACTGTTATTTTAGTAGCCTGACTTCACTGGTCGTAGGTTTGAGTCACAATAAAATTAATAACAGGAAAACTCATAAGATGCCAAAACGGAGGTTTTGTCGTAAATACGAAAAGTAGTAAAACAGTGGATTTGTATGTTATAAACAATAATTTAGATTATAATATCTAAGTATTATGAAGAGGGAAAGACGTTCAACTCCATAAACACACGCTATTAAGTAGGGATGGGCCGAAATTCGTTTCATATTCGGATTAACCGAGGTTTTAACCGAACTTCGGCATTCGGTCAAAATTCTGTCCGAATTCCGATCATTCGATACAAGAAAATATTAAATAAAAATAACTTTACTGTTTTGACAAAATAAATATAATTGAACCAGTAAAATAAAATCATAAGCGTTTAGGTTATAGTGCGACAACACCAAGGATTCCGCATTGATCTGGCAGAACTCTGTAACGTTATTGTTCGTATACATTTCCTGCCTATGAGAAAAGTCACTCAAAATTGGAGCTTCCAGGAGGCGATAAGACTCGAGAAAACGCGGTGAAAACAACCGAAATTCGGCCGAAATTTTTATTTTCACCGAATATTCGGGCGAAGTTTGTATTCGGTTAAACCACGTTCAGCCTATCCCTACTAATAAGATTAGCCTTAAACCCTCAAGTTGCTGTGGTAAGGTCGTAAGGAGAAATATCTTTGACCGCATCATCCATACAAATCTGATCAGAAAGTGGTCAAACGAGAGCCTTTAACCAATAAAAATATAATTTCAAAATAAAATAAGCCTGTTAAATATAAAATCACCTCATTCAATTTGAGTATAAATATGTATAGCATCGTAGCGCAAAATAAAAACAATAAACCGTTCGATATTCTCGTTGAAATTTCAAATGCAGCCTCATCCAACAATAACTCAATAAAACTACCTTTGAGTAAAAATGGAATTGTTCTATTTGCTCAGTATAACAAGATTTGTTACGAGTTTACATGTAAGAAAACCTCTTTATTATACGATCCACGTTTACCCAATCACGCGTTAATAAAATGGCGTAACAAGAATTTTAAGTTCGTAACAGTAAAGCTTACACCAACCTTGGGAAATAGGAAGACATGTCCAAAAGTAATTTTGAGTTTCTGTTCATTCAATCTCTTTCGTTTTATGTTCGATTTGACCTCCTTCATAAAAAAAAGTTCATATTTTATATTTGATTATACTTCCGTCGTTTCATTCATAATTTTTAACTGGTCGGTGATATATTGAATATCAATGATTTAGTGATTTACCGTTTTCACGAGTGTATTGGATTTTGTTATTTATCGGTGGGTAGGGCTGCTTTTGAATTCAATTTTAATTTAATACATCTTAAGTTACTTTAGAAGTAGCTATGGAGTGAAAGCGAAGAAAGAAGAAACCTAATTATGTCTGACACTAGGACACTAGGACATGACACTAGGAGATACCTGAATGTCCAAAAAATGCCCAAGTATGTTGGGGTCGGCTTCCAGTCTAACCGGATGCAGCTAAATACCAGTATTTTATATTAGCGACTGTCTATCCATTTTCTATTAAAAATTATTATCATTCATAACATGAACTAAAACGACAGTAATAATTGCTGTTTAAATATTTTTCTTGTGTAACATCTAATCGATAATTTCCTTGCGTCCATTTCTGTTATTTTCTCGTTCGCACGTGTCGCATACGTATTGTAGGCGTAAATCATTAGCAAAGCTTTTATCGGAACTGCGCGGGCGCAGCAACACCGTTAAATTATAAACAAGTGTTGATTTTACCTACGATACTGTTTTAAATAGGTTTTTCCTTAGAAAAGAGTAGTGTGGGTTTAATGGATCATTATATTTATCGTTGTTAACATGATAGTCTTACTCGACATGTAGTTTTAAAATAATGTAGTAAAAATATAATAAGTCAAAGGTTGATATTTTATGGTCTTATGTTTCACAACATTTATTAGTGTCTAGCTGAGCCGATTATATTCCAAGCTATCTATCTCTTCAGCAATTTAATGACAAATACCAATGAGCTTTAGCTTGTAATCTCAAATCCATAAAACTCGGAATTTCGTATGAGCCCATAATTTCCTTAACACTTCGTATTTTCTTTGAAAACCTCTTCATCCTTTGGCTTCATGTTACGATCTTTATCTGCTTCATTAAATAACTCTGTATTAGAAAACATCACAGACACAAACATTGTTGCTATGTCGACTACAAACATTGTAGTTGTCATGACATTACTATTCTGTCTTCCACATTTTATTGTCACTTAACCAAATCATCATACTCAGAACTGTCTTTGATAATATGACTAAAGTCTGTTCAAATCCTTGCTTCCAATTGATGTTCTACCATTCAAACGAATATCAACTTCACGTTAGTGTAAATTAAGTTAATTTCAGAATTGCTAGTACTATTGAAAAAGCCATAAAAATGCTTGTAGTTGTGGCTCAAACTTAACTTTAAGGGTGGGTATTAAAGGTGTTTTTTTCCAAAAACACATACATACATTTATTTGTTTTCATGTTTGGCAACTAAATAGCGAATGCTGTTTAAATGAAACTGCAGCAGCATTTCATTTATTCTAACGCCGTACTTAATGTCACCGTCTGGCTATGCGCATGCGCAACTTTTATGCAGCATGCGTCATACGCACTGATTTGTATGGGACTGATATAGTTTAGTTATGACAGTGCGCAGCTTTTTATGAATTGTAATTATTGTGTGAGGGTATTGGAAGCTGATGGAATGTCCTTCAGAAGGACGCTATAGCAAGTCATAGGAGTCATAGCATAGACACTAGTCTAGGATGTTTTTTTTTGTGTTTTTAACTTTTTTAGGAAGTTTCGTTGGCGACCCGTTAAATAATATTTCTATGAAAGTTAATGTTGAATCATTACATTTACATTATTATTTTCCTTTGCTATTACTGCGCTTCTGAATAGCTAGGACTAAACATCGTTTTTAAGGAAATATGATTATAAAATCTTACATTTCTGCCTTTCACCACCTAGATTTTCAAAAGTAAACTGACTGAATTTTCATATCTAGTCCTACAAATAGATGATGTTCACTAAACAGGTATCAATAAAATATCGTCTATAATTCTTAAATAAAGAGAAAATTGAAAATAGTTCCATTGATTCATACCGGGAGACGATGTTTCCCGTCTGTGACGCGTCCCCGTTTCCTCATACGAGTTCTACAAAGTATCCAAAAGAACGTGACGTAATTATGAAGAGTTAAATATACCGTGAAATCATCCATGAATTGTCTGGGTTATTGTGGAGAATGACAGGAGTCACAATAATAGCAGGAAAAATAAGAGAAAAATAATAATTAAGTATTCATAAATTGAAAAACTTGGCTCGTAGAGAACCCATGAATATGGGGTCAAAATTGATACGGAAAATTCCACTTGAACAATGGGTACCGTAAATAATAATATACGAGAAATAAAATCACTTTAACACACACTTAAGCGATCTATATACTAGATAATATTCGAAACAACAGCTTTAAATGTCGTCCTACTGAAAATCAATCTAAACATTACACCGAGCGCATCTATTATTGTCACTCCGTATATCAAATCGGTCGCTAGCACATTGCCCTCATTCATAATTAGGTAATGTGTTTAAGATGCGTTTCACTAGCAACGATAAGCAGCTGAGTTGATACTGTAAAACCCAGTTTTACTTTATCAGCTGTCCCTAAACTATGGAGTTGATATATTGTCACTTAATTAGGTGCATCAAATGCGACAAGAGAACGTTAATTTCACACTGTAATTTATAAGGGCTCACTAATTAGTAGGGGACTAATAAAGCGTGTTATTTATTTCCGTTTCTTAACTTGTTTTGTAAGGCTTTTTTGGAGATTAGGTGGGTAGAAAACATGTTCAGTCATTATAATTTTTATTATTCTATATAACTTTTTCTAGGTACGATTATCTCTTTCTATGTCTCTTAACACGAATATGCTAAAACAATTTACCTAATAAATTTTTACCTCAATACTGACAGATTTACGCACAACGCGATACTTATAATTAACGATAGTCCGAAATTTACTAACTGTTAACCGATTGTAAATTTTACTAACCCGATTATTTACACGTCTAAACCGTAGTAAAACGTGAAATCTGACGCCGTTAAGATAACATATAAAAAGACAGTGGGTGCCCATAAAACACTGATAATTTCTGTAGGAAGCAAAACACGTATTTCACAGTATAATACGACCAATTAGATACGGTAATAAATGAAATATCCAATATATTGGCACAACGCAATGTAAACGACCGCAGTAATGGCGTTTGCGCAACAAATGCGTGACTTTAGCGAAATGTCAAAGTTTTATGATACAAAATGCATAATATTGAAATACTGCCAATCGGGTCAGTTTTCAATTTTGATAAAGGAACACGTAACATGATATAACATTGTCAATTTTTGAAAGTTCTACTCCAGTGTCAATGTTACTTTCATTGAAAATGGTAACGACAATGAGATTTCCTGTTTAAATTTCTGTGTCTTTTGCTGATTCTTCACCTCCTTTCTTCTCCGTTACAGTTCTCTTCTACATTGGTCGAATCAGTTCATTCAACCAAATCCTTATCTTCGTTGACCGCATCATTTGAATTTAATCTTTTCCTTCCTAATATCTCAGGTCTACATCTCTGTCCATTGATATTTATGATAATATCATGAATGATGATAAATCAAGGTTCACTAAGGTCAGCAGATCATTCACTGGTAAGTTTATTTTGGTATCGTCTGATTTGCACGTTCAGCGTTTGATGTTTATTGCACTTGAATGTTCATATTTGGAATGCTCTTGAGATTGCATACCTATGTCTATATAAGTACTAATATTAATATCAAGTAGTACGTCAGCTTAACTAAGATTTTTATGGTGATATGGGATATCAAAGAGGTACGTACGTACTCAAGGAGGTGCTCACCTTCTTGGTGAAGCACAGATAAATTTATTATGTAAATTCGTCAAACACTAAAAAGTTGACCTTGCGAGGTTTTCTAGAGGATAATACGGTTACTGTTGGAAGAAGCAAAGAAATGAAATTATTAGTGGCCGATTTGGCACTAGTATTTGTGCTTATTCCTTAAACTGAGCTGAATAACCTGGTAATTTATTAGCATTAACATTCTTGGCAAAACGGTTATGGGAAGTCAAACCTCTTAGAACGGAGTCTAAACAAATTTTGACGTATCGACAAACATTACTCGGCAGCTTAATGTGCTATGACTACGCAATCTGATGCATATTCGCGAATTATTGGAATCACTACACCTTCTCTATTTCACATACCTATTCTATCTGTCCGTGATGCATGCGTTAGAACTATTTTAAACGCAACCTTTTTTTTTATATCTGTCTTTTGATTCTGACAGCTGATGTCGCCTTCCGTCCGTTTAAGACTTTGTACGACTGCGTTTATTTACTTTCAATATTAAATCTCATAGTAATCTCTAAAAACCTTCCTTTTTCTGCTCAAATATCCAACAGCATCATCTTATATGTACATCGTCATAGAATTTCTAAGTATTTGTGTTAAGATCTCTTTCAAAGTTCCTTTAGTTTTAAAAATACCCAAATATGTTTTGCGTAATATTAATCATGACATCACGCCGGTTTTCCCCGAAGGGCTAGGCAGAGGTGTAACTGAGTTGTTAAAACTGTATAGTCGACAACTATACAGGGTGTCAGGGACATCGACGCGAAAACTGTTACCATGGATTCAGTACATGATTCTGAAGCCCCTGAGTTGAAATTTTTTGACGGTAAAAAAAATTAACAACGCTGGGGTGTTCAGATCCATGTACTGAATTCATGGTATCAGTTTTCGCGTCGATGCCCCTGCCCCTATATTTTATAATTATAGTATTTAAAACTACACAGTTTTTTTAATATGTTCACTTTATTATATTTTACTATCGCATTAAGTCAACATTCAAGTTTTTAAGGACCGACGTTCAAGGGAATTTAATATTCCGCATTTTGTATCTAAATACAAACAGGAAGATACACCAAAGAGAGATATTTCGAAATATTCAGGGGCCGTAGCACGGTAAGCTTGGCGTAGCGTTTCACGGTAAAACGTTTACACGCGTTGTCACGCTATTAGCACTGAGCTTAAACGCTTTGACACACACCTAAAAATTCAAGCTACAATGTGGAACTAGAGTAAATTTATACTACCCACCAGCGTAAACGCAGCTCAAAAATACTTCAAATTATTAATGCAAATCTGTGCAAAAAACGTGACATAATTACGCATCATACTCATGTCTTTATATTTTTTTTGTCAGGGTCAGCGTAATTACTTACATCTCTTTCTTCAGCGTCGTATGTTTCATTCTTTCGTCACAAATTAATACTGATGGGACACTCTGCAAAATCATTTAAATAAAAAGCAACTCTTGCGACGACACAATAAAATACAATTCAGGTGGCACAGCACTAATCACCTACAGTTATATTCACCTAGAAGTTGCCTCTCTTTCTATCGCGTGACTCTTAGATCTTCTGACTACGTTAGACTCACTGAATTGGCCCAGCAAGACGGGCCCGCCGCGTACTTGCAGCTTCATACCTAAACTGCGGAGCGTCCTATCTGTATTAACTTGCGTGTGCTGTCCTATCCTATCCTATCCTATGTTTAACATATTTCCTAGCCATATACCATATTTCCTAGCCATATACCATATTTCCTAGCCATATACATTTCTTTGATCTAAGTACCTGTTTTCTTATAGCACAGAATAGCACGAACGCGCGATGTTAACGTAACGTAAATTCCAACGATTTTGTAATCGAATACGTATACAACTTACCCATAGCCTTTTGTTTTTTTTTTGTGACAGTCTTAATTATGTCACCCATAGATAATATTAATAAAGTATTAAAAACGAGTAAATATTATCTGAAAAAAAGTACTTTCAATTTTAAAGTTGCCTTGGTTTTAGGTTCACTGATATCTCTACAGGTAATTTCTACAAAAACCAAAAAAAAATTATATTGGTTCACACTTTTTATTAGTTTTTTTTTTTTTTTACTTGTGTTATAATTATGTTGTGTTGTGTGCCTTTTTGTCTGTAAATGCTAAAACTAAAACCGTTAAATAAATGTATTTTCTTTATTTCTAACTATGACTAAAATTGACTAACCTAATCGATAAACTAGAATCCTCTTCAAGGTATCCAATACCGACTATCGGTAAGGTTATTAGTGGTTGAGTTAGTCACTCCCTTAGGAGCCACTGAGGCGAGTATCGATTTCGCGAAGAAGCCGCGCGGGGCCTGTTTAACCACGCCAAACTTACTTGCTTGTTGGACGAGCCATTTTTGTACCATTTCCGATAAACTGTGGTAGCGTTAGGGGCTATTTCCTTTTATGTTTATTCTGTTGTAAAATAGAAAGATAAATAATGCTTCCCGCTTGGAACGCGTTCAAAATTTTGCTATTAGATAAAGATAAAGATAAAAGATAATTTATTTGTCAAACATGTGTTTACATACAAATCGAGCATGCAAGATCTTAAATAAAGGTAAAAAGTCCGTACGTGTTTTGCCTGACGAGGCGTACAATATTTTATTTTTAAAGATTCGGGGCTTATACGCCCAGTTTTGCTTCTATACTATGTCTATTTCTATTAATATAATGTTTTTTTGGGTAACTTATCTGAAAGCATACCAGCAGACACTGTGTTATCGCAAATATATATTAACATATTTGCGGTAATTGTGACAGTACTGTCACGAGCATAAATATCTTACATTTACGCAGGATTCAAAAGTGATTTACTCCTAAAGCATTGATAGATATTTTATGATATTATCGAAACCACCGATACCGTTATTAACCGCGTCGGTAGTTTAGTGGTTGGACCACCTGTCTCAAACCCAAAGATCCCGGGTTCGATCCCCAGTTGGGGAATAAAATTTTGCTCGGTATGGTTGGTAGGGCTTGTTATAAGTCCGCCTGACTAGCTACCACCATCTTATCTAAGTTTGGCCCGGCCTGATCATCACTTACCTTCAGGTGAGATGCAGGCCAAGAGCTACCCCGTAGTAGGTAAAAAAAACATACTATTATGTTATCGGGTTTTTCTGAAAGTTGCAAATTCTATTTACTTTTTTCTCGTTATATGTAAATTGCAACTTTTAGAAAAGACCGAGTTGACTGAACAGTGCATGTTACCATTCCCAGATGTGTTTGACAAGGTCATTTACACGCCATTAATTCTAAGAAACCAATTAATATCCATCCGAGTGGATACGATGCTCAAGCGCAACATGATTCGAATAAATTCACGTACGCGCGAAAGCCATATCGATTACGTCCGACCATGATTGAGAGATTTTTGCACGTAATTGAAATCCACTTTAGAACCATTTGAAGGACCTCCCATACCTATACAGTCATTAGGAGAGCTCCGTACCAAAATGGTAAAAAAGGATAACGGCGCAGCTTTGTCTGTCTGGTTTTAGAAGGGATCTTGTACGGAAGTACAGTAAGCCGTACCTATATATATCAGAGGGAACAGTTTGAGCTTGAGCTGGTCTAGTGTAGTATGGAGAAAACTCCGTACTACGCTACTAAAATATTAAAGGTAATCCGTAAGGAAAGCCCTACAAATGACAGTAACTGCCGAATTTTAAACCCGAATGGCAAAAAAGCACTACAAAAGCAGCCATCTTTTTTCGCCACCGACAAACGCCATCACTTTGAAAACAATGGGAAGTAAAGCACTCCATTATTTTAGTACCTACTGGCCGCTTTGTGATACGATTATGTAGCTGTCGTGAGAAATAAAGCAGGTGAAAAATAAATGGTACTAATGGTACTCGAATACACCTAGGAGCCTACTAGTTTCCTCACTGTCTAGACTGCAAATAGTGCATAGTATATTGTAATGTCTAACTTTTCGGATTCATGTGCGTATTGTATAACTATCACTTGCTTCAAAAACGGCTAAGGAAAACATCGTGAGCAAACCGCTTGAGAGATATTTCTCGACGGCATGTGATGCCATGTGTGATGCATTAAATCTCTGACACCAGGTTAGTTACTAACCACACGAAAAGAAAAATAAGAATTTATATCCTAAGCTGCAATAGCTCAAAGATCAGGACGAGTATTGAGCGAAGTCTTGACTTCAATAATTCCCAATAGCATTTATCAGTAGATAGGCAATACCAGTCCAATTATCTATATATGACCTTCATTTTAACAGATTCTAAAATGAAAATAATTGACGAATACATTGTTACCCTTTTTTTTTTTTTTTTTTCAGGATGGGAAATCATCAAATGACTTCTCCCGCTCTGGGCAGAGCGAGAGGGTGTGTCAGACTTTTACTGACTAAAACCCACCCGTGTTCCTTCCATTGCCTGTGTGCCGGGGCCGCGATATCCCTTTCGGACAAACCCGCAACCCCAGCAGGCATTGGTCTTTCGACCCCGTCGGTTGGTGCTGACATCTCTTTGAGGCGCGCGTAGAATACAACGCGCCGTCGACACGGGCCTGTTGATAATTTTCAATTTAGTTTAATTGTATGATCCAAAGTTGAAATAAATAAACTGGTCCTTATCGGACGGCGAGCTGCCCATTGCTCACCGTCCGCAGGCCCGCGCATACATTGTTACCCTCATGGCTAAGTAATAAGCCGCACGGGTCGTTCTTCAAAGACAAGCAACGCTTGGCGAATACGGTCCGTGAACGAAAGACCATACATAGCATACTGAGACCTCTCCGTGCCTCAGAAAGCACGTTAAGCTGTTAGTCCCGGCTGTCATTTGTAGATTTTTGACACTCGTTACTCGGTAGTCAGAAGCCCGAAAGTCTGACAACCAGTCTTGCCAAGGGGTATCGTGTTATCTAGTTACTGGGCTGTGAAGGTCAGATAGGCAGTCGCTCCATGTAAAATACTGGTATCCAGCCGCATCCAGTTAGACTGGCAGCCGACCCCAACATAGTTGGGAAAAGGTTAGACAGATTGATTGACATTGTTTATAGTAAGGTTCTTTTAATTTACCTTTCTGACCATAACTTGGAACCTCTGGCTAGTTCATGTTCCTACGAAGATGTCGGTACATATAAGTTTTGGTTTCCAAAAAAGGCGGTGTACGTTCTGTATGACCATAGTAACGGCTTTCCAATAACAGAGTGCTTTTTGCCAAATATTTAATGTCAAGCGCAGAGCGTTTAAACGCTCCCACAGACAACAAACTAGAGGCCCTATTGAATGACTATTTAAATCATGATATTTCAGGTCAATTCTAACTTAGAGAGTTTATTATTATTTTAATTATTGCCGGGAATAGTTTATTATTATTATTATATTAATACGTGAAGCAAAAACTTTGTACCCCTTTTTACAAAAATTACGCGGACGGAGGAGTATGAAATTTGGCACAGTTAAAGTTTATATGGAGAAGGAGTGCAGAAAGCTAATATTTTTATATAATATACATTAGAAATAAATTAAATTAATAAAAAAACACACTACCATGCATTTGACACAAGATGGCTACCTTAGCATCATGACATTTAAATGAATTATGGTCAAATTTCGACCTCTGGGCGACCACTAGTAATTATAATTGTGTAAAAACATATTTTTTATGGTCGTGAATCATATTTTGATCAACATTATAACCTGACACTGATCCTGAAATTGCAAAAAACGTAAGAATATTTGAATTTCACGGGCTTCCATAACGCATTCCTCTTGATGTTTGTTCTTGGGTCTCAAAAGGAATATTCATAGTGTAATCCACTGCCAGTAACTTACACAAATACTAAAAATAATTCAGTTAAATGTAAGTAATAAATACTCTACACTTTACTATAATTTTCGCCAGTAGGTAGTATATTATGGGCATTACCCGTTGATGACTTACCCTGGCTATGCGCAAACGCATCTAGTTAACTATCGATAAACAACCTGCGCTCTTTGCTGCATAAACTTAATGGCTTATCAATTTATGATTATAGTTATCAGCTGATAGCGGTTGGGATACAGTAGGGTTATAGATGGGCTCTGGAACCACCAGTGTTTGCCAAACCATGATTTATGTCAATGTGTTGAATGCCAAGATCAATATTTCTGTGTCATGAGTTTATTTTATTTATTATAATAGGGAAAAACAAACAATTGTATATTTTTTTTTACATCTAAGTATACAATAAATTAGGTTAACGTATTACTGTTTATATAATTTTCTTACTTACAGTACTAATTATGAATTAACAATAAGGTTAATTTTATGAGTTACGGAAACTGTGTACCCTATTGTAACCTGAATGTCCAACCAATGTGCCAGGTGTCCATAAATATTTCAATTATTTATTTATTTTATTTAAACTCCTCGCCCACAATAAGGTACAAATGCGGACTTAATGCCTAAGTCATTCTCTACCAGTCAATCAAGGGTAGTGAATAGATAAGATGGCAGGTGCTCCGATTTAGAGGATATAATAATAATTATATAAAATATAAAAATGACAACAATGAATTATAAATAAAATAGGTACACAAGTACATATACAGCATGTATAAGTACAGTATGTATAGTGTAGCAAGTATATATAAAAAAAACAGCTGCTCCATACATTTTGACCGCGTAGGTATTGCACTTTTCTATGAACAGCAGATTTCTTTTTTAATAACCGACGAAAAATTTCAACGCAGGGGGGTTCAGAATCATGTACTGAATCCATGGTAACCGGATTCGCGTCGATGTCCCTGACACCCTGTATAGTTTATAAACGTATGATACACGTACATACATATTTACTATAATATATACCTACATTATATATATAAGGATAAAATTCAAAGGAAATGAGGTAATTGAGATGACTCTATTTATTTTCAAAACGAGTCTGCAATTTCCGTTTAAATGTAATTCGTTTTTATTATTAGGGCCAAAGATATTGATGAGCATCAAAGGAAGTAAAAAGCGGACAAGTGTGAGTTGGACTTGCACACCAAGGTTTCCGTAATACCGTACAATAATTAACAAATACCATTTCTTTTAATAATACTTGAATTATAAAAACACGTTTCTTGTATTCCTTTAATTTTTAACTTTATATAACTCTTATTATTTATTGTTATAGCGGCCATGAAAATTTCAAGTGTCTACCTATTACGGTTCAAAAGATATAGATATACACCCCGTGACAGACAGACGGATAGACAGCGGAACTTGAGTTATAGGGTCCCGTTGGCACCCTTTTGGTACTGAAAAAGAGGTAGTTATACGCGTTTTGCTAGTTAGCCAAGTTTTCTTCGACTTGTCTCTATTTCGCTCCCGAAAATTACGTCATTGCGTTCTTCCACTTTTCATCTATTAGTGTGACAGTGTGTCGTTTTTGAAGATCGAATGTTGGGTTCTTGAAGTGGAGTTTCCTGCCGGCTCCATAGGGAACGACCAATTGGTACCGTGCGCTTAGCTTCTGACGTTTCATAAGTGCCCATGTAGGTGTATGTGAAATAAAATGTTTTTTTTTTAATAGGTAACCTATCTACCTCTTTTTACTCAATAGTACGTGGTCGACCAACCTCTGCTCGGGTGAAAATAGATAAACATATCATCCAGGTATACCAACGTTGTATCCCATTCCTGAGGCTGTGAAAATAGAGAAAACGAATTTTTGTCAGATATGAGACCTAGCTAGATCGATTTTTCACCCCCTATATTGCAAGTTTCGTCAAATCGTCAGAGCCGTTGTCGAGAACGTGATTACAAATATATTTATATATATACAAATATTGCTTGTTTAATAGTATAGGATTCAGTAAGGACGGCTTGATTTTCATAAACAGAATCTTGGTGACATAATATCAGACTCACTGAATTATCACTTTAGTTTCAGTAGTAATTCGCTACATTCCAATCGCAAAAGATCGACTAGATATGATACTGTTGGAATGTGGCAATTATTTTAATTGTTATTTATTGGAATTCTCAGATCTACTATTTTGAGTTCATTTGAGTTTAATAGGACAGCAAGCTTATTGATTTATAGATTGGCAATGAAACGTATGAAGCTCAATTTTTTCGATAGTGTTATGTGTGTGAAAATTATTTTAATAGGCATTCGTTTTATGATATCATCATGCTAATTATCTTGTTATAGATTCTTTGATAAGCCAATTGAATGGCACTTTCATGCAAATTAGATTATATAGAACGAAAATAGTGTATGTATAAATTAAAAGTGAAAAATAAATGAGATGTTATCAAAGGTAATGAACAAATAAATTAAAAATAATTAACGTTATGGAATGTTGCATCTTTCTCGCGCTGAGTTTTAAATTTTGGTTAATTTCTTTCCGTTTAAAAACAATGATTGATCGTTTTCAAAGAGCGAGAAAGGTAATTATACTCTGTTCGTCGTGATGTATTGACAACTTTATAAAATAATATTATTATAATTCATTTTTTAACTGACATACGCATTATTTTATTTAACACTGGCACAGATAATTTATTTTTATACATAATTATATTAGCACTTCGTTAATTGATTCAGGCGTGATTTTGCGGAAATCCATTATAAAATACGATAGACGACGCATATTTAGGTACCTAATCGTCGTAACTGTTCTTAAAGAGTCATAAAGAATCCTCAGGATGGCGATTGACTTGTTGCGAACCCGGACCCGACGTGTGGACACGTCAAGCGTCGAGAGCCGTGTGTGTTTTGACATAGTAACACGTGAACAGTTACGCGGATTAGGTTACTAAATTTACGCCGTCAATTGTATGTTATATTAGTTCTTAAATAAGAGAGCTACATTACCTTTACAATATTATATATTCACTATACATACCCACATAGTATATATTATATATGATAATGAATATACGAACTGTGTGTGAGATATAAACCGCTGCCAAAGCCTGTATAGGCCATTGAGGATTATACAGGCTTAGCGTTACTTAAGTATACATACAAACTTATAGGTATATCTACACATATATACGCTAAGCCCTAGTAACCAAGCAATTATATGTATATTCACATGAAATTTTCTGCAATGTAAATTTTAGTGTTGCTACAGAATAGAACAGAAGGCGCACTCCGCATTTCAAATATGAAGCTATACTCCATTTGAAATAAGATTAAACATTTAAATAAGCCTTTTTTTACAGTCTGTCCAAAAGATTTTGCCTTCTATTGCGTTGGTGGCATGACATATGGCAGCTGCAGTAAAAACGTTGGTATTGTAACCAATTTTTTGCTTTTAATGACATTCTTATGCCTACGGTAAAGAAGTCAGAATCGTTTGAACGGGCAGTAAAAAAGGTTTGTTTAAATGGCTTAACTTATTTCAAATGTAGTATACAAGTACGCAGAGGGCTCGTCTTGTCGGGCCAATTCAGTGAGCGTAACGTAGTCAGAAGACAAAAGAGTTACGCGATAGAAGGGGTGGCAATTTATACGTGAATATAACTGTAGGTAACTAGCACTGTGCGACCTGAATTGCATTTTATTGTGTAGTACCAAGAGTCGCTTTTTATTTAAATGATTTTGCGGAATGAACCATCTGTATGAACAACACGGTGTAACTAACTAATAGCCACGACTTCAATGAAATCCGGAAAATGCAAGACAATATCAACGACAAGAACTAACAATTAGGTTCAAAGACTTTGGTCTTAATATAACAAAAGATGATGTCACAGTTGAACGCACCAGGCATTTCTAGACCTGACACATGCCTACAAAAATAGTTAACGAAAAACAAACAAAGCAAAAACTTAACTGTTTCACAAAATATCTATTAGCAACACGGTTCCGCAGACCCATTAATATTCAAGAACACACGTACATAGACACTCCGTGTACATAGTTTGTTGACATAGTAACGAGCATGCGCAGAGGTGACGTTATACATAAACAATGAATTTAATTTGTCGCATGCCGAACTATGCCGAGGCTTAGGTACCCAAGAACATGACAGGACAATTAATCTGGAAACTGAATTTGAAACTCCATTCTAGAACCCCTTCGCTAAAAGCAATTTAACTTCAGTCCCTTTCACATAATATATGGATATGTAGGTTATAATGATATTATGAATTTTGATGGCACCCTACAAGGGTCCTCCGAATATTGATACCACCAATATCGAGAGGGATGACCGATCCGGGTCGTTAGTTACTCACATAAGGGCGAGTCAGTACCCTCAGTCATCAATCATCCTCTCAAAACGACTATATTTACACTGAACTTCGATTGAACCAATTTACTCAAATTTCCAATAAAATAATATGAAACAAATATTTGCCACCAACTTCGAAATTAAATTAATTCAAGATACCGATCCTCAATCAAAAATCTCATTAGCGACTTACCGAAAACACTCCATAGCCGGCGGAAATTGGGCCAAGTAATATTTTATAATCATCCTGGATGTGGCGGCCCTTGATCTTACAACATCTCTATGTAACTGCGTTCATTCACGTAAACTGTTATCAAAAACACTTTCTCTGTCGCTTCAGTTCGCGCACATCGCACTGTTGATAAAAGAAAATAAAAATGAGCCGGCTTTTGTGAACGATTCGACTGTCAAAATCACGTGGAGAGGCAACACTCACACACGCATCACTGCTGGGCGCAAGCGGAATACGCTTTTTCGCGGCGAACGCTTAGCGCATGACATTCAAGGAACATTATATTCATGTAGCGGACTAACCTCCCACACAGTTCGTGAAGAACTAAGCGCAAGCAGTCGAGGTGCACGTGGTCCGTAGCTTACGCGACGGCCGCCCTTCCAAAGCGGCGTCCACACACTACGAAAATCGACTTTCGCTCGAACGGTAGACGACACCATTTCGCCCAAAAACGGCACGAGCCGACGAGATGAGCTAGAATATGGGACGTTACACACAGAGTATTTCCGTACTATCGTTAACAGTGTGCGTACGTTGCGTACATGTAAGTACAGCGGAAGACAAAAGTGCATTGTTTTTTTTTATTTTTGCAAACCCCCGAATCGTGGGTATTCTTTTGTGAATAATTCGATTGGGCATAAGCCGGCAGATAAATCGTTACGGTTATCCGGGGAGAAATTTGATACGGAATTTATTCCACTAGCGGAGAGAGAAAAAAACTTCGGCCATTGTTATCGAGGCTGATATTGAAAATGTTTCTAGTCGGTGTAACGAATAACGATGGTTTCTTTTGGTCTTGTTTTTAAAGGATTATTCGAAACTTAGTGGGCAGTCCGTTTAATCTTTCCCTTTTGTTGGGACATGACTTGATCTTTTTAAACGATACAGTGTTTTGTTATTCGAGTTTCTTTTCGCTTTCGTTCTTTTATTATATGCGAGTACCGGCGAATAGAAAAGTTTTAAAGTAAATATTGACGTAACTCGTCAAAGCGTGAATGGTTTGGAAAACATACGCATAATATTAAGCGTATGTGTGAACCGTGGGTTAGTAAGCCAAGCGGTCTCACCTGTCAATACAGGCCATTGTTGAATATAAATAAATATAATGTTTGATGTTATAACCAGTCTTATCTTTGGTACTTTTAACGCGTTATTTAATCGGCTCTTTGGTACCGATTTCCGGATTTTATAGATAGTATCCACGGGGTTCCATAGATTGAAAGGTGTTTAAATATTAACTTGCGTTTGTAGCAGGTAACACGTGACGTCACAGGTAACGGCCATAAGTCCAGCGATTATCGTCTTAAACCGGTAGCCATAAAAGAACATTTCACATGCCTATATAGTTATGTCAAAAAAGGTTGTAAATTTGTGTCTTAGATTTATAACGGAAATTAGCATAAACTTCTAATTAAATTAAGCTTTTGACCATTTTAACGGTCTTCTTATGTTGAGATAACACTTCGTCAAGATGTGTATTTATCACCTAGGCAAGTGATTATTTGAACAAATACATTTTATTGGTCGTAAAATTGGTCACACATTGATATACACACGTTCAAACATAGAAGGTTATTTAAATAAAAAAAACATTTAAAAAGTTTACATTGTAGGAAATCATAATTATTTGAACTTATACAAGATTTTTTTTTATAGTAATGGCACCTTTTTGTAGACAGTAAATTTACCGTGTAATTCCATAAATCTCCTTGATTAAAACTTTATTTAGCTCTATTGATCTCACAATATTTTTTAAAAAATTTAAGAAAAATTACAGAACTGCTTTTATTTATAAACCACTCCTAAAAACGTAGCTTTGAATAACATAACGCCTCACGCCGGTAATCCATGAAGGGTTAGGCAGAAGTGTACCTATAGTACGTACAACCGTACATTTCGCCTGTTATGTTTAAGTTCCATGTAAAAAAAGGAAAGGAATACTTAATTAAAATAACTAGTGGTTGCCTAGCGGTCGAAATTCGACCTTAATAAATTCATTTAAATTGTCAATATTCTAAGGTCCTTGTCTCAAACTCATGGTAGTGTGTGAATAATTTTTTTTAATAATTTAATTTATTTCTAATGCATATTATATTCCGAAAGGGATATCGCGGCCCCGGCACACAGGCAACAGAAGGAACACGGGTGGGTTTTAGTCAGTAAAAGTCTGACACACCCTCTCGCTCTGCCCAGAGCGGGAGAAGTCATTTGATGATTACCATCCTGAAAAAAAAAAAAAAAAAAATGCGTATTATATAAAACTATTAGCTTTCTGCACTCCTTCTCCATATAAACTTTAGCTGTGCCAAATTTCATACTCCTCCGTCCGCGTAATTTTCGTAAAAAGGGGTACAAAGTTTTTGCTTCACCTATTAATATAATAATAATAATAATAAACTATTCCCGGCAATTTAGAAGCCACTGTTACTCCGTATTTACTTTGAAAATTACTTACATCATAATTTCCATCTTAAGTCGTTCTTGTGACAGTTTCCCTACAGTTCCTATAATTATCGACATTTTGTAATTCCGCTGTAAACGTTAAAATTAATAGATCACTTTCAGTTAATTACTTAAATGTCTTATGACTACATAATATTTGTTTATCGGTTGCATAATTCATCTATTAAAGATGGCGGTTTTCATTATTGGCCGATAGATGATTGATGGATTCGTTCTGAATTGAGCTACACGATCGATTACTGACAAATGCTTGCCCTCACTGGACTGTTCCACTCAAATCTTTGGTTCTTTCCTCAAAAGACCATATCAAACACTAACCTACATGGCCCTCACATGATCTGACCAAGATTATTTTCGTAACTTAATTATTTGTCTTTCTTTCTTTTATATATTTCTAAATAAATTGTACATGTAGTCTTAAGTTAGCAAGTAAGCGGTAATCTGGCATCGATGTTGTCAATGTTGTGTTTACCTGTAATTGGCATATATATTAGAATATTACCGTCTGATTTACTATCTCTATGTATATGTATGTGCTGTGGGTGAACCTTAAAGTAAATAAATAAATAAGATTATGTTTGAACTTTACAAGAGACTTAGACGTACCATACCATAAGACCTTTGGTCAGACAGGAAATGTCGACTCCATCTAGGTTATTTTATCATTTTATTTTAATACTATCCAATTTTAAATAATTCAAACAAAAACCCCATAGATAAAAGGACGTTCAGTTTTGTTGGAATTTGAAAAAAAAAAACAGTTTTTTTTTCTTTTTTTATTCCATAAAAACCAAATTCGGACTATTATGAAAATGTTTAAATGAAAAATAGCCAATGCGGTCCAGCCGTTCTCAAGTGATGCGCTTACCAATGAACAGAATTTCATTTTTATATACATAGATAGATGAATGACGTGTAAAAAAGATTCGGTTATGCCATTTAAAGAATAAACAATTTCATTTTATTTCAGTTCATTTCATTTCATATTGGGTTTAAAAGTAGAGTTTGCATTTGACATAGTTATTAATATGATTTTTACGTTGGGATTTAAGTTGAGAAATGACATTAAAAGAAATGGGTCATGCACAGTTTGTAAAATCCTTCTCTAAACACAAATTATGTCACTAACTACTGATTTAATGATGATATAAAAATCATAATAAATAATTGCCATTCATAGCAATCATCAGCATCATCATTATTTCAGCCGAAAGACGTCCACAGTGCTGGGTACAGGCCTCCCCTAAGCACAGACATTTCGACCAATTCTTAACAATGTTGCACAGGAATCAGCACGGTGGACTTACTTATTAGCTACTTCATACTAACTGTTTTATTTCTTTCTTTAAACTCATACACATAAAGATCGATTAAATAAAAGGTGCTCAGTTGTTAACAAAAAATAAATATATTATAAACGGACTGTGCCAAGTAAGGAGGGTAGTGACATACATACACACACTAAATACATACAAACAGTGGCACGATGAATCATCCAGGATATTTAATTAACACTCTCTTGAGTTGAGGTTCAATACTGATAGTAAAATGATAAATATGAAACGGAATTTATTGACTTCCTGAGAAATAATACAATAACAAGGATATTAAAAGACAGTTATTTAGTTGTAATTGAACAATAAACACAAAAGTTGGTCGTTAATGGGTTACAATAATTTAATTTTAAAAAAAAATGAGACCCCTGCGAAAATTGCAGTAATTTGCACAATTTAAAAGTCAATATTTGGAGTGCACTGCGAAAACTATTGAAGATAAATAAAATAACATAATACTTGCTAATAGTACATAACATTACCCACAAAAAATTCCAAGAGGCTATATGTCTTACTATTATAGTTAAGTTACAATAATCGTTTTTTGTTCAAATTAGTCAATAAAAAAAAACACGGTTAGCATCGAAAGATGATGATATTCGTATCATGATATAAATCCTTATCCAACGAAATAGTTTCATAATCAAGGTTGATTATCATCACGCTATAACCCTTAAGAGCCGATCAAAAGGTAAAAAAGTTAGAGAGAATGCTTAGTGAAAACGAGGTAACAGCGCAGGCGGGCGATGCGAAGGAACAAGAAATTTCAGGCGAAAGAAGTCGCGGGCAGAAGCTAGTTTCAAATATATAAATGGAATCATCGTTACGACGAAAAATAAGAATGAAATAACGATAAATACATATTTACCGTCTATTGGTAAAATTAGAAAAACCTACAGTATTTCATATCTCGTAAAAAAATGTAATAATCTGTTAAGACTTAAAACAGAAAATAATTCAATAGAAGGTTCATCTCAGCCTAACTTAGGAATGAAATCAAATAGGTACCTCAGAAGCATAATTTACCGACACAGTGCATTTACCACTAACCAATCAACTATAAAGCGATCACGATACCGAATACAATTTAAATCGGCAAAACATGGCGCTAATTAGTAATCCAGCTAAAACACACAAAATTATTGTGAACCAATTAATGTTTGGAGTTCAATTAACCGTTAAATAGGTAACCGCAACAGACTCGGACCCAATACCCAACACCGGGTCACACTATGAAATAGAATGGTAACTCTAATTTCCGAAATTCGGATCTAAAATTGCTTTCTGACCACCGACTGACCGCAGGCAGCTGTATTCTGGACAACAGGATATATTTTAGTGGATTCATTATCGGGTTAAAAGTTTGATAAGCTATGTGTTTTGGTAATGCGGTTTTCGTACATCATGATTGTTTGACTAGACGTGGTAAACGTTATTATTACATTATGGAAAAGTGGTTACTTTTAAGAAAACTATGTCAAACGTCTCTAAAAAAATGTAATAGGCCATCAACTTTTGTTATAAAGATTAGGGGGCTTCAGATGTAAGCGCCGACGCCAAATCCACTTCAAAACGGTTCCCACCAATGGCATTAATTTGCGGCAACCTAAACTATAAAAATGTTGTTTGAGAAATAGGGCAGTACTTAATATTAAGGAATGAAGAGAAAATCATGAGATATAGTATTTGTTTTGAAAGAATCAAATGCTGTACAATAATGTATTTATGATCATTTTCTGCGTCAGCAGACAGTTGCTCTGCAGTGGAATAATCAAATTACAGAACTGGTATTTAAAGCGTTTTTAGGGTTCCGTAGTAACCAAGGAACCCTAATAGTTTCACCATGTCCGTCTGTCTGTCCGCGGCTTAGCTCAGAGACGGTTAGTACTAGAAAGCTGTAATTTGGGGTTTGTGATTTTTTTTAGGGTACCTCCGCTACACGTAAAGTGGGGATGTTTTTGTTTTCCTCATCTACCCCATGTTGTGGGGTATTGTTAGAAAGGTCTTTCAAAAATATTGTGAGTTTGTCCAAACCATTTTTGGATTAAGGGTTTCAGATTTGCAGTTTGAAAAACATGATCTCCCATACATTCCGTATGGGAGAACACGTTTTTCAACTATAATGTTAAGTTTGTTCTTGGGATAAATTCATCCCAACTACGGAACCCTTCATTGTGCGTGGTCCGACACGCACTTGGCCGGTTTTTATGAATAGAATAGTTCTTTATTTCTACAGAAAGTAGGTACAAGTTACAGATGTTAAGTTTAAAATTATCCTTATACTAACTACCTTAACTAAGGCATACAAACCGTTTAAGTTATAATAATAAAGACTTACTCCATATATATTTTTAACACATTCAATCAAATCAATACAAGTTTACCATGTCAAGATGAAATTCAGTAAATAATTTGAAATAGGCAATACAATACATAATGTAAAGTTTATTAAAATGGGATTATAAATTCGTCAAGTTCGAGGTCAATACAGTTAAATTAAAATATAAATGATTTAGTACAAGTCAGGAGTACAGAGATCTCATATTATCAAATTAAATTCTTATCGGTCAAGACAAGGGTTTAAGAAAATATCATATGAATAAACTGGAGGCATTTATTTTTAACCAAGCAAACGAGCAAAATTTATTTCTACAGACTTAAATAGATGATAGAGATGAAAACTCATACATCTTTCAGCTCAACATATAATTTGCTGAGCCCTAGGCTGCACTGCATTCCACTACCAACATCTCAGGAAAAATTACTTGACATCTAGTTGGCACCACTGAATGCAAGGAGCAATGAAGCTGTGAAATCAGGGATGGAAACTATAAGTCAATTGTAGTCTAATTGTAGGAAACCAAACTGTTGAAGACGTCATAATGTCGGGGAGATGTAGTTAGTAGTTGTAGTTGGTAGTTTAGTAGCGCTGAATGCTGAGGAACTACTTGGGAAGCTTGTGAACTGTTTGTAGGCTATTCAGTTTGGAGAGCTTCGTATGAGTACCTAATTAAGCGGGCACGCCCTTTATGCCTGGGGGGTTTTATTTAGATATTAAGTTCTGTTTACGTATTTTTTTTTATTTCTGCCTGAGCGTAGCTGTTCTCGATGATTTTGTCTGGTATATTGGCGTGTGCTAGCTAACATATGGCTAATAATTTAAATAATGTTTTGTGTTGCGTAATGTAAATTATTTTGAATATATATAGAATCTTTATTTTGTTGTTCTTCTAACTGAACAGACAGCTGTGCTGCTGGGGAGTTTGTTGCGCCACTTCTTTTTCCTAGCTAATGCACTAGGAAGTGGTGAAGGGTGGGCGTTTTGGGGGACTGTCTTATGTAATTGACGTTCGAAAAGTGCTGATTCTCAGCCTAGTTTGAATAAATGACTTTTGAATTTTGAATTGAATTTTGGATTGTTGCTGTCAATCATTAAGAAGATTTGGTACATTTTCTGGCCATGACAGCTATCAATTTATATAAAGATTTTTTACGTATAATGTAGATAATGTACCTAGAGCTGTTATGTTTTTTTGCATGTTCTCAAATAAAGCCTCGTGCAGACTAGCGCGACGCGACTCTAACAATACAATTTCTAAGAAAATTTCAAGATAGAACAATATCGCGTCGCGCCTGTCTGCACGATGCTTAAATCATTTTGAATAAAAATCCATTTTATCCTAGTTAAACGAATTATTCAATAAAATAATTATACCAAAATATAGCACCATCTGTAATTGAACTACAAGAAATATAAAAGCATCATCAATATCCGTATATCATTGTAATTTATATTAATTACAGCATACTTACTCGTATTAACTTTTTTGTCTCTTTGTATGAGCTGGACTGCATCCAATGCATTCGTTTCTACATCGATTAAGGACCGAGTAAGGATTACTCCATTTTTTATTGGCAATCCAATATCCCCAGTACTTGAATTTTCTTTGTCTGACGAAGCATCGTAAGTCGTCTAATCAACCCGTGTCGTGGGAATGAGATAAATAGGTTGAAATCGTTTTATATTGCTCTACATAGTTCAGGGCCTTTATTAATGTACTACAGCTGTGCTGTCTCCTTCGGATCTGTTGACTTCAAATGGAAGCCATGACGTCATTAATAACTGTCATAATTAGTACTGATTTGTTAAAGAGATGGCGATCAAGATGTTAATAATGATATAATATATGACAATAGATGAAAAAAAAAAAATATAAGAGGAAAAGATAGGACAAATACGTCGTTATATAAAGACGCTCTTGGAGACTTTATAATCAATTTGTAATTTCATGTTCGGAAAGCACGTTAAGGCGTTGGTCCTGGCTGTCATTCGTGGATCTTTGAAAGTCTTTGACAGCTACGGGTCGTCAGAAATCCGAAAGTCTGACAACCAGTCTTACCCAGTTACTGGGTTGTGGAGGTCGGATAGGCAGTCGCCCTATGTAAAATACTGGTATTCAGCTGCATCCGGTTAGACTGGAAGCCGACCCCAACATAGTTGGGAAAAGGCTAGGCAGATTGATTGAGTTTGATAAAATAAGGTAATTATAACCTGAATCTTTGAAAGAGATCTTTACACAAATACCTACTAAGTCATTCTTCGTCGATGTATAAGATCACGCATCAGAAACAGATAAAATATGTATGTAAACTAGACTACGGCATTAATACGGCGACTACGGCTAGGTAGATTGATTGTAATTTCATGTTCTCAGGAGCAACAGACATATTATTCGGGAGCTATATTTAAATTCCTTCTTTTTAACATTATTTTTTCTTAGATCATAATCTTAAGACCAATCTGATGTATCTTCTTTAAGTAAAGACTAAATATAGCTCGCTCCAAGTAGCTCAAATTCAAACATCCAAACTCAGTAAAAAAACATTTTTATTTTCATTCTAGTTCTACAAAATTAGGAGTGACACGTTATCAAAGAACATATTAACCCAAACGTTTTCGTCTCTTCCATGGACAGTATCAAAACCTCTCCTGTGTGAAAAACTGTTTAATTGAACCTGGATCAAAAGGCAATTTCATTTTTATTGAGGACCTAAAATTCAGAATTTGATTTTGTAAACTGGTCTTTCAAATGATATTTTGTGCTGGTAATGATGGTAAATAATGAAACATAATTAATGTCAACATTATGTTAAAGGAAAATAATATTATTGAAGCAAACAGTTATTGTAATAGTACACGTGTATAAATTGTTATTAATTTAATATAGGGTTTCCAAAGTATCAAGCGTCTGCTTTGTTCGCAGATACATCAATAGGTTTATCAAAATATTGTTTAAAATTATAACTTTCAATGGATTGATCGTCTGTACGTTAATAGTTATTATTGTGTAGATAAATTAGTAATACCTACATCTTATTACTTAACATAACATAACATCATGACTGTGTTCCCCGAAGGGTGAGGCAGAGGTGTGCCCAGAGTACACCCACATTTCGCCAGTTATGTTTAACCCCCACGTAATAGGGGGCGAGCCTATTGCCATCAACCGGGCACAAATCCAGACTCTGGGCTGCTACTGAGCAATTCCAGATGGAAAAGCCCCATAACACTATTCCCGACTCGGGAATCGAACCCAGGACCTCATACTCAGCAGTAGCGCTTGCGATCACTAGACCAACGAGACAGTATTATTACTTCTCTTGCCAATATTCCCTCCATGGAAAATAATAAAACAAAAAAAAAATTACACACAAAATATATTTTGCTCATTCCATATCCCCGGAAAATACAGCCTCCGATCGGTTCACGTAAATTTGTCACATGAAAGGACGTTTAATTTGCTGTTCCACTAGTTGCTAATTACAACTTTGATTGCCGTGGTCATAGTGAAACGTGTCACGGTGTCACGTACAGTTTCGGCCGTTCAGTTCATCGATTGATGTGTCTTTTGTGGACGAGATTTTGATTAGCTTTCCTATATCTACGTCTGTTTCAGGGGTAGTCATTAGGCTCGTCTGTGATTCAGTGTTGGGGTGTTTTGGTATGGCAAATGTTCAATGATGAGTTATGGAATATTAACTAGCTGTATCCAGGAAGCTGTTTGCGGGGAAGTCGGAAAACCATATTGGTGTCGGATTCAATAGCTTGAATTCTCAGGGGATAAGCACACATTTTTAAAATACCAGGACGTAACTACATAACTGACAAAACCTTATAAATGCAACGGATTTATGCAATACAGAATTTAAATGTAGCCGAAAAGTTAGATGTAAGATTCGATGAGGGTCGATGAATTAAAGTAAACCATGTGAAGAAAAACATATGACTTGACAAACAAAATTCTAACGTGCACGTCTTTCTACATTGGTCTCACATGTTTAATTTTAACATGAATGATGTAATCAAAATTTTGTAACAATTTATTTAAAAGAGTGCCCATGGAGTTTCTTCTCCATAGGTAGTTGCCTATTCCAAAGCGTAGTAAGTAGGCGCTTTGGAATAGGCAACTAGCTTCATATTTCTGACTGACCGATTCCTTGACAATTCAAAAGTGCCTGTAAATGGTTTACTTGAAATAAATTCTTTGAGTTTGAGTTTTGAGTTCAAAACTGTGATGTGTGTGACGGTAAGGATTAGCTTTTGCTACCACAACTAATTAAAACAAGATGAAGTAAAGCAGATGACTTGTGAGTAAAAATTACCGGTTAAGAAACAAAATTAACAAACTATTATTATTATTATAAATAAATTTAAAAACACTTTCGCGGCAGAAACAGCAAACGAAAGGAAAACAATTAATAAAACTGTAATAACGATCTCATAAAGAAATTAAGAAACACTTTTCTAGTAAATAAACGATAAGGATCAAGTTTCAAAGATCTGAGATATAGATATCTCGAGTTCTCGACTCAGAGTTACCGAGTCGACGGCAACTAAATGAGTATTTCTAACAATTACACTGCCCTCTTTGGTTTGTGATAAATTCAATGGAATTCCGTTTGTAAATAAATTCTGCGATCTTCAGATAGGTAGTTGGAGGTAAATCCAGTCTTTTGTTTTTACAATGGAATATAGAAAAAAAGGTGAAGGCGTGAACTCTTTGTTCTCTTGGAATAGTTTGTAATGATCCCGAGGCATGATTAAGAGTTCTGGGTGGCCTTTGCAATTTCTTTCAATAAAATTAAAGATTTTACTTTAACTGTATATCAAAATTCAAAGTTCATTTATTCAAACTAGGCTGAGAATCAGCACTTTTCGAACGTCAAAATTACAAAGACAGTCCCCCAAAACGCCCACCCTTCACCACTTCCTAGTGCATTAGCTGGGAAGAAGAAGTGGCGCAACAAACTCCCCAGCAGCACAGCTGTCTGTTCAGTTAGAAGAACAAAAAAAAAGATTCTATATTATATACAATTTATTCAAAATAATTTACATTACGCAACACAAAACATAATTTAAATTATTAGCCATATGTTAGCTAGCACACGCCAATATACCACACAAAATTATCGAGAACTATACTCAGGCAGAAATAAAACTAAACGTAAACAGAACTTAATATCTAAATAAAAGCCTCCAGGCATAAAGGGCGTGCCCGCTTATATATAGTTGTAACTTGAAGTTATAAATGATAAACTAGGACCATCGAGATAAAATAAATAAAACAAACAGTTAATTACTAATAACAATAAATAATATGATCAATTGTCCAGGTCACTAGCTAACCACATATTGCAATAAAACTCATTAAAAAAAACATTGTAATGAGTAGATTATGTCAACAATAAATTGAAATAAAATTAAAAATAGCTTGACTTATAAAGTCAAATAAAAAAAATAAAAAAATACAATTATATAAACTCATATAACTTGTCAGTAGGTAATCTGGAGAAAGAACATAAACATTGTCTTGAGTTAATCACAGCGACCAACTATTCATATCAGTCTTTAAAGAGAAAATAAAGGACACTCGTCATCCTCTGTCTAGCCTTTTCCCGACTATGTTGGGGTTGCCTTCCAGTCTAACCGGATCCAGCTGAATATCAGTATTTTATATGGAGCGACTGCCTATCTGACCTCCACAAACAAGTTATTGGGTAATACGATACACCTGAGTAAGACTGGTTGTCAGACTTTCTGGTTTCTGACTACCCGTAACGACTGTCAAAGATCTATAAAAGACAGCCGGGACTGAGCCGGTGCTTTCTGAGCTAGGGCGGGGACTTACATACATACACACAAACACATACACACAAACACACACACTAAAAAGAGAACTAGCCCAATATTTTATTTTAATCGTAAATAACTTTCATGTAAAGCCATCGATGGATTCAAATAATCCAATATAATGTTTAGTACTCTCCCATTCAAACAAAATATTATGTAGCAATCAATGTAAACGATTTTTATGATCGAATATCGATGTGCGGAAGCGATTAATCGCTATACATGGTATCTTTAGATGCAATTACATTTTATTGATTCATCAATTTGGCGCGTTGCCATGCTCTGTACCTTTCGCTTTGTTTATGGGCCGAATTTCGAATGGCTTAAAATATATTGGTTTTTATCTACTTTTAGTAGTAGCAAGAATGTTTAATATATATATAAAAGCCAAGCCAAGTCAGCGGCCCATGGGCGGCTTTAAAACTCTGAAACCAGGTCATTAGTCAACCGCACGATAAAGAAAGAAAGAAAGAAAGAAAGACAGAAGATAATATACAGGGTGGCAGGGACAACGACGCGAAAACTGATACCATGGATTCAGTACATGATTCTGAACCCCCCTGCGTTGAGATTTTTCGTCGGTTATTTTTTTTTAAATCAGCTTTCCCATACATTTTGACCGCGTAGGTATTGCACTTTTCTATGAAACAGCAGATTTAAAAAAAAATAACGACGAATCCATGGTATCAGTTTTCGCGTCGATGTCCCTGCCACCCTGTATACATATATCCATACAGACACACACATACACAGTGTAGTAGAATACTTTCCTCTTCTCTGGCCTGTTACACTACCTCTATTTTTGGCAAAGAAATATAACTTATTTGGCACATAAATTCATGTAGTTTATTGTTAAACTTTTTAATGTAGCATAATCAGCCAATAATGTTCCCATCGCTGGGTCGAAGGCTTCTCTCGGTGAGGAGTGGCCGTAATCCACCACACGGGCCCAGTGCGGATTGGTAGATGTCACATGACTTCGATTTTTTGGTTCTAGGACATGCCAGTTTCCTCAATGTTTTCTTTGTTTTGTAAGTCACGGCCGTAGTTCGATTCAACCTTAATGGCGGCTCAGAAGTTAGCCACTCACTGCGCAGTACCGCACCCCTCACCCCCACTGACACATGAAATCGTTACTGCGCAGCGACTCACCTCATGTTCCGAGCCGCCAATAAGTTTGATTCGGGCTGTACCACAGGAAAACCTCTTCTCAAAAAAAAAAAAAAAAAAAAAAATATGTTTCCTATCCGGGCATTGTGAAATAGTTTGCCCTCAATTTTATTAGTTATTTTCTGAAGCTACTATTATTATTATTGAAGTACAGTTGAGGCAAAAACTCTAGCAAAAAAAAAACACAGATGTGTTAAACATGAGAATATCATTTAGATTCTCATGATTAAATTTTTCTTAGATCAAAGTAAGAAATGAATCACGACCTAAATATTTACAACGTTCTCCTTTTTTTTTAACAGTCATGTGGTGTATATTACATCTTGGCTCGCGAACGATGAACCTCAGCAATTTTAGATTAAAAATTACGAATTATAACCGCAAAAATAACCTACGAAAATATACCCTCGCGTGCAATGACCGTTGACATAAAAATAGTTGAACAAAACACGTTAATAAAATGCTTGCTGGCAACAGCGCATAATGAAAGCTGCGTAAACCGAGAATTACGCTGCTGACATACGGATGGACAGTTTTTACAACATAGGTAATCGACGACTGTATGTGCTTGGTTCGTGCTGTCGATAATTTGGTATCACTTAAAATCTGGGCAAGAACCAATGTGACTTTTTCAATTCATTGGACTTTCTAAGAATAGACTACGTAAATTTTTGATAGGTAAAACGTACTACAGTGTGACTGAGTTCCTATCTGAGAAAAGTATTTGTTGACTTTTGTAGTATTCGTTTTATATAAGGAACTCTAATTTAATTGAATAAGTATTGATTAATTTAATGGCATATAATTTAATAATAATTGATCGATTGATAGATAATAATTTGATAGAAATAATATAATTATGATAATAATTTGATGTGTATGATACTATAAAATAATAATAATTTGACGTAAATATTTGCATGCTTAATGGCAAAATATGGCTGACCTTTATTTATTTAAACTTTTTACACACAAAAAAGGTACAAAGGCGGACTTAATGCCTTAGGCATTCTCTACCAGTCAACCAAGGGTGGTGAAAAGATTAGATGGCAGGTGCTCTGTTTGAGAGGAACAAAGAAAAAAATTAAAAATATATCATAATGCATTATAACTAAAATAGTTACAACAGTACATAAATAGGTTATAAACTACATACACATACATACATATTCACTTAATATATAACTATATTATAAATATATATATACGAAATCAAGGGAGAGAGGTGTTGAGATGACTCTACTCTATTCATTTTGAAAATAACTCCGCAATTTCCGCTTAAATGCATACCGACTGGTGGCCGTCCTGATATCAAGAGGAAGCGCATTCCAAAGAAGAATGGACTGAATATGAAAGGAAGAATGAACAAACTCAGAAGTATGAGAAGGACAAAGTAGGAGAAGATTGTAAGAAGAACGCAGATTCTTAGAGTGTGAAGAACATAGATATTGGAAGTGGGACACAAGATAAGAAGGAGGTGTGGGGGAGTTGAGAAGGGAGAAAAGCGTGGTCAAAGCGCGCAAACTTCTCCTTTGGCGAATGGACATCCATTTGAGCTCAGACCTGTAGCTCGACACATGGTCATATTTTCTGAGGTTAAATATGAACCGGATACCATTGTTGAGCAGTCTGTCAAGCTTATCCAGAAAAACCACATTCAAGTCAAAATAGCACACGTCAGCATAGTCGATGATAGGGAAAATCAAAGTCTGCACAAGCATAGTTTTCGTCTTTACAGGCAAAAAGTTTCTCAGACGATACAGGGATCGCAGAGTCCCGTTGACCCTTTGACCAACACTAGATACCTGGCGTTGCCAGCTAAGTGTCGAGTCAAGATGCAAACCGAGATCTTTCACTGTAGAGGTAATGGGTACGACGGTACCGTTGAAAATAAGAGGAGGAGCTTTGTATTTTACTAACACCTATTGATGTATCATCTACCCATATTTGCAAAAATAAAATTATTCTATTCTATTCTAAGTTTATCTTGGACATCACTGACACTGGTGAAAAAGACATCGTGAGGAAACCAGCACACCAATTGCGTATCACACTTTCAATCACAATTTGTAGGCCGGGGAAATTAGGTTTGAAGCCTGCACTAAATCCTAACAGCGATTTTTTTCCTGAATCGTGTTTTTGAACTTAGCTCTTCAAATAATATGAAAAAATTAAATATTTTCCAGGACCGCATGAAGGTAAAAAAAATAAAAACGCATTTTTGTGAATAAAAATTGAGGGAAAATAGTTAACAGGAAAATTTTGGTTATATTATGTAAAAAAATCGTGAAACTAATATGTTATTTCAGAATTAAACATTTTCGCCGTCGGAATTTTCCATAAAAATAAAATTACGTTTGTTTTTTAATTGTACTTCAAGCAAAAATTACTTAATTCAATATTTTAATACGGTATTCAAGAAAATTAAACATATTGTACTAGCGCAAGATATTAATAAAAGTTTTTTTGCAATAACGGTTCAGGCAAAAATGTTACAGAGTTAAATTTAGTTTAACTTTTATTTATAGGCTCTATCTCACTAAATTACAGAAAATTAAACAAATTAAAGCATATTTTTTTTAATAGATAGGTATATAACATTTTGCTTTAATGTGTTTAATTTTCTTGTAATTAGGTTGGATAGAGCGTACAAATAAAGGTTAAACTAAATTTAACTTTGTTACATTTTTGCCTGAGCTGCTATTGCAAAATAACTTTTATTAATATCTTGCGCTAGTACAACATGTTTAATTTTGTTGAATATCGTATTAAAATATTGAATTAAGTTATTTAATGCAAGAAAACTGCTGTTAATATTTTTGCTTGTAGTACAATTTATTAACAAACGTAATTTTATTTTTATGGAAATTTCCGTGGACGAAAATGTTAAAATTTTGGACCTACTTGTGATACCTAATCTCTTCGACAAACACTCCATACAAACATATCTGTTAATATTTTTTTCTACCACGTAAAATTGAAATTAGATGTTTTCTTTAAAAAATCGTACACGCGGGGGTGAATTTTTCGCGGTTTAATATACTCCCTTGACCCTAACCTACACGTTAAATGAAAAAAATCGCTGTTTTAAATTAATGCAACGTTAACCTAAAATTTGGCGTAACTTCCCCGGGCTATTGAAGGAAATTGCTAATCTAATTGCTTCATGTTGGAATAATTCATCTGCTCGAAAACGTAGATGTCGCATAAACGTTGTTGAACTGTCAAACTTAAAGGTATTGCCATTGCAAGTGTGTTACGAAATTTTCCCGCTGCACTTATAATCTATATAAATCAAAAGAAAATAATAAATATGAAAGGAGAAACTGACTGACTGACATATCAACGCAGAGCCGAAACTTCTGGGACTAGGAAGGTGTAATTTTGCAAACACCTTCCTTTTATAATTTAGGGGAGCACTAAAAAGGGTTTTTTGAAAATTCCACCTTTAAGGAGGCGATTTCGTTTGTATGAAAAATCTTGTTCCTTGAGTTAACAAACTTGAAACTTGGTACAAAAAGTACTAGGCTTGCATGAATTCAAGATAGTATTTCAATCATTGGCCGTCACCTCCTTCTGCGAAGCAGTTATGCTCGCGAAGGAGGAGGCGGAGCGCGCGAGGGAGATGCAAGCTGCACGCCCTCGCGGCCCTAGTCGCCGCAGGAGACGCCCCGGGCGTCGGGAGTCGAGAGCCGACTTCCGGCTACCGTACCGTGTCGACATGGGCCGACCAGGCCCATGTCGACGGCGCGTTGTGTTCCACGCGCGCCTCAAAGAGATGTCAGCACCAACCGACGGGGTCGAAAGACCAATGCCTGCTGGGGTTGCGGGTTTGTCCGAAAGGGATAACGCGGCCCTGCACCCTCTCGCTCTGCCCAGAGCGGGAGAAGTCATTTGATGATTTCCCACCCAGAAAAAAAAAAAAAAAAAAAAAAGACGTGCACAATTTCTGAGCAGTAACCTAACAAAAATTACCTACTAGGCTTGCATGAATTCACGATAGTATTCAATCATTATGTTATGCTACTTATAGGATTTGTATGAGGCAGACAGATACTTTACCTGGTTAACATACTATACCTTTTATCCCGTTAGTACCCATGGGCCTTTGACCTGCTTATAATTATGATAATTATAATGAATAGAGCATTACGAATGTTTAGTCTAAAGCAAAGTGTTCTGTTTCAGAAGGAAATTACAAGGTAAGTTGGCAAAACTGCTGTTCGCAGGGTTTTGTTATTGCAATTATATATTTTTTATTGTTATTTTGAATTCTTTGTTTATTTTTGTTATTTTAAATGCATCAAATAATATAATTATTAATATTTTCTATAAATGCAACAACATAACTCTTTAAAATTAAATAGTTAAAACATTATACGACTGTTCCTTCAATTTATTATTTTGTGATCAAAACACAGAAATTCGCTTTCTTTAAACGAAGCTCTAAACACAATAAAAACAACACTGTGAGACAATACTTCATGTCTTCGTTCACCTGCTTTCGTAAACAATTCATTTAGGTTTTTTTTATAAAATAAGAGGTTGCGCGTTGTGTATCTCCGGCGCTAACCGGGAATTTAATAAAGTTTTCCAAGGAAAAGAGTAAATACTGAAAAATATACCTTGATTTAAAATTTCCCTCGCTTTCAGTTCTGCATTGACTGTAATAAAGCATTTTAGTTCTACGACATTTCTTACGTAGTTGTTTGTTTGCATTCTTGTTAACTTTTCACCGTTGATAAGTCCATTACGATATTTTCTGCGAAAAATAAACTATCGATCATCAAAGACCCGAAAGTCAGTAATTTTTTGTACCCTAAATGAAGATATCCCAGTGATTTTTTTTCACTAGGATTATCTTTTATTTTTTTTACAGGAAATATGTATCATAATTTTCCTGGGCTATTAAACTTAAAAAAGTTATTGAATTTTTATTCCCATTGTAGTTTCGTCTCTGAATCAGTTAAAAAAAATGAGAAATCCGTGTTTAGGGGATCCGCACTCTTCCATAAGAGATTTGTTTTTAAGGAACAAATCTATCTTAGAGAAATATATTAATGATTATAATTCTGTAAATACATATCTGTTATAGTCGCGAATCATATTTTGATCAAGAAACAACCTGACACTGACCTGAAAATTGCAAAAAAGCGTAAGAAAATTTGAATTTCGTGGGCTGCAACTGCGAATCCACCTTAATTGTTTCTTTCATGATCATCTCAGCTGCAAGACTTCATTGGTGAACATACACTCAGGTACCTATATGTGAGGAGACAGCCCTCACCACACACATCACCTAGGCCAAACCCTAGTCACCTTAGCCCAGGGGCCCTGCCCGTGCCCCGGCCTGATCTTGTAATATAGCTAGGTTTATCCCCTCTTCGATTTATATAATGTTCATAGCTTCTAAATTTCTATTGTTTGCGTTCACTTCTAAAAGAACTGTAACAACAAAAAACATTCCTCAAATAGTTCGTCTTTTTCAGATAATCATCTATTTATAACCCGGGAACTATTCATGTTCTTTATCCTACATGGAAGCTCAATCAAGAAGCACTCAAGTCGTGAAGTGTCGACTATCACGCTTAACGCCATGTTTTATTTACTGTTACGTTTATCTAAAGATAAGTTTCTTTTACTGCACTTAAAACGTTTGTTTGAATAAATACTATTATCTAACACTTCTAAGCCCGGCGCACATCTGGGGAGGCACAGCTTAGAGATTTTTTTACTACCAAAGCATTTATCGTTTAAATAATATCGTAACATATTTACTGGTACCCCGAGAGCATAGAAGCGACGGGAAGCGAAAAGCAGCGCGCAGTAACGGGATGGTTACGGCTCGAGCATGCGCGCTGCCACGCGAGCATGCCCGCTACCCCGCAGAACACTGCGTAGAATAGATATGCTCTGCGCTCGCCACATGTGCGCCAGCCTTTAAAAGTTCTAACGTAGGTACATAAAATATTTTCGTTTGTAGTCTTATGATGGCTTTGTTTAAGACTGTGATTATGAGCTGTTAGTGTTACTGTGATAAGAAAAGCCATTGTTTTTGAAGATATGAGTTTACTTAAAATCTTAAAAAATACTTTTCGGGTCTGTGATAAGAGAAAGCTTTTACAAATATAATCGTTTTCATTCAAACTTGCATTTACGTTGCGCTCGCGGCCGCTTCGGTTTGAGTGAATAACAAAGATTGTAAATTATGATGTTACATGAGTTATTATGTACTAGACTTCACATTAAATAAAAATAAAACAAGTTAATAAGTTTAACTAATTTAGTTATAATGGATATCATCTTCGAGCAGCTCGTGGCTAAGTGATAACTGCAGCACGGGTCGATCCATCAGGTTAAGCTACGCTTGGCGAGGTTGGTCTGGTGATGGGTGACCATCTTTAAATACCGAGACTCCTCCTTGCCTCGGAAAGCACGTTAAGCCGTTGGTTCTCGCTGTCATTCGTGGAGGGGTATCGTATTACCCAGTTACTGGGTTATGGAGGTCAGATATGCAGTCGCTCCATCTAAAATACTAAATACTTTATAATCAATTTGTAATTTCATGTTCGGAAAGCACGTTAAGGCGTTGGTCCTGGCTGTCATTCGTGGATCTTTGAAAGTCTTTGACAGCTACGGGTCGTCAGAAATCCGAAAGTCTGACAACCAGTCTTACCCAGTTACTGGGTTGTGGAGGTCGGATAGGCAGTCGCCCTGTGTAAAATACTGGTATTCAGCTGCATCCGGTTAGACTGGAAGCTGACTCCAAAAAAGTTGGGAAAAGGCTAGGCAGATTGATTGGATATCATCTTCGAAAGATAAAATGAGATATTGGAACATTTCGGTTGGCAGTGCAGTTGGCCATTCTTCATGAAGATATGTAAAATAGCAAAGAATTCACGTTAAGACCGTGAAATAAATTGCGCGACCTTAAACTTTCGTGACTCTACCACATTTCAACGTAAGTGCGTATAAATAAGATAATAAAAGATACTCTTACTGCTATCGTCATCGTCATTTGCACAATTTTATGCCCAACGCTTAAGTACAATACAAGAAACGTATCTAAATATTTAACAGTATTGTGTGAATGTTATTTCATAGGTTCTGGGAGATAGAACTTAGTAAAAATGGTTAGCGAAAACAGAGAACAGGATAGATTTATATATGTATTTTTTAAAAAGTCCGCTAATCTTACTCTCAATCCGTCAAAAAAAAAAAAAAAATACCGAGATTTTGTGACATTGACTGTCGTTGATTTTCAACGTTTTTAAGTACAAGAATTGGCCTTCTGACGTATAGTTCTCCTCAAAATTTCGAATCGCATAAAAAAGTCTATCGACATTTTTGGAGTTTCGTAACTCTAATACTGATTCCTTCTTGACCAATTTTCACCAGACTGCGTCGATCAACAATAACTTAAGCATGCTTTATTGAGTTTCCTTTCTCCGTTTCTACTCGCTCTAAAAATACCGTTTCCGTCATAATTTCCTTCGATATTCTATCCACATAATATCCGAACCACTGGAGCATATCTCTTTTCATTTTTGCACCGACCTTTCCTTTCAAATAACTCAATAAAATGTTCCTATGTTAAATCAAAACCAATGATTTTGGATTTAATCTTCTTCATGTTTCAATTACGATGACTTTGATTTTTGTTCCAAGGATCCTTTATAATTTAGGGTATTGTTATGGATTTCCTAAATGTAGGTACTTGGCTTGATTATAATACTGTTATGCAGATCGGGATGGATTCAATTCAGCTTTTAACAATTAATTCTTCTTTTGTCTGGTTTTATAAATCGGCCTTTACCAGGGTCCATCTACGTTTCTCTTAGGCGGGTGAATGATAATTATGATTTGATCGACTATGAATTTTTTCTCTGCCAAGTTATTTCATACAGACACATTCCCTCGATCTACGCACGACATATCAATTTCTGAACGACTTAAGTTTGACAGTTTGAACAGAAGAAAACCATTTAATTTCTCTGACTCGCTTCCCCAGGACTTACACGACACGAATTCAATTCCTTTCCATGCGAACAGTGTCGTAACAACTTGAGCACCCAAGTCAAATAAAAGTTACTATGTTTGACAAACTCTAAGACGAGTGGTTAGGTACAACGTGAAAGTTAGTCATTTTGTCAGGAAGCACCAGCAAATTGTCACATCAACGACCTTTTATTTTTATTATTAAGACACATCTGAAATGGCATGTCGCAGTGTAATGGTAACAGCGCGTAAGACGATGTCAAGGTGCAAGTCAAAAGGCACGGTGTCTTGCAGCTTTATCTTTAGCTTTTCTTTTTTTTTTGTAGCTTCTCGTTTTATTTTCTCTCACATAACGGTCTATTTTCCCACTATTTTACTATCAAACCCAAATGGTTATTATGATCCCTATCACTTTTTGCTGGGCTGACAAAATTAATAGCAACACAACAATTATTGATCTCACCATTCAAAAAATTACATAGGTATTGACATTACTTTTCTTGATCACGCGAGTTATCAAAGCTATAAGTCAGATTAATTAATTTCATTGTCCTTAGTTTGCCGTTTGCCAAGAGACTGTGTTTCGTATAATCCCGTTCTTGCCTGTATCTTGCACCAAGCGACAACATATGTACAATGAGTGCGAAACTCGTAGTACGTACATAAGTTCCTTGTGCGAAACAACGCAATTTCGCGTCACATTTACGTAACACGTCGTTTTATCAAACAACAGCTGCTGGATGATTCGAGCTTTATGAGATATTTCTTTCTTTTAACCCCATGATGATGAAATATAATGTACTTGTCTTTCTTTGTTCATATTTACCCTTGTTTCACGTTCGTGTGCGAGTGTAAGTGGGATTGTATCTACCTTTGTTTCTATGAAGTAAAGACCAATTCATTTTCTGGAATATTTTTCGTCTATTGATTATGTTTTATTTTTATCTTTGTTTTTATTATTACGGTCCATGAAAAATCTTTTTCACTATATTTGCTAAGGATAACATTCACCTTTCAATTCTATACTAGGAGCTGAATTGTATTAAGATAGGTAGGTATATATTTTTTCTGCAAATTGGAAAACCAGCCTGAACCTACCGAGAATGAGACCACCGAGTCTTAATAATGGAAGCAAAACATAGAACACGTTTGAACCAATTTTATCTTTCGTAAAAAGTCGATTGCAAGAGAGGTTGCATCCTTGCATTTAACAAAAAAGACTTGATATATTATTTTGTTTTGTATTTTAGCTCTTTTTATTGTACTAGGCTTGCTGTTATGTAATTTATCGTGGTTTTCTGTTTTGCAGGGTAAATTGTACAAGTTATGTTCAATAATCTCAACATGTTTGTGGGAATAACTGCTATAAACTCCCACATTACGGCCTTTACCTTTATTAAATTCCCAGACAAATATTTTACACAATAATAACCGCATCCATAAATTGATTAATCAAAGCCCAAGAAATACAATTGGCGACGATTCATAAAACAATTAAGATAAACCGAAGAAAATTGATCCTGATCTGAATCTACGAGACTCGGTATCGGAAACCAATCCATTGTGCTGACACAATCCATGTCCAATGCAGCCTCATACTGTGAACAAGCAAGAGGAAATTTAACACCAAAGACCACATACCTTAGTGTTATCGTAGTTTATTTCGCACGCTGTTACCAAACACTACATGGTATTCCTCCCAGAAAATTCCGACCTCCCTCCAAAGCAAAATCTTCTCTATACCTCCTGATCAAGGTTCAAATTGCTACTAATTACGGCCCATCTTAATTTGGCTAGTCGGTGGCTCGTGCTAAGGAAGCGTAGCTTTATGGCACCCACTGTGACCGCATCGTCGGCACATAGTAGTTGCCCGATTTTACACAACACCCGACTTTGTAAGCTATTAATTTATTTGCGATGCGTTTATAAGGGGATCTCCTCACTTCTGCTTCTAAAGAGATGAGTGGCTGCATGTTGTAGAGGAACTACGGTATTAGTGTTTTTGTTCGTGTTTCTTATAAGTTTCTGATTCAATTAGGAGTGATACCACGTTTTCTGAAGAAGCTGGTTTATTTACATGAAGGTAGAAATCACCTGGAGATTTAGCTGAAGATTGAATGGTAGCGTTCATGAAGACGGACGATATCGATACAAACACTGCTAGCAGTGCTAACATGTCTTTGCAACGTTACTCTGATTTCCCTAAGGGTTCCGAAGTCAAATGACTCAGCTCTGTTTAGTATCAAAGAGTCATCAATTAATATCAGTACACAACACAATAATAGACACAAAATTCGGGCATGCACACGTTCGTTAAATAGTTCCAGGAACAAGAGATAATAAACCTTGATCAAACGAAAATAATGACAGCGACAGGATTTCACGCCAAGCGAACTTTCAAATTGAATGTGGCGTTATCGATAATCCGTTTAACAGAATTACAATAAGCTGCACAGAATAAAATGTTTAACATGGAAAGTTGATTATTTGCTTGCGATTTAATCAGAATATCGCGTTATTTCCAACTATAGGAACACTTTATACAAACCAGCTTACAATAAGCTCATTCGTGTGGTGGAAAATTTACCTAAATTTACCAAATTCTGAGACTTGTAATCTTCACATTGGGGATGCATAATAAGCCTATAAATGTTTCCACAGCTGGGACTGCGTCTTCTCTGTTTGAGGTAGTGGGTCATAACCACGCGGGCCCAGTGGGGGTTAGTGGATGGCACACACTTCTTCGAATTTTAGGTTTTAGGACATGCCGGTGTCCTCACGATGTTTTCCTTCACCGTTTTGAGAGCAGTGGTGATGAATTTAAATACAATACAAAGTAAAGTGCCTGTCTGGGTTCGAACCCACTCGTAAGTCGGGGCCGATACCACTGAGTCACCACTGCTCCACATTGGGGATGCTAAAGTCTCAGTTATGTGTTATCACTTACATAACACTCTCAAGCAACGTGTAGGTACATTAGGTGACGCTTTAAATGTCAAATAGTTTTGATCTAACTGTGGCTACAGCTTAGGTATGAATTTCATTTTCGACCTTTGTTATTTCTTCGAATATAAAAAAACAATGTCTCTCTGTCTGTCTGTCTTTTCCAATGTACTTTACTTAGAAATACTCTATGTCTTAGTACGTAGATATTACCACGGATAAAGCAAGGGTAACGGCTGATTGGTTTGTATAATCAGAAAGTTTCCATAGTAACACATAACAAGAAATATTGGCTTCTATCAACAGCTATCACAGACCAGTCAACCCAGCCCAGACTGGAAATACAGACTTAATTACTAAATAAATAGGCACTTATGTACCCAGTTTTAAGATCACGTTATTAAATGCCACGGCGCTAGTTGCCAGCACATTTATTATTGTAATTACGAGGACATAACTAATGTGCAGTGTGTTTCTACTAATCTAGGATTAAAGGGAACGAATAGAGTGGTTCAGCTGATTTATTAATACGATGGTAGGGGTGAAGATATTAATCTGTTGGTAGATAAGGTAAGTGGTGTGTCAATTTCCACCGAGGAAGTGGATAATGCCTTAGCGCATCTTGCAGCATTGACGTAAGGTGGTTGGAGGAATACTATTTGGCTTCAGGCGAAGGGTAATCATCAGGATCTTGAGGGTAATTTTATTATTACATTTGTTACTTAAGTTGTCGTGATGGCCCAGTGGTTAAGGCCTCGCCTCTCGACGACGAGGTTGTGGGTTCAAATCCGGGCAAGTACCAACGTGACTTTTTTAATTGATATGTTCTTTCTGAGTTTATCTTGGACATAACTGACATCGGTGAAGGAAAAACAAAGTGAGGAAACCTGGAATTATAGTTAATAGATGTCTGAAATCGCCAACCGGTCAAGCAAGCGTAGTTATCAATGCTCGTGCCTTCTCTGTGTGAGAAGAGGCCTTTGCCCTGCAGTGGGACAGTAACAGGCTGGTATGATTATTATTTATTTGTAACTAACATAGCTTTTAAGTATTGTGTATTACTAACATCATATAGACGGAAAGGTCTGAAATAACGTATTTTTATTTATTTATTTATAAAATGTTGCCCATAGCTGGGAAGCTTGTTGAACTTTTCTTTCAGATTGACTTAAACGATATGGGTGCAATAGAAGCCGGAGAAAAAACCAACAAAATGAGGTGATGATCGATATTCTTCAATAAGATGCTGATTAAAGAAAAAAAGAAAACGACCTTTGAGTGACAATGATAATTATAACAATGACAATGTAAATTATTAGGAACTCAAAAAGACTCTTAAATTATGAAAAAAATGAAAATAAAACTGAAAAAACCCGTAAACTTTATTATCACAAATTCTCTACACTTCATATTCAGCTGATGTCACCCAAATTGACGCCATGATATCCGAGTTAACGCTGACAATGTAACAGCACCGTCTGAAGAGAATAACTGACATTTTCGCACTTATTACGCTTTCACAGTCAACTGTCAACGCGAATTGTGTTGTAACTACGCAAATAAAGTAATGATTTTGTGCCCGATGCCTCCTTTGTTCAATTTCAATGGCTGGTTCAGAACAAGCTATTGTTAAAAATGCATATTGTGGTGAAAACAGTTACGCGGATGTGACGAATTGTGTTGTTACTGTAAATACTGCGTAAGCTTTCAAAGTTACATGTGACTAGTCAGTAAATGTGACTAGTCAGTTAGTAACCCACTGAGTTGGAAGCAAGTTATGAGGTAGCCTAGTTACTGAATACGATGTATTGCATTGTGATGTAGATAGATATATCTGATTGTTTCAAAGTGCATTTAGTAAGGATGCCTCTGCAAGATGTAGTACTACAATACGCCTTTTATTTGCATAGTTAGTTAATTGGTCATTTAATTTAGTACCTACCTAGTTTGAATAGTTAATTGTGTTAATACTGTAAAAGATATATTACAAATAAACAAAACCTTTTAGCAGTTTAAAGTTGGCAGTTAAGCAGTTTATTTTTAGTGAAATCTCATCATCTAGAAACTTTTCTTCATCAAGTCATGGCCACGAACGGACCTCAGTATTTACTGAAGTTCTTCTTTCAATCGTAGTCCTTGAAAAAGCTTTTACGAAAAATCGTTTTGTTTGAATATCAATGTCGCAGGATAGCAAAGTATTAAAATATAGTGTAATCTTAACAACTAGATTTTTTTTCTCATTATGTCATGGCTACGAAGAATACTGATCTTCTTTCGATCGTGCTCCTGGAAAGAGCTTTTACAGAAAACTCGTTGCATTTGAATATGTTCAATGTTGCCAATGGTCTCTTTATTTTTTAATTACGAAGCCCTAGCTATCCATATAACAGTAGCCAAAAAATATGAAACGAAAACTGAATTCCCAGAATCTGTTCAGATGACGAAATTAATTTATTATCATGAGAAATGAATGGTTGACACAATTACTGACGGACGCTCGTTCGTGCCAACGGATTAATTCTCCTCGTAAAATTTATACTGTGGACTGTGCTTATTAAGCATCGTTTCATCACAATGACGCTACGTATTGTACTGTTTGATATGTATTTTGCATAGCTATTATATGGAAATTGTAAGTAACAGGCTATAAATATTAGATTTACGGTTGTTCGTTGAGATTCGAATGTGAGCCAAGCCTACCTATCACAAATGCATAGGCTGCTTTCTGAGAAGCTACATATATTTACTGTCAACATGTCTCGAAACGACTTTGGTTGGAAGTACTTGTACCTGAGACTCGATACTATGGCGATCGCAGGTGCACTGGGACTTTAATAAAATTATGTAATGAAAGGTCAGTCGTTCAAGGCTTATTTTGTTGTTCAGGGTTGCAACAAAGGTCTTTTTGATTGACTATGGCGACTACCATCTTTGAGAACACATAGAAAGGAAGTTGGCAGAGTCCTCTGTATACGTTGCCAATCTTTAAGTTTTATAATTTTATGTGTTAAACATCTTTCAAACCAAAATTTTTTTTTTTTGCAATCACCAGACAAAGGTCTAATGGTGGCAAGGCTTTTCAAGACTAATTTCTCTATCAGCAAGTGTCTTTTCCACTGAATATGGTCACGACTTGTTAGAGCATTTTCAAGCACTTATTGCGGTAGCTGTTAAGAGTTCTTATTACCTCAGCTCAAATTCACAACTTATCTCGCTCACACGATCGCGGACTGAACGAGAGCGAACTGAGTTATTGGTTGGTTTGGAGGTAACGTTGTTTTTTTTTTCTATAGCGAAAATTTTATAGATTCGTGTTTTCGACACGCATCCTTTATATGGTAGACCATATATTTATTTCAAAATTAATGCTGCAGTATTTTTCGATGTATCGGAGGATCATGCTAAGCAATGCGAGGTATTATAGACTATTAAGCTTTTCGTCAAATACCCAACACATTACGAGAAATAAACTCTAAACAATGTAACAAATTAACTGAAGTGTCATATGAACAGTTATTTTATAACGTTACGCGACAATTGCCAACAGCTTCACGTATATTTATCGTTTTATTGTTTCCGGATGATCGCTGGTTTATTGCTTTCGGTTTAAAGCCCTTAGCTACTTAGCAACTAAGTATCTGACGTTTATTATTCTGATCGGGAAAAGGGCGCGAGTTTATGGATGTATTACTTATTCTAATCGTATAATATAAGTATAATAATCATAAATTCGCGTCACTCGGTTGATGAATTGGTATCATGTTGCTTGAATACAAAAGAGGAGTTTTTTTTTTTGTCTTATTAAGTAACTTATGACTTGGGCCTATGTCTAAACGCCTGTATCTACAATGAATTGCCAAAGAGGTCATTTTCATAATCGCCATACATCACCTATGTTTATTGCTTCAAGGAGGATACTACCGCCCTTATTCTTAGCTCCACGACAGTTCAGGACACGTATAGTTAAAGCGGTTGACGCCAATAGCACAGCTCCGCCGCGAAACCGTAGCAGCGAAACCGCAGTAATTCAATTAAACTGGCTCGCATCATTTTGCGCTACTCGAGTTCCGCTCCTCGAATTTCGCGTAGCGGAACATGACGCGAGCTGGTTGAATTGAACTACTGCGGTTTTGCTGCTATCGTTTCGCGGCGGAGGTGTGCTACCGGGGTGAACCCTCAGCTCCATGAGGTTTTCACCAAACAATACACAGAATGACTGCTTAGTTGGTCTTGTGGTTGCAGGTGCTACTGCTGAGCGTGAGGTCCCGGGTTCCATTCCCAGGTCGGGCAAAGTGTTATTGGGATTTCTATCTGGAATTTCTCAGTAGTACCGGAGTCTAGATTTGTGCCCGGTTGATGGCAATAGGCCTCTATTACACGGGACTTAAACATAACTGGCGTAATGTGGGTGTACTATACGTATAGGTACCATCAAAGAAGTTCATATCTAACCAGTTTCAAAACAAAATCCCGTGAACACGATGACCACATCTGTTACTGGCCCGGTTCTATAGCCGCCGAGTGCTGCAAGCAGGAATAGTCCTTACGGTGGTTAGATATGTACTTCCTCGATGGTACACCTCTGCCTAACCCTTTGGGGTTAACAGGCGTGATGTTATGCTGGTGTGTTACTACACAGAATGCTAAACTTTTGTCACTAACGTCGTAACATTGTGTCAGAACCATTGTGGGCCGTGAAAAGGAAGCATGCTTCATAATAATTTGGACAACAAAAATGTTTAAATCAAGTAATTTTTTGTATTTATTTATGTACAAGTGATTTGTCAATCAATCTGTGTAGTCTTTTTCCAATATGTTGGGGTCGGCTTCCAGTCTAACCGGACCTATTTTACATGAAGCGACTGCCTATCAGACCTCCACAACCCAGTAACTGGGTAATACGATACCCCTTAGTAAGACTGGTTGTCAGACTTTAGGGCTTCTGACGACCCGTGACGACTGTCAAAGATCCACGAATGACAACCGGGACCAACAGCTTAACGTACTTTCCGAGGCACGGAGAACTCTCGGTATGTAAAGTTGTTCACCCATCCTCAGACCAACCCCGGCAAGCGTAGCTTAACCTGATAGATCGATCCGTGCGGCTGTAATTACTTAGCCACGAGCTCCTCGTACAAGTGATTTGTAATCTTTAGAAATAAATTAATTCAAACCGTAATTTCTTGGCTCCCGTGATGTGGCGTGACTGATGAAAACAACGAAAACTGCAAAGTCAATGTGAAGAACTCCTCCCTTCTCAAAAAGTTTCCATGGATTCGAGAAGCAATTAAAAATACTATTGTACTGAAAGTAAACAATGCTGTAGGTCAAAGACATCAAGGCTATAAATAGATGAAACAAGAAGGCCATTATTTTAGAAATAAATGATTCCTAATTCATTTAGGCTATTCATTAGGTTGATAAATGATTTCAGATCGCGCGTGGGTATAAATAAATAGCTTCTTAATTAATAATCACTTCCGTGGGTGTGGTTGACAAAAATGACTAATAGGTTACGTCTAATACGGCTTCGGAAGAATCATACAAAAATAAAGTAGCTAAGCAATAAGATGGACGACGACCCTAGCCGATTCCTATAACTTACGGATCATTATTGGATACAATTAAGACACTTGTATCTTTATCACTAATGAAGCAAAGACCTCATAACTTTACATATACGTAGACGTTCGTAGACGCTCCCATATAGTAGAAGCTATAACAGGTAAAATTAGCTTACGAATATATTTATGTGTCCAGTTTGCCCAAACGATTTGTTTTTGTTTATAGGAATCGAACATTAAGAGCGGGTGGGCCGCATTGCCAAAATCCTCAAACAACACTTTCGAACATTTTGTATGGAACATCGCATACTATACTTACAGGCGGGCCCCACCGCACTTTTTGTATTGAAATGCGATGCACTGCGGCCCGAAGCGAGTGTAATGTTAGCTTAACTTTAAAAGTCAGCTGATATCAACTGGATGCGAAAGGCGCAGCATCGGTGTGGCTCACCTTGGGAGAAGCTCAATTCCTAACACAGGACTGCAATTGGCTGATCTGATTGATCGATTGACATTATTTAAAAATGGCATGTGGTACTAACCTAGGTGTCAATTTTTTTGTATTACGCGTGTCTCAAGTTGTAGTAGATTTTATTGTAAAAGATTCCTAAGAAGCACAGTTTTCTTGCTTTGAAAGTTTTAAGGTGAAGGGGACCAGAAACATAATTCGTCTCTTTGATTGAGCTCGGCTGCAAAACGAAAGAAAAATCCCTCCCTCACGAGTTCCGCCTCCTCCTTTGCGAGCATTACTGCTTCGCAGAAGGAGGTGACGGCTTCCCACGCCCTCTCGCTCCTGGACCAGGGCCGGACGCGAGAGATCACTGCCGCCGATCGCCTCCACAAGGACACAGTGGTGCCTCGCCTAAGTCGGGCAGAACTCCACCGTATGCTCCACCGTGTCCGGATGATCCACCCAGTGGTGACACCCGGGCGTTTCCTCCCACCTTATGCGGAACAGGAACCCCCCAAAACAACCGTGTACGGTGAGGATCTGTCAGGCGGAAGGTGAGAACGCCATAGCGCCTCTCTAGCCACTCCTCAAAGACTTATCGCCGCAATTGTGGCGTGCTCAAAAGGGCACCTTTGACAGACAACCTTTTTTAGCTCCAAATAGCATAGTAATTGTCATTAACTGGTGCTAAATTGTAATAACTGTCACTAAACTAAGGCAACAATAACGTTGATTAACGATCCTAAGAACTAATTTCATTTTAGAGGGCTGTTGTTAAAAGTTGTGCCCAGTCTTAAACGTTTTCATTAGTTTATCTTTCAAATAATCTAGGCCAATTAAATTTTAACTTGAATAGAGAGTTGTTTCAAGGATTACGGTTTAGTGGATTTGTTTAAGGGCTTTGCTGTAGGGAAGACGCGTCAGGAGTAAACTCTTTTGAAATTATTCCAGTAGATGTAGGGTAAAAAAACTAAATTTTCTGCAAACATTTATGTATAGAGTGTGATAGACTTTCACTAGTTAATTTAATTAACTAGCGAAACTCCCCAGACGTGATGAGTACCGATATCTAAACAAGACAAAAAAAAGAGGTGATGATTTTTTTGTTGGGGTCTACGACCGCTGGTATTGGTGTTACTTCAAGTATGAGTATGAGTTGATAAATCGTTTTTTGTTTTGTTTTATTGTGTTTAGATATGCACATATGCGTATACGCATGACGTCTGTGAAGTTTACACAAAACATAACAAAAAAAACTGATATTTCAACTACACCACGGTTGATGACCGTAAAAAAAAAAACATCAAATTAATTATTGTTTTGCTTTATCATGTTTACACATCGATACCCATCACGTCTGCAGAGTTTAGCTACATAATTTGGATTATGGTAGGTATGATGCATTTTCATTGGGAAATTGTTTAGTTTTCAATCACAGAAAGGAATCACGAGTTATAACTTGTAGGGAAATTAATTGAACCAAATAAAATTTGACATAGTGTGTTAATTTGTTAACCAATTGATTTTCTTAATTGTATTACGTAAGATCCTTTCATCATCATCTGCCTAGCCTGTTCCCAACTACGTTGAGGTCGGCTTCCAGTCTAATCGGATGCAGCTGAATACCAATATTTCACATGGAACAACTGCCTAGCTTACCTCCTCAACCCAGTAACTGGGTAATACGATACCCCTAGGTAAGACTGGTTGTCAGTCTTTCAGGCTTCTGCCGACCCGTAACGTCTGTCAAAGATCCACGACTGACAGCTGAAACCAACAGCTTAACGTACTTGCCGAGGCACGGAGAGGTCTTGGTATGTAAAATGGTCACCCATCCAAGGATCAACTGCGGCAAGCGTAGCTTAACCTGATCAATCGACCCGTGCGGCTGTTATTACTTAGCCACGAGTCCTTCCTGGGTAGGAACCTTACAAAGAAACCATAACAAATTAAAGAGAAATATCACGTTCACGAAGTTAAGCATACGCTATAAGCTAGAGATTAGAAGTTAGAAAACAATAATATCATTTTAGAGGTATGAGGAACAGGGTGTAAAGTTCACTTATCCTCTATAGAAAAGGGAGGATCCTCTGACCAGACGGTGGTGTGTCAGGCGGGCAACTGAAGATCTTTTGTGTGCACTTAATAAACGATTTATGTCAAATAGACTTATATGTAGTTTGCGCGAAAAACTCTAATTGCGCGATGCAGGATTTGTGTGACGTCAGGTCTTCGATGCGTAGTTCTCATGTGTCGATGTAGATGCTGCCACATTATCACTGTTCCCTTGGCAGCCATCTTGTATTTTCCCCCAAGGACCAACTTTACTATGATTGATCCATAACATGGTCCATTGAACAGCATGATGAAGAAATATTGGGTATTATGTTCTAGATTTTGTGCTATTTTGGGAGGATAAAAGCTTATGTGCGATATCGGTCACTTTATGGATAGCATAAAGGATCCCGTGGACAGGCGCGATGCGACGGTGTGACGCGGTTCTGGTACAACAATTTCCATTATGTTTTCATAGAAATTGGTTTCGTAAAAGTTATAATCATTATCATTAACCTAAGTATCTAAGTAAAAATAAAAATAAAATTGACCAAGTGCGAGTCGCTTTCGCACACGAAGGGTTTCATACTACATTTTTTACTTTAGTAAAAAACCCCTAAATAATACCCCTTTTAATTTTTTACTTTATATTATTTTTATTATTTGTTATTATAGCTGCAATAAAAATATACTCGTACAATCAACGAAAATTTCAACTGTCTACCTATTACGGTTCATGAGAAACAGCCCGCTGACAGACAGACGGACAGTGGAGGCTTAGTAATATGGTCCAGTTTGGCATCCTTCGGGTACGGAACCCTAAAAATATGTTAAAAATACAATCAAATAACAAACGTACCTAAATCCCAATCCTAGAATTATGTAGTAACGACCTTAAAAACTGACAATTAAACAAACCGGGGAACTGTAATCGTGAAATAAATTGCTTCGTTCCCCCACAACGGCAGAACCCGTGTTATAAATGATGTAGGATATTACCTCGGCTCCCGTATTGTTTGCCTAGATTATTTCAGGCCTTATTTCATGAAAACATCGCAATAATACTCCGTATTATGAAACCCGAAGATATAATCTGGTGGAATGAGAAAACTGACAAAGCGGAGATCTTGCCGAGTGTCTGATAGTCAACGTGTGCTTGACAATGCATAAATTAATCTAGTGACGTGTCTGGGAATAATCTTTATATTCGTTGTCTTATTTTGTGAAAGATTTTGCGGAATTTTCTTGCAGATCTTTTCGAGGAGCGTGGTTATGTAGCTATGTAGGTTAGTTGATATCTTCTTTTGCAGAGCGGATCAAAATACTGCTTATTGAGACATAAGCTTTCAGCCCGTGACTTCATCCGCGAGCCTATAATCTTCCTCAATAATTACTCAGCCTACATACAAACTTACAAATATAAAAACATACAAATATACAAACATACAAACATATAAACATACAAACATACGAACATGCAAACAAACATACAAACATACTAACATACAAACAAACAAACATACAAACATACAAACAAACATACAAATATACAAACATACAAACATACAAACATACAAACATACAAACATATAAACATACAAACATACGAACATACAAACAAACATACAAACATACTAACAAACAAACAAACATACAAACAAACATACAAACTGAACAAAATTGTACCTCTTTATATTATATAATAATTTAGTATAGTACAGATGACGTTTAGTTGTAGCAAGTCATAGGAAACCATTAAAACTCATCAAACTTTGTCAATAATCTACCTAATCTGCGTTCGCAATTCATTTGCTAAACATGCAAACAAACACGAGTTTTAGGAAAAACCACTGAAATACTCGTACTTACACCATGAGGTTCAGTTAGCACTACAACTCCAAATTTTTTATGGCTTTTTCAACAATACTAGTCGGTCTAAAATCAACTTTATTTGTACGTACATAAAGTTGATGTTTGTCTAAGTGGAAAACTCGTGTTTGTTTACATGTTTGGCAAATAAATTGCGAACGCAGATTATATATACATACATAATAAACTCACGCCTGTTCCCCATGGGGTAAGCAGCAACTACAGAACGCCACCTTTTGCGATCTTTACATACTCCTTTTGTTTCGTTTACGTTCCTATATCAGCACCTTAATTGCGTAATACACGATCAATCACATCAATCACAATCTGAAGCATTTTGAAAGAGATTTCTAATCCATTGCTGCATAAGTTCGGAAAAGAATCTGCTCAGTAACCTAAATAACGAGTTCGGTTGCCTAAAGTTTAGAACAAGATGGCTACCTTAGAATAATGACATAAAAGCATGGAATAAGTAAGTACCTACTATCATGGCAGCATGGAATTAGTATGTACTCTTATTTATTTTCACCAGAACAGCTTTATTTTTACTTATTATAATACGGGTTCGCGGTTACGTAACCAAGTAAATAATCTAGAAATCTACGACTAGAAATGATTGGCAGTAACATTCAGCGAGATATCATGGCGTGTGTAATTAATTATTCTTTAGGCATTAAGATTGCGAAAGTGTTTGACAAAATTTCGTATTACTAGCTTAAATCCAGTATAAGCTGCCAAGTAATTAATCTATTTACTATTCGTACAACTCTGTTTAAATTGAAATAAGCTATAGCAGGCTACTGATTGAAAACGTCAGTATTAAGTTTAAGCATGTCATTGATTGAGGAGTGGCTTGAGAGGCGCCATGGCATCCTCACCTTCCGCCTGACGCAGGTCCTCACCGGACACGGTTGTTTCGGGAGGTTCCTGTTCCGAATTAGGCGGGAGGAAACGCCCGGGTGTCACCACTGTGTGGATCGCCCGGAGGACACGGTGGAGCATACGGTGGAGGTCTGCCCGGCTTGGGCGGAGCACCACCGTGTCCTCACGGAGGCGATCGGCGGCGGCGATCTCTCGCGTCCGGCCCTGGTTCAGGCCATGGTTCGGCGCGAGAGTGCATGGGAGGCCGTCACCTCCTTCTGCGAAGCAGTTATGCTCGCGAAGGAGGAGGCGGGGCGCGCGACGGAAAGGCAAGCTGCACGCCCTCGCGGCCCTAGTCGCCGCAGGAGACGCCCCGGGCGTCGGGAGTCAAGAGCCGACTTCCGGCCACCGTAGGCGCGGGCCTGCGGACGGTGAGCAATGGGCAGCTCGCCGTCCGATAAGGACCAGGCCCGTGTCGACGGCGCGTTGTGTTCCACGCGCGCCTCAAAGAGATGTCAGCACCAACCGACGGGGTCGAAAGACCAATGCCTGCTGGGGTTGCGGGTTTGTCTGAAAGGGATATCGCGGCCCCGGCACACAGGCAACGGAAGGAACACGGGTGGGTTTTAGTCAGTACAAGTCTGACACACCCTCTCGCTCTGCCCAGAGCGGGAGAAGTCATTTGATGATTTCCCATCCCAAAAAAAAAAAAAAAAAGCATGTCATTGATTTGATGTTAGGCTGTGCGCAGACTGAGCCAAGAATCAATCCATCTGCCAAGCTTTTTCCCAACTATGTCGGGCCCGGTTTCCAAGGGTAACCGGATCCAGCTGAATACTTTTTTGGGTCACCAAGATACAGGCTGTGCCTAGTTTGGGACCCGCAGTTAAATCTGTTAAAAGTCTTCTGTTAGTTACTATTTTATTTTGTTACTTGTTTGGTTAAGAACTGCGTGTAAGTTAAAATATAATAAATAAATAAATAAATAAATAAATTTTGTTATTAAATTAGAGTAAATGACACACAGTCAACTTGACATTTTAGAACCAAGAATCTGTCTTTTTGACTTTTCATCTCGTGTGAACGGATGTTTCGTGGAGATAGTTATGTAAATTTATTCATATCTTTATAATCAGAACATGGTGATGTCTGAAATGTATGGCAAACATTTGTGGAAATGTTATATTTTGTTCTCACGCATTTTTTTTATTATAAAGTCATTTTAATTCAGTAATATACGAACGACAAAAACTATGTCCTAAAATAAGGTCGATGGGTTTTAAAATGAGACTGAAGAGAATGTTGTTACGTAAAATTATTAAAAAATAAGGTTTAAAATTAAAGGAGAAGTAATAAAACAATTTTTTTTTTTTTTTTTTATTTTTTTTTTTTATACCAGTATTTTACATGGAGCGACTGCCTATCTCATCTCCATAAACCAGTTACTGGGTAACACAATACCCCTTGGTAAGACTGCAGGTTTTCATGCTTTTGGGTATCCGACTACCTGTAACGACTGTCGAAGATCTAGACTAGAGTCATGACTATTGATGTATTATGAATCAGACTATACTACTGCTAAAGAGCAGTGGTGGCCAAGTGGTAATGGCCACGGCTTACGAGTTGTAGGTCATAGGTTCAAACCCAGACAGGAGCTTTACTTTGTGTAAACAATTTCATCTCCACTGCTCTCAAAACATTGAAGGAAAACATCGTGAAGAAACCGGCATGCACTAGAATAAAAAAATCGAAGACATGTGACATTTACCAACCCCCACTGGGCCCGCGTGGTGGAATACGGCCCACTTCCTCTCACCGAGAGCAGGCCTGTGTCCCAGCAGTGGGAACACTATAGACTGATTAATGAATCAGACTATTATATTATAGCTTTGCAACAAAGATGGCGCGCACTTACAAGTGTGCGCGCCATCTTTGTTTCATAACACTATAACTATGAGCTTATATATTATGTATGAGTCAGTATAATATAATATTGTTTTGGTACAAGACAAAATAGTATTATGATCATCATCAGCTTCAGCCGATAGAAGTTCATTCCTGGGCGTCCATAGGCTGCTCTAATTAAGCCCCTCGCTGAACCTAGCCTTAAGCCGTACTACCTACTCTACGATTTTCAAATCGTGGTGTCCATTCGAGAACACAACCCCAAAGTTTTTGCCAGCTTCTTTGCCACTTCAGCTTGCTTATTTATAAAAAATTGTCAAGATACCCGTTCTGTTAAAGTTTGTCAAAACTTTTTTCCAGTATGCACACTGCCTAAAATAACATTTAGGTTTCATGTTTCTGAAATTACACGATACAATTTCGCAAACCTATTTGCTAACATACCCCGAAACAAATTAAATTGCCTGTAGCCTGTAGGCGAATTCTAAATAGATAATCCAAAGGTAATCAATATCAGGGTTTAGCGAATGCGTTTATGTTATTCATGCAGTAGCCATCTGGTTCAGACTTGGCGTTGACAACTCGATACGCTTCGAATTCGATATGTGCACTTGAAGTACTTATGTAGTATTAGGATTAGCTTCATCAATCAATTTGCCTAGCCTTTTCCCAACTATGTTGAGGTCGGCTTCCAATCTAACCAGATGCAGCTGAACACCAGTATTTTACATTAAACGACTGCCTATCTGACTGCCACAATCCAGTTACTGGGTAACACGATACCATTTGGTAAGACTGGTTGTCAGACTTTCGGGCTGCTGACTACCCGTAACGACTGTCAAAGATCTACGAATGAGAGCCGGGATCAACGGCTTAACGTGTTTGCCGAGGCACGGAGGAGTCTCGATATGTAATGGACGGTCAATTGGTCACCCATCCACTAACCGACCGCGGCAAGTGTAGCTTAACCTTCCATCGACCCATACGGCTGTTATTACTTACCCTTAGGATTAGCTTCATCTAGCCACATAATTATTTCGTAGATATACGAGTAAAACTGATTTGATTCCACAATAACGTAAGTTTTGACCTCGTTGCGGTCGGCTCGGTCTAGTGGTCGCGAGCGCTGCTGCTGACGATGAGGTCCTGAATTCGATTCCCGGGTCGGGCAAAGTGTTATTGGTAGTTTTCCATTTGGAATTTTTCACTAGCAGCTCGGAGTCTGGATTTGTGCCCGGTTGATGGCAATAGGCTCGTCCGCTGTTACATGGGACTTAAACATAACTGGTGAAATGTGGGTGTACTATAGGCACACCTCTGCCTAACTCTTCGGAAAATACAGTCGTGATGTTAGGTTTTTATATTTTATGTTTTTGTTTTCAAACTTCAAACCTCTGTTGATTTGGGCCACAGTCACAGTTTAATTGATAGATATTTTTGATTCTCTAAGCTGTTTAATAATGGCTTCAAACTCAGAACGATGTACAACAAACGACTCAAATCAATCAAGCTGCCTAGCCTTTTCACAACTATGTTGGGGTCGGCTTCCAGTCTAGCCGGATGCAGCTGAGTACCAGTATCATATGGAGCGACTGCCGATCTGATCTCCACAACCCAATAACTCAGTAACACAATGCCCCTTGATAAGACTGGTTGTCAGACTTTCGAGCTTCTAACGACCCGTAACGACTGTCAAAGATCCACGAATGACAGCCGGGATAAACGGCTTAACGTGCTTTCCGAGGCACCCATCCACGTAGCAAGCGTAGCTTAACCTAATGGACTGACCCGTGCTGCTGTTATTACTTAGCCACAAGCAACAAACGACTCAAATGAAAACCTAATATTACCATACCGGCTTACCGAAGAACAACGCAACACAAAGCACCCATATAAATATCAAATAGCCGGGTTACAATTACATTTCCCTATATCCCCCAACAATTACAGCTACGTTTTAGTGAATTCCAGTTATTAATGACGCCCCAAATGATTAGTAGGTGGGAAGTAATGCGGTACCCGATCCGCCGATGACCGTCATTAGGCGCCGTCCGTTCCGAATTACATACGAATGGTTGACGAACGTAAGGGATGCCTATTAACTGCACGATATTTGTTTACGGTTATTTTTACCCGACTATGGCGAAGCAGAAAGGCGGGTAATGATTTTGACCGGTATGTATGTATGTTCATCTGTTACCTCATATCTTCTTAACTCCTCATTATAATTTGACAAATGAGAAGCGTCGTTGGAAGCGTCTTGATCGTCTGCTAGTCATATAGCCGATCGGCTCACATCGGATCGGATCACATTAAATTCAATATGATGCCGTCTAGACGACATAGTCATGAACTTAAAAAAAAATGATGATGCCGTTATGGGTATCAAATGAAAGGGCTTAATTTGCGCATTCCAAAAAAAAAAAAATGATAACCCCAAAATAATTTAAATAAAAAAAAAGTTATAAAAACTTTTTTACAAAAAAAAAACAACTTACTTCTTAAAATACACTGCAAAGTGAAAAACTTGTGCAAATCCGTCTATATACGTATGTATACGACTGAGTTATGCCTGAAAATACATTTAAAAAAAAAGTAAACATCCGAATTGATAACCTCCTCCTTTTGGAAGTCAGTTAAAAACTAAAACCCATCTATGACAAAAAAGTCATGTAATAATTAGAGAGATGTATTAATTATTCTAATGATTATAATTCAATAGGGATGATGAAAAAAAAAAAAATTTGTCCGTCTTTGAGATTATAAACAAATATTGGACACGTATTTTTTCTTTTTTTACGTAATCTAAAGATCGTCACGAGTATGTAGATTTTATACGTACTAGTGACGTATCGACCCCCACTCCCCAACTTAAAATGCGTTTAATCTAAGTAATTTTTTAGTAATATGATAAAGCAAAAAATACGTGTCTAATATTTTTTTATTATCTGACTGACGGACTAATTAGAATTTCATTTTTTTTACCCAGGCATCATCCCTATTATAGTCATTGTCAATGATTGTCAGGTAGTAGTAGTAAGTAGTATATTTACCTAAACTTTGAGGAAGTAAGTAACATATTATGTTTATAATAATATCATGTTTATGGTTCCGGGATTTTAGAGGAGGTAGTATCCACTCTATGGTGATCTCTGTTTTTACCATACCTACTATAATACCAGCCTATTACTGTCCCACTGCAGGGTAAAGGCTTCTTCTCATACAGAGAAGGCACGAGCATTGATCACCACGCTTGCTCAAGACGGGTTGGTGATTTCAGACTAATATTAACTATAAGTCCAGGTTTCCTCACGGTGTTTTCCTTCACCGATGACAGTAATGTCCAAGATAAACTCAAAAAGTACATCTGAATTGAAAAAGTCACAATGGTACTTATCCGGATTTGAATCCACAACCTACTATTTTGCCAAAAACTTGTTTTAGTAGGTTCATACTTGACCTTTACAAGATTTTTTATTAAAAATTGCTGCCTCTGCGGCTAAAAGCATCTTGTAAATAATTTTGTTTCCCTCATTTGAATTCCAAGCAGCGAATTCCCAAATTCTCTTCATGCTAAACTTAAAGATGTTATGCTAAGTACTCAATTTAATCTAACCTACTTTTTTTAACCTGGATAAATTACATTTTTTGTTAATAAAAAAATTGTGAAAGTATTGGGCATTGAAACGGTTTATTTGTTACCAGGACTACATATTAGAACAGATGGGACACTCCGCAAAATCATTTAAATAAAAAGCAACTCTTGCTACGACACAATAAAGTGCGATTTAGATCGCACAGTGCTAATTACCTACAGTAATATTCACCTAGAAGTTGCCTCTCTTTCTATCGCGTAACTCTTACATTTTCTGACTAGGTTACACTTACTGAATTGGCCCAACAAGTCGAGCCCACCGCGGACTTGTAGCTTCCTAACTAAAATAAATGCGGAGTGTCCCATCTTCATTCATCTGTGTCAGGACATATTCAATATAACTAACTGACAATGTCAAAAAATTACATGGTACTCAAACATAACTGGCGAAATGTGGGTGTACTATAGGTACATGGTAAATGGGGGGTCCCATTTAAAACAGGCGTGATGTTGTGTTAAGTTATATTAAAACCAGATTAGAATCTGTATACCTAATTTATTTCTACTTATTCTGAGGTCTAGTCCATTAAATCGCTGACCACATCGCTTGCGCTTGCCACCTAACCTTTATCTTAAGGGCCTTATCAGTCTGGCGATTTGCGAGCGTGTTTGCATCGAGGCGATTGTTTAACGCGTTCGCTGCATGTGCGTAGCGAGCATTTGTGTAACGTGAGCGATTGACGTGTTTACAAGAGAGCGAGACAAGCGAGTGTATAAAATTATGAAAACGCGGAGAACACGTCGCGAAGTCACTGCTACTTCGTTTTGACTCACGGAAAGCACGTTCACAAATCGCTTCGCTGGAAATCGTCAGTGTGATAACGCTCTAAGCCCATGTTCGCACGGACGTAAAAATATCTCGTCGGGATTTTATCGCGCACTGGATTTTCTACTTTTCGGTGTTGAGCCGAACGTTGAGAATCCAACGCAGTAGAACACACTCTCGTCCCAGCCCATTGAAAAAACACACTGTTGGATTTTCAAACCTTGGCGCTAAGCAGAGCGTTGAACATCCAGTGCACAAAAAATATCGCTGCGATATTTTTACGTCTTCTATGCGAACGTGGGCTAACTTTTTACCTGCGACACGTGTTACAATATTGACAAACCAAGTTACTCGAATCGGAAACGATTTAATACAAAAACAAATATGATGAAACTTACTTTGTTATTGTTAGGCACAAAATCATCAAACAGTAAATTGAAGCCAACATGAACAGTCACTCCCACGTCTTGTTATTGTTTATGAACTTTCTCAACGAATCAACATAAAAATTAATTCAGTTTACTCCTATGTAGGGCACATTATATAGGAGTTATCTATTAAAGTTAATTTATTATTTCTCGCGGCGTCACTGCGCTGCTTAAAAGATTGATTGATGTTATGTGTGAACGACTCTTCGTCTTTTATTGTGCGACAAAAAAATGTTGTTGGGAGATGTATGGATAAGACAACGCCATTGTAAAAAAAACGAGCGAGCCTTACAGTAGTCGTGTATGATGTCCAACATCTGACATCTCATAATAAGCAAAACTTTGACTAATTTAACGTAACTTTATGATTTTTGTACTTTGAAATATATTGTTATTGTATTTGTACCTACGCCTTTCTAGGAAAAACATGCTGAATTTTTTTTTTTAATTGTTCCAACTGATTGTATAGCTACACGTGTTTTTGACAAATAAAATTTATCTTATCTTATTTTAAAGGAACGGGGCCTCATCAAGGTCTTTTCTGACAGCCACTCTAGCACCGCGCGCTTCCCCGGCTTCCTGTTATACACTTCCGTCCCTTTTCAAGAAATTACTGCTACAGATTTCCCACTCCACAGATTGCAGGAAAGCCAGAGGAAACATTTGCAGGGAAACGAAAGGAAATATGTTACACATCAAAAACCTTTTCGAATATTTGATAAGTAGGCTATGTAATATTAAAGCATAGACCTCCATTTCGCCCTTAATTATGCATACAATGTACCCCAACGGTGCTCATGTACATTACATGTGACGGTGAGCACCATGTATCTATCACATTATTAATTTATCTTTCGTTGCTTAATTTTTAATTATTTTGACCTAATGTATTAATTATTATATATTAAGTAGTAGTTAAAAACAAGATACTCCTTTTACTTGCGTTTTTTCCTTGCATCTAATACTAAATATGCCGCAAAGATAGCTAGAAGTTCACACGCATTTTGGCATTCATTTTGACGACCAACTAGGGCGCACAAGTGTAGACCATAAGCTGCATGCGTCAATATTGCAAACACTTGACGCGAGACGAATTGAAAGTTGAAGATGCAAGATTTTCATGCTCAATTGCTCAAGTCAATTGCACAGTTGCACCGTTTATACATAACAAATGAAAGCCAGCTCAACCAGTATTCTTTACAATTTATTAGAAAAGTATAGGTACATAGAAATATTCCCTTTTTGTACTAAACAAAGACACTACAGAACAGTAGCTTTACAAGCATAGCTTTATCTATTCAAGTATTCAATAACACCATGATCACTCCATTCTATGTCACCCGGATCTCTACCTCCCATACCAAGGAATGCATACTATTGCGCACCTCATTACTATTAATAAGATTTGTATACAAAATCAAAATCACGTATTGCGCCAAATACCAGCTTATTCTGTAGTATCGGCTACTTGTGAGGTGATGTCATGCTCTTAAGTTATGGTAATACTAAATGCGCTTGCACACGCGGAAAAATTTCTTTAGTAGTACTGTGAAGAAAAGTCCTATGTCGTCTATGTAGGAAGAGATACCTCAGCCGCACCTCTATAACAATACAAATAAATAAAATTGAAGTGTCAGTTTGTAATTTCAAAATAACAGCTTTTCCCTAACCCATAAGAAAGTATATACAGTACTTAAACCACAATTTTTTTTTTTTGTCTGTCGGTCTATCTGTTTGTTCCGGCTAATCTCCGAAACGGCTAGACTGATTTTGACTTTGACTGGCAGATATCTGATGTTATAAGGAGTAACAACTTTTTTTAGAAAACAAATTAGGGTCCACGCGGGCGAAGCCTTTGACAGCAGCTAGTACATAAAAATAAAATAAAACTATGTGTAGGCAGAAACTACTGAATACTTTTTGTAAATCTCCACTGTAACTTCTCTTTCATGTTGTCTAGTAGCATGGTTACCTACAAACACAAAATACACGTAGCAACAACCCGACTCGAATTAATGAATACAGTTTGGGCACACAAAGCCTGTCTGGAAGAGACTGGCAGTGTATGAGTGACAGGGGTGATGCTTTACAAGGCCGAAGTTTTTCTTAAACTAGATCTGCCTCCCCGGGTAGTACCTTTTACATGTTTTTTCTTCCGTGGTGGAAAATGCTCATGGATGTCAGACTTTTACTGACTAAAAACCACCCCGGTGTTCCCTTCCTACACTTGGACCGAGGACCACGGGAATTTGTGCATCTTCCACGATCCCCGGTTAGTGCCAGCCCGCCTTTGCGGGTCACCTCAAGCCCGCAGTGAGGTGTACCGCAGTGAGGTGTACCGCAGTGAGGTGTACCGCAGTGAGGTGTACCGCAGTGATGTGTACCGCAGTGATGTGTACCGCAGTGAGGTGTACCGCAGCGAGGTGTACCGCAGCGAGGTGTACCGCAGCGAGGTGTACCGCAGTGAGGTGTACCGCAGCGAGGTGTACCGCAGTGAGGTGTACCGCAGCGAAGTGTACCGCAGTGAGGTGTACCGCAGCGAGGTGTACCGCAGCGAGGTGTACCGGGTAGGTACCTCACTCAACTTAGCCTATCGCAGACTACTGCTGGAGATAGGTCACTCTCAGGCTGCGCCACCACACCTTGTCTTACCTTCCGCATCTAGTCTATCCCAGACACCTTTTTAAGGTCGTCGGTCCATCTAGCTGTGGTGCGTCGAACATTACGCTTACCGATTCGCGGTCTCTATTCCAGGTCTCGTCTGCTCCAACAACCATCGGTTCTTCGACAAACATGGCCACCCCACTGCCACTGACACTTCAGCTTGCTTACTTTGTAAGCTACGTCCGTAACTTCGGTTCTGTTAAGGATAATTTATTTTCTGATCTTATCCTTAAAATACAATAGACGACGTATATTTAGTAACCTAATCCGCTTAACTGTTCTTAAAGAGTCATAAAGAACCCTGTAAGAAATCGACACGTGTTTCACCTCTACGAGGCAACCTCAGGATGACGATTGACTTGTAGCTTTTTTTGTTGATTGATTTCCTCAAACTCACGCCTGAGTCAATTAGCGATCTTACCCTTTTTTTTTTACTCTGAGTATTAGCCGTGGTATGTACTTGTAGGTAATTCATGATACCCTATAAATGACGTCATTCAAAAACCTGCATTTACTAGCATGGATTGATGTTGTAACATAAATAAAACATAATGCGAGATACGCTTTGACAAAACAATTTAATTCCCAGGGTCTTATCCATGTTATTGCTTATGCTTTTATTGTTTCATGTCAATGAAGAATAATGAAATTAGTGGACCGAGGTTGATATTTAAATACTGTATAACTGTTTAGGAGTGTTGTCTGTGCGTTGATACTTTTATACCTAGGTATTTGATTTATTAGATTTTCTTCTTCTTTTTCGTGTGGTTAGTGACTAACCTGGTGTCAGAGTTTTTATGCCACCCATGGGCCTCTGACTTGGCTTCACATGCACGCCGGTTTAAGGCTCTCGCAAACAGGCGCGACGCGACAATGGTTTTCTTAGATATTGTTTTATTAGAGTCATATCGCGCTGTTGCGTCGCACCTGTTCGCTGGAGCCTTATCTCAAGATGTTTTCCTGCACCGTCTTTGAGCAAGTGATAATTATTATATTAGATTTTGATACTGATTATTAATGTAATCACTTAATATTCAAGCCAGCTTCCATTGCATTTGATATTTATCAGATTTTTGTAATAATTTATCTATTGAACTTTACTAGTAATCTAAAAGGCCGTAGTCCTAATCTGACAAGACCCGCTAGTCATTGGACACAAAGCTTCAAAACAGACAACGATCCCAAATACAGAGTCAGGTGGCGCAAGATCTTTAGAGAGAAAATGATTTAATGGAGAAATTGCAAGCCTCAGAATACAACGCAAGGAAGAGGAGTATTCTGAGGTAGACTTTGCAGGTACCTTCTTACATACGTTCGGAGCTGTTGCTTTGCTGTTGTCTATCTAGATACTGTCAACCTTCAAGGAATTTTGGACGGGGTAGGTAACTGCGTAAGACACTAACAGTAGCAATGGCTTTCATTTCGACAGTTCAACAACATTCATTTTACGTTGAGCAGACAAATTTTTCGAAAATATGAAGCAATGGATTAAAAAAAAAAAACCAAAAAAAAAACAACTGAAAAATAATTTTAATTTTGGAAGTCGGTGTCTTTGGTTTTGAATTTTCGTTTTTTGCCACCATCTTCCGAAATTAAAGTTATTTTTCACTATGTAGTGTTTTTTTTTTGGAAGTCGGTTGATTTTTTTTGCAGCAGATATTTATTCTTCACTTTTTTGTTGTTCCTACCACACACAAATTCGAATACCACTACCTGCTATGTAAGTAGCAGTGACAGGAAGTTATCCACATATACTAAGTGGGAAAAATACGTATTATTGAAGCTTACTCAAAAAATACTCAAGCGAAGTTAATAAAATTTATATAGGACCGACTAGAAAGAATACCCTTTCATTAAAAAAAAACAAAATCAGTCCACAATTGACGGAGAAATCGGAGAACATACATAAACATAAAAATAAAAAATAACATACATACGCTACGAACACAGAACCTCCTCCTTTTTGGAAGTCGGTTATAAATATCCTTCACCATCATCATTAATTTGTGTGATTGAAACTTTGAAAGTGTGTATGCAATTAGGGCGCTGGTTTGGATTTATCTTAAGATAGGTGATGATGTAGTTAAGTTTAGCCAAGACCTGTAGCAGAATATATACGTAAGTAGATACGTTGTTCGTGCGATACTGTCAGATTAACATAAAATCGAACTAATATGCAGCTCAAAAATTAATTCAGACAGACTCGCGGTCAGCTCCTAGTTGCAAATTAAAATCATTTTACGCTCCCATATAAAGTAATGCGTCACGTCCTATGCATCATCGTGTACCATTTAATCGTCGATTTGTGACCAGGGTCGGTAATGCAACGTTTAATGCGTAATTTTAAACGACAATCATTGCACATTCTCTTTTATGGCAACATTAGGCGTCTGTAAGAGCGTTACCACACTGGACGCCATGCGAGGTCGCTGGCTACGTAGCCATGGCTACCTTTGGCTACCTTTTTTTTTTTTTTTTTTGGATGGGAAATCATCAAATGACTTCACCCGCTCTGGGCAGAACGAGAGGGTGTGTCAGACTTTTACTGACTAAAACCCACCCGTGTTCCTTCCGTTGCCTGTGTGCCGGGGCCGCGTTATCCCTTTCGGACAAACCCGCAACCCCAGCAGGCATTGGTCTTTCGACCCCGTCGGTTGGTGCTGACATCTCTTTGAGGCGCGCGTGGAACACAACGCGCCGTCGACACGGGCCTGGTCCTTATCGGACGGCGAGCTGCCCATTGCTCACCGTCCGCAAGCCCGCGCCTACGGTGGCCGGAAGTCGGCTCTCGACCCCCGACGCCCGGGGCGTCTCCTGCGGCGACTAGGGCCGCGAGGGCGTGCAGCTTGCATCTCCCTCGCGCGCTCCGCCTCCTCCTTCGCGAACATAACTGCTTCGCAGAAGGAGGTGACGGCCTCCCATGCACTCTCGCTCCGAACCATGGCCTGAACCAGGGCCGGACGCGAGAGATCGCCGCCGCCGACCGCCTCCGTGAGGACACGGCGGTGCTCCGCCCAAGCTGGGCAGACCTCCACCATATGCTCCACCGTGTCCTCCGGGCGATCCACACAGTGGTGACACCCGGGCGTTTCCTCCCGCCTTACGCGGAACAGGAACCTCCCGAAACAACCGTGTCCGGTGAGGACCTGCGTCAGGCGGAAGGTGAGGACGCCATGGCGCCTCTCAAGCCACTCCTCAAAGAGGGGACTTATCGCCGCAATTGTGGCGTGCCCAGCGCTGGGTTGCGACAATCGTACACTCCATGCCGCCATGAGATCCCGCCGGAGCTCTGTCCGCTGTGCCGTGATTTCTCGCGGCAGCGGAGTTACACCCCGGCGTTTCGCCTCCTCGCGCAACTCCCACATGTGCGCGAGGACTTTCGCCTCCAGATCCCATGGCGGTAGTCTGGCAAGGAGGCTCGCTGCCTCACGGGAGACCGTGCGGTATCCCCGGACCAGCCTGATGGCCATGACCCTTTGGGACGCGTTCAACCGCCGGGCCGGTCGCAGCCTCAATGAACGCGCCCACACCGGTGCCCCGTAAAGGGCCATGGATCGCACGACCTACCTTTGGCTACCTACCATAGCCAAATGAGTTTTCCAAATAAGTAGCCAGTAACACGCGGGCTTCCGTCCTGGTGATTAGTTGGCCTCTGAGTGAGGGAGGCGTAACTTACTTGTACACAAAATACTAGCGACTTGGCAATGCGCCGCCAGGTCGCCAAAATATCCAGTCTCCACGTGGGGACCGGTCGGTCGTGGCTACGCTCCCAAATTGGCGACGTCGCCAGACTGTAGCCAAGGGGTTAAACTATCATACATTTCAATACGAATCGTTTGGATACGTAGCCGGCGACGTCGCCATGACGTCCCAGTGTGTTAGCGCTCTTAATCCATATTGAAATTCATGTCAGATTATACTTTAAGGTGGTTTTATTAAGCTTAATATGAATTGTGGACGGTCTCCTGTGAGACAGCCAGGTACAACGACTACTTTGTGAAAATACAATACATTGATATAAATGTGTACTCAAATTCTATGAAGGCTACAAGAAAACAAGCGATGTATGCAGTGCATTACCGTTTTGTTCGCCAAAATAGAAGAGACATATAAAGTGTAACTAAAATGAGGTCATTTGGCAAGCCTGAACATGACTTTATAAGTAAACATGTTTTACGGAAATGGTGGAAAATAATATGAAAATGGTATTCAGGACATTGAATAATGACTTATCTGTGTTTTGTCGATCGCTAGATCTAAAACTTTACAAGTCCTAAGTCTAGAAGTATACAATATTCAATTAGTTGTGCATCATGAAAACTTACAGTTTAGGTATTCAGATACTAATAGGTTTTGTTCAGACGTGTATACTATCAATTCAAGGAGCTCAGTTGAAAGTTTGAGCCTTAACGAAATTATTCTAAATACAGGAAGAAAACATAAAAGAAAGAAGGAAGATAAATTTACCAGTTATTCGCCATTTAACCCAGCGTTAAGGCATACAATATACACGAACAAAAACTAAAAAACACAACAAAAAAAAAAAGCACTAGGTATTAGCGGTTGTAGGATGGCAGAAACTTAGCATATTTTTGTAGAGCCCAAAAATTCGTCTGCTGCCACGTTAAGTACTTCTGTTTAGTCTGTACCTTCAAAATATTTAGCCCGGCTGCGGCAGTGTTGTTTTTTGTCCCTTTTTCGACGCCATATTTTGTTAGCAAAATAGGAACGTGGCTATTTGCCTTCAGGTTTGCATTCAGGTCGAATAGTTTCTAGCTGAAACCAACGTTTTGGCTTCAAAATCCAGTTTAAAACGATTGCACGGGCAGCTATAGCGAATGGGCTATTAACATGATTTGCCTTGCGCTTGTTGCCTCTTCTCCCCGATTTTTTTAAACTAAAAATTGGATTTAATAATCATACAGAGAAAGCACAAACATTCATCAAAACGGGTTGGCCATTTCAGACTTTCAAAATCAAAATATTTAATTTTACATAAACCTTTATAGGCATTTATGAAACGACAATTGTTGGTTTCCTATGGAGAAGAGCCGGTAAGAAACTCTACGGTTACTCTTCTAATTAATAATTACATTGTTAATAGATATGAGAGGACAGTGTAGGCCTGTTAACAAGTACTAGGTACTTAACAAAATAGATAATGGTCTACAAATCTACAGTCTGTTAAGCCTACAACGTTCTCACATTCACAAAATATTAAAGAATCTATAAAAAAATAAAATTATAAAAATCTTTAAAAACCAAATTACATGGTTGCCACTACAACTTATCCACTTTTTAACCACTCTGTCCACTTTTAAACGATAAGTCCAGCTATCATATGACGCAACACATTTTTGTAAACGATAACGACTAATTTGTTTCATTTTGACTGTTCAACAACATTCATTGCGTTATTTACGTTGTCGAACAGATTTTTTTTCGAATCTCTGAAGCAATGTATTAGCAATCTGTTTCAAAAGTATTCAGCCGTTTGATTCTGTAAAAATATCACCGTGAAACTTAGGTGAAGTGAGCGTGAAGTGAGCTGTCAATAATGTTAATCCCTAGCATCCTGCCGGTCGATTCTGTGGCAGTGACAGCTCACTTCACCTAAGCTTCACGTTAATATTTTTACGGAATCGACCGACAGATTCTGAATGATCGTGAATTACGCAATTAACCCGTACAGGTTTTCTCACGATGTTAATTCTTCACCGACATCAGTAATGTCCAAGATATTCCCTGAAAATACATATGCATTGAAAAGCATTGGTACTTGCCCGGATTTGGAATATTTTCAAATTTTTTAGGCCAAGCGTTTTGATTGGCTGTTGAAGAAATTACCGCCATCCTTTCACCTATGGTATTATATTGTACAGCAGCTTTAAGTTTACTCATCAGAGAACTGGGATAAGCTCCCCGACCCTTGCTCCACGATGCGCCAGCCCGCGTCGATGAGCCTGTAGGTTTAAATTCCCCAGATAATAATAATTATCCATGTTTGGATCCAGCCTGTCCCATCTTGCTGTCCTCCCCCAGCGACGCCCTAAGCCGAGATTCGAACCCCACAGGGGATGCCCTTAGCGAGCGCTCGCCTGGTTTTAATTAGAATAGTTTTTGCCTTGGCTGAAGGCTTTGAGTGTAGCAGCACACAGGAAAGCCCGGTTAAACAGTCATGACCTCAGTGATCAGCTACGAGATGCACTAAATAAAAAATATATAAAAACTTGGGTCAAGATTAACAGACCACACTGCGACTTTACTTTATTAAGTAAAGTAAACATTTATACCTAATTCTTATACGTATAATGTTCATATTCGTAGCTATAACCGAGTCTGAGCAAGCGTTTCATTCAAACAAGAACATTAATGTTATGAAAATAAAGTTCACATTCGTATAAGAACCTAACTTTACTTACCAAAGTAAAGTTCTGTAAATCTTGGCCTTGATCAATCTTTCAGAAACCTGGTGTCCATACAGCGAATGAAGTCTTTGACAAAAATCTGATACCACCTTATACGAGTATATTGTTTTACATTACAATGTGGCAAAAAAATCCAAATAACACGACTAGATAACATGTTCAGCATTGAAACATCCGACGCAACCGGTGAACCCACACGAAGCTCTATTGTCTACGGAAGTGCAAAAGGAATAAAACGATGACTAGACACTGCGCACATGTCCTGACAACTATTATCATGCAACAGTGAGCAAGCCTGTTATATGGTCTGTTCTAAAACGAACTGCAGCAAGTGTAAATAAACCATGTTCATGTTAAATTCTTACGCAATCACTCACTAAAGAGAATCAGTTACACATTCATCCGTAAGGTTATAACTTTAAGGTTTAAGGTGAAGGTTTCAACTTTGAATCTCACCAGTTTTCCAACAATTATTGTTTGAATAATATTATTACATAAATATAATTGAAAAATCATCGATGAAAATTGTGATTACAAAAATAAATTGTAAAATGAAAAACATTTAAACGTTATGTTTTAAGTAATTACATCAAAGCACTCAATTTGTAAGTGGCACTGAAAATTGGCATCTACAGGGACGTTTTCTAATCGATTTGTTTACATTTCCATCAAACTCTTTTGGAACAGACTATAACATCTCAATACGTCTAATAAAATGTACTTATTTAATTTGACCTGGTGCTCGATTCTTGAATCGCACGTAACTTTTTAACACATTCGTGAACCTCACAATAATAGTAGTGAAAATACTTACAACATAATTCTTTGGATCAATGGTAAGTTACAAAATATCTCTGTGAAATTTGTACCAAAATAAAATTAAATGATTGAAAATTTTATTTTAAAAGTTAGTTCGGATTTTTATGGTGTCGTCTCTGTCACTCATAGGCACTTGTTAATGACCTTTTTTAAGGTTTCATGTTTTATAATATTTTTATAAAGATGACGTTTATTCTTTTGACAGATAAAATTACTTTTGTCAGCGACTTGGTAATTTTAACCAGCAAATACAAGGTTATTGGTAATATGTCGGCAATCCATAGAGGGGATGTAAGAGAAGTCATTTGTAACCAAATCACCCCTGATCCCCATGAAAATGTCAACCATTATTGAGTAATTTGACATATATATATATATTAAAATGAATGAAACTCATAAAGGATGAAGTCTTATGGGGTCATTTGGTTTGAAATGACCTCTCCTACACCCCCTTAATGGATTGCTGACACATGATTAATAACCCTGTTTACACTCCATACATATTTAGCACTACCGAACTCGAATGCAGTCTCTCATATTTATCCCCGCGTAATTTGATAAACCAGTACTAAGTTACTGTGATCGTTAATATAAGCAGAAATCTATAATAATAAGACCTAACTTTTTAAAGATAAGCTAGTTTTCTCTCAAGTATTTTTATTATATTATAACTTTTAAAGTGTGGGTGGCACTTTGTGATTTTTCGATTATTAACGAAACTCATTGCTTTATTATTCATACTTAAACTTCAAGAGAAGTTTAAGTATGAATAATAAAGCAATGACTTTAGTTAGTTAGTTAGTTTAGTTATAAAAAGCTCAAAAAATTCGCGATCATGAATTTAACAACTCATTTCGACATTTCTACTCTGCAAAATCACTCTCGAATTTTACGATTCGGAGTGGTTTAAGAATCAACCTCCTGGGGTATAAATTTTCGCATTAAAATAACATTAGGCCCCGTGTGCATACATTTTAACGTTATGAATTATGATTTGATAACACTCAGTATGCGAGGCATGTTTCTTATCACTAGGGATTTTAGTCTGCCTCGGGAATTAATGCGGTTCGCGTGGTTTTCTAGTGTTTTTATTTGATTTATGAATGAAGTTCGGATTTTGTTTGTATCAGTTTTGTTGCATTTGTAGATAGGAAAAACTATTTAAATAATAGTTAGTCACTGAATTTAATGCCTAGTGTAAATAATTAATACGGTAGTTTTTTTTTTTTTTAAGTTATTTCCTACTAATATTATAAATGTGAAAATTTGTATGTTTCTTTCGCAAAAACGGCTGAATGGATTTGAATTTTGACATACAGATAGTTTATAACCTGGATTAACACAAAGATACTTTATATCCCAGTAGTACGTTTCCGTGGGATAATTTTCGACCTCCACGCGGGTGAGGCCGCGGACGAAAGCTACTTATAAAAAATAAAAAACAAAGTTAAAAGATTTGATGATATCTTTTTGGGTCAACTACCGTAGGTAGTTATTTATAATTTTATTTTATTTTATTGTATTTGGGTGGGTTACAGCTATCAGTACAGAAGTAACAGTGAGGTAATTGACGACAAGCCATTTACAAGCCTCCACAGTTACCAATAGACTATTGTTGTTCAAATTGATTAACAATTCGTAAACCATAACACTATAAAGCAAAAGTATATTTTTAAATTAAGTACCTGCATAGCCAAAGATGCAAGCGCAACCGCTATTACAAATACATCAGAAAAAATAATGTAGTGTTTAGATAAAACAGTAGTAATGGATGCAAAGCTGCTTGCAAAAAATCGATTGAGGGGTGTTTATTCTTAATAATTTCGTTAAATACTTTGACTGCGCGAATTATATAAGATAATAATAGGCAATAGGTATAATTACACTACGTATAGACTAGGTCAGTCGTCGGCAAACCGCGGCTCGCGAACCGCATGCGGCTCTTTGGCCTGTAGAGTGCAGCTCTGTACAAATGTCAATCAGTGCGACCGTAGATACGCGCGGGGGTTGGGTTTTCGGTCATCATGCAAGTTTTATTCAAAATTCAAACTATATATAATTTTTTTTTTCAAAGTATTTTCACCAAAAATGTACAGGTTATCGAAAATTTATCATATTAACTTTTTAATAAGTAAGATACCAATATCATATTATTATCAGCCAATATGATGATGATGATGAAGGCATCCTACTTCTTAGCAAGCTAATTTTAGGAATCGTTGTGGAGTGAAAGAGGATGGGAGTTATAAGATTAAGAAAAGTATATTGAGATAGTTCGGACATATCAAAAAGGATTGGCTCTCATAAAAAATCTTAGTCGTTATACATAGTATTGATATTTGGCTCCATTGACTAATGAGTTTGCCGACCCTTGAACTAGATTGACATAGTTAATTGACTCAGACGTGATTTTGCTGAAATCCATTAGAAAATACAATAGGCGACGTATATTTAGTAACCTAATGAAACTGTTCTTAAAAAGTCATAAAGAACCCTGTAAGAAATCTACACGTGTTTCACCTCTCAACGAGGCATCCTCAGGATGACGATTGACTGGCCAATCCTCATCCTTAGATCATCCTTAGATTAACATATCAATGAGATCAATTTAAGTTGCAGAAGAATATGATGACACTACTGATAAATTAATAAAATTTCAAAACAATGACATCAAGGCTTATGGCACTTTAAACAATAAAACAGCAAATCAATAAAAGTAAGAACAGACAGTATGGTACAGGCACTAAATTGATTGAAATTAAGTACAAAATATCATCTTGTGGTGTTATAATTCAACTCAGAACTCACACAGATAGTAGTTAATATTATGAAACTTCAATGCCAGTTTAAATACAATAAATTAACCCCAATTAAAACTTGTCTACTAAATCCATCCTAAGTGTTAACCATATAATTATGACGACTGCATAATTACACACGTAATTATAATAACTCACGTTAATAATAGTCGACGCCATAAATAAATATAATTAAACGAAAAATGTTGCACACTTAATTAAATCGTGCAACATCTAGTCATAGTAAAGGTATTACTCCATTAATTTAGTCTCAAGCTGTTAATTACTCATTTTAGTGTTTATTTGCTGAAACGCGGATTCTCAAATTTACGTGTACATCACCACCTGCCTAGCGTTTTCCCAACTATGTTGGAGTTGGTATCCAGTCTAACCGGATGCATCAGAATACCAGTATTTTACATGGAGCGACTGCTTATCTGACCTCTACTACCCAGTTACTAGGTAATACGATACCCCTTGGTTGTCAGACTTTTGGGCTTCCGACGATCTGTAACAACTGTCAAAGATCCACGAATGACAGCCGGGACCAACGGCTTAACGTACATTCCGAGGCAGTAAGGGGTCTTGGTATGTACAGACGGTCACCCATCCATGGACCAACCGCGGCAAGCGTAGTTTCACCTGATCGATCGACCTGTGCGGCTGTTATTACTTAGCCCCTCAATAATTTAGTCTCAAGCTATTAATTATTTGGTGCTTATTTGCTTAGACGCGATCTCTCACATCTATACATACTTCAGTTTAAGTATTTACATATTCAATGACCTGTGGGTTAGGCTGGGTGCACACAATTTGGCGAACGCTCGCGAAATTAGCAACTAAATTCATTAAGGTGGAAGTTTTCATGTACTGTTAGGATTTTGGTCCAGGTCTATACCAAGCTCTTAGGTCTTTTAATGAAAATGTTGCTAGACAAGACTAATTAATTTTATTTATTAATTATTATAAGTAATATTACTATTAATAATAATTATCACCTCAACATTTTTACATGATGAAAAAGCAATTAAGTAATTTGCTCTTTCATTTAGTTTTTTTCCGAGGTACTCCGTCTTTGACAGGTTTTCTCGGAAGTCATTGAACCGATACCAAACTCAAGTCATTGGGATGAGGGACAAAGAATTATGATTAATAGAATAAGAAAAGTCTTTCGCAATTTCAGTACCCAGTTGACATTGCTTTCCTTAGTTACTACAGTTTTAAATAAGTGACCGATCGTCACTGGAATTACTCTTCAAAATTACTCCTTCTCACGTTTTATGACTAAAATAATACGTCGGGCGTTCAGACTGCTCTCCGTATTATTTGTCTACCATCGTCTGCCTCGGTGTTCCAATTGCATCGCAAACAGGACGTAACTTCATCCATTACAGGACTAATGCATGCGTTTGGTGCAACTTCTATCAAAAATACCTACGTTTATAGTATTTTTCCTTTATAATAAGCCACCAGAATCAATTTTATTGCTCTAATTCAAATTTATACCTACACCAAAAGTGTTAAATAGAAAATCGACTGTGAATACATTCAGACACAAAAAACAATACATTTTTCCTACAGTTTCCAATATCTGAAGACATAGCCATACACTTTTACAAACAACTCACATATATCACTAAAATAATACGTCGGGCATTCAGACCGCTCTCCGCATTATTTGTCTACCGGCGTCTGGCTCGGTGTTCCAATTGCATCGCAAATAGGACGTAACTCCATCCATTACAGGACTAATGCATGCGTCGTCTTTGGCGCACCTTCTATTATTCACCAGCGGAACACTCTAATTACTTGTATGCTTGCGCCGATCGCTTGAGTTGATGTTAATTAATTATTTGATGGAGTGGTTGTAGTTTTTGGTAGCAAAAAGGACGTTTTGGGGAGTCTTGTGAGTACTAACATGACTCCCCAAAACACCTGTTATTATATATATACAGCTGTTATTGTTATTTTAGCTAGTTTAGCTAATTACCTAGGAGTCTTCAAGTCAAGTACGAACAGGTCTTCTGGGCAAGTATGCTTAGGTACCAACAGGTGAGATTCTGGTCAAATGCCAGCCTACCAGCAAAAGATGTTGATATCTACAACACTCATCAAGCCTAAAAACAAGTCAGCGTTGCACTTTGTGGTACTTACTGATATAAATATGTTGAAAAATTGTTGAATGGATGGGTTTAATTAACCCTTAATTTTACACAAGAGACGAGACATACTGATAAAGTCTTTATATTTTACTAAGCGACTCGGTGAATTTCGTAACACTTGAAACAATTAATTTTTCGATGTTTTGGCTGTTCCTTTAGGTTTTTCTTAATTTTCTTTTTTCTTACACTACCTCAGTACTAAGGAGAACAAAAAAAAAAACGAGTTTTTGCTAGACTAATGCACGGTAATTGATTTTTATGTATTTATACACGAGTAGATTAATGCAGATTATTATGTGACAAGTCTGTTATGAAATACATCCGTGACAGTCAGCTTTTATGTAAATTATTAAATATCTGTTATTAGGCAGCTATATTTCAGAGAAGGCTCGATCAAATTGGAACATTGGATTCCGTAAAAGGTAGCTAAAGCACACCACAGGAGGTCCAGAAACATGTTTATTGCCTTTATGTAAATAACGTAAGACCGTAATATTCTGTAGAGAAGTATTTATTTACTTCATTTACATAATTGAAACAGTTTCGGTTTGTAGAAAGCCTATCATTATGAAGGAGTAAAGCACGTTGTAAAGCGATGTAAGGAGCACGCTTTTGCATAATTGCTTTAAAAAATAATTCGTCTCGGCAATTTTACTGACTGAATGCAACCCGGTAATGTTGGCAGGATCCGTGGATCCGTCCGACAGAAAAGACCATAATTGACACACAATTTATGACCAGATTAAATCATAAAGCAATTTCAGTACTACTGAACTGTTAAACCTGAGGCAGTGAGGCAACATTATTTACTACAGCGTTGCCCGTTGATAAACCAGAGCAAGCTCAATTTCCCTGTCAGTACAAAAATAAACAAGAGCAGTGGCGGGTTATAAATCGCGCCTCGTGATTGGCTGCATCGCCAATAATTATTCACATATTTTAATAAATATTTATTTTGGCCGCACACGACTTACGGACGTTGACGGGTTGACAACGTGTTGCTAAAAATGATGAATGTAGGATTTTTTCGTGTGAATTTTAGAGAGATTGCCTATCGGAATTTCTAGCGAGAATATTTTATGCATATTGAATGCATATCAAACGCTTTTCCGGGAAATAAAATGTTAAAAACCTGTGACCTAATCCAACTACCTGCCGAGCTAGGGCAGTGATAGAGTGCGGATTTAATAAATATTAGATGGAATACATAGAATAAATATGTGAAAGAACCAATCACTGGGTATTTTAATATTGAAATTGCAATCTTAATCTAAAAGCTTAAAGGCCTAATAATACGTAGCCATTCTAAAGAATAAATAAATAAGTAAAGCACAAATTCATAAACTAAATTTTTTAATAGATACTCAGCCTATTAGTTACTAGGTCCGTTATTCCTGCTAAAGGTCTTTCTCATACAGAAGTGATGAACATTAAGACCGTATATAATAAAAGTTGGCAATGTCGCAAATAGCTGTCAAATATATAAGATTGATTAATTTGGTAATATTACCTTATGGAAATATAATATTATATTGTGGCTAACAGGCGAACTAAAATATTGATTATGAAATGCAGTAACTAATATCGTAACACCGAATATTTAGTTTTAGATGTAAAAAAGTATTTGGAAAATTTCCAAATGCATTTTTTACACCTAAAATGGTTACAAAATCAAATTCAGTGTTATAAATTGCAATTCATTATAGTTCGCTAGTTATCCACATTTCGTATTTCCATACAGTTTTATTGCCAAATAATCAAAACAGCGAAATATTTGACATCTATTTGCGACGTTGCCAACTTTCAGAATAAACGCTCTTAATTACTAAGTTTACCGGAATCTTTGCGCGACTTGTATAAAAACCAGATTTTTATTCGATGTCTTCCTTCATCGTAGAGCTGTCTGAAGCTCTGACATTGAAAAGTTCAGAAATTACAAAATATCACATCGAAAAAATCACATTGTTGGTTCAGTTCCTAGGTTTAAACCTGCTACGCTGAAGTTTATTCGTAGGTACACAAGAAATAAAAACACATAAAAATGTTTTCGACATTTCAGAGTGTTCCGGCTGCACGTTGTATCTAACTAAAATGGTTATGTCTAAAAAGTTTGGTCATAAAAAAATACCTAGTGCCTGCCTGCCATAAAAATATTTCACAATAAAAAAGTTAAACAAAGTTCCGATAGAAAAGCGTATTTTTTTTTTAGACAATTCTTTAAAGTATTCCAACAACTCTCAATGTAAACGTTCCGATCGGAAATAGCTAATTTATGAGTCTGTTCCGATACATTTACGCAGTTTATAGATAGTTGTGGTTTTTAATTTTGAACTATTAAAAGCTTGTACTTTTTAATGTCCAGGATAAGAATAGATTGTGCAGCTATATAATTACGTAACACATTTTCGTAAACGATTACGAGTAATCTGTTTCATTTTGACAGTTCAACAACACTCATTGCGTTATTTACGTTGTTGACCATATTTTTTTTCGAACTTATGAAGTAATGGATTAGCAATCTGTTTCAAAACGATTCAGATTCTGATTGATCGTCTATTATGCAATTTATTGAATATTCATGAATAGTTATTGAAAATTAACTTTAAAAGGGGGGGTTGGGGGTCTAGTTTTTAATATTTTTCATGTTATTATTTTTTTATTTCTTGAGTAGCGTTTGCCATATCTCCTACGTTATTGGCTCAATTTGGATTCTAATAATTATTTCTTTATGATTGAAATGTTACAATAAAATACCTCCCCACATACTCCAATTGAATGAAACGAAATTTAAATTTTGTATAAAACGCACACTATGTTGCGAAGCATATTATAAGTTGGGGGATTACATCGACGACATAAATGCTTGGCTCAACGCTGGTCCAGCTCCACAAGGGCGCATAAACTAATTAATTAGCATTCAAAATATTGTTGCAGCTGCTGAAGATTGTAAAACTATCTTTAGATTGTATAAATTCAATCTCTTAGTATTATATAATTGCATAGCACATGTGTGAGCACTATGTACCTACTTTACAGCTACCATTTACTGGGAATGTCTTTCATTGACTTGAGTGTGCCCTGGCGGTTGAGAGTATGTCATGCTCACTCAAATGTCTCGCTGGTGGTGGCGTGTGTGTTGGATCATTAAGTTCCCTTCAAAATGGTTGAGCTAAATGGTGCTGATGCATGCGTCATGTTCGTGAACGGGCGCCGTCAGTGGGGACTGGTCATCTCTTAGCTGCCACGGCTTATTTGAATTTATTTTAATTTTTGAATTGTTTTTGTTTTTATTTTTATTACGGACGCTTTTAACGTGCACGTCTTTTTACATTGTTCTCACATGTATAACATATAAACAACATGGATGATGTAACCAACATTTTGTAAAAATATTCTGATTTAAAAGAGTGTCCGTGGAGTTTCTTGCCCGTTCTTCTCCATAGGAACCTACTACGCGTTGGAATGGGCAACTAGCTTCATATTTCTGACTGACCGACACCTTGACAATTCAAAAGTACCTGTAATTGGTTTATTTGAAATAAATGCTTTGAGTTAAGTTGAATTTCTAAATTCTAAATTTTTGTAAAAAATTGTGGACTATGAAATTGTTTTTTTCTAAAAAAGAACAGTATTTATTGGAAAAAACACAGGTGCAAGTCCATAAAATCGTAGGGGTACAAAGAAAAAAAAAGAAAAGATGGACCCCCCTTTAAAAAAAGTTAATTTTCGATAATTTGTCATGAATATTCAGAAAAATACGGGCGGGCATCTGCCCATGGGCGATATTATAAAAGATTAGGTACTTACTAAAACATAGCCCCTCGTTGATTCAGGTAGTGATTTCGATCGCTGGGTCAGGCAAGGTGTTTTAGGATTTTTCTAGAAGCCTGAAGTCTTGCTATGTTTGTGGATTGCCCAACCCTGAAAATACAGGCGGTATGTACCAACAGAAGAAAAGAAGCAAATCTAGTGGACACAAGCTGTTATATAGCGTACTACTGAGCATGAGGTCCTGGGTTCGAGAGAAAAGTGTTATTGGGTTTTTGCATCAGGAATTTCTCAGTAGCACCCTGAATTCTCGATTAGTGCCCGGTTGATCGCGCAGCGACGGCGTAGTGTCACCGAGCACTTAGGTCTTCGGATCTCGTAGGAACTATTGTAAACGAGACAATATCTAATTACGAGTATATCTTTAACTATAGATAATATTATAAAATCATCTTTCTTTCTTTTTCGTGTGGTTAGTGACCAACCTGGTGTCAGAGTTTTTATGCCACCCACGGGCCTCTGACTTGGCTTCACATGCCGTTGACACCTATAGGAATAAAACAATATAAATTGTAGTCGCCTTTCGTGTCTCTCTGTGTGATCATCATATCTCTGTTGTTCTTTTAAACTCCGCAGCGGATTTTGATGCGATTTTCAACACCAGTTACAAAATTTATTCCGGAAGGTTTGTTTTCAATCTAAGTTATAAATAATGTAATAGAAATTTTCATGATTTTTCTAATCGTAAAAAAATCTGCGAATCAGGGGTGAGTCGCTTGGGCACACCACAATTGCGGCGATAAGTCCCCTCTTTGAGGAGTGGCTTCAGAGGCGCCATGGCGTCCTCACCTTCCGCCTGACGCAGGTCCTCACCGGACACGGTTGTTTCGGGAGGTTCCTGTTCCGCGTAAGGCGGGAGGAAACGCCCGGGTGTCACCACTGTGTGGATCGCCCGGAGGAGCATACGGTGGAGGTCTGCCCGGCTTGGGCGGAGCACCGCCGTGTCCTCATGGAGGTGATCGGCGGCGGTGATCTCTCGCGTCCGGCCCTGGTTCAGGCCATGGTTCGGAGCGAGAGTGCATGGGAGGCCGTCACCTCCTTCTGCGAAGCAGTTATGTTCGCGAAGGAGGAGGCGGAGCGCGCGAGGGAGATGCAAGCTGCACGCCCTCGCGGCCTTAGTCGCCGCAGGAGACGCCCCGGGCGTCGGGAGTCGAGAGCCGACTTCCGGCCACCGTAGGCGCGGGCTTGCGGACGGTGAGCAATGGGCAGCTCGCCGTCCGATAAGGACCAGGCCCGTGTCGACGGCGCGTTGTGTTCCACGCGCGCCTCAAAGAGATGTCAGCACCAACCGACGGGGTCGAAAGACCAATGCCTGCTGGGGGTGCGGGTTTGTCCGAAAGGGATAACGCGACCCCGGCACACAGGCAACGGAAGAAACACGGGTGGGTTTTAGTCAGTAAAAGTCTGACACACCCTCTCGCTCTGCCCAGCAGCGGGAGAAGTCATTTGATGATTTCCAATCCAGAAAAAAAAAAAAAAAAAGGGGTGAGTCGCCAGTCTAAGACAATCTTAATACTTTAAGACAATCTTCTTTTAAAGCAATATGTTAAGGAAACCTCATTGGTTACATTATGTGACCCAATTAAAAACCATTGTCCTACATACATAATCCCTTGAAAAGATAAAATACAAACAGTGTTGTTATTAAAAATGCTATCTTCATTGATTATAATGATGAAATATAGCTTTTTATTAATAGTCGGCGCCCTTATAAATTAATTCTGTACGCTGAACGGTTACAACTTCGTTTTAGGGTACCGCAGTTACAAACAAGCTGATGTTTAACCGAATACCCGCATATTACCTACAGATTTTCTATTCCGTTGTATATGGCAACGAGTATTTAGTAATAGGTGGAAATTTTAGCCAGACAAACCCAACTAAGTAATTATCTTAAAAATCATTTACCGTCTTTTATTTATTTTCGACAATTTTAGTCTTCGTTTAGTTCAGACACTGTTTGATGTTGATTTAGTTTTTTGTTCTCATCATTCGACAGCTATGTTTGGCCTATATTTGAATTAAGATACTAAGATCGCGTTGAGTAGCATAACATTGTCGTTAATTATAAACTACTAGTAAAATCAATAACTAGAGGGCTGACAAGTGACAATCGCTATCAAAGCGTTTTCGTATTTCACAGCTCTTTTTAACGAGATTGACGTTAGCTTTTCTGTAGCATATGACACGGACACACATAAAAAAAAACATATGTTTTTTACATTTCCATCATTAGTGTCGTAGATATAATGTCACTTTTAAAAGACCCTAAGGCTGTATAGAAATAGCTTATAATAACTACGTGTAAACTAATTCCGAGAAGGCGATTTGGTTTTATTAAAACCAACGGAACCACAAACTAATCTCAAACTCGCTCTTCACGGCCAGCTTTAAAGAACTGTCGACAAAATTGAGAGCGACGACTTTTATTACTTCCGTCTGAGTATTATGTCATCGAGCAAATCCAAAATCCCTCGTATACAGAGGAGTTATATTAAACTCTGGAAAGCACTCAGGAATAGTAATTTAATCGTAGCCACTTGTTCGGTAAATTAAATTATATTGTTACCTAGGCAACGGGTGTACCTTCCTGTAGTTACATTTCTGAACTTATATTGACTTGGTGTAAATATTTGCTTGATATTTGAGTTGAAAGGTAGTTTAAGTTGTGATAGTGTTTTGTGTGTTTAATGGCCCTCGCAAGTGGCTTTTGCAAAACGATATTTCCATATCGAAATCATAAGTATTATCAGCATAGCACATGTGTGAGCACTATGACCATCTACAAAACTAGCATTTACTGGGTATGTCTTTCATTGACTTGAATGAGCCCTGGCGGCTGAGAGTATGTCATGCTCACTCAAATGTCTCGCTGGTGGTGGCGTGTGTGTTGGATCATTAAGTTCCCTTCAAAATGGTTGAGCTGAATGGTGCTGATACTTGCGTCATGTTCGTGAACGGGCGCCGTCAGTAGGGACTGGTCATCTCTTAGCTGCCATGGCTTATTTTAATTGTTTTTATCTTTTCATTACGCACGCTTTTAACGTGCACGTCTTTCTACATTGTTTTCACATGTATAATTTCAACATGAATGATGTAACCAATATTTTGTAAGAATATTTTGATTTAAAAGAGTGTCTGTGGAGTTTCTACCCGTTTCTTCTCCATAGGAATCTACTACGCTTTGGAATGGGCAACTACCTTCATCTTTCTGACTGACCGACCCTTTGACAATTGAAAAGTGCCAGAATTGGTTTATTTGAAATAAATGCTTTGAGTTTGAGTTTGAGTAAGAAAGCTCGTGGGCTGATGATAAAACAGTATGCATAATCATCCCATAATGATCCCACTCTTGGGACAAAGATCTCCTCTCTTCGAGAGGGAGTGTAAATTACCACGCGGGCCCAGTACGGGTTGACAGATGTCACATATCTTCGAATTTTTGGTTCTAAGACATGCCGGTTTCCTCACGATGTTTTCCATCACCGTTTTGAAATAGCAGTGGTGATGAAGTTATTTACATAAAGTTAAGCGCCTGCCTGGATTCGAACCCTCGACCTACACTCGTAAGTATGGTCCGTTACAATTGTTAGAGAGCAGAAGCTCTCTAAAAATTAAACAGTGTCCAGAGCTTTATGCGACACATGGAGGTTTACCAAAAGAGTTTACACACATGTACAAGAGATAGAGACGGCATTCTACAAAGCCGAAATTGGTCAATTCAAAATCAAATCGTTTAATTCAATACTTTACGAAGTCAAACTCGAAATCAAAGCAATTGTTTCAAATAGGCACATTAAAGGCACTTTTGAACGTCAACATTTATAAGAAAATAGAATTGATTCTTGTTGCCCCTTCCAAAGGTAGTTTCCTATGGAGAAAAATGGGCAAGAATAAAAGAAAAATAAGAAATATTTTGTACAGGTACATTAATTATATCATTAGTACCTGACTGAAACTAGAGAAAACGAATTTTCCCAGATGTGATACCTAGCTAGATCGATTTTTCGCCCCCGTAAACCCCTATATTGCAACTTTCATCGAAATCTTTAGATCTGTTTTCGAGAACGTGAATTATATAAATATGCTCAGAATATAATTACTATACCAGAACAGGTAAAAACAGTTAAACTTTAGCAATGACGGATAAATTAATTATGTGATTAATTCTGTGTTTGCATGGTGGTGCTCACATTTTTTACAAATATTGTTAAAGTAGACAATTTTCCTGAAATGTTAACAAAAAATAAGTCAGTGTGTGAGTTAAAGTTATCACAAATAACAAGAAAATGAGGAATTGATTATTTGCCCCTAATTGCTTTTAGCCTTAAACTCGATTTGCCTTATTGAAGCCCGGGTGAGTTCACATTATTATACAAAACAAAAATAAAACCATTATTATTACACTAAAAATTGTAATAATGACGCCTAATGGCCTCAAAAATAATTGGGTCGCACAAATCAAACCTCGAGTTGTTCGAAATACATAAATCATACAAAATTACATTGTCAATACGTAAAAGACTTTACGTAAACGTTTATTTCTCTGTTATTTTGTACTTTACTTTTAGGGTAACGTCGTATTTACTAAAGTCAAAGTCGAATCATTTATTTCAAATAGGCACTTTTGAACGTTAAGATTAACAACAATATATTTGATTCTAGTCGCCCCTTCCAAAAGGTAGTTTTCGTATGGAAAAGAATGGGCAAGAAACTCCACCTGCTTTCATAACCGGTTTTGCGTTTTCGTTTACGTTATTAGTTTATTTTCAATTGTCGCCGTCGGCGGCGGCGTGCGCGTATGATCAGATGTATGAACATAATGAACATAAACGAATCAAAAGAAATATTCAAAAACCGTAGCAGGGTTGCGTTTTGTAGTTTCTACCTACCTCTATCAGGAAGGCGTGAGTGTCTGTATATATGTGTTTATTTTCATTGGTAGTTACATAAAATAACGAATTCCTTGTGGAGGAATTTATTGCTTAAAAAATTCGAATGGAAACAAAACTTTTAGACGACAGTACAAAATCAATGTTCAGGCGAAAGAAATTGTGTTTTTTTTTGTATATTTTCATTAGTTATCTTCTCGTTTTCTTTTTGTCTTTTCTTCTTTGATGAATTCTCATCTCTTGTTTTGAGTAGCTGTGGAAAATAACAATAATTATTGGAAAGGTTTTAGAATGACTTTGGTGTTCATCTGTAATACTGTTTGTAGATGCAATTTAAAGTGTAGGTAATGACTTAATACCTACTAAATATGTAAGTCATTAGATTGCTAGTGGGTGTGTTAGTTACACGTAGGCTGTTCGAGTCGCTATTGCGAATTTATGTCTCACAAAATTAATGTTGAACGTCACTCTTAAAGGTCTTTCAGTGAGTTGGCTAGCTACCACGTTATTAATATACCTCTACAAAATTATTTCGGAATACCTTCGTGTATTTCGGTAAAAAAAACACTTTTTCTTAATCCGAATCCACCCAAATATTTGCAACCTTATACTCGTACAATGTTAATTGTTTGTGTTTACACCGGGGAGATATCTGTTATATTAGCACTGATATTAGTGTCCAGTACCTACTACAAGTTTAGACAATTTTTCAAAATAACAGTGAAAAATTATGTAGGGCAGAGTCTAGACACCTTTTTAGGAAAGTGCTAGAACCGTTTGAGTCCACTTCAACTCTTCATTAAGAGCGTTTATTCTGAAAGTGGGCAACGTCACAAATAGATGTCAAATATTTCACTGTTTTGATTAATTCGGCAATATTACAGTATGGAAATAAGAAATGTGGCCAACTCGCGAACCAGAATATTGATTATGAAATGCAATAATAATATCGTAACGAATATTTAGTTTTAGATGTAAAATATTCTAGTTCGCTAGTTAGCCACATTTCTTATTTCCATACATGCCAAATTAATCAAAACAGGTAAATTTTTGACAGGTATTTGCGACGTTGCCAACTTTTAGGATAAACGCTCTTAATGGCTTTTGTGGAAAAGACACCACAATTTTACCAATATCAGATAGGTACCTAATATGATAGATCATCAAGCACTGGAGATTGATAACCTTTTTTTTTTTTTCAGGATGGGAAATCATCAAATGACTTCTCCCGCTCTGGGCAGAGCGAGAGGGTGTGTCAGACTTTTACTGACTAAAACCCACCCGTGTTCCTTCCGTTGCCTGTGTGCCGGGGCCGCGTTATCCCTTTCGGACAAACCCGCAACCCCAGCAGGCATTGGTCTTTTGACCCCGTCGGTTGGTGCTGACATCTCTTTGAGGCGCGCGTGGAACACAACGCGCCGTCGACACGGGCCTGGTCCTTATCGGACGGCGAGCAGCCCATTGCTCACCGTCCGCAAGCCCGCGCCTACGGTGGCCGGAAGTCGGCTCTCGACTCCCGACGCCCGGGGCGTCTCCTGCGGCGACTAGGGCCGCGAGGGCGTGCAGCTTGCATCTCCCTCGCGCGCTCCGCTTCCTCCTTGATAATATTATTATGCATTGCATCACAACATTAATTACATAATGCGCCATGTTATATTTATTACGTATCCAATATGTCAAAACGTCAAACAAAAAGCATAAACGACAGCTGCGCGCACAGACTGTCTGTGGCGCGTGAGTCGCCGATGGTACGAAATGTTACCATTTTAAATATTATATTTTTTATAAAAATTTAGGACTTGTGTATTGTATTTATTCATTTTATCTTTTGTTATTTTTCTCTGCTGCACCGGTTGACGTCATAACGTCAACGCCGGCTGTCGCTGAAAACCAGCGCTGGGGCTCTGTCTCGCATAGGGTCGCAGCTTTATGCTGAGCGATGGCCGTTTTGCGTGGATGTGACGTATGTTTTCCCCCAAACTGTTTATTTTCGTGTTTTCTTCTTACCTTGCGTCATGTGTACCGCAAATAAACGTATTTTCTTTCTTTCTTTCTTTCTTTCTTTCCTTCGCGAGCATAACTGCTTCGCAGAAGGAGGTGACGGCCTCCCATGCACTCTCGCTCCGAACCATGGCCTGAACCAGGGCCGGACGCGAGAGATCGCCGCCGCCGATCGCCTCTGTGAGGACACGGCGGTATTCCGCCCAAGCCGGGCAGACCTCCACCGTATGCTCCACCGTGTCCTCCGGGCGATCCATACAGTGGTGACACCCGGGCGTTTCCTCCCGCCTTACGCGGAACAGGAACCTCCCGAAACAACCGTGTCCGGTGAGGACCTGCGTCAGGCGGAAGGTGAGGACGTCATGGCGCCTCTCAAGCCACTCCTCAAAGAGGGGACTTACCGCCGCAATTGTGGCGTGCCCAGCGCTGGGTTGCGACAATCGCACACTCCATGCCGCCATGAGATCCCGCCGGAGCTCTGTCCGCTGTGCCGTGATTTCTCGCGGCAGCGGAGTTACACCCCGGCGTTTCGCCTCCTCGCGTGAGATTAATAACCTGTCCTACCAAGAGGGGCCAGCTCATAAGAATTGGTTCATGTCAATGAACTTTACCTATCTTAATTTAGGTGCAAGTAATTAGGCATTACTTGCACCTAAATTAAGATAGATATCAACGATTCGACTCAATTTTTAAATGTTATATCTAAAATTATTATAGGAGCTCGTTGCTAAGTAATAACAGCCACACGGGTCGATCCATCAAATTAAAGCTATGCCTGCCGGGGTTGGTCCTTGGATGGGTGCCCATCTTTACATACCGAGACTCCTCCGTGCCTCGGGAAGCACGTTAAGCCGTTGGTCCCGGCTATCATTCGTAGATCTTTGACAGTCGTTACGGGTCGTCAGAAGCCCGAAAGTCGGTCAGTCAGTCTTATTAAGGGGTATCGTATTACCCAGTTACTGGGTTGTGGAGGTCAGATAGGCAGTCGCTCTGGTATTCAGCTGTATCCGGTTAGACTAGAAGCCGACCCCAACTTAATTGGGAAAAAGCTAGGCAGATTGATTGATCTAAAATTATAATGTTGTCTTTGGTAATAATCAGTTTAATACTTTTGGCGTATGAGTTGGAGGTAAATATTCCGGAAAGAGAGTGACTCCAAGGAGCTACCTATTCCGTATTACTGCTTAGGTCCACACAGGTGTGGGTGGATTACACGATATCTTTCTTTTTAAATGTTTTCCTGCAACTTCTTGTTTTGATCCAAGATTGAAAAACTTTTTAGCATCTTACATGATTTTGACCACGGAACAGATAAAAAAATCTATTCCGTGATTTTGACAACAACTGCCTCAAAACTTTCACTCAAACAGTTGCAATTTAAATGAAAGTGCTCAATGATTTTGTTATAACTTTGACTAATGTTATCGTGCTCACAAACAAGCCATTTAATTGGTCGACACGTGCATGTAGTAGATAAAGTAGCCCAGATTATAGTAATTAATTTTGATTACAATCTGTTGACTGGGCGATTTTAATCGTTTAACTGTAACGTATTAATTTATTCGAAACTTTTTTGTACGTTGTAAAAATAAATAAAAATCTCAATTTAGACATTATTTTTAGCCATATTGTTTCAGCTTTGACGTTATTGTTTTCATTGGCCGCCGTAAAAGCGCTTTAGGGATTATTTTGTACTATGAATACCATCCACCTGTGTGTTTGCTATAAAAATGTTAATACTTTTATGCTAGAAATGACAATGAGCTCTTTTGAATCATCTGTTTTAAAGTACTTGAAATTGCACTTTCAACAACTGTACAAGCCTTTTAGCACGTGGCGCCATCTTGTTTTTTAACGTAATTTTACAAATGTTTACCAATACCGGCCCCCTTTTTTTTGGGGGGTGGGAAATTATCAAATAACTTCTTTCGCTCTGGGCGGAGCGGGAGGGTGTGTCAGAATTTTACTGACTAAAACCAACCCGTGTTTCTTCCGTTGCCCATGTGCCGGGCCGCGATATCCCTTTCGGACAAACACGTAACCCTGGCAGGCATTGGTCCTTACGGGCCCTGTCAGTTGGTGCTGGCATCTCTTTGAGGCGCGCGTGGAACACAACCTAATCGGACGGCGAGCTATGCATTGCTGACCGTCCGCAAGCCCACGCCTTCGGTGGCCGGAAGTCGGCTCACGACTCCCGACACCCGGGGCGTCTCCTGCGGCGACTAGGGGCGCGAGGGCGCGAATCTTGCCTCTCCCTCGCGCGCTTCGCCTCCTCCTTCGCGAGCATTACTGCTTCGCAGAAGAAAGTGGCGGCCTGCCATGCACTCTCGCTCCGGACCATGGCCTGAACCAGGGCCGGACGCGAGTGATCGCCACCACCGATCGCCTCCGTGAGGACACGGCGGTGCTCTGCCCAAGCAGGTTAGACCTCCACCGTATGCTCCACCGTGTCCTCCGGGTGATCCACACATTGGTGACACCCGGGCGTTTCCTCCCGCCTTATATGGAACAGGAACCTCCCGAAACAGCCGTGTCCGGTGAGTTCCTGCGTCAGGCGGAAGGTGAGGACGCCGTGGCGCCTCTCTAGCCACTCCTCAAAGAGGGAACTTATCGCCACAATTGTAGCGTGCCCAGTGCAAGTCACCCCCTGCCATTTTATCCGTGTACATATAAAAAAAACATTGATCGGGCAGGGGCTATAGTCCTTCCATAATTCCAGGTCACCAGTCAACCTAAGCCACCCAAACCCATACACCAAACCGGCCCCCTAACAATGTCATTCAATTATCAAAAAATCCTTGCAGCATGGTACTTTTTCAATGAATGTGCGGTAATGCCAATATTTTCTTTAGAAGCGTTGGTTACAATATTAGCCTGTGAATGAGACCCAAGTTCAAACAAAGTCATTAGATTACTCGACTGACATCATACGTAGGTATTTTTGTAAAGTTATCAATATGTAAAACTTCCAGTATCATCAGTAATAAAAATCTTTACTGCTGTGAAAGTTCAATGAACGCTCACACATCAAATATTCTGTTTTCATCAACTTTACGATTAAAACTGATAATTTTCCTAAGACTGGTTAATCGCGTATTGTGCATTACTGAAACCATCGATAATGTTGTACATACTCACATTTTACGATCGTGTATTGTTTTATTTTTAGTTGGCAGCTACTATCCCTTACTATGTGCCTATGATTGTTAGGACCCCTGTGTTTAGTGTAGCCATTTCTTCTCAGGGGTACTCAAATAGGAAATGCCGACTACTAGCTTGTTTTTATTTATTTTTTAATAATCATCACGTGGACATATAAAGTTGATAATAATATCAAATACTAGGTCTACCTCGGTCCCTTGGAGCTCGAAAAAAACAAGCTTATAAGTAGTCAACGTAATAAATAATAAATACGGCCATTTAAGCGACATAGTTTAATACTCGCAAATAAATCAAAACCTATAGGGTACCCCTATAACCTAGGGGGTTTTGATTTTTAGGTTCCCGTTGACCTAGAATCATGAGGCAAGAAGCAAGGTCTCACAGCACGAGTAAAGGAAAAAGTCAGAAGATCGTTAATTCAATTATACAACTTAAACAAAAAGGCGATTACAAACTTACATTTGCAGTTGGAGAATTAACCGTGACGTATATCGATGTATGGGCGAAAAATTTTTCAACTACAAAGTTAAGTTTGTTCTTGGGATGAATTCATACCAACCATGGAACCATTGTGCGTGGTCCGAGACGCACTTGGCTGGATTTGTTTTCGGTAGGTATTTTTTTTTAAACTGAAGGCTGAATTCTCAAATGTATCTCAATTTTGAGACACTTTTAAGTCTTATGATGTATATCACTTCAAGGAGTGGGTATTGTAATGACAGAAATACTTAAAAAAATATCTTATATTTGAGCATCGCTTCAGAATTTGGGAGTATATTTACGATAGGGAGTGTAATAACATCTTCGCGATTTCAACTGACAATAATAATATGTCAATTACAGATCTACGCAACATGATACAAAGACGTTATTTTTAGTCGAATTCTGAACGACAAAGCCTGTGACATATATCTTGTCACGATGATACTAGGCTTGTTAGTTTTTGTGTTATACAATACTTTTTCTGTACGACAAATAAATATAACTTTTTACGCTTTTAGTGGTGACGCTTACATTTTAAGACTTACAAAACCCCTTAAAAGTATGATAGATTAGCTTTTGCCCGCGGCTTCGCCCGCGTGAAGGTCGGAAACTATCTCACGGGAACGTACTGCCGGGATAAAAAGTATCCTATGTCCTTCTCCAGGTCATGGTCTACCCATGTGTCAAATTTCAACCAAATCCGTTCAGCCGTTTTAACGTGAACACGTAGCAAACAAAATCACTTAATATTAATTAGGATACCGATACTCTTTCAAAATTTCCCCTTCAAAGGATCATCATTATTCCTCACACTCCGTATCCAGTTTACCCGAAATACCTACAATTTTCAGTTCATCTGTCCATTTGGCTCGAAGCGTCCCAAACTATATTTATTTATTTAGTGCACGTAGTTTTCAGGGTGTGAGGTAAGCGCAAAGCCGTACTAATTCGAGGGATTAGAGATATTAATAGTTGAGTGATATGGAGGTGGTGTGGTATATATCATTTTGTGGGTAGGTATGTGTGGTAAATTATTCATACCTATGGAGTTCTGTAGCAATTCATTTGTGAGCTAAATGATTATATTGAGCGAAATGGCCCATTGTATGTTTTTATTGTGTATAAATATTATTTTTTGTAATGTATAATCTGGTGTATAATAAAGTATATTGTATAAATAAATATGAGTATTTTTACGTTCGATTTGTTGGTATTTAACCTATTCATTACTTTTGTATTAAAACTTTGTGATTTTTACGCTTAAACTACATCATTTACCTTCCAACAAAAAAATCTTTTTCCATATTTCCATTTATGAATAACCTTATTTAATTCTTCATTATTTTAAACGCTCATTATTTCACTACCTCTTCCGAACAGCTGATTAATACGTTACAATCACGACAAATAACTTTGTTCGGCTATTCTCTACGAATTTATCATGACTATTCTAACTATTCGAGATTTCACGCGATAGTTGTATCGCGTGAAATCTCGAATAGTTTGCGTGAAAAGTGATCGTAAGCCAATGGTAATTGTAAAAGGGTCGAAAGAATAAAGTAAATAGGTGTCAGAAGGTCAGCTGAATACTACGAGCGAAAATGCATTCACACAAAAGCCCGATTTACATGGTGCTATTTAAATGCATGTGGCATGCCATAAGTTGAAACAACAATAAAAGTTGTACCATCTAAACAGAGTTTAGACGATGCAAATTATATGTTGTTTCAATTTTATTGTATGCCACAGGCAAGAAACTTGCATTATGTAAATGGGGCTTTACCTAAGGCTTACGACTAGCGAGTGAACGGGCATGTTTGTGATCGCCGTAAGTAGGCACTTGTCTATTTATTTAAATAACTTTAAAACATGAAATGGCCAAAGACCAATTACATTAGTTAAAGACATGACGTATAAAATATACCACTAATAATAAATAATAGTCCTCCAGACCGAATTTCGGCAATTGAGATCAATCTCAGCGGAGACTAACCTTCGGCGAGGAGATACTATAGTGGTCAAGTGTTTGCGCAGAGCCGCAGACTCAGATGCACTCTCTCCTTCCATACATAGTCCGATAGGACGGCAATCCGGCACAACCGGAGAGAGATCAGGTGCCGGACCAACGGCTGTTAAACGGTTTCACACCACCAACTACCAAATTCTGGGCTGTTACTAAGAAATTCCTGATGGAAAAACAATATCACTTTGCCCGACAATGAAATCGAACCCGACCACGAGACCAACGGGGCATTCCAAATATACCAGTACAGTCATACGCTCGTCTCACAATACTCCAAACATACGGTTAAGATCTTCTATTCGTTCACAAACACGTCATCAGCACGCGTTGCATTTAACAACCATAGAAACGGTTTTTTTTCTACGGGTTTTGTCGACCGACGAATAGACAAAATGACAGATTGTGATTTTTATCCGTCATTTTGTCTATTCTTCCATCGACAAAACCTGTTTCTATTGTGGTCATGCTAAGCGTGCAGGTCACACAGTTAGGGCTATGTGACGATGCGCCGTTTTTGCCCGTGTATGGAGCCGGCCCTCTGCAACTATTTATTCTGTGTCGAAAGGGCCCGATTAAGTCGCATCCGACAATGTTGAGATTATAATCTTTTGATTAAGGCGCTTGTAATAATAGAGAACGGTTATTTATGGTAGCTCGTGCTAAAATTACACACGATTCGCTTACCCATATGATCATATCTGCGAGATAAAGAATTTTGTAAGTTCTTGCAGTATGTTTTAATTTGTTTAAGTTTCTTGATCGGTTAAGATGTCAATTTTATTGGTGTTTTGAAAGGTTTTTGGTAAACATGACGGGAAAATAATAATGTAATATATAATCAATTTATTCAAAATACAACTTTAGTTCAACAGTAGGTCGCACAGTAGGTACTTAGGTACACGTAAGTATATATTTAATAAATATTCTTACATAAATACTAGACTGAAAATACTTGGTTTTACTTACTAAGATCTGTATCATTGGCAATTTTAGAAAACAACAAATGGTATAAATTCTTTAAATGTGATTAAAAACCGTGTAAAAATGGTGGCTTTGATCTAGGTACGTGATATCCGTTCTTTGAATCCTCTTGGATGATTAACTTGAGGTAAGTACATAAAGTCAAAGAAATGAATTGTTTGTCAAAGTGACTACAAACTTAAATTGCCCGCACAATAAAATCACAACTTACTGCCATTCTTTAACTAATATTATAAATGCGAAAGTGAGTTTGTTTGCTTGTTTGTACACTTTCACGCTAAAATGGCTCAACGGATTTGGATGAAATTGGTCACATGGGTAGATCCTGATCTAGGTTAGGACATAGGATACTTTTTATCTCAATATTCCCAGGGTATCGAGACTTATGCGGGTGAAACGGCGTTGTAGTTAGTGGTTATATGTATACACGGCAAAATGACGTTGTGTGTCAATTTGATAAATAATTGATTTCCTTGACTGTTCATACCTACCTAATTCCGATGCTCTTTGTTTTAGTTTAAGGCAAAACTTGAATGATTGGTTTCCTATAAATAGATAGTTTATTAATTTACTTCAGTATTTTGCTGAAGACATTTATTACTGACCCGTCACCACGGCGCTAAATTTAGGGTTCTGCCTTCAGGCGCTTCGACACTTCTACAAGCAGTAAATTATTTTAGTCCATTGCTTTTCACTTAAGTTTTCAACTTAGATATCCGACTTAACACGTTGGAAATGATAGGTTTCATCTAGGAATAGTTTCAGCCAATCGAAAATTATTATTGGCAAAAAATACTTGTTCTCACCATGGTTTTTTTTTATTTTAAATTTATGCAAAGTCAAAGTCAAAGTCAAATCATTTATTTCAAATAGGCCCTTGCAAGGCACTTTTGAACGTCAACAATTACAAAAAAAGAAATGATTCTAGTCGCCCCTTCCAAAAGGTAGTTTTCGTATGGAGAAGAATGGGCAAGAAACTCCACCGTTACTCTTTTAAAATGTTTTACAATATTTTGTATATGTAGGTACATTAGTTATATAATTATATGTGAAGACGATGCATCTAAAAATAAAATAAAAAAAATACTATACCACAATATAGGTAAAAATATTTTTTTAAAGAGAGCAACAACAGATAAATTAATTACTTATGTGATAGATACATGGTTCTCACATATTTACAAACATTGTAAAAGTAGACGATTTTCCAAAAAAAAGTTACAATTAATAAGTCAGTGTGTGAGGAAGTAATCACAGAATGTAAAATCAATGTCATATAATAAAATACAATAATTTATACAACTTAAATTAGCAACCAGTTTGATTTTGTCTAGAATAAATGTATATGCATTAGTCGTGGGAATATTGGGATAAAAGTATCCTATGTCCTAATCCAAGTCATGGTCTACCCATGTGCCAAATTTTATCCAATTCTGTTCAGCCGTTTTCGCGTGAAAGCGTAACAAACAAACCAACTCAATTTCGCTTTTATAATATTAGTTAGGATTTATTTAATACTTCAAGCACAGAAATGTACAGAGGAGGGACTAAAAGCAAAAAAAAAGCTACTACGTGTATAGTATACGTAGATAACCAGTTTAAATAATACCCTAGGTCTTGAAACACAAAACACAGTAATTATTATAGCTAGTACAACATATAAACTCCTATGGCCAAACTCATAAGGGCGATGATTCCATAACATAACAAAGGGTCGATACTAGGAATATTTCATTTACTTAGAGGTTTTCGTCGCACCGTGTTTTGGAATATTCAGTTCCTAGGAATTGTAATTTGGTCATAATTCCTTAATTATGACCAAATTACAATTCTTAGGAATTGAATATTCCTTTGCTTTTAGCTGTCTTTTAGCTTCGGGATGTGAGTGTTCCAAATTTGGCTGACGAAATTCGTGGAAAACAGACCTGTAAAATGTTCACGGTGTTTGTTTTGTGTACACGATAAAAGTTGTAATTAAATTAATTGAAAAATGTAATGTATGTAACAACGTTGTCACTTTTTTAAATCAATAAAAAAAAATATTTAAAAAAAATTGCTTTAAAAATTATTTCTTTTTAAACATTGTACCGTAATATATATTAAACACTGCTTTCACAATAAAATCGGGGTCAATTTTTGGATTTATTGACATATTGAGAAACAAAGAAATATATTTTTTGCAGTCTGCAAAAATATCATTATATCATAGACAAATTTACCTAGATTATTTATAATTTCCTAATTTTCACAGTTTAACTTACCTGAGAATCGAACTTCGTATCTCACGGTTTACTGCAAAGCCTTTGATGGGTAAAAACATTTATAAATATTTTACGCAGCCTGAAATTCCGCACTGAAAGCTTTCGCGGGACATTGGGCCGTGTACAAGTTCCTTGAGTTTGCACTAGATGGCGGTGTAGGCTATGTTAAATAAGTAAGGCTGTTTTGTGTTTTTTTACGAAAGCAGTGTTTCTTTTATAGTTTCCATTATTATTAGGACTTGATTTATAGAAGAGGACCATTAATCAATCTGCCTAGCCTTTTCCCAACTATATTGGGGTCGGCTTCTAGTCTAACCGAATGCAGCTGAATACTATTATTATACATGGAGTGACTGCCTATCAGACCTACACAACCCAGCAACTAATACGATACCCCTCGGTAAGACTGGTTGTCGGTCTTTCAGGCTTCTGACGACCCGTAACGACTGTCACAATCCACGAATGAGAGCCGGGACCAACGGCTTTAAGTGTTTTCCGAGGCACGAAGGAGTCTCGGTATGTAAAGACGGTCACCCATCCACAGACCAACCCCGGCAAGCGTAGCTTAACCTGATGGATCGACCCGTGCGGCAGTAATTACTTAGCCACGAGCTTCTCGAGACATACAAAAATAAATTAAACTGCGTATATTGGTGTGCCGTTATATCTACTATTTAGTTTGAAAAAATCACTTTTTAGGAATTATTGTTTAATTTCAAAATAATCCAATGCTTAATATTATTGTCAGTGTTTTCATGTATTGTAGTATCGTCATCTCTATGTTGCCTATAAAGGGGTTAGGGCGGAAACCAATCACTCACTTCCAACAACCCTATCAAAATACCTTCCTTATAATTTTTATTTCCCTGTTAAATCTATAGCTGCGGCTGCAGCACCCTCTAGATAGTACAGTTTTATAAATTTTTAACTCACACATTTGTGTCAAATGCACCAGATATCAATCTTTTAGTTAATATAAAAATAAAAGCTGTTACATTTTATGCTGTTGTATTGCTTGCTTTTGCTACGGGCAGGTGGGTGAACGACCTATAGAAGATCGCGGGGAAGACCTGGATGAGACTCCACGGATCAGGGAAGCATGACACAAAAGGGAGAAGGCATATATATATACTCAGCTGTGGGTGGAAGAAGGCTGCCAATCATGATGATACTGACGAAAACTACTTGTGAAACTGACGAAAACTACGTGTGAAACTGACGAAAACTACGTATGAAACTGACGAAAACTACGTGTGAAACTAACGAAAACTACGTGTGAAACTGTCGAAAACTACGTATGAAACTGACGAAAACTAAGTGTGAAACTGACGAAAACTACGTATGAAACTGACGAAAACTACGTATGAAACTGACGAAAACTACGTGTGAAACTGACGAAAACTACGTGTGAAACTGACGAAAACTACGTATGAAACTGACGAAAACTACGTATGAAACTGACGAAAACTACGTGTGAAACTGACGTTTTTTTTTTTTAAATCCTATTCATTTTATTTTGTATAATAAACATCTTATCATATTATACAAATTCCAGTATTCTTATAGGTACTACGGTTTACTTCTTCTTTTCATGTTAGTGACTAACGTGGTGTCAAAGTTTTTAAGCCTGAATTGGCTTCACATGCCGTCGAGAAATATCTCTCATGCATGCCGGTTTCTTCACGATGTTTTCCTACACCATTTTTGAAACAAGTGATAATTATACAATACGCACATGAATCCGAAAAGTCAGAGGTCTTGGGTTCGAACTCGAGACATATGACTTGGCGGTCCGACCGTCACACCATTAAGCTATAGACTGCTCTTGCTAACTATGGTTTAATAAGAAATGTTCAATATTAATTAGGTAACAATTTCACCTGTATCACATTTCCTTTATTATCCAGGTACTGCGAATCGCTAATTAGTTCACATTATTTCATTGATCAAAGCGACCACTTCGATAACTAAACGTATTATAACGCAAATTTAATTACAAACTTCGAGCTTGCGTCAATTTGATCAACTAAATTATACATCAGATCATTATACATAGGAATATTTAGATTAAATGGTACCTAGGTAATTTGTAATGTCTGTTTATCTACAAATCAGTTTTTTTCTGCTAAAACTTCTAATATATATAACCACGTAAATATCAAATATAATAATCCAGCATATCGACGAAAAAAAAAATCTAGTTCTGTACTTGTTGATAATTGCGTGGACATCATCAATGCTACGATAGCGAGAAAATATTTATTAATTATCCACGATTTGGAGGTGGACCAATGACCTTGTGAAGGCCGCAGGAATCCGCTGGATGCGGGAAGCACAGAACCGGTCAAAGTGGCGGTGCCTGGGGGAAGCCTATTTCCAGCAGTGAACGTCTTTCAGCTGAAATGATGGAGACATTTTTGATGAGCGAACAAAATAACGCAAATTATCAAATAAATTCTTCCGCTCTGGATGGAGAGGTGGGAGGGCGTGTCAGACTCTTACTGACTAAAACCCCTTCAGTTACCTGTATGTTGCCAGGGGCCACGGTATCCCTTTCGGACTTTCCCGCAACCCTGGCAGGCATCGGTCCTAGCAGACCCCTTCTGTTGTGCTGACATCTCTTTGAGGCGCGCGTGGAAAACAACATGCCGTTGACCCGGGCCTGGTCCTTATCGGACGGCGAGCTACCCATTGCTCACCGTCCGCAAGCCCGCATTTGAACGCCATACTGCGACCGCCAACCCGCCTGCCAAGCGAGGCGATTATGGCAACCCCCCCATTTGGGGGAGGCCTATGACCAGCTGAGGACGTCTTCTAGCTGAAATGATGATGATGATGATGATGACGGTAACCGTATCGTGCATAATGACAAAAAAGTCCAAAAGGGTCGGTATACTCGTAACTTGCTCTATCTGCAAATAATGCTATCGCGTTTTCAGAGGTACTTAGATAGCATATCGGTAGCTGAAAACACCGCAAAGCATTTCGTGAACCTTTTAAAGAAAGAAATCAACTTGGAGATGAAAGATAAGTACGAAATGCCACGAGAATCCTAGACACGCTAATTAGATTTTCGCAGAAGTTTTGTTTACTTAAAATTAATTGTTTTCTTTGATGTAAGCAAAATTTCTTTTGAATTTAATTCAAAAGTTTTTTTTATTATGCAGTTGACAGCAAGAAAACGAAAAGAAAAGTTATGATATCATGAAATTATTTACGAATTAGTAATTGTAAATGTTTTCAGTATTATGCGGTTTGATTAATGATGCCGATTTACAGAATTTATTTAATATTGATAATTAACAATATTATATGCTGTAAATCGGAATCATTATGTTGATATAAGAATGATTAATTTGAAGGTATTTTAATTTAATTCTATTGCACTCGTGAATTTACTAGATCACTCAACTCTCAGATCTTTATCAGATCTTTTTTCTTGTGATTTGCTTTTTTTTTCCCCGTTACTTGGCTGTGGAGGTCAGATAGGCAGTCGTTCCATGTAAACTACTAGTATTCACCTGCATCCGGTTAGGCTGGAAGCCGACCCCAACATAGTTGTGAAAAGGCTAGGCAGATTGATTGTACTCTTGAATTTGCCAAAATGTTAATTGTGCAATCTCACAATTATTTTGGGACTACATGATTTGTACGTGACTTTTACGAGATTTGTTAGTATCTCTAAACTGTAAAAAATAATAACTCGCGGCATATGGAGATGAAAATATGGTTAAAATAGCTCAAGCAGCTTCTTCAAACAGTTAAATGTGTCTGGAATCAAATTCCATATTTCCACAATTTTGTTACTGGCATTTTAAGTAATATTACTTCCCAATCTTTCTGTTTCAGTCAATTTCAACTCTTCCCTTGTTTCAATAAATTTTTGAATTGTAATTGAACTAGACTGGAAATCAATCAGCTGTATTTTAAATTCTTCAACAACTAAAATTAATGCAAACCGTTTCGATCGGTGGCGTGCCTAAAATATTTTGTTTTGTATGTATGTATTGTGTATTGTTTCGCCTGCTCTACAGTGTCATACAAAAGGCGCATATTACTTTAAAGCTTCAAATTTTTTTTCGTATGATAGTCAAGACCACTTTCTGAGGTGTGAAGAATCTTGATTTCTAGAAGTGTTAAAATCAAACACCTGACCAGTTTAATATGTAGCTTGTTTATCCTTATGTGCTCATACGTATCGTGCTCCTAGGCTTAACTATGATAACTATCAACTTAGCATGCTATTAATCTATATATATACAAATAAATACCATTAAAGTTTCTGTTTGTAATGTCAAACTACCAGCTTTTTACAAAATGCATATGAAAGTATAGTATAAAAAAAAACAATTGGAAAAGTTGTTTGTCTGCTTGTTCCGGCTAATCTCCCAAATGGCTAGACCGCCACGCTTTCGACAGGACTTTCACTGGCAGATAGCTGATGTTATAAGTTGTAACTTAGGCTTTTATTTTATAAAAATAATGAGGGTCCACGCGGGGGAAAGCAGCTGTCAACAGCTAGTATATTCTAATATTAAAAATATGAAAGTTTGTATGTTGGGATGTTTGTTACTAAATCACGCAAAAACGGTTTAAAAGCGTTTATCCTAAAAGTTGGCAACGTCGCAAATAACTGTCAAATGTTTACCTGTTTTGATTAATTTGGCAATATTACTGTATGGAAATATGAAATGTGGCTAACTAATGAACTAAAATAATGACGACGAATGTAATCATTAATATCGTTACACTGAATATTTTGTTTCAGATGTAAAAAAAGTATTTGGAAACTTTCCAAATGAATTTTTTATACCTAAAACGGGTACCACATCAAATTCAATGTTATAATTGCAATATATTATTAATATTCTAGTTCGCTAGTTAGCCACATTTCTTATTTCCAAACAGTAATATTGCCAAAATAATCAAAAGAGCGAAATATTTGACATCTATTTGCGACGTTACCCACTTTCAGAATGAAAGTAAAGCTCAAAGCTCTTAACGGATTTGGATGAAATTTGGCACACATATTATAACTTGGATGTAGACAAAGGATATTTTCATCCCAGTAGTTTCCAACAACAAGGGGACAAAGCCGCGGGAAAAAGCTAGTTACTAATACTGATTAATTTCGTACCCAGATAATTTGCAAACGCAATCACTCAAATAGACACATACCACAGTTAATCCGCAGTTTCTAGTCAATCTGTATGACAACTTGACCCACTTTGACTGTATTTTAGAATAAAATGATTGGTTATGCCAGTTAAGTTTAACTGTGGACGGGATTGCCTCATACTTAAGAGGTAGTGTTGATTTAAAATGTCAAATCAAAGTGAACGTAAATCATTTATTGGTAATGTTTAAGTGTTTGAAATGTCTTGTATTAACTTTTAAGGAAATCGAGACGTCGTCGGAACGACATAATAATTGTATCGCAAATCGATTTAATGCAAGAACAAGCTATATATCGTGTCACTGCTGATATTTGGGTTCAAATTAAATTCGTGATTAATAGGTGTTAATGCACGATTGAAAGGCGCAAAGCTGCAAAGTAAATTATGAAATATTACTTGGTATAATTTTTTTGCCTAGTTGATCTAGTGGTAACAAACACGACTGAAGAAGGTGGAGTTACAGTTTTGATGTTTTGTCAGAAAAAGTGTTCCTGAGCTGAGTTGAGTCTCAAGTCTAGAGTTTCATAACACAACACCACGCATGTATTCCCCGAAGGGTTAGGCAGAGGTGCACAGTACACCCACATTTCGCCAGTTATGTTTAAGTCCCATGAAATAGGGGGAGAGCCTATTGCTATCAACCGGGCACAAATCCAGACTCCGGGCTGCTACTGAGAAATTCCAGATGGAAAAACTTTGCGTGACCCAGGAATGGAACACAGGACCTTATTAGAGATAAATCTAGAGTTGTGCCCAGTTAATGGCTTAAGGTCACCCCCTATTTCAGACTCAGACATTACATAGGTATTGTCGAAATCTAATGTATCAACTATAAAAATCTCTTACCCCTTCGAAATGTTAAGTACCAAATTCCTACTCAAATTCTCTTAAAATTAAAAGGCAGCACGAAACTTCAAATTATGCATTTTTCAACAAAAACTTCTAGTCAGCCTCAGCTGCGTTTTGTTGGTTGTCCATCAGATAAGGTCATGGCATGCGCTTTGTTTGTTGGTCCGAGATCGCAACTCAAAGGCGTTTGTCTATTTCATCAGCTAGCCATCTTTCGTCAAACAAGAGAACCTCAGTAACTACCGCCTTTGCATTCTCGAACTACAAGCTATGCCGACGGCCCTGTTTTGTAATCCAAGGAAATGTTTTTGGACTAAGGGAGACTCAACTTTATAGGAGAGACGCAGTGGCGTGGCTCCTATAAAGTTGGGACGTAAAATTCTTGTTCTTATGTGTTGCTTTAAAAACACTCCAAAATGTATTAGATTACTACAATATACTCATTCTTCCAAATTCTTTCATCCTAGTCCCATGAATCTGTCAATTAAAAGCACCACTAAATGAGACCTACCACCACATTTTCACCAAGCCCACCCATCCGTCATCATTACACTTGCAAAAACACCATAACTTTATCATTTCGGCGCGAGCTCGCATTTACATAGCCCATATAAACCCAACGATTAAATATGATTTATGTGCCGTGACGTCATGATATCGTAACTCCTGGCTCCGAAGGGAACCATACCATACCTCTCGCGGGAACCACAACGAGCGTGAAATTAGTAATTAAAAGTCACGTGCGACGGAGCCAAGCTCTTACTTGGAAAATCTTTGCTCCCAAAAGGCATCTTTAGGTAGAGTTACAGTTTCCTTCGAAGGTATATTGCTGGGTAATATTTTTGGTAATGGTGGATTAAGGCCATTTTCTTTGGCGCAGTCGTTCTTCATTCAGTAGCAGTTCTGGGCTGTTAAAGTTCAGTTGAGGGGAGAGACACGCGTTTTTAACAACGCATCTGTTTCATAAAGCGTTCACATGACTTCGCGCGTTTTATTAGAACATTTACACGTGTGATAGCATCAAGGGGCACTTACGTGAACGTCGTCGCTTTATTTGCGTTACGCAGAGGTTTTGTTAGATCTTGTCTTTGCTTATATAGACACTTAGAAGACTTAATATTGTAGTAAATTGCCAAATCGGTTCTCATCTAGAGGAGTTAATATCTTCTTCAAAGGTTGAGTTACAATAATATTAGATGGTTAAACTCTTGTTGAAACTGAATATTCTACTCACGAAAACTAGACATGCGGTAGTAACAGTAACGAGTGAAAACTAGCTTCCCGATACCCAGAAATGCAAGCTTCAATCGATATATCCAATCGACTTCTCAAAATTTTGCAACTCGGTTTCACGATTCCTAAGTGTCTCTACGATAAAATGTAGCAATATGTTACAAATTCAGCAGACAATAAGGATCTCAGGATGTATGGTCTACAACCAGAGAAGATTAATATGGGGATCAACGAAACCGCCCTGCTAACCCTTATGGACAATCAACGATTCGAAGGAGAGCAGTGGGAGCAATTAATTTTAATCTATCTTCGGCTAATCGTCAAAGTTGGACGATTAACAGTCAATTCCAAACACTGAGGGGTTGATTCGTACATTCTTCAATTGAATACTTATTTAATGGTTGTGAGATTTGCTCCAATTTTTTTATAATGAGAGTTTATAATGTTCTCTGAAGTCTTTTATGTCCCCAGACCAATGTTAACTAAGAATTGAGTGATATTTTTGCGAACACTGGCGTAAAGTTTTAAGCGAAATAGTTGGAGCTATCTTAAGTAAATAATAGATACGTAGAAAGAATTTGGAACTGCTCTATTTGCAGCTGAAAAGTACACAAATGAATGCATTCCATCTTCTAAACCAAGAAGTAGGTAGGCTGTTCAATACCAAATAAGTAGATAATCATTCAGCCCAAGAACTAACCAACGTTAAAATAGTGATTAAGTTAAAAAAAAAAACATCATTATTATTATTCCCAAACAACACTTCGATTTATTCGCTTCTTCAAAAGAACATGTTATCGACATGACACATCCTTTACTAAAACACAGACATAATAAATCGAGAAAATATCAAAGACTCGAGTTATTTGAGGATACTCGATTCCATAACGATGTTTCCTTATAGAAAGGTGAAAATGTCAAACACAAAAACGGCTCGAATTTATGCTTTGGACGTGAGAGTAAAAAAACACTCATTTATTTCGCGTAACAATATTCTTGGAGACTTGTTTCGGGAGGGTTTACTAAGTATCATTGATGTTACATGTTTTTTAAGATGTAAAGTTGGAAGTAACTTTTTGTAAGTAAGATTTTAAAAGGCCATTTTTTGGAATCGTTGTTTGAGTAGGTGTCTTATTGTTATATTCTTATATTTTTACCTTATATCTAGGAGAATAGTGATGGCCAATCGGTATTGGCCGCGATTTACAAGTTGTAGGTCGTAGGTCCGAACCCAGACAAGCGCTTTACTTTGTGTACATTATTTCATCACTACTTCTCTCAAAACGGTGAAGGAAAAAATCGTGAGGAGAAAAAATCGAAGACATGTGACATGTACCAATCCGCAGTGGACCCGCGTGGTGGATTACGGCCCACTTACTTTCACCGAAAAGAGGCCGGGTCCTAGCAGCGGGAATATTAAAGGCTGATTAACAGCTATCATAATATCTGTGTTGATTACCACTGCTGGGTATAAAGGCTTCCTTTCCTTTCTACTATAATTATGTACTTCTCGGATCCGTGTGTCCCTCGTCTAGGTGTGTATGTGCAAAAAATTGTTTCGACGAATGTGCGTATACTGAATAAAAAGCTTGTCTTATAACTGCTATTAAATAAAACATCAAAAAAATTCAAAAGTCATTTATTCAAACTACGCTGAGAATCAGCACTTTTCGAACGTCAAAATTACAGACAGTCCCCCAAAAACGCCCAACCTTCACCACTTCCTAGTGCTTAGCTGGGAGAAGAAGTGGCGCAACAAACTCCCCAGCAGCACAGCTATCTGTTCAGTTGGAAAAACTTGATTCTATATAATAGTGCTTATGCTAAAATAATTTGCATTAGGTACCACAAATTGCAATACAACTCATAAAATAAAAACATTTTAAGGAGTAGATTATGTCAACAATAAATAAAAACAAAATGAAAATAAATTGACTTACAGTCAAATAGAATAATACAAACAATTATATGAGCTCGTAAAGTATCATGTAGTCTGAAATAGTCTAAAAACTTGTTTGTTGCTTGGGGGGGGGGGGGGGTACATTGGAGTAGCTTAATTAGTCCCAAGCCTTTTTGTCTTCTAAAAGATTCTTAGTCACGTTCGCCGCAACCAGAACAAATAATTAACGGCCAATTCCGTACAAGTGTTGTTATAAATTTCTCATGGCCAAACTTTGGCAATAACGTCACAGCGTCTACCGGCCACTAATGACAGCATTAGCACAAATGACACCTAAATTAGGAAATTTCACCCGAATTTTTGGCCAATAAAAAATCAAATTTTTCTCTTAGAACCTTAGCAGACGTGCTATATTTAGCACGGGTTGCTACCGGCGGCGGTTCTCTCGTTTTACAGAAGCTCTCTATACTAGCGACTATTACTGAAAGCTCACAATCAACCCCGCATACTATTAGCGATCAGTAATTTGGTCGCTTTTCGGAAACACGATACATATTACAGTACAAGTCACTGAAACGCAATCAATTAACGAAGAAATCAATGAACCACGAGATTTTGCCGTCGCAACCGAACGCAGAGTCAGTTGTCAAAAAGCGATACAACCAGAGAACAGTAAAAACAACACTGATGTCGTAACAAAAGCGCCGATCACCGATACTGTAGCATGTCTACTAGCGCCCTTTTATTTAAGTTTGCCCAAATTTTTTAAGTAGTCAGAAAATTTACGCCGATGTCCACGTTTTCTGATGAACTTAATTAATTCATTACAAAACTTCTGTGGCATGTTCGCTGGCCCAATTTAAACCGAATGGCTTTAGGGGTAAATAGTTATTTATTACCTCATTAAGGCATATTAATGTTTCGTACGCACTAAGGTATTTCAGAACGGTTTCATTGTGTGTACAATTTTGAGTCATGAAGGTTTTAAATAAAACTGGAAATATATCTCAACCTTAGAATTATGAACTGAAACAAAGTTTTCTTTAATAGGAATTAATAATTCAAGTAGTTAATTTATATTAATAGCTATCACACTAAGCTGTTACGATAAACCAGCAACTTAGCTCAGACTAATTACTCTACTCGTAAATATTTCCCTGAACGCAAAACATAATTTACAAGATTACCCAACTTATTCTTTCATATTCCCAATTTTCCAACAATACGTCTTTATGAACAACAAATTATGACATGGAACTCTCCCTTAATTTAGCATCGCGACATAAAACAATCTGTCATCTTCCAAAACTCCTGATCAACAAGTTATAATCCCATAAATCCTTAAAACCCTGACAGGAACAATAAACTTTATAGCTTTGAACATTTTCTAGGACAAGAAAGTGGAACAAATTGCTTAGGTGAAAACCCTGCGGTGTCGTAAAGATCCAAGCTTAGTTTCCTTGGCGGTACTTCGAAAATGTGTTACTCTTGGGGACTTACAATCTTTTAGAACAGGACTGGTAGATCCTGTACTTTTTTTAAAGGTTTCTGAACTTATTTTAATTAAAAGATGTCACATGGTAGTAAGGTAGCTTTATTACACGACTGCCCAAAGAGGAGTGTAATGTTTTCAGGGCTCATATATGTATGTGAGTTTCTATGTTCTACCATAACTTTTAAATGCCTGATCAGATTTGGATGTAAGTATGTGATATCGTTCTAGAACTCTTACATCATTTGGACCTCTAAGATTAAAAAGTGTTCCCCACAACCACACAGAGGGCCCCCGACAATAATGCTTTTATTTTATTTTTTACTTTTAATGATGAGAGGGCCTGAACAAAATGACTTTCTATTAGCGATCACGATGATGGAATAGTTGAAAATTAACTGACAACCTTAACGTAATCCTGCAGGGTAATTGCGTAATACACTAACAGTAGCAATGGCTTTCATTTGGATAGTTCAACAACATTCATTGTGTTATTTAGGTACGTTGTTGAGCAGACACATTTTTCGAACATATGAAGCAATAGATTAGTAATATCCTTCAAAATTATTCAGATTGTGATTGATAGTGTGTTACAAATTAGGGTGCTTTTAAAAGTCGTTGTAGAAATACGAAACGCTTTGAAGACACTTTGTTAATCTTAGAAGCATGAGAAGGTACACTTATAGTTTTCCTGAATTACTTCAATACATAAACGGCAAGACCAAACACTTGACAAACGAATCATTAGTTCACTAGCAAAGATTTTACAAGAAAAAATCACTCACAAAAATATTGTAGGCGCCATGCGGTTCACGATCGTTTTAACAAACTTTGCTATAACATTACAAGCAGGCGTTTCACACAAAATGAAGCGTCATCACCCCATTCCGGCTTTATTTTACACAAAATATGTAAAATAAAGAACATAAATAATATAATACTAAAACGTGAGTATTAATTACGAGAGTATGATCCGAATTTGGCTCGGTTCTGTGTTGTTTTAGTGGAAAGCCTGTTTGGCAAATAGACTAATGAGCTTCTACGAGTTATGTGACGTTCACCCCAATCAGTTTCACAGATTTGCTCTGTATAGCTTTTGTATTAATAATGTCAGCATGCTGTGTTTTAAGCCTCATATCCTACATAAATAAATAAACAAATAGAAATAAATAAATAGATAAATGAGCAATATTTGTAAATATAGGTATATATTTGTAATCACGGTCTCGAAAACGGCTCTAACGATTTCGATGAAAGTTGCAATACAGGGGTTTACGTTGGCGAAAATCAATCTAGCTAGATCTTTTATCTGGAACAATTCGTTTTCTCTATTTTCACCCGAGCAGAGCTCGGTTACGCACTTACTAAATTATTTGCTAGGATTCGATAAAAATAAGTATGCAATTAGTGCTCGCATTGTCGAATACGTAATTTGTTATTTTCACATCAAATATGGCATACGTATATATTTATTTTAATAAGTGTATGAATACGATATATTTAGTTTATTCATTCTATATAGTTAATTTATGAAAGATTTATAATGGTTTACTCCGAAAAAAACAAATACCAATTTTTTTTTTAATAATATTGTTAATACCGCAAATTTTAAAATACCTCTTGTTTTGCTGACTTCGCATACAAGCAAAATAATTGTATTCATATATAATTTAATATTTCTGATAACACTAAGAAAATCTATCTACAAAATATCAATTAAACCATTACCTAAATTGAACTCAACACCAAACTTCAAACAACTTATCCACCGTAACTTGTCTTAGAATTTGGTTAGTCAAATTGTATCAGCTCAAATTTCAAGTAACACAGTAGGTGCATTATCTACTTTGGATATAATTAATATAGATTAATTAAATTAGGCAAGTGTGTGGAATCTTGTTATGAAGACAAAACTAGAAGGTCGATAGTGTATTTTCGGTATCAATTCGATAGTTTACACAGAAATGCACTCGAGAGATGGACAAGGCAGGGTCCAGTAACTGCTGGTATCTTTAGAGTACTACAATATGGATGAGCTTTCGGTACTGTGCAGGTAACTAAAAACCTACTTGGTCACCAAAAGTGTCTTTAAATGGATACACTTCTTTATTACTTCATTTAAAATGGGAAATATTTTACTGATCCCCTAATAACTTGACCTTCATATGATGTGCGCTTTTTAAAATTAATAAGCTCCTAAAAACTTATTGGGGTTCTAATGATGCACACTTCTACCTCCATTAAACATAGGTTAGGCTAGTTTAGAACTGCGAATAAACACGCGCGGGCCGAGCGAGCGAAGCGAACGGTGCCGCGGCGGGGCGGTCGGCGAGCGCTACATCCAAGTTGGTACTTGGCAATTTAGTATTTTTAAGACCCCAAAATAGGAGCTATTTGAGCACTCATTATAATAGAGTATTTCGAAAAATAATGTTGCTAGGGAATTTAAATGAGAATTATTTGAGGTTCGATTAAATTTCAGAACGCAAAAAGAAACACGACGAAAAAGATACACAAATAAAAACCTAGACAGATATTTTCAACTTACTGCTGCATTAATGTTATTAAATGAGTTAAAAATGCACGTTATTGTAAGAAAGTACATTTTTTACTCATTTATTAACATTGCTTACGGTAAACTGCAGAAGAATCAATCTCAAATTGAATCTTAGCGACATAGAATAAATCTAGCAAGAAAAGGAAGAACTGTTCCATCTGTAACAACAAACCCATTTCCTCAGAGCTATTCAATTCGTACTGAAGAAAGGGAACCTTAGCAATACGAAATATTACTTACATTTTTTTCTACGTTGAATCTTTCTTGTATTCTCGTATAACAAAAAAATTGCTCGATGTTTTTCCGATATCAACTATCATACCAACATTCAGTGTCGTGTTTTATATTCATAAAGACTATTGGAATTCTGGATGTGATTCTGTCTGGATATGATTCATTGATTTAGTTATTCCAATATTGTGGTTTGAGAAACAGTACTTTTGGGCAAAATAAATCAATAAGAATAAAACGGATAAAAGCTGCGGATTTTTTCTTGGAATATTTTTGTTATGCATAGATTTTTCATAATCTTATGAGCCGAACAACGGAAAAACCTAAATCAGATGTTGTCAGATTTGTAGGTATAATGTATCGTAAAATGCCACACGAAAGATAGATAGATAGAATAGATAGATAGATAGATAGATAGATAGATAGATAGAATATTCTTTATTATGCCCACCATACAAATTACAGAAATAAATTTGAAAGGACTCTGAAATCCATACTAATATTATATAAGCGAAAGTAACTGTCTGTTTATTTGTTACGTTTTTACGACTTTTTTTTATTTTTTGGTTGGTATATTATCAAATAACTTCTCCCGCTCTGGGCCGAGCGGGAGGGCGTGTCAGACTCTTACTGACTAAAATCCACCCGTGTTCCTTGGGCCACGGTATCCCTTTCGGACTTTCCCGCGACCCCGGCAGGCATCGGTCCTAGTGGACCCCGTCAGTTGTGCTGACATTTCTAAGAGGCGCGCGTGGAACACAATGCGCCGTCGACCCGGGCCTGGTCGTTATCGGACGGCGAGCTACCCATTGCTCACCGTCCGCAAGCCCGCGCCTACGGTGGCCGGGAATCGGCCTGGACCTTTTCGCGACTTAACGGCTGAACGGATTCGGATGAGGTAAACGGACAGATGATCATGGCCTGGGTTAACTGAGGACATAGGATACTTTTATTTCGGTAGTACGTTAACGTGGCATAATTTCCGACCTCCATGCGGGCGAAACCGCGGGCAAAAGCTAGTGTTAAATCATTTACAATTCCATTCCCAATTATTAGTATGCACGTTAATAGCCATGGCTAGTCGAAACAGCACTCAAAGCTTTAATTATCTGTATCTACTTACACACCAACAGTAATAAAACAGTCCCCAACAAGATGTCTTCCCTTCCCATTAAATAGTTCCCAACTAATCAAGCGCGGACACAATATCCATAACTTCATTAAAACCCGATTCACAAACTCGATTATTATGCCCATAGCAGTTCAGCGTCTTTTTATGGCCAATAAAGGACATGTTAATATTCAATACGAAGATTTTATAACTAAACTTTTCTCGTTAGTTCCAAGTTTCCGACGGGTCGGATACAAGTCTTGGGTTCCGTAGCTGCATAGTGCATGGTTCCAATACCAGTTTTTCAGCAGGCGGTGACACTACATGTTTTTGCAAACGAGTCACATATTGCGGTGGACTGGCAAGTAGTCCAATATGGGAATACCTTCTGTAAGCTAGTTTGGTTTTCAATAAGTAGCCTTGATATTTAGGTTAGTGGGTCTGCCGTAGCCGTTGGTTTTACTTAGTTTTATGAACAAAGAACTACGATAGAGCCTAAACAAACTGAAGACGTAAGGCCAGAAACTAAATAAGTAACACTTCTTTGTGAATTAATTTGATTGCCTTCATTTGTTTTAGCAATAATTATAATAAGCAAAACTCTGAAGTTAGAGATGTCTGCGAAACACATATTCTCAGACTCATATATGCCATCCTGTGTGATAGATACTAGACACTTGATTTAATTACATTCAGCCAAAGAGCGGAACGTGTACGATGATGGACGTGAAGGAATTTAGGGCAACGGTCCTTCATTTTACTTTAACTCAATTTGTTGTATAATGTAGTTTGTTATCCGTTGAAGGAGTTTAAGTAGTTTTTAATACCTCTCGTTACGGGCTTTGTTTAAGTCTAGGATAAAATGCATCTAATACCTATCGTTCTTATAAACTCTTAGGGATAAAATTCTTTGGTAAGAAACTGCTAGCTCAGCAACTAAGGACACTGGCGGAGATTTAAAAAATAATGGGACGGTTTAGTTGGTCGATTATTGGTTCAGTGAAGGAAGAAAACAATTTCTAGTTACAACAGTAAAAAATGCTAAAGAAAAAATGATATGATAGTATAGACCTGTTTTTCCAGTATCAACTTTTCCTAAAGTGGGCCGACGTCGTCATGTTTGCGAAACGCAAAGAGAAGAATACATTCACAAAATGTTTCACTAAAATGGTTTTTATACCAAACGAACACAACACATTGAAACCAATATCATCACACCGGGGCGCCGCCGCCGTCTGAAATATTCAGAGCAACATTCAAATTGGCTTTCGTTAATCGTAATAGGTCCCGAAATTTCAACGGACATGCGTAAATCGGGATTAAAATATATCGGTCCACAAATTGGGCTTCAATTCTGTAGGCAGTTAGCGTAATCCGTCTTTGTAATTGGTTTTGCGGGTAGTTTGCAGTAAGAGTTAAGTGAATGTTTGACACTTTTGTGTTTCGTTTTAAATGAAATGTTTAGGTGTTTCGAAAGTTCTGGTGTGGTAACTTTTGACACGTGGATTTTCAATTTAGCGTTTGTTATACATTTAGTTGTTGCTGGGTGTTTAGTCATACTTCAGTTCTGTTACTCTGAATAGTTTAGTTCATTGTTGGTATTGGTATGTCTTTTATGTTATTTTAATTCTTAATCGGATGAAGTTAGGTTTAGAAGTATTTGATTTCTGTTTTTTTTTTTCTCACCAGTTGGTAATTGATGATCAGGCCGAAGGAGGAAGCGAGCTTCACCCGGAATCCTCAACCATATAGGAACGGACTATCTTATATACCGCTCTAACTGCCGAAACACAATAATGCGGTTAACATTGTTTTTATGGAGACAGACTTAGATAAGATGGTGGTAGCTAGCCAGGCGGACTTAGAACAAGCCCTGGGAATCGAACCCGAAACCTCTGGGTCTGAGACAGGTGGTCTAACCACTAGGCTGCAGAGAGACGGTCGCTTCGCTGCGATGTTCTCTTGATTTAGGTTGTTCTTGGTACTAAAACAATTCATAGCTCATTTTAATTAATAATCTCGAGACTCACAATAATTCTCTTTGATCAAAACATAAGAACTTCGTTTCCAGAATTTCGCTTGAATTAACTTTTGTCACTTCTTTGGCAAATTTCAAGACAAAATTTTAACTCTTCACATCTGCGTCCATATTCAATACTTGTTGTTTGATCTGCTAATTGTTTTGAATAATTTATTTCACTTGACGAGTAATTAAGAACTTTGTTAGGGACTGGGTACTTTTATGTTAATACTATAGAATTTATGCTGGTTTAAAGTACGTGATCAAAGTTCTAATGCCTACGTCGAAACCTTTACTGAATATGTATGGGATTGTCCGGGCGTTGTTTCTATTTGTTTGTTTACTGATTATAAAGGGATCAAACTTGTGAGAGGTTCTTTGTTTATTTATCATAACTGCTGTCTTCTTTGAGTGTTTGTGAAACTGACTAGGGAATTTTATTTTGGGTTTTAATTTATTAAAATCTTTGGCTTACATTTTTGAGAAACCTTGTTTTGCTTCATTTCCAATGGAATTAACATTTTTAAGGCTTGTTTCAATTTATTACTTGGCAGATAATTTCATAACAATTCTGTTTAATTTTTTGTGGAACAGACATAGGCGTAAACAATAAATGCAGACATGATACATGTTAAAACCAAAGATAAAGAGAGAAATGCCATTGTAGTGAAAACACAGTATAGCGACGCTTTTTGAGTTTACATGGTAGGCCAAATGGACAATACTGCAATGGATTAAATGAACAGACTGACATCGATTGCCAGACCGCGATGCGATACATTCAATATTATAACCACAACTGGAAATTCGTTTCGCGGTATTTGCATACACGGTCGGATATCACCCAGTTTTTGTGACGTGAGACAACTATATAAATTAAATATAGGTTGGTTTAATGTAAGCTAACGTCGATGTAAGTAATTACAGCTCCAACATATTTAAAAACACTCGACACAAATTAAAACCCGGAGCGGGATGAAATAAAATTAAACACAAAAGCGAAAAAAATGAAAACATGCCCCGAATTGCCGCTTTTAAGCTGAATATTAAAATGGGGTAAGCACAAAGCATGGTAATCCATTTACGTAATTTTATTTTGAGTTCGCATAACCGAACTGTCATTCCTGCTGACGCCATACAAATGAACTGAAGGTGACTTGCTAGAAGCAATGATGGATTTTTAAATGTTAGCGACACTGTAATGGGGTTAGGGTAATTTATGGGCGTTCTGAAATACTTTGAGTACCTGTTTATGTATAGGAAATTTAGGAGAAAATGCGTATGAAAAGAGTAAAGCATTTTCTGTTAACAACGAAATTCTCAAGTCATTTTCTTGTACATTTGACTTGAATGTGCTTGGGAGACATTTTGAGTAGGTATGAAAGGAACTGATTATGTGAAAGACTTCATGTTACTTACCTACATGACGGTTTTATTTGGATAATAATTAAGATGGTGTTCCTAAAAAAAAAATTGTGGAACAATCAGGGAAATTTTTTGCTTATCAAATTAGCACACTACGTCAATTTGTCGTCTTATAGCCATTTCCTATAACTGTCAAAGAATTACAGTTGTGATTCGAATACACGGACAATTTAATTTGGTAGTCAATTTGATAAATACTCCAAACTTATTGGGACTTATATGTTCAAGCCGTTTGGGGTTGATACAGTAGGGCCATGGGGCCCGAGTGTCCACTTAGTTTTTCAAGACATCGCCAAGCGATTGGTCGACTCTTCACGTGACCAGAGGGCTGACCTATTTTTTGTCCAAAGAATCAGCATTGCCATATAACGTGACAATGCTGCCAGCCTTTTGGGCACTTTACCTATTGACAGCGATGCTGACGATTTTTTGTATGCCTTATGATTCTTATTATTTCCCCCCCGTTTTTATATACTTGTACATATTATTTTTATTAATATTTAAATCTGTTAGTTTTTAAATTATGTATGATAAACAAATTATTTGTATCAAGCAGAGATAGAGTCTTTTGGCCTCGTGACTTAGTTTTATTTTAATTTTACTTTTGTTTTTTTTATGTTTTTATCAGTGTGTTTAGTTTAATTTGTGATCTCCCTGTGCGAGTCACAATCAATACTTTTACGTTCTTTATTTTCTTTCTTTTCTTTATTTCTTTCTTTCCTTTATTTTTTTCTTTCCTTTCTTTCCTTTCTTTCCTTTCTTTCCTTTCTTTCCTTTCTTTCCTTTCTTTCCTTTCCTTTCTTTCCTTTCTTTCTTTCTTTATTTCTCTGAATTGACTTAGTGAGACCTGTAACAAACTTTAAGCCTTTATAACACTATTCTAATAATACAGAGAAAACAAAATAACAAATTTTTGCACTCAAAAGTTTTGTTTCAACCATCAGAAGATACGCTATTAATGTAGATATCACTGTCTAAATAATTAACCTCAAGATACTCCGATAAAATAACGACTATTTCCCTTCCGAAGCTTCATTTATAATCTACAAAAGAAAAACTATCCAGTCTACTAGTTACAAATTCACTTCGCAAACTGTTAAAAGATTCCTATCAAAAACTACTTCTATGCTAAGTGAGCGAAATCAAAAAACAATAACCTAGTTATAATAAACGGGAAACAATTTATAAAACTTGAACCAACTTGGGGAGCATTCAAATCTGCTCTGGCGCGCTCGACTTTTCAAAGTCACCGCCCGTAATTCATATTTCTGCAGTCTTTGTAAGAATTTCTTTCTTAAAACGAGTGTTTTAAGAAAATTTCCTATTTCATACTCCGCGGAGTCCCAGCTTGCGGCACAATTCGGTATCTGTTTTATTAACTTTCTTTAGTTCCTTGAGTTGATGTAATGGATGATGATTTAAATAAAAAAAATGTTACGTCCTATAATTTTTTTATTTTAGGTACATTTTTTTACAGCTATAATTCTTGTGTTTCTCGTGATAACATAAGGCTTAGTAGGTAGGCTACCTATATTTAATTAGAAGTAAAACTACAATGGTTATGATAACGGATATACAGCTATACAGGGTGTCATCGACGCGAACCCGGTTACCATGGATTCAATACATGATTCTGAACCCTCCTGCGTTGAAATTTTTCATCGGTTATTAAAATGAAAAAACAGTTGCTCCATACATTTTGACGGTATTGCACTTTTCTATGAAACCGCTGTTTTTTTTTTCATGTACTGAATCCATGGTAACCGGCTTCGCGCCGATGTCCCTGACACCATATCTACCCTACCCTAACGAAATGTCGTTGTCCCTTTTTACTATGATTACGAGATACTACAAAGTTTAAAAAGAGAATAAACTATAGCAGTTACATACATACATAAACTCAAACCTTCTTCCAATGGTGGTAGCCAGAAACTACAGAACGACACCTGCTAGTATCCTTCCGTACTCCTTTTGTCTTGTTGATACATCTGTTCATACATGCATGCCGGTCGCGAGCAGGACGCACCTGCACGATTAGCATGACAACCATAGAAACAGGTTTTGTCGACCGAAGAATAGACAAAATGACAGATTGTGATTATTTATCTGTCATTTTCTCTATTCTTCCGTCACTACGCGTGCTGACCTTGCTGACGAATTTCACCAATAAGGTCTATCTTCTCCTAGAGCATCCTCTCCCGTTTTCATAGCAGTTAATAGCTATGAAAACAGATCCTTGATTGGCACAATAACCTTACGTGTCGAAGTTCTACATTCAAAAAGCATAAAAGGAACCTTTTTGAAGCAACGTCGGCCTTACTTTTCACACGTCACATATTCACGTTACATCAAAGCCAACTTTATCTATAACGAAAGAGCCAAATTCAAAATACGTCCCAATTAACGTTATTTGGAACACTTAATAATAGCCAAGGTGTATCTTAAATATTCCTTTTGTCTGTTGTAAGCTTTAATAAAATGAACAAAGTTAAAAGATTATTTACCATCTTCGGCTCTAATTTCAATGGAAATGAGGATTTCACGAATCACGCTTCTGAACTGGGTACTTTGATTTCAATGTTCATTGGTATTTTAAAATAATGACTTCTTAGAGTATTGTACTTTGGGCTGAATTTAATGAGATTGAGGCAGTATTGAGTATATATTGAGCTCATTGAAATTCATAATACATATTGGTGATTGATGATAGGTATGTCGCAAAATACAATATACGTAGATATATTTAGTAACCTATTCCACTTTTAACTATTCCTGAAGCGTGCGTGTTGCCACACCGAGCGCCGGACGCAGAGATGAGATGGATGTCGTGTTGAGAATTAAAGCGAGTTTTAATGAACAAAAATAACACAAAATCACGCCTGTTTTTCCCGAAGGGTTAGGCAGAGGTGAATTTATAGTATACCTTCATTTCGCCAGTTATGAAGTTCCATGTAATAGGGGGCGAGCCTATTGCCATCAACCGGGCACAAATCCAAACTCGGGGCTGCTACTGAGAAATTTTAGATGAAAAACTCAAACAGTAACACTGTTTAAGTCGACTTACCTCATATTGTCTATATTCCCGAAGGGGTGGGCAGAGTGTATGGCACACTCAAGTGTTAGTTATGTTTAAGTCTTAAAACATTTTTGATTACTATTACTTATCTAAATTATTTATATTATGTTTAGTAAAAACATTTTTTTTGACTTATTGCCATCTTAGATTATTTATACGTCTAGATAGATGTCGCGCTGAAGAAGAACTAAAACTAACAAGCCTTTTTTATGATGGTGTGCGTGACAGCTACGTCTTACACTCGCGTTACGTCATTGTGCTTTTCTCGTGTGCGTGCATTTAGCGGCTAACGGTTGGACGCTATTTTTTCGACGAGTTCAAAACTTTGGCTGTCTATTGTATATCTTTGATTGCCATACTGTGTGAGAAAAATGTATAACTATTATGGGTTGTTGTGAATAAATTAAATTAGAAGCCAATGTGCGCATTTACAATGTCTAAGGTGACGATATTATCGTGTACGTCCACGACATCACGATAACACAGGGCAGTAAAATGTATGGCTTTTAAACCGTCCGCTGTAACGTCAAAACGTGCTCGTATTTTCATACATTTTATGGACGTGGCCGTCCATGATAATAATATCGTCACCTTAGAAATAATAACACCGCACATAAACGTATGCATTTTATTCGGTAAAATTGGTCATCCTGCACTACCAATCATAAAAAAAGAAAATGGAATTACCAATCACAGTCTTGAATTCAAAAGCATTTATTCTGGGAATAATTTAAATTCATAATTATTTTATTGGCATAATAAACTTGCATGGAGCTTACGAGCAAAAGCTGATGAACGTAGATTTTATATTTTTCCATTAAAAAGAGAAAATATACAATCTTCTTTACTTCATTTTAAAATATATTTAAATGAAAAAGGTATTAAGTTTTATTAAAAAATAAAGTACAACAATATAATAGGTATTCCTTTATTACTTTAGTAATTTTTTTTTGCAAACGGGATTTATTTAAAATTATCGTCCATTATTGGATGACAGCTTAACAATGTATAATATTGTGATTTTCACCATCACTGCTCACCAATATTCACCGTTTTTGAAGCAGCTGATAATTATACAATACTCACTCGAGACCTATGACTTTGCTTTATTTCTTAAGACATCATGAGTAATAGTAATAGTAATTTCTGTACACATTACATCAATGAGGTCTCGACTCCTGAATTAGGACATCCTGTATGACAGGGGTCGAGGTTGCTCCAGTTACATGGATCAATATGAGAAGGCTTAGACTAGATACAATCAATTTTTATTTTTTAGAATTATTATAAGAAAATTAAAACAAAATATTTTTTAATAATTGGCAAAAACCCAAAGAACAAAAAAAAAGTATAAATCTAAAACATAGGTCAGCTGTTTTAGAATTGAATAGGGGTAGCATGTGTGTGGTGAGATTTTGGATGGATGTGTGAGTGGATGGAGGGTGATCTATTATTATTCAGACGGAAAATACTTAAATATATATTGTGGATTCCACTAAATAATGTACTCAATTGCTCCTAGAAGAGTTCCATGACGAAGCAAAAATCGTAGTGGCACAACTATGCATTATTCTGACACTAAATTTCGCGCTTGTATTCAGCTCCGTATTTTCTAACCACAGTGACACAAGGTTCCTGCTCCGAAGCAAAATTACTGGAAAACCCAACCAAATGAAAATCACCTTTACGCTTAGCAGAGCAAGGGTTAATCTGATTGCTAATGTTAAAATTGCACTTCATTATTTGACAAACGATTTAAAGGTGACTTGCAAAATTTATCGCCGATTTTATTTTTGCATCCCCGCCCAAGTTGACAAAGAACGCAACGATAAATTGCTAAAGGGGTCACGTTAGGTATTTTTCGATTATACAGGAATTTCTCATCTACAGGTGCTGTGAAACATACATTGTTCTTTGAAGTATTATTCATATGAGAATAATGCTTTTACAGGTATGAATTTTTGACGTTCAAAAGTGCCTTTTATGTGCCTGTTGATGTGTTAGTCTGAAGTTAATATTTAAATTATTTGTAAGTCTGTAGTGCATTTTAGTTCATTTCAGTATTTACTTGACTTGTAATGTTGTTAAAGTTAATATGTTGAGTTTGATAGGTATCAAATAAGTAGTTTATTGTATCTTTGTACCCACAACTAATGACAGGATTAGTGGCATGTAAATGTTTTGTCGGTATTTGGTTGGTGCATTCTGGTATTTATTTATTTATTAAAACTTTTCACACACAAAAAGGTACAAAGGCAGACTTACTGCCTTAGGCATTCTCTACCAGTCAACCTAGGGTGGTGAAGAGATTAGATGGCAGGTGCAGTGGTGGTGAAGTGTAGATATAAGCCGGGTTGTTATTGAGGTCCACCACAACTATTCGTTTTCGTTATTGAGTGATTCCTGTTATTGTGGTTAGTTGTAGGATGTTTTAATTTGTTATTAATATAACAGATAGACTCCTGTTGTAATAGTTTTACATTTTCTCAATAGGATCGGTAAGTTTTCTTTATTATCCTGAGTGAGTGTTTTGTGGTTTTAATATTTATTGATTAATTGTTATTGTTTGTAGCAATGAAGTCGTATGATTGAGCTTGTTAAATGTATTTATTTGTTTATCAAATAGAGTAAATTTAAATTCATGTGAATTAGAGATGATATTACTTTTGTTCTGGTTTTAGTTTGGTGGAAGTGAACATTGACATTGTCAGGTTTTTGTTGCATCAGCCAAGTCTGTCAACAGTCTGTGTATGTCTTATTTATTTATTCACTACAAGCATACAAATATCCTTACGGGCTAGACCGATAAGCATAGGAGCAGTCTTGCTTTCCTTATGACAGAGGTAACCAGTGCAATTTGGTTCTGGAATATCTCAATCCCTTGTTCCCTCAGTTTAGGGGGATCTGGGTGTAAGGCACATGTCTTATGAATAAGTATGAGCATGGAATAATGCTTTGTAGGGGTTTGGTCCATGAATCATTTGTCATTACACATTGTATCACAGAATCGTTTTAACACTATTTACCAGCTAGGTGCCAGAGTTTCTCTGAGAGATTTTTTCAAAGATATTGGTATCCTCACGGTGGCGTCCCAATTCATCTTCGCCAACATCTTATATATTAGGCAAAATATACACTTATACACTAAAAACAGTGATTTTCACAATGTTAACACTAGAAATAAGGACAAACTACGAGCTCCCTTTCACCGGCTTCATAAGGTTCATAACTCATTTGTTGGGCTTGGTATAACCTTTTATAACAAGCTACCCTCTTCTTTGCTAGATTTGCCTTTTGATGCGTTTAAAACGAAAGTAAAATCCAAGCTTTGTTCAAAGGCATACTATTCTATAAACGACTACTTAAATGATAAGAATAGTTGGTCGCTGTGATTAACTCAAGACAATGTTTATGTTCTTTCTCCAGATTACCTACTGACAAGTTATATGAGTTTATATAATTGTATTTTTTTTATTTTTTTATTCGACTTTATAAGTCAAGCTATTTTTAATTTTATTTCAATTTATTGTTGACATAATCTACTCATTACAATGTTTTTTCTAATGAGTTGTATTGCAATATGTGGTTAGCTAGTGACCTCGACAATTGATCATATTAGTTATTGTTATTAGTAATTAACTGTTTGTTTTATTTATTTTATCTCGATGGTCCTAGTTTATCATTTATAACTTCCAGTTACAACTATATGTAAGCGGGCACGCCCTTTATGCCTGGAGGCTTTTATTTAGATAAGTTCTGTTTACGTTTAGTTTTTATTTCTGCCTGAGTATAGTTCTCGATGATGTTGTGTGGTATATTGGCGTGTGCTAGCTAACATATGGCTAATAATTTAAATTATGTTTTGTGTTGCGTAATCTAAATTATCTAAATTATTTTGAATACTAGTATATAGAATCTTATTTTTTTGTTCTTCTAACTGAACAGACAGCTGTGCTGCTGGGGAGTTTGTTGCGCCACTTCTTCTTCCCAGCTAATGCACTAGGAAGTGGTGAAGGGTGGGCGTTTTGGGGGACTGTCTTATGTAATTTTGACGTTCGAAAAGTGCTGATTCTCAGCCTAGTTTGAATAAATGACTTTTGAATTTTGAATTTTTGAATTTTGAATTTTAACATAGTATCTTGTACTAGTATTTGAATGTATGAGTGTAAAATTACACAGTTTTGCTTTATTGTTTTAATTTACAAAATAGATATCATTTATCAATTTATGGCAGGATAATTAAGCCACTTAGTGCTTAGGCAAGTCACTGAGTATCTTGTACACGGTGATTTCTTTTAATTAGGTATATTTGTTTGTTAAAAATAGTAACTCAGTGGTATAGCCATGAGTATAAATATAATAGCATTTTAATGGGCTGGTGTTTATATCAGTAACAGGTATGTGTAACGTTAGCTGATAAGGACACGGCGGACTGTTCTTCCATAATATTATTATCCTTGATGTCAAGCTAGATCACACATGGTATTGGTTTAACATGTTATGAGCATCTCGTGCTAAGCATGTGCACACTGTGCCAAATATGTACCAGCTAGCAACATACAATCAATGTTGTTAAGAGTATCCCGTACTCACTGATAACAACCCAGTTAGTGGGGTAAAATCCCGCACTCGCTATAGGGAGTTTAATGCTTTTGCATGTTTATAAACATCAAGCAGACAAGCAGGGTTAATTAAGTAAGGCTGTCTCGCCGCCTTCATGCTCATAAATTAAAAGCATATAGAACCACCTTTTTACAGTTTCACCAAGGTCATAGAAGTGGGACTTACCTCTTATGAAGAGTACACACCAGCGTTAGTTATGTAGAGTAACATCGCTAAGTGCATCACGTGCCACATTGGTAATTTCTCATCCAGATAGTAACGTGGAATTAACGTTGCTGAGGACATCTCGTGTCGACTGGAGAGGTAATGGTGACAATCGCATACCAGCTAGCTATGTACAGTAACATCGCTAAGGGCATCACGAGCCTCTCTGGCAGCTTCTCATCCAGCTAGTAACGTGGATGTAACGTTGCTAAGGACATCTCGTGTCGACTGGAGAGATACTGTTTTAACAAATTTGCAGCATGCAGTAAACAGTGTTAATGTCCACCATAGTGCTATGTTATGTTACAGCACAGTCAGTATCACGTACAAGGTGGTCAGTTAGAGCCAGGCACTGTCGCACATTAAGGTTGTGGGACGCCTCAGAATCGAAGTACATCTAATGTTGGTCAGGACTAAGAGTGCTTCTGATGTATTTATTGATGTCATTGATGAGCGCCGCGGCTTCCACTTACGATACACTTAATACACTTTCTATCACATAGCATAGTTAACATTTTGTTATTTTAGTAAGGAGTATCGTAAACTTATTTTAAATTAATATTTTGACGAGAAGGATTTTTTTTTGCGATGTCAGAATGCGTGCGAAAAGAAAAGTGACAGTTCGGTGTTACCAACAAACGAGGAAGATAATCCTATATAAAAAAATTAGCAATATTTTTATCTCTAAAAAAACGCGACGTTAGACGTGTGTCTAAGGAAACTACTCTGTAAATAATTATATTTCAGATCGCCGTGAAGTAAAATTCTATATTTTCTTATAATATATTTTACACTTTAAGAAAAGATATATGCATGGACAGAGCTATGAAAACCATAGATGCCTTATTAAAAAACCTAGAGTAAAAAAAAGTTACTTTAAAGGCGCTATCAATGTCAAATTGTTACCACTGACGTGCGATTGACTGTACCATAGCCACACTGACAAGCAATAACAAAAAATGCACCAATTTTTTGTACCACACAAAACTAAAAAAGAAAATAGATATTCAATTCTGAACACTTTGAATACAAAAATTCAACTCGATAAAAATATTCTTACCGTATTACGTAGGAAACGTCTGGAATCTGTGAATTCCGGAAGTGAATATTGAAAGATACATAACTTAGACACGTATCTATTTTCGGGGAACATTTCTATTACTTTCTCTACGACTGTACAGAGGGGAAAGAGGAATTTATTTGTCGTGTATTCATGAGAAATCTGGTACGTATATGCTTGATTTTCCCTAAATCAAGCATATATGTACCAGGTTCTTGTCGTTGTATGTAGTGTTGTATTAAAGTTTACAAGCTGTATACCGGTGGGATTCACATCGGCAAAAATGAAGAACTTCTATATAATATTTCATCCCCAATTGACCCCTTTAGGCGATGAGTTTTCAAAAATCCTTCGTGTGTGTCCTGAGTGACGGTGCATCCGCGTATGGCGGATTGCGGAGCGGTTTTACACATCCTTAGTGCGCCCGCTCGCACTCCCGACAAGTTCAAACCTGTCGAACATTTGTTTATGCGCCGTTCATTCCGTTTGCGCGGTGCGCCGTCACTCAAGACGCCCACAAAGCCCAGGTACGCACGGGCGATTTTTTCCCGTGGCGATTTTTGTTCGTGCAATGGATTTTCAACGCTCTGCTCAGTGCCGAGAGTTGAAAATCCATCAGTGTGTTTTTTCAACGCGCTGGGACGAGAGTGCGTACTAGCGCGTTGGATTCTCAACGCTCAGCTCAACACTGAGAGTTGTAAATTTATTGCGCGATAAAATCCCGCCGCGATATTTCTACGTCCGTGCGAACGTAGGCTCAGTCCACACTTTCGTTATACAAAAGAACTGTTCTGCAATATTTCATGCTTTTAGACCCAGCGGTTGAGGCCGTGCGTTGTCTATCAATGAATGTATTAATTAAAAAAATATATTTTATAATGCATTTGCTCGAAAAGAGCGTTTTCCAAGCAGTAAATTTGTGCGGAAAGTGTCACTTTTTTTCACTAGTGCCTTTTACTTTTCTGTTTTTTTTTTGATTTTTGAGGCCGTCGTCAGCCCGTCTCCTCTCAGAGATTTTATTATTTCAGAATGATGATGATGACGATGGCGACGATTATGACAATGGTCAAAATCAAAAAGTCGAAGTCAAAGCCAAAGTCGAAGTCGAAGTCGAATTCGAAGTCGAAGTCGAAGTCGAAGTCGAAGTCGAAGTCGAAGTCGAAGTCGAAGTCGAAGTCGAAGTCGAAGACAAAGTCAAAGTCAAAGTCAAAGTCAAAGTCAAAGTCAAAGCCAAAGTCGAAGTCGAAGTCGAAGTCGAAGTCGAAGTCGAAGTCGAAGTCGAAGTCAAAGTCAAAGTCAAAGTCAAAGTCAAAGTCGAAGTCGAAGTCGAAGTCGAAGTCGAAGTCGAAGTCGAAGTAGAAGTCGAAGTCGAAGTCGAAGTCGAAGTTGAAGTCGAAGTCGAAGTCAAAAGTTCAAGTCATGAATTTAGTTTTTATCATTTATATACGTCGTGGTATGTTAGATGTTACACATCATAGGCGACTGCCGTAAGGCTCGCTCGTTTTTTTTTTTTTTCCTCGCGCCATGCATAGTAAAACGTTGTATGATACGCGTGCGTCAGATGATTTCCGTCTCGTGTCGACTTTATACACTCGTCGGAAATCACCTACCTTCCGCACTTATAGCATAAATAAGTATTGTAGATGGCACAGTCTCAGAAAATAAAACGTATTTACTGTAACGTTTCCTTAAGAGCGTTTATCCTTAAACTTGACAATGTCGCAAATAGCTGTAAAAAATTACCTATTTTGATTAATTTGGCAATATTTCTGTATGGAAATAAGAAATGTTGCTAACTAGCGAACTGGAATAATTAATAATGAATTGTTATTATAACATCGAATTTGATGTTATATCCGTGTTAGGTGTAAAAAAGGCATTTGGAAAGTTCCCAAATACTTTCTTTACATATAAAACTAAATATTCGGTGTTACGATATTAATTATTGTATTTCATAATCAATATTCCAGTTCGCTAGTTAGCCACATTGCTTATTTCCATACAGTAATATTGCCAAATTAATCACAATAGCGAAATATTTGACATCTATTTGCGACGTTGCCCGCTTTCAGAATAAACGCTCTTAATATATCTCAATCTTCTTTAACAAAAGGTACTTTAAAATACATAGGCCATAATATCTACAACGAAGCTACAAACAGGAAACAATTTGTCTCCTTATTAAACACCAGCAATATCACCAAAAATAAGCACCTAATCTGCAATATTTTTACTCTAAAATCACGCGATAACAACCTACTTACCCTCTTAAAGGCTTAAAGAACCCAGTGTCGTTGACGAAAATTGATCTACAGAGGTTTCCAGCAAAGTTGAGATGGAAATTCCAAAATTAATGTTAAGGTTGGGATACACGACGCTAGCCACAAGACAAACTCCCCTCACTTATGTATAATCGCTGCTAAAAGTTAAGTCATGATTAATTTCAATGTAACATTTTTTGGGTTAAGGGTTGAGCTTGTCCTAACTTTTAGCAATGATTGTTAGTACATAAGGGGGTATATTTATGGAGTATTAGTGTCAAAGTGATTGGACATACACCACTGCGACACCAAATTGCAGAAGAAGTATTTTCGTTATTTTCCCAGTTGTAGAGACAAGACATATTTGACGTCTAACAGAAATGTCCCAAAATTTGTCGATTTTTAATTGAAATTCAAAAGTTTCAATCGCAGACCGTCGATTCAACGCGAAAGAATGTACGACACTGAATCGAATCAGAATCCCGTATCACCAGTGTCCATATAGACAGCCAATACAATTGCGTTCACTTCAAGCTAAGACTTTGGCTCAATACCCGACGTGGCGACGCAACGTCGTCGACGCAAAAAATCGCACGTCGTGATCACACCATTGACATTTTGCGTCAAGTATCGTCGTGTATCCTTACCTTTAAATTCGCACGTAATCTCACTAGGGCAAAATGTACGTAACACCTCTTACAATAGCTGTCCCTTCATATTAGGTCGGCCGTTCGCCTCCCGGGATTATATGGCTGTAGTAACCGAGGTCTTAGCGCGTTAAGTACTTTCTCGTAGCTAGGTGAAGCTAGGGAATTATGTATTGATTAAATTATTCAGTTATACGATGATGTTATGTGGGAATAAAGCTTGTTTCGTTTAGGTTTTTATTGGAAACGTGGTACCAGGTTGTTACAGATAAGAATTCTTTGTGTGTGCTGGGACCTTATAAGTATCGTGGTTGGAAAAGGAGAGTAAATAAAATTCCAGTGTCCAGAATAGTCTATTCAAATGACAATGAATATTAAGCACAGTGACGCTTCTTACATAAGTTATACAGAACAGAACGCAAGTTATTGCCACGGGTGCGGGGAAAACGACTAGCTGCTGAAGTCTATGGGCGGGGAACATTGTATTTTGCATTGCTAGCGTTATTGTTCCTCATAGTCCCTACGGTTCAGCATGGTGCGTAAAGACGAGCAAAAAAAGTTTTAAATCATGCTGGAGTTTGGGTTTAAATTTTATTTCATGTCTTGATGGCCATAATATACCTACAGCTTTTATCAGAAAGGTGTGGTTATATTTAAGGGTGTGGTACAGACCATCAAAGTGAACAACTTTCTCCATGGGACGAACATCGTAATGGTGAAAAAAATATTAACTGCCCCATACAAAACTTCAATACATAATCGACTTAAAATGTATGGAACGGCTGATTATTTTAAATGCTTCCTGTAAATAACTTGACAACATCCATACTATATTTATACTATAATATTTAAATATTTATGTCGTAGGAGGGTATGTCTCTTTCGTTATCAGGCATATTTTAACTACTGTGGGCGTACTAATGGGTAGTGTTGGTTATTGCGCAATAGAAAAACCGTTGCAGTTCAGATTAAATTATAATTTACGATAACATTAATCACACTAGCTACACAACTATTCGAAACGCGCGACAGTTTCTAAACGACTTCACCACTTGACCGCCACCCATCTAGTCTGAACTGCTCTGCTGAGCGTTATATTGTAGACTCTGGCGAGCGCCGCCACGTTGCGGCGCTGCACGCTGGTGGCGTCCCCATTAGTCAACTCAGTAATGTATTTGCGCCATATAATAATTATTCCTATTATAAATTCGAAAGTAACTGTCAGTCTATCTATGTGTTACCTTTTCACGTCTAAACCACTACACGGATTTCGATAAAATTCGCCAAGGAGACATATGGCATCCTGAAAAAGGACGTAGGCTAATTTTTGTCTCAAACATAATCCTGAACGGGGTGATATCGGGGATGAAAGTTTGTATGGGAAACCCAGCATTTTTTAAGTTAGGGATATAGAAATTCAAAATTTGTGATTTTGGTAAGAATTTTTTTTAAATTTTTTTTTATTAATTAATTACCTGTTTCAGTGTTTTTGTAAAACTATCACAATATGTAATTTTGTTTTTTTTTGTGTACTTCTTTAGTAAGATATTTAAGGAATTGTAAATATAGTCATAGTCCGTATGTTGAGGTAACATTTACCCTCTTATCCATAAACGTTGCTTAAAGTTAAGCGACGTTTAAACGTAAAAATGTATGGTTAAACAAGCGCTAATCATGAGTTAACTTTAAGCAGCTCAAACTCAAAGCATTTATTTCAAATAAACCAAGTACGGTCGGTCAATGAGAAAGATGAAGTTAGTTGCCCATTCCAATGCGTAGGAGGTTCCTATGAAGAAGAACGGGCAAGAAACTCCACGGACACTCTTTTAAATAAGTATATGATTACAAAATATTGGTTACATCATTCATGTCGTAATTATACAGGTGAGAACAATTTAGAAAGACGTGCACGATACAAGTGTCCATAATAAAAATATAGAAACAAAAACAAAACAAACATTAAAATAAATTCAAATGAGCCGTGGCACCCCACTGACGGCGCCCGTTCTTGAACATGACGCATGGAACAGCACTATTTAGCTCAACCATTTTGAAAGGAACTTAATGATCCAATACACACGCTACCACCAGCGAGACATTTGAGTGAGCTTGACTTACTCTCAGCCGCCAGGACACATTTAAGTCAATGGAAGAAGTACCGAGTAAATGTTAGCTTTAAAGTAAGTATATATGTAGTGCTCACAGATTGTGCTATGCAATTATATAATACTAAGAGATTGAATTTATACAATCTAAAGACAGTTTTCCAATCTTCTGCAGCTCCAACAATATTTTCGAATGCTAATCAATTAGTTTATGCGCCCTTGTGGAGCTGGACCAGCGTTGAGCCTAGCATTTTTGTCAGCGATGTAATCCCCCAAATTATAATATGCTTGGCTTATTATTTGAAATTTTATCTGTCTGCTACCTTTTCATGCCTCCGGAACAGATTTAGATGAAAGGTATACGGCATATGCCATGACCTGGGTCAGGACATAGGATACTTTGAATCCCGATAGTACCTACGTTCCTGTAGGATAATTTCCGAGCTTTACGCAAGCGAAGCCGCGGGCAAAAGCTAGTTTAAACATAAAATATATAACTATTGATATTACAAGCAGATCTGGGTCACCTTCCTACGCTTTTCCTACCAATCATAAAAGGTATCCTAGATACCTGTTTACCTCGTCAATCGAGAACCTTTTTTCACCGTGTTTTCATATGAATAATACCTACTTCAAACCTTCTTTGGAAAATAAAAATATTATGTTATTACTATGAAAGCGCCTACAGATTTGTTCGATTTTTAAAAATCATTATTGTAGCTCGATATGGTGTGTTTTGACGATCTATGAGATCTGCATGATTTTTATCGATATGATATTACCTGTTATGCCTGATTGATAAATATCAAGGTTAAAATCAAAATAGAGAAGAACAGAGAATGCTTAGATGGTTTGGTCAAGTTGAGAGGATTAACAAAAAGTATTTACAGGGCAGATGTGAGTGGAAACGCCGGGAAGTGATGCCCTAAGAGGACATAATATAGTGACCTTGTTGGTGATGTTTTTCAGAAAGGTCAGGTGCGTAGTACTCGCAACCGGTGTGCGTGTATATGACCCGATCGCTATGTAGGGAATTAGGGATCCTAGCAGGTCGCGTTCTGTACTTTATAGCTACAACGCTTGAGTTTAAGTTATGTTATGTGTATAAATTGTCTTCACCTTGTTTATCGAATTAATCGATTGATCGTCTGTTCCTTACACATTTAATATTACTCGATATCGCTTGATCACACGATTTTATCGTCTAAATCGAGCAATTCAGTAGACACCTTAACAATAACGTAATACCATAAGCCTAAAACACTTACATCCAATTACCATAATGGCCATCAGTAATTTTGATACGTACCTATGTTAGTAAAAAGGTTAGTCCCTACGAGTATGGATATGACAAGCTATATTGGTAATGATCGATAATACCGTACGTTGAACAAAGTTCAGTTACAAATTATTCCAATGCGCACCAATTAATTTTATGATATTTAAAAAAAATCCTTATATTAATTATGGTAAACATTAAGCAAATATTTTTGAAAACTCATCCCCCATATGGGATTAAATGGGAAATGAACGTTTGAATCGATGTTCACTATTTTCGCAAAATCCCATCAGGCACACGGCTTATAAGTAATAAAATGCGCATTATTACTGCTTTTTTTACAAACAATTTTCCTTATAAAAACAGTCTGTACTATGTACTTAATAAAAGTGCAGACTGTTTTTATTTTAACGCTTTTTTTACATCATTCTGGATTGATACCACTCACTTGACACAATCAACAGTCAAGCCGCTTCCTGAAACATCAAAGAAAAACTTCTTATCGTCTGAGTAAGCGAGAAGTTGAAGAGGAAAGATAAAGATTTTTATTGTGTTGTAGGTCGGAAGAAACCTAAAACTTGAATTAAATTTGACCCTAAATAGGCAACCAAATAACGTGCCTACGTTGAATTGATAGCCAATATTTTAAAATAAAACTTCTTTTTAGTCTTTCTGAACAGTGAAAGAAACTGAACCCTCACTCTCGGGTCGGTGAAGCTGAATCGGATATACTCAGCTACAGTCGGCCGGTGACGCTGAACCGTATTTACTCCGCTTCAGTCGTCATCAGATTTCAAAATTGGAAAATCACATAAGTTTTCACCTCTATCAAATAAGCACATCATCTTTCTGCTCTTGTACCACGTTACTAGGGATCGGCAACACCTTTTCTTTTTCCACTATCCCCTGTCAACCGTCACGCTATCATTCACTCCCATCTCTCTCATGCCTCACACAATACATCCAGCTTTTATATGGCCTTCCTCTCCCGCTCCATCCATCAACATCTATATTAATCACTTTTTAGTCACATTCGTTTCCTCTCTTCTCATCACATATGCTAATACGCCAAACGGTTTCCTTTCAACTTTTCTGTCACTGTTGTCACTTTTAAACTTCCCCTTATATACTCATTTCTTACTTTATCCATTTTCGTCCCTCCACACATTTATCTCAATCAATCAATCATCATCTCACCTCTATCGAGTGGTCATATGCACACACCTTCTTTTATTTTACACGTTTTTTTTTTCATACTCTTTGTATCATTAATACCCCGAGGACACACCATCCAATATGGATGAACAAACATAATATCTTACAATTTGTTTACTTTACAATACAATAATATTGTGATCCGTTTTATTTCGTGAAGATGTAGCCCTTTGTGTGATGGTATTGATTTGGAAATGCCTCCCAAACACTTCAAAGGCCTTTGTTATATGAGAGAATGTCTGTCGAATTTCGGCTTTATACCTACTTATTACTATCTAATTTAATGATTGGATGTTTTTCTGAATATAATAATAACATAGATATAACATCACCCATGTGTTCTCCGAATGGTTAGGCAGAGCTGTACCTATTACCATCCACATTTCGCCAGTTATGATTAAGTACCTTACGAGGATGAGCTCGTGGCTAAGTAATAACTGCCGCACGGATCGAACCATCAGGTTAAACTACGCTTGCCGGGGATGGTCTGTGGATGGATGACCGTCTTTACATACCGAAACTCCTTCATGCCTCGGAAAGCACGTTAAGCCGTTGGTTCCGGCTGTCATTCGTGGATCTTTGACAGTCGTTACGGGTCGTCAGAAGCCCGAAAGTCTGAAAACCAGTCTTACCAAGGGGTATCGTATTACCCAGTTACTGGGTTGTGAGGTCAGATAGGTTCATGTAAAATACTAGTATTCAGCTGCATCCGGTTAGACTGGAAGCCGACCCTAATATAGTTGGGAAAAGGTTAGACAAATTGATTGATTAAGTCCCTTATAAAAAGGGGCGAGCCTTGCGATCAACCGGGCAGAAATCCAAACTTCGGGCTGCTACTCAAAAATTCCTCATAGAAAAAGCGAATACTACTTTGACTGATTCCCGGAATCAAACCCAAGACTTCATGCTCAGCAGTAGCGCTTGCCACCACTATATCAACGAGGTAGTGAATTTATTAAGTGAGTATGTCATGCACACTCAGATGGCAGCGCGTGTGTTGGATCATTGAGCTCCCTTCAAAATGGTTGAGTCGAATGGTGCTGATCCATGCGTCATGAACGGGCGCCGTCAGTTGGGACTGGTCATCTCTTAGCTGCCGCCATGGCAGCTAAGAGATGACCAGTCCCAACTGACTGATTATTTTAATCAACTGACAACTGATTATTTTAATTTTTTATTTATTTATTTTATTATTTATTTACACACAGTAAATTACATATCGAGACGACATAGTTATAGATTTGAGTACAAAGGCACTCAACACATGATTTTTTAAATTGTTCTTTATTTTTATATTTTTATTAAGGAGGCTTATAACGTGCACGTCTTTCTACATTGTTCTCACATGTATAATTTTAACATGAATGATGTAACCAATATTTTGTAACAATTGTTTGATTTAAAAGAGTGTCCATGGAGTTTCTTGTCCGTTCTGCTCCATAGTAACCTACTACGCTTTGGAATGGGTAACTATACTCCATAGGTTTAAGTAATAAAATAAAGGTAAACAAATCGTAAAAAAGGTTTTTATAAATGATACTTTCTTGTTTAAAAATACGATAAAACCAAATTAAATTTATTTTAGATTTTTTAAATAGTTTCCTTTTTTATTAATGTGTGTTAAACTTTATCATTTATTCTTAAACTACTCTTCGTATATGTAACTGCTTGAGCACAATTTTTTTGTTAGATTTATAATAATAATATAATATTTTGTAATAATACTGTATAATGTAAAGAACCCAAACTCTAAACGTCAACGAACTATAACGTTGCTTTATTCTTAAACTACTCTTCGTATATGTAACTGCTTGAGCACAATTTTTTTGTTAGATTTATAATTATAATATAATATTTTGTAATCTGTATAATGTAAAGAACCCAAACTCTAAACGTCAACGAATTATAATGTTGTTAAATTGATGAGTACAACTGTGACGAAGCATGACAACTGAAGTGACATGTATTACGTTTAGTCGGTTAATTGACAGCAGTCTCGTCACGTGTTTTTTTTTTGTTTACCATTATTTACCTACCTAAACCTATGGAGTATAGCTTCATATTTCTGTCTGACCGACTCCTTGACAATTCAAAAGTGCCTGTAAATGGTTTAATTGTAATAAATGCTTTGAGTTTGAATAACGTTTACCTACGTAAATTGTATATTTTCTATTTGTAATGAGTGTTAACGAAAAAGCTGTTGGAGTAAACTAAAGGAGATCGTTCTCTGTTAACTGTTAAAGGTTACATATAAAGCTACCTAGTGTATCTTATTTTGTGCGTTATCAGAATATAAATTCATACAATGTAAGCCAATGTTCGCTAGCAGTTTGCTTCATAGACGAACTTTAACGTGTTTACAGCTTAGTTTTATGTCTTGCAAGTGTTAAAGTTTTTCTATCGAGGCAACAGGATGCCATGAAAACCTATAACTATTTACTTTACAACTCAATTTTAAGAATGGTTTTGTTTTGAGAATTTCTCTGAACTTAAAGTCCATTTGAAATAAGCTTAGACGTCTAACTTAACCTTTTTTACAGTCCGTTCAACCGATTTTAACTTCTATTGCGTTGGGAGCATGACGCAGCTGCAGTAAAAAGTTGGTATTGTAATCACTTTTTTGCTTTTACTGCCATTCTTATGCTACGGTAAAAAAGTCAGAATTGGTTGAACGGACTGTAAAAAAGGTTTGTCTAAATGGCTAATGTTATTTCAAATGGAGTACAGTTGTTACCAATGGAATGAATTACCTAGTTGTTAGCAATGCAAGTGCCGTTAAAAATATTCTAGTCACTTTGGCGAATATTCACCAATTTTGAAGCGAACTTTTCATAAAATTTTATCCAAACCATTCAATGAATGTTTTTCTATGAGGAATTTTTGAGTAGCAGCCCGAAGTTTGGATTTGTGCCCGGTTGATCGCAAGGCTCGCTCCTTTTTATAAGGGACTTAATCAATCAATCTGCCTAGCCTTTTCCCAACTTTATTGGGGTAGGCTGCCGTCTGCAGTCTAACCGGATTCAGCTGAATACCAGTATTTTATATGGAGCGACTGCCTATCTGACCTACTCTGATCAGTTACCCGTAACGCCTGTCAAAGATCCTTGAATGTCAACCGGGACCAACGGCTTAACTTTCCGAGGCACGGAGGAGTCTCGGTATGTAAAGATGGTCACCCATCTACAGGCCAACCCTGGCAAGCGTAGCTTAACCTGACGGATCGACCCGTGCAGCAGTTATTACTTAGCCGAGAGCTCCTCTCTCCTTTCGTTTGGATAAAATTACTGACCGTAATTATATAACGATATTCATTTAACTTAATCCAATATCAATCGATAGTGATTAAGATTTCAACATAATTATGTCCTAATATCACGTATCAAACGCAAACTCTAACCTACAAACACAAAATACACGTTACAATTTGAATTTCGAACCATTGTAATTTGAATTTTGAACCGGAGCCACGGGTGAGCCGCGGTGACCGCTTGGCACTCGATGTTGCCGTACTTTATGCCCAACGTGACGAATGGGTCTACCTACATACGAGCCATTTACGTACCTCTATGCTAAGAATTTATTACCAAGTGTGACTTTCAGCGGTTGAAAACTGGGAATTTAGGTACCCAATATTTTTGAGAAATATTTTTGGGGAATATGACGGTTTAGTGAGCACACAAATTGACTGAATTAAGGTAAGGGGTCACGAAGCCAGTGTTCCATTACTTGCATTTTTGTAACAATAATTTAAAAGAGGGTCATGGAGTTTATTGCCCATTCTTCTCCATAGGAACCTACTACTCTTTGGAATGGAATAGGTTCAGATTTCTGACTGACTGACTCCTTGACAATTCAAAAGTGCCTCTAATTGGTTTATTTGAAATAAATGCTTTGAGTTGTTGTTAAGTTTCAATATTCTTCTTCTCTTGTTTCGCCAGTACCTACCTTATAAAATAAAAACTTATGCTATAGTAAAATGTTATTAGGCAGTCAGCAAGATGTTATTGATGTCACGAAGGGACGCGCGCTTTACTTGTGGTAACCAAGTATATAAACATGTTGTGAATATGTGCGTGAGACGAGTAGTGTCAGCACATAACACATTCACGCACACACACACTTCCGACTCCGCCAATGTATCGGACCGTACCGAGAGCTTCTGCGCTTACACACACACATTCATTGTGTTTGTACACTTCGTAACCACAAGTAAAGCGCGCGTCCATTCGCAAGATAAAAATACTGTAGTGGGGCTGCCGCCAACTCGACCGACTTTTGATTTCTTCTTCTTCTGTCGTGTCTACTCGAGCTTTGTTTTGGTTCGACTCGTAATTTGCTCGAATTTTGAATTCTGTGGTGAAAAATTATTTATTTATTTACATACTTACGCTACCATCACAGTGTTCCAATACTTACATGCACAATGGTCCACTGAAGGACTAAGTGCGGAAACCAAACCCCATAACATAGAACATAGAACAGTGTTCCAATTTGGAAGTTTGTAGATAATTAACAGTTAATTAAATAATTTAAAACGTAAGAATTATATTAAATAGTATCCAGATAGTAAGATTAGGGGATTAAAATAGGCTGAACAAACTGTTCGTGAAGCAAAAACTACACATTTTATAAAAATCGTCAATCACATAAAGGCTCACAAGCCTATTCAAAAGACTTCATTACTACTTGAATAATAAATTAATATTCTAGTAAAACAAGCTCTAAACCACTCACGCCATCGCGTCATCAGCTCTATATAACAATATCTAGATTTAGAATAATGATTATGATAGTTCCAATGAAGACATACTTAGAGCTGTCATACGAAAGTAAGCAATCAGAAAAACTCAACATAACCAATAATTACTTTCAAAGATAATTACAATATAGTTTTCGAAGTATCAAACTGTTGCTAAGGCTGGTGAAGCAATGGTGTAACACAGATTTTCATTTTTCCTTTTTTTCCGAATTTGGCTCTATTGTTTTCATTATATGTTTTAATCGGGCCTATCTGTCTGTTACCAATTAAAAGCTGAATATAATATATTCAGCTTTTATGTCTCTCTCTGTACTGAAAGTGATTTAAGCAGAGAATCATTAAATCTGAAATTATTACCTAATTTAAAAAAAAAAATCACAAGCACAGAATTTATATTCAATTTATCAAACCTCAAAATTACAGCCAATCTTTTTATCAAGAATCATAGTACGGCACTCAATGGAGTGTCGAAACTACTGTGTACTACGTAATATCATCGTCGTCGTAAAATGTAGGTAGGTACAACATTAATTTAAATTATTTTTAACCAAAAATATGGTTACATCACTTTTGCATTACTGTTCTCCAATTACGTTTTTGTTCTCCTGTAAATGGGTTACATACAAACTTACTGCGTCATTCGTTACAGTCATGTGTGAATGATTAATGATAATGCTGTAATGGTTATCATACACGGTTCAACCAACTTTGCCTTTTGATTTGGTTGAATCAACCAAATTAAATCAAGCAGGAGGAGGTCTATGTTTAGTGTACTACGATAGGCTTAGTTGATTGATTGAACCAAATTAAATTGTACCTATAAACAGAGGTGAATCATTCAGAGACAGCCAAAATTTTTGTAAATTGTGCCTTTCAGACACCGTTTTTAAAATTGATATCCTTAAGTTTGACCACTTTCTCACATGATGGAAAGTCAAAAATATTGGATACGTATTTTTTTTTTTTTACGTACCTAATCAAAAGATTACGGCAATACATTGAGTAGGCAATATGTTAAAATATGGCATGACGTCAATAACCGGTAGATTTTATACTGACTTGTGGCGTAGTAAGCCCCCAATCCCCATCTTTTATGCGTTTTATCTAAACATTTTTTTATTAATATGATAAAGGAAAAAATCAGGTGCCGATTTTTTTTTTATTATTTTACTGACGGACTAAATAGTTTTTTTCACCCCAATCAACATCCCTATTATTGTGTTTGTGTAGTAAATCAATTTGGTAGAACCGTGTATTACTGCATTAACATAGACACTCGTAGATACTTATGGTATGTGGAAAAAAGGCGTATCATTACCAGTATTGTTAGCAGAATCGATGGTTCACAGAACAGAAAAAGTGATTAGGTATGACTGTTTTCAGGTGAATTTTCATGTTTACCGGGAATTATTACTATTTCGTGATGGGCTCGTCATGCATGGTGAATTTCTAGGTTGGTCAGTGAGACTCGACATGGGAATTACCTATATTAGGTGACGAATGAATATTTTTTCATCGGAATTTGGTTTTACTGTGGGTTGTAAAAACTTATTTGCAGAAATTGTTCTTTGACTATACACGGTTAATTTTAACTCGTTCTGGAACGAAAAGCCATAAACTCGATCATCGAACTTGAAACGATTGGGACTATTATTTTCAATAAATTACAATTAAAAAAAAACCCGAAAAACCTAATATATTGTTTTTTTTGTGAAATAATGAGAACTCGAAGTAACTGCGATCAATGCATATGTGTGTAAAACGTATCGACGAACGACAACACTTGCGAACGGTACCCATTGAAAAATCCATTCATCGATCAGACAGCATAAACACACATACGTAATAGATAAATAGGTACACAAATAAAAATACGAAAAGCGAATTCAGACTTTATTTCTTAACCGTTAACGGTAACAAATAGAAATTTCACCAAACTAGGTACGAGGTAAGTAGGTACGCAGTTTACTAAAATTATTCTGAGAAGTGTCCGACCGGACTTCAAAAGGATGCACAACCGAATTCCGCGGTTAAGTGTATAAAAATAAGGTCTTAATTCGGTCCAATATTTTCATAGAAAAGGGCACCACCATCTTATAATGAACTCTATTGGACAGATAAAACGATTCATTTTTTCTGTTTACATTGCCTGCCTTTCTAGAAGCCGCCGCGCCGCGGCCGCAAGCAAGCATTGTCGCATAAAAATTGGTTTAGGCAGTATTCTTTTTATTTATCATAAATATGGTAGGTAGGTATGCTTATTAAGTACCTATTAGCTCGATTGGTCGACACTCGATTCAAGGCCTTAAATACAACTCCCAAGCGTACTCGTCGTGTCTAGTTGAAAAGGTACGAGTACTAGTCATTTCGTGATGCAAGAGCGTTGAATGAAATTTCAATTAGTTTCTCTCGTTTACGAGGAGATGTGATAGTGGTAAACACCGTGCCGTGATTCCGATACAAACGAGAGATAACAAGGTGAATGAACTTACACCAACCTATCGTACCAGAAATGAAATACCTACTTGCAGGTACTTACTTCCAGCCGGACTCGCACACGCACAGCTGTGCCGCGCTACGTCATCACCGAGCGGATCGCGTACGATCTTGCGTTTATGAATGAAATAGTGGAAGCGCTACTAAGATTTAACTCGAATGACAGAATAAAAGTGATAAATTTCTAACTTCTATATTAGATGTCTTAAAAAAACAATAACAATGCTAATAGTACCTATTAATCATCTGGAGTCGCTGTGTTTCGGCTCCAGAACGATTTAAAATTAATCGTGTATAGTAGAAAGCGGTCTTTGGTAGAAAAGGAGAAAAGGTTAAAATCGATAGGAAGCTTTTAGGAGGGTTGTTACGATATGGTTAACACTGACTTGAAAAACTGACCAAGTGCGTGTCGGACCACGCACAATGAAGGGTTCCGTAGTTGGGATGAATTTATCCCAAGAACAAACTCAACATTGTAGTTGAAAAACATGGTCTTCCATACAATCCAACTGCAAATGTAAGTTTGTACGCACAATATTGAGAGATTTACCATGGTATTTAAGACCAGAGACTTATATATGCACCAAATTTCAACTTATTTGGTCGAGTAGATTCGGAGTAAATTGGCTGTGACAGATGGACGGACAGCCAGGCAGACAGCCAGCCAGACAGACACACGAGTGATCCTATAAGGGTTCCTTTTTGTCCTTTTGGGGTACGGAACCCTAAAAATCAATAAATTCCTGCCTAAGATTTTTTTTATCGCAACTGTCAATCTTACAAGTCACTAAGAAACAACAATATGAAGCAGGAGTCCCTAAATTGTTTCAAAATCCGTGGCTTTCACTTCTCATACAGTCAAATCAGATCATATTTCACCCTTATGCAAACGCTTTTTGAACCATGTTGAGTCATTTTAAGTCAATTTACAGGTCTGTAAAACTAGTTAAGCACAAGCACGCAACGCAATATCTTGGAAGATCGATTGGTAACAAGTAATAACGTTAACTTCGTACTGAAACATTTTTACAGAAGGTCGGGCGAGCCCCTTTGTGTGGGACATTAGGGTTTGTGCAGACGACTTGTGATTGAGAAATAAAGAAAAAAAAAACGAGCGAGGCTTACAGTAGTCGCATATGATGTGTAACATCTGACGTCTTGTACCAATCGACATCATCAATATTATTATTATCCTGTTTACAACCTCTCGGAAAATGCGTTGGTACCATTTGACGTCCAACTCTAGCACCGCGCGCGCTCATTGGTCAAATCAAATAGCGCGCGCTTCCCCGGCGTTCTGTTACACACTTCCGTCCCTTTTCATGAAATCACTCCCACAGATTGCAGGAAAGAGAGGAAAGAGGTTACACATCAAAAAAAGTCGAGAGGTGTCGTGAACAGAAGATCAAGTTCCTATCGCTGTATATTATGTATTAAATAACAATTAATAAACGAATTATTTTTTTTACCAATGTTGATTGTATACGTATATGCTGTTGGTGTTCTTTAATAATTAAATAAACAGGCACAATTAAATATATTAACAACGATTGAGAGTAATAAAAAATAGAAAATAACTCGTCCTAATGCAAGACTTTCGTGACGGTCAAAATGTTACACTTTTTTCGGTCTAGCTCTTCTCATTCGCCAAGTGTGCGATAAAGAACTCCGTTCCAAAAAATAGAATGCATTTTCATTAGTATGGGTATACTAATGAAAATCCATACTAAAATTCATTCTGCATTGAGCAGTGACAATCTAGTGGTGTGACTGCAGGACTGCCAAGTCATAGGTCTCGAGTTCAAACCCAAGGCACGCGCCTCTGACTTTTCAGATTTATGTGCGTATTTTATGAATATCACTTGCTTCAAAAACGATGAAGGAAAACATCGTGAAGAATCATTACTAATACACAACCTTACTAATTACCTAATACCTGAGAGATATTTCTCGACGGCATGTGAAACCAAATGAGAGGTCCATGGGCGGCATAAAAACTCTGATACCGGGTTAGTCACTAACCACTTGAAAACGAAAAAACAAAGAAAAAAGACTAATAAAAATGCCAATAAACTCAGTGTATCCCAGTTCAGTGCTGGGCATAATATCCCTTCCCTGTTGTTTAGTACAATTTGTTCGAGTTAACTTATATTTTAATATGCACGTGTTTCTGTGACAAATTAATCGATTTTGTTAAGTTCTCTACCCTTGCATTCATTCTGTCTCAATCACCATAAATAAAATAACTCGTCTTTTTGACAAAAGCTAAACAGCACACTAGATAAATTATTCTGAATTCTAAAAGTCAATTTAAGTATTAGTAAAGAATAGTAAAGAATTTATTTCTCAGTAGCAGCCCGGAGTCTGGATTTGTGCCCGATTGATTGCAATAGGCTCGCCCCCTATTACATGGGACTTAAACATAACTGGTGAAATATGGATGTACTATAGATACACCTCTGCCTAACCCTTCGGGGAATGCAGGCGTGATGCAATATTATTTTATGTTTAAAGAATAGTATCCACAGGAGTGTTCTGCTGCAATATTTTAAATGACAGCCACCGCACAGCTGCAAACTTCCATAGCTCTGTAACATTTAAAAAGCGATTTGTCATTCTGCCTTCACAGGACTAAAACTAGCACTTTTCAACAAACACAGGTTTGTAAAAACTGTCTTCTAATAGGACATTACAACAGAGATAAAGTTTGCTGTTAAGGGGCTCATGGCTAAGTAATAACAGCCGCACGGGTCGATCGATCAGGTTAAGCTATGCTTGCCGCGGTCAGTCCGTGGATAGGTGACCATCTTAACATACCGAAACCCTCCCTCAGTGCCTCAGAAAGCACGTTAAGCCGTTGGTCCCGGCTGTCATTCTTGAATCTTTGACAATCGTTACGGGTCGTCAGAAGCCCGAAAGTCTAACAACCAGTCTTATCTAGGGGTGTCGTGTTACCCAGTAACTGGGTCGTGTGTGGAGGTCATAAAGCAGTCACTCCATATAAAATACTGTATTCAGCTGCATCCAGTTAGCCTGGAAACTGAACCCAACATAGTTGGGAAAAGGCTGGGCAGATAGATAAATAAATTTTGCTGTTTAAACACTTAAAAATCTTTACATTTAGGTAAGTACCCAAAACAATTCCCTTAAATTATGTTAGAATCCGAGCCTTATATATTTCTCTTTCATTCCCTATTTTGCATGGAAACTTAATTAAAATTACAGTAAAATGGTGTTATCTCGAAAAGACCAGGAACCTAACACCGGCTGCTGTCGAAACGATAGATATAAATAAAATATATAAACGAAAGAGAAGTTAAGGAAATTAATAGAATTTGTTGATTTTGAACACAGTTTCACGATTCTAAACACTTCTTTGACCAATGAACACAATTTTACCAATGAAACTGAACGCGATCACCACATATACCACGTGTATGAGCTGTCAGTGTCATATTGAAACTGACAGCTCTTGAACTCGGATTCGCAATTAATTGTCGTATTTATCTCGTCTGCTTGTCGTCCGTATATCACTGCAGGGATCCAACAGAATATCAGCATCTGATTACCTTTACCTTATATTAATGTTAATGACTGTTATTGTTAATGACCCCTGTAACACAGGTTTTTCCTAGCATAGGGGTCATTGATCAATATTTTGTACCAGGCTATTTCTACGTATGATAAAGTGTCATCCTGTATGTGTACTTTTACGTCAAATAAATTATTCCTATTATATTTTGAATGTTTTTATAGTCCGTGCGCGACTGCTAGTCACCGCCTGAGATATGTGAGCGGTGAGGCGGGGGAGGAAGATAAAGACCAAGCTAACTCAGTCTGCCAATTTTGTCAATGACGCCCAACCCCCTTCTTACTGCTCACATAACTCAGGCGGTGACAAACAGTCGCGCACGGCCTATAAGATAATTAGTGATGTATCTGTATGCAGACCTACGGTAAGTTTATTAAATGGTTTCCTTTTGTATACGTAGTAGGTGTTGTTTAAACCTAAGAACTAAAAATACCCAATTTTTTTAATTAATGAAATGGAGGTGGCCAGCCGTTCCAGCAGGGGTTCCACGGAATGCAGCAGTTGTATGCATTGAGGCCAACAGAAGATAGGTAGATGCTCTCATTTTAACTTTATTTATATCTCGGGACCAAGTCAATTTCCTATACAGTTATTCTGTTTTTTTTGTGGATTAATTGTTGACTTCATTCAAATTTCTCTTGACAAAGACACCACGAAAGGGTCCAGGTGTTACGCCTGATGCACTGTGATCGCGTCCCAATGTTTCCTTGCCGTCGTCGCCGTGTCGCTTATACTCAGTCGTCGCACCCAATTTGCTTATGTAAATACGCAGTTTCCGTTCTGACCTGAATAATTCATTGCCCAACGTGAACGTTTGACTCCCGCCAGTTTTGAAAATCAACAGAAAACGGAACGTCTACACAAATACAAAGGAATCTAAATTATAAAACTTTTTTTGAAATTAGAATTAGAACGGTCTTGCGAGTAATTCTCATCTATACGTTTGTTTATCTTCAATTTGAATTTGGAAATTGTTTTTGACCTGTACCCGTAGATAAATAACTTTTTAATAAATTGCAATTTTATTGGCAAACTCGGACTGACTCGGACGCGTTTGCGGTTGTTTCGTATTTGTTTATTTACCTTTACGTTTTATTTTATCTTGCAGTCATTACGATTGTTATTTCTTTACTTTGTTCTGATTTTCCTTGTGATTATTATAATATTACTTTCTTGTTTTGGAAAGCAGACCATTTCGATTTATTCAAAGGTTTTCTTTCACATAGAACTACCAAATATATCCAGCCACAATTTAAAATGAAAATGTTTAAATAACGTATCTCTCGTCCAAAATTGCAACTACATCTCTCTTAATATAGTAAACTCCACACCACACCTAACTACCAACATTCTAAATTGAAAATCCAAACGAATTTTGCATTTCGTCCTCACGAAAGTTTCGCACTAAACGAGCGTTTAAATTGGCGCCGAAACAGATTCGCAACATCATTCGTTCTGAATATTGGCATCACGTAGAGAAAGCCCTTAGGGGGATCGCAATACGAGCCAAGGGGTTCGAGAAAATAAAATCGCTGCCTCCACTAGCGTCCCCCAGACGACTCAATACAGGTACCTTAGTAAATTGGACCTTTAAAAATACGACTTATTGGACTCATTTTTTCTGTTGGTTTGTTTTGGTTGTGCAGGTGAAATGTTTTTTGTTGTATGGAATGTGTCGCCAGAGTTTTCATATTTCTGATGTTCGTATTTCTTTAGTATTAGAATAGAAATAGAAAAGAACACTCATTATTATGTACACCTTATGAATATTACAGATTTAAATGAACAAGTTAGACTAAAGTATATAATTAAGTGCTATGCAATAGTATACGTCTGTGTCCAGAAAAAGTATCTTATTTTGGTTTCCTCTGTGCGATTTGAATAAATTTTCAATACATCTAAGCCCAAAAACGTTATATCATCATCCACGTAGCATTTTCCCAACTATATTGGGGTCGGCTTCCAGTCCCGGCTGCAGCTGGATATCACCAGTCAGTATTTTACATGGAGCGACTGCCTTTTTTTGAGCGATTTCCTGGGTAATATGATACCCCTTAGTAAGACTGTTGACTGCCTTATTGATCTTGTGGTCACAAGCGCTACTGCTGAGCATGAGGTCCTGGATTCGATTCCTAGGTCGCGCAAACTGTTATCGGGTTTTTTTCATCAGAAATTTCTCAATAGCAGCCCGAAGTCGGGATTTGTGGCCGGTTGATGGCAATAGGTTCGCCCCCTATTAACTGGCGAAATGTGGGTGTACTATAGGTACACCTCTGCCAAACCCTTCGGGGATTACAAGCGTCATGTTATGTTTATGTAGTAAGACTGTCTGTTGTTGTTGAAAACCAAAACCATGAACGAAACGTGAACGTGAAACGTGTGTGTTTAAAAGTCTCGTGAAAGAACTTAACTTATTAAGATTTTGTTCTTATCGTTAGCTGTAATAATATTTGTCATTTATTTTCGTTGCTTATATAGTTAGAATGTATGTATGAATCTATTATAGTATATTGTACTTTAAAGCCTTTTATTTGCACCAATGACAGCCCCATTCTATGTCCAGAAAATCACTGTCCATTCCAAGGTTGCCTGGACCTGCCGGGGTTGCGAGTTTGTCCGAAAGGGATATCGTGGCCCCGGCGCACAGGCAACGGAAGGAACACGGGTGGGTTTTAGTCAGTAAAAGTCTGACACGCCCTCCCGCTCCGCCCAGAGCGGGAGAAATTATTTGATAATTTCCCACCCTCAAAAAAAAAAATGGTTTCCTGGAAGAGATTGCAGTCAGCGATAAGGCCGCCCATTGTATATTTTGTAGTGTATTACTTTTTCTTTATGTAATGTATAATCTGGTGTACAATAAAGTATATATAAATAAATAAATAAATAAACGTTACATGTTCACATAAAAATCTACGCGTAAGATCAGAGGTAAATGGATTTTCTTATGAAAGCACTTTCGGATGTAATAATATCTTAGCAAAATCTATTAGTGTCAGCCTAATCATGTTTGTAACTAAGTCTTGTAATTAGATAATTGTTAACGTTGGCGTTTTAGCTTATTACGTTGAGAACAAAATCTTATCTTGCCAGACGAATAATAGATCATGTATTTCAGCTGGTAGATTAAAATGGCTGACTTAATTATTAATTGTAATTAATAATTAAGTCAGCCATTTTTTTTTTTTTTTTTTTTTTTTTTTTATGTATACAAACAATTATATTATAAGTAAAAAGAGGTAGATGGATTATACACGCTCCGCAAGTGGTACGTCAAAATTTGGCTAATTAGCCACATTTTCTTCGTCTTGTCCCTTTTTTGCTACCAATAATTAAGACATGCTGTCCTACTTCCACATGTCATCTAATGTGACATTGTGCCGTTTTTGAAGATCAAACGTTGACTCGGTAACCGATCTACGTATTTTTAACCACCGACGCAAAAAGAGGGGTGTTATAAGTTTGAACGCTATGTGTGTGTGTCTGTCTGTGGCACCGTAGCTCTTAAGCGGGTGAACCGATTTGAATGCGGTTTTCTAGCAATAGTTCTTAGATATGCTTTATCAAAATCGGTTCAGCTGTTTCAAGGTCATCAGCTCTTTTGTGTTAGCTGCGGTAGGGTAAATGTCCAAATCCCTAAAACTTGAAACACCCATGAATGCTATATAACTATGCAAGATTATGGAATTCTTGCTCTGATGCTGCAGCTAGAATAACCAGCACACTAGTATAGGGTTGAAAAAAAAATTGCAGATATGTCGTGTTTGGATTCGTTTTGATAAGTATTTGATTCTACATACAATGCAATGGTGGGAATACAATGAGCTGAAACTGCAACTAGGATATCCAGCACACTAGTTCACTGAATAACTTTTTGACATACATACCTGAAAATTATACTAGTCTGGAAGCAGCTACTTCAATTGGCGAAAAAGTTAATATCTTCAACATTGTCGTGATGACGCTATATGATACCCATTCTCCTTTTAGGAAGATAAAGCTGAAGCGTGCGCCCGCGCCTTGGATGAACAGGGGAATTCGTTTACAAAACCCCCAACGCAAAAAAGAACATACAGCACAGCCGATATATTCTGTAAAAATCTCACCGTAAAAACTAAGATGAAGTGAGCGTGAAGGGAGCTGTCAGTCCACTGATGCTAGGCATGGACACTATTGACAGCTCACTTCACCTAAGTTTTCACCGTGAGATTTTTACAGAACCGCAGAACCGGTCGAAATGGCGGTGCTAGATGGAGGCGTCCCTAGCCGGTCAAAATTGCTTGACTAGCACGAAAAAAATCACGTGCCTGACAAGCACGTCGCGCATCTAGGAACGCCATTAGGATGTTGCAACCGAATTCGGTCGTAAAGCGATCGCTATCGAAACTGCAGTTCCAGGTCACACGCCGGTTGCGAGTACTACACCTGACCTTTCTGAAGAACATTAGCAATATGGTCACTAATAACCACTGCAATACTATGATAGATAATTATCTTATGCTAATAGCATATTGGTTTTATAGTGAAGAAGGTTTCCTTCTCCTTGTATGAGTACCTATAAGCTTTTGCTCGGCAGTTACTATAGATACTAATATAGATAATTTGGGCTATAGTCTGGATCCTTATTCCGATTCAAGCGTTTTGCTTCATGGTTTTCAACATTCACATTGTCTGGAACGACTACTGCTTACCCCATTATAGGTACCCAACTACTAAGAAACATGCTCGTGTTTTTTTTTTGTTAACTAATAAAAGCTGATTCAAAACATTCTACAAATTTCAACTCAAACTTTCCGAGCACAAGTGCTAATATGCTAGGATTTTTTCACATGACCTAATTCTGGAAATTTCCCTTTTGCGTTCGTCCTTTGTTTACTTTGAGTAAATTCCTGTCCCAGTCACTGTTACGTTGTTGTTAAGTATAGAACATGTTAGCAAAGGAAGGATATGAAATCGGAATACATTTCGGCGTTACAAAGGAACAATACCGTATGGTTAGTGCTAGTCTCCTTGCACGTAATTGTTCTGTCTTTTGGCCATAATCATACACGAAATAATATAACAATAGTAGGAACTAGAACTAATTATCTGCTGGAGGGAAACTTCATATTTAATAACTTTGTCGTTAGTACATACCGCTTTGTGATGACCAGTGATCGGAGTAGGTAGATTGATTTTTAGTACTTGTATCATAAATGCACACAGAAAGAATAACATGGATAAGCCATTTTTTCGGAAAGTAATTCCGGTATTTCCGGATTCAATTAAATATTGTTAATGTTGGTAGTGATATTATTACTACTGTACCACCCATGATCCTTTGTTCTGATTGGTCGTTGGGTTTTGTCAAATCGTGACAAAAAAAAAATTGGAAGAATAATAAAGAATAAAATTGCTCATTTTATTACAATTCCTACCTTTTTTTTGAGGATGGCAAATCATCAAATGACTCCTTCCACTCTGGCAGAATACAATTCCTACATAAGTTCCGGTTTTTTTTTAATACTCCACCAATTCCGGAGGAATGTCCATATACGTTTCGGATCAATGACTCCAGTTCAATCTACCTACTCCGATCACTGGTGATGACCAATCTGAGTGCAACGGTATCATAATGCCTTCCTTTGCACCAGTTTTAGGATAGTTAATTGACTCAGGCGTGACTTTTCGGAAATTCATTATAAAATGCAATAGACGATGTACCTATATTTAGTAATCTAATCCGCTTAACTGTTCTTAAAGAGTCATAAAGATACTCGTACCTGTAAGAAATCGACACGTGTTTCACCTCTCAACGAGGCATACTCAGGATGACGATTGACTTATTGTGAACCCGGACCCGACGTGTTGACGCGTCAAGAGCAGGGTGTGAGTGAGCACTGGTCTCGACGCTTGACGTGTTTTAGGTGCTGTCTATCTTTTGGTTCATAATGAAAATTAATAAATAAATAAATAATGCAATTAATATGTGCAAGGCAAGTTACATTAATATGCTTATTTGTACTTATTGTACATTTTAAAATCACGTGCAGTAATTACTATTCAACCGTTTTATTGGAAACTGTAATTCAATAATAGTTTCTGGAATATGCATGAGTTGATGGACATTAATTTAATTCAAATACAAATCATTTGATCTAAATGTCCATTGACCAACACAACTCCATTCCCGTAAACAGCATTCATCAATTTCATCGCAATTTAGAACCATTGTAACATCATTTCTATTGTTTCCATCAATGATCAAATTCAGAATTGGTCAGACATGAAAATTTTGCATAGTGTATTCAAATATTGATACTGATCATAGATTTTCTCTCCTATCTTAAGTTTATTCATCAAAGATTGAAAAAGGAACTTCTTTCTTTTCTCCGGGAACCGGAAAATAGCCAAGCAATCACAATTTTAAAGGAACAAATCTCCATTATTTCCAGCTCCATTTCCACATTGGCGGAGTCGATGGCAAAAGCTTGCATCTAATAAAACTTTAACACAGGGAAGTGAACCACCTCGAAGTTTGCACAAAAATTAAAAAACGGAACACTTTCTAGAGCAATGCGACCAATTTGCTTATGTAAATGGAAAACCATAGTGTTGAATAATACAAGGCACAAACACCTTCGTGGAAAATCAACAGTCTCCATTGTGAATCATGTATGAAACGACTGGCACTACGTTTTTACTTTTTTGTTTATATTTGAATTTGGAATAAATTTTGTCATGTCATTTTAGATAGTTAGTTGCGTTAATGAGGTTTTAATAACATCCACGATACTCTTTTCTGTGATGTTGCACTTGACAGCACTACATTGAGTCGTCATTCAAAGTTACAACAAAAAACAAAGAACGATATCAATTTCGCCGAAATAGCCTTCTCAATGACAGAAACAGTAGCAGCCGGTATTAATGTCAAACTTTCCGGAAATAAAAATTAAATCCATTAGAAATATTTCAACGAGAGTTACTAAACCTATAAATATTACACCTAACGAAGTTATGAGGAGGAGTTCAATAATAAAACCAATTGGAGCGAATATTTACTGAAATGGACTCAGTTAGACCACCGGTCTACCCCAATCATTCGCCATTCTCTTGTTTCAATTGCGCCGATAAATTGGATTCCACGTCAAAAGACTATCGTTTCAATGATTCAGATTTTGCAACTACAAGCGTTTTATTCCTATTCAATTCCCGTAGCAGTTCTAAAGAATTTTTAATCATATCATGTCAGTGCTATGTCAGTTTTCTCTATATTGATAGATTGAAACATTCGGGCTATTTCATTGATATAAAATTTCGTAGGGGATTTTTTACCTATGCAAGTGCAAGGGAACGGCGCGGTAGATATTTTAAATTAACGAATGGATTGATATCTCTTGTCTCTTCTGCGGTTCCTTGGTCTTATTCTTTGAATACCATTTATAAACCCGTAGTTTCCTTAAATAACTTACATAAATTCACGATTTATCTTAATAATAACTTAATTAAGTAATGTAATAAAGAGAAAAAAAAATAATTGGATGCTTGTTTGTAACGCTTTCACGCTAAAACGGCTTAAGGAATTAGAATAAAATTCAGTACATGGGTAGACCATGACCTGGGTTAGGACATTGGATACTTTTTATCCCGATATTTCCACGGAGTCGAGGCGTACTGCTTGGTCACCACCTTGCCGCTATCAACAGTAGCTTAGCGTGGGGCGGCGAGTGGTAAAATCAAATATACAAAATGTATGAAGCATGCCACGAGACGCCGCGGCAATTTTTTTTAATTCCGTCACTGCGCAAGTCATGGCCTACCTCTTATGTGGGTGAACCCGCGGGGTGCGGCTAGTGTTCAATATTTAAAAGTCGTGTGAGTAGGGTATAATCCGTGCAAGTTAGTTTTTCAATACAAACCTAATATACTTTCTGAGTTTATCTTGGACATTACTGACATCGGTGAAGGGAAACATCGTGAGGAAACCTGAACTTTATTTCCTAAGTAGTTATGAATTAAGGGTTCCGTAGTGGAATGAATTTATCCCCAGAACAAAATTACCTTTGTAGTTGAAAAAATATAAGTACGTCACGGGTCAATTCTCCAAATAATACGTAAGTTTGAACCGCAAAAAAAAATTGGTAAAGCTATAAAATTAACGATTTTTGGACATTTTCCTTTACTTGTGCTGTGAGATCATTTCATGTTTCTGTCAACGGGAAGTATCCTATAGTTTTGATTTATTTGCGATTATTAAAATATGTCGCATAAATATGCCTTAATAAAAATGCCGTATTTTTTTATTAAGCTTGATTTTTTTTAGAGCTCCGAAGGACCGTGGACCTTTTTTTTTTTTTTTGAGGTTGTGAAATTATCAAATAACTTCTCCCGCTCTAGCCGGAGCGGGAGAAGCACTCCCATGCACTCGCGCTCCGAACCATGGCCTGAACCAGGGCCGGACGCGAGAGATCGCCGCCGACGATCGCCTCCTCACGGAGGCGATCACGGTGGTGCTCTGCCCAAGCAGGGCAGACCTCCACCATATGCTCCACCGTGTCCTCCGGGCAATCCACACAGTGGTGACACCCCGGCGTTTCTTCCCGCCATACACGGAACAGGAACCTCCCGAAAAAGCCGTGTCCGGTGAGGACCTGCGTCAGGCGGAAAGTGAGGACGCCGTGGCGCCTCTCTAGCCACTCTTCAAAGAGGGGACTTATCGCCACAATTGTGCCGTGCCCAAGGACCGTAGACCTACGTAGTTGATATAAATTTCAATTTGATACTTCGCGCGTTCCTGAGAAAAAAGTGTCTTAACAGACAGACGGACTGTCAACAAAGTGATCCTATAAGGGTTCCATTTTTTCTTATTGAGGTACGGAACCCTAAAAAACACAAAAAAATCGGAACATAAACACACATGACATTGATATTTGATTTGGCTCAACTTCAGGGCTTCAAAGCTTGACAAAAAGGAAAAAAAACCTCTTAAAACAAGTACAAACGGGCGAAAGTAAAATTTATCTGGGAACCAAACATTAAGTATGTCATATTGGTTTATCACAGTTTGCACAGGCTTCTTAAAGGTCAGTTTCTCGTCTCATGGCCGTTTGCTGGGTTTGAAAGGTTTACAATAGCCTTTGAACGGCAGAGTTATGGGACCTTCGGAGTTTTTTTGGTAAATATTTAATATGTGCTGCAAATTTTTCTTTTTGCAGTGTTTTTGGTACCAATTTTTTTTTTATTATTATCCGTATCTACATACATATGTAGTGGTTAGCACTCTTAGTTTCCTATTAAATAAAACTAATTGTAAACACACGCATTCATAACCTCATACATAATATTTCTCGTTTGACATAATCAATCTGTCACATTCACATCAAATGTGAAATAATATCATTATCTATTGTTTAACAGTACTAACAAAATATATTTACAACTATTACTTATTAACTATATTTACAACACAAATAATATCTATAAACATATTAAACAAATCTAACAATTATTTACACTCCACATCAGGAATACAATGTACATAGGTATGGAGGAACGGAGCGTGCGCGCGTAGAGTAAAACGGAACACATTCATGGCCTGCAGAATATCGTTCTCAGAGTTCAACAACACCAGTGCACCACCTTGACTAAAGGTGATCGCACGCCCCGTTCTGCTCCAAGATCTAGAATTCCTCAAAGCACTAGATCCCTCTAAATCAGTTTCTGTCTATGGTGTTATATCGGTTTCGTTTGTACAACTTGTCCTGTGTCTGTTGCATTGTATTGTATCTTTATATGTTAAGGAAGTACCGAGGCAGGCAGTAATACAAGTCAGTTTATTTAAACAGTCGTTTAATTAAATTCTACCTCGTAACACTTCACATACATAAACTCACACTTTCTTCATAGAGGTAGGCTGAAACCACAAAACGCCAGCTACTATGATTCTTACATAATGCTTCTGTTTCGTTTACTTTCACACATCTGATCATACACGCACGCTGGTTGAGTACTACGCACCTGACCTTTCTGAAGAACATCACCAACAAGGTCACTATAATGACCGTAGGGGCGTTTCCCATAACCTCTCCTGGCATTTCCACTAACAATAGCCTTGTAATATACCTTAAATAATTATATTTGATGTTTATATCATGTTGTAATGGTTGACTGTCTCCTGGCGCCTGCTCATGGCCTGCTTTTGTTAGAGTTATCAAAGCATCATATTGATCATTTCGATTGATAGATCTATAATTTTTCAGATTACTACACTATTCTGGACACTATTTGGGCATATTTCAACATCTATTGTCACATGAAGCGTTAACAAGGCTGTCTTAAAAAAAAATGGACCTCACATTAAGCCCTTTCATTTGATAAGTCACACGGTCTAAATTGTAAAAAAAAGAACTTAAGTCTTTTTTTTTACAAATTGCCTCCCAAAAGTGACCTCCATATTAAAATTCATTTATTTACTCTATCTGTTCTGTGTTTATCTCTATCTTTATCTGTGTTTGGGTCACAAAAATTCATAAGTGTACCCAAATTAATCGGTCCATTAGATTCGAAGCGAAATGGCTGTGATAGACGGACAGACAGACACACGAGTGATCCTATAAGGGTTCGTTTTTTCTTTCGGACGTGTGGAACCCTAGAAAGCGTTAAAATTTTCACCTTTTAACAGCTTGTCATCTAGGGCCTATACAATACCTAGGGTCAAACAAGGCATTGATATATCGCCATAAGCTTAGTTGCTTTACGACCAACTAACCAAGTTTCCCTATACATAAATACACAACAAGGCCCTTCCTTTAGAGCAGAATTTATTATACAGTTATGTGTTAGATCTCGTACTTAAGTCCGTGATTAATAAAGTTTGTGCAAACATTTATAACGTGGGTGTAGTAGTTAGTTACATAAACGGCGCCTAAGCCTTAGTTCCCCCTTCAACCACTGTGTGACGTTGGCGGCTTTACGGATCTTGGTTTGAATAGATATTGTTTTATTAATATTGTAGCGAGACAGTGCTTCATTACCTAAACCGTTCGTTCCACCTGCTGAAGATCTTCCACTTGGACATGAGTTGCCTTGAGTAACCTGGAAGTCTTTAAATAGATTCTAGACCCAGGTTGGCCGAAGCAAGGAAACCGGTTCAGGTAGAGATCCATAGATGACTCCGTCTTGGAGTGTCAATGTGGTGGAACACTAACACACACACACACACACACCCACTTACACTTAATATCATGTCCTGCGTGTCCTGTCACCTGCACGTTACCGATGGACGCTAGTGATGGCGCCAAACACGTCACTGAATTCTGGGTCGAGTTCATTTAGATTGCTATCGACACTCTAAGAAGAGAAGATTAATATTGAGGTTTATGCTTGCCGCGGTCGGTAAGTGGATGGGTGAAAACCTATTAATAAGCCGTTGGTCCCAGTTGTCATTCGTAGATCTTTGACAGTCGTTACGGGTAATCAAGTCCAAAAGTGTGACAACCAGTCTTATCAAAGGGTATCGTGTTACCCAGTAATTGTGTTATGAAGGTCAGATAAGCAGTCGCTCTATGTCAAGTATAGTTGCATATAGTTAGACTGGAATCCAAACCACAACATAATAAGTTATGTATGTTGGGAAAAGGCTGTGCAGATTGTGGTGTTTTATTTTTGGAATAAAATAGGAGCAATAGTATCGCGTTGGAAGGCCTCACAAGATGGACCGATGACCTTGTGAAGGCCGCAGGAATGCGTTGGATGCTGGTAGCAGAGAATCGGTCAAAGTGGCGTTGCTTGGGGGAGGCCTATGTTCAGCAGTGGACATCTTTTGGCTGAAATGATGATGAGTATCCCTTATTAAAGAAAAGAAAGAAAGAAAGAAAATAAATTTATTTAGCACAGACTAAAACACACACAATATAATACAAAGCAGTTTTTTTTATTTATTTTTTATTTTAATCAAATAAAAAGTTTAAAGTGATGTATTACATGAGCCTTAAACATGACTGGCGATATATAAATGTACCTACTATGTACCTTCTCTATCCCCTCTGTATTTACAGGAGAGATGTCATAGATCTTGAGTTCGAACCCAAGGCACGCACCTCTGACTTTTCGGGTTTATGCGCGTGTTGTATAATTATCACTTGCTTGAAAAACGGTGAAGGAAAACATCGTAAGGAAACCGGCATGCCTTTTCTTTTTTTTTTTTGAGCGTGGGAATTTATCAAATAACTTCCCCCGCTCTGCGCGGAGCGAGAGGGTGTGTCAGACTTTTACTGACTAAAACCCACCCGTGTTCCTTCCGTTGTCTGTGTGCCGGGGCCGCGATATCCCTTTCGGACAAACCCGCAACCCCAGCAGGAAACCGGCATGCCTGAGAGATATTTCTTGACGACATATGAAGCCAAATCAGAAGCCCATGGGTGGTTTTAAATCTGTGACACCACGTTTGTCACTAATCACAAGAAAGGAAGAAGAGGAGTGATGTTATGTTATCTCATATTATTGGATTTATAAAACCTACCTTCCTAAAAATCAAAATATGTTATTTCACATAAACCTACACTTAGGGTACTTATGAAACGTCAAAAGCTAAGGTACACTTTGCATTGGTCGCTATGGAGGAGAGTCGCAAAGAAACTCCACGGTTGCTGTTTTAAAAATAATTGGCTTTTACAATGTTTTCAAATTAAAGTGTTATCTAATATTTATCTGTGTGCATATTATGTATTTTACAATTAACTTGTGCTACAGATTAAAACCGGTATAATCACTAAAACCATCCGGTATGATTATATCGTATCTGACAGAACCAGAACTTCGAAACAACGGAGAGGGATCGAATCTGTTTGGTTCTGTAACAATCTGTGAAACAGCGGAATATAATATCTGACAGGATTTCTGAAACTCGTATCGTAACAATGAAATATTTCACCTGTCAGTAATACAGTGCTGGACACCTGAATCCAGCCACCCTACATTTCTTAATGTTAATGTCTGTAACATTTTAGAGGGTTGTGAATGGAGGAATGATGGCCAGTATGTCGGCTTCGAAACTGCATAAAAGCTTTTTTTGAGTCATATATATTATTTTGATGTTTGTGGCTAATGTAATAACAGCCGCACGGGTTGATCCATTAGGTTAAACTACGCTTGCCGGGGTTGGTCCGTGGATGAGTGACTATCTTTTCATACCGAGACTCCTCCGTGCCTCGGAAAGCACGTTACGCCGCTGGTCCCGGCTGTCATTCATGGATCTTTGACAGTCGTTACGGGTCCCCAAAATTCTGACAACCAGTCTTAACAAGAGGTATCGTATAACCTAGTTACTGGGTTGTCGCTCCATGTAAAATACTGGTATTTCAGCTGCATTCGGTTAGACTAGAAGCTGACCCCAACAAAGTTGGGAAAAAGCTAGGCAGATTGATTGATATATTTTGATGTTTTATACCTTTATACCTACATTCATGTAAATATGCATGGTGGTTTGATTTCGGAGTCCAGGAGTGTATTATGAGGACTACGGTACATTTCACGGGCGTGAAAAAGCTTAGGTACTAAACCAATATTCCTTAAGTCCACAAAAAGTGCTTGATGGATGATGATCCCTCGAAAATATAATAAAAATATTGAAATTATATTAAACCTCTCCCAAAATTTGTTAGTTTAGGATTTAATTTATTGCCACATTTATATGACACATTTGTTTAAAGAACGTAAAAACACCCTCATTATGAGGATCCTCGTAAAAATATATTACTACTTAAAATAATTTGTTTCAAAATGATAATTTTAATTACGTGCTAGATCAGATTATCAACTTTTTAGTGCTTGTTCTCTTTTTGTGTCAATGGTTAGTAGTAAATAGGTATATACCCGACCGCAGGAGGCAACTGCAGGCGACGTGTCGCCGCGACACGACTGGCTTCTATGAATTTCTATGAAATACCTTCCGTAGCTAGCGATATGTCGTTGGCAGCTACGCGCGAGTGACAAGCGACGCGTGCAGCCCGACCGCAGACCAGTAGTGCCGCCAACGCTCGACTGATAATACGTTTTTCCATCTTCTATCTACTGACTGGAATACGGGCTGCTGCCGCCTGCGGTCGGGTTCGGAATCATGACTGCGACATGACGCCGCGACGTGTAGCCGCGTCATAACGCCACGACATGTCGCGTGCAGTTGCTGCCTGCGGTCGGGTACGGAATGGTACCTTTATGGTCACCTAGCCGCAGTGCTACTTCTCTAAAACTATTATCTATATATATAATACGTGAAGCAAAAACATTTTAACTCTTTTTACAAAAATTACGCGGATAGAGGAGTATGAAATTTGGCACAGTTAAAGTTTATATTGAGAAGGAGTGCAGAAAGCAATTTTTTTTACGTAATATGCGTTAGAAATAAATTAAATTAATTCAAAAAAACATTACACACACTACCATGCGTTTGACACAAGATGGCTACCTTACAATAATGATATGGTGCCGAGTGCGCGAACTAACCTGTTGGGGCGCGCACCGCTAACTCGTGCGCTGCGCACTTAACACGGTGGTGGATGCCATAGACGGGTCTCCCTTGTTTCATCGAAAAGAAATTGCCAAATTATCACTTCCCAAACATTTTCCGCATAATTTAATTTGCCAAATTATTACTTAGCAAAAAAATCTCTTTACAAATAATTGTAACGCAAACCTAATGTTTTGCAAGTGAACGTTTAAACAATCACTTGTTTACCAACTAGTACTTTTACCAATTTTTATGTAGTCAAATATTTCAGTTGGAATAACTCATTTAACGCAAAATAAAGACGTTTTATTACAAGGGTGTTTTTTCCACTTGGGACAAATTCTAAACAGGTAATAATAATATGAATATAAACTATTCTGGTAGTATTATTTTTTTTTAGTTAGTAGCATTTTTTTAAATAATTAATCTCGTCTAACTTCTTCGTTCAGTTTCTGGTAGACTGGTTTTTTCCATATATTTTTTTTAATATAATCTAGCTGTTTCTGGCGTAGGAGGTCACAGTTTTAACCTAACTTAACCTAACCATTTTTTTAAAAATAATTAACCTTTTCTAACTAGTTCCATAAGTAACTGACGAAACGTTTATTGTCTAAAGATTGTTTGCTGTAATAAATCATTTGATTAAAGACCAAATGGCTAAATGACATTATCCTTCATAATATTCTGCCAAGAAAAATTTTACCAAATGAAAATGGGCGTACTAAAATTATTCCAAACATTGCATTGGTATTAAAAAAAAAGGTTGCTAAAATTTGGTTGGGTAGTGAAATTTTGGCAAAATCTTTTCGGTAAAACGGCAGGATCCCGCCATAGACATATTCACCTGTACACTAGGTGAGTTCACAAGAGCCGCGTACTGTGTAGCTGTAAGGAATAGTTAAGTATATTTTAAGTTAATTTGTCGCATTAAATTTATTATTATCTGTAATGGCAAAGGAAACATTGCATGTTAGTATGTACTATACAACTTATAAGTAAAATTAATTATGTTTCCAGTTTCGACCAATGGGCGACTACTAGTGTTTTATAAATCAACATGATACGAACTGCCTCAACTTCTTTCTTGCCATCGACTTCTTCAATGATCCTCGAAACATGCTCTTTGCCGTAACAAATAACACAATACCTCTTGAATCTAAAGTTAGGAACACATTTTAATACCATACAAAGCATGATAAGCGGCACATATGAGAGATTACTCATGCAGCCGCAGCGCCAAACTTTGTAACTCAGCCGTTTGGTATGCAGAACTTACGCTAACTTATCTCGGTGGCCCGCTATCATATTTTGTTTGAGATAGTGTTTACTTAGTTGGCCTCGCGAAAATTTTGTTTTAAAATTCAATAGCGGTGTTCCAGGACTTAAATTTATCTATGTACCAAATTCTCGCGAATTCTTTCTTGTGAATGCTGTCATTTATGACAGTAAACTTTTTACTTTTGACACGGATGAATACAGATGGGACAGTCCGCAGTTTAGGTATGAAGCTGCAAGTACGCGGCGGGCCCGTCTTGCTGGGCCAATTCAGTAAGTGTAACGTAGTCAGAAGATCTAAGAGTCACGCGATAGAAAGAGAGGCAACTTCTAGGTGAATATAACTGGAAGTGATTAGCGCTGTGCGACTTGAATTGCACTATATGGTGCCGTAGCAAGAGTTGCTTTTTATTTAAATAATTAGTAAAAGGTCCTTTTTGTGATACAACTTTGTATGATAAAGATAATAATTGAGATGGTAGTTAGAAAAACAAGCGCAAAAAAATAATTGAATACGTAGTGGCAACGTTGTCCAAGGCTCAGAGTAATATGGAAAAGTAACAGCTCGAGAAATGGAGATAAATTCAAATTCAAAATATTATATTCCACATAAACCTACATGGGGCACTTATTTATGAACCGTCAGAAGCTAGATAAAGCGCGGTTCCAATTGGTTGTTTCTGGAGAAGAGATACAATTAGCACCCTAATATTATCACGTAATACACGATCAATCATAATCTGAATCATTTTGAAGGATATTTCTAATCCATTGCATCATATGTTCGCAAAATTTGTCTTCTCAACAAAGTAAATAACGCAATGAATGTTGTTGAACTGTCAAAATGAAACATGTTATGCAGTTAGGGTACTGGTCAGTCATCTCAAGTACCACCTTAAGGCGAATGCGCCAGGGTAGCTCGCGAAATTCAATTTTGCTTACTTATTCTGCAATTTGCTGGTCAGCAATCAGGTTGTATGGTTATCAAAATTTAATTCGCAATCGTACCAAATATGGATTTACAGAATTATAATAATTAAAATCATCAATACAATATACAACCTGACACTGACTTGCAAATTTCAAAAAGCGTCAGAAAATTAGAATTTTGCGGTCTATCTTTGCGCATCTCCCTTACCTAAATGTCTAATGGAGGAAATGTAAAAAATATTATCACGGCATGGGCCAATCGCATAGTATATTCCTATACTATGTGATTGGCCCCTGGACCCTCCTTCCCCTATTATATTTTTGAATGGACGTGTTGTAGAGCAGCGGTGACCCAGTGCTAACGGCCGCGACTTACGTCGTAGGTTCGAACCCAGACAGGCGCTTTACTTTGTGTATATATGCACTGCTCTCAGGACGGTGAAGGAAAACATCGTGAGGAAACTGGCATGTCCTAGAACCAAACATTCGAAGACATGTGTCTAGCAACCCGCACTGGGCCCGCGTGGTGGATAACGGGTGGACCGTTATCCACCACGCGGGCCCAGTGCGGTGTACACAGAGTCCTCTCTCGCCGTTGGCCTGTGTCCAAGCAGTGTGAAAATTTTATACTGATTGTGCACGGGTTTCCGTGACAAAAAAAAAATTCTTTCTTTTTTCTCTGTTAACACGCCTATACGAGAAAAGAGGATCACTACTCCAACACTATTATATAAAGAGAAAAGATTTATATTTTGTTTGTAATTAATAAACTGAAAAACTACTGGACCGATTTAAAAAAATCATTCACCAGTAGAATGCTGTACTATCATTGAGTAACATAAGCTATAATTTATAAAGATATCACGCGGGCGAAGCCGCTGGGGGAAGCTTCGTGCAGACTAGCGTGACGCGACACCGGTTATTGTTATACCGTGAAGTTTTCATAGAAATTGTATTGTTCGAGTCGCGTCACGCTGTCGCGTCGCGCTGATCTGCACGAGGCTTAAATCGAAGTACGTTTCATTATTTCACTAGTTCAAAACGTGAACTCTCTAACACTCTTTATTCCTAAGTTTAGTTTAAAAATTGCGAATAAAAGTTCCGTTCATGTGAAATAGAGAAACGTTGAAATACTTCGATTTTAAGGAAGCCAAATAAGTGATTCTCGTAAAGGATGAATGTGGGTAGTTCAACGGGATTATTTCAGAAGGCCAATTCTCGTACATACAAAACATTCACATTCAAGTCGAAATCTGTAAAACTTGTCAAAAATTTTGTTTTTTTTTTGTATTTTTGGCAGATTGCGAATGAGGTTAGAATGCGAACGTTCTCAAAAATTACGGGAATTGCCTCTCAGGTACATACAAAGGTATAGTACGACTATTTTCGTCACTCTCGCCCATTTTTTAAATAAATTACAATAAGTTAAAAGAGTATTAACAACTTTGTATACATCCAAGTCGATTGAGAGCGCCCGGTCTACACCAAGTGCAAAGAACAACTGATAGAAATCCGACGACTGACGAAATACGAAGTTTGCCGAGGGACATTAAGAAAATAGCTGTACTGTATATGAGTGGTTTGAATGAAAATGAAAACCAAACGAACACATTGACATTTGTGAATTTGATGAAGTTTCTGTCATCGTATGGAAGGACTTTAGTATAATAGTGGTTAAGGACGCCATCACTGTAAGGACTCCCATATTTTTGTCAACATACTTTAAGGACACACAATTTTTTTTCAACAATGGTTGGTATTGGACATATTCATAGTACACACTTTACTCGCAGCACGGTTATTGAACACCATACAAATTGCAGTTTTTTTTTTTTTTTTAAAACGTTGCCCCACACTATGAATTTCTTCTTGTATCGTGGGTTCGTTTACAAACATAGAAACTCGCATACACTAACACCCAGACCCGGAACAACTACTTGCAGATCATACAAATATTTGTTCCGTGCGGGGATCGAACCCGCGACACGTTGCGCAGCAGTCGATCGCTCAGCCACTGCGCCAACCGTGTCGTCAATAATATGATAATTATGATATAAACGCCGTTAATAACAAAGTCGTTCCGTGAAAATTAATTCAGGTGCAAAAAATAATTATGCAGATGGTAGTACCTACTCAGTAGGGATGAGCGGAAATTCGATTCACATTCGGCTTTAGTTTTGAACCGAACTTTAATTAACAGAATGTTCGACCGAAGATCGTATTTGATTCAAACCACATTCGGCCCATCCCTAGTACTCACTGTAAGTTCTTGGAATGATTATGAAGCCTTCAATTAAGTTTAGTTCGATGAAACACTTGACATGGAGTTTATAAAACACTAACAGCAGCCCGTGGTATCATCCGCATAAGTCTCGATCCCGAGGGAAGATCGGGTTAAAAAGTATTAAAGCATTTTTGGTAAGCGACGACCTGCAGTGCGATTCTGTAAAAATCTCACCGTGAAAACTTAGGTGAAGTGAGCTGTCAATAGTGTCCATGTCTAGCATCAGTGGACTGACAGCTCCCTTCACGCTCACTTCACTTTAGTTTTTACGGTGAGATTTTTACAGAATATATCGGCTATTCTTGCACACGAGCGACACACGGCTTAATTGTTCTTGATTATTGTTGTTTGTTTGTAACAAAAGTAGTTATTTCTTCACTCTGCAATCGGTATTTTGTTTAATTTCATTATCTGTTTGTTGCCCTTAGCTAGTGTAGTAACAAAGACTACGCAATGTGAATTGTCTTTGGTCCCTGGCCCTGACATCAAGCAATAGATAAAATTGACACTTATACTGCTTGAATACTAGGCTTTTGGCTACTTTGTATGTGTGTATTTAATGTTTTCTTTTTTGGTAATGCGCATTTTGCATGTGCAGAATAAACGATCTTTCTTTCCTTTCTTTATATGTGTTAATCTAGGTTATAAACTATATGTGTGCCAAATTTCATCCAAATCCGTTCTGTAGTTATTGCGTGAAAGAGTAACAAACATCCACCCATTCCTTCCATCCATTCATCCTCCCAAACTTTCGCGTTATAATATTAGTAGGATTTTTTTAGGTACCTACTCGTAGAAATGTATAGAAATCACGTGGAAAATGAAAATCATACGCATGATCAGAATTCCTTGAAAGGAGAGTGTTTGTAGAACAAGTTATACAGAAGAGCCATGATTTCGAAGATGTTTCTAGGAATCTGAACGTTGTTGGAACCATTTCTATAACAACGTTGTTCAACCGAACTATGACCTCCTTTACGTATTCTACATTTTGAGCAAATCTTCAGTGATTTTCTTGATTGTGTTGTGATGTTACCTACATTTATACCACTAATCGTATACATTTTATAAGACATTGTAACAGCAAATTTTCACGCCCTCCCTCTTATGACCTAGGTCAAATATTTTTGATTTATATTTGACTAGCTTTTGCCCGTGGCTTTGCCCGCGTGGATGTCGGAAATCATCCAACGGGAACGCACTACCGGGATAAAAAGTATCATATGTGTTAATCTAGGTTTTATGCTATCTGTGTGCCAAATTTCATCTAAATCCGTTCAGCCGTTTTTGCGTGATTGAGTAACAAACATCCAAACATACAAACTTTCACATTTATAATATTAGTAGGATATTCGGTTAGCTCTTGAACTAAAGAGGTGCAATATAGAATAAGAACTAAAAATAAAAAATGCGAAATTTCTTGGGTTAAAGCTAGTCGTTACACAAATAATGACCCCTAAAACCCTTGTTCCATAACTAAATATTTGTCAACACAAGTACTATCGCAAACAAAAGTTAGCTTATAAAAATTCAATCCATCACAACTAGCCTTTGAGTCATCTAAAAATTCACGTGTCAGCGATTCACTGGCAACTGACGTAGGTACGTAAAGACATGTCGTACCAAATCGTATTTTCCTTTCAAACCTGTTTCAATTGCAACTGAACGTAGATAACATTTATGTTCGTAAAACTTGTATTTTGTTATTTAACTGATTAAAATTGAAAAAAATATATAATAACAAAACATAATATAACATAAGATCACGCCTTGTTTCTCCGAAGGCTTGGGCAGAGGTGTATCTCACCCACATTTCACCAGTTATTTTTAAGTCCCATGTAATAGGGGGCGAGCCTATTGCCATCAACCGGGCACGAGTCCAGATTCCGGGCTGCTACTGAGAAATTCCAGAGAGAAAAACCCAATAACACTTTGCCCGACCTGGTAATCGAACCCAGGACCTTATGCTCAGCAGTAGCGGTTATGACGACTAGACCAATGAGGTAGGCAGTATTACTGATATAATATTTAAACTCTAGGTTAACTGGAAAGGAAAATATTGCCAGCCGATAGTTTACTCGGCATAGTAAATGCAAAGTGAATGTTTTAGTATTTAATAGAGAAGAGCGGATATTGCATAGACCAGAGCTAGGTTCTTTAAGTGGAAAAAGTATTTTCTACTACAGCAAGTTCAAAGCGATTTAGAGCATAGTTTGTCGTGTATTTATTTAATGTTTCTTTTAAATAGTTTTGAAATTCTACTTAATGAAGTACATAATGTTGGAATTGTTGATATTTCTAACAAATTATATTATGAGTTCTACCCGTGACTTCAAAATGATGATGTTCATTAAGAAAACATCCATATTATTATTCATTCAAGACCTCTCCTCTCATTCTCTCATATTAAAAAACATTAGGCAAAATTTTGTTAATTATTAGTTCAACAAGTTCGTATTTAAATAACTTTAATTGATTCACAAGCTTTTATTTCGTTGATAACATTAGGTAATTATTTCTTGTCTACAATTTTTTTTAATTATTCTCTTATTATGATTAAGAAAATATAAATTCTAAAGTTTTTGCAGAGCTGTCACTTAAAAAGTTCACATTAACCTCGATTTTCACTCTTCCCATCAACTCTCACGTCAATATTTTATTTTCTTCTTCCAACATTTTAGTTCAGTCAAAGCTATGAGTTATGACGGTCTCCAAACTTTTACTATTACGAATTGACGGCCAGGCCGCATGTGTTGTCCGGAGACACAAGTTTCATACACGATATATTTCATCCAGAATTTCCTTTTAACTACGTTACTATCGACTGTACGGAGTGGTACCTGCTAGGTCTATGTATTTTTTTCCCAATAATTCTATCTTCTTGTGTTTATGTTGACGTAAAAATACTTTTTTACTTTTGAACAGTTTAGATAATATTGTTCATTTACTATTGGTAAAAGCAAGTTTTATTTCATAGGTACTTAGGTACTTTTTATGCAAAAGGCACCGGCCTACTTTCACAATAAGATTGAAGGCGAATTTTATCAATGAAACTGACCGCGATCAGCGCTTAAAAACCGCGTTCAAAAGCTGTCACTGTCATTATTGGTGTGGAATATTGACACTGACAGCTCTTAAACGCGGTTAAGATGTGCTGGCTGATCGCGTTCAGTTACGTTGGTGCGTTCAGTTTCCTAAATCTTACTTTTATAACATACTTTAGGGTAAAAATCTAGCATGAAACATGATTCCTCATTAACGGGTAATGTTATCAAATAACATCGAATATATTGATAGCATATTACCTTAAGTCCCGATATTTCGTAATAACAAACATCACCTCCATACAAGCCCTATAAATAAACGAAACTGGGAAATTTTCTCAAAATTCCAATAATTCACGAGTTGAATTCTGTTACAATATTAAACCCGTTACAAGGTATATGCGTGGAATGAAGGTTTATAGGTCAAACTCTTGTGAAATCAAATTTTCTACTTCACAACAGCGAAAACAATTTGGCAAATATTTTTACAAAAAAATTTCAGGACGTTCAAAATACATAATTGTAAGCTGTTTTGTAAAACAGCTAGGGTTAATGTAAAACAGCGGATTCTATAATCCATCTGCGACACCTATTACTACCAAAAATAACTAATAACTGGATACTGTAATTATGGTTTGGGTACACTAACTGGTACTGGGTTTGGGTGGTTGATACTAATATGCATGTATATATCAATAATATCATCGTTTCAGCCAAAAGACGTCCACTGCTGACCATAGGCCTCCCCCAAGCACCGCCACTTAGACCGATTCTGTGCTTTCCGCATTCAGCGGATTCCTGCGGCCATCACAAGGTCATCGGTCCATCTTGTGAGTGGCCTTCCAACGCTTCATCTTCCGGTACGCGGTCACCACTCCAGAACCTTTCGGCCACATCGGCCATCTGTTCTACGAGCAATGTGCCCTCCCGATTGCCACTTAAGATTGTCAATTCTTCCGGCTATGTCACCTTACCGGCTCTCCTACGGATCTCTTCATTTCTGATTCGGTCACGTAGGGAAACTCTTAGCATAGCTCTCTCCATTGCCTTTTAGGTGACTTTTAGCCTTCTAATAAGGCAAATTGTGAGCGACCACGTTTCAGTGCTATAAGTCATCACTGGCAACACACACTGGTCACAGACTTTCGTCTTGAAACACTGCGGTATGTGGGACGAGAAGATATTGCGCAGCTTCCCGAACGCTGCCCAGCCGAGTCGGATTCGACGATTGACCTCTTTCTCGATGTTGGACCTACCTAGCTGGACAGTTTGTCCTAGTTAAACATACTCGTCCTCAACTTCGAGCGCCGCGTCTCCGATCTTTTCAGAGTGGGTATTACATGGGCATTTGACATGACCTTTGCCGTGTCCATGTTCATGACATGACATGTCCACTCTTTCGGAGGCTCTACTAAAGTCATCGAGCATTATACTGAGGTCGTCCATGGTCTCAGCCATGATAACTATGTCGTCGGCAAACCGAAAGTTAGTGATATACTCGCCATTTACGTTGATGCCTAGCCCTTTCCAGTCCAGAACCCTGAAGACATCCTCCAGTGCAGCGGTGAACAGTTTCGGAGAGATAACGTCTCCCTGTCTCACACCTCGCTGCAGAAGGATAGGTTTCGAGGTCTGGTCCTGGAGTCGAACTGATATAGTGGTGTTTTTTTTTCAGACACTTTAGCACCTCGATGTACTGTTAGTCGATCTGGCACCGTTGAAGAGATTGCAGTACAGCCTATGTCTCGATCTAATCGAAGGCTTTCTCGTAGTCTACAAACGGTAAGCAGAGACGCCGGTTATTCTCTTCGGTATTCTGTATAACCTGCTGCAGCGTATGTATGTGGTCGACGGTGCTAAAGCCTTTACGGAATCCGGCTTGTTCTAGGCTAGAAGCTGTCAAAAGTGCGCGCGAGTCGGTTCGTGATGACTCTTGAAAACAGCTAGTAGTCATGGCTCGGAAGTGTGATGGGCCTATAGTACTTAAGCAGGGCATTGTCGCCCTTTTTAAAGAAGAGCACCATCACACCTTTATTCCATGCTTGTGGCGTTTTACCCTCGAGTATGACAGAACCGAACAGCTTCTGGAGGGCCTTAAGAACGGGTTTTCCACCGGCCTTCAGGAGTTCCGCCGTAATTCCGTCATCACTCGGCGCCTTGTTGTTTTTAAAGAGATAGCCAAATTTAATACGATACACTTTTACTGACACCAACATTTGATTAGCAACCGTCAGATAGTTAGTCATTTAATTTATCTAAATACTCAGTAAATTATAAAATACTGACGAAAATAGTCGGTAGTTAAGTCCAGTAATATTATCACTACGAGGTTTGCAATACTACAATTCGGTATGTAAAGTTTTTTTCAGGTATTTTTTTTATATTTTTGATTGATAGATTTAGTTAGTATAAGCGACAAGCTGTAGTTATTTTTTATATTTTCTTAAAGTTTTGTTCATGCTGGCGTCATAACGTAGACTGAATAGCTTAAGATCTTTGCCACGTATAACACAATAATAAAAATCCTAAATTTGACGTTTTTTGCTTGACAGCAGAAACTTCAAGCGTAACAGTAGTGAGGAGGCATATTTATCATATCAGATATTTAAAAATAACAAATAACGTTCCTAACAATATAACTTATCTGTTACTGAAAATAGCAATCCCCACACAGACTGTTATCACGGCTGTGTTTTATAATATTTTTTTTACGACAACCAAAAAAAATTGTTATCGTAACCGAATGTCTTTATTATCTTTGGTTTGACGGAATTAATCGTAAAATATTCCAGGTATTTACGATATTTTTGATAACCCAATTAAGATGATATTCAATTATATTGAGAGTAATTTGCTTGGTTTCTTTGTTATTTTATTTCATAAAAATACTTTTTTACTTCGCGTAAGTAAATTATCTTTATAGAAATGTGTGATGCAACCAAAAAATTCAGCGATCGTGAATCAGCTTTGTTATTATCTTTGGTTTGACGATTGACGAGATTGGTCGCAAAAGCTTCTATGCATGTACGACTTTATTTTAATAGAAACAAAGATGACACTCAATTGAAAGTAATTTGGCTGGTTAGTTTGTTGAAATTTTAAAATTTTGAACCTTTGAAATTTAGAAATTTAATTGCTTTCACTGCTTTCTGACGGAAGAGAACTGGTGAATTGTATTTTTTTTTTCCAAAACATTTCTGTGTTTATAGCTACACAATTATGTTGGGGTCGGTTTCCAGTGTAACCGGATACCAATTTTTTTAAAGAAATAAACGTAATTCTATAATTTCACATTACCCGGTCATACCTAGTCAAAACTTCGGATTCAATTTTCGCCTTTAAACGAAACACACTAAGGAAGATATTCAATTGAGATTTAAATACGTATTTAACGTCCGTACAAAAATAACAGGCAGTTATTTCAAAACAGATGTTTGGATCTGTTATTTTTCTGTAACAGTAACAGTGTTATCAGATACCTGTTACAACCCATTTCTACATGACACTTGACAGTTAGTTGATGGACATAATTATGAAATTAGAGGTGGGATGAGCGACATAATTGAAATTTGACGTATATCAATATGAAATTAGTAACTCGATTACTTTTAATCGATTATACATAGTTACTAATTTTTTATTACTGATCTGTCCTTACTTGTTGTTAAAAATCCGAGTTCAGTAGTCTTGTCGAATAAAGACGGATAGTAGGGTATCTACTTATCAACCATGTGGTGCACGACTGTGAATGATTTATTTCTAAACTATTTATCAAACCAATCAAGAAATAACATTTATATTTGCAAGTTTCTAACACCTTTAGTACCAGTTACAAAATAGTTCGAATGATTTTATGATGATTATTGTTTACAGGGAATGGATTTTCTTTAAGCTATCGTTATATTGGTTAACGATCATTCAGGCTTCAGGATTTAATATTTTGTGTGAATTGATTTTCAATGTTTGATTTGAATCGATTCAAAGACCGAATTTTCGCATTTTAATTATGGTTATCCCTAAAGTTGACATTATATAACTTGATTTTTTTATCATGGAGTAGTCCGTAACTTCCGGTGAGTCTGACGTCATTTGGAGGTCAAATGAAAGTCAAGTTATTTTATGTGTTTATGTTAAAATAAACTCCATCTTATAATTTTAATCGCCAAAAATTGAAAAATAAGGTTAAGAAACCTAAAAGCTCGAAATGGTTTTGGAATCATCGTAGAACATTTTTACTTTACATACCGAATTGCTTTCATTGCTTTTTTCGGAAATAATGTTCTTTTGCACACAATGCTACGTGTCATGTGCGGTGTACATGACACGTAGCACCTGACACGTGACAAAGAACTAAACAGAGCGAGGTGTGACATGTAGGTTCTACCTAGTAGATTTTCATGTCGTTCGCTTTGTCACGTCTATCGTAAGTATATTTAAATTTCTTTGTGACATCGCGCATCGCTAGCAACGAATCGGTTGTGTGACTTAACTGCGACTTGACAACGCACAAAATCATTAAAAAAATACTGCCTCTAATCGGGATTCCGGAGGACACGCGTTTGTCGGATGATTTCTGCCGAAAAAAAGAGCACCCGTAACAGCTCTGGGATGACCGGTCCCGACATCGGCATGTATGCATCAGGCATCGTGTAGCTCAACCCAATTTTAGGGAGCTCAACACCTCATAATTTATTTTTATCGACTGCAAACCCATTGATATTCTGTCATCGAACAAAATTTTATCGAAAATACTTCGATAGTATTTTGAAACCATTTCAATATTCACTGCAATTGTGTAATGGAACAGAACTAACTGTTTGTTTTCAATAACAAATACTCCCCGTGCATTGAATTTAAACTTTTCACTTATATTATATTTTGACTATTATAATAGTAGCACTATCTAGGGTACCATTTTTAAAACAGAATAAAAAAGTATTGGTTTTGGTATAAGTCTCAACACGTAGAACACGACGAAACATGGATTGATTCCATCCAAACTGAAAAGAGAACGCGAGGGTTCACGAAACATGCAAGAAGTGGATGGGAGGCTTTTTGACAAGGCTAGAGAAAAAAAAGCCTCAACAGTAGTTATTGCTTGCAAGAAGCCTGGGCATGCACATTACGCGATATATTATTCCTTGTTTTTTGATGCTGCTGCCAAATTCTTTTGAAATTTTGTCTTTAGTGCAGATAGTTACTCACATAAAGCCACTCAACACTCTCAAATTATAAAGCACACCTCTAAAAGTAAGGATATTCAACATTATGGAGCTCCCCTAATTCATTTTAAATGTTTTAAGTAGAAAATCAGAACCGCAGCACTGCAATTTAAACAGTGGCCAGTTAACAAGTGTCATTACTACCAACAAGAGCACTCAGTTACTTACACAACGATTTTGGAGATCACCTTACTCAAGCACTTCCTGACAAATTTTAGCTCCCGTATTTCTTTGCGATAAAGTCTAAAGTCGTTTGGCGGGTATTTGAGTGATATGTAAAATAAGAATTTGCAGTTTTTTAAATTCAGAAAATTCCTGTGACTCCCAGTCAGGCGGGCGCATCAGTGTGAAAAATGCATGAGTCACTGCGTTCGAAGACAGCTGGTGGGAAGCGAGGGCAAGCCTCATAAACTTTACATACCAACCCGTAGGTGAAATATTCTTCGGTACGAATTGTAACGTATTTGCCTTAATTTTTATCTCGACTTCTAACGCTTCATGTATTGGGGTTTGGTAATGTGGCCTCTCTTCTTTAGTTTGTTGGTACCATTTCTATATTAGTTTACCTTCATTTGGTTTTCTTTGGGGTCTTCCATTTCTGTCTTATTTGTGTACCTATACTCCATACGTTTAGGTAGTTAAATAAAGGTAAATAAATCGTAAGAAGTATTTTAATAGATGACACTTTCTTGTTTAAAAATACGATAAAATTAAATTAAATTTATTTTGATGAATAGTTTCCTCTTTTATTAATGTATCTACTAGCTGCCCGCCCCGCCCCGGCTTCGCATGGGTAGCAATATATACTTATCTACGGCACACCTACCTCCCTACCCTACATACCTACCTACCCTACCTACTTACTTACCTACCCTACCTACCTATCTACAAACCTACGTATCTACCTGCCTACATACCTACCTACCTACCTATCTACAAACCTACGTATCTACCTGCCTACATACCTACCTACCTACCTACCTACATACCTACCTACCTACCTATCCTACCGACATACGTACCTACATACCTACCAACCTACACTACTCTGCTAAATTTACATTCATCAAACGTGCTAACTGTCCAACGCACGAACTTAAAATAGTCGTTAAGTTTTCTAAAATTTTCTAATTTTCTGCGCAATTTTCTTAAATTTTCTTTCCTTTGGAACCTTCACCTTTAATAACAAGCACAACAATAAGAAATTGGTCCAGCCGTGCACGCGTGATACCGTGACCATGGGAAATAGGGATTCATTTTTATATATATATATATATAAAAGATAGATATGGATAGATGTATGTTGAACTTTATCATTAATTTTATTCTTTAACTACTCTTTGTTATATTTATAATAATAATATATTTTGTAATCTGTCTATTGTAAAGAGCCCAAACTCTAAACGTCAACGAATTATAACATTGCTGAATTGAAGAGTACAACTGTGACGTAGCATGACAACTGAAGTGACAGGTATTACGTTTAGTCGGTTACTTGACAGCTGTCTCGTCACGTGGATTCGTTTGTTTACCTTTATTTAACTACCTAAACCTATGGAGTATAGGTTTTAGTAGTATGGGTTACGTTTCAGCATCTACAATCATAGGTGAAAGGTAATCCTGAATAATGTACAAATTGTCGGTATAAAGTACTCGAGTTAGTACTGGGAATTTTATTTGTCATTTTCTGCCAATCAAATATGGTGGACGTCTCACTGTCCTAGATGGGTTAAGTAATAATGGGTGATGGGTGATCTAAATTATGCTTTTTACGCAGGCAAAAATACATTTCAACAAGGTAATTTTTTTAATGGAGACTTTTTATGCTAAGTATTTTGAGACATTTGATCTTTCGCGGAACGGTTTTCCCTATTTTTCCTTACCTTTCATAAATATCTAACTGAGAAAAAAGCAATTGAGAATTCTTAAAAACAAACAACTGTCACTGCGAAAAAAAAACGATACATCACAGCTTTGAAAATTATCACGAAAAGGCGCGAAAGGAGGGAAGTGCATTTATCTTGACTGTAACTATATTAAATAATGGCCTCGTGTAAGTCAACGTCACGCTAAAGTTTCCTCTAACAAAATAACAAAAGGCTTCCAAATAACACCAATTATGTAAATACCTTTACGGCGATCACAAAGGATTTTTCCGTAAAAAAAATGTTGATGTTAATTTCGTGCACGCGGCAAAAGTAATCAATCACGGATATGTATAGGGTGATTTATTACTTACAACAGCTGTATTTTAGTAACAACTCTTTTACTCAATAGTTCTCTAGTGTTTAGGCCTTCTTGAGAAGTTTCGTGACACCTTGATGTATTTTTATCCTGGCAGGATAGGATGAAAGGCTTTTTGCTTTATAAAAAAAAAAAGTTTGTTGCGAAAGAGGTTGTTCGTCGCATGTTTGCAAGTGAAGTGCGAGTCACGCTATGTCGGTTACGCATAATTATAGAGAGTTCATTGTAATTACTAGTAACGTAAGTAGACCTAGCTTTATAATTACATGAACTGACGTTAGTGCGAGAAGTCAGAAAGGTATAATAATTTGTACAAAGTTATGCTTCAAGTAGGGTGGAGCGGGGTCTTCTACGCCACCCACACTAGTAAACAGATGGTGTACGTTTGATACAAGTGAGGGATGCCACAAAAAGCTGGTGGGGTACGCGGCTTGGCCGTTGTTGCGTCGGTAGCCGGCCGGCGCGGCGGCGCGGCGTTCGGTTTGAGTATGTAAACTAGAGTAAAATAAAATAAAACAAATCTTTTCTCTTTATAATATAATATATTAGTTTATATAAATTTAGATTTAACTCGTTTTTCATGTCTGTGACCACGATTTGCTTCTAAAGTTCTACGTATGGAATTTGATGCGGTTTTCACCATCATGTAGTCAATGTATTCCGGAAGATTTACTTTTATAATACATTATTTATAACCCAACATAAATATAACAAAAAAAAAACTCGATGTTATGTCAAGTCGTAAAAACCGTGCAAACTAGGGCCGGGGCGCCAGTTCAAATATATTTCCAAATATCAATTTCTATTGTTGTATTCTAGAATGTAGCTAACCAATATCCTTAAAAATAAACACTTCAAAATAAAAAAAATGGAACCGCAACAAGATTATTAAGCCGTTCTTTTTCACATCGTTTCATTGAGTAGCAATGAAAATATTCGCCGTATTTTAGCCGTCCGCCTAATGTTTCTTATTAATCTCAGTCGTTAAGGGCCGCGTGCGTTATTTTGTTATTTATCGGATGGTCGGACGTTATTGCCACCTTCATTAATCTCTTGGATTCTTGAAGGAAATCCCGCAAAAAGCATTGTTACCCTTAATGATAAATGTTGGGTACGGTCTTCCCCCTCCTTTCTTTTTAGAGAATGCACACATTAAGCGACACGACAACCGTGAGTTGATGGGGCAATCGGTCAGTGATGAATGACCGATAATGACTCAGGAATATAATTAGCTCCCTCACACAACTATACCATTTATACCTACTCCATGTAGGTAAACTCTAAATAAAATGAATGTAAATCTTTGAAAGACCATCGCAAAAATTTTCTTAATACCAAAATAACGATAGAGGAGAACGATTACCGATACCTAGTGAAACTTCTCGGAAACGGTGCGTTTTTGTAATTTCTAACGTCACGATATTAACATGAATGTCCCCCCCCGTCCACGTCCACAAAATGTATGGAAATACGTGCAGGTTGTCGTGGACAGAATAAGTAAAAAAAAATATTTTATTTTATTATAGGAAAAACGATTTCCAATACCAAACCAGAGATAAAAAGCAGAATTCCAGAGAAAAATCATTCAAGGTTGCCTGGAAGAGATCGCAGAAAGCGATAAGGCCGCCCATTGTATGTTTTGTAGTGTTAAATTTATTATTTACTATGTATTTTCTGGTGTCCTATCGAAGAACTTCATATCTAAGCAGTTTGAAAACAATATCCCGTGAACACGATGACCACATCTGTTATCACCCCGGTTCTATAGCGGCCGAGCGCTGCAAGCAAAAATAGTCCTTATGGTGTATAGATATGAACTTCTTTGATGGTACAATAAAGTATATAGACGTATAAATAAATCAAAACTCATCAGCTACCATAGACACTTAAATGATATAAAAATGACACAAATTATGAAAAAAATAATGTCGTGTCGGTCGCATCGTCGCAAAACGCTTAATGTGAAGCCACTCTTACACGCTGTCCCGTTCACAGCTGCGTTTTTAAGGTAAGTGTAATTTATCTATGAATTGTTCGGGACAGTTTTATCTTTTTCTCGAGGTGAGTCCGACGTTGAGGGGTGTTCTGTTTCTTAGCTGGACAGGAGATAAGTTTTACAAGGGGGAAGGGGGGTAATAAAAACTCATTCCCGAGTACTTAGCGATTTTTTTTTTGAAATGTGTAATGTTATCGGTAATTTAATTATGCTCGTTTTTTGATGTCCATTCCTTGAACGAGATAATTTTCTCAATGATTTAATGAGAAAATTTCTTCGTTTTAAAGTCGATGCCTAATACTTCGGCAATAAGTTCGGGATTAGAACAAAGGCATTCAAAAGTCATAAAACTATTCTCGAAGTTTGAAAAAGTTTTTTATTTCTAGTTGTCGAAAACATTCGAGCTGAATAGTAAAATTTTCCTCTTTCCTTTATTCCTTGAAGGAGTTAGTAACATGATTTATTCCTTTTTGCTAGAAATTTATTGGGAAGTAGTTTGACCATAGTTTTTGCGAGGGGTATGGAGTCAAAATGATCTTTGGCACGTTCATGAGCGTCTATCAGTTAGTGGAACGTGCAGACGACAGCACACGCTGGCCACTGACTATTTTAAAGTACCGAGGCACGGGGGTATCACACCGCCAACTTCCAAACTCTGGGCTGTTGCTAAAAAATTCCTAATGGAAAATAACACTGTGCCCGAGTAGGGAATCGAACCCACGCCCAGCAGTCGCGCTTGCGACCTCGAGACCAACGGAGCAGTTAAGCCATTGGTCCTGCGCCTGACCTTTCTCAAAGCATTGCCGTTCCATCGGACTATGAGATTGAAGCAAGAGTGTGTGCTCTTGTGTCTGCGCACACACTTGAGCACTAATATCTCCCGCGCCAAAGGCTGGTCTCCGCTGAGATTGGTCACCATGGCCGAAATTCGATCTGCAGGACTATTATAATTATTATTTTAAAGTAGAATATTATGCAACAAAGGTACCTCTACTTGTGGTGATTACAACAATCAAACAACTTAGTTTACTTTGTTTGATAATATTTTTTCATAAAATGTAATTACGATTAAATATTATGAGTATGCATCGAAAAGTTAAGTTTATTTTCCATATATGAAAATATAATAAAAATCAGCCCTATCTATCAGGCTTTTTGTATTGTATTGTTATGTTAATGTAAGTATTGTTTGTTGTATGTTTAATGTATTGAATATCATCTATGAGTCATTGTAACTTGATTAATAAATGAATAATATTTTTTTTTTTTAAATCTTTTAATATTTTTTTATATTGTAATATTTAAAAATGTAATTTATAAGTATTTATATGAAATAAAGGAGATAATAATACGAAATGATAATGAATTTAAAAAAATCTTCTAGCGAATTTTCTAAATAAAATAAATGTGCCTAAGAGATTAGGTTCATATTCAGTCTAGGTATCTGTTTAGGGTTCAATACCCGAAGCGTACCAACCGGAACCCTATTACTAAGCTTCAATCGCTGATCGTCCGTCTCTCTGTCAGCGGGCTGTATCTCATGAACCGTAGTAGGTAGACAGTTGAAATTTTGACAGTTTGTGGATTGTGTTGCCGCTTTAATAAAAAATTATAAAAATTAAATAGAGTTAATAATTATACAAGCAACGTTTTTTTCGGCGTTTTTGTTCGATCTTAATACGGTACGCAACCCTTCGTGTTCGAGTCCGATTCGCACTTAGCCGGTTTTTTAAGTTTATATCGTTGCTGAGTGTTAGAATAAAAGAGTATGTTTTTTTTATAACGACCTTTTTTATTTTGACTAAATTTATTTTTCTACCTTCCCATTTTGCATGTTCTGTCTTCTGCCCGATACCTTACCTTGAATGTGTTGTAAATGTGAATAAAACTAAAAATAAAAGTTTTATCTCAGCTTTTATTTTTATTTAAAAAAATATATTATCTCTTGCATTCCACAATTAGGCACACTGCACACACTAGTGGGACTCCTACTAACATAGCTCTGCTAACACTGTGCTTACGCTAATGCTCGATAATGCTCGATAGTTTTCTTGCCAAGTTGTTTAATATTTTACAATGCATTTGCTCGAAAAGAGCGTTTTCCAAGCAGTCAATTTGTGCGGAAAGTGTCACTTTTTTTCACTAGTGCTTTTTACTTTTCTGTTTTTTTTTTAATTTTTGAGGCCGTCGTCAGCCCGTCTCGTCTCGGAGATTTTTTTTTCACAAATTTGTATTTACAAATCAGATGATGATGATGACGATGGCGATGATGATGACGATGGTCAAAATCAAAAAAGTCGAAATCAAAGTCAAAGTCGAAGTCGAAGTCGAAGTCGAAGTCGAAGTCGAAGTCGAAGTCGTTGTCGAAGTCGAAGTCGAAGTAGAAGTAAAAATCAAAGTCAAAAGTCAAAGTCATGAATTTTGTTTTTATCATTTATATACGCCGTCGTATGTTAGATGTCACAGGCGACTGCCGTAAGGCTAGGCTTTTTTTTTTCCTCGCACAATGCATTGCAAACAAAATGCAACATTTTACTAATGTTGTATGATACACGTGCGTAAGATGATTTCCGACTGTTAATGTTCACTCGTCGGAAATCACCTACCTTCCGCACTTATAGCATAAATAACTATATAAAAACAAGTATTCACACTCACAACTAACATTTTATCACACGTTCAATGTTTCCAAGTATTCCCAAACCCCAAAGTAATACCATACAAAAACGACCATCTGTTTTGCCACGGTAACAGTTTTTAACAAATTCTGTCAACGGTATTAGGTCGTGTGTTTCTGATTATGGGACTGCCCCAAGGCTCCCCATGGGCATCGTAAACGGCGACCAATTCCTGCCTGCGCGGTGATTACGGCCAAATACTCACATATAGGGGAAAATCCACAAGGACGTCTCTCGGCTGACAAGGTTCGTTATCTTTTCTGGATAAATAAAGGAAATTGGAGATTGGAGAGTAATATAGTTGTGGGTCTTTGAGTCACTTGATAAATAAAACATCCTATTATATCCACATTTCAACTCAAAAATCATACCCTTGGTTCAGACGTCAAAACGTACAAAAAGGAAAGCGAGATAGTTAGGTAATATTAAATTCATAACACTCTATGTATTTATTTATTTTATTATTTATGTAAACACAGGAAAATGCATATAGATACAACAGTCATACAGTCATAGTTTTGACTACAAAGGTACTGCTTATTTGTTAAGAAATTTCTTCCATCAGACCTCTGAACAAAAATTAGAGAATAGTGTGTGAGAACAAGAAGAGAAAATATGAATTAACAAAGTCTTAAAACTAAAAAATTAAACATACCTACACGTATAAAGCTTAAATATATAATACTTACAGTTGAGAGGAAAGGTAATGCTCTTTTACTGAAACTGAAACGGTTTACCAACCGTTGATTAGTCCATTTTCCGTTGGTCAACATTATCTTTAAACCATAATTTTTCATCCAAAAGACTTTTCACCCACGAACGTTTTGCCAAAATAACTCTACGTCAGTGAATGCTTAACCAACAGAATGTTTGAACCAATAACTTTTCACCCAAAGTACAATAGGCCAACAGACACCGGGACAGGTGAAAGTAAATAAAAGCTTGTAAAAATAACAAAAAAAACCGGCCAAGTGCATGTCAAACCACGCACAATGAAAGGTTCCGTAGTTAGGATGAATTTATCGCAAGAACAAACTTAACTTTGTAGTTAAAAACATGTTCTCCCATACGGAATGTATGGGAGAACATGTTTTTGCAACCGCAAACGTAAGAAGGTCGATTATTACTCGTTTACTTGTGAAGTCTACTTAGCTGTGAAAGTTTTCCTTTTAATTTCGTAATAAGTACTACTGCCGTGAATTTTTTCACATATCTAAAACCAACCATTTAGCTGACAGGGGGAGGACACTTGACTCTAACAAAAATTTCGAATCGATATTTGAATTCATACAGAAATAGTTTTTAAATCACGAATGCTAGACGGAAGTGAGTTCCAAAATCTTACAGCATGAACAGAGAAGGAATGAGATTAGTAGCTAGATAAAGATAACATTTCCTGATCTTCCAAACCCCCCGACAATTTTATCAAACCATCCACCTGGGCATGCGTTACCGTGGCTGACTTGGAAATCTCTAAATAGACTTGGAACCCAAGTATACCGGAGCAAACACAATCTCCACAGATGGGGGTTCATAGACGACTCAGATCTCAAGTGCGTATGCGGCATCTCCCCACAGACAATGTCTTACCTCCCATCCTGCAACCGCATGGCCTGTCACCTACGCACTTGAAGATCTTAGAAGGATCTTGAAGATCTTACTACGTTAGTGAGCGGATCTCGCGTAGCTGAATTTTGGGCCAAACATGTTTGAACAATACGCTAAGAAGAAGATGATCTTTCATACAGTACCACTTACAGAAAACAACCTCAAACAATACATAAGCACTCTTAGTTCAAGCATCCCGTACAAAAATATTCTCCTAAGAAAAATCTTTATCTCAAGCAACGCACCTCAATTTCTTCCTCACTTCCTTAATTACACTCTTACGCTGTGACGAACGTTCCACGGTCTCCTAACAATGTACTCATTAACTTAATCGGCGGCCATTTTCCCTGTGAATGAGACATTACAAATATGTAGACAGAACTTTACGATTTTCTCGTGCATAAAACCGATTTCGTTGAATAATTTCCCGTTTTTGTGTTCAACGTTGAACTGAGCTGTAATTTTCAGCGATTTGCCGATGATAGATTCATTTTGTAGGTGCAAATGTGCTACATTTTGAAGTGGTAGATTAGTTTGCCAATTACATTGACAATAATTGACGCAATACCTTGATGAGTAAATTCGAACCAGTTGCGCTATTGACGTAAACCAACGCTTAGCAGCTTAGTTGGAGATAATGGCAGGAATATTCATAATTTCAAACCCACAGTTCCATTTAAATAGTTAGTAAGTATCAAAATAACATTCGTAACGCTTTTTATGTATTCAGAGCTGCGCCATAGAAATTCGCAGAACTTTCTTGAAAGTTTAAAATTCAATACTTTTAAAACTGTTCTACAGGAGCCTGCAGACAAAGTGCCTATAAGATTTATAAACAGTTTTTTTTATATAAAAGTAGACGGAAACGATTACATATAATCTTGGGCCTGAATGTAATAAGATGAAAATGGTGTAAATGAATAGATTTCAACTCAGTCTCTCGCGATCCATAGTTTCAACAATATCCAACCCAAATTAAGGCGGGCGGTAAAATCCAAAATAACAATTCCAAGTCCAATGTGTGAGCTATCTTCGGTTTCCACTGTGAAAGTAAGGGTCATACAAGGTAGGCAGTGTCAGAATACGTTAAAGACCAAGCAGTGGTCGTTGAAAATTAAAAATAATCGGGAAAGCACTCAAAACGTATCGGAAAACATGAAACCAGTGAGCAACCAAGAGAAGTCGGCAACAGTCTAGTGTCAATGTCAGTCAGCACTTATATATCGGTAACAAAACTGCCTAGCCTTTTCCCAACTATGTTGGGGTCGGCTTCCAGTTGAAGCGGATGCAGCTGAATACCAGTATTTTACATGGAGCGACTGCCTATCTGACCTCCACAACCCAGTAACTGGGTAATACGATACCCCTTGGTAAGACTGGTGTCAGACTTTCGGGCTTCTGACGACTCGTACGACTCGTACGACGACTCCATAGTACCCGTCGAATTGTAAAAATAACTTAGTTAAAATCTAAGCAATAATGAAGACTTTAATACCTACCGCTAAAGGTACAATTCCGTAGCCGACCGCAGGCGGCAAAAGCAGGCGATGGTGACGTGTCGCCGCGACACGACTGGTTTCTATCTATTTCTATGAAGACGACCGTGTCGCTAGATACGGAAAGTATTTCTTAGAAATTCATAGGAACCAGCGTGTCGCGGCGACACGTAGCCTGCAGTCGCTACCCCTAGCACCGAGTGCGCTCATTCTTCAAAACAAATAGCGCGCGCTTCCCCCGCTTTCTGTTACATACTTCAAATTTTCATACTACTGATTTTTTAGATTTTGATTGCAGGAAAACGAGAGGAAATATGTTACACACATCAACCAAAAACCTAGTACGCTGTTTTGCACTCTCCTGGAGAATTTACTTTGTAACAATTACTGGGTTTTTTATATGGGGTAGCCGAGTAAGCCCAGGCCAAAAATATCCCATTAAAAAAATCGCGCATCTATCTCCGTGACTGAAAATACAATTTGTGCTCACATCAGTACACCGCATAATGTGTGAGCTCGTGTGATGAATAGAACCCTCTGATGTAATCTCTTAATCCCCTAAACCCCATGGGTGGGGGACGATTAAAGGTTTAGAGGGATGGGCAATGGCCATCAGCAAACAACATGGTACTACGTAGGGATTAATAATAAATACACACGCGTGATGGATATAGAAATACGTGTTTCTTTTGGGATTTTATTGAAAGTATTACCTACCTATGTACATTACTGTCGCGACCGGCTACGGGCATTGATGGACGAAAGTGATAAGGGCCGAGGCAAAGTCGAAACCCCGTGAGTCCATCAATGCCTGGTTGCGGCCAAGGCTTTTATATTACTTTTCTCAAATAATGCGCTAAAATTCAAATTATGTAAATTAATGATAAATTCCAGAAACAACGACGAACAACGAAAATTTTTCACGCGCCAATTGTTCATTTGTTTCTTCTTTACTTTAAACACTTACTATTTGCAAGTCAAATAGAAAATAAAATCTTTGTTATGTTACCTCCTTGGTTGCCATGTGTCGAAGTAAAAACTTCGTTCCATTTTTAGGGTTCCGTAGTAAACAAGGAACCCTTATAGTTTCGCCATTTCCGTCTGTCTGTCTGTCTGTCCGTGGCTTAGCTCAGAGACGGTTAGTAGGTACTAGAAAGCTGTAATTTGGCATATGTATACATATTAATTATGCCGGCAAAGTGGTAAAATAAAATGAACAATTTTACCTCCCCTACACGGAAAGTGGGGATGTATTTTTTTTCTCATCTACTCCATTATGTGAGGTATGGTTAGAAAGGTCGTTTAAGAATATTGTGACTTTGTGAAAACCATTTTTGGATTCAGGGATCCGTTTGCGATATATTAAGCTTTTAACTGATTTTTTTTGTTAGAGTCAAGTGTCCCCCCCCCTGCCAGCTAAATGGCTGTACTTGGATTTGTGAAAAAAATCACAGCAAAAGTATATATAACGAAATTAAAAGGAAAACTATCAGAGCTAAGTAGGCTGTCAGGTTAAAGAGTAATTAATCAACCAACTTAAATTTGCAGTTTGAAAAACATAATCTCGCATACATTCCGTATGGGAGAACATGTTTTTCAACTATAATGTTAAGTTTGTTCTTGGGATTTATTCAACCCAACTACGGAAACCTTCATTGTGCGTGGTCCGACACACACTTGGCTGTTTTTTTTAAATAGCTCGATAGTTTTCATAGTTAGTTTATTCGACCGCCAAACACGACAAATATGGATTTTCGTAACAGCCGGCCGCCTACTCGCGTGTATTTGATCAACATAGCATTTTAGATTTATATTATCGAAGGAGGTTGTCAAAATAATGCTTGAATTTCCTAGCATGTTTGAGAAAAAAGGTTTATTGCGTTATTGCGCATAATAAAGATAATTTAAAATTTTATAAGAATTCCTGTTAAATAGCTTACCAATCAAGCTCTAAGTAAGTAAATTTTATTTGTTTAAACATGGTGTACATGATACATTGCATGCAGTATAATAATGGGATACAGAAAAGTTCTAACATGTTCAGCCGCATATCGTGGCCTACAAATTGGTAGGAAGAGATGGTGCATAAACCGTAATAATATTCATCAAAATTACATTTCATCATTATTCACTAAAGATTAGGTAAACAATTCAATAAGCATATTTTTTTGATACAATTCAATGTCAAAGTAGTCATTCAATAAATTGGTCAATAAAAATATGAATTACTATCATTAAAAAATTCAATTCCAATTAAAAAATACAATAGATTACAATAACATGTCAAAAATACAACATTGTCATCTCAAAAACGAAGGAAATTGTCTTCTTTCATAAACTCTGCTACATTGTAATATGCTATATATTATGTTTGTACGTTGCAATCCGAATGGGTTAACTACTATAATGCAACGGGTACAACCTGACCTCTCAATTGGTTGCAGGTATGATAATCGGATTTCTGAACAGTTTTTTTGTATTCTAAAAAAAAAGAAGAAAGAGAAGAAGAAGAGAAGACAGGGGAGAGGAGGGTGAGAAGAGGAAGTAAAAGGGGTGGGGGGTTTCTGCCCTCGACTTTCGTCCGCGTCAGCGAAGTCAACTATACCATAAAATTAAATAATATAACTTTCTATAACAAAATTGAAAGAATTTTTGTATGCGGATCAGTAGAGACTTTCAAAGATTATTTCTTCCAAACAAACAATTTTGTGTATTAATAGCATTAGTTTAGATTATCATAAACAATGAGAGGTGATATCTTAAACCTAATGATATCTTCATAATGTTTGTGTTGGATTCTGAAATAGTTTTTTGTTGCTACTTTTATTATCTGATACATTGCTGGGCAACCTCTTGAACAAATGTCCTGAATTCCTGGTCCTGAACTCATGAGTTACAAATTCTTCGATACCACACCAGCCCAGCTCCCAGCTGCTAGCTCAAACCCCTGTATAATAACATTATTCACTTGCTTAACAAACTGTCGCAAGTCTGAATAAAGTTTCCGTAAGGCAAACTTAAAGCCCGTAAAATTCTAGTAATTAACGTAATGGTGGATGATTGTTTTTCCTAATCTTTTGTGATGGGGAGATTCTGTTTGTTAAATCGTGATAAATGTGATAGAGACTTCGGTGGTTTGCGTTCACTGGTTTGTGATTTAACCGGTCTCGTACCGGTAACCGACATGTGATTACCATAGACACAACCTTAATACCTACAATTTTACATAATTTTATAATGTTTGTAAATATGTGAGCACCATGTATCTATCACATATTTAATTTATCTGTAATTGCTTTATTTTTCATTCTTTTTTACCTATCGCGGTATAGTAATCTTATTCTAGATGCATCGTCTTCACATATAATTATATAATTAATGTATGCAAAATATTGTAAAAACATTTTAAAAGAGTAACGGTGGAGTTTCTTGCCCATTCTTCTTCATACGAAAACTACCTTTTGGAAGGGGTGACTGGAATCAATTCTATTTTTTGTAAACTTGACGTTCATAAGTGCCTTTTATGTGCCTAATTGAAATAATTGAAATAAATTGTTTGTTTGTTTGTTACATGTTGTACTATTTTCGGATGAAATACATAGTTGAAAAAATTATAACTAATATAATTGATAGGTAGGGTAGGTAGGGTAGGTAGGGTAGGTAGAGTGGGTAGGTAGGTAGGGTAGGTCGGGTAGGTAGGGTAGGTAGGGTAGGAAAGGTAGGAGGGGTAGGTAGGGTAGGTAGGGTAGGTAGGGTAGGTAGGGCAGGGTGGGTTGCGAAACCTGGCCGGGTAAAGCTAGTACCTAATTGATAATCTGCGGAGAAGTAATTTTTTTGCAACCCGATGTTTATAATCGTGGAGGTACATGAAACGATACATAATTTTAAACCGAAACTCCTTAAAAGATCTAAAGCTTTCGAAATCTACATCTTAAAGTATCGCAATAATATTTTTATTGTAAAGGGTTAAATATTAGTATTTACCCTCTGTTTGCCGCTCCTAAATAATATCTACCCTTTTTAAATTGAAAAAGTTTTTAATTCAAATTTTTCAAACCTTGCCGTAAGTTTGTTCCAATTTTAAATAAATCGATCTAGTGTCGAATATCATAGGAAGCATCCGCAACTTTCTTCATCTGAGTAATTTCGCTGACTTCGATAAAAATCGTTCTCTTCTATTAAAAAAGTTTTATTTTCTACCAACCGAGTAATTGGTAGAAGGAGATTTCCGTTTCAGGAACAGATGCCTTAACGTAAAATTAAAACTTTTCTCCCACAAAGGCCCACCCGCTTTATTCTAATCATTAATTACCTAACACCAACTCGTAATCTTCCTAACAGTAAAGGCTCAAAGAAGAAAATATTAAAAATTCGCCTCTTACTTTTTTTTTATTGGGTATCATTAAAAGTTCGTAACTTGTAAACTGTTTTGTAACTTTTCAAGCATAAGGTTGGTAGCCCAACTAGAATTCCTGTAATTAAAGTTTAATATCAAGAGCTGTTTTGTGTTGCCAGATTTAACTAAGGGCCTGTGCATACGATGCATTGCGGCGCCGCACCGCAAAGATTTCGCCGCATTGGCGGTCACACAAACAACTGCGCGGTCCCCGCCTCATCTTGCGGGCTGCAAGTCCGTTGTAAGAAGTTAGTAAGAACCATTTGTTCAGCTGACGTTGAAAGGTCGAATGCATTTAATTGAAAACCTTTTTATTTCTCTCTACGGTTTCAAAAGTGATTGCAGTTAAATCCTCCTTAGAGCCTGTGCACACGATGCGGTGCGAGGCCGGAACGTGCCGTGTGCCATACCATGGATAAACGCCACAGCGAAACCGCTCCGGCGCCGCGACGCCGCGGCCGCCGCAACGCATCGTGTGCACAGGCTCTAAGGAGGATTTAACTGCAATCACTTTTGAAACCGTAGAGAGAAATAAAAAGGTTTTCAATTAAATGCATTCGACCTTTCAACGTCGGCTAAACAAATGGTTCTTACTAAGCGGGAAACGAAAGATGGTTTTATTTTACCGGAATAACGAATGATTGCGCTGCTTGTACAGGAATAGTAATTAAATTCTAAGTGTTCTAAGTCAATGTAGAACATTTTATCTACTTCTGTTATAAATTTTTTGTTATCAGCTCATGGAAGTTAGCCATTTCTTATTTTGCCCAATGATTTAATTATCATCATCATCTACGTAGGTAGTCTTTTCCTAAATATGTTGGGGTCGGCTTCCAGTCTAACTGGATGCAACTGTATACCAGTATGAAGCGACTGCCTATCTGACCTCCACAACCAGCTATCTAATTACGTAACACATTTTCGTCAACCACTACGACTAATCTGTTGCATTTTGACAGTTCAACAACATTCATTGCGTTATTTACGTTGTTGAGAAGATTTTTTTTTTTACTTATGAAGCAATGTATTAGCAATCTGTTTCAAAACGATTCACATTGTGATTGATCGTGTATTACGCAATTAGGGTACTGGTGACAGTGACTTTATGATCATCATCATTATTCAGCCAATGACGTACACTGGTGGACATAAGCCATCCCCTACATCGCCACAGCGACCAGTTCTGTTCCTTACATTCGGGGAATTCCCGCGATCTTCATCTAATCATTGTCCATCTTGTCCATGGGTTGCCCACGTTGCGTCTGATGCTGTAACGTTATACGTGAAGAAAACCTAAATATATAAGAAAGAAAGAAAGAACACATTTTGCCAGCTATGTTTAAGTCCCATGTAATAGGGGGCGAGCATATTGCCATCAACCGGGCCTTCGGGCTGCTACTAAGAAATCTCTCATGGAAATGAAAAACCTATAACACTTTGCCCGACCTAGGAATCGAACCCAGGACCTCATGCTCGGCAATAGAGCTTGCGCCCACTAGGCCAACGGTTCATAGTTTGCGGTGTGAAGTATGCAAACATGCGGTAGCTACATGAGCGAATCTAAACGAAGCTTCCTTCCCAGTGTGGTCTGCGCTTAACGCGTAATAAGTACCTACCTACCATAGCTTAGTACCATTTTCTGTATTGGAAATTTGGAAATGGCACATGCACGTGAATAATGACTGCAGGTTAATATGATTAAAGGCAAAATTCCTCTACCTGATGAATTGGTCTATTTCCGATGAAATTTCGAACTACACATGATATAAATTATTCTGTAACAATGGATTTAATACCTTTATCAATCAGAATAGCATCCTTTGAAAGGCATTACTAAGACTTCTGCTTACTCTGTTTGTCTGAATGTATGTACCAGCATCACGCAAATACTACCGGTTATAGAATCTAGTAGAGTACCTTGTTTACCTAATCTAGATTCTGTTAAAATTTTGTGTAGATATTCCCTTTAAATCTGGTCAGTCTGTAGGCAAAAAATTATCGCGCTATTAGCTATGTGTAACATTGCATTATATTCGTATTCTTCTCCAGTTTACCAGAAATTGTACAAAAAATTTAGTTTAGAACTGTGACCAACGGCGCGCGAGCAGAGCGATCGCAGTTAATGGACTGTTAAGTATGTTAAGGTCACCAAAACACTAATTATTTGAGGTCCACAATAAAAGGCGCAATAACTATATTAGAGTGTTAAATAATATTTTTAGGAGTGCAAAATGGGAATGATTAAAGTACTGATTAAATATTTCTGCTCATTGCTTTTCTAAATAGGTTAAAGTTTATTGTCGTTCCTAAAGAATACAAACTTTTTAAAGCACTTAGCACAGGTCTAACTGAACAAAGCCTTCTATTCTATCCTAAGTTACATACCTCCGCTTACCTCAGATTGAGTCACCTCACGAAGTATTTCCTTTGGTAAATATTCCGGAATCCTCTCCCTAACTAAAAGGGCTTATTAATTTCGAGGAATTCTGATGTCCTTACTTTGAGTAGACAGGTAGGGCCGGGGTCACACAAAGGGCCATCCATTTATACTGAGAGCTCTCCTCCTGTTAGCATAAATAATTTCGTCAACAGATGTAGGTACTTGTACGTAATTGTTGGGAATTAAGAAAGTAAACGAACTTTGTCAAGGTTTAAATATAAATTGGGATATTTGAATCGGAAGGAAACGTTCTTTGAGCGTGTAGAGAGGAAATTAGGGAAGTTGGAATGAAGATTTCTTACATACTTCGTTTGCCTTCATTTTAAATTTTTACAAAACTCTTCTAGTCACTTCTAAGATTCAACGTTTAGTAATAAAATAAAACGTACAAAAGGTGGTGACGACAATATGCAACACTAAATTAAACTGCGTATATCTAAGAAATCATAATTTAATAAATAATATTTTTTTTAGTCACAAATGTGAGTTTATCTGATCTATCGTAGACAAAAACACAATGTAACCTGAAATATGGTGTAACTTTTGTTTGCGCTGCATGCGATAATTATCTTACAAAAAACAAAGTCCAATAGATAAAATAATGTTTCTTTTTTCAGTTACGTGTTTTGTATTTTTTTAAAATAATTTTCTATAATTCAAACTTTTTAGTTTATTTGTGTATTTGAAATTGACTTATTACTAGCTTTTATTTGGTACAAATTGACTCATTACTAGCTTTTATTTGGTACAAATTGACTCATTACTAGCTTTTATTTGGTACCAATTGTTGTTTATTTATGAAAAACCTTCCGCTCCCTGTTTTATATTTACAGATGCAATATATAAAATTATATAGCCTATGTTATTTCCACAATTAAGACGAATCTAACGACACCTCACGCCTCACCTCACCTTACGAGGAGTTTAGAGGTTACAGAGCATGCCAAAAAAATTGACATACATACATATAATTTATACATACTCTCAAAAAACATTAAAAGCTTTAGGGGCAGTCGGGTAAAAAAACTCAATGTAGTTACAAAGTTTTGAGTATTTTAAAGATAGAGTACACGACGATGTTTGTGCCAGTATTCATTGTGTGACGAACCGGCGCACTATGGGACCAACCGGTATTTTCCATCTCAAAAATCGATAACTCTGTTGTTTTGTGATTTATCTCCTTGATTTTTTTTTCACGTATTTGTGAATATCTAGGCAATAAAAGAAATCAAACATCATCATTCTAAAAAAAATATTTTTTCCGAAAAAAAATGACAAAGATAAAGTTATACGAAATTTCATACAAAAAATCATACAGTTATATTAAAATAGCAATAAAAGTTACACTTATGCTTAAAATAAGTTTAAAACTAAATTATTATTATTAAACAAACAGTTACATGACAAAAAAAAATTATTACTTAAACTTATCCTACTCATCACTTTCTATTTCCAACAATTCTTTAGCTTCGTCAAATAATTCTTTGGATATTAGAAAACTTGGTTTATTTAAGCTAGATATATAAGGATCAGATGTATATAACAAAATATGCAGAACGTCTTCGTTTGTTGCTGATCTGGAACACTTCCTAGCGTGATGTAACCTATATTTCTTATAATCTTTATTTCGAGCTTCCTGGGCATCTTCGGATAATTGTCCTATAGGCAAAACTGCATAATGCTCTATTATTTTAGCACCATGTATAAGTACTTTATGGACCGAAGATGGCATGTAGTACCAGTTATATTTGCTTACATATAATTGCGCGGTTACCAATGTATACTGACCAAATTTTTCTGCGTTTATAGGAAATCCCGATGACATAGTTTGAAGAATTACATATAGTCTTTTGATTAATTCTTCATCAATTCCGGTTATCTCTGCAGAACATTGGTAATTTTGGAAAAATCTCCTTGCCGTATTACCGTCATTGCTATTACCGGAACCTTGACGTGGTTTATCAATATGCAAGCCAAGCACTTCTCGGAAACGTTTTTGGACAAAAATTTTCTTGTCTTCTTTAAGTTGCTGGTTTTCTGGAGTTGTTGCAGACCACTTCTCAAAACCTAAATTGTAAGAAATATGGAGGATCATTTCCATAAATCTTATCCATGCGTGTAGCGTCGACAATCCGTATTTAAACGCATTTTCATTTTCAACTCTCGTTGTAACTGTTAAAAGATCATTCATTTGTCTGGGAGTTGCTCCACAAACAGTGCAGGTAGCACTGGATGATGTGTTTGTCAACACTTGAGCAACTTTCCCATCAATCATTGTCATAAACAGTTGATGTTTAACTTCGATGACTTTGTCTTCTATTGACACAAGAGTTGGAATCAATTGATTAATTTTGGCTTCAATTTCACTGACAACCGCTGTAGTTTTTTCGGGAGTTTCTTTTGCAAATTCTAATGAAATTGGTCTGCAATATCTAACAGATGAGCAAGTAGGGTTTTTCCATATGACCGTAGAAGTTTCTTCGTCTACTAGTCGCAGTGGTACAAGGGACACTATAAACAAATTAGCGTCCGATATTTGTTCGTTTTCTTCCGGTAGAGTTTGTTTATACTCACTTTGCCCGGAGGATCCATCACATCCCCATTTAGTGAAAAGCTTGAGACGATTGTAAGTCGATCCTGACTTTATCCTTATAATACGGCAGACTGTATGGTCTAAGAGATCTTGCAGGTTGATTTTTGCGCTTATATTTGTCACCGTAATGCTGGATGCAGGCGGATAGCAAGCCTTTTTTGCTTCACTTAGTGTTTGATACGAAGGCAATACAGAACTTAAATTCTTATCAACGAGCCTTTTTCTTAGGTACGCATATTGTGCTTTGGTTAAATCAGTTTCAATGCATATACTCAATGCTTCCTCTTTTGTAAAGGAAAGTCCGTTATCTGGATTGAGTATGTTTTGTAGAATAACTTTTTTCTCTTCTTTTTCCTTATTTCTGATAATAGTCACAATCGACGCTTCGTCATTTTCCCCCATGGATCTTAAACCTTGCACATAAGCGTTACGGACATGTCCCATTCCATACTCCTGGACCAGCTCCATATTTTTTCGTTTCTTTGTGTTTTCCGAGCACTCGTCATATTGTTTTGTTGGTCTTCCACGTTCACCAGAAGTATTCAAACCAGAATTTACAGTGGTTGAGGTACTGCAAGAATTCAATGATACTTTAAACTCACCATTTAACCAATTTGAGTATAGGCTCTCGAACCGGTCCGGCTTTCTTTGAGCTTTGGTCCATTTCTGGTTGCAACTCGATGTTAGATTTTTTTGAATACTCTCTATTACAGTATTAACGTCAGTTTCTGATAGTTGAAAATGTTCCAATAAATATTTTTTGAGGTCTGAAGTACTTTTCCCTTTTATTATTTGATCACAAAGATCGCGTCGAACACAAACGAATTCACTCATTGTTAGATAATAATGTTTTTTATGCGTTAATTGTTATTGAAAAGAAGTATCTGAACACTTTGATGAATCGTATGCTGAACATACACGGGTATTTAAAGGACTAATATTTTAGTGCCTTGTGCAAAAACCATGGGACAATTGATTATAACAGTTCTCATCGAAATAGTGTAATCAGTACTGATTGTAATTATTTACCACAACAGATAAATAGAACTTCCGCAGCAATATAGTTTATCATACTTGTGGTTAAGACCCCAAACAAAATTGCCATGGGAAGATTCTTTCAAATATAATAGCAGTTTTTTAATTTGCAAATGTATGTTTTTATCATAGAAATAGAAAAAAACAATATAGACATCAAAGGATAATAACTAAATATAATATTTCATAATAAAAAAGAAGAACCGTAATTTTCGAGGATTTTTCCCCGATTGACATTATTGCTTCAAAATCACCTCTGGCGCAAAAAACGCGCAAGTTTTTTTTAAATCCTCATATTACTGAGTAGATAAGGTCTCTAATAGAGTAATTAACTTGACACCGGCTGCTTTCGGCAACAACGAAAACTCCAATTGAAATTAACAAAAACCAAATTTTCTTTACTTCACTAAAAAAATATTAAAAAATTAAATAAAAATATTTTTTTTACAAAAACTGAACGTGGTTGCAAAGTGTATATTCTAAGCTATCTAATGATGTATAACACTAATATGTTTCCTTGGAAAACTTCCGAATAATTATGTGTTGAACTCCCTTAACGGTAATTTAATTGGCATGAAAATATTTATGCCCAATGTTTGAGGTTCATTTTATAAACGTAAAACTTTATATTTTTTTATATTTTGTAATTTATTCGTAAGTTCAATCTTTTGAGAGTATAAAACCATAAAACAATCTATGGATTTACGACTTTCGACAAAACCATTTTTGAGATGGAAAATACTGTTTGGTCCCATAGTGCGGCGCACTGTGGATCGAAAAAGGCTCCCGAAGACATTGGAGCTTAATGTTTAAAGTGTCGGTTTTTTCTTGAAATATCTTCTAATAGCCAATATTATGCATAAATATGTCATAATTTACAATTTGGTAGGCAAATTAGCAACTTATCTTTTTTTGCAAAAATATATTTGGAGCTAATATTTATATCTCCGGAACGGAGAGAATGGACGTTATATCCTTCCACACGTGATGTAACTATTTATTTATGATTTTTTGACACATTTCATAAAACGAGATTTACTGCATTGTTTTCAAAACACCCGCATCTAATCTGAAAAAATAACTTTAAAATTTAGCATCCAATGTCTTCGAGAGCCTTTTTTGATCCACAGTGCGGCGCCTCCCTACTCTACTCTATCTAATGACGTACCCAGTCTGTTTACAAAAATCCAACCAAACATAATATAATAATAGTTTAGTCACTATAGCCAGTCGGCTCATCGACGAAACCCATAGTCCCATCACTACTACGAGTATTTAGTTTGTTTGAAAAAATCACTTTTTCAATTTCAATTTCAAATATACTGTCAGTGTTTTCATTTACTGTCATATTGTCGTCCGTCATCCTACTATCCTATTATATTATTTATTATAATATAATATACCGCAATATAATATAATAATAATCTTACTAATATTATAAATGTGAAAGTTTGTATGTTTGGATGTTTGTTACTCAATCATGCTAAAACAGCTATTCAGATGAAATTTAACACACAATTTATAACCTGGATTAACACTTATGATATTTTGTATCCCTGTACATTCCCGTAGGACAATTTCCGATCTCAACGGGGGCGGAGCCACGAAAGCGAAAGCTGTAAACAAATAAATAATAAATCTTTTATTTCAGACAGAATCACAGTTCAGAATATAACAGTATCATATATCGAGATTAATTCTTTATGTAAGTTTAAATTATTTAAATGGTGGTGGAAACCTCCATAATAACACTAAGTGGGTATGAAACTGTGTCCACAACAGACAGGCGTCTTTTTGTGTACTTTCTAATACAACATACTTTGTGCACCAATTTTAGAAGAACGACACGATTACAAGGAGATACACGAAAAACGAATTTGTTATTTTCAATTTTATTATAAAAATAAATTGTGAAACACTCTTATTTTTCAAAGATGCTGTTATAAAACTATTTTAAAGTTAAATGACTGAGATAACCTAATATACTTCGAACTGGGTTACACTAAACACACGAAAAAGAAAGAAGACTGGCACAAAAAGGCAGACATCTTTAATGTTTAAGCTGTAACGTTCGGAACATTATCTGAACTTCACCACGATAACCAGTAAAAAATGTGACCTAGATTTTTCATACTAAAACAACTCTCTACAGTATACCAATTAGCTCACAAAAAAATCTTTCTATCATCTTTTTTGCTACTACTTCCGTTCGTCTATAAATTTTCCATATTAAAACAACCCTCTACAGTATACCAATTAGCTCACAAAAAATCTTTCTATCATCTTTTTTGCTACTACTTCCGTTCGTCTATAATTTTTTCATATTAAAACAACTCTCTACAGTATACCAATTAGCTCACAAAAAATCTTTCTATCATCTTTTTTACTACTACTACCGTTCGTCTATAAATTTTCCTCTTTTTAAGCTCATTTTGCACGTAACCACACTACTTTCCGATCAAAACTCGCGCTGTACCGAACGCCAATTAACGGACACAAAACCACTTAAAGTACATAGGATCATTATTGGTTTCAGGTTGACCTGGCGGGATTTATTTATAGCCCATTTACGATAATAGTCTGGGAGGTAGTATTTGAAAATAGCATTTCATTTGTTTTGGGAATTTAATGTAGGGGTTTGGCTTTTGTGGGAGGATAAATAAAAGTGGAGAGTTTAAGTAGAGAACTTGAAAATAAACAGTAGAACTTTGTTGAAATGTCATAACTGATATTGCAAGAGGTGTAAGCTAGGTTTCAATGTTAACCAGCATACAATGAATAATAATAAATGTTGGCACTAGTTGACACTAGTTTAAAGTTTCAGAAAAAAAAAAACCGGCCAAGTGCGTTGCACGCACAATGAAGGGTTCCGTAGTTGGAATGAATTTATCCCAAGAACAAACTTAACATTGTAGTTGAAAAACATGTTCTCCCATACAAAATGTATGGGAGAACAGATCATGTTTTTCAAACCGCAAATTTAAGTTGGTTGATTATTTCTCGTTAACCTACTTAGCTCTCATAGTTTTCCTTTTAATTTCGTTATATATACTCTGCTGTGAATTTTTTCACAAGTCCAAGTATAACCATTTAGCTAGAAGAGTGGGGGGATACTTGACTCTAACACAAAAAAAATCAGTTAAAAGCTTAATATTTCGCAAACGGATCCCTGAATCCAAAAATGGTTTGACAAACTCACAATATTTTTGATGGACGTTTCTAACGATACCCCACAACATGGGGTAGATGAGGAAAAAAAAAACATCTCCGCTTTACGTGTAGGGGAGGTACCCTAAAAAAAATGATTTTTCTTGATTTTATTTTACCACTTTCTCGGCATAATTAATATGTATACATATGCCAAATTACAGCTTTCTAGTACTAACCGTCTCTGAGCTAAGCCGCGGACAAACAGACGGACAGACAGACAGATAGACACACAGACGGACATGGCAAAATTATAAGGGTTCCTTGTTTACTACGGAACCCTAAAAACATGTTAAAAAATAATGCTATTAGGAAATATGCGATAATTTAAAACATAATATTATTAAACGTTATTAGGAACAACTCTTATTACTATGACGTTTCATAAAAATGCTCCAATTACAAAATGCTCCAACAGAACATTTTATTTTCTCGTACACGAGCTCCAAGACTACAAGGGTATAGTTAAATTGGAATTTAACTTATATATTATGGGATGTTCAGTATTAACAATCAATTTCCTGTGTTATAGTTCGGTTCCCTCTTTGATGTTGACCGGTTAAAGTTGATTTCCGGACCCATCGTCTTATGGGAAATTGGTTTCACGAGCATGGAATTAGAGGAAGACGTGGTTTTGAAGGAAACTGAGATTTTGTTGTGCGACAATAGTTTTTGCGCGATTCCTATTTTTTTATATCTAATTGACAGTCCCTTGCAGCTATGGTTGCATTTTCTTTCTGTAATTATAAGTAGTCATACCCTTGATAAATTATCGAAATGATTTAAACAAATAAATAAATAAAAAAACAAAATTACAATTTTTTGAGTTCAGAAGTAAAATTCAGTAAACAAAGGGACTCACAATCTAAATTTTGTAATATTAGAATGTTGAAAGACATTCATTTTTTAATGAAAGTCGTTCAAAAACTGAGCATTTAGCTAATTAGAAAACCGCACGAGAATGACTCAACGACCTTCAAATCTCAAAGTTAAATAAAAAACAAAAGCGCTAATAAAATAAAATTAAAAATTCATAGATGATAAATTTTCTTTTTTTCATACAATTAGGTACTTATATTCATCTAAATTATGAAAAATGACTGCCCCAAAATTAGATTTGCATGCATTAGAAATTGTATTAAATAATAAATGGAGACAGAACGTCTGCTGTTTTATTTAATTACTTACGTAGGTACATAATTTAAGGAGCATGCTCTGAATTCCAATTAAGAACGCTTTTATAAATGTTTTGAAACGAAAATTAATCATAAATTATTAAAAAAGTTAATACTTTTAATGATCCCATTAATATTTCATTTCGTAGAAGGCTAGAATTTTCTTAGCTTTGTTGCTGAAACTTTGTTTCAAGCTGTTCTTTTATTTTGATCTCGATATCTCGTTAGCATACCTTCTTTTTCCCCATCCTATTTATCATAGGGGTAGGAAGAAACTACAGAACGTGTTACGACCTTATTTTCTCTTTCGGTTTCACGAAAACTCACGATCATAACCCCGCATTCTATTAAAAGCGATCATTGCACGAATGTCTACCAAATGGTGAACCTGAACGCGTGGTCACACCTACAGAGGGCGCTTTCTGGTTTTCCGAACAGAAAGTGACATGACCGTGAAAATCTCGGATTACACACACTGACTACTAGTCAGTACGTTGCATTACCTGACCCTTTTTGCAGAGACGAAAGAGGCAAAGGGGGGTCAAGTAATGCAGGGCACTGTACTGCTGATTACGGCGCACCAGTCTTTTTTGAAGGACATTACTAAGGTTTATTGAGCAAATACCCACTACTAAAGCAGCTTTAGCAGAGATAGACTATGGTAAGGGCCATGGTAGTGGTGTGATCGTCGGACTGCTAAGTCCGATGGTCACACCGGTCGGAGTGTGACCTCAAGTTCGAACCCAAGTCACTCACCATTGACTTTTTGGATTCATGTGCGTATTTTATAATTATCACTTGCTTAAAAAATGGTGAAGGAAAACATCGTGAGGAAACAGACATACCTGAGAGATATTTCTCGACAGCATGTAAAGCCAAGTCAGATGCCCGTGAGCAGCATAAAAACTTTGACACCAGGTTAGTCACTATCCTCACGAAAAGAAGAAGACCTATTACTAAAGCATAGTGTTTTATATCTTTCACTTCTATCCATAATACAACTATCAGACTAAAATTCTTCTTCAAATCAAAATTACTACATAAATCGAATACCCGTTTACGACAGTTCATATTTCAACTTCATAAATTATTGTCTTGAGCTTCACAATCAAAGTTTAACAGTTTCTTGTAAGCGGGTCTGTAAACACGCTGTCTTGGTCACGATATATTGAAAACCAACTGCCGTTAGACATGCGAGGATGGCACGAGTAGGTTAATGTATGAACATGGTTTCTGTACATAAATAACTGTCGTGAATTAATTTTAAGAATAACAACACGAGAGAAAACTTGAACTAGACATTGTAATAAGAATGAATATTTTAGAAATTGAAATTCTATAGTACCTAATTGCATAAATCTGAGGAGTTCTGTGGACATTTTACCACTAAATAGTTCTAGATTATTGTATCAATCTAAGAACAAAGAAACAAACGAATTAAGTCAACAATCAATTTTCCTAGCCTTTTCCCAACTATGTTGGAGTCGGCTTCCAGTCTAACCTGACGCAGCTGAATACCAGTATTTTACATGGAGCGACTGCATACATATCTGACCCCCACAACCCAGTAACCGGGTAATTCAATACCCCTTGGTAACACTGGTTGTCAGATTTTCGGGCTTCTGACGACCCATAAAGCCTGTGAAAGATCCACGAATGACAGCCGAGACCAATGGATTAACGTGCTTGACGAGGCACGGAGGAGTCTCGGTATGTAACCAACACTTTCCAACTTTATCAAAAATAAATACTTTTACTAACAAACATTTTCAATCATAAATCTGTATTTTTTCATAAAAAATAATATCTTAATATTTTTGTCGGACAGCTGCCCGTGTTGACAGGGAAATGCTATTACGTCCCCATTGGTTTCAATGCTGAATAAATATCATTCATATTGAATGAAAGTGGATTTAAAAAACACAGTATTACCTCTATTTGTGATAGTTGAAAAATACAATAGATGACAACGCGCTAAGGGGCTGCAAACAATCGCAACAAAGGTGACCTTGGAACACTCGTACTTCATTGGTTTAATAGTGTAACGTTCCCTGTATTATTTTTTGCAATTTTTAAACTCTCTAGTACTGATATTCTGAAACCTTTATCACATGTGTGTAAAATTTTGAAAGTGTTATTATTATTTAACGAATGACCTGAATCTATTAAGTGTTGAGCAAAATGGGATCTTTCTGGATAAATATTCCTGTACGCTGCAATATGTTGTTTATATCTAAATCCCTTGGTACCTTCAGAGTTCGACTGCGGCAGTTTCTTATTGCCTCTCAGCAAAAACTGGGTATGACCATTTCGAACACATCCATTATATATCTGGCTGTCGTGTTCTTCCCGAGTCAATCCGTCTAGTTGGCGTAACTGGTGATCACAAACCTGTGAACAAGAGGGTATTTAGTAATTGAATAGCTGAGGATCTTTTGTTCTACATATAATAGTTATAATAAACATGCTATTTACCTATATTTATTTACTATGAGTAACCATTATTATTTTAAATTAGCCATTGAATCGTTTATTTATTTGCATCCACGCTACTATAATTATATTAAGATTATTTATTTCAACATTATACATATGACTATATATATAATAAAGTAATCAACAATATCAACACATTAATGAACAAGAACGTTTCCAAAGGCAAAACTTTACTGCGTTGACTTTACTAAGTTGCGGGTATACTTACTTTTTTCACACGCATAACACTTTGTCACAACACCAATTTATCTCGTCTGCTCGATGTCCGTATGTCACTGCAGGGATCCAGCAGAATATCAGCGACAGGTATATTTGCCTGACACATGCTGAGCTGGACTCCCATTTGGTGCAACCTTTAGACGTACACCGCACCTTGTTTTTCCTTTTTTTTTTTTCATTTAAACAAAGTATGTAGTGATGTCACTTCATTTCTTGAATTACTTATGTTTTTATTTTTTGTATAGTGGCATCATGTTTTTATGTATATTCATGTAATTTTTTATCTTTTAATTGTGCTTTTGTGTGTCTTTTGTATGCACTGAATAAATGTTTTATCTATCTATCTATCTTGTTTGAAAATTACGACCAGTTTGACCTATGACCGCTGATAACGATCCTAGCCGAGGTAGGCCGAGCAGTAATCCTATAAAAGTGGGGTTATCGGGCAAAGTGGCTCACACTGCTCTCGACGCTTGACGTGGTAACACGTCGTGTCCGGGTTCGCGACAAGTCAATCGTCATCTTGAGGATGCCTCGTTGAGAGGTAAAACACGTATCGATTTCTTTATGACTCTTTATGAACAGTTAAGCGGATTAGGTTACTAAATATACGTTGTCTATTGTTGTTTATAATGGATTTCCGCAAAGTCATGCCTGAGTCAATGAAATATCATATAATAGTTAGTATATTTGTTATTTCTTGTAATTATATTTGTTTCATAAATAAAACACGGACTCTTATGTTAATCTATATATATAAAAGAAAGTCGTGTTAGTTACACTATTTATAACTCAAGAACGGCTGAACCGATTTGGCTGAAAATTGGTGGGGAGGTAGCTTAGAACCAGGAGACGGACATAGGACTTTTTATCCTGGAAACCACCCTCTAAAGGGGTGAAAATAGTGGGTGAAAGTTTGTATGGGAAATTAAAAACTGATGACTGGATTTGGATGAAAATTTAGTACTAGGCTTGCATGAATTCACGAGAGTATTTAATTTTTTCGAAAATCCAACGGAAAAGTAGATACGTCAAGACCATTCTGAGCTAACCTAACAAAAAGTACTAGGCTTGCATGCATTCACGATAGTATTCAATCATTACGTAATGCTACTAATAGGATTTCGATTAAGGCAGACAGAGGTAGGTAAGTAGGTAGGTAGGTAGATAGGTAGGTAGGGTAGGTAGGGTAAGTACGGTATGTAGGTAGGTAGGGTAGATAGGTAGGGTAGCTAGTGTGAATAGGTAGGGTAGGTAGGTGCACTGTAGATACGTACTTAATGCTCCCCGTGCGAAGCCGGGGCGGGCAGCTAGTTTTTTATAAAAATTACGAACTTCGATGTGTTTTTAAGATAATACGGATTCGTCACAAGATTAACTCTCAATCAAATTGTTACAAACTTAGCAGAAAGGCAGTAATTAAGTGATAGGTCAATAAAAAGGGAAACATACAAAAACAAACTTAGATATTTAGTACAATTTTCAAGTTTATTTCAAAGACTGTGATATTGAAATAGTTCACCGTTCGTTGCTACGCGCGTAGCACTATAGCTCTACGCGTGTAGCATTATATTTGCGTAGCAAGCGTAGCACACGCATAATACCATTTAGGCAGCATTTTTCTGTGACGTCACCAGAACACTGAACTAAGCTAAAACTGGCCGCACTTAATAATAAATTGGGCTGAGAACTGACAGAATTCTAATCCGACCCGAAATAGTGACCCATTTCTTTTTGCTCCTTACTTAGGAAGATTAATCCGTAGTCCGATCTTATTTTTTCTTCTTCCACTATGACTATTTAAGGTTCTTTTTTTATGAAGAAATAAGAAACATTGGTGTACATTTTCATCAAGAACCAACCTCAATTTTACGTTATAAAATTAAGGGACACCAAAATAACTTGCTTTATTGAATAAAACCCTGAACATTGGAAGTAATAAGTTTTGTAAAGAATTTACTAAGCATCGGGAAATTTCTGAGCCTTAAAGGAACGGGATTAAATATTTGCTCAAAATTGTTTAGCCTTTAAAATTGATTCTACGTTTTAATAAAAGTACATAAGTAGGTACTTATTTTTATAAAAAAATATCCTCAGATATATCACAAAATATTAAAGCTTGTGTATTATTAAATTTACCTTTGCTACGAAAATGTTGATGACACAATATTATTTTGTAAACGAAATCCTTTGTCATACAAATGTCTGCAATATATGCAAATATTCGGCTCATATTGGTTTTTTTTGAAGGCATTTAATTACAGTGAAACAAGTAAATATTTTGTCAGTAAATAACGGTTTATTTATTCAATTTTTCGTGGACTCATCAACGTTGGGAACGGAATTGAGACTGGAAATAAAAATATCCAATTAGTGGTTAATGGACAACGGAAGCGTAAAATGTAATTAGCGGTATGTGGTGCTTGCGAGGAGCGATTGTGGTCGCCACCATCGAGGCACCGTGGTCTGTGGCAAAAGAATCGTTTTTTTTTTTATGACGTTTTGTACGCGATGTTGTAATTAAAGGGTAGGATTAAATCGGTCTTTGATTTAATCATTTTTTTTTTAATACTAACGAGCTTTACAGTAGTCGCATATGATGTGTAACATCTGACATCTCACCTTGGTAATAAGCAACATTATAGGGGCGGGGCCTCGTCAAGGTCGTTTTTGACGGCCAACTCTAGCATCGCGCGCGCTCATTGGTTAAATCAAATAGCACGCGCTTCCTCGGCTTCCTGTGACACACTTCCGTCCCTTTTCACGAAATCACTCCCACTGATTTGATTGTTTAGATTTTTATTTTGATTACAGGAAAGCGAGAGGAAAGATGTTACACATCAAAAAGTAGATATCTTATGTTGGACATATCTACTTTTGTGTTATTTTCCGGGAAACAAGCATGTCTCAAAGTCGAAGACATGAGACATTCATCTACTCACACTGAGCCCTCGTGGTGGATTATGGCCCAGACCCTCTCTTAGGAAAGAGGCGTGTGTCCCAGCTGTGGGAGCGTTATGCTTATGCTATGCAGGTGATGGCAACCATATCTGATATACCAGAGGCATTACAGTGCTTTACAACTTAGCTGTAAAAATTTTGACACACGTGTTCCTTTAAAAACTTATTGACTTTCTAACGATGAACACCTTTACGAAATAATGAACTTGTAATTTTTTTTTGTGCTTCTGATGATACACACTTTTTTCAATATTTGACATACGAGTATTTTTATGTTGCTGCCCTTTTTTCACAGTTGGTCGCAGTAACTAAGCTAACTAAGGTACCTTGACCAAACGGGTTAGGTTGGCACTGCGACCAACCACGTTATGTGATTGCTACACCAAAGTTGGTCGCAGTTTCTATTCAGTATTTTAAAGATCCCAAAAATAATAATTACATACTTGAGGTACACAAAAAGAGGCGCAATCATTATAATAGAGTGTTTAATCATATTTTTAGGAGCGCAAAATGGGAATTATTAGAGGTCCAATTAAAAAACATTTTTATTTTATATCGTTATTAACGACCCCAGCATCAATTGATGCGTGAAAAGCAATCAGTGATGTGGTTAGTACAATTAGTTACTGTGGTCGAGAATCAAGAGAGAAAATGTTTAATATTGGATTTGAGGGTTATCTTTTGTAGTAGTGTGGTCGTATTAATTTGAATTTATTTGTTACATGCAGAAACTAATTTATTTTTTGGTAAAGTATCGTTTTGATATGCGGCTGCAAAACTAAAGTAGGTACCTATATATTGTTATAAGTTGATTATTTTTATATCTGAGTTTTTTCATTATGTGGACGTTTCGCAATTTTTTTCACCCGTGAGTTATTAAGTCGGGCCAGAGCACAAAATTATATTTTCTACAGAACAAAACAGGTAACTGCAAGTCCAAGATTTAAATCGATTGAAATCTTTGGTTATTCTGCTCTTTATTTATTACTCGCGTGGAGCTAGCCCATACCCACTTGAAGATATAATAATAAACAAGATTTATTTAGTTTGTATTATATAATTAATTTATTTTCAAATAGCAAATGTACACGATACAGTAAGTAAAACAACATGTGGCAGTCAGCCACAACAGCGTTACCAAGTGTCGGAAGTAGGAACTATAATGTTACTCTTAACAGAGGCACAGGCAAACTCGCATTCAGCCAAGTATTAATATAAATTGTAATTCAATAGAATGTGGATACCGGAACAATGATTGTTCCAAGGGTAGTGTCAATGTTAAAAAACGTAGAGCACAGAAAACTAACTAACAAAAAACCTAGACTGTGAATTTTATTATTTAAAAGCGTAGAGCAATTGAGCATAACCTTTTGAGCAACTGGTGCTCATCAGGTCAAGAGCTGTCCAAATCTGTCCTGTTCTTTGAAACTATGTGTTTGTTTTTTGTTTTGAAGACAGTTATTAGTTATTAAAAGGTTATTATTTTTTAAATGAAAAATTATCGTGATAAGTCGTGACGATAAATTTGATTTAAACAAATATCAAACCATTAAGAGCAGATAGGATAATGCAGTTACATTAATATGAAATATCATTTATTTAACAAGATTTATGTATTGTTATTCAAAACTATGACATTTCACTGCAAAAGACAAAGCCTCAACCGCTTTGAAGATAAGAAAACCATTTAGCATAATTAAGATAACTTCAGTTACAGGGGTCAGCTGTTGAGAACAATATATTTAAGAAATCATAAACAATGGTGAAGACCTTTGAACTTAAGACTTTTATTTAAAACTTAATATGCAATGTTTGTCATGATTATAATATTACTAGCGACCTCCTCCTGCTTCGCACGGCTTTTAACACATAAAAAAACATCGAGATTATATCGTTATATGTAATTTTAATATTAACGTATTGTACGCATATGCCTTCCGGAAGAAAGTCTCTAAACGATGGCGAAAACCTCATCAAAATCTGTTGCGAGGTTTAGAAGAATAACGCGGTCATTCAGACAAACACGACAACTTACCTATAGGACTTGACCGGTTAATAATAAGCACCAGAGTAGGGGCAGACTTGATGGGTGGCGCTCAAGTGGTGAAGACGTTTGGAAACTCTCGCGCGTTTCGAATAGTTGATTCGTTACCTACATTGTGTGAAATGTTAGTGTGATTAATGCTATCATAAATTATAATTTAATCTTTACTGCAACGGTTTTTCTATTGTGCAATAACCAACACTACCCATTAGTACGCCCACAGTAGTTGAAATATGCCTGATAACGAGAGAGATACATACCCTCCTCCGACATATAGATGCAGCTTTAAACTGATATTTAGAAAAAAATACAACAATCACTCACGTATCCATTACCGTCATCATCATTTCAGCCGAAAGAGATCCACTGCTGGACATAGGCCTCCACCAAGCAGTGCCACTTCGACCAGTTCTGTGCTTCTTGCATCCAGCGGATTCCTGCGGCCTTCGTAGTATCATCGGTCCACCTTGTGGGAGGCCTTCCAATGCTACAGAACCTTTCAGCCCTATAGGCTATCTGTTCTTCGAGCAATGTACACTGCTCACTTAAGCAGCATCCATATTTACATACTTATATTTTAAACGCTAACGCTAAGGGCTTGTAGATAAGTAATAACAGCCACACGGGTCGATGGTTCAGGTTAAGCTACGCTTGCTGATGTTGGTGCGAGGATGGGTGATCAAAGTAAAAGTCAAATCATTAACATGGCACTTCTGAACGTCAAAAATTACAAAAAAATAGAATTGATTCTAGTCGCCCCTTCCAAAAGGTAGTTTTCGTATGGAGAAGGATGGGCAAGAAACTCCACCGGTACTTTTTTTAATATTTTACAATATTTTGTATAGGTGTATTAGTTATATGTGAAGACGAAGCATCTAGAATAAAATTACTATAACACAATAGATAAAATAATGAAAAATGAAGCAACGACATACCATCTTTAAATACGATGACCCTCCCGAACCCCGGAAAGCACTTTAAGCCGTTGGTCCTGGCTGTCATTCGTAAATCTTTGACAGTCGTTACGGGAAGTCAGAAGCCCGAAAGTCTGACAACCAATCTTACCAAAGGATATCGTATTACCCAGTAACTGGGTTGTGGAGTTCAGATAGGCAGTCGCTCTATGTAAAATACTGGTATTCAGCTGCATTCGATTAGACTGGAAGCCGACTTCAACATAGTTGGGAAAATGCTAGTTATATTGATTGATTTAAAGCTTTGTATAAAATCTCTCCCATTTTGAGAATATGCTACCGCAGAAAGGCTTATCGAAATGTGTACCACACAGGTACCATGACCTGGGTGATGGTATCCACCACGTGGACCCAGTGCGGGTTGGTATATATCATACGTCTTCGATTTTTTGATTCTAGGACATGCCGGTTTCCTCACGATGTTGTCCTTCACCGTTATGAGAGCAGTTGTGATGAAATAATTTACACGAAGCGCCTAACTGGATTCGAACCCACGACCTATACCTCGTTAATCACGGCCGTTACCACTGGGCCACCATAACTACCCGTGCCCGCGCTAGCCGCGGGCAAAACCAAGTATTTCATCAATTTTAATATATGCTCTGGGGATTCAAATCCTTTTCCAGACAACGTAAAGCTTAGATTAATGATGCAAGTGAAAGTGGACCAATGCGAAAAAAAAAGCGTGAGAAATTGCTAATAATTACCTATTAGTTTATAAAATGTGATGAAGTATTTTAACAAAAGCGAGAGTAGAGAGCTACGCAATAACAGTAAATTTTAAAATTTTGCCGTCAACATATTTTATTTCACATAAACCCTTAAGGGCACTTATGAAACGTCAGAAGCTAGGTGCACGGTTCCGATTAGTCGTTTCCTATGGAGAAGAGCCGGCATGAAGCTGAACGGTTACTCTTTTAAAAATAAATGGCTTTTGAAAACATTTTTCAAATAACTGTGTCAATAGGTTTATGAGCACAGTGTAGGCCTGTCAACAAGTACCAGGTACTTAACAAAGTAGAATTGGTTTACAAATCCACAGCCTGTTAAGCCTACAACATTCTCACATTCATAAAATATAAAATAATCTATAAAAAAGGACAAATAAAATAATAAAAATAAAAACCTATTTAAATCAAATGACATTGTTAATTGTTGAATTTCATACGAGAGGTGTCCACAGACTTTCTCGACTTTTGAGGATAGACACTGTCAACTAACAATGTCTGTCCGTGTCAGTCAATGTCAGACATCAATTAAATTTTTGACAACCTCAAACCTCGCTTCAATAGAAATATTAATCGGGAAAAGTATTTTCCTGGTTTAGGTTGATTTGATTTTGTACTAAGGAATATTGAAAGAGGTTTAGACAGCCATAGATTAGATAAGTATTCCTTATCTTCAAGTATATTTATTTTATTTTTGCGGGTATAAAAAGTAGGCAAGTATTAATGTAAGTATCGAATTTATAATACAACATCAAATCATAAAGGTAAAAAACTATTTGAAATGATTTTTATAACTTTTTTAAATTCAACTCAATTCCCAAAATAAAAAAGTTTGATATCATGACGTACTTAAAAATCGTATCTAAAGTTTAATCACATTCCCAACGAATTCCGATGAAACCTTTCATATAGCTGGCTCGGCTTGTAGGAGAGCACGAGGATTATTCGCTGTTCCGCCTGAATAAGCCATGACGATATTGCGCCATCGAATACTGCGAGCAAAGCCGCGGTACTAGTACCGCGGCTAAAAAAACGTACAAAAAACGTAGTAAAAATACTAGCTAGCTAGTATTTTATTAGTGAAACTAGTACTGGCAGGTAACGATTATAGTTTAGTGTCAAGTGGTTTTTGTTTTTCCTAAATGTTTAGAATGAATGTGTAAAGAGGAATTTTTAGAACCAGCGTGTGGTAGGAGCGGTTTGGATAATTTGTATATTGACATTTTTATAGTGTACTTACATTTCTTGCGATGCAGGACTACAGGTGTTTTCAAAATACGGGGATAGAATATAAATAGTTAGGTAGTTCAGTTCTTTGCAAAGGTTTTATAATAATAAAAATACTAGCCTATTAATTGTCTCACTGCAGGGCATAGGCTTCTCATACAAAGAAGGCAGGAGCATTGATCACCTCGCTTGCTCAAGACGGGTTGGCGATTTCAGACAAAAAGGTATCAATAAATCTGGATAGCCTTTTCCCAACTATATTGGGGTCGGCTTCCAGTGTAACTGGATGCAGCTGAATACCAGTGATTTACATGGAGCGACTGCCTATCTGTCCTCCACAACCCAGTTACTGGGTAATACAATGATACCCCTTGGTAAGACCGGTTGTCATACTTTCGGGCTTCTGACGACCCGTAACGACTGTCAAAGATCCACAAATGACAGCCGGGACCAACGGCTTTACGTACTCTCCGAGCCACGGAAGACTCTCGGAAAGTATGTAAAGATGGACACCCATCCACGGACCAACCCCGGCAAGCGTAGCTTAAGCTGATGGATCGAGCCCTGCGGCTGTTATTACTTAGCCACGAGCTCCTCTAAAAGTATAAGCTACCGTAGGTAATAAATAATAAAGCAAGTGAAAAGATCAGAATGCCAATTCTCGTATTTCAAACTTAGCAATCTCATCTCACTGACAATCAAAGTCAAAAACTTGTCAAAATTGTAGAGGAATTAGAGGCAATTTTGACAGATTGTGAGTGAGATTAGAATGCAAACGTTGTTAATAATGACTACGGGAATTGTCACTCAGAAGACACACAAGACTACTCGTAGAGTGGCGATTACATAAATAAAAAAAAAAAACGTTTTCCTGTCGCCAAGCTTCAGTAAACGTTTTAACTTATTATGACAAACGACAACCAATCAGCGAATTTTTGAAAAACTACCCTAGAGATGCGATTCTAATCGACTATTTTCAAAAAACCTCTGAGCGAAGTTGACGCATCGCTACTACCAATTGAATTCCGTCGGTTTGTACGCCCGTGCGGTGTACTGTTGGTCAAATAAAAGCTGCGGGTGACAACGTGATCGCGTCACATACGTTACTACGAGGTAGTTTATAAACATGGGACTAGATTTTGTTCCTGGTTTTATTTGTAGCCTTTTGACAAAATGATCAGGATAATCTGCATCGCATGGAATCCCACTCCTACGTTCAAAAAGCTGCACGGTACATACCTAGTCGGGGTGTGCTACCGGGAGATAGCGAGGATAGCAGGGGAACAAAACTGTTTCTCTTTGTTGTAACACAGTAAAGCATTCGGTTTGTCGCGCTTGACAAAGGATACCTGAGCCATCGCTCCCATTCAGATCTGTCAAGTTGGGGTTATGCTATGAGCATTTTCCAACGAAAATCAAAATATAATCAGCAGTTTTACAATTAAAAACAATACAGCAACCAATCAATGTTTTTCTTTTGTCAAAGTCAAACAAATTTATTTCAATTAGGCACATAAAAGGCACTTTTGAACGTAAATGTTACAAAAAATAGAATTGATTCTAGTCGCCACTTCCAAAAGTTGGCTTTCTTATGGACAATAATGGGCAAGAAACTCAACCGTTACTTTTTTTAAATGCTTTTACAATATTTTGTATACATTAATTATATGTGAAGACGATGCATCTAGAATAAGATTACTATACCACGATAGGTAAAATAATGAAAAATGAAGCAATGACAGATAAATTAATTATGTGATAGATACATGGTGCTCACATACTTAGAAATATTGTAAATTATACGATATTCATAACCGAAAGTGGAGATTTTTTTCTCCTTATTCATTTTAATGGCATTTGTCAGATCATCCACATTAATAGGCGTCCTTTTCTTCTTTTAATAAGGAATACTAATAAGTTTTGCTGTCTTTCTCTATTTCTTTTATACTAAAAAGAGTTTCTAAATCGTTCAATCAACTAAAACAATACGTTAGTAGCTATCACTCCACAAAAAATAATAAAGCCAAGCAACTAATTAACAAAAAAAAAATTGGAACACAGAACACACAATCTTAATTAATCAATTTAATCATCTCACACACACACGGCACGACCCATTCACATACGTCGCACAGACGAAGAAACGCGTGACCTACACCTGTACGGCTTTCATTGTTTATTTTTATTGCCGGGACCAAATTCACGCCCAAATAAATGTGAAGTAAAACCTCCGGGACGTTAATTAAGTTCTTGGCTTTTACGGCCCCTTTGCAGCCTGCGGTGTTACTCGTAATGAGTATTAGGGGGTTAGAGAATGCCCGTATCGGATGTGTGGCTAAGACTTTGTGACTGGAAACCAATCGGGCTTGACTCGCGTTTGGGAGACCACTGAGGGGATTAAAGCTTTTTCTACTGCGGGCTTGCCAAAAGGATGATTAGTGGGCGTGTTTTTTGTTAATAGGGTTGACCGGGTTGAGCTTATTTTCTGTCATGGTCAGTTGGGTAATCTTGACTTTTAATACATACTTATACCTAGATCCAAGCCTTTTCCCTTGTGGGACGCCAGTAGCTACAGAACGCCAGATGTGACGGCTCATCATGCTTACTCCGTTTACTTCGTCCACTTATGCTGGTTGTGAGTACCATGTAACTAACCTTTTTGAAGGACATCGAACCACAGTAACGTTAGTATATCGGCAATACAGCCTATGTTTTTTTTTTGTTAAAACAAAGTCAAAAACAGAGCAGACCGCAACACATTTTGGCGTCAATATTTCCAATAACGTTATGTGACCGCTCCGAAAATTTTGTTGTTATTTTGCCGATATTTTTTTATGGACTAAATTAGGTTTGTATCGGCTTCTGTACCTAGCATTATAATTCTGAATTTTATATTGCTTTTCTGATATTTTATTTAAGCCAAGGTTCTATGTTAACGTTTATTGGAAAAGGACGATGACGTCCAGGGCCTTATTTATCGGACAATGCGAAATATTTGTAAAAAAAAAACTGTCACATTTTCACGACAGGTTCTGCATAATTTAAGCAGACAATGTATGCCGAGAAACTTGTTAAATTGTCGGATTGTCACCTGTTGGTTGTATAAAACAGTTGACTTAAGCTGTTTTTAGGGTTCCGTAGTAAACAAGGAAACCTTATAGTTTCGCCATTTCCATCTGTCTGTCTGTCTGTCTGTCCGCGGCTTAGCTCAGAGACGGTTAGTAGGTACTAGAAAGCTGTAATTTGGCATATGTATATATATTAATCATGCCAACAAAGTAGTAAAATAAAATCTGGAAAAAAATTTTTTTTTAGCGTACCTCCGCTACATGTAAAGTGGACATGTTTTTTTTTCCTCATCTACCCCATGTTGTGGGGTATCGTTAGAAAGGTCTTTCAAAAATATTGTAAGTTTGTAAAAAACATTTTTGGATTACTCCCCTTCTTCTAGCTAAATGGTTGTACTTGGACTTGTGAAAAAATTCACAGCAGTAGTATATATAACTAAATTAAAAGGAAAACTATGAGAGCTAAGTAGGCTGTACAGGTTAACGAGAAATAATCAACCAACTTAAAATTGCGGTTTGAAAAACATGATCTCCCATACATTCCGTATGGTTGAACACGTTTTTCAACTACAATGTTAAGTTTGTTCTTGGGATAAATTCATCCCAACTACGGAACCCTTCATTGTGCGTGGTCCGACACGCACTTGGCCAGTTTTTTTTTGCATAGCTTTGCCGATATTCAATTATTTTAGGGTATCGGTAAGTTCACAGACACAAATCTCATTACAACTTAGACCAGGAACAACCAATTCAAATATTTGTTCCGTTCCGGAAATTGAAGCTACCACTCGTAGCAAAAGCCAATCACTTATAGTCAGTTGTCCCAATCCTACTGTCGATTACAAAGAATGGAAAGATATCAATAGCATACCTACTAGTTTTTTTTATTTTCATACTAGCTTTACCCAGCCCGGCTTCGCACGGGTAGCACTAAACCCTACCTACCCTATCTACCCTACCTACCCTACCTACCCTACCTACCCTACCTACCCTACCTACCCTACCTACCCTACCTACCCTACCTACCCTACCTACCCTACCTACCCTACCTACCCTACCTACCCTACCTACCCTACCTACCCTACCTACCCTACCTACCCTACCTACCCTACCTACCCTACCTACCCTACCTACCCTACCTACCCTACCTACCCTACCTACCCTACCTACCCTACCTACCCTACCTACCCTACCTACCCTACCTACCCTACCTACCCTACCTACCCTACCTACCCTACCTACCCTACCTACCCTACCTACCCTACCTACCCTACCTACCCTACCTACCCTACCTACCCTACCTACCCTACCTACCCTACCTACCCTACCTACCCTACCTACCCTACCTACCCTACCTACCCTACCTACCCTACCTACCCTACCTACCCTACCTACCCTACCTACCCTACCTACCCTACCTACCCTACCTACCCTACCTACCCTACCTACCCTACCTACCCTACCTACCCTACCTACCCTACCTACCCTACCTACCCTACCTACCCTACCTACCCTACCTACCCTACCTACCCTACCTACCCTACCTACCCTACCTACCCTACCTACCCTACCTACCCTACCTACCCTACCTACCCTACCTACCCTACCTACCCTACCTACCCTACCTACCCTACCTACCCTACCTACCCTACCTACCCTACCTACCCTACCTACCCTACCTACCCTACCTACCCTACCTACCCTACCTACCCTACCTACCCTACCTACCCTACCTACCCTACCTACCCTACCTACCCTACCTACCCTACCTACCCTACCTACCCTACCTACCCTAATTTTCTCACCGTTTAAACCTTCCCTGGACTACGACAAACATTTCAAAACCAAAATCAGCTAAATCGGCCCAGCCGTTCTCGAGTTTTAGCGAGACTAACGAACAGCAATTGATTTTTATATATATATAGATTACTTTTTTTAGATTAAAGGGCCGCCCACGAGTAGGAAAAAATATGATAGCAACAAAGAACTTCCGTGAAATACCTACATTCATTTATCTAATATTTTTTTTGTATTTGATCAGCGTAGGCACCTGTCCCACCGCTAGTGATTAACGAGAAGCGAATAGAGCTAGCATTTGAGCGAGTACTCTCTGTGATAGCTCTTGTAGCTGCGACAAAGTAGTCCCCGGCGGCAACGGCAACGCGATATGAACAGTCAACGATCAACTATTAATATATTATGTATCTCTTTTACTTACACGGGACCTACAATTTTTTGTTCGTTTCTTGAGCGAGAAAATCATTGATAGCTTGTCGCTTCCTCGTCGGCGGTGGCCGGTGGTCGGTGGTGCCTTATTTAGGGATTCCCGACTAGTTTCAAACTCTTACAGTGCTCTTCGCAAGCCTAGTTTTTCTCACTTTACTCACGAAAGCACACTACATTAATAACACCAAGATTGCACATGTGTTTCAGCAAAACGTTCACAACACTAGTCAGCATTGCTTATATCATAAACCCGATCGTATTCCTTCCATAACAACATTCAATTATGTTAACAGTGACGTACCTATTCCATTAACTGGTCAAACGGGACCGCATGTCATGATGTACACATTTCAATCTGCTGTACGGTTTGCTACCAAAATCAACTATTAACCCACCGCATGTTCGAATTAACCTGTGTGTTTATTGTTTTTCGAGTAGCAATTTTGGTGTTGGAATAGTGTAGGTTTTGTTTAGGGATACTATTTCTACTACTGATTTGAAGCAACGTTCACAGCCTCCTAGTTTAAGAGAGGGTTTATATTTTTTGTATTTTTTTTTTTAACTTTTGTACAAACAATTAAGTACCCTTTTAGTTTAGCTACCACTGCCCTCAACCTGCGTCTGTGTATTACTTTGGATAAATAAACATTATTATTTATTTATTTTACGTTACTGACATTTAAAAAAATTACATTGGTTTCTCAAATGGGTGACTAGAGACGATTTTCGCTTATCAATGAGGTGCCAGGAGGACTTTTTAAATCTATTTGATCTCGTGTTTGCTGAAGCCAATTTTTAAGGTATTAAAGTTACAATACCTTTTTGTTTAAAATCAAGGAAGCATGTTGACTATTTTAACCTCTATTCACCACAACCCTTACCAGGAAAAACAAGAATGTGTAAATTAATAACGCGCAACACTACCGTAACATTCACCAGGTGTTACGAGCTTAGCAAAACTACACAAAACTACAGTTACGGCGTCCGCTCTCTTTCGCGTCCCAGATGTTAATGACATTATCTAATGCCCACGTTCTGTTACTACTTCCGTGTGAATGTGACAACTACCCACATTTCGCTGTTATACAAATAATCATTAAGGTATGAGTTTGTAGGAAATTAATTATTTACCAAATTGTCAAATTGACGACAATTTGCGGTTTATTGGCATTTCATACAACTGTCAAAAAATTACAGCTGAGATTTGGATATTAATTGGTAGACAATTTGATATACAATGTTTTTTTCCTGACTTTGCTAACGGATATCCTTATGAAATGTGGTATTGGTGTCATTTTCAATATAGAAAATAATATACTTCTGTGAATCAATCTGCCTTGCCTTTTCCCAACTATGTTGGGGTCGGCTTCCGGATGCAGCTGAATACCGTATTTTACATGAAGTGACTGCCTATCTGACCTCCACAATCCAGCAACTGGGTAATACGATACCCCTGGGTAAGACTGGTTGTCAGACTTTTGGGCTTCTGACGACCCGTAACGACTGTCAAAGATCCACGAATGACAACCGGGACCATCGGCTTAACGTAACAGTAGTCTCGGTTACCACGAGTTCCTAAGTAATAACAGCCGCATGGTTCGATCCATCAGAATAATCTACTCTTGCCGGGGTTGGTCTGTGGTGATCATTTTAACATACGTAGACTCCTACGTGACTCCTCCGAGACTCCTCCGTGCCTCGGAAAGCACGTTAAGTCGTTGGTCTCGGCTGTCATTCGTGGGAACATAATATATCAGACTAGTTAGGTAATATCTATTAATAGACTTTGAAGTGAGGTCGAGATAGGTAATTTGTATGGAAATCTTTAATATACCATTCACGAGGCTCATAATAAAATAAACTATTTTTAGATTGAACCCAATCATTTTAGCAAATATTATTTTATCGAAATGTCTGTAATGCTAAGTACTCAACAGTATCTACCTATACTGGTATAGGTTCCAATTTTTGTAACAACAAAATATTTTAAAAGATTTTTCACCTATGCCTTATATGTTAATTAATTCCAAGAACTTTTTTTTCCATATATTTTTATCATTAAGTTGATAGGAGTTTTATCCACCAATGTAAATCTGAAGGGGAGAAAAATAGGAAGATTTTTATATCGTTTTTATGGGGAACACCCAAATACTCCGAAATATTTTGTTCCGAAGTCCGAATTTCATAATACCTAAGAATTATAATGTCTATTATTAAAAAATCGCTAAATTTATTTTGCCGAAAGTCGTAAATGCGATTTGTTAGTTTTCCGATTTTCATACGTTCGAAGAATCAAATGCCCGAAGGGTTCTCGGTCCGAAAAACGACATTCCGATTTTCAATACTTCGAATAAACTAAAAGTCAACATGTTGTACTTCAAAATTTTGTGACAGAAACGAATCGCTGCAAAACCGACTTCACGCAGTCTTGTCTGCCCTACCTCTAGAGTATAATTTAAGCCCGCGTAGGCACGGAGGGGTGGGGCGGCCCGTGAGCTGAGGAGCAGGTGGTGGGCGTTAAAACCATCTGCGACGATGAGCTCGCGTGGGGCCGCCCAAACCCCGCAGCGCCGGAGCCGTGACAGAAACAATGCTTGCTGCATGTTGTATGCCTGCTTGCATGTTCCATGCTTGCTTGCACACTGCATGCCTGCTTGCATGCTGCAAATCCCCTGTATTTTTGATGTTTCGAATTATCATTAAGTCGGACTTTTTCTTATTCGACCTATTAAAACTCGGTATTTTGAGAATAGTAATTATAAACGTTAGGAATATTGAAATTTAGGATAAGTCGGAGTTGATATATTCGGAATTTTGAACCATTCGGAATTATGAAAATCGGTATTTTGAAATTCGTATTTGTGACTGACGGAATAAAGTTTTTCGTATTTATGTAGTGTACCCCGTTTTTATGGTTCCGTACCTCAAAAGGAAAAAACGGAACCCTTATAGAATCACTCGTGTGTCTGCCTGTCCGTCTGTCACAGCCAATTTGCTGCGAATCTGATGGACCAATTAAGTTGATATTTGGTACACAATAAATACGGACGTCTAACGTAAATAAATCAATTTTGAATATGGGGTTCACGTTTGGGGGAAAACAAGTAAATAAAAAAAAAGTTTTGTGACATAGCAAATAAATTAAATAGGCTTATGACGAGAACCTCAATTTTTTTTTTCAATATTTTAAAATATGTTATATATTATGTTTAAGTCCCATGTAGTAGGGGGTGACCCTATTGCCAACAATCGGGCACAAATCTAGAACAAAAAATGTGAATTACATAATCCTAATCTTCTTCCCAAAGCAAGTCATGTGCCTTCATAATAAATATAATATAATGTGCAGCGTACATACTCAAAGGCATACCGATTCTGAATCACTCCGCTGAACGTTGGCATCCGAGGTATTTCTCGTCACGATGATCCGGCCCTAGCTTGTTACTTTACATTCTCATAATTCCTAAGCAAGGTTTATGGTTTATAAAATATGATGTAGTGACTCTAAGCGTACTTAGAATATGGCTTTTTAAATTTATTTAATATTATAAAAGTTCGTTGATATATGTTGAAGTATTACAAGTACTGCAATATTGTTGCTTGTTGTGCATTCTTTGTAAAGGAAGTTTTAAATTATGGTTTACTTGATATTATAAGGATATAGTGGGTTAAAGCCTCAAGCAGACTGGCGCGACACCACAGTGCGACGCGTTTCTAACATAACAATTTCTAAGAAAACTTCACGGTAGAACAATTACCGGTGTCTCGTCGCGCCAGTCTGCACGAGGCTTAATTCAGTATCTATTTATAGTGCTTGTTGATGTGCATTTAATTGTGCATATATTATTGTTTTGTAGGCATATAAATAAACAAAATTTGTAAATAAACCCACACCACAAAAACCCATTTTTTTCAACCCCCGTTTTTTTTTCTGTTTGCCTATTAAAATGCCGCAAGCAATTTGTTTACGATCAACATTTTAGTCCTTTCAATGGTCCGGCAGTGTAATCCAATTTGCGTGTATCGGGACGCGTGATAGCCGCATCTCACCGGCGAACCTCAACGATTTACACACATCGGACGAACTCGGTTTTTGATTTGATTCCGTTTAGCTGCGATGTTGTTTTGTTTTGGTCTTGGCTTTTGTTATGTTTGATCCGCATGTGATGTAAGATTTTTGGTCGTAATTCAAAATTGAGAGCATGTTCGTAAAATGGAACAACGTAAAGCGTACTGGTCTGAATTTTTTTTTTCTTTTTTTTTTTTAAAACGTTGACCCACACTAAGAATTTCTTCTTGTATCGTGGGTGCGTTTACAAACATGGAAACTCACATACACTAACACCCAGACCCGGAACAACTACTTGCAGATCATACAAATATTTGTTCCGTGCGGGGATCGAACCCGCGACACGTTGCGCAGCAGTCGATCGCTCAGCCACTGCGCAAACCGTGTCGTCAACTGACAATGTAAAGTATGACAGTGTAAAGACTGGTGGTCTTCAATGTATTTATTTATTTAAATTGGAATAATTTTCTCCTAAAATATGAGGACTTTTTTGTGCCCTTAAACGTTATTTTGTTGAAAATCTGCGAATAAAAAAAAAACGATTCTCAAGGTTTTATCAAAACACACGAAACACGTAAAAAGTATTTTTTTTATATTTACCTGGTAACGGCTTCTTTTTCTTAGCGTATCAATAGCAAATAAGGTTGTGAAAATTCAAATTTTAATATTATCTTTAGCCCAAAATTCTGCTACGTTCACTGATGCAGTCATAAGATCCTCAAGTGCCAGGTGATAGGGCATGTGGCGAGAGATGGAAGGTGGGCCATTGTCTGCGGAGAGACGCCGCTTATACACTTGAGGTCCGAGTAGTTCATAATCCCTGTCTGTGGAGATTCTTTGCTGCGGCTGACTTAGATTCGTAGTCTATTTAGGGATTTCCAAGTCGGCCACCGTAATGCGTGCCCAGGTGGAAGGCTCTCAGATGGCTTGATAAAACTGTCAGTGCATTTAAGCAGCTCCCACCAGACGTCACGTCTTGCTACAGAGGCGTTGTAATTAGCTGGAACCATGCGCCCGAGAAAACTGCTTTTAAGCCTCTGAGGCACTGAGACGTGGTTCTTCATTGGGAGGCGTTGCGTTCAGTTTGTAGCTTTGCCCTCTCAACGTGGCTGGTTATGGTCCTACAAATTTCTGCAGGCGCAATGCCAGTCCGTGGATACAGCATTCGTACTGTGGTCGGTTTCAGGCAACCACTAATGATCCGGCACGTCCCATTTAGAGCTGTATCTACTAAGTTAGCAGGGGCGGAACGGTTCCATACTGGACAGGCATGTTCATCAGCGGAAAAGCAAAGCGCCATTCCAGTTGTTTGTAGGACTTGGGTAGACGCCCCCCATCTGGTGGATGTTAAGCGGCGTAGTAACGGCATTTAAATAGTACAGAAGAAAATTTAATGAGACTATACATTACACAAGGCATACAAAAAGCTTAAATAGATAGAAGAAAAAAATATAAGATTTTAACGACGCAGTAATTATTTCCACTTGTGACGAAAATAGACAAATTTCAAATCAACGGTTTTGTAAGAGAGCCAGTTAGAAGTAGAAATTAAACAAAATGTATTATTTTAATACTAGGGTCACACTAAAAGACCGAAGAATGAACAGCATTTCGATAAGCCTGTCTGCGGTAGCATATTCTCAAAATAGGAGAGATTTTATTATACCATGCTTTTAATCAATCAATATAACCTTTTCCCAACTATGTTGAAGTCGGCTTCCAGTCTATTCAAATGCAGCTGAATACCAGTATATCCCATGGAGTGACCTACATGACATTCTCAACCCAGTTATTGGGTAACCTGATACCTATTCCTTGTTAAGACTGGTTGTCTTGGGCTTCTGACTACCCGTAACGACTGTCTAAGATCTACAAATGGCAGCGGGGACCAAAGGCATAACGTGCTTTTCAATGCAGGAAGGGTCTCGATATGCAATGGGTGGTCACCCATTCACAAAACGACCGCGGCAAGCGTAGCTTAACCTTCGATCGACGCATGTGTCGTGGCTAAATGAAAACAGCCCAAGCCAACCAAAATTACGAAAGTTTCCAAAAATATAGCGGTTCATCCTGCCGACTGGTTTTATCCAATCCGGCATGTGCTACCACGAATAAAACCCGCACCTCACCAAGCCTACCTCAACAATGTATATACATAGACCTATGTCCTAACGGTGACTGTTTGATTTGATTCCATTTAGAGAGCTTCCGTGTTTTTTTTTATTTTACTTTGTAGCTGGTGTAGCGGAAAAATAGACTTAACAGTTTTCATTTGTTGTTATCCTCGTAGGAATTATTTTTGGACATCATCTTTGAAATCATGGACCGTTTTAAGTATGAATGTGTATGGCTATAAGAGTAGGGGAAAATCAAAGAATCGATGGATGTACTGTGTGAAAGATAATAGGGTTTTTTTTTTTGAGGGTGGGAAATTATCAAATAACTTCTCCCGCTCTGCGTGGAGCGGGAGGGCGTCTCAGACTCTTACTGACTAAAACCCACCCGTGTTCCTTCAGTTGCCTGTACGTTGCCAGGGGCCACGGTATCCCTTTCGAACTTTCTCGCGACCCCGGCAGGCATCAGTCCTAGCGGACCCCTTCCGTTGTGCTGACATCTCTTCGAGGCGCGCGTGGAACACTACGCGCTGACGACCCGGGCCTGATCCTTATCAGACGGCGAGCTACCCATTGCTCACCATCCGTAAGCCCGCGCCTACGGTGGCCAGGAATCGGCCTGCGATTAAAGATAATAGGGCTAGTGTATGAAAGAAGGTGACTACCAAGATGACGAAGGATAGAGAAGTATGGAAGAAAAATACATGTTACACCGACCCTAAATAAATTGCGATAGGAGAGGAGAAGGAGAATGATAATGATCTTTGAAACCAGGGAAGCGAAATTATTCGGGCACAGTTTAAGTTGCATCCACGGGCGACCGATTTTGAGTCCTTAGAGAAATCAAGGTATAAACTTAGCAACAAGATCACTCCAGTTAAGCTCTATTGAAATTTATGCCAGAATATATTTGAATGGTACAGCTCTATTTATTTATCAAATTAAGCCGATTCTCAAGAAACTGGCTAGCAACTAGCTTAATAAAATAAAAATAACAATGTGTTACCAACATATGTAAAGAATCGAAGAATCAAATTATATTGTAACAATTTGTACCTCATATTTGCAGATACAATACGTGTAGGTGCCACAATAAAGTTTGACACAATCGCGTTACTTCAATCCTTTCGGCAGTCGTCGGCTTCCTTCCGCTTGTTTCGTCGACGGCATTAAATAGATACAGAAGGCCTGTTTCATACAAAGAGCAAAAACGCACGCACACATAGACATGCGAATACATACAGCTAGTGAAAGGTGGAAGCCACACAGCTAGATGCTTCGCTTATTGCTTAGTATTTTAGTTTTGCAATGGCCACACTAATGATGACGCTTGTCGAGTGTAAGGGGGAAGCCACACAACCACTAAGTGCTGAGCTTAGTGCTTAGTGTTTTATTTTTGTAATAGCCACACTGACGTTTGATGAGTGTAAGGTGGCAGCCACACAGCTAGGTGCTTCACGTAGGGCTTAGTGTTTTAGTTTTGCAATAGCCACACAGAAGATGACGTTTGATGAGTGTAAGGTGGAAGCCACACAACTACTAGGTGCTGAGCTTAGTGTTTGACTTTTGCAATGTCCACAATTACTCTTGATGAGTGTAAGGTGGAAGCCGTGCAGCTAGGTCATTCGCTTAATGCTTAGTTTTACTTTTGTAATAGCCATACTGACGCTTGATACCACGCTGCATGAATAACTTGTTCAGCTACGCTATTCACTAAGCGTACTCGCGACTGGCATTTGTATAACATAATTTGAGATCACCCTACAGACGCGAACAGTGCCCGTGCGTTTTCGCACGGTATATGGACCTGACCTTCTGTACTTATAATTTTGTGTCAACAGTTTGTGAAGATAGTACCTCGTTCAGGTACTCGAAGCTATTTGGATTATTTGGAGCATCCTGTACGTTCGCGTATTTATTTCTGGGTGTAGATTCTAATACAGTTAAAGTATTTTAGGAGTGGATGTAGTCTTCATGTGTATGGAGTTAATTCTGTAGTTTTGGTCTGTTAGTTAGGGCTGGGTTATAAAATTGAAATGCTGTAAAGCTATAGGTACGTCATAATACCTTTTAAACTTACTTCATGATCTTCAAGAATAATCAAATATTTTGACTGTTAATCAAAACTTGTCTTCAAAACTAAAATGTAAAAAAAATATTGCCATCAGAGCGAAACGATTAATACAAAGTTTCAATTTGATAGGCCAGGGGAAAGTTAGCCAAAATTACTCGCAAGTTTTGATCTTTACAAATTACGTATCAAGCGAAGGGACAAAGAAATTGAAGCTATTAAAAATTACAGCGTCATGCATGATTAGTATATCTCTAGATAGCCAAATAAACCAAGGTTTCTTTATTTCTGCTTTCGGAAATTTATTGAAACAATCTGAGTCAAATTTAAATACATGGGTGAAACTGGTTTGAAAATACTTTTACAGAATCGGGATGATTATTAAAAAAATACGTAATGGTAGATATGGCAGTACCCCAATGGTAGGAAATCCCAAAACATGATGAAAATGTTTGATATTTAACTGGTAAACACAGCAAAATGAAAACACAAAGATCCACGTGTAAATCCGTATTAACATTGAACCAAAAATCACAGGTTAATCCAAATATTTAACCTTGTCAGCATTATTCGAATTTCCCGTATCAGTAAATAGGAGAACATTATTTTAGCAGATTATTAGCTTTAACAAGGCTTAGAAGATTAGCGTAACCATAAATTATTAACTTGTTACGATGTTGTTGGTACACAATTAATTTTGCTTTGTATTTAATTAAAATCATAATAAGCCTTAATGTTCCCCACTACTGGGACACAGGCCTCCTCTCTTCGAGAGGGATCGAGCTGTAATCTACCACTCGGGCCCAGTTTGGATTGATAGATGTCACATGTCTTCGAATTTTTAGTTCTAGGAAATGCCTGTTTCGACACGATGTTTTCCTTCACCGTTTTGAGAACAGTGGTGATGAAATTATTTACACAAAGTAAAGCGCCTGCCTGGGTTCGAGCCCACGACCAACCACTCCTAAATCGGGCCGTTACCACTCTGCCTCCACTGCTATGCCATTTCATTTTAACTCAATAATGTGGAAACTAGATTTATGGGATTATGATGTTATCTTTGGTTATAATGGTGGATTTCAAAATGATGAGTTACTCACAAACAGTTCGTGTCTTCTTCTTTATGTTTAGTTTATCACCATTATATTCCCAGGTACGTCTTCTTTAAATCCTGCTTTTACTCCGAAACCTTCGATCAAGTGTATTCTTGATCGAAGGCCGAGACGGAGGCAAAATATTTTAAAACCTTTTTTATTGGCTGATATTTATTTTATGACAGCCTCCTTGTGCACTTCAACTTCCAACAGGAGATAATGCCATTAACTTCCGCTACCTCATAAAAGACATTATCATTCACAAACATTTACCTTTTGTCTCCTTCCCCTTTCATTCTTCCGTATTCTAATCTCTAGCCATTAATAAAAAGTACCACTTTTATAAAAGTAACCAAAACCATTCATCATACCTACTCCATATTTTTGATTTACCCTCAAAATACTTTCACGTTCAAATCACTTAAACGTCAAAATTGGATATTCCTCTCACCCCTTTAAAAATAGGCACGTACAGTGGGCTATTTTATCGCGGTCCCTACCCAACAAGCAATTTTAGATAATCTACTTGCCTTTAAGCCGGACTGAAGTTATTTACAATCAATTTCCTTGGCTATTAAAGGCTTTGAATAAATGTTATGCACGTAGCGTGGAAGCTCGGTAAGTTATTGTAAAAGGTAGCTATTATGAGAAGGATAATAGTGCTTAGTTTGTTTTTTAAAGGGAAAGCCATAAGAGGAGATCAACCATTCTGGGAAAACATTTTTTTTTTGCGGCCGTTTTGAATTACATGTTTTTCAAGTACACATTGTCATAGTCAAAGTCGAGAATAATTTGGGTTCGGAGCTATACAGGTTGGATTTTTGAGAGGGGCAGTAAGAGCAGTTCCCCTAACCGTTGTTGCTACAAGAAAATGGTCTTAGAAGATTTTTCTTAACTTTTTGAGATATTTTGATCTGCATTCACAGATTTTGAAAAAACCGAACAGTCAGCAAGAAAATAGACAGTTTTCGCAAAAACTTTTTTTAATATCAATCGATCTTGTTTCTTATAAGGATCAAGAAACTCTATCGGACCTACTGAGGTTAGAGTACTAGAACAGACAGAAATCGCAAAAATCTTTTTCTAGGAAATGATACACCGACCTACTTTTTTACGATGGATAGACTGGCTGAAAATGTTATATTGTACTGTATTTGTGAGGTGATGCATACGGGTTGTTACATGAAATAGCAGGAGGACATAATTTATTTCATTTAAAGATCGTTGTGTATCTTTGTTCGCAAATAAATTATGCATTGTCGCCATACTAAGAAACGTTTCCGCTACTGCCACCATTCAAATAAAATGTAATTCATTCCTGGCCGCTGACTTTTGATTTTTTATCCCAAATCGCCGAACAAAATGGGTGATCTCCTTTAATAATTACTCGTATTAGGAACTAGCTGCGCCCCGCGGTTTCTCCGGCATAAGTCTTGATCCTGTAGGAATATCGGGACAAAAAGTATCATAAGTCCTAATCCAGGTCATGGACTATCCATGTGCCAAATCTCATCCAAATATGTTTAGCCGTTTTAGCGTGAAAGCGTAACAAAAAACTCACTTTCGCATTTATAATATTAATAATTAGAATGAGCATGATAAAAGGGTGGCAGGTGAAGAGCCCTAACGGAATGGTTGCTGAGAAGCGGCCGAAGGAGCATTGGCAGACCAATATCCAGGTACCCTAGACGAACTACAAAATATTGCAGGGAAGACCTTGATGAGATTTATTTATTTATTATTTATTTAACACTGAGGTAACACTGGTCACTGGTACTGACTGGTACTTTCTGAGTTTATCTTGGACATTACTGACATCGGTGAAGGAAAACATCGTGAGGAAACCTGAACTTATAGTTTATATAAGTCTGTAATCACCAACCCGTCTTGAGCAAGCGTGGTGATCAATGCTCGTGCCTTCTCTGTGTGAGAAGAGGTCTTTGCCCTGCAGTGGGACAGTAATAGGCTGGTATTATTATTAATATTATTATTTAACACTTTAATGCACACAAATGTACAGAAACGGACTTAATGCCATAGGCATTTTCTACCAGTCAACCTTTGGGTGATGCAGAGATAAACAGTGGTAGGTGCAATATCGAAAATTGTGGAATAAATATTTATTTAAATATAAGGATATACCCATTAACCTATATATAAAATACAATATACATAAATACAAGAACAGATAAATACACGAATATACTAAAACAAATAAGACAAACAATGTGAAAACATTACCGTTGTGATGATACTGCCAGCTTTTTACGAATGTGCTCGCGAACTTTAACTTTAAAGGATAATCGGTTGGTTGCCATCCTGATTTCCTGGGGGAGCGCATTCCACAAGGAGATAGATTGAACGAAGAAGGAAGAGTGAATGAAGTCAGTGCGGTGAGTGGGATATTGAAGAAGACGATTATGTGATGAACGTAGAGTTTTATTGTGGTTTGCACAAGTGTAATGTATGTGTTTGTGAGATTCGCGCAGACCAGAGAACTATGGCACATAAGGGAGGAGGCCTATACTCAGTAGTTGGTGAAAACAAGGCTGCCAATGGTGACGATGATGTGAGGAAGTTTTAAAGTAGCAATTGAAGGAAATACTGAGTTACAATCAGTTAATATAGATATGCAGAGATAAGAGCACCATATTACGAGAAAAATTCAAAGTTTACACGTATGGCATGTAGAAGACAAAGAGACATACTGCACTGACTCCAAATAGTTTACGGAGCAAGATGATGATCGATTATTACAATGAGTAGAAAAAGTAGGTAGCGCTCACTGGACTGAAAATCCCAAATATTCAAAAAAATCGACTAAGTTGATTTATTGGAAAATTCTCAGAAAAACTGCATTGCATTGGTGACTATTGAAATTCACGTCACAAAGTATCCTGTGTAGACATAGTCAAGTAGGTTCCTAGTTACAATCAGAACTGAGAACATAGGTCGCTGTCATCCCTACCCTGTGCCACCCAACTAACCTGCACTGGGCCCTTGTGGTGGATTATGGCCCCTTCCCTCTCACAGAGATGCAGAGCATGTATCCCAGCAGTAGGAACAATACAGGCTCATTATGTTACCATGAGTGTTGATTACTTCAGCATTGGTTATTCCATCTCTATAAAAAGTTCTTAAATTAATTTGACGTACACGTGGAAAACCAACAAGTAAATTCAGGTAAGGCTATCATGATTTTATTCAGAATTCCTAACAAAATACAAAAAGACGTAGTTCCATGGAAAAAATATTGCAAAGGTTGTGCTAACGTAGACAGACAATCATTATAATCCTATATCAATAAATGTTGTTGACTACAAATATTATGACTGTGTCGGTGTACGAATTGGTTTCGTGTTCTAGGAACTTTTGGCAATTCAAATACACTTATGGAACTTCTCTTATTATGTCTTATTGATTGTAATTCTATCTAGCAAGTAAAGTTTATTTGCTGGATCGGAAAATACGAGTATTTATTTAGTGCATACATTGACTTTATATTTACATTCAAGTCATGCCCACCTACAGTTGCCTCTATTTATTATTCTCCTCTTTCTATAACCGAAAACCCTCCTGAATATAAAACTGCGCCATTATTCCGAACTACACTGTCTTTCAATCTACCCACATTACATATTCATTGTATAACACATCCACCGAATCCTGGTCCTTTAAAAACGTTCCAAGTCACGAACATGCATCCAAGCAAGCGGCCATGTAAACGATTTAGCTTCAAGCCTTGCAGCAAATAGCCCTGCATCAAAATACGTAATAGGTGTACTAAGAAAACAAGTTGTAGACCGTGCTCTATTACCTTAGTGCCTGTATAGTAAAATCTATGAAAGTGGAGTACCTTTAGGAGGGTTTTATTTCAGGGTTGTGCCGTCAAAACGAAAAGCGAAACACGCGAGCGATAACGCCGATGGCTTATGGTTACGGGTATGGCCCGTAGTGGATGCTTGGGTTGTCTATAAGGGTAATAAAAATTCGGACAACCCTTTGGTAATGTTTATTGCTGGTTGTTTTGGTTATGTCTACTAAGCGGTGTGGGAAATGCAAGTCTTTGTTCGTTTTGTGGACTGTTTGTACTATTTACTTTTGAATGTATTTTCAATTTTATTCAGGCTCTAATGAATAGAGATCTCTAATCTCAGAAGGACATCTTCGTATGAATGTACTGTGTAGTGATAAGTTACTCCAATAATACCTTCACGAAATTCAATTTATGAACATGTTTGTGATTACACACGTCTACTTACTTTGCTTTTCTAGATGTCAACCCAAGTCGAGGTCAAAGTTTCAAGGAAAAGCACCCAAAAAATGATAAAAGAATACACAAACGACTACCCTTGAATAATACATTTTACACGGGCCGTTAAAATGGTGACATACCGTGTATATAGCACAGACTATACATTTTACGACAGACAGACATTACGAGAAATATGAATTATTATTATTGTCTTACCTATGCCGCGTCGAATCGTAAATTTCAACCAATAAAATTAGTATGCATAGAATAGTCTAACATTCGTATACGGCTGTGATAGTAAAGTTTATGTTCATACAGTTATTTGCTGAAATCTTAAGATTTTACTGACATTTTTTATGTCTATGAACTTTATAAATGTGTGGGTAATGTTTTTATGAACTTTACTATGTTTAGCTTTGACTTTATGTACGGTACCTTTAGAGTTTTATTTTTGTTTTGATACAGTCAACGAGAGATAAGCGTCTTAACAGATTTTAATTTGCTTGGAAAAGCTTTTTTTTTTGTGGGTACCTTGTTCATTTTGTTAAAATTATCCTTTATTAAGCCTTATCTATACATATCATAAAATAGTAACGATGTCAAAACTGTACATTGAATATTTTTGAAAAAAGAATTGCTATGTGGTGTGGTGAATTTTTGTCTGTTTGTCTGGATATATGTACTGGATTGGCGTAAAAACGGCTCAATGGATTCGGATGATATTTGGCACACAAATAGTTTATAACCTGGATTAACATATAAAAAAGAAAAAGAAAGAAAAAATAATTTTATTCGTCACAGAAACACGTGCATAAAAAAATAATAAAAACTCGAATAGGTAACAAAACAATAACAATACGTATACAATAACGAGTACAAAACAGAAATAGTAGGCAGCTGCTGGCACGTCATGACTGTGACAAGAAGGCTTCCACTCAGCATGATGCTGTGCTATGGAGACCCACAGCACAGCGCTGATTTTCAGTGGTCACCCGAAAAAAACGTACGGAAACCAAGTCAGGTTTAAAATTCAGAATTATACATAAATATAAAATAAAACAAATAGTACATAGAATATTATATAATGCAACAACCAACAGTATGAATAAAATTACTAAATAACATATATAAATTATCCGCATTATTAATTATTATATAGGGTACTTTTAATCCCAATAGTATGTTCCCGTGGGATATTATCCGAAAACAACAGGGGCGAAGCCGCGGGCAAAAACTAGTTAATAAAATAAACACATTTAAACTCCACGCGACTTTCAACCCGAATTGTAATATTATCTGCAATATTATATCTTCGAGTTCTAATACTCCATATAATAATATTGTTTGCAATACCATCTCTTCATTAACAAATACGTAGATACCAGCACCAATATTATCCGCATTCAAAGCCTCGTCGACGTTAAATACATCAATGCGTGCAACCTGAACGATGGACATCCTATTGCATCGCTTACCAACATTTGCATATACGCGACAAACTGCAGATACGCCACGTGCCTATCTATAGATACTAGACTAGTGTCAGAGTTCTGCTTTGGAAAAACTTAACATATTTTTTTGGGAATATTTTTGCTGACATAAACTGGTACTTAGTAGGTATATTCTGAAGAGCTAATTGACTGATGTTTTCTCTCTTTGAATGCAGCTTTGAATATGATTGATTCCTATAATTTAGGGACCGTTATTTGTTCAAATGAAGACTCTTGTATCTTTACCAATTATGAAGTAAAGACTTCATAGCTTTGCATAGTAGACTCTTCCTTATGGAAGTAGCTATCACAAGTAAAATTTGCTTACGAAAATATTTATGTCTAACTGTATGGCAATAAAAATAGTTACAATTGGTAAGCAAAACGATTTGTTTTGGTTTATACACAGATTATTGCAGATAGATCACTCCGCAGTTTAGGTATGAAGCTACAAGTACGCGGCGGCTCTGTTTTGTTGGGCCAATTCGGTGATTGTAACGTAGTCAGAAGATCTAAGAGTCAGGCAATAGAAAGAGAGGCAACTTCTAGTTGAATATAACTGTAGGTGATTAGCGCTGGGCGACCTGAATTGTACTTTATTATGTCGTAGGAAGAGTCGTTTTTTAATTTAAATGATTTTGCGGAGTGTTCCATCTGTGTTAATCTGTGGTTTATAGGAACCACATAAACAAAACAGTTAAGTACCAATACATACCTACAAAAGAATGTAATGGGTTTAGCTACTCCCTACAGGGTCAAATTAAATTAACTAGAGAAACTCCGCAGACGTGATGGTTATCAATATAAAACTCTATACACTGTAAAACAACAAAAAAAACGTGTGTGGTCGGGGGACCCCCATCAGGAACTAAATTGCTTCTCACGTATTATTTAAAACTTTTTAGCACCTTCGAAATCCATGAAAAAGATACCAATGATAAAAAAAAATCGCATCCCCATCTTAGATTTACATTTTGAACTTACTATCGGCTTTAGCATCCTCGAAAACTATGAAAACGATACTCATGACGATTTTTTTTTAAATTTTCGAGGCGCCGTCTTGGATTTTCATTTTGACCAAATTCACACTTTCTCTCTCTCTCATGCAGTGTATTCAGGCCGATGTGTACAATTTTATCCCACGACTTTGTAATTACTTTACTCTTTTATTTTGTTTTTTTCTGCCGGCGTTCTCTCTCTCTCTCTCTCGTTCTTTCTCTTTGAATTCGATAAAAACAGTCACAAGTATTGACACTTTCTAGCGTGACGATTTCTGCCAGTTCACGAGCCACGTTAAAGAACTTCGTTTCAAAAATAGATGTAATGATAGTTTTTGAGATCGACAACCGTTGGTATTGTAGTTACTTGAAGAAATCTGTTTTGTTTCTTCACGTTTAGGCCTCGAAACCCATTACGTTTGCGAAGTTTCGCTAGCTAACTTAAATTGACCCTGTATATGGCAGTGGCTTTAGATTTACAATGGACATCGGGGTTGATGACCACAGCTATTAATAAAAACCTTACTTTTAGTAAAATTTTCCTCATAATAACTTGACTTACCAAGAAATTGTTGCATTACATGCCTAACTAAGGCTTTATTTACGTTCTCATTCGCACATTAAAGCCGTTTATGACCTAATATTTTTGTCATAAAACTGCATATCTAGACTATTAAAAGAAACACGCAACACGTTGACACGCCTTGAAATGTACTAATGTGGTCAGCGCAGGGCCTCTATTCTGTTACGGCCTGACTATAAATATAAGCAATCCTCACTGCTGTAAAAAAGCCTCTCATGAGTAGGTTTTAGTCTTCGAGTTTCAGTTCCACTCTAGACAAGACTCAAACCAAGAGATGGAATAACTCGATACAAGTAAACAAAAAACGCCTTTTTACTATTATCAGTGAAGCATTTCTACTTCTCTATAATAGATAAAGTCCTAGATTGTAAACCAATCAATTTAGCGTATCGCAATCCACTGCTGGACATGGGTTTATCCCAGGCTGCGTCACAATACCCTGTCCTCCGCTTATCACATCCAGTCTGTCCCAGACAACTTTTTAAGGTCATCGGTCCATCTAGCGGGGGGCGTCCGACTCTACGCTTGCCGATACGCCTTTTCCACTCCTCTGCTCCACCGGCCATCTGTCCTCTGACAAACATGGCCAGCCCACTGCCACTTCAGTTTTCTTACTTCAGGTTCTTATCCGGATAACTTAATTTCTGGTCTTATCCTTTAAAGAAGCTCCGAGCATAGCCCGCTCCATTGTGCGCTGAGCAACCTTGAATTTGTGGACTAGCCCGACTGTCACATTCAGACATGTCCACATTTCGGCACCGTATTTTATATCGGGCAGGACGTACTGGACGTAATAATTAAATTAAACCTTAATTTTCGCTTTTTAACCATTAGAAGACAATCAGTTTGATGCGTTACGAAGTTAACGAGTCCAAATTAAACCGTAACCTGTATAACTACAACCTCGTCAAAGTAAAAGCATAGTTATAGTACATTACTGTCGCGGCCTGCAACATGGACGATCGTGAAAATGTGGGCCAAGGCGAAGCCGAGAGACATATAAGTGAGTGCATCAATGCCTGGTTGCGGTCAAGGCTTGTACAGTACATTTCTCAAATAATGCGCGGAAATTCAAACTAAGTAAATTAATTATAAATTCCAGAATCAACGAAGAACGATAATTTTTCACGCACCATTATGTTAATTTGTTTTTTCTTTACTTTAACAGCTCTATTTGCAAACCAAATCGATATTTAAATATAATCTCAGGTAGGATACCTCCTTGGTTGCCATGTGTTGAAGTAAAAAGTTCGTTCCATTTTTAAATAACAGGACAGATATTATTATGAGTTGTCATAGTAATGTATTTGGCCGCTAAACACGACAGAAAAGGATTTCCATACAGACATTGCCAGCCGGGCTTCGTATGTATTCCGCTTGTACAGCAATTTCGATTTATCTTGAAGGAGTTTGTCAAAATAATGCTCGAATTTCCAAGCATGTTTGAGAAAACTATATTTACTGTTCTGAAACGCGATGTATCAACTTATATACAATGGAACTAATAGCACTATCGAATAGATAAAAATAATTTATGCTGTCACCTTGATTCTCAAGAAGATTAAAATTGAGTTTTATTTTATTTTTTAATTTTCTGATACAAATGATGTGGCACTTAAAGAAATCCTAGTAGTTACATAACTTGACGCCATTTTTTTTTATCCACTACGAGGCAGCTCTTGGCCTGCATCTCGCCTGATGGTAAGTGATGGTCAGGCCGAAGGTGGAGAGAGAGAGAGCTTCACCCGCAATCCCCAACCACAGAGGAACTGACTATCTTACTGCCGAAACACAACGATGCAAAAATGTCATCATAAGGAATTGATGTATAGCACAAGTTTTAAAAAAGCTGGCTGTCGCAAACCTCTGAGACGTTACCTACACAGGGATCCAATACTACAACAGCTAATATAATGACAACGAGGATGGTGAGACGGTGCACCGATGGTGGCGCGTCACAGTTGTAATGGAAACACCTTTTAATTTATGGCAACTGCATTGTGTCTGTAGCGGGCAGCATTAATATGTTCCTGTAAACTTCATTTTTATTCAAAACCTTATCGCCATCAACAGGGTCCATTAGAACCTACTTAAAAGCTTAAGTTTCCTAAGAAACCGGTGAAGGGTCGCACATACCATAATCAGTCTATAATTTTCCCACTGTTGGGACACAAGCCTCGTCTCGGTGAAAGGGAGTGGGCCGTAATCCACCAGACGGGCCCAGTGGGTTGGTAGATGTCACATGCCTTCGATTTTTTGGTTCTAGGACATGCATGTTTCCTCACGATGTTTTCCTTCACCATTTTGAGAAGAGTGGTGATGAAATAATTTCCAAAAAGTAAAGAGCCACACACTACAAACTCGTAAGTCACGGCCTTTTAATTGTCGTGATGGCTCAGTAGTTATGGCCTTGCCTCTCATTGTGGGTCAAATGTGGCGCGCGTGGAACACAACACGCCGTCGACCCGAGCCTGGTCCTTATCGGACGGTGAGCTACGCATTGCTCACCGTCCACAAGCCCGCGCCTACGGTGGCCGGAAGTCGGCTTGCGACTCCCGACGCCCGGGGCGTCTCTTGCGGCGACTAGGGGTGCGAGGGCGCGCATCTTGCCTCGCCCTCGCACACTCCACCTCCTCCTTCGCGGGCATTACTGCTTCGCAGAAGGAAGTGACGGCCTCCCATGTATTCTCGCTCTGGATCATGGCCTGAACCAGGGCCGGACGCGAGAGATCGCCGCCGCCAATCGCCTCCGTCAGGACAAGGTGGTGCTCCGCCCAAGCCGGGCAGACCTCCACCGTATGCTCCACCGTGTCCTCCGGGCGATCCACACAGTGGTGACACCCGGGCATTTCCTCCCTCCTTATACGGAACAGGAACCTCCCGAAACATCCGTGTCCGGTGAGGACCTGAGTCAGGCGGAAGGTGAGGACGCCGTGGCGCCTCTCTAGCCACTCCTCAAAGAGGGGACTTATCACCACAATTGTGGCGTGCCCAACACTGTAACGTCTAAAGGTACAATTCCGTAGCCGACCGCAAGCGGCAACTGCAGGCAACGTGTCGCCGCGACACGACTAGTTTCTATGTATTTCTATGAAATCGACATGTCGCTAGCTACGAAAGATAGAAATTCATAGAAACCAATCGTGTCGCGGCATGTTGCAGTCAGCTATGGAATGGTATCTTTAAGGTGAATTTCACCAATGAAAACGAACGTGATCAACGCATTCACACTGCGTTCGAAAGCTGATTGTTGGGAAATATTTATATCGACAGCTCTTGAACGTGGCTTAGAGGTACTAGTCTCGTTTAGTTTAATTGATGAAATTCGTCCTTTTAGATACATTCACCTTTCATTTGTAACCAATGTTTTTATTAAATTAATAAAAATTCATATACAAAGAATTTGTCATTTCAATCACGTTAAATAAAGGTATCGTTCGCAGTTCAAAGTAAAGATTTTACTTTAATATTTTCGTTGATCATTTTCATATTACATTTTTTCTGAGCAAATATTCGTTTTTTACGATTAATAAGAACATCAATATTTGGAGAATCATTTATTTTATTTCAAAACGTTGCTTTCATCAGAACAAATAAATCAGGAGATAAATACTGTGATCATTTAGGGGAGAGTTTGAACTTTGATCACTGAATTTATATATTTCTCTTCTCTAAGTACTAGACATTTTGAAACCACACGTAGTAATTTATAGTTATAAAACCTTTCGTAGAATTTTGTCTAAAACCCACACACCAGACATAGGTATAAGGACCGAATTGAAACTCTGCACGGCTAAAATGTCTATAATTTAGTAATTTCAATGAGAAAGAAATTTCAGATTTTTGTATTAGAGCGCTAACACACTGGGATGCCATGGCGACGTCGCTGGCTACGTAGCCATGGCTATCTCAGGTGAGGTTGCCAAATAAGTAGCCAGTAGGTAACACGCGGGCGTCCGTCCTGGCGATCAGCTGGTCATTGAGTGAGGGAGGCGTAATTTACTTGTATACAAAATACTAGCAACTGGGCCACGCGTCGCCAGGTTGCTACAACCACGTAGGGGCCGGTCCGTCGTGGCTACACTTCCAAATTAGCAACGTCGCCAGACCGTAGCCAAGTGAGGTAACTGCCATAAATTTCAATACGAATTGTTTGGATACGTAGCCGGCGACGTCGCCATGGCGTTCCAGTGTGTTAGCGTTACAAGGGAGACATAAATGTAATAGGTACCTAAGATTTATTGCTCGTTGGATTTTTAACTCTCAGCACTGAGCCAAGCGTTAAAATTGAAAGTGCCCTTTTTCTTAGGCATTACATTAAGGTGTTCTTTAATAAAAACGGTCATTGGTCAACAATTTTGAGATACAGAGACGAGATGATGTAAACGAGCATTCTTTCAATTGCAAAAAGGCTTCATATTTTTAGGCCGAAAAGATTGTCAGTGGTTTATAAGTTTCCTATGTGTAACACCTTCAGAGCAGTACAAAATGAAATCCATATATAACCAATAATCTAGGTCAATTTATATGATTAGGGTCCAGTCGGGGAATAACATAAAGTCTTCGATTTACTGATATATATAAAATAAAATGCAACGTTATTGAACAATATTATGATATTTTTACGCAGCTTACTTTATTTAATTAAAGATCAAAAAGAAAAAAGCTGGAATTCTTATTTTGGTATCTTTATAGCGAAGATACATTTTGCATTAGCAAAATTTGATTTTCGTAAGTAACTTGACCATTGAATACAAATCAAAAGAGACGTAAGTGAATTTATTTACTTTATTTGTTTTTACATCAAGTAATATTATATAACCTATATTTTTGTAATGAAATATGTTCGAATATGTTATGAACTTAAACGAGGCAAACAGAATAATATATAAGGAGGTGGCGTTCTGTAGTTTCTGCTACACCCATGGGAAGAAGGCGTGAGTTTATGTATATGTCGCAGCCATCTGTTTAAATTGGCCAGCCCAATTGAACGCCTAGGCCGTTCATTAAACGCCAGTATCCATTTGGATGCCTAAGCCGTTAGTTAATTGAACTAGAATAATTCAACGTTTCCATTTCTTCCCGTGGGTGTCGTAAAAGGCGACTAAGGGACTCACTAGAGAATGGGCAGCAGCGTTCTCTACGCATTTTAATGCCATACTGCGATCGCTAACCCACCTACCAAGCATGGCGATCCTTATTTAGGGGACGCCTATGTCCAGCAGTGGATATCTATAATGTTTAACAACTTGGCGTATTGAAAGTCAGCCCTTTGAAGATGACTGACCAAGACAGCCAAGTGATTCAAATGGTGAAAAAAAATCTGCGAGCAACTAGGAAATAGCACTCGCCGGTCGCTGCCACAGCACCGCTCGCTTCGCTCGCGGGCGGTTGATCAAAGTTCTAACCTAACCTAACCTATTTCACCCAGGTTAACTAAATGACTACACGACATTCAGCCATCTGGTTAAACGTTGCGCTCAGTAACTTGACTAGTTGTTCTTCAGTTATTTAATTGGATCCCGGCGTTTAATGAACGGCCTAGGCGTCCAATTAGCTGGCTAACTTAACCAGATGACTGCAGTATATATAAGTTATGTTAAAAAAACCGTTTATGCTCAAAACAACTGAAACGGGTCAGACAGTAGACGAATTATAAAAAAGTTAAATACAAAATGTGGTCTATCTAATAGATATATCTATTCCAAGAATTAATGTAACTCCGACGTTAAAGTAAATAAGTTCATTGTCTAGACTTTGTTTTTGTAGATTATTCAGACAGCAAATTGGTAGGTAACAAAACTGATTGTTAAACCCATTTAACCAAAGCAAACGTTTTAGGACCTCGATTTTACAAAATGTAATACCATTATCGTTACTTATGGTAATTTTTAAATGTATATAAAGGGTAATATGCGGACACAAGCGAACTGAACCTTTGGATAAGCAATACGAAATAAAGCCTCTTCTATATTAAAATTCACATTTCCATTACGAAATCCGAGAGTACCCTTGCCTTCGACCACTTTGGACGAAAATCTAACACCTTTAATTTACCCGAAATCCCCTTTAATTTAACGAACGGCACGTTCATTTCATATATTTCCATGACCCTGTTTTATTGGGCGGATTATTTTAACACATGCTCGTGTCTAAAAACTGACAACTTTATTCGAAATGATACAATGAGCGTTACCTCACTTCAGACCAGCTGCTCCGTTGTTCCTGTCATATTAAAGTTTTATCCACTTGGATACCATTACTTCTGACTTCAATTATCTGTCTTATTGCAGTAACGATAAGATCACATTTTGTATATCTGATAGCAAAATGTAAGTTGGCACAATGGATGTTTCAGACGCCTCCTATATGTGTTATGACGTTTTTATCTTGTTTAGTGTGGGTTTGGATGGTGCTGCGAGTTTTTAGTATTCCATTTCTTCTTATTTTCAGTATTATTACGGTTTTAGTGTAAAATCCGCTTTGTATAAGAAAGAGGATTCTGAATAGTTCGGTTTTCATGACAGGTTTATTGTCAAGAGTTATTATAAGGTCGGTGATCCCATAAGTTACCTAATAATACATCTATCGTACCAGATAATCTTGAGATACAAAGACTTGAAAGAGGTTGGATATATTATTATGATAAATTGATATCTTTAGTTACAAACGTTGATCTGAGAAAAAATATCATCTTGAATAGGTAACAAACTAAACTAACTTTGTAAGAATGTTATACGGACAAATCAAACGTTTAGTAGGATGACTACATGTGGCTTGTTCTACATAGACGATACATTACTCTATTTTACTATCTTTCATGAAAGTCACCATTCATTATGTGATCGTGATGCTGAATGTAATTTTCTGTAAAATAGTAATAATGAGAAATGTAATGACACTTTTTAAGATCTTTCCCAAGTGTCCGCACTTGCACTTTTGACGATCTGGAGAACGCTAACGTTGCCACGTTTAAAGTGGCAACCTTTTGGGCCCAAGCATTATAAGGAAATTTCATTTAAGTACCATCGACGCAAAAATATGATAAAAAAAACCGACCAAGTGCGAGTCCGACTCGCACTCGAAGGGTTCCGTATCACCGTACAATATTGAATACTACATATTTTTAGGGTTCCCAAAATAAAATAAAGTTAATAATGAAAGGGTACTCACACAAAAAACGTGTTTTTTTCGACGTTTTTAGCTAAATACTGAACGGTACAAACGCTTTAAGATACATATCTTGTACGTAATAAATAATCCCGATCTTATGAACTTTTACATCCACACCCATGTAGCGTAGTTGAAGCATATATAATTTAAAAGGGACGACTCCGGTTGACTGAACGCGAACATCGAAATCCCAGCGCAAAAAACACAAGTACCTACCTGCTACTCACACCGTAGACTGTAGATTCAAACGACTCCTGACTTCTTCAATGAAATCGGATTAAAGCATCTCGAATTCCGTACGAATCCAGCATGAATAGCCAAGACCTAATTTAGAACACCGAACGCCTAACTATACAGGATGAATTCTCCAAATGTGAAAGCGAATACTACTCAAAGGAGTCTCGGGGCCAATTTTGGTAAAAACTAAATCTGTATCATTAGATTTTTGCAAAATCAATATTCCTAGTTAGAAATCAAACCCATAATTTTTTTACAAAAAACACACCCGTATTATTGCAATATTAGTACTGTCAAACGGCAAACTAAAGAATTTTTCGCTATTTCTTAAAGTTTTCTTATTTAGCCATCCATGAACACTTGAAAAATTCATTCTGTGTACCTGTATCTTCATATATACCTAAGACTACACACGAAATAAAACTTCTGTACATTTTCATTCATTTTCCGGATTAGGGTTATGCTCTACGCCAGCTATAAATTTTGCCAAAATTCAGACGTTATGATCCCAATTTTGCACGACTGGATGTATGCATGGATCGTTTACGGCATTAAGTGGGGGATATAGGGAAATTATAAGAGGTGAAATGGGTAAACGTAATGGATAAGGAAGAGGATGTAGCTCCTGTACTTTGCAGTTTTTGCGTGAATTAGGTGGGCATGTGAACCAAAATGTGTTAAAAGCAGTACAATCCTGTATATAACTTTTAATAACCACTAATCTTTATCAACGTTTAAAATCGTGGCCCACTTCATGCCAGACAGACGCATAAAAAATTAACAAACAAGAAAAAAAAAGGAAATTCACCTGGCAAGGAACCAGTATTACATACGGTCCAAAACTGTTCATTGTTATTTATTTTCACCTTGGCAACGTTTCATACCAAACAGTGTCAACGTCAAAAAACTAATTCTCTATAATTTGTTTTACAAAATTACCAGCAATGTTATCAGCTATGTTTGGCGACTCTCCCTAATAAATGGTTCGGCAATGACATTGCGGTTCTTTTTTTACCCTTTTATTACATTGGTCTCGTCATATAAATGAGCAGTGACGCCTTTTTGCGACGCGGCGGTCGATAGCCTACATTTCATTAAAAGGTTTCTGGCCAAAGTGAGGCGACTTTTTTAAGCTAGTTACCAACTTTCTTTGAAGTGATTACACGTTTTTGATAACTGAAATACTACATTTTTTATTCAGCTTTTTTGGCCAGACACTTAATTGCTTTGCAAAAAATATGAGTTCTGAAGTTAAATCCTATAACTAGAATGTCCCCCGTTCCCTTTGCTCTGTCTATATTATTCGAATCGAAATATAAAAGACCGAAGTCTGATCCCCAAAACCAGATCCCTGTTTTGTATTTCGCACACGACCTCTGTTTTTGGAGAAAATCCATTGCCAGGAATGTAAACCTGTAGGGTAAACAAACTGTTGTGTAACCTACATTTATTCCTGCATACACACTTTAAAATCCGGAGACAAAACTGCACCAAATAACTACAGAAGACTGTAAAACAAAAACCCTATCACATGCAAATTCGTTGCAGAAAAAGTCAATTGAGGGCAATGGCTCGCTTTGGTAGGCAACGCATGCCAGCTACTATACTTGTTGTAGTTTTTGGAAACTCCTATAAAATCTTTGTATAGTGACAGAAGTTATGGGTCGAATGTGAAGGCTGTCATGTAACTGATGCTGAGGCTGTATTTGATAAAAGAGTGAAAGAAATATGCTCTGATAATTTCGGTTGGATTAGAAGTTCAATAGCAAATCAAATCGTTGTATTGTGGCACAGTCAGATGTTAGGTAAACTACAGTTCCATTATGTCCTGCCTAATAGATATACAATAATTGTTGATAACTGAAATGTCATGTCAACATGCAGTATAATAAATTTCTTAGGTATCACTTATAAAGCAAATCTTCCAAAATAACAATTAGGTGTATGGTGACAGATTGTAGTAGGTACTAATTATTAAGAAAATCTTGGATCGTGTAGTATCATGTAGGAATGTTGTTTAACTTCAAATTAGTCCCATCTGAAATCTTGAATGAACACAACCGGGCTGTTCTCAAATTGTCATTAGTTTCATTATAACAAAATGTTGTTTAGGTGTATTCGTTTCGTGTTTGTAGAAAGAAAACCAGCTTATCTTAACTACGTCATCAGTATGGCTGCTTCAATGGGCTAGTGGTCAAAAGTGCTTCTGCTGAGCAGGAAGTTCTGGGTTCGATTCCTATGTCGAGCAAAATGTGATTGGGTTTTGCCATCTGGTATTTCGCAGTACCAGCCCGGAGTCTGGATTTGTGCTCGGTCGATGGTAATAGACTCGCCTCCTATTACATGGGACTTAAACATAAAGGCTTGTGCACTTTGTGCAGACCAGCGCGAAACGAACAATACAATTTCTAAGAAAACTTCACAGTATAACAATAACCGGTGTCACGTCGCGCGACATGTCGCGCTGGTCTGCACAAGCCTTAACTGGCGTTTGGGTGTGCTATCTGTACACCTCTCAATCCTTCGGGGAAATAAGCGTGCCGCTATGTATGTTATCATCATTATAAAAAAATCTATTGCTATCAATCATACTTATGCTGCGGCCGCATCTGCGTCTATCGTGACAAAGCAATCTGTGCCGAAGCTTCGTATGTTTTACTCGCCAAAAAGTTATCGCGCTTATGCAGTGGCCACAATAGCGGCTTCGCCACGTTCTTTATGTACCGCCACCTGGGGCGATAAGTGCTACGCAGCCCGAAATATCGCGACGATAACTGATAATGGTTGGTCACATCTACGTGTATCGTATCACTATGCGAAGCTTCGTCACGATAGACGCAGATCCGGCCGCTGCACGATATGACGACTTGCACATACGATGATCACACGGTACGATTACTTACGTTCTTTTGCGTGAACTTTTATTGTCTCCATGTTGTTTTTGGCATCTATTCTCTTCAAGCTGCATTGCAATAAGAAGTCTAAAAAAACAGCGGAACAATTACCCGATCATCGCATGTTTCACATAGCTAAAGCAGAAATGCTATGCCTGTATGGAACAATATTTACATAAACGCATTGTAATAAATTTGAGTTACGTACAAATATTTAATTAGAATTATTGTTTGAATAATGATGATTGTTTGATGAATAAATCTGTATCTTAAGATACAGGGTTACCTAGTTTAAGAGGCAGGGTTATAATACTTGAGTTTAGATTTATTATAGAACCAGATTTATACAATGTGTAGTACCTATTTCAAAAGGAATCACCTAGGCCATCTGTATTTTTGTTTTTATGGCAAATAAAATGTATTATTATTATTATTTATTATTATAATTTCATACTCCATTTTGCAAGCTTTTATTGTAGCTTGATCTACGTAAACACTTTGTTATTTTTCTGCTCTTTTTGTTTAATGTTTCTTATTTTGGAGGAACAGAAGTTGGAACATAATTATGTAACACTGTATTCAAGCAAAGTTCCTTAGTTATAACAAAATTATGTAGTACAGAGAAGGACCCCGATACCTCATTACGTTCAGTAAATTGGGGTATAATGTTTTAGAATATCAAGAAAAACAACTCAATTAAAAAACCTTCGTTTATTTTCAAAACAATCTGTACTTATTAAGTACAATAAAATTTTACCTAGCGTTCGTTTTTTAACAATGAAAAATTACAAGGTCCTTAGAATTATTAGTTATATTTCACTTGACACTTACAATTTGATGCGTCTAGGAAATAAAGTAAAATAAACTTTATCAGCTAAATAATAGAGTCGACATTTATGTTTATATTGACTTACAAGGAGACTGTTCTCACGCTATGCTGACTTCTCGTTGGCATTGGGATTCAAAAGTTTTAAGTAAAAAGTTTGTATAACTTTGTACAAAATATTCGGTAAAAATGATATGTGAGATAAGGATGCCCCTTTGGTCAATTAACTTTTTATATTGGACATAGGGAATTATTATGTGAAGGTATTTAAAAAATGTTTTTTTTTGTTTTTCCACGTCGTTGTCGATATTCTGGACGACGAACGGATCTTAAGGAGTCATTATAATTATATTTACAAATCTTTATAAAAACATAGCTCGAGAACAGTCCCAAAATTAACATACACAAAATATATACAGAGAAGATACAACACTAAATGTAGCTATTATTATATTAACATTTCATTTTAATTACATTTATAATTCATAAATTAGGCTTCTAAGAAGGAGGCCATCATTTAAACTTATTAATTATGAAACACATTTAGAATTAATCTATTCATTCAATACAATTTCAGAAATTTAAAAAGAAACAATTATTCAATTTACAATAAAAATTATATTTAAAAAGTTTTGTATAAACACATTACCTATTAATAAAATTTTGAATTTTATTTACAATTTTATTGATAGTTATTTAGATAGAGACAGAATTATTGAAATCTGTTATTTACAAATCTACGGAAGTATTTATTGAACTGAAAAGGGAATCACACTTTTTTTAAATGCAGTGACGCTGATAGAACTGTTTTTTTTTTTTTTGCCGTCCGGCTGTCATTATTGTTACCCAGTAGAAAACAAATCACTTGCTATTTCATCTACTTACATTTATATTTTTTAATACTTCATAAATAAAACTTGGTTATATAAAAAAAAAAAAAAATGGAAACTTGCCGTCATTGCACAGGCTTTATTGGTACAAGAAGAAAATACGAGTACATCGCACCACTGCAATCGAGAAAAAACAACACCGAAAGCAAATAGCATCGTTCATTTTATTTGAGATATATTGTCGATATGTTCCACCGGAATCATTGCTTTACGAAAACGTATATATCTACATACAATTTATTTACAGTCTTCACATTTTTTTTCACTTAGATTCTAATAAAAATAGCTAATCAATGTCTATAACTTTCGCCTAGTTTCGTTTCTTTCTTCGATATCGTTTAAAAATTGCATCTTCTCTGGTGCGTTGCGATACCTGTGAGAAAAGACACTGTTTTTAGTAAACATTTAACAACTAGCCTAATATTTAAATCGTTAGATTCGCCCTGGCCGCGTCAAAAGGTGGTCACATTTCTGTTTTATGGAAAATATCATTTCATTAGTATTGTCCCGCTCACTGATACTGAAAATTGTATCTATCGTTACATACGGGATATGTGAGCTCATTCTTCTGTGTGGACTTTTTTGCTCGACCTATGTACAATGAGGGGACATCTAACGATTTAAATCTTTGCAACTAGCTTATTGGTGGTTTCGGAGTTTATCGATTCGATAGTGTTATTAGTTCAATGGTATGTTGTTACATCGCTTTTGAGAATACACAATATTGAGATAAAACTTCGCCTTAATACATAGACAGGTCTAACGCGTCTAACGTGGTTTCTCGAATCAATAGCTATTGAAAACTTATCTGAGGACCTCGAAAACTGGGCATGAATATCATAGGTTGGGTTGAAATAGTTAAAAAAACAAGCGTCTGGCCTGTTTTTCTTCACGAAAAAGCTGTAAAATTATGACGCAATGTTTGTAATAAAAAAAATCTTGAAAGTAAAAATTTATTTTACAAAGTGAATATTATTTTAATATTGTATAAAACTGGAAGTCTGCAGTAAAAGTTTACTTTACGGAGCTGCAAAAATTATGGAGATTTTGTTAAAATAGTAGTAAAAGAGTTTTTTAAATACGAGTGTTTACTTACTTGGATCGTTTTTTTCTTCTAACTGTATCTACTGGCGTTGCTTCCACGCATAAAACTATTAGTCTACTACTGCATGAATATCTGTGAAAAGTAAAAAAACATTTTAATATTTTTCAGATCAACGATCCTAGCTTAATAAAAGGTTTGAAACGAAAACCTGTACAGTAGGTATGTATATCTTAATGAATCCCATATTAAAGGATTTTTTGCGGTTGTATTTGCAAATACAGTCAAACATCAGTGCTTTGCCTCGGGGATTGTGCACAGTTTTTAAAAGCTACTACATTTTTGCGAAACACCATAAAAAATGGAATTATTCCATCATTTTTACATAGCATAGAGCTCCTATTTACAAAAAAAAAATATCCAAACCACTTACGTTTCTTGGTCTAAAAGCTTATTGGAGCGAAGTGAAGACGCGAGACCAAACTTGTCCGGATTACTGCTGTGCCAAGCATCGCAGTACGCGTCCATTGCTGGCTCGCCATTCGGATTAGCGCCGTGCCACACGGCTTTAGTAGGCCTAAAGCGCAATGAATAACGAACATTAGAAAATTTGTCGCAGCCGACGTAGATTGTAATTTCGTAGATGCTCTTTGGAGATATTGGTTTTATTAGACGCAATATAAACGTAAATATTATGAGTATGTAACACAAATTCGATAAGCTTCAGATTTCATAAGACTGGCAGAATAAGGCCTGTTAAATATTACGAATTTATTGATGAAACCATTAAATATAATACGATATTATATAAAATGATTCTTTTGTATTAAATTATTATAGAGTAACGTGTTAAACTAAAAGGAATGACAGTGAATAATAATTAACGAATGCTTATAATTACAAACATCATAACAAAGTTTAGTCTTAAGTAATATCAGGGCAATTAGTAGACTAAACTCCATTAATTATCTCTTGTGGCCTAGAATCCACTCTTTGTTTAGGTTATATAAATACCAAACTGTTTTGGGTAAATTAAACGTCAATTTCACAGTGTACAATACAACTACTTTATAATGAACTGTCTTTGTCAGTAAAACATTGTCTGGAAACTCTAATCACCCATTCTTAAGTACATATTTCTTCGGTGGGATTACAAGGATTATCTGCGTAGAGATTGAATAAATTGATAGGGCGCCCCTCTTTGTGACTAACGATTATTTTTAATTAGAATAACTGCTCGGTAGACGAAAATTTTAAGTAGTTTTGGCATCGATATTTGATATACTTCAAGAAATAATGTTTGATTACTCATCAGAATTACTTCAACCTGAATCTAAGAATATTGGGATTATCGACAAGTATTACCATTTTGATTAAGATTCATAGTAGACTTTCGAATTGCGATGGTATTTACAAGTAAACCAGTATGTGGTAGTAAATACAAATAAAATAAACGAAGGTGGGAAAACCAATAAGATGCCAGTGAAACCAATCAAAGAAATCAGAACCAAACTTACACTTTCATTTCTTGAAGCAACGACAATACAATATCCCAACCTTGTCTAGCTTGAGTGTATTGGGTTCAAAGATTGAAATACGGTAAGTATTCATACCACCACTCGTTTCCAGATTGCCAGAGAAAATAAGGCAGCTTATTTCTAGATTATGCTCTACGATAAAGGCTATTCTCGTTTCACTGTTAAATTTTCTTGCGTGTTCAATTCGTCATAGTGTTTTTCGACAATCTGTGCCAACAGATCCGTTGTTAAATAACCGTGGTTCAGTGTTTTACTTATTGATATTAGTAAACGTACTGCTACTAACCGGGGTTCCAGAAGTGACAAATAAAACGTTCGATTAAGATATTGATACAACGAATATTTCGGGCTTATCATCATTAATTTGATTGTGTATCAATTTTGGGTTTTCTATCTATTTTGGCTTTGCTAGTTGTGAGACAGCTCACGAAAGGGAGGGAAATTAGACTATGCATATTTGTTCTTTCTGTATGTATGATATTAACAGTACCTACTTACTGAAAACAAAATCATGACGAAAAAAAAAAAACGACGCAACATAAAAAAACTGTTGGTAGCTGAATATTCATACCATCCAGGATCCATGAGGACATTCTGTCCACTAAAGCTGTAGATCCTGGGAGCATGGGCGAAGAGTGCTCCTGAGCCATCGAACATCTCACCCCAGGAGTTGAAGAGCACGTCGCCTCTCGTGTTCACTACAGGTATCTCTCTGTCTACCCAACTTACGATTGAGTCTATTGTTTGAACCCTGAGAAAAAGGAAGAAATTGTAGAATCTGTTTAAAGCTGGAACAAAACTTATATTACTAAGTTTTCAGAAAACCTAGTGGATAGAAGCAAGTACGTTCTTATACGTACGTTCTTATATTGTACGTGTAGAATACAAAGGGGTGAATTGACACCAAAACCAGACGATCCAGAGAGATTTCCATATAACTTATCTGAATGTTATTTTCATTTGAAAAACACAAATGAAAATACCTGAATTCTGAATACCTTTTAACTTTTGACGCGTCCTATAAATTCTGATAGCTATAAATAAGTGACTTACCTTGACGATATGAAAGCTCTGAAAGTGCCATCCATGTTGGCTCTTTGAGATTGTCTTCGACATTCGTAATTGCTGCTACTGACTCCATGCATATCACCTGTATGCGGCTCATTTAAGGCTGCTAGGCGTAACTAATAGAAAAAATTTATAAAAAATTGAGAGTCTACAATATGGGCAATTACTTGAGGTTCTTTGGATATCACTTTAATTTATAAAACGGATTTGTCATCTAAAAGGTTGTCAAATTTATTCTTTAAATTCCGTCCCTGAATCAACAGCGATTCCATTAGGCTCAAAGAAATCTAGTATTCACAGAAAAAAGCTTGTCAGGACTTGAAAATTGTATTAATGTCACCAGAACAAAAAATGCTTTCCCAAAGTGCTAAAAGATTATTTCTTTAAGCCTTGAGATGTTCTCAGGTTGGCAACTGTTATAAAATGTCAGATATAAAAGGTCAAGGTTGTAAAAGTGTTGAATCATCAATTTCCTGTAGTATTATAGAACCGGGTGTTTTGCATAACACTGGCTTTTTTATTTAGAGCAGCGTTTCACTGGATGATAACTTTATTTTGCATTTTTTTTTTACTCCTTTTAACATTGTTTTATGGTTAAATACATTTCGATGTTTTCCTATGCTTAGTGGAAAGTGGAAGTGAAACATATGATAATATTATGAATTGGAACTTACCACAGGTCCCTCTACAGCTGGATTCTTATGATGTACTAAACTGGAAGTTTCTAGAATGTTCTGCAAAGGCGTCCGAGTTGGACCTCCAGCTGGAGGCGTATGGATAGCCAGTAATGACCCCATCTAAACACAAAGAATTATAGATTAGCATAAAAAACTGTTAATGCTCTTAATAGGGATGTTGACTAATATTTTTTTTACCTCTCATACTTTCATCATACAGCCACAGAAAACATAGTTTTTGCAATCAATTCTAACCTTTAGGCTGCGTTTCCACGCGAGGATGCGTAGCGAGGGATGCGTGTGAAACTTACCAATAACATCGCTTCACTGTCATAATTTGAGCTAAGCTAGCGTTGTTATTGGTTAGTTTTACGGACATTCCTCGCTACGCATCCTCGCTCATCTCTGGTGGAAACGACTGCGTTTCCACCAGAATAGCGTTTCGAATAGTTTTTGCAATAAATTCTAAGCTTTAGACTGCTAAAGCTTAGAATTTATTGCAAAAACTATTAACAAGAACACTTCTTTATCTCTGGTGGAAACGCACCCTTAGTCACCGGCGCTAAGTTTCAAATTTAAATAGTTTGAAATTTGTGAAATTGTTAACTCATTAATATGTATATCCATCGGGAGTAGGAATAAGTTTCGTTCAAATAACAAGACCGAATAAAGGCGGAGTTCCTTATTCCCAATAGGGTAAGGAAAAGCAAATTTTCTTTATTATTCATGAATATTTATGATTCTGAAATCTCGTGGTAATAATATTTAGAAATCAAGTTTCTTTCATCGATGACGAGGAATGTTTTAATCAATTATATTAACAATTTTGATTGAATATTCAATAGCCCATTGTTTCAATAAACAAAATATCCGGATGGATGCCATGTTTAGATAATTATTAATCAGCGACTGATTAACCGTTTTCAGAATTACAAAATCAAATCATCATTAAAATTATTTATGAATATGAACTCAGCTGAGGTAACAACAGCTTTTAAATAAGTTTTTAATTATTACAAATTGTATTTTTCTTTTCAATTACTTAAACCTTCTAATGGCTATAAAGTACTTGTTCTAGCTAGTTAATAATTCCATATTTCATTTCATATTCCATTACGTGTAGTGTTAAAACTAGGTGTTTCAAATTATCTAACCGCAACCATACATTAACTACCACTACCACGCACCTCACTTCACTGCATTGGCAGAGAAATTACTGATAATTAACCCTATTTTAATAAAGCAAACGGTTATAGTGATACTTCACTTACCAAAATTTACCTACCTACAAAGATTTACCAAAAACTTAATTTTTGTTTGGATTTAGCCAAAGCGTTTCACCAGATGCAGATAGACGGAAAACAAAATCAACAGTCAATATAAAAAACATAACTTTTGTTTGCACCGCAGGGATCCCATTTCAATGAACAGCTGAACAGCTTACTGATAGGATATTGAACTATAAGACCGTGATACTCGAGACGAACAATGGAAACATAACCGTATGCGTAACTATAGACATAGAACGTAGGTATATAAGACCCGGCCGATGGTTTTGTGTATCGAAGTTATGCCTACGGTCAGACCTATTCTGCCTAACAATATGACAGTGATACGGATATACTGTTATAGATTTCAATAGGACCGTTGCTTTCAGGTAAGCATGTTGGATGGGAGTGAATAACAATTGGAGGCAAGAACTGTTGGAAATATTATTAGACAAATATAATTGTAATATATTTAATAAAGTGCTGTCCGTCTGACTTACTCATTAGCGACCAACGTAATGGCACATTTTATAAAAGTAGTATGACATGCTTAAAATTCTTAACCACCGCATTTGATCGAGTCAGTTTTTGGAAATATAAGAATCATGCATGATAAAATATTATTATATATGTACTCACAGCAACGTACTGCCAGCCGTTGTTGACGCGAACAAGCAAAGCTTGTTCTTGGATGACGTACGCCAAAGTGCCCAGGGGACTGTTTGTGCCAAGCTGTCGGGAAAAGTTATGTTTAAAATTTCTTGGTAGTTTACGATCAATACCGTGACAATATGTAAGTTTAAACAAGGTCCCGACAAAATACCCGGAAAATCTTTAACAGCGTTCAAAACCGTTTCTGTACAAATCAGATCCGGATCTAGATCTTTTCACAAAAACTGCCGTTTGCCGCCCTTCGCTAATCCTTTATGGGGACATCCCCATAAAGGATTAGCGAGGGGCGGCAAACGGCAATTAAAACGGCAAAGAAAATTTGAATTTTGCCAGCAACATATTAATCACATTTTATAGATCGATATTGCCCCAATCCAACAGGGGCGCCAAAACTGTTGTAAAAAGAAAGAAATGGAAAGATTATGTGCGTCTCATTTATTGCAAAGTTGCGGTGTGCTGGGTGGTGCACGTGTTTGCTACGCTTGAATTTGTCACCCCCTGAAGGTGGCGCCCGGGGCATATGCCCCGGTTTGCCCCCCTTAGATCCAGGGCTGACAAATTTTCCAGGTATTTTATAGAGAACTTTGACTATATTTGTTGATATAACACAACTTACACGAATCAAAGAATCTGTAGTCTTAAATAGTATGGTCCCAACAATAGCTCTTCCATCTTCATCATCATCGAAATCACCGTTATCTCCAAGAGGATCCAGAGGATCCCGGTAAGCTGTAAAAAAACATTTATTTCAAAAACTATCCCTAACAGAACAGTGCTTTACTGTGTTCAACTTTGAACCAATTTTTTGCAACATTAAAATGTAAATAGTAATTTTTCAACTCCGCGAGTTTCAAAGTTCCCGGTGTATAAGAAAAACAATCCTGACTTAGTTCACGGTAAAAGTGTTTGTGAAAAACTATATTGCGTACCGTACGGCTCCTGGCGGTATTGTACCAGATGGTTCAAGTTTCTTATAATTTGTAGTGGATCGCGTTGTTTTCCTGTTGAATAAAAAACAAAGCTATTTTTAATACGGTAAACTATTATTCTAGGCGAGTTTTTTCAATATTTTTTCCAATAAAATACCATTAAAGGAACCGAGATTATTATTTCCAGTGGAATCTCAATCCTCTACAACAATATTTTCATAATAAGTTTATAAAGTAAATAATGCATTTTATTTATTGTTAAATGCCACTTGAATAATTTAAATAATAATTTAGAATGATGACGGTTCGGATTCACAACACTCGAAAATAATTCGTTGCGTCATAGGTTCGTATTCTAAGCCTTCGATTCCCTACATGGTTTTTGTTCTGGTGGTTTTAAAAACGTGAAGGAGATACCGATGGTTGAATTACTTCTCTTAGTTGCAAAATAAACTATTATTTTATAATAAAACAACACTATTACTCACCACCGGTAGGTTCGAGCCGATTAATCCCGGGAATATCAGTCAGTGTATCTGGCACTTCGTTCGGGTAAACACCGGGTGGTCCCGGCGGACCCGGAGGTCCCGGAGGCCCCGGAACGGTCATGTATTGGATGTTAGTTGCAGGACTCCCCGCGGGACCTGGCGGGCCCCGAGGCCCATCCTTGCCAGTCGGCCCTGGGGCACCGTCATACCCCCGATCACCTTTCTCGCCTTTCACCTTAATGTACACAATTTTATTGCTTTCATATTCTTATACGGTATGAATTTCTTTTAAACACTATTTCAATTTGCTTATAAGTTTCAAGAGTATGCGCAACACAAAAATGCAGTTCAAAGAATCATGCAGAAACTTGGAGGGAATCTTTTTAGATTTTTTCTGTTTTGTTTTTCACAACTTAAGTATTTTCACGGATGTTTGGAAAATATTAAAAAGCTTATCTTAGTTTGTTCCGCTTTTAGTAAAAGTACTTAGTCGAGCGAGCTCTGCTCTGGAAGAAAATAGAGAAAACGAATTTTCCCAGAAATAAGAGCTAGCTAGATCGATTTAACGCCCCCATAAACTTCTATATTACAACTTTCATCGAAATCATTAGAGCTGTTACCGAGAACGTGATTACAAATATAAATACAAATATTGCTCATTTAATATCATAGGGGCGTTTATGAGCAGCCGCATAAGCCTGAGCATCTTAATGCATACTCGTAGATACATCTGCATCTGCGTCTTCAATTACTAAGAAGATTAATTATTCTGCCAGAGCTTGTAGCTATGATGAATTCATTTACAGACGTGAAAATACAGAATAAGGATGTATCCGAATGTTGTTGTACCTTTCTACTAATTCTGCCATCCATTGTAAAAGACCGAGTGGCTATGGATGTACGGTAACAAAGCCAAAGGCTCGTATTAGTCAATACAGAACAAAAGCGGATTGGTCACATGCGGGCGCAGTTTACACTGCATATTTTAACCCCTATGTTGTTTTTGGGTCGGAGTTTTTTGTTTCGGGTTTCCCCTCTAGAATATATCGAATAAGTTATCAGCTAGAGAAACTTTAACACAATAGTCAACATTGAAACAAGAACGTTTCTCAAAATAATAATAATATTTGACTACGAAATCTCAAGGCCTTACTCACTTAGGTAGTCAGTTCTTTAGTAGCACAAATTAATACAGATGGTTCACTCCGCAAAATAATTCAAATAAAAAGCGACTCTTGCTACGACACAATAAAGTGCAATTCAGGTCGCACAGCGCTAATTACCTACAGTTATATTCATCTAGAATTTGCCACACTTTCTATCGCGTAACTCTTAGATCTTCTGACTACGTTACACTTACTGAATTGGCCCAACAAGTCGCGGTTTCTTATCTAAAATGCAGAATGAATCATTTGTATTAATCTGTGTTAGTAGTAATAACGTTATTTTCCCTATGGTATAGTTCAACCAAAACTGCTTCAATCGAAAGTCAAAACATTTCTAAGAAAAATACTGAAACTAATTCGATTCTTTGAAAGCATTCCGTACAAACACGAGCTTTCAGTTGTATCATTCCAAGTACCACTCTTCATAAAGGAAAAGAAGGAAAAACATACATATTCAACCGTCCAATTAACCTTACGTAATATATGGCATTACCTTTTCTAAGTCAAGTGGGGTCCCGCCTGGATCTCCTTTTTCCCCTTTCGGCCCGGGAACGCCTGGCTGCCCGACGGCACCGGGTGGGCCCTGTCAAATGTATAACTGTAATTATGGTTTATCCGGAATGTAGGACGGAGGGCAAATTAATATGAATTTTGGTCCTATACTTATTTGAAGTCATGTCTGAGAAAATGGGTTGGAATTCGACAAATGTGATAAAAAGTAATAACGTAAAAATCTTTTCCAATATTGTTGTAACCGGAACGTATTGATAAACGAATGCTACATTTACTCAGAATGGTTTGGTTATTATGTTCCTAGTACTTTTCTAGAGAAATATACAAATGTAATCCATTCCATCAGATCAGTAAATCGGAAACCCGTAGTTTAAAAAAGTCGACGAACATTTGTCCGGTTTAGACAAATTTCAACTTTCTAATGAATTTCTTTTTTATTGCAGCTGTGCATCAAAATCTTAAGCGTATATTAGAATTTTGTTTCTCACCGTCCATCCAGGTAGTCCTATATCACCAGATATTCCATTATTGCCTGGAGTTCCTGGAGGCCCCGGGACGCCTGGTGGCCCCCTGGGTCCCGGGGGTCCGGGATGTCCTCGTTTGCCTCTCGGGCCTGTATCTCCTTTATCACCCTGGTTTGAAAACATTTGATGATATGAATACATGCTCATAAGACTTGGTTGTGTTTGGTTAGAGGGTCATAAACATGTAGGTACAAGATTCTGCTCTTAGCGTTGAACATTAATCATGTGCTGTGTAAATTATTATTATTTGAAACAATACAAAGTTTTGGTGTAACAGAATCATTCTTAGACGTAGAATGAATGGACTTCGCTTTAAGAATTTGTTGTACTAAATGTTAATTGTTTAGGAGAGGATTCTAAAGAGCTTTAATTTATTTATGTACACTGAAAAGAAATAAAAATACTAAATATAGAAGACCACAAAGGTACTGCCTATTAAGGTGCTGCTTAGCATCTTACTAATAATACGTGAAATCGTAAAACATATTTTTAATTTCTCACCTTCGTCATCACTAACGCTTCATCTCTTGATACTGCGACAGGTCCAGGTGGGCCGGCATCCCCCTTGTCTCCCTTAGGTCCATTTAGACCCGATGGACCTTGCGTGCCAGGTAGGCCGGATGGTCCAATATCCCCGCGCTCACCCGACTTGCCGTCAGTGCCCGGAAAGCCTTGGGGACCTTCCATACCTCTGAGCCCTTTTTCACCCTAAATAAAGTATTGAACTTTAATATTTGGTGTCGGCACGTTTTACTATTTTTTTCCTGTTCGGAAATGATTCTTAGCATTTTTTTTTCGTATTTGTTTTTTGTGAAATCAGGCTTTTGTTTTAATGATATCTTTGAAACTTTCCTACTCAATAAAATCAAGTTACCTATAGAAAACAGATATCGGTTAGTATTTTGACATTCCTCCACACAAAGCAAGATAAATATATTTTCGTTTACAATGCATGTTTAAAATAATTTAATAAAACGGCATTAACGCTAAGACATAATAATCAAAAACAGCAAATCACTAACATAATTTCGGTGATTTCTGAGAAAACGATCCATGAAGATGTTAAAGTCATGTTTATTTGGTTATAATTATAATTACCTTGTCTCCTTTCTCTCCAGCATCGCCTTTTCCGCCTTTTGATAGCGCTGCTTCTGTGAAAATATTATTTCTTTCTTTCTTTCTTTCTTTTCTTTTTCTTTTTTAAAAAAAAACTTTTATTTGATTCATATTCAGTGTGTAACGAAATACATCAAATAGAAGCGTGTGTTATAACATATCTTATGGAGGGAGGTTGTTATTTGGGTTAACACCGTGTTCAGAAGGTTTTACACATAGTATTATACTTCTATAATATTGTTTCAGAATATCGACTTCATTATTTCGGGTTGTTTATTGATACCTTCTATTATACAAGCTCCAGAAAAGGGTTCGTTATAGTTATCTATGTATTGTAACCTACTAGAATCATACATGACATAGAATTGTTGTAGAAGTTATAATAATGAAACTATTTCCGATTACTCATTTACTAATATTGACGCAAATTGGTGTGTTTATCTGTCTGGCATCAGTAAAACATTTGTACTGCTTAGGAATCAGTATTATTTTTACAATGTTTTATAAACCATAATATATATTATAATAATACCAGCCTGTTACTGTCCCACTGCTGGGCAAAGGCCTCTTCTCATACAGAAAAGGCACGAGCAATGATCATCTTGCTCAAGACGTGTTGGTTATTTCAGACTTATATTAACTATAAGTCCAGGTTTCCTCAAGGAGTTTTTCCTTCACCGATGTCAGTAATGTCCTAGATAAACTTAGAAAGTAGGTACATATGAATTGAAAAAGTCACATTGGTACTTGCTCGGATTTGAATAACCTCGTGCATGAGAGGCGAGTGTCTTATTAACTAAATAAAAATCTTAACTTTATATTCGTTCGTATTGTGTGTAAAGGTAGAATTCCGTAGCCGACCGCAGGCGGCAACTGCAGGCGATGTGTCGCCGCGACACGACTAGTTACTATGTATTTTTTATTTATGTGTTTCTTTATAGGCGACGCTATGTCGTAAAGAATTTCTATGAAATTCTTTGAAACCAGTTCATAAACAACAACAAATAGGGTGACCAAATTACGGACTAGTATAAACATAGCCAGAGTAGTGGAGGCCCAGTGGTTTGTGTAAGTAATTTCATAACCACTGCTCTCAAAACGGTGAAGGAAAACATCGTGAGGAAACCGGCATGACCTAGAACCAAAATTTCGAAGACATGTGACATCTACCAACCCAAACTGGGCCCGTGTGGTGGATTACATCCCACTCACTCTCGAAGAGAGGAGGCCTGTGTCCCAAGAGTGGGAACAGACTATGTGGGCTAATTATAAGCATAGTCAGTCAATAGTGTTCCCACTACTGGGATACAGGCGTCCTCTCGGTGAGCTGGAGTGGGCTAATTGCAAACTATAGCGCGTAAAAAAATGTCAAGACATCACTTAAACAATGTTATAATTTCTCTTCCTTCATCTCTAATGTCAAATAATCAGACACCTTATGTACTCAGCAAAAGCTGTGCCTTCTAAATTCACTCTCAAACTCACTCCTCGAAGCGTTTCATTAGAAAGGAACTTAATTAGTGACTTAGAAATTAATGTTTGAGCGTTTTGTCTACTTGTATGAGTTTTCAACAGTAATTATATTTCGTGGCCTTCATACGAAGTTATGATGGAGCGAAATATCGTTTGTTTTACATAATTACGGGTAAATGTGACGGTTCCACGTGTGCGTGTCAATAGGGAACATATTTAAGTTATGACGTCATACATGAATTGAAGCGAAGTGAAGTGTGGCTTTGTACTCAACAAAGCAATATTTTCCGTAAACTTAACACAACGTCAAATGGGTAAATAATAATTTCTTAAAATAGAAATTTAATGTTCTGGATAAGGGTCGTTGACTATACCTTACCATTTTAGCTAAATGTCAATGACACATAGTTTTGACATGACAAAAACTGTTTAATTACATTGATTTACCCTCAATTTCAGGCAGTCTCGTCGAGTTTCTAATCTATTTTAACGACAACTAATCACAAAACTTGACATTTGACATCAGATTTAATTTTAGGACTTGAAATTCTATTTTACTTAAAATAAAATAGTTCACCATTTTACTAGGTTGCATTTCGCTTTCGAGTATTGTTACAACAAACGTTTGCCGACTCAAGCTATTTCCCCGACCCAGCGAACGACTGTCACGCCCTGTTTTATTTAATTCATTCAGTATTCACTGAAACCAATTGTGTCAGCCCACGAATGACAGCAAACACTATTTATGTTAATTAAAACTGTAGTGCTCAGACCGCCACGTTATCTTGCCCTAGTTAGAGGTCTTTTAATTTTGATTAGGTTACTTTTTCTGAGAATTACATACATTTCAAGTGGTGCTTTTTACAATCGATAGGTATATGAACACTATAATTAATGGTAAGTCCATAGATGGCTGCATATCAACAGCAGTGATAGCCATCGGACTGCCAAGTCATCGGTCTCGAGTTCGAACCCAAGGCACGCTCTGACTTTTTGGATTCATGTGCGTGTTGTATAATTATCAGTTGCTTCAAAAACTGTGAAGGAAAACATCGTGAGGGAACCGGCATGCCTGGGATGTGAAGCCAAGTCAGTGGCATAAAAACATTTTTATTTTAGTTAGGGCGATTTATAATCGCAATGCGTATGTCAGTCCCAACGTAACATAAAAACTTTGACACCAGGTTAGTCACTAACCATACGAAAAAGAAGATGACAACAGCATAAGTACGATGAGTACAGATTTCGTATAAACATCATGTATAAACTTACTTGCCTATAAGATTTGACTATTTTTTACCTTATCTTTTGTCGCAATATGTGTTTGTGTTTTTGTTTATTTATTTATGAAATCTGTGTGTCTGTATTATAGAATAACAATATAGTATGTATGATTATATATGGTGAGTATAGATTTCGATGATTTGTATAGAATCAAGTTTTTCTAATTGAACAGACAGCTGTGCTGCTGGGGAGTTTGTTGCGCCACTTTTTCTTCTCAGCTAAGCACTAGGAAGTGGTGAAGGGCGGGCGTTTTTGGGGGACTATTTTATGTAATTTTGACGTTCGAAAAGTGCTGATTCTCAGCCTATTTTGAATAAATAACTTTTGAATTTGAATTAATTATTATTTTTTAAGTTTTCCTAACTTGGACCTTTCGAAAGCCGAGGGTTATTATTACTTCGTCAAAAGCAAAGTGGGTCATCCCTTAGGGCTGATTTTACCAATGAAATTGAACGCGATTAGCACATAAACCACGTTTAAGAGCTGTCAGTGTCACAGCTGACAGCTCTTGAAGTCGGTTTAGATGTGCTGATCGCGTTTAGTTTCATTGGTGAAATTCGCTCTTAGTATCTGTACATTGCTTTAAGTGCTACTCCGTTCCCATGCCAATAACATTAAATATCAGCGAAGTCCTTTGACCAACATTGGGTTCAAAGGATGATGGTATTGCTAGCATTATGAAGAGATTATCCGCTCTGGATCCCTAACCATCGTTTTATTGTCTCGTTTCGGGTGGAGTGCTATTTTCTATGCATATTTTCTTATCGTTTAAAGCATCTGAAATCAGAATTCTCCTCTCCTTTTCTCAATTTATTAAGGATTGAAGCAATATAGTATATTCTTCAATTCAAATAGCGTTTAAAATATTACGTTTTTTAAATGATTATTGTCAAAATTCAATAACCGTCATCCTAACATCTCCAACCTTATGACAGCTACATATTCAATACTGGGACTTGATACTTAAGCTCGCCTATATCTAGTCTTTAGAAATGGACCAACCGGTGTTATAGATGAGCTAATACTAGCGATTCAGTATAAACTGATGCTCTCGTACGAAGATGATTAATGACTAACGATCGTAATAGATTAGCTTATCCCGGGGATAGTGTGGATCGAGCTCATATTGCGTTACGGTATCAATTGCATTTGGTTCAACTTCACCTTTAGTTATCTTATATGTATGGACTTCAATAGCAATTCAAAAGTAGGTAACCTTCCCTAATAAATTAACTTACATTTGTACTAAACTTTGTTATAAACTATTCAACATGTCATGGTTAAGTATGTAATGAAATAGTGATTGTGTTTCTGACTCATCTTTTTATATCACGTTATTATGAGCATTTTCTTCTCGTCTCTCAATCTTATTGTCAAGATCTGTATTACTTATGACCACATGATCGTCACCATCAACACTACAACCGATACCATGAAAATTATTACAAATTACATAGATTTTACCATTATCATTAAACTTCGCCTTTTCCACAGCTGATTAATTTGCACTTACTACAATCATGTAACAGTCTCCTAAATAGATACCTAAAATAGTTCGACATACTGTTTAGAAGTACTGTCCAATAATTAATTAATTAAATGGATCTAATCAGTTGATAGATTGATTGATAATTGTCTAGTATCGTGTTAGCTATTAATTAGTTTAAACGGACACAAGTGAATAGTTTCCAAAGCGGGGAGAGTGTAGGGCATATTTTTGGAATTTTAGGTAAAAAAAACCATGAATAACTTATTTTGGGAATATTGGACAACAGATATTGCTTTTTGAAGAAAGCATTGACATAAAGAAAACACCATTTGGCAATCTACACAATACACTTGAGTAAATGAAGGTAGAAGATGAAATCATGATCCAAAATGATAATAATACTGCTGTTACTAGTAAAAGCAATGTTAACACATACAGAAACAAATTCTTAAAATATAACAGTACTAAAACACAGATGACAGTGACCATGTCAAGGGTAAATTACACAAACAATCAAATAATGACGACTTTCAAATAATGAATCAACTAGTCGACCAGACAAAACACTTTGGTAAAAAATTCGTTCTGAATCCAAGTAACTAATGAGAAAGTTTAAAATGGTTTTAGTGATCAGATTATATGCAAGGCTATGTTGGTAATGATCATGCCACTATAACCGATTGGTCAAAGAAATTGGTGGACGCCAACAAGGTACGCGTCCCATAAAATAATATAATCAACTAATTGATTTTCTAGATACCTGGAAGGTATTATAAAAACGAATTTTAATGTTCAGGGTTGATTGGAATTCCCCAAGTACCGTATGAAGTTTAATCATATTAACTTACTACTTGTAGTAGCACTACTGTCTGACTGTTTATCTATTATGTAAACTATGCTTTAGGTAATTTTGATTGTTCTTAGTGGTATAGCTAAGTTCAATATTCAATACACTTAGTGATTTTCTTAAATCATCATCATCGGTATCCTCCTGCCCATATTAAAATTTATTAAGTAAGATAAACACGCGCTTTTCACAATTAATAATGTAGAAAATACTCTTAGATATAACTTAAGAAAATACTTTAAAATTATTAGTTCCATTCTCACATGACTTACCAGTTCTTGTGACGTCAGTAGATATAGCGTTTTCAGATATATCAGAGACACCAGGTCCTGGGGGGCCAGGCAGACCGCGAGCACCTACGTATTTATTTAATATTACATTTTAGTTAATTTAAGCTCAAAGCGTACCTTCAGGGGCACGAAAAACATTTGGGGATTTGCGTACAAATTGAGACTCAACTTTCAGAAGCAATTGTTGCTATGGGAAAAGTTTTGAGGAAGAAATGAAATTCAAATAGGTATGATGTTTCCGTTTTTGTGAATGTTTCAATATATACAAATGGACCTCATAAAATACACCTGTCCGATTTCTCAAACATTTATTTCAATATATTAACATTACGGACAACCCAAAAAAAATTTTCGCCAAAACATCCTATACACAAATAAAACAAAACTCTCAAGACGATCGTAAAAAGTAACAGCAATAATAAATAAACTGCGTGCAAGCACTCGAAAACCAATCCAAAGGGTTCACTGCGCGAAGAAATAAAGATTTTCCAAATCGTTACTATAAGCCCCTAAAAATCTCGCGAACGCTTTACCCGAGTATAAATATGGGTCATAGAGTAACATAAAATTTGATGGTTGAGTTAGTTTGTACCTTTTTCCCCTTTTTCGGCGGGGCGTCCGTGTGGGCCTGGCAGGCCCGGTGTTCCATCGCGGCCGGGTAGGCCCCGCTCTCCCTTCACGCCATGTGGCCCTCTCTGGCCAACATAGCCCTGTAACACAGTTATGAGCTTACGGGTCGAAGGTAACATAACGCAACGTTACGAGGGTCAAACCGTCACTTAATGCGATAGACCCAAGTTTATTAGCCGAATACCTACTAATTTGGCGACGGGGCCCATGTGATTTTATTTTGATTTAGTTACACTCGTAAACTTCTATGGCTGTTTTCATGTTGTTCTCTTTGGTAACATGTTGTAAAGGAACCCTTCGTTAAATTAATATGGAGGAAGTAGAAACTACAGGGCATGTGAACAAAGACGGTAAAACAATATTATTTGAGCAGGTAAAAAAATGTTTTTTTTTTTAATATTTCGTTTCAGTAAGTTAGCGAGCTCAGGTGGACATAAATATCAGACTTATTCGAGCATTTACAGTTTTATGTAAGCCGCAGAAGTTTTGATTGATAGTCAGGCCAAGTTTAACGTGACTAATAACATATATTCTTAGTTTCTCAATGTTGAAGTAACTATACAAAATAAACTACGGCGCCGATTTCTACTGAACGTATTCCAAGATTAGTGAAGATTATAATTAGTAGGTAAATTTAAATTATCGATGTAAACTTAGTTAGAAGCCACAACAGTCGTAAGTACGTACATCACAAAGGTAATTAATTAATATTAATCAATAAACCGTCTTAATCCGGATATTAATATTCTATATTCATAACTCTAATAATAATATATATTATATATTCATAACTTCCGTATTTAGCAACTAACAGAATTCTTCCCACAATTATATGCTGCTTTACACGATACGATTAATCGTATGAATTTAGTAGTGCTAAATGCTTTAGGAATTCACGATTTCGTTGAGATATAAATACAAAATAATCAAATATTCATATTTTAAGTGCAGATAAAATTGATTTCATCGTAATTAGTTTTTCTGATAACTGAATGAAACTATTTTGCTATTTTAGTTTGTTCAAAAAATACATCAACAGGTACGGTAGTTTATATTTTACGTTATCTGAATATTTAAAACATAAATTATAAATAAACTTGTGATAAACACGCGAACACACGAAGTAAATACAAATTTCAAATCAGTCGTATTAAAAAAAAAATCTTGAACTAAATTTTGTGTAAGTACCTCAAAACATAATCGTAACATCTGAATCATATTTAGATAACACTCACCCTTTCGCTTTTGTCACCCTTAGGGCCTTGTAATCCTCTCTCGCCCTTATTCCCTTGATATCCTCTCTCTCCTTGAGGACCCGGCATGCCCATTGGACCCCTCTCACCAGTAGGTCCGAGTATCCCAGGATTACTGGACCCGTATAATCCCGTTGATTCCTGCGTAAGACATGGTGATTAGGAATGTATACAAAAGTTGGGAGAACAAAATGTTGGTGAAGCTAGTTTCCTGTGGGATCTATTTTTTTTAAAGAATAGTGTCAAGGCTTGGGTCATCGGTGGGAGACTAGCGCGTGGTGACGTTCTTGTTAAGCTCAACTCGTGGTAACGTTCTGGCTCGCCCAATGTGTACTGGGGTACACGTTGGGCGAGCCATACACGCAAAAAGGCCCAGTAGCGCTTGGCAAACGGGCTCGCCCAACGCGTAGTCGGCTTAAGCTACATAAACTACTTGAACTTGGAGAATACTTTAACCTATCTTTTTGATATACAATGTTTTTGTTTAGTTTTATTACTTGCTAGCAAAATTATTTTAATACAAATTGTATATTTAGTCTGAATTCTACAGTTCAATCAAAATTGCTACCGAAATTTAATTAAAAAGACCTATGCTGGAAGAGATTTCTTTAGAAATAAGCGTTGTCTTTGTATATATTTTTCTGTTCCTTTCTTCTTGTCTGTTTATATGTATGTGCATAAATGGTAAAATAAATAAAAAGGTTGCATTAACAACAATGCTTTTCATATTCCATAATGCTCAGATCTAAGCCCAGAATTATGAGAAATTAACAAACTTCATGTTTACTATGCTTCCTAACACCCCAAGTTATCGATACACGAGTATCTTGAGCCCGAACAACAATAACTTATCGAAGCTTCGAGAGGTTCTAATTACATATCAGATGTGAAGTTGATATACGAGTATTTGAAGTACACACACTGATAGATGGCAGGATTATATTTACATGTTCGCAGTGTTATGCGTTGGGAATACGTAGAACAGTTACTAATTATCGCTTATTCACGAAGCGGCCATCTTTTTTACTCTTCATATCTTTAATATCAATCTGCCTAGCCTTTTCCCAACTATGTTGGGTTCGGCTTCCAGTCTAACCGGATGCACCTGAATACCAGTATTTTACATGGAGCGACTGCTTGTCTTACCTCCACAACCCAGTTACTGGGTAATACGATACCCCTCGGTAAGACTGGTTGTCAGACTTTCGGGCTACTGACGACCCGCAACGAGTGTCAAAGATCCACGAATCTTCACATCTATACAAATAAATAAAATTGAAGTGTTGTTTGTAATAACAAAATAACAGATTTTTATTAAATGCATATGAAAGTATATACAGTACTTAAAGCAATTATTTTTTCGCCTTTCTGTCTGTTTAATCTCCAAAACGGCTGGACTGATTTTGACGGAACTTTCACTGCCAGAAACCATGAAACCTAAATTTCGTGGGCAGCAGTTAGTAGTTAAATTAAAAGAGCTCAAGTTGAAGTGGAAAGATCAGCGAGGACGTATATTATAGTTGGTGAACTTACTGCTCAACTTGATAAGGTTTTAAGTCTAAATAAAGTAATGACCACTTTTAGAGGTATGAGGAACAGGTGTAAAGTTCACTCATCCTCTGTAGAAAAGGAAGGACCCTCAGACCAGACGGGTGTTGTATCTAGCGGGCAACTGCCCGACGGTTGTATCGGATAATCTTGTAAGTTATTCGTGCGGCAAACTCTAATAGCGCGATGCAGGATTTGTGTGGCGTCAGGATTTTGTATGACGTTAGGTCTTTGATGCGTAGTTCGCATGTGGTTATGTAGATGCCGCCACACACTTATTAAAGAACCTTGTCAAAAAAGCTGCAACTTCTATAGATTTGACATCCCCGATCTTCTTTTACGACGCAAACATTGAACGACGAAAATACGTAGGATAGATAGATAGTACCTAAAAGCGATGTCATGGACAAAGGCCACAATGTTTTATTTTATAAGATAGTCAGATATATTCCTGAAAGTTATTCAAGGATTGATATGGTTCATAAAAGATTAAAAACGCTTGCTTTTAAATCCAATGTAAACTACCATGGCAAAACTACTCCTATAACAAGTAAATTAGCGAGCATAACGCGATATAGTTTTCTTTAAAATCGTATTTTAATTTAAAGAAACTACAACTAAAATATATTATGATAAGCAAGAAACTTGAGTTGGAAGGCTAGAAGCATAGGTCAGTGAGAACTAATTTCTGTGGGCGAAGTCTGCCCACATTAAGCACGCAACTCGGTGGATAGTTCGCTGCAGTCATTTATACCTGTTCAGGTCTAGGTAAATAGAATGAAACCTTTGAGTCTATTAGCATGGTAATTGATAGGGAGATAATTTAATTTGTTTTAATCCATCGTGCTCAGTGTTTTATTTATCGAAGTCAATAATATTTATTTATTTATACCACTTACATTTTTTGTATACACATAGGATGTTCCCGTGCAATTTTTCTTCAGTTTTTCTCTTGAAATTTCATGTTTGACTTATAAATATTATTCATCTTAGTATTTCATCATATTTGTGTTTTTTTGTACCAAAGTTTTGTATTTCTTATGAGTGTATAACGTCTTTGAATCGAATATCAAATTGTCTCCTTATTTTCAAGCTTATTCATTATGCAAATATTCTGATTTCTGATTTCTATAATTTGTAAAAATAATATTTTCTTTTTTAATCACAAAGACGAACACCAATGGAAATAGGACTTTAGATAAGGAATTCTTAGTCTATTAAAATTTGGCCACAAGATTTAGCAGAAACTTATTTAGCACTCTTTATAAGCCGTAACCGTTATTTAGAGGTCGATATTTTGGTGAAGTAAAGAGAAAAAAACCATCGGAGCAAAGTAGATTTTTTTAGATAATAGTGTAATTAATCTCTGGATAAATTTGAGTACACAAACCCTTGTAAAATAAAATTAAGACAGACTCGTCTTTGTTAAACATTTAAGAAATTGTTTTTATCGATATTGGTTTCGCTAACTATAGGTTTATTAAATTTTATTTTAGATGGAAGCATTTGTATTTCATGAAAGATATCATACAACTTAATGTAATCTTTACTAATATTATAAAGAGGTAAAAGGGGATGGACATAAATTTCCCCGAGCTGTACATAGTTAAAAGTAATACAATTAATTTAATTAAAATGAATGAAGAATTTATAACAGCTAATAACACTTCATAGCAGTCTCTGAAAAAAATACAAAATTAAAAGAATTTTATGCGATTTTATAAGTTCAATTTCACTTTGAAGTATCTTCAATGTTGCCACTTAATAATATCAATGCTTGGAGGAAAAGTTAACTAAACGCACGTAGCAATAATTAAAATATTCGTAGCAAGTTATTTATGTATTATATTTTTGACGGAAAGTAATCCATCAAACCAACCTTCTCTTAATGATTTTATAGATCAAAAGTCAAAGTATACATACGGATAGGATATTTTATTTAGATAAAATACAGTAACGTCGTGTATTGTAACATTACTTGACTTACTAGCAACACTCAATGAATCTGTTAAATGTCAAATAACTGTCTTTGGCATTTCAAATCTCGTCGCTCGTGCTGTTTTACGGTATTCGTTTGCTTCGTATTTGTGTTGTTATTTTATTTCACGTTTGGTTTATTGTGTCGTAGCCCCACGCGAGTGCTCCACTAATTATAATAAACAGTGTAATTAAGTAAGGAAAATGGACCTTATACAATCGTGTGTTAACTGTGGTATCGCTATTAGAGAACGCATCAGGCGGCATGAAACATCATCATTACCCCCTGATATGACTGTTCTTCTATCGGAATGGTTAACTTTTGAGGTAAGTTGTCGTATACTAAATCGAAAGGAATTAAGTTGGAATCTTCTTTACCCAATGATCTTACATGGGTTTAAAATCTTAAGTTTATAGCTGCGTTTGCGGCACCTGCTATGACACGATGACCAGATGTCTTGCAACCAATTCAAGAGAAAGACAACTTGGGCATGTCAATGTTTGTTACGGCTGTGGTAGATCCGTCACACGTGTAAGGAGACACAGTATTTCGGAATCTACAACTTCTAGCCTTAGCTATATCATCATTGCATCAGCATGTAAGTAAATTATTTTTACAATAGTTAAATAATAAGTATGTATGCATAGTTGAGCCAGTTTTTCATACATATTAGCTTAGCTGGTATAGTTTGCCGTGGACGCATATGTATGAAAAACTGGTTCAACTGTGCAAACTAACTGAGTTTAGCTGGCGGTGGACGATCAGCTTGAATTCTAGAATATTAGAAGTTCCTGTACTGTACTGTTAACATTATCACAACATATTTATTTTTATTTTATTTATTTGGCTCACCAACAATTGAATACACCGATACAAAGATATGAGATAAGTCCAATACTTATAGACTAGACTATTTTGAAAAACATCACAGTTAAATATAGTAAAGTACTCGATTATTGTGACCATATTGTCAAGAATTAATCAAACAGCTGTAAAGATGTTTACTTTCCGTAAATAACATACCATTTAACCTTACCTTGTATATAAACAGCTTATCTGTTATTTGTGTACAAACAGTAGTATTATTAGATGTGTAAATGGTTTACAATATTATGGTTTTGTTTTTAGGTAAGAGTGGCCAACTATTTGTGCCATGGTTGTTATGTGAGAGCTAACAGAGAAGTGGCCCGAAGAAATATTGTTGATGCTGCTAGATTTGAAAATGTGGAAAGAAATCAACCTGTTTAGGAAATTCAAGCAACATTTCCTCCACCACTCCCCGCTGGCCCAGCTATAAGGAATGTTCAAGATGTATCTACTATTATCTTACCGAATTATAGACACTGTGCCAATACATCTAGAAGATGCATATTTGATGGATGTCAGCGTAGTGCAGGTCATTTAGTGCCTACCCTGATAAAGTCAGCATTGCTGTTGAATAATAAACTTTATGTACCTCGAAGTGCGAGAGTATGTGAAGAACATTTACAATCAAATGAATGGGAATTATTATTAGATAACACGAGTTTAACTAATACCTTCACAGCTGTTCAAATTGAAAGTTCATTAGATAATAAACAAGAAGAAAATGTTCTTGATTTTGAAAATATGGAAGCAATGGCTAGTCATGTATGTCAATATTGGACAGGGCGCACTACCCAAGAATTTTTTGAATTGTATGATAGCATACCAATACAGTCTGTTGTTTCCAAAAACTCAAAAACTGCATTAGCAATGCTTTTAATTAAATATAGGACTGGTGACAGTGACGCTAGGATATCTAGTCTTTTAAGAATTCCCAAATCAACTTTACAGTACAAAATTAATCTTGTAAGGAACTGCCTAACTAATCAATTTGTTCCGCTTAATCTTGGGGTGTCTCACATATCTCGCCAAGAAGTAGCAGAAAGAAACACTATAATACCTGAAAAGTTATTTGGAAATCCTCAGTCTAATTCAGCTGACAGGTGGGCTATTATACAATGTGATGGTACCTACCTCTATGTGCAAAAAAGTTCTAGTTACAAATATCAAAAGAAAACATACAGTCTTCATAAGTATCACAACTTAACAAAACCATTTTTGGTAGTGGGTTGTGATGGACATATTATAGATGTGTTTGGACCGTTTGATGCAACTCAAACCGATGCAGAAATTATGAACTTTTTAGTTTCTAGCGATGGTGGCTTGTATCAATACTTTCGTCAAAATTATGTATTTATTTTAGACCGTGGCTTTAGCGATTCTATTTCTAACTTAGAAGCTCTTGGTTTCACAGTACACAAACCTGAAACCAGAGATGAAGGAGAAAGACAACTAACTACTCTACAAGCTAATAAAAGCAGATGTGTGACGCTTTGTAGATGGGTTGTCGAGGTAGTAAACGGCTGGTTTAAGCGTGAATATAAACTGTTTAGAAATGTGTTTTTTAACTTAGCTTCTGCACATACGATGGAAGATTTTAGGATTGGTGCTGCTCTTATAAATAAGTTTCACTAAGTTATAGAAAATCCCGAAAATGCTGTTGAAATTGCTCATATAGCAACCACAAGGTTAAACTTGCCTAATTATTTAGGTCAGTTTATACAAAATTATAATTTAAATAGGAGAAGAGTGTTATTTAGGAGTATTGATGCAAACCTGCCGCCGGCGCTTAATACTTTTCCGGAACTAAATACAAATGAGTTGAAAATTATTTCACTAGGTCCTTACCAGGTAAAGCAGGCTCACTCGTATTATGGCGAACATATCAGAGATCGAGGTATTTATGAAATAGAGATAAGTCCAGAGCTAAAGTTTTCCGAGGAACTTGTAATGCACATAGGAGGTAATCATCGTTTTTTTTTTTTTTTGATGATGGGAAGAAACCCACCCGTGTTCCTTCCGTTGCCTGTGTGCCGGGGCCGCGATATTCCTTTCGGACAAACCCGCAACCCCAGCAGGCATTGGTCTTTCGACCACGTCGGTTAGGAGTTAATCATCCTGTCCTTTTAAGAGGTCGCATTAAATCTAGGCATACTTCTAACTATGAGCACCCCCCGAGTCAAGACCAACCTAGAAATGCAATCTTAGGTTATTGGTGTATGGGCACGCCACAATTGCGGCGATAAGTCCCCTCTTTGAGGAGTGGCTTGAGAGGCGCCATGGCGTCCTCACCTTCCGCCTGACGCAGGTCCTCACCGGACACGGTTGTTTCGGGAGGTTCCTGTTCCGCGTAAGGCGGGAGGAAACGCCCGGGTGTCACCACTGTGTGGATCGCCTGGAGGACACGGTGGAGCATACGGTGGAGGTCTGCCCGGCTTGGGCGGAGCACCGCCGTGTCCTCACGGAGGCGATCGGCGGCGACGATCTCTCGCGTCCGGCCCTGGTTCAGGCCATGGTTCGGAGCGAGAGTGCATGGGAGGCCGTCACCTCCTTCTGCGAAGCAGTTATGCTCGCGAAGGAGGAGGCGGAGCGCGCGAGGGAGATGCAAGCTGCACGCCCTCGCGGCCCTAGTCGCCGCAGGAGACGCCCCGGGCGTCGGGAGTCCAGAGCCGACTTCCGGCCACCGTAGGCGCGGGCTTGCGGACGGTGAGCAATGGGCAGCTCGCCGTCCGATAAGGACCAGGCCCGTGTCGACGGCGCGTTGTGTTCCACGCGCGCCTCAAAGAGATGTCAGCACCAACCGACGGGGTCGAAAGACCAATGCCTGCTGGGGTTGCGGGTTTGTCCGAAAGGGATAACGCGGCCCCGGCACACAGGCAACGGAAGGAACACGGGTGGGTTTTAGTCAGTAAAAGTCTGACACACCCTCTCGCTCTGCCCAGAGCGGGAGAAGTCATTTGATGATTTCCCACCCTCAAAAAAAAAAAAAAAAAAAAAGGTTATTGGTGTAATTGTGTAGCTGGAAACCGGGCTGTTGGATGTTGCGCACATATTATGACAATCCTTTGGTACTTGGGATGGGCGAGATACCAAGAAAGTATTGTTCCACCAGCTGCATTTCTAGATAACGTACTTGTAACATTGAATGATTAAATGTATAAAATAATTTGTTTGTTTTTATTCTGACCAATATACCTATGCTACAAAAAAGTTTAGTTACTGCTGTACCAGTTTTTCCAAGTTATAATATGATATACTAATCACCCAAGACAAATATATACACCTCAACCTATTTAACGTTCAGGAAATGATGTATAAATTGTAAAATCATGATGAAAACTGAGTGAAAAAATCAACTTTGTAAAAACTTCATAACTTTATTCCACGACTGCATAGCTTTATGTAACTTATAATTCTTAATCATTGAAGATCTGCCCTATTGAAAGACATAGATTTCATATCTGTACATTCTGGGGTACAGGTCCTAACAATTTTTGGCCATGTCCAAATGTGTGTTGTTTGTTTGTAAGTTTGTATGTAGGGGGTAACCTCTGGAACTACCAGTCGTATTTGAATAAATATTTTTGTGTTGGATAGCCCAATTCTTGATGAAGGTTACATGCTCGCGGACGAAGTCGCGGGCAGAAGCTAGTGATTTATATTATTAATTTTTTTTCAAAGAGATTTTAAAAACAACGAAACAGAGTAAACTGGATAATACCAGAACTCGTTTACTTACTATTAACGCTGACGTCATTGGCCCTGGCGGTCCCGGGGGACCTGGAGGTCCTTGCAGTCCAGAGCTCCCATCTGAACCAGGATCACCTTTAGGTCCAAGCTGACCCTCTGGCCCAGGAGTGCCAGTCTCACCCCTCTCTCCCCTGTCCCCCTTAGGACCAATAGGTCCAGGTGGCCCTGACTCACCCATTTGTCCCTGAAACAATACATTTGTGAATTCCGAAACGAAACTAGAACCTAAATAATGAGAATCAGATAATGATGTCGTGTTTATAAATCACTACAATTTGTTTTAAGACACTGAAAAACTGCTAATCACGATGAAGATAATAAGGAGCAAGTTAATCAATACTGATTTGTTACATAATTTATTGGATAGGAAGAATAATTACTCGCTAAATAATAAATACAACATTGTATTTTATTTAGGTAGTGATTGTATTATTTTGTCTAACCCAGATAAAACTTTGTCGTCAACTAGGAACTTTGAACGGTAAAAAGTTACGAGATTTGTTAACTCTCACTTGAATTAACTAAGTACATAGTTATTTCACAAGCTAACGTGAATTTAAAAATCAAGTATCGTTCAACCTGTTTTATTTACAGCTATATTATGTTGATCCAAACAACTAAATCTTTAAAGCAATGGACTCATTAATTTAGCAAAAACAGCGTAATTTACATCATTAGTGAAAACAGTGTGGCATATAACTGAATCTTAATTACGTATGTAATTTTAGTATAATGATATTCATTACCGTTGGGACTTAAGTTTATAAAGCTTACATGAAAGGTAAAGGTGAACTGAAAAGCGGTAGCGGAATTTCTACCAATATTTAATCCAGTGCTGTACTTGATAGATGACGTAACAAGAATTTGATCTATGAGTTGCATTCGACACAGTTTACTGGGCATTTCAATTTTGTTTAATACGTTTTCTGTCATTTCTTGATCCATCAACTAGCCAATCGAGCAGAAAAATAAGAACTGACAGGCTTTAACAACTTGAAACACCGACAAAAGTTTAATAAGTACTTAAATACTTTAAACATAAGTTTTCTCCAAGGGCGCTTCTTAGGTCCAGTTTTGACAGCAACTTTTTCTTTTCGTTATGTATATTCTAGTCATAAATTGGACCTAATCGATTTAGTAGATTAAAATGTATGCCGTAAGCCTCACACATTCGTATACGCACGTCTACAAAATATTACTCTCATTTTGACTCCGCTGTGTATTTTCTCTATTCCCAAATAAAAATATAACGTACAAAAGCTAAACGGGATCCACGAGAATCTATATTAATACTGTACGGGGTCCGTTGTGTTATAATAGCGTAAATATTTACGAAAAATGTTCATTGAATACGATTTTCTTTGGGCAAGTTTTATTTACGAAAATATTATATTAATACCTAGAGTAAAGCCTTTTTTCTGCGTTGTGATAAAAATAGCATAGTACAAGTTACATGCACTATTAAATTCATTTATCTAGCTCCATTTTACCTAGTCATTTGTCCTAGTACTATTATAAAATAAGTTATAAGTTACTTTAATTTTGATTTTAAGAATAGCATCGTAATCATAATCACCATTACGCTCATCTTTGGTGCCATCTAAACTTGATAAACAACATGTCAGCGCAACACGCTTTCGTCTTCCATACTTCCCTGTCAACCGTCACACTATCATTCACTCCTTTCTCTTTTATATAATTCCGCACATAATCTACCCATCAAATTTAGTAAGATGACCCAAGATATAAATCTTCTCTTTACACTTTTAACAAATGTTAAAACCTTTTATCCGCTACCGCCCCCACTAAACTCATTGCTTTACAAGTCTACGCCTTGAGTGTAATCATATCTTTTATTAAGCTAATATTTTAATCCGCAAAGTTCCCAAGACGACTTATAGAGCTAGATTTCCCTTGATGATCTCGAACGTTAATGTCAGCCAATAAATAGCTCTGAGAGTGAAGTAACTAGTCTTTTGCATATTATTTTGCTTATTCTGTAGCCGTTTCTCTTTCGTTTTTTAAGATGTTGGTAAAGGTTTTTATTGTTTGTGAATGTAGAACATGATTATAATAGAGTTTTATTTTCATCGCTGTGATGAAGCAGTTTTGTGAATAAATAACGGCATAAATTTTTAGCTTCCTTCTTACAATCTTATGAAATTCTTCTTTACAATCTCAATGTTTTTTTTCGTTTCAATTGAGTCGGCCAAGAATTTGGCTATGAGATTGGCACCTTCAGCAGCAGCCTTTGGCGTGTTTTCTCTATATTAATACAACCAATTCATTAACTTACCGTTTTACCAGGAGCACCAGTAGTTCCATCGGCTCCTGTAGGACCTTGAGGTCCAGGAGGACCTTTCAGCTCTGGCATCACCTCCAGAATTTGAGAAATATCGTTCAAACTGCATCTGCATTGTCCCAATCTCGAATCCTGAAAAAAATACAAACTATTCAATTCACTTCAACTGAGCATGAAAATGACAAAAAACAATTCTGGCACAGTTTTTATATTGTTATTTTATTCTGGGAATATCAATAATCTAACCACGTAAATCTTTTTAACTCCTCTGACATTTTCCATACTATTTGTTTTAAATGGTTTATATGATTGTCTATGAAAACTAATCTTTAATATGCCTTTTTTTTTTTGAGGGTGGGAAATTATCAAATAACTTCTCCCGCTCTGGCCGGAGCGGGAGGGTGTGTCAGACTTTTACTGGCTAAAACCCACCCGTGTTCCTTCCGTTGCCAGTGTGTCGGGGCCGCGATATCCCTTTCGGACAAACTCGCACTCCTTGCAGGCATTGGCACTTACGGACCCCGTCAGTTGGTTGGGCGTTTCTTCCCGCCTTATACGGAACAGGAACCTCCCGAAACAGCCGTGTCCGGTGAGGACCTGCGTCAGGCGGAAGGTGAGGACGCCGTGGCACCTCCTCTAGCCACTCCTCAAAGAGGGTACTTACCGCCACAATTGTGGCGTGCCCAGCGCTGGGTTGCGACAATCGCACTCTCCATGCCGCCATGAGATCCCACCGGAGCTCTGGCGGCTGTGCCGTGATTTCTCGTGGCAGCGGAGTTACGCCCCGGCGTTTCGCCTCCTCGCGACACTCGCAGATGTGCGCGAGGACTTTTGCCTCCAGATCCTATGGCGGTAGTCCGGCAAGAAGACTCGCTACCTCACGGGAGACCGTGCGGCATCCTTGGACCACCCTAATGGCCATGACCCTTTGGGACGCGTTCAACCACTGGGCCGGTCGCAGCCTTAATGAACGCGCCCACACCGGTGCCCCGTAAAGGGCCATGGACCGCACGATCCCCGCGTAGAGCCTCCGGCAGGAGGCGTTTGGACCCCTTAGATTGGGCAGAAGCCGCTTCAGAGCAGCCCCAGCCCTCTCCAGTTTGGGAGCCAAACGTCGGAAGTGCTCCACGAAGTTCCACCGGCTGTCGAGGGTGAGCCCCAGGTGCCCGACAAGGCGGTCTGCAATTACTCTTTCAAAGAGCATTTTTTTTTTTTTTTACCTTTTTGAGCTTTTTTGCAAAGAGCTTGCCCACCTCGTCGAGCAGCACAATGGGCCGGTAAACGGACGGAGAATCCGCCGGGCGCCCCGGCTTCTTTATGAGGAACAGTTTCCTCGTCTTCCAACAAAGTGGGAACTGGCCCCTCTCCAAGCATGCGCTTAGGAGCCCCCTAAGTCAAGGCCCGAGAGCCTCTAAGGCCAGAACCCAGGCTTTTCCAGGTAAGCCATCGGCTCCTGGGGCGGTATTTTTGGCACTCAGCCTACGTACTGCCACTCTCAAAGTTACCTCGGTCACCTCCGGAGATTCGTCGTCGTCGTCACTGGTGTGGTCCGCATCGGGCACCGCAGGAGGCGGAGCCATGGGCGAGGGAGTACGAGTATGTTCCCCTCGCGAAGGGAACAGAGCGCTCAGCACGTCCTCCACGAGCTGGGGCCGGAGACTCTGCGTCAGCGGAGGAGCCCATGGTTTACTTCTCACCCATTTTTATGGGCGTCCCCACGGGTCTCTGTTCAGAGTCTCCAGCGACTCCTCGCGGGACAGTCCTCTGGCCCGCTCGATCTCCGCTCGGAGGGCGGTCTTCGCCGCTCTGTACCCGTCGTACAGCTCCGCCTCAAATCTTTGATATGCCTGGCCTTTAGTTTACGAACATGTAATGTTGTAGGGAAATTCATTGAGTTTATGCATATGCACTTTTTAACTATCTGTTCCTTTTATGACAAAAACTGAAACAGTACTAAACATGTAGTCTATAAAGTAACAGTAACATTAGGGTCTAAACTGTTACAATTAGTTCCCATAAAAGAGTCTATAAATGTCTTATAAGTTTTCGAATTCTTTTTTTACTGCCACTCTCTTAAAGTTTCCTTTGTCAGTCTCTCTCTCCGTTGAGTGGTAGCACTATCTTTCAAGTTGACAATTACGACAAGTATTTACTCATGGAAAAACTTTTAATAAGACTACAAAACTGTATTGCTGTTAAAAAAGAATTACGTTCGACTGATATAACCCAGATTTCTATAGTATTCCTCGTAATAGGAATGTTTTACCTACCAAAAGGAAAGGGACTGCCATCACTATTACGTATTCACAAAGCATCTTCGTATAGCTCTTTCTATCATTCACAATATTCAACAATACGCTTAAATATAGTAAATAGAATAAAGTCCTAAAGTAACTTGGCCCTTCTTTGCCGGAAAGGCTCATCATTCATACCGTCTACGCCGAACGAACCTTGTTTAAACATTACAGTTTGTTGTAATGCCTAATAGCATCTTCCCCCTTTTATATTAACCCAATTTCACTAACAATTTCAGTTCACGATTGCGCAAAACACGCGAATTTTACTACATATCGATGTAACGAGGTACGTGACCTGAGTTATAACTTTCGTCAAACTCAAGCAAGGTAGGGTGACAGAGATCCTCCGGATTAGTGAAATCTTGGCCAACTTCTGTAAGACTTATCCCGAAACTTCACAAAGTCTTCGGATTGTCCGTAACAAAAGTGTTTGTTTCGAGTGAGTACTTAATACCTACGTAGTTTTGTTTTGTTTTATGTTATCTCTATATGGGTACTTACGTTTTCTCCTTTCTCTCCTTTGTCACCAATGAAAACTAGATCGGGGAAATAGTGACGTCATTAGTTGTTAGTAAAATGAGCGACTGAAGAGTTAGTATAATAACAAAGCAGAATACACAGTAAAATAATGATGTAATCCTACACAATGTGGTTTATGGATCATTATCAAAATTTCAATCTAATTACATTAATTAAACGGGAGGGGAGTATCACACACCTCTCTTCAAGCATATCATAATTTCAAGCATAAAAAATGACAGTTCCAAGAATAAATCCGTTGTTACACGGGCCAGTATTAGAAGCTATAAAGTATGAACCTTTCAAAAATATCGTCTATCTGTAACAAACGCACTGTAATTTATAAAGAAAGTCAAAGCTACTTTCAGTTCAAGATTGAGTTGAAATAAGATACCTAATCATAAAATCTGTATGAAATAGAAGATCAAGACGAAAACCCTTATCAGTGCAAAGAAAAAACTGCCTCCCAAATAACTCCGTATAAAATATTACATGAAAGAAATGAACCTATCGCCTCATTCGCCTCTCAAACCAAACCAAAGACTTACGAAAATATGTCAAGTGTGATTGATGTATTGTGAGGAATAAAATCCACTTACATGGCGATGTGTGTGACACGACAGCCAGTCTGTTCTCATCTGGGTTTACCTGTAAAAAGAAATGTTTTTTTAGACTAAATAAGCCCTCTTATACTTTCATAGGGACTTATTTTCCTGTTTCCTGGGATGAAGGCATATCAAAGGACGAAATGACACATTTTATAGACTCCAAATTGTATGTTTATGATTTCCTTTGAAACGATAAAAGCAAGTTGAGAAACGATTTCGATAAACGTATCGGAAACTCGCTATTATAGCTTTGCTGTGATTGTAAAATTGCAGAAAATTTGGACAGGATGCTCGGCCAGCACCCACAGACAGCTTACTGACCTAATTCTCGCATCGACTATTATTCCTCTGTATACTAAGGAAGTGATATATTATGTGTCTTTTTGTTGCATATTAGCCCACAACTAAATAGACTAATAGAATATTATGCTTGTTTTACAGATAATTCATAACAGATTTTGTGCCTGATAGAACATAGACCTCCCCTGTCTCTAAACGGGCTTTTGCTGGAACTAAACTAGGCATTTAAATCTGGCTACACCTAAAATACAAAGGTCCTTGAGTCAATAGACAACCTAACGTGTTTTTGTCTAAAAGCTTATACGAGATTAGAATACAAATGTTCACACAAAAAGAGGTCGGGTTAACTACACGGCTCACAGTCCACTTAGCTCTGAAATGTACCAATTTGCAAGCGGTAGTTTAGGCTTAAAAAATTACAGCCCCGCAGTGTAAAATAAATTGCTAGAACGTAGGCAGAATACCGAAATAATAGTGGATATTTTTTGACACAATGTAGATTACTCATCGACGGTTAATATCGATGGCTTATACGCAAAAAAAGTTCCTTGATTGATGTGGAAAATGTTCAGCTATCGTGAATTGCGTTCTTTCGGCTTAGATAAAGGGTCGATGATCGCTTGAGTAGCTATTGTTACAGTACCTCTATAGGAACCAGTAGTATGTATTTGTTAATTACATTTTTAGGACAGTGACGTAATTGCGGCTTTGTCAGGGCCACTTAGATCTTATTGCGTAGCTGCCTAAAGTATTCAGCTTCCAAATTGTTCCTTGTTATTGACCAATTCATTCATTTTCTTAATAGAAATTACGCAATAAGTATAATGAAATCGCTTCGGAATTCGATATGACAACAAAGGTATCACATTTCAGACGTTTTACCTAATCATAAAAGGTTTTCTATTGTGGTCAGAAAATGTACGTAAAGGTCTCTTAGGAAGATTATTTGAGTATCTACTTGTAATTTTTCTTGGGTCAAGATGCAATAAACAATTTTGTTTTGCTGTTTGGTGTAAAAAGATAACACCAAACAGCAAAACAAAATTGTTTTGCATTTTACTACCACGCGTAGCGAGAATCGTGAGCGATGGCTATCAGGCTTCACCACACTACGTCTTTGCCAGGAAACCGCACGAGTTTCAAAGTTTGCGAAATAAATAGGAACATTAACACGTAATCGGGTTACTGCGTTAAGTTTTTACAACAGTCTGTAATAAGGTCAGAGTTCACCTGTGAATGTACGAGTTGGTTTGAGTATAAAACTTCGGGACTAATCAAAGAAGAAACTCGTTTAGAGTACTTTATAGTTCCACCTAGGTCAGTTCCTTAGACTTTATGGAAAAAACATAGTTTTCTTTTTTGCCGTTTAATAATCGTCGTTTACTGACACAAGGTTATGCAAAATTTACTACGCCATGATGGAAAATAAAGAAACCTGTCTGTTGGGGTGGTCCCTAAGGAAAATGGTTCGTACCATTGTGGAATGATTCATTGTTGTTATGCTACCTACATTTTTTTTTGTTAGCCTGCACTGTCCCACTGCTGAGCAAAGGCAGGCAGTCACTAACTCACTATGCATGCGGCTGACGCCAAAATGCTATCCCATTTTTGGCAGACTTAAAAATAATGCTGTAGTTTCATGAAGTATTGCTATAAAACAGTCTAGCAAGCTAAATTATATGAATGGTTTTATTACAACCACTAAAAAGGTTAGAGTAACCCGTCGTTCTACGTCATCAACCATTGCGACGACAGGCGATGCGAATTTGTTAAACAATGCCCTTTCCCAGAATTTAAGTGGTTTCAGTACCTAGAATTTACGTGGTTTTGCTACCAAGAATTTCGGTTTACTACAAGATGCAATACAGTGCCTCATCTTATTGGTGTGACATTTTACGTCGCGTGGTTTCGTGTATCACTTGTCGCTCACATAGGACCCATTGTCCTATGTGGCACTGTAATGTGTGGTAACTGTAAAGTTGGCAAATACACAAAAAAATGAAAATGACGTCTACAACAACAATACATAATTTTGAGTAGATCAACGAGTCAGTGAGTCAGTGTTTGTGTAACATTTTGCATCGCGTAGTTTCGTGTTCAGTCTTGTATCACAAAGGACAATCATGGGTCAACTGTGTTGTAACATATAACTTTAAAAATATATATTATTATATTTTATTATATTAAAGGATATTAGAATCATTGAGTGTTGCGAATAGTGGTTCTGATTACTGTTTTACCGGTCTATTTAAATCAGGTAATAAAAGTGACGTTGGCAATTTCAGGCCTATTTCTATCTTACCTGCATTTAGCAAAATATTTGAAAAGTTAATACTGAAGCAGTTGCTGAGACATTTTAATTTAAACAGCCTCCTTCATAATGAACAATATGGCTTTACAAAAGGTCGTTCGACTACAGATGCGGGTGTTGCTTTGCTGAAACACATATTTAACGCATGGGAGAACTCCCAAAATGCTATTGGGGTTTTCTGTGATCTTTCCAAAGCATTTGATTGCGTGCAGCATGACACGCTTTTGCGTAAACTGCATCATTACGGTGTGGAAAACGAAACTCTCAACGTTATAAATTCTTATTTACATAATAGGTCCCAATGTGTAGATGTTAATGGTGTGAAATCTTCTGGGCTGCCAGTTCTGTTAGGTGTACCTCAAGGCTCAATACTGTTTTCATTCTTGTTCTTGGTGTATATATCAATGACTTACCATTCTATTTAAAGGGTATCTGTGAAGTTGTACTGTTTGCAGAGGATACCTCTCTTATTTTTAAAGTAGATAGGAATGGACAAGATTTTGACGATGCAAAACAGTGCACTCTCAATGGTTACGGATTGGTTTACGACAAAAACCTAGTTCTCAATGCTAAGAAAACGAAATATGTAAAGTTTGCCCTACCAAATGTTAGAAATCTAGGTCCCAACATCGTCTTAGATAAAGAGGTGCTTGAATCTGTAAACTCGGCAGTTTTTCTGGGCATAACAGTAGATGCCAAACTTCAGTGGGGTCCACATATATCGAGCCTAGCGGGAAGGCTCAGTTCGGCCGCCTACGCCGTCAGGAAAGTAAGAGAATACACTGACGTCGATACAGCCCGGTTAGCCTATTTTAGTTATTTTGATAGCGTTATGTCCTACGGTCTTCTGCTGTGGGGCAAAGCTGCTGATATTCAAAATATATTTGTTCTTCAAAAACGAGCTGTTCGAGCTATTTACCAGCTAGGTGCCAGAGTTTCACTGAGAGATTTTTTCAACGATATTGGTATCCTCACGGTGGCATCTCAATTCATCTTCGCCAATATTTTATAAATTAGGCAAAATATACACTTATACACTAAAAACAGTGATTTTCACAATGTTAACACTAGAAATAAGGACAAACTACGAGCTCCCTTTCACCGGCTTCATAAGGTTCATAACTCATTTGTTGGGCTTGTTATAACCTTTTATAACAAGCTACCCTCTTCTTTGCTAGATTTGCCTTTTAATGCATTTAAAACGAAAGTAAAATCCAAGCTTTGTTCAAAGGCACACTATTCTATCAACGACTACTTAAATGATAAGAGTAGTTGGTCGCTGTGATTAACTCAAGACAATGTTTATGTTCTTTCTCCAGCTTACGTACTGACAAGTTATAAGAGTTTATATAATTGTTTATTTTATTTGACTTTTTAAGTCAAGTTATTTTAATTTAAGTTTAATTTATTATTGACAAAATCTACTCATCACGATGTTTTTTTTAATGAATTGTATTGCAATATGTGCTTAGCTAGTGACCTCGACAATTGATCATATTATTTATTGTTATTAGTAATTAACTCTTTGTTTATTTATTTTACATCGATGGTCCTAGTTTATCATTTATAACTTCCAGTTACAACTATATGTAAGCGGGCACGCCCTTTATGCCTGGAGGCTGTTTATTTAGATATTAAGTGCTGTTTACGTTTAGTGTTTTATTTCGGCCTGAGTATAGTTCTCGATGATTTTGTTCGGTATATTGGCGTGTGCTAGCTAACATATGGCTAATATTTTAAATTATGTTTTGTGTTGCGTAATGTAAATTATTTTGAATACTATTATAAAGAATCTTTTTTTTTTGTTCTTCTAGCTGAACAGACAGCTGTGCTGCTGGGGAGTTTGTTGCGCCACTTTTTCTTCCCAGCTAATACACTAAGAAGTGGTGAAGGGTGGGCGTTTTGGGGGACTGTCTTATGTAATTTTGACGTTCGAAAAGTGCTAATTCTCAGCCTAGTTTGAATAAATGACTTGAATTAGCTGTATGATTTGCTCAATTTTATTAGCCAAACATATCTTTTAAATCACAGAGAAATCGTTTAATAAAAATGTGTCTGTCTGATAACATCGAATTAAAATTCACATCTTTCTTGTCAATATTCGAAAAAACTTGCTACTTTTACGAATCTTGCGCACGGTCCGTGGTCCGGTCTGCGGCTGGTTGGCCGTTGCGAACAAATGCGCGATTCGTATTGGTTCCTATAGTTTACATATTCACTGCGACCAGTAGTCGTGGTCGGCTATAGCGCAAGATCTCTTAAAATAACCGAATTACTGAACCACTCTTACACTGAAATTCAATTTGAAAATAAACAAAAGATACAAACTAGAAGAAATAATTATCGTCTCAGACGCTATATCGATCATAAAGTATAATTGACATCATTTGTTTAAGCTAAAATTTCATCATTACAAGGCGGAATTCATTTGCGATATTCGCTACCGCGACCCTAGCTGTAATTACAATTTGGGGCCGTGAATAAATTGTATTTTGTAAATGAATGTCGTTGCTTTGATTCTCAAGCGAAACGGAATTTTTTGTTATTAATTATTTTATTTGTTCTGGTTCCCCGATCTGGAATCATTATCAACCTTATTGTGGATGTGTTTAAAGATTCTGAAGTTATTTTCTTGTGTGTTTGTTCAAAGTGTTTTTATTTTCAGATATACCTGATCAAATCTTTCTTCAGTTTTTGATGTGTAACATCTTTCCTCTCTCTTTTTCTGCAATCTGTTGGAGTAATTTCGTGAAAAGGGACGGAAGTGTGTAACAGGAAGCCGGGAAAGCGCGCGCTATTTGATTTGACCAATGAGCGCGCGCGGTGCTAGAGTTGGCTATTAGATAGCACCAACCCATTTTTCAAGAGGTTGATACTGTCAGCCAAGATGTGTTATAAAATTTAACCAGGGCAAAATGTATTATACCATGAGAAATACTCAACTATATAAGAAATCACTATCCTCCTGCGCATCCCAATTTATATGGGGTCATCGCAGCGGTTAATTTCATCTACATTTATATTTTGTAAATATATTGATCGCTAGCACTTTGATTAAAATATAATTGACCGTGTAGGGGGTGTGTGTGAAGTGTGTCACCAACGCTATATCGAAGCGCTCCTACAGAAAAAATTATTATCCAGACCATTTCCGATGTCCGCTCCGGTACATCTTTTGTAGAGGTAGAGAAATATACCGGTATAGATGATACCAATATTGCAAGTCAGGCAATTTCGCAACTAATATAACATAACTGTTTTCCTCGAAAGGTTAGGAAGAAGTGTATACCCATTATTAAAGTACCCCCATATTTTGCCAGTTAAGTTAAGTCCCATGTAATAGGGGGCGAGCCTATAGCCATCAAACGGTTAGAATTCCAAACTCGGGGCTACTAGAACTTTTTGATGGAAAAACCCAATAACACTGCCCGATTCCCAGATCGAACTCAGGACCTTATGCTCAGCAGTTGTGCTTACGACTACTAAACCAACGCAGCAGTCTATTATCTAATCTGCTAATAATATTTAGTCTTTCAATACCTACAGATTATTGTCAACAATCTCATACAAGCAAACTAAGGCCGTTTGTCCGCAGGCACCGTCAACGGGACGTCAACGAGAAACGAGTCGTCCCAGTGACAGCGATCGTTTGTCCACTGCGACTGAACTCGGCGGTTCAGTATTATGATAGACAAAACAAAAGCCGGGTGAACGACGCCACGCCGGTGGGACGGCAAAGTGTGCACAAGCTCAAACGTGTTTTGTATTGCTGGTACATAGGCCCATCACGATCTCCGGCCGAGTTCTAGCAATCGCGCCGAACTACTAAAAAATTCGGGGGCCGAGACCCTGGCGCTCAGCTGACGGACGTGCGGTGGAAACGCGGCCATAGTAAATGTATGAACCGCTACTTCAGCGCCATCATCTCGTTCACGTTAACGGTGGAGGTGGACAAACGGCCTAAAAAGTAATTCCCTTCAGCCGACTCAAACAATATGGCTGAATGGCAAGCAGCTGACACACAGATATTTTCTTCTATCCGAAAATCTGCATACAAAGTCGAATATTGTTAGTAGACCAAAAGAAATCGATTTGTATTACGTCATAATATATTTTACTTGACGTAGCAGAAATTGAAATCTGATATGTATCAGAAAACAACTGAATGTAGGTAATCTAAATAATAGAACTTTCTGATTGTGGAATGGATTCCATGTAGATTATTTAAAACTTATATTTTTACCTTTGATTTTATGAAAGGTATGTCAGTTTGATCAAATTATAGCTTTTAAATATAAGTTTTAAAAGTGTTCTATATCTAAAACATAAAAATGTTGTTTCTATGTAACTTTACTGTATCTATGGTCAGGAAAATCAATTGTTAAGAAAATTCCTTTCGTCAATTTTCCTTGTTATAGCCATTTCATTCAACTCTCAAGAATGACAGTTGTGATTACGTGGAAATACGGATAATTGAATTTTGTAGTCAATTTGCTTATCAACTTTTCGTGATTTTACCTAGTTACCTATTTCTTTCACCAAGCAGCACTGTATCGGGTTGAAGTTTATGGGCGCCGTTAAAATTAACTTGCACATGAGTAATTTTAACTTTGCTTAGAAGTTTGCCGATGCTCCACTTTTTTGGAAGTTTATAATAATCACAGGAAAAGCAACCATTTTACATCGGGAAAGTTTCCTCTAAGAGCTCTGGACCTTTATATTTTAGAGGTATGAGGAACAGGGTGTAAAGTTCACTCATCCTCTATAAACAAGGGAGCCCTTCCGACCGATTGAAGTCGGGAACTTGTATGTATGTTGATCGCGCGGTAAACTCTTATTGCGCGATGCAGGATTTATGTGACGTCAGGATTTTGTGTGACGTCAGGTTTTTGATGCGTAGTTCGCATGCGGCGATGTAGATGCCTCCACAATATTACCGGATCGAATAAATATGGTGAATTTAGTATTCATCGAGTAATTAATGTAATCAAAAAATCTACTTAAGAGTCCGCGCCCCCACTGAAGTCCATTTGACGCGGTGCTAGTGTAGGTACCTACATGTCATTGCATCACATTACATTGTATTATAGCAGTGATAGCCTAGTCGTGTGTGTGTGCATTTATGTGCGTGATGTATAATTATCACTTCACAAGGAAAACATCGTGAGGAAACCGGCATGCCTGAGAGATATTTCTCAACGGCATGTGAAGCCAATTCAGAGCCCATGCGCCCATGGGCGGCTTTAAAACTGACACCAGGTTAGTCACTAACCACACGAAAAGAATAAGATTGCATTAAGAAATATGCAGGCCTTCTTTCGTGGCGTGCACTTAGATCAACATCATGACGCGCTCTATCAGCTCTCCAAGATATTTCTCAATAATTTTCTAACGTTCTAATTCATGTAAATAGTGCTTATCTCATGATTTAGTCATCATTCATGCCGTCAACTTATAAAATATTCGAGAAGGTCGATTGTTAAAGCCAAGCGGAAAAACCTCTACACTGGTAAATTAACTGGTTAATCTGTATATTTTCTTATTAAGCATGCATTGGATTTATGTAAGCAATGATAAAAATCATAGGGCATCAAAAATCTCGTCCACATCCATAATGTGGACGAATTTTTTGATGCCGTATGATTTTTTTCTCTCTTTTTTTTTAATGTATATATTATTATTTTTAAGTCTGTTATATACGCTATATATTATGTAAATACTATGATTAAATAGAGAGCTATAGTTAGCAGTGTTATTAACTATGATTATTAATATGTCTAGAAAGAGTGTCGTCGCGCTGCAAAAAAGCTACATACGTTTACATTAAGTCCTCCTTTGTACGGTATTTTTTTACTTGTGCATAAAGTTTTAGTAAATAACTGACACCACGTCATTGTACTGTCATGGTGCTTTTCTAGTATACGTTAATTTAGCGGCTAACAGTGGGACGCAATTTTTTTCGACGAGTTCACAGCTTTTACTGTCTATCTAGATATATTTATATCTTTGGTTATTAAGTTATCAAACCTTGTTTTTTTGTCCAAACATCGCATTGCCGATTAATTCTGACAAAAATTTTACCCGATAAGTATCGACATCTCTGCTTCCTCCGACATCAAGACTCCATTAGTATCTTGGCTTAATTGCTTTCGCGTTTAGCGATTACAGGATTAAGGAGACGATTATGATTAGATTATCGTTATTTTTTGGTAAAAAAAAAAGTTACGAGGAATTAATGTAATTATGGACCTATTTGCAGTCGACTTCACGACAGTGCCAACATTTGAACAAAGTTATAGATTTATCATATCTATGTCTATCTACTCTTAACTTCTGAAGAGTCAATTTATTTTATCATTCTTTTTAGGCTGATTCCTATACAGGGTGTTCTTTTTGATGTATGGTTTTATGCTATAAGTAAAAATAATACAAAATGTCCTAGAACAAGTGTTCCAAAAATACCTACAAAGTTTCGAAGACAACATAATACTAGACGATGTGTGTATCTAAGTTTCATTGATAAGTACGAGTAATTCTCATATAAACCAATCATTCATATTTAGCTAAGAAAAAAAACCAAGGAAATGTGACCTTGTCATATTTCATGTAAGGGTGTTTTACTTAAATAATCGTAACTTTGTCGAATTATTTTGTATGAAAAATTAAAAGGTAAAAAAAAAAACTTTCATAAATGTCAGTTGATTCTGACATGACATGCTCTTATTAATACACTAGAGTTAAGGGTTATCAAAAGGAACAAGTTGTATACGTAGATGTAGGTTTCCACCTACATTTTAGCAGTAAACGTTAGGTTTTATGCAGTAAACGTTTTTGCACATTGCACTTAAGATTACGAGCTTCAAGAAGAAATTATCAATGTTTCTAATCCATAAATGTTATTACACTGTAGATGAATTCCTTAATGACAATAATATTATTATAATTTGACTAAGTAATGAATGTGTGTTTTTGTTGTATATTGTGTGATTTGTTTATTGAATTTAATACTAATTAATCTAAAAATACCTTACTAAATTTGTAAATACTTAATTTATTATGACTTTCAATTTAATTTTAATGTTATTTTACCTACCTACTGTAATTATAAAATTTGTACGCCGATGGCAAAACATAGAGACCCAACTGAATTTTAACTGAAGACCAAATGTATGTACCTGTGTTTAACAAATAAATAATCATTCATTCATTCATTCATTCATTCATTCACATGAGTGAGGACTCATGTGAATGAATGAATGAATGAATGAAAGAGATACAAATATTACTAGTTCATCGATTAAGAGGTTAATCGATGAACTAGTAATATTTGTATCTCTTTTACATACGGAACCTACAATCTTTTGTACGTTTTTTGAACGAAAAAATCGTTGATAGCCAGTCGCTTCCTCGTCGGCGGTGGGGCAGGTGTCTAAAAGAGGGTTCACGAACAAAAATGCTTCCAGCATAAAACCTGTGTTATTTCCATTTTTATCTTTTTCTATTTAGGTAAAGGATTTTTTTTTCCCACCCAGCACCCTTTTTCGTCAACCATTTACATAGATTCGCTCAATATGAATACTTAAACATATTTCACTTTTAAGTCAAATGAGAAAAACAACACTTAATGGTGCTTATAAAAGCTGGCCTACCAACCTGTCGCCGTTCCGCCTAATCTTAACTAATGGACGTCGGCTTTGTTTTGTTTGGCATTCAGCTTTTACTGAAAAAAAGTGTCTGAAATCGTTCAGGCGTGGATTATACTGAGAAAAAACTTTGAGGAGGTGTAATAGCATTTCTTTTGGGTATCTATTCTAACTGGATTTTGACAAATGAATACTGCCGATCCATTTTGTTAAAATCTGAGATTTTAATTCGTGCAAACTTTGATGAAGTGAGAAATGGAAATAATGTCAATAATTAAAATCAATTACTTATGATGCAACAGAAAAACATGTGGAAATTTAACATCTCGGAAAACACACACACGACACACAAGTCACCACACCCTCCCTCACCCTCTCTTACTCAACATTAGGTACTCACACAAATGTATTTTTTTTTTTGAATAGGTACCTTTGTTATGTATTCGTCCTGGAACAAACTACCCCCTCACTAGGAGTCGGGCGTTGGTAGATGCACCACAGTTTTAACTATTGCTGCTATCATCATTTAACATTTTTGTCTTGTATGTATTTGTTTTTTGTTCCCAATAAACGATTTAATAATATTTATTTACTTATAATGTAGCTGTGAGCTGTTAATAGTGTCAATCTCTAGCAATACCAAGGTCGAATGACAAGCTCACTTCACCTAAATTTTCGGTGATATTTTTACAGAATAGACCCGCTGTTTGCTTTTAGGGATATAAAATGAAATGAAATGTTATTCTGTAAATAGCATATTGGAATCACTTTTACACGACATATTAAAAAAATATTAAAATTAGCTAGATGAGTTCGGCGTTTTCTATCTGACTACTCTGAGAAGAAAGGCCGAAACAATTTCAGAGGTCACAGTCTCTTTTAAAGTCCAGACATAATCTTGGTCAGGCTATTATGAGGACCATGTAGATTAGTGTCTGAAATGATCTTTTGAGAAAGTAACCACACAGATTTGACTGGACCTGTCCGGTCAGTGCAAGCATTTGTCAGTAATCGAATCAGCTCAACTCAGAACTTAAGGAGCTCAACTCGACGATCAATACCAAAGAAAAGACATTTGGGTATATAGACAATGCCGCCCATAAATTTACTTAAAAAGGAGGGGGACCATTTTTTTTTTTTCTTATATTATTTTATTATTATTGTATTTTTTTTTTTCAATATCTCACTATGATTTTATGAATTTACACTTGTGTTTTTCAAATAAATACCGTTTTATTTTTAGAAAAAAATGCCTTCACCTCCGTTTTTTTTTTCATAGTCAACACATTTTAATAGAATGAGCTTTTAGTAATAATAAACTGAATCCAAATCGAACCAATAACATCGGAGATACTTAAGGAAAAGCATACTCAAAAAAAAAAAAAAAAAATGGTTAACAAGAAAAATATTAAAGATAGACCTTTTGAAGTTAATTTTCGAGAATTTTTCATAAATATTCAGAAAAAAAAGGGGCGGCCACATTCCCATGGGCGACATTGTATAGTCCTCTAGACCGAATTTCGGCCGTGGCAGCCAATCTCAACGGAGACTTGCCTTTGGCGCGGGAGATATTATAGTGCACTAGTACACACTTGTGCACTATAATATCTCCCGCGCAGACACAGGTGCACTCTCTCTTCCCTCACTCTCATAATCCGATGGAACGGCTATCTGATACGAACGGAAAAAGATCAGGCCCAGGACCAACGGCTTAGCGTGCTTTTCGAGACACGGGTTTATCACAGCCCCATCTTCCAAACTCCGGGCTTTTACTAAGAAATTCCTTATCGAAAAACCCAATAACACTCAGCAGACACGTTTGTGACCACGAGACCAACGGGGCAGTGTTTGCTTTTAGGGATTGATTTTTTTTGTTTTGGTATGGATGACGCCACGGAATGACTGTAATCGTTAACATATAACTCAGTAGGTAAAGAAAAGAATTCTCAAAAAACTGAGATATTCTTCCAAGCAAGATTTTAGATTTTTTCACAAAATTACAGATATTTTGATAGGTAGTTTTAAAATTATAGAGGTAGGCTATATAAGTAGGTAGATAGGTAGTGTACGAGTAGATGCATAATTTGTATTAACGATTGTCGACGTATTGCAGTTGTACCTACTCTGAATATTTATTTATACAGGCTGTAAGGGTAAACACTGTTATCCTTGAAACCAGTGGTTTGGTTTCATTTATAGAACGTAAAATCAATGGAAAATTACAACTTTTTTTTTAAAAAGAATATCTACATTTTACCACAAGAGTATTTCACCCTATGCGCTAGGGCTGTCGACCATGCGTCTCAACACGGGAGGAGAGCGCGGGGAATACACCGCGCCACGTGACCCGACCGGTCGCGATCGCGACCCCTCCCTCGCCCCAGTCAGTCAGCTATCTCGCTAGCGAGCGCATGTACCGTGGCGTCGTTGCCGTCGTAGCGCTACTCATTTCTCGCGCGCAAATAATTGTAGTTTGGTCTTACACAAATGAACAGTGAGTGAACCGAAACGGTACGGCTTTACGCTATCGCGGGTGCTAACCTGAACGAGGCTCGTAGGATGTACGCAGAATAGGGATGATGCCTGGGAAATTAAATTTTAAATAGTCCGTCAGTCAGATAATAAAAAAATATTAGACACGTATTTTTTGCTTTATCATATTAATAAAAAAATACTTAGATAAAACGCATTTTATGTTGGGGAGTGGGGGTCGCTACCTCACTAGTATGTATAAAATCTACATACTCGTGACGTCATGGCACATTTTACTTCAATGTATCGCCGTAATTTTTAGATTACGTAAAAAAACAAAAAACACGTGTCCAATATTTTTTTATAATCTCAGACTTAAACGGACTAAAAAAAAATTTTAGTCATCATCCCTATTGTTCCCCGGACAATGTCTGCCAAATCGTGAAACGATGTTGGCGGCTACACAAAGGATCAATCAGCGTAAATCGGTTATTTTTAATTGTACATAAAATCCGCCCCTAAGACCACCGACCAAAATCGTGATTAACTTTTTAAATATGCCAAAAATACCTGCCCAATGGTTTAGTTTCTTTTTTTTTTAATTTCTTTGTTGTCGAATCAAATTTACATTTGGACTCGTCATATCGTCAAGTCATGCAACATCCAAGGTAAGAAAGCCAGGAAAAGTATGAAGGGAAAGTTGCATCACAGGTTTTGTGTATTATGTATTTATTCATGTGTTGTGTAGGTAGGTAACTAGGACGGGCGTCGACCGGCGATCGTTACAATAACTACCTACTTCACTCGGGCGCATATCCATGAATTTGCGGACGGTGTCGGATAAAAATCTTTTTAAATATTTTTATGAAAATTACGTATTTAATTTTTTTTTACTTAGTCATTTATTTTTATATTAAGTAAACTAACTATGGTTTGAGTGACGACGGTGTTTACCCTTACATCCTGTTTTTATTATGTCTGAGTATTTGCACGGCTGAAATGCCGAATATAGTGCAACCCATAGATCTTAAGAACCTATGTTAGCTACCTATATTCTTGTAATAAATAATAAATATATCATTCATTTATTCATTCATTCATTTATTCATTCATTCGTTCAATCAATCATTAATTAATGAATTCATTCATTCATTCATTCAATCATTGTAAAAGACAGAAGTTATTTTTGACAAACATCTGTTATTGATAATGTACACATACATACATAAACTCACGACTTCTTCCCGGGTAGACAGAAACTACAGAACGCCACCTGCTACGATAATGCCTGGTATTTCTAATGTTTTGCTGTAAAAAAAAAGATACACAAAAAAAATATATATATGATGAATATTTTTTTAAATCTAAAACAAGATCTTAACGTTGCATGCCACTAAACTATTAGACCGAAATTCCTTTAAAACAAACGGGCCTCATAATTAATTGACATTTATAAACGCACTATAAATCTTTCCTATCATTGTCTATTAAATGTAACATGCAAACTACCAACTAATATTATCAGTGCTTTGGTTATAGCGTAATAAAACAATATGAATATTATATTACACTAATTTACCAGTCTATTGTAGGTACTATTATTATCAGATTACACTCATTCAAAATCAATAATGCCAATTAAATACGAATATATTAATATAGGAATATTATTCAGCTAGAAAGTTTACCAGAATCTAGCACTATCCGAATAGTTTTCACTACAAAATGATTTATTCACTTTTAAAGTAGGCACTAACCATAAACAAAACCTTCAGAATTAAATGCAGACCAATATCTGTACGTATTAAAAACTAGCTTTTGCCCGCAGCTTCGCCCGCGCGGTCGGAAAATATCCCACGGGAACGTACTACCGGGATTAAAAGTACCTTTTGTGTTCATCCAGATTATAAACTATCTGTGTGCCAAATTTTGTCTGAATCCGTTCAGCCGATTTACGGCCATTCCGAATATACATCCAGATAAGCAGACAACCAGATAAGCAGACATCCAGATAAGCAGATTCATTTCAGCAAGATTCATGTACAATTTTGACTTTGTTACTTTTATATTATAATAATACCAGCCTGTTACTGTCCCACTGCAGGGCAAAGGCCTCTTCTCATACAGAGAAGGCACGAGCATTGATCACCACGCTTGCTCAAGACGGGTTAGCAATTTCAGACTTATGTTAACTATAAAGTCCAGGTTTCCTCACGATGTTTTCCTTCACCGATGTCAGTAATGTCCAAGATAAACTCAGAAAGTACATATGAATTGAAAAAGTTACATTGGTACTTGTCCGGATTTAAACCCACAAACTCGTGCATGAGAGGCGAGGCCTTAAACACTACACCATCACGACACTACACTACTACGTGTGTTCGTGTGACCGCGTTGTTCTATAAAACGTCGCAACGGATTTTGATACGGTTTTCACCATCATTTAGAGAATTGATTCCGGAAGCTTTATGTGTTTATTACATTAATATTAAACTTATAATGTTACAGACATCTCAATGTTTTGAAAAGTCGTAAAAACCGTGCGACGCAGGAGCGGGTCGCTGGTCCTACTAATTCTTCTTATATGTATATCCAATCCTATTATCCTACTTCCTACTAATATTATAAATGTGAAAGTTTGTATGTTTGGATGTTTTTTACACAATCACGCAACAACGGCTGAACGGATTTGGATGAAATTTGGCACACGGATAGTTTATGTCCTGGATATAGGATTCTTTTTTATCCGGGTAGTATGTTCCCGTGGAGTAATTTCCTACCTCCACGCGGGCGAAAGCTAGTCCATTATAATTTCCAAAGACAAACTATAATTTTCCATAACAATAAATCATAATCAAAGGGTCTTTTAATTTCCAATCAAATTCGTAGCTAACATCAACTGTTAATGACTTTTTTCCGTGTTCAAAAGCAGTCGGATTTGGCTGTTGAAAGTTTTTTTTTTACGTAAAACGGTGGAAGAGCTAGTTAAAACATGATAATGCTTGCTATACAATATTGAATAGTGTACTGTTTTAATCGATGTTATATTATGATTATTTTATGACTTCCTGGTATACATTTTTGGTGAGTACCTACTTGATACTTATTGATAGAAAAATGCTTATAAAAATTGGACTTGTAACTTTTATTACAAGCAAATAAAGCCTTCCACAAGGTGGACCGATGACCTGGTGAAGGTAGCGGGAATCCACTGGATGCGGGAAAGCATTTGGCTCAAACGGTGATGATGATGAAATAAGTAGTTATATGTAAATTTGCAAACCTTAAATGATTCGTCATATCAATCAATCTGCCCAGCCTTTTCACAACTATGTTGGGGTCGGCTTCCAGTATAACTGGAAGCAGCTCATCATCATTTCCTGCCCTTGTCCCATGTTACTTGGGGTCGGCGCAACACGTTTTCTTTTTCCATTCTCCCCTATCAACTGTCATGCTATCATTCACTTCCTTCTCTTTCATATCATTCCTCACACACTCCATCCACTTTTTCTTAGGCCTTCCTCTCCCGCTCCATCCATCAGCATTTATATTCATCACTCTTTTAGTCACATGCGTTTCCTCTCTCCTCATCACATGCCCATACCAGGCCAAACGATTTCCTTTCAACTTTTCTGTCACTGGCGCAACTTTTAAACTTCCCCTTATATACTCATTTCTTACTTTATCCAGTTTCGTTACTCCACACATCCATCTCAACATTCTCATCTCCGCTACATGCAATCTTTTTTCATCCGTCTTCTTCACGGCCCAACATTCCGATCCATACAGTACGACAGGCCTTATCACGGACTTATAGATTTTCCCCTTTAACTGGAGGGGCATCCGTGAGTCACAAGTTGTTTCTGTGACCTGTCGCCATTTTATCCATCCTGAGTTGATCCGGCGTGTTACGTCTCGGTCTACTCCGCCATCCCCTTGGACAAGCGACCCGAGGTACCGAAATTCGGAGCAGATCGGTAAGGGCGTTCCGGCGAGAGATATGGACACAGGACTGGAAGAACCGCCAAAATCGCAAAACAAGTATTCCGTTTTGGTTCGACTTAATCTAAGGCCAACGGTCTCCAGTCTTTCCCACCACACCTCCAATCTGCTCTGGACCTCTAAGCCACTCTCGGCAACCAGCACAATGTCATCGGCAAACAGCATACACCAGGGGGCCTCTTCTTGGATATCCGACGTAAGAGCGTCCATTATCACCAAGAAGAGGTAAGGGCTGAGTGCCGACCCCTGGTGCAAGCCGACCGCCACATTGAAGCTGCCAGTAGTGCCCACTGTAGACCGGACTTGGGTACTGCATCGACTGTACATCGCTCGAATCAACTGCACATACTTCCCTGGCACACATTTCTCCTTAAGAGCCCACCACAAAACTTCACGAGGCACTCGGTCGTATGCTTTTCGAGGTCAACGAAAACCATGTGCAAGTTTTTATGCGCACCTCTGTATTTCTCGCACAGCTGGCGGATAGCGAAGATGGCATCCGTTGCTCCTCGACCAGGCATAAAACCGAATTGGTTTTGCGAAATTTCACTCTCTTCTCTCAGTCGCCTTTCAATAACTTTCTCCCAAGCCTTCATACTATGTGACATTAGCTTTATTCCTCTATAGTTGTTGCACTCCAGCACATCACCTTTGTTTTTAAAAATAGGCACTAGCGAGCTGTTACACCATTTGTCAGGTATGGCTTCTTCCCGCAACAACTTATTGAAGAATAAAGCTAACCACGTCCATCCATCTACCCGTAATAACTTCCACACTTCAACTGGTATTCCGTCAGGACCTATACCATTCTTCATCCCATTCACTACTATTCTCACTTCATTCATACTAATCATTCTCACTAACCCCTCATTTATTGGTTTATTCTCAAGCACACCACTCCAGTCATTCTCCTCATTCATCAGTCTTTCGAAATAGTCCTTCCACCTATCCTTAATTTTCTCATCATCCGAAAGGACTATTCCAGTTCCATTCCTTATACATTTTATTTGGCAAACATCCCTCGTCTTTCTCTCTCTAGCTCTAGCAAGCCGGTATAGATTTTTTTGGCCTGCTGGACTGTCCAGTGTGTCATAAAGCTTGTCCTGGGCTTTTGCTCTCGCTATGGCCACTGCTTTCTTGGCTTTTTTCTTTAGAGCATCATACTCACTCTTTTTTTCTGTTTTCAAACTAACGTTCTCATCTTCAACACTCTGCCATTCCTTGAACTTTCTCTTCTTATCCTGCAACACATTCCGTATTTCTGTCGACCACCACCATGTATCCCTATCTATCGTACCCTTTCCTTTCGTCTCTCCCAAAATATCTTTCGCTGCACTCCTGATATACCCTGCCATCTCATTCCAACATTCATTTACATTTCTATCTTTCATCTCTCCCATATCTATTATTTTATCCACAACTCGCTCTTTAAATTTCTTTGCACAATCATTCTTCTCCAGCATATGCCATTTTATTTTAGGGGGGGGTCGCTCCTTGTTTTTATTGAGCTTCATTTCTAAGACCATTTCCATAATAAGGAGTCTGTGCTGTGAAACTAAGTCTTCTCCCGGTAACACTTTGCAGTCTTTGATGTTTTTTAGTTTGTTGCGTCGTACTAAAAAGTAATCAATTTGCGTCTTGTGATTGCCACTTTTGTACGTAATTAGATGTCCATTGTTCTTCTGGAACCAAGTGTTGGCTACTGCCAGGTCAAAGGCGGTAGCGGCTTGCAGCAATATCTCTCCCTCGTTATTTATGTTACCAAATCCCCATCCTCCATGCACTCTTTCATAAACCCCTTTCCTTCTTCCCACATGTCCATTAAAATCACCTCCAATTATCAATTCCTCATGCACCGGGATATTCATCAAAACTGTGTCAAAGTCCTCCCAAAAATTCTCTTTCACCCTTTTATCACATCCTACCTGCGGTGCATACACACTAATTACATTCAGCATTATATTTTCTAACATTACTTTTACAACTATTACTCTATCATTAATTATTTTTACCTCCATCACGCCTTCTTTCAAATTACTGTCTAGTACTATTCCCACGCCATTTCTTTTCCCGTCACTTCCACAGTAGAAAAACTTGTATCCTTCACCAATTTCTCTCGCTTTAGTTCCTTTCCATTTTGTTTCTTGTAAAAACGCTACATTTATTCGTCTTCTTTTGAATACATCCGCTAACTCTCTGGCTCTTCCAGTCATCGTCCCAACATTCCAACTAGCATACCTCAGTCTCACTTCCCGAGCTCGCTTCTTACGTTGCCCCCGCCCGGGGTGGTGCAACAACCCTTGTCCACTTCCCGCAGGAGCCGGGTGCTGCCCCTGCGCGTCGCCTGTGGGGTACGCCCTAGCCCTATCGTGCATCATATCGTTTTTACTCATCATGTTGCATAAAGTTTTGGCATATGTTTACAGTCGGCCGCCAGCCTGACACCAACCCTCCTTGGGAATGCAATTGTTGATGGTTTACCCGCCATCGCGCGGGTGACCCAAAGTGCTTTATGGTATGTACCGGATCTTGAGCTTCCTTAGTCGCCTCTTACGACACCCACGGCGCGGGATGGGGTGGTCCTATTCTTTCTCCGGGAACGACGCGGATAATATCAATCAATCTGCCCAGCCTTTTCACAACTATGTTGGGGTCGGCTTCCAGTATAACTGGATGCAGCTGAATACCAGTATTTTACCCAGTTACTGGGTAACACGATACCGCTTGATAAGACTGGGTGTCAGACTTTTGAACTTCGGATTACCCGTAACGACTGTCAACGATCTACGAATGAGAGCCGGGACCAACGGCTTAACGTGCTTTTCGGGGCACGGAGGAGTCTCGATATGTAATGGATGGTCACCCATCCTCGAACCGACCGCGGCAAGCGTACCTCAACCTTCGATCGACCCGAGCGTCTGCTATTTAGCTACCAGCCCCTACACTATACTTCTAAATAATTAGGTATAAAAGGTGTTTCTGTACATATACTCGTATTTAAAATTGCTTGCTCGTAGCAATCAATTTAGCCTAGATATCCAAATTGCAAAAGTCAAACACCAAGTCGACCTGTGTGTTTCTTTCTGTTGTCTCTTAAGACCAGGCACTTAAAAGACGATTTCCAAGCAAGCTCCGCCCCCATGCACCCTGCCGCTCCGATATGTGCTAAACGTTAACACATCAGTAATAAATTTAAATATCGCGTGCGCTCTTTGATCGCGTTTGAGCACGAAACTAAATGGCGTAAGTATAAATTCTTATTTTGTTTATTACTTAAATAATAATTGATCTAGAGAAAAAATATCTTGTGGCTGGATAATAAACAATATTTTGTTACTGTGAATACTTATTGTAGACATAAAAGCTGAGCAATCTTGATCTTTTTTTAAATAATCTTTAAAAAAAAGACAAAACAGAATCGAGCGAAAATGTTATAATTACGCAACTTTCTTGTACATGGAAAGAAAAAGATCCAATAAATCATATACTATAGTTTTATTTTGATTGTAGGTATGCGTGATTGTTTAAGAATATTAATGCAAATTCACATACAATTTAGAGATCCTGCTCTTAATACATCAAGAAAATCAGAAAAGTGTAGTTTACTTGCCTGTACGTTTCTATTTATTTACAAAGCATTTAGTCCGTAAATTCAATGGAGTAAACTGTTTGTTACATTAATAATGCAGTCGACAATTAGTTAAACAACCGTTTCAGTCAACAACATTGTGTACCTACAGTGTAATTTTGATATATTTTTAACAGTGAACACGTTTTGTTTGAATTTTCTGTAACCTGAGGTCAATAGACGGTTAAAGTTATTAGGCTTTATCTGTCTTAAATTAATAATAGGGAAATAATATCTATTAAAGTTTAGTTCCACTTAACTTCCACTTTCACTGTGTGATTTGGGTTGCTCGTCGTGCGTAGGACTCAAACGGTGATCAAAGTGTTCACCACCATTTCAACATTATGGAAAGCGAAGATTTAAATCGCAGATTCGCTCTACCGCGTCAAAAGATGGCCGCGTTTCTGTTTCGTTTTTCCACCTCTGACACACACAATGTCGCAGAGACTTGACTTTATTGTCATGGAAACACCATTATTATTGTGTGGGTTCAATCTTCTCAGGAGACTTTTCCGCACGGCTTAGTACGGTCAGGGGTTTTAAAATAAATGTTACAATACAATTTCTGTCTTTCAAGACGCTTCATAAAATAAACACAGGGCATTTATTTTCAAAATTGTCATTGTATTGTGTAATCTAGAAATCAAGCATCGGTGGTCAAATACCTTTTACTTATCAATAAACGAATGGAATCCATAATCTATCAAAATCATATAGTTGGCTATCGAACCTTTATAGGCAGCAATATAAACTTTATTGTTTGTATCGCTTGTGTACAATCATATCTAGCCCATTACAATCGACTAGACTACGCATTAATGTCATGCTAACAGAATATTATCGATAGGTTTTAGATATGGGCCTTGAAATAGGCGACAATATTATTAAGTACCTATGATGCGTAATATAAAGCCGTCAAGACAAAGGACGGATCTATGAAGATCTTAGATAAATCAGGTTCGTGAGTTGGTCTTTGTCATCGCTGCTGAAATAGGCAATTTGAGCTTCAAGTAAATTATTCTTAACGCGTTGATAAGTAGGAACATTCAAAATAAAGACGAAACATATCAGATATAAAAAAAAAAATGTGTTGTCCGGCTGTTGGACTAAGGTCTTCCCCATATCTTTCGAGTTTTCTATATGTTCGCCATCTCCGATCAATCCGGCAAGAACGAGTACAAGTCGGCACGCCAGCTTTTCGTAGGCCTGCTTCGGTGATGAAGTCCGTCTTCAGGCACCCACTGCGTGACGACCCTGGCCCAACTGTCCTCATGCATTCGATGTATTTTGGAGAACAATCGATTAAACTTTATAAATACTTAAAGTTTTCCATAACTCCAACAATAAAGGCTTGTGCAGACCAGCGCGACTTGTCGCGCGACGCGACACGAACAATACAATTTCTAAGAACACTTCACAGTATAACAATAACCGGTGTCGCGTCGCGCGACAAGTCGCGCTGGTCTGCACAAGTCTTTAGTCTATTTAAGTAGCCACGAATATCAAATTACGGAAAACAAAGTTTAGATTTAATACTAACAAAACTTAACCAAAATACAACCCCCAGCTGCAAGTAAAAATAAAAACAATCTACATTTGAATAATTCTAAAAGAAAATGCTGGCACACTAAAACATAAATTCGAAATATTACAAGCGTTTTTATTTCACAAAAGTTTTAAGCTTAACTCTGCCCGTTCGCTGCACTCGTGGCCACAACCAACCCGGCTGAAAACGTTGTACTGCGATCGTAACTTTGACCAGTAAACGTTGTGTGACCGTGGTTGCAAAATATCATCCATTTAGTTGCATTTTCAGTTGTTTTTGAGGATAAAGAAAAATGAGAAAAGAGGGAAAATATTAAAATGGGGTAAAAAGCGAAAGTAGATGATCTAGACGTCAAAATAATTGGGGGTTTAAAAAAATAATAAAATAAAATGTAATAATAAGAAAAGCAGAATAATTTAATTTTATTTTAATTTTTAAAATGAACAATAAGCAAACCAGTTTTTCTTCAATCATAAATCGCAATATAAAATTCTCAATGAGATTATTTAAAAAAAGTATACAGAATTTCTCGGAGAGTATTATTGAAAAATCCTTTATGCCAAGCGCAGAGATGAAGTTCATAAAGACATATAATTTTTGGCTGCAAGCCATTTTTATTATCCCACACGAGAGGTGAAAAATTCAGTAGCTCCAGGGATTTTTTTATTTGCAGTGAAGATCAAAAATGCTTGGAATTATTAATTAAAGCTGGATTTTTGCTTTAGTAACTACCCATTTTTAATTAAACCACTAGATTTGGAACAGGTATTTTTATGGAGGAAGGTTGAGCCGACTGATGAAACTTATACGCAAATAGTTTTTACGAATATATTATAATACATTTGTAAAAATTATTCGCGTATGTATGTATATATGATTACGTAATATAATATATTTATAATATATTATTTATATTATAAATAATATATATTATTTATTCCAATATTTCAATCAACCATCACGGCTGGGGCATGGGTGTTTTTAAACGACTATATCGTTTAAAATCTCAGTAAAAACATTTATACCATTTTATAAACAGAAACTCTTTACAAACATTTATGATTAAAGAGTGTTTTCAAACTCGCCCTATTTATCAAGTAATTCTTACTTTATTCCCATACAAAATTATGGCAAACAATAAATAAAAGCAGTATACATTCAAAAGTTTAATATCCGATACCATTTCGAAAGTTCTAGAACCACAAAGTGGGGTTCATGACTCACAAACATTTTCTTTAAAAACTGTTGGTTTCGTGACTATGGTACATCGACGATGCAGTCTACGCTTTACATCAAACTGTATCATTTGAGCTTATTTTCTTTCATGCTATCTTTGTGCAAGTTTTGTTCTATTATTTGGCGTGATTAAAATAATGGTTTCTTTAAAAAGACACTGGCAATTTCGGGAAAACTATGCAATTGTAGAGGGAATAATTTAAAGAAAAAAAGACAGTCAAGGATGGTTAAGCTATTTTAATATCTCACTAATAATATATAAAGAATATATTGAGGGTAAGATGCCTCGGATAGCACGTTAAGCCGTTGGTCCCGGTTGTCATTCGTGGATCTTTGACAGTCGGTACGGGTCGTCAGAAGCCCGAAAGTCTGACAACCAGTCTTACCAAGGGGTATCGTATTACCCAGATACTGGGTTGTGGAGGACAGGTAGGCAGTCGCTCCATGTAAAATACTGGTATTCAGCTGCATCTGGTTAGACTGGAAACCGACGCTAATATAGTTGGGAAAAGGCTAGGCAGATTGATTGATTGAGGGTAAGATGCTATGTTGAAGGAGGTTCGAGAACAAGCATTCAGTAGAAAAAAAACCCAGAAAATGCTGTATAATCAATTGGTTAACGGCTATAAAAAAAATCGTTTCAATACTTCCAATTGGTAGGAAAGAAAAACGATATGTTACGTTATAACATAAAAGCAATACTTTTGATATACGAACCAGTCTTCGCAATTAGATTTATGGTTACGTACCTATGTGGTAGGTTATGTTATTATTTTTTTCCAAGGGCAAGGGTCACCACCATCTGACCTTTACCGTAAACCCAACTTTGAAATTAATATTAAATACCTAAATAAAAACCATATTAAAATAAATACACACACCTTGAAAATGACTACATATTTAGTGCCTAAAAGCCTAACCACACAATGAGAACGTGACACTTTTGGTTATAACAAAATAATACATCGTGACACACTTGACCTTTGCCCTTGAAATACTGAAACTTGACTTACCCACGTCGTCACAATCAATTACTTAAAGTAATGCTTACAATATCAGTACTAAGAAGTCTACCACCACTGTCGAATATGTATATCTCTGGTACATAATACCCACGATACGGCAAAAGATACATAGGTATAAAGCAAAAGTGTGGTTTAATGCGGTGAAGCAGTCGACTGTCTTGGACACCATGGTCTATCCTGCAGTAAGAGCGCAGGCCGGAGAGCACGGCACGCCAAAATCAATGACATCATCCGTCGTGCTCTTGTCACCGCCGAGGTGCCAACTGTTCTAGAACCCAACGACTTGGCACGCAACGATGGGAAGAGACCAGACGGAATGACCATAATGCTTTGGAAGGTAGGTAGGCTTTTGGTGTGGGATGCAACGTGTGTCGACACCCTTGCGCCATCCCATCTTCCTAGCACGGCGGGCTATGCTGGGGCTGCTGCTGCAGATGCGGAAAACCTCAAACGGCGCAAATACTCCAATCTTATTGGGACTTATATGTTTGAGCCGTTTGGGGTTGAAACATTAGGGGCATGGAGTTCGAGTGCCCACTTAGTTTTTCAAGACATCGCAAAGCGGTTGGTTGACTCTTCATGTGACCAGAAGACTGGCGTATTGTTCGGCCAGAGAATCAGCATTGACATACAACGTGGCAATGCTGCCTTGTAGCCTTTCCTGTTAACTGCGATGCGGACGATATTTTTGATGCCCTATGATTTCCCCGCCCCCCACCCCTATCTTATATACTTGTACATATTATTATTATATTAATACGTGAAGCAAAAACTTTGTACCCCTTTTTACGAAAATAACGCGGACGGAGAAGTATGAAATTTGGCACAGTTAAAGTTTATATGGAGAAGGAGTGCAGAAAGCTAATATTTTTATATAATACCTATACATTAGAAATAAATGAAATTAATAAAAAAAACATTACACACACCATCATGAGTTTGACACAAGATACCTTAGATTCATGACATTTAAATGAATCATCGTCAAATTTCGACCTCTGGGCAACCACTAGTTATTATTATTATTTTAAGTCTGTTAGTTTTTAAATCGTGGAAATACGTTTGTGTTTAAATAATAAATAAACATTTACTACAATATGAATAAGCAAAAGTTAGTTATTGCATTCACAGTTTCACCTAGATTTTCATTTGATCAAAAATGGAGGGGCAACTTTTTCTATAAATCTTTTCGTAAAAGCCTATTAAAGATTCTTCAAACGATGGTAAATGTAACCTCTACCATACACAATTTTATTTTATTTCCATTCTCTTTTGTCCAATTAAGATTTCTGAAAGCCAGTGCCACTTAGAAACAACATTTAATTAGGCCCCAAATTCAATGTAAACTTTAACACGAGACACGTCCTAAGTGTATTTTCACACAAATAACATGTGCTCAAAAATTATCAAGCCCAAATAAAACCGTTTATAGAACCTACCTACGTGTGTGATACAAAAAAATGTTTAAATGCTAACGGGCTGTCAAATAAAATGCAGTCTGTTTTCACAATAGTATGATGCGGGCTTGTACAAATACATTATGCTTGAACTACTGAGCATGCAGGATCTCTAAATAACGGCTAAAAGGAAAATGGCCAAACCGTCACTCTTGGCAGACGGATGGATGATTACAATTTGTTATTATTATGCTATTGCCCACCTATCCTCTTGACCTTAAGGCCAATAAATTATCACGATAATCAATGTTTAAAATTTGACAAAAATGTTGGTAAATTAGACGGGGTTTTAAGACTGGGCTTCAAATGCGAACTCTTCCTGCTTAGCCTTTTCTAAACTATGTTGGGGTCGTCTTCCAGTCTAACCGAATGCTGCTGAATACCAGTATTTTATATGGAGCAACTGCCTATTTGAACTCCACAACCCAGTTACTGGGTAATACGATACCCCTTGGTAAGACTTGCTGTCAGACTTTCGGGCTTCTGAAAACCCGTAACGACTGTCAAAGATCCACGAATGACAGCCGGGATCAACTGCTTATCGTGCTTCCCGCGGCAAGAAGGGGTCTTGGTATGTAAAGATGGTCACCCATCCACGGAACAACCGCGGCAAGCGTAGCTTAACCTGATCGATCGACCCATGCAGCTGTTATTACTTAGCCACGAGCTTCTAGTTTTATTTTCATTTAACCTTTGTTTTTTTTAATGTTTCTATGAGTGTGTTTAGTTTAATTTGTGATCTTACTTAGGCACAAGCCCCTCATTGCATTTGGATTCGATGGGAACGTTATTAATAATGCGGGAATTGTTCCTGTAATCCGTTAGCCACATGTTTAGACTCTCTTATTTGTCCTGTGGTCTATAATTTACCGAGAATCTTCTTACACTATTTTACGAGGCATGTTGAAGATTGCAAGTTTGTAAAAGCATAATGTGATAGGCAGTGTTAGTTCGCTCTTTTATACGCAACGCCGTGTGCGAATGCTATCAAACTAAGATTAACTGTAAATCTCTGATAAATCCTTTGCTTTAATTTTTTTTTACCGACGGAATCCAACGAGCCGATTTTTTTAATTTATGACCTCACTAACCTTAGGTGCAATATCTTACAAATTAATGATTGCCAACTTATATTCAAAATCATCACGCGTGGCTGCCGTATGTATTATAACAGTTTGTTGTAATTAGTAGACAGTGAGACAGGAGGTGCCTGCTTACCCTCCTCACATCATCTCACTCAGCCAAATTTTTGCACACTATTCCCATTCTTCAGATCTTTTCTTTACTCGAAACTTTCATGTTTGTTTTGAGCCACGTTACCGCTAGCTAGTTAGGGAAACGCAAAATATGTTATGAGTACTAAGTAGGCTACATAGTTGGCTATGAGATCTGCACCTAATGACTTATTTGAACTGAGGAGCAATTCCCGTATTTTTAAGAACGATCGTTGAGAAGTCTGTATTTTTTTTTACACGTTTATGACCTTAATTATTACAGAGATGAGATTGTGACTTGATTTTAAACGTTTTTAATTACGAGAGTTGACCTTCTGTAATCCCGTTTCTCCTTATGTAGCCTCTGTTTTGTATGTGCGGATGCGATAAAACTAAGATTAACGGGAAACCTCTGATAAGAAATCTTTTGCAAAACGAGAAAGATTTATCAGAGATTTCTAGTTAATGTTAGTTTTATCGCATTTACCGACCAAATCCAACAAGCCGGGCTTTTAATTTATGACCTCACTAACCTTGGAAGTTACAGGAGTTAATTACTCAACAAATTGTCTCATTACGCCAATTTTCCGCGTTATAGCCATTTCATACAACTGTCAAAATGTGACGTTTGTGATTTGAATATAGAACAATTTAAGTTGGCAGTATTTTATTACCCGGATTATACTTTTGTCTAGTGGTCGTGCTTCTGCTGAGCATGAGGTCCTGGGTTCGATTCCCGGGTCGGGCAAAGTGTTATTGGGTTTTTCAATCTGGAATTTCTCAGTGGCAGTCCGGAGTCCGGACTTGTGCCCGGTTGATGACAATAGGCTCGCCCCCTATTACATGGGACTTAAACATAACTGGCGAAATGTGGGTGTACTATAAGCACACCTCTGCCCAACCCTTCGTGATATACAGGCGTAATGTTATGGATTTTCCTTATTTGACTGCACAACTACTTAACTTTTCATCACCATAGTCAACAGTGACAACGTTAACATAACCATAAAACATACAATAGACAACTTATATTTAGTCATCTAATCCGCGTAATTGTTCTTAAAGAGTCATAAAGAACCCTGTAAGAAATCGACGCATGTTTCACCTCTCAACGAGGCATCCTCAGGATGGCAACTTCACCACTTCGCCCGCCAACCCCACTTATATAGGACCACACCTCCATACTGCTCTCGAAGCTTGACGTGTCCACACGTCGGGTCCGGGTTCGAAACAAGTCAATCGCCAATCTAAGGATGCCTTGTTGAGAGGTGAAACACACATGTCGATTTCTTACAGGGTTTTTTTATGAGTCTTTAAGAATAGTTACGCGGATTAGGTTACTTCATATAAGTCGTCTATTGTACTCGTATTTTTTAATGGATTTCCACAAAGTCACGCCTGAATCAATTAACTATCTTAACATAACCATGTTTAAATAAACTAGGTACCTACATGAAATATTCGTTGAGAATGACCCGTGACTTTCACCCACAGTTATATTATCAAAATGCATGAAAAATTAATGATTTCAGTCACGAACGCTTTCCGCTGAAAGCGGTCGTCATAGTGATGAATAATGAATTTTTGCTGAAATAAAATATTGTATAAATTCTTTTTTCTTCTACGATGAGTATTTTTTTGCGAACTGCCAAGGGCGTCACGAAAGTTGTCGTTTAATAGAAGTTGGTAATTGGATTCTTAGAAGCGTTGGATAATACCTTGTTATGTACTCGTATAATTGTAATTTAAATTATTGGTCAAGAAGAAAATTTGTGACGGAATGGAACTAAGGTTTGAACGCTTCTTCTTCTTTTCGTGTGGTTAGTGACTAACCTGGTGCCAGTTTTAAAGCCGCCCATGGGCCTTTGACTTGGCTTCACATGCCGTCAAGAAATATCTCTCAGGCATGCCGGTTTCCTCACGATGTTTTCCTTCACCGTTTTTGAAGCAAGTGATAATTATACAATATGCACATGAATCCGAAAAGACCTGTTTTTAGGGTTCTGTACCTCAATAGGAAAAAATGGAACCCTTATAGGATCACTTCGTTGTCCATTTGTCCGTCTATCTGTCTGTCAAGCCCTTTTTCTCAGGAACGCGTGACGGTGTCAAGTTGAAATTAATGTCAAATACGTAGGTCTATGGTTCCTTGGAGCTCTAAAATCTAGCTTCTAAGTTAACGCAAAAAATAATAATAAAATACAGCTATGTTTGCGACATATTTTGACTGTCGAAAATAAATCCAAATCTACAGGGTACTTCTCGTTTACCTAGAATCATGAAATTTGGCAAGAAGCAAGGTCTCACATGTAAAAGAAAATGTCCGAAAATCGTTAATTTGTAGGTTTATCATGTGATAAAACTACAAATTAACGATTTTTCGACTTTTTTTTTCATTTGCAGTTGGAAAATTGACCGTGAGGTGTATCGATGCATGGGAGAACATGTTTTTCAAATACAATGATATGTTTGTTTTTGGGATAAATTCATCCCATTTACGAACCCTTCATTGTGCGTGGTTCATGCGCACTTGGCCGGTTTTTTATGCAGAGAGGAACATGCAGTCATTACAATGCTTAGTTAGTGTGGATTGACGTTTTGAGGCTATTCAATGAAAATCAAAATATTTTGTTTCACATATGGGCACTTTGAAACGTCAGAAGCTAGGTGCACGGTTCCAAATTGGTCGTTTCAATTAATAACTTAATAATATTTTCTGATCAAAGTACCTACCGGAATGAATAAATCAATTGCTTTTGTTCTTTCATTACGTTAGTAATCAAAAAACGACTGTTAAGTTAGTGTATCGCCAAAAGAATTTCAATCTAATCCTAAACAGTTACGAAAACACATTACTTACTCAAAGTCAAACGAGATTAGTTTAACTTCAAATCGAAGACCCAAGATTGGAACTTTATAAAGTCAATTTAGTTAAATGGACCACTATGGTGCTTGATAAAGAGAGTGTCTCTGTGTATATATTTCGAAACTTTGATGTTAAACTGACGGACCTAGGAATTACGTATACCTAAGATTTAGGACCATACATATTACGCATAGGACCTATTTAGCGGTAAGTATTATCTTCTTATATTACTAAGAGTAGGAGAAGACCAAAGAAACAATGGATGGACTGTGTGACAGATGATATGGCTGGAAAGGGACTGACTATGACGTTTGGCAATCATGTCATTTGGTTTAGATAGGTTTTTATTATTTTATGTAACTTTTTGCATAGTTTTTTTATATATTTTGTAAATGTAGGAACGTAAGGCTTAATAGACTGTAGATTTGTAGACCATTTTCTTTTTTGTTAAGTACCTGGTAGTAGTTAACAGGCCTACACTGTTCTCTCATACCTATTAACACTGTAATTTGAAAACATTGTAAATGCCATTTATTTTTAAAAAAGTAACCATGAAGTTTCTTGCCGGCTCATCTACATAGGAAACGACCAATTGGAACCGTGCACCATGTTCTGACGTTTCATAAATGCCCATGAGGTTTATGTGAAATAGAATATTTTCATTTTGATTTTGACTATCGAGGTGACGACTAATAAAGAAGGATGGAAGAAGACATGTTGTGCGCACTCCAAATAAGTTGGGCTAAGGGCATTATGTTGTTGTGTTCCTATAATTGCTTGCTTACCCTGATGGCCTAGGCATAGCGCCATTCTGTTACCAGATTTTTTTCGCTTGAGTATAGATTTCGATGATTTTTTGTTGGTATATTGGCGTGTGCTAGCTGACATATAGCAAATAATTTAATTGAATGATTTATATTGCATACCTACTATTGTATAGAATCTAGTTTTTCTAACTGAACAGACAGTGCTGCTGGGGAGTTTGTTGCGCCACTTCTTCTTTCCAGCTAAGCACTAGGAAGTGGTGAAGGGCGGGCATTTTTGGGGGACTGTCTTATGTAATTTTACCGTTCGAAAAGTGCTGATTCTCAGCCTATTTTGAATAAATGACTTTTGAATTTTGAATTTTACCGACAACGTTATCGGAAAAGAAAGAATAGACGGCACTGAAATTATCTTGGTACCGCAAAACTTATGTCAATTCCGTTCAAAGTCGTTGTCTAAATACGAAACGCTTTGAAAGTGATTGCCACTGGCTACGGCCCTTTGTAAATATAGGTCTAAAAAAATCCAATAAACTATTTTTTTTTTCTCATAATTTCTCAATCAGGTAAGTTTTAATTTTAAAAAAAGGTTTTTGTTAACTAGCTAGGTTAATTGGCAATAATTTTTTTTAACAACTTTTTATTTCCTATGAAAAATATACTTCAATTAATCAGTGTACTAGGTATACTTTTATTATTAAAATAGCCTTTTGGCTTCAGAATTTAGATTGGGAAGTTTACGCAAATATCGGATAGAACACTATTTTAGCATACTCAATATAATAAAACCTCGTTCAGACTGGCGCGACGCGACTCTAACAAAACAATTTCTAAGAAAACTTCACGGTTTTTTGCCGGTGTCGTCGTGTCAGTCTGCACGAGGCTAAAACAGACTATACCCGTTTATGGCGTTTTATCGTATTACCCAGTAACTGGGTTGTGGAGGTCAGATAGGCAGTCGCTCCATGTAAAATACTGGTATTCAGCTGCATCCGGTTAGACTGGAAGCTGACTCCAACATAGTTGTGAAAAGACTAGGCAGATAATGATGACTCGTTCTATAGCAAAAGTGATAATCGCTTCGCGCGGAGTAAATGTAATGTTAGAATTTTAAATTTGAATATACTCGGATCCCACATAATGTTTACTTAGTTTTCAGACTTTATTCATAATGGTGGTCTTAATTTTATTGTACTTGTCGCAAAAAAATTACCAAAATGCAGTAGAATAGTTTTATATTCGATTAAAAAATGTGTGCTTATGACCACATACTACAAACGAAAACTTACGACTGGAGCCGAGTATACCCGATTCAGCATCACCGACCCGAGCGTGACGGTTGAGTTTCGTACACTGTTCAGAAAGAGCGCAAGTGCCCTCCTAGACCCTCTGGTTATCCGAGAAGAAACGCAAGACGGCAATATTGATCTATTTATCATTCCTAATTTTCTCAACATACAAAGTTCAGAATCACAAAATCAAAAATCAATTTGGTACACACAAACCCAACAAAACACTCATCTTGTATCCCTTGCGACCCTACAATTAAACCACAGTATATATAAGTAACAGTATAATGTTTTCAAAGAAAACTGCCTAACGGCCTGGTCACGACTTCGGTCTTAGTGGGGCGCGGGGCGGCGAGCGGGGCGGCGTCGGTAAGCGGTGCGTTTTGCACGCCACGTACCCTCAGTAGCGGTTAGTTGCAGCGGCTGCGGTGGACGTATTTAGGTAGTCAAAACGTGCTCAAAATCATGGCGTTATCAAAATTATCCCTTCTCTTCTCTTTAGAAAGCAGTACATTTTAAAACAAAACATTCTTAATATGAGAGAAGGAGTGCACGAACCGAATAAAGATCGGTATTTAAATGGTGAATTTGGTGACCTATACGAAGATTACAGAAAATATCCAGATAAGTTTTATGAGTACACATCCATATAGGCGGTCGATTTAAAATTTCGGTGATAAATGCCTCGATATCCATTACCGCCACAAAATCTTCTCAAATTATTTGTTTTTAGCTACGCCGCTGAGTACGTCACTCCGACACTGCTGTCCGCCCCGCTCTGTTTCGTGGCGTCGCACTCATCGCTTGTACTTTTGTTCCTGCCACTCCTCGCACTGCGCGCCGCTGTAGCGATTCGCTCGGATAAAACCGCGCGCGTCTTCGCTATGAGCGGCGTCTCGTGGCGTGCTTCAAACATTTTTATACTTTTGATTTTACCGCTCGCAGCTCACAGCGGCAAGGTCGTGAACGGGCCGTAAACGACGCGCTTCGAAAGCTCAGCGTATATCAGTACGCAACAGTTTCGAGTGCGCGGCAGTTACGCACGGACGCGGAAGGTGTACTAGTTTACGTGGTTGTAATTATTTCAAGGTCTCTGCCGAGACATAATACTGTTATTTTATGATACAGTGAGTAAACACAGTCGAATCGAATCCATGATGTAAATGACAAATACATATTCCTATGTAAATTACCAGTTTACAATACAAACGGTGGACTACCTACTCAATAATTGATTGGGTACGTAACTTGATGCCCGAGGGAGGTACCAAGTTGGGTCAAGGACGCACAATCGAAAAATCATTTAGGCTAGCGTTTGAATTGGTAGTTTGGTGGAAATTTGTCTGCCAATGTCAATTTGTACCACTGATGTGAGTTTGATTGTACCAGTGTACCTGTTGGAGTTTACAAGTCAAAGATATGAAAGAAAGAAAGAAAGAAAAATATTTTATTTGGGACACGCACAGGAGATATAAACAGTAATAAAAAAGGAGCATTTAAAAACCAACAAAATAATAACGACCTGTGCGAGGCCAAAAAGGCTCTCAGCTTATGCTGAGATAGGAGCCTTTTTGGTCAGCGGCGACATAAAAAAAAAACCGCGGCGCTGGTATTTTGATAAGGCCCACTGTGACGCCACGAACACACCTACGGACTTAGACAAATCCCACTAGGGGATTACCAAATAAATAAAACATTAAAAATAATAATAAAAAACAAATATTAATAAACCGCGAATCGGCAAGCGTAAGGTGGGACGCCCTCAGGCTAGGTGGAGCGACGATCTTCGTAAGGTGGCAGGTAGCTGCTGGATGAGAGTTGCCGAGAATTGTGCTGAATTGCGTGCATTTGAGAGTTAGAGGCTTATGTCCAGCTGTGGACTTCTATAGCCTGATGATGATAAATAAACCAGTAATAGATATGCGAATGGCTCATTAATATTATGATTTTATAACATAAAGAGCGGACTTCCGGCCACCGTAGGCGCGGGCCTGCGGACGGTGAGCAATGGGCAGCTCGCCGTCCGATAAGGACCAGGCCCGTGTCGACGGCGCGTTGTGTTCCACGCGCGCCTCAAAGAGATGTCAGCACCAACCGACGGGGTCGAAAGACCAATGCCTGCTGGGGTTGCGGGTTTGTCCGAAAGGGATATCGTGGCCCCGGCACACAGGCAACGGAAGGAACACGGGTGGGTTTTAGTCAGTAAAAGTCTGACACACCCTCTCGCTCTGCCCAGAGCGGGAGAAGTCATTTGATGATTTCCCATCCTGAAAAAAAAAAAAAAAAAAAAAAAAAAAACACCACACATTTTTTTTTTTTTTTTTTGTGTCGCGCCGTCGACACGGGCCTGGTCCTTATCAGACGGCGAGCTGCCCATTGCTCACCGTCCGCAAGCCCGCGCCTACGGTGGCCGGAAGTCGGCTCTGGACTCCCGACGCCCGGGGCGTCTCCTGCGGTGACTAGGGCCGCGAGGGCGTGCAGCTTGCATCTCCCTCGCGCGCTCCGCCTCCTCCTTCGCGAGCATAACTGCTTCGCAGAAGGAGGTGACGGCCTCCCATGCACTCTCGCTCCGAACCATGGCCTGAACCAGGGCCGGACGCGAGAGATCGCCGCCGCCGATCGCCTCCGTGAGGACACGGCGGTGCTCCGCCCAAGCTGGGCAGACCTCCACCGTGTGCTCCACCGTGTCCTCCGGGCGATCCACACAGTGGTGACACCCGGGCGTTTCCTCCCGCCTTACGCGGAACAGGAACCTCCCGAAACAACCGTGTCCGGTGAGGACCTGCGTCAGGCGGAAGGTGAGGACGCCATGCACACACATAACATAACATCACGCTGGTGTTCCCCGAAGGGTTAGGCAGAGGTGATCTATAACACACACACACAATTCCAGACTCCGTGCTACTACGATTCCGATTCCGATTTCCCGTTCGAAGTATATACATTTAATATACCAAATTAAATTACTGAATTATCTACAATACAATCTTTTCTTAATGTCCCTCGGCAAAGATCGTGTTTCGTCAGTCTTCGGATTTCTATTGCACTTGGTGCAGACCGGACGCTCTCAATCGACTTGGAAGTACATAGAGTTGTTAGTACTCTTTTAACTTAAAAAAACCGGCCAAGGTGCGTGTCGGACCACGCACAATGAAGGCTTCCGTAGTTAGGATGAATTTATCCTAAGAACAAACTTAACATTGTAATTGAAAAACATGTTCTCCCATACGACATGTATGGGAGATCATGTTTTTCAAACCGCAAATTTAAGTTGGTCGATTATTACTCGTTAACCTGTAAAGCCTACTTAGCTCTGATAGTTTTCCTTTTAATTTCATTATATGTACTACTGTTGTGATTTTTTTCACAAGTCCAAGTACAACCATTTAGCTAGAAGGGTGGGGGGACACTTGAGTCTAACAAAAAAAAACAGTTAAAAGCTTAATATTTCGCAAACAGATAACTGAATCTAAAAATGGTTTCGACAAACTCACAATATTTTTGAAAGACCTTTCTAACGATATCCCACAGCATGGGGTAGATGAGGAAAAAAAAAAACATCCCCACTTTACGTGTAGGGGAGGTACCATAAAAAAAATATTTTTCTTGATTTTATTTTACTACTTTGTTGGCATGATTAATATGTATATATATGCGAATTTATAGCCTTCTAGTACTAACCGTCTCTGAGCTAAGCCGCGGACAGACAGACGGACAGACAGACGGACAGACAGACGGACAGAAAGACGGACAGACAGACAGACGGACAGACAGACGGACATGGTGAAACTATAAGGGTTCCTTGTTTACTACGGAACCCTAAAAATGGGAGGAAAGTTGCTAGTCTGACGAAACACGAAGGTTGCCGAGGGACATTAAGAAAATAGTTGTATACAGTAATAGATATATAGTAATAGAAATCCAACCGAGCAGTACCTATATAAGGGACTAATATAATTTACTAGCTACTGATCGCGGCTACGCCCCCGTGGACCCTAATTCTTTTTCTAAAATAAAAGTAGCCTAAGTTACTCCTTTTAACATCAGCTATCTGCCAGTCACGTCATAATTGCTCCAGCCATTTTGGAGATTAGCCGGAACAAACACACAGACAGACACACAAAAATATTTACAAAAAATTAAAATTTTAGACGTACCATCCTAATCCTAACTAATATTATAAATAAGAAAGTGTGTTTGTCTGTTACCATTTCACGCTAAAACGGCTGAACAGATCTGGATAAAATTTGACACATGGATTCTCCATGACCTGGATTAGGACCTAGGATACTTTGTATCCCCACATTCCCACGTTATTGAGACTTATGCGGGTGAAACCGCGGGGCTAGTAGTATATACTTTCATAATCATTTAGTAAATATCTGACATTAAAAATAGACACACCCATTTTATTTATTTATGTATATTTATATAGAGTAATATAATTAATGTAATTTTCCTTCGAGCTTGACGTTAAATATAAAACACAAAACTAGCTGAATGAGTTGCTTTCCACAGCGTCTGATTGTGCTCAACTCCGACAAAGCCAGAAGTTTTTGAGACGGAAATTCTTGCATTGTTCAAAGATAGACAGTATCTGACAGTATACAGAAGGAGCTGTATATATAGCTGTTAAGCAGTGCATTACAATAAGCTTTGAGTTATTAAAATATTAATTAAGTTAATTTCTCAGCTGCAGCCCGGAGTCTAGTGGGCTATAATTCACCACGTGGTGGTGCGTGGGCTCAGTGCGGGTTGTCGGATATCACATTTCTGAATTTTTGGTTCTAGGACATGCCGGTTTCCTCACGATGTTTTCCTTCACCGTTTTGAAAGCAGTGGTGATGAAAATATTTTTTACACAAAGTAAAGTGCCTGCTTGGGCGCCCGTTACCACCGGGCCACCACTGATCGATTTGTGGCCAGTTGATGGTAAATTTGTAATAAGCTCGCCCCCTATTACGAAGAACTTAACGTAAGTAACAAAATGTGGGTGTACTATAGGTACAGCTCTGCTTAATCCTTGAGGAAAACATGCGTAATCTAATGTGTTATTTTGTGTTTTTTCTTATTAAACCACGTACATCGTTTTCGTCCACATAGAATATTATGCTTATCCTATTATTCCAATTGTTGCTTGTCTCTGCATCACCTTTGCGTGATACAAACAAGACTGGTCTGGACTGGTTAATAATACCTAAGGGATCAAGTCTAGGGGTGGGTCGTTGTCAAATTTTTGACGGACAAAACGCAGCTGTTTTATCGAAGACGAAAACGGTTACAGAAAACGTTTGTCGTTGCAACTGGTTGGAAGACGGCTTATAGGACGAAACTTATCGTCGACAGAAATAGTTCCAGTTTCTTACAACTATCAACGATTTGAAATTTAGGAAATGGTTTCGTCGCATCACGAACGAGAGCATTGACAACTGACATTATCAACTCTATTTCATTGATATAAGGTTCACTTTTTATTGTACGGACTGTTTTTTAAATGAACGCAGAGCGTTGGACGACGACGACGCGACGAGTGTGATAGATAGTTGAATCACTGCGTTCTCGAGCATAGTCGTAGTAATTCGAAGACTGGTTTGTGAAACGAAGACTGTCTGAACCTAGGACGTAAAACGGTTTCATCGTCGCAGAACACAAAACAGTCTTCGTAAACGGTTCGTCGTCGCAACGCCCACCCCTAATCAAGTCCGCCTCTGTACATTTTATGTGCTTGAAGTAACTGTGTACCTTTAAATCGCAAAATATCGAACATACAATACGTTTTGGATTAAACACAAAATAATGAAGGCAAAAGCTATATTTACAGAATCGATACTCAATAATCAATCATTTATAACTGTATCAATTTCAGTAATTAATTATTGATTATGCTGTTAATAATTATTCCCGACAATAACCGAATGGGGGATGTTTTATTCATTTGAACTGTCATTCTCATAGTTTGGATAATGTTACCGCAATTACGAAATTACACGTAGAAGCTACGAATAGAAGTATGCATCGATTGGCACAGCGGCTGAGTGATTGGGCTCAGCATTACGTTTTGGGGGTCCGATTCCTGTTTGTAGATAAACAAACATTGTTTAGGCCTTAAGAGAAGTTCAAGTATGGTTGCTTGCATCTGCATATGTAATTTATCTTCGATGAAGTTGCACAAGGGGACATGAAGCGCGCCATGTTAGTCCTATCACTGAAAGACCGAGTCCATAACCCAGAGACTACGGGTTACGGCTCTGAAATGGAGGCGGGCAGGACAGCTTGGCTGGATGTGATGATAGTTGGTGGGGCTGAGCCCTAACGGAATTGTTGCCAAGAAACGGTAGAAGGAGCATTGGCAGACCAATGGCCGTAGGTGGACGACCTACAGAAGATTGCGAGGAAAAACTGGATGAGACTCGCACAATCCAGCGAAGCATGGCCCAAAAGGGAGGACGCCTATACTCAGCAGTGGGTGGAACAAGGCTGCCGATGATGATGATGATTTTCGATCAAAGTAAAAATAATCTACTTTGAAAGGAAATAAAAGAAAGCCAATTGTTTATTTGGCACAGTACCGTATGACCATTTGTCCACCGCACCGTGAATGGGACGTCAAAGAGAACGAGATGACGACGCCGAAGTAGCGACAGTACATTTACTATGTGCGCGTAATTTCGTTTCTCGTTGTCGTCCCGGTCACGGTGCGGTGGACAAACGGTGTAAGTAACACATTTGAACAAATTTAATAACTACCATTAAATTAAAATAAATTGACGTGTGTCTCACGAAGGCAATAAAGAAAAATAAAATTTTTAAATTATAGAATTTTATCTTTAATATAAATACATAACTGCCAAATAAAAGAAGTCTTCATACATTCCACAACTCAGTCGTTCCACATACATCAGCCCAGTAGTCATTAAGCCACTACTCGCCTTTTAAACAGAAAAGCTTTCAGATCTTTCTCTTAGCAAAAAACGAAAAACATTCTGGAAAAAGGAGGAATATTCTCGAAAAAAAAGTAACAATGTACATCGTTGGATAATGTAATTTTGTGCGAAGTTGTTGATAGGAGAGAACGTGCGAGTATGTAGGTATGTAGGTATGTACCTATGTTGGTTAAATCCTGGCTCCCTTTCAAGGATGGGTATTAAGGGGTAGTGGGAGATTCCAGCTTAGCTGGTATGAAGGAAAATGTAATGGGAGTCAAGTGCTGTTTGCATATTGTCATGTTTACCTTTTAATAGAAAGGCAAGTAACCACACGAGCGTTATTTTGGACACTTCCAACGATATTCATAAGATTACGTTCCTTTTAGATAAATCTATTGTTAGAAAATAAAACATCATTTCCCTACATTTTATTAATGAATCTAAACTGTTCCCAAATTAGAAACCCGCGTATATCGATAAAAGCTACGATTACAAAAAAAATATTTAAAATAATTGTCATTGTTGCACGCAATGATAACAACCCAATCCGAACAGTTCTACTCGTTACACCACCCACTACTTCTACCTATCTAACGATCACGTAAGCAAGAATTATGAGCACAGATCGTTATTTTGTCTTAATTATCGGATCGCGTGCACGTAAGCAAACGTTTTTAATTTCCTTCGCACCTCCGTTCAATGGCATAGTCATAAATTGAGCAATTAATATATTTACGAAAATACCACATAATTGGTACCTAATGAATTTTATGAACATACTAATGTTGAACATTTTCAAACAAATTGTGTATAATAATTATGAATGGAAAGTTATTAAACAGGATTGTGATAAAACTTTATGTCAATGATAATTTTCCGATGGTCATTTTTAATTAAAGGGGCGTACCGTATATCTGTGGCGTGGATTACATATTTTGTGTCAACAATAATCGTAATTTCTGTTTTAGGACAAGCCTGGGGTCAATTCACCGGATGCTTATTATCGAATGCCGTGTAATTTTCACCAAATACTGTAATTGGAATCATGTTTATCTATCGCTTTTATCAAAAGCTCTTTTAAGATCCGTTTAATTTTAGTACTCTTTAAAATAAAATACATTATCTTGTATTAATTAGTAACAGGCTTGGATATCCGCAGAATCAAGTAATACTTGTGTCTATTTATAAAGTTGGTCTTAATAATTACCTTGAAACTAGATACTACTTCACACTCCACTTTTATAATTAAAGGAAAATTAAAGAGAAAAAAGTCATGACGCGAACGTTCGTGATTTTCCACACTATTCGACGCTTCTGTCCAATGATCGATCGATATCTTCATCAAACTAACTGGTTAAAGTATTTTGTTTAGTTTCGATATAATACGAGAATTTACTTACTTTCATCACAATAAACCAGTTTTATATACACATTGACATTGTTGAAATTTATATTCAAAATGACACGATTACTTTGTAAAGTATTATATCATTTTAATTATTGTGAATGTGAGGACTAAGTGGATATTTTTTTAATTTCTATTTTTCGTTTTCATTTATTTTTTCTTTCTCATTTAGTTTTAATGATGGTCTGGCAGTTTGAGTAGTTGATGCGGCCTACCCAAATATCCTGTCTTTGGTATTGTTCGTCGAGTTGAGCTCCTTAAGTTCTGAGTTGAGCTCCACGATTACTGACAAATGCTTGCACTGACTGGACAGGTCCACTCGAATCTGTGTGGTTCTTTCCTCAAAAGACCATTTCAGACACTAATCTACATGGCACATGGCTCACATGGCACACACATGGCTTGACCAAGATTATGTCTGGACTTTAAAAGAGACTGCGACCTCTGAGTTTGTTTCGGCCTTTCTTCTCAGAGTAATCAGATAGGAAACATCGACCTCATCTAGCTTATTTTTTAAATAATTTTTATATGACGTGTAAAAGTGATTCCGATATCCTATTTACAGAATAAACAATTTCATTTCATTTCAATTTCAATTTCATTTCATTTCAATTTCATTTCATTTCAATTTCATTTCATTTCAATTTCATTTCATTTCAATTTCATTTCATTTCAATTTCATTTCATTTCAATTTCATTTCATTTCAATTTAATTTCATTTCAATTTCATTTCATTTCAATTTCATTTCATTTCAATTTCATTTCATTTCAATTTCATTTCATTTCAATTTCATTTCATTTCAATTTCATTTCATTTCAATTTCATTTCATTTCATTACTTAAAAAGAAAAATCTGAATTCTTTCATATAAAAAGAACGTTATAGAAAGTTACAAAAACACTGATGTAATAAAGAATAACAAGTACAAAATCTACATGTTTTTATTTAATACCCGGATTAGGCTTATGGCAATTTACTTTGCTCTATTATTCGTACCGAAACCGTTTACGTATAAAAGCAACATAATTTTTAAATCCTCCCAAATCCTATTTGCATGATTGCGAACGATACACTATCAAGCTTCGCCTTAAGATGTGCTCCCTAAAAAGTATATATACGAAAGCGGATTGTTTCAATATCGACTCGTATCTATTCGTATGAATTATTTATATGTATCGTTGCGACTGTACCTTACTATGCTCCGAGTGCTCCTGGGCGTGACTTGACTCTCCTACAGAAGGGTTTCTTCTGAAATCTATTGAACGGCCTCCAAAGTCAGACCCCTGACGGACAATGCCAATATACCCGCTGTTTTATCAGCTAAACCTTTCCGTATAATATATACACTTATAGATCTCATTTCGATACAATTTGTATGAGTTTTGAGTTGTATCAGCTTTTCACTCCGGGCGGTAGGATACGAGCGAAAATGTTTGTTGCCCAACTCTTATTTGGGTTCTTGAAAAATGGAAGCGTTTTTGCATTTTAGGTAGAGATGCTTCAAGTGCCTCACATCAAAGGAATTTTCGATAAATCAAGGAAAGTGTGCCCTTAAGGAAAATAGGTTGAGCGATACATACATATTTAAGTATGCGTATGTAGAATGCGCCAGAATATAACCCAGTTATTTAGAGAGCAGCGAAATGCTTGTGCAAAACGAAGCCGGATCAAACTATAAAATTATATGGGAAGTGTTATGCCTTAAAAGCACATAAAGGAATTCATACGAATATCTAACCGAACAACAATTTTTAGTTTAATAGAATAGATATTACTCGTATTTGTGCTGGATATATGTAATGGAGTTGCGTAATGTGTATTCAGCATTTAAATTTTCATTAAAAATGAATGGAATCAATATTTTTTTCCATCACAAATGAAAATGTTTTACGAAACAATTTCTCATCATTTTGTGAGCAAAAGCTTTTCGCTGTAACAATCATTTAAACATCAGATTATTGTCGTAAAATATAAAATTCTAATTACATTTTCGGACATGCTAAATCCAATCAAAATTTTCGGCCAAAAATGTACCTACGCCGCAAATCACTGATTAAACAAAAATAAAATCAAATTATGCTATCGCCAATACGTGTTGTGGTACAAAATTTTAAAACTCTTGTGTTTTATGTTAATTAACGTTTGTTTTTATTTGAAAACGGTCCGCCATTTTGCGGGTGGCGGGTAAAATTTTACTTTTAAAATGTGAGCACGGTCGTGGAAGGGGTTTCGCTTACGCTATCTTCTATAATAATCTATGAAATTTGTCGACCTACGTTCAAGCGGGACCACACTCGAATAATGGGATCGTGAATGTTTTGTGAGTACAAGAGCTATTTTAATGAATTTTGTGTGGTCGTAATTAGGTGACGTCTGTGCCAAAAGGTTTGGTCAAGTGTTTTTGTGTGAAATTGAGTTCGCTCAATTCAGAACCTTATTATGGTCGGACAAAAGGGTCAATCACTTCTTTGGGATCACGGGTCTCCGGAAATCCACTTTCAAGGTCCATGGGATTTTGTTTCTCCGACAACTTGTCTCAATGCCATGTGCTTCTATATTATGTTTCAAGTATTTTGCTGACTACCGCAAGAAACTGTTTTTTGAAGTTTATATATTTAGGACCTAGCGTTTCAATATATTATCCACTAAAAAGGCTAAAATGTTGCAGTTCGAACAGCACACAAGCACAATATTTTTACTAAGTTTATTTTAGGCAGCATATCCTAGCTTCTGACATAATCTAAGTCAGAATTTTAACGCTTTGTGCCTTAAAAGATTCCACCTATTCTGTGGTTTACAACCTTACTGCCACACATTTTTGCGTAAAACAAACAGTCCTAAGTACAAAAAAAGAAAAATTGTGAAAACAGAATGTTGTTTTGAAAAAATCTGGGGAATGCTCTGACATGTTTTTGTTAGAGGATTTTGAGGGCTTACTTGTAAATGACTGCGCATCCGTCACTCCCTCTGCTTCTGTTTTATATCCTCTCTTTGTGTTAGTAGCTCTTTGTTTTTGTTATTCTTTAACCTTGGAAAAACATAATCATTTGACGCGGTTTGCTTAAAATGTATTGTTTTTTGTGATGGCAACAACGTTCCGTAACTTTGGTACTTTTTGAAATAAAGTTCTCGGTAAAAAATATATGTTTCAAGATATCACACATAACAAAAACGATTGCTACATAATTATACGATATCGTTGTCGTCACAAAATCATTACCATAGATCTCTAAAGCGATTTCATCACGTTAACCAACATTCAACTCAAAGCGTCCATAAAATTCGTTTTCCTTTATAACATCATTCTGAACCTAACCTTTAACAAAGCAAGAAGACTCCTTATTATCCAAAAAAACTTATTTAAACAGAAACATTAAATTTTTCCGCGTCAACATTCGTGAAATGAACCTTTTATCTAAATAAATGGAAAACTGAGATAATTGGAAAAGTTTTTAGATAACTCCCAGTGCAACGCAAATTGTCAGAAATGTGAGTTCATAATGGAAATACAGATGGTGCTGCTTAGTTTGGTAAACTTAAAATATAATATATATACATCTAATATGTGCACCATTGCTCCCATGTGTCTAAATGAATGTAAGACCAGGGTCACAAAGTGGCTATTGACACTAAGTTACGATAAGACGGAAGATTTACTACATGTATCAATCGCATAACCTAATGTACCTAATGTAGTTAATAAAGTTATATATTTATAGTTATATACAGACTTACATACATTAACACAAGTTTTTCACCATATTTATCTCTCAATACATACACATACCCCCACATAGGTATACTTTAATAGGCTATATCATATTGTATACGTTTACTAGTAAGTAGATAACTTAATAATAATAATATACTGTGCTCGTCCTACAACTACTGTTAAATGTTCAAATTATAGGCGAGGACGCTGGCACCCTAAACACAAGTTAAATCTTACTTTGGGTGCCAGAGTTCATCGAAAACACTCTTTCCCTTAGTTGTAACGCTGCATAGTGTTTTAGATAAGTGTTTTTTGTACAACCAAAGGTAATAAAAATCTTTTATTTTATTTTATACACGATTATTTTTAAATCGTTCTGGAGCCAAAACACAGTGACTCCAGACGATTAATAGGTACTATTAGCACTGTTATTGTTTTTTTAAGACATCTAATATAGAAGTTAGAAATTTATCACTTTTATTCTGTCATTCGAGTTAAATCTTAGTAGCGCTTCCACTATTTCATTCATAAACGCAAGATCGTACGCGATCCGCTCGGTGATGAACTGATGACGTAGCGCGGCACAGCTGTGCGTGTGCGAGTCCGGCTGCAAGTAAGTACCTGCACGTAGGTATTTCATTTCTGGTACGATAGGTTGGTGTAAGTTCATTCACCTCGTTATCTCTCGTTTGTATCGGAAGCACGGCACGGTGTTTACCACTATCACATCTCCTCGTAAACGAGAGAAACTAATTGAAATTTCATTCACCACTCTCGCATCACGAAATCACTAGTACTCGGACCTTTTCAACTAGACACGACGAGTACGCTTGGGAGTTGTATTTAAGGCCTTGAATCGAGTGTCGACCAATCGAGCTAATAGGTACTTAATAAGCATACCTACCTACCATATTTATGATAAATAAAAAGAATACTGCCTAAACCAATTTTTATACGACAATGCTTGCTTGCGAGTAGCTACGCGGCTTCTACAAAGGCAGGCAATGTAAACAGAAAAAATGAATCGTTTTATCTGTCGAATAGAGTTCATTATAAGATGGTGGTGCCCTTTTCTATGAAAATATTGGACCGAATTAAGACCTTATTTTTATACACTTAACCGCGGAATTCGGTTGTGCATCCTTTTGAAGTCCGGTCGGACACTTCTCAGAATAATTTTAGTAAACTGCGTACCTACTTACCTTGTACCTAGTTTGGTGAATTTTCTATTTGTTACCGTTTACGGTTAAGAAATAAAGTCTGAATTCGCTTTTCGTATTTTTAATTGTGTACCTATTTATCTATTGCGTATGTGTTTTTATGCTGTCTGATCGATGAATGGATTTTTCAATGGGTACCGTTCGCAAGTGTTGTCGTTCGTCGATACGTTTTACACACATATGCATTGATCGCAGTTACTTCGAGTTCTCATTATTTCACAAAAAAAAACAATAAATTAGATTTTTCGTGTTTTTTTTAAATTGTAATTTATTGAAAATAATAGTCCCAATCGTTTCGAGTTTGATGATCGAGTTTATGGCTTTTCGTTCCAGAACGAGCTAAAATTAACCGTGTATATATCCTTAATTGATTCAGGCGTGACCTTGCGGAAATTCATGATAAAATACTAGATATGACCTACTGAATATACAGATGTAACCTATTCCGCATAACTGTTCCTAAATAGTAATAATAAACCCGCCAAACTGCTTCACCTCTCAACGAGGCATTCTCAGGATGACGATTGACTTTTCGCCAACCAACATGCCATGTTAAAGTTCTATCTACGTCTATAGTATTTAAAATATGTAATTATGTGGAGTTTGAAAATTGTACTGTGGGGCTAATTATAAAGAAATTTAATGTGCAATGTTTTTTGGTTTGATATAATTTTAATATACAGGTAAATTGGACTTTGATACAATTACAAAACTTGGAATTAAACAGGGTCTGTCTTAAGACCACGTATATTGTAGGAAACTTATAAGTGTTCACGTATATTGTAGGAAACTTATGAGTATTCACGTATATTGTAGGAAACGAATAAGTAGTCACGCATGAAATAGTCAACACTATGAAATATTTAAACTGTTTTGACCTTGCTACCGACAAAAACATTCGCATTTAACTTTTATTTATAAAGTGGTCCCGAAACCTCTTTCCTAGCTTAAGTGGTCTTGTGAGATATAATTCAGATAATAATTAGTAAAATAGCAACAATACTCACGGCTCGGTGTGTAACAAACGATGTCCTCCCTTGAAGCCTAGCGCTAACTTTAGCTGGAGTATCCTCATCTTCTCTCCTCGGATCAAACCACCCAACAGCTGCACCAACCACTAAGACAGCTCCAAGAATCATCAGTGCTAAGAACCCACCAATGGCAGCCTTTGTCGTCTGCGATATAACCATCGCCATTTTGTTTCTGGCACTTATCACCTCATGCTCGGATTGTCACGTGATCACTTCACTAAGTTCGTGGTTTATGTGTTCTGGTTGTTAGTTTACGTTTCATCGTATTTTAGGCTGTTTGGTGTGCATCTGTAACAAGAGAGAATATTTGAATGATCGTTCTGTGATTTCAATACGCTTGGAGATGTAATTATTATATGTAATTCAATTTAAAATTCTCTTTACAGTCAGCAGAATGAAGTGCATTAACAGATTTCGATTCATGAATTTTTTATGATTTTCCTTTCACTGTACGTTGTACAACGGTCCCTTTAAGTAAATCGGCACCAATGTCCTGAATATTATTACAAAGTCGGTAGGTAGACTAAATAAAGTGGATATCTTATTGTTTGACCAGGCACTAAACTATGTAGTCTGAATACCGCAGTCAAAATAACTGTCACGAATATGTCATCAAATGTTTATAAAGTACCTTTTTATTCAAAAACGAAATTTTATCTATGCAGTAAAACAACATTGATTGTTAATCCTCTCCGCGTATGGTACTAAAACAACTTTTATATTACCAATCAAAACAGTTACTGCAGAATTCTGCCGGAACAAAAAGGTTGACGAGACAACCGAAAACATTGCAGAGAAAGAAGCTAAAATACCTATACTTATTAAATTCCCCTACAAAGAAAATCTAATAAATCGTTCCACTACACGACCGATATTAATCGCAACCAATACAATGCCCGTTATAAATTGCTTTATGCAAATTGTATCTGAACATAATATTCAATGTACCTGTTGTCAATACAAAGGTACGGGATCGGAAGGCAGGGGACAGTCTGACGTTGTATTGTATGCAAGGAGCTCGATAACCCAGATACTAAGGTAAATAGGGTAAATAGTTCCAACGTAACAAAGAAACGTTGCTAGTAATTGTGTGTTTATATAATACAAATGATATGGGTCATTGCTGGGTTCGGCTGGCACCTAATCGTGTGTGAAGGTATCGGAATTTCTTGAAAAGACATTCTAGTGTCGAAGTTGGAAACTTTGTGAATAGAATGCGTGACTTATTACGGATTATCTGAAGATTTTTAGGCTTGTGAAGTAAGAAAACATATTTCGCAATTCATTTTGAATCTGCATGATTTGTGATAGATATAGATAGTGCCATCCACGAAGTCGCGCCCTACTCTGTTGCACTCCATACTAAAGTATAGCTTACAGTACAGTAATGTACAGTAATCGCGGAGTTGGGCGCGTCTTCGTGGATTGCACTATGTATAGATATGTTCAATGTTCAGCAGAACGAAGAAGCGATTTAAATACAAATCCATCTCTATTAGCTGTCATCTCAGTACAAACCCCTCATTTCATTAATTTTAAAACAGTTCATCCGTCGTTTCTTTGATCTTCCTTAACATTTCAGACATACCTACACATTTGTACTCCAAACTTTTTTCACGTCACGACCCTCATTCCCTCCGGATGACATAACAACTGATTTCCAAACAACTTTTTAAGCTTAAAATACCTTAAGAGTTTCTTCACACACATGCAACTGGATATAAGGGCGTTTTCCATCTACACTCATAATTTCATATCTCTCTATAACACCAACTTACTGAATAAAACAGAATTGTAAAGTGTAAAGAACGCTTGTCAACACATACGCGTTATTGTATAGCAGACGATGTTCTATCTACAGCCTCATCATATCCGTGCCCATATCCAAATTTTCCGTCTTCTGTTACACACCATTAGCCATCATCTTAGTACTTTTCCCCATTTCATTCATCTAAAACCGGCCATCCATCGTTTCTCTGATATTCCTCTTTCCTTTCAGACATACATATTTATTCATAGTCTATAAGTCTAAGCTTCCCATACGAGTTGACCCTGAATCCTCCGCATCACATCACAACTGGTTTCCAAATGAGTTTCTTCAAAACTCGATTTAGATAAGTGTGTCTTCCATCAACATTTTCAAACTCACAATTTCATATCTCTCTATAACACCATCCTACTGAATAAAACAGAATCGTAAAGTGTAAAGAACATTTATTAACGCGAGTAGTAAAAGTCAACTGTGGCATTATAGATAAGAGACGACGTTCTATCTACATCTTCATCATCCTCCTCCCGGTATCCTAATTTTCCATATTTTTGTGCTATACATCTCCATTAGCCATCATACTAGTACAATCCCCTCATTTCATTCATCTTATAACAGTCCATCCACCGTTTCTTTGATCTTCCTCTATCTTTTCAGACATACACATTCATACTCTAAACTTTTCTCACGACAGGATCCTCATTCCTCCGCATCACGTCACAGCCGATTTCTAAATGAGTTTCTTCACACACAATCTATAGAATAAGTGTAATTTCCGTCAGTGTTTTCAAATTCATAACTCCATAGCTCCATGATACCAACCTACTGAATAAAACAGAATCGTAAAGCGTAAAGAACGCTTGTCAACGCGAGTAGTAAAAGTCAACTGCGGCATTGTTCTGTTGTTCGCATGCGATGGCCTAGAAACCTGTTACCTGTGATCTTTTCCAACGCGTTAGGGCTGCAATACCGAGGGAATATCTCGGAAAATGTGCCGTTACTTTGAATTTTAAGCTTTTAGCCGTAGGAGAGGTTGAGAGACGCGATCTAACAATAATAAACGGCTTTGGAAAGACTTGTATTTTTATGTTTGAGGTGGCCAGATATTAGGATTTTTTTCAGAGCTTACTCTTTACAATTTAGGTCATTACTAGGAAATGTCTATAATATATTAAAATTTGTCCAACTATGAAATTTTTGGGTTTTTGCTTACCCGAACCTCACGTTAAAACATTAGTTTCGGTTTCGGTTTTCGATTTTGGTTTTTCCATAAGACATAGTCACCTACTATGGTTAAGAAACCTGTTACCTCTTTTCCAACAACCATACTTCAACTGAATGAGACGAAATTCAAGTCTTCAAGATTTTTGCATTGTATAAAATCAATCTTGTTTGTATTATATAATTGCAGAGCACAGGTGTGAGAACTATGTACTAAAGAGCTACCATTTACCGGGTAATACGTCTGTTATTGACTTGAATGTGCTGGCGGCTGTGAGTATGTCATGCTCGCTGATGGTGGCGCGTGTGTTGGATTATTTAGCTCCCTTCAAAATGGTTGAGCTGAATGGTGCTGATCCATGCGTCATATTCGTGAACGGGCGCCGTCAACTCGTAGCTGCCATGGCTGATTTTAATTTTTGAATTGTTCTTTGTTTTATGTTTTTATTACGGACGCTTCTAATGTGCACGTCTTTCTACATTTTTCTCACGTGTATAATTTCAACATGAATGATGTAACGGGTACATATTTGAACATCGAAGATTAAAATACCTACGGGTAAAATATCAATGTTCAAAACATTGAAAACTTAAATATCGAATGACCATGTAACCGAAAATTAAAATAACGTAAGTTTATAATGTCGAATAGTTAGATAGCCTACGTCCAATATATCTAAAATCTAATTATCTACAAAAGTGACATCGAAATACCGAAATATCGAAAGTACAGAGTATCGAATGTCCTAAATATCGATATTTATTTATTATGTATGTCAGAGGGTAATTTGATAATTCGGATGACCGAATATTGCGAAAACCCGGATAATTAGAAAATGGTGAAATAAAATCTGCGAGCAACTTGGACGTAGCGTTCGCCGGCCGCTGCCGCGGCACCGTTAGCTACGCTCGCTCGGCTCACGCGCGGTTGGTCACAGTTCTAACTTAACCTAACCTATTTCTTCCAGTTCAAAATGATGAATGAAGTATCATGTGTCATGTGCTACATAATTTAGTGACAGAAACGAATCGCTGCAAAACCGACTTCACGCAGTCTTGTCTGCCCTACCCCTAGAGTGTCACTTAAGCCCGCGTAGGCGCGGAGGGGTGGGGCGGCCGGCAGGTTCGGCTTGCTGACCGGCTTCGCCGGCCAGCCTCAGCCGCGACTGTGGGCGTTAAAACCATCTGCAACGATAAGCTCGCGTGGGGCCGCCTAAATCCCGCAGCGCCGGAGCCCCTTGACAGAACTATAATTTGTTTGATATTTTAATAATGATTATCGACATTTTTAATCAGTCAATATTTCAATCACTCAGCATTTTAATCTTAGACATTTTAAGCTTAGGTATAACAATTTTCGATATTTCGATACAATCGATATTTAAATTTTTGATGTTTTGAACAGTGACATTTTATGCGTAGGTATTTTAATTTTCGACGATCAAATATGTACCCGATGTAACCAATATTTAGTAACAATTTATTTTATTTAAAAGAGTGTCCGTGGAGTTTCTTGCCCGTTTTTCTCCATAGGACCTACTACGCTTTGGAATGGGCAACTAGCTTCATATTTCTGACTGACCGACCCCTTGACAATTCAAAAGTGCCTGTAAATGGTTAAATTGAAATAAATGCTTTGAGTTTGAGTTTGATCACGTTAGTGCAGCAATACCTACGGAAAATCTCGGAAAATGTGGAGTTACTTTCAATTTAACTGTTTTGTTTTTTTGAAATACTCGTATTTCTATAATTTTCGAGATTACGAAGTCGCATACCGCGAATTGTTTTTTTTTTTTTAACTGTTCTATAATTACCATACGTTTTAAGGTATATTTTGCACTCTCAGGGCTTTTAAAAATTAAAATAAATATTTCCGTACACCTTGTATAAGCTTCCCAGTTTATAACCGTAGAAAAGTCATTAAACCACACAAAACTTTGTACGAAATGTTGGTAAACATTGTGTCTATACATAAAAGTAGATACAAACATACGCAAAACCTCTCAAACGTTACTCGGTATTTCTCATTTTAAATGAACGTATACCCAAAATGAATATGTCAAGTACAGGAAATTACACCATTTACTTATTTTCTCTAGCAGACATCGTGCCTATTTAAAAGAGAAAATAAAAAATACTGAGTAATTATTTTCAACGTTTACATAATTATTAATTAATGGCTGATTTTAATTTTGCGTTGAAAATTTTACTGTACTGTACTTTCAGAACACAGCCCGTGTTCTGAAAGTTAAGCTAGAGCATCGGTTTCCAGTAATCATTTTGGGTATAGCTGTGAAGGTTTTTCGAGTGAAGAGGTAACATTAGGTTTGTGGTTTGTATTAAAATACACGTATGTTTTGTTAGAATGTTAGATAGTTCACTCTTATTAGACTTAAATTTTCAACAAAATATGATTTTGTCCATTCAGGTATATTAAAATGAGGAGCAAAGTATATTTAATATGATGTTATACAAAGTGCATTATAATGGACTCGGCAAGTATATGTAGTATATTGGTTATCCGCTACGACAGCGTAGCTCGCGTAGTCGACATTGCGTCAGCTACGTCGTAGCAACGTAGCAATACTTTTATCTTGCCCTTAGGGCGTTGAGTTTTCACGGAGGCGATCGGCGGCGGCGATCTCTCGCGTCCGGCCCTGGTTCAGGCCATGGTTTGGAGCGAGAGTGCATGGGAGGCCGTCACCTCCTTCCACCTCCCAGTTATGTTCGCGAAGGAGGAGGCGGAGCGCGCGAAGGAGATGCAAGCTGCACGCCCTCGTGGCCCTAGTCGCCGCAGGAGACGCCCCGGGCGTCGGGAGTCGAGAGCCGACTTCCGGCCACCGTAGACGCGGGCTTGCGGACGGTGAGCAATGGGCAGCTCGCCGCCCGATAACGACCAGGCCCGTGTCAACGGCGCGTTGTGTTCCACGCGCGCCTCAAAGAGATGTCAGCACCACCCGACGGGATGGAAACACTAATGCCTGCTGGGGTTGCGGGTTTGTCCGAAAGGGATATCGCGGCCCCGGCACACAGGCAACGGAAGGAACATGGGTGGGTTTTAGTCAGTAAAAGTCTGACACACCCTCTCGCTCTGCCCAGAGCGGGAGAAGTCATTTGATGATTTCCCATCCTTAAAAAAAAAAGGCGTTGAGTTTCTATATGTTATATTAACAGACGTTAAACGTCAACGTATATAAATAAAGGGGTACATTTTTAAACGTTACAAGTTAAGGCATCATTAACGTCTCTTACGTTTTTTTACGTCTATTAATTTGAAGCAAAGCTCCCTTCGCTAGTTACCTGTTCGAAAGTAGGTTGCAAAGGTGCTAAGGTGGTGCTAAATTTGATACTATCAGTGCCTCTAGATATAATTAGAAGCAGTGCCGATTTCGTATTAATTTTAAAATCCGAAAAAGTGCAGATTTCACCAAAAAAATTACTTATAAATATAATTAGAATATTCCATATAAAAGTGAAATAGCTCCTACGAATAAACTTCTCACAACACCTAACTGAAATGTCCAAAACAGGATAACAGCAGCATACATTTTCCACTCACTCACCATAATATTTCCCTCTACATTCGTGTAAATATAACAGCAACATGCTTCAATTTCTGGACTGGCAACATTACTACGTCGCAAAGCCCTGGTGTAATTTGGGAGCGTGTTACCGTTTACCGTCCGTGACAAAAATGAGTCGGGAGAGACTTAGCGTATGTACCTGGACTTTAGGTAAAGGTCATAAAGAGCTTTATATATGACCTTTGAATGTAACTGGTAATTGGAACTGATAGCTTTTAATTTGCTTTTGCATGTAAAGGCTTGAGTGGCGCAGTGGATGTGTGTGTGTTTCACAAAAGCTTGGTTTCGATTAGCATAAAGAAAAATTTATGACTAATGGCGTAACCATTAGTCATACATTTTTGGTCTGGATGTTTCTTATATTATTACTTATTCTTTATGGAGTATAAGAACCTATAATTGCTTCATAATTAGTCTGTGACTCTGATTTTTCAAGCTATCCTCTTTGCAGGTTTTCACCTCCTTACATAAAAAGCCATACTGCCCCACGGAAGCGGCCGAAGCAGGCTTATTACGTTATGCGCAACTGCTACATTGCGTTACAGGTGAATTTTGATGCACTCAATATTTGACATCAAGCCGGTCACTTTAAGTGTGATGCGAAATATCAAGTGATTTTGGACGTGAAAGATGCAATCATTACTATCAACCTGCCTTGCACTTAAACCGTCCTGCAAAATGCTTACGGTGATTTATGTCATATATATATAAAAATGAGCATACAGAACCATACAGTACATTATCAGTAGGTACTATATCAACACTTCTCCTTCAAAAATGATTCATGCATTCTCGGATCTCTCAGGCTTATTACGTAATGTGCAACTGCTACTAATTGCAGACCAGGCGAATTATGATGCACTCCAAATGTTACATAAAGGAGGTCAATAAAAAGTGAAGTGTCATACGACGTGTCAAGTGATTTTGGACGTGTGCAGTGCAATTATTAGTGTAAACTTGACCTGCCCTGCACTTAAACTGCCCTGGAAATTATGTTTAAAACATTTTAATGCATAATATTACCTATTATATTATAATATCTAAATAATGCAAATACACCATACCTTACAAAAGATAAAATCATCCCTTCTATTTAAAACTGAGTCAACTTACAATCAGCATTCCCCCACGGAAGCGTCCGCCCGCAGGCTTATTACGTAATGCGCAATTGCTACTAATTGCGTAACAAGAGAAGTATGATGCACTCAATTTTTGGCATAAAGCAGGTTGTATGTAGGAACTGTAGCGCTTGAAGAGCGCTAGCTGTAGATAAATGTTATGTGGGGGCGTAGAATAATAGATGATACATTTATATTATATATGTCATCTTATCTCAAATAAACCAGCACTCTTATATGCGTCTATTTTAACACTGTCTTTTTTCCGAAACAAAAACCTAATATATTGTATTTAAAATGAATTCCAAATTCGCTTGAATGATCGAATTCAACCAGAATTATTTTTCTATCAGCCTGTACGATATAAGGTCGCCTTTTGCGTGTAACCTTTACAGTACTCACAATACACTACCTGTCCTAACACTAGAATAGATAAAAGTACATACTACCTACCATTTCATCACTTCCCTTTCAAAACTGAGTCAACTTACAATCAGCATTCCTCCACGGAAGCGACCACTGCAGGCTTATTACGTAATGCGCAACTGCTACTAATTGCGTAACAGTTTGTCAAAGCGTCCGTTCGCACGGCACGTCGTAATTACGTAGCGAGCAACATCGCACTTTGCGTTTCAATTATGTTCTAACATTATGCTCTGGACATGTGAACGATTGTAATTTTTCACACTCATTTTGGTAGCAGTTGCGGTTGTTTGAGTAGTGTAATCTAATTGGATGCGTTGATCGAGGTCGTGGCTAAATGATAACAGCCGCTCGTGTCGATTGAAGGTACCATTACATATCGAGACCCCTTCGTGCCTCGGAAAGCACGTTAAGCCGTTGGTCCCGGCTGTCATTCGTGGATCTTTGACAGCCGTTATGGGTACTCAGTAGGCCAAAAGTCTGACAACTAGTAGTCCTACCGAGGAGTATCGAGTTACCCAGGTTAGGTTGTGGAGGTCAGTTAAGCAGTCGCTCCATGTAAATTACTGGTATTCAGCTGCATCCGGTAAGACTGGAGGGCCTACCCCAACATAGTTGGGAAAAGGCTAGGCAGATTGATTGAGCTTGTGACGTTGCAAAATGATATCTCAAGCGACATGTACCGTGACAATCTTGCAGCTCAAGAGTTTCACAATAAAGTGGAGATGGCGCTGTTGTTGGGTTTTGTTATTATTTTTTATGTTAATTAAATATTCGAAATTAATTAACAGACAGATTTAATTTTCACCTAACACACACCGTCTCCATAACAAGGTGTCTTGTTACGGAGACGTTGTGTGTTAGAGAAAATACAGTTGTTATAAGATTGAGAAAGTTCTATATGTTTAGTGGCTTGCCATATTTTATAATTACATTACACATACACACACACATTACATTACATTATTACATTTTTTCGCCTTTAATATTTGTTTACTTAATTACAATAGTGCCTTTATATTTTTGAGGCTTGTTTATTTGTAAAAAAATACCCACATTTATTCCCATTAAATGAACAAGTCTCCCAAAGCCTGAAGAAAAAAAATGCCGGGGAATTGCTAGAACCTCCTCAGAGATTGCAACTATATAGTAGAAATGCCAGTTGTATGATAGTAAAAATGTATAATAAATTACCACCTGGCTTGAGAATGTAGCCAATTAATAAATTCAAATGTAAAATGTTTACTTGGCTCTCAGGCATGTGTTGCTATTCTGTTAATGAATTATTAAATCATACTTTTTGACATTTTAATTAATATTCTATGCTTTTTGACATAATAATGAATATTTTGACATTACAAATAATACTATTCAATTAATCTGAATCAATATTATTGTATCAAATTAAAAATATAAATTCAAATCAATTTTATTAATTTAATATAACTTTTATTGTAATGTCTACGATTTGCATGCACTTAGCTTATTTAATTTTTCTACACCAGCAAAGGTAGTATATGTGAATCACTGTTTAATTTTAGATCTCAATGTACCATATACTTTGAAATAAATAAATATTATTATATTATTACTAGCTGCCCCGCTCCGGCTTCGCTCGGGTAGCACTATGTACTTATCTACTGCTTACCTACCTACCTACCCTACCTACCTACCCTACCTACCTACCCTACCTACCTACCTACCCTACCTACCTACCCTACCTACCTACCCTACCTACCTACCCTACCTACCTACCCTACCTACCTACCCTACCTACCTACCCTACCTACCTACCCTACCTACCTACCCTACCCTACCTACCCCACGCTATCTGCCTACCTACCTACCTACCTACCTACCCTACCTATCTACATAACTACGAACCTATTACTCTGCTAAATACACATTCATCAATCTTTTTTTTTCTGCGCAAGTTTCTTCTTTTTTTTCCGTAAAAACCTTCTCCTTACAATAACAAACACAACAAAAAAAGAATTAGCGAAATTGGTCCAGCCGTTCTCGAGTTTTGCGCTTACCAACATATTTAGCGATTCATTTTTATTATATAGATTATTATATAAACCGTGTAATGTGTAATGAGGTATGTGTTTAATTGGTTCTTTCCCTAACAAGATTTACCCTCTATATTTATTTAAGCACGATTGGAAGTAATATAAGCATGATAAACAGTTAATATCTTGTGTTTCCAATTAATTTATGTAAACTACTAAGTAGCCAGGTTACAAGCTACATCTGGTTAGACTGGATGCCAACCCTAACATAGTTGAGAGCAGGCAAGGCGGATTGATTGGTCGGGCAGTTGCTTGCATTGTGTTTATACGCCTGTCGTTAGCTTGGTTGTCGATCAAAAGGCCATGTTTAATCCTAAGGGATTCAAGATATTCGACATCAGTCCTAAGGGATATCGTTTAATTATATTTCCCGGAATACTGTCAATATATTTGACCTGTGGGTAAAGAGACAAGAACGTACCTACTAGAATGTAAATTACCAGTAATATAATTAACATTTCTCTTTTGTTTGCTTTAAAAACTTTTCCTTTAATTAAATCGAATTTGAATGAAAATTACTTCAGTGTTTATGAGAACCCAGCGTATTGTTGAAATGAAATACTATTTATCTACTAATTAATTAGTATAGATGCAACTGACTCCGTTAATAATACAATAATTTAGATTTTTCATAGCCTTGGTACACTCAGTATTCTCATTTTTAACCGACTTAAATAAGCAGGAGGTTATATATATATATCAATGTTCGTCAATACGATTTAAAAAAAAATATTGTCATCGATATTTTCGTCAATTGTGTGCTTGGGTATTTTTTGAGTTAGCTTCGATAAATACGTATTTATTTAATCTTCTTTGTGTATCTTGATGCTGCTATAATACTTCCTGTCAGTGTTGTTTATCATAGCCAGTACCTAGTGGTATACAAATTCGTTTGGGATAAGTACCATAACTTTTTGTAAAAAAGATTTTATCTAAGTAGGTAGGTATTTGACGTCTCTCTGAAGTCTTGACCCAAAAAAACCACCCTGTATTGTGTAGTATGTATAAAGATGTATTATCCAATTAAAACTTCCGATCAACCGTGCACCCCTAAAATAAAGCCAGAATACACAATAAAAAGAAACTGACATAAAAAGAAAACAAGAAACTCTTAATAGCACTTGCCAAAGAAACATGAAAAACTTCAATTAAAAAAACTGACTGAGATCCCTTCGATCCACTCAAACCGTCTACAGATAAGAGGTTGGGGTGTAACTGTGTGTCTGACACTTTACACCGACACTTATACTGACATTTAGGGCTCTAGACACATTATATACCCCGAGGTGTCGCTTTGACATTGAATGCTTTAGTTATACGGTTTTTATTGTGAGTTTGAATATTCAATTTTGAATTTGGAAGGTGGTAAAAATAATGAGCAGGAGGGTTATAGTAATCGGGATTGGTAACTCTTGCCTACTGCTATAAAATTCTATCGCCTGGAATCAACTTTGGAATAGACATAATTAATTCTCCCCGTTTTAAAAGTATGAGTCTTTACAAACTTTTCAAGAGTCAGTTCATACTAGAAAACAGAACATTGATTACTACACGGTACTAAAATGTTTCTTTGAATTGAAATAAATCAATGAAGATGTATTTTCTTCAAAGAGTCTCCATGGAGGTTCTTCCCCATTCTTCTCCATAAAAACCTACCTACCTACCTGGGATGGGCAACTAGTTACATAATTCTGACTAACGTACTCCTTGAAAATTTAAGAAAGCCTGTAATTGGTTGAGGCAATTGAAATAAAAAGATCGCTAGAGAGATATGGATGAGCCTCGCACAGATTAGGGATATATATATATATATATATATATATATATATATATATATATATATATATATATTACCACCTCTATGGTCTAATGGTTAGACCACCTGTCTCAGACCCAGAGGTCGATTAGATTCCCAGTGGGGCCAAAATTATCTTTTCGGTTTGGTTGGTGGTAGGGCCTGTTCAAGTCCTCCTGGCTAGCTACCACCATCTTATCTAAGTCTGTCGCCAAAACAATAACTTAACAGCTTTGTTGTGTTTCGGCAGTTAGAGGTAAGGTAGACAGTTCCTTTTTGTTGAGGATTCCGGGTGAAGCTCGCTTCCACCTTCAGCCTGATCATCAATTACCATCAGGTGTGATGCAGGCCAAGAGCTTCCTCGTTGTGGATTAAAAAAAAATGGAAGCATGCCACAAAAGAGAGGAGGCCTATACTCATCAGTGGGTAGAACAAGGCTGCCAATGATGACGATGATTGATTGTACTTGAGATGACAAACTTCCACACGGGACAACAGCTCAGTACCTTGGCGTACACCTCGATACAAAACAAACGTGGAGATACCACATAGTGACAAAACGTAACCAGCTTAACATCCTACTACGAAAACAGAACTGTCTCTTAGGAATAACATCACATGTATCACTAAAAGACAAAGTACTCATCTTCAAAGCAGTTTTAAATCCTTCCTGGACATAAGAAATCGAGCTGGACATAACACAAATGTCGAAATTCTCCAGCAATTTCAAATAAAGCTCTCAGAATAATATCAAATGCTCCATGGTATATGAAGACCTCAGAATTACATGAGCATCTACAAATCAGAACTGTAAACGAGGAAATAGAACATAGGACACATTCTTACAAACATCGTATAACGTCAAATACCTTAGCCATAGCCCTGAGTGAACCAATAACCATGAAAAAGCTCTAAACTTCACCACATATGGGACTTGACTAAATAAAGCAATTTTGAGAGGCCGATTCTTCACTGGAAGAATGGACCTCAGCTGTCTATAACCGCACAAAAATCTGCTAAAGATTTACAACCGATTGCAAGATAAACATGGAAAAAAAAATGCATTTAAACTTGAGATTTCAGAGCATTTTTTTTCAATCCCACAAATCACTCCTCTCTGTTTATCCAACCTTGCTAGTTTTTCACACTGATACATAACTGAAATAAAACATTTACATGCGTGCGTGCATAAAAATGTTCAATAAATCAAATTCCTGTGCAATATTTCAGTGAAAAATATTTTCGCGATACGTTTGTTGCGCTGGGGTCACAGAGGTCGCCTTTATGACAACGCATATATCTTCATTTTGTCGTATCAAATAGCGAGCGCACTTTACTAGGTCATTGTATACCCGTGCTTGAATCTATGGAATTGAGGCAATGGAATGTGTGGGAGTTTTAGAATATAGTTCACCTTTATGAAATGAGAGCGGTCGTCATTCCAGCGCTTCGCCATAAGTGAGTTCAGGGTTGTTTTTAGTTTAATTATTTGGTAGTTCATTTTTAGTTGCCCCCATTAAAATAACATATCATAACATCGAATCGATTGATATTATTGTGTAAGTACGGAAACGACGAAATATTGTACGGTTCACAATTTAAATTAGTTTTATTTATATTAAAAATTCGAAAATGTTAATACATTTTATTATCATTAATAGAGTATCGATTATATATTGTTATGTCACTATGTGAAATGAAGCGTTTCAAACTTATCAGTTTCATATGATAATAAACTATGTTCCATATCATAATGCATAAAATACAATAGACGACGGCGACGTATATTTAGTAACCTAATCCGCTTAACTGTTCTTAAAGAGTCATAAAGAACCCTGTAAGAAATCGACGTGTTTCACCTCTCAACGAGGCATCCTCAGGATGACGATTGACTTGTTGCGAACCCGGACACGACGTGTTGCTACGTCAAGCGTCGAGAGCAGTGATTAGGTTACTAAATATACGTCGTTTATTGTATTTTATCATGGATTTCCGCAAAGTTCTGAGTCAATTAACTATCATAATGCATGAAAAGCATAAGTAATCGTAATTTTTAATTCATTGCACTGTATACACAGTTTGCATGAAATGAAGAGGCTTTTTTTAATTTTTTTTTTTTTATTACCATACCATCGTGCTTGTATTCCCCGAAGGTAATACACCCACATTTATCCAGTTATGTTTAAGTCCCATGTAATAGGGGCGAGCCTATTGCCATCAACCGGGCACAAATCCGAATCCATCCTACTACTGAAAAATTCCAGATGGAAAAACCCAATGTCACTGTGCCCAACCCAGAAATCAATGCTCGACCTCAGTCATAAAAATTGTTTGCGATTTAAAGGTTCTGAGGTGAGAGATTCCTTTCCATGTAATGAGCCTTAAATATAATCGCATATGTGCGATTGTCTGAATACTTAGTATCTCTTGTGCACATAAAGTACTCACAAAATACTTTGTCTTATTTTATTGAAAGCGAAAAAAACACTACAATTCACTGCAGCTAACTAAATTCTCAGTATCACCACAGCTATCTTTCATCATCTTCACATAAAATGAAACGAACGCATTAAAAAGTTATTATTTTGGTTTTTACTAATTTTTATGGACAACTTGCACTTGACCAAAAAATGTATTACGCCAAATTTGTTTTCATAAGAAAAGAGCACCTAATGTTTTCGAAGACTGTTTACCTGTATAGATTCAGATTTCCCCAAACAGTCCTAGTAAAAAAAAAGCGCGTCATACATTAGTCGCATCTATGTGTAACATCTGACATCTTACCTTGGTAATAAGCAACAATAAGTTAATAGTTAATTCACTCAGGCGTGATTTTACGGAAATCGATTATAAAATACAATCATCTCTGCTCTCGACGCTTGACGTGTCAATACGGCGGGTCCGGTTTCGCAACAAGTCAATCGTCATCCTGAGGATGCCTCGTTGACAGGTGAAACACGTGTCGATTTCTTACAGGGTTCTTTATGACTCTAAGAACAGTTAAGCGGATTAGGTTACTAAATAAACGTCGTTTATTGTATTTTATTAAGTAAATAAGCAACATTAAAGGGGAGGGGTCTCGTCAAGGTCATTTCTTACGGCTTTAGCACTGCGCACGCTCATTGGTCAAATCAAATAGCGCGGCTTATTGTTACACACTTCCGTCCCTTTTCATGAAATCACTCCCACAGATTGTAGGAAAGTGAGAGGAAAGACGTTACACATCAATAATACTACTCTGTATAATGAAATATACGAGTTACTTAGGTTATAAAAAAACCTTTACATATATTCTATGTTGACCACAGAACCCGAAAAATAAACGCTACTTCAATCGTCCGCACATTCTCTCGAAGGGATTCATGAGGTGGATTTTTCTTAGCGGGGAACTGTTCGGATTACGCGGCACGTCCCAGTATTTACACTATAAATATTAAACATGCAAAAACATTCAGTATTGACCATTTATACTGTTTCTGCTGTTTGTTTTCGTACCCTTTTGGTAAGCATTTCCATGCATATCGTATGTAAGAGTATTGACAAAAACTACTCGAGCCCCGAGCGCTTTTTCGTATGTACGTATATATTTAGTTCATTCTAGTTCGTTCTAGCAGTGACGGGGCTTGTGGCTAAATAATAACACCCGTACGGGTCGAACAAAGGACGGTTTGTGGATGGGTAACCATCCATTACATATCGAGACCCCACCGTGTTAAGGAAAGCACTTTATGCCGTTAGTCCCGGCTGTCATTCGTAGATTTTTGACAGTCGTTACGGGTCAGACGCTCAAAAATCTGACATCCAGTATTACAAATAAGTATCATGTTTTCCAGTTACTGGGTTGTGGAGGACAGATAGGCAGTTGCTCCTTGTATCATGTATTCAGCTGCATCTGGTTAGATTGAAAGCCGACCCCAACATAGTTGGGAAAAGGCTAGGCAGATTGATTATAAATAAATAATAATATTACCAGCCTGTTACTGTCCCACTGCAGGGCAAAGGCCTCTTCTCATACAGAGAAGGCACGAGCATTGATAACCACGCTTGCCCAAGACGGGTTGGCGATTCCAGACTTATATAAACTATAAGTCCAGGTTTCGTCACGATGTTTTTCTTCACCGATGTCAGTAATGTCCAAGATTAACTCGTGTCCAGATAATGTCGTGATGGCCCAGTGGTTAAAGCTTCGACTCTCATGCACGAGGTTGTGGGTTCAAATCCGGGCAAGCACCAATGTAACTTTGTCAATTCATATATACTTTCCGAGTTTATCTTAGGCAGATTGATTAGTTTGTTCTAACTACATATTGGTTTTCGTTTGAAATATATTATTACAAAGGCTAGTACTCAATTATTAATGGTCGTATGTGCACTTTAATGAATAGTTTTATTATATGTTTGCATAGTTTTGTAATATGCTGGAGCAAATATGTTTTTATATAGCAGCCGCTAGGGAATCAGTGGGAATGGGCCGGACTAACGAGTTGTTGGTCGTGAGTTCGAACAACACAAGCAGGAGCTTTACTCTGTGTAAATAATTTCTCAAATAGATGAAGGAAAACATCGTCAGGAAACCGGCATGTCCTAGAACCAAAAATTTGAACAAATGTGACACCTACCAACTGGGCACTGGGCCCGCATGGTAGATTACAGCCCTCTCGAAGAGCGGAGGCCTGCAGTGAGAACATTTCAGGCTGATTATGCTTACACCAGTAACAAACAAATAGGCTGTTTGTAGCAGAATGAGGATTTGTGCCGTCAGAAATTTTACTATTAGGTACAGTACGACATAACTTAGATGTAGCATCGGCAAAATTCGTAAAACCGATCACCATCCGAACTGAGTGCGCCTTCAGAATCACCAATCTTTATTACTGCTTTAGGTGAAAATGATCTTTACGAAAACGCAGCAACTTTTAAAGTTATATAACCAAATACATTCGTAAAATCGAAATGAATGAATGAAAATTTTAAAATTTGTGCTACATTAAGTTGAGTCGTACTGTAAACAGCTTTTTCTGACTGTCTTATAAGGTCTATGTGTGATATTTAAACCGTAGTTATCATGTGACAAGAATATATCGTCATAAAAGGAATCAAACACTCGATTGCTGTTATTTGACACATCCTATTCACATCAATATGTCTATAAAAAAACGGAAAAAAGATATGAAAAAAAACCTACAATATTTGAGCATAAAATCGAAATTCCTAATTATGTATTCTGTCAATGTAACACAATATACCGTAAGTACCCGCGCGGATGACGTAATGAGCGTAAAATGAGTTACCCGTTTATGAGTATGAAGTATTTCATGTAATGAAACATTTTTGTGACTCTTTTATACGTAGCTGTAAAAATACAATAGAAGAAACGACGCTATGTTTATAAGTGGCGGAATTTTAAAGTAGAATTAAAATGGAGTCATAAAATGTAATGGAATGGTTTGTTTTTTGTTTAAATGTCTTTTTTTGTGTATTTGTTTGAAGGTTTTACGGCATTTGTTGTAATACGCTTCTAGCTTTCGTAGATAGTACAACATGTCCCTCGAAATGACTAAACTGTAAGAACCCAGACCAAATAAAAAAAAACGAAAGAGCACTGTTAACAATGAAGTGAGGCCGGTTTCGTAAACATGTGTGCACTTTCTGTGTTGTAGTTTGATTGAAGTGTAATTGTAAAAGGTTGTAAATGTGTGCGTGTATGCACAGAGCGGTGGTGTAGTTTTGGCATGCTTCACTGTATTGTTCGCAGCGCCCTTTTTTTTTTTTTTTTCAGGATGGGAAATCATCAAATGACTTCTCCCGCTCTGGGCGCGTTATCCCTTTCGGGCAAACCCGCAACCCCAGCAGGCATTGGTCTTTCGACCCCGTCGGTTGGTGCTGACATCTCTTTGAGGCGCGCGTGGAATACAACGCACCGTCAACAGGGGCCTGGTCCTTATCGGACGGCGAGCTGCCCATTGCTCACCGTCCACAAGCCCGCGCCTACGGTGACCGGAAGTCGGCTCTGGACTCCCGACGCCCGGGGCGTCTCCTGTGGCGACTAGGGCCGCGAGGGCGTGCAGCTTGCATCTCCCTCGCGCGCTCCGCCTCCTCCTTCGCGAACATAACTGTTTCGCAGAAGGAGGTGACGGCCTCCCATGCACTCTCGCTCCGAACCATGGCCTGAACCAGGGCCGGACGCGAGAGATCGCCGCCGCCGATCGCCTCCGTGAGGACACGGCGGTGCTCCGCCCAAGCCGGGCAGACCTCCACCGTATGCTCCACCGTGTTTTTATTTGGTCTGAGGTAAGAACCAATCAAATTATAAAATTCATGTGAAAATATTCGGCTTTAGGCTTCGTCCGCGTGGAGGTCCTAAATTATCCCACGAGAACTTACTCCCGGGATAAAAGTATCCTATGTCTTAACCCTCCTCATGGTCTATATCCGTGTACCAAATTTCATCGAAATACGTTCAGCCGTTAAGGCGTGAAAAGGTAACATACAGACAGCCAGAGATACTGAGGCATTTATAATATTAGTATGGAGTACCTACGTAGTTATTTTGTTTATGCTGACCTAAAGAAAAAAGCCAGTCGACAAAGAGTTAGCTGTTTTTCTAGCATGCGTAGCATGACCACCGAAGAAACGAGTTTTGTCGACGGAAGAATAGACAAAATGACAGATTGTGATTGTTTATCTGTCATTTTGTCCTTTCTTCCGTCGACAAAACCCGTTTCTTCGGTGGTCATGCTATGCGTATAGGTGCGCCAGACGCACTTAAGTATTGCCAATCCCTGTGACTCTTCGCACCCCCTCTTATCTGCCAACTGTTATTACTTATACCTCTGGCTTTGTTCACAAGCCCATTCAAACTGTATTATTTTCCAATGGCTAACAATTTAAGCGCTCCAATAGACAAAATCGTTTGCTGCAAAGTGAAATTACTAAGAGTTCTAAAGGAATAGTAATAACTTTGTCTGCTTTATTATAATCTTCTAGTTTTTATTGTTTATAGCTTTTTAATACGAAACGAGTAATTTTGTTGTTCCGTTATGTTCGTAATAAATACTAAATCTGTGTAAGAAAAATAATAATTACAGCAGATTTTTTCAGCAAGCATTTGTCAGTAATCGTGGAGCTCAACTACTTGACGAACAATACCAAAGAAAGGACATTTGGGTAGGCCGCATAAACTACTCAAACTGCCAGACCATCATTAAAACTAACTGAGAAAGAAAATAATAAGTAATGAAAAAAAATGAAAAAAACGATTCACTTAGTGAGGACTAAGTGAATATTTTTTTTCATTTTTTTCATTACTTATTATTAACATTCACAATAATTAAAATAATATAATACTTTACAAAGTAATCATGTCATTGTGTATGCAATAGTCAACAATGTCAATGTTTAAATAAAAGTGGAATATTTTGATGATTTTATTGAATAATTATAATGTCAAGTTTTATGGTTTTATCACAAGGTTTAGCAGAGCGAGCAGCTCAATCCCAATCTTTTTATCATCTAAATAATCTGAAATTTTATAGTACTCTTTTTTTACAAAGTTTGGTTTAATGGGTAAGTTTTTTTAGCCACGAGCCCCTCTTTCGTTTCTAGGCCTAATAATACTATCCATTTAATTGTAATCACTTTATCTGCGACCATGAGAATACTAATCGATATAATTTGCACGAAGTATCAGACAAACTGTCTATTCCGAGTGAATTATAAGAATCGAGTGCGGAAAATCGATTTATAATGGCACGGGCAGACGTTTACACTGAAACTATTGCTACTTTTGCTGATAGCTTTCAACTGTTCATTACGTTATGCGGAAAGGTATTTTTCTACAATCCAAACCGGTGGCAGTCTGTTGTACCCTACTTCCATTGGAATAAGGCTTAAGTTTTTAAATGCGTAATAATAACACAGCCTATTTTATGACTGTGAGTAATTTTCTTGGGATCAAAAGTCCATAAAAACATGAACAAATGACAGTGGGACCAACTCTGGAATAGCGAAAAAAAGCATAGCAAGCTCTTCAAACTCAACTCGCACTCAAAGCATTTATTTCAATTATATTAGTCAGTCAGAAATATGAAGCTAGTTGCCCATTCAAAAGCGCAGTAAGTACCTATGGAGAAGAACGGGCAAGAAACTCCACGGACACAGTTTTAAATAAATAAATAAATGTTACAAAATATTGGTTACATCATTCATGTTGAAATTGTACATGTGAGAACAATGTAGAAAGACGTGCACGTTACAAGCACACATTTTCAAACATTTCCATTGGGAACGTATTGCATTTTTTACAAAATACCTGTTTAAAAAAATACTATTTCTGAGTTGCTCCCATAGTAAAAGTTGTATTCATGAGTACTTTCATTTCGTAAAATATTGCAAATTAATTCAAAGTCAGTCAGTCAGCCGAACGTAGTAACATTACATTTAAGTACACAACTTAACTATAATATACCAGGTTTATCTCATGGTTGTGTATATTTGATAATTATAGTACAGCTTTAAACTACCTTCTGCCGTTTTCTTGTTTTTCTGCGGAAAAATGGTAGTAATTGTCTAAATTATCTTTATTTCTAATTTCCACTTACGCACTAAAATTCCAGAAGCACTTTTAAACAAAACAAAACAATCAACTACAAACAGTCCATTCACCGAAAACCCATAGACAAACTACAAAAAGCAAAAAAAAACAGAAGTCAATGCATCGTCCATCACTCAATGTACTCCATGAAATGTCAATCGTACGTGCGTGAGTGATAGATAGGTAGTTTAAAAAAAGAACGCTCGAAAAAAATAAAACTCTTTTCCTTTTTTTCTTTTTTCGTATACAAACTCCTTGTTTGTGTATCTTCGAGAATGTACGGAGTAACCGTGCTCAGATTGAGGCGGATAAGTTATCACTCAAGTAACCCTATCTTGTCAAACGACATGTGTAATCTGGTTCAGGTCACGGGTTTTCGGAAGTGGCTACACGATAGTGTACCGGAGTTTGTGGGGCTCAGCCCCACTTTACATGAAATTGATTTAGTTTTATGTGTCAAAGTTGTGTTGAGTATCTGAAGGCTTCACTAGAGATATTGTATGGATTTCTGAACATTAAAATGTAACTGAATGAAGAATTAAGCGTAATCAATTTTTGATGATTTATTTTCAATTTTGTAATTATTCAGAATGGTTAGGTAACATAACTCTATATAAAATAGATATTTGATTATGAAAAACAACACTGCAGAAAAACGAAAATAGAACGTTTATGTCTGTTCCCTTTTCAAAATATTTAAACAGCCCGTAAAGTTTGCTTACATAAAGTAAACACGGGTGTTTCCTGTACAGACGAGGATTCAGTGCGGGTCGCTAACGCGTAATACCCAAAGAACAATAAAAAATACAGTGTTTGTGATTCTGAAACTACAGTACATCGCTTTTCAATAATAAAATCTATATTAATGAAATGCTGTTAGTTGGCAAGCGCACTTGACAAAGGCGGGATCATTTTGGCTATTAAAAAAAAAAGTAAATGCTAAATTAGGTTTTTATGAGTCCAATTAGGTTTGTAAAATGTTCAAATTCGGGAAAATCCGAACGTCCTTTGTTGCCCTCCGTATCAAAACGTCCTTTTGCTACAGTGTTGTTTTGATTATGGATCGTTTTGCTAGTAGGGCCATTTGCTTTTAGAACGTTTTGATACGGAGGGCTTTTTTGAATTGGATTTTTGTATGAACTATTGAAATTTTGACAGGTCAATGTCTGTCGAGTCAGTTAGTTCGAAATAAAATACGTTGGCGTTATCAATTCTTGTAAAATAACTTACAACTGAGTTAAGTGACATGACCATGACAATCGGAAATTAATTCTTCCCCTTTTAATTTCAATTCAGCCAAATGTCATAAAATTCAAACGTAGCCAACCTTACAAACAATTTTCTCTGAGTTGATTCGTTCAAAAGACGATTTCGTAAAGTAAAATTAAGTGAAGCTATCAAAAGTTTAAGGTAAGATAATTGCGTTTGCCGTGGTAGGTCTCAAATAGGAAATGTTAAACGAACATTATAAGTTTCGAAAGAAAATTAGGGAACTTCATTCCATTTGGAAAAATTACTTTATTTGAGTTAATGAAGTACCTACAAAAACGAACGGAATGTAAAATGGCGCGAGGGAATTATTTAAATGAGGGTTTTCTGAAATGACGTTCAGTAGGTGGCAGCACTGAGACGTCAGGTCCGGGCAACTGTCAAAAGTGTCAAAGCGCCTATATTTTCATATGTCGAGACTGAATGGAGAACGAATGAATGAAACGAATGATGAATGTCATCTTCTTCCTATTTCCCCTGTCAACCGTCATGCTATCATTCACTCCCTTCTTTTTCATAAAAGGCGGTATTTAAAAAACAATTAAATATGCCATCACATTCCGCACGATGTTTTCTTTCACCGTTTTGAGAGCAGGGGTGATAAAATTATTGTCGCTAAGTAAAGCGCCTGGGTTCGCTACCACTGAGCCACCACTGCTCCCAGTAAAGTTACTTACAAAATAATATATCTCTGTCCATCACAAAAACAGAATACGCATCATCTTTTTGTGCAAAACGACAAAGAAACCGCGTCTCAAAAAATTGGGTCCGAAAAGAACAACATTTAAATTCCAAAGCGCACACATTTTGCTCAAGGTTTGCATAATTTCTGCCTAAAAAAAAGAAGGGACTATGTTGTGTGAATGCTCAGATATACCCAAATATACCCTCGAAGATTCCGATTGCTGGCGATGGCAATATTTGCAAGGGCGAGAGAATCGTTTTCTTTTTTTTACGGTACCCACTTACTGAAACTTTGTTCTTTTTATTGCGTATACAACGACCGTATGCTTTGTCGACTCCCCTTTTTATTTCGCCCACATGTATTTATTGTTTGCTCTTTGTTGGGAATTTAAACTGAAAGTGCTTTTCAATTTTATGTTTTGTTACTTTAATGTCTCGTTTATGGCATAATTGTGAAAATAGGAACAGAAAATAGTTTAATATCCAGATCCAGTATGTATGTAAGTATTATACTTCATTTGTAATAAAATTAGACATTTAAACAAACCTTTTATACAGTGCGTTCAACCGATTCTTCTTTAACGTAAGCATAAGGATGGCATTAAAAGCAAAAAAGTGGTTACAATACCACTGTTTACTGCAGCTGCTATTTGCCATGTCACCCACGCAATAGAAGTCAAAATCGGTTGAGCCGACTGTAAAAAAGATTTAGTTAAATGTTTAATCTTATTTCAAATGGAGTATTATAGTATTTATTATTTTTCGAGTTTTCTATCAATTATGTTACACTGTCTCTGCATCACCCTAAGGTTGACTGGTAGAAAATGCCTCAGGCATTAAGTCCGCCTTTGTACAGTATTTGTTTACTTGTGCATAAACTTTTAATAAATAAATACATTTTTATACAAACAGCTAAAAAAAGAAAAGTAAAGTATATAATTATAAATAAATAAATGAACATCCGAAAATAGATGCAATTTATAGTAAAAACAAACACCCAATCCAATACCTGATTAATTATTACATAAGACCAGCACTCTAATTGCGTAACACACTTAATCATAATTTGAATGAAAAGAACTGAAAAAAAAAGCAACAACAGATAAATTAATTACTTATGTACATAATTATGAAGTAATATACGTATATATATATATTGTATAGTTGTTGCTTTTTTTTTCAATTCTTTTTACCTGTTGTGGTATAGTAATTTTTTTTTTTTTTTGATGCATCGTCTTCACATAATTATATAACTAATATATTCTACATACACAAAATTTTGTAAAACATTTTAAAAGAGTAACGGTGGAGTTTCTTGCCCGTTCTTTTCCACGCGAAAACTACCTTTTGGACTAGAATCAATTCAATTTTTTGTAATTTTTGACGTTCAAACGTGCCTTGTAAGGGCCTATTTGAAATAAATGATTTGACTTTGACTTTATGTTCAAAAAATTTGTCTGCTCAACAACGTAAATAACGCAATGGATGTTGTTGAACCGTCAAAATGAAAGCCATTGCTACTGTTAATGTGAATACAATTACCCCGCAGCTAAAGATAAAATTAATATATTTTCATAAACAAACGCACCCTGTTTTCCGCCTCCGGCTAATAAGCTGCAAGCGATACTCAAAGTGTACAACAATATGACACCCCCCGGCTGCGAACAACGGGTGCAATCCTAGTATCATCGTCCTCTCTTGTTACCCTGTATCATAAACAGCTGGCATAGTTTATTTGTACTACGGAGAAGCAATAGGATGGTCTCTCTCAATGTAGATTTATGTTTATAGGTATTAGTGCTACTAAACGATTGCTTTTTTGTGTCTATTCTATGTTTTCATCGTCTTAGCCATTTTACATAACGTAACACACGTATTCCCCGAAAGTATCGACAAAGATGCACCTAAGTACACCCACATTTCATCAGTTACGTTTCATTCCCATGTAACTTCCCAGTTGATGGCAATGGCTTTTGGACTTTTCGACTAACACAAGTAGGTAATTTAGCCATGATCGATGCCTAAACTGTCACCATTCCAAGGTCGAGTCGATCGACTTCCGTGATTACTAACCTATTTCTCTAAATGTCATTAATACGGCTTCAGATTAAAGTGGTAGGTACAGATACATATACAACATAGAGTCAGTTTCACCATAATCTCTTCATTCGTAGGCAAATGTCCCGTTAAGCATTTTGTCGTACTGTGACGTGGTATGCAAAACAGTCCGTCAAAATGTTTTAGAATTAAATTGAATATTATTGATGTCTAACATGTTTCCTCTCGCTTTCCTGTAAAACTTTCCTCTCGCATTCCTGCAACCTGTGGACGTGATTTCGTGAAAAGGGACGGAAGTGTGTTACAGGAAGCCGGGGAATCGCGCACTATTTGATTAAACTAATGAGTGCGCGCGGTGCTAGAGTTGGCCGTCAGATGGTACCAACCCATTCTTCGAGAGGTTGTAAACGGGATGATGATGACGATGATTGCTATTGTCAGCCAAGATGTCAGATGTTCCACATCATATGCGACTACTGTAAGGTACGCACGCTTTTAATTGTTGATATAGCTAATTTATAAATGAAGCTGGTCATAATTAAAACAGTGTCTGTGTCATGCTTAACAGGAATAGTAATGTGGATGTGGCCTTAATTCTCGCTTCTAGTGAATACCTAATACATCTTCATTTGTTTGTTTATATGTTCAAGTTACGATCAAAAGTAGACGTAAACTCGGTTACATACGTAAAAGTACTGCGTTTTAAAAGCGTGCTAGTGAAGCTTTTTTTTTTTTTGCGACGGCTCGACGCTCTCTCAATAAGGTCGGGCTTGAGCTTTGAAATCATCTTTTTCCTTTTATCCTAGCGGTTTGGGTGTCTATTTTCTGATTCTGTATTGGCTTAACATGGGTGACCCGTTTGTAAATATTTTTTTGCAGGAAGAAGATATTTGAGTTTGTGTGAGATTGAATAACCTATGGACTGATGAAAACGCGGTGCTTAGCGACAAGCGACCTGAACCCAATGACGTCATTGGGTAAATATTGATTTTGTCTATGTAGGTACGTAAAATAAATCTTGTGAATTTTTTACCGTCAATACTTCTGCAAGTAGGGGATTGAGGAGCTCGTGACTAAGTAATAACAGCCGCACGGGTTGATCCATCAGGTTAAGCTACACTTGCCGGGGTTAGTCCGTGGATGGGTGACCATATTTACATACCGGGCCTTGGAAAGCACGTTAAGCCGTTGGTCCCGGCTGTCATTCGTCGATCTTTGACAGTCAGAAGTCGTCAAAAGACCGAAAGTCTGAAAACCAGTCTTACCTAGGGGTATCGAATTACCCAGTTACTGGGTTGTGGAGGTCAGATAGGCAGTCGCTCCATGTAAAATACTAGTATTCAGCTGCATCCGGTTAGACTGGTAGCCGACCCCAACATAGTTAGGAAAAGGCTAGGCAGATTGATTGAATAATTTTATAGGTTATGGGTATTCTTATGTCCGTTTTCATCAACGTTAAGTTAGGTACTGCCTAACCTAAGCAACCACTCCCGTTTCACCATTTTGATTCTTAGTAGGCAACTCTTAAGCTTCTAAATCTAAATTTTTGACACAAACTTGTCTGTGTTTTATACAGGCCTATGTTCGGTTATGTCAATATTGTTAGAAATCTGTTGCTAAGCAACCCGTAAGAGTTATCTATAATCGGTGTCGTAACTTTAGTCTGCTTGATATTTAAATTGCGCATTACATTTAAGTTTAGACTAGTGTAAGTGAAAACCGCTTTTGAAACTAAAACAAGAGCATAGTTTTCAATTCACAAAAAAAGTACCAGGAAAGCATATCACAGCACAAGTGTACTCCCACACCATCTCCATTCGCAAACGTAATCCTCTTTACATTTTTAATTACGATTCCTTTTAACAAAAACGTTGCTCGGGGAAAACGCTCTCCGTTTCCATTTTCTCAAAATGTACACAGTGACAGACAGACTGACAACTCTAATAGGCTTTCTTTCAGTGCGGCAGCTTGAAAACCCTAATTGCGATGCGATTCTCCTGAATTGTCTGTTGGAGAAAACAGTTAATTGCCCTGAAATGTGATGTTGTAATTTTGTTGGAAATACTTAAGTTAGAAATTGTTGTCTCCAATTTGTTTTAAGTTTTATTAACATCCTGAGGATTCTTTGGGGACACTTTTGGACCAATGGACGTCTTTTAGTTGATACCACGATGATGATGATGGTGGTGACGTCTTCTTAACAATAAACGTATTTTCTTTTCTTTTTGATATTTTTAACAATTACAATCAGCGATCTACCCGTCGTGGTGATTATGGAAGTTTTCTGTTTCATTACTACCTACCCCATATTTGAAAATAGCCGTTATGCTAACAAAGCAATGCGTGCCGAAGCTTGCCGTATGTTTTGCTCGCTAAAAAGTTATCGCTCTAATGCGTTGGTCACATTAGCGGTTTGCCACGTTTAGTATGTCGGGTACCGGTGTACCCGGGCGATAAGTGCTACGCAGCCCGAACTATCGCGACGATAACCGATAATGATTGATCACATCTGCGTGTATTGTATCACCATAATCACCACGACGAGTAGATTGCTGATTGTAAATTGTTAAAAAAAAAAGAAAGAAAATACGTTAATTTGCGGTGAAACACAAACACAAAAAGGAAAACGTTCGGGGAAAATATGCGTCACATTCACGCAAAACGGCCATTGCTCAGCATAATGCTGTGGTCCTATGCGAGAAGCCCCTCCGCTGGTTCTCATTAGTATTCAGGTGCATTTGGTACCCATTATCTCATGATAATAATAACTACTCTAGACGCCCACTCAGTCTAGGAGAACTTCGTGGATTCGTGAGAAAAGCTTGTGTTATAACATAATGCCTGTATTCATTGCACTCGTAGGCAGATGTTTATAGTAATACCCACATTTTACCAGTTATGCTAGAAATTCTACGTAATATAGGACGATCCTAGAACTATTAACTGAGCAGAATTCCGACGCAGTTCCTACTGAGAATTCTCCAGTATTTATATACATTTTACGCCTTGATTATAAGTACCCAGTAGATGGGTGGGGCAGCAAAATGATACTAGGTCGAGAGAGTTGGGTAGACGAGTAGGTTTTTACACGTATTTTTTAACTTGACCCCGAGTCAGTCAGTCGTTTCACAAAAATCGCGGGAAACGGTAACGTGCTGCGAGCGTGAGTGTGCTGAGTAGCGAGTATGCACCGAGTGCATGCTTATTGTCTGCCGAGTGGGTAAGCGAGTAAGTGCGGGGAAGCGAGGATTGTCTCACTCACTCGGTGATGTTTTTACACGTACTGAGCACTGGGCCGAGAGCACTGTCTCGCCCATCTACTCGGTACGTGTGATCAAGGCATAAATATCTGCAATGGTGACCATAGTGATCGTATCTTGTTTTTTCTCTGAAAGAGGAGAGGGCTTTAACATGGCATGAAACCAAACCAACTTAATACTTATTACATAATTATTATTAAGAGGTAAAATTTGTGAGTTTGTATTATGGGGGTAATCTTCAAAACAGCTGTTTCGATTTCGAAAATACTTTCACTAATGGGAAGCTACAATATACCCGAGTATTAAATGCTATGTTTTATGTTAAATCAAGAGCAGGTAGAAGCTAGTAAATACATTTAATCATTCAACCCATAATACATTAAAAATTAAACGAATCAACCCTAATTTTAATACAAAGAGATAATACGTGACGTATTTCAATAATTTGGTTTAATACTCAACAAGTAACCAAACGGCAACATCGCTTGCAATTGTTGACCTAATTTGACATTGTTGGTTTTACGATTAACTAATGCAACGTTGCCATTTATATGTAGTGCATAAATAATGATGTGTATTTAAGCCAGTGATTATTTTAAATGTCCTCTCGTAATGGGCAACTCATAATATCAGAATTATTAAGCAATTATAAATATTTTGTAGAATCCTTCAAGGTACAGAGTTTTCCTAGTTTGAAGGGCAGGGTCTTACTGATTTGTAATAGCCATACCCATTCCATAATTAAGCAATATATAAACAAATAACGTTCAACTGCGAGGTTCAGCTGCACCGTTCGCGGTTCGTCGTCGGTTATCTGTCGGGCCCAACGGTCATACTATCTAGGCTATCGTTATTCGAAGTAAGGCATTCCGAAAGTCTCGAAAACCGGTGGCACCTATATACACACATATTGTCAAGAAGCTGAATTTATTTATTTATTCTTCATGCACAAAACGTGTAACATACATAAGGCAATCTGTATAGTGCATTTAGTTAGGTGATTTATTCTGGTTTGAGGTCAAAATTGTTCACAAAAAAAAAAAAAAACATATTAAACATCGCTCTGTGAGAGGCGTGTTGAAAAATCAGCAACAAGCGCTTGTAAGCGATGAACCTAAAAGTGAAAGCTACCTTCTTGTTTACGTGTGGTTAGTGACTAACCTAACACCGCAATTCTATCGACATACATTCCGAAATCTTCCCAAACAAAATGCCAGCGTCACTATACCGCATACCCGGGGGGCTTGAGGTTTAGTAATAACAGCTGCACGGATCGATCGATTAGGTTAAGCTTCACTTGCCAAGGTTGGTTCGTGGATGGGTGACTTTTGCATACCAAAACCCCTCCGGGCCTCGGAAAGTTCCTACGTTAATCCGTTGGTCCCGTCTGATGTTCATAGATCTTTGACAGTCGACAGTACTGTCGTTAGTTGTAGTCAAAAGCCAGAATGTTTGATAACAAGTTTTACCAAGGGGTATCATGTTACCCATTAACTCGGTGGTTGAGGTCAGATAGGCAGTCGCTCCATGTGAAATAAGCTGTAGTTAAGTGTAGGTTCGTCTGTGGTAAAGCATTCCGGGTGAAGCTCGCTTCCACCTTCGGCCTGATCATCGCTTACCGGTGAGATAAAGAGCCAAGAATAAACCTGTTGTGTTTTTAAAAAAACTGCTATTAACCTACTTCCAGAAGCCAACCCCAATAAAAAAGTTGGCTAGGCAGATAATCGCTATAACATTACCACCCTAACAATTAAAGACTCGGAAGCCGTATGTACTTAATCCACTTAAGTCAAAATCTTTAAGATTTGACTTAGGTGCTTATTTCTTCCGAGTCTAGAATTGTAGGGTTGATTGACACCTACAACTTTGCCAACGATTACGTTGGACTATCGAATAACTTGGCTTGTCTTCAGAAACTGTAAGTATCATGAATCTTTGTGAAAACCTGAGTCTTACCTACTTTATAAAACCGAGTTTTACGTTCTACATTTTCTTCAGCTTATTTAACTTTTTATTTTAATCTGGGTCAACAATAAAAAGATATACGATAATTATTTAGTGATTGTTTGAAACGTTTCATACTCTTTGACTATGAAAAACTATTTTTTTAAATCAAATACCTGAAGCGAATTTTGTCAAAAATTACGGACAAATTCACTATCTCCTTCTTTTTTTAAGTTGGTTTAAGCACACACCACCGCAATTTTACGAACGTAATTAAAAATTTAAGTTGTTAGTCAATTTTCTTTGCAATTAATTTGATTGTAACAGTGTGTGGTGATATCGTCAGTTTAAGTGAAATCGACATGATGAAAAACTGTACCTTGTGGAACAACACTCCCTGGAAAATTTACGATTTTTTTTCTGTGCGGTTACAGAATTCAAACTGTTCGAATCTGCGTTTTATGTTAATACACCCATAGTAAATTAACGAAATTCTTAAAGGGTGTTTTAGCGTAGTAAATTTAAAAAAGAAGTCAATAGATATTGAAAGTAACACTTTCGTAAGTTTGCCAGGGCATACCCTGGACCCTTTTTTTTTTTTTTTTTCAGGATGGGAAATCATCAAATGACTTCTCCCGCTCTGGGCAGAGCGAGAGGGTGTGTCAGACTTTTACTGACTAAAACCCACCCGTGTTCCTTCCGTTGCCTGTGTGCCGGGGCCGCGTTATCCCTTTCGGACAAACCCGCAACCCCAGCAGGCATTGGTCTTTCGACCCCGTCGGTTGGTGCTGACATCTCTTTGAGGCGCGCGTGGAACACAACGCGCCGTCAACACGGGCCTGGTCCTTATCGGACGGCGAGCTGCCCATTGCTCACCGTCCGCAAGCCCGCGCCTACGTGGCCGGAAGTCGGCTCTCGACTCCCGACGCCCGGGGCGTCTCCTGCGGCGACTAGGGCCGCGTGGGCGTGCAGCTTGCATCTCCCTCGCGCGCTCCGCCTCCTCCTTCGCGAACATAACTGCTTCGCAAAAGGAGGTGACGGCCTCCCATGCACTCTCGCTCCGAACCATGGCCTGAACCAGGGCCGGACGCGAGAGATCGCCGCCGCCGATCGCCTCTGTGAGGACACGGCGGTGCCCCGCCCAAGCCGGGCAGACCTCCACCGTATGCTCCACCGTGTCCTCCGGGCGATCCACACAGTGGTGACACCCGGGCGTTTCCTCCCGCCTTACGCGGAACAGGAACCTCCCGAAACAACCGTGTCCGGTGAGGACCTGCGTCAGGCGGAAGGTGAGGACGCCATGGCGCCTCTCAAGCCACTCCTCAAAGAGGGGACTTATCGCCGCAATTGTGGCGTGCCCAATATACCCTGGAACCTGGAACCCCAAACTTATGAAAGTGGTACTTCTCGCAGTACCTTTACAACTGTTACATAAAAAAAAACATTGATGTTTACTTTCAAAACGCTCCCCTGTAAAATGTAAAACTGAACTGAAACTAAACTGTAAAATTCGCAAGTCTGCCGTAGAGGAGACGATGTATTTTTTTTTTCTTTAGTCTTCTGAACTAGACTTCTATATACTACTAGCTTCCGCATAATAATTATCTTTATAAATTATAGCCTATATTCCTCAGTGATAATATAGCAATCTGCTGGTGAGAGAATTTTTAAAATCGTTCCACTACTTTTAGATTTTATTCATTACAAACAAATATACAAATCTTTTCTCTTTATAATATTAGACAAGACAAACAAAAATGCCAGCCTCATAACGCATCGCACAATCGTAAGGCCGATTTTCATCATACGGGCACGAATCGATTGTCACCGACTATCGTTTCGGTCAACATCGGGTAATAATTTACTTTCTTATCGAATACCCGATCGCTGAGTCAAATCCGATCGTATTCGACTATCTAACACAGAAAGGATACTACGCTATTTCTAGAAATAAAGATTTGAAAAGAGATTGGCTAATGCAAATATTTTGGTCGTGTGCTTAGATAAAAATGCTACGAAGTAGTTTGGTAACGGAAAGGTTGTATACGTTTGAGTTTAAGAATATCTTAGAGATTTTGTGAAAAGAAACCCTTGTATTGGCAGCATTATGATGATTAGGAGTTGTGTCTTCTATTATTGGGTATTTTGTGATGTAAACCTACAACTAACTAAACCACATATCGGTTTGTCTATGTTTGTTGAGATGTCAGCCATACAAGTGAAATTATATTATAATTTAAAATCCCATTCCAATGAGCCCAAATACGATACCGTGCTGTAAGTTGGTAAAGGAGTTGGATATCCTGAAAATTCCAGGTGATGCTGCAGCATCAGTTCAAGGTTACTATGTTCTTCTAATATCATTGAAGTAACAGAATACCAAATTTTAAATCGATCAGACAAGTGGAAGACGCTCACATCCATTCATCAACCAGAAAAGAACTGATCATCTTCAAACGGCTGAACCGATTTTGATTAAACATGTCTAAGAACCATTGCTAGAAAAACTGCTTTCAAATTTTAAAAAAACCGTATTCAAATCGGTTCACCCGTTTACGAGCTGCGGTGCCACAGACAGACAAACACACCTAGCGGTCAAAGTTATAATACCCCTCTTTTTGTGTTGGGGGTGAATAAAATAATCTGGCAAAATTACACAAAGATCAAAATAAAATTAACAATAAAATACAAGAACAACCTAGGAACCTAATTTCACGTGCCGTTGCCTGCAACATACATAAGTGCAAACCTGTGAAAACGACGTAATTGTGCAAACTACCATGTCCATTAGGAAAGTTATAACTGACCAACACTTGGGAGTTCATTGCCATAAACGTTTATGTAATGTTCCCTGTGGACATAAAGGTATTTTTAACACTAAAGGTACAGCTTTAGAACCCAGATTAGGATTTCTCCTGCATTGTGAATGCATTTACAACATTCAACGCCGGAACTATTAGGTAATTATACTCTTAGGTATCAATACTACCTGCCGGGGTTGCGAGTTTGTCCGAAAGGGATATCGCGGCCCCGGCACATAGGCAACGGAAGGAACACGGGTGGGTTTTAGTCAGTAAAAGTCTGACACGCCCTCCTGCTCCGCCCAGAGCGGGAGAAGTTATTTGATAACTTCCCACCCTCAAAAAAAAAAAAAGGTATCAATACTAATATTATAAATTGGAATGTTTTAATTCTAAAAGACAAAGTAAAAGAGAGACCTCATGGTATTTCTGTGTGCCAAATTTCATCGACATCCCTTTGGTCATCCCGGCTAGGCCAATATGATACTTTTTATCCCCATACTACCTTCCCGTAGGATAATATATATAATAAAAGCTAATAGACGATAAAACATTTAACCCATCCAGAAATTTCGCTCTTTACCCATAGTCAATCAATCAATCTGCCTAGCCTTTTCCTAACTATGTTGGGGTCCGCTTCCAGTGTAACCGGATGCAGCTGAATACCAGTATTTTACATAGAGCGACTGCCTATCTGACCTCCACAATCCAGTTACTAATGGGTAACACGATACCCCTTGGTAAGACTGGTTGTCAGACTTTTGGGCTTCTGACTACCCGTAACGACTGTCAAATATCTACAAATGCCAGCCGGGACTAACGACCCCCCACTCACCGACCAACCGTGGCAAGGCGACCCGTGCGGCTGTTATCACTTTTAACTCATATTGCAGAAGTCAATTATTCAGCCGCTGCGACAACCGTGCCTTCACAAGTAGTATTGAACTAAGAAACGTCGCACGACGTAAAAGGTAACAACATAAAATTTATAACTTTTGTCAAAAATAAGTTCACAAATTGCCAAGAAATCGCTAACAAGCATCTTTGAAACTGCTTCCCTTACTTTCCTAAACAATTTGTATGTAATATAGGTACATCCGATACGCAGTAACATGCACCCTAAATCAAGTGTCGGTGGACATGCTAAGTTCTTGGCAGCTAAACTATCTACCTACACTGTACCGGTAGTCCTAATTTTGGAGGTGGCATAATTTACTTCGGCCATTAACGTAGTGTTAGCATATTATAGTCTTGTCCACGCTTAAAAGCATATTCATAAGCGTAATGCTTGAAATGAACTGTTGAACCTAACTTGTTATTATAATTATACAGGGCGACTTGTAATTTGACGTATTTCTTCCAGAACGTGATAGTGTGACCCAACATTTGCAATAATTAAGCACCCCATAAAGGCAAGCAAAAAAGTTGAAAACAAAAGCCTTGGAGAAAATTCATTGGATTCGAAAAAACCCATTTTTTTTTTTCTGAAAATATCCCCGTTTTTGTCACTAAATATAAATTTTCTCTTCGAGTTAAATGGCCCCAAAGCTAATGGGTCACACTATCACGTCCTGGCAGGCATACGTCAAATTACATGTCAACCTGTATAAATCGCGATACTTGAGTCCTTGCCAACTAATGAAAATATTTCAGATATTTTCGTGACAGCGTTGGAGAAAATTCATTGGATTCGAAAAAACCCATTTTTTTTTTTTCTGAAAATATCCCCGTTTTTGTCACTAAAGCCTTGGAGAAAATTCATTGGATTCGAAAAAACCCATTTTTTTTTTCTGAAAATATCCCCGTTTTTGTCACTAAATAAAAATTTTCTCTTCGAGTTAAATGGCCCCAAAGCTAATGGGTCACACTATCACGTCCTGGCAGGCATACGTCAAATTACATGTCAACCTGTATAAATCGCGATACTTGAGTCCTTGCCAACTAATGAAAATATTTCAGATATTTTCGTGAAAGCCTTGGAGAAAATTCATTGGATTCGCAAAAACCCATTTTTTTTTTTCTGAAAATATCCCCGTTTTTGTCACTAAATATAAATTTTCTCTTCGAGTTAAATGGCCCCAAAGCTAATGGGTCACACTATCACGTCCTGGCAGGCATACGTCAAATTACAAGGCAACCTGTATAAATCGCGATACTTGAGTCCTGGCCAACTACCAGTAATGAAAATGTTTCAGATATTTTCGTGACATTTCTGGCAGGCTTAAAAGAGAAAATGAGTCAGTTAAGACCCATATCCTGTGCTCATTTGATTAGTACTGATGAGAACAGAGTGAGTGACAAAATAGAGTGTTTAATGTAAAGTGACGTAAGTACAGTAGGTCGCACGTCAGGGGTAACAAAACCAGTATAAGCTTGCCTCGTAGTCTATTGAAACTCCGTGTTACGCTAGGCTAACTTAAGTGGCAGTGGGTAGGGCACATTGCTCGCAGAACAGATGGTCGATGGGCCAAAAGGTTCTGGAGTGGCGACGGCGTGGCGGAAGACGTAGCGCTAAACAACAAACAAATTGAACAGATGACATTGTGAAGGCCGCAGAAATCGGCTGGATGCGGGAAGCACAGCCCCGGTCGAAGTGGCAGTGCTTGTGGGATGCCTTTGTCCAGCAGTGGACGTTTTTCTTTTCAGCTGTAATGATAATGATGATTACGCTAGGCTCAGCTCAAGGTTAAAGTGTCACCAACCGCAACGTGCATACTAATGTATATTTATATTATTTCCTGGTAATCTGTTTAGAGATTCTATTTTAAAGCACAATAAGTTTATTAAAATCCAAGGCGGAATCGCTTAGTAAATACAATAAAAGCATTTTATGCTTATCAAACCTTTCATGGTTTGTTTCTACCGAAATATTGAAAGTAGATCGAGTGAAATAATTAGGGCTAATTGGAATATAAGTGATATGTGCGTCTGATACATTTTAGGCGCCGCCGTACATGTAATTTATGAGCTAGACTGTACTATCAATAAAATATTACATTTAACGAATTTGTTTGCGTGATAGTTTAATTTTGGCCTTGAGTTTATCATTCTTATCGAACGTGATTTTTTTTTACTACTTAAAGAAGATCTTAACAACGTTTTTTTTTGCTTTTTCATCGTGAATATTTTAAACTCTTAGGTACAGTAGGCGCTCGGTAAACCGGCGCTCACTAATCCGACACTTCCAAATAGTCTAACTTAACTCTCCTACGATAGATATCCGCCTCCTACTCTGTAATCAGGTTTAATACACACAAAATTACCGGCTTACAGAGAGCGCTCATTGATCGCTGTTGTTCTGCAGTCCGGTCCGATTCTACGAGTAGGTAATACGTCAACTAATAAAGACTTCTTAAAGACTACTTTGCAAATCTGTGTTAAAATTATTTCGCAGCTAGCTGAAATTTCCTAAAGAAATCCAGTAATCCGGCGCTTCCCATAATCCAGCATTGGTGAAAATAAAAAGGTTACGGATTACCGAGCGCCTACTGTTTTCACTAAATTTTTACGCCATTTTTGACAATTTGTAAAAAAAATAAGTTCATATAGCTAACTAACATAGCGTAAGTTCTACTTAATTTAACAAATTGAACCAGCACTTCGTCGCTTTAATTCTACTTAGCCAGAAAGTTCCGCATGGTCGTTTCATCTAAACAGGCATTGTTACGCCAGACCCGTATTTCAAATGCTAAGGGCCTCGCAACCAGGCAGACCGATAAAATTCTGTCCTAAAATGTCAGCACTATTTCGTTTCGAGCTAGTGCTTGTACCTACTTTTCTTCGGAATTGATTGCCAGTACTTAAATTGTGTGAATACTGGATGGACTTAGTACGGAGAAGAGGGAGAAGAAAAGTTATGGGAGAAGCTGAAGGGTAGAAATGCTTTATGTTTTAATACCCGCTTTTTAATAATGTAATGTTATTTTAATTCATGCCGGGGTTGATCCGTGGATGGGAAACCATCTTTACATACCGAGACTCCTCCGTGCCTCGGAAAGCACGTTGAGCCGTTGGTCCCGGCTGTCATTCGTGAATATTTGACAGTCGTTACGGGTCATCAGAAGCCCGAAAATCTGACAGCCAGTTTTACCAAGGGGTATCGTATTACCCAGTTACTGGGTTGTGAAGGTCAGATAGGCAGTCGCTCCATGTAAAATACTGGTATTCAGCTGTATCCGATTAGACTGGAAGCCGACCCCAACATAGTTGGAAAAAGCTAGGCAGATTGGATTGTTTCTTGAGTTCTTTTGTCCAATAAACCTCGATATTTCCTTGGGAAGGTTGTATATAGCTAGAAATCGAATTATTTATCCATGGGGAGATTATTCAATGGGTAATAATTATCTAAGAGGACCTCCATACGTACGAAAATCTTAAAAAGCTTATTGTAGTTCTATAAAATATATTATTATGGATAGTATATATATTGGTTGAGTGACGTAATCTATATCTATTACTTTATTTTCAGTTTGCCCAGACTTTGGATCTTTGATCCAACTTACGCAAATTTTCTCTCACCTATCTTTACAATCTTCTAAAATGTGACGCATAAGACCCTCTCTTGAAAAGGCCTCTTAAACTAAATAGAGATGACAAGTCTATTGGTCAAGTTAAGATATTTGATTAAGATAGCCTTTTGTGAGGTCTAAGTTTCAGAATCAGATTAGGACCACGTTTAAACTTGCTTAGAATAAAATTTAGACGCGTAAGTTTATGTAATACATTTTATTTTTATCTCACTTTAAGTCCTAACAAAAAACTTAACAATAAAACCTTTTTTCTTAATTCTGAAGACTGCTCAACTTAATTGTTTTCAAATTCAGCCTCTTTACGGTCTTAGGCAGACCTTTTTGCCTTGATTTTTCTTTTGTTTTCTATCAAGATGGATTCAATTTCATTATCTTTAACTAATAGCTATTGGACCCAACGTTTTCTATTAAATGGTTCGATCCAATTGATGCGGGTAATATCTGATAGAATTACCTCCATTAGTGCTTACAAGGGTAATTGGATTATTACCTTTTACCAGATAATAAAGGAAGAAAGAGAGAAGAAATCTGTGTTTTTATCGAAAAAGATTCAATCTTTTTCGAAAAAAACACTGATGTCTCACTGAATTCCAAATTTGGATCAAACTAAATGAACATATGCCAATCCTTATTGTAATTATACTCGGGCGAAAGTTTTTCGACTTATCGCATAAAACTTCTGACTTCGCTGAATTAAAATCCGTATTTTTAGTGCCCGGGGCAAACAAACGGTCGACCGAAACCCAAACATGTGCATGCCACGTCATTCATACATGTCGCCTAGATCGTTGACCTCTCCACCTAGATTTAGAACTAAAACTAGCATTAGAGCTTTGGAAGAAACGTAAATATTCCAAAAGTTTTCTTTACGAAAAATATTTTTCTTTTCTTTTTGTACCAAGGTTTTATCGCTGGAATTACGTAATGCATTAGATACGTAATGGTTTTTACGTGAGGTTTGAAGTTGCACGTTTTATGGCATTCTACATTTGTTTCCTTTATACCTCGCTCGTTGGCTAGAAAGTATTTATTGTAAAATGCAAGATGTTAAGAGCCGTTTGTGTGTAACATTATTCAAAGACAATTTGTAGCGCTACTTGTATTTATAAAAGACTAGCAGTGCCCTGCGGTTTCACCCGCATAAGTCTCGATCCCGTAAAAATATCGGGATAAAAAGTATTTTATGAGTTAATCCAGGTTACAAACTATCTGTGTGCCAAATTTTATCCAAATCCGTTCAGCAGTTTTTGCGTGAAAGAGTAACAAACATCCATACATCCATTCTCACAAATTTTCGCGTTTGTAATATTAAGTAGTATTTGGATAAAAGATAGACCACATAATATATAACATCACACCTCGTTTCCTCGAAGAGTTGGGCAGAGGTGTATCTATTAGTACACCCACATTTTGCCAGTGATGTTTAAATCCCATGTAATAGGGGGCGAGCCTATTGTCATCGACCGGGCATAAATCCAGACTCCGGGCCGTCCCGATGTACCGAAACAACACAAAAAAAAATTTTTTTTCGGTGCACTATGAAGTTCTTCCAGTATAAGATTTAACGAATACAATGCTCTGATAGAAGATATAACAAAAAACAAATCATTGATCTGAAAGTGTGCTCTGAAAGTGTTCTCTGAAAGTATACTCTGAAAGTGTGAGGGTCATACGGAACTCATTAATTAAATCACATGATGTTTCAAGACAGGTGCAAATTCACAATCACACAAACGCAGAAATCGTATTATTATCATACTGTATAAGCATTTATTGAATTTAACCCTTTTAATTACATACACACCTACACAGTACATACCCCCCCGCAAACTCCGCTACCAATAAATATTAACTTAACCTACACAATCGAATTCCCTTCAAGGATAGGGAAGGCATAATGTAATAACAATTCGTTTGACATATCAAACATACTGACGTTGTTAACCTGAAGAAACATCGAGATATTTGCTCAGTATAACCAAATCTCAGTACCTATATTTAATTGACAGAAAGTAAATATGGATTTGTTTGTTTCCAACTGTTTTGGGATCACTAATTGTTAGAACAATTTCACTGTGATTTGATTTTGGTCTTGTGCACTGCCAGTTTCCACAAGTAGCATTACTTACCTACATATACAATCAATGAATTAGTCTTAAGTGCCTTAAGATTAATTTTCAAGTGCACCTTATTATTTTTCATAATACTTATTGCCAATTTTTTGATGAATATGATAGTTCGAAAAGATGATATATGCGCCCGCAATGTGGGAAAGAAATGTGTTTGAAAATTTCTTTACATTTTCGTTCCTTGACAATACTTGTGCTGTCAGTGCTGCTACCACGATTCTGATTGACTAACCATTTTTATCATGACTTAAACCGGTATCATTTAGTTGGTACCATTAAGATGGAACAAGAATCATCATTCATGATTTTCTGGGAAAATAATAGGTTATTCCTAATTCATCCAATCCCGTAGTCGAAGTAAGCGTAAAGAGGTTCGTCTTGGTTGGTAATGGTACTTTTAAGATTAGTTATATCCAGTAGTTGGCCACGTTAATAGCAAGCGTCACTGAGGTTCAGTTGATGTAGATGTATAACCACTTGGAACATTCCCTCAAGTGGGTCATGTTCATGTTCTTTCTGTTAGCAAAAACAACTACGCCCGTGAAGGCATCAAACAAGCAAGGTTATGGCAATTTTCCTTTTGACCATTTATTGAAGTAGTCTTCGGGGAGCCATGTTCAACGGTATATGGGCTGATAAAAATATAACGAATTTAGGGTTCCGTGTTGGCGAAGGTTATATGGAAACTGCCCAAGCAATGGTAAAAATATTCAAGCGAATACAAGGCTTCTCCAGGGTGTACTGGACGTTATAAATTATGTATCGTCACTCACACATATCAAACTAAATAAATGGTATTTTAATCCTAGGTTCAGTGATAGCCTAGTGGTGTGACCGTCGGACTGCCAAGTTATAGGTCTCGAGGTCGCACCTAAGGCATGCACCTCTGAATTTTCAGATTCATGTGCGTATTGTATAATTATCACTTCCTTCAAACACGGTAAAGGAAAACATCGTGAGGAAACCGGCATGCCTGAAAAATATTTCTCGACGACATGTGAAGCCAAGTCCGAGGCCCATGGGTGGCTTTAAAACTCTGACACCAGTTTAGTCACCAACCACACGAAAAAGAAGAAAGCTTAAGCCTAGGTTAAGAAAAGAAGAACTCTAAACTTTTTGCAGAAACATTACATAAAACATAAATATTAGCACAACGGGTAGGGTTGCCCTTTTCCACAAGTTGTTCCCTTCAAAGTTTTCGGGAAGATATATGGTTTGGTCCTATTTGTTTTGTCGACCTTACTTTTTTATATAAATAAAAACTTCCAAGGGTGTAATAATACCAGTCGTATATTATGCCGCCCTAAAACGAGGATGCGGAAAAAAAACGAAGTAAGAATGACGTAATCAGTTATTCATAGGGCTGGAAACATGAGTTTTAAATGTACGCTCTGTAGGCCAGAATTATCCCCTAGATGGCTGTTGAGCAAATTAAAATAAGCTTGAGCGAGTGAATTTTTCAGCGATAAAAATAACTTTGTGGGATCAGTGCGTAAATCACGGAGCAATTGTAAAACTTTTTTTCACATTTTTCTATTTTTCACGTCGGTAAAAATATTATGAGTGATACGCATTTGGAAAAAGATTTTTTTTTCTTTTATATATCTACAAGGAAGAGAGCGGATCATACTGGAAATGTATCTTTTCTTCCTCTTGAATTTATTTTCACTTGTTTGGCGAAAATCCGACAGCTGTTTTTTATATGTCCATGATCAATGTGAAGTATAAAAGGTAACACAGTTATTTTTAGAGTTTCTTTTTTATAAAAATATCGACAGAAAATAAGTTTTTAAAGAGAAGTTCTAGTAAAAAATTAATTGAAACGTTATTAAGTGATTAATTATTGCTGACCCACTATGTTTAAGTTACTTTTTAAGGTACCAAAATAATAGTTGCTATCAATAATTGCCAGTTATTTAATAAAAAGTAACCCAAGGCAATCCTAATATTATAAATGTGAAAGTTTGTATGTTTGGATGTTTGCTACTCAATCACGCGAAAACGGCTGAACGGATTTGGATGAAATTTGGCACACAGATAGGTTATAACCCGGATTAATACATAAAATACTTTTTATCTCGGTAGTAAATTCCCGTGGGATAATTTCCGACCTCCACGCGAGCGAAGCCGCGGGCGTAAACTAGTGTAGATATAAAATGCAATATTATGTCACGGGTTGACAACCTATAACCTAACCCAGTGATAAGGTTAACCCTGCCCTACTGAGGCAAAGGGTTTCCCCAGTAGATTTTACGACGCGCGACCTCAAGTGAACTAAACATAAAATTGTCGTAAAAATAATCTAAATAATTATGAATCCAGTTAATATGAGTCATAACAGCTTTCGTCACTTTACCAGGAATAAATTATTATTAAAATAGCCTGACAATATAATTCTATTAACCCACTTAGGCTGGTGACGTCACAAAAGTAGTAAACACTATTTTAAAGTTGTTTACGGTATTTGTGTTCTGTTTTACGGTGCGGGCGTTATTTAGAGCTAGGAATGGTAATTTATATTACTGGGACTATGAATATTTTACTGACTTGTGCATGGTATGGTGGAAATTGGTTTGCATTATTTTCTTTTATTAATTTACTAGCGACCTAGCTCTGTTCTGCACGACTTTTGTGCAAAACATTGAGGTTTTTGTGCTTTATGTAATAATAATGTTTTATACACACTCTTTCGGAATATATTATTTAAATGATGGTGAAAATCACATCAAAATAAATTGCGTTCAGAAGAAAAGCGACTTTGTGACTTTGTTGTTGGTATTTGTTGTTTTTATGCTTTGTTCGCCTACTATGTATTGAGACAATAAGTGACTGCGTGGTTGGTCTAGTCGTTAAAACGCGACTACCGAGCACGGGTAAAAACCCAACAACACTTTGCCTAACCTAATCCTAGTTAGGCAAAGTATTGATGGGTTTTTCAAATACTCTTTATTGTACACCATCACAATTACAAATGAGAACTTTCACAGTTACATGCGTTGTGACAATAGATGGTCTTATCGATAAAAGCGTTCTTTTACAGACATTTGGATGCACTTGATAGAGGAGAAACGATATGCAGGTAGTCTGTGATGTACTATTTACATTAATACAATACATCACTATTAGAATACATAATATTGTTATAATACATACATCTATCTACATATATAAAAGGAGAAGCTGACTGACTGACTAACATATAAACACAGAGCCGAAACTACTGGGACTAGGAATGTGAAATTTTGCACACGGCTTCCTTTTATAATGAAGGGGAGCACAAAGAAGGGGTTTTTGAAAATTCCACCTATAAGGGGGCGAAATGGGGGGACTTTGTTTGTATGTTTTTTTTTTTGTATAGCATATAAATACTTTTACACTTGATTATCATTAAGAAGCAAATAACTTCAATTTTATAATGATGTTTAAGGAGACAGGTAGTTCTTCTTGACCATATTTTTAAAAGAAGATAAAGTCATTTTAGTATTATGATTAGCCTGGGTACTTTCATTTGAGTATTCTACTAACCTGCAGTCATTTTACACATACTAATATAGGCCAGTTCGATTTATTTTTCTCACAAAAATGAACGCTTTCCCCACCTGGTTTGCAGAACGCTTGCAGAACAATTTTTCAATTTGAAACATTTAAATTTCTCTTTGCTTCTCTCGAATTGATTTGAAACATTTACCTTAAAGCTCTCAAAGCTACGAAATAAATGCTATTTTTTATTTCTTTACTAATTGATTTAACGTGAAATGAAGAGGTATTTTATTTTCTTTCAAATATTTCAAAGCTTGGGAAACCAGCGTTGGACTGCGATAGGCTAAGTTGAACTGGGTTGTGGAGGTCAGATAGGCAGTCGCTCCATATAAAATACTGGTATCCAGCTGCATCCGGTTAGACTGGAAACCAACCCCAACATAGTTGGGAAGAGGCTAGGTAGATGATGAAGCTGAGTTGATTGATTCATTTTCGTTTTTTATTTATAAAATTTTTGTTTACTTTCATTCATTCTTCTATTGATATTATAACTCGAATGTTTTTTGCGGATACAAAACCTGTGTATAAAACTATCTTAACTGCCTTTAAGTGACATATTTACACAGTACGACGATCCTTTTATAAATCAAATTTAAAATGTAAATATGTAGTTGATTGTCCTAATCAATCAATTGGTACAGAAAAGCCTCTTCTGCTACAGAAAGGTCCGAGCATTGGTCACCATATTGCGAGTTAAATATTTCAGATTACAATAGTTTACATTATTACCATGGCCTCCGTTACTATAAAGATGAAATAACAATTTCAACTATGCACTGACTGAAGTAATGGTAAAAAGGTTATCCGCAGGCACTCCTTAAATGATTTAATTGAAAAACACACTGTTACATGCCAGGTTCGAAACCTTTAACCTGCAGTAAACGATTAGGGACCTCACGCACAGAAATACAGAGAAAATTTAAAAAAGAAAAGTTACGAATCGTTTGCGAATAATGAAGGTAGATCCTAACAAAACAAGATGAGTTGAGGACGGCCACAGTGGTGGCTTAAACCAGTAAGAGTCTGACATAACTTTCCTCGAGCGGAGGATACCAATGAGGATATCCCAAAAAAACAAACCGTGCAGATAATCAAATCTCGTCTTACCGTAGCAAAGAATATCTTACCGTGTGTGTTCTATATAGGGTGGCAGGGACATACGCGGAAACTGTTACCATGGATTCAGTACCTGAATCTGAACTTACTTAATAACCAACGAAATTTGTCGCCGGTTATTAAAAAAAAAACTGCTGTTTCATGGAAAAGTGCAATACCTACGCGGTCAAATCGTATAGAAAAGCTTTCTTTTTTTAATAACCGACGAAAAATTTCAACACACGGGGGTTCTGAATCATGTACTGAATTCATGGTAACCGTTTTTTCAACGATGTCCACCCCGTATAATATGTCCACAGTTCCACACTCGTGCACTTTCTTCTTTCGTTTTCCACTATCCACTCATGTTGCTACTATAAGTGCATGCCTTACTTGAAACGTCAGTTTCTATCAGCTGATTTGGCATACTACCAGTTTTGAGTGATGCATTATTGCTTGCGGTGCAGCATCACACTCATGTACAAAAGATGAAGATGAAAGCGCACGAGTGTGGACATACATTATAGGAGGATGGTGAACAACCTCCTTCTGCATAGGATAACCATTCGCATGTCAATGTTACCTGTAACTAGACAGGACGACGTTGCTTCCTGGATAGCTAAGAGAATTTGCCTGTCAATAGTATTCAAGACGTAGTCCAATTTTAACTGACTTCAAAAAAGCAGATGGTTTTGTGTTTGACCAGTTTTTTTTGTTCTTAACTTGTGACTGAGTTCTCTTTTGTGAGACCTAGGTGGAATAGAGTGGCCTATTGTATGCTTTGATTTACTTAAATAAGTTTGTTAGGATTTCCTAGGATGTAGTATTTATATTAGTAAGCCACTTACGATGTATGAACAAAATTAATTAATACGATTTCACATATATTTCTAGCTAGAATAAATTACAATATTCTAAATAGGAGACGGACTACCAAAAGCCTTCCTAAAAAAAAATGTACTAATACTTAATACACAAATAAAATACAACTGTTATAAAAGAAAATACAAATGAAAAATATATTTCCTAAATGATTTTATCGCTTTCATTTGTTTGCCAAAAATGTTGGAGTATTTACAAAAGCAAACTGGCCTCCATTTTTATCCGGCATATTTTTTACCAAAAAAATAAATAAAACGGCTTAGACTAACATTAATATTTACTAAAGCAGATCACCATTTTAATAATAGCGATAACCGTTTGCGAGATAATAAGTAACGGTTAAAGGCTTTCCTCTTCAACTGTTATCAATGACCGGCTCTTTAAACCGGCTACTAACTGTACTTCCACAAAGCTTTCTTATCTCAACGGTCCATTAGTTACCGGCGCTTAACGTTTAACGTTCGCCGTCTGAAATAAACCTAGTACCAAAAGTGGTACAACTTATACCTATTTTATTACCAAGTAAAAGGGTTTTACCTGTAAAACGTATCAATTATCGAGAAAACATGAATGGAACACGAGAAAAACACAAACACGGTCACAGTTTAGTCACTACACTAAGTCGGATCGAGTCACTCGGTCCGACTTCGCCCGACTAAATACGGCTAGGTCTGTTGGTCGTAGCGGCGTAGCGCTTCACGTCCGACGCTCTACGAGTTCGCGGCGGCACTGGCTACGCGGCTACGCGGGCGCGCTACAATCCTCGAGTTACAGTTCGGATTATTGCTCGTAGCACAGATTCTACAATCAATAGCTTTAGATAAAATAGTGTTTTAATTTTAACAAAATTCTTTTGAATTCTCGTTTCAATAAACGTATTTAATTTTATAAAGGCTTCGTTCGGTACTATTATTGCTTTTAAAAGTAAAATTGGAATGAACACTTAATTTTATTCAAATAGATGTTATTTTTTGTTTGTAATTGAATGAGTGTTAATTGGCTATTGACCCTTTTGAGAGTTTATAATTATTTTTATTAAGTAAAATAAAATTAGTACTTATTGAGCTATTTATTTACATTCAATGTTTCGTGTCAAAATCTGAAATAATTAGGTAACCGACAAAAGGTAAGTAAACATTTCCATTCAACGGGTTAAGATCGTGAATGGTCATCGCTTCATGAAATCCTCGTCTTCGTAGGTGAACGACATTAACCTTTCTGGAGCAATGTAGGTAGGTAACATTTTATCTGAGAGACCTACGTTGTTGTGAGTTTTCTAAGTAAGGATTAAGTAATGAACAGAAATATGTATATCACATTTAATTTCAGTATATTGTACTTGTATTTACATTTACTGCGGGATTCATTAGCGTCGGTCTAGTGGTCACAAGCGCTACTACTGAGCATGAGGGCCTGAGTTAGATTCCCTGATAGGGAAAAGTGTTATTGGGTTTTTCTATTTGGAATCCTCAGTAGTAGCCCGGAGTCTGTACTTGTGCCCGGTTGATGGCCATAGGCTCGCCCCCTATTACATGGGACTTAAACATAACTGGCGAAATATTGGTGTACTATAGGTACATCTCTGACTAAGCCTTCGGGGAATAGAGACGTGATGTTATGTTATGTTATGTAATTTATGTGAATGTGTACAAATAATCGGAGTTAGTTATTATTAGCAGACTGTGAGAGTTTGCTGTCCACCCTTTTAGATTTGTAACAGGTCATGTCATTGAGGAAACTGGTAGCTTATTCTTTGGCAGGATCGCACATAACACTATATATTGATCACCACTTTCTATCACCGTTTCTATCACTTTATGTTGTTCACCTTTGTCTCTAATTTTCATATGTGAATGTCATGCATACCTGTCATTTGCATGGTTACTGAAATGTTATTTTTTTATGTTATTTTATTTGAATTTTAAGTGACTGTGGTGTTGGTGTGCTTATGATAAATAAATAAAGAAATAAAGAAATAAAGAAATAAAGAAATAAAGAAATAAAGAAATAAAGAAATAAAGAAATAAAGAAATAAAGAAATAAAGAAATAAAGAAATAAAGAAATAAAGAAATAAAGAAATAAAGAAATAAAGAAATAAAGAAATAAAGAAATAAAGAAATAAAGAAATAAAGAAATAAAGAAATAAAGAAATAAAGAAATAAAGAAATAAAGAAATAAAGAAATAAAGAAATAAAGAAATAAAGAAATAAAGAAATAAAGAAATAAAGAAATAAAGAAATAAAGAAATAAATAAATAAATAAACAAATAAATAAATAAACAAACTTTAAACTAACACATCCAACTTAGAGCTAACTCATTGTGAATCAAAACATATAATCAAGGAAGGAAACAATTTTGTCTCATGATATTTTCTTTCATTTGAATTATATTACTAAAGATATTTTGTATTTCTCAAGCTACGGTTTCTGGGCACAGCGGTGGCCGCCACATAACAGCCGCAGTGACTCATCATCATCATCATTATTTCAGCCGAAAGACGTGCACTGCTGGACATAGGCCTCCCCCAAATGGAGGGGTTTGCCAAAATCACCACGCTTGTCAGGCGGGTTGGCGATCGCAGTATGGTGTTAAAATGCATAGAGAACGCTGCTGTCCATTCTCTAGTAAGTCCCATAGTCGTCTTTTACGACACCCACGGGAAGAAATGGGATGGTACTATTCATTACGTCCGGCAGCACACGGAACGCCACAGTGACTACTGTCATGAAAATAATGGCGGGGGGCAACCCCCCCGCCATTATTTTCATGACAGTAGACTTTACGGTTTACGTTTTTTTTTTTTATTTACGGTTCGGTACAGTTTTTATTCATAAATTACGTTTCAGTGACGTCATTTGCCAGTAAATTGCGGACGCTAGGTGGGGGCTACCAAAACAGTAGCTATAGAGAGCACCTACATCACGCAAAAAGTAATTAAAACAGTAAGTTTTAAAATACTTTGTCAAGCACTCAATTTACAATTTGTGTATTTGAATAAAGTGTTATATGCACACATATATGAAAAAATCTGGAAAAGAAAATCTGTTCTGGTGTAACACAATTTGTACGTAGTTACGGTTCGACGTTCACATCGGTATTTCCGGTAAAATTATTTTTATGAAAACCGGTTTTTTTTTCACCTCCAATTTACGAGTTGACCCAACCGAAGAGATTTATTTTTCCTGTTGATGTTTGGCTCAACTATTTTATGGGTTAGGTAAAACATTCAACTTTTTGTTGCTTCATACGTGTGGATTTTATTTACGTAATGTATACATTACGTAATTACGCCTTAGTGTGGGACGCAACGTGTGCTAACTCTTGCGCCATCCCATCTTCCTGGCTGAGCGTGCCGTGCTGGCTCTGCCGCTGCGGCTGCGAAAACCTCAAGCAGCGAAATAATAACCTTATAGATAACCATATTTTTGAGCCGTTTGGGGTTGAAGCCAAACGGGCCTAGGCCGTGGGGCCCGAGTGCCTATGGTTTGTTCAACGAAATCTCCAAACGACAACGGTTGACACTTCCCGTAACCCAAAGGCTGGCTTTTACCTTGGCCAGAGGCTAAGCATTGCCATACAACGTGGCAATGCCGCCAATCTCTTGCGTACATTACCAGTCGACAGCGATGCGGAGGAATTTTTCGACGCCATATTTTAGTTTGGCAATAGTTTTTGTTAAGTTAGGATATTATATTTTAATTTTATGAATGTATATATATCAATAGAGTTATATTGCAATTGAAATAAAAGACCTAACATCGTAATGTATCAAATGGTTTTAATGTAATTTAAATATGGGGTTTTGTTCAAGAGTTTGTTTTTTTTTTTTTTTTTTTGTAAAACATAAAACGGCCAAGGCCAAATATGTTAGTTAAAGACATAGGCATAGCCTCAAACACATGATTAAAGTTCAGTGAACAAAAGTATACAACTACATGACAGGCATACACTCATCTCACAATACTCCAGACATACAGACAAGATCTTCTTCCATTCATCCGCGAACACATCACAGTCAGGCTTAGCGTCCAAGAACCCGTTGAGCGCAGAGAGTGTCAGTGAGTTCATTCAGTACTTACATCTTTATACATACTAAAGTTGGTGCAAACATAAACTCTGTAACATAAACTGTAACAAATTTATCAATGATGAAACCAATCTGATGGCCAGTATGTCGGCTTAAAAACACCATAACAACTTTTTTTTACTTATAATTATTTTATGTATGTGTAACATGTAGAAATTGATGAATGTACACGTTCCCTACATGTTAATATGCACGGTGGCTCGATTTAGGAGTCCGGGATTGTATTATAGGTATAGTACCTATGTCTCGTAAATTGCTGTATCACCCTAAGGTTAAATGTCACTTTCACGTCATAAAACGTCAAAGGTTGGACTGAAGTTTTTATGTTTTTGTGAAGTTTTTATTTACTGGAATTTTTGTCCAAAGTGGTAGCTATTGCGAGGTCGACTTTAATTTAATCAGAAGCACATGCAGTAGTTACAACAACTAGTATGGTACTTTTTATCTCACGAAGCGACGCGTGCTTTACTTGTGGCCACTAAGTAAAAACACGCTGTAAATCATAATGTGTGCATGAAGAAGAGTAGCCTCAGCACATGACACACACACGCACACACACGTCCGACTTTACCATTGTCTCGGATGGTACCGAGAGCTCCTGTACATTCACAGCGCGTTTGTACGTTTGCTAACCACAAGTAAAGCGCGCGTCACCACGTGAGATAAAAATACTGTAACTTTTGTCTCACCGAATCAGACGTCACATTAGTCGCGTATAAAGTACCTGAAGAGACGGGGGTGACTGTTGCGCGAGCTATACGGACGACTTACGAAAACCGTAACCATACTTAGAAGCTTGTCATATTATACGATGCAAATTTTGACGCGTCAACGATCATTTAATATGACAAAGTCCTTAAGTGATCATTGTGTTTTCGTAAAAAGCTCGTACGAGTTATAGGGTAACCCCATAGCCTCAAAAAGAAATAAGAATAATTTATATATAAAAACTGAGGCGAATAAGGAACAAATAATGGGGTGACATAGGAGTAAAATACGAAATAAATGCATGAAATAAAATATTCGGGGCCAACAAGGAATTAAATGTGGAATAGAAAAAGGAATATCAAATGTAGGGCAAACTTTGTGAAGTGATTGCGAAAACAGATCATAATAAGTACACTGTGTGATTGGTCCTAGAGATACCTTAATAAACCGAAGCTAGGGCTGGAGTACTGGGCACGCCACAATTGTGGCGATAACTACCGCCATGGGATCTGGAAGAGAAAGTCCTCGCGCACATGTAGGAGTTGCGCGAGGAGGCGAAACGCCGGGGTGTAACTCCGCTGCCGCGAGAAATCACGGCACAGCGGACAGAGCTCCGGCGGGATCTCATGGCAGCATGGAGTGTACGATTGTCGCAACCCAGCGCTGGGCACGCCACAATTGCGGCGATAAGTCCCCTCTTTGAGGAGTGGCTAGAGAGGCGCCACGGCGTCCCCACCTTTCGCCTGACGCAGGTCCTCACCGGACACGGCTGTTTCGGGCGGTTCCTGTTCCGCATAAGGCGGGAGGAAACGCCCGGGTGTCACCACTGTGTGGATCGCCCGGAGGACACGGTGGAGGTCTGCCCAGCTTGGGCGGAGCATCGCCGTGTCCTCACGGAGGCGGTGGCGGCGATTTCTCGCGTCCGGCCCTGGTTCAGGCCATGATCCAGAGCAAGAGTGCATGGGAGGCCGTCACTTCCTTCTGCGAAGCAGTAATGCTCGCGAAGGAGGAGGCGGAGCGCGCGAGGGAGAGGCAAGATTCTCGCCCTCGCGCCCCTAGTCGCCGCAGGAGACGCCCCGGGCGTCGGGAGTCGCGAGCCGACTTCCTGCCACCGTAGGCACGGGTTTGCGGACGGTGAGAAATGGGTAGCTCACCGTCCGATTAGGACCAGGCCCGGGTCGACGGTGCGTTGTGTTCCACGCGCGCCTCAAAAGAGATGCCTGAGCGGGAGAAATTATACGTATTTGATAAGTTCCCACCCTCAAAAAAATAAATAAAAAGGGCTGGAGTACAGTTCGATTTGTACTCACAACAGCTACCTATAATAATATAATACCAGGATAAACTTTTAGATGGAAGTTGTACAGTAAAATCGGCTCCCAAAAACAATTAGAGCTTTGCCGCTAAATGAGAAGCGACTGCATCAAACTTTAAAACGGTCCCAAGTTTCGGTACCGACGGACGATTCAAAATAGGTTTCGGTGGCTATTTAAGTGAAATCCGTTTCTCGAAAGTTTTGCAACGGTTAAGAATTATATTCATTGTTTAATGGTAAGATTTGAAACGTAAATTTATGGATATGGATTATAAGTTGTTTTTCTTCTTTAGTTATTTCCAAAAGAACATTGGATCGGCAATTAGGCATATAGGACTACTAGCGACCAGCTTCTGCTTTGCATGGTTTTAATGTCTTGATAAAATATTCAGATTTCTTTTTTTTATATTATTAAAGTTTAATATGAATTATGAATACGTACAACATTCATTCTGCCTAGCCTTTCCCCAACTATGTTGGGGTCGGCTTCCAGTCTAACCGGATGCAGCTGAATACCAGTATTTTACATGGAGCGACTGCCTATCTGACCTCCGCAACCCAGTAAGTGGGCAATACGATACCCCTTGGTAAAAACTGGTTTTCAGACTTTCGGGCTTCTGACAACCAGTAATGACTGTCAAAGATCCATGAATGACAGCCGGGACCAACGGCTTAACGTGTTTTCCGAGGCATGGAGGAGTCTCGGTATGTAAAGATGGTCACCCATCCACGGACCAACCGCGGCAAGCGTAGCTTAACCTGATGGATCGACCCATGCGGCTGTTATCACTTAGCCACGAGCATTATACACCAATCCTACACCGGAATACATTTTCTAGATAATGGTGAAAACTGCATCAAAATCTTTTGTATAGTTTAGACGAACTAGTGGTCGGTCACACAGACAGTTATGAAAGGCTTCTATGTTTTATACTATGTATAGATAGATATAGATTTACCTTAAATACATTGGGTAGCTATATGCCATAGGAGTATAACATACGGCTCATATCTGAAAATCTACTCATTCAATCTACTGTGATTAGTTAATTAAAACTACAACGATTAATCATATAACTTAGTTAGGGTAAGATTTAACTGTTTTTCTTATAAAAGATTTGGTCCCACCGCGCGTCGCCGCCGCGTTTAGCTGTGTATATGCAACGTCGCCACCCCGCTGCAGAACCGCCGCGCGCCGCCGCGCCGCCCCCGCGAATTGTAGAGTGATATGGCAAAATGAAGCGGCGACGGTGCGGCAGCGGAGCGGTGGCGGCGCGGCGGCGGCTCAGTCTACATGGTTACGCGGTGCGGCGACGGCCCCGGGTTGCCGATAACTTAGGCAGTTGCGCACCCATGTAGGACGCTGCAAATGTAATCTGGCGAAATGGGGTAGGTATTATCGATTCATCCAACGCCCAGTACCAGTGCGGTGCGCCTGATCAGACTGTGTCCCATCTGCTGGAGTGTCACAAATGTCCGTTTGCACTTGCACTCTTGACGATCTGAACAAGATTTCTGACGCCGCAATAAACTTGGCTACGCACTGGGCCCAAACAGTTTTCTAAGATAGATCGTTGACACGAAAAGAAGAAGGCAGTAAGAATAAACCGCGTAAAGTAATAACTTAAATCCACTATTTATTTTTCCCATACGAGCAGTTTTAGATACAAAAAATACGATATGCCTTCCTAGAACTACCCATAAAGAACCAATCAAATTCTTAATTCAATACTCGATTAGCTAAATAGCTGCTCATTTCTAAAAACGAAACAACTAGTGGGAAATGTAATAAGCACTTACAGTCACGAGCAATAATATATATACATTGTCACATTTTCTAAAATATCTTAACTTCCACCATTCAAAAAATATGTGTACGACATTTTTTTCTATATTACCTAACCATCAAACTGTGTCAAAACTGGGTATACATTGGTTTCACAGTAATCTAAATGAAACAAAATCAGTAAAAAGTGTACACTTCCAATGTAACATTTAAGTATCCATGACAATTTCTATAACATGTATACAAAATGTATACATGTAATAGAAATTGTATACGTGTTATTGAAATTGTATACATTAAAATGACGTTGAAAGTGTTTAACTACTTTTTCCTGTTTTGTTAAGTTTATTCATATACTATTGTATAATACAATGGTTTTCGAATTCAGTCATGATGATTACACACAATCATCATCAGCCTATAGCAGTCCACTGCTAAATAGTCCAACCTCTGTGGATACTTTTGTTCTTTGCTGTATTATTTTATTGCGGATCCTATCCCTAAGAGAAACACAAAAAATTGCTCGCTGAGCGACAACTACAATGCGATGAATACATTACGGTTTTATGTATAAATAGTGGTTGGTTACTGCAATAAAACATGAGCTTACAGAATCAGTGTTGTAAATCACTATTAATAATGCCTGTTAGATATAATAGCGTAGGTATGCGTAGAATATATTAAATTTGGACACTGACTTGACTGAGACTGCAGAAAGCAGCAAGAATTGAGTACCTACTATTCGTATGCTTCTATGGGAGCTATTGCGTTTAGACTTGTGTGATATGCTTGCCATACGTGAACGCCATTATAGACATTGGGGTTCCATACAAAGTATACGAAAACCTTTAAAATATATGAAAACCTGACATTTTTACGGGAGGACACTTTTGTTGTGTCACAACTGGTGTTGCTGGGATCGGATGATGAATATACCAGAATAGGTATTTAAACGTTTATAGATGTCGAAAACTTTCTCTAAACTAATATTCTTGTATAAATCACCAAAACGGACTTTCATAGAGTTATGCTAGTCTTAGTTGCATGCATTGTTGATGCTGGAGTATTTACTCCAAGAGTATAAGTGATAATTAATGCTAATATAGGCACATATCTTGTAAAAGTCATATGATTTAATCATGTAAACGTTTTTGAGACTTTTTAGAAGATCTCTGCTCTTGATCTTGATAAGGCATTTGAAAATGCGTTTACAAGTAAGATAGGATTGACCAAAGCTAATATATGATATTTCTAGATCCGAAGCATTAAATGCTGCGGTAGTTAAGAACATTTTCCTAGCTGGGTAGCTACCTTTCTGTAACATAATATGTAATAACGATGATTTTGTCAATTAAGTAAAATTATAACTTGGGTTCATTTTGAACCCAAATTGCGACTCATTTCCAAGCTTAGCTACTTGAAACTGCTGCTTTGTAATTGTTTATATAATTTCGACTGTACTGTATACATATTTTTGAATTTTCCTTGGCTACATAATTACGTTACTAAAAGTTAATATTATTTTTTGGTAATCTATTGTTAACGAATATTTGATAAAAATGTGTAGTTAGTTTTGACACAATTTAACGTTTACATAATTATTGGACACAGTTAGTATACTTATTTTGCGATTTAAAGTCACTACATAAATTTGAAGTTTAAGGGCGTTTCTATGTTATTGCTCGTGACTGTACAGGGACCTTATCACGTACGTCACCTCACTCACCCTCGGAACAAAGTGGGTGTCACATCAATTCGTTCAAAATAACATTTCTCATGAAACCAGAACTCCTGGAAAGTTACCGAAATAAGTTGACTCTTCTCCAAAAGTATCTACCGAAAATGTAAATAAATAGATAAAAAAACGTACCTGTGGATGCCAATTTGTAGTGCCACTTACAAATTAAGTGCTTTAATTCGATTATCCGAATACTAAAACCTGAAATTCTAATTTTGAATCACCTTACAAATGTTTCTCAATGCTCGCATCTCTGACTTTTCAGATTCATGTGCGTATTGTATAATTATCACTTGCTTCAAAAACGGTGAAGGAAAACATCTTGAGGAAACTGGCATGCCTGAGAGATATTTCCCGACGGCATGTGAAGCCAAGCCAGAGGCCCATCGGCCCATGGGCGGCTTAAAAAGTCAGCATCAGGTTAGGTACTAACCACACGAAAAAGAAGAAGAAGAAATAAGAAATAATGTTTTTCATTTGACAGTTGAGGGTACCTTACATTTTCGTTGATAATTTTTCAATTACAATATACCAAGGTTATTAAAACAATAATTGTTGGAAAAAGTGGTGAGTTAAAAAGTCGAAGCCCTCTAAATACAGATGAATGTGTCATTAATTGCATTTAGTGAGTGATTGGGTAAGAATTTAACCTGAACAGGGTTTGTTAACACTTTCATCAAAAACTTTTCGAACAGACTATAGGTAGCTGGTTTTATGCATAGTAAATGGTACTTATTTATTTCAAAGGTAACCTTTAGAAAGTTCAGACTTCTGAAAACATCATAGTTGAATGAAGAAAATCAAAGTGGGAATTAGAAGTGAACTGTCTTGTCTGTCGACCTTCAGATCTTTTGTCGTGGGTGTTTTATGTAACTACCTATTCAGTACCTACAAACTAATCGCTGATATAATAAGGTTGTATTTTATTTTGAATGTATAAAATAAATTGGTCAGGTCTGTTGGAGAAAAGTCAGCACTGGAAAAATACCGAATTAAATTCCCAGGTTTCCAGGATTTTTGGCAATCTGGCAGTATTTTTTTATGCTGACAACATTGTGACAAAATGGCGCAGAATTTGATTACTTACTCCAACATATTCTATAAACAGCTGCACTATGGAACGAAAAAAGGCTCTCGAAGACCGTTAAGCTTAAATTGTAAAGTGTCGGTTTTTTGCTTCAAATGGCTTCTAATAGCGAATATTATGCATACATAACATAGGATGCAATCTGGTATGCAAATTGACAAGGTAAATACATTGATTTAAAATGTGGCATGACGTCACTCCCCGGTAGATTTTATACTGACTTATGACGTAGCGAGCCCCCACTCCCCAACTTTAATGCGTTTTATCTAAACCATTTTTTATTAATATGATAAAGCAAAAAATACGTGTCTAATATTTTTTTATTATCTGACTGGCGGACTAAATAGATATTTTTTTCTCCAATCAACATCCCCATTGGCTGGGGGAGATCTGGGTCCAGCTCTTTCGTCTGAAATGATGATAATGATGATGAATACTGTATCAACCTTTAACTTTAACCGCCTCTGAGGTCCAGTGGGTAGACCACCTGTCTCAGATTTAGGAGTCGATTCAATTCCCAGTGGAAAACTCAGGACTGTATCTTTTTGCATGTTAAATGTATGAATAATGTTGGCTATTAGAAGCCATTTCAAGCAAAAAGCCGTCATTTTTTAAATTTCAGGTTAAATGTCTTCGAGAGCCTTTTTTCGTTCTACAGTGCGGCGGGTCGATGTATTTGTCTTTTTATGCTAATACATTTTCACACTATCATTTCTACGTCTCTTGAAATTTCTCAGAATCCCGAACCCGAACCTTTGGCAGGCGTACAAGGGGCCGAAGACCAACTTGCAGAGGCCCGTTAGATGTTTTTAATGAAATAAGGTACCAACCGATGCCTATCTCTGTTCGTACTGTTCAAGTGCACCCAAGGACAACCCCCGGTTGGGGTAGGACTTTGCAGGATATGAAAATATTATGATGCCCGGCAAAGAATAAGTACGTACCTCAGTCAGCTTCAATATTTTTATTTAACAATATAGGTACAGTACAACTATTTTCTTTATATCTCTCGGCAAAATTCGGTTTGTCAGTCGTCGGATTTCTATCAGTTGCCCTTTGCACTTGGTAATTATGGTTGACGGCAACGCGGGCGCAGCGGTAGGAGTCAATACGTACAAGTACCAAGTGCAAAGGGCAACTGAGAAGAAAATAGTTGTACTGTATTTAGACTGATCACAAAAAATAATAGGTTTGGGTGTTACTAGTTAGGTACCAGATTGACTTGCTTGTCCTAGGAATTGTGCAAAGGGAAAAGAGTCAAATCCACGACCTACCAATCCATGTATCAAACTGCCTGCTGCCACCTTATGGATTCTAAGAACAATACAAATGATTTATATAGGTAGCAAAATATTATTACACGTTAATCCGTCTTCTTTTCCTAATACGGTATATATCATTGTCGTTATGTGCGTGTGCGTATCGTTAAATTCGGTAGAGCGAAAAAGGTTATCCAGAACTTGTTGGAGATTGGCTAATGGCTCATCCCTATTTAGACATTGACTTTGTACCTAGGCTAAAAGGCGGTGTTTTTTTGAAATTTTTGTGACCTTCCGCGACAAGTATCTACTACCTACTATATATATTATATTATAAATATATATATATCCTACTATCCTACTAATATTATTGTATTATATTATAATATAATATTATAAAATGTGAAAGTTTGTATGTTTGATACTGAATCACGCAAAAACGGCTGAACGGATTTGGATGAAATTTGGCACACAGTTAGTTTATGACCTAGATTAACATAAAGGATAATTTATATCGCGGTAGTACGTTCCCGTGGGATAATTTCCGACATCCACGCGGGTGAAGCCGCGGGCGAAAGCTAGTACTTAATAAAACTCTTAAATTAACTGACAGACTGCCTAAATCGCTGTGAAAGCATGAAATTTTGTCCAAGAGTTTCTTATATAGCGAGGATGAGCATTAAGAAAGGATTTTTGAAAATTAATCCTTCAGTGGGCTTAAATAGGGGAAGAAATTTTGTTTGGTAGTTCGTCATTTTTGCCGATGGGAAAAACTCAAAGGGCACAAACTTCATCATCATCATCATTACAGCCAAAAGCCGTTCACTGCTGAACATTGCCTCCCCCAAACACCGCTACTTCGACCGATTCTGTGCTTTCCGCATCCAGCGGATTCCTGCGCCCTCTTTTTTTTTATTGAGGTTGGGAAATTGTCAAATAACTTCTCCCGCTCTGGGCGGAGCGGGAGGGTGTGTCAGACTTTTACTGACTAAAACCCACCCGTGTTCCTTCCGTTGCCTGTGTGCCGGGGCCGCGATATCCCTTTCGGACAAACTCGCAACCCTGGCAGGCACTGGCCCTTACGGACCCCGTCAGTTGGTGCTGACATCTCTTTGAGGCACGCGTGGAACACAACGCGCCGTCGACCCGGGCCTGGTCCTAATCGGACGGCGAACTACCCATTGCTCACCGTCCGCAAGCCCGCGCCTACGGTGGCCGGAAGTCGGCTCGCGACTCCCGACGTCCAGGACGTCTCCTGCAGCGACTAGGGGCGCGAGGGCGCGAAACTTGCCTGTCCCTCGCGCGCTCCGCCTCCTCCTTCGCGAGCATTACTGCTTCGCAGAAGGAAGTGACGGCCTCCCATGCACTCTCGCTCCGGACCATGGCCTGAACCAGGGCCGGACGCGAGAGATCGCCGGATTCCTGCGGCCTGACTTGTTGTATAACAATATTACAAAATTAATCAAAATGAAAAGTCATTTATTTAAACTAGGCTGAGAATCAGTAGTTTTTGAATGTCAAAATTACATAAGACAGTTCCCCAAAACGACGGCCCTTCACCACTTCCTAGTGCTTTATCTGTAGGCCATGACTGAGGCGTTGGCTAGTGGTCACATGATGGATGAGCGTAAGATCCTGGGTTCAATACCCTGGTCGCGCAGTGTCATCGGATTTTTTCACTACGAAATTCTCTGAAACAGCTCGCAGTCTGGGTTTGAGCCCAGTTAATAGCACTCGTTCCTATCTAGACATATACTTTATATTTAGGCTGAAAGGCATATGGTGTTCTTTTGAAACTTTTGTGACTATCCGTAACAAGAATTGTGTTGAAAAATAAAACAGGAATAAAAATAAAAAGGCGAAAAACACCTCGTTGCGCTAGCACTGGGTTCGATTCCCAGGTCACGGGAAGTGTCATTGGATATTTACATGAATAAATTAAATTGTCTACAGCTTGAACTTTGCATATGAGCACAGGTGCTAGATTTAGACTCGCCCCCAGTAACATGAGACTTAAAAAAATAGTAGCAAGATTCCACCAGAATCAACATACATACATACATTGCAAGTTAAATAAAAGCTTTTAAAAATAACGAACTTTACGGAGTATGCAGGCATGATGATTAATAATGATGTTAATTGGGTAACTGTGGATAGATAGGAATATTTCTAAAAGGTATATGAAGCATAGCGTATTACCAATTACTGAGAATTTATGTCTTGAAACAATGCATTCATTGCATAATTTCCGTGGAAATAATTCAAGCAGCAAACCACTTTCTCTGAGAATTCGTATGTATAATGAATGAGTCCTTATATCTATGAAATAAAATATCAGCGTATGTTTGTTGAAAAAGTCAAAATAATTTCTTGTAAGAAAATCCCTAATAAAAGATAGTGTGGGAAATCATGTGAATTTTTGTTAGCTGTCAAATAAAAATTAAATACATTTCCAGTCTTCAGTAAAAAAAAATATAGAAAAATCGAATCTAGTGTAGTTCGTTATCCAATGCCTCATCCAAGCTGCACAATTTTCCAGGACATAAAAAATTACACTTTATCTTATTCAACATTGCGTTCGCAAGCCCAGAAAGCGGTCCGTCCATACCACAATAAAAAACCCGCTATAATGTAGATAAAATAATCTTAAAACCTACTTTCGTTCGTACAAACTTTACTTGTAAAAAGCAAAAAATCCGCGATATTTTTTTATCTTGAACATCGTTTTAGAAACTCGAGAATGTAGAAAGCGGAGTCAGTCGCCCACAATAATACTTTAAAGGCAAGCGCTCCAAAAGAAAAAAGGAAACCTATTACATAAGAAAACATGCTCTTAAAATTTCCAATCAAAATGGAAAGTTTAATAAACGTTACCGCTTTGGTAATCATTATTGCAGAATGCAAGATGGCGGATTCAGAAAGAAGGAAATTTCTGATGGTGCGTCCAAAAGTGTTGGGTCCGGTAATATAAATGTTAAGAGGCGACTTTACACAGGATTCCGCAAGGAAACGTTTCATTCAAACTGCTTGCTTTTAAAAGTTTGGATGGGAAATATAATTTGTTTTACAGTGGGCTGTGAGAAGTTAAACTGTGGTACTAGAAACAGATAGCCATTCGCGCTTTCGGTACGCTTAATTACGTTCTGAAAGTTAGAAACGACGCAAATAGCTGTCAAACATTTATCTGTTCTGATCTATTTTAAATATTACTGCATGATAGAAAATATCAGTCTATAGTGCACCATGGTACATACCCCTGACTTTTCGGATTCGTGTGCATATTGTATAATTATAACTTGCTTTTAAAACGAACAAGGAAAATATCTTGAGGAAGCCGACATGCCTGAGAAATATTTCTCGACGGCATGTGAACTAAAATGTGGAATAAAAACAGACACCAGGTTAGTCACTAACCAAAGATGGTGCACCAAAGTATTAATATTGTACAGCTTTTTACGAAGTTGCTAACTTTCGGATTGCACCCTCTTAAGTACCAGTATTGAATCAAAAACAATTTCTATATAGGTATATAGAAATTGTTTTTGATTCAATGCGCCATTAAAATGGTAGTTGTGCTGAACAGGCCATTATCATTTTCACACCTCTGTCTCAAAAGTTCAGTCACAAAAAATATCCTTTCGAACAATGTTGTTTGTTGTAGCCAATGTCACAACCAGTTCTGTGACTTTGGCTTGAATGTCACAATCAGTGTTGTGACATTAACTAGAACGCCACAACCAGTGTTGTGACATTGGCTTGCAACAGTATCTTATTCAATCAGTCTATAAACGACGGTATAGTATTTGTGCTTGTCGCTTTCAACTAAACCCAGGAAAACGAGATTCAAACTTTTTTTCATTGCCAAAAACAACACAACTTCAAATAGTTCCTCAATTTAATCAAATCGAATCTCATTCAATTACAAATTCGAGTACCATGTTGACAGAGACAAGTTTCACTAGCATATTGATGCAACGACAGAGGCCAGCACAGTGCAAACATATCCGAACTGAGTGCATAGGTAAATTAATGATAATGATTGCTCTGCTAATGTGATGCGCGTTGGCTGTTACTTAGTCGTGAACATGTCAATACGCTAGTGAAGATAGGTGTTTGATTAAATCAGATTGATAGAAAAACTATTATGATGCTCATTCGATTTTGACCCTTATCTATATATATATAAAAATGGATCCCTATTTCCCTTGGTCACGGCATAACCCGTGAACGGCTTGACCAATTTCGCTAATTCTTTTATTGTTGTGTTCGTTATTATCAGGAGAAGGTTCTTAGGATAGGTAGGTGATGGTAGGGTAGGTTGGTAGCAAGTAGGTAGGTATGTAAGTAGGTATGTAGGTAGATAGGTAGGTGTGTAGGTAGGTAGGTAGGTAGGTCTGATAGGTAGGTATGTAGTTAGGTATGTAGGTAAGGTATGTAGGGTAGGTAGTTTGGTAAGGTAGGGTATGTAGGTAGGGTAGGATAGGTAGATAGGTAGGTGCGCCGTAGATAAAGTACTTAGTGCTACCGTGCGAAGCCGAGGCGGGCAGCTAGTGTTTAATAAATCTTAATGGTCGAAGTCGTATGAGGTTTGTTGTCACATTAGCAGATACACGTCCACGGTCCACTACTGATTACGAGCTTATCAATGACAAACAAGGGATGAATGCGAATTTGTAAAGATCATCATGCTTGGCAAACGGATCGATCGTCATTTGTTTTTGGCAGAAAGTCGAACAGATACTGACATTATAACATAACACCACGCCTGTACTTCCCAAAGGGTTAGGCAGAGGTGTACTTATAGCGGGTGACCACGAAAAATCAGCGCTGTGCTGTGGGTCTCGATAGCACAGCATCATGCTGAGTGGAAGCCTTCTTGTCACAGTCATGACGTGCTAGCAGCTGCCGACTGTTTCTGTTTTGTGCTCGATATTGTATTGTTATTGTTATGTTGTCGTTATCTACTCGAGTTTATAGTCTTTCTTTTTATGCAAGTGTGTTCTGTGACAAATAAACTTATTTTTCTTTCTTTCTTTCTTTTCTTTCTATAATATAGTACATCCACATTACGCCAGTTTTGTTTAAGTCCCAAGTAATAAGCGGCGACCCTATTGCCTCCAACCAGGCACAAATCCAGACTCCGGGCTGCTACTGAGAAATTCCAGATGGAAAAGCCTAATAACACTTTGAGTGACTTGGGAATCGAACCCAGGACCTCATGCTCAGCAGTAACTCTTGCGACCACTAGAACAAAGGGGCAGTCCGACCACTGACTTTATTTCGTCAACGTTTACTATACCAAGGGCGGTGGATAGCACCTATTTGTTAATATAAATAATAATTATACCAGCCTGTTACTGTCCCACTGCAGGGCCTCTTATAGAGAAACGAAATGAAATTGTTTATTCTGTAAATAGGATATAGGAATCACTTCTACACGTCATATTAAAAAAAAAAACTAGATGAGTTCGGCGTTTCCTATCCGACTACTCTGAGAAGAAAGGCCGAAACAAACTCAGAGGAGAAGGCACGAGCATTGATCACCACGCTTGCTCAAGACGGGTTGGTGATTTCAGACTTATATTAACTATAAATTCCAGGTTTCCTCATGATGTTTTCCTTCAGCGATATCAGTAATGTCCAAGATAAACTCAGAAAGTTCATATGAATTGAAAAAGTCACATTGGTACTTGCCCGGATTTGAACCCACAACCTCGTGCATGAGAGGCGAGGCCTTAACCACTGGGCCATCACGACACACTTTTTCAATAACCTGTTAGTTATTGAGTTCAATTCATGAATATTATTTTGTTCCCAAATGGTTCTTCGAAGGCTTCATTTCCATGAAGCCAACGTTTATTTGTAGTTACAAAAAGGCTGAACTGATAATCCTAACTAATATTATAAATGCGAAAGTGAGTTTGTTTGTTTGGTTGTTTCGCTTTTAACAGCTGAACAAATTTGGATAAAATTTCGCACATGGGTGGACCTAGAGAAGGACTACTTTTCATCCTCGATCGCGGATGAAGTCGCGGGCAACAACTAGCACTGCATAAAGTAGTTTACTCATAAAACAGTTAGGTATACCCAAGAAAATCTATTTTTACTTCAATAGTCTGTACGTCTTCAATAAATTGTTCCTCTTGGTCCATGAAATCACTTCCGACAAACACGAGGAAAAAGGACAGACGTATCCAAACATCCGTATGTCAGAAAAGGAAAGGGTTAGGCCGTGTTGCGGCGAATTGGCTTCTCTCCCTGGGGACAGAATTTAATATCATAAACATTATTCCAAAATAACAGAAAATCTTGCCTCAACAAATAATATATTTGTGCTTTAATAATTTGAACAAGGGAATACTGTATTGAGTAAAAACAATATGTCTTCGACCTCGCTTACTTTGCTTACATTTGCGTTTGAAAACGTCGGGTTCTTGTTTTCATAGCGAAGTTGCAACTTTAGAATAATGTCGAGACCGTATTTCTGTAGTATTTTTAGGCGATATTTAAAGAGAAAATGGGTCGTAGTCTTCATAGACAATCATAACACCAAAATGTTGTTAGTTTTATAATCTTACTTATACTCCTGTCAGATAAGATTTTTATAAAACTAACTAGCTGTCCGCCCCGGCTTCGCACGGGTACCACTAAGTATTTATCTACGGCGTACCTACCTACCTACATATTTACCTATCTACCTACCCTTCCTACAAATTCTACCTAAACCTACCTACCTACATACCTACCTATCTACCCTACCTAAGGGTTGTATGTATTTTTTAATACCCAATCATAAAAAAATATTTTTTTGTCCAGAAAACTATAATATATTTTTTGGGGTGGACCTGGTGCTTATCACTTAGTGGTATGAAAAATAGTTAAAGTCCTATTCTCAGACCTACTGAATATACACACAAAATTTCATAAGAATCGGTCAAGCCGTTTCGGAGGAGTTTTGTTACAAACACTGTGACACGAGAATTTTATATATTAGAAGAAGATAACGTTTTGGTTTAGTGACTATAAAACCTACTAAACCATTTAATATGGTGCATAACTTATGATCTGAATCTGACATGTTATAGTTATTGGTCGCACGCCTATTTCAATCAAGTTCATTAATATGCAACTATACAATGTCGCCCATGGGCATGTGACCGCCCGTATTTTTCTGAATATTCATGAAAAATTATCGAAAATTAACTTTAAAAGGGGGGTCTATCTTTAATATTTTTCATGTTATTCAATTTTTTATGTTTTTAGTAGCGTTTGCCATATCTTCTATGTTATTGGCTCGATTTGTATTCTGTTTATTATTTCTAATAGCTTACGAGTTATTTTATCGGATTAACTAAAAATTTTTAGTAAAATTTGTCGACTATGAAAAAAAACGGAGGTGAAGATTTTTTTTTCCAAAAAAACAGTATTTATTTTAAAAAACATACGTGAAATTATGTTAATTATACTCGTACATAAAATTATAGCGGGATACTGAAAAAAATAAGAATAAGAAAAAATGAAAAAAAAAACAATTAAAGATAGACCCCCCTTTTTAAGTTTATTATCGATAATTTGTCATGAATATTCAGAAAAATACGGGCGGTCACATGCCCATGGGCGACATTGTATAAATATTAAACTGAAGCGTATTCATTTTTATTATTTTATCATGAATACAAAATTATCATTAGTTACCATTAATCAATTTGAATCGAAAAAATCACATTACTTAACGTTTCCGTGTTTAGATAAGAGTATCTGACAAATGGAGTTGATGATCAGAATCAATAAAACTCTACTAAAACCCACACTTCAAACCGGAATACAGCAAAACTACTCGATCACAACATTATTACAGAGTAAATACTTGCTATTTTGTTCAATATTGGCTCTCCAACAAGTACTAACACTAAAATACCAATAAAATATCGTGTTTAAAATAGTGTAATTTTTAGGGTTCCGTACCTGAAAAAGAAATAACGAAACCCTTATAGGATCACTTCGTTGTCCGTCTGTCTGTTTGTCAATCTTTCAAGATCCATTTTCTCAGGAATGCGTGGAGGTATCAAATTGGAATAAATATCAAATATGTAGATCTATGGTGCCTTGGAGCTCTAAAAAGTCAAGCTTCTAATTCAACGCAATAAATAAATACGGCCGTTTAAGTGACATATTTTGATACTCGCAAATAAATCAAAACCCACAGGGTACTTCTCGTTGACCCAGGGCAGGAAGCAAGGTCTCATTTAAACACAAGTAAGGGGAAAAGATCAGGAGGTCGTTAACTTGTAGTTTTAACACAAAAAAAAAAAATGTGATTACATACTTACATTTGCAGTTGGAGAATCGACCGTGACGTATATCGATATAAGGGAGAACATGTTTTGCAACTACAAAGTTAAGTTTGTTTTTGGAACAAATTCATTCCAACTACGGAACCCTTCTTTGTGCTTGGTCCGACACGCACTTGGCCGGTTTTTTTTTACAGGTACGTTCTGGCGCATCCTCAATGGTCAACCCCACGTTTGTTCAAATCCAAGATAGAAGGTGATAACAATGTACATTGGTAAATCGATAGTACTAATGGTTCTATCTCTCTTTATGCCAAAAATCTAACCTCACAAACAAACTGAACTACACAAAAGAGAACCGTTTCCGTCTCCCGTATCTTTAACGGCAACAATCGGCGGATTCTAGCTATTAATGAAGATTTAACGAGACCACAGACCGCCACCAATTAAGTTCTGGCTTTGATCTTCTGCATAATTGAATCGGTTCGACGTACAGCTAGAGTTCTAGGGGCTTGCTCCTGACCCCCAGTCGAGGGATATTTTTTGAGCTTAGTATTTGCATACTGATTGTGGAAATAATGGTAATGTGGTCTTTGTTAGGGGACAGTGAATGGATGTAGAGCTGTGATGCATAATTATGTGTTGTTGATGCCCGGGTTGGTTATTAACTGTATCAAAATAGATGCGAAACTAGTTAAAAAGTTACAGTTCCGAGTCTAATGTGGGAATTCAAAGTTTTATTTTCTTGTGTTCTTGTGTAAATTGTTAAAGAAGTATTAAAATAAATTGATACAAATGCTATCAATGTACCCACAGATGTCCCGACTCAATACACGGAATTAACGAACGGTCATACAATTGCGGTTTTAATGTAAAAGGTGCTTTGTTTTCTGCGGTATATAGTCGTAGCACTGTATTCAAAAACTCGTTTTTCTGCAGCTATCTATAGTTTTGTTTTTCTGTGATGAAATCCTCACCACCTGGGGCATTCTCCCCATGGGTTATGTCGGACTCTTACCGACTAAAACCTGTAAAAAAGGTACCGACAAAAACGAGTCCTTCCACTAAAATGAGTTGGGGACTCGGAAGATACTTGTACATTCGCCGCACCCCCGATTTCAACGCCCGATCCCACGACCAAACGTCACACGGAACACTGCATGCCATCTCTTTGGGCCTGACTGCTGGAGCGACGACACAGCTCTAAAAGTTATCTATCCTTTTTTTTGTGATTTTTCTACTAAAGAAAACAATACGGATTAATTGTAGCTCTTGCATAAACCAGTCAAGTTACTAATAAACACGTGCATTCCCAAACCCTGCAATGGTAACTAATTACCTAATACTCTAGGTACTAGGAAGTAAGTGCGGCTTATATACTTAACTTCACTTTCATTTCGCTTCACGGGAACTATAGGGGTGCTAAGTAGGCTCTTGGCTGTCCTTGATGCAATATTGAATAAACTGGTTGCAAGGATTATTCTGTAACTTTATTATTTGTTGAATAGAATAAAAGCTTCTTCATTTATGTGTTTATTTTCATTTATAGGTATTTTGTATTTGTATAGGCTCGAGGGGCTAAATAATAACAGTCGCATTGGTCGATTTTTAAGGTTAAGCAACGTTTGTCGATCTATACACGTGGATGGGTGATCAAACATTGCACACCGAGACCGCTCCGTGCACGTTAACCAGTTGGTCCCAGTTATCATTCGTAGATATTTGACAGTCGTTACGGGTAGTCAGAAGCCCGAAAGTGTAACAACCAGTCTTGCCAAAGAGTATCGAGTTACTCAGTAACTGGGTTGCGGACGTCAAATAGGCAGTCGCTCCATGTATAAAGGCGCTGGCCCACCGCGGCGCACCCTGTGCACGGCACATTTTATCTGTGTGGATTCGTTTGTTTGACAACGTGGGTCTACGTTGCCACTGCAGGACACACTATACACGACTATTAACCCAAGACTATGTCACGACGCCCCACCACCCGCAGTGAAGCTAAGCAGACGCACGCTTCCGTGTACAGCATGCATAGCGTTGACAGGGTTGAGCTCCGTGGGCGCATTATTCGAGCAAGCCACGCGTGAAACAATGACGTCATTAATTTTGTATTCGTGCGTAGCGTTAAAACGCTAGGCAGATTAGTCACCTCCAGTGACAGTGACATTCACTTTTTATTGACTATGATAATAGAAAATCTTTCCATAATTGTACAATTAGGCAAATGAGAACCCGAGATCCTTACAAAACATTATCACAAATTACAAACTTTATCCCAATCATTTTTCCTAACAAAATTACGATCTAAGAGCAGAGACTCGAAACAATATTCGAAGCTCTAATAAGCGGCGAAGAAACAGCTGTTAATTTTAATAATTTTAATAATTCCCCTTATCTCCGCCTTGGTGCCGCTCCTTTGGATAATCTGTGCCGTAGTCCCTTTTATAATTAAAGGCAAATAAGAAGCCTACTGAATAGTTTAGATGTTCGTATGGAGATTAGAGTGAGGAATATCGATTAGCGTATGTAGCGTTGTTAAGTATAAGTTGTGACTTAAGATTGAGTTTCCTTAAAACAGGAAGACGTTGTTTTATGTTTTATTGTTACATATTAAACAATGGTAACATGACATACATGAATGCTCTTAAACATACAGTTAATTAGTAAGCAATTATAATCATTCTATTAACCAAGGACATTTTAATTCACACCATCCCACGATAAAATCATCCAACGACAATTAATTGTCTTTATTCGACGAGCTTTTTGGAACTTTATTGTGCAGTACTGTTCCAATTATCATCTAAACGATTTTCATTCTGACCATTTAGGGCCCGTGTAATCGGGCCCTAAATGGTCAGAATGAAAATCGTACCACAACCACGCCACATCGCAGAGACAATATTTGGGCATGCAATGGTTATGTGTGAATAGTGATTGCGTTGTAGTAACTACAAAATCAAAACAAACGGTCGACGCAACGTTTTGCGGCCGCTAGTACGTGGTATCGCTGGTGATTGCTCGCTGGTGGTATAGCCACACGGATGATTTTAACGGCCAAACGTTGTCCGTGAGAAAAAAGTATTCATTTTCATACAAATTAGCGCCGTTCTCGTGTTGACGTGGCGATGTGGTGTGACTGTGGTGTGGTTGTCGAACGTGTTATTGAGCTGTTAATGGCACTGTTTTGTTTGATTTACTGCCATGTCAAATTGTTCTGCATACACTAATTAAATGTTATCGTTACATTTACTGTTTTATAAGCCACAATTCAGCTATCTCTTTCATTTGTTAAGCATTTTAAACTATTTCCCACAAAATACCTCCGTTTAACCATTTTGTGAGGCTTTCATAATTTTAAAATACACTAACTCTTTGCGATATGAGCTAACGTGGTAGACTAGGCTACTTAATCAAAGGATTTTATTACTCCCTAAGCAAATGTAATGGAGAGAGTGTGTGAGACTGAAGTGTTAGAAGTCCTGAAATGAAAAAGGAGTACCATGTAATATTAGGGTAGAGGTAGGGGAATACTTGTATACTAGGTATGTCAACATAGACTTTTATTTATTTAAATTTTTATTGGGACTCGAAGGCTTTTGATACACTGCACTGTTTTATTACGGTACAACGTATAAACTGCGCGGTAGCAAAACGTGTCGGTCAACAAGCTTCCATGGTGATTCATAGAACATTGACACGGCGAATATACCATAGTTTTGCACGGCAAGAAAAACGTGTGTGTACAAAGCGCTAACTGAATGTGCTCAGATTACCTTTCGTTTTTTTTAAGTTTTCCAAGATTGGCTTCAGAAGTTTAATAGCGGGTGAAATCGCGCGCAAAACCTGATGAAATGAAGGGTGGTGGTATTTTCTTGGCCAAGAAATTCAAAGGGTCTCATTACACGGTGGTTGAATCGTCTAAGTCAATATGCTATGGGGACCCACAGCACAGCGCTGATTTTCAGTGACGCACGGAAACCAAGTCAGGTTTAATGAATTTGATGTTATGTCATGTGTGGATGGGTTTACTGAGTAAGAGGTGGCCTATCCTCTGCTGGAAACTACATGAAACGTTACCCCAACATACAGTATCAGAGGAAAATTCTTATAAACTAGTTTATGAGAATATCCCACTGAAAATGCAATAAAAATATTACTAAACACTTCAGGCGTGGGTAAATACGAGCCGATAAAAGCAGATAGAAAACAGTAAATCAATTTATTTATAAAAACCATCTCTAGACGAAGACCAGAAACCAATTTGTTAAGGCCCACAAACCACATTTTTCCACCCTTATTGAACGGAGAATTAATTAAAATTTCATTATTCAAGAAAAGATTATAACTTCCTTTTAGTCATTTGCATATTTGACTGAAATATTTAAAGAAATCCTCTTTAAGAGGCGTCTTATTAAATTTGTTATAAGCGTTTCGTTTCGAGTTCGCGTTTCTCTTGAACTTGTATTTCTTTTCCTCTGTCCAGAACTCCGGATCTCCGTACTAAATTCAACCCAACTTTTTTTGGGTACAAATGAATTTTAAGTAGTTTATGTAACTGCTTAATTTCATGAATTATTTTTATAACCATCAGTTCGATTTTTTTGAATACTTTGTTCAGTTTTTTTCTTTCTGTAAATTTTTAGACTTTTTTTCGCATTGTAGGTTATCGGAGGCGATCGGCGGCGACGATCTCTCGCGTCCGGCCCTGGTTCAGGCCATGGTTCGGAGCGAGAGTGCATGGGAGGCCATCACCTCCTTCTGCGAAGCAGTTATGCTTACGAAGGAGGAGGCGAAGCGCGCGAGGGAGATGCAATATGCGCGCCCTCGCGCCCCTAGTAGCCGCAGGAGACGCTCGGGCGTCGGGAGTCGCGAGCCGATTTCCGGCCACCATAGGCGCGGGCTTGCGGACGGTGAGCAATGGGTAGCTCGCCGTCCGATAAGGAACAGGCCCGGGTCGATGGCGCATTGTGTTCCACGCGCGCCTCAAAGAGATGTCAGCACCAACTGACGGGGTCCGTAAGAACCAATGCCTGCTGGGGTTGCGGGTTTGTTCGAAAGGGAAATCGCGGCCACGGCACACAGGCAACGGAAAGAACACGGGTGGGTTTTAGTCAGTAAAAGTCTGACACACCCTCCCGCTCCGGCCAGAGTGGGAGAAGTTATTTGATCATTTCCCCACCCTCAAAAAAAAAAAAAAAAAAAACTTTAAAGTCTCCGGTTGGTCTTTCAAATATTTATATGTATTGTCTAAATACTTGTTTACCTTTTGCTATTTTTAAGTTATCATAGAAATAGGTATTTATTGAACGTGGACCCTCATGGTACAGCTGGTTCATAAATTCAAGGTCACTCAGCGCGCTATGAAACGGGCTATGCGACTATGGAGTCTCTCTGAGATCGGATCCGGATCGAATCCGGCAGAGAACCAAAGCTGTCGGCATAGCTGACAGAATAAGCAAGCTGAAGTGGCAGTGGGCCGGCCAGCCATATTAACTGTAGAACCGATGACCGTTAGGGTAGACGTGTTCTAGAGAGGAGACCACGAATCGTCAAACGTAAAGTAGGACGCCATCAGGCTAGATCGAGCGACGATCTTCGCATGGTGGCGGGTAGCAGCTGGATGAGAGTTGCCGATAATTGAGCGGAATGGGCTGGAATTGGAGATGCCTATGTCCAGCAGTGAGGGGGCGAAAGGTTCTGGAGTGGTGACCGCGAACCGGAAAACGAAGCGTCGGAAGGCCTCCCACAGGATGAACCGATGACCTTGATGATGGATGCGGGAAGCAAAGAATCGGTCGAAGTGGCGGTGTTTCGGGGAGGCCTGTGTTCAGCAGTGGGCGTCTTTTGGCTGAAATGATGATGATGATACCCAGCAGTGGACTGCTTTATGCTGATGAAGTTTTTTTTTTTTTTTTTTTTATTCTGTTTCGGGCAACAATAAAATCCATCTTGTTAGTGAAAAAATACCTTAAAACTAATGTTAGTAATACAAAACACACTATCAACACATAACTAATTAAGTGTCCGAGGCAGGTTGCTCAGTGAACGATCAAGCAAGAGGTCAGCTACCTAGTTGACCATCCTCTCCCCAAATGCCTCAGAACACTGGAGTAAGGACTCCGCCACTAATTAATAATTATAGAAGTGCAATTTTTTTTTCAGATTATCTTTTTAAAAACGTGTGATTTTATGGCTAAGCCCAAAAAAAACTCGAATTCCATGCAAGCAATCTTCTCATACATGTATCAAATTGATCAATCAAAGCGACATCTACGTCCAATATCAATCATAATTTTCTCAAGTCTTACTTTTATATCGAGTACAAACCACACCCAATATTCTATCAATTTATTCTCTCAGAGAAACTTCCCGGAGCATATCAATCATAGGCTCGAGGTGCATGATTGAAGGATTGAAGGGAAAATCGTTGACAGAAAGGTAAACGTGTTCCGCAGAAGTTTTTAAAAGACTTGTCATCGAAGACAATGATTAATGCATCGATTGTGGCGGGACAAAGTGAAAATGTCACTTGTATAGGGAGAATTATGGCAGGAGATTGTTTATGGGATGAATGAGTGGGTCTGTGAAAGTAAGAGGTTCTTCATTGAATTGTTTTTCAAGTACTTTTGAGCGAGGTGATAGTTTATTCTATAGCCGGACTCTGACATTTTTAAATCAGCCAAGTACGAGTCGAATTCGCTCCCGAAGGGTTTCGTATCATCGTACAATATTTAACACTACATATTTTTAAAGACGTTGCTTGTATAGTCGGTAATAAAAGGAAGGTTAGCAATTCGACATTTGTATGTGTGTAATATTATTGGAACTGCAAGATATTCACATATGATAATCTGTTAGGGCTTCCAAACAAACATACAAAATTTTATAGGTGTATGTATGTTTGTATGTATGTTTGTCCTCGCATATCTCCGAAACTATTAATCGGATTGTGATTATTGTTTTTTTATTGGCTTACATTTACTTCAACTTAGGGTACAGTGCAAGTTTCATCAAAATCGGTTCAGTCGTTTTCAAGATATGGACGTGTAAGTGCGACGGCCTGGCTTATTGATACGAGCTACGGGTGTGGTGTCATAGGGAAATATCTCAAAATCGTGGTCAAATTCTAGCGCGTGTTAGAAAAAAAAACCAGCCAGGTGCGTATCGGACCACGCAATGAAGGGTACCGTAGTTGAAATGTTTTTTTTTTTTTTTCTCAATAACAAACTTAACTTAGTAGTTACGAAACATGTTCTCTCCTACATTGATATACGTCACGGTCAATTCTACAACTGCAAATGTAAGTTTATAATCGCATAAATATTTGGTTGTTTCAAAAGTTTGTTCGGATCTAACTCATCTATAGAAAGGCCATCAAGCGAATTAAACCCTACTCAAAGCAACATAAGCTTGACCCTTTGCAAATAACCTTTTGCCTGCAGTTTCAAGTGTTGTGCCCTGTAACTTATATACAGTACAACACCCATGCTGCCATTGACCAAGCCGTCTCAGCATCATTTTTGAACTTTTGATCCCACTGCCACTTGAAGTTGAGTTAAAAGTCCAACACATTTGTTTGCGTCGGTTGAAATTACGTTTCCTGGCGGGCGGCGTTTTGCTATAAGTAGCTGCTTGTCTTGACTCGTTTGTAGCCTTACTTAAACATATCCGTTTTTTACATTGGGCAAGCAAATTTAAAACAAACAATACTAGTTTTTTTTTACTTAAAAAATCAATCAATGCTTACAATGAAATCTTTAAATATTTACAACAAAAAAAAACTCCTTATTACAAACAAATACTCTAGTTTTGATTAGAACTAAAAATTACGAAATAAAATAGTAATTTAAAAAAATTAAACCGACTTCGAAAGAAATTAACTCGAAATGATGAAATAATATTTTTAAATCTACACGAAATTAACCACAAACGAAATTAAAAGTAGGTACGAAACAAATTAGGGGCCTACAATTTTTTTTGAGGTCGGTGCCAGCACTTAAGAAAAGCACCTACTTATTATATAAGGAGAAACTCACTGACTCACATATATCGACGTAAGGCAAAACTACTGGAACTAGGAACGTGTTAACGAGCACTTTTATAATGTTGGGGAGCACTGGAAGGGGAAAATTCCAAAAATTAAAAAAAAAAGGGGGCGAAAAGGACGGGATTTCGTTTGTATGACAAATCTTATTCCTTGAGTTAATAAACTTGAAACTTGGCACAAAAAGGACTAGGCTTGCATGAATTCAAGATAGCATTTCAATCATTAACCGTTGTGCACAATTTCTGAGCAGTAACCGGACAAAATGTACTAGGCATGCATGAATTCGCGATAGTATTCAATCATTATGTTATGCTGCTAAATGATTTGGATGAATCAGTTTATAACCTGGATTAACACATAGGATACATTTTATCCCCATAGTTCCGTTTCCACAGGATAATTTTCGACTTCCACGCGAGTTAAAAGCTAGTATAGTAATAATGTGATACAAGTACGACTATTATTAAAAAATTAGGTTGTTATGTAAAATGTCTTCTAACTCCGTTTTGTATCCGTTAAATCGTTTCTATTTTGATTAAGTTTTATAGTCGATACCTTTGCTGGCACCGACCTCAAAAAAAATTGTAGGCCCCTAATTTGTTTCGTACCTACTTTTGATTTCGCTTTGTTGGTTAATTTCGTGTAGATATAAAAATATTATTTCATCGTTTTGAGTTAATTTCTTTCGAAGTCGGTTTAATTTTTTTTAATTACTTTCTTATTTTTATTATTTGTTGACGGCTATAGTAAAATACCTCTGTGAAAATTTCAAGTGTCTACCTATTAGGGATTTATTTCAATAATATTTGATTTATACATTAACTATGTATTATATACATTATGTACATATATGTATAGGAAAAAATAAGAAAATAGAATAAAGGGAAGAAGCTCATTGGGTATAAAAAAAAATCGTCCGCATCGCTATCAGCGGGTAAAATGCCCAAAAGGCTGGCAGCATTGCCACATTGCACGGCAATGCTGATTCTTTGGCCTAAGAATTGACCAGCCCTCTTATCACGTGAAGATTCGACCAACCGCTTGGCGATGTCCTGAAATATTCGATGACCACTCAGACCCCTAGTGTTTAAACCCCAAACGGGCCAAACATATAGCTACCAATAAGGTTGTTATATTTGCGCCGTTTGAGGTTTTTTGCACGTGCAGCAGCCCCAGCACAGACCGCCATGCTAGGAAGATGGGATGGCGCAAGGGTGTCGACACAGGTTGCATCCCACGCCTAAGGCCTACCCAACTTCCAAAGCTTATTAGTCATTCCTTCTGGCCTCTTTCCATCGAAACTCTACCTATTACGATTCAAAAGATACTGCCTTGTGACAGACGGACAAACAGATAGCGGAGCCTTAGCAATAGGGTCCCGTTGGATTTGGAACCTTAAAAAGTGCATAGTCGTTATTGAACCTACAAAGTTTTTTTTGTGATCCAAAGATTTTCCATACATTTTTCTATTCTACCTTTAATTGACTGTGTTATTAATCCAATCGTTATATTTCTGATAAACTGTTGGTTCCTGCGCCCAAATAAATAAATAATAGCTTCTTAATGATTAATTATTGTAATCAGATCCGTCTACTCGAGATTTTTTTATACCTAAGTAATAGGTATAGTCCTTATTGTTAGCATGCATTGACTTCCTGTTAATATTATATGTAGTAAATGTAAAAAACTACTAACTTCCGCTTTTCGAAAGGACACATGACTTGAAAAGATTTGTCGTAAAACAATAAATAGTCAAATCAGTCCAGCTGTTCTCAAGTTATACTATACCAACAAACATCATTTAATTTTTATTATATAGATTAAGCAAATACCTACCTACCATCTCATAAGTTGTTTTTCCTAAATTGGCAATTTAGCCTTTAAGGCTTGTGCAGACTAGTGCGACTTGTCGCGCGACGCGACACCAGTTATTGTTATTTTGTGAAGTTTTCTTAGAAATTGTATTGTTCGTGTCGCGTCGCGCGACAAGTCGCGCTGGTCTGCATAAGCCTTAAGTGTAAAGAAGGGTAGATAATAGCAATTTTCAAGCTAAAACTGAGGCCGTTGTTATAGCAGACTTGAAAACGATTAATAAAAAGAAGATTAAGTAAAAAATATATTAAGGTCCATAAAACCGACTGGAGCAGACTATGAATGTTTTATTGGTCGAAAACTCGCAAATCTATTTTTGTACAAGTCGCACTAGTCTGCACTAGTGCGACTTGTCGCGCGACGCGACACCAGTTATTGTTATTTTGTGAAGTTTTCTTAGAAATTGTATTGTTCGTGTCGCGTCGCGCGACAAGTCGCGCTGGTCTGCATAAGCCTTAAGTGTAAAGAAGGGTAGATAATAGCAATTTTCAAGCTAAAACTGAGGCCGTTGTTATAGCAAACTTGACTTGAAAACGATGAATAAAAAGAAGATTAAATAAAAAATATATTAAGGTCCATAAAACCGACTGGAGCAGACTATGAATGTTTTATTGGTCGAAAACTCGCAAATCTATTTTTGAGTGCATGTAACTTATATTTCGTTTGTGTAAATGTTATCCTTCCGGATTATTTTATTTTTGTTGTTTTAGAGGATGGTTTTGTTAGCACTATTTTTAAGCTGCTTATTTTAGCGTGTTTTTTTTTTAATTTTAATACTAAACGGAGCTTGTGTTTCGAGGATTACGAGTTCTCAAAAAGTATTTTATTTTTAGGGTTACTGAAATAAAACTAAGGGATTCTAATCAGCCGAATCATTAAAATTTCTCATAGTTACTGAAAATATTATTGCTCCATAGTAGTCCTCCAGACCGAATTTCTGCTAAGGCAACCAATCTCAGCGGAAATCAGCCTTCAGTGCGCGAGATATTATAGTGCATAAGTGTGTGCGCAGACACAGGTGCACTCTCTCTTCCCTCACTTTCATGGTCCGATGGGACGGTAACCCGACATGACCGGAGAGAGATCAGCATGGTATCCGCCAACTTCCAAACTCCGCGCTGTTACTAAGAAATTCTTACTGGAAAAATCCAATAACACTTTGCGCGACCCGGGAATCCAACCCAGGACCCCACGCTCAGCAGTCGCACTTGCGACCACGAGACCAGCAGGGCGGGGCTCCATACTACATATGAACCAATTAATCATCTCTCAAACGGATGCAGACAAGCGGATTACATATATTTTACTTTTTATTGTATTTCACGTACCTATTTATTTTTATTTTTTATTATATTTATTTAATTCTGTATCTATCTATCCGTGACATCACTGCGGGCCCTATCAGAATACCAGCTTGACATTTTTAAATGTCGCAGCATCATGCTGAGATAGGAGCATTTTGGCCTCGTCCAGGACTTCCTTCTTTTAATTTTAATGTTAACACTTTGTTCTCCACCTTCTGAATCCAGTTTGCCCCAGCTGGCTTCTTAAAGTCATCGTCCTTCTAATTCATCACTGACGTTTACTATTTAATCTCTAAAAAATATTAGCTTTAGCTCATATCATGTATCGTCGTAAGCAAAACAGCTGAACACTCCAAGTCACATTCAAACACGTTCTATGTTCGTGTAACATGTTCCTACCCAATAATTTCAGCTACATTCTAACGGAAACATGTTATATCCCCAAGCATATTTCACATGCGCAATTACTACATTCAAAATTTATCGCGCAATAACGATATAATGACGGAAATGGTAGCGTCGTACAAGACGTATATATTAAAATTAACGTCCGGGCCACGATGAAGGGATGCCCCGGGATAAATTAACCTTTACATATGGTTGATATGTGGGACTGTCTGTATGTTGCCTTATTTCAGAAAATAATTCTGGCTAATATGAGGAACGATGAACGTGTGAGAACGAAGCGAAAGGAATATGTTTTTTTTTCTTGCCCTGCATCTCACCTGATGATAAGTGATGAGCAGGCCGAAGGTGGAAGCGAGCTTCACCCGAAATCCTCAATCACAGAGTAACGGGCTATCTTATGTCTAACCGCCGAAACACAACCATGCTGTTAACATTGTTTTTATGGCGATAGACTTAGATAAGATGGTGTTACCTAGCCAAGTGGACTTAGAACAAGCCCTACCACCGACCAAATCGAGCAGAAAATTGAAATGTCGTGATGACGAGGTTGTTGTTAGAACTCGGATACCCGTTATAAAATTATGAGAAATTAATAGAAAATCTTGAAACGTTAAATAGTTTCAAGGAACAGTCAAGTCTCCTAGCTGTAGTCACTTCTGTGAAATTTAATTGAAGTGCATATTTTATTGTAATTTCACCATCATGAATAATTCTAGAATGTTGGTTCTATTATTCATCACGACAATATTTTTAACTCTCATAATTACACCATTTTCAATCAATTGCATTATATTTCCAACGTAAGTGAAGTTTGTACTGTATTATAATTTTATTTTAGCTGAAGAAAATGGTACAGTTAAAAACCACAGAGCCTTTATATTCCCACCATAACAGTACCTTTTTTCAAGCATATTCAAATTCGAGTCGGGTCAACCCGAAATAAAATTGCTCACCCAGCCATATCCTGGGCCATGAGCTAGTGAAGATTACCCAGTTTTGTTCATATAATTATGTTGTATTCATGTCGCGTTACGAGGGATCCGAAATTGAGATGGATTCCTGACATAGGTGTGAAATTAACGTCCAAATTATTTTTTGGTAATTTATCAAAGTCCGTGATTAGGTCTTCTAATTGTGTATAATGAGGGTTCGCATAATTACGTGCTGGTATGGTATCCCGTGATTTCTATTGGAGGAATTCTCTGTATGTAGCGTGTATTACAACTCCGCCACGTGTAGGATCGGCGTGGTTCCTAAACTTGATGAATGTGTTATGTCTTTTGCCTTTTTACCCGACCACGGCAAAACCAAAAGGAGGGTTAATCTTTTTGAAGAATAAGGATGACTGGCTAAGGAAATATAACTACCGTTAGCGTGTATCATAAATGTGTGGTTTTATTTAAAAGTGTGGTACAGACCATCAAGCTGAACAACTTTCTTTATTAAATTAAATTATCAACTGTCCCATACAAAGCTTCAATACTTTCTGATACTCGCTGTATAATATTATGAAGACTATAGGTAAGTCTTGGAATTTACCACTTTCTCAAAGATTGGACATTTTGGGAATTGGACATTTTGCGAATTGGACATTTTGGGAGTTGAACATTTTGGGAATTGGACATTTTGAGCAATGGACATTTTGGAATATGGAAATTTTGAAACCATGTGACATTTTGAGAATTAAACATTTTGACCCTGAACGCCGAGTTTGTCATACACCAGCATCCAACACAAATTTCACAAACACTGTTTAGGAAAACAATACCTACACATTCACCCAATACATCCTTTGTTATTACACAATTCCATTCCATCAGAATCGTGACATTAATTACATAAATGCGCCATGTTAATAGGGATGATGCCTGGGTAAAAAAAATGAAATTCTAATTAGTCCGTCAGTTAGATAATAAAAAAATATTAGACACGTATTTTATGCTTTATCATATTAATAAAAAAATAGTTAGATAAAACGCATTTTAAGTTGGGGAGTGGGGGTCGATACGTCACTAGTACGTATAAAATCTACATACTTGTGACGTCATGGCACATTTTACCTCAATGTATCGCCGTAATCTTTACATTACGTTAAAAAAGAAAAAAATACGTGTCCAATATTTTTTTATAATCTCAAAGACGGACTAAAAAAAATATTTAGTCGTCATCCCTATTGTTATCCAGAGTAAATAAGTTCCTTGGTTGCTAAGTAACCAACTAACCAAATGCCAATCAAAACGTCATACAAATAGTTTTCTGAGAGCTGCGCGCACAGATTACTCTAAGCCGGCGGCGCGCGAGTTGATGCCGACTGAACGGAATATTGCCATTTTAAATATTGTATTTTATAAACATGCAGAATTATTGTATAATTATTTTATTTTTAAAGCTTATTCATATCTCATTGTATGCTGCACCGGTCGGTCATAACGTCAACACCAGCTGTCGCTGAAAACGCGCTGGGGTTGTCTCACATACGGTCGCAGCATTAGGCTGAGCAATGGCCGTCTTGCGTGGATGTGGCGTATATTTTCCCCCAACTGGTCCTTTTTTGTTTTGTGTTCTTTCTTTGCGTCATGTTAACCGCAAATAAACATATTTTCTTTCTTTCTTTATTAACATTTTTTTCTGAGAAACACCTCCAGCATTTAACACTATGAGCATATGATGTTTACTTCACAAGATGAATCAAGTAACTCGATATCAAATTATATCGGAATCCCGGTACCTGCCGTTCAGCATATGGCTATAATTAACACCTGCCAGAGCACAATGGAGAATTGACAGGTTGCTACTACATTGTCTGTCTCTGAAGCAATTCGTCCCCTCTGAGACAATGTGGGATGATTATGTCACTTTGGTTGTTGGGGACCTAAATTATTAATTTCTAAGGTAGGGTAGCTTTAATATTTCAGATGACATGTGGATTTCTCGTTTCTTGATGAAACTGTAAAGTTCACTGCTAGGTCAAAAACATTTAAGGTAGGTCTAGGAGCTTTCTTAGACCTTCAAAAATGTTAGGTAGGTACCTACCGACCTTTACTACGTGGCAGCCAACGGGTAAACAATGTGTTAGAAACTCTTTTATATAGATAGATAGATCGTTTATTTGGCGCACACAAGACATAGTACAACATAACAAAAGCACGTTTAAATAATAACTAAATACATGAATAACAGAAGTATCTCCGACATCATCTTGTCGTTATCCCAATTTATTTGAGCTGATGCTGGTTTTTATCTTCCATGCACCTCTAGTAGCCATATTCTCAGTACCCCCTTTCTAGTTCAATTATCAGTGTACAAAATTGAGTTTAATTAGGCCAGTGAACCAGAATTTACTTTACTGAAAACCTGATAAAAATCTGCTGCTGCATAAGTTCACATAAATCGAAAAACATCAGGGTACAGCAGATTTTTAGGGTTCCGTAGTATGTAAATAAGGAACTCTTAAAGCTTTTTTTTAGGGTTACCTTACTCGTAAAGTGGGGATGTTTTTTTCCCCTCATCTATCCGATGGTGTGGGGTGTCGTTCAAAAATATTGTGAGTTTGTGATAACCATTTTTGGATTCAGGGATCCGCTTGCGAAATATAAAGCCTTAAAGTGCTAGTTTTTGTTAGAGTCAAGTGTGACCCCACCTGCCAGCTATATGGTTGGTTTTGGATATGTGAAAAAAATCACGGCAGTAGTGTATATAACGAAATTAAAAGGAAAACTATCACAGCTAAGTAAGCTTTACAAGTTAACGAGTAATAATCGATCAACTTACATTTGCGGTTGCAAAAACATGTTCTCGCATGCATTCCGTATGGGAGAACATGTTTTTCAACTACAATGTTAAGTTTGTTCTTGCGATAATTTCATCCCAACTATGGAACCCTTCATTGTGCGTGGTCCGGAATACACTTGGCCGGTTTTATTTTATCGCGACAGTAAAAGTTGGTCATAATGACACCTTCAGATTTTCAGTTATTTCGTACCCCTTGTATGCATGAACCATTAAAGTTTAACGAACACCACATTTTCGTTATGATTTGATGTATACCAGCTTAATTTCCAACATTGGTATACACGTGTACATATTCCAAGTAATTAGAGATCAGCCCGGCTAACGACGTCGCCGCTTATTTGATTGCGTCGCTAAATATTATCTTGTGGTAGTTGTGTTCCGACTCCCCTTTGAGGGTTGGTTTCGCAACCTTATCAAGTGTTAACTGCTGTATGTTTCTATATTATAATTACGTTTTGGTATTTCGTCTACACTTTAATTATTGATGAAGCGAGTATATCTATCTATGTACCTGTGTTTGGGATTTTAATAACATATCACGCATGTATTTCTCAAAATTTTAGGGAGAGTACACCCACATTTCACCAGTTATGTTTAAGTTCCATGTAATAGGGAGTGAACCTTTAGAGGCATGAGAAACAGGGCTTAAAGTTCACTCATCCTCATTAGAAAAGGGAGGTTACTCCGACCAGACGGGTGTCGTGTCTGGCGGGCAACTGCCCAACGATTGATGTCGGATAGTCCTATATATGTCGCGTTTATTCTGGAAGTGGGCAACGTCGCAAATAGATGTCAAATATTTAGTTGTTTTGATTAATTTGGCAATATTACTGTATGGAAATAAGATATCTGGCTAACTAGGGAACTAGAATATTAATAAAGAATTGCAATTATAACATTGAATTTGAAGTTTCCAAATCCTTTTTTTACATCTAAAACTAAATATTCGGTGTTACGATATAAATTATTGCATTTCATAATCAATATTCTAGTTCGCTAGTTAGCCACATTTCTTATTTCCAGATACGTACAGTAATATTGCCAAATTAATCAAAACAACTAAATATTTGACATCTATTTGCGACGTTGCCCACTTCCAGAATAAACGCTCTTAATGTCTTTTAAAAAACTCAGTTCAAATTAATTTCTACTAAATGTTTAAAGTATAAAATGTCTAAAAACCTTATTAAAAAAACACACGCGGGTCTTTGTGGTCCATGTAGTGTACCAACAAACTCTCACTGAACATGTACCTTTTTTATTTATTTTTTGAGGTTGGGAAATTATCAAATAACTTCTCCCGCTCTGGGCGGAGCGGCAGGGTGTGTCAGACTTTTACTGACTAAAACCCACCCGTGTTCCTTCCGTTGCCTGTGTGCCGGGGCTGCGATATCCCTTTCGGACAAACCCGCAACCCCAGCAGTCATTGGTCCTTACGGACCCCGCCAGTTGGTGCTGACATCTCTTTGAGGCGCGCGTGGAACACAACGCGCCGTCGTCCCGAGCCTGAACATGTACCTAGCCACTAATTACTGAATATATCTTTAATCTTTCTTTTTAGCTTGAAGACAGTATAGTAAATCTGTCCAGCGATGACTGGTAACTTTATTTTTTGAAGTCAGTGAGCTGACTTCGCGCCCTCAAATCAGTCCAGTTGACTTACCTACCCGTCTATTTTCGGGCCCAGTATCTTCCCCTGCCTGACTTACTGCCGAACTCGTCTACATGAACTCACTGACTGGCTACGAAATTCCGAGTCCCTGTTTCCAGCCACTGCCATCGTATAAACCAGGCATATGGTATATAAGTCCCACATAATGCGGTAAGCTTTTCTCCTTTTCTCTCTCCACTTCGTACAATTTTTCACTTTATAGAAAAGTTCTCTTACAGACAAAATTCTAGAAACTAACTACCTGGATACGAAACAACTCATTACCAACATATTTTACCCAAACGAATAGATCCATAAATCTAAAGTATACAAAACTACGCCTCCTCAAAAGTCGAGTCGTCGTCGTCTTAACTCAATAAAAAGCTTGCGATGATAAATAAAATAGTTCTCGATTATAATAGACCTCACTTCAAGCAGCTCAAATAATAGAGGTTTTATTCTATGAAAAAGGTTTGTGTTCTTATTGTAGGCACTTTGACGAAGTTATATTGAAGACACGTGTAGCCAATAAAGTCAACAGACTTTATTGGTTACACGTGTCTTCTGCATTTGCCAGTTTATCTTGCAAGTTTATCTTGTATTTCTAGATACTTTGATAACAATTTTTTTTTAATGTGTTTAATTTTTCCTCTCGCTTTCCTGCAATCAGTGGGATTGATTTCTTGAAAAGGAACGGAAGTGTGTAACAGGAGGCCGTGGAAGCGCGCGCTATTTGATTTGACCACTGAGCGCATGCGGTGCTAGAGTTGGCCGTCAGATTCGATTTGGGAGGAAAGAGAAGATACAGACAGTAGGCCTCACTTCAGTAGTAACAAAAAAAAGTACAAGCTGGCCTGATATGCTATTGAAACTCTATACACTATACTACGGTAGACCAGCTCAAGGTCATAGTGTTAACACAGACGGGACGTGCGTCGACTGAACTTATGAAACGACCACACAAGGGTACTAACTATAAAAGAGGCTCTAATTATGACTGTTATATAAAGCATATCTAGCTATTCCCATCGGACTATATATGTAGAGTGATGGAAGAGTGAGTCATCTCCCGCGTAGATGGGCAGTCTCTGCTGATATTGGCCGTCATGTCGTGTATGGCCAAATTTTGGTCTGCAGGACTATCTAGCAATTCGCACTACCGATCTGCTGATCGTCTCAAGGAATAGGTTTCAGTTTAGTATAGATACATAGCTTATGTTGACATGATATAAGAAGACAAACCCGACAGGAACCACTAAAAGCATAAATAAGAATCGCCAAGGAATTCTGTTACCAATAAAATAACTCCTTACACAGTTCCCTCAAAAAACATGAATTACCAAAAAACGTCGTTTTAATCAAACGTATAACATGGTTATGATTATGGAGTGTAAAATAAAGATCTCCTACTGGGAATCGGTGGTAAAGACAAAAGACGACTGAATAACAAAGAATCGTGGAATTATGTTGTATTTGCTCATTTTCTTTTGTTTTTCATGTAATTTGATCAAGGGGACTACACGACCTAAACGTTAAACGCAAGTTTTATAATGCCTGAAAGTATAACAATCCACGGCAGTAAAACAAATCGATATACTCATTTATACGATATTCTTCAGGATATATGCTAAGATATGAAACACGAAGATACCTCTATACAAATATTTTAACGATAAACAATCTTATTAATATACATGAAATCATTCTGATTTTTTGTTAGATTATTCTACAAGCAACATAATAGCATAGTAGTTTTTTTTTCTCTAATTAATAGATTTTTTTGAAAATTGATAATTGCTTCAGATTTTGCAATAAATGACCTGCGTTGTGTCATCGCGTTCTGAAATGAAATTGAAATGAAATTGTTTATTCTGTAAATAGGATATAGGAATCACTTTTACACGTCATATTAAAAATATATTAAATTTTGCTAGATGAGTTCGGCGTTTCCTATCCGACTACTCTGAGAAGAAAAGCCGAAACAAACTCTGAGGTCACAGTCTTTATTAAAGTCCAGACATAATCTTGTTCAAGCCATGTGAGGACCATATAGAGTAGTGTCTGAAATGGGCTTTTGAGAAAAGAACCACACAGATTTGAGTGGACCTGTCCAGTCAGTGCACGCATTTGTCAGTAATCATGGTGCTCAACTCAGAACATAAGGAGCTCAACTCGACGAAAAATACCAAAGAAAGGACATTTGGGTAGGCCGCATAAACTACTCAAACTGCCAGACCATTATTAAAACTAACTGAGAAAGAAAAAAAAGGAGGAACGAAAAAAAAAAAAAAAAAAACCACATAGTCCTCATATTCATAATAGGTAATTAAAATAATATTATACTTTATAAAGTAATCATGTCATTTTGTTTTAATGTTTAAATAAAACTGGTATATTTTAATGATTTTACTAAAAATTCTAGTGTAAATTTTTATGGTTTTATCACAAGGTTTAGCAGAGCGAGCAGCTCAATCCCAAGCTTTTTTATCTTCTAAATAATCTGAAATTTTATAGTAGTTCTTTTCTATGCAGGCCGACAGTGACCGCGTTTTAGCTGTTATTAGCCTCTTAACTAGTCTTTAATAGACATCTATCTGGCGATTAACGTGAAGCAAGTAGAGTTAGCGAATAAAAACGAGTTGGCGAGCAACGAGCAGCGAGTGTGCGACGGAGACGAGGGATTCCGCGCTGATATGCGTACTGTACTAAGCGTGAGCCTCTCAGCAAGTGTTCTCTCCACCGAGCGAGACACCAACGTCACAAGAGCGAGAGAGCTATCAAATAGAGTACTCACTTTCTTTGGTAGCGCCTTTTTTTTTGGGTTGGTATTTATTATATATCTTCTCCCGTTCTGGGCAGAGCGGGAGGTCGTGTCAGACTGTTACTGACTACAACCCACCCGTGTTCCTTTAATTGCCTGAACATTGCTAGGGGCCCTTTCGGACTTTCCCGCAACCACAGCAGGCATCGGTCCTAGCTGACCCCGTCAGTTGTGCTGACATCTCTGCCCGCAAGCCCGCAAGCCCGCGCCTACGGTGGCCGGGAATCGGCCTGCGATTCCCGACACCCAGGGCGTCACTCGTCGTTCATATATATTCATTATTCTTTTAGTCACATGCATTTCCTGGATCCTCTTCACATGCTAACCAAGCGAAACGATTTCCATAGCATTTAATATATATATAATAGTTGCATCATTTTTCTATTCTTCAAGAAAAAGAAAGGTATTTTCCTTGCACCAGTTTATTTTTATTTGAAAACCTCAAGTTTCCAGATAAACAGAAACCCGCACTAGTTTATAAATGAAAAGGGCAGAATACCTATAATACTGGCCCGGTAAGCATTTTTTGACGCTTTTCCGACCTCACGTATCTTTGAACAGCCCAATACGAGCCCTATGGAAGCACCTGATACATTTTATGTGCTTCGTAAAAATGATAGCATCAATCACGGTAGTCATAGTATTATAACCGTCTCTTTCTTTCTTGTGGAGTATTTTTTATTAGTCGTGTTTTGTCTCACTCTCGCTTGCACTGTATTTTCAAGTCTTGAAATATTATGTAAGTGGTAGTTGTGTTGACGAATGGCTTCAAGGATGTTTTGTTAGTCAACAAGATCTAAGAGGCACACAAGACTGGCTTTGGCAAATATACGCTCCACACATTCTAGGTTTCCGTTTAGTTAGTCTGTGCCATTTCGCATACCTCGCTCTTATGGTATTTGCAAGCATATAGACGAAGATTCCGTATTTGCAACCAGTAAAAGTACATTCTTTTTACAAAACAATATGATTATACTTCTTAATTTGTTTAGTTTGCGCACATATAATAATTTGCTAAATATTGTAATGTTTGACGTTAGTAAGTAGGTAGATAAACAAAATTAGAACTTATTTTAACTAATTACCGATGGCAAAACAGCCGTTCGATTCTGTAAAAATATCACCGTGAAACTTAGGTGAAGTGAGCTGTCAATAGTGTTAATCCCTAGCATCCTGCCGGTCGATTCTGTAGCAGTGACAGCTCACTTCACGCTCACTTCACCTAAGCTTCACGTTAATATTTTTACAGAATCGACCGACAGGTATTGAAGGGATTAATAGAAAGTCACACTCAGAAAAGTAAACCATTATCGTCAATCCAAATAAAAACGATGAAAATTGTAAACAAACTACAACCGCATCAAAACCAAATTACCAGAAAAGTAAACAATAAAATTATTGACTTCAGTGACGTCATTATTGCAAGTAAACATTTACATTGCCCCATTAATTTATCATACAAACAAGCAACTTTGTACAAAGCAACACATCTATGAAGTTGTAAATTAAACTCGAGAACTGCAACGCAGTTTGTTCGCAATCCGAGCAACTGTTAATCTCGGTTTAAGCCTCACTAACTACTGTGTTTAAGTATGTGACTTCAATATACAATGTTGGTGAGTTACGTATGTTTAAACAAATAGTGGTTTAGCTCGCGGTATGCCTGGAGGCAAAAAGCTACTACGGTATGCCTGTTGGGTCCGTCAGACCGGATTTTAAACTTTTTATTTTTTCATTTAATTTTTGATAAATAAGTTCATCATCATCATCGTTTCAGCCGAAAGACGTCCACTGCTGCACATAGAACAATTCAGGTACTTGGGTCACATTGTAACAGCTGACGTAAAAGACGTTACGAAGATTGAGCGGGAGCGGAGGGCGTTGTCAGTTAGAGGTAATATGATAGCGCGTAGGTTTGTGCGTTGTTCGGAGGTAAAAATAACGCTCTTTCGACCTTACTGTACATCCCTCTACACAGCCTCTGGGCAAAGTATACTCGTGCGGCATACAGCGCCCTCCGCGTCCAGTTCAATAATGCGTTCAGGGCGGTGGTGGTGCTGCCCCGCCACTGCAGCGCCTTGGGCATGTTCGCAGAGGCGCGCACCGACAGCTTTCACGCGACGATGCGCAAGCAATGTGCGTCTCTCATGCGCAGAGTGCAGGGCAGCGCCAACACCGTCCTGGCGATGATCGCCAACAGACTGGATTGCCCTTATATCCGGCAATGCTGAAGCAGACGTATTGTTACTTTGTGAGTGTTCGTTTTTGTTTGTGCTTGTTATCCTGTGTGTATCCTTTTATGAATGTATGTATATGAGTTTAGTTACTTGAAATAAACTCTTTTTTTTTATAGGCTTCCCCCAAATGGGGGGGTATGCCATAATCGCCACGCTTGGCAGGCGGGTTGGCGATCGCAGTATGCCGTTAAAATGCGTAGAGAACGCTGCTGTCCATTCACTAGTGAGTCCCTTAGTCGCCTTTTATGACACCAACTGGAAGAAATAGGATGGTACTATTCTTTACGCCCGGCACCACACGGAACACGGATAAATAAGTTATTATAATGTATTAATGCTTTTACTAAGGGTATTTAATGGCAGTTAAAATTAAAACATATTACAAATAAACAATTTTTTATTTTATTATATTTAACTCAGCGTTTTTTAACCAAAAAAATAATTCGTTACTCTTATATCATACCTACAGGCTACAGTACTTATTATAGACCCGCGTAAATAAAATAAAATGAGAATAAACACTTTTTTACGCAATTGCAATACTCAACCTGAAAACCAGTGAGTACCAGAACCTCATTTTAGTGTATATACCCTACGACAACAATCCTGTATGGTAGGAGACATAACATAGCACCACAGCTATATTCAGAGGATCATCATCATCATTTCAGCCAAACACCGGCACTTCGACCGATTCTGAGCTTCCAACATCCAGCGGATTTCTGCGGCCTTGACAAGGTCATAGGTCCATCTTGTGGGACGCCTTCGAACGCTTCGTCTTCCGGTACGCGTTAGCCACTCCAGAATCTTTCGGCCCCATCGGCCATCTGTTCTACGAGCAATGTGCCCTGCCCAGTGCCACTTAAGTTTGGCAATTCTTCAGAGGATATGCAGAGGTATCTCCAGAATTCACCGATTCCTTTTGCAAGGCTCATCTAAAAGGTACCGAACCTATTCAAAATATAAGTATTAGTGGCAGAAAAAGAAAGTACTAGTTTTCTAGGAATAACAAACCTAACATATCACGCCTGTTAAGTCCTCAAAGGGTAAGGCAGAGGTGTACCTATATTACTCCCACATTTCGCCAGTTATGTTTAAGTCAAGGGGGCGAGGCTATTGCCATCAACCGGGCACAAATCCAGACTCCGGGCTGAGAAATTCCAGATGGAAAACACAATCAACACTTTGCCCGACCCGAGCATCGAACCCGAGAGCTCATGCTCAGCAGAAGCACTTGCAACCACTACACTAACGTAGCAGTACTCAGTTCTAGGAATAAATAAGTCTTTAACAATATGGTCAACAATACCTTCGTGGAAATCCATGAACATACCAAATTGTCTTTTATCAACCGAAGAGTCACGTGACAATACATCGCAGTGTAGCTAGCACAGTGTTTTATGTCTACCTAAGGAGTAACATAGCACAGTGAACAGTTTTATTACTCAGTGTAAAACAGAACCTAGAGTAGGTAATAAGAATTTAAAAGGGGTAGTTTGAATTGCATTAGGATGTTAACAACAGTGTTGGAAAATGTGTACAACACAAGAAATCTCAAGACTCCCATAATTAGTGGTTTTAATGCTTAGAACATATTTATTGGGCTACGGAAATTGTCTGTATCGTAGTAACTAACTCCCTGTCACGCTTTACGCTAAATTAGAATAGGTGCATACACCACAGTAATTAGGGTTTGTAACTTTGTAACTTCGAGAGTCATATGTTCGATTAAAGGAAAGTCGACTGAACGATTGTTCGAATGGAATTTATTGCGGAACAACCTTTTATCGCCAAACGCTACTACGACTGAACGATTCATCGAATATTTATTAATCGATGGACTGCTCTTTCGAATATGTTTTAAGTATAGTTTAATAATTGAAATAAAATTATCAAAAAAGATTTTTCGTCACATATCATATCATATAATCGAGGAAATCAAACACTTGCCAATGTAGTCCTATATTTAAGTCCAGCTTATAAATAAGCCTGAGGAGTGTTAAAATATTTGCTTTAAATAATACAAAACAATTCTTAATTCATACGTGATTTTTTTACTTGCTGCAGAAATCGAATCTGATATACAAAAACAAAATCCATTACTAATACTATATAACACTACATATTATTATTATTTATTAATATTCAGACTACAATTAAGGTCCATTGTGTTACTAACAATCTTACTTAGCCTATGTTAGTACTTAATAACTAAAACAGATCTCGTTCGATCGGCTAACGCCCACACAAGCGGACTATCTGCCCGGGCTGCTATCGAGTGCAGAATGATATTGGGACTGTCACGCAACCTGCGAAGTAACGAGGCAGATTTCTTACGCCATACTGCGTCAAAGCTATCAGTGCGCGCGTCGGCAAACATCGCCGACGCATTGCAGAAGCGTGGCAGTCGCAACAGCACCCTGAACGCATTGTTACATTGGATACGCAGAGCATTGCAAGCCCTTTGGTTATATCTGAACCACAGGGCCCCCGAGTACAGTGTTGTGAAATACGCCTTAAAAAGGGCAATTTTAACTGCGACTGTACGACGAGAGAACCTGCGGGCCAGCATGTTCGCCCGGACTGATAATGCTCTGCGCTCCCTCTCCAAATCTGAATCGTCTTTCAGGGAATCTTACCAGATGGCCCAAGTATTTAAATTTATACACCCTGTTTATTGGGTGACCTTTAAGTAACAGAGGAGGGACCGTAGATGGACATCTGGCACCAGACCTGAAGACGATATACTCTGTCTTTTTGGTGTTGTATATCAACCCATGTTGTGTAACAACTATGATTTGACTTGTGTATTATTATTATTTTTTATTTAATTTGCAACTAATAAAAAATAAAGTTAAGAGCTCAATGAGCTATTAATTTAATTCAGTTAACAATTTCCTTAACTAAGGCGTTAGGTTTTTGTTCTGAACTGAACAGTTACCAACTGTTCAACGTTTATGTTCAACTGTCAAACTGCTTACTTACTTGCGATACGAATTCAGGTGGTATATTCCTTTTTGGGCCCGTAGATATTTCCTATGTTGTTAATATTATTTCCACGTTGGTAAAGCTTCCGTGGCTACAAATTTGTTATATGATTCTGTCAATTACAAGATTTGATCTAATTTCTTATCGTAAAATTCGAAATAAAAACTTCAAAACACATAGACATACTTCATAAGCACAATACCGAAATTTAAAAATAGAATCATATTATAACCCTTTTTCTGTAACATAATAATGCTATAATAGTTATTTATGCTATAAGTGCGAAAGGTTGGTGATTTCCGACGAGTGGCATTTTTACTCACGAGCGAGCAAAGTGAGCGAGTGTATAAGTCGACACGAGTGGGAAATCATCTTACGCACGTGTAGCGTACAACGTTTTACTATGCATTGCGCGAGAAAAAAAAAAAAACAAGCGAGCCTTACGGCAGTCGCCTATGATGTGTAACATCTAACATACGACGACGTATAAAAATGATAAAAACAAAATTAATTCATGACTTAGACTTTTGGCTTTGATTTTTACTTTGACTTCGACTTCTACTTCGACTTCGACTTTGACTTTGACTTCGACTTTGTCTTTGACTTAGACTTTGACTTCGACTTCGACTTTGACTTTGACTTTGATTTCGACTTTTTGATTTTAACCATCGCCATCGTCATCACCATCATCTGATTTGTAAATACTAATTTGTGAAAAACTTTTCTCAAATAATAAAATCTCTGAGACGAGACGGGCTGACGACGGCCTCAAAAATTAAAAAAAAATAGAAAAGTAAAAAGCACTAGTGAAAAAAGTGACACTTTCCGCACAAATTGATTGCTTGGAAAACGCTCTTTTCGAGCAAATGCATTGTAAAACATTTTTTTTTACCATTACGATACAGGGCAAATCTAAGAAGTTAATATCACCAAAGAGGTACCATCTTTTTTTTTGTAATGAAAAGTTTAAGCGGGGGCAGCAGCGCCCGCTCTAGCACATGTCGGTGATGTGCTGGCTGCGGGCACCGCTTACGTGAAGTTGTACTGAATTTCATGGGATTTTTTAATTCTAGATCTTGACTTTGATTTTATATTTAGTAGATTCAATCCTAACGTATGAGTGTAAATAAAGTAGTGTATAAAACTGCACATAAATAGGAATTAAAACACTCGTGTGATACTATTAAAAACACCGCCTACGGCTCGGTTTTTAAACATACACTCGTGTTTTAATACCCCTCATTATGCAACAGTTTAATAGACTTCTATTATAGCCGAATGTTTCACATACTATTGTACCATATCGAACCGTATCTATCAAATAAATTTCTAAAGCCCAGATGCAAAAATAGGGAAAGAAAACAGTCATTATTTCTTTAGAACTGATCTGTATCATTCTAATGAGAGTAAAATTTTATTTCTGAGTTAAGTTAATCAGAAAATAACACATTCAAATTCACTACAACTTTTGTAAAACGACTTAATTAAGAAAGCATTTGAATACCTTTACAAAAAAAAAACAATTTTCACAGTTTTAAGAAAGCCCGTGAAACTTTCACATAAAGTGCCTGCTCAAATGTTATTGTTTCCAAGTAGAAACATTAAGTTTTCAAGAACACATGCAGTGTACACGTTCCTTACGCTGTACTACGTTTTTTTATTCGAAAACTTTAGCTTCTTACCTTAGGGGATATCAAGAAAATGGCGACTGACAGACTAAAGAATAATAGCTCCGTAAGAAACTGTTTTTTTTCCCTTTTGAACTAAGAATCCCAAAGGGTCTTAACACTTTCGTATTCCTACGTTTTCTAACCTTTTTAGAGCGTGTTAAACTCTAGGCGATGTTACATCAATCATAATGTTTTTTTTTTTGTGAGAAAAAAAATGTGTAATAAGATTTCGTTCTATTATATTGCTTGTATTTTCAGCGTTATTTGTGGGCACAATTTTTGTGAATTGACTGACAAGTTTTTTATGAACAAGTAGTCCATCAAAGTAGACGGTAATAGATAATAGATCTTTTATTGACACAGTTAAAAATAAAACAATGAAGTCAACGTAATATGATGGTTAACAAGGAAGTCAACGTATATGATCCAGGTATTTTCTATGTGCATCTTAAAAATACGGGTTTTTTTGCATTCTACCTGCATAAAACATGTATGAAAAGGCAATAATGAACGGTTCAACTTGAATTGACTTGTATCGCTTCCCAGACGTTCCCTATTTAATTAATAGTGCGAAGAGTACACGACTGTAGCTCAAATTGGTTTGTTTTGTAGTGTTCTAGATTCATATCTATTATAAACACATTTTATTGATCTCAAATCAAATCAAATCATTTATTATTGCAAACATGGGTCAATTGGTACATAGATGTTTTCTTAAAAAAGTAGTCCTCCATATTTTACCGTCTCATGGGCAAGTTAATGTCAAGCACGTTCACATTCAAGTCGCAATCTGTCAAACTTGTCAAAAATGTTGGTAAATTGATTGTATTTTTGACAGGTTTCGAATGAGATGCGAATGCGTACGTTCTTAAAAATACGGAAATTGTCCCTCTGTTAATTGCATGGTTATAGAATTAATGTAAATTTTAGATGTTATATAATTTGAATTTTAAGTCATGGCTGTGCTGTTGGTAAGCTGATTATACGTAAATTTATAAAGCTATAGACAGTACCTTTGTAGTCAATACTTATAAATATCGTATCCATATCTATTTTACTGTGTGTACATAAATAAATAAATAAAACAGCATCCACTTTTCAAAGATATTAACTCTTACTTTCTAAACTGAAAAGAAAATTAAATCAATTTGCAAACATGTAATATCGCAGACCAAATCGGAGCACTCCGTTCAAACAGGAACTAACTATAAGCTTCCACCACAACCAGATTATTCTATCCCGAGGTTTATCTATAGGTTGTGATGAGAAAATCGTGTTCTGGTTTACAGATTAGGAACAACTGAGTTATCAGCAGCATTGGAACGGTGCCATAGTGTGGTCTATTGAATATTCTAATACATTTAGTAACGAATGGAGAAGTAATTAAGTACTGAATGCTATTATAGTTTAAACGAATATTTAAACGATAAAATATAAATGCTAATATAATCTAATAAGTATTAATAGCATCGTAAAATTGAGACTGAGCATAAGAGATTGAGAATAAGAGACTGGCCGCATTGCCACGTTGTATGGCAATGCTTAGCCTCTGCCCAAAGTAAAAACCAGCTCTTGGGTCACGGGAAGTGTCAAATAGCCGTTTTGAAATTTCATTAAACAGGCCATGAGCACTCGGACCCCACGGCCCGAGGGTTTCGACCCCAAACGGCTCGAAAATATAATTACCTGTAAGGTTATTATACTTACGCCGCTTGAGGTTTTCTGCAGCCGCAGCAGCAGCACCAGCACAGCACGCTGAGCCAGGAAGATGGAATGGCGCAAGAGTGTCGACACAGGTTGCATCCCACACTAAAGGCCTACCCACCTTCCATGGAGATAAAGACATGCCGTCCGGTCTCTTGCCATCGTCGCGTGCCAAGCCATTGGGTTCTAATATAGCTGGAACGCCGGCGGTGACAAGAGCTCGTCGGATGATGTCGTTAATGTTCGCGTGCCGCGCTAAGCGACCTGCACTTCGGCTGCAAGACAGGCCGTGATGTCCGAGACTGTTGACAACTTCGCCACAGTGACAGCGATGAGGAGAACAACAAGGAGCTCCTAGTCGTAGGGAAGCAGCGAGGCGGAAGGTATTGTCGTCGAACAGAGTGCCTATGTTCGACGACGGTAATGTGTACATTACCAGTCGACAGCGATGCGGATGAATTTTACGATGCTATTAATACTTATTAGATTATATTAGCATTTATATTTTATCGTTTAAATATTCGTTTAAACTATAATAGCATTTAGTTATTAAAAATTGTTTTATTTTTTTTATAAGAGACGACTAAATTAAAAAGGTCCTGTTAAATTAAGTACTGTGATTGGTATTAGGTTTTATTGTAATGTAGGTAGTTTTAGTGTTAATTTAGGGAATGAGATGATAAGTGATTTTATTTCTGTAAGTACAGTATGACCCAACTTAGATTTAGCATTGGCAAAATTCGGTAAAACGATCACCATCTGATCTGAGTGCGCCTTCAAAATTACCAATATTTATTACTGCTTCAGGTGAAAATGATCTTTACGCAAACGCAATAACTTGTGACGTCATATAACCAAACACATTCGTTAAATTGAAATGAATGAATGCTTCAGATTTATGCTACATCTAAATTGTGTCGTACTGTACCTAGGTTTGTATTTTTAGATGTCAAAAATAAATTATGATTTAAAAAACAAATGAGTTCTGTGTTTCTTAACTGACTGATCACTGAGAAGAAATACCAAAACAAACACAGAGGTCATGGTCTCTTTTAATATAAAGTCTAGACATAATATTCTTCAGATAATTTGTGAGGACAATGTAGTTAGTGTGTGACATGGCCTTTTGAGGAAACAACCACACAAATTTGAGTGAACCTGTCCAGTCAGTGCACTCATTTATCAGTAATCCTGTAGCTCAACTCTAGATGGTTTTTATTGTACGAATTTAATTAGATTTTTGAAGTATAAGATTTTTTTGTGCTTTTGATTGTCAAGGGTTTGGAGCGATTGTTTCAAATATGTCTTGTTTGGAGGTTACCCAATTAGTTTTGGTCTTTGAACGACTTCTTTTGTCAACTGTCATGCCACGAGGTTGAGAAGTTGAACAAGAACATGAACTGTGTAGATCTCAGGTTGTAACTAATGATGTATTACTAGGTTTCACCCGCTGCTTCGCCCGCGTGTAAGTCGGAAACTATCCTACGGGAACGTACTACCGGGTTAAAAAGTATCTTATGTGTTAATCAAGGTTATAAACGATCTGTGTGCCAAATTTTATCTAAATCTGTTCGGCCGTTTTTGCGAGATTGAGTAACAAACATGAAAACATACAAACTTTCACATTTATAATATTAGTAGGAAGTAAGATATTTATATATTATTATAATAATATAATATTACAATATAATATAATATATTATATTATATATATATATTATTTTATGTAAGTAGATCTTTTAAAGATAATTTTACACGTAAATTTTTTGGTCAATATTTAAAAATTATATGGCTCTGGAATTTCCCAGCTGATTGATCACTGAAAAGAAATGCTGAAAGAAACACAGAGGTCATGGTCTCTTTAGAGTACAAACATTATTTATTATTAAGATTAACTTTTAGGGCATTTTGAAGACAGATAATGTTTTGCTTACACTCTATTAATTGTATTCAGGTAATATATACGTAAGTGTCGAGTCTGAACTTTTCGACTTTTTGTCTGACTACGGAAAATAAAGAGTAGGTCCTGAACCTAATGAGTTTTGTAGGTTACTTTTCATTTTTGCGGAATTTTATATTGCTTAGCTCTAGGTGAGAAGAGAGCTTTTAAACTATTTGCAAGTTCCTGGTGTTATTTTTTTTACAATTTCCCTAGAGGTAAGGTTTTCAATATTTGAGGAATTATCTTAATTCAGTTGTATGTCAAGAAAATTTAAGAATTGTTTCCAACAAAAATATTTATATCCTTCGACATCATTCACCTCAAAAGTTAACTTCTCGTTTTTATGTTTGGGCAGACAGAAATGTTCTGTTGTGGCATAGAATACAGAAGATTCACTCCGCAAAATCATTTTAAAAAAACCACTTTTGCTACGACACAATAAAGTAAAATTCAGGTCACACAGCGCTAATTACCTACAGTTTACTATACCATAGGTTACTATCGCGTAACTTTTATATCTTCTGACTACGTTACGCTCACTGAATTGGCCCGACAAGACGAGCCCTCCGCGTACTTGTAACTTCATACCTTAAATGCGGAATGCGCCTTCTGTACTATTTTGTGGTTGTGGTAATAAAATAAAGTGTAAAATATAAAATGCACAGTTTTAGGACCAGCACTTAAAGCCGGCCATGATTTACTTTTATAACACAGAAAAGACGAATTTAAAATACTCCTTCATTGGTTTACCTTACGAAGTAGTTTAACGTACGTAAGCCCCGACTCTGAATAATGCTTAACCACCTATATAGAATAACGTTATATATTTAGTTTTACCTTGAACACCTTCATGAGGTATCTGTAATTAAGCATATCTATACTTTATGAATACGAATATCTATACGAGTACTTAGGTTATCTAAGTGAGCTTTTCCTAAAGTGCCAGTATTCTGCTCGATATTATCAGAAGCGTGAGCATAAAATAGGAGCTTTAATACATTTGAGAGATCTCCAATTTAAACCAACACAACACAACCAACTTACTGCTTAGCTGTATATTTTGCATCTCTCAAGACGAAAGATTCTCTCGAAAGGCGCATGTTCATCTGTAACTAATTTATTGGGTGAACTTACTCTACCTACGTACAAAATACATCATGACATCATTAAACAAAGACAATATTCAAATAGATCACAAACACAACAAAACTTGTACATAAACAAAACAAGACATACAGTTTTCAACATCCCAGTAGTAGTTTATCATTTACTTGACGAACTTCCGTATTACACTGAGTTACCTTTGTTTCAGTAACAGTAACTATTTGATCCACTTTTAGAACAAATCTGACACAAACGCAAATAAAACTATTAGTGTAAAAAGCATTCAAAAGTTGTTAGAGCGAACAAGAAGGTATAACAACTCTTTTTAAAAGCTTTTATTTAACTTGCAATGTATACGTATGTATATATGTTTGTTCTGGTGGAATCTTGCAACTCAATTTTATCTTCAACCGATTGAGCTGAAAGTTTGTATACCTACACGTTTAGTTTGGATGACAATACACGATAAGCTATGTGATGTCATTCTAAATCAAATATGGCGGACCATCCAAGATGGCGGAATAGCTATTTTTTATGCACTTCTGCAATATGGGTATCAAATGAAAGGGCTTGCCGAGAATAATTAGAAAAATATTCTGACATCACTCTTAATCCAATATGGCGGACTTTTGCTTTCGTATAGTATGGGTATTAAATGAAAGGGTTCACTGAGAATAAAAATGCAGGTTAAAAAAGATGGTGATTATAAGCTCCGTTGCTCTAATCCACCTGGAATTCGGTTTAGAGACCTCGATTATTCTTGAGGTAGAATTTTGTGAAGGTCTCCTTATTGAAGAGCTAGACTGTTCGAAATTAACCGGCAAACGACCTTGCAACAATGATGCGTTGAATGAGATGAACAGACTCGGAAACCTAGCCAGCGATAACTAAAAAGTTAAAAATAAATTAAAAGCAAAAAAGCCTTTTTAAGAAAAAGCTTTTATTTAAATGCTCTAAAAAGAAGAAAATAAAATTTTCTTTTAAAATTTTAGCTATCAACTTATAACCTCATTTTACACAATTTATACCTATGATCATAAAAGCTTGTCACGCGATTTACTTGTGTAAATAAAGTAGTACCTATTTAATTAAGTAACTTAATCTGCCAAGTTTATATTTTTTTAAATTTCAGTTTAATTACATACGGTACTTACGCAAACCTCGCGACAAGCTTTTATGATCATATAAATTGTATAAAATGAGGTTAAAAGTTGATAGTTAAAATTTTAAAAGAAAATTTTATTTTCTTCTTTTGAGAGCATTTAAATAAAAGCTTTTTTTTTAAAAGGTTTTTTTGCTTTTAATTTTATATTTCATTTTGATTATTCTTGATATGTTTTTTTTTGCATCTTCTTTTGTTTTTGCTTCTATAAATAAAGCGGATCTTTTCAGGGGAAAGCGTCAGGGTAGCCCGCGAAATTCAAATTTCCTTACGTTTTTTGCAATATGCAGATCAGTATCAGATTGTATGTTGATCTAAATGTGATTTGCCGCAGTATCAAATATTCATTTATCTCAATTCTCTCAAGTTCATGTTATCCTATTGAATTACTATTTCATCAAATCATGACATTTGAGGATTATTCTAACTTGAGGATTTGTATTGCTGATTCTAATGATTATAATTCTGTAAAGCCACATTTGTTATGGTCGCGAATCATATTTTGTTCAACAATCGACAATCTAACACTGATCTGAAAATTGCAAAAACCGTAAGAAAATTTGAATTTCGCGAGCTACCTTAGAAAATCCCCCTTAAATACATAGCAAGCGATGTAGCCCTAAGTAGGAGTTTGATTTTTAATTATTTGCTTCATGTTTTATGAGTTCGTGTCTAAGGAAAGCTCGTGGCTAAGTAATAACAGCCACACGGGTGGATCCATCAAGTTATGCTACGCTTACCGGGGTTGGTCCGTGGATGGGTGATCATATTTACATACCGAGACTCCTCCGTGCCTCAGAGATTACGTTAAGCCGTTGATCCCGTTTGTCATTCGTGGATCTTTTAAAGTCGTTACGGGTCGTCAGAAGCCCGAAAGTAGTCAGACAACCAGTCTTACTAGGGGTATCGTATCACCCAGTTACTGGTACTCAAATGAGTATCAGCAACTTAGGTTGCTCATTGAAACTTTTGAACAGTCACAGATAAGCTGTGATTGAAGTTAAAAAGTTTCACCGAGTAAACCAGTAGTAATTGCTTCAAAAACGGTGAAGGAAACCATCGTGAGGAAACCGGCATGTCTGAGAGATATTTCTCGATGGCATGTGAGGACAAGTCAGAGGCCCAAAAACACGGACGACTCCAGATTATTCACCAACCACATGAAAAGGAGAAGAAGTAGAAGTAATTTTATTAACACTCAAATCATTTAAACAGGTACATACATTAGTTTTTGTAGTACTCTTCCACAGACACTATTCCGTCCATCTAGCTGTGAACTTACTGTATCTTCATCAAGAATGTCAAATGTCAACACCGAAGTAACATTACTCTGCGCAAGCTTGATTTCCCTAAGGTTTTCAAAAGGTCACATTTCATATCACATTCCATGGAAAACATCAGTAATACTTTTACTACCTATAACAGCACTTTTATCCGAAGCAAGTTCCATGTTTAAAAAAAAAACAACTGAATAACGTTCTTTCTTTAGTGATGTTCCATGCGACTTCGCGATAATAATTATTCATAATGCGAATATGCCATTCTGTTGAAAAGTTCCGTCACTAGTGAAGCGAAAAAAAAAATACATTAAAAAGTTACTCCTTAAAACTCATTTGCTTTGTCCACTATGACCTAGATAGTAAGTTTGCTAATTAGTGCTGGTAGCCAACATGTATGGAACTTCAGCCTCTCCAATGTTAACAAGTTACCTCTTTTTACTTATGTAAAGTTAAAATTACTGTATAATGCTTTTTTCATCACGCCGACTTGAAAGTGGGCTTGAAATATGTTTTTTTTTTTTATGAGCAGATTCTTTTTAGTTTGATGTTTTTAAATGTAATAAATTGTAAAGGGACTGTTATGAAAAAGGGATTAGACCAGTGTTTGATTAACAATTCTAATCTTTTTTGTTCCTAGAAGCGATTGTGGGACATTGGGGCATGCCTAATGTGGGGTAAAAGCCGTTCAATATTTGAAATCGAGTGCTCCTACGACGCTTCTGCTTCATATTTTACGCGCTTAAAGCTAACGCTACAGGGAAAAAAGAATTTCGTTTCAAAAGTTTTCAAATATTAAGAAAATCCACAAAAGCACTTTCAAAGAACACAATAAGAAAATAGAAGCACCTGGTATTTCACACAATTATTTAGAAACGTATAAACAAAAACAATTTGCGTAACAAACCAATCATGTCCAGTGCTGCATCGGGTAGCGTTTTCAATTTAAACTGTTTCCCTGCACTTCGTACCGATTCTTACCGCACCACCTATCCCTTTCCACCTGTATACAACAGAGAGGGAAGGGTATATGCTTTTGGGTTGAAATTCAAGTAAATTTACTCGGCATAGCACCACAGCTGTTCAGGGTGTTAGTACAAAAGCAAAAGTTTAGGGTAAAAGCCGTGTGCGGGCGACAGTCTCGTAATTAGACAGTGTGCCTCGGAAAGAGGATTGAGAATTAAATCCTTTGTTAACCTGTACATCAGGACACTCTGTTTCGTTAATGCCTGGTTCAGAAAGGTTCAATTGAATGTATGCTGGGGCCGAAGCGATGTATTTTTATTCTGTTGATGCTACTTTGCGATGGTATTTTTCAGCGCGCTTTGTTCGAAATTCGATTTGTGGAATCGGGTTCGAAAATCTAAAAGTTTTAAAAACATTTTAAGTACCTAGGTAGTAGATGCAGTGCGACTCAACATCGAAGTTACATTGGCAAAATTCGTCAAACAATATCACTTTTCTTGTTACTTGATTTGAGTTTAGTCTAAACTTAGGTAGGACTGACACGGTTAAGTACGTTTAATGGTCTCATGATTAGAGTCGAAATAAGTAACAATTGCTATGACTAGTTTTGGTCGTTGAATTCTTGGTCCCTCAGTGCTTGTCTACGCGAAAAGGGAACGAAATCGAAAAGTTATAAGAAACCATCTTCTTAATAGGATGAAACGTTTTTTTTATAATCCGTAAAAAATAGGTACAATCGAAGAAGTTCATATCTAACCAGTTTCAAAACAGGTGGGTTTCGTTCAAGGCACAAAAAAACAGTGACAATCTACGAAAAAAATAAAACGAAAATCTATCAAATGAAACTACCAGAAGAAAACGCTTAGAAAATAAAAAATATATTTATAAAAGTCAACATCCACCCCGAAGCTGAACTTTAAACTTAAAACTTTATTTATTTTCACGCGAAAAATCCAGTCGACATTCAAGCAGTATTAGTGGAAAGGATCTTAACGAACAAATGGCCAGTGCTTTTGTAACACTCTTTTACAAGACCGAACTTCGTTGTTTCGGCAAAGATAATGGTACTACTGGTTATAAATCTTATGTAATAGCTTAAAAATAAACAGTCGAGAAACAAACGCCTGCGCTCTTACCTCGAGACGGACGTTCGAAATTTAAAATTGAATTCTACGTTTCATTGCGTTTTTCTTTCACACGTCTTCGGTTAACGTTGAAGGAATCGCGCAATGAATGGTTTAAAGGGTTTTGTTTTGCGTTTTTTCATTTTGGTAGTACATCACTTTGTTCGTATACCGATTGTGGTCTTAATGCTTAGTTTTGGAAGCTTATAATCCCCGTGGCGTGGTAATGAAGCCATTTTGAATAAATCCGTGATTTATGTAACCTGGTAATGTTCTAGTATTTCCGAGTGAGCCGCATTGTATTATAATGTAATGCCTGCCTATGAAGGTTTGTGAATAAAAATGTATATAAGAAAAGACGATATTTTGTACCTGTGCATTTTTTCCTTATAATATCACTGTTTTATGAAATAATACAAATTTTATCTTCGTTTTTAGGGTTCCGTAGTAAACAAGGAACCCTTATAGTTTCGCCAGGTCCGTCTATCTGTCCGTCTGTCTGTCTGTCTGTCCGTCTGTCTGTCGGGGGCTTAGCTCAGAGACGGTTAGTACTAGAAAGCTGTAATTTGGCATATGTATACATATTAATTATGCTGACAAAGTGGTAAAATAAAATCAAGAAAAATAATTTTTTTTAGGGTACCTCCCCTACACGTAAAGTGGCGATATTTTTTTTTTCCTCATCTACCCCATGTTGTGGGGTATCGTTAGAAAGGTCTTTCAAAAATATTGCAAATTTGCGTAAACTATTTTTAGATTCAGGAATTCGTTTGCGAAATATTTAGCTTTTAACTGATTTTTTTTGTCAGAGTCAAGTGTCCCCACCCCTTCTAGCTAAATGGTTGTACTTAGACTTGTGAAAAAATTCACACCAGTAGTATATATAACGAAATTAAAAGGAAAGCTATCAAAGCTAAGTAGGCTCTACAGGTTAACGAGTAATAATCGACCAACTTAAATATGCGGTTTGAAAATCACATTCTGTATGGGAGAACATGTTTTTCAACTACAATGTTAAGTTTGTTCTTGGGATAAATTCATCCCAACTACGGAACCCTTCATTGTGCGTGGTCCGACACGCACTTGGCTGGTTTTTGTCGAATAAGATCATTGAATCTTTTTCACAGATTCTATTAAGGTTGTTAGAGTCTTTGATATAGCACGTCCGCTCTTGAGACTTGTTGGTTAACCTAGTAACTAATTACAGTACGTAGTTGTCTTTGACAAGAGATTGACTCAAAAAGGCTTCTAGAAACCAGGAATTGAACACTAAGTATCGTGTTTCCTTCTGCATTTATCAGATACTAGCTGCGTTCCGCGGCTTCACCCGCATAAGTCCCGATCTCGTAAGAATATCGGGATAAAAAGTATTGTATGTCCTAACCCAAGTCATGGTTTACGTATTTGCCAAATTTCATCCAAATCCGTTCAGCCGTTTCAGCGTGAAACCGTAACAAACAAAAAAACTTATTTTAGCATTTATAATATATGTAGGATAAGTTCGGATTAGGTCACAAGCCGACAGTAATCAGTAACCAATATTGTTCACAACAGTCTGGAAAGACACAACTCATTTAACAAACAACCGGGTAAATGCATTATTAAAAAAAAACTATTCTAACCAACCGCCAACCACGCGTTGCATCCGCGCGACTTCCTGACTTGTCACCGCTGCGTTTAAAAACAAAAGCGGCCTGAACACAGTAGGTACCTGACATGCCCATTATAAAAGATGAATACAGCTTTCAGATTTTTACAAACCTACAATTTTGCCACAATGCAAGTTTTTTTTTCTGGTGTTAGAAAATAAGAGCTTAGGCGACTTAGGCTTAACGGTTACTAGTGGATATTCATGACGTTATCCAAAATTGAGTAGGTATTGTTCTTATACAGGGTGCCATGACATCGACGCGAAAATTGATACCATGGATTCAGTACATTAATCTGAACACCCATGCGTTGAAATTTTTCGTCGGTTATAAAAAAATATCTGCTGTTTCATAGAAAAGTGCAATACCTACGCAGCCAAAATGTATGGAATAGCAGATATTTTGATTATTGATTATATTTTTTAATGAATCCATGATATCAGTTTTCGCGTCAATATCCCTACCACCCTGTATAAACAGGATGACTTGTAATTTGACGTATTCCTTCTAGGACGTGATAGTGTGACCTATTCACAACAATTATGCACCCCATATTCCAATTTGAGAGTTTAGACAAAAGTGTTATATATGATGGGAAATTTTCAATAAATCCGAGAATTGGTTTTTCTCGATTCCCATGAATCTTTGCCTCCTAGGGTTTATGGGGTGCTTAATTGTTGCAAATGAGTCACACTATCACGTCATAGAAGGAATACGTCAAATTACAAGTCACCCTGTATACTCGATACATCTACACCAATCAACACTACTGTCATAAAGAGATAAAATTTTGAGTTTATATGTATTATCTTCGGACTACTGATCCGATTCCAAAAATTCTTTCACTAATGGAAAGCCGAGTGTCATAGGATTATTATAAGTTAAAACAAGAAATTTTACGTGGACGAAGTAGCGGAGAGAAGCTAGTTTCTAATAAAGACCTAAAAAATTGACAACGGAAACGATACTATGGTTTATAGGAGTTTAATTACGTCCCAAGAATGGCACTAATGGCTATACGATATTTATATTCTTATTTTTTCCCATAGTGGCCATTTCCTGTGACATTGCCTGAAGGCCCTTCTTATAAAGTGGAGGGACAAGCATTACTTCCCCCCTTCTTCACTGTTGGAAGGTAATTTTAAAACTTCTACTTCAGATCCATTCTTCGCCAAAACTGAAAAAGTTTCAATAAGATAAAACAGTACCCTAATTGCGTAATACACGATCAATCAGAATCTGGATCCTTTTGAAACAGATTACTAATCCATTGCTTCGTAAGTTGGAAAAAAAAATCTGCTCAATAACGTAAATAACGCAATGAATGTTGTTGAACTGTCAAAATGAAACAGATTAGTTGTATTCGTTTACGAAAATATGTAACGTAATAGGGATGTAGACAAAAAAATTTTTTTTGTCCGTCAGGGAAAAAAAAAAAAAAAACGACTCGTATTTTTTATTTTTTTACTTGATTAAAAGATAACGGCAATACATTGAGTAGGCAATGCGTTAAAATGTGGCATGACGTCACTGGACGGTAGATTTTATACTGACTTGTGACGTCGCGAGCCCCCACTCCTCAACTTTAATGCGTTTTATCTAATCCATTTTTTTATAATATGATAATTCAAAAAATACGTGCCTAATATTTTTTTATTATCTGACTGACGGACTAAATAGTTTTGATTTTTTTCCGGTCCACATCCCTTACCAAAAGAGAAACAAATAAATCAAGCCAATCAATTAAAAAATCGAACTAACAATAACATTTCTGGTCAAAAAGTTCGCCGTTCAAAAATAGTTGAACTCATTATGCTATGAGTCTCATTTGAACAAAAAACTTTTTCGTTTGGAAGCCGCGGGCTGCATGAGAAACTTGCGGCACCATCTGCCAAGCTTCTTCACAAGTAATTATACGTATTTTGACGCTATGTACTGTGCTTATCCTTTCGTGTTATTCCGGGGGATTTGAGGATTACATGAAGAAGATTATTGAAGGAAGGTTTTCATCATTGTTTAAAAGTCAGATTTTAGTAAGTTGAGGCTACGATAGAAATAGCCTTGACCTTTTGCTTTGAGAGTGTTCTTGGATCTAGAATAATCCTAGATTAGAGAATCTGCAGAATAGCTGTATAATAATAATATTGATTTTTGTTTCGGAACAAAGAATCCATAGAGTAGTAGTGGAATACTCGTAGGAACATTATATTAAAACAACTTATTAACTATTGTTAATACCACTTACCCTTCTCACAAACTGCTTTACAATTTGGGAGCTGAAGCTACAGTTCTCAGGATGCTGTTGCGACTGTCTCTCCTCTCACAAGCGTGCGCAAACATTTCCGACGCGCTGCAGTAGCGAAGTGATCCCAACAACATCCTAAAACCATTGTTATCCTGGATACGCAAGACGTCCAGCAATCTTTGCGTGTAATTGACCCATAGATTACTCGTGTGCAGACTCTGGCAGTAAGCCTTTTTTATTCGTTTTTTTTTGGAAATTAGCAAATATCGTCTTCCGCTCTAGGCGGAGCGGGAGGGCGTGTCAGACTTACTGGCTAAGACCCACCCGTGTTCCTTCAGTTGCCTGTACGTTGCCAGGGGCCACGGTACCCCTTTCGGACATTCCCGCGACCCCGGCAGGCATCGGTCCTAGCGGACCGCGTCAGCTGGCAGTAAGCCTTGAAAATGCTTACTGCCAGGAGATATTTTATTTTTTATTTTTGTATATACTTTATTGTACACCAGATTATACATTACATAAAGAAAAAGTAATACACTACAAAATATACAATTGGCGGCCTTATCGCTTACTGCGATCTCTTCCAGGCAACCTTGGAGATATGATATGCTTACCTATAATGCTTACTAATAGGACATATCGATGTAACTATCTGTCTAGAAAAGAAGGGCAATCTCCTTAGTAGTTAGTTACTTAATACCAAGGTAGGTGTCATACCTACCTTGGTATTATGTAACTAACTACTAGGACTTATTTTTGGAATGAAGTTGTTTAACGCTTGCGGTAGGAGTTGACTCGTAGAAACCGTCACGTAAGGAAAAAGCGTTATAACCCCTCTATGCGTCTTTCTCTCTCTCCGTCTCTTTCTACTAACATGTAAAAAAATCCTGTCCGATCCGGGAGGTGTTGTAAGGTATCGTACTGAGAGTCTATTTTATGTGGTAATTTTCTGGAAAAACCAAATCGCCACATTTTTTTTGCAATGGGGATTTTTACCGGGGTATTTCGGCGTTTAGTGGGTGTGTACAAGTCATAACTTATGACCATGACTGAATTTTTTTTTTGTGTAATTTTGGTACTGAAACATGTATTTTAAATAGCAAAAACTTTTTTATTTTCAATAAAATTACTTTCTTGTAATGTTATTGCAGTACTTATGTGCCTCTTTTGGATCGGATAGGTTTTTTTAACATATTGCATATGAGTGTGTATATGCGTGCGAGTATCGCGTATGGAATTTCGTTCCGAACGGGGATCCCCCGACCACACACCTTTTTTTTTTTGCTTTCATTTCACCTACTACACTAGCCGTGATTACAGCTAGTACTAAAATTATCATTTGATATTTAATGACCCAGCCTAGCAGAATTCCCTATCGAACACCACTGCCGACTGCAATAAAAAAAACAGTTACACATTGTCACAATAAATAAATCCACCCTTTTTGTCACCACCTTTTTTCCATTCAATTACCCTAAACCCATTTACCACCACATGTTAAACATTCTAAAAATGACATTGAACAAAACATCGCTGATAGAGGTCACAATTTATAGGGCCCATTATCGGAGCAATTCTTGCATTTGCCACGATTCAGCCAACCAGTCCCCAGAGCCTTTCGGGACAATTACCGATCTGTGTCGAAGATAGCCGAAACACAAATGGACCATATCACATGGTATTTCCTTTGTTCTTTTAAGGTAGATACTGCAAATGTTTACTTAGCGAAACTGGTTAATAAAGGCAGAAATGCTGATGCAACAATTATTGGAAAGAAATAAGATCTGTTATGATTAAATGGATGATAAATCTTGTGGGATATTGAGCGATGTAGTGTGCTGACGTAATGAGATTTCAGTTCTTTGGTTATTGTTTAGTTGAAAAGAGTCGTAAACTTTCCACGTGGTCATGAAATGGATCTCGGAAAGCTTACGACTCTTGTCAACTGAACATTTTCATAATTATTCTTCTATTTAACAAAGGGATAAAAAAAACCCGGAATAGGGATGTTGATTGGGGATAAAAATAAGTATTTAGTCCGTCAGTCAGATAACACAAAATTATAAGACACGTATTTTTTGTTTTATCATATTAATAAAAAAATATTTAGATAAAACGCATTAAAGTTGTGGAGTCGGGGCTCGCTACGTCACAAGTCAGTATAAAATCTACCGGAGAGTGACGCCATGTCACATTTTAACTCAATTTTGCCGTAATCTTTTGAATACGTAAAAAAATTAATAATCTATGAGAGAGAGATTTTTTTTTGTGATCTGTTGCTAAAACCAACCCAGGCATGGTGATTATATTTCGAAATATTAGCAATACTTTTTTGAAAATTACTTTATAAGTCCTTGCAAAATCTTGAAGGTATGATATCAAGCCGACTACTTTTTGTTATTTATACTTGAAGCATTTCTTACACAAATCTTATCAACTTCCTGTAAGAGCTCCCCAACATGGATACACATACCAACAGTCTATAATATATTCCCCTTTCCTCGCCATTTCTGGTTTCCGCAATACATTACACCTTCAGCCGTCGTATCACCAACTTCACCCATATTTTATAAGTTTTCGAGTTTCTTCCAATATAACTTAGTAAGGGAAAGTATATTTTTCAACTCCGTATGCTTTTCTTTTCTTTTCATGTAGATTTTTTATGGCATAGTCATACTTTAGTGTTGGTTTTTGATGATGACTTTGTCGAGTAGTTTCTTTTTCAATGTTTTTTTGTATTATGATCGGAGGTTGTCACCGCCAACTTGCTAATAGCGATCATAACTTCAGCTGTGTTAAGAAGTTACCCAATACCAAGTAAGTATGAAAAATATAAAAATTATACAACTTTTCACTACGATAATAATTTAAATGCTACTGCATAAGGTCCAGCACCCTAATAGCTTAACACAATATCAATCACAATTTTTTTTTCTGTTCAACAACGTAATTAACGCAATGAATATTGTTCAACTGTCAAAATGAAAGCCATTGTGATTGTAACGTCACGAACACTAATATGTATACACTTACCAACTTTCAAAAGTGATTTTCTCTTACTGTGGTGATTGTAATTTTATGTTGTTACGAACATAGTATTTTGGAACCTATAATAATATGAAATAGACCTTATCTCAAAGTTGCAGTCAATATTCTACGAGAAAATCGCTTTTGAATTTTGCTAAGTGGAAACATATTAGCACACGTGTGTTATAACCCTATTTTTATAACTACGCACCTGTCAACGTCAACATGACAGTTACAGTGCATGTGGTTAAATAATAACAATGCAACATTAATTAATGAAAATCGAGCTATACGCAATTACCCCTCTGCGAGTCCGATTACCGGGTCGGGCAGTGTTATTGGGTATTTCCATCTAGAATTTCTCAGTAGCAACCAGAGTCTGGATTTGTGCCCGGTTGATGGCAATAAGCTCGCCCCCTAATACTTGGGACTTAAACATAGCGAAATGTGGGTAGGTTTACCTCTGTCTAACCCTTCTTAATAATATAATATTGGCAGTGATTTTGTATTAATACTGTGAAATCACTGTTCAAAAATGACTATTACAACACCGAAATGAATCGCATCACAGAATCTTGAAATTTAAGTTGATTGTCTTCTATTATATAACTCCCACACGAGTTAGTTAGGTAAGTACGACCCAACTTAGATCTAGCATAAATTAGTATTTGGTTATATGACTTTACAAGTTATTGCGTTTTCGAAAAGATAATTTTCACCTAAAGCAGTAATAAAGATTGGTGAATTTGAAGACGCAATCAGGTCGGATGGTGATCGGTTTTCCGAAATTTGCCGATGCTACATCTAAGTAGTGTCGTACTGTACATGTTGTGTTTATGCCGCGTGTAAATGAGCCAAGGACTTTGCCACCACGTGGGATACTGCCAGAGTAATGTGTACTGTGATTCTTGCGACACGTATCAAGTGCACGTGTATTTTCCTATCTTGTGTGAATAATTGCATGTGCTTAACGTGTGTGACGATGTAAAAGCTCAGTTGGATATTTTCTTTATTAAATTTATTTTTAGGTTAGTCTCTATTCGTTCAGTATCGTTATTAAAAGTTCAAAATCAAAAGTCATTTATTCAAATTAGACTGAGGATCAGCACTTTTTAAACGTCAAAATTATATAAGACAGTCCTCCAAAAGGCTCGCTTTTCACCAATTCCTAGTGATTGATTGCAGCTTGAACGGGAAAATAACTACAATACAATTATTCTTGGTAATGCAAAGGTAACTACTCAGTAAAGTTCTTTGACAGTCAGACAACCGTTACCTATACAAATGAAATTATATTAAAATTTAAAAATCCCCCGACACAAACATTTCCTCATTTCTCTTTCCATCCATCTATCTATCTAATTCCATCTATCTATAACCTATTCATTGAGACCATTCCAATGAGCCCAAACACGATACCTGTGCTGTAAGTTGCTAAGCGACTTGGATATCCTGCAAATTCCAGGTGATGCTGCAGCATCAGTTCAAGGTTATTATAATCTTCTAATCATTGAAGTAACAGAATACCAAATTTCAAATCGATCAGACCTGTTGAAGATGCTCACATCCATTCATTAACTAGAAAAGAGCTGATAATCTTCAAACGGCTGAACTGATTTTGATAAAACATATCTAAGAACCATCGCTAGAAAACCTGCTTTCAAATAAAGAAACCGCATTCAAATCGGTGCACCCGTTTAAGAGCTACGGTGCCACAGACAGACACACACATAGCGGTCCAACTTATAACACCCCTCTATTTGCGTCGGGGCCGGGGGTTAAAAACTCAAAAATATCCTTCAATATTACCACCGAAAACCATCATCCAATTGCTAAAACGGTATCCCCAAAAATAATTCAGTTTTCATTTACAAAGTCAATCACAGCACAAATTATTCGACTCGGCCATTATATTCGTGAATCTATTCTTGTAATATCAGAATGGCGAGCACGTAGTGTCACGGAGCAGCGACGAGGACTCGGGTCAATTTCCTTTAAAGGTACGTTCACATGAATGATATTGTAGGGAGCGTAGTTTTTTTAAGATGACTATTTCGCAGTATGGAGGACACGAGGAGCTTTGAGTATTAAAACCGTGGTGTTTGGAAACCGGCCTTCGTATACTTATTGATTGATACGCCAGGTATTTGCGGATACCTTGTTTATGGGTCTCCAAATAATACATATTATGATAACTCTTTTTTCTTTAATTATTCAAATGGCGGTGGGCCATCTCATCATTGTTTAATTGGCGACTTTGTCAAATAACTTGTTATTTCTGCACCGCGGCCTTGACAAAAAAAGTAGGAATGCCTGACATGCAGTCAAACGTCATTTAAGTTTAGCCTCAATTATTCTTATCTAGCTGCTTCCAGTCGACTTGCATTTATTATTTATTTATTTAAACTTTTTACACACAAAAAAGGTAGAAAGGCGGACTTAATGCCTTAGGCATTCTCTACCAGTCAACCAAGGGTTGTGAAGAGATTAGATGGCAGGTGCTCTGTTTGAGAGAAACAAAAAAAATAAAATAAAAATCATAATGCATTATAACTAAAATAGTTACAGCAGTACATAAATAGGTTATAAACTACATACACATACATACATATTCACTTAATATATAACTATATTATAAATATATATATATACGAAATCAAGGGAGAGAGGTGTTGAGATGATTCTACTCTATTCATTTTGAAAATAACTCCGCTATTTCCGGACTTTAAATGCATACCGACTGGAGCATTCCACATGCACTTCATAAACACTGCTGAAGTTTTCGCTTTCAGTCCCGCCTTGAATCCTCAATATTTTGATGTTTGAAAGTAAAATCATAAGCTCCAAAGAAACACCGCATTATAACAGCTAAGTACAAAACAACACACTCTCCTCCACTCCACCTTCCTCTCGTTCCTACACTCGACTGTTCACAAATGTGACCCTAGCTTTAGAAACTGAGAGTTGAGACAGGCAAGCGATTACTGTGAAGAGAATGTGTGTCAACAGTCGGAAAAGCTTTAACAAAGACGTGAGCCAAAGGACTCATCAGCAAACCAATTTAGTTTCGGCCTTTTGATTTAGTGAACATCAAAGTTCATTGAGGTTTTCGAGTTTTGGGTTTTCCGGGATTAAATGGATAAATGTTGTGTGTGACGTGCTTACGATTGTTCGCGTTGATGTCGGTCTTGTTCTTTTACCTATACCTATCCTATATACTATTAAACGAGCAATATTTGTATCTGGGAAAATTTATTTTCTCCATATTTTGATCCGAGCTGAGCTCGTTCGCCCAAAGTTTTGATAGCTACCTTAGAATAAAAACATGGCAGCATAGAATTAGTAAGTACCTACTATCATGGCAGCATGGAATTAGTATGGACCTATACTATTAAATGAGCATTCTCTGTTTTCAGCGCAGAGCTCGGTCGCCCGGAAAGAATACACTGAATAATAGTGAAACCGAATCTAAATCCGATGCATCGTTTAGAAGAACTCCGTGGTCACACAGGCAGACACGAAAACAGACTTTTATGAATGAATGTGTAGATTTGTACTGTTTTCTTTTGTTGTTATAATGCTACAAACCACTAAAAACCAATTTATTTCCTTCAAACACTGTAGGTATCCCATTTTTTTCACCCAAGTTTCACCGAAACCTTTTTATTTTCAGAGAGGGTTTGACGTGTTTAACGGATACGAAATTAAATATTATTCTTAAATATATTTCTAAAATCGTTTATGTTCGTCGTATTACAATAAATTACTTGTACTCTCGTAGGTGTTAATTTCAACGTAGAAACTTCACAAAACGTATTCCTACTAATTGGTTTCCCGTCATGGAAATCAAATATAGCTCACACAAATAGAAAATTCAACGTAATTTTATAAAAATAGAACTCAAGCAATTAAAAAATGAAAACCAATATTCGAAACTCGAAAAAATGAGAACATCAAGATTTAATAAAATGTTTTCTTTTGTCGTTTGCTACAAACAGTGTCATGTAAGGGGTATTACACTCATGTTCGGGTCGGCACATTCGATTCGGGAGTATTTTTTGCGCAGCTATAATACATATTTGGCTTTCATCCGGCTCGTGCCGATCGGCAAACTTGGTTTCGCAAAAACTATCGCTTAATCATGTTCGGGTTGGCTCGACACAATACAAGCTAAGCTAATAAGGTTTTTCCCAAACATCATTATATTTATTATAATAATTATATCTAATACCAAACTGCTTGGTACGTAACGATAGGAAGAGACCAGACGGCATGACGTTGTTGCCTTGGAAGGTGGGGTAGCCTTCTGGTGTGGGACGCAACCGGTGTAGACACCCTTGCGCCAACTCATGTTCCTAGCACGGCGGACTGTGCTGGCGCCACTGCTATGGCTGCTGAGACCCTCAAGCGGCACATATACTGTGACTTTATAGGTAACTACAGTCTTTAACTGTTTGAGGTCGAAATGTGGCCAAATAATTAGCATTGCCAGTCTTTTTGGCATGTTTACGGATGACAGCGATGCGGACGAGTACTTCGATGCCTAGTTTAGTGTCCTTTTGTTTTTGTATAGTTACTTAGATAATCATTTAATTTAGTGTTATTTGTATATTGTTTAGAAGATTTGTCATCTATGGTTATAATAAAGAACGTGTTATTGTTGTGTGATCCAGAAATTATATTTACATAATTGGCGAAAATTCGATTTTGCCGCCCGGCTGTGCCGAATCAAGATGACTCGAACATGTGTGTAGCACCCCTTAGAGCGAAAAATTAATAATAAACTTTGGTCTAATCGCGGAAAATATAAATTAGACTAGCGAATGGGGCCAGTGAGCGCATGGCACATTCTGAATAAACCAAGAGATCTTTGCAATTTGCGGACAAAAAGCGTTCTACGCGGCTCGAATATAAAGCAGGGTGTTTTTAATTATTTTCCTGGCCATTTTTATACGTAATTATTAATGTGGTGTCTGGCTGCAGAAAACAAACAGGGCTATTTTTATGTTTGTCTCTAATATTTTTCTTAATTTCTTTACCCTACTATTGATGATGATTGACGATGCATTTGTTGATGGTAATATGAAGCAGGCCCGAATAGATGTAAGATCTCATTTCTATTCTGTAAATATTGCACCATGAACACTTAGTTGAAGTAAACTTGAAGTTAACTGTCACTAGTGACACTAATGACAGTTCACTAGTATCAGGTTGAATGACGGCTCACACCAAGTTCACTTCATTTTATGTAATTTTATCTTTGTTTGTTTGTCCAGTACTAATCCTACAAGATCTATATTTCAACTATTTATCATCGAATATTCTTATCAGTCTGCTTGTTATTTTTTTAAATTTATCTCTACACACACTTGCTTTTCCAACTCACTTTAGATATTGGCAGAACGTTCGACATCGGCTTTGCTTGCCATAATAAAGAATAGAATAGAAGCTAACTTCATCTAAGTTGTCACGATGAGGCTTTTACATTATAGACCAGCGTTAAGGTGGTTATTGCAACCAATAATATAAATGCTGAAATATAACTTAGGAAATCCGCATCTGTATGGTTAGTAATTGTTGCTTTACCACAATTGCTTAGATTTAACGAAGCTTTTGAAGCCCCAAAACAAGTCCCTCATCAACAAAACACTAGTTAACAAACTCAAATAAAACCCCAACTATGGCGTTTTATGGAAACATTTTCAGCTATTATGATGTTTCAAACAGCGGTAAATTGGCCGTTTCAAAATTCCGAATAAGCTCCCATAATTATAGTTTAAAAACTTCTACCCTCTATAATTTCTCGTTAGCCCCGAACTGTTTATTTTCTGATTTCGTAAATTACTGCAAAATCTAGTTTTGTAGGAAAATCTGATACTCTGCAAAAATAACTTCATGGTTGCAATTACCTACAGAGGTAATGTTTATACAGCTGAACGAGGTTTTATGCACAAAGCTATCTTCACAAAAAAAAAAAAACAACCATTCCATACATTTGGGTCGAGTTTGTTCCATGGAGAAAGTTGTTTAGTTTGATAATCTGTACCACACCCTTATATGACTACACCTTTCTGATACATTCTGTATTTGATTATAAGATTTTACTCAAGAATGTATGCAAAACCTGTAGACTGTCACCATGGCAAATATTATTAAAAGAAAGTTAACTGAAAGTTTTGTGGTATGGAATCTTTATATCAGGAGTATGACTCGCACTTGGATATAGATCGATATTTATAGGATGTGGTAGACCGGTGGTAACGGCCCCAACTTACGAGTAGCTGGTCATGGGTTCGAACCCAAGCAGGCACTTTACTTTGTGTAAATTATTTCATCACCACTGCTCTCAAAACGGTGAAGGAAAACAACGGGAGGAAACCGGCATGTCCTAGAACCAAAACTTCGAAGACATGTGACCACTACCAACCCGCACTGGGCCCGCGTGGTGGATTACAGCCTACTGCCTCTCACAGAGAGGAGGCCTGTCTCAACAGTGGGAACGATATAGGCTAATTATGCCTTATTAACTAGCAAGCATGGCTTTTTACGACTTGACAAAACATTGAGATTCCTTTATTATAGTATGTTAGTATAACATAAACATTCCGGAATAAATTGTCTTAATTAGGGTCAGAACTGCATCAGAGTCCGTTGTGTAGTGTAGAAGAGCAACGCTGTCACACAGACAGTCACGAAAAGCGACATTAATATATAATATGTACCTACTAGTTTTTGCCCGCAACTTTCCCCGTATGGCCGTCACCTAAACCTTCCTCATGAATCACCCTGTCCATCAGTGAAAACAGTTTGAAAATCCTTTCAGCAGTTTTTGAGATTATCACGTTCAGCACGCGTAGCTTGACATGAAAGTCACCCCGCCAGTGTGACAAGTGACAGATAAACAATCACAATCTGTCATTTTGTCTATTCTTCCGTCGACAAAACCCATTTCTCCACGCGTGCTGATAGCCAGACGCGGTGGATTGTGTTTTATAATACATAGTTGATTATCTTATGTACAGACTTAGAAGCCTGAAGATAGATCTTGGTCTAAGAAGTTCACAGCACTGCAGCAACAGAAATAATCTTGTCTACGACTAGACACCACAATCTGGAACAAATAAAATCGCAATGTTGCAATCTCCGTTCTGCAATGTGACAGGTGCCCGTCCCATAATGTATGTAGATTATTTCTTCTAGTCCCCGCTTACGACTGCACTGCGAGATAAAGTCAATTTATGCTTTCTCTCTTTTCCTCCGTGATTTTCTTTAATAATTTGCTTGTCACTGTGTGTCTTGATTTTCTTGTCTCACTCGCACATTTTGCTGTTGTGAGGATATTAGTTTTAGATTTTGTTACTTTTTAAATCGTTAATCTTAGTACCTACGTACTAAGATTTCTGGTTCGCGTGTCCACCTAGATGGCAGGTAAATTACCTAATTTTCTATAATACATTTTTAAAGTGTGCTCTCGTAGACACTTTAACGGGAAAGAGTATTTTTTTAAGAAACGTAAAACTTGGTCCTAGGCTGCAACTTGCAAGAGCCGTAGAAAAGTTTTGGGACTACTTTAAATATATAATATTTTAAAAAGTATTATTTTGAGAATATCATTTTATGCGTGCCCTAATTGCGTCACACTTTTTCACTTACAATCTGAAAGATTTTGAAGGACCTAATCCATTTCCATTGTAAGTATGTTACACAATAACCTCGCAGTTTATGTAACTTTCATCATTGAGAACTGCGAGTTCTTCTATCTTATAACTTCGTAACTACATCAGAAGATACGGGACAAAATAGCACACGACAAAACAACACGTGCACCCTCTGTAATTTTCAATCTCAACATCAAATACAGCGTTTTCTGAACACAATTAGATTTTCCAACTACTTCACACAATGCGCACACGTACCAATTTTAAAACGACGAAACAATAAGTTTTTAATTTTCGAACACCGTGTCGTCACGTATTCGCAACCCGTGTGTAGGAAAAGAGAAAATCACTTTGCAATGAAGTTAGATGCGCGCAAATAGCACCAGTGGACCGTAAAATTAGTTCAGACTTTTCTTAAGACGCATTTTCACTTAGCTTTCTACAAGCAAACGTTAACCATGGCAAATGGGCAGGCTCATTCGTAGTTCCTATGAATGCTAAATTTCTATTATTTGTACCGTTTAAAGCGTCGTACAGACAGGCGCAACACGACAGCGCGCCGCAACCTTAACAATACAATTTCTAAGAAAACTTCACGGTAGAGCAACCGTAATCAGTACCTGCCCTCTTGGTCTCTCAGCGTCTTAGTAGTCTTGTAACAACAACTTTTGTAAGCGTGACAGGTCGGTCAGTGTTATTAGGTTTTAGGGATTTCTCAGTAAATCCCGGAGTTTGAAAGTTGGTGGTGTGATGTGCCTCGGAGAACACGTTAACCGCCAAAGGACCGCGCGCCGATGACGTCATATCTGTCAAGGACCGGGGCGCATTCCGACGGCGTGACGTTTCTATGGGCCGTAGGCAGGTAGGCACATACTTTTCGGTGCCGCTGGTCCTTCACGGAATGCGCAAACTGTCACTCATTTGGTGCTGCAGATGAACAGACCAAGTGGCACTCATTCGGTGCCGCTGCTCCTTTATGGAATGCGCGCGAACTGTCACTCATTCGGTGCCGCCGCCGGTCCCTTAAGCCTGAGCGCCGGACCAACGCCTTCACGTAGATCAGTCTCTTACCGGTTATGTCAGATTGCTGTCCCATTGGATTATGAGAGCGGGGGAAGAGCGAGTGTACCTGGTTCTGCGCACACACATGTGGACTACAATATTTCCAGCGTCGATGGCTAGTCTCCGCTGAAATTGGCGCCATCGCCGAAATTCGGTCTGTAAGACTATCTATATCAACTATTTTAAATATCTTGAAATACTCAGAATATCTTTCTTAAGAGCACAACACTGCAGAAACATGTTATTTCTGTTTTAAAAGAGTAGAGAAGAGCTGTTGTTTAATCAGAACGAACGCATGTGTAACAAGTGTAAATGGAACTTAACGCGAACACTGAAATGTAAACTCCGTTGGCTTTTTGAATATCCAATATTTTAAATTAGGTTCGGAATTTGAAAGTCTAGTGACCTGTAAGGTACTTTGTTTAACTTTTTGTTCTTTTGTTTTAAACTTCGTCCCGAAAGGCACCATCTCCACGGACGGGAGAATCTTGGCGATAGTCACGCCTTCGCATTATCGCCGCGGTGAAATCGCCGTGTGTAGAATGATTCATAGAGTTTTTATTGAATTTGATGGCACGACGAGACTATCGCCGCTATTTTCTCGCCCGAAGAAATGACACCTTAGAAGAACATCGCCTTCATAATTCCATACAAACTGGGTCACTAATGCTTAGTTGTACAATCCTCATGATCCCGTATTTGAGTTGATTATATCACTATACTAGCTCACAGCAAGCCTCTCGTGCAGGACCACTTCACTTTTAATCATTTCCTGTCATCAGGTGACAGACAGATTACGTTAGTTAGTGTGTTCATCATAACTTGTCCCGTGACGCTATTGGTGACACTGAATTTTGCAGTCATGTGATTGGTAGTACTGTTCTGTCAGTCGCCATTCTGAACTCTATTAGTATTGAAACTAAGTTCCTGCGCAGACTGGCGGACGGGACAGCAGATGATTTTACATTTATCAATTGAATTTAATAGTTATCCAATCGAAATAAGATATATGTTTCAATGCTCGGTGGTCGACCTTGGAGCATGGCAACGCAGTTTTCTCTGAAGCATTGAAGAGCATGCTGGAGGATACCGCAGCGGGAGGCGGTGGTATGCGCCGGTACGCGCTGGAGTCAAAAGCAACTCTTCGTCTGCGTAGTCGCTAGTGGAGTAATCAAAACCTGGCGAGCTTAACTACTCGGCGGATGCCGCGGCATACCGGCGGATACTCAGGTAAGCTGGCAGACGTTCGCGGTATCGCAGTGGATTTTTCTTGACGGTGTGCACTGGCCATTAGTCTGCAAAATTTAGTGCTACCAATCGCGTCACGGGACAAGTTATAATGAACGCACACTAATACTAATAATGACACATTTTTTAAATACTATTAAATAGATATACTATGCTTATGAAAATTTAATTCATGTGATATAAGACTGTATGAAATGTTTAATTAAATCGATTATAAATTGAAACGAAATTATATTAGTTATTTCATTAGGACGACATTAATTTTGACGACTTCGCAAAGCATTACTTAGAGATACCTACACCTACTAACCCAATTCACTTTCTCTAAATACGCATTGCGGATTCCCAAATACGTTCTGGATCTTAATAGTTGGTATTGTAGTTATTTCTGTTTAAGCATTATTAAGCCTGTATACTCACGTAATCATTTTGTTTCAAACATAATTTGTAAAACTAATAAGAAAATCATATCCACCTTCAATATTTGTAGGTACGTATCTCAATACTAATTAAGTAAAAAAAGTTAAAACAAAAACATCAAAAGACCAATAAAAAATCATATTAAAATAGCAAATACAAACCGATTCGTACGAAATAGAGAAAACCGCACCTCGTTCGTACAAAAGATATTTTTTTTTAAGAAAAATTATGTGAAGGTCTGATGTGACACGAATACTGGGACTATTACTCAAGGTGTCATCTCGTTTCGGGCACGGAAGCTGGAGTGACGCCTGTTTTCCTCCTCCTTGTTGGGGAAAGGTGCAAGTTAGGAGCGGCTAGCAACCTTGTTTTTTTATTTATTTATTTGGTTCACCAACAATTGTTTACACTAATAAATAATATCAATATAATAATAATAATATAATCATAATATCTTCATAAAAAAAACATCTTAATAACTTTGAACAGTGTAACAATTACTTAAAGGTAAACACCACATGAACTAAAATTATGCTAATTTGTAAGCACTAGGTACATGTACAGTTCACAAGCCAAATCGATGATATTAATTGAATGTTCTATTCTGTTGAAATAAGTATCTCTGAAACACGTTGCAGATAAAAATATAATTAAACAAAGTAACAAATAACCTAGAGTAAAGTTAATAGATAGATAGATAGTTAGATCGTTTATTTGGTGCACACAAAAGACAGCACAACATACAAAAACACGATCAAATAATAACTAAATACGTGAACATAGCTACAAGGTGCCAATACACAAAAAAAAAAAACAAACGTTGTGATGAGACCATTGGCTGACACATTTTAAAATAATGAAACACAAAGTGTGGTGTGCATCTCAGGGTTGTACCAAATGGGTGTCGAACTCAGGATGTGTCAGGCAAATACACCTGACGCTGATATTCTGCTAGATGCATGCAGTGACACACTGACGTCGAGCAAATGAGATAATAACTATGCGAATTATTGGTCATTCTCTCCCCTTTTACATGGAAGCTAGACATAACTGACGGAATATGGGTGTACTATAGGTGCATCTCTGCCTAAATGTCAATGTCAGTGTGTGAGTTAAAGTAATCAAAGAATGTTAAATTAATGAAATAATAATAATAAAAGATAATTAAATCAGTAACCAGTTTGATTTGTCTAGATTCTAGATTTTCCTATGGAGCAGGAAGAGAGAACGCTCGCTTGGCGGTCAAAACACTTGCTGAGAGACTCAGTCCGTTTGTCCACCGCATCATGAACGGGACGTCAATGAGAATAAGATGACGACGCCGAAGTAGCGACAGTACATTTACTATGGCTGCTTAATCTCGTTTCTCATTGACGTACCGTTAACGGTGCGGTGGACAAATAGTGTCACGCTTGTTACATACGCATACCACTGAGTAATCGCTCGTCACCGTCGCTCACTCACTGCTCGTTGCTCGTCAGCTCGTTTTTAGTTGCTAGCTCTACTAGCTTCTCGTTAATTGCCAGTGGTGGTGGAACAGGTGCCGCAGGTCTACCTATTATTTTGCTAGATCTAGAAAATGTTTGTATTACTCTGTCTCTCTTCGCGAACATTGGCTGCCTATAGCATGCCACAACAAGTTTCCGCCAAAACCTACGCTGCCTTTTATGCGCGTTTTACACTCGACTTCTTTCTTCTTTATTTTTTATAAAAATTTAGGACTTGTGTATTGTATTTATTCATTTTATCTTTTGTTATTTTTCTCTGCTGCACCGGTTGACGTCATAACGTCAACGCCGGCTGTCGCTGAAAACTAGCGCTGGGGCTCTGTCTCGCATAGGGTCGCAGCTTTATGCTGAGCGATGGCCGTTTTGCGTGGATGTGACGCATGTTTTCCCCCAAACTGTTTATTTTCGTGTTTTCTTCTTACCTTGCGTCATGTGTACCGCAAATAAACGTATTTTCTTTCTTTCTTTCTTTCTTTTTCACCGGCAATGTTCTGATACAATTTCATAAAAACATTTTTTTTGTGGATTTGTTTTCGGCGTTAAAAGTACAGTCACAAAATAGTCAGCACTTCATTGATTTACTCTGAGTTTGTTTGGGTCTTTCTTCTCAGAGTATAATACTGTTTCATCTAGTTTTAAAACATCACTGAAGCGAAATGCTTTCTTTGCATGCTGTTTTAGCAAGTGCTACTTATCGAACTGAAAGACGTTTCATGTCAAAAATATCATTTGTTTTTGACGTATAAAACTGTTTTTTAATCCAATTTACAGAAATAAATATCATTTATACACAACAAAAAGTAAAGCCATTCCATTACCTACTCGCTTCGCGCGAAATCTTGGACCACACCGTTACCGACAAAACGAAGGTATCACGAGTTGTTACTTCGATGGTACATATTAACTGACGCGAATTTTATGGCTAGAACATTTTTACGATTACGCTTGGGCACTTTACCTTAGTAATTTTTTTTCATTTGAATTGAGGAAAATGGCGTCATAGTATTTTTTTTTATTACCTGTAGTCACCGAAAATTCGAGAAAAGGATCGGTACTTATAACCGCTTCATTAGTGTAGCTATCCGTTTCTACCCGACTACTTCAGAAGGTAGGTTGTTTTTTCAATGTTATGATTTTGGCAATAGATTTTCCTTCATGATCAATGTTTTTATGGTCCATGTCCAGTTGTGGGCAGTGCTTTAAAGGCTTTTTTTATAATATCAATCTATCTATATACAGGGTGGCTGGGACATCGACGCGAAAACTTTTACCATGGATTCAGTACATGAATACCAACCTGGTAAAATTTCAACGCAGGGCATTGAAATTTCCATTAACTCGCAATAGAATAGCATCCATACATGCAAAAAAGCACCCAAACGCCCATCGTTAGTTAACATACTGTATATAAAAGGAAACCGTGACTGACTGATAAACACATAGGTCAAACCACAGAACAGATTTTTGAAAATTCAAATCCTAAATTATAAATGAGGAAGTGAGCTTGTTTGTTTATTTGTTACGCGTTCACATTAAAATGGCAGAACGGATTTAGTTGAAATTTGACCATGACCTAGATTAGGACATAGGATACTTTTTATCCCGATATTCCCACGGGATCGAGACTTATGCGGGTGAAACCACGGGCGCAGCTAATTTACAAATAAAACTGGTCAAAATAAAAAAGGGTCTCTGTACATCCATTGGTGATGATGATGATGCATGTTCTGCAAGCTAGGTAGGTATGTGTATAAAGATCAAAATGGCAAATTTACCATGATATAAATTGTTCACCTTTTTGTTAAACCTGAGTTAGGACATAGGATACTTTTTTATCTCAGTAGTACAATGCATGTACAAGATGGTATTCTGTTTACAATACGTCATCATTCATTACAGGGTCCTTATTGACTCTTTAAGAATAGTTAAGCGAATTCTATTGTATGTTTTATCAGGTTGTGCTCAATTTCTGAGCAATTACCTAACAAAAAGTACTAGGCATGCATGAGTTCACGATAGTATTTCAATCATTAGTAATTTGCTTCAATAGCATTTGGATAATATTTGGCACACAGATAGTTTATAACCTGGATTAGCACATATAATACTACCGTTATCCCGGTAATGGCATAATTCTCGACCTCCGCCCGGGCGGAGCCGCTGGCAAAAGCTGGTATTCCAATAAAATCAATCTACCTAGCCTTTTCCTAACTATGTTGGGGTCGGCTTCCAGTCTAACCGGATGCAGCTGCATACCAGTATTTTACATGGAGTGACTGTCTATCTGACCTCTACAACTCAATGACTGGGTAACATGATAACCCTTGGTAAGACTACATAGTTGGCAGGCAAATGCCTGACCACTATGTAGTAGACAGATCCTTGACCATCTGAGACCTTTGTCTGATCTTTGTCAAACTCAGACTTCAGATCTTTTTACAAAAAAATTTTAGCCGTCATTCGTAGTTCTTTGACATTCGTTACGGGTAGTTTTGACTACCCGTAACTTATTTATTTTATTTGTTTTCGGAAGGCATAAATTAATATTTAACTAAATTGCAAATTACAAGCCCCCACAGATAAAGCGTAGGTTCTTGGTAATCACTGGGTTGCGAATTCGATCCACAGACAAATTCAGATTGGAATATGCTATTCGCAACAGTGGATTTCAATGCCAAGACTTTCGTACTAGCGTACCATTCAAACAGTTTTTCGAAAAAAAATTAAGAGTGGTACGCCAGTTCGAAAACACATTAAGTCGAAAACCGCTATATCGAATGACGTTGTCGCGAACACGCTGATTCGAATCAGCGTGTTCGCGAGAACGTCATCGACATAGCGGTCGATTTGAGTTTTTAAGTTTAGTTTTAAGTTTTTATGAATGCACTAGAACATTTTTGTTCTTGTACTTTTACAGAGTGTAAGTATTCGTAAGGCTTCTCCCGTGTTATATACTCTAAGTATCTAGTACCCTCTCTTACCTACATTGTTATGGAGATAATGATGTAAAAGCTTGTTTGATGGGAATTCTTGAACAACTGGAGTTCATGGGGTGATGACGCCATCGCTATGATCATTTGTATGTTACATTTTAGTTTTGTTTATAGTCCCTTTAATCATCGATTGGTAGGGTTAAACTTTAGGGGCATGAGGAACAGGGTGTAAAGTTCACTCATCCACCATAGAAAAGGGAGGATCCTCCGACCAGACGGGTGTCGTGTCTGGTGGGCAACTGCCCAGAGGTTGAAGTCGGGAAGCTTGTATATATGTTTATCGCGCGATAAACTCTAATTGCGCGATGCAGGATTAGTGTGACGTCAGGATGTTGTGTGACGTCAGGTCATTAATGCGTAGTTTGCATGTAGCGATGTAGATGCCGCTACATCACTCCCGTCGAGTCTTGAATCATGCGATGCTTCACAGTGCCAGCTGTGGTTCCAGTTGGAACCGGGTGCCGCATAGTTCGCGGTGAGTCGGAACTGTCTGCGGTGGTTCACCAGTGAGTCGGGGTAGCGCTGCGTTCTGATCCAGTGGTTCGGATGTGGTACAGCGCTGGGTTGTGGCTGAGGGTGATGACCAGGAATGCGCGTTAGCTGCATGCTGGTGGTCAGGATACCCGTTGAAGCCGTGGGTGCTGACTGGCTGTGTAACTCGCCTCACGAAAGCTTGCGGGAGTGATGATAATGATGACGTCACGCTGAAGTAGTTGCACGAAGGCTGCGTTGAAGTTCATACTCGGGGTCATCAATTTAGGGGCATGAGGAACAGGGTGTAAAGTTCACTCATCCACCATAGAAAAGGGAGGATCCGACTAGACGGGTGTCGTGTCTGGTGGGCAACTGCCCAGAGGTTGAAGTCGGGAAGCTTGTTTATATGTTTATCGCGCGGTAAACTCTAATTGCGCGATGCAGGATTTGTGTGACGTCAGGTCATTGATGCGTAGTTTGCATGTAGCGATGTAGATGCCGCTACAAAACTTTATTTTTTACCACATTTTTCAGGTAGACTTGTATTTCTTCATTATTGGTTTCTCCAAGAAGGTATGCTTGTTTATGTTTGTGTTAAGAATGGGTCGAAAGTAAGTACCTACGTAGAGTTCATTGTTCATAAGATCTCACGTTCTGTCGCTTGAAAGTCCACGCTCAGCAATGATAGCCTACTTGTGTGACCGTTCCGTCGGTCAATACAATAGGGACATGAATCAGAAAAGTCAGAGGTCCGACTCTGACTTTTCTGATTTATGTCCCTATTGTATAATTATCAACTGTTTAAAAAACGTTGAAGGAAACATCGTGAAGAAACCGGAAAATATCTGAAAGATATTTCTCGACGGCATGTGAAGAAAAGTCAGAGGCCCATGGGCGGCATAAAAACTCTGACACCAGGTTAGTCACTAACCACACGAAAATGAAGAAGAAGAAGCTACTGTTTCCTAAAAGAGTGGTGGCCGCCACATAGCGTCTGCAATTTACCGGCGAATGACGTCACTGAGACGTTATTTATGAAATGAAGTGCCCGTGTTTTCCTTGAGACCGTTTTGCGACACAATAAACCCCGCTGCCATCATTTTCATGACGGCCGACAGTGCGGCCGGCTGTTATGTGGCGGCCGTTATATGGCGGCCGTTATATGGCGGTCGTTATTTAGCAGCCATTATATGGCGGCCGTTATGTGCCGGCCGTTATGTGCCGGCCGTTATGTGGCGGCTGTTATGTGTTGGCCATTATATGACGGCCGTTATATGGCGGCCGTTATTTAGCGGTCGACTAGGATTAGGATTTTAACAGGCTATGTACTTACATAGCCTGTTTCCTCATAACTCCTAAATTACTCGTGGTAATGAACAAACGAGGTATGGTTGGAAGCGTCCTCTAATACCGGCAAATATGCTATTTATTTAATACACATAAATGTACTGCACGGATATACTATGTACTATACAAGGTATTTTTTTATCCCATAACTCAAGGGTATGAATGAGACCATATTAAAGAATCAACTGGCATGTCTTTATTATTATATTTTTCTTTTTTTTTTCATTTTTCATTCCAAGTAATTTGACAAAATCACGATAATTTATGTAAAAAACCCTTAGGTAAAATAAAAAAAAACATTTAAGTCACACTACTGTTGTTTGTAAAAAGAAAACGAAACGTCGCATTTTCTTAGCATTAAGTTATCTTAAAAAAATAAAAATATAGAAAAATAATTTAAATGCTAGTTGATTCTTTTACATAATAATAATACCCTGAAGTTATAGGATATCAATCCGAGGCACGGTGGGGTTTCGGTATGTTATGGACGGTCAACCATCCAGGAATCGACTGCGGCAAGCGTAGTTAAACCTTCGATCAACTCGTGCGGCTGTTGTCATCAACCACGAGCCACTGTCATGTGATTCACAAAAGTATAACTTACATAAAAATAGAAATGATGGTCTGTTTTTTTGCTCGCTTAATTCTTTTTATCGTACGAGACTCAGAATAGATGTGATCAGTGGAAGTGGCGTGATAAATAAAACTACAAGGTAAAGTTTTGGTCCTAGAATCCGAATTATTCCACGAGTACAACTTTACTTTCTTTGCCACCATTGACATAAAAAGCCATGCGCGCTTTACTTGTGGTTACCAATTGTGCAAATACGCTGTGAATGTGCCTGTAAGCGCAGGAGCTCTCGGTATCGTCCGAGAAGTCGGAGGTGTGTGTGTTCGTGTGTGTTATGTGCTAACACTACTCGTTTTCACGCACGCATTCAAAGCGTATTTGTACACTTTCTTGTTCATACTCTTAACTGTTCTTCTCCATAGTTAGTATACCTATACTACCTATGGAGAAGAACCTACCTACCTACTACGCTTTGGAATGGGCAACTATCTCCTTATTGCTGACTGAACGACTCCTTGACAGTTCAAAATTGCCCGTAAATAGTTTAATTGAAATAAATTTTTACTTACTTTGGGTTTGAGTTTGACTCGGTTACCACAAGTAAAGCGCGCGTCAATTCGTGATATAATAACCTCCTCCTTTTTTGAAGTCGGTTTAAATACTATGTTATATAATTGGTAGGCAGGTAATAACAAAATAAAGGGACACGCAACGTTGTAGTTGTTTCCAAGACGCATCAGTTTACAATATTGCAAGTAATAATCTATAGTGCATCCTTTGTAGTTCTGGGTATAGATGAAACTCCTGTTCTAGGTAAAATAAAGTTAAGCCCAGATTATTGGCTCAGTGAATAAAAAGTTTGATATTAGTCTAACACGAGAAAGTAGCAGTATTGGTGAATTTTTAAGAATGCCTTTTTGGTCAAGTGGTTGCAAGAGCTACTGCTGAGTATGAGTTCCTGGTATCGATTCCCAGGTCGGACAAATTTGTATTAGGTTGTTTTCAATTGCAGTCTGGAGTCTTGATTTGTGCCCAGTTGATGCCAATAAGCTCGCCCCCTATTAAATGGGACTTAAACTTAACTGACGAAATATTGGCGTACTAATAAGGAAGTACATCTCTGCCTAATCCTTCGGCAAATACAGGTGTTATGTTATTTTGAAGCCCCGTTTACACCGGAAACATTTTGAGCAGCAATTGCGTGACATTGTACCCCGATACAATTTTGATGCTGCGAGATGTAAGAGTTCACCAATACGGAGCGTTAGCATTTTATTAGTAATACTGCAACATTCTATGTGGCCAGCGACATTGTTTCCCATAGCATATACGTATACATAAGCGAAAAAGTGAGATGGATGGTGTGAAGTTTGGCTTTAGAGTTTACCTAGTCTTAATATAGTAGTATACTATTTGACACTTCCCGTGACCCAAGGGCTGGTTTTTACCTTGGGCAGAGGCTAAGCATTGCCATACAACGTGGCAATGCGGCCAGTCTCTTGGGTACACTACCAGTCGACAGCGATGCGGATGAATTTTTCGATGCTATATTTTAGTTTGTAAATAGTTTAAGTTAAGTTAGTATATAATTTTGCTACTTTTATTAATTAATTAGTTATAAATTGTTTGTACCCATTTAAATAAATTACCTATAATTAAATAAAAAAATATAGTAGTTAAAAACCAACATTAATTTTAACTTTTCGGGTTACTCCCGTCTGGCAACGCCGGGAGTGTTGCAAGACGACAACTCTTTGGCAACTCTACATAATTATACATTGGTTATTTTTGTAAATATTATGTACAGGACACGGGCACACGAATTTCTTTAATATTTGCTATGTTCCGTTTTTTAATAACCGACGGAAAATTTCAACGCAGGTCTTCAGAATTATGTACTGAATCCATGGTAAAGGTTTTCGCATCGATGTCATGCCACCCTGTATGATACACAAAAAAATTACACTACAAAAATCTGAACTATTTCACATTTTTAACCATCACTTTAGGTAAGTATATGAAGCGTTACCAAACGGGAGCGTTGCCAGACGGGAGTAACCCAACTTTTCTTTCCTAACACTACTGTATGGATTCTCTGTGGTCTAAAATAAAGGTTTATTATTATTATTATAAGCATGTTGCTGAAACAATGTTGCTTAACTTTATTTCCGCTATTCACGGGGCTTTACAATCTTTCCCAAGAGTAATTGAAGTTATTTAATTTAGGAACAAAAGAGAGAGTTATTACTATGAAAAAACGAACAAAGGATCTTAGATCCGAACAATATCGAACAATACAGGCAATTCTACTTTTAATCTAAAAATAAGACTTTTATTTTAGTACAAAATAACCGGCGATGTGCGACCGGACCACGCACAATGAAGGGTTCCGTAGGTTGGGAGGAATTTATCCCAAAAAACAAACTTAACATTGTAGTTAAAAATATGTTTTCCCATACATCGATAAACGTCAGGGTCAATTCTCCAAGTGCAAAGGTAAGCCTGTAATTGGCCCGTGTCGACGGCGCGTTGTGTTCCACGCGCGCCTCAAATAGATGTCAGCACCAACCGACGGGGTCGAAAGTGATCTTAATAAGGGTTCCGTTTTTTTTCCTTTTGAGTTACGGAACCCTAAAAAGACCTGCCCAGAAACTTCGAGAATTAGAAACTCCCTGGCTACTAACTACATTTCTTATAAAAGACTATTTTGCCTGAACGTGCACGGAAATAGGTCAATAGAACAAAAATATTTAAAGGATCCAATAAATACAAGAAAAGCCTTTATCCCATTGAATTGCAAATTAGATCTGTCAGCGAAAAGTATAAAGTAGCCAGCTTCCTTGTTCAGGATTATGAACTGAAGGTACTAATTTGTAATACGATTTAAGTATTGATTGATGAAGACTGTTAAACTGGGTACTTTTTCATGCTCTCCATTTTATTCAGACTTTGTTGCGCCACTTCTTCCCATTCCCAGCTAAAGCACTAGAAAGCAGTGAACGGCGTTTTGGAGAACTGTCTTATGTAATTGTGGCGTTCAAAAAGTGCCGATTCTCAGCCTAGTTTGAATAAATGACTTTTAATTTTAATTTTATTTACCCTGAACAAAGGTATGGACGAGTCGAATTTGCAGTTGTATGTTGTCTTACTAGACTTGTCTGTATTTTTGGCCTGTCTGTAACGTTATAGAAACTTTTTCTTAAACTGACTGAAATATAAAATAAAGTCTAAGCAGAACCGCAGTTTAACCGGAATATTGAATTCTTATCTATTTATTAATTAAAGGCGCTTTTCGTGTCTGCTTGTGTTACCGCGATGTGCTTCTCTTTTGATACGGTTTTCATTTCATCATTTAGAGAATAGGGCTGCTGACGGGAAAAAAAAATCTGTTTCGTCCTTCAGTCGGATACTTAAAAATATATTAGACACGTATTTTTTGTTTTATCATATTAATAATAAATGGTTTAGATAATACGCATTAAAGTTCGGGAGTGGGGGCTCGCAACGTCACAAGTCAGTATAAAATCTGCCTACTCAATGTATTGCCGTAATCTTTCAATTACGTAAACAAATAAAAAAATACGTGTCCAGTATTTTTTAATAATATACCTGACGGTTAAAAAATAATTTTTTAGTCAATATCCTTATTTATTCCGGAAGGTTTTATATATATAATTGTAGCGGCATCTACATCGCTACATGCGAACTACGCATCAAAGACCTGACGTCACACAACATCCTGACGTCACACAAATCCTGCATCGCGCAATTAGAGTTTACCGCGCGATAAACATATATACAAGCTTCCCGACTTCAACCTCTGGGCAGTTGCCCGCCAGACATCACACCCGTCTGGTTGGAGGATCCTCCCTTTTCTATGGGGGATGAGTGAACTTTACACCTTGTTCCTCATAACCCTAAATTTGTGACCCCAAATATGAACGTCAACGCAGCCTTCGTGCAACTACTTCAGCGTGACGTCATCATCATCATCACTCCCGCAAGCTTTCGTGAGGCGAGTCACACAGCCAGTCAGCACCCACGGCTTCAACGGGTATCCTGACCACCAGCATGCAGCGAATGCGCATTCCTGGTCATCACCCTCAGCCACAACCCAGCGCTGTACCACATCCGACCCACTGGATCATAACGCAGCGCTACCCCGACTCACTGGGGAACCACCGCAGACAGTTCCGACTTACCGCGAACTATGCGGCACCCGGTTCCAACTCACTGGAACCACAGCTGGCACTGTGAAGCATCGCATGATTCAAGACTCAGCCCACTATTGACCTCCGGTCTCCGGAGTGGAGTGATGTAGCGGCATCTACATCGCTACATGCGAACTACGCATCAAAGACCTGACGTCTCACAACATCTTGACGTCACACAAATCCTGCATCGCGCAATTAGAGTTTACCGCGCGATAAACATATATACAAGCTTCCCGACTTCAACCTCTGGGCAGTTGCCCGCCAGACATCACACCCGTCTGGTTGGAGGATCCTCCCTTTTCTATGGGGGATGAGTGAACTTTACACCCTGTTCCTCATACCCCTAAATAATAAATAACTTACATAAATAATAACGAAATTTCAATGTTTTGTCAAGTTGTAAAAACCGTGCGGAATAGGAGCGCTAGTTTGGTTACATAATAAAATTGTCGATCAATTCATAGAATACCAGGTAACAATAACGAGCCAGAAACAGCCATAAATCACACTTAATTCACCCAAAACCAATGTAACCACAAAAAAGAAACTCCAATCAAGTAATAATCCCATTGAATCAGTCGCATGCAGGACGTTTCAGTCCATTTTATCAAACCACAATCTAAATGGACGTATTCGGGCATGCCCGTATATTATTCAAGTGACGTTTTTGCGAAATAACGTGATGAAAGCCTATAATCCTCTTCCATTAAGCACTTATTGTGTGGGTGATCCCACCGCTCTTTTACGAAATAATTTTTTCATGATTAAACAGTCCCCTTTTGAAGTGAATTGTATGGGTAGGTCGATTAAAAATTCGATGTTCGGCAATTTTTAAATCCTTTTGGATTGCTCATTTCGGTGGTATGCTGCTGGATTATGATTGTGCGGAGATTTATCTTATGAAGTCTGTGCCTACGTTGTGGTTCACTTGATATTTTAGGGGTATGAGGAACAGGGTGTAAAGTTCACTCACCCCCCATAGAAAAGGGAGGATCCTCCAACCAGACGAGTGTCGTGTCTGGCGGGCAACTGCCCAGGGGTTGAAGTCGGGAGCTTTTTTATATGTTTATCGCGCGGTAAACTCTAATTGCGCGATTCAGGATTTTTGTGACGTCAGGTCTTTGATGCGTAGTTCGCATGTGGCGATGTAGATGCCGCCACAATATAAAATATGCAGAAATCAACTGATTCTAGGCTTATTCTCTAGGTAAAGTGGAAAATAGTTTTCTAACCACATATTATCCAAGCGTTTTCCATTAAAAAAAATATCTTTATCAGGGATTATACGTGGTCAAAGCATACGTGTTTAGTACGCACTCTATCTCAACAAAAATTAAAAAAAAGTAATAGTTTCGCAGAAAATCGCATGTGACGGACAGCAAAACACGAAAACGATTCCATAAATGTTCCGTTTTGCCAATTCCGCCAGGGGGAACACTAATAAATACCATGGGAGCACCTACACGGAATCCGTAATAAATACACCGTTCATAGATATTCCGGCAAAGTGAACTAGTTGAACCAATACGGTAGTTCCAAGTAATATTCGAAGTATGAATAAACGACGTATGATCTGTGTAGGTAGTTTTATAATACTGTACATTTTGACACGGAGTAGGTAACAAATGAAGTGTTAGTGCTAAAATCAGTAAGTAATTAAACACATAAACATAAAACTCTCGCTACATGGCTTGGCTATGGCTTGGCCCTAGGCGTATGACATTTTCATAGTTGGATGCACCGCTTGGAACCATTTTTAAACCATCAAATTAGTGGGTCGTACTAGTAATTTAAACAGGCATTTTCCTAAGACGCGGTTACAAATGGGGTTTTACCGTTGTTATTTTATTAGAGGTTGGTAAATAGCCCAATAATATAACTGCTGCCCCAGAACCTACGTTTTTTTTGACACAAAGCTAAAAAGTCTTTTTTTATAATTTCGTGCACACCCTTCACTAGTTGGTGGTGGTATTAAGCCATGGTGGTAGAATTTCCACCTACAATTTATTTAACACATCTTTCAATTTCCACTTTTTTCCATCGGAGCCATAATTTTCAAACTGCGGTCGTTTTTTTCGAGCTACTCGTCCACTTATCACTCCATTAGTAGTCCAATCTGTGTAAAATGCACTGATTTCCGTATATCCAACCGATTCGTTTTAATATTGATGGTGGGAAGGAAGCGGCCCGCGGTTTAACGGAGCTGTTTATCATTGGTAATGAATCGATATTATGTTTTCTGTTCACTGTTTATATTGTTTTACGTAAATAGTATTGTTTAAAATATCGGTTTTTGTATTTATACTCGGAGGTAGCCTTTTAATAATCAATGGTAGTGTTTTTTAATTTAATAAACATTAATTTTAGTGTGGAAACCCCACACCGTATCGAAAGTAGTTTCCAGCGGAAACAGACACGATTTTAAAGAATGTCGCATTTCTAGTTGATTGAACTCATCAGCAAACTGGATGTTTTTGCCACTGTTGCCACCCGGGTATTTATTATGGAAAGTACAGTCTAAAAATATTTTCAGTAATAGGGAATATGAACGTAATTCAAAACTTATTAATTATTTAAATATTGTATAGGAGTCAAGAAACAAATTCCAATATTTTTGTTTTTTTTTTATGCATTACTTATTATACAATTCATTATTTTATGTTATGTTTTTTTAGTGGAACGGAACCCGAACTCGAAACGCTTCATCTTCGAATATGCCTTTTTTTTCTTTTTTTTTTTCAGGATGGGAAATCATCAAATGACTTCTCCCGCTCTGGGCAGAGCGAGAGGGTGTGTCAGACTTTTACTGACTAAAACCCACCCGTGTTCCTTCCGTTGCCTGTGTGCCGGAGCCGCGATATCCCTTTCGGACAAACCCGCAACCCCAGCAGGCATTGGTCTTTCGACCCCGTCGGTTGGTGCTGACATCTCTTTGAGGCGCGCGTGGAACACAACGCGCCGTCGACACGGGCCTGGTCCTTATCGGACGGCGAGCTGCCCATTGCTCACCGTCCGCAAGCCCGCGCCTACGGTGGCCGGAAGTCGGCTCTCGACTCCCGACGCCCGGGGCGTCTCCTGCGGCGACTAGGGCCGCGAGGGCGTGCAGCTTGCATCTCCCTCCCATGCACTCTCGCTCCGAACCATGGCTTGAACCAGGGCCGGACGCGAGAGATCGCCGCCGCCGATGGCCTCCGTGAGGACACGGCGGTGCCCCGCCCAAGCCGGGCAGACCACCACCGTATGCTCCACCGTGTCCTCCGGGCGATCCACACAGTGGTGACATCCGGGCGTTTCCTCCCGCCTTACGCGGAACAGGAACCTCCCGAAATAACCGTGTCCGGTGAGGACCTGCGTTAGGCGGAAGGTGAGGATGCCATGGCGCCTCTCAAGCCACTCCTCAAAGAGGGGATCTTCGAATATGCCTGAAGTGACTTCAAAAGGCATGTGAATAAATATATTTTCTTAGCGAACTGCTTTAATTCTCACTAAGGTAAGTCAGTAAGTGCGATTTCTGCTCTTAAGAAAGAGCTCTCTCTCTTTCTGCTCTTATTGGTTTTCAAGTGCTTTGTAAACCTTACAAACAGATCTTTACAAAGCAGTGACGTGCCAAATGACGTCACATCCTGACCGCAACAGAAATGGACGTTTGAACTGTAGCAGAAAATTGTTGAATTATCATATTATTTTTATTTAATGAAAAAAAGATACATGCATGTTACTCCTATTACCTGGTCCATATGCCTAAAATGCATCCACTACCAAAAGCTGGCTGGTTTTTAAACCAAATGAGCTAGTATGGAAACTTTATACAGTCATTTATTAAAACTAAACACAGAAACAACAATATATATTTCTTTAAAGCTGAATAAAGCAGTCCTATCCACGTAACAGCTGAATGGAGTGCCGCCAAGCGCAATACATTGTTTCAAACAATAATAATTCTCACGTGTAAATTACAAGCCTGCTTATCTAAATAATAAGTAAAAGGTCTGTTTGTTCGACTTTCTAACCCTCTTGATAAAACTCTTGCTGAAATAATAATTGTCAAAACATAGGAGTCTCGGAAGATATTTCGTTATCGTTATATTTTATTGCACACTTTTGTAAGAGGTGGACTGGTAACTTAGGGAAAATTTCAACAATGAAACGCGACTAGCACATCTAAATTGCGTTCAAGAGCTGTCAGTGTCAATATTCGACAGTAAAAATGAGACTGACAGCTCTTGAACGCAGTTGAGATTTGCTGATGGCGTTCATTTTCATTGGTGAAAATTACAGAAATTGGCTCGAAGTACTGATTTGAACAGGAAATAAAGTTAATTTAACGTTGTAGTTTTTAGAAGGAAACCGATGAGTTTATAAGCAAATACTTAAAGGTTTTGAAACGTTAAGTAGGCTTGCACCAAGGAAGCTTTCGATGTTTTGATATGCTGCAAATCAGGACACAGTAGGTATTCTGCATAACGGTCATTATTTAAGCTACATCATTACGAGCGTGTGCTTATATGTTGGGTATTAATGCCCGTGTTTAACATTTCATAGATCTAATTTACCCTGGTTTTCTCTTACATTTCAATCAATTTTCCCCACCAAAAAAAGCAAAATGCAGTCCCATTTATCATACTCGGAATATCAACCCATAAAAGTTCAAAAGTCCATGTCAAGGACTTCCAAACGGAGAAAAAAAATACAGTCTAAAAACAAATGAACAACATTAATAAACCACACAAGCGGAGCCAAGTACAAAATCATAGTATTTTCATGTTAATAATCACGAGCAGAACAAAGAGGCATTGTCCCACCGTGTAAGAAGTGGGCTGCAAATGAAAGAAACTCTTTTGTTTTGGGGTCGTCCGAAAGAAGTCGTTTTTTCTAGGTTTTTTTCAGTTGAAAAGAAACGATATGAACGATGTTTCTGCTGCCCTAGTAGGCTTTATTGCTGGTTATTATTATTGCAGTGCAAACTTGTTAATTTTTGCATTATATTAAGATACTTAAGTTAGGGGCTAGTGGTTGGAGTCGAGAGCCGACTTCCGGCCACCGTAAGCGCGGGCTTGCGGACGGTGAGCAATGGGCAGCTCGCCGTCCGATAAGGACCAGGCCCGTGTCGACGGCGCGTTGTGTTCCTCGCGCGCCTCAAAGAGATGTCAGCACCAACCGACGGGGTCGAAAGACCAATGCCTGCTGGGGTTGCGGGTTTGTCCGAAAGGGATAACGCGGCCCCGGCACACAGGCAACGGAAGGAACACGGGTGGGTTTTAGTCAGTAAAAGTCTGACACACCCTCTCGCTCTGCCCAGAGCGGGAGAAGTCATTTGATGATTTCCCATCCAAAAAAAAAAAAAAGGGGGCTAGTGGTTAAACAATTGCTGCGGTCGGTTCGTGGATGGGTCGCCATCTATTGCATATCGAGGCCTCTCAGTGCATCGGAAAGCACGTTATGCCGTTGGTCCCGGCTGTCATGCGTAGATATTTGATAGTCGGGTGGTCCCTAAAGTCTGACAACCAGATTCACCAAGGGGTATCATGTCACCCAGTAATTAATTTAATTGCGGAGGTCAGATAAGTAGTATCTTCATCTATTCAGCTGCATCCGGTTAGACTGGAGGCCGACCGCATCATATTATGTAGTTGGGAAAAGGTTAGGCAGATTGATTTAGGTACATAAGTAACAAAATTACCATACCTACAATTTAATATGGTACATCCGGCAGTGCTTCAAAATTTTTGTTACAGATCTATTTATAGAAATATTAAAGTAGATGCAGTACAAGCCAAGGTATGTAGGCTACCGCAGACAGGCGCAACGCAACAGTGCGACGCGACAGCGCTACGCTACTCTGGTGGAACCATTTCTATGAAAACTTCAAGGAAATTCTACCGGTGTCGCTTCGAGCCTGTCTGCGAGAGCCTTAAGAAGTCTTGGAAGGATTTTGCTAGATCATATTGTTTCTGGAAGCAAGGTCAAATCCTGATACATGATAGATTTCTTTGCATTAAAATAATATTATAATTATTGAGATAAAACATAATTTTATATATAAAATTCACTCAATGTCACTGAAATCCTTAACGGCTGGACTGATTTTGATATTTTTTTTGTTTGTGTTTGAGTGGGTTCCTGGATGGTTTAGATTCATAATTTGACCCGGTAGGTGGCGCTGCGATCGAGATCTAGGAAACAGCGGAATATTTGTATACCAGACATAAAATGACATCTGATCGCAGCGGGTTTCACTTTGACAGCTCACCCACGTTCATTGCGTTATTTACATTATTGAGCAGACGAATTTTTAAAACGTATGAAGCAATGAATTAGCAATATCCTTCAAAAATCTCGGATGGTGATTGAAAGTGTGTTACGCAATTAAGGTGCAGGACAACATCTGTCCGGTCAGCCAGTCCAATTACCCTATTTTAATCCAACATTCAAGGTCTACTTTATCTATATCGGCAAAACCACATAAACCAATCTACAGTAAGAAAAAACGGCGGGCGTCCACAACTTTGTAAAAGGTCTAACCAAAAATATATTGACACACTACCAACAAACGCGACCAGAGCAAACAACAAATTCCTTTCCATTCAAATACATTTTACAAATTCGTTCGAAACGATGAATATTCCCCCAACAATCCATTTAATTTAGTATTTACGTTTAAAACAGGTAAACTCAAGGATTTGTCGTCCTCGGTGTAATGTAATTAAATGTGTTATTTAAACAATTATGTAAATTCAAGCGAAGGGAAATGTTCCTTAGGTTGTATTACCTAAAGGGTACCGTAAGTGCCAGATACGAAATGTTAAAAGATGGTGGGATCTTGAAGGGTTTATTTTTGGATTTTAATAAGAAATTCTGTCCTTACTGACTTTCTTGTAAAATAATATTGTTGCAGATTGTACACGTTTTGTATACGATAGTCTACGTCAATAAAAACGCTGGCGTTACGATTTGGATTCATTAATCACCTATTGACTGGAGAAGGCACAACGGAAAACTGGAAAAGTATGCGGGAGACCTTTGCCCAATAGTGGGACAACATAACGTATGGTGTATCTTTACAACAAAAAGAAAAAAAGTACGATTATTCATCATTCGAAGGCAAAAGCCTGCAAGAGAAGAATCAAGCATTGACGACTACTGACTGACACCAAATCATTTTATTTATTTATTTGCTCTCATGCACTTTATTTTAAATAAATATCTTATATATCTTATAAGCATTTGCTCACACATTTACAATTTTAATTTTTTCATTTGCAGTTTAATATTTTTTTTGATGCGGGTGAACATACAGACAATAGCTAGTAAATAATAATAAATAATAATACTCTGAAGTCTGGCTAAAAATAAATAGAATATTTCTCACTTTGATTATTTCAACAAGTTTCCAATCTTTGTTTCACGAAACTACAGAAAGTATGATAAATAACTACTTTTTAAATACTTCCGACACAGCTCTTTGAGAGAAGAGAAAAACACGAATTATCACTTTAATGTATTCTCTTTGGCAGAGTATTGAGAGCAAGATTTATTTTAGTACCTAACATAAAAATATTTAATGAAAAAACGGAAAAGTTGGTCCTGAAATGACCAGAGCAAAATGGGTCCATTTGGTTCGTGCCTGTTAATATATCAGGGGTCAAAAAAGTAAATGAATTTATATGAATTGATAATAGCACGTACTCTTGTTTTAGTGGGGAGAAAGGTCGCGTGGAACCATTTGATTTAAGCAACTCAAAACCATTTGTCGTGGAAAACTATATGGGGATGGTAGTAAAAAAAATACCTGTATCAAGAAAGACGGTTTTTGGAACGAAGTTCTTTCTCTAATTCGATAGAGAGAGAAAGAGAGATAAAGGGTGAATTTGGTTAAAATGAAAATCCAAGATATGTATTTTGACATTTTTCGTCATGGGTGTCGTTTTCATCATAGAACGTTTTCATAGTTTTCGAGGTTGCTAAAGCCGATCGTGAGGTCAAAATGTAAATCCAAGAGAAAATTTTCTAAAGTAAATAAAACCTTACTCTAAAAATCCCACATAGCAACTGCCCGAGTCTTAGGCCGCGCGCAGTTTGGATGCGAATTTGTATCGTACGTAAACGTATGATCGTGGTCGTACTAATTCAGTGCGCACACGGAATACGTTTTTTTCCGTCAAATAGTGTTCTCGTGATATAGTATTTGTGGAGTCCTCTTTGGAGCGCGATGAATAATCTATATCTTCAAGATAATAATTATCTTATATCTCGGAGACTGCAGCGGCGTCGTCGGTGTCGTAGAACCGAATAGGTGCGTAAAATATATTTCTAAAGTCATGAATCCGGTGAATTTCACGAAGTGATATCTTGAATCACTCTGATCCCACAAACATTTATGTCCGTAACTCAAGTTTTTCTACATCCATTTGTAATTTTCAACGCACGAAAGTGCTTTATTATCCCAACAAGTTCGGATTATTTTCGGACCTCAGAACTATATGTATGACTAACTCGCACTCAGTCTGCGCGTTCCCTTAGTACTCGGAAATTCGGGACCGTTCGTGCGAGTTCGTGTGTACGAGTAAAATTCGTACGAAAACGGGTCCAAAGTGAGCGCGTTTTAAAGCTAAGTAGTTAGGTACGGCAGGAAAAAACAAATGAGCGCTATGAATCAACACAGTGTCTTGATCTTCCAACTGACTGGCTTAATAGCTGATTTTTTACCTTCCTTCTCATTTGCTTGTTTGATTTATACGTGATATCAGTCAATTTTACGATTTCCGAGGAACGTTTTCTCATTGAGATTAAGGTGGAAGAATGTGGGTAGGAACGCAAATGTTAAAGGAAAGTTAATGAAGCCATCTGATACGTATGGAGGGTAGAAATAATGACGTCATGTTTTTAACGGTCTTTGTCCGAAATTACTTTAAATATAATATGTTTTTTAGGAACTTTTAGGCCGTCTCGTGGGAACGAGTGTTGTTTATTATTTTAGAAAGACAACTCAAGTCATAGTATTTTTCTTTGATAAACATAAAATATTCTGCTTTGATACATAATTGTACGACCCTATGAAATAAGACAAAAAAAGTAACTTACATAAGTTTACTATAGGCCTACCGCTTAACTGAGACGTTTCCTGAGGTAGTTGCGCGGTGCGGGAGGGGTGACAGTTGTCACAAGGTGAAGAATCACTGAGTTTTCGCATCACGCCACCACACCCCGCCCGCACCACGCAGCTACCTCAGGAAACGTCTCGGCGGTTTGTCTATAGTATATATAAATAGTATTACCTACTATGACAAAATGAAATCCAGTACCTATATTAAATCTAGTCCTTTAACTGCTAACAATTTTTCAATGTTGTTCAAGACTATCATAGACACAAAGAAATGAGTGGAGAAAAAAACTTAAATAGCTCTAACTATGTCATAATGCGATGACATATTTTGAAAGCATAATTTCCTCTACGAACGACGACATTTCCTGAAAGCATAAGTTTAATATATTCAAATTTTATTATGTGTGTATGTATATTTATTTTTATATTTTTACTGCTGCGTTGTGCACGCCAAAACCTAGGTGCACGGTTCCAATTATTCGTTTTCTATGGAGAAGAGCCGGTAAGAAACTCCACGGTTACTCTTTTAAAAATAAATGGGTTCTTCAATGTTATCAAATTACAGTGTTAATAGATATGAGAGAACAGTGTAGGCCTATCAACAAGTACCAGGTGCTTAGCAAAATAGAAATTGGTCCACAGATCTATAGTCTGCTACAGTATGACACAGCTTAAATTTTACGAATGTAGGTATTTGGTTATATGACTTTACAAGTTATTGCGTTTGCGTAAAGATCATTTTCGCCTAAAGCAGTAAAACATATTGGTGATTTTGAAGGCGCACTCAGTTCGGATGGTGATCGGTTTTACGATTTTTGCCGATGCTACATCTAAGTTGTGTCGTACTGTAAGCCTACAACGTTCTCATATTCACAAAATTTAAAAGAAAAGAATCTATATAAATGATAAACAAAGTAATGAAAATATATTTGGCAAATCCAAAAGTGCACGGCTCATAGGTAATGCTCATTCAAAAACAGAAAAATTGGAAAAAAAAAATGGTTTTATCAATAAATAAAAAAACCGGCCAATTGCGTGTCGGACCACGCACAATGAAGGGTTCTGCTGCTATTTAAGTTTGAAAATACAAAAAATCATATTTTGACTTAAAATGTTTCCTACCTACCTAGTTAACTACTTAGCTACCTCGTCATCGTCATCACTTCAGCGCGGAAGACTTCCACTGCTGAAAATAGGCCCAAACATCGCCATTTCGAACATCGCCATTTCGACCTGTTCTGTGATTCTCACATCCAGCGGATTCCTGTAGTCTTCACAAAGTCATCGGGTTGGTGAAGACCGCAAGAACCTCCACCATGTGGGAAGTCTTCCAACGCTTCGTCTTTCGGTACGCGGTTGCCACTCCAGAACCTTTCGTACCCATGGGCCATCTGTTCTGCGAGCAATGTGCCCTGCCCACAATTCTTCGGGTTATGTCGGTTGCTTTGATTCTCCTACCGGTCTCTTCATTTCTGATTCGATCGCGTGAGGAAACTTCAAGCATAGCCCTCTTAATTGCCCTTTGGGTGACCCCTCTAATGAGGCCCATTATGAGCGACCACGTTTCAGGTCCATAGGTCATCACTGGTAACACACACTGGTTACGGCTACGGTATGTAAGACGAGAAGATATTGCGTAGCTTTCCAAACACTGCCCAGCCGAGTCGGATTCGACGGTTGACCTCTTTCTCGAAATTGGACCTACCATAACTGGACAGTTTGTCCTGGGTAAACGTAGTCGTTCACAACTTCGAGTGTAGTATGAGTGACAATTAATTTACATTTTGTCTCCAGCGGGGTCCATAAATCACGTGAGGCTCGAAAGAGGGGGGGAGGTTCAGACAGAGAGATAGAGATAGAGAAAGACATTGAGAGAAAGAGAAAGAGAGAGATAGAGAAAGACACATAGAGAGAGAAATAGAGAAAGAGAGAGATAGAGAAAGAGAGAGAAAGAGGGAGAGAAAGATAGAGAAAGAGGGAGTTAGAGATAGAGAAAGAGAGAGAAAGAGGGAGATATAGAAAGAGGGAGATAGAGATAGAGAAAGAGAGAGAAAGAGGGAGATAGAGATAGAGAAAGAGGGAGATAGAGATAGAGAAAGAGAGAGAGATATAGAGAAAGAGAGAGATAGAGATATAGAAAGAGAGAGATGGAGATAGAGAAAGAAACAGGCGGATTTAACAGTCTCACGACGGTCTCGTGTCGGGTCATGACAATCTCATGACGGTTTCATGACATTCCCATGACGGACGCGTGACTGTCTCGTGACAGTTTCATCAGTGACTACTTGCCTACCTGTGACTTGAAACTTGTGACTTGTAACTTGTGATTTAGACTTATGACTGAAGACTCAAGACTCAAGATTCAAGATTCAGTACATGATTCTGAACCCACCGGCAGCGTTGCAGTGTCTTCAGATTCATGTACTGAATCCATGGTATCAGTTTTCGCGTAGATGTCCCTGCCACCCTGTATACTACTGCTGTGAACTTTTCAGAAATCCAAGTACAACTATTTAGCTGGCAGGGGGGGGGACACTTGACTCTAGCAAAAAAATTCAGTTCAAAGCTTAATATTTCGCAAACGGATCCCTGAATCCAAAAATGGTTTTTACAAGCTCACAATATTTTTGAACGGCCTTTCTAACGATACCTCACAACATGCAGCAGACGAGAAAAAAAAAAACATCCCCATTTTACTTGTAGAGGTACCCTAAAAAAGCATTTGACTCTAACAAAAATTAGCACTTTAAAGCTTAATATTTCGAAAACGGATTCCTGAATTGAAAAATGGTTTTTACACACACAATATTTTTGAAAGAACATTCCAACGACACCACACACCACACCATGGGATAGACGAGAAAAAAAAAAACATTCTCATTTTACGTGTAGGGGAGGTAACCAATTTTTTTTCTTGATTTTATTTTACGACTTTGTTGGCGTGATTAATACCCATGCCAAATTACAGCTTTCTAGTACTAACCGTCTCTGAGTTAAGCCGCGGACAGACAGACAGACAGACGGACTTGGCGAAACTATAAGGGTTCCTTGTTTACTACAACGACGTTGCCGTCTATCTGCGCCTGAGGTAGCTGCGATATAATTCTAGACATGAGATTGAGATTCTAGACTTGAATCTCATGACAGTTCCATGACGGTCCCGTGACAGTCTCATGACTTGTGACCTGTCTTGAGTCTTGATTGTTGGGTATTTAATCATAAGTCTAAATCACAAGTTACAAGTCACAAGTTTCAATTCAGGTCACAAGTGATGAAACTATCACAATACTGTCACGTGACCGTCATGGGAATGTCATGAGACCGTCATCAGACTGTCATGACCCGACATGAGACCGTCGTGAGACTGTCAAAACTGCCTGTCTCATTCTCTTTGTCTCTATCTCTCTCTCGTTCTCCCTATCTCTCTCTCTTTCTCTATCTCTCTCTCTTTCTCTATCTCTCTCTTGCTATCTCTCTTTCTCTCTCTCTCTATCTCTCCCTTTCTCTATCTATCTCTTTCTCTATCTCTCTCTCTTTCTCTATCTCTCTTTCCCCTCTGTCTTTCTCTATCTTTATCTCTCTCTCTTTCTCTCTCTGTCTTTCTCTATCTCTATCTCTTTATCTTTCTCTATGTCTATCTCTCTCTCTATCTCTCTGTCTGAACCTCCGTCCCCCCTTACAACCCTCACGTGATTTATGAACCCCGCTGGTGACTGGTAGAAATCGTCACGTCAGGAAAATCGTTATGAGCTCCTCCATGCGACTTTCTCTCTCTTCCTCTCTTTCTCTCTATCTCTCTTCCTCTGTTTCTCTCTTTTCCTCTCCCTCTTTCTCTATCTAAATAACCAAACAGACAAAAGTCTAACACTAAATAACTTACACGATGCAGCTTTTTCACACCTCAACGATACAATAGTGCGAATTCCTATTATAGTGGAATCGACTTGACATAAAATAAATCCTTAATTTAAAATATTCTAAGGGTATTTAGTCAACATTCATGACAGACTACTCTGCTATAAAAATAATCTGGTACAAAAATTTAAGTTTTTGGGTGGCCCAACTACCATAACAAACGGTTGCAGTTGAAGATTCATGCACATTTGATTTGTGTTCATCAAAAATGGTAGACTGGTCATAGCAACCACTAGTCCTTCTTCATTATATTCTGCAAAATATATTTTTTATTAACTATCAATACCTACATAGTAATGATGATTTTAAATTAGTAAAAACTTAAATTATAAAAAGATATCACGGGCGGTTAGACAGAATTGATTTACCATTATGGCTTGTTTTCATTATTTGAGGGAATAATAACCACTAACCAATGGACATACTAAGAGCACTACTAAAGTAAATAGGTAGGGTTTCGTACTAGTTTTAAATTTGGGTATCACAATTTCATGTTTACTACATGTTCGATTCGATTCCCAGGCAAAGTGTTATTGGGTTTTTCTATCATAAATTTCTCAGCACAGCCCGGAGTCTGGATTTGTGCCCGGTTGATGTATGGAATAGACTCGCCCCCTATTACATGGGACTTAGACATAACTGGCGAATTGTGGGTGTACTATAGGTACATCTCTGCCTATCTCTTCGGGGAATACAGGCGTGGTGTTATGTTATAGTTATTTTCGTGTTATCGATCCCATAAGTTGCACCTGCCATGTTTCCTCTCTGCGTCACCCTCTAAGTTTGACTGGTAGAAAATGCCTCACGCATTAAGTCCGCCTTTGTACAATATATTTTTACTTGTGCATACAATTTTAATAAATAAATAAAAATAGCCACTACTTAACTAAGATTTTCTCTAGTCCAACTTTAAATCGCGTTCTCTCATTCCATCCTAAAGAATAATCACGCAAACTTATCAACAAATTTACTGGCAAAGAACTCGGCAATAACTCCCCCAAATTGACCCATACATCAAGGGCAAGTCCTAAACGATGCATTGAACTCGCGTCACTCTATTTCCACTTCTAATTAGGAAAGTTTTTAATATCCCCGCCTTTTTTATTGTCTATGCCGGCTGGCCATTGTTCACTTCGAAGTAAATTTTACAATTCCCCCCATCCCGACAATTATAAAAGTTTTAATTGCTCTTACTTTTCTAATTACAAAAAATACAGTCTCATGAGCGAAGGGAATAAAAAAATTTAAAAGGGAAAAGAAAACTTGAAAAAAAAAATGCTCAGGTGCGACTTGGATTCACACACGAATGGTTCCGTACCACCGTACAATATATAACACTATAACGTTATTTACTTTTGTAAAATAAAACACGTTTCTTGTTTGGGGACCCCCTTTAATTTTAACTATATTAAATTTTTATTATTAATTGTTTGTAGCAGCAATAGAAACACACAAACTGAAAATTTCATTTTTAATACGGTTCATTAGATACAGTCCGCTGACAGACAGACGGATGGAGCAGCGGCTTTGTAAGAGTGTGTTCTGTTTGGCACCCTGAGGGTACGGAACCCTAAAAACTCGACGTTATTTTTACGTTCGAATGGGTGGAAACTTTGATAATTTACTGAGCAATAAAATCTTAAATTAATGGAAAGTTACATTAAAACGGAGCGTGCGTTTTTCATTTGGACTTGAAATGCATGTATGCACTGGATATTACGCGAGGATTAAAACTAAGTTAACGATTGTATCGGGTGAAACGGAAAATAATATTGAAACAATACCCGTATGTAATTTAGTTTTTATTTCAATGAATAATGCAACCGTATGTTTAAATCCCAGAGCTCATTAATATAAGCGGTTTGCTTTTATTGTACAATTTTGCAGTCTTATTTTTATTTTGTTGGATTTAAAGAAATACCATAACTAGCGTCCCTGGTTCGCACAGTTTTCACGACTCGACAAACTTCGAGATTTCTTTATTATAATATGTCAGTTTAATATAAAGTACCTGGTCGACCGAGCTCGGGTGAAAATAGAGAATTCTCATTTAATAGTAAAGGATAGTTCATACTATTTCCATGTATAAGTAGTACATACTAATTCCATGCTGCCATGATAGTACATACTAATTCTATGCTGTCATGATAGTACATACTAATTCCATGGTGCCATGATAGTACATACTAATTCCATGCTGCCATGATAGTAGGTACATACAAATTCCATGCTACCATGTCACTATTCTAAGAATGTAGCCATCTTGTACTAAACTTTGGGCGACCGAGCTCTGCTCGGGTGAAAATACGGAGAAAACTAATTTTACCAGATATGAGACCTAGCTAGATCGAGGTTTCGCCCCCTGTAGTCCCTATATTGCAACTTTCATCGAAATTGTTAGAGCCGTCTTCGAGAACGTGATGTCAATATATATACATATATGTATATATATATATATATATATATATATATATATACACTATATATATATATGTACATATATATCTATATATATATATTGCCAATGTGACTTTTGCAATTCGTAATATGTACTTTCTGAGTTTATCTTGGACATTACTGGTATCGGTGAAGGAAAACATCGTGAGGAAACCTGGACTTATAGTCAATATAAGTCTGAAATCGCCAACCCGTTTTGAGCTAGCGCGGTGTTTAATGCTCGTGCCTTCTCTATATGAGAAGAGGCCTTTGCCCTGCAGCGGGACAGTAACAGGCTAGTATTATCATTATCTCCTTTATTACATTTTAAATACTTATAAATGATATTTTTAAATATTAGAATATAAAAAATTAAAACATTATTATCTCCTTTATTACATTTTAAATGCTTATAAATTATGTTTTTAAATATTAGAATATAAAAAATTAAAACATTATTATCTCCTTTATTACATTTTAAATGCTTATAAATTATGTTTTTAAATATTAGAATATAAAAAATTAAAACATTTAAAAATATAAAAAATAGTAGCCCACCGGTATCGGGAACAGGGTCCAAGCTACCGGCGGTCAGGGCTCCAGAGAGAGGAACCTCCTAACAATGCGAGCCGTGTCCAGAAGTACCGCTTTCTGAATCAAGCCCTTGATCCAGCTGCCCAACGATAGCCTCCTCAGGTGTTGGTCGAGGCTCTTGGCTATTAAGCCATTGGCTGTCACGACTATCGGCACAATGATCGCTGAGTCCACATCCCACATGTCGACAACCTCGTGAGCCAAGTCAAGATACTTGATTTGTTTATCTTTCTCAGCTTTCACGAGGTTCCCGTCATGCGGGACCGTTATGTCAATAATCATTGTGCGCCGCTCTACTCGATCCACCACCACTATGTCAGGTTTATTGGCAACAATAGTCCTGTCAGTGATGATGGATCGATCCCAGTACAATGTGATATTTCCATTTTCGAGAACTGGGTCGGGCACATACATGTAGTACGGCACTTCCGATTCCACAAGATTGTATTTCAGAGCAAGTTGCTGATGGATAATCCTGGCTACAAGGTTGTGTCTATGCAAGTACTCTTAGAAAGAAAGAAAGAAAGAAAATACGTTTATTTGCGGTACACATGACGCAAGGTAAGAAGAAAACACGAAAATAAACAGTTTGGGGGAAAACATGCGTCACATCCACGCAAAACGGCCATCGCTCAGCATAAAGCTGCGACCCTATGCGAGACAGAGCCCCAGCGCTGGTTTTCAGCGACAGCCGGCGTTGACGTTATGACGTCAACCGGTGCAACAGAGAAAAATAACAAAAGATAAAATGAATAAATACAATACACAAGTCCTAAATTTTTATAAAAAATATAATATTTAAAATGGTAACATTTCGTACCATCGGCGACTCACGCGCCACAGACAGTCTGTGCGCGCAGCTGTCATTTATGCTTTTTGTTTGACGTTTTGACATATTGGATACGTAATAAATATAACATGGCTCTTCGTTAGCTAGACGAGAACAACCGGAGATAATGTTTCGGATTGATTCTCCCGGACGGTGGCATGCCCGACAGATGTCAACCGTGCCGTCTTTCACAATAAATCTACGGTAATTGTTCGTCATGATAACTTCGTCCATAATTGCACAGACAAAACCTTCGGTTTCCCCAAAGAGGTCACCAAAACGCAGCCAGGCTACGGACTCTTATTATATCTATATTGACATCACGTTCTCGAAGACGGCTCTAACAATTTCGATGAAAGTTGCAGGGGGCGAAACCTCGATCTAGCTAGGTCTCATATCTGGTAAAATTCGTTTTCTCCTTTCGTATTGCTCCTTTAGTAGTGTAGGATGTATATGCACATAAATCTTTTGGAATAAATTCTCTAAATGGTGGTGAAAACTGCATCAAAATCCATAGCGTATTTTAGAAGAACAACGCGGTCGCACAAACAGACACGAAACCGACTTTAATTTTTAATATTTATAGAATAATTTCTTTAATACCTACACTTCTTCATATATAAATCCTATCGTAAGTAAAGATCAATCTTCTTTACTCTTACAATCTATACTAATAATAATAATATAATAATAGCCTAATGGCGGACAGCCTCGACCAACATCTCAGGAGGCTCTCATTGCGCGGCTGGATCAAGAGCTTGATTAAAAAGGCAGTACTCCTGGACACGGCATGCATAGCGAGGAGGTTCCTCTCTACAGGGTGTCAGGAACATCGACGCAAAAACAGATACCATGGATTAAGTACATGATTCTGAACGTTGAGACGGTTGGTACTAGAAATAACCGACGAAAAATTTCTCCGCAGGGGGGTTCAGATTCATGTACTGAATAGTAACAGGCTTCGCTTCGAAGTCCCTGCCACCCTGTATAGAGTCCCTGACCAACGGCAGCTTGGTCCCTGTTCCTGATGCCAATAGGCCACTATTTTTTATATATTTTTCAATGCTTTTTTATAAAAAATATTTAAAAAAGTAATTAATATGTATGCCAATGTAATAAAGGAAAAATATGATAATAATATTAAAAAGAAGTTTTCTTTTTTCACGAATCCAAGTACATTCATTTAGCTGGCAGGGGGGGGAGACACGTGACTGTAACAAAAAAAAAAACAGTTAAAAGCTTAATACGAGTATTTCGCAAACGGATCCCTGAATCCAAAAATGGTTTTCACAAACTTTCATTATATTTGAACGAACTTTCTAACGATACCCTACAGCATGGAGTAGAAGAGAAAAAAAAAACATCCCCACTTTACGTGTAGGGGAGACACCCTAAAAAATATATTTTTCTTTATTTTATTTTACCACTTTGTCGGCATGATGAATATGTATACCTACTCGTACATATGCCTAATTACAGCTTTCAAGTACCAACCGTCTCTGAGCTAAGCCGCGGACAGATAGACGGACAGACAGACAGACGGATGTAACAATTTATTTGAAAGTGTATCCGTGGAGTTTCTTGCCCGTTCTTCTTCATAGGTACCTACTACGCTTTGGAATGGGCAACTAGCTTCATATTTCTGACTGACCGATTCCTTGACAATTCAAAAGTGCCTGTAAATGGAAATAAATGCTTTGAGTTTGAGTTTTGAGTTTGGACATGGCGAAACTATAAGGATTCCTTGTTTACTACGGAACCCTAAAAACTGTTTGTTCGTTTGTTTGTTAGCTTGTATGTAGGGGGTAATATCCGAAACTACCCATCGGATTTGAATAATTCTTTTTGCATTTGATAGCCCAATTCTCGAGGAAGGTTATACGCTAATACGTAATTGGCTTGAGGGTATAGGCTATGTAACATCACGCTATGACACTTAACAGCAGAGCAAAAGAAAAAAGTCAGAAAAAATGCTAAGCGAAAACGGAGTAACACTTCTGAACGCGGACGATGTCGCGGTCAGAAGCTACTGATATACAATAACGGCGCAGGATAGTCTTTACCAGAAGTGGTTATCATAATAGTGGTCCAGCAACTTCAATATCACCAGGATTGTGCCGCAATATAGCAGTTCGGCGTGGAAGAGTTAAGACAGCGACTCTCCTGCCTTTATCTCTGTCATCAAAAGACAGACGCCACGCAACCATCAATGTGACGCTCTGCTAGAGTGACTGTCACCAGCCAGTGCCGCTCTTATCCGACCTTTTTGGGCGATTTCAGTAACTTCGTAGCTAAAGTAGACATATAAAATGCATTGTCCTGAATGACTGACTAACGGATCAACGCACAGCCTAAACCGCTGATCGTACAGACCAGAAACTTGGAGGGTGTGTTCTTTGTATGACGTAGGCATCCGATAAGAAAGGATTCTCCGAAATTCTACTCCTAAAGGGGTAAAAAAAGGGGGCAAAGTTTGTATGGGACAACGTGATTCCTTGGTCCAATCTACTTCAAATTTTGAATAAACATTCTTTAACAGGATTGATAGAAGACGTGTTTCGTATTCTATTGAAATTCATCCCCTAACAAGATATCAATACTCCTTATTGCTTTTGATTTAAATTACATTTTATTTTGACACATGTTTGAAAACTCAATCCGATTTTATTCAAAAAAGGTTGAACTCACATAAAAGCTTGGTGCAATGCAAATGCTCTTTAAAATTGGAATGGTCTGGTCTGGTTGTATTGGATTGGTCTCGAAAATCACCGTGCTATATTAGTACCTACCGCATTTGAAGGTTTCTAAGCTTGCGGGGTACTTCTGCCATATTACTTTGTTTGGGTATACTTATTGCAGAGTGGGGTTTCTCATACTTATTGCAGAGTGGGGTCTTTGTTCATTGGTTAGAGAGCCTGCACTTAGCGGTCGCATCGTCCGGAATTGCTGCCACGCTGCTGGAAGCAGGTAAAACTGCATACTCTGCGTTTAAACTTCCTCTCGATTTGATACAAACCGAAACCCCACTCTGCAATATACCCAAACAAAGTAATATGGCAGAAGTACTCCGCAAAACGAATTTAATTGTTTGGGATGAGAGTACTATGGCTCATACAGGGGGCTTCGAAGCCCTAAATAGATCTTTACAAGATATTAGGAATAATAATTGTCAAATGGAAGGGGTTAATGTATTGTTACCAGGTGATTTCCGGCAGACTTTACCAGTAGTGCCCAGAAGAACGCGAGCGGACGAGGTTAAGCCGTGCGTGAAGCAGTCTCATTTGTGGCCTTCAGTGATAAAACTGAAGCTCAAGGTCAAACTCTTAAGGTAGCGGGAGTAGACTTGAGGTAAAGCTGCTTCTCCCACGGCCAGTTGTATGTATGCTGTTGTATGCTCCAGAGTAAGCGCACAGAGTAGCCTGGTGATTCTAGCACCCGAAGGAAAAACAAAAAATATTGTTTACAAAGAAATACTGCGGTAGGTGTAGTATTTCAATTTCGTTGTAAAAAGATAATACCCCCATATAACTTTCACCAGATCAAAGGCCGAGCTTCATGTTCATAAAATGTAATAAAATTTTATTTTATTTTCATCTTTATTTAACCTTTAAATCCCTACACTATAATAAAGATTGTTATATTTTATAAGTATTCAAACATTTTAAAATACTAAATTATATGTTATAACATAACGTAAATAAAACAATTAAAAATCCTATTAGTACCATACTCGACTTCTACGCGGACGAAGTCGCGGGCAAAAGCTAGTGTTATTATAAATGTGGCTGTCAAAATGTTTATATCTTACTTTTTGTTTTGAAATAACTGTATTATATATAATATTTGCCTGCATTTTTCCTTTACAACAGAAGAAAACTTAATTAAAATTATAACCAACTTCCATTTAAAAACTATTATAATTTGGGTCGTTACGTTTCTATTTAAATGAGTTATTTGGAAAATCCATCCAAACTGCACGATAATTATATTCCCCTAAACATTTAATTTTGAAATTATAATTAAAGTCATGCAATGTTGATTTTGAATGGAACACTGTAATTACAGTAAATACTAAAGCTATTTTGTTTAATAATTACAGTGATTTTTAAATGCAAATGCATAACATATTTCAGTGGATTTTGGTTTAAAATAATGAGTTATTACGAAATACTAATTATAATTTTCCCAATTAAAATTAATTAAGATGGTAAGAAATGTATGATTTCATAAATGAGCTTTCCTGTAATTCTCAATTTCACTTGAAGTTGAAGATATGTAGAAATCTGACATTATTTAATTCACATGAAAATTACGGAATATTTCTATTGTAAAGCGTTTATGAACTTAACATTTATGGCTTTTAGTCCTTACAAAGCTCATTATTTTACTTTATCTTTGTATTTTACGGCAAGAAATTCTATCATTTGGCGACGAAACCCTGTTGCTAAGGGATGTTACAGACCCAGCGTTTTAACACTGCCTTTATTTGAAGCTCCACTTGTGCGAAACTCTACCTAGCAACCTATTCGATAATGGGTTGCCTAATCCATAATCGTTAATTTTAATTTTTCATACAATCTCAAATTCCTAACAAGTTTGAATTTGTGCAATTGCAAAGCAAAATTTACACACGTAAGTTCAGCAACGCTTGTTTGTATTGATGATTAGATACATTTCTTTATATAAGTTTTAAGAGTTAAAACTTTCGCTTCAACCAAACCTAATAGGTCAATCCATCCATAATATTATTTTTAGTGTTTCGATTGGTTATTTTATAAACAAAGCATTTGAGACAAATAACATCATCATAACATCTCGCCTGTGTTCTCCGAAAGGTCAGGCAGAAGTGCACCTATAGTACAGCCACATTTCGCCAGTTAAGTCCTATGTAATAGGGGGCGAGCCTATTGCTATCAACCGGGTGCAAATCCAGACTCCGGGCTGCTACTGACCAATTCTACATGGAAAAAACCAATAACACTTTGCCCGAACCGGGAATCGAGCCCAAGACGTGGCCCACGCATTGAGAGGGAGTGGGAAGCCGTAACCTCCTTCTACGAAGCAGTAATGCTCGCGAAGGAGGAAGCGGAACGCGTGAGGGCGAGGCAAATTTCGCGCCCTCACACCCCTAGCCGCCGCAGGAGACGCCCTGGGCGTCGGGAATCGCAGGCCGATTCCCGGCCACCGTAGGCACGGGCTTGCGGATGGTGAGCAATGGGTAGCTCGCCGTCCCATAAGGACCAGGCCCGGGTCAACGGCGCGTTGTGTTCCACGCGCGCCTCAAAGATATGTCAGCACAACAGAAGGGGTCTGCTAGGACTGATGCCTGCCGGGGTCGCGGGAAAGACCGAAATTGATACCGTGGCCCCTGGCAACGTATAGGCAACACTGAAGGAACACGGGTGGGTTTTAGTCAGTTAGAGTCTGACACGCCCTCCCTGTCCGCCCAGAGCGGGAGAAGTTATTTGATAATTTCCCAAGCTAAAAAAAAAAAGGACTACATGCTCATAAGTACGCTTGCGACTGCTAGACTAACGAGGCGTAATCACATATTTTTTTTACAAAATGTAATACTCAACTTAAAACTCTAACCGCTAAACGTGTCGTCACCCTAAGTCAAACTGAAAGAAATCTGAAAGGGTTAGTTTCTTTGAAACGTTTTGTCAACGTGCTCTGTTAACGCGTTTTTCATTCTTAGTGACAAAGTCACGAGTCACGACCTCTGTGGACCCGTACCTAGGTCGAGTGAAATTGCTGGTACTAGAGAGAAAGTTTTCTGTACAAGTTAAAAATCATGATTATTAGAATTTTATTTGAACTGTGAGCATAATGTCGCTCTTTGTATCCGTCTGTGTGACTGCGTTGTTCTTCTAAACCACGCAAAGAATTTCAAATACAATGTTAAGTTTGTTTTTCGGATAAATATTCATCCCAACTACGGAACTATTAATTGTGGGTGGTCCGACACGCACTTGGCCGGTGTTTTTTTGTTTGGCTAAGTATTCAGCAACTTTATACTATTCGCTGACGCAGAAATAAGATCCTTACGTGTACAGGTAAAGAGCATGTGGCGCAAGATGAAAGCTGGCCCATGGTCTACGGGGAGACGCCGCATATACACTGGAGATCGGAACCATCCGAGATACCCAATCTGTGGATATTGTGCGGAGTCTGTTCAAAGTTTTCTAAGTCGACCACGGTGCATTATATAGATAAATAGGTGTATTAGCTGGCAAACGCTTTATGCTTTCGAAGTACCAGGTTCTTTTCTTACAGGAAACCTTATTATTTTTCATTTAGCTCCAGGCGTAAGCTAGAACGGATGCATAATAAATTCTGTAATGTTTATTTAAATATTGGTTCGCAATGAAAATATTTTAAAATAATATGAGATAAAATGTTTTCGTTGCATTCCTAGGAATGCATTCGTATGAAAATGTTATTGCAATATACTATGTAGACATTCAAAAGTACGGATTAGCTCGCAGTTTATACATATCAGTTAATTGATATCTTAAGAGATATAATAATAATAATAATACCAGCCAGTTACTGTCCCACTGCAGGGCAAAGGCCTCTTCTCATACAGAGAAGGCACGAGCATTCATCACCACGCTTGCTCAAGACGGGTTGGTGATTTCAGACTTATATTAAAAACAATATAAGTCCAGGTTCCCTCACGGTATTTTCCTTCACCAATGTCAGTAATGTCCAAGATAAACTCAGAAAGTATGTATGAACTGAAATAGTCACATTGGTACTTGCCCGGATTTGAACCCACAACCTCGTGCATGAGAGGCGAGGCCTTAACCACTGGGCCATCACGACATTCCATCTTAAGTGATATAAACCTGAAATTGTCGCAGTATATTACAATAAATCATGAAGGCAAACTACCAAAACTACAGAACATGACGTGTTTACTATTTAAATAAGATCACCCTCATCATCATCAGCTTAATGCAGTTCAGTGCTGGACATAGGCCTCTCCAATTGCACACCATTCAACACGATTCTCGGCAACTCTCATCCAGCTGCTACCAGCCACCCTGCGAAGATCGTCGCTCCACCTAGCCTGAGGGCGACCTACCTTATGTTTGCCGAGTGGCGATCTCCACTCAAGAATCCAAGTAAGATAGGTACTCACAATAAACAAGATAAAAATTAAAAAGCAGAATTCTAAACACAAACAATAAAAATCTATAAAACTTTCACTTCAAGAAAACGAAACCCAACCGGAAACATACTATCTCAAATAAAAACTACCGAACATTGAATCTAGTGAATCTCAATACGATCCGATTCCCCCGCGCCCGCACATAGATTTATGAAGAAATTAGAATTGGGACGTGACCAAATATTTGATATTCAGAAGCAACGTCCACAAAGGCCAAGATGCGTTTACGTTTAGAATTTAGACCACGTAGTGAGAGAGAATGCCCGGGGGAGTCCATTCCCACAAATATTGGACTGCACCGCTGTAGAGATTGTAATATCTATGTAGATGTATAGTAATATAAATTGGTATGGAATCTGCGAGCGTCATATTTAACTATGGACGTTAATTGGATCGTTTTGCACAGCTTATAATGTTATTAAGGGACATTTGATTGTATTTGTTAGGAATTTTAGCTTGTTTTAGACAATCTATAAGTTCGCTTTTGGTGCCCGTATGTGTGATCACGATTGTCTTCTAAACTACTAAACGGATTTTGATGAGGTTTTTAACATAGGTAATTTAGAATTTATTCGAAAGGTTTTTGTGTACAATATATTAACTTACATCTTCGCACCGAAGTTTTAAAAGAGTAACCGCGGAGTTTCTTGCCGGCTCTTCTCCATAGGAAGCAACCAATTGGAACCGTGCACCTAGTTTCTGACATTTCATAAATGTGTCTGACGTTTCCCACGTACGTTTAGGTGAAGTAAAATATATTGATTTTGTTTTTTTTTGACATAATTATAATTAAGAAATCTCGATGTTTTTTATCCAGTACAAAAAAAAACCGTTCGAAATAATAAAAATATTAATAAAATGCCAAAAAAAGTACTGTGGTACAACTTCCTGGCATAAAATACCTACCTTTTATTGCACTGAATAATATTGCAATAATATTTTTTTTATAAACTTGCCTGGGAACGAGGATCATTTTTTTTTTATTTATTAAAGAGCGTACGAGTAAGCCATTCAAATTATGATTCTTAGATAAAAAGAAAATGCATAATAAAAAAAATAAAAAAAATAATAATAATATAAATAATAATGTATGTATGTGTGTAATGTAATGAATGTATTTATTTTTACAACAATAATGATTTTGGTAATTTCAAATCAAATACCACAGTAAAGCAAGCCAAGATTTCATAATCAGTCTATAATTTTCCCATTGCTGGGACCCAAGCCTCCTCTCTATGAGAAGGGTGGGCCGTAATCCACAACAGGGGCTCAATGCGGGTTGGTAGATGTCACATGTCTTCGAATTTTTGATTCTAGGACATGCCGATTTCCTCACGATGTTTTTCTTCACCATTTTGAGACCTGTGGTGATGAAATAATTTACACATAGTAAAGAAAGAAAAGAAAAAAAAGAAAAATGCGTTGATTGGCATTACAAAAAATACACCTTAAAACTATAAAAACAGAAAACAAATTATTATAATGCCAAAAGGGCCTCAGCTCAGCATAATGTCAGATGACAACTTCTGCCGCGTAGTTAGCATCTTGTTAATCAGTGTATACTAATGTATGTTTCTTTGTGACGATAAACTATTATTACTACAACACAAAGTGAACCACCTGACGCTGATTTTCAGCTGCAACCCACTAGTGCCGCACGCTAGAATAATAAACATAGGGAAGTGTCTGTCTGTTATAATAAATAATTTAAAGATAGTATAACAAATAAAATAAAATAAAACTCATAAACGATCGAATAAAATGTTGTGACATACCTACATGTGTGTGTGCATTGTGTTGTGACTATATGAGAAACTAAACTAAATTACCAATATCTGTGGTTAACCTACATAAAATAATAAATCTATTATCCATATATAGAAAGTACCTTAAGCAAACCTTAGTAAAGCACCTGTCCGGGTTCAAACCCTAACCTACAACTCGTAAGTCGCCGCCATTACCACGGGGCCACCACTAGTCTCAAGAGCCGGGACTTACACATTTAATATTTGACAAATTTCGTCGTTCAAAAAATTGGTGATCGTCCATGTTACACCAAAAAAACAGCTTTAATGAGAAGAAAAATGTATCTGGATACAAAACAAAAAAATCTAATATCTGCTTTCATTAATCGTTCCCTATTAACCAGCTCCTAAAACGAACTGACACAGCAGTAAAATCCAAAAAAAAGACTCCAGTTTCCAAACAATAAAATTAATTTAATTTTCATTTCATTACCGGGTGCGCGCCATTTAATAAAATTTACGTATATTAGTCGCCTGAAAAACGTTCTAGATTAATGTCTCAACGCCTGTGAAGAGTAGGATAGCGAATAAAAGAGAACAATAATAATTTTAATCAAAAACAATGAGATTGCGCTCGACGCAAATTGGTCTTCTTTTGCCATTAACATGATGATGGAGCGCTGTGATGCCTGGTCGAGGGAGGTGTTAGCAGGATAATATCACACCGTAGTGTAAAGGTACCTTCCGTAGCTAGCGATACGTCGTCTCTATACGTGTCGTGTCGCGGCGACACGTCGCCTGCAGTTGTCGCCTGCGGTCGGCTACGGAATTGTACCTTAATAATTACTCGAAAACTTAATTTTCATGTTGGTAACATAGTCGCAGCACAGGGTTTTGGGGCGCAGTCTAGGAGAGGCCCTTGTCCACCATTGATGAGTGCGCTGATTGTTGATTGAACATAGTTAGTTATTATAATGAAAATGAAAAAAAAAAAAAAAACAGAACGTACTTAGTACGTACAAGAAAAGAATTTCGATACAAATTCAACAGATTGATAAATCTATGCTAAAATAATAATTTTATTTGCATTCGTTCATATTGATAAACCCTAGAATGACGTTTGTTCTTCTCTTCATATATTTTGAAATCTGGAATAGATATTTTAAGTCACCTACTTTTGGCACTTATATTTAATTGTACATTAGGTTACTTTAATTACATTTTTGCTTCTTTAAAAAGTTGACCCATTCACAATGAATAGAAACTGCCCTAAAAAGTTTAATGTCTCCAGTAAAAAGTTTTTACTTCGGTTAAATTGTCACTTTATTACATTACGGTGTCACAGGCAGCCGGTAAGGGAAACGTAGTAAATCAGGGTTTAGCATAATTCCTTTTTTATTCGACCTAACATAAAAATCGTAAACTTGTTTAGCAGTGGGTGTTCCTTAGTTATTTTGATCTTAGAACACGGTACATCATTAACGTTTGTTTGCGAAAAATGAAAACGAATTGAATATTTTTAGTTATGAAGATGAATTTCTTTGTGGATTTGACTGAGTTGTCGTTTTTATGGTCGGGTCTTTTGTCTTAATTATAAGGAGTATGAAATATTTACATCATCACATACTTCACACTTATAAACCTTCTCTCTCTCTCTCTCTCACAGAAACTACATAACGCTATCTGCTTCGATCCTTAGAGATCCTTTTGTTTTGTTCACGTCCATACATCTGGTCATACACGCACGGCAGTTGCGAGATGTACCTTACATCTTATATTTAATAAACATAAATCCAATTGGGACTGAAAATGGAATGCACCTATTATTAAGAGCGTTTATTCTGAAAGTGGGCGACGTCGCAAATAGGTGTCAAATATTTCTCTGTTTTGATTAATTTGGCAATATGACATGTGGCTAACTAGCGAACTAGAATAGTAATAATGAATTGTAATTATAACACTGAATTTGATCTTGTAACCGTTTTAGGTGTAAAAAAGGCATTTGGAAAGTTTCCAAATACTATTTTTACATTTAAAACTAAATAAATAAGCCTTTACACTACGGTGTTATGATAATAATTATTGTATTTCATAATCAATATTTTAGTTAATTCCATACAGTAAATATTACCAAACGAATAAAAAAAGCGAAATATTTGACAGCTATTTGCGCCGTTGCCACTTTTAAGATAAACGCTCTTAAGTAACGTTAAAAAATCATTTACCCACAAGCTGAACAAATAACATATTTTTATTCGTTACAAAAATTCTGTTACAGTAATTTATTGATAGAAAAAACAAACCGTCAAAATTTGATCTTTATTAAGCAAACACGGTGAAAAAATCAAATATTCCATTTACAAATCGATTTAAAATTCTAATCCCATACATTTTATACGAACTCTTTCACTATTTGCATAGAAAAACAGTTTTGTGAACGTTAAATCTGAAACAAAAGGTGCAGAACGAAAAAAGGTGCAAAAGAAAGAAAAATGGCGCGTCAGTGACTGTCGACCTTTCAAGAGGCGTCTAGCACTTGAAGGCACTTTGAAGTATGCTACAGGCGTTGAAAAAGATGTGAGACTTGTATGGATCATGTGAAATGCGTACTAACGTTTAATTAAGACGCTGTTCTTTAGGGGTAAAGGATGCTGAGAGTTTGATGCTTCTGAAGGGCTTAGATATCTTGCAATTTTGTGAAATCTTTAAATCTCTTTATTTGGTAATAAATGGTTCTGTATATAAAAAATGTAATACGATAGAAATAGTACATTACTGTCGCGGCCTGCAACAAGAGCATTGATGGACGATCGTGAAAGCACATACGTGAGTCTTGTATAGTACTTTTCTCAAATGTTAAGTAAAAAGTTCGTTCCATTTTTAAATAACACGACAATCATGAGTTTTCATAGTAATTTATTCGGCCCCTAAACACGACCGATATGGATTTTCATACAAACATTGCCGGCCGGACGCTCACAAACGTCTTCGACCAGTACAGTTATTTCGATGTCTCGAAGCAGGTTGTCAAAATAATGCTCGAATTTCCAAGCAAATTGAGAAAAAGATTTTCATGTCAATTTTTTCGCTTGCATTAATTCGTCACTGACTGTAAATAACAGCTTTAATTATTTAAGATAGTTATAGTCCTTTTATGTCATTAGCTCATAAGTCTTTGTTATTAATTACAAAATTTGAATGTTGCTTGTGTTAAATGTTCTATAGTAGTCATCGTCATGACCTTTATTTCCTATTAGATTTTAAGTTTTCATATAATTTTGCGCTTTGTTTTCTTATTATGTGTAAGTTTTGTTTCTCATTGTATTTTATAGAATTAAGATGCCATTTAAGCCTTTGTTTGTTACTGTATTTCTAGTATATCTTCTGGACACCAAACATATTAAGTCCTAGCCTGCTACTGAATTCAAGCTCAATTAAAGATCTACTTGGGATCTAATAAGTCTGCATGTAATTAAGCTTTAACGACTAATCTTTTAAGACAGAAAAATGTATGTAATCTACTTTACTTCGTAAATAGATACGCTGCAACGTTATTACATACACACACATACACATACATAGAGTATGATTTAAAATATACTGGTCCACCTGCCCTGGCCAATTTGATCGTCTTACTACGCACCGCAAACACGGTGCGAAACCATAAAAGGCAGGCGCGCCCGTTCACAGCGTTCCTCCCCCCCGACCCTTGCTCGAAGATGCGCCAGCCCGCGTCGATGCTGAGCCTTTAGCTTTAAATTCTCCGACTGATAATAATGAAATACTTTTGATCCAGCCTGTCCCTCTTGCTGTCCTCCCCCCAGCGAACGCCCTAAGCCGAGGTTCGTACCCCACAGGGGGTGCCCTTAGCGAGCGTTCGCCTAGTTTTAATTAGCATAGTTTTGCCCCTGGCTGGAGGCTTTAAGTGTAGAAGCTTAAGGCAGCCACAGGACAGCCCGGTTAAGCAGCTAAGACCCCTTAGGTGGTCACCTGCGAGATGCCCTAGTAAAAAAAAAAAAAAAAAAAACAGCGTTTACTTTGCCCGCCGACGCCACCGTATCAGTTACTCAACGCTGCAGCTGCCGTTTCTATTGAAAACTTATTTTGTTTCTTATTCTACCCGCCTCCTGTGGCACTGAAGAAGTCTACAAAAAACACATTTGCACTGCACCAAAGGAAACACTGACCTTTACATATTATACATGTATTATGTACGATTATTTATACGTATACTAGCTGCCCGCCCCGGCTTCGCACGGGTAGCAGTATGTACTTATCTACGGTGCAACTACCTACCTACCTACCCTACCTACCCTACCTACCCTACCTACCCTACCTACCCTACCTACCCTACCTACCCTACCTACCCTACCTACCCTACCTACCCTACCTACCCTACCTACCCTACCTACCCTACCTACCCTACCTACCCTACCTACCCTACCTACCCTACCTACCCTACCTACCCTACCTACCCTACCTACCCTACCTACCCTACCTACCCTACCTACCCTACCTACCCTACCTACCCTACCTACCCTACCTACCCTACCTACCCTACCTACCCTACCTACCCTACCTACCCTACCTACCCTACCTACCCTACCTACCCTACCTACCCTACCTACCCTACCTACCCTACCTACCCTACCTACCCTACCTACCCTACCTACCCTACCTACCCTACCTACCCTACCTACCCTACCTACCCTACCTACCCTACCTACCCTACCTACCCTACCTACCCTACCTACCCTACCTACCCTACCTACCCTACCTACCCTACCTACCCTACCTACCCTACCTACCCTACCTACCCTACCTACCCTACCTACCCTACCTACCCTACCTACCCTACCTACCCTACCTACCCTACCTACCCTACCTACCCTACCTACCCTACCTACCCTACCTACCCTACCTACCCTACCTACCCTACCTACCCTACCTACCCTACCTACCCTACCTACCCTACCTACCCTACCTACCCTACCTACCCTACCTACCCTACCTACCCTACCTACCCTACCTACCCTACCTACCCTACCTACCCTACCTACCCTACCTACCCTACCTACCCTACCTACCTACCTACCCTACCTACCTACCTACCTACCTACCTTAGGGATATGAAAAATAGATGTTGGCCGATTCTCAAACCTACTCAATATGCTCACAAAATTTCATGAGAATCGGTCAAGCCGTTTCGGAGGAGTACGGGAACGAACATTGTGACACGAGAATTTTATATATAAGATTTTAGAGTTGATATGTAGTGCACAACCACAACTAATCATTTATTTTTCTTATTATTTTATCACATAACATACGCTACGCTACGCTAGTATTCCCCGAAGGGTTAGGCAGAGGTATGCCTACATAGAACATCCCACATTGCGTCGGATTGCGAAGAAATAATCAAGCGTAATGTTATGCTATGTTCATGTTATCTAACTCTCCAATAACTTGTATTCACATGAATAATTAAATTGAAATCGCAGTCAGACGTTCCTGCTGCCTAAGTGTTTATCCATCCGAAAATAACTTCTAACTAATGTCCCTCCTCTAGATAATTCACGACAATTTCTTTTCAACTCCTTTCTAGGAACGAATGTCCCTGACTTATATTGGAAATTTATTTCAATTGGATTTAAAATAGTAGCTGCCAAGTATTTTAAAAGCATTTGAATGTATTTAAAATGGCTTTAAGTGTTTGCCAAATAAAACTAAAGGACGGTATAAAGTCTGACAGAAAATTGGAATGCCTTTATTGAAATTGAGAATTAGTTTGTAGTTATTTTTATCTAGTTAATTGACTCAGGCGTAACTTTGCGGAAATCCATGACCAAATACAATAGACGACGTCTATTTTGTAATCTAATCTGCTTAACTGTTCTTAAAGAGTGAAGAAGAAGTTTCACTTTTAAGTCATGTACATGAGTTAAAAGTGAAACTTCTAAAAAAAAAAACAATTAGAAAGATTTTATATGAGAGACAGACACAGTTATATTTCTCTTCTCTCTCATGTCCCGAAATGTGCTTAATAAACGTGACGCGTCGTTGAAATTTCACTCTTAATTCTCGTCCAATTATCGAAACACCGCCTTAAAAGTTTAACTTCAAAAATTAAGCAAACGTTCTTGACATCTTTCCGCAATAATAAATTCTAATCTAAAAAACCAAACTAAAATTCTTTCCTTCAAAACCTGAACTCCCAAAAGAATTTGACAAAACTTTTATGGCTGGACCTAAGTTACGTTTCAAGAATTCCTACATTTCGTCCTACTTTATGAATGTTGGACTTACCCAATGGGCCTCGGGAAAAATTGTTGAAAATGTTCTTCCAATACCTTTAGGAATTCGAATTTGCTTTGCAGTTTTTCGCTTACCTATTTCCAAAGATTTAAATTGGTAGATTCGCCCTACTGTGTTGAAAGACAGTCGCGTCTCTGTTTCGTTTTGACTCCACACGTTTACGTTGGTCACGTTTTGACCAGTTACTTGACTTGTTTGTCATGGAAACGCTATTTATTATTATGCGAGCTCTCTTCTCTGTACCCGTACACTTTTTCGCGTATGATGAGGGTAAATCTTACGATTTAAATCCTTTGCTTATTTCCATTAAAATTCCTCAAGTTACGATCTGTATTCAATTTATTCAGTTGCGCGTTTCAACTGCTACACATTTACTCACGGCTTGTGTTCGTTTCGAATTGTGAACGCGGCAATTTCAATGTAAACTTAAAGAGAATGTTTTTGATTTGATAACGTTGATCTTTGGTGCTATTTTAGTTTTATTTTGTTTTGAATTGGTCACGATTTGTTTTTATTTCGTTTTAGAGCCGAGAGTACCTTTTTTATTGGTTTGTTTGTTAATAGTTAGGTAATGATGCTATACGCTGAAATAAAAGAAAAGCGATACCTATGCAGAATAAAATAGTTAAATTAGGACTACGTTTATAGAGGTAATGAAGAGTAAGCGAAAGTACACCATAAAAAAACTTCGTTGGCCAACGCAAGTGAAAGCACAGCAGACTTGGCATTAAAAATTTGATAACAAGCCTAAAGTGGCTGTTAACGAGTATTCTGTTGTAAGCCTGAAGCAAAGAATCCTTTCAAACATAAAACGCCAGTTAACGTCTTTAATGAGGTTGTAAAAACATTCTAGTTGCTACAGCCCGGTTGGATCCGTCGGGAATGTTCTAGAATAACAAAATTATAAGATTCATGAGAGGCAATCGCAACCGGTGTCGTTTTTATTCATTCTAGCATGTTGACGCACAACAATGTTTAGAGAAAGGAATTTATGAAAAGGGTCGCCGTGACGCGATTTTTTTATAAACCTAGCCTCCTACAGCGCCGAGGGAAAAAATTCAAAAGAATAATTTTCGTGAAGCAAGGAGATAAATAGCGTGAGGCGTTTATATGAGCGGACATGACTGATATGGCGACAATTTACTTAAAAGGAAAAAACGTTTTGTAAGTCCCTATAATTTTACGTTGAGATTTATCAAGATTAATTTAATTTGATTTAATTTGATTATATCATGTTGATTTCCAGATATCAAAATTTGTGTAAGATTTGTAATAACAATAATAAAAAAGTAAATAAGTTTTGTGGTTTTGACCCAAATAATTTGGAATTATTTAATTATTTATTTACTATTACAACTTATATTCTTATAATTACATATTTATTATTATTTTAGTTATTACTTTTTTTTTCAGCTTTGATGTAATTTCTAAATATTTACTACAAACAATTTAAAAACTAACAGACTTAAAATAATATAAAATAATAATAATAATAATATGTACAAGTATATAAGAAAGGGGTGGAACAATCTTAGGGCATCAAAAAATCCGTCCGCATCGCTGTCAACAGGAAAAGTGCCCAAAAGGCTGGCAGCATTGCCACGTTGTATGGCAATGCTGATTCTTTGGCCGAAGAATAGGCCAGCCTTCTGATCACATGAAGAGTCGACCAACCGCTTTGAGATGTCTTGAAAGACTAAGTGGGCACACGGACCCCATGGTCCTAGTGTTTCAACCCCAAACGGCTCAAAAATATAAGTCCCAATAAGATTGGAGTATTTACGCCGTTTGAGGTTTTCCGCACCTGCAGCAGCAGCCCCAGCACAGCCCACCGTGCTAGGAAGATGGGATGGTGCAAGGGTGTCGACACACGCTGCATCCCAAACCAAAGGCCTACCTACCTTCCAAGGCATTATGGTCACCGCATTGGCAGCGATGCGGGGACACACAAGGAGCGCCCAGACGCAGACAGGTAGCGAGCCGGAAAGTGGTGTCACCCAGCATAGTGCCTATGTTGGGTGACGGTAGCGCCTGAAGCCAAAGGCCCGACTCCTACTCACCCACAGCCAAACGGCGGGCACTCTCAGCAGTATTGGTGGACGTATTAATAAGATTGTTCCGTACCAACCTGCAGAGCGGCTCATCCCACTGCCTCTGGGAGGATAGGTTCACGGGCCGATCTGTATTAAGGCAAGCCGCTTTCCAGGCGTTCTCCGCATCAATCAAGCACTGCACTTCAGAGTCGACCAGGGAGGGGGCTAAAATTTTCCCAGTCAACTTTTCAGTGCTGTGGACAGAGGACAGGAACGCGGGTAAGCTAATACTTGTTATTTTGCGGATGCCGAGGCCACCGAAACAGATGGATAGTGTGGCTTGCAGCCACGCCCGGTCGTCCAAGGCCACATTTAAAATGGATGTTAGGGTGCTGCGAATAATTTGATCAATTTTGTCCAAGAGGTGTGGCTGCTTCCATAAAGGGGAAGAGCGTAGAAAATATATAAAATTTGGACCAAAACCGCAGTATCTAATCAGGGTGAAAGCCGAATGTAAGTTAATTTTAGAGAGTCTGGCCGAAATGTCGTTGAAATTTTTGATTTTTTCGTCAATGAAGGGAGATAAGCTGTCTTCTAAAATTGGGGAACCTAGGAGCTGAAGTACACTTTTTTTTTTTTTTTTTTTTTTTTTTTTTTTTTTTTTTTTTTTTTTTTTTTTTTTAAAAACGTTGCCCCACACTAAGAATTTCTTCTTGTATCGTGGGTGCGTTTACAAACATAGAAACTCACATACACTAACACCCAGACCAACTAACACTCAGACAACTACTTGCAGATCATACAAATATTTGTTCCGTGCGGGGATCGAACCCGCGACACGTTACGCAGCAGTCGATCGCTCAGCCACTGCACCAACCGTGTCGTCAAATTTGTGGGGCTATTGCATTAAATTTCTCAAGGGTCAATTGTCTGTCGGTAGTGTCAGAAAGGTAAATTTCGCATTTTGATGGGTTAAGGTCCAAGCCAATGGATTTAAATTGTTGTTTGAGTTGTAAGTCGTTCAAAACGGTGTCTACATCACTTCCTAGTGTTCCATCATCTAAATACCATACCTTAAATTTTGAATTTAGTTTCTGGATAATTGGATGAATAGCCAAGCTGAAAATGACTGGCCCAAGAGGATCACCTTGTTGGCATCCTACTGCAGATTCCAAAACATTGTCCTTGTATAATAATTTAGAGGGGTAAATTTATGGTAGTTCTTTTTTTTATTTCAGCCAACAAAATGTCCCTGTTGCAGTTATAATATAAGTTAATACTTATATTGAACTTATTATTACTTTTCGGATTCATCTGTGTATAGTATAATTATCACTTGCTTCAAAAACGGTGATGGCATGCCTGAGAGATATTTATTGACGGCATCGGCATGTGAAGCCAAGTCAAAGGCCCATAGGTGGCTTTAAACGTCTGTCACCAGGTTAGTCACTAACCACGCGAAAAGAAGATAAGAAGACGACTTATATTTGTTGTTTACCCGGTACAATAATGTCGTTACAATTTCTACACTCAGAGACGTCACCCAAAAACCAATTAAACACGACCAGCCAACAAAATGAAAATGATATTTAAACTGTCATTTTTTGACTGACAGCGTCCAAATTGATACCTGTCGATTAACGGATGATTAATAAACAAGTCCCAAGTAACGACTCTGAGTACCGACACAAGTCATAAACCAATGGCAATATCGTAAATTATAACGTTCCTTTCATGTTTAACTTTTTTTATTGAAAACAAACAACGGCTAACATCAGAAGAGATACAAACCAAACAAGTTTCCCGATTCAACTTGGATCACGCATATACCTACAAATAAATAACAATAAAAGGGAGAATTCAAGGCCCACATTAACGTGCGAGAGATAATCAGTAACCTACGAATAATAAACGAGTAGAACAGAGCTTCAGTCTTCGGAAACTATAACATTAACATCAGGGTAAAGAAAAAACTTTTTTCATTACACTTACTTCCAAAATGTTTTATAAAAAGAATACAATCTAAGAAGATTCGAATTCTAAATTGCTAAGCCTATTTATTTTTCAGGAACGAAGCAATTACAGAATCCTTTCGTGGCAAAAAAGTTTAAATGGGCTCTTAATACGATTGGGTTCCGGCAAGAATTTCGCTAATGTTAAACGGAATCTGCACAATCTGATTGCTTCAATAAGTTCTGGACAGTTTCCTTTCATGCTTTAATACTTCGGAATTCCGAACGCGCCTTGCTTTGTACGAAGATTTTACTGCTGAACTTTATCAGATTCCCTTGAAACTTTTTTTTCTTCGATGTTTATGTGGACCATTTCGGGAATTAATTTGGCTCATATGTAAGAAAAGTTTCAATGAGACGGAGATAGGCGATTCTGATAGCAGGTAGATTAGAATCTGTTTTCTCTAACAAATGGTGAGCTGAAATAGTTATTCAGGTTTTTTGTTTTTAATCTTTGAGGAACCACAGTTCGTGGAATGAGCTAGACAGAATAATTAGGTATCGATCCATGTTGGGTCTAGACTTAATTGTGGTTACTTTGATAGGCCGCAGAAAAAGCATCCAAATACAAAGCTTCACAGACTTAATTAAACGTTAATTAATACGACACACAGGACAGTGTTTGGTTCTGAAATTCAAAGCGAAAGTAGGCTCAAAATATAAATTCTTCCAAGCTCTATAAGGTTTTTTAAAGGCAGTGTAATGTGCTTGTGGTTTGATATTCCTCTCGGAATCACTTGTACGGTTTGTCTATATAAGTGTACTTACCCTTAGAAATAATTAAACTAATAAATTACTGTTCCTTTCATCTCGTTACGTCATAAAACTGAAAAAAATTAACTGAAAAGTCAAGAAAATCTCATCGTCTAAACTTACGTGAAGTCTTGAAGTGAGGTCACTAGTGTGAATCCCTTGTATCAGGTGGATTGATAGCTTACTTGACCTATGTTTTCACGTTGAGATTTTCGCAGAATAGGCCGGCAGGAACACAGAGTTTCAGCAGTAATAGCCTATTGATGTGACCGTCGGACTACAAAGTCGTAGGTCTTGAGCTCAAACTCAAGGCATCTGTGACTTTTTGCATTCATGTGCGTATTATATAATTATCTCTTGCATGAAAACGGTGCAGGAAATCATCGTGAGGAAACGGCATACCTGAAAGTTATTTTTCGACGGCATGTGAAGCCAAGTCGGAGGCCCATGGGTGGTATAAAAACTCTGACACTAGGTTAGTCACCAACCACAGGAAAAATAAAGAAGTAAGTATACATATTTAGTCAAGAAATTGTAAAAAATAAAACGGGTTCACTCCGTTAGTATATTTTGCCTCAGTGTTGATATATGTAGTGTAAGTAGCAAGTATTACAGAATCCCCTTTGAGGGGTCCCCTCTAAAAATAGACTTGCCTTTCCTAGTTTTTGTAGAACCAAGTGTAGGTACATTTACGTCTTTGTCTTATTACATACCTTTTCGTTTCACAGGCATGTTATTTCAGTTTTTCGGCAGGTCTGGCAGTAAAAGAAATACATAGAATTTATAGTCTGTTTATCATGCCTGGGTGATCGTAAAACTAGGCTGGAAGTAAGGATTGCTATAGTACTTGCTTAGGCGTTGAACAGGCAATCTGACGGTTCATAATTTAGTTTTATTCGTGACCGTTCCTTGGAGCCTTACCTTAGTTTCAGATGGGTTTATTGATTTGAAGTACCTCGGCCTTGATGTAAAAGAAAAATTACACCTGCAGGTTTATTTGAAGTCGTAGATAAGTCTTAACACACTCTGCTCCTATAAGGTACTATATTCTAGGACTATTTAGTTTATGGAGTACGTAATCATTGCAGGTATAGTGTTGTAATGTTCTGTAGTTTCTACCTATCCCCATGGGAATAGGCGTGAGGATATGTATGTTATTCTTGCAATGAAAATTTAGAATGTTACATAGTTTCATAATACATAGCTACATAAAGACACAATCAAGATATTATTGCTGTGTAGATAACCTGATTACAATGACAGGTTAAGGCACTTTAATATGATTAGCATAGATGAAAGACGTAACCATTCGGACTTACTAATACGAAATAATAATAATAATATGTTTTATTTTATTTTTAATCATTATTAGTTTTTAAATGTGTGTAGTATGTAATTATGGATTTTTAATCTGAAATAAATGTTATTATTCATAATAGTCATTTATGCAACTGTTGTGTAATAAGGGGAATGTGGGTTTGTGATAATAGTATCACATGAGTGTTTTAATACCTAATTATGTACAGTTGCAGTCTTACACCATACAACACCGTATGATTCCAGAACGTATCATATATAATATCAAAGGTGTAGACATACACTCATGATATGAATCCTCTATAAAAGGTTCTGAAACCATAGGGTATTGTACAGTGTTGTAAGAATAATTCTGTGTAAATTCATTGAAAGTTTAATTGCTGAGTATGTATAAGTTTTTTATTTTTTATTACGGCGCTGTGGTAGTTAAAGGCGCTTGCATGACAATGTTCGTTTTTTAAATTCATAGTTAAACCACGAATTGAGTAGTGAGAATTTGGCTGTTTGATGAGTAAGGAAGGGTTCGAAAAAGCAAAGGAGTTGCATAATGAAATTTTGTACAACATTATAACACTCGTTTGGATGATATTATGGTTACTATGACACTGGTTGTTTTTATATTGGCAATAAGCTAACTGTTTCAGATTTTTTTAAAGAGGATTTATATCATGGGTAAACGGTTCCATTGATGCACAATTAATAAACTATTTTAACTTTAGGCCTAGCCAACGTAGTAAGCGTCATCATCGTATTTTTAAATTACCTACCTTAAATACTACATTTAATAAACCCCCTTGTATATATGGCAAGGCAATATAATGAAAGGTCCAACTTGACAGATTACCCTATTGATATTGTCTCCATGACTATCGCTTCATACAGACGCTCCCTATTTAAACAGTGTGATGAGTGCCCGTCTATCTAGCTCAGGTTTATTTTGTAGTGTTGTAGATTTATGTCTACTAGACACCTTTTATATTGTTCTCTTTTGTCTCTAATTTTCATATGTGAATGTCATGCATACCTGTCATTTGCATGGTTACTGAAAGGCTAATTTTAGTAGTAATTTCATTTGAATTGTAAGTGACTGTGCTATTGGCGTCCTTAAATAATAATACCAGCCTGTTACTGTCCCACTGCAGGACAAAGGCCTCTTCTCACACAGAGAAGGCACGAACATTGATCACCACGCTTGCTCAAGACGGGTTGGTGATTTCAGACTTATATTAACTATAAGTCCAGGTTTCCTCACGGTGTTTTTCCTTCACCGATGTCAGTAATATCCAAGATAAACTCAGAAAGTAAATATGGTGTGCTTATGATAAATAAATAAATAAGGCACAACGAACATACCACACGCTTTCAAACCCTCAGAACACATAACATAAACAAATAAACATGTAATTTGACCAACAAGACGCCCATACAACAAAACTTTTTCAATTTCCTCACAAACCCGTACATTAAAATAAGACGAGGACTCGTAATGGCTCAGCTCGAAGACGCATAAAGACGCATTCTTCACGTCGCCCTTGTAGAGTTAACGAATTGTTGCCATAAATTTGTGGACCATTCTTGCGAAGCATTTGTCCGGCTGACTGTCGGAATTGCCAACGCTTACTGTTTGTTGGCGGTCCGGCAAAACCTAGTTTGGCAGCGGATGGTTTATTACACGTAGTTTATATCGGAATATCTGTATTTTGGGATCTTTTTATGGTGGTGAAAGCAGGTACTTAGGAACAAGGTGTTCTAAATTTTAAAAAGCGAATTCAGAGTGTAGGGTAATTTTACAAGGTTTTGAGCTACCTTTCATCATTTTCGGGTAACCACTGAACAACAGCGCTGTGCTGCGGGTCATTCATAGCACAGCATCATGCTGAGTGTAAAACTTCTTGTCACAGTCACGATGTATAGTGCCAGCTATTTCTGTTCTGTGCTCATGATTATAATTTATTTTTATTTTTATTTATCTATATTATTAGAGTTAATTTTTATCTTTTTATATGCACAAAAGATTTTATTAAAGATTAAATTTAATATTTTAGTGTGAAGAATAAACAAGTTTTACTTCCATTCTCTCTTTCTTTCCTGGCATTATAAAAAAATCTACACCAGGTCTAATTAATTTAAATGTCATATAAACTCGTTGCTTCCACGAAATGCTTTATCTAATTTATGCCTTGTTAACACAATACTCAGGTACTTATACTGTTCTTTAGATGGACAAAAGATAGTATACTCTTTTATGTTCACAATAAAGATTACAGATATAAATTTAGAAATACAAGGGACTTTACTAGAGATTGGTGCTGCATTTTGAATTGGAGAACACTGGTAGCACAGTGGTAACGGCCCAGACTTACGAGTAGGTAAAGATATAGGTCGTGGATTCGAACCCAGTCAGGCGTTTAATTTGTATAAATAATTTCATCGCCACTGCTCTCAAAACGGTGAAGGAAAACATCGTGAGGAAACCGGCATGTCCTAGAACAAAAAATTCGAAGACATATCAGTGACATCTACCAACCCGCACTGGGCCCGCGTGATAGATTATACAGCCCACTCCCTCTCGAAAAGAGGAGGCTTGTGTCCCAACAGTGGGAACATTTTAGGCTAATTATGCTTACTCGAGATAATTTTCGGGATTATCCTGACAGTTAATTTTACGGTATTCTGAAATTAAAATCTTTAAGAAATTTATCCACAAGCGCATCACAAAGCATTTTGCGACAGCACATCTCATAAAACGAACTACCCGACAAAATAATTTTACCCAGACTATCCTCCACGTATTTCACTACCCACATTTTAATAGAGTTACTTATCTGTCTCCGAATCACACAATTTCGTACCGCACCAGACCTGACGGGGAAATAAATTAAAATATACTCGCACTGCAAGTCTGCAACGCGAGAATCTTATTTTCTATTTGTGCAAAACAGAGTCCAATAAAGTAACAAGACAATTATTATTGTGGAGGAAAATGTATGCTGAAACTTTGAAATTTTTAAAGACATAAATAATTTACTAATTATTGTACCTATACACCGTATGTTGTGGTGCAGTTAGCACATTTTTATATTAAAATGGCCTGCCACTTAGGACTTTTTAAACATAATGGCGAAAAGTGGATAAGCCCACCTCTGCCTGTCTCTTCAGGGAAAATGTGCAGGAAGTTGTATCGATAAAAAATCATACCTAAATAAAATCCTAACTAATATTATAAATGCGAAAGTGAGTTTGTTTGCTACACTTTCACGGTAAAACGGCTAAACGGATTTGGATGAAATTTGGTACACGGGTAGACCATGACCTGGATTAGAAAATAGAATACGTTTTATCCGAATATTCTCATGGGTTCGAAACTTATGCGGGTGAAACCGCTGGGCACAGCTAGTATGTGTATGTGTGTGTGTGTGTGTATGTGTTATGTTTAATTTTGTTTTTTTTTTAATCAGCTGAACAACAAATTTAAAAAAAAATATGTTCAAAGGAGGTGTATAGATAATGATCAATGTATTAATGAGATGTGACTTGCGAATAATAAGTAGGCAATTCAACTCAAAAATATTCAATAAACATCAAAGATTCAATCAACACTGTACATTAAATTGCCTACATTTCTCATACAGCAATCGATTTGTGAGTAGCCGTAACCGAACAGCCAAATCTAAGGCCTGTTACGGACTGACCGCAGGAGTTAGGAGCTTGCGACCAAATACCGAGTTACCGAAAGGCGACCATGCGACCACAAGACCTGTCAACGTAGAGCAAGTCAATGTCTGGTGGATGGCGGTCGCTTAGGACTTTAGTTTGAGTGTAATGTTGAAATGTAGACTCAGTGGTAAATACTTACCGTAATTATATTGTGATTTGTGTTTATAACGAAACCAGATAGTAAATGAGTCTTGTCGAGATTTAAAGGTATTTTTTACCTTAGTATAATTATTATTATTACAAGCATCAGCATTCCTGATTGATCGGCAAAAATTAAGAACTTCCATACGAACGGTTATCCCTATTCATCCCCTTTAGAGGGTGAATTTCCAAAAATCAAGCGTTAACTTTTTTATTCATGGTATTCTGGTGCAAAATTTAATGGTTCTAGACCCAGCGGTTTAAGCTGTGGTTTGTCTGACAACCAAAAGGCTTGGTTGGCAATGTAGGTAAATAATTAAAAGCTGTCCAATTTTTAACTTACGACCTAACGCGCAGATAAAGGTATAGTAAAAGCTAGTATAGCTTAACGTCTCAACTCCAAAACAACAACACTCAACTCTTTAATTCTTAAGCCGATTTTGAACAAAACAATATACGATGCCTTGAACATATCCATGTATCTACTCCTGTTCCAGTCCAAAACTCTAAACCGCATTCCCAATAGCCAACAATACAGTATCGTCTTACAATTTGTTTCTAGAACATTCTGCTTATAAAACGAACCGCGTCCTGTTAACCGTTGGAGGTAGTTTATGGACAACGTGAGAGGAATCCAAGTTGTAGAAAATTCGCTTAGCAATTAACAAGCTATGTTTACTTTAGAAGTCGAATGTTAATGTAATTAAAGGACTTAGGAGTTATGATGGGACCGTATTGGGTAGCCGAGGAGAGAGGGATGTTTGCGTCGTGTGCTGCGTAGGTGAGTATGAGGAGTAAAATTTTGGGAAGTTTGTCTTGGAATCGTTATGATTTAGATACAAAACAGTTCGGTTTGAAGATCTTCTGGGTGGAGTGTAGGTTTAACTTTTATGGAATTTAACTTCAGGTTAATATTTTACAGGCTTGCAAAAAATGCTACGTTCTTTAAAAGCAACTTTGATTTTAATGATTAGCAATATAATCATAATCACATATACAACTCAAGAGAGTTCAAAACTCTTCAGCAGCTAACGAACACTTCATGAATGTTCCATTTGTCTAAACGTAACGCAAAAATGTGAACGAAAAAAAATGAAACCTTCAACTGCCCTTCATACTACAACTACTTTTATACATAGAACTATTTCCACATACTTATCAGCATTTTATACCTTTCAACAAAAAAGTACTTCCAACACCCTATCGCTAATCTCATACATTAATCACTCCTTTACGATGACTTACAAATTCACTCCAATACATCATTGGAGATACAATCTAGCACTCCATGTCACAGTAAATCAAATTGAGGCCGGACAGGCCTCACGTCACCAAACATCGAAATGCAGACAGACGGACATATCGACGACCGAATGACACAATGACATCGGCTTAGGATTATTGTTGTCCTGGAAATATGGTGTGGAGTCTCTGGTTTAGATGTGTTGTGACCAAGTCGTTTTGTTGAGAGACTTTCTAGAGAACTGAGTATTTTTCCATGGGTTTTTCCAATTACACATGTTTACTTTACTGCGTGTTCTTTACTTTTACAACAATAATATCTTAAACAAAAAGAAAATGAAATTCTAAATATGCATGCGCACTGAAAGAAAGAAAGAAAGAAAGAAAAATTATTTAATTCGTCACAGAAACACGTGCATAAAAAATAAAAAAAACTCGAGTAGGTAACAATAACAATACGTATACAATAACGAGTACAAAACAGAAATAGTAGGCAGCTGCTGGCACGTCATGACTGACAAGAAGGCTTCCACTCAGCATGATGCTGTGCTATGGAGACCCACAGCACAGCGCTGATTTCCAGTGGTCCCCTGAAAAAAACGTACGGAAACCAAGTCAGGTTTAAAATTCAGAATTATACATAAATATAAAATAAAACAAATAGTACTTATAATATTATGGCATCACCATTGTACCCACCTAAAACAGCACTATCAATACAGTGTTTTGTCTCGCTCCCACCATCACTGCGCGGCAGTCTTTCCACGTCTAACTTTAACTTAGCTTTGTTGTGGCGGCAACATTGAGTATAATGATGATGAAAAATATGTGGAGTTTAGAAGCGGTTGTCTTTCTTAACGGTGATCCTGACTTAATGACTAGTTCTCTACGACATTGTTTACTAGCAAACTTGAGGTGATATTTAGGACTTGGCTTCACGGAAGACCAAGGGCATCGAAGTCGGCAATGTGGCTGACGAACCTATTTCCATGGTTGTTGATGGAAGTTACCTGACTATTTCAGCCGCACGGGTCTATCTATCTGGTTAAGCTACGTTTGCTGGGGTTGGCCTGTGGTAAATATGGTCACCCGACCATCTTTACATATCGAGACTCCTCCGTGCTTCGAAGAGCACGTTAAGCCGTTGGTCCCGGTTGTCATTCGTGGATCTTTGACAGTCGTTATGGGTCGTCAGAAGCCCGAATGTCTGACAACCAAGAGGTATCGTATTACCCAGTTACTGGGTTGTGGAGGTCAGATAGGCAATCGCTCCATGTAAAATACTGGTAGGTATTCAGCTGCATCCGGTTAGAGTGGAAGCCGACCCCAACATAGTTGGGAAAAGGCTAGGCAGATTGATTGGTTGGCCTTAGACGGATTATATTTGCTGACATGTTCGATAACCCTTTAACCTTCTCTCAAGACCAAGCTGGTCTCTTTTTCCAGAAATTAAAATTCTACCCATGAACTAAATGGTATCGGTAAACGGTTAAGATCGCATAAAAGAAACAATAGACTGTACCGATTGCCTGGCTCACCGCTCAAAGACTATGCTGATATACATATATTTTTTATTTTTCGCTGAGAGACTGAAACTGCTTGAAACTTTTTGAACGCCGGAAGGCGAAAGAAGTGCACGTTAAAAATGGAAGGATGTCTGTTGTAGACAGGTTGTTCGATGTCTACAAAAACGATGTAGACCATGAAGACAAAAGTCGGTATATTCTAAGCTAGGCAGAACATTTTAAAGGAAAATAAGTTTGTTCCTTGCTTACAGGAAATTGTATGAATAAACTTTGTTTCTTGCAAGGAAATTGCATGAAGAAATCAGATTTCTGGCCTCACCGAAATGTATCTTTACCACAGACATCAGACAAAATTTACCAATATTGTTTCTTCACCGATTTTATATAGATTTTTTACCTAGCAGTGTTCTTTATGTAACCAAATAACTAACATTTTGAAAACTCATGGGAGTGGTTAGTTAAAACAAATTTTTATAACGATACCTTTGAATGGGGTAATCCTGGAAGCGCACCAACTTTAAAACGCACCTAATGAAACGCACCAAAAGTATACCTCAAAAAGCACCATTCAGGGCTTTATCGAAATCAAATTAAAAATATTATAATTTTATTCCTTGAAACGCACCAACGATGAAAAGAGAAGAGCATGAAGGATTCGTAATAAATGATATCGATAGACGTTTTAAAATTCAACTGTCCTAAATGTTTATTTAGTAAAACTACCAGGTAAGCAGAAATTAACTAGAACTAGGTGCTTAGGCGACTTACTTCTTAGCTCAATAATGGTAAAAATACAGGTTTTTTTAATTAAATCATTTCGCCGTTCTCGGCGAATAAAATGGTAATGTGCTATTACAATAGTTTTAACTTTATTGCATATTCGATATTTAAAGGTCCGATTATACTTTGTCAATTTTTTTCAGGCATTTCCTACGGTTATTTCAGAAGTTACGAGATTTTCATGTGTATTGTAATGTACTTTACAATATTATTTGTATGTATGCTTAATAGACTTATTGCAACGAATAAAATGGTTATAGACTATTACAATACTTTTGATACACATTTCCAGTAAGATAAGATAATAATGGAATATATATAATATAATGGTAAGATGCTCTTACCATTATATTCGCGGGAAAATATTCAACATAATTTACGTAAAGCTTAATACAATTTTATCCCGGTAACAAACAATTTTATTTTAAAATCGTTAAGGTTTTTACGATACATTTCATTACAAATCAAAGAAGGTAATATTGATTAGTTTACTGCCTCCGATGCAAGAATGCCTCGACGTCACCCTATAACCAGTGTTACAAGAGTAATACTCTACCACCTCTGTTTATTTTTATCTTCTGCATGCATTGAGATTGGGGATACTGTTAGAGGAATACTTATACTTAAAGAAAGAAAAGAAGAAAGAAAGAAAGAATAATGTTTATTTGGACACAGTTTGTGAAAGAGTAAATACAAAATAAAAAAGAGTGAAAATAATATTTTAACAATAATAGTGTGTGCCTCACGGCTGCGCCAAAAAGGTTCATTTCAGCATTAATGCCAGGCAGATGCTGTCTGACGATGGTTTTCTAATGAACCTATATGTAGGGACAAGTGACGGCGAGTACAAAACAGTTTCAACATGCCTAAGTTCACGGTGCGGCAGAATTATTGGAAGAAAACAATGATAGGTTATAAACTATTACAGATTACCTTCAAGTATCTTAGCTAGAATATTTACACTAAGTAAAGAAGATGAAAGATCATTTTTTTAAACATTTAAATGTATGGCCATGGGCATCCGAGAAGCTAGGTCTAGCGATTTTCATTAATAGTGATACCTGATGTAAGTTGACTTCCATTTTATGTGGACTTCATGTGTTCAATGAGGGTTAATTGCGATTCCAGGCCTAGCTACTTTTTCACAGTGCATACCTAAGCCAGAAAGGTAACAAATTGCGATGCAATGTCATTCGTAATATTTAAACTGATGTTGAACCCCAGACCGACACTGGATTCTTTAGCACCTGCTAAAGAATCCAGTGCCACCACGTTGTCATTAAATATTTCAAGTTAATATTTTATTAACAACAGTGTGAAGCGCTAAAACGAAGTCTGAATAGTTCATAGAACCAGAATTCAAAGAATAATAATAATAACCCCACCGCCGTATCTCTACGTTGACGACGTGGTGACACTTGCACACTCCTGAACTCTAGGTCTGTGCTGGTAGAGTTTACTTTGCCGAAACAGGTCTAGGGTGAAGAGCCAGACCAGAGAGATACATAAACCCGCAGGGCAGCATGTGACGTGATGTTGGGCAGCAGTGACCCCACGGAGAGTCCGTGGGGTCACTGCTGCCCAACATCTCGTGAGAAGTGTTTTTCCTCACCAATGGCTTGCTTTTATTGGCAGGCTGGAGTGAACACTGACGAGGAACAAAGCTAACCTCTTTCTTGTCTTTATTGGCCGGATTGAGTGGAAATTCGCAAGAGCAAACGTGCTTGGAGGAACGAGAAACGCACCAACTTGGTGCGTTTCGAGGAGTAAAATTATAATATGTTTTATTTGATTTTGTTGCGCACCTTTTTCTTCTTTCAGGTGCGCACCTGAAAGAAGAAAAAAAGAAGTGCACTTGATGGGTGCGTTTCGAGGAATACATTTGGTGCGCTTCATTTGGTGCGTTTCAAAGTTGGTGCGCTTCGCGTAATACCCCGTTTGAATTCATAATAAAATTATTATAACACTAGTTTTTTCCCGTGGCCCCAGGCCATGGTCTGTGTGCCATCGAAATCCAAACAGCCGTTTAGGTGTGAAAAGGTAACAGACAGACAGAATTACATTCACATTTATTCTATTAGTATGAATGTTTGAAATTCGGTAAATTCTAGGTAAGTTGGTAACATTACAGAACGGAATAGATTTGAACTACTACGGTTTCGCTGCTAAAGTTTCGCGGCGGCGGTGTGCTTTAGTCTTTAGGTGCCTTATGTCAATAACGCCCTTAAAAAAATGTTTCTCATTGTTTGCTTCCTAAACAATTACTTTAAATCGTGCGTTAATCTACCAAATTGTATTTAGTTAACAGACCAAAACCAACAAACTTTATCGATATACTCCTTTCACTTCAACTTGTTATCGGTACGTGTTAGACGAGTAGTTTATAAGTAATAATATTATGTTATTACGTGGAAGTTTCGAGGAGCTCGTGGCTAAGTAATAACTGCCGTATGGGTCGTTCCATCAGGTTAAGCTACGCTTGCCGGGGTTGGCCTGTGGATGGGTGACCATTTTTATATACCGAGATTCCTCCGTGCCTCGGAAAGCACGTTACGCCGTTGGTCCCGGCTGTCATTCGTGGATCTTTAACAGTCTTTACGGGTGGTCAGAAGCCCAAAAGTCTCAAGTCTCTCAGTATTAGTAACCAAGGTCAATCGTACCCAGTTACTGGGTTGTGGAGGTCAGATAAGCAGTGGCTCCATGAAAAATACTGGTATTCAGGTGCATCCGGTTAGACTGGAAGTCGACCCCAATATAGTTGGGAAAAGGCTAGGCAGATTGATGTGATGTGGAAGTTTCGTGAAAACCTACTTCATTTACTTATACTTATGATGTAACCGTTCACACATTGAGTTATTAAGTGTGACTTAAGTTATATCTGTTAGCAACTGCTTTTTACTTGGTATGATTTGGTAATTTAGGTACTAGCTTTCACCCGCGCCTTCGCCATGGAGGTCGGCAATGCAGATTATAAACTATCAGTGTGCCGAATTTCATACAAATCCGTTCTTCCATTTTTGCGTGATTGAATAACAAACATCAAAACATACAAACTTTCACTTTTATACTAGATAGATTAGATATTTAAAGTAAGATTAAATAGTAATGAAATCTGTTAATTATTATTAAAAATCATACAGATTGAAGGACAAAATCATACACTCTTAATCAAAAACGTTGCTTGCAGTTAAGATACGTAGTATATAGTTTAAACGACAAAAATGTATGGTAAAACAGGCGCTAATCTTGACTGACTTTAAGAAGCGTTTATAGGGTAAAACTTTAACTAAACAACCCTTATGAACAGTTACAACAAAAACAAAACACTCATACTTTTCATCCTACATAGTAAACGAGCAATATTTATATACAAATATATTTGTAATCACGTTCTCGAAAACGGCTCTAACGATATCGATGAAAGTCAATGCAATATAGGGGCTTACGGGGGCGAAAAATCTAACTAGATAGGTCTCATACCTGGGAAAATTCGTTTTTTCCGTATTTTCACCCGAGCAGAACTCGGTCGCCCAAAGTTTAGGGCAAGATGGCTACCTTATACATGGAATTAGTATGAACTACCCTATACTATTACACATTCATTCTCTATTTTCACTAGAACAGAGCTCGGTCGCCCAGGTACTTTTCATAATACTAATTCAAGCATGTTAGCATGTGAACCTTCTATATTTTTCTTCAATGGTACAATGAGGATGCAATGAAAAGCATCATACGCTTTTGTTATGAGTGAATTTCGCCAGGAATTCAGAATTTCAGTGCATTTTAACGTAATTTATTATAGAGGAAAATAAACTCTTGAAACTATTCAGTGGAATGGACGCAACATAAACGTGTCCTGTTTGATTCAAATGAAATGTTCGTGAAGTTTTCGAGACATTGTGGTTTGATGAAAAGTATTACATGAAAACTCTGTGGCAACAAATTCTGGAAAACAGAAGTTTAATCATACTGGACATTTTTACTTACAATGGGGTATAAATTAAAAGAGCTTATATGTAAAAAACAACGTGTGACGTCGGGGGAGCTTGGTCAGGAACAAAGTTCCTTCTCACGTATGATTTAAAACTAAAACAAAATTTTCACCGGCGCCATCTTAGATTTACATTTCGACCTCATTATCGATTTAAGTACCCTCGAAAACCATGAAAATGATAACCCTGATGAAAATGTTGAAAATGTTCACAGCCGCCGTCTTTGATTTTCATTTTGACCAAATTCACGCCGTTTCTAACTTACGATATGTTGATGCTTGTAACATTGCCGGAATTGTTCAGGTACAAAAACCAACAGTAATAAATTGTAAAATGTGTGATGTGCATGAGAGCAAATAAATAAATAAATATCGGGAACTTACTTTCAACAAAAAACAACGGAGGATGTCCTGTACCTAAGTGTGTAAAGCTACGGTTTCTTTGAAAAACGGTAGCCGCCAAATAACGACCGCAGTGACAGCTGTCATGAAAATAATGGCAGCGGGGTTCAACTTTACTGTGCCAAAACGATATCTAGGGAAACACACCCACTCACTTTTATAAATAACATTTCAGTGACGTCATTCAACGGTAAATTGCGGACGCCTTATGACAGCCACCGCAGGGTTAGGAAACCGTAGCTTAAGAGCAGTAATAAATAGTAACAGTATTTTAAAAATACGAATTCCGAAGACCCAATAAAACAGAAGATCTTCCAGCAAATTCCAAAAACCCCAAGCAAAGATCTCTCCCAACCACGAGTTTGACTGCTCTCAACGGTCCGCCATTACTCTCTGTCTTCTACGCGTTTCCTACACTTTGTCATTCCATATATTAACACGTACATAGACTCATTTGTTAACGTACATATCAAAGCGTGAAATAAAGGGATGTTGGATATGTTTTAACTTTATTACTCTGTTCCTTTTTGTTTAAGAATTGTTATTTTAGGGTTAAAAAAGTTTATTTTTAAGGTAAAAGTTATCTTCAGCAAAATAAACAAATTTCAAGCCGATGATGTTATAAAAAGTACCTAATGGTATTTAATACCTTTGCATAACTGTTTTTTTTTTTCAAAGAAATAATAATTATGTTTCTTTTTGTCAGTTAAATAAAAATAAAATACTTTAGGTCCTGTTATTCAAAACAAAATGTAATCGCCGACAACGAAATGCCAAAACTCTTGATCACTATAATAAATTGTCAAAAAATCACATAAAACCAACTCCCAAAAGACCAAAACAAATCACCGTAATCCAGCAATTTGTACTCCTTCATGATACATTAGCTGAATATTATATCCAGGAGAAATAAGAGGCGCAGATGTTAAATATTAATAACTTCGAATGTGCGGCTGTTCGCTTTTCATCACGTACCGACACTCGATCCGTCATTTCTGACAAGTGCCCCGAGGCTAATAAGATCAAAGGTTTATTACGGAACTAATATAGGAATTGCTGATTACTGTGGGTTTTCGGAAAACTCCAAAGCGAATTCTATTTTCGTCCAAAATATAAGAAGGGTGAGTTTACTTTCAAAATTTTATTGAGAAGTTGATCAATGATAAATTATTTTATTTATGTAAGTAGGTTTTGTACAAACACGTTAAGCATGTTTTAAAATCTATAGATGTGGTCGGCGTTTCCTATCTGACTACTCTCAGAAGATAGACCGAAACAAACTCAAAGGTTCCCTTTGAGGTCACAGTCTCTTTTGAAGTCCACACATAATCTTGGTCAGATCATATGAAGACCATGTAGATTGGTATCTGCAATGGTCTTTTGAGGAAAGAACCACACAGATTGAGTGGACTTGTCCAGTCAGTGCACGCATTTATCCTGCGAGAATCCACACTACCAAAAACAAAAAAACTCTAGAAAAACACAAATTATCAAGAAGATTTAGCTGTAATACATCAGAATTAATAACCGTAGGTACAACAGGGAAATTAATTGTTAAGTAAATTTGCCGTGCTATTGCCTTTTCATACAAGTGTCAAAAAATTACAGATGTTTTGAATATACCTACGGACAATTTAAGTTGGTAGTCAATTTCCCTGACTTTACCTACATCTATGGCAATTTATGTGACATTTTCGTCACGGAGGTCGCGTACTGTGCATCCTAAATAAATATTTTTAACGCAATTTTTTCATTCATTCTTTAAGTTAAAGTCGTTAATAGCGACTTATCGGTAGGTACTGGTTAATGATTGTGACCAAAAATGTACTATGCCTACTTACATTATATCATTCGTACCTAATACGTATGAATTTCTAGAACAACAACATGAAGAGTGATGCTTCTTAAAATAATGTCTACTCTGTAACAGTAACGTGATCTAGAGGCAGTATATATATATTATATATGACATACTTTCATGTCGCTTTTATTTCTTAAAAATTGAGCCCATGGTTCCTTTCAGTGTTTTTTAGAACTTATCAAGGGTAACTTAGGACTAGAAAAAAAATTACTCTGTAGGTATAATATCATCATGTTATGTTATGAATATAAATTTGTTGGACATCACTAACAGTCGGTGGTGTCACGGGGAATATTGATTTCTGTCAGTACCCGTGACACCAACACTGGTGTCAAGTTTCCACTAAATGTGACGGGGAATAAACGGGAATTTCAAGCAACGCAGCACCAACTTTGCCATACATTACGCCACACATGTTCAGTCCGCACCTGCGTTGCATTATGTTTATACGTTTCATTTAGCGCGATAACCGTCAAAGTAAAAACTTGCGTTCGCCTGTGTACGTAATCTGTATTTAGCTCTTGGTGAGAAAATAGTGTTATGTAATTTTCATTGCACTTTGGTTGAAGCATAAAGTTTTGCACAGAGTTTAAAGAAATAGTAGAGCTTCTTGTGGAAGAGTTGGTACGAGGAAGTACTAGATACAGCCCGAAAACATTTGGTACTAAATTGTAGCTACACATTAATAAAGTACTATGGAATAAAAATTGTACAGACAAATTAAATTAGTTATTCTTGTCTATACAGAAATCTTTTAAGGCTGACTGTATTAGCTATAGCTACTGCCATAGTAAATTCTTCCTTCGCTAAGTAGCAGCGCTGAGTTCTGATTCGGTACGGCTCAGTGAGTTCTTGATCTTAATTACTTAAAAATAACGCTAACTTGACAAAGATTCTCAAGCAACGTTGGTTCTACTAAGAAATAGTGCTTTCTAATCTAGTCATCACCGCGCGAATACGCGATCATCGCGTGCGTATGTAATTTTTTGTTCCGAAAAACAGAAAATGCCCTCTGTCGGCGTGACCACGCGTTTACGTTCACCGAACAAAAGTGACATATAAGCGACGATCGCTTTTAAATCGGACGCGGCCGGCGGGTGGAGATAACGGTGTGACATAAATTGGACATTACAAAACTGTAACCACAGGTTGCGTTCTGTAGTTCCTGCCTTTACCCCCTTTCGGAAGGAGTCAGTTTATGTTTATGTAACCATATCTAAAACCGATAAATCGATCAATATCCACTAAAGCTATGATTTCCTTGAAGAGCGGTAGCCACCACCTAGCGTCCACAATTTACCGGCGAATGACGTAACTGAAACGTTATTTATTCAAGTAAGTTGGTGTGTTTTGACACCGAAAAGTCCCGCTGCCAGTCATTTTCATGACAGCTATCGCTGCATACAGCTTCATGTGACGGCTATCGCTCATCTAGAAAACCGTAGCTTAAGCAAGCGGTGATCAAAGGTATTTATTTATATACTTTATTATTATTATTATTTATATATATACACTCACGTTTTTGTAAATTTATGTAATGAACTAATGAATTTTAATTTTAATATTGCGCTAGCAGAACACGTTAAATTATTAACTTAGTGTATAATTTGGGTCACCATGATACAGGCTGTGCCTAGTGTGAGACCCGCTGTTAATCTGTCAAGTCTTCTTTTTTTTTAGTTACTATTTTATTTTGTTACTTTTTTGGTTAAGAACAGTGTGTCAGTTAAAATAAAATAAAAATAAATAAATAAAAATAGACTTTATTGTACACCAGAAAATACGTAGCAAAAAATATGTTAACACTACAAAACATACAATGCGGCGGCTTTGTCGCTTTCTTCGATCTCTTCCAGGCAACCTCTGAATGGTCAGTGATTGCATTACTGCCTTCACTGTAACAGAAGACGCATTAAGACAAATATTTTGTGGTACTATTACATTATTATTGACGCGAATAAAATGCGCCATAAAACAATAACCGACTCATACAAATTGACCATTTTAAGGCTACAAATAATCAGGGTCTGTATTAACCTAAAATTATTCGTACACATTGATGCCCCCCCGAGTTCATCGCTAACTGACGGTTTATCTAATTATGTAAAACAACACCGAGTTTGTACGTAGTTTACCGTGTACCGACCAAAACGAAGAGGCAACGTTGAAATAATAAACGAGAAGCCTGAACGGAGGTAGAACCACAGAATAGATAGCTACAGAAGGCTGGCTGCTCATAACGAGCGAAAACAGACGCACGGACACAAAGTCGCGCACCCACGGCGATCTGAGGCCGAGACTGATAAACGTTACTTAGCACGCACTCGTCTCTATCATGCACTTGTAGTCTGACGGTTGTGGGACAGTGACAGAAATCGTGTTAAACCAAAGTACGTGCTAAATAACGTAATGTTCATCTCGGCTTCAACCGAAATGCCAGTGTCGAGTGTGCTTGCACTCTCTGTACGCGCTCTCTGATGCGTGGCTATCTGTACGTGCGTTTTACTTTGTTGTATGGAGCCCACCTTCTGTATCTATCCATTTTGAGGAAGAACGTTGGAAAGATCCAAATCAATGAATATTAATGTGAAAACAGAATTTATTTAAAGCTGGGAATAGCTTCTATTGTTGTGTTTAAGTCTGATGAATAGTTTGAGTTACAACAAAAGGTTTGGAAGTGGATTGTCTTTGTGTGGTGGACTTGGAAGTGACAAACTTCATGGATAGATAGTCCACAGCCACAGTTTAAAGCTTTAGTTCTGATACTTGGTTTCCGTCTTCTAGTGCCACCTAAGCAAATACTAGTACAGTTCTAGTTTGTGCCATTTATGGCATTTAATAAATAAATCATGAAAAATCCAAGCACCCTATAACTTACATCCAGTCACATAACATAATATTAAAAGTACTTTCGAAGTCCCATAGGGATCATTTTTATCATAAATACTAAACTAGGAGACAATATACTTCACATCAAAAGTTACAAAACTCAACTGAATGTGAAGACGCAACCTAAGTTGCGAACTTAATCATCAAAGACAGAATCGAACGGAACCTGCAGTCCTGCACTAGTTTCTTTAATTGTAGTAATTCCCGTCGAGGTACATATAAATTACTTGGCAATTGTGTACTGCATTTGTTCCACTATGTTTCTGGAAATGGCGGCGTTATTCTGCGAAATACGAAGAAAAGTATAGTATTCTTTTGCTCCATGTGTGTTTAAACTTGCATTTTCTGTCGTCTTGAAATAATGGGACATGAATTTCGTATTTTTGTTTCATGTATTGTTTTAAATTTTTGGGTCGCCTTCGGGCTTCGCCCGAAAGTCTGACAACTGGTCTTACCAAGGGTTATCGCATTACCCAGTAATTGGGTTGCGGAGGTCAGTTAGGCAGTCGCTCCATGTAAAATACTAGTATTATGGAGCTGCATCGGGACAGAATATTAAAAAAAAAATTGGGCTCTAGATTTCATCTGCTAAGATTAAGTGTAAGTTAAGTTATCCGTAACCCCATGTAAGTTAAAAGCGATCTTTCTAACTTTTTGTTCAGTGAACCTGAATGCGTGGTCGCGGCCTTAGAACTAACTAGGTTAGGTTTCGTCTATAGTTCAGGCGAATAACATATTTAGAGTCTTCATCATTACATAGCTTAAAGTATATGGAGAATCAAATCTACTACTTATTCTCCTGACAAAAAATTACTTATTGGAGTAACGTCACCTACAAAAAGTAAATGTTAAGCAGGAAGTACAAATAACAAATAATGTTAAACATTAAAAACTTTCATAAACTCATTGGGTAAACCGAATAGCCGAATAAGCCACTGTATATTGGCAATATCTAAACAAGAACAACAACACTAAAGATTGCAATACACTCGGGAAAAAACACGGCCGGACCGGCCCACGGACTGAATTTCAACAACTTTGGAAAATTTGCTCCCATTCGGCCGAAGCTTCTTTTAAAATCGTAGAAAATAATCTAGGAGGAAAATAGAGATCACTTTTGTATCCGTTGCACTATTTTATGTAGGTTTTGTCTGACTGCGACTGGGTATACTATTATCTAAATAGTATGAAATAAAGTCACTTTTCGTGTGTCTGTGTGACTGCGATGTTCTACTAAACTACGCAACGGATTTTGACGTGGTTTTTGCCACGATTTAGAGAATTAATTCCAGACGGTTTGTGTATATTTAACTTAGATATACCTAGTAGATTGCACCCTTGCTAGTTGTGTATGAAAAGTTGATCTGATGGAGATTCAATTGGGGTTCAAATACAGCCCTGTGGTGTCCAAAAATTATTAACGATGTTATTTGGATTTTTTAATGATTTTAATAATTTGGTCGATGATGGTGCAGGCCTGCCTAAAAATATAGGAGACTTGAAGTCTCCCAGCGCTTTTAAGTTCACATTTACATCATTGGAATCAAGATATTTCGATTTAATTCATCGAAGATGAAATCTCTCATAGAGTTTCATTTCGGTTTTCCGTTACCGTTCTAGAGCTTACATTGGAATGATCAAAGGGGTCATGAGCCGTGGGTGTGGCCTTTACGGAGAAAAAACATACATGTAAAAAAAATATTATGAATAATTTTGGTATAACTTAAACAAAAGACTTTTGATAGCTGCAAAGGTGAGATACTGTGGCGCAGCTATAAACGCCCAACACAAAATACATGGAAGAAAATTTTATTCCAGACTTAAAGAAGTCCCATAGAAAAATTATAATAAGAAAAGAAAACAAAAAAATCACTAAAAGTTTTTATGTAGATAATCATGTAGAGTGGAAGTGAGGGTGAGAGTGTTTGTGTGTGTTTGTGAGTGTATGTGTGTGTGAGTGTGTGTGTGTGTGTAAGATGTGCAATTATGTATTCGATTATGAGAGAATGCTAGCATGAGAATTTACTTATGATAGCACAAGTTGATCAGTTGAATCATAGGACATGGATTTAAGCCAGTCTGTAATTTTTTTCCTCCGTAAATTCCTTGTTAAAGGGTAGATTTTGATTCTCCTATTTATATTATTATGAAGTTTAGAGCTAATGCGGTCGAAGTGGTGACTTACCAACGCAAACCTGCGGAGCTCAGTGTTACAGATCCTATCAGAACATCGCTTTTTAGTAAGGTACTGAGGGTCGTAAAGCAAAAGGTAGTGTTTCTTAAGCACTGTTTGTAGTACGAACAGCTGTCTTACTGCGAGAACATCACAAAGAGAATATAATTCAGTAGTCGGGAATCAAATAGGTTTCTTCGCGAGTACTTTTAACACTGCTCTCTGTTCCCTCTCTAAACGCAACATGGTTGTCTTGTGGGTCCCCCCCACGAAGTTATGCAGTAACCGAGAACTGATTGAGCGATGGCGAAATAAATCATTTTAAGGCACTGAAAGTCAATAGCCTCGCGAAGTTTTTAAATAAATAAAACTGTCGTCTAACGCGAACCACGATAGAGTCAACCTGTTTTTTCCATTAAGAAGATTGTCCGATAACTCCAAGATATTTGAAATGTCTTAGGTGGTTGGCTAAGAATTCCCGGGGTAAAGAGGATAAACTTGGTTTTTGAGATATTGAGCGTGAGCAGATTCGAGGTTAACGGGAGGTTTGAGGTCATGGCAGAGGCTGCTTTGAGGTTAGCCTCAAAGCAGCCTCTGCCTTCTCACGGATCTCAGGCCAGTCCTTACCATGGGTTATAATAAGATAATATTAATAATAAGAGCTGTGTCATCCGCATATGTAATTATTTTTGTTTTCGGGAGAGATAACTGACACAGCTCATTGACATAGATAAGTAAGAGGGTTGAGGTACACCAAAAATTATATTTTCTGAATAGCTTATGAATTTTTCGATTTTTACAACCTGTTTACGTCCCGTCAGGTAGCTACAAAAGATATCGAAGGCAATGCCACGAATGCCAATTTGTTCCAGCTTTTTAATTAATTTGGGGACAGAAACGGTATCGAACGCCTTCAAAAGGTCGAGGAAGACACCGACAGACTTTTGCTTATTGTTTAGGGGTTCGACTATTGTGTTTGACAATTTCAGAGTAGCGTCTTCTGTAGATTTTCCAGCTCTGAAACCGTATTGATTGTCGGCCAGGATATTGACTTTAAAATAACTTTGAAATTTCACTAGTCTCACGTTAATGACTTTCTCGAAATTTTTTGAGATAGTGTAAGGACGAATATAGGCCTGTAATTAGAAACAAGGTCCCAGTCACCCCCCTTGTGAATAGGAAGGACTAAAGCAGTTCTGATAACATCGGGAAAGACACCAGTAGATAAGCACAGGTAAAAATGTGGACAAGGAGAAGAATAATAGCGCTTTTTGTGGCCTTAATAACTGCGGTTGGGATTTTGTCAAAATCTAATGCACATTTATCTTTGATATTAATAATGATGATTTCAATTTCGGCGTTATCCATGTCATACAAGACCATCGACTCACAAGGAGCAATCGGGAAAAAGCTTGCTACTGGTGGCGTGGAGTTAATTTCTGAGTTACTGCTAATTTGTGGTGAAGACTGAGAAAACTTAGATGCGAGGCTACTGCCCACATATGAACAGCAGTAGTTTATCAAATTGATACAGAGAATAGGACCACCGCAGTTTAACAACTCGTAAGGAGATGTTTTGCTCGTATCCAAATTAGATATTTTATTAATAAATTTCCATGTGGCCCTAGAATTATTCCTGGCCTTCTGAAATTCTGACCTTTCATTCTCGCGTTTAAGTTTATTTGGGTTATTTGATTAGAGGATTTCTGAAAAATCGAATGTTTCGATGCCAGATTTAACTTTAGAAAAATCTATTTTTGAGATTGAATATTTTGGTGCATTTGATTTTGTACCTGGATTGCAGAACAGAATAATCGGAGAATGGTCTGTTATATCACAGTCAAGTACCATGTTTGTGGCAGTATGTATTGATTTCAGCAAGGCATGATCAAGATAATTTGCGAGACTGGTAGAAAAAGAATGTGTGGGAAATATTTAAATATTCATCACAATTTGGATCCACGTGTGTCGGAGGAGCGAGGCTTTAGTCTTAAAGTTGCTGACCGGGATATTACGAAATTCTAGGCAAGTTGACCTGGTGCTTCACTCGAAATATTCTATCTTAGTTCCTAGCTTGTTAATGTAGGAACTGTGTTCTTTGCGCTCGGTTTCCACTCGAGAGGTTTGTTGATCGAATTTAGTAAACATGAGATCCGACATTTACACGGATTTGATCTACCAGAGAATATAACTTGGCATACTTCTCTTCTTGGTGTTCCTTGAGTTCGCGAAACATTTCCCTCATGTCGGAGATGAAAGTGGATAATCTATCATCTTCATCGCCCTCTTCTGGGCATTTGCGCTTGGCATTTCCCAAGAAATATTATTAGAAGGTGAGTCCGCATTTAAATTTATGCTTGGTTCCGAAGAGCTATGTGGTGTGTAAAGCAGAGGTTGGAGAGTTCTGAAAAGTGTCGTTGGTGTCGACGGCGCCTGTGTTTTCTGAGACGGAGGCGTTGAAGAGCGCTGTGGCATTTTCTTCCTCAAGTTTGAACGGTTGATAGTAATTGCAAAAATAAAAAGCAAAAATTGCAAAAATAAAAAGCAAAAATTGGAAAATTAAAATAAATATTGCAAAAAAAACTCTTTTTCTTCTTTTTGCACACTCTCTTCTCACTGCGTGAAGTCTTAGTGCTTCACGCAGTGAGATCACTACGCCACCATGCTATAGTAAATTGTATAACAAATAATCTCTTTTTCGGTGCGCACCCCAGTTGACAGACACCAGACGGCTGATATGAAAAGAAGAATCTAGAATGTTCTAGAAGCTTCGACTCGCCGAGACTCGAAAGAGAGCCGTTTCCGCCAGAACCGCGCGGATTGTGGCGGGAGTGGTTGGAAATAGTGTCGCGTTCTATTACCAAGGAAATTTTCCAAGAACTAGTAAAAGGGTAATAAAGTATGTTTCTTAAAACATTAACATGATATGCTTATCTACTTATAAATAAACCTAAAAATCAGAAGCTCTTTTGTTCCTCTCTCTCAAACGTAAAGCCAATTTTATGTAAAGAAGTATTCTGAGATAGTTCCCGTATAATCTTAGAAACCTCAAATATTACGAGATATTAAATTTTGTTTACGACCCTTAACAATTCTCTCTTACGTCTAGCTAGATCATTAATTTGTGTTTTTGGTAGAGCCCTTTAGGCTTACTTTAATTCTACTGAATGGTACAAAAATATTGTACCTAATTATTTCTTGAAAAATACTTTACTTTTCTGAAGTCGAGGGGTTTATTAGTAATTGAGACGATGATGAATAAAAATAGAACTACCCACTATATTATTCTTGAGAAATCAAAAGAAAAATATATTATTGAGTCTTTAGGGGTATGAGGCGAGGAGAGGGGGGGGGGGTGAGGTTGCGGGTTTGTCCGAAAGGGATATCGCGGCCGCGGCACACAGGCAACGGAAGGAACATGGGTGGGTTTTAGTCAGTAAAAGTCTAACATCCTCTTGCTCTGCCCAGAGCGGGAGAAGTCATTTGATGAAAAAAAAAATAAGGGTATGAGGAAAAGCGGGAGGAAACGCCCGGGTGTCACCGCTGTGTGGATCACCCGGAGGACACGGTGGAGCATACGGTGGAGGTCTGCTTGGCTTGGGCGGGGCACCGCCGGGTCCTCACGGAGGTAATCGGCGGCAGTGATCTCTCGCGTCCGGCCCTGATCCAGGCCATGGTACGGAGCGAGAAGGCGTGGGAATCCGTCACCTCCAGGAGCAGGAGCAGGAGCATTACTGCTTCGCAGAAGCGAAGCAGTAATGCTCCCGAAGGAGGAGATGGAGCGCGTGAGGAAGAGACAAATGTCGCGCCCTCACGCCCCTCGCCGCCGCAGGAGACGCCTCGGGCGTCGGGAGTCGCGAGCCGACTTCCGGCCACCGTAGGCGCGGGCTTGCGGACGGTGAGCAATGGGTAGCTCGCCGTCCGATAAGAACCAGGCCCATATCGACGGCGCGTTGTGTTCCACGCGCGCCTCAAAGAGATGTCAGCACAACGGAAGGGGTCCGCTAGGACCGATGCCTGGTTTCCCGGGTTGCGGGAAAGGCCGAAAGAGATAACGTGGCCCCTGGCAACGTACAGGCAACTGAAGGAATACGGGTGGGTTTTAGTCAGTAAGAGTCTGACACGCCCTCCCGCTCCGCCCAGAGCGGGAGAAGTTATTTGATAATTTCCCACCCTCAAAAAAAGGGATATGAGGAAGAGGTTGTAAAGTTCACTCATCCTCCATAGAAAATGGAGGATCCTCCAACCAGACGGGTGTTGTGTCTGACGGGCAACTGCCCAACGATTGATGTAGGGGAAGTTATCAAACAAAAAGCATAAACACACAGACTATCATAAACGACAGCTGCGCGCACAGACTGTCTGTGGCGCGTGAGTCGCCGATGGTACGAAATGTTACCATTTTAAATATTATATTATTTTTTTTTACATTTAGGACTTGTGTATTGTATTTATTCATTTTATCTTTTGTTATTTTTCTCTGCTGCACCGGTTGACGTCATATCGTCAACGCCGGCTGTCGCTGAAAACCAGCGCTGGGGCTCTGTCTCGCATAGGGTCGCAGCTTTATGCTGAGCGATGGCCGTTTTGCGTGGATGTGACGCATGTTTTCCCCCAAACTGTTTATTTTCGTGTTTTGTTCTTACCTTGCGTCATGTGTACCGCAAATAAACGTATTTTCTTTCTTTCTTTCTTTCTATATACTCAATTCAAATTCAATTCAAAAATGTTTACTTCACATAAACCTACGTGGGCACTTATGAAACGTCAGAAGCTAGGTGCACGGTTCCAATTGGTCGTTTCTTATGGAGAAGAGCTGGCAAGAAACTCCACGGTTACTATTTTACAATATTTTCAAATAATAGGTATGGGAGGACGGTGTAGGTCTTTCAAAAAGTACCAGGTACTTAACAAAATAGAAGATGGTCAACAAATCTACAGTCCACTAAGTCTACAGTGTTCTCACATTCAACGTCAACAAAAGTTTTTTAGAATAAACGCTCAGAATAAACACAACAGCAACAAAATTAAATATCTTTGTGTAGTCTAAAACTAAGAAAAGTCTTTCTAATAAATATATAAATAAAAATAAACCATTTAATTCAGACCTTAAGTGTCCATATTTTGTTAGTACTAATAAGACCTATTTTGTAAACACAATCAAAACACAGATTTCAATCAGTCCTTTTATACTTCCAATCATTTTTAAATAAAGGTACCGTCATAAATCATTCAAGATGGAAGAGTTTGATGCCTTCCAATCTGGCTTTATATCAGCTTTCACGATACAAAAGGCGATAACATTTAGTGTTTTCGATAAAACAAGGGCTCTATAGATAGTTGAGCTATGAAATTATTTTATGACTTTACTAGGTCCTGTAAATACTAGTTTTAGGTCCAGGCGTTGTGTGTTTTGTAGACTAGGTCTATTTTGTAGCTTTTTTATTATTATCTCCTTTATTTCATTTGAATACTAATAAATTACATTTTTAAATATTAGAATATCAAGAAATATAAAAACTTGAAAAAAAAAAAAGAAGTAGTTCACTGGTATCGGGAACAGGGTCCAAGCTACCGGCGGTCAGGGGTCCAGAGAGAGGAACCACCTAACAATGCGAGCCATATCCAGAATTACCGCTTTCTTAATCAAGCCAGCTACCCAACGAGAGCCTCCTCAGGTGTTAGTCGATGCTCTTGGCTATTAGGCCATTGGCTATCACGACTACCCGCACAATGATCGCTGAGTCCACGTCCCACATGTCAACGACAGCAAATTATTATTATTTATTATTTTTCAACGAATCAAAAAGTGTATGTAAGGAGCGTACTACGTGGCGTCCTATAGTTCTAACTATCCCCATGGTAAGAAGGTGTGAGTATATGCATGTATGTGTTTATTCAAGAACATTATTAGGATTGTTTGTTTTTATAGGCTATCTGCCTCATTCAACTCGGCCTGAGTCCATTGATTGATAAACGTGTTTTTCAATCGTAACTTGGTTAGGCAGAAGTGTACTTAAAGTACCTAAAATACCTATTAGTTTGCCAGTAATGTATTTAAATAACCATTTGCATAGGTAGGATTCAAGGCTATGTTACCAGCATTTATTCTTCTGCTGGGGAGTTTGTTGCGCCACTTCTTCTTCCCAGCGAATGCACTAGGAAGTGGTGAAGTGGGCATTTTGAGGGACTTTCTAATGTAATTTTACGTTCAAAATGTGCTGATTCTCAGACTCATCATTCAGCCGAAAGACGTCCACTGCTGGACATAGGCCTCGCCCAAATGGAGGGGTTTGCCATAATCGCCACAAAATACATAGAGAACGCTGCTGCCTATTCTCTAGTAAGTCTCATAGTCGCCTTTTACGACACCCACAGGAAGAAATGGGTTGGTACTACTCTTTACGTCCGGCACCACACGTCTCAGCCTAGTTTGAATAAAAGACTTTTGATTTTTATTGTTGAAGTACCTAAGCGTGTACATTGGAACTGTAAGACCTATACCTTTTGCAGTGCTATTCTGTAAGTGCAAAGTTATTAGGTATTTCGTACGTTTCGTTCGACCAGGCCCGGGTCGACGGCGCGTTGTGTTCCACGCGCGCCTCAAAGAGATGTCAGCACCAACTGACGGGGTCGCGGGTTTGTCCGAAAGGGATATCGCGGCCCCGGCACACGGGCAACGGAAGGAACACAGGTGGGTTTTAGTCAGTAAAAGTCTGACACACCCTCCCGCTCCGCCCAGAGCGGGAGAAGTCATTTGATGATTTCCCATCCTGAAAAAAAAAAATGAAAAAAAAAAACCTTTATAGGATCACTCGTGTGTCTGTCTGTCTATTCGTCTGTAAAAATAAATAAATTGTAAACTGTACCGGACATATCAAATGAAAGGGCTTACTGTGAGGGTCTCAATTTTTTTTTTCGATTTTGAAAATTTATTTTAAAATTCTTCACTGTACGTGGTTCGACACTCGTGCTCGGAGGAGGTCGTGGCTAAGTTATAACAGCCGCACTGGTCGATCCATCAGGTTAATCTACGCTTGCCGGGGTTAGTCCGTGGATGGATGATCATCTTTACATACCTATCGAGACTCCTCCGTGCCTCGGAAAGCACGTTAAGCAGTTGGTCCCGGCTGTCATTCGTGGATCTTTGAGAGTCATAACGGGTCGCCAGAAGGCCGAAAATTTGACAACCAGTCTTACCTAGGGGTATCGTGTTACCAAGTAATTGGGTTGTGGAGGTCAGATAGGCAGTCACTCTATGTAAAATACTGGTATTCAGCTGCCCGGATGCAGCTGAATACCAGTATTTTTAGACTGGAAGCCGACCCCAACATAGTTGGGAAAAGGCTAGGCAGATTGATTGACGTGGTCAGAACCGCATAGTATTTTTATCTTTATTAACTGCCTGCATTTAATTCGACAACGACCTCAAAATATGTTTAAAAAGTAAATTATCTCGAAACTTACGTAGATTACAAACAAACAGCTGATTATAATTTAAGTGAAAAGCCTAGTTTGTTATACGGGTTACTTATAACAGCTGACTGTTGAACTATGAAACAATTTTACGAGTATATAGCTCAATGTATTTAATATTCTTATGAGACGTGGGTAAGCCCAGCCTAGCCCTTAATCCTTCACATAAATCCGGCCGGACAAAAAAGGAATAAAGTAATCTGTTTTAAACGATATTGTTTTACCCTTTTACCCCCTGAGGGCTTATCGGTCGGGTCGGCTCGTTTAGCTAGTGCAGACTAAATCTGTGGTGTCATATGTGTTCACTTACGCATTCCACCATTTTTGCTAAAAACGTTGACATCTAAAAATGGCGACTTGAAAACTTTCTTAATTTTTCATCAGTAAAAAAAAAAAGAATCAGCAACCGCCACATTGGTCTAGTGGCCGCAAACTCTACTGCTCAGTATGAGGTCTGATCTAAATTTATTTCCGTCACTGGCCAATAAAAGAACACGTAATGGCCCCTTGAGATCCCAATACAAGAACTTGCTAAATTCGGGTAATTACAAAACTGTTAAGGAAAAGCATTACGACAATGGTACCTGTCATCTATACATATAAAATGCTGTGACTGACTGACGGATCAACGCACAGCCTAAACCACTGATCGTAGAGACCTGAAACTTGAAGAGTGTGTTTTTTGTATGACGTAGGCATCCGATAAGAAAGGATTTTCCGAAATTCTACCTCTAAGGGGGTGAAAAAGGGGGGCAAAGTTTGTATGGGACAACGTGATTCCTTGGTCCAATCTTCTTCAGATTTTGCATAAACATTCTTTAACAGAATTAATGGAAGAAATGTTTAAAAGTTAAAAGTTATTTTTGGAGTGATTTGCTTCAAAGTTGATATCAACACTCCTTAGTGCTTCTGATTTAAATAACATTTTATTTTGACACATGTTTGAAAACACAATCCAATTTTAATCAAAAAAGGTTGAACTCACATAAAAGCTTGGTGCAGTGCAAATACTCTTTCAAATTGGAATGTCTCGAAAGTCACCGTACTATATTAGTACCACATTTGAAGGTTTTACTGAGGACTGTATTTATTCCTAGGATTCCCCTAACACCATCCAATTACCCCTTCGAATTCAAGAGAGTGCAGTTTCCCATCGAAGTCTGCTTCGCAATGAACATTAAAAAAACGTCAAGGTCAAACTCTTAAGGTAGCGGGAGTAGACTTGAGGGAAAGCTGCTTCTCCCACGGCCAGTTGTATGTAGCATGCTCCAGAGTAAGCGCACAGAGCTGGTGATTCTAGCACCCGAAGAAAAAACAAAAATATTGATTACAAATAAATACTGCGGTAGTTGTAGTATTTCGATTTCGTTGTAAAAAGATAATACCCCCGTGTAAGTTTCACCAGATCAAAGGCCGAGCTTCGTGTTCATAAAATATAACAAAATATTATTTTATTTTCATGTTTATTTAACCTTTAAATCCCAACACATAATAAAGTTTGTTATATTTTAAAGGTATTCAAACATTTTAACATAATAATTAATATGTTATAACAAAACTAATAACGTAAAAAACCAATAAAAAATCCTATTAGAACCATTTTCGTCTACGCGGACGAAGTCTCGGCCAAAAGCTAGTTTATAATAAAATACCTCATGGTTATGGATTATTCTGAAAACATTTTTAAATCTAAGGTAACTGCACTATTTTTAGGTAAATGTTATTACTCAATGAAATACTGTAAATGAAAAGAATTTATCCAGATTATGATTTTTCTAATTAATTGCAAATTTGACCATGATGAATGTAAGACTTATGTTACTTCACTTTAATGTCTGGTTTGTTTTGTTGACATTATTTGTATGTAATTTATGTAATAATTTGCACGCCGTAAGGTAAACTGTAGCTGATCTCATTAATTTATGTACCTACAACATTTTATACCTGTAACTACATTCATAGCAAATAAAGTTCTGATTCTGTCCTGTGGGTTCGATTCCCTAGTTGCGCAATGTGTTATTGGATTTTTTCATCAGGAATTTCTCAGTAGTAGCTCGGAGTCAGGATTTCTGCCCAGTTGATGGCAATAGACTCGCCCCCTAATAAACCGGACTTAAAAGTTATTGAGTGAAATGCAACTACACCCACATTTCGCCCACACATTACCTTACACTCTACACTTTTTAAGGGATATGTCTCTGCCTAGCCCTGTAATGTTGTTTATAAAATGAATAATATTTTTTTAATGTGGGCAATTCAACCAGTCATTGTGGTGATGCTTAAGGGTGGTGCATGTTCAAATTATTCAGCATGAACGTCTCTCGGCTGAGAACCTGAATTGTAATTGGTTCTTTAGCTTCTACAGAGATTGGCAACGTTGGTTGTTGCTGTTTCCTAAAACGGTTTGATGGAACCTGTACGGTTTTTTTTTACCACGAGCGGGAAGCTCTTTTCCTGCATCTCACCTGACGTAAGTAAGGATCTCCACCCACAATCCTCAACTACAGAGAAACTTGCTAACTTACCTCTAACTGCCGAATCACAACAATGGTCAATTTTATGTCCAGAGAATCACTGTCCATTCCAAGGTTGCCTGGAAGAGATCGCAGTAAGCGATAAGGCCGCCAATTGTATATTTTGTAGTGTATTACTTTTTCTTTATGTAATTATAATCTGGTGTACAATAAAGTATATATAAATAAATAAATAAATGGTGAAAACATTGTTGTTATGGCGACAGACTTAGATAAGATGGCGGACTTACAACAAGTCCTACCACCAACCAAACCGAGCAGAAAATTTTGCCCCCATTGGGAATCGAACCCACGTCGAATACGACGATTAGGCTTTTCAAAATTCATAAGTCTATTGTTTGGAGCCCTGGTATCAGAATAGTGATGTTATGTAAGATGTCCTGAACAGCTTCACAAGGCAATGGCTAGGAAGCTCAAGTTATGCTACAGACGCAAGTACCCGCAAAACTACCAAGATACTTGAGCGTTAACATTTCACGGATAGATGGGATTTTGATGGTATTAGTTGTAATCCTACTAATGCCTTTAGTTGAGTTTACTAATGGATTAGTTTGCCACCACTGTACAGCATCTCATTAAGTACTAACAGAATCTGAAAATAATTGTTATGTAATGAATTTTGATTATCGTTGTGAAATAATTTCATGTAGGTATGAGTTTACATTGTGAAAACTACTCTATTTTCTGAGCGAATGGGTTTGAATTTGATTGTAAATTCGACTTTTGGCTGCCGCCTTGGTCCAGTGGTCGCAAGCGCTACTGCTGAACATCGAGGTCCTTTTTTTTTTTTGGTCTTAGAAATTATCTAATAACTTCTCCCGCTCTGGGCGGAGCGGGAGGGTGTGTCAGACTTTTACTGACTAAAAGTCAGTTGGTGCTGACATCTCTTTGAGGCGCGCGTGGAACACAACGCGTGGTTAACCCGGGCCTGGTCCTAATCGGACGGCGAGCTACCCATTGCTCACCGTCCGCAAGCCCGCGCCTACGGTGGCCGGAAGTCGGCTCGCGACTCCCGACGCCCGGCGTCTCCTGCGGCGACTAGGGGCGCGAAGGCGCGAATCTTGCCTCTCCCTCACGCGCTTCGCCTCCTCCTTCGCGAGCATTACTGCTTCGCAGAAGGAAGTGACGGCCTCCCATGCACTCTCGCTCCGGAACATGGCCTGAACCAGGGCCGGTCGCGAGAGATCGCCGCCGCCGATCGCCTCCGTGAGGACACGGCGGTGCTCTGCCCAAGCAGGGCAGACCTCCACCGTATGCTCCACCGTGTCCTCCGGGCGATCCACACAGTGGTGACACCCGGGCGTTTCCTCCCGCCTTATACGGAATAGAAACCTCCCGAACAGCCGTGTCCGGTGAGGACCTGCGTCAGGCGGAAGGTCCGGCAAGAAGGCTCGCCGCCTCATGGGAGAGCAAGGCGAGGCTACTGCCAAACCGGGCACAAATCTGCTGCTACTGAGAAATCCACCCAGCCCATTATCACTTTACCCGACCTGGATGGTCGGGCAAAGTGATAATGGGTTGGGTGGGACTGGCGGAATGTGTGTGCACTTCTGCCTAACCTTTCAGGTCTTAAAGACGTGACGTTATGTAAATTTGATAAAAAAAATAAAAAAAATACATTATAATTTATTTCACATAAACCTACATGGGCACTTAAGAAACGTCAGAAACTAGGTGCACGGTTCCAATTGGTCGTTTCTTATGAAGAAAAGCCGGGAAGAAACTCCACGGTTACTCTTTTAAAAATAATTTATATGATTTAAAACTTGATTAAGGTACAGTGACATACATTCTGGGGTCCTAGGAAAACAACTCAATTATACTCTGGTAAGAAGCTTATCTGTATTGAAACAATTATTAGTTCTAGGACTTAAATCTAGTCTTCGGATCCTAAGCTTGGGCAATGTTTTGTCATCCCTTACTTAGTAGTAATAAGCTAATGTAGGTACTCCTTGACCTAAGTTCCTTCTAAGTAACGTTAGGCTTTTGTTACACATCATAACATAACATCACACCTGTATAATCCCAGAAGAGTTAGGCAGACGTGTACTTATAATACACCGACATTTCGCCAGTTATGTTTAAGTCCCATGTAATAGAGGGTGAGCCTATTGCCATCAGCCGGGCACAAGTTCAGACTCCGGGCTACTAATGAAAAATTCCTGATGGAACAACCTAATAATACTTTGATCGACCTGGGAAACGCTTTCAGGACCTCATGCTAAGCAGCAGCGCTTTGCGACCTCCAGACTAACGATGAGGCAGTCGAGGTAGGCTTTTGTTATTACTACTTATCCAAGCTCTTTGTTTTCCTAATAAAAACCATAATCATGACCTGTGTCCCTTCAGCTGGCTTTGTACTGATCCATTAAAAAGCGGTCAATTTTAATTCTATAATTCGTACTGAACAGAACACAGAGGTTTCATTCGTTTTGTCAGAACTGGTGCCCTTGGACAGTGAGGCGGGGTAGCGGCAGACCACCTAGGACATGGCGGGACAAGCCGGATAGGTTCCGTCAGTTGGACAGCGTAGGCTAGTTTATTATTATTTATTTTAATTCGTACTCATATTCATTGTTTCAACTCATGTTAGTTCATTAATATTTTAAATAATCCGCGATTTTTTTTTTATTGAAAACAGTGATATATGAGAAATTTATTAATATTTATACTACATTAAAATTGATACATCGGTGATTTTAAAACCTTTAAAATGCAATTTACTTTTCGTTGAGAATGTTCAGTATGTGTGAAAATAATATTTCCTTCAGTAGTGTTACATATTTCTCCTTTAAACATAGCTTTCATATCCATAGAGACGAGTAAGTATAGCAAAATTTATGGCACAAATTAGCCCAACGTCGACTGCGATAAATTTACATACGAAAGTCATAAGTTAAAACCCTTGGCTTGTGTGTTTATTACTAGAAACGGTACCCGTGCGCTATAAAGCGTTTACCTGTGCCAAGCATTGCTGAAAATTTAACATTTTATTGTGGTAAAAATTAACTAGGATATGGAATATTTTCATACAACATAAAAGTACCTAGAACTACCTAGAGGTATTTAAATATATAATAATTTATTACATATTTAAATATAAATGTTAATATTTAAATTAATATTAATAAGTATTTATTATTATTAATATAATTATTAATTTATTATATATTTAGTAATTATTGTAATTTTATTATTTATTTAGTAATAATATTTAAATATTTTCTAATTTAAAAATATAATAATAAAAATATAAAATATTGAAATTGATGAACATGAAATAAAATAATAAAATCAGCCGATGATTAGACTTTAGTTTTTTATTTTTTTTACATAATTTTCCCACTGCTGGGACAGGCTGTTATCTACCTCGCGGGCCCAGTGCGGGTTGGTAGATGTCACATGAACAATAAATTAACACGACAATTTATTAGGTTCGTTAGTTTGTATGTATGCTTACTAATATCTGTAAGATTATTACTAACAACAATATGGATATAATTTCGGAAAATAAATGACTTATTATTATTATTTATTAGGTACTTTGTGCTGGACTTAAACAGATTCTTTGTCTTTTAAATTGAATGCAACAACAAAATTATTTTAATTAAAAACAGGTCTAGTATATCTTTCCATGCAACATTGCAATGATTCCTTTAAAAACATTATTATTTCCAAAATATATGCTAAAGAAAATCCAGCATTATAGCTTCTTTCTAAACAGCCCTAAAATAACCTCAGAAAAGACAACAACACGACAACGAGAATTAAATTCAAAGCACAATATATTACCTTTTACTAAACAATTGTCACTTCAATTTTGCTTAAACCTTTTTCCTCCAGCCTAACCAAAAGTCTATAAATATTTAGGGATACTGTTTCCAGAATATGGGCTTTATAGCCTTTATATCTCATTCTATGTCGTCTACACAATATACTGCTTTACTGTACTCAGTCAACTGGAGCAATATTTCTTTTGCCCAATCAAGGGCGAAAGCTTTCTTATCTATCCTCCCATCTTATTTTGGTTGGAAGTTTTATTATAAAGGTGTTCAATTTATATCATGGTAAATTTGCCATTTTGATCTTTATACACATATACCTACCATCATCATCACCACCACTCATTTGCTTTCGATTGCGAAAAAACGCCGGTATCTTGATTTTGGCAAAAAAAAAATCTCTAAAATTAACTTACGCTTCCTTGGTTACTGCAAAAAAATCCTACGTTGAATTTCTAATAAACGACTCTAAACTCTATTTTATAGTACGTTAAGTCGTTTCGAAACATTTTTTAATTGTAGAATCTACTATTTTAGCGCCAACATCATAAAACTAATTTGGGTGTGGTACAGAAATCCTATTTTATTTTGACCAGCTTTTTTTGTAAAGTATCTGTAGCTACAATAAATAATATTCAATTTTATTCTATCATTATTAGAGTAGAAATTAATACTTTTAATTATGTACACCATACGCATTACATTTATAAAATGTAGAAATTTTACATAGGGTGACAGTTTTGACTAAGAGCAATCTTTGAGAACGATCCCTATACGATTGACTTCGCTTACGTAAAACCAATTTTGTATCCTCACGTTTTGCGCTCACAATGACACTACTTCTTCTTGTGTCAGCACTCACTATAACAGTAAGTCAGATAATTATATCCCCGGAATAAAATTTACGTCTGACCAATAAAAAAATAATGAGCAGGATAGGACTATTGACTACGTATAGTTTGATCTAATTCGCCCTAAGAAGATTTGCTGACTTGGAGTAAAGGTACCTATTTTAAAATAATCTAAAAACTGACCCCTGACAAAAAGTTAAAACTATGTTGACACGAAACTAAAACAATAGGTGTAGTTGTAGAAGGATCTTTTGGCGCGTGGCGAAAATTGGAACTAACTCCGCCATCTTGATTATTCAATACAATTTCATCAACAAAAATCACAAATGCTCACCAACAACGCCCCTTGTCAATGTCATTTAAGAGCCAAAAGATCCTTGAAGCATTGTATGTTATTTAAAGCCTCATCTCTTTTGCTTTAACTTAATTTAAGGCTAGGAGTGTCTAAACTAGAATCTATTCGTTTCTTTTATAGTCTTGTCTTACCTAGACAATAGAAAAACATTTAGGCAATCAGACAAATCCTATTAGTTCCAATTTGTCTAGATTAGTCTAGCCATTTGGTCTCGTTTCGGTTACAAACTCTAAAAAGGTAACGTTTATTACCGATAAATTGGTAGTTTGTTTTATTATTACTTAACATTACCTAAGTACATAAACATCTAACGTTACGAGGCCGTGCACGAAATCGACTGATTTTGATCAATTTTGTTCATTAGTTGTGAGAAAGGGAAAAATAATTTAAACAAAACTATTTGTGATATGAAAAGTCGAGTTCTTTGTTTTGCATGTGGCTGAAAGGAATTTTTGAAATAAGTTAAGTATTCGTGGAAAATCACAAATATTCGCAACAAGTTTTCCGAAAAATGACGCGAGACTGACGTTTGATCACTTTTTTACAAGAATCTGCTTTTATTTTCAACATTTAAAAATATCATCTACATTGATATAGCAGAAAAATAATGATGATTTTTTTTTTTTTTTTTAAACCCTGTCAGTAATGTATTTCTTCTTATTATTTAGCAAACCATATCAAGAAATTTAAAAATCCCACATTAGTCTTCAGATATCCTTGAAATAAAATCAAAATTTTATTTTATTTTTATACTATATCTTCATTAAGTATATCAAAGGCGAAATACACCATATTTTAGAGAGCGCAAAAATAATCCAACTATTAACAGGTGCTGTAACTGACACGAATGGTTTAGCACCATAAAAACTGTACTTTTATACTTATACAGACTTAATGTTTCAATTATTTCAAGCTTTCTTACAATTAGATAAGTTACTGACGAAAAAGGGTTTTATTCGTGCACGGCGCCTTAAGTAATAATAAAAACATAAAACAATCAGTCATCAATGATCTATCACTGATGTTGTGTTCTTTGGCTATGTCTTGCTAACGAACACATCAGTGATAGATTCTCACATCTGTTTGATTACACCTACTTACTGACCCCAATACCTTTAGCTGACCCAATCCTCCTTATGGTAAATATTAAAGAAAGGGTTGATTGATCAGTCGCCAGTTAATATTAAACTTATATATGAAAACAAAATTGAATGTGCTACAAAATACTATTTCTTAAATCGTATAAATCCAAACCCTTTGGCGATATCTAGAACGCCACAAACGAACAACGCATCACACCTGACGTCACACAAACCATAGGTACATAGCGCAAGCAGATATGTCCGCGAAATTAGAACATATACAAAATCCTGACAACAGGCATCGGGGAGTAGCCCATCTAACTCAACAAGGTCCTTCATTTTCTATGGAAAATGACGAACTTTACACCCTGATCATAATACTCATACATCTAAAACATAATCCTACTGCTACAAATAACTAAGTTTTGGCTATCAATAATGACCCAAGATTGATGATCATTAGGTAAAAAGCTTCTAAAAGTTGTGTTCTAACTTTGTATTTGTATGTTTAGTTTTCGTGTTGATTTGAAAAGGTAGATGCTCGTGGAAAATTATTGATGTCGAATAAGTTTCAATTATTAAAACAATAAAATAATGAACTACTACCAAAATGGTTGAACAGTAACGAAGGCGATCTTATTGATAATCTTAAAAGATCACTCTCACTTCATAAAATAATTGTTTTTTTAATAAATATTAAAAGCAAAACTACATACTTGAACAAGGTGCTAAAATATAACTTCATTTACAGGAGATATTCAAATATACGAATACTCAATATCATGTAAATACATCGGGCGATAAAAATTCACCCTTTTTGTTTTTTTTTGAGGATGGGAAATCATCAAATGACTTCTCCCGCTCTGGGTGGAATGGGAATGTCAGACTTTTACTGACTAAAACCCACCCGTGTTCCTTCCGTTGCCCGTGTGCCGGGGCCGCGATATCCCTTTCGGACAAACCCGCAACCCCAGCAGGCATTGGTCCTTACGGACCCCGCCAGTTGGTGCTGACATCTCTTTGAAGCGCGCGTGGAACACAACGCGCCGTCGACCTGGGCCTAGTCCTTATCGGACGGCGAGCTACCCATTGCTCACCGTCCGCAAGCCCGCGCCTACGGTGGCCGGAAGTCGGCTCCCGACTCCCGACGGCGCGAGGGCGCGAATCTTGCAAATATCAAAAGCAAAACTACATACATGAACAAGGCGCTAAAATATAACGTCATTTACAGGTGATATTCAAATATACGAATACTCAACATCATGTAAATACATCGGGCGATAAAAATTCACCCCTGAAATTACATTCATGTCATACACATAAACTGGAAAGAGGAAAGAGCCTCATGTATGTACACCTTTATACATACATACATTTTCTTTCTAAATATTCCCAAGGGGTGGTACGACACAAATATGGAACATTTCCAGTTAGACATTACCTCTTTGTTACAAGCCTTATGTAATCACATGCTTACGGTGCGAGCCATATTGCAATTTCGGTGTCGCCGGCGCATTTTCCTACGTGGCAACCCTGACGCAATATGTGCCGCTGAGCACATGCGATAGTGATGTGTCGATCTATCGATAGTTGTGGTAATGTGTAAATTTGTAGTGAGGCGGCTGGTGTGATAAGTGAAGATTTGCGAATTTGATATCAGTTTGGTATAATGGTTAAAGAAAAACTATACACTCTACAGAGTGTATTGTTTAAAAAATATTATTTCTTGGTGTATCTACTGAAAGTGATTGAAGAAATAATTATAGTTTGTCAAAAGCATCTAAGAGCATTATCAAGAAATTAGACAACTACATTTATTTATTTATTTATTTATCATCCTACATTTACCATTACAGGATAAACCCAATGCGATAAATGCGCTTATCCTAACTTAACATCTATAACAAATTACAAAGAATGCATTCCTTGTGAATTCACTCAGAGAACAACAGAATAAGTCCGTCTCACTCGCTATTAGGTTGAGCGTGCGGAGTGCATGCGTCAGGGGCGCCTCTACACACACACAACAATCAGCATAGCGTTTTCCCAACTATGTTGGGGTCGGCTTCCAGTCTAACTGGATGCAGCTGAATACCAGTATTTTACATGGATCGACTGCTTATCTCCACCACCAGCACCAGTAACTGGGTAATACGATACCCCTTGGTAAGACTGGTTGTCGGACTTTCGGACTTTTGACAACCCGTAACGACTCTCAAAGCTCATGACAGCCGGCACCAACGGCTTAACGTACGAGGCACGGAGGAGTCACGGTATGTAAAGATGGTCACCCATCTACGGACCAACCCCGGCAAGCGTAGCTTTACCTGATGGATCGACCCGCGCGGCTGTAAATTTCTACTTATATTTTTTTTTCCGTATATTCTCTTTCTCGTAAAACATTTATAAAACTCGTTCTTTTAGTACTTCATAAATAGTTGTTAGTTCTTATTCAGATAATCGTCTGAAATGTGTCATTTGCTGGATATATAAATAAATCGATGAAATGACATAATGTCTATAACATTTCATCGATTGATTTCAACTACTCGATATTTCATACACCACGATCGCAACAATCGATACAACGCCCAACACTAAATGCTAATGGTTGACATGAAAACAAGGGTCCACACGTGAGTGCTTGAGCTATTAATGGCTCCATAAAACTATATTAGTCGAGTAACGAGCTTTATTTCTTTAATTGCTTATTTTTCGACCAACTTGTAGACGTGGTCAGCAACTGAATAGAATTAAATTGGATTTATTTTGTTTATGCTTAGGTTTGGGGATTTGAAGTTTTTTTTGTCGTGTTACCTTGGTTTGTGTGATCCAAAAACTTTAAAAATTAATATGACTGCATTGAAATTAGGCTGATTCTCTGTCTTCCTAGCCTTATGTCGTTTTATTTGGGGTTAACGCTATTCAAATAATTTTATACCAATTCTGGTCCATTTTTAAAGTAATCACGAGCGTACCTTGCCGAGAATCGGGCTGAATGGCGTGGAATTGGAGAGGCCTATGTCCAGCAGTGGATTGCTGTATGCTGATGCTGATAATGAAATACCGAACATTTACGCAAGATTCAAAAGTGTTTTTCTCCTTCAATACTGATAGATATTTTATGATGCTACCTACAAACATGATATTCTCGAATTATTTCACGAGAAAAACGCTTTTAAATGTTGCGTAATTGAAAGGTATTTATTGTAGTAATTAGCAGTCCCTGGAAGTAAACAAATGCACTTTATTTTATTAGCATATCTACTACGTCAATACAATATTATGATTGACCTCTCAAACAAAGCTACCCAATTTATGTAAGAGACAGTCGCCCACAATTGCTCTATTGACTATCATGAACCCGAGAGTCGTGACCTAGTGCTTAGCTGATTAGGTATTGTCTTACACTGAATAATTAATTGACATATCTGGGATGTATAACAAGGTTATACCTTGTGTGTCTGTATGGTAATCCGTTAAGTCGGTCTATGTGAAGGGTCAATATTAGTCTATGAAGTATTAGGTGGTAACATTTTTGCGAGAATTGCAAAGATCTGTAGGTAGACAGAGGCTACGAGGAAGAATAAAAATAGGAGCATGATTGTAGAATTAATAATAGTCTTGCTAATGTTAGGTTAACAGGAAAAATATGCCAATTCTGTAGGGCGTGACCTGATTTTGAATGGTATCCTGGTAATATCTCAGTATCCAGCTCCACTAATAGTGGAGAACAAAACGTTCATTATCATTATTATAAATATATTTATTAACTTTAAAGGTACAATATTCATTTTAATCTTATTCTTAACTAGTATTTTTATAGACACATCATATTCTTTGGATTTTTGTAACAACATTATTGGAATGCGTTGTAATAGTATTTTTTTTTTTTACTATAATATTATCTTTTACTACCAAAACAGAAATTTCTCTTCAACCTAAAGTTTGCTTTCTAGTTTTTTATTTATTTATTTAAAGTGTTACACTTTTATAACAATTCTCATCTCAGTCAGTCTTAAACAAGTCAAACATATTGACTTGTCTAAGACTTTTAAGTTTCTTGTTTTTGTTTGTAGGTCAGTTACAGCATGATCTAAGAAAGTTGGCGTTGATGGTGTAGTCTCAGTTTGTCCTGTGCTTAGTGACTGTGGAAAGATTGATCTAATTTTGCTCACTCAAACCCACTAGTGTTACGTTCTTTTCTCTTTAATGTCTGCCTTGTATTTCGTGAAATCTTTTGATGAGATTCAAGTGTTGTGTATTCTGGTTTTTGTTTTTCATTTTTAAGTTTAAATAGTTCTTTCTCAAGTTCAAAAATTTTATTCTGTGTAACTGTATGCTCGGTTGTGATGTTTTTCACAGATTCAAGTAGTCTATTAAATTCACCTGTTATGAATTCATTCGTTGTCCTCAGCTCTTCAATATCTTCTCTAATTTCGTTCCGAATTAATCGTGTAATGTTGTCGATTTGTTCGATCATATCTTCTTTTACATACATTCTTTTTTTATATACTTTTATATAGTTTTGACATTCGGACAAATCTTTGTTTAAGTCATATTCTGCTCTTATTTCCTTTGGATTTTTCTTAACTTGACTTTTAGTCTAAAACATACGAAAATAAACGGTACAATACAAATGAAATGGAAAAGAAATTTGCATGCAAAAAGCATTTCGTACCACTAAAACTACTATGATCAAATTTTTTTTGTTTCGAATTAGAGTATCTATGCGCTACATTAAGAATACCAGTTTACGTTTTTAGCAATATCATTTTTGAGATGAAAAATAAATATTAAACGTAGGATACATGACCCCAATGTATGAATGATGTTGTACGAGGAAAAGGACCCTTTTTTTTTTTTTCGACTGTGGGAAATCATCAAATTACTTCTCCCGGTCTGGGCAGAGTGAGAGGGTGTGTCAGACTTTTACTGACTAAAACCCACCCATGTTCCTTCCGTTGCCTGTGTGCCGGGGCCGCGATATCCCTTTCGGACAAACCCGCAACCCCAGCAGGCATTGGTCTTTCGACCCCGTCAGTTGGTGCTGACATCTCTTTGAGGCGCGCGTGGGACACAACGCGCCGTCGACACGGAGGACCTGCGTCAGGCGGAAGGTGAGGACGCCATGGCGCCTCTCAAGCCACTCCTCAAAGAGGGGACTTATCGCCGCAATTGTGGCGTGCCCAGCGCTGCGTTGCGACAATCGCACACTCCATGCCGCCATAAAATCCCGCCGGAGCTCTGTCCGCTGTGCCGTGATTTCTCGCGGCAGCGGAGTTACACCCCGGCGTTTCGCCTCCTCGCGCAACTCCCACATGTGCGCGAGGACTTTCACCTCCAGATCCCATGGCGGAGGAAAAGGACCCTTGAATTTCAATTTGTCATGATTGCTCGTCTTAATAGCGGCCATAGTGTTATAATAGTATAAATGTTTTCTTTTCGTTTATTCTAATTCTTATTTTGTTTGTTTTAAATGCTCCATTATTTTTTTTTATTACCGTTTGCATTTCCTGTGTGTGCCCTAAGTAAAATATTTTTCTTTCTTTTTTACAGTTTTGTTAGACACAGACGGATGACGGAGGTTAAATTAGTAATGGAATGCCGTTGGTGCATTACCTAGGCAAAAAAAAATACCATACGTACCTCTTCGCAAACATGCAATAATGTGTCATCATTAACGTTAGTACGCAAGTTTATATCTTCAATGAGACCCTGAAATAATTAAAATATTTTATTTAAAAGGCTAATTCGAGACGAGACTAGATGAAAAGAAAAACAATAGCAGTAATAAATAGTAACCGACGAAGTCTTTATACCATTGAAATGCGTCATTATGATAGTAAATACTGTTAATTACTAGCTTTTTAAATTAATTTAGTCAATAACAAACAGCGAAATGTGACAGCCTTTACGGCAGAAGTCGAGTGAAAAAGCAAAAATGAAGTCTTTAATCTTTTCAGGTAGCGTTGTGCTTCCCATTTATTTACACTCGGTGGTCATAGAGACTTAGGTGGTATGTCTGAAAAAAAAACTTAGACTGCATTCTCAAAGTTAGCTAGTCGCTAGCAAACTTTCCAAATGACACTAACACTGGGATAACATCTAGTTCCGTAATGAATATTATTGCAATTCATTATCAATATGTACGTGCACTACAGAGCGATATTTGATAAGTTTATTGAGTAATATTGATAAATTAAGAGGCCGTGCACGAAATCGACTAACTTTGATCAATTTTGTTCATTAGTTGTGAGAAAGGGAAAAAAGAATTAAAACAAAATTATTTGTGATTTGAAAAGTCGAGGTCTTTGTTTTGCATTTGGCTGAAAGGGATTGTTCAAATAAGTCAAGTATTCATGGAAAATCACAAATATTTCCAACAAGGTTTCCGAAAAATTACGCGAGACTGACATTTGATCACTTTTTTACAAGAAACTACTTTTGATTTTGAATGTTTAAAAATATCAATATTATAATATTATAACAGCATCGTTTTAAGATCTACTTGCTAGCTAAACCACTTTTTTCAACGTTGATAAAAATATAGCACAAAAATAATGTTGAGAAAAAACCATATTTTTAATGTATGTTTTCCGATTATTTAGCAAACCATATAAAAAAAATATTAAAATCACATATTAGTCTTCAGATAACCATGAAAACAAATCAAAATTTTATTTTATGATTGTACAATATATTCATTAAGTAAATCAAAGGCGCATTAAACCATATTTTCAAGAGCGCAAACGTGATGCAACTATTAACAGGTGCTGTGACTGACACGAATGGTTAAGCACCACGAAAACTGTACTTTTATAGTTACACAGTCTTAATTTTTCAATTATGTCAAGCTTTCATACAATTAGATAAGTTATTGATGAAAAAGGGTCTTTTTCGTGCGCGAACCCTTAATTAAAACAGCAAAATAGACAGACAGCTATTTGCGACGTAGAATCAAATTCAACCATCACTTACCTCAAACTTTAACAATCTTGATTTTGAAAAACCCAAATTGATCTGCATATCTTTTGTCAGAAGCATATCTCTATTTTTCAACAATGTCAACGTTTCTGGTGACTTGATACAGTTCACGTATAAATCCGCTATATCATGTTTTACATACAAGACGATTTTAGTCCATTTGTCTTTGTAGTTGTCACTGTACAAATAAGATATTGAATCTTCTGGCGAATACAAGTCAGTATACAGAGTGACTCTTGTAACATTTAATCCAGCAGGTTGCAAACAAAGGCTCATAACTGTACGTTCATCTTGTGTTATGGAGAACAAACACGATGCCTGGCTGGTGTAGGATTTAAAAATGGCCGTCACGATGAATGGAGCTGATAAGTTTAGGCCAACAAGATCTGTTTCACTAGGATCCACTTCTGCAGGTTTAGCGCAGTTAAATTTGTATGACGAAAGACCAGGAGTGTAGGAATCGTCCACTATTTCTGCATTAGCCGTTGATCTAGGAGTAAGTAGTGTATGTTTAACATCTGAAAAAAAAACAAGGTACCTATATTGACTTGTTTTTATGATTTTTGTGATCATTAACAAGACTAAAAATCCTTCTCACTTAGGAAATTTCATCAGAGACACTTTTACTTTCCTACTAAGCAGCACAAAGACGCTCAATGAAATTGAAAAAATCGCCCAAGTGCGTGTCAGACCACGCACAATGAAGGGTTCCGTAGTTGGGATGAATTAATCCGAAGAGAAAACTTAACATTGTTGTTGAAAAACGGAGAACATGTTTTTCAAACTGCTTTGGTTGATTATTACTCGTTAACTTGTACAGCCTACTTAGCTCTGATAGTTTTGCTCTAAATTTCGTTGTATATCCTACTGCTGTGAATTTTTCCACAAATCCAAATACAACCATTTAGCTGGCACTAGACTCTAACAATACATTTAAGTTAAAAGCTTAATATTTTGCAAATGGATCCCTGAATCCAAAAATAGTTTTCACAAACTCAGAATATTTTTGAACAACCTTTCTAATAATACCTCACAACATGGGGTAGATAAGAAAAAAAAAAACATCCCCACTTTACGTGTAGAACCCTAAAAAAACTTTTTTTTTACCACTTTGTCGGCATGATTAATATGTAAAAATAAGCCAAATTACAGCTTTCTAGTGCTAACCGTCTTTGAGCTAAGCCGCGGACAGACAGACGGACATGGCGAAATTATAAGGGTTCCTTGTTTACTACGGAACCCTAAAAACCCGCCAAGTGCGTGTCGGGCCACGCACAATGAAAGATCCTCACAAGAAGTTTTTTCATTTGATGTCACACAGTACAGTTTGCAAATTTTATTTTTTTTATTTTTCAATTTGCCCCCGAAAAGTGACCTCCATATTCAAAATGTATTTATTTTCGTTACACATCCGTGTTTGTGTCACATAAATTGATATGTGTACCAAATTTCAACCTTATTAGCCCATTCGATTTGGAGCAAAGTGGCTGTGACAGACGGACAGACAGGCACACGAGTGATCCTATAAGGGCTCCGTTTTTTCCTTTTGAGTTACGGAACCCAAAACAAGTAAGAAAACACATATGACAACGTCCATGGTGTTGTTGTTAAGCCAATAGACATAATTGGTATTAAATATAGTATCTTACTTTGAATATCTAGAGTTAAATTACCTGCCGAAGTTGTAGGTACAAATTCAGTTGAAGTAGTTTCAGTAGTAGGCAGGAAGGGAGGTCCAGGTAGCCCTGGTGGTCCGGGTGGACCACATGTGCCAGGTGCTCCTTGAAGCCCACGTGATCCTGGCAATCCAGGTTCCCCCGTGAGACCTCTGTCTCCTTTATCACCCTTAAACTATCATATAGTTTCGTTAAATATATATTTAGCCAGGTAAATCTAAAGTTAGGAAAACAATGTTAACTGGTTTTGAACATAATATCCCTCTCTGCTATTGGACCCGGCTGGCCGTAAAACTTTGACAGTCGTTACACTAGTTATAAGACCGAAAGTCTGACCATCTGTCTTACCAAGGCGGTATCGTGTTACCTAGTAACAGTGGCTTGTGGAGTTAAGATAGACAGTTGCTCCATGCATATTTTATATATATAATTATTATTTTAGTAGCTGCATTTGGTTAGACTGGAAGTCAACTCCAACATAGTTAGTAAAAGGTTAGGCAGATGATGATGATCTTTCTCTGTTATTTTTATTTTATTTCTAAGCGTAGTTCTGTGATATATGTACATACATAAAACTGACCTTAGACAAATCAATAACTGGTGGACTTCCCTTTTCACCCTTTACTCCCATAGCGCCGGGTGGTCCTGATGCTCCCCAGACTCCCTAGATAAAAATTAAAAATACATCTTGGACTTATATAAAATATAGAGAGCTGACTGAAAAAGCTTTGGACATCTATACTTAATATACTTAATACTAAAACTTAATCCTTACATATTATAAAACCAAGTTCCCCGTCGCGTCAGACTGTCTGTCTGAACGCGATAAACTCAAAACCTACGGAACGGATTTTCAAACAGTTTTCACCATTGTATGGAGTGAATCTAAATGAGAAGGTTTTAGTGTATAATTCATTATGGTTTTGTCTAAATTGGCTGAAACATGACGATTATTGTAGAAGATGTCGGAAAAAATCGTGCCGACTGGGAGCTTTACGCGTGCGCCGCGTAAACCTTGAGAGATAAATAAAAATTATGTTCTACAGGATTGCATTTCTAAAAACGTTCAACAAAAAAAAAATATCTTCTAAGAATGACCCACAATAACCGTTTTTATCCTTCAGAATTTGATAAAAATTTCATTGTTATTTCCGAAGCTATTTTGACCGGTATTCAATTAATCCTAATCCAATAAAATATGTTATTTAAATTGGGCAATTAAATTAAGATTAAAATATGCCTTGACATTATATCATTTAAATGAATATTTTAAGAGATAAAGATTCAAAATTACGCGTAACAAAGTAATTATGGTTGACGGCAACGCGGGCGCAGTGGTAGGAGTCAATGACCTTTTCCTCGGCTATTGGGTATGAAATCCCGGTAGTACGTTTACGTGGGATATTTTCCGACATCCACGTGGGCTAAGCTAGTAATAATATAATAACAAGTATCTTGACTAAGTACACGAGGTTGTCGACATTTGGGACATGAACTCTGCAATCATTTTACCGATAATCGAGCGGAGAGCCTCGAACAACACCTCACGAGGCTCTCATTGCGCGGCTGGGTCAAAGGCTTGGGTCAGAAAGCAGTACTCCTAGACACGGCACGTATAGTGAGGAGGCTCCTCTCTCTAGAGCCCGAACCCCCGGCAGCTTGGCCACTATTTTTTTATATTTTTAAATATTTTGGTTTATGTTTTTTTTATAAAATATTTAAAAATGTAATTAGTGAGTATACAAATGTAATAAAGTTCTTACATCCATTTTGAGAGCTTAAATAAACAAATATATAGACATCAACTACATCATAATTATCTGTCTCTCAAAATGTATGCAAAACTGGAGTTGATGAAAGTAGATACAACTCTGCGCACCTGGTTGTTCTTCTTCTTGATGTCCTTCGCTATCCAGGATGCCAAAATATCCAGAGAAATAGCGAACCGATAAGGATCGAGTGAAGCATATTATTTCAGGGCAATATCAATCGTTTGAGTTCGCTTTGTTTCTACATTGAATCCTCTAAGAACACTGCTGGAGGATACAGGTCTAGGCTTTCAGCTGACGAGAGGTGGTTAGGTTATATCACACCTTCTTTGAATGAATAACATAAAACTCTTTGCCCCCAACAATGTGCTACTGATGGAGCTAATGAGAGTAACTGAAACTTTCAGTAGCGCCATCAGGATGGAATTTGGTGTGGACAAAATTAAATGTGCGGTCATACATGTAAAGCGAGGGGAGATTGTGGAATCCGTGGGAACCCAACTCTTGGATTCCATAAACCTCTCCCTCCAGAGCCCTCTTCGCATCCGAAAATTATAAGTATTTTGGTATGTCAGAAGCGTAGGAGTCTTCTATCAGGGGGAAACAAGGTGCACGCTTTCAACATTTGGGTCATGCCAGTTTTGATGTACTCTTTCGGCATACTCAAAGGGACTCAGACCATTGCATATCGAACGATCATCGGTAGTAAGACTGTATATCCCGCAGAAGTGTGAAGGTCGAGACTTTTTAACCGCTAAGACCCTTCATAATCGGATGCATTTAGATTTGGTCGCGGTGGACAAGGACCTTACCCCACTCTCTCTGGCTAAAGAGAACTAACTAACTAACGCAAGCCTGTAGTACCTGACACCAATGTCTGCAGGGAGGCCTGGCAGAGTAAGGAGCTTAACGGACGTTTTTTCTGGGCCCTACATGGACCTGATGTAGATCTATTAACGTCTGTAGCCTGACTGCGTTCGGTTTGCGTTTTCTTTTGTAAATATTTAAAAAATATAATTTATGAGTATTTAAATTAAATAAAGGAGTAAGAGATAAATGGCAAGTCAAACGAAGTCAAGTAAACGTCTGATTTTTCATAAAATTTCAAATAAATACGGAAAATATGCGATATGAAAAATCAACCAAAAATCCTGAACGACCAGTCGGATTAGAAAAAATACTTTGAGGTAAGAAGCCGCAGCCGTAAAAAAAAATTTTGTAGTTCAACACGGATGTGTAACGAAAATAAATGAATTTTGAATATGGAGGTCACTTTTCGGGGGCAAATTGAAAAATAAAAATAAAAAGTTTTGCAAACTGTACTGTGTGACATCAAATGAAAAAACTTCTTGTGAGGATCTTTCATTGTGCGTGGCCCGACACGCACTTGGCGGGTTTTTAGGGTTCCGTAGCAAACAAGGAACCCTTATAATTTCGCCATGTCCGTCTGTCTGTCCGTGGCTTAGCTCAGAGACGGTTAGCACTAGAAAGCTGTAATTTGGCTTATGTTTACATATTAATCATGCCGACAAAGTGGAAAAAAAACAGTTTTTTTAGGGACTACACGTAAAGTGGGGATGTTTTTTGCGAGCGATCGCCACCGCCAATCACCTCCGTGAGGACACGGTGGTGCTCCGCCCAAGCCGGGCAGACCTCCACCGTATGCTCCACCGTTCCCTCCGGGCAATCCACACAGTTGTGTCACCCGGGCGTTTCCACCCGCCTTAAGCGGAACAGGAACCTCCCGAAACAACCGTGTCCGGTGAGGACCTGCGTCAGGCAGAAGGTGAGGATGCCGTGGCGCCTCCCTAGCCACTCCTCAAAGAGGGGACTTATCGCCACAAGTGGGGCATGCCCAGCGCTGGGTTGCGACAATCAAACTCTCCATGCCGCCATGAGATCCCGCCGAAGTTCTGTCCGCTGTGCCGTGATTTCTCGCGGCAGCAGAGTTACGCCCAGGTGTTTCACCTTCTCGCGCAACTCCCACATGTGCGAGAGGACTTTTGCCTCCAGATCCCATGGCGGTAGTCCGGCAAGAAGGCTCGCCGCCTCACGGGAGACCGTGTGGTATCCTCTGACCAGCCTAATGGCCATGTCCCTTTGGGACGCGTTCAATCGCTAGGCCGGCCGCAGCTTTAATGAACGCGCCCACACCGGTGCCCCGTAAAGGGCCATGGACCACACGATCCCCAGGTAGAGCCTCCGGCAGGAGGCGTTTGGACCCCCTAGATTGGACAGAAGCCACTTCAAAGCAGCCCCAGCCCTGTTCAGCAGCCCCAGCTCTGTTGTCCAGTTTGGGAGCCAAACGTCGGAAGTGCTCAACGAAGTTCCACCGGCTGTAGAGGACGAGTCCCAGGTACTTCATCGTCGTCTCGACACCGATGTGAACCCCTCCTGTCGTTATCCGGGAACCTGACAGTGGTGCGTTCCGAGGACCATAAAACACATGGCCTCGGACTTGTGCAAGGCCACCTCGAGTCCTAAATGCCGGATCCTATCCACGATTATCGCAACCCAGCGTGTCGCCAGTTCGGCCGCCGCCTCATGGGATCTCCCCTGCTCCAGGACCAGCGTGTTCTCAGCGTAGCACACTACGCTGACGTCTTTAGGGAGGTCGGCGCGCAGTATCCGGTCGTAGCCGATGTCCGATACCTGCGGGACACCGCACGACATCTCTCGCCGACTACACTCTCCGTGGTGACCGGGGTAGATGACGGCCCTGTCCGTCAAATAGGCCTAAACCACTCGACAAAGGTAGGTCGGCATCCGGTGATACCGGAGTGCTTCACCAATGCAACTCCAGGGCAGGGTATTGAAGGCATTGGCGATGTCAAGAGACACCGCCAAGACGACCCCACCCCGGGCAACCGCATCTCCCGTCGTGAGGGCTCGAACGCACATGATAGCATCCACCGTGGAGCGCCCCTTGCGGAATCCAAACTGGCTCTCCGCCATATCCGGCCCAACTCGCACCAGCCGCCCGACAAGGCAGTCTCCAATCACTCTTTCATAGAGCTTGCCCACCTCGTCGAGCAACATGATGGGCCGGTAAGTGGACGGAGAGTCCGCCGGGCGCCCTGGCTTCTTAATGAGGACCAGTTTCCCCGTCTTCCAACGAATTGGGAACTGGCCCAACTCCAAGCATGCGCTTAGGAGCCCCCTTAGTCGAGGCCCAAGCCAGAGCAAGGCCAAAACCCAGGCTTTTCCAGGTAAGCCATCGGGTCCTGGGGCGGTATTTTTGGCATTCAGCCTATGTACCGCCACTCTCAAATCTACCTCGGTCACCTCCGGAGTATCGTCATCGTCATCACTGGTGTGGTCCGCATCGGGCACCGCAGGAGGCGGAGCCATGGGCGGGGGAGTATGTTCCCCTCGCGAAGGGACCAGAGCGCTCACCACGTCCTCCAAGAGCTGGGGCCGGAGACTCTGCATCAGCGGGGGAGCCCATGGGCGGAGTTTATCTCGCACCCATTTGTATGGGCGTCCCCACGGGTTCCTGTTCAGAGTCTCCAGCGACTCCTCGCGGGCCAGCACAGTTTGCTTTTCGAGTTTACGTTCCATTCCATCAAAAAACGCAACATAAAATAATTCATATTTAAATAAGTAATGCATATTATAGTTTTTTTTTTAAATCGATTTGTTTTTGACTCTTATATTATAATGTATATTTTATTGATGAAAAAGTTTTGAATTACTTATATATTCTCTATTATTTACTAATGCTTACCGGAAATCCCCTTTCTCCTTTACGTCCCATTTCACCTTGGGGACCATTTTTTCCTTGAACACCTTTTTCACCTTGCTTGCCTGGAGGTCCAATAGGCCCGTCAGCACCTCTTTCCTCATGTATCTAAATAATTGTGTTGTAATTTATAATTTTTACAGTCAGATCGTCCTTATTATTTTAACAATGACCTTAGGTATAAGAGTTATGTGCTAACAAAGCAATCTAATCAAACTAAACACTTTTCACTACACTGTCGTTACATTACCTGCAGCTTAAAGGCTTGTGCAGAACAGCGCGACTTGTCGCGCGACGCGACACGAACAATACAATTTCTAAGAAAACTTCACAGTATAACAATAACCGGTGTCGCGTCGCGCGACAAGTCGCGCTGGTCTGCACAAGCCTTAACAGTAATAAAATAGTAAAAAACACTAGAAATTGAAAAATAACTTCTATTTTCGGAAGTCAATTTATTTGAATGTATTATTATTAACTTATTAATTTTTATTACTTTAATTATAAATAGGCAAACTATGTAAGTGCTGTGCAGACCTTTAAGTGACAAGTTCGCTATAGTTGTTAAGTCATAATATGATTTATGCTCTCTGTAAAAACATTTAGGACTTGTGTATTGTATTTATTCATTTTATTTTTTGTTATTTTTCTCTGCTGCACCGGTTGACGTCATAACGTCAACGCCGGCTGTCGCTGAAAACCAGCGCTGGGGCTCTGTCTCGCATAGGGTCGCAGCATTATGCAAGGCGATGGCCGTTTTGCGTGGATGTGACGTATGTTTTCCCCCAAATTGTTTATTTTCGTGTTTTGTTCTTACCTTGCGTCATGTGTACCGCAAATAAACGTATTTTCTTATTTATCTATTTTATTATTTATGTACACACAGTAAAATCAAAATTCCAAAATTAAAAAAATCAATCAATCAATTTTATCAAAATTTCTTTCTTTCTTTCTTTCAAATGTTTTTTGTGATCTACTCGTTGCGAGTGCCTTAGTAAATAAATAAATAAGTCGGTGTCTTTGGTTTAGAATTTTCGTTTTTTTTGCCAACGACTTCCGAAATTAAATTTATTTTTCACTTTGTAGTGTTTTTTTTTGGAAGTGTAAAAAGTTTTTTTTTTGTATATTGAAACGAACTCAAAAACTACCCAAGCTAAGTTAATACAATTTATAATTGACCAGCGCGCAAGCCTTCTCTAAGAAGGAAAAAAAACAAAATCGGTCCATAATTACAACACGAAAATATCATTTAAAAAAAACATTAATCAAAAGAACATGAACCTTTTCCTTTTTGGAAGTCAGTTATAAAGAAAAATTATTCACCACATATTTTTCCCCCGGCTCTCCTTTTTGTCCTATTTGTCCTTGTTGACCCTGTGGCCCAGGCCTGCCAGCATATCCTTGATCTCCTTTAGATCCAGGGGGTCCATAAATACCCGGTCTTCCATCATATCCTGTTGCTCCTTTTTCCCCTTTAAAACCATCGTGTCCTCTGATTCCTACAGGCCCAATGATACCCTTGGTTTGAAAATAACGGAATTAAATGTCTGTTGCTCATCCGTTTGTATTTATTTTTTATTTCAGGATGTATTTTCTTTGAAAGCTTTTTACAAACTCAATTTTATTATTTTCATGGCAACGAAATGGGAAAATAAAATAATGTCGGGTACTGATTGGTGAAATGTAACTAATTTATGTAATGTTACATAAAAAATGTTTAAAAAACCGTTTGAATTGAGCGCGCGGAGAGGGGCGCAGTAAATTTTTCGTTCGTGCGGATTCGTAAGTCGCAATGTCGCAGTAGTCGACTGAGAATTATGCGTACGCTATCGAAGCGTTTTTGAAGGGAGAAGAATCGTACGTTACGGCTCGGAGGCAGTTTTGTTGCCACTTTAATATCAGACGACACAAAATATTGTTACTGGAAGGCAGTTCTCGCGCATCTCGCATTCGTGATTGTCGTTCGATTCGTACTTTCCCCCGTAAAAATCAAGTTAAAAAAATCAAGCATCAAATCAAGCAGGACAAACACTTTTGACAATAGATCTTACCTGAGGGCCGGCAGGACCTGGTTTTCCCATTATACCACGTGGACCATCTGCACCATCTAGACCATCACTACCTCTATCTCCCTTTTCCCCTATTTGGCCATCATATCCGGATTCACCTTTCATTCCCATCTGACCACTTTCTCCTGGGAGTCCCTAAAATAGAACACAATTTTATAAAGCAAAATATAATTTGTGAGGCATGCCTTAGATAGGTAGGTTGGTACCTGAGAACCTGTTTTTCCCGTTTTTCCTTTAGAGCCTCTCAGTTTTTCAACTACATCTGCATCTGGAATTTAGGAAATATGTTTACATATTGTTTATTATAGATATACAATAACTTAACTTAACATTACTAACCCTCATCTATATGCCCATCAATGTGGAACCCGTAAGTCAACTTGTATAATTGCCCTTTATCCTTAAAACGAGCAGCATAAAATACCTCGGGGTAATAATGGACGACACACTGTCTTATAAAAAACATATTGAAAGTCTAATTAAAAGAGTGCGCAAATTAATAAATGTTTTTAAATTAATTGAGAACATTTGCAGATTCAAAATTAATCACACAAGTTTATTTGGCCCTCTGTCAAACTATTATTCAATACTGCATCACCTCATGGGGTGGCGCACCAAATGCCAATCTCCTTCCTCTTGAAAGAGCTCAGAGAGCAATTTTAAAGGTAGAAAAATTCCATCCCTTTTCTTAACGTTCCCACAGATCTGCTTTATAAATCCTGCAACGTGCTGACTGTTCGCCAACTATTCATTATACACTCAGTATTAAAACAGCACACCATGCTTACCTACACCTGCTGACAATACTAACAAGAGACGGAATTTCTTGACTTTCTAAAGAACTTTAAGCTTGGTTCAAATCTGCGCAACCACAACGCGTGACGCGGGACGCGAAGTGAGAGCGTCCACAACGCTAAACTAAACGTGCACACCTGCATGACTACAACGGGAACCGAACAATGATTCAGATCATAGTTCGGTTCGCGCTGTATTCGAAGGTCACCCAACGAGCCGAGGTTGCACGAAGTTATTTGAAGAGGCTCTTTACACTTTCGTCCTCGCCCAACTTCGTGAAGAAGCATGCGTCCCGCTCTACCGATGCGGTGTTCCCGCGTTACGGTCACGTAGGTGTGCAAGGCGCCATTTATAAACACGGGCAGCTTTTGCCACTCGACTGACGCTCCTGTTTCGCAGACGCTTTGGTCGCGCAGATTTGGTCGAAGTTTTAGACTTTTCTGTTCTAGTTCGAAACACTATTTTTTTATAAATATCAAACAACGCTTTGTCTCACGAAGTAGAAAAACATTTAACGTAGATTTAAATGCTTTATCCTTACTAATATTAAAATGCGAAAGTACGAGTATCCTTTTCACGCCTTAACGGTTGAAAGGATTTTGATTTCGCACACAGATAGACCAGGTCTATCTGTATGTCTACGTTAAAGGTTTTTCTACTTCGTGAGACAAAGCGTTGTTTGATATTTATAAAAAATAATGTTTCGAACTAGAACAGAAAAGTCTAAAACTTCGACCAAATCTGCGCGACCAAAGCGTCTGCGAAACAGGAGCGTCAGTCGAGTGGCAAAAGCTGCCCGTGTTTATAAATGGCGCCTTGCACACCTACGTGACCGTAACGCGGGAACACCGGGTCGGTAGAGCGGGACGCATGCTTCTTCACGAAGTTGGGCGAGGACGAGAGTGTAAAGAGCCTCTTCAAATAACTTCGTGCAACCTCGGCTCGTTGGGCGACCTTCGAATACAGCGCGAACCGAACTATGATCTGAATCATTGTTCGGTTCCCGTTGTAGTCATGCAGGTGTGCACGTTTAGTTTAGCGTTGTGGACGCTCCCGCGTCATGCGTAGTGGTTGCGCAGATTTGAACTAAGCTTAAAGTTCTGTGAAAGTTCTTTAGAAAGTCTTTTTGTATTTTGGAAAACTGATACTAAACATATTTTTGTAATATGCTTGAACAGAACTTTATTCCTCGGGCATTAATTTCCGTATCGCCGCCGCCGTCGTCACACTGAGGCAGTTTTTCAGGTATAACTTACTTTCAGCGTCAAGCAGGGATTTTAAAGATGCTGGTAGTCCATCTCGACCGGGCATACCGTCGTATCCACTTCTACCTGGAACAAGGATTGCCGTTGTAGCCGAGCTTCAATTCCTAGGTCAGGCAAAATATTTTAGAATTTTTACCAAAACAGTAAAAAAGTAACTCTTAAGGTGCGACTTCGTCTGTCAAAACAAAGATAATTAGCCATTACGCCAATGGTGAATGGGGAATGGAATGGTGTCCTGCCAAAACAATTAACATAACTTTTGTGTCAAGTTAAACCATTGGTTCAACCGTAAAACATAAAACAAATCAGCTAAAATTAATGTAGGACATTTAACTATGAAAATGGAAAAATATTTTGCCTATTCTACTACATTCTACTTCTGTACCCTGTACCGGTGACCGAGTCAAACTCGCTCTTGGTCGGTTTATTTACCTGTATCGCCCTTCTCTCCTCGTTGCCCATCATATCCATGAGGGCCTGTTGGGCCTGGCAATCCCCTTATACCCATATTGCCTTTATCACCTACGTAACCCCGATCACCTTCGAGGCCCTAGAATGTTAAATAACAGTAATCAATGCTTAGGCCCAATGTCACTAAACTCTTGCACCACAACTCACTAACTACACTAACGAGCAATATAAAAAAGCCACTTGCAGAGGAGAAGGCTCAAAATTATCCCACGTCGTCATAGTTTCGATTTTAATCCTTACTGGCTAACATACGAAAACATCCTCAGAATATTAATTCAGGGGTAGTATATAATTAAGTAAAATGTTGAAGTTTTAGTTTTAGAACGACTAGAAATGCAATAAAACATTTCCGGATTCAATACTACCTGGCTAACATTTAAACAAACGAAAAAAAATGCTCTAAATATTAACTCAAGGGTAGTGTATAATTTTGTAAAATCGGCAGCTTTTAGTTTTAGAAGTAGCGCCTTGCACACCTACGTGACCGTAACGCGAGAACACTGCGTCGGTAGAGCGGGACGCACGCGTCTTCACGAATTTGGATCTGCATCTGCAGATCTTACTTAATTAAATATTACCCCTGAATTAATATTCAGAGCAATTTTTTAGTATAATAGACGTAAGGATTAAAATCGAAAGTATGTTTTTATTGCATTTCTAGTCGTTCTAAAACGAATATCTGCAGATTTTTACAAAATTATATACTACCCCTGAATGAAATCTTGAAAACCCATACAACTGTTTTAGTGGCTTTTTTTATATTGCTCGTCATTATATGTCATCTTTGTCATCTTCAAACAATTCATAGAAACAGAAGGACTTTTTAAATACTAATTTAAGTCATGAGTGTCATGGTCATGCAGTGGCAATGTCAGCTTAATCATACACTTTTGATGTTATAACTTCACATGGCGATTTTAAATAAAGGGTTTACTTGGAATATTTGCCATTATGACGGACTGCTTGCATGCAGTAGTGAGAAACATGCTTATCGGGACATTTATATACTGACTAATAGGTTTAATCAAATTGGCTCATACTTGGTCAATATATTACAAAATATACCTTTGCCAAGCCTTCGGGGTGGATGTTGATGTTTATGATTGCTATATGTTTGAGCAATATTCTCTAAAAGTTAATAATATACAAGTGTGATGGTTTTTACCTGATCACCCTTATCTCCCTTCATACCAGTAAATCCTGCGAAACCCCGGTCGCCTTTGTCACCTTTCTGACCTTGCATGCCCGGTCTCCCGTACGGCCCCTCCGAACCCCTATCTCCTTTGGGCCCTGAGCTGCCTCTATCACCTTTAGAGCCCGGAATGCCTAGCGGTCCGGACTCCCCCTCCGAACCCTTATCTCCTGTGGGCCCTGGGTAGCCTCCTTCACCTTTCATACCTGGCATGCCCTGTTGTCCGTACATCCCCGTCCGACCCTTATCTCCTTTGGGCCCTGGGTAGCCTCCTTCACCTTTCATACCTGGCATGCCCTGTTGTCCGTACATCCCCGTCCTACCCATATCTCCTTTGGGCCCTGGGTAGCCTCCTTCACCTTTCATACCTGGCATGCCCGATCGTCCGGGAAGCCCCGGCCAACCCATATCTCCTTTGGGCCCTGGGTAGCCTCCTTCACCTTTCATACCTGGCATGCCCGATCGTCCGGGAAGCCCCGGCCAACCCATATCTCCTTTGGGCCCTGTGTTGCCTCGATCACCCTTATAACCTGGCATGCCTGGTGGTCCCAACGGCCCCATCGGCCCTATATCACCCTTTTGTCCAGGTATAGAAACGGTTCTTATGTTCTCGTCCATTTCTGAATTACTTCTATTGGCATGAGGTTCGCGAAGCTGTTAAAAATAGTAATAAAATTAAGAAATTTTCAATCCAAATAGGACGACATGATTATTGGTTATGTGTTTCTTTAATTTGACAAAAAGATTGCAATAAGCGCAAAAATACCATAAAAAAAAAAAAAAATTGTTAGAATTTTGATGTTTGGTGAGGGGGGTCAGTTTAAAAATAATTCTTAACGTCTTTGAAATATTTCCAGCCTATAACATACTTATTAAAATAAATGTTTTTGCCATTGCCGCTCGAAAAAGGACATTTTATTCATCGATAACAGTGAATAAAACTCTATTTTAGTTACTGAGTGAATAAAAACATTTTGAATTTGAAACAAGTATATTCAATCCTTTGTTCTCTTCAACCTGCCTTGCGTTTTCCCAACCATGTTGGGGTCGGCTTCCAGTCTAACCGGATGCAGCTGAATACGAGTATATTACATGTAGCGACTGCCTATCCGACCTCAACAACCCATTAACTGGGTAATATGATACCCCTTGGTAAGACTGGTGATCAGCCTTTCGGGCTTCTGACGACCCGTAACGACTATCAAAGATCCACGAATGAAAACCGGGACCAACGGCTTAACATGCTTTCTGAGCCACGGAGGAGTCTCGGTATGTAGTGATGGTCACCCATCTACTGACCAAACCCGGCAAGCGTAGCTTAACCTAATGGATCGACCAAGGCGGCTATTTTTTTTTTCTCTTATTACTGATAATTTTTAATAGAAATACTATACTACTATTTATGTTCTCGCAGTCAATGATAAAAATCGGGTAACCAACACGAAAAAAAACATCTCGGTCCTTGTATCCCTCGGTCCGCTCAGGATTCTAATCTGACATCCCTCGCTGCGCTCGTGATGCTACTCTAGTATCCATCGCTGCTCTCGGGATCCAATTTAGTCCCTCAAATTAAATTCCTTTTTTTCACTTGTTGTATAATCTACGAGTACTATTATTCCATTGTATGTCAAACAGAATTAAACGGTATAAAAAAAGATATACTTGTACGTACCTTATCGCAAATAAACTTTAATGTGTCATCATCAGCATCAGTATACAAGCTTATTTCTTTAATGAGACCCTGAAAGATTAAAAAATTCTAATTTAAACTTCTCTTTCGAGACACACGATATAAAATATGTAAAACAAAACCTTGTTCGATCCGAAAGGGGAACATAGGTACTGCAATAATATTACCAAAAAGGATTTTTTTATTTTATTAATATCGACAATAAAAAAGGCACATTTTTAGTACCCAAATTACCCCAAACGCATATAAAATTTTCAACAGGGGTCATAAAATAATATGACTTGTAGACGACGGCCGCCCGCACCCCAATAAAACTACCCATTGAAAAAAAATGTGGCTCAACCTGGGAGTCGAACTCAGGATCCACATGTTTGACAGTCACGCTTGTAACCACCAAAAATACCTACAAACCAACCAAGAAGAAGACGATCTGCGTAGCGTAAAGATACGGACAGACATGCTCATTACTAGCACGAAAGAATTATTATTTTACCATTACTCATCGTCACTTGTCCCTACTTATAGGTTCATTAGAAACCAGCGTCAGACAGCATTTGTCTGGCATTAATGCTGAAATAAAACTTTTTGGCGCAGCCGTGAGGCACACATTATTATTGTTAAAATATTATTTACACTTTTTTTTATTTTGTGTTTGAAATGAAATGAAAATGTTTATTCTGTAAATAGGATATTGGAATCACTTTTACACGCCAAATTAAAAAAAAAATGCTAGATAAGTTCGGCGTTTCCTATCTGACTACTCTGAGAAGAAAGGCCGAAACAAAGTCAGAGGTCACAGTCTCTTTCAAAGTCCAGTCCGGTCCAGACTGGTCAGGCCATATGAGGACCATATAGATTAGTGTCTAAAATGGTCTTTTGACAAAAGAACCACACAAATTTGAGTGGACCAGTGCAAGCATTTGTCAGTAATCGTGGAGGTCAACTCAGAACATGAGGAGCTCAACTCGACGAATAATACCAAAGAAAGGACATTTGGATAGGCCGCATAAATTACTCAAACTGCCAGACCATCATTAATACTAACTGAGAAAGAAAGAAAAAAAAAAAAAAAAAAAAAGTTAAATAAAAAAATATATCCACATAGTCCTCACATTCACAATAATTAAAATAATTGAATACGTTACAAAGTAATCATGTCATTTTGTATGTAATATTCAATAATGTCAATAATTCATCGTTAATCGTTAATTCATTCGTTTGTTCATTAATGTTTCACGAACTGTATCCAAATAAACATTATTATTTCTTTCCATTATTGAGCAATTGCTGCATGTATATCTTGCACGTGTGTCGAAACATTACTTGTAATGAGCATGCTTACTCGTATTTCGAGTATGCAACATATTCGAGATTTTCGAGCATGCTACTGCAGAGCATGATAGTTTTAAGCATGCTTTTTTATAAGCATGTGTGTCAGTACATATAAGCATATCACAGAATATGAGCCAACACTGGATGGTGCGATGGTGTTTAATCGATGGAGAAAGGCATTTTTTCCAAATTTTCTCTTCATAAGAACCTTCCAAGGAATATTAAAAAATAAATAATTGCTGATCAGCCGTTCTCGAGTTTTGGGCTTGGCAACACATTTAGCGATTTATTTTTAATTATACAGATTATTTATGTTATTATGATTCCTTGGTTAACACATTCAGTGAGTGTGATTTGTAAAGTAATCATTTTTAGTAGGTCGTTAATATTCGATGTAGGTAGGTACATAATAAGCACAGAGATAAATTTTAGACAAGACGATAAGAAATGTTACTTATTATTTATTTCATAGAACATTAGATATTTCATCAGTAGGTTATCAAATGAAGAACGCGATAGATAGATACGTAGATAGAATATTATTTATTATGCACACCATACAAATTACAGAAATAAATTTAGAAATTTTACATAGAGTGACAGAATGGGCGGCCTTATCGCTAAAATCGATCTTTTACAGACAACCTTTGGATGGATTAAAGGGAGAAGGAGAGACAATAGCATCAGGCAATAGCATCTGGGAATCTGTAAAAGAAGGTCTGTCGAGGTCTGGGTTTAATATTTGTGCTTGGGTATCTTTACTATCCTAACTAATATTACAAATGCAAAAATGAGTTTGTTTGTTACGCTTTCACGCTAAAATGGCCGAACGGATTTGGATAAAATTCGGTACATGGGTAGACCATGACCTGGATTAGGACATAGGATATTTTTAATCTTGATATTCTTACGGGATCGAGACTTATGCGGATGAAATCGCGGTGCGCAGCTAGTAATAAAAATGCGAAAGGGAGTTTGTTTGTTTCGCTAAAACGCTAAAACGCCAGACCGGATTTTATTTTTTTGTATATTATGTTGTCTTACGACTGCAACGCGAGCAAAGTCACATGCAAAATTGCAGAAGCTAGTTTTACATACAAGACAAACATCAACAACAAAAAAACAACAAAAACAATACTTGCAATATACAAAACGAAAATCACGTTAATTGGCTCAGTTTATCACGAAAACACAAGTCATCAAATACCAGTACATCTTACGTATTTCAAAGTGGATTATAAAAATAAAATAAAAGTTTTTAACTGAAAATTTTAGCGACGAAATAAGCCACTGAAAAACTAAATTAATGTAAATTACTTATTTTCAGGTGGCGCCAAATAATCAATCAAAGAAGATCAATCAAGCTGCCTGCATTTTACTTGCCGACTTCTGGTTGGAACCGACTCAACACTATTCATTAAAAAAATGTGTGTGTACCTATGTCAGCTCCGACTCACGACAGGAATTTACTCCATAATACGATTGTCTTTGAATATGGTAAGTCAAAGAGGGTAAATAAACGCGTCTATTAAAAAAAAAAACATCAACAAAGATTAAAATTCAACCAACCTCAAACTTGAACCTCGTCGACGGTGAATAAGCCAATTTAAGCTTCATATCTTCCGTCAGCACCACATTTTTATCTTTCAGCAAAGCCAACTTTTCAGGTGACTTATTACAGTTCACGTATAAATCTGCTGTATCATCTCTGACATAAATCACGATTTTGATCCATTTGTCTTTGAAGTCATCACTAAATAAATAAGAAATCGAATTGCTTGGCGAATACAATTCAGTAAGCAGAGTTACTCTTAAAATATTTTTTTGAGCAGGTTGTATGCATAGGCTCATGACTTCAAGTCCGTTTTGTTTTATGGAGAACAAACATGATGGTTTGCCGGTTTTGGATTTAAAAATGGCCGACACGATGAATGGAGCTGTTAAGTTTAGGCCCACAAGGTCTGTATCTTTGGGATCCACGTATACAGGCTGTCTACTGTCAAAATCATATGACAAACCAACATCAAGAGAGCAGAGATCGTACGCCTTTTCTATGTCGTCTGGTGGTATAAGTAGTGTATGTTTTGTACCTGAAAACAAAATGGAGAATTTATAAAACCTACTTGTTTGAAGTTCTTCAATCTGCCTAGTCTTTTCCCAACTATGTTGGGGTCGGCTTCCGGTCTAAGCGGATGCAGCTGAATACCGTATTTTACATGGAGTGACTGCCTATCTGACCTCCACAACCTAGTAACTAGGTAATACGATACCCCTAAGTAAGACTGATTGTCAGACTTTCAGGCTTCTGACGACACGTAACGACTGTCAGAGATTCACGAATGACAGCCGGGACCAACGGCTTAACGTGCTTTCTGAGGCACGGATGAGTCTCGGTATGTTAAGATGGTCACCCATTCACAACCGTGCAAACCGTGCGACTATTATTACTTAGCCACGAGCTCCTCTTGTTTGAAGTTCTTGGTTGTTAATTTTGTTTTTGACACTTCGTCATGTGATTGCGTACCACAAAGGGTTAAGGTTAACCTACTCGGTCTTAAAAGCATGTCGAACTTCGGAAGGAGGCTATCTCTTAAACTTGTGGCTTAGGTACTTACAAAAAATTCTTAATTGGTAAATTCTGACATCAAAAAGAAACTCTTCGTGACTCAGAGTCGTCGTCATTTCAGAGAGAACAAGCTATTAGATATCAAAACGAACTATTCGGTAAAATTGTAATTTTAGTACAAAACTAAACTTGCCAAATGCATTTGTAGTCCTCCTGTACACAACACATGCAGCTATAATAATATATCTGAAACAAAAGAACACATTTTGAAAATTATTTATTTAATTTTGTGATTACTTCCATTTTTTTATGAATACTGAACAAGTTCCATTTATAAAACAACTAGCTGCGCCCCGCAGTTTCACCCGCCTAAGTCTCGATCCCGTGGGAATATCGGGATAAAAGTATCCTATGCCCTAACCCAGGTCATGGTCTACCCATGTAAACATGTAGATAATTATTGTATATTTATTTTATTTTTATATCTTGTTTATATGTCATTGTATGCTGCACCACTCGACGTCATAAAGTCAACGCCAGCTGTCGCTGAAAATCAGCGCTTAGGCTCTGCCTTGCACAGGGTCGCAGCATTATGCTGAGCGATGGCCGTTTTGCGTGGATGTGACGCATATTTTCCCGATAATTGTTTTGTTTTTATTTTGAGTTCTTTCTTTGCGTCATGTTTACCGTAAATAAACGTATTTTCTTTCTTTCTATGTGCCAAATTTTACCCAAATCCGTTCAGCCGTTTTAGCGTGAAAGCGTAACAAACAAACATGAACATACTAAAATTCAAATCTTTTCTCTTTATAATATTACTAGCTGCGCCCCGCGGTTTCACCCGCGTAAGACTCAATCCCGTGGGAACGTCGGAATAAAAAGTGTCCTTTGTCCTAATCCAGGTTGTGGTCTACTCATGTGGCAAATATCATTCAAAGCCTTTTCAGCTTGAAAGCGTAACAAACAAACAAAAAAACTCGTAAATGTGAACATCTATTATATTATTTAGGAAGTTAGGATAGCACTTGCTCGCAAATACTTAGTGCTTACTACCCGTGAGTACTTTCCCTTTCGAAATTCAACACCAAATGGAACTTACGCTTCGAGGTTCAACACCGTGTTGAACTTCGAAGCGTAAGTTCCATTTAAAGGGTAGTTTTTTTTTTTTTTACATTTTAATCTTTATTATTTACCTAGATGAATATTTGTGTCAAGTTTCAAGATTCTAAATCGAAGAAATGAGAATGTTCATACAGACTCTATTCCCCCTTTTCACCCCGACAGGAGTTTTGTTTTTGAGAAATCGTTTAATGCGTTTCTATTATTACATTTTTATATTATTAATACCAACATTGAGTTAATCGAAGCAAGCAGTAAAATTTTGATCATCCCTTTTCAGCCCTCTAAATGTTTTTAGACCTTTTCTAAATTCCTTTCTTAGTACACAGTTTTGTTTTAAATTACAACTATTGTACAAAATTAAAATTTATATCTATAATGGTTTGGGTTTTACGAGACTCTTACGAACATACACCATTTTATTATAAATACTGGGTGGCCCGGTTAAAGTGGTCAAAAACGGAGAGTGACTCAATTCTGATCATATTTTTGATTTCCTTTTATTGGTTTTCCTTTGAAATTAACCGAGAAAAAGTAAGCCAGCGGTCATTAAGATTACGAGCGTTTATTCTGAAGGTGGGCAACGTCGCAAATAGATGTCAAATAGTTCACTGTTTTGATTAATTTAGCAAGATTACTGTGTTGAAATAAAAAATGTGGCTAACTAGCGAACTAGAATATTGATTATGAAATGCAATAATTAATATTGTAATACCGAATGTTTAGTTTAAGATTTTAAAAAACTATTTGGAAACTTTCCAAATGCGTTTTTTACACCTAAAATGGATACAACATCAAATTCAATGTTATAATTGCAATTCATTATTAATATTCTAGTTCGCTAGTTAACCACATTTCACATTTCCATACAATAATATTGCCAAATTAATCAAAACAGCGAAATATTTGACATCTATTTGCGACGTTGCCAGCTTTCAGAATAAACGCTCTTAATACTTATCAACCAAAAAATTAATAAAAAAGAATGTAGTTTTGGCAAACCAACGGTCCTTAAGAGTTTTTAAAACTACTGGTAAGCATAGGCTACTCTCCTTTTATTTAATTTTCAGGGACTGTATGAATTTTGTCGAACAAAATATTTCCCTTTGAGCTAAGATATCTCTTGATAACTATAAATGCTCGCAGATAAATTAGCATACATACTGGTATTCGAAAAGCCCATAATACATTATAACATCATCTCACGTCCACTCTAAGATATTGAAATCGACAGCGAGTCGTTACGTGTGTACTGTGTTGCATAACGAGAAACTTTAAAAAAATTGTTTTGAACCTCTGGAAACGGGCCAGTCTGTATATTGATTAAAAAACAAAAAAAAAAAAATACTCACAATATTTTCATGCTGAACTTTAAAATTAGAATATCTTTTTTTTACACTTCTATACGTTTGCGTAGTGAGTTTGTGACTGGCTTATCGCCGGCGCCTGAATTAATGAAAACATAGCAACATCTATTATTAGAGTTCCGACTTTATAATAAAAAACGAGAGTTCCGTAGTTAGGATGAATTTATCCCACGAACAAAATTAACATTTTATTTGAAAAACATGTCCTCCCTTACGTTCCAACTCCAAATGTAAGTTGGTTGACTATTACTCGTTAACTTGTAAAGCCTACTTAGCTGTGATAGTTTTCCTTTAACTTCGTCATTTAAAAGGTGGCAGGGACATCCAAAGAGAACTATTTAACTGGCAGGGACACACACGCACACACTTGACTCTAACAAAAATTAACACTTTGTAACTTAATATTTCGCAAACAGATACCTCAGTCAAAAATGGTATTGACAAACCCGCAATATTTTAAACCTATCCAACGATACCCCACAGTATGGGAAAGACGAGAAAAAAACTTTATTTTACCATTTTATCGGCGTGATTATTATGTGTGTATGTCAAATTACAGTTTTCTAGTACTTAGGGTCTCTGACCTATGTCGTGGACAAACAAACAGACAGACAAACACTGCGAAACTATAAGGGTTCCTTGTTGACTACGGAACCCGGAAACCGAACCTTTATAACGTTGTCTTATTGTAATAATAATACCTAATTTATAATTATTCATTTTTCATTATAAATTGTCCGTCTGTCACAGAGGTTTTTCTTTACGCAACATTGGGGTTTATTTTTGACTTGCACACAGATCGCCAGTCAACGATCGTAAAAGTATTTATTTGGGGGGTCAGTTCAGTCCTTAGAAAAAAAAGTTTTAATTAACAGTATATCCTTTTCGGTAACCCTTAAACGAGCTCTCTTTAAGAAATATAGCTCGAAATATTCCAAAAATATCCTTCTATTCTTTACAATAGGTATAATTCTTCTTTACGTCTATATATGTCACTGAACTCCTCCTAAACGGCTGGACCGAAATTTTTGATGTGTGTTTAAGTGGATAGTTTGGATCACTATTGGGCCCGGCAGGTGGCGGCGGGCGAAGTCGCGAGCAGAAGCAAGTCTACTATAAAAGGTGTTAAAATATTTACTTAACGAAACTTTAAGAGGTGCTTTAGACTGAATAACTTGTATTATGGGACCAACATTAAAATCGTAAAAAATAAATCTGCTGTTCCATACTAAAGTTTAAAACCTACTGTTATAAACTGTATGGGACAGCTGCTTTTTGTGTTTTTTTTAAGTTTCAAGCACCTCTTTCTAAAGTATTTTTTGAACACCTCGCACCCTCAGTAGGTAATGTAAAGGTATACTCGAAATATTGAGTTTTGAGTTTTTGTGTTAGATGGGCTCAATATCAACTGTTCTACCACTTGGCTTTCACAGAAAGAGAAAAAAGACAATATTAGAGCGAATACTGTAATTGTGTCTCTTTTACACCACCTTCCCCCGCGCCCGCGTATTCCCGCTAGAGGGGCCGAACCAGTAAAGTGCCAATACTTGTCGAAGCCGGACTGCTGCCGCGCTGTCCAAATTGGAATTGTGCCTTTTTATTACAAATTATCGGGTGAGTATTGTAATATTTTTTAGTATTAAAAAGGACGACTTAGAGTTAAGACCTTTTATCACAAATAATATGCTGAAATATGTCATCTTAAATCAAATTAGTTCCTTATTTTACAAAAATATTTATGTTTTTTCGATGTTTATCTCGAAATAATTCCATGTACCACTAAACTGTATGCACGAACTGTGTTTTCATTTAAGGTTAGTTCTTTACGAGATAAAAAATATTTAATCAAATTATGAGTTGCGTCTTGCGTCAATAGTCTCTAGTATGGTCAGTTAATACAAACAATAAGTAAGTGCTCTATTGATAGGTTACGTAGGTATTAAGTATATTTAAGTACATAATTAAATAAAATAGGTACTATTATTACTTTTGTTTACAGAAGCATGATGTCGCGGTCGCAAAAAAATTTGAACCCACTCAATCGTTCAGAATCAACTGCAGATAAACAGCAAAGTGAATTGCCTAAGGAGCCAAAAGTAAGTTTGTTTTGCTACTTGTCTTTCTTGGTTAAAGCTTACTAGGTACTTACGTACATCTAATCATTTAATTTTTATTTCTGATTATTACTGGAGGCATTTCGGAAAAAGAGAATAATATTCCCAAGATAAGTGAACATTACACAGGTAACGATATTATAATTTCATACCCAGAAATTGCTGAAAATATTCAACCATTAGTCGCAACGCACGGGTCCTCGACTGAAACCAATGGTTTTATCGCAACACCATCAACACGTTCATCGAGATCGTGGTCAAGTAGTTCCAGCTCATCTTCAAGTTCCGATAGTAGTTCCACTTCCACGAGTACAACTTCTAGCAGGCGCCCATCGTCCCGTAAATGTTCCCCAGAAACTCGAACACTACGCTATCTTATACACTCTGATGAGCAACCACTAACATCTCGGCCACAATCTACGTCGCCCTCGTTTCTGACACTTCAAAATGTTGAACCAATAATAACACAGCGAGTTTCTACCGTGGATTATCGCATTTCGCCGATTAATTCTGCAGAAAGTGATGCTGAGCTTAGTGATAATGATCCAACCTATAACGGCGAGCCAGTAGCGAGACAGCGTTTTTCGAGCACATCATCGAATACATCATGTAATTACCGCTGCAACAACTGCTGCTGATGTTACATCAACCAGAACTATAACGAGAAAAAGAAAACTGTCACAGTGAAAGCAAAATAACCAAAAAACTAAGTGGAATTTAGGCGAACAATACATTTCTGCTTCTACAAAGAAACTGGTTCCTGCCCGAGAAATGAAACCACCATGCTCTCAAAAATGTAGGCTTAAATGCAGCGAAAAAATTGAACACGACAAAAGGATGGAACATTTCAATTCTTTCTGGGCGTTAGGAAATTTGCAACTTCAGCGCATGTTTATTACATCAAGTATACTGTTACACCGAAATATAAATATACCAACGCTGCAAGACCAAGAGACCCTAACAAGGCTTACTACTTAAATGATGGTAATGTGAAAATCAAAGTTTGCAAAACTTTTTTTATTAATACGCTGGGAGTAAAACAGAAAATGATTCGAACTGTAAGAATCAAAAGCAAAAATGGTAACTATATTGAAGACGACAAAAGAGGGAAGCATAAGAATCACAAAAGTGTAAGAGATTCTTTGAAAAATGACATTCAAGAATTTATTAATTCACTACCTCGGATCGAGTCCCATTACCTGAGAGCATCGATGATGATCAAGAGAATATATAAGTGTTGGAAAAAGTATTGCAGACCTATTTAGAGACTTTTAAAAGTTTTAATTTTTGATTAAGCTTAATTTTTGAGATTTAACATTTGTTTTATTTCATTTTATTCGTATTTTCTATTACGTATTTATGATGGGTTAAATTGTGTGATAAAGCATTATTTTGTAATAGTCCATAATATGTTAAATATTTTTAGTGTTATAAAGGCACATTACAAATATTGCCTTCAAAAACAAAAATAAAAATAGTGAAAAGGGGGCCTAACTCGGAAGAGTTAAAAAAATAAAAATAATAATAATAACATTTATTTCAGATTAAAAATCCATAATTACATACTACACACATTTAAAAACAAATTCTGATTAAAAATAAAATAAAACATCACATAAAATAAAATACAGTTAAGGACACAGTTACACACATTAGGACCGGGAAGAACTGTCCACTGCTCATAGTGCTGCATGCAAAAGTATCCAGTGGCGCAGCAGTGGTGAGTCCCACCTGTCGGCGAACACGCTTAACAAACTGTTACTACTGGACCTAACACGACTGAGCAGTGCTTCCTTATAAGAGCATGAAACCCATCAGTGTGCGCCTCTACGAACATAGTTGAAGCACTGCAGAAACGTGATAGCTCCATCAGCACCCTAACCGCGTTGTTGTATTGAACACGCAGTGCGTTGTACGACCCAAGTGTGTAGTTAACCCACAGGCTTCACGTGTATAGTGTTTGGCAGTAAGACTTAAAAATAGTCACTTTCACTTGATTACTGCTAAGCGCGAACCTGCGGGCCAACATATTACACCGGACAGCCAACGCCCTACGTGCCCTTTCCACATCCGCGTTATCCTGTTGGTCCTCGATAACCCAGTGGCCCAGATACTTGAACTGAGCGATTCTGTATAAGGGGGTACCAGCTAAGGTGACTGTAGGTACAGTCACGTAATTTTTGCCCCGCCCCTTAAATACTAGGAGTTCGCTTTTCTTCGAGTTGTCTCTGAGCCCTTGGGTCTCCGCATAGGACTCACAAATCTGCACCAGCTTACGCAGACCACCGATCGATGGACTCAGTAGCACCATGTCATCGGCATAACTGATATTGTTGAGACAAATGCCGTCTATGTAGCACCCGACATTGGCACTGCTGAGTTCACCTACAAGCCGGTTAATGTACAAGTTGAAGAGCTTCGGTGAAGTCAGTCCACCCTGTCTCACCCCGCACTGCAACCTGTACACATCTGAGAAAGAGCCTGCCCATCTGACACTATTTTTCTGGTTTTTGTACCAATACCTAAAAATAGATGGAACTTCCGGACTGCAATCTGTATCACCTTCGAGCTTACGCCATAGTTTGTCATATGCCACCAGGTCGAAAGCTTTTGAGAGATCGAGAAAGCATGCAAAAACGGGTGTTTTCCGATCACTATAATACTGAACAGTCTGCTTAAGACACATAATAGCACTTTCCGTTGACAAACCAGATCGAAATCCAAATTGTGCATCATGGAGCTTAATATGCATGCCCAGTTGATGGTCAAGCAGACTGTCCAGTACTTTCGCAGTAACCGTGGCTAATGAAATTGGTCTATAATTTATTAAATCTGAAGAATCACCGGTTTTATTTTTTGGAATTGGTACAACAATAGTGTACATCAGTTTCTCAGGTAGGTACGAATGGCTAACGCACAGATTAAAAAACATGGCCAACACCCTTGGCAAGTGAACTCCTGCATTTTGCAGATGCTCGATGCTGAGGCTATCGTGACCAGGAGATTTACCTCTTTTCATATTCCTAATAATGCCTGCCACATCCTTGGCTGAAAACCTGACTTTAAGATCTCCGACGGATGACTCAACATCAAGCATCTGTGGTGCTGCATCCAAAAGCGACTCAACTTTAAAAAGCTGTTGGCAACGGTTGGCAATTTCCCGTGGTTCATGCATGCCAGCCACACTCACAGGGTGACCAGGCTTCGGATTTAACTGATTTGTCTTTTTCCAAAAACCCTTAAAATCCTTCTTGCAGTGGTGGTCTGCAATTATGTCCATTTGATTTTTTTGCTCGTTATCCTGACACCACTTCAATCGGGACTTGAAAAGTTTCCTGGATTCAGACATTTTTTCGTAAACGTATCCTACAGATGGTTTTCCATTTAGCACTCACATCTGAAAGCAAAGCCTGGTCCTCATATGAACATCCCTGACGTAGCTGTTCCACCCGGCTATGATACCTTTGTTACGTCTCTCTCTAACAAACGCTGAACATTCAGACGCTTCTGTTAATATACATACTATTTCATCATACAAGTTATCTAAACAATGTCTATGGTGTATGTTGGAACACATTTTATCAGCACAACTACTCATTTCAGACGGAAAATCAACATTTTGCAGTTTAACATGACATAGCTTATTGTATTCATAAAGGAGAAACCCGGTTCTGGGCCTAACCGTTACACGAATAAGATATGTACCAAAAAAATTGTCTATTTTACTTAATTAACCCATTTAAATCTTAGCCTTAATTGCAATGTCCAAGTGTAAAAAATAAGTAGATTTCTATTTTATTTTTTTAAACAACCTTTGTACACCGTTACAACACTTATTTCCTTATACGTCTCTAACTTCACAAAAACTGGCATTATATCAATAGAGCGTATCCTAACAATGTGATCGATTTAGTGGAAATCGATACTGTCACAAATAATTAAATAATACTCCAATGTTTAAGTATAATTGTTTTTTTAAGGTACTAATAATATCAAAGAAAAATAAAAAAAATCTGCAATCTAATAGATTTTTAACGTAACCACCATTAAAAAATCATTAAAAGATATAAATAATCGTTATTATCGATTGCACCATGGATGGCACTAGTAAACGGCAAATGTTAACGTCAACGTCTGTCAATTGTCACGTCATGCCATTGTTGATGTTGTCTTGTCATTATCTTGTCGTATTTTTGCTTATTTGATTATTGTTTGTCCGTATTTCTCCGGATTTAATTATTTGACCTCTGCTTAAATACTGGACTCCGAAATTGTTTGCCTTCTGAGTGCCCTCACTTGAACATTGGACACCGTACCCTGCCAATCCTGCTGACTGACCTTTGCTGGAAAACTGGATCTGTATAATGCTTTTTTGACGACTGGATATAACGACATCATGGGCCTGTGCATTAATTGCGGAATAGCAACGGATACAATAACCAGACCCGCTCCCGCACAAGACCGCTGCAATACAATAGGAAGGCGAAGATTGGTAGATGAAATGATTCTTTCAATTGTACAGGAATGGGTCGCGCCTCAAACGGTTAGTATCCGATATTTCTGTATTGTAACATTTTTGTACTATGTAATGACCAAAATGTGCAACAAATTCATATTTGAAGACATGACCAAACCGGACTGAACCTGCATGGTTAATTACAGCCTATTCCGGTTAGTGGGTCGTCTTCTCTCTCTCAGAGAGGACGCCTGTGTCCCTGCAGTGGAAATGTAATAAGGCTTGTTTACCCAAATGTGCCACTCAGATGTTTATAGCTAAGTGCTAGTGCTAAACCTAATAGTCAAATGATAAATGTTTGTTTCAGGTACTTAAATGAAAAAGACTTTACGTGCCAAGCTTGCTGAAATCATGCCAATGCTGGATCTCTTCATGATAATAGACCAGAAGAGAGTGAACAGACACCTATAGGACACCGACGATGTGTAGAGAGGTGGGCGGTGACCACCAGAACCACCTACAGCATGAGATGTCAACATCTGACTCAACCTGGAGGTTGAGAGGACGAATAAAATCCAGGCATATAAGTAATAGTTTATATATTAGTCGACAGCTCTCTAAGTGGGATGATGCTATACTCCAATATTATTGCACCTGTATCGTTGGCAAAATAATGGTTGTTTGCTGTGCCCACACCATGGGCATAATTATGGTATCGTGGTTGGGCATGGCACCAGGGTATTATATTATGATAATCATAATGCAGAAGGTGATTAATAAAACCATTTATCACAATTATGTGTTTTTTATTTTAATATATCTTTGCAATCTCAGATAACTGTAATCTGAGATTGCATCTATTCCCCTAGTAGATACAATATTAACAAATGCAAGCCTAAATACAAGCCCAAGTAGTGTTATTATCCACTAACAACACTACTGGCTTGCATTTGTTAAATAAACATCGTTTACAGCTGACGTTTTCAGTAAGATCAATCGGATACCAAATCAGAAGTCACCCTCTAAGCGTTTTTTATGTACATGACTATATTTTCCAGCTTAAGCTGACCTCGCATTGTACGGTAATCCTATACAATGCGAGATCAGCTTAGACTGGAAAACTATAGCTGGATATGTAGCCGTGTGTACCTACCTAAAACCTCATCGTGATAGGCTGCAGGCGCTGGAACCAGTACAGCGCAGGTGCGTTCCCGATTTACGTAGGAAACAAAGCCTAAAAATACTAATTTTTATTGAAATAACTCAAATAATAAAATAACCTAAAAAGTAAAAATTGTCTGATTTTACCAATTTGGCCATTGCTGGGAGACGTGAAAATTGGGGTCGTGAATCCTTCCTAAATGCTCTAACTCATGGCCAAATTCCAGCCCTGTAACGCCAGGCCCAAGTTTATATGGAGTTTGGGTTTTTCCTTTGGTTACGGTCCCTTTCACCCCATGTCACTTGATTACCACTAATGTCAGTTTTAGACAGCACGCTTTTAGGTTTTACTAATCCACTAGATCACACTCGAACTGAACAGGATAGTGGTCGGACCAGTAAATGTCATAAAGAACAGACGCAGCAACAACAGCGTGCCGCGCGGCACTAGTGACGACACAGTGGTCAAGCCAGCGGCGCGATCCGTGTGCGTCACTCACAAAAGTGTATGTATCCGACGGCAGTAGTTCTCTGTCGACGCACGACCACTGCTGCTCGGCACAAAAGTACTTTAGTTCAGTATCAAAAAGCTCACCTGGATGTGCGTTGAAATCACCCAATATAAACATTGATTCTACATTATTACTTTCAATAATTGAGTTTATTTCACATAAACATTCAGTAAATTCGACTAAGTTATCTGTTGAGTTTGTTGACATATACACAGAAAAAACAATTATAGCACGATCAGTGAGTTCGAGTTTCACTGCTAGCAGACACACACTGGAGCACGGTAACACGGTCACCGTGGGAAACGAACTCTTCCTCCATAATATGGCCACATCTCCATAAGGTCTACCCCGAAGTATGCCGGCAGAGGTATCCACAGCTGACTTACCGACGCAACCGAAGTCATTATCTATGCTACCCAGATATGAGACGTCGTGAGGTCGCAACCAAGTTTCTTGTAAGGCAATTATATCTGCAGTCTTACAAATTCGGCGTATACATTCAACCGAACGCGTCACACTTTTGCAGTTGTAACTTACTAACTTAGTTGAACTTAGCATGATTTTGGTTAGCAACGCTTTTCAGAGTAACCTCTCTGGCTTTTAATTGCCGATCGAAGTTTATGAAACGACGAAAAGCTTTTCCTTCTGGCCAAAAATTTGATTCCATAAACGTGTCCAACTTATATTTTGAAACAAAAACTTTATAAGCATCATAATCTTTTTCCATTTTCTTATTCATTTTTTCTAACGTGACGGTCACATTACATTTATCTCTAATGTGGTTTACTATGTCATACACGGTCACCTCTTTCGCCACATTATAAATGTACATCGGGGTTCGTATATCAGCTGCTTTGAATTTAACTTCATTGTCTATAACAGCCTTCCCTCTATTTCCAATAAAACGATTCCTGCGTCTTCCCCTCTGTACCTCAATCCACCCATTATCATTACGTTCCGGTTTCCATTCCCCATCACATGCGATATCAGCAAAGCATTTTTGGTTTTGTGTGACGACATGTTGTACATTCGGAACGCTCGTATGTCCTTCATAGATAAGCGAGGCGCTTGCGTCGGCGCGCACTCGGCTACGATCGTGGATGATCGGCCCGGCTGCTGCCGCTGGTTGCCGCCTCGTCGGGCTTGCACGTCGCTTCGGATCGGCTGCTCTGTTTCGAACGTACCGGTTGAGGTGTTGTACAACTACCTCCCTTACTCGATAAATCTGCAAACGGCGATTTGCACTGGTTTTCACCTTTCAAACATATGGTTGGTAAATCAACAGGGCCACTGTTGCTGTCTTCATATATTTTAATCCCCGGGGCACCTTGTGTTATGTTCACATTGCACGGAAAATAATTAACAATTGACGTATTTCTTTACGATTCATGATCCAACTTTATCAGGCGTAACTGGTCAGCAGTGGCATACTGTTCTTTTATCTGCGTAATTTCACTCTGCATCTTTACTATATCTTTTAATAACCGTGTCACATCGATACGGTCGAACAGTACAGGCGGTAATTTTTGCAGATTCCGAGCCAAAATATCGGAATTTCTTCTGGGTCCGTTTCTTTTAATAAACAGAGAATATCATCAATATTACGAAGCGTTTTACCATGTCTCTTTCTTATTTTCTTCCGCTTTGCCGTCGAAATAGACTGGAAAAGCAGATCCTTAGCATTTTCAACATCCGACTCCGAAAAAGCGCTTTTACATATGCGACTAATGCTTTCTTCATCCATAACGTCCATTTTATTGCATATAAATGCAAGCACTTCATTTATAACAACATTGCATGAGTTACACTTTACCACGTTAGAAGCCATTTTCAAGGACACGACGCTACCGATCGGCAAGCGCGCGCGTCGCGGACTGATAATATTAGTACTTAATTATTTTTGTTGTAATGGTCCAGCAATAAATGCTTCTGCTTTTATGTACCATAGTACATTTAACGTAGATTACGTACAAAAAAATCAGAGCTATAGCACTGTAAATTATGATATTATGAATAATAATATTATAATAAGCAAAAACATAGGGTTCCCTGAATTTTTAAACACGTTTTCTCAAAAGTTGATATTTTTTAAATATGCCTTTACTTTATTAAGGGTGATGAATAAGATATTGAGCCATATTTTACAGGAAAATTAAAGCATTTGTCATTAATTTTTTCAGTAACTATAACCTAGATACTAAAAAAAAAAAAATATATAACAGTTGCAAGTTTTTCTTTCGAAAACCTTTTGACCTATGTAGTAGATATTTCTCTATAAACAATAAAATAAAATTCATTATTTATTTTTTCCCTGAACGCTTTGTCATTTCTACATGATCGTTCCATAGAATGCTTTGTATTGCTCAGTGTAGTTTGGTTCAGAATCCCCAATATTTTGTGAGCCCGACTCGCTCCTAGCCGGTTCTTTATTTTACTTTGATAAGTCGACCAGTTAAGGTTATCATCCATGATACTTTATACTATCGAAGAATTTAAACAAATTATAAAATAGTTGTTTATGAAACTGTTTAATGAGGGGTATTAAAATACGAGGGCATGTTTAATAGTAATAGTAGTATAGTATAGTAGTAGTCGTATAGTGTTCAATAGTATCACACGGGTGTTTTAATACCTAGTTATGTGCAGTTTCATACACTACTTTATCTAGTCTCATATATTGGGATTGAACCTACTAAATAAACGATCAACGTTAAAGATCAAGAATAAAAAATTCCCACGAAATTCAGTACAACTTCACGTATGACTGGCGCCTGCAGCCAGCACTTCACCACGCATGTGTTGCTGTCCCCCGCTGACGTTCCATTACAAAAGTTGATGGAAACTCTTTGGTCATATTAACTTCTTGGATTTGTCTTGTAGCGTAACAGAAAAAAAAAATATGTATTTTATAGCATTATTTTGTTAGAGAATTTTTGAAATTAGAGATTATATTTTTAAATTTTGGTATTGTGCTTATAAAGTATGTCAATTTAAACTCGTTTTGAAGTTTATAATTCGAATATTACGATAAGAGAGTAGATAAAATTATTTTCACACCACCAGCTCGATAATGTCAAATTATATGTCATGCAAACCTAACCGAAAGTAAGTCATTTAAGACCTGAGGTCTAGCAGGGCATTAATATTGTACTGAATTTCACTATGACCCGCTGGTCATTAATGTGATTTGAATTCGGAACATAAAGTAGAAATCGCATACGAACATTTACGATAGGTAGTAGGCACATACTAATTCCATGCATTCACCATTAAGATGGTACTAAAAAATATATTGTTCGAAAATCGAACTGGCCACCACGAGTAGAATATAAATAAAAGAAAAATAGAACACAAATTAAAAAGAGGCGCGAATACTGAAAATTGCTTTGCTATTTTATGCAACAAATTACTTAACTACATACAAACACAAAAATGTCGAGTGACGATAGTGATTTGACTCCGGAGTACATTAAATCCGAAGCCATTGGCATTGCCAATAATCTACTCCCAGAGAAGTCCAAGGAATCGTACATTAAAGCCTACGACGATTTTTACAAATGGAATACTACAAAGGGCGTCAAGTCTGTATCTGAATCAGTGCGTTTAGTCTACTTCTGGCATTTATCATGTACAAAGAAGCCAAGTAGCCTATGGTGCATCTATTTGCTGGTCAGGTCAACAATTAGCATCAAAAATAATATACAAATTAATACATAAACCAAATTACTGGCATTTTTTAAAAGGAAATCAGAAGGACATCGTCCTAAGAAATCAAAAGTTTTCACAGCTCAAAATGTGGAAACATTTCTAAATTAACTAAAATAGCTACTTTTAAAAATCAAACTCACTGGCAAAATTCGCAACACCATAATACGCTCCAAGACAGATGTCGCCGATGTTGGCGAAAAGTCTGCGAGGCTGAAATGGGACCGGGCAGGTCACACCTATAGGATGCATCAAGACAGATGGGCCATCATCGTTACACAGTGGGTGCCTGATGACGGACGTCGCCACCGGGGCAGGCCTAGAAAGCGCTGGCGCGACGATTTGGACTCGTTCCTGACCAATGGCCAGAGAAGGCACAACACAGGGAAGTCTGGATAAATATGAAGGAGACCTTTGAACAGCAGTGGGACAATATAGGTTACCAAAAAAAATAAAAAAATGTAGCGACATACTTCCTACAGGTAGTAAGGTGATGATTTATGATTTACTATGTATTTTCTGGTGTACAATAAAGTATATATAAATATAAATATATAAATATAAGGTGGTAAGTATAGGTACTAGCTAGTGCTCATGAATTGATCGCTTGTGTGCGGTCTACTGATATGTGATGTTTCGACTCTCAAGTTAAATAATAATTATTATTGTAAACCTTCGTAAGGTTTATGTTGTTTATGCTATGTTGTTTGTTATTAAAAATAATAAACTTTCTTAGATTTGACTGACACACACATGAGTGTTTCAATCAAATCTAAGAAAGTTTATAACATGTAATACATAAAAATGTATACATTACGTAAGTTACCTTCCTACTTAAATATTAACCTACCTACCTATTTTTGTTACAGGTGGCATTGATCCTTGGAGTGAATGGCGCTTGTCATGGAAATGAACTCATAAACATTAAAATCGAAGAAAGATATCGAAATACATTCAGATTTGTTGCTGGTATATTTGCCAGATAGAAAATCAAAGAAAGAACGGTAATTCGTAGCCCGTGGAGAATACGTAAGAATTATCGAAAACCAAGCTCTACGCCTCTAATATAAACACTAACATATTTTTCGTAGCTTATAATAATGGCAACTGCACCAGGCAAGTTATTGGAAAAAATAAGATCAGCAGCATGCCGAAAGAAATTGCAAAATACCTGAAATTAACAAATGCCGAGCTTTACACGGGCCATTGTTTCAGGAGAACATTGGCTACTCTATTGGCGGATTCAGGAGCAGACATGACCCAGATTAAAAGACACGGTGGCTGGAAATCTGATGTAATAACAGAGGGCTACATTGAAAATTCTATACAAAATAAGGATAAAATAAGCTGCCGCATTGGTGACAACATCAAACTAAAAACACCGTTGATAACTGATCCTTGGACACCTTTGTCACCACAATCTTCCACAAAAAAACACTATTCATCTAGCCCGCAGCCTCAAGCACCACCTTCACCAATTTTCACGATCCAAAATGGTCCTCAGCAGACCCAAGTTTCTGAAACTTTACTGAACAGTAATAAGTACTCAAATACACTCCACCTCAACTTCAATAAATGTACCGAATAAAAACATAACTTTGTCCACAACTGGTCTAATGTATCAAACATTACCTTTAACACTGAATTGTTTTAAATAGGTTTACTAACTGTAATTGTAATTTTAATAAATACTTTAATTCTAGTACTATTGCTTTTTATTGTCTCGTAGATGGTGTGAAAAGTAGAGTATTCTCATCGGGGATAATGGTGCCTTCGTCTTGGGCGAACTTGAATCCCACGCTGCACTCAGGATTCTTGTCTTAACTCCCTCGTTTTGCTCGGGATTCAATACGGTGCCCGCTACATAAGACACTACTTTATACCCTTAGTGCATAATCTACTATTAATGTAGTCAAAATTTACCGTTTCTATGAAATACTTTGTGTTTTTATTCTAATTTGAACTGCACCTCCATGTAATTAAAACAAAAAATATTGATAATATGATAGTCTACTTTTCAGGACCTGAAAACGAAAGCTCCAATGGTGTTGCCTTCGGGGTACCACAAAACATAGACAAATATGTCAGCGGTTTATAAACCGATTAACGACCGAATAATTTTCATTAAAGTTAAAACAACTCCCTGTAAATTGAACATCTTACAGATATAATATGCGCCTACAGCCCAATCTAGTGAGGACGAAATTGAGAACTTTTACAACGCCTTGGCCAAATTTCTCCAAGAAATACCTAAAAGGGAGATAACGGTAGTTTTAGGTGGTTTTAACGCCAAAATCGGTCAAACGGACAGCCACAAACATCTTCGACGGGTAGTCGGGAAGTAGTAGTCTCTCGTTTCTGTTGCCGATTCCAGGCAACAGAAACGAGAGAGGCGAACGTATGCTCCAGTTCTGTAGTGAGGAAAATCTTACCGTGACGAACACTATTTTTACCGACTTCCAAAAAAGGAAGGATGTATGTAATATTATTGGAACTGCAAGATATTCACCAATGATAATCTGTTAGGGCTTCCAAAAAATATACAAAATTTTATAGCTGTATGTATGTTTGTCCTCGCATATCTCCGAAACTATTAATCGAATTGTGATCATTGTTTTTTTATTGGCTTACATTTACTTCAACTTAGGCTACAGTGCAAGTTCATCAAAATCGGCTCAGTCGTTTTCAAGATATGGACAAATACATGTAAGTGCGACGGCGTGGCTTATTGATACGAGCTACGGGTGTCGTGTCATAGGAAAACATCTCAAAAACTTGGTCAAATTCTAGCGCCTGTTAGAAAAAAAAAACAGCCAAGTGCGTGTCGGACCACGCAGTGAAGGTTTCCGTAGTTGGGATGAATTTATCCCAATGAAAAACTTAACGTAGCAGTTGCGAAACATGTTCTCCCATACATTGATATACGTCACTTTGGTCAGTGGGTCGTTTTTTTTTACTTAAAAAATCTATCAGTGCTTACAATGAAATCTTCAAATATTTACAAAAAAATATAAACTACTTATTACAAACAAATACTCCAGTTTTTACTTAAAACTAAAAATAATCAAATAAAAAAGTAATTTAAAAAAATAAAACTGTCTTCTAAAGAAATTAACTCAAAATTTTTATATATCTACACGAAATTAATCAACAAAAAGAAATCAAAAGTAGGTACCTACGTAACAAATTAGGGGCCTACAATTTTTTTTGAGGTCAAACAACATACACGGCGATTGTACGAGTATACTTGGATCTCTCCTGGCGACAGTTTTAGAAGTCAGATATGTAGGCTATCCAGAACCAGAACCGATGGAAATTATCTATCATGAATACTACCACATACCTAGGGGCGGACTGTGGCTCTGATCACCAACTTTTAGTTACCACAATCCGCTATCGGGCGCCTATATCATCCAAAGCATCGATACTGAGGACAGTTGTGTTTATCTGGGCTCTAATATAAATGAAGGCAGCTGCTTCCCAGAAATAAAACGGCGAATAGTCATGGCTAAAGATGCAACGACATGCCTCCAGGACATCTGGAAAAACCGTGATATAAGCTATAAAACCAAAGCCCGATTGGTCGGAGCACTAGTTGTCCCGATTTTCCTCTATACAGTTGAGACGCGGACAATCCGAGCAAGAGAAAGACAGAGGATAGACGCATGCGAAATGCTCCGATAAAAACATTATTATTTCCAAAATCTATGTTAAAGAAAATCCATCAATATAGCTTCTTTCTAAACAGCCCTAAAACAACCACAGAAAATACAAAAACGTGCAAAAAAATAAACTATTCAATTGACCAAGGATTGAAATTCAAGCACAGTAGATCTCTTACTAAAGAATTGTCACTTCAATTTTGCTTAAACCTTTTTCCTCCAGCCTTTTTTTGGGTGGGAAATTATCAAATAACTTCTCCCGCTCTGGGCGGAGCGGGAGGGTGTGTCAGATTTTAACTGAAAAAAACCCACCCGTGTTCCTTCCGTTGCCTGTGTGCCGGGGTCGCGATATCCCTTTCGGATAAACTCGCAGCCCTTACGGACCCCGTCAGTTGGAGCTGACATCTCTAGAGGCGCGCGTGGAACACAACGCGTCGTCGACCCGGGCCTGGTCCTTATCGGACGGCGAGCTGCCCATTGCTCACCGTCCACAAGCCCGCGCCTACGGTGGCCGGAAATCGGCTCGCGACTCCCGACGCCTGGGGCGTCTCCTGCGGCGACTAGGGGCGCGAGGGTGCGAATCTTGCCTCTCCCTCGCGCAATCCGCCTCCTCCTTCGCGAGCATTACTACTTCGCAGAAGGAAGTGACGGCCTCCCATGCACTCTCGCTCCGTACCATGGCCTGAACCAGGGCCGGACGCGAGAGATCGCCGCCACCAATCGCCTCCGTGAGGACACGGAGGTGCTCCGCCTAAGCCGGGCAGACCTCCACCGTATGCTTCACCGTGTCCTCCGGGCGATCCACAAAGTGGTGACACCCGGGCGGTTCCTCCCGCCTTATGTGGAACAGGAACCTCCCGAAACAGCCGTGTCCGGTGAGGACCTGCGTCAGGCGGAAGGTGAGGACGCCGTGGCGCCTCTCTAGCTACTCCTCAAAGAGGGGACTTATCACCACAACATCTCACCACACATGCTCACCTCCGCAGCCTTGGCTTGCTGATCGCCTCCAGCGACCAGCCTCAGCCGCAACGGCTCGCACGGATGCCTATGCTTTGTTACTGTGGGCGGGAGTTGCTCTCCCTCCACGCCTCCGGTTTTTATATACACTCTAGGGTAGGAGCCAAAAGACAAAGGCGTAAAGTCGGGGTGCCCTGATTCGGTTTTGGAACAGATTCGACCTATTAACTACAAGCCGGTGTATAATTATGATATGTAAGACAGAAACAAAAATAAAAGTATCCGTCCACTCTCGTAAAAGCAAACTAATAATAACGATAACAACGCCAGCCATTTACGTGCTAGCAAAAACAAGCACTACTGGTTTTGCTAGCACGAAAGTGGCAGTTTATGCAAAAATAAAAGTAGACATTTCCAAATTATATTAAACGTTACTTATAGATTTTGAATATTATAGCAAATGAATATTATATTAATTGACTATTATTTCAAATGTCCATTTTATAAACTGTTTATTACCATATGAAATTAGGTAAAATGAAATTATATCATTTGATCGTTATATTAAAAAAATATAATATTAAATGAAATTAGGTCTTATGATCATTAGAACTTTTGTTATTAAATCAAACGTTACACACCCATTTTATTTGGGGTCAGCACTATTGAAATAATTTTATACCAATTCTGTTCCATTCTTAAAGAAGTCACGAGCATACAAATACCTTGCCGAGAATCGAGCTGAATGGCGTGGAATTGGAGACGCCAATGTCCAGCAGTGGATTGCTGTATGCTGATGCTGATAATGAAATATCTAACATTTACGCAAGATTCAAAAGCGTTTTTCTCCTTCTGTACTGATAGATATTTTATGATGCTACAAACATGATATTCTCGAATTATTTCACGAGAACAATACTTTTAAATGTTGCGTAATTGAAAGGTATTTAATGTCGTAATTAGCAGTCTCTTAAGGAAGTAAACAAAAGCACTTTATTTTATTAGCATAACTACTACATCAATACAATATTATGATTAACCTGTCAAACAAAGCTACCCAATAAGCTTATGTAAGGGACAGTCGCCCACAATTGCTCTATTGACTATCATGAACCCGAGAGTCGTGACCTAGTGCTTAGCTGATTAGGGATTGTCTTACACTAAATAATTAATTGACATATCTGGGATGTATAACAAGGTTATATCTTGTGTGCTTGTATGGTAATCCGTTAAGTCGGTCTATTCGAAGGGTCAATATTAGTCTATGTAGTATTAGGTGGTAACATTTTTGCGAGAATTGCAAAGATCTGTAGGTAGATAGAGGCTACGAGGAAAAATAAAAATAGGAATATGATTATAGAATTAATAACACTCTTGCTAATGTTAGGTTAACAAGAAAAATATGCCAATTCTGTAGGGTGTGACCTGATTCTGTATGATATCCTGATGATATCTCAGTATCCAGCTCCACTAATAGTGGAGATCAAAACGTTCAGTATCATTATTATAAATATATTTATTAACTTTGAAGGTACAATATTCATTTTAATCTTATTATTAACTAGTATTTTATAGATACAACATATTCTTTGGATATTTGTAACAACATTATTGGAATGCGTTGTAATAGTATTTTTTTTTGCTATAATATTATCTTTTACTACCAAAACATAAATTTCTCTTCAAGCTAAAGTTTCCTTTCTAGTTTGTTATTAATTTATTTATTTAAAGTGTTACACTTTTATAACAATCCTCATCTCAGTCAGTCTTAAACAAGTCAAACATATTGACTTGTCCAAGACTTTTATGTTTCTTGTTTTTGTTTGTAGGTCAGTTACAGCATGATCTAAGAAAGTTGGCTTTGATGGTGTAGTCTCAGTTTGTCCTGTGCTTTGTGACTGTGGAAAGATTGATCTAATTTTGCTCACTCAAACCCACTAGTGTTACGTTCTTTTCTCTTTAATGTCTGCCTTGTATTTCGTGAAATCTTCTGATGAGATTCAAGTGTTGTGTATTCTGGTTTTTGTTTTTCATTTTTAAGTTTAAATAGTTCTTTCTCAAGTTCGAAAATTTTATTTTGTGTAACTGTATGCTCGGTTGTGATGTTTTTCACAGATTCAAGTAGTCTATTAAATTCACCTGTTATGTATTCATTCGTTATCCTCAGCTCTTCAATATCTTCTGTAATTTCGTTCCGCATTAATCGTGTACTGTTGTCGATTTGTTCGATCATATCTTCTTTTACATACATTATTTTTTTATATACTTTTATATAGTTTTGACATTCAGACAAATCTTTGTATATGTCATATTCTGCTCTTATTTCCTTTGGATTTGTCTTAACTTGACTTTTAGTCTAAAACATACAAAAATAGGTACAATACAAATGATATGGAAAATAAATTTGCGAATCGGCCTCATGCAAAAAGCATTTCGTACCACTAAAACTACTATGATCAACAATTTTTTTTGTTTCGTATGCGCTACATTAAGACTACCAGTTTATGGTTTTAGCATTATCAGTTTTGAGATGAAAAATAAATATTAAACGTAGGATACATGACCCCAATGTATGAATGGGTAAGAAGGAAAGGACCCTTGAATTTAAATGTGTCATGATTGCTTATCCTAATAGCGGCCATAGGAACCCGTGGTATAATATTATTCATTTTTTCTTTTCGTTTATTCAAATTCTTATTTTGTTTGTTTTAGATGCTCCTTTAATTTTTTTTTATTACTGTGTGTATTTCCTGTGCCCCCCCCCCCCCAAATAAAATATTTTTCTTTCTTCCTATACAGCTTTTTTAGAAACAGACAGATGACGTAGGCTTAAATTAGTAATGGAATCCTGTTGGCACCTCAACAACGCACAAAAATTAAAAAAATAACCATACATACCTCTTCGCAAACATGCAATAATGTGTCATCATTAACATTAGTGCGCAAGTTTATATCTTCAATGAGACCCTGAAATAAAGAAAATATTTGATTAAAAAGCCTGATTCGAGACGAGACGAGATGAAAAGAAAAACAATAGCAGTACTAAATAGTAACCGACGAAGTCTTTATACAATTGAAATGCGTCATTATGATAGTAAATACTGTTGATTGATAGCTTTTTAAATGAATGTAGTCAATAACAAGCAGCGAAATGCCTTTACGGCAGAAGTCACGAGAAAAAGAAAAAAGTTAGTCTTTAATCTCTTCAAGTAATGTTGTGGTTCCCATTTATTTACACTCGGTGGTCTTAGAATCTTAGGTGCCAAGTCTGAAAAAAAACATAAGATAGCTAATCGCTAGCCAACTTTCCAAATGCTTTTTCTTACACATAACACTGGGACAACACCTAGTTCAGTAATGAATATTATTGCAATTCATTATCAATATGTAAGTGCACTACAAAGCTATATTTGAATATTTTATTGAGTAATATTGATAAATTAAGAGGCCATGCACGAAATCGACTGACTTTGATCGATTCTGTTCATTAATTGTGAGAAAGGGAAAAAGTATTAAAACAAAATTATTTGTTATTTGAAAAGTCGAGGTCTTTCGTTTGCATTTGCCTGAAAGAGATTTTTCAAAGAAATTAAGTATTCATGGAATATCACAAATATTTGCAACAAGTTTTCCGAAAAATTACGCGAGACTGACGTTTGATCACTTTTTCACAAGAAACTCCTTTCGATTTTTAACATTTAAAAATATCAACATCATCGTTATATTGTTTACTTTCGTGTAACTGAACCACTTTTTTCAACTTCTATACAAAATATAGCAGAAAAAAATTACGAAAAAAGCACTTTCGACTTTCAGTAATGTATTTTTTCCTATTATTTAACAATCCATATCAAGAAATTTAAAAATCACTTATTAGTCTTCAGCTATCCTTGAAATAAAATCAAACTTTTATTTTATGTTTATACAATAAGATATTCTATAATCATATATATTTTTTTTTATGATTATACATTACGTTGTTGTATAATCATAAAGTAAAATTTATGGATAGGAAAAAATACATTAAGTAAATCAAAGGCGAATTAAACCTTGTCCAAGAGCGCAAACGTGATGCAACTATTAACAGGTGCTGTGACTGACACGAATGGTTTAGCACCACGCAAACTATACTCGTACTTTTATAGTTACACAGACTTAATTTTTCAATTATGTCAAGCTTTCTTACAATTAGATAAGTTATTGATGAAAAAGGGGTTTTTTCGTGCACGGACCCTTAATCAAAACAGCAAAACAGTAGACAGTTATTTGCGACGTAGAATCAAATTCAACCATCACTTACCTCAAACTTTAACAATCTTGATTTTGAAAAACCCAAATTGATCTGCATATCTTTTGTCAGAAGCATATCTCTATTTGTCAACAATGTCAACGTTTCTGTTGACTTGATACAGTTCACGTATAAATCCGCTATATCATGTTTTACATACAAGACGATTTTAGTCCATTTGTCTTTGTAGTTGTTACTGTACAAATAAGATATTGAATCTTCTGGCGAATACAAGTCAGTATGCAGAGTGACTCTTGTAACATTTAATCCAGCAGGTTGCAAACAAAGGCTCATAACTGTACGTTCATCTTGTGTTATGGAGAACAAACACGATGCCTGGCTGGTGTAGGATTTAAAAATGGCCGTCACGATGAATGGAGCTGGTAAGTTTAGTCCAACAAGATCAGTTTCACTAGGATCCACTTCTGCAGGTTTTGCGCCGTTAAATTTGTATGACGAAAGACCAGGAGTGTAGGAATCGTCCACTATTTCTGCATTAGCCGTTGATCTAGGAGTAAGTAGTGTATGTTTAACATCTGAAAAAAAAAACTACTTTCTTACTAAGCAGTATAAAGACGCTCAATGAAATAGAAAAAACCCACCAAGTGCGTGTCGGACCACGCACTATGAAGGGTTCCGTAGTTGGGATGAATTTATCTCAAGGAAAAACTTAACATTGTAAGTGAAAAACATTTTCTCCCGTAAATTCCAACTGCAAATGTTAGTTTTTACGCACAATATTGGGAGATTTACCATGTTGTTTTAAGACCTTAGAGTTCTTAAATATTTTCCTGTAATCTACAGGTATAGAACTTTTTTCTGTATTATTTTCAAAATGTTTGACTCAGTAGTCTCGGAGATACGGAATGGTAAATTTTCATCTATTTTTAAAAATATCTTTTTCAAGTATTTATATTGAAATTATAAAAAAGTATATTTGAGATCGTCACAACAAGCTCTTTCATTTGAAGTCACACAGTACAGTTTGCTAAACTTTTTTATTATTTTTCAATTTGCCCCCGAAATGTGACGTGTGTTACACGTCCATGTTTGAGTCATAGAAATTGATATGTGTACAAAATTTCAACTTAATCGGCCCATTAGATTCGGAGCAAATTGGCTGTGACAGACGGACAGACACGAGTCATCCTATAAGAGTTCCGTTTTTTCCGTTAGAGATACGGAACCCTTAAAAAGAAATAAAACACATATGACAACGTTCATAGTGTTGTTGTTTAGCCAATGGCCCTAATTTGGTATTAAATTTAGTATCTTACTTTGAATATTTAGAGTTAAATTACCTGGCGAAGTTGTAGGTACAAATTCAGTTGAAGTAGTTTCAGTAGTAGGCAGGAAGACACTTTCTCCGGGAGGTCCAGGTAGTCCTGGTGGTCCGGGTGGACCACATGTGCCAGGTGCTCCTTGCAGCCCACGTGATCCTGGCAATCCAGGTTCTCCCGTGAGGCCTCTGTCTCCTTTATCGCCCTTTAACTATCATATAGTTTTGTTAAATATATATACTTTGCCGGGTAAATCTAAAGTTAGGAAACCAATGTTAACTGTTTTTGAACATAATACCCATCCCTCTGCTATTGGTCCCGGCTGGCCGTAAAACTTTGACAGTCGTTACTAACAGTACTCATAAGACCAAAAGTCTGACCATCAGGCTTACCAAGGGGGCATCTTGTTACCTAGTAACAGTGGCTTGTGGAGTTAAGATAGACAGTTGCTCAATGCAAAATATTTTATATACATATATAATTATTATTTTAGTAGCTGCATTTGGTTAGACTGGAAGTCAACTCCAACATAGTTAGTAAAAGGTTAGGCAGATGATGATGATCTTTCTCTGTTATTTTTATTTTATTTCTAAGCGTAGTTCTGTGATATATGTACATACATAAAACTGACCTTAGACAAATCAATTACTGGTGGACTTCCCTTTTCACCCTTTACTCCCATAGCGCCGGGAGGTCCTGATGCTCCCCAGACTCCCTAGATAAAAATTAAAAATACATCTTGGACTTATATAAAATATAGAGAGCTGACTGAAAAAGCTTTGGACATCTATACTTAATATACTTAATACTAAAACTTAATCCTTACATATTATAAAACCAAGTTCCCCGTCGCGTCAGACTGTCTGTCTGAACGCGATAAACTCAAAACCTACGGAACGGATTTTCAAACAGTTTTCACCATTGTATGGAGTGAATCTAAATGAGAAGGTTTTAGTGTATAATTCATTAACGCTTTGTGTTATAGCTGAAATGATGATGATGGCTGAAATATGACGATTATTGTAGAAGATGTCGGAAAAAATCGTGCCGACTGGGAGGGAGCTTTACGCGTGCGCCGCGTAAACCGTGAGAGATAAATAAAAATTATGTTCTACAGGATTGTATTTCTTAAAACATTCAACAATTTTTTTTTTATCTTCTAAGAATGACCCACAATAACCGTTTTTATCTTTCAGAATTTCATAAAAATGTCATTGTTATTTCCGAAGCTATTTTGACCGGTATTAAATTAATCCTAATCCAATAAAATATGTTATTTAAATTGGGCAATTAAATTAAAATTAAAATATGCCTTGACATTATATAATTTAAATGAATATTTTAAAAGATAAAGATTCAAAATTACGCGTATCAAGGTAATTATGGTTGACGGCAACGCGGGCGCAGTGGTAGGAGTCAATGACCTTTTCCTCGGCTATTGGGTATGAAATCCCGGTAGTACGTTTACGTGGGATATTTTCCGACATCCACGTGGGCTAAGCTAGTAATAATATAATAACAAGTATCTTGACTAAGTACACGAGGTTGTCGACATTTGGGACGTGAACTCTGCAATAATTTTAACGATAATCAAGCGGAGAGCCTCGAACAACACCTCACGAGGCTCTCATTACGCGGCTGGGTCAAGGGCTTGGGTCAGAAAGCAGTACTCCTAGACACGGCACGTATAGTGAGGAGGCTCCTCTCTCTAGAGCCCGAACCACCGGCAGCTTGGCCGATGGGCCACTATTTTTTATATTTTTAAATATTTTGGTTTATGTTTTTTTATAAAATATTTAAAAATGTAATTAGTGAGTATACAAATGTAATAAAGTTCTTACATCCATTTTGAGAGCTTAAATAAACAAATATATAGACATCAACTACATCATAATTATCTGTCTCTCAAAATGTATGCAAAACTGGAGTTGTATAAAGTAGATACAACTCTGCGCACCTGGTTGTTCTTCTTCTTGATGTTCTTCGCTATCCAGGATGCCAAAATATCCAGAGAAATAGCGAACCGATAAGGATCGAGTGAAGCATATTATTTCAGGGCAATATCAATCGTTTGAGTTCGCTTTGTTTCTACATTGAATCCTCTAAGAACACTGCTGGAGGATTCAGGTCTAGGCTTTCAGCTGACGAGAGATGGTCAGGTTATACCTCACCTTCTTTGAATGAATAACCTAAAACTCTTTGCCCCCAACAATGTGCTACTGATGGAGCTAATGAGAGTAACTGAAACTTTCAGTAGCGCCATCAGGATGGAATTTGGTGTGGACAAAATTAAATGTGCGGTCATACATGTAAAGCGAGGGGAGATTGTGGAATCCGTGGGAACCCAACTCTCGGATTCCATAAACCTCTCCCTACTGAGCCCTCTCCGTGTCCAAAAACTATAATTATTTTGGTATGTCAGAAGCGTAGGAGTCTTCTATCAGGTGGAAACAAGATGCACGCTTTCAACAGTTAGGTCATGCCAGTTTTGATATACTCTTTTGGCATACTCAAAGGGACTCAGACCGAACTCGACGGCCTCGATAGGAGGGTCCGTACGCTGTTGATTGCATATCGAACGATCATCGGTAATAAGACTGTATATCCCGCAGAAGTGTGGAGGTGGAGACTTTTTAAGCGCTAAGACCCTCCACAATCACGAGATATGCAGTCTCAGGGAATATTTCCTAGAAGCCGACGTGGGGATGCATTTAGATTTGGTCGCGGTGGACAAGGACCTTACCCCACTCTCTCTGGCTAAAGAGAACTGGCGCAAGCCTGTAGTACCTGACATTAATGTCTGTAGGGAGGCATGGCAGAGTAAGGAGCTTAATAGACGTTTTTTTCTGGGCCCTACATGGACCTGATCTATTAACGTCTGTAGCCTGGCTGCGTTTCGGTTTGCGTTTTCTTTTGTAAATATTTAAAAAATATAATTGATGAGTATTTAAATTAAATAAAGGAGTAAGAGATAAATGGCAAGTCAAAGGAAGTTAAGTAAACGTCTGATTTTTCATAAAATTTCAAATAAATACGGGAAATATGCGATATGAAAAATCAACCAAAAATCCTGAACTACCAGTCGTATTAGACAAAATAATTTGAGGTAAGCCTCAGCCGTAAAAATATTTTTAGTAGTTCAGTAAAATATTGTGAGTTTGTGAAAATTATTTTTGGATTCAGGGATCTGTTTGCAAGATATTAAGCTTTTAACTGAATATTTTTATTAGAGTCAAGTGTCCCACCAACAATGTTTTTTTTTTTTTTTTTTGATGGTGGAAATTATTAAATAACTGCTCCCGCTCTGCGTGGAGCGGGAGGGCGTGTCAGACTTTTACTGACTAAAACCCACCCGTGTTCCTTCCATTGCCAGTGAGCCGGGGCCGCGATATTCCATTCAGGAAAAACTCGCAACCTTGGCAGGCATTGGCCCTTACGGACCCCGTCAGTTGGTGCTGACATTGAGCTACCCATTGCTCACCGTCCACAAGCCCGCGCCTACGGTTGCCGGAAGTCGGCTCGCGACTCTCGACGCCCAGGGCGTCTCCTGCGGCAACTAAGGGCGCGAGGGCGCGAATCTTGCCTCTCCCTCGCGCGCTCCGCCTCCTCCTTCGCGAGCATTACTGCTTCGCAGAAGGAAGTGACGGCCTCCCATGCACTCTCGCTTCGAACCATGGCCTGAACCAGGGCCAAACGCGAGAGATCGCCGCCGCCGATCGCTTCCGTGAGGACACGGCGGTGCTCCGCCCAAGCTGGGTAGACCTCCACCGTATGCTCCACCGTTTCCTCCGGGCGATCCACACAGTGGTGACACCTGGGCGTTTCCTCCCGCCTTAAGCGGAACAGGAACCTCCCGAAACAACCGTGCCTGGTGAGGACCTGCGTCAGGCAGAAGGTTAGGACGCCGTGGCGCCTCTCTAGCCACTCCTCAAAGAAAGGACTTTGCGCCACAATTGTGGCGTGCCCAGCGCTGGGTTGCGACAATCAAACTCTCCATGCCGCCATGAGATCCCGCCGAAGCTCTGTCCGCTGTGCCGTGATTTCTCGCGGCAGCGGAGTTACGCCCAGGCGTTTCACCTTCTCGCGCAACTCCCACATGTGCGCGAGGACTTTCGCCTCCAGATCCCATGGCGGTAGTCCGGCAAGAAGGCTCGCCGCCTCACGGGAGACCGTGTGGTATCCTCTGACCAGCCTAATGGCCCTTTGGGACGCGTTCAATCGCTAGGCCGGTCGCAGCTTTAATGAACGCGCCCACACCGGTGCCCCGTAAAGGGCCATGGACCGCACGATCCCCAGGTAGAGCCTCCGGCAGGAGGCGTTTGGACCCCCTAGATTGGGCAGAAGCCACTTCAAAGCAGCCCCAGCCCTGTTCAGCAGCCCCAGCTATGTTGTCCAGTTTGGGAGCCAAACGTCGGAAGTGCTCAAAGAAGTTCCACCGGCTGTCGACGATGAGTCCCAGGTACTTCATCGTCGTCTCGACACCGATGTGTACCCCTCCTGCCGTTATCCGGGAACCCGACAGTGGCGCGTTCCGAGGACCATAAAAACACATGGCCTCGGATTTGTGCAAGGCCACCTCGAGTTCCAAATGCCGGATCCTATCCACGATTATCGCAACCCAGCGTGTCGCCAGTTCGGCCGCCGCCTCGTGCGACCTCCCCTGCGCCAGGACCAGCGTGTCCTCAGCGTAGCAGACTACGCTGACGCCACTAGGGAGATCGGCGCGCAGCACCCGGTCGTAGCCGATGTCCCACAGATGCGGCCACAGGACCGATACCTGTGGGACACCGCACGACACCTCTCGCCAGTTTCACTCTGCGAAGTGACCGGGGTAGATGACGGCCCTGTCCGTCAGATAGGCCTCGATCACTCGACAGAGGTAGGTTGGCATCCGGTGAAACCGGAGTGCCTCCCGAATGCAACTCCAAGGCAGGGTATTGAAGTTATTGGCGATGTCAAGAGACACCGCCAAGACGACCCCACCCCGGGCAACCGCATCCCCCGTCGTGAGGGCTCGACCGCACATGATGGCATCCACTGTGGAGCGCCCCTTGTGGAAACCAAACTGGCTCTCCGCCAAATCCGGCCCCACTCGCACCAGCCGCCCGACAAGGCGGTCTGCAATCACTCTTTCAAAGAGCTTGCCCACCTCGTCGAGCAAGCTCGAGCAACACGATGGGCCGGTAAGCGGACGGAGAGTCCACCGGGCGCCCTGGCTTCTTAATGAGAACCAGTTTCCCCGTCTTCCAACGAAGTGGGAACTGGCCCCTCTCCAAGCATGCGCTTAGGAGCCCCTTTAGTCGAGGCCCGAGCCAGAGCAAGGCCAAAACCCAGGCTTTTCCAGGTAAGCCATCGGGTCCTGGGGCGGTATTTTTGGCTTTCAGCCTACGTACCGCCACTCGCAAATCTACCTCGGTCACCTCCGGAGTATCGTCATCGTCATCACTGGTGTGGTCCGCATCGGGCACCGCAGGAGGCGGAGCCATGGGCGGGAGAGTAAGTTCCCCTCGCGAAGGGAACAGAGCGCTCACCACGTCCTCCAAGAGCTGGGGCCGGAGACTCTGCATCAGCGGGGGAGCCCATGGGCGGAGTTTATCTCGCACCCATTTGTATGGGCGTCCCCACGGGTTCCTGTTCAGAGTCTCCAGCGACTCCTCGCGGGCCAGCACAGTTTGCTTTTCGAGTTTACGTTCCATTCCATCAAAAAACGCAACATAAAATAATTAATATTTAAATAAGTAATGCATATTATAGTTTTTTTTTTTTAAATCAATTTGTTTTTGACTCCTATATTATAATGTATATTTTATTGATGAAAAAGTTTTGAATTACTTATATATTCTCTATTATTTACTAATGCTTACCGGAAATCCCCTTTCTCCTTTAGGTCCCATTTCACCTTGGAGACCATTTTTTCCTTGAACACCTTTTTCACCTTGCTTGCCTGGAGGTCCAATAGGCCCGTCAGCACCTCTTTCCTCATGTATCTAAATAATTGTGTTGTAATTTATAATTTTTACAGTCAGATCGTCCTTATTATTTTAACAATGACCTTAGGTATAAGAGTTATGTGCTAACAAAGCAATCTAATCAAACTAAACACTTTTCACTACACTGTCGTTACATTACCTGCAGCTTAAAGGCTTGTGCAGAACAGCGCGACTTGTCGCGCGAGGCGACACGAACAATACAATTTCTAAGAAAACTTCACAGTATAACAATAACCGGTGTCGCGTCGCGCGACAAGTCGCGCTGGTCTGCACAAGCCTTAACAGTATAAAATAGTAAAAAACACTAGAAATTGAAAAATAACTTCTATTTTCGGAAGTCAATTTATTTGAATGTATTATTATTAACTTATTGATTTTATTATAATTTTTATTACTTTAATTATAAATAGGCAAACTATGTAAGTGCTGTGCACACCTTTAAGTGACAAGTTCGCTATAGTTTTTAAGTCATAATATGATTTATGCTCTCTGTAAAAACATTTAGGACTTGTGTATTGTATTTATTCATTTTATTTTTTGTTATTTTTCTCTGCTGCACCCGTTGACGTCATAACGTCAACGCCGGCTGTCGCTAAAAACCAGCGCTGGGGCTCTGTCTCGCATAGGGTCGCAGCTTTATGCTGAGCGATGGCCGTTTTGCGTGGATGTGACGCATGTTTTCCCCCAAACTGTTTATTTTCGTGTTTTGTTCTTACCTTGCGCCATGTGTACCGCAAATAAACGTATTTTCTTATTTATTTATTTTATTTTTTATGTACACACAGTAAAATCAAAATTCCAAAATTAAAAAAATCAATCAATCAATTTTATGAAAATTTCTTTCTTTCTTTCTTTCAAATGTTTTTTTGTGATCTACTCGTTGCGAGTGCCTTAGTAAATGAATAAATAAGTCGGTGACTTTGGTTTAGAATTTTCGTTTTTTTGCCAACGACTTCCGAAATTAAATTTATTTTTCACTTTGTAGTGTTTTTTTTGGAAGTGTAAAAAGTTTTTTTTTTTTGTATATTGTAACGAACTCAAAAACTACCCAAGCTAAGTTAATACAATTTATAATTGACCAGCGCGCAAGCTTTCTCTAAGAAGGAAAAAAAAACAAAATCGGTCCATAATTACAACACGAAAATATCAATAAAAAAAAACATTAATCAAAAGAACATGAACCTTTTCCTTTTTGGAAGTCAGTTATAAAGAAAAATAATTCACCACATATTTTTCACCCGGCTCTCCTTTTTGTCCTATTTGTCCTTGTTGACCCTGTGGCCCAGGCCTGCCAGTATATCCTTGATCTCCTTTAGATCCAGGGGGTCCATAAATACCCGGTCTTCCATCGTATCCTGTTGCTCCTTTTTCCCCTTTCCAACCATCGTGTCCTCTGATTCCTACAGGCCCAATGATACCCTAGGTTTGAAAATAACGGAATTAAATGTCTGCTGCTCATCTGTCTGTATTATTTTTTTATTTCAGGATGTATTTTCTTTGAAAGCTTTTTGCAAACTCAATTTTATTATTTTTATGGCAACGAAATGGGAAAATAAAATAATGTCGGGTACTGATTGCTGAAATGTAACTAATTTATGCAATGTTACATAAAAAATGTTTAAAAAACCGTTTGAATTGAGCACGAGGAGAGGGGCGCAGTAAATTTTTCGTTCGTGCGGATTCGTAAGTCGCAATGTCGCAGTAGTCGACTGTGAATCATGCGTACGCTATCGAAGCGTTTTTGAAGGGAGAAGAATCGTACGTTACGGCTCAGAGGCAATTTTGTTGCCACTTTAATATCAGACGACACAAAATATTGATACTGGAAGGCAGTTCTCGCGCATCTCGCATTCGTGATTGTCGTTCGATTCGTACTTTCCCCCGTAAAAATCACGTTGAGATATTTCCGGCATGTCGATTCGAGCATTTCTCGCAGGATAGCCACCCGATATGCCTTAGTTTACATGCGATATGAAAAGTGGTCGGGACCAGGAGGCCAATTCTCGCGTTTACTTACACTCGTACATGTCGCATTCGTCATTGCCACTCGTCTCTTATGTTGCCTATAAAATGGTGAATTGATCTAGGTTCTTGCATTCTCACTACAAGTCGATCGTAAATCCCAAGTCGTAAGACAAAAATATTACCATTATCGTTAGGCGAAGTAAATCTTTCCACATAGCGATGCTACTTTTTAAACGCAACTATAGATGTACTTCTTAGAGTTTATTAAAAATGATTGCTAGCGTATAAAAGGTTTTGAATAACATTTTGTACGTATTTCATAAACATATATTAATATGACCGACTCCATTTTTTTAAATTATTAACATTATAATAAGTTCTTCTTAGTATTTGCTACAACGGATGCTGATTTGTCAATGTCATCAATAATTTTATTGTTTGTTTACATCGGTTATCTACATTAATTAAGTGATTAACTAAAAACAGAATGTCTGCCAATAATAATATAAGTATATTGATGACTACCACAATAACATCAAGGTTTATCAAGATGGAGAAGAAGAAGAGGAAGCGTGGTTGTCGTAAAGAGTGCGGTACTGCACCAACCGTACTGTCCTGCTGTTTCAACGACGCTGCTGTACCTACGTGTCCCGTACAAAGGCCCAAAAGATTGTTAGGAAGTCCTTCCGGAAACAGATTTCACCCAGACTCCTAACGCGACCCGCGTCTCGTCACAAAACGGATTCAACTTTCTATATGGTCATAGTGCCGCACAGATATGTCGAAATTTATGAAGACTGGGCGACAGATTTTGAGTAGCCAGCTTAGGAATCCATTACACCTCTTGCCCAAAATCTTCATGAATTTCGACAGACGTTGTCCAGAACTTTCACCACAAACAAATTTTAATTTTTGTTGTGACGAGACTCATACCGCTTGACCCTCATGGAGGAAATTTGTTTTCCCAAGGATTAACAATCTTTTTATCACATCTATTCAAATATAACTAGTTTATTCTTGGTAAACAGGGACCAAAATAGGTATTTAATCCCTAGGGACTAAAATGATTTGAATTTTGAATGTGGATTGTTAGTAAAAGTTCCAATCACCAAAGAGATCAATCACGAACATTGTATGAACAAGTAACAGACTGATATGACAAAGAAAACAGCGGGCGAGGAAAATAAATTTATGAAAAAATAAAAAAACGCACGAAATGCAATCCCCCTTCGTTCGATTCTTAACTTCAGATTTCACGTTTAATAAAAATGAGTGTGTCTTCCTCAAGTAGTGAGAATGAAATAAATAAACGTAGGTACTATTCTTATTCATAAGTTGCACTTACTTATTTTCTCATACAGGATGATAAAAAGTGAAGTGTTCACCTCGGGAGCAACACTATTTTAAGCTCGAGTGTAGTACTTTGAATTCAAAGAAACACTCTCGCTTTTAAAATGGTTGTTTGCTCCCTAGGCAAACAATCTACTATTTAGCATTTGTGCTGTGTTCTAAGCTAACTTACTGCGCGAAACCGACTCGCAACTAACCAGTTTTTTTCAAATAAATTATAATGTCCATCGATTTTCGAAAATTCGGTAGGTATGTCTATCAATAATTTTTTATACATTTCCTAAGTGTAAATGTTCTTAAGCCGAATTTACATTACAAAACTAGTCGTGCAAACTTAGTTATTCATTCATCAACTAGTTCCGTAATGTAAATAGGGCTTTAGTTCTGAATGGTTGCCATAGAACAAAAAGCGACGCACTGGAAGACCCAGGCGAAGATGGCGAAACGTACTAGACGGCTTCTTGAGAGATTGGTCTGCGAAAATCAACAGCCGTGAGAAATTGCAGAAGTGGAGGGAGGTCTATCCCAAGCAGTAGGACATTAAAGGCTGATAATTATATATATTTTTTTATTTCTTTTTTTTTTCATTTTTGACAATGGATCTTACCTGAGGGCCAGCAGGACCTGGTTCTCCCATTATACCACGTGGACCATCTGCACCATCTAGACCATCACTACCTCTATCTCCCTTTTCCCCTATTTGGCCTTTATATCCGGATTCACCTTTCATTCCCATCTGACCTCTTTCTCCTGGGAGTCCCTAAAATAGAACACAATTTTACAAACAAAATATAATTCGTGAGGCATGCCTCAGATAGGTAGGTTGGTACCTGAGAACCTGTTTCTCCCGTTTTTCCTTTAAAGCCTCTCAGTTTTTCAAATACATCTGCATCTGGAATTGAGGAAATATGTTTACATATTGTTTATTATAGATATACAATAACTTAACTTAACATTACTAACCCTCATCTATATGCCCATCAATGTGGAAACCGTTCAGTCAACTTGTATAATTGCCCTTTTATCCTCAAAACGAGCAGCATAAAATACCTCGGGGTAATAATGGACGACACACTGTCTTATAAAAAACATATTGAAAGTCTAATTAAAAGAGTGCGCAAATTAATAAATGTTTTAAAAAATTTAGAACATTTGCAGATTCAAAATTAATCACACAAGTTTATTTGGCCCTCTGTCAAACTATTATTCAATACTGCATCACCTCATGGGGTGGCGCACCAAATACCAATCTCCTTCCTCTTGAAAGAGCTCAGAGAGCAATTTTAAAGGTAGCAAAATTCCATCCCTTTTCTTAACTTTCCCACAGATCTGCTTTATAAATCCTGCACGAAGCACAGGTTCAACCTAGTTCAGGAAAATAAGCAACTGTGCTCTATTTTAATGATTAAATAACTTATTGTAAATGTGCCCCATAGTATAAATAAACGATTTTATTACAATTTAGTACATAAGCATATAAAATTGCTAGTATGAAACGATTGGGTATTTGACCGGAAGGCTATAAATATACATTGCTAGCTTTTCCTGGCGGCATCGCCGACGTGGATGACGTAAAATATCCCACGGGACCGTACTACCGGGATTACATACCTAATAGCCGACGAAAAAGGTCACTGTCTCCTACCGCTGCGCCCGCGTAGCCGTCAACCATAATTATTTTGTTACGCGCAATTTTGAATCTGTGATATCTTTTATACTATTCATTTAAATGATATGATGTCAAGGCATATTTTAATCTAAATTAAATAACAAGCTTCATCGGATATAGATTAATATAATACCGGTCAAAATAGCTTCGGAAATAACAATGAAATTTTTATCAAATTCTGAAAAATAATAATGGTTACTGTGGGCCTTAGAAGATAGACATATAAATTAAAAAAAAAAAAATTTAAAAATAATAATATAAATGCCATCGCGGACTTTTTGTGGAATTTTTAAGATGAACAATACTGTAGAACATACATTTATTGTATCTTTTACGGTTTACGCGGCGAACGCCAGTAAAGCTCCCAATCGGAATGATTTTTTCCGACATCTTCAGCAATAATCGTTATATTTCAGCAAATTTACACAAAACTTTAATGAATTATACTCCAAAACATTCCGCAAGAATCACTCCGTTCATTGGTAAAAACCGTTTGAAAATCCGTTTGGTACTTTTTGTGTTTATCGCGGTCAGACAGACAGACAGGCGCGGCGGGGGACTTTGTTTTATAATACGTATGTAAGGATATGGTTTGAATTTATCCATTGTCAATACTAAAGCACAACCATGAGTTTACTTGCGGCTTCGCCCTCATGGAGGTCGGATACCTTCTAGCGGGATAAAAGTCCTATGTACCAGGTCAACCTAACCTAACCTAGGTCTATCTGTGTGCGAAATCAAAATCCTTTCAAACGTTAAGGCGTGAAAGGGATACTCGTACTTTCGCATTTTAATATTAGTAAGGATAAAGCATTTAAATCTACGTTAAATGTTTTTCTACTTCGTGAGACAAAGCGTTGTTTGATATTTATAAAAAATAATGTTTCGAACTAGAACAGAAAAGTCTAAAACTTCAACCAAATCTGCGCGACCAAAGCGTCTGCGAAACAGGAGCGTCAGTCGAGTGGCAAAAGCTGCCCGTGTTTATAAATGGCGACTTTTACACCTACGTGACCGTAACGCAGGAACACCGTTTCGGTAGAGCAGGATGCACGCTTCTTCACGAAGTTGGGCGAGGACGAGAGTGTAAAGAGCCTCTTCAAATAACTTCGTGCAACCTCGGCTCTTTGGGTGACCTGCTCGACTACAGCGCGAACCGAACTATGATCTGAATCATTGTTCGGTTCCCGTTGTAGTCATGCAGGTGTGCACGTTTAGTTTAGCGTTGTGGACGCTCCCGCTTCGCGACCCGCGTCACGCGTTGTGGTTGCGCAGATTTGAACCAAGCTTAAAGTTCTGTGAAAGTTCTTTAGAAAGTCTTTTTGTATTTTGGAAAACTGATAATAAACATATTTGTGTAATATGCTTGAACAGCACTTTATTCCTCGGGCATTAATTTACGTATCGCCGCCGCCGTCGTCACACTGAGGCAGTTTTTCAGGTATAACTTACTTTCAGCGTCAAGCAGGGATTTTAAAGATGCTGGTAGTCCATCTCGACCGGGCATACCGTCGTATCCACTTCTACCTGGAACAAGGATTGTAGTTGTAGCCGAGCTTTAATTCCTAGGTCAGGCAAATTATTTTAGAATTTTTACCAAAATAGTAAAAAAGCAACTCTTATGGTGCGACTTCGTCTGTCAAAACAAAGATAATTAGCCATTACGCCAATGGCGAATGGGGAATGGAATGGTGTCTTGCCAAAAAAATTAACATAACTTTTGTGTCAAGTTAAACCATTGGTTCAACCGTAAAACATAAAACAAATCAGCTAAAATTAATGTATAGGCATTTAACTATGAAAATGGAAAAATATTTTGCCTATTCTACTTCTGTACCCTGTACCGGTGACCGAGTCAAACTCGATCTTGGTCGGTTTATTTACCTCTTTCGCCCTTGGCTCCTTGTTGCCCGCCATATCCACGAGGGCCTGGCAATCCACTTATACCCATATCACCTTTATCACCTACGGAACCCCGATCACCTCCGGGGCCCTAGAATGTTAAATAACAGTAATCAATACTTAGGCCCAATATCACTAAACTCTTGCACCACAGGTCACTGACTATTATTATTTATTTAGCTACAACGGCTGTACTACACCCAATTACAGTAACTAAAATAAAAAAAAATAAGGAGACAATTTTAACACGCATTGAATTTACAAAACAAAAACATGAAAACATAAATTACTCACTAACGAGCAATATAAAAAAGCCACTTGCAGAGAAGGCTCAAAATTACCCCACGTCGTCATAGTTTCGATTATATCCTTACTGGCTAACATACGAAAAAAATCCTCTGAATATTAATTCAGGGGTAGTATATACGTATAATTTGGGCACGGCACAAATGTGGCGATAAGTCCCCTCTTTGAGAAGTGGCTAGAGAGGCGCCACGGCGTCCTCACCTTCCGCCTGACGCAGGTCCTCACCGGACACGGTTGTTTAGGGAGGTTCCTGTTCCGCATAAGGCGGGAGGAAACGCCTGGGTGTCACCACTGTGATCGCCCGGAGGACACGGTGGAGTATACGGTGGAGATCTGCCCGACCAGGCCTAAGGACCAGGCCCGGGTCGACGGCGCATTGTGTTCCACGCGCGCCTCAAAGAGATGTCGGCACTAACTGACGGGGTCCGTAAGGGCCAATGCCTGCCAGGGTTGCGAGTTTGTCCGAAATGGATATCGTAGCCCCGGCACACAGGCAACGGAAGGAACACGGGTGGGTTTTAGTCAGTAAAAGTCTGACACACCCTCCCGCTACGCCCAGAGCGGGAGAAGTTATTTGAAAAAAAAAGAAAAAAAGGGGGTAGTATATAATTAAGTAACATGTTGAGATTTTAGTTTTAGAACGACTAGAAATGCAATAAAACATTTCCGGATTCAATCCTACCTGGCTAACATTATATATGTCGCCGCGAACCTGTAAAAATTATAACATTATCCTATGCGTAACTATATGTTATAATTGTTATTCACCATAAAGTGCTATATGTTACAAGCATTAATCAAGGTATCAGTTCCTTTGAGATCAAACGCCATCTATTGCCAAGCTTGTGAACTCAGTCGATATCCTGTGGTAGTCGATATCATTGATAGTGAAATTATTAAACTAATTTCGATGTTAGAGCCAAAACTATAGTTGGAATTAAAAGGGAACATGATTTTTGGGTTTTTAGTCATATTGACAAGTGGTCGTTTGATAGTAAATTTGTTTATGACAAAGCGCTACCTAATGTCACGAAGATGGCGCAATTTGCGAATATTATGATCAATAACTGAATGTAATAATTTAATACGAGAACTAAATAAGTTTCAATAATAGAAAACCAACTATAAAGTAATAAGATTATTTTACACTGCAATTTACTAATCCACCTGCTTGTTGTTTGATTAAATTCCTTGAATCACAGGAAGTGTTGTCAAAAGTAGTAATATGGAAGGTGCAAAAAGTAATGAAGGTTTTAACTTAACTTTAATTCTGAATAACCTTTCTATTTATGAATATTAGCATTGTTTAATTATAAAATAATTAACTGATTATCATTTTAGCATTATTTATAAGTTTTATTGAACTAACTAAGTTATAAGATTTTGTATCGGAATGCGCGGTATGGCCGCGGACGTTTAGAAAAAAGGGAACACACAAGAATGGCGCGTGTTCAACCTCTGTAACATAATGTTTTGATTAAAAGAGTGGCTATGGAGTTTCTTGCCCGTTCTTCTCCATCAGTACCTACTTCGTTTTGGAATGGGCGACTAGCTTCACCAACTAACTTAAACTCAATGACTCAACTAACTTAAATTAAGTGACAAAGTGATAACTCAAAAGTGTAAACGTTATAATTGGAATAAATGCTTTGAGTTTGAGTTAAGAATTGTGTGTGATTGAAAACCAACTACCTATATCTACCATCAACTAAGAATTACACCGGACTCTAGTCAGACACGGCACAGAGTAGATACCCCGTCGTGTCATACGAGTATATATATACGAAAAAAATGCTCTGAATATGAATTCAAGGGTAGTGTATAATTTTGTAAAATCGGCAGATTTTAGTTTTAGATGTAAAACAATTTTGTTTTACGTCTAGAAATGTAAAAATAAGAACTGCAGATTTTACTTTTACATTTCTAGAAACAGGAGCGTCAATCGAGTGGTGAGCGCTGCCCGTGTTTATAAATGGCGCCTTGCACACCTACGTGACCATAACGCGAAAAACACTGCGTCGCCGTCGGTAGAGTGGGACGCACGCGTCTTCGCGAATCTGGGCGAGGACGAGAGTGTAAAGAGGCTCTTCGAATAACTTCGTGCAACTTCGGTTCGTTGGGCGACCTGCGCGACTATAGCGCGAACCGCACAATGATATGAATCATTGTTCGGTTCGCGCTGTTTAGAAATGATGTAAAAGTAAAATCTGTAGATCTCATTTAATTAAATATTAACTCTGAATTAATATTCAGAGCAATTTTTATCTATAATAGACAGTACCTTTTTTTTTTTTTTTTCAGGATGGGAAATCATCAAATGACTTCTCCCGCTCTGGGCAGAGCGAGAGGGTGTGTCAGACTTTTACTGACTAAAACCCACCCGTGTTCCTTCCGTTGCCTGTGTGCCGGGGCCGCGTTATCCCTTTCGGACAAACCCGCAACCCCAGCAGGCATTGGTCTTTCGACTCCGTCGGTTGGTGCTGACATCTCTTTGAGGCGCGCGTGGAACACAACGCGCCGTCGACACGGGCCTGGTCCTTATCGGACGGCGAGCTGCCCATTGCTCACCGTCCGCAAGCCCACGCCTACGGTGGCCGGAAGTCGGCTCGCGACTCCCGACGCCCGGGGCGTCTCCTGCGGCGACTAGGGCCGCGAGGGCGTGCAGCTTGCATCTCCCTCGCGCGCTCCGCCTCCTCCGAAGAAGGAGGTGACGGCCTCCCATGCAATCTCGCTCCGAACCATGGCCTGAACCAGGGCCGGACGCGAGAGATCGCCGCCGCCGATCGCCTCCGTGGGGACACGGTGGTGCTCCGCCCAAGCCAGGCAGACCTCCACCGTATGCTCCACCGTGTCCTCCGGGCGATCCACACAGTGGTGACACCCGGGCGTTTCCTCCCACCTTACGCGGAACAGGAACCTCCCGAAACAACCGTTTCCGGTGAGGACCTGCGTCAGGCGGAAGGTGAGGACGCCATGGCGCCTCTGAAGCCACTCCTCAAAGAGGGGACTTATCGCCGCAATTGTGGCGAGCCCAATAATAGACAGTACCTAAGGGTTAAAACTGAAAGTATGTTTTTATTACATTTCTAGTCGTTCTAAAACTAATATCTGCAGATTTTACTAAATTTTACTACACCTAGACGAACTTTCAGAGCATTTGTTTTTATGCTAGCCGGTAAGGATTAAAACTGGAAGTATGTATTTTTTTAAATTCATATTTTGTGTTTTATTTTCGATACTCCTCTTTGCTGTCAGACGTGGGGTAATTTTCTATGGGAAATGAGAATTCTCCTTTAAAAAATCTAAATATCTCCTAAGCCACACATGACTTTTACATAAAGAAAAAAATCTTGAAAACCCATAAAACTATTTTAGTGGCTTTTTTATATGGCTCGTCATTGTATGTCAACTTTGTCATCTTCAAACAATTCATAGAAACAGGACTTTTTAAATACTAATTTAAGTCATGAGTGTCATGGTCATGCAGTGGCAATGTCAGCTTAATCATACACTTTTGATGTTATAACTTCACAAGGCGATTTTAAATAAAGGGTTTACTTGGAATATTTGCCATTATGACGGACTGCTTGCATGCAGTAGTGAGAAACATGCTTATCGGGACATTTATATACTGACTAATAGGTTTAATGAAATTGGCTCGTACTTGGTTAGTACATTAAAAAAATATACCTTTGCCAAGCCTTCGGGGTGGATGTTGATGTTTGCTATATGTTTGAGCAATATTCTCTATAAGTTAATAATACAACGTGCCGCTACAATGGCGAAATTAATTTAATACACGGGTAGGGCTAGTGGCCAGTAAATATATTTTTTTTTTTTTTTTAAATCGTTAACTACAAAATAAAAATTTTCTAACGCTCGCCGACATAGGGCTCTCCCTTCTCTTCAATTCGCCTTCTATTTGCAGGTTATTCGTTTTATTTTCATTGATGCGAGGTTATGATCCGAGACCCCGGTAAATGACCTCTGCGCAAGAGTTGTTAAGTACAGGTTGCCCCAAGATGCTATTTTTGAAAATTGTAAATAAATCAATAAATAATAACGTTAAATTAAATTAAAATATCTTCATAAAAAGAAAACGCTAATCCGTAAACGTGTGTTAAATTAATGTCGCCATTAAAGCACCACGCTGTATACAAGTGTGATGGTTTTTACCTGATCACCCTTATCTCCCTTCATACCAGAAAATCCTGCGAAACCCCGGTCGCCTTTGTCACCTTTCTGACCTTGCATGCCCGGTCTCCCGTACGGCCCCTCCGAACCCCTATCTCCTTTGGGCCCTGAGCTGCCTCTATCACCTTTAGAGCCCGGAATGCCTAGCGGTCCGGACTCCCCCTCCGAACCCTTATCTCCTTTGGGCCCTGGGTAGCCTCCTTCACCTTTCATACCACCCAAGCCCGGTATCCCGTACGGCCCCTCCGACCCCTTATCTCCTTTGGGCCCTGGGTAGCCTCCTTCACCTTTCATACCTCGCATGCCCTGTTGTCCGTACATCCCCGTCCTACCCATATCTCCTTTGGGCCCTGGGTAGCCTCCTTCACCTTTCATACCTGGCATGCCCGATCGTCCGGGAAGCCCCGGCCAACCCATATCTCCTTTGGGCCCTAGGTAGCCTCCTTCACCTTTCATACCTGGCATGCCCGATCGTCCGGGAAGCCCCGGCCAACCCATATCTCCTTTGGGCCCTGTGTTGCCTCGATCACCCTTATAACCTGGCATGCCTGGTGGTCCCAACGGCCCCATTGGCCCTATATCACCCTTTTGTCCAGGTATAGAAACGGTTCTTATGTTCTCGTCCATTTCTGAATTACTTCTATTGGCATGAGGTTCGCGAAGCTGTTAAAAATAGTAATAAAATTAAGAAATTTTCAATCCAAATAGGACACGATTATTGGTTGTCTTTCTTTAATTTGATAAAAAGATTGCAATAAACGCAAAAATACCATAAAAAAAAACAAAAATGATATTTTAGAATTTTGATGTTTGGTGAGGGGGTCAGTTTAAAAATAGCCTATAACATACTTATAAAAAAAAAATGTGTTTACCAGTGTCACTCGAAAAAGGGCATTTTATTCATAAAAAGGGCATTTTATTCATAAAAAGGGCATTTTATTCATAAAAAGGGCATTTTATTCACAGTGAATAAAACTCTCTTTTAGTCGCTGGGTGAATTTGAATTGATAACAGTGAATAGAACTCTATTTTAGTCACTGAGTGAACAAAAACATTTTGAATTTGAAACAAGTATATTCAATCCTTTGTTCTCTTCAACCTGTCTAGCCTTTTCCCAACCATGTTGGGGTCGGTTTCCAGTCTAACCGGATGCAGCTGAATACATGTATATATTTATGTATGTATATATTACATGTAGCGACTGCCCTATCTGACCTCCACAACCCATTAACGGGGTAATATGATACCCCTTGGTAAGACTGGTGGTCAGATTTTCGGGCTTTTGACGACCCGTAACGACTATCAAAGATCCACGAATGACAACTGGGATCAACGGCTTAACGTGCTTTCCAAGCCACGGAGGAGTATCTGTATGTAAGATGGTCACCCTCTACTGACCAATCCGCAAGCGTAGCTTAATCTCATGGATCGTGCGACTATTAGGTTTTTTTTTTCTCTTATTACCGACCATATAATATCATGTGATACATTTTAATTTAAATACTATACTACTATTTATTTTCTCGCAGTCAATGGTAAAAAGTAGAGAACACAAAGCGTGAAAAAAGAAATCTCGCTCTCTCTCCGCTCAGGGTTCTAATCTAGAATCTCGCTCTCTCTCCGCTCAGGATTCCAATCTAGAATCTCGCTGTCGCTCCGCTCAGGATTCTAATCTAGAATCCCTCGCTACGCTTGTGATTCTACTCTAGAATCCTTTGCTGCTCTCGGTATCCAACTCCCCTCGAATTAAATTCCCTTTTATTCAGTTGTTCTTTATTCTATTATTCCGTTTTATTTGTCAAACACAAATTAAACGGATTTTTTTAAAAAAATATGTACGTACCTTATCGCAAATAAACTTGAATGTGTCATCATCAGCATCAGTGTGCAAGCTTATTTCTTCAATGATACCCTGAAAGATTAAAAAAATCTTAATAAAACTTCTCTTTCGAGACACACAACATACGTACGATATGAAAAAAAACCCTGTTCGATCCGAAAGGGTTACTACATAGGTACTGCAATAACATTACCAAAAACGATTTTTTTATTTTATTATTATCGAAAATAAAAAAGGTATTGCTATTTAAAATTCCCCTTTTTAGGGTTCCGTAGTAAACAAAGAACCCTTATAGTTTCGCCATGTCCGTCTGTCTGTCCGTCTGTCTGTCTGTCTGTCTGTCCGTCTGTCTGTCCGCGGCTTAGTTCAGACACGGTTAGTACTAGAAAGCTGTAATTTGGCATATGTATACATATTAATCATACCGACAAAGTGGTAATATAAAATCAAGAAAAATAATATTTTTTTAGGGGGTCTCCCCTACACGTAAAGTGGGGATGTTTTTTTTTCCTCATCTACCCCATGTTGTGGGGTATCGTTAGGATGGTCTTTCAAAAATATTGTGAGTTTGTCACTACCATTTCCGGATTCATTCAAAAAATTTCAGTTTAAAGCTTAATATTTCGCAAACGGATGCGAAATAATAAAGCTTTTAACTGAATTTTTTTGTTAGAGTCAAGTGTCCCCCCCCCCCTTCCAGCTAAATGGTTGTACTTGGACTTGTGAAAAAATTCACAGCAGTAGTACATATAACGAAATTAAAAGGAAAACTATCAGACCTAAGTGGGCTGTACAGGTTAACGAGTAATAATCGACCAATTTAAATTTGCGGTTTGAAAAACATGATCTCCCATACATTCCGTATGGGAGATCATGAATTCAAATGATACCTCTTTAATAACATAACATAACATTACGCCTGTAATCCCCGAAGGGATAGGCAGAATTACACCCACATTGAATCAGTCATGTTTAAGTCCCATCTCTACACGGTCATTTTTAATTCACTGTTAGGAGGTGAAAGTACTCATGATTATAAACAACTTTCACTATGGGACCAACTACGAAATAGCAAAAAAAAAACTTCTGTTTCATACATTTTCATCGGGTAAATATTGCATTTTTGTATGAAAAATCTATTTTCTTTTTCGATATTTCAATACGTCTCATAGTGAAAGTTGCTCATAATCATGAGTACTTTCACGCCCTGAAAGTTTAACAGTGAATTACAAATCACTATGTACATATTTTATGTATATTCGTTTCGAAAAGGTGACAGTCTAGTGCAGGAGTCACCAAATGGCGGAGTGCGTTCCGGATCGGACCGCCGCCGACCTTATTTGTTCAGAGCTTAAATAAAAAGTAAAAACCGGCCAAGTGCGTGTCGGACCACGCACAATGAAGGGTTCCGTAGTTGGGATGAATTTATCCCAAGAACAAACTTAACATTGTAGTTGAAAAACATGGAGAACATGTTTTTCACACACACACTTGGCCGGTTTTTTTGTACCTAAATTACCCCAAACACATAGAAAATTTGCAACAGGGGTCATAAGCTATGACTTGTAGACACCCCCTTAACGACGGCCACCTGCGCCCCTTGTAAAATTCCCAATTGAAAAAGAATGTGGCTCAACCTGGGAGTCGAACTCAGGACCCACATGTTTGACAGTCGCGCTTGCAACCACTAAACCAACGATACCTACTAACTAACCAAGAAGAAGATGACCCGCGTAGCGTTAAGGTACGGATAGACATGTTCATTACTAGCACGAAAGAATGCCATTACTCACCGTCACTTGTCCCTACTTATAGGTTCATTAGAAAACCAGCGTCAGACAGTATTTGTCTGGCATTAATGCTGAAATGAAACTTGTTGGCGCAGCCGTGAGGCACACATTATTTTTGTTAAAATATTATTTTCACTATTTTTATTTTGTATTTTGTGTTTGAAATGAAATTAAATGAAATGAACTTGTTTATTCTGTAAATAGAATATTGGAATCACTTTTACACGTCATTAAAAAAAGAAAAAAACTAGCTAGATGAGTACGGCGTTTCCCATCTGACTACTCTAAGAAGAAAGGCCGAAACAAATTCAGAGGTGTTTAGTCCAGAAAATATCTTGGTCAGGCCATATGAGGACCATATAGATTAGTGTCTGAAATGGTCTTTTAAGAAAAGAACCACACAGATTTGAGTGGACCGGTCCAGTCAGTGCTAGCATTTGGCAGTAAACTCGGAACATAAAGAGCTCAACTCGACGAACAATACCAAAGAAAGGACATTTGGGTAGGCCGCATAATTTTCCCAAACTGCCAGACCATCATTAAAATTAACTGAGAAAAAAAAGTCATGAACAAAAAGAAAAATTAAAAAAAATATCCACATCGTCCTCACATTCACAATAATTAAAATAATATAATACTTTACAAAATAATCATGTCATTTTGTATGTAGTTTTCAATAATGTCAATAATTCAAAGTTAATCGTTAATTCATTCGTTTGTTCATTAATGTTTCACGAACTGTATCCAAATAAACATTATTATTTCTTTCCATTATTGAGCTATTGCTGCTTAGTAGCACGTGTTTCGAAACATTACTTGTAATGAGCATGCTTATTTCGAGTATGCAAAACATTCGATATTTTCGAGCATGCTACTGCAGAGCATGATAATTTTAAGCATGCTTTTGTCTAAGCATGTGTGTCAGTACATATAAGCAAATCCCTGAATATGAGCCAACACTGGATGGTGCGATGGTGTTTAATAGATGATTAAAGGCAATTTTTCCAAATTTTCTCTTCGAAAGAACATAAAGAGGAATTTAAGCAATATTAAAAAAAAAATGTTAAATAGGTTCAGCCGTTCTCGAGTTTTGCGTATAGCAACACATTTAGCGATTCATTTTTATTTATATAGATTATTCATGTTAAAATGATTTCTTGGATCAAATTATCATAGTCAGTGAGTGTGATTGGCAAAATAATAATTTATCAGTATGTTGTTAATATTCGATGTAGGGTAGGTACGTAATAAGTGCAGAGATAAATTTTAGACTAGACGATAAGAAATGTTACTTATTATTTATTTCAAAGAACATTAGATATTTCATCAGTAGGTTATCAAATGACGGACGAGATAACAACTGGGAACCGGAAAAAGAAGGTCTGTGAAGGTCTCAGTTTAATATTTGCGCTTAGGTATCTTGACTATCCTAACTAATATTATTAATGCAAAAGTGAGTTTGTTTGTTTGTAACGGTTTCACGCTAAAACGGCTGACCGGATTTGGATAAAATTTAGCACATGGGTAGACCATAACCTGAATTAGGACATGGAATACTTTCTATCTCGCTATTGCCACGGGATCGAGGCTTATGCGGGTTATGCGGGTAAAGCCGCGGGGCGTAGCTAGTCCTATCCTAACTAATATTATAAATGCTAAAGTGAGTTTGTTTGTTTCTTTGTTACGCTTTTACGCGAAAACGGGTGAACGGATTCGCATGAAATTTGTCCGACACGCCCTCCCGCTCCGTGCAGAGCGGGAGAAGGTATTTGATAATTTCCCACGCAAAAAAAAAGAACAGGCTGTCATGTGGGTGTTGACCTCAGGACGAGCAACCGTACGTCAACTTGCTCCCGCGTCACCAGTTCTGGCTCTGTATATTTTGACTGCTGAGGCCTAAACTACAAACGAAGTTACAGGAAAGTTTTATCAAAATATGGCTGTTATATTTTAGTATATTATGGTGTCTTACGACTCCCACGCGAACGAAGTCGCGTGCGGAAGCACAAGACAAACAACAACAATAACAATCATAACAAAAACAATTATGTACTTGCAATATACAAAACGAAAATGACGTTAATCGGCTCAGCTTATCATGAACAAATATTCATGAAAAAAAAATCATCGATTGTACAACATCTTCCTTATTTCAAAGAGGATTGTAAAAAATATAATTATAAAACTTATTAACTAAAAATTAAACCGACGAAAAAAGTCACTGAAAAGCAAAACATAAATAGTAAAAAAAACAACTATAGGTTCTAAATTACTTATTTTCTTATTATTATATCCTTTATTTCATTTTATACATATAAATTATATTTTATATATTGGAATAAAAGAATATAAAAACATTTAAAAATAAAAAAATAGTACCCAATCGGTATCGGGAACAGGGTCCAAGCTACCGGTGGTCAGGGCTCCTGAGATAGGAATCACCTAACGATACGCGCCGTGTCCAGCAGTACCGCTGGATATTATTATTATTATTAATCAAGCTGCCAGCATTTTACTTGCCCATTTTTGTTTGGAGCTGACTCAACACTAGTCATTAAAAAAAAGTGTGTGTATGTCAGCTCCAACACACGATAGGAGTTTACTCCATAATAGGCAAAGAGGGTAAATAAACGCGTCTCTTAAAATTTAAAAATAAACCCATCAACATCAACCGATTAAAATTCAACCAACCTCAAACTTGAACCTCGTCGACGTTGAATGAGCCAATTTAAGCTTCATATCTTCCGTCAGCACCACATTTTTATCTTTCAGCAAAGTCAACTTTTCAGGTAACTTATTACAGTTCACGTAAAAATCTGCTGTATCATCTCTGACATAAACCACGACTTTGATCCATTTGTCTTTGAAGTCCTTATTAAATACATAAGAAATCGAATCGCTTGGCGAATACAACTCAGTAAACAGAGTTATTCTTGAAACATTATGGCCAGCAGGTTTTATGCATAGGCTCATGACTATACGATCGTTTTGTGTTATGGAGAACAAACATGATGATTTGCCGTTGTAGGATTTGAAAATGGCCGTCACGACGAATGGAGCTGTTAAGTTCAGGCCAACAAGGCTTGTATCTCTGGGATCTACATATACAGGCTCACCGTTGGTAAACTTATATGATGAATAAATATCAGCAGAGTATGCATCGTCCACTATTTCTACGTCATCCGGTGGTATAAGTAGTGTATGTTTTGTATCTGAAAACAAAATAGTGAATTTATAAAAACCTACTTTTTTGAAGTTTCTCAATCTGCCTAGCCTTTTCACAACTTTGTTGGGGTCGGCTTCCGGTCTAAGCGGATGCAGCTGAATACCGTATTTTACATGGAGTGACTGCCTATCTGACCTCCACAACCTAGTAACTAGGTAATACGATACCCCTTAGTAAGACTGATTGTCAGACTTTCAGGCTTCTGACGACACGTAACGACTGTCAGAGATTCACGAATGACAGCCGGGACCAACGGCTTAACGTGCTTTCTGAGGCACGGATGAGTCTCGGTATGTTAAGATGGTCACCCATTCACAACCGTGCAAACCGTGCGACTATTATTACTTAGCCACGAGCTCCTCTTGTTTGAAGTTCTTGGTTGTTAATTTTGTTTTTGACACTTCGTCATGTGATTGCGTACCACAAAGGGTTAAGGTTAACCTACTCTCTGGTTAACTTCACAAGAAGGCTATCTCTTAAACTGGTGGCTTGGGTACTTTGCAAATGTTAATTTGATGAAACATTCTGACATAACAAAGAAACTCTTCGTGACTCAGAGTCGTCGTCATTTCAGAGTGGACAAACTATACCGAAAAGTATTTCAGTATAGTTTGCCCAATCTGAAATGACGCGCCCCACTACCACATTTACGCACACGGTAATGCGGATTCCTATGGGTAACGCGGTAGTGCGTCGCGTCATTTCAGAGTCGACCAGCTATACTCGTAGATATTAAACGAACTATTCGGTAAAATTATAATTTTAGCACAAAACTAAACTTGCCAAATGCATTTGTAGTCCTCCTGTACACAACACATGCAGCTATAATAACATATCTGAAACAAAAGAACACATTTATTCTAAAATTTATTAATTTCTTCTTTAATTTTTTTCTTAAAATTAATTTCTTAAAATTAATTTATTAAAATTATTTCTTAAAATTAATTTCTTTATTTTTTTTCATTTATTCGAAAATTATTTATTCATTTTTGTTATTACTTCAAATTTATTTATTAATACTGAACAAGTTCCATTTATAAACCAACTGGTTGCGCCCCGAAGTTTCACCCGCATAAGTCTCGATCTAGGGAATATCGGGACAAAAGTATCCTATGCCCTAACCCAGGTCATTATCTACCCATGTAAACATGTAGATAGTTATTGTATATTTATTTTATTTTTATATCTTATTTATAAATCATTGTATGCTGCACTTCCACGTCTCTAGCTGCACCCCGCAGTTTCACCCGCATAAGTCACAATCCCGTGGGAGTGTTGGGATAAAAAGTACTCAATACTCAATACTCAATACTTTATTGCATTCCATAATGTGAGATAAAACAGTTGGTATGTTAGACATTGTATCAATCATGGACCCTGTCGGGCACAGCAAAGTTAATTAAATGATAATAGGAGAGAGGATGAAGGCGCTTTTTGTTTAGAAGAATTAAATGAAAATATATTACTTTAAAATGTTATGTAGCTTCTTTGGTATTTATACTTTGTATCATAATTATATTTAATTGCGTAATTATAATCCTATTTGTATGAGTCTATGTGTATGAGTCTTAATATTTGGGTTTAATTTATTGCATGATTATACTAAAATTATAAAAATATTCAAATTATTAGTGTGTCTTTATTATTGAAATGAGATTTAATTAGTTATTTATTATAATTAATTTAAATTTATAGTATTTACGCGTTTTTAAAATAAGTTAATTTATTAATTTTAATTGAAAATTAAAAGGAAATGTCGGTATTATGTCAAAATGTTTTTATTGTTGTTGAAATTTATCGTCAAAGTATTCGTCAATAGTGTAGTAGCTTTTAATTATTAGGAATTGTTTCAATTTATTGATAAATATATTATTGTTATTAGTATTTTTAATGTATTCTGGTAACTTATTGTATACTTTAATAGACATAACAAATGCACTGGAAGAATGCATTTTTAATCGTGAAGTGGGTATGTTAAGTCTATTTTCATGTCTGAGTGATATTTTAGTTTGAATATCACCTCTTTTAGTATAGAATTGAGGATATTTTCGTACAAATTTACAAATTTCAAGTATGTAGAGGGAAGGCAGGGTTAATATTTTAAGGTCTTTAAAGTGGGGTTTACAGGAGTCAGTTACTTTGATATTCATTAAAATTCTAATCATTTTTTTCTGCAGAGTGAATAGTGTCGGTGCGTCTGTGCTATTTCCCCATAATATAACTCCATACTTTAGCCACGCGAATGCGTACGCATAATACGTAACCAGTGCTGTTTTAAGGTCGGTTGTTTTCTTAACTTCTCGGAGGGCATATGAGAACTTGGATAATTTCGTTCTAATTTTTAGAATATGTGATTTCCAATCTATGTGTGAATCTATGTCAAGGCCTAAAAGTGTGAATTTATTTACAGTTTCTAATTTTAAATCGTTATATTTGAATCTAATAGTTAAAGGGTTTTTTTGTCGTGGGTGGAAAGTTATTATTTTTGTCTTGTTAAAGTTAATTTCGAGGTTGTGTTCGTTCATCCAGTGTGTTGTAGTGTCAAGTATAGAAGTAAGTTTTTGGTTTAAATTTATGTTATTATCACATGAAGTTAAGATCGATATATCATCGGCGAATAATACGCATGACTCATTGATGTGGTTGGGAAGATCGTTTATGTAAACAAGGAATAGCAGGCACCCTGTTACGCTTCCTTGTGGTATAGAAGCGTTTATGGGTATACTTTGGGAACGTATTAATTCTATTTCTTTTGATTTATGATTGTAATGTTCTACTTCTACAACTTGATCTCTATTTTTTAAATATGATGTGAACCAGTCGTAACTTTTTCCGCGGATACCTATGTTATATAGCTTATTTAATAATATATCAAATTGTACTTTATCTCCTAGGTCCTAATCCAGGTGTGGTCTACCCAAATGCCAAATGTTATTCAAATCTGTTAAGCCGTTTTAGCTAAAAAACTCGTAAATGTGAACTTTTATTATATTAGCTAGGAAGTTAGGAAAGCAAATGCCCGCGACTTCGTCCGTGTGGATATCGTACTTACCCCTTCGAACTTTAACACCCCCTCGTGTGGAAGCCCGAAGCGTAAGTTCCATTTAGAGGGTAATTTTGTTTTTTTTTACATTTTAATCTTTATTATTTACCTAGATGAATGTTTGTGTTAAGTTTCAAGATTCTAAATCGAAGTAATGAGAATGTTCATACAGACTGTATTCCCCCTTTTCACCCTGACAGGAGTTTTATTTTTGAGAAATCGTTTAATACGTTTCTAATATTACATTTTATATTATTAATACCAACATTGAGTTAATTGAAGCAAGCAGTAAACATTTTGATAATCCCTTTTCACCCCTATATAGGTTTTTAGAATTTTCGCAAAATCCTTTCTTAGTACACAGTTTCGTTTTCGGGCACGCCACAATTGTGGCGATACGACACGGCACCTCACCTTCCGCCTGACGCAGGTCCTCACCGGACATGGTTGTTTCGGGAGGTTCCTGTTCAGGATAAAACTGGAGGAAACGCCCGGGTGTCACCACTGTGTGGATCGCCCGGAGGACATGGTTTAGCATACGGTGGAGGTCTGCCCGGTTTGGGCGGAGCACCACCGTGTCTCCACGGAGGCAATCGGCGGCGGCGATCTCTCGCGTCCGGCCCTGGTTCAGGTCATGGTTTGGAGCGAGAGTACATGGGAGGCCGTCACTCCCTTCTGTGAAGCATTAATGCTCACGGGGAGGAGGTGGAACGCGTGAGGGAGACGCAAGATTCGCGCCCTCGCCGTCGCCTCGTCGGATCCGCAGACGCAAGCCGACTGCCGGCCCGGGTCGACGGCGCGTTGTGTTCCGCTCGCGCCTCAGAGAGATGTCAGCACCAACTGACGGGGTCCGTAAGGGCCAATGCCTGCCAGGGTTGCGAGTTTGTCCGAAAGGGATATCGCGGCCCCGGCACACAGGCAACGGAAGGAACACGGGTGGGTTTTCGTCAGTAAAAGTCTGACACGCCCTCCCGCTCCGCCAAGAGCGGGAGAAGTTATTTGATAATTTCCCACCCTCAAAAAAAAAAAAAACAAAGTACACAGTTTCGTTTTAAACTACAACTATTGTACAAAATTAAAATGTATATCTTTAATGGTTCGGGTTTTGCGAGAGTCTTACGAACATACACCGTTCTACGTATTATAATACAAAGTGGTCAAAAACAATCTCTAATCACGTTTTTTGAATGAATGACTGATCATTTATTTGTCCGAAACATGAGTATGCACACACAAAGCATGCAAGATGTTATGTACATTGCAGAAAGAATCACAGTCATGTTTTACCTTAACGGCGTAAAAATATGTATTATATTAATTTAAAATTTTTGTGGGAAAATTACTTTTTTTATTTATTAAGTATTATTTTTTACTCAATTCTGACAATATTTTTGATTTCCTAATTTTGGTTTTCGTTTGAAATGAACCGAAAAAAGGTAAGTCAACGGTCATTAAGATTAATACTTACCACCCGAAAATAAAAAAAATAAAAAAAGAGGTCGTTTTGGCAAACCAACGGTCCTTAAGAGTTTTTAAAACTACTGGGAAGCATACTACGTTTATTTAATTTTCAGGGTCTGTACGAATTTTGTCGAACAAAATATTTCCCTTTGAGCTAAGATATCTCTTAATAACTATAAATATTCACAGATCAAATTAGCTTACGAGTACATGGTGGTATTCGGAAAGCCCTTATTACATCATAACATCATCTCACGTCCACTCAAAGATATTGAAATCGACAGCGAGTCGTTGCGTGTGTACTTAGCATTACAAGAGGCTTTAAAAAAAACATTTTTAACCTCTGTAAACGGGCCACCCTGTATAATGATTAAAAAACAGAAAAAATAAATACTCACAATATTTTCATGCTGAACTTTAAAATTAGAATTTCTTATTTTTTACACTTCTATACGTTTGCGTAGTGCGTCTGTGACTGGCTTATCGCCGGCGCGATAGGGTTCCGACTATAAATAAAAGACTGGTCAAGTGTGAGTCGGACCACACACAATGGAGGGTTCCGTAGTTAGGATGAATTTATCCCACGAACAAAATTAACATTTTATTTGAAAAACATGTTCTCCCATACGTTCTAACTCCAAATGAAAGTTGGTGGGCATTACTCGTTAACTTGTAACCTACTTAGCTGTGATAGTTTTCCTTTAACTTCGTTATATACAGGGTGGCAGGGACATCCAAAGAGAACCATTTAACTGGCAAGGATACTGACACACACTTGACTCTAACAAAATTAACACTATAAAGCTTAATTCAAAATTCAAAATTCAAAATTCTAAAGTCATTTATTCAAACTAGGCTGAGAATCAGCACTTTTCGAACGTCAAAATTACATAAGACAGTCCCCCAAAACGCCCACCCTTCACCACTTCCTAGTGCATTAGCTGGGAAGAAGAAGTGGCGCAACAAACTCCCCAGCAGCACAGCTGTCTGTTCAGTTAGAAGAACAAAAAAATAAGATTCTATATAATAGTATTCAAAATAATTTAGATAATTTAGATTACGCAACACAAAACATAATTTAAATTATTAGCCATATGTTAGCTAGCACACGCCAATATACCACACAACATCATCGAGAACTATACTCAGGCAGAAATAAAAACTAAACGTAAACAGAACTTATCTAAATAAAAGCCTCCAGGCATAAAGGGCGTGCCCGCTTACATATAGTTGTAACTGGAAGTTATAAATGATAAACTAGGACCATCGAGATAAAATAAATAAAACAAACAGTTAATTACTAATAACAATAACTAATATGATCAATTGTCGAGGTCACTAGCTAACCACATATTGCAATACAACTCATTAGAAAAAACATTGTAATGAGTAGATTATGTCAACAATAAATTGAAATAAAATTAAAAATAGCTTGACTTATAAAGTCGAATAAAAAAATAAAAAAAATACAATTATATAAACTCATATAACTTGTCAGTAGGTAATCTGGAGAAAGAACATAAACATTGTCTTGAGTTAATCACAGCGACCAACTATTCTTATCATTTAAGTAGTCGTTTATAGAATAGTATGCCTTTTTTTTTTTTTTTTTTTTTTTTTTTTAAAAACGTTGCCCCACACTAAGAATTTCTTCTTGTATCGTGGGTGCGTTTACAAACATGGAAACTTACATACACTAACACCCAGACCCGGAACAACTACTTGCAGATCATACAAATATTTGTTCCGTGCGGGGATCGAACCCGCGACACGTTGCGCAGCAGTCGATCGCTCAGCCACTGCGCCAACCTTTGAACCTTTGAACAAAGCTTGGATTTTACTTTCGTTTTAAACGCATCAAAAGGCAAATCTAGCAAAGAAGAGGGTAGCTTGTTATAAAAGGTTATACCAAGCCCAACAAATGAGTTATGAACCTTATGAAGCCGGTGAAAGGGAGCTCGTAGTTTGTCCTTATTTCTAGTGTTAACATTGTGAAAATCACTGTTTTTAGTGTATAAGTGTATATTTTGCCTAATATATAAGATGTTGGCGAAGATGAATTGGGACGCCACCGTGAGGATACCAATATCTTTGAAAAAATCTCTCAGAGAAACTCTGGCACCTAGCTGGTAAATAGCTCGAACAGCTCGTTTTTGAAGGACAAATATATTTTGAATATCAGCAGCTTTGCCCCACAGCAGAAGACCGTAGGACATAACGCTATGAAAATAACTAAAATAGACTAACCGAGCTGTATCGACGTCAGTGTATTGTCTTACTTTCCTGACGGCGTAGGCGGCCGAACTGAGCCTTCCCGCTAGGCTCGATATATGTGGGCCCCACTGAAGTTTGGCATCTACTGTTATGCCCAGAAAAACTGCCGAGTTTACAGACTCAAGCACCTCTTTATCTAAGACGATGTTGGGTCCTAGATTTCTAACATTTGGTAGGGCGAACTTTACACATTTCGTTTTCTTGGCATTGAGAACTAGGTTATTTGTCGTAAACCAATCCGTAACCATTGAGAGAGCACTGTTTACATCGTCTAATATTTGTCTAATATTTCGCAAACTGAATCCACAATCGAAAAATGGATTTGACAAACCCGCAATATATTTGGCCTATCCAACGACACCCCACAGCATGGGAAAGACGAGAAAAAAATATATAATAATTTTATTTTACCATTTTATCGGCGTGATTACTATGTGGGTATGCCGAATTACAGTTTACTAGTATTTAAAGAGTCTCTGAGCTAAGTCGCGGACAGACAGACAGACGGATGGACATGGCGAAACTATAAAGGGTTCCTTGTTGACTACGGAACCCTAAAACGGAACCTTTGATGTTGTATTGTTTTAATACTGGTATAATTAATAATTTTTCATTTTAAATTATCCGTCTGTCACACAGGTTTTTCTCTACGCAACATTGGAGTGTGGCGGCATCTACATCGCCACATGCGAACTACGCATCAAAGACCCGTCGTCACACAAATCTTGCATCGCGCAGTTAGAGTTTACCGCGCGATGGACATATATACAAGCTCCCAACTTCAACCTCTGGGCAATTGCCCGCCAGACACGACACCCGTCTGGTCTTTTCTATGGTGGATGAGTGAACTTTACACCCTGTTCCTCATACCACTAAAGGAGTTAAAATTTTGGCAAAAAAGTTAGGACTTAGTGACTTGCACATAGATCGCCAGTCAACGACCGAAAAAGTATTTATTTTTATTTATTTGTCAGTTCAATCCTAAGAAAAAAACATTTAATATCCTATTCGGTAACCTTTAAAAGAGAGCTCTTTTAAAGGTTACCGAATAGGATATTAAATGTTTTTTTCTTTAAGAAATATAGCTCAAATTTGCCAAAAATATCCTTCTCTTCTTAATAATAGGTATAATTCTTCTGTATGTCTGTATATGTCACTGAACTCCTCCTGAAAGACTGTACCGATATTTATGGTGTGTATTTGAGTAGATGGTTTGGATCACTATTGGACCCGGCAGGTGGAGGCGGGCGAAGCCGCGAGCAGAAGCAAGTCTACTATAAAAGGGCATGATTCTGTTCCACTTACACAACACACCATTATTATTCTCGAGACGGTAAAAAAATTCAGCCGGTATAAGGTGTTAACAAAGTTACTTTAGAAAGAGGTGCTTTAGACCGTCGATCTGAATAACTTTTACTATGGGACCGATATCGAAAACGCGAAAAAAAAATTGCTGTCCCATACAGTTCAGAACAGTAGGTTTTAAACTTTAGTATGGAACAGCAGATTTTTTTTTCGCGATTTTAATGTTGGTCCCTTAATAAAAGTTATTCAGTTCGATGGTCTAAAGCACCTCTTTCTAAAGTAACTTTTTTAACACCTTATACCGGCAGATTTTTTTTTTCCGTCTCGAGAATAATATGGTGTGTTGTGTAAGTGGAACAGAAGCCATGCCCAGGAATATTTGCTTGTACCATTGAGATAAAATAGTTCCAAATATCCTTAAAAAATCATGAAAAATATCCATCCTACGACCCGTGCGTAAAACGAATAATAGCCAAAATAGGAGATGGTAAAATGCGTAAGGTACGATCGCGCATGAATGAAAGTTGTACGTGCGAGCGAAAATTAAAAAAATTAAAGCAGCTGTCATTTATTAAAAAAAACAAGAAATAAGAAGTAACAATTGCAGGTTTTTACTTTCTAAGACCTATGTAGTATTTCTCTCTATCAAATAAAATAAAATTCATTATTAATTTTTTCCCTTGACGCTTTGTCATTTCCACATGACCGTTCCACAGAATGCTTTGCATTGCTCAGTGTTTGTGTTTGGTTCGAACCCCCAATATTGTGTGAGCCCGACTCGCTCTTACCCGGTTCTTTATTTTACTCTGTTGATACCTTGACCAGTTAAGGTTAAGGTTAAGGTTATCCATGATACTTTATACTCGTATTATTTATCATACTTTTATTATCTGTTACAAAAAAGTTGGCACGTATTATGCGATTTTTTCTTGCGCAGAATTTAAACCAATTATAAAAAATAGTATAATTGCGTCTTCAAGTAATAAAATATGGTTTACACTAAAAATAGGCCTTATGAGTTGTAAGGTTATATTTTAGAGTTGACCACAGTTCAAGTTCAGTTCGGTCAGTTGTTGGTTGTTGCCAATGCCTAAGCTAAGATAAGTTAATATCTTGTAATTATAGGTATATTTATTTATCTAAATTATTTTTAGATATATTTTTTATTTAAGACCTATTCAGAGTGCCCTAACGCTTAGGCTCACTTGCACGATAAATCATTAAATGCGTTTACGGCAAAAGTGCCAAAAGTTCCGTTTGCAAGCCTCGTAACGATTTTTGCAATTTGGAGGTCAGTATTAGGGTTTATGACATTAGTTTTTTTACATTCTGTGATTACTTCCTCACAAACAGACTTATTAATTGTAATTTTTTTATCGACTACTTTTACAATGTTTGTAAATATGTGAGCACCATGTATCATTCATTTTTAATTTATCTGTCGTTGCTTCATTTTTAATTATTTTAACCTATTGTGATCATTTTATTCTTGCTGCATCGTTTTCACGTAATTAATTATATAATGAATGTACCTATACAAAATATTGTAAATCATTTTAAAAGAGTAACGGGGTAGTTTCTTGCCCATTCTTCTCCATACGAAAACTACCTTTTGGAAGGGGCGACTAGAATCAATTCGATTATTTTGTAAATTTTGACGTTCAAAAGTGTCTATTTGAAATAAATGATTTGACTTTGAGTAAACTTTGATCAAAATATGATTCGCGACCGTAACAAAGATTATTATTATAAAAGATAATAATAATTAAAGATTATTATTATTAGACGTATTTATAGAATTGTAGGTAATCAGTGTTGATGGATTTCAATTGGATCGTGTTATATAAAATATATCCGTAATTCTTTATTTGTCTTCACAACTGTTTGACTGGATTGAACTGACGCCAGACTGATCGTCTAAAGTCCACTTAACAAAAAGTTTCGTCACAGTCTGCACAGAGTCCTAGGCGCTAGATTAAATTTCAACTATTACTTCTATTGTTTTTTAATCCTTAATGTTCCAACAAGGTTGTCATAAAATGTTTATCCTGCAATACAAATTGTTGTCTATTAAATTGTTGAGATAGGCATTGTAATAAAGATGTAATTAGTACAATAGCTGGAAACAATTGGCTTAATCAACATATCTACGAAAGTGCGACATTCATTGGCAATATTTTAAACTACACAGCTACACACCTATATTCGTTTTGTAGACAGCTCTTTAGATTAAGACATAAATATTAATAATGTCTCTCGCATCCATTATTTGAATTGCCAACTATTTCTGATGAGCACCACTTCTTCTTCCCAGCTAACGCACTAGGAAGTGGTGAAGGGTGGGCGTTTTGGAGGACTGTCTTATGTAATTTTGACGTTCGAAAAGTGTTGATTCTGAGCCTAGTTTGAATAATGACTTTTGAATTTTGTTCTTATTTTGATATGATGTAATTATTTTGACTGCCTCGTTGATCTGTAGGTCACAAGCGCTACTGCTGAGCATGAGGTGTCCCATTCCTGGGTCGGGAACGTGTTATTGGGTTTTTCCATCTCGAATTTGGATTATTGTCCGGTTGATGGCAATAGGCTCACCCCCTATTACATGGGACTTAAACATAACTGGCGAAATGTGGGTGTACTATAGGTACATCTCTGCCAAACCCTTCGGGGAACAAGGGCGTGATGATGAACGTATGTATAATCATTTTTATGTGGCCAATTATACAACTTCGTTGAAGATAAGATATATCAACTGTTACTATTACATGCTTCTGCATATACCAAAGTATGTATAGTATTCCTTATCGATTTTGATAATATTGAACCTTGTATAGGTAGTATGTATGTAATCGCCTTAAAAACATACCAAAGTTCTGCATACAAATTGCTAACACATTTTTACTTGGATTACAAACCAAAAAGTACGCTCCTTAAAATTACCATAACTGCTTGATTCCTGAGGCCCAAGTCTACTAAACAAACATTACAATAGTCCCTCCATTTTTTTTTTTTTGACAGATTTGATAAACAGAATCTGTCAAAAACTCACAATGACGGATCATTCCAACGTTTTTAAATTAGTAGGCCCCTGATTGCCAGCATTCATTTGTTTATTTGATTGTCCATCTTATTCCATAGTAACTCGAATTTTACGTGATACGTTTTTTACCGAATTGGTAAGAAGGCGACTGCGCTGCACCGGACAGACGAACTCACTACAGACAAAAACTATTTTAATTAGTTATGTTTATTCCTAAAACGAGCATATTTTATCTTAGTCCATCAAACATCCACTAAGTTTGTGCACCCACGCAAAGAAATCAACTAGTCTACAGTCCAGCCGTTGAGAGAATGCGTTCCTGACCTGACACCTGTCAGTTGGATTCTAGTAGTAATAAGGATCAAATTCGCAAAACATATTTGTTAGAGTGCTCGCAAGATAAGACTGCGCGCGGCTGAAATCGGAACTAGTAAGTATGCCGCCGGCATGTCGTTTATGTAAGGTCAAATTAAGAATGGAATTATTTCATTAATTAATAATAATTTATGATTAACAATATTAAGATTATTTATTTATTTCACAGTTTATGTACACACATATAAAAAGACTAGACGAAAGGAACAGAAAAACACGTACAGAGGTGATGCTTATTTCTAAAGAAATCTCTATCAGCATACCTGCGATAGAAAAGTAGTTAAAGAGATGTAGACAACATTGTGCAAAAGTAGAAGAGAAAATAAAAAACACTTAACTATTCACTAATTTAAATATAAACATACATTATGAGAATATACATACATACTTCTAAAAAAGATAGAATATTTTAAATCTTAAGAATTAAGCACGCCAGCGCCACCACTCGCGCGCAGACTTATCTTGCGCGCACTCTAGTATGAAACTGACAGGTGCCAAGAACGCATTCTCTCAACGGCCGAACTGTAGTAGTTTTAACGACAAAATTCAAAACGCTCCCCATCTATTACAAACTCTCCTTATTTTGGCACTATGACCACCCCCACCCCCTGTGACGTAACTGTAACGGACGGTACTTATTTCATTAATCCAACCGTCCGCGGTCACTAACTAGCCGAAGGTAGAGGAACTTCCAGAAGTTTGTTTTTGTTAGTTAATTAGTACTAAAGACAACCAACGAGTGGCGCTAGTTAGGCGAACTTGTTCTGTACTTGTGTTGGGACGTTGCGGGAATGTTGATAGCTGTTTTTTTAAAACGCTAGTTTTTGAGTATAAAAAACAGTTAGGTCAGCAATAAAAGACGCTTCACACACACTTTAGTTTTTTTAAACATAATTTTAGAGCACAATAAAGCATAATCAGCCCACTAATGTTCCCACTACTGGGATACAGGCCTCCTCTCTATGAGAGGGAGTGGGCAGTACATAATCTACCACGCGGGCCCATTGCGGGTTGGTAGATGTCACATGTCTTTGAATTTTTAGTCCTAGTACATGCCGGTTTCCTCACGATGTTTTCCCTTCACTGTTTTAAGAGCAGTGGTGATGAAATTATTTACACAAAATAAAGTCGGCCTGGGTTCGGACCCATGACCATCGTATACAACTCGTAACTTGCGGCTGTTACCACTGGGCACAATAATGTAAAAAATAAATAAACAAATCACCTTACCTACCTACCTATCTTTTGTAAGATTTTCTTTAATGACCTGGCAATATTCCATAAGACAATATGTTTAAAAAATCTGAAGATAAAAGTATAATCTTATTGGGGATTATATATAAAGGTTGCTTAAAGTGAATTGGGTTCCAAAGCAGATGTTTTGACGCGTTTCGACTTCACGCAAAATCAATGTTTCTCTTAAAAAAACAACGAATTTCCGTATTTTTTTTTATGATTACGAAAATTTAATAGTGTCCTTAGTATGAGGCCTAAAACACGATTGACAAAACTTTCCTCGATAGAAAAAAACGGCAAAGTTACCTTAAAAGCTGCTTTTTTTGTTACAACCAATTAGAAAAATCTATTCCATTCGATTGTTATCAAAGCAATGGGGATCCACGCGCAAAGTTCAACGCAGGTGTCGCCAGCGGCGGGATGGCCGCTGTCAAATCATTTTCGCTTTGTTTACATCAGTGTTTTTTGTTATTATTTGTGTTGAAACCGAGCCACCATTGTTATTGCTAACATGTATTGTTCCTGGAAGCATAAAGAATTGAAAGACGAACTAAACTAACGGGAAGCAAGGATCACTGGAAAGAAATCAGATCATAATGAGAAGTAGACTTCTATCTAATAAAATATTTTTCATCAGTGCTAGGCTCTACATTTGGATATTTTTTTTTTGTTGTAACGTGTTAATTCTTACTGGACTCAAGGTAGGAAAATTTACGAAAATTGAGAGAACACTACTTTAATCATAGATGGTATTCTTTAATTTTTAGGTTAGGTTTATTTTTTATCTGTGCTAGGCTCTAGATTTGGATAATTTTTTAGTTGGAACGTGTTAATCCTCACTTGCCTCATGGTAGGAAAATTTACGAAAATTGAGAGAACGTTACTTTAATTATAAATGGTATTCTTTAGTTTTTAGGTTATCTATGACCGAAATTTTAAATTCGGCAATCAAAGCTCTCAAGCTTCTGAAAGACAAGCACTTGACGTTCCTGCTGTAGAACTTCACCAAAAGGTTAATAGCTCCACTAGAACTCCACCATATTGCCGAAGTTTACCAATCAACATATTGAAAGTTACTTTTAGACAGTACTCTTTTAGTTTCCCACTTTTTTTAGCGTAGTATCTTTAGGAAATAAATGAACACCGGGGTTAGTAGTTTAGTACATCCTGATACAGCATACTTAAGCATAATACGAGAAAAAATAAATTTACTGAATGATAGGTTACAAAATGTATGGAATTGACAGCTCTCAATGGCCATGTCGACGATGCACCACCTATCGTGATAAAATGGCAGTACAGATCCTCATTGTATTTAAAAAAAATCTACGTGTTCACTATTAAATACTTTAAGGAATTATGGACTTATTTTTCTATATCAACAGAAGTAAATTTTTTAAATTAAATATTTGTAAACATAGTGCAGTAGAATTGCGAGCGGGCCGGGTCATAGCGCCGCTCCCGGAACGCTACCACGATACCATTTCGCCATATAGTTAATTAACGTTCAAACGTCAAAAATGTTTGGCTAAACAGTCGCTAATCATTACTTATCTTTAAGCAACGTTTTTAAATAAACTCATATGTCGATCCTGTGGCACAGAAGAGTTTTTCTAGAATAAAATTATTACTGTTCCATGTTTTATTTAAAATGTTGACGTGGCAGCGGCCGCCGAGTGATACGGTCCGTTTAGTCACAAGAGAAAGTAATTTTTTTGGGAATGTGGTGTTTTACAGCGAACTAACCGCGACAATCAAACAAAATAACCAAGTGACAGTGACTCAGTAACAGTGCAATGCTTACGGCACTTTAGCTGGGCCGACGCAGTGCCGCTATTATGCCGCTAGCGGCACTTTATCTGAAACGGATAGAGTGCCTCTAGCGGCACTCTATAAACTGCCTATCAAAAATCGTCGAAAAATAGTAAAACCCGTAAATGTCAGATTGACGTTGACGATATTGGAATCAGACCAATCGGAAAGTCGTCTGACGGTCTGACTGACATTTCTGTCACTGTCACGTCATATTGTCTACACAATAGCTGTCAAACCGCAATTTTTATTCCTCAGATAAAAATCGGTCCTAATTCTTTTTAATCTTCAATACTTTACCGAGTTGAAAACAAAGAGATCCCATAAGATTTTTTAAATAAACTAAAATATAAGTACAATTCAATTTTTTGGACGTTACGACAAGATTCATCCTTTCACAGCTTCTATTTAGCCTCTCAGATGTTAACGCTTGTACTTTTTATCAATTGCGTATTAAAATGAAAACTTCAATCTCCAATCTTCAATTTTTATTTCAATTTTTATTTGTTATTAAAATCTTTTTGAAAGAAAATCTAATGATAAAAAGTTTACCTTGAAAACACTAAGTATTATAAATCTTGAGAGGCCCTTGTGTATATTTGTTTTGTGTATATTTTTTTAAGATTAAAAGGGCATTTGAGATAAATTGTACACGTTAGTAAGTTTACATAGGGTGTACAATGAAAATAAAGTATTCGTTTTTCTTCAATACTTATTTTAGTTTGGTCCGTGAAATCTTTTATTTAATCGACCTTTGCAGAGACGTGACTCTTTTGTAATGCAGTACTTAATAGTTTTTTAAAATGTAAATTGATTTACTGAAATTAATTTCTACGAAGTCATTTTCATGTTTGTTTTTAATTCTTAATATAAGAAAAAATTAAAATCTAGTCTAGATTTTCGTTTTCGCTTCTCGTGTTTGTCTTTTTTTTTTTGTTGATGGGAAATCATCAAATGACTTCTCCCGCTTTGGGCAGAGCGAGAGGGTGTGTCAGACTTTTACTGACTAAAACCCACCCGTGTTCCTTCCGTTGCCTGTGTGCCGGGGCCGCGATATTTCTTTCGGACAAACCCGCAACCCCAGCAGGCACTGGTCTTTCGATCCCGTCAGTTGGTGCTGACATCTCTTTGAGGCGCGCGTGGAACACAACGCGCCGTCAACACGGGCCTGGTCCTTATCGGACGGCGAGCTGCCCATTGCTCGCCGTCCGCAAGCCGGCGCCTACGGTGGCCGGAAGGCGGCTCTTGACGCCGGGGCGCCGGGGCGCCGGGGCGTCTCCTGCGGCGACTAGGGCCGCGAGGGCGTGCAGCTTACATCTCCCTCGCGCGCTCCGCCTCCTCCTTCGCGAACATAACTGCTTCGCAGAAGGAGGTGACGGCCTCCCATGCACTCTCGCTCCGAACCATGGCCTGAACAAGGGCCGGACGCGAGAGATCGCCGCCGCCGATCGCCTCCGTGAGGACACGACGGTGCTCCGCCCAAGCCGGGCAGACCTCCACCGTATGCTCCACCGTGTCCTCCGGGCGATCCACATAGTGGTGACACCCGGGCGTTTCCTCCCGCCTTATGCAGAACAGGAACCTCCCGAAACAGCCGTGTCCGGTGAGGACCTGCGTCAGGCGGAAGGTGAGGACGCCGTGGCGCCTCTCAAGCCACTCCTCAAAGAGGGGACTTATCGCCACAATTGTGGCGTGCCCAGCGCTGGGTTGCGACAATCGCACTCTCCATGCCGCCATGAGTTCCCGCCGGAGCTCTGTCCGCTGTGCCGTGATTTCTCGCGGCAGCGGAGTTACACCCCGGCGTTTCGCCTCCTCGCGCAACTCCCACATGTGCGCGAGGACTTTCGCCTCCAGATCCCATGACAGAAGTCCGGCAAAGAGGCTCGCCGCCTCACGGGAGACCGTGCGGTATCCCCGGACCAGCCTGATGGCCATGACCCTTTGGGATCCGGTCAACCGCTGGGCCGGTCGCAGCCTCAATGAATGCGCCCACACCGGTGCCTCGTAAAGGGCCATGGATCGCACGACCCCCGAGTAAAGCCTCCGGCAGGAGGCGTTTGGACCCCCTAGGTTGGGCAGAAGCCGCTTCAAAGCAGCCCCAGCCCTATCCAGTTTGGGAGCCAAACGTCGGAAGTGCTCCATTCTCGTGTTTGTCTGAGATCGCGTTTTTCTTCTAAATGACGCAACGGATTTCGATGCGGTTTTCACCATCACTTAGGGAACTTATTCTGAACGGCTTATGTGTAGTACAACAAATAATAAGAAAATCTCGATTTTTTGTCAAGTAGTAAAAACTGTGCGAAGCAAGACCGGTTGCTAGTTTTAAACCACTGCTCTCAAAAAGGTGAAGGAAAACATCGTGAGGAAACCTATATGTCCTTAAACCAAAAATTCGAAGACATCTACCAACCCGCACTGGGTCCGCGTGAGATTAGATTTAGATTACGGCCCAGTTCCTCTAACCGAGAGGAGGCCTGAATCAGCAGTGGGAACAATACAGACTGATTATGCTATGCTATAAAATGAAAAACGAAACAAGGCTAGAATAATCTTGTTTGAAGAAAGAATTTTTTATTGATTGCTCTGATGAACTAACAATTTTAGATCTCATCAAGATTTTTGTACCCACACATTTTCTAGCTTGACTATCCTCTTGAGAATTCCTCTCATTTCATTCTAAAAGCTTAGTGTCAGTTAATGCAGATCACAAAATAAAAAAAGTAAAATAACAATAACATTTAAAATCAAATGCATTTAAACAACGTTATTAAAAGTCAACAGCGCATCTCTTAATACGAAAACGTTTCTTTAATTTGGACTAGACGCCTTTTAAGTTAAACAGTAACGTGAAAATATATTTAAAGAAATGCGTCCAATGCTGAATCGGACTTTTAAAGATAAGAGGACTTAGCATAGAAACATATCTGCAAAAATACGCAACAGAGAGTTTAGCGTACCTACGCCTGCAATGCTTTTTAAATTTCCTACCATCATCAGGCTGAAATAACATCGCGTAATTTTCGTAGCAAATAAAATCAATTTTTCGATCAATTCCGAATTTCCGACGCGTAATTTTCGGTAGGGTTTTGTGTCGCTTGGCGGGAAGTGGTAAAAGTGCTTGTTTATATAAATAGAATGTCTATGTGTGTGTGCATTGGAGAAAAAGCTGGTGAACACGTCGAAAAATACCCATCACTTTATCAAAATCAGATAATTATTCTTTTGTCAAAATTGGACGATGCCTTCATAATCAGTTGTATGTAAAGTCAATGAACTTACCTTCAGAAATAGAGATAAATGAGTTTCAGTTGTTGGCGAATTTGTACATGTTAAAGATATATGGCACATAATATTAACAAACACACACCATTAAATTTATCATTAGTACTGGCAGTATCTTATGAAGAATGATGTACGAGACAAATTAGTAAGTTTTCGGTGAACGATCATAATATATTTACATAGATCGATATATATAATATTATCATAAAATATAAAAGTTGGTTATTAAAGAAGACTTAAGGCAAACGTAGCTAACAAGAAAAATTAAAAAGTAAATAATTAAAATTAATTAATTAATAAGCAAAATTTACAAAGAAACCAAGTTATTTAACATTTCTAATATATATTTGTATAACACATGTATTTTAGTTCGTAAATTTCTTTCCAAAGACTTCACACACAAATTACATTCACAAAAAACATATAGGTACAAAAAGTATTCTGGGCGCGCAAAAGACTTACATATACCTAGTACTAGAACTAATTATGGAAAAAAAAACAATAATACATGAGGGAGCAAAACTTTATAACTCACTACCAAAAGATATAAAAAATACACACAATCGTTATCACTATTTAAAAAACTACTAAAATGTCACATCTTGAAGTGTCATAAAATAAAATAAAATAACTAATTTAAGTAATAATATAATTAATTTGCCTCTAGCGTAAACGAGTCTAGATTTCAAACATAAAAACAAAGATAATCAGTCACCGCACGTCGACCGCGTCAACGCGCCGCACGGCCGTAGACAATACAAAACTTTTAACAATTACCTCCTTAAATTCGTAATGTTAACACTAAAAGCTTTTACTAATCCTGGACAACAAAAATGTATAAATCAAGTAATTTTTTGTATTTATTTCTGTATAAGTGATTTGTAATCTTTAGAAATAAATGGATTCAAACCGTAACAAGTCCAAAGGAATCAATTATATTTGACCCCATTGTAAAATACTTAACTTTTAGAGTTCTCTGTTACCTTTAATTTCATTACCAACTCTAGACTACTGTTTTATTTATATGGAATCATTTGTATCATTGCATTGTCTTGTAGATAAAAAAAAAAACACAACATATAACCGACTACCAAATGCAGCAGTGGGATTCACAGCGAAACAAACTCCAAACCACGTCGATAGTACCTACTAAGTCCGGTGATACTAATCCCCTAATTACACAATATAAACCGAGCTAGGCTAAGTTTAATCCCCCCCATTGTTCCAAGTGAGAGTTTCGCAAAGGAGTTTCCGGATGCACGTGTATGTGGTCAGTTTCTTCAACTTCAACTTGCCGAGTTTAGAACTTCAAGTAAAGGACAAACCGACGACGGGGAATTTATTTTGTCTGTTTTGTTAAAGAAGGTTTTGCTTCTGTGGTTTTTATGTGTTCTTATTTTGGAAGTTTGTCATTTGTTTTGTGTTTTAAGTGAGAGTGAAATGTCAGTGACAGAATATACACTATACACAGTACTGTCAGCGCTGGAGAGGCTCTGAGGTTGCCAAAATAAATAAGACAATTGTTTGTGATATCGAATATGTAATCATAATTTTTTAGTTTCTACATTATTATATTTTTATATTATCATGACATGAGCTTGTAAGGTCAGGGAGCCGGCTGACTAAACTTTTCTTAGTATCATTATAAATTAAATATTTGTTTAGTACACCTATATATACAATTAAACATACATACAAATACATAAATAATTTCACGGCTTTTGTCTTTCTGTCAGTTTATTCCGGCTAATATCCGAAACAGCTGAATCGATTTTGACGGCACTTTCACTGGCAGATAGCTGATTCAACAAGGAGTAACTGCTACTTTTGTTCCAGAAAAAGAAAATATATAAATGAATTAGGGTTCACGCGGGCGAAATCGCAGACAGCAGCTAGTATAAAATAATATAGGCACACGAATTGACAGCGTCATTAAGCTGCGTATGAATAAGATAACAGTTATCCAATTATTCGTCAAATACGGAACATACCACCCTAACTTTGGCAACCCTAAGGCGCGGTACGTACACAAGTGGCAAGAGGCACGGGTGTGGCGACGGTGGGGCGCGATTTCGCCTGCGCCACGCCCGCACCACGCGCCTGAGTAGTTTGTATGTCGTGGACCTCATTGCTCCTATGCAGTATGTACGAAATATTAAACCAGTGGCGCAACGACCGCGTTGATCCGTCGTCCCGCGCCTTACTTGGCCTTAACCATGCAGTATGTAATACATGAACACCCCATACTTTACATCCATATGTTACCTGATCTTCATAACATTTCTGACGGTCCCTTGCCATGTCCGACACGGTATCACAACGTAATATCGTCAAAAGTTAGTTTGCTGGAGGTGCATAACTTGCTCGTATTAATAAGGCCTGTGTAGTTCGGAACTAGAGGCCGTGGAGGAAACTGTTCGTCTAATTAATAATTGTTCGCGTGTAAGGTCGACTCGTAGTTAATTAAAGTAGCTATGAAAATAATAATTATGATCCTAGTAGCTGCTGCCCGTGGATTTGTCCACGTGGACTCTAATTCTTTTTTCTTAAAAGTAGCCTTAGTTAATCCTTTTAATATCGGCTATCTACCAGAGAAAGTGCCGTCAAAATTGGTGCAGCCGTTTCGGAGTTTAGCCGGTAAAAAGTAAAAACTTTCGCGTAGCCTGTTTTTTTTCCATATTTGGAAAAAAAACAGGCTACCCGAAAGTTTTTACTTTTTCTATATAATCTTGTCGTTTCTGGCCGTTCTAGTCGTTTCTTTCCGTAGGAGGTCACAGTTTTAACCTAACCTAACCATTTTTTTTAAATAATTAACCTACTCTAATTACGTAGTTCCATAACTAACTGACCAAACGTTTATGGTCTAAATATTTTTTGCTGTAATAAATCATTTGATTAAAGACCAAATGGCTAAATGACATTATCCTTGATAATATTCTGCCAAGTAAAAATTTTACCAAATGAAAATGTGCGTATAAGTTCATTCCAAACATTGCATTAGTGTTTAATAAGGTTGCTAAAATTTGTTTGGGTAGTGAAATTTTGGCAAAATCTTTTCGGTAAAACGGCAGGATCCCGATTAAGGCTTCGCCTCACGTGCATGAAGTTGTGAGTTTAAATCCGGGCAAGTACCGATGTTTTTTTACCTATGTACCTATGTCCACCGATTTCTCCGTCAATTGTGGACCGATTTTGAAAATTATTTTTGTGTATGAATCAAGGAGGGTGGGTATGCTCTCAAATTGGTCCCATAGAAATTTTATTAACTTTGCATAGTTTTTAAGTTAGCTTCGATGATAGATGAGATGAGATCGTTACATGATAATTATGATGATAACTTCCTGTCACTGTTATTTACATAGCAGGTAGTTGTATTCGAATTTGTGTGGGGTAGGTACCACAACTAAAAAGCGAAAATAAAACCTTTTAACAAAAAAAAACGACTTCAAATAAAATCTCTTAATATAATTCTTTCATTTCGGAAGTCAGTGGCAAAAAAAAAAAACAAAACCAAAGACACCGACTTCCGATATTAAAATTATTTTTTACTTTGTAGTGTTTTTTTTAATTTGTTTTTTTTTTTGTAAAACGTTTTTATTTGTTTTGTCGTCATTAGATATTGATATCTGTTACTTCTATTAAGTTTAACTCGATAATTATATTTGACCTAGGGGCCTACCACCATCACATGTAAAGCCGTACCTATTATTTTAGTGTGGGAAAGAGATGAAGTAAGATTAAAATAATACTGCTTTAGAGATGGTGGTAGGCCCCCTTGTATTTATAAGCCAAAGCTGCAAGTTAAAAATGGAATATGCATATCGCCAACGCCAATCCAAGTCTGTACTAGACTACTCTGCACGAATATTTGCACAAATATTGGTGGCATAATTTGCAATAGACAGACAGGCGTCCATACAACCCGTCAAATGTCAAAATTATAACTGACACATGACTAGGTAACCTTTTAAAGGTACATCAGTTTAGTTATTTATATGGAAAAGGCAGATTTTTTTTATGTTACTGAACGAGTTTTACATACCTATGAAAATGGTAATTATTGTTCACCATTAATGAGGTGTTACTAATGAGAATTTATAATTTTATTTGACACAAGCTGCGCCCCACGATTTCACCCGCATAAGGTTCGACACCGTTGGAATATCGAGATAGAGAGTATCCTATGTGCTGTTCCAGGTCATGGTCTACCTATACGTCAAATATCATCCAAATCTGTTCAGCCGTTATATCGTGAAAGTGTAACAAACAAACAAACTCACTTTCGCATTTATAATATTATATAATTACTAGCTGCGTCCCACGGTTTCACCCACATAAGTCTCGATACCGTGAGAATATCGGGATAAAAAGTATTCTATGTCCTAACCCAGGTCATGGTTTACCCATGAGCCAAATATAATCCAAATCCGTGCAGCCGTTTTAGCGTGAAAGCGTAACAAACTCACCTTCGCATTATAATTGTATTATAGTTTAAAAGTTAGGATAATAGTTAGGATGAGTCCCTTCTTGTGATTTCTCATTTTATTCAATGTTTATGACGCAGTAACTTCAAGCTTAGGTTAAAGACAAAACTGCAATAAGTAGTAACTGTAACAGTACTAGTAATACTGTTTTGATTTCTCAAGGGATAAAGTTTCTTTGTCCGTCACCTTCCGTATACTTACCCATAAAATTATGTTTTTACTACTTCTTCATGACAACTAGAGCTTTTAGAATCCTATTACCCACGTATTGGCTTACCAGGGATAAGTCAAACCAAGGTGTATAAATAAAATAGATGCTGTAGAGCTCATACAGTGTCCTGAGGATCTAGACCATTAGATATCCGTGATCTAGACGAAGTGACATTCTATCAGATACTAGCTGCACCCCGCAGTGTCACCCGCATAAGTTTCGATCCCGTGGGAATATCGGGATAAAAGTATCCCATCCTTATTATGTCAATTCTGTTGAAAGTTGTTGTAGAAACATGAAAAGCTTTGAAAGCGATTGCTAGTTGTCTAAGCCCTCATAATCACTTGATGAAATTATACCTGACATTACAGTATTAAATAAAGTACCTGGGTGACCGAGCTCTGCTCTGGTAAAAATAGAAAATGCTCATTTAATAGTATAGGATAGTTCATACTAATTCCAAGTATAATACATACTAATTCCACGCTGACATGACAAGTACTTACTAATTCCATGATGCAATGATAGTAGGTACTTACTAACTCCATGCTGCCGTATCATTATTCTAAGGTAGCCATCTTGTTTTAAACTTTGGGCGACCGAGCTCTGCTCGGGTGAAAATACGGAGAAAACGAATTTTCCCAAATATGAGACCTAGCTAGATCAATTTTTCGCCCCCGTAAACTCCTTTATTGCAACTTTCATCTAAATCGTTAGAGCCATTTTCGAGAACGTGATTATAAATATATAAATACAAATATTGCTCTTTTAATATTAAAGGATAGGGTAATGACTAGGTATTTTATTAAGGCCTCGGGATCTATGGGGTCAAATTAAATTAGCTTTCAAAACTCCGCAGATGTTATTATGGATCGTATCAATAGCTAAATATGATAAAGAAAAAAAAAAAGATGCCTTAAAAAAAAGAAAAAATGAGATAAAAAGTCAGGATTTTTGTGAAAACTTCACAGACGTGTGGGTATCGATATCTAAACACGATAGATTCTCAACTCATACTTCAAGTAACAACACTACCAGTGGTTCATGACCCACAAAAAAAACATGAAATCTTCTTTATTTTTATTGTGTCATGTTTAGATAATTGTCGATACCATCACGTCTGCGGAACTTCGCTAAACATGTAAAAAAAAACTCTGTCCGATCCGTGAGGGTATTGTTGCGTATCGTATTGAGAGTCTATTTATGTAGTAATTTTCAAGAAAAAACAAAAGATATCTCCAATTTTTTTTTCAACGGGGTAGGTATTTTACCAGGTTTATTACATGGAGCGCGAGCGGCCGTCGTTCAGCGGGTGTCTACAACTCATAAATTATGACCCCTGTTCAAAATTCGCTATTTTTTTAAGAATTTGGGGTAATTTTCTTACTAAAAATTTGAATTTTAAATGACAATAACTTTTTTATTTTCAATAATAGTAAGATATTTTATTACTTTTTGGTAATTTTATTGCATGAGGCTATTCTTTTTTTGGGTGGGAAATTATCAAATAACTTCTCCCGCTCTTCGTGTCAGACTCTCACTGACTAAAACCTACCCGTGTTCCTTCAGTTGCCTGTACGTTGCCAGGGGCCACGATATCGTTTTCGGTCTTTCCCGCAACCCCTGCAGGCATCGGTCCTACCCCTTCAGTTGTGCTGACAGCTCCTTGAGGCGCTCGGGGAACACAACGCCCCCTACCTAATTATTAATATTCTAGCTCGCTAGTTAGCCACATTTCTTATTTCCATTCAGTAACATTACCAAATTAATCAAAACAGCTAAATATTTGACACCTATTTGCGTGTTGCCCAGTTTCAGAATAAAAGCTTTTAAAACTCTGACGTCAATATGAGAGAGAACTTTGCTCTAATCGTTTATGAATCAACATGTATGAAATCTGTACAATAATTCCTGATTTATTTTATGCTTTAGATATAATTTAATATTCCCGCATGAACACTTCAAAGTCTAGTAAACATTTTAAAGAGCGATATTATCGCTTAACTTCTAACACCGCGGATGTCAAACCGTTTGATTTCTATACAACACTGATACAAATTTGACTTCCGCGTTATTAGAAGTTAAGCGACGATACCACGATCTTATTATAGATCTTATTTTCCAGGGCCATAGGACGAATCATTCTGGAGACGGATGATTCCAAAAATAAAAACTCAGCACTTACAGCCCTTAATTTAAGACTTTTTTATTAACAAAGCAATTAGACGAGGCTGTTGGTTCTTAGGATAACAATGTATGATCTCAGAGATTGCTCTGAGACTATACATTTTACAGAACATTACTTTGGACAGGTATTTCCAGGACATTGGTCCTGTCGAAATCCATGCAGATATAGTCGCAGACAATACGCTAGTAGTTAAATAATAATAAAGATAATTATTATACAGTGTTATCGATACAAAATGCCACACACGCCAAGGTTACTTAACTATGACGGTTTCCGAATGTTTATTGCCAATTTATACTGTGATTGAATAATATTGCACTTTTTTTCAAAAAGATCTTTTTTTGCAAACTTGTCACGTAGAAATTCAAATTGTTCGCCGCTTCACTTTGCATTCTTTCGTTAAATTATTGCTAGATTGTGTGGTCGAGGATAGAATTTAGGAATTACGCTCACCTATGCGACGCCAGACTATTTTAGGGCTCCGTAGTAAACAAGGAACCCTTATAGTTTCGCCATTTCCGTCTGTCTGTCTGTCTGTCCGCGGCTTAGCTCAGAGACGGTTAGTACTAGAAAGCTGTAATTTAGGGTACCTCCCCTACACGTAAAGTGGGGATGTTTTTTTTTCTCGTCTACCCCATGTTGTGGGGTATCGTTAGAAAGTTCGTTCAAAAATATTGTGAGTTTATGAAAACTATTTTTGGATTCAGGGATCCGTTTGCGAAATATTAAGCTTTTAACTGAATTTTTTTGTTAGAGCCAAGTGTCCCCCCCCCCCCCCCCCCTACTAGCTCAATGGTTGTACTTGGACTTGTGAAAAATTCATAGCAGTAGTATATATAACGAAATTAAAAGGAAAGCTATAAGAGCTAAGTGGGCTGTACAGGTTAACGAGTACTAATCAACCAACTTAAATTTGCGGTTTGAAAAACATGATCTCCCATATGGGAGAACATGTTTTTCAAATAAAATGTTAAGTTTGTTCTTGGGATAGAAAGAAAAAGAAAGAAAGAAAGAAAGAAAATACATTTAATTAGCAAACACACGCACACAAAAAAAAAAATTATAATAGATAAATTCATCCCAACTACGGAACCCTTCATTGTGCGTGGTCCGACACGCACTTGGCCGGTTTTTTATACAACATGTCCCGGAAATAACGCACATTACCAAACACCCCAATTAGAATATTATATTTTGTTATAATCATAATACACTGAATTTTTACTATTATGCATAAAACATTGTTTATTTATTAAATTAGTTATACTGATTGTGGAAGAAAATATTGGTTACATTACAAATCAACGCACGCTCACAGTCACAAACATATAAGGGTACTTCGTCCATTTTGATTTGTATAGCGGAAGTGTGACTGTAATTTACGTACTAATTATTTTTGGGATAAAAAAAATCCGATATAAAAAATGACAGAATTCGATTCAGTAAATGATTCTGAACAAATTACTTTCATAATGTTCATTAATTCAGTTACACAACGTATATTAATAATCGTAGGATGGATATATAACATAATTATGTGGCTTTATAGAATTGTTTTATCTTATATATAAAGGTATATCATTAAGGCGACGCTTCATAGCTCGGCCCAAAGGTACGCACGTGTACCAACTTAGTTTCGTTTTGTATGAAAATATAGGCAGAGACGTCGCTAGCTATTCTAATAACCAGCCAAATAGCGGTTATTCTAAAAATTTCCACGGCCATCATGTTACACACGATAACTAGCTATTGGTTACTGGCTAGCTAGAATATTCGACAAGTTTACGGCACAGCAGGTAGCCGCCACAGAGTATAATATAACCACATACCAAATAAAATATTTGGTAAACAAATGGACCACGCAGCTAAGGTGGCAAACCTCTCTGTGCACATCCTATGTAGCAAAGAGAGTGCATCTGTGTCTGCGCACACACTTCTGCACTAAAATATCTCCGGCTTCGATGGCTATTTTCGATGAGATTGGCCAGCATGGCTGAAATTCGGTCTGGAGGACTAGTAGCAGTGTACGGTCGAGTTATGTATTGTAGCGAAGGTTTTTCCGTTGCACTGAACGTTTTGAATGCCTCTAGGCTTATTCGCGGTTTTTTGAATCGTCATTTAGAAAAAAAAGAACAGAAACATGACGCAAAGAAAGAACACAAATTAAAAAAAAACAAGTTGACATTTATGAGTGCATTCACAACTGGACATTAGAGGGAGTGGGTTAATGACAGAAACTGTTGACACCCTTATTAAAAGTTATATTTATACAACGAATAATATAAGCAGAAGAATTAGACATTAAAAACAAACCTACTTCCTATCCTACTAATATTATAAACACGAAAGTTTGTGACGATGGATGGATGGATGTTTGTTACTATTGCACGCTCTTGAACGGATTTGGATGAAATTTGGCGCCCAGATAGTATATAACCTGGATTAACACATAGGACATTTTATACCAATATTCCCACGGGATCGAGACTTATATGGGTAAAACCGCGGGGCGCTACTAGTCCTACAAATATTATAAATGTGCAAATTTGTGTCTTTGGATGTTTGTTACTCAAAAACGCGAAAATGGCTGAACGGTTTGGATGAAATTTGGCTCACAGATAGTTTATAACCTGCATTAACTTAAAGGACACTTAAGATAAGCAGACGAAGTCTCGGGCAGAAGCTAGTACCTAAATAATAATCATAATAATTAGAGGCTGGCTAGACTTTACGGTCTATAACTCCTAAACCCACGAAAATCTATCAAACAAATTCCAGGTCAATTTGTAAATCAAACAAAATCCCAAGCTTTTATTTGTTTTAAATATTAATTGCCACGTATTCCAACTTTCAACAATATCTATTCAACATGATTTATATATCCGTAATTATATGTGACTGCGTCATTGGTGGTCAGAAGCATTACCTACTGCTGACTGAGCATGGAAATTCGGCCCAGGTCGGGCAAAGTGTTTTTGCCTATTTTCCGAGAGGTTGTAAACAGGATAATGATGATGATGATGATGAATATTATTTATATCATACATATATACGTCAGCCAATATGTCAGATGTTACACAACATAAGCGACTACTGTAACCCCGGGTCCACACTCTCGCGAGTGCGCCTCGTGGAGTCCCTTGCAGGAGCCGCGGCAAGTGGAGGCTACACGAATGCTACCCATCCACAATCTCGTTTTATTCAGTTGCCCGTGACGGCTCGCGCTTTGCGTCCTTTGACTCCGATCAAAAAACCAACACCGAGCGGATTTGGCGAGAGGCGAGGTTAGAGACGATGAGAGGAGGCGAGGGCACCATCCACACTATCGCACTCGCTTCACCTCGTCTTGCCTCCTGGAGAGTGTGGACCCGGGGTAAGGTTCACTCGTTTTTTTTTTAAATGTTTCTAAGAGTGTGTTTAGTGTAATTTGTGATCTCGTCTACGAGTGCCAATAAATACTGTTTCTTTTTTCTATTTATAGAATAAACAATTCCATTCCATTTCAATTGTACCCCTTCATAGAAAAGGTGTGATATTTACAAAATGAAATACACAGCCAACCCTATTATTACATTCTAAATATAAGCTTACGAACTACAGTCTGTTATGAGCCGAAAATTGACAATTCTCACATAAATTAGACTGTTTATTGTAGAAATTGGCGCCGTTTGGTGCCCACATGTCACTGGCTGGAATGTTCGTTCAACTACGGCGACAAAATGAGCATTATTAATGAATTAATTAATGAATGAGCTTGTTATGGATGATATGTTACAGTTCTTGACGGCTCATTTGTGTTAATTGGCGTGTGCCTTTATGGATATAACTTTCTTACTGTTTAACTGATTTATTATTTGAGCAGTGGTGGCCTAGTGGTAAAAACAGCTGCGACTTGCGAGTTGTAGGTCGTGTGGTAGGTTCGAACTCTGACAGGCGCTTTTATTTATTTAAATTATTTCATCACCACTGCTCTCAAAATGGTGAAGGAAAACGTCGTGTGGAAACCGACATGTCCTAGAACCAAAAATTCGAAGTCGTGTGACATCTACCAACCCGCACTGGGCCCGCGTGGTAGATGACGGCCCACTCCCTCTCACAGGCAGGAGGCCTATGTCCCAAATGTGGGAACATTATAGGCTAGTTATGCTATGCTATATATGATTTATTAATTATCTTTAAATGATTATAATTGTGCGGTCAATTATTTATGTGTTTTGGTTTGACAGGATGTTGGTAAAATTAAAGGTGTAACACACGACACTTTAATTTTGTTTCCGAGTGCGACAATGAATCAGGTGTATTCTTGATTTTGCAGGTCGCTATAGGTCCAGAAATACTTCTCCATTACCACCTTAGTCTGTGCAAATTTCTGCCACAGGGTAACATAAAAAAGTCCTTGCGCAATAATTAGGTAGTTCATAAATCTTTTGTCTTAGAAAGACGCTTTTATTCAAATGTATTTGAGACTAAACAAATGCTAAGAAATCTATTAGTGCATCATTTGAAAAGCTGAATGCAATAAGTAGCTCTGCTGTACGTTCCTGTGGACTATTACCAAATTGCTACTCCAAAATTGGATCTTACAATCAATCCCCATTAAAACCAAGAGTCCCGATGTTATCAATTAAACTTTCATCATTAACAATTGCTCCAATAACACTAAATCTAGCACCGTCTATAAACTCTTGAATTGCACCTATATAACAGAATGAATAGCAATTACAAAGAAAAACTATTAAAGTGCCGGCGACTTGAATACTAATCTAAAACCATTTAGAAACCATTAGAGGTATTGGACTCTTAAGATGTACGAGCACAAATGTCACAGATCTACACGTTGATTAATTTATAAACTAATCTGCGTTCGCAATTCATTTGCCAAACATGTAAACAAACATGAGTTTTAGAAAAAACAACTGTAATGCCTACATATAAGGTTCAGTTTGCGCTACAACTTCATATTTTTTATGAGTTTTTCAACGATACTAGTCAGTCTAAAGGCAACTTTATTTACAGTTTCATAAAGTTGATGTTTGTTTAAGTGGAAAACTCGTGTTTGTTGACATGTTTGGCAAATAAATTGCGAGTGCAGATTACAAGAGCTAGGTCATGTACCGTCTGGTGTTATATAGTATACTTACTTACATATTGTGGCGTTTAAAAGCTGCGGTCATGCAAGTTTTTCGGTCAAGGCAAAATGTGCAAAACTGTAGCTCAACCAAGGTGGTGACTAACAGAAGCAAATCGCCGACTTTTTTGATCATCACCACAATTTAAAGCTTCGCCACATACAGAGCGGAGACGTCACTAAATTTCCTACTCTATGAACTAAAATTTAATCAATAACATGACATAATTAGTCACTAGAGCTAGGCGACTGTTTGGCAAAACCCATAATCGTTTTTAGGGTTCCGTAGTAAACAAGGAACCCATAGAATTTCGCCATGTCCATCTGTCTGTCTGTCTGTTTGTCCGCGGCTTAGCTCGGAGACGGTTAGTACTAGAAAGCTGTAATTTGGCATATGTATACATAGTATTCATGCCGACAAAGTGGTAAAATAAAATAAAGTAAAAACATTTTTTTAGGGTACCTCCTAACGTAAAGTGGGGATGTTTTTTTTTTCCCTATCTACTCCATGTTGTGGGGTATCGTTAGAAAGGTCTTTAAAAATTATTGTGAGTTACTAAGAACCATTTTTGGATTCAGGGATCCGTTTGCGAAATATTAAGCTTTTAACTGAAAATTTTTGTTAGAGTCAAGTGTCCCCCCCCCTTCTAGCTAAATGGTTGTACTTGGACTTGTGAAAAAAAATTATGTTGGTTGATTATTACTCGGTAACCTGTACAGACTACTTAGTTCTCATAGTTTTCCTTTTAATTTCGTTATATATACTCGTACTACATATAACAAAATTAAATGGAAAACTATGAGAACTAAGTAGTCTGTACAGGTTACCGAGTGATAATCAACCAACTTAAATTTGCGGTTTGAAAAACATGATCTCTCATACATCTCAACAACTAAACGAGTTAGGAATTTGAAACTTCTGTATATCATGTACCATATACTTATGTATAATCAACTAATGCAAAGAACGCCGATTTATAAGGTATTTATTTAAATATGGGTGATTTTCTGCAACTGCAAAAATAACTTTGTAATTCATAATTTCGTTATGAAATACAAATTTATCTTTGCGATTTTTATTAATATGAAAAATAATATTATTCTTCGTTTAGTATTTTCATTTATTTGCTAAATAATGTACGGTGGTACGGAACCCTTCACGTGCTAGTCCGACTCGCATTTGGCCGATTTTAAATTTTATTTTGATGTTTAGATTTTGGTATTTGATGGTTAAACTCAAACTCAAACTCAATGCATTTATTTCAAATAAACCAATTACAGGCACTTTTGAACTGTCAAGGGGTCGGTCAGTCAGAAAAATGAAGCTAGTTGCCCATTCCAAAGCGTAGTAGGTTCCTATGGAGAAGAACGGGCAAGATACTCCACGGACACTCTTTTAAATCAAAGTATTCTTAAAAAATATTGGTACATCATTCATGTTTAAATTATACATGTGAGAACAATGTAGAAAGACGTGCACATTAAAAGCGTCCGTAATGAAAAGATAAAAACAGTTCAAAAATTTAATTAAGCCATGGCAGCTAAGAGATGACCAGTCCCTACTGACGGCGCCCGGTCACGAACATGACGCATGGATCAGCACCATTCAGCTCAACCATTTTGAAGGGAACTTAATGATCCAACACACACGCCACCACCAGCGAGACATTTGAGTGAGCATGACATACTCTCAGCCGCCAGGGCTCATTCAAGTCAATAAAAGACATATACTCGTATACCCAGTAAATGGTAGTTTTACAGAAGGTAATGGTCACAATGCTCACACATGTGCTATGCAATTATACAATACTCGGAGATTGAATTTATACAATGCAAAGATAGTTCTTGCAATCTTTAGCAGCTCCAACAATATTTTCAATGCTAATCAACTAGTTTATGCGCCCTTGTGGAGCTGGACCAGCGTTGAGCCAAGCATTTTTGTCAGCGATGTAATCCCCCAACTTATAGTATGCTTGGCAGCATAGTGTGCGTTTTATACAAGATTTAAATTTGATTCATGATTCAAGAATCAAAACACTCTTATATATTAGCAGTGCCAGTGTTTTCATTTATTTATTCTCGTCCCACATGATATTTCTATCAAACTCGAGTTAATGAGACACAATTAGGCTACCTACCAATTTTTCGTAGCTCTCTAGACAGTCGGCGGAGGGCTTGAGAAGTTGAGCTCATAAAATATTAATTTAATGAAAAAGCTTTCATTGATTTTGATTCTTTTGCGGTCCATCTTACAAACTTAAATATATTTTTTTATGTGCCCAATAACTTACACCCACTTCAAAGTTCATAAACTATGACTGAAGTATCAAACTAATATGAGTTCGAGTTTAATCTGAAAGGCTAGAGTTATTCAATGTTCTCAATTTGAAAATAATAGGAATGATGCTTGGATTTAAAAAAAACAATTTTTCCGTCAGTGAGATAAAAAAAAAATATTAGACACGTATTTGTAGCTTTATCATATAAATAAAAAAATACTATAAAACGCATTAAAGTTGGGGAGTGGGGGCTCGCTATGTCACAACTCAGTACAAAATCCACCAAGGCGTGACGTCATGCCACATTTTAATTCAATGTATTGCCGTAATCTTTTGATTACGTAAAAATTTAAAAATACTTGTCCATTTTTTTTTAATAATCTACCTGACGGACAAAAAAAAGAATTTTGAGATCATCCCTATTTTGTACTCGAGTGGTGGACACGGACAGTTGGACAATGACCTTGAGCTGGTCTAGCGCTCTACGGAATTTCAATAGAATAAGAGGCCAGCTTATATTTGTTGTGTTACCCCGCCCTGACCCTTGCTCAAGCCAGCCCGCGCCGCTGAGCCTGTAGATTTAAAGACTCCTAATAATAATTTTAATACGATCCAGCCTGTCCCTTGCTGTCCTCCCCCAGCTACGCCCTAAGCCGAGGTCCGTACCCCACAGGGGTGCCCTTAGTGTGTAGTGTAATCGCTTAGTTTGTATGTTTTATGCCCTGGCTAGACGCCGAGGCACTGACTTTCCTGTGGGTATTGAGGCACCCACGGGAAAGTGCGGTTAGAGCTCATTCACACGGGACCCGTCATTGATGATTCGTCAAAAAAAAATATAGGTACGGTCTTGATGGATGCACGTTCGTTCATATTACATACAGAAACGAGTTTTTTCCCGATTCGTCAAAATATCCGAATAGATGTTTACCCTTGATTCTTGATTCAGAGTTCAGTCTTGGATGAGCGCTTCAGCGGATCCGTCAAAAAAAACACGATTCATGTTTTTTGACGAAGATGATTTTTAAAAGACGATACGCGATTTTAAACGTGTCCGTCATTTTTCACGATTCGTGATGCGTGTGAACCACGGGCATTTAAAAAGCATCGCCGCAAAAAAAAAAAAAAAACGAATCGTGACAAACGACGAATCGTCCTCATATGAATGAGCCCTTAAGCAGCCGACAACTTCTTAGGTGGACCCGCGAGATGCAATCCAAAAAAAAAGTATTTTGTTACCACTGACGTGCGGCTTACTGTACAAAAACAGACGAGACAGCTCTTCAATGCTGATTAATTTATTGACCATAATCGTAGTATGGCCATGTAACCGTCGGCATTTTATGAGAGCATACACAACAACGCAGAGCATATAGAACATAATTATTGTGGCCAATAACATTGTGTTTTGTCGTGACATTATTCATTCAATTTAACTATCGGTAGGTACTCGCAAACCAGTAAACCTTAGTAATTGAAAGAGCAAACATGTTAGATGATAGGACAGTAACAGCGAAGTTATTGAGCATGATGTCGCAGTCGTAAATTATAATAAAATTATGCAACCATTTACAGTACCTATTGACATGATAATAGTTATGTTTTAAGCCTCGGTCACATGCAATTCGCCGCGAATTATACTTGCAACGAGTATTCGCTGCCTGCCTGTCATAGACAGCGATTCCTACACGCGAATTTGGACAGAGCGGCGAGCTGAGCGGAATGACTACTCGCAGCGAGTATTGTCACACTCAGCGAATGCTCGCTGCGAATTGAATTCGCCGCGAGTAAAATTAAACATGTTCAATTATGATCACGGCGAATTCAACTCGTGGCGAATTAATCTAGTCGCAGCGAATAGCCTGTCACACACAGCGAGTTCTCGCTGCGAATGCCTAATTGCAGCGAGTATTCGTTGTGTGTGACCGAGGTTTTAGGTACTTCTTGTATCGTGCCAATGACAAGCAAAGTGCTCCATTATCTTTTGGCGCTCGAATGACGTCAGGGTGGCGCTGTCGGTAAACATTTGTGCAATTGTTTTGTGAATTAGTATAATGAAAAGAGAAGATTGCGGCGTTAGTTCCGATTTTGGCCACGCGCCAAAAGATTCTTGTGCAGCTATATCTTTTATTTTAGTAGCCCAGTACGATATACCACCAAACGACGGCACTTTTGCGGCCATTCACAAGGCACAGGACCGTAAAAATATTTGAAATAAAAAGTTACATCAGACGATCAACATTCCACAAAAATCAAATGCAATATGAAACTGCCATAGATGTATTATGTAAGACTGAAGCTGGTATGTGATCTCAAAATTTTGAAGACAAGAAAATATCATTTATAGATCAACGCCGCGCCGCTTGAACGGGGATTTTCTCGGCGTTCATCATTGTTTACGCTCCCTCCTTGATTTTATCATATGAGTCGCGGTATGTTGTGTAATTGTAGGTAATAATATTTACTTGTTGTAAAAGAAGGCAAAAATAATTGTGTATTCGCTGGTAGATGTACGTAATATCACCAAATTCATTTAATGAATTATGGAAATATCAACTTCAATCGTAATACGCAAGTATATACTGATACAAACGTTACCTACACATAGGTAATATGACCTTTAAGTGAATCTTTAAATAATCTCTTTCATCAATGTTAGCTCAAACAGCTATTTTGTGCATTTCTTCTTTTGTTATTTTATTTAAAACTTCAGAGATATCGAAATTTGTTTTGACTTAAACTTTTCAAGAACTTACTGCCGAATTCATAGAGTTTCGTCAAACACCAAGCAGTTGTGCTCCACCATGCTCTCCTGCCCTCGGTGTCCCAAAATCTCCAGTCAAAGTGAGCTGCCACCGACGACGCCGTGGAAGTGGCGAAGCTTTCGGTCAACAAGATCTAAAACACAGTCCACAAAGAAGAAAAAGAGGAACAAGCAATTGGACAAGCATATAAGAACGCTGTCAGTCTCAAACCAGCTAGCGTGGTGGAAGCCAGACTCACTAACCAATGTTCGCCAGACGATAGTCATCATACTATTGCGTATACAGGGTGAGAGGGACATCGACGCGAAAACTTTTACCATTGATTCAGTACGTGATTCTGAACCCGCCTGTGTTGAAATTTTTCGCCGGTTATTAAAAAAAATCTGCTGTTTCATAGAAAAACGCAATACCTACGCGGTCAAAATGTATGGAACTGGTTTTTTTTTTTTTTACAGGGTTGGTTTCAGGATCACGTACAGAATCCATGGTAACAGTTTTCGCGTCGATGTCCCTGCCACCCGGTATTTATCACACTTACTTGTATAAAATAAGTAAAAAAGTCCTTTTCGGTCCGAAAGGGCCACACAGGTAGTGCAATAACATTACCTACCAAAAAGTAATAAAAATCTAATTACTATTATTGAAAATAAAAAAGTTATTGCTGTTTATAATTCGCCGTATTTAGCCGTTGGTCCCGGCTGTCATTCGTGGATCTTTGACAGTCGTTACGAGTCGTCAGAAGCCCGAAAGTCTGACACCAGTCTTACCAAAGGGTATCGTATTACCCAGTTACTGGGTAGTGGAGGTTAGATAGGCAGTCGCTCCATGTAAAATACTGGTATTCAGCTGCATCCGGTTAGACTGGAAGCCGACCCCAACATAGTTGGGAAAAGGCTAGGCAGATTGATTGCTGTTTATAATTCACATTTTGAGTATCTACCAAAATTATCCTAAATCCATTAAAAATTATCACATTTGCAACAGGAGTCATAAGTTATGACTGTAGTAGTAGTGTATACACCCTCTAAACGACGGCTGCCTGCGCCTCATGTACACCTGGTAAAAGTCCCCATTGAAAAAAAATGTGGCGAATATTCTTTTTGATTTTCTTAAAATTTCACATACGAAATAGATTCTCAGTACGATACTTGACCCTCACGGATCAGACAGGTTTTTTATCCTAGATAACTCTCCCACTGAGGGTGCCTCTTCTCATACAGAGAAGCAATGAGCATTGGTCAAGACGCTTGCTCAAGAACAATAGGGATGACGCCTGGGTAAAAAAATATATATTAGACTATTTTTTGCTTTATCATATTAATAAAAAATTACTTAGATAAAACGCATTTGAAGTTGGGGAGTGGGGGTCGCTATGTCACTAGTACGTATAAAATCTACATACTCGTGACATCATGGCACATTTTACCTCAATGTATCGCCGTAATCTTTAGTTTACGTAAAAAAATTAAATACGTGTTCAATATATTTTTATAATCTCAAAAACGGACAAAAAAAAAATTTTGTCGTCATCCCTATTGCCAACTTCAGAATTATATATATACATTTATAAAGCCGCTTTTCATGTCTGTCTGTGTTATGGCGTTGTTCTTTTACACAACGCGTCGGGTTTTGATCCGGTTTTTCCATTATTTAGATAATTTATTGCGGAAGCTTTATGCCTCATGCCTCATCATCTGGCCTAGCCATACCAAAAAGAAATCTAACAGTTGCTTCCAGTCTAACCGGATGCAACTGAATACCAGATTTTACATGGAGTGACTGCCTATCTGACCTCCACAACCTAGTTACTAAAGAAAGAAAGAAAGAAAGAATAATGTTTATTTGGACACAGTTTGTGAAACAATAAATACAAAAAAAAAAAATTACAATAATAGTGTGTGCCTCACGGCTGCGCCAAAAAGGTTCATTTCAGCATTAATGCCAGGCAGATGCTGTCTGACGCTGGTTTTCTAATGAACCTATAAGTAGGGACAAGTGACGGCGAGTACAAGTACAGTTTCAACATACCTAATACATAATTTGTATACTTCTAAATAAATAAATAAACTAGTACTAGGTAACACGATACCCGTTGGTAAAACTGGTTGTATTGTATTGTATTGTATAATTATCACTTGCTTCAAAAACGGTGATGGAAAACATCGTGAGGAAACCGGCACTCCTGAGAGATATTTCTCGACGTCATGTGAAGCCAAGTCAGAGGCCCATGGGCAGCTTTAAAACTCTGACACCGGGTTAGTCACTAACCACACGAAAAGAAGAAGAAGACAGGTTGTCAAACTTGGGCTTCTAAACTACCCGTAACGACTGTCAAAGCTCGTTAATTGATTCAGGCGTGACTTTGCGGAAATCCATTATAAAATACAATTGACGACGTATATTTAGTAACCTAATCCGAGTAACTATTCTTAAAGAAATGAAAAAAAAACTTGTAAGAAATCGACACGTGTTTCACCTCTCAACGAGGCATGCTCAGGATGGCGATTGACTTGTTACGAACCCGGACCCGACGTGTGGCCATGTCAAGCGTGGAGAGTAGTGAATACTGCTCTCGACGCTTGACGTGTCCACACGTTACGCTGATTAGGTTACTAAATATACGTCGTCTATTGTATTTTGTCAATGATCTAGAAATGACAGGAAAACAATAATATTTAACTTACAAATACTAAAGACAATTCCGATTCCGAGTCGTAAAAACCTTGCGAAGTAATGGCCTAGGACCTTATTTAACCATAAGTCCAGGTTTCCTCACATAGCAGAATGTACATTATAATATGAATGAAAAAAAACCGGCCAATTGCGTGTCGGACCACGCACAATGAAGGGTTCCGTAGTTGGGATAAATTAATCCGAAGAACAAACTTAACATTATACGAGTAGTTGAAAACATGTTCCCAATTGTTATAATCTTTTTTTTATCACTTTCTCGGCGTGATTTATATGTATACCCATGCCAAATTACAGATTTCTAGACTTAACATTCTCTGAGCTAAGCCGCGGATAGACATACAGACATACATCAAGCCCCGCTGCCATCATTTTATGACAGCGGTTATGTGACGGCCATCACTTTTCTAGGAAACCGTAGCATAAGCTTTAATAAAACTAAGCAACGATCAATTAGTTTATTTGAAGGCACCACTTTCACAATAACTATTAAGACAGTTCAATCAATAAATCATCGAATTCAGTGTAACATACATCGAGTGAGCAACCTGAACATTTTGTATAGTATTTTGTTGCTTTTATGGTGAATGGAGTTCACTGACAACTTGATTGATGTTTGTATGATTGACTCACTGGGTCTACTGACATCATTCCTAATTTATTTATTTTAGTACTAGCTTTTGCCAGTGGCTTCGCCCGCAGGCATGTCGGAAGATAAAAATACGGGATAAAAGTATCCTATGTCCTAATCCAGGTCACGGTCTACCCGGGTGTCAAATTTCATCCAAAGCCGTTCAGCCGTTTTAGCGTGAAAACGTAACAAACAAACAAACTCACTTTCAAATTTATAATATTGGTTAAGATCTAAATAAAATGTGTAAGGAATGGAACTGGAATAGTCCTTTCGGATGATGAGAAAATTAAGGATAGGTGGAAGGACTATTTCGAAAGACTGATGAATGAGGAGAATGACTGGAGTGGTGTGCTTGAGAATAAACCAATAAATGAGGGGTTAGTGAGAATGATTAGTATGGATGAAGTGAGAATAGTAGTGAATGGGATGAAGAATGGTAAAGCTACAGGTCCTGACGGAATACCAGTTGAAGTGTGGAAGTTATTACGGGTAGATGGATGGACGTGGTTAGCTTTATTCTTCAATAAGTTGTTGCGGGAAGAAGCCATACCTGACGAATGGTGTAACAGCTCGCTAGTGCCTATTTTTAAAAACAAAGGTGATGTGCTGGAGTGCAACAACTATAGAGGAATAAAGCTAATGTCACATAGTATGAAGGCTTGGGAGAAAGTTATTGAAAGGCGACTGAGAGAAGAGAGTGAAATTTCGCAAAACCAATTCGGTTTTATGCCTGGTCGAGGAGCAACGGATGCCATCTTCGCTATCCGCCAGCTGTGCGAGAAATACAGAGGTGTGCATAAAAACTTGCACATGGTTTTCGTTGACCTCGAAAAAGCATACGACCGAGTGCCTCGTGAAGTTTTGTGGTGGGCTCTTAAGGAGAAATGTGTGCCAGGGAAGTATGTGCAGTTGATTCGAGCGATGTACAGTCGATGCAGTACCCAAGTCCGGTCTACAGTGGGCACTACTGGCAGCTTCAATGTGGCGGTCGGCTTGCACCAGGGGTCGGCACTCAGCCCTTACCTCTTCTTGGTGATAATGGACGCTCTTACGTCGGATATCCAAGAAGAGGCCCCCTGGTGTATGCTGTTTGCCGATGACATTGTGCTGGTTGCCGAGAGTGGCTTAGAGGTCCAGAGCAGATTGGAGGTGTGGTGGGAAAGACTGGAGACCGTTGGCTTTAGATTAAGTCGAACCAAAACGGAATACTTGTTTTGCGATTTTGGCGGTTCTTCCAGTCCTGCGTCCATATCTCTCGCCGGAACGCCCTTACCGATCTGCTCCGAATTTCGGTACCTCGGGTCGCTTGTCCAAGGGGATGGCGGAGTAGACCGAGACGTAACACGCCGGATCAACTCAGGATGGATAAAATGGCGACAGGTCACAGAAACAACTTGTGACTCACGGATGCCCCTCCAGTTAAAGGGGAAAATCTATAAGTCCGTGATAAGGCCTGTCGTACTGTATGGATCGGAATGTTGGGCCGTGAAGAAGACGGATGAAAAAAGATTGCATGTAGCGGAGATGAGAATGTTGAGATGGATGTGTGGAGTAACGAAACTGGATAAAGTAAGAAATGAGTATATAAGGGGAAGTTTAAAAGTTGCGCCAGTGACAGAAAAGTTGAAAGGAAATCGTTTGGCCTGGTATGGGCATGTGATGAGGAGAGAGGAAACGCATGTGACTAAAAGAGTGATGAATATAAATGCTGATGGATGGAGCGGGAGAGGAAGGCCTAAGAAAAAGTGGATGGAGTGTGTGAGGAATGATATGAAAGAGAAGGAAGTGAATGATAGCATGACAGTTGATAGGGGAGAGTGGAAAAAGAAAACGTGTTGCGCCGACCCCGAGTAACATGGGACAAGGGCAGGAAAATGATGATGAATGATGATGGTTAAGATCTAAAGCGGTTTATTCACAAATGAAATATTTCATAATTTAAGTATTTTATAGAAATATTTTTATTTACATTTTGAAGGTTATCTAACAGTGATTAAATATTTGGAAGATGTTGGACACAATTTTTTTTTTGTTATTTTTTTTTAAATTTTTTTTTGCGGTTAATAATCGTATTTTAATATTTTCTGAATAATCGCCAGAAATTTGCTATTATAATTAAACTGCTTGGAAAATTATTGTTTTATTATCTCCATCACATTTAATACTATGAAACAAGGTGCCTTGCTAACGACTCTGACCTAGTGCTAAAGACTTTGTGAGCACTAAATTACGGTGACCGTCCACCTTCTGACGTCACACAATTTATGCTCTACGCTGGAATTCTAGAAATCCATATACATACATTTACCTTCATGTTAGCACTTAACGAATATACGAAGTGTTATACTGGCGTACCCAACACACCTGAAAATTTGCATAAGCAATAAAACTTTATGTTGAAACATCGCGGGTATAATATCTTGAATAACGTGGAATATTTTGGGGAATATGGTAGGACTCGCCACTGCTATGTACTCGTAGTATTGTTACATTTACTCACTCGATTCTATTGCAAAATTATCAAATCGATTTGCCTAGCAACAGGCTAGGCAGATTGATTCACCAAAAGTGTAAACTCAAAACCAGTAGTAATAAAAAAAAAAAAAAAATTGCCTAACCTTTTCCCAACTATTTTGGGGTCGGCTTCCAGTCTAAGAATAAGAATAATTTATTTGTTTAACTGGATGCAGATGAATACTAGTATTTTTCATGAAGCCACTGCCTATCTGACCTCCACAAAATAATGTAATGGATGGTCACCCATCGACGTACTGACCGCGGCAAGCGTAGCTTAACCTTCGATCGACCCGTGCTGCTGTTATTATTTTGCAAAAAATTTAAGTAAGCATATTCTTTAATCCTTACGTAAACATGATTGGTGCTATATTAAACAAAGAAGTAGCAAAGCATATCAATCAGAGTTTTTAAAAATGGAATCTCTAGGGCAGTTAAGCATTGGAAATAATAGAATACAGTTTTGTTTCATAGTTCCATCTACAGCATGTATTATAAAAAAGGGGGTGGTATAGACCATCAAACTGAATAATTTTCTCCATGGGACCAACATTGTAATCGCAGAAATAAATAGTGTCTTTCGAAACAATTGAAATTGTAAGGTGTTTTACCCATTAAATATAGACAACTTTTACTATGGTAACAATCGAATTCGCAAAAAAAGAAATGATTTTCCCATATAAAGGTACATTACGCGAATGGACTATTTCGTTTATGAAGGTCGATTTTTTTTTGCGCATTCCATTGTTCCCATAGTAAAAGTTGTTTTTTCGTTCTATGTTCATTTGAATGTTTTTTTTAATGTCCATCGATATTTTCTTTTTCCAAAAATAACACTGCAAAGTGAAAAATAACTATAATTTCGGAAGTCGGTGGCAGAAAATGAAAATTGAAAAACGATATTTTTCGCTATGTAGCGTTTTTTTTTCAAAGCCACTCTGAATAATCAGCTATCCTATACAACATTTCAATACGCATAATACAGCCGTAATTTTATAATAACTGCATAATAGCTGCGCCCCGCGGTTTCACACGCATAAGTCTCGATCCCGTGAGAATATCGGGATAAATGGTATCCTGTCCTTCTCTAGGTCATGGTCTACCCATGTGCCGAATTTCATCCCAATCCGTTCAGCCGTTTTACCGTGAAATCGTAATAAAAACACTATCGCATTTATAATATTAGTTAGAATAACATCATGGCTTTATTTCTCAAAGGGTTAGGCAGAGGTGTACCTATAGTACACTCACATTTCACAATACATACTCAACCTCAAATGTATAAGAAAGCAGTTTTTTTTTTGTTGTTTTTTGTACATCAATCTAATCAATTTTTATGTAAAATGGCAAAAAAAAAAACGTCGTTTACCTATATTGTAGGGTGTAGAGTTAATTACTTATTAGTATTTGAAGATTATTAGGGGAAAGTGCCCAAAAAAATGGTAGAACTTCCGGTTTGAAAAATTTAATAGATAATTATAACCTTGGCATAGAGGAAACTCGGTTGTCAAAAACAAGCTGATAATAATTAATGATGTCTCTGCAGTATTAATTATATATTTAAAACTTGTGGTCGGTTGACCTACATTTCTGATTAGGTAACTATTGGCAAATGAATTGGCATCCATTTAAAACGCGGATAATTAATCTATTTCCCTATAATAATTATTTATTGTTATTAAGAGCGTACATTCCAATAGTTAGTATCGTCGCAAATAGCTGTCAAATATTTTCCTGTTTTGATTAATTTGACAATATTACTGTATGGAAATATAAAATATCGCTTACTAGTGACCTAAATTATTAATAATGAATTGCAATAATTATAACACAGAATTTGATGTTGTAACCATTTTAGGTGTAAAAAGGGCATTTGCAAATTTTACAAATACTATTTTTGCATCGAAAACTAAGATAGTTAATTGACTCAGGCGTGACTTTGCGGAAATCCATTATAAAATTCAATAGACGACGTATATTTAGTAACCAATATAAGAGGGGTTGTCGGGCGAAGTGGCTCACTCTGCTCACGACGCTTATCGTGTGAACACGTCGGGTCCGGGCTCGCAACAAGTCAATTGTCAGCCTGAGGATGCGTCGTTGAGAGGTGAAAGACGTGTCGATTTATTACAGGGTTCTTTATGACTCTTTAAGAACAGCTAAGCGGATTAGGTTACTAAATATACGTCGTCTATTGTATATTATCTAAAACTAAATATTCGTGATATTAATTATTGCATTTCATAATCAATATTTTATTTCACTAGTTAGCGATATTTCATATTTCTATACAGTAATATTGCAAAAATAATCAAAACAGCGATATATTTGACAGGTACCTAATGCGAACTTGCCCACTTTCAGAATGCACGCTCTTAAATTGTGTGAATGTCACTGACATACAAAATTCGTTCATTTGTGAACAGGTATCAAAGAAACAATGGATGTACTGTGTGAAAGAGAATATAATATATAAGATGATATGGCTAGATAGGATATGACTGCCGAGATGACGACTGCTAGAGAAGTATGGAAGAACTCAAAACTCAAACTCAAAGCATTTATTTCAAATAAACCAATTACATGTACTTTTGAATTGTCAAGGGGTTGGTCAGTAAGAAAGATAAAGCTAGTTGCCATGCCATGTTAAAAAAAAGAAATGTTGTACCAACCCCAAATAAATTTGGCTAAGAATGATGATGCCGATCAGAGGTATCGTGTGTTGAGCTCACGTCGACTTTTCAATCTGTACATAAATCGGCTAATCGTTGAGCTCAGCAACACAAATATCGGTTGTCATATAGATGGAGTGTGTGTTAATAACATTAGTTATGCTGACGAGGTGTTGCTAAGACCATCGATCGGGGCCTTGAGGCAACTGGTGTCAATCTGTGAAGCATACGCGGTAGCTCAAGGACTCAAGTATAACACCAAAAAGAGCGAAATCATGGTTTTTAAAGGAGGTGCTATAGGCTACTCAACTATACCAGAGATATCGCTCTGTGGAGCACCCTTAAATAGGCCGGTGACCAATTTTAAGTACTTGGGTCATTGGGTTACCGATGATTTTTAAGATAACAAGGACAGGGAACGTAGATTGCTGTCTGTACGCTGCAACATGCTGGCCCGGTTTGCGCGATGTTACAGAGGCGGTCAAGATTACTTTGTTTAAATCTTTTTACACGTCATATTACACGTGCAGCCTGTGGACTAGTTATAGTCTACGTACATATAGCGATTTACGTGTCCAGTATAATAACGCACTCGGGATACTGTTGGGGCTGCCATGGCGATGTAGCGCGTCAAATATGTTTGCGGAAAGGCATATGGATGGTTTCGGCCATCATACGTCAAAGATACGCTTCTCTGCTTGCTCGTCTTCGTGGCGGGACAAACACTATCTTGCGTTTATTCGCAGATAGATGAGAGTCTCCAATGCTGTGACATTGGATGAAACTAGTTATGAAAAGTACATTTCTTAGGTATTAAGTACTTAGATTTTTGTTTAAGTATAGGTGCGCTGCGGAGAGTCGGTCTCATACTCAAGTGTCGCCACCGCCACAGCAATAAATAATAAGATTTATATTATTCAGTTTGTTGAGTCTACAGATTGTTTAGGCTTTATCTATGTAATATTTCACCACAGCGATAAGTGCACTATTAGGATAGAAATATTGTATTTTAAACTGCAGTCTTAAATAAACCATCGTCTAAGCAAGACTCCTGGTTTGCTCCCGAAACTTAACCAATTCCACACGGAATAATAACTTGTATGTATACTAACACTAGTTTTTAAGACCATTGCTACTAACACTATGGGCGTAGCCTGAAATAAATGCTATAATATTATTAATTTTATCTATCGTTTTAAACTGGTTGATCCTATTGAAACTATAAATTATTATTTTATTACAGCCATCTTACAAAGAAATCTACACCATCCATGCGTTATCAAATTTAAGAATAATCTGAATACGGACAGTCATTTTAATTATAAGCAAACGAATCAAAATATTTAGAACGCGATAGCAGTTGACGTTTAATTTGATTACTGGTAAAGATATATCATGACATCACATGTCATAATTGTTATAAGAACTGTCATCGCTTGATTGATGAGCTAAATAACATAACATATTAAAATCCCTGTCCCAACTTTCGATTCCTACTAACACATTCTTCCCCAAAGCTCTTTGCAGCTTTGATGTTTTTTATTCGTATCAATAACATCAAATTATGATGTTATTTTGTGTGGTCTGTGATTATTTATGACAATATTTTTTATCTGTTTGTTTTAGTGTACTAGTAATACCCGTCCTCCGTGTCGAGTCTAATACCCGCCGTCCATCCCGTGTTCCGTGTGGTGCCGGAGTTCCGTATGGTGCCGGAGTTCCGTATGGTGCCGGACGTAAAGAATAGTACCATCCCAGTTCTTCCCGTGGGTGTCGTAAAAGGCGACTAAGGGACTTACTAGAGAATGGGCAGCAGTGTTCTCTATGCATTTTAATACCATACTGCGATCGCCAACCCGCCTGCTAAGCGTGGCGATTATGGCAAACCCCCCCATTTGTGTCCCGCTGTGGACGTCTTTCGGCTGAAATGATGATTATGAAATGACTAATACCCGTCAAGAAGTTTCACATTTTATTCAATTAGTAGTATTTAATTTTGGTTTCTATCTACAATTTTTTTGTTAATTTTTGTTTCCCTCCTTCGCATGTTTCTCCACACATCTGACATTGCCAGAATTGTCGACATCGGCACCATTGCCTTATAGAAAAATAGAATAGAACATAACGTTACCCCTGTATTCCTCGAAGGGTTAGGCAGAGGAGAACCTATTAGTACCTACAACCACATTTTGCCAGTTATGTTTATGTCTCATGTAATAGAGAGCGAGCCTATTGCCATCAACCGGGCACAAAATCAAACTGCGGGCTGCTACTGAATAATTCCTAATGGAAAAACTCAATAACACTTTGCCCAACCCGGGAATCGAACCTAGAATCTCATGCTTAGCAGTGGCGATGGTAGTGATGGCTACAAATATTTAAAAAAAACAGTTAAATATTAGGACACATATATTAATTTAACCCTGAATTAACTATTTACACTAGGTACTAAATACAATAACTAACTAACTATACAAGTAAATACAAAAAACAAACGGACACTTACGCGTCGAAGTATGTTTTATTCTTCTACATCAAAAATACGACTCCTTTTTCATGTGGGTTATTCATTTCGACCTATTTCCGATTGACCCAATTTTTTATTTTACTGCAAAATATTTTGCAGAAACGAATCGTCATTTTCTATGATCTGTGACAAATTAAATTCTGATTCGCATAAATAATTTCGTAAATGTCCTGCAATTCAGTTTCAACGATAAATAAAATTAACCTTTGTTATGAGATTTTCCACGAACATTTTATTTTCACTGCAGTGTACAGATTTAAAAATAAACAATTAACAAAGATATTTAAAAAAAAAAACATCTTCTTAACCAATTGTTTAATACACAGTACACACGAGCCGAATAATTGTAAAAACCACACGTTTTGTGAGATTTTGTGACATTGATCTTAAGATTTTTATGTCATTTTTCTCAATCACAGTGCGTCGCGTCGTTCATATCTCTAGTAGTAACTTCTATTTACTACCTAAATTACAGTTAAATAATAATTAATGACCGCATCAATTTCATGGAGCGCTATTTACCGTTATTTAGAATGTAACTAACATGATGTCATTTTAAAATACCTACTAACTTTGTCACATTCTTAGTGTTTGAGTCATTGAAATATTTTTGTGGTTTACCTACGTTTGTACTCGTAATTTAGACTTTATTTTGCTAAGACGACACTAACCGACCTTTAATAATTTTATACTGAAGATCACGTCTAAACGAATGAAATATTTTTGTGGTTTACCTTTTTTTTTGAGGGTGGGAAATTATCAAATAACTTCTCCTGCTCTGGGTGGAGCGGGAGGGCGTGTCAGACTTTTACTGACTAAAATCCACCCGTGTTCCTTCCGTTGCCTGTGTGTCGGGGCCGCGATATCCCTTTCGGACAAACTCGCAACCCTGGCAGGCATTGGCCCTTACGGACCTCGTCAGTTGGTGCTGACATCTCTTTGAGGCGTGCGTGGAACACAACGCGCCGTCGACCCGGGCCTGCCTGTCGATTCTGTAAAAATATTAACGTGAAGCTTAGGCGAAGTGAGCGTGAAGTGAGCTGTCACTACCACAGAATCGACCGGCAGGATGCTAGGGATTAACACTATTGACAGCTCACTTCACGCTCACTTCACCGAAGTTTCACGGTGATATTTTTACAGAATCGAACGGCTGGTCCTAATCGGACGGCGAGCTACCCATTGCTCACCGTCCGCACGCCCGCGCCTACGGTGGCCGGAAGTCGACTCGTGACTCCCGACGCCCGGGGCGTCTCCTGCGGTGACTAGGGGCGCGAGGGCGCGAATCTTGCCTCTCCCTCGCGCGCTCCGCCTCACCTTCGCGAGCATTACTGCTTCGCAGAAGGAAGTGACGGCCTCCCATGCACTCTCGCTCCGGACCATGGCCTGAACCAGAGCCGGACGCGAGAGATCGCTGCCGCCGATCGCCTCCGTGAGGACACGGCGGTGCTCCGCCCAAGCCGGACAGACCTCCACCGTATGCTCCAACGTGTTCTCCGGGCGATCCACACAGTGGTGACACCAGGGCGTTTCCTCCCGCCTCATGCGGAACAGGAACCTCCCGAAACAGCCGTGTCCGGTGAGGACCTGCATCAGGCGGAAGGTGAGAACGCCGTGGCGCCTCTCTAGCCACTCCTCAAAGAGGGGACTTATCGCCACAATTGTGGCGTGCCCATTTGTGGTTTACCTACATTTGTAATTAAGACTTTATTTTTTAAGGCGCCAGTAACCGACTTTTAATGATTTTATACTGAAGATCACGTCTAAACGAAAAGTGTTATTAATATGGAAAACATTTTTGTTAAATTAGAGCTTTTTCTTGATAATTTAATTTGTGAATTGAAGATTTGGTATGTAGAATAAGAACAGTAAACAAATTTACAGTTTCATCACTGTGACAATGTGACTGTTTTGTTGACATAATCTACTCATTACAATGTTTTTTTTTAATGAGTTGTATTGCAATATGTGGTTAGCTAGTGACCTCGACAATAGATCATTTTATTTATTGTTATTAGTAATTAACTGTTTGTTTTATTTATTTTATCTCGATGGTCCTAGTTTATCATTTATAACTTCCAGTTACAACTATATGTAAGCGGGCACGCCCTTTATGCCTGGAGGCTTTTATTTAGATATTAAGTTCTGTTTACGTTTAGTTTTTATTTCTGCCTGAGTATAGCTCTCGATGATTTTGTGTGGTATATTGGGGTGTGCTAGCTAACATATGGCTAATAATTTAAATTAGGTTTTGTGTTGCGTAATGTAAATTATTTTGAATACTATTATATAGAATCTTTTTTTTTTTTGTTCTTCTAATTGAACAGACAGCTGTGCTGCTGGGGAGTTTGTTGCGCCACTTCTTCTTTCCAGCTAATGCACTAGGAAGTGGTGAAGGGTGGGCGTTTTGGGGGACTGTCTTATGTAATTTTGACGTTCGAAAAGTGCTGATTCTCAGCCTAGTTTGAATAAATGACATTTGAATTTTGTTTTTTTTTTAATTGTGTATTAATTAGGGTTCATGCATGCAGCATTTTTTATTTAGTAATAATGACAGATTGAAATAAAGAAACATGAAGTTAAGCAAAATACCGCTTATAAATGGAGACGTTATAAACTATACAAGTAGATCCAGTTATACATAAAAAGTATGACTTTCGGTAATCTTCGTGTTTCCGAATTAGGCACCACAGAGTAACCCCCCCATAGTGGGAGAGCTTCTATGGTTTGTTCCGCGTCAGGACAACAGTCTGCTTCTTTGCCTATTTGTCCACTACTATCATCGGGCGTTTGTATGAAGTTTTCTCTCTGTTAGATTACCTATTCCGGTCGCAAATCGTCATATGGCACATGTAATATATCTCCAGTGAGATTAGTTCATCACGCGGACGCAAAAACTTCGAAAGAAGACTTGAATTTCTACTAGTTCTCAGAATACTACAAGCTTTCCTATGCTTTGATGAACAGACAGTTCTATAAATACTGACGACGCTATGCCTAACCAAGGTAAGATATAAAACTGATGTCATTTATGTTCAGGCGTAGTCATAAAATGCAGTCATAATTCAATTTTAAAACAGTTTAAAACACAATTCCATTGTTTATTAGCTCTTAAGAAATAACAGCTACAATTAGATGGAAGCTTAACAATAACAAAAGCATATGATATACAGCGTGTTACAAACACCCTGTCCGATTCGTGAGGGTTTTGTTAAGAATCATATTGAGAGTCTATATAATTATGTGGTAATTTTCTGGAAAAAAGAAAAAAGAAACGCTTTTTTTCAATGGGAAATTTTACCGGGTTATTACAGGGGGCGCGGGCAGCCATCATTTAGCGGGTGTCTACAAGTACATAACTTATGACTCCTGTTAAAAAATTACCAATTTTTTATGGAATTGGGATAATTTTGGTAATAAGAACTTGAATTTTAAATAGCAATTTTTTTATTTTTTTTATTACTTTTTGGTAATGTTATTGCAATACCTATGTACTGTTTTCGGATCGGACAGGGATTTTGTAACACATTGTGTAAATAGGAGACAAGTAAAACAGTAGCCCAGCATAGTATAAAAGGGTACTATGATAAATACAATTTGCCGCTAATTAGCATTGCATTAGCATTGTTCCGTGTGGTGCCGGACGCAAAGAATAGTACCATCCCATTTCTTCCCGTGGGTGTCGTAAAAGGCGACTAAAGAATGGGCAGCAGCGTTCTCTATGCATTTTAACACCATAGTGCGATCACCAACCCGCCTGCCATTCGTGGCGATTATGGCAAACTCCCCCCATTTGGGGGAGGCCTATGTCCAGCAGTGGACGTCTTTCGGCTGAAATGATGATAATAATAAAAAAATATATCAGCCTGTTACTGTCCCACTGCAGGGCAAAGACCTCTTCTCATACAAAGAAGGCACGAGCATTTATCACCACGCTTGCTCAAGACGGGTTGGCGATTTCAGACACATATTAACTATAACTCCGCCCGATGGTTTTCCTTCACCGATGTTAGTAATATCCAAGATAAACTTAGAAAGTACATGTGAATTGAACTCACATTGGTACTTGCCGAGATTTGGACCCAGAACCTTGTGCCTTAGGGTTATGCACGAGGTTTTGAGTCCAAATCCTGGCCTCGACCACTGGGCCATCATGAAATTAGGATTGCTAAGTTTTAAATTTAGATGTGGGTGTTGGTAGAATTATTAGCACAGTTCCTCAGGTCAGCATTTCATCAGAAATTCACTTGTAGTATGTCGCACATAATTATGTAGATACAAGCTATTGCTGCGGTAATACAACACACTTTTTCCCGCTAGAAAGCCCATTTGGAAATCTTCTTATAATTTTCTTAGGATTATTAGCATTTCATGATTATTACTTTTATTTTCTTTCGAATAATGGGCTTTTGGCTTTAGTATAACCGTGTGTACTATATTTTTTGTAACGTGCATTTTATTAATGCAGATTAAAATATTTGTTATTTTTTCTTGCTTTTCAGTCATATAAACTCACTGACTCGTCACTGTCCATTCCAAGGTTGCCTGGAAGAGATCGCAGTAAGCGATAAGGCCGCCCATTGTATATTTTGTAGTGTATTACTTTTTCTTTATGTAATGTATAATCTGGTGTACAATAAAGTATAAATAAAAAAATAAAGTCTTGAAAACCGAAACAAAACAGGTTTTTCAATCTCAACTAGGAAGAGAAAACTGTAATAATATAATATCACATTCACAACCGGAAGCTAATAGCAACCGCCATTAATGCATTATCACTTCCGGTGCGCTGGAGTTTCACGTTATTTGCTTCGCCCGCAGATTTAATTTTGCAAACTAAACTTTGTCGAGTGAAAATAGCACAACACAATATGCCATTACTGAGCTTGGTCCACTTTAATGTTTTTGGAAGGACAGAAAATGGGGACAGGACGTTTTTTTTTTTTTTTTTACTATGGGATGACTTTAGCTAGTGAGTTAAGCTACGCTTGCCGCGATCTCTAGATGGGTGATCATCTTTACCAAGACCCCTCCGTGCCTCGGAAAGCATGTTAAACCGTTGGTCTTGGCTGTCATTCGTAGATCTTTAACAGTCCTTACAGGTATAGCCAGAAGCTCGAAAGTCTGACAACCAGTCTTACCAAGGAGTATCGTATTACCCAGGTCCTGGGTTGTGGAGGTCAGATAGGCAGTCGCTCCATGTAAAATACTGGTATTCAGCTATATCCGGTTAGACTGGAAGCCGAGCCCACATAGTTGGGAAAAGGCTGGGCAGTTAGTGAGTATTTCTAGTAAACTTACCACTTATGTAGCCACGATCTTCAGTAGGTGCCTTTGTTTTGTCGTAGCAAAGTATTGGTAACTAGTATATTATCGGTAGTCGTAACCAATTTAGGAGCATAAATCATTCATCCTATTAGGTCCGAAGTTTAAGGAGTCTAACGAGTAAGTAAGTTTCTCTAGTTTTATTGGTTCCTACAATAACTGTTACGAGCTGATAATAGTAGAATTACTGGAATGATACAGAAATAGGAGTGAGAGCTCAAAAGAAAAGAAAAATTAGACAAGATAACTCGAATAAATTATACTTAGTCCCTGTAACAAAACAAAAAAATATTGCCAAATTAATCAAAACAGGTAAATATTTCACAGCTGTTTGCGACCTTGCCAACTTTTTGGATAAACGCTCTTAGTACTCAATCCTTTCGTCAAATTTGAAGATAGCTCTCAAGTTGTTGCTCCCGAAATAATCGTACAGTGTCTTTGACAAAGTTACATCACACTACAATTTACTATGTAACAAACTTCGTCGCCTTTGTCTGGATAAACTTAGTTCTGTTTATACCTATCTCTTTGATCTCATTCACTGAAGCGGTCTCAGGAAGTGGATGCGTTTTATAATATTATTGTTGTGTTGAATTTTGTTTTAGAGTTGTTGTATGTGGGTACTTTGTGGTTGAATGTATTGGGGGATACTTGTTAATTACTTGTGTCATATATTATGAAGTTGTATGGAGTTCAATAAATACTAGTCAATACAAAATAAGGCCCACTAGGTATTTAAGGTGTGGCATGGAAATTATTAAATTAATTAATTGTTTAGTTTTAGGAAACATAAAACAATGTTATATTTTACTTTTAGGCTAGTAACTGTTCAAATAAATTATCAATAAACATGTTTATTTATCTTTAAATATATAATGTCGATTTAAAATTAAAAAAACACAACGAACTAAAAGACACCAAAACCTAAAAATCCTTCACTTTTTATTTATTTTCTATATAGTTTTGATTTGAAAATAGATACTAAAGCGACGAACTCTTCAACGATTATTACTAAATTAAGTAGTTACATTAAAATTAAAATGAACGTTCGACTCTTTCAAGTCCATACAGAACAAAGAAGCTCTAAGTTAAACTGAAAATGTCTGAAAGAGCTACTTGTTCATGAAAGAGCAAATTGCAATGAACCTCAAAATTTCACACAAGTGACAAATTCACATGACTTTGCCTTGGTTACTTTAAGGCATGCATACTGGAGTTTGAGTAACCGCACGGCTTAACATCAAATGAGATATTGGTCGAACTCACATTGGGCCGCTTTCTCACTAATTCATACACAACACAGTCTATATTTTTTTTTTTAAATGTCCAAAAAATTAAATTACAAAATCTTATGTTATTTAAATAACTTCCTCAGACTGTGTACAGTTTTACAGTCATTTATCTCATCTCTAAACTCAAATAAACAAGTTAACAGACCACAATATTGGCGATGCAGCCGATAATATAATTAATTCACGATCCAGCTCAGCGCTTGATTTTGATGTAGTACAGCGCTTTATGATTTATAAGCTGCTGAAGCTCGATGAACTGTTAGCAGCCAGTAATACGGAAATTGGGAGACAGAATTAATCTAGATCCAGGAAATAATCTAGATTTAATGAAAATATTTTTTGTAATACGAAAAAAGATTTAAAAAATGTGTTAGTTTATCGAAGTGTTCGTAATAGATTGGCTAGAAAATGAAATCCATTGAGAATTGTGAAAGGCTTTGGGTGAGATTCATGCACAACTGTGGGACACTAGGAACACTATTGCAATTTGCATAAAAAAATATGGTTAGGTCTATAATATCGTTCTTGGCTATAAGTCGACAACCATTAGGAGATATAGTAGAGGTCATTAACAAACAAATTACCTCATTTGTCTCCTATACAAATGTCAAAAAAAATCAAGTCATTTGACATTTCATATTTTTATTTTATTCATTATAGAATATAAAATGTCATATTACTCGAAAATTGTTGAAATTGACATAGGGGTCATGAGAGGTGATTTGGTTGCAAATGACCTCTCCTACATCTCCTTAACGGATTGCCGACATAATATAACCAATAACCCTGTATAATAATTATGTCACAATTATATAGAGAAATCTCGTTTGGCGACACGAATTATTAGATAAAACGGTATTCAGAAAAAAAGTCGTCGGTTTCGTGGGGCACCCGGTAAGAATGAAGTTCCTTTCTCTGTCTTATAACTCTAAGGTTATGTGCTATAAGTCAAAATAATACAAGTCCTAGATCAAGTGTTCCAAAAATACATAGGTTTGAAGATAACTTTTTAGACTCTCGATGAATGTATCTAAGTTTCATTGATATATACGAGTAAATCATTTTCATTTAAACCAATCGTTCCTATTTAAAGCTAAGAAATTGCGAAGTTGTAATTTTTTTTTTTATGGAAAAAATTAATGTTTTTTTTTATTATTTCATCGGTGTTTTAACCGCTAGAGGCCAGCCGCGCGGCGCGTGCCATACCTGTTGAGTACCGGACGACCACCCGCGGTGACAGATTTACGACCGCACTTAAATAAACAAAACACTCGAGCTTTTTGCTTACGTCTCCGGTGTTATCGTTGACTGATTTGGGTTCGTGTTTAGACAAAGGATTCTTTGTATTGCTTCGAAATTACGTGTGCGTTTGTTAGAATTGATAAATAAAGATTTTTATCAACCGTTGCGCCGGTTAGTGATAAGACGATTTATGATAAAACTACTGTTCCAATTTACACGAGATTTTGCAGGGTACTTTATGAATAGATTAGTTATCTAAGAACAGGGTTTTTTACAGACAAACACAGAAAATAAAAACACAAAAAATTACGATATTTGAGTAGGTACTAACCGTTTGTTTACGTAAACATATTTTCCGTCATAAATATTTTAAAACGGAATATTTTAGTTACAATATTCTAACTATTTTCTAATAAGAATTTAAGTACTTACCAGCGATATAATACACAAATCACACACAACACTCAAAATAACACAATAATCACTTTTTCCACAGACACTTTAGCTCACATGTTTTTGGTTGGTTGAAAATAGGTTTAGTACGATGTTAATTAGTGCAAATATTATCCACCACGATGTAAAAACTACTTAGTAATCAGAAAAACACCACTTCCCGTCGATTTACACAAGAAAACTATTTAAAATAATTAAATACATGCGGACCGCGCACTGTCGACCAGCTTAGTTTGACTCGCGTTTGACGTGCGCGAGCTGTCAGTTTCAACATTTTTTTGCAGTGTTGTCTATTAATATTTTTGTATGCGAATGATTTAGTCGACGAGAATATCCGTCAGGCCATAGAGTAAAATAGCCCACAGACCAGATTCACCCTTTTCTATAGTACAAATAGAGATTAAAGCCGCGTGCACCTGCCGTAAATAAATAATCGTGACTTTTTCGAATTATTTGGTATGAAAAATGAAAAAAAAAATAACGTTATGCCAGTTGACTCTTTGACATTTATTTATTTATTTATTTATTTATTTATTAACTATGGATGACTTACAGCTAAAAAAATCAGAATACAAAATAGTATGTGAGACTGACAGCCAATTAAAAGTCTTCACTTCTAAAAAACAGACTGGCAAGAAAGAGTGTGAACAGCACAACACAGCTAGCAAAAAATAAAAGAAAAATAAACAGTATAACATTCAAGCTTACCAATTCACATTAAATATTCAATACAAGAACATACTAAATTTTAATTAAAAAAGTCAAGGCTCAGACACTTTCTGACCGAGACCACACCTGTTATGAAAGGATCAAAATCATGCTGTTTGCACATACTATTAAAGTTGCTACTTGCACGCACTATAAATGAATTTTGCCTATAATTCGTAGAGGTAAATGGAACACGCAACGGTGCGTTCCATCGCTTCGACCTTCCGGGAACGTTAAAATAAAATTTGGATAGAATATCAGAGTTATTAATTGAATTGTTGAAAATTTTAAATAATGAAATACAGTCAGAGATTGATCGCCGATTAATTAGGGGTAATATATGATACTTCTTACAGAGGTTGAGGTAATCTTCAGACCGACATGGTCTCATTAATACCTTAGAGCTATGGGATATCAAAGGGAACACCTTGTATAATGTATTAATTAATACAGAGCCATCTAGGTATGGTCTCAAGTTCCAAGTGACAAAAGTTTTTTTTTTGTAATTTTTACACAGACCCATCTGGTGTAAGTTTTTAGCTGCTTTTTTCGGGCATAAAATTCGATTTCTATAGAACTTTGCTCCAATAATGGGTTATGAGTAGGTTTTAAGTCATCAAAAGCATAAAAATAAATTAGTATGTAAACATTTTCAATAATAAGTTACGACTTTGTCATAACACTCAAGATTGAATCGTGGTTGTTAAATGATAAGTAATGTAAACAAACTTGAGATGTCTTGAACAATTTAAGAGCCGTCATAAAAGCTATTTGTACGCCAGCTGTGATCAAAACAACACAACGTTATTATAATAATTATTATCTGGCAAAGGTTTTCTACTGTTGAATGGCTTCATCCAAGATACTTCACAATAGCCGCATATGCGATGTTATGCTGACCGCATCCGGCGAAAAATACCTTTTGGTACCTGTGATTTGGTTGGTGGTAAGGTTTGTTCTAAGTTCGCCTGGCTAGCTAACACTATCGTATCTAAGTCTGTCGCCATAACAACAATGTTAACAGCATTGTTGTGTTTCAGCAGTTAGAAGTAAGATACCCAGTTCTTCTGTGGTTGAGGATTCCGGGAGAAGTTCGCTTCCACCTTCGGCTTGATCATCACCAGGTGGTAAGTTTTTTTTTTTTTTTTTCTATTGCAGTCTAAAACTTTTTCCAAATCGGAGATCCTAAGTCTTTGGTGCAAAATTACACATAAACATAACATCACGGTCGTATTCCCCGAAGGGTTAGCCAAAAGAGTACCTACCTCCGGGCTGTTACTGAGAAATTCCTGACGGAAAAACCCGATAACACTTTTCCTGACCTGGGAATTGAACCCAGGACCTCATGCTCAGCAGTAGCGCTTGCGACCACTATACCAATGATCAGTTCAGTAAATATTTTGTGCAATCATTATCTTATTAAATTCAGGCCTCTATGTGAGTCTCACGTAGTGACCCGAGTCCCAGTAGTGCCAACATGATAGGCTTATTAGTCTAAGGAGTGCAGTTAATATTCCATAGTTTATGGTCGTTCCTTGCTCATTCTCTTCCATAGAGATCTACCTACATTTTGGACCGGGCAACCAGCTTCAACTTTGTGACTAACTGACCAACTCTTTGATGACATAACATACAGAATAAGCAAGCTGAAGTAGTTATGGGCCGGCCATATTAGCCGTAGAACCAATGACCGTTGAGGGAGATGTGTTCTTGAGTGGAGACCGCGAATCGGCAAACGTAAGGTAGGACGCCCTCAGGCTAGGTGAAGCGACGATCATCGCAGGGTGGCAGGTAGCGGTTAGGATGAGAGTTGCCGAGAATCGAGTTGAATAGCGTGCGATTGGAGATGCCTATGTCCAGCAGTGGACCGATAGCCGACTCCTTAACAGTTCCTTTTTCTGGGTTTTTATTTAAATAAATGCATTGCTTGTTGTTGTTGGTCATGTAATAAACATAACTTAGTTAAAAATACTTACGAATGATTCCAAGTGCATTCTCAGCAGTCAGCTCAAATAAAATAAAAATTTACAAGGTAATTAAAATTTCTTTAAATAACACCTAATAACCATTTCTCCACTTAACGATATCAACAAATGAATGGGCGGACAGATGCTTGTTTTATAACTTATGCTCCATTGTTATTAATGATTCTAGAATTAGACAATTTGTCTTTGTGATTTTGATATTGATTTGTTGCTCGTTTTGGCAAAAAACAGCAATTAATCTCTTTGAGAGTTTAGTATATTGGAGTTAGGGTTGTCGATATTAATTTGGTAAATACTTATAAAAAAAAAATACCTTTATCGACGTAACCATTCAAATGAGTTCATGATACGGTATCTTGTTCTCTTTTTGAATGTTTAAATTAATCAAATGAATGAGTTATTTAAATTAATTGACCGGGCCCTTTTTTAAATTAGTCGTTCTTTTTATTAATTTATTCTTCACACATAACTTTCCATAACCTGATTTTTAATGCAGTTATGGGCATTTGAATTACAACGATATCAATTTAATTAACAGAATTACATTAGCAAGTTTATTAATTTTAAAAACGATTTATAGAATGAGGAACATCTGTGAGAGTACACATTTGAGTTTTCATATAGATTCAGACGATGAAAAATATTAAACAATTTCTGAGGCCGTTTTCCTCAATTTACTACAAAGAAAAAGCCTTCGTAGAAATTAAAAATGCATTCAATAACAGATAGCGCACGCACGCAATCTTCCGGAACAATAAACTTGACGATAATTCTAGTAAGAAAACTGATTTGAACTGAGCCATTACCTGAGGAAAATCTACACTGAATTTTCAATCTTAATACCAAAATCTTAAAGTTTGTTTTTGAACGGTGCTCCCAAAAGTGGTGTGTAACAGCTGTTCTGAGTCGCTGACCTGACCTAAAGAAGATTCATTCATATTTTAATACCTTCGGGAGATAAGGTCTCTGAAATGAGTCACTTTTACTTGATTCAGGGTCGTTAAACATAAAGTGAACAAATTATGTTTGCATTTTAAGGTAGAAATGGCGGTTTTAACCGATTGAAATAAAAGAAGAGCTTCTGAAAAAGAATAAGTTTTTTTGTTATCTTAGACGTTAGTGTACCAACTTTTGTGGTTGTTCTTTACATACAATACTTTGAAAAAATTACACATAAGGGATAAAGGTTTCAGAATGTCAGTACTAGAAAGTTTAGAAATTGCAAAAAATAATACATAATAATAATATAATATAAAATAATACGTTACACTATTGAACGATTTAAATACAAGTATTCCAAGGTCACCTTTGTTGCGATTGTTCGCAGCCTCTTATCGCGCTGATAACGATCCTTGCCGAGGTGGGCCAAGCAGTAATCCTATATGACGCTTGACGTGTCTACACGTTGCGTCCGGGTTCGCAACAAGTCAATCGTCATCCTGAAGATACCTCGTTGAGAGGTGAAACACGTGTCGATTTCTTACAGGGTCTTTATGGCTCTTTAAGAACAGTTAAGCGGATTAAGTTACTAAATATACGTCCTCTATTGTATTATATATAAATACATACAGAAACTCACGCCTTCCCATGGGTGTAGGCAGAAACTATAGAACGCTTCTTACGCTTCTTTCGCTTCTTACATACTCCTTTTGCTTCGTTTACATTCATAATACATCTAGTCATACAAATATGCACGCCGTTCCATTCCGTTCCGCTCCATTCATGACATATTGTGCTTTAATTGCTTTTAGATATTCAGATTTAACCCTCGGCGCCTGGTAGGGTCTGTCACCTCTGCACATAAACTGTTTTATTCATTCAAATTTGAATTTCTTGCCAAACCGCACTCAGTAGCTGGGCCTTTAGGAATCACTAGACGCCCTCAGCCCGCTATCTCAATCCATAGCACGCTTCCGTAGTAGGTAGTAGGACATAGTTCGCGCGGATTTCTATTAAGTAATGTATGTTAAAAAGTAACGAAAACTATTTCTTCGTTTAAAAAGGCTACGCCAAGTAGAAAAATTTATAAATGTTGTTGATATGTAATATTTTTTATTTTAAATCGTAATTACCTTAGTACATTATAATAACTTATTTACCAAAAATGAAGAGAAATAACAAGTTAAAAATCTGGGTCGGACAGACCCACCAAGCATGCCGAGGATTAATAAAATATTTGTTTCTTCTTTTTCTTTGTGCACATTAATAAAAAAGGTTTTAATTGTTTTAGATAATGTACATTTATAACATTTTTGAAGTTAAGCGACCACCAGAACCATTCTTCGTTATTCCAAAATTGAAAATATATAAATAATGGGACATGACGTGATTTGATGAAGAGTTTTACAGAAAGAGAATGGAAATCGTCAATGAATAATCAGCCAATAATGTTCCCACTGTGTGGGTTCATTAGTAGGTTATAATCTACCACGCGGGCCCAGTGCGGGTAGATGTCACATGTCTTCGAATGTTTTTATTTTTTTCGGCAATTGATGACTGCAAATCATCCGCAAATGATACAAACGTGTGTCCGGTTAGTGTTTACTCAACTGAAAAATAAAACAAAAGTTTATTTTTGAAAGAAAAAAAAATATCGCTGATCATACAGACACGAATGTTCCTGAAGCCTATAAAAGGTCCGTTAAAATTTAACGTGTAGCGTTTTCATCTGTTTTGCTTTTGTACGAGTATTTTGATGGTTTGAAATATTTTTTGATACCTGATTTTTTGTAAAAAAATATTCTGGCGATAAAAGTTTCGTCAGTGCAGCTTGGTTTACCATATTGCAATTTAGCTAGAAAACAGTGGTAAACTGCTATCAATGTAAAATATATAGGAAACTGTATTGACTATATTATCCTGTTTGATTGATGAAGTAAAAAATTATAATTTACAAAATTCACTTTTTTTTACGTATAAATCTTATATCCAATATACAATCCAATACTATCTAACCTATGTGTATACAACTAACTATTATATATGTCGCAAATTCGTTGCTGAGTTGACTAATCGGGACGCCAGCGCCGCCTGGCGGCGGCGCTCGACAGAGTCTATAACGTGACGCTCTGATCGGCCGCCAGCCCGGGGCTCAGCAGAGCAGCAGAGCAGAGGCAGACTTGATGGGTGGCGGTTAACCAGTGAAGGACTTTTAGAAACTGTCCCGCGTTTCGAATAGTTGTGTCGTGTACCTACAGTGTCTGAAATGCTAGTGTGAGTAATGTTATTGTAAATTATAATTTGATCTGAACTGCAACGGTTTTTCTATTGCGCAATAACCAACACTACCCATAGTACGCCCACAGTAGTTAAAATATGCCTGATAACGAGAGAGACTCATACCATCCGCCGACATATATATTATGTACAAGTATGGAAAGGGTAAAATATAAAAGAAAAATAAACGGAAAGCTCATTGGGCATCAAAAGAGTCACACGGATCGCTGTCAGCGGGTAAAGTTCCCAAAAGGCTGGCTCCCAAATGCTGATTCTTTGGCCTAAGAATTGGCTAGCCCTCTAGTCACGTGAAGAGTCGACCAGCAGCTTGGCGATGTCCCGAAATACTCGGTGAGCACTCGGACCCCGCAGCCCTAGTGTTTCAACCCCAAACAAAACAAAAATATAGCTACCAGTAAGGTTGCTATATTTGCGCCGATTGAAGTTTTCTACACTTGCAGTAGCTGCCCCGGCACAGCCCGCCGTGCTAGGAAGATGGGATGACGGGTGTCAACACATGTTGTATCCCAAGCCTAAGGTCTACCCGACTTCCAAAATAAGTTCAACGCGCCTAAAGAAGTTTTCACTTTAAAAAACTGTGTTGATTATTTGTAATCTGACATATTAACGTGCATCCGACACAAACTACCGGCAATCCCCACGTTATAAGAATGTTGACGACGGCCATCGGTTTTAATAGAATGAAGTACAATAAAACATCATCATTATCATCGTCAGCCTAAATCAGTCCCCTGCACGTGGAATTGCACGCCATTCAGCTCGATTCTCAGTGACCCCTAAAGCGCGGTACATACACAAGAGGCGAGGAGCGCGGGCCATTTGACGCGGGTGCGGCGCAGCGTTGCGCCAGCGCCGCTCCTTTTATATTTCATACAAATTGTATAGGAGCCAAGATACGCACCCCGCCTGCGTCATGCCCGCGCCCTGCCACCTGTGTATACGAGTATGTCACGTATCGTCGCTCATAAACATTTTGTATGAAAGGAGCGGCGCAAAGCCCGTGCGCACCATCGCCTCGCCTGCGTCCCTCGCCTCTTGTGTATGTCCCGCGCCTAATCCAGCTGCTACCAATCTCCGAAGATCGTCGCTTGTAGCGTTTACTGCGAAAATGAAGTACCTAAAGACGATGACGAAACCAAGGGAAAACTTATCACGTCAATCATAGTTCCAAGAATTCACACAACCTTATTAAAATTAGCCATCACTTACCAAATAGCCCATTTACTTAGTACTTATTGACAAGTGTTTCATAAACATTTTAGGAGTACTTTACTAAATACGTTAATTTATTACCGTGTAACTACTTGTACCAAGGCTACAATAAATGTTCACGTGGGCTGGACATAAAACCTGAACTAGTTCCAAGCTTCAATAAATCGTAATACTTGGTTCTATACGTATACGTGGCTTTGAATGCGTTTGTTATCGTTTTCTTGTTGATTTCGACCGAGAATTACATTCTCTCCTCCGCAACGTGTAGTGGAGGTAGAAGAGGTACGCTTCCATACTGATATTATAAATACGACAGTAACTCTGTCTGTCTGTCTGTTTGTCTGTCTGTCCTTGTAAACTTTTCACGCCTTAACGGCGGAACGGATTTTGATAAAATTTTGAACGAATGGCCTGGGTTAAGACAAAGAATACTTTTATCCTGGAAGTACGTTCCTGTGGGGTAATCTATTACTTCCAGGCAGGCGAAGCCACTGGCAAAAGCTAGTAATAATATAATACTTCAAAAATGATGATCGTTATGTTCACCTGAATCATACAAATGAAGTAAAAAGATTTTGGTTACAGAACAATAATGTACGTTTATTTCAGAGTAGCTACGCCCCACGGTTTTACACGCATAAGTCTCGATTCCGTGAGAATATCGGGATAAAAAGTATCCTATTTCCTAATTCAAGTCATGGTCTACGCATGTTCCAAATTTCATCCAAATCTGTGCAGCTGTTTTAGCGTGAAAGCGTAACAAACAAATAAACAAACATTGGCGGCCGAGGAAGCACTTTTAGATGACCCCGACCACGACGACCACTACATTTACGTCACCTACCCGCAACTCAATTTCGCATTTAATATAAGTTAGGATTTTGTAAATTTTTCCGCATGATACGCCTCAAAGCGTGATAATGGGATTTCTAAGATGAAAATATTCAAAACTAGCTGCGCCCCGTGGATTCACCCGTATAAGTCTCGATCCCGTGGAAATATCGGGATACAGTATGACCTAACCCAGGTCATGGTCCACCCGTGTGCCAAATTTTATCCAACTATGCGTAATAAACTAACATATAAATAATCAAATCTTTTCTCTTTTTATAATATTAGTTTAGATGTCAAACGCAAGTCCCTTCTTCTTCTTCTCCTTTTCGTGTAGTTAATGACTAACTTGGTGTCAGAGTTTTAAAGTTACCCATGGGCCCCTGACTTGGCTTCACATGCCGTCGAGAAATATCTCTCAGGCAGGCTGGTTTTGGGCGTTGGGAGTCGAGAGCCGACTTCCGGCCACCGTAGGCGCGGGCTTGCGGACGGTGAGCAATGGTCAGCTCGCCGTCCGATAAGGACCGGGCCCGTGTCGACGGCGCGTTGTGTTCCACGCGCGCCTCAAAGAGATGTCAGCACCAACCGACGGGGTCGAAAGACAAATGCCTGCTGGGGTTGCGGGTTTGTCCGAAAGGGATATCGCGGCCCCGGCACACAGGCAACGGAAGGAACACGGGTGGGTTTTAGTCAGTAAAAGTCTGACACACCCTCTCGCTCTGCCCAGAGCGGGAGAAGTCATTTGATGATCTACCATCCTCAAAAAAAAAAAAAAAGGCATGCCGGTTTCCTCACGATGTTTTCCTGCACAAACGCAAGTTGTATGTCATTATTTATACTCGTAGGTAGGTTGGATGTACCGACAATGTATTATGTTGTATAAATAACCAGTACTTCTGCTGTATGTGTTGAACTAGAAATAATTTGTAAAGCAGGTAATTTCTAAGGAAAATAATTATTGGCAATACCAGATAAGAAGTTATTAAGAACTCAGGTGACTAGTTCTATATACAATCAAATGATTATAACAGGTACGGTAATTTACTATTTATTTATTTATTTAGCTACAACGGTTGTGTTGCAGCCAATTTCATTAACTAAAATTATAAAAATAAAAGAGACAATTATAACACACAATAATATATACAAAATAAAGACACGAAAACATTTTTTTTTAAAGATGGCTATCAACACTTTCATAAATTTCTCTCACAGTATTTCTGACATACCAATAAAATCTTCGTCCATCCATCCGCAAACAGGTCGCCTGTTGGGTTGTAATGTGTACATATGTTTTGTATGATATTTCATTATAGCACAAATATCTTTTAATTACAATAGATCTAGACACTATGGTTCTATACGTAGATAGTCACTCCATGTAAATAATCAACTGCATCCAACCACGCCAACCTCAACGTAATTGGGATAAAATCTAGGCGGTTAGGTTTTTTGTTACTAGACACTACATATTATTCGGATTTATGTTAGTATGTAAGATAATAAACTTTAGTTAATTTGCATATGAATTAAAAAAAAAAACATGTGTACCTCCATTGCACTACTTATATCTGTCGGAGGTTATTATTATTATATTCACTTTTTATTTTGTATTTTGTGTTTCACGAACTGTCCCAATAAACTTTATACTTTCTTTCTTTCTTTTCTTTATAAACAAGTAAATCAGAGATTTCGTGAAATTTCTAAGGATACCTAACACAAAATCACTAAAGCCGTCGAATATTCCAACCGATTACCTTCAAACCTCGGCTGGAAAAGGTTCAAAGTGATGGTTTCCTTTTGATGACTTACACAGAAATATAAGCCTTGCAAAGCCATCAAATATGTCACAGATCAAAATAATATTGACCATTCGACTGCTTCGGCTATTTTATGAATTTCACGAAATCCTTATTATCTTTATACTCATATTCATTTATTTGCGTTCCACAAGGTAAAACAAGATGTTAACAAAAGGCTTAGAGCTAAGAGCTGTTGTAGACCCTGTCAGGGCAAAGCAAAAATATTTTTAGATTCATTACTTACAAGTTAAAAATCTAAGTCGTAGAAAGTTAAAATAAACATAAAATTAAATTGTACATGAAAACTGAGTAATTACATTCGTATAAAAGTCAACAACAATAACATAAATAATTCTATTATCAATAAGTAGGTAAGTAGCCATTTTTCTTAAATACTATTATTACATTTAGATAAACAAATATAACCTAAGTAGTAATATTACCTAAGTAAATATAGCTATTTACTTAGGCAATACCACCACAAACATTTAATGAGAGATCATATTTTATGGTTACAAAGTACTAACAAAGAGGTAAGTTTTACGTGTATCACAATTTGAGACAATTTATTGATTCAGTAGGGAAGCATTTCATAATTGAATCATTGTGTATTTAGTAGTAATACTCTTGAGACAAACACTCTCGTGTCGATTAATTTAATTTATTTCTCGTCAACACAAAGCATTAATCAGTTAATAATTCTGCAAACCAAATTTCGGCCTTGTCAGGCAGTCTCGGCGGAGACTAGCCATCGACGTGTGAGATATTTTAGAGCACAAGTTTGTGCGTTGACATAGGTGCACTCTCTCGCAACTGCTAAGCATGGAGTTTTGAGTTCGATAGCCAGGTCGGAGAAAGTGTTATTTGGTTTTTCTATTAGGACTTTCTAACTAACAGTCCGCTGTTTGGAAGTTGGTGGTGTAATACCCAAGTGCTTCGGAAAGTACGTTCAGCCGTTGGTCCTGCACCTGATCTCTCTCCTGTGGTGTCGGATTGCTATCCCATCGGACTATGAGAGTGAGGGAAGAGAGAGAGCACCTGTGTCTGCGCACACACTTGTGCACTATAATATCAGGAGATATTATAGTGCACAAGTGTGTCGTCATGGCCGAAATTAGATCTGGAGGATTATTGTATGGTACCAATACAAACGTCGTGTTGGGTTAATCAGCCAAAAGCAAATCGTTGAGGTATGATTAATATTAAAATGTAGATACATTTTAATATTCTCATACCTCAACGGTAAACGATTACAACAGTTCCGTCCATTTACAAATCTTTACTATCCTCGTCCTGAGGTTTTATTACAACCGGTCTGTAATTAAACTAATGAGTTAACAGTACAGACATTACCACCTATACATTATATATAGAATGGGTAAATCATTCTGTTAGTACGAAAAATATAGGCATTTCTAGCAATTTGGATTTTAGCTTGTTGGTTGCACCTACACAAAATGGCATTCCCCGTTCGATTTTGCCAAAACGCTACACTCTAAAATCAAACCTATTGCCTTGTTATACATATGGTTATGGCTGTTTCAGATTATTCTAAATCTTATCTCCTAATAATCTACCAAGCTGATCTTAGTATACCTAAATAATCTACCAAGCTGATCTTAGTATACCTAAATAATTACTAGGTACCTAAACTTCCTTAATCGCTTCATTAATTTGGCTATATTTTAATTACAGTTACCATTATGTAAATTATATAGGCCTTTTAACCGCGCATAATCGTTTACTAGTATAGATATTGTAGAGAATAATAATTTGTCCAATGTGAGCTCTAAATGCGATATAACGCGAAGCGAAATATTTGTCGAAAATCAAATCCTTATGATCACATTGATTACTTACAAAGTACTGGTTCCATTATAAAATACTAGCTACTGCGCGCGGTTTCCTCCGCATAAATTCCAAAGAAATATCGAGATAAAAAGTATCTTTTGGGTTAACCTAGGTTATGGTCTATCTATATGCCAAATTTCATCCAAATCCGTTCAGCCGTTTTAGCGTGAAAGCGTAACAAACAAAAAAAATCACTTTTGGATTTATAATATTAGTTAGGATAGTTTATACTTTACTCATGCTAACACTTGTAGGCGATAATATATCTTGAACCACCTAGGTATCCATATGCACATTCAATTGTTTTTCTGAAGCAGTGTCTATTTGAAGATTCCACGGGAAAAACAATGAATGTCACCTTTTTTTGTGAAACTGGGCTTTTAATGGCATCTATCGGCTTATTGGTGTATTATTTTTATACATCAATCAGAATTGGGTAAAATCGTCGTAGTCTGCTGTAATAGTACAATTTCTATTTATTTATTTTATTATTTATGTACACACAGTAAAATACGTAGAGATACGACATCATTATAATTTGAGTACAAAGGTACTGCTTATTTCTTAAGAAATTTCTTCTTTTTTTTTTTGATGGTGAGAAATCATCAAGCAGCAGGCATTGGTCTTTCGACCCCGTCAGTTGGTGCTGACATCTCTTTGAGGCGCGCGTGGAACACAACGCGCCGTCGACACGGGCCTGGTCCTTATCGGACGGCGAGCTGCCCATTGCTCACCGTCCGCAAGCACGCGCATATCTTGCTTCCTGTATTGCTAACAGCGAGTACTGTGGCTTATATCTTACTCATGTTTACATAATAGACGATTGATGTACACATATATAAACAGACATGAAGAAAGAAACAAAAAAATATATACAAAGATGATGCTTATTTAAAAAGAAATCTCTTCGAGCATACTACAACATAAAATACACAAATCTATTTAGCTATTCAGAATTAAATTGTTATTCTGTACCTAATTCTATATAGCTAATAGAGTTAATATTGTATCCAAATAGGTAACGCAGTTTAAAATAATCGCCTTTTTATACTGTTGATTTTCAACGGTTTTTTTTTCGTGACAGTCGTAGTACAGTTATCGTTTGACAAAGAAAATAGAACGAAGAACACCTCACCTCGATATTCTTTCATCGCTTCGCATCTCATATGTTCATAGCATAGCATAATCAGCCCTATATTGTTCCCACTGTTGGGATACAGGCCTCCTCTCAGTGGCCGTAATCCACCACGCGGGCCCGTGCGGTATGGTAGATGTCCCATGTCGCCGAATTTTTGGTTCTTGGACATGCCGGTTTCCTCACGATGTTTTCCATCACCGTTTCGAGAGAAGTGGTGATGAAATAATTTACAAAAAGTAAAGGTCTGTCTGGGTTCGTACTTACGACCTACAACTCGTAAATCGGGGCTGTGACGCATAGGAAAACCAAATTGAAAAGGTAAATTAATATTTCGACATTAAATTCTAAAATCTAATAGCATCGTTATATCCAAATCTAATGTCGGTACTAAAAGCGCATGACTACCTAATTTTGATTAACGATTAATAAGATCGTGTATTTAAGTTTTAATTACAAATCTAATTGCTATTTAACTCGATGTTGGTTGCATGTTGTTTTGGAGAGATTAACTACACATTATTCAATACAATGCAAACTACGAGTATATGCTTGGTAATTACCCCATCCTATTTATTTACAAACTAGATGGAGCTCGTGGCTAAATAATAACGGTCACCTGGGTTGATCGAAGGTTAAGTTACGCTGGCCGCGGTCGGTGCGTGGATGGGTGACCATCCATTACATATCAAGACCCCTCCGTGCGTCGGAAAGCACGGTTAGCTGTTGGTCCCGGCTGTCATTCTTAGATCTTTGACAGTCGTTACGGGTAGTTAGAATCCCAAAAGTCTGACAACCAGTCTTACCATGGGAAAGAAAAGGAAGAAAGAAAGAAAAATAATTTTATTCGTCACAGAAACACGTGCATAAAAAAATAACAACAACAATAACAACAACAACAATATGGGGTATCTTGTACCCAGTAACTGGGTTGTGGAGGTCAGACAGGCAGTCGCTCCATGTAAAATACTGGTATTTAGCTGCATCCGGTTAGACTTGAATCCGACCCCAACGTAGTTGGGAGAAGGCTAGGCAGATTTATTTTTAATTTAATTCCAAACTTTACTCCATTTGAAATAAGATTAGACATTTAAATAAATCTTTTTTACAGTTCGTTCAACCGATTTTGACTCTTATTGCAAATGGCGAGATCTTATTTGAAATGGCGTATCGTTAGTAATTATTTAGGGCACAGGGAAAGGCAAAGGTTATTTATTTGAAGAATGCAGCAGTTTGGCTGTACCATCGTGATGAAAGGATTGGTCAGCTAGACTCTGCGCTAACGAGTGGTTAGCCGGTAGGACACTTTCAGACTGATTTTGTAGAGGACGAGATAGTATCGTGTATAACTGAATAGTCAAACGAACTTACCTGTAAGTGAAGTTCGAAGTTAATTACGCTCGCTACTGTCTCGTCCGAAGATGAAGAGGCCCACCCGACCCTAACTTTCCATGCTATATACCTAGATATATCTATGACCATGGGCCCTGTGTTGCAAAACCAATGGCTCTGAACTTAATGACGATAATTACAGACGTGAATGTGGGCACGCGTCAATTTTTTTCCTTATTTCTTCAATATATATGTGATGGACTGACAACGCCGAGGCTACATTAAGGGATCTCGCGCACTAGACGGCCACGAATCCGGCGAGTCGTGGCCGTCTAGCGGTATGGTATGGCCTGCGGCTAGATGGCCGTTGCGACCAAGTGCGCGATTCGTATCGGTTTGTATAGTTTACCAGGGGTGGCAGTCTCGAAATAGGTAGCGATCGCTCGGCTCGGATCGGTACGACCGGATTCTATCGCAAAGTCCGAATGGCGTCTCTCGACGGTCAGAATTGCTTGACACGCACGAAAAAATCAAATGCTTGTCAAGCTCGTCACGCGTGTCAAGGGACGCCATTAGGAGTTTGCGACCGAATTTGGTCGAATAGCAATCGCTATCTATGTCGAGACTCCAAGACCAGGTCGCTGCGACCACTGGTCGTGGTCGTGGCCGTCAAGTGCGCGAAATCCCTAAGACAGCTAGTTTATATTCAGCTAGTAGGTAGGTACGTATTTACTTCATTACTATTACCATTACTAAGTATAAGTACCTATTTATGAATCACAGCCCACTATCAAGCTGAATGGAAGTAAACTGCAACTATAATGAATGCAGGAAACATGAATGTTCTCAATACATTACAATTTTATGACTAATTACTATGAAACTAAGCCATTTGATTTAGCTAGTCTGACTGATATTACGACAATAGGTCACGTCATTATTTTGTACTATATATGCTTATAGTTATATGGAAGTATATGAATAAGCAAATAGATTATTGATTAAAGACAGGTCAACGGTCAATCACGCTTCATATGAAATTCAGATTCGACTACCTATTAGTTGGTTATTAAATTAAATATGCATGATAACTATTTTCAAGCTGTGTGCTCACGGCTTGAAATATGCCATGAATAATGGTATACATCAATATGAAATATGGATAGGATTTTTCATCGAACAGAGCGAGATGCATGACTATTTTAGTATCTTTCGGTAATGATCCAAATAAGAATATAAGTGCCGATTTCACCAATGAAACTGAACGCGATCTGCACATCTAAACTGCTTTCAAGAGCTGTCAGTGTCAAAATTCCAGAACTATTATGACACTGACAGCTCTTGAATGCGGGTTAGAAAAGTGCTGATAGCGTTCAGTTTCATTGGTATAATCCGCTCTTAATGACATTGCGGCTAGGAGGAGGATTTACTGAAGAACTCGATTATTTTCTAGATGATGATGCGACGATTGTTTTAATTATTAGGAAGTCATTCGACTATTCGCATTGAAGCGGTGTCCAAACCAAAAGATCGTTGCGTGAATACGCAGTCATCGCGCAAATTTGCGATAGTCGCGTTCATATTATGTCACTTATTGTGACATGTGGACGCGGCGATCGCATATACGCGCCACGATCGCAGGGTTCGTCTGAACACCTCCTTACGAGTTGGTTGACATAATCGGCGACGCGAGTCATTTTTTTCCCGCATTCCGCGCGGTATTAGCCTAAGTTTGATCAGAGCTTTAGCACAGGGACAGCGATCAGCTTTTGGGATTCGCGGATTTGATTTTACGTTAAGCACCTGGGCCCACCGCCGAACCCTACGCCGAGTAGAGTTAGCAAAGAGCATCGAGTGCGCGACGGTGGATAACTCGCTGGTATGCGTATGTACCAAGCGTGAGTCTTTCAGCGAGTGTTATGCCTGCCAAGCGAATGTCGCTGAGTGGGCTCTTTGATAGCTCTTGTCGACGCGACAAACGAATACTCGTCAGCAGTGTAAAAGTCAGTGATCAACTATAAATATATTATCTATCTCTGTTACTAACTAGGAGCCCGAGGAGCTACCACGAGGAGGTAGTTGCTATCTAATAACTGCCGCACGGGTCAATCCATCAGGTTAAGCTACGCTTGCCGGGCTTGGTCTGTGGATGGGTGACCATCTTTACATACCGAGACTTCTCCGTGCTTCGGAAAGCACGTTAAGCCGTTGGTCCCAGCTGTCATTCGTGGATCTTTGACAGTCGTTACGGGTCGTCAGAAGCCCGAAAGTTTAACAACCAGTTTTACCAAGGAATATCGTATTACCCAGTTAATGGGTTATGGAGATCAGATAGGCAGTCGCTCTATGAAAAATACTGGTATTCAGCTGCATCCGGTTAGACTGGAAACCGACCCCAATAATAGTTGGGAAAAGGCTAGGCAGATTGATTGTATCTCTGTTACTAATACGGGACCTACAATCTTTTGTACGTTTCTTGAGGGAGAAAAACGTTGATTAGTTTATTCACAAAACTATGAATGCATTTTGATAACCACTGCTTTGCACTGCTAAAAAGTAGCTCTTACAGAGAAATCCGAGATTGCTGTCGTGGAGATTAAACTCAAGTTTATACGTGGGCTGCCCTAGTTAGCTGCAAGTGTAGTTAGTAGCTTTGACATAAGGTAAGCTGACCTTTTGAGGATTTAATCCTAGAATCCATACATCCATGAATTCTATTCATAGATGTCCAATTAAACTTTAGCCTGCTTAGGCGACAAACTCAAACTCAAAGCATTTATTTCAAATAAACCAATTACAGGCACTTTTGAATTGTCAAGGAATCGGTCAGTCAGAAATATGAAGCTAGTTGCCCATTCCAAAGCGTAGTAGGTACCTATGGAGAAGAACGGGCAAGAAACTCCACGGACACTCTTTTAAATACATAATAAATATATAATAAAGACAAGTGAAGTTGTTCACACTGACATTTAATTTTATGATGACTTTGACTGCGTAAATTATTAACTGCTACTGCAGATTATCCTTTCTGGGCAAATGTAAATGCCAAGCCAGTTGGTGATCGTAAAATTATTCCGAAGTGTTATGGCCGTTTTCACTAATACTAGGCGGCACCTAAATGAATCCCTAAGACTATGGTCCTTTAAACGTCGTTGGTCGCTTACAGCGTCACGCCGTACGCCGCGTCACGATGCTTACTATAGAAATGTACTGTTGTGGTCTCTTTCACACGTCAACGTCGGCGTCTTGTTGCGTTCAGACGTCGATTAGAACGTTGACGTTGAAGTCGCACATCGCATATAGCATAAAATAGGAGACAAAAGCCAAAATAAAAGTGCGCTGTTGCATTTTTTACTTTCGGTGCTAAGTCGAAAGTTGAATTCCAATAGCGCGCTTTGATGTTGGTATTCAAAGAGTCTCAGTGAAAACGGGCATTAGATTAAGCGAGTTATGAATGAGAGCTAGTTCATGTTAAAAATGCTAAGTAATATATTAATATGAGAAGGGTACTTTATTTTATGGTGAGAAATTGTTTTTGATATTGGGGCTGGTATTCCTTGCAATACAATATTATGTATTTTTTACTGAAGAACATCCTTCAAAAAAACATCATGGCTTTAGCCTGAATAAATTCGATAGGGCTTATTGTGAATCACAGTTGTATGGCATTGTATTGCAACAGAAATTAGAATTCAAGCAAACATTTATCAGATCTGACCAAATGCTTGCTTATTGACAATATCTTCTTAGTATTTGTCTGTTCGCCTATTTTCTTTGAGAAAATGCAATAAAATCCAGATAACCGGATGTAGTGCTATGTAAACCCATTGCTGGCACGATCTCAAAGAACATTAATTAAAATACGTTGTTTGAAAGACGAAAAATACGACTTGTGATCAAAATTTTATAGGATCAATGCACTTGCCTATAGTTTGACCAATGACCCTGGTGTTGAAACTAGACATGATCACTCTTATTTATTTATTTAAAAACACATAAAACTATCACAGGCTTACCTAATACAATAGTGTAGTTATATTTATAATAGCTTATAAAGTTTAGACTTACAATTATATTATTACTAATTAATATTATATTATTATGACCAAGAGTAATTTTACAATAATTAATATTTTTTCATATTTTTTTTGTCTTATTTTTTTTTTTTTTTTGGAGTATCGTGTTACTCAGTAACTGGATTGTGGAGTTCAGCTGATAAGCAGTCGTTCCATGTAAAATACGTATACTGGTATTCAAATGCATCCGGTTAGACTGGAAGCCGACCCCAATATCGTTGGGAAAAGGCTAGGTAGATAATGGTCTTTTGTACGTCACTTACAACTTATGAACTTATGAACTATCGAGGACACAGGCGCCTGACCTGAGCAATAATGTCGAAAAGTGGTCATTCTCCTGTGTCCTTGATAGTTCCTATACAATGTCGCCCATGGACATGTGCCCGCCCGTATTTTCCTGAAAACTCATGCAAAATTATCGAAAATTATCTTTAAAAGGGGGGTCTATCATTAATATTTTTCATGTTATTAAATTTTTAATTTTTTTAGTAGCGTTTGTTATATCTCCTATGTATCTCCCCCTCCTGATCAGAAGGTCTAAGTAGCAAAACGTCCAACATCGCGAAACGTCTAATGAGCAGTAAGTCTAATTAGCAAAATGTCCATGTAGCAAAACGTCCAACTATCAGATGGTCTGTATAGCTGAACGTCTATTTAGCAAATAGTCATTTTTAAAATGTGTACACTCAAGATAGAAAGTAAAAGTCATTTGTAAATTACATTAAATTTATTTCTATGTATAGCAGAACGTCTATTTAGCAAATCGTCAGTTCTCAAAATGTTTGGATACTCAGGCACAAAATTCAACACACACATTGCATCGGGAGGGAAACGGACACGGCATTATAATATGTACATACAGACTCTTTGGTCTATGTATTCGTAGCGTATATCATATCTTTTTAATGTTGACTGATACTTAATATCATTAATGCTATTTGATTAGCATTAATCATTTGTTTTTTTTTTCCTGTATAGATTGTTATTCATTACAAATACAATAGTTCTAGCTTCTACATTCTAAAAATGGATGAAGAACAAACATTTACTTTAATTGAAAGTCAAAAGAAGAAGCGTGTGCTGCTGGGTGGTCACAGGTACAATTTAAATGCGATTATGAAATAGCGCTTATCAATGGAATTAAAGACACTTTTCCAAACACTCAAATAACGGGCTGTTATTATCATCTTAATAAAGCTGTTTGGAAAAAAGCGTCAACATTGGATCTTCCTGAAAACAGAGAGTGTAGAAAAATTCCCAGAGCATATTCCAATTTACCTATGCTACCTTCTCCATACATTACGCAATGTTGGGCTAGCATTGTTGAAAACGCCACGAAAAGCGAAGAAATTGTGTTTTTTTTTAATTACTTTAAAAAACAATTGCTTCAGTCTCTGGCAGATATAATCCTAGTAATTATAATTTTCGCACGCAATGCACTCGAAGGGTGGCACAGGCAGCTTAACACGAATATAAAATCAAAGCCAACCCTGCTACCATTCCTCAAAGCTCTTACAAAAGAAGCGCTTTGGCAAGATCGCAAATACAAGAATATTTTATTTGAAGGAAATAAGAGAAGAAAGATCGATATTATGTTTAATGCCAAATACAAAAGAGAGCTGCAAAAGCTTGAGGCCCAAAAAGTTAGTCCATTTGAATTTTTGATAAACCTTGGCCATATCAAAAGGATATTAGGTGAATAAATGCAGGGGAATTTGTGCACCTAATATCCTCATAATATTTAAGAGGCTACTAGGTTTTTAACCCAGATATTTTTTTAAGAAATAAATTTAATGTAATTTACAAATGACTTTTACTTTCTATCTTGAGTGTACACATTTTAAAAATGACTATTTGCTAAATAGACGTTCAGCTATACAGACCATCTGATAGTGGGACGTTTTGCTACATGGACATTTTGCTAATTAGACTTACTGCTCTCATTAGACGTTTCGCGATGTTGGACGTTTTGCTACTTAGACCTTCTGATCAGGAGGGGTATCTCCTATGTTATTGACTCGATTTGGATTCTGTTTATTATTTCTAATAGCTTATGAGTTATTTTATCGGATTAACTAAAACAAATTTGTAAAATTTTTCGACTACGACAAATAACGGAGGTGTTCAGATTTTTTTCAAAAAAAAAAACTATTTATTTGAAAAAAAAAACAAGTTAAGTCCATAAAATTATAGCGGGACATTGTGTTTTTTTTTTAAATAATAAGAAAAAAAGAAAAAAAATATATATATGGATCCACCTTTTTAAGTTTATTTTCAATAATTTGTCGTGAATATTCAGAAAAATACGTGCGGGCATGTGACCATGGGCGACATTGTATATCGTGTCAACTAATTATTAAGAACAAAGCTTTGTTATTAAGTGATGGGTACTCCTTTACGTGACCAACCGTCCCAATACCTAAAGAAACGTGGGCCCAAATGCCTATTATCAAATTAGAAAAGTTGGAATTGGTCCCTGGTTTCGAAGTGAGACGTTGCTCCTTAATCCACAAATTCACCATAATAGTATACGAATGCTCTTGTTATTATACTCTGTGTTACAAGTGAATAAGTCGTTGGAGTACCTTTCAAATAAATAAAAATGTTTTAATTCTGGAAATCACCTAAGTATAAAGTTTATTTTCTCTCCCAAACTTTCTGGTCGTTGGCTTCTCATTATTTTACCAAAATTACAACTATCAATCAAATATTTGACACAACCTGTTTCCCGGGACTTCGTCTGCGTGTTTTCTTTTTAAATAAAATTTTCCAGGATGAGAGGAATCCCTTGCTACCTGCCTGGCAAACTTCAAAACGTTTGGTTCAGTGGTTTAGGCGTGAAAAGGTTACAGACAGATCACAGTTACACATAATAAAGACCTGGAGTTGATCTGATGATGGAGACGGAAGACAGTTGTGATAGCTCCTCAGCAGTTTACAGCAGCGACATCGTGTTTGGGCTTATTTCATTCACCTTGATGAGACCTTCGAGGGTCTGACGATGGAGACGGAAGGCTGGTGAGGTAATTCTTCACTTGAGGAAAACAATAAAATTAAATAGTAACTCAAAAGCGAAAAATATAAATATTTTTTACAAAACATTAAACCAACGAAAAAAAAAACAAATACTAAAAATAAAAAAACGGACTAATACCCCACAATATGGGGTAAATGAGAAAAAAAAACATCTCCACTTTACGTGTAGGTGACGTAACCTAAAAAAAATATTTTTCTTGATTTTATGTTACCACTGCATGATTAATATGTATACGAGTACATATGCCAAATTACAGCTTTCTAGTACTAACCGCTAAGCCGCGGACAGACAGACGGACAGACAGACAGACGGACAGACAGACAGACGGACAGACAGACAGACGGACAGACAGACACACAGACGGACATGGCGAAACTATAAGGATTCCTTGTTTACTACGGAACCCTAAAAAGCGTAAAATAAAAAATAACCTTTAAGTGTAACTAAGCTCTTTAACTAATTGAAGTAACAAATTTTGAGGCGGCGCCAAACACATTCAACGAAGATCCATCAAGCTACCATTTGACGCTATATGTGAATTATTTGTTTCTTTGACGCCGCATCAAATTTGTTGGAACAATTATTCTAGGACTTTTTGTATTATTTTTACTTATAGCATATAACTTAAGAGTTTTGGGACAGTAAAAGGAATACGTTGTTTATTCCTCATCATCATCATCTTCCTGACATTTTCCCATTTTACTTGGAGTCGACGCAACGTTTTCGTCTTCCTTTCTCCCCTGTCAACTGTCATGCTTTCATTCACTCGGTCTCTTGTGGTATTCTGCCCTGCAGAAGCACGACCTTTAGTCTTTCTTTATGTTATTATACTAAACAAACAACCTTTTGATTTATTTACCTATTGATATTCTATGACACATGTATGTAACTCACTTTTAGATTCTGTACTACCCGTGCGCGATAAGTTGAGACCTGAGCGCGGTGACGTCACTGACAAGTACAGTTCAAACAAAAAATGTAACTAGCTTCCGCATGCGGCGGTATCTGCGAATTTTAGGTAGTCATCTTCCATAGTGAAATTATTTACAATATTAAGTTATTTTATAACAATAATTAATCGTAATTGTCAGACTATAGATTTATTATGTATCACTAAAAGTGAAAGCCGCTAGGTGTTATATTAAATAAAAGATGCTTTTATGTATAAGTATTTATTAGATTATTTTCAACAATAATTTAGTCGTCATCATCATCCTCCTACCCTTATCATTCATATCACATAACTTTTCAGTAATTATTTAGTCGTCATCACTACTAATTATTGCTATTCCCTCTGGTAGTTGTTGAGGTTCGCTCTCACTTTCGCTATCTGAGCTGGTGGTGTCAGACTGCAAGTTAATAATTAATTGGGACTCAATGTCTTCTTGCAGGTGATCATCTTCCCAATACTTCTGTCTAAGCCTGTCAACATGGATTATTTCCTTTTTCCAGTCACTCTCATTTATACTATTAATAGCATCACGTGTTAATTTTTCTATGTCTCTTTCTAGCTGGCTCACATTTTTATCGGCTACTCGTTGTTTGACCAAATTCCAAATGTACTCGATGGGATTGAGGTCACACATATAGGGAGGCAAACGAACAGCTTCGTGGCCATGCTCTTTTAAAAGATCATCAATAATATATTTTTTTGGAGGCTTATTTATGTACAATAGGTGATACATCTCGGATTTCGTCATTCGCTCGTCGAATTCAATGTTGTGGTCTAACAGCCATTGCTTTATTACCGCTTTCGTTGCTACACTTGTAGGTGGTTTTTCTACTTGTGTAGAGTGGTATGGTGCGTTATCTAGTACCACAATACTATTCGGCGGCAAGTTGGGGATCAGCTTCTCGATAAGCCATTTTTTAAAATTTGTTGTATCCATTTCGTGATGGTAGTCACCTGTGTTGCTTTTACATTTATAAAGCAACTCAGCCCCCTTCACGAAACCATTTTCTCCCCCTGCGTGAACAATCACCCATCTTTGCCCCGGACTGTGATTTTTTCTAATAGTAGCATCAGTACTATTTTGCCAGCATTTGCTAACTGTATAATGAGAGTGAATCCATGTTTCGTCAATATAAATGACTGGCCTTTTTGCCGAGCCCAAATCATCATTTTCTTTTAATCTTCTTAGATATCTCGCTCTCCACGCTCGAATGTCTGGTTTTTGAACGAGAAAATGTCTCGCGTCTTTGCATTTTTTAAATTTGTATCCTAGTTTGTCCACTAGCACTCGTCTTAAATACGTTTTCTCCCCTTGAAAGTTAAGGTCTCTTTTAGCCAAACTGAGTATCTTATTCAAGGTAGGTATTTCCTTCCTGACCGTGTAGAAACTATCAACTATATTCCTCAAGGCACACATGTCAAAACTGTCTAATTGGATGCGGTTACTCTTAGGTCTACGTTTCTTGCCCGGTGTTGATAAATTCACATCACTTAGTGCCGAAGACGAACCTGGTGTTGGTGAAGCAGTTTGCAAGCGCTTAGCTTCAGTTTTGATCCTCATCAACGTCGCCTTGGAAACTCCCGTTGCCATGCAGGTTCTCTTGATTGCCTGGTCAACAGGTAAACAAAACTGCTGGTTTCGCTTTTCGTTTTCGAAAAACTCGAACACTTTCAGCACGAGATTTCTTTCTCCACTACGCAAAGCTTTACCCCTCATTACAATGCTTGTTATTAAAAAAATAATAACAATAAAACAGTCAAAAAACGTAACAGAAACTTTAACAATAAAAAAACGTAACAGGAGCAATAACAAATAAACTTAACACGGACTATTATAACAAAACTAACAACTTATTCGGAGCGCGTCGATACGTGAAGTAAGCCAGTACGAAACTAATAGATAAAAAATGTGGCTTCAACTGTACACCGCGGGCGGCCGCGGGTAGGTGCGCGGGGATGGGGGAGGAGTGTCGCATTCCACGCGGGTCTCAACTTATCGCGCACGGGTAGCACTGTTTACCTCTGTAAAGCATACTTTTAATTATCTTTTGATTGTTTTAGCATCCAAATCGATTTTATATTATCAACTTTCCCTTTTGTAAAAAACTTTAGAATATTTATATTCTGACGTTTTCATCTTAAATTGTCGTAATTTACTTTTCTAAACCATAGACAGAACACACCATAGATAAGTACACTCTATCTTCTCTCATAAAGTGGGTGTACACACTTAACCTTCGCAATAAACCCGGCAGATCTAAGATTTCTCCTCTGTAAGCCGTTTTTATTAGTTCTGGTCATATCTAAATTAAGAAATAACTTGAATATGTTTTTAAAATGTTTAAAATATGACACAGAACAATAAAAACGACCTTCAAATTTTTCAGTCTAATCTTGTCGTAGCTTCGGAGAGTCGTATTTTTAGCTTGAGACGGAGTTGCTGTTTTTCTGCCCTTAAGTCTTATTTGTTGAACAGTTAGCTACTCAGATATTAGTCTCATGTAACTAGCATAACTAGCGTGCGCGGGGGTTCTAATCATACTGTGTAATTTGAACTATCGACCCTGAGTGGATTCTGACAATAAACATTCTAATACTGTGTATCATTCGCCCGGCACTCCTGCTTAGCCCTGTGGGAGGTGCCCACTTCAAATAAACTCAAACCACGTGGCGTAAAACGCCACGAGTACACGCACACAAAGGCCTCCGACACTAGACGACGTTACTCTCCGAGAGAGACCTCCGCCGTCACCTATGACGCTAGCGCGGTCCTCCCGCTAGGTGAGGCGCCTCAAAGCGCCTCCGATATCTACAAACTCTCACAACCTCCTCTCCGTTCCACATGGTGGGGTGGATCTCCAGGGTGGATAATCCTCAGCCCAGCCTCCTCCACGCTGCCTGCGGCCTGCCTGCCTGCCTACCTACCTACCTACCTGCCTACCTGTCGGACTGCCTGCCTGTTCCTGCCTCCCGCCTAAGCCGAGCCTGTCCTGTGTCCTAAATTTACCTTTAATTAATTTTAACTTTTAATTTTAATATCTTTTTTTTTATAATTTAATTTTGTGACTCACGTTTAACTCCTCCACGGAGGTAAACGTTACGTTACACTCTTTCATATCATAGCTCACAAAATCTATCCATCTTTTCTTCGGTCTTCCTCTCCCTCCCCTACGTATTTAATATATACCTACTAAACTTAATTCAAGCAATTCACTTGATTGCTGTACAACTAACAAGGAAAACCAAATCACTATCCCACGTATTAATCTTTTGCTCCCAACAATTATTTTCCCCCGCAAATCTCACACGCAACTAAACAGCTCTATCTATTTACTTATGTTTATCAGAACAGAAAGGAAGTTTAAGAAGGTCCACTGCAAAAAGCACGTCGAACTTTGGCAAATATTTAACTGATCCTCTGAAAAACTTATTGACCTTCTAATGATGAACGCTTTTTTTAAATTAATAAACCTCTAAAACTTTTTTGGCTTATTTTTTTTTTTATAGATTCACCTCTCTATAACTTTTTAGCGTTTTCTCACAGTTGGCCTCAGTAACTAAGCTAGGGTACGCCGTCCAAACGGGTTAGATAAGAACTGTGACAAAACACGCGCGAGCAGATTTTACTGTATGCTTTTTGCTAACCGTTAAATGGGTTTATGCAAGAAAAAAAAAATACTTGCATCCTCTTTTACATTTTTTTGGCACGCACATGGCTTTATTGTCTGAACCTTCTGTTCTTACCGTACTATTTATATTTCGTTCCAGTCACGCAACAGTGTCAGCTAGATCACTTGCGATAGACATAACGTGCCTACGCTTTGTTAGCTAGAGGAAATCACTTCAGTAATGGAATAGCTTGCCTATATTAAGCGTTCGGTGTAGTGTGTGGTACACAGTTTAGCAGTGATTTAGTGATGCTTTCAAACAGTGATTGCTGGGGGAATGGAATATGTTGGTAGTATTTTGATAAGTACCTATTCATATTGATACCAAAGATTGACCAAGATATTTATAGAAGTAACCTTAATCTTGGTTGTAGATGTGGATACAATAGGTATGATGACAAAAAAAAAGTTTTTAGTCCTTCTTTGAGATTATAAAAAAATATTGGACACGTATTTTTTTCTTTTTTTACGTAATCTAAAGATACATTGAGGTAAAATGTGCCATGACGTCACGAGTATGTAGATTTTATACATACTAGTGACTTAGCGACCCCCACTCCCCAACTTAAAATGCGTTTTATCTAAGTAATTTTTTATTAATATGATAAAGTAAAAAATACGTGTCTAATATTTTTTTATTATCTAATTGACGGACTTATTAGAATTTCATTTTTTTTACCCAGGCATCATCCCTATTATATACAAATGAGGAACAGGGTGTAAATTTCAATCATTCTCTATAATAAAGGGAGGATCTTCCGAACGGGTGTCGTGTCTGGTGGGCAACTGCCCGACAATGATGTCGGAAAGTTATTTAAATGCGGAAGGCGGAGGACAGTATGTCATAACATACTGTCCACCGTCCATCAGTGGGCTGCGATAGGCTAAGTTGATTGATTGATTGAGTGAATGATGACGATTGGTCTTAAACGAAGACTTGTATTTTGCAACTGTTACTGTTAGCCTACATAGTCTCACTGCTGGGCAAACGCCTCGCCCCGTGACTAAATAGCCACAAAGTCAAAGCAATCATTAAAAAGCCACTTCTATAGTATTTAAACTTCTGTAAGTTCTTGAGCCATCAAATAGTTTACTACCTACTTAAAATGATATGAGTTTTGCATAAATAGGCATAAATAATTTAAATAAGCCTTATTTAGTGAATATCAATGAGCCATAAAAATCTTCCCAGATTGTGTTTAGAAGTTTAATGAAGACCTACCAAGGAAAAAGAAACCGGCCAAATGCGTGTCGGACCACGCACAATGAAGGTTTCCGTATTTGGTATGAATTTATCCCAAAAGCAAACTAAGCTTCGTAGTTGAAAAACATGTTCTCCCATACATCGATATATACGTACGTCATGGTATATCAATGTATGGAACTGCTTACAACTGCAAGTCTCTAATCGCATATTTTTTTATGTGTTAAAATTAAAAATTAACGATTTTCAGACTTTTCCTTTACTTATGCTGTGAGACCTTGCTTTCTGCCAAATTTCATGACTCTCGGTCAGCGGGCAGTACCCTGTCTTGGTCTTGATTTATTTGCGAGTATCAAAATAATTATGTCACTTAAATAGCCGTATTTTTTGATTGCGTTGATTTAGAAGCTTGATTTCTTTAGAGCTCCATGGGATCACAGATCTTCGTATTTGATAACTTCAACTTGATCCCTCCATGAACTTGTGACCTCCGCGAGTTTCTGATAAAAAGGGTCTCGACAGACTGACGGACGCGGATAAGGGTTCCGTGTTTTTCCTTTTGAGGTACGGAACTTTAAAAACGAGCGAGCCTTACAATAGTCGCATATGATTGTGAAACATCTGACATCTCTCTTTTGTAATAAGCAACATTAATATTATATCCTGAAAAAAAAAACAGGTATTATTTGAAATGATTTTTGTCCTTCGTCATCGTTCATTTCGTCCATCTGACGGCCAACTCTAGCACCACGCGCGCTTCCCCGGCTTCCTGTTACACACTTCCGTCCCTTTTTAAGAATCATTCCCACAGATTGCAGGAAAGCGAGAGAAAAGATGTAACAGATCAAAAAGTTGTTGATTATGCTGGTCTACTTATGAATAAAGACTATCATACAATACCATAAATCCAAAACGAAGACTAGTGGTTTAAAGGTTGAATTTCACCAATGAAACTCAACGCGATCAGCACATCTATTCTAAACCGCATTCAAGAGCAGACTGTCATCGCGGGAAAGTCCTAAAGGGATACCGTGGCCCCTGGCAACGTACAGGCAACTGAAGGAACACGTGCGGGTTATAGCCAGTAAGAGTCTGACACTCCCTCCCGCTCCGCCCAGAGAGGGAGAAGTTATTTATTGTATAACTACCCAAACAAACAAAAAAAAAGAGCTGAATATCATCTCGTTGTGGAATATTGACACTCTTGAACGCGGATAGTTACCTACCTATTTTCGACGTTTAAAAGGTAGCATCCTTTCTAAGTACCTATTACTATTTTTATAGCGTATCATTTATTTTTTTCATATTTTTACAGATAGTTTACTCAACTAATTTCATAAGAACCGTTCTTGGAAAAAAGGATTTTTCCCTAGAGAATTTAAACGTTAATGGAACCCAAAAATAGAATCTATTACTTCTAAATGGCATTTGACAGTCAGTTTCTGAGATATCTAGGTCTCCCACTGTGCTATTAAAGCCGCCGAAGCTATCAACCTTAATAAAAGTTAAAAACTTCGCAGAAAAATGTCTCAAGACTCAATAGTTAGGTCGGAACTCATTTTAATTATTAGTTTTAATATCCGATGACAACCGCAAAATTGGGACTATTAAAATTAATCTGTTTTTTCTGCCATGATTATTATCTTCTTTTGAACTGAGATCTTATCTAGGTATTAAGTTCTGAGTCTGTCTTGTCTCTTGCATGCTGACAATATTATATATTGTATGTATTGTTTACATTTTTCAGCAAATAAATGATTATCTTACCTTATTGAAGTTTAACTAATTATCTATTGACGACTAATAAAAACAACAAAATATCGTTCCGTAGATCAATTATTATTATTTTATAGGTATGCAAAATTTTTATCACTTCTATTATATACCAAGTGCCGACTAGCTTGATGTGTGTTCTTGTATTCTTGTTTTTGTTTTTTATAATTAAAGTACGTATAATCCAACCAATCTCTACATGATGACCTAATATTTATTTTTAATCATAATAAAATTTTAATTAGAGATAATATATCACCTGATTCTTTTAATTTATACAATATAATTATCACGCCATTCAATAACGATTTCTCAATTAATTATGTCTCTTTAATTGGACAATCAACATACAATTTTATTTTTATTTATGACAGCCCTATTGCCTCTAGTATGAAGGTAGTATAAGGCACCTGCCCCACCGCTTAATCGCCGAGAAGCAAATACAGCTAGCAACTAAAAACGAGTTGACGAGCAACGAGGAACGAACTGCTCGACGACGACGATGCATTCACAGGGAGTCAAGGACATCGACGCGAAGCCGGTTACCATGGATTCAGGACACGATTCTGAACCCCCTGCGTCGAAATTTTTCGTCAGTTATTTAAAAAAAAACAGCTGCTCCATACATTTTGACCCCGTACGTTTTGCACTTATCTATGAAATAGCAGATTTTTTTTTAATAAATCAAATTTTGTACTGAATCCCTGGTTCAGCTATTGTATACACACGGCTACATATCAAGATATACATTTCATTTCATAAGCATAATCAGCCTATAATGTTCCCACTGTTGGGACACAAGCCTCCTCTTAGTGAGGGAGTGGGCCGTAATCCACCACGCGAGCCCAGTGCGGGTTGGTAGATGTCACATGTCTTCGAATTTTTGGTTCTAGGATATGCCGGTTATCTCACGATGTTTTCCTTTAACGTTTTGAGAGCAATGGTGATGAAATTATTTACACAAAGTAAAGCGCCTGCCTGGGCTACCAGCTGACCTCTTACGGTACGAAAATCCTATGCAATGAGGGATCAACTTATACTGAAAATGTATAGCTTGTTATGTAGCGTGTATACCGAGCGTGAGTCTCTCAGCGAGTGTTCTGCCCACGCGTCTCTGAGCGAGTACTCTCCTTGGTAGTTCTTGTCACTGCAAAAAACTACGTACAGTCCCAAGCCAATATGTTAACACTTAGCAACTTTTAAAAGTGATTTGCACCTACTGTATTGATTGTTATTTTATATTGTTACGAATATAGTATTTTGGAACCCATATTAACATGAACTAAGCCTTATCTCAAAGTTGCAGTCAATATTCCACGAGAAAATCACTTTCGAATTTTGCTAAGTGGATACGTATTAAGGCTTGTGCAGACCAGCGCGACTTGTCGCGCGACGCGACACGAACAATACAATTTCTAAGAAAACTTCACAGTATAACAATAACCGGTGTCGCGTCGCGCGACAAGTCGCGCTGGTCTGCACAAGCCTTTAGCGCTCGTGACAGTACTCGCCGGCGCGGCGGCGGTGTGAACAGTTAGCGATCAACTACCAATGTCTTGTACGTTTCTTGAGCGAGAAAATCATTGATCACTTCCATGTCGGCAGTGGGACAAGTGCTTAAGACGCTAAACACACTGTTTATAACGCGCAATGAATTCTGACGTTTGTAAGTTTCATAGGAGATCACAGTCACAACCGGTTACGAGTGTTGTGTTGCAACAGTTCAAAAAAAATTGTTTCATTGGCCGGGCCCAAAATATCATGCAGTACCTACCTAAGCGGATTGGTGGAATACAATAGAGTTATATTGACTTCGTTCGCGTGGAAGTTGTAAAACACCACAATATACAACATACAACAGCCACATTTTTATAAAACTTCCCTGTAATACTACGTTTGTAGTTTTGTTCTCAGCAGTCAAAATATACCGACAGGACTGGTAACTCGGGAGCAAGCGATGTACAGTTATCCATGTGAAAAGCAGCTTGTCCTGAGGTCAACACCCGCAGCCTTCAGCTTTCAGTGTCAGCCCCAGTGACTTATTGATAATATTGTTATATAAATATAAGTACGTATATAACATAATCGGCTCAGACTTCGAACAAATCCAAGATTATTATATCAAGATAGTATATATAAATAAAAATAGATTTACGAAAAAAAGCGTTAAAATTGCGAAAAAACACCGTATAAAAAAAAAACTACGCGGCGTAACTTACAAACTAAATAAAAATATTGAATTATCTAGATGTATAAATATTAAAAAAAGATTAATTTGTTATACTTACTTATAAATAGAATTTATAAGGATCTGTACCAAAAGGGTGCTAACGGAACCCTATTACTAAGGCTCCGCTGTCCGTCCGTCTGTCTGTCACAGGGTTTGATCTTTTGAACCGCAATAGGTAGCCACTCACTCACTTTGTGAAATTTAGTTGAGTCTATGGCCACTTTAACAACAAAAAATAAAAATAAAATAAAGTAAGAAATTAAAGAGCTTCCCCATGAAATGTGTTTTTTGCTCGATCTTAATAATGGCATTAATATTTTTTTTTTTAACATGCGGGGCAGTCTTTGGGGACTGCAGATAGAAGTGAAAACTAAGTAATTTGTGAATATATATCTATGTACATAAATACACAGTATACATATAGCTCATGGAAAGCGTTCGGTGACGATGACGCGAGTTCCATGATCACTTTAAAAATGTTTTGTTAAATATTGTACGGTGGTACGGAACACTTCGGGTTCGACTCGTACTTGGCCGCTTTTAAATAGTAAGTTGCCAGTTTTATCTTTTCGTTCTTTACTAGGTCAAGAAATTAAAGTGTTAACGCCAAAACATCTATTAAGACAGCTGTTAAATACCAACCGCCTTCCAAATTGATTAATTGCCATATAATCGCGTGTCCGTTATTTGGAACAAAAAACTATAAGACATAATTTGTCATTTAACTCTGTCCTCTTTATTATAGCTGTCCGAATATAATACGAGTATATCTCGGTGTGTACGTACTTTTGTGAAAATTACAAAGAATACTTTTGAAAATATTCTTCACGTGACCAGAGGGCTGACCAATTTTTAGGTCAAAGAATCAGTATTGCCATCCAAGCCAAGCCCATGGGTCTCTGACTTGGCTTCACATGCCGTCGAGAAATATATATCTCTCAGGCATGCCGATTTCCTCACGATGGTTTCGAAGGTGCCAGAAAATACGCTTGTTAGATTTTGAGTGATTCTCAGTTTTTTATCCGCGTTAAACATAACTTTACAAATTAATTTCACTATGTAATGTAAACATAATCTAAAATATTCGTATACTAAGTTATTAAAAAAATGCTCTAATTTAACACATATTTTTTACAAATTATTAACACTATTCGTTAGACGTGATCTTCAGTATCAAATCATTAAAAGTCGGTTAGCGTCGCCGTAATCTTAAGATATCCATAAAATCTAACAAGTTTTCGGCACTTTTGATGTTTAATTAAAATTCAATCGAAATCACATGTGACATCCCCAGTGAATCATAAACGGTTTTATAATGTCAGGCTATAAAATTTAAATACGAAAACAGTAGTTCCAAAGAACAATTACTCAATAATATGGTCATAAAACAAAAATAGACCTATTGACAATGACCATAAATGACATCATCAAAACGTGACGAGAGATCGAAGTTGCAAATACGCTTGGTTATGTCATAACGCCATCTATGACTACATTATCGTTTATCCTCAATTCTAGTTTGTCCTCTATTAGGTACAGCCATAAGGCTGACCAATGTATTTTTAGAATCTATTTTGCCCAATCAGCAAGTACAAAATCTGTTGTCACAATTATTAATAGGAGACGTGTTTAAAATGTTCCGTACACACCTTTCCTGCTAAATAAAGATAATAAATAATTTTGTGGAAATTATAACTGTGTCTTTCATTGGTACTCAAAACCAAAGATTTCAATCGTAGATTTGCCCTGCCGCGTTAAAACATGGTCGCGTTTCTGTTTCGTTTTGACACATCTGACACACAATATCGTAGACATTTGACTTGATTGTCATGGAAACGCCATTATTATTGTGCGAAGTCACTCTTCTCACTATGGGCACTTTTTCGCGCGACGTAGTACGGTGAGGGCACATCTACGATTTAATTCTTTGCTCAAAACCCAATAATTGTGACAATACATTTATATACCTACTGCAGCAGTGATGAGCACTGTGAGCAGGGGTGGCCTAGTGGTAACAGCCCCGACTTACGAGTTGTATTTGGGTCGTTGGGCTCGAACCTAGGCAAGCGCTTTATTTCGTGTAACTAATTTCATGACCATTGCTCTCAAAACGGTGAAGGAAAACATCGTGAGGAAACTGGCATGTCCTAGAACCAAAAATCCTAAGACATGTGACATCTACCAAACCGCACTGGGCCTACGTGGTAGATTATAGCCCATTCTCTCTCGAAGAGTGTAGGCCTGCGCCCTAGCATGGGAACATTATAGGATGATTAGTGCAAAAAACAAGGCTTGAACATCAACTAATCTCTTTGGAGCATTGTTTTGAGAGTTTCGTTTTTGTTTTGAGAGTTGACCATTGTCTTGGCTGGCACATGTCTTCGAATTTTTGGTTCTAGGTCATGCTTGTTTCCTCATGGTGTTTTCCTTCACCGTTTTGAGAGCAGTGGTGATGAAATAATTTACACAATGTAAGGTGTCTGCTTGAGTTCGAAGCCACAACCTAGAAGAACTCATAAGTCGCAGCCGTTACCACTGTAAACACTGGTACTGGTGGTACTGTCGGTAGAAACTGGGGCACCACTGCTCTTCACTGACTGTTGCACTATGGACGTGGATCAACTTCTATGATTACCATTATTATGCTGCTAAGGCCAAAACAAAACACGGATAAAAAAACAAAGATTTTAATCTGTAGATAAGCCCTTATCGTACTTAGTCATCGTGGTATCATAAGTTAAATAGGCGTTGTAGATAATTATGTTTTCCTGCTTTGTTTGTAAATAATAAACCAACATTTTCGGAAAACAAAATTGCATTATTTTATTTATTTTAAAATATCAATTTTCAGTTTGACCGACAAATCACCATCATCGGGATGCGGGCCGAGCTGTCACTGACCCCTTTTGACGTGGTGAGACGAATATAACGCTAAATTTAAAACAAATATAGAAAAGATACAACCAAACGATACCTCTATAATGTTACCTACATCCTATAGATATGAAGACAGGAGAAGGTAAGTAGAAGCCTCTAACAAGGTAAACAAAGATAAACACTTTAATGAAGTGTCACCCCTCATCGCAATGTGACCGAGCTTAGCGTGGGGACAATATCCTGGTGCCATTCTCCGCACACAATTAATTATTAGATATTTATAGTACGAGCTTCTGACGGAGTTTTTACTTTCGAAAATAATTGACGTTGCCAGAATTATCTCCTGAATTGTGGATACTTAAACAAAGTCACGAATCTTACATTGACAAACATTAAATCATGGAACAAACATCTGTGGGCTAATTTATTTTATATTTATTTTTGGAACCCGTGTCTTATCTTAGCCAATATGTCAAATGTGCTTTCAAATAGCTATTTATTTACAGTGTTTGTATGTTTTTATGTGTTTGTACTATGTAGGTACACCTCTGCGTAACCCTTCACGGAAAACTATAGTAAAATATATTTTAATTATGTAAAACATAACCTGTGTTTACTTATAATATATTTTACTTATATTTAGAGCCTTTACAGATTTATTAACCAGAATAAAATAAAGCAGATCATACCATTTTATGAACCATGCCTTAAAATATCAAAATTACAAAAAAAAAATATTCCCTGCGGAAACTGTCAAATGTGTGCTTGCTGCCTTTGACATCTTGACCCATTTACAATGTCCCTACGTCTTCGTCAAAAAACAAAAAGTCGACAGCCCTAGTCTCGACGAGGATTTGTCGTACATACGTGCAAAATTTTAATGAAGACATGTCATGTCATTTACACGGCCCAATTTTTTGACGTTGATTGCGGCTGTAATTAGAACTCGACACTTGATGAATTATTTTTTTAATAGAATCAGGTCAAGGCTTTATAAACCCTGGGAGTGCGGTTTTCTATTAATTCGCGGGATCATGTTTGTAGGAAGCCATTTTTTTGTGAAAAGGCTTCAATTAAATGAGTAACGAGTATATTATTAATTACAAATAAAATTATTTTCTTTATTTATAAACGTTGCTAAGGGTTAAAAGACGTTTTTATTTTAACGTTAAAAATGTATTGTTAAATAGTCGCTAATCATTAATTAACTTTAAACAATGTTTATAAATAAACCCCATATGTATTGACATAGTGTCGCAAGCTAGGAATAGACCACTAATGTTCTTCTAATTGTCGTAAGATGTTTGATGAGGGAAGAACTAAGGAGGGAGTTGGAATCAAGAATCTGTCGTGATTGATGGTGTTGCAGTGCTAGGATAGATAAGTAAATCATAATTTCAGCCGTAAGACGTCCACTGCTGGACATAGGCCTCCCCCATAGTCCATGCGGGGCTGGACCAAAAGAATAGCACTACCCTATTTCTTCTCATAGTTGTCGTATAAGGCGACTAAGGGACTTACTAGATAATGGGCACCAGCGTTCACTATGCATTTTTAACACCATACTGCGATTGCCAACCCGCCTGCCAAGCGTGGCGATTATGGCATACTCGCCTCCAAAAATGACAAGTCCTTGTGAAGGCCGCAGGAAACCGCTGGATGCCAGCACAGAATCGATCGAAGTGGGCTTAAGGGATAAGTAAATTGACTGGATGAAATCCTTTTGTGCATGAAAGTGCATTTAGCTAAATATATTCTACCATTTTTGGGTGAGGAAACCCTTTCAATAAGTCCGTCGTTTCCCGGAAGTCACTCAATGGACGTTGAAATTATTGAACTCCAGACATTTGCGACCCTGGGACATTTGGCCCTTCTGAATTTCGCGATCAAGGCTAAGAATCTACATGCCATTCAATAAAACTTTTGCACCCCCATTACTATCATTTATTTGCAAGTCGATAGCAGTTAAAGTCACTGGAAAAAATAGTTTGATGACAAAGTATATCATCATAATTGTTCCGTATTGACCTTTTATGTACCTACCGAACACTATAGAATAATCCTTCATGATGTTTTTCCGATCTAATTCAGTCATTGACCTCATTCCGTACAATAATCGTAACTCGTAACCGATTCACTCCACACCTTAATCTATTCAAAAATTAATACGCCACAATTATCACTAACTAGGTTCGATAGACCGAGTCGGGAACATTCGTTGATACTCGGCCCGGAAGCAAGGGTCATTGGTTCCTATTAATGCGCTCAAAATTTAGGTTGTAGACGAATTCTCGCGTGACGTAACCAGGGACTATTGATGGGTTAATCTAGTTAGCCTGGGAATGGACTGGACGGTTTGAAATTCGTTTTGAAGCTAGGAATCTTTCGTATTGGTGTCAAAAATAGGCTAATAAAAGGGTTTGTCAAAAGGATAGTGTTAGCGTCCTATCTGCTAAACTTCGATCAAGGAATACTATACTATGGAAGCTGGTACGTACCAAAATGTTGCTATTTTTTAGCCTACATCAGTGTTTTTTAACGTGTGGGTCCCCTAAGAAGTCGCCAAGCCTCTTTAAGGGGGTCGCCGATACTTTAAATTTAAAGCTCATAAATTTAAAACCATATTTGTTCAATATGTTATATTAATTAAACAAAAGTTAATTATAACTAGGCTTAGGTTAACCCAAATCAAAAAATACCTACAAATCACATGAATAATTAACGTGTCGAGGAACTTCTTAATTGCCCTTCATATCAGAAGTAGGTTATTTTTATAACATGAATGATATGGTCAGGAATGATGTGCCAAGGCAATGGGGCGGTTTAAAAGACGATGTAGTGATAAGAGAAAAATGAAAAAACATTTTTTTTTTTTTTACATAGCAGATGAGAGTGGAAACGGCTGCTCATGTCTCATGTGGAGCTCGGGGCAAAGTAATAACAGCCGAACGGGTCGATCCATCAGGTTAAGCTACGCTTGACAGGGTTGGTCTGTGATTGGGTGACCATGTTTACATACCGAGACTCCTCCGTGCTTCGGAAAGCACGTTAAGCCGTTGGTCCCGGCTGTCATTCGTGGATGTTTGACAGTCCTTACGGGCCGTCAGAAGCCCGAAAGTCTGACAACCAGTCTTGAGGTCAGATAGGCAGTCGCTCCATAAAAAAACCTGGTATTCAGCTGCATCCAGTTAGACTGGAAGCCGACCCCAACATAGTTGGGAAAAGGCTAGGCAGATTGATGTGAGTGGAAACGGCGGGCGACGAGCGACGCCCTAGAAGGTCATTATCATTCCCCTACGCCCTTGAAGGACATACAGTAACCTTATTGGTGATGTCATTCAGAAAGGTCAGTTGCGTGGAACTCGCAATGGTGTGCGTATATGACAATAATGTATGAACGAAAACGAAGTGAAAGGAGTATGTAAGGATTGTAGCAGTTAGCGTTCTGTACTTTCTGCTTACCCCCATCACATGGGAAGCAGGCGTGAATTAACGTATGTTTGTTTTATAACATAGACGGCCCAGACCAACCATTGTAAATTTTACTACCCACCACTTTGGCTACAAAAACTACAAAACTAGTCATTGTAAAGTCATTGTAAAGTCATTGTAAAGTCATTGTAAAGTCATTGTAAAGTCATTGTAAAGTCATTGTAAAGTCATTGTAAAGTCATTGTAAAGTCATTGTAAAGTCATTGTAAAGTCATTGTAAAGTCATTGTAAAGTCATTGTAAAGTCATTGTAAAGTCATTGTAAAGTCATTGCAAAGTCATTGTAAAGTCATTGTAAAGTCATTGTAAAGTCATTGTAAAGTCATTGTAAAGTCAAAATACGCAAGTCAACGCTAGTCAAGTCGCATACATAAGTAAGTGGAGACTAAAGGCTTGTGCAGACCAGCGCGACTTGTCGCGCGACGCGTCACGAACAATACAATTTCTAGAAAACTTCACAGTATAACAATAACCGGTGTCGCTTCGCGCGACAAGTCGTGCTGGTCTGTACAAGCCTTTACGTACAAAATTCACACAATTAAATTACCGGTTGACAACATTTCGACATAAACTGACTATTATTACAACATTAATTAATAAAGAAATCCCACTTGAAAACTATGTTTTGTTTACGTCATTTTCATCACGTAAATATTTATGACATCGGATCACATAATTGTTGTGTCATTAATTAAAATGTCATGACGGAAATTCAATCTTAGCGTGTGGATTGTTAATTGAATGTTAGCTTTATTGGATATACAAGGCTTCGGTATCGATGTTGGTAATTACATATATGGGAAAATTTTATCGTTGAGGTAGTTCCATACGTTATTAATGTCGTAAATTTTGTAAATCGATGTTGGTACCAGTAGATGCTAATGCTATCAATGTTGGTGGTTGGTTTATGTATACGTAGATATTAATGTTCTTACGAGTACTTTAGTCAGTATTGATTTTAGGATAGAAACGCTTAGAATGTTTCACTAACTTATAGTCTCGCGAAATGTAAAGATTAAGACTGCACCCACCAATCTGTCATCAATGTACAGTACAACTATTTTCTTAATTTCCCTCGGCAAACTTCGTGTTTCGTCACTCGACGGATTTCTATCAGTTGCCCTTTGCACTTAATGCTTGTACGTATTTACTACTACCGCTGAGTCCGCGTTGTACCAAGTGCAAAAGGTAACTGATAGAAATCCGACGACTGACGAAATACGTAGTTTGCCGAGGGACATTAAGGATATAGTTGTACTGTACTTTCCTATCATTTTTGTAACTAGAGCAGTGTTCAGCGACTGTGCAGATAGTGCCAAGGGTGCCTTGAGCTGAAATCAAGCAGTGCTTGACTGAAATAGACTGCAGAACGAAGCTCCTGCTAAGGGAAGGCTGAGACCACTATTTTCTCCCTCACTAACAACTCATGTGAAGGCAAGCTACTTTTCTTCACAGTGTCTTCATTTAATTGAAAATAAAACATTAAGTATGTACCTGTAGTAGATAGGTTTATACAGTTTAGTTTTATCTAGCTACAAGTAAACAATACCAACGTATATAGGTATAAAATCTAAAGGTCATATTGGATCGAATTTCTATAACATAACACACGATGATAAGCATTTATTTGCATACAATGTTATTGTTTTGATTTACTGACCTATAGATAATTTAATAACAATGGCATGACTTATGGGGGAACCAAACACAACTAATTACCACATACTGTCACTAGATTAATGTTATAATTACTTTTATAGCAGCTGTTATCTTCAAAGGCATAGCGGAAGTCGTTAACCAACTCGCTGCTGACAAATCCTATTAAACATAAAGTTACATAGTTCAAATAGAAACAGCTATTAAAAGTGACCTCTTCAAAACAAAGATAAAAAGCAATAAAAAAATATTGCTAGACAATTAAATGACATCGTAGTATAATGAAAGGATTCTCTTCATTACTGTCTTCTAGCTTTAGCCGTTGAGAGTAGGGTTTTGTTCAGACTTACACTGAAACAAAAGAATGCTGACAAACGCTTAGTAAACAAATGAATGAACAAAGATTTGCTTATAGTTGTCGTTGGTCAAAAGTGAAATATAAAAATTTATAAAACCCCCAACAGAAACATTTCCTCATTTTCTACCCTTAAAGTACTCCATCACCAGACCCTGTTCACCATCTATCCATAACCTATTCATTTAGACCATTCCAATGAGCCCAAACACGATACCTGTGCTGTAAGTTGGTAAGTAAGTGGGATATCCTGCAAATACAAGGTGATGCTGCAGCATCAGTTCAATGTTACTATGATCTTCTAATATCATTGAAGTAACAGAATACCAAATTTCATATCGATCAGACCAGTGGTAGATGCTCAGATCCACTCATCAACTAGAAAAGAGCTGATCATTTTCAAACGGCTGAACTGATTTTGATAAAAAATGTCTAAGAACCTCGCTAGAAAACCTGCTTTCAAATAAAAAAACCGCATTCAAATCGGTTCACCCGTTTAAGAGCTACGGTGCCAGACACACACACATAGTCGCCAAACTTATAACTTCCCTCTTTTTTCGTCGGGGATTAAAAAGATAAAAACACGATGACACATTAAGCAATTTCTAATATAAATTGAACTCTTATGTACGAAGCGTAAAGCCTAGAAGATGCGACCAGGGTTGGCATAAAATAAACAAGTTGTTTTAAAACACGTATTTTAAACAATGTTTAAAACAGTTTGAAATAGAACAATGTTTTTTTATGAAGTATTTAAAATCACAGTTTAAAACATGTTTTGAACATTAACAAAAAAAAAACTTGTATTCAAATCAAATTTTAATAACGAATGAATGGAAATAAATGAAAAGATACAAATGTTTAGAACTTGAAATAGCTCAAAAAGAAATTAAAAAGGTTAGGATATCGGTCTGAAAGTCCGACCTATTTATACATTTCGTCGCCGGTCGAAATGAAGTTATTCCCCACAACTATTGGGGATTCCCTATAATTGAATATAGTACCTATTTATATCTCTACTTCCTCGCCGGTAAAGTTCCGTGCTGTCGCTTATCGAAAAGAGTGAATTCCCCGCAATTGTTTTGAGGACTAATTTAAATATACTTTCGCAACTCCAAACGTACCTACTGAGCATACACTCAGTAGGTACCTATTAACTACCGAAATATAAAAGGCGCTGGTTCTTGGTAGTAAAACAAAAGTATATTTAAGTCAATCAAAATAAAAACCAATAGGTAGCAAAAACATAGACAAAAGGTAAAATATTCTATAGGGCTTAGTGCAGACTTGCACAGTACCTTTCGAGTTGCGAGTTTAAGTGGTTCAGTATCCGTGTTACAAATAAAGAATTATTTTCACAGATTAGATAATTCAATAGTTAGTAATTACTAACTATTACTAGTACGTTATTCTGATCTATTTTTGTAAATCTTTCCTCAGATTAATTTTAAAATAGTCTAGAAATTAATTATATTAGGCCTCTTCTGTGATAATAAAAAAATTGATAAATCGGTAAAAAGAAAAAAACTTTTGTTACAACATTTTTAACGGTTTGTTTTATAACATTTAAACAAAGCTGTTTTTTTTCCAACCCTGGATACGACGTCAACTGATATAGGAAAAAACATACCATAACATCACGCCTGTAATCCTTGATGGGCTAGGCAGAGGTGTAGCTGTAGTACATCCACATTTCACCAGTTATGTTTAACTCCCATGTAATAGGGGGCGAGCCTATTGCCCAAAGCCAAAGGCACAAATCCAGACTCCGGGCTGCTAAGGAGCTATTCCTAATGCAAAACACTTTGCTCGAGATGGGAATCGAACCCAGAACCTCATGCTCAGCAGTAGCACTTGCGACTACTACCTGCCTATGATTATTATTATGTCGTCGTGTAGTGTACCATCCAAGAAATTCATATCTAACCACCGTAAGGACTTTACTTGCTTGCAGCGCTCGGCGGCCATAGAACCGGGCAGGTAACAGATGTGGTCATCATGTTCACGGGATTTTGTTTTCAAACTGATTAGATATGAACTTCTTTAATGGTAAGTACATCTATGACCACAGTCCAAAATTAAAATCTAAAAAGGTTCAAACGAGATTTCACCGCGTGGGAAAATCAACATCAAATTAAGAAAATTAATGTTTATTTACTAATAACCAAGACAGGTAACATGGAAAGTTTCGTAATATTACTGAGCTTAATTATGAGGTCAATTAGTCAGACGAGAACAGCGGGAAGTCGCATCGAGGTAATTTATATTGGTACCGGTTAGTAACTAGTGTTGAATTTCCTAATACTTACCTTGAAAAACCAGAATGTTGTTTATGAATTGGTATCAGAAATTGGAGACACAACGGCTATGAGATCCGGCTGTGGGAAATTGAAATGCAATAAGGATTTTGTCTACTCTCATTGGACGTGTTTTGTCTGAATGATAATGATTTTACTGTCGGAAATAAGCCTCAATATCAGTCCTAAAATTTTCGTTTCGAAATTTAAAGATTCCTATTTTAATGTGAAAATACATTTTAAAAGAGTAACGGTGGAGTTTCTTGCCCATTCTTCTCCATACGAAAACTACCTTTTGGAAGGGGCGACTAGATATTTTTTTTTTTTTTTTGTAATTGTTGACGTTCAAAAGCGCCTTGCAAGGGCCTATTTGAAATAAATGATTATTATTACTATTAAACGAGCAATATTTATATTTATATAAATATTTATTTGTAATCACGTTCTTGAAAACGGCTCCAACGATTTCGATGAAAGTTCCAATATAAGGGTTTACGGAGCAAAAACTTTATCTAGCTAGGTCTCATATCAAGGAAAATCCGTTTTGTATTTCCACCCGAGCAGAACTCGGTCGCCCAAAGTTTAGAACAAGATGGCTACATTAGAATAATGACATGTCAGTATGCAATAACTTTCCTATACTATTAAATAAGCATTCTCTATTTTCACCAGAACAGAGCTTGGTCGCCCAGGCACTTAATAATTATAACAGCAGACGCAAGCGTTATACCGACTCAAAGAAATAAAGAATTGAAACTATCACTCGACAACTCGCTATAAACACTTCGCTGAGACTACAGTTTGCCATATTTTATGCTAGTAATTTAACAGCGGCAATATAATCATTAGATATGACATGTTTTAGTACTCTTCGCAACTGGACGAGCCAGCCAGCGCTGTGACCGTAAAACAAATGAAAGTGCACCAACTAAACTTTGTGGCAAACGCACGTCATAGAGCATAGAGCTAAAAAATTGAAAATAATCTTCCACATCCAAGACATGTACTGTCAGCCGCACATCGGTAGAGCACTTTTGACCTAGAGCCGGCCTAGCGTTTCAATTGAAAATGAGGCCAGCTTATAAGTACTGGTGTTGTTACCACAGACGTGCTGCCTACTGTACCTACTCAGACATACGAATTAGTTCTACATCAATTTTTAATGTAAACTTGTATCCACTGAACAAAATTGAAAGTCAGATGAGATTAAATCAAAATCAATCTGCCCAGCCTTTTCCTAACTCTGTTTGGGTCAGCTTTCAGTCTACCTGGATGCAGCTAAATACCAGTATTTTACATGGATCGACTGCCTATCTGACCTCCACAATCCTGTTACTGGGTAACACGATAGAGATGACATTAAATATTAGACACTACAAAGTAAAATAGTAGATTGTTTGCTAGGGAGTAAACGACTATTTTAAAGGCGAGAGTGTTTCTTTGAATCCAGAGCAGAGCGAAGGAATCCGATTCCGATTCTGATTCTAAAGTAGAATCCTGAGCGCAGTGAGGGATTCAAAGTATGTCACTCGAGCTTAAAATAGTGTGCTTGTTGCTCACTCTACTTTTTATCACACTCTCTGAGAAAAAAAAAGTGGAACTTATGAATAAGAATAGTACATTTATTTATTTACATAGAATTAAGAACAAATAAGACATAACATAGAATACTTACTACTTGAGGAAGACACGCAATTTTTTATAAAACTAAGTGAAATCTGAATAGCAATAACGAACGAAGGTGAAATGCATTTCACGCGCTTTTTTATCTTTTCACAACCTTTTTTTTTAATTTGGCTAACGCTCGGTTAACGCTCGCTTTATCAAACAGTCTGTTACTTGTTCATACAGTGTACGTGATTGATCTCTTTGGTGATTGGAACTTTTACTAACAATATCCACATACCAAATTCAAATCGCTTTTAGTCCCTAAGGATTAAAGAGCTATTTTATTCCCTGTTTACGTAGAATAAACTAGCTCTTTTTGAATAGATGTGATAAAAAATCGCTTTAATTATGGAAGTCGGTGGCAAAAAACGAAAAATTTAAACCAAAGCCACCAAGTTCCGAAATTAACGTTATTTTTCACTTTGTAGTGTTTTATTTGCAGTTGTATGAACTTAGACGAATCAAAAGTTGTATGCAAGGATTATAGCAGATGGTGTTCTGTAGTTTCTGCGGCGTGATTTTACGTATGTTTGTAGAAATCACACCGGAATATTTCCATATTACCGGCTTAATATTACACTTCCAGTTACCTATATTATTATTAACTAAGTTTATCGAACTAATAACATAAATAGCCAGTGACAGGTTTTTGATAGGTTGTGGCCATTTTGACCTATGACACTTCGGCACCTATTAAGATGCAACGACCATTTGATTACGTAAAATTTATAGCTTTTTGTATGATAACTTAAACAATGTTGCTATTCCTATTAATAATGACCACTCTCTCTGAAAAGTTATTGTTAACTAAATGACCAATTGCCCTACACTTGAATTTCCTTTTAGGTTACGAAAAAAAAAAAAACAAACATACAAGCATAGCACTTCCTACTTTTTGGAAATCGGTTAAAAATATTCTGAACAACCTACAATCGACAAGTTTGCACTAAGTACAATTATTATAAATTTTATTTTTTCTTTTAATTTTTGATCACAGAGGTTTTTTTTTCAACTTTGGTCCATATCGCATGTGACATCATTGGCAGAATAATTGGAACAATTGCCATAAATAAAATACAATTTAGATTGAAATATGTTTTTGTTAGCTAGAACACAGAAAACACAGTTCACAAGACCAATAGGTATAGATCTCAATTTAGTTACAAAAATAGTTCGTGAACCATCGGGACTCTTCGTGTGGAGTCTGTCACGAATCGTGATAAATCTGCGTAGAGTTATGTTTCTATTATTTGCACTAACAAGAGTGCGTGAATTATTTTATATTTTTATCGGTGATGTTACACTATAATCCTCAAAGCAGGTAGCTGTAGGTAATAGGGGGCAAGCCTATTGCCATCAACCGGGTACAAATCCAAACTCCGAGCTGCTACTGAGAAATTCCAAACAAACTATCAAAAAATAATTTAAAAAATCTAATATCACTGCTATGTAAATAACAGTTTTTTATTATTATTTTTCATTATTTCAGCCGGAAGATGTCCACTGCTGGACATAGGCCTCCCCCAAATGGGGGTTTGCCATAATCGCCACGCTTAGTAGGCGGGTTGGCGATCGCAGCATGGTGTTAAAATACATAGTCAATACTGCTGCCCATTCTCTAGTGAGTCCCTTAGTCTCCTTTTACGACACCCCCGCCACGGGAAGAAATGGGATGGTGCTATTCTTTACGTCCTTGTTTGGTTTTTTTTTTGTGCTCCGTGTGGGGCACCACACGGAGCACAAAAAAAAAACCAGTGACAGGAACTTATTATAACATGATCCTGAGCTAACTCAAATACTACCCAAGTAATGTTACTAAAATCTTTATGGGACCACCTCTGAAGTATGACCTACCAACCAAAAAAAGAATCATCAAAATCAATTCATAATTAACGAAGTAATCACGTAATAAATAAAAAATAAAAAAAACTGTCGATACAGAACCTCTTCGTTTTGAATTCGGTAAAAAAACATACGTCATTTCAAGGAATAAATTCAAGAGTCTATTAATCTGTCGGCTTTTTGAATTTAAAGAGGAATCAAATTACGAATAATTTCTTTCGGTTGACTAACACTACTTGAGTGGGCCAACAGGCAATTTAAATTCTACGATGTGTTAGTTCGAGGAACTAACTAACTAATATTATTATAAAATGTCGTTCACATCAGTTTGTAAAGAAAAATCTTAAATAAGACATTTATTTAATGATGTTAACATTAAGCCTACTAATTAGTGAATACCAAACGTTTAATTTGTTTATTATACGTTTGCTTCTGTCGACCCGCGACTTCATTCGCGTCGCATCCCATCACCCAGCCCGCGCTATTACTTCGTATTCGCGTCGCATCCCATCATCCAGCCCACGCTATTACTTCGTATTCGCGTCGCATCCCATCATCCAGCCCGCGCTATTACTTCGTATTCGCGTCGCATCCCATCACCCAGCCCGCGCTATTACTTCGTATTCGCGTCGCATCCCATCACCCAGCCCGCGCTATTACTTCGTATTCGCGTCGCATCCCATCACCCAGCCCGCGCTATTACTTCGTATTCGCGTCGCATCCCATCACCCAGCCCGCGCTTTACTTCGTATTCGCGTCGCATCCCATCACCCAGCCCGCGCTTTACTTCGTATTCGCGTCGCATCCCATCACCCAGCCCACGCTATTACTTCGTATTCGCGTCGCATCCCATCACCCAGCCCGCGCTTTACTTCGTATTCGCGTCGCATCCCATCACCCAGCCCGCGCTATTACTTCGTATTCGCGTCGCATCCCATCACCCAGCCCGCGCTTTACTTCGTATTCGCGTCGCATCCCATCACCCAGCCCGCGCTTTACTTCGTATTCGCGTCGCATCCCATCACCCAGCCCACGCTATTACTTCGTATTCGCGTCGCATCCCATCACCCAGCCCGCGCTTTACTTCGTATTCGCGTCGCATCCCATCACCCAGCCCGCGCTTTACTTCGTATTCGCGTCGCATCCCATCACCCAGCCCGCGCTTTACTTCGTATTCGCGTCGCATCCCATCACCCAGCCCGCGCTTTACTTTGTATTCGCGTCGCATCCCATCACCCAGCCCGCGCTATTACTTCGTATTCGCGTCGCATCCCATCACCCAGCCCGCGCTATTACTTCGTATTCGCGTCGCATCCCATCACCCAGCCCGCGCTATTACTTCGTATTCGCGTCGCATCCCATCACCCAGCCCGCGCTATTACTTCGTATTCGCGTCGCATCCCATCACCCAGCCCGCGCTATTACTTCGTATTCACTTAGAGTTTTCTGACTTTTTTGTTTGTTTTGCTCGGCTCCTAAGAGTTGTAGCGCGATCTTAATTGATCTATAACCTTCCTCAAGAATTTGGCTATCAAATGCAGATTTTTTTTTTCTAATCTGACGTAGAATTCCAGAGATTTGCGATTTCAAACAAAAAAATAAACAAGCTCTTCAGCTATATATTACATAGAAGAAGACTAGTATCTAGATTTATTTTTAATTATTATCTTATCTGTCTACATATGTATGAACCAGATATATCTATATTCATCAACATTTAAATCTTTCTCAGAAAATAAATTACGCGTCGAACTATTCGAACCTAGAGGCAGTTTTAAGTTCACGCGATTTTCAAATAATTATAAATCACTCTAACATATCCCTCGTTAGCTTTGACACATGTTCTGGACAACGCGACGGTCGCTCGCGCACGTGGTTGTGTCCGATTCTAGATCTACAATTAGAGATCCGCAAGATTACGCAGAAATGCGTAAAACACATATCTAAACTGGATTTGATGGGCACGGACCATTTTCAATAACATTGGACATGCTGGGAATTGAACGCGATATCTGCGTGTCACTGATTAAATACGCATTAATTAGGATACATGTAACAACACACTTACGTTTACATCCTGTGTGTGTTTCTAAACTTTTAAATATACTATTATACGTAGCTACCTAACCTACCAACATTTATAGTGTAACCTACCTACAAAAATGTGAAAAATAACTATGTTTTTGTACACTTGATAGATAGCAACAGGCTTCTAGACAGTCAACAGTACAAAACTATTTAAAAATATAAAAATATCTGATATAATTTTGAATACCATTGTTTATCAAGATAGTTAATTAAGATGAATAATTATTAAAAAACAAAAATTCGTTGCGACTGGTTTAATAGGTAAGCATCTACGGTTCCTGCACCAAATCAATTATGTAGGGAATTAATAAAATACTTATAGATTTAAAAAATCCCAAGTCAGAATTAAAATTAATTAAATCTGTATGCCTTTTTTACCGTGAATCGTTTTTAAAACGTGTTCCTTGAGTTGCCTGTACCATCGAAGGAGGAAAATCTGAATGCCTACCATCAGCATTTACCTATTAAAGGAAGGAAGTGTTTTGAAACCTAATATGAAATTAGGTTTCAAAACACTTCCTTCCTCAAAATTATTAACGGAGATTAATCTATATCAGTAGGTACTAGATTTTCCTTATAATTAAAGTAGCGATTGGGTACATACCAATCGCTACTTTAATTATAAGGAAAATATGAAATAATGAATTTACCTAACTAGGCTGGTGAAGATGACAGATTTTCGTGACGGCCGTTATAATATGCGGGCCCCCGGTCTTTCAGGAAAAAAAAATGTGCTATTCATCTGTAGGTGTCTCTCTGTCCGTCTGAAACAGTTCTGGCGTCGGCATACATTTTTCTTTTCAGTGATGACACAGATAAGTACAGATGATTCAAAACGCAAAATTATTTAAATAAAAAGCGACTCTTGTTACGACACAATAAAGTGCAATCCAGGTCGCACAGCGACAGTTATATTCACCTAGAAGTTGGCTCACTTTTTATCACGAAACTCTTAGATCTTCTTCTTTTGCATGGATAGTGACTAACCTGGTGTCAGAGTTTAAAAGCCGCCTATGAGCCTCTGACTTGGCTTCACATGCCGTCGAGAAATATCTCTTAGGCATGCTTCGTTTACTCACGATTCTTTCTTGTACCGTTTTTGAAGCAAGTGATAATTACACAATACGCACATGAATCCGAAAAGTCAGAGGCGTGTCAGTGAGTTAATGTAGTACTCTCATTGAGTCTGTTCTTCGATGTTTCGGTGATAACAAAAGAAAGAATGACTGGTATTTTTCTAGAGTAACTAAGAAGCAAGACTTATAAGTAAACTAGATGTAAAACCTGTCAAAGAAAGTCAATAGAACATTCCTAGGCAACAGCAACCTGCACTGCATGCTATTTGAAACAGTAGCATTATTGCTGCTTTAATGGCATGAGGAACAGGGTGTAAAGTTCACTCGTCCACCATAGAAAAGGGAGGATCCCCCGACCAGACAGGTGACGTGTCTGGCGGGCAACTGCCCAGAGGTTGTGCCGGGAGCTTATATATACTCGTATGTCCATCGCGCGGTGAAATCATTTTTTTTTTTAAAACGTTGCCCCACACTAAGAATGTCTTCCTGTATCGTGGGTGCGTTTACAAACATAGAAACTCACATACACTAACACCCAGACCCGGAACAACTACTTGCAGATCATACAAATATTTGTTCCGTGCGGGGATCGAACCCGCGACACGTTACGCAGCAGTCGATCGCTCAGCCACTGCGCCAACCGTGTGTCAATTGCGCGACGCAGGATTTGTGTGACGTCAGGATGTTGTGTGACGTCAGGTCTTTGATGCGTAGTTCGCATGTGGTGATGTAGATGCCGCCACACTGCTTTCACGTTTTTACAATATAGGCCGATATAACTTGGCAGTTCTGAAAATAGGCACTATGAACTTTCGCGCATGTTCTCTGACTCACATTCGCCTCATATCATCATTTGGTTCCAAAAAATGGCAATGTCAGTTCGGATCTGCCAAGTTATAGAACGTATTGTACTACTGTAAATAGTAGTAAAGCCTACGGAACCGTAATAATATGTATATTATTAGAATACTAGTCGGCAGACACGACCGTTTATCTATCGCAGCTTGTTAGTCATAAGCTCACGAGACTGTCTCCGCAAAAAAAGACAAAAGGTTCGCGCCAAAACATGACCAAAAATAAAATACTGGCAGGTAGCGCTGAAAAAAAACGAATCGAGAATGAATCTGATTACGAGTTTTTGTCATAGTAAACATAACATAACATCAGGCATGTATTCCCCGAAGGGTGGCAAAGGTGTACCTATTTGTACACCCACATCTCACCAGGTATGTTTAAGTCTCATGTAAGAGGCCTAATTCAACCGTCAACCGGATCCCCAACCCAAATCCAGACTCCGGACTACTACTGAAAAATAATAAAATAGTCGTAATAAACACAGACATATTTTGTATTCCTTCGATTTATCGCCATCGATACAACTGCCATATTATATACTAAGATTAAAATAAAAAAATAAACACAGCGAGTCGAACTACATATCAATAATTCAGAGATTCTGAATCGGGGGCAGCAGTGATTGAATCGATTTTGGACACACACAATATCGTTATGGAGCACGGTATGATATTATACAAAAATTCATCTCTTTTCTGACGAATTAATTTAAAACATCTTCAATAAAAAGAAAAAAAAACCTTTATTTTTTATTGTAATTGGAACATGTGTGAAATCCATTCAGCCGTTTTAGCGTGAAAGCGTAAAAAACATACAAAAAAAACAAATAATTTCTCTATATAATATTAGTTGAGATAGATAGTTTAGATAAGACATAAACTTCTGTAATGTAACATCTACATTATTTAACATGGCTCTATTTAGAAACACGTTATATAACTATATTTTATAAAATGTTATGTTATATGGACACAACTTTACACTTACGAGTATTTTTCCCCATTGTGCATAGTGGGCCTTCTGTATATATTCATTTCATTTTGTCGCACGGCCATCTCTGGCGCAGGCGCTAAGCCAGTCTCAGACTTCCCGCGCCAACGTATAGATGCGCGGGCGCTTCCAAAAGTGCCAATAATTCGAATAACGATATTTTTATATGAAAAATGTGATACAAGGTTTTATAAATAAATTTATTATAATTCGGTGATGGTGATTATGTTTATATTAAATTAGTTTTGTGTTTTTGGAATAGTGATTAATTGGAATTTAAAAGTTCAACATGCAAATTATTTTGTGAGTATTTTTATCTTTTATTTATCGGTTTGATAATTTACCTTTATATTATATGGAACCTGTTTCACGGGTTAATTGTAATTTATTCCTAGGTTTTGTAGATTTTGATAATTTTATTAATAAAGCTTTAAAAATAATATGTCCTATTTGGATCGCGTTACTTCATACTCTAAAATCATTGCATATGTTATTAACGTAATATTTTTCTGAAACCATGAATTGGTCAGTTAGTTACATTAGTATCTAGCATTTTAAGATCAAATCGTGAGTCAGGAGAACATCATAACTACATGATATAAAAAAAAAAAACGATTTGCACGTAGACATAATAATTACAGCGACGTGCAAATGGAGTTAATGACAATTATTTCTGAGCCTTTTTAGGCCATCTGTCTAAATTGTTTAAATAATCTCTTATGGAGATAAAAACAAATAAAGCCTCCTTATACGATAAACACAAGAACAACATTAACTTTAGTGTTCATTATGTTTACGTAATTAAACTGAATGGAAGGTAAAGTTACGGTGTAGTACACTAACATTAATTGGAATAAGTATAACATTGATCAATACCTATTGTTGCGAAACCGATAAAATTATATAAAGTCCCGTCACGAGAAGCTATAATATTGTTAATAAAGAACTTCTACTCAGTTACGTAGCGACAATTCAAGCAATAACAAATAATCCCAAATTCAATCTACTCAAAGTAACTTAAGTGTAATACGAAACTAACGAGCAATTTCACTTAGTCGGGTTATATGTATATTTTTTTTTTTTTTTGGGTGGCTTACTGCTATCAATTCAGAACTAACAGTGAGGTAATTGACGACTAGCCATTTACAAGCCTCCACAGTAAGCAATAGAGTATTATTTTACAAATTTTCAAATTGAATAACAATTCATAAACTATAAAACTATGTATGTTTTAGCGACATAAAGTGTGGAAAGTGGAAGAAGTGGAATGTGTTTTGTGGTACTGAACACGTCGGAGTTCCAGTACAGGGACTTTTGATAGGATAGATACCAAGTAACTTACAGTACCTATAATGAACTAAAATTATTGCTCAATTTTATGTAGTTGTTTGATCATTTCTGTTTTACGTTTTCGATAGGTACTAACTTACTTGATTATTAATTTGACACATATTCACGTCAGTGGTAGCCCAGTGGTAACGGCCCCGATTTACTAGTTGTAGGTCGTCGATTCGAACTCAGGCAGGTACTTCACTTTGTGTAATTTATTTCATCACCACTGCTCTCAAAATGGTAACGGAAAATCGTAAGTAAATCGACATGTCCTAGAACCAAAAATTAGAAGACATGTGACATCTACTAACCCGCACTGGGCTCGCGTGGTAGACAGCCCACTCCCTCTCACAGAGAGGAGGCCTGTGTCCCAGCAGTGGGAAAATTAAAGGCTGAATATGCTTTTGTTTCGTATCTATATACATGAATGAGAATAATATTATGTGAAAGTTACGAATCACGACCGGTATTATAACACCTTATTGTTAAAGAAAAATATGCCCATATCTTACTTGTATGTATGTTACGAATATATTTGTATTATAACTAGGTCCGTTATAATATATTTTTCAAATAAAATGATTCAGGTTTCAGATCATGAATTCGACATTATTCAATCAGCTGAGTGTATCTATATAAAACAAAGTCACTTTTCGTGTTTTTTTGTATGTCTGCGTTGTTCTTCTAAAATTCGCAACGGATTTTGATGAGGTTTCAACATAATTAACCGACTTCCAAAAAGAAGGAGGTTCTATGTTCGTAGCGAATGTATTTTTATTTTGTTATGTATGTCCACCGATTTCTCCGTCAATTGTGGACTATTTTGAAAAGTATTTTTTTCTATGAAAGGGTATATACAGGGTGTTTGGCAGAAGGTTGAACATACGAAAATGGCGGATCTGTGGGGCCGTCTACTACGTGTCTAGGTCCAATAACAAGACCCAGGCCACAAGGTTTTTTTTTAATGATTTTTTAAATTTATTTTTCGGAATTTATCGTTGCCAAAACTTCAAACGTCAATCATTTCATTTAAAAACAACAAAACTGGCAACATTTTATTTTTATTTTCATCTAAAGTAACTGTAGAATCTTATAAAACTCGTATTTGACGCAGATGATTGCTAGAAAAGTAAGTACGAGCCCTTAAACTACAAACAAATAAAAAATAAATACCGAAAGCCCGACTTTGAACTGCGTTCAAAAAAAAAACTTACAGTGATAGAGCAGTTCTAATTTTAGGAAAACATCTTTGGTTCATGCCCAATCTAACGGTATGCAATAAGCTCAATTTATTTTAAAACAACTAGAACAATTCGCCAATTTTAACTGTCTGGGACTTTTTTCACCAAAAGGATTGCGAAGGAAATTTGCGAAAAGTGAAATTAATTAATATACGAAACAATTTTTTTTTTAAATTTAAGGTTCTAGAATTATTCTAGAAAAAAAAAAATTGCCAGTTTTGTTATTTTAAATGAAATTATTGACGTTTGAAATTTGAGCAACCACGAATTTCCTTTAAATTTAAAAATATCATTTAAAAAAATCCTTGTGGCCTGGGTCTTGTTATTGGACCTAGACACGTAGTAGACGGCCCCACGGATCCGCCATTTTCGTATGTTCAACGTTCTGCCGAACACCCTGTATATATACTCTCAAGTTGGTCCCTTAATTTTTTTATTAACTTTGCTTGGATAGTTTTTTAGTTACTTCAATAATGCGTATTTTTCCCACTTAGTATATGTGGATGATATGATGATAACTTCCTATCACTGCTATTTACTTAACAGGTAAATAATCGCGATAATAATAGCGATTTTTTGTGGGGTAGGTACCACAACTAAAAAGTGAAAAATAAAACTTTTTACAAATAAAAAAACAACCGACTTCCAAAAAAAAGCACTACAAAGTGAAAATACTATATTAAATTTGTTGTTGTTGTTTTTTGTTTTAATAATATTTTGGAAGTCGATTGTTTTTTTTTTTGTAAAAAGTTTTTTTAGAGAATGTATTCCGGAAGGTTTATGTGTCTATTACATTAATATTAAACTTGTAGATACTTAAGAAATCTCGATGTTTTATGAAGTCGTAAAAACCTTGCGAAGAAGGGGCGGGCCGCTAATAGAAGTCTGAAATCGCCAAACTTTTTTGATAAATGCTTGGGCTTCTCTGTATGAGAAGAGGCAAACGGCCTTTGCCCAGCAGTAGGATAATAATAGGCTGGTATTCTAATCAGCTGTGGTATTATTCAAGTTCTAATTCATAATACTGTAACCCTCAGACTAAATAAAAACCAAGACATCGAGCTGTCAACAATGACGTGAGCACCATGTATCTATCACATAATTAATTTATCTGTCGTTGCTTAATTTTTAATTCTTTTTACCTATCGTGGTATAGTAATCTTATTCTAAGTGCATCGTCTTCACATATAATTATATAACTAATGTATACAAAATATTATGAAAACATTTTAAAAGAGTAACGGTGGAGTTTCTTGCCTACTCTTCTCCATACGAAAACTACCTTTTAGAAGTGGCGACTTGAATCAATTCTATTTTTTTGTAAATTGTGACGTTCAAAAGTGCCTTAAGGTCTATGTGAAATAAATGATTAGACTTTTACTTTCACGTGAAGCCGGTTTCGTAAACATGTGTGCACTTAGTGAGGTGTAGTGTGATTGTAAATGTGTGCGTGTGAGCGTGTATGCACAGAGCGGAGGTGTAGTTTTGGCATGGTTTACTGTATTGTTCGCAGCGCTATGTCTTTGATTTTATTTGGTCTGAGACTATAACCTATGATAAAACGTCACCTATGATATACGAGTAAATAACTAAAGCAATACAGCACACTTCACAATACAAACATAGGAATAGAGTTACGCTGACTCTGTAAAAGTGTAAATCAATGCAAATCCTTACAACCACATAGCCTCTTCTTTATCGTAGTTTTATCGCTAGACTTTGGTTTTGTAGGATCTGGACATGTAGAATAAGAATATACCTATAGATACCTACTGATTATCTGCCTTTTTTATGTAGGAACGAGTAGGTATTTATATTATTGTGTGCTGTGTTAGGATACATCTCTCTCTGAAATGAAATAGAATATCGGAATCACTTTGACACGTGTGTTTTTATATTAGCTTATATCGGCATTCAGCTAATTGACTACCTCTGAGAAGAAATGTCGAATACTCTTTATGGCGGCTGTACACTCTTGCCGAGGCAAACCGAGACAGGCCGAGTGCGAGAATGAAGATGAGAGCGCTCGGCCTACCTCGATGCGACTCGGCGTTCCCCGCTCGCTCTCCGTCCCGTATCGGTTTTTTGTGCCCGAGTCAAGGATTTCGCGGCAGTTGCAATTGCGTTGCCGTACAATCTCGTGTCTCAGTGTTGCTTTCGCCGATTGACAGAGAAGACGTGTGCGTCCGTCTGCGTCCATCCTCTCAGTGTTCACAACTCCAACTGAACTAGGCGAGAGTGTACATGGCTGCAATCGGGCTCAAGACTTTTTCGCGAGACCTAGTGAGAGCACTCGGATAGGAGTGAACAGCCGCCATTAGAATAACTATACCACACCATCCCTAACATCTTACAATGGCAGTCACTTTATTTGCCACGATGGTATCTCTAGCCAATATTTAAAAAAAAATGTGTTCAGATAACAACAACTGGTATCAAATCAACGAAATTGACATGGATTTTTTATAAATAAAATAATCATGAAAATTTCATAAGGAAGTTAGTTCAAAAATATGATACTTCTACATAGATGAAGATAGTAACAATAATAACAATAAATCGTATTCTAAGGGCCTGTCATCATCGCTGCCAAAATTAAATCAATTAAGAACAGGAAAGCAATAGATTCGCTTTATTATACAAATGTTTGCATGGCCGTGAACATGACCGACAGATCGTAAATATAAATAAACAGAATGAGTCATTCCACTTTGGAGTAATTCACAACGCCGAATAAAATCTGTTTCATTGATCAACATCAATCTTTTTATGTGAGAACAGAAATATGTAAATGGTCGGTAAGAGAATGAAAATAAATAACAAATACCATTTTTTTTAAGAATTAACATCATAATATTCTGCTTAGCCTTTTTACAACTATGTTGGGGTCGGCTTCGAGTATAACCGGATGCAGCTGAATACCAGTATTTTACATGGTCTACCTATCTAACCTCCACCACAACCCAGTTACTGGGTATAATACATATTACCCAGTAACTGGTTAACAGACTTTCTGGCTTCTGACTACCCGTAACGACTGTTACAAATGACAGCCGGGACCAACGGATTTTTTTAAGAATTAATACAATGTCGCCCATGGGCATGTGTCCACCCGTATTTTTCTGAATTTTCATGAAAAATTATCGAAAATTAACTTTAGAAGGGGAAAAAGAAAAATTTTTTTTTTTTTTTTTTTTTTTTTTCGTATGTATATTCCGCAATGATTTTATGGACTTTCACTTGTGTTTTTTTAAATAACCGCCCATGGGCGACATTGTATATACCCACATTATCCACCCATGTAATTGCTTTTTATACGATCTAATTAAAACCACACCATAGGTAAAGTCAGCAACAAAACTACGTTAACACTATCCAAAGTTTAAAAAAAAAACTATTCGTTTAATGTTTTGTAGGCGCCTGCTGTAAGCAGAAGTCTTGTATACAGGATGGTATGGACATCGACGCGAAAACTGTTGCCTTGGATTCAGTACGTGATTCTGAACCTCCCTGCGTTGAAATACTTCGTCGGTTATTGTATGTACTGAAATTTGAAATGTGTACATGTACTGAATCCATGGTTAAAGTTTTCGCGTCGATGACCCTGTCAATAATCAAATGATTTTACATAACTAAAACTCCGAAACGATCATTTTCTGTCGCTAACTGACCTTATCTTTATTTCTGCTCACAAAACAAGACCTTTTCCGTGACATTACTTATGAGATCAAGCGTAAAAAATAAAATAAAACATATTTTGAAAACTATTCAAGCGTCAATCATATTTGATATTAATAAAATGATTTGCATAGAATAGTTACTCATTGTAATTATTAGTATTCCACAACACAAAGCTGGCACAATTAATCATATTTGCATAAAAAACGTATTTTGATTTTAAATTGCATTTCTGTTTTATATTTGCATATCACTTTTGGGATGCATGTTGCATACCTACTGCAAAGCAGTCGATTGTTTTATTTATTTTAAAAGTCATAAAAGCACATTTCCTTATAAATAAAATGGTATTTTCATGTAAATTAATAAATGAGAAGCACAGTTTATGTGCTATTCTCATTAAAGGAATAACATTAAGCCGTAGCTGCATAAGAACTATGTACTACAAAGATTTATATTCGCCTTAATAAAGCACTACAATATCCAGTGTTTATTACCGAGTTCACATTCGTTTCGAAATGTCAAAACTTAAATAACTTGAGGAAAAACTAGTCCTAAGATCAGCTGAGGTCCGTGTTAATAAATCTCGCAGTGTGGACTTAAATCATAATAAATCAGAATTCTTGTCAAAACATACAGGCAATTTCATGTCATAAAATCTTTGTTAACATACAATATTATGTTTTATCTCTGTTCAGCATTTGAATTACAACTACGTTTCGAAGGCTCGAAACTGAAACGTCTCCATGAATAAGGTGACGTTTCGTTTCGTTTGGTGACGTATGTATACGTATAGTCGACATCGTTTGCTTTTTCACCCTAAGTTTGAATGTCACTTGCACATCATAAAATTACAAACAGCCCGTTGCAGAAACGAACTGTAACTTTTAAAGCTGTCATTAAATACTGATATTCCATTAACTGGTTTTAACTTGTTGCAGATAGCAACATTGGACTTTATTTCAATGGTTCTTTTATGAAATAAATGAAATCATTAGCGTGAATGATCCATTACGTAACGGGGCATTAATGTTTGTCTTGTGTGTAACTGAGTGTAGTTTCAACCTTAGTCTTCTTCCTCGTGTCGATGGCACGACAGTGTATAAAATTTTGTTGGCCAAAAACTTGCTACTTCCACGGCATCATCGGTGTCAGCGTCGAGGTTGTTATGGCTGCATTTTTTAGGGCGCAGAGGGCAGGATAGAAGATGGGACATAGTTTGCGCCACAGCTACACATCCACATCCGGCTGCGTACCGTCTAGATTGGTTGTAGTTGCATCTTCCCACTTGGGTTTGACGGTGGTTCAGCTTCAGAGACGTCTAAGTGAGAAGAAGACCTTAGTGATTTTTTTTTCAATTTTAATGCGAGTTGTTGTCAAAAGTGATAATGCAATTACGTGATCGGCTATAGTCACCCAGACTTAAAATTTGAGACACGAAAATCTAAAGACTATTCGATATTTATTCGTATGAAATAACCTTTCCAAAAATCCTCAAAACCAGTCTAAGTATAATAAAATTACGTAAGCAAAGTAATCACATGGTGACGGCAATTTACTTTTTTAAGGCCGCGAGCACTTCGGTCCCGAATTTTTATCGTACGTAAACGTACGATCGTGGTCGAACTGAATGCGCACACTGAATACGTTTTTCTCTGTCAAATAGGTAGGTACCTAGTATTCCGGTGATATCGCATTGAACGCACGAAAAATCCCAACAAGTTCGGATTATTTCAGACGTCGGAACTATACGTACGTATCCGTACGACTAACTCGCACTCAGTCTGCGCGCTGCCTTAGTACATGGAAGGTCGGGATCGTTCGTGCGTGTTCGTCTGTGTTCGCACGAGCAAAATTCCTACGAAAACGCGTCCAAAGTGCGCACGGCCTTACACCCTGACCTACCAAATTTTCACGATACTTGCCAAATTTTGCACAGCCGCCAACATCAATGTATGTAGAAGCTAAAACTGTTTGTGTTACATTAAAATCTCACTACTGAAGTTACGTGACAAGATGCAATAGAAGGCTTAAAGTTAAGACAGACATACGGGCTTGTAGTTCGTTGAACTTGCAAGAAAATGTTGTATTTTGGTCTTTATTAATGCTGATTCATATTATGATGCACCTACGCAGGTAAAGTGTCGTAATTTGTTTGATGTAAATTAAGAGAAGTTTTCCTCTTAATTATTTACTTACATAATAAACTTGCTTTGTATTAAAATAGTCATAATATTAATTGTTGAGCATATTTATACACTACGTCAAGTTGCCATGTTATGGCCATTAATTGTAGACCTCATTCATCGCTTTCAATCAGGCGAGATAGGCAATAAAAGAATTTGTATAACTGTCAATAAATGACATTTGTGATTTGAATTAACGGACGATTTATGGTGGTGGTCAATTTGATTTGTTTGTCAATCAAGTTTCTTAACATGCATACCCTGGACAGTGAAGCTTACATGCTTTTATCTTTTGTAGCATTTTTAAGAGGATGTATACAGAAAGTTGGCAACATCTCAAACATCTGTCAAATATTTTGCTGTTTTTGATTAAATTATCGATATTAATAAGGAAAATTAAGTAAATATTTATTATGAATTGCAAATGATTAAATTTATCGTAACACTGAATATTTCGTATTTAGTTTTAAAATACACTTGGAAAGTTTCCAAATACTTTTATAAGTCAAGTTCAATATTCAGGGTTACAATATTAATTATGAAGTTGCCTTTCTGAATAAGAACAATAAATAAACTCATTCCAGAATATCTCGTGATCTCTCATTCCAGTCATAAATTTCAATCCATAATTCTATGATTTTTTAACCTTAACCTTTCTCTGCCAGTGTATTTAAAAAATCAAAGCCGCTGACAAGTACCCTTAAGCAAGTTCCTTTACTCCCAAAATGGGCAATTTCAGCAGATTTTTTATTACCCTTAGCCAGTACTCGTTGAGGAAATTTTAAAGGACGTAAACGAAAACCCGTGAGTCTTTACCGTTTTTAAATCGCCTTTCCTGACTTGGTAAGCTCGTAAAATCCGAATTTAACTGTAATGTGTTTGGGAGCTGAATAAAATTTGTCATTTGCTTTGTACTAAATTCTTCCGTCAGACTTGAGACGTAGGAGATGTTGGACTTTATTACGTCATAGGTTTTAGTGTTTGTTTAATTACTAGGAAGGTCTAAGAAGGTCCAATATACTCAACATTGGGTTCTTACATTATCTCCTTAAAATTCCCTATCATCAACTATCTACTATTTTACAGCACTGTAAAATTTGTGTAGGTACAACGTTACAGTGAGAATTTTTATAAAAATATTACAGTCGACTATTACGTTAGCTTTATTTTTAATACCTTCATCATTATGTTATTATTAGAATACGGAAAAAATGTAGGAAATAAAATTAAAAGGAAAACTGGATTTGATGAAACGGATGTAATTTTTTTCCAAGTAAGTCTACTTTTATAACTCAATGCACGGAAAATAATGAAAGGAAAATATGTGAACAAACGTTCGTATTAATTAATCAAACTGTCACATGTATTTCCCGAGATAAAAATAAAAATAGGCACCCATTACATCATTGTAGTTATAACAGGCATAACCTATAACTTATCATAGTCCTATAATGTTCCCACTACTGGGACACAGGCCTCCTCACAGTGAGAGGGAGTGCATGGGCCATAAACCACCCCGCGGGCCCAGATGAATGTAACGACACTCTTATGTTGAAATCCGTCTAGCCGTTTAGGCTACAGAGCGTGCCAAAGAAATAGACAGTCATACATACATACATAGTCTCCAAAAACATTACCCTCCTTTTGGGGCAGTCGGGTACTAAAAGTCTTCCTTTTTAGGGTTCCGTAGTCAAATGGCAAAAAACTGAACCCTTATGGATTCGTCATGTCTATCTGTCCGTCCGTATGTCACAGCCACTTTTTTCCGAAACTATAAGAACTATACTGTTGAAACTTGGTAAGTAGATGTATTCTGTGAACCGCATTAAGATTTTCACACAAAAATAGAAAAAAAACAATAAATTTTGGGGGTTCCCCATACTTAGAACTGAAACTCAATTTTTTTTTTTCATCAAACCCATACGTGTGGGGTATCTATGGGTAGGTCCTAAAAATGATATTGAGGTTTCTAATATCATTTTTTTTCAAAACTGAATAGTTTGCGCGAGAGACACTTCCAAAGTGGTAAAATGTGTGTAAAAAAATATTTACCATGTAAACTTCCACTGAAAATTGGTTTGAACGAGATCTAGTAAGTAGTTTTTTCTTTAATACGTCATAAATCGTAAACCGCAATTTACATTTCATTCAATCAAATCAAAATAAACATAAAAAAACATTGAATTTCAAAGTTACAACGAACTACAAGAACTTTGATATTATGTTAATTGCTGCTACGGAACCCTTCATGGGCGAGTCCGACTCGCACTTGGCCGCTTTTTTCATAACTTTCCAATCCACACGCGCATTTCTGAGAGATAGTGCTGTCAATAAAGGAAACAACTTTAATGAATCAAAAACTCACTCTGTATAATAGTGGCCGTGTAACTGTCCGATTGCAGGACACCAGACTTGACCAGATACATTTTATTAAGATAAGAAACGTCATTGAGAGTCACGATTACTGGCTGCGTACAGACAATAAAAGATTTACAAGTCCAGTTTTCTCTACCCTATTTTTTTTCATCGTAAATCAGGAACATAGGAACAAACAGTGAACATTTTTGTTTTTTTCTGTTGTCACTGTATCAAACTGCTAACTTTATATTATTGGCACGTGCAGATATTGAACCGGAACTCTGATATAAATATGATGAGTACGTCCTTATAGAAACTAGGTATTCATTAGAACAAACATTATCATGAAATAACTTGAAGGCAAAGTGGTATCATAGCTATACAATAGATCAATTTTTATCTGACCTCCTAACACGTAAAACAAGTAAACACAAAAAATTTGGCACTAATTTATAAAAAATATTTTTATCAGACACTTATGTTATTATCAGAATTTCTAGTAAGGATAATATTAACGCAAACAAAATAATGTTTATACCTTCTACCTTCTTCTTATAATAATATTAATCAATTGGTTTTCTTTTCGCTTATATTTTCTCGGTTATTAGATCTTTTTCCTTTTTATTATTGTGGCCTATTTTGATCCAATAAATCATCAGTGAGACTTCTAGAGATTTAATGAATTCTATATTATTATCAGATTTTATAGTTAAGTTAATATCAACGTAAACAAGATGATCTTTATTATACCTACTTTAAATGAATCATTGGTTTTCTTTTATCTTCTTGCTTAAATTTTGACTTTAAGTATTTCGGCCTATTTTGATCCTGGAACTGGAACATTCTTTGTTTTTTTTTAATCTTTATTCTATTATTATAATGGGCCTACTTTGATCCATCAAATGATCGAATATAATAGAATATATTGTAAGGCTAGAATCACACGGTTAGTTGGCAAATTATAATAACATTTGTGACACAGAAATTCTTAGGCGTCTGTCGATTTAGTTTTAGTATCCACCATATGGGATTCCCGGAGTTTATTGCCGGAGACATTCTTGCATATTATAGTGGATCTGATGACATTATTAGTGTGAGACCGCGTGGAGAAATGCTAGCTAAAATTTTGCTGAAAACATCCTGGCCCGGGAATTTGGGAAATGGTTACCGAAAATCCTAACTAATAATATTATATATGCGATACTGAGTTTGTTTGTTTGTTACAATTTTACGCTAAAACGGCTGAACGGATTTGGATTAAATTTGGCACATGGGTAGACCATGACCTGGGTAGACCATGACCTGGGTAGACCATGACCTGGGTAGACCATGACCTGGGTAGACCAAGACCTGGGTAGACCATGATCCGGGTAGATCATGACTTGGGTAGACCATGATCCGGGTAGACCATGACCTGGGTAGACCATGACCTGGGTAGACCAAGATTCGGGTAGACCATGACCTGGGTAGACCATGATCCGGGTAGACCATGACCTGGATAGACCATGATCCGGGTAGACCAGGTCAGGATTAGATTGCCGTGGGGTAATTTCCAACATCCACGCGGGCGAAGCCGCGGATAAAAGCTAGTCATTTGGATGTTGTCCTCATGAAAGTGAGGGACACTGTCATTCTGTCTGCAAAAAAAATAACTCACTGTAATCGATTCAAGAAAATTAATATTTTGTCAGTTGGGAGTTTGAGAAGGCCAGTCAGCAATTGGGTTTATTGGATAATTCTGTCTCGTAGACGTATATTTTACTTTTCGGGTCTGACTATGTGACCGCATTGTTTTTCTAAACTAGGGACCTCCACTACGGATTTTGTTGCGATTTTCACCATCATATTAGAGAATGAATTCCGGAAGGTTTATGTATTGCAAATCGAACCCGATCTGTTATATAGGCTAAGTTATTTTGTTACTACCATCCTGAATAAATAAAGATTATTATTAATACATTGATATTAACTTATCTAGGTATATAAAAGTTGTTCCTTTTGATATTCCATATTTTAGGGTATTAATGAGACCATGTCAAAGAATCAATAGGCATATTAATTATTTTTGAATGTTTTTTTTTTCATTTTTCTTCAAAATAATTCGACGAAGTCACGATTATTTCAACAAAATGGCTGTGGTTATGTAGGTAACTGTTAAGACCATAAACAACAAAATATTTTGAGTGATAACGACTACAGCAATACCCAAACGGTTGATGTCAATTTGAAATTGTTGATTTTCTTAATTATTAATTGTTAATAGTTTTGTTTGAATGTTATGTGACTAATAATGATAATTTTAGAAGAACTGCAATGTTGATTCCTCTTTATTTTATAATTAAATAAAAAAGAGATGATGTTTTTTTTTTCATAATAACCGACGTCCAAATGATAAAGATTGGAATATGTAAATAAATAAAAAGAATTTGATTTAAATCAAATAAATCCGATTTTTTACAATTTAAATCAAGAATGTTTATCAACCCTATTTTTAAAGCTCCCATCCTTTCTTTTTAAGTTGTCTTCCCTTCTCTGCAATGTGTCCCTCAACTAGTTTTTCGCGTTATACCGAACATTTTCAATATCGCTCGTGTTGACACCTATGAATGTTACCTGTATGAAACGTGACTACAACCTGCCTTCTGATGCCAATGTAAATTTTAAAGAAAATTGGAGTGGCAATAGGGAAATTGTGATACATTTTAGAATCCATTTTTCTAAGCTAATATTATAATAACACTATCTGTCCACTTCGTCATAGAGAGGCTGGATGGGCCTACATTGGGGAGGTTTACCAAGCTACATGTTGACAACAAAGCTTGTTAAACCTTCCTGTGATTGTGATTATTTTTATGTCCCTGCATGTTACTAATATAGTTTTTTAGGTAAGATGTAATACTAACACCCTATGGGCCTTGATGCTTGATAATAAAATATTTTTATTTTTATTTATTTATAGTTGCATATTTTTTATTTTTTTATTTTATACTATACTATAATTAAGTATATTTATTTTAGAAGTATGTATGTAGGTTTATTCTCATATTGTTTGTTTATAGTTAAATTAGTGAATAATTAAGTGTTTTTATTTTATGTATATAATTTTCTCTTCTACTCTCTTACAGACGTTGTCTACATCTCTTTAACTACTTTCCTATCGCAGGTATGCTGGAAGAGATTTCTTTAGAAATAAGCATCACCTTTGTGCGTATTTTTCTGTTCCTTTCTTCTCGTATCGTATATGTGTGTACATAAACTGTTAAATAAATAAATAAAATAATAAAATATTTGATTTTTTGTGTGTTTGTTTGTGACGCTTTCACGCTAAAATGGCTGATCGGATTTGGATGAAATTTGGCTCATAGCTAACCTGGGTTAGGACATAGGATACTTACTACATCTGATTAGCTGCAATACTTATGAGAATATTAATCATGCATTTCTTTATGAAAAGCTAATTGTGAACTACGTATACAGTCAAAGAGCCACGCCGTTGTTTGGATTAACTTTTTCATGTATTCCTTTAACAAAAACAGTGGACTGATTAAAAAATATGTAACCTTAATATGGTTTACAAAACAGTCAATTACTTGCAAAATTCACGTCTCTGGTTTTGAAATGTTTATTTCTTGAAACTAAACACACTGTCTATTTTGATTTACTTTGATATTATACTCATTCCTATTTACAACTTACGATAATCAAAATTGAAACCAGTTGAGTTAAAGCTAACTGGACTTAAATCTAGCATAAATTCTGTTCGTGTCAAGTTTAAGATAACAATCGTTTTAGTACTTAAATGTCCACAAGATCTCGCCCATTTATACCTGTAACCTGTTTTAGTCCTTAAATGTCCACAAGATCACGCCCACTTATACCTGTAACCTGTTTTAGTACTTAAATGTCCACAAGATCACGCCCACTTATACCTGTAACCTGTTTTAGTACTTAAATGTCCACAAGATCACGCCCACTTATACCTGTAACCTGTTTTCTTTAAGGCCGATGGTCCACTTGAATTTTGCAATGAAGCTATGAATTCCACCAATAAGAATGCTGAATGAAAAATGAAATTTTGCAGTCACCACAAAACGCATCATTTAGAGTTGGTAGATTTTTGTCTCTTGCACGATATTGGTCAAAGCTTGAAGTTTGTCCAGTATACGTAGTATGACATCATAGAAACAGGTTTTCTACGATTTTTGTCGACCGAAGAATAGACAAAATGACTTGATTGTTTATCTGTCATTTTGTCTATTCTTCTGTCGACAAAACTCGTTTCTATTATGGTTATGCTAAGCGTGCAGAGATTGTGGGAGTTGCGCGAGGAGGCGAAACGCCGGGGTGTAACTCCGCTGCCGCGAGAAATCACGGCACAGCGGACAGAGCTCCGGCGGGATCTCATGGCGGCATGGAGTGTGCGATTGTCGCAACCCAGCGCTGGGCACGCCACAATTGCGGCGATAAGTCCCCTCTTTGAGGAGTGGCTTGAGAGGCGCCATGGCGTTCTCACCTTCCGCCTGACGCAGGTCCTCACCGGACACGGTTGTTTCGGGAGGTTCCTGTTCCACGTAAGGCGGGAGGAAACGCCCGGGTGTCACCACTGTGTGGATCGCCCGGAGGACACGGTGGAGCATACGGTGGAGGTCTGCCCGGCTTGGGCGGAGCACCGCCGTGTCCTCACGGAGGCGATCGGCGGCGGCGATCTCTCGCGTCCGGCCCTGGTTCAGGCCATGGTTCGGAGCGAGAGTGCATGGGAGGCCGTCACCTCCTTCTGCGAAGCAGTTATGCTCGCGAAGGAGGAGGCGGAGTGCGCGAGGGAGATGCAAACTGCACGCCCTCGCGGCCCTAGTCGCCGCAGGAGACGCCCCGGGCGTCGGGAGTCGAGAGCCGACTTCCGGCCACCGTAGGCGCGGGCTTGCGGACGGTGAGCAATGGGCAGCTCGCCGTCCGATAAGGACCAGGCCCGTGTCGACGGCGCGTTGTGTTCCACGCGCGCCTCAAAGAGATGTCAGCACCAACCGACGGGGTCGAAAGACCAATGCCTGCTGGGGTTGCGGGTTTGTCCGAAAGGGATATCGCGGCCCCGGCATACAGGCAACGGAAGTAACACGGGTAGGTATTAGTCAGTAAAAGTCTGACACACCCTCTCGCTCTGCCCAGAGCGGGAGAAGTCATTTGATGATGTCCCATACTGAAAAAAAAAAAAAAAAAAAGCGTGCAGAGATCCTAGAAAAAGTGTCATTCTATCAGCGATAAGTGTGATGAAAAATTCTAAAATGTTTTAAATCGACATAAGTTACCGAAGAATTTATGACAATCTTGTTGAAAGTCGTTTTACGAGTAGAAATACGAAACGGTTCAAAAGCGATAGGCCCTCTTATGTACTAGATTATACGCAAATCGTCTTGCAATATGTAAATGCCCATTGATGCCTAAGCACGATACGAGGTGTCAATAAATTCACACTTTATGCGGCTGACTGTCTCTGGCAAAAACGCCTCTAATTTTCAATCATGCATGTTATAATTTATTTATTTACAGTTCATTATAACCGTACAACACCAATTACATTAATTAACAATAAAAACCAAAATATCTGAACCTCAATCATGTATAAAACCTTTTTGAAAAAGTATTTGTACACGTTAAGTTAAACTTTACCCCGGCGTAACTAAAAATGTTTTAGTTTAAAATAATGTATAAGAACATTATAGAAAAAATGGTTTTGGTATTTTAAAAGACCTAAACATACGTTTTGAATTGTATTTGGTTATAACACGTGCATAAAAACGCGAAGAAAAAAAAAATTATATGACGTAAAACCATATTTGGAGTTATATGTGGTTTTATCAAGATTATTATTGCTGCTACTATTGGTATATTTTTTTTGTGATTAATTACATTCATGACATATAGGTAAGTAATTGACATTGAACATCAGACATAGCTATATTTAATTATTTGTGACATTGATAATCTGGTTATTTAAATGACATTTATTTATTATTATTACTCTCCCTCATAGTAATTAGGTGGCATGTAATTTTTGTATTTTTTTTTTAAATTGTAAAATCTTTAATATTCGACACAATGTAAAAATTTGTTATGAATAAATAAATAAAATGTAAAATGAAAGCTACCATAGAAAAAAAAAAATTGTCTTTTTTTTGTATATAATTTAATTAAAACCAACATGGATCAGATAGACTTCCTTGCATCCTTTCTCTCACATAACACCAGACGTATACGCATAATTTTACTCCATTCATCCGCAAACACATCACCTTCAGGGTTGGCAGTCGGGCGTTGAGAATCTTCAAAAACATTGGAGATTCAGCTCTGGTGACTGTTTTGGATGACGGTTGCGCAAACAGATTGTGCCGGCAAATCGGATAATAGAATAGGTTATTATGAAAGCTAAAACTGATATATTGATAGGTTTCTGCAATTATTTTCAATGTCATGTTGCCAAATGTGTTTTACTTATGTTGTCATAAAGTACTTTCTTAGTTTCTTCAAATTCTAAATCCGCGTAGAGATATGATAGTCTTTGGAGGTCGTAAAAACTCGTTTCAAGGTGTTAATCGTAAGAGGTGCGTGTGTTGTCAATTAGACTCCCATAAACATATGGTGGAGAACAGTTAGACAACTATGTTGTAGTTTGTCATACAATGCCATTGATGTCTTCATTTTACTTTTGTCTATGCATTATATTGACTTTATTATCACTCTGTATTCACTGAGGTTATACAGACTTACCTAATCTATCTTTTTATTACTACATTATGAAAAAACAAGTGCTAATTACATCGTCTTTCATGATAACCCCTGCATTATTTTGTGTTTTTTTTATCATGACAATAATTGCTTTCTGAACTCTGTGACCTTAAAATGTATTCTGGTGTAATTACAATCTCCAACAGATTGTTTTTTCATCCTGTAATTTTTGACTACTGGGAATCACTACGCTACTACAAAGCTCCACAGCTTTCCACTTTTCCCTGAATGTTCCCTTCTCCGACCAACCCTACTATCCTACATATTACAAATGTGAAAGTTTGTATGTTCGTTGCTCAATCATGCAACAATGGCTAAATGGATTTGGATGAAATTTGGGACACAGATAGTTTATAACCTGGATTAACACATAGGATACGTTTTATCTCGACGGTACATTCCCGCGGGATAATTTCCGAACTCCACGCTGGTGAAGCCGCGGGCGAAAGCTAGTCTTTCAAAAACACCTCTAAGTCATCAACAGAATTTGGAAAGTTTGAAATATTAAGATAGGTTATCATCAAAAACGTTATCAAGTCTATGACTTTCAAAATAGATAGGAAAACACTTATTTACGTACGGAAGCGGATAGTCGAGAATGTCTGCGAAAAACAGGTTACTTCAGTACAATTACTTCAAGACATGCTAATCACTACTAGTGTAATCGGCGACTAAATGATCAGTTAGAGCATGTTATTACATATTGACCTCCTTTTTATCAGCACGACTTATGTTTTTTTACTGACTCTAAGAGTTAAATAAGATTTCGTCAGTACCTACCTATATCATGGCCATCATTTCTCCTGCCCATGACCTAATTTAAGTTTTTTTTTTCTTCCATACTTCTTTATTTCTTCTCTTCTTCTTCTTCTTTTTTCTACCTATATTATGGGTACCAGGTTGATAACATTACTAATTAATCCTTCTGTTATACTCACTCTAATGAGGCCTAATGATTTTGATGTGATGGCTCACGTCAAATGTGTAAGTATCAAGGTTTGTGCAGACCAGCGCGACTTGTCGCGGGACGCGACACGAACAATACAATTTCTAAGAAATCTTCACAGTATAACAATAACTGGTGTCGCGCTGGTCTGCACAAGCCTTTAGAGATGCCGCGAATACTCACTATTATTCGGTATTCGGCTATTATTATTCGTCGAATACCGAATAATAGTGTCTATTATTCGACATTCGGTGCACAGTTGTCTCAATAAAAATAAACTTTTATTGAACAGAAAAACTGTAGACTTAAAATTGTCTAAACTTTTATTAATCTTTAAAAATAAAACACTTAGTATTTTAAATGTCTTTGACATAATCTCGGGACCCTAGGGTCCCGGACCTTTGGAAGGCGTACGAGGGGCCGAAGCCAACTCGCAGAGGCCCCTTAGACATTTTTATGTATTGAGGCACCAACAGACGATTATCCCTGTATGCACTACGTAAGTGCACCCAAACACTTAGTATTATTATCATTATTAAAAAAAGTTTAGCAGAAATCAGTCATGTTGAAGTTTTTTAATTAATAATTTAATATTTAATTTAAAGTCTAAAAGGGGCAGATTGTGGTGGAGAAAAACTAGTTTTTCTACATGATTGGGATCAAGTCGGTTGCACTTTTTAAATAGTAATAATGGCGAGTATTCGACTATTCGCCATCGGGAATGGCGATTAATCGGTATTCGACTATTCGCTATAACAACTATTCGCGGCATCTCTAGTAAGTATCAATCAGTTTTGGTAGTCTGATGACTTCACTGTTAAGGTTTTATAGGTACTGTGGAATGAATGCCTTAAGAAGTTAACTTCCCAGAGCAATAATACCAAATATCAACCAACTGCTATTGGAACTTCTACACACAGTTTTTAGATAGACATAACTTTCTTCAAATTTCACCATGTGACGTGTTGGACTAATTTCAAGCCCAATCGCCATAGATACACAGATAACAGACAACCCAAAATTTCAAATCATTGTGCTGACCGATTAGTAAACATTTACAAATCACCATATCAATATTGGCTAACCTCAAAAATTGATCTGAAATAAGTCCTAGCGGTACATTGAACTCCAAATCTCTTTGGTAGATATATGTTAAACTGTGGCAAGCATGGGTCATTGTGAACACGCAATCGCTCCCGTGGGGGCATTATAACTGTTGGGGAACATACAATTGATAATAACTACCTCCGATTCAGAATCCGGAAATAATTTCAACCTGGCATGTTAACTTTTACTCGGCAGATATAATTTTAAAGTACAATTTAAAACAGGTTTTCAAAAATATTGAAACGTAAGAACCGTAAACAATGGGAACATTAAGTCTGTAAGAAATGCCGACTAACGTATTGAACCAACAAACGCAAAAGCACAAGCAAAACATTGTACCTACTATTTACCTTACAAGAGAAACCGATTGGTCTCCGAAACTCTTCGAACGGGTTATGTTTCGGCTTTTACAAAAACATCTGACTACATGTGTACTCAGTACTGTAGTTTTATGCAAATTCAGGGGAGTCGAATCAGGTCTTTTATTCCATAAATGGATGCTGTTGAATGCTAGTCATTTTTAAGGGACGATTAAAAAGCATGTTTGAAGGTGTACGACGCGACAGACATTTAAAAAATAAGATTTAATGGTGCGTATCGCTCAAACTCAAACTCAAAGCATTTATTTCAATTAAACCATTTACAGGCACTTTTGAACTGTCAAGGAATCGGTTAGTCAGAAATATGAAGCTATTTGCCCATTCTAAAGCGTAATAGGTACCTATGGAGAAGAACGGGCAAGAAACTCCACGGTTACTCTTTTAAATAAATTGTTACAAAATATTGATTATTAAAAAGAAGAAATAAATAAAAAAGGCATGTCCTCAAGCCGAATCTTTGATCTATCTCATATAAGATGAAACTAAAGATCGTGGAAATAATCAGGATGGTAGTTAGAACATACCAGAATAAAATGGCGCAACGGCGAAACAGAAATCAAAGGCCAATATAATCAACGACAAACTTAACCGAGTAGATCAACGTTATCAGTCACGATAATCGCAGTTCAATGACTTAAACGACGACTTTGTCCTAGATATTATTACTACGAAAACATTCCCTATCTGATATATAATATATAATCTCCTGACATTACATATAAGTAAACATAGAGAAATGTTAAAATCGTTATCACGGTTCCTATAAAAAACGTATCGTTTATGTCACCAATGTTAATTTAGTAGGTAAACAGTGTTCAGTGGCAAGTTTTCCTCTGTGAAAACTGATTTTATTAAAAAAAATCTTCAAATTGATGAAAAAGTTTACTAAGTCCATCGAGACAAAATTCCAGTATATAGTAAAGATACACTAGTATCTCATACTATCCAAAACAGGTTGGTGAGATACAGGAACAGCAACAAGACATTGATATATTAAAACATTATCGTTAAATGGTGTTAGATTACTACATACTGATACGGCTTGTATCAAATAGATGGAGCATGCGTTTAATAGTAATGATGCAGAACCTGTTTTAAGTGATGGACTTAATCATCTGGAGATAGGGCTTACTTGTTACAAACCTTGTTAGAACTATTATACAAACTTTTTTCTCACGATTGACCACCATCTAAAGGCTGTTGTAGACAGGCGCGACGCGACTCCCGTAGATCAATTTCCATGAAGTTTTCATAGAAATTGCCCCACCAGGCAGAGTCGTGTCGCGCCATCGCGTCTCGCCGTCTGCGGGAGCCTTAACTTGACAGTTAGCGACGATGCAGCATCACAAGAGTGCAGACGCTTGTCTAGATAACCAGTCTATACGACTGACTTCTATAATTTATTTATTTCCCATCTGACCATAAACGAAATAGAATTTCAACGATGCGTTTTTTTAGCTCAGAAATAATTCAGCATTATTATTTTGCTATATCAGTTTCCATACTATTATAGATAGGTATATGTGAGTGTGTAGCGTGTGTGAATCATGTCTTATCTCATTATCACAGAATATGAGGAAGCTTGTAAGTAAATATCTACAGGATTACAAAACATGTTTGTTATAATAACAGAGCGTAAAATGAGATGTTGGCTTCTTGAAATGATTTTACTTAGTATTAGAATTTCGGATTTTCACTTCAATATTTAGACAACACGTTTCACAGTTATGATAGTAGCATGATTTAGGGTGATAAAATATCAATATGGGATTAGAGAAACAAATATACTTTGTATAAACCATACAGAACAGTAACAGAAAACAAAACTATATACAATTTTTATCAGCAAAGTCCGATCAAACTTATGCGTAAAATTATCTTCACAATGTAAATAAAGCGATTTAAAAAATATGAGTTAATAGATAAGAAAAAAAACGCGATGACGGCATAATTCTGGCACACTTCCATCTGGAATATACGAGTACAACAGATACTTCGAGGAAATTGGTAATTAATATACTAACTAGAACAACAGCAATAGAAAATGAAAAGTTCATAGAAATTGTAGCCACTGTCGACATGAAAATAATATACAAACATTTCTTACGAAATCTCCCGCTAAATATAAGCAGTGTAATATTTGCTAAGTTCATTCACGGGCTAGTCTATCAATCTTGTACAGCGTCGAAAGCTATACAAATATTTATTTTACACCTCACAGTACCAATACCACTTTTATTCCCTCACCCTTAAGAACCAATTTCGTTTACATTTTCTTTTCCCGTGTACTCTTTCGAGGGGTCATTGTCATTGTTCGCTTTCCTAGATTTCGAGCTCGAACACCTTAGTAACTCTTCCTAACCGTTTGAACTGGAACCGTTTCCAATATATCTTGGGCGTCTTCGAAGTAGACAAATAAAATGTCGTTTGAATAATGGTTTTCGATATGACCATTTTGGAGAAGTTTTTATTGTACTGAAGAATTTACGAGCAGAAAAATGCATATTAGATTATGCTATGGACGAAGAAAATGATGAAAAGCAGGAATTTTAATAAGATATGCTAGCAGCAAACGTTACTGGCAAACATTCAAACTCAGTCCACACAGAGAAAAAATCAGCCATAGAAAATATTTCTACAAGTAATGAATTTCATCTCTAAGACAAGATAATAATCAGGCATTCGTTACAGACTTACAACCTGTTACCATTTATGTACCATCATGAATCTCTATAAAATATTGCAACACTTTGCTTCTGATAGTGTCAAGAAAAGTTATACACTGATGCCGCTTATAACTCGACTTGTCTAAGTGAATGATAAAGTGATAGAACCCAATAAACAAGTAAACTCGGTAGTTGTAAATGCATGCATAAATGGAAGTGGTAATAGAAATAAAGTACTCCATATTATTATTTGATATTTTGTCGTGATAGCCCGTGATTGGAAAATGGCACATTCTGAGTTTATTTTACTGACGTTGGTGAAGGAAAAATATCGTGCGGAAAACTTGGACTCGCCCACCCATCATGAGCAAGCGTGGTGATCAATGCTCGTGCCTTCTTTGTATAAGAAAAGACCTTTGCCCTGCAGTGGGACAATAATAACTGCTTGACTGTTACTGTTGAAACATATATTCAAAAAGTAAAATAAAAGTTATCCCAATAATTGCGCATATCCAAATCCCAAAACAATTTATATAATCATTAGTCCAATTGGAATGAACTTCATATCAAAATGTCGTCTAAATAAAATCCATTTGCCGCTTTTAAAAACTAATCGAGACCTTTATGATAAAAGGTTGCATAAAATCCAGCACTTTCAATTCGAGGTGGCATATCAATAACTCGTTGAATTGTGGTCCAAAACGAAAAAAAAAAATACACAAAGAGTGTTCCCTGCAACTTTATGGTTGTTACAATTGTTGTTATCAATGTAGCTCTAATCAAAGTAACATTGTTGTGTTAATGTAAATTGTGTGCGCTGAGAAAGGCGTTCCCTTCACTATCAAAGCTGCCGCGAGCAAGACTCACCTCCACCTGTATCGTGCAAAATTAATTGTTAAACCAAGCGTTAAACGTGCAAATAGGTTAGGGAAAGCCAGACTCAACTCTTCAATTTAATGTGGAAAATTAAATATGGGAAAGAAGCCTTGTTCTGGTTCAAAGCTTTATTAATATTGGGACTGGAATCAATGATGGCGATGGAAACGATCAGAACACTTTAGTATTTTTACGTAATAGTGGTTGTGTTTATATTCATTGTATAGGCTACTTCCTATTAAAATACGAACTAAATGCAAGACATTGTATGCAAAGTGACATGTTGCAGTTATATTATAACTATTTTACAGTTCTTGTCTTATCGCATCTCTACTATGTTTATTTAGCCGGGCTCTAAAGGATTGGATGCCATTTAACTTTGACTTACTTTTACTTTTTGCTGGACTTACATTTTGACAACCATTTGTGCACGTTCTGTGACTGTGAGTAGGGTTGGTATGTCCTTACCTCTGACTTTAATCTTGACATCGTTATGTTATTTTCTTGCTAATGTGATTTCAAGATTATTTTACTTCTAAAATTATATTGGCAGCTTGCTACCGTCAATGTCAAGTTCCGATTGTTGAAAGAGATAAAAATGATGAAGATGTTTCAGTAGATTTTGGATTAAGTATTGCATCATTTTTATTAAATTCGAAATCTACGTAAGCTTGAACAAGTATATACCACGCACACTATCTACGAGCCTTTCTTCAATCAAGGCAGAAAATATGAATCACAAATGTCGAGCCAGAAGTTTCATATGACGACCCAAGGAAATCGACAACAAATGTTTTGCCACTGAATAAGAAAATGTAGAGCGTAATCAACTGGGTTTTAGATCCATATATTGAACTAAGGATTATATATGGATATAGTTTGTACGTACAGTATACATAAATGAACAGCTGGGTCTTGTAGATACGTCTTAAATAGCTGAAATGTTGTAATTATAAGCAAAGCTAAGGTCATAAGGTTTAATATTACTCATACAATTTAATGCTTCTTTTCGTAACGATAGCACATCGCATCGCTCTTGTTGGTTACCTAGCTTGTGGCGACATTAAATACGGTATTATCAATAGCTTTCCTCAGACGATGCAAAAGACAGAATATGTTTACGAGCATTTGTGAATGCATGTCGTCGACAATTCTTCTTATAGTTGCGTCACAACAAATTACTAATTCAGGAAATAACGGGAGATGCAAGCCACAGAATTTAAAGAAAATATTACCATAAACTTGCAACGCTGTTCAATAGCCGATGGTCTAAGAATTTATATTGACAGAAATTTATTCAGTGAGTAAACTTAATTGAATGGAACACGATGGTAAATAGATAACCGCAAAGTTATACATTCTATCATTCAATAACTTTCCATTCCACTGCAGCCATAGCTAAAGATTTTTTTTCCATGCGATTGGAAAAGACATACCCTATGAAGGATGGATTTAGAAAATAATATTGAAAATGTATCCTTGTGTGTACAATTCAGAAAAATATTTTACTCATTCAAGTATCAATGGTTTTGGTATAAATGTTTTTAAAAAGTTTTATGGTTAAATATAATATGAAATGTATTTTTATTTGAATCAATTTTAAGTATAGTTTTAATCAACATTATTATCAGTCGTTTATTAAAAACCCGTAGATTCTCCAAAACTTACAAATTAAGTATTCCACAATTTTCGTTCGTTCTCCATAGCCTTTGAAGGAGCTTCACCTTACTTGACTCTATGCCAACTGTTTCTGCATTCAGTGAGTCATCAATCAAACCGGGATGCAGGTTCTTGTTTATAAATAACTGTTCGCTTGTTAGTGTGGGCTTACTTGCAAATTATGCTGTCAAACTCATCAGTTTCTTTTTGTTCACAGCTTTTTACATTTTGAAGGATAATTGCATGTATTATGTTCCTTTTTGGTACCGTTTTTCGGTTTTATGTTAAGTAAATGTACAGCAGCTGTAAAGCTTCTATAGGTATTATGTTGATTTGTTGTTGTTTAATTAGGTAATTGTTTTTAAGTACTAGCATTGTATTCGTTTTACTCTCTGAGTCGAAAACATTAGAAACTATTTTATTTTTACGTATTTCATCTGCTGTTGCCAACACATTAGCATCATCGTCATTTATTACTTTTTACCTTATTTTTTCATCTAAATATTAAAGAATATATTCAAATATTTTCCACCTTAGAACTTCCTGCCAAGTGTTACGAATAGATGGTATTCACAATAATCAGGTAGTACCTATTCTGACCATGCCGCCATCACCCTTTGGCGCCTTATTTAATTTAGCTGGAATTTTAGTCTCAATTGTGAATTCTCACTTTCGCGAATAAATTCAACATTTATACCTCCCCCCTGAAGGCTATTTCCGAAATTGGATTCGGAACAAAGTAAGCCTTACAGAATGCTTCGAATGAATTCGCGGAGGTAAAATACAGGAGGTAGGAGCAGCTCGCGTTGTGTACGATAATGCTGGCCTTATTCGATCTAAATCCGATCCCGATAACGTTCGAGATTAGAATGGGTGATCGGCCCTCTAAATAGGAACTCAAGACACAAATTGGTATCAAACCGGTTATGGAAGGAAGAACTTGTTTGTTTTAATCATTGTTATGCCATACCTTCTTAAATTGTTAGCATTGATTGCAACCTGAAATTTATTGGCGACATAATAGAAGAAAAACTATACACCAAAAAATTGTTTAATAAAATATTTGTGCTAAAGATTATTGCTAGTAGTTGGCCTTTATGAGGACATGTACGTTTTAGAGTGTATATTTAAACTGTGCAATTAAGGATCCGTTTTCAAATAGCTTGATAATCTCCAAAGGAACAAATTCTTGAATTACAGACGTACAGAATATGATCACTAACAAGATCCTAGCGTCTCACATCCCCACTATAATTCTAACTTAAATGCGTAATATCATAAATGCGAAAATGAGTTTGTTTGTTACGCTTTCACGTTGAAATGGCTGACCGGGTTTGGATGAAATCTGGCTCATGGGTAGACCATGGCCTGGGTTAGGACATAAGATACTTTATATGCCGATATTCCTACGGGATCGAGACTTATGCGTGTTAAACCGCGGGGCGGAGTTAGTTTATTATAATTTGATCCGTATGCTAGTTACATGAACCGCGTTATAAATAAAATAAATATAATATATTTTTACATTTATTGAAAGTAAACTGCGCCCCGTGGTTTCACGCGCATAAGTCTCGAGCCCGTGGGAATATCACGATAAAAAGTATCGTATGTCCTAAACCATGTCATGGTCTGTCTACCCATGCGTCAAATTTTATCCAAATCCGTTCAGCCGTTTTAGCTTGAAAGCGTAACAAACATGCAAAAATGATCATTCATCATTTGTTGAATCGGTCGGTGCTTGGGGGAGGCCTATGTCCAACTGTAGACACAGCTGAACATAGGCCTCCCCCAAGCACCGTCACTTCGACCGGTTCTGGGTTTCCGTCATCCAGCGGATTCCTGCGGCCTTCACAACAACATACAAACTTACAAAAAATCTAATCTTTTCTCTTTATAACATTAGTTTAGATATGGCACCATTCCAATGTTTCATTCGTTATGTCACCGATTTATAGTGATAATTTTTGTCAAGCGCCAATATAAATCGGGATTTCCAAGAATTTGTATTATTTTTGACATTTCATTAGAGTTTATGTAACGATTTATTGAATGGCCTTCGGCGAAAGATGGCGCTTCGTTCTTATATAATCACAATATTGGTTGTTATGTGATCAAACGTATCGATTACCGTTTAAAATAAATCCATAGTTATTATTTTATGATGTTGTTTGTTCAATATAATTATCAGTATGCTGGAGTGAGACTGTCATCATTGTGTTAATAGTTTATTGGATTGATGTTTTTCTAGTCCAACGTTATAGAATCAAGTTATCTTAACATCGATGAGCAATTGAATAGAATAATAATAAAATAATCATTTAAAAACAACAGACAGCATTGCAATAAGGAAAAACTATGCTTACTAAGGTCTTGACAAGTATTGCCACGTAGAATGATCATCAGATAGATGTTCTACTTAAACCAATAACAGAACATAAATAAGAAATCGCCGGAATCCGCTGGATGCGGGAAGCACAGAGCCGGTCGAAGAGGCGGTGCTTGGGAGAGGCCTATTTCCAGCCATAGCCGTCTTTCAGCTGAAATGATGATGATCATGATGACAGAACATGACACCGCACCTGTTCCCTCCGATGGGATAGGTAGATACACCCACATCTCACCATATGACGATAACGACGACGGAATATATTTGAATCTCAGAGATCACATTAGTGAACCTATTAATAAAGTTTTATAAAAAACAAGTGACAGTTGTGGCATTATTGCTATCATAGAATAATATAGTAGATCATAAATAGACCACCCATAGAAGTGTCAGGGAACAAAATTTCGCAGTACAATTTCATCATTCAGACAGAACATTAGTTATAACAGTCTTACTATTTGTATCGTCTCAGTGCTTTCATTTATAAACGATGTTTTAAACAAAGCAATCTATGAGAAGAACTCAACCTTTCTTAACACTAAGAAATATGGTTTTTAAAGAAAAACCAATTGCATCGTTTTTCTAACAGTGATCAGAAAATGTCTTGAGTGTAGATTTACAAAATGATAAAAACGAGAATCAACGTTTTTCACAATACACAGAACAAATAAAAAACATTAAAAAAACAACTACGATTTATAAATCTGTTTCCAATATATCAAATTCTGGCTGAAGTGCACATTCGAATTCTAGATTTATTTTGTCTCGTCTGCTTTTTGCTTAGTTTTGAATTTGTTTTTTATTTTTATTTTGTCTGAGCCTTTTTTGGCGTTATGACCTAAGTCTACGGTGGTATTTACATATAAAAATATTGAAATATAACAGTTATTTTTTACTTAGTATGAAAGTCCTGTTTGTAAGAGGGAATCTCTTGAATTACCTACTTTTAGATTTAAAAAATCTTCCGTAGTGCTGAGAGTCATAGGATAGTAATAAATATCTCATGCTATACTTGACTTCCACGCGAACTAACCTGCCAGCGACTGCTGGCAAGTTAGTTGTATTAATACGTAAAAAAAACTCTTGGAAACCCTATTTCTGTAGGTATTTAGTACCGGTAATGTATTTACCCAGCTATCCATCACCAACTAATAATGTTTATCTTAGCTCTCATGACAGCTACAGGAAGACATGGTACCTATTCTTAGCCCAAGACCACACAGGGAGCATCTACATTGGTCCAGACACATTACCTCTGGTAAAGCTTCACATTTGCAAACCATTAAACTAAAAGACTCATTTGCTTTCGAGCCAACACGTCATGTAAAACAGCGGAACATATCCTTTTGATTCTGATCCAAAACTCATCCGTCTGTTTCAACTTGCAAAGATCACCAATAATAAATTGATGTTCGGAACGAGTCTACAGGTTGCTGTTAATATACAGGTTACTATTTTTTAGATTTAGAAATTAACAGTTCTAAATCTAAAAATTATAATAAATATTAAAATAAACATTGTAAAACCTTTAGAATTGGAATTTTGTACTAGTAGGTATAATGACTGTTTAACTACACTGTTATTATTGATGCTACGTGCATAATTATAAAAACTTGTTCTCTATAAAATATTTGTATTCACCAGTCCATGGCAAGACATGTAGATCATAACCATTATTAGGACCAATATTGTACGATGTTTTAATGCAAATAAATATAATATTCTATTCTATTCTATATGTCAGTTTCCACTTAACCAATAGTTTAGAGGCGAGGTTGCTAATTTAAAAACCTAGTAAATACATATACATAGGTATCAAAAGAACAGAAACCTGTTTTTTTCCCCCTAATCGCAAACATGCACTTAGTACATAAACTTGTCGAAAACAGTATTAAAACCCCTGAAATATATGCTCATGATGTGGTTTTTACGAGCAGTTCTAGATATAGGAAATTGAATGATTCCGGGATATATTTACCTGTTTGAAAAAGTTCAATGAACTGCGAATAACCTCTGTCGGCAACTAACAGACTCACTTTTCTATAAAAACAAAAATAGAAAAAAAATATATAAACATTCGATGTTTGTTGTTTCATTAAAAAAACAGTCTAGATCAGACTTTTAAAACAACAAAACACTAAGCTATTTAAAGCAATTGCACCGGAACTGTAAAACACTTTTTATTTTCCCAATAACAGCTGCACACAGACAGTTAGCAGACATTTTAAATTAAATAAACTCAGACTAAATATTGGAACACCATAAAAATTTAAATGTAAGTGACCTGTTTTAGTTTTTGCAAGCTATAAACTGTTTATAGTAAACGCACCGCATAGATAGGAAGAATTACAGAAAAAAAATACTGAATGGAGCTAAAAATAATTGTGTATTTCCGCGTTGATATAGTGAACTAGTTGTATGCACTATGACCATGGCACCTATATGGCTCGCGTTATCATTTTCTTGTTTGAAACAATGTCGTGGGAACTTCGCCAGTATAACTGACAGAACATTAGGCCGCGTGGACGGTGTGGACACCAAGTAAGTAGTAGGTACAATTTTTTATTCTGTGGCAATACGTAAAGCCGGCCGCAGACTGATTGAGTAGAATGCTGAGTTCGAAGTTGTTTTGTGGGTTCCGTACCCCAAAAGGAAAAAAACGGAACCCTTATAGGATCAGATCTTCGTTGTCCGTCCGTCTGTCAGTCTGTCAAGAACCCTTTTTCTCAGGAACGCGTGGAGGTATCATGTTGAAATTTATATCAAATACGTCGGTCTGTGGTCCTTTGGAACTCTAAAAGAGCGACGTATTTTGATACTTGCTAATAAATCAAAACCTACAGGGCACTGCCCGTTAACCTAGAATCATGAAATTTGGTAGGAAGCAAGGTCTCACAGCACAAGTAAAGGTAAAGTCCGAAAATCGTTTATTTGTAATTTTATCACATAACAAAATATTTTTTTGCGATTACAAACTTAAATTTGCAGTTAGAGAATTGAACGTGACGTATACAGTGTGGCAGGGACATCGACGCGAAGACCCTTACCATAAAAAATCTGATAAAAAAAAAATAACAGACGAAAACCTTCAACGCAGGGGGGTTCAGAATCATGTACTGAATCTATGGTAACAGTTTTCACGTTGATGGAGCCACCATGTATAAATGTCTGGAAGAACATGTTTTACAACTACAATACTTAATTATATTTTTTAGCTTTCTATGAAATAAAGTTCTTCAAATATTTATCGTAACATTTGCTTACAGTTGCTACTAAAATAAATACTCTAGTCACCGACTCATTTATATCAGTTGCCACGTGCTAAAAATAAACGTCTTGATCCATAATATAATAATAACATTAAAGCGAAAAGATCTTAGTAACATTTAATTATAAACATGTCAATAATAAAGTTCATACATTAATTTACGACGACCGGTCGCAACCGTCGACCGTAGCAAAATAATTTCAGACGATTTTGAAACTTATTGCGTGGAAGTAAATACTATTGAATTTGTTACTAATCCAGTCTACGTGTGACTATTATTAATAGTATTACATTCAAACCTGCCTACCTCAACATTAATCGAAGGTTGCTCTTGTTAAGCCAACACACTGATTAGGTATTATTATGACAGTCCTTAAGCAAAAACAGTAAAACATAACTGAACTTTATCGTTGGAACAAAACTTGCCTGATTTTTTGTTGACAAAAAATATTGGTCAAGGTTTTTAAAAGCTTTTTCGAGTAGTGTTCCTAACGGGGCGCCCGGCGCCGGCGCAACTTTACCAATAGATAGTGATGATGCTAAATAGATGTACAGTCAGGTCTTTTATGTATTCGTGTGTTTTCAAATTCTTTCCTTTAACAGGTAAGGACACGTTAAACCTTTTGAAGCTACGGCACTGAGCACTGAGCAGGCTATTGCATTGATGACAATGATAAAAAAGCATTCACCTTTGACTAATTTTGAGTTGACAATGTTGACATCAACCTAAAACCTTTTTTAATGGCCTGGCCATTTTATGAAGTATATTTTTTTGAATTTACTTTACAGAGACAGTCAGTGTCACATTTTTAATTCGGTCTGACACGTCAAGAAGAGGGCTGAATATCATTCCGCGGTATTGACATTATGACGCAATAAATAATGCTGAGTCGGTAAAGCAGCTCATACAATGAGCAGATAAAAATAACCCTTAAGTGAAGAACATTTAGTTGATGTGACTGTAGATAAAACAGAATTACCTAACGGTAAATCTGTAATGGTAATGTCGATTGATCTAGCGACAATCTGTACAAGTATAGAACAGCTTAGGTTAAGTATGGAGATAACATTTCCGGATAGCATGCGTGTTCCATAGCTTGGCTATAGGAAATTGTTGTTTCATCTCTATTAGTACTTTTTGTTTACCTAAAAGATACTAACTAGCTTTATCTTGTGACTGAGCGACTTTTTTTTTTTGGGTAGTTATCAAATAATTTCTCAGGGCGTATCAGACTCTTACTAACTAAAACCCACCCGTTTTCCTTCAGTTGCCTGTACGTTGCCAGGGGCCACGGTATCCCTTTCGGACTTTCCCGCGACCCTGGTTTGCATCGGTCCTAGCGGACCCCGTCAGTTGTGCTGACATCTCTTTGAGGCGCGCGTGGAACACAATGCGCCGTCGACCCGGGCCTGGTCCTTATCGGACGGCGAGCTACCCATTGCACACCGTCCCTGATCGATCCCTTGACTATTCAAAAGTGCCTATAATTGGTTTATTTGAATCTAGCTGCGCCCCGTAGATGATCACCCGCATAAGTCTCGATTCCGTGGGAATTTCGGGATAAAAAGTATCCTATGTCCTAATCCAAGTCATGGTCTACCCATGTACCAAATTTCATCCAAAAAAATAAAAAAAATAATCCATGTAATAAATGAACAAACAAACTCATTTTGGCATTTATAATACTGTAGTTAGGATAAATGCTTTGAGTTTGAGTTTGTGTTTGATACCTGAATCGGTTTTGTTCTTACTGATCTTAGTGCTTTTTATAAACAGTTTTATCCCTCATAAAACAAATCAACGGAAGATGATAGATTCAAAGTCAAACTGTTGTGATGACCAAGATTAGCCGGCCTGCCTAGTATTTTTCCAACTATGTTGACTATGTCGGCTTCCAATCTAACCGGATGCAGTATCAGTAATTTACTTGAAGCGACCGCTTATCTGACCTCCATAACCCAAGAGGATCGTATTACCCAGTGCGTACCTACTGGGTAACACGATATCACTTGGTAAGCCTGGTTGTCTGACTTTCGGGCTTCTGACTACCCGTAATGACTGTAAAAATGACAAGATCTACAAATGAGAGCCGGGACCAACGGCTTATCGTGTTTTCTGAGACACGGGGGCCTAGGTGCCTATTCTTTCGGAGTAGAACCAATGAAAAACTCACATAGACTTGTTGTCACGTAAAGCGAAGCTGCATTAGTATAAGAAACCATACAGTATTCTGTACTTCATATTATTTGCATTGCTAAATAGAGAAAGTATATAGTACCAACAAGATCCCAAGTAAATGTAACTTGCAAGCAATACTGGATACATAAATTATGCAAATTAATCCAATAACAAATATTTGGTACCAACATTAATGATGAAAGTGGCCCTTTAAAGGTACGCTAGTCGGTCATTCTTCCATACAAACGTAGTATGGAGATTACTCGTCTATTTGACGGTGTGCGTTCAAAACTAAAAATTACATCAATTTGTCTTGTCATTATCTAGCCTTATATGGAAGCAGAAAAGAAAAATTGGTTTGGAAGTTATGAGCATCGAAACTCCCATATTTCAACACAAACACACACGACACGACACGGCGGCGGTTTTGACGACACGGTTGGCGCAGTGGCTGAGCGATCGTCTGCTGCGGAACGTGTCGTGGGTTCGATCCCCGCACGAAACAAATATTTGTATGATCTGCAAGTAGTTGTTCCGGGTCTGGGTGTTAGTGTATGTGAGTTTCTATGTTTGTAAACGCACCCACGATACAAGAAGAAATTCTAAGTAAGGCAACGTTTTTAAAAAAAAAAAAAAAAAATGTTAACTCGACTTTGGGTGTTAATAAATAACTTATGTAGTACAAAAATGACAAAATAGAAACCGTACAGGGATTGGGAGGGACTGCACAATTTTTAATAATGTTATTTTGAGTAAATACATCTAGTAGTTTTTCCATAATATCTATATGCCCAAAGGTCTGTTCATTAAATTTGACGCGCTCGTTTTCGTTACAAATTATCGTCTATTTCACTAAATAAATAAACAAAAAACTAGATAAATAAAATGAATAAATAAATAAAAACTGGATAAAAAAATACTAGATAAAAAATAAAAATAATAGACTAATTAGTATGCATATTAGTCACGCGCACCAATGAGTTCGAGCCGTCGACTAGTACACCCTTAACTTCAAACACCAATATTGGACCACGGCTGACCGGATCACGAGAAAATTTTCCATAGTAAGTAATGTCAAGCAAGTTCAAATAAAAATCAACGTATTGACCAATGAGATTAACTAACCTTTTATGGACAAGTTGCTATCATAGTAAATCATTTGAACGAAAATTTAAAATTAACAGTGTATTACCGACGGGCTAAGCTAAGGGGCTTGTGGCTAAGTAATAACAGCCGCACGGGTAGAACAGGTTAAGCTACGCTTGCTGTAGTCGGTCTGTGGATGGGTGACCATCTTTGCGTACTAAGACCCCCCAGTGCCTCGGAAAGCACGCTAAGCCGTTTGTCCCGGCTGACATTCGTGGCTTTTTGACAGTCGTTACGGGTAGTCAGAAGCCCGAAAGTCTAACAACCAGTCTTACCAAGGGGTATCGTGTTACCCAGTAACTGGGTTGTGGAGGTCAGATAGGCAGTCGCTCCATGTAAAATACTGATATTCAGCTGCATTCGGTTAGACTAGAAACCGACCCCAACATCGCTGGGAAAAAGCTAGACAGATGAGTGTATTACCGACGGCCAATTCTTTTTTATTTCCCTCTTGAATTTTAATTGTAAATTGCCTTTATCAGTAACAAAACAAAATGTGTGCTGACCTTTAGTTCATCTTATTGGCGCTTAAATGCTGAAAGATTTGATAACAGTTGTGACCAGCAGTAACTTAGTTGTTAATGAGTTAAACAGATTACAACCAATTATATTTTTTTTTTAAATAAAACTTGCATAAACTATTAAACTCATAACAGAACATCACGCTTGTATTCAAAGGGTTAGGCAGAGGTGTGCCTATAGTACACCTACATTTCGCCAGTTATGTTTAAGTCCCATGTAATAGAGGGTAGCCTATTGCCATCAACCGGGCACAAATCCAGACTTCGGGCTGCTACTGAGAAATTCTAGATGGAAAAACCGAATAACAAACTAAATTACTTTGGTTAATATGGTTTAAAACTGCTCTCTTATCAAGAGGCGTCTTGTTCTCGCTATTCGATGGATAAAAAGAGTCTCCATGAGTCACGATTCAGAAGAATACCAGTTGAAAAGGTGTAAACAGGGGAAATATTCAACTTTCCACTACACTTCCGATATTCTTTTTTTTTAAGTTCCGTATCCGGAGGACGCCAAACGGAACCCTATTACTAAAGGCTTGTGCAGACCAGCGCGACTTGTCGCGCGACGCGACATGAACAATACAATCTCTAAGAAAACTTCACAGTATAACAATAACCGGGGTCGCGTTGCGCGACAAGTCGCGCTGGTCTGCACAAGCCTTATGTCTCCACTGTCCCTCCGTCCGTCCATCCTTATGTCTGGCTATATCTCATGGACCATAATAGGTAAATAGTTGAAATTTACACACATTGTGTATTTCTATTGCCGGTATAACAACAAATAAATAAAAGCAAAAAATTATGTTAATTTTTTTTATTATTTCCATACAAGGAACGTGATTTTTTTGGTAAATATTGTAAGGAGTAGGCCCAGTCATAATACCTATTAGGTTTCACCCTACAGTTCTGTACCCTAATTGCGTAATGCGCTATCAATCAGAATCTGAATCGTTTAGCTAATCCATTGCTTTATAAGTTTGAAACAAATCCGCTCAACAACGTAAATAACGCAACGAATGTTGTTGAACTGTCAAAATGAAACAGATTAGTCGTAATTTTTTATAATTTTTTGGAAATTATTATTTTTCTCAGTTCCCAATATGAACAGAGAAAAATAATAATTTCCAAAAAATACCGAGTTGAAACTGTAATGTCAAAATGTCCACCAGCTTCGATTTTGGCCCCATTGTGAGCTGTAAAGGTAAGACTAAGATTAAAGCTTCATGTGCTCTTGACAAATCATACTTTCCCCATCCTCCATATATCAACTTACCCCCCCCCCCCTGGGCCATAGGCTGCCGACGCCCTTGTGTAGCAACCTGTACCTTAATTACGTAATACACGATCAATCGGAATCTGAATCATTTTGAAACAGATTGCTAATCGATTGCTTCACAAGTTCGAAAAAAAGTCTGCTTGACAACGTAAATAACGCAATGAATGTTGTTGAACTGTCAAAATGAAAGAGATTAGTCATTATCGTTTACGAAAATGTGTTGCGTAATTAGATAGCTGGGCTATATTTATGTCCACCCCATATATTTATGACCCAGCCTCCTCTCCTTGAGAAGGATTTGGCACAACTTTTCCACCACGGGGACTGATACGGGACAGTGGATGTTACAGTCATGTCTCAGAATTTTTGTTTTTGAGACATGCGGGTTTTCAAAATCAGTTCGAAAGATGCACACCAAAAAAACTGTAATCAGAAGCTGTAGGTTGAGTACGTATTACTGAGAGAGGTAATTTTATGATTTATTACTAAAAACAATTTATTAATAAACTATTAAAAAAGGCCATAAAATATATCACTTGGGTGGTACATCTTCAATTATTTACGACCTGATATCAAATCAATAAAACTAACACTTTAGCTGTAGAACTTACTGCCTCTACCAATTACAATAATAATATAAATAATTATGTATTTAAATATTAGATTAATAGACAATCGAACCGGAACTGTGGCGCCCTTATGACATCTATTATAACTATCATAATAGTAGAATAATAAAACATACTATGATAAGCAATGTATCAATAACGCGGTCAATGTAATCATTATTATATAGTAGAAACTGAGGTTTTGAGCTCGATGTTTCATTGTTTGTTGCCATGCCCAATAGGTTTTCATATACCTAGAGCTTGGCTGGCGGAATGCCTAAATTTTATGTAAAAAATTAAGATAGTTAATTGATTCAGGCGTGACTTTGCGGAAATCCATTATAAAATACAATAGACGACGTGTATTTAGTAACCTAATCCGCGTAACTGTTCTTAAGGAGTCATAAAGAACCCTGTAAGAAAACGACACGTGTTTCACCTAGCAACGAGGCATACTCAGAATGACTATTGACTTGTTGCAAACCCGTCGTTGTTCCAAATACGTCATCTATTGTATTTAAAAACATTAAGGTCCTGTTTCATGGATTTTCAAACGGGCACGATCTATCAAAGAGAATAATTAGATAATGAAATAGAATTTTATGAAAATATTTTCCAGCCGATACGTATCTAGAGCTGGTAGTGAAAAAAGATTAAAAAGGAATACTTTTTTACTGGATGAACGAAAACTTCTTCCATAACCATCGAAGATTTTTTATTTTTTATTTATTCAAAATACGCTTACACTATATGAAAACCTCATCACTTTATGGTATGATTTTTCCTGTCAGTGATCTCCAGGCAGCCAAGTTGTTTAGACAGAAAGTAACCTTAGAGCTAAGTTTCACCTGTTTGAATATAGACTTGGTTACTTTTTTATGTATGATGACCAGCTGCTGCCCCCGGTTCACCCGCGTGGACCCTAATTCTTTATCTTTTCATATAATAGAAGTAGCCTTAGTTACTCCTTATAATATCAGCTATCTGCCAGTGAGAGTCCCGTCAAAACCGGTCCAGCCATTTCAGAGATTAGCTGGAACAAACAGACAGACAGACCGACAAAAATATATAAAAAAATATTTTTGTTATAAGTATCGTATTTATTTTCATATTATATGCATTTAGAAAGTGGTGTTATTTTGACATTACAAACAGACAATTAAATTTTATTTATTTGTTTGCATATATACTAGATGTAAGAGTATCTAATGAAATAGTTTGTTCAAACAAATAATTTTAAATATCCCAATATTACGGATTATTAATTGCATTGCGGTCTTACAAGTGCACCGTTTTTTTTTTTTTTTTTTGGATGGGAAATCATCAAATGACTTCTCCCGCTCTGGGCAGAGCGAGAGGGTGTGTCAGACTTTTACTGACTAAAACCCACCCGTGTTCCTTCCGTTGCCTGTGTGCCGGGGCCGCGATATCCCTTTCAGACAAACCCGCAACCCCAGCAGGCATTGGTCTTTCGACCCCGTCGGTTGGTGCTGACATCTCTTTGAGGCGCGCGTGGAACACAACGCGCCGTCGACACGGGCCTGGTCCTGATCGGACGGCGAGCTGCCCATTGCTCACCGTCCGCAGGCCCGCGCCTACGGTGGCTGGAAGTCGGCTCTTGACTCCCGACGCCCGGGGCGTCTCCTGCGGCGACTAGGGCCGCGAGGGCGTGCAGCTTGCATCTCCCTCGCGCGCCCCGCCTCCTCCTTCGCGAGCATAACTGCTTCGCAGAAGGAGGTGACGGCCTCCCATGCACTCTCGCGCCAAACCATGGCCTGTACCAGGGCCGGACGCGAGAGATCGCCGCCGCCGATCGCCTCCGTGAGGACACGGCGGTGCTCCGCCCAAGCCGGGCAGACCTCCACCGTATGCTCCACCGTGTCCTCCGGGCGATCCACACAGTGGTGACACCCGGGCACAAGTGCACCGTTATTTCGATTTCTAAAATAAATTGATCCTTGAGTTTTGACAGCGATTTATACGCGCCAACAAAACACTGGCAAAGATAATGTTCACGTCTCGCAAATGCAAGAAATATAATTAATTTTATGACAGCCAACAAATATGTTTTATCTTAACCATATGTCAGACCTCCTTCAAGGCGGATTAACACAGCTTTTCAGTCATGAACAACATTTGCAAAATGTGACACTTAAAATAAAAACCTATTTAATTTTATTTCGTTACTTGCGACCCGCTCCAGCTTCGCATGGTTTTTACGACTTGACAAAACATCGAGATTACTTTATTATGTATAAGTTTAATATAAATGAATTGTGCATGTCGGAAATACGTTACTTAGTTGACTAATTGGGACGCCAGCACCGCCTAGTGACGCTCGACAGTCTACAACATAACGCTCGGAACGGCCGGAGCTAAGCAGAGCTCGTGAGTGGCGGTCAATCAATGAAGATGTTTAGAAACTATCGTCCGTGCCGAATAGTTGTGTCGTGTACTTACAGTGTGTGAATTGCTAGTGTTATGAATTTGTTCTGAACTGTAAACGGTTTTTCTGTTGCGCAATAACCAACACTACCCATAGTACGCCCACAGTAGTTAAAATATGGCTGAAAGTAACGAAAGAGACAAATACCCTCTTCCGCCATACACATAAACCTTTCGGAATAAATTCTTTAAATGAAGGTGAAAACCGCATCAACATCCGTTTCGTAATTTAGAAGAACACGGAACATGGTCAAACAGACAGTCATGAAAAGCTACTTTAATTTATAATATGTATAGATGACATTATTTTTTAATGTTTCTGTATCTAGGACGTCCACATGACCTCTTTGGCTCCTGCCTTATCACAGTGATTCCAACTTCTTGCTAGCACTACCCGGAACTGCAGCAACAGTGTTCAAACTTTTTATTGAACAGTTTCAAACATTTTCGTATGACGTTATGTATCATCAAGATATTATAAAGCTCCCAATTACTATTACTTATATATATATATTAATAAACATCCTAGTCTACTTTGAGTTGAATAAAAGTGGACAAAGTCCATGAGTCCTACACTCCCGTCTTTCCAGTCACTCCTTTCTTTGTAAACGACAAAAAAAAACATTTTCAGCCCAGTTGCAAAACACATTGGTTGTCTAGTATGTGCAGCCTAGCACAGCAGTGATAGCCGAGTGGTATGAACATCAGACTGCTAAGCCGTAGCTCTCGAGTTCGATAGCTTAATGGTGTGACCGTCGGACTATCAAGTCGTAGATCTCGGGTTCAAACCCAAGGCACACCTCTGACTCTTCGGATTCATGTACGTATTGTATAATTATAACTTGCTTTAAAAACGGTGAAGGAATACATCGTGAGGAAACGCATGCGTGAGAGATATTTCTCGACGGCATGTGAAGCCAAGTCAGAGCCAAGATGGCATAAAAACTTAGTCACCAAGTTAGTCACTAACAACATGATAAAGAAGAAGAAGTCTAGTATGTCCTTTTACATTATTACAGAGGACTTTTTTAACAAGACAGCATAATAACTAATGGCATTAAATTGATATTCTACCTCCTACCTCCTTCCTATTCTTCTTAACATGTGAATGCAACGGCAAAGCGTATTCTCTACGGGTCATTGGTTCAATTCCCACAACTCAATTAAATATTACCCAGCAGGTCATTAATCATTGTAATTCATGACTTAACTTAAGAAAACAAATTGATCGTGACACATTAATGGAAGTATCGCAGGCATAGTACATTCCTATCTAGATTTAATTATAAGATTATGGATATTTTATGCCAATGAATACTATTACAATCTTTGTACAAATTGCAATAGTGAACTAAGAGACACGGAGAATTTGTCATCGTAGGTGGTGGACTAGCCACCTGGTGTGGCAAGTGTACGAAAGTACTGATAAATAGTACCTACATAATACATATATACATATACGAGTATTTACAAACATCGAAGCTAGATATTATTAAGGCGTTTCTGCAGGACAAAATGTTCAGGTCTTTGAATTCGTAGCTTTTGCTGATTCTATTGTAAGTATAGATTTAACGCGCCAACTCGTCTGCCGCGGAAAAGCAGCTACAACTTATATTACGTCTCAGGATCCAAAACAAATTTGGGACATTTCGCCGTTCTTTCAAGACTCTATAGGTAATACAATGAATTGTCAAAGCGTTGTAACCTGGACATAACCCTCCCCATTTCAAAATACAAAAATATTTTGATCATTCAATCTAATCAATCAAAAATAATACTTATTATACTCGTAATACTTAAACAATTGTATTATGAATGCTCAATATCGATAAGTACATTTTTCTCTTTTTTAACATTTATTTTCTCTGTTTTTATTTTTCTCCTGTATATCTAGTTATATGTACTGTAGTCTCCTGTAATGGAAGGAGCACATAAAAGATCCTTTTTTATTATTGTAATTTATTTTGTGTATGTATATCGTTTGTTGGAGATCCCAAATAAATAAATAAATATGCGAGTAAGACCGGCATCGTCTGGCCAGGAGACTGTTTGCTTAGTGAAGAGGAACGTAGAGGACACGTTTAGTGATAATCATAAGAGAAATATATATTTTCAAAACACTTCCGCACTTCTCAACGCAAGTAATGTGTGGTAGGACTGTGTGATTAACCGAGTCTGCCAAGTCACTTGGCTTCTTATCTCTCATTTAAACTACCTATTAGTTCATCACTTTTACAGTAAAACTCGATTTTACAATCTTTGAGAAAGCTTTTAGAATAATAGCGATGCGAATCCCAATGTTAGATATACTTGCGTCACTTAAAACACCGAACACTTAACTAAGATTCCCTTCCTTAAGCGGCATTTTTAATATTATCACGATATACGATCGCTTAGGAAGCACCCTAAGACGGATTCAAGCTGCAAAAGTATCGAAACAACAATTAATCAAGTCTGCCTATTTCAGTCCACTGCTGGACATAGGCCTCTCCCAGGCTGCAGTACACCCCGTCGTTCGCTTTCCGCAAACAGTCTGGCCCAGCCACCTTTTTAATGTCGTCTATCCTTCTAGTTGGGGGGCGTCCAACTCCCACACTACGCTTGCCGATACACGGACTTCACTCCAGCGGCGGCAGTCTCGACATAGATTGTAATCGCTATAAGACCGAATTCGGTCGCAAAGTCCTAATGACATCCCTCGACGGTCAAAATTGCTTGACTCGTCTGTTCCACCGACCATCGGTCCTTCGACAAACATGGCCAGCAAACTGTCACTGTCCTTCAGCTTGCTTACAATAAAGTTATATCAGCAACTCCGGTGCTTTTTCGGATAATTTAATATCAGATTTTATCCTTCATCGAAACATCATAAAGTTAAATAATAAGAATACATTATCGATTAGTATGACATAGAACCATAATAAAGTTTCTACGTAGTAGGTACAAATTATTATTATGCATCTAATCATGTCCCACTGCCTGATCATTATGGTAATCTTAAGTAATAAAATACTCGATGTGATCAATCGATGAAGACGACGGTTCTTATTTTTTTTTTTTAAGTTTGTATTCCAAATGTCACTGATTTTGCATTTCTACCTACGATTTGTAAAAAAAATATACAAATCGTCAGAGGAGTTTCTCTATATAAAGTTTTATTTTTACATGTCTAAAGTTTTGATGGCCCAGCGGTTAGGGCCTCGCTTATCATGCACGAGGTTGTGGGTCCAAAACCGGGCAAGTCCCAGTTTATCTAGGACTTTACTGAGATCGGTGAAACCTGGACTTATGTTTAATACTAGCTTTTGCCCGCAACTTCGTCCGCGTAGAAGTCGAAAATGGTTCTAGTTACATTTTTTATTGGTTTTTTACGTTATTAATATTGTTATAACATATAAATTATTATGTTAAAATGTTTGAATAATTGTACAATATAACAATCTTTATTATAGTGGAGAGATATAAAGATTAAATAAACCTGAAAAAAAAAATTATGAACACGAAGCTCGGCCTTTGATCTGGCGAAAGTTACACGGGTGTATTATCTTTTTACAACAAAATCGAAATACTACCTACCGCAGTATTTCTTTGTAAACAATATTTTTGGTTTTTCTTTCGGGTGCTAGAATCACCAGGTTACTCTGGAGCATGCCACATACAACTGGCCGTGGGAGAAACAGCTTTCAAGTCTACTCCCGATACCTTAAGAGTTTGATCTTGAGCTTTGTGTATTGTCATTGGGAAGCATACTTTGATGGGAAACGACACTTACTTTGACGACACGGTTGGCGCAGTGACTGAGCGATCGACTGCTGCGCAACGTGTTGCGGGTTCGATCCCCGCACGGAACAAATATTTGTATGATCTGCAAGTAGTTGTTCCGGGTCTGGGTGTTACTGTATGTGAGTTTCTATGTTTGTAAACGCACCCACGATACAGGAAGAAATTCTAAGTTTGGGGAAACGTTTAAAAAAAAAAAATTGCTCTCTCTTGAATTCGAAGGGGTTATTTGAAGGTGTTAGGGGAATCCTAGGAATAAATACAGGCCTCTGTACAGCTTAGAAACCTTCAAATGCGGTACTAATATGTATGTATAGTACGGTGACTTTCGAGACATTACAATTTTAAAGAGTATTTGCATTGCAAGCAAGCCTTTATGTGTTCAACATTTTTTGAATAAAATCGGATTGACTTTTCACACATGTGTCAAAATAAAATGTAATTTAAATCAAAAGCACTAAGGAGTATTGATATCAACCTCGAAGCAAATTACTCCCAAAATAACTTTCTATCCCTATTTAACCCCGTTAGGGGATGAATTTCAATAAAATACGAAACAGGTCTTCCATTAATTCTGTTAAAAAATGTTTATGCAAAATTTGAAGTAGATTGGACCAAGGAATCACGTTGTCCCATACAAACTTTGCCCGCCTTTTTCACCGCGTTAGGGGTAGAATATTGAAAAATCCTTTCTTATCGGATGCCTACGTCATACAAAGAACACACCTTCCAAGTTTCAGGTCTTTACGATCAGCGGTTTAGGCTGTGCGTTGATCCGTCAGTCAGTCATTCAGGACAAAGCATTTTATATGTATAGATTAGGTCTGAAATCACCAACCCGTCATGAGCAAGCGTGGTGATCAATGCTCGTGCCTTCTCTGTATGAGAAGAGGCCTTTGCCCTGCAGTAGGAATAGACTCGTATTATTAACAAAGAACTAACAGTAAATAAGTTCATTATTAAGGACTGTTTTTTCACTGCTTATATCTTATATCTGAAGAATAAAATATAATGACAGTTTGACATAATTATTTTCTATAATCTTTATTCCTCAGATAAAAGTTCTGCCTATCGAAAAGTTAGCCCTTTGTCAAATTCAGGCGTGACCTTGTGGATATCCATAAAAAACTGCAGTAGACGTAAATATATTTGGTAACCTGACATAGAATAAGTGAGGTTGTCGGACGGTATGGCTCACTCTGCGTCCGGCGCTCGGCGTGGCATCACGCCGTGTTCGGATTTGCGACAAGTCAATCGTAATCCTGAGGATGCCTCGTTGAGAAGTGAAACACGAGTCGATTTCTAACAGAGTTTTTATTTACATCAATGGTTTTTATGACTTTTTAGGAATCGTTAAGCGGAATTGGTTACTAAATATCCTACGTCTGTTGTATTTTAAACATTCAAATGGTGGTTTTGCTGTAATTTTTGTATTTGCTTTTAAAGCTAGACTAACACTAATATAACACCATTATAAAATGCTGTGGTAAAAGAAGCATTGACCAGGTTTTCTTATTTTCGTTTCGACACTAAATCTTTGTTGCTTATACTCTTATGGCCTAGTAGGTAGCCACGATTATTGCGGCGTCAGAGGCGTTGTTCAGATCATCAAGAGTGTAAATGAATGGAGATTTAGGACACTAGCAGATGGAAAATAGTCTGTTCAGAAGCAAAAATTTGAAGGTGACAAAATAAGTATCAAACTATTCAATAAAATAAACAATGCTTCCAATGCCTCAGACCAAATAAAAAACCAAGACTACATCTCCACTCTCTGCATACGGCGTGTATTTACTTACACGCACACATTTCCAATCATACTAAAATCAAACTACACCTCAGTAAGTGCACACATGTTTGAGAAATCGGTCTCATGTCACTGTTGACAACGTAGCTGTACATAGTACAATGCATGATTGTTTTGTCTTCTAGAACCCTTAAGCCCTTAACTATGTGAGTTGTAGGCAAAAAAAGTCACGACTCACGATTGTCGTGACGATTGATTGTGTAGATATCGTTATAATAGGTACGTACTCAGATTTATCTGCTTTTACTTTCATTGTTGATATTCATCGTGACTTACTTAATGAGAGTATTGATAATCGAGAAAATAAAGCTTCTGATCTGAGTAGGTATAACGCCTGGATAAGGAATAAGCTAAGAAATTGTCCAACGCGGATAAAGTACTTCTTGTTCTCCTTTTCGAGTCGATGGTAAAACATAATTGTATTATGTTAAACGAGTTGGACCCAGTAGGTGGCAACGCCAATCGTGGCATCAGTAGCATCTTTAGGTCCTCGGAAGTGCAGGGGTGTGAACACTCGACACTCCAGCATGGGACATGGTTTGGTCAGGAGCACCGCGTTCGCACTGGGTATCTGTGGGATCTATAATCCCCCATTTTGCTAGATTGTGCTTGCAGCGGTCTACTTGGGTCCTCAGTTGATTTGATTGCTTTCCATGCCACTGCAGGTCATGTCCGGGTGGCAGATCTCCTGGGGCTGAACGAAGGATAAAGTGCTGGGATTGGATGAATGTATTATCAACAGCCAATCGCATTATTTGACCATTTTGACGCTTCGAAGATTTTCGTTCCAGAAACCGGGTGAAATCATATCAAATCAAATAATTTATTTCAAATCGGCACAGAAAAGGTACTTTTGAATGTCAAAATTTACAAAACAATTGAATTGATTCTAGTCGCCCCTTCCAAAAGGCACTTTCTTATGAAGAAGAACGGTCAATGGGAGCTCTAAAAAATGTTTACCTTCAAAAAGAAAGTGATGAATTTTGGAGTAAGACTTTCATTGGTCGGTATGTCATTCAACACACAAAAATACAGTGAAAAATTAATAACTACAGAAAATACTCCAGCTTTTTCTCTCCGCGATTTAATTATAATTTCCACGTTGCTAATAAACGTTTCGTGTTTTCACGGTACAAGCTATGAACACGAGAAATTCGCCAAAGCATTAAATTTAGGAATTGATATCGTAGATAAAGTTGCAGACTAGCGACTTTTAGTCGAGAAATGTACTGTTAACTTTTGTAAACATGAAGCCTTTTCCGTTGTCACTATGAATGGAACGCCGAATAAATTAAGAGGCTGACAACAGCTAATAAAGCGCGGTTGCTGTCGGACGCAACGCTGGTAATTTATAAAAAATTATGAAGCAATTATTAATTATCTAGTTACAAAAAATATATGTATTGATTGAACTAAAAAATTAAAACACTATTAAGGCTTGTGCAGACCAGCGAGACTTGTCGCGCGACGCGACACGAACAATACAATTTCTAAGAAAATTTCACAGTATAACAATAACCGGTGTCGTGTCACGCGACAAGTCGCGCTGATCTGCACAAGCCTTTACGTTACTATGTTGCTTGTAGAATAATCTGACAAAAAATCAAAATGATTGCATAACTATAGTATTAATATCGATTTATAGCGTTGAAAGAATTTTTTTGAGGTATGGTTGTGATTATTTTCTATCGTATCAAATTATTATTGTTGTATTATGTTTTCAACACACTATTTCTGAAGAATATCAAATATTTTCCTGATTTTTTTTACTGCAAGATTCAAAATTTAAAAGTAATTTATTCAAACTAGTAGTAAAAATTACATAGTTACATAAGACCAAAAAGGCTCACCCTTCACGACTTCCTAGACTGCTTTAGCTGTGAAGAAGAAGTGGTGCAACAAACTCAGTGGATACTTTTAGGCATTATAAAAGTTGCGTTTAGCTTCCGTAGTTCCCTTAATTTTATTTTAGGTATAAGTTTTCAAGGTACATAATTATACATAAACATGAGTTATAATGATTAATGAGACATTTTTTTTTTGCATGGGAAATTATCAAGTAACTTCTCCCGCTCTCGGCGGAGCGGGAGGGCGTGTCAGACTTTTACTGACTAAAACCCACCCGTGTTCCTTCCGTTACCTGTGTGCCGGGGCCACGATATCCCTTTCGGACAAACTCGCAACCCTGGCAGGAATGATTAATGAGACTGCCTCGTTGGTCTAGTGGTCGCAAGCGCTACTGCTGAGCATGAGGTCCTGGGTTCAATTCCCGAGTTGGGCAAAGTGTTATTGGGTTTTTCATCTGGAATTGCTCTGAGTCTGGATTTGTGCCCGGTTGATAGCAATTGGTTCGCCTCCTATTACATGGGACTTAAACATAACTGGCGAAATGTGGGTGTACTATAGGTACACCTCTGCCTAACTCTTCGGGGACTGGTGTGATGTTATGTTATATTTATAATTATTAATAATTAAGATCGATCTGCCATGACTGTTGGTACCTTGGTACCGTGTTTCGACATTCTTGCCGAAGAAATGATAATTAATTTCCCACTATCAGTCCCTTGTTCAGAGTCCAGCCTCTTCTCGTCCAATGTTTCGGACAGGAATATGGAGGACTATGACGCAAGACAGCTCGACCTGGTAGCTCATAGTTGTTTATAAAGAGTTATCATCCAGAAGACATAATAAATTAATAAATGTTCGTATTATTTCATTCTAGTAAAACATGTATACGTACGTAGATCAAAGGCATTTTTTTTTTTGTCTCATGTCTCGATCAGTCTCAAACGAAACTGAATGTCTATTACATAAACCTAACACGACACGCCATATGTAACGCTCTCTTTATCATAATCAGCAAAATCCCGCGCGTCTTCTCAACACGTAATATATTCAATTAGTACTTGCAATTTAAAAAAGGACTCCACGTGAATTCTAAAAAATATGCGCTTCTAAAACGTGCGACTAAAAATCGCCCGGCCTCACCTTGTTAACGCCGCGGACGTGGAGTCAAATGCGATAATTACGCGATAGGCCCACAGTTATGCTAATGCCTGCGTAGGGCCGCCATGATTGTGCAGTCGTGTGAAACTACCTTTGAAATATTAATGTAATTATTTCTTATAATATATCCCAATGTGAGAGGCACGTAATTTTATACTTTTCGTTTTGTTTTTGAAAAGGTACTGTTGGAATTAAAATTAATTAGTTAAGTGGGTATGCGAGTGCGAAAATTCACAAAATAACAGTACGGTCTTGTTTTGCAAAAAAATATTTGTAAAACAAGTTACAAAAGATGTATTAAGTACGTATTTTTCTACAACTTTAAATACATCAATGATGAACATTGCTAACGTTAAGCTTCTAATGCACTTTAGGCGTTTTTTCAGACTCAAATTGTATCTAAAGAAACATCAAAATAAACTAAGATAATTTACTTTAAAGCCCATATCAATCCTATATCTTCTAAAGCTTATCTACCCTAGGCGATAGTTTCATTAACTGGATTTCCTCAATCAATTCAATTAACCTGGAAAATCTAATTTCCTAAATCTATATCCCAGTTAAATTACCCGGAACTCCAATCAGCGTCTCTTATTGGGAATACACAACTCTAAAACAAGTGAAGGTATATCTTTCCAAATATGGAATACATTCGCAGCAGTATCTATTTTCCTATTCAGGCTAAATTGAAGCTCATACGGCTATCCGCGTTACTTAGCACTCCGATTTAACACATTCACTGCGGCATTAAGTTGGAATGGACCGATGCATAATTATCTCAGTACGATCGCAGCAGCTGTGTAGAAGTATTTTACTACCGGCTTGGGCAAAATGTGAAATGTGTGCATGTTTTACTCGTAGTTACATGAAAAGGCGCAAATCTATGTCCGAATTGCTTAGAAATCATGAAAACTGAACTGATTCACAATCTCAACACATTCCTATTTCAGCCTCGTGCAGACAAGCGCGACGCAGGAGCTCGTGGCTAAGTAATAACAGCCGCACGGGTCGATCGATCCGGTTAAGCTTCGCTTGCCGGGGTTGGTCCGTGGATGGGTGACCATCTTTACATATCGAGATTCCTCCGTGCTTCCGAAAGCACGTTAAGCCGGCTGTCATTCTTGGATCTTTGACAGTCGTTACGGGTAGTCAGAAACCCGAAACTCTGACAACCAATCTTACCAAGGGGTATTGTATTACCCAGTTACTGGGTTGTGGAGGTCAGATAGGCTGCTATGTAAAATACTGGTATCCAGCTGCATCCGGTTAGACTGGAAGCCAACCCCAACATAGTTGGGAAAAAGGCTAGGCAGATTGATTTGCAGACCGGCGCGACGCGACTCTTACTAAAAAATCTAAGAAAACTACACGGTAGAACAATTACCAGTGTTGCGCCGCGCAATAAGTCACGCTAGAGCCTTAAGTAGCTTTTTGTATCGCGCGTGCATTGCTTTAATCTGTTCGTCGTTTTGTCTAACTAAGTTTCTTACGTTGCTGCCGATAGACAGTCTTCAATCAAACTTGTGCCTGCTACTACGACAGACATAATATGATGTCTGTCGTAGTAGCTTAGCAGGCAGAACATGGTCTGGGTACTGTAATGATAAAAGATAAATGATTTTATTTCTGTAAGTAGGTTTGTGCAAACACTTTTTTTTTTTACTAGAGGTCGGCGTTTCCTATCTGACTACTCTGAGAAGACAAACTGAAACAAACTCAGACTTTTAAAGTCCAGACATTATCTTGGCCAGATAAAGCCAATAACCTCTAATCTTACTGCCTAGATAACTCAAATGATTTTCTTAACATAGAGGCTATTAATTCTTCGCCCGTTATGAATTTATTAAAATCATAACATTGGCTCATGTGATACAGGAACTGCTAGAACAAGACCTAGGACTACACAAATGTTTGTCTCTGAAGTGAAAATAAATAAATTACAAAGGACCATGCAAAAAATCGTTCGAAATGGTTATTAGTGTTTTCATGGGACGTCATACTAATGTTGAAATTAGTACCATGTCTGTTGGTGGGTGGCGACAGCGCCCATACAATTCTTTGCATGGACCTTTAAAAAATTTATGAGTTTGAGTACATTCTAAATTAAACCCCAAAACAAATGACTTTTTTTTTTCTTGTTCCTTTTTGTTCTTGTTTATTTTCACATCTGTTATGTGTATCACATATGTGCAAATTCTAAAAAAACTTACCCTAAGCTGAACTGCTACAGCTAACGTGCTAATAGCACTGCATTATCGTTTGTAACTCGAACCACTTTTATCTCGTATATCAGTCCGTAATTGCATGCTCTATGTAATGATTTTCTAACAGCCGTAATTACTAATGATTATGCTTTTGGCACTAACAAGCATTGCGAATGTTTCTCGTATTAAGGTTTTCATTATAACTCGTTTAGCAATAAATAAGGTTTTGAAATGCTTATTGGAGAACTAACCAAAATCTGGCTTAAAATTATTATACCAATTTTATGCCTATGTATTAAGATTTTTGTCAACGAATGCTGTATTATTATATACCTATTGGTATGATGCGAGTCTTAAAGACGACGAAGGTAGAAAGCCAGATAAATAGAAACGACTTCATATCGCGGTCTCGTTAAAAGGTATCAGTACCTGGTCAACCGAGCTCTGCTTGGAAATGAAGTGAAAATAGATAAACATATCGGCCAGGTATACCAACGTTCACACTCACACTGTCACATTCCCGACGCTGTGAAAATAGAGAAACGAATTTTTGTCAGATATGAGACCTAGCTAGATCGATTTTTCGCCCCCGTAATACTTATATATATTGCAACTTTCATCCAAATCGTTGGAGCCGTTTTCGAGAACATGATTACAAATCTTGCTCATTTAATAGAATAGGATAAAGACTGTCAAGCAAGGGGTTGTAGCCTAAAATCTAAACCACGTTCGAGAGCTGTCAGTGTCAATATTCCACAATAATAATGACACTGACAGCTCTTGATCGCGGTTTAAATGTGTTGATCGCGTTCAGTGAAATCCGATCTAAATCGACTAACTGAAGCATCAGCTCAAATAATCTGCTAAATGTGGTGATCGTCTACATTATGTTCATGACGTTGCGTGCTGTGAATAACAAGCTAATTCTTTAAGGATATAATTTTTTTTGCATAATTTTCATCATCCATCACAAATGTCTATTTAACAAATTATATCTTTAAACGATTCACACCAATCTTTTCCAATCCTCTCGGCGGTCCATAAAGGAATACGAATATTCGTTTGAATAAATTATTATGATTATTATCTATTTTCATTAGCAAAACGACATAAAGGGACGCACCTACCAATATTTTATCTTTTTAATTACTTACATTGACTGCTCATTTACATACCAAGATACGAGGAGTTAACATCGATTGCTGAACATTTGTCTAAAATAATGACTCATGGAACGTCATTGCTATAAAAATATATTTTCTCAAACATGCTTGGAAATTCGAGCATTTCTTATTTTGATAACCTTTTCGAGATAATTTCAAAATGCTGTGCTGGTCTGGACTGGACAAATACATGCGAGCAGGCCGGCAATGTTAGTATGAAAATCCATATCTGTCGTGTTTAGCAGCCGAATCAATTTCTATGAAAACTCATATCTGTCGTGTAATTTAAAAATGGAACGACCTTTTTACTTCCACACAGTAAAAAATTCGTTAAACTACCTTAACTAACGTAACTTTTCAGAGATTTTAATTAAATTTCGATTTGGCTTTAAAATAGAGCTGTTTAGTAAAACATAAATACATGAATATATTCATTGGTTCTGAAATTTATAATAAATGTTCTTAGTTTGAACTTCCGCGCATTATTGAGAAAACTATAACTATGATTACTGTTAGTCAGTTGTGTCAAAGTTTCATAATATACAGGGTGTCAGGGACATCGACGCGAAAACTGTTACCATAGATTCAGTTCATGATTCTGAACCCCCAGCGTTGAATCCATGGTAACAAGTTTCGCGTCGATGTCCCTGCCACCCTGTATTATGAAGAAATTACTTTAGTACCGACATACATGCCACACTTTGAAGCCGTATTAAATTTTCGCGTCATCTCTACATTCCACAATTACATACAACCTCCTTTATTCCAGTCACCCTATGCATCAAATAATAATAACTTGTTGCACACAAATAATTCAAATAGAACGGAATCACTATAAAGATAGCTCTGAAAGGATCGCAGCCCCATTGTCATATCTCTCCTCCCATCCAAGACTAATGTTTTTCCGATACCCTTATACTTTAAAGTGCATTTCGTTTTCCCTATAAAGAAGTTCGATGTTTTATTTCGATACGTTACTGGGTTTGATTTTGCTTCTCGTTTCTAAGGTATTTCTGTTGAGACTTTATGGCTGGGTTATTATAATAATGGGTTTTCGAATAGACTAGTGTAAAGATACTGTGGCGGCATCTACATCGCCACATGCGAACTACGCATCAAACACCTAACGTCACACAACATCCTGACGTCACACAAATCCTGCATCGCGCAATTAGAGTTTACCGCGCAAACGATATATATACGTAGACATCAATCGTTGGGAGGTTGCCCGCCAGACACGACACCTGTCTGTTCGTAGGATCCTCCCTTTTCAATAGAGGATGTGTGAACTTTACACCCTGTTCCTCATATATCAAAATTTTCATTAATTCAAACCAGTCTTGTCGCAAGTCGCCTGCTGCTGCCATTTGCGGTCGGCTACGGTATGGTACCTTTAAAGTCCTAGAACCAGAAATTCGACGACATGTTCACCTTCCAACCAGCACTGGGCTCGCGTTGGATTTCGGTCCACTTCCTCTCACCGAGAGGAGGACTGTGTCCCACCAGTGGGATTATGCTGATTATGCTTATGAGTGTTAAAGTAAACTAACTTTAGTCCACCGCTTAGCCCACGTTGAGATCGGAAAATGACCGAAAAGTACGAGTACGTTCCTGTGGGATAATTTTTGGAAATGATTTTCACAAATTATTCCACACAGCAACAAAAAGTATCCTATGACTAATGATTACAGATAGTGCCATCCACAAAGACGCGCCCCACTCCGCGATGACTGAACTGTAAGCAGGGAGCCTACTCCCTAAGCCAAATCCGTAGTTTCAGCCGTCGTTCTCCGTCTCACTTACATAAATACCGTAAGTCAGAAGGAGAGCGAAGCGCCCGTAACGACGGCCGAAATTACGGATTTAGCTTAGGGAGTAGGCCCCTTGTACCTTAGTACGGAGTGGGGCGGAGTTGTGCGCGTCTTCGTGGATGGCAATATAATCGGCTGAACTGTTCTTAAAGAGTAAGAAATCAGATCTTTCCTTCCTTCTTGATTTCTTTGATTTTACAGGGTTCTTTTGTAGTTGTATGAACTTAGCCACGTATAAGGTTACCTACGAAAATGATTGAGGTTACCTGTTTGCTCTCAAATCACAACATCATTGACAGCTTTCGCTTGCAGTAAGGCCGCGTTCACACCAAATGTTGTCAGTCGTCAACTGTGAGCGTGCATCACGCAGTTTACTGCTTTTCCAAACACATTCAACTTTTGGTTCACACCAAACCGACAATACGCTATTACGAGCCAATACGCTATTAATGACCCTGTTCACAATCGACGGTTGACTATAAGATTGGTGTGGACGCGGCCTTAGTAAGTGACGAGTCATTCAAACCAGTTGTAAGTTAGTGAAAACCGAAAACGATTTGTAATTCTCACGACATAACATTCCCAAACTGGTCTCTCATAACAGTTTCCACAAAAATATTATCTTACTAGTTTTAGCCCACGGCTCCGCCCGCGTGGATGTCGAAAAATATCCCACGGGAACTTATTACCGGGATTATACGTATCCTATGTGCTACGTATCCAGGTAATCTGTGTGGCGAATTTCGTCTTAATCCGATCAGCCGTTTTTGCGTCATTGAGCACTGACCGAACAAAAATACAAACTTTCACATAGTATATAATATTATTTGTAGGATAATAAAATTTGTGAAAGCATACAACGACATAAATTATATTATGCGTAATTATATTATTATCTGTTTTAATTATTTATTTTCCCACGCATTTGATAAGTGGCGAAAAATGTTATTACTCTAATAAGCGACCGAAAAACTCGTCGGAACAAAATTACGATCTTACAAAACTTGTAACTTGTATAAATCATGTTTTACCTACTTCTGGAAATACGTTTTTAGGTTGATTGAATACATTTCCAAGCGTTAAAAAATTTATAGTTTGTTGGTGCAGTTTATAAGAGTTGACAATGTTGAAACACGCATGATTGGGTTGACATATAAATATATATAATATAAATATAATAATAAAATACAATAAAAGAGGGTTTTTTTATTGAATTGGCGGCATTCCGAATAGGTGAATCCTACCAAAAGTTTCTGAGTCAAGTTATCATATTTCTTGCTTCTCAATAATCACTTTTTGGCAAGGAAAAATAAGACATTGGTGATTTTTCTACTTGTAAAATTTTGTGACACAGAGGTAACATGATATAGTACTAGAATATGTTAATTTCATCAGTATATTTTACACACCTCCACAAAGACATTACTTTGCACCTGCATGAATGCAAGGTACAAAACAAAATTTTATTTGCAGATGACACATTAATAATTATTCAAGCTTAGACGCCTTTGTACACCGCGTATCGGCAAGCGTAGTGTGTGACACCATCAGCTAGATGGACTGATGACCTTAAAAAGGTAGCTGGGACTGGGCAAGGACAGACTGGATGCGGAAGGTGGAGGACAGGGTGTTGTGGCGCAGCCTGGGAGAGGCCTATGTCCAACAGTGGACTGTGATAGGCTGAGTTGATTGATTGAGACGTATGCAGTGTGCCGACGTGCAATAACCGAGAGAAGGGCAGGCGTACTTGCTCATCCTTGACCATGTCCCGTCCCTTACATATGTATAACGGAGAGGGTAGTCGTCTCTTTCATTATTATCAGCCATATTTTAACTACTGTGGGCGTACTCTGGGTAGTGTTGGGTATTCCTCAATAGAAAAACCGTTTGCAGTTCAAATCAAATTATAATTTACGATCAAATTAATCAAACTAGCAATTCACACACTGTAGATACCTGATACAACTATTCGGAACGCGAGGCAGTTTCAAAACATATTCACTGCTTGACTGCCACCGACCAACTCTGCTTAGCTCCGGCTGGTCCGAGCGTTATATTATAGACTCTATCAAGCGCCGCTATGTGGTCCGATTAGTCAAATCATTGACGTATTTCTGACATATGTATATTATTCCCCTTAGTTGAATAGTTTTGTCTTTACAGTCTGGCTGAATGAAGTAATCCAATCATACACATCAGTAATTTATGGCGCCGGTTTACGTAGTTATAAAAATTCTTTCGTAGCTCATTACATTTATGCACTCATGCCAGACTGATTGATCACCATCATTAGCTAGGGCTGTCTCTTGTCTCATTAACGCTTTATTATAAGTACATACTACCGATAAGTGCTGCTAGCGATAAGTGCAGTAAGTACGTTTTGCATAGTTTCGAGTAATTGGCGCTCAAAGTGTTTCGTCATTTTGACCTTTTCTGACTTGTTCTATTAACTTATTTTAATTCAGATTTTTGAAATGTGTAGCCTAAGTAAAGTATAATTTCATTGTGTAATCATATAATTATTTATTTCTATTAGAATACTTTTAAATGATAAAAACAATTTTATATCTAGTACGAGTTTAATAACTTTAGCATCAATTGCTTAATATAACCGCAATATGTAGTTACTGCTCATATCATTAGTAGAAATGATGATACCGCACTTAGAAACTCGCCGTTACTTACTGCTAATATGCTAAGGAAAACTTATCATAAAACCGACTTACTGCCGTTATCCTTATTGAGGTTCCAGTTAAGATATTAAAATGGCAGTCAGATCAAATTGTACAGCTCATTGCGCTGATTCCGAATCTATTTTTAACTCATTTTGGCCAAAAATTATACTTACTGCAGTTATCGCAAGCACGGCAGCTTAAAAAGCAATCATTCAAAACATCAGTAGTAAAACGAAACGTTCATAAAATGAAGTCGGTTTAGTTTTTATCATCTCGAAATTTGTTACTGGCAGCTCGAAGTCTGGATTTTTTGCCCGGTTAATGGCAATAGGCTCACCCCCTATTACATGGGACTTAAACGTAAATGACGGAATGTGGGTGTACTGTAGGTACATCTCTGCCTAACCCTTCGGGGAAAACAGGCATTATGTGTGTTTATAAAATAAAATTGAGTTGAACATTCGTTTTCACCAGATTAAAAAGCACTCATATGAGACATGTTTTCGCTATGGAATGAAAATTTCAGTGAAAAAAAATTTATTGTTTGGCAATATCAAAACCAAAAATGTCAACAAATTCTTAGTAGAATTTAATGGCAGCACCGTCAAACGGCAAATCTGACTTTACCAACGCGAGATACTTAGGTATTCTCTGCCGCAATAAAACGAGTATTGTACGTCAATCAGATCGCAGATTGATCTCATTTCTGAGAGAACCTCATGTCAATCAGTGAGCTTACAGATTGATTGGTATACTTTGTTCACAATACCTACTCGTAAGCACGATTTCTTCGAAATACTTTATTGATTCGCCTTATACGCGACAACCTTATTCCCACCACTGTCAATCAATGACATAATTACGAGTCATACATATAAAAGTTTATAATTCCTTATACGGTAGCCGGTCTTTATAAAACTTTATATTAGTTTCAAAACTGTAAAAAGGTTGTTACAAAGGGCTGTTATTTTTAATAATGTTCGTTCAATTTGATATATTATTATTGCTAATTTGTGATCACCGTGGCAGGGCCGTACTTGGAGCGTGGGCAATTAATTAAATTACGTAGGAAAATTTAAGTGGTGTTATGCGAGTATGGAGAATTTCGTAAATTAATGAGCACTCTCTTTTGTTTCTTAATAAGCGTTCCGAAAGACAAATTCTATGTTGAATTAACTTCGTAATTAACACGGGAGAAAAGTCATACGAGTAATCAAAGGAAATGGGAAGTTGTGATGAATGAATGAATATCTCATGTAGGTAGGGAATTTCGTAGCAACAGAACATTGTAAGTTTAACTAAGGGTCGTATGTGGGAGTGAATTTATATGAAAACAGAAATTGGCATTCTTATGTTTGCCGGTTAGGGGTCCGTATCAAAATAGATTATCATGTTTAAGGTTCCGAACTTAAAAGAAGAACCGGCCAAGTGCGTGTCGGACCACGCACAACGAAGGCTTCCGTAGTCGGGATGAATTTATCCCAAGAAAAAACTTAACTTTGTAGTTGAAAAACATGTTCTCCCACACGGAATGTATGGGAGAACATGTTTTTGCAACTGCAAATGTAAGTTGGTCGATTATTACTCGTTAACTTGTAAAGCCTACTTAGCTGTGATAGTTTTGTTTTTAATTTCGTTATAATATACTACTGCTGTGAATTTTTTCACATATCCAAAATCAACCATTTAGCTGGGGACACTCGACTCTAACAAAAAATTTCACTTTCAAGCTTACTATTTCGCAAACGGATCGCTGAATCCAAAAATGGGTTTCACAAACTTACAATATTTTTAATGACCTTTCCAGCGATACCCCACATCATGGGATAGATCAGAAGAAAAAAAACATCCCCACTTTACATATAGGTAAGCTAAAAATAAAAAATAAAATTTCATGATTTTATATTACCACTTTGCCGGTATGATTAATATGTATATCCATGCCAAATTACAGCTTTCTAGTACTAAGAGTCTCTGAACTAAGCCGTGGACAAACGGACGGACTTGGCGAAACTATATGGGTTTTTGTTGACTACGGAACCCTTAAAAAAATATGCCACCAATCAATTGATTTTATTATTTACATAGATTTGAACTCAACACCTATCCTATATATAATATAAAATAAATCCTAAAACATTTAGTGTCACTCTTTACGGTTTTTCGTTCCAGATTTAGTTTACTACAATCATAATATAAAATACCAGAGCAACAATTATTGCTCATCAACAATGAATAATTAAATACTCAGTGTCTGCAAACAATAGGTGTGTAGGTGTAAAAGTTGAATTTAAGTCAATTATTGTAATTACATCATTGTTATTGAAAATTAGGTCACAACTCCATGTGAGATGTGAGTCAGCGCATACAGCTAAACAATAATAATTGTGTTATTTTTAGTATAGTCTAATGATTATACTAAAAATAACACAATTATTATTGTTTAATTACTTTAACTTTTTTTGTTTTTTACTCTAATATTTTTTTTTTTTTGTTCATTCACTAGACCGTGTATGACTACGAGCAACAAATTACGAACTTCCGTACAAACTTTCATCCCCTATTTAACCCCTTTAGCGAATGTTTGTTTTTTATGCTTCCTTAGTGCTCACTTTCGTTGTATAAGGAACTCTTGTGCAAAATTTCATGTTTGTAATTTCAGTGGTTTAGGCCGTCCGTTTCAGTGAATGAGTTAACTTTGAAATTGACAAGCATGTTCTCCCATACATGTCACATATACGTCACGGTCAAATTATCCAACTGCAAATGAAAGATTGAAAAAAATCAAAAATATGTGATAAAACTACAAATTAACGTTTATGGGAAGACTATGTGGGTCATTCCTTTTTATTTTTATTTTCTCATTTAGTTTTTATCATGGTCTGGCAGCTTGAGTAATTCATGCGGCCTAACCAAATGTCCTTTCTTTGGTATTGTTCGTCGAATCGTTGAGCTCCTTAAACTCTGAGTTGAGCTGCATGGTCACTGACAAATGCGTGCACTGACTGGACAGGTCCTGTCAATTTGTGTGGTTCTTTCCTCAAAAGACCATCTCAGACACCAATCTATATGATCTTCACATGATCTGACCAAGATTATGTCTGGACTTTTAAAGAGACTGTGACCTCTGAGTTTGTTTCGGCTTTTCTTCTCGGAGTAGTCAGATAGGAAACGCCGACCTCATCTAGTTTAAAAAAATATGATTGACGTGTAAAAGTGTTTTGTCCAAACCCACTTACAGAAATAAAATCATTTATCATTTAACGGTTTTTGTACTGTTTCCTTTACTTCTGCTGTCAGACCTTGCTTCCTGCCAAATTTCATGATTCTAGGTTTTTTTTTTTTATTCAGAAGACATGACATGTGCCTGATGGGATTTTAATAATAGCCAAAAATTACGTACTTCTACATATTTCCACCCCCTATTTAAACCCTATAAGGGATTTTTTTTCACAAATTAGTCATCAACTTCGTTTAAAAAAAAAACTCATGTGCAAAATGTTATGCTTCCATACCCAGCGATATACGCTGTGCGTTGTCCATTAGTGAATGAATTGATTTATTTTTTTTATTAAGTAGTTTGATTACATTATTGACCTAACGACAATTACCACAATCTAGAAATAGTATTGTATTACACTTATTTCACTGCGTTACTAAAATGCATTTTTGTCTAGAGCAATTTTGAAAATGTCAGGGTAATTAAACTGTTTATCAAATTGACTCCCAACTTAAATTATCCGTATATTTAAATCACAACTTTGTCAGTCGTATGAAATGGCTATATGGCAAATTGACGTAGTGTGTCAATTTGATGAACAAATAATTTCCCTGACTATACAAAAAACAGAGGTTTTTCTGCAAGGGTACGCGCCATAATTGTTTTTATGTACAGATATTCTGCCTAAAAAAATGTTTGACTGGGTTTGAACACAGCCCAACAGGCCAGGTTAGAAACCTCGTTATCTTCCTCGATCAGAAGTTACCCTTAACCATGATAACGATACAAATACTCCATCTCTATGGGAATAATTCCATAAATCCACAAATGCTTTTCAGATTTATTATTCTAAGAACTTGTTTGGTGCTACCTACAACTTAATTCTATTTTAATAAATCCTGGTACACATGGTATCAAAAAAAATACTTTAACATCGTACTCTTCCCACACGACCACCCACGTTGAACAATCAAGATAATTTCTTCCTAAACTGTCTCGAATGTGTGCCCTTAAGTTGATTAAAATACTTTCAATCGAGCCCAAATTACTTTAATCAAGTATCGTAGGTACATGTCTTAATACGTCGTAATTGCATTTTAAACCATAAATTTAATTTTCTTGATATTCTTGACGTTTTGATAGAAGTTAATTTTCGAAAATTACTATGGTTTTGGAGAAAGTTATAACTCGTAAATTGTTTTAACATCTTTGGATCTTCTCGTTATGAATATTATTAAGTCTAATACTTCCTTAATCCGGCCCTGCAAGACACTTGACATGACGCTTTTGAATTTTCTACCCTAGCGTACTTCACCTAAAGTTGATATTTGGTAGATAGCTTAAAGTTGTAGTCCACTTATTGAATGCCCATTTATGAAAAACACCCGATTTCCATTCGATTAAGTTTCATTTCGCCGACAGAAGCTGTCATTACTAGCCTGATTGCGTCCAAGATACCTTGGAGACGTGTTAATGAAAGGGTGTAAGTGCCATTCACCTGTCATTGCATTTTATGCTAAGTACTTGATCCGGTCAGAATTAATTTACCTTAACGACTATTTAAGTGTCGCCCGAAGCCAGTTATAGAAGTAACATGATTGGTCTCCAGGATCATATAAGTTGTTGGGCATTTGGTTAATTTAATTGATTACTGCTTCATTGATCTATGGGGCGCAAGCGCAGGTTTTGAGCGTCGGGAATCGATTACCTACTGGAGCTACTAAAGTGTTATTGGAACTCTTAAAATAGCGCCCATGCTGTACAAGTCGCCTGTTTTATAAAAATTATCGTTAAATAAAATTGCCTCACATAATACTTATTTTCTCTCGAACCGTGGGTAAATTTACAGACACTAAACCCATATGCACAAATACTAAACCCGGAACAAGTAACTGCAGGCTATACATAATGGTTCCGTGAGAGAACCGCAGCGATGACACCAATTTCTCTGTCAGGTTGTGTTCATATAGACAAGTTAGCAACATTTTATGTTATTTTTGTTAACTATGTCGGTCTCATGTTTGACTATAGTCAAATATAACATCTATTAATCATCACGTATGACCTAATATTAAATGAAGATGCAATGGACGATGGTGCATATAGCATATTAATAGCATAATTAGCCTATAATGTTCCCACTCAAGGGACTCAGGCCTCCTCTCTTCGTGATGGAGTGGGCTGTAATCTCCCACGCGGGCCCAGTGCGGGTTGTTAGATGTCACATGTCTTCGAATTTTTGATTCTAGAACATGCCGGTTTCCTCACGATGATTTTCTTCACTGTTTTGAGAGCAGTGGTGATGAAATTATTTCCACAATGTATAGCACCTGCCTGGGTTCCAACCCACGACCTACATACAACTCTTAAGTCGGGGCCGATACCACTGGGCCACCACTGCTCTATGCATGGTGCAAATATCTTTGGTGATATTATTTATCCATAGGTTCTATAACTACATATACATAACAACATGCTCGTCTTCCCCAAAATGTTAGCGAGATTTGAAGGAACCTACAGGAAACCGACATTTCACCGGTTACATTTAAGTCCTATGTAATAGGGGACGAGCCTATCCATCAACTGGGCATTCATCATCATCATCATTACAACCGAAAGACGTCCACTGCTGGACATAGGCTTCCCCCAAATGGGGGGGTTTGCCATAATCGCCACGCTTGACAGGAGGGTTTGCGATCGCAGTATGGTGTTAAAATGGATAGAGAACGCTGCTGCCCATTCTCTAGTAAGTCCCTTAGTCGTCTTTTACGACACCCACGGCAGAAATGGGATGGTACTATTCTTTACGTCCGGCACCACACGGAATACAACTAACGGAAAACAACTGAGCATTATAACGAAACAAATCCTAACTTCGGGTTGCTTTTGAGAAATTCCAGATCAAAAACTCCATAAAACTTCGCCCAAAACCCAGGAAATTAACATCATCATCATTACCACATTATACAAGTAGTTTATTTTCTTTAACAAGCTTTGTATTACATAGCTAGTGATAGAAGTGTCGTCTATGCACAGGCATCTGGAAGCCGACGCCATCATTTTGGAGTGTCCTTATACAGATTAGGATACTCGAAAATGTTGGGGTCGGTTTCCAGTCAATGCAGCTGAATACCAGTATTTTACATGGAGCATCCGACCTCCACAGCCTAGTAATCGGGTAACAGGATACCCCTTGGTAAGACTGGTAAACCCAGGACCTTATGCTAAGCAATAGCGCTTGCGGCCACTAGACTAACGCGACAGTCATAGCAGCTATTAAAAAGTAAATGACATTTCTCAACACGTCGAGCTTTGATTAAACTTAAATCCAGAACCATCAAGTCTATAACGCTTTTAAGTACATAATACGCTACGTTATAATTCTATGACAAGTTAGCTACCTAGCTCAGTCTATCCTGCTTAGAGCGAGTTTACTAACTATCCTAACTAATATTATAAATGCGAAAGTGAGTTTGTTTGTTTGTTAAGCTTTCACGCTAAAACGGCTGAACGGATTTGGATGAAATTTGGCACGTGGGTAGACCATGACCCGAGTTAGGCTACAGGATATTTTTATTCTGATATTCCCACGGGATCAAGATTTATGCGGTGAAACCGCGGGGCGCAGCGATATAATTCTATAACAAGTTCCCTACTTAGCTCAGTCCAACTTAGTCAGAGCGAGTTACTAACTATATGATGACTTAAGTCATATAACTAAGAAATGTGTTTAATCGAACTTAAAGTTTCCATTTTGCACTCCTAAAAATATTATTGAACACTCTAATATAATGATTGCGTCTCTTCTTGTGAACCTCGCATAAATCATGTTTTCAAGTCCGGAAAATAAGTACTAGCCAAATAACTGTGACCAACTTGGGTATAGTGCAGTTGGTCACATATCTAACCTAACCTAACCGATTTGATTGTACCCTTTTTTTTTTTTTTTGTTCCGGTGTGGAAAATCCTCATGGATGTCAGACCCCTCCGCCCTGGGGCGGGCGGAGGGGTCTGTCAGACTCTTACTGACTAAAAACCACCCCGGTGTTCCAACTCACACCTACGCCGGGGGTCGCGGGAACTTGAAATCTTCCGCAACCCCCGGCTGGTGCCGGCCCGCCACCGCGGGCCTCCTCGGGTCAGGGGGGGGAGTGAGGTGTTTGACTCCCCCCGCGACGTCTAAGAGGGGCGCGCGTGGAACACTACGCGCCGCCACCTCGGGTCCTGATGTGTGGGGGGCGACGGACGTCCCCGAGTCCGTCGCCCCTGGACCCATTTAGGGGGGCTGGAAGAGGGCGTTGTCCGCCCTCCGCCGACGCCCGGTGCGCCTGCTGCGGGCCGGGTGAGTGGACGAGATCTCCCTCTCCCTTTCCGCAGCCTCCTTCTGCGAGACGACCGTCTCGCAGTAGGAAACCACCGCGTCCCAGGACTCGCCGCTGCCGACCATCGCATTCACTAGGGCCGGCAACGACAAGTCACTGCCTACTTCTGAGATGAGGGCACGGCGTGGCTCCTCCCAAGCGGCACACTCTGCCAGCGTATGCCGCGCCGTGTCCTCCCGGCAGTCGACGCAGTGGTGACACCGGGCGTCCGGCTCCCTGTTTATGCGACACAGGTACTTCCCGAAGCAACCATGCCCCGAGAGCACCTGCGTCACCCGAAACGACAGGGAGCCGTGCCTCCTCCCGAGCCAGCGCTCGAGCACCGGCCGGACCGCCTCGATGATGTCGAGGCCGGCGGTAGGGCGTGAAAGCCTGTCCCGCCATTCCGCCACCAGGACCAGCGACCGATGCAGCTCCATGTGTCGCTGCATCGGTCGCTCGCCCCGCGCCCTCGCTTCCTCGCGCCACCGATATTATGACGCGAGTACTTTCGCCTCCAGGTCCCAGGGCGGGGATCCGGCCAGTGATTTGATTGTACCCTAGCTTAATTACTACGACCAACTGTAAGAAAAAGCCAGAAAGTTAAAAAGAGGCGCAGTTATTTATAAAAAATGTGCAACATTAGAGGGACTTTTCGGATACATGTGCAAATTTTAGAATTATCACTTGCTTCAAAAACGGTGAAGGAAACCATCGTGAGGAAACCGGCACGCCAGAGAAATATTACTCGAAGGCATAAGAAGCCAAGTCAGAGGCCCATGGGCGGCATAAAAACTCTGACAACAGGTTAGTTACTAATTACACGAAAAAGAAAGAAAGAAGATTAGAGAGTCTTAAACTAAAATCCAACCCCATCAAGTTTATCACACTTCTAAGTACTTAATACGTTATAATTCTATAACAAGTTCCCTACCTAGCTCAGTCTAACCTGCGAGTCATGGCTCGGAAACGTTATTTAAAATAACGTTTTTAAAACGTTTCTAACAGTTCTCGTTCTTCTTCGAAACAAAAACGTTATGAGAATATTTTCAAAAACCGGTTTAACGCAGGACGCAGCCGCGCACATGAACTTGTTTAGTTAAATTGTACCTTATCTTCATTTCGCTACATCATTGATTCCAACTTACGCAATCATTAGGGTTGTGTTGCGAGTTTCCTATCGATGAACACAAAAATGGTTAAAAACGTTTATTAACCGAGAACGATTTAAATTTTGATCTTCAAAAACGTTTTAATAACATTCCGATCGAACGTAACCGAAACAAATCGTTCTTAAGGTTTTTAAGACGAAAACGTTTAAAAAAACATACCGTTATCCGTACCCTGGAGCGAGTAACTAACTATTATGACGCTTTAAGTCATATAATTACGTAATCCTCATCTACAGGATCCCCTTTGAAGCGCTGTTGCTAAACCTGGATTAGTTTTATACAGGGTGTTTTTTAGAAGTACCGACATAATTTTTTGAAGGATAGGGGATGTTATTTGCTAGCACAAAATTGTTTAATAATTTACTACCCGCCCCTACTTCACAAGGTTTTTACGACTTGACAAAACATCGAGATTTCTTAATTATCCATAAGTTTAATATTAATATATTTATCATACACCGTTATAAACCTTCCGGAATACATTTTCTAAATTAAGTTGAAAACTTCATAAAAATCCGTTGCGTATTTAAAAAGAACAACGCGTATATACAGACAAACGCGAAAAGCGACTTTGTTTTATATTATGTATAGATTTTTTTAACGAATATTTTAATTTAAAATTTCCTAGTTTATTACCATTTCAAGACTGGAAACACATAATTAAGTAATTTTCTAGAACCAATTATAGGTATATTAAATGTGTATTGCAAATATAGCAACCCAGGGTGCGAGTTTCGCGACCCCGGCACACAGGCAACGGAAGGAACACGGGTGGGTTTTAGTCAGTAAAAGTCTGACACACCCTCCCGCTCCACCCAGAGCGGGAGAAGTTATGTGATAATTTCCCACCCTCTTGCGAGTTTGTCCGAAAGGGATATCGCGGTCCCGGCACACAGGCAATGGAAGGAACACGGGTGGGTTTTTGGTCAGTAAAAGACTGACACACCCTCCCGCTCCGTCCAGAGCGGGAGAAGTTATTTGATAATTCCCCAACCTCAAACAAAAAAAAAAAAGTAACGACTAAAGTTATTACGTTTTATTACAAAAGAAATATGACGACAAGAAAGAAAGCCTATATCAATTACCGTGCCACTTAAAACATAGTTTCTATGGGTGAAAACTTATAGCATATGAATCCCCGTATCCCTAAGAAAATTGTGTCGGTCGTTCTTCCAAACGCCCTGTATGTTACTAACGATCCGCCCTTGCTTCGCACGGTTTTTACGACTTGACAAAAAATCGAAATTTCATTATTATATGTAAGTTTAATATTAATGTTTTCTATTCATAAACCTCCCGGAATAAATTCTCTAAATGTTGGTGAAATTCGCATCAAAATCCGTTTTGTACTTTAGAAGAACAACGCAATCATACAGAGAGCCACATGACAAAAAGCTACTTTAATTTATAATATGTACTAGCCAATGTCATCATGCGTTGCAATGCAATAAGGAGCCTTCTCTAGTGCGCACACAACAATCTACCAATATTTCATCACAATCGGTCGAGCCATTTTCGAGTTTTTGTAAAGGCTTGTGCAGACCAGCGCGACTTGTCGCGCGACGCGACACGAACAATACAATTTCTAAGAAAACTTCTCAGTATAACAATAACCGGTGTCGCGTCGCGCGACAAGTCGCGTTGGTCTGCAAAAGCCTTAAGACTAACGCACCACAATTAATTGAATAGATAGATAGATAAAGAAGGTGTTTTGAAACTGTTTCTGATGTAAATACTGCCGACATTTTATGTGGTGTGTGTGAAACGGGAAAGCTTGGTAAAGTTAATGATACGATACGATCTACCTTTTTGAGTTCAGCTGTAAATACTGTAGTGGCAACCTTCCTGAGCATTTAATAAGTTGATGGCATGTACATAAATACTGAGATAAACAGAATTCATATTTAAAAGATTAGAAAAAATTATAGAGGATCACCTTGGAGAGCTGTCAGAGCGCCTCATGTTATGTAGATACAAATCTAGAAATACTATATTAATATAAAATTATACGCCTTTCATAATTTGACTGGGTCGAATAATCAAACGAGTCGATTTAAAAAAAAATCTATTATAACAAAGGCACAGTGTGTTAAAAGGATGGATACCAAGTAGATATAAATTTAGCACTCAAAATTCAAAAGTCATTTATTCAAACTAGGGTGAAAATCAGTACTTTTCGAACGTCACGGTTCATGAAACACCCGTGTAAACACTTAGGCCCGAATTTTAGAAGGATGCCGAAGCCAATAGAGGGGGGATTCAGTTTACACACGTGTACTAGTATACTGAAATAAAACAGAGTCCCTTATTAATACTTAATAAATATTTAATCATGAGTCTGACTTTTCTGCATCTGAAGGAGTTCGGAAAGTGTCAATTTCATTAAAACAAAAGTATGCACGACCTACAATTAAGAGCGTTTATTCTGAAAGGTTGCAACGTCGCAAATAGATGTCAAATATTTCGCTGTTTTGATTAATTTGGCAATGTTACCTACTGTATGGAAATAATAAATGTGGCTAACTAGCGGACTAGAATAAATTGCAATTATAACAATGGATTTGATATTGTAACTGTTTTAGGTGTAAAAAAGGCATTTGGGAAGTTTCCAAATACTTTTTTTACATCTCAAACTAAATATTCGGTGTTACGTTGTTAATTATTGCATTTCATAATCAATTTTTTAGTTCACTAGTTAGCCACATTTCATATTTTCCATACAGTAATATTGCCAAATTAATCCAAACAGCGTTTATCCTAAAACTTGGCAACGTCGCAAATAGCTGTCAAATAAATATTTGACAGCTATTTGCGACGTTACCAACTTTTAGGATAAACGCTCATAATCTAAAATAAAAAGTAACTGATGAAAGTTCTGTTTAAACTTAGAAGTACCTAATGGCTTATTCCTTTTATAATTCCTATTACGTTTTTTATGTCATTTCCGGCTGCTAAACACAATAAAAATCTCAGACTTGTTGACATGCAATATGAGTGTAGTTTACCAACACTATTTATTTCATCAACAAATTACTTCAGTGCATAAGCTTGCATACATTACCTTAGTCGTCACGTTGCTATGTAACTAGCACAACTTTATATTAATAATCTGACTATTAACTTACGTCACTCTGAAACCATAGTTATTAAAATTGTACGCAGAAGGACAGCTTTTCTGCTGCAAGGCAATTGCAGAATATATAAAGTTTATAAGTTTGACTAAGAGCGAATTACATCAATGAAACTGAACGCGATCACCCCACCTAAACTGCGTTCAAGAGCTGTCAGTGTCATCATTATTGTGGAATATGACACTGACAGCTCTTTAACTGATAAAATTCGCCCAAAATTGTTATATAGTTAACACGGGGTTTTTTTTTGGCTTCGAATCTACACCCACATATCGGGCCTCGTATTTGTAAACATTGGTAAAGGCAAATACGTATTCCTGGGGTTGTCGATTCGCCCACAAATAATTAACATCGTGCGAATCGCCAAATAAAAAATAATATTATTTAAAAGTGATGATTCGCCCGTTTCGAAATTCAAACAGCAACCAAAACAAAAAATACTTCACTCTCATGCAATAGAATTGTCAAACCAGACGCGTAAGTTCATAACCCACTAGTTGGAATAAACATAAAGGCTTTCTAAAAATAAAAATCCATTCATTCATTCGTGTCGTACAAAGTCGTTGGGTTTCAGTACTCGGCGAATGCTGACAGCGGAAAACTATTCTGGGTCGCGAATAAAACTGACCCAGTTACAAATGATCTGGCCGTGGTGCCACTCGTAACCTAAGCAGAATAAAATATGGTATTAGGTTATTCGGTTCCTATAGGTTACCGTCGACTACAGCTACTAATGGTTATTGAAAATTACATTTTTTATCCCCGGATCGTAAGCAAACAGCCTTCATTAGTTATCATTCCCATTTAACCAGACCAAAATCACGTAAGCAAAATTAATTCAGAAAAAAGCTAATGAACCAATAGCCGACATTTTATAGCACATTTTACAATGGGCAAGAAACAAACGACACATTATTTGAAATAGGAACTGGGACATTTTCAGTGACATTCTGACGTAGTATTTGCGGTCGCATAAAGTCGCCCTCGTAAATGAACACTGTTGTACGCGTATGTACATTCAAGGTGTAGTAACTTTTATTGGCCGTTTTTATACCACAGCCGTAATGAGTACAGTCGTGAACACTTTACGTTGCCGTCATACGGTGATATGGTTAATTACAGACTTAAGTATAGAAAAAGGTATCGTAAAAAGTTTAGGAACACGGCATTTTGTATGCCAATCAACAGTTTGGTAGTTACTTTTCTGTACTTACCATAGTTTACTTGCTAGTTGACAGTAGATTTTTGGATCAGAAGCTAGGCTTAGGCTTCCAAAAATAGAAGGTGACAGACAATGTCAGCAATCACAAAACTCTATAGTATCATATGAAATTATCCACAAAACTGCTATTAATTAAACTTGGCTAAAGACGTGTAAGTTTTTTTCAGATAATTTGGACTCTAATAATTTCTGAAGAAACAATATGTATTTTTTAGAATTCAAAATAGAAAGCAGCATGTAGCTAACATTATCATCTATTTTTAAACTAACTTTATTGTATTTAGTACCTAGTGTAAATAGTTATTAATATAATTTAATAGATGTCTATACAGTCAAATAAAAAATATATACTTTATCTTGAAGTACCGCAGTTAATATTTACGAAGTTTGGGATTTCCGAAGAAATCCCAGTTTTCCGGAACAGTGGAATTATTAACGGAATTTCATCAAACCATTATCAATAAATCCGCTTCCTAAATAAGTTTATTGACGTCAACCCAAAAGTTAATGCCACCACTCTCAAGGAAGTTCCATTTCAGGCAACGTGTAACCGCACGTCAGTATTGTCTCGAGCTATCAGTAGCTCTAGGAGGGTTGTAACGGAATTTCCTCTCTGCCTGTGCAAATGCGGAGCTTCCGCAAGAAATCTTGACTCCGCATCCACCTCCGCAAATTTTAACGGAATTATAACTGTCTAATCTGCTTAGATAATTTTAAGAAAATCAACGTTTGTCGTAACCTTAGTACCAATATTGAATAACAGATGGCGTTGTGTCATTACGTCACTTTTGTAGATCGCGGTGTTAAGACTTTCCTGCACCGCATGATGTCTACGGTACTTGTATAATTAATTGTTTTACTCTGAACACACTCGTCTTATTTCATAGCGAGACATTTTTGGGACGTTGTACATAACAGAGGTCTGATAAAGAAAATCGGCCCCAACTAAGCGAAGATCTTAATGTGGTGGAGATGTGGTAACCAAAAGTTTTAGCTGCCAAGTTACCGCTGCCGCCGCTGCCAAGTTCAATACCAAGTGAGCAACTGTTTATTTGAGCCGATTGAATTTATGAACCTCTAAGAAATCATCTAGAAGGTCACAGACCTTTTTTTGTGAAATATAGTTTGCCCCTTCTAAGTATTTTATTTTCGATTTTGTTAAGTTTAATTTCTTAATCGGCGTTACGATGATTGGAACAGAATTGAGAGACTATTATCCATTGCCAGACATAATATCTTAAGCCCTTTTCATTAGCATAACATATTCAGCCTGTAAATATTCCCACTGCTGGGACACAAGCCTACTCTCGGTGAGAGAGTGGGCTGTAATCTACCACGCGAGCCCAGTAGGACTCGTCATGTTTAGGCATATTTCGTTACATGAGAGAGAAGGAAGATATAACTCTCTCTGTTTATCCCACTAAATCTCTAGTCAAGAAGTTTCAAGTCCATCACGTGTACGATGCTGCACGCGCAATTTTATTTTTATTTTAAATTGTAAATGAATCATGTTCTTCTTTATTTTTTCACCTCCACCTTCAAAGGTCAAGCTCTGCACCTTCGCCTCCGCCTCCGCTAAGATGGCTCCATTACAGCCCTACTCTAGATAGCTCGAGCCATAGCCGTAGATGGCTCGAGCCCGTACAAAATACAGACGGCTAATTGCGAAGCCGCGAGGCCAAGCCACCGCACCGGGCCGAGGCCAACACTATTGACATAGAGATTTCTAGTGTTGAGCTAAGATTATAAGCGTCTTTGAACTTGTGAACATTTTCACCTGGTTCTTGAAGCTTTAGCTTGTACGAAATGTTGCAAGACTTTGATTCAGGTTTTCTTTGGTATTTTTCTACGGCGACATAGATTGTTGGTCTAGTATTTTTTTTGATACCAACCTAACCTTCGGCAATATTGCCGTTTCATAATTATTGTAGTAGTCGCCTTTTTAGGTTTTATAAACAAAAATAAATCTCCTACCTAAAGATAATGATGAGTTTTAAGGCTTAACGCAATAGCCCTGTGGCGGCATCTACATCACCACATGCGAACTACGCATCTCACTGACGTCACGCAAAGTCCTGTATTGCGCAAGCAGCGTTCACCGCACGACTCGCATATATACAACGTCCCGACATCAATCGTTGGTCAGTTGCCCACCACACACAACACCCGTCTGGTCAGAGGATTGTTCCTTCTATATAGAGGGTGAGTGAACTTTACACCCTGTTCCTCATGACCCATGGTGTATTTTTAAGTTCCCAAACATTAGCTCGAATCATGGTTTTGATTAATTTGAAACTAGATGGTATTAATTCTAATCATTCTGTAGATACTTGTTTTCCTAAACAAATTCCAAAAGCATTTACAGTTTCAACCCAGTTTTCGCGCAAACTTTTAGGAACAACAATTCTACCACTTTCAGTAACTACTCTTTAAACTTGTCGATCGTTGAGGTAATACATTTCTCCCTTCGTAAATATTTAAGAGCATGCATTCTGAAAGTGGGCAACGTTGCCAAAAGCTGTCAAATATTTCGAATTGTATAGTTTAAGTTATATTTAAATTATTTATTAAATAATAGGCTAGACTGTCTTATAGGAAAAAAAAAAAAACATTTAACTGTTTTCATTAATTTGCCAATATTACTCTCCAGTACAATACTGTACAATAGTACCCGTGAACTAAAATAATGATTATGAAATGCTTTATTTAATATCGTAACACCGAATATTACTTTTTGTAAAAAAAGCCCGCGGGCTTTTTACATCTAAAACGGTTACGACATCAAATTCAGTGTTATAATTGCAATTATTTGCGATATTTCATATTGCAAATTAATCAAAACAGGTAAATATTTGACAGCAATAAGCGACGTTGCCAACTTTTGGAATGAACGCTCTTAAACAGAGATGGAATCAAGACAAATAAAAATTCAGGTAGGCTTGCTTTGATTTAAAACTCGTTACGCCTGTCCTAGTTTGTTTTTGTGGGCTCTAATGATCTTTTTCGGCCTGGATTTAAAGCTAATTTAAAACATAAATAAAGAAGACTGGAGTGTCGTTGGTAAGATTTATTTTTTTGAGCCAGGATTTGTTTGAATTACTTTTTTTGTGATTCTCTTTGTAATCGTGAATAAAATTGAAAAGACACCTACATTTCTTGTTTATCTAAGACGGTGGTGTTTTTATAATAAAGTAGAAATAATAAGGAATCTTTATTACGTCTATCAAAGACGTAATAAAGAAGATCATCGAAATACTAATCAAAGAATGGAAATAATCCTAAAAGCTATTAATATACCATAATACCTATTTAATTTTAATCGCCATACTAAAACGTCTTCCAAAGATGTTTTGCCTTAACCATCTCATTAAAGACAAAACGTTATCAACTATTATGTTCAATACAAAACACTTCAATCGCGGCACGTTCCCAAAATACCGCTACAATAAAGCTCACTCACGATTGTATTAATTATGAAAGCTCGTGAAACGAAATGAACACCGTATATCGTGACGTCATCCATACAAATACTTACACACGGCTCAATTAATACCTGCCCCGTCGCAGCCCTCATCAAACCTCATACGAATATCTAATTTAATTTAACATGAAAGCAATTTCATGTACAAGTAAAATATAAGCACACGACGAGTATAAGTCAATACATGCCGGTAAAATCGACTGAGTAAATGTCACAGTGTAAAATTTCACAAAGTCTTTTTCCGCGAAAATTTTCAGTAGACCAAGAAGTGTCGAATGAGAATGTTAGTCTGTGTCAAGAAATATGATATTACACCACTGAGTAAATTGAACGCTAACGACTTCGTTGAAGATAAGACAGTTGACGGTGTTACTAATTTTGACATTCGTACCACGTCTTAATTGAATGCGTAGTTAGGAACGGGAGTGATTTTCGTAATGCCCTTGGTATCTATGTATTCCTAGTACAGAGATTGTTATGTTATCAATAGGTACTTTGTCTTTGATTTGAGTAGATCTCGATTTTAGATAACATTTAGTTTTATTCATAACTGCTATTTCGTATTCAAAGTAATTCCAATTCAAGATTAATCAAAATGTAAGTCAGACTAATTTTAGTATTTTTAACACGTAATAAATTTCTAGCAGATAAAAATATTGGTTCTGCACCAAATTAGACAAGTTTTAGGGTGCCAAAATAAAGGTTTATGCAAGTTTATAGCTGACTATCTCTTATTCCGAGATACGTACGTATTTGACGAATAATCCTGGACTATTTAAGAAATGAATTTTCAAAAATGCTTCACTTTTCAATGAAAAGTGTTACAACCATACAGTTAGGAATGTTATTTTTATTAAAGATACAATTACTTTTATAATATTTAACACAACTATTTACACTAGATACTAAATTAAATGACTAACTAACTTACTATACAAAAACAATACAATTGATTTCAAAACATGAGAAATTATCATTATTAAATTAACAATATTCATCCACCGTTCGACTTCACCAAATGCTCTATCCCTTTTTTTTTTTTTTTTTGAGGATGGGAAATCATCATGACTTCTCCCGCTCTGGGCAGAGCGAGAGGGTGTGTCAGACTTTTACTAACTAAAACCCACCCGTGTTCCTTCCGTTGCCTGTGTGCCGGGGCCGCGATATCCCTTTCGGACAAACCCGCAACCCCAGCAGGCATTGGTCTTTCGACCCCGTCAGTTGGTGCTGACATCTCTTTGGGGCGCGCGTGGAACACAACGCGCCGTCGACACGGGCCTGGTCCTTATCGGACGGCGAGCTGCCCATTGCTCACCATCCGCAAGCCCGCGCCTTCGGTGGCTGGAAGTCGGCTCTCGACTCCCGACGCCCGGGGTGTCTCCTGCGGCGACTAGGGCCGCGAGGGCGTGCAGCTTGCATCTCCCTCGCGCGCTCCGCCTCCTCCTTCGCGAACATAACTGCTTCGCAGAAGGAGGTGACGGCCTCCCATGCACTCTCGCTCCGAACCATGGCCTGAACCAGGGCCGGACGCAAGAGATCGCCGCTGCCGATCGCCTCCGTGAAATGCTCTATCCATGTGCCATTATTTTCCATGCTCTAACGCTAATTTCATCGTTATGATATACATAATGTGAAATCATATCAAAATTATACCTTAGCGGTATAAACCACTTAAGAAAATCTCTACAAATACGTGAGTGTTTCAATCACCAAAAATAAACATGTTCAAAAAACATTTTCTTTATAAAAAAAAAACATTGAGTCGAGCAGTTGTTTTATTTTCCTAGTCTGAAAGTCATACATATATCATTTTGACAGCTGAACAGCTGTGTATTTTTCGAATACTTCGGTCTAGATAAAAACGGTGAAAGCTTCCTGCGATAAATTTTTCAGCCACACATTAACTCGTAAAAAAATATTATGATCTACACTGATTCTAGCCCGGAATAATAGTTTTATTTATGAAGACAGTCGGTAACTGTATTGTGTTGCTTACTTTATTAGATAATTATAATTTACCCTTCATTTTCGGAAGCAATTCATTCATAATATTTCAAACTGCTGTACCTAATTTAGTATTTTATTTTGTCTTTGTTCAAGTAAACTCCCACTATTTTGATATAAACATGCGTGGGACGAAGTGTATTCCTTCTTTAAACTTTTAAATTAACATAGAATTAATACTAACGAATTATACCATACCGTCACGGCAGTTTTCTTCAAAGGGGGTAGACAGAGATGATTAGTACAACCTCATTTCTCCATTTATTTTTGGAGTAGACTCCGGCTGCTACTGAGAAATCAACTATCATTCGGCAACTATCTTATTTACAGTCGCAATAATTTCAAGATCTAAGCTGACCTAATCCGAATGGTGATTATTATTTGGATTGAAAATCAATTGAATAGGTGGGCGTTGGCACACTTATCGAGTAGGTAAGTTGAATTGACCGCAGCTAACGGTGAACGCTTTTGCAAGGCTTGTATTAAATTACGATTTAGTTTATAGAGGTATCAAGCTGTATCCCAATTTAGTGCACAGCATTATAATTAAGGACAGTGTGGGAGCTGCAAAGTGTTTGTGAAGTGCACCAAGGACGTAAAGAACACTCTGTTCAGGGCTTATTGCTTGTCAATGTACACTTGCCAACTCTGGTGCAACTTCACAAAAAAGATGTACAGTTCATTAAGGGTTCAGTACCTAGGTAGATGATAGCTAATAATATATAGAATACCTAGGTGGATGATCAAAAGGCCAGGCTTTTGCCAACTATGTTGGGGTCCACTTCCTGTGTACCCGCTTGTCCACCGCACAGTGAACGGGACGTCAACGAGAATGAGATTACGACGCCGAAGTACCGACAGTACACTGAGCAACTTTTAAAAGTAATTTGCTCCTACTGTGTTGATTGTTATTTTATGTTGTTAGGAATATACGACACACGGTGACACACGACACGGTTGGCGCAGTGGCTGAGCGATCGACTGCTGCGCAACGTGTCGCGGGTTCGATCCCCGCACGGAACAAATATTTGTATGATCTGCAAGTAGTTGTTCCGGGTCTGGGTGTTAGTGTATGTGAGTTTCTATGTTTGTAAACGCACCCACGATACAGGAAGAAATTACCAGTTTAAAAAAAAAAAAAAAAACTATCTCAAAGTTGCAGTCAATATTCCAAGATAAAATCGCTTTTTAGTTTTGCTAGGTGGATACATATTATCGCTCGTGACTGTACGTTTACTATGGCCGCTTATTCTCGTTTCTCGTTGACGTCCCATTCGCGGTGCGGTGGACAAACAGTGTGAATGTCGTCGTTTTAATATGTTAAGGATCACCCATTCTTGAACCGACCTCGGCAAGCATAGCTTAACTTTCGATCGACCCGCGTCGCTGTTATTACACCACGAGCCTCTCATTAAATAAACCTGTAAGTAGATACAACAATTTACCATTAAAACCACATCGTTAGGGCGAAGAGACCATCAAAGTAACAAAGTTAACGTTATGAAGTTAATTTTCTTCGTCGTCTGGGCGCCATTTTAAAATAAACAATGAAATTACATTGAGTTCTGATGAATGGGAATTTCGAATAAATATTTTAGGGTAGCTAAATAAATATTTATTGCGGGTTGCCATTAAAGTTTAATTATAAGGTGGAAGTGAAACTTTGAACGTCTTGACCTAAGCAAGTCCGCAAGAAAATAAAATAGAAAACAACCATGATTAGTTTTTCTTTAAGGCGAAAGCGTCAAGGTAGCCCGCGAAATTCTAATTTTCTTACGTTTTTTGCAATTTGCAGGTCAGTATCATGTTGTATGTTGATCTTAATATGATTCGCGACCGTAACAAATATGGCTTTACATAATTATAATCATTACAATCAGCAATACAACTCCGTAAGTAAGCACAATGGTCAAATGTCATGATTTCATGAAATAATCATTCAATGCGATTATATGAACTTAGAGAGTTGTATTGATCATTTTTAGGGTTCCGTAGTAAACAAGGAACCCTTATAGTTTCGCCATGCGAAATTCAAATTTTCTTACGTTTTTTGCAATTTGCAGGTCAGTATCATGTTGTATGTTGATTTAAATATGATTTGCGGCCGTATCAAATGTTTATTTATAGAATTATAATCATAAAACCGGCCAAGTGTGTGTTAACCACGCACAATGAAGGGTTCCGTAGTTGGGATGAATTTATCCCCAGAAAAAACTTAACATTGTAGTTGAAAAACGTGTTCTCCCATACGGAATGTATGGGAAATCATGTTTTTCGGACTGCAAATTTAGGTTGGTTGATTATTTCTCGTTAATCTGTACAGCCTACTTAGCTCTCATAGTTTTCCTTTTAATTTCGTTATATATACTACAGCTGTGAATTTTTTCACAAGTCCAAGTATAACCATTTAGCTAGAAGGGGGGGGGGGGGACAGTTGACTCTAACAAAAAAATTCAGTTAAAAGCTTAATATATCGCAAACGGATCCCTGAATCCAAAAATGGCATTGACAAACTCACAATATTTGAAAAACCTTTCTAACGATACCCCACAACATGGGGTAGATGAGGAAAAAAAACATCCCCACTTTACGTGTAGCGAAGGTACCCTAAAAAAAAAAGTTTTTCTTGATTTTATTTTACAACTTTGTCGGCATGATTAATATGTATACATATGCCAAATTACAGCTTTCTAGTACTAACCGTCTCTGACATACTGACGGATAGACAGACAGACAGACAGACGGACATGGCGAAACTATAAGGGTTCCTTGTTTACTACGGAACCCTAAAAATGATCAATACAACTCTCTAAGTTCATATAATCGCATTGAATGACTATTTCATGAAATCATGACATTTGACCATTGTGCTTAAGTACTTACGGAGTTGTATTGCTGATTGTAATGATTATAATTATGTAAAGCCATATTTGTTACGGTCGCGAATCATATGTTAATCAACATAAAACCTCACACCGACCTGCAAAATGTAAAAAACTAAAGAAAATTTGAATTTCGCGGGCTACCTTAGCGCATGCTCCTCAAGTCCTAAATGTGACTTTATCCAATTTTTTTTTTAAATAAATATGTCTAGATAGACAGATATCATAGTAAAAGCTATGAACTCGTCGAAAAAAATAGCGTCCAACTGTTGGCCGCTAAATGCACAGTAGAAAAATTCTATGAAAACACAATGACTTGGCGCGAGTGTAAGAAGTAGCTGTCACGCTCACTAGCTTAACAAAGTTCGCTTGTTTGTTTTAGTTCTTTTGCAGCGCGACACTATTTATCTACACATATAAAAAATATTCAAAGAGTTTTACGTCATATTATTTTTTTGTTTGCCTTTTTTAAGTGTCCCACTGCTGGGCAAAGGCCTCCCCTTTTTCCTTTCGAAACTCGGGATGTCTCTTGGGATCTCTGGTCATGTGGGTCGTGTAAAAATTATCAGATCGTTACACCTACTTCGCCCTGGTCCACCTCGATGGTGATATCTTCCCTCAGGCGTCCAGTGAGTGACAATCTTGACCCATCTCTCCAAAGTATTAAGAGGAAGATAAAACAAGAAATCAATTCATCAATCTGGAATTTCTTAGTAGCAGCCCGGAGTCTGAATTCATGTCCGGTTGTTGGCAATAGGCTCGCCCCCTATTGTGTATGTGTGTGTACTATAGGTACCATTGAAAAAGTTCATATCTAACCAGTTTGAAAACAAAATCCCGTGAACACGATGACTACATCTGTTACCAGCGCGGTTCTATAGCCGCCGAGCGCTGCAAGCAAGAATAGTCCTTACGGTGGTTAGTTATGAACTTCATTATAGGTACATCTCTGCCCAACCCTCTGGGGATTACAAGCGTGATGTTATGTTATATTAAAACAAGAAACAAAAAGAATATTACGATCAATTACCGCTTTACCACCTTTTTTTATGTTGGGAAATTATCAAATAACTTCTCCCGCTCTGGCTGGAGCGGGAGGGCGTCTCAGACTTTTACTGACTAAAACCCACCCGTGTTCCTTCCGTTGCCTGTGTGCCGGGGCTGCGATATCCCTTTCAGACAAACTCGAAACCCTGGCAGGCAGTGGCCCTAAACCAACAAAAAAAAAAAACCAACTTATGGCCTAACTTCGTGGACCAACCCGCATATTTATCTCCACTGTCCCATCTAAGTACTGTCCGTCTTAACAAACAGCTTAGGCGACGTTGTTCTAGTACTTAGCCGAAATAAACACATTTGTCTTGGTCTAAACCCTCAAACCCTTTGCGTGACACGCTAGGCGAGTCGGCTATGTGGCCACGTCAGCTGTGTTGTGACATTTATTTATAGCCGTTATATAACATCCTGTATACGTATAGTACAGTCTAGAACAGTTGGATTGTGATATTGTTACGAATCGATGTTTTGGAATTTAAATACTAAAGTATAATAAAGAATATTTTTACGTTAAAAGAAAAAAGAAAGGAAGAAAGATAACGTTTATTTGGACACAGTTCGTGAAACACAAAATACAAACAAAGTAAAATTGATAGTACTATTTTAACAATAAGTGTGCCTCACGGCTGCGCCAAAAAGGTTCATTTCAGCATTAATGCCAGACAAATGCTGTCTGACGCTGGTTTTCTAATGAACCCTTAAGGACAAGTGACGGAGAGTACAAACAGTTTCAACATACCTATATAATACATAATTTTTATACTTCTAAATAAATAAATAAACTAATAACAAAAACAACGAAAAAAAAACAACAACTTATAAAAACAACAAGAACTGTCCAAGCAAAACCTGGTCTTAGCGATTAGCCAAATTGATTCGTGCACCGTGCACTCACAATTTCACAAAGCGCAACAGGCCGCCGACCGCCGACGTTAAGTACTCATATTCATTTGCCTAGTCTTTTCCAAGCTATGTTGAGGTCAGCTTCCAGTCTTTCAGGATGTAGCTGTATACCGGAATTTACATGGAGCTTTTGCTTAGGTGACCTCCACAGCCCGGCAACTGGGTAACACAGCAGTTACCCTAGGATAGACTGTTTGTCAGATTTCTGACTGCCCATAACAACTGTCAAAGATATACGAGTGGCAGCAGGAACCATTAAGCAAGATCAATCTTCATACTCTAATGCGATTGGATATTCGTCTCTCACACGTCTTTCACAAAAGAAAAAAAAAAATAGTCTCAACTAGACAAAATAATAACATTTCAAAATAACCCCATTTTTTTTTTTTTTTTTGGATGGGAAATCATCAAATGACTTCTCCCGCTCTGGGCAGAGCGAGAGGGTGTGTCAGACTTTTACTGACTAAAACCCACCCGTGTTCCTTCCGTTGCCTGTGTGCCGGGGCCGCGATATCCCTTTCAGACAAACCCGCAACCCCAGCAGGCAAATAACCCCATTACAATACGATAGTCCAATATCACTGACATCGAGTGTACCCAAGCAATCGCTTTGGAACCACAAACTATTTCAATTCCAAAAGTTTTCACCATCCATTTTTCATTCCTTTAGGGATTAGGAGCTTTAGTAAGTGTCAACTGTCGTACTAAAAGGTTAACAGTGTGAACGTTTAGAGTTAGTTCCTTGATAGATGGTGGCTAATTGAATGGGTATGTAATGTAATGTGTATCTATGGGACGATGTATGGCGATGGTCAGTTGTTTTAATTTGTATTTCGAGGTAGTTGGTTCCCGGAGAATCGTTCTTAATTTAAAATTGGGATGAATTATGAACAGCCCGCTGTAAAAATTTCACCGTGAAAATCTGAACACAGCTGTCATTCCATCTGACGCTAGGGATTGACACTATTGACAGCTCGCTTCAACCTCACTTCACGTAAATTCTCAGGGTGGTTAGATTTTTACAGAATAGATCGGCTGGGATACGTTCCACAAAATTGAGTGACAAGTATATAAAATAAGTAGATCTCCCTTAATATGTTAGTAGTGGCTGTATTAAAGCTATGGAAGTAAAATCAAGCACCAATAGAGTTAGTTTTATATCAAAACATTCTTAATTGTTTTCTTTTGTTTCAGATATATTTTTATAACTGCATTCGTCGTGTATAAGATTAACGCATTAACATTTGGTAAGTTCTCTTTTTTATATAAAAAATAAAAAAAACGTAAACAATTAAATAAGCAACCAGTTTCATATTGTCCGATGTGTCATATCATTCCTAACACAATCACTCCATTTTTCCTGGCCTTCCTTTCCCTCATAATCCATCTGCTCAAATGCTAGCATACAAAGCTCGCAGTGTGAATGCACTTTAACATTTTTTCACTTTAATTCACTGGCCTGCAATACGCGGATAGGAATACCTAACCACATATTGCTGGCCAGTGAATTAAAGTGAAACAATTCTTTATGTCAGTTAAGGTACTATATTTTATACCAATTGGCACCAAAAAGCTCCCGTGACGGTCACCATTAGTTCATGATCAAGATTAGTGTAAACGCCAGCCTGCTTTGAGGGAGCGTCTTTGTGCCTCGTTTTAACGATCTAAGACCGTTTATCCTAAAAGTTGGCAACGTCGCAATTTGCTGTCAAATATTTTCCTGTTTTGATTAATTTGGCAATATTACTATATTTCCATACAGTAATATTGCCGAAATTAATCAAAATAAGAAATATGCCTAACTAGCGAAATAGAATAGTAATAATGAATTGCAATTATAACACTGAATTTGATGGTGTAACCGTTTTAGGTGTAAAAAAGGCATTTGGAAAGTTTCCAAATACTTTTTTGACATCTAAAACTAAATATTCGGTGTTAAGATATTAATTATTGCATTTGATATACTAGTTTGCTAGTTGTTCATTTCTTATTTCCATACAGTAATATTGGTAAAATAATCAAAACAGGGAAATATTTGACACCTATTTGCGTCGTTGCCCACTTTCAGAATAAACGCTCTTAAATGTAAGCAAGTTAAGTTGCAATTTCTCTTAGGCCATATGTCAATAGACAATATATGAAAACAATAATGTCATGCACTCGAAGTGAAGCAGTCTCACCGCCACAGCTTAGTTTTCAAAAATAATCCACACACCGTTCAAACAGAAGAGACCTCAATAATATGTATCTCATAGTAGCTACAGCTTTTCGAAATAACGTTTCCAATGCAATATTGCCCAAACAAAATTGGCGCTAGTGATTGACTATTCTCATCAGTTTAAACGAGGCACGACTGGTAGATGGGGTGTTACTAATTCAGCTATTTGTTTGCTTCCACTTTGACAAATAGCCATAGATAAGAAATTCGTGTTAACTAAGATGTTTATGGTTTAAAACGTACCCACCTTAGTTTTGGTTATACAACCACATAAATAAAGCATGCAGGACCTAGCAACTAAATAAAAAAGTGGTATTGTATGTTTTTTTCTCACAATACAAGCAGGTAGGTAAAGAGGATAGAATATACGTCAGAAAATGTCGCGTTTTGTCTTTAGACAGTCTACCAATTTTTATTTATTTATTTATATAACAGTTTATGTACACACATATAAACAGACAAGAAGAAAGGAACAGAAATATATGCACAAAGGTGATGCTTATTTCTAAAGAAAAATAAAGAGATGCAGACAACGTGTGTAAGAGTAGAAGAGAAAATAAAATACATAAAATAAATTAAATATAAATAAACAATATGAAAATATACATAGATACTTCTCAAATAAATATCACTAAAATATATATAGGTACTTAATTATAATGTAGTATAAAATAATAAATACAAAATATGCAACTATGACGAACTGGAAAGATAGTGTTCTTTCACTCTTCTTTTAAAAACTGCAATTTTTTATTATTATAAGCTTAACACTTTGAGGGAAGCTAAACGCCCATAGGCGTTATAACAATAAAATTAATTGTGTCTCGTTCAGTGTCCTTGAATGTGTTAAGTTTTGTATTATGCAAATGTTTTTTTTTTTTTTTTTTTTTTATATTTATGAAAGATGTTATTGATAGACGTAATTTACGACTTAATTTATAGTTACTGATTAGTTTAAGTTATGTTTAAATTACTTTTTAGCTTATAGGCTAGATTGAAATGTGACTGTAACTGTGATAGCAAAGGAAAAAAAAATGTGTATGTAAAAGCTGTTGACTCGCAAAGAAAACTGTATCGTTTTGGCAGACGAAACTGCTCGGTCTTAGACAACAGATTTACAGTCTGTACTTGGTGTGCATGTTGTGGCCAGATCTTAAAATTGATCATTTCATGAAATGAACATTGACTGCTGGTAACATCATGATGTGGTCTGGCCAGATTATTGAATACTCAACGTTTGACGATATGAACAGTTGAACGCACGACTACTTCATGATGTGACCAAACATTAGTGATCATATCGTAATATAGTTAGATTATCCAGCGGTAGAGGCGTTGATGTCGCTTTGTTTTTGTTGTGCATCAGGGCGGCGAGATACGACAAATCAAATAAAGTGGGGTGACCACGCGAAAAAAGTCGATGGACTTTTATTGGGTTTCCAAACATGATATTATGGAAAGCGATCAACTTGGAAATATCTGCCGCGGCGTGAAATGTAACATAGCACATAAAAATAGTTTTTAAACATTAAAAATGTACAACGCCTACGTGGCACTCCGACCAAATGGGTTAGGTTAGAACTGTAACCAACCACGCAGCGGCCGGCGAGCGCTATTTCCAAGTTGGTCGCAGTTACTTGGCAATTTTTACTACACCTTAAGCCATGGATACCCTACATTAATGATATGGCCAACCGTCAACTGACATATCATTAAACGTTGACGTTTAAACGATATGGCCAATTTTAGCTGGCATTTCAAGAAATGGTTAATTCTAAATTCTAGAGACGACATGCACACTCTCCTAGTTTTCCCAATAACGTAAAAAAATATATTTATAACAACATTTATTAAAACGAACACACACTTCCCTGTCTTTATTATTCTAGCGTATGGTACTCGTGGGTTGCAGCTGAAAATCTGCGTCAGGTGGTACACTATGTGTTGCCATCTGACATTATGCTGAGCTGAGGCCCTTTTGGCATTATAATCTTAGTTTTCTGTTTTTTTTTGTTATAAGGTGTATTTTTCTTCTGTAATGCCAATAAACGCATTTTTCTTTCTTTCTTTCTTTCAAAATTGTTCTAAATTCAAATTATCTTTTTTCCAGATACAAAGCATACACTACTTGTACCACCGGATGGTGCAGAAATAGCGGACGATGCCTACTCTCCTGATGTTCATTCATCATACAAGTTTACCAACGGAGAGCCTGTATATGTAGATCCCAGAGATACAAGCCTTGTTGGCCTGAACTTAACAGCTCCATTCGTCGTGACGGCCATTTTCAAATCCTACAACGGCAAATCATCATGTTTGTTCTCCATAACACAAAACGATCGTATAGTCATGAGCCTCTGCATACAACCTGCTGGCCATAATGTTTCAAGAATAACTCTGTTTACTGAGTTGTATTCGCCAAGCGATTCGATTTATCATTTATTCAATGAGAACTTCAAAGACAAATGGGTCAAAGTCGTGGTTTATGTCAAAGATGATACAGCAGATTTTTACTTGAACTGTAGTAAGTCACCTGAAAATTACACTTTGCTGAAAGATAAAAATGTGGTGCTGACGGAAGATATGAAGCTTAAATTGGCTTATTCACCGTCGACGAGGTTCAAGTTTGAGGTGGGTGATGGTTTTTTATTCTAGCTCTTAAGGTTTTGAAGAGAAAACTTCTTTCGGCGCGTTGAGTGATTTTTGGTAGGGGGTAAATTTATGGATTAACGTAGTGCTGGGCTATAGAACATAGATGGCGCTAATACCAGTTTTATGTTTTTTAATAGTATTGTTTCTTTTTGTGGGGATACAGAGCAACAGAATGATGATATTGGTGATGGTGAATATTGTTTATATCATAAATACCAGTTTTAAGTTTTCACTTCTGTCGGCAGTCCCCATGACTGCCTATTTTTTACCCAACTACGGCGAAGCAAAAAGGAGGGTTATGATTTTGACCGGTATGTATGTATATATGTTCATCTGTTACCTCAAAACTTCTAAACATATTTCATAATTTGAAAAATGAGGCGCCGTTGGAAGTTACTTGATCGTTCGCTGGTTTTAGGATGTTTTGTTTATGCCTTTTTAGATGACTTTTTTGTAATAGTTGGCTTGTAGTTTTATGACTTTAATTTTTTCTAAATAAACGCGATGTGTGTTTTCCAAAGGATTTGCCACGGAACTAAATAAACGCCGTTCATATTGATCCTTTATCGATCCAATGTCACTAGATTCCAGATTCCATTTACCTAGTTTTTTCTCAACTATGTTGGGGTCAGTTTCTAGTCTAACTGGATGCAGGTGAATACCGCAGTATTTTACTAGATTAAGTAATGTCACTAGATTCCAGTGCTAGATTACAATACTACATCAATGTAAATAGGTCACAACGTAATTATTTTATTACCGTAAAACTAACTGAAGGGGCTTCATTTTTTTCCACCTGTACATAGTTTTCTTTTTTAATTATAATTAGGTACTAAGCACAAAAAAAAAAACTTCTGTCTGTTCTCGCACGTGTTTGCTTTACCGAGCCTTTAACCGAATATTCGTTTAATATAAACGAATATTTTATTATATTAACACGTTCCGGGACACTTGACTATTTGCAAATGTCATGATATGACACTTCAAAATCCCATACATTTTATCATACCTTCCCTTACATTTTACCATCCCATACATTCGGCTAGTGCGGCGGTTAAGGCTCGGTAAACCGAGCCTTTAACCGAATGTCCGTTTTCATATAAACGAATCTTTTATTATATTAACACGTTCCGGGACACTTGACTATTTGCAAATGTCATGATATGACACTTCAAAATCCCATACATTTTATCATACCGTCCACAGCCGTACCGGCCGTACGTACTAGCGGCGCACATGCCGTGACACTAAATATCAACATCACTGTACTTGTATGGCTCAATCTACGCCTGTCGGTGGTGTGAATGTGTCATAAGGCACTGCATACGAACGAATGAAGTCGCGTGATGTGACACTAGATCATGTGCTTTTTAGGAATGTTATGCGCAGGCAACGGTTATCGACGGTTTGCCAAATTACATGAAATAAACTTCACCGCCCTTAGCCGTACTGTCACGTAACGATATACCGAGATAACGTCGAGAGGTGGTCTGTCTCGGAATATGATGGTTTAAGTATAGTCTTCGGTAGTACATAACAAAAAAAAATAACACCAGCCTATTACTGTCCCACTGCAGGGCAACGGCCTCTTCTCATACAGAGAAGGCACGAGCATTGATCACCACGCTTGCTCAAGACGGGTTAGCGGTTTCAGACTTACATTAAATGCCTTCGGTAATAACGCTCAAAAATCGCTTGCCGTGGCTTGTTGGGCGTTGAGGTTTGATGGGTGATGCCATTTCTTTCACGACACATTATTCCAATCTACGATCACTCTTGTAAGCCAGAATCTACAGTGGCGTACATAGAAATCCAATAAAGCAATGGCGCTCGGTAACTCCGAGTGAGAAATGATTCAACTGCTTTAAATTTCTACAAAATTAAGAGCGTTTCAAATGCGCGTGAAAGTGGACAACGGCTCAAATAGCTGTCAAATATTTCGCTCTTTTGATGAATTTGGCAAAATAGTACTTCCGAAATTAAAGTTATTTTTCACTTTGTAGTGTTATTTTTGGAAGTCAGTTGTTTTTTTTGTAAAAAGTTTTTTTTACACTTATTTATCTATTTGAAATAATTGTCGGTATCTTTCAAATTTCGCGAGAAACAGTTGTCACTTAACCTATGCTATCTTTGAGAAGCCAGGTTTTCCCAGTAGGGCGTGAAGCATTGAACAGAAACACTTAGCATGTGGCATTTTTGTTCCGGTTCTAGGAATATTTGCATATGAAACTGCTAAGACCCAAGAGAAATAGGGTAAAAGGGGGTAAGGGTGGGTAACCCTACCCACCGTTACCCCCAAAGGCAAATTATTTTAAGTACGATACTTCAATGTGCCTCGTTGGTTTAATGGTCGCAAGCGCTACTGCTGAGCATGAGGTCCTGGTTTCGATTCCCGGTTCGGGCAAAAGTATTATTGGGTTTTCCCATCTGGAATTACTCAGTCACAGCCCGGAGTTTGGATTTGTGCCCGATTGATGGCAATAGGTTCGGCCCTTATTATTATTAAGCCTTTATGGCCAACACAATTTTTCAATCAAATCTTAAATTATAGAATTTTTACATTATAGAATTTTTAACAATATATCTAGTTATGTGCAGTTTCATACACTACTTTGTCTACTCTCATACATTGGGATTGAACCGACTAAATACAAAATCAAAGTTAAAGATCAAGAATAAAAAAATCCCACGAAATTCAGTACAACTTCTCGTATGAATGACGCCTGCACCCAGCACATCACCGCGCATTCGCTAGAGCGATGCAGCTGTCCCCCGCTAACGTTCCATTACAAAAGTTGATGGAAACTCCTTGGTGGTATAAACTTCTTGGATTTGCCTTGTATCGTAATAGACAAAAAAATGTTTTATATCATTATTTTGTTACAGAAAAAGTGTTATAATTATGATTCTATTTTTAAATTTCGGTGTTGTGTTCATAAAGTATGTCAATACTCGTTTTGAATTTTATAATTCGTATATTACGATATGAGAGTAGATTAGTTAATTAACAATCTACGTAATTGAGCTTGTTTATTAGTTACTGGGCGTCCGCGTGTCTTCGCGCCTCCTCCAGCTCTTTCCAGTCTGCTCTTGTTTGAGTTATTCTGTGCCATACCCTTTGTTGAACCTGCAATCTTTTTGATGTCATCAGACCAACGTTTTCTGGTTTTCTGGGGACTTAAACATAACTGGTGAAATGTGGGTGTACTAATAGCTACACCTCTGCCTTACCCGTCGGGGTTTAGAGGCGTGATGTTATGTTCAATGTGATAAGAGGACTGAATGATTATTCTTCCAATGATTACGTGTCAACGTGGGCAAAATAAAGTTTTTAGTCACTATTTCTAAAAGTTTGTTTCTATATAGCTGTTAGAAGCTACAATTTATGTCTGACTTCACAATATCAATGTGGTCAGAGTTTCCTTGCCCTCATAACAATTTATTATGTACATTCATAAATAATGGTGACTCACAAGACAAGGAAGTTCAGATTTGTGATAATTATGACAAATGTTGAGCTAGATAAGTCAAATAGGTCACACTAGTTGTATCTAACGTCTAACAAATCTTTTAGGGTTTGGTATATTTTAACTCAAACTCAAAGCTTTTATTTCAAATAAAACAATTAAGTACAGGCACTTTTGAATTGTCAAGGGGTCAGTCAGTCAGACAAATGAAGCTAGTGGCCCGTTCCAAAGCGTAGTAGGTACCTATGGAGAAGAACGGGCAAGAAACTCCACGGACACTCTTTTAAATCAAGATATGGTTACAAAATATTGGTTACATCATTCATGTTGAAGTTATACATGTGAGAACGATGCAAAACGTTAAAAGCGTCCGTAATAGAAATAAAAAGAAAAACACACTAACATATACCTAGGGATTGCAATCCGGCCTCATTTTCAATTCGGCCGGATCCGACCGGATTGCCATGAATCCGGCCGGGTCCGACCGGATCTGGCCGGATTGAGTCAACGAGGTTAGATAACCAGGGTAATTTAATTTTCCGTTAATAAAGAGTAAATTAAAACAATACATATACACAATCAACTTTATTACGACAAATTATAAAAAGAGAAAACTTATATTTTGAAGATAGAGATAATCTATATTGTATTGATATATTTACATGTCAGTGTCAATATTAATCTTTATGACTTAAAGTTTTTGTGTTTTAATTTTAATTTGGTGTGTTTGACATGGCTATCGCATTAGGCCAAGACCTGTAATGGTAGTTTTAAGGCATTTAAATAAATAAATAAACAACATTAAATATAATATGACACAAATACAGTTTCTTGCTTGGCATAGATAAATAATACTTCATCATTTTATTACATTGGCGGCGAAACGGTTGAATTTTACTTCGTAGGTATCGTACTTATACAGCATAACACAAGTATTTATTTACATTATTTTGACGAAGCAGCTACACAACACAACAAACACTGTTAAAGGCTTGTGCAGACCAGCGCGACTTGTCGCGCGACGCGACACCGGTTATTGTTATACTATGAAGTTTTCTTAGAAATTGTATTGTTCGTGTCGCGCTGGTCTGCGTAAGCCTTAACTCGACCGAGTCGTCCGCGAAACATCAAACGACTCGCACGCACAAGTACCTACCACGCCTTTTATGGTGCCTCATACATTCAAAGGCGCGGTTATTTTGCCAAATTTTGCAATCACCGGGTCCGATACCGGATCCGGAATATTGGTACCGGATCCGGTAAGTGTATAATGATGCTGGATCCGCCGGATTACCGGATCCGGTTTTCCGGATTGCAATCCCTACATATACCGTGTTACAAAGGATATTGACTACCAACTAACTTAAATCGTCCGTTATCAACTACGTCATCGTATTAGGCTTTGACAGTTGTACGTATATAAAATGGCTATAGCACGCAGATTGACGTACGATGTCAATTTGATAAAAAAATAATTTCCCTGTGAATGCAACCTTAATTTTTTTGACAAGCTGACGTAATGAAAGATCGCCCGGAGTTCTTCTGACGAGCGCAAGTTCAAAATTAAGGTCACCGTACTGCTAGAAGGACGAGACAAATTTTCATACAAACTGCGTACTGCTAGCAGGACTCAAAGAAGTCTTTCGACAGGACGCAAGCCCGTCCAAGCCAAGCAATGCCAAGTCATCGGGCGATCTATCATTAATTTTATTTCTCAAATTACATTTTTAACATTTAAATATATTAATACTACGTACCATCAAAGAAGTTCATATCGAACCAGTTTGAAAACAAAATCCCGTGAACACGATGACCACATCTGTTACCGGCACGGTTCTATAGCCGCCGAGCGCTGCCAGCAAGAATAGTCCTTACGGTGGTTAGTTATGAACTTCTTTGATTACAAGTATGTATAGAAAAAATAAAAATAACTCGAAGAGCTCATTGGGCATCAAAATATTCGTTGTGCGCATCACTGTCAGTGGGACAAGTGCCCAAAAGGCTGGCAGCATTGCAATCTTCTTGCTTAGCTACTGGCACGAGTTTTTCTGGCTTCATCATGTCAAAAAAAAAAAACGTCACGAAAGACATTAAGGAGTAGGTACGCGAATTCAGTTGATTAGAAATCGAAGATGGCCGCCTTATCAAGGTGACTGACCCTTTATCTGGTTTACCACCCTATAAGATGTTTCCACGTCATTCTAATGATAAGCTAATGAATGAAATATTTAAGTCTTAGAAATAAATAAATATAAATATTTCTTATCTCTTTGCCGTTTACGTGACAACATAATAGAATTAGTTGAACAGTTTATCTAATGTTTTTCATTCACAAATCACTCTATGAATGGATGAGATTGATTACGAAGTCATGTAAATGTAATTTGTACCATAGTAAGGTCCAAATTCGTACGATTTATGAACATTAAATCGTACGAATTTGGACCTTACTATGGTACAAATTGAGTGCTATTTTGTACATTAAATCGATTCAAATAGTTAAATAATTCATTGATAGATACTTTTCGATAGTATTTTTCCATGGTGGAAAGAACTATGATAAAAACTTTTTTTCATTATTTCATGGGAGTTATTCTTCTACCTATTTGATATTATAAGTTTTTTTAGGGCTATGTTGGTTATGTTGGTTCTCCTACGGATCTTTTCAATTCGATCACGTAGGCATACTCCAAGCATAGTTCTCTTCTATTTACTTCTTCTATTTACTTCTTCTATTTACTTCTTCTATTTACTTCTTCTATTTACTTCTTCTATTTTCTTCTTTCTTCTATTTACCATTTACATTTAAAAAAAAATCTCTAAAGTGTAGCAATTTCAACAATATTACACAATAACTGTCGTTATTTTGCCGTTATTTTTCTAATGCTAAATAAATGAAGTATAAATACATTATTTTATTTAAATTTTTGAAGTAGTTTTATCCCTGATCGATGAAAAAATGCAATGCAGACATACCTTTAACTTCGATAGTATCTACATCTCTTAAATTAATAAGTACCAGTATGATAAATATTGTGTCTAATTAGTACAATGTTACTAGTTAGAGACTAAGTAATATTGATTCAAAGCTGAATTTGCACCTAATTCCGGCTCACACTCTCTGATACACACAGCAGTTTAGTTCGTTAATCACGTAGTTATAAGCCGTATTTACACATATTAAATTGAATATTGCAGCGACTATCTTTGCAATATTCAATTTAATATTTGATGTTGCAGTAGGTATCTACGTAATAAGCAAAAGAGAAATTTAAAGAACCCTACGAATCTAGCTTAGACCTCCGTCGAAAGTATATGATGTGCTAACGCTGCGCTGTGTCGACGCGACGTTTACTCCGATACAATCATGTCTACGCAACATCAGTGCAGTAACTACGCGGCGGCAACCTAACGTCAACCAAGGCAGAAGGTCTAACAAACAGAAAAAAAAAATTGAACATATAAAACCATTCTGCTTTAAGAAGTACATTACGTAGCATTATTTTTCCTGAAAAAAAAAACTAGTTTCGAATATTACAATTGCCTTACAGCACCCTGCGGTTTCACCCGCATAACTCTCGATCCCTTGCGATTATCGGGATAAAAGGTTCATATGTCCTTCTTCAGGTCATGGTCTACCCTTGTGCCAAATTTCATCCAAATCCGTTCAGCCGTTTTAGCGTAAAAGCGTAACAAATAAACTTACTTTCGCATTTATATTATTGGTTAGGACTAGCTTCTGCCCGTGACTTCGTCCGTGAGCCTATAACCTTCCTCAAGAATTGGGCTATACAATACCAAAGATTTTTTCAAAGCCGACTATTATAAATATCGTTTATTTATTTTCTTTCATATAAAATTACATTTTTAAATATTTCTTATACTAAAAAGATATAAAAAAACATTTAAAAATATGAAAAAAATATGTATATTATAATATATTAATTTTATAATTATATGTGAAGACGATGCACCTAGAATAAAATTACTACATTCCAGTAGGTAAATAGAATAGAAGACCAGAGGAGAAGTTTAGATTCTACTTCACACGGGAAACAAGCATGATACTAACTTATTTACCTACTCAACATGATATCACTGTACGAAACTCCGACAAACTTCGCTGCAGTTTAGAATTTAGACCTACCCGTCTGTATATCGCAGATTCGCAGCTAAACTCAGTTCTACTGCTAATGCGGCCAAAACCTAGATGTTAAATCAGGCGTTATTACTTAATTAAACCGTGCTTCCTACGTAACACATGTTTCTGAATTATTGTTTATACAATTTGTATAATTCGGTTTCAATTTACGAGAATTTTGGCAAGTGTAATTGGACTTTAAGTTTGTGACGCATATGTTTATGAAAGATTATGTTTTCGTTGTTAGAGGTTGTTTGTACGGCTTGATAATGGTCGTGAATCAAGGCTGTATAAACTTATGATACTCTAATTAGAGTGGGTACATAATGTATAGAACACGACAGTAAGACATCATAATGCTAATCAAATTTTCGCTGTGTTGACTTTCACAAACAATCCGTTCAAACTTTGTTAAATTTGTGGAATGCGTGGGTGTGTCGCATTTCCGCTCGTATCAATGAAATAATGAATGAATTAAATACCCTTAAAGGATACGCTAATGCTGCAGCCGCATCTACGTATATCGTGACTATGCAATGCGTACCGAAACTTCGTATGTTTTGCTCGCTAAAAAATTATCGCGCTAAAGCGGAGTATTAGTGGCTTCGCCGCGGTTATTATGTACCGCCACCTGGACGATAAATACTACGCAGCCCGAACTATCGCGACGATACCCGATAATGGTTAGTCACATCTGCATGTATCGTATCACTGTGCGAAGCTTCGTCACGATAGACGCATATGCGGCCGCAGCATTAAAGGCTTTATATTTAGGCTATATTTTCTAGTTACAAATTAATTAGACATCTGTAGCCGAACTAGGCGAAAGTCTGTATTTCGGCTATCAGCGGTAAAACCCCATAAATAATTAACACTTAAATATAGCCATCAAGGAGAGATGTTAATTATCATTTTGTAGATTCAAAATAATAAAAATATTGTGATGATAAATAATATAAAAGTTCGATACATTATAAAAAAATAAAAAATAAAATTAAAATCATTAAGGCAAAATTTTCAGAAATATATCTACCAAAAATACAAATAAAAAAACAAAAATAAGTATAGAAATTAAAATTAAAATTGTTTGATTGGATCGTGTGTGTGAGTCCTCTCTTTGACGTTTGAAAGACATCCACCATTTCAAACATAGAATGCGTGCGTAACACCAATTAGAACTTAAACCAAGAATGGGTGTTATTAAAGCCGTACATAAACGGCTTTACTTTTAATAACGAATATGTAAACCCGAAAATTAATTATGAAATTCTGCCACGGAATGATAAAACAAACTTTAAAATTCGAAATTAGTACGCTGTGGACGTATAGCGCGTGACGGTGACTTTTTGTAAATTAAAAAAAAAGTAGCTTGTTATAAAAGGTTTATGTGATTAGGTTGGCCTGTTTGTGTAGGTATTAGTTGGCCGGGTTGCAAAGATTTTGTTGGTAGAGCATTTTTTAATCGTTTGTTTATTTTATGCCTAGCTTTTGCCCGCGGCTTTGCCCGCGTGGAGGTCGGAAATCAATCCCATGGGAACGACACGTACTACTGGGATAAAAAGTATCCTATGTCCTAACCCAGGTCTACCCATGTGCCAAATTTCATCCAAATCCGTCGAGCTGTTTTACCGTGAAAGCATAACAAACAAACAAACTCACTTTCGCATTTATAACATTGGTTATGATTTAGCAAAGCTAATCTTTGTGAGTTTTTGCTGGATCAAAATGATTTTTTAAACTATATTTTTGGGAAAACAATCTGCAATCAAAAAGCTAAAACCAAATATTATGACCATTTTACGATTGCAATATATCACAGTCGTAAAATACGTAACAAAAGCTGGAAATATCACATTAATCAAAAGTGCAGCTTTTAACTGTACTAGATATGGACAGACAGACATAAAACTTTTACAACATTAGCGTTAGCACATAAAGCTTCCGAGTTCCAGTGCGCCTGACGCGTCGTGATAAATATGTCATATTGGATCATTCTATAAACAGGCAATTTTAAAAATTCTTTTTTATATTTCTATTCTCTTTAGGAAAGTATAAGTTGTGAGAATTAGATTTAATAAAAGGTAAATTGGTTTAAATACGGGGTAGGTGGCACCCAACGTTTGGGCTTTAAGCCTTTTGGCAAGTGTAGCAAAAATAATGTGACCTGCAGTAAAATTATCGAATTAACTATTCTGAAAAAAAAACGAATATCTACTTTTACATGTACCTACTCATAAAAAGAAAATTATTTAAACAAACTGCAAATGTCCTGAATTATTTAAAAACTTATAATTTCGGATCGTAGCAGGCGTCCTGTAGTTTCTGCCTGACCCCCTTGGGAATAAGGCGTGAGTTTATGTATGTAGGTATCCTAATTATATATACTCGTATATACATAGTTATGACGGATGTTCGAGCGGCTGAGACACCACGTGTCGCTGCTAATCCGTCATCTGTTGGTCCTCCATCGCGGGCGTGTACGTGCAGGTGTTTGAAAATAATAATCGCAAAATAACGCACTTAATTTACTTGCAAATATCATAACAAAACTTATCCACAAAAAGTAACGATTACAATGATTAACACTGATTAAGATATATCACATTAATTGTTAAACTTGAATTTAGAGCTAATGGATTTGTGTGTGTGCACCGCGTGATGAACGCGTCAAAAGGTGATTGCCACCGCCGCCATGACACCCACAACCCCATTTTTTACCGCCATAAACAAAGATACCAAAAACATCGACTAAAACATCGCGCGCCGACACATATACGTAAATACCTATTATAAATTGCGAAAGTGAGTCTGCTTGTTGGTTTCTTTGTTTGTTTATAACACTTACACGCTAAAACGGCTGAATAGATTCGGATGAAATTTGGCACATGGGTAGACCATGACCTGGAGAAGGACATAGGATATTTTTTTTATCCCGATATTCCCACGGGATCAATACTTATGCGGGTGAAACCACGAGGCACAGCTACTGTCTTAATAAATTGTAAGTCTTGTAGAGATTTAACTATTTAACAATATTTATCCCTCTTCATCAGTATTACTCCCCACACACTAACACAAACAATTAAACACATAAACCGTAATATGGACAGTTTCAATTTTATAGCGCAGCCGTCTCAAAGAAAATCCAATTTTCTTTCCGCAGTAAGATCCGCCTCTTATTTGTGGCTTGCGTTCAATGGGACAGTATTACACACAATCTGGGCCCGACGATTCACTGGATCAGTTACCCATATCACTCAACGCCATTGTGGATTTTTGTCTTTTTGTTGTATGCTTTTATTTTATTTTTTATGAAAAAGATGGATAGTAAGTTTGGTTTTTAATATAAAAGTGAAAAATTTGCTGAAAGACTGTCAAACTTATGATATGTTAAAGCCACAAGGTCATTTTCAAACTCGGAACTAACGCCGCCATATTGGTTTTTGAATACATTTCACAAAAGTTTACCAACAGCGCCCCCGTGTCTGTAACTGTTATTATATATATAACGAAATTAAAAGGAAAACTATGAGAGCTAAGGAGGCTGAACAGGCTAACGAGAAATAATCAACCAACTTAAATTTGCAGTTTGAAAAACATGATCTCCCATACATTCCGTATGGGAGAACACGTTTTTCACCTACAATGTTAAGTTTGTTCTTGGGATAAATTCATCCCAACTACGGAACCCTTCATTGTGCGTGGTCCGACACGCACTTGGCCGGTTTTTAAGTTAGAAACGTGGAAGTTGGCTCCTGAGAAATTGTCAATGAGCACCCATCGGGCACACGGCTCATATCAAAGAATTATTTATTGTGCGTGGTCTGACACGCATTTGGCCGATTTTTTTAATGTTCTATCATCTTTCACACAGTCCATCCATCGTTTCTTTGTCTGTAACTGTTATTAACTGACTGAAATAATAACAACAAATCACATAAAAATGAGAAAAGCAGATCGATTCTTTTACCAAAGAAAGCCTTTCTCAGACAAAAAGACGTATTCAACTATCATTACTTCAATAAAAATTTCACGCCAATATAGACAACAATGAACATGATAAAATAACAACCGTGTGTACCATATAGTTTGTGAGTTACCAATTTATTTTCTTTTCTCCTCTGTCAACTACACAAAGGAGCGAAGAGACAGAAAAATTAAAGGTACTGTTTATTTTGAATCGAGCAAAGCAATATTGTTTTTGATAGTCAATAGTAATAGCTATGTTTCGTTTCTTCAGATGTTGTTATGATCAGTTACATCTATTTTAGCTATTTATTTATAAAATGGTTCTGTAAAAGCTTCACAGCTTTTAGCAATCCAAATATCATTATTTCGATTTAGAGAGTTACAAAGGTTTGTTAGTGAGATTTGCAATTGTACATACTTACAGTAGCAATGGCTTAAATTTTGACAGTTCAACAACATTCAATGCGTTATTGACGTTGTAGAGCAGACAAATTTTTCGAACTTATGAAGCCATGGATTAGCAATATCCGTCAAAATCATTCAGTAATTGAAAGTGTGTTACACAATTAGGGTACAAGATTGAAATAACTGCCAGTTTTTATACCGAAATTTCAGAGAAGACATTGAAGCGATGCACATTGTCTACAATTTCTGTACTACCTCAGAAACTCTGCAACCCCAATTCTTCGCTCTCATCATCCGTAGTACAAACTAAAGAAGGTGCTGGTTGAATGCTTAATGGCCACATCTTGAACTTAACAAATTGAGACCAAGTCTCGCTCCCACGTACAGTCGACGCAGAAAAACTTGGACCGCTACCTGTCTCAACAATGAGCACATAGCTACAAACTTTCAACTGTTTACTATTGGCGTAAGGAAGGAGATTTCAGCGTTTGTACTTGAAGAATAGTTTCCCTTGTGTCGTCAGCAAAACGACAAATGAACACCGCGTCTTCACGGAACTTAAATGTAAAGCTGCAATTCTACCAAAAGAATATAATATTGCAGTTTTTCAACTAAGAAAACTTTCCCAGCCCTTTAATATATTTAGCTGATATCGGTTGTTGGCTCATAGGAACTCGCCTTCTTTTGTGTGGCAGGTCTACTTGTAATTTATTTTTGGTCAGGCAGCACATAGATGCTTTAGTAATCACACCGTTGATGGTAGGAGAAACAGGGTGTAAAGTTCACTCATCCTCATTAGAAAAGGGAGGATCTTCCGACCAGACGGGTGTCGAGTCTGGGCAACTGCCCAACGATTGATGTCGGATAGTCTTATACAGGGTGGCAGCGACATCGTCGCGAAGCCGGCTACCATGGATTCAGTACATGATTCTGAACCCCCTGCGTTGAAATGTTTTGTCGGTTATTAAAAAAAAAAACAGCGGTTTCATAGAAAAGTGCAATACCTACGCGGTCAAAATGTATGGAACAGTTGTTTTCTTTTTAATAAAACAACAGTCATCAAGGGTGAGTGAGTGTGAGTGTGTGACTCACACTCCAGGAAGTGGACATGGTCTGATCAATGAAAAACATAGGTAAACACTTAGTGTGTAGGTCTCTTGTATTGCACCAAACCCCTAAAGAAAGATACCAAACCGTGGTTTGGGAGTCTTTGCTAAGAATTTGAGTGGGTTTCTTCTTGAGGTCCACTTCGTTTTAGTTTCAAACTTTCTTTTTGAAAAACTTCAAACAAAGAGCAGCAATTGATTTTATATACAATTCAATATAACGATTAGTTTCTTTAACGTTTCGTTTGTGAAGTGTTGTTTTCTTTTGTGTTATTTCTAGACGATTTTAAGAGTTTGAAACTTTTTATTGAAAAGGAGATATCCTTGGTCTTCTATTTTTAAGTTCTTATTTTTTGTTTCTATAGAATAACCTCGCATTTTATGAATGTTTATCATGTAAGTAAGCGAGCAGTGGTGGCCGGGTGAGCAGTAGTGGCTGGGCGAGCAGTGGTGGCCCAGTGATCAGTGGTGGCCCAGTGTGCAGTGGTGGCCTAGTGAGCAGTGGTGGCCCAGTGAGCAGTGATGGCCCAGTGAGCAGTGGTAACCGAGTGAGCAACGTTGGCCCAGTGAGCAGTGATACCCCAGTGGTAACGGCCAAAACTTACGAGTTATAAGTCGCGGATTCGAACCCGGTAGGCGCTTTACTTTGTGTGAATAATTTGCTCACAAAACTGTGAAGGAAACCGGCATCACCGAGGACCAAAAATTCAAAGACATGTGACATCTATCAACCCGCACTGGACCCGCGTGGTAGATTACAGCCCACGCCCTCTCGAAGAGAGGAGGCCTATGTCCCAGCAGTGGGAAAAGTATAGGATGACTATGCTATGTTAGTAAGTGTTGGTTCAAACTAAACAACACATATTATCACACCTTATTTCCTTGAAGGGTTGGGCAGAGGTGTTCCTAGAGTACACAGTTGCAGATTTGCCCTAAGGCCCAGTAGGCCCGGGCCTAGGGCGGCCAGATATTAGGGGCGGCCAATCGTGACAAAAAATTCATTTATGATAATAAGAAATAACTCAAAGTACCTTTATATTCTAAACGTTCGCGCACATTATGGCGGGCCGCACTACACCGCATCGTATAACAATAATAACTTAAAAAACCATTTTAAAATATATCCAAATAACTAATTGAAACGCGTCATAGAATTGGCGAAAACCCGACAAAAATAAAAGTTGGCAATAAAGTAAATTCATTATGTAGTCTATATGGTGGGTGCTGAGAAAGGGGTGGCTTACTACTTGGCGTGGGGCCTAGGGTAGCCAAGACTGCGAATCCGCCATTGAGTACACCCCACATTTCGCCAGTTATGTTTAAGTCCCAACTAAATAATTAAGATGTAGATAATCTATACGTAGATAATCTAAACGTTTGAACTTTGATACTTCGTGTGAGACATGCTAGTCAAATAATAAGCATGTCCATAAAATTAATTCCCCATCAAAAACATAACGATAAGTGCTCACACAAGACGCCGGGCGCCGATTTGAAAAACTTGGCTGACATAAAAAACTATGCGTCACAAACGTCTTCATTAAAATAGAATTAGGACACGTTGCTAAGCTAGAAACACAACAAATGCATTCGTACACGTCTAATGTTGACACGTTTAGATACATCAGACAAATCCGCATTCAAAATCTATAATTCATAATAAAGTTTGTTTGTTCGTTTCTTTGAACACACAAATCTCTGGAACTACCAGTCATATTTAAGAAATTCTTTTTGCATTTGGAAGCCCAATTCTTACCGAACACTTTACATTACACTACGACTCTTAGGAACTGAGCAAAAATAAAAAAAGTCAGAAGGAACGCAAAAACCAAGTAAAAGCGGCGATGCGATACAACGCGAAATTCTGACAACCAATCTTACTAACGGGTATCGTATTACCCAGTTACTGAGTTGTAGAGGTCAGATAGGCAGTCGCTCCATTTAAAATACTGGTATTCTGCTTCATCCGGTTAGACTGAAAGCCAAACCCAACATAGTTGAGAAAAGCCTAAGCAGATTGAAGTGAACTTAAACTGTAGTGCAAGGGCTGACTTTTATAAAGAACACGTGAATCAAGTGTCTTCCCCTGTGAATAAGAAAGACGATTTTTGACGATTTCTGACGATTTCTTAAGTTTATAGTTATTTATCAGTTGAAGTTATATTTAGATTATTAGCTAATAGGCTAGAATGTAATGTGAATAAAGTAGCTATCATCAGTGGTTGACACAATATGAAGAAAAATAAAGAAAACTTTGGCTTTTTGAAATTTTTCGTGTAGGTTAGGTAGGCATTCGGTTAGATTTTATTTTTAAGCAATTGGCGATGCATTCTGGCATTAGTTAGTATGATATAACTACGAAACATTGAACATACGGGTAGAAAACCAGCTCAAACAGTTGAGCTAACAATTCAAGGCATTAATCGACTGGTTCCATATCTAAACTAATGTGGGGGGGGTGGTTGGGGTAGGAGGTTAGGCATAATCTGTGGGTTGTTTTCAAACTAGGGACTGTATAAAAACTTTTGTACAAAAAAAAACCTTACAAAGTGAAAAAATACTTTATTTCGGAAATCGGCGGCAATAAACGAAAATTCAAAATCAAAGATACAAACTTTCAAAATAAAGTTATTTTTCACTTTAAATTTCGGCAGGTTTCTTGCAAATACATATATCCTCAAATACCGTAATAACATTAATAATTACTGCGTGAGTATTTTCTACCGAGACAACGAAATTAAACACTAAAATTATCCCAGTATCTCAACCCAAAAAAGCCGGCGCTAGAATTTACAAACGAAACCGCGTGCGAAACGCATTACAGAACACATGTAAAACCGACATAAATCATAATAAATAGACAAAGTAAAGTACCATTAGTGGTGTCGAAAAAATACGTTTTTGTTCAGAACAGTCGCCAAACGTGACCTCATTCTCTACTAACATTTGATACGACGAATCAAGATTTATGAGACAAAAAATCAGACCGTTCTTTGATGCCTTGATACTCCGCAGTAAAGGGTTATGATCTTTTGGGTTTTTTATGATTAAGTGGGAGGTAAATGGATTAAATGTGGGTGTTTATAGTTAGTTTGGCAATTAACTTGATCTGATGGTTTATCATTTGGTAATGAGATGGGCATCAAAATATTAGTGTTGAGTTCACGACGGTTACAAAACTATAGAAATTAGTAGATTTTATGTGGTTTTACTGTTTTGAAGTGGGAGTTTTATGTTTGTTTTGAAATACCAAAAGTTGGTTGAATAATTGAATAGGTCTTTAAATGTGGTGTCCTATAATTACAAAAATCATCTGAGAATTCGTTTGTCAACTTCGTCAAACTTATGTCCAAGAATATAATAGTCAGAGAAATGCGATAAGTATTGAGAATACCATCACAGCACACAACACGACCTACAACTCGTCACTGGGTCACCATTGCTCACTGGGCCACCACTGCTCACTGGGCCACCACTGCTCACTGGGCCACCACTGCTCACTGGGCCACCACTGTTCGCCGGGCCACCACTATTCGCTTACTAACATGATAAACATAAATTAGTTGCGAGGTTATTTATCTAGAGCGGTTTCCTCACGATGTTTTCCTTCACCGTTTTGAGAGCAGTGGTGATGAAATAATTTACACAAAGCAAAAGCGTCTGCATGGGTTAGATACCCACGACCTACAAGTTGTAAGTCGCAGCCGTTACCAATAGGCCACCACTGCTCTCTTTGATAATGATGCACAATAAATATCAACATTTCTTTTTTGGCAGAAGTAAAATCATTGCTTCAGATAGTAAATATTTATTATTGTAAAAGTGTTTTCAAAGAGCGATTTAAGCCTCGTGCAGGCAGGCGCGATGCGACTCTAACAATAGAATTTCTAAGAAAACTTCATGGTATAACAAGTACCGGTGTCGCGTCGCTCCAGTTTGCACGAGGCTTTAGTGAACCACCAGAAAAGTGATGTAAACTACCGAAGAATAGAATGATGTTCCTTAGCTTCTGAAGCGTTTCAGTCAGTGTTATTTGAAAGCATTCATCACTCCTGCCTTTATCCAAATTTATTTGAGGTCTGCGCAACCTGTATTTTCCTTCCATTCTTCTCTATTACTCGTCATCTCGGTAGTCCCTCTTTCCAGCCATATCATCTTTCACACAGTCCATCCATCGTTTTTTGGTCTTCCCATATTCCCGTATAGCCGTCCACATTTATACTCAAAACTTCAATAACGACATTTCCCTCATTCCTTATTCGATATATTAAGAGCGCTTATCCTAAAAGTTGGCAACGTCGCAAATAGCTGTTAATTAATATTTACCTGTTTTGATTAATTTGGCAATATTACTGTATGTAAATTCGAAATGTGGCTTACTAGTGAACTTGATTATGAAAAGCAATAATTAATATCGTAACACCGAATATTTAGTTTTAGATGTAAAAAAAGTATTTAGAAACTTTCCAAGTGCCTTTTATGCACCTAAAACGGTTACAACATCAAATTTTGTGTTATAATTGCAATTCATTATTAATATTTTAGTTCGCTAGTTAGCCACATTTCTCATTTCCATATAGTAAATATGGCCAAATTAATCAAAATAGCGAAATATTTGGCATCTTTTAATTTGCGACGTCCATCACTTTCAGAATATACGCTTTTAAATTCTCTATTATTGTGTCGCTTTACACACCAGCTTTACAAACGATACTATCATCTCTATAGACGTTTCAACGTGTCCCCATAATAAACCTCTAAAATCTAACCCCTCAAACCACATTAACAAACTCAAACATCCATCAAAAGTGCTAAATACCTGAAAATCAAACGCACATTAATTCCCACATCACGTAACAATTTGAGTTTCAACGGCACCTCGGCACGCGTTCAAACTGGATCCTCCTTAAATTTGCCTCAATTCTGAAGCGGAAAATCCAATGATTTACTGGGTTAAAGCCTTATCATAATCTTGCACGTCTCTCATATTTCACGGTGAGTTAGTGCCAGACTCACTCGCACACTATTTTCACTATTCAAATCGTTTTTAGGTTATAGTATTTTTATTGTGAAGAATAGACACTCGGAGAGCGCTTGTGGTTTATAATATTCACCATTATTATCCTACAGTTCGTTTTGTAATCCCAGAGACTAATTTGACAGGTGCAAATGTAAAAGTCCAAATTGAAAAAACAATCAAGAATCACTTGAAATGTCAAATTAGTCTCTGGGATTAAAAAACGAACTTTTAACTAAAATTATAAATCCAAAAGTAAGTTTGTTTGTTTGTTACGCTTTCACGCTAAAGCAGCTGAACGGATTTGGATGAAATTATGCACATGTGTAGACCATGATCTGGATTAGGACATAGCATACTTTTATCCCTATATTTCCACGGGATCAAGACTTATGCAGATGAAACCGAGGTGCAGGTAGTACATATTATAAACTAGCTGCGCCCCGCTCCCCAAATCTGTTCAGCCGTTTAGCGCGAAAACGTAATAAAACAAAGGAACTCACTATCGCATATATAATAGATATTATTATAATATATATTATATAATAGATATTATTATAATATATATTATATAATAGATATTATTATAATATATATTATATAAGATTAAAGTCACTTTTCGTATCTATCTGCGTGACCGCGTTGATCTTCTCAACTAAGCACCGAATATTGATGCGGTTTTCAACACCATTTAAAGAATTTATCCAGGAAAGTTTACGTGTATAACATGTACTCGTAACTTACAAAATCAGGGCAGCAGCAGGGTCGGGTCCTTAGTGTATAATAATTGAATGTTTACTTATTGTTTTTTACGAGTTAAAAAGTACAGTGAAAATACTTTTAAGCGGTTCTTCGTAAACAAGGTTATGCATTAAGGCTTGTGCAGACCAGCGCGACTTGTCGCGCGACGCGACACCGGTTATTGTTATACTGTGAAGTTTTCTTAGAAATTGTATTGTTCGTGTCGCGTCGCGCGACATGTGGCGCTGGTCTGCACAAGCCTTTAATCTTGGAGGTTTTACGTATTTTAGTTGCTCGGCTTTACATTGAATTCCCATTCCTGGAAACTTTAACAGTAATATTAGACTTAATATAACTCTTGAATTGGTACTTTAATTAGATATACTTAATTTACAAGTTAATACGTTTTATTATAGTCCTCTTCACTGTATCCGGGGCAGCGACCCAGACTAATTTTCATTCCTTTCGTGAGCTCTCTGATGACTTGCATATCCATATTTGGTCTTAATTAAAAACCCGGTCACACTGTGTATAGAAGAGCTGATCAGAACATCATTGTAAGAATATGTATATGGACTGTTGCGTATTTGGTGCTTCCACTCTAGGTCTTCAAGACAATTTGTTTGTACATACAGCCAGAGATGAATACAGATGCTTCACTCCGCAAAATCATTTAAATAAAAAGGGACTCTTGCCACGACAAAATAAAGTGCAATTCAGGTCGCACAGCGCTAATTATCTACAGTTATACTCAACTAGAAGTTGCCTCTCTTTCTATCGCGTAACTCTTATTCTTCTAACTCCGTTTCACTTACTGAATTGGCCCGACAAGACGAGTCCGCCACGTACTTGTAGCTTCATACCGAAAATACGAGTGAGTAAACCATCTGTATTAATCATTGACAACTGCCAGATCTTTAAATTATTTAAATAAACTCCAACTGCAAAACTTTACCACTTGAAACCAAATATAAAACAGATCTACTGCTTTGATTATTCCATAAACTGAAAGCAAAAAATTGTCCCGCAAATAAATAAACATTGAAACGTTTAAACAGTACTAAGCACGAATTCTGAGTACATTTAGCCACCGCCTGTGCTCGTGAAACGTTTGAATATTTTATCAAAGCAGCACATCGTCGGTTGTGACAAAATCTCTCATTAATTCTGCGTTTGTTATCGAGTAAGCTCTTATATTAACTATAGAAACTCGTGGCTCGCATATTAATATACCGTCTGCGACGATTTGTGGGTTAACTTGAAGATCGACATTGAGGAGGGTCGTTTTGTTTAGAGATCATCGAAGTTTGGAAAGGAAAAAGTCGGTATGAAGTTGTAAATAATTCTTTGATATTAGCCGTGTGCCTGATGGGTGCTCATTGACAATTTCCCAGGAGCCAACTTCCACGTTTCTAACTTAACAACCGGCCAGGTGCGTGTCGGACCACGCACAAGCACAACTAAGTAGGCTTTACAGGTTAGCGAGTAATAATCAACCAACTTAAATTTGCGGTTTGAAAAACCTGATCTCCCATACATTCCGTATGGGAGAACATGTTTTTCAACTACAATGTTAAGTTTGTTCTTGGGATACATTCATCCCAACTACGGAACCCTTCATTGTGCGTGATCCGACACGCACTTGGCCGGTTTTTTATAAATCACATTATTACAATCTTGTTCAGGTCTATTTGTTATCTATTTCTTTATAATACAATTAGTAAAAGTTTAATGTTAATCAGTTTAACATTAAGTATAATTATGTTTTTATTAAAGTAAAGACGACTATTAGGTAGAATATAGATAAAGATGTCACTGTGTGGCTTAACGAAATTTTTGCCTCATAACAACAAGCTAATAATTAAAACAGGATTTAAGCTCTGAACGCCAAAATACTTGAAATTCTTGAGATAATGAAAAAAATAAACATATATTTTAATTATTAACCTAGACCATAAATGGCAAAAAAATACTTATCAAACAATTCAAATTAAAAAAAATATTAGTATTACCTAATTTGCGCAAGACTAAAACAGGTATAATAAACACTAAGGTTCTAGAGCGTTATAAACTAACCTGCGGTATCATAAGCCACACCATTCGTCTGTCTAGACGCGGTTGACATCGGGTTAAGAGACCGTGTATGAAATAGTGCTGTCACGAAAAGTATACCAACGTTATTGTGCTACCTAAATGTTTGCAGCCCCTGGAACTAAATACGGATAACTTTTTTACGCAATTATACTTTTTTGTTTTTTATTCACTTGTTAGTGAAGGACAAGGTAAAGTATGAAAAGATAAAGATAAAAAATAAAAATAAAAAAGATAAACAGAAAAACAGTTAAGAAGAAAAGTGTAGTTTTAAGTGAGGCTTTTTAATGCTCAGTAAATATTCACAGGTTTATTTATGAGCATTGTTGTAAGTTAATAGGCATTTAAACGTCAATAAATTTATGGTTTAAGCAGACACTTATCATTAGGACTTATCTTGAAGCAACGTTTTTATATAAACTCCTTAATTTATAAAAAAAAACATTAAATATGGAGTAGGATAAGGATAACATAAATTATCATAATCCAAAAATAACTTATGGAAACGTCTACACAAAAGATTTCCGGCTTGCATTAATGTAATAATATCTTTTCTTTTCGCCAAAACATGCAAATTAAAAAAGCGGCCTTATACAAAAGTTCTGTTATGACAAAAACAACTTTTTAAACGTACCCATGTAATCCAGGGGAAAAGCTTGGTGCCAAAGTAGGCGTTTTAATTCACAACCATTAAGAAGGAATAAAAATATTAATGTTCTTTTAATTGAAATAAAATTATAATCAGTTTCGGTCGTAAATTATTATCTTATCTCACACATTAACATCGAAATCAATTAAGAAGCCTCCATATAAAACAGGTCACTACAGAAAAAAAAACAAATAATATTTAATAATCGTAACTTGTAATTATGTTAACAACAGGTTAAATATATCGGTAAACTCAACAAAACATGATACGGAGATATATTGGTAACTGTTATATACGTATTTAAAAGCTTGTGTATTACATATTAAATAACACATAAATTATGTACCTAGATAATATTTCTAGTTGTTTTTTTTTTTTTTTTTTTTTTTTTTTTTTTTTTTTTTTTTTTTTTTTTTTTTTAACTTTGCCCCACATTAAGAATTTCGTCTTGTATCGTGGGTGCGTTTACAAACATAGAAACTCACATACACTAACACCCAGACCCGGAACAACTACTTGCAGATCTTACAAATATTTGTTCCGTGCGGGGATCGAACCCGCGACACGTTACGCAGCAGTCGATCGCTCAGCCACTGCGCCAACCGTGTCGTCGAATTAATTGAAATGCTAGTAATAAATTGCCCATGAGTGCTTTTACTCGCGTGTCTTCCGGACACGCGAGTAACCCTGGGCAACACTAAAAATCGTTACAAACCTTACTAACTAGATCAAAAGTTACTAGTACAGTTAGTACCTACCAATCAAACTGCCTAGCCTTTTCCCAACTATGTTGGGGTCGGCTTCCAGTCTAACCGGATGCAGCTGAATACCAGTATTTTACATGGAGCGACTGCCTCTACAACCCAGTTACTGGGTAATACGATAACTCTTGGTAAGACTGATTGTCAGAATTTCGATCTTATGATGACCCGTTACTACTGTCAAAGATCCACAAATGACAACAAGGACCAACGGTTTAACATGCTTTCCAAGGCACAGCGGGATCGTCACCCATGCACGGACCAACCGCGGCAGGCGTACCTTAACCGATCGATCGAACCATGCGGCTGTTATAACTTATCCACAAGCTACCAATAGGAGAGGAAAAGGTTTAGTTTGGCATGAATTTGGTATAAGATGGTAGTAAAAAAAAGAGCCAGCGTAAAATTGTAGCGGCATTTACATCGCTACATGCGAACTACGCATCAAAGACCTGACGTCACACAACATCCTGACGTCACACAAATCCTGCATCGCGCAATTAGAGTTTACCGCGCGATGGACATATATACAAGCTTCCCGACTTCAACCTCTGGGCAGTTGCCCGCCAGACATAAACTCGTCCCGTCTGGTCGGAGGATCTTCTCTTTTCTATGGTGGATGAGTGAACTTTACACCCTGTTCCTCATGCCCCTAAAAAATAAATCATAATTATCTTGCAAATTGTTAAATTTAGTTAGGGTCTGCGCAACATGGTCTTTTTCCTCCATACTTCTCTATTAGTCGTCATCTCAGTAATCAACCCTTATCTAGATCCATATCATCTTTCACACAGTCTATCATTTAGCCACAGCAGTGGTGGCCCAGTGATATCAGCCTCAACTTAGAAATTGTAGCTCGTAAGTTAGAAAAGCTTTTTTTTTTTTGAAGGCTGGAAGTTATCAAATAACTTCTCACGCTCTGGGTGAAGCGGGAGGGCGTGTCAGACTCTTACTGACTTAAACCCACCCGTGTTCTTTCAGAGTTGCCTGTACGTTGCCAGGGGCCACGGTATCCCTTTCGGACTTTCGCGCGACCCCGGCAGGCATCGGTCCTAGCAGACCCGTTCTGTTGTGCTGACATCTTTTTAAGGCGCGCGTGGAACACAACGCGCCGCCGACCCGGGCCTGGTCCTTATCGGCCGGCGAGCTACCCATTGCTCACCGACCGCAAGCCCGCGCCTACGTTGGCTGGGAATCAGCTTGCGATTCCCAACGCCCAGGGAGTAGGTTAGAACCCTGATAGGCGCTATATTTTGTGTAAATTATTTCATCACCACTGCTCTCAAAATGGAAAAGGAAATCATCGTGAAGAAACCGGCATGTCCTAGAACCAAAAATTCGAATACATGGGACATCTACTAGCCCGCACTGTGCCCGCGTGGAGCACATGGATTGCGGCCCACTGCCTCTCACCTCTCGGATATTAAAGGCTGATTATTTTATTATTATGATATCCATTTAGCCAGCATAAAATAAAGCATGTTAAAAATAAGTCAGATAATAAGTGCGTGCGAAGCGTGCTGTCTAACCGAGGTGACTAGATGTAGGATCACTACTCGTAGACATTATCTTTTTTTTATATAATGGCCAATCCGGGTGAGCTGCCCGCCATCTTTCAGACCACACCCCATATAAGCGACGGGAAAAGAAACACTTGAGAAACGAGGTATCCAAACGTCAGCCACCGTGATGTATATCTAAAATATATGGCAGTTCTTTTTGTAAAACTTTACAACTCCAAGCGTGAAATTTACGACTGGTGGAGCCCCACTTACAAATTAGCACAGGCTTTAGGCTTTCAGAGGTAGCAACGGACGTATATATAGTTTGTTCCAAAAGTAAGTGATGAAAATGTAATCAAATGGATCATAAAACTTACCTGTGGATGCCAATTTGTAGTGCTGCTTACAAACTGAGTGATTTGATTTGCTTAGTTCAATACTTCAAGTCGAAATTCGAATTTTAAATCAATGAAATGAAAATGTGTGAATTGTGTGTGTGTGTGAGTGTGTGTGTGTGTGTGAATTTTTTTTTAAATGTTTTACCTCCATTTTTTTAAATTCGATAAAATAACTCATAAGCTTTTAGAAATAATAAACAGAACCCAAATCGAACCAATAACATAGGAGATATGGCAAACGCTACAAAAAATAATAATTGAATAACATGAAAAATATTAAAGGTAAAACGGGCCTTTTAAAGTTAATTTTCGATAATTTTTCATTAATATTCAGAAAAATACGGGCGGGCGTGCACATGGGCGACATTGTATATTTTTCATTTGACAATTGAGGTTCTTTTTATATGCACAATTTTCGTCGATGATTTTCTATTGCAGTTATATAATTTTATTTAAACAATAATTGTTGGAAAAAGTGGTGAGATATAAAGTTAAAACTTTCTAAGTACAGATGAATGTGTGACTAATTCTCTTCGTATAAGACCTTAACCTGAACAGGGTTTGTTTATACTTTCAGCAGATACTTTTTTAACAGACCATAATATATCCGGTTATTCCGTACAATGGAAATGCAAAATTTCGGATGGGCCCCAAGCTTTCGTGAGTTATTCACTGCTTTCCCTGTATATGTATTAATCGCTTTTGTCTTTCGAAATTTTCTCTGTTCACTGAACTGAGAAGTGCTTTCAGTATAATTCACACGGGTTGAAGATATTGTAATGCATTTGTGTCTGTAGGCGTCGGTCTGAATATTATTATGTGTGGGATGCGTGGAGGCACACGTGTAACAAATTGATAGGTCTCGAACAATTTGAATCCTTTGAAGACGTTTTATGGGTTATTCCTTGGATTTGTGGTGCAAATTGCTGAGAAAAAAACAGAAAATTAAAACGTTCTTATAATGAAAAAAGCCTTTCCCAGGTCAAGAACCACCTATATGCCAAATTTCATCCAAATCCGTTCAGCCGTTTTTTCGAAATTGAGTAACAAACATCCAAACATACAAACTTTCACATTTATAATATTATATACGTATAAATATAGTAGGATTTGGATTTTTTCGTCCACATGCCGTGTTACCACACAGCTCGCTACAGGGTCTGTAACATGCATTGTTTTGTACCTTCCGTTCTTTAAGAAAAGCTATATCCCCTCGCCAGCCTTCCTTGGACTCCGGCATCACAATTTCCTTCCTCAGGCGATTATTGTGTAGCAACTTTGTACCGTTACCCACCTCTTGTGGTCTTTTCTAGAACTGTGGCATAGCAACATTGTGTTCAAATTATTTCAAAAGATTATCTTTTCACTTTGAGGGACACCAACCCCCCACAGGCGTAATAACAATAAAACTTCTATTGTGTCTCATTTAGTGTCTTTCAACCGATTGAACATAAACAGTAGTAGGGACCTGTACACAATGTCCTGTCTGGAAACTTATCCAAATAAAACAGGCCTATTGTGGCCTGTTCTTATTTATTTACTTTCCGACACCATTTTCATCCGTCAATCCTGTTTTATTATTTAAAACTGCCAATCCTTCTATCTTCTTTGCCCACTATAACATGGGGCTGGCAGGAACACCCATATTATACCACATTAAACCGATAATCCGAACCGGTTATTTTGTTGTAGCATTTAAAGCCCTATTGTAAATAACTTTTTTGTTTTTTTTGCCGGTGTTGACGTCAGCGTCTCTTTACTTGTCACAACGATGCCATAGAGTACCACAGATGCTAAAGGCATAGACAAGTAACTGATGTTACGTCGAATGCAGACACACGGATTACCTATATTTTACTTTTTGTTGTATGTCACACACCTATTTTTTTTTTTTTTTTATTATATTTGTTTTAGTATATTTGTTCTTTATCTATCTGTCCGTGAAATCACTGCGGGCCCTATCAGAATACCAGGCGCTGCGACATTTTAAGTGTCGCGGCATCATGCTAAGATTTTGCCTTTTGGCCTCGTACAGGACTTTTAAAATTTAATGTTACTTTGTTTTTTATTGTTTTTTTATTTATATTAAGTGTGTTTTTAGTATGTGAGATTTCCTGTGCGAGTCTCAATAAATAATTTTTCTTTCTTTTTTTCTTCCTATTACTTATAATTTTTTTATGTGCACGTGTTGCTGTGACAAATAAACCATTTTTTCTTTCGTTTACCTCTGCCTGACCGTTCAGGGATTATTATTTTATAGTTTGGTATCCTTCTTTCTAAAACTACCCTTTCCAGTAAATCTAAATCACACTGCAGACAGTTATTGATCAGTCTTGAAAAGCTTCAAAAGTTATTGGAGCTCGCATCATCAATAACATAGTAATTGTTCTATGTAATCTAATATTCCACATGAACGAAGTAAAGTGTCTGTATAATAATTAATCTTGTATCTTTGAGATAGATTGATTATTAGATGTATGTGAGTACCTAATTGGCTTCATGGATCTTTGTTTAGGTTACAATGATCTTTTATGACATTTAATTTCATGTTAGAGTTGTCGCGTCTGCGGTCTTTTTTTTTTTTTTTTGAGGGTGGGAAATCATCAAATGACTACTCCCGCTCTGGGCAGAGCGAGAGGGTGTGTCAGACTTTTACTGACTAAAACCCACCCGTGTTCCTTCCGTTGCCTGTGTGCCGGGGCCGCGTTATCCCTTTCGGACAAACCCGCAACCCCAGCAGGCATTGGTCTTTCGACCCCGTCGGTTGGTGCTGACATCTCTTTGAGGCGCGCGTGGAACACAACGCGCCGTCGACACGGGCCTGGTCCTTATCGGACGGCGAGCTGCCCATTGCTCACCGTCCGCAAGCCCGCGCCTACGGTGGCCGGAAGTCGGCTCTGGACTCCCGACGCCCGGGGCGTCTCCTGCGGCGACTAGGGCCGCGAGGGCGTGCAGCTTGCATCTCCCTCGCGCGCTCCGCCTCCTCCTTCGCGAGCATAACTGCTTCGCAGAAGGAGGTGACGGCCTCCCATGCACTCTCGCTCCGAACCATGGCCTGAACCAGGGCCGGACGCGAGAGATCGCCGCCGCCGATCGCCTCCGTGAGGACACGGCGGTGCTCCGCCCAAGGCGGGCAGACCTCCACCGTATGCTCCACCGGCGTCTGCGGTCTGCGGTGATCTTACGTAAAATAGTCTTGCTCAGTACCGTCAGTGAAATTAGTTGAATAATATTCTATGCTAAAAGAATGAAGAAAGAAGATTCTAACTATTTTGCACACTGAATAAATATTTTAGTATAAAATGTCTACAAGGAGTAAAAAATAATAATACAATGTCAAAATATTATTTTAAAGTAAAATCTGATTAATTAAATGGTGTTGTGTGGTTACCGTTTTCCCACGAATAGGTACCTACTACGCTTTGGAATGGGCAACTAGCTTCATACTTTTGACTGACCGATTCCTTGATAATTCAAAAGTGCCTGTAAATGGTTTATTTTAAATAAATGCTTTGAGTTTGAGTTTAAATACATTTGCGAAAAGCCCGATTATTTCCAAAATCTATATATAGAAAAATCAATTAGTGCATTAATCTGGTAAAATCAAAAATGCCTCGACTGATTTGTTTTTTATTTTTGGTTTGTTCACCTCAATACTGGGGTGGTTTAGAAAAACAGAAAATTGAGAAAAAACCAAAGGACGAGCCGAAAAAAAAAAAAACCTCGTTGTTCCGTGGTACGAAGTTCACCGGGTCAAATAATCAAGAGACTTGTTCTCTGAAAACCTACCAGTGATACTAAAAAGATACAATGTAATTTAAATTCGGACAGTCTCGAAACATGCACTTGCATTACAAAAACAAAACACAATCACAAAAAAACAAATTACATTTCCGTACAAGTTTGTGAATACAAAGTGTACCTCTCATCCAAAGATTTTGTACCCCTGCAAGTATGCAGGAGATAACCGACAGCTGAACGTAGCATCGTAGACAATGGGATGCACCTTGTCGCCTCTCAAGCGCCATTGTGATTCTTACTTGCACATTGTTGCCTGAGGTGGTACCATAACAAGTCGTCGCTTTTCTTGGGTAAATTTAGATGATTTTGTTAGTGTACTGTGCGGCCGGTACTAACAGTACCGTGTCAGAATGAAACGCGTATCTATAGTTTGACTTGCATAGTTATTTAAATAATCAAATCAATTAATATTTTTTAATTTTTTTATGATGACATACTACTTTGCTAAGCGAACTTCTAGTTGATTTTTAAAATTCTTAATAATGAAATAGTGTTTGTCTCATAATTATGTCATCAAGTTAGATAAAACTAGCTGCGTCCCGCGGTTTCACCCGTATAAATCTCGATCACGTAAGAATATCGGGATAAAAAGTACTCTATGTCCTAACCCAGGTCATGGTCTATCTATGTGCCAAATTTCATCCCCATCCGTTCAGCCGTTTTAGGGTGAAAGTGTAACAAACAAACTCTTTATTATAAATATTAGTTTTGACTCATGACGGTTACCAAATGCTCTTACGGTACCTATGTTGATTGTTTATGTTTTAAATATCTGTGAGATTATACCTATATTGACCATTGCTATTTGTTTATACTTAAATAGAATGTTGAATGTTTTGAATATTGCAAAAATTGCTTTACATCGGTGTTGTCCGCCGCGTCGCCCGTTTCGAGGTCGAAAATTATCCAACGGGAACATACTCGTACTAACGGAATAAAAAGTATCGTATGTCCTAACCCCGATCATGGTCTATACACAAAATGCGTTCAGCCATTAAGGTGTGAAAAGGTAACAGACCGACAGACAGACAGTTACTATCGCACATATACAGGTTGCCCGGTAAAGAAAGGATAATCTTGAAATAGCATATAATAGACATTAAGAACGTTCTAAAAAAAATACAAAAAAAATTATATCCCAATTAGTACCTAAAGTTTAAATTTTTTTACCTTATTTTACATTCATCTTCACCACGACCACAAATGAATGAATTCAATCGGTTTATTTGTACGTTGACTCTGTTGGAAAAAAATCGTATCTTACGGAATGTAGCTATATATTTTTTGTATTTTTTTTAGAACGGCCATCCATATTGTCTAATAAATAAACATTATCGATTTATTACCGGACAACCTGTATATGGATAGTACTGGAATTATTTAGTTTTATAATCTTGACGGTTTTTACTACATTCCCTACAACTAACCGACTGTGTATGAAATTATGTTTATTAATAAATCTTTACGTTTAATTATATTATGATGATACAACTTCACGTTTACCAGTAGGAAGCTAGGAGCTGAAAAGTAACCACAATTCGTCTGAAATTAACAAACACATAATTCTAATGTGGTACCATCTACAACACCACATGCGAACCACGCGTCACACGTTACGTCACGCAAACTACTACATCGCGGAAGCAGAGTTATTTGCGCGATTGACGTAGTATACAACAGTACGACAACAATCATCAGGCAGTATAGCCGACCAGACACAACATCCATATGCACCCTAATTGCGTAACACACGATCTGTCACAATCTGTTTCATTTTGATAGTTCAACAACATTCATTCATTGCGTTATTTTACGTTGTTCAACAGACAAATTTTTCGAACATATGAACAATGGATTGACAATATCCATCAAAATGATTCAGATTGTGATTGATCGTTTGTTACGTAATTTTGGTGCAGGTCGAAGGATCCTCCCTTTTCAAAGGAGGATGACGAAATTCCCGCCCTGTTCCTTAGCCTCTAAACTAAACTGACAAGTTAAGGCTACAACCACACTCCTAAAAAGGGCCACACATACACGAAACACCTACATCAACAGCGATACAAAGTTTGAAAGCCCGCTAAAAGATATAGAAAGATGAATGGGCCACAGTGCCCCGACGTTCGGTTAGGTAATATCCGCCACGTCATAACTTCACAGCTGCTGCGGATCTGCTTCCTTTGAAACATGAAATTAGGAAACTGGGAGGATAAATTATTTTTGTATATTACTTATCTCGATTTAATTTAATTCTGTTAAAATACTAAATGATAAAAAGGCAGGGCTTGTGGCTAAATAATAACAATCGCACGTTAAGCGACGCTTGCCGCGGTCGTTGCGTGGATGGGTGACCATCCTTAACATATCGAAACCAATCCGGAAAGCACGTTTAGTCGTTGCTCCCAGCTGTCATTCGTAGATCTTTGACAGCCGTTACGGGTAGTCAGAAGCCCGAAAGTCTAATAACCAATCTTACAGGCAGTCGCTCTATGTAAAATTCTGTTATTTAGCTACAGCCAATCATACTGGAACATAGATGAGAAAAGGCTAGCCAGATTGATGCAGTGATAGCCTAGTGGCATGACCGTCGGATTGCCAAGTCATAGGTCTCGAGTTAAACCCCAAAGCACGCACCTCTGACTTTTCGGATTCATGTGCGTATTGTATAATTATCACTTGCTCAAAAAACGGTGAAGGAAAACATCGTGAGGAAACCGGAGAGAGATATTACTAGACGGCATGTGAAGCCAAGTCAGAGGCCGTTGGGCGGCTTTATAACTCTGACACCAGGTTAGTCACTAACCACACGAAAAGAAGAAGAGTACTAGATCAGCAAAAAGGTGTCTTCTGTTTGGCAGAGGCCAAGGCTTTGTCACGATGTTCAGACTAGTCTTTCCGTATCTACAGTCATCTAGCGAATAGTACCTACTACTTTCAATAGGTGGTCTGTCCACTTGATTCCAACAATTTCTGAAAAAAATAAATTTGCTTTACTTTAAAGTGGGCAACGTCGCAAATAGCTGGCAAATATTTACCTGTTTTGATTAATTTGGAAATATGAAATGTGACTAACTAGTGAACTAAAATATTGATTATGAAATGGAATAATTAATATCGTAACTCCTAATATTGCGTTTTAGATGTAATAAAAGAATTATTTGGAATCTTTCCAAATTACTTTTTTACACCTAAGACGGTTTCAACATCAAATTCGTTATAATTGCAATTCATTATTAATATTCTAGTTCACTAGTTAGCCATATTTCATCATTCCATACAGTTACATTCCCAAATTAATCAAAACAGGTAAATATTTGACAGCTATTTGCGGCATTGCCAACTTTTGGGATGAACGCTCTTAAAACCAAATTGTAAAATATGTATAACAAACATATATTTGTTGATAAAGGCTGAAACAATGACCATGGCAAATGCCGATCAATTGATCACGACTTGTTGTCTGACCCTTGACAAACATTTGAATTTGTCTTTGTTAGCTAAAGCCGTTAAATTTTGATTAAAATACTGCATAATATCAGCAGAAAATTGTTGTAGTAAGAAGAGCCTTTTTCAGTCAAAAAAGAACAAGTATTCTAACTCTCTGTATTAGATTTTAATCCACCATTTTCTTTAAATTAACTCAATGTATGGCATCTGAGTTAGTTGACTTGATGAACTATCGTACCACCGCACAATATTTAGCAAAAAACGCCGAAATAAACAGGGTTCTCGTATGGACCCTTTGATTTTTTACTTTATTTTTTTCGTTGTTGGTGTTGTTAAAACGGCAATAGAAATACACAATCTGTGAAAATGTCAACTGTCTACCTATTACGGTTCATGAGATACAGCCCGCTGACAGACAGACGGACAGCGGAGGCTTAGTAATAGGATTCCGTTTTGACACACTTCGGGTACGAAACACTAAAAACCGGGTTTTTGTATTTCCGGGAAAAATACATAACATCATCATTATACATATATCACCGGTGAAAAATACATAGGCAATGCTAAAAAACTGCAAACTATGTTTAGTTGCAACCAAAACTCATAAATAAGTAACAGTCCATCACTCACTAGGCGAATAGTGATTCGTCACATTCAGTTGACATTTATATCTGACACAGAGTGACACAGAGCCGTATTCAGTGTTCGTATGCCATTCAAAATCACCGCAAAATATGGCCTGTTTTTTAGTTAGAGAATAATATGTAAATGGTGACATTTATTGCGTTAGTGTTGAAATAGATGGATTTACTGTGGCTTTTATAATAACTCTTTTATAGTAGGTATTAATTTGATATTGTTATGATAGTGGATAGAACTGCAAATTTTCCGAATGAATGAGTTTTGAAGATCAAAGCTTGTCACTTGCAGCAAAAGGTTTTTTTTTTGTTTTAAAAGTTTGATCGCAGATACCCTTGATTATCCGATTGGTTAACAAAAAAATATATATATTAAACGTGGTATCCGCTTAATATTATTTTGTATTATTACTACCACTCCCTGTGCAATGTTTTCTGTCATCATAAACTCAAAACTAAAAAACCGTGCACACTAAGTTTCATCACCCCATATCCGGTAACATCCCTTCCCTAAAGTGAGGTGCACTCCTAAAATCCGTTCGGAATCAAACTGCGGTAAAATAGTTCCGAGACGGCGCGCTGCGGCGAGGGCGGTGCGAGTTCCCACCTAATGTATTTAGACAGCTTCAGCTAAGCCGCAAGCTACGACTACGGACGTAAATATAGATTAACCGTCAAACAACTTCGGCTAAAATTCTAAAGGACTCCGAAAATCTTAATATTTCTTACCAATAATGTTAATGGTAAACACAAATGGACTTACACAAAAAAACCGTAAATTCCTTCTACAATCCTAAAGTCAAAACTAAAAACCGTGCACACTAAGTTTCGTCACTCCGTATCCGGTAACATCCCTTCCCTAAAGTGAGGTGCGCTCGTAGAATCCGTTCGGAATCAAACTGCGGTGAAACAGTTTCGAGGCAGCGGCGGCGCGGCGGCGCGAGTTCCCAGCTAATGTATTTAGACAGCTTTAGCTATGTCGCAGCCTGCGACTACCGACGTAAATATATGTAGTAGAGGTACACTCTAGTTTGTTTGTAGTGATAAAATTAGTGTATCTAGATGCGCTAAGTTTAGTGTAGGAAGTTTATTTTCACCTCACTATCGTCACAGATTCAGTCCGCATTTAGGTATGAAGCTACAACCAGCTACGCGGCGGGCTCGGTTTTTCGAATCAGTGGGCGTAACATAGTCAAAAGATATATGAGTTACGCGATATAAAGAGAGGCAATTTCTAGGTAAATATAATTAGGTAATGAACGCTGTGCGACCTGAATTGCACTTTATTGTATGGTAACAAAAGTCGCTTTTTATTTAATTGATTTTGCGTATTGAACAATCTGTACTAATCTGTGCTATCGTGTGAAATTAACGAGGAAGAGGAATGCATTGGAAAGTGTATCGAATGTTTGCAATCTTCTTGGGGATAAGAAAGACAAAATACCAAAATATCTCGTGTTCTATTTTTAGAAAAATTTCGGAAAAACACATTAATAACTACGGTGGCGTTCGGAAGTTTCTGCCTACCCCGATGGGAAAATGGCGTGAGTTTATTTTTTTGTACATAATAATTACACTAACTACTAAATAAGGAAAGTATCTAAGTAAAAACAAGCATGGCAACTCAGTTCAACAAAAACCATATAAAAATACTTTGTTTAAAATATAGGAAGTTTATAGAGTGCCGCTAGCGGCACTTTATCGACATAGTGACAATGACAATGCAATGCTTACGGCATTTTAGCCGGGCCGAGGCAGCGCCACTTTATCCGATATATACACTGCCTAAAATATAAGACCAAGCTGTAGGTAGAAACAAATGTGGTACAAGGCTTTCAGGATGCCTACCACGAGCTCTTAGCGCGATCCATTTTAGGACCTAAACTGAACTGTTCTTCTAATTCGTACCATGACGTTAGTTTAACGATTCAATTTAGGCCATGCCATCTGACAGCGATTGTCCCAAACTGAGTCGCAAGTTTTGGTTTCATTCATTCTTGTTTGGTACCATGACGTCCATATAGCAGCTCAACTGAAACGCTCAACTGTCAAAATAAGCGATTCAATAAAAGTTACTATTTCTCTAACATAAACTGAAACGTTTGGTGAATTATTGACGAAAATAAAGTTTTTTAGTGCTATTTTAGTGGAATTTTACAAAAACCAATGTAAGTGAGCTTTAATATTTCTTTTAAAGTCTAAAATACCTATTTTATATGCCTTTTTTAACCGCATTAGTTTTTGTCTAACAGATTTCTGATGAACTACTTTTATTTGAGTTTTTTGAGGAAAATTCTGCCTCACACTATGCCCACTATGCCCCAACTCAACTCACACAACTTTGTTTACTCTGGTACGTTCGAAACAGAAACATAATTTGTTTTATTAGGTCGAAATAAAAAATATATTTTCCTATACTTAATAAATAGCAAAAGGTAAATAAATATCTACTTTGACTAAGAATTATTTTAACAATAGTTACCGTATTAACGTGGAATCTTAAAAAAACTGTTGAGTGTCTGTTTTACTTTAAAGTAATGATACTGAGTTAAGAACAAATAAAATTTTACTTGCTTCTGAACGTGTCTGACACTAAATAATGTGCGCGAAACAAACTTATATGACAATAATAGCGTTGTCTCGTTTTCACCAAAAACGTTCCAAACGCGGCCGCGCGGTTCAGCCACAGATTGCGATCTTTCATTCACTTTTAACGATCCAAATGCCGCTGAGTTTATTGGACGTCATGGTACGACTTTGAAGCGATGCAGTTTAAGAACCTAAACTGAAATGCCTTGCTTTTGAATCGTTTTTAAATAAATCATGGTAGGCATCCAGGTCTGCTAAAAAGCTGAAAACAAAAACATTGAAATCCAATGCTATAATACTGTTTTCCCTAGTCATCGGAGCGTTGTATCTGTTGAATATTGTTATACGAAAACAGTTGGTATGTATAATTAATAACTTTGCTAACACTAACAGTTTTCTTAATACTTATGAATATGTTATTTCTTTAAATAAATTCTACGTACATGCTGAAATGTCAGAATAAATTTTCATAACGGTTATCAAAATATTGTCCCTAAGACCAAGTTATGTTTAGAAAGCCGAGTTAGGCTAGCTTAAGATTAATTGCGGACCTAAATAAAGCATTTTGTGGAATACTAGGTCTGTCTCTGTGGTCTGTGGTTGGCTCCAGAATTCTGTAAATGACCAAGAATTAATTTAAAGCCTCTATTGTTTGTAGAGCAGTGGCAGCTCAGTGGTAACGGCCGTGACTTACGAGTTTGTAGGTCATAGGTTCGAACCATTTTTTTTTTTTTTGAATTTGGGAAATTATCAAATAACTTCTCCCACTCTGGGCGGAGCGGGAGCGGGCGTGTCAGACTTTTACTGACTAAAACCCCCCGTGTTCCTTCCGTTGCCTGTGTGCCGGGACCGCGATATCCCTTCCGGACAAACTCGCAACCCTGACAGACATTGGCCCTTACGGACCCCGTCCGTTGGTGCTGACATCTCTTTGAGGCGCGCGTGGTACACAACGCGCCGTCGACCCGGGCCGAACGGCGAGCTATAGATTCGAACCCTGACAGGTGCTTTAATTTTTATAAATAATTTCGTCACCACCTGCTCTCAAAACGGTGATGGAAAATATTGTGAGGAAACCGGCATGTCCTAGAACCAAAAATTCGAAGACATGTGACGTCTACCAACCCGTACTGGGCCCGCGTGGTGGATTACGGCCCACTCCCTCTCACTGAGAGGAGGCCTGCGTCCCAGCAGTGGGAACATTACAGGTTGCTTATGCTCTATTGTTTTGTGTCTTTAAAACGGTTGCTTATTAAAAATACTTCTGTTTTTCGATACGAAGTCTACTGTCGTAAATAAGAAACAGGAAAGATTTAAACAAACTTAAACCTTTTGTTTTGTCCAATTGTACTCAAAATTAACTATCGAAAATCTAAACTAATATTTGAAAGAGAAAAGATTTGTATTTTTGTTTTTATATTGAATAAACTCAAAAACTATTGGACCAATTTTAAAAATTCTTTCACCAGTGGGATGCTATATTATCATTGAGTAATATAGGCTATAATTTATAAAGATATCACGCGGGCGAAACCGCTGGCAGAAGCTAGTGTTCTATACAGCAAAATAATAACATTAAAGAAAAATGTAATAATTTGAATAATAAAATTAAACATAATATTTTTAATATTTTTTTATAATATTTTAATAATAATATTTTTATAATAGTTTTTTTTTAAATTTGATAATAACAATTTATAAATTTATTTCTAAATAAATATTATATTATAGTATAGATATAAATAATACTAGTGGTAGCCCAGAGGTCGAAATTCAACCATAATTCATTATATTTTAAGTTGTATAGTACATACTAATTCCATGCTGCCATGTCATGATTCTAAGGTAGCCATCTTGTGTCAAACGCATAGTAGATTGTGTAACGTTTTTATTTATTAATTTAATTTATTTCTAATATATATTATATAAAAATATTAGCTTTCTGCACTCCTTCTCCATAGAGACTTTAACTGTGCCAAATTTCATACTCCTCCGTCCGCGTAATTTTCGCAAAAAGGGGTACAAAGTTTTTGCTTCACGTATTAATATAATAATTCTATCTATCTATAGCTAAAAGGAGTTAACCCCTGACTATTGCTCTCTCAGTTCATTGACATTAGGATGATAAGTAAAGGTTGTTTTGAAAAAGCGTGTTTAATAACTTAATGAAGTTTCAATTAATTAGGGAGCTAGTTTACATTCAAATCTATGCAAATAAATAAATAATATATACGGTACATAATATAACAGAAAAAAACAATTTTTGTTAAATTTATGTGTGTCTGTCTGTCTGTTTATTCCGGTTAATCTCGACGGGACGGGACTTGCTTTGGCAGATAGCTGATGTTATAAGGAGTAAGCTACTTTTCTTTAAGGGACCACGTGGGCGAAACCGTGGGTAGCGGCTAGTAAAAAATATAAATTCTGACTTTTAAATGTAATTGAAATAAAAGTAAGGAAAAAAGAGTAGTTACATACATTTACATACTAATTATAATAAAATCTTAGATTAGTAAGAAAATTCTGACTTAAAAATACAGAGCTTTCCCCGAAACTGATGCCATACTATTCCTTAGTCTTGACTGTAATCAGAAATTAATTAATATGTTACTAACGAACCTGTATCAAGTTGAAGTCACATGCAAGTAACAGCAATCGGTACACATCAGCGCAAGTTGGGAGCTAATTCGAGCGGAACACGAGGTGTACTGTTTAGGGAACATTCTGTATATCACCTTGTACGTAGTGGATGACATGAGTTGAAGCGAGGAGATGCGGTGAATTTGCAGTATCTAAACATTAGAAGGTGCTACCAATGTAAGACATTTTAGAAGTAACAATAATTGCCCCATTGGTCTAGAGGTCGCAAGCGTTACTGCTGAGCATGAGTTCCTAGGTTCGATTCCCAGGTCGGGCAGTGTTATTGGGTTTTTACATCTCTGGAATTTCATTTCATTTCATTTCTGGAATTTCTCGGCTAGCAGCCCAGAGTCTGGATTTGTGCATGGTTGATGGCAATAGGCTCGCCCCTTATTACATGGTTATAAAAGTACCTGGAGAATTTTAGGAACACCTTCCACCATCCACATTTCGCCAGTTGTGTCACTAGGCTCTTCAAAATGAGTACCTACACTATTACTTTACAATGTTTGCATTGCAAACTTAAGTGTAGAGACGCCCTGGGCGTCGGGAATTGCAGGCCGATTCCCGGCCACTGCAGGCGCGGGCTTGCGGACGGTGAGCAATGTGTAGCTCGCCGACCGATTAGGACGCCCGAGTCGACGGCGCGTTGTTCCACGCGCGCCACATAGAGATGTCAACACAACTGACGGGGTACCCTAGGACCGATGTCTGCCGGGGTCGCAGGAAAGTCCGATAGTCATACCGTGGCCTCTGAAACAACGGGTGAGTTTGAGCCAGTAAGAGTCTGACACGCCCTCTCGCTCCGACTATAGCGGGACTATTTGATAATATGCCAGTAAAAAAAAAAAAAAAAGTGTAAACGCCTCATTACTTAAAGAAAAGTACAGCATGTTCTACATTATGCGGAGATAATGATAATGAAAAACACAGTTGAATAATTAAAACAAGTAATACCTAGTTTAGATAAAATATTATTATTTAAATGTCTTTGACATATCTCGGGACCCTAGGGTCCCGGACCTTTTTACCTAACTCCTAAACTTACTACTGCTATACCAATGAAACGGGAAATATTAACAAAAACATTAATTATATTCGATACTACCTTCCGCCAGCGGCTTCGCCCACGTTATGTCTTTATAAATTATAGTCTACTAGCTGCATCCCGCGATTTCACACCCATAAGTCACGCTCCCGTGGGAATATCAGGATAAAAGGTATCCTATATCCTTTTCCAGGACATGGTCTACCCATGTGCCAAATTTCATCCAAATCAGTTTAGCCGTTTTAGCGTGAAAGCGTAACAAACAAATACACTTTCACATTTATAATATTAGTTAGGATGTTACTCAGTGATAATATGTCATCCCACTGGTGAAAGATTTTTTTAAATCGATCCAGTAGTTTTTAAGTTTATTCATTACAAACAAATTTACAAAATCAAATCTTTTTCTTCATAATATTATTAATTATTATAGTTTAGAGTTTATCCAGAACGGATTTGTGAAGGTCAGATCGGCAGTCGTTCCATGTAAAATACTGCTATTCAGCTGTATCTGGTAAGACTGGAATCTGACCTCAATATAATTGGGAAACAGCTAAGTAGACGGCGATTATATTGGATATTTTATTTATAGAATACTTTGTTTTTACACAAACGATATTCTGTTAAAGGAAGTTAGTCAACTAGAGGTAAGCGCAGTAATAATACGTGGAAATTATAGGCTCTTAATGTCACATCAGTTATATTACTAGGCTTTTGTATGGATTTAACCCAGGCACAGATGAATACTGATAGTTCACTCTCCAAAATCATTTAAATAAAAAGCGACTCTTGCTACCACACAATAAAGTACAATTCAGGTCGCACAGCGCTAATTACCTACAGTTATATTCACCCAGAAGTTGCCTCTATTTGTATCGCGTAACTTTTATAGCCAATACAATTTCTAAGAAATCTTCACGGTAAAACAATAGGGAAGATGTCAAAAAACGTTTTTTAGTGCTTGGAGATTATACAAAAATTTTGGACACGTATTTTTTCTGTTTTTACGTAATCTAAAGTTAAAAATTAATACATTGAGTTAAAATGTGCCATGACGTCACGATTATGTAGATGTTATACTTACTTGTGACGTAGCGACCCCCCTCCCCAACTGAAAATGCGTTTTACCTAAGTATTTTGTTATTAATATGATAAAGCAAAAAATACGTGTCTAATATTTTTTTATTATCTGACTGACGGACCTTTACCCAGGCATCATCCTTATTACCGGTGTCGCGTCGCGTTAGTCTCCACGAGGCTTATATGTTCTGACTTCGGTACGCTCACTGAATTGGCTCGACAAGACGAGCCCGCCGCGTGCTTGTAGCTTTATACCTAACTAAAATGCGGAGTGAACCATCTGACTTCATTCTGTGACCTGGGTAGATTTGGACTAAAATAGTTGTGCCGAATGAATATGACGAAATTAGGAAATGTAGCCGACACTTATCCGTACAGGTTACCTACCATATTCTATTCATTTTATGATAACTGTTATTGACAAATGGTGCAGAGCTGGATCATTACGAAATCAAACGTTGATTACATGGATTATTGGTTCTTTAGCATCAATCTGCCAAGCCTTTTCCCAACTTTACTATGTCGGGGTCGGCTTCGAGTCTAACCGGATGCATCTAAATACTAGTATTTTGCATGGAGAGATCTGACCTCCACAACCCAGTTACTGGGTAACTCGATACCCGTTGGTAAAACTGGATTATCCTTAACGATTGTCAAAGATCTACAAACTGCCTAGTCTGTTTCCGACTATGTTAGGGGTTGGCTTCCAGTCTATCGGATGCAGTATCCTGAATTTACTTGAAGCAACTGCTTATCTGACCTCCATAACCCAAGTGAATCGTGTTACCCAGTGAATACCTACTAGGTAACACGATATCACTTGGTAAGCCTGATTGCCTGACTTTCGGACTTCTGACTAACCGTAACGACTGTAGAAATGACAAGATCTACAAATGAGAGCCGGGACCACCGGATTAACGAGCTTTCTGAGGCACGGAAGGGCCTGCCTCGATATGTAATGGATCACCCATCCAAGAACCGACCACGGTAAGCGTAGCTTAACCTTCGATCGACCCTTGCGGCTGTTATTATTTAGTCGCGATCCCCTCCCCTTATTGATTCTTTAAGACAGCTAATAATAATGGCTTAAATGCTAATGGCAATAAATGACAACAATTAGATAGCTGCATTCTAATTGCGTAACACACAATTAGTCACAATCTGAATCTTTTTGAAGTGCAAGATATTGCAATTTTTTTTTTATATATTGCTAATATACTGCTAATATATTAGCAATATATTACTTCATAATTTCGAAAAAAAAAACTACATAAATAACGCAATCAATGTTTTTGAACTGTCAAAATGAAACGGATTGTGATTGATCGTGTGTTATATATACAATTAGGTTTCTAATCAAGAAATACCGAAAAAGGTCAAAGTCTAATAAAAATGTGACGGTAAAAAGGAAATACATAAAGATTAAAATTTTATATTATCTTTCCATTTAAACTCGGCTGTAAACGGATAAGAGACGTTAAATTATAACTGTTTTACATTAATTTTAGTGCTCGTAAAAACTTGTCATAATCTGACAGACAGTGGCAACGTTTTGCGCTATTTGTGTAAAAGATTAGGTACAGTACAACTATTTTCTTGGTGCACCGGACGCTCTCAATCGACTTATACCTAGCTGCACCTAGTGCAAAGGCAAGGCAACTGATAGGAATCCGACGACTCACGAAACACGAAGTTTGCCGACATACTTTAAGAAAATAGTTGTACTGTACTTTATTAGTTCAAATGTTAGGAAAAATTGAGGTCTAAGTTGAACACTGTGCTCTGACATAAGATCATACGGAAAACTTTTGAAAGAAAAATGGCTTCTGCAGTTCGCTAGTGTGGCTTTCGGGTCAACGTGATTTAGATACGTGATCGTTTTTTAAGATGATTTGTGACTAACGTTAAAAGACTCATCTTTACTTTTAAAATAAAATAATTTAGATATCTACTCTCAGTTTTTATTTATTTATTTATTTAACACTTTACACACAAATGTACATAGGCGGACTTAATGCCATAGGCATTTTCTACCAGTCAACCTTTGGGTGATGCAGAGATAAACAGTGGTAGGTGCAATAACGAAAATTGTGGAATAAATATTTATTTTAATATACATATACCTATTAACCTATATATACAGGGTGTAACAGAAACCCTATTGCTATCCTGAAGCACTAAAGATAACAGCTTGTATAGAATCACTATACATAGTTTCAGCTCAAAATAAAATACCCTAAGAATTGATACCAAATTTTCGGTTTCATATGTTTCTTAAATTCAAATCATAACAAACGTGTCACCGCACTACGTAGGTCAATAACTTTCCACGTTACTTTGCCAATATAACGAAAAATCTCTTCCGTAATTCTGCGCGCCTAGTACCGTAGTAGCCTACCGCAGGCGGCGTTCTTTGTCGGCGCGAACTGACGAAATAAAATATGCCGCCGCTGCGCCGCACCACATGCCGCGCCGCCAAAACGATGGCGCGCGCGCGCGCAATAAACCATACCTACTTTACCTTGATGTAAAAGTTAATGCGTAATTAGTAATTATTGATTTGCAGTTGAAGCTTCGTGTAGACTGGCGTGACGCGACAGCCGGACGCGACTCTAACAAAACAATTTCTAAGAATTCTCATTCATGTATAACAATGACCGGTGTCGCGTCGCGCCACACTGTACGGGGCTTTACTCGTTAATATCAAGCCAGAAATTGCACGTAAAAACTGAGATAACTTACGTAAAAAATCGAAACAAAGTTTAGGTATGTTAACTAGTTTCATCTCTTATTATTAATTACTTATTACCGAGTAAACAGTAAAATCTTAATTAAAGCTTTGCTTATTTGAGTAAATTGACTTACATTTGTAAAGATGGGGTTCGATGTGTTACCTTGGTATTGTATGCACAAGGCCGCTCGCTTGTTCATGGACACCTGAACATTGCGTAGCATGTCTGGTGTTATTGTCCTGAAAGCGGCCTCAATCCGCACTTTCATAAGGTCCATTGTATCACATTGCACTGCGAACACTACATTTTTAATGTACCCAAATGTACACAAAAAAAAGTCTAACGGGGTTAGGTCTGGGGATCGCGGAGGCCAAGCTACGCTTCTACTACCACGCCCAACCCACTGAGGAAAGCGCGCAACTAAATAATGGCGCACATCTCGAGCAAAGTGTGCCGGTGCACCGTCGTGTTGAAAAATTAAATTATTCCCCATCACAAGATTCACATAACTTAACACTGGTAGCTCCATGAGGATCCACTCCATCGTCTAATTCATAGCACTTTTGAACCAAAATCTGGCGAAACTTCTAACTGGTTTTAGTACCACTCGCAAAAGACCACACGAGCCAAAAAATCTGCCGGTATCAGCTCCTGGGTGCGACGGAATTGGTATGGGTGTTGACCGTCATTGCTCAGCACTCGCCATACCTGCATATGGTTAGAGGCACCCAGCGCTAATGCAGCTCGACGTGTGCTAGTTGCTAGTGCGTGGATTGAGTTCAAAACGCTCCAATACGGCCTCTTCAAATGCTGGATCGGTAGTACTCGGGCGACCCTCTGAAGCAGGTGCGTGGAATGACCCAGTTTGGTACAGACGATGTACCATCCGACTAAAACATGCCGACGAAGGCAGCTGTCGACGCTCAGCATCTGGTCTACCTTCAATAAAACGGCGACGGTACAGTTCTTGGGCAGCTCGCAAATTACCATGTTCTGCGTTCTGCGACACACATCATCATTTCGTAATATTCGCTATTACTTAACGACATTTTGCAAACACAACAAAAAAAGTCAAATATCTGATGCGCGTATCACAGGGATAGAAACAAGTGGACTAGACGGAGACGCGGAACAGACAGACGTCGACTGACGAGCTAAGAGCTAAGCAATAACAACAATGCTAAATAAAGCTTCTATTCCCTGCTATTCTGGTACTTAAATATTCTTTCTTTAAATTTAGGTACCTACCTATAGGGTAGCTGTCCTATTTGTGTCCACTACTATTAAAAAATATTGTTCAAGAATTCAAGATTATTTTACATCCTAATAATAATTTCAACTAAACTCCGTTAAACTTTTAAGTAAATCTAACACATCAGAGCAGACTAATTACGTAATTCAAATGTAAAATTGAAAAATCATTTATTTTTTTGAGGGTGGGAAAATCGTCAATGACTCAGCTCTCGCCCTAGGTGGGGCGGAAGGAAGAGACTCTTACTGACTAAAACCACCGTGTTCCTTCAGTTGCCCTTGCATTCTGGGGCCGCATTATTTCGTTAGATCATTCCTGCAACCCCGGAAATTCCCAGAACTCCGGAAAATCATTCTTATCATTTCAATCCATAAAAAATCATATTATGGAGCCGCGTTAACTCGTTAGAAGTCTGAATTAGAAGTTGTATTTACCAGGATTAATAGAAACTATACGGACTGCAATCGGTTCACGTACCCTAAGACCCTAACCCAATAGGTTTACACACATTATAATGCTTACATTGTGTGTGTAACGACGTAATCAGGGATCTGTGAGCAAACGATTTTCAATTCGGCAATAACAATTCCTGTTACTCATGCGATCCTAGTACTTTTATTAATTTCTCTCTACAGTTAGATGCAGTTTTGCGAGATTATTTATTGACTTCATTATAAAGACGTGTAAACGTGCTCAATCAAAACCAATAGAAATAGAACCCATGTACCAATAGCACCGACAGACCGTGAACTTCCGATAATTCTTTTGGTTAGTCCTACAGAAAAAAATTATGCCCCCGTGCTATTATTTTGTAATAAAAAAAAACTATTAACTTGTTGTTAATAGTTTTCGTCATATTGATTTTAAAAAATAACCTTATTTCAACAATTATGAACGGAACCCATTGTTATTTTATTTGTACTAGGAGAGGAATAAGTTGCGAGGAAATGAATTGAAATGATGTTTTGGGTTCAGTTGGACATAAATTGTTACTAAATCCTTTTTCTGTTCTAAGTTCTAATGGCAAATAGTAATGTTTATTTAAGCAATTAATTCCTGGTTGGATGCACGCGTGTAAGGATTCGATTTTTATGATTAATGCAATGGTACGAGCTGACGATTTTGTGAAACAATTCGTTATAATGCGATCTTCAAGCAAATCGATTCAATGGTAAGGTGAATCGAATCTCCTGGATCGTATGTGTAAAAATATTATGGTATGGGCTCATCATAGTTCAAGTTCATATTTGCCCAAAGTATTGTGCTGACAATCATAAACAGCGAATAGGTAGGTTTATCTGTTTCAAACAAGATCAATTACTTACATACATATGCCGACACTTTTTAACTTGTCTGTTTATGTTAGCACTAAGCGAAGAATGAAACATTTGACGGTTTGATAGAATTTATCATTTCGAATGACATACTTGCGTCCTAATCTGTATTAGTCATTGTGATTTTAACCTACTACATCTGTACCATGTGAATGAAAGTCATTGAATTACGCCGGAAAAGTTATCAATTATTATTTATTAAAAGTTTAGACGTACCTGACTGGCAACTGTAAATAGGTCACAAAATAAAGGTGTTAAATGTTGTTTAAAGTTTTTAGGTTTACGATTTTTGAACGAATTTTTAGAAGATTCAAGAGCACAGGATTCGATCTGTGAATCGAATAAAAAATCGATTAAAAGCAAAACATCTTTCATCCTTATGGCCAGCAAAATAAAAGGTTAGGAATAACGTTAGCAAATTTACAGGAATAATGTTTTTGAATTAGGTATTTACTGTGTTGTAGGTACGATGGTATGGTGGAAGATTACTATGTAGGTAATAATTATCTACAAAGTAATCTTCTACAAAAGGACAACTACGTAAAAAACCAACAAGTGTGTAATGTATCTAAATATTATTTCGTTAAATTTTGATACCTAGTACCTACCAATTAATTGTATTGTAGCTAACAGCACAAACATAACCAAAGTTTTAGAAAAGTCAGTAATAATATTTTCTAAACAAAAAATAAACATGCGGAACCTTTTTTTCAGAAATACCAGGAGTAAGATGTTTATTTTTACTTACAAATAGTTCGCTGACACCGATCAGCTGACTTAGTGCTAGTGATGTGTTTATTTCAATTTGAAAAGTTTGGTTTCTGGTATCAATGTATTAAAAATTCTCATAACTTCCGAACATGTAGAGATAGGATTAAAAAACCCTTCCAATATCGTTGGATATCATCCAAAGAAGCCGTGCCCTTGGTATGTATATACCCTTTCCGTTACACGTTGTATATAATACAATATAAATAAATACAAGAACAGATAAATACACATAAATACACGAATATACTAACACAAATAAGACAAACAATGGGAAAACATTACCGTTGTGATGATACTGCCAGCTTCTTACGAATGTGCTCGCGAACTTTAACTTTAAAGGATAATCGGTTGGTTGCCATCCTGATTTCCTGGGGGAGCGCATTCCACAAGGATATAGATTGAACGAAGAAGGAAGAGTGAATGAAGTCAGTGCGATGAGTGGGATATTGAAGAAGACGATTGTGTGATGAACGTAGAGTTTTATTGTGGTTTGCGCAAATGTACTGAAAGTGGGGGGCTAGATAACTAGGGGAAGAGGGAGAGTCAAGAAATGAAAACAAGGTGGTCAGCGCCCTTTGCTCTCTGCGCTGCCGTATGGGCAACCACTTTAGAAGGGATCGATGCGCAGAGACGTGATCATATTTACGAAGATTGAAAACGAATCGAATGCAATTATTGAGAAGACGGTCTAGTTTGTCGAGGAGATCTGCATTCAGGTCATAATAGCACACATCACCATAATCGATGATAGGGAAAATTAAGGACTGCACAAGCATTGCCTTGGTACTTGATGGTAATAAATTTTTTAGTCTGTACAAAGCCCGCAACGTTCCAGTAACCTTCTGGCTGACCCTAGCGACTTGAGTACGCCAGTTCAGGGTCCCATCGATGTGTAAGCCTAGGTTCTTCACGTCAGTGCTAAATGGAACGATCGTACCGTTGAAGAGAACTGGTGGCAAGGTTGACTCATATACCTTACAAATACTACGAGGACTCCCAATTATACTTGCCTGACACTTAGTAGGGTTTACTGCAACACCAAATTTATCAGCCCAGGTTTTTATTGCAGCTAAGTCCCTATTTAACTTGTCGATAGCGTCAGGTATTTCATCAACCTTCCCTTGACAGTACAACTGCAAGTCATCTGCATACAGATGATATGCACACTGAAGCTCGGAAGTTATAAGATTAATGAAAATAGAGAACAGAAGAGGAGAAAGAATACCGCCTTGGGGAACACCAGCTTCCAAATCACACCAGCATGATGAAGAATCTCCAATATGAATGGACTGCTGACGCTCCTGAAGATAAGAGGAAAACCATTCCAGTGCTTCGGGAGAGACCATAACATAGGACAGAATAGCTAACAGGATGTCGTGACTGACGGTATTAAAGGCATTCGAAAAATCAACCAACACTAGAGCAGTAACTTTGGTGTCTTCTAGTCCTGCCCTTATATCGCCAGTCACTTTAAGGAGGGCGGAAACTGTGCTGTGCCCAGGCCTGAACCCAGATTGAAGTGGGCTAATTAAAGAGTTATGATGAACAAAATTGGAGAATTGTTTGTGTACACAGGCCTCGAGCACTTTGGATAGGAAGGGAAGTATAGAAATTGGACGGAAGTCGGTAGGAAGGGAGGGAGAGTTTTCTCCTTACTGATTTAAAATAATATACTTTAGTTATGCTACCAAAGTGAACTTTGGCAGCATAAAAGTATATTTATCATTTCTTCAAAGATCTTCATTCTTTCAAGATTCAAAAAGTATTTTTTTTTTTATTCTACTTCTTTCTTTTTCGTGTGATTAGTGTGGCTAACCTGGTGTCAGAGTTTTTATGTCGGCCATGGACCTCTGGCTTGGCTTCACATGCCATCGAGAAATATCTCTCAGGCATGCCAGTTTCCTCACGATGTTTTCCTTCACCGTTTTTGAAGCAAATGACAATTCTACAATACGCACATGAATCCGAAAAGTCAGAGGTGCGTGGCTTGGGTTCGAACTCGAGACCTTAGAATTCGAACTTACTTACGATGAAATGGATTAATCCTTTCGCATTCCTCGCCAGTAAAAGAATATGTAGAGAAAATTAAATCCAATCCTACAATTTCACTTTAGGTACGTTGAAAAATCAATACCATTTTCCACCTACATCCTCAAAATAATCCAGCTGCACTTTTACCAAAAACTTCCATTTCACCTGTCTTCAAAATTCGCCGTACATTTCACTAAAAAGTTTTCAATCTCGTAAAGCTAGCCGTGTCGATGGGAAGCGAACATTTTCCTACGTCAGTTTCATTAAAAATCTCGCTACATCCGCCTCACAAAAGCGTACTGACTCCCATCATATTTTTAATCTTCTAGCAGAACAATACGTCTGGTGTTGGCATAGAAAATATCCTTATACATGTAACCTATGGTCATTTAAAAAATGTCAATATCCTTGCTTATTTTGTAGCTGCGTGAAGAGTTAATTTATTTGTAAGGGAAGTTTTATATATAAAAAAATAATAAGGTGCCTCTCTCTGGAGCCCTGACCGCCAGTAGCTTGGACCTTGTTAGCCCCGATACCGGTGGGCTACTCTTATATACATTTTTTTTTTATAATTAGAAAAATATAATTTATAATAATAAAAATGGTTTGTAAATTAGGCCTCTCGAACAACAACTGGCGTTTTATTATATTCTTATTTTCGTGTGGTTAGTGACTAACCTGATGTCAGAGTTTTAAACCCGCCCATGGGCTTTGACTTGGCTTCACATGCCGTCGAGAAATATTTCTCAGGCATGCCGGTTTGCTCACTATGTTTTCCTTCACCGTTTTTGAAGCAAGTGATAATTATACAATACGCACATGAATCCGAAAACTCAGAGGTGCATGCCTTGGGTTCGAACTCGAGACCTATGACTTGGCAGTCCGACGGTCACACCACTAGGCTATCACTGCTAGATCAGTCTAAGGTCAAAGTGTTACCATCGACGTGCAGTCGAGTGTACCTATTTGTCTGCCAAGGTAACTAAACAAACAAAATATGTCAATAGTGCATGATTTCACCCTGTAACACGTACCACAAACACACCGCAACCACAACACGTGGATGGGCGCTAATTTGTATGAAAATGAATAGTTTATTCACACGGACCACATTTGACTTTCATAATCAACCGTGTGAGCGATACCGGTCACATCAAGGCCATGTCGCAGTCACAAAGCAACCACCAGCGAGACCACGCACTAACGGCCGCCACACAGCAAATACAAAGTTGCGTCGACGCGACGACACTGGAGTCGATCTGTCTCTCTGCAAACACTAGCCACATAATAACCACATCGTAATTACCAGCGTTAACGCAACCACATCAAAATTTTGACACTATTCACACGCAACCCTGAGGACCCACGTTTTGTCGCTGCGATGTGGTGAGTTTGGGGTACGCGTGATCGGCCCTTTAGAGCAGATTTTTGACATTTTTGCATTTGAGATTTAATTTTTGACGGCAACTTTTGACAGATTTTCCGTGCAAAAAATTAAACAAACGTTAATTTTATTCCACGGACATTGTTTTTTTAATGATAACGAGTATGACTGCCTAGGAGGTTGTTGGTTGCTTAAAACTATGCTATCCTGTAAATTAAGACCTGCAGCCAGGGCATAAACTTTATTATCTAAGTGATTCGACCTCGGCTTAGGGCTTGACTGAGGGCGGGGGCAAGGGATAAACTGGATCGGATATTCGGATAAAATATTCCACAGATAAAGATAACTGACGTCATTTATTTGTATTGTTTCAGGGCGCCATTGAAGAAATAACCTTGCATACTGGTGCTAGTGACGACACAATAAAGTATATTTGCAACAAGGTAGGTATTAAAAATATTAGAAAATTACATACTTTGTTTTCACTTCATTTGTTTTTGTGCCCTTTTTAATGTTTTTTGACATTCCAGGCTAGAAGTATTACAGATATAGTTAGTATTATATTTACATACATTCAGATTCTTGTCGCTTTCTGCTGCTGTTCTTGTTGAAGCTCGATGTTCTAACTTTTTGGAATCTTTTTAACGCAAGTCGATTCTCAAAAATTGTAGCTATTAAAGCTACTCACAGAAAATAGAAAGCTACTCACAATGTGACGTATTTTTCCAAATTTTACAATACTAATTATTTATCAATTTATTTTTTATTTTTTATAAATATGCCTTTATATTTATAATTTATGCAGTTTTTTATATATTTTTATTAACACGCAGAGCGTTAAAAAGATTTGAGACTACATTTTTCCAAATTTATTCTTATTTTCGTTTCGGCGATTAAAACAATTGGGGTAAATTCGTTCTGGCTTTCAAAATCTTGCAGTAATTAAAAATTGGCTAGCTTTTAATGTACATAGAAACGTTAGGATATTTAAATTATTTATTCAATCAAATATATTTTTCGTTCTGTTCGCTAACAAAACAGCTGTTCGATTCTGTAAAAATATCACCGTGAAACTTAGGTGAAGTGAGCGTGAAGTGATCTGTCAATAGTGTTAATCCCTAGCATCCTGCCGGTCGATTCTGTGGCAGTGACAGCTCACTTCACGCTCACTTCACCTAAGCTTCACGTTAATATTTTTACAGAATCGGCCGACAGGTCTAAAATTCGCTCTTTTATTAACCGATTGCAAGTCTTATTTTATTAGGAATTCTTCCCTAGGCTAATTTTTAATTTTATTACCTTAACTACTGGAACAGAACTCAATATTAACTCACCGTTAAATGTCAAGCTGTCTTTGTCATTTTTAACTGTATTTCGACAGCGACAGAAATACTTTTAAACAGGTCTTGGGACTTGCACCACAAATCACTAAATACATTTAGCACTAAACGAATTTAAATTCTCGTTCAATTCCTGTCAACGGTTTGGAAACTTTAATAAAAGAGACAGGATGATGTTTTAAAAATATTATGTTTGCTAATGTTTAGTGCTAAATGTATTTAGTGTTTTGTGGTGCAAGCGTGCCTTAAAGCTAACTTGGGTTTCAGTAAAGTGTGTATTTGCGGGCTATGTCAGTCATTTTTTTTTTTATAAGTATAATTAATTTCTAATAAGTAAACCGGTTTTGTTTGAAGTGGTATCACTTTTTAACATACATAATTTTTTCGTAGATGGAATCAGACACTGACACAGTAAGTGCGTAACTTGTTTGAACGAGTCTTCTAGTAGTGTAGTAGAAAAAATATTTTAATTTTAATAACTCGATTTTTTTTATGGCCTTAAGAGCCATACTTCACCGGGCCGCTATGGCGGCGCAGCCAGGTCGCGTCGCCAACAAAATGTACGGATGGCTGTGTAACCAAGCGGACGCCAGGGGAGCCACTCACCTTATAGCTGTATACATTTAGTTGGCAGCGCGACCTGACGACGTCGCCATGGCGTCCCGGTGAGGTATGAGTCTAAGGCGCATGGTTTTCGTAACATTAAAAATCAAGTAAAATAAAACAAAATTTTAACTTATGCTTAAATGTTATATATATTATGGACGGTGCTCACTGCGAGCATTCGTTTCCCGGTTTTGCAGGCATTCGTTGCGCAAACGTTTGTTACGCGACTGCGCCAGCGCAAAGTGTGCGTCTTGTCCATAGATATAAATATTTCTATGGTCTTGTCACTGCATCTAGTCGCTGCAACAAGAAGAAGAGTTCTCGTTGGAATCTGTGTCTTGTCTCGAACTCGCCGCGAATAATGCGGAGGTTCGATCAAAATTTTAAAGAAATGTCGGCCACAGCCTCTCGTTACGTCTAGTCATTGAGCTGTCGCAGTCACATGTTGCGCCATGTCTAACATTCATTCGCGAAGCAGACAGTTTGGTGAGTACTGAATGTTCGTTCCGTAACAAAAGCTCGCGCAACGAATGTTTAAAAACAAAATCGTGAAGCGAATGCACGCGGTGAGTACTATCCAATGTTTGTCTGAAATATGCCCAGAAACACTGGTATAAAAGAGGGCTTGAAGTAGTCTAGATTTGAATTAGAAAGCTTTGGCAAAATTTTAATTTTCTTTTTTAATCTACTTCAAAAAGGAAATTATGTATTCAATCGGGTTTTAATATTAGTTGGATAAGGATAAGTTAAATCATGTTTTTTTTTTTTTCATATCCCGATATTATTCGTGTGGTGACTAGCAAAAACGTTGTATTAAAAAATCCCAATTAAAAAAAAAAAGATAATTCAATCTATGAAAAATTACTAAACCTGTTATAAATGTCTAACACCTCAAAATTCTAACACAATTGATTTGGCTTTTTGTCCTTGTACTTTAATCAATCTTTGCGCTTATTGCAGTGTTGTTGTTAAACTAGTGTGAAGAAAAATAACCAATAACCTACATCGTTTCTATTTTTCAATAAAAAATCTCACATTTTATTACAACTTTCAACAGTTACGTGGAGACGATGTACTTCCTACAACGACAACAGGTAAATATCTATTAAATCCATGTTATGTGTGTGTTGTAGTGTGGGATGACCCCAGGTAGATGGACCGACGACCTTAAAAAGGTGGCTGGGACAAACTGGATGGAAGGCGGAGGATAGGATAGATTCACAGATTTCAGATTCATTTATTTGCAAAAACATGGCGTTATAGCCATCGATTTATATCGAAGGATACGCCCTCACCATACCTACGTCGCGCGAAAACTGTCACTTGTGAAATGAGCGAATTCGCTCATTTCGAACATCATTTCCTGATTCGTCATAGTTCGTGACACATCGGAGTAACTTTCTCGTTTTTAATACACACAGCTGCACAAAGATGCCTTGTTGTGCCTTCAGGAAATGTACCAACAACTCCAAAAATACAAACAAAACTAAAGGTATTACTTTTCATGCGTAAGTAATTTTTTTTCAAATTTATTACGGTTTCAAAAATAAATAATATGACGGATGATGACATATAACAAAATTTTCGTTCTCATGACAACGAACGATAGGGTAGTGTAGCGTTGACAAAAAAAAGTTTAAAAGAATTTAGGGAGTATGGAGGTTACATTATAATTTTAAAATATTTTAAAAGCCGGATTTTTTTAATGTATTTTTTTTTAGATTAACTTTTCTTTGCAACTATGTTTTTGAATACAAAATTATAGGTACATAAACAATTTAATAAAACGTTAAATTAAATAAAGTTATGGCAACAATATCAACCCCCACATGGTAGCATTCACTCAAACATGTTTTCAATAAATTAGCCCAAGTTTCAGCTGATAGTCCGTTACCTAAAAATATACCACTGGGATTTTCCAGCTTTCGTTCATGCATACTAATATTAAAACATACGCCTGAGTCGCTATTTCGCACGATTTTGCCGAGCCAGCGCCGAAATCTACGACGCCTGCAGTCTTCTTTCCAGTTCACGTAGTTTGGTGGCGAAGAGCCATCTCGTCAGCAATTAATGTGCAGTATATTCGCTGATAACAATAAATTTATTTTTTCTAAAACCTCTAGCGCTTGCTTATTAAAGTCAAGATCACCCGAACTGTTATCGTACCATTTTCCTCTGTCGCGAGGGTGTGGCAAAGATCCATTAAATATTTTTCTTGATATTGTTTGTAAACTCTACCGCTTCTGCTTTCAAATTCAATTCAATTATAATATCATTGATAAAGACTAAAAACAAACATTTTATTATTTCAAAACAACCTCGTTTTAAAATTAAGTACCCTTTTTAAAACGAGTATGCTGACGGTACAGCGACAATTCTCTACGTCATTGTGTGACAGATGACAACTTAAGCACAAATGCGGTCATCTTTTGATGCATTATGGCGTATCCTTCGATATAAATCGATAATTATAGCCCTTAAATCTGTCATGAGAGACGGTAACGTCCCAAACCGTCAAGCCCCGCTGACTCTCATGAGAGTCACCTGACTCTCATGTGAGTCAACGGGGCTTGACGATATGGGCGCATGTGTTAGGTGACTTACGCGGCTTATTTTATGGCCTGACGGATATACTCGTCAACTAAGCTCTGATTTCGCCAATGAAACTGACCGCGATCAGCATTTCTAAAACGCGTTCAAGAGCTGTCAGTGTCAAAATTGTTACGGAATATTGTACACTAACGCTCTTGAACGCGTTTTGATGTGCTGAACGCGTTCAATTTCATTGGCGAAATCCGCACTAAATCATTGAAAATATAATATGCAACATCGATTTCTTTTTTTATGTCCAAATTACGGGAAGTGCGCGTCAATATCAAACCGCGAGGCTTGATCGATTGAATATTATATCACCGAAATACATGAAGAGATCAAGGGGTTTATTTATATACGTAGCTTAAAATTAAAAGAAGTGTAACGTCAAAAATGTAAGGTTAAACAGCCGCTTATCATTTAACTTCATGCAACGTTTATATAAAAGAAGCATTGTAAAGCGCACCGCTCATTTGGACTGGTGGCACCGCCTTGCAAAACCCTCCTCTATCACTTTCTTTTTGTATGAATTATCGCATACTTCAGACGGGCCGCATAACACTTTTTTGTATAAAATAAATAAATACATAAAAAACAAATTAAAATTAGAAGAAGAAAAAATGCGTTGCGCTGCAGCCCGATGCAGCTGTAATACTCACGTATTTCCTAACAATTAAATAACTTTAAAAGACATCATTAAAATTAGTCTTGAATTCTTGCAGAACCGTTTCTGGCCGAAAAAGGAGAGAGAGGGGAAAGGGGGGAAACGGGAGAGAAGGGTATGAAAGGAGAATTGGGCTTGACTGGTACTAAAGGAATAAAAGGTGAAAAGGGGGAACAAGGTGATCTTGGTCTAAAAGTGAGTAAGCACAGTTTTTTTTAATTTATTTTTTATTTTATTTAATAATATGGTTTTTGAGTTTCCATATTTAAGATTGTTTTTTTATGGCAAATACAAAAAAAAAAAAAAAAAATGAACAATTCACTCATCGTGTGTGACGACAATGGCCTGTTTTCTTATTCACTCCATCGCCTATAAACCACAAATTACTTTCACCTACAATACATTTCTGATGCAGATACTAGCCAAATACCTTACCAAGTTCTGTTACATTATAAATAATAATATTGTTGTTGTTGTTATTGTTGTAATATTGTTTTATTATAATATATATACCTTAATTCTTTTTCCAGGGTGATCTGGGACCGCTGGGACCAAGAGGTCAACAAGGACTAGTTGGCAAAACAGGAGCTGAAGGAGTAAGAACTTCAATATTATTTGATTTCATATTCTTAAACTCAAAGAATTTTCGACATGCACAATATTTATTATATGAAACAAATGTGATTTGCATAAATAATGGAAAAAAATAATGGAACTAGAGACATGCCAATTTTTAAGGCTGAACTTACTTGCCGGAAACGGGTGAATCGACACTTTTAAATAATATTATTTCTTCTTTAGGCGATTCGCTCGAAGTTACACTATCTGTAAGTGAATAATTTTTTGGAGTTGTCGATTTGCATACAAATAAATTAAATTCGTGACAACAGTATCAAAAAAAATATTTTTTTGTTTCCTCGCCCGATACGGGCGAACCGATGTTCGCCCGTATCGGGGGTGTAAAGTTTTCGCAACGTTTCGGGCGAATCACCAATAAGCCATTTTAAGTTAAAATGTCAAATAACCGATTATAAATAACACGGCTATTACGTGTTCTCCTCAATTTTCAAAATCATAGAACAATTATTATAAACTCTCAATGTCAACTGAAAAGTTTCAAAAATGGATATCGGACCAAATAGCTTTGAAGTCGAGATTTATGTCATTAAAGAGGATTAATTTGGAAATGTGAAAAGACATCGAAGCTACCAGAAAATTTATATATATTAAAAAAAATACACGGAGTAGGGAAAAACAAGTAGCACGTGGAGTCGTGGTTGTTAAATTCGATTTTAGTTTTGTCAAATTATTTTCAAAGTTAGAGGATTTTTAATGCAAAATAGTTTTAAGAATTTCATAGCCATAGTAAGGAATTTTAGTGATTGTTTAGTTAGTTTAGTTCGGTATACAAGAGCATCGGCACCACTACTCGTATTTATGTAAAACACTGCCTCAATGTTATTGAATGTCTAAATGTAGTTATATGCATCTAACACCAAATTGTAGCATTTTTTTGTTGATTGCTATAAATATACGAGTACTAAACGAACATTCACAAACTTAAGAAAATATCATCTATAGGAGCAAAACTGTTTAAGCGATCACAATGCTCGATCTTTAGGCGTGTGTGCGTGAACAGTGCACACAAACATAGCATCGCAATGAATTTTCCTAAATTCTGTCGAGTGAATTTTGTGCACGGGCTCTTAACTAGAAGTAGATTAAAATGACTAGTGCGAGTCAATAGCTCAGTCACGACCACCGTTTTGCGCGTTTGGCTATAGACACCTATACGTTTACCTTTACCGATGATTGGCGTTGGTATCGGGGATTAATAAAATAACAGAAATAGGTCAGAATCTGATCGTGAGCGTCTTCAACAGGCATGTCAATGTTCACCAAAAGTAGTGTCAAGTCTGTTGCTATCAATGCCAGAAATGAAAGGACCTGCCGGCGAAAGAGGGCCACCAGGATCTGACGGCTCACCCGGTCGACCAGGTGAAACAGTAAGTATTTAATAAGATTATTTAAATTATTTTTGTTTACTTTTTGCTGTGGACGCTTTTAACGTGCACGTTTTTCTATATCGTTCTCACAACATTTACCAATAATTTTAACATGGAGCATTTAATCAGTATTTTGATTTAAAAGAGGGTCCGTGAAGTTTCTTGCTCTTTCGACTCCATAGGAATCTACGCTTTGGACTGGGCAAATAGTTTCATGTTTCTGACTGACCGACTACTTGATAATTCAAAAGTGCCTGTAAATGGTTAAATTTAAATAAATGCTTTGAGTTTGAGCATAAAGGCTTGTGCAGACCAGCGCGACAAGTCGCGCGACGCTACACGAAAAATACAATTTCTAAGAAAACTTCACAGTATAACAATAACCGGTGTCGCGTCGCGCGACAAGTCACGCTCGTCTGCGCAAGCCTTAAACTGCGTCATTTACTAAGATATAAAATGTTTACTTCTCTATTGCCGGAAACAGAAACTTAACACACGTTGAAACAAATTCGCCTAGTTGTTGTGTTACAATTCATGTTACATTGCATAAATAAGGATTGCCAATGTTTGTTACATTTCACCAATCTGTACCCGACATTATTTTATTTTGTTATTTATTAGGATGTCATGAAAATAAAAAAATTGAGTTTGCAAAAAGCGTTCAAAGAAAATACACACCCTCAAATAAAATAAATAAGTACGGATGAGCACCAGACTTTTAATGCTGTTATTTTCAAACCTAGGGTAACATTGGGCATGTAGGTGACAGAGGACCAGAAGGTTTGAGAGGGGAAACAGGAGCAAGAGGAGACGATGGAACACCGGGTAAAGATGGTGCCAGTGGAGCTAAAGGAGAACCGGGTAAGGATGGCGTGGCGGGGCCAAAAGGTGAACAAGGACCAAAAGGGCCAAAAGGAGAGCCGGGTGAAAAACATAGGGTGATTATTTGTTCTTTTCTATTTTATTGCTGTTCAGCAGTAGGTAATGTAACCACAGTGTAGTGAAAAGTATTTAATTTGACTAGATTATTTTCTTTGCACATAATTCCAATACTGAAATGATCTGACTGTAAAAAATACCTGAACAACTAAGAAATTATAAGTATATTATATTAATCATATTTAGCACAATTTAATATCAATAAGAGTTTTAGAGCCAAACAAAAATCTTAGAAGTAACTTTGACAGGAAACAGATGAGGACATAAAACGGAGAACCGTTGTGATAAATGGCGAAAGAGGTCCTGACGGGCCGACTGGACCTCCAGGCAAGCAAGGAGAAAAAGGTGTTCAAGGAGAAAAAGGTGCCCAAGGTGAAATTGGTCCAAGAGGAGAAAAAGGTATTGAGGTAAGAATCAGCAACTAATAATGTAAATGTGCAGGCAATATTGATAAATGATAATATTATAAATCATTTTTTTTTTGTTTTTAATAAACGCTTTCACACATCTAAAATAAATTGGGTATGTTTTGAAACGAGATGATTCCATTGTTTCATATCCGACTAAACTGAGAAGGAAGACCAAAACAAACTCAGATCTGATCATAAACTGTCCATATTTGCTAAACATATTTTATATTTTAGGGCCGCATAGGTCTTCGAGGTCCCAGAGGTGAAAAAGGCAATATTGGTGAGGCAGGAAAGAATGGATTACCAGGCACATCAGGCATTAAAGGACAGACAGGCGACAGGGGCGAAAGAGGTAAGAAACTGTTACCATAATTTTCCAACCCTGTTTGGTTTGTTCGCTTACAAAGTCGCATTTTCAAGCAAAACCAGTTGCCAGTTGTAAAGGCCAGTTGTAAAAGAAAACGAAATTTTCAAGATTTCTTTTCACAACTTTGTGGGCATGATTAATATGTATGTCCATACAAAATTACAGCTTTTTAGTGCTAGACAGAAAGACAGACAGACTTGGCAAAACTAAACTAACGGTTCCTGGTTTACTACGGAACCCTAAAAAGTTATACAGTTCTGATTAAAATTAGCCATGTACAAATATATGCTCGTGTATTTATTCCCTTCATAATGAAGTTCTAAACGCTTTCTCTCTAATAAAGGATTTTTTAGGATGTTTTAAATTGTTTTCTAGGTTTTCCAGGTAAATATGGCTATTCTTTTTCCAGGTGATAGAGGAGATAAGGGCGTCCCTGGTCTAGCCGGCTTACCAGCATCTCTAACATCTGTCCTAGACGCAGATAGTAAGTTCTTTATCGTATTTAAAATATTACACACATAACACATGACATAATTTCACGCCTGTTTTTCCCGAAGCGCTAGGCAGAGCAGTACCTATAGTATACTCACATTTCGCCAGTTATATTTAAGTCCCATCTAATAAGGGGCAAGCCTATTGCCATCAACCGGGCACAAATTCAGAGTCCAGACTACTACTGAGAAATCCCTGATGGAAAAATCCAATAATACTTTGGCCGACTTAGGAATCAAACCCAGTACCTCGTGCTGAGCAGTAGTGCTTGCGCCCACTAAGCCAACGAGGTAGTCTAATATTAAAAAAGGCATTAATTTTAAATATTGGCAAAGTAATTGACCGGCGAACCATATTGAGCAGCCACCTCCGCTAACACCTTCCTGTCTGTTAAAAAAAATATTACGGCAGAGAGAATGATTCGGTCAGTTGTAACAGAAAATTACTGTTAATTTCCCAAGTTTAAAAAAATAGTTTATACGAAAATCTTCTCACATCGTCAATTTACTGTTTATTTAGACCAACGGTCATCAACCCGTGGCCGCCAGGCCTTCCTTGGCAGCCCGGCAATAGTTTGGCAAATTAAATTTATGTATTACTATTCATGTCTAGAGATTCAACAAAACAAAAAACATCCATCAACATACATCCCTATTTCAGATTTTCCTAAAATCAGAAATCATTTTCTGAAAATTACATCACTTTTGGGTCCGCATATTTATGCGAGCAGTTATTTTCTCGAATGAAAAACGTTCCCGGGACGCAAAGACCAGAATCAACGATATTCACCTTGAAAAAAGTTTGAGAATTGCAACAATCACTATTGGGGCAGATATTGATATACAAGAGTTATGAGTAAACAATGTCAATCATCCAACGTCCCAATGATTGAATAGTATTAGTATCATTTTCTATTTCTAGCCTTGTTAAATTTTATAGTAAATAACTGCAATGATTGCTGTTTTTTAATTGCTTAGGGACCTACTTACCTATAATGAAATATATTCAATTTCTCTTGTTTTGCGGCCCGCCGAACCAAAATCAAAATATTCTCAGCCCTTGACTTGAATAAGGTGGAAGACCCCTGATTTAGACCTTTCCATTGTAGTTCGAACCATTATATAACAATATTATACATTTAAACATACTATATGACTGTAAATTTTTCAAGTTTTTTTAATAGGTAATACAAAAATCTCCTCACATAGTCGCCGATTTACATACTGTTTATTTAGACCTTTCAATTGTAGTTCGAAACATTATATAACCTGAATAAATTTCAATATCAGACAAAGCATTCTGGTCACGAAAATGTAATAACGTAAGTAGATTGAATCCCCAAACATTTTTTGCTACTATCGGCTCTATTGGCTTTGATCCTGACTCGACGTTGTTGTATTATTGTGTGGTATTGGGTATGTTTTTGTTGCTACCCTTTTTTATCATAAGAGGAGTGAAAGGGACAGAGTGACCGTATATCTCGATTGAGGTTTCGTATCAGTTGGTGCCTATACAGTGCGTCATATTGTTATTTTTCGGTTGAATAGAACGCATCAGGAAATCTTTGGATCTTATCATTTTATTAGTTTTCTTCTACAGCATAATGTCTAAGACTAAATTTGCTTATAAGTATAATATTATTATGCTTTTCCTAAAATCATTACATGGTTTAAATTTATAAAACCTACTCGTCGACTGTCGTACATCCAATCGTGACAAATCAAAATACAATGTCGCCCATGGGCATGTGACCGCCCGTATTTTTCTGAATATTCATGAAAAATTATCGAAAATTAACTTTAAAAGGGGGGGTCTATCTTTAATATTTTTCATGTTATTCAATTTTTTATGTTTTTAGTAGCGTTTGCCATATCTTCTATGTTATTGGCTCGATTTGTATTCTGTTTATTATTTCTAATAGCTTACGAGTTATTTTATCGGATTAACTAAACATTTTTAGTAAAATTTGTCGACTATGAAAAAAAAACGGAGGTGAAGATTTTTTTTCCAAAAAAACAGTTTTTATTTTAAAAAAACATAAGTGAAATTATGTTAATTATACATAAAATTATAGCGGGATACTGAAAAACAAAAAAAAATAAGAAAAAATGAAAAAAAAAAACAATTAAAGATAGACCCCCCTTTTTAAGTTTATTATCGATAATTTGTCATGAATATTCAAAAAAAAAATACGGGCGGTCACATGCCCATGGGCGACATTGTATTGTATTTCACATAAGAGAGTTTATTCTGAAAGTGGGCAACGTCGCAAATAGATGTCAAATAGTTCGCCGTTTTGATTAATTTGGCAATATTACTGTATATATGTACTGTACTGTGGAAATATGAAATGTGGCTAAAGCGACTAGAATATTAATAATGAATTGCAATTATAACACTGATTTGATGCCGTAACCGTATTAGGTGTAAAAAAGTTTCCAAATACTTTTTTTACACATAAAACTAAATATTCCGTGTTACGATATTAATTACAGAATTCATCATTAATATTCCAGTTCGCTAGTTAGCCACATTTCATATTTCCATACAGTATTATTGCCAAATTAATCAATATTTGACAGCTATTTGCGACGTTGCCAACTTTTAGGGTAAGCCAGCCCTCTTCAACCTACATGGGCACTTATGAAACATGAGAACTTAGGTGCACGGTTCAAATTGGTCGATTCCTATGGAGAAGAGCCACCAAGAAACTTCACTGTAGCATTGTATTAAAGCAGCATTACCTAATCATATGCGCAATGTGATATGAATATAAAAATATTATTATTATATTCCAGATGCAGCTGTAGTGGAAAAACTGAGAGGCTTTAAAGGAGAAAGTGGAGAAAGAGGTGAAAAGGTATTTCATTAACCCCTATTGAAATCAGGGAAGCATTTTTGTTTGATTTTACAGAAAAATATTATGTCGCCTGTTCAAGATTTGAACCAACTCTATCTATTATCGTGACGTCGAATTCAAATTATGCATGGTTTATTTCAGTACAAAATAACGATTTTAAGACTATCCACAATTTTTTTAATCTGAACTAGATTATGAAAAACTTTTAATCCTTGATTTGGAATGGTACAAAATGCTAAAATAGTTATCATTATGCAGGACTCTCATTCAGCAATCTATTGTAGGGTGTCAAAGGTGATCGAGGACCGATTGGTTTACAAGGACCAAAAGGGAAGGATGGCAAAGATGGTACACATGGGAAAACAGGGGAAATCGGCCCAATGGGAAAGATTGGGCTTAAAGGAGATCGGGGTGAACCTGGCCCAGCTGGGAAAGTTCCTGAATCAAAAATAGCAGTATTGAAGGTTTGAACTTGTTTTTTTTTCTCACAGAATGTACAGTACCTAATTGTCTAAATAAACAACATCATTGCAAACCTTTCGTTATTTATCTTAGGATGCCTAAATATTTTAAAAAATGTGTATTTATTTTTAGGGTGCCAAAGGAGACAGAGGTCATACGGGGCTTAGAGGTGAACCAGGACCAGTCGGCGATACAGGAGAAATGGGAGAAATGGGATCAGTTGGTCCCAAAGGACCAAAAGGAGATCTTGGTCCTGCCGGCCCTATGGTAAGATTCCTTGATGTAGTAATCAAGTCTTTTATTATTCTGTTGCCCTTATCCAAATTATTACAATTATTATATTAGTGGGGGGTCGGCGCAACCTGTCTATTATTTATTATTCAATTTAATTCGATCTAAAAAGTGAAAACAAAATTTCCTCTTTTAAGACTGCTTTACTAACTACAGCTGTAATGGCTCCTTGTAAATAATCAAATTATTATTTTTTATTTAATGTTTAATTGTCAACAATTTACTTTGAGTTTTATTTATCTCTTTCTAGGGACCCATGGGACCATCTGGTTTTAATGGTTCGATTGGAGACAAGGGTGAAAAGGGAAGCACACCAGAAATTGATTTGTACACGGTAAGTTTTCATGCAAAATTATGGGAAATTCACAAGTGTGACGATTAGTGACTAACCTGGTGTCAGAGTTTTCGCCATGGGCCTCTGACTTGGTTTCACATGCTGTCGAGAAATATCACTCCGGCATAGGCTCTACCTATATTACTATATAATTATCTTCTTTTATAACTATTTTTGAGGTATGAGGAACAGGGTGTAAAGTTCACTCATACTCTATAGAAAAACGAGGATCCTCCGACCAGACGGCTGTCGCGTCTGGCGGGCAACGACCTAATGGTTGGAGTCGGGACCTTGTATATATGTCGATCGTGCGGTAAACTTTAATTGCGCGATGCAGGATTTGTGTGACGTAAGGTCTTTGATGCGTAGTTCGCATGTGGCGATGTAGATGCCGCCACACTATCATTAAGTTACAAGTTGTATAACCTTATGCGATAATGCGGTCTCTTATATAATGTCTATTAATATTAAATACATAGGTACATTTATTTTCATACATATTATAAATTGCAGTCGCTTTTCATGCCTGTTTGTGTGACCGCGGAGTTCTTCTAAATTACGCGGTCGCTTGTATATAATAATAACAAAACTTTTATTACAGCTCAAGGGCGCTAAAGGAGACAAAGGTCTTATGGGCGACCCTGGTAAACCAGGAGAAGTTGGACCACATGGACCTCCTGGAACATGTGTGGAAGCATCCACTGGAGCTCCAATATTAGGCCCACCTGGTCCACCAGGAAAGCCAGGTCCTCCCGGAAAAAATGGCAAATCTGTAACTGGACCAAAGGGGGATATGGGACCACCGGGCCCGGCTGGACCTCCAGGACAAACAGGCGTATCTATAGTTGGACCAAAGGGAGACCCAGGGGTAGCAATAATACAGGAAAATTTCATCAAACGTGGTCCTGGTAAGATAATATTAAGGTTTTAATAATGTACAGTCTAGTTTTATCTTTGATATTACTGATGTTGGCGTGGGAAAACATCGAGAGTAATTCTGAAATTATGGTTAATATAACTCTGTAATCGTCAACCTGTCCTGTGCGAGCACAAGACAGTGCAAAGGGCAACTGATAGAAATCCGACGACTGACGAAACACGAAGTTTGCCGAGGAACATTAAGAAAGTACTTGTACTGTGTACATAATGTTTGTAATTTACAAAAATCAAGATGATCATTATTGCCAAATAAAACATTTAAGAAAAAAATCATCAAAGGTGTCAGTTCCGTAATTAAGTTGAGAGTAATTATAATCTTTTTGGGAAAAACGTTGTTTTTTAAACGTTTTTCCCAAAAAGATTATAATTACTCTACAACTATAATATTTATATTATCATTACTAACTAAAAATGTCTTACATATTTCTTAAGAAAATTAAAATTTTCAGGAAATCCATTTGACGAAGACGACTGGTACGAACTCAATACTGTTGTTTATAGAACTAAACGAGGTCTACTGAAGGTAATATCTTTTGAATATTTGGTATTTTTCGCTTATATTTCAATAATAAAGCGAAATTAATTTTTATATGCAGTTTGGTATTTAGTATCGCGGGAGAAACTTGTGTCCGGCAGTGGAATATTACCTTACGGTTATCCATTTAATACTAATTTAATTAATGTTAAGAAAATCTTAGTAATATTGAATGAAATTTATCTTCATATTACTATTTTCTATCGAAAAAAACTAGCTAAATATTTTTCGAATATCAGCAACATTAAAACAATAGTCCAATGGTGGCCCAGTGGTAACGGCCGCGACTTATAACTTGTAGGTCGTTCGAATCCAAGCAGGCGTTTTACTTTGTGTAAATCATTTCATCATCACTGCTCTATAAACGGAGAAGGAAAACATCGTGAGGAAACCGGCATGTCCTAGAACCAAACATTCGAAGACATGTGACATCTACCAACCCGCACTGGATAGATCACAGTCCACTCCCTCTCTAAGAGAAGACACCTGTGTCCCACCAGCGCAGCGGGAACATTATAGACTAATTATGTTTAAAACAATAAACATAACACAAGTGAACCCAAATTTAAAAACAAGCATGTTATATGAAAACAGGAAAACTATTCAAAGCGAAATATTTCTACCTGAACAGTTCCATTACTCTGAACAATAGGTAAATATATGTACATAATTGGTTTCCCTTTGCAGAGAACAGAGGAAACGGAGCTGGGAACGTTAGCTTACGTTATTCTCGAGAAAATATTGCTTCTCAGGGTTGAAAACGGCTGGCGAAATGTTGAGGTAAATAGCATTATTGATTTTGAATATGTCTGTAATACTTTTGTCATTCTCTGTTCCTTTCGGCTGAATATGTTTGTGAAGTCTTTAAAATTGAATTTAGATAAGAAATAACGGCCGCACGGATCAATCCATCAGGTTAAGCTACGCTTGCCAGGGTTGGTCCGTGGATGGGTGACCATCTTTACATACCGAGACTTTTCCGTGCCTCGGAAACGTGGTTGACGTTAAGCCGCGGGTCCCTACCGTCATCGGTGGATCTGTGACAGTCGTTACGGGTCGTAAGAAGCCCGAAAGTCTGACAACCCGTAGTACCAAGGGGTATCGTACCCAGTTACTGGGTTGTGGAGGTCAGATAGGCAGTCGCTCCATATAAAATACTGGTATTCAGCTGCATCCGGTTGACTGCAAGCCGACCCCAACATACATAGTTGAGAAAAGGCTGGAAAGATTGAGTGTAGAAATTGATTTTTAATAAAAACAAATAAAAATATTTTACTCGCTGTCTTGCACCTAGTACCTAGTTCAAAACAATTGTTTAGTCAAAAATCTAAATTGATGACAACCTTGGCACCGTTAGTCTGGTGATCTGCTGAACTACTTTCATTGACTTGAATGTGCCCTGGCGGCTGAGTTGGATCATTTAGCTCCCTTCAAAATGGTTGAGTTGAATGGTGCTAATCCATGCGTCATGTTCGTGAACGGTAGGGACTGGTCATCTCTTAGCTGCCACGGCTTATTTTAACTTAATTTAACTTTTGAATTGTTTATTTTTTATTTCTATTACGGACGCTTTTAACGTATTGCATCGTTCTCACATGTATAACTTCAACATGAATGATGTAACCAATATTTTGTAACCACAACTTGATTTAAAAGAGTGTGAGCTTCTTGCCCGTTCTTCTTCATAGGTACCTACTACGCTTTGGAATGGGCAACTAGCTTCATATTTCTGACTGAACGACCCCTTGACAATTTAAAAGTGCCTGTAATTCGTTTATTTGAAATAAATGTTTTGAGTTTTAGTTTTGAACGTCCCCCTGGGTTCAGGTCGAGTCATACAGGTTTGATGTTTATGTTATCGCAAAGCATTTCTGTTTAAATATTTGCAGATGTCTTCAATGATCGACGCGAGGTCACCTTCGGTTACCACCACTTACATACCACCACCGCCGCCACCTACCACCACTACCACTACCACCACGACTACAACCACTTTAAAACCCACGACCACCACGTTAAAACCAATACCACCACCAACTGCCGGCCATATTATAAAAACTACAACGGCTAGACCGTATAATAGAGGTGTTGTAAGTATCTATAAAAAATTCTGTGAAATTAAAGACAATGTTTTTATTTTTTTATTAAGGAGCTTCGTCACAATACTGACTATGTCCCTCCATAATAATTTAAATTATGTTTTGTGTTGCGTAATGTAAATTCTAACTGAACAGACAGCTGTGCTGCTGGGGAGTTTGTTGCGCCATTTCTTCTTCCCAGCTAAAGCACTAGGAAGTGGTGAAGGGTGGGCGTTTTTGGGGAACTGTCTTATGTAGTTTTGACGTTCGAAAAGTGCTGATTCTCAGCCTAGTCTGAATAAATGGCTTAAGAATTTTGAATTTTTTGAATACCCAAATTTTAAATTTTAAATTATATGTTTTTAAATATATTTTGTACAGAGTTCTAGCCTCATCCAACATAGACTTAGCTAAAGACAATGTTACAACAGAGATATTGTAATTTTTTTTATTTTTTATTACTTTATATATTCATTAGTTCTTGCTAACCCTAAATCTGACAAGGAGTTTGGTACTCATCACTATGAAAAAATATCTCACCGTTTCAGCGGGGTAATTGCCGTAACAGACAAGAGCCAGGCTTTTTATTTTGACGGTACAAATATATTCATTACCTACGTTGTCAAGGAGACGAAGTTTTCAAAAATATTAAGTAATGAATTAGGAATTTCTTTCAAAACCTTTCCCATTCTAATTTTTTTTAACTGAAATGTACTTTTCCTAGATACGAATGGCGGCGCTTGACAGTCCATATCCAGGCTACATAAAGAGTCACAACAAAAAGGGACGTGAAGGTGGTGAACAGCTTTGTTATGAGCAGGGCAAGATGCACAAACTTCGGGGTACTTTTAAAGCGTTCTTGGCAACAAGGTAAAGTAAATAAACAAAGCAAACATCAAAATAACAAAAAAAAAAACGACCAAGTCCAATAAAGGGTTCCGTAGTTGGGATAAATTTATCCCAAGAACAAACTTAACCTAGTAACTTAACGTAGTTGAGAAACATTTTCTCCCATAAATTCTAACTGCAAATGTAAGTTTGTTCGCACAATATTCAGAGATTTATACGTCGAGACCATAGACATCTTATAAGTTTTCCTGTAATCTATGAGTAAAGAACCATTCTCTGTATTTTTTTCAAAACTTTAGGCTCAGTAGTTTCGGAGATAAGGTGATCAATATTCATCTATTTTCTTAAAAATCTTTAAAAGTATTTATTTTAAAATTATAGAAAAAGAAAAAAAAGTCCTCACAACTTATCCTTTCATTTGATATGTCAAACGGTACAGGACAAACCTTTTTATTTTTTTTAAATTTGCGGATAGAGACCCACCCCGTATTCAAAATTCATTTATTTACGTCTGTGTTTGGGTCACAGAAATTCATATGTCTACCAAATTTCAACTAAATTGGTCCAGTATATACGGAACAAATTGGCTGTGGCAGACAGACAGCCAGCCACCCAGACAGACAGACACGAGTGATCCTATAAGGGATCCAGTTTTTCCTTTTTAGGTACGGAACGCTAAAAACAAAAAAAAAAATCTGTACAGTTGCCTTCTTGTTATTCCTAACTTAAAGACCTATCAACAATAAGGAGAACGAAATATTACCTTTGAATATTTAGTATCCTGACTTACGAGTGCCCAGTTGACTTACCAGTACTCAGTTTACTTCGCGAAATTTATTTCATTAACACAAATCTCAAAACTATGAAGGAAAACATAGTGAGAAAACCATAATGTCTTAGAACCAAACATTCGTTCGTCCACTAACCCGCAATGCAACCCCCACTAGGCCCGCGGGGTTGCTTAGGGTCCCCGAAACGATAAATATTTAAGTTTTTAAAACATTGGTGCGCAAGTTGATCGTCTACCAAATGCAATTGAAGCTTTTGACAATATTACTACAATTGCATTTGATCAAACGACAAGAGAGTGGTGTAAGAGGGATTGGGCTGTAAGTAGCCCACTCTCTCTCACAGCGTCGCGGTATTTCCGACCAGTGGGGAAATTTTAGGACGACTATATATTCAATTGTACAGGTTTAGTCATCGTCACTGTAACTAATTAAAAAATAATCATTCCTCTTCCTCAGAGATCAAGACCTCATCAACTTAGTTCAAGAGTCTGACTGGAATGTACCCGTGGTTAATCTAAACGGGTCTATTTTATTCAACTCCTGGGCAAGTATTTTTGCTGGAAGAAGTGCGGAGTTTGCTAGCCTAGCAGCTATCTACAGTTTCAGCGGGAAAAGCGTTATGATTGATTCTAACTGGTATGTGACTATATTTTTTACTTCAATCTTAGCATTTTTACGTTACAAACATCACCTCATTCGGTCCAAAATCACTGATTATGGTGATCAATACGAGAGCTGCAATATTAATATTATGAGAAAAATGACCATTTATCGTTTAACATTACAGACGTATCTTTAGATAAGTTTCTGTTTTACGCATATTGTTAGTAGTACACATACGTATCTTCAGATAAGTTTCTGTGTTTGTTGCATAACTACGTATATAGATACGTCAACAGAAATTAAGTGTCATCGAGATACGTGTCTTTGTGACTACAATACTTAACTCAAAATTGATCAAAACCGAAATACGTTTTTGTGTTACTAAGGTGACGAAATACTTTTTGAACACGCTTGTATGCCTCCGCTGTTATACTTGGCACTCATATTGGTAGACACGGCTACACATCAAGCTATACATTTCCAGTTTATGCTGATCTAGCATTGTATAGGATTTCCGTACAATGAGAGGTCAGATTATATTGGAAATGTATAGCTTGATGTGTACCTATTGTTTATTACGATATCCACGGCTAGGCTGCCTAGCCTATTTACAAAAAAATCGGTGACAGGCAACCATTTGACAATTTTCTTTCATTAATTTCCTGCTGTATATAAACAGCACCTGTCGAAAATTTGTAATTTTTTTTATTTTATTGACATATATGTCGCATTGTCAGTTTTATTAAATAGGGCTCAGTGGGGTGATTGCACACTTATAGTAGCAATGAGTTTCATTTTGACAGTTTAACAACGTTGATTGTAATAGTTACGTTACTGAGGAGACAGATTTTTGGTAGCAATGGATTAGCAATATCCTTCAAATTCATTCAGATTGTCATTGAAAGTTTGTTACGCAATCAGGGTGAAAGTCTTAGAGAGGCATGAGGAACGGGTGTAAAGTCCACTCATCCTCTATAGAAAGAGAGGATACTCCGACCAGACGGGTGTCGTATCTAGCGGGCAACTACCCGAAGATTGATGTCGGAAAGTTATATACATGTTGATCGCGAAAAAAAAATCAGCTGTTCCCTACATTTCGACGAGGTATGTGAATATAAATGTAGGGAACAGCAGATTTTTTTTTTCGCGATTTCAGCGTTGGTCCCATAGTGAAAGTTGTTCATAATGATGAGTACAATGCCCCCTTAAGAGGTTTAGGGTAAACAAAAACTAAGGTTGTATATGCTGATCGCGCGAAAAACGCTGCTTGCGCGATGCAGGATTTGTGTGACGTTAGGTCTTTAATGCGTAATTTGCATGTGGCGTTTTAGATGCCGTCACAGTCTTATCACCTCTTTTATCTTTTACTGCGTTTTGCGATGATTTTGTCTTCTTTTTAGATTTCATTTTCAGTCTTTGGGAACTTGAAACTTTATATTTATTTACAAATATGACTTATTATTTTCAGGCCAAATAAAACAGTGTGGCATGGCGCCACGAACGACTCTTATGGCTCCGCGAATCTAACTAATAATTGTAACGATTGGAAAAGTGGCACTGGACACTACAGAGGAGCTGCATCTTCATTAGTAAATAATCGACTACTAAACCAAGAAATGTAAGTATTTTACCTCAGCAACTTTTTTAACTCTCAACATTTTGGTAGCAGCTGTTACCATGAATTCAGTACAATGATTCTAGAACTCCCAGCGAATAAATTTTTCGCCGTTTCACGTCAGTTTGCCGGTCGATGCCCCTGCCAACCTGTATAAATAAAAATGAAATGCTGTTCGTTGGTAACCGCATCACATGAGAACGGGTGGACCAACTTGGTTATTTTTTGTTTTAAAATGTTCGTAAAAGTCAGAATCATATTCTTACGGAAAAAAATATTGAAAAGTTGCCGTGAAAATTGGAAAGTTCCGGAAAAACTGAAAGGGCTTTTCTCTATGAGATTATTGATTAAAACTTTGACAGGACAACGTCTATCGGGTCAGATAGTAGATCCTACTATCCTAATTAATAAATTATAAATGTGAAAGTTTTTGTGTTTGGATATTTGTTATTCAATCACACAAAAATTGCTAAACAGATTTGGGTGAAATTTGGAACACAGATAGTTTATACCCTGGATTAACATCTATGATACGTTTTACTCCGGTAATACGTTCCTGGGGGATAATTTCAACAAATAAAAATATTGGATTTGTATACTTTTTGGAAAAAGTTGAATTATTTATTTAACATTTTATGTCCACACAATTTTTTTTTTTTTGCCGCGTTGCCCCACACTTAGAATTTCTTCCTGTATCGTGGGTGCGTTTACAAACATAGAAACTCACATACACTAGCACCCAGACCCGGAACAACTACTTGCAGATCATACAAATATTTGTTCGGTGCGACACGTTGCGCTGATGTTCGATGTTCATAATTTATCTGGATTTTCTGGCCCCCGCACTAGCCTGTAGGCCTGAAGTAGGTGTAGGGGCCAATATCTTCTCGAATAATAATTAAAAAGCTACTTTCGCCAACGTCAACTCTGTACTATTAATAAACGAGCATTATTTGTACCTATATAAATAGATATATATATATTTGTAATCACGTTCTCGAAAACGGCTCTAACGATTTTAATGAAAGTTGCAACATAGGGGTTTACGGAGCAAAAAAACTATCTCGCTAGGTCTCATATCTGGGAAAATTCGTTTTGCTCCGTATTTTCACCCGATCAGAGCTCGGTCGCCCAAAGTTTAGAAAAATGGCTACCTTAGAATAATGACTTATGGCAGCATGGAATTAGTAAGTACTTACCTACTATCATGGCAGAATGGAATAGGGATGATGCCTGGGTAAAAAAATGAAATTGTAATTAGTCTGTCAGTCAGATAATAAAAAAATATTAGACACGTATTTTTTGCTTCATCATATTAATAAAAAATTACTTAGATAAAACGCATTTTAAGTTGGGGAGTGGGGGTCGATACGTCACTAGTACGTATAAAATCTACATACTTGTGACGTCATGGTACATTTTACTTCAATGTATCGCCGTATCTTTATCTTTAGATTACGTAAAAAAGAAAAAATACGTGTCCAATATTTTTTTATAATCTCAAAGACTAAAAAAAATTGTTTGTCATCATCCCTATTAAGCCCAGGTATTATTATGTAAAGTCCGTAAATGAGATACTCATATTAATCTGTTTTCAACTGACCCGACAGACGTCCTTTCAAAGTTTCAATATGGTCTTAAGTTCATACAAAAATCCCATACGAAAATGCACTTTCAGTTTCACTGGGTATTCATTTATTTATTGCCTACATAACATAAAATCATGCTTGTATTCTAAGAACGGTTCAGGAGAGTTGTATCTTTAGGTCACCCACATTTCGCCAGCTATGTTTAAGCCCCCTGTAACAGGAGGCGAAGCTAGTGATAGTGAATACGGGTAATAGAGTTTTAGAAAAAGTACAGCTTTGCAGAACGTCATTTTTAGCACACATTATTTTGTGTGTGACACTGTTTTTCTACCTAAATGTGTCACCCCTGGTCCACACTGTCGCGAGTGCGCCCCGCGGCGGCCCTTGCACGAGCCGCGGCAAGTGGAGGCTACGCGAGTGCTACCCAACCACGCCTCGCGCCTCGCGTCAAAGAACCGACACCGAGCGGAGCGCGCGCGAGGTGATGCGAGAGACGAACAGGGGATGCGAGGGCGTCATCCATAGTATCGCACTCACTTCACCTCGTCATGCCTCCTGGAGAGTGTGGACCCGGGGTCATACTTACGACAGGGTTCTGTAAAACTTACTCAAACTTTTGTGTAGTTGTGTTTCTGGGTTAATGATTTTTTTTAAAGTATTGGCAGCTTAGTGTAAACACTTTTTTTTTTCAGTCATCCCTGTGATTGTAAATTTATAGTGCTATGTGTAGAAGTAGCAGCATTCAACGGTCCTGTACCTCTGAGACGTAAGAGGTAAGTCTATATTAAAAAAGAAAACATATTTAATAAAAGGAAAACATAAAGCCGTGGGCACATATCGCGAGGCATGCGCCTCGAATAACCATATCACACAGTGATCACCCCGTACCTATAGCCTGGGGCACACGTGGAGAACCATTCGTGGCCTCGCGGTGTGTACATGCGGCTTAAGTAAACCAAACAGTTTTAAGTAAGCGTAAGCGCCAGGGTAGCACGCGAAATATAAAATTTTGATAAAAATCATCAATACAACTCTCTAGGTGCAATTGCTCTATTGAATAACCGTTGCCATGAAATGAGGCCAATTCTTACTTAGAGAGTTGTATTAATGATTTTAATTATTACGAGTATAATTCTGTAAAGACAGACAACCTGATATTGACCTTCGAATTGCCTTACCTTACCCTTACCTTAGAACATCCGTTATAATACTTTTTTTTTCGTATTTTCAGGCACCATCGGAAACGGCGGACGTTTTAATAAGTATTTTTTACTTTATGAATACCATCATTAGTTTTTGTTTGAATTTCAATATGATTGGATTACAAACGGTAGTATTTTATCCCGCTGTTAAAAACATCAGATCGATTACTTACAAAGAGGGTATTATTTTAAAAATAATACTTCTCTTTGATATTAAAAAACAAAATTCTATTCTTTATGCTGTATTTGTACTCATTAATGTAAATAGTAGCTCGATAGTTTTATTTTTATTGAATTTTTTGTTTTGGAATGAAAAACAATACATACTCATTTGAGAGCATTTTGAACAAAATTGAAGCATTTATGAATTTATTTGTATGTAACTTAGGTATAAGAAGCAAGTATTCTTATGATAAGTAATATTCTTATTTACGTGTGGCCAAGATGAAATCGTGGATTGGTTGTAGTTGCTAGACTCGGTCTAATTTCACGTGGAACTTTGCAAAAGTTCTGATTTCGGTCTTAGGTTTTCTTACTACCCGTACAGAAACGGCGGGAACCGGGTATTTGAACCGTGCGGTTTCTACCGTGTCTGAACGGGAAGGTACTTATTGCCCGTGAAATTACGTCGAAATCAAACGATAGAACTGTAATTGCTTTCACAGAAGGCTAATTAAAATGTACTTACAAAATATCTTGGTTTACATGCAAAGAATGTACATAAAATGAATTGGTAAAATATGAGCTTTCTATTTTTTCCAATATCTTTAGTCATATTATTTATATTTAATGTAAGTCTGTGCCATAATAATGTCATTGTCAGAAAGGCAGGAACAAAAATAAATTTGTTATAATTTGTATTTTAATGTCTTTAATTTTTCTCTATCATTATTTATTTATTTATTTATTACAAGGCAACTACAACAGGTAACAATCACAGTATATCTGATAAGGACCTAATTAAGGACTGAAGTTAAAAGCAGTGGACTGTAATTAAATTGAATATATTGTAAAAAAGGTTATAATAATCTTGACGATGTTGGCAAAGGTATGAAGTGCGCGCGCGTGCCGACGTCGGAGATCGGTAGCGAAGTGGTCGATGGCCTGCGTCCCGCACGCCGCGCCTCTCGCCGCCGCCCGCGCCTCCGTCCGCTATCACGACAGCAGCCGAAGACTGCCGAGTGGTCGGAGGCGCCCGAACAATATCACTAGATTCATATTATAGGTTTTCACCTGATTATTACCCAAAGCGTTATCGCACAACATGACTAGCAACAACAATAGTAAAGATGACAACTACAGTAAAAAGCTTAGTTCACAAAATTACAGCTACAAGATCTGTGCGTCTGCACTCCGACACACTACTACTTAGGCAGGGAATATATAGGAAATGAAATGAAATTGTTTATTCTGTAAATAGGATATCGGAATCACTTTTACATGTCGTATAAAAAAATAAGCTAGATGAGGTTGTTTCCTATCTGACTACTCTGAGAAGAAAGGCCGAAACAAACTCACAAAGGTCACTCAAAGGTCGCAGTCTCTGTTAGAGTCCAGACATAATCTAAGTCAAGCCATGTGAGGATCATGTAGATTAGTGTCTGAAATGGTCTTTTGAGGAAGGAACCACACAGATTCGAGTGGTCCTGTCCAGTCAGTGCAAGCATTTGTCAGTAATCGTGGAGCTCAACTCAGAACTTAAGGAGCTCAACTCGACGAACAATACCAAAGAAAGAATATTTGGGTAGGCCGCATCAACTACTCAAACTGGCAGACCATTATTAAAACTAACTGAGAAAGAAAAAAAAATGAAAGAGAAAAAATAAATAAAGAAATATCTAAATATCTATCGAAGTATATTGTATATAATTTTTAACAATGTCATTGTGTATGTAAAACTAGTTTATTTTGATGGAGACCAAACACGACATAATGTTACATCCTTTAAAGAAAACAGTATTTAAAGCGTCCAAGATTAAAAAGAAAGAGATATATGATATCATCTACTCTCTCAGAACTATACAAAAATAAATAAAAGTTATAAAAACTAAAACCCAACTGCGGCTTAAAGTCAACTAAAAAGACATAAACAAGACATCACAGACAACTAAAAAATGCGGAGTCAAACGTCGGGCTTAAATCGAATATATTACATGTGATTCCGGATTTTTTATTGAAACGTTCGGATGGACATAGTACTACGGTTCCGTTTTAACCATTTGGGTGTGGAAAACTTTTTTTTTTTTTGAGTGTGGGGCTTTCTCAAATAACTTCTCCCGCTCTGGGAGGAGCGGGAGGGCGTGTCAGACTTTTACTGACTAAGACCCACCCGTGTTCGTTCCGTTGCCTGTGTGCCGGGGCCGCGATATCCATTTCGGACAAACTCGCAACCCTGGCAGGCATTGGCCCTTACGGAACCCGTCAGTTGGTGCTGACATCTCTTTGAGGCGCGCGTGGAACACAACGCGCCGTCGACCCGGGCTTGGTCCTTATCGGACGGCGAGCTACCCATTGCTCACCATCCGCAAGCCCGCGCCTACGGTGGCCGGAAGTCGGCTCGCGACTCCCACCGCCCGGGGCGTCTCCTGCGGCGACTAGGGGCGCGAGGGCGCGAATCTTGCCTCTACCTCGCGCGGTCCGCCTCCTCCTTCGCGAGCATTACTGCTTCGCAGAAGGAAGTGACGGCCTCCCATGCACTCTCGCTCCACACCATGGCCTGAACCAGGGCCGGACGCGAGTGATCGCCGCCGCCGATCGCCTCCATGAGGACACGGTGGTGCTCCACCCAAGCCGGGCAGACCTCCACCGTATGCTCCACCGTGTCCTCCGGGCGATCCACACAGTGGTGACACACGGGCGTTTCCTCCCGCCTTATGCGGAACAGGAACCTCCCGAAACAGTCGTGTCCGGTGAGGACTTGCGTCAGGCGGAAGGTGAGGACGCCTTGGGGCCTCTCTAGCCACTCTTCAAAGAGGGGACTTATCGACACAATTGTGACGTGCCCAGAGTAACAATTGGAAACGATAACACTCGATGCAAATTTTCTCCATCAAAGCAGATTTTAAGCCCACAAACCGCTAGAACAACCTCCTTAAAACTGTTATTACAATAATCTCATTTCGAAATTAGGTCTCCAATTCCGTTGCCATCTCCACATTCATGCCGATGCATTTCTCTAGAAGTGCCACAGAGCTCATTTGCAATAAGCGCGGTGGGAATGAGGGGCATAATGCGACTTGGCCGGAGTTACCTCCGTTGCATTTACCACAGATTGCAATAACCTCCCCATCTAGAAGCGACTCCTCTGAAAATTTGCTAGGTGCTCATTTTTAAAACGGAACAAATTTCTTCAATTGCACAAAAGATCTTGTGTGGTTTGGCTGTTTGTCTGTTTGTACAAATGTTTGGGTTAGCTTTCTTTGTTTTTGTGGACTGCGATTACATTTTGGCTCATTTGATGAAGTTATGTTTTAATGTTTCTGTACAAAATTGAGGATAAATATTTTAAAAGTTTGTGATTATACTTACGATGAGGAAGTCAGGATACGACAAGGGTGATATCGCGGCTCCGGCACACAGGCAACGGTAGGAACACGGGTGAGTTTTAGTCAGTAAAAGTCTGACACACCCTCCCGCTCCGGCCAGAGCGGGAGAAGTAATTTGATAATTTCCCACCCTCAAAAAAAAAAAAAAAGGGCTGCGCCAAAAAGGCCCACTTCAGCAAAAATGCCATGAGCAAAAGGCAATGATCTTTAGATCTTTTCTATAATATACAAACTTAAAACAGACCCTTGTCTTATCCTTTTTTTTTTTTGGGTGGGAAATTATCAAATAACTTCTCCCGCTCTGGACGGACAGGAGCGTGTTCCTTCCGTTGCCTGTGTGCTGAAGCCGCGATATCACCCTTTTCGTATCCTGAATTCCTCATCGTAAGTATAATCACAAACTTTTTCAATATCACACATCACACTAACACCTCATCGTTCCACTTACCTTTGCAACCTTTTTTTTATTATTTCGATATTATTTTTCACCGACATCGTTCAGACCACCTATCTGAAGTTGTTAATGGAAAAACCACCATGAAAACACCAAGCAATCACACAGGGACCACGGAGGTTGTGTGCAGCAATTGATATTGGTTCCAATGGCTATTTTTAGATCGGATACGGTCTACACAGGAAATTCGGAAACGATTTTGGTTGCAAAAATGTTTTTCATCCGCGAAATTTTAGGACCTATTTCATTTATACTACCTGGAATGAAATCCATTGATTATTTTCTTGTTTGGGTTCACTGTCGTTAACTAACATAAGAATAAACAAAAAAATTATAACCTCTCTCTCAGAAATATTTCTCGACGGCATGTGAAGCCAAGTTAGAGTCCCATGGGCGGCTTTAAAACTCTGACACCAGGTTAGTCACTAATCACACGAAAAGAAGAAGATCATGGTTACAGGATTGGTCAGCTAGACTTTGCGTTACCAGGCTATCCAGGACCCAACTGCCTAAGGTGACAAGAGATCTATGGGAAGACAGCACCCGCCCCCACTCGACTTCGTTCAGGCACAGGAGTATCTGCCACCCGGACGTGAGCTGCAGTGGCCTCTAAGGAAAGCGATCAATCGACTCCGGGCCGACGCCGCTGCAAGCACAATCTAGCAAAATGGGGGATTATAAATCCCATCGACACCCAGTGCGAATTCAGTGCTCCTGACCAAACCATGTCCCATATGTTGGAATATCCAAAGTGTCCAAACACCTGCACTTCTGAGGACGTAAAAAATGCTACTGATGCCGCGATTGGCTTGCCCACCTACTGGGTCCAACTTGTTTAATATAATAGGTACATACATGTATGTAAATACATGTATGTACCTATTATATTAAACAAGTTCAAACAAGCATCGACTCGAAACGAAGAATTTGCTGGTTTGTATTTATTGAAGTTAGTTTGCTTACTATTAATCCACAAATTAACATTGAAATAACTGGTTAAATAAACATTTACAGCCACATCGGGTCGCAGCGAATCGCATTTCAATACAAAAAAAAAAAAACGACCGACTTCTGTTGCTTTTATTTTGTTTTTTTTTTTTTTTCACCTCACAAATTCGAATGCCACTACCTGCTATGCAAATAACAGTGACAGGAAGTTATCATCATTATCATCCACATATACTAAGTTGGAAAAAATACGTATTATTGAAGCTAACTCAAAAACTATCCAAGCAAAGATGATAAAATTTGTAAGGTACCAATTTGAGAGCATACCCTTTCATACAAAAATATAACTTTCAAAATCGGTCCGCAATTGACAATTGAGAAATCGGCGGACATAAATAAAAAATAAAAATAAAATATATATATACATACGCTACGAACCTAGAACCTCCTACTTTCTAGAAGTCGGTAAAAAATACGAAAGTAATTTGGAAAAATTTCTGCAATGCGGTGCCGCCCCCATAACTGCGTCAGCGTTTAGTTTGCAGATCACGAATATAAAATGAAAACTTCTCTTGACCAATTAAAGGAAATAGCAATAATTTGTCTTCTTTCAAAAATTTACGTAACTAAATAGTTTAAAGAAACAAGCTGTAAATGTGTAACTCCACAACATTTGTTTTACACGTTAACCTACAGAAACGTTATAATGCAAGTCACTAACTAATGGAAGAGGCAGTAAAAAATAACTGAACAGTTAATATTCTTCTTGGAGCTCAAAATCCACAGGTCGACTAGATTGCAGTTTTTGTGTTACTTGAAGTTCTCGAAAGAATTTCATTTCCATGAATAAAATACGTATTTGAATGTTCATACATAATGTTGACTATTTCAAATAGTTTGTAGTGTTCGTGATTCTTGAGAGAGAGACAGATTTTATGGATCTATGTAAGAGTTAGAACGTGTGAACGTGAATGTGTGAAAAAATTATGGTCCTATACGATGGCTTCTGCCTACTTTCCTCAGCCTTATATTCGTATAGGTACACTATCAGCTTCTTGACTGACAAAGATTTGAAAAAGGAGGAGGATTACTCCGCCAATTATGAATTGATTTTGATGTTTTTTTTTTTTTGTTTGGTAGGTCATCAGTGGGTCATCAGTAGGTCTTGAGAGGTGGTCCAATATTGGGCACGCCACAATTGTGGCGATAAGTCCCCTCTTTGAGGAGTTGCTAGAGAGGCGCCACGGCGTCCTCACCTTCCACCTGACGCAGGTCCTCACCGAACACGGCTGTTTCGGGAGGTTCCTGTTCCGTATAAGGCGGGAGGAAACGCCCGGGTGTCACCACTGTGTGGATCGCCCGGAAGCCATGGTTTGGAGCGAGAGTGCATGGGAGGCCGTCACCTCCTTCTGCGAAGCAGTTATGTCCGCGAAGGAGGAGGCGGAGCGCGCGAGGGAGGGGCAAGATTCGTGCCCTCGCGCCCCTAGTCGCCGCAGGAGACGCCCCGGGAGTCGGGAGTCGCGAGCCGACTTCCGGCCACCGTAGGCGCGGGCTTGCGGACGGTAAGCAATGGGTAGCTCGCCGTCCGATTAGGACCAGGCCCGGGTCAACGGCGCGTTGTGTTCCACGCGCGCCTCAAAGAGATGTCAGCACCAACTGACGGGGTCCGTAAGGACCAATGCCTGCCAGGGTTGCGAGTTTGTCCGAAAGGGATATCGCGGCCCCAGCATACGGGCAACGGAAGGAACACGGGTAGGTTTTAGTCAGTAAAAGTCTGACACACCCTCCCGCTCCGACCAGAGCGGGAGAAGTTATTTGATAATTTCCCACCCTAAAAAAAAAAAGATGTGGTCCAATATAAATTTTATTAACATTGCTTGGGTAGTTTTTAAGTTAGGTTCAATTGGGTTTAATAATACGTTTTTTTTCCCTGTTAACCTTTAAGGGTGATGTTATAATATAATTAGTTCCTGTCACTGTTATTTATATAGCGGGTACTGGTATTCGAACTTGAGTGGGGAAAACAAAAAATTTAATACAAAAAAAAAACCAATCGACTTCTGTAGTGTTTTTTTTTTAAGTCGGTTGTTTTTTTTTTGTAAAAAGTTTTTTTCTGTTTAATTTGTAGGTAAAGCTTTCATGTGCTTTGCGTAAATAGGTACTGGAGCGTATGATGTTTCTCGTCGTATTGTTTGAACTAGAAGTCAACTCTATTTTAGGAAAAGACAAAAATGAGTTCTAGTCGTAGGCTCCGCGGTCTCAGATTTGGCCGTCTTCCAACCACCAATCTTCTTAGAGCAATATCCCCAGTTCTGTATTATTGCTGTACAAAACATAAATATAAAGTTTCTAACTGTCTGACTGTCTGTTCCTGAGATAATGTAGACCGAGTTCTGTTGGCACCCTGACTTGCCCTTACTTCAGATCTCGGATAGACAGTAGTTAAGTGAATGGCAATGTTAATTTAATGAGGAGTTTACAATAGTTTTTTTTTGTGTTTGGTTTTTATTTAGGAAACAGTTAACTCAATATAAGTTATGGGAGATTTCTCAAGCGTTAAATAACGTTTATCAGTGGAATAAAGTTGACGACTAACTGTTTTTGTATGGAAAAATGTACAAAAAAAACAAAATGAAATTATTCCTTGAATGGCGTTGAACAAAATCTGGTCTAATTTAAGTACGTATTTTACGTTTGAAAGTATTTTTTGAAACAAAGAAGACTAATGAAAAAAAACGAATTTTAGTTTTTTTTCGTTAGTCTAAATTATTTGAAAAATACTTTTTGTAAAAGAAGTGTTACACCACGCCTGTATTCCCCGAAGGGTTAGGCAGAGATGTACCTATAGTACACCTACATTTCGTTAATTATGTTTAAGTCCCATGTAATAGGGGGCGAGCCTATTGCCATCAACCGGGCACAAATCCAGACTCCGGGCTGCTACTGACATGCATGACTGGCTGAGAAAATCGAGGCGGAAAAACCCAATAACACTGCCCGACCCGGGAATCGAACCCAGGACCTCATACTCAGCAGATAGCACTTGCAACCACTAGACCAACGAAGCTAAAATAAGTAATGTGTTTATTTGTTTGTGCAACTGCTACCTAATCCATAAATATCCTAACTACCGATCATTCCTTACACCGGTGTCGTCATCTTCATCGCTGCATGCGAACTACGCATCAAAGACCTGTCATCACATAAAATCCTGACGTCACACAAATCCTGCATCGCGCAATTAGAGTTTACCGCGCAAACGACATATCTATGACTATCCGACATCAATCGTTGGGCAGTTGCCCGCCAGACACAACACTCGTTTGAGGATCCTCTCTTTTCTATGGGGGATGAGTGTTCTTTACACCCTGTTCCTCATACCTCTAAACACCCACGGGTGTGTTAAAACTTCCATATCTCAGTCATGGCAACATAATAATTTCTTTGCAGACATTTTAAGTATCTGTCCTACAAAGTTATGAGTTCACAACTTCGCATATGCTGTTAAAGAGAGAACGAGCGAACGGAAGCCATCAGTGAAAAGGAAGTGGGTTGCCATAATGATGGTAGAAAATGGCCATTCCATTGTCCCATGACCGATAAAAATCTTGAAACCGAAATATATTGTGGCTGTTCGCGGTTTTAATTATTGTTGGTGCCTGTACACTGTAAAAGTGGTCCGGAAAACTAAGTATAACAAACATTGGTTTTAAAATACAATAGACGACATATATTTAGTAACCTAATCCGCTTAACTGTTCTTAAAGAGTCATAAAGAACCATGTATGACACGTCAAGCGTCAAGAACAGAGATTTTGGCTCTGCTCTCGAGGCTTGACGTGTCATCACGTTGGGTCCGGGTTTGCAATAAGTGAATCGTCATCTTGAGGATGCCTCCTTGAGAGGTGAAACACATGTCGATTTCTTACAGGTTTCTTTATGACTCTTTAGGAACAATTAAGCGGATTAGGTTACTAAAATATACGTCGTCTATCGTATTTTATAATGGATTTCCGCAAAGTTACGCCTAAGTCAATTAACTAACATTGGTTTAGTCAAGCAAGCTTTTGTGGATCCGCAAAGATAGCCCGCGATATTCAAATTTTCTTACGTTTTTTTCAAGTCAGGCCAGTATGAGGCTATATCTTGATCGAAATATGATTCGCGACCATAAAAATATGTATTTACAGAATCTATACATTTTGGAAAACAGTCGCTTTTCGCGTTTGTCTGTATGTCCGCGTTGTTCTTCTAAACCACGCGACAGATTTTGATGAGGTTTTCACCATCGTTTAGAGAATTTATTCCGGAAGGTTTATGTGTATAATACGTTAGTATTAAAGTTACATTTACCTAAGAAATCTCGATGTTTTGTAAACTCGTTAAAACCGTGCGAAGCAGGAGCGGGTCGTTTGTAAATTATAAACATTAGAATCATGAAAACATCTAACTAAGTTGTTCCATTGAATGTTAATTTCATTATAAAAAATTAAAATTATTTGAGAAGTCTGGCCTGCAAATTGCAATAAAGTAAGAAAATTAGAATTTCGCGGGCTACCTTTGCGGATCCACCTTAAAGATTTCATGATTGCTTTCACGGAATCTTTAACATAACATAACGAAGGTAACATAGCGCCTGTTGTCCGTGAAGGGTTGGGCAGAGGTGACAAGTAAAATATACATAGCTCACCTACTTTTCGCAGGTCGCCTTTTGCATGTAACCTTTACAGTACTCATGCATTGCGACCTTGCTTACTATGGCGAAGCCGGCAGCGTCTTGAAAGCCGATTAATATTGCCAAGAGGGCATTCAAAGCCAGATCTTTTTATCCTAACGGTTACCTGGCGTTCTGCCAAGTCCTGCTTTTATTAAATTATTTGATCGAGCTCTTACTAATGCAAAGGGCAACTGATAGAAATCCGGCGACTGACGAAACACGAAGTTTGCCGTGGGACATTAAGAAAATAGTTGTACTATACTATGTTCGTAACAACATAAAATAACAATTAATAAAGTAGGAGAAAGTCACTTTTAAAAGTTGCGTGTATATAAATTAAATTATATTAGTGGAACCACAAGAGACATCTCAACCACAGAGAAACTGGCTATCATACCTCTAACTGCCAAAACACAACAATGCTGTTAAGTACTGAACTGTCACTAACGAGTCACAATATAATTTTTATTGTCATCGAACTGAATTAGCTTGCGTTCCGGCTGAGAGGCATTGTTGTTATGGCGACAGATTTAGATAAGATGGTGGTAGCTAGCAAAGCGGACTTAGAACAAGCCCTACCACCAACCAAACCCAGCAGAAAATTTTGGCCCCCGCTGGGAAACAAACCCGGGATATCCGCGCTTTCGGACAAAGGGTATGACTACACTTTAACCATTACTTTTTCTATGACACTGTGGCATCTACATCGCCACATGCGATTTGTGAACTACACATCAAAACTTCCCCGAAATCAATCGTTGGGCAGTTGCCCGCCAGACACGAGATCGGAGGATCCTCCCTTTCTATAGAGGATGAGTGAACTTTACACCCTATTCCTCATACCTCTAAAAAACTTAGGCTGGTTATCCACCGCAGCTTGAACGGAACCTCAACAAGAAAAAGATGATGACGCCGAAGTAGCGACGATACATTTACTATGGCCGCGTAATCTTGTTTCTCGTTGTCGTCTCGTTGACTGTGCGGTAATACGTAATACGGCCTGGTATCCGCAACTCCACGCCAAAGCGCGTATTTTGCATACGGGTGAAAATCGGTTATTCAATCCACCGCAGCTCCTCAAAGAAGGCCAGTAATGCCTTAGTGTCACTGACAATCTCACGTAGGGTACCTGGGATACCGAAGTACTTTGCCCTGTATTGTGGCGACCACCGGACAATTTAACATCACATGAGCTGCTGTCTCGTCGTCCTCGATGCAGGTTCTGCAAAGCGGAATGTCTGTGACTCCTATGACAAAAAGGTGTTTATTAAATGACTCATGGCCAGTTACAGCTGCTGTAACTGTACGTAGCTGTTATTTCGTTAGTCGGAGAACCTTTTTCGTGAGGCGACTATCGATTGGAGGGAGTGCCTCCTTGACCTGCCTGCACTCACCGTGGTCCACCCATAGTTTGTGATGTTGATCCCTAGTTCGTTTCCTTACCAGAGTGCATAGGTACCCGAAGGGGAGTGGCGCAATGGGTTCAGGCCCCTCTGGTGCCATGCTTGACCCCCTTCTGGCAGGTTCGTCGGCTGAGTCGTTGCTCTGCGAACCGCTGTGTCCTTTGATCCAATGAATGGTTATACATATGATTGAGGCTACCCACCTGATTAAGGCGCTGGTGGCACTCGTATATCAGCCCAGAGTCAACAGTGTGACTATTTAGCGCTTGCAGAACAGCCATGCTGTCTGAGAGCATTCTTATCGAGTGGTCCTTAACTTCCCTGGCCATGATGGCTGAATCGGCAGGATATATACCCATGCATTCGGCCTGGAACGCTGTGTTACGGACTCCCAATGGTGTGGCTATGTGTATGTTGAAGTACTCCGAGAAGATTCCAGCACCTGTGCCACTACCTGTTTTGGATCCGTCGATGAAGATTTGTAGCTTTGCGGGGCGCAAACCCTCGCATCGACGATCCTCATGAACATGGATCCTGTATTTTTTATCGAAGATAAATTGTTTGGGTACCCGGTCATTTATGGCTTTCGTAATATGGAACTCATTATTGAGTCTCAAGCAGCGCGGTGTGTTGTGTGTCTCTCTTACCCCAGAAATTAATTGCAATAAGACGCACCGCCGCCATTGTCGCTTCCTGCTGTATGAATAGGTGAAGCGGGGCAGTCCCAACATGGCTTCGTTTGCTGCAGTCGGAGTAGTCCTTATGCAGCCCGTAGTCGCCATGCAGGCTAGTCTTTGCATGCGTTGTAGTTTGTTGGAAGCTATAACCAACTGAGTACGCGGCCACCAGACCATGACCCCGTTAGCGATCATGGGGGGATCACTGCTGTGTACACAGTAGGATTTTGGGGGATAGGCCCCACTTCTTACCTATCATTTTCCTGCACTGTGCGATATCCAAACAATTTTACTGGGCCGTTAGTTTCCCGGAAATACATGAAAAAGTCGCGGCATATTTTATTAAAAAACTAACCTCCTGCATGAGACTATTCAGTACCCAGTCCAAATGAGGGTCAAATTATATAGTGAAGCGTTATTAAAAAACTTTTGGTCCCCGTTGAGAGCGGGATTATTAATTTATATTGCGACCAACACTTGTTATTAATAAAGTGTAGGAAAGTTTTTAATCGTTGCTAATAGTTTGTAGTGCCATCTAGCGTTTTATTAAGAAAACTTTGTTGGTGAGATGTCGACACCGACGGTAACGACATACAGTACATTTACTATGGCCGCGTAATCTCGTTTCTCGTTGACGTTCCGTTTACGGTGCGGTGGACAAACAGTGTAAAGCTGTTTGTCATCCGGCACCGTCAACGGGCCGTCAACGAGAACGAGATGACGGCGCGCGGCGCTGAAGTATCGATACATACATTTAATAAGGCCGCGTGAAACGTTCGGTTCGAATAATCTCATTTCTTGTTGACGTCCCGTGGAAGTTGTGCGGTGGAAAAACAGTGTAAGTGTTTGCTTTTGTATTTATTATTATAGTTAGTAATTTAATTTAAATGGTAAGTTGTGTAACAATTGTATATATAAACCATATTATATTCACATTATTACATATTACTTAAATTACTTGTTTGTTACCAACAAGAACACCTTGTTGATTAGTATAATTAAAACTTTGGTACTATGAATTTAGGCGAAACTTTGTAGACATATCGATTGCCAATTTACATGTTTTATGAACCCGCAAAACTCTCTTCAGCACAAACCTTAGCGAAGCTAAAAATATCTCGACCAGACCCAAAAGTAAAATAAAATATTTTACAGGCTTTATACACAATAAAATTTAAACTAAAGTTCTCAACAATATCAAGTTACATGTTAAGCCCAAAAGGGTGTTAAAGGTCCAACAGGGCTAGGTAATCTACATTCAAGGGGTCATTCAACAATGTAGGGAGCTACTCAAAAAGTTTGAAACTACAATTTCGCCGGGAGTTTAATTTATAAACAAGTTTTGAAGCGCTACGAACAGTTATGTTGTTTAGACTAACACTGTATTGGACTTTGAGTTGATTCACATCATACTATTATACAGGCTGGCAGGGACATCGACGCGAAAACTGATACCATGGATTCACTACATGATTCTGAACGCCCCTCCGTTATGCCAGTGGTTTCAGAATAATATACTGAATCCGGGGCAACAGTTTTCGCGTCGATGTCCCTGCCACCCTGTATATATACTAGGTGCGGCCGTTATCTAATCCATCTTTTAAGAAAAACGAAAACAATAACTAATTATTGTTTACTTCTGTTTCAATAAAACAACATCCCATTAGCACTAAGACATTTGAAAGCGGTTGATAGTGAAGTTATAAGCGACGTAGGAAGTTGCGGCTAAATTTGGCACGCGCCCAACGACCTCTTAATTACAAAAGGGACAAAAACCAAAGGCTTTTTGTTCATATTTTGTTGTACGAAATGCTCGTAATAGCGACGTAATTAATGCTTTGTTTTAGCCTCACATAATCTGCTATTAGTTTTGTTATTTATGTCGTTAAGATAATATACATCTGTTATAGGTGAGTTCGTGAATAGCGAGGCAACCCAGCTCCAAGACAACACGGACATGTGCGTGGGCTAAAGAGAACTAAAGTGTTTGAGTTAGTGTAGTGTATTAACAGTAAATGAATAATAATAGTAACAATACTATGCTATATATGTAACAAGGTGTTTTATTAATTATTACTCTTAGAAAATGCTACGGAATTGTGTAAAAGTGCAAATATCTTAGTTCCTCCTGTTTCCTGATAACAAATTGGTATTCACAATATCCGGGAATTTTCTTCTTTATATTTCTTACATAAATATAAATTACGTAGCTTTTCCTTCATCATATGCGTTCCTTGTGAAGCATAATATGTGGTGTAACTATGAACGATAGACTGAGGAATGATGTGATAAGGCTACGTTGCGGTTTAAAGGAAGATATAGTGACAAAAATTGAAAAAAGTATACTTAGATGGATTGGTCATATTGAGAGGTTGAATGAAAGGCCACTAACAAAAAGTATTTACAAGGCAGTGTGACTGGAAACGCCGGCCTAGACGGACAACCTAAATTATTATTACAAATTACAGGATTATATCCAAGATAAGAATGCTTGGAAACATGTTGGTCCTGCTCCATAGGATAATCTAGAATCTAGACAAAATCTAACTGGTTACTAATATAATTGTATAATTTTTTAATATTTTTATTACAAGACATTGATTTTACATTCTGTGATTACTTCCTTACACACTGACTTTTTTTTTTTTGTTTTATTTTATTGTCTACTTTTAAATGTTTGTTAATATGTGAGCACCATGGAACTATCACATAATTAATTTATCTGTCGTTGCTTTATTTTTAATTATTTGTACCTATTTTGGTATAGTAATTTTATTCTAGGTGCATCGTCTTCCCATAAAACTATATAAGCAATGTACCGATACAAAATATTGTAAAACATTTCAAAAGAGTAACGGTGGAGTTTCTTGCTCATTCTTCTCCATACGAAAACTACTTTTTGGAAGGGGCAACTAGAATCAAATCTGTTCTTTTGTAAATTTTGACGTTCAAAAGTGCATATTATCCTATTTCAAATAAATGATTTCAGGAACAGAATTGAAAAAGAAATGTTACGGCTCTCCTTTCAAAAGACACGCTAAAGTGTTCTAACAAAATAGTTTGCTGGTTTATATATTATTTTTTATAGTAACAAACACGTTACACGTGACACAGTTTTTCGCATTTTCGATTTATAGTGAGGGAATCGAGAATAGGAATTCGCTGACAAATTGAGCAAAATTCCCTCGAGAGGACAGCACTCATGTAGATTAGTAAGATCGGTGTTCTAGGTCGTCGCGTGTAAGTAAACAAGATCGATACCTAGACGATTGACCATTACGGGAAGAAAGTAAGCAGCCTGGCTACAGCGTTACATAAATACCTGTATGATAAGAATTTTATTCTTATGACATTTCGTATTGGCAAAAAAATCATGGCCTTCGTTAAAATTTCTATAGTAATTTTTAATGCCTCGTATCTTACAATTCGCAATCTGCCTAGGTATTTTCCCCACTATGTTCGAGTCGGCTTTCAGTCGAACCGGATGCAGCTGACTACTAGTATTTTACATGGAGCGACTGCCTATCTGACCTTCACAACCCAGTAACTGGGTGATACCCCTTGCTAAGACTGGTTGTCAGACTTTCGGGCTTCTGACGACCCGTAACGACTATCAAAGATCCACGAATGACAGCCGGGACAAACGGCTTAACGTGCTTTCCGAGGCACGGAGGAGTCTCGGTATGTAAAGATACCACCCATCCAAGCCAAACCCTGGCAAGCTTAGCTTAAGATAGATCGACCCCAAAAAAATTTGCTAATTTGCTAATTCAAATTCAAATTCAAAAGTCATTTATTCAAAATAGGCTGAGAATCAGCACTTTTCAAACGTCAAAATTACATAAGACAGTCCCCCAAAAACGCCCACACTTCACCACATCCTAGTGCTTAGGGGAAGAAGAAGTGGCGCAACAAACTCCCCAGCAGCACAGCTATCCGTTCTGTAATGACTGGCTGTCTCAATACGCTCGGTGGCATAGCAGTGAAGAGTCTGTGATGACCAATAGCAGTATAGTCTTAATCCCAATATGAGCAAGTAGAGAACCTTAATCGTACCTCGTCGTTTCCTAATCATAATCAAACAAGGCAAAAGCAACTGTTTCCTAGAAAAGTGCAATACCTACACGGGCAAAATGTATGGAACAGTTGTTTTGTTTTTAATATACGACGAATAATTTCTACGGTCTAGAATCATCTGCTGAATCATGGCGATAACAGTATGCGCGTCGATGTCACTGCCACCCTGTATATACTCGTATATGTTCACCAATATACAGTTTAGGACTGATCCGTGCTATCGTGAATTATAATCATGTTACATTTAAAACACCATAATAATTCATCCTCTTATATCCACTTCCACTTAAAATCAACAAAGAACAAAACTATATCATTCAACAAGAACATAATAAATAAAAAACAATGTTCAAATAAAACAAACGGTCGGTCGGTGAGAACGATGAATTTTCTTCTGACAGTGGAAGAGAAATAGTGGTACAAATGTACTTGGCCATTATTTATTATAGTTCGCTCATTCCTCACTGCGGAGCCTTTAGTTTCTGCTCTTTAATCTATCTCGAGTTTGTGGTGATGTAGTGGTGGAAAAATATGATTATTGTTGTTGTAAATAAAAATTTGATTAGTTAAGCAACGTGGTCGCTTTGAGTCGATTAAAGCTATGCTTGCTGCGGTTGGTTCGTCGATGGTTGACCATCCATTACATATCGGAAAGCACGTTAAGCCGTTGGTCCCGGCTGTCATTCGTAGATCTTTGATAGTCAGAATTCCAAAAGTCTGATAACCAGTTTTACCAAGGGGTATTGTATTAAAGCTTGTCCGCTCTGAAATGACGCACCCCACTACTGCATTTATGTACACGGTAATGCGTATTTCTATGGGTAATGCGGTAGTGGGGCGCGTCATTTCAGAGTGAACAAGTACGTAAATAATACCCAGTAACTGGGTTGTGGAGGACATATAGGCAGCTACTCCATGTAACAGACTGGTGTTAGACTGGAAGCCGATCCCAACATAGTTACGAATAGGCTATGCATATTGATTGTGGTTGCTTTTGGAATCTAAGGGCCTAGAAAAATGACGATCGCTTTCAAAGCATTTCGTATTTCAACAACACAAGCTTCTCGGTAACATCTGCCAATCAAATACATTTTTTACTTTTCCATCATAGTTATCAATGGCCTTCTGTATAGTTAGTTGAGAATTAGACGTTAGGAACTTGATTTTATTAATGTATAAATATTTATTTAACGTCAGAAAATTAATACACAATATGTTACCTGTAACCACTAACTATTTAAATTAGAGTGCGTGTTCCTACGGCGCTACCTAATAGATCTGTTGACATAGTTTTACAGTTGAGCCAACATTATGGCATAGGTACTATTTGATGAAACACTCTAGGTAAAGAGTAATCTGTGATGTTAGTCAACTTCTGACTAACATCACAGATTACCCTATGGATATTTTCTCTATGAATTTCGCTTCATAAAGACGTTAACTATTTAACTAAACAGTGCACAGTGCAGTTTTTAGGAGTACGATCGTAGAACCCTATTAAAATGCCTCCGCTGTCCGTCCGTCTGTCTGTTGCGGGCTGTATCTCATGAACCGTAATAGGAAGACAGTATTTTTTTTCACAGATAACAACAAATAATAAAAAAAAAAATTACTGTATGGGGTCATTAATAAACAATTTTTTTTATTTTTTTATCTTACCCTGGCATGTGGGGTATCATTGTGTAGAACTCATCAAGTAAAGTACTTAAACATACATTTTTTTTTTGTCTTCGAAAGTGAAGAAATAGGGGTAGAAATAGGGGCTGTTAAAGTTGTCAGCTTTAGTCTATTTTTGTACGAGCTCTATCACAACAACTAAACAAGTTAGGAATTCGAAACTTCGGTATATCATGTACCATAAACTGTATACAATCAAAAAACGCCAATTCATAAAGTATTTTATTTAAATATGGGTGATTTTCTGCAACTGCAAAAAATAACATTATAAAATACATTTATCTACGCGATTTTTTAAATTTGAGATGTAAAATATACTTCGTTTAGTATTTTCATTTAACTGAACTAAAAAAATGCGAGTCGAACTCGCACACGAAGGGTTCCGTACCATCGGGGACTCGCACTTGGCCGGTAATTATTGTTCTCCTTTGTCTGTAACATTCATATGTCAAGGTCATACATACCTATTATTTGTATGGTTACTGGTGGTGACGATTTGGTGGAGTGTGTGGTTTTAATTTTAGCTGTTTTTTTATTTGAATTGGTAATGACTATGCTGTTGGTATACTTATTATAACCATAACAGCGCAACAAGTTGCACTGTCTATTTTTGTAACGAAGTTACTAGGAACTACCGAAAAGGTCGAATAAGAATGACACTGGCTGGTGACAGTTACTCTAGCAGAGCGTCGCATCAATGGTTGTGTCGCGGCTGTCTTCTGATGACAGAGATGATGTCAGGGGCATAGATAATACAATTAAATAGGGGAGCCGCTGTCGTATTACGTCCACGACGAATGAAATATTCCGGCACGATCCTGATGGTATTGAAGCTGCTGAACCACCAATACGATGCCCACTTCTGGTAAAGGCGCCGTTTAATAAATAAATGTGGGATTGTATGGCAAAGTAACCGAGTTGAAGATTCTTATAATAATCGTTTATTAAATTTTAACACACGTAAATTTATCAGCGTTCCACCGTTAGTCTAGTCGTGCTCCCGTCTGTCATACTTCCCGTCGTTCTCTCATTCCCTTTCTTCTCCCTCGCACACACACGCTTCTCTCTCTTGCATCCGCTGCGTTCCATTTTACCATTATAAGCTGCGTTCATACTACACTATTTTTATCCCACATAAATATAAAAAACAATAATTTATTTAGTTGAGATACGAATCGGGTAAGAAGATTTTAAGCCTCATGATTCAAAACATACATAGTTGTTTATTAATCAATCTGAGTTGAACTATTTAAAAAAAAAAATGGCCGCCAAACCTCACCTCAATCTTTCACTCTCAAACTATCTCGACAACACTATTTTAATGTAAATCTCTATTTATCTCACTTAGCCACTGCTGCCAGCGTTTATTCACTTTGCTGTAGCGTACCGGTTGCAATGACGCTAATTGCGATGCCGTTTGTCCTAAGTGAATGTACATTTTGCTGAAGTCTTGTTCAGCATTGTCGTCTGTCGGTGCCACAATTGCGGTGACATTTTGTATGTTAGGGATGGAATGACAAATCATTGGATGTGAGGATAGGGTTAACAATAAGCCTAAGTGCGAATTTCACCAATGAAACTGAACGCGATCAGCACATCTAAACCGAGTTCAAGAGCTGTCAGTGTCAATATTCCAAAATAAATAATTACACTGACAGCTCTTAAGCGTGTTTTATGTGTTTTATTGGTGAAATTCGTCCTAAGTATGGAATTTCTATTAAAGTATATTGTGATACCAGGCGGCCTTTTTTTTTTTTTGGGGTTGGGATATTATCAAATAGCTTCTCCCGCTCTGGGCGGAGCGGGAGGGTGTGTCAGACCACCCGTGTTTCTTCCTTTGCTTGTGTGCCGGGGCCGCGATATCCCTTTCGGACAAACCCGCAACCCCAGAAGGATACCAGGGGGCCTACCATCACCTCTGAAGCAGTATTATATAATATTACTTTAGTGTGTTAAAGAGATGAAGCTCTACAGGACGTATAGCTCCATCTCTTTCCCCGAAGTAAGATAAAAATAATACTGCTTTAGAGGTGGTGGAGGGCGTCTGACCGAATAACATAAATTAACCTTCCTCAACCTTGTAATCCCTAAAGTGTTAGGCAGAGGTGCACCTATCATAGTACATCCACATCTCGCCAGTTATGTTTAAGTCCCATGTAATAGAGGGCGAGCCTATTGCCATCAACCGGGCACAGACCCAGACTCCGGGCTGCTACTGAGAAATTCCTGATGAAAAAACCCAATAACACTTTGCCCGACCTGGGAATGAAACCCAGGACCTCATGCTCAGCAGTAGCGCTTCCGAGTAAATAAAATAAATCAAGTATAATCCTTCGAAGACAGCTATGAACGACTACCTAAATATGGTTTATACAGAGATTTAAAAAAATTAAATGTAATAAAAAACAAAGGTTTTAAAATCGTTAGTATCATCATTATTCAGTTTATTTCAGATCTCTTAAAATAGACTATTATTTAAATAGTCCTATAACGTTAGTGTCCATCACCTTCTAAATCGACAAACCTGCGCACGATCATCAAAAATTTGTCTGCATACATGTAAATATTTGTCCGTCTGATTTGCGTGTGAAATGGTACGCAGTAACCATGGCTTAAGGCATCCCAGGAACTATGGTGATACACGGTGTTGATTTACAAACGTTAGGTTTTCTCCTTGAGTGAACGGCATTTAGTTGCTTCAATTGCAGACGAACTGCAACTGAATACCAGTAATTGCACGGACTGTCCTGTCGTTTGCACAAAGTGAGCTAGGATGTTCTATACTGCCAAAGTATTTATGACTACCTATGTACTGTAAATATAGCATTAAACCATGTTTTCTTTTTCTCAGTGCTAGAAACAATTAGTTGTCGATAGTATTTCTTTTTCACCCAAAGAATAAAACGCAGACTGGTGCGTGTCAGGTTATGTGGTTATGCAATTTGTTCAAATTCAAAATATTGTACTTCACATAAACCTACATGGGCACTTATGAAACGGCAGAAGCTAAGTGCACGGTTTCGATTGGTCGTTTCCTATGGAGAAGAGCCGGCAGGAAACTCGACGGTGACTCTTTTAAAAGTAATTGACTTTTGCAATATTTTCAAATAAAAGTGTTAATAGGTATGGGAGGACAGAGTAGGTCTTCCAACAAGCACCAGGTACTTAAAAAAATAGAAGATGGTCAACAAATCTACAGTCCACTAAGCCTACAGCGTTCTAACATTCACAAAATAGAAAAGAATATTTATAGAAGATATATTAATTAATAAAAATTAAGCCCTTTTTTAAACGAAATGACAAATGATTGCTATTACGACTGTAACAAATCTGAATAATTATCATTTCCACAAAAGCCACTCGGAAAGTTACTCGTATACTATCAGCAATAATGATTGAATGACATTCAAGTAAAGTCATTACTGCTGATAGTGGGGTTGGAATGATGATGTGATCTAAATCTTTCAACAGTTTTACGTCAATATTGGAAGGAATGACAGTCATATTGATGTCATTATTAATGATAGCGTGGACCAGACGCTATCATTAATATACGCTATTAGGTTTAGTACTTAGCTGTGGTAAAATACAAAGGTAATTATCAAGTACTTCAATTATCATATTGTAAATAATTTTAGGGGTATGAGGAACAGGGTGTAAAGGTCGCTCATCCCCCATAGAAAAGGGAGGATACTCTGACCAGACGGGTGTCGTGTCTGGCGGGCAACTGCCCAGAGGTTGAAGTCGGGAAGATTGTATATGTGTTTATCGCGCAGTAAACTCTAATTGCGCGATGCAGGATTTGTGTGACGTCAGGATGTTGTGTGACGTCAGGTCTTTGATGCGTAGTTTGCATGTAGCGATGAAGATGCCGCTATATAATCACAAAAAAACACTCCCTACCAGCTTCAACAAGCCAAACCAAAAGACCGTTTCCAACCGATTAAATCGTTGCACGCCTTCATATTTTACCTCGACAGCATAACTTTAAAATATTTAGTAACGCTTCGGATCCACTGAATATTTCAATTTAAATTGATTCCAACTATTTCGACGGCTCGTAATAAATTCTTTCCTACGCTTAGATCTGACATGCGCGTCTATCTGAAATCCGCGTTACGCTCGTGGAGTCCGTACGGAACTTCGGATCTCATCTTCGTCTAGGCCGGGAGTCCCGGAGCATTACTGACGATACCATTTCATGGCGGATATTAGGACATCGCTCAATGCTGTCGCGTATACTCTGATATATAGGATAGGACGGCGTTTGGGAATCATAGATTTCTTGGGAATCCTTTAGATATAGTGCAGTCTTGGAGAAATATGACCTATATATTGAACTGTTAGTGCATGAGTTTGGTACGAATTTTGTCTCCTCAAGTATTAAATTACGGTATTTATACCCAACTGCCTGCTTTTGGCAAGTATCAGTTTGGCAGGTTTTCGATCGCCATTAGATGAAGTTAGTTAGAAAATATATCTAGCTTCTATAAAAATATACTTCAATAGTTGATTTAAAAGATTGGAACGTAGAAAAACAATGACACTACAATATCTCTTTCCCAAATCTGTTATAAGATAGACAAAAAGGTAAACGATTTTCTGCCTATATTCCTGCTATCGTACTCCTATTTGCTTTATATCCTACCAAAGTAAAACTGACAACCCTATTCCTACCCTTATCGCAGGGGATTATATATCTTCCCTGGGTATCGAGCAGCCATTGACCTCAGTCGAGAAAGCAAACCCAATTTGTTCATACAAACAAAAAAGAATATAAACTATGTAGATAAAATATTGAAACCATAATTCCCAAAAGCTTCTTATAGACGGGAACGATAAATAAAATATATAAGACTCCAAACATTATGCAATACAATACGTAGATGTAATAAATTTGACTACAATATCTGTTTCCAATATGCAAATAAACATACCCAAAAATCACTAGAGGAAAATAAAAGGATGGGAGAAACAAAAAAATATATGATAATCAAATGTTCTGGAGTCGGAGATATATCTAACGTTCAAGGAGTAGAATCGGTCCCTATGAAAACGTTTGTTCCAGTATTTATCGAGATTATTCATGTCTTAGAATATTTAGATATTATAAAACTGAAAAAGGTTTCGGTACACAGTTGTCTGTATACCTATGACGAGATATGTAGATGAGAGATACATGTATAATGCGAGATAGAATATTTATATTTAGATAAGCAAGCAAACAAGCAAGCAAAAACCCAACCAAGTGTAAGCAAGTTATTAAATTTTCTGCTTTAAGCGAAACAGGGTTAAGGCAATATATTTTTGTTGTATCAGGGTCACTAGAGAGACGTGCCAATACAAAAAGTTAGGAATATTTATCGGAACTACAATTTCTAAATAAAGAATTTTGGTTGGGTCTGTCAAATAAAATAAAAGTTTAAAAAGACATATCTATACATCCTTGTTTCTAATTGATATTTTGTCCACTTAAACGAATATCAACTTTAATTTAGTGTACATTATGTTGATTTCAAAATGACTAGTACTATTAAAAAAGTTTTAGATATGTTTGAAGTTGTAGCGCAAACTGAACTTTATTTGTGGGTTTTAAATTATTTTTTCCAAAAAATTACATATTTGTTTACATGTTTGGAAACGAAATCACGAACGCAGTACGAATATAAAAAAGTAGAAATAATTTTCAGAACTGATTTTTTTTTAATGCGGTCGAGTTTCTCAACAAAAGACTGTCAACTAAAATAATAAATCAAGGGGATATTCGTCAAAGCTAGCAAAACAGCAACAAAAATAATAGAGCTATCGACATCCATCCTGTGTGGACAGATCATTAAGACCGGCCGGGCTGACTGACGACGGTAGTTAGTAACACGTCAACGCGCTAAAATGGCGCTCACTTCATCCCGTGTGTAGATACGATAAAATGTCAATGTTTGGTCAAACCTATATAACGGCTTCGTTGCATTTTTGAAGCAACTGGAGTAAACACGGCGACAACAGCTTTAAAAGAAAATTATGGATTTTCTTCATTGTATGTTATTTAATTAATTTAGAGTGTCTCCAAAAATTCAAAATTAAACTTAGATTATTGGACAATGAAAAAGTGTAAATGTCAAAATAATTTCGCAGTTTATCACAGTATTCAAATGGATTTGTAATAAAAAGATTGACTTATCAAAGTGAGTTTTATGAAAGGATCCCTTTGGTTTCATGTCATTTATCAGGTATTTTGTCTCACACAGACTAGAAAATAAAACACTAGCCCGTAAACCAAAGAAAGAAATGTAAAAGTAGGTACCTATTCGGGTACCTAATGAAGGTGAGTGGCCTTATATTGAACAGTCAGTGAACGTGGGCAGAATAAAATGCTTAGATAGATCTATAAACAACAAATATTGATATTTACCCGGTTTTTCAATTTCTTCAAACCAATATTGTCTAAGTTTGTTTTCGATGAAATTAAGGGGCACGCTAAGTAATAAACAGCCGCACGGGTCGATCGATCATATTAAGTTACGCTTGCCGCGGTTAGTTCGTAGATCGATGACCATCTTTACATAATGAGACCCCTCCGTGCTTCGGAAAGCATGTTAGGCCGTCGATCCCGTCATTCGTGGATCTTTGACAGTGGTTACGGCTTGTCAGAAGTCCGAAAGACTCACAACCAGTCCTACCAAGGGCCATAGTATTTTCGATTGTGGAGGTCAGATAGGCAGTCGCTTCATGTAAAATACTAGTATTAAGCTGCATCCGTTAAGGCTGGAAGCCGACCCCAATATAGTTAGGAAAAGACTAAGCAGATGGTGTTTTCGATGAAATTTTAATGTTAGTAATTATATTTTTACTTAATTATTATAGAAGGACATGCCGCACTCATATTTGGATAAATTATTGTGGGATAACAACTCCTTCCGAGTTTGAAATTATCTTTTGTTTCGTCTTCAAGAAGTTAACACTAACCGCTTAGAATACTTTCATTTTGTAGTCTAAGATCCGACCTAGAAACAACTTTCACCCACATAATGGATGAAAAGAATTAGTATATTAAAAAAATATCACTAGTGGGTTGGCAAAAAACATCCTGGCCAGACTATGATTAATTAAAAATTCAAAAATGACTTCGTTTTAATCATTTGCACTCATTCGTCTAACGAATAAATTTAATACCGTTAGTACATATTTGAAAGTAGTTACCTACTCTTCCCAGCCAAGTTAGCCTCACAGCAGCATTTTAGGTGCCAACGTGAAGTGCTAATGGCTTTAGAGGGTTTGTCCCTTGTAATTTCTGTGCTAATGTTTGAGCTATTAAAGCTAGAGCTTTCCTATTGAATAGGTCACCTTCCAATTCACATAAATAGGAGTCCAACCAATTCTCAACTAAAGGTAACTCGATAGAAAATTTACTCGAAATTGGATTGACATATCAAATTGTTTGGCACAAGTGGGATTTAGGCAATTAGAACCGAAGTAAGTACCCTTTTCATTTATTAACGGAATTATTCTGGAGAGGTCTCGGGAATAATTCTTGATATGGGCTCCTAATTCGATTATTTTGTAAATGACTCACTTACAATAAATGTTTTTTTTTGTTATTTGCTCATCATTTTGAACTAGATGAGTTTTCTCTTACTATTTATTACGTCAAAGTCAAAGTCAAATCATTTATTTGAAATACGCCCTTGCGTCAAAATTTACAAAAAATTGAATTGCTTCTAGTCGCCCCTTCCAAAATGTAGTTTTCGTATGGAGAAGAATGGGCAAGAAACTCCACCGTTACTCTTTTAAAATGTTTTACAATATTTTTTATAGGTACATTAGTTATATATTTTTATGGGAAGACCTATGATGATGCACCTAGAAAAAATACAATATGTAAAAAGAATAAAAAATTAAGTAACGACAGATAAATTAATTACTTATGTGATAGATACATGATGCTCACATATTTACAAACAAAATGGATGTAGAATACTACATACTCAACTGGTATGTCTATGTTAAAGGGTTTGGTATCCGCACTTAGTACGTCAGTCAGGTGGACCATTGTGCGTGTACTACATTCTCTGACCAATACCCAATATTCAAGTCTACCAGAAATTTTGAAACCGGCCGTTTTCCAGCTATTTTTTTTTTGGATAAAAAGCTTTTAATTATAAAATTCGTGTAAAGGTGCTGATAAAATTGAGCATTCACTTGTAACAGAATATAGAACATTCGCCGTTTTTAAATTTGTCGAACTGAACAACGAACTAACTGAGCAGACAGCCGTGCTGCTGAGGAGTTTGTTGCGCCACTTCTTTTTCCCAGCTAAGCACTAGGAAGTGGTGAAGGGTGGGCGTTTTTGGGGGACTGTCTTATGTAGTATTGACGTTTGAAAAGTGCTGTTTCTCAGCCTATTTTGAATAAATGACTTTTGAATTTGAATTTGAACAGAGCCAAGTATAGAGCCAAAACATCGCTACGAACATTTTCACGATCATTCTAGCGCACGCTCGTAAAAAAAACAGGGGTGCGGGAGGCATAGAGGGATGGTGGCGGAACAATGCCAGAATGGTTCGGCTCGACAAAAAGCTCGAAGCTTACTTAGAAACTGAACTAGAATGTTCGCTAGAACGCTCGCTAGAATGCTCCCGTTTATATTTCTGTAATGTAACATTCGCTAGAATGCTCATTACAGGTGAATGCTCAAGTTTTTCAGCACCTTACTGACAAACAACAATTTTATAAAAACACGAGCAGTCGAAACAAAACATCGAAGCTGTTTTTTTATTTAATACAAATATAAACAATAATTCTGTATAAAGGCTTACAATTATCTGAATATTTCACAATTTTCTACTGAATACTTTATAACGGACACTCAAAACAAGAGGATAATATCAATAACAACAAAAACTCGAATTTATATTCTGAAAATCAATCAACATTTTTCGGGCAAAGTAACGTGGACAATGAAAATAAGCAAGGCATGTAAGCCGGGCATTATTTAAATTGTAGCGAGCAACACGAGGGCGAATATTACAACGCTTTTAAACTCACAGAAAATATTTCATTTTAATTATATTTTGACAATGAAAAGCGTATCGTCATAGGTCGATCGTCGTCTGGTTTGCAACTGGACCGGCCAAATTATTCCCACCTTATTCGTTAAATGACTATGTAATTTTTCGTCTCAATGGCATGATTTCGGTTTTAAAACGTTTATGATCAAGTCAGTTAACCTGTTTTCGTGTGCTCCATTTTATTGTGAGAAGCAGAATTGCATCATTCATGGCCAGGGTTGGTACGTGTAGGAACAGTTTAGTTAAGTTTGCTGTGAGGATGTATGCTGCCAAGACCTATAAGCGGTGGTTGGAAATAACCGAATACCGAGTTTGTATTTTAATGTGCAAGAGATGAAAGGCGCGAGTACCTATGCCATTTTATTGTACAGGGTTATTGCTAAAAAACTAACAACCTCTTAAAGGGTCATTGTACTCATCATTATGAACAGCTTTTACTATAACATCAGCTGTTCAAATTATAGGACCAAATATAAATGTCAAATTTTATGTTCGCATATCTCGTCAAAATGTAGGGAACACCAGAGGGACAATTCCCGTAATTTTTAAGAACGTTCGCACTCACATGTCATTCGCAATCTGTCAGAAATACAACCGATTTACAAACATTTTTGACAAGTTTGACAGATTGCGACTAGAGTGTGAACGTTTTGTAGATACAAAGTTCGATGGCTAACCTTGTTGCGTTGCCGTCACCACATGACGCTGGCAGAATACTCGACATCGGTACAGTTGCCAAAGAGAAAAAAAAAAGTACGAGAATTGGCCTTCTGATATTTTTTTCACGATTTCTGCTTGGTTTTTTGGTAAAAATTGTTTATAAGTTCATAATGATGATTACAATGACCCTTTAAGAGGTTGCTAGTGTTTTACCAATAACCCTGCATATTTTTTTTATGGGTCGTGTGGTCAATGAAGATTGCCATTATTATTTTTAATTTTGTAGCTGTTTTAGTCTGTATTTTTTATCTGATAGAATGATCGATGAATGCCAATCCGGACATGTTGTAGGAACGATAGGCCGCATTTCAGTGATAAAAAACCAGTATAAGCTGATCTACTAATGTATTGAAACTTCGTACTGGCACAGACGAATACAAATGGTTCACTCCGCATTTTAGGTACGAAGCTACATGTACGCGGCGGGCTCGTCTTGTCGGGCCAATTCAGTGAGTGTAATGTAGTCAGAAGATATAAGAGTTGCGCGATAGAAAGAGAGGCAAGTTCTAGGTGGATATAACTGTAGGTAATTAGCACTGTGCAACCTGAATTGCACTTTATGGTGTCGTAACATGCGTCGCTTTTTATTTAAATGATTTTCAGGAGTGAACTATCTGTATTCATTTGTGGTACTAGTCAAGGCCAGCTCAAAGTCATGTTACCCCTTTTTTTTTTTGTAGGTGGGAAATTATCCAATAACTTCTCCCGCTCTAAGCGGAGCGGGAGGGAGTGTCAGACTTTTACTGACCCACCCTTGTTCCTTCCTTTGCCCGTGTGCCGGGGCCGCGATATCCCTTTCGGACAAACTCGCAACCCCTGAAGTGCGATCTATTATACTTATCATAGAACATGTTCAGTATCGCTCTAATGGTTCTTCTATTTACATAAAATTGCATTGCATGACTATCCTCGATTTCATGCGCCATTTTTTTTAACTTTTCACGAAATAAAATTCAAAATATTTTATTTCACATAAACCTACTCCACTCACAGGATTGCATCTGAGGAAGACATTGGCCAGATTATTGGACATTACACAGTCACTAACAAATAAATCTTTGTTTGATGCTGCACCTTTTTTTGTATTAATTCATAGTTTTTCTAATTGTAATCGTTTAAACATGGTGTCTGTGTGTCGTATCTGTCGTGATCTGGGGACCTGGGAATATCAAAGTGAGTACTGCAAACAAATGAGGAACATAGTTATATTATCTACACATATTATTATCTACACAGAAACAACAACATTATTTACAAACAATATATATATTTTATTATTTTCAATTCATAATGATTGGGAGCATTATTTTAAAGGTAACATAGTTATTTATTTACTACCAGAACTAAAGCTTATTTACAATGATTATTCACACAAGAGAAATGAACAAAGGTACTATAATGATTATATTAATGAAATGTTATCCTTACTATATACATACACATGTACAGCCATTACTATTTACATGCCATGACTAAATCAAAATTATTAAAGTTTGGTTTATTCAATGCGGGCTCTCTGGCAACTAACCAGGACGAGTTTCTAATTGCCATGTCGCAGCACTCAGTGGATATAATGGCAATCAACGAAACGTGGCTGCGACCTGGGGAGGAGGGACGCGCGCCTAAGGTACCGGGATATAGGTTGAAGCACGTGCCGCGCCCTGAGACTATACGCGGGGGACGAGGCGGAGGTGTAGCGTTTTATATTAAAACGGGAGTTAGGGCGCGAGTACAGCCACACTCAGACCAGACTGATGTGGAACAGATGTGGCTAAATCTAACTGTAAATGGTAGAAAATTGTTGATTGGCACTGCATATAGGCCACCTTGGTTTGAATTGTCCAAATTTCTGGATGGAATAACTGACAGTATTAGCGCATTGGCACCTTACGATCATTTGGTACTACTGGGGGATTTCAATGTAAATTTATTGGATACAAGCAATACAAAAATTAAAGATATGGCAGAATTCCTAAACTATACCAGTCTAAATCAGGTAGTGCAGTCACCAACTCACTTTGTAGGCGATAGTAGTACTCTCATAGACGTGATCTGTACCGATGTGGGGGTTCGTAATGTGCTGGTCAATCATGTCAGTGAACTTGGTCATCATGCGTTCATTGTATGTGATACTGTCATAAAAAAGGTAAAAAGCAAACCTAGGCTAGTTGTATATCGGCCTCTAAGGGATATATTGGCGGATTACTTCACAGTGGATCTGGAATTAATGCCATGGTTTGAAATTGGTTCACTGCCTGATGTTAATAGCATGATTGGAAATTTTAATGACCTTATCACTCAACTATACGACTTGCATGCCCCCATAAAGAGAAGGATATTTAGGGACCGACCCACGCCTTGGATAACGGATAATATTAAATTGATGTTTAAGCTGCGAGACGAGGCAAAAAATAATTATCATAAGGACAAGTTAGACACTACAAAGAAATATTATTTGGATTTAAAAAAGCAATCTGTTACAGCACTAATGCAGGAAAGGAAGGTATACTTTGACAGGCACATAAATAGTCAGATAAAAAACCCCAAAAAGCTTTGGCAAAATCTAAAATCGGATGTTTTTTCAGAACATAGTGAAGGTACGCTTCCCGGACAATTTAATGACCCAGACAACATAAACAGGGCTTTTCTAAATGTACCTGGACAGTGCATCATTCCCACGGCGCAGCTATCATATTTTGAGATGAATAAATTTGGTGAAGCTCAATTTGAGCTGCGAGTTGTTAATGAAGAAGAAATTTTGAGAGTTATTAAGAGCTTGGGGTCAAACGCTAAAGGGATTGATGGAGTGAATCTGGATATGATAATGCTGACGCTACCAACCACCCTTCAGGCTATTACTACAATCGTAAATAAGTCGCTGGATACCCACACTTTCCCAGACTTGTGGAAGTGTGCTATTGTGCGTCCTTTACCCAAAATCGGCAACCCTACTACTTTTAAAGATCTACGTCCTGTTAGCATTTTGCCTTGTTTATCGAAAGTCTTGGAGAGGGTGGTTCATAACCAAATGGTGAAATATTTAGAGGCAAACAATATGCTACCTGACCTTCAGTCTGGTTTTAGGAAAGGCCGTGGGACGGCCACGGCTCTTTCGGACGTAGTGGGGAATATCCTAGAGGCACGGGACAGGGGCGAGGGAACAATCCTTGCACTTCTGGATTTTTCACGGGCCTTCGATGCAATAAACACCACACTGCTACTTTCCAAGCTGGCCTATTATGGTTTTTCTACGGAAACAATACAGTGGTTCGCTAGCTACTTGCAAAATAGGTCACAGCTCGTTGAAATCCAGATGGAGGATGGATCAAAGATGTCATCCCCTCCTCGTCAGGTGCCACGTGGTGTGCCTCAGGGATCAATTTTGGGCCCCCTTTTATATATCCTTTACAGTGCAGACATTATTAAGTCATTTCAGCATTGCAGGTATCACATGTACGCGGATGATATACAATTATATATAACTTTTAAGCCAACTGATACATTAGATGCAGTGGAAAAAATGAATGACGATCTGGAAAGAGTGATGGTATGGTCAGATAATAACTCACTGTTATTAAACCCACTGAAATCTAAATTTATGGTTTTAGGAAGTAGGCAAATGATCAGCGCAATACTGTCAGCCACGCCAGAAGTTGTTATCAGGGGGGAGAAAATTGATAGGGTAGAGATAGCATGCAACCTTGGGTTAACCATGGATCCGGAACTACGATTTGAGAAACACATCAGTGACTCCATGAGGAATTGTTTTTATAGATTGAAACTCCTATATTCAATTAGAGACTACCTGAGTGTTGACTTACGTAAACAATTAGTGGATAGCCTAATTTTATCAAGACTTAACTACTGTGATACCGTGTATGGCCCGTGCTTGTTAGCAAGAACAGAGAAGCTAATACAACGTATACAAAATGCATGTACACGGTTCTGTGTAAAGATACCTCGTCGAAGTCATGTTACTCCTTTTATAAATGAAAATAATATTTTGAAAATGGCTGCTAGGAGAAAGTTACATATGGCTAGTTTACTATTTGGAGTAGTAACTACACAAAAACCACACTATCTTTTTGAGAAGTTAAGTTGGAGACAGAGCAAATACGAACCACGTTTTACTACCAATCCTCTTTGTACATCAAAGCATAGGACTGCTGCATTCAGGGGGAGCTTCAAATACGCCGCCACGCACTGTTGGAATAACATCCCTCCACCAGTAAGAGTCCTGAGAACAAAAAAAAATGTTTTGAACATCTTAAAAAAAATACTCATGAAGATACAGCAATCCACGTGATTGTAAAATTAGTAGTAATAGCTGCTCTTTTTGTACTTACCTCGAGGGTCATGGCCTCCGGGCAATGGATATGGTTTTCCAACAGTGTGAGTGGCCTCTGTTTGATTCCTCCCTGTTTAGGTCCAGTCTGTGTCATTGTCACGGGGGAGTGGTAGTCCTCAGTTATCTTTGACGTGTTTGCTGTGTGTCCTTCTGAAGCTGCATTATCTTGATGGTGGACAATAGGTATATAGTTCAATACAGGTCAGAAGGAATACCAATTTTATTTAGGGTTAGGCTAGGATTATGTTTGATTTAGTTAGGTTTAGTTATGTAATCTATGCCTATATTAACACTTACGATTAAGATCAGGAGGCTTCGAGGGTGTCAGGTTTTGCATTCCGTATGTCGGGGGATCTTACTCCTTCGTACATCAATGTATCCATGTCATACCACTAAAATAATAGTAAAGAATCCTTAAATAACACTATCAAAATGTACATAACAGCTTATTTGCCGATTTGACCGAAAAAGCTTGGTTGTCTTCTGCCAACCGCATGCCTCATTGCCTACCGTTATGCAAATGGCCGCCGCGCCATCGAGGCGCAACAAATCCCATGGTGCATCTGGGAAACTATGGTGTATCAATGTAGACTTAATGTGGATTATTAGGGTATCGAAATTATTATAATTACTCAAACAGTAAAAAGAGGAAATCACACCACACTATACACCACAGAGAACTAATAACATACTAAAACTGTACACGTAATTAAATATTATAGGTACTTACTTGTTTATATTGTCATTGTATTATGGTCTTAGATTATATATTATTATTATTTCTTAAATTTATGATATGCGCAAATACAGATATATATTTTTAATACATTTATGTATAATCACACACATTTCAGTTAAAATAATTACTAACCCGTTGAAATATCTCACGCAGGGGGACGTGAATACGTCATTCCATGGGTAATTGCTGAAAACCAGCGCTGTTGACATTAGGTTCGTCCGAATTCACAGTATTTCGCTGAGCAATGACCTGTTCTTGCACAGATGCGACGCACAGCATAATTTTTCTTATTATTTGTTACAAAAGTAGTAGTAACTCTGCTATCAGCATTTTGTTTTTGTGATGTTTTTGTTGACATTTGGTAATGTTGCAAGAGTATTACGCAATAATGTCTTTGGTCCGTGGCCATGACAGCAACCAATGAAAAATATTGTTTTCTTTTTATATTTTTATTTATTGGATGAACACGAGGCTTTTGGCTACTTTTGTAAATGTGTATTTTATGTGTTTTTATCTTTATATGTGCGTTTTGTTTGTGCAGAATAAACAATTTTTCTTTCTTTCTTTCTTTCTACTTATGAAACGTCAGAAGCTAGATGGTTGGTTCACGAAATCGATTTTACACCCCAGACTTATCAACTGAGTAATACAGTAAATGGGAACCCTATTCCCATGTAATCCTCTACCGTTACAAGGTGAAAGGAATGCCATCGTCTCATTTATGGGACAGGTGAACACGATATTAGTCGACAAACCTCGAAGACGTTGATTGATGGGACGGGTCACACGTTGGTTGGCAGTAAACTAGATTGTTCATTAATATACGTACTTACAGAAAAAAAAATTGATTCTTGTGATTATTTTATCACTTTTATGGTCTCGTCATAAGTTTCCTCTAAAATTAATTGAAATCAATAAATAACTTGATGTTTTTGGGCACCAAACTAAGTATATAAACAGAATTTTTTGAACGTTAAAATTACATAAGACAGTGCCTACCTAGTGCTTTAGTTGGGAAAAAATGTGGCGCAACAAAGTCCCCAGCAGAAATAATTGGTCTTCAAAGCTATGTTATTCAATGTAAGAAGGCAGGAATTTTTACTGGACTGGGTGACTGAAAATTAAAAGAATAACTTGTGAAAACTTTTAGCCAAATAGAAAATATTTTTTTTATTTTTGAGCCAACAAAACAAAACGACTGCCTAAAAAATAACCATTGCTATTATTCCAACCGGCTGATTCTACACGAAATATAAAAATAATAAAACAAACGATAGTTAAAAGTCATTCCAACTGACCAATACACATGAAGCAACAAAAAGGCAACGAGAATTATTTACAAAACAATTAAATCGGGAAAATTAAACCAAATAAACCGTAAACAAAATATTTCAGGAACGTAAAGATAATTATTTACAAAAAAAGTAAAATTGGGAAATTTCACCGTAAGCAAAATATTTCTGGAAAAATCGGTAAACGTTATTGAAAGAAGGGGTTTCTTGTTTTCATTACATAAACCTTTTTGGCTAATAAGAATGTTTGTTTCTGAAAGTTTTCTGGCAGAAAATCTTCTTTGTTCAACCGTTTCCTGCCGGGAACCCTCTGTCTAGGAGTTTTCATTGTGTAATTTGAATGGCCTTTTATAGGGTTGTAAGTACCCGGAAATTGGTTATTACCTTTGCTATTTTCATTCTGTGTATTTAAAGCTTTGTTATTATGCCATTTATATCAACTAGACACTTGCCCCTGCTCCGCACGGTCATTACGACTAGACAAAAAAAAACGAGATTTATTTATTTTAATAGTTAAGTTTAATATTATCACATAAACCTTCCACAATAAATTATCTGAATGATGGTGAAAATCGATTCAAATTCCATTGAGTAGTTTAGAAGAACGACGCGGTCACACAGACATACGAAAAGTGTGAAGTCACTTTTCGTATCTGTCTATTCGTAGATATTTATATCCTATACTATTAAACGAGCAATATTTGTACGTTTGTAATCACGTTCTCGAAAACGGCTCTAATGATTTCGATGTAAGTTGCAATATACCGGGGCGAAAAATCGATCTAGCTATAATAGGTCTCATATCTGGGAAAAATAATCGATCTAGCTATAATAGGTCTCATATCTGGGAAAAAAAATCGATCTAGCTATAATAGGTCTCATAACTGGGAAAAAAAATCGATCTAGCTATAATAGGTCTCATAACCGGGAAAAAAAATCGATCTAGCTATAATAGGTCTCATATCTGGGAATTTTTTTTTTTTTTGAATTTTCGCCCCAGCAGAGCTCGGTCGCCCAAAGTTTAGAACAAGATGGCTACCATAGAATTTGTATGTACTATCATTGCAGCATGAAATTAGTATGAACTTTCCTGTACTATTAAATGAGCATTCTCTATCTTCACCAGAGCAGAGCTCGGTCGCCCAGGTACTTAAGTATGTATAATATAGACTAAGGGCCTTTGTACACGGCACGGCTTCTTTATACTACGGCGTATAAACCGCGCCGTAGTAAAAACGTGTCTAACAACAAGCTTCCATAGTGATCCTTACGACCGTGGCGAATAAACCGTAGTTTTTCACGGCAAGAAAAATAAAAACATGAGTGTACAAAGGGCCTCACTCTTCTCTTTTTTTGACGTGGCGTGGGACAAGTTTACCAGGCAAACATTAAAAAAAACCCTTTTCTAGGATTTTCTTACTCTCGTACGGAGTTTTGTTTATAAAATTATGAAATACTCAGAAAACACTGCATCCGTTGTTTTTTCATAAGTAAACCCTGTGCAAACGTAAACTAGACATTCGTACTGCATAATTTATTTTCTAAGAAGAGACTTAGTCATTTTTTTGTTACATTATTTTATTCAGGTTTAATTTAGAGTATACGGGGTGTCAGGGACATCGACGCGAAGCCGGTTACCATGGATTCAGTAAATGATTCTGAACCCCCTTATTTTTTTTTTTATTGGATGGGAAATCATCAAATGACTTCTCCCGCTCTGGGCAGAGCGACAGGGTGTGTCAGACTTTTACTGACTAAAACCCACCCGTGTTCCTTCCGTTGCCTGTGTGCCGGGGCCGCGTTATCCCTTTCGGACAAACCCGCAACCCCAGCAGGCATTGGTCTTTCGACCCCGTCGGTTGGTGCTGACATCTCTTTGAGGCGCGCGTGGAACACAACACGCCGTCGACACGGGCCTGGTCCTTATCGGACGGCGAGCTGCCCATTGCTCACTGTCCGCAAGCCCGCGCCTACGGTGGCCGGAAGTCGGCTCTCGACTCCCGACGCCCGGGGCGTCTCCTGCGGCGACTAAGGCCGCGAGGGCGTGCAGCTTGCATCTCCCTCGCGCGCTCCGCCTCCTCCTTCGCGAACATAACTGCTTCGCAGAAGGAGGTGACGGCCTCCCATGCACTCTCGCTCCGAACCATGGCCTGAACCAGGGCCGGACGCGAGAGATCGCCGCCGCCGATCGCCTCCGTGAGGACACGGCGGTGCTCCGCCCAAGCTGGGCAGACCTCCACCGTATGCTCCACCGTGTCCTCCGGGCGATCCACACAGTGGTGACACCCGGGCGTTTCCTCCCGCCTTACGCGGAACAGGAACCTCCCGAAACAACCGTGTCCGGTGAGGACCTGCGTCAGGCGGAAGGTGAGGACGCCATGGCGCCTCTCAAGCCACTCCTCAAAGAGGGGACTTATCGCCGCAATTGTGGCGTGCCCAATTCTGAACCCCCTGGCGTTGAAATTTTTCGTCGGTTATTAAAAAAAAAAACAGGTGCTCCATACATTTTGACCGTGTAGGTTTTTGCACTTTTCAATGAAACAGCAGATTTTTTTTTAATAACCGACAAAAAATTTCAACGCAGGGGGTTTCAGAATCATGTACTGAATCCATGGTAGCCGGCTTCGCGTCGATGTCCCTGCCTCCCTGTATAATTAAAGGCGCGCAACGCATTGCAAAAATCGTCCTACAGCATTTTTCCCGCCCGCCAGTAGTGTGCGACGGTTCATACAAAGCGTACTAAAGTGTAAACGCGGCCCACTCAAATGTGCGCGGGCCTCATTGCAATGGAGTAAAAACAGTTCAAATTCCAAATTTGAATCTGTCTGTAACAATTACTACGTTGTGATGCGGCCTGCCGCGGCTCCTAATATGCTTTGGCGCATTTTTGCAATCAAAATTCAAAAGTCATTTATACAAACTAGCCTGAGAATCAGCACTTTCCGAACATCAAAATTACATAAGACAGTGCAGCACTGCGGCCCGCCGCGGCTATAATGTGCGCTTAGCTTGATAGGAAAAAAAAATTCAAAAACGTTAAAATAATGTAAGCGCGCGTTCTACGTCAACCTTTGGCTCAACACACGTGTTAATATTTACTGAATATAAATAAAAACGAAGCAAATTCCAGGCTTATGAAACGTCTTGATTAAAAATCAGTGAAGTGTTAACCGGTTTATATAAACAGAGTTTCATGAAGATATAATAATTTTATTTTCCATTTATTTTTCCTATTTTCTTTCATAATTTTGCCAATTTTAGAAAACATTCTATAATGTTTTTTATTCCATTTATGCCTGTATACGCCCAAACAAAGTAACTTCTTTTATAAACATTAACTTATACCATTAGAATACTTTCTTGAAGGCAATTGGTGAACAAAGGAAATGATTTAAATTCAGTGTCATTGATTTATTATTTTTGACGATGCCAGAATACTTTTCGTGTTTGCATCGAAACAAATTGAAGGATGTCTATTTGTTGTTATGTAAAAAAAAAAAACAAAAATACGAAAAAACCAAACGTGGTTCCGTTTATGATTATTCTGCACTCATAAGCATAACCATGTCTTTAATATTCCCACTGCTTGGACCCAGGCATCCTCCTCTATGAGAGGGAGTGGGCCGTAATCAAACACGTGCGAGTAGGTTGGTAGTTGTCACATGTCTTTGAATTAACTCTGCAAATTGGCTCTATAATACAGAACAACCGATACAAAACATTCCTACATTTAAAGTTATTTAAATAAATAAAATCTTTTCTAGCCCCGCCCGTTCCCGTCCCTTTAACGACTTTAAAAAAAAATACTAATAGATATGCATGTTTAAAAAGTCTTATGAAAAAAAAAGCCGTACCCACACAATCACTGCAGTAAATCAACTTTTCTCCACCCACCACATCTCCCTAAAAAGTTGATAAGGACCAATTTTAGAAACATTTGAATTTATCACGGGAACAATAGTCAAGAGTTTCTCTCCAACAAAGTGCAAACTCGTAAACGCGTTTTAAGGTTGTTTTCAAAGAACCCTAAAATGCCAAAAGGCGAGTTCAATTTATCTCTGTCAACCCTCAAGGGGCAGACACTGTGAAATCTCCACTCCATTAAAATGCTATACACCCTGTATATTGGATGTAACAAATACAAGATTCAAATACAATTTTCTTTTATTATTAAATATCAGTCAAATTCAGATAGAGCGCAGATGGGCGGGCGTCGACTTTTTTTTTACATTTTTTTATTTATATTTTTATTTAAGCGTCTCATTTCTTAGCTTTTATCTTGCTAGCCCGTCCTGTTTTCATTGTGTTTTTGCTATTTAAAATAATCGACGACACATTTAAGATGATATATTTTAGTAAACAGATTTTTGTAAACGTGACGGTCCAATTTCCAAAATTTTCGCTATCTTGTCTTAACATCAATCACAGTTAAATTATGTATATATGTGCAAGCTAGTTAGTTGTGTAACATGCCTTTATATTGCGGGACTCACAACTCAACGAAACTTAAATAACAGCTAAGTTCTTGAACATAATTGATTGAATAAATTCTCATGAGTAATTTACTTTTCTGCTTTGCATCACCACTGCTCTCAAAACGGTTATGAAAACATCGTGAGGAAACTGATGTGTCCTAGAATTGTAAAATTTTCAAAATTCGAACACTTGTGATATGCATCACCAACCCGCACTGGGCCCACGTGGTCGATTGCGGCCCGCTAATTCTCACAGAGAGGAGGCCAGTGTCCCAGCTTATGCTGCTATGTGTATTCTGCTTAATATTCAAGTATAAAATATGTGTAAACAAACCATCTTAACCTTAATAAATTAGAAAAATAACTTTAAAATCTTAGAAAAAATTACAGTTGACAAACAAAATATTAAAATTAAAAATTGTAAAACACTAACAATCATTAAACTAAGTAGTAGAAATAACAATTTTATTTATTCAGACAATTTATTTTGATGCGAAATGGTTCAATTTATATTTTTCCATTTCAACAACTTAGATACGCAAATTATTATTAGACTAAAATATTGACTTTTATTACAAGTCTTATGAAAAATCTTGCAAATTAAAGCAAGATTATTGATAAAGTCTTTTTCAGTTTTTTTTTCAAATGGTTAACGAGGCGTCAACCTTGTCACTGGTTCTAGTTTATTTAATATTGCTTATTTAAATATTATTTTCTCGAGACGTTTGTAATCGCCTAATTTATTTTAATTCAACAACTTGAAATGTGTCTTTATATTTTCATTTATTTTAAGATCGATTTTATGCTAAGATTAAGATGGTTAACCTGCTGTCTTGTATGGATCAGAATGTTGGGCCACAAAAAGGATGAATAAAAGGTAACAGGTAAACTTTTTTTGTTCCGTCAGGTAGATTATTAAAAAATATTGGACATGTATTTTTTCTTTTTTTACGTAATCAAAAGATTACGGCAATACTTTGAATTAAAATGTGGCATGACGTCACTCCCCGGTAGATTTTATACTGACTTGTGACGTAGCGAGCCCCCACTCTCCAACTTTAATGTGTTTTAACTAAACCATTTTTTATTAATATGATAAAGCAAAAAATACGTGTCAATTTTTTTTTTCATTATCTGACTGACGGACTAAATAGTTCTATACTTCCCCAGTCAAGATCCCTATTTCTTATTACATACAAAATTATTACAACATTCTTATTAAAGGATGAACAAATATTAAATTAGAAATTAAATTTTTAACCCATTGCAATATTTATAAAATTGAATACATAATAAAATTACCAAATAAATTTGATTATAAAATAAAATAATAAATAATTACATTGCCTCACATTGCATGAGAGTGATAATTGACGTGATAAAAATATAAAAGATATTTTTTAAATGCTGAAAAACAAATTTCGTTAAACTAAACGTATGATGAAATTATTATTTTTGATAACATATTAAATTAAAATCCAACACAAATAAATTAAAGCTTTCAAAATAATTACTTAAATTTAAATTACATTACTATTAAACTAGAACGAGTCAGTATAGGCATAAGTACCTATATGTAGGCAGCTGATTACAGGTCAATTTGAATAATTTTAGTCTTAAATATTGGTAGACGTTATGATTTTATTTCTGTAAGCAGGTTTGTACAAACACACCTACACCTCCTAAATAAACGATGTTTTTTTTTAAACTGGATGAGTTTCGTGTTTCCTATCTGACTACTCTGAGAAGAAAGTCCGCAACAAACTTAGAGGTTACAGTCTCTTTTAAAGTCCAGACAAAATCTTGGTCAGATCATGTGAGGAACATGGAGATTGGTGTCTGAAATGGGCTTTTGAGGCAAAATCAACTTGCGGAGCGCGCGAGGGAGATGCAAGCCGCACGCCCTCGCGGCCCTAGTCGCCGCAGGAGACGCCCCGGACGTCGCGAGTCGAGAGCCGACTTCCGGCCACCGTAGGCGTGGGCTTGCGGACGGTGAGCAATGGGTAGCTCGCCGTCCGATAAGGACCAGGCCCGTGTCGACGGCGCGTTGTGTTCCACGCGCGCCCCAAAGAGATGTCAGCACCAACTGACGGGGTCGAAAGACCAATGCCTGCTGGGGTTGCGGGTTTGTCCGAAAGGGATATCCCGGCCCCGGCACACAGGCAACGGAAGGAACATGGGTGGGTTTTAGTCAGTAAAAGTCTGACACACCCTCTCGCTCTGCCCAGAGCGGGAGAAGTCATTTTATGAGTACCCACCGTCAAAAAAAAAAAAAAGGCATAATCAACACAGATTTGACCATTCACAACTTTTACAATATTGTTACAATTTTCTCATTAAAAAATTTGCCGAGACACATAATTTAGAACAAGCGTGGTCAATTTAATACCCACTTATTCATTACTAAACGAAATAAGGAGAGAAAACAAAATGCACCCGCTTTGTTCCCGAGAGAGTATTTTGTACGTAGCCGTGCGTGAACTAAAAGGGGTTAAGTGATAAAACTAAAATATTGTTTAAAACCCAAAAAGGTTAAGTAAATTAAGTTGTCTTTAGTAAATATTTTTGGTTACAATATTTTTGAGGTTCTTTTTAAAGTAGGTAGAGTAAATTGAAAGTATTTTTTGCCCATTCTTCTCCATATGAACCTACTACGCTTTGGAATGCGCAAGTGCCTGTAATTGGTTTAATGGAAATTAATGATTTGAGTTTGAAAATTATGTTAGATACTATATATACTACACTAGGACAAGCAATGTTAGTATTGTTCTGTTGAGATTAAGTCGGAAAAGATTATCAAGTCGTTAGCGCTCTTCCAAAGAACCAGAACGCGCACTTTACCGTTTACCGCTACGACACTTTCACATACACTAACTGGTTCTTTGTTCATCTGCTAACTCTATGCTTCCAGAAATCCTATATAATCCATAGTTGCATCTCTTTCATCATCATCTCTTGCTCTTTTCCTAATTTATTTGCGGTCGGCGCAACATGTCTTATTTCCATACTTCTCTATTAGTCGTCATCTCGGTAGTCACCCCTTTCTAGCCATATTATCTTTCACATATTGCCCTCATTCCTCCGCATCACATGCCTATAGCATGACAACCGATTCCCACACAACTTTTCTTGTTGCTTTTTTTATTTTACTCAAAATTTACCAAATAACACTTACCCCTATTTTAGTAAGCGCGCGCCAGTATAACACAGGGGGTTGCAGCCCGAGGCTGAATTTACTACCAACACTAATATATTTTCAAACCATTAACGATATTATTATTTTGTGCATAAAGAGAATGGGAGCGATAATTAAGGTTTCATAGTCTGTTTTCCAATGGCAATTTGGTATTTTTATTGTCTCTTTTTATGGACAGTCCTGGAGTTCTTTTTTTTCTTTCTTTTATAAAACTTACGTAAAGCGTACTTTGTTCATGTTACTAATTGATTTCAGACACCCGTTTAATTTTCATTGATAATAGTGGTGATTTTGCATGACAACGTATTTTAGTAACCTAAAGATGACGTTTACCAATTTGATTAAAAATGAAAAAAAAAACGAGCCTGCTACGTGTCACGTTGAAACATTCAGCAACTAACCAATAAAGCACTGCCGACCTACATTTTTCAAACAAGCATCTTTTTCCAAAGAGACTACATAAACAAAAAAAAAACGTCTTCGCAATGAACGCGGTACATTACCTAAAACAAATGGCGAACGTTTTCAGCCAGTTGAAAAGTTTCAAGCAAGGGAACATCTGTTGGGTATAATTAATTAGAACTCTGCTTGCACTTTCTTCGTTAACAGCTTGCAGTTTGAACGTACTGAAAATTTCACGTATGTTTTTATTGAATTGGGTGAGGAAAAAGTTTTCTTGTAATTAAAAGATGATTCGTGGAAGAACGGAAATGTTTAAAGCCCCTGTCAACAATAAAGTCTTTCGCTTCTATTTTTAACCGAAAAAGAATTTCGTCTAAAAAATCTATGTTCGTTTATATGTTTTTTTATGTATGTTCATCGAAGTTTGAAAGGGTGAGGGTGTGAAAAACTACTGTGGTGGTAAACCATTAAAGCCTAATTTGCTTTAATCCATTTGTGTATGTGTGTGATGTGAATTTGTGTGGAGTAACGATAAAGTCTAAAAATGGAAAAGAAAAAAACTTTTAAGTATACAAAAAGAAGTACGTATGTATAAAAGTATCTATTATTTAGGATATGTATTTATTCCCCCCCGACCCTTGCTCGACGATGCGCCAGCCCGCGTCGTTGCTGAGCCAGTAGCTTTAAATTCCCCGATTAATAATCATGATATATTTTTGATCCAGCCTGTCCCTCTTGCTGTCCCCTCAGCGAACGCCCTAAGCCAAAGTTCGTACCCCACAGGGGATGCCCTTAGCGAGCGTTCGCCTAGATTTAATTAGAATAGTTGCTCCTGGCTGGAGGCTTTGAGTGTAGAAGCTTAAGGCAGCCACAGGAAAGCCCGGTTAAGCAGCCAGGACCTTAGTGGTCAACTGCGAGATGCCCTAGTTAGGAAAAAAAAAAGTATTTATCTGTATATCTGTTTTAGTATATTGTATACTTATTATTTGCACCTACGAGAGCCCCATTTTACGTCCAACAAATTCACTGTCCATTCTAAGGTTACCTGGAAGAGATCGCGGAAAGCGATAAGGCCGCCCATTGTATATTTTGTAGTGTTTATTTTTAATTTAGATTTAGATTTTAATATTGTTTTTGATCTGAATTTTGTTTTTGATCTGAATTTTTTATTTGATTTGAATTTAAATTTTTGGATTAAGTTAGAATTGAATTTTGATTTGAATTTTTGTTATTTTTTTTAATTTGTATGTTTTATTATTATATTTTTTTAAATCGTGTTTTTATGGATCATGTGGTCTGCAATAAAGATATTTTTTTTTGTTATGTATTTTTGTGGTGTACAATAAAGTATATAAAAATAAATAAATATAATAAAGAATAACCAACTTCCAAAAAAAAACACTAAAAAATGAAAAAACAAAAAAATTGCAAATCTAACCATTTAGATTCGTGGAAAAAACAACTCTAGCCATCGACTGACTGCCCTTTGTTATTCAAACGTAAGCTTGATATCGATGATATCGTCAAAGTCGTGGGAAACACCTGGATGAGAGAGACTCGGAACCGGGAAGTATGGCAGAAAAGGGGGGTGGCCTATACCGAGCAGTGGGTGATTCTGGGCTGAAATGATGATGATGATGAAGCTTGATGTGAACGAGGTCCTAACCCTAAAATATATTTTTTTTTAAGAAGAAAATAGTGTGAGATTTAGAAGTCAATGTTCAAAGTAGAGGCATATAGGCTCTTCTGTTAAAAAAAATGAAAAAAAAAATAAAGCAAGCAACAAACTAAAAACGATCACTATCCCATTAATCTGTTTTTCCATTCCACTACAAATTACATTAAAGTGCAGTCGTAAATTCAATTTTAAAAGTGAACAAATGTTTAGTGTTCGGATTATAATTCTTAGCGAGGCTCATTTGGCATGTTAATTGAAAAAAGTCGAGTCTGATAATCCGTCGTGGTGCATTGCGGTGCTGGCTCGCTATGTTGTTATTGGGACTAGCGATTTTAAGGTTAATTGTTTGTTTTTGTTGAATGTAGAATTTGGTAGCGCTACTGCTAAGCATAAAGTCTTGTTATTGGATTTTTCCATGGTATAATAATATACTTCGCCAGGTATAGCATTCCGAGACACAGTGGTCACGTGGGTAACACAAGTCTACTTCATCACATCTGTGTTACCAGAAGTTTGTTATAATAACTCCCCAACCACCTTTATTACCTGTGCGAATCCGATAAAACAATGAGGTTTTAATTAACAATTCCGTTGATTTATGTTTAAATTGAATTGTTTCGTTTGATTAGACAGACGAAACGACAATTTAGAAGCTTTGGTTTCTGAAAACCTTTCCTTAATCGTGTTTTGTTGCAATAAAGTGGCAACTGGATAGTGACGTAAGCATGTGTTAGTCCCGGAATGCCAGACCTTGTTTTATTAGACCTTGGATTTTTCCATCTGGAATTTCTCAGTTTCAGCTCCTAGTCAAAAATGTTTGCCTTATAGATGGCAATACGCTTACCCCCTGTTACATGGGACTTAAATATACTGGCGAAATGTGGAAGTACTATATGTACATCTCTGCCAAACCCCTCGAGAAATACATGCGTGGTGTTATGTTTTAAGTTATGTTATGTTAGACTTTGTAAGAAGCTATCTAATTATTCCGTCTCTTTTACAACCTTACAAGAATTGGAAGTGTATGACAATAAATAAATAAATTATTTTATTATTTTTAATTTAGGTCTGTAAATAAAGAGGTCCATCTATCTATAAATTAATTTATATTATCTGCACGTGTGAATCTCGGAACTAACGATACGAACTTGTATCTAATTTATTTCAATAAATTATTTATTATATATAATATAATAAATAATTTATTAAAATTTCATTTCATTTCATCTAGTGAGATACAATATCGTTCCGTGACTTGTGAGTAAAGACTTTGTAAATTAATTAATAAAAAAATATTTTGTTTTGAATGCCAGCGAACCGAACACATTACTTTAAAAAATCCACAGCAGCTGCAGAGTTAAGCATTTTATTACAAACATCTATTTATGTTATCTTGATTCTGACATACCTACTTAAATTCTGGTTTATCATTATCGGAAGCACTGTACCTACTCCAACACTTCCTCTCTCCTTAAACATCATCATTACATAATATAGTTCCTTGATCTTGTTTCATGTTTATTATTGTATATATATTTATCTAATTAAATAGAAAAGTATATGCTTTATGAATACACCACTGACTACCTGCATTATTGTCTCTCCTTCTTACTTTAATCCATCCAAAGGTTGTCTGTAAAAGATCGCTTTTAGCGATAAGACTGCCCATTGTGTCACCCTATGTAAAATGTCTACATTTATATCTGTAATTTTTATGGTGTACATAATAAAGAATATTCTATATATCTATCTACTCTGTTATTTAAATTAGTATCAATCGTAGATTTGATTTTAATGCAATCGATGAGCATTCTGTTCCATGTCTGGCCTATATCTTGTATCGCAACCATTTCTGGGCTTTCAAGAAGATTTGTGTCAAATCATTCAGTTGCTTTGTCGATTGAAGTGCACCACCTTTCTCGGTTTCGAGCAAGCTCTTGCCTTTGGATTTGCTAGTCATCAGATCTCACAAAAGAAATGAAAATTAGTGTGGGTCGAACGCCAGATACAGTGAAGAGGACTCTATATCACAACCATATCGTTTTCCTACGGACGGAGAACGGCCAGCAGTCGGTATGCATTTAAGCTGAAATTGCAGAATTATTTTCAAATAGCAATCCAATCTCAATTACCTCTTTTCCTTGAATTTGTATCCTATTATGTATAATGTAGGTATGTATTATAGTAAATATGTATTTATGTGTATATGCAGATAGCGATATTTGAGAGCACCTGCCATCTTATCTCCTCACCATCTAAGGCATTAAGTCCGCCTTTGTACGACATTGTGTTGCAAGAAGTTTAAATAAATAAATATTGGTTTCCTACCGTTTCAACATCGTTAACCCCAAAAACCCCCTTTCCTGCAGTCAGCAGGATTTGTGAATAAGCCACCGCTCACCCTGTTCTATTTGTTGCCAGATACCCTTGTTGCCGGCTAACTAGCGCATTTCGGCTTTATTAAAATTAAAAATACATCGTTTCCTCACAAAAATGGCTACACATTTTTCAACATCAGATAATTTTGCACGATTTGTATATCATTTTTGCTGTGGCAGTTTATTTACCTAGTTATAATTAAAAGTAAAAAGAAAAAGTAGATATTTCTCAGTAGCCGGAGTTTGGATTTTTGTGCCCGATTTTACATTGGAGTTCAATATAATTGGTGAAATGCGGATGCACAGCTAAGCATTTCCCCTTTAAAGATTTAATTTAATTAATTCAGTATGTCTTTTGTTAAGAGGACATCACCCGGTTTCTAATTTGAGAATTTGAAGTTCTGAATTTGTCGAACTCTAGCATTACTTAAGACCCGCGAAATACAAAATTTCTTCTTTCTTTCAAATTCTCAAATTACAAACCGGGTGAATTTCTTTCAAACATAACTTGTAGAGGTTAATTCTAGTAATGATTAAAATAAGTTGATGTATAAATATCTCAATAAGCTTTATGCAGTGCTTATAAATACACATCCTTTAATGTATGAGCCAAAGCAATCAATCTTTGTCATTGGTATTCCAAACCGGCCAATGTCAAAAAAGGTTGCGACACTTCACAAAAGTTCCTTAAACAGTCTTCATCTCTTCACGAGACCAGGGGGCTGGCCAATTTTTAGGTCTAAGAATCAGCATTGCCATCCAACATGCCAACGCTGTCAGACTTTAGGGCACTTTTCCCTCTAACAGCGATGCAGGCGAAATTTTTTGATGCCCAATGTCCTCCTTCGATTTTTTTAATTTTTTATTAAATTTTTTCCTTTACATACGTGTACGTAATATATTATATTTTAGTGTAAGAAATATTAAATTGAACTCAATGTAACAATATGAAATTTTCATCTATAATTTGGAATAGAGCACCAAAAACAATTGAAATCTGATGCCCACAAATATCAAAAATAAACGGAAGATAAATAGCAACGTGCCACGGCTGGCATTACAACGGAATCCGAATGGCTTCCTATTTGAGATCTGCAAATCTCATCTTAACCCAGTTTTGTTGTTCCTTACTATGTTAAGGATTCAGCTGCATTGTATGTTTGTGCTTGATTAATTTCTTACGGTTATTAAACGGTAACGACGACTTATACATCTGTGAGACACCTGTGATGTTTGATAGATTTCGTTTAGTTTAGTTTTATATACCCAGTTCTCTAAATGCTATTTTTCTTTTAAATATGTCCTTTACAATTTATTTTATCCAAATTTTACCTAAATTGTTTGAATTTGATACTCTTTTAACATTTTAACTATTATTAATATTTTAACTTTGTTCGCTTAGTTGTTAATTTTATTGTGCATGCTGTAGTCTAAGTGCGGATTTCACCAATGAAATTGAACGCGTTCAGCAAATCTAAACGCGTTCAAGAGCTGTCAGTGTGTACAATATTCCATAACAATTTTGACACTGACAGCTCTTGAACTCAATCCGCACTAAGTGAATACCTGATGTTGCCCATTATGTGTCATGTATTGTATAAATCTTTTATTGGGGTCCTTAAATAATTAAATAAATGATACTCTTTTACAGTAGTCTTCAGCTATTTTCTTTCTAAGCGTCATAAAGGATATGACGTTACAGGAAGATCAACATTTCATTGAACATCAGAATCCTCTTTCCTTATCCTAATTATCTTCTTCCATACATGTCTATTAACCGTCATCTCAGAAGTCGCCCCTTTCTAATCTGCGTTCGCAATTTATTTGTCAAACATGTAAACAAATACGAGTTTGAGGAAAAACAACTGTAATGCCTACACAAAAGGTTCAGTCTGGGCTACAACTTCATATTTTTTATGACTTTTTAAAATCTACTTTATTTCATCATCATCATCATCATTTCAGCCGAAAGACGTCCACTGCTGGACATAGGCCTCCATAATCGCCACGCTTGGCTAGCGGGTTAGCGATCGCAGTATGGTGTTAAAATACTTAGAGAACGCTGCTGCCCATTCTCTAGTAAGTCCCTTAGTCGCCTTTTACGACACCCACGGGAAGAAATGGGTTGGTATAGTACCACGTCTTTACGTCCGGCACCACACGGAAACCACGAACGGAACTACTTTATTTACACTTGCATTAAGTTGATGTTTGTTTATGTGGAAATAATATCAATTGGAAATAAGGATTTGAATAGACCTTAGTCATATTATCTTTCACTCAATACATCCATTGTTATTTTGCAGCTTATACTGGAAGGTATAGCTTGATATGTAGCCGTATGTACAATGAGCCGTTTTACTACCAAAGTGATTTCTTGCAGATTACCAGCTTCATCAAGAAGTATATTTTAAGAGGTTTTCAGCAACGCATATTTACAGGCTGATTTAACGCAATTGTAGCAACACATGAATACTATATATGGAATGCATGGCATGAACGATATTACATCACCCTAACTAAGTTTGTGCTGATTTGTATGTATGGAAGAACCCGACACGATTGCTTGCGGACCGCAGTTCGTCAAGTTGTACCTACGAGGTACACTCCGTCCGAAAACTCTTCCATTTATATGCAGAAACGTAATCCAGTGCGATCCTTGCATTGTCATCGTCCTGACCTTATACGTAATATGATTTATTTTGTGACGTCATTCCAGCATTTACCCTCTTTCTATTAAATAAAAATGATATGCTGTTCGTTGGTAAGCATTTCACTTGAAAACGGCTGGACAGATTTGTATTACGAAAAATTTCAAATTGGGAAAATACCGTCAAGAACGTCCTATTTTCTCTGTGATTTTTGTACGAGCTCAAGACCATAAACTCACGAGTCAAACGATTATATGCGTATTTTGTTTATTTTTTTTATTTATGGCCATTGAAAAATTATCAGGAAAAAAACGGAAGAAAAGGGAATATTATGCAAAAAATTCCAGGACAGGACAACGTCTCTCCAGTCAGCTAGGCTAGTACTTAATATGATGTATTTTATGCCGTCATTTCAGCAATTACATAACCTACATTTTCTAAATAAAATATTTCTGAAAATAAAATATTTTTCGTTAATGAAAAAAAAAACGAACTTTCACGCGCAACACGTCAAGAGTTTTAATTTCAAATAATCACTTAGAAATTTACAGAGCACTGCAAACTCAAATATCAACATAAAATAAATGAATGACTAAATATCGCCAAATACCTGAAGTAATAATGTCAACCTGATCTCGAGTGGGTGTCTGACATTCTCTTTTGTTATTTATATCACTTAGCAGTAAGCAATCTTAATATCGTTATCTCTTGTAAGCCGTCGCTAAGTAATAGACCATATTGACCTTTCTGATTTAAGAAAAATGCCAGAAACTATGAAATCGTCCATACAATCTGCTAATCAAGTTCTCGAAGAAATGTACGAAATTTCAATTGGTAAGGTTTTTTTATTGTAATGTCTAATCCCGAGAGTGATCATGAATTACAACTATTTTTCTTCAGATGACATGTATTAACAAGTTTCACTTTAAATAAACAAAATCAACCTGTTGTAGAGGATATTACAAAATAAACTATGAGTTCACGTTCTCATTTACTTAAGGAAAGAAAGAAATTTTTTTTATTGGAACTAGCACAGTAAGATCACAAACTCAACGAAACACATAGAAACATAAAAAAAACAAAAGTCCGAGGCCAAAAGGTGATGAGACAATCTCAGCATGATGCTGTGACATTTAAAAATAAGTGTCGCAGCGACATTTACTATTCTGAAGGGGCCGCTGTGATGTGACGGACAGATACACAAATAAAGAAAATAGACATAGGTATGTAAAATATTTACATATAAAAATAAAGTATTTATTTAATTACATTATTGTAATCCGCGTGTCAGCGCCCGACGATACCTTATTACTTGTTTATGACTTTAGTGTCTGTGGTACTCTATGGCATCACTGTGACAATTAAAGGGACGATGGTGCCGAAAATCCAGCAAAAATATTTATTAAAACATTAGGGTTGTTTAATGGTACAAATAATAGTTAATTGACTCAGGCGTGACTTTGCGGAAATCCATTATAAAATACAATAGACGACGTATATCTAGTAATCTAATCCGCTAAATTGTTCTTAAAGAGTCATAAAGAACCCTGTAAGAAACCGACACGTGTTTCACCTCTGAACGAGGCATCCTCAGGATGACGATTGACGAGTTGCTACGTCAAGCGCCAAGCGCAGTGTGAGCCATATCGCCCAATAACCCCAGTTACATACGATTACAGCTCGGTCCACCTCGGTTAGTATCGTTATCAGCACGACACGGGGCTGAAATAATATAGTGAATAATACAGTAAAAAATGGTCTGTAAATAGAATAGTAAAATAAGTTACGTGAGCGAAGCCGCGGCCACAGCCAGACGTCCATATAAAAGGCATTGCAGCGAAGTTCCTGTCATTCATTGCTGTCAGCGCGAATGATATTTTATTTCTTGGCACCCTAATATCTTTTACAATCTCAGTAGAAGATCCACGATACATGCTGCATAACGTTTAGCCCAGCTCCATGCCCCAACGAGCAATTTCACGAACAATTTCATGAGATAAATTCTGAAAATGCAATTTTTAAATTTTGCTACCTTATTTGCTCCATCCATATTTTCCCTTGGAGCACTATTATAGATTCTGACAGCATCCGTTTCGGTATTGTGTTTGATTTATATTGTATTTGCGTCTATTTATAATGTAATAGGAAATATTTTATTACCTGCACTTAAAAATATGTTGTTTGCTTTCATATTATCATGTTATTCTATTTCAGCTTGTTAAAACTTCAGTTAAATTTACGAACTAATTTATTAACCTTTTGTTTGAACTAGTTTTTTTTTTCCAGATTATTTTTACACTCTAAACGACTTTCCATTAAATTTTACTAAACACTCTTGTTTGTTCTATTGTTAACCCAAAATCCTCATCGGAATCAAAACAATCAATACAGTAATGAGATCCAGAAAACACTATTTAGTTCAATTTGGTCACAAAATAGATAGGTACAGAAAGTCAGCTCCATACAATGAGCGAAACCGCACGCACACATAGACAAGCGTCTACTGTACAGCGAGTACAAGTATTTGTTTGAGATCGATGCCCAGTTGAACGCGGTAAAGTTATGAGCTTAAGCTAGCCATAAAAGTCGTTGACGCTTTCTACCAATATATTCCAATATTTTAAAACGATATACGAAACAATATGTCACTAACACGATCAACACAGACTTATCGCGGTAAGAGGCATCTTTGACGCGTGCAGGGTGTGTTTATTTTTGTTTGCATTTTAGTTTCGAGACTTTTAGTACAAGTGGGGTTAATAACTTGTATTGCATGGTTATCTGATGCAAGGTTTATAACGTAGTACGGTGTTTCGATAGAATAAGAGGCCAGTCTATACTGGTTTTGTTAGCACTGCCCGTGCGGCTTCTGTGCGCATATTTGTACGTGCACCTGTTTTCACTCGTTGTATGGAACCGGCCTTAGAAAGAAAATACGTTTATTTGCGGCAAAACATGACGCTAAAACACAAATATTACAAGTTGGGGGAAATATTTGTCACATCTACACAAAAAGGTCATCACTCAGCATAATGCTGTTTGCCTTCTGTTATTATCTATTCCATGGTTCGGCCGATAGATCTATTTAATTAGAGTAATCTCGTGGGCCGGTCCTAATCACTCACTCGACAAGACAATTTATTTGGAACAAATTTTGCCACACACGCTATTATCGTTAATCTTATAGACCTGAATTGAATTTCCTTCAGCTCTTTGAAGTCGTCGACCTTAATTGAAACGTTTCGCGTTTGGTTTGAAGATGTATCGTTTAGTAACAAGTCTAGAATATTGGAAATATAATTTTTAATGCCTTGAAGATACCTAAAATGATTCCGTTGATTTTATATAATAATAATACCAGCCTATTATCGTTTCTGTAGTGCGTCAGGGATCTCCGCAGATGCGCATGTAGATTGCTTTTACCCAAGACCATGCTTAAGACACCGTTGGAGCTGCCCCGCACCCTGCGCACCAGTGAAGCGCACCTTTTACGCATTGTTACGTTAAAGCAATCTACAAAAACAATACAAGAAATAACGTTTGGTCACCGTTGCGATATCCCATGAGAGACGGCACAACAGTGACCCACGTATAAACAGTCTAGGCGACTCACTACCATTAGCGAGTCGCCTAGACTGTAAATACTTTTTAAGTTAACCACATTTCATATTTCCATACAGTAATAATACCAAATTAATCAAAACAGGTAAATATTTGACAGCTATTTGCGTCGTTGCCAACTTTTCGTTGCCGTTTGTCGTTGCTAAAAGTTGACCTGTTTTGATTAATTTGGCATTATTACGGTATGGAAATATGAAATGTGGTTAACTAGTGAACTAAAATATTGATTATGAAATGCAATAATTAATATCGTAACACCGAATATTGAGTTTTCGATGCAAAAGAGAGTATTTAGAAACTTTCCAAATGCCTTTTTTACACCTAAAACGGTTACAACATAATTTTCAGTGTTATAATTGCAATTCATTATTAATATTCTAGTTCGCTAGTTAGCCAAATTTCATATTTCCATACAGTAATATTTCAAAATTAATCAAAAGAACGAAATATTTGACATCTATTTGCGACGTTGCCAACTTTCAGAATAAACGCTCTTAAGATCAGATTACTATGTTACTGATCCAATACTTGCTCGGCTTTACCGACCTCCATTTTGTTTTTAGCCAAAGTATTTCTCTACATAGCTGCATTTCCTTATCAACCTAATTTGCCTTCCACTTAAAAGCAAAGTAAACGCAGAGAGCAAAATCTTTGATAACGAGATTTGCAAATGAGAATCAGTTCCAATGTGCGTAGAATGGGGTTAAAAGCCTATTGGTGTAAGGAACCATTAACAGTTGGTTGTAACATAATATCACGCTTTGTTACCCCGAAGGGTAAACTTATAGTACACTCACATTTCGCCAGTCATGTTTAAGTCCCATGTATTAGGAGCAAGCCTATTGCCATCTACCGGGCACAAATCCAGACTCCGGGCTGCTACTGAGACATAGCGATGTTAACTGGGAAAAAAAACAAATTGTCCGTCATTCAGATATTAATAAAATATTTGACACATATTTTTTGCTTTATAATACTAATAAAAAATGATTTAGATCAAACGCATTAAAGTTCGGGAGTAGGGGCTCGCTACGTCACAATTCAGTATAAAATCTACCGGAGAGTGAAGTCATGCCACATTTGAACTCAATGTATTGACGTAATCTTTTGATTACGTTTAAAAAGAAAAAGTACGTCTCCCATATTTTTTAAGAAATTATCTGATTTCTTTATCATCACATCTATTCAAAAAGAGCTAGTTCATTCTTCGTAAATCCCTAGGGACTAAAAGTGATTTGAATTTGGAATGTGGATATTGTAAGTAAAAGATCCAATCACCAAAGATATCAATCACAAACATTGTATGAACAAGTAACAGGCTGGCAAGAGAGAGGCAAAGCGTGAATTTGGTCAAAATTAAAATCCAAGATGGCGGCTGCGAAAATTTTCAAATTTTTCGTCATTGGTGTCGTTTTCACAGTTTTCGAGGAAGCTGAAGCCGACAGTGAGGTCAAAATGCAAATCCAAGATGGTGGCCGGGAGCAACACTATTTTAAGCTCAAGTGACGAACTTTGAATCCTTTGAATCTCCCTTCGCTCCGCCTTAGATTCAAAGAAGCACTCTCGCCATAAAATAGTTGTTTGCTCCCTTGGAAAACAATCAAAATAATTATATAATTATAAATAATAATTTGCCCGACCCAGGAATTGAACCCAGGACCTCATGCTCAGCAGTAGCGCTTGCGACCTAGACCAACGAAGCAGTTGGTTTTGAAAAATGATATTCTAATTAGAATGACCTACCTGATAGGCTGGTTGCATACAAGCATGCAGACTTGTAGTCAGCCGAGAGGCTAGGCTGTCACTGATAGCCGTGACGCACCAGTGCGACGCGATTCTGGTCGAACAATTTCCATTTTTAGGCTTCTGTAGTAAACAAGGAACCCTTATAGTTTCGCCATGTCCGTCTATCCGTCTGTCTGGCTGTCTATCTGTCCGCGGCTTAGCTCAGAGACTGTTACTACTAGAAAACTGTAATTTGGTGTAGGTATACATGTTAATCACGCCGACAAAGTGGTAAAATAAAAACAAGTTTTTTTTTGTGTACCTCCCCTACACGTAAGGTGGGGATGTTTTTTTTTTTCTCGTCTATCTTATGGTGAGGTGCGGTGTCGTTGGAAAGGTCGTTCAAAAATATTATAGGTGGAGTATATACGAGTATAACGAATTTAAAAGGAAAACTATGACAGCTAAGTAGGCTTTACTGGTTAATGAGTAATAATCAACCAACTCAAATTCGCAGTTTGAAAAACATGTTCTCCGATACATTCCGTATGGGAACATGTTTTTCAACTACAACGTTAAGTTTGTTCTTGGGATAAATTCATCCCACCTACGGAACCCTTTATTGTGCGTGGTCCGACACGAATTTGGCGTTTTTTTTTTAAATTGTTCTAGTACAGTCACGTCGCGTAGCACCTGTCTGCGAGCCTTTAACTGATATGACTGCACAGAAATATTTTATAGATAGGAGCAGCAAAAAATTAAGTTCTGATATTTTGTACTGAGGAAAAATATATTGAATTCGCAGTGCAAACAAAAGTATCGGATTCGTAGTTCGTAACCCAAAATTACATAAAGATTCACAAAATACGAGCAATAAAAAACTCATATTTTTTCAGGTTAAAAAAAATAATGCATTCTTCTCCAGGTTTAAGTATATAATTCAAAACGGAGAACAAACGCTTGCATTGGCCTGATATTATTTTGTCAGCACACAAAATGCATTATCTAGTTGCAAATTCAACTCCTTTAGATTCCCGCTCCAAAATAACAAAAGAGAAACGGAATTATCGCACATACAGATATTATATTAAAACGTTAACAGAACCTGCTTTTGTTTTGTATTAAACTTTCTAGAGTCCGCGCCACCACTCAAGGCTGATAGACGCGGCGATAGTGTCTATGTCATTGCATCAAATTGCATTAAAAAAACGAGTACGGTCGGGAGACCCACGTCAAGAACGAAGTTCCTTCTTCCTTCTTAATTTTCTCAGCCGCCATCCTGAATTTACATTTTAATGTCACTATCAGATTTAGCACCCTCGAAAACAATGAAAACAACACCAAGACGATTTTTTTTTTAATTTCCCAGCCGCCATTTTGGATTTACATTTTGACCAAATTCCACTTTCTCTCTCTCTCTCTCTCTCTCCGGCATGCAGTGTACTCGGGCCGATATGTACAATTTGATCCCACGACACTGCAATCGCTTTACTCTTTGCTTTAATTTTTTTCTGCCGGCGTTCTATCTCTCTCTCTCTCTTTCTTTCTCTTTGAATTAGGAGAATATAGTCGCAAGTATTAACACTTTTTAGTGTGACGATTTCTGGAAGTTTACAAGCCGCGTTAAAGAACTTCGTTCCAAAAAATATATTTTCACAATTGTCCACCGGACGTCAGTGCTGGCGCGGACTCTATGCAGGGAGATATACATGACATTTCCAACTCCTATTTAGCTGTATAACCTACTACCAGAGAGCACGGCAGTCGCTACAGGTGGGGGCCATTATCAATAATAATAGTAATACCAGCCTGTTCCTGTCCCACCGCAGGGCAAAGCCCTCTTCTCATACAAAGAAGGCACGAGCGCTAATCACCACGCTTGCTCAAGACGGGTTGATGATTTCAGACTTATATTAACTATAAGTCCAGGTTTCCTCACGGTGTTTTCCTTCACCGATATTAGTAATGTCCAAGATAAACTCAGAAAGTACGTATGAATTGAAAAAGGCACATTAGTACTTGCCGGATTTTAACCCACAACCTCGTGCATGAGAGGATCGATGCTTTAACCACAAATTTGTTATTGTCAATACTTTCCGTAATAACCGTCGTCTCTGTTAACTCACACTACGACCTAAATAACGTATGGAAACTGACTGCTTGAGGGGCTCATCTCATGTCTAAATGATAACTGCCGCATGAGTCGATCGAAGGTTAAGCTACGATTGCCGCGGTCAGATCGTGGATGGGTGACCATCCATTACATATTATCGAGACCCCTGGGAGGTCAGATAGGCAGTCGCTCCATATAAAATACTGGTATTCAACTGCATCCGGTTAGACTAGAAGCCGACCCCATCATAGTTGGGAAAAAGCTAGGCAGATTGCAACTGACTCCTTTGAAGGCAGTCAGTGTGAACAGCAGAAACTGTGAGCTCAACGCACTTTCGGCGCTACGAATTTATTAGCTGGTACTGGCATCTCTAAGAGCTGCCGGCGCGGGCGTTTCCCTGCTCTGTGGTACCTACATTATCTTATGTCTAAAGACCTGTCTAATACACTCAGTGGAATAACTTAAAGGTTGCGCTAGCACAATCTAGTTGCTTAGTTTTCAGATAACCTGATACCATTTTGCTTTATCTTAAAAAGAATTCTTAATAGGAAACTGTTGAGAAAATCGGATGCATATCCTTTATCTTTGAAGATAAGAAAGTGGGCGAAATATATTAAACTGGTTATTACTTTGTGTTGACCTGAGAAAAGGTTTAAGAATATATATTTTTCTCAAACATGCTTGCAAATTCGAACATTATTTTGACAACCTTCTTCGAGATAAATCGAAATTGCTGTACTGGTCGAATACATGCGACCGCCGTTTGTATGAAAATCCATATCCGTCGTGTTGACCGGCTGATTATCTTACTATGAAAATTCATATCAGCAGTCGTGATATTTAAATAAAAATGGAATAAACTTTTATAGCAACCAAGGAGGTTACTTATCAAATATTTTATTTAAATTTCGATTTGGTTTGCAAATAAGGCTGTTTAAAGTAAAGAAGAAACAAATGAACGTATTGGCGCGTGAGAAAATATCGCTCTTTGTCATTGATTCTGGAATTTACGTATATTTAATTTACTTAGTTTGAATTTCCGCGCATTATTTGAGAAAAGTACTACACAAGCCTTGACCGCAACCAGAAATTGATCGACTCACGTATCTTATGGCCTTTGTTGCAGGCTTTTTTTTTTTTTTTTTGAAGATGGGAAATCATCAAATGACTTCTCTCTGGGCAGAGCGAGAGGGTGTGTCAGACTTTTACTGACTAAAACCCACCCGTGTTCCTTCCGTTGCCTGTGTGCCGGGGCCGCGATATCCCTTTCGGACAAACCCTCAACCCCAGCAGGCATCGGTCTATTGACTCCGTCGGTTGGTGCTGACATCTCTTTGAGGCGCGCGTAGAACACAACGCGCCGTCGACACGGGCCTGGTCCTTATCGGACGGCGAGCTGCCCATTGCTCACCGTCCGCAAGCCCGCGTCTACGGTGGTCGGAAGTCGGCTCTCGACTCCCGACGCCCGGGGCGTCTCCTGCGGCGACTAGGGCCGCGAGAGCGTGCAGCTTGCATCTCCCTCGCGCGCTCCGCCTCCTCCTTCGCGAACATAACTGCTTCGTAGAAGGAGGTGACGGCCTCCCATGCACTCTCGCTCCGAACCATGGCCTGAACCAGGGCCGGATGCGAGAGATCGCCGTCGCCGATCGCCTCTGTGAGGACACGGCGGTGCTCCGCCCAAGCCGGGCAGACCTCCACCGTATGCTCCACCGTGTCCTCCGGGCGATCCACACAGTGGTGACACCCGGAGGTTTCCTCCCGCCTTACGCGGAACAGGAACCTCCCGAAACAACCGTGTCCGGTGAGGACCTGCGTCAGGCGGAAGGTGAGGACGCCATGGCGCCTCTCAAGCCACTCCTCAAAGAGGGGACTTATCGCCGCAATTGTAGCGTGCCCATTTGTTGCAGGCTGCGACAGTATTTCTTCGCTTATTTCTAATGTAACTTTAACCTTTTTTTTTAGTTTTGGTTCTGGATTGTCAGGTCTACAATAAAAAAAATATATCCTGTAATCAGCTGTGAAGTGCTTTTCGTGCCGGAAATCGTCGTAGAATATGTTATTATGGTTTAGGTTCCGTCTATAAGTATTTCAACTACGATTAATGAACGCATATTAACAAAAAATATGAGTATGTTAATCATTAAAAAGATGGGCTATCATATTAATAACATCAAAAATTAACCAGCGTTGTGATTGAGGCAAATCACCTTAATCAGCACGCTTGGCAGAGAGAACTTTCGTTAATCTGTACTGATCCAGCTGTTACCGCTATGTATAAGGCTTCGAAAATGTAGCTCTGGTAGTTAGTAAATCTGTTTTGTTCTCCGAATAAATCTGTAGATCTGGTAAAGACATCCGCCATGCGATGTCTGATGATTGTCTTCTTTTGTCAAAAAAAACTCCCGGCGCCCCTGACAGCGCAAAGAGCAAAGGCTAGTACAGCGGCATGGCTACAGTAAGTCTCGCCGGGCGCCACCTGGCGGCGGCGAGGCCTTAATAATACTAATAATATTATAAAGAGGTGTGAGTTTGTATATATGGGGAAATATGGGAATTCCTGATCCAATTCCGAAAATTATTTCACTAGTGGGAAGATACAATATTGCTAGGATATAAATCTACAAACATTCATAATATATATATATCTATATATCTATCTATACATATAAAATGCTTTGTCCTGAATGAATGTCTGACTGACGGATCAACGCTCAGCCTAAACCGCTGATCGTAGAGACCTGAAACTTGGAGGGAGTGTTGTTTGTATGACGTAGACATCCGATAAGGAAGGATTTTCCAAAATTCTACCCCTAAGGGGTGAAAAAGGGGGGCAACGTTTGTATGGGACAATGTGATTCCTTGAGTTAATAAACTTGAAACTTAGCACAAAAAGTACTAGGCATGCATGGATTCAAGATAGTATTTCAATCATTAGACGTTGTGCACAATTTCTGAGCATTAACCTAGCAAAAACTACTAGGCTTGCATAAATTCACAATAGCATTCAATCATATATTATGCTACTAATAAGATTTGGATGAGGCAGACAGATAGCTTATAACCTGCATTAACACATAAGATACTTTTTATCCCGGTAGAACGTTTCCATGGGATAATTGCCGACTTCCACGCGAGCTAAGCCGCGGGAAAAAGCTAGTTATATTATAAAATTAGCTAACCCGACAAACGTTGAACTGTCAATAATTCATACAAAATTTCCATGGAAAATGCACTTATGAATGTACAAACAAATTAATCTTCCAATATACATTGCTGTTTTCTGAGTTACTTCTTCTATAAAAGAATGCTATATACCAACTTAAAAAAAAAACAATTTATTTTTATATTAAATTCTTTCGTTCCTCTTTGTAATCAGAGAAAGCTGAATTGCATTTCAATTCCTTTGAATAAGGAATAAAACGTATTACATGAAAGCAGTGCCGTTGCATAGAGGATTAATCTCCGACTATTCTTGTTTGTTGGAAGAACTTACAAAGAGGTTCTAGATATTACTACAGGGTTCAAAGTAACAATTACTGGACACCTTGAAAACGATTCAAAGAACAAATAGTTGGGAGAATTCTCTCGAATCTTTGAGTCTTCCATTTTACTTCTAAGTCAAGGACTTAGTGATGCTCTTATAAATAAAGAACCGACGCCTTCTAAGTATCAAATGTCTGTATTAAAATACCTTTAGGGTTTTTAAATATCCTCCTTAAATATTTTTTTAGGTAACGAAACCAATCAACCACAGTCGTTTTTAGAGTTCCGTAGTCAACAAGGAACCCTTTATATTTCGCCATATCCGTCTGTCTGTCTGGGGCTTAGCTCAGAGACTCTAGTGCTAGAAAGCTGTAATTTGCATGTGTATACATATTAATCACGCCGACAAAGTGGTAAAATAAAATCATGAAAATAAACTTTTTTTTTCTCGTCTATCCCAAGGTGTGGGGAGTGGTTGGTTAAAAAAAAAGGATGTGTATGTGTGTATTATATAAATAATAGTAATAGCAGTCTATTATTGTCCCACTGCAGGGAAAAAGCCTCTTCTCATAAAAAGAAGGCATGAGCATTGATCACCACGCTTGATCAAGGCGGATCACCGAAATCAGAACTATATTAATTAAGTATAAGTCCACCGGAGCACAAGTAGTATAATACGACTGTGGTAATTGCTAAACACAAACCAATTGCAATAGCTTTAATTTTACAATTCGACAACATTCCGTGCGTTATTTAGGTCGTCGAGCAGACGTATTTTTCAAACATATGGGGCAATGTACTAGGAATTGCCTTCAAAATCCTTCGGATTGTGTTAGAAGAATGTTACACAATTGGAGCACAGGTTTTGTCACGAATTTCGGTGCTGTGCAAAAAGAAAACTTTTTTTCCAATATCGAAAGGAAACTTATCACCACGAAATTATTTACCCTCGTTTACCAAAAAGGAAAGTGATGCCCCAAACATCTGCGTTAATCATAAAACCAAAAAGTTTTCCCGTTAGAACGTCTTTATTCCTCTTTGTTTGGCCCACAAAATCAACACAGATCTTATAATCACCGAGTTATCTCATTCCAAGTTAATTTCTATCCGTTACGCCTTTTAAAAAGAGTTTGCGGAAAATTAAAAGAGCCTTTTGATGTCTTGTTTTCGGCGCTTTCATCCTTAATATTTATTAAAACGGTTTAGTTTTTGTGAAGATGTTATCCGATTAGGCTGGTTGGTGGTTGGGATTAGGGACCGACAATGTTTGTAGATAAGATTTTTTTTTTTGTTAAATATTTTATAGAAAGGCAATCTTAAATTCCTAACTATACACCGTGACATTTTAGTCGTCTTACAAAAGCAGCCCACTTCATGTATCCAATAACTATTAAACATTCATCATTTTTTTTTTTAATTACACCGTGAAATTTTAGTCGACTTACAAAAGCAGCCCACTTCATGTATCCAATAACTACTAAACATTTATTAAAAAAATATTGATATACACCGTGACATTTTAGTCGTCTTACAAAAGCAGCCCACTTCATGTATCCAATAACCACTAAACATTCATAATTTTTTTTTTAAATATACTCCGTGACATTTTAGTCGACTTACAAAAGCAGCCCACTGCATGTATCCAATAACTACTAAACATTTATTAAAAGAATATTGATATACACCGTGACATTTTAGACGTCTTACAAAGGGCCACTCAATGTACCCGACCTAAAATACCTCTAGGAGCTCTAGGGGTGAATAGAATCAATTTTTTTTTTGTAATTTTTGTCGTTCAAAAGTGCCTTGCAGGGCCTATTTGAAATAAAAAATTGACTTTGACTTTGAATTAAAAGATTCTTACAATATATCAATTTCCTTCTTATGAATGTTTAGTAGTCATTGGATACATGAAGTGGGCTGCTTTTGTAAGGCGAATAAAAAGGCATGGTGAATAATATTATAAATAGGAAAGTGAGTTTGTTTGTCACGCTAAAAGGACTGAACGGATTCAGATGAAATTTGGCACATAGGTAGATCATGACTTAAAATGACATAGGATTTTTTTTATCCCGATATTTCCACGGGATCGAGACTTATGCGGGTGAAACCGCGGGGCGCAGCTTGTTTTATTTATATTATTATATATTAACTTGCCCGCAATCTTCTATAGGCCAGTCACAACTATGCCTACACTTATTATAACTTAAACTCAAAGCATTTATTTCAAATAAACTATTTACAGGCACTTTTGAATTATCAAGGAGTCGGTTAGTCAGAAATATGAAGCTAGTTGTCCATTCCAAAGCATAGTAGGTACCTATGGAGCAGAACGGGCAAGAAACCCCACGGGTACTCTTTTCAATAAGAAAATTGTTACAAAATATTGGTTACATAATTCATTTTGAAATTATATATGTGAGAACAATGTAGAAAGACGTGCAGGTTAAAAGAGTCTGTAAAAAAAGATAAAAACAAAAAACCATTCAATGATTAAAATAAATTAAAATAAGACATGGCAGCTAAGAGATGACCAGTCCCAACTGACGGCGCACGATCACGAACATGACGCATGTGGATGAGCACCATTGAGCTCTACCATTTGAAAGAAAGAAAGAAAGAAAGAAAGAAAAAGTATTTATTGTGACTCGCACAGGAAAAAAACAAAAACAATAAAAAACAAAGTAACAATAACATATAAAGAAGGAAGTCCTGTACGAGGCCAAAAGGCTCCTATCTCAGCATGATGCCGCGACATTTAAAAATAAATAAAAATGTCACAGCGCTGGTATTCTGATAGGGCCCGCAGTGATGTCACGGATAGATACAGACAAATAAATATAATAAAAAATAAAAATAAAAAGGTGTGTGAAATACAATGAAGAGTGAAATATTATGTAATCCGCGTGTCTGCATCCGACGTAACATCAGTTACTTGTCTATGCCTTTAGTATCTGTGGTACTCTATGGCATCGTATTGACAAGTAAAGAGACGCTGACGCCGACACCGGCAAAAAATAATTATTTACATTACGGCTGTTTAATGTGTATTGTGTATAGTATAATATAGTGAATAGTGGAATGAAAAGTGTTTTGTGGTAGTCAGCTAACGGCATTTGGAAAAATACAGATAATTTAATGTGGTTCAAGAGTTCTGACAAACAATGCAAAAGCAAAAGAAAAAAAAAAATATATATACAAAAAATAAAACAAAGTGCGAAAGAACCACTGTGTTTGTGTTGTGTTGAAGAGAGCTAAATGATCCAAGACACGAGCCACCATCAACGAGGCATCTAACTAGTTATGTTTAAATCCCCGAAGCCAATACCTAGCACAAATCCTGACTCCAAGCTACAACTGACAATAATTTGAGAATGGAAAACCCAATAACATCGTTCCCGAGTCGGGGATTGAACCCAGGTAGACCGCTTGACAGTTGCTTACGACCTAGATACCAACAAGCCACTCCATTATAGTACTTCACTTCTTCTTCTTTTCGTGTGGTTAGTGACTAACCTGGTGTCAGAGTTTTAAAGCCGCCCATGGCCCTCTGACTTGGATTCACATGCCGTCGAGAAATATCTCTCAGGCATGCCGGTTTCCTCACGATGTTTTCCTTCATCGTTTTTGAAGCAAGTAATAAACTATACAATACGCCTATGAATCGGAAAAGTCAGAGGTACTCCACTAAATATGTCTGGATAGCAACAGACCATATTTTAAAACTAAAAAACAATCTTGCCAAGAATAAAAATACTGTTTACATTTTATCAGCGCTTGAACTTTTGCCCGAAGACTCTTGATACATAATATGTAAATATATTAAAATCGATGTGAAAGTTACTGTTATGTAAAAACTTTCCCATTAGTTTTCCAAACTACCCCACTTGAACATCTGAAAGTTTTCCACGAGTTTTCAACCCTTTTAAACAAACCTGGGAGATATATTTTTATTTTTTGCTTTTAAAACTTCACATATTTTAGTTTGTCGTTGCATCGATTTTAAGATAATGCATGTGACGTCTAATAAATAATTAATGCGTGCTATGGTGGGAGTTGCGCGGTAGAGGGAGGGCGGGGCGTTGCGCCACACTCGCAGTCTTGTCCGGGCAGTCATGGCGATAGCACGCTTAAGTAATATTGGAAATAGTGATTTATTGTACACACCTAACCTAAAGCAAGACGCCACAATGCATAATATTCATATAATGTATTATTTTGTGTGTGGAACTGGCATATGATATTCGATGATAACTGATCATGGAATATGATAATAGAGGTGGATGATAACGGAGGATAGTTATGATAACAGATGTGTGAGGAACAGGGTATAAAATTCACTCATTCTCTATAGAAAAAGGAGGATCCCCCGACCAGACGGGTGTTGTGTCTGGTGAGCTACTGCCCATCGATTGATGTCGGGACGTTGTGTGTGCCAGGAACGCTGTAAATTTCGCTCGAGCTATGCAGGATTTGCGTGACGTCAGTATAATGCGTAGTTCGCATGTGGCTATGAAGATGACAGAAGAAATTATAGTAGTTATATTTTTTTGTACTTTCATTAAACCCTTTTTATTTTCTCTATGCTGTAATTTGTAGACTACATACATACATCTAGCCGGATATCTTGCTGGCTGGACATTTCATTACAAGCAATTACAGTTTTTTTTTACAATTAATGATTGAGGGTGACTTTCACCAATGAAACTGAACGCGTTGAGCAATCAAAGCCGAAGCGTTTAAAAACTTTGCTGATACCTTTCAATTTCTTTGGTGAAATCCGCACTTATCTTCATCTTCTACAGTTTATTTGTTTTTCTATTACTATTGAAAGATGGCTAAAACGTTAAGAAAAGTCACCGACTTTACTGAATTCGTAATCAGAATCCGAATTCTTGCTTCTCTCAGTTACAATAACCAATCACAAACATCAATTATTCAGCAAGGTATCAGCGGACCAATCAGGATCCTTTCCCCGACCTGACGGCAAATGAAGTCGCTCGAATGACGAATGAAGCGACAAACTCGCCGAGGGTCTGACGTAGCCTTTGATTGTTACATTCGCAACACGACGCTGTTAGGCGTTCGTGCTAATACGTATAAACTGATGTACAGTGGGGTAGAGTGGACTGGAAGTGGCTGGGAAAACGTAAGTTTTTTTTTTGTTATTTTAGAGGGTACAGGATAGTTGAACCTGTTGTGTATATGAAAATAGGTTTTCATTATAAAAACCTACAACTAACCAACCATTAACCTATAACCGATTTTGTGTTAGGTAGTTATCAATCTAAAATCGAGTGTTGATCCAGTTCAATGCACGGTGTAAGAATTACTAGCTTTACCCGCCCCGACTTCGCACGGGTAGCATTAAACCCTACCTACCCTACCTACCCTACCTACCCTACCTACCCTACCTACCCTACCTACCCTACCTACCCTACCTACCCTACCTACCCTACCTACCCTACCTACCCTACCTACCCTACCTACCCTACCTACCCTACCTACCCTACCTACCCTACCTACCCTACCTACCCTACCTACCCTACCTACCCTACCTACCCTACCTACCCTACCTACCCTACCTACCCTACCTACCCTACCTACCCTACCTACCCTACCTACCCTACCTACCCTACCTACCCTACCTACCCTACCTACCCTACCTACCCTACCTACCCTACCTACCCTACCTACCCTACCTACCCTACCTACCCTACCTACCCTACCTACCCTACCTACCCTACCTACCCTACCTACCCTACCTACCCTACCTACCCTACCTACCCTACCTACCCTACCTACCCTACCTACCCTACCTACCCTACCTACCCTACCAAAGTCTATTTCTTACAGCGGCCATGCTGCCAGTCTCGTGCCGTATCATAAATATTTTTGAGCATAAGTTAAACTAAATTTCAATGGTACTGTTTATTTATCTTTATGCTATAATACTCCTATTGTGTTGAATATTCACACGGTAAAAGTTTTTAAATAAATTAAGACGTTCCTACATTTCAGTTGCCATTTCTAGTAACTGTACATCATCGTCAGCATGTAGTGCTCATTTCGCACTTACCCTTTTGACGGCCCTAAAAAGGTCGAGTTCATTTGCCGCCATCGCCATGTTGGACGAATGAGACTGTTTGTCGGTAGATTACAGAAGCACTGTACCGTTTTCTTTGTATGTTGATTACTGATTGACTACGGACTACCAGGAAAGTAGAAGTGGAAACCGATCAGTCTTGGCCGTACTCTAACATATTTTCAAACGAGTCTTTTAGATTTTTTCGGGAGTACGTAGGTACTCGAAAGTGTGAAACGAAAAAGGTCGTTGATATTTTTCGTATTGTATTTTTTCGCACACTTTGCAGGCGAGTGATTTTTGGGTCGGAAGCGTGTTTTTTGTCCGAGGTCGTGAATTTACACGTTGTTTTCAGGCGAGCCTCACTCGAATGGGTATCCAATCCATCAAGGGAGGCTCGATGGTTTTAAGCGTGCCTTTATACTGGCTGAAAAATAATATTACTGGCAATCTAAAAATGACCATGACCAAACTCATATTATATACGTATACATGCATACCCAAGGGTTTCGCCAGGCAGTGGCCAAGGGGGGGCAAGTTGATATATGGAGGATGGTAAAAGTATGATTTATCAAGAGTACATGAAGCTTTACTCTTAGTCTTACCTCTACGGCTAACAATTGGGCCAAAATCGACGCTGGTGGACATTTTGACAAAACAGTTTCAACTAGGTAGTCCCGATACGAACTTAGAAAAATAATAAATTCCATTTTCAATGTATGTATTGGAAACGGACCTTTCAGGTCTTTTTTCCCAAAACTATTCAGCTATCTAATATCTAATAATCTGTTTAATTTTGACAGTTCAACAACATTCGTTGCGTTATTTACGTTGTTGAGCAGATATTTTTCGAACTTATGAAGCAATGTATTACGTAATTAGGGTACAAAACTGTAGAGGTGAAACCGAATAGGTATTAAGACTGGGCCTACCACCAACCGAAAGATACGAATATTACGGCCTCGGAGTCCGTATAAGACCCCGTTTAGGAGATATGGAACTTTAAAAACTTAATAAAAGTCTTCCAAATTAACAAAATTGGCTTTATAGATATGTAGTTTCTTTACATTAAAATGCCTTGTATTTGAAAAAAAAAAACTCTAGGGGGGCAGCTGGCCCCTTTGCCCCCCTTGGCGACGCCCTTGTACATACCCTAACCAAAACGATAATGTCCAAAAGCTACACATGGTACATTTAAAAGCACATTAGACCCAGATTTTGAAAGCATACCTCTATTTTAATTTAATGAGCATTTTTTGTAAATGTCATAACAAAAAAATATTTTTCCTGGCAAACAGCTCAATCGTTACACGTCAGAAAACGATTGATTGCTAATCATTTTCTGTCAGGCGTTTTTATACACAGTTCAGTACCTATCTAATTTCGATTTAATTAACAATTGGCGTATAAACCTAATAGGACTTGACTAGATTTAGCAAGGTAATTACTACATAATTTGGCACAATTCGTCACTAGGTCCGACAGTGGCTGGAACTAGCTTAAAATGTAAGACTGGTGAGAACTATGCAGTACCTATATTTTTAAAACCTGAGTTTTAGGCAGTATTTTCTTATGGAATGTGTGAGGTCGCTAAGCGGCGAAGCTAAGCGACGAGACTACATATGTATAGTTACTTCGTTTTAAAACCCTTTTCGAGCAGAATTAAACCCAACTATGATATGAAAATCAAACGATCCTATAAGTATATACAGAGTGTTCGACAGATGGTTGAACATACGAAATTGGCGGATCCGTGCTGCCGTCTGCTGCATGTTTAGCCCAAATAACAAGACTCAGGCCACAAGGATTTTTTTAAATGTTTTTTATTTTATTTTATTTGCAATTCGTCGTTGCTCAAACTTCAAACGTTAATAATTTCATTTAAAAATAACAAAACTGGCAACATTTTATTTAAATTTCCATCTGAAGTAACTGTAGAATCTTATAAAATTCGTATTTGATGCAGATGATTGTTAGAAAATTAAATATGAGCCCGTAAACTACAAACAAATTAAAAATAAATACCGCAAACCCGACTTTGAACTGCGTTTAAAAATAACTAACAGTGATAAAGTACTTCCAATTTTAGGAAAACATCTTTCGTTCATGCCCGATTAACGGTATGCAATATGCACAATTTCATTTATAAAAACAAATAGAACAATTCGCCAATGTTAACTAACTGCCTCGGACTTTTTTCACGGAACGCTACAATTTGCGAAGTGAAATTAATTTTATACAGACCAATTTTTTTTTTCATGTTACAAACTACAATTATTCTAAAATAAAATATAAAATAAATGTTGCTGGTTTTGTTATTTTTAAATCAAATTATTGATGTTTGAAGTTTGAGCAACACCGAATTTCGTTTTTTTTTTTTTTATGTCACAAAAAATTCGTGTGGACTGAATCTTGTTATTATTTTCGTATGTTCAACCGTCTGCCGAACTCCCTGTACATACGTAGCTGCTTAGCGATGGATGTGTATCCACACATCCATCGCTAAGCAGCTTAGCACATCTCTAGTGGAGAGGCTGACTTAGGATCGTTAAAAACACCCATCTGGAGTGTGCCTACCAGAAGCTTATAATTTATGGGAGAATTCCACATACTAGTATGTCAGCGATCAGTGTAAAGGAAAATAAAAAAAATCTCTCACAAACAACGTAGGTTTTTTATTAAATCTCTAATCATTTATTTAAAAAAAAAAAAAAAAAAAAAAAAAAAAAAATCTACTTATTGATAATAGAATTATTTATGTTATTGTTGTTGACTTTTATACGAATGTAATTATCAAGTTTTCATGTACAATTTTATTTTATTTTTAACTTTCTTTGCTGTGCCCTGACTGGGTCTACAACGGCTCTTAGCTCTAAGCCTTTTGTTAACATCTTGTTTTACCTTGTGGAACGCAAATAAATGAATATGAATATGAATATGAATATTTAAAAAACTAAATAAATATAAGCCATGGCAGTGAAGAGACGGCCAGTCCCAACAAGATGCGTGGATCAGCACCATTTAGCTTAACAATTTTGAGAGGGACTGAATGATCCAACACATCATGTTATTTTATTCTCTATCAAGATGCTTTGCAGTTGCACGGATAATGCACGTCTCTAAATACGTTGAACGCGTAAAACACATTTGATGCACCGAAACATTATCGTACGGTTTCAATCATCTGAGCACCGCAATAACATATCCAATTACATTTCACCGATAAACTGATACGTATCGTAAATCCAGTAGGGAAACCAAAATCGTCAATGAGATATCGCTTTCAAGAATATGTACAACGAGCTTAAAGTGCAAAAAAGGTACGGCTAAGTGCTATCTATATAATAAAAATGAATTGTCGTTCGTTAGTCTCGCTAAAACTCGAGATCGGCTGGACCGATTTGGCTAATTTTGGTTTTGAAATATTTTTGGAAGTCCATGACAAAATATAGAAAAACTGCGAGGAAAATAGTAAAAGCAAAGACAGTTGTATTTTCTATTCAAAAATCGCTTTATCGGCCTCTTAAGTCTATCTAAATCCACTCACTCTTTACAACAATAAGCTGAAAAGCATCTGAAAATTCATATCTCCCAGCAATAACTCAAACAGTGAGCCTACTTAATACCACCGATGTTACCCCTTAACCGAACCCGATTATGTTACAAACGATTCCGAGACTCGGTACCAAATGACCGATCTCTTTCCTTGCTCCCATTTGGCACATAGAAATGAGGTCTTAGAAATTATCCCACAGAGAATTTTGTACTCTATTGGAAGAAATTATGGTTGAGTTTAGAAGTGTTGGTGTGAAAATATATAAGGGTTTACGTTCGTTAGGATTGACTTTACGTGTTTGGATAGATACGCACGATTCGTTTTGAGTTTTATTTACACTTGATAGTTAAGGTTGTATGGTGTTGCCGGGTGGAGTATGTTAGGTGTTTGTGTAAGAATTTTATCGGATGTAAATAAAAACATGTTTTGTAATGTTGTGACAGCTTGAAGGTTTGTTGTTAGCTGCTGCTACGGGTTTATCTAATATCTGGCATGGAATAAAATTGACTCTTTGAGTGATTGAGGCCCGTTTGCTACACAAATCACTAAATGCGTGTTGGTTAGCGCTAAATGTATTTAAAACATCGTTCTGTTTCTGTCAATTGTTTGACGATGGCAGAGACAGAATTATATTTAATATGATAAGCGGGTGTAAAGTTCACTCATCCTCCATAGAAAAGGGAGGATCCTCCGATCTGACGGCTACTGCCCGACGATTTTTGTCCATGTTAGGCGCCCTGCAAACTTTGCTTGCGCGATGCAGGATTTTGCGTAAGGTCAGTGTGCTGCGTAGTTTGCATGTGGCGATGTAGATGTCGCCACAGTGTTAAACACATTTAATTACTTGTGGTACAAGCGGGCCCATGTTCTGAAAAAAACGATGAAAAGTCTCAAAACTATGAAATCACCAACACGAAACGAGGTAAAGTGGTATTCGCCTTTTAGCTAAAGGTGTATTCATCCGAGGAAATTTTTACACCGTAAGAAAGAAATGCATTATGAAATGCATGTAGTGTGAAATTATTTAATAACGCTAACAAACAAAATAACTTTAAAACATATTACGTGTATTCCTTTAAGAAAAACGCAACTCATGAAAATTGCTTTCAGAAGCACTTTATTCGCTTGCACTTAAAATATTCTTCATAAAACATATTCAAACTCAAAAACGCACTTCTTTTTCACGTTTTATAAAAATAATATATTATGCAGATAAGAATTTCAGAATTACTCTCAAAAGATTTTCAGCAAAGATTGAAGGTGCATTAAGTTTCTCGAATTTTGAGTCATCTTCTTGGATAAAATTATATAAAGGGTATCTACTTAAATACGTTCTGACTATTAAAAGGAGAGCAGTGATAGCCTAGTGGTCTGACTGTCAGACTGCCAAGTCATTGGTCTCGAATTCAAACCCAAGACACGCACGTCTGACTTTTCGGATTCATGTGCTTATTGTATAATTATCACTTGCTTAAAAAACTGTGAAGGAAAACATCGTGAGGAAACCGGCATGCCTGAGAGATATTTCTCGACGGCATGTGAAGCCAAGTCACCCATTGTCGGCTTTAAAACTGAGACACCAGGTTAGTCCCTAACCACACGAAAAGAAGAAGAAGATTTAAAAAAACTGATAATCAACAAATTCCACTGAAGTAGGCACACAAAATCCATTTATTTTCATATAATATTAAGTAATTGCATTATTATGTTTTTTTAATATGGTTTTGGTTTTCTGGGTTGTGGAGATCAGACAGACAGTCCCTCCATGTAAAATATTGGTATTCAGCTACATCCGGTTAGATTGGAAGCCTACGCCAACATAATTGGGACAAGGCTAGGCAGATTGATTGATTTTTGATGGTTTTTGGCATAAGTATAGTAGGTATTTAATTCTAAATAAATAATTAAATTCATGATCAGAAATAGGCATAATGTTGATGATTTCTTGGCCTCTTATTTAAAATAGACAAATTATAATAACTTAAATTTTCTAAATCAACTGACGCAAAAGAAACTAAGTTTATAAATTCAGAATTTCAAAAACGTACTTAAAATATCTAAAGGACACAGATGTCCTAAACCAATCTGCTAACAAACGAACCGTTTACCAGATGCTACTATTTTTGTACTAAATCCTATTATAATTTATACAATTAGCTTAGTAGAGGACTATTTCAGTTGGATTATTGTAATGAGATTAAAAGATTTTAGTTTTCTTTAGTCTACATTTATTTTTGGTGAAATTATATTCAATCAATCTGCCTAGCTTTTTCCCAACTATGTTGGGGTCGGCTTCTGGTCTAACTGGATGCAGCTGAATACCAGTATTTTACATGGAGCGACTGCCAATCTGACATCCACAACCCAGTAACTGGGTAACACGATACCCCTTGGTTAGGCTGGTTGTCAGACTTTCGGGCTTCCGACGACCCGTAACGACTGTCAAAGATCTACGAATGACAGCCGGGCCCAACGGCTTAACGTGATTTCCAGGGCACAGAGGGGCTCGACATGAAATGGATGGTCACCCAGCCACGAACCGACCGCGGCAAGTGTAGCTTAACTTTCGATCGACCCGTGTAGCTTTTATTATTTACCACGAGCCCCTCGAGTTTTTATGAAGGGTGTATAAAATCAGTCATGGCCATCCAAGCGTTATTTCATCTAGAATGTTCGCTGAAGCAAATGACAGACGGATTAATGTCTAACAGTACCTGTAAATTACATTCCAATGATTTTTATGCTTGCAAAGGGTTTTTAAATTTTATGATAGTTTATCATTTCTCAGTAGCAGTTCGAATTTGTGTCCGGTTGATGGCAATTGGGTCGCCCCCATTACATTTTATGGCGGACTTAATCTGGCGAAATGTGGGTATATTATAAGTACACCTCTGCCTAAGGGCTTGTGCAGACCAGCGCGACTTGTCGTGCGACGCGACTCAAACAATGTTAAAAAATTTCTAAGAAAACTGTACGGTATAAAAATAACCGGCGCGCGAGTCGCGCTAGTCTGCACGAGCCTTAACCGCTGCCCTGCAGAGCCTGCTAATATCTTACAATCGAACTTTACACTTTATTATTGTTTTATTTTGATTTTATTTGTTTTTACTTGTAGTACAATATATGTTGTGTTGTGTGCCTTTTAGTGTGTGCTAATTAAATGTATTTTCTTTCTTTCTTTTAACCCTTCGGGATTACATACGTGATATCATGTCATGTTAATATAATAAGATGTGCAAAAAAAGTTGTAGCGAGTTTATTAGGCTTATTGGTTGATTTGCACTAATAATAATATATATTTCTTATTGTATATATATCGCAATTAGCACGAAGATAATTTATTTTTACCATTGCCACTCGAAGAAGGGCATTTTATTCATCGATAACAGTGAATAAAACTCGCTTTTACTCACAAGTAAATAAAAACATTTTGAATTTGGAACAAGCACGAACTGTACAAAAAATAAATGAAACTGAACACTACTGACTTCGGAATCATTTCGTTCTGAAGCAGCAATTATGGTAGATTTTTTTTTTAATTTTATGCAATAAAGTTAAGAAAAACACTTTGAAATAATAATATTATTTAAAAGTGTCGATTCACCCGTTTCGGGCGAGAAAATTCTAGGAATAAGCCGTTTATCAGCTCATAAGTCATTAACAAAATTAAAATAAAAACATAAAAATTATATTTATTTATCTCCACAAAATAATATTTATGTAGTGTCATCATAACAAAATAGAACAGGAAATGTCTTGAATCATAATTTAAGTTTTGTAGAAAAACCGCAATATACAAACATTAATATTGGATTCATTTGTTTTGACATGCAAGTAATCGACTAGTAAGATTGACACCTACTCTTGATTCTAGTAATGTCATCCCACAGCATCATAATTTACGTTGATCAAATTAAAGACTGATCTTTTTAGGTTTAAATAATTTTTATTTATTCTCATAAAAGACAAAAAAGCCACTTACATGAGAACAGACGAGAAACATTAAGTAAAATTATTTTAGGTAACCATCACCAAAATAAATGTATGTAATTATTATAAAATTATTCTATACTCATTCAACAGTTCAATTCTCAACAATTGAAGCACATTGGAGGACGTTAGTCAAGGCAGTTTTCAATAATGTGTTTGAATAGCCGAGACTAAAAACTGCTGAGAGAGCTAACACTTTTTATACATATATGTGGGTAGATTATTAAACAGTTGTGCTCTTTTATATGTAATACTCTTTCTAGAGTAATTAGTGCGCATTCTTGGCAAAACAATCAAGCAGCAAGTTATCTCCTCAAAATTAACTTAGCCAGGTAATTGCGCTGGTGTTCATGGCTCTCTGTTGCGGTGGCTCGAGAGTTATTAAATTAATAGTTCTCAAATAGTTGCCTTGGTGGGTTATGAATCAGCACCTTTTTCTCCTGGCTCTGGAGTTCCACAGGGCTCTAAGTTGGGTCTTTTGCTGTTTTTGGCATTTCTGTATGATCTATTAGATAAATTGCAATTGTTTAGCCTACGCTGATGATTTAAAAATATACTGTAGGATATCGGACCTGAGTGATTGAACGAAGCTTCAAAGAGATCTTGATATCCTTCAACAATGGTGTTTGAACAACTGAATGACGCTCTATGTTGTCATTTTTAGGGTTCCGTAGTAAACAAGGAACCCTAAAATAGATTCGCCATGTCCATCTGTCTATCTGTCTGCCTGTCAGTTTTTTTAGGGTACGTCCCCTACACGTAAAGTGGGGATGTTTTTAACGTTTAGTAAGCTTTAAAGTGCTAATTTTTGTTTGAGTATAGTACCCCCCCTATAGTAGTTGAAAAACATGTGCTCCCCCCATACATTCCGTATGGGAGAACATGTCTTTCAACCACAATGTTAAGTTTGTTCGTGGGATAAATTCTTCCCAACTACGGAACCCTTCATTGTGCGTGGTCCAGCACGCACTTGGCCGGTTTTTTTATTATCATATTGATGGATCGCTACCCAGCAGAGTTTCGGTCATCCGTGACCTAGGGGTACTCTTTGATACATCTCTATCTTTCCGCGATCATATTATAGCATAGTGACTAAGGCTAAAAGAATGCTTGGGTTTATAATCCATCCGAATGTCAAAACCTTTTCATAATAATAGTAGCATTATTTTACTTTACAATGCACTAGTAAGGAGATCCTTGGAATATTGTTCCACTATTTGGTCTCCCTATTACTCAACTTATACTAATAATGTTGAATCTGTTCAGGCCCGTTTTGTTCGGTATTTATGTATGAAGAATGGGACTTGGAAAAGCTATACCTGATTACAATGACAGGTTAAGGCACTTTAATATGATTGCGAAGAGGAGATAGCAGCCTTGAAAAGCTGATCATTGTTGGCAATACCGAAGGAAAGAGAGCACGAGGCCTGTTACCAACACGATCGTCCGGCCAAGTAAAAGAAGCTATGTTAGCAAGCAAATTTTAGCAGGTGGTGATTGCAACTTTGGGCCGGAACCGATGGAGGCAGATTGTCCGTTTAAAGGGATCCTCAGTAATGAGGGACCGATTGAAGAAGAATATGATTAACTTAAATGGAAGATGGAAGCATTCGGACTTACTAAAACTTCATAAAATTACGTATATAAAGGGTTCCATTGATGCACAATTAATAAACTATTTTAACTTTAGGTCTAGCCAACGTAGCAAGCGTCATCATCGTATTTTTTTATTACCTACATCCAACTTGAAAACCACATTTAATAGCCCCCTTACACGTATGGCAAGGCAATATAATGAAAGGTCCAACTTGACAGATTACCCTATTGATATTTTCTCCATGACTCTCGCTTCATACAGACTCTCCCTATTAAAACAGTGTGATGAGTGCCCGTCTATCTAGCTCAGGTTTATTTTGTAGTGTTGTAGATTTATGTCTACTAGACACATTTTATATTGTTTACATTTAATAGCCTCATTACATTTTATATGTTATTTAAAATATTGTTATTTATTTATTTATTTAAGGAAAAACAAACAGTAGCACAATAAGGTTACACTTAAGATCTTGAACATTAGGTACATTATAACAATTATGCTACCCACTACGTTCTCCGCAGATTACAATTTAAAGTACTTAAAAACTAGCTAGTAACACAGACAATACCTAGCTATACATATATAATACATATTTCTCTCTTTTTTTAAATAATCTAAAGATTACGGCGATACATTGAGTTAAAAAGTGCCATGACGTCACGAGTATGTAAATTTTATACTTACTTGTGACGTCGCGACCCCCACTCCCCAACTTAAAATGCGTTTTATCTAAGTAATTTTTTATTAATATGATATAGCAAAAAATACACCTGTAATATTTATTTATTATCTGACTGACGGACTAATTCGTTCTTTTTTTTTTACCCAGGCGGCATCCCTGTTGTAAGTGACTGTGCTGTTGGTGTGATTATGATAAATAAATAAATGTAATTAAATTAATTATATTCTTTGGAATTCTTAATAACATAACATCGCGCCGATATTCCTCGAAGGGGTACGCAGAGATGAACACCCACATTTCGTCAGTTACGTTTAATCCCATGTTAGGCGGTGAGCCTATTAACATCAACGTTATAACCCGTCCTGGAAATCGGACCCAAGCTCCAACTACATGCTCAACAGTAGCGCAATCTTAATCTATACATATAAAATGCTTTGTCCTAAATGACTGACTGACGGATCAACGCACAGCCTAAACCGCTGATCGTAGAGTTCTGAAACTTGGAGGGTGTATTCTTGGTATAACGTAGGCATCCGATAAGAAAGGACTTTCTGAAATTCTACCCCTAAGGGGGTGAAAAAGGGGGGCGAAGTTTGTATGGGGCAACGTGATTCCTTGAGTTAAACTTGAAATTTGGCACAAAAAGTACTAGGCTTGCATGAATTCAAGATAGTATTTCAGTCATTAGACGTTGTGCACAATTTCTGAGCAGTAACATAACAAAAAGTACTAGGCTTGCATGAATTTACGATAATATTCAATCATTATGTTATGCTACTAATAGGATTTGGATGAGGCAGACAGATAGTTTATAACCTGGATTAACTCATAGGATACTTTTTATCCCGGTATTACGTTCCCTGAGATAATTTCCGACATCCACGCAAGCGAAGCCGCGGGCAAAAGCTAGTAACGTAATATAATCATTTAAAGAATTTTCCCTTGGGATGTGCTTATGCGCCGCACAAGCAAAGCACCGATACGTTCCACGAAAGATGACAAAACTCTGCATTATCCTGAACAGCCACAGGAGAATTCTCGTGCTATTCACAAATAAGTTAAAACAAATAAATCCTGAACATCAAACAAAATCTCAAAACAAAGATTTATTTTTAAAAACTAAAATAAACGACCCCATTCATATTTTAATTAAGGAGTGCCTCAGGGATTTGCGATGAGCAAATCTTGCAACAAATAGTGTTGCGGACCGTACCAAGCTTTGCCGACTTAATTGAAGCGTATAAAAATTATATGTTAATTTTGAGATACAAAGACGTAGATGGGAATAAACTAAAAAACACTTATTATTCTGACATATTTAATGTTTGTTTTAAGGCTTGTGCAGACCAGCGCGACTTGTCGCGCGACGCGACACGAACAATACAATTTCTAAGAAAACTTCACAGTATAACAATTACCGGTGTCGCGCTGGTCTGTACGAGCCTTTAATCTTGGTATTTACTCTTTGTTGAACTCAAAAATTTTAGATTGTCTGCTGGTTGTTGTCTGAGAACTAAAACTTTTTTAATAAGAAAATGCTATTATACGTAGGTTTAAATTAATATTTAAACGATAAAATATAAGTGCTAACATAATCTAATAAGTAATTGATTCAGTAAACTATTTATGTAAAAAAAAACCTAATATAATAATATTAAATTTAGTACAGAAGATTGTTAAGAAATTATTTTTTTCAAAGATTCCCCTCACCTACTATTTTGCTGTGCCCGACAGGGTCCATAATGATCAAATATACGAGTAATTTTAACTTACCATTGTGTAAATAAACTATTGAGTATTGAGAGGGCTCGATAGTTTATGAAGCATTGATAATGGAGAAAGGCAACCAATTATGACAGAAAATTCGATAGAAAACTTGCAAATACATACCTACTTACCTCAAATAAAATATATACATATAATATATGAACTTATCTTATGCATGAAAATAACACTGAAACACGTACAATGCCTGGGAATCTTAAAATCTCGAGCAAAAAGGTTAATAATTACTTCTAAGCAAACGATCATCATAATTATTAAATAAACAATCTCTTAAAAAATGCCCAAATTAAAAACATTTGCATAATTAAGTACAAAAAATTGCTTCATAATATTCAACCAGTATTTAACCGCCCCTTTTTCAACTCACCCCATTTTATGCATCGCAACCTTTCAAAATGTTAATCCTTCATTAATTATTTAAAATATTTCCTTAATCCCGGAACAAACACTTCAATTAATAGTCAAGTGACTTTACAGGATTAAACGGGAAACTCCCGAAACCCGGGATTCCGAGAGATTAGTAAGAAGCCTGAGACAACATTATGGAATTACCACTGTAAGGCGATGGCCAAATCTGCTCGAGACAACAGATTCTCTTAAACGATATTGATATTCTGATAAATTTTATTTAATTGAGGAAAATGTGTTAATGGGAAGCAATTTTCTTGTTATTTCTGATTAAGTAATTCATTTGTGCACGATTATATTCGATGGTGATGAATTGATGGTTACCATTAAGATTTCTCGCTACAAGTAAGTAAGTACCTTATTGGTTTGAGGTTCGCCGAGCTTGAACTTTAGTTTAATTTTCATTGAACGAACTCAAGTTCTATAATCCAGAAACCACTCCATCTCTGAGGAACCGCAATTAGGAAAGTGTTCAATAATTAAATGAAACACATACAAAACTCACATCAGTATACCACGAAGAGGCGGCAATACGATAATAAATGAAAATACTTGCTTACGCGTATTTTGAAACTAGCAATTTTTTTTTTTTAATTAACTGTTACAGTGATAGTTCGACTATAAATTTTTCGAATCTTTGACTAACTATAGTGACAAAACTATTGGATATTTAATTATATTTTCAAGTTGGGAACGTTATTAGATATACACAGTTTAATTTATTGTCATACTAGCTACGGCCAGCGGTTTCACCCGCATTAGGCTAAGCGTTTACTGGGACGCAGGTGACGCAGCACAGCACAGTACAGATTTAGCAGGGTAGGGCAGGCGACGCAGACATAGGCCGCAAGCGCATGCTGTTACGCAGCTACATAGACACATTCGCGTCCTAGCTAGTGCAAACTGTCATTGAAACAAAATTAGGAATCAGTGGTAACAAACAAGTGACGAGCTGCACGCGTCGCGCAGAAATCTGTGCCGGCAGTGCAACGAGACGCAGAGCAGGACCGACACATGTCTGAGTCGCACGTGCCTGCACCGCAGCGTACGCAGCTGTCAGTACGTTCATGCATTACAAAATCTGCTCTGCCCTGCGCTGCATGGACCTACGTCACCTGCGTCTCAGCATACGCTTAGCCTTAGACTCCATCCCGTAAAAATATCAGGATAAAAAGTATCCTATGTCCTAACCCAGGTCGAGGTTTACCCATGTGCCAAATTTCATCCCAATCCATTCATCAGCCGTTTTATCGTGAAAGCGTAACAAACAAACAAACAAATTCACTTTCGTATTTATAATATTAGTTAGGATTGTCGTGTCCATAAGAGTAGCTATCACCTTCTGTAAGTACCTGTAACCAAAAAAAAAACTATAACACAAAAAGTATCTTATTTTTCCTGCCCTCGCTTAGACTTAATACCTGGAAAGGTAAACATAATCTACGGTTAACGGTCTGCCATCTTAGAATCCGTCGGTTAGCGGCCGAACATGAGATAAGCCTACACGGGCATTAATTAAACGTATCCCTATATTGGTGTAGTCGTTAACCCTCGCTATTTGTTAGTGGTATATTGGCCCTTTAGTGGAAGGGTAAGCCCACCGTTTTTCTGGAAGCAAATGTTGATTGAATGTTCATACATAACATAACATAGAATGACGCCTGTATTCCCAGAAGGGTTAGGCAGTGGTGTACCTATAGTACACCCACATTTCGTCGCGGCATCTACAATGCCACACGCGAACTACGCATGAAAGACCTGACGTCACACAAATCCTGCATCGCGCAAGCAGCTTTTTCCGCACGATCAACATGTGTATGACTCTCTGACATCAATCGTTGGGTAGTTGCCCGCCAGACAAGACACACGTCTGGTCGGAGGATCCTCCCTTTTCTTTATAGGATGACTTGACACCCTGTTCCTCAGTTCTTTTTTTTTTTTCAGAATTAAAATAATATGTACGTAAATACCAACTCAAAATTAATTAATTAATAAAAATAACTAAATTATATCGTAACTTGGCTAAAACTATTCACAAACTAACATATTACCTATTGTGTCAAAAAATGTATCCGCATTACTGTCGACTGATAACGTACTAAAGAGACTGGCGGCATTGCTACGTTCTTTGGCAATGCTTAGCGTCTGGCCAAGGTAAAAGCCAGCCCATGTGTCACGGAAAGGGTCAACCAGTCGTTTCGAGATTTCACATTGTTTGAATAATTAATCATTACTGACAGACACAAATACATAGACAAGAACTTAGTCCATAATCTCCGAAGTAGTTATTTGCAAGAAGAAAGTAAACACAAATCCTTCCAATTTTGTACACATACAAACATTTGTGTGTTTTATATATGTGCGGGGTAATGAAGATGTTTCTCTTGCTTTACGGGCCAGAATTCTTGGTCGATCATTTGAAGAATGCAGAATATTTCGCTGGCATTATGTTGGACATTTCGTACGCGTTTATCAACGGGTTTTCGGGTACGATTACCGTGTAATAAATGCATGGGTTACATATTATAGTAGATGGGTACGCGCTTTTAACTAAATATTCTGGACCTACCAAAATTAACAGCTGCAATATTAGCGATAAAAATAAGAATAGTATCGTAATCAACTTAATATTATGTACCCATTTTCACAAATCTTATCATGAATATGTGATGAGACATTTCGCCCAGCTTTTTTTTTTTTTCAGGACAAAATTATGAAAAAGGGCTGCTCTTATCAATTTTAAAACTAACGTTCAATTTAATAATAATTCCACAATGACTGCACTTTTAGCCAAGCACCCAATGATCACTTTATAGATCAGAGACATAATTTTCGCAAACAGAGATATTCAGTCTAAGAGGAAGTCTGCAAGAAGCTGCACCGGTGACTGAAAAGTGTGTGGAAATCAATCGGTTGTCCTGGCATGGCATGTGATGCGGAGGAATGAGGGAAATATCGTGAGGAAAGTTTTGGATGTGCTATAAGAATATGGGAAGACCAAAGAAATGATGGATGGCTTGTATGAAAGAGGTGACTACCGAGATGACGACTAATAGAGAAATACTGAAGAAAATGACATCTACGCAGAGCCAAAATAATTTGGGATATTACGAGCAAAAGAAAAGAGATATTACTTTCGCAGACGCCCTTGCTCACTTCACAATTATATATAAAACCTTGGTTTTACAAAAAAATATGGTAAGTAGACACAAAGAAATCTGTTCTTACTCAATATTCATATTAACACCTCAAAATTTTCCTAAAGGCCTCAGGTAAAGTCACAAAAAAAATGCTAATTCACGGCTACCTACTCATGAAACTTGTGAAATATATACTTAAGTTCGTCGTACGCGCAATAAATTTACAATACCATTAAACTTCCTCCTCACTTGCTGTACGGTTTCAACAGTGATCTATTTAATAATTATAATGCTTAACTTATTCTACAAATTTTGTTAACCAAAACCAGGATACACCTTCACCTAGTAAATTTTTTCTCAGTCCTTTAAATCACAATGTCGTAAGGTGTATTTCCCCTTGCTGGTGGTCCAGTTCATCGGCAAAGTTAAGTTGGTGAAAACAGGCGGAAGAGACAAGTCTGAAATTACACGTTTCTCCAAGTTTATTAGTTAGAGTGTTCGGATGGGGAGTTTTAATCGAACCTCTCACCTGGGTCTATTGACTTTCCACTTAATTTTGATTGGCCCCGAACAAGTATCGTGTAACCATTTATCTTGGTAACTTTGAAAATCAGTCTGTATACTGTAATAAGGATCCACTACTCTCAAGGAAACGGACATGTTCTAGAACCAATGGTTAGGAGACATGTGACGTCCACCAACCCGCACTGGGCCTGCGTGGCGGATTACGGCCTATCTCACAGAGAGGAGGCCTGTGTGCCAGCGGTGGGAACACTATAGATAGGCCAATTATATACACTGCAGGCAGCTTTAAGCCCTGTCCTGCCAGAATCGCGGGAAAGTCCGAAAGGGATACCGTGGCCCCTTGCAACTTACAGGCAACTGAAGGAACACGGGTGGGTTTTAGTCAGTAAGAGTCTGACACGCCCTCCCGCTCCGCCCAGGGCGGGAGAATTTATTTGATAATTTCCAACCATAAAAAAGGCAGCTTTAAAGCCCTCTAAGCAAAACATTGCTTCTTTATCATTACCATGTTCCTCAAAAGTACTCATCCATATACCACTAAACTGAATAGCTTTTTAAATCAACTAAATAACAATACAGATTCCGTTCAGTAACATGAATAAAATCAATAAACAAAGATTCAATATATTATTACAAGACTCGATAGCTGTACCAAGTTTGATACTTAAAGATAACACTCGATAAAGTATTGATGCAAATTAATACAGTCCTGTGTTGAATATTAACAAGTTCGTATAGAAAATGTATAGTTTATGTAGCACAGTTTTGTCTGAAATTCTAGTAAGTTTGGCCTTTGGGTTCAGAAACAAGGCTCATCATGGATCATCAACATTTTCATACAGCAGTAGACCGCTGCACATAAATATTTCCAATTAAGGTTTTCATGTTTATTGACGCCACCACTTGGCGCCACTTTGGCAAAAGGTCTTCCATTTCGACAATGAATAAAAAATATATGATGATGTTCATCATTCGTTTCATTCATACGTTCATCATTCAGTCACGACTAAAGAAAATATAGGCGATTTCACACTTTTGACAGGTGCCCGGACCTCATGTCTCAGTGCTGCCGTCTAGTGAAAGTCATTTCAGAAAACCCTGCACGATACTTAGTTCGATCCTAAGGGCCGACAAGTATCAACAGCTTTCAAAGCGTTTGCATTTGTGCACTGACTTGACTTTTAATTAAAAAATAAAAACTTTTATTTCGGACCCATACGTAGTCCATTTGGTTAGTATAGCTACACACAACTTAAAAAACTAGTGCTAGAGTATACACATTCTCTACCGGTTTCACAACCTAAATATGAAAATTGTTTGAGTGGTCACTATTATAGGTATTCCCTTAGATTTATTTAGACCAAGACACCAAACTTCACAAATGACATTTCTGACGTCATTGCGGTCTACTAAAATAGTCTAGTTTTGTACAAGACCTTCGATTTAGAGTAAAGTAAGAGATAAAGAAAATGAAAACCTGTGCAGACAAGCGGTTTAAACGACCTTTTATTTTCTCTAGGAGTAAGCTTCCTCGCAACTCTGGTATTAAAAGTGCAGTTTTTCTTTTCCGTTTTTTTAACTGCCACTCAATCGCTTCCCTCGAAGCATGAAAGTGTAGGTATCTAATATAGTAAAGATGCATAACATAATCAGCCTATATAATGTTCCCACTACTGGGCACAGGCCTCCTCTCTTCGAGAGATTGTGGGCTGTAACCTACCACGCGGGCCCAGTACGGGTTGGTAGATGTCACATGTCTATAAATTTTTGGTTCTAGGACATGCCGGTTTCCTCACGATCGTGATGTTTTGAGTAAATATGATTAATGTAAAAATATTAAGTATGGTTATTTGTTTTTTTTTTTTTTTGTAATTGCAGCTTTTGTACACACGGCTACACATCAAGCTATATATTTCCAGTTTATGCTGATCTAGCATTGTATAGGATTTCCCTACAATGCGAGGTCAGCTTATACTGGAAATGTATAGCTTGATGTGTAGCCGTGTGTACTTATTTTTTTAACTTATTTTTTTTTATGCAAGACTATGTCATAATCATAACTCTTCAAAAATAACCGAATTATATTTACATTTATGGCATAGATGAATACAGATGATGCACTCCGCATTTTAGTTATGAAGCTACAAGTACACGACGGGGTCGACTTGTTGGCCCAATTCAGTGAGTGTAACGTAATCAGAACATCTAGAGTTATGCGATAGAAAAAGAGGCAACTTGTAGGTTAATATAACTGTAGGTAATTAGCGCTGTGTGACCTGAATTGCACTATATTGTGTCGTAGCAAAATTCACTTTTTAGGGTTCCGTAGTAACAAGGAACCCTTATAGTTTCGCCATGTCCGTCTGTCTGTCTGTCTGTCCGTCTGTCTGTCCGCGGCTTAGCTCAGAGACGGTTAGTACTAGAAAGCTGTAATTTGGCATATGTATACATATTAATTATGCCAACAAAGTGGTAAAATAAAATCAAGAAAAAATATTTTTTTATGGTACGTCCCCTTAACTTAAAGTGGGGATGTTTTTTTTTTCCTCATCTACCCCATGTTGTGGGATATCGTTAGAAAGGTCTTTTAATAATATTGTGAGTTTGTTGCAACCATTTTTGGATTCAGGGATCCGTTTGCGAAATATTAAGCTTTTAACTGAATTTTTTTGTTAGAGTCAAGTGCCCCCCTTCTAGCTAAATGGTTGTACTTGGATTTGTGAAAAAATTCACAGCAGTAGTATATATAACGCAATTAAAAGGAAAACTACCAGAGCTAAGTAGGCTGTACAGGTTAACGAGTAATAATCAACCAACTTAAATTTGCGGTTTGAAAAACATGATCTCCCATACATTCCGTATGGGAGAACACGTTTTTCAACCACAATGTTAAGTTTGTTCTTGGGATAAATTCATCCCAACTACGGAACCCTTCATTGTGCGTGCTCCGACACGCACTTGGCCGGTTTTATTTAAATGATTTTGCGGAGTGGACCATCTGTATAGTTCCCGATGATTTTGGTTGGTATATTGGGGTGTTCTAGCTGACATATGGCTAATAATTTTTATGTTTTGTGTTGCGTAATGTAAATTATTTTGCATACTATTGTATAGTTTTTTTTTTCTAACTGAACAGACAGCTGTGCTGCTGGGGAGTTTGTTGCGCAACTTCTTCTTCCCAGGTAACGCACTAGGAAGTGGTGAAGGGGGGCGTTTTAAGGGGACTGTCTTATATAATTTTGACGTTCGAAAAGTGCTGATTCTCAGCCTAGTTTGAATAAATGACTTTTGAATTTGAATTTGTAGTAATCTGTGTTTATGGTATAAATATCCATGTACAAGGATATTTTAATTATTCCTTTGCCTAATATTATTAGGTAAGGAGAAGCGTCCCACCCGCACGTCTGCATGAAATAATCTGCTAACTAACTTGGCACTAGGCAACCGCGACTGTTTCTTGTTTAAAACTTGGTTACACAGTTCTGACAGAATTAAACCCCAGTTACCGACTCCAGATACGATTATGAAGCAACTCTACATCACGTGAAATTATTCTAACTTTAAGGCCGAATTTCGTCCCTTTTAGGTGGAAGGTGGGTTTGTTCTACAATAACTTTGATTTTTATTTTAGAACTAAGTAAAGGGTAAAAGATTTATGAGGGGGTAAGTAATTAGCTTAGGTAATCTTGAGGCTAGTTCTGTGTCTAAATGTATATGGAAGAAACCTTCTTTATTTATTTATTTTTTTGTTTATGTCCACACAGTAAAATAGATACAGATACGACATAATCATAATTATGAGTACAAAGTTACTGCTTATTTCTTAAGAAATTTCTTACAGCAGACCTGCGAAAGGAGAAATGAGAAAGATGAGATGTCTTTGTGTTATAATGTGTTTTATGCAGGGTGATAGGGACATCGACGCGAAAACTGATACCATAGATTCATTATATGATTCTGAACCTTCCTGCGTTGAAATATTTCGTCGGTTATTAAAAAGAAATCTGCTGTTTCATAGAAAAGTGCAATACCTACGCGGTCAAAATGTATGGTGCAGCAGATAAAAAAAAAAATAACCTATGAAAAATTTCAACGCAGGTGGGTTCAGAATGATGTTCTGTTTTCGCGTCGATGTCCCTAACACCCTGTATATGGGTTAATGCTTTGTTGGTCTAGTGGTCGCAAGCGCTACTGATGAGCATGAGGTCGTAGGTCCGATTCCCGAGTCGGGCAAAGTATTATTGGGTTACTCCATAAAAAAAAATTGGATATATCTGGAATTGTGTCCAGTTGATGGTAATAGACTCGACCTCTATTTCATGAGACTTAAACATAACTAAGGAATTGTAGGTGTACTAAAGGAACACCTCTGCCCAACCCTTCGGGGAAATACAGGCGTAATGATATGTTAAAGATTCAGTGAGAATAGTAGTTGGAGCTAGATATCAGTGGATTCAGAACTAATCACTCCAGCTTTAAGCTAGTTATGCGTGTAGGTGAACTAATGTGTGTGGGAAACCACAATAGCTCAGTTGAGCATGTTTGACTGACAACCAGCTAACCACCATACCATAGGCATTTGAGTTGACCAGCAGTTAGATAGATAATAAGTTAAGTGAAGGATTCTGCGGGTTAATTCCGTAACACGCTTATAATGGCAATTGATCGCAATGTCTTTCATTTTGACGGTTCAGCCACGTTCATAGCGTTATTACCGCTGTTTAGCAGACGAATTTTTAAAACCTTTCAAGCAGTCGTGTCGTGGCGATACGTGGCGTCGCCTGCAGTTGCCGCCTGCGGTCGTCTACGGAATGGTACCTTTAAAGTAATAGATGTCAAAATGATAGGCATTGTTATCGAGTGTCATTGTATGGCGTCACACCGCCGGTCGGCCGGCGGCCTGGCCGACAGCTTTGCATGCGTCTCTCGCAACATAGCCGGCGGCCATTTTGCCAGCGAGGCCACCGCACTTCGCGGCAGCGGGGGAACAGTTATCGTCCATTTTTGTCTCCAGTATCTGCGTACAACTCACTTCACCGAAGGTCACAATACAACAGAGAATATCGATTCACAGCCGCAATTGCCAGAGTCCAACGGCGGCGCTTACCGACGGTTTTTTTGTCGGCTTTGCTTGTGGTCAACCCGCCGGCAGTGCCGCCGGGCTGGTTGGATCCACAATAATGAAAACTTTTTACTGAATGGCCTCAACTACCCATCCTTTAGATCCTCCTTAGCTCCCACAAGCCTAAACCCACACAAGACCCAAATTTGAAGCACTTACTTAATCTGTCAAAGTCCACCCAGTAAAACCAATGTTCGTCCAAAAACTTCGCACAACACCTATTTACGTTCATAATTAAATTCTGGCGACCCATCGGGCACCGAATTATTAATTTTATTTTTATCAAGATTTTACGAAACTTTCTAAATCCCTTAAGAGATCCATTATAATAATGGAGTTAGTTACTAATTCACACGCTTTGAGATTTGAACCATCTCAGGAATACTCGTAATTGGGTTATCATATTTTTCGTTCAATAAGGGCTCTGCTTGATGTTGCCTTTTGATCTTTTGATGGATGGAGAATTTTGAGCCTTAAATGAGTGTATTTAATGGGGAGTTGATCTTACGCCTGATCTCTCTCCGATTGTGACGGATTGCCGTCGTATCGGATTAGTAGAGTGAGCGAAGAGTGAATGCACCTGTCTGTGCATACACTTGTGCACTATTATATCTCCCGCGTCGATGGCTAGTCTCCGCTTGCCTGCTTAACGGGGTGTGTATTGGTTGGACGATAGCTTATAGTAAAGGCTATAAGCTACAAAGAGATTAAGTCAGAGGTTTGGAGCAGGCTGTGGATAGGCGCCTATCAATCAGTTAGGACGTTTTCGTGTGGTTTTCGTACCTTGGAGGCTTTTGTGTTATACGTCTCTAAGAATGTAACTTACATCATAATGAAAATTTATTAGTAGGGTTTTCTGCTGTATCAGCATTACTTTTTACTGAAAATCTAAAGTATCCTGCTGAGCAATTGCTTCCTTTTGATGTATAATACAGTCACTTGTCAGCTTTAGTACGTAAGTTTTTTAAATAACGATGTAATTTAGTTTATGTTTTGGGCATATCTATGCAGCTATCTACGTATTTCTTATAAAAAAACTCACGCAGAAACATTGTAACAATCACAATCCAATTCAAAATCACCATAAAATCATAAAAGCCCTCCTTGATACAACTCTTAAGGAGAAATTTTCTTCCCGACGCCATTCCCAAAAGCCGGCGCATAATCATAATATTGATGAAACTGTACTGATCGTTATTGCTTTGTGTGTCTGCCTGTCCCAGATATTAATAATAACATCGTCGACGTTCATCCTATGCCGTAACATTGATAGAGGAAAGCCCTCATGAAATTGATGTGACGTTCTGGTGCCACGAGACGTATCCGATACGGGACGGTCGTTTCGGGTACGTAGGATTTCCTAAGACTGCGGTGGCTGCAACGTAGCGTCCGTAATTTACCGTCAATGACATCACTGAAACTTTATTTATGAAAGTAAGTTGATGTGTTTCTCTAGACAGCGTTCTTTGACGCCGTTAAGTCGAACGCGTCGGTGCCATCATTTTCATGACAACTAAAAAAAAACTGCGGCCACCGCTCTTTTAAGTCAAAGTCGAAGTCAAACAACTTATTTCAATTAGGCACATAAAAGGCACTTATGAACGTCAATTTTACAAAAAATAGAATTGATTCTAGTCGCCTAGGAAACCGTAGGTACCCTTTGGCCATGAGCTCCACGCTCAAGTGTCATGCGTATTGAGATTGAGAAAACAAATGAAAGGTGTTGAGAGCATTCCACGAGTCACCGAAGTGACTTGCGAAGCGACAGACCGAAAAAAAGTGACGCGTGCGCGTGTCTTGACGTAAGCGCCGTCGCAAGTAGCATCGCCCGAGGCCGTGAACGGGGGGGAGGGGGAAGCATAGAAATTCAGAGCTGTAGACTTTTCTGTCATTGGTAATGTTATAGCTACTTTAGCGAAGGTAGGGAAATGAACAATTAAGGTACGACGGACGAATGAAACTCAAACTCAAAGCATTTATTTTGTCAAGGGGTCGGTCAGACAGTCAGACAGACGAAGCTAGTTGCCCATTTCAAAGCGTAGTAGGTTCCTATTACAATTAAGTATTTGGTACTGAATGCAGCTTGTCTTCTGGTTTGTAAAACCGCGGTAAATGGTTGACCTTTCACCCTTAGTAATAAGGTTGAAAAGTGGACTACTCCCAATGTCCGCAATGGTACCAAACCATATACATAAATTCTCACAAGAAACATCGTCGGTTAAGAAAAGGCCTCTTGTACGCGAAAGATGTTATAATTATATCGTTATTTGCTTCAAGCTCAGGAAATGAGTCTCTGTGTCGTATCACATTTAGTAAGAGAACTTTCATTTCAGACCTCATATTGTGTTTATCTATAAATACGAGTACATACCGCTTTCATTTTGGAAATGAGGTTTTGGTGTATTTTTTGGATAAATAAATACATCTGGAATTACAAACTCAAGGCTCTGAAATTACTTTACATCTCGCCTTGTTTCCCCGAAGGGTTGGGCCTATAATATCATTTCGCCAGTTATGTTTAAGACGACAATAACCGACTTTTAATGATTTTATACTGCAGATCACGTCAAAACAAGTAGTGTTAATGATTTGGGAAAATTATATGTTAAATTAGAGCATTTTTAGGGTTCCGTACCTTAAAAGGAAAAAACGGAACCCTTTTAGGATCACTCGTGTGTCTTTCTGTCTGTCCGTCTGTCACAGCCAATTTGCTCCGAATGTAATGGACCGATTTAGTTGAAATTTGGTGCCCATATGTATTTATGTGACCCAAACACGGACGTGTAACGTAAATAAATGAATTATGAATTTTGGTGTAATTTTTAATAAGAAAATAAAAATAAAAAGTTTTGCAAACTAAACCGTGTGATATATCAAATGAAAGGACTTGTTGCGAGGATCTCAATTTTTTTTTTATTTTAAACTTAATACTTTTAAAGATATTTAAGAAAATTTATGAAAATTGACCATTCCCCCACCCCCTTATCTCCGAAACTATTGAGCCAAAAATTTTGAAAAAAATGCGGAGAATGGTTCTTTACTCATAGATTACAGGAAAACCTATATGAAGGGGCGGGTCATAAAATAACATAGTGAAACTCTCAATATTGTTCTTGTAATGTTAAGTTTGTTTTTGGGATTAATTCATCTCAACTACGGAACTCTTCATTGTGCGTGGTCCGACACGCACGTGGCCAGTTTCTTTTTAATAACTTAGTATAGGTATATTTTAGATTATGTTTATATTACATAGTGAAATTAATTTGTAAAGTTATGTCTAACGCGGATAAAAAACTGAGAATCACGCAAAATCTATAAATCTAATTTTTCTGAAACCTTCACCATTTTAAAGATAATTTAATTATTGATCTTTTAGTATACGTGTTTTATTAAAATATATTTTGTATTATGTATAATAAATTAATAATGCGAGATCTACAGTATAAAATCATTAAAAGTCGGTTATCATCGCCATAAGTACAGCAGGAGGCGAGCCTATTGATATCAACCGGGCACAAATCCAGACTCCGAGCTGTCACTGAGAAATTCCAGATACAAAAAGTCAATAACACTTTGCCTGACCTGGGAATCGAACCCAGGACCTCATGCTCTGCCATGCTATGCCAGGGTTGCGAGTTTGTCCGAAAGGGATATCGCGGCCCCGGCACACAGGCAACGGAAGGAACACGGGTGGGTTTTAGTCAATAAAGGCTGACACACCCTCCCGCTCCACCCAGAGCGGGAGAAGTTAATTATAATTTCCCACCCGCAAAACAAAGGGCCTCATGCTCGATAGTAGCGCTTGCGACCACTAGACCACAGGGTAGCCACTTTTTTATAAATATTAGAAAAACGAAGTATAAATCGGCTGATGCTCTTGTAACTAAGCTATGAAATTATAATATGCCCATCAAATAAGATAATCAAAATGCCGTTTTTTTATCTGTTCTGATTCTGAATTTTATTTAAAGGAGATGATTTTTTTTTAAATGGCCAGTTGTGTCAGACTCGGACACGAAGGGTTCCGTACCACCGTACAATATTTAACACTACGTTTTTAGGGTTCCGTAGTAAACAAGGAACCCTTATAGTTTCGCCATGTCCGTCTGTTTGGCTGTCCGCGGCTTAGCTCAGATACTCTTAGTATTAGAAAAATTTAATTTGGTATGGATAAACATTTGTTTTAAGGTACGTCCGCTGCACCTAATGTGGATGTTTTTTTTTTCTCATCTATCCCACGGTGTAGAGCATCGTTGGAAAAGTCGTTCAAAAATATTGTGAGTTTGTGAAAATCAGTTTTGGATTCAAAGATCCGTTTACGAAATAAACCTTTTGCCTTTAAGTGCAAATTTTTGTTAGAGTCAAGTGACAGAGTGAGTCCAGCCAAATGGTTCGTTTTGAAAATGTGAAAAAATTCACGGCAGTAGTATCTATAACGAAATTAAAAGGAAAACAGCTAAGTAGGCTTTCCAAGTTAACGAGTAATAATCAACTAACATACATTTGCAGTTGCAAAAACATGTAGTCCCATACATTCCGTATGGGAGAACATGTTTTTCAACTACCAAGTTAAGTTTGTTCTTAGTATAAATTCATCCCAACTACGGAACCTCTCATTGTCGTGGTTCGAGATGCACTTGGCAACTTTTTGACTTTAATAAAAAAAACGTATTAAGCAAATTTTTCTCTTCAATTTTTTATTTTATTTTATTTTCATTATTTGTTGTTATACCGGCAATAGCAAAACATAATCTGAGACAATTTCAACTGTCTACCCATTACGGTTACGGTTATATACGTCCCGCTGACAGACAGACAGACAGACGTACTGCGGAGACTTAGTAATTGGGTTCCGTTTGGCAAATAAACTTTTCAAGGTAAGGTAATTATCAAATGCCTGTTTATTTTATTAATTTATTTATTTCCTGTCCTCTCTAATGATATAACAGATACAATATATTCCCAAGGCGAAACAGTTTTGTCTAATAACTATTTATTTTTAGCAAATCTACATCTATTTACTCTATTACATACAATAAATACAACTCAATATGTATATTTTTATCTTATAAATATTTAATAATATTACACACGATTTCCCTTAAGACTAGTCAGGAAGTTATAATGTTATTATTATTTTTTGAACAATTGTTAATGTTAAAATTATAATAATTACAAGGTGTCTGAATGATTACAAAGCATTTTTTTTTATTTAGATTTTTTCCGTTTTTCTTCGACAGGATATCACAGCTATTAAAATTAAATTATATACAATACGTCTTATGTTATGGTTTTGTTAATACAATAGTTCGTTATAGGGCACATAAAATGTTAAAACATCTAAATTTTGGTGTAAAGCTAATTTAAAACTAGTGGCAAACTGTTGTTAGATATTTACAATTAAACAAAATAAAAACAAATACCAGGAATGTTTAATGATAAATCTATTATAATTAAGTTTATTTAAAATGCACGCATTTCATCATTTCCTTTTTATAACAACAATATTTTTCACTAACCCTTTATGTGCTTCACCACAAAATCATATCAAAAGAACACCACAGCGCTAAGGGGAAAAAGTCAAACTTAACATCAGTAGAGGGCACCACTATCACTTGTCCTTTTTCACGTATTGCCACAAAAAAAAACGAATTTAATATCTTTGTTTTTGACAAGTCCTACAACGTTTAGTGTTACGTAAACCTTGTGCCAGTTATCGATATGATCTTGAAAAGTGAATATTTGTTGTTATAATTAAAGAAATAGAATCTAGATAACATAGTCAAGAATAGTAAAGTAACAATGAATAATCTTAAGTTAAAGTAAAGAACAGAGTAAATTATTTGAAAATTAAAGTAACAATTGTAAAATTCAAATCTATCTCACAAATAAAAGTAAACACCAAAATCATATCGACAACGATGAGTCCCGCCTCTACATTCACGCAAATAATGATCATTTCATGTAACCCTCACACATCACTAGATCGACGTCCCAAAACATATTAGTACCATAATTAAGTCCTTGTCATCAATTCCTGGTCAACATAGGGTTGATCATAATGTTCGCGAGAGCATTGCGTCGCTTGCGCCATGTCCCGGCTCCTTGTGCGTGGTATTGCAACTGTCGGTACCAAGTACGCGTGCGCGAGTTTTCTTCCGCCTGTAATTGAAAATAAAAGAAAATCAAAATTAAGAAAATTTGACTTGTCCATGATTTTATATGAACAACGCTGCGAAACACACAGCAGCAAGAACACGACTTTAAGAACACACTTTTATTTATATTGTAAAAATAAAATTATATTGATGCACCAAATTCTACTAGACACTAACAGAGCCTTTGCGGATCACTGAATACAATAAGAAAGAAACAAGAAAACGCTTGGGTAAAAAGGAGGAAACTAGGTGATAAAATGGAAAAAAAAATGATGGATAAAAAGATATGGATAAAAATGTGAAAACGACTCTGAGACAGTATTTTTTTTCATACCTAAAAAGTCAAAAGAATCATTAAAAAAACCTCACCTTAAAAATATAAGAATCCTTAGTAGTAATCTCGTGTACTTCGAAGAAATGTTCGGGCTCATGGTCTGCGGCGACCACACAGCGGTCCAAGAACAATGGCTCCCTCTGCAGAGTGTACCGTCCGGCTTTCTCCCTCACCAGCAATAGTGCTGCCTCTCTTACTCCACTGCGCGCGAATAGGGCCTCTCCCTCTTTCTCTCTTGCCTCTCTGTCTCTCGCTTCGCGCGTCTCTCGGATCTCGTTCGTTTTGTGGGTGATCGTTGGCTGTGAAATAATGACGATTTAGTTAGATTTTTAATTTATTACGGTATTGAAAACTACAATTATGTCGTCAATAACTGGCCTCCAATTAGTGCGTTATTTTTTCGATAAGTATATTTTTTTGTAACCACAACAGTTAAGTTCTTGGCCTTCATCAGACCTGATGGTAAGTGATGATCAATCAAGCCGAAGTTGGAAGGAACTTCACCCGGAGGGAGGAGTAAGAGGAGGGAGGGAGTGAGGATTCTCAACCACAGAGGAACTCACTTACCATCATATGACTTCACCATCATTAAAGTCTTTCAAGATTCTCTATACATTTTATGTCGGTAGACTTATAATCCAATCTGAGATTAAAATAAATAAAACGTCGAATTGAAGAACCCTATGTTTACAATCGGAAGTTTCACATAAGCCACACAAACATCACGTGATTTTACAGCCCCCACAGAAAATAAAAATCAGCAAAACTCACCTTTCCGTTAGTTACCAAAAGAGCGTTGATTGGCGTCAACTTGATGGTGCGTCCTTTACGCCAGTTGTTGTCGTTGGGCTGGGTGAACAGCAGCTTACCCTCCATTGCGAACCTTATAAACAAGAGCAGAAAGTCCAAAATTGATCAACAGTTCACTAAGAGTTCGTAGGATTATGTCGTCATTTTATTTGTAGGAGGTACATCAATTTGGTGGAATAAGGTCGATTGGGCTTCGCGTCACTTCAGACTGACTCGGCCTGTGTTATGGGTACGTAAAAATCTGGCCTTATTAAAGGTTAAATCGGGTGTAGAATATATAGCCCGCCTTACCGAGATGTTGTACTTGATACGAGCACTTTATTTTTTACCTGAATGCGTAGATGCAACCCTTTTGCTATTTTGTAGATAGCATTTACGCCGTGTCAAGTATTTTTTTCCGTGTTGAGTCACTCTAAAATTTTACTATGCGTTGTAGAAGCCAGCTTTGAGTTTATAAATGGAAGCCAATATTTTCATTATCTACTTGCATAAATATTCAACTGCAATTACAAATATGCTTATCAAGCGAAGTGATCTTATGCCTATCATGAAGGGCTCTATAGCTACATTCGTACAAAAACAGAACTATTTAGAAGATGACCAGCACTTTCCGTTTGTTTTAAAAGGTGTTATTTAAAACATTATCTGGCTGCATATTGGCTTGCCAAGATAAGTGATTACGCTACCCACATAATCTTTCATGAAAAGCTCCATACAAACTTTTTCGTCTGACGTCAAAACCACCACAGCACAACACATCTGAAATTATTTCATCTCCAGCTTAATTCGCTAGCTGTTGGCAACATCGCAATGTATTATGGCGTGTGACGTCACAACAGCGTTTCATGTTCCACGGTCGTGATAAATTCCGTACCAGCTCAAACATTAATTTTCACTCTGGTGTATTACTTGCTAAATGAGATATATGTCTGGGATTCGTCTCATTTTAATTAGCTTTATTTGATGTTATGATTTTAGAGATTGATAAACTCGGAGTTGTAATGATGAGAATGGTACTTTTGGGAATGTGATTGTATAAGCATAATCACCCTTTAATGTTCCCATTGCTGGGACTCAGGCCTCCTCTCGGTGAGAGGGAGTGGGCCGTAATCTACCACGCGGGTCCAGTGCGGGTTGGTAGATGTCACACGTCGAATTGTTTGGTTCTAGGACATGCCGGTTTCCTCACGATGTTTTCCTTCACCCTTTTGAGGGCGGTGGTGATGAAATAATTTAAAGAAAGTAAAGCGCCTGTCTGGGTTTGAACCTACGAGATATTACCCATAAGTCGCGGTCGTTACCACTAGGCCACCACTTTTATTTTTAAGATTAAACCTAGAGCCTGGAGACTAGTTTTATACGAGAGTAGCTTTTATCTAGCTCAAATACTATAATTTGTAATTATTGTTCTCTCATGCCTAAAAATAATGTTTACATGGTGGTCGGGATATCGACGCGAAAACTGATACCATGGATTCGGTACATGATTCTGAATTGATTCATTCCCCTTTTTTTTTTTTGGGTGGGAAAAGTATCAAACAATTTCTCCCACTCTGGGAGGGCGTGTCAGACTTTTACTAACTAAAACCCACCCGTGTTCCTTCAGTTACCTGTGTGTCGGGGCCGCGATATTCTGAAATAACCGACAAAATTACCGACGAAAAATTTCAACGCATTCTGAACTCCCTGCGTTGAAATTTTTCTTTAAATCTGCTGCTCCATACATTTTGACCGCGTAGGTATGGCACTTTTCTATGGAAAAGCTGTTTTTTTTTTATAACCCACGAAAAATTTCAATGGTTCAGAATCATGCACTGAATCCGTATCCGTAAATATCAGTTTTCGCGTCGGTGGGGATGCCAACCGGTGTATAGATTGTCTTTCATAAATAGTCTTGATAAAAAAAATTGCTATCCTAACCATTTATAACCACGATTTCAGTACCTATTTCCCACAACTTCACTCGTATTTAGATTATACCCATAAAACTAACTATTAAGTTTACCCTACAATGCAAGACCCATTAAACTACGTTCAGTAGTTACCAAGTTGCGCGCAACAAAATTGCAAAAACGGTTGCTTTACTCAAAGTGATTTCTAATAGCACCTGAAATCGTTTTTCCATAAACCTTTGCAATTGATATACGTGACTTTTTTGTAAATTGGTATATTTATGAAAAATTATACAATGTATTGTCTTTCTGAGAATTTAAACCAAGGAGGAAAATTAATTTTCTGGTAACCTTTTTCTGATTTATACTTTTTTTACATCTATATTCATTACGTAAAACGCCAAATATATAAGTTTTCTGACGGCGCATCACGTAAGCGCTAGACTCACTGAGGGAAAAACGCGGAGTCTCGGGGTACCGAACCCGCTACCAACGCCCGCTGCGCCACTCAGCTCACAGACGCGCTCCACTACGGGTATTTATTTTGTACTGTCTTCCATACACGTTTTTCATGTAAATTATGGCATAGCACCTATTTTAATACAGTCCACTTATCTTTTACTATAAAGTCCCGATTGAGCCAAATCAATGATCCGGCTCGAAGGAGAATTGACCTAAACGTTAACTCTGCCGACCATTAGCATTAGTTGTGACCGGGTATTTAAAACTTAAGTTCGGTAAACCCTAAGAAATAATAATGTCAAAGGGTCGCTGTTATCAAAATCGATAAGGAGAACTATATTATGCATTTATTATATTGTACATATGTCGTGGCCAGATCTTAGAATTGCTCATTTCATGAAATGAACATCGACCGCTGATCACATCATGATTTGGTCTGGCCAGATCATTGAATACTCAACATTTGACGATATGAACAGTTAAACGCACGACTACTTCAATAAGTGGCAAAACATTAGTGATCATATCGCAAAAAAGTTAGATTATCCACCGGTAGAGGCGTTGATGTCGCTTTGTTTTTGTTGTGCATCATGGCGGCGGCATACAACAAATCAAACAAAGTAGGGTGGCCACGCAAAAAAAAATCGATTGACTTTTATTGGGTTTCCAAATATGATATTATGGAAAGCGATCACTTGGAAGTAGCGCTCGCCGGCCGCTGGCGCGGCGTGAAATAGAACATATTTAAAATTTGTTTAAAAAAATATTTGCCTCTTATGTGGCACCTCGACCAAAGGGGTTAGGGTATGTCCATGAAGATTTTCCACCCCGGAAACAAAAAAAAACTACCCTACATTAATGATATGGCTAAACGTCGACTGACATATCATTCAACGTAGACGCTCGAACAATATGGTCAATTTTAGCTGGCCATTTCATGAAATGGTCAATTCTAACATCTGGCCACGACATATATAAAGATCTAAACATAGAACTATGTATGTTTGATTGTTTACTTATTTCTAAGAATAACCCAAAATCACAATCAAAAATCAATCGACTAAAATTCAGATCACCCAATTCGATTGGAATGACAACATTGATTACCGCTCCGAAACCGTAAAGGCTTGTGCAGACCAGCGCGACTTGTCGCGCGACGCGACACGAACAATACAATTTCTAAGAAAACTTCACAGTATAACAATAACCGGTGTCGCGTCTCGCGACAAGTCGCGCTGGTCTGCACAAGCCTTAATACCTATTTGAATTTAGCGAATTCGTGCACATCTCCCTATAAACATTTTAGATCACATAAAACACTCGAGTTGCGTGGCTTATAAAATCCTTCCAATAATGCTCTTCCAGACTCCGAGATCGTTTAGGCCTCGTAAAACCCTTAGCCTTAATTTTCAGAACTTTCCAAATGTTTTGCTAACTTTTTACCCGACTACGGCGAAGCAACAAGGAGGGTTATGATTTTGACCGTTATGTATGTAACTATGTATGTGTGTTCATCTGTCATAACTTCTAAACTCCTCATCATAATTTGACAAATGAGATATCGTTGGAAGCGGAATATGGCGCCCTCTAGACTACTCTAGAGGATATAAAACAATATTGATGCCATGTTGGGTATCAATTGAAAGGGATTAATTAGCACATTTCAAAAATATTTACATTTTACTATAAATATTTTTGTAATATGTTTGAAACCACAAAATAATTTAAATAAAAATAAAAGTTATGAAACTAAAACCCAACTACGACAAAGTCATAAAAAGGTATAAACAAGACATCCCAGGCAGCCAAATTTAAAATCCGGAGTAACACGTGTAAAGGCTTATACGTGTTACTCCAGATTTTTAATTCGTCGAATTTAGTCGAATATTTTTTTTTTCAATTATCAGTGAAATTACTTTAAAACCATTTTATCCATTTTACACGTATAATTACGATGTATTTGTGAAAGTCTTAGGTCGTAAAAAGCCCTGTTGAATAGCACTTGTCGCTGTTAGTGCCACTAAAGCAACGATTATCAGCTTTATGGTGCAAGTAATAAGAGCTAAGAGGCGAGGATAAAATTATGAAAGTGATTGCTGGAATTTTATTTTTAATAGTGAGCTATGAGCCCTTTTTAAGTTTTATGGGACTGTTTTAAAGATAGGAATTTCCTCTTTATGACGTTCTTCTCTTTCTTTTGTAGAATTAAATAAGTAACCCGGGATTTTAAACATGTTTCATCGTACTTATCATTTGCGTACATTTTTTTTTTTTATCGCAGCATACTTATCTGCTAGCCTGCCATTCCTAACATTCTGAGAGTTACGATCTGTTTTAACACTGTAAGACTTACGCAAAACAATATCGACACTTTCGTCATTCTCCAAATAGGTTTACTCAACGAAAAGAGGCATCTAAAATTTAATCAAAGTTTACAACTTAGACCATCAAGCGGACCTGCGTCCCACAATGGATCTAGTAATGGGATCATTTGTACCATCCACCAATAGAACTAAATGTGCTGAGGCTACAACTTGCCAAAACATCCACAATTATACAAAGAGCTAAGGCTTATGTTTATCTTTATGAAAAAGATTTCTTCGAAAATCTTTGACATTTGCTAAAACATTCCTAGACGCTTTCATTGTTACGTAAGTGGCTGTTCAAGAAAACGGCGGACAATTTAAATCTCATAAAATATGGACGCGTAATCTCGCCATCGTAATGACATCGTGTGATAGGCGAAATTTTGCAAAGTGGTAATTTTCTAAATGTCTCAATTATCTGTCAAGCTGATTTTATGAATAAACTGCTCAGGGGAGCTCTAATAGGTCCTGTTGTTGGGAACATAAATTTAGATTTATTTTGTCATCACCGGAAAATTATCCACAAAATATTCTTCATTCATTCATTCTCTATCTCACAGTCTTTTTTAACGAACTCCATTCACCCACCTGGCGTCATCATGATTCCAGTCCAGGATATCGACGGCCATCTTCCTCAGCTTGATATCAGCTACATGGAGGTCGTGTGCGGTTCTTCGTGCAGCTGCGAGTCGTCTCCACAGTGGCACATCTCTTGCTGCAGCGGCAGCGGCTGCAGCTGCCGTATTGATTTCTTCAAGCCTACATTCTACACAACGTTGAGCTGACTTCACGTCTTCCCGCTCAGTTGCGCAGGCGGCTGTGGAGCGATATAGCCGGGAGAGAAGGAGGGGATATTTTGTCACGCGTTGTACTGGCACCTGGAATTTTAGTAAGTAATGTTTTATGTTATAAGATTTCGTAACAGAGATGCAAATGTTTCATAAATAAAACTTTCTGTTTCAGGACTTAGAACAAGAAGGGAGAAAAGAACATTGAATTACCATGAGAAATGAGTTTAGATTCATCCTCCTCAAAACAGTGTTTTCCATCTGCGAGACGCGTAAGAATATCCTCAGGAGTTCCTTCTCCTTCTCGAGACCAGCCAGCAGAAGGGCAGCACCAGCTTGCTTCACGCAGTACGATTGGAACGCTGTTAGCATGCCTGAACACTCCAACAGGATTTTTCCAACGTTCACAGTCAAGAGATCCTGGAAAACATCACGAAAAAATTACTTCAGGTAAGTTCTGCGTAAAAACTTATATACACTTAACTAACACTAACTTATACTCCTCACTCCTCAATTTATGCTTCCGTTGTTTCAAAATAACTAATATTAATTTTAAAATAAAGCAATTAAAATCTTACCTCATCTCCTTGGTCCACCGCGATTTCAAGTCCGTCTCTTAACTTCTCAGATAGAACTTGGTTGTTCTCAATCAGCTCTTCAACATTCAAGAAAATGGCGCTAAGTTGTTCCTGGTTAAGTAGACCAGCTACCAACATCGGTTTGTAAAACTCTTCAAGAATGATTTGCAAATCTCTGCCATACTTTTCTTCGGTTTCCACTATTTCCGTGATAATTTCTTTCCTTTCTGCTCTTTTTTTGGCACACTTTCTGCATACTAATGGAGCATATATTGAACCTAAAATGATATAAGTAAGATTAACAAAAATCTTCTTTGCTAAAGAATAAATTATATGCAACAGAATGCTGACTTACCTTGCTCTGTTAATTGAGTTTCCACAGCAGTATCACAATCCTCACAGAGATGTATGGGAGTATCCTTATCGTGTATCATATTACAGGGGGACGTTTTACCTTGAAGTCTACTTCTTGAAGACTTACTCGTCTCCGAACCAACGCCAGAATCATTTCTTTCGATTTCTGCCGATGTCTTTTTGCAAATCACGGCTTTTTCCAACGTCTCATGATTAATAATAAGCGAGTTATCTTCACTTGAATCTGATGCATTTGATAACTGACTCGTGTTACTACTATGATGTTTATCACTTATTTCACTGTTATTAGTTTTGTCTTTTGGTTCTTCTAACATATTCGATGAATTATTATGAGTAGCGTAACTAGTTATGTAAGTTTCTTCGTCATCAATACCTCTCTCTTTAGCATCTACCAAATACGACAAAATGTCGTACTTCGACGCGCCTTCAAATATTGAACGTGATCCACTGCGTTTCTCATCGTCTAAAATCATCAGAGAATTTGGGGGCGGATTAACGGGTAAAGGCGGTGGCATGTCTCCAATCTCTTCATATATAGGATCACTGTTCAAACGAATCGATTCGTAATGATGATCATCGTCGGTATTATTTGAAATTTCAATATCACACAACGCGGCGTCGACCAACATTTGATAAAATTTCGATCTCGTTGAATTCGTATCGTCTTCGGTGGACAACTCACTCGCCGAAGCATTATAGCAGTCCGACATTGGCTCAAGATCAGAAAAAACTCCCATAGCACCGCTCTCATACTCCATACTTTCATAGGGAGCAGAGCAGCTATTATCTTCAATCTCTGGGGAGACGGACGAGTCGATTATATTTTGTGTATTCGACGCATCGTCTTTGGCACTATTCTCATTCTTTGGTTTCACTTCCTCTTTCTTGTCTCCTTCCTTCACACTTTCTTCTTTCAAATTTTTCAAAGAACTTTCTATAAGCTTTTCTATAGTCATTTCACTGCTGTCTGTCCCTTCTGAGTTCTTAGTTTCTTGGAGTTTTATCAAAGAGTTTTCTATTAACTTTTTAACCAAATCTGAATCCAAACCTTCGGCAAGATGAGCAAAGAAAGGATCGTCGAAAAGTTTTGTGACAACATTTCCATTATTTGATTGATTATCAGGAGTTTGTTGACAATCAGAATAATCATCTTTTTTACCACAAACGTGTGGAATTAAATTTCTTCTAACAGCTTCGACAGGGTCGTTTAGTATTGAAGATAGATCATTTGAAGTGTTCTGACCTCGTGAGCCATAACAATCATCTTTGTTTTTATCAGCATAATATTCCTCATAAGTGTTCGCTTCTAAATTCTTTTCAGCTTGTTGAGAGAGCACAGCACCTATATATATCTGACTTTTAGACTTCTTTACTTCTTTTTGTGGAGTTCCGACACTTATTGTAACGGTGGTACCTGTCTGGTAGGTATTGCACGTGTTTCCATAATCATCATTGACGACGACAGAGGATAAATAAATAGGCGTATCACTGCTCACATTCATAGTTGAGTAGCACTCGTTACCATTAATTTGAATGGAAGTTTTTCTTGGTTCGTTTTCTGAGGACCTGAGAATACCAGAAGCAGATATTGGCTCATCGGTATCAGAGTCAAATTGCTTTACACGTAAGATAGTTTTTTGTTCGTAATCATTAGCATCTGACCATTCGTCACTAGTGGAGCTAGAAGAGTTGTTACGGACAAAACGTGTTTTGACGTAATTATGCTTCTTAGATTTTGTACGCTCCTTTGATTTGTGCCGAGGTGGTGGTTCAGGGGATTCTGATATTCCACGGCGTAAATTGGTCAAAATTGTTCTTGTAATATCACTACTGTCACTTAAATTCCCAGATTCATTATTGTCGTTGTATTGAATCGTTGTTGTTGGCAGAGTTACGTCTGGAGTCATGTGTGGCTGGCTAAACACATACTGATTTGGAGTGCATATTTCGTTTTCTATGACAGACGTTAAAAAGACTTGGCTTGTGTGTCCATGTTTACTTTTTGGTCGCAAAGCCATCGTGTCTAAGAACTTCGGTGGCGCTATTGATATAGTTGGTGGGATACGTTCAGATTCAGACCGTCGCAATACCGGTATTCTTGGAATGTTGTTATCTGAAAATGAAGAAAATAATTAGTATAAACATAACTCAAAAATAAATAACGCTAAAAGCATTGTGTTTTTTAGCAAATGCTACACGATACCTTACCTTCTTTATTGATATTGTTTACAATTTCAACGCTTGTGGTTTGATGCAAAACTTCTGTTACTGCCTCAGCGATTTCTTCAACGACGGTTTCAAATGTATTTGTATGCAATTGTATATGTTCATATATTTCAATATCGTTTTGTGCTACAGTTTGGCTAATCAATTCCGACAACTTCTCACTCGATTCGTCCAAACTATGACTTACAATGTCACCTTCAGCTACCACGTCTTCTTCAGTTTCAATGCTCGAAGTAAGCACTTCAGCGGGAACTTCCTTCGTGGTATTTTGTTCAAGATTAAACTCTGCAGTATATATAACTTTTGTTTCTTCGTTTTCCACCAAGAACTGGACTCGTTTTCTGTGTAGCATGTTATGAGAATTGACAGCCACTTTATCTTTAGGTTTAGGAAGATAAAACAAGGATGTGTTAACTCTTTTGCTTTCAAAAGATTCGTTGATTGCTTCTTGTTTTGGGGTAGACTCAACGGTATCATAATTTCTTGGCTTTTTCAAAATAGATTTTATTGTATCCGTATTCTGATTCTTAAGCTTAGAGCTACGAGAGTGATTGTCAGGTTTCCTGCTTGAATTTCTTTCTGTTAATCTTTGATTATCACTCTCACTGTCGTCATCATTTTTGATGTTTCTTATTCTTCTCGGTGGTCGTTTTGGAGAAACACTTTTTTGTTTAGCCCGGTTTGATGTAGATATGCTTAATATTTTCTTACTCGTACTCTTACTTACAGATGCTGATTTCTTATTTTCATTCTTAATATTTGGCAATGACAAAGTCGGAGATATCTCTTGAGATTTTGATTCATAAGTTTTGAGATCATAGTCAACGGGATCATATACATCATCTATATTATTTGATTTCGACTCGTCAGAAACTCTTATTCTTTGACCACTTATCGCTTTCACACTTGAATCTGATTTAGATTTACTTGAAGAATGTAAGTTTTTATTTTTCATAGATTCTTGAAACACGTGTCCAAAATCGTCATCAAATTCAATTTCTACTAAAGATTTCGAAGTGCCATTAGATTTAACTAAGTCATAGGGATTGATATCACACGATAATATTGATTTCTTTAAGTCATTACTTGTGTTAGCGTCTTCTTCAACCCATATTTCGTTTACTCGACTCACAGATTTACTTCTATTTTTACGAAGTGTCTCTGGGCTTGTTGGCTTTTTAGTCTTCACTCTGCATGGACTTATACTTTTGGCTCTTAATCGTGTCGTTGAAAACTGGCTTCCTATACGAGCTTCATGTGGAGGTGCCAATCTGTTTCTTCTCATCAAATCATAGGGGTCCGTATCGCCATTAGATTTAAGTATAGTCGGGCGCGCCTTCGAACCTTGTACTCTAACTGTCCCAGCTCTAAGCAAGCCAGATTCACGGCTAACTTGAGGACCTCTAACCGTTCCCCCGACCAACAACTGCGGGCTATCAGCTATAGTTAATGGCAAACGAGATCCCTTGCATTTCTTACAAATACTGACTTTGGTTGAGCTGGTTTTCTTTGTACCATTCAGGTACTCAGGACAGGAACATAGTATGACAGCATAATTGTGTGGTGTAGGTTTTTGAGGCGTGCTTATAAGAACAGGACCAGAGACATCTGGGTAAGTGGAGAAGACGCTAGGTCGCATAGGTGGGGTTTGGGTCCTTACGGACCCATAGAGCCAAGTCTCAGCGTACTTCATTGATTTAGACAGCGCTGATCCTCCTGGCCCACTGATGGTTCCGTACATGTACGGGCTTTCTGGAGACTTTTCTGATGTCTTGGAGCTTCCTGATGTGTTCAGCTTCAACTTCGATGACCATTTCTTCGGCCGCGTATTCTCTGTCGTATCGTATATCTGAAATAGAATAGAAAAACCATTATTAATTTAATTAATTCAATATTACTTCACATTTTTTCAGTCAAGGACAAACCACAAAAGTGAATTTAAATGGCGAATAATTGGATGAATTACTTTTACTGGACAAAACAACCGCCAATGAATAAAAGACGAAACAGATCAATTTCAATTTCAATACACCATAAAATACACTTGATTATGAATAGAAATGGAAATAGGACGTAACACAATAGAACAAAATGTCAAGTGCCTCTCCACAAACGGGCCCACGAGTAATTGCTATAGTAGCGTGCTCAAAACGATGTTTTCCAACAATACCATTAAAATTGTGAGCTCAGGAAACGTGAAATAGAACTAAAATGAAATATAAATAGGCGGAAGTATGCCCATTTCATTGTTATTATTTTGTTCTATTAATTATTATTGTCTATTGGTTGTCTACGTTGGATTTATTTATTTGAATCACTGTCTTAGCAGACTTTTAATATTATAGGTAACATAACATCAGCATTTATTCCCCGAAGCATTAGGCAATTGTGCACATTTCGCCAGTAAGGTTTAAGTCCTATGTCCTTAGAGGGGGAAACCTATTGTTATCAACAGGGCATAAATCCAGACTACACTATATAAAAATCAATTGCCATGCGTTAGTGTCGCAAAAACTCGAAAAAAGCTCGACTGATTTGTTGTTTTTTTTTTGTTCATCTCTGTACTGGGGTGGTTTAGGGAAATAAAAAATTTGGAAAAACCCAAAGAACAGCCGAAAAATCTAAATTTTGTATGGGAATGCAGCCAATACATTCGATCTTTTGTTCTTCTAACTGAACAGACAGCTGTGCTGCTGGGGAGTTTGTTGCGCAACTTCTTCTTCCCAGGTAACGCACTAGGAAGTGGTGAAGGGTGGGCGTTTTGGGGGACTGTCTTATGTAATTTTGACGTTCGAAAAGTGCTGATTCTCAGCCTAGTTTGAATAAATGACTTTTGTTTGAATTTGATCTCACGTGTTACGAAGTTTACCGAGCCATCTTATTTAATAAATGTTTTAATATTTCTATGTATTACGTTTTAGTAGGTAGAGATATTTATTCATTCTGGATCTCACAGCATAACAACTACCAGTTTACTAAGCACGTTTTCACATAACTTTTGCTCATAAATATCGTCTTCATCCAAAGGCATTTTGTTTACTAACTCTCCAAATCTAAGAGCTTTTCCATGCAAATATGTTTAGCCTATTTACAAAGTCGAATCGATACTTGACAGTTAAAGCCTGTTATAGATAGAACCATTACAATTTGTCATGTAACTTTCTAAGCAAGCTTCAAATATTCATGAAACCTGATTTTGTGAAGTATTTGAGAAAAAAATATGCAAATATATAAAGAAGAATATATTGTGGCGGCATCTACAACGCCACATGCAAACCTTAAAGACCTGACGTCACTTAAATCCTGCATCGCGCAAGCAGAGTTTACTGCGCGACGAATATACAACGTCCCGACATCAATCGTCGGGTAGTAGCCCACTAGACACAACACCCGTCTGGTCGAGGATCCTCCATTTTTTATACAAGATGTGTGAAATTTACACATAGATAGCTTAGAGCAGCTTATTAAAGAAAAGCTAATGCATACAAAGTAAAGCCCTGTAATAGTTTCATATAAAATGTACTTTCATTCAAGAAAGCTTCTGAAGTTAAGCGACACTTAAACTGCCATTCTTCTTTATTTTTATTTAGGTCCTTTCGAAAGTACAAAAATACGAGTACATCGATTCATCTTGTCTTGAAGGACCGTAATGGCGCTTAAGTATGGCTCATGCATTGTTGGCCTATTGCTTCATACAACCTTTAACCCATTCCAACTATTAGCTGCCTCTACTATTGCAAAAGCCTGTATACGGGGTTATTGGTTAAATGTCGGCAATCCATTAAAGGGATCTATCTAGGAGAGGTCATTTACAACCAAAAATAACCCCTTTTGACTCCTATGCAAATTTCAATTTTTTTCGAGTCATGTGACATTTTATATTTTTATTTCATACATTTTAAAATATAAAATGTCAAATTACTGGAAAATGGTTGAGATTGGCATAGGGTTCATCGGGGGTCATTTGGTTGCAAATGACCTCTCCATCCCCTTAATGTAGGTGATAGCACGACTTTGAACTCATAGGAACAGAATTACGTGTTAAATTAATAGTCTTTGAAGTGAAAACTTCTTTAGGCCACTTTGCGATATTTCTGAACAATCTGTCTAGCGTTTTCCCAACTATGTTGGATGGGGTTCCAGTCCAACCGGATGCAGGTGAATACCAGTATTTTACATGTAGCGACTGCCTATCTGACTTCCACAAATCAGATACTGGGTAACGATACCCCTTGGTAAGACTGGTTGTCAGACTTTTGGGCTTATGACTACACGTAACGACTGTCAAAGATCTACAATCTAATTTTTTATTAATATAATAAAGCAAAAAATACATGTCTAATATTTTTTTATTATGTGTGTGACGCACTAATAAGAATTTCATTTTTTTTACCCAGGCATCATTCCTATTGTAAATTAAGAGCGTTTACTCTGAAAGTGGGCAATGTCGCAATGTCAAATATTTCGCTGTTTTGATTAATTTAGCAATATTACTGTATGGAAATATGAAATGTGGCTAAATAGCGAACTAGAATATTAATAATAAATTGCGATTGTAACACTGAATTGAAGGTGATTTTTAGGTGCAAAAAAGGCATTTGAAAAGTTACCAAACACTTTTTTTACATCTAAAACTAAATATTCGGTGTTACTATATTAATTATTGCATTTTATAATCAGTATTTTAGTTCACTAGTAAGCCACATTTCACATTTCCATATAGCCAAATTAATCAAAACAGGTAAATATTTGACAGCTATTTGCGACGTTGCCAACTTTTACGATAAGCGCTCATAGGATGACCTAATCTCAAACGATGTTTTCTCAAAAGAAATCAGTAGGTAAGTAGGTACCTCAAAAGGAAAAAATCAATATTTTTAGCATGACCTCGAGCTCACCTTTCCGAATCGTATCCTAATTATCTTGTGACTCCAAAATCAAATGCTAATTTTAAAAAAAAGTCGTAACCATTCGCTTAGGAAAATGTGTTCATTACTCGTTTAAATGACTCGTTGCTTCGGAAAGGTTAATTGTCCACTTTAAGTTTAGTTAGACGAATCTTCTCTAACGTTTTGATTGCTTATTCTGTTTTCTGCTTTCTTGTTAAACATTGTCTGGGATTTGTTTTATTTAAGTTATTTCTTAATCTGAGAGCATATTCAGTCTCCTCTCAGTGTGAGGGAGTGGGCGGTAATCCACCACGCGGGCCCAGTGCGGGTTGGTTGATATCACATGTGTTCGATTTTTTTATTCTAGGACATGCCGGTTTCGGTTGCCGTTTTGAACACAGTGGTGATGAAATAATTTAGCACCTGACTGAGTTTGAACCTACGACCTACAACTCGTAAGTCGCGGCCGTTACCACTGGACCATCGTTGCTCTCACTGGGCCATCATTGCTCTCATTGGGTCATCATTTCCTCACTGGGCCATCATTGCTCTCACTGGGCCATCATTGCTCTCATTGGGCCATCATTGCTCTCACTGGGCCATCATTGCTCTCACTGGGCCATCATCGCTCTCACTGGACCATCATTGCTCTCACTGGGCCATCATTGCTCTCACTGGGCCACCACTGCTCTCACTGGGCCATGACTGCTCTTCACGTCATAAAATGTAACACAAATGAGCCGTCCTTATTTATGCAATGCAACATGAAATGTAACACAACAACAAAGCGATTTCACTTATATTGTATTGTTGTATTTCATGTTACGTGTCACCAATCTGTACCCGGTATAATGCTTGTGTTTTGTTTTACAGAATCATTATGGAGTAATGAATACATAACATTTGATAAGAAAAGTCCTGACTGACTCACTCACTGACTCTTCCATCAATGCCCAGCCCAAACCCTAGGACCACGAAAGCTGAAATTTTGCACAAAGGTTTACTTGAGTTTCCATCTGCGCTGGGTAGGTACCTATTGGTACCAACGCATTTCCTTATCATAATATTGAAATTGAAAGGAAAACAGTAGGTATGTATGAAATAACTTTTAAATTCTAAGACAGACGATTTTTCCCACGATGACGTCATTTTACTTTCTTTGGAAATTACTGCAAAAGAACTTTAAGAAAAACATTTTCCACATACGCTTCTGTTAAACTTAAAACGATTTCCAGCTATTTCATGTTTTCTCAAAGAAGTTTCGTGTTATTTTTGATACGGAGAAAACTGAAAACGCTTTCAAAAATACATTCCTCGAAAAACATTCCTTTCAAAATTATTCACTATTTTACCTCAAGTAAATCTACAAATTCAATTTTCCGAGTAACAAAAAACTACTTTTGAATGTTAAGAGGCACGTTGCTTCAGATTTCACGCAAGAAACAATTGTGATGTGTTTTTAAGAAAACTCATACCTACATTCTAAGAATCTGTTGGAGTTCTCTGACGCAAATAAATTTAAATTCTTCGTAGAAAATTTAAAATGGGTTTTAAAATGTGCACATAAGTAGAGTTAGGTTGCTATTTTGTAATCCTCCAACCCGCACTATGCCCGCGTGGTGATGTTTGGCTCAGTCCTTATCCCAGAGAGGGGACCTGCGTGCCAGCAGTTACTTCCCTATCAGTTTTTATTAGAACGTAGCATTTAGATTAAAACTACTACAGGAGAAATTTTCATAAAAATAAAAATCCCGTCAAAGTATTAAAATCAATTTAAATATCTGATATTAAAAATTTAAGGGCCCTACATTACGATTTCAAAGATAAAATAATCAATTTATGTCATAATTGGATTCAATTTAGCATAATTCTTTAAGAATATTCATTGGTTTGAGAATATTGAATATTGTTTGTATCTTAACCTTTTAATTTTTGTAGTTCATTTGAAGGTTATTCAGTAACTTTGTTATGGTAAACATTATTCACTAAACAGGCATTTTATTTATGCTAAAAACAATTTATTGTTTGTCGCAATTCAAACTAATGTATGTGTATATATGTATGTGTATAAAGACAAAATTGTAATAATGTCAAAATTGATTTTGGATGATCGTTTAAGTTTTTCTTAATTTAGCTTAAATTTAACTGATTCTGAAAACAAAATCGATATTTTTTTTTGATGTCAAGAAACCTTAAGGTAATAAAAACTAGGTACTATTCATGAAAATCCTCGTAGCCCACAAAAACACGAGTCATTGCAAAGACTCAACAAGATTAAGTCGACTAGCGCACCGAATTAGGGTTTCCACACTTTAGACTCGCAAACCCAATTGTCCTGCTCCTAATTACGAGTCCCGGACTAAGCCGACGCGTGCTTTGTGAGGCGACCACACGGGAGTACTGTCCCGAACAGTTTGATTACGCATACCTCTCTGGCTTTTGATTTGTCAATTCCCGAATTGACAAATTAGACGGCAGGGCTTTTAATAGAATTCCTCAATCAAGGGTCCAGGCAGAGGGGAATATTCAGATTAGTGACAGTTCTGTTTCTGACTGATTGTGGAGTAATGGTTTGGAATCTGTTAACTCTGGCTCTGGCTTAACGTAAATAATTGGTACATCATTTTCAATTTTAATCAAAGAAGAAGCATTCTCTCATGCATCATCCTGGAAGTATTCTGCCCTATAGCGTTAATGTATTTTCACTTTCAAATGTATGGCATTACCAACGCCACGGCCTACGGTTTAAATATTTTACTTCCGCAATGTTTTTATTGTTCTATGCCCTGATTATTATTTATATCCATTATAAAATACAATAGACGTAGATATATTTAGTAAACTATTCAGGAATAGTTAAACGGAATAGGTTATTAAATATATACATATATATATATATATATATGTATATATTTATATATATTTATGTATATAATATATAAGTTTTTTGTATATTGCAGGAAAGAACTGGATGTAATTGGCGCAGGCCGCGAACTATTAACCCTTGGACTTTATCGTAATAAAGGAGACTATACCAGATGGACTTAGGCTTATAATAATGATGAAGCAGGAACCAACATATATAAAATTTTATAAATACAATTATACAAGGTGTAATTTAAATAACAGAAAACCTGAAAAGGGGCCATTGTGCTCATCATAACGAAAAACTTTTACTATGCTACCAATTCTGCAATCGTGAAAAAACACAGCTGCTGCATACATTTATGTTCGCAGAAGTGGACAAAATGTAACGAACAGCAATTTTCTTTCGTGATATCAGCCTTGGTCCTGCAGTAAACGTTGTACATAATGATGAGTACCTCATTTCAGGTGTTCAATTATTTGTCCCTGTGTAATGGTGAATCAAAAAAACCTTCGCTACCCAACAGGATAATTAACTCGTTTCCAACCTTAAAATCAACGCTACCTGATATAATAACCCCGGTTATCTGTCACACGGCGTTATAGCCACCCGCATCGCTTACTTTGAAAGGGTTCGCCCGGGTTATCGTAAACAAGCTATATTGTTAGTCTAAATAGTGCAGTTAGGAGGCGTTGCGTGGTTTTCAATTTACTATAACAATAGCCTACACGGATACTCCCTTGATTTGAATAATCGATCGCTGGGACCGTTGTTGGGGCAGAGATAGAGTATAAAATTTTAGTATTTTCGGATTATCGAAGATCGGAGGTGGATAACTATCCGATAGAGATGAGAATTAATACAATAAAAAGTTAGAAAGGATTTAAAAATTATTTACCAACAAGTCGACTTTCAAAAAATTCTTATTGCTTGTCCTGAAAGTTGTGTTGTAGTGTCACAATCATTTCATGTGAATAGTTGCATTACTTCTCTGTAAGCATTTTTTTGATTGTGGACCAGTTGTAACAGCCGCCATTTACGAGTTGTTAGTAAATCGAACCCAAACAGGCACCTTACTTTGTGTAAAAAAAAATCATCACCACTGCTCTCAAAACGGTGAAGGAAAACATCGTGAGGAAAGCGGTGTGTCCTAGAACCAAAAATTCGAAGACATGTGACATCCGCTAACCCGCACTGGGCCCGCGTGGTGGATTATGGCCTACAACCTCTCCCACACAGAGAGGAGGCCTGTGTTCCATCAGTGGCGACATTATATGGTGGTTATCAAGCATTTATTCCTGAAAAAAAATATCACTGCCTTGTAACTTGACCAATCACACATCAGTGGTAACTCAAGCACAAAAAAACACCCTTATTTGATTAGTAGAAAAAAAACAATAAACACTAGAAACAATACCAGATACCAGAAACAATGAAAACATCAGTAGAAATAATTAAAAGATTTCATACTTCATGATGACGAAGCCACCACTTTTAATAAAAGTACTAAAACAATTAACACAACAACTTTCGCAAACAGTTAACGACATTTACAGCCTATTCAGTATTATGGTGCGTTTGCGCAAGTCCCAGTCACGATCAATTACTTATTGTTCGGGTAACAGACTAGCTTGCGACTGTTGGGCGGCTTTCTACGGCATTGCTAGTAGCAAAGTTGGTAAATGTTACTAAAAGCTCAAGGGACTTTGTTCAAGAGGTAAGTATAGTCTCGGAATGCCATATGGTTTACGGTGACGCAATAAATAGACAGATTAAAATTTATTTTGTTGAATAGAGATATTTTGTATCAATTTAGGTATTGTAGTTGTTGTATATAAGCTTGACAGGATATAGCAAAATTTTGACGTGCAGCTGGCTTGTGAAACGAAAAATTACTCTAATACTAATTTCATAATTCACTAGGTATTGTGGCGGCAGCTACATCGCGTACATGAGCACTGCGCATCAAAGACCTGACGTCACACAAATCCTGCATCGCGCAATTAGAGTTTACCCCGCGAACAGCATATATATAAATTCCCCGACATCAATCGTTGGGCAGTTGCCCGCCAGACACGACACCCGTCTGTTCTGAGGATCCTCCCTTTTCTATAGAGAATGAGTGAACGTTACACCCTGTTCCTCATACTTCTAAAGCATTTTGTCACAAAGTGACACGTGACAAATAGAATAATCTCAAAAGCACGGGTGAAACATCTGTGGATCCATCCCGAAGGACAGCGGCAGACCATAATTATATTTGAATAAATAAATAAAAATAATTATTTCAAGCGAAGACTCATATAATTATAGTATGTAAAATTGTCCTTAAAACGAAGTTTTAGTAAACAACACGATACGGTGATAAATGGAACTGAAAAAGCCAAAATTAAAGCCATACTTCATAAAAGCCCCCACAGACACGCACACAGACACACAATCACATTAATTCTTACTCAAGTGTGGTTTGTAACTCAAAACTAAAGGGATCGTGTGACATTCGCACGGACATTTGACACCCGGCCTTCCTACGTAACCTAGTTAGTGCACGAGAGATCTAACACTGTTTTGTGTAGAGTTACCAAGTAATGATATTGAGTGGACGTATCTATGAGAATGTAATTTGAAGAATTTTGTTGGTCATTTGGTGGAGGACCTCGTTTAAAGGCTCTTTTAGGAAAATCGGTTTCAAGTACGTTACCCTTTCCATTCATTGTTATTAAAAGACAAGGACATACAGAATTTATAGACATTTTAGTCGAGTTTTTATGTTTTACAGGATTAATGTCTGCATGAAATTTTTGTTCCACAAATCCAAGAACAGATTTTACTTAAGAGCGTTTATTCTGAAAGTTGGCAACGTCGCAAATAGATGTTTTGATATCGAATAGATGTCAAATATTTCGCTGTTTTGATTAATTTGGTGATATTACTGTATGGAAATAAGAAATGTGGCTAACTAGCAAACTAGAATATTGATTATGAAACGCAATAATTAATGTAGTAACACCGAAAATCGTTTAAGATATAAAAAAAGTATTTGGAAACTTTCCAAATACTTTTTTTACACCTAAAATGGGTACAACATCAAGTTCAATATTATAATTGCAATTAATTATTCATATTCTAGTTCGCTAGTTAGCCACATTTATTATTTCCATACAATTTGCGACGTTGCCAACTTTCAGAATAAACGCTCTTAAGAGGGCGCGAAATGGTCCACTGGCGTCACTCCTTTAAAAAAGTATTATTTCTTATTTCCATACAGTAATATTGCCAAATTAATCCAAACAGGTAAATTTATTTAGGATAAACGCTCTTGTACAAATACCCACTATTATCACTTCCTAAATAACCTTATTTTTTATAGTTACTACAATCCGCTTCTGCACGTGTGCTTGACCATAATAGAAACGAGTTTTGTCGACGGAAGAATAGACACAATGACAGATTCACAATCACAATCTTAATTTTGTCTATTCTTCCGTCGACAAAATCCGTTTCTATAGCGACTAGTAATGTCAATTAATGCGATTTCGCATAAATTTCATTAGCATGTGAATTCATGAGTCGTAGCCTGCTAATTGCTATTGCTATGCTAATTGCTAATAATGAAGTATGTGAATTTTGTTAATGTGCGAATTAAATTATTATTAACAATCTCGCATTCATTCAATATACAACCCTAAGTACGCGCAAATCAAAGAAAATAAGATAACAATTGCTTAACCCATTCTTCGCAAGTTCGCAGCACTGCTAATAAATTTCACTCGCGAACGAGGTTACGGTTACAAACCGATAGATTTAGTATTCCCGACTTCCCGTGGGTACGACGGAGAGCGCACGCTACCGCTGCGTGCGTCGACGCTCTGACGTATGATAGTATAAAAAATTACGACGCGATAAATTCACTTACCACTTCACAGAATTTCGCAACTACATTTCATTTGCTAAATGCTAAATGAGCATTCGCATGCTAACAATGAATGCGAATGCTAATTAATCCATCACTAATAGCGACCATGCTACGTGTGCTGTTTTGCTAAACTCAATATACAGGGTTATTGGTAAAACACCAACAACCTTTTAAGGGGTCATTGTATTCCTCATTATGAACCACTTTTACTATGGGACCAAACCTGAAATCATGAAAAATACATCAGCTGTTCCCTACATTTTGACGAGTTATGCGAACATAAATATAGGGAACAGCAGATTTTTTATTTGTGATTTCAGGTTTGGTCCCATAGTAAAAGTTGTTCATAATGAACGAACGAGTACAATGACCCCTTAAAAGGTTGTTGGTGTTTTACCAATAACCCTGTATAAGGAAACTTATGGTCATAAAAACTTTTAATTATGTTTTTCGCTTGCCCTCAATTAATGAGTATCCAATACCACGACAAACAACTTGTTAATAGGGCTGCCCTCTCAAAAAAGAAACAAATTAGTAAAAAAAAAAAAAAAATATCTTGGAAATTATTTTAATTATTATCATGGTTTGGGAAGGAAGGATCTTCTTAATGATCTATTTATTGTATTAAAGATTGACCACATTTCGCCGCCCGTTATGTTTAAGTCCCACGTAATAGGGGGCAAGCCTATTGCCATCAACCGGGCACAAATCCTGACTCCGGGTTACTACTGAGAAATTACAAATGGAAAAACCAAATAACAACAAGATAAGGATTTGTCTAATGAAAAACCAGCGAAAGATTTTAAAGGGAGCATTTCTGGAAAAAAAAATCCTATGAATCACATAAGAAAGTTAAAAGTTAATGCAGCATATACTCGTAGCTGCATAAAATATGTCCTCTGTTAAATGTTGCAATTTTAGCATTAACTGCTGTATATTTCTACACTGTAGGTTTGTGCCACAGATTTGTAGATAACTCATGGACTGGGTTCTGATAAGTAAAGCCCGCATAGATGAAACTAAAGGCTGCCGCAGACAGGAGCGATGCGACGGCGCCACGTGACACCCATAGAACATGTTCCGTGAATTTCTCACAGAAATTGTGCCACTAGTCGCGTCGCGCCATCGCGTCGCACCTGTCAGCGGGAGGCCTTAACGTTCTTTCGAAGGTTAAACATTGATTAGTAGTCTATGGTATACGGGAAGCCCCATGTTAGCTTGAAAACATAATTATAATACAGAAGTAAAACCAACCTACTTTCGCACAATACTCAACACGCCGGCGCCAAAACTTTAATTATAATATACACAATGTCTTGATTATTATAAATAGAAACACCGAATATACTTAAACAAACAGAAAACCCATTACCGATAGCTAAAGTATATCATTTTCGCGAGCGTATAACAAAATATCAATTATAACGTACTTTGGAAACTTTGCCACAACATCCCGAAGCGTACGGACAAGTTCTATTCATCTTTGTGAAGAAAATATATCGGTATTTTTGTTTGAAACTCGATAACAGGGTACTAGGAGAAGTTTGTTAAAAGGTTACCCGATGCCTCTGTTTGAACTCGTGTGTTTGTTTACAGTAGTTTATTGGGACTCCGTCATCGATTTTAATGAAAATAGTGTACACTCCCAAAAATTCTCTGGGACAGCCAAAATCCTCCGTGTGATGTAAAGTAACAAATTGACTAATTAATTATAAAGAATTAATTTCACTATGTAATATAAACATAATATGAAATTTCCTTTATTAAGTTATTAAAACAATGTTCTAATTGAAATTATTTTTTTTCCAAATCATTAACGCTACTCGTTTAAACACGATCTTCAGTATAAAATCATTAAAAGTTGGTTATCGTCACCTTAAGAAGTTTCACGTCTGTCACTTGTACAGTGCTGCACGCACAATTTTTGCTTCCTTTTTATGAAGAATCATGCATGATTCATTTTTCAATCCAATACAAAAGAGGGTACAGTAAGGTCAAACAATACAAAAACGTGTGACCACCTTTCAAAAAAGCCCTTCATTTAAACGCTCTATAAATTGACCAGCAAAACAAAAGACTCGAACAATGGTTTGCAATCGAAACGCAAACGAGCTAGTCTATAAATAAACAAAGCATAGTTTCCAGTCTCATTCCCTTTACTTTCGAATGCGATTTCCCGGCGTCGCGTTACCGTAACCCTATAGATAGCGTTAGCTGAGCCGGTTTGCGCACTCGTATCGTGTTCGCGGCATTGACTTTTTTTCTGAAGCCACATCTTGCGGGAGTGACTGTCACCGAGGATATAGGCAGATCTAGGATATAAGCATATAAATAAATCTACAAAAAGAGGAAAATATATAAAGATATTATTTATTTATGAGTTTATAACTTTTTGTTGATTTTGTAATGATGGTCACTATCAAAGGCAAAGCAAAAAGGAAGGTTATGATTTTGACCGGTATGTATGTATGTTCGTCTGTTACCTCATAACTTCTAAGCTTCTCATCATAATTTTATAAATGATAAAATGTGAATGTTATAGGCGCCCCCTCTAAAGGATATAAAGTTATGAACATTTTTTTTAATGAGGTCGTGTTGGGCATCTCATGAAAGGCCTTAATTAGCACATTTCAAAAATATATATATAACCCCAAAATAATTTAAATAAAAACAAAAGTTATAAAACTAAAACCCAACTAGGTACGACAAGTTTTTAGTTTTATAACTTTTATTTTTTTGACTGCCAAGATCCTACTTGGTCAGAAGAATAAAACGTGAGCTTTCGAGTATTATTTTTTTCATCCATGAATATGCTAGAAGTCTTTCTAAGTCCAGAGCAACAGTCACTCAACATGGAATTCTAAAATCGAATAATAACCTATTATTTTGCTGACAGAATGGACAAGCTAGTACAATGGTCGAAATAGTACACAGGATTTAAGATTCATGTCAAGATGTCACCCAATCATCGTCCTTTTTTTCTTCTTCTCTCAGTAATACATTATCAAACAGCCACACATCATCATAAGTTTCTATGATAATTCACACCACAAATTAATACAAAATTATATAAGGAACATTTCCAACAGGCACACGAACCATGTTGCCTATCTCTAGGGTATCACCGCATATGTACGGGTATTCACAATCGCTCGATTCGATATTCGAAGCAAGTTTATTTGAAATAAGAAAAACATACTATTAAATTATTTTATAAAACCACAGCGATTTCCTTTTTTAATTTATCACCCAATATATATTTTAAAGTAACACTGATTGCCTACAATGTTCCCACTGCTGGGGCCTCCTCTCGGTGAGAGGGAATGGGCCGTAATCCACCAGTTCGGGTTGGTAGATGCCATATGATTTCGAATTTTTGGTCCCGGTTTCCTCACGATGTTTTCCTTCACCGTTTTGATACCAGTGGTGATGAAATAATTTGCACAAAGTAAAATGCCTGCTTGGGTTTGAACCCACGCCCTACAAATCGTTAGTCGCTGCTGCTACCACTGGGCCACCACTGCTCCGAAATACCTAATAACACTAATTTATTTACCACTACAACATTTTCTACCATAAAAGTTACCATTTTATTTTTTTACGATTTCCCCTAAACGAAACTTAACAATCGAATCGAATAGCGAATCGAGCGGTTGTGAATAGCTGTGCTGACCGGTAGGTCGCGCCACTCGAGATTAGTCAGCGATATTTTAATGGAGATCACGGATGCCACGCACAAATGATGGGAATATGCATCATGTTTTATGCAGGTTGCTTTGAAATAACATGTAGGTATTAAAATATTCTGGGTTAGCTTTGTAATAGATTGAAGGCTGTAATCATAACAGCCTTTTATCCACTGGACAACGGTATTGCAATTATAACACTGAATTAGATGTTGTTACCGTTTTAGGTATAAAAAGGCATTTGGAAAGTTTCCGAACATTTTTTTTAAAAGAAAGAAAGCCTTTATATTTATTTGAGCGAGATAAAGGCACGCAATTTTTAGATTTTTTAGATTTTCTTGTTACTCACGAGTTAACCTGAAACCAAAATTGCCAATAGTAAAGATTTTTCATGAAACTGATAAGACACAATGAGTAACTACTTGATATTCCCTTAACAAGTAGCCACGAGCCATGTGCATGAGGTGCTTAGTACCTACCTACATGTAAAAGAAGTGTTCATGTTTGCTAAGAAAGCAACAAACTGAAACTAGAAAAATATCGATACTCTATTGAACCAGCAGTGAATTTTTGCAAATTTCAAAATTGTTGACTGCAAAAAGAATGATAAATGTATAAGTAGAAATAGACGGAGTACTGAAAATATAGTGCAGAGCCTTTATTTTCAGTACTCCGCCTAAAGCTGTAACGGATTCCATACAGCGGACACATTCAGCACATAAATACAGAATGTTGAATGTTAATACAGCTTCCGAGCTCTATCAACATCAACACGCATACAGCACACACCATATTTACAGCACCACAAATAAATAGCAGGTACTGTTGAATAAAATGTCGACCAATTCAGAAAAGCCACCGTATTCCACTGAATACTCGACTTCACAATTCACCACAGAACAGGGGAAACTAGAGGGTGAAATTAGAGTTCACTATAATGTACGCCCGGTGATCTCAGGGCAGTAAGTCTAAGAACGTTCAAAGCGTTTCGGAATTCTACAACAAATTTCAACAGAATTGACATGAGCTTTTCATTATGGTGTTATTTATATTTTATATTTATTTGTATATTGTGTTCATATTAAAGTTTTTGATTATTGTTTGCGTTTAACTTACTATTAATTTATTGACATAATGGTTTTATAATTTGTGTTTGCATGGAATTTAACTAAAAAAAATACCGACATAATATTTTCTAATTAAAATTGAATTGCATGTATTGATGTATTCTAATAAAAATATTTGTACATCATATTTTTTTTTATATTTGTGTATTAAGTTTCATGCTGGATTATAGTCGAACGCAATGTGAATTGTTACTAAATAAAAAAGTAAAGGAAAAAAATAAGCATATGTCAATCAAATACATTTTTGACGTTTTCATCATCATTATCGCTGATAAAATGTCACTCTGACTAGACCCTCTACCACCTTGCTCGCTGACTAACATTTTAAGCACAACATGAATTATTCTGTAGTAAAAAGGTGGCCACAATCACTTCTGTGGTCGGCTGTACCATGTGTCCTTTCCAGACTCATGGGTGACGCGATAACATCGGTCCGACCACACGTTTACTTGCGTTTTTGCGTTGTAATGAGCCTGTAGATTTTTTGTGGGAATCTCAAATAAACTAAAATAACTACACATTTTGTGGGAATTATGTCAGTGTTTTGTATAAGTTTCGTCTTCTTAAGTGCCGACACTTAAGAAGACAAAAATTAAATAAAAAAAATAAAAAAAATCATCTTGTTGAAAATACTTGGATTAATTTCCTGTGAATCAAAACCAAGTCACATTTTCCGTTAACATGCAAACAGTGCAAACTACCCCGTTTTTATGTCCACGCAATCACTGTTCATTGCAAAGTTGACTGGAAGAGATCGCAGAAAGCGATAAAGCCGCCCAAAGTATGTTTTGTATTATTTAATTTTTTTAAATGTTATGTATTTTTTGGTGTACAATAAAGTTTATATAAATAAATAACTAAAGTGACATTATTTTTAGTGCCACCCTACACCTACTTAAAACATTGCCATAAAAAAAACAAATTAAAACATTATTAAACCAGTCTGAATTTTTAACTCCGGCTATAAATGGTCTACACGAATACAAAATACGATTAAGTAGGTGCCTGATTTAAATAAATTGCCCTTTTAAATTAAAAAGAGACGAACACTTTTATTTCAGCCATTATCTTTGTTGGACGTCGGAAACGCTATTGATATTTTTCGTGCTATTTCGCCCAGCGCGGTTTTGTTCGGCAAAAAGTCGAGCGGACTCGCATGAACGAACACTACCCGCTTTTTGTACAATCACCTACACAGTTTGTTATATCAATATTTTTATATACACGACATTTCCACCACTATCACAACGGCTTAAAGCTGAAAATTCCATGAGTTTTCCGAAGCTTTGTTACGGATGCTGATAAAATGTACTTTGTTAAATACTCGACGGCAAACTAGCCAGTGTTTTCATTAGCTTTCGGAATGTTTCCGTTTTGTGAAATATTGTAAATAAAATATTTTACTTATTTAAAAGCTGTAGAAATCCTTTTAGCTCTAGTAATATCTAGTACAAAATTATTAGATTTTTTTTTCAATGAATAAGGTCAGGGTGGGTTTCCTCAATGAAATTAAATATCTAGCAAACTATTGTCATTTGTATAGGATGAATAAACGAACTACAAAAAATCATACTTTCTATATCACGACAATTTATTTATAGTGAGCAGTGATAGCCAAGTGGTGTGACCGGACTGCCAAGTCACAGGTCTCGAATTCGAACCCAAGGCACGCACCTCTGACTTCGGATTCATGGGCGTATTGTATAATTATCACTTGCTTCAAAAACAGTGAAAGAAAACATCATGAGGAAACCGGCATGTCTGAGAGATATTTCTCGACGGCATGTGAAGCCAAGTCATTTGCCGATGGGCGCCTTTAAAACTCTGACACCAGTTTAGTCACTAACCACATCAAAAATTAGAAGAAAGAATTTATATTTGTACCTAAATCAAAATACGGTTAACAAAAACTGTATCCAATGAAAACGTATGATTATATGAAATGCGATGCCCGCTTCGATGAGCGATGGCCGTTTTGCGTGGATGTGACGCATATTTTCCCCCAACTTGTTCTTTTTTTGATTTGTGTTCTTTCTTTGCATCATGTCGTCGTCACCGCAAATAAACGTATTTTCTTTCTTTCTTTTCTTTTTTTCAAATAACTGACTTCTAGCGGAGAGATATTTTATGTGTGCCTACCTACTAGGTACTATATTTTTGGAAATCTAGGTTCCTACATCTGAAACCTGGTAAAACTAATAGGGTCAAACTACAAAGCTCATCTCAAATGTTTTTAACTATCCTAAGGTTCTAAATAAGCCAATAAAACAAATGAAAATCTACGCTAATACTATGAAGAGAAAAGATTTGTATGTTTTTATTTGTAACTAGCTTTTGCCCGCGGCTTTGCTCGCGTAGAGGTCGGAATTATACCATCGGGATAAAAAGTATCCTATGTCCTAACCCAGGTCATGGTTTAGCCATGTGCCAAATTTCATTCAAATTAGTTTAGCCATTTTAGCGTGAAAGCGTAACAAACAAACTCACTTTCGCATTTATAATATTAATTAAAGTCAGGATGAATAAACCCAAAAACTACTGAACCGATTTTAAAAAATCACCAGTAGAATGAATATATCATCACTGAGTAACATAGGCTTTTATTTATAATGATATAACGCAGGCAAAGCTAGTTTAAAATAAAAAAAACAATTCATATTTTCACAAATGGTCCACATTTTTGCTGACTGTCTAAAGATATATTTCAGTGCCGTTTGCAAGTAAAAAGATTCAAGTAACTCCCACTATGAAGTCCAGTTCAAGCACGTCCATCCAATATACAAAACGTAAGCTTCTTTCCGCCGCCAGTGTAACTTGGGCTTTACATTTAAATAACAATATGACCATAGAGCACGGAATCGTCCTGCCGTCAGCGTAGAGACGGCAGTACTAATAAAATTTGTTGCGGCAAGAGTGCGTTGAACGCATTACTGCTGTCATCTCCGCCATTCAAATTGTGTTTCTATACATCATTTGCGTCGTAGTGCGAGTAAACGGTGACACTCTTGGTTTGTATGGAAATTATTGACAGTGCCGCCTCTGGCTGCGATTATATGAGAGCAATTGTCGCGCGAATACGCGATCGTCGCATCCATAATTTGTAGGGGTAGTATGTATGTAGAAGCAGTGGTAACAGCCCCGACTGACGAGTTATAGGCAAGTCGTGTGTTCAAACTCAGGGCGCTTTACTTCGTGTAAATAATTTCATCACCACTGCTCTCAAAATGGTGAAGAAAAACATCGTGAGGAAATCGGCATGTCCTAGAAACAAAAATTCGAAGACATGTGACATCTACCAACCCGCACTGGGCCCGCGTGGTAGATTATCTACTCCCTTTCGAAGAGAGGAGGCCTGTGTCCTACCAGTGGGAACATTATAGGCTGATAAATACATCCGTACTTATGTCAATTTTTGTTCGGTGAACCTGAACGTGCGACAGAGAGCGTCTTCCGGTTTTTCAAACAAAAAGTGTCATATCGCGAAGCGTCGTTTGCATATTCGCGCGTCGATCGCTTTTACTTCTTGGCCATGACACCACCGCTGGCGCGACCTGCGTCTGCAACCGCACGAGAACAAATGTAAGAAGTTGTTTAGAGCATGTCGCGAGTCGCCGTGGTGCGATTTGCGGAGAGGAAAGCGGCGCGGGAACATTCGAGCGCCCCCCCGCGCCGCAAGACGCACCGCAATACGCACCGCCCTATGTCGTGGCCCAGGACGCGGGGTCTAGCAGCGGCCGCCGAAGCCTCTCCGTGCTCTGTGAATATGACTAAGGTTCGCCAAGTTGTTGTATAAATACGAAACTTTCAAGTCACGTTCACAATACTCCATTTCAGACGATTTCTTCATACAATTTATTATATTACAGGACTTATGTATACATAGAACATAATAGAGTGGGAGATAAGATATAGATTTTTTCTCCAAATATAGTTTCGGTAAACGATTTTATTTGTTGCCATTAAAAGGGAAGCCTTTTAGTTTGATATCGTTTTTGACAATCATTGAAGTTGAATGGGATAGAAATACGACTATTTTTTATGATATACTTATATACTTACAGAAATAGTTTTCTATAATTAATTTCAACATATTTTTATCAAAATAAAAGTAAAAGTTATAAAACTAAAAACCAGCTGCGACAAGAAAGACATCTAAAAAGGTATGAACAAGACATCACCGACAAACAAATTAAAAATCCCGGGTTACACAGAGTATTATATATAAATCGAACAGTCAGTCGATTCTGTAAAAATATTAAAGTGAAGCTTAGGTGAAGTGAGCGTGAAGTGAGCTGTCACTGCCACAGAATCGACCGGCAGGATGCTAGGAATTAACACTATTGACAGCTCACTTCACGCTCACTTCACCTAAGTTTCACGGTGATATTTATACAGAATCGAACGGCTGATTACCTATAGCCAGCGGATATTCAAGACGCTTTCAACGATACCTCATTTGTCAAATTATGAGTAGTTTAGAAGTTATGAGGGAACAGATGAACATACATACATACCGGTCAAAATCATAACCATAGTTTTTGCTTCGCCATAGTCTGGTAAAAAGAAAAATAGGTCTTTCTTATTTCATTCTTGGCATGTTGATTTTAGCAGTTATAGCCCATTTTGAACTGCCTTATGAATGCACAGGCGAGTTAATGGCCGTAAATTCAGATAAACACCTCTTTCTGTGTAGTTTACTTAGTAGGTAAATAAAAAGCGACAGGAAGACTAACTGATCGTTAAAAAAGCTATTTTCTTACTCTCTATGTTCGTGCTAGTAGGTATCCAGATGTTCGTCTACATCTAAAGCTAAATAGATACTTTCTTCCCATAAAGAAATCTCCATTCACTTCAACAGGCCATGTTTAGAATTAAATTGAAGATAAGTAAGCTGTTAATATAATTACTTCCCTAGCCCTCGTTTCAAAACACTTTCAAATAATCCGGTAAAATGGTACGCCATTTTCCATTATTTGAAAGCCACAAAATATCAGAAAATCTCATTGGTTACGACTCATCAACAAATGGATGAGCTGGGTCGATCTGGAAGAGAAAATCTGGATATAATGTATCTTGGCATACCTTGTTTTTTTTTGGCATTGATATTTTGTTCAATGCTAAGAATAATCATGATTAATATTGAGTGTGTTTTGTGAAACTGCAAGGGTTTTTTACGAGTATATTACTGTTTGAAAACACACATAGCCTTCTTCCCGTATGACCTGCTATGATCTTTATATAACTACTCCTTTTGCTTTCTTTCACGTTCATACTCTACTACGCACCTGAAAAATACAGCCTTCTACGACGCCCCCTCCCAGTGTTTCCAATCAAATCTGAAAACTGCTGAAAAACTACTACTGCTGCAGCCACTGTTTGAAAAGTCCCATGTAGTTTCACCGAAATCCATTCGCTTTAAAATGTAACACAAAAATACTTGACAAAAAAATACGGTCCGTAAGTATCCAGATGAACTTTATTTACATTACTACAACCTTTATTTTTACTGAAATTGTTAAATGTTAATGTCGTCCGCCATAAAATTCGACCCCTATTTTCAATTCAAAACAAACCTTCGCTCTTATAAGAGAGTCACAAGTGTGCAAAGTAGTTGTAAGGGTCCCATAAAGTGATATTATTGGATAAGTACCCAAAACTTTTGTCGCGTATGTGGCCAACTGAACGGCTTGCAAGTTTTCCCTCGGTTTTAAGGGATATAAGTCAAAAGTTTTAGGCGTTTTACTGGAAATAGCATCTCTCTACTTATGACTTTACCTATGGACCGGAAAAGGAGCTGTAATTAACTGTGATTTCCACGAAATGCAGGATCGGAGGAATCCTAAGAAACTGTTTTCCAAAAAACATATTTCTAGCTAAGTAAAACACTGCATAATCCGCCGATACAGGCGGATTATGCAGTGTTTCCCACTCAAAATCAAAGTCAAAGTTAAATCATTTATTTCAAATAGGCACGTGAAAGTCACTTACGAACGTCAAAATTTACAAGGCAACAGAATTAATTCTAGTTACGCCTTCTAAAAGGTAATTTCGTATGGAGAAGAATCTGCACGAAACTCCACCATTACTCTTTGAACTGCTGGTACACAGGGCTTCTCTCTGTAAGGGGAATTGGGCCATAATCCACCACGTGGGACAGGTAAATGCACGATTACTGACAAATGCTTGCACTGACTGGACAAGTCCACTCAAATCTGTGTGGTTCTTTCCTAAAAAGACCATTTAAGACACTAATCTACATGGTCCTCATATGGCTTGACCAAGATTATGTCCGGACTTTAAAAGAGACTGCGACCGCTGAGTTTGTTTCGGCCTTTCTTCTCAGAGTAGTCAGATAGGAAACGCCGACCTCATCTAGCTTATTTTTTTTTTTTTAATATGACGTGTAAAAGTGATTCCGATACAGAATAAACAATTTCATTTCATTTAAAAAAATAACCGATAATTTGTTTTTAAGATCTTAGTTTGCATCGGATTTGTTAATTAAATTCAATCGGTTAACTCGCATAACGCTATCAAAACACGCAACCGCTTTAGCCCGACTCACATGTTTAAGATGATGCCAACGATTTCTTCTCACGGCCTCTTAAATTTTTTATTGAATGCCGTTTTTATGCGAACATATAAAATCGACTATAGGTCCTCGAGAGGTGTAAAATCGGTCTATTTTACGCCCCCAAAAGTCGTAACCGAGCGAGTGGATTTTTATTTGTAGGACATTTTTCGAACTGTTACGTTGCGTAGAACCTACTTTTCGACGATTTTTTTTACGTTCCGTAAAAAATTGAGTTGCTATTTGTAAGTAACGAATTTCATTTTATGTTTACTTCTTAACTTTCGTATTTAGACATTGATGGCGGTATAAACCGTGTTCCGAATGTCTATATATGGTACGTACTAAAAGTCGCTTTTTTATTTATTGGCTCACGTTGCGACCGCATTAAAAGCATTTTTAGTGCCAGCTTGAAATGGTCTTAAATGGGAAACATTTTAAGAAAAGTTACTAAAGGAACAATTCCAGCAGCAAAACGTTTCATTTCTATTATTTTACTCTTAGAATAATTTAAATATTTAATTATCTTGAGGTTTTTATTTTCCGATATCATCTATCTCTCTTCCTTACGTCGCAATTAGTTCGGTAACAAACAAACTCGTTTATTACATTAACAGATAATTGATACCAAAGTAATTAATCGAATGGATAAGGACACATATAGCTGTAGATTGATCTGTCACGAAATCCTAGCGATGCTCTTGACATAATTTAACAGACTGCGGTATTAAGGCTGCGCAGACTGGCGCGAGACGATTCTAGTAGAACATCTTCTATGGAAACTTCATGGAAATAGTTCTACCTGAACCGCATCGCGTCGTCGGCTGTCTTTGGGAGCATTTACAGTTCATAAAGACACACTTACTAAGTAGTCATATGAGTAGATTATCAATAACAATTAATCATTGAGTAGGTACCTAATTAATGTTAATAGACGTTTGGCTATGGTTAATCTAATTGATTAAACTGGTGATTGATGGGTGGATAGTAGGTAATATTAATAAACAGACAGCATAACAATAAGGCACCTATCATATTTTTAATTGCCTTCAAAAGTGATTGTCGAACTATAGATAGAAATGATTTGAAAACAAAATATTCAAGCTCTAGCCAATATGAGGCATATCCCGAGCGGGATGCGAGAAAAAATCGCTCGCGCTGATTACGTCAATTTATATAGATGTGTTCAAACTGGCGCGAATAGTCGAATGACTTTAAATCTTTAAGGCCTCGTCCGAAAAGAACGAGTCCGATCGTGGCGCGAATACACGATCGTCGCACGAATACGCGATCGTCGCTTTCATATGTCACTGTTCGGTGAACCGGTACGCGTTGTCGTGCCGCGGCTTAACGCGGACGCGAGGTATAACAGTGGCCGCGCGTAGTCGCGTCGCGCACGGGATTCGTCTCAGTGTGGCCAGAGCTTAAAGCTCTGTACTACCGACCTAGCTTCTTTATTCTTTTCAATAATTTTAAAAGGGCTTTTAAATGAATAAAAAAGAATCTAAATAAATCATTTATTTGTTTTTTTTTATATAATAGTCCTCCATGTTTTACCGACACATGAGCATGCAAAAACATATTTAAGCAATTATTAATAAGTAGCAAATAGTAATTTACACAAATTTAAAAAATATTAGTATGTTAAAAAACAATTAGGAAAACATGATTTCAAAAAGCTTGCATAACGGTTCTATCATTGTTATCCTGTGTTACGTAAAAATATAAAATTTTCCCCATAATTAGTAGGTAAGTGAAGTGTCCCATTAAATTAATGAGACCTTTTCCACTCACATTATTGAAGACAAAGGCTTGACGAATAAAATCAAGCTCGTTTTGTGATTCAAACAATACTTTGGGTCTGAGTCGTCGAGTTTTCATTGTTTAACAACACTTGTGTGTGTCAAGTTGCTGTTACACTGTATTTACTGTGTGATTGTGTTTTGTTTAACATTTTTTATGTATGTCGTAGGACGATTCGATAATTCGGATTTTTGCGAAAACTACTAGGGATATTGCGAAAACACGGACCAAGTTACTCGCAGAAATGTTTTCACCATTGTCTAATTATCCGTGTTTTCGCAATATCCCTAGTATTTTCGCAAAAATCCGAATTATCGAATCATCCTACGAAATACACATGAACATATATTATTATTTTAAGACTGTTAGCTTTAGCTCAGATATTATGTAAAAATTATCTTTTTATTCAAGAAAAAAAGGAAAGAACTGCCTAAGTTTAAATTTAAGATACTTTTTTATGCTAGAAGTTACCCCTACCATTGTTTAGATGCTTGCAACACTGTTACTTGTTCTTTATAAATGTTTCATTGGCTAAGCGTTATTCCTGTCACTTTCACACAACTGACAAACTATTAGTGCAAGATAGAGACGACTAAATTTTATAGATATCGGCCAAAGATTGTTCCTGTATCTTTAGCCAATCCAAAGACAACAAAAGTCAGCTTCGATACCAACTTTGTTTTATGTAGTCGTCTTGATTTTTATAATGAGCACGGGGAGGAAATCTCGTAATTAAAATACCTTTATTGCCTTCTATCTTTTCTGCGTAAATTGGATCTCCGTTTCAACAAGATGACAGTGATCTTTTCACCAACTTACCTGAAACAAAACAAGAATAAAATAAGAACAACTGCTAAGGAAACAATTTATTCATTTTAATTTTAATTTAAGAAAAAGATACACAACAAAACAGTTTTTAAAAGCGTGCATTAGTATATTGTTTTTACGAATAAATGATGTCAACTGGAATTTAATTTAAAAGCTTCCTGCATAAATGTCTCTTAGAAATATAATTATATGATGTTAATGCTAATATAATGATTTTTATGACTTGTCTACAAGGTACTTTACACGTATCTTTTGCCACAACTACAGGGAAATTCTGCAATAATTATTAGTCTGTGTACAGACTTGAAAAAAAGCAGTCATTATACAGACTATCGTAACAATGGTAACGTGAACACAAAACACTCGCCACAAAACTGTTATGTCTACACCTCAGACCAAATAAAAAGCCAAGACATACCACTGCGAACAATATAGTGAAGCATGCCAAAACTACACCTCTGCTCTGTGCATACACGCTCACACGCAACATTTACAACCATTTACAATGAAACTACACCCCATCTGCACAAATGTTTACTAAACCAGCCTCACGTCACTGTTGATAGCGCTGTCTTGGTTTTTTATTTGATCTGAGGTCTACACTAGACAAAACTGTTTTGACTCTGATGTATGCACTGTCTTACTTCACCGAGCAGACGAAAATATTGTTTCAGAATGCAGTTTCTGTAATGATGAAGCCATCAAATCGCAAAAGCCTGCGTGGGGATTACGGCCCGCTCCCTTTTACAGAGAGGAGACATGAGGAGAAAAAGTTTCTTAGGATTCCTCTGATCCTGCAAAATTTTTGGAATATTATAGGGTAAGTATGGTATGCACTTTTCATTACTGACAGACGCTTCCATTCTCCTGACGTCATCCAAGTAAGGATATTGGATCTTTAGCATTTTGTTCAACCAATTGTATTCAAAATTATGCAATGTCATTTAAGCGAGAGTGAGGTCATCTTGTACGTAAATGATTTAAAGGTTACAAACGAGAGAATGCTTTTATACACGAATCGGATTTTTTCCGAACTGACCTGAATACCTGACTTACAATAGGATATATATGATGACGTATTGGAAGGTAAATTTATGGAATAATAACTTTATTGGGCCATTATTACAGGCATATTTGATTCCAAAAGTCAAAAAGAAACTAAAAAAATTCTTAATAGCCTTTTCTAACAAATTTTCGGGTGACATTTTAGTCTACCTGATGGAGCTAAAATTATTGGTAGGTAAGTCCCTTTTATAGTTTTTAATTAAATATTATAGGATCAACTGCAATCCGAATAGTTACCAAAGGATTCTGACTTGTCATCAAACGTAAAACTTTTCGCAAAACGTCTCAAAATAACATTAACCTGGCAGCCAAATTACATAACATAATATGTTCTTGAATAACATAATCATATACCTAATTCATATTTCAAACCAGGAAATCATAATTTAAAGGCTGTTCTCTCCAGCTAAAAAGTAGTACAAAATAATTACAACCTTTTATTACAAGTGAAACATAAAATGCTTTTGTAAACTTCGCGAATGTCCTCAATAATTATCTTTAAGGTAATCTTCTTTAGGACATCTGTGATTGTGTAACTAAATTATGTTAAAATTACTTGTTTTATTGTTTCTAGGTATTACTTACTCTAGAATTAGTATTCTACACGTGGTCACTCTTATATAAAACTAATTATAAACATCACCTCATTATGATTCAGACTACATGTGTAAACAGGTAAATAACCCTATCTATACAAGCAGTGATAGCCTAGCGGTGTGACCGTCGGACTGCCAAGTCATAGGTCTCGAGTTCGTACCCAAGACACGCAAATCTGCCTCGTTGGTCTAATCCTGGCAAGCACTACTGCTGAGTATGTGGTCCTGGTGTCGATTCCCGAGTCGGGCAAAGTGTTATTGGGTTTTACCATCTAGAATTTCTTAGTAACAGCACAGAGTCTTGATTTGTGCCTGGTTGATGGCAATAGGCTCGTCCCCTATTACATGGGACTTAAACATAACTGGCAAAATGTGGGTGTACTATAGGACCACCTCGGCATGGCCCTTCGGGGAATACAGGATTGTATGTATTTATGTGTAGGTAAATCTATTTCGGTTTACAAACAAAGCCTTCGCTTAAACCCGTTTCCATATAATCACATAATATAATAATATCAAGTGCTTCAGCCATAAACTACATGTGCAGTAAATATAACATTTCAAGTATAAGAAAGTCATAAAAATAAATTGTAAACTTTATTGCCACGTCACAAAGTATGCACATTAAATTCATGTGCAACATTATTATTGTAGCAAACACGTTGGCTTTTATTATTCTATGTAGATTTAATAATAATAACATTATGATAACTGAATAATTGTAAATCAGTTCCTTAACGCACGTTAATTTAAAAAAAACTTCTATCCCAAAGGTGTCGTGTCATGTTGTGGCGTCGTGTCGTTTTCGGTTAAGCTCGACCGAAAAAAGTGTATATTTTGAACGTCACGACTTTTTGCGATAGAATTTTTTTCTTCTTCATTTGTTTACATATATAAACATTGTTAATTTATTTAATTGCACCACGCATTATGTTTTTGTAACTAAGTTCTTTAACGAGGCTTGCGGTAGGAGTAAACTGGTAAAAACACGTCACGTAATGAAAAAGCGTTATGCCCGAAAAAGTCAGTTTCAAGTGTCAAAGTTTCAAGTTGAAACTTGAGACCATACTAGATGGCTCTGTATTAATACATAATAAACATCGAAATAAACTTCGCTATATCCGGGTGTACCACGACACATCACGACTTTTTTATTTAATTTAGTTACTCAAACGTTGTTAATTTATTTAATTGTGCCTGTTTTATTAAAAGTACTATTTTGAGTTGAAAGGACGCGTACATTGCAAGCTGGAAAATAATTTCGAGAAATATTTGAATTCTATTTTTGTTTCATTTTTCATCACACTCGAAAATGTACGAAAAACATTAATTCACGTATCTATTTATATCAAGTAGAAAAGATTGCGAACCTACCCTCCTAAAACTAATACAGAACTCGTTATCCTGAAATATTTTCGTTCTAACCTTTTACGTGCCTATTTTCAGGAAAAAAAGGGTCAGCCTGGCTCATCCATCAGGCGCCGAGTGCTCTTGGCAAATTAACAACAAATATATACGATATTAAGCAGTAGGTCTAGTTATCACTTATCTTAATAACACTTCAGGGATAATTTCGTACTTGGAAAAAGATGGAAGTAGAAAAAAATATTATATGGACAAAATTCGGTGATATTTGCGGAAATAAAAGATAGTGCTCAGAACTGTTTCTTTTTTCTAATTCCTAATTAAAATATCGGTAATATTGTTATTGTTTACTTTTTTGGAATGTAGTTCTTTAACGCAGATTGTGGCAGGAGTAAACTTGTAGAAATTGTCAAGTAAAGCGTTATGCCCCATCCATGCGGATGTCCCTCATTCTCTCTTCTATTACATATTATAATAAAAATAGTCAAAATGAAAATCAAAGATTGCGGCTGCGGACATTTTAAAAATTTTCATCATGGGTGTCATTTTCATAGTTTTCGAGGGTGCTAAAATCGATAGTATGACCAAAATATAAATCTAAGAAGCCGGCTGCGAAAATTTTGTTTTCTAACTTCGTTCCTGACGGGAGTCCCCCTACCACCCACGTTTCTTTTTTCAATGAACAGTATTATTTTTACATAAAATAACACATAACATCAGGCCTGTATTCGCCTACGCACGCCACAATTGTGGCGATAAGTCCCCTCTTGGAGGAGTGGCTAGAGAGGCACCACGGCGTCCTCAACTTCCGCCTGACGCAGGTCCTCACCGGACACGGCTGTTTCGGGAGGTTCCTGTTCCGTATAAGGCGGGAGGAAACGCTCGGGTGTCAGCACTGTGTGGATCGCCCGGAGAACACGGTGGAGCATACGGTGGAGGTCTGCCCTGCTTGGTCAGAGCACCGCCGTGTCCTCACGGAGGCGATCGGCGGCGGCGATCTCTCGCGCCCGGCCCTGGTTCAGGCCATGGTCCGGAGCGAGAGTGCATGGGAGGCCATCACTTCCTCCTGCGAAGCAGTAATGGTCGCGAAGGAGGAGGCGGAGCGCGCGATGGAGAGGCAAGATTCGCGCCCTCGCGCCCCTAGTCGCCGCAGGAGACGCCCCGAGCGTCGGGAGTCGCGAGCCGACTTCCGGCCACCGTAGGCGCGGGCTTGCGGACGGTGAGCAATGGGTAGCTTATGGGTAGTAGGATTAGGACCAGGCCCGGGTCGACGGCGCGTTGTGTTCCACGCGCGCCTCAAAGAGATGTCAGCGCCAACTGACGGGGTCCGTAAGGACCAATGCCTGCCAGGGTTGCGAGTTTGTCCGAAAGGGATATCGCGGCCCCGGCACACGGGCAACGGAAGGAACACGGTTGGGTTTTAGTCAGTTAAAGTCTGACACACCCTCCCGCTCCGCCCAGAGCGGGAGAAGTTATTTGATAATTTCCCACCCTCAAAAAAAAAAAGGCCTGTATTCGCCGAAGAGTTAGACAGAGGTGTACCATAGTCACTACTTATGGTGCAATTTTTCCTAAAGTATGTTTAAATTATTTTTTATTTTTTTTATTTGAATAAGTATCTACATCTGCTACCTAATATTTTCTAATCTATGTTTATTTAAATAAAGCTATGAAAGATTTTAAGATTAAAAGACAGTTGAAGAAAATCTTAGTACAAAGGTAAGTACATTCTTACAAGTTCTCACTGAAAACTCATAAGTTTCACTTCACAATATCGAACTTGTGCTCAATAGCATCTGCGCTGTTTCTTTGTTTTTCATAAACTAGATGTTAAGAGTATCGTTTATTAAAGTGTGTTCTTTAAAATTGTTCCCGTTTTAATTTAACACAATTGAGAAATTGAGGAAGTTTTCAGTTAAATATAGTCTTTGTTTAAAATTTATTATAGCAGTTTTTGCAAAAAATTAGAAAGATTTTAATCAGCATTTATGAGCAGCATCTGCATAAGTACTGGTAGGAATACGGATTTTTTTTTTCCACTACGGGCAAGCTCTTGGCCTGCATCTCAGCTGATGGTAAGTGATGCTCAGGCCGAAGGTGGAGGCGAGCTTCACCCGGAATCCTCAACCACGGAGGAACTTTTAGTTAAAGAATAATAATATTGCACAGAAAAACACGATAACAACAATATAATTTAACCACGTAATGGTATAAACACAGTTTACCTACATTTAATATCTATTTGATTAACAGTAATTATTTACAAAGGAAATATTTTAATTTGGTTATTTGCAAACAAACTGTTATTTGATTACAGGAAATACATTGCGGGCAATTAATAAACTATGAATATAAATTCAGAAATAACAAGATGGTTAATTGGCATGAGATCTCCATTACTACAGAACTCGTTTAAATAACCGAAAAACATGAATAACGATGTTACCTAATTATGTTGCAGCACGATATCAATTAATACCCTAATATTTTTTTAATAAAAAAAATACTCCTTTTGTTTCGGAAAGTCGGATACTTTTGCTAACAATTAATTAAAAAAATATTTTTCGTGAGTCGGCACATCCCTATAATACAATAAATAAATAAACATAACCCTGTGTTTGCTGTCGCACAGTCGGGTAAAATGGCAGATGTGTAAAATTTTCAGACAAGTTATTTCCACTAAAGATTTCCGTATTTTTGCGAAATCACTGCAGCTACAGGGTTGAATATTTCATCATTTTGCTATTATTTTAAGTTTCCTAAATTCTCAGTCTCTTTTTTAAACTACGTAATTATTCTATTCGAAAATGAATACTACCTCCAGGTAACAAAAAAGCAATAAAAAAAGTAATAAATCAAAATTGCAAAAGGAATAAGTGACAAAATCCTCTTTCCATGAGATGAATTAAGCCATAAAGGTTGTCAGGGTTTACTATTATCTGTATCCCCATGGGACCCGCCCTCGCCCTTAATTACATCGACTGATGAATACCACAAAATGTTTGCAGAAGTCCCATACTCTAGTGTAAGAAAGGGCAACTGGCCGATTGGATGGATGGCGAGGGAGAGGAAGACCAACGAAAAGATGGATGAATTTTGTGAGGAATGTTTTGATAGAAAAGGGAGGAAACCTGTTTTTAAAGAAATATTTTTTACCATGAGTTTGAGGTCTTCTTCTTTTCGTGTGTTTAGTGACCCGCCCATGGACCTCTGACTTGGTTTTACATGCCGTCGAGAAATATCTCTCAGACATGCCGGTTTCCTCCCGATGTTTTCCTTCACCGTTTTTGAAGCAAGTGATAATTATACAATACGCACATGCATCCGAAAAGTCAGGGGAGCGCATATTTTGTATGAAGTTAGGTCTTTGATGCGTAGTTCACATGTGGCGATGTAGATGGCGCCACAAACGTAAGCTAGGACGCCCTTAGGCTAGCTGGAGCGGCGATATTTCGACGGCTGGTGACAGCTGGATGGGAGTTGCCAAGAATCGAGGTGAATGACGTGCGATAGGAGAGGCCTATCCCAGCAGTGGACTGATGTATAATGTAACATTTTGACATTCATTTAAAAAGGTGGACCTTCTGCAGGTCTCTTTCAGCCCAATACCGATGGATTTCGTTTTATAGGCTCACTTCCCTTTGTATGTCGTTATTTGTGATTTAAAATGCCTTTTGAAACAGGAATTAAAATGTTCAACTCTTTACTGATTATGTTGATGCAGCAAGGACTATTCATCGAAATAATTGCATTTGTATATCAGAATTTGATACGGTTAAGTTTCAATTAAAATCATGGTTGATGGTATTTCTCGTACTCTTTCACAGTGAAATACTTTTGGGACTTGAAAATATCGGTAACTATACTCCGGCCGCCGAGAGAATGCACTCTTGACACCTGTCAGTTGTGTGCGTGTTTTACGAATGTATACTTTATGTGTTCCAGATCGTGTCCAACTAAGAGGTGTCAAAAACGCATTCTCTCGGCAGACAGAGTTTAAGTATTACGTATCTGTCAGCATCTATAGTTGCTTTTGAAAAGAAATATCTATAATAGTGGTGACATATGACAGATCCCGATTTAAAAAAATCTAGCACTGGTTGTTTGTTGTACTATGTATTTGACGGCCGTAAAACTTAATGAAGCGTACATATTTGTATGTAAATGAGCTACAATAATACTCGTAAACGAATCGATAATCACCGACTATTTACTTGGACTAGTGAACCATAACGATTGTACTCTGTATTACGAAGTTTTTCTTTTCATTTAGCTAGAGCTATCTTTTTCATACAGCCATGGGTATTTTATTTATCTATTGAGTGTGTCGTGGGTCGGTGTGTTTTTTGTGTTTATAGGGTTATGTACGCGAATGGTGTCAAACAGAACCTTATTATTAAGCCTCCACTGTCCGTCCGTCTGTCTGTCAGCGGGCTGTATCTCATGAACTGTAATAGGTAGACTGTTGAAATTGTCACAGATTGTGTATTTCTATAGAGATTCGTGATGCATGCGGGCTTTTGTTAATATATTTTCTTTTAAAGTAATCTAAAAAGACCAACCAAAAGTAGAAACGGGTTTTGTCGACGGAAGAATAGACAAAATGACAGATAAGCAATCACAATCTGTCATTTTGTCTATTCTTCCGTCGACAAGACACGTTTCTACGGTGGTCATGCTACGCGTGCAAGGCCGCATAAAACCCAAATAGTTACGTTTGTCAGCATGAAAATAAACAGTTAAACCAAGTTGAACAATCTGCACAGTAACCGCTTGAATTGTTAGCGCTTATCACGCAAACGTTAGGATTATTAATCACACGTTATCCTAACATGTCGACACCACGTTAGTTTCTGTGACGTCACGGCTTTAAACACAGTAAAATACTTGTTTGTTTCTATAATTTACTGGTTTGTTTGTTGGGAAAAGTCTATTCTCAAACATAGAAGAATCCTGTCTTCTTTGATTACGATGACCGCTCAGTTCGGATTAGCGTTAGGCTTTGGTCTCCTATTTTATGCTATAGACGACGTCAGGACTTTAGCGTCAACGTTCCGATCCGCCGTCAGAACGCAATGTACAGCGTCGCGGTTAATACGTCCGCAGTGAACGATGACGCTTTTTTTTTTTTTTTTTTCTTTTTTTTTTTTTTTTTTCAGGATGGGAAATCATCAAATGACTTCTCCCGCTCTGGGTAGAGTGAGAGGGTGTGTCAGACTTTTACTGACTAAAACCCACCCGTGTTCCTTCCGTTGCCTGTGTGCCGGGGCCGCGATATCCCTTTCAGACAAACCCGCAACCCCAGCAGGAACGATGACGCTTTAGTCGATGTTCGCGAGTGGTCGTGTGACACTTGAAACGACCTCACACTGCAATGGTTCGAAATAACTATAGACGCGACGCAAACCGTTCGAATGCCGCGTACGACGTCGACGTGTGAAAAAGACTACTAAAGTACATTTCTATATTCTATCGTAAGCATCGTGACGCGTTATAGGAGACCATAGCGTTTTTTTTTTGGGTGGGAAATTATCAAATATCTTCTCCCGCCCGAGCGGGAGGGTGTGTCAAACTCTCACTAACTAAAACCCACCGTGTTCCTTCAGTTGCCTTTTCGTTGCCAGGGGCCACGGTATCCCTTTCTAACTTTCCCGTGACCCCGATAAGCATCGGTCCTAGGGGACCCCATCAGTTGTGTTGACATCTCTTTGAGGCAGGAGACCATAGCCTTAGAAAACTTTTGATGAATATGGATTGCGACTGTGTAGTACAAAGAAACTATGGAAGAAATGATTGTGTGATAAATGATATACCTGGACTTTAACTGACACGTTAGTCTAGTGATCGCAAGCGATTATGCTGAGCATGAGGTCCTGAGTTCGATTCCCAGGTCGAGCAAAATATTATCGGGTTTTTCCATAAAAAAATCTCAGTAGCAGCCTGTAGTCTAGATTTGTGTGTGTGATATGCTCGCTCCTAGTACGTGGAACTTAAACATAACTGGCGAAATGTGGGTGCACAATAAGTACACCTGTTCCTAATCTTTCAAGTATTAAGACGTGGTGTTATGTAATTTTATAGCTAGAAAGGAGACTAATTCTGAGAGATGACTAAGAGAGAGATGAGCGGAAAAAACCATACTGCACCAACGCCTCATAAACCACAACCTCGTGGTAAAAAAAAAAAACCTTAAAATCCTCAGAACCATCAACATTATTTAAAATAAGTACTTAACATAACTTTACATAGGACAAAAGTAGGTGTGCATTATCTCACAGTTTGCAGCTCGTAAATTTTAGAAAGGAAATGTTTTGATTAATTGTCGGGAAACGATAGTGTGGCATTTGCAGGGTTGAAATGTTTAAAACAGTGTTTGTTTTAAACAGTTTAGCATAGATTTTGTATGAAAGACACATCGTTTCGCTTTTATTATTAAACTGCCCCAATGTTTATAAACATTGCTGTACTTACAAATGGTAGCTCTTTATTGATATCTAACTGTTAAGTTTAAAAACGTACATGCCAACCGATACGCAAAACATTGCGATCTTGATAGCTTTCTAATGGGTAAGAATGAAGGAATCTACACTTTACCATTACAATAATACGTATACAATGCACAACTGATTACATAATCAGCTTAGAATAGAATAAGAATAATATAGGTAATATACATTAGTATATTACCTATATTATTCTTATACTATTCTATTCTTAATGTTCCCACCGCTGGGACACAGGCCTCCTCTCTCTGAGAGGGAAATCATAATCAACCACGCGGGTCCAGTGCGGGTTGGTGGATGTCTAAGGCTGGTTTCACAGATGTCCGGGAGACCCGTTCGGGTAGCGCCCGCAGTGCTCTGAAACGAAGAAGTAGTACGATACGTTGTACGGGCTTTACCCGGAGCGGGTCGCGTACGGACCATTCGCGTCGCTGTGAAAAAATGTTCTAGCGTTTCACGTGTGTCTCCTTTCCGGGAGTCTATACGGGCGGCCCGTAAGGGTCTCCCGGATAGCTGTGAAACCAGCCTCACGTCTTTGATTTTTTTTGGTTCTAGGACATACTAGTTTCCTCACGACGTTTTATTTACCGCTTTGTGAGCAGTAGTGATGAAATTAAATACACAATGTAAAGTGCCTGTCTGGGTTCGAACTCATTACCTATAACTTCGTCGACAGTCGTGACCGATACCACTAAGCCACCACTGCCCAAATGATTACCAATCATCAACTTGGAATATCTGGATCGAAGTCCTTATTTTTTGGAGCCTACTAAGTTTCTACCTAGCTACCACATAGGTCACAATGTCAGCTGTGATTGATTTGGTATTTGTTAAAGATTTAAATCGTAGATTTGCCCTCACTGTACTAAGACGCTCGCAAAATTGTCCAATAAGAGAGGAGCGAGCTCACACATTAACAATGGCGTTCCCATGACAACCAAGTCAAGTCTCTGCGATACTGTCTGTCTCAGAGCTGTCAACACGAAACAGAAACGCGACCATCTTTTGACGCGGCAGGGCAAATCTATGATTGAAATCTTTGGTATTTGCCACCATAATCAATAGGAACAACAATAAAACATTGGCAGCCGTCAATTGTTTTTATGATGTCATAAACGATTTCTACGTCAGTACAAGCTCATACTAAGCAGCATTTATGTAGTGATAATAAATTACGAGTGCGATCTAAGCCTTCCGGTACTCAGCTCATCTTTACTTCCTCTACTTTCTATCTCAATAGTCTCACTTGATGTTGATGTCTCGTCTAATACATTTGTGAATTATTCATTTTGCTAAAGACTGTTTTTTAATGCGATTGAATATGAGGAAATTGTGTTTTTCGTGATGTTGAAGTTGGTTTTATTAAAGTAGATAATACTACGTTAGTATATTTGCGTGTGAATTGAAATGTTATTACGTAAAGAAAAACAATAGTTACTTTGTTTGTGTATCAAAGTTCTTGTAATACTACGAAAATTTTAAGTTTAAAAAATGTCCTAGCCTTTTCCCAACTGTGTTGCGATCGGCTTCCAGTCTAACAGGATGCAGCTGAATACCAGTATTTTACATGGGGCGACTGCTTATCTGACCTCCACAACCCAGTAACTTGGTAATAATATAACCTTTGGTAAGACTGGTTGTCATGTCAGACTTTCGGGCTTCAGACGATCCGTATCGACTGTCAAAGATCCACGAATGACAGCCGGGACCAACGGCGAGGCACGGAGAAGTCTCGGTATATAAAGATGGTGACGCATCCACGGATCAACCCCAGCAAGCGTAGCTTAACCTGATGAATCGACCCGTGCGGCTACTATCACTTAGCCTTAGTCTAAGTGAAATCTTTGTAATTTTTATTGAGAAATAAATTTCTTTAACGATAATACTAGAGCAACCGTAGCCATGCCAGAGGCCCAAGATTATCGATAAAATGAAATAAATCTTTATTTATCTCAACATGATATTACAAGCTCTGGTTAATAAAATGCACAATATTAAATAGAGAAAGGTGTCTGAGGTAGGAGGATCCTGAATTACATAGCAGATCACCCGGCTCTCTTAGATAGGACATGTTAATTTAGAAAACAGTAGAGTCAAGATATTATTGGTATAACAAAAGTTTGAAAGACCTAACAAAATCAAAGAAAAGCAAGTAAACATAATATCAAAGAAATATATATATTATGTAGGTACATTACGTACCTGCATTATTATTCAGTAGTACATTATGTATCTGAATAAAAAAAATAAAAAATTATGAGCATAACAAAAAATGAAGAATGGAAATTGGGAAATGTTGAGTGTATTGAATGTTTGTAAGTGTAGATGTGTGAGTGTAAATGTGTGGGTGTTAATACATTGGTTTTAATAAGTTTTCAGTGGCAATATAGTCCAGATTTAATAGCCAAAAGCGTAATTGCGATCACCAGAAAATATTGTCAGGCCTTAGATTTGGGCCTTGTTTGTCGCCCAGTCAGCGACATGCACTAGGTGCCTGTGCGCCATTTCTAATCACCTTTCTTGAGGACTGTGCGATCGTACGTCATATGCCTAACTACGTCAAAAATATGCCTGTTCGGCCGAGATCTTCCAAGGGAGCGATGAATGCACTAGAACTCTTATAATAACATGCGCAGGTATCTATGTGAGTAGGTAAGATGTACATAGTGCAATGAAACCGCTGGTAGCCTGCATTGAAGTCCAACATAATCCTTTGTTTGACCCAGGCGAATGAAATCTTTTTGGAAAATGATTATTCCCCTTAGAGGAAATAAGAAGCTATTTTCCCAGTACCGAGAATACTAGTCTACTAATTATTTGTGCAGGGCAATAAGAAAGCATATTTTATGTGACATTTCTGCCTGGAAGTGTAAATATTTAATTAAAGAACTAGAAATGAAGCTGTTACAATGGAATTAATTAAACGGGTCTAAGAAATCTGTGTTTGTACAGGTTAAGTGGAACTACGATCTTAGAATTCATTAGTATTTAACATTTTAAGATCTTGTTCTACTAATTACTTGCTTAATTATAAAAATAATGTTTTATTACTTACAATTTAGTATTCATATCAAGTTTATGTAATCTACAATTTCGATTAGCCTCCGAATAAAATCTGTTTGTGTTTAATGGAAGCGGTAAGTAGAAAATTAAAACACTCATAGGGCTTGATGAATTTTGAATACAGAGTAGCAACTAAGAATATTTAAAATAAATCAAAAATATAATGTAGAAAACATGGTTGAGATAAGGGGTAACTGAGCCGTGTAACCCCAAACACGCCACCGCGTCAACAGCCTACTCTATAGGACTAAAAAGAACGCCCCATAGGTACAGTCAAGGATATTATTTATTTAGCACCCTACGTCAATTTGCCTTGATATAGCTATTTCATACAACTGCCAAAAAATTACAGCTGTGATTTGAATATACAGACAGTTTAAGTTGGTTGGTAGTCAAATTTCTTAAACATTTATTTCCATTTCCCTGACTGTACATTGAGACAATACTTAAGATATTTCTTATTTGTTTTGTGAAAATACACGACACCTACGACAACAATCACTAGAAATAGGTATGTCCCGTCACGAATAAGTACAACATTACGATAAATCAATCTGTACGACCGGTAAAGCAAGCGTTACTAGCCTGCTTTCCCATATAGTTACATGTGATATGTGGAACCAAGAGCGAGAGTTACCGCTTTCTATGGGAAATTAAGGGCGTGCACACCATCCGATTTGTTGACAGTCCAGTCAGCCTTAGCAAGATGTAGATATGTCGCAATAAGATGGTTATAGCCGTGATATAGTTATATCCCTAGGGATATAACTATATCACGGCTATAACCATCTTGCTGCGACAGATATACATCGATAAGATTTTATTTAATAGTCTACAACTTAAGTGTCTCTGACTTTGTGTAGCCACAAAACAGTTTCCTCATTCCTCCGCATATGAGGGCTATAAGGATAGTGGAAGACCAATGAAACGATGGATGGATTGTGTGAAAAATTATATGGCTAGAACGGGGGACTACCGAGATGACAACTAATAGAGAAGTATGGAAGAAAAATATATAGAAAGAACACACATTTATTTAGCACAGACTAAAACACACACAATATAATACAAGGCAGATTTATTTTATTTATTTTTATTAAAATCAAATAAAAAGTGTAAAGTGCGATGTAAGCAGAAATTTGATGGGGAGTGTGCCTCAGGGCTGCGCCAAAAAGGCCCAGTTCAGCAAAAATGCCAGACAAAAATATGTGCCTGACGCTGGTCTTCAACTGGACCTGAGAGTGTAATGTGACGGATGTAAATCAGTTTTATAATGTAACGTGTATGCAGCATACTTAAATAAAATACATTTGTGTCAGATATAAAAAATTAAGTGCGGTTCCGCCAACCACAAATAAAGTGGGATTACGGCAAAAGAATGATGATGTGCAGCCACAAAATATATTACACAATCGGTACCTACTTAATTGCAATTTTCCTCAACCATTTTGAGAGTCCACTGGTCTAATAAAAATGATGAGCTAGCACACCAAAAAGCTATGGGTATGGCATTAAGTCCACCTCTGTACATTTGTGTGCTTAAAGTGTTAACTAAAATACTATATTAAATACAGTTTTCCATCATTACCAATATTATAAGACATACGAAAGTGAGTTTGTTTATTTGTTTGTAACGCTTTCAAGCTAAAACGGCGGACGGAACGGATCTGGATGAAATTTGGCACACAGGTAGACCATGACTTGGATTAGGATATATACGTAGAATACTTTTTACCCCGGTAGTACGTTCCCGTGGGATAATTTTCGACCTCCTCGCGGGCGAAGCCGTGGGCAAAAAAGCAAGTATTACATATTATTTCAAATGGGATCCATGAAAATTGGTATTAGTGGTTGAGGTTATGCGTTAATAATAATATATCAGTCAGTTTATTTATAGACTACTAGCTGCGCCCCGAGGTTTCACCCGCATGAGTCTCGATCCCGTGGGAATATGGGGATAAAAAAATATTCTATGTCCTAACCCCGGTCATGGTCTACCTATGTGCTAAATTTAATCTAAATTAAAAAAAAAAAAATCTGCCGTTTTATCGTGAAAGCGCAACAAACAAGCATACAAAAAATCTAACCTTTCCTCTTTATAATATTATTAATAATAATAAATAATAATTTAGAAGACAAGCCATGTGCATGATGGGATTACCCATCGGCAGAAAAACCCGTTCAAATTTCTATCCCCTATTCAAACCATTTAGAGGAGATGAATTTTCAAAATCACTTTCGTTATTTAAGGAACTTGTGTCCAAAATTGCATGCGTCTAGACCCAGCAGTTTAGTGTGTTGTTTGTCAGTGAATTAATGAAGTTAATATATTTATTAAATAATAGTTTTGTCTTCATTGCAAAACCACGTTTTCATCAAATATTTTTTATTTAACATCGTGTCTTGTAACAATTATCGTATTACAACGACCCGTGGCCCGTGCTAAGTCTTACACAAAACATGCATCGCACACTTATAAATCAACATTCTTGAATTTGAAATTGAAATGAAGCATGGCGTTTGTCGTGAAGTACGATTTTTCCGGCAACAATGGAACGAATTATGGTTATTTTTAGTTACGTGTTGACGGTAAACCGGTGGAAAAAACGTGAATAATTTACTGAGACGAAAAATAATAAGATTTACTGAATTTTAATCTGATTATACAGGGCGTTTAGGATAGGTGATAAGGAAAAGTTTTTAACGTTTTTTTCTAAAGAGCAATAGTGGTAAAGGCCAGGTTAGTCTAACGGCAAGTATTTGTGACTAGCACTAGTGGGGAGTAGGTATGATATTGAAAAATATTAATTATTGTTATTATTATTTTTTTGTAGGTACTATCGAAGAAGTTCATATCTAACCAGTTTCAAAACAAAATCCCGTGAACACGATGACCACATCTGTTATCGGCGCGGTTCTATAGCCGCCGACCGCTGCAAGCAGGAGTAGTCCTTACGGTGGTTAGATATGAACTTCATCGGTGGTACATACATAACTTCACGCTTTTTGCCCCTAAAACGGATTAAGCCGGGAAAATACCCACTTTTTGCAAGCTGTGTCCAATGTATGTAATAGAGACGAGCTTATCGTCTTTTATCAGGAGGTTCTAAACTCCGGGCTGCTATTGAGAATTTCCTAATAAAAAAGCTTTTTGCACAAAACAACAGAGTGAAAAAAAAGTCAAACATAGAACGTTCTCCTTTTTGGAAGTCGGTTAAAAAACCCAATAACTATTTAGTCCGTCAGTCAGATAATAAAAAACTATTAGACACGTATTTTTTTGTTTTATCATATTAATAAAAAATGGTTTAGATAAAACGCATTAAAGTTGGAGAGTGGGGGCTCGCTACGTCACAAGTCAGTATAAAATGTACCGGCGAGTGACGTCATACCACATTTTAACTCAATGTATTGCCGTAATCTTTTGATTGTGTAAAAAAAGAAAAAATACGTGTCGAATATTTTTTAATAATCTACCGGATGGTCAAAAAAAAATTGTCAACTTCCCTTCGTGTCTAGGAACTTAAAACATGCTATGTTATTACAGATTTAAACAATATTATGACTTCTTCGAACGACACAAATTATGCAACATGAATATCATAATATTAAACATCAACTACTTATTATGAAAATTATTTTGCGATGTTTATTATTAATATAGAAAATGTTGCGCAAATCCATACAAGCTCCTCCAATTATTATTCAACAACTCTTTTGACACAATCCATGCAAAACATTCTCGAGTATCTACTTTATATTTCCCGGCTTTGTCTTCCTCCTCACACGTCAATTTGTAAGACTACTCCACGAAATCCATCTTATCAAGAACTCTTTGAGTTTCAAATTAGTTTTCACCTTTAAACAGAAAGGGTCGTGTACGTAAAAGCAAGCACCCTTACAAAAACAATGGAAAGTAAAGATTAGCCTAAACTTTGGTACACGGTGAAATTATAAGCGTTTATTAATTGTGTTCCTATAATCAAAACAGTACTTTGTTTGAAAAATGATTTCGTGTTGTGACGGTGTTTGTAAAAGGTGCTTGTTTTCTGAGTTTATGTGAAGTAAAATATTGATATAACAGGCGACTAACGTTTAAATCCTAGATTTTCAATTCAGCTTTTTTCTACCTACTCTATTTGTTTACACAATTACGAAGCAAAAAAAAACTAGCATGTATGAAAGGTAGTTTATTTTTAATTAGAGATAAGGTTGGACAGTGCAGTGCTGGTTATCCAGCAGTGCGCTACGTGATCCTTGTACCAATTCCCTTTCGGTGCTATCGTGGCATCTAAAGTAAGATTGCACACGTTATGAACTGCTATCAAGCTATTGTTTGTACTTGGGACTCTAATGGTGAAATGTAGACTTGGTGTTTTGGAGCAGATGTAGGATTCCGGTGATATCGTGGCCCTGACACACAGGCAACGGAAGGAACACGGGTGGGTTTTAGTCAGTAAAAGTCTGACACGCCCTCCCGCTCCGTGCAGAGCGGGAGAAGTTATTTGATAATTTCCCACCCAAAATAAAAAAGGTGTTTTTTTCATAAATCATCAATATACAATACGTCCCAATTAGAATATTATGTTATAATCATAATACATACACTAAATTTTACTACCATGTACAAAACATTGTTTATTTATTTAATTAGTTGTGCTGATTGAGGGAGAAAATTGTGATCACACTATAAATCTACGCACGCACGCAGTCGCACACGACTATGGCGCAGCAAGTTCTTCGTCCATTTGGATATTTTTACTGTACAGCGAAAGTGTAAAGTAATTTACGTAGTTTTAATTACTTTTAGGATAAAAAATTACCTATATTAAAAATGACAGTAATCGATTCAGTAAACGATTCTGAACATAACTACTTTCATAATCTGCATTAATTCAGTTACACATTTTATAGAACCAAGCGACAGTTCAGTAGTGTTATTCGAAACTTATAAGATGAATTCGACAGGCTTCTTCTTTGTTATAACAAAAAATAGCTCACGCATTGTTAAAACTCGAAAAGATATTCCTTACTGTATCAGTGACGAATCTGACTGCCTACAATAAGTCCAACTTTCTTTAGTATGGAATACAACGCAAACAGGCTTTTTCAATATATTCTTATGATGCAACGGCCAGAAATATCAATAAATATGACATCCTTCTTTCCAATTTCGTCACAAACCACTAAACTGACTCGGACATTAAGGGCGGCCGTTATTCAAGCCATCTGCATATTGCACAAGTGCTATAAAAGTCCCTTCCTCGCACTTTGATCGTAAAAAACCGCGACCCGAAAGCTAAAGACAGACTTATGCGGTTAGCGAGTAACTATATACGAAGTACTACACTATCTTAATGGTTCGCAGTTAAGAAATCGACTTCCAATTCCACAGTTAATTGTAAAATACAATAGACGATGTAGATTTAGTAACCTAAAGTAAACTAGTTAAGCGGATTAGGTTACTAAATATACGTCGTCTATTGTATTTTATAAAGGATTTCCGCAAAGTCACGCCCGAGTCCATTAACTACAGTTAGTTGTGTTTGAAATAAAAATGCAACAATATTTTTCACATTAAAATTGAAATAGGCGGCCCAGGTTGCCCATCTAAGCCGAATAACAAACGATAGCTTATTCAAAAAGAAGACATAATGTCGACGAAGATGAACGAACCAATTGGTAGACTACTCGTTACGTTGGCACTGTTGTCTTGTAAACTATTCATGAAAGAACATAGAAAGATAACATGAGCCAGCACCATGCAAAAGTCAGGAGAAACCCGACATCAAGGATTGAGTGGTTTCAGGCTAACGAAAAAGATCCATAATACATAAAATCACGCCTTAGTTCCCCGAAGGGTTAGTCAGAGGTGTTCCTGTGGTACACCCACATTTCGCCACTTATGTTAAGTCCCATGTAATAGGGGGCGAGCCTTTTGCCATAAACCGGGCACAAAGCCAGACTCCGGGCTGCTACTAAAAAATTCCAGATTAGCGAGAAACCTAATAAACTTTGTCCGAAAAAGATCCCCTCTAATAAACTCCAAGTGCTAAGCAACAAATCTGACCACAGCCCAACAAACATTCGTTACCGAACTAACCAAACAAAATAAAAAATATAGGTACAAAGCAAAGTGCGAACAATTCCTGTAGTTAATTCCGATGAGAAGCATTATTAACACGGCTAACACAAAGAGGAGTAAAGTTACATTAAAGACTTTAACACCACAATGGAGATATTAAAGAAAGCCTATTTCTAACAAAGCATGATGATAAGACAGAGATAGAGAACAGTGGTAACAACCCCGCCTTACGAGTTCTAGATCGTGGGCCCGAACCCAGGCAGGCGCTTTAATTTGTGTTTATTACGTTTATATTATTTATTTTTACTTCGATGGTCCTAGTTTATCATTTATGACTTCGAGTTACAGCTTTAATAGCTGTATGTATGCGGGCACGTCCTTTTGCCTGGATCTGTTTACTTTTTATTTTCGCTTGAGTATAGATTTCGATGATTTTTTGTTGGTATATTGGCGTGTGCTAGCTGACATATAGCAAATAATTTAATTTAATGTTTTACGTTGCATAATGTACATTATTTTGCATAACTACTATTGTATAGAATCAAGTTTTTCTAACTGAACAGACAGCTGTGCCGCTGGGGAGCTTGTTGCGCCACTTCTTCTTCCCAGCTAAGCAATAGGAAGTGGTGTGAAGGGTGGGCGTTTTTGGGGGACTGTCTTATGTAATTTTGACGTTCAAAAAGTGCTGATTCTCAGCCTATTTTAAATAAATGACTTGAATTTTGAATTTTGATAATTTCGTCACCACCGCTGTCCGTTTTGAGAGCGTTCGTTTTGACAGAAAATCCGAAGTTTATCTTGAAAACACTAAGTATTATATACGTAAATCTTGAGAGGCCCTTGTGTATATTTGCTGTTAAGATTAAAAAGGCATTTCTGATAAATTGTTCACATTTGTAAGTTTACCTAGGGTGTACTCGTACAATGAAAATAAAGTATTCGTTTTTCTCCTAACAAAAATCTTCAATAGGTACTTATTTTAGTTTGGTCCCTGAAATCTGTTATCTAATCGACCTTCATTTCTCGAATGAGTTATAAATTAGATGATTCAATGGCGTCGGTTTTAATTATTTTCTAGTTATTCATATATTATTTAAAATGCCAGAAATGAGCAGTGTCGTGGTTGTGGGTTCGAACCCAGGCAGGCGCTTTACTTTGTTTAGTTTGAATAAATAATTTCATCACCACTGCTCTTAAATGATGAAGGAAAACATGGAAACCGGCAATTCAAGAATCAAAAATTCAAAGGCATGTGACATCTACCAACCCGCACTGAGCCCGCGTGGTAGATTACAGCCCACTCCCTCTCCAAGAGAGGAGGCCGGTGTCCCAGCAAATTACCTAATATCATGTGCACAGCCTATCGCAGTCTGCAGCATGGAAGTTATCGAACCAACATATTTCCAGCATTTGAATCACCTAATACTTTCAGAATCAAACTAGCACAGTCAATATGACATGGTTTTTACCAAAATCAACGTTGTTATTCTCTTTTTTGAGAGTCCTCACTCGCAAAATTACTGGGACGCTGAGTGAAGTTTACGGGCTGATCTAACAATTGTACTTCTGTTTATCTTTATTCGCATTAACACCGTCACAAGTTAAGTTCACGTAAGTTCGTTAAAGTTACGAAGATACTCGTACCTAAGCTACATCACTTATTAAATTTCGCCCAAGTATATCCGAGGCTGAATACCGTATTATCTAACTGTGTTAAGATTAATACGTAGAATATTTGGATTTAATCCGCTTCAAGTAAAGTTGATAGGCTAGTACAGTTGTTAGGCTGTGGTCTTCTTTTGTTTGATAGGCGTTCTTAGTATGGCTTTGAAGAACTTGATAGGAGGATTAGTGTTTGCTGCAACCTACTTTGCTGAAAGTATACCTAGGTATTCTATGTTCGATGTTATTGGGTTAGGTTTCTGCACTTAGTCCTTCAGGTGGACCATAGTACGTAGGCCCATGGCGGCCGTCGTTAATTATTCCAACCAGGTACAGAACAACTATTTCCTTTATGTCCCTCGGCAAACTTCGTGCTTCGTCAGTCGTCGGATTTCTATCAGTTCGCGTTGCACTTGGTGCAGACCGGACGCTAGAGACTGTTGATATAATTCTGTGATGCCCAGAAAATCTATGAGTCAGATTCCCATCATATTTGTATTAAATCTATGGATAAATGAGTTTCAGTTTCAAGCCAGATCTAAAAACATGCAACTTTCTTTTCGGTTTACTCTTGCGGATATTTATTTGTTTGCTACAAAATGAAAAAAAAAGTTACTGTTGACACTAGTTCATTTTGTCTACCCATAATATAATTCTCTCATTAGGTAGAACAGACACAAACCTAAATAAGTTTGCAACGAAAATTCTACGTACAATTGAATTTTGTCTAACTTCAATTCCCCGGATAAAATTCAGGCACTGAGAAATCCAGACACGCAAATAAGCGGATAAAGAACAAGGAGTACAGGGACACAGGTTAACTTTTTGTTCAAACACTTTTTATCTCGAATAGCTAAGCTTGAAATGCTTGAATTTCATACATTTTAACTGTTATTTTCCATTTTTTTGTAGACATCGTAATATACGTTTTATACGGCAACTAAAGACACGCTCACTGAAATTACTTTTAGAAATAATATTATCTCTGTTTTCCGTAAAAGTTAGCTTTATAGTAGGAAAAGGTGATATAGAAAGTCTACTTTTATTTTTTCTTATTACCACCAAATAAATCAGTTATCTAAAGCACTATGTACATTTGCAAAATAAATAGCTTTTTGACTATGAAAATGTTTACGGCAACTTAACTTGCTGCAAGTTTTAGATAGAATAAGTCAAAATATTTAACAACCTGAAAAACGGCAACTAACTAATAAAAATAAAGGGTAAACGTGAAAGAACATAAAATAAAAATCAAATCAAATTATTCCAATTAGCGAGTAATAAATATTGGAGTAACACCCAGCTATTGCACCGAAATTGTAACAAAATCAATAAATTTTTCAATATGTACATATTGTACATGTTTACTGCAAGTTATCTCTCTGCAAGTTTTATAACCAAAAACTGTCAAAAACACGTCAACCTGTAAACTAAGAGAGATACACAACGTCAAAAAAGAGAAAATAAACATCAAATCAATTAGTCCGTTGCTACTCAAAGATTGGAGTATCATCAAGCTATTGCCCTGAAATCGAAAAAAAATCCTGAAGTGTTGATTTAGCAAAACGCGTGTCGACAATGGATATAACTCTCCCTTACACGTTACCTACAGGAAAAACTCTATTGAACGGAAAAATTTATCAGGAGGTACATTTTTTAGAAAAAGTTTATCTAGTGATTTCGTTTTCAACTGGTCAATGCACAAACCTACCAAATTCCTGAATTAAGCCTGTCAACAATATGTGCCAATTCTTTACATGTTGTGAATTAGTTTATAGCAAAGTCAGCTTCCAAAATACAGGCTCCCACAGACAGGCGCGATGCGACAGCGTGACGTAACTCTCATATAACAATTTCCATAAAATTTTCATAGAAATTGTTTTACTAGAGTCGTGTCGCGCATGTCTGCGGAAGCCTTAAAGAAAGCAGTGGACGAAATATGAAGATGCTATTTAGAAGAGGCCAAAATAGCTACAGCATGGAGTTGCCTTGATGACGAAGACTATGATAAAAAAAGAACTCAATTTTTGAAGCCATAACACTGAGAGGGCTAAATACCATACATTGGCTTAGAATTATAGAAGTTCATATCTAACCAGTTTCAAAACAAAATCCCGTGACCACGATGACCACATCTGTTACTGGTGCGGTGCTATAGTCGCCGAACGCTGCAAGCAAGAATAGTCCTTCCGTGGTTAGATATGAACTTCTTCGATGGTACATCTCATATTTCTATAAGAAGATATAGTATCTAATTAGAAATGACAGAACGCCACGTGAAGACATTATGGCCATTTCAGCATCCGAAGACCCTGACACTTAAAATTTGCATTTATAATTAAACCGCAACTTTACGTTCAAGGAAAACTGTCTGTTTGACTCTTGTGTAGTATGTAATTATTTTCGACATGTACTCATTCAATAAATAATAAGGTCCATTGTCCACGACTCTACTCAAAATTATCGTGTTAAATACCGTGTGGCTAGCTACGGAAGATATTGCATAGAAATACATAGAAACCAGAAGTGTCGCGGCGACACGTCGCCTGCTGCTGCTGCCTACAGTCGGCTACGGACTTGTACATTTACCAATTTAACCAATGAGTAGCCAGAATGTCCCAGCACTAGTATTTCAATGGCGGACCGTACACGACGCAACCTGTAACCAACTAGTTACCTAATAACGCGATAGAAAAATATGTGCTGTGACATTCTGGCTACTCATTGGTGACTTGAGTTTGTAACACGTTACTTTTGAGCAGCATCGTGGACGACGTGCCTAAAACTAGATAGGTAGGAACCTGTTTTTTTATCTGTAGAAAACAAATCAAACTGGGAATTTACATGCCAGTAGCTTGCACAAGCCACATGCAAGTATCCATACAATAGTGTTCTACCCAAAGATTTAAATCGTAGATTCGCACTACCGCGTCAAAAGTTGGTCGCATTTCTGTTTCATTTTGACACCTCTGACGTACACAATGTCGCAGAGACTTGACTTGATTATCATGAAAATGCCATGCGGCTTAGTATGGTGAGGGGTAATCTAACGATTAAAACCTTTATGAAATCAAATGAAATTGTTTATTCTGTAAATAGGATATCGGAATCACTTGTATACGTCATATTAAAAACAAATAAAAATAAGCTAGATGGGGTCGGTGTTTCCTATCTGACTACTCTGAGAAGAAAGGCCGAAACAAACTCAGAGGTCGCAGTCTCTTTTAAAGTCCAGACATAATCTTGGTCAAGCCATATAAGTACCATGTAGATTAGTGTCTGAAATGTTCTTTTGAGGACCACACAGATTTGAGAGGACCTGTCCAGTCATTGCAAGCATTTGTCAGTAATCGTGGAGCTCAACTCAGAACTTAAGGAGCTCAACTCGACGAACAATACCAAAGAAAGGACATTTAAGCTTTGGTTTCCTAAGAAAACGGTGAACGGTCACACAATAACGTTTGTGCAAATACAGTTCGTTTTTTACCCGACTACGGCGAATCAAAAAGGAGGGTTATGATTTTGACCGGTATGTATATATATAGGTTCATCAGTTCCCTCATAACTTCTAAACTACATACTTAATATAATTTGACAAATGAGGTATCATTGGAAGGGTATCGTCCGCTGGTTATAGACGTGACATTAAATTGAATATGACGCCCTCTAGAGGCCATAACTCAGAGTAGGACATAAAGACACGAACAAAAGAAAAAAAGAGATGCCATGTTGGGTATCAAATGAAAGATAATGAGCAAATGTCAAAAATATATATACGAGTATTATTATCCCAAAATAATTTAAATAAAAATTAAAGTTATAAAAACTAAAAACCCAACTATGACATGTTAGGGTATAAATTGAACAGATTACGTGTGAATCCGGATTTTTTATTTCTCAGTCTGTCTCAACTAAAACGGTATAAACAAGACATCTTGTTTATACCGTTTTAGTTGGCGTTTTTTTTGACACCTTAATGTCAAATAATGGTGAAAATGACAGATTTTCATGACGGCCGTTATAATATGACGGAACCGCTCTCCTCCGAAAACCGTAGCTTTAGCTTTAGCAACGTTATCACCAATCAAAGTTGTTAGCATGTAACCCACTTCATAGGCTTGTGCAAGTTAATAGCACGTGAACCATGGATTACCATGGCTTTCTAAGGATGGCCTTAGAAATAGCTTCCAGAATAATAAATCATAGGTTTGCAACATCACCCTTGAGTATTTCGCAATTCGCAAAATAATTCATTAAATATTCAAAGCAAAATGAGCGACGTTCGGGTCAAAAGGGTACATAACTAAATATGTATAGTTGTATATATTGAAAGGTTACCTTACCATGTATCATTAATTTAACCTAACAGCAGATAAACTTGTTAAGATGTCAACGGATTTAATTAATAAGAATATTGAGACGGCAATATAACTATAACTTTAACTAATTTCATTGGTCGGTGGCAGTTTTTGTTAAAATAAACCATTAAAACAAAAAAAAACATGCGGGGCAGTCTTCCGATAGGAGTGAAAACTCAGTAACTTTTGAATTGGTACATATATACACAGTATACATATAGCTCATGAAAGCGTTCGGTGACCATGACGCGAATTCCATGATTTTTGTTCACCCAAAAAGTGCTCAACGCGCCTAAAGAAGTTCTCACTTCAAAAATAAAAGCATAGACAGAACATGATTTCGTATTTTAATAATATATTTATTCCCATTTTTTCTTTATTTTATCATGTAAATAAGCATAATAATCTTTAAATACTTTCAATTACCTCTGAAAGAAGATATTTTCAAAGAATAATTTAATTACGAAGATCACTGAAAGCTTCTTAAATTTTAACTTACCAAATCACCCGGAAATCTTTCTAAATTGACTCGGAATTGTATTAATTTTCGTCGACTTTTTCCACTGCAAAGTTAATTTAAGTAATCGCGAAATACCCTATTGTTAAAGCCATTTACCTTGGATACTACAAAATAATTAGTAAATAGATACACAAAACTAATGAAATTCCATTCCATAGAAACGTTTCAATTCAATTAACCCTTTTAATTGAATTGAGACAATTGGAATCCATCCCTTAGTTGTTTTTGGGGGAAAACTTGTAAAGGGACATCGAAGTAGGACTTATAACTTAATAATGTTAATAACAATGAACTGTTCCGATTGTGTTGTGTATAAACGAAAGTTTGTTATTGCTGACAAAAGAATTACCAAGAATTTAAGTTGAATTTACTTGAAACAAATGCTTATAAGTTCTAAACTTACTGAGAAGTGAGAAACCTGTTTCATCTAAATATTACTTCTATGTTTTAGACAATCTGAAACAGCTATTTATTTATTGGTAAAGAAGCTTTAACTTCCTGAACTTAAAAGTATTATTATATTCAAGTAGAAGTACATACTTTTCAAAGTGACAACTAAATTAATCAGCGAAGTACTTGTGTAACACACAGTATCAATGCTGCTAAAGTTAACGTTTTTAACAAATTCATTACGGTAAGTTGCTGAGCAGACAATTTTTTTGAACATATGAAGCAATGATTAGCAATATCGTACGAAATCTTTTAAATTGTGATTGAAAGTGTGTTTCGCAATTCGGGTGCAGTAGAATCCCTAATATATCCCACCATCATCGTAATTAACCTCTTCCGTCACTTTACTTAACCTTCTAGTCCCTATATCTTGATGACAAGCAGCTTACCTTCAACTCCATTATTCTTACATTTTATCTGCGTGGAAACCAATCAATCATATTTTTATCAAACGTCTAAATCATCTTCTACAAAATAATTGTAAAAAAATGACAAGAAAAATTTAACGCTTTCACAAATAAAAAGTATTTGAATACAACAAAACTAACTCTCAATCAACGAGTTATTAAATGGATAAAATACAGGTTCAAATTAAATTAGCTAGAGAAACTCCGCAGACGTGATGGGTATTGATATCTAAACATGATAAAACAAAAAAGGAAATTATTTTTAAAAAAATATTTTGTGTGATCATTGACTGCAGCTAGTATAGTTACTTCCAACATAAGTTTTAAAAATCAAGTTTTTTTTTTTTTGTAAACTTCACAGACGTGATTGGTATCGATACCTAAACACGATAAAATGGTAGTGTTGTTACTTGAAGAATGTGTTGAGGAAATCTGTTTTCTTTTGTTGAGCCCCAAAAAGAAACTTCAAATCTTTGTTATTTTTATTTTATTGAGTCTAGATACCCACCACATTTGCAGTTTCACTAGCTAATTTAATTTGACCCTGTGTAGAAATTTTACGATAGCATAACTGTGTTGCAACAGCAAATATATACTGTTGATAAGCATGAAACTGGTATCGGTGAGAAATGCTTTCTAATTTGTGTCATTCATATATCTGAGTTATCTTAATTGCGTCATCATCTGCCTAGACTTTTCTCAACTATGTTGGGGTCGGCTTCCAGTCTAACCGGATGCAGCTAAATACCAGTATTTTACATGGAGCGACTACCTATCTGACCTCCACAACCTAGTCCACTACTTTTGGACTAGCCGTAACAACTGTCAAAGATCTACATGACAGCCGGGAGCAACAGCGTAACGTGCTTTCCGAGACATGGAGGGGTCTTGGTATGTAAAGGTGGTCGCCCATGCATGGACCAACCGCGGCAAGCATAGCTTAACCTGATCGATCGTCCCGTGCTGCTGTTATTACTTAGCCACAATCCCCTTCTCATGTTAATATTTGCGTAATTTAATTTAATTTACATGCCTGTAGAGGAATGACCCAATTTAAATTAAGTCCTCTGAATGAAAAAATAGATTTACCTACAAAAGACTTTATTGATGTTAACAAAGAAGATTAATCAGACAAAACTTCTCTTTATCAAACTTAACCTATAAACTTGTTTTAACGACAGGCACAAAAGAAAAACTTAAACATAGACAAGTAAATTAGAACATCAACAACAACAATAACAAAACAAAAACAAGAATTAACAATTGAAAAGAAACAGTACTAAGATACCGAAAACACACTTTAACATTTCAAGAACATTCGCAGACAGTCAAACGGACTACTAAATCATTAAAATTGCCGTTACAAATCCTCATTACTTTGTATACAACCGTCTTATGCTCTCGAATAATAAAGAAAAATATTCAAAACATTCACCCACCCTTCCACCGACACTATAAATAAAATATACTCCGTCCGTTTATATCGGTATATCTCTGAAACTGCAATACCAATTTTAATAGAGCTTTCGCCACTCTGAACCATGTTCCAGAATCAAAATGGGAAGCAATGAAACTTTATGCTGGCTTCCAGATATTCTAGAAGGCGAAATTGAAGCCAGTCAGATAGCTGTCACGATAATTCTTACATACCAACCCGGGTTGCTTTGCTAAAGGAGTATAAAAATCCACGGACAATCTCGGCGGGAAATTTATAGCAACAATAAAATGTGGGATGTTTCCTCGCTCCAGCTAAGAGCTGTACCGGAATTGTTTGAGCCACCATTCGTATAGTTCTTCACAAATATATCTTCTATCACAATGCGGTAGTGTTGAACTTTGTTGGCAAGATTAAAACGCTCCACGTTAAGGTTTCCTTCTGTCAAAATTGGTGCAACTTTGTACGTGTTTCATCAGCTCAGAATGCCGTAATATCTTTGATGAGTCTGAGACCTGCCATAAACCAACAGTATTTTTTAAATAAATCATTATTTAAAAAATACTGTTGGTTTATGGCAGGTCTTATGTTTTATGGCGAATAAGGAAGTGGAAATTGAAACTTTTAATACCGAAAAGCACTAAACTAAAGGTGCCTTTTATTAAACTGTATAAAAACTCTTATTTACAGATTTGACAAATTAAATAAGAGATACAACAAATATGCTCTAAAATTATTAAAAATCCTTGGCGTCAAGGTAGTGCATTATTTCTCGAGCATTACTTTGTATTTTAAATTATAAGACTCGCTTGTGCTGACGCATTTTTCCATGACGAAATAGATATTTATCTTACTTTAAAAGGACTTACCTACGGACTTTTCGAATGACCAATAATAATAGTAACATAATTGTACCTTTATTATTTTAGATTGGCCAACTACGTATATGAAATAGGTGCTGCACGAAATATAGAAAAGGTTGTTTACAAGGTTGAATGTATTGATAAAACAACATAATTTTTGTTGCTGGTGAAACCATAGTATTAAATTAGGGAGAAGCCGAAGGGTATACCCGTAGGTTGAAACCTTAGGGTAAAGCCTCAGAGTGACACCTTAGGCAAAAACCTTAAACTATACCGCGTGCTGACGCCTTCGGGAAAATCATAACGAGAAACCGTACGGTAAATTACTGTTAGCACTAAAAACTTTTATAAAAATCTCTTAGCACTAATCGGATTACCTCACAAATCAGTCCATGCAAAAAGACCAAGGCTAAACCATAAAATCGAGCATTTAAAGTAATTTCTAAATCATTGTATCTACGCAAGAGGGCTATTCACCCAACGCTCACTTTCGAAATCAGTTTCACTATCTCCTAGTCTCTCTGGCTAGTACATGCTTGTCTAGTCAGCTGTTGTACAAATTAATGGCCGAAGTTAGTTTGAATTGATAAAATATTAGCATAGAATGTCTAGGAAATTGTGTGTTATGAATTATGGTGATATAATTTGTCATTGTAAATATTAGTTTTGTTAGTTTGAAATAGGGTTGGTTTAATTTTGTTGGATGTAGAATGGTCTTGTGAACGACTGTTTTGTCACATTCTGCTTGTATTTAAAAGCTTAACCTTACACCTAGCTAGCAGTCGAGTCCAGCACGCAGTAAACCCGTTTTTTCCGTACCGTAACCCAACAAGATCTACACTGTGTTTAACTGTGTCAATCGAAAAATTTTATTCGTTTTTTTTTTATTAATCATGCTCATTTGCTTTTTCCACTCAGACTTTAGACATTGGCAGAATAGTCGACATCGGGTTTGCTTGCCATTTATTAAAAATAGAATAAAATAGCACCCGTTTTTATGGATGTCATGCTACGCGTGCTGGAGTGAAGACCGCGTATCAGTAAGCGTAGTGTGGGACGCCCCCCAGCTAAATGGACCGACGACCTTTTAAGAAGGTTGGCTGAGTTGCTTGACACCTAGCTTAGCCTTTTTATACCTACGTTAATATGGCAATAGACCGCTTCAAGCAATTTTTTTGTGATAATTGCATGATCATTTTATGTCTTAATAGAATAATCAAATAATATTTTGATAATAGCAATTATAGTGTATAAAAACTGAGACATAAACACTTCCTCATTTTTTAAATAGCTTAGAAATTCCAAATAATAGTTTTGTCACGACTTTTTATCCGCATTCATTGCTGCTACCATAGGACATCAATAATATGATGTCAATTTTTTGCTTGTTCATATGTAACATTATACTTAATAGTATCCATTGAAATGTACCTAATGTATTCAAAGTTTATTTTGCAATATTTCATGACACGTGTATGCAAAGTTAGCTAATTTAAAGTTCCGCATAGTTTATGAACTCAATATTAATCAACAGAAATTGTTTGCCTGCTGTTCTATGCGCACATGTGCCTTTGTTTACGTAGGCACAGTCAACATTAAAAGACGATTAATAGAAATATCTGAAAAAAGTAAAAAAATTGGCACGGTTTATGAATATTAACCTTTTGGAAACATATTATTGTTATACCTTAAAAATAAGACCTAAGTAGAGAAGGAAGAAAAACACGTAAAATTAATCTTGAACTTTTGTGTAGGTAAGTGGATCCCAGAAGACGACCAGCGACATCGGGGCCGACCCAGGAGAAGATGGCGGGACGAGCTTGATGCCTACAGAAAGGAGTCCAGACTAGATTAAGACAGAGGTGAGTGGAAAGGAGAAAGGGAGGTCTTTGCCCTGCAGTGGGACAATGTAGGCCAATAAATTAAAGTAAAATAATAGTGTTATGATATCGGTGTGTTATTAATTATTATGGAACTGCACAGATTTAAAAAGTTATTGATGTTTAAAATCTTTCCTCTCGCTATCCTACAATCTGTGGGAGTGATTTCGTGAAAAGGGACGGAACTGTGTAACAGGAAGCCGGAGAAGCGCGCTATTTTATTTGACCAATGAGCGCGCGCGGTACTAGAGTTGGCCGTTAGATGGTAACAATCCATTTTCCGAGTTGTTGGTAATTTCAGCCAAGATGTCAGATGTTACATTTCATATGTGACTACTGTAAGGCTTGCAGGTTTTTTAGTTTTACATCAGGCTCTTTATCGCTCAGTTCAAATCTGGTTCTAGGGGAACTGTTACCACCATTTACTGTGACAACCGGCCCCTAAGTGGCGCTAAGTATAGACACACATTTGCTCCTCATTATGGTAATACACTGTAATGAAAATTCACAAGCCCACAATTTATTTTACGATAATAGTTGATAATAATATGGTTGTATGGTAAAAGAGTTAAAACGTTTTCTTTTTTTAGTCTTTGCTCTGACTGGACCCCACTAATTGGCGGCTACGGACAATTTAAACTTTAGATACACTACCTCATTACGGTAAAATGTATAAACTTAACTCAAGGTGTGACCTACTTTTAATTGTAGACAAAGAAAAAGTTTAAACCCACATTTATTTTTGACATTTACCTAAAAGCTTAAGTAAAGAATTAATGTTGTCGGTTGTAAGTGATTAAATGGGGGTTTTGCACTCGTGTTTATGAAATAAAACAGAATTATTGTGGGGTATCGAAGATGTAAAAGAAGATGAGAAGTTATTTTAAGATTAAAATAAAACAATAGTAGTAGTTGGTAAGTAGTATTCTGTAAAATAATATCTTTAGATAGATCGGCAGTTTTTCTGTTTTCCCAAGGTCAGACATCGTTTATCTGTGGAACGATACTGACGTCAAATTCAAAATTATTTCGCGGATAAGATAACTGAAATTTGAAAATTCTTGTTTTATATTAGTCACAATTTCATAAGTTTTTTTTTCTACCTTGTCTAAATAAATAAATACCCATCTAGTCATCACACATCGGTAAAACGAACGTTATTCCATAAACAAGTGTAATGATGTGGGTCACCGGTAGATGGCGCTATTACAAGAAAGCTGCCAAGTTGCGGTAAAGGCGCGAATACATTGCGGTATCGCAACGGGATGAAGTTAATGACTACTCTTTAGCACGTCGTTGGAATGAGAACAGCGGATATGTTAACGACTTGTAAGTTGTTTCTTATAATAAATATCATGTTCATGACGGAACGGTAATATTGACTTTAGTGCTTTACTGAAAATAACAATCTTTAGTATAAATAATGTATCATCTAGTCAAGTATTAGCTTTCTTCAGCGACAGTGTTACATTTCTGATTTTCCTTGCAAAAAAAGTAAGTGTGTTGGATTGTACATATACTAAGTATTTCGTAAGGCCGTTCAATGTTTAAGTATTTTTTTAAGTATATGCTTGTTATGTTTTTATAAACGAATGCCCCTCAATTAATGAGGCTTTTTTTGTTTTCAAATTTTAATGAAAAATGACATAGGTACAGTCGCACATAAAATACTTAAACATACATAAGTAATGATTAATTTTGTACAACTTTTTGCGATTCATTCAATTACATTCATCAATCACCGAACGACAGGTTCGAAGAGTAATTATTTTAAGTGTATTCAATAATTTCTTAAGTCAATAAATCATGAACTATTTAACGAAGTTACTAGTTACTTCATTGAATTACCTTGATTCGCTTTTCAAAGAGTTTATTGAGAAACTTATTTCATAGCCGTCAAAAACTCAAAACTTTATTTGTAAGAGAAATATTTCATAGCTGTCAAAACTTTATTTTGTAAGTGATCCTTCAGAATCACCTCAGTGTCAATTCCATAGTAATGATCCTTAACCAATACCTACCTACCCCGCTGTTTATAAATAACAACATTCGAAGTTTCAGAAGACATTTATATTGTCACTAGCTGTTGACCGTAACTTCACCCGCCTGTATATTTTTAGTACAAATATCCAGGATGAAAAATTGCATATATCCTGATCTCCAGGTCCACCAGTCTGTCGAATTTCATAACGATCGGTCCAGTGGATAAAATAGAATTATATGTTTAGTATAATAATTTTTATAGTATAAATTCAATTACATATTAGCAGAGAAAGGAACTGAATGATTGAAAATGTTCAAAATTTCGTCCACATCGCTGTCACCCGGAAACGTGCCCAGAAAACTGGCAGCATTGCCACGTTACATGGCAGTGCTTTTTGTTTGTATTTTTATTTTTAAATCATCGGTAAGGTATTCATTATTATATCGATATTAACTATGTATTGATAAACCTGTAGATGACCATCTAAACTCTAAGCAAATGTGTTCACTCTGGCCACAGATAATATTTTAAAACTAGTTTTAGACGCCCGCCCGTTTTTAATCTTTATTGATATGATCGATACTCAATTATCACCTATAAAATATTTAATTATTCCTCCTCACTGGGTTTTTATGGAAGCAAAACTTGATTAGTCTCAGTAAAAATCATATTAATTGGCAATGAATATTAAGTAGACATAGTCAGAAAAACACATTCTATCAAAACTGCTTTGGTCACAGGTCCCAGGTCGGGCAAAGTATTATCATCAGTAGCAGCCTGGAATCTGGATTTGTGTCCGGTTGACGGTAATAGGCTCGCCCTCTATTACATGGAACTTAAACATAACTGGCAAAATCCGAGTACTATAGGTGCCCATACACCTCTGCCTAACCCTTCGGGAATTACAACTGTGTTGTTAATGTAATGTAATCCAGTTCACACACACAAATGCCAAATATGATAGTACAGAATAGAAGATTATAGACGGCTTATGTCACGAAAGCCCTTCAGAGCGTTTCTAATTTCATCTGAACTCAATGTGGTTGCCGGACTCCATTGCGTGCCATCCATTTTGATAATAATAGGGTAATTTGTACCAAAACCAAACTTCATTATTTTCACCATACACCTCCGGAAATTATTATACTTTCTTCGCTCGCTCATGACGGATGCCATAATCGTCAATTTCATATTTAAATCCATCACGAAACTGGTTTATTGCGGTTTCATAACCCGATTGGTTTTCAAAGAATTTTCAACCTTACTTCGAATGCTTAAAGTTGATTAAAGGTGCAGCTTTTGTTATGTCACTTAAGATGTTGTATACTGAATAAGTAAATATGGGAAAGCAGTGAAAAATAATTTGTTTTACTTATTGAGTATCGTAAAATTTGAATTTGATTTTGATCGAAGCGTGAATTAATTTATAATTATTCGCGATGGCGTCGCTCTAGATGAATAACTAGAACTGAGAAATCATGGAATTTTCGACTACGATTAAATTAGCTAGAAAATCAATTACTATCTACGGTATCACCTTTCCTATAAAAACAAATGTAAACAATTTACATAAACATACTTTAAACATCTAATTGGCGTTTCGGAAGCAATTACACCAATTCTCATTCGCATAACATACAAATACCATTTGATTCCCAAGATTTCGAATAAACTGCTGTACAAAATTGAACCTCGACTCTTCAATAATAAGGTCAAATTCTGATTGCAGTAGGAAGTACAGAAAGTAAAGTGTTAAAAGTTTATAGTTTGGGGAAGTGTAATAGGTATCATTGAGCACGCGTCGATTTGCTAAACGGATGATTGCTGTTATTAACAATTAACATTCTAAGAATTTCTACGGTTATTTTTATTGATATCGGCCCTGATAATTTGGACAGGGTCAGGCCTAATTGGACAGCAACCCCTTTACAGTACAACTATTTTCGTAATGTTCCTCGGGATTCATCGCATTTCCGAATGCTAATTTCCATGTCTATCAATGATTTCATTTATCGTGTATAATAATTTGAATTCAGAACTAAGTACTTTATAGTTCACACGGAAATCAAAACAAAACAACAATAAAGTACTTAGTTCTGAATTCAAATTATTATACACGATAAATGTAATAATTGATGGTCATGGAAATTAGCATTCGTTTGTATTCGGAAATGCGATGATTCCCGAAGGAAATGAAGAAAAAAGTTGTACTGTACCTTTTTATTCAAGTTAAACTTGTCAACAGATTTTCATTTCAGTTAAAACTGAGCTATTGAACATGAGCTTTTAAAAAGCCATCGCTACAGTCCAAAAAAAAAATGCTCCCGGCATTTATACTCGTAGTATATTGTATAGTCACGTTCATAAAGCACATTAATTTTCTCGTATTTTTTACCTACAATATAAAAATAGAATCAGTGGTACCACGAAACGCTCGGGGCATATTGGAACGCGATCACATTATTTTAACAGCGACATTAGCGAAACCCACCTGATTGCAAATGGCGACGTTGTATACATCGCTGCAATTTGTAAATAATTAAAGAAGCCTCAGGCATTCTGCGGTTATACGTTTACATTTTATGTAACCAATGTTATGTAGAATTAGGTAACTCATGTTTATATGAATAATTTTGTTAGAAAACTCGCAAAATTATGAAGGGGTGGGGGTTTTGTCAATAATTTTTTGCTTTTTCGTTGTTATTGAAAAATGATGTAATCAAATACCTAACTTTCTTCTTTTTTCAAATGAAAATACCTTTTACAAAGCAATACTAACAAAGACTACGTGGACGTTTCGTTGACATTACATCTATCAAGTTTTTAAAATAATTAAATACAAAATACGCAAGTAAATGACTAGTGTTTCCTAAACAGAAAGTCTAAAAACGTTACTAAATGTACGTCAATTAAAAACAACTATGTTTTTATCTGTAACGTTACAACAATACCGAGTATTTACCAAACCAGCAAAAGACTTTATTTTGTAAGAAAAAAGTACGCAGAAAAAGAACGCATAATAACTCAACCTTTTGTCTCTGGTCATTGTTAAGTAACGTTAGCGAAGAAACTATTTACACACAAAGCCTTTAAGGAAATTGGCTTTTCACACAAAATGCCAGTGTTTATTACGTTAGCTAAATTAAATATTGTTGGTACAATATTGGCAAAGTTTATTTCAGATAAAGTACACAAGCACTTTTCTCAGTGACTGTACTGTTACGCTATTTCATGCGAATCCGTATTGCCTTGGTTTTATTAAACTATATCTAATAAAAAACTGCTTTTTTTTTCAACCTGTTTTGTCCCACCGCTGGGCAAAGGTCTCTCCCACAACTTTCCACTCTTTCCTGAGTGTTGCCATCTCTGGCCAATCTGCCCTAAACGCCTCTACTCCATCACGCCAGCGGGTCCTCGGCCTCTCTCGGAGACGACGCCTGTACAGACACAGCAGTGCTGCTGGGGAGTTTGTTGCGCCACTTCTTCTTCCCAGCTAAAGCACTAGGAGGTGGGCATTTTGGCGAACTGTCTTATGTAATGTTGACGTTCGAAAAGTGCCGATTCTTAGCCTAGTTTGAATAAATGACTTTTGAATTTTGTCTTCTGGCTCCCATTGAGTGATGACTCTGGCCCATCTGTCACGATGGATATGGTCCAAACTTCCAAACACAAATACGGAAAACTTACACATAGTACCAGAAAAAACAGCCGGCTTCAAACCACACAAAAAAACAAACAAATGTGTCAGAAAAAACGACCCAGAAAGAAAACTGTCCCTTAATCACACTAATTACGAACTAACGGAATCCATCCCTTATCTTCTTGATATGGGAATACACTTATCATTCCCTTCTTATAATTTCCTCTTCCGTGACAATGGAATGAGTCGGCTGTTCCCATTTCTATACAGTGTAATTAATCTTGGGCTAAATTGATTCGTGTTGGTAGTGAGAAAAAGTGGGCGAGTGTAATTAGGGTTTGTCTAAGTGAAATCTTGCAAGGAATATTGTCTTGTGGAAGGTTTTTTTTTCTAACATAACGTCACACCTTATTAGGATACAGAGATTTACCCATAGTTCTGGGTGTACGTTTGAATGAATGAATGAATGAATGAATGAATTCTTTATTTGCCAGAATATAAATATATATATATATTACGTTTTGCGAGTTGTGTTGTTTTTTTCTGCCGTGGCAACTGTGGTGTGTTTCGGAAAGCGTTTGCTTGTTTATTGAACTCTGCTTTTAATGTATTATATTAACCAAGTATGAAATTACTGAAAAAAATAATGGAAATAAAGGAAATTCATGTATTTTCAAGATAATTATGTATGGGTTTTTCTATTGAAAAGTTAAATGCCTACATAATGAAGTTCGCTTTTATGTGTTTTATAATCCGACATGTTTTTAATACCTAAACAAATATAATTACTTAATCGAAAACACAAAAACATTATGTTACTTTTTCTATAACATCCGAAGACGCTGTACTTCGCACGCTAACCTACGTTTTGATATGTTTTTTTTTTTTTTGGTTTGTCCGTGGTAGGCGTATCCTAACAATTCTTTCGACACTCACTATTTATCTCCGTGTCACAATTTCCGCATGACACTACACATTAACTACCAACTGTCAGTGTCATCACAACCTGTCAAAAGTTCGTTGACTTTTCACAACATTGTGTCAGCAACTTGTAAGCTGCCTCTAACTGGCCGGTAGCATGCAACCTGCGCATTGGCAAATCGGTATTTTCTAGGCAATATAGTAATCAACTTCGACTGTATTGCCTAAGTGGTCTGTAGTTTATGCAAAATAAAATACTTAAAATAGAAACGTTTTTTAAATTGAGCTGCCTTATTGACGTACCTGGACGAGACTGTTTTCAAAAATGGCAAATCATGGCCTGCTATAATAAGCAGTGATCGGAGTAGGTAGATTGAACTGGGGTCATTGATCCGAAATGTATATATTACTATGGACATTCCTCCGGAATTGGTGGATTATTTAAAAAAAACCGGAACTTATGTAGGAATTGTATTCTGCCAGAGTGGAAGGAGTCATTTGATGATTTGCCATCCTCAAAAAAAAGGTAGGAATTGTAATAAAATGAGCAATTTTATTCTTTATTATTCTTCCTATTTTTTATTATTCAACAGATAAATAATGAATTAATTTAGTTTTGATACCTTCCTTTAAATTTTGAATTGAGTAGTAATAATATCACTACCAACATTAACAATATTTAATTGAATCCGGAAATACCGGAATTACTTTCCGGAAAAATGGCTTATCCATGTTATTCTTTCTGTGTGCATTTATGATACAAGTACTAAAAATCAATCTACCTACTCCGATCACTGATAATAAGACAAAAAATCAAACTGTGATTATTTATGCATACCCCCAAAAAATCGAATTAAAGGTAAAATACTCAAGAATAACCGCCACATTGACAGTTACAGTCGTTACACGACATGTGGTCAACTGAACATGTGTCCGCATTATTTTTACAAACAGGTGCATTCTGCGAATCTTGACAGACAAGCCCTAAAAACCGGTTTAAGCGACAATCGTTCGACAATGATCAACATTTGAGTCATGAGGAAGGAAAGTGCAGAAAGCTCAATTCTTTAAACCTAAGGATAGCTCATGTAAATTAATTAGTTCCCATTCTGGCAAATTAGCCAAAAAATATTTATTGCTTTCCTTGGGTGATCTCGTGTTGATTTGTAGTCAAATGATATTATAGAGGTAAGAGGACCACGGTGAAAAGTTCACTCATCCACTATAAAAAAGGGAGGATCCTCCGACCAGACGGGCTGCCCGGCGATTGATGCCGGGACGTTGTATATATGCTAAACGTGCGGTGAATATTGCTTTGCAGGATTTGGCGTGATATCAGTGTGATGCGTAATTCGCATGTGGCGATGTAGATGCCGCCACACTATCATGCTGGTATTGCAATTTTTGGTCTCAAAATCAAGGCATAGACAGTCAAAACACTTGACAGACATGATAGTCGATACCGATTTATTAAATTTAGCTTTTAAAAACCGATGGTTAGGACCAAACTGTTGAGCAATGCATTTCTTTTGGAAAAGAGCACATTGCAGTCATTAATCATAATGCTATTCAATATAGAAAACATGCTGATAACACATGATTCCATTACAATTTGTTTATGTAATCTTTATGGAGGCTTTACTTTTATTAGAGGCGTTAATCAAGATTGACAAAATAAACCTTCTGTTCTCATCTATTTTGGATACAAAATTGGAAAGCGATTGGGCGATAAACGCCGCGCGCGCACCTGTGCCTTTCACGCCATCTATTGCGTAAGCGTGGTATGCGCGCTTTTGTGCTAAACGTTTATTGATATTTAATACTGGGTGGATATCTACATGTGTCTTCTGTTATTGCATGTTATATCATTCGATTGATTACCGTTGTTTGTGTAAGTCTTACATTTGTCGGTTTGTGGAGTCATTGTTGCGGTTTTAAGATTGAAATGGCGGCCATTTTGAAATGGATTAAGGCTCCGCAGACGGTGCAGCGCGGCGTGATTCTGGTAGAATAATTTTCATGAAGTTTTCAAAGAAATGATTCTACTAGAGTCGCCTTCCGGTGTTGCGTAGCGCCTGTCCACAGGAGCCTTCTTGGTTTACAAAGACGGGTTAGGATACTCGTATTATGGAATAAGACAATTTTGGGAGAAGTTACAGAAATCTTCAATTCTAGTTTGATGACTGAAAACTTTGATGCCCATAGTAAAAGTAGCATCGAAAAAAGTCATGAAAATACCAGGTAACCTACTTTCACAGTACATAATAACAAACAAACAGAATAACAAATAACACTCAACTTTAACACCAATTAAAAAATCTAAACCGAGCATTCCATTTCATTCACTAAACCGATTTCCAGTAAACAAATAACGAGATCGTCACTCACCCATGTAAACCTGAATTTATAGAATTTATTCACACTCGTTGTACCAGGATCAATATTACGGATCGTGAATGACCCGTTTCAATTAAAACAAATTAAAATTAATTGTTCAACGTGGTATCTGAACTAGCATACGATACGTGAGTCGAAACGGAATAGATCATTATGATTTTAATTATCAGTAATTTAATACATTTGTGGTATATTATGACGTTGATTTTTTAATTCATTTTCGAGTGCCGAAGGGTCTTTCTGATAAAACTTTTGGATAATACTGTGCTTTTCGTCATTTGCATTAGGTGACCAAGTAATAATTTTCCAAGTCTGTCTCTCATCTGAGATTTATTACATAAACGCACATACGACACTCAGATCCAATCGATAGGTACAGGTAAAATTTATGGTTAGGGCGCTCAATTTATCACAACACCCTGAGCTATTAACTGAACTCACCTTACTAACTTAATTCAACTTACATCACACAGACCAGAAGGTTATAGCTAAGTTTTTCTTAATAAGCAGATTATCAAAAGTAAAGGATATAAATACCACGCCACACAAACAGTTGTCCCAATTGCTCTGCGCATTGGCAAGCGTTGGATCCGTCCGACAGCACTCTCGACAAGTGAAATCTGCTAAGATACGTCCAACTGGACATTATCATGAAAGCACGGGTCAAACAAAAAACACCCGACTAGCCAGTTCCTTTTGGCAGCGTAACATCAATGGTCAAGACATCAATTAAAAAAGGGCTAATTTTACTGAATACTTATTAACGATCAATCTTAGTAGAGCAGCCCTAACATCTGAGGGTCAATCTAGTGAATCTTCTATACATTGTAGCACCGAATCAATCTTCACGCCTCCCCTTGAAGACCTAAGCCAAATATTTTTTGATATTCGGATAGCTCATGACCTAAAGAGGTACCATAAAGAATATGAATAAAAAATCTGGGCTACTTAAAAAGTTATGCGAAATTTCTCAGGTATTCTGGTAAAAAATACATTGCAGGAAAAAAAGAAAACAGCGGCCTTCTCAGCTTCCCAGGATATAGAAAAAAATCAGATAATATACCACCTAAAAGACACTATGTCTTACTGACTCATAAAGAGTTACCTTCACTAAATTTGTTTTCATTATTTTCATCTTTTATCAACCAAACGTAAGGCGTTCACTGCAAGATATATCTAGTAGGTCTCCCCAAGCGCAAGACCTAGCACAATTTCCACCACGATCATCTTACACCAATTTTATTTATTAACCAACACCAGCCACAACTTCTACTTTCATTAATTTTCTATCAACACCTCCTTCTATGCTAATTAACAGCTCAGCTTAGATTTCAGCACCCCGTCTTAGTACATACCATAAACAGCATTCCGAGAGGAAAGTGAATTCCGTATAGCATGCCAGTTTGTTATGCAAGTATGCAGTTAATTTGCCAACTGACCCTAGGCACTACTACTGGTTATAGTTGGAATTATGTGATCGTGTTTGTGATGTTATAAAATTGTAGTATGATAATTTAATAATAAACTATTGTGTGCATTCTGTGTAAAGTCTATTTTTTATATTCAAAATTTTACATTATAGTTGTTAGGTAGGTTGATGCATCATCATCATCAACATCATTTTAGCCGAAAGATTTCCACTGCCGGACATAGGCCTCCCCAGTTCTGTGCTTCCCGCATTCAGCGGATTTCTGCAGCCTTCACAAGGTTGATGCATTATTATTTTAATAAATGGATGGATTGGTAACTCTATGTTTTTATCAAAACGATATAAGCATATATAGCCTGTTTCAAAAGTAACTGATAAAAGTGTAAACAATCCCTGTTAAATTCTTACGTAATTTAACGTAATTTATATATAAAAATAATACACTTAACGGAATTACTAACACATTCATCTGTAGATTTCAATTTTATATATCACTTTTTTTTCCAACAATTATTATTTAAATAGCATCATTATAATTGCAATTGAAAATCATCGACGAAAAGTGAGTTTTATCAATTCAATTGTCAAATGAAAAACATCGTATATGGGATTTAAAATTATATTTTCTGGCTTAAGAACTCAAATACCTTATCAAATCTAAGCACTCACTTTTAAACGTCAAAATTTACAAAAAATTTAATTGATTCTAGTCGCCCCTTCCAAAAGGTAGTTTTCGTATGGAGAAGAATGGGCAAGAAACTCCACCGTTACTGTTTTTAAATGTACATTAGTTATGTGTGAAGACAATGCACCTAGAAATAAATACTATACCACTTTCCACTATTCTTTTTACCTAAAGAATTAAATGAATTAGATGAAGCAACGACAGATAAATTAATAACTTATATGACACAGACCACAGCTGTAGTTCTACACAATCTGTCGGTAGGTGGTGATACTTTTGATAAACCATACCAGCCCACACCTAATCGTAACCAATATATTTATAAACATTATCAAAATATGCAAAAACTAAAATCTGTAAATAGACATCATTTGTTACTTGATCAAACCATCTCTAAAAGTTGAAACAACGAAATTAAAATAACCTTGCCTCACCGCACCAAACATCCATCTCAATGTTCTCAATTGCGATTTCTGATCGAGAATCCTTTGTAACTGTGACCTCATTTTAATCTAGACAAGTCGTGATGTTAAAATAAACGGCTCAACAAGCGGTATTGAGATCTAATCGAAAGTAAGGCCACGATAGGTAATCGTATTCGTTATAATAATGTATCGATGTTATGCATACCTGTGGGTACTCGTAGTTTGCATTAGTTCAGCAGTAAATCGATTTACGAGAATCTAGTCATAGGATGATGCGACAGCGCGACGCGACTCCGGTAGAACAATGTCCGTGAAGTTTTCATAGAAAATACCGCCCTGCTAAGCCGAAAGGCGCTATCTCGATTGGAGTAAGTTTTGGGAAAATTGACTTTTTGTAAATTGTAATTTAAAGGAAACATAAGGATAAAAAAATACTTCCTAGTGGTTTTATTTTATTTTAAGTTAGATAGCGCTATTTGGCTTATACCATTAGATGCGATATAAAAAAACTAAAAGGCCGTATCTCAGAGATAGCGCCTTTCAGCTTAGCAGGGCAGAATACTGCATCAAAGTTCCGTCGCGCCCCGTGGCGGCGCTTCGCGCCTGTCAGCCGTGCCTTGATCGAGGTTTGCTAAACGATAAAACTTATCAGTTTAAATACGTTTATGGTCCATAAATTGGTCTGTTTTTAAGACGTTCATTATTAAAATCATAATGTAAATTATAGTACAGATGTTTGGTCATGTTCATTCAAAAGGTGCAATTATATTCTGCTAAGTGCAAGACCAAGAGTTTAAAAAAGTGATGCTTGCTGAGATTGGCTAAAATCGAAATAACTGTTTTGCTGGAATATAAAGTTTTTCAACATGTTTTCAAACTGATTTATCAACTGTTTTTGAGCCATAGCACAAAAAGCCCCAAAAAGTCAAACAGAGATATCATTTCCAGCTCCAAATGAACTCACCTCCAGGCAAGCTCACGCAAAATAACATGCGTAAAATATTTATCCTCAAAACGTGACGTCATAAAGTTTAAACGTTGAAAATTAAATATGCGACCGCCATTATTAAAATTTAAACGTTTCAAGCGTGACTTTAATGCGAGGAGCCGACAACGGATATGTGATGTAGCACACGAGATTTACTTTAAATTTATATTTTATTCAGTGTAACATAACATAACGCCTGTATTTCGCGAAGGGTTAGGCAGAGGTGTATGGGCACCTATAGTACCCAGATTTTGCCAATTATGTTTAAGTCCCATGTAATAGGGGGAGAGCCTATTGCCATCAACCGGGCACAAATCCAGAATCCGGGCTGCTACTGAGAAAGATAAGAAAACCTAATAACACTGCCCGACCTGAGAATCGAACCCAAGACCTCGTGCTCAGCAGTAGCGCTTGCGACCACTAGACCATAGGCGGTTAAATATTTTCAGTTAATAAGTGTAATATTTTTTTAATCAATTTCAGTTTAAAAGCGGCTGTTTGATATTTTCAACGTCTTTACATACGATTTACTCTACCGAGAAAATAAGGAACATACTGTGTTTGAATTTTTTAAAGATTATGGGCGTTGATGTTTTTAAAAACTATTAGTTTAAAAAAATAACCTAAACACATACAACCTTTATAGACTGTTGGGCCATTCCAACCTTTCCGAAACTGCGTCTTCTACTATACCATTCATTTATTTCATATCACACCTCCTATTTCTGGAAACCCAATTTAGCGATAAATAGTGCAGTAAATAAAAGGATATAACGAACTTAAGTCTAGGCATTCATGATGCCGCATTTGACCGCAGTGGCCAGTGTAAAGCACCATAGTATAGGAAATGTATTGTACATGAAAAGAGGAATGCCCACAAACAATTAGTTGTACTTCTTATTATTTTTTATTTTTTTTTATTTTTATAAAACGTTGCCCCACACTAAGAATTTCTTCCTGTATCGTGGGTGCGTTTACAAACATAGAAACTCACATACACTAACACCCAGACCCGGAACAACTACTTGCAGATCATACAAAGATTTGTTCCGTGAGGGGATCGAACCCGCAACACGTTGCGCAGCAGTCGATCGCTCAGCCACTGCGCCAACTGTGTCGTCAAACTACTATCGTCTAACTATTATCCTACAACTGATTGTTTTTGCTAATCAATGGCAGTAAAATTAAGAAGACCTAGTAGTTTTTTTATAGAATCTAACTCTGTGTTACTGGGGAGTTTGTTGCGTCAATTCATCTTCCCATTAAAAGATTTGGTAGTGTTGTAGCGCCGACGTCGAAAAAGTGCTGATTCTCAGCCCAATATATTTGATTTTGAATTATTTCAAGAGTTTCGGAGTCAAAAATTCTACTACGCTAAACGTCAGAGAAAATTCTTAGTAACAGATACATATAATTCCCAGGCCTATCGAAACACTCCTGCTGGGGTTGCGGGTTTGTCCGAAAGGGATATCGCGGCCCCGGCACACAGACAACGGAAGGAACACGGGTGGGTTTTAGTCAGTAAAAATCTGACACACCCGCTCGCTCTGCCCAGAGCGGGAGAAGTCATTTGATGATTTCCCATCCTCAAAAAAAAAAAAAATGCAAAAAAAATGGCCTATCGAAACACTATCACAGATTAAAGGCTCGTACAGACCGGCACGACTTGTCGCGCGACGCTACACGAACAATACAATTTCTAAGAAAACTTCACAGTATAACAATAGCCGGTGTCGCGTCGCGCGACAAGTCGCGCTGGTCTGCACAAGCCTTAATACAGATGGGACAACCCGCAAAATCATTAAAATAAAAAGCGATTCTAGCAACGACACAATAAAGTGCAATTCAGGTGGCACAGCGCTAATTACCTACAGTTATATTCACTTAGAACTTGCCTCTCTTTCTATCGCGTAACTCTTCGAGCTTCTGACTACGATACACTCACAGAATTGGCTGGAGCTTCAAACCTAAACTGCGGAGTGCCTTATCTGTATTCATCTGTGACACTATTAAAAACCAAGCAGTTAAATGCCCAGCTGTGAGCCATCAAATGGACCTTTAAAACTTAACAAGGTTCTAAAACACCAAATCAATTTATCGTTTACCGGCGCGAAATCACTTACGCACTAACAACGGGTGAAAGTGCAATAACAAGTAACCACACAACGTACTCCACAGCTTTTTCTGTGCCATTTTACTTACGATTAGAAAATTTTCACTTTTCTTTCAATTGAAAATGTTTTGCATTCATTACAGATGTTCGCACGATATTATCTGCGAGATCTATCATAGTATTTAACTAGATAATTGCAGTTACAATGGAGCTGTCATAGATGTGTTTATAACACGTTTCTATGCGTGGTGTGATTTTATTTATTGCTACTTTGCTAGCTTTCGCCTTTGGTGATTGAAGATTGACTGTAGTTGTTGATTTAAGTATTCTGACATTTACGTTGTAAGTATCTTTGTTGTGTCTTAGTAAAATAATTTTCTCGAATATTTTGTGATTGGGTTCCAGCGGTTTCAAGATTTAGTTTTCAAAATAATATGGATTATGGAGGCCTTCTTGGATGGCACACGCACAGAAATAGAAATCACATTAATAATTCCCTATTTGCCAAGAACGCTTATAATTATTGCAAATAAAATATTCAAAAGAAAATAAAGACTACCCCTTAAAACAGACATGCGATTTCATATAAGTCAACCTACATATAAACATTACCTTTGAACCTAAGGATCAACTTGAAAAGTAAATGGATATGAAAACCGTCAATACTCAGAAGGTGTTTAGCTTTGTAAAGCCTCTCAGTTCACGTCTCTTGACCCGAGTAACGGCAATTACACGTGCATTATGGCGGCACAAACATCCGCCATATTGGATGTGTGAAACGTCACGGGGAACAACAAGAACGGGGCCTAAAATGCTGCAGTGACACAATATTTTCTAAATGGTATATTTTTCTTTTAGTTTTATTAATGATCTGACATTTTAGAGTGAGTGACAATTCTATGTACCTACACTAAAAATAAAGCTGAATAGTTTGTTAGCTGGTTTGCTTGAACGCGCTAATCTCCGAAACTACCAGTCGGATTAGAAAAAATATTTTTGTGTTTGTTAGTCCAATTCTTGAGAAATCTTATAGGCTATTTAAAATTATACTACGACCGTTAGGAGCCTAGCAAAAGACAGAAAGAACGCTAAGCGAAAACGAAGTAATAGCGCGGGTGGTCAGGGGGAACAAGAAATTTCACACGGACGAAGTCACGGGCAGACGCTAGTGTTAAAATACGTGTGCGAAGTCGCAGGCAAAAGCTAGTGATAAATATAAAACGTAACATTAAATTAAGCAGCAAATCTCTACAGATGTACTGGAACTACATAGCTTCGAGGTTAATTATTAAAAGTTAATTATTACAAGAGTTACACCAACCATTTTGCTAGGGCAAATTGTCAACATTCGAATACTTCGAACGCTACAAGTACAATATGCAAAATTTAACAGAAGAAGGTCTTGTAAACAATCCTTGAGAACCTTAAATGTGCGGTTGCCATTTTGTGGTTACTAGTCGATAACATCTGCTACGTGGGTTTTTCTATACAATGTGCTCATATCAAAGTTTGGGTAAAGGATAAAACTCAATTTGAGTCATTATCAATATTGGTTTACCGATTTTATGAGAGAAAGAGAGACATTGACGGTTTTCCCGACTTCAGCAAAATCTGAATCTCATAAGGTACAAATAATTGCTAGATGATTTATATTTAGAAATGACAGGTTCTTTATCGCAAACAAAATAAAAATTATAATTTACCTACACAGCTGCGCAAAACTAAATGTTTTAAACACTTCCTAAAACAAAGGATCATCATCCTTTACGTAATGAAAAAAACAACAGAGCGTCATTTTAAGTACCCTTGTTGACTTATGCAGAACGGTTATGTCAACTAATGCTGAAGAGTCGGTTGAAAAAACAATGTGTATTTGCAAAAATACGCAGTAAAAGTGGAAAAATAGGCACCGCGTTTTGTTTGTAAAACAACTAACCTGTTTGAACAAATAGCAGTATTAATATTACAGCATTTTTGGTGCAGCAAGAAAAATAAGTTGTGAGCGTTGGTATTCAGGAAATATTTTTAGAAATATGAAATGTGGTTCATGAAGTTTGAAGTAAGATTTCATAAGCTTAGTATGCAAACTGTAGGTATAACAGTATACCATTTCACTATGTTAAAACCTATAATAATAAGTATTATTATTATAGACAGGAATAAGTTTAACACTACTAAACAATCACAAATCTGGATGCCTACCATGATCTAATTAAAAACGACTCAAAAGCAAGGCATTTCAGTTTAAGTTCTTAAACTGCATCGCTTCAAAGTCGTACCATGACGTCCAATACGCTCAGCGGTATTTGGATCGTTAAAAGTGAATGAAAGATCGCAATCTGTGGCTGAACCGCGCGGCCGCGTTTGGAACGTTTTTGTTGAAAACGAGACAACGCTATTATTGTCAAATAAGTTTGTTTCGCGCACATTATTTAGTGTCAGACACGTTCAGAAGCAAGTAACATTTTATTTGTTCTTAACTCAGTATCATTACTTTAAAGTAAAACAGACACTCAACAGTTTTTTTTTTAAGATTCCACGTTAATACGGTAACTATTGTTAAAATAATTCTTAGTCAAAGTAGATATTTATTTACCTTTTGCTATTTATTAAGTATAGGAAAATATATTTTTTATTTCGACCTAATAAAACAAATTATGTTTCTGTTTCGAACGTACCAGAGTAAACAAAGTTGTGCGAGTTGAGTTGGGGCATAGTGGGCATAGTGTGAGGCAGAATCTTCCTCAAAAAACTCAAATAAAAGTAGTTCATCAGAAATCTGATAGACAAAAACGAATGCGGTTAAAAAAGGCATATAAAATAGGTGTTTTAGACGTTTAAAAGAAAGGTTAAAGCTCACTTACATTGGTTTTTGTACAATTCCACTAAATAGCACTAAAAAACTTTATTTTCTTCATAAATTCACCAAACGTTTCAGTTTATGTTAGAGAAATAGTAACTTTTATTGAATCGCTTATTTTGACAGTTGAGCGTTTCAGTTGAGCTGCTCTATGGACGTCATGGTACCAAACAAGAATGAATGAAACCAAAACTTGCGACTCAGTTTGGGACAATCGCTGTCACATGGCATGGCCTAAATTGAATCGTTAAACTGACGTCATGGTACGAATTAGAAGGACAGTTCAGTTTAGGTCCTAAAATGGATCGCGCTAAGAGCTCGTGGTAGGCATCCTGTTCATTGAAAAGTATTAAATTAACGCCGTTTCTAGCCATTCATAACTAGCTTATTAATCCTAATACAGAAAACTATGTAATTTTAATGATATCAAGGTATCCGGAAACCGAAAATATCATCATAACAAGATTATCTAGAGATTGGATATTCGGATACATAATTAGCCTAAAGTAAATTTTTGACTGAGAAAATAATGGTTTCCATCATTTCTTCGTCAAATATTAAGATTTTTATCTTAATTTAAGAAAAAAAATATTAAGAAGCCACTTCCAAAATATTAAGAAATTATTTCTTATCCAAAAATTTAGTTTAGGTAATTATGCATCCGAATATCCGATCCCGGAATTCCAAAAAATCCGGGAATGCACAAATAATCGTTTAAGTACATAGTATCAAAACTTTTTAACAACCCTCTTAGGGAGGTTACTTTTGCGGTGTTAAGACAAAAATTATATACCTACTGTAAACATTTTTTAACGAAACTCATGGCACGGAGTTGTTCGTCGCTATGATGCCAATTTCGGAACCTTATTTACAACATTAACTAGCATTACTATAGTCAAAAAGTACCAAATTTATCAATTCCGGAATCGGGAGATATGCGATCGATACAAAAGTGCATTCCATATTAGCCAACACCTGAACGTAAGTAAATATACATTCTGTCGATCCCGGAATCCCGGGATTTTTGCGATACAAAAGTGCATAATAGTCAACACCTCAACTTTAGGTAAATACGAGTATATGCATCCGAATCTCCGATCTCTAATTATAACCGACGTCAATGGACCGCATATCTAGTTACATTATTTCATTAAAGCGACGATAACCGACTTTTAATGATTTAAACGATTACTTTAATGATTGGGAAAAAACACATGTTAAATAAAAGCATTTTATTAATAACTTTAATATATAAATATTTTAGATTATGTGTTATGTCTAACGCGGATAAAAAACTGAGAATCACGCAAAATCTATCAAACGTATTTTTCTGAAACCTTAATCATTTTAAAGAGAATTTGAATTATTGATCTTTTAGTATACGTGTTGTAACAAAAAAACTTTTTTTTAAATGTATAATAAATTAATAATGCGTCTAATTTGGGACAGCGCTCCTGGATGGGCGAGTCCTATTACTAGCTGGATGTACGACGCGTTACCTGAGCTCAGTATAGAACACACAAGCTAACCACTCAAGGTCACTGGCATATATCTGTCTTCAAAATGGGAATAAAACAGACCGTGAAACAGTAAATTCCGTCCGTAAAACAATCTCTGGCATTGCAGATAGCCAAAGGCAGTTTTTCTCCTCCAATGGACAATAGTGAGCTCGAGCAGCACGATGAGGTTAAAAGTCAAGTCACTAAAGGTTAAAACAAGCTACGATTAAAGACGAAAACTACTCTAGTCCTTATTAACCTATAAATTGCACAGAAACTGGACTTTAACCGCAACCGTTAAATTCCAGGTCTAATATTTTCATTACTCAATCTTTAAAACAACGACATCTATGAGTAAATAGCGGAACTTACCCGTTGCGTGGCATAGCAGGAGGGGTCGAGACCGCCCCCGGGTCGGAACATCGCCGCGCTAACTGCTGCCATCTGCCGGCTACCTGAGTATACCCTTCCACCGCGACATCGCTCTGAAACAATAAAACCTTCTTTGAGTAAAGAGGAAGTGTTGGTCGTGTTATTAGCTTACTAGATGCCACCGGTATTAGGAAAGTTTGAAGTAGTTAGAACATTTAATTATCACAGAAAATACTTTAACTTTGATATAATTTGTTAGTTGCCGTATTTCAGGTTAGACTTATAAAGGGTATAGAGATTATTTGGATTAAAACCCGAGAGAAGTAGCACAAGAATCAAAAGACCAATTCAAAAAAAGAAACTATATTCATTTTTAAGTTTCACTTACTTCAAGCACATGTGCCTGAAGTAGCAACTAACACTGAACTTAGTCCTAGGACAACCTATCCCCAAATTCTCAACACAAGCACAAAATCTTACTCACAAGAGCTACAACACCCAAACAACCAAATTACAACTCATAAAATCACTGCATTATTCCAACTTCCAAGCAAATATCGCACGTTTAAGAGCAACCCGTTTTGCACTTAAGGACAGTAAGTTGTTCCTGCCCACCGGTAAATTAGTATCGCGTACAACGGGAAGTGTGACTCACAGACCATGGACTTACTGATCGGAAATGGAGCCAATGAACTTAAAGGGCTTACGAAATGAGAAATTGGTATTGGACGTCTATTGGCTTTGGCGAATTGTGCGAGAATGTTATATGTTCAAAATATTTTACGGATGACTGTACTGGTCAACTTAGCAGCTGTTCTAAAGTTGAATCTGCCTTTATTTCGCGCATGACCTTGTTAAGGTATTTTAATTTCTGACTCTCGGAAACCCTGTCCTCTTTCTATGTCCACATTGTGGTTCACTATCGGAAAGTCGAAACACACATTGCAAATATTCGCTCAACATCCACACGTTTACATGTCATAATGCTGGAAAGATATATTAGTAGCTCAACAAAATTCATCTTAAAGATGATAATATTTTAGACGTCTCTAAATGATAGAAAACCGATCTATCATTAACAACGTGTCCAGAAAACGCTCCATACAATCAATCAGCACTCAAAGTTCAATAAACGAACCTTAGTACAAAAAAGTCACAACTTCACAAGCCACGATTGTGCAGCGCAAGCGCATCCGTATGACGCGCCGCGTCAGTGCACTCGGGGTCAATGCCCCTGCTTCCTAGCAGAGACAATTCCCACACAGGTCGCGGTAATGAGTGTGTCAGTACTAACTAGTGATGGTACAACTAGATCGGGACTGAAATGGCGTTAAAATCCGGGAAAGTAATTTTTTATTGCAAAAATTTCGGTATATCCAACATGCTGGTCGTTCATATGAAAGCAGTGGCAGGAGGTTATTATAACGAACTCAAATACTCATGAAATCTCTATTCTGAATTTTGCATCTTAACGAAATCATAAACTCAATTAAATCGCAGATTTAACTAACAATAAAGAGAAAGGAATATCGTATCATTTACATATTACTTTGGATCAATATTAGATAATTGCAATGGAAAATACGGAAGTAGAAATAGTTGCTTGTAGAATTTCTAATAGTTAACAGTTCAAAAGATCAGATTCTATTACCCTTAAATGTAGAAAATCTCTAGTCTCCTTCCTTATTCTAGAATTATCCGAGATTGTTGTCATTGGTCCTTCGATATCGAGAAGGACAAGAACTTACATTTGTCTTAAAAAAATCACAATAAGTAATTGATATTTCATAAAACCCTCCTCCGTCCTAGAAAATGCCATATTTTGTTGCCCAGACCATTGACCATTAGAGACAGATCTTAATTGAAGGAATAAAAAATGAGAAACACTGATATTACCACCAACATTAAATGTGTTTGACATTTCTAAAGAATCTCTTCTGATCAGACTGCCCCTAAAAGATATGATCACCAGGTCATTTAAATCCAGTTCCCGGAAAACCAGAGACACTAAACAACACTAAACCCAGATACAATGGTACATGCTACACAAAGGAATTAGTATAACCTACAATAGAGACATTTAAACAACGTTTGTTTATCGTAGGCAGTTATTTATTGACTAGAAATGTTCCTAGAAAGCCTAAGAGAGCACAATATTCAGAGGTTTATCGCTGTAATAAAATTACTAGTTAACACTGATTTCTATTTACCATGTATCCGCATGTACCGATAGATCTTTGCGGAAATGTGGAAGGAAACTGAGGCAGTCCATGTTTAACTTTAGCATGTTGTTCTCACCGATTAATATTATTGAAATTAGTATAATAATTTGTTCAAAGGAAGGTGGTGGGTTTTCTATCCGGACTGGAATTCATATTTTTATCATTCTCTTTTCATGTTTATGTTCAATTCTTGTTTGGTCTTCCTTCTTTTTCAATGCTGTAATCATCTGGAGCCAGTTTGGTTTTACGAGCTTCAAATACTAAGCTAGTCATTTCGTTATCAACTTCTTTAGTAGTTTCTGAAACTATTTATACATATAAAATGCTTTCCTACATCATCTTCAATAAGTTTTTAATGCCGTTTGGATACAAAGATATAAATATAATTACACATAATTCTAATAATTACTAAGGTATAACTTTTAATAGTTTCTCATTTTCCTAGGTTAAGTTTATCATAATTATTTCAGCAGTAATTATAGTACATAATCGGACACGCTAGTTTAAACGGGCACTCCTACCTTGTGATTATGTCGATGATTTCAGTGGAGCGTGCAAAAATGCATGCACTTCAAACACATGTATGATATAATTATACAGAGGTCAGCAATAAGTAGTCTGAGTGTTAGAATCACCTTGCGAATGCCTTTCTTTGTTTATTATCTTTATAGGGTTCCGTTCTACAAATGCTAAACCTCAATTTCCAAAGGGCTGATGTTGTTACAATTTACAGCAACTACAGTCGTGCTTTTGTCATCATTTGAAGCTTTTGCTAAGTTATTGTCAGGTTAATGCTCTTTGCCTTTTAATACATTATTCTCTGTTTTGTCCCTTGCTTCTTTGTCTTGTCTAGGTCCTTGAGAAAGCCTTTCATTCATAGTTTTACCATTAGATTTTTTTTAATGAAGAGCATTTATACTTAATCTAGGAACATAGTCAACGTGTTAGTAGGCAATCCAACTGCACATGACTCACGACTCGCACTTGGCTAGTTAATTTTTTTATAATAATAGAATGATCACCTCGACATACGTTGGAATTTCTTCCCTGTACTATTGACTACTGAATGATGTTATTAATAATTATGTATTATTGCATTAAATTGGTTTGGCTTATACCATATTTACACACAATAGTTGTATATATATTTTGTTATTTGTTTAGTTCAAACTGATGAGGTAATGTTAAAGTTAATCATTGGGTATCCATAATTTTCTTCCTTGCCGGTATTTCCAAAACAGTTTTAAATCTTTTACAACCGCACATTATATTCTATAGTAAATGCTACAAAAAATTAAGCATAATCCATTTGTAGCACTCCACTACCCAAATTCGTATGAGAAACAGAACATGAATAAATGCTCTAAAAAAGCCACACATATCTATTGTCAAACTGTGGTCATGAAAAAAACAACAACGCACAGTCACATTTCGGGTAATGACATAATTGCAACCTGGAAAGAAATGCCCCAATGACATAAAGATGACTAGCGAAAGTCTCACTTATGCGTCATTATGGTCGAAACCAAGAGTGTCCAATTTTGGCACAATCACAACACTATTGTGGACAAAATGACTCGCGAATTTGATGGCATGTTTGGTAATGGAAGTGCATGAACTCTAGACAACGATAGGGTTGTTAAAAATAAACTAAGGTCGTTCTTATTTTAAACACAGAAGAGTGATTGAATTTTATTACAGTCATTAACTTTCCTTCGAATTTCTAATCCATGCTTTTTCAGCCAATTTTTAAATTTTGATGTAACACATAAACCTTCTTTGCAGTCGGGTAAAAACCTACCAAAATGAGATCATCATCATCATCATTTCAGCCGTAAGACGTCCACTGCTGGTCATAGGCGTCCTCCAAATGGGGGGGTTTGCCATAATCGCCACGCTTGGCTGGCGGGTTGGCGTTAAAATGCATACAGAACTCTGCTGCCCATTCTCTAGTGAGTTCCTTAGTCGCCTTTTACGACACCCATGGGAAGAAATGGGATGGTGCTATTCTTTACATTCGGCACCACACGAAATGAGATACAAAAAGTTTATTTTTTCACTTGATAAACAAGAAAATCTTATTACAGTGATTGACCGGTTATAAACTCTACAAAAACGGCATACTCCTTAAAATTATTTAGTAACCCCAGCTTACTTTGCAATGTTGAACGATGTATGATTGTCGAGTCGTTGCAAATGATGGGAAGTTTTCAGCAAAAAATATGAATCGTTGACCGTCACTTTTCATTGTTTATTACACGGTCTAGGAGTACCTACCGAATAAATGGGAATATAGTTTGTTTGTCAGTTGGCCATCGTTTTCTCGGTTAAGCGTTTCTATTGTAAAATTGTTTAAGTTTCACTGTTTCAAAAAGTGGAACAGTAGAGCATGACTGTCAAGTTTTACTTCTTTGTTTGACTTGTCGTTCTATTTAGTCGACTTTTGGTCTCCTGACTCAAAACACAACCGCTCACTTAACTCTTCTGCAAATGGATTTAAACCACGAATTGTGTCACGGTACGTTTTCACAAAAAAAATTGTTTCCTTTTATTGAATATCATCCCAGTACCTGGGCGACCGAGCTCGGCTGGGGCGAAAATAGAGAAAATAATTTTCCCAGAAATGAGACCTAGCTAGATCGATTTTACGCCCCTATATTGAAATTTTCACCGAAATCGTTAAAGCCGTATTCAAAAACGTGATTACAAATATTTATATATCCAATTATTACTCATTTAATAGTATAGGATACAATAACGCTGAAAAAATTAACGAGCATAAAGAAGAATTAAGCGCAGCATAATATAAACTCAAACTCAAAGCATTTATTTCAATTAAACCATTTACAGGCACTTCTGCATAGTCAAGGAATCGGTCAGTCAGAAATATGAAGCTAGTTGCCCATTCCAAAGCGTAGTAGGTACCTATGGAGAAGAACGGGCAAGAAACTCCACGGACACTCTTTTAAATAAATATATGATTATGTAGTGCTCTCTGATCTATATTAGAAGGTACTTTTAATACGAATTAAACGCACTTGGTTTTGCGAAAACCTTCTACTCTATTATCGCTTATCGCACTAAAAACCATAGACGTACAAGGTGAAATAAATTGTTCGAGAATATTACGCCCACAGGCGTGTTTGCGACATTAAAATAATTTAATTTTCCATATTTCTGGCGTAGAACTAACTATATTGTATTGCAACAATGTTGCCAAATGGTGTGTTTTCTAGAACATGACCTTATCGAATCGACGTGACGAGCTCGAGATATGGCCACTTCACGTAATTGCGAACTGACGTAGTATGACCTACACCATGATAGACATATAATTCTTTGGTTTGTGTATTGTAAGAATCATGGTAACGAAAGTTACCTGCATTCCAGAAAAGGATTGACATCCGGATCATGGCTTTAAGACCACGTCCTGATATGTCGATCAACTCTGCGTTTGTATGAAAAATGTTCAGCAGCATTTTTACTTCAGTCTAGGTAATAATGATTGAGTAAGTATTCGTGGTGTAATCATCATAATTGTGGTCCTTCGAGCCGGATCAGACATATCGGTGGATGTCACTAAACAGTCCGCGTTAAGACCACCACCATATCAAGCGCATATTGATATGGTGATTGATTGCGCTTGTTGCACATCTGGAAGTTTCTCTATACAACCAGATGGACAATTTCTTGCTAACCTTGTGCAGTTTTATCAAGGTATTTCTTTTGAACGTGGCTCTAGCGACTACATCACGATATGTGAGCACATTGAACGTGACACTAATGTGAATCATTTATCTGTTTACATTTACAATATCGAGATTACACCACCTTTCATCATTTTACTATAGGTGATAAAATGTTACCTTTGTTTTGTCTTTTATATGGAGCCAGCTGCAAACGACTTAGCGGGTACATGGTCAGTATTAATCAGTGATCATAGTTGTGATAAACGTTGAGTAACCTGCAGAAACTTTTACTTTACCTACTACGAATAAAATCCTTAGCTACCAACAGCCCACTCTCTACCCAGTCCATCGTTTACAAACACTCCAATACTCCTGTTTTCATACGCAAACATGCTGTATATTCAAATGAACAACGAATATAACCCATTAGGCAAAGAATTTCAGCCTACCACAATAATAGCATTTTAGTCACTCGCATCTTGCTTCCAGGCATCATTATTGACGTCATCGCGTCACCTCAAATTCATTGTGTTAGTTTCCAATGCACCTCGTTTTCTATTTTGCTCTAATGACCGTTGCCTATTGACATACTATCGCTAAGTTAATGACATTGTCCCACTTTAAACTTCCCAAATTGTTCAAAAAAGAAATTGTAACAAGTAACAGCAAAAATACGAGTGAAATCGTTCAATCGGTTAACATCTTTGAGCAATTTTATAGCACACTGTATAGCCATGAGTGGGTTTGAATCAGTTTTGGCCCCATTTGATTTTTGCGTAACCAATATGGAATACGATTGATTTTATATTGTTACATCCAAATCGATGTGAAATCATCCTCCAATGACAAAAGAAACTCCGGATTGAGCCATAAAAGCAAGCCCTTGTTGGGCACAAGTGGGTGCAACAGAAGTTCCAAAAGCCATTTATTAAGAGAAACTCAACTGCTGTTTAATAAAATACCAAAAACTGTTACCGGCGTAGGTCTAAAGTAATAATAAACCCAAAAAAAGACTAAGAACAGAAGACTTACATTGGCCAAACGTAAGAGAGAATGATCCATAGGACCAAAGATAGTTTGCAAAGAGGAAAATTGCAAATAGTCACTTCCGTAGGTTTGGCCTAAGTACTACTTTCCTGGCAGTGTTGAACTACAAAGGACAAATTAATATATACTAGCTAGTAGGTATACTTCCTGGAGCTACGATGGCAGAACTGCGACTGGTCCTTCTGCAGTTTCTTACAAACTGTTGCACTTTCTTGCAGCCTACATTGTTTTATCTCGTGCAATATCGACGCACGCGCACAGTACATGGCAATTTAAATTGTAACATACAGCTAAGTAGTTTTGGATGCAAGATATTGTTATAATATATAAATTATTACCCAATTCCGACTATTATAGGCAGGTATATCGGGCGAAACCTTGTTATTAATTGGGTCACTTTCAATACTTTAAATTTAAAATAAATTAAACTTTCGTTGTATCTCAAATATTTAGAAAACTCGCAAATCCTAAAGTATACCTACTGGGCAATTCGCAAAGGAAATCATTATTATATTGTAAAAAAGGTACAACACTATGTAGGTATCTACAACGCCACATGCGAACTACGCATCAAAACCTGTCGTCGCACAAACCCTGTATCGCGCAAGCAGGGTTTACCGCGCGATCAGCATATATATAACTTTCCGACATCAATCGTCGGACAGTTGCCCACCAGACACGAAACCCGTCTGTTTGGAGGATCCTCCCTTTTCTATAGAGAATGAGTGAACCTTACAACATGTTCCTCATGCCTCTAAAACATTGTAGTGCGAAGTGTCATGGGAAGGCATGACATACATGTTCGATGCAACAGTTTTCCGTATGTAAAGCCGGTGACCAATGTCGGCCAATCAGGGGGGCGCGCCCACCAGTGAAATGCACAAAAGACCGCGCTTTACATGTTGTGGTGCACTGAGTTAACGTTGCTTGAGCGAGCGAGTACATTTATAACAAGAGGCCCTAGCACAAATGCGTGACAAAAACGTAACGTAAATTGGAAGAATTATGAATCGAAAATAATATACTATAGCATTTTAGTAAAAAAAAAATGCAACTATTATAAATATTATGCGCGAACAATTTTTTCAATGTAAAAATCATTGAATTTACGTTAACACCGCGTGTGCTCGGCCCAAAGGCTTGTATCGAAAATATGGTGTGCGGATTATGTTCTTTATTTTATTTTCAATTGAAAGAGTTCCCATTCCGTTTCAACACCGGGTGTAACCACCCGAGGGAGTCTTGAAATAGATCTGAAAATACTGAGCAAGTTGACCTTAAACGTTTCCAATTTGATGAAGAGCTGATGATGTAATGTTAACAAATGGATCAGAAAACGCACCTTTGGTTGCAAACTTATAGTGTCACTTACAAATTGAGTGCTTTGATTAGATCATTTGAATACTTAAACTAGGTTTTCATTTGATATCTGACGTTAATTTTATAACCTCAATTTTCGACGGTGATTTTTTAATTACCATAGTTATCATGGGTCTCACTATACATCTGGCTGGACCTTAGTGCGGATTTCACCAATGAAATTGAACGCGTTCAGCACATCTCGTTCAATAGCTGTCAGTGTACAATATTCCGTAACAATTTTGACACTGACAGCTCTTGAACGTGTTTTAGAAATGCTGATCGCGTTCAGTTTTATTGGTGAAATCAGCACTAAGATCCAGCCATATGTAAACTCGTAATGCAAATAGCTTCAATAACATAAAGACACAACATCACGCCTTGTCTCCTCGAAGGGTTGGGCAGAGGTGTACCTGTAGCAGGCACACCCACATTTCGCCAGTAGCTTCAATAAATTATTTAAAAATCGAACGATTTTAGGCCAGCTTGCACCACAAATCACTGCCTGTCAGCCGCACCATAAAAAACGAAGCACAATGAGTATATATCGTAGCAGATGGCGTTCTATAGTCTCTACCTACCCCCATGAGAAAAAGGTGTGTATTGAATTCAATTCAATTCAACTCTTTATTGCATATCACATGTGTTTAAAAGGTCTTTATAAAATAAATGGCTAAATCAAGTATCTTGACTTGGCTCACGAGGTTGTCGTCATGTGGGATGTGGACTCGATCGCGATCATTGTGCCGATAGTCGTACCAGCCAATGGCTTAGTTGCCAAGAGCCTCGACCAACACCTAAGGAGGCTCTCGTTGGGCAGCTGGATGAAGGGCTTGATTCAGAAAGCGGTAATCCTTGATACGACTCGCATTGTCAGGAGGTTCCTCTCTCTGGAGCCCCGACCGCCGGTAGCTTGGACCCTGTTCCCGATACCGGTGGGCTACTATTTAATATTTTTTTTTTTTTTTTTATATTCTTATATTTAAAAATGTAATTTATAAGTGTTTTAAATTAAATAAAGGAATGGTAAAATTCACATGGACTATTTTATATTAGATATTTTTTCCACTCTTAGAAGAATCATTTTCACACACTCGAGACGAGAACACACACACACTATCACAAAAACACTATCACTGTTTTATGACGAGAAGATCACTCGCACATAATTCCACGTTTTCTCCTTCATGTTACGAACGAAGTATTGTCGCTAATTATGTTTTGTTTAATAGTGCACAGCCTGACTTTAAGTGGTCGCAACCTCATATAAAAGTATACTGATATAGTTAAGGAGGACCCGCGGAGAGCCCGCGAAATTCAAATTGCAAATTGTAGGTTAGTGTCAGGTTGTATTATTGATGAAAATATGATTCGCAACCGTAATAAATATTATTTAATTACAGACGTTATTATCATTAGAATCATTAATACATCTATCTAAGTTAGATTTGTTCTCAAATGTCATGATTACATGAAAAGTAATTCGATGGCAACTACGTACTAGTTTGCCGTAGCGACAAGAGCTATCAAAGAAGAGAGTACTCGCTCAGCGACACTCGCTTGGCGGGTAGAACAATCGCTGGGGGACTCAAGCTTGATAGCACACCAGCGGGAAATCGCTCGTCACCTTCGCGCACTCGCTGCTCGTTGCTCGCCAACTCGTATTTAGTTACTAGCTTCTCTCTTCACGTTAATCACCGGCGATGGGACATGGGGGCTGAGCTTAGGAAGAAAAGCCTCTAAAGTCTAATAAATTCCTTTTTTCCAATTGCTGTTATTTCCATTTAAACCAATATCAAATGTATAGTAGTGTAAATTAAATTGATTTCAGAACGACTCGTAATATTGAAAAAGTCATAAAAATGTTTGAAGTTGTAGCGGAAACTGAACGTTAAGTGTCGATAATTAAAATTGTTTTTCCAAAAACACATATTTGTTTACATGTTTGGAAACTCAAACAAATAGCGAACGCAGTATAGGCTTCTGACTATTAACCGAGCTGAGCTCAAGTGAGACCAAACCTACTAAGAAAATATGAATATTCAAACGAACTTTGAACAAGCACATCAGTAACCAAATACAGAACAAATATTTACTTACATTACTTAAACAAAATATTTAATGAACCTCGTGTATTTAGAAATCGAAATTATCTTTTACTTAGAAAGTGAAGTTATAAAAAAACATTAAACATGAACAAAAAACGTTAAAATATATCCTTCGAGTAACATAAAACACTGATCTTAAACAAAACATTCGAACCACCCATCTAATTCGCGACCATAGCAACTGTTGCTTAACCTATACAAAACACTTCATAATCCACAATCAATATTCCAAACTGAAACTGGGTCAGTAAAGGGTCCAACCACCGGAACCGAACCCAGTAACAGCAAGAAACAATTTTCTAAAAACTGCATTAATAGTCAACGTACAACAAGTACTACTTTCTATAGAAAACGTGTAGAGAGAGACATGTTAATGCCTCGACGTGTTGACGCATATGCCTATTAGGCAATATTGGACATGGTGGCTGCCTCGTTCACTTTGAGGCAGTCCACTTGATTGGTTACTCGAACTTGACTTGTATGATTCACTGCATTGCAGTTAAGTTGACAGAAAGATGGTTTCTATAGAATATTATTAATGAATTGAGTACAATATACAATGTCGCCCATGGGCATGTGCCCGCCCGTATTTTTCTGAACATTCATGATTTTTTTCGTAAATTAACTTTAAAAAAAAATCTTTAATATTTTTATGTTATTAATTTTTTTATTTTTTTAGTAGCGTTTGCCATATCTCCTTTGTTAGTAGCTCGAATTGGGATTTTATTATTTCTGTTTATTATATCTAAAAGTTTATTAGTTATTTTATCGTATTAACTAATATTTTTTGGTAAAATTTGTCGAATATGAAAAAAACCGAAGATGGCATTTTTTCAAAAAAAAAAACAGTATTTATTTTTTAAAAACATAAGTGTAAGTCCATAAAATGATAGAGGGATATTGAAAAAAAAAATGAGAAAAAATTAAAGATTAGAGAATTAGAAAATGAATTAGAGATTAGAGATTGAATTAGAGATTAGATAATTTTCGATAATTTGTCATGAATATTCAGAAAAATACGGGCACACGGGGCATGCCCATGGGCGACATTGTATACAAAGCTAATTTATCGTAATTTACTACACATAAAAACAATTAGAGCCTGAACTTATTTTCTGTTCAAGAAAAGCAAATTGGTATTTTTTTTTAAATGTTATGGTACTTGGCCAATAAAAGTTAAAATTCATACAAACAATATACCGGTCAACTACCGGTAAACTTTGAGTTTTCATAAAGAGCTTTAAGTTTCGATTGCCATACAAGTAAAATGAAAAAGATATTACATATTTTTCATTATAGGCAAAACAGGACGCCAGGCGAAGTTATGGCAGTAAACGGTACACATTTTTATTTTGCGCAAACTGTTACGTGATTAAAATCAGAAAGAACTTATTTACCTTTTACAAGTCTAATCGTATTCACATATTCAAATATTGGGTTCCCACCTATGAAATTGGCGTTTTTTTTCTCACAAATAGAGAACCTCGTTACTTCTATGATTTAAAATATTTATCAATTGCTTGATGTTATATCGAATAATGACCATCATAGACAACTACCAATAGTAAAAAAACCTTATTACTTAGTCTTAAAAACATAAAAAATACCTTATAAATGACTCCTCATTTTGTTAGCAGAAATGACCACTATTAACTTAGCCAAAACTTATTTTTGTCGCTTAATCTAAGTGGCATAACGTTAACTTAGTTTTTAAACATTAGTGCATAAAAGTTTTAAAACATTCGTGTTCATGGTTGTTATATAAATTAAGAAAATATTAGTATGAAAAATGCAACTTCTTTAAAATTCTCCTTACAAAACGCTGATTTCATAGGTCGACCTAGTACCATAAATCAACATAATAACATCACGCCTGTCATCCCCGTTAGGTTAGGCAGAGGTAAACCGAAATTTCTCCACTTAAGTATAAGTCCCATGTAATAGTGATTTACAAGAAAAAAATCCAAACAACTCGACTTATCAATAAGGCGATCTAAACGCGGCTAAGAAAATCCAACTAAGGTACAAGTACTCTCAATCGTGTATAAGTTTTTATCGCCATAAGACAAGACATTTGTCCAATGGAGAGACAGCTGCTAACTGCAGCAAAAAGACACTAGCGATTAATAATATTTTTTGTTCGTATTTCTACGTACGATATCAGATTGAAATCATGGGCTGTCTAACCTTTTTCTCTTGATATGGAAACTGGAATCATTTTATTGTAAATGCGCAGATAGGAGCGACGCGACACCGGTAGAAAAATTGTTCCGCCCGAGTCGCATTGCGCCTATTTGCGGGAACCTTAAGGGTTTATTCAGGAGGAGGTTTTTTGGCGAAATGTGTGTGTACACCCCTGCCCTCTGCGCACAGTTCCGTGTGGTGCCGGACGTAAAGAATAGTACCATCCCATTTCTTCCCGTGGGAAGGGACTCAGTAGAGAATAGGCAGCAGCGTTCTCTACGCATTTTATCGCCATACTACGATCGCCAACCCGCCTGCCAAGCGTGGCGATTATGGCAAACCCCCCCATTTGGGGGAGACCTATGTCCAGCAGTGGACGACTTTCGGCTGAAATGATGAAATGATGACTGCTGCTGTTTCTGCCCAACCCTTCGGGGAATACCGTGTTGTTATGTTTATTCAGGAAATACCTAATGCTCGTAGATAATGCATGCTTTCCTAGTTAAACAACGAAGACACATTATACTATTATAGAGATTGTGTTTGAGCTAGGTATTTATTAGTTCGGTTGTTTGATACTTTCAGTATAGTAAAATTTTAATTGAGCCTTCAACATTATTAGTCCAGCCTAGAAAACTTTACTTCGTTACAAACGAGAAAAAAAATATCCAATATTTTCTTTATGTTTCCTCTGAACATGAAACTGAAATACCTTACTTAACTCACAAATATTACAAATTTAAATATTTGCCTGGCTACCTGGATTAGCACAAACGGTACTTTCATTCCAGTAAACATTTCCCACGTGCATATCCGCAGGCAAAGCTGGTACCATAAAGAGAACGAAACCACAGTATAATAAACTAACAGTATAACGTCGCGGCAGTGACCTTGAAATAATTATCTACGACCGCTCAATTGGTAAACCTTACGCGTCAGTGCGTAACAGATTTCGAAGCGCGTCGTTTCGGCCGTTTTCTATAAAGACATAATACTGTTACTAATTTATACTGTGACGAAACCAACCCGCTACATAACTCCACCATATTATTACATCATACAATCCTTTCATATTAATTCACTACATGATTCTCTCAGCGATAGTGCAGAGATTCAATTTGATCAATAAATAAAATGCATCGCGGAACTAAGCTGGTAGACTATAATTTTGTACCGAAGATTTATTTATTTCAACTATCACTCGATACACCGTATCAAGATCGTAATGAAATTAATATTTTGTAGAGTCTTACTGGCGAAGTGAAAAGTTGCAATATTTCTACTTATTTTTTATTAAATTGCATTTCACATTTACCGTAGATTGAAAAATTATATAGATGATAATGTTATTTTTTTATCAGAAAAATTATGGAATTATACAATGTGAGAGCGCTCGAAAAAAACGTTATATTGAAAGCAATCAACTGGAGCAAGTTACTGGCATAATATAAACTAGCAAAAAATTGTCATTCGCTTCCCTACTCTGTTTTTATCACATTATTATCGCATTGCAAATGCAATGTTTTAAATACCTCTTTTATAAATTATCAAGTTTTAAATAAGCATTGTAATAACATTACAATCGTATTGCAGAAAACTAATGAAAAAATCAATAATTTACTTTGCAAAAAATGTTACATATGAAATGTGACATATTCCATATACCTAAGGGTGTAAAATCAAGATACATTATTATTATTTCACTTACTTAAACTGTCATCATACGTCTGACAGGGGTACGGTACGTCACACAAGTACGGTACGTCTCACAGAAGTACGATGGGAAAGCTACTCCAGAATCAATTCCGAGTCAATTCCGGAAGTAGAAACGCCTACTCGTGAACAATTTTATGTACTATCTACGTGATCATCGCGTCATGTGGGAAGGTGAATGTTGATCAAGATTAGATGTCACTTCCGCGGTAATCTGGGGAAAAACGCACATGACACGTTTGTGATTTCGTTTCTTTCTCGATTGTGAGATTATAGTGAATGGGAAGTTCTTAAGATGTTTGTGAATGACTCCTCATTCCACATAGTAACATTTAACAGTTGAAAAACGAGAGGTGTCGTGGGATACCCTGTTGGAACAAAGTTCCTTTTGGTTTTGTACACTTGGCGAATAAGACCGAAAAAAGTGTAACATTTTGACCGTCACTTTTGTTGCAAAACAAAAGTGTGTTGACGATCAAAATGTTACACTTTTTACAGAGTATAACGTGCGTTATGGAACTCTGCCCCATAAAAAATGGTAGATTCAAGTACAGTTCGCTGTGAAATAGGTCCAGAGTTGTGCGCAAGAGCGTATTAGTTTTGAAGGACGGATATTTAGCTAGTTGCGAGAAGAAGAAAAAAATTATGATAATGAAGAATAAGTCGAACAAAATCACACTACTTAGCATATGTAACACACTTAAAACCATTACTATTGAATATCCTTTGTCCAATACACAAACTCAATAACTTAAGAAACTAAGAAATAAAACATGAAGGATTAACAACGGTATAATCTCAGACCAAATAAAAAACCAAGACAAGAAATTATGTTATCTCTTGCTTCAAAAACGGTGAAGGAAAACATAGTGAGGATGCCTGAGAGATATTTCTCGACGGCATGTGAAGCCAAGTCAAGCTCATGGGCGGTATAAAAACTCTGACACCAGATTAGTCACTAACCACACGAACCAGATATATTTTTAAAACGATATCTTTTCAAAGGCATTGAATACATTTCCAGTCTTTTATATAACTTCAGCTAAGCATGAATAATTTAAGCATGTTTTCATGGAAATGGTTTCAGTTTGAGCTCGAGCTAAAAACAATTATTGCTGGTCTGTTATTTGATTTAGAATGCTTATCATATTAAAGCGTAGAAATAAAGCCTCCATCAACGTGACATGTAAAACACCTTCACGCTTGCCTGTCAAACTTGCTTTTAAATTGAAATTCGAAATCCACGTTTGTCATTCGAAGGCAGAAAAATAATCTATCGCATTTACGGATGCAAATTGACACATGGCAATCGTTTTGTCTTGTCTGTTTTTGACATAATATCTTAAGCATGGGCGTACCTAGCTTTTGACCCAGGGAAGGGCAAATCAGAAATTTCTTGGTAAAGGATCCGCAAAGGTAGCCCGCGATATTCAAATTTTCTTATGTTTTTTTGTAATTTGCATGTCTCTTGTTCTAGTATCTTGATTAAAATATGATTCGCCACCATAACAAATATGAATTTACGTTACTCTATCTCTATATACGTATGTTAGCTTTGTTCTGAAATGTCATGATTTCATGAAAAATTAATTCAATGGAACTCGACCTAGGCATACAAAATCCAGACGGAGACAGCTCTGATTAGAAATGGATTAGAAAAATTGGTTTTAGAAGAGTCAATCTCAATCAAAACGTGAATAAATGTTCTCAAACGTTGATGAACAAAACAATTCGGTAAGTTCAAGATAACCAAACATTTAAGCATTAGTGACTGCCTCGTTGGACTAGTGGGCGCAAGCGCTACTGCTGAGTGTGAGGACCTGGGTTCGATTCCCAGGTCGGGCAGTGTTATTGGGTTTTTCCATCTAGAATTTCTCTATAGCAGCCCGGAGTCTGAATGATAGCAATAGGCTCGCCCCTAATTACATGGGACTTAAACATAACTGGCGAAATGCGGGTGTACTATTTACCTCTGCCTAGCCCTTCGGGGATTACATTCGTAATGTTATGTAACAAAACTCAATTAATTAAAGAAGAATTTAAAATAAAACATTAAGTAACAAATTTAAAATAAGGCCAGTGCAAACCCGGAACTTCCATAATGCAGATTGACTAAACTCTAGACAATAGTTAAGCTACCTCGTTACTAAAAGCTCATTACAGCAATGCTAACACATCTGAACGACCTGAACTACTTAAACACCTTAATTTCCACTCTAAAGCTACTTAACACACTTTAGAGTTAATCTGTGCGATATGTGGCGAAACGGAAAGATCTGAAAGATTATGTTTTGTAACAGAACATCGTGTCAAAATAAAACGTGCTAATAGTGACTTGTTACCGTTTTAAACTAGTGTCACATTTGAAAAAAGAACAGAGATGCTCAACTGTTTAAGAGGCCTATTACAAAAATGCGCGTAGATGCATGATGTCCTCGTTTAAATTGAATACTATTCGTTGGTTAGTATAAATAACAATTACTTGGTAAAAATAGTTCGTTTTCTCTTCTACAATAATATAAAGCGATTTTTTCATTATTTATTTATTTATCTAGCAATAATCGTTCTCCCGATGCATGTTTTGCCAAAAACTCATGTAGAGCTCATTTGAGAGCTCTAATTTGCGGATTCTGTTGAATATAATTCATCATAACATTTTGTTTCATATTAAAAATATTCAATACTTTTATAATAATAGAATAAATTTTTGTTATAATGACTTTTATATAAAGAAAAACTTACTGGACCTAATTCAATTTTCTACTGACAAGGTTTGGAAACAAGTCTGAATATCTCCGAAGTTCTACATCATTTTCGTACGTATTATTTATGCTAAAATAATCTCCAACATTCGCTTAGTAACAACCATTTTTTTTATTGCTATTTCAATTTTTTTATGAATAAAATAAAAGTACTATATATTTCACTACGCCGGCGATGTGCGCTCAGTATCGCAAGAATGCTTCAACGCAGCGCCGAAATGTAAGAGGGCTCTTAACTGTTTGACCGTTTTAAAATAGGGAAGGGCATTATCTAAAGATTCCCTAAAGTCCCACCTCCCAAGCATAATGAAAGCAGTTTATCACCTAAAAAGTTTCACTGACAAAAGCCAAGATAAAGTTCCAATCCGTCAGGTCAAACCCAAGAAAGATGGTGAAATGCATGGCCGTCGCGTCAACGTCATCGAGACGGGTTTTGTCGACGGAAGAACAGACAAAATTACAGATTCACAATCACAATCTGTCATTGCGTCTATTCTTCCGTCGACAAAACCCGTTTCTATGTTGGTCATGCTACGCGTGCTGAAAGTAGTATTTTTATAGAAAAGAGTTCTTGCTAAGAAAATACTACCCAAGCAGTTCCCACAAAAAAAAAAAATACCACTGTCATAAACACTCTGTATCCATATAAAAAGGTGAAAATATAACCACGGTTAGGTTTCATGGTTTATTTCAATCACGTTTCAAGGCGACACTTTAACGACATTTCGCTACGTTTCCCACGTTAGTAGATTACTATATCGTGCGTAGTTGAAGTGTAGTTGTAGGGAGAATCGTGCCTACAACTACTTACCAAAGTTCTTGTGTAACTGTAAAAGTGATTCACACTAACTTGTCTAGGTACCTACTCTGGTAAGATAATCGTTTTACTGCAATAAATGGTCTCAAAACTTGGCAAAGAATTTCCATTCATAATGTACAGACACTATGTATTTTTAAAGTTAATTATTTTGTATATAAAAAAGGCAAGAAATATATTCCATTTGAATATTTCCGAGTCTAATTGTAAAAATTAAATGTAATTTAAAAAAAACTATTGAAGGGAGGAGACGCCAGAGGCCTTTCATCAAGAAAATATTAAAACTCTTCAGAACAACAAATCTTAAGCAACAAAAACATTCTACGAATAAATTCAAAATATATGACTAACCAAATAATAAAAATCACACAACGAAACCAAGTAATAGAGCGCTGCATTGCATACAAAGTAAAAACTCCGGAACTGACATTAACGATGCAAGTAGTCAAAAGCTTGCAACACTTTAACACATATTACTACAATGCATTAATAATGACGCGATATTTTACGTTAACATTCAAATCGGATGCGTACGCGCAGCTGACACAATAAATTACGCAACGTAAACTAAGTAATTGTCGAAATAAGTAGAGTGTAACGTTCACACACGATGCCTTCACGTTAACGATAAACATAAGGAATTATATAAAACTTTTGATCACTTTGGAGTTAATTGTTCAACACCCTCAATTTTATCTGCCATGGTAAGTATGATATATTTCGAACAGTACGTACGTTGAAAATCGTCTCGTATAAAAATTATATTAAAATCTGTAGATTAAAAGCTATACATATTATAAATTAAAGTCGCTTTTCGTGTTTGTCTGTATGACTGCGTTGTTCTTCTAAACCACGCGACAGGTTTTGATGAGGTTTTCAACATCGTTAAGAGAATTTATTCCGGAAGGTTTATGTGTATAATATGTTAATATTAAAGTAACATATAACTAAGAAATCGATGTTTTGTCAAGTAGCAAAAACCGTGCGAAGCAAGTAAGGAGCGGGTCGCTAGTCATATAAAGGGTTTTCCAATAAGAGGTGTTATTTTGATATTCAAAGAAAAATGCCATTTTTTTATATAAATGATCGGATTTTTATTTCATTATAAAGAGGAAGGTATGCCGTTAATAGTGGAAAATAACATCAGGTAAATGACCACCACGACCACGCTTACAGGACCATATCCTTTTTATGGAATTTTCCATAACCAAATCGCAAAGTGGCTGCCCTATGTCCTCGATAGTCTCACGAATTCCATCTTTGAGGTCTTGAATCGACGCTGGGCTGTTGGCGTAGACCTTCTCTTTCAGGTGGCTCCAAGGAAGAAGTCGCAAGGTGTTAAATCAAGTTTTACGAACCGTCTCTGCCAAATTTTCACCATTTTTATAGTGATTTTTAATCATTTCAATGCGTTGTTGAAGCGTGTATCGTTCTATTTAATAATTTCAATGCGTTGCTGAAGCGTGTATCGTTCCATTTTTATTAATGGCGTAGTTTCTACTTGTCAAATGTCAAAAAATTACAGCGTCAAAAGTGACATCTACCGAAATAGCGGGCTATTCAAAATAACACCTCTTTTTGGAAAACCCTTTATAAACAAAAATATGTGTGCATGTACTTTCCGATCTTGTTAAAGCAATAAGTGGGTAATTGAATGTCTCAAAAGTAGAACAATTAAAAAGTTCGCTCTCAATACAATCGCACAATAAATCAAATAAAGATAATGATGCCCAAAATCGAAGAACAATAGCAAATCGATAACACTGAACACCAAGTGATCATTATGTAAAACCGATTATTAAACGATAACCGATCAATCAGAAATTAATCGATCGAGTAACGGTTAACGCGTTAACCTGAACCCAATTCTATGTTATTATAAGCGAAACATCAGTTCGTAATTATTAATTTATTCCGACATTAATATACTCGTAATTTGATACTAAAAATTCGATATTTAACGAACCTATAAATAATGTTCTGAAATAAAAAAATAAAATATGAGTTGTGTTCAGTCTTTGTAATAAAAGATCATGCAAAACATCAGAAACTGTCGATCGTAAAGAACCCAAAAAATAAGCTCCTTGGAACAACGAACGAAAATAACTTGATAGGCTTAATAAACATGCGAATCCTATAATGGTTTTCCATCCAATCGCTGATTTTAACATGGAATATAGAAAATATCAAGTACAATAGGGATGTAGACTAAAAATTATTTTTGTCTGTCAGATAGATTATTAAAAAATATTGGATACGTATTTTACTTTTTTCACCTAGTCAAAAGATTACGGCAATACATTGAGTAGGTTAAAATGTGGCATGACGTCACTGGCCGGTAGATTTTATACTGACTTTTGACGTAGCGAGCCCCTACTCCCCAACTTTAATGCGTTTTAACTAAACCATAAAAAAATACGTGTCTAATATTTTTTTTATTATTTCACTGACGGACTAAACAGTTTTTTTTCCAGTCAACATCCCTATTACCTATTTGCACCAACGTTGTTTTCGTCTTACGATATGATGCACACACACTAAACACACACACACACTTCTAAAGGACTTGTCATATCAAAACAAATCGGATGTCTAAAGTCACCTATTGACTTCAAGAGGTGACTTTTGACTTCAAGAGGTCACTTTTGACTTCATAAAGATGAGCACACTACAAAGGTTAATCAAAAAGTAATTCAATCATAAATCAAATCATACAATTATAATAGTACTTACTTTGAATATTAACAAAACACAATAACGACATTAAATAAATCAAAAGACGTAATGGAAATTGCAGTGTCAAATGTCACGAATCTTCTGAGAACCAATCAAACGCTTTTAGTTTTAAGCTATTCCATTTTTTCTAAACATAAAAATGATTGATGAATGTGACCTAATGATAAACAAGTTAACAAAAATAATAGTACACACGCAAATTGAAACAGATCTGGCGTCTCTGAATTAATGCAAGAAACGACTGCAAAATCCGGTTGGGATTTTGCAGTCGTCACGCTAGGGAAAGGTAAAGAAACCTCCAACGAGACACATCAAAGTCTGAGCGATTTTCTTACGGAAAACAGTAAATCAGCTGCTCTTTCCCCGAAGCGGCAATGGGTCACTGTTCGTAATCCATAGACGCAAAGCGGAGCCATTAGCGGTAGATAACTGTACGCGACCGGTAGCCGAGTGCAAAAACTGTGAGATGAGGTACAAGGTGTAAGAGGTTGGAGAAAAACAAATGACGGTGGTAATGATTTTCTTGCAGGGTATGATTAAGTTGATTAGGTAGTTGGTTTACAGACAAATTTAGTGATTTGAACAATTATTATTGTTTCTTATGTTTTTCTTAGGATCATCATTCCTTTTGCCGATCCTTTTTTAATTTATTTGGGGTCTTTTTCTTCCATACTTCTCTATTATTCTTGTCGGTACTCGCCCCCTTTCCAGCCATATCATCTTCCACACAGTCCATCCATCGTATTTTTGTTCTTCCCCTACTCTTATAGCCACATTAAAACTCAAAACTTTCCTCACGACATTTTACTCCGTATTTCCCAAGATATGACAAGAATAATTCTTGTTTTTTGCTACCTGTCCTCGAAAGTTAAGAAAGTAAAGAGGTCCTTGTCAAATAATACTCAAATCTTTAACAAGTTGATTTGCGTGTTATAAATGAAGACTACTCTAACAATTTTTAACCATCATACTATTATCTATTAGTGCTTTAGTGAACTGTCTGATTGATTAACAGGACCACAAATAACAAATAGCCTAAACTACTCATAACATGAACTCCAATATTTTCTTACAGGATAGTGCATAAAAGAAAGATGCTCGAAAGGGGGTAAACAATAAACCATGCTGCGCAAAAACGAGTAGGAGGATTGGTAATTGATAGGCAACCTGAGATATAAAACTTGTATCCCTCATAACTTAAACCCCCTTTTAAACAGCTCGATACTTCAGCACCGTTTCTAATTAATGTGACTGTCTACTGACACCTGACGTTACGTGCCATACTGGATAAGGTTTGTTTAACTTAATTACTCCAGCACTATTGGTAAAGTAATTTAAATTAACATAAAAACGTACAAATAGACACTTATGTCAGGCAGTAAATGAACACTGTATATGGGTGTTTCATTGAGTAAAAAGTACTGTTTTAGGTTATGGTTAATGTGTCTTCAAGACTGCATACTCCAAAGACTTCTACCGGTTTTTTAGGTTCTGCTTCGATTTTCTGTCACATGTGTTAGAGCAAAATATAAATATGCATATATCTACTTCGTAGTACGCCTCTTCTGTTGAGTGTCTCTAATTCCCAAAGAATCCATTTCACAAGCATTCATGAGTGCATTCTTGTGCATAAATACATTTTCATGTATTGCGCGAGACTCTTGCACTTTAGATAGATTTTTTGTAAAGTAAATTGTTTTTTTTTTTAAGACATACCGGTGAGTATTTACCAGCCGTTTCATTGTAACAGAACCGTCTGATAAATTATACAGGTTTTCATATTGTGCAGACTCATAAAGCTACTAACAAGTTACTATTTTTTACATCAAAAAATTGATAAGGTCAACCAGCTTCCTTACTACACTGAAAAAACGAAACAGAATAAATCTCAGAAACCAATTAAAAACATAATTTTATGACGTCACAGTAGATTAATACCCGTATTTTGCCGTTTCAGTGCGTCCAGCAAAAAGTTTTCAATCCGTGAAGGTTGACTAAAAATATAGTAGGAACTGTTTTTGTTGCAACTAAGACGTGAAACGGTTTACGTCAAATTAAAAAACAAAAACAAGAAGCCTTTATCGTCTGACATTGGTAGTAATATCAGTTAAGAAGACGTTAAAAAAAACATCAATACGTCGTTCCTAGAGTGCTTTTCATCAAATAGTTTCTTTGCCATAATGTTGGCTCCACTGTTAAACTTTAACAACAGACCTAATAGGTAGCGCCATACCGTATTTACCTAATAGGTCCGTTGATATAGTTTAACAGTGGACCCAACATTACGGCATAGGAACTATTTGATGAAACGTACTCTAAAGTATATGGGGAAGATAGAACATAAATAATATAAAGAAAGAAAAATATTTTATTTGGGACACGCACAGGAAATAAGTACAAGGCTTTAGGGTAACTGCATCTATCAGCGTTAGACTTACTTAAGGCGCGGACTGACTACGATTTTAAACGCTACAGCTGCAGTCACACAACTTCGTCTGGGCGCTATACGGTAGCCCGACGACTAAAATATGACCGCAATATCTATTTTCACAATTACAGAGCATTAAATAAGGTTGAAAATCGAATAAATATTTGAGTTGACGATGTGAGTAAGCTGCGAATGGGCATTTATTCTACGGGTTTTATTTAGATTATTCAGAATATACACATTAGATTAAAGAATTGTCTGGTTAAAGTTATAAAATAATGTTTATTCTATGGAACTCAAAAAAAAAAAAAATGTTTTCGCTGAAAATACGGAGATGTTCGACGCCAAAGTTTAGTTTTGTAAAGTATTTTTTATTGGGAATATCAAACTATATTCTACTATTCTATTCGGTTAAAATTTTACTTTAAACCCTTCTCTGTCCACTGTATTTTTTGCGTCGTATATTTTCAGTGCGTTACGTCATACTCGACTATCCAAGAAACCAGTTTTTTGTGAATATTGAGGTAACACCGCGCCTTAAACTGACTGTCAAACTCATGTTAACAGCTGCGATGACTGGCTGACTAAAATATTTACCAGAACCTTTTAGTCACTGGGTGTAAATTACTGAGTCCTATAAAGATCTACCTACAAAATGAACGTAAAAACAAATATTTTTGTAAGATGCAGATACAAATTGCATGTAACACCCACATTATTCAATCCCATATCGCTTACCCCCCATTTCTTCACAAGCCGGCAAACAAGTAAATACATTTCCAGTCTTTAAAAACGACTTAATTAGTATTTACTTTAGCACGTCTGAAATTTATCGCATAGTTTTAAACCACGTAACGCGGTATGCTCGACGTGTAATTGAGCATTGTTCCCGTGCTCACCCCACTTGCCAATTGGAGCATAGCTGCTCGTCTTGTATTTACATTTGTATACATTACTCAGTTGCACTGAAATAGCCTTGAAATGCTGGCGATGACAAGTGTTTTCAGGACTTTTTTATGGCACTTAAACATTTTGTTAGAGGATTAGGAGCTACTCAAATCATTTTGAAAAATTAAAAGTTGTTTTATTTAAAAATGTATACGTATAAAGAAACATTCATGCATTTAGAGACATTAATCTTCCAATGCAATAGTTTCAGACCCTAGGCAAATATGTATAGTTCATATAACTACTTGATCCAAGCAGGAATTGAACCAAACGACCTGAAATTTGCAAATTCAATAATTTTAAAAGAATTAAAAAACATTGATATTCTACGTCCTGGTCAAACATTTCAATGAGAAAAAAAAATACAATACACACTTACACCACCAGTAGGTACCAACATTAGCAAGCTAACATATCCACTCCAAGCTTCGTAACAGCGTTTAACATTTACCTGAAACAACCAACAAATAAATAAATTACATAATAAATAATATTAAATTAAAAAATATTGCCATAAACAGGTTAGAGAAAAATTTGAGACCCTGGCTCCAGAGCTAGGTTAGAGTACCTGTACTTCAGGAGTCAGTGACTTCTTCAACTTAGGTTAAGTCTAAGCAGCAGAAGGTGACAAAATTATCTTACTTAAAATTAAATTTAAAAAATAGAATAAGAATAATTAATTAGAATTGAAGCAAATAATACTACTCGTAAAATGTTTTACAAAGCGTTTCGTCAGACGCCATTATTTTAAACGAATGCCTGTATCTTGTAATAATGAATGTGTTACAAGATAGTCAGTGATTGTTAGACTTTCACAGTTCTCTGATTGATTAGATAATTGTTCACACAAATTGCTACATGACAAATAAGTTGTGCCAGCCCACTTTTCTTATGTCATAACGCCATAAGATACGACTGTGGTAAATCATTAATGAAGCGGAATTTAATTAATTTTTATTTCAGTTCCTGAGTCATTATTTTGTACCTACAAAATAACAGCATCATACTCAGGTAAAGCTTTCTAGTTGTACTTTTATAGGTGCAGCACAACAAGAATAGATTCACAGAAGGAAGAAAGCCTTACGTATAAAACAGTATAAGGAAATCCTCTATGTATGTAGACTAGACCCAGGAAATGCGACTTAAATACCTATAAAAAACTGGCATTAAACAGTAATATGAAATATTAAAGGATATGAAAGATCTTGGCTGTTTAGTTACAAAGCAAAACAAGAGTGTTCACAATATTGATGGAGTTCTGGAACTATGGAGAAGTGTGCTGCGTGACGGTGTGAGTGTGCGTGATCCATCGCCGCCCGTTCGATGTCCACCGCGCACAGGATTTGATAGGATGGATGGAAAACAGCACATAAAGTAATTTTTTGCTCCCTTGGTGTAATTGCTGTGTGGCGTTCCAGTGGGAGGATAAATAAAAATAAAGAGGTAAAATTAGTGTTTTTGTTTGTACGGGGTAATCTCTGGAACAACCAGTCGGATTTGAAAAATCCCAATTCTTGAGGAAGGTTATAGGCTATTTAACATCTCGCTACGACCCTTAGGAGCCGAGCATAAATAAAAAAAAGTCAGTAAGAACGCTAAGTGAAAATGAAGTAATAATAGAAATAAGTACGGGCGATGCGATGGGGCGGGGTGGGAAAGGGGTGAAGAAATTTCACGCAGACGAATTTGCGTGCAGAAGCTAGTAAATAAATTAAATAAATTTAAAAAAACAGTCTTCAGTGTCGCTTTAAAATTTTACTGAACCCAAAATATGAAATACTTTGTACAAAAACACAGAAACAAAACATAAACATTCCCCAAAAAGCTTTGACACAATTCCACAGTAATTTGGACATTATGCAAAACGATAATAATCGCTCAGATTCGCAAACGGAGCCACAGGCGTCATTCAGCTAAACAAATACATAATTACACGTTTATATCACAATGGCCGCCATTACACCTCTTACATAACGCTACATACTGCAACTTTTTCTTTTACTCTGACAGAAATGGTTTTACAATATTATGATTGTCGGTATTATGTAAATCTGTGGTTTTCGTGAAATACGATAGGTTTTATCTTGATGTTAGTAAATATGTGTGTTTGTCATTTAGGATGAGACTGGGCAATTTGCGGTATCTACTTCACATTGGTGAAATAAATCGATATTTGTTAGAGTCGAATACCTAGTGGAAATAGCCTTCAATCTCAATTTCAGTAACATGTTCTAAAAGGTTGTGTTTAGGATTAAAGTATCTATCTAGCATGTAATGTCCCACAGCTGGGCAAAGACCGGGTCCTTCTCCTTCATGCACAGATCAGTCCTCTGCCAACATGGGCCAGTCCTTTCGGTAAGAGTAATAAACTGCCTGAGCAATTAGTAGCAAAATGGGGCCTTACTCATTGCCTACGCGCATGATAAGGATCCGTTTCACTCCGATGCCTTGCCAACATTAAATGTGGGTTACTTCGGTACTCTTGTTTTTTTTCCTTCCCCAGTAAACATGGAAATTTATTCCACAGCCGTTATCTACAAAATACTCGAAAACATAAGTTCAATGACTTCCGTCAGTACAATGACTCGTATATCGGTGAACGATTTGATAAAAACAAAACGTTTGCGAAAACATGGAGGAGGTACCTACTTCATTTTAATGATCCAACAGTTTCCTTTGCCAATTTATCGAATACTTGCAACGCTACAAAAGATAAAACACGAAGAACTTATTACCATTTGACAAGTACTTAAACAAAGAAATTGAACCTTTTAAAATTCAAATGCTAAGCAGTTCTGGTGCTTAATGTGCAGTAATAAGGATGAAGGTTGGTTTTTTCGATAGCATTGTTTAAAAAGAAAATTCGAGATAATAATATGCTAACGACACACTATCCCTCACGCGATGTCGATGCAAGAATAGTAGCGTTCGTATAACTGAGTAAATCCACGCAATGAGAGGTATAAAATTACAAGAGGTATAAATTCTTTTTGTTGACAATATTTCCTTTTATGTAGATATGACATACTTGTTGGAGATTGTTTTTTCTTCGTGTAGGCTGTGTGCACAATATTTTATCATGTTTACGCCTACGGAGCTAGCGATGTGAACATACTATACATGTGTACATTTATCGCATCATATATGGTTGTTAATCAGTCATGGATGATCTGCGATTGCATTTCTATCTGCGGAATTTTGTTGGAATTGAAATTGTTGACAGTGACGTTAAGTGTCTAAAGTGTCTGCGGATAGAAGTTTATTTCTTGCTTCAAAGCAATTAGGATTTAACATAGCAAGCCATTTTTGTGTCGTGATATCCCAGTGGTTAAGGCCGTGCCTCTCATGCACGTATTAACGGTTGTTGGTTCAACTCCAGGCAAGTAGGTACCAATGCGACTTTTTTTTTTATAAATTCATGTGCTTTCCGAGTTTATCTTGGACATTACTGACATCGGTGAAGGAAAAACATCTTGAGGAATCCTGAACTTATAGTAAATTTAAGTTTGAAATCGCCAATCTATCTTGAGCAAGCATGGTGATCAATGTTCGGGCCTTCTCTGTATGAGAAGAGGCTTTTGCCATGCAGTGGGACTATTAAGCTATTATTTAGAACCAAGCGCAAAGCAGAAGACTAACACCTAAGAATCGATAAACAAAAGCTGAGCATAATTTTAATGTTTCACCATCGATTATTTATTCTGCAGAATCAAAACTATCCAATCGTGAGTGCTTCATTGTACCTGTATTTTCTCGAACATGTTCCTCACTAATCAATCTCTCTCTCAATTTCCAATTTTCTAGAAGTCTGGCAAATGCTTTCAATTGTTTTCAAGCCATACACGTTTTCCAGATAACTGAAATTTCATTTTCTACAGACTTTCATCGTTTAAACTCGCATAAAACCCTTCATCAACTTTCCATCAAATTATTCAGAACAATTGTTCCGAAAATTTGAATATCGAGTCGGCGCGTGCGCTGCGCCCGCGCCGATCTTATGCAAGCCGTATGTAGGTCGGCCGCAGACGCCGGAGCAACGTTATCTCGATCGTAGTAAGTTAATGCTGGTATACAAATTGTAAATAACTGTATTTTATGTACATCTTAAGCTGTTACGTTTATAATTTCTGTGAAGACCTCTGGGAATTAAGATTGAAGCCCTTTGTGAGATTGAAGATTGTTGCTCTCAAGAAAGAGGTTTTGTGCTTTGAAAGTCTCACAGAGGTTTATGATCAATGTAATTTTTGGCTACATGGTTTGTTTCAAAACTATCAGATGAAAATGTAAACAAATGGATGACAAAACGTATCAAATTGTGATGTCACTTACAAATTAAGTGCTCTAATTTGATTATTTGAATACTTAAAACCAAAATTCTAATTTTAAATTACCTCAAAATTGTTCTTATTTGACAACTGGGGTTAATTTTATAACCTCAATGTTTGTCGATGACTTTTCATTTGCAATTTAATAATGTTATTCAAATAAAAATTGTTGGAAAAACTGGTGTGCTATAAATTTGAAAGCTTCTAAATACAGATGAATGTGACGAATTTCCTTTAGTTAGTGATCGATTAGGTACGCAGTAATTTAACCTGAAGAGGTTTAGAAAATGATTAGTTGTTTATACTTTTATCAGATACTTTTGGTACAGACCGTAGTCACTTCATTGTTCAAACTATGATATTATTCCACATACGTACTACATAAAATCATAGTCCAACATTTATGATATCATAACCTTTTTTGTTCTTAGCTGTATTTTATGCCACCATTGTTATGTTCATAATAAAAATAAACATAAAATAATAAATTTTATTCATGTTTCATGACTCATGAGATATTCAGATCTTCGAACCCCATATAAATCCCCTTCCCAAGGTTGAGTGTTACATATGTAATATCAACATAATAATATCAATATAATATTGACATATTTTTAGAGTTCGTTTCGCTTTTGCACGCACTTTTTCATGTTAAGCAAATGGTAGATGAATATATTTCAAAGCTATTTTAGTTTATGCATATTTTTTCCCCGAATTGACCTCATCGAAGCTTACCTCTTACGTGGCCTTTTGACATTTCCCCCTTGACTTTCTGACCTCCAAATCTTTCAGGTTTTTTCCAAAATCCTGGTAAAATCCACTACAATGTGTTCTTTTGCTCCTTTGGGCAAGATTGGCATATCCATCGTATTTGGACTAGTTCAGCACAATGAAACCACTTACACAGTCGTACCTACTAGCTAGTAGCAACACGTGGAGGTAGGCAAGGACTAGATTTCGAACTACCTTTCAAAACTAACAATATCAAAATCGGAAATCCACTTTAGTTTGTGGAAGCGTGTATCGAATTATTCCTAGAAAACAGATTTTGCCGCCCACATATACAAATTAAGTCCTCAACAGATAGAAATATCAAACAAAATGAAGTTATAACATTTTATAGACATTTACAACAAGGAAAACAGCCTTGATTAGAATTCAAATTGAAGTTTCCTAATATATTCCGTTTCAAAGACAGTTGACGGCAATTAAATGGCGGCGATAGATAAGCCTTATCATAATCGTAAGGAGAAAGCCGTTGGAGACTCCGACTAGGTTGTCTTTTTATGGCTGTATTAGAACTCGGCAAAGTTGAAAGTAATTTGTAAGCGATTGTAAGTAATCGATGGTGTAACACAGGAGGTAGATAAGGGACAAGAAGACAATGAAGAAATTAAGGTTTTTATTTTATTTTAGGGAAAATTTTGGAAACAGTTTATCATTTATAGAGCCAATGACTTCTTATTAAATATTATCAATTTGACACAAACCGCAAAATACTGAAGTACATATAAAACTTGAATATAACATACTGAAATCTAGCCACTTGGTTATATTAATCAAATTCTTCCAATAGAGGTTTACCACATCTATAAGCTGGATTTAACTTACAACCGTCAAGTGAAAGATATAAAATGTAGAAGATATAAATAAAATACGATTAATTTCGTTGAAGCAATTAATAACATGAGTAAATATGATTATGATCATTAATTTTGCTATACTAATAGTGACCGGTTTACAACATTCCCTGGCATCAATTTATACATTTAAAAGACTTATCGTTAAATTACCGTTGTGCTATCATAGTACGAACCGTTGCTCCGACAACGTTACTATCAGTATTAATAAACCCTATATTTTCATAACTCCTAAAGGCATAACATGAATATATCATGTTATGACTTTAGGAGTTATGATAACACATTTATTTTCATAGACAGTCTTAGTCTGAACTTAGGATAAAATCGTCAGGAATTCGTGTTTAACACGAATATCGGGACTCCAAAAATTGATAATCATTTTAGGCCACTGAATTATGTAGTAGCCTACACATAATTACAAGGCTTTAGACAGACAGGACGCATTCAAGCCATGAAAATGTTGAAATTAAACCTTGAAAACCAACTCCGTAAGAAAAGGTACAAATAAAAAAAGTAACTGCCCAACCTTACTTTTCAATACAAATAAGTAATATAACTAAATTGCAACAGTTTACCCACGAAACAAACCATTCAATTACAAATTGAAATAATTGCCTGAGAACTGTAAGCGGACTGTGTCGAGTGATCGACTATATTAAATCGAACAAGCAGTTCGCACTAATAGCAGCTAACAAAATTTCACGCCCTACTGAACTTGATAAATTTCAAAATTCCAATTTTCGGACTTGAGAAGCAAGATTCGTACATAGGGTTGTCGAAGATAACAATGGCAAGCTTAAACATTCAAATCTGAAGGAAGATTAGAACCATCTTCAAAACAGAGTCACAGATACAGTACTTCTATTAGGTGAATTCAATTAAATTCAGGCTAAAGGGTAAAATCCATAATGAATATAGATGTTTTTACATATTTGAATATTTAGTCAGATCTACATTATCTCTAGCTTTCATTTTGAAGGAAATTCATGGAAAATAAAGAAACAAATGCCAACATTTCTTTATCTAGAATGCATTGCCACAGGACATTCAACTTTGATACATTTAACTGGTCCACTGATAACAGTTATATTCAAAACGTGATCAGGCAATTGCCACATTTCGCCTCGGTTCTCCGTTTGCTTAACCTAACCCAGCTCTCCGAGTTTACTTACATTTTACCGGCGACATTTTATCTAGAGATCTTATTCTATCCTACTAAGGTTTTATAGCTTTTATTGTCCTTGTCTGTTATTTCAACGAAAGGAGTTTTATTACCTTTCTAGTTTATATGAGTATTTAGTGTGTTATCTTTATCAACCAATTTTTTTTTAATGTAGCAATCCTTGAGGAAACAGAATTGACTTGGCACATACATTTATGTTGATGTATCTCTTTGGACTAATCCACCGCCTGCTTGGTGGATTACAGCCCACTCCCTCTCGAAGAGAGGAGGCATACGTCCTAGAAGTGGCATTATAGGCTGATTATGCTAACCCTGTCAAAGAACTTTCCAATGTCAGCCAACTAAAACGCATCATTCAGCTTGTCTTATTCACGTCTCTACGATATTGGACAAAGTGAAGAAAGCGACCGGCTCAAAGCTACCATTTGATACTTAAATTCACTTAACATGACAACAACAGAACCGAACCGCAGCAAATCTCTCCCTAACAAACAATTAAACTTTCATTCACAACATCTATTAATTACAAAACAACTTTCAATTAATATTTTAACTTCAGTCAGCCCTGAACAAAACAGAGATCACCAAACGATTTCTAAGTTCTCATTGCTTTCTCCAAACACTTACTGAGTTTATATTTGCACCTATGTCCATTGTTCTCAACAGAACACTGTTTAAAAAGGCTGGTGAAAAAACGAGCAGATACAGATTGCATTATTGTACCTTTTCAATGGGTTGGAAGAGTATATGGGTATGTACTCGTATATAGGTGAATAGAATACGGTGATGAAGAAAAATCTATGAAAATAATTCACAGATTTTTCTTTCTCTCAGAAGACGTTAAGGGAATATATTGCGTCAACGTTTAAAAAGTTTAACATAATTGGAATTGTTTTTTTTTTGGGTATTTATGATCTCAACTAGACAAATTGGTTTCGGCTAGTAGGTACTACTACCGATGAACAAAATGCAAAATGACGTTACAGTGAGCAGTAAAGCACCCTGCAAAAACAAATCACGTTTGACTCATTTAACATTAAACACTAAACTGACACTAATTTCTAACAAAGAAACGTCTAGAAATTAAGCAGAAAAGAAAATATAAAGTGGGTGTAACAACGTAATAGTAACATATTAACAACAACACAAGGATTGCATAATACCAGCTAATGATTGTTACATACAAACTGAAGATATTATTAGTTATCGTCTCATTTACAAGTAATACGTAATACGGAATGTTTACTTGTATTTGAATATGGAGGTAGAGATCAGACGGATTGTGATATTATACGCAAAACGAATAAGCCGAGAAAAATTACGAATGGTAAAGAAGATGCTGGTTAAAATAATGAAGTACTTAGTAATGAAACTAATGATCACATAAGAAGAACGACAGGAACAATTTTTACATCAAATGATTGACAACTTTCACAAATGATTGACAATGATAATGTTTACATCAAGGATTTCAATCATTCTGATCTATCATCATCATCGTGATGATAGATTAGAATGATTTCGTCTTTCAGCCGAAAGACGTCGACTGCTAGACATAAGCCTCCCAAAGCACTGCCACTTCGACCAGTTCTGTGCTTCTCGCATCCAGCGGATTCCTGCGGCCTTCACCAGGTCATTGGTGCACTTTGTCTACAATCTATCAGAAGAATCAAATCGCAGATCATCAATCACACAATTTATAACTCAAAAAACGATGCAGACATCACCGCAAAACAACTTGCTAAATGAACATTACCAAACAGTTTTCTCCCGGTAAACATATATACAAGGAAAGCATATACGTACCCAAAACGAAAGTACTTAGTCCATTCATTGGAGCATTAAAAAGGCATTCACATAATGACAGGTAACGAATTGACGAAAGTAAGAATTCTATTGTATGTTGTTTGAGCGTTGTTCTCGTTTCCTGGGTCTTTGTAGTTGTGTAGGACGTTTTTGAATGGAATAAGTTCTGTTTTGGACTGATTGAATTAGCGTAGGTTTGTTAAGTGTTTTAGTTTATTAGGTCTAATTGGGAAGAGTGGTCTAATTTGCTGTTTCGTAGAATTCTTTGTCTGTTTGAAGGCGTTTTATCAGATCTATTTTAGGGAGTGTGTGTTCAGTGGTCAGTGTTATACCTACCTATTTGGGCTGTATTTGACCTTCGCAACCTTAAGGTGACAAAGTATCGTTTTCGTGAACGAAACTTCTATAGTTTCATCACCTTTTGCATACTCATAGACCGCGTATTTATCTAGAATGCTCTCCCTCTTCTGGCCAAAGGCCTCTCTCTACTCTCACCTCACTTCACTGGAAGGAGAATGTGTGGGCTCACGAATGATCTAGATCGTGAGACAAACTAGATAGGTTCCGTCTAAACTGTTAGACGGAGCCTATCCAGTTCGTCCCGCCATCTCCTACGTGGCCTACCGTGACCCCGTCTTACTGTCTTCGTTTAAAACATAACGAATTTCAAACAATAAAATATAAACAGCATATCATCTTCATCTCTCATTAAATGACTAATTTCACGGAAAACACTGACGTACGAATGCGATTAAACGCATTGGATTAGCTAAGGGCCTTTACAAACGACATGCAATTCGTAGACGACTGAGAGATTCACGCTTCCTGCGACCCTGGTACTGATTATCGTATGTAAGTGACGTTTAAATGGATCTACACTGGATAGGGTATCGCGACGACAGCAGATGATCTTAATGTTAATGATGATTGCGCTTTATATAATAGTAAATGAAAGAAAACGGTTAATGCAAGTGGTGTTAAAGGCGGGAATACGGTATGGTTTGAGGTTAAATAAATAATAATTAATGACTGTAAATTATTGCTTCGTTGGTCTAGTTTTCAAAAGCGCTACTGATGAGCATAAGGTCCTGGGTTCGATTCCCAAGTCGGACCAAGCGGGTTTTTCTATCAGGAATTTTTGAGTAGCAGCCCGGAGTCTGAATATGTGCCCGGTTGATAGCAATAGGCTCGCACCCTATTACATGGTGGAATTGAAACAACTGGTGAAATGTGGGTGTACTATGGGTTCACCTCTGCCTAATCCTGTGCGGATTACAGCCGTGATGTTATGTTATATTACTATAAAAAGAAAAGTACCTATCAATTGACCCAATGCAACTTTCAACATTCTCGTGACATAATTCTCAAGGAAATCACTATTTAATTCTACATTGGTAAACAAGTTAATTACAAAGTAATCATTATCTTTCATGTTTTCATTTAACTCAGTTTATTTCATTACATCAATAATTACAAAGGGGACGCCGGAAATTAAAACAGAAATCGACAATCACTTTCACTAGAATTAAAAAGAATGATGAAAATGTTTGTTACCTAACGCCTTATAATGAAAACAAAGCTTAAAACAACGTAGACAACCAACTTTTTAATAGTAAAAGTAATTGAGTCAATTAACTAATATTTCAACTCAAAATACGGCGCTTTCTTTTGTTTTATGCTCGCCTAGTACAATGCAGTGATTGAAACAATGTATTTGGAAAGTTCGGCAGAATGCCATGCGTGTACTAAAATAAAAAAATCAAGGATAAATATGATACAATAATTTTAACACATAGACTTCACAAAATAAAATTTCTAATATTAAAGGCTAATAACACAATACCACCAGAAAACAACACTTACATTTCCAGAAAGCGAACAGTAGAAACTTACACATGGCAATTCACAAAAGAACTCAAAATTAGGAACCCACCTCATTCACCAAGATCGGACCACCATTGAAGAAATATCCAAATTAATATGTTTCCACGGGCAAATTCCATTCAAACAGTCCATTCATAATTTCATTGAGCTCCAAGTAAACATTAATATCAATAAAGTTCCCAGTAATCAAAATTTCGCATCTGATAGCAGCGAATTCAATGCTATTATTCGCAATCATGGCGCGATATTCAATCCGACCGGGTTTCTAAACGCTCTCAGCTAAATGTTTTACATCCACCACAATAACGGGCATTACCCACTTTGAGGTTGAAATGGTACAAGCGGTAAAGGGTTAGGAGTTGTATTTGATAACATTAATTCTGTAGAGATATATTAGGAATTATCAACGAATATTAAAAACACTGAAAAAAGTATTCTAGAACAACGAACACATAGAATATTTTAGCTCTGTAAAGTTTTTTTTTAATCTTGAGGTGAACTTACGTAATTATTATGAAGCAGCAGTATCTAAGTAAGTTTATAATAACTTTTTTTTTGGGTGGGAAATTATAAAATTACTTCTCCCGCTCTGGGCGGAGCGGGAAGGCGTGTCAGACTCTTACTCACAAAAACCCACCCGTGTTTCTTCAGTTGCATGTACGTTGCCAGGGGCCACGGTATGCCTTTCGGACTCTCCCGCGACCCTGGCAGGCATCGGTCCTAGCGGACCGCGTCAGTTGTGCTGACATCTCTTTGAGGCGCTCGTGGAACAAGCTTAATGCCTGACAAGCCATTTCTGTATTCTACTTATTCGTTTGAGCTAATTCGTTTAAGAACCTTTACACAACATAGAAAATTATTTCTTGTTAAGTTGTACATAAACCATCAAGCACGAAATGAGGATGCTCTTTTCGCATCACGATCCCCAAGCAAGGAAGAAGGTGGTATTTACCCAAATACCCAGTAACACAGTTAAAAGCCATCAGCAACCTCAATTACAGAAACGTTATTATTAAAATTCCTCTCTTCACCGCAATTCCGCGCTGCGTCAGTTCCATTCTTGCGCCACACTTCACAAAGATCCAGGGCCATCTCCTAAGGCAATAAGTCACTATAGAAAGCAAGGAAGTGGCGACGCCTACAGTTCAATATTGTCTCGGCTCAATAAACTGGGCTGGTTCAGTTTCAAACGGATCTTTGTTTAAAGTTTCACCAAATATTTTTGTTTACAATGCACTGACCGAGTTGCTTAGACTTGAAACGGCTTTGTTAAAGGTCAATGGTGAAGTCATTGGGTTATTTGAAAGAGCAGGTGCTCCAATGAATATAAAATATTAAAATTATACTAAAGCTACAGTTGCTCAGATTGATACATTTGCAACAGAGACAAAAGGACAAGATAGATAATCGACAAACTGATAAAAAAAATCACATACTCGTATGTCAAGTGATTTTTTGTGAAAAAGAATCACATGACATACTTACAACGATAGATTTCAAAACCATTATAAAAATCAATACATAGGATGCTATTTTATAGGCTATAAATGCAATAATAGAAAAATCTTTAATCATTGTAACAAGAGTGCCCTTCTTACGTGTTATTAACACAGTAACCAACGGATCAGGATCTAAAACTGTACACACACAAATCAAAACAGGAAAGCGGTGACAGTGCAGCTTTTTCAGGCAAAAACCTCGAGCGTCAGATCTAGTTCATCCAATTAACACTTCCATGAGAGATAAGAAGTTTGTTGAGCTGAGTTACACGTACTTAGAAGTGATATACTGGTGTAATTGGATGGATTTCGTTTGATATAAACAGTAGGTACTGGGGTTACTCCGGAATAATTTCGTCAATTTGAAATTTGGCGTCAGTTGATACTATAACTTAATTTAATGTTACTTACCGTATTAATATCATAAGTTCATTGAAATCATCTCTTAATTCGTTCATGCCGTGAGCCACTCGTCTCTTTTAAAACTGTTTTGATTCGATCATAATTTTTTACTGCAACTGTGTATTTACCTATAGTCAATTTTAAATGATATGTTCTGTTGCTACAACATTTATTTATAACCGTACTCAATGCAAATCTACATCAATATATCTTTACGAATCATCATTAAACCTACACTCACCTCGAAAGCGTAAATCGATATCATTGGACCAAAGCCCTTTTATACAGCACAGATTGCCAATGTACCTAAGTCTACGTCTGAAGTTACCGTTAGTTGGTCTAAATCGAGTAAGTCGGAACGACCTAGTTCTTGTCTATTTACATATCAATGAAGTTACGGATCTTCTGGTGACTAAAGAGAGACAATTAGACGTACTGACGTGTCTAGACTTGTGGCGTTAAGTGTGTGTCTACGTTTTTCAGACGTAATGAGAGAGTATTGGCTGAGTGATGGAGTGAAATGGTTAAGAAATATGTATACACGATTGTGATAGGGGTTTATATAGATCCAGGTCAACGGCGCGTTGTGTTCCACGCGCGCCTCAGAGAGATGTCAGCACAACTGACGGGGTGACCTAGGACCGATGCCTGCCGGGGTTGCGGGAAAGTCCGAAAGGGATACCGTGGCCCCTGGCAACGTAAAGGCAACTGAAGGAACACGGGTGGGTTTTAGTCAGGAAGAGTCTGACACGCCCTCCCGCTCCGCCCAGAGCGGGAGAAGTTATTTGATCATTTCCCACGCAAAAAAAGGGGTTTATATAGATAACAATCTGAGTCAAATAGATTTAGGGAATTATTTTTTTGTCGTCGTTAAATATATTTCTAATGACTAATCTCAATAGTTTGCAGGACTTCGACTGCCGTTTTCACTGCCAACATTCTATTGTTACGCTAACCTATTTCACTAATGAAGACGTGTGAAGGTTCTTGCGGAACGCAAGTCAGTAACAAAGTTCTGCGTGTTAAACATGTCAATCAAATGAGAATTGGTCCATGAAAATCAGAACAAAGTAATCAGCATTCGCAATTGATTTGCCAAACATATAAACAAACACGAGTTTTCCACTTAGACAAACATCAACTTTATACAGGTGTAAATAAAGTTGATTTTAGACCGACTAGTATTGTTGAAAAAGTCATAAAAAATATGAAGTTGTAGCGCAAACTAAACCGTATGCGTAGGCATTACTGTTGTTTTTCCTAAAACTCGTGTTTGTTTACATTTTTGGCAAATGAATTTCGAACGCAGATTAGGTACTGCAATAAGCACCGTCTCTCAAATGTAACAAAGATTTATTTCTGTTACTTCTTTTGACATACATACATAACATCACGCATGTATTCCCCGAAGGGTTAGGCAGAGGTGTACCTATAGTACACCCACATTTCGCCAGTTATGTTTAAGTACCATGTAACAGGGGGCGAGCCTATTGCCATCAACCGGGCACAAATCCAGACTCCGGGCTGCTACTGAGAAATTCCAGATGGAAAAACCCAATAACACTTTGCCCAACATTTTTTTTTTTTACGGGGGGAAATTATCAAATAACTTCTCCCGCTCTGGACGGAGCGGGAGGGCGTGTCTGACTCTTACTAACTAAAACCCACCCGTGTTCCTTCAGTTGCCTGTACGTTGCCAGGGGCCCCGGTATCCCTTTCGGACTTTCCCGCAACCCCTGAGGCATCGGTCCTAGCAGACCCCTTCAGTTGTGCTGACATCTCCTTGAGGCGCGCGTGGAACACAACGCGCCGTCGATCCGGGCCTGGTCCTTATCGGACGGCGCGCTACTCATTGCTCACCAGTCCGCAAGCCCGCGCCTACGGTGGCCGGGAATCGGCCTGCGATACCCGACGCCCAAGGCGTCTCCTGCGGCGGCTAAGGGTGTGAGGGCGCGAAATTTGCCTCTCCCTCACGCGTTCTGCCTCCTCCTTCGCGAGCATTACTGCTACGCAGAAGGAGACTGAAGTGACGTCTGAGAGATGTATAACGGAAAAGAAAAAGTTCTGCACCAACCACATAAATTGAGTTAAAGGCAGGAGAATCATGACAGTCCTAATTAATATATGAAAGTACCCAGATAAGTAAGTATAAAAGAAAAAACTTCACAAATGTAGAGATTACTTCAACTTACTTTTAAAATTGCGGAAATCAATAAAGTTTACTGCTTTCTGGGATAGCTTAAAATGTCATAAATCCTTTCGCAGACTGTCATTGCTATAAAATAAAGACATGCATTTATTATTTCTGTAGTCAATATAACACTATTGACTTAGTGCAAGCTCTTTTATAGTTGTTCAAGTTGTAAGCAACAAAGTTTTACTAATAAAACATGGAAGTTGCAATTTTTTTTTATCGTCCTTTTTCACTAAACGTTTTTGTAATAAAATATAATAAATTTCATCGTTACAACAAGGGATATGTTTATACAGAATAAAAATGAAATAAATAACAATTTATACCATTAATAAAATAAAAATATAATATCCTAACTTAACTAAAATGATGTCGTCATCATGATCATAATCTACCTAGCCTTTTCCCAACTACGTTGGCGTCGGCTTCCAGTCTAACCAGATGCAGCTGAATACCAGTATTTTACATAAAATGACTGCCTATCGGACCTCCACAAAGCAGTAACTGGGTAACATGATAACCATTGGTAAGACTGGTTGTCAGACTATCGGGCTTACCTTTTTTTTACTTCACTTCGATTTAAATAATGATAATACCATAAAGTTATTAAAAAAAATACGCTGATGAATTTTATAGTACTTAACATTTATTAATAATATTAGTTTACAAACATTTTCCTTTATCCATAACAAAACTTGTATTCACTCCAATACTCTGAATATATAAGCTCCAATCGACCTTACATATCACACCACATTTAATAGCATAAAAAGCCAGATACTTGAGGTTATAAATAAAGATGATTTTCTAAGAAATACCAGCATTAGGTGCGCCACCTACTCGTGTAGAAAGAGACTGGACCTGACAACCTTGGTGTGTGCAGCTTTTTAGATTCACTTCCTATTGTGAATTGCAGTGGTTTATAATAGTAGGGTAGTAAGAACAATTTGCATTGGTTGTCTTTGTCTTGGAATTGCAATGTGCGACCTTACTTTTTGAAGTGTTTTCGTACCACAAAAATAGGATTATTATAACACGAAGAAAATCCGTGCAATTAGCTAACTGCACCCTCACTAAACGGTTAGATAGTTTAAGAAATACACAAAAAATATCAGACTTACTGATTGACCGACAATGTTAGGTCGAAAATATAAAATCGAATGTGCAATCAAAATATCATAGTTTTCTTCTCGTTCAACGAAGCAAGACACCGTACCACTTCAAAAAAATTAGTATCCAATTATGTTATTTAGGATTACCAAATGCATCAGATATTCAATATACACTTGTTGCTCAATCGACATTTTATCGCTTATCCTAATACGGAGTTCAAACAATTAAGTACTGCGCTCGCGCTGATCGGGTGAAACCGCCTAATCAAGAATTTACCAAGTTTGGTTAAATTCAATTTTCAATTTGAATTTTCGTTATAACTAAAAAGTTATTAGTTCTTTACCATAAAGGACGTATGTGCCACGGAATCATCGATCCTTATTTGTTCGAACAACAAAGTGAATAATGCTGTATTATTGTATCGTGTTTATATTAGGATTAGAGTAACCGCAATAGCCACAATAGGGGTTAGGTCTTTGATCTCAATTGCAGTCAGGGTCTATAGATTATGGTTAGGCCATTCAATAGCTGTCATTTATTGGTCTGTGTAAAGTCTATTATAATTTGAAGATCGCCTACGCTTTGCACGAATGGGGTGAACTGAATGCTAATTAAGACTGAGTTTGAGAACTTGTTGTTGACAAGATAAAGAGCAATATTTAGACGTTTAACCAAGATAATACATTCAATAATAGTAAATTAGAAAGTTCTAAAATTAGAGAGCACTGTTTCTTAAGCCAACAAAGGTTAAAAACTGTTTTATATTGTGAGTTACTTGGTTGCTTTCAATAATAATCAAGCTGTAATATTTCTCTTTTATTTCAGAAAAGGAACGTGCATTTATCATCACAGAAGACGTCACCACAAAAGAGTGTTAATAAGATAATTAACACACAAATTGCAATACTGCGCTACTTAGCACACAGTGTAATAATGACAACCGCAATTCAAAACGGGAAACCAATACATAGTTAACAACAGATAGTCTCACCCAACATACTTTGACATGCAGTTATTAAATACTTTAATACACAATAGTATTTTAAACGACCCTACACGAGGAAGTGTTATTAAATAACACCGGTAATGAGGTTTTTAGCTTATAATTATTCCATAATTAATGGTTTTGAGTGAAGTATTAACGCTGGCGTCCGCATCAAATTCGGTAATGTTTTACAATTCAAGGTTGCAGCGTAATGATTTTTGTATTCAACAAGTCGTTAGGAAAATAATTAAGCTTGACGGGTGTATTCATTGCATTTGTAATCTAAGTAGTATTTATACATTGTATTTATTTATATATACTTTATTGTACATCAGAAAATACATAGCAAGTAATAAATTTAACACTACAAAACATACAATGGGCCGTGTCGCTTTCTACGATCTCTTCCAGGCAATCAGGCTGGTATGTATTTTGTGGAAGTATGAACACAAACTTATCAACAAACGTTTGAAAAAAAAACTTAAGATTTACTTTGATGTCCACACAAAATACAATATTACACGTACGAAAATATCACCGTTACAAAAGAAAATGTACCACACAAGTTATCTCTTAAAAGATTTCCTCCTACGAAATTATCAAATAACTTCTCCCGCCGACTAAAACCCACCCGTGTTCCTTCAGTGTTGCCTGTACGTTGCCAGGGGTCACGGTATCCCTTTCGGACTTTCCCGCGACCGCGGTTCCTACCAGCCCTGTATTGAAGTTATTTCGAACAAAATCTCAAAAACAATATAACAAATGTGACTAGAAACACAAGGAGCTAGAATTGATTATTTATAAATTTACTAGCTTGTACCCGCGACTTCGTCCATGTATTTTTTTTTTTTGTTTTAACATAAAATATATCCTACAAATATGCCTGATACTTCGTATTCGCTTAGCGTTCTTTCTAATTAATTTTCTTTTTGCTCGACTCCTTAGGATCGTACCGTGAAGCCAAATAGCCTAATAACCTTCCTCAAGATTTGGGCTATTAGCTGCAGAAATAATTTTTAAATCCGACTGGTAGTTCCAAAGATTAGCGCGCAAACAAAAAAAAACAAACTCCTCAGCTTTATTAACTGTATGTCCGGTAAAGAACAAATAACCTTGAAGTAGCATAAAATAGACGATACGCCCGTTCAAAAAAAATTGAGATACGATTTAAAAAAAAATACTGTGCAATTTCTAGTTACATTACTCTGTCGGTATTGTCAACGTACATTATTACAACAACAAATAACCGATGGAATTCATTCATTATTTGTGGTCGTTGTGAATAAGAATGTAAAATAAGTTTTGAAAAAACTTAGTAACCTACCTACATGGGATTTTATATTTGTATTTTTTTTTAACGGCCTTTGTGTCTATTAAACGCTATTTTAAGGTTATCCATTATTTACCACACATCCTGTATATAAAAATCAATTGCCGTGCGTAAGTCTAACAAAAACTCGAAAAGGGCTCAACCGATTAGATTTTTTTTTATACTGTTGGCCTCAATACTGGGGTGGTTTATGAAAAGAGAAAATTAGGAAAAACCCAAAGGTACAGCCGCAAAATCGAAATTTTGTCTCACGTGGACGAACTTCACCGGGTCATCTAGTATTAGCATTTATATAAATAAATAAAATATATTTATTTTCATATAAACCTAAATTCTATACTGACGCACTGTGTAGGTATTCTGACTTCGACGAAACATAAAACTACAACGCTAAATGCACAACAAGATATTCAATATTTCCTGAACCATGCGCACTAGACGCTATTTACTTAGAATGATAATTTACAGACAACACTCGCATTACCTATGACATTTATCGACCAGTAATTTTTTATTCAAACCTGCTCGTAAATTGGAGACACCACAATGTTTCTTAATTCATACCGTTTTCAATAATATTAACACATAAAATCCATACTCCCATTCTAATTTATTATAAATGAGGAAGTGTCTCTCTGTTTGTCTGCTATACGTTTTGCCCCATAGTACACGTCACGGTTTCTTTACAGTACGGCGTATAAACCGCACCGTAGAAAGAACGTGTCTGTCGACAAGCTTCCATAGTGATCCATACAACACTGACGACCGTGCCTACACACGGCGTATAAGCTGCGCCGTAGAAAAAACGTGTCTATCAACAAGCTACCATAGTGATCCATACAACACTGACGACCGTGCCTACACACGGCGTATAAGCTGCGCCGTAGAAAAAACGTGTCTATCAACAAGCTACCATAGTGATCCATACAACACTGACGACCGTGCCTACACACGGCGTATAAGCTGCGCCGTAGAAAAAACGTGTCTATCAACAAGCTACCATAGTGATCCATATAACACTGACGACCGTGCCTACACACGGCGTATAAACCGTAGTTTTTCACGGCAAGAAAAACGTGTACCTATACAAAGGGCCTTTCACGCCTTAGCGGCTTAACGGATTTCGATGAAATTTGGCACACGGGTAGACCATAACCTACTGATCTATTCTGTAAAAATCTCACTGCGAAAACTAAGGTGAAGTGAGTTTGAAGTGAGCTGCCAATAATGTCAATCCCTAGGCATCCGATGGAATGACAACTCACTTAACTAAAGTATTGCCGATCTAATAAAATCTTTGTAAAAAACAGATTTTAATAGATCAGCAGGATTAGGACAGGATATTTTTCATCCCGACAGTACATGCCCGTGGGATAATTTCCCACCTCTACGCGGGCGAAGACACGGGCAAAACCTAGTCGATATAACGCAGGTTCATCAAGGATCAAGATGCTTATCTAAAACCGATCAATACTTGTACGTGCAGTCGGGTATTTCCACTAGATCTTGGACAAAAAAATGTCATAATAAATTGTTTATCTTTTACTATCTGTAAAACTGCTAATTGTATTGCTAATTAATTGGAGATATTGACTGGTTTAACTGATTGCAGATTTAGCGATTAAAACGACTCTTCAACTATGCATTTTAACGTCTAAGAGCGTTTTAGACTCAGTAGATTCGAATCTGTTTTCTTTGTTCATCTGTTCGGAATAATTTTAAGCTCATGTAGCAGCTAAATTAACTGCAACCTCATTTGTGAATTTAGCCGCTCGACGTAGTAAACAAACTTCTTTTTGTAAAGTCATCATAGTAAGCAAGACTAAATAGTACTAGTTTAAAATGTTATGTATGTCAGTATTCTTTTTATTCTATTCCATAACCATCGAAGACTACAAAGCTAAAGCCCTCAAAATCGCTTTCATTATCATCATCATTTCACCCGAAAGATGTTCACACTTCTAGACATAGGCCTCCCCAAGTATAGTCATTTCGACCGGTTCCCGGCTTCTCGCATCCAACGGATTCCTGCGGCCTGACTTTCAAAAACTTTTTTCGTCACTTGATTGAAGCCGGTCTTTCTCACCTCCATTAATTTGGCTTGCATCCTACATTCTCGTCCATTCATCTTTATTGTTCTACCATACGTTATAAAACAATATTGTTATACTACTCTTGTAAGGCCATCCTGTTTTCACCTCCGGGTTATTGTTAATTTTTCTCAGACACAAGGCTACACCAATTATGGCTGTTGGTTCTCCATTACTAATGATTTCTTGTCCCTCTATTCATTCGATAAGTGATTGAAATAACAGCTCTGTGAATTTATTCTTATAATGTATGCAATCAATTTAGCTTCGTGTCTATTTTTTTTTCATAATGATGGATTTTTAGTTTTTGTGCTGTGCAAATTACCTATTTAGGATGTTGACAAAAAAGGATGGCTTTATTATCAACATTAATTTTACATTTATGATGATTAATACGTGAAGTCGTCACGACAGTCGGTCATCTTTTTTTAGTTTTTTCTTTATTTGGTGTGCAATAAAGCAGTAGTTATTAGTGTCAGCAACTGTTTCATTGTATTCACTGCTTTAACCATCACCAAATGTAGATTCTGCTTCTCGGAAATCTGTACCTCCGTCCGTAGTAGCAGAGATTATGTCAACCGCAAGCAAACTTAGCCCATTTCTGTCAGGTTTCTTATTAGCCGAAGTAATGATAATTAAGGAGAGACTTTCGCCAGGCGACACTGACACAGTGGCCAGATTCCGATGCAATTAGTCCCGCAATCGCGATTAAAGAATTTTATACGTACTAAATGTAGTGTTACCATGATTTATACGTAGCTATGGGACCAGATAAACAGTAAAAATAACTTGAATAACACTTTTTATTATAAAGAAGGGTATTTTCTGTAGTTTTACTACTATTATTGTTGTTAGAGCAGTGATAGCCTAATGATATGACCGTCCGACGCCGGACGACCGCTAGTTTGGTGTCCGACCAAAATGTAGCAGCAGCGGTGAGGTTTGTGAAAACTTAAGGTGGTTTCTAGATAGTGTTGAGGATTTTCAATGAAAAACGATGCTATGCTTTTAACGAACAATCTGTATACTGGCCATTTTGGTTTTTACAACATTCAAAGAGAGGGGCGTGGGAACAATATTTTAAAAGAAGCCCAATCACAGTCGAGCGATAGGTATGACGTAGCGTATGGTATAATTTCTTGCCTCGAGATGTCGCTATTAGTCCCTGATGTGCGTTAATGGAGTAGGAGTCCACAACATGCCCCCGGCCTTGGAAGCAGTGGCTTTCAAAGGTCTTCAGTCACTACATCAGTGTCGATCACGTCCTGTAGTAGCGGACAAATCTTGGTATATGCGCGCCTCCACACGCCCGATGACGTCCGTATATCGGCCACCCAGGATATACCATCCTTTCCTGGGATAGTGCCAAGGACACGTCCTAAATGCCACTTCAAAGGTGGGAGGTTATTGTCCTTAATAGCAACTAAGGAGACCGTCGGACGTGACCGTCGGATTGCCACGTCATAGGTCTCGAGTTCAAACCCAAGGAACGCATCTCTGACTTTTCGGATTCATGTGCGTATTGTACAATTATTACTTGCTTCAAAAACGGTGAAGGAAAACATCGTGAGGCATGCCAGAGAGATATTTCTCAACGGCATGTAAAGCCAAATCAGGGGCGGCTTTAAAACTCTGACACCAGGTTGATCACTAACCACACGAAAAGAAGAAGATTGTTATTTGTAAACAAAGATAAAATTAACAAAAACTTGCCAAAAAATATAACTACTTTGGTTCAGATAATAAATCAGGGAAGTAGCTATTAATGCTAACTATTAAACCTGCATATGAAGTAGATTTCGAATCTAAACACAAAAGTAACTCGGTACGGTAACCTACTTAGCTTGAAACCAAACAAACTAAACGTATCGTGTAACGCCAGTCAAAGTTGCGTGCATGTCACAATTGTCTGTCAGTGGTTTAATGCAATTTTTAAACATACAAAAAATTGTTTTTCCAATTACGTGCAACGTAACTTGCAGTTTCTCTCTGGCTATTATTGCGTCACGGAGATTGCAGATCTCAGTTCGCTGTTCATGCAGTATTTATTTATGTTTATTTAACATTATATGAACGTTTAGTCTTTATCTTTGATGTTTTTTTGGATATTATGGAATCTGTGTCAAATACAGCATTATAATTTATCTCTGTTGTATATTATTACTGCCTAGCCTTTTCCGAACTTTTGTTTTGTTTTGTTTGTTTTTTTTAAGAAAACGTTGCCCCACACTAAGAATTTCTTCTTGTATCGTGGGTGCGTTTACAAACATAGAAACTCACATACACTAACACCCAGACCCGGAACAACTACTTGCAGATCATACAAATATTTGTTCCGTGCGGGGATCGAACCCGCGACACGTTACGCAGCAGTCGATCGCTCAGCCACTGCGTCAACCGTGCCGTCGTGAACTATGTTGGGGTCAGCTTCCAGTCTAACCGGATGCAGCTGAATACCCGTATTTTACATTGAGCGACTGACTATCTGACCTGGACAACCCAGTAACTGGGTAATACGATACCCCTTGGTAAGACTTGTTGTCAGACTTTCAGGCTTCTGAGGACCCGTAACGACTGTCAAAGATCCACGAATGACAACCGGGACCAATGGCTTAACGTGCTTTCCGAGGCACGGAGGAAAGCAAAGACTTTTCGAGGCACGGAGGAGTCTCGGTATGTAAAGATGGTCATGGTCACCCATCCACAGACCAACCCCGGCAAACGTAGCTTAACTTGATGGATCGACCCGTGCGGCTGTTATTACTTAGCCACGAGCCTACTGATTAGATGTTTATATGAACACAAATTTATTCGTTGATTTTTGTAATTTTTTCCGTCGAAATATGGAGCCAAATTGGTACTATAAATGAGACTTTGATATATCAAAGCAAACGTTTACTATCCCGGAAAACATCTAAATCATTTCTACACTACTCACTGGTATGAGGACATAGCTTGTCTGTTAATGTCGCGACACCGACATACACCCGGCAAAAACTTTAAACAGTGATACTCGTATTAATGAGGTTTACATTGCAGTATATTGTACATAAGAACACTCTTGTAAACAAACTAAGCATTCCTATATTAAAGCTTACGATTCCGCAAAATTACTTACAATAACATAACATAACATCACAACTGTAATCCTCGAAAGGTAAAGCAGAGGTGTATCTATAGTACACCCATATTTCGCCAGTTATTTTTAATCCCATGTGCTCAAAATCCAGACTTCGGGTTACAGAGAAATTCCTGATGAAAAAACCTAATATACAACTACTACTATATATCTTTGAATAAAGGATATCTACAAAATTGAATATATATTAGGTATACTTAATAGAAAAACAATAAGATAATTAACAAGATAGATTATACATACGGTACTTGGTACAAACAGTGTCCTCAGAACATTTTATGAGCAGGCACGGAAAAGCTTTATCTTCAGTTTTACGACTTCACGTATTCCATCATTCAATGCTACTGAGATGAATAGGATACTTCAGGGTTTAGAGGCACCAGAAAAAACTGGCACATACTGCAATGCAGCAGAGCAATATTCAAATACATTTATGGCAAGTTTGACGTGACATTGACGAGTAAATCATGAACACGTCAAAATTGGGAATGCTATGTTTGGAACATCGCATCAAAATAAACACGTAGGTATTTACAGACGAACAAGGAGATTAGTATACAGGCAGTTAACTTGCAACTACATTTAAACAATGTTGTGAGTCCGCTAAGCAGTTAATTCTTGTAGATCATCGTCATCATCGTTTTTTTTTCATCATCTTCATTGGCAGCCTTGTTCTACCCACTGGTCTCTTTTGTGCCATACTTCCCTGGTCTGTCAACTATTTTAGATAACTCTCTGATTTATACCATAGGTGTAAAGAGAGGTATACTTATAGCGCACACAATTACAACAAATACTGGCAGCGTAGTGGAAAGATAAAAAAATGCCTGTATACCAATCTCTTGTTTGACTGTACCCTCACTGACATAAACGTTGAAACGTAAATTCCAAACACTTGTGGGAAAAACAAAAGTGAAAAAGATGAAAGCGCACAGGCACTCGAACAAAAGTCGATTTAAAATGTTCCCAGAATATTACAATAGGCGTTTGTGTATACGAGATTATAAAGTCGTAATTGTCAAACGTAAGCGGATGAAAGTGTTACGACACCGGTTAGCTCCGAATTATATTTGAGCTATTAATTAGGTGTAAGCTTTCGCTTTTGTGCGCGTGAGATTGGTGATGAAACCGTAGGAATAAGGCACAAAGGCGACAAGTCTGATGGCGTGTTGTGGACGTACCTAGTGGAGTAATTGTGGGAGCGTTTCGTCATGAATGTGTGTCTATAGCGAATCTAGGTGTGAATGAAATGTTGCGTGTACTAGGTATGTCGAGGTGTGCTGAGTAAAATGGGCGGTTGTAGTGCTTGCAGAGAAGTGGGACAGTCGGAGCCTACTGTGACATATTGTAGTTTTGAGCGAATTGACAAGTCTATTTAAAAAGAAGCTTTAGTCTTTGGCCTACTTTTTGCGAGAGGGAGAGCTGATGGACACCCCAGAGAGGAGGTGAGAGGTGAGATCTAATGTTATTATTTATAACAAAATTGATTAAAGTTTAGAATTGTTCAATATTTTAATATATTAAACATAAGTCTTCCACCATTCGAAAGTGAATGCATTTACTCTATAGATTTATTCAATCACTTATTAAAAGCCACCATTTGCAATTTCGCTAGGGCTGTGTTCCGATGGAGTCACGTGAATTCATAAATCTTCATTTCATTACAAGACATCCAGATGAATAATTACGTAGCCCTACTACTGTCGATTCGCGTACCATCTTGAATATAAATTGGTATTTACTTTACAATGAGTTTTTTAAGGCATGTTATAGAAAAGATGGATGTGTTAAAAAAGATGTAAATATGCAAAAACAATCTGTCTTTTCAAAAAGTCAACTAACTTATTTTGAAAGTTAATATGTCTTTTTCAAATAAAAATAATATGTCACCATTATAAAATAGGACATCTAATTCAAGTCATTGTTCACTTTTTTATACTCCATTTAATTCTTAACATACGCAAAAACTTACGCAGTAGAATAAAACCAATTATCAGAACAAAATAGCTTGGCAATAAATTGATTACGACATTCATGCCACTGTTCGCGACAAAAACTAAATCACAACAGGGCTATAAATTGGAGTGACAAATCTTATAACGAGCAATAAAGCGACAAAAGTTACTTTCGCCGTGTCACTATGACTTGTGACATTGGGTGTACAGTCGAACAAAGGGATTGGTATACAGGCAGCTTATTTCCACGGCATCGTCTGTAGCATCACACAGAGGTCGCTACGGCTGCATTTTTTGGGGCACAGAGGGCAGGTTATGGGCTTGTGCCTAAGTAATAACAGCCGCTCGGGTCGATCGATTAGGTTAAGCTACGCTTGTTGCGGTTGGTCCGTCGATGGGTGAAAATCTTTATATAAAAAGACAGTAATGTCAAAGATTTGACTACTTAGTACACTCACAATATTATAAAATAGTAGAGGCATGTTAGCTGTATTCTTATCTATCTATTAAATTTTGTTTTCCGAACAACTACCACCTTCTATGCTGCCCTTGTCCCAACAGGGTTGATGACAAAAAAAATTTTTAGTCCGTCTTCGAGGTTATAAAAAAATATTGGACACGTATTTTTTCTTTTGTTACGTAATCTAAGGATTACGGCGATATATTGAGGTAAAATGGGCCATGACGTCACGAGTATGTAGATTTTATACTTACTAGTGACGTAGCGACCCCCACTCCTCAACTTAAAGTGCGTGTTATCTAAGTAATTTTTTATCAGTATTATAAAGCAAAAAATACTTGTCTAATATTTTTGTATTATCTGACTGACGGACTAATTTGATTTTTTTTTTTTACCCAGGCTTCATACCTATTATGTTGAGTTTGGCTTCCAGTCTAACCGGATGCAGCTGAATACCAGTGTTTTACATGGAGCGATTGCCTATCTGACCTCCACAACCCAGTTACTGGGTAACATGATACCCGTTACTAATACTGGGTTGTCAGACTTTTGGGCTTCTGAATGCCCGTAACGACTATCAGATGTCTTCGAATGACAGCCGGGATCAACGGAGCTTACCGTGCTTTCCGAGGCACGAAATATGTAATGGATGTTCACCCATCCAAGGACCGACATCAGCAAGTGTTGCTTAACCTTGTATATCGACCCGTACGGCTGTTATTATTTTGTCACGAGCCCCGCTCTATTTATAATCATAATAATGGAAATATTTAAAAAAGCCTTTAAGTAAGTATATCAAACTTTTTGTTTTTTGGGACTCTCGTATAGAAATCGCCTTATAAATCATAATGATCTTTTTATTAATCTTAAATATAATCACTATTATAATTAATAATATTGTTAAACCAGTCGTGATTGTTGCAGTGAATCTGCTGCTATGTGTTGAACTAACAATAGCTTCGTTTGACATCGTAAAAGGAGTTGGAATTTTCAACATAATAATATTGAAAACGGAATTTCAATTTACGGAAACTCTTTGTCAAACCGGAATTCAACCGTTGCGTTGTTGAAACGCTTTGTCAAATGTACGTTCAATTTGACAAATCTACAATCATACATACATACATCTGTCTTGTTTGTAAAGAATGAATTGTTTTTTATTCGAACAAATTACAGTAAGACACGCGAGTTAAATTTCAAACAAATAATTGAACACTTTGAATAGCTCAGTGTGTTTAAACCAAACTCAAAATTAATAACCTCGTAGAATTAATTGTGTACGGTGAAACCATACACTACCGACGACTAAGCATTTTTACATAACTTAATTAATTAATATCCACTGAGCAATCAGTACTCGATTAGCGGTCATCGCGTGTGCTCCCTCGCTCCTTTATATTTACAACCTTTGGTCCGTTAAATACATTTATTTTACCTTAAAACGCAGCAGTATCATTGACTATCTTCCAACCTTCTACATGGTCCTTCGAGCTATCGGGCGGGACCTCGCGAGTTTTAGTATTCGTTTTTCTTTGGGGAGTTACGTGTATTTAGAATCTAGTGAGTGATCTCGTTCAGAAATCAGCATATTGGATAACAGTGATACGCGTGAACTGTGGACATAGTTTCGCAAACGCAGAACTCTAGCAAAGTATTTGTAGCAAAACCCTATAGCAGCACAAGGCGGAGTTACAATACTAGTGAACACGAGCAACGTTCCTGAGCATCCCGAGCAACGGAACATCAGCGCTTCAAGCACGAAGCAATCAGCATCCGGAATAGCAAGCAGCGAATCGGTATTTACAGCAGCAGCACTCGGTGTCTACAGCAGCAGGACGACAGTGTCCAGTTATAGCCGAGCATCAGCAATCGAAGTGCGACAACAGCAAACCAGCGGCAGTCAAACGCCACTATTGTTCAAGTAAGATCTTTCCTTTTTAACTTCAAAACCTAACTAGCAGCAACATGGAGGATCTTTACTATCAACAAATTGAACTTAGCGAATTAATCCGGAAAATACCGATAAATATAAAAAAGGATAGCGCAGATAGGAAATCTGATGACTATTTCAAAAGGCGATTAGAGATGTTAGAGAAGTATTGGTCAGATTATCAGAATAATCATTTAGCTATCTGTGAATATGGGGTCAAAGATCATTCGTACTTTATAAACTCAGAGCATGAAAAGGTTAGCAAGCATTATACAGCCGCCAAATCTCTAATCAGCGAACAACGCCAGCAGTTATCAAGCAAGCTAACGCCTATGAGAACCGTTAGGAGTACTCAAGCGACACAAGAGGAGCAAAAGGAAGCCGAACAAGAAGCAGGGCCATCGGGTTATGAGCAGACAAGAAAAGTCAGCAGTTTACGTACTATGGAGTCAAGAGGCTCAACTAGCGATGATATGATACGTAAACAAGCAGCAAATTTTAAAGCGTTCAAGAGATCAGCGGGTTTAATCGACCTAGACTCCATGTCCGAAAAGTCGGAAATGGAGGACGCACTACGAACTCTACAAGCACGCTGGTCACAAATTGACTGTCTTCATTGGGAGATTGATAGCGAGATAGGTGGAGAGGATGATGATTACGAGGCAGCTTATACACAGCATGAGCGAGCATATATCCATCTAAAGAAAATGATCAACAAAAAGCTTTGGAGTGTATCATATAGAGAGCACTCCACACCGAAAATGGATATCCCTTTATTTTCAGGAAATTATCAGCATTGGACGTCATTCAAGGACCTCTTTACCGAAGCTATTCACAGCAACCCTACCTTGTCGCAAGCGCAAAAAATGCAATTTTTGAAAGGAAAGGTCAAGGGTGAGGCGGAAAGACTCATTCAGCATCTTCCCATAAGTTCCAGTAACTATGATACCTGCTGGGAAATCTTAAACCATCGGTATAACAATAAAAAGCTCATATTTTCATCAATTATAAATACTATGCTAGGTTTATCTACTATGCAGCAGCAAACAGTAGGTCATATTAAAAAACTGCATGACATAACACTAGAAAGCTTACATGCCATACGGAACTTAGGGATTGATATAAGCACCTGGGATCCACTTCTCGTGCATTTATTGTCACAGAAGCTTGATAGCGAAACCTACGGAGATTACATAGACTCGCTTAAAAATTCTAGGGAACTACCGGTTTTGCAGGAATTTTTGGACTACTTAGAAAGTAAATTTACGAGCCTGGAAACATCCCGCAGAAAGCTAGATCAAGCATCACCGAAATCAAACAATCATACAAATAACGATCTTCCTGAAAATCAAAAAGCAAGACGATACAACTACGCCAATAAATTTAACAAGCCGCATTTAAAAGCCTTACACGTGTCGACCAGCAAATGTCAATTTTGCGGTCATCAACATGCCATGTTCAATTGCGAAAAATTTTTGCAGTTGCCTAATGAAGCAAAATTAAAAACAGCCGCAAAGCTAAAATTATGCGAAAATTGTTTATTCGACCATAATGGCAAGCAATGCATTTCCGTTAGACGATGTCGCAAATGTGACGGAAATCACCACTCCGTTTTACATGACGCCTGCTCAAAAAATATATCGCAATCGAATAGCGTTGTAACGACAACAGCTGACCCAAATTCGCAAGACAATGTCGCAATGACTGCGCATATGTCACAAAATGAACCAGGAACGAATGAAGTTTTGTTAGCTACAGCCTTGATCAAAGTCGCAGCGATTGATGGATCTTATCATGTCTTAAGGGCTCTCATTGACCCTGGATCACAAGTTTCTCTGATAAGAGAAAGTGCAGCGAAGAAGTTAGGATTACAAAGATCAAAATTCAACGGATTGATATTCGGAGTAGGGGAAGTTGAGAACAACTGCAACGGTGTGGTCACATTATGTTGTTTCTCTACACATAATGACTTTTCGTTTAATACCGACGTACTTATCATGAGCAACCTACTAAAAGATATCCCGTATAAATCCTTTGACACATCGAAGTGGTCCTACATAGAAAATCTTAAACTAGCTGATCCATATTTTAACCATAGCCGTCCAGTGGACTTATTACTAAGCGCTCAAGTGAATGGCTTGATATTATTAGGAGGATTGATCAAAGGAGAAAGCTTATCGCAACCAGTGTTACAAGAAACACAGCTTGGTTGGATTATATACGGCGGTGGCCAAATGTCATCACTTCAATGCAACGTCGTCATGAATAATATTCACGATATTCAGCAGTTTTGGGAGATCGAAGATATAAGCGAAAATACGAACTTATCATTGGAAGATCAAGAATGTGTTGACTTCTATTCATCTACAACAAAACGTCGTGAAGACGGGCGGTACGAAGTAAGATTGCCACTAAAAGCTGATATAAATGAAAAACTAGGTTCATCGAAAGAGATGGCCATAGCACAGTTCCATAATATGGAACGAAAATTTAGCAAACAACCCATTTTAGCAGAACAATATAAAGCATTTATTAGTGAGTACATTGCCTTAGGGCATATGGTACCTAGTAACAGCAAAAATAACAAACAAGCGCTATCATGTTACTTACCGCACCATTCCGTGCAACGAGCAGAATCAGCAACTACGAAGCTACGCGTAGTGTTTAACGCGTCAGCAAGGACGTCAAGCGGATATAGTGTGAATGACCTGATGAATAAAGGCCCAAATTTACAACAGGACCTACAAGAACTAATTTTAAAGTGGCGTCAATATCGTTTCGCTTATACATCGGATATCGAGAAGATGTACAGGCAGATATTGATGAGCAAAGAAGATCAGCAATATCAGCAAATCGTATGGAGGTATGCATCAGATCAACCTTTGCAGACGTATAACCTTACCACCGTCACATACGGAACTAAATCAGCACCATTTCTAGCAATGATGTCTCTAAAACGTCTAGCCGCGGATGAACGAAGAAACTTTCCGGAAGCTGCGAAGATACTAGAAGAGTCATTTTATATGGATGATCTGGTCCATGGATCACACTCCATCGAAACAGGAAAGCAGCTTATTGATGATCTCAACAGATTATTAAAATCAGGAGGTTTTACACTAAGAAAATGGTCAGCAAGTCATTCAGAACTCCTTCAAAATATAGAAAAAAGCAGCAGCAGCAACGGCGATATAATTTTTAACTTTAAATCAGAAAGTACATCAAAAACATTAGGTCTTCGCTGGAATTCTTGTGATGACATGTTTAATTTCAAATACAGCATAGCTAATCCAAACGCAAAAGTAACTAAACGTCTACTTTTATCGGAAATATCAAAGGTATTCGAACCGTTGGGATGGTTGTCACCACTCACAACAAAGCTGAAGCTGATATTCCAAAAGCTGTGGTTAAACAAAATGCATTGGGATGAAGAAGTTCCTGTAAACATCAAAGCAGAATGGGTAGCGATACAAACAGACATGGAATACTTAAATCAATGCAAAATACCGCGCTGGATAGGGTATCAACCTACTGACGTCATAGAACTGCATGGTTATTGTGACGCATCAACTAAAGCCTACGCAGCAGTAATTTACGCACGATTATGGAAAGCAAATGAGACATCAGTAGTACTAGTTGTTGCTAAGGCTCGATTAGTACCTGTTTCTAAGAGCATATCATTGCCGAGATTAGAATTGAGCGGTGCGTATTTGTTAGCGAAGTTAATGAACAAAGTTATTAGTTGTTACAGTGAGTTAGATATGAGGATTTATGGATGGACTGATTCCATGGTGGTCCTAGGGTGGCTGCAAGGAGAATCCAGCCGATGGAAACCCTTTGTTGCGAATCGGACTAAAATTATAACAACAGTAATGAAACCAAGCTGCTGGCGATATGTTAAGTCTGAGGATAATCCAGCAGATGCAGCCAGTAGAGGCATCTCAGCTTCACAACTAAAGAGTCACACGCTGTGGTGGCAAGGACCACAGGTCTTGAAATCGTTTGACGAAAAATTAGAAGCCAAGCAACTCATTTATACCACTGATCAAGAAATCAAAGGAAAAGCAGCAGTAAACAAAGTAAATGCTGTCCAAAATGATAGCAAGGACAGCATCATATTGCAACTGTTACTTAAGTTCAGTTCACTCAACAAAATAACTAAAATATTGGCATGGCTTTTACGAGCAATCAAAACAATACAATTTAGCAAGAATGAAGTCATGTCAAGCAAGCATAGTAGCTTACCGGAATATCTCACCTTATATGAATTGAGAAAATCAAAATTACTCATTATAAAATACATACAACGAACTGAATTTGCAGCGGAAATTATGTCATTACGGAAACATAGTAAATTAAGTAGCAGAAGTAATCTATTAAAACTTAATCCTTTTATTGATCACGAGGGGATTCTACGAGTTAAAGGCCGGTTAAGCAAAGCAAACATGAGTATGGACATGAAGCATCCTGCGATATTGCCTCATAACAGCCGGCTTACTGCTCTAGTAATTCAACTAGCTCACCAGCTCACCTTTCATGGTGGACCGCGATTAACTTTATTTAACCTTAGACAGAGATACTGGATTATTGCGGGAAATAAAGCTGTAAGGAAGGAAGTGAGAAACTGTGTTACCTGTGCAAAGCATGAGCCCAAAATACAGCATCAACTGATGGGAGAGTTACCCGTAGCCAGAAGCAACCCGGCCCCACCATTCTATCACACTGGAGTGGATTACACAGGTTATGTAGATGTTAAAAGTAACAAGGGACGTGGAATTAAGACCACTAAAGGATATATTGCGCTGTTTATTTGTCTAGCGACCAAAGCTGTCCATTTAGAGCTTGTATCCGATTTAACCAGTTCTGGGTTCTTAGCAGCATTACGACGAATGGCAGCCAGAAGAGGAGCGCCGCGTCATCTTTACAGCGATAACGGGACGAATTTTGTGGGAGCTAATAGAATGCTACGGGAAAGCTATCACGATTTCGAAAATGTATATGATCATAACTTTTTCGCTGAGCTAGCAGATTTAAATATAGAATGGCACTTCAATGCCCCATCTTGGCCTAGTGCAGGGGGTCTATGGGAGCGAGCCATTAGAAGCTTAAAACATCACCTCAAGCGAGTAATAGGAGAACAAAAGCTAACCTTCGAACAATTTAGCACTATCTTAGCACAGGTGGAGGCTTGTTTGAACTCTAGGCCTTTATGTGCCTTATCGGAAGATATCGAAGACTTGAATGTCCTGACTCCGGCTCACTTCTTGACCGGAAGGAGCGGAACTGCCATAATTGAAATTGAAACAGATGCTCGAACTAGATGGTATTTATCAGCTAAAATAGTAAACGACATATGGAAGAAATGGAGAGCGGAGTACTTGACTCAGTTATCTGTACGAAGCAAATGGCGAAGCGTTGAGCGAAATATTACCATCGATGATTTAGTGACCATCCAGGACGACAATCTGCCACCTGGAAAATGGATGATGGGTAGAGTAATAGAAACTCATCCAGGTCAAGATGGATTAGTTCGGGTAGTAACTCTTAAAACAAAAAGCGGAACAATTAAAAGGCGGATTGTGAAACTGTCAATCTTGCCGATACCGCCAGCTTCAAGTAATACGGTAGATAACAATGTTAATCAAGCAAACAACGTCACCTCGAAAGAGCCTGACGTGCGGATTAGAAGCAGCAAAATCAAAACTAACTTCATATCATTAGCAATGTCGTTAATCTTTTTTATTTCATTGATAACATCGTCTCAAGCAGCTTTTAATATATCAAAGTTGCCTAGCAATAATTCGCTGTATTTTGAGTCAGTAGACAACATGCAAGTTATTCGAGACAAATGGAATCTGATTGTTTATTATGATATGAGCCCTTATTGGGAAGGAAATACTGCCGCCACAAAATTCTTGGAATATTTACAAAGACTCTGTGCATCCCTAAACGATAAGAGTCACTGTAATATGATAACACTTCAATTAAATCACGACTTCAAAGAAATACAGCACTATAATCAACTTATGATTAGTCAGCACTTTGATGTGCGCACCAGACAGCGTCGCGGACTCATTAACGGTATCGGTTACGTGGCCAATAGCTTGTTCGGAGTATTAGACGAACGATTCGCCGAACAGTATAAAAAAGATATACAGCTTGTTAAACAAAACGAACAGCATCTTAATAGTTTGTTAAGAAATCAGACCTCTATCATTGAGGCTGAATACAACGTATTAAAAAGAACCGAGCAAACTATCCAGTTACAACATAAAACAATAAACAAACACTTGAATCAATTGGATAATGCTGCCCTTGCTATTACACAAGAAGTTGAAGGTTTAGCTAAAACTCAAGACTTTGCTCTGTCGGCAGTCACAACTATCAACTTACTTCAAAACCTTAAAAGGATCCAGGATACTCTGTTAGATATCATCACGGATATTTACCACGGGAAATTCAACGCTCATCTGTTAACTCCAGATCAGTTACAGCGTGAGTTACAGTTCATTTCTGGACAACTAACAAAGGATACTACCCTGCCCGTGGACAATCTACAATCTGACTTAAAACATATTTACAGTATGTTGAAGGTAAAGGCGAGAATGATGGAAGAATACTTCATATTTGAGATTACTTTTCCATTGACCAGTAGAGACAGCTACAAGATTTATAAAATCATACCAGTTCCTCAGCAGGTTCAAAATGATATGATTAGCGTACTACCAGTTGCGGAGTTCGTGGCTATTAGTTTGAAGAAAGATGCTTTCTTTACAATGTCGTTTATGGAGCTCCAATCATGCCTGCATAATGATCAGTCATATTTATGCCAAGCTAACAAACCAATTAATCACTTAAGCATCGATGAAAAATTCTGCAAGCTGGATAATAAATTAAAACAATGCGTTGTAATTAAATCCCCTTGCCAAGACAGCTGGCTCGAACTAAATGATCCATCGAGGTACATGTATTTTTGCTGCAATACCTACTCAGTGAGGATTATATGTCAAGATCAAGTTTCCTTTAAACAGTTGACTGCAGTCGGAATTATTGATCTAGGTCCGAAATGCGTAATAAAAAGTAAAGATTTTACCTTGTATTCTCATGCCCTATCAGCAAACACAATTAAATCAAACTCTGATATTCCGATACCTCAGATAGCAGAATTAAACCATATGGTTAATATATCACTATCTCACTACACCGCATACGAAGATCCACTGAACAGCACATTAGTGGACCTGGGCGAACGAATAGAACAACTGAAATCTGCCAATACTATCTTACCAGATTACTCTCTGTCTACAGATGACATTCATCAGTATATTATTTGTTACGGCTTGCTGGGTGTAGCCGTTTTATTGGCGTCATACTTTTTATGGAGAAGGTGCCGTTCAGTTTCTTCAGTGGAACTACTATCACAAAGTGTGGCGAATAGTGTTGTGTTCTCGCGAAAGCAGAGTACGGTTGACCGTCAGCCTAGTGAAGTGAATATAATTAGTGAGGACACTAACCCTAAACGAGACGTAGCCACGTCACCTATGTCTAAAACATGTCGCTTTAGACTAGAAGATGTGTAACTTTTTTGCCCGGGAGCATGTACGGTGAAACCATACACTACCGACGACTAAGCATTTTTACATAACTTAATTAATTAATATCCACTGAGCAATCAGTACTCGATTAGCGGTCATCGCGTGTGCTCCCTCGCTCCTTTATATTTACAACCTTTGGTCCGTTAAATACATTTATTTTACCTTAAAACGCAGCAGTATCATTGACTATCTTCCAACCTTCTACAAATTGCATTCCAAATCATATCTTGTTATGTCGTGAACATAAGTCACAGTAAACGAAAGCTATTGTGACGTTTAATTATAGTTTCGGTTTCAACAGAGACATGACCTCAGAGCAATTGTTCGTGCCCTCATTATACTAATTGATAAATATTATCGAATGGAAAATAATAGGAGTGCCTCAGGGCATTTTTTTTTGCCTCCTCTTAATTGGTCGCTCGCATGGCCTTCGGTAATAGACCAAACAATAAACGGCCATTGTTCCACTTCTATATAGCCATTGTTTGGTCTAGACACCGTGTTATAATCATGTCTGTCCTATTTATTCGCTTAAAGAACTCAATTGGTAAGCCTTATTAATTTGTCAGATTGCGGCCTGATTTATTTTTTATCAATAAATAATTTATCATCGTTTTTTGTTCTGACGTACGCGGCAATGACCGAATGCATGTTTTTAAATACAGGAACGACAAGAAAGTTAGTAATTACCAGCTCATACTTATTTCCACAAGTACTACCTACAAGTATCTTTTAACTTTTACAACCAGCTCAGAAAGAAAACTTCTTAACACAATTGTCTTTACGTACCTACCCGTCTCATCGTGGGGACTATTAAAATAATTAACAAAAATATTTACTACGATATTTTCTGTAGTAAATCGGCTGATAATTTCTAAGAATTTCAAAACAACTTTCAACCCATCACGATTCATAAACATGTCTACTCAAGTCAGCTGACATTTGACATGGCCATGTTCGAAAGTATTCGTTTTTATGTCCAGTTTGGAAATTGACATTTTGTTAGTCCTTTATGGTAAGTTGAACAGATGGATTGGCTGTTTCCCCTTTTTGGCGGAGATTTTGCAACAGTAAGTCTTATTGTGAGTCATATTACTACAGATTTGGCTCCTCTGAATCATGTATGTGATGTATGATTCTGTAATGTCAATTAACACCCTGAATTGCTTGATAACAGAATAAATTACGCCGTGAAGACTGATCATGTTCATATATGGAATCTGATTGCGTTTTATTCTAGTTAAGAACAAAACATACGATACTTTAATAATATAGTACCCTGAATAATCGTTCAAATGGAGCATGTGTGTAATTCATATTAGATTTACGTACAGCAGAAGCAATTGAGGGTACATCATAAACCACCAAATTAGTTAGGAATATAAATCTTACAGAATCCTAGTTCATTGAAATTACAGTAATAAAATTCAAATCAGTATTCATTTCGACTTACTTACGCTCTTCACGCGAATTTTCGCTAATCTAAATTAGCATTTATATCCTTACTGCTAGAGTTTAATGTCAGATATCCTTGTGGTGAATAAAGTAGAATCTAAATTGGTGTATGTATCCTCGAAAGGCTCGGGAGGTATGCGCGGGCGCAAAATGCCACGCTCCACTCCGCCCGTAACGATATTTCAAATGTCAGAATCGTGATTTTTGTTCGAGAAATATTTCGCAACCGTTTCGGTGTACGTGGATTCCATTATGTATATGAATCAGTTTTCTATTATATTTAATGCTATTTGTTGCCCCCTACAGCCTTTTGACCACCAACAGAGCTTTGTTAGCAACTTACTTCATTTGAATTTAAAATTAATGTGTAAAGTTCAGTTTCAGACATTACTTTTACCATTTACGGTTTTCCTTAATCTGATGCTCCAATGAGTTTGAATTTTGAAGTACCTGAAACAATAAAAAATATTCATGAATAACTCAATACTTTTTTAATATTCACCAACATTGTACCACAAAATTATAAAATTAATTGTGCTACAAATATCCCACTCAACAATATTAATAAATTCGATTGGTATTTCCTACCATCCCATTACTTGGCGCCTCTAAATCTCAAACTGTTCATGAATAGACCAGCTAATCTTTTCCCACGGCCCTTATTCCCATTATTTCATTATAGTTTATACGTATCCGAACAAACAAATCATAATTATCTTAGGCACACTAATAACGTTAGGAAATAGCGCTAACATGTTGGAACGAATCGCCTATAAAGCCTATTCGATAGCACAGAAATTGCAAATAAAATGGTTGCAAGATTCTTTTCGAATAATGAGAACAGTAATCGTGGAGCTAGGCTGTAAGATACTATTCTTCACGACGACAATCCTGACAAATAATGTTAATGTTTAATGCAAACGCCACCTTAATTCAAGCTTGCAGTGGAAGTAGGCAACATTAGAGTCACCGCGAAGACTCCCAACTATCTAGCTAATGCGCTTATAATGGTACCATTATATACAGGAGAAAGTAGGCAGGGTCGTTTAAATGAGACCTGACTTGAAGCTACCACACATAATGCCGATAGGGGAGGAATTGAATTAGCGAATAAAAGCAATTAAAGAGCACATGGAATGCATGCAGATACAGGAACGCAAGCAAGAGAAATATGTGAGAATTAAACATTAGTATGCACGCATTTTACCTTTTATGGAGAATAGAAATGCGTGTTTGTAATCGGGAGTTGGTAACCGTAAGCTGCGGACGACAATAATGTTAGATTTATGGAATGCAACAACACACAAATTGCATGACACCTTCTGGCCCGCAAACTCCGCTGTAAACTACAAGTTTCTGATTTACTGCTTTCCATCTATCTTCAGATATATGTTCGTAAGCTCCTTATTGATGTTAGCGCGTCGGGAAGTAATAAAATATAGAAACGATTTTCAGATTTTACTTTCTAGATACTACAAAATAATAAAAAGAGGTTTCAAAACAAATCGTGCCTCCAGCTGACCCAACACTACACAAGATAAGATTAAAAGAACTCAAAACTAGAGCAGTTTTTGAAATAGTGAGACGCGGTTTCGTTACGAAAACAGTTGAATAATTTCATTACATAGATTAAATCCGTCACCATTTATTTGAACATTGCATAAATCATAAAACACCAACTGGGAATTAAGTCAACCATGGAAAACTGTAATTGTATGATAGCATGGAAAACCGCTGTAATAGCTTGATATAAACATCGGATGGCTCATTTGAAGCATTTACCTTCTTCATGGTCTCATAACCATTGATAAACGATCCATCTTCTGAAATAATGGGTTTGGAAACTGGTGGCTTTTCGAATGAGTACTCTAATGTCCAATCTTGGTGATCTCCGGAGTAGAATAATGTTTCACAAGATAAAGTTCTCTTTACAACGGTCGTGAATATTTAGTTTAAGGAATTCGCATCGGTCACGCCTGACCTCGCTTTGCGGAAGAAATGTACCAGAGTCAAATTACTTCTTTTGTTTCATTGCTATTGATCAATGGTGCGATAAGATTTTTTGCTCCATTTACTTCATCCGATTTTTTCAGATAGAATTTGAAGGTGAATTAAGTCCTGACACTGTCCATTATTATCATTGCGTCGTTTCAAATTTATATTTATTTTATTTCAGAGAAAATTCCGTATTAGGTTACATAGGTACTTAATCATAATGTCACAACAACAAGATAAAATCATTAAATGTTAGTGTGTTAGTAACAGATTAGTACCAAAAATGATGTTAGTATTGTTAGTACTTATTCCTAACTAAACCTGTGGATAAACACAGCCATAAGCATTTATGGCTGTGTTTATCCACAGGTTTTGGAAAGGACAGTCAAAACGGGCAGCAATAGCATTTAGGATGCTGTTGCTGCTGCTTCGTAGACGGTGCAACAAGAAGTTTGCTTTCTTGCGCATGATGGCTTGAAGGCCATCCGTACGCGCTTCAGCAAACATACCAGACGTACTGCAGCGCCACGGCAGCCCCAATAGCATCCTAAAAGCGTTATTTTAAACGAGTCTTCCAAAATTGTCTGTATGTTAAACGTTTTAAACAAACCTTCGTCTAGTTATTGCTTTTGCACTTCTATTTCCAAATTCTTTGCAGCCCTGTCTGCGTTTGTATAATTTAGCTAGTAACCTAGCTAAAATAAAAACTAACTAAAATTAAACTAACCTAAATAAAATTCCTCAGCATTTTGAAAGTAAGCTAACATTGAGTGGAAAAATATTCCGAAGTATAACTGTAAACGGTTTCTGCACAAAATATTGACGGCATAAGTAAGTAAGATTTCGTAGTTGCCAGCGTGTAGCAAACAAAATGATTAGCGATACATCACAAATGGGCCAGTCACGCGAACGCGAGGTTTAGCAATCCATGCGATATCAGTTTTGAAACACTGTCATCTTTTGTTCTCTTCATAATCTGCATCGTAATGAGAAACAATAGTACTGGAGCAATCACTTCTACATATAGATACTACCAAAATATTTCTTTCATTATAACTTAGTTGTCTATGTTGGAAATAAGGATGAATTATTTATTTAGTTGGTTTGGTTTGATACACATGTTAATAAAAACCGGCCAAGTGCGAGTTGAAGGGTTCTGAACCATCGTTTCATGTGTCTATCTATTACGGTTCAAGAGATACAGCGATTGTTATGGTCGAGCAAAAAACGCGATACGTTTTTTGCATGGCAGCCGGGCCCCCTTTTATTTTATTTTTATTTTTATTACCTATTTATTTTTAGAGCGGAAATATAAATATACGCTCTGTGAAAATGTCAACTGTTCTACCAACTACGGTTCATGAGATACACCCCACTGACAGACAGACGGACGGACAGCAGAGGCTTAATAATAGGGTCCTGTGGGCATCTTTTGGATACGGATGTTGATGGATGGAGACGAAAACGAAGGCTAAAGAAAAGCTGGATGGATTGTGTGAGGAATGAAAAGGAAGACCCAAATAACATGAGACAAGGGCGATACAAAGTCAAAGTCAAACAATTTATTTCAATTAGGCACATAAAAGGCACTTATGAACGTCAAGTTTACAAAAAATAGAATTGATTCTAGTCGCCCCTTCCAAAAGGTAGTTTTCGTATGGAGAAGAATGGGCAAGAAACTCCACCGTTACTCTTTTAAAATGTTTTTACAATATTTTGCATACATTAATTATATAATTATATGTGAAGACGATGCATCTAGAATAAGATTACTATACCGCGATAGGTAAAAAAGAATGAAAAATAAAGCAATTACAGATAAATTAAATATGTGACAGATACATGGTGCTCACATATTTACAAACATTGTAAAATTATACGATATTCCTAACATTTTAACAAGTAATACTAATAAGTCAGTGTGTGAGTTCAAGAAATCACAGAATGTAAAATCAGTGTTATAAAAAATAACAAATACATAATTAAATAAGCAACCAGTTTGATTTTGTCTAGACTCTAAATTGTCCTATGGAGCAGGACCAGCATGTTTCCAAGCATTCTTATCTTGGATATAATCCTCTATACGAAGAGGTTGGTTGGATTTAACACAATCAACACTTTTATCATGGTTGGATTAAACATCATCAACACCTGGATGAGGGACGTGCCCAATCGGGAAGTATGGCAGAAGAAAGGGGAGGTCTATACCCAGCAGTGGATGATTCCGGGCTGAAATGATGATATTCATCTTTATCGACAGCATTGATATATGTGGCTACTTATGCATATGTCACAGTAAGATGGTTGAAGCCGTAATATAATTATATCCCTAGGGATATAGCTATATACGGTAATTAATATAGTTATATAGAAGCGGTTCATAACTATCGGAGTGCCCTAATTTTGTTACTCCGACCAATTTTGTCGTATTGTTGGTGATTTGTTTGTCACAGTTCTAACCTAACCTAACCTATTTTGTCGGAGTGCCCTAATAGTTATATTACTAGATCGTGCTCGTATCATAGTTATATTCCTAGTAAGACCACTTTCATATAATTATATTACGGTATATAGCTATATCTTTAGAAATCCCAAGGCATATAACTACATATTTTATATAGCATTGATAGAATAGTGGTGTGACCGTCGAACTGCCAATTCATAGGTCTCGAGTTAGAACCCAAGGCACACACCTCTGATTTGTCGGATTCATGTGCGTACATATCACTTGCTTCAAAAACGGTGAAGGAAAACACCGTGCGGAAACCGGCCTGAGCGATATTTCTCAACGGCATGTGTAGCCAAGTCAGAGGCCCATAGGTAGCTTTAAAACTCTGACACCAGGTCAGTCACTAACCACACGGAAAGAAGAAGACTACATATATCACGACTTCAACCATCTTACTGCGACTCATATACATAAGTACCTACCTACGCTTTAATTCCTTTCTTGTGAGTAATATTTGTTCTTTCACCTCAAGTGACTTTAGGTACTTCACAAAACCCCAAAATTACTCATAAAATTTACCGTTTCAACAATATTTTCTTTCAACATTTGTTTATATATAATGGTTCATCCTTGACGTTCACCGATTGCTATTAGCATTTATTCATACGAAGGAATAAAAAAATGGTTTGTGACCGATTTGTCCTAAAGTCACGAATACAAACGCTTTCGTTTCTTTTAATGTTACATGTAACCTTGATTTCGTTTATTTTTACCAAACGATGGTCTGGTTAGATGACTGTAAATCGTACCATGAAATTGTGTAGATAATTTTGATGGATATAAATCATGTTATGACATATTTGTGTTTAGTGCTTTACTTACTTTTAGGTTAGATAACTTTAGTTCGTTCGGTCGTTAAAAGCTATTGACTCAATATTTGTTTGACGATATTGACTTACTATTGTCGGCAGGCATGATATTGTAATCTGAAGGCTAATTCCTGTAATTAAAAACGTTCCCAATCTCATCTCAGTGACAAACAATATCAAAAGTTTGTTACTAAGGGAAAAAAAATTGAGGTATTTTTGACAGATTGAGACATTAGAATGCGTACTTTCTTAAAAAAAAGAGAACTGCCCTCTGTTCCAAATTCAAAACTCAATCTTTAAACTACACGACTGATATAGACAATTCTCAGGTATTTGTTTGCAGATGTTAGAAATGTGTATTTCTATTGAAAGTAAAACTAAACTGGTATAATAAAGAAAGCCAGACTAGAAATAGTCTCGCTCCTAACAGAGTGGAGCAATACACACACAATATAACTAAGATACTCAAACAAATAAAGACTTTATAGCCAACTTTGTTCTGTTCTTATTGAAAATCTCGTAACATAAGATAGTCTCAGACCAAATAAAAAACCAAGACATAACGCTGCGAACAATACAATGAAGCATGCAATAACTACACCTTGCTCTGTGCTTATAGGCTCACACGCACACATTTACAACCAAACTAAAGGGCGTCACAGACGTAGCTACAATATACAATGTCGCTCATGGGCATGTGCCCGCCCGTATTTTTCTGAATATTCATGAAAAATTATCGAAAATTTACTTTAAAACGGGGGTCTATCTTTACACACGGGCGGGCACATGCCCATGGGTGACATTGTATATTAATATACTGTGCTATTGTTTTTTTTTGCGTAATTTTTGTTGACGAATAGTAATAATTACATATTATAGCTCCGTCTGAGGTCGCTCGAAGATTACTATGGAAAATATATCGCAATATGTCTTTCTATAATATATAATTATATCTTTGTTTGTGATGGGCTTAAACCTCACCCCACAGTAAAGTAAGTGCACACATGTTAACAAAACCGGCCTCACGTTACTGTTGACTGCGATATGTCTTAGTTTTTTATTTGGTCTGAGAATACAGCCTTACCGATACCTACCATTTTCGTCAAGTAATGTCATTTCTGATACCGCACGACTTTCCCAACCTTTTCGATTTTTTGAACATGTCGATCGACTTTTACCATTGCTTCGATAATACCAACACTTTAAAAAGTATCGTCATTCTGTAATTGTAAGTTTTATTCTGCAATGTGCGTTTTCATATCTCTACAGTCAATTAATCAATCCGTCAATCAAAATATTTTATTACTCATAAACCTACATGAAGTTATGAAACGTCAGGAGCTAGGTGCACGGTTCCAACGGAGGTCGGACGGTCATTTCCTATGGAGAAGAGCCGGCAAGAAACTCCACGGTTACCTACTCTTTTAAAAATAAATAGCTTTTACAATGTTTTCAAATTAGTGTTAATAGGTATGAGAAGACAGTGTAAGCCTGTCAACAAGAACCAGGTACTTAACAAAATAGAAAATGATCTACAAATCTACAGTCTATTAAGCCTGCAACGTTCTCACATTCATAAAATATAAAAGAATCTAGTCTCAGTAATGTACGAACCACTAAAAATACTTTGGATCTACTTCTAATATGATTCCGATGTCTCTTTTATTACCTATTAACTATTCAGAGATAGTAAAACTACAGGCAAAAAAAGACTAACGTTATATAACATAGTATCTACATATTGAATTCTACACCAAATTAATGGGATATGACAACATAGAAAAAAACCCATTACGTTTTAGCTGCATCCGGCTCCAAATATCAACAAGTTTGTACAATTAAAGACAGGATTGCGTAGTTGCGTACATAGATGATGATGAAGACAAATTACCGGAGCGCCAACGTCCTAACAATTTATGAAGACCATTGAACAGTCATTGGAGCGTGGTGAAACGCTTTCTATGCGCTCTGACTGACGCGGTGACGTGCCATTCTGTTGCCAATCACAAAAAGGGAGCTATCACTCTAGATTCTAGAACGGTGGATTCCAAAATTTGAAATTGACTTAGAACTCTTTTACTTTTTTTACGAAAATCTAAATTCAAAAACGAATATGATTTAATAAAATATTAACGATTAGCCACAGAATGAAAATGAATCGGTCTAGAAAATTAATTTGCTAGAAATAATTTTCATAATAACGGTACAAGTTTTGAAAGAAAATTTTATGGTGCCGTGACTTGTCGGTATCTAACACTGTTTCGAGTTTTAAATTAGATTCACGCTGTCTAGATTAACGAGATAGCTTTTGAGCACCATGCTAAATCGTGGTCTTTTTACCACATTAGTGTTGGACTCATTATTCGTCATTGTTCGTCAGTAATACTACGTTCATTTAGAAAAAAAAAGATCTTTTGGCGAAGTAACTCTCATTGGTCAGGGGGTTAGCTGAAATTATTCAACGGTTCATTAACTATTTTAATCGTTTAAATGAGAGAAAAACATTCTGCAGATTACCAAAAACGTATAGAACGTAAACGAAATGAAAATGTTGTAACCGAAATGTACGACGCGGACGTAAAACGAAATGAAAATGTTGTAACCGAAATGTACGACGCGGACGTAAAAACTGCCGTTTTTATCATACCCATTCAATTTCAGTGTACCAAAAGCCAGCGCCACTACACCCACATACAGTATACACATAATGGTGGACAATGGCACGGAACCACGGTTGGGTGCATGTTACCACAAGGCCTTAGGAAGTCCGTCCGGCTTCATGTCTGATCATAACTAAACAAGTGTTCGTTAAGATACGGCTTTTAATTGTCTGCTGTCTTGAGTAAACATTTTTAGAGGCAGGATAATAAATTGTGGGGAAAATTTAATTAAAGGTACTTAGGTACTATTTCCCTTTGTAATAAAATATGGAATTTAATTGAACAATTTTATAACTCTTGCTCTCTGAATAAATTGACCAAAGGATTTTAAAATTCTATTCAAGTTTATTCATGTTCTTTTTTGTTACGTGACTATTCTGACCTATCAGGAAAATACATCTGTGCTATTTAAACGTCATAAGATGACGTGTTTCAGGCCCGTTACACATCTTCAATGACGACACAAACCTACCCGATATTTTTGGAATATGTATTTTTAGGCCATGTAATAAAATAACCGATTTTTCTTTTGTGATACTTACGCTGTGAGTTGCAGAAACTTATAAATACGTAGATATTCTATCCTCCTGATTGACAGTTATAATCAGAAGAAACAACCAATCATCATGTACCAACGGTAGCCTTCCAATAAATCTATTAAATTGTACTAAACATGCGCAAGACCTTTGACATGGGCCTCTAACCGAATACAGTGGCGACAATGAATGTGAATGCGATAATTTTATCGAACGGCCGAAGGTCAACCCGTGTCGCAAACCACGTAACTTCACTTAGCACATTTTGTACTAAACTATGAATAGCCATGTGAATAATGTTATAGGTAAGTAAAAATAGTCATAATTCCTCCGAAATGTATGGGAAAAGCTTTTTGCGTTTTTTGACTTTTCTAGCACGCAACCTCAGTTGGTCCAAAAGTGTTTTGGTCTTTATAGGAAACAGGATCAATTGGCATCAAAAAAGTTTTTGTGAAAACTGCCCATTTTCTTGCTGACAATTTTTTTTTCAAAATCTATGAATGTAGATCAAAATGTCTCAAAAAGTTAAGGGCAGTCTCCTATGACCGTTTTCTTGTAGCGACAACGGTTAGTGTACTTGCCCTTACTGGTCCATCTCAAAAATCCACCCTGTATACTAAAATAACAGCCACATTTTGATAAAACTCCCGCGACCCCGATCCACCGCATCGTGTCGCATCACCCACCCGAGCTATTACTTTGTTTTCGCTTAGCGTTCTTACTGTCTTCTTTCTTTTTGCGCAACTTCTGAGCTTCGTAGCGTGATGTTAAATAGCCTTTATACTTCCTCAAGATTTGGGCTATCAAATGCAAAAAGAATTTCTCAAATCCGACTGGTAGTTCAAGAGATTAGCGCGTTCAAACAAACAAACTCTTCAGCTTTATTTTGTTATTATACTAGCTTTCGTCCGCGGATTCGTCCGCATGGAGGTCGGAAATTATCCGACGGGGACGTACTACCGGGATAAAAGTATCCTATATGTTATCCAGGTTATAAACTATCTGTGTGCCAAATTTAATCCAAATCCGTTCAGCCATTTTTGCGTGATTGAGTCACAGACTCACATCCAAACATAGTAGTAGGATAGTATACTAGTTTCCACCAGCGGCATCGCCCGCGTGATATCTTTATAAATTATAGCCTGTTACTCAGTGATAATTTAGTATTCCATCGGTGAAATAATTTTTAAAATCGGTCCAGTTGTTTTTGAGTTTATTTATTATAAACAAAATATCGTCGTCTTAGAGTGGAAACACTTATATGCGAAAAACTGGTGGGAACTGGGAAGTTATATTATATGCTGAACGCGCTGTAAAATCTACTTACGCGATGCAGGATTTTGCGTGACGTCAGTATGATACATAGGTTGCATGTGGCGATATACTCGTAGATGCCGCCACAAAACTGCGTGTGTTACGAGGATTTTTTTCCCAAAAATTTTATAAAATAAAAAGTCAAAGTTACATTCCCGAGCTTTTCACTCTAAGGCGACGTTAAACAAATATTTTCTCTTTGTAATATTAGTGTAGATAAGTATATAGATTCGCGGATATTCTCAGTTCCATCAATTTTAATTGGTAAATTTGAGGTTTAGTGTTAATTGCTAGTCAATAAAATAAGTTGTTAATTTCACGGATGTTAATAGCATGCTATATGAATATGATAAATAAGTAGTTTTTTAATACTTTGCTGTGTTTGGTGAGACAATTCTTTTTAATGTGAAAAATTTAATGCGTTGGGTCAGCTCGGCTGTTGGCGTGGCGAAGCGGCCTACAGCCAACATCGCTTTTTTATTTTATTTTATTTTTTTAGTTATATGCCATGTTTTGTTTTCGCAAACTTTTTGGCAACAAAAATATTATTTTTAATGAAAATTTAAATAGGAAACGATGTCTTGTTTTACGAATGTGTAAACTATTAGAAATTGTACATGCATATTTTACTCATAAAGTCATAATTCTATAGTGAACACGCTCCTTCCTTAGGCACTTCATTCATAGAACTTCATACAAATTTTATAGTTTCCTGTTCTTCATAGAACATGGGCACTGGGCACGTTCCCATGGGAGCAACTGACAGGAGAGCCTATTAAAAATACTCTAAATAGTATATCTCAGCTTGATGTATAAATCCGGGAACTTGTTTTGCGTCGCGTGCACCTAGAACTCATTAAGCTTTCAAACTATCAGCCTCGGTTATTCTATTAAACCAGTAGAAGAGACCTGCCATTACTCGGGGCGCGAAACTCGGTCCAATTTCGAGATCTACCATTAACTTAATAATGAGGGAATTATTCAGCCCTCGCTTCAAAACGAACTCACGTACCGTGTTTTCATCATCTTTAAAGCGCCCGACAAAATTGCTGACGTTACGAATGCAAGGACGTGCATCTTCTGAAATAGTGAATTTGATTTATATGCTGGAGTATTTAAGGTTCAATTTGTTATGGTGGAAAAAGTAAAGTTCGGAAGATAACTCATATCGATTTTAATAATACCGATTATGGGTGATCGATTGCATTCTATTGCAAAACACTTTTGTTCTTTATTCAATTGTTTGAAAGTGGGTGGCCGTGTGTTCTTATTTTGAAATAACATTATGGCGCTTTTGTTTTTATTTTTATTCTATTAAAAGACCCATAATTGTTCATTAGCCACCGTTCAATTATTCTACTATGAGTTATGATATGACACTGCTAGCTATAAAAAATGGAAATGTTTATATTTCAAATAAAATATGGATGAATTAGTGCAGATTTCACCAATGAAATTGAACGCGTTCAGCATATCTAACCGCGTTCAAGAGTTGTCAGTGTACAATATTCCGTAATAATTTTGACACTGACAGCTCTTGATCGCGTTTAGACGTGCTGAACGCGTTCAATTTCATTGGTGAAATCAACCCTTAATTTGCATCTTATTTTTAATTAACGATAATAAATCTTATTATGAAGAAGGCTGATTGCCTTGCCTATTGATTAGTCAAATTATTGCTTTCACGGTTTTCTTTATAGTTTTTATTGATTCTCTTTTAATTTATATGTAAAATAGTGAGTTTTTTATTTTAGGCTTTAACGTTACTATAGCGAATTTTTTTCTGAGCTAGAGCTAGAGTTACAATTACAGTTTTTTTTTTTAAATCGTAAAAAAACCGTTTTCCCGCAAAATATAAAATATTAACGGTTTGTGGTGTTGAGTGAAACCTGTACAGCATTGACCTCAGACCTCTCTGCATGTAACCAACCGGGTCTGAAAAAATCCGTGCCAATGCCACTGGGGAAACAAAAAACAACCAGAGAGTTTATAAATGAATTGTCAAACCTGTTAAACAGCCTCCGTGACATTTATTCACTGAAATTTATAATAAACGTAAAAATAAATAGGTTGAAGAGCTTTCTTAGCTGAGGTTTGTTTGAATATTTGGCAAAATTGTTGTGTCGTAGCACTTATATAGTCTATGAGTAAAAGACTAATTCAGATATTTCTAACATGGCGGCTGCCACTTTAGTAAGATTCTTTGTCTCTGAAATCCTGGAAAAACAAATCATTTAAAAATACTTGTTTTTCTTATAGTTATAGTCCGCACAAAAAAAAAGTAAAGTTCATAAACAAAAAGGTTTAATTGTCATCATTTACGTAGACGTTCAAAGTGACTTAAGTAAAATAACAGAGTAACTTTAGAAATAACATTACACAACCGCATGCTTCCCCATCACTTTGTAACATAACAATTGCATATTTATAATGTTATGCCCTATTCATAATTAAGCATGTATAATAGCATACGCGTTTTCGATGATATAATTTACAAAGTCGTGAGGCATGCATCCAATTACAATATATGCGATGCACGGTTGCCGTGAGAAAGTGTAGCATAATGTTATAGAAAAGAATGCTGCTTCTCGTTTCCTCAATTCCTCAAACAACGGATGTTTTGATTGACTTATGATGTTTTAATTATCTATGGATTAAAATGGTTTTAATTTGTTACAGATGTTCATTGATAAGTTGGGGTTCGAATTTTGAATCATTCAAAAACAAGACACGATCTAGATGTGATTTGACGGAAGTGAAAAATTTGAAATTGGAAATTGAGCGTAATTATTTTTAGTTATGGTTCCTGTACGAGTTACATTTTATACCTATTATAAAAAAAAATATCGATGCGTTTAACCAAATAGTAACAACATTTTATTTTTGAACTATGTAGCTGATTCGATAGACGTTGTATTGTCCAAATTTTAATAATTCATACAAAATTCTCATAGAAAATTCACCAATTTTCACGGGAACTTTTAAAATGTTTCTTTCCGTAAAAACTCGATTCGGACTATTAGATCAATAAATAGCCAAATTGGTCCAGCCGTTCTTAAGTTATGCGCTAGCTTATATACCAATGAACATCATTTCATTTATATTAAACTATAGATTAGACTTTTGAAAATTATCCGAAAAAATAACTATAACTTCAATCAAGCAAGCATTGCGCAAAGTTATCACAGAAAGATTTCGGGATATCCTAAAAGTTTATTAACTTGACAATTTTTTTTTACTGGCAGTAAGTATGTAGATATTCATCATAAATATTTCTCAGATATCTCTAAGATTATGCTACGCAAAGCATGCAAAGATCTGACAGCATAACTTGTAACTACAAATCTGATTACACAATCTTTATAACAGGGTATTTAAAATTATTTGCACCTTCAGTCAATTATATAGCGTCTAATATCGATCAACACGTTCAACAGGTGGTTACTACCTTTTTTATCATCAAAGGAAAAAGAAAGAAAATCTAAAGAGGTGGCAACTGGCTGGCAAGAACTTGGCAGAAAAATATGTTTTTAAAATGATTAAGCTGAGTCACGAACTATTCTCGTTCTAAATTAAAAAACTGCTGAGTTAATGACCCTTTAAAAGGCAGTTTGAATAAATTAAGAGCCGCTTATGAATGTGATTGGTACTTGTATCGAATTTAAGTATCAACAATTGATTAATTATTGGTATGTGTGATTTTATTTGACAGGAAAGTTGATCATAGTGATTTCATTTAATGGCGCTTTTAAAGTATATAGAAAGTAGTAAGTAAGTAGTAGTGAGTAGTGTAGTAAGTAGTAGTGTATATAAATCTTCGTTCATCTCACAATCGTCTTCTTCAGTGTCCCACTCACCGCACAGACTTCATTCACTCTTCCTTCTTCATTCAGTCTATCTCTCTGTGGAATGCGCTCCCCCAGGAAATCAGAATGGCGACCAACCGATTATCGTTTAAAATTAGAGTTCGCGAGCACATTCGCAAGAAACTGGCAGTATCATCAAAACGGTAATGTTTTCTCATTGATTGTCTTAGTTGTTTTAGTATGTTTATGTGTATTTATTTATACTTATATTTATATATAATTAGGTGTATATATTATATTTATAGTTTTTAATAGATATATGTATATCTTTATATTTAAATAAATATTTATTCCTCAATTCTCGCTATTGCACCTGCCACTGTTTGTCTCTGCATCACCCAAAGGTTGACTAGTAGAAAATGCCTATGGCATTAAGTCTGCCTCTGTATATTTGTGTGCTTGAAGTATTAAATAAATAAAGTGAACTTAAGGAAACTCAAAGAACGTGTAAACAAGAAATCTGCATTTGAATTATCGTTAACACGCACATAGTCTTTACTCTATGACGCGTGAATTACTAAAGACGACGACATCAGTTTATTTTTAACCATAACTTTCTCGCCAGCATAAATCTAAACACCAGCAGCTACATAATTATTTACTTTATTACCTAAAAGTAAATACACACCCAATATTATGTAAATTGACAAAATTTCTCCCATGAGGGGTCATCCGATGACCGAGACCTAGTGTTATATAACGACAAGTTATCAGATGTTATTGTTATGTTGGCGAAAGTGCCAACTGCCAGGTGCGTTACTGTTCGCTGTCAGTTCGAAATTCGAATTTCGAATTTCTCCGCGACCGGTTTGGTGGGTGTTAACTATTACAATAGAGATTATTGATTTTGTTAGCTGTATTATTTTACGCCTAGGGCTTGGCTCGTGCGAGAGTTGGTTGATTGGTGGCTTGGCGGTGCTGATTTTATCAATTTATACTGGTAGATGAGGAGAATAATAGTATGATCTGATAATTAAAATGGTATTAGGCCTAAGGGCGACAGCATGAATATACCCGTTTTGCTAATTGTATTAATAAAATTCTTGAACACTTAGCTTCAGCCTCTCAAGCCATCAAATTGATTTTAAAGTAAAAGAAAATAAATCCCAATCAAAACACTTGAATTTTGGATGCCTGGGGACGAAAAAAGGGAATATCTTGCCTGCTGAATTATGATCTTTAAAAAGATAAAGACAGTTAAAAGAATATCCAGATAATTGACGTAAAATTAACTACTTTAACAACGCCTTTTACGTACTTACTACGTCCATGACTGTATGAGAAACATTAATTAGCAATAGTCACTGCAGCACAAGGCATTGATAAACAATAACAACGGTACAAATATGGGAACAACGAGGTTGATGAACTTTTTGCTTAGCCTCACACATTATGTGATGCAAACGCAGCAATTATGTCAGCTGACAATGAGCTAACTGTCAGGAGTATAATATGAAAGAATTGCAAATGTGACGTATTAGTTTTGATCACGGAACGCAAAAACACATCTTTTGATTTAATTTTCGGATGGAATAACTAAGATAAGAGCATAACAGAACAGTTTTATGATAAAAGCTATGACCAAGATGGTGATTAGTATAAATGGATAGATAAAGAAGTAGAAAGATAGACATCAATGAAGAAATGAAAGGATTGTGCGAAGAATGATATAAATGGAAAAGGTGACAGTGGAGTGGAGAATGGAAGAGAAAAATATATTGTACCGATTCCTAGAAACATAAGAACAGAGCAGACAGAACAAATAAAGCAGAAGGCGGTAATCATTTAGGTAGAAGAAAATAAACTTCTAAATTCCTACAAAGAGACGATTCATTTGATTCGTCTGCATAAGATGCAAATAAAATCCTTGAAATTAAAAATAGAAGATGACTAACCACGTGAAATCTTTACAAAAAGCCACATACAGTAAATATCTATGAAGCATTTTACATTGTATATTTCATTCGCGGAAATTTTCCACACTGTTGATTGTGAAGCACATAATGTGACCTTTCGAGAAATTAATTGCAGTATTAGGCATTAGTATCGTTAATGTGACGACGTCCATTCGTGTCGCGTTTTTTTTATGAATATTAACGCTCTTGACATTTCGATGAAATTCGCGACGAAATAATTATCTGTTTTTGTTAGTTTTGCAACGTTATTAAATACTGAATTAATCCGTGCGTCTGTTCGGACAATTTTAGTGTTCGCAAGACCGGTTTTGTCTTAGGAAGTGCAATGCATCTTAAGGCCGTAAATGTGTTGTTGATTGGAAAAAGAAAGAATACTGTTTATCATATATACCTTAATAAAATTACAGACAAATTTTGGGTAGATACAAGTGCGAAGGAGAGGTATTACTGCAGATAGTCAGTGGTGTACCATGTAAGAAGAGACAAGAGAAGAGAGTTTTCAGTAAAAGACTATGTGAAGCTCTCCGTGTAATTGAATAAAGTATCCATCATGATGACGAGAATTTTTGAATCTCAGTAAAATTATCATGAGCTCCTATTGGAACCACGTCGTAACTTTACAATTGTAGTAAATACTATGCCCATTATTTTTAATTAAATCGCAAAAACAAACACGTAAACCACGTAATATGAACATACCTTAAATATTAGCGAAGCTCCACAAACCGCGTACCACAATCTGAAATCAAAACAGAACATTTAGAAAACGTATTAAGTAACACCGATCATAATCATAAAACTACAACTCTTGAAAAAGTAAGTACCAATTATTTAAACGCCGATTAATAACATAAACAACGACGCCCACATTACGGAAGTCCAAAACGAGATTAAGTAATAATAACATTATATCTATATAAAACGTATTACTTAAACGAAAGTGAAAATAACGAAAGTGGTAGAGGACCGATGGCTCCATGGCCGCCATATTGACGAAACAAATGATGCGCGCGTATTTCGAACCTGTTTGTGTGTGGGTGTGTAACACACGATTGCAATAAAATGTAGACACACGCAGTGTTTTTACTCATGGCGTCTTGATAGTCGATGTTTTTGCGCGGTCTTCTCATCTGTCAAGATTATTTTGTTCGTATTGGACGACTTGATATCCTCACTGTATTCTTTTTTTGTCAAGATTTGTATTTCGAAAAGTCAAAGGATAATCTAAGCGGCTGACATGCAATGATATAAAGTAATGTATTCGTTTCTCTCTAGACAGGACCTCCTTTAAATAAAGCATAATGTGTCTTGGATGTGACTCACTCTTTGTTTGGACTATAATAGAACTGAGTTTAGGCCATGACATTCAAATAAATCTGAAGTCCAGTTAGAACTAGAATTGTCAACTCCAAAAATATAATGGTCAACTTTTTGAACCAAGTCACGTTTCAATTTTGGTGTAGGTCCTCATTGTGTCGAAATACCGCTAAGTCGGTAATAAATTAAACTGGGCAAGCATCAGCTGGATGTATTCGACGTATATCAACACTTAAATCTGACTAAATAAGGTTGACCTGTCTTACAGCTGCAATGATATGATCTTCAGGGTTAACTGATGGTGGTTCTCCATTACAAGTCTAGTTGCCTTTTGAGGAAAATTCTGTATTACCAGTATTACTGTGGTTTTCGTGTTTGGAATATTTTATAGGTCGAAATTCCTTTTTTAAAGTGTGTTTGTTAGAACAAGAGACGTTGATCTCTAAACATTCAAATTCTTAGAAAATATAAAAGTTGTCTTAACATCTTTGTATCTCACGATGCTATATGTATTCCTATCTCGAGCTCAATTGAAAGCCGTCACTTAGATATTACATATCTCATATATCTAAAATATCTGAGATATCAGAAACATCTGAGATATCTAAGATATTAAATAGTTAACTTTACAAAAAAATTACGAACTAACTAATTTACATCAGATATCGCGTGAAAATCTTTCTCGTAAATGTACGTGCTGCCAACATGACAACCTGACTATGACAGATGTTATTACTGTGTTGGTACTTACATGCTCGTAACAGATGGTTGAGAACATCGTACGTTGCGTAACTTGAAAACTTGCTTCGGAGATTTCGAAGCTATAACTTGTATAAAGTTAATTAATTTTAAAACCTTTAGAGGCAAGTTGCAACTCATAATGATGATGTACTTACTTAGATGCCCAATCTAAAATATTTGTGAGTTTACAAGAACATTCGGTTGGTTACAGTTTGTTGCTATAAGTTCTTTTCAAAGTTTATCAATGAATTTTGTAAGTATTAGCTGTAAGGGTTAAAACAGCTACAGTTTTAATCCTATTAACTAATATTATAAATGCGAAAGTGAGTTTGTTTGTTTCTTTGTTACGCTAAAACGCTTGAACAGATTTGGATGAAATTTGACACATAGGTAGTCCATGACCAGGAGAAAGACATAGGATACTTTCATACTGGATCACAGACGAAGTCGTGAGCAGCTACTAGTCCCTAACAAACATTGATTTTCAATGAAACAAAGAACTTCCCATTTATTATTTAGTTACATTGATTAGAATTAACTCATTCGCAATAAACTGAACAGTTGCTTCTACATTCCACCAACAAGAAAGATCTATTTTCGTTTCAAAAAGTTATAAACAGACTGTCGTCAATCTATTCAGCCAACACGGAGGTTCTATTTTCAAATTATAGTTATAAATAGCCAGATATCGCCGGCTATAACGTGTTTCCTCGCAGATGGACGGTCAGCGTTGATCGACACGTATGGCGGCAATGAACTCGACGACGCCATTATTGAATTCTAATAGGCACCGTAATGAAATGTCTTGTGCACTAGATTATTTGTGAAGGTTATTGATGTTATGCGATAAATCTAGGAGGGATTTATTTTGTTGTGGATTTTGGCCAAAAAAATGTGTTAAATCTGCAGTGACTCATAGTTGTGTGGGATTAGCATCACTTTCTTTATCAACCTTAACTAATGATCAGTGATCGGAGTAGGTAGATTGATTTTTAGTACTTGTATCATAAATGCACACAGAAAGAATAACATGGATAAGCCATTTTTCCGGAAAGTAATTCCGGTATTTCCGGATTCAATTAAATATTGTTAATGTTGGTAGTGATATTATTACTACTCAATTCAAAATTTAAAGGAAGGTATCAAAACTAAATTAATTCATTATTTATCTGTTGAAAAAAAAAAAATAGGAAGAATAATAAAGAATAAAATTGCTCGTTTTATTACAATTCCTACCTTTTTTTTGAGGATGGCAAATCATCAAATGACTCCTTCCACTCTGGCAGAATACAATTCCTACATAAGTTCCGGTTTTTTTTTAATAATCCACCAATTCCGGAGGAATGTCCATAGTAATATATACGTTTCGGATCAAAGACCCCAGTTCAATCTACCTACTCCGATCACTACTAATGATACAACAGTTTGTTTGTTATTCGTAATTTCTATTTTTTTTACAATAAGTTTCTTTACACAGTCTTCATCAGATTTTTGAAATTTTATTGTTTTCTCTTTTTGCATCTCGCTACGAGTAGGGACCCACGGATTGCAGACCCCTCGTTCGCGTAACTTTAGCATTTACTTCGGACAAACAATCAAAATTCTTCAGGTTTTAATAGTCTACAAATTCTACAACTCAATATTTGCAGGATAAAGTAAAGGGTTTTTTTTTTAAATATGTACTTTATTTTTAAACGAGTTTCACTGATCTCATTCTTAATTTTATTTATTCTGTATGGTTTTTATTAATTTTGTGTTTTTCTTTTTACATAAGTACTTCGCATACCGAAAGGTAAAATATGATGATACTAAGACTGTGATATGTAATTATCACATGAATGTAAAACCCCTACACACTGTTTACCCATACCTATTTGCAAATAAATGATTTTGAATTTTGAATTTCAATCTATTAGTTAAATCTACATTCTTCTGTAAATCATGCACACAAGTTCATGTTCACAGACCAGAGGAATTTCCCACACTTAATTATTTTACAACTATTGTCTATAAGCATTCCCAGATACGTATTCATTTTCTCTAACGGGAAGCACATAACTAACAAACAAACAAAAGCCAGCCAGTAACAAGTTTTTACTACCAAGCAGTTTGCAAAATATTTAAAATTCCTTTTCATACAAATATTCGAATTACATGTACTAATAGCATGATTGATGTACATTATTTATACGTAGTTATGCATCACATATGCCCGAGATACACGGAGCTAGTTTCTCAAGTCAGGATAGTAAGCTAGTGTTAGATCTAACTCTGGAGTCGTGTATACAGAACTAGCGTCATTTTTAGGCTAGTGAGAAAGCTAGCGTCTCAAACTTTAATAGGATGGGGTTCTCTTTTCTTTTTGATATAGTAGAACCAGCTTCGTGAGGCCGGCAAAGCTAGTATTCGCAGTTCACTTTCCTTCACGGACTTAAAATTATCTGGCATCATATAAACAGTACTACCATGACCCTTTCCAGGCCAACAAGCCTGGATAGTATACCGATCCGCCGCAGAAGACGCCCTGGGCGTCGGGATTCGCAGGCCCATTCCCGGCCACCGTTGGCGCGGGGTTGCGGACGGTGAGCAATGGGTAGCTCACCGTCCGATAAGGACCAGGCCCGGGTCGACGGCGCGTTGTGTTCCACGTGCGCCTCAAAGAGATGTCAGTACAAATTAAGGAGTCCGCTAGGACCGATGCCTGCCGAGGTCGCGGGAAAGTCCGAAAGGGATACCGTGGCCCCTGGCAACGTACAGGCAACTGAAGGAACACGGGTGGGTTTTAGTCAGTAAGAGTCTGACACGCCCTCCCGCTCCGCCCACAGCGGGAGAAGTTATTTGATAATTTCCAACGCTCAAAAAAAAAAAAAGAAGGATAGTATACCGATGTTCTAGCTTGCTATTCTAGCTTTGAAAAACTAGCCTCGTGTATCTCGGGCATTATGGTTGTAAGAGTAATTAATGTTATGAAAACGAAACAGGCTATTGCGATGCAAAATTAATAACTCCTTAGCCGGTATTTCACTGTAATTAGTTATGACATAACTCTTAAAGTGATTTGACAGTTTATTACCGCGCCAAGACTTGAAATTATGCTAACGTTCTGAACCGCCATTTTGTAATTTTAAATGTGTTCGACTTTGATGAAACATGTTATACATGTTTTGGGTTTGTAAAGTACTAGTTACCTTCATGTCGGACTTGCGGATTTTTTTTGTCTAAAATGTTATAAATAAAAAAGTTGTTTGCCATAGTCTCATAATTAAAAAAATAAATACGAATTTAAACTGAAACTACTTACAAACAATTTAATATAAGTTTTTAGTTAAATCTCAATTCTGAATTTTCAAATAACAACAGTGCTTGTACAAGTGTTCTTAAAAAATACCACGGACAGAATTTGAATGTCACAAAATATTTGAAATTCGAACAAAAGACTGACACAACTAAGGCGTGGTACAGACAATACAGTCTTCGTGTGCGTTTATAATTTGTCTCATTAGTATTGGCCTCTCGACTCCCGACCATTTCGTGTTAACCTATGGCCACCTGTTTGAGTATTGTTCGGTTCCTAGCAAATAGGTATGTGACGAGGAGAAAGAAAAGTACGCATCAAAGACGATTGTGCTTGTGATACAACCGGAGAAGGAATTGAAAAAGAAACGATCCATATAAAAAATAATGATCGCCAGAATGGCTTTAAAATCAAGAAACGGCTTGACAGTGGCAATTTCGTATAAAAAAGTTAATTGAAATGATAATGAGATCTGCTCCATAAAACAATCTCATGTGCCATTCGCTGGTGAATAATAAGCCTTAAAATACCATAATGCACTGATCAAAAGAACAAATGACAGACACATCAATAGATTCTTCATTATTTTTTTACTGGCAATCACTTTCTTGATATTGTCTTGTAGAATTAGTTGCCATATCCAACGGACTACTCTCATTGTGAGCCCCCTGCCGTTATGTAAGTCTGTGAACGGCATGTTCTCTCTAAGCCTATTGTGACATGGGAATATAAGCTTTCTACGCAGGTATGTAAAAAAGAGCAGTTTTGTCTATGACTGGAGCACGAAGCCAACGATATTGTTTTGTTTTTTTAATTACATATTATGTGTGACATTTTACACACGAAGTTACGTTGTGATGGAACACGTAAAGAGACAAACGTAAGAGCATGAAGTTGTTACACATGTTTATTATTTTTACTTTAAAATCAACTCTTTTTTTACTCTTATCTTTTATAAGAACATGATCTCATAGATAATATAGAGCTTCTGTAAACTACCTACATTAAAATTTTCTCCATCAATTACCTAAGTTTATCAAATAAAATATTTTTGGCGCAACGAACATAAAAACCCAGATATTCAAAAAATTCATACAAGCCTCAGAAAATTGTGTAACAGAAACATGTTTCTATCAACAACGTCAGGCATACCAATAAAATTAAGAAACACCTGAGCATACACAGATGTATGAAATATTCTAATTGAACTTAAATGTTGCGTAAAGTGAACCAGTCTTGGTATTTTCCATGTTCAAAAGCAGAGGTTGAATTTCGAGTTATTTTTGAGACATTCGTTCTTAGTAGATGTTATAGGCAAAAATCGCACAACATAGAATGGTCTGTAAGCAAAAAGGGAATTAAGTTCGTGTAGACTATTCTGAGGAAAGTGCGTCTGTCTAACCTTTTCCCAACTATGTTGGGGTCGGCTTCCAGTCTAACCGAATGCAGCTGAATACCAGTATTTTACATGGAGCAACTGCGTATCTGACCGCCACATCCCGTGGCAGTTACTGGATAACACGATTACCCTTGGTAAAGCTGGTTTTCAGACTTTTGGACTGCTGGTTACGTAACCACTGTCAAAGATCCACGAATGACAGCCGGGACCAACGCCTTAACGTGCTTTCCGAGGCACGGAGGGAGTCTCGGTATGTAATGGACTGCGGCAAGCGTAGCCTGCGTAACATAGTCTACAATCGAGCCGTTCGTCTGTTATCATTTAGCCCGAGCCACACTATTCTATTCTGAGGAAAATACGCAAGGATAATTAAAATAGAAATAGTTGACGTAAGTAAATATGGGTTTGTTTTTAAAATAAGAATCCGCATAACCAATGACGTCAGATTTACTGCGATTTATAAAGATGAGCTCAGTAAAATCAATGAGTAAAATAACTCGTAAGATCTTAATTATCTGTTCAAGTTTACTGTCCGACATTGAAATTATTTTATAAAAACAAGGTAAACGGCTGTAATTGTAATTTCCGTTTAGTAAGATTTTTTGCAGAATGGCAGGTGATATGATTCCTTGTCGCACGTTATACTAGTGATTTAGTTCATAAATATTTACGTTAAAAACAGCTGGAACTTCCGGAAATACATGCAAAAAAGTCCCTAAGTAGTAACCGACAAAGTAACTACACAATATAACTTTTCGACCCTTTGTTACCTACCGGATACAATAATACACTGACATATGAGGAAAACGAAACTGCATGCAACCAACCTTATTTCAATTTTAAATTTCCCGCGTTTATGTAAAGATACCTACGCGAAGAAAAACGCGGGAATGTGAAAATTGTACTTCAAATCGGATACCGGATCCGCTGCATTTAATTTCAATTATTATAAGATTTTACCTGCATTACTACTCTGCAGCTATGTAATAGACAATAAATCTTCAGAATTCCAGCATTCCAAACGACATCCGAAGATATTATTTACATTTGATCACGTATCGCTGTATCTAAGATGGCTGTCGCGTCTGTCATGTTTGTACATTTGGATACATGTAAAAGTCACGCACGATACAGTAACGTGAAGGTATGCGAAGCATCGGTTTCCGTGCATGAGCACAAATTAATCGTTGAATCAGGATATCTTAGAGTAACTATTTCTTTGCACTTTTACGGACAGTCATAGAAGGTTTACTAGGAATATTCAAGCGTTTACCATTGCTGGAAAATGGCGCCGGAAAGAAGTTTTAATACATAATTTTTGTGGTCAGTAAAATCAGTGTTGACCAGATTAACTAGAAACATCGTCAGGGTTCATGTGTCGAATCTAAAGCTTGTTTGAAAAGGTTAAGTAATTATAGAAACACTTTTTTGTGCAGAATACAAACCCGTCTTATAAAACTGAAAACGTTACTTTGTTCACACGGCTACACATCAAGCTATAATTATCCAGTTTATGCTGATCTCGCATTGTATAGGATTTCAGTACAATGCGAGGTCAGCTGATACTGGAAATTTATAGCTTGATGTGTAGCCGTCTTTCCCTGGAGACCAGTCATCGTCAATTGAATTTGTTCAATCTGACACAAAATAAAATATCAATTTCTTTTAATATTTTGTGGAAAATTACCTTTTTATTAAAGGCACTCTCGCCTACTTATAACCTTGTAATTCCATATAATAAGTCTGGTGGAAATCAAACCTACAACAAAACCCTCTTTCAATCATTTTAATACATGGCAACACTACTAATTACGCTTCAAAGAAATACAGTCGTGTTCATAATTGTTCATTGTTACTCCACGTTCGTCATAGAATTAATGTAATCGTTAGAAGCCAGGGGATTTGTTTTGGTTTCACTTTAAGGCTCCTGCAGACAGGTGCGACGTGACGAAGTGACGCGATTCTGGTAGAACAATTTCTATGAAGTTTTCATACAAATTGTTCTACTAGTCGCCTAGCTTCAATAAAATAACTGCAATTAATCTACAATAATAAAATAAAACATATGAATAAAACCATTGTAGGTTTCTTCGTTATTTATAGTTTTACGAGTATACCACTGTATATCAGGCACGAAGATATTCTGCCAATGGACAAGGACGTTTTTTTGTATTGATATTATTAAATGATTAGCTCTCGTGGCTAAGTAATAACAGCCAATCGGGTCAATCCAACAGCATTAAGCTACGCTTGCCTGTGTTGGTCCGTGGATGGGTGACCATCTTTAGATATCGAGACTCCTCCGTGCCTCGGAAATTACGTTAAGCCGTTGGTCCCGGCTGTCATTCGTGGATGCTTGACAGTCGTTACGGGTCGTCAGAAGCCCGAAAGTCTGACAACCAGTCTTACCAAGGGGTATAGTATTACCCAGTTACTGGGTTGTGGAGGTAAGATAGGTAGTTGCTCCATGTAAAATACTAGTATTAGTAGTATTAGTAGCTGCATCCGGTTAGACTGGAAGCCGACCCCAAGATAGTTGGAAAAGGGCTAGGCAGGTTGATTGAAATGATTGGCTACACATAACCAACCAATAATGTTCCCACTGCTAGGCTATAATCTACGACGCGGGCCCAGTACTGGTTGGTAGATGTCACATGTCTTCGAACTTTTGGTTTTAGAACATGCCGGTTTCCTTACGATATTTTCCTTCAACGTTTTGAGAGCAGTGGTGATGAAATAATTTACACAAAGTAAAGCTACACAATATGCTTATATTCGTTTTATTATAAATGACGTTCTGTCATTTCTACCTACCCCCATAGGCAGAAAGCGTGAGTTTATGTATGTATTTGTAAGTGGACTTGAATGAAAATTAACAAAAAAACGAGCGAGCTTTACAGTCGTCGCATATGATGTGTAACATCTGACATCTTGGCTGACAGTACCAACCTGTTGAAAAATGGGTCGGGACCAACGGCCACCTCTAGCACCGCGCGCGCTCATTGGTCAAATCAAATAGCGCGCGCTTCCCCGGCTTCCTGTGACACACTTCCTTCATTTTTCACGAAATCACTCCCACAGATTGCAGGAAAGCGAGAGGAAAGATGTTACACATTACACATCAATAAATTTAAGAGAGAAATCAGAATAGGCTATTTAGTTTTTGTCCAGTTCTCAAGACGCAAATTACATAACAAAGAGTATTATATCTATCTATGTATAATCTATCTATTTAAGGGCTGAGTTTACAATGGTCAGATTGTTTCTGAGGATTACGAGTAAATATTGCAGTTTGACAGCTTTTGTATAAAAAATATGTCAAACTGTGATATTTATTCTTCAGATAAAAGTTGTGTTATTGTTGTGCTAGTGTTTGTTGTGTATTGAAAAAGCATCTCAAGCATTTAAAATTATAAGTATAAGAGAAAAAGTCTAAAGCGTTAGAGAAAAACGCAACAAGCACTAGGACTCCTAGTGCTTGTTGAGTATTTCTGGACATGCATGAACAAGCGCTTGGTCGACACTACACGTAACCAGAGGGCTGGCCTATTTTTAGGCCAAAGAATCAGCATTGCCATCCAGCCTTTTGCGCAATTTTTGCATTCCAGCGAAGCGGACGAATTTGTTTTTGCCCAGTGAGCTTGCTGAGGAGGTTCTATGTTCGTAGCGTTTTTGTTTTAAAGTTATTTTTCACTTTGTAGTGATTTTTTTTGGAAGTCAGTTGTTTTTTTTGTTGTAAAAAGTGTTAACATTACTTGTACATATTATATATAATATAATTTAGTGTTATTTTGTGTATTGTATTTAAGATTTGTCAAAATAAAGAGAAAAAGTTGAAAGCAGAACGAAAATGCTGGGCGCAGAGTATCGAAAACATCTTACTGCAATTAAAACTTAATGCACTGTTGCTCGAACCTGTCTGCCATCTTAGAATCAAGAATCAGCATAAACCTATAGACCTTTTATTTCAATTTGACAGTAACAAACCAGTTACTCTTAAACAAGGCTTTACCATTCCGCAAGGAGACCACACATGGACATACCAAAGACAATAAAATAAAGTTTCTAACATGCCAATACAAAACAACTTTCGTTGGCTATTTAACCAAATTTAATCCGCGCATTATGTCGTTTTCCCGCGCTTTCTATTCTACTGATGCGTTTGCGCATACTATAGCGATCGATTTTACGCGCGACAGGTGCGGGTTTTACGATTGTCTGCGAATATTCGAATAATGTTTTATCGATAAGTATTGCTTGCTTGTTTGATGGTATCGATTGCTGGAAACCTCTCGATAAAAGAATATTCTCTTATTATTTTCGGTCGTTGCGTGTTTCGGTTTTAATTTATTATAAGACTACGGTACGGTCGCATTGAATTCGAAAATAATAATAGTTGGTTTTTTGCTTGTTAAGATGCAAAAGATGTAAAGTGAAAAATTGTTTTATGAGGTCGTAAAAAGCAAATGTCAGACTTGATTTTTATGTCACAAAGGCCTTGAAAGTAAAAAAAAAACGAATAAAAATACGTAATAAGTAGATTCAGATGGCCACAAAAAAAAACATAAGTGGAACACGTTTCCTGCATCTTACAAAAAATTCTCGCCAAAATTATATCATCAACCTAATTCTGTAAGTTACTTAGGTAAGTATGTACAAATAAATGTTGTTATGCTTGACATTTACCAACCAACACCCCGGAACCAAGCAATCTGTCGGTACCATAACGTTAACGCATCATTAGATACTTGAACATATTATTTTCACTTTCATGCAAGTCATTAAAAAAGTTTTACATTTAGTTTCTATGTAACAACAGGGGAGCAGGGCCGTGATTATGTACATCCGAGCTCACTTTTTGTTTTGTAATGTCAACAGCTACGACGATTAGTCAAGTTAGTGTTATTTTCATATCCTTTTTAGGGTTCCGTAGTAAACAAGGAACCCTTATAGTTTCGCCATGTCCGTCTGTCTGTCTGTCCGCGGCTTAGTTCAGAGACGGTTAGTACTAGAAAGCTGTAATTTGGCATGGGTATACATATTAATCACGCCGACAAAGCGGTAAAATAAAATCAAGATTTTTTAGGGTACCTCTCCTACTCGTAAACTAGATGTTAAACACGTGCTGTTTGTTTTTTCTCGTTTATCCCATAGTGTGGGTTGTCGTTGGAAAGGTCGTTCAAAAATATTGTGAGTGTGTTAAAATCATTTTTCAATTGAGGAATCCGGTTGCGAAATATAAAGCTTTAAAGTGCTAATTTTTGTTAGAGTCGTGTCCAGCTAAATGGTTGTAATTGGATTTGTGAAAAAAATCACAGCAGTAGTATATATAACGAAGTTAAAAGGAAAACTATCACAGCTAAGTAGGCTTTACAGGTTAACGAGTAATAATCGACCAACTTAAATTTGCTGTTTGAAAAACATAATCTCCATACATTCCGTATAGGAGAACATGTTTTTCAACTACAATGTTAAGTTTCTTCTTGGGATAAATTCATCCCAACTATGGAACCCTTCATTGTGCGTGTTCCGACATGCACTTGGCCGGTTTTTTGTAGTTGAAAACGGTAAAATTATAAAAAATTGACTACGGAAAGAATTGAAGAGCATGAAAAACGGAAACCAAGTGAAATTCTAGCCTGGATTTTGTTTTTTTATATTTATATCAAATTTTACTGCTAATGACTGTACTTATTCTTCTGGAACTATTGGAGCTTAAAAAACTCTAAAAGTCGAAACAGAATTTTCGTAAAACGGTATTTATAGACGTGCATAATTTCGACAGCATTATGTAATGTTAAATAGAAAATTATTAATTACGGGTAATCTAATTACACAAATTATGTTGTCAGCATAATAATATAAGTTCTTTAATCACATTTTACATACATATGATTTGTTTATTTTACGTTTATGACACCTTTTTCTAATAATATTATGGTGATGTCAGGTAATATTTATTACTTGAAATTATGCAAATTTATTAGATCCGAGATAGCCAGGCGCAGTAAAAATTTGTATCTTAAAATGGAACATGAATTTGTTAATGCCTAAATAATTAGTTCTTTGTAAAATTATTATCTGTAATACTTACCTCAAAATAGAAAAACCAATCTAAGAGATAAAATCGGACTAAAATCCCATGATTGAAAAATATTTTGTGTTTGGTATTAGACGGTTGTAATAACATTTTAATATTTTCCAACAATATCTGCTGTGATAGACGAATGACCTTAAAATTAAATCTGCTCTAAAAATGTCAAAACCTTTCATTTATCTAGCTTTTAATGTAAAGGCTTGTGCAGACCAACGCGACTTGTCGCGCGACGCGACACCGGTTATTGTTATACTGTGAAGTTTTCTTAGAAATTGTATTGTTCTTGTCGCGTCGCGCGACAAGTCGCGCTGGTCTGCACAGGCTTGAATACGGCTTTAATGTAAGACAATTTGAAAGTAACTGACATTGACAGTCTGAAATGTCAATGCAGTAGGGGTCAGGCTGGTCAAATGCCGCATTACATAAGTTATAAAATAAAGGCATTTATGAAACTTTTATCTGGGTCAAAATGCGCGAAATTAATATTCAGCCGTGATGTGATAAGACATACTTACTTTATTTTTGGAGAATTGATTAACTTTTAGCATAACTTTTCGAGTTTTCGAGAACTCATTTATCACACTCAGCGGTCTATTTACCTACGCGAATTATTTATTCATAACTAGCGACTTGACAATTCATCGACATTTCTTTATTATATGTAAGTAAAATTTCAATTTATTATACTTATAAACCTTCCGGAATAAATTCTCAAAATTATGGTGAAAACCGCATCAAAATCTGTCGTACTTTAGAAAAACAACACGGTCGCACATACAGATATTTTATTGAAATAATCTATTGATAACAATGTTTTTATTTTATGAGTTGTATGTTTGCAATTTGTGGTAATGGAAATTCTTTTTGGATAAGTACTATTATATTGAATCAAGTTCTTCAAATTGAATATACAGTTGTGCTGCTGGGTAGTTTGTTGCGCCACTTTTTCTTCCCAGCTAAAGCACTAGGAAATGGTGAAGGGCGTTTTTGGGGGACTGTAATATGTAATTTTGACATTCGAAAAGTGCTGATTCTCAGCCTAGTTTGAATAAATGACTTTTGACTTGACTTAGCAAGAAAAGCGACTTCAATTTATAATATGTATGAATTGAATATAGTTATAAATAAGAACATGTATACGCATAATTTGCTTCAATTTAAAGAGCTTTCAATTTTAGCCTTGATTTTTTAATCGTTAAAGTACGACCTCGTACCTAAGTTAAAACGTTAACAACCTAAAACAGTACCTACTTACCTACTTTTTGGCCTGATTCTAAGAAAGCAAAACCTTTTCACCACCATAAAAGGCGCTACCGTTAAAACAAAGACTATTTTCAAACATGGAACATGAAAAAGTTAAACATGGCGGAGAAAGTGATGTCTTCCGATTCTCACAAAGCTAATCATTAGAGGAAACTACGCGTCTACGTAGGCAGAGTAAGTACCTAAGAATATGTTAAGATGCCGGATAAAGGCGTGCCTCGATATGAAACGATGGCTCATTAGTGTTCGGTTTTGTTCGTTGAGAGGTTCCCTTTTTTTTTGAGGTTGGGAAATCATCAAATGACTTCTCCCGCTCTGGGCAGAGCGAGAGGGTGTGTCAGACTTTTACTGACTAAAACCCACCCGTGTTCCTTCCGTTGCCTGTGTGCCGGGGCCGCGTTATCCCTTTCGGACAAACCCGCAACCCCAGCAGGATTGAGAGGTTCCCTAAGATTGAAATCTATAAACTATGATAAAGAGTAAAGTTTTATGTGGTTATTCTGTTATTCTCGAAAATAACAGACCTAACATCACACCTGTATTCTCCGAAGAGTTAAGCAGAGATATGCCTTATTTTTGTTTTTTTTTTTGTTTTCGGGGGGAAACCTTCAAAAGGCGGTCGGGCTCTGGGGAAAAGACCAGGGAGGGGACTCCTACCTCACTAAAACCACCCCGGTGGTCACCATCACCACACATGGAAGTGGCACCGTTACCTCTCAAAAGACCAATCCGGAACCCCCTCTGTGCAGCGCCTGTTAGGGCACATCTCTGGGGAGACTGTCCTTTACAGTCTCCCCAGAGATGTCACACATGTGACACTTGCACAGTTAGGTTTCGGGGAGACCAAAGGGGTCTCCCCGAAACCTAACTGTGCAAGTGTGCAAGGCAGCACGTGACCACTGCGCGCCGTCTTCCCTGAGGTCAAAACAGAGATGTACCTATACCACACCCTCATTTCGCTAGTTATGTTTAAGCCCCATGTAATAGGGGGCGAGCCTTTTGCCATCAACGGGGCACAAATCCAGGAAGCGGGCTGCTACTAAGAAATTTTAGATGGAAAAACCCAATAACACTTTGCCCGACCTGAGAATCGAACTTAGGGACACACGCTCAGCATTAACGCTCGCAACCACTAGACCAACGAGGAAGTTAGAGTCAGGAGCCCCACCACCACCTCTAAAGCAGTATTATTTTAATATTACTTTAGTGTGGGAAAGAGATGAAGCTCACTAAAAAAGTAAGAAAATATAGTTTTTTAATTGTTGATGAAACTGCACACTCGTACTACGATTCTGGATGGTTAACAATATTTTATATACCTAGTACTCATACTGTAGTTATATAATAATGAATTTCAATATACCGACCCAAAATTTGCATAAAAATATGTTGCAAAATACATTCCGATTCGCAAACTATTATATCTGAGCGGCCTTCGCAAATTACGAGACAGTTTCAAACCAAAACATTGCGACAAGAAAACAAACAGCAATCTTTTTTATATCGATAATAATGGTGTTGCAAAATTTTAATAACGACTAGCTCTTTGAAAGAGTTATTATAACCAGCCTATGTTCCTACTGCTGTGACACAGCACCAGTGTCTTAGAAATTTACACTTTTTATTTGTTTTCTTTCTTTTTTAATTTGGTTTTTATTTTTAGTACAATATGTTGTGTTGTGTGCCTTTTGTGTGTCTGTGCTAAATAAATGTATTTTCTTTCTTTCTTTCTCTTTTCACAGGCCTCCTCTCTTGAGAGGGAGTGGTCATAATCCAACACGCGGGTCCAGTGCGTGTTGGTAGACGTCACATTGATGTCTTTGAATTTTTGGTTCTAGAAGTTCTAGAACATGCCGGTTTCCTCACGATATTTTCCTTCACCATATTGAGAGCAGTGGTGATGAAATAATTTACAGAAAGTAAAGCGGTACAGTTCTTAAGTCGCGGTCTACCACTGGACAACCACTGCTGGAAAGAGTAACTTGCATGAATTTAAAAACACTTCGATTTGTGAGTTTTTTGTGATTTGTGATGCATGAGCAAATGTGGCGACTATGTTTTCCTTTTTGCCCATTTTACTAATATTACGTAACACCTAAATCACCATCATCTGCCAAGCCTTTTCTCAACTACACAGTTGGGGTTGGCTTCCAGTCTAACCGGTTCTAGCTGAATACTAATATTTTACATGAAGCGACTGCCTATCTGTCCTCCACAACCGAATTACTGGGTAATACCATTAACCCTTGGTAAGACTAGTTGTCAGAATTTCTGGCTTCTGAAGACCCGTAACGACAGTCAAAGATCCACGAATGACAGCCGGGACTAACGGCTTAACATACTTTCCGAGGCACGAAGGAATCCGATGTCTTTCTTTATCGTATGGTTAGTAGTGACTATCCTGGCGTCAGAGTTTTTATGCCCTCCATGGACCTCTGACTTGGCTTCACATGCCGTCTAGAAATATCTCACAGGCAAGCCTGTTTCCTCACGATATTTTCCTTATATATACAATACGCACATGAGTCCGAAAACTCAGAGTTCTAACTCGAGACCTTATGACTTGGCAGTCCGACGGTCGCACCACTAGGCTACCACTGCTTGGGATTACATGTAATGGATGGTCACCCATCGACGAACCGACCGCGGCAAGCGTCGCTTAACCTTCGCTCGACCCGTGCAGCTGTTATCATTTAGCTACAAGCCCACCTATATTTCTCCACAGTAGGTACTTTAACATTAGACTTGAACTCAAAACTTACACTGAATACCTACCCAATACCTTGGCCATTGGATATTTGCCACTTGAATTATTCTACGCGATCCTGCAAAAACGCTGCAATGTTTACCTCTCGGTATTAAGACTCTCAGGATGTTTGCTTATGTTATTTAGCCTCGGACCACTTGAATTACGGTTAAAAGATTCCTCTCGGTTGGAACTTGGAATTCATTGATGCCATATATAGGAAAATCGTGTTGGGTTTAAAGATAGGAACAGTTCACAGGTCGGTGCAACAGCGCCCACGAACATTTTCCTCAATCTTGTATAACAGAATTTGCGGAATAGTAAGCAGTTAATTTCTACCTACGCATAGAAAGCTAAAGAGTTTATTTGAACGCGCTAATCTCTGGATCTTCCAGTCGAATTTGAAACATTATTTTTTCAATTCTTGAGAAAGGTTATAGGTTATTTAAAATCACGTTAAAACAACCCTTAGGAGTCGAACCAAACGAAAAAAAAACATTAAAAATGCTAACCGAAAACGAAGTAGTAGCGCGGGCGGGATCAGATGCGTCGAGGTCCGTAATTTCACGCGAGCAGAAGCTAGTATCACTATAAAATAAATATTTACTGCCGAAAGCTTTGAAAGAAGCGTCGTGTTTCAATCAAATAAATACCTAAGTTGAGGTTTGTTTGAACTTTGAACAAGGATATTGAGCGTTTCTCCTCACGTGAATGGGAAAAACACAAATATTCTTTATGATGCCTAGAATAGATCGCAGAAAGCGATACGCCCATTGTATGTTTTGCAGTGTTAAATTTATTTTTTTCCTTGTATTTTCTGTTTAAAATAATTAAATTCTTTGTTTACTTACATCAAAAAAAATTATATATATATCAAGCTATGTTCATATCCAAATCATTAACATCTTTAGAATTTTTTTATAGGATCAAAATTGTAAGAGGATTGTATAAACTTAATTACTTTTATCGTTCTACACTAGTTCCTTAATAATACCAATATTGCTAAACAAAATTGACACCACAAAATGGCGACCTCGTAGCTGCATTCGATTTCATGATATTTACATATTATGCATATTGTTGAAATTCGAAACTTGATTTGCAAAATTTAAATTCCTTAATTAATTTCGACATAAAGCGTTGTCATTTGAGAAGAATACATTTTTAGATTATGCTTTTATATATTCAATAGTAGGCTAAGACTGAAGTGTCATTATACCGGCAAAGAAAACTGTTGGATACATAAATTAGGTATTTAATGAAGACCGCGAATATAGAGAATATAAACACTTCCACCATACCGCAGATGCCAATCGCAAAATTCCAAACTATCATTATAAAATAATTACCTACATTGATTAGCTTCATTACGACGCAAATCAGTCGTACAATCATGGCAAAAAAAGTTACAAAAGAAACGCACCACACGATGTAAAATCAGAAAATCGAATGAAGCGATGTCACTATTACATAAACATTAGACATTTATTCAAATGCGTATGCAAATTAACACATACTCAGATAAGTGCAGGGACATCGTAGTAATGAGTCGTCAACTCGATTCTAGACTCGATACCAGTGCGAGACGATTTCTATCGACTCGACTCTATCGACATCTCGTTACGGGAGTCAGTGAGGCATGACGGCGACGAGTGCTCGTACGGAAGGTGGGTCGCGCGCTTTAAAAAAATAAATTCGATTAAATATGAAATTCAAATCGAATCTTAAAAAACAAATGCTGGCTAGTTCCAGTCACATTTTTAGGGTATTGAGAGATTGAATCGAAGAGGATTTGGTACAAAAAGCAACACTAATATTGATTACTTAGGTACAAGAAGAAGCTTAGTGAAAACAGACATACATACAAAAGGATTAAAAAACCTGAACAACAACAAAAAAAAGGAAATGCACGTAACTTACCCAAACAAAAAGCCAAACATTTTTAATTTTATATCTGAAGCCAATGAAAAATTACAAGTGTGCATAAATAAACAATCGGTGACATTGACACTTACGAGCCGGATCTAACGAGTTCTTATCACACGATCTTATTGTAATTACCAGACAGACAAACAAGGCGGACTAGTAGGCCTTACCTTGCTCCTAAGCATAGAAAGCCAACTTTTTTAACAAGGTATCAATCAACGGCTTTCTATATGATTTCTACATTGTCTAAAAATAGAGTTGGCTTATCCATAATTCATTAAAAGTTCTGAAGAAAGATTATTTGCATTTTTTCTAAATTTTACGTCATCGAACTTTTTTGATTCTTAATTTTTCATAACCTCTTAAAAGATAGCATTTGTAGCAACTAACGTTCGTTCGTTTCTGCAAGGAAACGTCTCAGGTCTGTTGTATACAGGGTGGCACGGACATCCACACGCAAACTGTTACCATGGATTCAGTATATGATGCTGAACCCATACATTCTGACCGCGAAGATTTTCTACGCTACGTCTCAAATCATGTGCTGAATTCATGGTTTACAGTTTGCGCGTCGATATCCCTGCCACCCTGTATATAGTTATATGAACAGGTTTATCGAAGTAAAATTAAATGCATTTTATGACTATAAAAGCTCTACAGAGTCTACATTATGATTCACACTTTTCCGCACAGTCGGCTCAGTGTTATACCGTCTGGAAATTATAATATAAAAGCTTTATCCCAACCACAAACTGGTTCCGATCACGATACATAAAAGAATACTCATACTTGTTATAAACATGGAAACCAGTTATTAAGGATTCCTTTACAAATATCCTATTAATTTAGTTAGTTTTGGTACCGTGAGAATAATGGCAGATATTTACCGAGCAGTCCATGAAATTATATGTTATTCTAGACACTTCTTCACGAGCTGCTTTGACTTGACTTTGGGGCTGGTTTGATGCCTTCCATCAAAATCTAAAAACACCTAAGGAATTTGCGACGGTTGCTTTCATATGTTGATCATTGACTACATAATGTGAAAGTCATGTTTCACAAGTATTGGAAAATAATCTTGAATTGTTTTAATTTCATGCTCTGACTGATGAAAGTGCTCCGAATAACATTAATTTAAAAATATCTCATCAAGCATTTTACATGCTTAATTTTTAAATAAACCCGTTTTAAGTTGTTTAAAGGCATATAGATAACAACCAAGGTTGAAATATTAGCACCGGTCTTGATACACATGCAAGGTATATATCGTGAATCATCTTAAAAATCTTGGTCATCACACCAGAGCACCGTTCTGTGCCGGTTCGAAAACTCCATAAAAACTCATAACAGTATAACGGATGAATATTAAGAAGCCAATCGTATTGCAATTTGCCTATTGACGGAAACGAGACAGCTTGATATTTTTTCGTACGAATAGTTGAAAATTGATTCGTATTACAATGGCAATACGAAATATGATATCTTAAGGAAATATGCTGGATTATTTCAAAGGCTTTTGACTAATATACGTTACAGTTTAAAGTATGCATGTAATATAATCGGTTATCGTTACGAGGTTCGGTTGCACAAAGGCTGCGGGTGATATCAATACGACCCCGGCCTAACAATAAACCAATGACATTGTAAAAACCGAGCCAAGAGGAAAACATCCAATAGAATCCAAACATCAGCTTTACTGCAGAAAACTAGGCCGTGCATGTACACATCTCAGGGCCTCCATTTAAGGAGTTATGAAACCAGGAGGAAAGAGATAAAATCTCAAGGAAAAGAATAATTCCGCAAACAATTCGAGAAACTGGAAGTTGCCGATTAAAAACAACAAGACGGGGTCCTTGACTTTGTAACAAAGAACTTGCGTCATGCTGTTACAGAGATAACAATATAATTGCTGCAAGAACTTTACTTTCACGGACATAAGCAGTTATAATACTCCGAACTAAGACTTTGCAAGTTTGCATGAATAATGACGGTTTAGCGTAAAACAACGGCATTAACAGTTTCAGTTTAAGATTGCACTTGGATATCGGAATAATCACAGATCGGTCACACTGAACGGGCAACGACCTAACACGAAATCTAACAATTTTCCACTCGGAGAGGCATTTCGAAAACATCTGGCGTCTAGTTCGAGAAAAAACTTAACTTTGCTAGCTTAAAAAGCTGTATTTAGTAAAGAATAAGGTCTATTTTCATTTTAATAAATATCAAAGTAAAATTGCTGAAACATAGCTCTGGTTCGCTGATTCGTTAAAACGTTTGTATAACGAAATTGTTTAATACTGTTGGTGTACTTTCTGTCGCTTTTGTTGTTTGCTTCGACTCTTTTTTATCGCCAATTATAATATTAATAGGCATGTCGTCTTTAGTTTTTTATCAAATTCTTGTTTAATTTAATTGCAACAACAGCAGCTCAGCAAGTCTACATTTTGAAACTAATTTACATGATGAACTGGAAACCTATTTTTCTTCATAGTCGATTTAAAATTGCATTTTATTTTCATTTATAGATAAATTATGTTTACTGATTAACATCGTAGAAAGTCAATGTATTATGGATTCTATTAACTTGACTAGTACAGTCATTATTAAATATTAGTTGGGTGAATCTATCCCAACAGTTCTATTCACTATTAATAATAGCGACGATACCTGCACCGAACCATGCAACTACCTACTTCCAAATCACACAGTAGTTCACAGTACATTCCCAATAATTCGTATTTCCAACCAAACATTAACATTCTCCAAATCTATGCCAGTCACAGAATTCAAAAAATACCTTCCTATATAATTTTTGCCAGTAACCGTGACGTTATAATCATATCGTTTTGTCCATCCATCAATATTATACAGAGTTGTAGATAGAGAGCTAACGGTATAATCAGTCACATCTGAATGAACGGGCACGGGTCTAGATTCCATCACGGGGAGACCTCGATACTTTTTTACTACAGTTTCTCTTTTAGCTGCATTATTAATGATCTTTATTCCTCTGTTAATTAGGTATATATTTGTTTAACTTGGATCGTCTGTAGCTTTGTTCGATCCGTATTTGTTTGTAATCACTTTGATGCTTTCTTAATTAAATTTTCTACGTCATTTAGTTTTGAGGCTGGTGTTATTGTACCTTCTCTTTTATTAGAAATTTTGAATATTTTATTAGTTTCTTTTTCACTGTCCTCTGCAAATTTAAGGCTAACTTTAGTGAATAAATCTTTACATAAAAATCTTAACAAATTGAATATTCATAAACTTATTTCGTATCTTATCTTAATAGTCTTGCCATTTTAATGGCGCAATCCTTTGTCAAATCCTCACGTATTTTTCAAGGAACTAGTTAATGATATCATCACACAAAATCGTGACTAAATATTAATCTTTATTTTCTATTATATTTCCTTGTACGATGCCAACCAGTATTTGTGTACTACAAAATTATCTAGCCAGTTCTGTAGCATTTGCAACAACTGTGCCAACTCCGAGATCAGTTTCGCAAATTTTATAAGTCATTAGGTGAGTTTTACACAATCTGTAATAGGAAAACGAAATCTGTTTTACATGCTAGTTTATAATGTCGACGAAATTGGTTCAAGAACAGATCTTTGTGTGTTTATATTATTCTACTTAACTTTGACCTGCATGCATATGAGTTTGTTTTGTCATAGAATTAAGACCAATATTATGAATATTCTTCGGAACATAATGTTTATGACAGAACTGTTACTGTGTTTTCCGTTATCTAGTCAACCCTTACCGTCTTGGCCGACAAATGTCAATCACAACTATCTGCAAGAAAATAACACCATCAACTTAGCTGTAAACATACAACCTGCAATATGAAAACTTAACACCAGTACACATTGGACACTCATCTGTTTAAAAGTTCCTGATTCCCATAGTTCACGTTACAGTGGTGTTCCAACGATAACAATCTGAAATTGTGCCATGGCGATTATCGCTTGCGCAATATACACAACAGCTAGTAGTAATGTCCCTTCAGTTCCCATGGGCGGTGTAAGCCATTATAGCTTTAATTGACTTACACTAACTGCTTGTACTGCTTTTTAGTTTTGATTGGAGAAGGCAATTCCGTAGATTGCAGTCGTTAACTAAGTTTTGTGATAGCTTTAATTTGTGCTATGACTGGTTTGAATACTGAACCGTTTTGACGGAAAAGTTATGAATTTCCAAGTAGCATTATTAGCGTTTTAAGTGTAAAATTGAAGGCTGAAACGGAAATTGAACAACACTTTTCACCTTTATGGTACAATTCCATAGCCGACTGCAGGCAGCAGCAGCAGGTGATGCGCGACACTACTGGTTTCTATGTATTTCTATGAATTCAACGTGTCGCTAGCTACGGAAGTTATTTAGACGACACGTCGCGTGCTGCTGATGCCTGCAGTCGGTCACGGAATTGTACCTTAATTTTTGAATAAAGGCTATGGACACTTCACAGCCTCAGTTAATTACATTCATCCATCTAAGGCTCTTTATAGTCTAAGCCTAACAAAAGAACAAGAACTGTTTCCTATAGCCATGAACCAGCAAAAATTCCACATAAGACGGCCATAGCTGATGGAAACCGTTGCCGACATCGAGTCAAGCGCAGCGCGAGTATCTCTCCTTGAATGTTCAAAGAAATCTGTCGTCTTGAACACGCGACGTTTTCTCGTTCCAAACATGTATTATGTAGGTGATACATACTATTTGATGAATACCTCTTTACGAATAGATGAATAAGTGTAATATGCGCTTCCTGTAGTTTCAAAGTCTATTAAATAATTTCATTAAATTATGTGAGTTAAACAGCAGTAAAATATTGTGTTAAGTTAATGTCAGTGTGGGTAAGGATATGTTCACTTGACTTTGAAATTTCAAAGTAACGGTTATTCAAATGAAAACAAGATGCAAAATAGACACTGGTGGATGAAGAAGGTTCTTTAGAAATTCTTACGATTTAAAATAAGATCACTGTTTTCGTGTTTCCATTTCACCAGTCATCCTAAACTCCGTAACAATCAAATCCGTAGTATTATTATAGACGTCTTAAACCGGAACCCTGGGGTTTGCCCCATACGAAAATTCTTTATTAGTCAGGATAACACTGCAGTTATAATAGATATCTACGATTATATAGATAACTGAAAAAGAAAAAACCAGCCAAGTGCGTTTAGCTTTCTAGTACTAGGAGTCTCTAAGTCTCTAGTCTCGCTAACCAGACAGACAGACACACGAACATGGCGAAACTATAAGTGTTGTTGACTACGGAACCCTAAAAATGCGAAATGTGGCTGAACTATAAGTATACCTTTAGAGGTATGAACAGGGTGTAAAGTTCACTCATCCTGCATAGAAAAGCGAGGATCCTCCGACCAGACGGGTGTCGTGTCTGGCGGGCAACTGCCCAACGATTGATGTCGGATAGTCTTATACAATGTCGCCCATGGGCATGTGACCGCCCGTATTTTTTTGAATATTCATGACAAATTATCGATAATAAACTTAAAAAGGGGGGTCTATCATTAATTGCTTTTTTTTTCATTTTTTTTTTTCGGTATGCCGCTATAATTTTATGTATAATTAACATAATTTCACTTACGTTTTTTAAAATAAAAACAGTTTTTTGGGAAAAAAAAATCTTCATCTCCTTTTACTAAAAATGTTTAGTTAATCCGATAAAATAACTCGTAAGCTATTAGAAATAATAAACGAATACAAATCGAGCCAATAACATAGAAGATATGGCAAACGCTACTAAAAACATAAAAAATTGAATAACATGAAAAATATTAAAGATAGACCCCCCTTTTAAAGTTAATTTTCGATAATTTTTCATGAATATTCAGAAAAATACGGGCGGTCACATGCCCATGAGCGACATTGTATATGTCACACGCGCGGTAAACTCAAATTGCGCGATGCAGGATTTGTGTGACGTCAGGTCTTTGATGCGTTACAGTTCGCATCTGGTGATGTAGATGCCGCCACATACCGACCGCTGCCTAACCCTGCGGAGATTATTGGCTTGATGTTATATTATGTTTGATAGATAACTACGATTGGTTAACCGTATAAAACCTGACGCGGCACTAAGGTCACTCGAGCCTGAACAATGCCCGTCAATATGATTGACATTTTTAACACCACTCCCTGTTCAGGGTTCTCACTCACTAAGAAAAAGGTTGGTATTTAATATAAGTCAGTATGGCGATACATAAAATGTGGGTACACCCGGCGTATCATGGGTATGCAAAAATACTAAGAGCCGATTCCTATAATTTACGGACGTAATCGGTTAAAATTGAGACTCTTGTATCTTTACCAATAATGAAGCAAAGACCTCATAGCTTTGCATACCCCTCCCATATGGACTTCCATATGGAAACTGGAAAAACCTGGGATGCTGAGGTCCTGGGGTCTGTAAACTTAATTTTACATATGTTGGCTAAGTAGCTATATCAGTTAAAATTATGTTTACGAATCCTTGTATAAGCCCAGTTTGGCAATGAAACATAAAATGTTACCATTGGTAAGTAAAACGATTCGTTTTTTTTATAGGAACCGAACATTATTGGATAATATTTTACCATACCGTACGAGAGAAGAAGAAAATAATTATTAATCCTTTGATAAACAAAAAAAAGTGACTTGTAATATTTCATTTGAAAGAAAAGTTCCCAGAACTGACTTTTGACAACCCTACGCAAAACATAGGTACTTTTACAATGACGCCTCCATAGACTCTTATAACAAAGCAATAAGATTCAAATTTGTATCAAAACACCTGTTCATATTTATCAATCATAGTGACACAAGTGTTTTGTTGAACAATACACTAGTAAGTGTGCCAGTTACCTGTTTTTAAAACACGCACTTAACCGGCAGTATATATGACAATCAAATGGACGGCTTGAAATAACATTGAATCTAAATATTGCTATCTGTCTAAGTAAATAATGGATACTTTTGGAAATAGTGTTTTTATTCTCTTGATAAGTGTCGGCTACTTAAAACTAATGATACAGATGTCTTTTTAATAGTTGTTCCGTTGTTCGATTGAGTCGTCATCGCCAGCGCCTTCTTGTTTTAAGCTGCTTTAGAGTCTCGTAGAAATAATTCGTATTTCTTATTTCTTTTTAAGTAAAACTGTTTTTATTTTCGCTATAATATTTTATTAAATCCAACAGAGCCCTAGTGTAAAAAAGTTAACTCACAGTATATGCGAGTGTAATTGGCCTCACCAAAATTAATTAGTGGGACAAAGTGGAAGACAAAATAGTCGTCCACTGGTAGTCGTTACGGTTACCTAGTCGGAAGCCCGAAAGTCAGATATCCAGTCTAGGCATGGGGTATCGTATTACCCAATAACTGGGTTGTGGACGTCAATTAGGCAGTCGCTCCATATAAAATAGTGGTATTCAGCTGCATCCGGTTAGACTGGAAGCCGAACCCAACATAGTTAGGAAAAAGGCTAGGCAATTGATGATGATGAGTGGACGACAAAATTGTGAACATTCCACTTTGTCCCACTGGTGGGGCAGATTGGTAGGGCAAAGTGGAATAATCCGAAACAAGACTCAAAAGCTAATGGGAGATCATCACTATTGAACTTCCGGGTATCAAAGGTACAATTACAGCTATTCTTTTCAAGAACCAATCTCGTAAAATCTGTAGCAGGGCGTTTAAATCTTCTAATAAACCGTTTAATTAAATTAGTTATTATTTATTATTATAAATCTATCAAGTTAAGGAAAGTTAAATCGAAGAAAATTAAGATTACTGCAAATTAGCTACACTCCCAAATCATTTCACTTTTCACCTTCGAAAATGAAGAACCATGAAATATGATTGACTTATTTACATAAAACACGTAACTTGTATTTAATTTCTATATCAAAAAGCTAATAGACAGTCAAATTACATAGTATCATGTATTTTTAATTATGGGTAATCACAAAAACATGGTGCGTAGAAAGCCATATTCAATTATTACTTACACATTGACTTTCGACTTTTACTATGTCGTAACTTAAACTGTCGCATGTACTATGTCGTAACTTAAACTTACCAACAACCATACAAAGCCAATATATTTGTATGGTAGTTGGTAACTTGACTTTAATATCTCATGAGGTCTGATCAGGTTGTGATTGTTGATTTGTACCTGTGGACCGTGTGCAGTTTCTGCCCTGGATCTAGAATTTATTTGAAGCGGGGCATAAACTGTCGTCTGCCGCCCTATCAATCCTTTATTGGGGATGCTCTAAGGTAACCCGCGAAATTCAAATTTTATGGATCGATATTGCCCCAATTCAACAGGGGCGCAAAAACTGTTTAAAAAAAAAGAATTAGAAAGATTATTATGTGCTGCGCGTCTCATTTATTGCAAAGTTACGGTGTGCTGGGTGGTGCACTTGTCTGCTACGGTTGAATATGTCGCCTGAAGTTGGCCCAGGCACGGGCCCCGGTTTGCCCCCCCCTGGATCCAGGGCTGTGCAGTTTGAGTTCTTTATGCGGCCTACCCAAATGTACTTTCTTTGGTATTGTTCGTCGAATCGTTGAGCCCCTTAAACCTTAAAAGAACATTTCAGATACTAATCTACATGGTCCTCATATGGCTTGACCAAGATTATGTCTGGACTTTAAAAGAGACTGCGACCTCTGAGTTTGTTTCGGTCTTTCTTCTCAGAGTAGTCGGATAGGAAACGCCGAACTGATCTAGCAAATTTGTTTTTTTTATTTTTATTTGACGTGTAAAAGTGATTCCTATATCCAATTTACAGAATAAACAATTTCATTTCATTTCATTTCATTTCATATAGAAATTAGAATACGTTATTTTTTACGGCAAAGGATGCAATGAGTCACTACTGCAAAAAAAAGTCGGCCAATGACGTGTCTATGTTTTTTTCTTCAACCTTCGACCATGATAGTGACGTCATAGAAAATGCAATTTGGTGGACGTGAAAGTCAAGTGAAAATTCGTACTTTTCAGTTCATTTGTTTTCGTAGGGTTTTTGCTTCTGAAATATCTGCCACATCATTAAAAAAACTCATTAACACTGCATTAATAACTACTTGTCACTTAATGACTCGTCAAGTTGTCAACGGTTCATTTTTCCGCGAAAGTCTTGACGCTCGGTTGTAAACAGGTAACTTAACGGTCGTAGGCAAAGGGCCAACTTGGTCACATCATTAACATCATTGTGTGGAAGAATTTACTACATTTAGTAGATTTGACGTAGGTACTTGCACGTGAAATCTAGTTTAAGAACAAAATATCGATTCAAAAGCTGATTTTAATCGTTTAAATCCAAAAGAAAAAGTCTTATCTTTCTATAGATAGTGCCATCCACGAAGACGTGCCCCACTACGCTCCGCTCCGCACGAAAGTACAAACAGTACAGTAATTGCGGAGTTGGATACAATACACTATACGAGTATTATTATGTACTTCTAGATGCTTATTCAAGTACCAGCAGTTTAGATAAAGAAGCATTTTGAACTGAAATGAATTATGAAAAAATATCCCTACCAATAGCATTTATAAGATTCATCCTTTAGATGTCCAACAAAACTTTTTACATGAACAGCGTAACATTACAGTAATTCTAAATATACCATTCGTAAAAATACAACCCGTTGACGATTATAGATCGGGGTTAACAATATTTTATTATGATTCACCTAAAAAAGATAGAAAACATTGAATATGAGTGAAACTGCATGAATTAAGCATGCAAAATAAATAATTTCTAAACACTTGAAGATTGCATTTATTATTAAACTGCTGCAATTAGAGCCGAACGATCTATGATTCTGTAGTTACTTTTTGTTGGTAATTATTGTTTTTGCATAATTATGCGTGTATAGTATTGAATTTACTGTAATTATTGCCTTGAATATCTTTAAAAGTATGTAAGAATATCTAATAGATCCAAATGTTTTTTCCAACATCCATGAATTCACCAAGTCTATTGCCAGCAGCTTTTTCTTCTCCTAAAAACTCTAATTGTACATAATATCAACCTCCCGTTTTATTATGGTTAAAAAATATATTTCTCAATAAGAAATTACAAGGATTTCAGTTACTTAGGAACATTTTTAGAACTTAAAATATACTCGTAGTATTATATAAACTTTGACACACAAACAGGTATTCATACAAATCATCAATTTGCTAATAACATTTCATTTAGTACGCAAATAACATTAACGAATCACATAGCTTAAAACTTTTCAATCCACCCGTAAAAGTATTAATATTAAATTAAATTTACGATATAGATACGATTATTCCAAGTCGTATCATTAGTCTAAGAATCGTTTTGCTTCGCCTCTCTAGGCCTATCGTATAACATATCCTTGATTTTCCACTTTCATTTTCCTCAAGTATCAAGAGGTTAGCTTTCAATAAGTTTAAGTTACTTAACATAACACCTGCATAGGTCAAAAGCTTAAAAGTGTTGACATTAAGTATGAATAATAACTGTTCATACACCAACTAGGTCATAATCATTAAGATTATTTTAAGAAATACTTATTTTACACAACTAAATATAATGACGCACTGTTTTTATTTGTGTTATTCCATAACCTACATAATATTTAGACTTCAACCTACTTTTTATGTGACCCTTAGTCGGTCCTACTAAGGATAAACATACATCAAGAGATATATTACTTTAATAAAAGTAAAGTCAATGTTGACATCGCAGTAGTTTTGTCCATACAAGTATAAAGCCGACAACCGGTCGTACTTATTTCTACAATACTAGGTCAGAGCATGCCCAAAAATGTTAAGCTTGATGATGAATATATCAACGTGGTAGCGTAGGTGGGACACAAAAAAGAACCAAATCTAACGAACGAAATCCATTGCGCTGCATATTCAAATAGTCTGTTATCTAAACCTCAGCTGGTAGTAAATGAAATGGAAACACTAGGTGAATTCGTTTTTACTTTCGCGGTAGAAGCTCAAGTGCCACTTATAAAGCAGTCTTTCGACTCGACTGTACCACTTTGGTGAACAAGTGAATACATTAAATACATACGAGTGGACAATTTCGTGCTCATTACCTTGACTCGTATTTGAAAAGGAAAATCTCGTAGCTTTGTTACTTAATGACGAAAGCGTTGGCAGTTCAGAATAATAATTTACTAGAGAAACTGATCAAAATGATGGAAAAAATGTAAGTAATGGAGAGAATCCATAATGAGCTCATTTCAATGCAGTTTTTGAACTTGACACATTATTGATTTATATAGCCCATCAAGCAGAACAAATATAAGAAGCAAGAACATTCACCCTATTAAAGTAAGAAGGCATGCATACAAACGCATAACTAACGACTGTCTCGCTCCATCGTCCCTATCCGAGATAATCGCTTCGAATTTGAACAGTCCCAACATTTCCCATGCTCTCTCCACTTTCTTAGCTTAGATGTATGCAAAGTCAATATAACATGCTAACGAAGACGCGAGGTCACATCAAAGTGACGATTCAATCTCCCGTTCCCTATAAGGTTAAGACTGACAAGATGAATGTGACGACTCACCCAATCACGAGAAAGTAGGTTGTAAAACAGGAAAATATTACACACAACATTAACTCATCGAACAGCCGATAATAATCAATTTATTTTAAGAATCCTTCGACCAATGTCGCAAAAAGATTTTCCAAAAAGCTTTGCACTTAAAACGCAAATGTTAATAGTTGTAACAAGGTCTCTGGGACATCGCGTAAGGCACATAATTTCCATACAAATTACGGTCACTTTCGAAATTGTGCATTGAAATTCGGTTGTGCAGACAATTTTAAAACGCCATTGTGTTCAGTGCACGATCGTTTGGGCCTTTAACAAGCTTGATGTTAGATGTGATAGCCTTGGAATGAAGCTGGCTTGGGTTGTGGAAACACAATCACATATAAGCAAGGGGAATATTGATACACTGAATGACAATAACCTCTCGTTTGTTCTGAACAATGAATTGTGGAAACACCAAAGATGAAACAAACGTATACAAAAGTTCAATAAACCATTATTGATGCTCTCAGAATCACAAAGATCTATCAACACTTCTCTTTTAAAGAAATGCAGTATCCAAATCTAATAACCCAGCATGTCTGCGGCGAGACAAGAATTTTATTACAAAACTCGAAAGAACAAGAGAAATATAATAAGACATTGTCGTTGCATCACCTTCATTCAGTCACGATTCTATCTGGGCTGCCACTTACTTGCATTAATATGGAATTATGTTGAAGAACAAACCACAAGCCGGTTTTGACATATAAGACAATGTTCTGTTATATATAGGAGACTTTTGATTCAGTTGTTGTAACGAAATTCGAAAGGAATTCAAAATTTAGTAAAATTGGTGTGAAATTATTAAATTTAGCCAGTCAAACCGTACTAAGTATCATATTCATGAGAACCTCATTGCGAGTAGATCAGTTTTAATAGAAATGTCAATAATTGAATCTTAAGGTAATATTCAAGTGTATTTACTACCGTGAAATGGTATAAGATCTCATAGTTGTAAATGGTAAATAAAAAAACAATTTCTTCTCAAACCTTTGACTGTCGAAACGGTACATGTGGATATAACTGCACAGTAGAAAGCTTGACCGATCCAATAATTACCGGAACAAATTAATTCAATGTTAAACGATAAGCAGTTCCCGCTTTTGGTCAATATCCCAATAACTAATAGATTCGTGTAGTTATATATTAATTAAAGTAATTGCTTGAGCTGCTACTGGGCAGGCTACCAAGAATATTAATTACTCTTCTTGTTTAATATATTGCTTCAAATGTCAATTAATTCAAGGGACAAGTTATACAAAATGAGATCACTTCGATCTTTCAATAACACTGCAGTTAGCCTTAATGACGTCATTTGGCACAACTTTAGAAAAGGTCTATTCCAAGCTTGCGTGAGCAAGCTGTTGTAGTCATCAAGAACGTACTATAATTATAAATCTGTTTGAAACACCATGTTTTGTTCATAATATCACGTCAAACCAGTGTAGAATATAAATAAGTACTTTAATATTAGCTGACCTCAGAACCGGGCAAAAGTCAAGGATGAAGCCTTAAAAGTAAAAGATATAATGTATGGAAATGTCAGTAGTATTAGTTATCTTTCATCGTCTGAGTTTGGTCAAAGCCGCAAGGCAAACGGGTCATTATAACGATAATAAAGAATTTAAATATAAGTAAAAAACTGTGACCGAAAACTAAGGAATCTCTTATATAAGAAGTGATCAGAGAATGAATAGATGACGAACTGGACAAATTAAAAACAAATACTTAGTTTGAAAACTAAAATTCAAGGAGAAAACTCCAGCAGTGCAGTAAAACAGGCTATCATCAGTGAAAATTCAAATGACGATCAAAATGTAGATAATTTTAATTAGACGTTATCGTCAAACTGCCTAGGAAGTAAACAAGGTTGCTATAGTAACGGATGTTATAAATACCCGCATATTAGTAACATACATATTTATTAAAATTTGTCGAAACTTCCTTCGTGCGTAAATAGATAAAGAATACATTAGTGCAATATTTACATTCATATCAGATATTTCAACTATATTTACCAGACTTTGAAACAAGAATTGTTATTTCAGATGGTGTTCAAAATGTCGACACATTAATGTTAATTATGTTATATTAAATAACATTATATTATTTTGTCTGCATAATAAGTTAATACTTTATAGAAAATCCGAAAAGTATAGATAATGTAAGACCCCTCCTTTTTTAGCTTCGCCGCAGTCGAGTTCAAAGAAACGCACTATAAAAGATGTTACTATATGTTGTTATAATAAACATTGTAATCTATTCAAAGGTACCAGGCATATATAAAATCGCAGAGATGCACTCCTTATTTCATATAGAAAACATGGAAGTGAGAGGAAGGAAAGTGAATGATCGTGTGAAATTAATATGGGCTGTCACACACACGATCACTTTATGATAAGGTTTGAGCAGTAAAATGCAAAATCGATTTCAATGAGTAAATTGAACGCTTTCCATCGTTCCTTAGAGGTTTTATTACTATTAGGGCTTGTGTAGACAATCGACAATTCAACAGATAAACTGTGTTACTTTGGTGGTAGATAGATATCTACAACTTTATTCAAATTTATAGTTCCATTGAGAGAAAAATTTCACATTATCTAGAGCTGATCAACCTATTTCGAATCGAAATCAATTAAACACGGTTTCTTTTGAGCTTGGTTGATTTTTATAAGGTCAATACAGCGATTTTACGACCTATGGTAAGTAAGGTAGGGAATGATAATAATATTCTTTCATAAAATCGAAAAGAAAAAACAACAATAAAAGTAAATAGATAACCAGGGTCGAGGGACTTTTCTTGATGCGCAAAGGTAATAATAATAATTGGAGATTTTCCTTAACGCTGACCGCAAGAGCCTTTTTATGTACTACAAGTAAGGTGAACTCATAATTCCGTTTACATAAAGTTTATTTTGTTTAATAGGTATGGTGGCTTTAGTCAAGTTATAGTGATCTCGCAGCAGGTATAGCTCATACCTTTTATTGTGTGATTTAGGCTTTTTTCCGACTTCCGCTTGGACGAAATCGCAGCTAGAAGCTAGTAGTATACGTATATATTAAAAGACAAAAGACGATATGAACAACATGACAAATCTAGGATTTCAATTGAGTATCAGGCGTAAAATTACTGACTAGAACAGTCTTGACATTAAAACTCTTCATTTATTACAATAATTCGATGTAATTGTGTTGATAACCACTTCATTCAAGGCGATTCACACGTTTAGGGCCTTTGTCAAACAAACAATTGAAAGTGAATATTTTTAACGACCACATTTTTAAGAGACAATGACATTTATTTGTGTAGTTCCATCATTAGAGACAATAATCTTAAATTATGTAAGTCTTGTCACTGAAGTCTTGGGAATCACAAATTATGTGTGCGTGAACTTTACATTACAGTATTGTTCGACTTAACGCTTAAGTAACGTTTACAGATGACGGAGGATAACAGACTGATAATATTTAAACAGTTGCAAAAGTAATTCCACAGATAACCTAAACAGATCTTCAATAACGTTTTCGTTAAGTGTTAAAACTTGAAAACGGAACGTTTCCAAACTCTTACTTTAAGAAAAGTACCGAAACAATAATCAAGCCATTAGTTCCATCGGAAAGCAATTTAAAATTCGTATTGCACTACTTAAGACCCGTTTCGTTCGATTTTTTAAAAGCTGGTGCCGAAACTATTCCGTGACATGGAATATAAAAAAATCTATATTTGGAGGCGATTGCTGCATTCGCGCCAATAGGAGCGGTGAATGCGGTGCTGCGAGGTTGTTGCGAGGTCGTCACGAGGGCCGACGGACTGCACACTGGACGGATTTAAAACTTTTATAGAGCTCACGACTTGTCAGGTCCTGTTGTACCGAGTACCAAGACCTTGACTGCGCTAAGTGGTCGTGGATATTACTCATACTGTTTACAGCATTAACTTAATTGGTTTGGCTCGAAAACTAGATCATGATTGTTCTCGTTTAGATTGAAGATGATCGTGATAAGAAAAGTTATTAGAATTAATTGGAAAACGAATGTTTGTAGGCCGTGAAAAACTTTTTTGCCCACTTTCCTAACACGCAACCCAATAAATCTGTTTAGATGAATATATAACGAGTGTTATATTTCATTTTGAATTCTTCGCAACTAAAGACTATAAATTATACAAAACCTATATTTATTAACAATGACAAAAACTAAAGTATTCATAAATCATTTTAGAACATCTTCGGTCTTCGGTAAACTTTGATGATGGCTGATGCCAACAACCCATCAGAGTTTACCATAGTTAGTTACCCATTGATAAGGTTAATGCAACGAAACTACAGTGACCCATTGGTTCTCTTAACATTTTTATCTTTCAAGATGGTGTTGAACCTAATAAGAATAACGTAAGTACCGTAAACTTTTTCATTCACAAGATCAATGGTAGTCATCAAATGAAACCTACCTCAACGTGACTGCGTATGCAAAACAATGAAAAGTCTCCTTGTCCCAATTGCATCGCCCTTTGCTCAGTGGGCGGTTGGACCGGGCCGCCTTGTGCGACCGCTCTAGATGTCTACTCGAACATCCTAACGAGACCAGTTAGTTTTTATTGTAATTAAAAGTAGATTTACTACGACCTTCCAAGGCAAAAAACGGGTTCCACACGGTAGTACCGTGTGGAACCAGTACTAATAAAATAAACTTTTGGGACCAGTACTAATTAACGAAAATTAAATTAAAGTTCTACTTACAATTCAACTTTACACCAATAATATACATTTATACATATTTATACATATATATTATTTTTATTTTTTTTTTATTTTTTTATATATTTATACTTTTCTTTTGACACCAATAATATTAATTGTACAAGTTTTGATAGAAAACCACGGATTAGTGATCAAATAGAAGTCACTTCAAAGTTTTAAACATGAAATCTAACAGTTTTGTAAACATAAAAAGTGTTTTAGTATGTGTAAATATTTAGTCAGTTTGATTAAATGTATGCCTACAATATTTTCAATTATAACGTTAAAACATTTTAATCCAAAGACGTAGCAGTCATTTAAAGTTATGTACAGGTCCTATCTTATAGTCTATACTTTCACTGGCATTTAGATAGACACAAAAAATTATTTTAATGTTACATAAGACGGTTAAAATATGGCGATTTTATAGAAAAGAACTTGTTACAACACAAAATTTTAAGTAAAAACCATCGTTAAATTATATAAGGCAAGGCAAGTTGTAAAAGCCAGCTAAAGTACTTTCCCTCAACAGCCTTGTACAACTCGATTAGCGACTGGTACATTAATCTTTTCTTTCACTCCTTATATTTTAGTCATACCTGTCAGAGAACATGTACTTACATATATTAAGTTAGGTATCTGATTGAGAAGCTTCACTTATCAAAGAAGTAGCTGCATTAAGTTTTTGTTCTTATCTATATTATCAATTATTAAATGCCTTGCATGTAAAAATGCGTCAATTGACGAAGTTTTAATGTTGACACTTACATTAAACGTCAAATGATGCGTTTGCAAAGATAGCGTTACTTTTCCGAATAAACATATAAATACTAATTACAAATACCAATTTTGACATATCGACACGCGCCTATTGAGCACGAACACAATATAATGTTTATTGATAAAACGTGATGCAAATCTAATAACGAACAAACAAATCAGAAACATAAAACCGACTGCAGCTATCTAAACTAACGCAAGCAAAACAATATATCACATCAATGATATGAGAGCTATAATTTACGTTCTTAACAGAATATACGGCGTTGAACTAACAATAGCAGAAAGCCGGAAACAGGAAACTGTTAAGTGTGAAGACACGGACACACGGGCGTGCAGTCTGTCAAATAGATTCGCTATGATCGTAGCAGTGTGTGACATAAGCCAACGTAATTATGGGGTAATGATGTTGCATCAAATGCAAGTCGACGTTATATAATTTAGGCAAGTTAATCTAAGATGTAATATGCAGTTATTGCAAGTTGTCTTGCCTTACGGTCAGACTCAGGTCAGTGAAATCTGTGTAATGATAGGTGCTTTAAACATATCGATTAAATTAGCATGTGACTATTAAAAATTTCATTTGTATGCAAATGTATTCGTTGAGAATTCAATCCGCTGAAATATCAGAAACAAAATGAATACGAGTTTTCGAAATAACCTTTTAAGACAATCTAGATTTTATTTTGAAATGAAACCAGTTTCCGATAAAACAGACCTGGAATAACAAGTTTCATTTCAGAAACTATTTTATTTAGTAGTGTATCGAATATGACCTCCGAAACTAATGTCATTTTTAATCAGCTTCCTTTTTTTTTCATTTTATGCAATATAATTGCATTTATAGTTAATATACCTACATTGTGTCTTAAATAAGCTGTAGCATTTTAAAGTGGACTCTTAAAATGTTATAGACAAACGTTCTTGACCTTTTTGCGATCATAAGTTTAAAGGCCAAATTCATTTTGTTGAAATAAATCGCGCAGCTACTTATGAAACATAAAAGAATATAATTAAGTAACTTAAAATTTGTATTGTAAACTTATTCTGCATTTGAATTATTGGCTGAGTGCCATGTGGAACTACCATGTTTATTTAGCCTTGAATTTCTTTTCTCCAAGTTTAACATTCCTTAGATTTGATAAAATTTAAAACATGGAGATATCTCATGCTAACATTGTCGTCAAACAAAGTTAAATCCATAGAGGTGTTCTCGAAAATGAAAAAGGTAAACAACCAAGGTCAGAAAAAAGCTCAAAATATGTCCCGAGTTGGATTCTTATCAGCAGCAGGGTGCTTTTACAACTATCCCGTGTTTGCACTTTCATAAACATCGGAGACCTTTGTTATGATAATGTTGCTTGTTTATACACCCCGATAAGTTGTTCAGTTTTATTCTTTACTTAGATACTATGAAGATGCATAGACATGCTAAGCACGTAGGTTTTTCCATATAATACTCTATCGTCTTAACTTTTTTGAATTTGAGTGCTGTTTCTTGTATATTGCTCTGAGACTTTTGCTACTTAATAACATATTGTAAAATGTTGGTTATCATCATAACAATATAAATATCCGCATCTAGACGTTCATAAACGTTTGCAATCTTTAGAAAGTTCCAAGACCGCGCCATATATCTTTATAGTTGAATGAGTTTCTATAATTTACTAGTGAACGTTGTTCTACATTTAAACGTAAAATGCCATGTTTAGCGCTAAATCTTAGTGGTTGGAACAATGGTAATAAAATATTGTTTCCGTGCTTTTCTTGATAATTACGGTCATCCATCTCTTTAGCTCGGAGTTTTACGATTGTTTCAACCTTACCTTGCTATGAACAGTAAGTTTTGTTTTGTGGGAGTTACGGGTAAATAGTAAAGTTTATACAATTGACACTTGGGTCTTCTATGTCCCATTATATTTCATTCTTTAGGTGACTGATGATGGGTGACACATCGAATATTGAAAACTTTGGATTCAAAAGATAGCAGTGATTTTTGTAGTTCAACAACAATCAAATTTCAAAAAAATTGAGGTACTTAGACAATTATGAAGCACTTAGCAATAAAAATTAAACCTGAATTGAAAGTAGTGTTTGGAAAGTTCTTTAATTTTGTAGAACTTCAAGGGGTCCGAAACGCAATTGCAATTGTCAATGTTTACGTGAATGATACAAATTGATGCGCAATATAATCGTCTACAAAGTGCAATTGAAGTGATTGACAATATTTCTACAATTTCAACTGATACAATTGCAATATTGATCGTTTCAGGACCCTTAAAAAAGTTGGACGGTAATTCTCTCATTTACAACTCGTTTTAAAACTCGAATGGCGTCATACGCTGACACCACCGCAGAGTTACACAGTGCACACCAAGTTTCTGGACGAAATAAGACATGTCAAAAAACGAAATTGGAACTGCTGATGTAATGCGTGATCTAGTTTATTTTTGTGGTCGTTTCTTTGCTGTGCTTAAATCAAGACAAGACAGAAACGTCGTTAAAAAGTTGAGGAACCAATAAAAACTGTTGCAATGGATCGGTTTACTAAATAAACTGTGTTACCAACTTTCGCAAAGTTTCCAAGCAGACAAAACAATTTCTTTCACAGACGATCAGATGGTGACTTACGCGAAGAATAATTAAACAGTTATAAACAAATCTGTCTTCGTCCACTGTTTACTAAAGAGACATACAAAGCTCGTTTCGAAGTAAATTTATTCTAAACAGAAGCTTTGGTGCCGCACGTTAAGATGAGTCAGAGACCTTTTCACCCGGCGGCCATTGTTTATACTGGACGCAAATACGTCCTTAACTTTTCCCTCACATTTTCGTTGGTAACTCAAAAAAAGTCTAAACGCTCGCTTTAAATATTCATAACCCCTTTTATGAATTATGAATGTTTTAGAATATATAATTTCTCGCTCTTTACCGAGCTCGTGACTTTGTATAGGAACTTGTTTCTGTTGAATATTTCATTATTGGTGTTTTCGAATTCTCCAATTCGTTAAGAGCGTTGGGGATTATTAAAACGACGCCAGGAGGCAATCAATCATACTAAACTTTAGTTTTTATTTGAGAACTCTCCATCTTTTATAAATCTAAAAACTTAACGCTTAATGATCTCTTAAAATATGATTGCAAATTTTTATCGAACATGATTCTTACAAGAAAGCTTTCTCCGCGACGGTTAAAGTTATACAATAAGCATAACTGTAAACATCCGTTCTTACCTCTGCTTAGGCAAGTCCGTTAAAATTCCGGCACACTGCTTTTAAGATACACTAACACTTATTGGATTTTAGCGAGTCGATCGAGCGTTGGATCCCCGCACCGTTATTCACGTCATATGTATGTCAAATAACGAGAAAAATTCTCACAATCTCCGTGGGCACTTTTGTAGGGAGCAGTGGAACACAATCACTAGCACAAAGGTTTAATTCACAAGATCACTATAATGTGGGTATATTTGGGTGGTTGGTGCAGGGAGTGCACAGTGTGTTGCGCGCGCGGCGTTGCGCGTGGGGTCGTTTTCGCGCGTACTGGGTCAGCGCAAGCGTCGGTCGTGCGCCTGCCTCTCACTCGCGTCGGCGACTGGCGCTCGCCGCCTTCACCTTCGCCGCGCTCGCCCGTTTCGCAACCTCAGCGGTTTCCTTGCAGATATCTTGTTGCATGGCAACTGTTGAAAACGATCTGACGCCGCAATAACAAACTGAATTTCGAACATATCGATTCTTTTCCAATATTTTTTTGCATCTCGACTTCTCGAGTGATGTGTCCCACTGTCAAGTTGTGTCTTTGCGCGCATCGTTGTGGGCGGTAAACAGGTTGGGGCGAAATCTAAACAAACAAACTATCGTTAGTCTGTTGCTTGACTGTAAATTGCTTTGCAAAACATTTTTAGTCATGCACATTCATACTGAACGCAGCGTTCTATGTGATCGAATTAATTTTACAGTCGATGAAAGCTGCATTCAAAAGTTGACCGAGCTTAAAGAGTCTTGTCCGAGAATCGAACCCGGAACTAGAGAGTGCAGACAGATGCACAGGTCGAACCAAGTCAAACTGGTTGTATTGCTCTTGATCTTAACAAAGACTAGCCTTTCAAAACAAGTATTGGAATACCTAATGGTATTGATAACAAAATTTTACAAGAGAATTGAACCGAACGTGACCGAGCGCCTGAACGTGAACTTTCTATCGATAACGAATCGATTATTGTTACAATTCTATGAAATAGCACATATCGATGTGTGGTGAAACGCTGATGAAATCGATACTGTATTAACAATTTACATTAGTGTCACAATTATATTATGATGTATTGGGCTTTAGTTTCGATTGTGTTCGGTGACGGATCGGCGTTGATATCGTTTGGTCGGCGGTTGCGTGGGGCACAAGTTGGTATACTTAGTTATCGGAACTAAGTCACTTTCTGTTCTATTTCTAAGTAATTTTCGATATATATTCATGTTTAAGTAAGTATTAGTAATCTGTGATTAAGATTTAGTAAAAATAAAATTATTCCGAAATTCCGTTTGCAATATTATATATTATGTTGACAATTCCTTTTACGATGTCATACGAAACTATTGTCAGTTCAACACATAGCGGCAGATTGACTGCAAATATCATTAATTTAATAGTGATTTAAGTTAAGATAGGTTAGATTACTTATAAGGCGATGTCTATACGAGTTTCAAAAAACAAAAAGTTTGGTATACTTAGTGTAATTTTTTTTATATATTTCTGCCTCGTTGGTTTAGTGGTCTCAAGCGCTACTGCTGAGCATGTGGTCCTGGGTTCGATTCTCAGGTCGGGAAAAGTGATATTGGGTTTTTCCATTAGGAATTTCACAGTACCAGCCCGGAGTCTGGATTTATGTCCGGTTGATGCCATCATAGGCTCGCCCCCTATTACTTAAACATAACTGGCGAAATGTGGGTGTACCTGCTATGGGTACACCCACATTTCTGCCTAACCCTTCGGGGAAACAAGGCGTGATGATATGTTTAGTCCCTACATATTAACTTACTTCAACTTGTTAGCCCAGGTTGGTGAGCGATTTTTACCCGCGGCGATGTTTTTACACGCACTGAATTTTCGCGCCGAGAGTTGAAAATTCAACAGTGTGTTTTTTCAACGCGCTGGGATGCACTCCGTTGGATTCTCAATGCTCGGCCCAACGAGTTTAAAATCCAATGCGCGATAAAATTCCAATGCGCGATAAAATTCCAATGCGCGATAAAATTCCAATACGCGATAAAATTCCAATGCGCGATAAAATTCCAATGCGCGATAAAATCCCACCGCGATATTTTTAAGTCCGTGCGAACGTTGGCTTATTCGCCGTCGAAGTTACATTGCGTCCATCCAACATAGTATTATTTTATTCCACCTCTAGCTATTCAATGTGATGTTTTTATAGTACAGTTATTTACACCATTCTTGATTAAATGAGCTTTCTTAGCTATCTAATTTATGGAATATTCATAGACAAAAATACCATAAAAATCTTCTCATCATCCTAATATCATTACCATAAACCATCTCTCTTACGCAAACACTACTGTAGGTACCGTCTACATCAAATGATTACCCAATTTGTCATCAAGCACAACTTTCAGTAAATAGTGTACAGCCAACCGCACGTTGAAGTATCACTTGAAATTCAAAATTCAAAAAGAATTCAAAATCTTAAAGTCATTTATTCAAACTAGGCTGAGCATCAGCACTTTTCGAATGTCAAAATTACATAAGACAGTCCCAAAACGCCCACCCTTCACCACTTCCTAGTGCTTTAGCTGGGAAGAAGAAGTGGCGCATCAAACTCCCCAGCAGCACTGCTGTCTGTTCAGTTAGAAAAACTTGTACTTCGAAAACCGCCCTTATTTCTATACATATTAAAAAACAAAGTCGCTTTTCGTGTTTGTCTGTATGTCCACGTTCGTTTTTCTAAACCCCGCAACAGATTTTCATGAGGTTTTCACCATCGTTTAGAGAATTTATTCCGGAAGGTTTATGTGTATAATACGTTACTATTAAAGTGACGTCTATCTAAGAAATCTCGATGTTTTGTCAAGTCGTTCGGTCGCTAGTACTTAATAAATAAATAAAAACATGTATTTTCGAGTAACATGAACCCATAGCTGTAGTGACAATTAACTTACAAACGATGTTAGTATTGTTTACAAAACATTAAGACTTATTCAACATACCCGAGGGACTACAAAAGCATGGCAGCCCCAAACACATCCTGCATGCACTGCTTCGAAATACTCGCTTATTTTTATTTCGTGTGGTTTTTATGCCGCCCATGGGCCCCCGACTTGACTTCACATGCCTTTGAGAAATGTCTCTCAGGCTGCCAGATTCCTCACGATATTTTCCTTCACCGTTTTTGAAGCAAGTGATAATTACACAATACGTTCCTGGCAACAATTTGACTTTGACAGCGCGTAAGGCACTACGCGCTGTCAAAGTCAAATTGTTGCCAGGAACGTGCTGTTGACTGTACGAGATAATAAGTCGAATACTTAGCTGACCTGACAACGGATGTTACATTAGACAGAAAATTATACCCTTGGACAGTGGTTGAGATTTAAATAAGTGTTTTATGTAATACTTATGTGTTTTATTTGTCAATTTGAAAAACGAGAGATATATTAACGTGCTTCCGAGGCACGGAAGGGTCTCGGTATGTAAAGATGGTCACCCATCCACGGACCAATCACGGCAAGCGTAGCTTTACCCCACAAACCATAAACCCCACATTATTATCTCAGCTCCTAAATAGTAACTAAATATAAAAATTCCCTTTAGATACAAAAACATTTTATTACTCAAGTATCTGTTTAAGAAGTTAAATTAAATTACATTTATAAGAACCATTTGAATCCAAATCACCCGCAACTGGTTCTTTAATAGGATTATAACTATTTACTTTATTTCTAATTTGTTTAACACTTTATTCCATTACTTTCCAAGAAATGCTTGAAATTATAGGCCCCATTAAATTTAATTAATTTATTGAAACCACAATTTGATAGCCGCCTAGCTGTTTATTCTCTAAGTCCCACTTGCACCTCAAAACACATAATACGTTTAACGCTAAATAAACTAGATGACAGACGGTGTTCAGTCAAAATTTTTAAATGGTCTTGAGTTCATACAAAGCTCCCATAGAAAAAAGCATTTTCAGTATTTCCTGAATTTTCTAATATTCTGGGAAACTTTTCTAGTTTTTCTTTCATTTAAAAAGCTAATTCGGACTATTTCGAAAAAATTTTAACAAAAATAGCCAAATCGGTCCAGTCGTTCTCAAGTGATGCGCTTACCAACTAACGCATTTCATTTTTATTTATACGTATAGATTGATATAGATAAATATCATAATATTATCTCTGTCATCTTCAAACGATTAACATAAACAGAACTGTTTGCGGTGGAAGCGGGCCTAAACATCACTTTGAAATTCGAACGTTGTGAATACGCCATCTTTTTTTTTTTTTTTTTTTTTTTTTTTTTTTGGATGGGAAATCATCAAATGACTTCTCCCGCTCTGGGCAGAGCGAGAGGGTGTGTCAGACTTTTACTGACTAAAACCCACCCGTGTTCCTTCCGTTGCCTGTGTGCCGGGGCCGCGATATCCCTTTCAGACAAACCCGCAACCCCAGCAGGACAAACCCGCAACCCCAGCAGGAATACGCCATCTTTAAATTTAAAAATAAATGAGCGCAGTTTCGAATATTGTGTGCAGTCACTTGAAGATTGAGGTCGAAAATGACAACGTTATTAGTACAACAGTTGTAAAGAGCAAAACGGAGTTCAATAATAACATTATAATGCATTTCAAAGATAATTGAAATTAATTGGTTGCAAAACCTGAACTCCCCAATAGGAATTGAGAAATATTTGCTGTTGTAACAATTGTCACAACGAGGGGAGTCATAGGTCATTTGTACAACCTGACTAGTACCTTTCTAACTGTATTAGCGCCTGAACAGCCAGTAAACTATTACATTTTCAATGCACTGTTGTTACGCTATCGCAACAATTGTGTCATTGCACAACATGAAAGCACGGTAAGTAAAATAATTGGAAATTAGATAATGCCATAAGTTCTACTAGGTACTCTTTGCATTCAAATATGCATGACTTGAGATGCAGATGCGGTGGTCTATTTACGGCTAAGAACCTTCGTTGTGATGGGGCGGGTTGGGGTACAAGAAATTTCACGTCGAGAAGTCACGCACAGAAGCTAGTGTTGGTATAAATATTTAAGAATGAAGACTGTTTCTACTGCCCTAACTATAGCAACTACTGCTTATACTCAAAAGCGTTTATTCTGAAAGTGGGCAACGGCGCAAATAGCTGACAACAATAGACAAGTAGAGTAAAGTATAGAGTATAGATTCAGCGATAACCAAACCCTGTTCCAAATATGAACATATTGACAATATTGAAATACGCCTGTTGGTCTTATTGAAACAGTCACTGAGGAGTGAGGATGTCGATATTCAGTCAATAATAACCTGTTAACTATTCCCAACTTTAGTGAGTGTGGCCAGGACATGTCTACCGGATGCCGGACAAACTGTGAACAACAGAACAGGTGCCCTGAGACAGTGATGCGGAGCCGCGGCAGACCGCGTAGGAGATGGCGGGCTGGATACGTTCCGCAAAACTGGAAAGAGGACGCACGCTCGCGAACAATGGAAGGAGTGGAGGGAGGCCTTTGCCCAGGAGTGGGACAGCGTAGGCTAATAATTAAAAAAAAACTACTCCCTAAAGACGAAGCCTCACTACAACTTACATAAACAGTAGAAAACGCAAGTAAAATTATATTTAGATTTAAGTAACAATTATTGAGACATTAGAATCGGAAACGTGATGAAATAATAAACATGATAGTAACAACCTTTGATAGCACGCCATAGAAACAGTCACGCGACGGCAATTCAAGAAACCTCGTTACCGTCCAATTATGACGGTAGATGAATATTATGTTAAATGTGAAATATCACTTTTCACTTTATCGTAAGCAGCCAAAGATAAATATGTCTTGATAGACAATCAAAGCTGTTAACTTGTCAAAAAAAATAGCGACCAGCTATTGGCCTCTAAATGCACGCACACTAGAAAAAAAAAATGACGTGGCGCGAGTATAAGTAGTTGTCACGCACACCAGCATAATAAACTTGGCTTGTTTGTTTTAGTTCTTTTGCAGCGCGACACTCTATCTAGACATATAAATAATCAAAGTAAGCTGCCTAGCCTTTTCCCGCTACGACATATAAATCATAACTGTTTCCCCGAATGGGTTATACAGAGTTGTATCTATAAGTAATAGCTAAACCAACATTTCGCCAGGTATGTTTAAAAGGCCCCCTTTTTTTTTTGAGGATGGGCTTTTTTCAAATGACTTCTCCCGAAAACTCCCAGAAAGGGCCCCCTGAAACGATCAATTGCAATTGTAAATGTTTACGTGATTGATACACATTGATGCGCAAATTGATCGTCTACCAAATACAATTGAAGCGGTTGACAATATTACTACAATTGCAGTTGATTGCAATTGACCGTTTCAGGGTTAAGTCCCTTAACCCTTTTGCCATTAAACGAGCACATATCCATGCTTCGGACTGCTACTGACAAAATTCTGATCGAAAAACCCAATAACCTGGTAGCTGGTACGCTGAAATTAGTTTCTCATATGACCAAATGCCGTGTAAATTATAATGCCGAAGGACCATTGGCCATTGGAGAAGACGAGTCCTTGGGTGAAGCACACGAATAGGCCAATGCTAGTTTAGAAGATAGCTAGATGCTTCGATGACCTGAAGGTGTTGAAGACCTATTCCATGAGGATGACCTAAAAACGTAACTGTCTTAGCGCAATTTAAACAATTTTCAAGAACTAGAACAGTGTTCAAGCTGTCGAGCTGGTGAAGATGGTAATCTCCTTAGCGTGTCGATGGCAATGTATACATATAGAGTAAGTCCAGAATTTGGCTACGAGTTTGGCACCTTCAGTAGCGGTAAATGGTAATGACTGAATAGAAATTATAGTAATTATCGTGCATTTTAATGTTAATTCAGAAGTGCATCATTATACTAATATTTCATTGCTTGCTTATTTTCCTATAGGAAGCATTTGACTGCAACGATGTTCGCGTGATCTATTTGATTTACAACCCCGTTTTCCTGAGTGAACTATTTTCCATTGACCTTTGAACTAATTTCAAGTTCAGCCACTGCGTGATTGAGTTCCAAACATTCATTCAAACTTCCGCATTCATGTTGATTTATTTTAATGTCAAAGTCAATCTATCTACTTCTACTTATTTTTGTAGGAAAAAAGCGTTTAGTTCAAGCTGTCCTATACGATCTACGACTTACCAATTTTTAATGTTAAAATCCGCGTAAGACTGTCTTCCAAAATATTTTCATATAAGATTTTGTCAGAAGTAAACAATCCTGTTTTGATCATTTAAAGTCTCTCCCGCATAGGCGCGTTTTTAACGGTCGATAATAACGCAAGCGTTATTGCGAGATCTGTTTTCAGTACTTTTTGTATTATGACGGCCACGTAGTTACACACTGCTGTGATAATAACGACGCAATAGAAGTAGGACGCTTGCGTTCCTCCGTCCTGCGATATTCCGATATGTGTTCTTAGAACATTTTGTATTAAGACGCATACGATCTTATACACACCTGCGTATATAACGATAGTACGGTCTAGTGACGGTCTAAAGTCTACGTGTAACCTACACTCCACAAACACAAACCACAAACGATGGGACACTTAATGTCATGTCCTGCGTATCCTGTCAGCTGCACGTTACAGGAACTGATCGACGCTAGTGATGGCGCCAAATACGTACCCGAGTCTATTTAGATTGCCATCGACACGCTGAGAAGAAGGAGACATACACTACAGCCCCCCCCCCCCCCCCCCCCCCCCCCCCCCCCTCTGTAGTGTAGGTTATTAATTCCGGACGATAAAATCGCAGCTGTGTGCAAAGAATCGGGACGTATTATCGCAATAGTTCTTGCGTTATTATCGAACGATAAAAACCCGCCTGTGGGGAGAGGCTTTATGAACCGGGCTGTAGATTACAAAACTTTTGTACTATCGCAGCCAATGGATCGTCTGATATTTAACAGTGAACCACCTACTTAAGAATGATAATGGCCTGTTAGCCTTTTGTTTCTCACATATTTATATACTTAGAATTCTAGATCAAGTAATGCGCAATTTACTTCAGTCAATTTGGTGTAAAAAGCTGAAAAATGAAATAAAGGCGTAACAGAATATAGCTTAGGCTACATGACAAGTGATAGTGAGTCGTGAGCGATTTGTCGCACATTGTTTTTTGTCGCCCCACGCTCAGACTGAAACGAAAATCGTGTCTTATTAAAAATAGACCTAGCTACTTCCGCGTATACAGGTATATGTGTATGTAAAGTGTTTATGTACCTACATGTCAGATATCTGAAGAATTTGTGAATGGGATTCTAAGCTGCACCGTACCAAGACATTAGCATCTATTTTGCAGTTGGTAAAACAATCGCGACATGCATTTTGAAATTCGAAATTCTTCTGTAATGCGGAAACAAACTTTACTTCTTTCAAAATATGTTACTTTTAATAAACTTTACATCCCATTTTTACATGATTGTGTAATATTGGCTAGATATTCGTAGGTGTGTTCTCCTAAATGCTTGCTGTATGATTCGCGGACTATAATCACATATTTACGTATCTCCAAGTGTAATTAAATTTATTTCTTTACAGGCAACAAGCTGCAACAAAAGTCATAATAATATCAATGTTCCCATTGCTTCATGTTCAACGTTTATCACATTCTATGGTCACCGCATACGTAGGCAATATCTCTCAAAAAAAAAAAACAACAAATTTATATTGTTCGACTTCTAATCCAACTCAATATTTCCATCGATTTCGAATCCATGTAGGTAGGCCGTCGTGCCGTGTTCTCGTACATTTGCAATATTTCATGTGGTCCGTCGGTACAGTGGGTACAGTCGGTACGTCATTGTGTATATGTGGGTCGATCGTAACAGACGATAGTCACGAACAGAGCTCGTCAACGCATCCGCCACCGGACGAGCGTTGCTCTTTTGTGTGCGGGTACATTGTTTGATACAGTACGACTTTTTATTAATTGACAAAATTCCCAGAAAGATGAAGCATAAAAATCGTGTCATCATCTGCCTATGCCTAGCCTTTTTCCAACAATTTTAAAGGTCGGCTTCCAGTCTAACCGGATGTAGCTGAATACCAGCATTTTACATGGAGCGACTCTCAATCTCACCTCCATAACCCAGTTACTGAGTAACACGATACCCCTTGGTAAGACTGGTTATCAGACTGAGCTAAAAAATCGTGTAACCTACGATTTTTTTCAGATCGAACGATACTTTAGAACGTGTCATCATGAAATGGATATATTTGGAGAAGATCATTACAATAATTTAATTCAACGATGATTCAAATAGAAGGTTGAACTTTAGCGTCACATACGCAGTTTATTTTTATTTTCAACAATATTCTTGAAATCCGTTAGAATTTTTATTAAGTACTTAAAAGGATTTTTCCAATGGACTGAAATTATTTTATCGTCCTGTTATTTTATAGTGATAATTAGTAAAACTAACTATTAAACGTAATAAAAAAACATACAACTATATCCGATGCACATGCATCGACAATAGATACACATCTCAGCTTGAGGCTGGATCTGAGTCTCGATTTATCTGAGTAATGAGTATAGTTTGATTACGGTTTTGGAATAAGACCGATGCTCAAGTAGTGATTCTATACTTAAACAGTGATCGACTGATTGAAGATCAAACTGAACTTGAGGAACTTTCTGTAATACGGTCCTTAGAATATTTTAACTATGCAATTGTTACGTGCTGTGCTGGTGCTGCTGCTGTGGCTGCAGAAAACCCCAAGTGGCGTAAGTATCATAACCTTACTGCTAATTATATTTTCGAGCCGTTTGGAGTTGAAACCCTCGGCCGTGGGGTCCGAGTGCTCACGGCCTCTTTAAAGAAATCTCAAAATGGCTATTTGACACTTCCCGTGACCCAAGGGCCTTGGGCAGAGGCTAAGCATTGCCATACAACGTGTCAATGCGGCCAGTCTCTTGGGTACATTACCAGTCGACAGCAATGCGGATGAATTTTTCGATACTATATTTTAGTTTGTGAATAGTTTTAGTTAAGCTTGTAATATAATTTTGCTATTTTTATTAATTAATTATTTATTAGTTGTTTATACTTGTAAATATCTATATACAAATAAATAAATACTTTGCAATTGTTTAAATAACTTTCACGTTCATTCGTCTGCAATAGTTCATTTACCACATATTATATATCTCATGCAGATTGATAGAGTACCCCTGTATTTTGCTGTAGAATCACAAATGAAGTAGAACTACCAAAACTTTAGATATCATTTCGGTATTATCATTAGCAGAAGTAAAACCATTTTCAATCATGCAGGTAATGAAGGTTATGAAAACTAGTTAATTTATGACAATCCGAATCGTTATGGATCGTTTTACCTTGAGTCATAATATTTTACTTTACACTATTGGAAACGGTCCAAAACGACACACCCATACTTTCGACGGACGGTCGTAAAAGGCACCGAAATTAATTTCAAGATGTTGTCCGCTTACTACTACAACATGCAGATCATGATGCACACATTCCCGTGATTAAAAACGGTTAAAATCTAGTCGCAATCTTATCTCAGCGACATTTTTTATGTCAAAAACTTTCATAAATGTAAGTAAATTATAGGTATTTTTGACAGATTGAGACTCTCATCAAAATGCGAACGTTCTTAAAAATACGGGATTTGTCCCCCTGAAATCGAAACCGCTGTGTTTTCATATTAAAGTATTATTTTGGGAAATCATCTCATCCGCGTAGCATTTTCCCAGAAAACGGCAAAACGGTGGTGATAATTTCGTCTAAAAGAGTTTTAAAGGATGAGGCATCCTTCATTTGAATAAGGTACCGTACAAAGATTTACGCATCACCAAACTTGCCGTGAAACAATGAAAACGAACAGTATTATAAGTGATGGTCCAAAGCCATTCACTGTCTGTCCGCCGATCGGATTCTCAGTCTATTCTCACTTACATAATAACAAAATATTTTACTTGTTTTGCTTCCTTTATTAACTACAATTGTATTTCATCAGACCACAAGATTACTAAGAGCTCTAGATGACAACATCGGTTCCAACGAAGATTTGAAATTTAAAAAAAGAAAAGAGTGTCCCATAGAGTTTTTTTTTTTTTTAACCACAACAGTGAAGCTCTTGGCCTACATCTCACCTGATGGTAAGCCATAGAGGAACTGGCTATCTTAGGCGCGGGACATACACAAGTGGCGAGTGGCGTGTGCGTGGCGACGGTGTGGTGCGGGCGATCCACCGCCCGTTTCATGTGCCATACAAAATGTGGAACATACACACAACGCCTGCGCCGCACTGTCACCTGGCCCGCACCACGCCTCTTGTGTATGTTCCGCTCCACGTCGTTCCTTTAAATTTTGAGTGAAATATGAAATGGGCGGCGCCTCGCCCGCGCCCCTCGCCTCTTGTGTATGTCCCGCGCCCTACCTCTAACTGACGAAACACAACAATGCTGTTAACATTGTTGTTATGGCGACAGACTTAGATAAGATGGTGGTAGCTAGCCTTAGAACAAGCCCTACCACCAACCAAACCGAGCAAAACATGTTGAGACTGGTGGTCTAACCACTAGACCAAAATTTTCTTGCCCGTTCTTCTCCGTACGTACCAACTACGCTTTGGAATGGGCAACTAGCTTCATATGTCTGACGGACCGACTCCTTGACAATTCAGAAGTGCCTGTAAATGGTTTAATTGAATAAATGCTTTGAGTGTGACTTTGAGTTCGAATCATCATCATGATCATTATGTCAGCTGAAAGAAGTCCACTGCTGGACATAGGCCTCCCCAAGCACCGTCACTTCGACCAGTTCTGAATAAAATATCGATATTGACAGGTTTAAGAGCTCTTTCATAACTGGTCCAAGACTGCACGTACAAAAAAGGCAACTTTTTTTTGATAGATACTTACAATAACAGGTTTTTTAGTGCGTTTTAGGTTTTCAGTGACAATTTGACTCAGTATTCGATATAAAAGAAACTAATACCATAGAAAATTACATTCTATGATATAACAATCGTAGATTCTGTTGTAGTTAAGTTGATTTAGTAGTTGTTTATGTAATTCTTCGAAGACTGGCTTATCCAGATTTCGAATTTTAGGTACATGAGTGCAGTTTTACAGAAAACCTGTGTATTCTGTGCCTTTTTCAAATAAAATATTCAAGAAGATAACACCTATATCGTTTGACATCAGAGCAAAACAAAATAATGCTATAAGAAAAACGGCTGTTCTAAGAAACCAATGATCCAGAAGAACCCAGAGCTCTCCCAAACTACAGAGGGTAGTATTTATTTCGCTTTACCGTAAGGCCGTATTTTCGGCAGCAATGGGCAGCGGCGCGAGAGCGGTGGGTTCAAATACATAGTTTTATATGGAATTGTTCTCATTCCCCGCGCCGCTGCCATCGACAACAGTTCCATGTAAAACCATAGATTTGATCGCGCTGCTGTCGCTGCCCGGCCCGCTGCCCGCTGCCGCCGAGAATACGGCCTAACACCATAAATAATTAAATCTTGTCACCGTCGTTCATTTGCTGCCAAGCTGCCAATCTACAGCTAACTGTATCCCATGGGAAACAGCTTGAAACAGCTTGAAACGTAATAGCTAATGGTGTTTCCCGCCGATGAGCTGTGTTTATGTCAATACGATACTTAAACAGCATACTGTATTGCTTTGAGAGACCTAGCGGAACTAACGTCTTATACTTTATTAGTTTGATAGAAGTTATTCTTCCTTGAAAAAGTTATTTTGCAAATCTCAAAATCAGAGATACGTTTCTCAGTATCTTCCCAATCTGTCATCAGAAATCAGGCGATCGTCGAAAAGATCAATAATTTCGACGATCTCATATTCGATTAATATTTGCAAACCAGGAACTTGGTAGAATGGATGACGGACACCTAACAATATATGATTTAATTGTCAACTTATGTACTTTACCTACTCCCGCGAATATGATTCCCGTGAAGAAATGACTCATATTCCTGCGAATAAAAATGTTTATTATTCTTTCTGCAAGACGGTTCCTGAGTTCGACTACCGTCCCTCTACTGGTCTAAGATCTCCTCCATGGGTCGACTTTCGCTGTCTTGGCTTTCTCCGGCCAGACAGTCAATATACATACATACATGCATAATGTTCCCACTGCTGTGACACAGGCCTCTTCTCTTCGGTTGATAGATGTCACAATGTCTTCGAATTTTTAGTTCTTGGACATTTCCTTACGATGATTTCCTTCACCGTTTTGAGAGCAGTGGTGATGAAATAATTTACACAAAGTAAAACGCCTGTCTGGGTTCGAACCTACAACCTACCACGCGTAAGTCGGGACCGTTACCACTGGGCTACCACTGCTCTAGATTACCCAACAAAGACAGTCAATAAAGAAACTTAAAACAGTGTATGACATAAGATAAACTAACAGACAATTTAGTTGAATGCTTTAAAAACTCCCCGAAAGACTTCCACGAATGCCAACTTTTAGTACCCAATGCTCCCTGTGTAACTTTCCCACACTTCAAAATATCATGGCCACCATTCTTATCGTCATCTCCAATGATGGATCACTCAAATCAGAGAGACGTTTCGTCAATTTCCTGTGGATGTACCAACACTAATAAGCTTCATGTATGAAACGATAAGTAACATCACGAACTTATGCGCAATGACCATTAAAGTATCTTCAAAATGGTCGCAATTATCTACCATTTGCGTTGAAATAGATCGAAAAGTAGAATCTTTGCATTAGCCTAATTTTTGCATACGTAACTTTGTTATGTCAGGGATGTGCTGACGATAGAGAATTGCATTATCAAAATATACGTAGGTAATAATATTCTCGTTATGTAAGTAATGATTATTTACTTTTATTTTCTTTGCAATATTGTTGATGTCATGAAGGAGCTCGTGGCTACGTAATAACAGCCGCACGGGTCTATTTGTGAGGTTAAGCTACGCTTGCCGGGGTTGGCCGTGGATGGGTGACAAACTTTTGCATACCGAGACTGTTCCGTGCCCCGGAAAGCACGTTAAGCCATTGGGTCCGGCTGTCATTCGTGGATCTTTGACAGTTGTTACGGGTAGTCAGAAGCCCGAAAGTCTAACTACCAGTCTTACCAAGGGGTATCGTATTACCAGTTACTGGGTTGTGGAGTTCAGATAGGCTGTCACTCCATGTAAAATACTGGTATTCAGCTGCATCCGGTTAGACTGGAAGCCAACTCCATCATAGTTGGGAAAAGGCTAGGCAGATTGATTGATTGTTGATGTCATCTTCAAAGTTACATTAGTGATGTTATAAAATAGTTCACATACAAACATTGAAAGATACTTTTAGGATGGAAAGAATTTGGGCACGCCACAATTGTGGCGATAAGTCCCCTCTTTGAGGAGTGGCTAGAGAGGCGCCACGGCGTCCTCACCTTCCGCCTGACGCAGGTCCTCACCGGACACGGTTGTTTCGGGAGGTTCCTGTTCCGCATAAGGCGGGAGGAAACGCCCGGGTGTCACCACTGTGTGGATCGCCCGGAGGACACGGTGGAGCATACGGTGGAGGTCTGCCCGGCTTGGGCGGAGCACCGCCGTGTCCTCACGGAGGCGATAGGCGGCGGCGATCTCTCGCGTCCAGCCCTGGTTCAGGCCATGGTCCGGAGCGAGAGTGCATGGGAGGCCGTCACTTCCTTCTGCGAAGCAGTAATGCTCGCAAAGGAGGAGGCGGAGCGTGCGAGGGAGTCGCAAGATTCGCGCCCTCGCGCTCCTAGTCGTCGCAGGAGACGCCCCGGGCATCGGGAGTCGCGAGCCGACTTCCGGCCATCGTAGGCGCGGGCTTGCGGACGGTGAGCAATGGGTAGCTCGCCATCCGATTAGGATCAGGCCCGGGTCGACGGCGCGTTGTGTTCCACGCGCGCCCCAAAGAGATGTCAGCACCAACTGACGGGTTCCGTAAGGGTCAATGCCTGCCAGGGTTGCGAGTTTGTCCGAAAGGGATATCGCGGCCCCGGCACACAGGCAACGGAAGGACCACGGGTGGGTTTTAGTCAGTAAAAGTCTGACACGTCCTTCCGCTCCGCCCAGAGCGGGTGAAGTTATTTGATAATATCCTAGCCTGAAAAAAAAAAAAAAATGGATGGAAAGAATTAAGAATAATATATTATACCTACCGAAATCAGACTTATTTAGGATTTAAATTATCAGAACGAGTGAATTTTGACCCTATTACATATTCATTCACAGTTAACTTCTTTGTTTTACCGCTGGTAACTAAAATAGACTATTATAGACTTTAAAAGTAGCCACAACATAGTTGCCACCCACCGTCTTTGCCTCAAAGTCACTTTTAATGTTAATATATGCATATTAAATACCTAGGCTAGACTAAAGTAGGTGTCATGATAACTCGATGCTCGGAGTGGGTGCTACCGACTTGACCATTGCCATTTCAACAGAGGTCAGTCGCATTCCAGTGTTCGCGGATCTATAAAAACAAAAATGAACTACGTATATATAGGATCTCGTTGAATTATTTGATGGGGTAGATAGATAACCAATTAGTGTGTATCATAATTTGATTAGAATGTCCATTTTTGTATCGTTTAGCCTCGATTTTGATTGATAGATTGGAAATTTGATAGAGTAACACTAAATGCCACCTCAGTAGTTTTAGCTCAACACACACGCAAAGCGGGTGCAAGACGGGCGCGGGTCGGGACGACAGTACGGCGGGCTTGCATAAATTGTAATTCCTTGTATTATATGGATGTCAACACACGAAATGCGTGCCCGGAGCGGGTCGGGAGCGGGAACCGCGCACGCGTTTCCTTTGTTGACCTTTAATCCTGTGTTTCCAGGTCGAGTAAAGCGTTAGGGAATTTTCGGTTTCATTGCTGAGAAAAAGATACTTTATAATTGAATATACTGTCGAAGAATACTTATTGACCAAACAAAAATCAACTGTCTCGTTGGTGTAGTAATCGCAAGCGCTACTGCTGAGCATGAGGTCCTGGGTTCGATTCTCGAGTCGGGCAGTGTTATTGGGTTTTTCCATCAGGAATTTCTCAGTAGCAGCCCGGAGTCTGAATTTGTGCCCCGTTGATGGCAATAGGCTCGCCCCTATTACATGGGAGTTGAACATAACTGGTACCTAAACCTCTGCCTAACCCTTCGAAGTAAAAATCAACTGAGGTGCAAGCTACAAAATTCATTCGATAAGGTTAAGGCCCTCGAATCTTCATCGTCTAACTTCAAAAAACAAAGTTGCAAGTAAGTGTTGAGATGTTTACCTCAACTAGTAATCGCCCAGAGGTCGAAATTAGACCATAATTCATTTAAATTTTAAGTTGTATAGTACATACTAATTCCATGCTGCCATGTCAAGATTCTAAGGTAGCCATCTTGTATCAAAGGCATCTAAGGTAGCCATCTTGTATCAAAGGCATCTAAGGTAGCCATCTTGTATCAAAGGCATCTAAGGTAGCCATCTTGTATCAAAGGCATCTAAGGTAGCCATCTTGTATCAAAGGCATCTAAGGTAGCCATCTTGTGTCAAACGCGTGGTAGTGTGCGTAATGTTTTTTTTATTAATTTAATTTATTTCTAATGTATATTATATAAAACTATTAGCTTTCTGCACTCCTTCTACTTTAAGTGGGCCAAATTTCATACGCCTCCGTCTGCGTAATTTTCGTTAAACGAGGTACAAAGTTTTTGCTTCACGTATTAATATAATAATAATACTTACTTGCAACTTACAACCAACATTTGAAACCAATTGGAATAATGGAAACCGTACACTTTTGAATTTCGATCAATAGTGACGCAATCAAATATTTAAATAAAAGTTTATTTTCCCGCGGTAACGGCGAAAAAATTGTCACGCATTTCATTGTCAACAAATATGAGGTTATTGAAACGAAAGCGTTGGAAATTGCTCACAAAATGGAAGAGCGAACAAGAAAGTCAATGTGCGAGATAAAGAAACTGAATCGGTATTATATTATCTGCTACAATGCGTTTCCATCATTGTTTGGTTTAGTTCCGTTATCGTTTTGTATCTGGTTAGCTGTTTGTCTGAGTAAAATATCTAATGTAATCCTGACCCGATTCTGTGTTTCTCAAAACAGCTGGGGTTGAAAATGTATTACTTTTAAGCGTACACCATTGGGTGAGTTAGTAGTCAAAATATATGATTAGGATAATTATTATATAGCCTATAATATTCCCACTGCTGGGTCACCCGCCTCCTCTCTGTGAGAGAGAGAGTGGGACGTAATCCACCACGCGGGCCCAGTGCGGGCTGGTAGATGTCACGTCTTCGAATTTTTGGTTCTAGAACATGCCGGTTTCCTCACAATGTTTTCCTTCGCCGTTTTGAGAGCAGTGGTGATGAAATAATTTACACAAAGTAAAGCGCCTGTCTGGGTTCGAACCTATGACCTACAACTAGTGAATCGTACCTCTCGGCCACCACTGCTCACTATATGATTAAAAGTTACAATTTGTGCGTACTTATTGCAGTTTCCACAGGGAGCAATACTAAGACCGATGAAGTTAAAAATTCTACAGGTTCGTCGGTCTCGCCCGTGTCCAAAATGCCAATTCATGGCCAATTTTCAGTTACAATAAAAAGGAAGTTCGCTTCGTTAGCTGCAATGGCACTAAAACCTCTAACTCCACTAACCGTATTAATTCACGAACATATTTAGTGGTGACAACGAAATTGAATTGAATGCCCTTATCCCAGATTTACAAGCTATTTAGCTTGAAAATCCAACTACTATTTAACTACCTATTGAACAGTAATTGTTATAACCAAAACTGGATATGTGTCTAATAAAACTAATGACCAAAAGGCTCACAAATCACATTATTACTAGCCACTTTCTACGTTTCCAATGCAGCTATGAATAAGTTAAGAGTTAAACCTACATATCACCTTGTAACATTAATCAGCACCTTTGGCTAACTGCATAGATATCATTTTTATTTATGGTTATGAAAAAGCACGCTTGCTCTATTCATATTTTGTTTTATTTATGGCCAGTTACAGCAGAAACATTTCCAACTTTAAATAAATCCTTTTTGTGCTAAATGTAAAATTGAAATACATTGCTAATTATCAAGTAGATGAATTAAATTACAGAATCGTGTCGTTCGGCAATGAGGTAATTAAATGCCACTGTAATTAATCATGGTACGCACTGTATGCGAGATTGAGTGCAGTTGCATTGTTCGAGCAAAAGTGTATTTTACATTGTCAGATGAAAATATTCGAAATATTTAGTGCCTCTATAAGTTTTAGTAATTAATTAACAATGTTTCTACGACTGTATTCCGAGGTTTGTTTGCCTGAACGTCCTGAGTTGTAGTTACAAAACTACCACATGAAGTCTAGATAAGATTATCATTTCTTCCAATTCCTCCTAATTTTAAGAATCAATTAAAGTGGCATTCGATTCGAACGACAATTACGTGACCAAAATTAATTAACGATGATATCCAAAATAGATTTTCTCAATATCAAAAGAAATCATCATCAAAATCAAAAGTACTCCTTCAGACCTCGAATCCGCTTATTGAATCTCTCCGCTTACATCCTAAGTCCTCCGTCTGGGAACGACTGTGACCCACGAGGACAATTTGTTAGTGTTATTACGTGCTGTTAAAGTTCGCGTCAGTACCTACTCCGCGGTTGAAAGGGGGCGCGTTACCAACGTGCTCCTGGCCACTAGCGTTAAAAAAAAGAACAAGAATTTGTTTTAAAAAAGAGAAGCAGTGTTTGTAGTAGATAATTTGAAATTTTGAAAATGGAATGTGCGCTATAATAGTTTGTAAATAAAAGTTTTGTTACGATAACGAGTGCTGCAAGATTGTGCAAATGTTTATTTTAATAGTATTTCGGCTGTGATTTTTTAAGATATTAGTGTGAGTTTATTTTCAATACATATACCATTATAAACGACACCTAACTTGAATATTGGATTACATGTAACACGGGATAAGTATGCATTAGTTGTAGCGAAATGTCTAGTCAAGCAATACGATAAATTAAATCCAACATGCGTTTGCAAGATAAAACTGATGTTGTAAATAAGAATTCCGCGTTCAGTACAGGATTTCCCTCTATATACGCTGTCATGTCGGCACGTAATCTTGGGATACTATTAAGACATTTCCTCTGAATCCTCTCAACAATTTCCTTAAGTATGTTCTTTATATTGCTAGTCTATAAAGATGTGCCCACGATTGCTTTTTAGAAAAATGGCTAGTAAAAAGCGATGCTCCTTATCATTTCGATTTAAAAGTAAATGTGTGGAAATTATAAAATATAATCTGTTAATTTTGAATCTCATTTCAACACTAAGAACCGTTAATGTATGTACTAGTTTTTGTCATGTTAATAGTTTAATTATATTGAGAAAAAAACAGACCTAGCTCCGAAAAAGAGCTGTTGAGAACCCGCATGCAAAATAAAATCCCCTTGTTGAGCTTGTTGAGTCAAGACCCCACTCAATACAATTCAACTCAACTCAATTCGCAAATACCGCCCCAAACCATTAATCAATTGTAGTTCCCGGTATAAATCACCTATCCCGGACATAAGTCAACATGTCATACACAAGCTATCTCAAAAACCGATGTGTCAACCGACTTCTCTAGACAACTGTGGTTACTTGAGCCAATTTAGGCTGACAACGAAATCCAATATAATTTGACCCTTTAGGCTACGACCAGCTCTTAATTCTCAGTAGCTTTTGTAAGTAGTTAGGGGTGTGGCGGGTCAGGTTACATTGGCTATGTTTTAGCCAGCCCACACTCTAACACTCTGATTCCACATTTCCGCCCAATGCCCTATACAAGTTGTTGTGAATCGAAAATAAACCCTATTTTGATACCACCACGGTTTATGTTGCTACATTTGGATATAATAAAAAATCCACTTAAAAATTGATGATGAAGTTTATTTACATTTACAAATACACAAAGCCGTATTTGTGTTGGAGTTAATCCTCTTTTCACGGCCACAGGGAATTTGATGGCCAAAGGCCACAATATTTGTTAAATTTGAAAGTTGATCTTGACCATGTCAAATAGAAGATTCAAAGGTTAACAGCATGAAGGAGTAAAGCCAAGTATACCCAGACTTATCTTTGCGATCTTCGTTTTTCTATCATTACTAATCATTAGTCAATGACATCAACGTGAGGTGCTAGGGATATTTATCCTTAGGATAGGAGACGACAGCACGTTTGTTGACCCATCGTTGATGCTAATTTTATAATTAGTACCTGGGTGACCTCGGTCTGTTCTGGTTAAAATAGAGAATGCTCATTTAATAGTATAGGATAGTTCATAGTAATTCCATGCTGCCATGTCATTATTCTAAGGTGTCATTATTCGTGTTCTAAACTTTGGGCGACCGAGCTCTGCTCGGGTGAAAATACGGAGAAAACAAATTTTCCCAGATATTATGAGACCTAGCTATATCGATTTTTTGCTCCCGTAAACCCCTATAATGCAACTTTAATCGAACAAGTTAAAGCCGTTTTAGAGAACGTGATTACATTATCTACAAATATTGCTCGTTCAATAATAAAGGAGTTGTCCTACCAAATGTTTTATGTTTACGAACCAATTTTTACCTTACTGCAAGCGCTATATCTTCCGTGAGTGGCCAAGTATTATTAGTCATTCGTCTTTATTGTGGATATCTAATTATAAAATTATCCTCTAAAGATATCATTAATTTATTGCAGATAAATGAACCGTATAGAGCAAAATGGCTACACCATCTCAAAGAAAAAGAATAAGTATGATCGTTTTATTAATTTTATATGGAACAGCTGATGTTGAATGCAGTCTACCGGTTGATCTGGCTGCTGAGGAAAAAGGTAAGCAATTTATTTATTATGTCTTAAGGTGGAGTCTGACTTATAACGTTTGTTTGTAATGTATCATTCGAGGCGAGCTTGGTTTACCAAACGACGATACACATGACACGGCGAACGCTCGCTTCAAGAACAATGACATTTTGTTTCTCATATTTCCGTTTCAAAGGAATTCACGAAACAGCCTACAGTTGAGTGGAGGATCAGGCGCTCGCATCGAACGGCTCGGCTCGCTGCACTGACACATTAAAAAAACTCAATACATAACGAACAAACTTTACAAGTCAGTCACCGCTTTTAAATTATTTACAACAAACAACAAAATAACTAACAACAATTTCCCAAAAAATAAACTTAGAACGAGGTGCCCCAATAACGAAGTTATTCGAAAAGGCAGATGTCGCAAACCTTGTAACATTATTTCCTTCTTTTGAAATCCGTGCTCTAGTTCGACTTTTACTAAAAAATATTGCAATGATTAATTTCTTTATTTTTTATGATTCCATAACCTTACTTGATGAAAAACCTCAACTTGTCACTGTTACTAAATATACACAACAAAAAACAATTTTATGCCAATCAGACCTCTTATAAGCTCTTAGCCAAATTACCGTCAGATCTTAAAATAATAATTCGTGATACACTTAATGATGTTGCAGTAATTACGCACACTTACGAATGCAGTGTGTCGAATCGAAAGTATTCTTATGCCATAATGTCGACACATCGATTAAAGAAGATTTACCTACTGATCTGAAAACGATGTTGCATTGCATAGTATGCACCTTGGGTCAACACCTTGGGGAGCAATTACCGGTTATTTAATAGGTTGCAGTTTCTGTAATTCTTTTTTTGTAATCGTTCATAGTTAATCTAAAAAAAATGCTGTATCCTATTTATTGCCCAGTGAAACAGGCTGTAGTTTATTTAAAAAATTACCACAGTTCTGGAGGAGTTGTTCCCCAAAATTATCGGAAATCTCCTAGAAATTAATGTTCCAGAATGGCGCAATTTCAGTTCTCTATGCACTACGGTTATTAAATTTTAAACGCACAACGCCACATGCGAACTGCGCATCAAAAACCTGACGTCACACAAATCCTGCATTGCGCAAGCATGGTTTCCCGCGCAACCGATATATATACAACATCCCGACATCAATCGTCGGGCAGTTGCCCACCAGACACAACACGTCTGGTCGGAGGATCCTCCCTTTTCTATGGAGGATGACTGGACTTTACTCTCTGTTACTCATACCTCTATCAATACACACCCCAAAAGAGCAGTACTGAGAACCTCGTTCACCCAACTAAACCTGATTTCAATCATAAAATCTCGATGAATTTAGTGAAAATTCAGAAGATTTTCCTGTAGCTAGGTGGTACGAATGATACCAATGTAACTCTAATCGGTATCACTTGGAGTATGATCCTTATTGATTTTAATTTAGATCCTTGAACCCAAGACCTCACTTTATCACGTGGTATAAATCTAGCCTAGCCACTTTATTGGCTAGCCTCAGATATACCTAACATAGCAACAACCCAGAATAGGAGGATAATGATCACGAATAAAAATATCGTGCAAGCTTATTCACGAACGGAGCAACAGTTTACTTTACTTAAAATATTATATTCAAAAAAACACTCGTAAACCATCGTACTAAAATAACATACTTACCTATCTAAGATTGAGGAATCTGTAATTCTGTGTACATATTCCTAAAAGAAATCTCGCCCTTAAACAAAACATTATCAACTAAATTGAATTGCTTAGTGAAAGGAAGTAAATATTTGTCCAATTATACTTTATCAATTCCAAGTATAGTCGAACCCACCCACTCCACCCCAAAATTCGTGACATAACTTGCATCAGAAACATAAACAAAACAGTCAATGGAACATCCTCTTAATGGAATGAAATGCGCTAAGGTATACCATGAAATTCAAATGTTTTCTCGATTTTTGCAATTCGCTGGTCAGTATCAGGTTTTTTGTATATCAAAATATGACTAGTGACTGTAACAAATATGTATTTACAGAATTTTAATCATTAAAATCATCAATATAACTCTAGTTAGAATTGGTGCTAACGAATTCGCCATAAAAGCCCAAAATATTCAACCAGTCGACCTTCTTTTCAGTGCTGCCACCAACCACACTACCCTTAACATCACCATCATCAAGCGTCACTACAGTTAATATATCGACGTCAACCTACGTCACTGCCATCCCCCCGATACCACCAAGTGATAGAGACAGGTTCCTGACGTTCGCTGAGTCGGGACATCACCGGACCTTCATGTTTGCTAAGGACAATACTTTTATACAGCTGGATGGGGATATTATACAGAGGTTTCAGCTTAGGTAAGACTCTTTATCATTACATTAGCAATATATGGATACTGTGGACAGTCAACAAAAGGACCTGGTTACTGTTGATACCTAACTTGGAATGCAGGCAACTCAAGTCAAGTCTAGGTATTTAGTAAAAAAAGTTGTTACACTCGAAATAACAATCAAAATTGCTTCCTTGCCCGCATATCAAGCTCTATTATTGACTCAACAGCCAATTTCCTAGCTGTGCTGAAGGTTTCCTAGGTGAATAACAATCGAGACGATATCAATCAGGATTTCGAGTACTTCTTCTTCAGTCGATTCTATTATTCGTTCTCTTTAAACTAAAGCTTGCACAAATAAAGCAATTATTAAATACCTGCAAACCACACCAAAATCTTCTGTATTACAGGTTATGCAGAGAAATATCATTTAAATTCCGGACACGATTGCCACATGGCTTGCTGGTATATCATAATGTAAAGAACCCAGTTTTCAAGATGCAGCCGTACGCTCTATACGTCATCGTAGAAAAGGGTGAATTGAAAGGTAAGCAGAAAAATATAAATCTGTTCAGGAATAAAGAGTAATGTAGCCACTCGACTTGCAACCAAGCAAATAAATGTTAGCTTTTCTTGAAAAAGTTTTCAAACGAATGTGTATTTATGTCAATAAATTGATTTGAATTTGGAGTTCCAATTTCAAATCACATTATTGATCAGGCGGGTTATAATGAAATTCAGTACAATCAGTTATATTGCCCGGCTAGATCCCAGGGCTATAATGACTTACTTTAGGTTACCTTTGCACGAAATAATTTAACGTTATCGAGCATGTTCTGTGAAAATAGCATTATTTATTAAAAATCAACACTACAAATGTCTCCAAAATAGAAATGTCGAGAGCGAGATTTCGATTTTACATTATTTTGCGACGAACAAAATGGAGCATCGGTCTTCAAGTGGCAAACGCTGCGCTATGAGTCGTTGACAAACGCTAATTCAGGGACACAAACAATAAATCTTAGTTGTCGGCGCTAACTGAAGCATTGCCGATCAAGAGCCACGACATTGAATGGATCTTGTTTGTAGGCTAAGTTTTATTTGGAACCTAGCTTGGTAGATTTATCAGCATCTGGATCATGTCAAGGATGATAAAAACTGTCACACCAACTTGCCTTCGATTTTTTTTATTCCAATATATTTTTGGTACTCACATCCGATTCTTTAAGTCGACTTTTTAATTTGTTTTATTAACATTTTTATTGGCATGTACATTGTAAAATACACAAGACTGCAGTAAGGGTGATTTCGAGTTATCCATTGAAGAGTTTCAATCAAGTTCTATAATAGAACATTGAATTGTAAAATGCCGAAGATATTTAACTGTATAGGTATATAGGGTGGCAGGGACATTGAGGCGATAACTGTTACCATGGATTCAGTACATTAATTACTGAAAAAATTTGACGGTTATTTAAAAAAAAATCTGCTGCTCCATACATTTTGACCGTGTAGGTATTGCACTTTTCTATGAAACAGCAGATTATTTTTTTAATAAACGACGAAATATTTCAACGCAGCGGTGTTCAGAATCAGGCACTGAATCCATGGTAACAGTTTTCGCGTCGATGTCCCTGCCACCCTGTATAGATCACTTTTCTCTGTCTTGTCTGATTCAAAACAAAGATAACAAATGCAGGTCCCCAGGAAAACCATTTATCTATCTTCGGAAACAAATAAATCAGATAAGAAACAGTACACAATCATGTTTACTTTTATAAATTGAAATTCCAATCAATCAGCCAACATCATTTATAATCATTTGCTTCACAATAATTTCTCATCGTCCATACCTCCGGGATCGTTTGAAGTCCTTCACTTTTTTCTCTGGCGTGTCAAGTCTTTCCTATTCAAACGTCCGTCCATCAGTGTGTCGTCTTGTCTGTCGAACTGTCTATCTGCCTCACAATGTCTGTGTTTTGTTTTCTCTCAAATCGGTCAGTGCTACGTCTGTAGGTACAATTTATTCATACGGTAATCGTAGTTTCTCTAAAGATTTATTTGTTATAGAATTATGTGTGTGTGATATCTTGTTTCAAAATCAGTATTATATCAACCGGTTCGATTATTACCAGTTTTTTCTCTAGCGTTCCGGTTCGATAATCATCCGTTTTTGTTTCAGCATTTTAAAGCCTTATAAACACTCAAAACCACTTTGCATTTTCCCTCATTGACATCGGAGTATTTTTCTTGTATCACAAAAGCAAAACTTTTCTAATGAATCCTTAAGTATGAGTGGTCTCTATATTTCTCTCAAATCAAATATTTGTATGTTTCAGTTGTCCACGTATTTGGCAAACACCTTACATCGGTCACAGTCGGTAGAGCATTGAACAGAGATCAGTGGCATAGCGTTGTGGTCACTATTGATGTTCATGGCGCCCGGCTTATCGCTAAGGTGGACCATCTTAAAGAAGAAGTCTATTTGAAGGTAAGATTCCTTAATACTGCTGTTAAAGATTAAATTGATACTTGATAGATAAGTATCCTACTCTTTATTTAGGACACTGATTTTGAACTTGAAGATAAGGCGTGTTCTTCAAATTCCGTTTTTCAGAGTATTTCTACAACTCTTTTAATTTTTTGCGCCGATTCCTTTCACACCAAGTAAGGGTAAAGTTTATATTTGATGAATATTGTATTGAAGGACCATCAAGATTTGCAACAAATTAAAGGTTTTGAGGCCTATGTCCAGCAGTAGACCTTCACCAGAATGATGAAAATGTTTTAAAGTAATTCTGAAATCCTGATCCCTCGTTATGATCGAGATTGTATCAGGTATCTCCAACAATGAAAACAGTATAAAGCTTGTAGTGTTGCGTAAATTGCCCGAATCAAATAAAGGAAATGGGTCACTTCATTATGTGGAGTTAGCGACCTGCCACAACGTGTGTGTCATGTTTTAAAACCTTATTGTTGGACAAGGACATTTTTGTTGGTTTTGACTCATGGAGTTCTACGAACATCTACGAACGGTTTAAAAGAGGAAGCTCACCAATAAACTTTTCTGTTAAAACTTGGATCTTTTCTACTTCTTCTTATACTTTAATTTTATCCTCTAACAACTTGCTTAGAGGTTCTCTGTTATCAAATTTGGATTTACTGTATTACACCTTTAAATACTTTATGGGACAAAAGACGTACTATCGCGGAAACCCATAACTTACCAATCTGAAAACAAAATCCCGTGCACACGATGACCACATCTATTACCGGGGTGGTTCTATAATGGCCGACCGCTGCAAGTAAGAATAGTCCTTACGGTGGTTAGATAAGGCTTTCCGCGATGGTACATTTCGCGGAAGAGTTTTCTTTGTTGTTTCCATAATGATTGTGTGATAATAAATAATGTTCCATTTATGTTTTTTTGATACGTTTTCTTTTTGTTATAGGGCCTAAGTTTCGACACGAATTACGGCATCACTGATAACTTGACATCCGTTATCCTTATCGGAGGTAAGTGATATTATTTCGTCATTTAGAGTGCGTAGTAACAAAAAGACCTTATCACAAAATAAATATCAATCCACAATCGAGATTAAGTTACAAACCTGTTAAATTTTAAGTGAACCTTCTTTTGCAATATACTTTCTACGATCAGTCACTTTATTATTACGTATGATCACGTAAATTGTATAGTCCCAATTTTTCTTTTAAAACTGATCAGTGATCACACTAATCACACATGATCACTAGACAAAATCAAACTGGTAACTAATTTAATTGTACAATCTATTATTTTTATGACATCGATTCTACATTCTGTAATTACTTTAGCTCACACAATGTTTATGCATATGTGAGCACCATGTTTCTATCACTTATTTAATTTATCTGTCATTGGTTCATTTTTTATTATTTTTACTTATTGTGGCTTAGTAATTTAATTCTAGGTGCATCGTCATCACATATAATTATATAAGTAACTAGCGACCCGCTCCTGCTTCGCACGTTTTTTTACGAGTTGACAAAACATCGGGATTTCTTAGTTATATGTAACTTTAATATTAATGTATTAATTAATAAATACCTAAACGTTCCAAAAAAAATTGTAAACGATGGTGAAAACCTCATCAAAATCTTTTGCGTGGTTTAGAAGAACAACGCGGTCATACAGACAAACACGAAAAGCGACTTTAATTTATAATATGTATAGATATCCAAAATATTGTAAAAACAATTTAAAGAGTAACGGTGGAGTTTCTTGCCCATTCTTCTCCATATGAAACTACCTTTTGTAAGGGGCGAATAATTCTATTTTTTCGTACATTTTGACGTTCACAAAAGTGCCTTTTATGCGCATATTTAAAATAAATTATTTGACTTAGACTTTTACATGTATTAATTTATTGCATTGTAGCAATAATTTAAAAAAACACGCTCCAATGACATCAAATGAATGGACCATAAAGTAGGATGATAATTATGACGATGCATGATGCGACATGCATTTATTGATACTTACACACATACACATTATAAAAGGTATTAAATCCATATCAATATCTTCAAAGTTCCTAATAATCCTTCCTTATCTTCAGGTCTAAGCTCCGAAGAAAAACTCCACGGCGTTAAATACATAATTGAATCATTCGTCGGCTGCATCAGTGACATGGTCCTTAGTTCCGGAAAGGCAGCTTCAGATCTTCTACCAATAGTGCCGTTAATAGCTACTAAACATGAAAACGTTAAAGAAGGCTGTATTGATAAGTGCAGGACTATGGAAAACCTGTGCTTTGAAGGCTCCAGGTGCATTAATGAGTATAATGGATACAGATGTGATTGCTTTGGGACTTTATATGAAGAGCATCTTTGTGATGTTTTTAGTGAGTATTTTTATATATTTTTTGTTAAGCCCCTTAGGCAAAACTAAAATAATGACTATCTTCGTCCGTTGATTGATAAAAAAAATAGCTTTTTTGATCAATTTCCAATATCAATGGAGTGTGGTCGTACTTGAATTTTCTTCGTTATTTATAATCATTGTTCTTTTTTTGGTCCTTACATATTCACTATTCGTTTCTAAAGACCAAAGGTTGTTCAATTTTTGTTTCCGTCTTCCTTTCTCCATTTATTGTTAAATGTTGACATTTAATAACGAATTGAGGTCAATTAAGATCTTTACAACCCTGTGCAAATTATTTCTGCGCGTCAATTAGTTTATGAATCCTTTCAAAAGCAGTCCAATCTCGAGCAATTCTTACATAAGACCAAGAAAAAATAATTAAAATGTTACGCAAACTTGTTATACATCAGGATTTTAACTTAATTGAAGATCTTAGACGAAATGATTGTTTGCTTTCACAAAATCTATAAATAGTAATAGTATTAACAAGGCTGCAATCTGCTGACCACTATAATTTGGCCTTCCACTACGGCGCCACTTGCTAAGGAAACATATATCAAATTCAATACGTTTGTCTTAGTTCTCTATTTCACCACCCGTCTTTAAAAACTGGTCGTAGTATAGATAATGTGATGGCTCTAATGACAGTCGATGCAAGCACGTTCTCTTTCTTACATTCAGCTGTCACATAACGCTATTTCACTTTTTCATCCCAACTGCTCTTTATGGTGTTAGTGCAACATAATTGACCTGTTTCTAAAGTGATGTTGCTAATAGTAGACTAAGTTGAAACATGTTTAGAAAACTTGTTGGGTACATAGTGTAATATTTGAACTCTGACCGAATCGCCACTCGCGTCCTTTCGAGTACTGACGTCAATTATAAGTTACCTCTCGTTAGCATCATGCCATTTATAGCTCTGATTATGTATTTCTGCTTGGCCAGAACTACCCATTCCGTTTGCAGTGAAATTAATTTGTATACTTACTTTCTCAAGATTCTTAGTAATTTTCTAGAAACAACTTTTAATTTCGCAACTGGTGTTTTCGCGCTGATTGACTGACTAGGTATTAATGCTATCACAGCAACTTGTTTTAAAATATATTCGAGCATATCATTATGGTCCTGCTTCACAGCTTTTATAATGAATATTTATTCAACAACACGAATGAGGTCCGTTCGTTTGCAAAAAAAATCAGCAACATTTTATATATCTATAACCAAAATATCTGAAGCTTTTAAGAAACGAATAACAATATTATAGATATTATCAACACATTATTTGTCTCCTTGACCTTCGTTAGTAAACCATGTTTTTTGTGACATACTCCTACAATTTCGTCATCATCACCGATAACTCGAGCTTTACCAATAATATGCATATTGCAATACAGTTACGTCACGACTACAATTATTGCATCGGCAACTGTTTTAATTCTGAAGTTTTCAAATTACGTGTTGTATCGCGTTCACGACTACAAGACCCAACCGTGGGTACTCCACTAGCACGCGATTGGCTGTTTATTTAACACTACACAGTACTAAAGATCATAAATTGTTACTTCAACTAGATTAGGATTTATAGCTTTAGTTAGCTATGTTTATGTTTATAAAGTATCGAGCAATCCTGGACGTTATCCCAAGGTTGGATACCGTATCATAAATCCTTACATATTGTCTCCTACGTTTGAATAGGGATGATGACTGGATAAAAAAAAAAAAACTAATTAGTCCGTCAGTTAGATAATAAAAAATATAAGACACGTATTTTTTGCTTTAAAAAAATACTTGATAAAAAGCATTTTAAGTTGGGAAGTGCGGGTCGCCACGTCACAACTAAGTAAAAAATCTACATACTCGTGACGTCATGGCCCATTTTAACTCAATGTATCGCCGTAATCTTTAGACTACGTAAAAAAAGAAAAAATACGTATCCAATATTTTATAATAATCTCCATGACGGACAATTTTTTTTTTGTCATCATCCCTATTTTAAACTCTCCTTCACTCCCTCGTTGCTGTCTCTCGTTGCTTATCTACCTCTATCTTGTTGCTTGTCAATAACCTACTCAATCTCACATATCATAATCATCAATATTACCAATATCAAATGACGTCACATTCCAGCGGCGACTGTCTTAACTCTGCGGGGCTCGAGTTACGTGTCGTATCGTGTATACGACTGGAAGGACCGAGTGCACTCGACTAGCACGCGTGTCAGCATGCACTTTAAGGTAATGTGGTTTTAACTTGATTTGCTTGCATGCGATTTTATTTGTGCAATGAACATTATTTATGTATTTTGTCTCATAGAGCGTTCAAGTGTATAGGGAATTTATTGCCCTGTTTTGTGGTTTCTCAATTTTGTCACACCCTTGACGATATTCGCAATGATGGCAAGCAGTTAGAACATTTCATTTTCAGCTTTGGCCAAGAGTTTCTCTTTGAGTCCTCGTCGTCCACCTCGACTTTCCTCGAACTTTTCTGGTCAATTTTGACGTATGGACAATATCATCTTGTCTTATTTGGGACTTAAAAACGATTAGTATTTTTTTAATAATATGTTTTTCCTTAATCTTCTATATTTGTGTGTTATGAGCTGAACTCATTTAACTATATATTAATTTAGTCGCTTTTAATGGTTCAGGTTCAGACAATGTTCTTGTATGTTCAGAATTCATTATAATAGGGATGATGCCTGAGTAAAAAAAATTAAATTCTAATTAGTCCGTCAGTCAGATAATAAAAAAATATTAGACACGTATTTTTTTCTTTATCATATTAATAAAAAGTTACTTAGATAAAACTGATTTTAAGTTGGGGAGTGGGGGTCGCTACGTCACTAGTACGTATACAATCTACATACTCGTGACGTCATGGCACATTTTACCTCAATGTATCGCCATAATCTTTAGATTACGTAAAAAAAGAAAAAATACGTGTCCAATATTTTTTTATAATCTCAAAGACGGACTAAAAAAAAATGTTTTGTCATCATCCCTATTAAATCGACCTAATAAGCACTTTTAATATATGCTTACATAAGAACCAAAAAAGTAATTAATGAACGTTGATTTTTAAATGCCCCAAAACGGATACTAAAATCGCTTTTTCATTTTAATCTATTTATACGAACAGACTTTCTCCTGAACGAATTTATGACTGCCATATTATGACGTCACACACCTCGCAAATCGCAATCATCATTGCAAAATGTTTAATGGATATTATTTACAGTTATCATCAAGATTTTTACGGACATGTCCAAAAGGAATATGCAAAAAATCAGACGCAATAATGCTGTCACTATGGTTCCAAGTTTTTTCTCATTATGTGCATTGTGTAATTGGTTGACATTAGTTCACTTTTATAAAGTTACGCATTGCAATATGTGGTTAACCTCTTATATTTTTTGATGAACTAAATTACCATCTTACTATAAAGTATCCGAGATTAGCACGTTGTGATATTTTAGATTAAACTTAAGCAATGCTTAACCCCTCTACCAGCTTTATCCCAGCATCGATCGATCCATAATAAATGTCCCACTTAGGATTCAGATTAATCTTTATGTGTGTGTCACATGATTCAAAATTATAATCTTGGTTGCGCACAAAGCAATTTATTATCACATGCAAATAAAAGATTGAACCTTTATTGCATAAATTTGGATTAAAGCAGACATTTATTGTGGAGGTTATTTCAAAACAACATTGATGTTGCTAATTTCATACACTTTTGTTTTTTCTTCTCAACGTGGAAGCTTGGCCTGCATCTCACCTGATGGTAAGTGATGATCAGGACGAAGGTGGAAGCGAGCTTCACCCGGAATCCTCAACCACGGAAGAACTGACTATCTTACCTCTAACTGCCGAAACACAAAAATAATGCGGTGACAGACTTAGATACGATGGTGGTGCATTGTGCTGTTCCCCGCAACAGATTTTATTGTAACATTACAGAATTCATTGAAAGTAACAAGGTTACTACAACGGTTACAATTGTCGAGTTAACAACGCACATTTACCGTTACTAACATTAACAATGTTCTTTTTCATAGAGCGACTTATTCCGTAAGAAAAAAAAGAATGAATGATACAAGTTACCAAATCAATTTCACAGACTAGATTCGACGACTCAGCGCTATTCTACGCGAGTGGACAAATAGACGACAAGCACCATTACATAGCTCTATCAATACACGATGAAAAAGTTGCCGTGCAAATTGATCTAGGTGACGGACCAGTTGAAGACTATTTAGGAGAAAAAGTCAACAACAACATGTGGCATAACCTAACCGTCATATTACAAGAACAAACAATTTTCGTATATCTTGATAGTACAACAGAAACTTACGAAGTACCAGGAAACGCTCGATACTTATGCATTGATCCAGAAATCTACATATGCGGCGGGCCGGATTTACACAAAATGAAAGGACTGAAGTCGTTCAACAATTTCGCTGGCAACTTGAAGTATGTTTATTACAATGACGTGTCAATTTTGTACGAGTTGAAGCAAAATAACCCTAAAGTCCACTACATAGGGGTGTTGGATCCTGAGTTTGAGGATATAGATATAGAAGTGATACCAATTACGTATCCTTTCGCAACGTCCCATATTTGGTGGCCGTTGAATCAGAGTCACACTGTCAATTTGAAGTTTGATTTTAAAACCAGCAAGAACATGGCTGTATTGGCTTACAGTCAGACATCCACACAAGGTTACTGGGAGGTAAGTTTTAATGATACCTAAGTCATAACAAACAAGTTTCTGTTCTTTTTTATGCTAATTTGATTATGTTTAACTGCATTTCATTCGGTGTTGTTCGCCACAATAAGACACTTGAACAAATAATAATTTTATACGGCATCTCAAGACTACTAAGACGAAAATGTATTGCTAATAAAGTAAATGTTAATATAACACATGAGTTCAATAACAAGTACATTGGAATGTTCAACATTTATCTATTTATTACAAAAGGGGGCAACACAACAATTTAAAGCCGGAGCACTAAAGTTTTGAAACCTCCAAAAATAACACTTAATTCTGTTTATATAACGCTTTAATTACAACACAAGAAAACAAGATACGATTTAATTGTAAAAAAATGCAAATACGGTCTAGACTTCTGTGTCAGGTTGCAAAAACGAAATTTACCAAACCTGACGGCAAATATTACCTCACTGGAGTATTGATAACGAGTAGGCTTTGGTAATCCTTCTGAAATTTTTGATATAATTGAAAAATCAAACCATGATGATATGAAAAATAACTTAAGTGAAATGGATGATGCAGACTAGCCTCTATTAGATAGATTCATGTGTTTTAGGCAAACAAATAAAACGTATCATACACCTACAGACGAACCTTATAGACAAACCCGAATACCATACATAGGAAATTCAAATATTGATTTGTCACTGGGAATATCACCAACAAAAATCCCAATTATAAACCTCAGAACAAATAAAAAACCAAGACAGCGCTGTCAACAGTGTCGTGAAGCCGGTTTTGTAAACATGTGTGCACTTAGTGAGGTGTAGTTTGATTTTAAATGGTTGTAAATATGTGCGTGTGAGCGTGTATGAACAGAGCGGAGGCGTAGTTTTGGCATATTTCACTGTATTGTTCACAGACCTATGTCTTGGTTTTTTACTTATTTATATTATTGGGCTGAGTTATAAACTTGTTCTACAAATTCTCAAGGCTGAGCTCACTGCTACTGGGCCATATGACCACATACCACTAACATGCTATCTCATAAAAATGTAGGTAAGGATGGTGAAAGAAGAGATAAGATTCGAGTTGGTGTCTGATGTTGGCAAGAACGTGACCGTTTTGAAATCCGTGAAGTTCAACGTAAGCAATGATTGGCACAACGTCGAGTTGGATTACAGGAAGGGAAGGATTAAGATGACGGTGGATTATCATAATAAGCACGTGCAGATGTTTGGTGAGCTTTCTTTTGTTTTACGGTCTTTTGTGTTCAGTAGACGCTGTTGGCACAATATAAATAAGTAACAGTATTATGTCTTCATAGAAAACGGCCGAAACGACACGCTTCGAAATCTCAGTGTGTCTCAGTTCGCAAGTCTCGAGTGCGCGGCAGTTACGCACGGATGCGGAAGGTTTATCTACCGAGCGGCCGTAGGTAATTCCAATGTCATTGCCGATACACAATACTGTTACTTTATTATACTGTGCTGTTGGCAATGTTCATATAACTTTACCATCAGATAAAGATTGAATATTTACATTAGTGTAGGTACCTACAGCTTCCATAACAGTGGATAATATAACAATTATGTATGTTTTATTTTTATACTTTTACCATTATGTTGTGTGTCATCAGAAAATAAAGCTATGTATATCTGCATTGCAATATAATTAAATAGTAATGTTATTTCTGATCTTGCTATTATTTCTATTTCTATGTAGATAATGCTTAAGGACTCTGTGAGTAATTTCTGGTTCTTTCGAATCGTTTCAATAAAATAATCACTGAACGACATTTTTACGAAAAAACTCATTTATCTTCTAAAACAACTATTTGTAACCAAGCTATTAAAACCAAACTACCGTTACAGTGCGTGCCACTAAAGATGAGACTTGACACACCACGTGGTTTGATTTGTACAGTAGATAATTGGTCTCTTTAGCGGTATGCGCCGGGTCGACGGCGCGTTGTGTTCCACGCGCACCTCAAAGAGATGTCAGCACAACGGAAGGGGTCCGCTAGGACCGATGCCTGCCGGGGTCGCGGGAAAGTCCGAAAGGGATACCGTGGCCTCTGGCAACGTACAGGCAACTGAAGGAACATAGGAGGGTTTTAGTCAGTAAGAGTCTGACCGCTCCGTCCAGAGCGGGAGAAGTTATTTGATAATTTCCCACCCAAAAAGAAAAAGGCCATCGGGGCGACGGCAAGAGCGCGGGAGGCGCGGTTAAGTCTCATCTTTCGTGGCGCGTCAATACTCATCTTACAAAAACATTTACTTTTATAATCACCCCATTTCCTCAGGTCTAGACTTCGAGCTCCAAGACAAAATCGTAATAGGCAGTGGTCTGAAATCAGCTAACTTAGGTCTAATTGGTTGCATGAGAAACATAAAAATAAACGGGATGCTAATTGAGCCGAGATTCGTGATAATGACTGAGAGAGTGGTCGGCGAGGTGGCCATAGATGACTGTAGATATGTAGACCCGTGCACGAGACCTAATACTTGTGAACATGGTGGGATCTGTTCCGTTAGAGAGGACAGGGTTATTTGCAACTGTGATAATACCGGTAAGTGTCATTTATTTTAACAGATTTCCTATTTTACACTTTTAATTAGGGTTTCTAAAGATATATACAATGCCGCCGATGGGCATGTGACCGCCTATATTTTATCTGAATATTAATGAAAAATTATCGAATGAAAAATTATTTGGATTCTGTTTATTATTTCTAAAAGCTTAGTTAAAGCTTTTAGAAATAATAAACAGAATCCAAATCGAGCCAATAACATCGGAGATTTGGTAAAAAATGTAAAGCAAGGTCACAGGAAAGAAAAATATTAAAAATAGACCTCCCCTTTTAAAGTTAATTTTCGATAATTTTTCATGAATATTCAGAAAAATACGGTCGGTCACATGCCCATGGGCGGCATTATATTTAGAACATTAGAAGAATCGTTTCAAAAAGCCAAACATTTGGCTTAAATTACGCACAATTTGTAGATGATAAATAATGATATAGCAACGTAGCCGTCAGTTGTGCATTTGCTCCACTCCTTACTGTAGGCCATCAGATACAGATTCTTAATTCACGTCATTTATTTATCAAAATATTTCCATAATACTTTGTGTTTTTATCTAGATTTATTAGGCCCACTTGCACCACAAAAAACTAAACGTTTTTAGCGCTAAATGTCAGTTTAAAAATCATTCTGTCCCTGTCAGCTTCAAACGATTGACAAAATAATTAGTCTATAATGTTCCCACTGCTGCGACACAGGCCTCCTCTCTTTAAGACAGAATAGGCACTAATCCACTACGCGGGCCAATTGCGGGTTTTTAGACGACATGTCTTCGAATTTTTAGTTCTAGGACATGCCGGTTTCCTCACGATGTTTTCCTTCACCGTTTTGAGAGCAGTGGTGATTATATAATTTACACAAAGTAAAGCGCCTGGCTGGGTTCGATCCTACGACCTACAACTCGTAAGTGTAGGCTCGCGGCCGTTGCGTCACTGGCCACCACTGCTCAACGATGGACAGCAACTGATTTTTTTTTTTAAATCAAGCAGCACTAACTGTATTAAGTGATTTGTGGTGCAAGCGGACCTTAATCCAGCATTCCTGAGAATACTATTTATTTTTCGAGGCTACATTGGAGAAAATTGTCACTTCGCGACCTTCCGAAAAACTTGTGAAGAGTTAGCACTCCTCGGCTACACGAGAAATGATGTCTACCTCATTGACATCGACGGGAACGGCAAGTTTCCGCCCGCACACGTCAAGTGCGAGTTCCAGATCGAAGCTGACTCTTCTACTACTGTTGTTGAACATAATCTGCCTAGTCAAGTTGTGAGTAGTCCAGATTTTCTGTTTGCACCATTTTCAAACCCATATCTTGTCTAGTTCATGCTTTCGTTGTCTGTAAAATTTCCGGACAGCTGTTCGCCCAGTGTCTATATTAATAAGTTTCAGCATGTTCTGTCTTATTACGATACGTTAAGTTAAGTTATGCTATTTTCCAGAACTACTAATTTGTTATCCGCAGATCCACACTTTCCAGATTTCATATCATAATACTCCGGTCCTCCTTCTTTACTCTTTACACTTTGTAGGTGATGCATTGCTGCATGTCTGCATGATCGCATGATGTAGACTGTTTCTTCGTTATCTTCTTGCACTCTCGATGGCTTTATTTGGAACTTCCATGACAATAATAGTGGCAAGTGTACCTACTTTACCTAATAACATTTTTTTCTTTCTATCGATTAGCTTCTATCATATTTACAAAACAGATACTTCAACCAGCTCCGTTTCTTCCAGGACGTTCGCTCAGCATCAGGCAATGACTTCAGCTTCAATATCAAGTACAGGGAATTTTCAGCGGAGATGCTTCAAGAGCTCATCTCGCATTCCTTGTATTGTAGGCAGTACATCAAGTATGATTGTATGAAGGCGCCGTTGGAGTTACATAGTGCAACATGGTTCATATCCTCGTCTAATAATACGGTGGATTTCTTAGGGAATGTTAAAAGGTAAAAAAATCTGTAATAGACTGTAAGTGTATTAGGTAATAATTGGAAGACGAAAGAATTAGCGATGGATGAATTGTGTGAAAGATGATATTGCTTGAGAGGGATGATAATGAGATGACGGATAAATGGAAGAAGAGATACTCGGCCAACCCCAGATAAAGTAGCAGTTAGATGATAAATAGTAAATAGAAATAGATAATAATTCTTATTTACAGTAATTTAAGAACAAATGTGCAGATTTTTTTTTAAGTACTTTTTCATACATCCCGATTGCCGGATAGCCGGTGCAAGGTACCTGGCAGCTAAGTGTATGGGCATATAAATTATCTTTCATACGCTCAGGCGAAGGATAACGTAACTGCCCATACAATTAAAAGGCTGCAATAGTATCTTGTTCAATTCAAAACACAATAAAAAATAACATTTCTCTGGCACAGGTTGTCTTTTGTCATTTAATAAAATGAAATAAGTGTCTTTACTTTACAAACAAAACAAATAGATAGCATAACAACTCATCCAATGCATAACCTCCTCCTTTTCAGAGGCTACTGTCCCTGTGGCGTCAACGCGACTTGCGTCAACGCCACCAAGTCTTGCAATTGCGACTCTAATGAAGACGGCAAGTGGCACAGCGATGAAGGCACCTTTGTGGAACCGTCTAGTCTCGGCATCACTGATATGTTCTTCTTACAGCAGAAGGACTTGCCCGAGGATGCACAGGGAAGGATCACGTTGGGACCTCTGGAGTGTGTTGAAACTAGTAAGTTTATAATGAAAAGTGTATCATCTACCGCTTTTCATGACCAAGCTTTTAGTACCAACCTTTACCACCTCATATCTTTATAGACATTGAATATTATACGTTTGGTTCGCTGCGGATCCAGTGACAGTGGAATCATTTTTCCGGAACTCGTCGAGCTTCATTGTCTCGGTGGTTTGGATTCTGGCTTTCAAGAGTTACAATTTTTGGGCTTCATCTTCTAAAAGTCTTTGAACGTGTTTACCTTAATTCTTTAATTTAGAATTATTTGTTTGTGGATGGAATATTTTTCTAACAGTATCAGAAACTTCGTAAAAAATCGAACACGCAATGTGCTATTGATGATTACCGTCTCTAAGTGCCTACGTAGCAATTCAATTAAAATCATGCCTTCCTTCCAGACATCATCATCTTAAACATTTTTTATTCTTCATTTTACTTTGTTTTTTATTTATGTTTAGTGTGTTTTTAGTTTAATTTGTGATTTCCTGTGCGAGTCTCAATGAATAGTTTTTCTTTCTTTCAGACACCCAGCGCTACGTCGTAACATTCACGACATCACAGTCGTACATAGAGGTGCCTGGTTGGAGGAAGGGAGACATTGCCTTCAGTTTCAGAACGACTGGTACCAGCGCCATCTTGTTGTTCCAGCCACCTATCAGACCTAATTATCCTTCTTTCATGGTCGCTTTGACTAGCGGTAAGTTCTTTTATTCCATTTATTTTGTGAAACATATCTTTATATTTTTCATCAGACAGGGTCTTCTCGAGTAGTAGTATAAATCGGATCATTTGACTTATTAACTTTACTTTTGCACATAGTTCCAACTTTGATTTGAAGACTTTGATTCATTTCTTGATCAATCAATTCTTTTTCAATCAATTCAACTATCTTTTTTCACTATCTCCGGATATGGTATGGTTAATTGATCTTGCAGATAATTCCAAGTTTTTGTTCTATGTTATACCTAACTTATCTGATAAAAAAGTACTACCTAAAAACTGTAAAAAAGGCCATAAACTTTTATTCAATATTATTTTCTCAAACAGAACATGAGCTAACATTCAACTTTACCCTTAACACGGGTACAACAAGAAAACTGGTGATAAACTCAAAACGTAAGCTAAACGGAGGAGAGTGGCACAAGATATGGATCGACTACAACTTCTACCACGTCAGGTTCATGCTCAACACTGAGTATCAGATGCTCAACTTATTGCAAGAGGAAGAGTTTGGGCCGTTTGAAGGATCTATGTTCATTGGCGGTGCTACTGCGTAAGTATTTTACTATAATAAACCTACTGCATTTTTCAATCGCAAAAAGGGACATAAAAAAAATTGTACGAGAATATATCGACAATATATAATACTCTAAACCAAAAAGAAAGAAAATGAAAAAAGATTCATATAAGCCTGAAAAGAGTTCTACTTCTAAAACATGCTCTGAATTGATATATAGATGTGCAATTTATTAAAACTGTCAATTTAGATACTGATGTAGTATCTATGTAGACGCTCAAAGATCTTAAGCACCATTCTAGAATAAGGATCTGAATATGTACACAAATTATAAACTCACAAATTTTTATCAAGACCCATTATTTCAGGGAGCACCTAAAAAAATCTGCAGTAAACCAAGGCCTAATCGGTTGCTTCAGAGGCTTGGTCGTAAATGGCGAGATCTTGGACATCTACAGCTACATGTCCGTCCATCTATCAGAAATTATCAAGGATTGTAAGCCATCTTGTGTTCCCAACCCGTGTCAAAACAGGGCCATTTGTAAGGAGCTCTGGTCCAGTTATGAATGTATTTGTAAGAACCCTTGGGCGCATTTGGGGACACATTGTGAAGAAAGTAAGTATCTACATAGACCAAGCGCAGTAAAATTCAGATCAACAAACAATAATCAAAAAAGAACAACCAACAAACAATTTAGCCTAAAGTCAATGATTTCGACATGTTTGCTTTTATCAAAAAACAATATAGGCTTCATGCCCGGATAAAAAAAAAATTCTATTTAGTCCGTCCCTCAGATAATAAAAATATATTAGACACGTATTTTTTGCTTTATCATATTTTTTTTTTTAATCTTAGATAAAACGCGTTCAGTTGGTGAGTGGGGGGCACGCTACGTCACAATTCAGTATAAAATCTAGCAAGCCATGCAGTCATTTTCTTTTGATTACGTAATAAAGAAAAAATACGTGTCCAATAATTTTTAAAATCTACCGGACGGACAAAAATTCTTTTTGTCATCGTAATTGAAGATCTAATATTAACAAACATTATTTTTAATCTAAATCTACCTGTAACTTTTATTCTAGACATAAACGAGAAAGCGCTAACATTCCAAACGCAAGAAGCCTACCTAAAGAAGAACTATCTAGTAGACAATGCAACAGACGCAGAGAAACATCGACTGAAGAAAATGATGACAGAAAACGTATTGATGAACCTACGGACATATGACGATGACGCTTTAGTACTATATGCAAACGACAATCTTAACAATTTCATACATCTCTTCATACATAACGGAACAGAAATAATTTACCTATTCAATGATGAAGACGAAATCATACAAATGAATGTAACTTATGAAAAGATCAATCAAGGCGAAAGTGTTCAGATTGCTATTATCAGAACTGAGAATGGGACTACTTTGCATGTTAATGAGAATAATGTGACGATCGATAGGACTGCGAAGTTGTTGAGTAATTATACTAATAAGCCTTGGATTAATCCTAACTTAGGTGAGTTCATTAAACTATTTTTTGTTAACTTTACAAACATTATTAAGAATGTCGTCTCTACCAGAATTAACGTCATACTTCACACTTCCATAGGTAACTTCAATCGAATTCTCTCGTCTTTAGCTTAGTGAGAAATTTATTTTTTCAGAAACAGACTATTTATTAAACATAATATTCATAAATTACGATAGTAAAATAAAAACGCTTATATCTTAAATTTACCCAGTCCTCAGCCGTTCAGTTCAGTTAGAGAGGGCAATAAATTCGACTAGCACATAGTTGACTTTTTTTCGGATTGATTTTGTTTTGGTTCACCGAATTGTTTATCGGAACTTCAATCATTCCATGATTAAAAACAATAAATGTCTCAGTAAAAGCAAAACAATTTTTTTTACAAATTTTCGGCAAAATATTGATGGTTGAAGTACACCAAAAACTTGTAGAATGTAATACTGCCATCTGTCAGTTAGTGTATAGGTCAATTAATTTGTAATTACTTTTTTCCGTAATCACCTACTGCCTAGAACATGCAAGCTCAACATGAAAGGCCTATTCAGATAGAAGCGATATGCTTGTCGTGCTCAGTAGCGATACTTGGTCCAGGTCCGCCTTCTAGTTAGTCACTTTGACGAGTACACTTTGCCTTCGAACAAATCCAATGCAGCATAATTTATTAGAATAACTCGATCTGATCTTCAGAAAAAACAACATCATCGAAGTAAATCAATCAACGTTTCCTACATTTTGAATTTCCAGAGGTAATCCTTCCTCAAAGGCCTCCAGCGCCTCCCACAGACTACTTCCAGATGAACCTGGGAGGGTTTGACGAATACTCTTTACACCTGGCAACTCGAGCCGACTACCTGCCTCAAGGAGGATATGTCGGCTGTGTGAGGGGGTTCAAGATCGCTGACCATGTGGTTGATCTGTCTAGGAAGGCTTTGCAGAACACTGATCAAGGTATGTAAAGTAAAGATAAACTCTAGAGATGGTGCATGACGAAAATCGGCGTTTCAGTGTCTAAGCTCAAATTGAGTTCTTCCTTCTAATTATCTATATCTTCTTCTATCTTGTATATTAAAGTACCTTTGCGTGTCTATTGGTGTGACTGCGTTGTTCTTCTAAACTACACAATGAATTTTTATGCGGTTTTCTCCATCATTTATTTATTTTATTCTGGAAGGTTTATGTGTAGACAATTATAATAAAGAAATATCCCTGTTTTGTCAGCCGTGCGAAGAAAGAGCGGGTCGCTATTTTATTAATAGTTGGCAAATCAGTCGATCCCTCTCACCTGGAGACCTGAGTCCCAGTAGTGGGAACATTACAGGCTAATTATGCCAAATCAGTCGGCGGCCCAGCTGATATGATGTGGTTATTCTAATTATTGCCACCTATTTGCGTTCTCATCACAAGCACCAAAATTACGAGTCTGATATCTTAAATCCTGTTATTCACTTCTCCAGCCCCTTTTCATACGTTTCAAACAGTACTTAACACTAATCACTTACCTGCTGTTAGGGCGACCATACATGGGCAGCTTGAAACAGTAACGATGGACTGCTTCAAGCTGCAACTGCATAGTGAACTACAGTCTTCTATTTACATACATACATGGTACCGCTCTAGTAGTTGCGACTGCTCCGAGCGGTCAGCAGCACGGTGAAATTTCGTCGTGCGGCCGCACAGTTGCCGCCTGCATACACCGACTTCTCAAACTGTCCCCTCCACCCGCGCTCTCCACCTCCTCGTCGGGCGGATCGAATCCATCGTCGTCGATTAAATTGTGACTAATCTAGCAGTTGAATCCGACTGCTGCAGCAGTTATCAATGGCAGCTTCAAGCTGTTGACAATTTTATGACTGCAAGAGTGGTTCGTGTAATTTGATCTCTGGCTAACTGCTCGAGCAGCCCGTGTTTTTACTTTTTGTTCTTCTCAAATCTAACAAGAACTCTTTACGTTTTAAGACCTCAAAGGCGTCCTACCGGAATGCAACATGAAATGCGACTCAGAGCCGTGTAAGAACGGCGGTATATGTACGGAAGACTTCACAAATCAGGAGAGTAGCTGCGACTGTGAACTGACCAGTTACTTCGGAGAGTACTGTGTTGAGGAGAAAGGAGCGGATTTTAATGGCGAGAGCATTCTGCAGAGGAAGTTTTTGCTTACTGGACCTGTGTTTAAGGTACGGTGAATTATTTAAGGATATAGTTCGGCCACACCAGTCCAACACCCTAATTGGTTAACAGACTTTCAATCACAATCTACATGATTTTGAAGGATATTGCTAATCCATTGGTTCATTTGTTCGAAAAATGTATCTGTTCAACAACGAAAATAACGCAATGAATGTTGTTGAACTGTCAAAGTGAAATGCCATTGCTACTGTATGCGTGTAACCTCGCGGGTCAAGCTCATACATAAAGTATCACGAAATATTTCTCCGTCGCTGGTGGTACTCTGCCGCAGCCCAGACCATGTCCTAATAATAATATCTGATTGTGTTCATACAGACTTTCATGACAAGTAATGTTTCCACAACTAGAAAATAAATCATTAAAAGATGCCATGCCCATCCATAGATAAATATCACCCGTCTCTCCACTATTCCATTGTCATTGTACTAGGATGCATATCCGGTACGGCTCGCAAAGCCTTCCATATCCTAAGGGCACGTCTTCCCTACCACTACCGCGCCCCCCGGTCTACTCCTTGATATGCAATGGCCTCTATAGTCCCATGAAGCATGAGGCTCCAGGAGCTAGTGCAAATCTTAGGGTTCGGTCGGTGCATTTCATACATTCATTCATTTCAATTAACTTTAATTATAGTTTATTAAAAAATGATTTTTCACAGGTTAAAATAAAACTGGCGTTTTCGAGCAACGATCTACGCCAGAAGAATACAGTTCTCTTGTTGGTTCAGACGGAAAATAAGTATGTTACATTATCATCCGCAGAGCACGGAGACGTCTTGGCGACAGCCGGCGCACGCGGCGGACCCGTGCTCTGTGGTATTTTCATTTATTCGATAAAGTACTGTGCGTATATTTTATCTTGACCCGTGACGCGATTGGTAACACTGAATATTGCAGTCATGTGATTGGTAGTACTGTTCTATCAGCCGCCATTTTGAACTCTATCATAAACTGTTAAACGAGCAATATTTGTATATATATTTGTAATAACGTTCGCGAGAATGGCTCTAACTATTTCGATGAAAGTTGCAATAAACGGGTTTATGGGGGCGAAAAACCGACCTAGCTAGGTCTCATATCAGGAAAAATTCATTTACTCTGTATTTTCACCCGAGCAGAGCTCGGTCGCCCAAAGTTTAGATACCTATATTAAAAAGTACTCTGTGGTTTAGTTTAGAACAAGTCAATAATAATAACATGTCAATAATGATATGGCAGCATAGAATTAGTAAGTACTCTACTATCATGGCACCATGGAATTAGTAAGTACCTACTATCATGGCAGCATGGAATTAGTAAGTACCTACTATCATGGCAGCATGGAATTAGTAAGTACCTACTATCATGGCAGCATGGAATTAGTAAGTACCTACTATCATGGCAGCATGGAATTAGTAAGTACCTACTATCATGGCAGCATGGAATTAGTAAGTACCTATTATCATGGCAGCGTAGAATTCGTATTTACTATTCTATTCGATTAAATGAGCATTCTCTATTTTCATTCGGTCAACCAGTTGTTATTGAAACTAAGGCTGCAAAATTCAGTGCTACCAATCGCGTCACGGGTCAAGCAAGTTATAATGAACGCACTGTAAAGTCTACTTTCCAATATGTCCATTTTTCAACGTTTTTTTTTGTATTGTAGGCGCAGCTACTACCTACTGGTTGCAATCACACAAGACGGCTACTTGAAGTTCGAAGAAAACCGCGAGGAAGAAGCGTATGGCGCTGAAGTTAAAAACAGGAACTTTTTGAACGGTATCTACACATACATATTACAAAACAAAGTCGCTTTTCGCGTTTGTCTGTAGGTCCACGTTGTTCTTCTAAAATACGCAACGGATTTCGATGAGGTTTTCAACACAATTTAGAGAATGTATTCCGGAAGGTTTGTTTGAGGAGCTTGTGGCTACGAAATAACAGCCGCATGGGTTGATCCATCAGGTTAAGCTACGCTTGCCGGGGTTGGTCCGTGGATGGGTGACCATCTTTACATACCGAGACTCCTCCGTGCCTCGGAAAGCACGTTAAGCCGTTGGTCACGGCTGTCATTCGTGGATCTTTGACAGTCGTTAAGAGTCGTCAGAAGCCCGAAAGTCTGACACCAGTCCAAGGGGTATCGTATATTACCCAATTACTGAGTTGTGGAGGTCAGATAGGCAGTCTCTCCATGTAAAATACTGGTATTCAGCTGCATTCAGTTAGACTGGAAGCTGACCCCAACATAGTAGGGAAAAGGCTAGGCAGATTGATTGATTCCGGAAGGTTTATGTGTATAATACAATAATACACGTAACGTCCCAGTGGCGCCCGGAGGGGTCGGCTTTTGGGCAGCCGACCCCTAATAATATCAATAGTAATAATAATATATTAATAGTAAAATCCCGGTTGTACTTCTATACAGGTACTCATGGTTAATTAAGAAATCTCGATGTTTTGTCAAATAGTAAAATCCTTGCGAAGCAGGAGCGGGTCGCTAGTCTATTATACATTGTAACAGCGAATCAATTTTTACGCCTCATCCATAAGACACAGGCCTTATATTTTTTTACATTCGGATATCTCATGATCATGACATAGAGGTGCCATAAACAATATGAATTAAAATTCTATAAAAAAAATAAAAACCGCGTAATTTCGTGAGTATTCTGGTAGACAGTACAATACACACTACTAAGTAGTAATTAACATCTGCGACAGTTAACGAAGTACTTTCTTCCCTTAAACATCAATTTCGATCTGCATTTATAAAGCAACCCTAATTTCTCCAGGTGCCCGCCACACCATCTACTACACTCGAACCAACCAAGAAGCTAAACTCCTCATAGACAGAATAGAGGTTCCTCTAGAGAAGGTTCCTCCTCAAATCGTATGGGATGTGTTCGACTTAGGATCCAATGAGGTGCAGGTCGGAGGTCTCAATACTACGGATCCGAGGCTCAAGATTTATAAGGGGTATAATGGATGCTTGTCTAGTAAGTATTGCTTGTGGTAAATGTTTTAATTTGCACAAGTCAACGAAAAAAAAAACAGAGATCTTATTTGTGCATATTTTTTATGTGTAACACCTTTCCCCTCAATTTCCTGCAATTAAAATCAAAATCTAAAAATATCTTAATAATCAAATCTGTGGGAGTGATTTCGTGAAAAGGGACGGAAGTGTGTCACAGGAAGTCGGGGAAGCGCGCGCTATTTGATTTGACCATTGAGCGGGCGCGGTGCTAGATTTGGCCGTCAGAAACGACTTTGACGAGTCCCGGCCCCTTTAATGTTGCTTATTAGCAAGGTGAGATGTCAGATGTTACACATCCTATGCATCTACTGTAAGGCTCGCTCGTTTTTATTTTTTATTTTATTTACGAGATAAGGCACGATCTACAATAACAACAATTATTAAATACCATTAGGCGATCTGACTGCTTCAGGTTGGACACAAAATCCAAATCTCAATCCGTGGATCATCCAAGTTCCTTAGTGATCATCAAACTGCCAAGATTGATTAAAATTAGCTAATGGCAATAAAAAAAAATCTGACCATAAAATCCGTAAAAAAAATCTCCTGTCCAAGAACAGGACAGGCGAAATACCTACATAAACTAGAAGTATTAAAATTTGCGATATTCAAAATCATTTCTATTCCTTCAAAACAGACATCCTAGTAGAAATAAACGAGTACGAGATGAAGCCTCTAGAAGAGTACATGTTATTCACCCGCCTCAACTCCGCGGAAGTGAATGCGGTGAACGCACAGGGCGTGCGGTCTGCGCAGTGTTCCACAGACTTCGATGAGGCCTGGCCTGACCAGACGCAGCTAGCTGCTGCACATAATGGCAGCTTTCTTATTGTGAGTAGACCTATTTTGTTTATTAAGAAGCAAGGAAAGAAGAAGCCTCTAGAAGAGTTGCTATTAATCCAAAGATTTAAATCATAGGTTCGCCCTGCGTTTCGAAAGATGGCCGCGTTTCTGTTTCGATTTGACACACAATGTCACAGAGACTTGACTGGATTGTCATGGAAAAGTCATTATTGTTATGCGAGCTCATTCGTCTCAGTATGGGCACTTTTTCACGCGACTTATAGCACGGTGAGGGCAAATCTAACGATTTAAATCTTTGTATTAACCCGCCTAAACACTGTGGAGGTGAATGCGGTGAACGCACAGGGCGTGCGGTCGGCGCAGTGTTCTGCTGACTTTGATGAGGTTTGGATTGACCAGACGCAGTTACCTGCTGAGCATAATGGGTTCTTCCTGATTGTGAGTAGATCACCGTAGATTCAGATCAATATCCAAAAAGTGTTTTGCGAATTTCGGCAGAACCTGACCCAAAAGTCTCAATGACAATGATTTTTATTTTTATCCCCGCGACCAAACGGAACTCTGTCGAATCAGATGCAAAGTCAAATCATTGTATTTCATTTAGACCAACACTCAATACTTTTATTGCATTGCACATGTAGGTATTCTTAGGTGGTAAACTTATAATCACAACACCATAAATAAGAATAAGAAAAATGTATTAACTATTAATGACAAAAAGAGAGAAGCTGTCTTTAAAGAATTTTCGCCTCTAAATAAATAAATAAACAGGTGTCACCACAACATTTCTTATAATAACTTTTGTCCCCAGAGCGTAGATAAGACATGGGTGGAAGACCCGCCGTCGCGCAACCCTTACGACTCTCTGTACCAACAGCCGGACACCGAGGAAGACAATACAGATAACTTCTTCATAGCTCTCATCGTTGTGTTCATACTAGGACTGTGTTACTGCGGATATCACGTAAGTTTAGGACTCAAACAACACTTGGCAAAGTTGTATACGAAGTGGTCTATGAACCAATTGAGTACTTTTTCCCGAAACTGACAGATTTTGATGACGTCATTGTAAAAAAGCATTGCTGAGCAGTGCTGGCCCAGTGGCAACGGCCGCGACTTACGAGTTGTAGGCAGGCGCTTTACTTTGTGTAAATTATTTCATCACCACTGCTCTCAAAACGGTGAAGGAAAACATCGTGAGGAAACCGACATGTCCTAGAATAAAAAAATCGAAGACATGTGACATCTACCAACCCGCACTGGGCCCGCGTGGTGGATTATGGCCCACTCCCTCTCACAGAGAGGCCTGTGACCCAGCAGTGGGTATATTATTAGGCTGATTAGGTATGGTGGTACTTTTAACTACGTTTTTTCTTTTGGTTCATTAATCAATTTAAACTAGTCTTCTTTCTTGGATAATGGATAAGTTATATCATAACTCTTGGGTCCCTTTCCTGATAATAAGGCCCGGACTACAACACAGCGGAGATGTGCGGAGATGTCTGAAGCGGAGACGAGAAGAGATGTTTTTCAGCTAGGGTATATCCACCCAAGCCGTGCGGAGGTGCGTACTGGCTAGACTGGAGCGAACAGGGGACCTAAAACGGCCAATTTAGCAATTCTGCTAAAAGCGATTCATTTCCTCCAATATGTATATTAACACCATATATGATTCAGATATGAATTGAATTGAGATATTATTCAGCTAATATGTGTCACACATCACGAAAATTAGAGGAATTGCTAATAAATTGCTGGGAATTCAGGAAATTAATCGCTTTTAGCAGAATTGCTAAAGTGGCCGTTTTAGGCCCCCGAGTTGCGTGCGGGGAGCGCAGGATGTTGACATCTCTTCTCGTCTCCGCTGAGCGCCGTCGCCAGCTTGCGAGGCACAGCTCACATCTTTGCTTTGTACCGCCGCCGCCCAGCTCAATCTCGGCAGCTCACATCTTCGATCGCGCCAAACAAATATGATACATCTCCGCTCAGTGGTATCCACTGAAGCCGAGTGGAGACGTGTAAAAAACGAAATTCTCTTGGTTGTTTAAAACACATCTCCTCTCCTCGCCTCTTCTCTCGCCTCGTCTCCGCTTTGGTGGATTCCGGTCCTTTACCGTAGGTAGATACATGTGCTGACACTTGTTACTAATTAAGAAAACTGCTAGCTGAAACCTCACTTATCGTTGTGAAGAAACGTTCTTAATTCAATTAAGTTAAAATACAGATGTGGCGAACACACAAGGCTTACAAGCTGAGCTTGGAGAAGCAAACAGATGAGAACATAATGCGAAGCAAGGAGCAAGCGACCAAACTGCAAGAACCTTCCATATCGTTTCTACAGGTAAGACTGTTGAACTAACTTTTCGGGACCTGTATTATAAACTCTCATCTAAAAACATATTTTTAGAGTTAGTTCCGTTCCTCAAAAGGAAAAGCGGAACCCTTATAGGAACACCCCGTTGTCCGTCGGTCTGTCTGTCTGTCAGTTTCAACTTGAAATTAATTTCAAATAGGAAAACGTAGATCTACGGTCCCTTGGAGCTCAAAAAAAAATAAGCTTCTATGTCAAAGGAATAAAACAATATGGCCATTTTTGCGACATATTTTAATACTCGCAAATAAATCAAAACGTATAGGGTACTTCCTGATCTCGAATCATGAAATTTGGGTAGAAACAAGGTTTTGGGGCACAAGTAAAGGAAACAGTCCGAAAATCGTTTATTAGTAGTATAATCAAATCAAAAAATAAAATAAAATGTGATTAAAAACTTACTTTTGCAGTTGGAAAATTGACCGTGACTTATATCATCGATGTATGGGAGAACATTTTTTCCCAGGTCGGGCAATGTTTTAACGGGTTTTTCCATCTGGAATTTCTCAGTAGCAGACCGGAGTCCGGATTTATGCCTGGTTGATGGCAATAGGCTCGCCCCTATTACATGGGTCTTAAAACATAACTGGTGAAAAGTGGATGTACTTACTACAGGTACTCCTCTGCCCAACCCTTGGGGCAAACAAGGCGTGATATTATGTATCTTCTAAGTTTGTTCTTCCTATTTCAGTTAAACAAAGACCCAATACCTGATGAACCAACTCCGGAAGGTGACAAGAAAGCCAACGGAGTGACCATTGATACAGTTCCCGTCGTTATAGTGGAGATACCCAACGAAGGATCCATCAGCAGAAAGGGAAGCTTGAGATATAGGGGCAAGTATACTATCATAGAACTCTGGATAGCTAGCGCAACGTTTTTTGGATACCTAAGTCACAGTATAATAAAGTTACAGTATTATATCTCGGCAGGGACCTTGAAATAATTACCTACGGGCGCTCGGTAGGTATACCATCCGCGTCCATGTGTAACTGCCGCGATATTGATACTGTTGCGGATGTATACACTGAGATTTCGAAGCGTGTCGTTTTGGCCGTTTTCTATGAAGACATAATACTTTTACTTATTTATACTGTGCCTATGTGATATTGTTAGGGTTCATCACATTAGTGATTACATATATTTGATAGACAAAGACTATCCTCACCTGTACACGTGAGTATCTAATGTCTTCGTCAGAGACTGGTGTGAGGAACTTTGCTGAGTACTCTAAGAAATAATTGTCTTCTTTTCGAACAATATTTGCCATCAACGCGCTAAGAGAAAGAAGATATTGGTAATTTGCTCCGTCGACCAAGCTATGAGCCAACTTGATCCAAATAAAATTGACCAGAATAATATCATGATCTCATCGGTAACAACAACCCTAACATCTTTTCTAGACCAGGGTTATTTTTGGGCACCAGCCAGTGTTGCCAGTCTACTAGCGAATTTCCGACTAAGGATGAAACAACAAAGATTTTCAGCTTGGATGCTCTAAGGTAGCCCGCGAAATTAAAGTTTCCTAACATTGTTTGCAATTTGCTGGTCAGTATCAGGTTATACGTTGATCAAATAATGTGACGTCATTCTAAATCTAACATGGCGGAACATCCAAGATGGCGGAATAGTTATTTTTTATGCACTTCTGCAATATGGGTATCAAATGAAAGGGCTTGCCGAGAATAATTAGAAATAACTAAAAAGTAAAAAATAAATTAAAACCAAAAAAAACCTTTAAAAAAAAGCTTTTATTTAAATGCTCTAAAAAGAAGAAATAAAATTTGCATTTTATATGATCATAAAAGCTTCAATACAACCATCAATACAACTCTGTTAAGTTAGTTGGCCTCAAATGATAATACTAGCCTGTTACTCTCCCACTGCAGGGCAAAGGCCTCTTCTCATACAGAGAAGGCACGAGCATTGATCACCCTTGCTCAAGACGGGTTGGTGATTTCAGACTTATATTAAACTATAAGTCCAGGTTTCCTCACGATGTTTTCCTTCACCGATGTCAATAATGTCCAAGATAAACTCAGAAAGTACATATTATGAATTGAAAAAGTCGCATTGGTACTTGCCCGGATTTGAACCCACAACCTCGTGCATGAGAGGCGAGGCCTTAACCACTAGGCCATCACGACATCCATCAAATGATATGATTTCATAAAATTGTCATTCATTCATTACGTACCTAATTTGAATTAAGAGAGGTTATATTGATGATTTTTATGATTTTATTTCTGTAAACAAATACTTGATAAGGTCGCGAATCATATTTTGATTAACATACAACCTGCTAATTTAAAAAAACGTAACAATTTTAAATTTCGCGGGCTACCATACCAGCTTTCGCCAACCGTTTATATCACGTTTTTTTATTTGTTTTTAGATATGTTAGAAAAAGAAAAAGTGTGGGAAACTCTTGAAGAAAAGGATGAGATGTCTGACAGTGATGCAGATGACATTGAAAAAGTGAACGGCAATGATCGTGAGGCAAACTGTGGGGAGCCTGATACTGACGAAGAATCCTCCTCATCTACTGAGGAAGAAGTGGTTTGTATATGCCCAAAGACATTTAAATACATACCGTTCGCTTCAAATAATTTTACCGCTCTGAAGTTAGGTTCCGCATGCATGCTGGCTTGCGCGCTACTGTTTTTTAAGTAAGATTGACTACTGCGCAGTCATTCGTAGCCTACTTCAGAGCGGCAAAGTTATTTGACGCGAACTGTACGATAGACGAGACAAAGCGAACAGCGTGAAAATCCTAAAAGTCGCACCTCGCTCGGTTCAGTTCTATGAAAAAACATTGAAATCTTACGATATAAGAAGCCTATTATTATTGTCCTATTTTGAAATGTGGGTATAGTTGGCTGCATTTATTATTTATCCCCGTGGCAAACAATACCAGAAATATTTAAAGATGTGTATAAATGCGAGAGGGGTACCCATTTAATAAAGGCGCGTTTACCATCAAAAGCTATTGTGTTTCCCAGGATTCCCATCAAGAGCATCACGTAAATGGTCGCAAAGATTCCAACAAGGAGGGACCGCCAACACAGACCAACCTGACGACGCAGCTGCCATACAAAATAGATGAAGATGACACCAACGAAATTCTTACCTCTACTGCTTAGTTACAAAATAAATGTTTTTGTATCGAATAAAATTAACCATTTTCTTTGTACCCAATTTGCGATCGCGAGTACCTCAAACGAGGCACCTCATGAGTGAGGGACACATCTCTAACTGACTTTTCGGTGCCGCTGGTCCTTCATGGAATGCGCAAACTGTCACTCATTCGGTGCCGCAAATGAACAGACCAAGTGGCACTCTTTCGGTACAGCTGCCTAGTCTTTTACCGGTGGTGCCACAGGTCCCTAATGCAACGCAATATATATTTATTTTTAAAATTTCCCGCCACCCGTTTCTTAACATAATCTAACAATAATGTTCCCACTGCCAGAAATCCAAACCTCTCCGTAAGAGGGAATGGGTCGTAAACTTCGTAAAGTAATCTGCCTAGCAGTCCCAGTACAGGTTGTTTACTCCTGTTACTCGTAAATAGATCGTGATTACCGGTAAGAAAAGGATAGACGATGAAGAAAAGCATCGTGAGAATTAAAGAAACGGACAACTGGTGTGAAATAGCCAACTCCCAATTCATCTGTTGAGCGATAGCTCTTCTAATTGTTTGTCGACGCTATTTAGAAATCATTCAAATGAGATGTTCAATGTGATATTGAAAACAAAAAACCTCTTGTTCAAACCTTAAAATATCATAAACTACATCATTTTAAAGTTTTCTGGTAACACAATAATACTTTGACGTTTAGGGAGCTAAATTGTCTATAGCTAATCATATTTGATTTCAGAAGAACACGGTATTGTCATTTTGTCATAACATGGACGAAATTGAAAAGGAAAAAATAGCGGCTTTGCCATCACAGTTGCTCGTAACGACGATATGCCATCCCATGGAATATGCGAAAGTGCTCATACAACTTGGGTACGAACCTTTGCCGCCACGCCGGTCCACGACTCTGTTTGGACGCCCTGCCATGATATTACCTAACGTTTTCCAATACATCAAGTTTATCAAAACATCAGACGGATTCTTCGGCTGCTACAGAGGACTATCGGCAAGAGTGCTCGGGCTGATTGCGTCCAGTCAGCTCACTTCCAAGGTAATCTATGCGTTGGGCATCGACATGCCTGAAATTAATGACCCTCCCAATATCGTCACCGATGAGGAGCCTAAAGTTGAAGATTACATAAAGCTGGGCCGCAGGGACATGATTATGCACACTGCTTCTGTCATCGTGTCCTATCCATTCCATGTTGTGTCTGTCAGGATGATGGCCTCTTTTATTGGAAAAGAGGAAGATTACAGCACTTTGGTAGGTGCAATAGTGTCTATCTATAGAGATGATGGAATACGCGGGTTCTTCCACGGCATTATACCCAAACTGCTTGGCGATTTAACTTGTGTTGCCGTGACAGGAATGCTGGCATACTATGTCAACAAATACCTGGTCAAAACTAAAGACCTACGATACTACACAGTACCGTTGCTCACTTTTGTGACTAGTACCCTTACGTATCCATTGGTTGTGGTGTCTACTTGCATGGCTGTTGCTGGCTCCAGCCTTTCAGCTGGCAACCCTCCAGCGATGCCCAAGTACCCATCCTGGCAAATTTGCTGGAGGGACCTGCTGAGGAACAAGCAACACAAGCGTGGCTCCTCCCTTATCTTTAGGTACTACATTGCCCCTATTGCAGCCATGCAGTAGTCACACTATCCTAATGTATTTGCATTTATGTTTATTATATTAGCTAAGTGTTATTCCATGATCACCAAAGTAGTCTCACCTTGTAGTAGAGAACAAGAGAATATGTACAATTAACTGTGTAAATAATTTAGTATAAATGGTGTACCAAGTGGATATTCGTTATGCTAGATTGTCAAGTCAAGGAGTGGTTATTATTAAATAAATATATTTAATTTGTCAGTTGTTTTATCATTTTATAATTATTAAGTTTGTCTATAACCATTAATGTGCAATATTTTGAATTTTTCCAAGGTTATGATAAGACATTTTAAGATATCGGTTTTTTTCTCTTGTATCTATTTAGATAACTTATATCATAATAAAACCCCTGTTTCTGAATACAAAATTATTTTATTATAGCTAAAGTCTGTGCTCTTATAAATTCATCAACAAGTTCTTTTTTAAGCATGCTCACAGCTCTTCTATAGATAGCGGGAGTAGCTTGAGCGTTGTTCTCTGTTTCAAACACCATGTACTTCATCCACATATCCACATTATCAGTTCCATGATGTTGAACGGCACATTCATAACATTTTCTAATACTCTTTACATTTGGTTTGCCCTGTGCCATCTCAATGTCAATCATATTTCTGTGTACTTCAATCTGAGTTGGTGGAGTTCTAATTAAGTCTTCATACAAATCTCTTGCAGCCTTTAAGCCATTGTTTTCATACATTTTCTGCAAGAGTTTAGGTTTGATTGCTAACAGAACAGCATTTTCACAATTCTGGAACTTCTTGTACAGATTCTTTAGCTGGAAAATACAAAATAAAATTAATTATGAAATAAACAATACAGTATGTTATACATCCCAAAACACAATATTTAGGACTTACTGCAACATCAGTTTCTACATTATCCAACACTAAATTGTAAAGATGTAACAAGTCATTTGGATTCAAGCCTTTCACAGCTTCCTGCAGCACAGATAACATTTTCTTTTCATCTGGTTTACTCAGAAGGATCTTTTCTGCCCATACACACCTAAGCTTGGGATTTCTCTTTGCTGCTGAATCTAATATCTAAAATAAAAAAATAAGATGACATGAGAAATTATAGTTGTAATACTCTTTATAGACACACAAACTTTTTCCCGCGGCTTCGCTCGCGTGGTCGTCGTAAATTATCCCGAGAACGTACTACCGACATAATAAGTATCCTATGTCCTAACCCAGGTCATGATCTAGGTGCCAAATTTAATCGAAATTCGTTCAGCCCTTAAGGCGTAGAAAGGTAACAGACAGAGTTAATTTCGCATTTATAATATTAGTATGGATAAAACTTAGAATTAGGGCCCGATTTCACGTACCACAGCCACACCACATCGCACCGACAAAATGTGGGCAAGCAGGTGGTTACGTGTGAATAATGTTGCTGCAGTTGCATTGTGGTAACTACGAAATTTCGACGTGTTTGCGTTATCGCTAGTAGTTGCGACATATGAGATGAGGTTACGTTGTTACTAATGACTCTGGCTTTCTGTATTTGCAATGCGGCTAGCTGCTAGTGCCCAGTTTCGCTGGTGGTTGTGTTGTGGCTGCGACGTAGCCTTGATGCGTTGGATATCGCCCGCACAGTTAATTTGACGGCCAAATGTGATCCGTGTGAATAAACTATTCATTTTCATATAAATTAGCGCCCGTCCACATGTGGTGTGGTTGTGGCACGTGTGTTCGCGCCCTTAGAGTTAAAATATTCTAACATTATTTTTTTCTAAAAAAGAGTTTAGGCAGCTTTATTTTTTTTGTAATTTACAATTTATTTATTTATCCAGTAGTACAAATATATTAATAGCAGCTAAATTAGAATAGAAACAAGCTACTTAAATATAGACCAAGATTCTATAGTCTCCCAATAGCATAGCCATAAAGAGCGCCTCTTCAGCAGTTTGTAAACGAAATATTTTGTAAACAATGAAAATTACCTGCACCAATTCCTCATTAGATGTTTCATTTTCCAGTTTCAGAATTTCAATTCCGAAAGCAAACATTTCATTGGAAAGCAGTCCATTTTCGTGGCCATACATCCAGGCATGTTTTACTGCATTTATTCTCTGATGGTCACTGCATACACCTTCATTTGCCCCAAGGAAACCATGGATATATTTTGTGCATAATGTTTCATCTGGGAACTAAGACAATAAAGTCAAAATGATTTTCAGATTAATTTATGAAATAGTTAACTTATTTATTATGATGATAAAATATTCACCTGTTGCAAAGCCTCTTCATAAACTCCTATGTAATAATTTACTTCTTTCGAAAAACTGTTTTCCTCATCAACAAATTCTTCAATTTCTTCCCAGTGGCAACTCTACAAAGATATGTTTATGTATTCGATTTTTACAAAATATTAACCAAAGTAGAAAGTTCTATTATACTCTGGAGAAGCCAAGCTATTCCGTTTATCCATCCGAAATAATCCATTCTTAGGTGGATTCATGGAAATGGATGTCAGACAATTCTAAACCTTCAAATTCCTTTTATACATCTAGGCTTAGGCCACTCTAAGCGTACCCCTAAGGATACACGGAATGAGTATGCCCGAGAATATGGATTCTCGGGCATACTTTTGGTTTACTTAGCGTTTATTTTTTTTGGGTTGGATATAAATAACCCTAGAAACCAGCTTCTCTGTGTAGTTAGTTGACTAATAATAATTTCTAAAACTTACATCCAATTCCTGTGACGCTATGTAGGACCAAACATCTTTATTATCCCGTCTGGACCATATTTCCTTTTTAATATCATCAACAATAGACTCCTTGATTTCATACTTCCTACATAGGTCAAAACTACTGAAGAGGAATTTCACATTATGAATGTTTTTTGCTCCATTTCTCCAAACAATGTCTGCTCTTTTTATTTGTTTTTCCTTAAAGAAAATCATAATAGTTACCTAGTATTTGGACATTTATAACAGTTAGTTGCACTGATAAGTTTAACAAAGTTTTAACAGCTACAATACAATAACTACGGAGCACTATGTCATTACAAGGTTACCATTACATTACAAAAATACCAGTGTTAAAATTGAAAGTCTTGTAGGGATAGCAACAACATACACATAACAAACACAAATAGGGCTAGGCAGAAGTGTACCTCTTTAGGATATCAAGTTTTAAACTAAACCAGTAACTTTTAGAATTAGCAACGGTAAGAAAATGGGCAAATAAAGCAGAAGCAAATAAATGGAAAGCAATGCATTTATCCCTCATTTAGTATTAGTCATAATTCTGCCAATATCTTAAATATAATATAAATGTAGCTGACGGATTTGTATGAAATTTGGCACATGGGTAGACCATGACCTGGGTTAGGACAGAATACTTATTCCGATATTCCCACAGGATCGAGACTTTGCGGTTGAAACCGCGGGTCGCACCTAATAATTGTTAAACATGGTGTAATTTTTTAACCTCACCTGGAGCAAAAGTACTCTAAATACTGGAGATAGCAAACTTTATGCAAAGGAAACATGCCTTTATTTTTTTTAAAGTCGTTTAAAAATAAAGGAATGTTTCCTCTGTTTTATCTGCTTTCAAAGATTTTCGAAAATTCGCTTCCCACACTAAAATGAATTCATAAAAAAAAACAAATTTGTGTATCTGAAGAAGCAGAAGAAATCAACAAGCAACTAAGACTCACAGAAGTGAATAAGTACATTCAGGGAAATTAATTGTTAATAAAAATTGACACATCGCCATGGTATACCCATTTAATACAACTGTCAAAGAATGACAGTAGTGATTTGTCCGGACTTTGTACAGACAGTTTCAAGTTGGTACTCACATTAACACTTTCCAGGTCACTGAACAAGATACAATAGAAGTTTAATTGTTATGATGTCTATGGGCGTTAACTATCCCAGAAAGTGTTAATTTTACAAGTAATTTCTCTGACAGTAGGTACAACCGCGGACATATGCAGTTGACCACTGGTCACCCTTATGCTTTCAGTAAAAAGTTGAAAAGTGGTCCACCGCCCGTGTCCACAATGGTACATTCTTTCTATAATGTAAGAATATATTTACCCTGTCTTCCTCAGTCTCAGTTTTAAATGTAAGACATATGAGTTCAATATCAAACAGCTCTAGATACAATACTTCAGAGTCAGGGTGTCTCTGCACACCCTTCAGTAGGAAGTTCCTGGCGTTATCCAGACTGTTCTGTTCTTTGCTCTCCCATTTACTTGCCATCTGCCAGATTTTTGGTTTATCTCCATGGATCTGAAAAAACGATTTGCTGTTATTTTTGCAGTGTCCAAAAAAGTTGGGTGCATCATATGCATAGATTGACGCTACGGCATACTATGAGGTGATCTTTATGTAAGTACTGTTGAAATTCACTAAACGAATTCAATTAATTTCATTCGTGAAATTCAGAATTAATGGGACCAATTTTTACAAATAAGATAAGGATGATATAATCATAAGAAGTACCTGTAACATCTGTCCTATAACCCCAGAAATGGCATAATCAAATCCCACACTCCCACAAAACTTGATATACTCAAAATATATTTCTATATCATCTTGAAACCTGTATATGAACTGTTTGAACACTTTGTTAAGGCGCTTAGCTATGGCATACTCTATGTCTTTTTTCTTTTCTCCCAGCTTAGCCCGCTTTCTTCTCAGAGATATATCTTCAAGCAAGGCAAGCTCATAAGCTATATATTGTACAAAATCCTCCTTTTGTTTGACTCTGCGCTGTATGTGGTATTCAAATTCTTTTCTTCTTCTTGATATTTCTCTGTGAAAAAATTATGAGTAATAAAATTCAAGCAAGCTTCTGGTGCTTTTCCTTCATAGCACTGTTCTATAGGCTCATGTTGTTTTCAAGTCACATTACAGTAGGTATGTATGCCGATACAGTAGATACTAACAAAGTAAGTACCTACTTAGAAATAACAAGTGGTAAGATAATATCTTGTTAACAATAACCACAAGCGTGCAGTTATTCTATTGTTGTATAATATAAATAATTCCACGTGAATGCGTGATTGTTTGGACATTCAAGCTTCATAAATTCGTAATGGAACAGTTTAAGCATTTTATTTGTTTGTACTTACTTTATTTCTTCGTCATCATATAATTGTGTTCTCCGCATCTGCTCCAACTCATTGATCATATCCTCAATACGTTGATTGACTTGTTCAGCCATTTTTGCTGATTTTTATGTTACGTACACAGAAACTAAAAATATTGATAGAACGGCTTTTGCTAGCGTTTTCGCGTGACTTTTTTGAGGTTAGATTATTTTGTTGCTGTCAAATAAATGTCAATGTTTAAAAAGTTTCACTTCGTTCTGAAACACATTTCTAACAGAGATAAGCTTGTACAGTCAGCAGCAAAATTCAAAATATTATAATTATAATCGAAATAGGCACACAATTATTTGATACACTATTTTCTTAGTTTTATTAGGAATTCTGATTTTACATGTTTCCATTTTCTCAGCAAGTAATTATGAAAACTAAATCAACTTTAATTGCTTATCGTACCTATTGTGTTCATTGGTCGTTCAACAAACTGTGCACCAGGGTGCCATTGCACTGATTCAATAAGTTGTCTAATATGTCAATCTACATGACTGTTAGGTGCTGACCTCACAATGCTTGCCAGTTCTGGACCAGTCTTCGGAATCTACCTACTTACCACAGCGGTTCAGCGATAGCTTCTCGAGATATTATTATTCTTATTTATGATAACTTTAGAACAACTTTTAGGTGATGTAATAAAAATTCGTTATTTATATTGTATCAATAATTTTAATTTCAAAATAATAGTTACAAAATTAGTCCAAAATCATGTACCTGTTTACTAATAGCGTTCAATCCAGATTTTGAAGATTTCATAAATATAAACAGCTCTTAACAAAAATAAGTTTACGTAACCAATAAATTAACCTACATAATCTATTACGCTTAAATAATATAACTATTTTAATTATTTACAGATTGTAATACTAAGCACTTTATGCAAAGACACTTGTGTAAGAACTTTTTTACATTCTCATTTGGGCACTGGATAAAACTTAATCTATTTTATAATTCATAGGTAAGTATGTCGGTTTAGTTTTTCCATGGACTGTGATGTAGAGTGAAAGGAGTGTACAGAAAAGGATTTTCTAATTACATTCAATAATGAACTTTATTTCAAAAGGCATAGAGTGCTAAGTTGTACGAACATCGATGCAGACATCGAAATTGCTCTTTGAAAACCCTATAGTACTCCGTTTGCACTTACAATGGATTATAAAGTTTATTATTCAATGACGTCAATAATTCATCTGCTCTGCGCTGACACTTCTATCGACAAGAGAAAAAGGTTTCCGCATTTTACAAGCATTTTCAAGGTGGGTATAATTCACGGCAAAAACTCTTCACTTGAAGTAATGATCCGCATCAGGTACTATTGTTTAACACCGAAATTTTGTTCATATCCCATTAAATTCATCTAATCTCATCTAGCAGTAAATTTAATGACCCCTCCTTCACAATGCTCAATCATTCCTCTGCCTTTGAAACAGTTCAACCAAGTTTTAGAAAACAATTTGAAGCTTTCCCGTTCTTCATCTGTTTTCGACACCGGAGTAACGTTTATTTCTGGAATGCATCTCCCGAAATCGATAGCTGGCAACCAAACGCAGAAATCCGAGTCGGGAGAGTATTTAAATATGTCCTGGCAACCCTGGAGGTTTATTTGAGGAACTGGGGGTTGCCGCTGTAATAATTTCTTGAGTGTGATGAAAGTTAGCTTGTTGTTCTTCAGTGTTATTGTTTGCAGATGTTTAGCCCGGCCGATGCTCCTGTAAATGGACATATTGATTGATTTATAGATTAGACAATTATAATTGGATAATTAATAACAGCGCCGGAAAAGACTTGGTCCGATTCCTGGAAGGAACGCCTTTGTCCAGCAGTGGGATAGAATGGGCTAAGAAAAACAAAAAAAAAACAGAAGAATATTGTAGATTTTAAATCAGAATAACATACCTAAATATCCTCATAAACTGCCCATCAACCAATTTACAGTTAGACAGTCCAAATCTTCTGATCTTCAAATCCTTCGCAGAATCCATAAAACTTGCCACACAACCCACAACGTTGCCTTCTACACCAACATTATCCAACTCCAAGTCTACCAACACATTCGGATTCAATGACGTCATCAAACTACTGACGACGCCCTGCTTCACCTCATTATTGCTCAAATCAATTGATTCCAAACAATCGAAATTCATACTCGTTTTAATGGATTCGTTAATCGCATTCTGTGTTATTTCACAGTAATTTAGTTTTAGTATTTTTAGGTGGATGTGCTGGGTCATTTTGGCGATATTTCTGAAGCCGTTGTCTGATATAGGGTTTGCGCTTATATCGAGTTCTTCTAGAGATGTGCAGGCGGGGCGGTTGGCTTTTTCGAACATATTTAGTAGTGCTTTTGTTCCTTCTGCCGTCACATTATTTCTGCTTATATCCAGGTGTGTTAAATGCTTCATGGTACACATACATTCAGTTAAGTACTTGACGCCAGCGTCTCCTATATTGTTATCTGATATCATGATAGCTGTGATATGCGTTTGGTGTGTTAACGCTCTGAATAGAGGTCGTATTTGTGATGACGATAACGTTTTTGCTCCTAGCGCTATTCGGCGGGTTGTGTGGCTTCGGCCTACCGCTTGTTGTATTTCTTCCGAAGGTGCTGAAAACAATAACATACATGGAGATCAGTGAAGTCTGCTGCTCTTTCAATTTAAAGTAGTTTCGTCTTTCGCAGTCTATCACTAACAAAACTTAAATCTAATATATATACTTTAATCGTAATCTACTACGTATACGTATTTAATCTACGATCTAATATATGATTGTTAAACACTAATGCTCGGTTTCTATAAACAAAAACGAATCGTTTAGCTTACCAATGGTAATTGATTTATTGCCAAACTGGGCTTATAAATAGATTCGTAAGCTAATTTTACCTGTGATAGCTACTTCCATATGGGAGGGTCTACTATGCATAGCTATGAGGTCTTTGCCTCATTATTGGTAAAGATACAAGTCTTAATATTAACCAATAACGGTCCGTAAATTATAGGAATCGACCTCTAGTAGCACTGAGTTCAAACCTAAACATCCTTCATGACAGGCGCGATCACATAACGTGGGAGCGAAACGACACGAGACTCAATAAAGTTTTAAAAAATCCTGTTCGTAATATTCACCGTTCTACTCGCACTTAATAATATGACCACGACTGTCGTGCGCCTTGTTTGCGTGTCTATGTGATGCATAGTTCGCATGTAGCGATGTAGATGCTGCTATAGTATAGTAATACCGACCGAAATATTTTGGCCAGTCTTCTTCTTCTTCTCGTGTGGTTAGTGACTAACCTGGTGTCAGAGTTTTAAAGCCGCCCATAGGCCTCTAACTTTGCTTCACATGCCGTCGAGAAATATCTCTCAGCCCGGTTTCCTCACGATGTTTTCCTTCACCGTTTTTTAAGCAAGTAATTTATACAATACGCACATGAATCCGAAAAATCAGAGGTGCGTGCCTTGAGATCGAACTCGAGACCTATGACTTGGCAGTCTGGCGGTCACACCACTTGTCGTCGTTTTTTGGCCAGTAAACAGCCTAAAAACTACTAAATTACAAAATAATTACTGTGTTTCACTATTTAGCAGTTAAGTAAAATACTAAAGTAATTTAGCATAATACTCACGTATACTCAAAGCGTCACAGCACTCGAGATATCTCTCCTCAGCGGGTGACGCTTTCCAGTTGGTAATACAAGTCTTGAGCTCAGGAGAAGATAGTACTAGGCTAAGTGGATCGTCTTCTGATAGTATCGCGCCGTCTGACGTCATCAGACTGAATACGGGACGGACGCCTGTCAACCTGGAAAATTATTAGACTTTTGGTAAAGTTATTTTGGAGTGTAGGAATGGCCCAATGCTTAATGTATGTAATACCTATATAACATACACAATCAGCCTATAATGTCGCCACGCAGGCCTCTCTGTGAGAGGGAGTGGGCCATAATTAACCACGCGGGCCCAGTGAGGGTTGGTAGATGTCACAGGTCTTCGAATATTTGGTCCTAGGACATGCCGGTTTCCTCACGAAGTTTTCCTTCACCGTTTATAATACCTACTTGGTGACAATTCTGTCGCTTTTGGTTACACATAAGGCGACGTTAACAGACTTTTAATGATTTTATAATGAAGATCCCGTCTAAACGAGTAGTGTTAATGATTTGGAAAAAATATATGTTAAATTAGAGCATGTTATTAATAATTTAATATATAATATTTAAGATTATGTTTATATTACATAATGAAATGAATTTGTAAAGTTATGTCTAACGCGGATAAAAAATCACGCAAAATCTATCAAGCGTATTTTTCTGAAACCTTCACCATTTTAAAGATAATTTAATTATTGATCTTTTAGTATACGTGTTTGGGACAACGCTCCTAGATGGGCGAGATCTGGCTGGACGTACGACGCGTTGCGTCAGTACAGAACACGCAAGCTAACCACTCAAGGTCACTGGCATATATCTGTGTCTTATGGTACACGTCCGAAGCCGGCTGCAGGCAGCAGCAGCAGTAGGCGACGTATCGTCGCGATACTTTTGGTTTCTAATATTTCTATAAAATACCCTGTAGAAACCAGTAGTATCGCGCCGACACATCGCCTGCAGTCGGCTACGGCTGTTTGTACCTTTACATATAACCAAAATGATGTGCACATCATCAAGGGGCTTCCCGAGCAATTGTAAGCAATTTTGTGAAGCGTAATTACTTAACTATTATTTGACGCCACTTCATAGGAAAACCCAGATGAGGCTAAACACTTAACCATTGTCAGCCATTTTTTCATCAAAATTAACACAGGCCTCATTATCATGATAATTACACGACGTTAGTAATAACGGATTTCCGTTGAGAAATTGTATAATTGTGTGGGGATTTCCAACGAAACCGATTGTCTGTAATGGTACGGACTTGTGATGCGGAGAAATGATGAGGGGCTTGCGAGAAAAGTATAGGAGGAAGACCAAGGAAGCAATGGATGGATTGAGTGAAAAAAAATACGTCTTGAAAGATGTGAGTAGTGAATACTGAGATGACAGCTGATAGAGATGTATGGAAGAACATGACATGCTGAGTCAACTTCAAATAAATTTAAGAGCAGAAGGAATGAGCTTATTCCCGTAGCGGTGCCGCGGCAGCGGCCGGCGAGTGCCAGAAACATATTGTTGAATGTAAAACCAAACCACGGGACAACGGGAAGTATTTTTAAATATTTAATTGAATTACCGCTGTCCCGTAGGACGGGGACACGGCATACGGGGACAACGGAAATAAACGGAGGAATATGATGCTACTATAATTGTCTAAGTATTACAAATTCATATAAAATTGAACTGTCTGTTAGTAATGTTAAAATAACAGGTTTTTACTATATGGATATGAAAGTATATACGGTTGTTATAACAAAAAAAGTTTTTGTTTTAAGTTTCGTCTGTTTGTTTCGGCTAATCTCCGAAACGGCTGGACCGATTTTTTTGACGGAACTTTCACTGGCAGATAGCTTGTGTTATAAGGAGTAACTTAGGCTACTTTTATTTTAGAAAAAGAAAATGAAAAATTACATTAAAGAATTCCACTCGGACGAAGCTGCGGGAGGCAGCTAGTTATTATTAAGTAAAATAATATAAATACATGGTTTACTTACTTATAATATCTAGATTTAACTTCTTCAACCAGCCAGCTGATTGTCAACCTATTAATCGTGTCCAACTTCAAAGAGATCAACAATACTTTATCCTCAACCTGAACTTTGACCGCTGCTGGCGGTAAGATCTGTGTTTGTACCGGTCTTCCATTCTTAGACGACTGAACGATATTAATTGGTTGTATCACATTCATTGCTTGCACTATATTGGGATTCATTCCCTGCATTATATTATAACCTTCATTAGAATTGTAATGGAAATTCTCTCCCGAAGTTTTTCTAGAGAATGTTCCTGTAGGCGTTAGTCTCTTGTTTATCTCTCTTCTTGAATATTCGTTGTCGCTGCCGCTGTTGCTTGATTGGTCGCCATCCCTTTGTCTTTGGAAACCAGCTTTTAATAAAGTACTCTGCCTTTTCCATCGCCGTTTTATATTGTCCCGAGTATCTCTAGATTTAGAGTCATTCAGTTCTCTAGTTATATTTCTCATAGATTCTGCTGCAGATACTTTTGGACGGACATTTTCGTTTCTTGCGAAACTGTCGGACTCCGAACTGTTTTCGCTTACGTCAATGACGTCACTGACTCTCGATTTCTTTTTGACGTTGAATTTATTGCTTTCAATTAAAGGTTCAGATATTTTATTTATTTCCTCTATCTTATCTTTAATACTTTCGTAGGAAGGTTTTTTAGCTACCGTAGTTAGAGGGTCACTTAGTTTTCTCTTTTTATTATTTTTGTTTGTTCCTAGGTCGTCATCAAGCCAATCATCGTCAACCTCTTCTGGGTCTAAAAAAGCAGGTTTAACTTTAGATTTCTTTACGTCAACTTCGGGTAAGTCATTCGTGCTTCTATTTCTTAGTGCTTCTATAGCATTTCTATATTCGTTAACACCCGTAGATTTTTTCTTATCTTTAGTACTTTTACAGTCGTCAGATGAATTTGAGTCGTCGGACGGGAAAGCCGCCTCGTTTCTTATAATCTGTGACAGATCGACATCATCGTCACTGTCATCGTCAATTATATTTCTCCTTTTAAATACTGGAGTGTCTAGATCTTTGATTCTACTTGTCATTTTCGATGTGCTTGGTGGAGAAATATCTTTTATTGGTTTCACTGGAGTTTTAGACTTAGACCTATTAAATATTTCTATATTATTACTTCTTTCTGAGTTTTGTATTTTATTGCATATGCTGTTATACATAGTTTCTTCGTCTTTTGTAAGTATTGTGCCTGTCCGCCATTTTTGTAGGACGTGTAGAGGTGTTTCGCCGAAGTCAGTCTTTAGAGTTGGTATCGCGCCTTTTTCTAGTAATAATTGAACTACGTCTAAATGGCCGTTGCTTGCGGCGTCATATAGAGGAGTGATACCTGAAATATTGAAAAGAATTTGATAAATTTTTACTTACATAGTAACAAGGGTGTTGGGCACAGTTAGTCTTATTCTAAATCCTAACGTATTAACAACTGTTTGGGCCTGTTTCACCAACTGATGATAATTTAATTACTTGGCAGTTAATTTCATTCAAATCCTGTGTCCGAAGTACCTACGTAAATACCTTTTCAAAGATGGTGCAGGACCTAGCAGATATATTCTTGAAAATCCGATTTTCTTATTAAATACAGCAATAAATCAAACTCACCGTCACAATTCGAGCCCCCTCTGTCATTAAAATTAGCACCACTATTGATCAGTATATTAGCGACATCAACATGGCCGTGTATGCAGGCCTCGTGTAAAGGCAGCCAGCCGGCATTGTCGCGAATGTTCACAGGATGGCCCTGCGCTATGAGTCGCTCTACTAAGAGCTTGTTGCCTGATATTGATGCCTGGAGGAAAACAAAATACATAACATAACATCACACCTCTAATCCTCGAAGGGTTAGGCAGAGGTGTACCAATAGTACACCCAGATTTCGCCAGTTATTTATTTATTTAAAAAAAGCACAACCACATCACATACATTAAACTTACATATGCTAGAAATAATCTTAATAACTAAAGGACTAATGTACATGATAATTACGGCGTACACAGCATTGATAACAATATCTTGTTGCTTTGCAATTTAATATACTAAACTAAACCTAAAATAAAATAAACTAAAATTGACTAACGTAATAACAAAAACCAAAAATAAAAATTGAAATTACGAACAACTTGGCAAGGATAGCGTGATTTTCTTTCTGAATCTCAGTAGCTTGTCGCTTGGCGGTTATGTTAAGTCAGATTCCGGGCTGCTACTGTGAAATTCCAGATGGAAAAACCCAATAACACTGTCCGAACTGGGAATCGAACCCAGGATCGCATTCTCAGTAGCGCTTGCGACGTCAGCACAGTGTTAAGGTAGCCAGCATTGTCGCAAATGTTTACAAGATGACCCTGAGCTATCAGTCGCTCTAAGAGCAGTTTGTTGCCTGGAGCATAAGTATAAAAATATGAAAAAGCAGTTTATACCGAAGATTTTGCTTCACTGCTTTTTGAAGTGGTGAACGGGGTGTCTAAGGTACTTTATGCTTTTCTTTACTTTACATTAAGTTCCTTTCTTAGTCTAATTGAATCGATAATTTTCATGGTTTATTAGCACGGGAAACAGGCTGATGGTCCATCTGATGGACAGTGGTTACAGATAGTGCTATCCACGAAGTCGCGGCTCACTCTTCTTTCTAAGCGCTTACAATACAAGAGTGCAACATTCCGCGTGTCGTGTTTACTACTTACCCACTCATAGGTAATTATAGTGTGTAAAAACCTAGCGGTATGTTGCACACTTGTACTGTAAGCGATTAGGAAGAAGAGTGAGGCGCGTCTTCGTAAATGGCACTATCTGTATCGGCGGTGGCTATAACACTAGACACAAGCAACATTAAGAGGTTTTGCCGATGCTTTACCACCTTACAGACAAATTTAAAATATATCTCATCTGATTTCACGTTTCACGTGAGGGCGTGTCAGACTCTTACTGACTAAAACCCACCCGTGTTCCTTCAGGTGCCTGGACATTGCCAGGGACCACGGTGGCCGGGAATCGGTCTGCGATTCCCGACGCCCAGGGCGTCATCTGCGGCGACTAGGGGCGTGAGAGCGCGAAATTTGCCTCTCTCTCACGCGTTCCGCCTCCTCCTTCGCGAGCATTACTGCTTCGCAGGAGGTGACGGCCTCCCACGCCCTCTCGTTCCGTACCATGGCCTGGACCAGGGCCGGACGCGAGAGATCGCCGCCGCCGATCGCCTCCGTGAGGACACGGCGGTGCTCCGCCCAAGCCGGGCAGACCTCCACCGTATGCTCCACCGTGTCCTCCGGGCGATCCACACAGTGGTGACACCCGGGCGTTTCCTCCCGCCTTACCCGAAACAGGAACCTCGCGAAACATCCGTGTGCAGTGAGGACCTGCGTCAGGCGGAAGGTGACACTCCACAAAGAGGGGACTTATCGCCGCAATAGTGGCGTGCCCAACCATGAATTAACCCCTCAATAAGTAATACTTACTACATGCAACTGTGTTTCTCCTTTCATATTCTTCTTGATGGTATATCCTTTGCCTCTTTTGCGAGTCTCATGTTTCGTCTCTTTTACTTCTTCCTCGTTTGTATCTGACAAATCTATAAAACAAGACAAACTTTAGACGAGGCCAGGGGGTCTACTAGTTTATCACGAAATCCATAGTTAAGGCGTTTCCTACTCCGTATCACTTACGAACATAAGATTAATTCGGGGCTCGAACTAAAAGTGAAGGACATCACACAGGACTGGACAGTTGTCCGTACTACCTATGTGTTTTGCCCGTAAAAAAAATTGAATTTGACACTTGTTTTGACGGATTAATTACTTTTGGAGGCGCCCGCGTATCTTTGTTGACGGATTTAGAGACTAGACTCCCAAAAAGTATATTCTCGTACTAAAAAAACCTTCATATTCAACTTGCAATCTCATCTCAGTTTTTGTTTTGATAGATTTAGATATTAGAAATATTAGAATACGAACGTTCTTAAAAATATAGGAATTTCCACTCTGATTACGGATAACTTTTGCAAATTATTTATTTATTTGGTTAGCCAACAATTGTTCACATCGGCGATACTCAAAGTGTGCTCCGCGGAACCCTTGGGCTCCGCAAAGCCTCTGTGGGGGCTCCGCGAAAATACTGGTCAAAATAAAATAAAATACTACTAATGTACTGTAGTGTAAGTAAATAGATAGATTGATAGAAGACAATTGAATGTTAGGTTCGGCATCCAGTCTATTGCGGTATTTTGTTTTTATAGCTGCATAGGAAGATGAGATTATTATCCATTAAGATGAGAATCCTGTTTCGCACAGTCTGTAACTCCGTTCTAAGTTCAAATAGCCTTGGTAAAGTTTTACCCGTAGAGATAACCATCTCACTTCTGTATGGAGCAGTAGTATTTTATGTTTGCTGCCATAATCTTCACACAATATTGAAAACAATAGGGATGTTAGTGGACAAGATTTGTCGCTTCGTTAAGAATGAATTTTAGATTTGGTCGCATTTGCTTAATCGCGTGTCTATACAGGATACAATGGAACTACAATTAGGAGCTTTACTTTTTATAAGGGCTCCGTCAAATATTTCGTTTTCCAAAAGGTTTCCATCGCCAAAAAAGTTTGAGAACCGCTGGTTTACATAATACATTTAAAATAATTTCCTTTATAAGCGCAACAATTACTTACAGGCTAACACAAGATGCAAAATTCAAATAATGAATGTACTCCTGTACGATCCGCTCCTGCTTCGCCCGGTTTTTACGAATTGAGAAAACATCGAGATTTCTAAGTTATAAGTAACATTAATACTAACGTATTATACACATAAACCTTCCGGAATAAATTCTCTAAAAGCTGATTGATGAAAATCTCATAAAAAATTGTAGCGTGGTTTAGAAGAACAACGCGGACATACAGACAAACACGAAAAACGACTTCAATTTATAATATGTTTTGATAACATTGAAAGAAACTTTATTTTTGCTATACTTGATAGCAAAAATGACTGTAAATAAGGTCTGATATCGAAAAGCTCTTAAATGAAAGAAGTATACTACAGGCCTAAAAAGAATCATCATCATCAACAAATCGGTTCTAAATATCGAAATTAGAACATCCATAAAAAAACAAGACGATTTTTTTTAAGTTGATTTAAATAAAGCTACAAACGTCTCTTAACCAAGTAAAACGTCATGTGTACCTGTAAGGTCTTCAAGGCATATATTATCCCCCATATGAGTGGTATCCTCATCGCCCCCTCCAGCCGAACTCTGCTCATCTTCAGAATTCTCCAGGTTATCCAAATTGTCGTACCCTAGAGCCCTCAAGTCATCTTTAGTTAGTTCCATTTTGTCCGTTTCGCCGTATTCCTCTTGATATTTGAGTAAGCATTTTAGTACTCTGATTTCATATTTTCTTTTATTCCATTCTTGGGCCTGAAATAATACGAGTATTGTAAAACTGCATAATTATATCAAGAGAAGAGGAAAAGAAACATTGAATTTTCTTATTAATCTGAGAACGAAATTTCGTTCTGCGAATGATTTGCTATTGCTTTCATTTAGTTCAAAATTGTTTCTCTGATTTAACTCAGGAATCCAGACAAAAACCTACAAATCCTACTAATATTATAAACGCGATAGTTTGTGAAGATGGAAGGATGGATGTTTTAACCTCTTTCACCTAAAAAGTAAGGAACAGATTTGTATGAAATTAGGCACACAGATAGTTTAACACAAAGTAAACTTTTTTTCCCGATATTCTCAGGGGATCGAGACTTATGCGGGTCGAAACCGCGGGGCGCAGCATACATAATAGTCACAGGCCCATAGCATATCTAAAAGTCAACTGCCTAGACAATGAATCTATAGAGGTATGAGTAACAAGGTATAAAGTTCACACATTCTCTATGGAAATAGAAAAGGGAGGATCCTCCGACCAATAACTGGGCAACTGCCCGACGATTGATGTCGGGGAGTTATATATGTGCTGATCGCGCGGTAAACCCTGCTTGCGCGATGCAGGATTTGTGTGATGTCAGGTCTTTAATGCGCATGTGGCGTTGTAGATTCCGCCATAAATCAACAACGCTAAGCAGGCTAATATAACAGTGAACTACGTTATATTACGTTACTTAGGGCAAGTCTATATCCAGCAGTGGATTTTTAAGGGCAAACTGAATTTACTTACAGCTCTCCTAGCCTCTAAACACGCCTTCTCAATCTGTCCATACGGTTTCTTAGCCAAATACAGAGTCTCCGCAATATTGTACATCGTCGTATAAGCTTCCTTCGGCACGTCTTTGATCAGTTCGTATTCCTTCTCGTAGTAGTCCAGGGCCTCGTTGTAAGCACCCATATCTTTGTAAGTTTGGTATAAGCTAAAATAACGAAAAACTTTTTTCTTGAAACTGAGACAAACACACTTATGACACAGATTAATACAGATGGTTCACTCCGCAAAATCATTTAAATGAAAAGCGACTCTTGCTACGACACAATAAAGTGCAATTCAGGTCGCACAACGCTAATTACCTACAGTTATATTCACCAAGAAGTTGCCTCTCTTTCTATCGCGTAACTCTTATATCTTCAGACTACATTACACTCACTGAATTGGCCCGACAAGACGAGCCCGCCGCGTACTTGTAGCTTGATACCTTAAATGCGGAGTGCGCCGTCTGTACTATTCTGTGCTTATGGCCCGACTTGTTGAAGTAGACAGCCGCCTATACAGGTACAACTGCCGGACGATTGATTTCAGGACGTTGTATATATGCTAGTCGCGCGGTAAACTCTGCTTGTGCAATGCAGGATTTTGCGTGATGTTAGTGTGATGCGTAATTTGCATGTGGGGATGTAGATGGCGCCACAGACAGCAATACCGTGGGGTTTGTTAAAGGATTATAAATCTTATAGATAATTTTGAAATACCTCATGTTGTGTGTATCGTTTCGCACTAACGTCCTAAGCTTTGGGAAAAACAAGAAACTGGAATAGAATAGTAGAAGCTTTTAACTAACACTTACAAGATTAATTCATCAAAAATAAGTCATTACTAACGCTATTTAGATATTTTTTTATAGTACTAATGGGATATTTACCGGTGTGTCGTTTGCGGACAATATGATCTCCAGAAGATAGTAAATCTATCTAATAAAAATAAAATTCTGTTTGTTGGTAAGCAACATCACTTCAGAACGGCTGGCCTGATTTGGAAAATGTTTGTTCTAAAATGTTCGTAATAGCCCGAATCAGGTTGGAACATACCTAACATATATCGGTATGAGCGTCTTCCCGCACTCGCCTGCCAGTTCCGCGTGGTCTAACATCTTTAGATAGTACTCTGCCGCGCCTGCGTAGTTACGTAAGTGACAGGCACCATCACCCAGCTTCTCATAGTGTTTCTTAAACGTCTCGTGGTCGGACGGGTCGGTTGATATTAATAGGTCTTCTGTGTAACACATTGCTGCCACTGTTTGGAACCATAAGAAGAGAAATGTGAAATAATTTTCACTAATTATTAAATATTTCTGTGACTGATTTATGGATAGACAATGCAAACATAAACAGAAAAAAAATATCCGCCGAATGCATAACCTCCTCTTTTTTTTTGAAGATGGTTAGAAATAGAAACATCAAGAATATTTTTCTTAGAGGGTCAGAAGTGCAATAAATAAGGATTAAAAAAAAAAAACAACCTAATGTTGTCCCATTTGTACATAATTAGTTAATTTAATGTTATATTTAGTAAGTTTTATGATATGAATAGTTAATCAATTTGAAAACATGTACAACAACAGTCTATTGCTAACTGTGGAGGCTTGTAAATGGCTTGTCGTCAATTACCTCACCGTTACTTCTGTATTGATAGCTGTAAGCCACCGAAACACAATAAAATAAAATGAATTATTTTGCTGATGAAGTCTGGCTTGAAATTAAACTAGGGCATATTATTTAGCTAGTTTTAATTCAAGATCAAACTCCAGACTTTGTATGAACATTCACAATATAATATATGATTGTAGTAGTTAACTCCATACACCAATTTGTCGTGAAGGTGTGTAAGTTCAGTTAGTATACAGGGTGGCAGGGACATCGACGCGAAAACTGTTACCATGGATTCAGTACATGATTCTGAACCCCCAGCATTGAAATTTCTGGTCGATTATTAAAAATAATCTGCTGTTTCATAGAAAAGTGCAATACCTTTTTCATAACCAACCAATTATTTCAACGCTGGGGGCTTTAGAATCATGTACTGAATCCATGGTAACAGTTTCCGCATCGATGTCCCTGCCACCCTGTAGAGAAACGCCTTTCCACTAAGATGCACTAAGTAAGTTACAGTACTAGAGTGGAAGGCGATTTTTTCTCTCAGTTGTTGATAGCTACATAGTTATAAGTTCACTATATTTAAATTCGTTATTCTACGTATTTCATTCGAAGTCATGTTATTTTATCGGTAAATTATGACACGCATCGTTGGCCTAAAGTAGGTTGCAGAGAAAGCTGAAAAATGTACGGCGAGACCATACAAGGCCTAAAGGACCACTGGACACTGTTTCTCTATGATGGTTAGAGGCAGAAACTGCCTCTAACTATGGAGAAAAGCATGATTTTATTTAAGGAAATATTATAAACTTGATTTAGAATCAAATAATCACTCACCAACTCTAAGATTGGTCTCAATATTGTCACTCTCCTCCTCATCAGGAGTCTTCAGTTTCCAAGCTTTCAGCAGTACTTGCTTAGCACTCTGATAGTCAGACATTTTGCATAGTATATCAGCTTTTGATGATAATGTTTCACATGTCTTCAAAACCTGGAAATGGTGTGGAATATATAAAGGTAAAAGCTCAGTAAAAAGAGAGTTAATTGAATAGTCTCATTTGTATTTAAGTAGGCAAATTCTACCATGTTTTATTTCTTAACTCTTCAACACCTATTTTTAAGTTTTTCACTTTTAGTGCTTGTTTCTCTAGTGAGCAGTGGTGGGCCAGAGTAAGCAGTGGTGACCCAGTGGTATCGGCCCGACTGACTAGTTAAAGGTCGAGGGTTCGAACCCAGGCCGGCTCTTTACTTTGTGTAAATAATTTCATCAACACTGCTCTCAAAACGGTGAAGGAAAACATTGTGAGGAAACCAGCATATCCTAAAGCCAAAAAATTCAGACATTGTGACATCTACCAACCCACACTGGGCCCTCGTGGTAGATTACAGCCCACTCCCTCTCGAGGAGAAGAGGCCTATGTCCCAGGAGTGGGAACATTATAGGTTGATTATGCTAGGGCTTGTTTCATCACAATATACAGTCAGACATCTTTCAGATTAATTAAATTCTAATAGCGCATTTATATGGGCGAGATAACCTAACTAGAACTTATCAAAGAGTGGGGAAACATAGCATTATTACAATTTCTATAAACATGCACAGCAGAAGATTTATTCATAAAGATATATATAATAATACCTTATCATCAAGCCTTTTAGCAATCTCAAGCGCTTTATTCAAGCAGCTTAACGCCTTAGCATAATCCTTCTTCTTATTAAAATGAAGCAAAGCCTCTGTAGTATAACAATTGTGGAGAACTTCGTACAGATCTTGACTTGAACATATTGATATGGCTTTGTTGATGCAGTCTAACGCTTTATCAAGGTTTCCTAGATGTTCCTGGACCACTCCAATATTGAGAAGCAGACGGGCCCTCATGTCCATTAGTTCGTGTTTGTTTATTTTGCCGTTTAAACTGAAAAATGATTTTGTCAGTTGCTTCTTCTTCTTCAATCATCATGAGTTGTTTTGTAACATGAATATAGCTGATGATGTGGTGTGAAATAAAGAAGTCAGCAGGAGGCAGCATTGAGGCACAAAATACTGTTATAACTAAGTTTTATTTTGTTTTTTGTGTATCTGGGTCAAATAAATTTCTTTTCTTTCTTTCAGCATGCATAGCATAAAAACCATAAAAACGGGTTTTGTTAATGGAAGAATAGACAAAATGTCAGATTGTGATTGTTTATCTGTCATTCTGTTTATTCGTCCGTCAACAAAACCCGTTTCTATTGTTATATTATTATATTGGTATTATTTGAATTTGAAGTAAAAGCTGAACCCTAAATACGGCAAATCTAGAAAATGTCTGTCTGACTACAGTAATGTTTCATAGTGGATTTTAATGAATTAAAATTATTACGAACTAGCTGCGCCACGCGGTTCTACCCGCAAAAGTCTCGATCCCCTGGGAATATCAAGATAAAAATTTCCTATGTCTTTTTCCAGGTCATGGTCTACCTATGTGCCAAATTTCATCTAAATCCGTTCAGCCGTTTTAGTGTGAGAGCGTAACAAACCAACAAACAAACTCACTTTTGCATTTATAATATTTTATACAGGGTGGCAGGGACTGCGACGCGAAGCCGGCTAAATAAAAATAAAAAACAGCTGCTCCACACATTTTGACCGTGTAGGTATTGCACTTTTCTATGGAACAGCAGATTTTTTTTTATAACCAATGAAAAATTTCAATGCAGGAGGGTTCAGAATCATGTACTGAATCCATGGTAACCGGCTTTGCGTCGATGTCTCGGAAAACCCGTATATCCACACACATTACAGTTAGGATATGTCTTATTTATAAGCTAGTTTATTATATTTTTTAAAGGAGTATTCAAACTTACTTCTCACACAATACAAGACTTTTCATGAATGCTTTTTCAGCAGCTCTCAGTGAAGTTTTGGCCTCATCCTCATCGGTGGTGCTTTGTCCTTGTAATAAATATATTCTGCCCAGTGTTGCCATGGCTCTCTGTTCCTCTACTAAGTTCTTTAGTTCTTTTGCTACAGCTGTGAAAGAAAACCGGAGTACCTATTTAAATAATGTTGATACAAGCATGAATGAATAAGATTAGTGATACATTTGTGTGTTCTGTTTATTTTGTTATGAAATAGTGAAACAAAATTGTAAAATGCCTGTTTACAATTCTGTATTGCATGTTTTCAAATAATTACATCATATGAAATGAATATTGTCATAATAACAGAGCAGTAATTATCATTGTTTACCTTCATTCTTGGACTGCCATTGTGGTGAAAGGATTAGCCAATCAGCGTGCAAAACTCGCTGATTGCCCAGGGTGCGCCGTACGTACAGTGGCTCTGTACATACGTCACTCTGGAAGGCTCCTTTCATGCATATCGACATGCCAAGAAGACCTTCATTAGTTTGATTACTTACCTAAATGTCGCTCTTCATACTTCAGAGCTTTGTCAAATTCTGCCAACAGCATGTACATCTCTCCAATCATACGATTGCAAGTCCCCCATTCCATACGAAGGCCCAACTCTTTGCAGATAGCTGCCTCGCTCTTGTACTCGTCCAAAGCATCGCTATAACGATTGTGTTTATAATAAAACGATGCCAAATCATTGTAAGCTTCAGCTAAAGCTCGTCTGTTGCTCCCGTTTAAAGCTTTCTTCTTTCGTCGAATGAGTTCTGAAATATTCTCATCAATAAACAACACAAAACTAACCTAAAAGTTGAGCTATTTACCTGCTAATGTTTTATTAACTTACTTTCTTCTTCCATTGTATTTGTATTCAATTTATATACGCATAATAAAGGATTTAAAGCAAAAATAATTAAAATCAAAGTTTTAGGCGCCGAAATGAAATAAACATGAATGAACTTGACGTATTTTAATAACGTCACGGCGTGACACTTTACACAACAAATTTTACTTCTGTATTTTCCCGTAAAATGGATGCGTTCAAGACTTAGGTTCACGATCAATTAATTCATCTTTTGACGTGTAAATTCATCTTTTTACTGTTTAATTCGTCAAGAGAAATGTAATGAATGTACGAGATGTTAAACGTTCTGCATAAAGATAAATACTGCATTTTTTTCTTTGTTTTTTGCCCAACTAAGTAATTACATAGGTTTTATTGGAAGCGCACGAAAAATATTTCATTTCAGCTTCAGTTGTAGACGTAGATTTTGAAATAAATGTGTGAAAAAATGAATACTTGACTATTTAATTACTTGTGTGTGTAAATCACAAAAAAAACTAAACCAGCCAGAGATAAGTAAGTTATGAATAAGAAGTAACATCATACAATCAAAATTATTCTCTGTCAAAACGGGAAAATAACAAAGGCTTTTAATTCTCGCGAGGGTCAACGGACTAGTGATGGGTAACTCATCATTTTTATATGAGGTTGAGGGAGTACCTCATTTTACCTCGCGAGGTCCTCAAGAGGTACCCCTCATTTGAGGCGAGGAGTCGCACGTCGATGTATTCACCTCACGAGCCGAATTATGAAAGTCGGTTCATTCACTCACTAAGCTCACTCAATACTCACTCGCGAGTACTCGCGTCAATAATGTCAATGTCAATTTTTAAGTGAGGACGAGTGAACGAGTGAGTTGGTTCAATGTTGAAATTCGAGTAACTCTTTCAATTTGCGATCACGAGTACCTCAAACGCGGCACCTCATGAGTGAGGGACACATCTCTACAACGGACGAATAGATGATTGTCGTTTGTTTCTGTTGTGTACAAATAATTCAGATTTGAAAATCGTCTCTTTATTTGACTGTGTACATTATCCAATCAATAGTGTTTTGTTTTAATTTAATTGACACAATATTTAACCGTTTCTGCGCTATAAAACCAAATTGTTGTGCTAATACCGGTTGAAGATAATAATTCGCTGGTAAGTAAGTACACTTTTTACATTTACTAGAATTAACTTTGGCATCGGGATTATAACTTAATACTTAGAGTTATTGTTAATTTAATTTTAAAAATACTGATCCTATTATAGTTACTAGTAAGTAACTATAGTAATACCAAATAGCTATGCGAAATTAGACAAAAGAACAAGTTATTCCTAATCATGGTTGACATGGTTGTTACGTAGTTCATGCTAATCATTCTCATGTTATTCATTTATTATTATCACAGGATATTAATTTATCCATTTCCTACACACACAACTTTTTTTCAGTAAAGATGACTTAGAAAAGCAGATGATTACAAAGGTATACCTACAGCTTATTTCATTAGATTTCTTACACCAGCATTTTTGTATTTTAAGCTAATTTCAAGTCCAATTCATCATAAAAGTTTGCCTCAGTGGTTGCCCCACAAAATTCATTGTTATAAATAACTTTAAGTAAGGCATAGATGCAGTGGAAGCTCCACCTCTCACAGTAGCTAGAAGGTATCTGTGAGTATATTTTAAAAAATCCGCCCCTAATACGACCTAATGCCTTCATTTGTATGTAACATTGTCCAACTGCAAGAAAATACTTCATAAAGAGAAATAAAATCTTGGATATTGATGGACCCAACCCCTTTCCTTGTGCTGGCTCACATTCAACAGGAACAACTAAAAGGACCGAATGCCTAGGCCGCACCAATCACTCCAATGTATGCATGTCACTCTTCCTATGAAGTGAAGGACAATACATTTACCACTGTATTCAATTAACCCGGCAAATGTCTAATGAACCAGAACTTTTTCAAAAGAAAAATACACTAGAAACATCAATAAATATAATCATGAAAACCATTGAGCGCTTACATGTAAATGGCTTCCAGTAGGCGATTGTTTGACAGATTAATAATAAACCTGCTGGACATTAATGTCTCCCAAACATATCCAAAACAAAAGATAGTGACAAAATTGTAAGTATACACCGCAATAATGATATCACATGGGTAGGTCAATAGACAATTTATTACAGTGTAATTAAATGTCTATTACTCGCCTATCAGGTATATTGGTCATATTATATTATTAAATATCCTTATTATGACAAAATATGTACAGATGACATAATTATAGGTATTTAATATAATTAGATTGTTATTGAATGATTCCTATAATTTTGATTTCTATTTATAGTAAACAATGAAATATGACTTGACAAGATCAACCATACTTAATCATAAAACATATTTAATTCTAACATTGTATGTATTGAATGTGTATTTAACACATGTATTTAATAATACTACTACTTACTTGAAATAACTTTACAGGATGATCAAGTGGTCGCAATTTATACAAGTCAGTTTAAAAAATGTAATAATGGGAACTAATAATGTAACAAATTCCTTAATGGTATAAATAAACCATTATGGAATTTGTTTAGGTACGGAGGCGGATATATTGTTTAATAATGAATATATAAATTCTGTTTGAGCTATAGCTTTAATAAATTATAATTTGTTGACCTTACATTTTTGCGAAATAAAGTAAGTAAGTACTTAAGTTATAAAACAAATGAATACAATTTATCAAAATAAAAGAATCATTTCAATTTAGATAAATTAACATAACTGGCGAAATGTGGGTGTGGTATAGGTAGACCTCTGCTGACCCTTCAGGGAATACAGGTGTCCTGTTAAGTGTGTGTATAAAGACTCGTTTTATTATTTCCTTATCAATATTTCTGTACCTATCACCAAGTAAAAACAGCTATCTAATTACATAACTCATTTTTGTAAACGATTATGACTAATGTTTCATTTTGACAGTTCAACATCATTCATTGCGTTATTTACATTGTTGAGCAGATTTTTTTTCGAACTTATGAAGCAATGGATTAACAATCTGTTTCAAAACGATTCAGATTCTGATTATATTACGCAATTAGGGTACAGGTATTAACCTACTTACTGAAATCTCTAAAATTCAATACCAGCATACCTACAGACGACAACAACAATATACTATGGATCCTTGAAATACCTGTTCATACAAAATAACATTATAATTTTCCGGTATTACGACCAAAAACAAACAAATGCCCAAAAATATGATAAAACCTCCTTTCTCGTGTTCGGTAAGTACAATATTATACCTACGTGCGTACATCACCATTCCTATTCATAGGCAGCGCCATCCTGGCGCCTCGTACCGCGGCCGCCGTCTGCCGGCCTATAGTTAATGTCGCCCAGAAGGGACCCCTTCAAAAATACCATTGTGGTAATTAGGTCAAGTATCATATAGCTATGATTGGTAAACATCGGGAAACCTCACCTTTGTAGACACGTAGCCCATCTCAAAGGTCCCGTGCGACGTCACTGACAGAATAAAAAAAGAACAAAAACTCCAAAAGGGATAAAAAAGGCCGTATGCCATGGAATTGTGTGGAATATACCATTGCGGAACGTATCTGAATAAACGCGAAAACCTGCAATAATTCTGTACCTAAAACCTCACAATATTACCGTCAAATAACCTTGGAAAAGTTGAAAATGCATCGCCTATTCGTTCCAATGTATAATATTCGCGTAACTAATTATTATCAGAAAACATTCCAGGCATAATGCGAGTTTTATTAGCGTTGTACTCTTTGCTAAATGAGTTTAAAACATTGGCGATACGTTACATAAATATTAATTAAATCAACTGCTCAAGTTTTCGTAAAGTGTCGCTTTTTGCAGCCACATTTTTTGCATGCGAATGCAAAATGTAGTGAAGAGACTTATCATTAACTTTTAAACTGTGAGTTTTTCTGCCAGTCACTGGCGATTGCAACCTCTTTGAACCTCTTAATTCGTAGTTTACAGCTCTTTAATGTTTATAATAGGAGCACCTATTTTACTTTAATACTGTTTTACGGGGCTGTCTTGGAAATATTGTGATGCAAAGTCAAAGTCAAATCACTTATTTCAAATAGGCCCTTGCAAGGCACTTTTGAACGTTAACAATTACAAAAAAAAAAATAGATTCTAGTCGCCCCTTCCAAAAGGTAGTCTTCGTATGGAGAAGAATGGGCAAGAAACTCCACCGTTACTCTTTTAAAATGTTTTACAATATTTTGTATATGTAGGTACATTAGTTATATAATTATATATGAAGACGATGCATCTAAAAATAAAAAAATAAATTACTATACCACAATATAGGTAAAAAGATTTTTTTAAAGAGAGCAACAACAGATAAATTAATTACTTATGTGATAGATACATGGTTCTCACATATTTACAAACATTGTAAAAGTAGACGATTTTCCAAAAAAAAAGTTACAATTAATAAGTCAGTGTGTGAGGAAGTAATCACAATCACAACATTAAATTAGCAACCAGTTTGATTTTGTCTAGATTCTAGATTATCCTATGGAGCTGGACCAGCATGTTTCCAAGCATTCTTATCTTGGATATAATCCTCTAATTTGTAATATGCTTGTTTACAAAGTGTACTTTTAATATGAGTTTTAAATTATCTTTCATTTAATTGTAAAATATCACAAGGTATTTTGTTGTAACATTTAACACAGTACCCCATAAAAGATGTATGTACTTTAGATAATCTGAAAAATGGTTGATCTATTTTATCTTTATTTCTAGTATTAAAATTATGTCTATCACTTATTTTATTAAAAATATGTAGATTTTTTCTTACATACATAATATTTTCATAAATGAATTGGCAAGGTATGCTATATTGTTTGTCCCTTACCTATCAATAGGATTGACTTTGGGTAATTGCAGTCTCGAGTTTTATCGGGCTACACCCTGCATTATCTGACCTAGCAACCACGCGCGCCGCTGGGAAACCCTATGCATGCGCCCAAAGGGATGGACAGGAAGGAGTCAATAGTCATGCCTTGTATGGACATCAACCCTCTCGGGCTCACTTAAAAAGCCAAAAAGCTGATGAGTGCTTTCTGTGACCCGACTCCGACACGACCTCCTGGAAAAATAGTGCGGTAAATGAGAAAAGCGAAATCTGAAAATCTCCAGATGCTACAAACTTCTTCTGAATCTTTCAAAGTTTAATTAAGTAGTTTTGTAAACTAGAACAAGTCAACGACATCGGAATAGGATTGATGTCCACGAAGAAATCGTGTTTACTGTGCCATAAAACAATTTTCTAACGATATTCGACAGCACATCGCTTGTTGCAGAAATAGAATTTAAGTTTCTCTAAAAATATATCCATTCCCGCATCGGAAACGCCGGCTTAAGGCGAGCATCACCTGGTGATATGCAAGCCGCGCGTTCCCAACACGAAATCGGTCGACGAACCGGCAAATCTGGGCCAAGAAAGCATATTGCCTGAACATTTTCGCCTAGAATATTTTCCGCTGCATTTGCAATTTCTTTGAATCCTTCTCCGTATCTTGGAATATGAACGCAATGGTGACACAAGATTCAAATGGACGCAATATTTGACTTACAGAATCTAAAAACCTACGGAATATTAATCGAGCAAGTCCATTAAGGATTTACTTGATTAATATTCCAAGGACAGCTAAAATATGACTTGTAAATAAGGGAAAAAATCTTTCTAATGCTCTTTGAATGGATGTGCGAAGTTTGGGCTATCAAATCAATAGCAAATCATAAAAGTGAGTGTCTTTGCAACACCAATGTACATTGTGAAGTTTCATTTGATTTCATTGAAGTGGATCTAAGAATGTGAACAATCTGCAACATTACTAGAGATCAACGAGAGGCGTGACGATATACAATCAAATTTGCATCGATTACGGAAGGTGTTAATGATCAAGCGTCCGATGGACCGAGAACCACTGAGTTTTGATTGACTGGAACAAATCTCCACGAATGCTAGCTCTCGCAACAATAGATTCGGATTGGACATTTATTCACGCGTCGCGTTTAAATGTTGCATTCGCGGAACGCATACTGTTACATCTACATGAGTTCACCAGAAGTGTCCGAACGGTATCAAGATTCCGGTTCTAATTAAAACGAAGTGATTCAGCGGCCCCACGCCATGTTAATTTGCCTAAAATTCGCATTATATCTAACGGATCGTGTTGTGGAAAGCTGTCAGAAATTCGTAATTACAGAGTTCGGGCTTTGCTCATTATTTGCTCTGAAATTAAACCCAGTTTACTAATTGCCGCACATATTTTTGGTGAACAATAGGTCTGACACTTCGCAGTAAAGCGTGTTACAGAAATATGAATTGCCAATAAAATTTATTTTCCTTGGTATTTTGGTGTACCTCCTATCTTGGTTAGAGTACAATGTTTTAATATAAAATTTATGGCGTGGCTAAGGGGGTTATCTTGCTCAACCCCGCGTTATGGTGACCTATTTACATCGGCGCAGTGTGTAATCTGTGCATTAATATCTGAAAATAAATGACGGTGAACGCAAGAAAGCTTTCCATAGCGCAATGTTTGTTCGATACTGTACCGAAAATTACATTTTCTACACCATCAGCTCATCAATCGGTCGAAGCTCTATTTGTCTAAGGGCTAATAGTTAAACAACCGTCCATATCTAAGACGACTAACGTGTGAAATCCATTGTATGTTACAGCTAATAGCTCCAGAATTAGTTCTTATGTTTACTTATTGAACCGTTTGTAGACGACGATATGTAACATCTGACAATGCTTTGAGTGATGGTGCTCGCCACCACTTTTCGTTATCTAAATAAGATACAGTAGTGAGTTTCTAAAATCATTAAACATGGTTTATTGTTTAAGTGAAATCGTTAAGAGTATTTACGTCATAGCTTAAAACGTAAATGTTGTAACAGTAACCACTAATTATTGAGAGTTATTGCTTCAAAATATAGTTTCTCGTTTTAAACTGCCTTCTAAGTCTTGGAACCTTAAATAGCATTGTGATAAATACTGCACTGACTCGAAACGCCGCGCTTCGAACAGTTCATTCAGTTACCAACTGTAAAGCTCCGAAAATATCATTATGGAGCAACGGCCGGGAAACTCAATGGTTTTATTATAGACCTCATCTATTATGCATTTAGTGGAGTCCAATCACGGGTCGAGGCAGTAAGCGAAAATCGTTACCGATTGCCAAATATGGAAGAGAGTGTGAAGTGGGACATGAATAAAATTATATCTGGAGTTCTCGACCTATAAGAGATTGTTAGTGAGCGATGCGTCGGTCGCATTCACTAAACAAGGGTTCCCCCTATTCACAATCCGTAACGTCGTGTTTTATACTTCGCCCTTAATTCCGAACGATGAAAGCTGCCGTGTTCATTACGAATGACGTCATGGGTTTATGCGTCATCGTAAATAATAAACACTTTCCAATTACTATCAAAGCTGGTTAAAAAGAAAAGTACGAGATAGGCTCAACTGGAGTCTTTATAGCAGCGTGAGATGACGTGGGCGCAATAAGACCGGAGTTTTATCAAGTTACCATCTAATTTAATCAGATATTTTGTTTCGTAATGTCTCGCAAACAATGGAGTATGTGTTGCCGTGTTCCCTTATTATTTATAATTTATTCTAAAGTTCTCGAAGGGCAAAAGGATGTTACTGAGAGTTTGAATTTCGAAAGAAGCGTAGCTTGTCATTACGTACATTATACATTATAATGGTAAGCCGTCCTACACTGAGAAGGTGTCAGTTTAATGAATTAACATCGGATGTGTATTGTTCTTCTTGAGTGAATGTTTTGGACGTGTTTATTACGAGAGAACCTGTACGAAACGATTACATTATCAAGACTAGCATTCCAAAAGTGTGAATAACAGCAAGGGACTTGATTATAGATTGTCACTAAAACTTACGTGGGAAAGCTTATTTAATACGACTGGCAAAGAGCACAAAATGTGCGGAATGCAGCAACAAATGCACGTTTAGGCATTGCGAATACGCTTCCACGAAGGAAATCTTTTGCAAAACTCGCCTGGCATCTGCACATCTGCGGAGCACACAGTTTAACATTTAGCTTAGCAATTATTCAGCTAGTTAAACTTTGCCCACAAAGTTACTGTTCGCGGCTGGCTCAATCTCTTACCTCGTGTTGAGGAAACTTCGTAAACTTCCTTTTATAAAACAATCGGTATTATATAAAATCCGACTAATGTTCATATACAAAATGTCGAGAACAACTGCGTGTTAATTGAAGGATGACTAAAGGATCCTTAAAAAATAACTGTATAGCCGTGAATAATTGATGCCCAGAATGGAACTGCTGTTTTATTTAGACTTATTTATATTACTAAAAGAAGAGAAACACGGCGAACGAGTTCAACTTATTTTAGAACCGCTACTTTTAGCCTTATTTGGAAAACGCCTAAAGAACTTGCCAAGTATTTATGGATAAAAAATATTACATGACAACAACAGATTAAAGATTATAGGGCAATGTTCTGCGTATTCCAAGTATGGGCGAACGAATGTCGCTGCTCCACCATTTTGGGTTTAATGAATTCAAAGCCGTTGACTCGATGAAGTAAGATGCAAATATGTACTGAGTTACCTTATTAAACACGCAATAACACTTACGTAAATTCAATCTAGTTCAGTCGTTATAAATGTTACACTGTTAACATGTAACGACTAGGTAATTCTAATAAATTTACAACGATAAACTGAATCAAATGGTGTTTCGATTCTGACATCTGAGTTGAATGTGCATTTTCAAAAGATCCTGTTGCAAAGACTCGAAAACTTTTCAACTTTCTGAAACATACGTGCTCTTGTAACCGCAGTGAAGCGCTGTTTGTCGAGCATCGGAACTACATCAGCTAGAACCGGAACATATCAGTGAACAACGAACGATGAACGTAAAAGCGAAGTCGATGCTATTGAGCGTAGCGTAGAGAAATTGACTCTTTCGGGGATGACCGACTCCGAATGTGAACAATCATTGTTCTCATTGTCAATAAACTGTTGTAAACACAGACGGCATCACGACTCTGTAACGGAGGCTTTTGGTAAAAAAACGTCTGTGTTCACGTAGCATTGATTTTTTCTTATTTGATCAATCGTCGATGTATTTTCGACCGTTCGGCGAAAATATCGTCTTGACCGGGAGGAAAGATGTTTGAAGCAATCACAACTCTTGAGTCTCGTTTATATAAGCTTCATTTCTTTCTTAATATAGTCTGGTGGAGGCGCGCTCTACTTCATTTCCGCAAATGCAAGTTTCTGGGATCATTCTGAATTTTACAGCATATTAAAAACGTTGCAGCCGGAGTGCAATGCGGCACCCTACGTTCATAGGACGCGATTGCGACTGTAGATAATCCATTAACCGACGTTCCAGTTACAAGGTTACGTTTCGGTATTGCATTTACATAGAGACGAGCGATGGAAATGTATTTCCATTCACGCCCAAATTCTATGCTGATTTTGTTCAGCACACCAATTTTCGCCGTAATTGTAGATCATAGATATGTTACAATGTACCAATCATATTCGTATTTTCCATTTACACGTTGGGGTTAGAACTATCTGCAATCAGAACCATTTAGCTCTTGGAATTACGATGCTGAATTTACGAGCCCGTAATTGTTTATGTTAACCGAAACGAAGAAATTCTCACTGCTCTATCGTTTAAGTTAGAATAAAGACGTGAGAAAGTAGTTTTTCTGTAATATGAATGCTTTGTTAATGAATGAGTGCATATCAGTTCCTTTAAGCAGCCGAGAAAAGTAAAACAGAAGATTGAAGAGGATTCATTCAGGACCAGAAGAAAGTTTACCGTGTCTTTCAACAAGCTTATAACTTCGAAAGGAGGTGGGGCCGCATAACGGCAAGTTTTGTAAACTATTCCATCATTCTTGCACAGCTTAGAAACAGTTTTGGGAAACAAATGTGCTGAGGGAAGTACCTACATTATATCAATCCGTAAGAATGGAATTGAGGAGCGTGAAATTGAAGATACTGTTGGAGTACATTTTCCTGTTTTGTTTCTCTTTTGTGCATCATTGGGTATGTGTGCCGCTTTACCATTCTATTTTCAAACACGACATTTTCTTTCCTTTGTAAAATTGGATTATATATTATACGTTTTGTCTGTTATTTAAGTGGTCTCTGCACGCAGTTTGTTTCTGAGGGTCGCATCAGTCGACTGTTTCAAAACAATGGTGTCAGCTGCCAAACCAAATACTATTAGAACAGATGAAATATTTTAACAAAAACTTAAGAATCTCTTTTGTTAGATTTACACTACCACTATGAAACGCAGATGATCTATTCTAAAATTCTGAACCAGGGAAAATAGCTTGCATGCACAAGGTATTGCATGATCTTTACGAAAAGAATTAAGATAGTTATTTGACTCAGGCGTAACTTTGCTGAAATCCATTATAACATACAATAGACGACGTATATTTAGTAACCTAATCCGCTTAAAAGAACTAAAAGAGTCATAAAGAACCCTGTAAGAAATCGACACGCGTTTCACCTCTCAACGAAACAAGTCAATCGTCATCCTGAGGATGCCTCGTTGAGAGGTGAAACACGAGCAACAAAGAATTAAACCTGATTTGTCACAGTTGATCCTTGACGAAAAAAAGCGAATACAATTCTACAATTTTAACGCACATCAGAATCTACCAGCTATAGTAACATAAACCTTATGAAATGGATGCACTCCAATGCGTATCCTCAAAAGAGGTTTCTCCTTACAATGGGTTTGTCTGCACCCTTGAAAACTATATCGTTTGCCATGGAAACCCCTGTTTTGACGAGGGTACTGCTACTGATACATTTTAAACTGTATTTTATGTATGCTCTACCGCACTGCCGTCTTGTTTTGCAAAGGTTTTAGATAAACATAAACATATGTTATATTTTCAAAATATTCTTCTGGTTCTATTGGGTTTTATTTAAACTTTTACCGTTCTTTGTTTTTATAAAACAATGTTCATCAGCTATCTAATTACGCAACACATTTTCGTAAACGATTACGTCTAATCTGTTTCATTTTGACAGTTCAACAACTTTCATTGCGTTATTTACGTTGTTGAGCAGATTTTTGTTTTCGAACTTATGAAGCAGTGGATTAGCAATCTGTTTTAAAACGATTCAGATTCTGATTGATAGTGTATTCCGCAATTAGGGTACTGATCGATATGTATTCTAAATAAAACCGACCAAGTACAAGTCGGACTCGCACATGAAGAAAAAAATTAAAATACTAAATGAAGAATATTATTATTTGTCACCTTAATGAAAATCGCAAAGATACATTTGTATTTTATAATGATACTATAAATTACAAAGTTATTTTTGCAGTTGCAGAAAATCTCCCATATTTAAATAAATACCTTATGAATCGGCGTTTTTTGTATTTGCTGATTATATAATAGTATATGGTGCATGATATACAGAAGTTTCAAATTCATAACTAGTTTAGTTGTTGAGATAGTGGTCGTACAAAAATGGTCTAAAACTGACAACTTTTACGGCCTCCTATTTCATCATTTTTGAAGTTAAAAAATAAAAATAATGACACTCCACATGCCAATGCTAGTTTTTTTTTTCAAAATCTAAAGTTTTTGGTATGGAGACCCCCTTAAATTATTAATTTTATTAATATTTTATTTGTTGTTATAGCGGCAATAGAAATGCATAATCTGTGAAATTTTCAACTGTCTACCTATTACGGTTCATGAGACACAGCTCGCTGACAGACAGACAGACGGACAGCGGAACCTTAGTAATAGGGTTCCGTTTGGCACCCTTCGGGTACGGAACCCTAATAAACAAACTTTTCGATAACAAACCCAAATATAATTGAGCTATGTGACAGAAACTTTCGTTCCAATATCAAACTAAAAGTAGCTGCCCTTTGATAAGTCAAGAAAGTAACAGAAGTGGTTTCTTATTCTGTTATCATTACCTCAATACGTATTTCAAACATCAACTTAAAAATTAGAAAGTACTTAGTCATCATATTTCTAAGTATAGAGTTTCTTATACCTGCCCCACCTCTTCGTCAGCGTATTGGAGGCTCAAGAGGTTCGTAATCAGCCGTCGAGGTGATCCCCCAGTAGGTCAACGAGTTTGACACAGGTCGAGGATTGGAGATAAGCTACATCATTCATGTACTTGTCAATGACCCGATGACATACCCTTTTTGGAGTATTTCGGGTAAATTCGTGAGATCCATTGGTGTGGAAATAGAAAGACGAAAATTGGGTTATAGTAACGTATTCGCCCACTTATTTGATTTTTGGATCTCTATGGAGTGAGTGTTTTTGTTTGAGATGATATTGATTGTATTTAGAATGTGTGGTTTGTTTTCATAATATTTAAACAATAACATCACGCTATTTCCTGATTTAATGATGCTAATGATCTAATCTTATAAACATTGTCATTGTCACACACAAATAAAAAAACAAATAATAAATATATACTAAAACGCAAAAGCTATGACGACATTGAAACTCTTGTACAAAGCATCATGCGATAATTTCACACTCACACACACGTATACACACACACGCACACACACACACAAACACACACACCTTTCTAGATATAAGTTGAATTTCTTTTTATGTACACTCCTACATTATTATTGTTTGTAGTTTTAGAAGAACGGGGTCTCCTAGCACAGGTATTTTTTTACTTAAAAGGAGGCCTCGATGTAAGATTAAATATTGAAGAAGTTTGTATAGTTAACTAAATAAATTTTATTATTATTATTATACAAATAAATAATGTGAGCATGAGTAAAATTTAATTAAAAAATATCGTCAGCAATGAGAGAAATGGTCACATTAAAATGTTTTTCTTATTTTCTCAATCTCAATTATTTAATATGAATTTGGTCCGGAACCTTCAAATGACAGAATTGAAATTACATTTTGGGCACAGTCAAATTTCCTGGCGACTCTTTGTCCCCAAAATGAAACGTCAGTCGCAAGCCTGAGTTCGCGTATTTTCCAATCACCGCTATTTGTTTCAAAATCTATTTATAAATAAACCTAGAAGGTATGACCACCAAACATACTTTGATGTCTATATATAAAATAAGGTCAAGGGATCAACTTCTTTTATCATTTTTAAATCATGACTAATATATTATGCAATAACGTTGATGAGTGGTTTTGCTTTGACGTCACATTCAGTTCTGGGTAGAATTTATATACTTGAAAGATATTAAGGTTTGCGATAATAGACAGCACTAGCTTTTTAATCGAATCGAAATTGAACTTGGAAAACTATTAAGTCGTAGCAATTTATCTTCAGAAGATTACTCAACCGTAAGTTCTTAACTTAGTGATTTATTTTCGCCTAAATAGAAATCACTTGACAGGTCTCCATTACGCTAAGTAGTGAAGATTAAACTGAGTTTTGGACAAAGACATGTTTTAATATTTGGTAACTTAGAGTAAATACTTCATCTACCATAACTTTCTAGTCTCGACTAGAAGCTTCTGTGACGACTATGCACTACTTACTGATCCTCCTACGCAGACCTGTATTAGAAAGGAGCTAATGATCGAATGTAGGGTATCGATTACAATCGAAACGCCTTTGTTTCTATTGTGCCTGTCTTTGAAGCCATTTTCATCTAAAATGAAGTTCTCAGTACTCGCTTATCGTTGCTATTGTTTATCGTATGAATGAATATGAATTCTATTTCTAACTCAAATATAATTCATAAACGCTATTAAGACGTCACTGGTGACCTTAATTGGCCTGAAAATCACATATGGTTCGTAAGACAATGATATTCCCAACCTTTTTTTTTCTTTTTCTTACATGCGAGTGCTCCCACCATGGTTTTAGGTCGCAAACAATGGTTTTCGTCTGAATAGCCACAGCTACGTAGTACTAGGCGCCTATAACACCAAAACAGGTGCAGGTGAAGTTTTTGCCGCGAGCGTTGCGCACTGGGTCAACAGGTTCGCTCGAGTACCAGCTCAGAGACGCGAAGTCTCTCAGCCACTTACTTAGAGGTTTCATGTGTGCTATACACATAACAAAGTCACGTTGAATTCAGCTTTGCGAGACCAGTATGCGAATGCTCCCATCCGCATGAATTTATGATGCAGTTTTGATTTCTAGGTACTGCACTCTACTTCTTAGGCAGTCGACGTCTCCAAACGGAAGCTCTATTGTTTATTTAGTTATGTTTCTGACACCGTCTGAGAATTCTGTCTGAACCTCGTTGGTCGTGCCTACTTTGTATGTATTCTATCGTCATCGTCATGAATGTTGACGGCATCGCACTTTGTCAATATTCGGTAGTTTCCGTATATAATAATTCGTCGATTCAGAAGTGTGTTAAAATTGTGAGGATAATTTTATGCAAGTTGGGCATGCTGCGTTCGCCCGCTCGGAGTATTGATTTTTGTTATTTGCATCCCGTCTGCTCCCTTGTACATCTACAGCTATTGTTGGACCAATAGTCATTTATATCGTTCCTTCCTTTGAATATACCTACAAAGCAATTTTGGACAATGTTGAAAGTATTATAGGATCTATATTCGCCAAAGCTAACGTTACTGTTTGTTATACTCGTGTTTATTGTTTCGTGATGTAGAGAATTGATACAGAGTACAGAGTTCGTTTAAATTGAAGACTGTTTCACGTCGATTGTATCCATTTAGTCAAATGGACTTCTATTGTTTGTATGTTGCATTGTATATATACTATGCGGGATTTATAGAAGCACCATTAGATAATCATAGTGCATCTATTAGATAGTCATAGTGCTGTATAATAAAATGATGTCTTACAGATATGCTGTGTATTCATAGGTTGTATTTTTTAAGAACAGGCTAGTGGTTGATCTTCCATATACAATACATATCTCTCAATTGCGAATCAAAATCAGTTTTGATTTGAAGTTGAGAGATACACGAAACACGAGTTTCGTCTACTCGGCGAAAATATCTTGCAAGTATCAGTACTTACATGATATTTTCGTCCAGTAAATGTAAAGTAACGGATTATATAATCCTTCTCGTTTGACGTTATCACGTCGAAAAGTAATTAGTGTAATCGCCACACCCTTCAAAATACATAATTATTTAACAGTCTTCTGTTAATGATAGCTTTGTTACCTTTGAGCTGAATATAAACGGGAGATTTGTTTATACCTGTTGTGAAGGCGCTATTTCGAAATCTACCTGTTTTGCTTTTCCGTTGTCTGGAAATAGTCGTTCTCGTGTGCATGTATTTAGGTCGCGTCCGCTCCAGTTATAATTATCTTTGCTGATGCGTCGCTTCATCACCCACAAAGTGCCATTTCACGATTAGGCGTGGCATTGCTATGGTGTTTGAATACCATGCTTTTGATTTTCTGTTTGTGCGCCATATAGTCATCGCTTTTGATGTTTTTGGAATGGAATATGTACTCTTAAGGTTCGACTCTTCTGATGCATTGGAACATTTGGTATACTAAATATTGTACATTAGTTGTTATCTGGCACAATCTCTTCATCTTGCACCATAATAACCTTGACTGCAGTAGCTTTTAATGATAATTAATACACTGTTTGACTAGTTATTAAAACGTAGCTTTCATTAAGTCTTACCTCTCCGGTGAGTTAATGTCGAGTTTATCTTCGCCGCGGCACTTTGATGGTATCGCCTCCTGTCTTGAGTAAATTGAGTAATTACCGAGTGAGATTACTTGGTAATTTAAGGGGCGGAAGGTATCGATCACCCAGTTAACGTGACAGCCTTACTCTCTGTGTGGCGGGATCATCATTTCACAGGTACTTGGTCACTGTTAAAGCTGAGCTTATACTTAATCCAGATTATGATTTTGTACCGATTAAAGCAGTTCTAACGAGTCGATAAATTAGAATGTCATCAATAACAAAGAGTTCATTCACTTCGATATCTTCTATAACTTTTGAATTTTGTTCATATTCTTATAATTTCGAGCGATAACTATTAGCCCTGTTCTGTGGATTGACACTTGACGCTTATTATAAGTTCACTAGCCCAACGTCCCTTTTACATTGAATCCAATTCAATAGATTTGATTCTCTATTGTGAACGTTTTGGGAAAGTTCAGCGACCTAGCTATCTTTGGTTATGGCAATTATTGGAATGACACCAATCAACAGGTTCGTCAAGGTTAGCGTTTCGCCACAAAGTTTTTATTTTGTTTAGACGCCCGAATGGCTGCGGGCTAGAGCCAACCTGTTTGGAAATCTCCATCTTGGGTTACACCCACATCATCCTTAGAAAGCGATAAATCTTCAAAGAGTAAAACATTCGTCAAGATGGCGGAAATCGTTATTTCTGCTGAATCTCCAATTGAAGTGTTATTTTGTCATTTTATATGATTTGACCTCTAGGTCCTTGGAGATATGATTCACAATTTTCACTTTCGTGGTTTCGGGTCAGTGTTAAGCAAACAACAGATTGGTATCAATAATCCTTTCTTAGATCTCATAAGTAATGAACATTCACAAGTTCCATATATGACGTCATTAAGCTTTGCGCGAATGTCTCATGAATCATGTGCATGACCTAGTTCATTCAACCTCTGTATTTAATGCAAAACCTAAATACTTGTGTTGTTCTAGTTTGCGACTTATCCTTTCCTTAAAAGGTCAATTCCAGGAGTCATTTGTAAGTAGAAAACTCTTTTATTTATTTCTAGATTTCAATAAAAAAAGAAACATCCAAAAATTAAAATTAAAAATAAAATCTTCACAAATATAAAATAACTTAACAAAACAAAATAAAATAAATTCTCTTTTTTAAGAAAACATAAAAGGACATTGAAATTATGAATCATAATAATTTGGTAGTATCTTACAATCGTATCGTCTTTATTTATTGTGCTAAAAACAGAAAAAAAAAGAAAACATTCTTGAAACATTATGTAACCTCAAATAAGTTGACCACGATAAATATTTAGTAATTCTAACTATATCTCAATTTAGAATTTTAGTAAATCGTCTAGACAACTAATAATAATATGGTCGCCCTTACTAACATTCGGTAGTTCAGTGCACCGTCTGCCCTTTGCCTCAGCGAATACGACTCATTGAGCCGTCTGTCTCGTCTAGAAATTCAGTTATTGGTGTTTACTGTTAGGCGAACACCGAATCATATTAATCATTTTTTTATAAATATTTTTTAAATTCTACGAGTTTAGCTTCAGCTGCATTAAAGTTATTTTTATTCAACCTCGCGGTACCAAGTTCATCGACAGATATAAAATTGTGGGTGAGTCTAGAGCTGTTATTTGCATTTGATGAAATAAAATAGAAGAAAAAATATAATATTAAGCCTTAGATAATCATTCTGACTGTCTGTGGGAATTTAGCCAAGGTCAAGTTTGCTAAAGGCATGAACAAGTCGTGCGCTCATTCATGCGCAAGAGCACGATCTTGTTTCATTCATCTTCACTATTGCCTGTTGGATGTACAACTGCATACCTGCAATCCCGAAGAAAACGTATTATGTGTTTGATAGTTCAGATTGAGATTTTTGAACTTTTTTGTAGGTCGTTCATTAATTTTCTCAAACTACCACCTGAAATCATTCGACCATTGATCCCTCCAAAATGAATTAAGAGTACCTAATCTCAACTTTAGTTTTAGAAAGAATCTGAATAATGGAGAATTTATAATTATAATAATAACATTGAACAAAATAAATAATGTCATTCAACTCACACGAGTAAAGCTAGAGACGAAAGCTAGTGACCGAATAAACCTATTGATATTCAAAATAATTATTATTCTGAAAGGCATTCGCTCATCCCCACTTTAATATTAATGATCGCTCTGTTCACTAACTACTTAGTACCTACATTTCAAACTCTTTGAACTTAGCATTTCATCAGTTCACCATTCGGTAACTCTATAATTACCACCAATTAAATTTTCTCGATATGGAACATCGATGAAGACATCTGGCACTTAAGAAGATCATTCGAATGATTGGATTATGAGCGGCTAAAGTCGAAATGCGATTATTAATTGACAATGAAAATAAAGATTACCGATATTCATTTTGCCTTGCCGTGGAATTGATAATAATGGTAACGCCTTAACAAAACCGTCACGGAGTATTATCGCATTGAATTCTTCGTTTTGCTACTTTTGAATATCACCGTGAATGAAACATGATGTCATTTCGGCAAAAAGTCGGCATCGGTTTGAAGCTGAGGCTACTAATAGATCTTTTAAGGAAAAACCTTTTATTTGTAGTGATACCCAGTTGATTGTTAATTAGTAACATACCAGTTTTTCACTGACTAAACAAATCTGAAAAATCTTAAATCCAATCACTGACAGACAACACACAACCTAAACCGCTGGGGCTAGATTTCTAGATGCATGAAATTCTGGTTTCTGATGTATCAAAGATGGCACGAAAGATTTTTGAAAATTCACCCCCTCAAGTGGTTAGTGGCAAAAATTACGAAATTCCATACAAACTTTCGTCCCCTATATGAAAGTTTGTATGGAATTTCGTAATTTTTGCTGATAGAAAATCCCATCGGTCACACGGCTTGTTTTAAAATAAATCATAAAGGAATTAAAGCAATTAGCGGAATTAACATGAGCAGGACATTATTCATGCAATAATTTTGAGTTAGAAAGCTAAAGGCGGGGACTAAAAGTAATTCCTCACCCCTTGGTACCGGAATGCCAGGACCCTTACACAAATGCCGTGCCCCACCCACATCTGCTGGTCCATAGAATGCAGTACTGCCTACACTTTGAGGGGCCATCTCATCAAACGTTTGAGTTTAGATCGTTTTGGCATGTACTCAGACATGCCAAAAAGATCTAAACTCAAACGTTTCCTCCATATAGCTACAGTTTACACATTTAAAAAGTATACGTTGCTAATGCACAAAGACTTGTAATCTAGTAAAAAAAAAACCGGCCAAATCCGTGTCGAACACAATGAAGGGTTCCGTAGTGAGGATGAATTTATCCCAAGAACAAACTGAACATTTTAGTTGAAAAACATCTCCCATACGGAATGTATGGGAGATCTTGTTTTTCAACTGCAAATGAAAGTTGATCGATTATTACTCGTTAACTTGTAGAGCCTACTTGGCTGTGATAGTTTTCCTTTTAATTTCGTTATACTTATAAGCTACTGCCGTGAATTTTTACTGCCTATAAAAATGGGTTTCACACACTCACAATATTTGATACATAACATAGGATAGACGAGAAAAAAAAAACATCCGCACTTTACGTGTAGGGGAGGGGTGGCATCCTTTTTTTTTTTTTGGGGATGGGAAATCATCAAATGACTTCTCCCGCTCTGGGCGGAGCGAGAGGGCGTGTCAGACTTTTACTGACTAAAACCCACCCGTGTTCCTTCCGTTGCCCGTGTGCCGGGGCCGCGATATCCCTTTCGGACAAACCCGCAACCCCAGCAGGCCTTACGGACCCCGTCAGTTGGTGCTGACATCTCTTTGAGGCGCGCGTGGAACACAACGCGCCGTCGACCCGGGCTTGGTCCTTACCGGACGGCGAGCTACCCATTGCTCACCGTCCGCAAGCCCGCGCCTACGGTGGCCGGAAGTCGGCTCGTGACTCCCGACGCCCGGGGCGTCTCCTGCAGTGACTAGGGGCGCGATGGCGTGCTGTTTGCATCTCCCTCGCGCACTCCGCCTCCTCCTTCGCGAGCATAACTGCTTCGCAGAAGGAGGTAACGGCCTCCCATGCACTCTCGCTCCGGACCATGGCCTGAACGAGGGCCGGACGCGAGAGATCGCCTCCGTGAGGACACGGCGGTGCTCTGCCCAAGCAGGGCAGACCTTCATCGTATGCTCCACCGTGTCCTCCGGGCGATCCACACAGTGGTGACACCCGGGCGTTTCCTCCCGCCTTATACGGAACAGGAACCTCCCGAAACAGCCGTGTCCGGTGAGGACCTGCGTCAGGCGGAAGGTGAGGACGCCGTGGCGCCTCTCTAGCCACTCCTCAAAGAGGGGACTTATCGCCACAATTGTGGCGTGCCCAAGGGGTGGTACCCTAACATTTTTTTCGTGATTTTAGTTTACCACTTAGTTGGCGTGATTAATATGTATACCCATGCCAAATTACAGCTTTCTAGTACTAAACCGCAACAGAGAGACAGACGGACATAGCGAAACTATAAGGGTTCCTTGTTGACTACAGAATCCTAAAAAAATAGTACCTATTAAAAAAAATATTGGCCAGTAGTACTGAAATGAATTGAACAAAACAACAATCGTCTAAAAAAGGGATGATTCTGCAAAAACATAAGTGCCTCATTCGAAAATATTTTCGCTTTTTATTCTGCTTACAAAACGAAGGGCAGGTGACATCTCATTTAATAAAATAGCTTTTCACATGGCAAAACCACCACTTTCTTTTGATTACACCGTTGCGGTGAAATCAAAAAACCTTTCCCGGTACAAATGTCAAATACGAAAATGTTAAGGTTGAGGAGCTTATTAAATTTTTGTTGTTCAAAGTGACACAGTTGCTCGTAAAATTAAACGAAAGACGACGTAAAAGACTCATTTTGTGAGAAAAATGTTTTTATGATTTCATCTATTGGATACAAGAACTCTCGTGTCGACAAAATAACTCAAATAACATCCTTTTGTTTGATCCTACAATTATTAGAAAATACTTTTCTTTCGCCATTCTTAAACATGGCTAGTTTGTTTACGTTTGTTTTTTCTCTCGTCTCGTCGCTCGGCTTCCGTCTTTCCCCCTTAACTATTCTTAGTCCATTTATTATGCTGTAATTAACCCTATTACTTTCATTGGTAAACTGTTTTGTAATGCTTTCTGGTAGACGATTTCAATTGCATTATCTTATCTTACATAATTATTTCTAATACCTGATTTAGAGCCTGTACGATAGACCCTTGCATATACGATTTATATTTCGTTTGGTTTCGTTTCGAAAGTACATTCTTGTTTTTATGTTACTGCACTAGTATCTTTATTACTATAATCAGTATTATGATACCTACTCCAATTACATATCATGCAACGACCAAGTGTTATGTTGCGAATTATTGCATTTTTACAATCACTGTATAAACCAGTGTAATCTGTATATCGTATAATCTTTACATCAATTTGAGAAATAATCTAATGATAAGAAAAAAATGTGTAAACACAAACGAATTAATTTGATGGAAAAGGAGAGCTACATCATAATTGATTGATTATATCTAAGAATTATTCATTAAGTCATCGAACAACAATATATCTGAAGTAGGAGCTATTCTTTAGGCAAATAAAATCAAATACTACGCGAAACTTGACGTAACAATTTCGAAGTTCTTATATTATGAAGACACTTGCAGGATGAGAGGATGCCGAAACTACAAAAGAAATCAATACACATGATGGAGCGTCGGGTGAAGTTAAAGAGACCTGCCACACACGCCGAACGCAATAAATCTTCTTTATGTTTGCTTACCAAATGTCGCCTGAAAATACAAAGTACAACAAGCAAATTCGGACGGAGCCGATCGACACGCCTGCAGCGTTCGGGCGTGGTCCTCGTATATTTTTATTGCCTCACTTTGTCGGTGTAAGGGACACTTAACTTTCGCACAGCGTGGCGTGCCATTTGTTCTTGTTACATCTTATCAAATTCTAAAGGATCGTGTTTAGTGTTTTCTTCGGAACATCTAAGTAAAAAAACTAGGCGATTGGGACCTATAAGTAAATTCTGTAGCCCCGGAGACGTTCCGGCGGGACTTGCTATATATTTTCAGCGAGTAAACGATCATGAGGAACAACAAAACGTTCGCCGCGTGCGAGATGCCGTGACTTAAGTAATTTATTACTGTTTTCGTAGCATCTGTACCAGATTTTCTACTCACCAATGTATGGATGAGTCATTATCGTTGAATGATTTACATTGTTAGGCCTTTCTTAATTGTTCTATTTATTAAAATGATCATCCTTTCTTTAGCAATCTCAGTGTGCCACTGTAAATAAGAGTTAATATTGTATTCCTTGTGTCTTTAGAAGAGTTCTTCTTCAATAGCCCTTTATTGGCTGTGAACTTTGTGGCCGGTTGACTGCACTCTGATTTTACGATGCGTATGAATCAGCGACAGTGCATTCATTAAAAGGGGATGTGGATGTGTGTAACAGGACTTTTCGTTTATTTCTCATGACTAAGGTATTGTATATGCCAGTCGCAGTTAACCATGGTATTTTTACGCCCCTAAATTAACGACATAGACTTTTTTCTTTTTTCACTTGAAACTTAAAACTATTCAGTAATCTGGCAATGCATGAAAATTGCGAGATTACTGAATAGTTTTAAGTTAAGAAGCAGCTAGCGAGAACCGAACTAGTACACAATTGCTGGATATATTTAGATTACCAACAAAACATTTGCAGGAGAGTTGGGCATGGTCTCATTTAACACGAGTGTAATGGCTATAAATATAAAAGCTAACTTAAATACTCAGAATAAATTAACACTGGTTTTTTTCTAGAGATAAAATAGTTCTAGTTAGAAATGCATGAAGGCTTAGCGTGACAATACTAAATTGAAAATATAAAATGTAAGATCACATTTGACACACATTGAATGTGCATGTGAAGTTAAAGTTTTATTTAGAAACACGTTTCTAAAAACAATTTAGTCTGATAGTTTCCCAACTAAAAGCGTTGACGCAAAAAGATACGCCTATTTTTTACACTCATTCGGGATCCAGCACACTCGAAATGCAAACAAATTTTTTAACAGCGCACGAGAGAAGTTATCAAAACATGGTGTTCGTAAGCGTCCTCTTTTTCCGCCACTATGCAATCGGTTTTAAAGTGTCATCGGGGAAATTCATCAAACTTTGCGACTCCACATTTCCACTACTTTGCTCCATAAAACGAATTTTACCTCTGAATTATTGAAACTAAATTATGCTTTTTTTGCGAGATGTAAAACATTTTGCGTGTTTATGACTGCTTTCTTCAGCTTTATTACTCGGACGTGTTGCTGTTGCCATCCCCATTCTTTCCTGAATAAGAAACAGCGTAAAATGTTTTTGTTCATGGAATGTTCTGTATATGTATTTTGTTCGATTCGATCATAATTCACTTTCCCTTCAACATCACACTTCTCATAGAGTTAATGGTTTACCAAACGTGACTAAAATTACGCAAGATGAGACACTTTCTTGTCAATGTTTATTTTGGAGTTGAGATGCATCACGACGTGAAAAGGGCGGAGGAGATAAATTTTTAACTCGCTACAAAAACGTGGTGTTTATTTCAATCTATTTTGGTTTGATTTAAGGAATAAGACGGTCCCAAAAGTTTTACTGCTTTATTAGTTGAAAATGTTTTTCTAATTCTTTCTTTTTCTGGACAAAATCTAATTAAATGTCTACTTACATACATTTCTGTATTGATGTGTATATTTGTTAATATTTTTAACAATTTATCTGTGATTGGAACTCAAGACTGTATACAAACATAGTTATATACTGAAACTCAACCCTCTTGCTAGGAGAGATTTATTGTTCTCTCCGCGTGTTCTCCATTTATTGTTTGTTTTTGTTACCCGCTTTGTCAATAGACATCTGTTTTGGTTGCATCTTATCGTCACGTCAGTCTGTTTGGGTTTTAAATACATTTCGGTCGTCGTTTCATATCTTCCGCCTTCGTGTACAGTTGTCATCTCTCTCGTTCACAGGTCTGTAAATTGTGGTATATCGTTAGCTTTGTGTACATTCGTTATCATATCAGTGACAGTGACATAGGCTAGTTCGACGGCTCTGCTAGGTAGCGTTCGACGCGCGCGCCCCCTACTGCGTTCCCCCCGCACCCTACCGCAGTCGTCTCCCTCCGTTCTGAGTGATGCAGTCTGTATCGAACGTTCGTAAGAACCTCACGTCGTTTCGTTAAAAAAAGCTTCACGAGTTCGGGCTTTGTAAAGATTAATAATTATGTGTCTTCTGTTTTGTCATATGTTATTCTTCTCGGGCATCTATTAATCTAATGTTTGTGGATCTGTGTTTATAAATTCATTAGTTAAGTTCTAAGCTGAACAGTGTTTGTAAACGGAATCGGTAGTGTCGGCATAGTTTATTTTAACTAAGTTCGTGACAGTGCTTTCCATCTATCTACGGGATGTTTCTGGTGAATTAAGATCTTGATAAATATAAAGGTTGGTACATCATTAAGTGCATTATTATAGAATTGGAGATTCTGAGAATTTGCTTTGTTAACTAAAATAAATTCATTACAATCTGATTTACTGTGCAACTTCTTCTGTACCTATCCATCATCGAATGTTTTTGTCTGATCAATTAGCTGGAATTCTTAGCAGATACGTAAGTTTATCATGCCGTTTGTGATGATATAAATTTTTAATTATCCCACGATCCTATGACGGAGGGTGAATTCGTCGTGCGCGAGTGAGACAGTGCTATATCTCCTTTAGAGAGGGGTTCATTTAGAGAGGGGTTCTTTAGGGAGGCCAAGTCCATACAGTTACACGATAGGATAGGGATTTCCGTGTGAATACTAGCAGGCAGTGAGTTTATAGAATTTGTTTAATTTATGGAGTTAAAATATAAGTAGCTTTTGAGTTTGTTTTCCATAATTTGTCTTAAGGCGCCTCCTGCTAGCTTTGTTTGTTTATTATGAGGTCCCAATTTTTTGATAATTACCCGGTTCATCGTCTAGATTCTAGACAACTGAATGAATCGGATAATTATCAAAAAACCGACGTTCTAGAGTCTAGAACGTCGAATTCGGCTTCCTGTTGTCGAAGTTTTAACAAAAGAGTATGGGACCGATAACACAAACAAGTTCCAACATGACTGCACTAGTTAAAGCATGCTTGTACAATTTTATCTTTAACACCCCCTGCTGATTATATCAAGTCACATTTAATTTATTATGTAACAGAAAAAAATTATTGTTCATAACTGGATTACTTTCACACGAGACAATACTTTCCTTTCTCACATTAGCTTTAACTCCCAAAGAGAGCTCATTGTGCCAGTGTACAATTTCGACGTTTTGCTTTACAAAAATTGGATAGGTACTTGCTGCGATCACGCTTTCTACTTTAACAAATAGATTGTGTTTTTTCTCACATAATTAATGCATGGTGACTGGATTAACACATTGGTCATGAGAATCTGCTTGAAGATTTATAAGTAAATCTGTAACACAACCACATCATACGATGTAACCACTGATAAAATGTAACCGTGTCGTATAGTTAGATATATACTGTTATGTCTGTTCAAGTTTTTGAGTGGATAATTCCGAAATCAGGAGATATTCATCGCAAATCGCGATCGTTCCAAGAATGCTTTGATTGTATGAGAAAATAATGCTCATGTTTCCCAAATTCGAATATGGTCATGGAGCCCTGTAAGTAATGTTTATTGCGACATGGCTGTCCATGATGTTCACACACGTTTATTTAACGAGACGTAAACGTCCGGCGACCTAACAAGGGTCACTAGCTGTCAATTTAACAACAACGAAGCCTTTGTGCACTGTTCGTAATTTTGTATCACTTAATTCATTTACATATACAATCATATTGAACATTAACATTTGCGTTTGAAACGGACTTTTTATAGTAATCTGGTGTTGATAATCTCTTTGATTTGTAGGTTAACAATAACATATTGAATTGACTGCCGCCTGTTATTTAAACGCCATATTGATATGTTGAAATCGGTTAGTCGAATCTACGAGGGTATAATTTGCTTTATTGTCTGCAACGTTCGCTTACAATCAATGTAGAGGACACTGACCCATTCGATCACTTAGTAGTCGATTTATTGTCTTGCTGACATCACTTATCTACGCGTACGTAATGTATCTCACAATTCATGTCTGCTGCTTCACATGCTTTTTTTCTTCATGACAGATTTTGGTATTTGTTGGTCACAAGGCCGTCTTTTTAAAACTTTTCTATTAGATGGTCCACATAAACCTGACTTGGATTTAAAATTCAAATTATGTTTGAATGCTTGAGTGATGAATCATGTTCATATTGGGATGTATATAACCGTCAATTGTGACGACTTCCGGCAAAGTCAATCTTTCACAGTGGCTCAGAAATTCTGTTTAATTATCGGGTTAGTGCTTCTTTCTTTTGTGAAATCTGTCTGTTTTAAATAAATCAAATCTGCAGTAACGGCCATATTTTATACCAATTCTGCCTCATATAATAAAACCATTTCTGCTTTGCATTGCTCGTTTACTGACCTGATATTCTCAATTTTACTTTTTATCGCCGTACTTTATTTCAATAATCTAGTTGGTATATCGCTTGAGATCGCTTGCAATGTTGTTCGACTTGTTGAAGGCTTACCCAACGAGTTGGAGAATTTAAGCTACGCACTAAAATGTACGAATGTATTCAGGTTAATGATGTTTATTGTAAATACGAAATCATGTCATGATGCATGTAATTGATTACATATGTTTATTGTGTGTCACTTTTATTATTCGATTTTATCTTTTCCATAATCTTTTTTAACGTTAAAGGCTTCTGAAGGTCATGTTTTATTCATATTAACCGTTCCTTCTCTGGAGCATATTAGCTGTACGAGGCATTTCTAATTACATCTAAGAATGAGCATCTAACAATCGGATCAAAGGCCGCTGACCTGTCTGCCGCCTAGCTATTGAATCGGTGTTTGTCATTAATATTTATGGCCTGCACACTCTTCCACCCAGCGCTTCGGGGAAATAGACACCTGAGTGTGTTTGTCCATTACACCATCCGCCTACTTGCCTGAATACGTGTTAATTACACACACAAAAGTCTTAGATCGCTTTTTCCATGCATACAACCTTTTTTTCTATACTATGGTCAGTTCAAGCTGAGCAAACAAGTTATCGTAGAATTGTTTGCTTGCATTTGGCTGTGAGCTCTTTATTGTTCTGTCTAGCCAGTACGTATAACAATGTCGTACCGCGTGATATAATGCGACCGAAGTCTGACGAATGCACCTCACGACGAGATAGTGTCTGGTATCGCAGTCACCATTTCCTGCCGGTGGCTTGCATCAATTTTGTATGGAAATGGATGGCGCTGCACCATGCAACCGAAGTTTACAATCGTGTTCTAGTTCGGTCCTCTTTTAGACTTTTGATTTCAGTTTCTGTAATGCTCGCATGGCTATAAGCTACTAAAATAAAACCTTTTTACTTATAGTTTACTTGTACGTTCACGAACAAACATCATTATCATAAAATCAAGAAAACATTGACGAGCGGACGTGGGTCGATGTGTCGGTTGTTGCGAAACTTACCGAGAGCTTCCACGAATACTCATGACCCTCGAACGCCACCAGCATCGCTAATCTTGACACTAATACATCCAAAGAATTACACGAATAGGCACACCCACAAGGTAATTACAGACTTATATCCTCAAGAGATAGTAAATTCTCGAAGACAGCGAAATTATTCTTTGGAACTCAGTCGAGGCATAACTTTTCCAAGAGAGTTTGTTACTACGTAAATGCTGCTGATATTAACTTTGCGGTTTAGGCCTTGACTTGATTTGTACCCAAACCTCTTGTTAGGGTTTACAAATCAAGTCAAGGCTCCAAGATAACTAATCTGCTGTCTCTACTGTGTTTAAACCATTAAGAATATTGCAACCTAATAGAACCGGTCACAATAGTTCAGGCAATCGGTTGATGAAGACGTCAAGATAAAACATGAAAACATTGTCTGACGGTAGTACCATCTGATGATATCATTCATAATGGGAATGTCTTTGAGAGATACAAATCACATTTTTATGCTTATGTCATAAAGCAATCAACAACCATGTCGGATGAAATATGTCTGTATAAAATCGTAGAGGCCTTGAGAAATTCTTTGCATTGTTAAAGTGAAAACAAAGTTTGATATCGCGTAAGACAGCATTTTTTTTTTTAATAGCATTATATGCATGATCCGAAATTTGTTAAAGTAAGAAACAGCATATTTTCCCCAAAATGTTGAACAAAATAGGAAAATAATTCACAAAACGAGTGCAAACATGCAAAAACACTACTTTGGTACATACATTTCGACTGTAATATCGATCCTACTCTGTTTTTGTGTACCGATTTACGAATAGCGTTAAACAATGATACATGTTGATGTTGATCGAAGAAACGATGAAGAAGATGCAAACAAAGCTAGCGACAAAACAAACTCAAAACACAAGATTGTATCTCAACAGCTAATGTTTACATTATTATTGTATTACAGTACAAACGTAATTACAGTAATTCAAGTCGTGACCACGTTGCACGGTACAGGAAAACTTTTTCCTTATGTTTGTATGAACGGAAGCGCTGTTTGTTGATAGACTGTGCACGAGAGTGGTTCAGGAGATTACCGACATTAAAACACTTGTTGATGGTAGCCTAGTGATGACTTTCGGAACTCGATGTGATTATTGCACGTAATCTTCGTGCCTAAGTGTGGTGTTATGGAGGTCGGACCCATCAGCGATACTTACTGCCTGTCATTATGCGATTGTTTCAAGGATAAATTAATTCTATGTTTGCTAACTGAATATAAGCTTGGCATGCATAGTCTCTATTGGATATTTTGGCGTGGTTTGCTCTGCGCTTGTTTGAAAATGTTCCCATTTTCGTCCATTGAGGGTTATATGTTGGAATCCTGCCGGCTAAAACCACAGGGTCGTCCTGAACACATAGGACGGAGTACGGATGCGGGGGGAGGTCAGGTAGAATGCACCGGTGCCTCACCAAATCATTGCCCTCCTAGGACCCTCTGTGGTTTAACAAGGGTGGTTATTTCAGCTTCAGTAACTTGTTTTAAAGCTCACGTTTCAACACTTTTATACAAATATGTAAATATATCTTATTACCATTTTTGCTTAAACGTTTACAAGATAGTATCTGTAGAGCTTACCGAATATGTATTGGAAACATTATCAGTGACATGTTTAATGCGCCTGGCATTTCGAAGGGATACTTAAGCATTTAAAGGTTAATCGCTTGTGGGTCATTAAAAACCGAAGTGCGAAGTGTCACGAATTCACGTTTGGACCGGTAATAAACCTGATTTCGTTTCAATTAGTTGTCATCTTTAAAAATACTTCTTGGTCTACTCAGTATTTTTGATGGCAGAAGCATTACTTGATCACGAGATAATTATTTCAATCTACAACATCTCATGAGAGCCAATCTGTCTGAACATATTTGATGAAGAATCAATAGAGATTTGAACCTTAATGCTGAAGAAATTAAACTAACTTTCTCAATGAATACAACGTTTTTTATTGACCTAGAAGTATGTAACTATCACTATACATTCAAACGCTTTCGCTTTTAGGGTCATGGGTTCTTTCTCCAGGTCGCGTGGAATATTTTATGTATGTTTCTCCTGCCCTGGGATTAGCGTTATGTTTGTCTTAAATGAACACACCTTCTAGATTTAGTCTAAAATCATAGCTTTACAAGAGCACTTATATACCTACTTAGTCAATTGGTAACAGCTGGTATCGGGAAAGAAATTCAATTCTCACATTCCATTTCCCCCATTACCAAATTAGCATCGGAATTCACATTTTCGCCATTAATAATACGAAATTCAACTTTCAAGACATCAATCGTCATAAAAGTATCGACGTCCACGGCAAGATTAGAAGCTGTATCCGAGATTTCTCACTGGGCGTGTAAGCAATACCTACTAAATGAAATCCAATTAACGCAGCAGACTTCCATTAGTTAATCTGCTCCATCATCACTGGGTAATAAAATTGTAGCTTATATGGGATTACCAAGTTATGGTTGTACGTATGCGGGTCGAGATATAGCACATAAAACATTTATTTATAGAATCGTATTGTTCGGGTGATTAAGTTTAAGCGGGTCTGTTTAACCTCTACTAAGCTTCGTGTTGGAGATCCTATCAATACCATTTTTGGTTTAAATAAGTGTATTTCCGTATTGTTTTCATAATATCGTTTAAAACACAGCTCTGGACAACAATTTATTACAATATTTACCTTTTTGATTTAAAGCTATGGCAGAAATAAAATAAAATGTGAATTATTATTATGATATCTTAAGAAGCAAGAAGCAGGAGGGGTTCCATGTTAGGTTGTTTGCTTTTTCAAATTAGCTATGACCCGCTATGACCCATAAAAGCGCCGTCGTTTCCAAGGAGTAATATAATTAGCAGTGCGTGACCCAAGTGTCTAGGGATAAAAGCATTGACCTAACTATATATAGCTAGCTTAATATACAATTATAATTTCAATTATATTACGATCAACGTCGTCAGCATTCAGCTTGTCGTTACTCGGAATAAATCATCTCTTCAATATATGAAAGCATCTAGGTAATTATGAGGTAATCAATATTTACGTGTTGAAAATCATAAACCGATTGTCCCTTTTCATGTTATTTAGATTTCTTGGAAATGTGTCTTATTGGAATATCGTGTTCAGAACTTCAGAGAGTGATAAATAGAATACACGACCGATGTTGAAGGAGTCTTGTCTTGCCATATATCATATTCTTGAGCAGAACATCAAAGGGCTCAGCTACAACCATTTAAAGGGACCGGTAGAGAACGAACTAGTTATTAATTGACGTTCACTGTTACGATGATTGAAATGTGAACACTTCTTTTGAACACACAAAAATAGTAAAGATAAATATAGAATTTTAGGGGAACACTGAACTTGGTAGTATTCCAAGTGAACCTGACGATATTGTTTCAACAAATATTAGTTTGGGAGTAGAATATTCTGTTGCAAGCAAAGTAGAGTAGTAAAACTGAAGTTGCCTCAACGGTACCTTGATAAAACACCATAAAACTCGGAATAGCAGTGCGTCTCCGATGTTTGTGGTGCGCTGACCTCGCTTGAGTGGCCGTTAACCGAAATCGACATCATGCTCCGATCAATTCGTAACTTTTTAGTTTTACTCGACTGGATTTAAAACACCTCTGCTTTCGAAGCTTTGGAGTAGTACGCGTTGGTCACACAAAGAGACGTATTATCGGAAACAGTTGAGTTGTTCGAAGCCCAAACAATAGGCAGTCCTCACAATCTTTTGTGTTACTCTACATGATCAGTAGATATAGTGGTGGGAACATTGGTAGTAACTGTATCATTAATACATATTATGAATATATTAAATATACGTTTTGGAATGACGGAGTGTGTTTATCTCAGTACATAAACAATACTGCAGTAAAAAATATTATTTATTGTAGGAGCAGGCTGCTTTGAATGGTAGAAAGCAATAAACAAGTTCTCTATCAGCAATTTAATTGTTCTCTATTACAGCTAGCCAATAAATTCATATCATATGGTATTTCTATTCCTTAAGTTCCGAGTTGAGTACACGATTACTGACAAATGCTTGCACTGACTGGACAGGTCCACTCATATCTGTGGTTCTTTCTTCAAAAGACCATTACAGAAAATAATCTACATGGTTCTCATATGGCCTTGCCAAGATTGTCTGGACTAAAGAGACTTTGACCCGTGAGTTTGTTTTGCCATTTCTTCTCAGGGGTAATCAGATAGGAAATGTCGACTCCATCTAGCTTTTTTTTTATATGACATGTAAAAGTGATTCCGTTAACCTATTTACAGCATAAACAATTTCATTTCATTTCATTAAACCTCTTCAGCAAACCTTGTTACGATACCGCAGGTAATTTGTTTACCCATTAAAGTGAGAGCTAATTATGATGCTTAATCAATTTAATAAATCAGGTCAGTATTAACTAGGTACAGCTAACTCGCTTCAGCATAGACCTAATTAGCGTTCGCAAGAATATTTTTGCAACCACCATGCAAATTCATAAACAGTTGGGTAAATTGCGTCTTAGGAAACGGCTACAATTGGTGAAATCATTGAAAGTATTTTGATGAACAGTAATTTTAATGGCCGATAAATTTCAACGGATCTCAACACTATCAAGAATCATGCGTTTATTCATCCATGTCTTCTCAGAAACGAAGATTGAGGATGGAGGCAAATATATTAGAAAGCGATCGTTCTATTAAATTCTGATTGTAAGCCTTATTCGGAAGGCGTAGAGAAACATTAATGATTTGACAGCTGTTATGATACTTACAGAGAGAATTCGCCGAGCCAGTTATATTAAAACTATTTAAGATTTTTTTTTGCAAGTTATTTCTCTATCCTGGAGCATGGACTAATTTCAGGCTCATGTTATGGACGGGATTACATGAGCCTGGGGCAGGCAAGTCCCCAGATTTGATTGATAGTAATATATGTTCTACGAATATATAACTCTATACGTACAGCAATGTTGAATGTCTAGACAGGACTAATGGCTAGCATTTTATTTAATCCCAAAGTCCACATATAACGTAGAAGCTGGATTATTATACGACTATGTCCAATATATAAAATTTAAAATACATATTATGTAGCGTACCTACCTAATTGCCGCTATTTCATGAGTCACACATTTTGCTGTAAAATAATTAGTTGGCCATTTTAATCATACATTTAATTAATGCCTTCATTATAATTTTCTTTTCAGGTACGAAACATGTAAAGCCTGGTAAAAGTGGTGAGTTTATCGCCGTGTTTGATATTTTTTAAATAGAGTATTTTTTTATGGAAGGTAAGTTTCATATAAGTAGGTACCCTATCTTTTACATAACACTGTAGCAATATACACAAATGAATCAAAGCAGCCATCTTACTCCGCCATTTTGAATTCGTTACGTAATCGATTTCAAACAAAAGTTTTTATTTATAGCGTCATGGCGTTATTCCTTGTCCGTATTGTTCTTTATTTCCTATTGTCATTATTAAAAGACGTGAAATCTGTAATTAAACGTACTTAGAATAGACCATTAGAGTAGCATTAACATGTTATGTGATGCATACTTAGAAATCTGAAGCATTATCACAAAAGTAATTTGTCATTATGGTTCCTATTAGCTACTTGTGTAATCTACTAGTAAGCAATTTTGGTAATTTCGCACTCTCTAGTATTTTTTACCAGAACTAATTTAGAAACTGCGCGTGAATATTTTTCATAGTTGCATTGCATGCCAATGTTTCAAGTTTGAAGACTAAATAAAAGGGCTATAGTTATTTTTTATAAGTCATTCAATCTTATTCATGTTGCTTAATAAAACTCCTATGGAACTATTTAGACTATCAATATTAGCTTTAACGCCACCTCTACACGAGCCCCCCTAAGCAACTGAATACCTGCTGTAATCGGTAAAGCAAAGATTATTTTGTGAGAATACTCCTTGAGCTTAAACCCCCTAATACGGTATTCTTTTACCGTATACCTTTGTACTTTCGCGGTCATTTTTATGGTCTCCATATTGGATAGTTATAGAATTTCATTTACATTGTTACCCTGCGTGTATCGGACCGTTGAACCGCGGAAAGTGTAGCTTTAAGCGGGTTTTACAACCCTGCTGAGGTTTGTTGACCGCTACGGGATAGGAAAATCCGACAAACATCGATATATTTAACCGGAGAAAGAGTACGATCAATTAACCCCTAATAAATTCATGAGTAGGTAAACGTATATCCCTTTATAGTCGAGAAATAATGTACCCTTTAAAAGTGCCATTTTAAGAATTGTTGGAGTTTCATTAAAATAATTGACATTCTTTTGAATACGGCGGCAATTTTTATTTTAATACTGTTACAGGAATGTTCGATGAAGGTGCACGAATTAATTTCTGATTTCCTTTTGAGTAGAGGAAAATGCTGCAGATCCAAAAGTACCATGTGAATAATAATTACAGTCCGGCTGTCGAGAGAATGCGTTTCTGACACCTGTCACTTGGACAATTTCTAGTTGTGATGAGTATCAAATTCGCAAAACACATGTTCGAGTATGAGATAGGTGTCAAGAACGTATTCTCTCGACAGACTGTAACTGTAGATATTTCAGCTAAATTGTAATCAATTCTCGTTATAGTCCAAATATTTGAATTTTATTTTCTGTATTCATCGTTCACGTTTAATCACTTTCCACCTCGTTTATAAAACGTTGGATTTTATACAAACAAACGGTGCTCTGAATATTCAATAGATTGAAAAACGAATTGTTTTTTTTTTACTTTTTCTGCCTGCAGGCTCTCAATTACTGAATCGCATGCTATGATTTGAAAGGAACCTATGTGATTTCCATAGAATTTCTTAACAGAGAACATTATTTATTCTAATGACGCGTTTCGTTGTATGGGAACGGCGTAACAGGATTGAGTTAAATAGGGCGCGTAATAATAGCAACAGTGCCACTAAGCCAGTCCTTGCTTGTAATGAAACGTTGTCAAGATTGACAATGGTTCACCCTGCGGGGATCAGTTGCGATTTAATTGCAGTTATTATGCGACCGACCGACCATTAGGTCGTCAAACCAATGAGCGGTTGGCCAAGAAACGCGCCGCAGAAAGATTCCCACGTCTGCTACACTTCAACTAGCTGTCTAACAACGTGATTGAAGTAAACACGGGAATATACAGCAGTTTGCGTCTTTTATGACCATGGATGGCGGGACGGTGATTATGTTAAAAAGACATTGTTATTCATAAGTAGGGGACTACTTTCTTTGCAAAACAACGACCTATTCGGAAAACAGCTGGCAAAAAAAAAAACAACCGACTTAAAAAAAAACACGAAAAAGTGAAAAAAACTTCAATTTCGGAAGTCGGTGTCTTTGGTTCTGTTTACTCGTTTTTTGCCACTTTTTTTTTAAAAAAGTTTTTATTTTTCACTTTCTAGTGGGGTTTGTAATTTATCTAAGTTACAATAGCCTAATGTCAATTGCTCATCATCTTTTACAAAATATTGCTCTCCCCGATGCAGGGACGTTAATCGTTGAGGAGTTTTGCTGGTATTTCTCCATCAGCTCCACTTCTCTATATGCATTGTGACGAGCATACATTTCTTGGCAACCATATTAAAGTAATCGAATCGCAACCCGTGAAATACTTATTATTGAGTAGTTCCGGTGGGGGTGACTATAGGTGTGCCTATAATATTTGAAGAGTTCCCGCGATATCTCCAAGATCGCATCATCAGATCCTAACCAGATGACAGTGGGACAAACTCGAAAGTAAACCCTTAAAAAAAATAAAAAATGCAAATCCGTCTATATATATGTACATGACGGAGTTACGCCCGAACATACATAAAGCAAAAAATATAAAAAATCATCCGAATTAATAACCTCTTCCTTGTAGAAGTCGTTAAAAAATGCAATCTGTTCAAATGGCAAGGTATCAATCATTCATTGCAATGCATCTTGGTGCTTAAGCTTAAAGTCATAAACATAACAGTATAATTATCCGCCTTTATAGCCAATTTATCCAAGTCCAACTAATTCATAAATACCAAGTCTCACTGTTAAAAATTTCACAAGCAGATAGTCCTCGTTCCTCACCAGCACGAGGGCTTTGTCGAGAGAACAAAAACTGTCCGCAGAATACTTGCAAGTACTTTAAAACTTCAAGTTCCATAATTGTGGAAAACCTCATCATATTTAATTATTTTTAACCGACTTCCAAAAAGGAGGAGGTTATATGTTCGTCGCGTATGTATGTTTTTTTTTTTACGTGTGTCCGCCGACTTCTCCATCAATTGTGGACCGATTTTGATAATTCTTTTTTGTATGAAAGGGTATGCTCCCAAATTGGTCCCATATAAATTTTATTAACTTTGCTTGGGTAGTTTTTCAGTAAGCTTCAATAATACGTATTTTTCGCACTTAGTATATGTGGATGATATCATAATAACTTCCTGTCACGGTTATTTACATAGCAGGTAGTAGTATCCGAATTTAATAAAAATAGGAAAATTAAATTTTTTACAAAAAAAAAACTACCGACTTCGAAAAAAGAACACTGCAAAGCGAAAAATAACTTTAATTTCAAGTTCAACTTAAAAGCCTTCAATAAAGTTATTTTTTACTTTGCGAAACGTCTCTAAAGTGAAAACGGTAATTCTCGGGAGTCATAATATGCTCAAAGTGCAATTGCACATTACGTCGTAGTAACAGTAGTAAGTCTTTGTTTCAAGTTCGCTTTCAATTTATATAGAAACGATCGGTTCGAGTCGAGTACCGACCACCATTAGGGTTCTGAAAGCCCGATGGGGCTCGTTTGGCGAAAAACGAGGCGCGGAGGGCACATCGACTGCCTTATTACTCGGTTTGGGATGAAATTTTTAGGACCACAACATATGCGTCGAACGACGGAGTAAGTTCGGGCAATCGAATATATAGAGATTGTAGTCTCGAATTTATAAGAATTGGATGAAGTCAAACCAGAAGCCAGAATTGATGAAGATGCTCAAATGGTTCCATAGCTTGTAGTACTTTATGTTGTTTCATAGTCCCCGCATTCAGCTTTGTTTGCATTCCAGAACTATTGAAAACGAACCGTGACTATGTCTTGATTCAGTGCATTGTTGAATATTTGTTTACAAGCGAGCCTGTTATGTCGTAACGGACCTCATTGTGTCAGCAAGCAGTTGCGTAGGTACTGCCATGTTACATCACCATGTTTATACGAAAATGCAGTCAGCTGTTGAATTCTTTAATTTCTTTGCAGCATTCGTGTAAAAAATATGACTAATTATGACGTCCGCTTTCCCCACGTGATGGCCTGATACTGTCATACACAGTCCGCTGATGACGGAGTACCAGAGCTAGAAACGGAATTCACCAGTGAATGACAAGAAATTAGTCTAGAGCAATTTTAAACTCGCTACTGGAGCAATAGAGACTAGCAAGAGAAATATTACGTATTTCTTTTGTAATTTCATACAGCCAACGGGTTTAGTCTAGCCAGCATAAAGCAAATTGTGCTGGAACTCGGTTCCTCCGTCGACGATGAATTTTTACTGCTTCACGTGACGACGTCGAACGGAATTCCTAAGCTGGTGGAATTTAGTTACTTGGTTAATTTTTTCATCCAACTGGTGTAATTGGATCTGGACGTTTACGTACGGACGAATGCATTTCAGGTATATGCGAATGTGTTGGTCACGATTTACAATGCACATGTTCGTGACGATTTCTCATAATGCCGTCCGTTATCAGCGATATTTCTAACTATTTGTATGCAGCTTCAGAACCATTATTGGAAACTATTTCGTTATACATTACTCAACAAAGTCTAGGGAATATACCAACTAAGTATATCAACTTATTTACGAAAACACTTTAGAAGAATCAAACAATTAAAGTCTTTATTAATTTAATACCGCTCTTATTGACATAAAATATGTAACATAAAAAGTGTTAAAATAATTAGGTACTATGAGTAGCCTTGTTCCCTAGACTTTGTTGAGATGTGTAGATGGCGACAATTTTAATGACAATGAAGCTTTGTAATATTATAAAGAGTATCGAAATGATCAGGCAGTGGTCCGCTTTTCTCAAAATCCTTAATAGAAATAGTAGCTTTGTTTTTTCGATCACATAGTACATAATTTTTCATATCTATTTCGGAAACCATTTTCTACTACTTCTTCAGACACAGGTATCATTTAATCGATTGCTTGCAGCTTAACATAATCTAATCTTTTATTGTACCTTATTATCATTGATAACTTACGTATATCTAACTACGCAACTGTACCTATAAGCGGTTACGGACAATTTTAGTACGCGCCAGGCTAAAAATATAATGTGCAATTGAGACTCAAGTTCATGGACCTGGTAATGTATTTACTGTGCCGCTCCGTCTAGCACGGAGGGCAAACACCGTCAAACACCACAAAACAATTCATTTTTTCCTCCTTACAAGATTATATTATTGCAACCCGGGTTTTTGAACCTTTACAACTCCGAGATTAGGCAGCAATATTTATTGGTGTCGATTTCGTAGTACGCTATAATATAATGTATTATCCTCATTGCTTGTTCTAATAAACTACGTGTAGTAGAAGTCCGAACGGCACAACAGACAATCTGAGTAGGTAATACTATTAGTAGTTCGAATAAAAGAGCAAAAGCAACCGAATGCGACGGCAAATGTGTGGTTGAATAGAATTTCTGGTTACCGTTTCCCTATATAGTCTATACATGTTTGTGTATAAATAATTTGTCTATTTAATTTCCCTTTATTATAACAACCAACGAAACCTTGATGTGTGAAAGCAGCGTAGGGTGTGCGCGAAAATTAATAAATGTCATAATCATGAATCATGCATAAAACGAACGCACCCCGAGCAGTAGCTCGGGGCGCGTTAACGACGGGACGTTTCAGTTTCACGCTGTCAAAGGTTTGAAGTATCAAACCTTTGACAACGTGAAACTGAAACGTCGTCACTCCTCCCTTTAGAGTATAGATAATACACTTAAATACGGGACTTTAGAGTAAACTCTCCCCCGCGTTTAACAGCTAGTCTGAACACTTTAATTTCCATTCGTCGGTCAAACACGTTATTATTTTTACAGTCCTTCTTAAAGATAATTGTGAGACGCTCGACGTTACAGATTCAGCTCGTTTCGCCTTTTATCCGCACCGCTTTAGAAAATAGCTTTACAAATTGTTATTCTCTTTCCTTAATTACATTTCCCATTTCTCTAGCTTAACTCACTGGAAAAATATGTTTCTGCAATATGGTGCTCTATGAGACTTACATGTTTGCCGTATAATGCAATATCCGAAGATAGCTCATAAAATGTTCCCGCATTGGTTGACTTCTCATATCGAACATTCCTCGTAAAAGGATCTCAAGAATGTGCTAGGCTATAAACGGAGTCCTTAGTTATTTGCAGTGATTCCGATGCTCCTTTGGCGAGGAAACATTGTTAAGAATTATTGCATCCACATTTCTTTTGAAGCTTATTCGAGCGCTGCAAAAGGTGCTATGTTGGGTCGAGACAATAAAATAATTTCCCCACATAGCAAAATTAAATTACAGACACTGGAAATGCTGACACCCGTTCCGCTCAGGATTTATGAATGGAAGAGCGTTGACATTGATTTATTTTTGGTTTCATGAAAACGCGTTCTATCCAAACAAATGTAGAAAATGGTTTTGGGAACAATGACCTTGCCACAACTCGCAAATTGTGTTTGAATTGCCGTTGACCAAATTCATCCGATTGATCAAACTTGGTCTAAGTACTAGGCAAGCATAGAATCTAAAGGTAAAGTAGCATTGAACGAGGAGCTAGGGTCGTTGGGAACTGGCGTTCGGTTGCAGAGCGGTGTAATTGAGCATATGATACGTGGCGCGCTGACCGGCTGTGTCCATTCTCTGGGAACGAACTCCGCAGGGCTGGCCTCTGTAACTCGATACATTAAAGTTAAATACCTATTTACCACCCAACGTTATCAGATTATTACCGTAATGAATAGCTTTAAAATTAAATAATCCACATACCTACATTGTGGAAATATTTGCCGTGAATATTCTATTTTAAACCAGAACACAAACAATTGAGCTGTATCGGTTATCAAAACAGATTTCCAAGTAAAATGGTATATAACGCTTCCATAAGTCGTTCAGACCGTGTTTATTTTTCGAACAAACATTAAGATTTATTTTAATGAATCTGAATCAGATAATGCTGGAGAAATATTTCTTAGAATAAAACTCATCACACACATTGCAGATAATATATATTATAGCTTTTAAATATCCTTTAAAGTTAAATACATATTTATTAATTTAAAGGAAAAGTTGGGAAAAGGCTAGCCAGATGATGATGACACTCATAAAGGTACAAAGGCGGATTTATGCCTTAGGCATTCTCTACCAGTCAACCAAGGGTGGTGAAGAGATTAGATCACAGCTGCTGTTTGAGAGAAACAAAGAAAAAAATATATGAAATATATCATAATGCATTATAAGTAAAATAGGTACAACAGTAGATAGGTTATAAACTACATGCATACATATTTACTATAATATATACCTATATTATATAAGTACAGTCGAACCTGGATAACCGAGAGTTCTAGGGACTGCGATCGCTTTTTCGATTATAGCGGTTTCTCACTAACTCGGGTTTCTAGGTTATAGAGGTACAAGAGTGGCCTTTCTCACTTATAGAGGTTGGGAAAGGTTAAGAGGGACAAAAACAATGTTAGTTCCACGAAATTTAAGAATGAGTCATAAATAGCAGATGTTAAATTACGCTCGACTGTTGCTCATAGAGGTACAGGCAAGTAGCAGTATCAGTTATAGAGGTCCACGAGCGAAAAACGACTTTCTCTAATAGAGGTTTCTGTTTCTCACTTGGATTTTGAGGGTTTAAATGACAGGCTCAGGCAAATACTCTCAAAAGTTTTCTCGCTTACCCAGTTCTCACTTACTCAGGTTTAACTGTATATACGAGTATTATCTTCACTGTGTGTGCTGGTCCATTAAATTGTACGGTGAGCGATAATATATATTTTATAGTATCTTCAAACTGTGTGACGACCTTAACGATCGAAGGAAATATCAAAAAAATCTTGAAACGTAAAGCAACAAGAAAATTATCTCTCTCAACACGGATTAATGATTCCAACGAAGTACTAATTGATTGTGATGATGAATCGCGATAAACAAAGTAAGTACACTTATCAGCTGCTAAATTGATTGTATCAGACTTTATCTTGACAGCAGCACGATACGTGTAATTAACACTTGTTTAACAGTTATAATAATCCACTATTATGTTTATATTGTGTAACAATTGATTACCAGTCTGCAAATGCTAATGAAAGTAGTAACCCTGGAGTATTCTATAAACATCTAAACAGCTATGTGTGTGACCACATGTCAGACGGGACGAGGCGTGTGGTCAATCTGCAGCTGCGCTTTGTGTCGCAAAGTACATAAACCATATACACATACCTTCAACGCACTGTTTGTATAATAGTAGCTGACCATACCAAAACACGTGCAACCGATCACGTTTTAGATCCTTCAGACTATTTCACAAACGTAACGTGTAGCGGGCACGTACCAATCTCACAAAACCATAAACACTCTACTACCAGAAACACTACTCTACTTTACTATCAGAATCTTAACTGTTGACAAATACAAACCTCAAGAGAAAGCCCTCAAGCCCGACCTTCGACACGGACAATTATTTGCATAAAGAACAAACACTGTTATCGTACCAGATACCGTATCTAAATATCACAAAGATATTCCTTCGCGGAATGAATTACGCTAATCCAGATTTACTGTTGTTTACAAAAAGCCGATGACAAAATAAAATATAATAATTTCTTTATTTTTCACCGCAGTAACTTTGACTACATAAATGGAAGTGGCGATAAGAGCCATAAGTTGAAAGCATAATGGCCAGTAATGTAAGCAAAGAAAAGCTCGTATCGCTACATCGATCACGGCATTAGCTAACACGGAAACATGACAGAAACCCATAACAAACAAATCCCTGGAGTAATAAAGAGCTGCAGTATCTATGAACCCATTGGATATTGCCGTTGTGAAGATTAAGAGATTAGGCACGACCGCGATGCTATTGAACAGGATATTATGTAAACAATAAACATGGTTTTACATATGAAAATTTACTAAAATAATCGCCCGACGTGGGTAGAAAGGTTCAACACCCACATATTACCATTGTACGGACTGCAGTGAATATTTATGTTCAAGCAAATGCTGTTTTTCATTCTCTTCGTTATCTACATGATTGTCGGTTGAATAAAATCGACCTTTTAAACGGTCTACACCCGGTGTTTTATTATCTAGCTTTTTACGCTTCAGGTATTCTAGACGCCTCTCCGGAGAGCCTTTGAACTTCAACATCGTGGAATATCTTAGTATATTATTTACTAGTTGCTCGAGGTGGGACTTTAGAAATTTTGTGACAAGGGTTTTTATAGTTTTTTTAAGACTGAGCTACAAATAATGTTTGTATCTTTATGAAACACCTAAAGCCTTTTCATTTGATATTTTCTGTATGAGAAAGTTACCAGAGGATGGGTTTGTATTTCTTATTTTAGAGTAGGGCAAATGTTGTTCAGAATAGTTGCTTACTTAGGTACGAACGAGCATAGAAAAGCAAACATTAGATTACAAAACTACTCTACATTGATAAAATTATCGCAGTAAGCACTTGTGAGTGGTCGTAACAACCTCTTTTTTTCATTATCCGTCCTCGAAAACTGGTAAGTGGGACATTACTCTACGTTAATATCTAGTGGTTGGAATTCAATGAACAATGTTTTGTTTTTGCCTACAATGATATTCTATAAAACAATACGTATATGTTTGCATAGAACAATTCATTGGCTTTGATTCATTCTAAAGTGTCATCACAATGTGAGTAATTTAAAACCATAATATTCATTTCATTATTAAAACTGCTAGAAATTCAATAAGGTATGAAAGTATTGAAGAAAAGACTTTAAACATTTTGTAGGTGCTTGGTTACAAAAGACAAAACCTTTAATTCATCGGCCTCAAATACAAAACTTAATAACACAAATAAACAATTAATACCGAAACCACTAAATAATGTTTTAATTAAAGATACATATCTGAGATTGTATCGCCTATTTCCTATTCCAATAAATTGTTAAGTTTTGATATCCACTAATTGATAAATTAAAAGATAATTAGCAATCTACTGAATCGGATTTAATTTATCATAGTCAATCTAAATTAAATTCCGTGTTTTTGCGACATCATAAAACCATCTTCTATATACTCATTAATTTAATTCACATCTAATTACATATGTTCATTTATAATTTTTTCTAACCGATAACCTGGTAAATTAGGCTGAACTTGTAATCTGCTATTGACTTCCCTATCCATATCGCTCTTTCAATCACAAACTTTTCAAAAATTTTAACGCATTCTGCCCATGACATTTCAACAATGCCAGATCTTCCTTCTTGCTCATATTCTTTATGAGCAAACTTGTCAAAATGATCATTCACGGCATCATTTTCATTATTATTGGTAATCTGTAATTCCTATTCTATCGTCCGTATTGCCTATTCAATACGTGTGCCATGTTTAAATTTTCCCGTAGCGGTTATAGTGTGAAGTCGTATGCGATTATCGTGCAACTCGTGTTCGGCCGTGGCCCCTCGGTGTAACGTTACTCACGATACATAATCAACGGCTATATCGTCACGGTTTCTTTCAAATCTCTATGGCTATTGTACACTTTAACTCTCATTTACGGTTAATTTTGCTTAGAAATAATTTCAGCTTCAGTTTCTTCACTAACGTCCTCTAGTTGCTCAGCTTTAGAATGTCTTTTCAAAATTGTGTGTTCTTGGCGTAGTTTTGCTTTGAAATTATCAAAGCTTTCTTGATTTCCCCTACTCCGTCTTGTTTATAATATTTCTTATTTATTTTCAAGATATGTTCTAATTCCAAATGGTGAAAGTAAATATTCTGTTTGATCGCAATGGGCTTCTTTTGTTGCCTCTTGGACCTTCGTTTCTTGTATACTTTTAGCATGAATATACATTCATCAATTTCCCCCATCGGATGTTTAAATTTCGATTGGGACTCCAATATGATTGATTCTTTCGAAATATTTGTTTGTTTATCTTTAACAATGATCGAAATAAAGACACACAATTTTCGTAAATGTTTACAACTAATCTGTTTCATTTTAATAGTTCAACAAAATTCATTGTGTTATTTAGGTTGTTGAGCACATTTTTTTTCGAAGTTATGTAGCAATGTATTAGCAATCTGTTTCAATACGATTTAGATTCTGATTGATCGTGTATTACGCTATGAGGGTACTGTTCTTTCCTTCTTTCTTATTTTTATGGACGCGTTTTCGTTAATTAGTAAATTTCGGTTTAAAGATAGCTTTATGAGCACGTTATAAAAATATATTTTATTTCGTTACACAGTTGACTCGCGATCGCGTCCTTCAATTGTCAAACACACACTGAACTTTGTGAAGGTCAAAGAACCCGTCGCCAGATGTTCTCTTATTTGCCACGTAACATGTTGCAGTGATAGCATACATAATATAATCTCTAATTAGTATGATAATATTGTCACGAAAAATCTAGCTTTTTTTATCTCAAGGTCGGAATATCTAATGCAAGTTCACATCGGGCGAATGTCGTAAACGCAACCTCCATACGAATGCGTTATAATGTTTTTACCTTCTTTCAGATGCCAAAGGTGTGCCCAACTGGAGCATATAAAACGCTCTGAAAGGCACTCCAGGGAACAACAATAGGGTGTTTTATGTTCAAAACTACATACAAGCGAATTATAAACGGCCGTTGTTTTAGCGTTACAAGTACACTTTCGGTATAAATTTGTATTTACATATAGCTAAATCGCAAGGGGAGAGCGAAGTTTCGAAACATTCAGACATCGAGAATTTTGAAGGGGTGGAATTTTGGTAGAAATTGTAGACCGTAAAGTCGGATACAATAGTAGGCATTAATACCCATTAGGGTGAGTATAACGAAATTGAACACAATGGGCAGTATTTTCCTAATTTCAATGTGCCTGCGGTTTTGCGCAGGAATAAAAAAATAAAAAAAATAAACGTGTTATGTTTATATGAGTTTTGCATATAGATACTACATGTACAATAATTAGGTATTCAGTTCAGATAATACAAGCTAGTTTTTTGTATTCGACCGTTAAGGCAGGTGTCACGAAACGGATGCCGACCGGCCAGTCGCTCTGTGGGTGCGGTCGGAAACAATAAATTCATAAAACGGCCTTTAAGCTGTAGTTCTGTTAATTAAACTAGTGTTTGATGTACTGTGTTATGTTAATACGTAGGCCGAAATAGTAGAAAATTAAAGAAGATGTTTAATTACAAAATTACTTACGTACTCAAGAGATTTTAGAATTAGCTGGCTTTTAATAAGGCTCTTCAAATAGATACATATTACTTTATTTATACGTAGACCTTGTTTAAGAAATCATGGTTTTTTCCTGGAAATCCCAGATTATTATGGCTCGATATTTGGTAACTATGGTAACTTGCTAATCAATAGAGATCCTTTTGTGTCATTGCGTATGAAAGTATCATACAAACATACGTGGTCGAACAAGTATAAGCCACCAATAGTTTTAACAAATTAATGGTAACAACTAGTATTGATCATCAAGACAAGTCTCAGATTTAGACAATATACATGCTTGTATATATAAATACATACTCGTATTAGTTAAGTTAGAGAAACTATGTGCAAACTTATAAATCCTTAGAAGAGTTATGTCTTAGATTCTCAGCTGTGTAATGTGTACAGTTTACAACTGCAGACATAGTTATAGCATTTGATCGAATGTTGCCGGTACCGCCATTTGAGCTGTCTTCCTATTAATAACCCTGGGAGTGCACACCCCTCCATATTTGTACTCCACGTAAAAACCTAATAAATAACTGTCGTCTACACGTAAACATTTATTTAGTCTCCAGTTCTCCACTTCCTTTCTTTCATACACAAATCAAAATATGCAACTTTGTCATTTAAAATCAGAGAATAAATTGTTTATGACTGTTTACTCCTGAGATCCCTGAGGGACTAATTTGAATAAATGTTAATTGAATTATATTTCCTTTTATAAAATTAAAGCGGATTCCGTCAAGATAATGTCACGAGTATTCGATGTTGTGCTTTTATTCGTAGGCAGTATAATTTCGTTGATATTTCCGTCCCCTGAATTTCCAATTAAAGTTTAGCGAGATGGTCAAACTCTGAGAGTCTTCGTTTGATAAAGTCATCGAAGTTAGTGACTGGTATATAACCTATAACTTTGGCGATTATCCCAAATTAAGTTTGAAAAAGCATATTGGTACTATTTATCTTAATATCTCGTCTCCACACTCCACCCTTTTACTAACCCTACATTTGCTGTAATAACTTTAATTACTAATAACCTTCATGATCAGTATTCATGAAAAAAACTACCTAATCAAGATTTTTTGTGCTTCTACCTTGGTACGAAACGCACTTTAGCTTACACCTCAGCAAAGTTTCCATAATGCAGACGGTTATTTTCTCCGGAATGAGACCATAAATTGCAGCCGACGACAAGTACTTACCTTCATGAAAGAACTATGTCCCGGCTTTCCTTAGCGCTTCAAGTATACCTAAATTAAGAAGAGGCTATTAAAGCGCCGTGTAAAGTAAAATAAAGTTCCTCCCTTTTATCATAAAGCGAAAATAAACAAGAAAAGCAGCTCTAGCGAAAAAAAAAATTTTTGTACTCAATCTTTAAATGTTATTTATCGATTCTACAATGAAATCTGTTCCGAATCCAATTTGTATTCAATATACCAACAATATTTTGTCTAAAAAACATATGAAGTGTGTCGGTTCCCGTGACACCAGCATTGACTTCCGATTCTGACATATGTGGTTCGTTATAAACCCTCAAATTGTTGCCTGTACAATGAATAAAACTACCTCACATCCACAGCTGAATTCATTGAGTCACGTATACGCAGGCCATCGCATCGCTACAATACTGAATATAAATATCGCACAGAACACAGGAAACCACCTAGGCTGTTATTACCTGTACTTATCGTAATTTTAGATATAATGTACATTTAGATACCACCTATTTCTACATGGGCTGGTTGAAATTAGTTCTCATCTGCATCCATTTTCCTAATAATTATCCACGAACCGCTATTTCCCTTCATTTACATATTACAGACGCATTCACAATTAACGCTGACGGAACGCTTAATTTTACCAACTTTGGCGAGCTTTGATCAGCTCAATTGTCTATTAGCGTCGTTCATAAAGACTTGGGGGCGCGTCAAACTTTCGAGTCGTCAGCTCGACGACTAATTGTTTCTCGAAGAATTAAAAGTACTTAATAACTGGTGTGTTCAAAATTGCGTGAGCGTCGTTCGGAAGTGGGCTACGCAGTCGACGGCATGCCAGTAGGGAAGCCCTGTGTATTGATCGCTCGCGCCCCACGCGTTATGACCATCGGCGACAGGAGGGCGCTCCCGGCTTCCCGTAAACACTCCGATGGGCTCAACATGTGTAATAGAAAAAATATTCCACGCAGCCAACGAGCTAATTCGGGACTTCTGAGAATCACTAACCATCTCAAGAGAGTTAATAAACAAACTTTTAATAAAAATACTGAAATAGGACTTACATTAATTAATTAATGTTACTTTACTCAAGAAAATTATGTTAGAGAGATAAGTACTTACTTCGATTTAATAAAAGCTCGTCTGTAGGGCGACAGTCTGTTTGTCGACCTCCACGACCCAAACTCTAAGGTCTTTGTACCAATGGCCCTGCGCCTAATCACCGACCCTGAGCCTGAAAGTTTATTGTCCTCCTATGAATAAAGTACCCAACGCAATTTCATACAAATTGTCGAACGCTCGACGTAATGCAATCAAATGACGTAAATAGCTGTAGAAACCCAAAATTTGTGTCCTGGGGTTATTTTATGTCTGCGAAAATACGAACATTTCGCTTCGAAGATAAGTCGGCAGTGAATCTGGATGGTTATTACCATTGCTAAAGATTTAGTCACATTCTGTAATGTGACTATATGTGTATATTTTGTATTCTTCGATTGTACTGTGTTCTACGTTGTGGTAAGTCTTAATCATTCAGTCTGTTTATTTGTTATTCCATTGTAATCTCCCTAATGGAACTGTGTTTCTTTTGAACACAAGTATCCAAAGAAGCGGAGATTTGTCCCAGTTTGTAGTCCAGTGTTTTCAATACAAACATTGCGTCGCCGCTCGGACGCAAACATCCCGTGAGTGAAGGAAGTGGGTTAACCAAATATAATCTAATCACTTTACGATTAAGTTGCTCCGTTGTTTCAATTTACTCTGCACACACGGATTGCTTCACCCTTATCGTGTTACCATCCGTTAGTCAAAAGAGTTAAGGAACTATATCTTGTTATTACTGGAATGGAATTCATCTTTGTTTATCCAACGGGCGTGAATGCGGGTGCATTGTGCTGTCATCCTGTCGTTTGTGCCCCGATGTTGCAGTGGTTCCGCAAAACTGATAAACAAGATAAAGTGTTCGTTTAACGCCTACCTGTATCTACGAGTCGTGGTGTATCCGGACGGTCAACGGAAATTGCCCAACCCGAGAGGGTTATGGCATGGCAGAGGGGAAATATCCAAGATATTTTCTTGTAGGGGAACGAAGATTTAGGGCGTGAGATAGAGGGCACCTCCATGTTTATCTTCGCTGGGAGCCCGTTGATATATTCGATCTTCATCGGAGCATTTTGTCAGTGCGAGTCCAGAATTTCATTAGGGCTTACCCTCGAGTCAATAGAATTTATTGGCAGTTATATTAGTGTAATTTTTTGGGACTTGTAGTAAAACTGTAATCGCAAGCGATTTCGTTTATTGACATTCGAACAAAACGTGGTACGGAAGCTCATCTATTCATCTATTCAGTACGTAATCGCACGTTCGTCTCGGTAATCTGTTCTATTGTTTGAACAGCTATTGTCACAGACTACATATATTGTACGTTTGTGTACGGAGTCGAAGTACACAACGGTTAACGGCACAAATCTAAACGTAACTCACATTATCGTGACTTTGACTAAACTTTGCTCAAGCGTGTGAACTTGCAATAAGTTGGAACTATTGAACAATCAAGTACAATTAAACCAAACGTCGAACAGCTTTTAAAACTATTAGCAATACATTCCGTTTGAGTTTAATTCACTCCTTGAAATTTGCAGTACCTTCAAGATCATCAATTATTACAGATTGCTACTCTATTTATTACCTATGCTAGTTAACTTGCAATCACCACTTCCTAAATAACAACACCCGCGTCATCCTGTCCTATACTTTTCCTCCAGTTTCAAAGAACGTATAAATCATGACGATCTTAATACCCGCTTATTTGCACCACCGGTATAATCTAAAGCACATAATATAATCCTGAATAGATCGCATGATCGATGTACTACAAGGCATTATATGTCTCAGCCGAGATTTCCGCCGGATAGCGTCTTGCAATACCTTCTTCGTTGTTTCATTCAAACGTGCCCCGAGTTTTAAAAGGGCTCATTAAACGTTTAAAGATTCTTACCTGTCTCTGTGCATAAGTTTACTTTACGAAATTTGCATGCTTTTTATACAAACTTTGTCGATAGCAGATTTCCATAGTAATATGGGAAGGATACAATGAAACAGCTATTAGGTGTCTTCGGGATTAATGAGATCGACTCTCTCCGTGTGCCGTTTCCGGGATGCAAGTTCCGATCAGCCAAAAAAATACTTAAAATTCTGAAATACTGAAGGAACTCTTTATAACGGCCAAGTGAAAAGATCTTATAAGATAATTATGTTATAATTGATTAGTATGGTTTGGTCATTTGTAGCTTAAACCACACTGGAATAGCACATAAGCTCGCTCAAACCTTAGGCTTTCACATTCAATAATTATCATTCAAGCTTCATTGACCTGACACACCTTGATATCGACGCTTTTAGCTTCACCTATAGTCAAAACGTGGTAGGAATACATATGTACAGCATACATACATATATAAACGATATCAAGAAAGACATCTGACTCCGATTGCCTCAGATATGTTAAACCATCAGCCTTATCGCGTATCGTGTTGGTCATTACGGTGTATCAGAAACTTTTGGTGTCTTGATACTCTTGATATAAAGAATATTGTGGTTTCGGAATGATATCGAATGATAAGAGGTCATTACAGCCTGCCGGTAGGTACGGCAGTATATTCATTTTCGAAAAGAAAGTTTTAAAACTTATGCATGCATATATTCGTTAGTGACTGAAAATTTCTAGAAATACTTTGATTATGAAGTCTTCTTTCTTTTCGTGTGGTTAGTGACTAACCTGGTATTAGAGTTTTAAAGCCGCCCATGGGCCTCTGACTTGGCCTCACATGCCGTCGAGAAATATCTCTCAAGCATGCCGGTTTCCTCACGATGTTTTCCTCCACCGTTTTTGAAGCAAGTGACAATTATACAATACGCACATAAATCCGAAAAGTCAGAGGTGCGTGCCTTGGGTTCGATCTCGAGACCTATGGATAACTTGGCAGAAGAAGAGAATATGAAGTTATTGTGTAGAATTATTCAAATAATTACAGTATCAACAAAGCAGCAATCAAACTATCAATCAACAGTTAGTTCAGCAACACCAAGAATCCGCCGATCCTTCCTCATTACATCTGTTATTATAAACTAGTACCATACGGATTGTTTCCTACATAATCAAATTCGTCTGCTTCGTGAGCTTCCTATTTCATAGTTTGTGTTTACACGCTCCGCTGAGCTGATTGTCTAGTGGAACTTACTTGAGCACCACAAAATGTAAACAATGCTCTGAAATCTTCGTTAACTGCTTTCGTAGAGTTGTTAAAAGGAATTACTGGCTAATTAGCAAGTTCTTGATTGCTCTGTTCTAGACAATCGTTTACTAGATTCCCAGCATGATCTTCACCGTTCTCACAATTTAGCAATAAAATATTATCAAGGGATGGACTTAAAAGTTAATTTAAAACACCCGCTAAAAGAAATAAGATGGCCTTATTTGCAGCTGTATAAAATGACAAGTTAAAAGTGGGAGCCAAGTTTGGTAAATAATTTAGGTCAGTTGCCACGCCGTTCGTGGACAAATTGCTCGTTTCCAGCACTTCTTTGACCTAAAAGCTTTTATGCTAGTTAAAAAGTCTCAATTAGGTACTAAGAGCGGATCACGACAAGATTTTTCTCAAGGGGCAATTTAAGATGACTTCACTGTCGTGAATCAATTATGTATTTCGAACTTGGGTACTTTTTTTAAGTGGAATTGGAGTTTTCTCATTCGAAATTCTGGATGGTTGCATAAACGTCACACTTTTTAGCCCGTTTTGATTGAATAATCAATCAATAAAGTAGTAACATGCAGAATTTATTAATCCACGCCTTGAATTCGCGTTATGCAATGAAAATTAATGTCTGCGTATTACTACACGTAATAGTGGTTTTGTGTGGTAATTGTATTGCATCTAATTTATTAACACCTGTAAGAATGTGTTGCTCTGTTCTAGTTCCTTTCAATATTTATTTTGTATTTTCTCCTTCGTCTCTCAATGCCATTGTTTTCACTCTGTTATCCTCATGTTTCGCCTGAAAGCGTCGGTTTCTGTAGAGATAGTGAGTATTTTAATCATAACAACATTCAGTGCAGGCAGGCAACCCATTGTGTTGGCCACAGCTGTGCTTGACGACCCGACGTCCTTTAAATACAAATCATTGTCAAGTTCAACAGAAGAAACGCGTGAATACTCGGTAATATACAGCTTTTAAATTCTTTGAAATAGACCAACATAAACTTAATGCTACTGCAACCTAACAGAATTTAAAGCATTGTCCAATAAAGGGTTCCCAAAGTTTAGAAACAATGAATATGTAATGCCTAATTCATATAGTCGCTTTATTGAAGCAATTTTTTGTTTCTACAAAACTAAATAAAAATTACGCAAACAACCACTCTTGCAACCTGTAACCGCCAAGCATATTATGTAAAGTCTATGGTCAAGTCATGATATGCGCGTCTAACAGATTGACATGCTGTTGAACACATTTGTAAGTAACGATTATTAGATCTCAAGTTACTTCCTACATTTGCGGTTTCACGCAAACCCACATAATAGCTTCGTATGTGGGATTTATCAGATGATTTCTCAGACATGCAAACAGAATTTATTGCCACCCCAAGTTTAGTTCGTATTCCGCATTATAACTTCATATAACTTATTCAATATGATATACGTTTCGAATTTTTAAAACGTGTGAAAATTCGTTTCAATGTCACAATCCGCCTCCAACTGAAAAACTCATTCAAATTATCATAAACATAATGCATGCCAATTTGATAAATAACTTTGAATTTACTTTGGGAAAAACTTTTTATCGGTATTATTTATTTGTAAGACGGTGACACTTCATGTTTTGGAAATACCCATGAATTGCCCGCGCCAGGTCTTTGTTCAGATACATAACTAAAGCCAATTACATCGACGATTTTCCAGTCCGTATCTCGTGTATATCTCTCTACAGTTCCTGTATTGTCGACTTCAACAGATCGCTCGAGTTCATGATTTATATTGAAATCTGAGCGTGCCAATTCATTCGTGATCAGACTTCGCATTTGTCTTTCGAAATTGGATAGCGAATAAAAAATATAGGTGTTTCCGTATTCGCTTTGTGGTTCAAGTTCAAGATTCCCCCCGCCTGGGTTATTGACCGGCCTCGGTACATGCGCGACGGGCCAACTAACTTTTCATGCTTTACGATTTTCCCGAACACCCACACAATTGAAAATCTAGCTTTGAAATTACAAATCCCAGGATTGTTGACTGAAATCTCGTGTTTACTATCTACTGTTGTCTCGATTTATATCCTACAACAGCGTCTTTACTCTACGATGCTGCGTTCATTCAACATTTTGGGGTATTGATTATCCTCTTATCTGGAGCGGTTGTGTTTGAACTAGGCTTCGTTAATCCCTTTTATTGCCCTTTGAGACTTAACTACAATCGGCGGAGGACATTCATTTGGTTTTTGAAACCGGTCACTTATTTCTTTGTTTGCGTCCGGTTCTGTGGCTTTGTATTTTATCTCTCTAGTTCTAAAAAGTTTAACAGCTTAATGTTGTATAACTGTATGAAAAGTTATTTCTCTGTCATTAGATATGACCACAAAGCTTGTTTGTATCATAGTCGGTAATATCAAAGCTTTGTGGTAGTTGGAAACTGTTTCAAACGGTTCGGCTCATGGTGGCGACTAGTCGTCGATTTGAGGGAACAATGGTGCGTTGGTGATGTTATTGATTGGTAGCAACAGGTGGCTGGGGCGTCCCCCCCGCTTACTGCTCCGCACCATCACCTTCACTTTCTTCTCGGAGACCAAACAAAGCTTTTAAGAAATCTCCAACATCCTGCAAAAGGCATCCATTATTGAAAACTACGTAATGTTGAATTATTAAGTTTCCTTTGTTCTACCTTTTTCTGGAGCTGTAAATCTTCATTATAAAGTTTTTCGTAAGGTATTTTGTTATTATTATTTGCCACCTAATTACGTCTATGATAAACGACTTTAAACCCCCGTTAATAAAATTGGAACTGCTCTAAGTCAAAAGAAAAATGACAATTAACGCTAAGTATTTTAATAATGAAAATAAATACACAGCTGCCCGCTAATGGAACACTGCTTCTTAATTAAAATCTGTGAGAATTGCGTTTTAACTGTTCGTTCTAGTGCTGTAATCGTGATGTCGAGGTTGTTGTTTCTTGTACTTTTATCTTTACTGGCGTATCAAGTCGATAGCAACGTAAGCGTGTTTATCCGCCGGCGATCAATCTCTCCCAGTCAATTTGTTCGGTGTGTTGTGTGTAAATCGGTTCCCGTGCGCTGCGACCGCCGTAGTTGGTTGCAATTTATCGATAAGCTGTGACTGTTTACTCTACTACCCTCCCTAGTTGTCGGCAGCGCGCAACGTGGTGATGACGCTGATAAATGGATTGTTGATTGTACTTGGGAACCATAAAATATAGAAACTTGAGGTAACTCGACCCATCTGCATATTCCTCTTTGAAGGTTACATATAATTATGTCTGACATCAACGTTAAGTGGTTATGTGATTAGCTTTGTCATGGATTTTACCTAAATACGTGGTTACCATTATTCTATTTTTAGTTTCCGCTTGTTTAATGGAAAAAACGTATGAATTCACTCAGCCATGTCTAAGTTGGTTTTATCGCCTTGTATATTTAATGCTATCGTCTTCCGTATCGTCTGTGCTTATTAATTTTGGGCCTTCATTTATTCAGGTTTCTGACTTCTTACTTATTTATATTAGAGCGAGAATGATTTTAATTAAAATTTGTTCCTGGATTCTGTTTCGGTATAAGATAACCGAGGAAGAAACAAATTATGGACGGCTTCCCTATACCTATGTCTAAAGAAAATGGCAAGTTCATCAAAACGTAGGATCATATGTTTGAAATGACAATAATGTAAAACATGCACCACTGGAAATTAAAATGTTTACCACAGAAGAGCATTGGAACTGTCAAGTCTTACGATAACTGTACGATATTAATCTAACATTCATTGCATTGTACCAAATGGGCGGATGTTATTGTGTATTCCATACGCGACGAGTGTTGACAAAACGTCGAACGTCGATGTCAAGTGCTTTCAGAATTAACTACGAATTCCGTACTTATAAGGAAAACGTTGTTATAACAACCAATCACGATTGCGAAGAGCGGACACAAACCGTTAAACTTGTTGTCAATACTCTGGTAAAAGTTACAATATTACCAATCTATTATTGTCTCCTGTCTCTTTCACTGTCGTCTTCTCATTCAGAGAAGGCACGAGCATTGATCACCACGCTTGCTCAAGACGGGTTGGCGATTTCCGACTATGTCCATGATGTCCAAGATAAACTCAGAAAGTACATATATATGAATTGAAAAAGTCACATGGATTTGGTACTTGCCAGGATTGAAAGATCTTAACCACTGAGCCATCACGAGCGTTACAACTTACAATAGGTATCTATAAGTATTATTTTGGAAGTTGAGCACGAAAATAATGAAACCAAAAAAATACCACACTGATCTTATGACAAAGCCAAGGACACCTAAGTTTTACTACTTGGGTTTCCAATTTGGGAGAGTAATAATCATGGAATATTTTTCTAGGGTTCTAGACCGAGACATCAAAGAACTAGAGATGAAAGTGAATACTCGTTGAGTGTTATTTTATTACAAAGAGCATTTGTCTACAAAGGACACCTGAGAGAGAAATACAGATTTTCTAAGAGCACTATGCTAAAAATCCTTTAAGAATAATAAGAAAAAGTGGATAGTCACTTCAATAATCCAAGATAAAATATCACTGGAGAAAATCAACTAACCTTTAAAATCCTTCAGTTTTAAACAAAGAAAATTAGAAGCACAAGGTTTTCAAAAACTGCTTTATTTCCTCAGGGAAGCAATAAATATAATAACATCGCAATAATAATGTAAGCTTTATAATCCATGCCGAATGAAAAAATATTGTATCGTAAAACTGAACAGACTCTCTTTACAGGTTTGGAAATAGGAAGCAATGAAAACGATCATAAAGAAGTTGTAAACTCCGGTTATTGTATTCTCTTTCATCAAAAACATTTTGGTCTGAGTTTAAAACTGGAAACTAAACTAAATAATAAACATTTCATCATTATTCACGTTAATTGAAAATGTTTTTGAAAGTTTACACAGGACTGACATATTCTTGAGTGAAGATCGCGAATCAGCAAACGTAAGGACACCCTCAGGGTAGGTGGAGCGACGATCTTCGCAGGGTGGCTGGTACCAGCTGGATGAGAGTTACCAAGAATCGTGCTGAATGGCGTACAATTAGAGAGGCCTATGTCCAGCGGTGGATTGCTACTGATGATGATGATGATGACACAGAAAAAATATTAGATTTTTATCATCTTCTAGAAAGCTGGTAAAAATTAAAACAGTATCTCACCTCTGTTAGTAACAGCGAAGTATTAAATTAGCGGTTTCGGAATCAATTAACATCAGGTTTTGCCGTTATTCGGTTAGTAGGGAACGATTTCGAGGTCGCAATTTAAGGCATCTTATGACCATAGCGTGCCTATGTATTTTAAAATCGGATGATTCTTCTCATTCGTTCTTGTCCTTTTGGCGCTAAAACCTTAGTTATACTAAGGTTTTTCTATCACTGCCTATAATACCAGCCTATTACTATCCTACACCACACGAGCAAAGGCCTATACTCATACCGAGAAGATACGAGCATTGATCACCACGCTTGCTCAAGATGGGTTGGCAATTTTAGACTTATATTGACTATAAGTCCAGGTTTCCTCACCATATTTCCTTCATCGATGTCAGTAATGTCCAAGATAAAATTAGAAAGTACATTTGAATTGAAAAATTCACATTGGTAGTTGCTTGGATTTGAATCCACAATGCATGTGAAGCGATCAAAGTCCATTCCCAGATTATCGTAAAGTACATCGTCAAGTAAAGTTGCAAGTATAGGAGGTCCTAACTTCATTATTAAGTACTAAATACTAATAACAAAAACGTCACCTGTCTGTAGCCCTTCATGTGAACATATGATTACTTCGTCAGGTGGCAACCGTCCAATTCATCCTTCAACAAAAAACCGGAACTCTAAGACGGGTGTATCGAACCACACATGTCTTCGTTATTTCTTACTTATTAAAGTTTTTTTGTCGTTTATAACGGCCTGTGATCCCGAAAGCATAAGGCAGTATTTAATATAATGCTATGCCCAAATCAGGTTCTGTAGTAGAGTTCGATTCAGCAGATAGTACCTAGGCCAGAAGCTAAATAATCTGTTTATGTAACCTTTTCCCAACTCCAGACTGATATTTCAGGCTGAAAACTGGCAAAAATCAAACGTCTAAAAAAAAGGAAAAAACAAAATACTTTTATTTGCGGTAAACATGACGCAAAGAAAGAATAAAAACATGAAAATAATAATTTTGGGGAAAATATGTGTCACATCCACGCAAAACGGCCATTGCTCAGCATAATGCTGCGACCCTTTGCGAGATAGAGCCTCAGCGCTGGTTTTCAGCGGCAGCCGGCGTTGACGTGATGACCGCAACCGGTGCAGTAAGTATATAGTAATGAATGATGAATGAATGAAATGCACCGATCCCAGCGTGGTTTAACCAGACTCGATAAATCGAATGAACCCCAAGATTTGCACTAGCCCATGAAGCCTCATGTTTCATGGGACTACAAAGGCCATTGCATATCTAGGAGTAGACCGGGGGGCGCGGGTAATGGTAAGGAAGACGTGCCCTTAGGATAAGGAAGGATTTGAGAGCCGTACCGGATATGCATCCTAGAGTAAGCATTGGAATAGTGGAGAGACGGGTGTTAATTATCTATGGATGGGCATCTTTTTACGACGTCGCAGCCAGGTGGCTTAGTCGATCTTCGCCTGTAAAATAACAAATTATGTAATAAAAAATAAAATAAATACAATACATAGTCCTAAACGTTTTTATACATATTATATTTAAAATGGCAACATTTCGTTCCGTCGGCGACTCACGCGCCGCAGCCGTTATAAATTTACAGAAACAAGATGGCATTCCTACGCATCGTCAGCATCGATGCCAGCCGTCATCTGACTATCTCAACCCACATTTAAACTACACAGTGCTAACGAATATTCTAAGGTTATTACAGACCTAGTTGCTAGTGTTAAGGCTTCTGTCTTCCACATAACACCTCATAGACATAACATGCCATTTAAAGTCTGAAAGGCCTGAAGTGAATAAGTCCCAATTCCGCAAACCAAAAGCTATAGCTAACACCAAAACCTTATCTTTCACCCAACTTTCCCCTACTAGTCCAGATAAGTGTTTGGCTCTATAAATCACTGTCGTTATCTTCGGCAAACAGCAATCGCGTCGATACATCACCTGTTATCATGAACTCCAAGCCGTGGGAACACCGTTCAACCGGTTCAACTAGGCCAGAGATTAGTATCGATAAAAGCTTGATAGAACTTCCATGTAATTAAGTAATGTAGCCTTTAGTACGAATCATGAAACTCTTAAGCGTTTTTGCCGTCAAACTCATGAAAGAGATGTGGACACAATATTGTGAAGTTTAAAATCAATATGATTATGATTCCGATTTCTAAGCAGTAGGCAGTTCTGTGCTATGCTGATAAGGAATACAAAAAAAAGTGTTCTGACCAACATAACAGCGCAACTAATATTATTAGAGGATCTATAAAATATTTCCCTAACTCATTTATGACAGGCAGAACTACACCAAATTTTTTTTTGTGAGTAGTAGTCCTAACACTAGATACATCAATCTAAATAATAATATTTATGATAAATACAAATAAATAAACTGCCTAGCCTTTTCCCAACTATGTTGGGGTCGGCTTCCGGTCTAACCGGATGCAGCTGAATACCAATATTTTACATGGAGCGACTGCTTATCTGACCTCCACAACCCAGTTACTGGGTAGCACGACAAGACTGGGTGGCTGGGACTGGGTGGTAAGACTGGTTGTCAGACTTTCGGGCTTCTGACGACCCATAACAACTGTCAAAGATCCACGAATGACAGCCGAGACCAACGGCTTAGCGAGCTTTCCGAGGCACGGAGGAGTCTCGGTATGTAAAGATGGTCAACCGTCCGCGGACCAACCCCAGCAAGCTTAGCTAGCCACGAGCTCCTAAGCAATATTTATGATAGGACAAATCAAATGTGATGACCTGCCCTCTGAATTTTAAAAGGTTCTAATTAATTATGTACCAACAGCGTAGGCTTGCCGAAAGCAAACACTAGAAAGACTATATAATAACTAATATAATGCTAACACTAGATACATACGTACCAAAATGTCTATTAGGTTTTGTTGACAACAAACCATCATAGCCTATAATTATTTCATAGAAAATAATTTAACCTATCCTATACTATAATAAAATGAGCAATATTTGTATTAAAAAAAAAGAAAAAAACAAAACATATATATAAATATTTGTAATCACGTTCTCGAAAACGGCTCTAACGATTTCGATGAAAGTTGCTACTTTTTTAAGGGGGCGAAAAATCGATCTAGTTATGTCTCATTTCTGGGAAAATTCTCAAGATCATCAAGTCTGACCAAGATTACCTTTGTCTGGACTTTAAAAGAGACTGCAATCTCTGAGTTTGTTTCGGCCTTTGTTCTCAGAGTAGTCAGATAGGAAAGGCCGACCTCATGTAGCTTTTTTTTTTATATGACGTGTAAATCTGTTTATATTTTGTAAAATTAATTCCGATATCCTATTTACAGAATAAACAATTTCATTTCATTTCGATGGTACTTAATCGCGAAATGTTTGTGGTTATATTGAAAATTTGCAGAACCGTTTGCCTCAGGCAGCTGAATGTTTGATAGGTAGATTAAACTGACCACTAGAATGAAAAATGATATCATCCTGTAAACGCCCACCATGCCACAGATTGCCTAGCATAATATTACTGACTAACTGAGCACGAGTTTCCTAATAACCTTCTAAATTAAACGGTCAAGTTTCCCGTAGATCTAAATCATATTGGCCACTACTGCTGGTACAACAGCTGTTACATACATATTAATGAAGTATCGGTAATGCTCTATGTGATTATTACTTTGCTCAAAAGTTATACGATGTAGAAGGTCATGCCAAGTTTATACGAGTAATATTGCTGAAATGGTGACAATGACTTTCCTGAACACGCCCACGATATAAATACTCGAGGACTACTTGAATACGTCTGTTAAGAATACGTAGGTAAACCATTAGATGATCTCAAAGTTATAGTTTAACGGGTAAATATTGCTGTCTAACCTCTTGACCCTTTGCCGTCGGGAAACCCTTAACCGTCGCTAACAACACCCATGGGCCTCTAAAGGGGGACGCCCGTTCCTATTCTGTGTCTCGTCTCGGCTACCAAAAGAGCCGGAAATCCTAGTGGATATCCTGACTAACCCTGAGTCTCGGTTAGTTGTTAACAATTAATGTTATAACGAAGTCATTACACCCAAAATTGGGCTAAATATAGCGCTTTGCTTCAAAAATCATGTTATATTACAAATGATTATCATTGCGGGTAGTGTCCTAAAAAGGTTTGGATGTTTCCTTGTTCCTCAATCACGCTCTAACGGCTGTATGGATTTCGATGAAAAACTTACCTTAACTTACATTAGAAGGACCTTCAAATGCGCGAGCGCAACGGCAATACATTTGTGTGCGAGCGATAGAGATAAGTAATGAGGGGTCATTGTACGAAATTCTTTCTGCTTCGCGACCTGACTTTAGACTCTTCTAGATTAACATAGGATACTTTTAATACCTTACAGTAGTTTCTTTAGGATTCGAATGAAACCGAGGGCAATAGCTAGTACAATTTAGAAGTGTTTTTAGTTTAAGTTAAATAATAATAAATTAGTATTTGGACCGATGTTGTTTTACAATTTTTCAAAACCCAACACTACTATGGTGGTAAAGTTCAGTCCCACCCTACCCCCAGGGTTATGGTGGGCCCGGAGTGCTAATATTAACGACACCACCACGTTCATAAAATATTTTGATATCTATGTAAAAAAAAAACACTTTTCAGTAATGAATTTCGGATCATATGTCAGTGTTTTTGCAGTTAAGTATTCGTTTATTCAATAAAGATGCGAAATATTATCGCCAGGTTTCAATAGCTACAGTTCAACACTCAATAACAAAGGATTTTGATGACTCTTTTTTATATAATATTTTCTTTATTTGCTTATTTCAAAATAACCTTCAAGCTTAAAGAGATTCCCATTATAATTGAATTCGTTAACAAGCTGTTATAATATATAATAATAACAATAAATACCTATGTTTAGAATACACTGCCAAATACGATACTCCAATTTTCCTTCCCTGTTGAATGGCTCTGGTAGTAGAAATTATGCACAAGTACCTACCTACAGAATGTTTCCTTATATTACACCTTTGCTACCACAAAACAGTCAAAAATAACACAAACTGTTTTGTAATAACTTAAAGTTGCAATGCGCATTTAATTAATAGTCCCGTCGGAATTCCCCGAAGCTTCCATATTCTATATCGTTATTAAACTACATACGTCTGTGCTACAAAAGTTATCACTCCACGGTTTATCAAACGCAGGGTAACAGCACAAGTTCATTAGCACTGGCTGATAACGTGACGTGGCCGTTTTAACCCCAAATCGAGGAAACAGAAGCACAAACTCTAACTTTTCTAATAATAAAAATCCAACGTCTGTTGTTTTTACACTTGGCACACGTATGACGTAACTTTCGATATCAAATTATGGTTTCAGGTAGATGCATGTGTAGCTGATCTAAGGCAAAACTCACGGCTGAAGGCTTTCTTTAAAAAAAAACATATTTTTTATTTTCACTTATATTCTAATGAGTCATGATGTTCTCATAACATAAAGAGCGGAAGAGAAAAGTCTCATTATACCGCATTTGATAACAACAACATCATTATAATAAACGACAGCTATATTTGAGCCTCATTTATTGATTGAATAAACTAACAACAATTATGTTGGTAAACAATAAATACCTATGCTTATATCAGATGCAGCCCGATCAGTCAATAAATACAGAAGCCTTATCTTAGAACACGTTAGCGTAATTCTAAGCAACGAACATTTATACCTATGTCAGTTTCATGGGTATAAAATTTACCTGAGGCCTACCGATGCCGTTATAAGTGTGTAACAGACAGCTGTGCTGCTGGGGAGTTTGTTCCGCCACTTCTTCTTCCCAGCTAAGCACTAGGAAGTGGTGAAGGGTGGGCGTTTTTGGGGCACTGTCTTATGTAATTTTGACGTTTGAAAAGTGCTGATTCTCAGCCTATTTTGAATAAATGACTTTTGAACTTTGTTTTTTTGTTGAATTTTGAATGAATGAAATAGCTTCGATCTTCTTGCCTTTGACGAACAGTAGTTAGTAAAAGCTCAGCTGGTGAGTCGTAAATATAGATTTACGACTAACCAGCTGAGCTTTGCAAAATACATGAATAGTCATATATTTTTTGCTTACGTTTGATATTCAGAAATGCCTTTATTTAGTCGATTCCTAAGAAAAAGTAACCAAGCGGTTTTATTATTACGTATGTATTCCACCAGGGATTTTATTATTATTTTTCATTCATTTTCTTTATGGCACCTCTTTAGGTCCTATCCGAATATTAAAAAATATTTGGCCTAGGTCGTAAAGAGAGCAAAATTGTTTCGCTGTTACACCTATAAAAATCAATTGCCGTGCATTAGTCTCACAAAAACTCGAAAATGGGTCAACCAAATTGTTTTTTTTTAAATTTATTTAAATTTGATAAACCCGAAGGAACAACCGAAAATCTAAATTGAAATTTTGACAGGACAGCGTCTGACGGGTTAGCTAGTGTTTATTACATTTTTCTGCAGCTAATGTTGCATCGGTCCTTTGTTTTAAATTCTCTCCTCTTTCGCTCCGTTCAACATTCTCGCTAGAATTTTACCCCACGAAACAGCCTCAAAGTCAGCACACATAACATTATGTTTTATTGCCCCATAGTGAAGTCGTATCTATAGCCAATTGCTTAGCATATTTACGAGAATATACGACGATGGGCACATTTCCCGATTTTATATTAGCCAAATAAATAATAATATTTATGATAAATACAAATAAATAAACTGCCTAGCCTTTTCCCAAGTATGTTGGGGTCGACTTGCAGTCTAAACGGATGTAGCTGAATACCAACCAGTATTTTACATGGAGCGAGTGCCTATCCGACCTCCACAACCCAGTAACTGGGTAATATGATAGCCCTTGGTAAGACAGGACTGGTAGTCAGACTTTCGGGCTTCTGACGACACGTAACGACTGTCAAAGATCCACGAATGACAGCCAGCACCAACGGCTTAACGTGCTTTCTGAGGTATAGAGGAATCTAGGTATGTAAAGATGGTCACCCATCCACGGACCAACCCCAGTAAGCTTAGCTTAACCTGATGGATGGACCCGTGCGGCTGTTATAACTTAGCCACAACAATATTTGCTATCCATCATAGCAATATTAATGATAGAACAAAAGAAATTAATGACTTGCCCTTTTAATTTTAAAAAGTTATAATTAATTCCGTACCAACAGCGTAGGTTTGCCGAAAGCACTAGACTAGAAAGTTTTCTTGATTGATTATGTTGTTTTATACATAGCCAGAACAATTATAAAACAGCGTGTAAACTGTTGGCGAAGTAGAAATATCTACTCCAAAGTTTAATTAATTATACAGTTGTATACACTTAATTAACTAATAATAATAGTTTATTGTCACAAAGAAACATACATTAGTATACACTGATTAACAAGATGCTAACTACGCAGCATAAGTCTGTCAGATATTGTGAGCCCTGCCTCTTAAACTACGATAACCTGTATCTTAAGAGACAGTGTTCAGCTGTGAGGTTACTCAAAAATAGGGATTATACAACTGCGGACTGTGCCAACCTATTGTTAGTATTAACAGTTAGATATTTTACTTTTAATTTTTAAACATATTATATTCTAAGATTTATTTTTATTTTTATAAAATAACAATTAAATACCTATGTAATATGAATGGGTGAATGTATGTGGGGACGTATTTATGATGTATGTGTGGTGAGTTTTTGTATGAGAGTAGTGAGTGCGAGGTGTTTGTCATACGTGAAGAAATATAAGTGCAAAATAATGCAATATTAGGCAATGTATTTGAGTAGTGATTCAGTTTGTGCATAGTCCTGTACAAGTAGCCATTCCATAACTTTAGATTTTAATTCAATTTTTTTGCAATCGAGTATATTTAGTTCCTTATGATTTTTTTTGTAGATTAGAGTACTTAATGTAAAGTATTGGTGTTTGGCAAAAGCTGTTTTGTGTCGTATACCTGGGGGAATATTGGTTCGCTTGTTGGGATCAGACGGAGGGACACTGGAATGTCTTCTGAGAACGGATTGCAACACGAAAAGTTGACGAACTGTAAGTACCTTACAATCTGAGTAAAGTTGAATTGTTGGATAGCGATAAGGTTTTCGTAGCATCACTTTCAGTATTGTTCTCTGGGCTCTCTCCACTCTTAAGAAAAGTAGTTTTAGCGGCACCGCCCCATACATTGATGCAGTACCCAAGAACGGACTGACACTGAGCATAGAACACCATTTTTAGAGTATCAGGGTTTGCAGAAACTCTAAGTGACTTGAAGGTATATATTAGTCGCAGCGTTCTCCAGGTTAGGGCATCAACGTGTTTATTCCAGCGTAACCTATTTGAACACCAAGGTATTTGACGTGATCGGTACGCGTGAGTGTTGGACATTGGCACGAGGATGACAATTGTGAACAAGTGTGCGCTATTATAGAAAGCTCGTGGTCTGGTGCAGAGCTATGACGGATGGCGAATGGAATATATGATGTCTTGTTACAGTTGAGTGTAAGTGGGTTTAAGTTGAGCCATTTTATTATTTCACGTAGTGCCAATTCCGCACTACTTTTAACATTTTCCCATGTTGACCCGTCAATTATAACCACGGTGTCATCGGCATATACAAAGATGCTCGAGTTGGGGAGGGACATTCTGCATAAGTCATTAACAAATATTTGAAACAAAATAGGACCCAAAATGCTACCTTGGGGCACTCCGTAGGACACGGTTTCTTCATCGCTGAAGTAATTTTCAATTTGGGTTCTTTAGGTACCAAAATTGAAATTTACTTCAATTTACTTAATTATAATAAATGTTTTATATGCATTATAAATATATTTTCAAAATCTAATAAATGACGTCTGGAAGTGGATAATATTATGTAACTTAACAGTGTTCAAGAGATTGGTATCTAATCAAATTTCCACCCACCAGTCCCGTCACGCACAATTCACGAAGTTCTCGGTTCATTCAGCCTGATGACTGCGTTGTCCCCTATTAGCAATAGCAAAAAGTTCAACGTAAATAAAAAGTTCAAAGCAAATACTTCTACGTATCCCTTCAGAGAATGCAGACATGATGTCGATGACAATCGCCTAAAGGCTTGTGCAGACCAGCGTGACTTGTCGCGCGACGCGACACCGGTTATTGTTATACTGTGAAGTTTTCTTAGAAATTGTATTGTTCGTGTCGCGTCGCGCGACAAGTCGCGCTGGTCTACACAAGCCTTTAAGCAGGTTGCAGACCAAGAACTAAGCTAAGTTAGTTTAACTTAGTTCGCAAAGCTGAGGAAATTTTTCATACTTGAATTAACAGTTTGCACACACGTATGAGAAATTATGTCAGCTATGCTAAACTAAATCAGTTTAACTCTTAGTCTGCAACCCGCTTCACAGTTGAAGAAGACAATCAGAGAAAAGATATAAATGAGGACCAATTCGAAAGGTCGAAACAGGTGACCTACATTCTACAATATTACTTACGCCTCACCGAAAGTCATGAAAATTACAATAATATTATGTACAGTAATATATTAAAACAAATTAACCAAAACACTCGTTCCCATCAATTGGGGCGTTGTTTTTATTGTTATCTGTCGTGATAACAATGTTAATGTAACCTACTTACTTCTTGATGATGATAGTCACATAAGCTTTATTATAAACAGTTGCACGAGTTCTATTATGAAATATACGCAGTTAGTTTTATGTAGTCAGAACTTCGACTAGGTCATAAAATCAAAGGCAAAGATCCTGAAAATTACTGATCTTGATGGTAATTTTGTATTTGAAAATGGCTCAGTCTGCAATTCAAGGAATGTTTATATGGTTTAAGTATAGAATACAAGAAGGAAGCGTAAACAAAGAACGTGTAACAAAACCGAAATTCTGCAATAAAGAAGCCGCGCGCCCGATGGATTATCTTCTCATCAGCAAAAATGATTAACATAAATACAAAATTTCATCCCCTCTTTAACCCCTTTAGGGGACAAGTTTCTAATAATCCTCCCTTAAAGCTCACCTTCATTATAAGAACCTCTTGTGCAAAATTTCATGCTTTTAGATCCGTGTCTGTCAGTGAATTTAAGATGTTATTTAATAGATTCTAAGCTGGACTCTATCCAGTCGTCCTGATTTCTGACAAAGATCCTTTTGTTTCCACTCTGCGAAATATTTAATCATTGTTCTCCTGAACACACCCTTCCATAGACGCCATGTTTCTGTGTCGCTAACGTTATTTTCTTTTTATTTCAGGAGCGGCTTGGCGCGGCGTAACCGGCGGGCCGCGCCATGGGTAACAAGTGCTGCAGCCGCCGCCATGACCCAGATAGGCCTTTGGGTGAGTTTAGTGAGTTATACGACAATACCAAACATATTTGCTTCTTTATTTAATAGCACTAAGCCGGAGATTTACGTACGAAGTACTTTCAAATTCGTTTCACACTATCGGGGAGAAAATACCAGATAGTAAAACGAACTTAAAAACAGTTCCGACCGATGGCTTAGTTTTTTTTACCACAACCACATCATTAATTATGTTGATTGCACCTGACATTCAATCCTTAGGATCTACGGTCTCTAGTGCAGGGATTCTTTATTACTCTTCTTCAATGCTTCACCTATTCACTCATTACTAAGTATAGGTATTTTCCATTGCATTCCATATGTTTAAATCTTGAGCCTTCCGCACAAAATAAAGCGTTTTAGTTCTTATTTCATGCAAGTTCCATAATTTGGAAAAAAGCATTTTAGGACGTTTCAATTGGATCTTTATTTGATTGTACTATCTGTTTTAGTATAGGTTATACCTAATACAAATTGGAGAAACAACTAGCCAAGTTTGGAGTTCAAACTACTGGTGACTAATTTAACTTGAAACTTATTTGAGACAGTATCTCGGGATTGCTTACTTCTTAAAGGGTAAGGTGATGAATATTCAATGATTTTAAACTAAGTTCTCAGGTCAACAGGTCTCTATAACTTATTTATTAGTTCTCGGATCCCTTTTAGCTGTTCAACACTAAGTGAATATTGGCTCTATGTATATAATTGGTGTAACAAATGAAATCTTAGCCCATCTCTTACGACCGAACTAGTTTTGGGATACTGGAGATAGAAAAAACTATCTTTCTATGGTTTTAACATCCCATTATTCTGTCAGAGAATATGAAATTTTACGGAATGACATTCAATCAATGACAGGTAGAATTATACTGTCTGCCATCAATAGCCATCTGTCTCTTACTGAAAATAGGCTATTGGGTTCGGCCGTTATAGACGTCTAAGGTATCTTTAGATTGGCTAACAAAATGACATGCTACAAAATGACAAAACTCCTGATTGCACTCCAAATCTGACCGAAAAATACATATTAAAAAACCATTTTCTTCAAGGACAACTCCTAGACCGTTGTATTTTTATCTCAAAGCTATGAGCAACAAAAATGGATTCCTTTTAAACAGCCGAACGGAACCTATTTCCTTGAGAAGAACAATGGTGCTAGATTTTTTCGCACGATGTTAAAAACCGCCCATTAGACGCAATTCGCGTTCTTTCGTTACTATTCTACATAGCCGCCATTTTGAGGCCACATGCATTGTTTGGAAACAACATTAATTGCACCTCAATGGTCAAATGAATCAAACGCCAATTACAGATTCGATGTTAATAATTAATTGCACTCTGAAAGGTCAAGGGTGATTTAAACACCCAGAATTTAATCTGCAATAACACTTAAGAAATGTGTTGAGCCATTTAATACGCGTGTTGGTAAATTCAATTGTTAAGAACATAATTATGGTTACCCAAAAATCCTTCGCTAGATCTGGCTCGTGTGAATAGATTACCGTTCCTTCTACTTCAAGAGTTGAAGAAACACATAAAACGTGTCTGCTGTTTGCGAGACTCGTAAAAGTCAAGAGGAGGGTTAGAATATTTCAATGGTATGTCAATATTTAAACTAAAAGTAATGTTAACTTTCGTATCAAATAAATCCTCTTAGGATTCTTGATGACAGGTCCTTGAATCTACTTTAAATTAATAAGTAACAGCTTTGGTTCGGCTGGGGTCTTTTCTGTAACTAAGTATTACCTTACATAATTGATTCATTTTGGGTGAGGTTTAGTCTAAGAATTATCCGCTTCTTAGGGATTTCTTAGCTTTCCGACCCTTGTGCCAAAAAGGTGTGCTTTCGTGTGCGTTTTACGTGAACATGCAAAGTATTTCTCTTCGCTTGTTAATTTTTCTGTATCATCAACATCAATAGAAGACCGCAACAGGACTTAGGTCTCCCCAATCGCAAGCAATTCAAGTCGATCTTCGGATACTCTCATCCAGCTACCACCAGCCACCTTACGAAGATCGGCGCCCGCCAAGGATGGCGTCCTACCTTACGTCTGCCGATTCATTTTCACTCACTCCATACGTCTATCCCAACGGCCACCAATTCCAACACCAATTTACGGCTATTATGGCCGGTCCATGGCCACTTCAGTTTACTAAATGTATCATGTGTCTTTTCCCAACCAAGTTGGGGTCGGTTTCCAGTCTACACGCATGGAGATGAATACCAGTATTTTACACGGAGCGAACATATCTGACCTCCTCAACCCAGTTACTGGGTAACACGGTACCCCTTGGAAAGACGGTTACAGCTTGCTAACTCTATAGTTAGGAATAAATGATAACTACTAACTAAAAGCTTGTATCTTTCCAGTATATCCGGCGTACAAGAACGAGGCAGGGTTCACGGCATGCCCGTCGTCGTTGGAGACGCGGTACACCGGAGAGCCAAACACAAGAGTGCTGTCGCGTACTCCGGCAGACATCGTGCGCACACGTAATCCTGGCAAATGTGAGTATTCAACCAAATTTTTTAAGGTTAATAAGTGTTTTTACATCTCTTCAAGTAACCCAGATACCTGATGTGTCTAAGCTAAGTTTTAAAGACAAAATATTTCATTTTTTGTATGTTTGTTTGTTTGTAATGAATAAACTAAAAAACTACTGGACCGATTATAAAAATCATTTCACCAGTAGAATACTATATTATCGCTGAGTAACATAGGCTATAATTTATAATCATATCACGCGGGCGCACCCGCTGGTGGAAGCTAGTAGTAAATAAAAGCGTGATGTCAATGTTCTGCTTAGCACTGAAAGTTGAGAATCCAACAGTGCGCAGGCATTCATTTTGGTGTCGTTTATTTATTATTTATTTTATTTATTTATTTAACAGTTTATGTACACACATTATAAATAGACAAGAAGAAAGGAACAAAAAAAACGTACAAAGGTGATGCTTATTTCTAAAGAAATCTCTTCCAGCATACCTGCGATAGGAAAGTAGTTAAAGAGATGTAGACAACGTGTGTAAGATTAGAAGAGAAAATAATATACATAAAATAAAAATACTTAATTATTCGCTAATTTAACTACATACTTCTAAAATAAATAACCCTAAAATATATATACTTAATTATAATGTAATATAAAATAATAAATGCAAAATATGCAACTATGACGAAGTGGACAGATAGTGTTCTTTCACTCTTCTTTTAAAAACTGCAACAGTTTGGCAGTCCCTAATGTCAGGCGGAAGTGAATTCCACAACCGAACCGCGTGCACGCTGAAGGAGTAGGAGTAGAAGTCGGTTGAGTGGGGAGGGGATTTAAGGAGATTTCTAAGATGCGACCTGCAAGGTGCATCAGAAGGACGGGCGTAGGAAAAGCGTTCCCGCAGATAGGATGGCGTTTTCGGGTTGTGAAGGATGTTAAATAGCAGACACAATATCCGAGAGTTCCTGCGAAGTCGAATAGGGAGCCACTTGAGTATCTTGCGAAAGTTAGAAATGTGGTCATACTTTTTAAGGTTAAAAACAAAACGAATACAGATGTTTTGCAAACGTTCAAATTTATTTAAAAGCTCCTCGGTGGCATCCAAATAACAGGCATCAGCGTAGCATTTAGTGTTAGTGAAAACGGGATTTTGATTCTTGATTCTAATTTCGAATTTATTATTCTGCCTCCCCGTGTACCATGTTACTTGGGATTTAGGGTACGCCGTCAAATGTGTTTCTCTTCCATTCTCCCCCGTTAACTGTCCTTTACGTTCAAAATTAATTGAATAAGTCATAACGGAGCCATAAGAGTAATATTATCATCTCTCACAGAATTTGACCATTTTAGGTGATCTACAACATTCATATTCATTCTAATTTCACCAATTCCAGGTATAACGAATGGTGGTCGTCGCGTGGTGAAGGCCCTATGTGCCTACACGGCTCGCGCAGACTCAGATATTTCATTCCGCAAGGGTGACCGCATGGAAGTACTCAGTGACGCCGAACCTGATTGGTGGAGAGTCCTGCATCTCACGACGAGGAGAGAGGGACTCGTACCAGTCAACTTCGTTGCGGAAGAAAGCTCGGTGGAATGTGAAGAGTGAGTGTTTTCTGTAGCTTAAATACTAGAATAAGTCGTAAATAAATCGAGCGCTATAATCTCCTGGCAATGTTCTCACTGCTGGGTCTCTCCGCTCTGTGAGAGGGAGTGGTCTGTAATCCAACATGACCAGGCCCAGTACGGGTTAGTAGCCATAAGGATTAATTCATGAAAATGAGTGTCGTACTGTCCCATGAAAAAAGTATTACAGCTTACATATATTAGCGTTCTATTTATTTCCACCAAATATAACCTAACGTAGGTAGTCTTAATTTAGAAATAATTATACAATACTTAAAATAGGGATGATGCCTGGGTAAAAAAAAGAATTTCTAATTAGTCCGTCAGTCAGATAATAAAATAATATTAGACAAGTATTTTTTGTTTGATCATATTAATAAAAAAATACTTAGATAAAACGCAATTTAAGTTGGGAAGTGAGCTACGTCACAAGTAAATATAAAATCTACATAGTTGTGACGTCGTGGCACATCTTTATCTTTAGATTACTTAATAAAAGAAAAATACGTGTCCAATATTTTGTGATAATCTTTTTTTTTGTCATCATCCCTATTAAACAGGCTGGCTAACCCAACGCAATGTAAATACAGCCGTTCGCTACTCAATTTCTTACAGACCAACATCAGATGGACAACTAAACAGTTACTACAGATAACACTACTAATCCCTTACAGCTTCAACAAACTGACGGTAACAAAATTGGTGACGGGTTCAAAACCCTCTTCGTGTTATTAATCGGCGACTTTCCGCTAAAGGCCATCATCATGTTGCAGTTGGTTCTTTCCGCACGTCTCCCGGAAAGAGGCTGATAAGCTGCTATTGGCTGAAATCAACCCTCGAGGTACCTTCCTCGTGAGGCCAGCTGAACACAACCCTCACGGATTCAGCCTCAGTGTCAAAGACTGGGAGGAGGGAAGAGGGTATCATGTGAAGCATTACAAGATCAAGCCTTTGGATAATGGAGGGTTTTACATCGCGACGAATCAGACCTTTCCGAGCTTGCCGGCGCTTGTCATGTCGTATACGAGTGAGTTGGCTTTTTATTTTATTTGGTTTTTTTTATGAAGGCGTTTTTATTAAGTTCGTCATCTGATCCTAACTAGTATCAAAAATTCATAATACACTCCCAGTATTTTTCCCACGCTATTTTCACTTCAGTTTTGATTAAGTTATCCGTTTATAAATGATAACTTCTGCCCGCGACTGTGCTCCGCGAGCCTTCCTCAAGAATTGGGCTATCCGATGCAAAAATAATTTTTCAAATCCGAATGGTAGTTCCGGAGATTACCCCCTATATACAAACAATCAACCAAATAAATTTTACCTGTTTATAATATAGAAAAAAAATGCTCGAGTATTTGGTGCTCCTGAGACTTATAAGTTATACGTTCCTAGCTACCGTGGTCATGAAATGTGAGAGCAAGATGACATGCTTTTATAAACCGTCCTACACGCAAGGTTTATGACGGCTACTGTTACGAATCCTGGCTTTGTACTTAGAGCCCTCAGTTAGAGTTAGAGAGGTTAGAGAAATAGATGCAGTTTCACAGGGCGATAAACCACATCTCTTTCGCAACGGACAACACATAATTACTTTAACACTTCAAAACACGGCCCCTGCTAACATGAACACAACCCTATCTAAATAAAAGATACTAATGTTTTTTCAGAAAACGCGCTAGGTCTGTGCCATGTGCTCGCTCGGCCGTGTCCCAAGCCCGAGCCACAGATGTGGGACCTCGGACCCGAGTTACGGGACAAGTGGGAGATCCCGCGCGCTGAGATACAACTCATCAGGAAACTGGGGCAAGGCAACTTCGGAGAGGTGTACTATGGAAAGTGGCGAAATAATATTGAGGTAATGTTTTGGTTATAACGCATTCTTTTACTAAAGCCCCGTTTACACATGTGAGATTCTTTCCTGTGGCGTACAATAAAATTGGAAGCAACAAATAACTTCCATCGTCTAAAGATTGGAGAAGTTGCACCGTCTAAATAGTTTTTGGACTCTTTAAACACTGTTTAGACTAAGGCTGCCCAGGCAATTTTGAAGGGCCACCCAGTAATGCCTACAGTTATGGTAGATAACTATTAAAATTAAACAAAACTTTAAGTTACTCATACATTGTTAATCTAAAAAAAACTTCTCTGATACCTTTCGAAGAGGTTTTTATGCTTACAACTATCAATATTTGGCGACAAATAAGTCTGAAAATATGATTGATTGTTGGCTTTTTGAGAACGGGTTCATAAGAAGCAAAATATGTTTTAGACCTGGTTTGCAGTCCCTAAATCTATTGTTAAAAGACTATAGATGATAACTTTTGGCGAGCCAATTCAAATGCGGTGGAGAGCCAGTTGGTGGCCCGGGAGCCTGGGGTTGAGCAGCCTTGGTTTAGACGGTGACATTTTATTTTTGCTTCAAGTTATGGTACGCCACAGGAAATTAAATCGCACCGTGTAAATCAGACTTAACTATTTAAAAAAAAATTGCTAGGAAAGTTCGAACGGCCCCTGCGGCACTTTTACTCGATGGAAAAATTCATTTGGTTTTAAAAAAAAAACGGTTTTTAAAACTGCCTTACAAATGGCAAAAAGTTTTGAACCAACAAAATCTAAAAATCCTGTATGGCACCAATCAGAAAGTTCAATAATTATGATCCTATTCTCTGTAATAAACATGGCATCAGTAAAAGGAAGATCATTATATTTATTAGTTCATATGGATGTAAATTTTAGGTAAACGTATTTTCCTAGTAGGTAGGTAGTAGGTACCTATTTGACATCATCACATCACCAAATTACCAGGAATTATTACCAATATCCATCTTTTTTGCAACCTACCTTAAGGAAACGTAATAGCTTATCTATTACTATTTAACTTATTCATTAACGGTTGAACTAAAATCTGGGAAACATATATTTTATTCGTGTCGTTTACATAGTTTAGTAAATCATTTACAGACAATATATCGTGACTTAAGTTCTAACACCGCTGCGTCATGTTCGTGAACGGGCGCCGTCAGTGGGGACTGGTCATCTCTTAGCTGCCAAGGCTTATTTTGAATTTATTTTCATTCTTGAATTGTTTTTGCTTTATTACGGACGCTTTTAACGTGCACGTCTCTCTACATTATTCTCACATGTATAATTACAACATGAATGATGTAACCAATATTTTGTAACAATATTCTGATTTAAAAGAGTGTCCGTGGAGTTTCTTGCACGTTCTTCTCCATAGGAACCTACTACGCGTTGGAATGGGCAACTAGCTTCATATTTCTGACTGACCGACCCCTTGACAATTCAAAAGTGCCTGTAATTGGTTTATTTGAACTAAATGTTTTCTGTTTGAGTTGAGTTTGAGCGGATGTCAAAATACGCAACTTTTCCGGACAGAAAAAAAAAACCGTTTCATTTCTGTACAACACCGATACAAATTTGTCTTCCGCGGTGTTAGAACTAAAGGGTACACTAGTCGACGGCTCGAACTCGTTGGGGGGCGTGACTAATATGCATGCTAATTATTATTAGCCTAAATATTTATTCATTTAGTTTTATTTATTTGTCTAATGAAATAGACGATGATTTATAACGAAAACGATTTTATAAATAAAGCCCGTAAAATTTGATGAACTTTGGGCGTATAAATATTATGAAAAAAGTACTAGATGTACTCGTATTTACTCAAAATAAAATTATTTGAACTATTGAATAAATTATCTATCCCTGTATGGTTTCTATTTTGCCATTTTCTTACAACATAAGTTATTTATTTACGCTCAAAGACGAGTTAAAATTAGTGTTGAAATATGGAAGTTCCGGCGATAATAATTTCCAAACCAATATGTTTTTCCAATTCTGCTTCCATACAGGGCTAGATAATGACAAGACAAATTGATAAAAAAATTGCTTTGACCGTACACCGTCAAACAGACGAGTAATCACCATACTACGTTTGTATGGAAGAATGACGGACTAGCTTACCCTTAAGCGACGATGTCATGATTTCTTATTACTATGGATAGCAGCATTTTGAACACTGAATAATCAGTTCAGTAAAACGATACGAGTCAGGGAAATTAAAAATTTACCTAATCGACTACCAACCTCAATTTCCCGTCTAAAAAACTCTTTTGAAAAACAATTCATTAATAAAAAAAGATTAAGTCTTGTATATAAATTTATTCTTAAACAATTGTACTAACACCCATTTTCCCATTACAGGTCGCAGTAAAAACCCTAAGAGAAGGCACAATGTCGACACAAGCCTTCCTACAAGAGGCGGCCATTATGAAGAAGTTCCGTCACAAGCGATTAGTGGCGTTATACGCCGTCTGTTCCACACAAGAACCTGTCTACATCGTCCAAGAGTACATGACCAAGGGCTCACTACTCGAGTTCCTCAGAAACGGAGAGGGCAAGTTCCTCCAATTTGAAGACCTAGTGTACGTCGCCGCGCAAGTCGCGTCTGGCATGGAGTACTTAGAATCTAAAATGTTGATACACAGAGATTTAGCCGCTAGGAACGTGTTAATAGGTGAAAATAACGTAGCAAAAATATGTGACTTTGGACTAGCTAGGGTGATTGAAGACAACGAGTATTGTCCTAAACAGGGCTCCCGCTTCCCTGTAAAATGGACGGCGCCAGAAGCTATCATTTATGGAAGATTCTCCATCAAGAGTGACGTCTGGTCGTACGGTATTCTACTAATGGAACTGTTCACGTATGGACAGATACCGTACCCCGGACTACACGGCAAGGACGTCATCGAGCAAGTCGAACGGGGATACAGAATGCCCAAACCAGTCGGCCATTACCTCCCCGATGATATCTATAGACTGATGCTGCAATGCTGGGACGCCATTCCCGAAAAACGGCCCACGTTCGAATTCCTAAACCACTATTTCGAATCGTTCACAGTGACCAGTGAGATACCGTATAGAGAAGTGCAAGACTAGTGCTGTGATATAGTGAAATAATAACTTTGTATGTGCAGCGTGAGAGACGATGTGTAGGGTCCTCTTAGCAAATATTGGAATTATAATTCGTGTGTGGATCACGCACGAGGAACGTTCTAACAACGTATCCACACACACTTATAAAGCCACCTTTTAGTATTTTTATACTCAAAGCATTATTGAACTAAAACAATACAGGAATGTGTGAGCTTCTTTTTTATTGGTCGACGGCTTTTCTCTTCTGTTTTGTGAGTCAAAATTGGTATCGAAATACTTAGCCTAAGTCAATGAGAAAACACAGAAACTGATGTACGATTAAGTCCACTAAAATAAACGTAAGTACCTATGTATAGTATTGAGCAAATTCACTTTCAATATTATTTCTGTAGCTTTTAAGCACTGGTAGTGTTGTTTTGCATTTTGTACAAACTAAATTGTTCACTATGGCATAAACAATAAGGTTTAAAACGAAATGTAACTCGATATTTTCATATTCTAAAGTGATATGTGATATTTTTTTATCACTTAAGGCGACACTGGAGTAAGTCTAACATTTCAGAGTCCTACGCTTCACTTGTGCTTTGTAACTCCAAGTAATTCTAAAACCCACGCACAATTCCACATTTTGACTTGTTTTGCCAACGCCCTTGGCAATGACAAACAAACAGAACTGAGAAATTCCTCGAGGCTCCTTTGCAATATTATGTAAATGATATATAGAAAAAAATAACTTAAATCCTTTTAGTTGTCATGTAGCTCCCTCAATCAAAATTTTCTCTAGTAAGTACTTCATTGTGATAAAACTGTGCTCAATAAGTCCGTACAACACTTGCAAAGGGGCCAAGTACCCTACCTGTATAAAGACAAATAATACTAGCCTTAGGACCATATACCAAAGAGTTAATTGTACATTAAGAGCGAATGATAGATGTAGAGAGAAAGCGTATTTAATTTATAGCGTAATTAGACCTTGTGACCTGTTAATTATTTTGACCAATATTCCAATTTTTGACGCATGTATTAAACTCTAAAAAATATTAACTGTTAATATAATTGGATTCTAATATCGACTGATCAGCGATCCGATGTTTATTCTAGTAACCACGAAATTTAACCTCAAATTCGTTTTATTTTCATCGCCTAAAAGTATTAAAATGCTTTAACCACTTAATCGTTTTGTCGTCCTAGAACATGTATAAAGCCAATGAAAATAGTGTCTTAATAACATTCCAAATATTCAAACACGTTAAATTTGGACACTTTTGTATGAAAACGTTTAGATTTATAAGATTTTGTACATACAATGAAAATAAATGTCATTGATATAAATAATGTATTTTTATTTTTTTTACAGAATATTACATTTAATCTGCGTTTCTGATAAAAGTCTTCAGGCGTTTGGTTAAAAAAAAGAATTGTTCACTTTAAACCAATGATATATTTCAAGATAATTAAAGCAGGAACGCGGTAGACCAATGGGCAGAACTGTCTGCCAAGAAGGTTGAACGTGAACTGACTACCATTCCCATGACGTATCAAACCGTCATATAGATTATAAGCTGTCAGCGCCGACTAGGCGCTGATTCAGCATCAGCCCCTACAGACCAAGGGTATAACAGTTCACAATGTATTTACCAAACACGAGTTTTCCACTTAGACAAACATCAACTTTATGCAAGTGTAAATATAGTTGATTTTAGAAAGACTAGTACTGTTGAAAAGTCATAGCGCAAACTAAACCTTAACAGGTTTTTCCTAAAACTCGTGTTTGTTTACATGTTTGACAAATGAATTGCGAACGCAGATTACATTGGAATTTATGTCATTAATGCAGTCAGTAATTCACTTTGTTTTAAAATATTAAATTGATACAAAAACGAAATTTTACACACAAAATAGTTTGTAAAAGTAGTTACTATTCACCATTTCTCTTATTCATATTCGTCTTAAATAAAGACTTCATATCCTTTGGAGGATATTGGAGGATATCCTTTCGAGGAGCTCGTGGCTAAGTAACAACAGCCGCACTGGTCAATCCATCAGGTTAAGCTACGCTTGCCGGGGTTGGTCAGTGGATGGGTGACCATCTTTACATACCGAGAATCCTCCGTGCCTCGGAAAGCACGTTAAGCCGTTGGTCCCGGCTGTCATTCGTGGATCTTTGACAGTCGTTACGAGTCGTCAGAAGCCCGAAAGTCTGACACCAGTCTTACCAAGGGGTATCGTATTACCCAGTTACTGGGTCGTGGAGGTCAGATAGGCAGTCGCTCCATGTAAAATACTGGTATTCAGCTGCATCCGGTTAGACTGGAAGCCGACCCCAACATAGTTGGGAAAAGGCTAGGCAGAGAGAGATCCTTTGTGTATGCATATACAAGATGGTCATTAAACGAAATCCTCCTGCCCCCAGGGGGATCCGAAAATACTCCATATATGTTCGCGACTGTCGATAGTTTTCGAGATATAATTATTTTTATAAATTTCGAAGTCGCTTTAAAAAAAAACTATCTTTATTTTTACACGGCTTTTTCACATAATTTTTTGCAATTTTCATTGTTATGGAATAATCTATCAGACACAAAATAAACACCTTCCTATCATTAATTCAAGATAAAATTTATTTTGTCTAAAAAGAGGAATTTACGTTCCAGTAATACAGAGTCGACATTTCTACTTATTTATTTATTTTTTATACTAACGGTGCCCTTATTGCGTAATACACGATCAATGTGAATCTGAATCGTTTTGAAACAGATAGCTTCATAAGTTTGAAAAAAAAATCTGCTCAATCCGTAAATAACGCAATGAATGTTGTTGAACAGTCAAAATTAAACAGATTAGTCGTAATCGTTTACGTAAATGTGTTGCGCAATTAGATAGCTGGTTCCTAAATCATTTTTAAAACCTAGGCGAAATGTAGGCTTGGACAACATAACAAAAAAGTTGACTCGAATATTTCGACTCTGTGTCACTCGAACTTAAGTTCGAGAGATATAGAGTCGAAATATTCGAGTCAACTTATTCCCCCTTTTCGATCAAAAGTTTTGTATCTTGAATTAATGATAGGAAGATTACTATTGTATGTCTGAAAGAATATAACATAGCAATGGAAATTGCAAAAAAAAGCCGTGTTTAAATAAAGATATATTTTTTTAAAGAGGTCCCCATTAAATATTCATGAATATTTAAAAAAGTAATTATATCTAAAATAAATCTAATAATCAAGAATCGCGGAACATACATTTATTTTCGTATACAAGGGCATGATGTTTTTTTTTTTTTTTATGACGTCACTATTTGAACGACCCTTGTATATCTCTCTTTTACATTTCAGGGCGAAATCCACATTCAATACACATTTTTTTATGTCATAATCTCGTAGCAACTGACGTTCTGTAGTTTCTGCCTACCCCCATGGGGAGAAGGCGTGAGTTTATGTTTGTATGTAATCTCAAAGTTTTTGAGTAAAAAAAGTTTAGTAATTTACTAATTCATGTCTACCTCACCAGTCTCACTCGCCAACTATGTCAGTAGGTATTTAATATTATCATTGATCTTCATACTTACAAATGTTGCATTTTACTTACGCGGGTCATCCAATTTATAACTAACTACAGTGTTTTTATCTCACGAAGCGACGCGCGCTTTACTTATGATTAACAAGTGTACAAACACGCTGTGAATGTGTGTATAAGCGCAGGAACTCTTGGTACTGTCAGAGACAATGGCGAAGTAGGAACTGTGTGTCTGTTATGTGCTGACGCTACTCGTCTCTTGGTTACCACAAGTAAAGCGCGCGTCGTTTTTTGAGATAAAAATACTATACAATGACATAAGAGTCACATGATGTGCGCTCGTGAATTGCTTTATCTATACTGACAAAGATGGCGAGCGAGTAATACCCACGTATTCTAATAAATTATCAATCTTTGTGAGAATATTATTATAACCATTTCTTTATCATACTTTTAATCACCAATCATGGCCGTGCACTTTCAATGTACATACATACATCCTAAAGTTAAATTAAATAATAATTTAATTAATAAAGTTTAATTAAACACTAGCTGTTTGCAATAAAATAATGATATGATGTATAATTCAAATCACAATTTCTTCATATAAATGCTATGATTTACTATTAAAATTATGAGACACCACGACAGTAATGTCCAACTTACTAAATACATAGGTGTAATGGCTCATTTACACGAGGATAGTTTCTCGCTTTCAATAGGCGAGTATAAACAAATAGGCGCGTGTCGCCTCACCTGTTGAAAGTTTAGAGGTATGAGGAACAGGGTGTAAAGTTCACTCATCCTCTATAGAAAAGGGAGGATCCTCCGACCAGGCGGGTGACGTGTCTGGCAGGCAACTGCCCAACGATTACTGTCGGGGAAGTTGCTCGCGCGGTAAACCCTAATTGCGCGATGCAGGATTTGTGTGACGTCAGGATTTTTTGTGACGTCAGGTCTTTGATGCGCAGTTCGCAAGTGACGATGTAGATGCCGCCACAAAAGCGTCTATGTGAAGAACAAATCGTATTTCAAGTTTTCGAATCATAGTTCGAGAGAAACGCCTGCCGAGACATAATCGTAAGCTAGTTTCGCCTATCCGAGACTGGAAACAAACTTCTCTCGTATACATGAGCATTTACGGAATGATGATTGCTTCTATTACAAAATAAATGTCAGATGTGGAATTTAACTGTCTCTACTCAAACAGAGGCAGTCCACTTCATTTTCTCGCTCCTGCCCTTATCTACTTGTCCAAACTTATTGACTTATCTGAATGTGCGCTTAGTAACAAAGGACCAGTACTCCCTTGCAGGAACATTTTGGCCTCCATCACCATCCGTTTCATTAGAAAACGGGTTCTAACTTGCCTAAACCTTCGAGCCTGTTATTGTATTTTAAACTATATTCCCACGCCCGTAAGGTTCTTATTACAAAAAAAAACTAACTTTAGAACGGCCATCCGTTTTTGAACTTGGTGTTTTCAATTTTGTTTTAAAAACTTTACATTAGTCGAAATAAAGTTCAAAATAGAAAGACTGGCTCGAAGGTTAGCTTGAACTTCAGTTAGAACTCGTTTAGGAAAAAAATAAAGAAAAGCAAAAAAATCTTACACATATAAATTAACGATTACTATTTCACTATTACACAGTATCAGCATAGATCTTGCTCTTTAGCCTGAGATATCGGTACTCCGACTGGTAAAAACTCTGAATATAATGCCAACAAGTCAGCACTGATATCGGGACGTAGTTTGGACGTTTCTTGCTGTAATGGTTCAGATATATGGCTAGCACGACCAGCATACCTGACCACACATATCTGAAAAAAAAAAGAGGTGAGATTATGAACATGTTTTGCAATTTTTTCTTTAGTTTCGACTATTTTACTTCTGGGCAAAGATTTTCTTTGAATATTTGTTAACATGTACTCAGATTTAGGCTAATCGTTCATGACGCTACATGTATAATTAATTATTGTGTATTTATTTTATTTTTATATCATAATTATATCAGCTCAATATATGCTGCACCGGTCGACGTCATAACGTCAACGCCGGCTGTCGCTGAAAACCAGCGCTGGGGATCTGTCTCGCTTAAGGTCGCAGCATTATGCTGAGCGATGGCCGTTTTGCGTGGATGTGACGCATATTTTCCCTCAACTTCTTTATTTTGTGTTCTTTTTTTTGCGTCATGTTTACCGCAAATACACGTATTTTCTTTCTTTCTTTTCTTTTTCTTTACTCAAAAGTAACTTGTTACAAACTCAAATCATCAGTTCCAGAATGTCACAGCACTAGTATTTAATGGCGGTTCGTAGACGACCCGACTTACTAACAAGTTATTAACTAGTTTGTGATCGGTTACATCGTGTAGCCGTGCCAGTTAGCCTTGTTCAGGGATCCATACACTTATATATAAATAAAATTGAAATGGTGTTCGTTGGTAAGCGCATTAATTGAGAACGGCTAGACTGGCTATTTTTTGTTTTAAAATGTTTTTAATAGTTCGAATGGGGTTATTATGGAAACCAAAATTGGAAATGATTCCAGAAAAATTGGAACGGATTCCAGGAAAATGTTCAAATTCGGAAAACTATTCACGGCCTCAATTTTTTTAGAAATGTTTATTTGTATTTACAAAGGTACTAATTGGTACATTGGCGCCCAACGTGGGCGTGAATTACTGATTGTGAAATTAAAACCCCGTTGAACTTGATCCCCCCGTTGACTTGTCGACCATGTCTTATTTTTTCTTACAAGGGGTGGGAGGGAGTCTCGATAGTTCTTACGTAAGATCACAAAAATGCGCAAAGTTAAAATTATACTTTGTAAAAGCGCGGGCAACCGCGCGAGTGCCGAGGTTCGCTCGGATGTGTATAGGAACTAGAAGCAACACCTATTATTAGAGATGTTCCAGTGGCAGATCCACTTTCCGAGTGGGTTTTGAGCCCCTGGACTGAAAATCGTATGTAGGTAAAGATGAATGATTAAAACCAACGTTTAATACTAACAAAAATTACTAGTAACTTTGAAGTACAAATAAACATTTAAAAAAATTGTTGCTTTGAAAAATAAACAGTAAAACAAACCAATCCTGTATTAATTTTTTCCTTTAGATTCTTACGTAATAAATATTAAACAGGGGGGGAGGGGCTCGGCCTATTCTTATTTTTTCTTATAATAAGGAGGGGAGGGGGGGGAGGTTAAAAACCAGCGAAAATAGTCTTACGTAATAAATGAATGGCCCCTTGCCAATAAATTATCATCAAATTACACGGGGCTTTAATTTCACAACCAGCAACCCTACATGTTTTTTTTTCCATGGGATTTTTTTATGAACTATTGAAGTTTGGAAAGGACAACGTCCATCGGGTCAGCTAGCTTCTTCACTTAATAGATACCGAGTGCTGCATGCCTTTATATACATGCCGATTTGTAAATAATGTACGAATAGACAAAATTATTTCAAAATAATGCATATTTTTTTATACTTCTGTACGGAATCAAGTGTTAGATGAAGGTTAAGACTCAAGACTCGTGGCAGTCGCGGTCATAAAATGTGCGAGTTGGACGTAGAAGTATTTAGAATAGGATTACCAAAAACTAGTCCCGGGTCGACTCTCTCCAAGGTTGTATGACCGCCCTTGTCAAGAACTTTGGCATTAGCTATAAAAAATACTTACTGGAAAACAAAAGGTTTGTTGAATATCAGGAACGATATGATGATGGACAGCGCTTTCCTGAACGTAGTAACTGTGACCGCGACGGTGGCGCCACAAATGCGAACTAGGGTGAGTACTGCTTGTAAACCCATGTACCCGCTGAGACTTAGGAAGAAGATGTTTGTGTACATTGAGACAGGATTCTGGAAATAATGATAGTTCTGTTAGATTTATGTACTTGACATACAAATATTTATTTATGGACTAACTGTTTACAGGATGTTTCATAAATATCAACTGTCTTCGTAATTATATTCCCCACAGCTGAACTAACAGCCATCATGATCTTCATGATTGATACTTTAAAAACCCGGCATGGTTTTCTTTCGGAAAAACACTGAATCCTAACTTCCTAACTATTCTAACTAATATTATCAATGCGAAAGTGACTTTGCTTCTTACGCTTTCACGCTACAACGGGTAAACGGATTTGGATGAAAGTATCCTTTCATCCAAATCCGTTTACCCGTTTTAGCGTATGACGAAGCAAGCCCCGGCGTGCGCGGGAGTTAGACCCATACAATACAAATCTGTTCGTGATCGGGAGCGCGCGAAATGCACGGGAGGGGGTGTACCGAATATTCAATGTCCAAAAACATTTAGCGGCTATCTATTTTGTGGTAACTTAACACTAACCTTGCACCTAGGAGTCAAAAATTGGTTACAAAGCTAATAAATATATACAAACTTCTAACTCTTATATCTCATTTCAGACTGAGATTAGAGATATGCATGTCAAATAAATTTCGTTTGTTACACAATTCTGTACTAGAAAAATAAGATTTGGTTGATGGCCGTGAGAAAAAAAAAGGCGACAATTTCTGACATTCGCTTTTGGCACATGGGTAAACCATGACCTGGGTTAGGAGATTGGATACTTTTTATCCCGATATTCTCACGGGATCGAGACTTATGCGGGTGGAACCGCGGGCGCAGCTAGTTAATTATATTTTTATAATGCATGTTTTATTTTTATTAAATTGTTGATATGCCTTAAACGTAAGTAGAGAAAATAGTGTAAATAGTGTGTAGTAGTTAGTAAACTTTTTTAGGCCCTGAAAAGTTATGAGCTTGTTATATTATGTTCTTTCGTTTCAGCATGAGTTTTACGAGTTACAACTCAGGCTTATGCCGTAGTGAAAAGATTACCAAGTGAGCAAAATCAGTAGTGAGGCTGATTGCCCGAGTCGTCACGGACCGAATTATGGACAAAACGTTTCCATAATATTAATTGAGTAAGCTCAACGCATGCAAAATGCACAATGGTTCAATAATAAAACCTTATCATTGCATATTGGTTATGGTCCATAAAATATTTTAAGTATACAGACATGGATAAAATATAGAATGTACTCAGAAATTAGTCTTTAGTTCATTAAGAACCGTTTAATAGCGTTATTAAACTTTTATTAATGAGGTACTTACTTTGTTATCGCTATTTTTACAAATGGGTAGCGATTCTATTTTTACATACGTTTTGTCTATAGTAAAAATAGCATTTTTGCGAATGCAGTAACTTTGCATAATACACAACCAAGAAATAATTTATTTGTTTATAATGTAGGTATACTTTCAGATAAAATGTTTTTTTTTTATAGTAGTACCAATATTTACAATTTTATTACAACACTAATACAATTTTCAAATAATCGAATGTTGGTGTTGTATGGTTTTTCTCTGCATCACCCAAACATCGACAGTGGTGCAATATTCTACTCAATAAATAATCATATGTAATAAATATAAATATAATCAATAATAGTAATAAAGTTTGGGGCTAGAACTTATTGTAAATTGCATTGCAAATCAATTATTTTGTCATTGAATCGGGTACTCATAATGCGTAGAATGTATGTAACTGCCGGCGGCTACAAAGAATGATTTTGTCGAGGGCAGGCCGGGGCCCCAGTCGATCACGGGGCCCTGGGCACTTGCCCAGAGTGCCCAATGGAAAAGAGGGGCCTGATTAACAGTCTTTTAGTACGTAAAGTCGATTTGTAACGATGCGGGTGGCATTATCTGTCTAGATTAAAAACCTCTTTACGAGCGTGCATTCTAAAAGTTAGCAACGTCACAAATAGCTATCAAATAGTTCGCTGTTTTGATTAATTTAGCAATATCAATCAATATTACAGCTATTTGCGACGTTGCCAACTTTTAGAATAAACGCTCTTAGATAAATAAATTTAAAAAAAAGCACCGTCTTTGTTATAAATATAGATCTCGCATGTATCTAAATTGTAGGCACTATCAATTAGCGTATTATAGTTTGACCGAAACCGCGCGCTCTACCGCGCCTTAGGAATGCCGGGCTAGGCAGGGGGCGAGACGCCGTGAGCTATGATGAATGAGCGGCGGGCCGTCGTAAGAGTTGACGAATGAGCGGCTTGCACTGCCCCCCGTCTCGCCGTGCACATACCTAACGCACAGTACAGCGGTTTCGGTCAAACTATAGTAGGTACATTATACAAAAAGATATCGTCAATTTTTAACCAACTTCAAAAAGGAGGATGTTCTTAATTTCTCTTTTTTTTTTGTTATCTTATTAACGACCGCATAATCAATCTGCCTGCGTTTTACCAACTATGTTAGGGCCGGCTTTCAGTCTAACTGGATTTTACCTGATGCAGCTGAATACCAGTATTTTATATGGAGCGGTTGCTTATCTGACCTCCACAACCGAGAGTTACTGGGTAACACGATACCCCTTGGTAAAACTGGTGGTAAGAATTTTGGTCTTCTGATTACCCGTAACGACTGTCAACGATCTAAGAATGACAGCTGGGAACAACGGTTTAACATGCTTTTCTAGGCATGAAGAATAATTAAAATAAACTCACCTTCAAACAATAATCGAAGCCTGCAGTCATGACCCCGCTGAACCCTGTAATAACACCCAGGTATATGCACCCGATGGCATATGAATAGAAGACGACCTCGTTGTTCGAAGCATTGTGCTGCTTCATCGCCTTTTCTTGGACGTTGCCGATGATAGCGTCGCAGAGTAACGCTAGAGATATCACGACTATGCCTAGGAAGTTGAACTTCGGTGAGGTGCTTGAGTCCGCTGAAATATAAGAAATAATTATTTCACGCCGTACTGTACTCTTTGAACGAGTGTATGGTATATCATAGTTTCGCATGCAAATCTGTTTAGTCATTTTTGCGTGATTGAGTAACAAACATTCAGACACGAACGGGGTTCTTAGGGCCGATTTTCAACTAAGCAGTGACGAAAGGAAAAAGAGCCGAATGACCAAAAAAAAAATGCTTATGAAAAAGCTGATATTGTTGAATAATAAAAACCCAAACAAGATCCTTACCCAAAGTGAACATGGTCAGACCAATGCACATGACAACAGCAGCCACATAATCCAGGAAACCATATCGCTTGCTCAATATAATAATGCTTCCAATCATAACTGGTATTAGCTTGCAACTCTTGAAGATCAGCTGGGTTGGGTAGTTCAGATAACTTAGTGCAAGGTTTGAGAAGGACATGGTGCCAAGTGTTAGAGCTGCCAGTAATGCATATGTTCTTAGTGGTACTCTGAAAAACGAATGAAATGAAGATTATTTGTCATATACTGTGTGTCAACTTTGCCATACATAACATAACATACATTTAAACCAGAAAAAAATAGCGCTTCGGTAATATTCGTGTTTACGGATGACCTCGAATGTCACGCCAGAGAAACCCCCTACAGAGGCAAAGCTTCTTAATTTTTTACTGCAGCGCTTTGCCAATCATTGCGCGTATGATGAAGTTTGCACTCTGTCGGGTAACTTACTTCGGTTGCAGATTTTCAGTCAAAATGTTTAAATTGTATGGAGTTGTTATCTTTAATTTTGTAATCATAGTAATACAAAATAGGCAAGTACATCCTTGGTCGTAACAGCTTTATATTAGATCTCATCTTCGCGAGTTATTATTTCCGAAGATAGATTCCCGTAGCGTATACTTTTCTTGGGATATATGTACCGTCCATTTTGATTCAGATAATATTGTTTGCAAACATGTAAGATAAAATCTTATCAATGCAATAAAAATTCTTATTACAAAATAATGCGAAAATTTTTTCATACTCACTTCCTTTTTATAGGATTCCTTATCAGGGACTCAAAGTAACTGAACACCATTGTCATAAAAAATTGAACTAACGTTATGTACAAACTTACAGGTTTTACTTCAGAATTTGAGAATAATAATTCTAGAAAATATCCATAGGCTAAATAAAATATAAATACGAAGACCGAACAGCACATAAACTGTGTTAATTCACTGTACGGAGTTATGTTAAAGCATAGTATGTTAATTTCTGTTTGCTCAGTCCGTAGGACTGTTTTACTGTTATTAGGCACATCTATACGTATAATTGCATCTTTTGGTTGATTCAATGTTATCACAGATTTTTGGGTTGCCATCATTTCAGACTCATCACGCTTTTCTGAAAGCTTTCTTGAGTTTTTCTGAAAATAAAAGAATTTGTTCTTGTATTACATGCATTAGGTGAGACACACTGTGAGGCAGCAGACAAGAGACAGAAAACAGGCATGAATGTTTGCTTTGTCATCCCTTTCATGTTTATCAATAGTGCATTGCATACAAAGATGACAAGTTTGCTTACATAATTGATAAAGTCATGTCCATGTGCCATGCCTATATGTCCGTTCTACGAATTTTGTAGCTACAAACCTCTTAGTCACAAACTCAAAAAGGTTTGTGAATTTATAACATGAGGTGAGGAAAAGACAGGGATTAAAGGGACAGTACTGCACTTCATAAATTTAATATGCTTGTGGTGGTTATGATTACTGACACTCACGTGATGTGTTGAGATATAATCGTTTAATGGTTCCTGGGTCATAGTCAGGCCTCAATTTACAATCACCACTCAAATTAGGAACGTCAATCAACTATGAGCTTTTGTTCAACGTACAACAACAAGCAAGACCAACATTAATAAAACGTTTTATTGTAACTGCCACTTTACTTTAATCATTGAAGTGTTTGCCACTTTTCACAGAACCTGTTATCAACACCCACACAATATTGGCTGACACATATTCTCACATGTGTCAGATGTTCAGTCACTGTGCTGTCAGTGCCGAGTGAAGGAGAGTACAGCCCTTTCAGTTATTTTACCTCCGACAGCAGCAACCGTATTGTAACGATGAAAATGATTACTGTGATTTGGAAGTGATGCAAAACTGACGTAAAATATTGGTGAAGGTGCTGTAAGAGGCAATGTTGCTTGAACATACTAGGAGTGCAGGACATAAAAAGAAATAATAATAATATTTTTTATGGAAATTGAAATGAACTGATTAAGCTATAGGTAAAATAGCATAATCTTAAAAATGTCCCCACTGATGGTAGACCAGCCTCCTCTCTGTGAGAGGGATATACTGCATGTATATTTTAAACTGTTCAAAATATTTGTCTGACTATGTGATTATAACCGTGTTAAAGTATTTCTTTTTTTTTTATTGCAGTGATTTGCTTATGAATGTCGGCGATATGTTGCGCCGACAATACCCATTTAGACTTCTGTAAAAATGAATATTCCAGTAAGATTCCAAGTGGTCAGAATAACAGGTATTGGACTCTATTACACCCGATTTAATAAAAATGTGTTTTTTTTTTCAAAAATAGTATTATTTATATATTGTTAACGTACACGCATTTTTCAAGTGCATATAATTTATCAATGTAACTTTTCTAAGAACTGTTTGAGTCACTATTTGGTATGGTACACTATCTGACGGTGCGATTGTATAAATAATAGAGTACTATTTATTATCACAGCACGAAATACGCGCTTACATCCACTTGTAATAATAATTGTATTACAAAATTATGATTGAAAATTTGCGTACGTCACCTTCAAGATTTAATCGAAACCTACCGTGATGGAATTGAGCGTAGAAACTTCAGTCTACATATTAATTTGAAAGTGTGAATTGTGTGAAATAAAATTCAGAAATTTCAAGTAACCAATCCTCCAAAACCACGACAACGGCAAAATGTCATCTGTCAATAATGTCAACATATTGTGTTGTCAGCACTATAACACAGAATATAACTACAACTGCACTTCCAATTTACTGCAAGGATTGAAAAATCATTTAAATAAAATGAAGCCATTCAAAAAACTAAAAACTCAAAAAGAGTGCAAGTATAAATTTCTGTCTTTCAAACATTAAGACATCATTATCAACAATGTTCTTTTTTTTACTACTACACTATTACAAAAAAAACAATTATTTTACTTTTTTTTTATTGGCAAGACTTGATTTGCGCAAGTCGTTGCCACTTTTATAAAATGAGAATGCATTGGTAGAAATTAACTTAATAACTTCGGGGCACGTTTCCGGATTTTGATGTTGACGACTCCTTTGACGCCTATGGCCAGTGTCCTTTTTTTGTATTTATTTATATAGTTAGTGGTAATAATTGTACCTATAGTATAAGCATTTCAATGTATATGATAAACACTGAATAATAATTTGGAGTTAATAACATAAATAATTATACTAATAAAAAAAACAAATTATTCTGATAAACTAAATTCTAAAGGAAGAACATGTTTCTAGTAGGTATTTATTCTAATTAACATTTTCTATATGCTGTGAACGAATATTAATCAGATGAATCTATGGCATTCGATAGAAAAAAAACAGTATTATAAAATAAATTGTTGCCCTGCACCAGGAATTTCACATGTATCGTTGATCCGCTTACAATCAGAAATCCCATAAACACACACAAACACAACCCGGAACAGTCGCTAGTAGGCCTTAAAAATATAATTATGTTCCGAGCGAGAGTAGGTAAGTTTTCATTTTAGGTGTACTTTCTAGATAACAGGTTTCTAGTTATGATGTTCTAGATATCAAAGGATCACATATCATATGTACATGTTGGGTATAATTTAAAAAACAAGATGTCGTGGCCATGAATCGTGAGAATAAAATTGATTAAAACACGACATAGCTATTCCTTGTAAGAATTGATCCCGTAGCTTTAGCTTGATCCTTACCATTGATACTCGATAGCTGATATACTACGTAATGCAGTTATTCAGGGTACCATATTTTGTGAAAAAAAGAACATCGAGGGGATCAAGGTGGCCTGGAAGAGATCGCAGTAAGCGATAAGGCCGCCAATTGTATATTTTGTAATGTATTACTTTTCCTTTATGTAATGTATAATCTGGTGTACAATAAAGTATATATAAATAAATAAATATATCGAATTCACGTAATGTGTGTTCGTGACAATGCATCACCAAAACCAAAATGTATAGTACTTTTTTGAATAAGTTAATCATACTAAATATAGTTTAGAATGATAGCTAGTTTCAAAATAGTGCCAAAAATCATAGTTTGTGTATCAATATAAGTAAGTACAAAACCTTTATGAGCTCGATTAAGTGGGTAATATAGCCGTAATTTCTTGTTTTTAATTTGCCTACGTGTGGCGATGAACACATCGTTCACCTGAATGACTATGTAACATCCCTACGATAGTGGCACATCACTACGTTTTTGGACGTAAACTCTGACGGTTATTTTTCTGGTGTTTCTTAATTATTAATCCAGGTTCTCACTATTTCTATTGTGCGACTTTCACTTGTATTTCTGATTGTATCAATCTACTTAGTGTACTACAATATTGTGAGCGTTCCTGGCTGATTAAACTATATAACCTATCACAGTGAATGGTTTTATTCCGAATATTCGGGAGCAGCTATATCCCTATACTTTACGAAAATACCTGGCGCCTATAGGTGCAGGCCGTCAGCACCTCCTGGACTTTAAGGACAGATCTATTATGTTCTGTGAGATCTATCGTCAATTCCTCACACTAGTTTAATCCTGGATAGGTTTGCATCTAGTATCGTTTGGCAGTTGTATGGGGGTAAAAAGGATTAAAGCTGGTAGGGATTGGGTCCCCGATTATAACGCTACCACTCATAGTACAAGGTAATGAGTATTTTTCGAAAAATTTATAAAAAAAAATCTAACCTCAAATCAGATTAAAAGCGAAAACGAAACGTTAAATCGAATGTAACTGACCGTGACCCTACCGTTTGACAATTTTCACTCTTCGAATGTACAAAAGGCAATGTTATTAGAAGAACTTAGAATGCAAGAGCGAGCGAAGCGAGCTCGGGATTTAGGGCACCAAAACTCGGACAACTTAGGTTCGAAGGGGACGGCGCCGGCGGGGTCTAGTAACAAAGACCACACTCACCTTCGTGGTTATTTTTTTATAACCATTCAGAAGTAGGAGCCTCGCCAAGAGGGGCTACGTCGACTATGCTGTATTATTGATTGGGAACAAATTTAAACCCACCACATGATCTATTCCAACTTTAATACTCCCACTATCCCACAAATCCCAAAAGAAACTGGCGATTTATTTCTCGGCACCTATAAGTAGTTTTGCGTACTTTGGGGTTTTCATATACATAAGTACACTAGAAAAGGTGTATTCTATTTTTTTTTTATGCTACTTAAAAAAGCGACGGGTTATAAAGCGTATATCCCATGGGAGTTGTGCCAGGGGATAGAGGGCACCCCCCACCCCCCTCCTCCTGCCAAACGATAAAACATTTTACCGATTGGTTTACGTCCAACTCGGTCGCTGCCACTATCGCTTCTGAGCACAAGAGCAGTACGTGGCAGGTACAATACTCCGCCTGCCGACACCGCGCTGCTTACCGCGCCGCATCCCGCTAAGCCAAAAGTCGTAGCCAGGCCGTAATTGCGTTACAAACTTAAAATTGAATTATATTCAGATTTCATTTAAGTAATGGTAGAATTAAATACATTTAAAAAAATCTATTTAAATAATATCAATTCAATTTCAATATCAGTTTATATAATTATGTTATTTAAAAATACAAACTGAAGTTTGATTTAAATAAGGTTAGGTATTCATTACAGCAGATTAAATTATCCACAGGTGACAGGTGTTTATACGATACGTAAAAACTTGTTCCCTTGAGTGTACCAAACTGACGAATCGACGAAAACTGACAAACACTGGTAACAAAACTAACTAATCAGTGAAACTGACTAATCAACGAAACCAAAGCAAATTAGATAAACTGACGACTGAGGGAAACTGACCAGTGATACGCGGAACTCCTGACTTGGCTTCACATGCCGTCGAGAGATATCTCTCAGGCATGCCGGTTTCATCGCGATGTTTTCCTTTACCGTGTTTGAAGCATGTAACATCGGTAACAAGTGACATTTACATAAAATTAAAAGTTCTGAAATTCTGAATAAATATAAATGATAAAATTGGTAAAGGTAAAATTAACATTCTTCGACATTACAACATAGGTAAAACATGTTCTCCCATACGGAATGTACGGGAGAACATATTTTTGCAACCGCAAATGTAAGTTGGTCGATTATTACTCGTTGTAAAGCCTACTTAGCTGTGATAGTTTTCACACTGGAGGGGTTCTTGACAGGCGGGAGGAAACACCCGGGTGTTACCACTTTGTGGATTGCCCGGAGGACACGGTGGAGCATACGGTGGAGGTCTGCCCGGCTTGGGCGGGCACCGCCGTGTCCTTGTGGAGGCGATCGGTGGCAGTGATCTCTAGCGTCCGGCCCTGGTCCAGGCCATGGTACGGAGCGAGAGGGCGTGGGAAGCCGTCACCTCCTTCTGCGAAGCAGTAATGGTCGCGAAGGAAGAGACGGAGCACGTGAGGGTAAGGCAAATGTCGCGCCCTCACGCCCCTAGTCGCCCCAGGAGACGCCCTGGGCGTCGGGAATCACAAGCCGATTCCTAGCCACCGCAGGCGCGGGCTTGCAGACGGTGAGCAATGGGTAGCTCGCCGTCCGATAAGGACCAGACCCGGGTCGACGGCGCGTTGTGTTCCACGCGCGCCTCAAATAGATGTCAGCACAACAGAAGGGGTCTGCTAGGACTGATGCCTGCCTGGTCGCGGGAAGGTCCGAAAGGGATACCGTGGCAACGTACAAGCAACACTGAAGCAACGCGGGTGGGTTTTACTCAGTAAGAGTCTGACACGCCCTCCGTTATTTGATAATTTCCCACCGTCAAAAAAAAAGATAAGAGGACACTTGACTCTAACAAAACATTGCACTTTAAAGCTTTATATTTGGCAAACGGATTCCTGAATCCAAAAATGGTTTTCACAAACTCCCAATATTTTTGAACGACCTTTCCAACAATACCCCACACCATGGGATAGATGAAAAAACCCAAAAAAAAATCTTTTTAAGGTTTTATTTTATCACTTTTTCGGCGTGATTATGCCAAATTACAGCTTTCTAGTGTAAAAAGTCTTTGTGCTAAGCCCGGACAGACAGACAGACAGACGGACATGGCAAAAGTATAAGGGTGCCTTGTTCACTACGGAACCCTAAAAATAGTATTAATCTTTGTTATGTGTTCATGTTTTACAAGAAATAAATACAAATATTTGTAAAATCTTTATCTTATCTTGTAAAAAATTATAAGAATTGATAAATTATTTTTTAATTTATAAATTAAAAATTCATACATTAATAACATTTTAAAGTAAATACATAAAACTTCAATAATTATCATCAAAAAATTTAATAATCGTAACCAAATTAAACAGTTAGTTCCACGTCATGTTGTTAATTTATTATTATAATTTGTTTAATGATTTACATTCTCTTGAATAATTGATGAAACATCACTAAGTAGGTATCTAATTGTATTGCTAAAAACCTGTGTATAAGTATTCCTACCATCCATAACCGGTTTGTCTGCCTGCACAGCTGTCCTTGGTAGATTTTTTATAAACATAGTTCTGGCCACACTTAATTGCTGTGGCTGTCTGGTTGTCAAACAAAGAGAAAATACCTATTTTTTCCTATAAATCTATTGTATTTTGTGCTGTCTATTATTTTTACGCGTCAAGGTGTGTATTTACGTTAATATCATCCAACTGTTAGTGTTGTGTGTTGCTGATACATGTCATAATCATGTGATAACTTTCGCAGATCGCATAATCAACCAGGCAAACTGGATTGAAGAAAATGATGGATTCGGACTCGTCCGGCGCGGACTTCTGCCGGTTCTGTCGCTCGGAGGCTTCGTCTGACAGACCACTGTTCCATCCGTGCATCTGCACGGGCTCAATAAAATGGATCCACCAGGAGTGTTTAGTGCAGTGGATGCGATACTCCAGGAAGGAGATTTGCGAGTTGTGTGGCCACCGGTTTTCGTTTATGCCGATATATTCGCCGGACATGCCGCGCAGGCTGCCTATCCGCGACGTGGTGGGCGGGCTGGTGACGTCTGTGGCGTCCGCCGTTAAAGACTGGCTGCACTACACTCTGGTGGCGCTCGCCTGGCTCGGTATCGTGCCGCTCACTGCCTGCAGAACCTACCGCTGCCTGTTCTCGGGGTCCCTAGACCCAGTGATTTCATTACCTTTTGACATAGTGTCAGCAGAAAACCTTGCTAAAGATGTCTTCTCTGGTTGTTTTGTTGTTACCTGTACATTGTTCTCCTTCATTGGCCTTGTGTGGCTGAGAGAGCAAATCATGCATGGTGGGGGTCCCGACTGGATGGAAAGAGAGAACCTGCCAGCTCCTCCCCCTGAAGACCTGCCCCTGCAGGATAATAATAATGACCGTGTGAACAATGGGGCTGGGGATGGAGAAGTTGGGCTAAGAGATGAAGTAAATGCTGAAGTAGGTGAGGACCCTTTGGTTGGGGATGAAGCAAACTGGAACCCAATGGAATGGGACCGTGCTGCTGCTGAGGAGCTGACATGGGCCCGGCTGCTTGGCTTGGATGGTTCAATGGTGTTTCTGGAGCATGTATTCTGGGTTGTGTCCCTGAACACGTTGTTTATAGTGGTATTTGCGTTCTGTCCATATCATATTGGAAGGCTGGGGGCTGCTATGGCAGGGTTCTCGGCAGAAGGTCCATTTGCCGGGCCACTGACTGCTCTGGCAGGGTATGTGTTGGTGGGGGCGATTCTGGCAGTGCTACACGGCATGGCTTCTCTGCTCCGTCTGCGAAGTGCTAAGAAGGCACTGGGATTCTGTTACGTGGTTGTGAAGGTGGCCCTGCTGTCTGTTGTAGAGGTGAGTTCAATTATTTTGTGCTCCTAAACCATAATTTATAATGATTGCTTTAGCATTAAATTAGGAAACAATAAAATTCATGATATTTGGCATTTGGGTTTCCCCAATAGATCACTCTTATTACGGTTAGGCAAATTGGTACCATAGAAAAGAAACTCGCAATGTGTAAACCTGGCATAACTCTCTGAAACAATATTTTATGTAGAAAGTATTTACCTACATTAACAGCTGTCCTTCTTAGATAATAATTATTTAAATTTTATTATATTCCTAAAATTAGCTATGAACTCTATTTAACACAAAATTTTTATAATGGCCTTAGGTACAGGCATCAACTGTGAATAGTTTACTACCAATCATAATATTTTTAAATGAATATATCAAAACATCTCTGTGCTTGTTAAATATTCATTAAAAAAATAACTTTTAAGAAGCATTGTTTAAATGCTTCAGAATCTGGAAAGGTTATAAATTAATTTTCAACAAATAAAACTGTTAGTTAAAGGTTCATTTTAATTTTTCGAATTGTTTTTATCTTTTTATTCTGGATGCTTTTAACTTGCACGTCTTACTAAATTGTTTTCACATGTATAATTTCACCATGAATGATGTAGCAAATATATTGATTTAAAAGAGTGTCCATGGAGGTTCCTGCCCGTTCTTCTCCATAAGAACCAACTACGCTTTGGAATGAACAACTAGCTTCATCTTTCTGACTGACCGACCCCCTGGCATTTCAAAACTGCCTGTAATTGGTTTATTTGAAATAAATGCTTTGAGTTTGAGTTAATATATCTAGTTCTACTTTTTGTTACATACCTATTTGCTGTTGCTCCATAGCAACTGAAACAGTTAATTAATCATAACATCAGAACTGAACTAATCAATATTCTAGCTCTGTTTACAAAACATTAAGAATTATTATTTAATGTAATTCTGTCCATTCACCGCAGTTAAATTGTATTGATTATGACCTGTAGGTTTTTAATAAGTGGTCAATAACCCTGCTCATCGGACATTGGCATTGAGTGATGCGATATGTTATTACCCCTGCATACGCTTTTTAATTATCTTTTTACTATACTAGTTGAAACACACTTGATTGGACTCTTGACAAATTACTGAGGTCCCACCTTAGGCCAGATTTCAATGCTGACATTGAAATTTACTTCACAAGCTTTTGCCCACGGTTTCGCCCACATGGATGTCGGAAATTATCCAACAGGAACATACCAGGATAAAAAGTCCTATGACCTAATCCAGGTCATGGTCTACCTGTGTGCCAAATTTGATCGCCTTTGACGCATGGAGGAAGAGGTAACAGATTTTTCCAAGATCTTCAAAAATCATCGTCATATTTTACCCAATTTACACAAAACCATAATGAGTTATAAACTTAAACCTTCCTCATGAATCACTCCATCCATTCGTGAAAACCGTATGAAAATCTGATCAGTAGTTTTTGAGTTTATCGTGTTCAGACAGATGCTGCAGAGGGACTTTGTTTTATTATAAGTAGTGAAGTATGGATAGTATAAACGAGAATATTTGCATGGACTGTATGAATGAAACTTGAAAAATGCCTACAAAGAGGATCACTACCGAGATGACAACTAATAGAGAAGGATGGAAGAAAAAGACCAGGCCAGGAGAATGATAAGTATGGATAATAATGTTTTTACTCTTTTGTTTCAGATTGGAGTGATTCCTCTCGTCTGTGGTTGGTGGCTCGATCTATGCTCCTTATCAATGTTCGATGCTACCCTGAAAGACCGCGAGTCAAGCCTGCAAGCGGCACCATGGACCCTCATGTTCATTCACTGGCTGGTCGGCATGGTCTATGTGTATTACTTCGCATCGTTCATTCTTTTGTTGAGAGAAGTACTGAGGCCCGGTGTGCTGTGGTTCTTGAAGAATTTGAATGATCCGGACTTCAGTCCTGTGCAGGTACGTTCTTTTAATAATTGTCGTTGGAATTTGTGCTCTAAACAATAGCGTTTCGATTCAATATTACAAACGACTAAACCTTAACTAACTCATTCCTTGTGATTGACTAGAACAGCTAGTACTACAACTGTGTTACTAATACATGATTTTATTTATGTAATGTAAGTGTATATTATATTTTCCCACCCCCAGGAAATGATCCACCTCTCAGTATGGTCTCATATCCGTCGCCTAGTGGTATCTGCCATGATCTTCGGCACAGCCGTCCTCTTCATGTTATGGTTGCCGATCAGAGTGATCAAGTACGTCCTGCCTGGTTTCCTGCCATATGCTGTTGCGGTTCATACTGACGCACCAGTCAATGAACTCAGCTTGGAGTTACTACTGCTTCAGGTACAGATAATTTACGTGTATTATGACCCATATTAATATAGATGGCGCACTCCGCAAAATCAGTTAAATAAAAAGCGCCTCTTGCTACGACACAATAAAGTGCAATTCAGGTCGCACAGCGCTAATTACCTACAGTTATATTCACCTAGAAGTTGCCTCTCTTTCGCTTAACTCTTATATCTTCTGACTATGCTACGCTCACTAAATGGGCCCGACAAGACGAGCCGGCAGCGTACTTATAGCTTCATACCGAAAATGCGGAGTGCGCTTTCTGTACTATTGTGTGATTATGGTTGTTGCACACTGAAATGATTCGAAACCAACTCGACTCAAAGTAAAGCATTGGAATGTGAGTTTTATGTCCAGACACGTAAAGGCTTGTGCAGACCTGCGCGACGCGACACGAACAATACAATTTCTAATAAAACTTCACAGTATAACAATAACCGGTGTCGCGTCGCGCGACAAGTCGCGCTGGTCTATACGAGCCTTTAAGTGAAATTTCCTAAGTAGTTGACGGGTGGACGATGCTTTGTAGATCACCAGAAATCCTACCGTAAGGCATACGAAATAAAGCTCTCATTTCAATGTTTTACTTTCGAGTCTAGTTGGTGTTGAGTTGTTCGGTGTGCGCCAATAAAACATTAGTGGATTTTATTGTGTTAAAATAAATACCGACCCTCCTTGGGCAAATATGTTTATTTCGAGATAATAAACATATTGAGATAGTTAAATTTTAAAATTAAATGAGCTTTGAAAGTAGGTACCAAAAATCATATTTTTGCCAACAATACAGTGTAAACTCCATGTAACGTCACTCTATTTAACGACAAACTCCCTTAAGCGTCGAAATCAATTGGCTTTGGTTGGTTTAGCTTGTCTTTCATACAATGTTTCACTCTACATAGCATTACACCCACTCTCAATAACGACAACAATTGAGTAATAAAAAGTACCTTTTAAGTTGCTAAAATTAGTAAAAACTGCGCAGCTGTGTACGATCTATTGTCGCTTTATTATCCTAGCCCGCAATAAACTCGACTGTCGGCATCATGCATACCGAACTTTCTAAGAAATTCGTTCTTTTGTTTACAATTTGGGATTGCTTGTACGTGTAGACTGTTGTTGACCATGACTCATAAGTAGGAGTCATGGATTATCTATACCTTATCATATTCTTAGTTAAACCTACATCGAAGTAGACGACCGCCTGCTTACAACGGCTTCACTCACAGACGAAGAAATTTTGGATTCAGTGAGAAAAACTGAGGATCAAGAACAAGGCGATGAAGAAGATGAGACGGATGAGCCTGAGCCTCCGCCGAGCATTAAAGAAGCTCTGGAAGCAGCTAAATTATTGGAAAAATACTTCCTTTATAACCAAGATGCCTCAATATTGCTAGATATGAATAAAATAAGTAAAAAAATACAACAAAATTACTGGTGCAGCAAAAGACGTCAGACAAAAATAACAGACTATACGCAATAGCGTTCATATAACATTCTTTTTTATGCACATAACTACTAACAATAGTCGGAAATAAACTTTTTCTTTTTCTAATTCTGATGTTTCTTCTCTCCATTTAACGACAACTCTCTATAACGCCATAAAATGCACAGTCCCTTCAGTGTCGCTATATAGAGTTTACACTGTATTTTGGAAATTCGTTAAAAGACTCAAACATTTATTTCCCATGGTAGAAATGTACATGAGCATTGAGCGTCATTAATACTAATAAAAAAAAACATGTAAGTAAAAATTGTTGAGGGTGTTATTTACCATATGAAAATCCGTTTTTTTTCTGGCCGGCTTTAGTTTTTGAGTACAAAATGTTCGAAACTTGAATGATGTTCTTTCAAAAATTGTGTAGTCTCATCTGTGGGCGTAGATAAATATTTACCTTACCTAGTAGTTTACTTGGTAAAGTGGATAGTTATCTCGGTTCACCAACTATACATTAACAAAAAACATTTATTTAATTACGAACGTACAAAAACACGAAACACACTTATTAACGTTAAGCACATATACATATATGTTTGTTGTTCAAAAGTATCTGATGAAAATGTAAACAAATGGATTGGAAAATTTAATGCCTATTTGTAGTGTCACTTACAAATTGAGTGCTTTGATTCGATTATTTGAAAACTTAAACCCGAAATTCCAGTTTCAAATCACCTTTCCACATGTGACTGTACCTAAATTACCCTAGGCGGATAAAATTTTAGGTTTTCCTAATTATGTTAACATTAGTGTAAGTCGGTTCCCCATTAAAGATGTTTTTGATTTGACAATTGAGGTTAATTTTATAACCTCAATTTTCGTTGATACTTAATGTTATTAAAACAATAATTTTTGGGAAAAGTTGTGAGATATAAAGTTATAAATAAACCCTCTAAAGATGCATGCGTTAATAATTCTCTTAAGTGAGTGATTGCTTAAAAAAAATACCTGAACAAGGTTTGTTTACATTTCATGTCAGAGTTTTGGAACAGACCGTAGGTAAGTTCTTCACTTTCTGTGACTCATGGCACTGTAGAATGTTAAACTGAAAAATGTTTTTTTTTTTTTAATGAATCAGTCAGGCAATAAATAAGACAATGACACTTTAATTAAAACAGTTTGTATGTAAAATTTATTTATTTTATTTTAAAATACACTGTAAATAAGTAATGGGTGTTAATACAGGGTGCAAAAAACTGACGCTATCCAGGTTTAGCCTGGAACTTAAAAAAGGGAAGCAATTCCTATCCGTAGTTATTCTGCATTCGCTATTTAGCTTCACTTCGCTATTTTGTAAACAAATATGGATTTATGCAGAAACAATTTTGTAACTCATACATAAAGTTCAGTTTGTGCTACAACTTCAACCATTTTTGTGCCTCTTTCAATAATACTAATCATTCTGAAATCAACTTAATTAATACTAGCTTAGAGTCAATATTCGTCTGTGTGGCAAAAACATCAATTGGAAACAAGAATTTAAATATGGAATAGAATACTCTTAACTAGTTAAACAGATAAAAAAAATATATAAGAAGTTGGTTAATAAAATAGTCGGTTCCAGAGCAATCGGCAATCTTTGCCAGACAACGTTAGGTGAACAGAATTGTCATAATTGAACGAGGGCACTGTAAATCGTGTTATTTCAATAGTTTTGCAAATAGCCGCAATGTGCATGCATAGCAACAAAACATGCATTATTGTCTTCGTGACAGCAACTGTAAATGAACGTAACAAGGAAAGTGTGAACGGTGTCTGTGTGTGTATATGCAAAGCAGGTTGTTGTACAGAGTTTCTACATGTACTGATTTACATATACGTTAATGTACTGATCAAAATAATGTATACATTGTTGTATTGTCTGAAATTTTAATGTGATTTAATTATCCTGTCTTGAGTCATAGCTATGTTAAGCTGTGTCAAAGATTCGTATAATTTGTACCGTTAATCATGAACTTAAAGCAATTTGGCCGCGGTTAATTTGTCTATCGTCTGCTCAGCGCTTTCAGGGTAACTAAATATTGATATGTATTAAAATCCACGGCAAGCACTAATCAGACTACTTAGTCGGATGATTGTGAGTTTGTTGTTGTGACCCTATCTTGCAAGATAAGACGTTTAATCGGTATCAAATTAGGACCAGTGTCTGAAGTCTCAAGTCAAGCGCCCGATTATAACTTTGTTGACCAAACTAAAGGCCAACATTCCATACATGGAGAGATCAATCTCGGAGGCAGAAGCGTCAGGATAGCTTAGTATTAAGAGCGTTTATACTGAAAGTGGGCAACTTCGCAAATAGCTGTCAAATATTTCGCTGTTTTGATTAATTTGGCAATGTTACTGTATGGAAATAAGAAATATATATGGCTAACTAGTAAACTAAACTATAAATAACATCGTAACACCGAATATTTAGTTTCAGATGTAAAAAAAGTATTTGGAACTTTCCAAGTGCGTTTTTTACACCTAAAACGGTTAATCATCAAATTCAGTGTTATAATTGCAATTTTCATTATTAATATTCTAGATCACTAGTTAGCCATATTTCTTATTTCCATACAGTAATATTGCCAAATTAATCATAACAGCTAAATATTTGACAGATAGTTGCGACGTTGCCCAGTTTTACTATAAACGGTCTTAAAATCATTAATACCAATGACTCTTTGAATGACTAATGAAATCATGACTTTTATGGCCAAGTCTAACTAAGAGAGTTGTATTGATGATTCTAATGAATCAAAAGGGTAGAAAGAAACCGACGGGGTCCGTAAGGACCAATGCCTGCTGGGGTTGCGGGTTTGTCCGAAAGGGATATCGCGGCCCCGGCACACAGGCAACGGAAGGAACACGGGTGGGTTTTATTCAGTAAAAGTCTGACACGCCCTCTCGCTCCGCCCAGAGCGGGAGAAGTCATTTGATGCTTTCCCATCATCAAAAAAAAGACATTTGAAATCAAGTCAAAAAAAAAAGGGTAGAATGAAAATACATTTATTTACTACAGACTAAAAAGCATTCAGCATATACTTACAGCAAATAAAAAAAAAAAACAAAATGATAATGATTATTATAATTCTGTGAATACATATTTATTACGGTCGTGAATCATATTTCGATCAACATTCAACCTGATACTGACCTACAAATTACAAAACGCATAAGAAAATGAAATGAATCAAATTAAATTTTGCGGTGTACCTTAGCGCATCCCCCTTACCAAACAAACCTGATCCGGTTAGTATCATCTTGACTTTTAAAACGATTTTGAAGTTTTAAAAGCGATGGTAGCTTTAAAGCAGTTTATACTTATACCCAATTTGTATTATCCAGGTGATACTACCAGCCTTGTTAGAACAGTCCCACACTCGGACATGGCTGAAGGCAGGCGTACGTACTTGGTGTGCCTGTGCCGCTGGAGCCCTAGGGCTTCGCTCGTACTTGCTTGGGGAGATGAGAAACGACCAGCCGATGCCGCACCCGCCGAGACCGCCGCATCAACTTGGGGCGGCACACCAGGTAACTAAATCTTTATGACTTGCAAGTTGTTTATGGTAAAATTGCTTAAAAAAATATAGGAAAAAAAAAAGGTTATGAATAAAATACATCGCATATTCTAATATTTCCGTTTTTTAAAACATTACAATGTTCACGTGGTGGTGAAAAATGAATAATTTCAGATTCAAACAATCAAAACACTTTAATTCAGGGCAGCACATACATGGATACCACTTGCTAACTTAATTCTTGGGCTCTGCTTAGTGCTGTGCTCTGCAGAGCCAGGCTAAGGAGATCCTTCACAGGCAGAGGATTGTGTAACGATATTGAATAATTCTTTTTTTTCTCAGTGGCATAAAGTGCAAAGTTCAACAGACATGAATTAACGTTTTCTTTTTTTCCTTCTATTATAGTTTTGTGATTGTTTCAGGCGTTGATGCGTCGCGACGGTCCTGCCGGCTTTGAGCCTTATGTCCGCGTTTCCTGGTTCCCTGTACGATTGGGCGCGTTGTTGGTCCTAGTCTCCATATCTTTGGTCCTAGCCAGCGCACTTACTCTTGTAAGTTATTCATTATCACCTTAATTGAGCATTTTTGTACAACATTATTTTTGTACAGAGAGATTACAAAACACCTCCAAGCACACACACTCTACACCACCAAGTGCGCGTCGTTTCGTGAGATAAAAATACCATATTTGGATTTGACATTGCTCTAATTTTGTGTAGTAAGAGGATTTTCGTTGTTCATCAAGTGTGAACTGAGTTCGATAGTACCTCACCTTGTTGGTAGAACTGCACAGTATAAACTCTTAGTTAATTGATGTGATAATTTATTATTTATTTATTCATTTATAGGTGATTCCCGTCGCTATTGGAAGGCGGGTGATGGCTTTATGGCTACCGAAGGCGTCAGATGGCGTTCACGAACTTTACACCGCGGCTTGTGGTATGTATTGTAGTTCTATAGTATCTAAAAGTTACATGCAGACATTAAGGGACACTGTGGTAATTCCAATCATTATTATATTCACAACTTTCGTACGCAAAATACGCACTTTGACGTGGAGTTGCGGACACCAGCTCATATACCTATTCACAACTTTTATAGACCAATCTTAAGAATGCGTGTTCTTTGGCAAAACTGAAAAAATACGCAGAGGATTCTTCTTTTGCACAATTATCCAGCATTCCGGTCGTTCAAACCCTATTTGCAGATGAAACTACCACTGAACTTCAACCGAATATAGGAGAAAGGATATTGTAGTGGCACATTACGGATAGTATTTAGATAGTAAACAAGGGAATGTGGCCAGGGGTAAAGTGGCGCTTTACTTTTTGTAATTTATTTCATTGGTGGAACACCTACGCCTGACCTTTCGCGGATTGCGGGTGTGTTATGTTTATTGTGTTATAAATGCTAAGGCAGCGTCACCTCGAACAGCAATAGACCCTGAGAGCCCAGGCACGTCGCTAGCACTACACGGTCGTATATGTAGCCATTATCCTAGGCATGTACGTGTGCTGGGCGGTGGGGCGCGGCGGGACCCTCGCGGCGGGCTGGGCGCGCGGGGGCCGCGCCATGCTGGCCGCGCGCGCCGCGCTGTGGGCCCGCGTGGCCGCGCGCGCCGCACTCGCTGCGCTCGCGCTGCTGGGTCTTGTGCCGCTCATGTTTGGGTTGCTGCTCGAGTTGGTGAGTTATAATGTTATTATTATGTAAAAGAAACCGGAATGTAAGACTGGCACAGCCTAAATTGCCGAAGATAAAAAAGTTTGAATAGTGTAGACCAAAAAATAAAGGAACCAAAAGACGAGTCGTACAAGTTAATTAAAAATAAATTAATTTCATAGCCTTAAAAACGAAAGTGACGATATCAGTAATGAAGTTGTAATTTTTTTTTACTTTGTAGCTGTTAGATATGTAACACAAACATACAGTGTTACAAGGATCTTTTAGAATTTTAATGACTGGCGTAACCCGTTACTAACAGACCCAAGTTGGAAAAAAAATGTGTAATATTTTGTGAAATTGTAAAAATAAGATGGAGGCGTTAGTTCAAATTTTAGCCACGCTCCAAAAAATACTGAAACAATATTTTTTTTAAATAATTAATTTAATTTAATCTATATTTTCAGGTGCTAGTAATCCCTCTCCGCGTGCCAATAGAGCAGTCGCCGGTGTTATTCGTCTGGCAAGATTGGGCACTTGGCGTGTTGTACACAAAGATAGTGTGTGCACTGACCATGATGGGCCCCGACTGGGCCATGCGACGGGCCATAGAGAAGGCGTACCGTGATGGAATTAGAGAGATGGACCTCAAGTATGTATTGTGACATCTAAAAATAGTATAAAACAAAAACATTTTTCGTGTCTGTCTGTGTGACCGCGTTGTTTTTGAAGCAATTCATAAGTTCGCAAGTTTATGAAACAGTGAGCTCTGTGTGTTTGTTGGCGCAGACCTACTTAGGTCTAGGTGTATGTTTTACAGAGGGAAGCAACGACGCCCTGAAAGATATGGAAAGATCTCACCAGATTAGCTTGCACGGGTAGCCCGCTATGTCGTTCTGGGCACTAGATCCTTCGGCTGGCAATTAGACGCTCGTATGCCCTGGATTGCTCGCCTGATATCAGGACTGCACGCAGGCTAAGTCCACGTCACTTTTGCACTTTTTTAATGTATTTATTTGGTGACAAGTGAAGACACTGCCGCATTAAAACAAAAGAAGTACTGTGCGATTTTGTTATCTGGCAAGTAACGCGACCTTGCAACATGTGTTGGGCACATTCCACCAAACGTATAATAAAAACTATGACGGAGTGCGCTTGAGACGTTCTTTCGCTTCAACGTACAGTCTATCTTTCCTTGCCCCCCATAGGTGACCCCTATATTCAATAATACTATGTTCAATTTATTTACATTTTGGGTCAAAGAAATTCATATGTTTACCAAATTTCGGAGCAAATTGGCTGTGACAGACGGACAGACACACGAGTAATCCTATAAGGGTTCCGTTTTTTCATTCCGACGACTGAATCCCTAAAAACGTTTTCTAGACCTTCGGATTCGTGGCATACGCCACATACGCATACGCGCCAAAGTCAGATCTTATGCTAGGTATAAAAGTATGGTCGTATTCGCACTAAGACGTGTTATAACCTACATGTACCGTGGCAGGTTCATCCTGCGCGAGATCGCGGCCCCGTGCGTGTGCTGGCTGGGCCTGGCGCTGGCCGTGCCGTACGCGCTGGCACACTCGCTGCTGCCGCTGCTGGTGGCGGCGCCGGCGCAGCGCAACCTGCTGGCGCGCCGCGTGTACCCCGCGCTACTGCTCACGGCGCTCGTGCTGGCGCTCACGGTGTTCCAGGTATGTCACACACATGGCGCCGCACACAGAGACATGTATAATATAACAACCTGCTGGCGCGCCGCGTGTACCCCGCGCTACTGCTCACGGCGCTCGTGCTGGCGCTCACGGTGTTCCAGGTATGTCACACACATGGCGCCGCACACAGAGACATGTATAATATAACAACCTGCTGGCGCGCCGCGTGTACCCCGCGCTACTGCTCACGGCGCTCGTGCTGGCGCTCACGGTGTTCCAGGTATGTCACACACATGGCGCCGCACACAGAGACATGTATAATATAACAACCTGCTGGCGCGCCGCGTGTACCCCGCGCTACTGCTCACGGCGCTCGTGCTGGCGCTCACGGTGTTCCAGGTATGTCACACACATGGCGCCGCACACAGAGACATGTATAATATAACAACCTGCTGGCGCGCCGCGTGTACCCCGCGCTACTGCTCACGGCGCTCGTGCTGGCGCTCACGGTGTTCCAGGTATGTCACACACATGGCGCCGCACACAGAGACATGTATAATATAACAACCTGCTGGCGCGCCGCGTGTACCCCGCGCTACTGCTCACGGCGCTCGTGCTGGCGCTCACGGTGTTCCAGGTATGTCACACACATGGCGCCGCACACAGAGACATGTATAATATAACAACCTGCTGGCGCGCCGCGTGTACCCCGCGCTACTGCTCACGGCGCTCGTGCTGGCGCTCACGGTGTTCCAGGTATGTCACACACATGGCGCCGCACACAGAGACATGTATAATATAACAACCTGCTGGCGCGCCGCGTGTACCCCGCGCTACTGCTCACGGCGCTCGTGCTGGCGCTCACGGTGTTCCAGGTATGTCACACACATGGCGCCGCACACAGAGACATGTATAATATAACAACCTGCTGGCGCGCCGCGTGTACCCCGCGCTACTGCTCACGGCGCTCGTGCTGGCGCTCACGGTGTTCCAGGTATGTCACACACATGGCGCCGCACACAGAGACATGTATAATATAACAACCTGCTGGCGCGCCGCGTGTACCCCGCGCTACTGCTCACGGCGCTCGTGCTGGCGCTCACGGTGTTCCAGGTATGTCACACACATGGCGCCGCACACAGAGACATGTATAATATAACAACCTGCTGGCGCGCCGCGTGTACCCCGCGCTACTGCTCACGGCGCTCGTGCTGGCGCTCACGGTGTTCCAGGTATGTCACACACATGGCGCCGCACACAGAGACATGTATAATATAACAACCTGCTGGCGCGCCGCGTGTACCCCGCGCTACTGCTCACGGCGCTCGTGCTGGCGCTCACGGTGTTCCAGGTATGTCACACACATGGCGCCGCACACAGAGACATGTATAATATAACAACCTGCTGGCGCGCCGCGTGTACCCCGCGCTACTGCTCACGGCGCTCGTGCTGGCGCTCACGGTGTTCCAGGTATGTCACACACATGGCGCCGCACACAGAGACATGTATAATATAACAACCTGCTGGCGCGCCGCGTGTACCCCGCGCTACTGCTCACGGCGCTCGTGCTGGCGCTCACGGTGTTCCAGGTATGTCACACACATGGCGCCGCACACAGAGACATGTATAATATAACAACCTGCTGGCGCGCCGCGTGTACCCCGCGCTACTGCTCACGGCGCTCGTGCTGGCGCTCACGGTGTTCCAGGTATGTCACACACATGGCGCCGCACACAGAGACATGTATAATATAACAACCTGCTGGCGCGCCGCGTGTACCCCGCGCTACTGCTCACGGCGCTCGTGCTGGCGCTCACGGTGTTCCAGGTATGTCACACACATGGCGCCGCACACAGAGACATGTATAATATAACAACCTGCTGGCGCGCCGCGTGTACCCCGCGCTACTGCTCACGGCGCTCGTGCTGGCGCTCACGGTGTTCCAGGTATGTCACACACATGGCGCCGCACACAGAGACATGTATAATATAACAACCTGCTGGCGCGCCGCGTGTACCCCGCGCTACTGCTCACGGCGCTCGTGCTGGCGCTCACGGTGTTCCAGGTATGTCACACACATGGCGCCGCACACAGAGACATGTATAATATAACAACCTGCTGGCGCGCCGCGTGTACCCCGCGCTACTGCTCACGGCGCTCGTGCTGGCGCTCACGGTGTTCCAGGTATGTCACACACATGGCGCCGCACACAGAGACATGTATAATATAACAACCTGCTGGCGCGCCGCGTGTACCCCGCGCTACTGCTCACGGCGCTCGTGCTGGCGCTCACGGTGTTCCAGGTATGTCACACACATGGCGCCGCACACAGAGACATGTATAATATAACAACCTGCTGGCGCGCCGCGTGTACCCCGCGCTACTGCTCACGGCGCTCGTGCTGGCGCTCACGGTGTTCCAGGTATGTCACACACATGGCGCCGCACACAGAGACGTGTATAATATAACAACCTGCTGGCGCGCCGCGTGTACCCCGCGCTACTGCTCACGGCGCTCGTGCTGGCGCTCACGGTGTTCCAGGTATGTCACACACATGGCGCCGCACACAGAGACATGTATAATATAACAACCTGCTGGCGCGCCGCGTGTACCCCGCGCTACTGCTCACGGCGCTCGTGCTGGCGCTCACGGTGTTCCAGGTATGTCACACACATGGCGCCGCACACAGAGACATGTATAATATAACAACCTGCTGGCGCGCCGCGTGTACCCCGCGCTACTGCTCACGGCGCTCGTGCTGGCGCTCACGGTGTTCCAGGTATGTCACACACATGGCGCCGCACACAGAGACATGTATAATATAACAACCTGCTGGCGCGCCGCGTGTACCCCGCGCTACTGCTCACGGCGCTCGTGCTGGCGCTCACGGTGTTCCAGGTATGTCACACACATGGCGCCGCACACAGAGACATGTATAATATAACAACCTGCTGGCGCGCCGCGTGTACCCCGCGCTACTGCTCACGGCGCTCGTGCTGGCGCTCACGGTGTTCCAGGTATGTCACACACATGGCGCCGCACACAGAGACATGTATAATATAACAACCTGCTGGCGCGCCGCGTGTACCCCGCGCTACTGCTCACGGCGCTCGTGCTGGCGCTCACGGTGTTCCAGGTATGTCACACACATGGCGCCGCACACAGAGACATGTATAATATAACAACCTGCTGGCGCGCCGCGTGTACCCCGCGCTACTGCTCACGGCGCTCGTGCTGGCGCTCACGGTGTTCCAGGTATGTCACACACATGGCGCCGCACACAGAGACATGTATAATATAACAACCTGCTGGCGCGCCGCGTGTACCCCGCGCTACTGCTCACGGCGCTCGTGCTGGCGCTCACGGTGTTCCAGGTATGTCACACACATGGCGCCGCACACAGAGACATGTATAATATAACAACCTGCTGGCGCGCCGCGTGTACCCCGCGCTACTGCTCACGGCGCTCGTGCTGGCGCTCACGGTGTTCCAGGTATGTCACACACATGGCGCCGCACACAGAGACATGTATAATATAACAACCTGCTGGCGCGCCGCGTGTACCCCGCGCTACTGCTCACGGCGCTCGTGCTGGCGCTCACGGTGTTCCAGGTATGTCACACACATGGCGCCGCACACAGAGACATGTATAATATAACAACCTGCTGGCGCGCCGCGTGTACCCCGCGCTACTGCTCACGGCGCTCGTGCTGGCGCTCACGGTGTTCCAGGTATGTCACACACATGGCGCCGCACACAGAGACATGTATAATATAACAACCTGCTGGCGCGCCGCGTGTACCCCGCGCTACTGCTCACGGCGCTCGTGCTGGCGCTCACGGTGTTCCAGGTATGTCACACACATGGCGCCGCACACAGAGACATGTATAATATAACAACCTGCTGGCGCGCCGCGTGTACCCCGCGCTACTGCTCACGGCGCTCGTGCTGGCGCTCACGGTGTTCCAGGTATGTCACACACATGGCGCCGCACACAGAGACATGTATAATATAACAACCTGCTGGCGCGCCGCGTGTACCCCGCGCTACTGCTCACGGCGCTCGTGCTGGCGCTCACGGTGTTCCAGGTATGTCACACACATGGCGCCGCACACAGAGACATGTATAATATAACAACCTGCTGGCGCGCCGCGTGTACCCCGCGCTACTGCTCACGGCGCTCGTGCTGGCGCTCACGGTGTTCCAGGTATGTCACACACATGGCGCCGCACACAGAGACATGTATAATATAACAACCTGCTGGCGCGCCGCGTGTACCCCGCGCTACTGCTCACGGCGCTCGTGCTGGCGCTCACGGTGTTCCAGGTATGTCACACACATGGCGCCGCACACAGAGACATGTATAATATAACAACCTGCTGGCGCGCCGCGTGTACCCCGCGCTACTGCTCACGGCGCTCGTGCTGGCGCTCACGGTGTTCCAGGTATGTCACACACATGGCGCCGCACACAGAGACGTGTATAATATAACAACCTGCTGGCGCGCCGCGTGTACCCCGCGCTACTGCTCACGGCGCTCGTGCTGGCGCTCACGGTGTTCCAGGTATGTCACACACATGGCGCCGCACACAGAGACATGTATAATATAACAACCTGCTGGCGCGCCGCGTGTACCCCGCGCTACTGCTCACGGCGCTCGTGCTGGCGCTCACGGTGTTCCAGGTATGTCACACACATGGCGCCGCACACAGAGACATGTATAATATAACAACCTGCTGGCGCGCCGCGTGTACCCCGCGCTACTGCTCACGGCGCTCGTGCTGGCGCTCACGGTGTTCCAGGTATGTCACACACATGGCGCCGCACACAGAGACATGTATAATATAACAACCTGCTGGCGCGCCGCGTGTACCCCGCGCTACTGCTCACGGCGCTCGTGCTGGCGCTCACGGTGTTCCAGGTATGTCACACACATGGCGCCGCACACAGAGACATGTATAATATAACAACCTGCTGGCGCGCCGCGTGTACCCCGCGCTACTGCTCACGGCGCTCGTGCTGGCGCTCACGGTGTTCCAGGTATGTCACACACATGGCGCCGCACACAGAGACATGTATAATATAACAACCTGCTGGCGCGCCGCGTGTACCCCGCGCTACTGCTCACGGCGCTCGTGCTGGCGCTCACGGTGTTCCAGGTATGTCACACACATGGCGCCGCACACAGAGACATGTATAATATAACAACCTGCTGGCGCGCCGCGTGTACCCCGCGCTACTGCTCACGGCGCTCGTGCTGGCGCTCACGGTGTTCCAGGTATGTCACACACATGGCGCCGCACACAGAGACATGTATAATATAACAACCTGCTGGCGCGCCGCGTGTACCCCGCGCTACTGCTCACGGCGCTCGTGCTGGCGCTCACGGTGTTCCAGGTATGTCACACACATGGCGCCGCACACAGAGACATGTATAATATAACAACCTGCTGGCGCGCCGCGTGTACCCCGCGCTACTGCTCACGGCGCTCGTGCTGGCGCTCACGGTGTTCCAGGTATGTCACACACATGGCGCCGCACACAGAGACATGTATAATATAACAACCTGCTGGCGCGCCGCGTGTACCCCGCGCTACTGCTCACGGCGCTCGTGCTGGCGCTCACGGTGTTCCAGGTATGTCACACACATGGCGCCGCACACAGAGACATGTATAATATAACAACCTGCTGGCGCGCCGCGTGTACCCCGCGCTACTGCTCACGGCGCTCGTGCTGGCGCTCACGGTGTTCCAGGTATGTCACACACATGGCGCCGCACACAGAGACATGTATAATATAACAACCTGCTGGCGCGCCGCGTGTACCCCGCGCTACTGCTCACGGCGCTCGTGCTGGCGCTCACGGTGTTCCAGGTATGTCACACACATGGCGCCGCACACAGAGACATGTCTAATATAACAACCTGCTGGCGCGCCGCGTGTACCCCGCGCTACTGCTCACGGCGCTCGTGCTGGCGCTCACGGTGTTCCAGGTATGTCACACACATGGCGCCGCACACAGACACATGTCTAATATAACAACCTGCTGGCGCGCCGCGTGTACCTTAATTATAATCCAAGATGGTGACTGCGAAAAAGAAAAAAACTATGTCTGTCGTTTTCATGGATTTCGAGGGTGTGAATCCAAGATGGCGGCAGTGAAAATTTTATATCATAGTTGTCGTTTTCATGAGTTTCGAGGGTGCTAAACCAGATAGTGAATTCAATGAAAATTCGATCTGCGATAAATCAAAGATGGAAGCTGTGAAAATTTTCAGGTTTTTCATCATGGGTATCGTTTTGATACTTTTTGAGGGTGCTAACGATATTGAGGTCAAAGTGTAAATCCAAGATGGTGGCTGCGAAAATTTTGTTTTAGTTTCAAATCATACGTGAGAAGGAACTTCGTTCCCCGACCGCACACGTTTTTTTTATTATACACTCAAACCACCTACCTACACACACACTTAATAACTCTCAACTTAAAAATAAAAATATGTATACCCTACTTACTACTGTACCACAAAGTTGACTCCATCAACTTAAAGAAACTCTGATAACCTTTATAAACTTATAACCCCTATAACAATATTGTTTTTTTTTTAATACAATCTTTCACTTAATTTTCATAAAACTGATCCGAAATGTTTCACTCTCAGATACGCCAATTCCGCAAACTGTACGAGCACATAAAGAACGACAAGTACCTCGTGGGCCAGCGCCTCGTCAACTACGACCACCGGCGACACAAACAACAACAGCAGAGTACCCTTCCCGCCAACTGAACGTGATGTCACCGCGATGACGTCACTCGTGACAAGGCGCGTGTTAGACACCAACGATCTCTGTAATTATGACCCTTCTTATAAGCGAAACTTGTTTTTAAATAGGGATTTTCATTGGCAATCTTACCTCGCTAAGTAATCTTTTTTTTATAACAATTTTCTCGAAACAGTAAATTATTTACTGATCAAATGGGGTAGGCAAGCATGTTAATGATTAAAGTAAATTCACATTCAACTTTAAGTCATTATAGTACTTGCCAAGCAAAATACCGATCAAGTACCATAATATCACGGTACAAAGTTATTTGAATTAGTCGATATCCATTATATCTTGTAAATAAAAATGTATTAGTCACTAAACTTTTAAACCACGTAATATTGGCATTCCTTGTATAGAAACATTAGATCTCATAGCCACGCTATTTTATTGGAGCCAAGCTGAGTAATTAGCACATTGTGAATCGTCTTTTCACCGCCTATGTCACGAAATCGGAATGTTTATTTAAGTTTAAGTATCGATATCCATTCGATTATTTTGACTACACTTGAAACATGTGGAACGTTTACCAAAAATGGCTAAAGAGAACACTAAATGTTAGCAATGCGATACGATTAATAACTAATCGAATAAAATTTTAGTCGAGTAATGAAAGTGATATCCATCAGAAACATCGATCACAGATTTAAATCGTAGATTCGCCCTGTCGCGTTTTCGTTTTGCCACCTCTGACACAATGTCGCAGGGATGGTTGTGTTGACTTGACTGTCATGGAAACGCCATTATTATTGTGTGAGCTCACTCTTCTCAGTATGGACATTTTGTCGCGAGTATGGTGAAGGCAAATCTAATGATTTAAATCTTTGTTTGAAATCGGTAAAAGTTGAACTAAGTCGGTCGCTGGTTGTCATTAGTTGACTAAACTTTATTCGATTGAACTTTGATCATTCGCATTTATTATAAGTCAATCGGCATGAAAATTATTTTTATGTAAAAAATATTAAAAATATTTTAAAAGACGCAAAAGTGAGAGAATCGGAGTTTTATCGACTGGATCCGTTTTATCGCCACATGTAACTTTTAAAGTACAATTATAAGGGGTCCGGGGTGCAGACTTACGTGTGTCTACAATCAACAGTAAAATAACTATCAACTTAAAATTGTCCGTAAATTCAAATCACAACTCTCGTTCTATGCAATGGCAAATTGACGTAGTGTGTCAATCTGCTTAATAATCAAGATCTCTGATTGTACAAGGTACGAGCTAAAAGGCGATTTCTAAAAACTTAGGTTGAGATCCGATTTCCCTTAAAATCTGGGTATATTTACGCTACACCAAAATATTATTTAAAAAAAAATTGCTTTTAGCAGATGAAAAACAGAATTACTGAAGCAGTCACAATATTCCGTAATTCCTTATTCACTGTCATACTTGATAAGATATTATGACTGCTGGGATAGATATATAGATTTTCGAAAGCGCTTTCAAGCATTCACACCGCTCCCGCACTTCAAGCATTTCTTCTCTATAAGGCGCCTTACAGTGCGCGCACATCTGACGAGGCGCAGTGAAGCGCGGTTGTCACTGATAAACAAACATCAACATTACGCGCCTTAAAATAATGTCGAAAATAAATAGCCTGACGTCTGAAAGGTAATTTATTTTCAACTTTATTTCAACGCAGCAAAGTCGATATTTGTTTGGCAGTGACAACCGCGCTGCGCTGCGCCTCGACAATGTGCGCTGGCTCTTATTATTGTGCAAGTAACTAGCATGCCAGTGTACCGAATCACACATTTTCTTAGACTTATTTTACTTGTTATATAATAATAATTATTCTAATTTTGTGGTCTTCAATTTTTTAGAGGCCTACATGTTAATTTGCAAATGTATATTATAATATTATAAAGTTATTATAAATACGCTTCTGTTGTAATCATTCCCTTACTGTCAACATATCCTGGGCGTTGGTGATTAGTGTGGATGTTACTTGCACAGTTCGACAAGTCTTAGACGACAGAGTATTGAAAAAATCGAAGTTAAAAGTTCATAGTTCCGTCAGTGTAGCGAACGAACAGCTGTTGTTTTCCTATGAAAGATCCCACAATAACGGCTGTCCAAATACAGAGCGTTTTTTGATACTTTAATGTAAAAACAAATACTCAAATACTGGTGAAATTGACAGATTTTCATGACGGCTGTTATAATATGACTGAACCGCTTTCTTAGGAAAACAAAACTTAAAGCTGTTTTGCAGAGCCGGCGACGGTGATACCCTTTTTTATGACTTCTCCCGCTCTGGGCGGAGCGAGAGGGTGTGTCAGACTTTTACTGACTAAGACCCACCCGTGTTCCTTCCGTTGCCTGTGTGCCGGGGCCGCGATATCCCTTTCGGACAAACCCGCAACCCCAGCAGGCATTGGTCTTTCGACCCCGTCGGTGATGGTGATACCCTAGCCCAGCATTTCTGCTCCGACGATAAAGTGGCGACCTATTGGCGACTCCTATTGCAAGCTGAAACCTAAAAAATATAGGTACCCGATAGAAGTAAATCAAAATTTCAACAAATAGAAAGGAAGGACTTTGAGGGTGGTCGCACATCTGACGGAAGATGCATCGGGCGTAACTTCGTTAGTATGTTCGACGCACTGACGCATCACCGGTTGAGCGTGTAAAGTTGAATATTTTATTATCTACTTGTCTGTTCTGGCGTTACGCGACCGACGATACGCGGCGCATTTTCCGTCATATGTGCGCCCACCCTAAATCGCATCAATGATGGGACTATGAACAGGAATGACATGAAAATTTCTGTTTACACTTGATTCTTGACTATGTGTGCGCATAGGCTTAAAAATAACCTCTGAATCTTAATTCTTCAATAAGTTAGTTTGAGCTAGCCATTCTAGCTCAACAGCTATTATCTTTTACTATAATGATTTAGATTAACTCCCGTTTGGTATTGTTTTCTTTTGCACTCAGAACAGTTTTCCCTTGCCAGTTTAAAAAAGGGCTTTTTTGTGACATGGATGAGAATACATTTTACTATAGAAAAGGAGAGTGGCCATTTGCCCCTTTAAAAGCAATTAAAATACTGGAATGGACAAGCAAAGGTTGTGACCAATTGTTTCTGATAGATGACAGCTCAAATATTTGCTCTAGCTCGCAGATAATGCGTGTGAGTGAGAGGCAAATAATCAATAGGAGCAGAGTTGCTATACCTCAATGTGTAAATTGTCTTAAAGAAATATGCTGCTGTAAACTTTTTAGGGGGGAAAAAAATGTAATCATTCTCCTTTCAATCAGGGTTACAACATCTTGAAAACGCTTTTCTTCCCATTCTAATGTTTCTGTTAATCACACTTGGATAGAACAATATTATTTCTGAGCAAAACATTTTATAGCTAATCAGTTCTGGTGAAAAGAGTATGATTTAAAAAGAATATTTTTTGTATTCAAAATGGTATGAGCATACAGTCAGACAGTCGTGTAATTTTATAGTGTTACTCTATAAATAAAATAATTGAGCTAAATAAAATATGTCTGCCTATAATTACGTAAAATAATTACAAAACGAAGTTATTAGGTGGTGAAATTAGCAAAAAAAAAAAAATATAATTTTTATTTTAATTCCTCTAGTGTTAAGTAGTTTTATAAAAACATTATTTATTGTACACTGCTCAATCTTATATGTGTTTTATTGTTTTTAAAATGATTGTTTTGTTTTTATTACACCGGGGTCTATCCTTCAATGATTTCTTAAAAGGTTTAGTACTGTGTACAATTCTATGTATAGGTCTACAAAATCAACAATGTAGATGTAAAAAATATTAAAAAAACGACTTAAAAAGTGGTTTTAATCATTAACCCATTTGTTTTTTATTGCAACATAAATAATAGGGATGTTGACTTAAAAATTATTTTATGTCCGTCAGGTAGATTATTAAAAAATATTGGACACGTATTTTTTCAAAAGATTACGGCAATACATTGAGTTAAAATGTGGTATGACGTCACTCGCCGGTAGATTTTATACTGACTTGTGAAGTAGCGAGCCCCCACTCTCCAACTTTAATGCGTTTTATCTAAACCATTTTTTATTAATATGATAAAACAAAAAATACGTGTCTAATATTTTTTATTATCTGACTGTCGGACTAAATCGTTTATTTTTTTTCCCCAGTCAATATCCCTATTTTTACTTAGACCATTCGTAGTGAATAGACCTCCTGCGTATTTCTATCTTTCCTATTCCTTGGCTTTAAGTCTATAATTATCTATTCCTACTGTATGTAAATTGTAAAGATAAATAATTTGACCGGCGTAGGCTGTTATTTCAGTTAACAATGGTGAATTAATGAGTTAGATGACAGTAGATACAGGCAATAAGCTATTTGTAAACAAATAAAATTATTATTGAAATAGTTTCATTCTTTTATTAAAGATTTACTATCCACTTTTAGACCCCTTATCGAATGTCCTTTATAAAAAAATAGGTAGGTACCTTAGTTACCTACAAACTTTATTTACGTGATCATTTATTTTGCAAGAAAGTACGTCAATCTACGTATCAAGTTTACGAATTTTTGGTTATATGACTACACGTTATTGCGTTTCTCTAAAGATCATTTTCGCCTGATGATTTTGAAGGCGCACTTAGTTCGGATGTGATTGGTTTTACGAATTTTGTCGATGCTACATATATGTCGTGTCGATAGTTACCTACGCTTAGCGTATCACGGCAGAAAGGGTTGGCAGCTTTTGATGTGTGACTAGAGAATTAATCACATCTATTGAACAAAAACCGACCAAGTGTGTGTCGGACCACGAACAATGAAGGGTACTGTAGATGGGATGAATTTAATACCAAGAACAAACTTAACATTGTAGTTATAAAACACATGTTCTCCCATAAGTACATGCCAACTGCAAATATAAGTTTGTACGCAAGAAATTGAGAGATTTTCCATGTTATTTTAAAACTTGTAGGTTTTCCTGTAATCTATAAGTAGAACTATTTTCTGTATTTTTTTCAATATATTAGGTCAAGTCGTTTTGGAAAGGGATAACGCGGCCCCGGCACACAGGCAACGGAAGGAACACGGGTGGGTTTTAGTCAGTAAAAGTCTGACACACCCTCTCGCTCTGCCCAGAGCGGGAGAAGTCATTTGATGATTTCCCATCCTAAAAAAAAAAAAAAAAAGTCGTTTTGGAAATAAGGGGGAGGGATGGTCAATTCTCATCTATTTTATTAAATAACTACTACTATTTGAGACCAAACACACACCTTTCATTTGATATGTCACACGTTACCTACAGTTGAAGAAACTTTTTTTTCTTATTTGCCGTCCGTAGTGACCTTATTCAAAATTCGTTTATTTATTTTACGCATCCGTGTTTGGGTCACAATAATACATATGTGTCCAAATTTCAACTTAATCGGTCCATTAGATTCGGAGCAAATTGGCTGTGACAGACGGACAGACAGACACACGAGTGATCCTTAATAGGTTCAGTTTTTTCATTCGGACGTACGGAATCCTAAAAACAACAGGTAAAAGAAAAACCTATTTATTTATTTATTTATTTATTACAAGGCAACTACAACAGGTAACAATCACTGTATATCACTAGATTCACATTATAGGTTTCGACCTGATTATCACCCAAAGCGTAATCGCACAACATGACTAGTAACAATAATAATAAAGAAGACAACTGCAGTAAAAAACTTAGTTCAAAATTACAGCTGCAAGGTCCGTGCGTCTGCCCTCCAACACACTTCTACTTAAGCAGGGAATGTGTAGGAGACCAAACACGCCAGGTTTTAGTACCTACATATCTACAAGTCAAGTATAAGTGCAAGTGCTAAATTCTTATGAAATCTCAAGTCGGTAACGTCACGATTGCCGCGAAAATGACGCTTCAGCGCTGTTCGGAACGATTTAAGACATTTACATAAAAAATAACCATCTTAGCGGTAATCGTGAACATAAACGCTCGCAGCTTTATGCGTAAAAACGTGGGCATCCCGCCGTCTAGCCAAGTTTCCCCAACATATTGCGCTTTGTATCGCACACGCGTTGAATTCATATAAGGCCGACTGCTTATGTTTTATGCCAACGTTAAACCAGTCACGTCTGTTATAAGCTCATGCTGAGAATCGTTTGTGATGTAATATGTTTCACTAGAAGATTTGATGCGGTTTTGTTTGATTTTGTATGCGAATGGATGTCTACTGATTGATAGGTGGGGTAAGAATAGCTTATCCACACTGAAATGTCGCGCCCCACTACCGCATTTTAGCCACATGATAAAGGCCCCTGCACCCCGACAGCGCGACGTAGAACTATTTCTATGAAGACTTCATGGAAATCGTTCCACCAAAATTGCGTCGCACCGTCGCGTCGCGCTTGTCTGCGGCGGTAGCGGTACTAGGGCGCGTCATTTCAGAGTGGACAAGCTGGTAGGTAGTCATCCATTCGCTTGTCCCAGTAGGCAATGTCTTTATCTTTTGTTCTTACCTTATAAATGTCCTCCGGTCTGGCTCCAGGGGTCGGAGAACCAATAGGAATTCCACGAAAAAAAAAGAGCACAAGAAGGGTGGGTACCTAGTACCAGCCTTAAATTTTGTAATATGATGACAATTGAATCGCAGTGCAGAGCAGTAGCGTCCAGTCACAGAAAGATCAGAACCTGAATGATCAGGTACCCGACACAGTAAAATGAACCCGTTTTTAATTTTTTTGGGTGGGACATTATCAAATAACTTCTCCCCCTCTGGGCGGATAGGGAGGGCGTGTCATACTCTTACTGAATAAAACCCACCCGTGTTCCTTCAGTTGCCTGTACGTTGCCAAGGGCCTCGGTATCCATTTCGGACCGGGTGGACCCCTTGTAGCCAAGTTTTACAAAGATTTAATTATAAATATCCGCTGGCCGTCGTTTAAAGACTCAACTTGTGACATCCGTCCACAAGTTGACTCTTTTTTCTCTTTCGTTGGTTCTTTATCTAACCCTAGACGAAAAAACCTATTTGTAATTCATATATTGCCGCCAGAACGTTCTAGAATAAATTAAAAATCAGGACAAATGGACGGATTATTCTTCAGCTTCAGTATATATAGATAAGCCAAGATGTTCTAAATAATATTCACTTCAATTATGTAGTTGGTATTAATAATCAGAGTTCGTAACAGCAAGGATCACGTCATCTGTTTTCATATTGGATCTTTTTACGGGCGGCTTAGCCTTGAGTGATATTATGAAGCCTTTTCTTTACATAATAATAAGTTTTAATTAAATGGGCCGAGGGTCGATTGTGTTGGAATGAGCAAATGCGGAGGAATCAGGGACATGTCGTGAGGAAAATTAGAATGAATGAGGTTAAGCGCACTCGAGTCACCGGCCACCAGCGGCGGTGGCTGTCGCCTCTTGCTGCCCCGTGTTGAATTCTGCGGTATCTGGTGGCCGCCACCAGCCACGCATTTGCGACGAATCCATACAAAACGTATTCAGAAAAAGCATGTGAATTGCTTGTCGCTACAGGTACATGGCTGTGGTCGGTGGCCCGTTTGTGCGTAAGTAGATTGTCTAGTAGGTGAAGACTGGTTGCTAGTGCCTACCCTTATGTATGGAAGTGAATGTTGGGTATGGCAAAAGAAGCATGAAAGTAGAATAAATGTGTTCCTTGCGAAGCATGAGTGGTGTGACTATGAATGATAGGCTGAGTAATGATGTGATAAGACAACGGTGTGGTTTAAAAGAAGATCTAGTGACAATTTGTTTGAAGAGTATGCTTAGATAGTTTCGTCATGTTGGGAGGATGAATGAAAGGCTCCTAACAAAGTATTGACAAGGCAGCTGTGAGTGGAAACGCTTGGAGGGGGGACGCCTTAGAGTAGGCCTAGAGGGACATATATAAGGTCCCATTAAAATAGATGGACAAACTTTTAGAAATCATTTAGAACACGAAAATAAGGACAATGGATTCGACGATAAGATACTTCTTCTCTCTTTTCAATCGCTCTCTCACTGCTGAAAATCGTGAATCGGTATCACATTGTCAACGGTCTTTTTCCATCTGTTACGATCAGTGGCCTGGTGGATGATAGATACTTACAAGAAAAAGAATTCACTAACGAAAATACATACATTAAAAATGTTGGTTACCCAATGCCATTTATTGTTTTAGGTCAAAATAAAATCACTTTAATCAGTGTTTTTATTGCTTGCTATCTTTGATTAGACGTACTGAACGCTGTGTTAAAATTTGTCCATCTATTTTAATGGGAACTTGTATAGTGACTTTAGTGGTGCAGTTCTTCAGAAAGTTCAGGTGCGTGTAGTACCTACTCGTAACTCGCAACGATGTATGAACGCAAAACGAGGCAAAAGGAATATTTAAGCATCGTAGCAGGCATCAATGATGTCTCTGTCATCTTCAAATGATTGGCAGAAACAGAACGATGTTTTAATAGGGATGATGCCTGGGTAAAAAAAAAAATTTCTGATTAATCCGTCAGTCAGATAATACAAAAAAATTAGACACGTATTTTTTGTTTGCTTTAAAAATTACTTAGATAATAGGAGTACCTGCGCATTTTAAGTGGGGGTCGCTACGTCACAAGTAAGTATAAAATCTACATACTCGCGACGTCATGGCACATTTAACTCAATGTATCGCCGTAATTTTTAGATTACGTAAAAAAAGAAATACGTGTCCAATATTTTTTAATAATCTCCATGACGGACTACAAAAAAACGTTTTGTCATCATCCCTCTTTTGTTTAGCGCTGAACGTGATTAGTGATTTGTGGTGCAAGCGGCTTAAAGAACGATTCGTCAATAATACAAAATGTTTCAATGGAATCTGTTCATATGAAATTCATGATTGGAAGTCAATTATCTTAAAAGATATAAAAAGGATCGACTGATCGAGTGCCCGAGCGATTTATGAGGGCTTAAAAGTAACGGACGTGGAACATCAAAAGGCTGGGTTTGCTATAAGAGATCTCATGCGTCCGTTACGGGATTATTTTTCCGAGAAATCGGCGTTTTGCTTCAAGATTTTCTAAGCAGTTTCTGGGTGAAGATCTGAAAGGTACTTATTTGGGGAATTTTTGGACGCAAATAAGCTTGTTGAGTTTTTTTTTCTTAGTAAGAAATGGCAAATGGAAATAACCTACTTACCTAATACGTATTTGAGAAAAAATATCTTATATGTAACAAAATCTGGCCCATTTACCATTGACTATACTAATGGTAGGTAGGTACTAATATTGGTGGAATGAAATACTCCTATCTATAATCGGTTTCTCCAACTCGAATTTAAAACTATTTTCAGCCTACGGTTGCGTAAAGGGAACGGGCACGACCCGACTGTAACAAAATAATTTCTAAGAAAACTCCACGGTATGGTAGAACAATTACCGGTGTCGCATCGAGCCTTTAAACATTCCTTTTATCTTCTTTGGCTCCTCGAACTTTCAGATATTGAGAACCATAAGGCACAGTACGCAGTTTTCAATTAATAGTACTGTATAGATAGGCTACAATGTTTATTTAAGGTATCTTACTTGTAGTGTACCTACCTAGGGACAGTGGGCTCCAGAGAAACCTCACCCTCTTGCATTGTTTTTTACATTTCTAGAGGGTGAGATTTCTCTGGAGCCCACTCTACAGGACGTATGGAATTTCATATAAGAAGACCTCTGATATAGGAGTACTGTATTTAGAAACTACATTTAACTAACTTCACAAAACTCGACGCTAACGAAGTTTAGGTACCTACCTACATAGCCTACATACATAAGTATTATACCTACACACCTACGTTTTAATGTACCTAAGTATGTATACCTAAAGCGCCTGCTAAACGGTCGCCAACCATGTCCAGCCAGTCGTGACCTTGGTGGTTTCCACCCGTGTAGGTACATGATGGTTTACGATAAAAATTTCATTTGCATAAAGAGCTGCACCACCTTCCAACGACCTTGGTTTAAAGAGCTGCGCTAGCGACCAAGGGCGGATAGAGGAGGTTGAGTCGGCGGCCGACCGTGTAGACGGCGGTTGCCAACCGCGAGTACGTCAGTCGCTGGCTGTCAATCGTCGCACGAGGCACACGTCTTACGAGCGCAAGGTTTACAAGTTGCCCTATGTATTAAAAAGTGCGGAAGAAAAAGAAATTCTTACTGAGTTCATCGAGTGGTACAGAGACCTACCCTGTCTGTTGGATCTCAGCTGCGAACAGTACAAAGACAACAATCAAAAGCGCCTAGCTTAAAAGGTTTTGTTTTCTAAAAAGAAAACAATTGATCAAAACGCCAATGGGGCATCGGTCAAAAAATTCGCCATGAAGTCTTTATTCCGCGAATATCACGACCACGACAGAATGGCATGTTGGCGATCATGTAGTTGAAACAGCTCTGCTGGTCGCTTACCAAGGTCACCTCTGTCGGTGTCGCGGTTGGCGACCGTATAGCGTAGCAGCCGCTTAAAGGTATGATTTCGATCCCAGCTGCACGCGGCAGTGCTGCCGCAGTAGTTCTGCCGGGTCACTATACTGGCTCCGTACGTTTTCTAAAGGTTTATATGAGACTACAATCCGAGCACGGTAGCAATGTCGCGGCAATAAATGTATAATTCCGAACCCCGCTGAAACATTTTTTTTTTTCAGTTGGTACTCATCTATTATGTCAAACTTCGGACATTCCGGTTGAATGACAAGGCCGGACAAAGTCTGGATGGGGGGTCAAAAAGTCTGACATGTTCGGACAAATCCAGACGGATACTAACCTAGCTGTAGCTAGGTGCGCCACTCAGGATATACATAAGTGTTTATAAACTAAACTATAAACTATGTTAGTAGGTAAAGAATTTAAATATAAATAACAATTAAGTACAACATTTTATTTTACCGTCTCAACTCCCAACCACGATAACATCCTGAAGACGTTATTGTATTGTACCCGCAAATGCTGCACACCTTTTAAGTATAATTAACCCACAGGCTGCCCGTGTAGTAAGATTGGCAATATATATTATATATATATTCGCATATCTGGCGAAATGTGGGTGTGTTAGCAACACACCCACATTTCGCCAGATATGCGAATAATACCTACCTACCGAGAGGAGCAAGCCGACTGCCGTAGCCCGGAGCTCCTACTGCTGTTATTTAATAGGCAATAGACAAATCTTATTTCTTAGTATATATCCGTGTGATACCTACCCACTTTAGTCGAAAAGATGGGGCAAGGGCCGTGCGCGGACGAATACCTGCCCTGTGCTGCGTTCGAACGGCAGTTTTACTGGAACTATGGTCTGAAAAAAAAACGCTCCCATTTATATTTATTGAGATGTCATCCAACATTTTACTTTTGAAATAAATCAATTATAAATTAAAATTGAAACGGGGATTATGCCACATTGCCATGCCACACATGCCACACTGGAAATATATAGGTGTACCCGGCTCCCAGAAGATTCTCGGATATTATAATGAGGACTTTAAAAAAAAAGGCGCGCTCGCCATAGATTCCCAATGTATCTGTATCTTAGTAAACAAAAAGAAAAGCTACCTACAGTACGGCATAGCTTAGATGTAGCATACATTTGAAAATTTGCATTCATTCATTAAAATTTTACGAATGTATTTGGTTATATGACTTCACAAGTTTCGTTCGTTTGAGTAAAGATCAATTTCATCTAAAACAGTAATAAATATTGGTGATTTTGAAGGCGCACTCAGTTCGGATGGTGATCGGTTTTACGAATTTTGCCGAGGCCACATCTAAGTTGTGTCGTAATGTACCAAGCTGTTTCGTTATAAAAGTAATATTTGAACAAGAGCGTTTCTGTCTTTTTCTACGACGTTATCATTTCGTTTTTGTGATCCATGCTTACTTCGCTGCGCTCCCACCCCGCACCAAAAAATTCAATTTCAAACATAGCACGAACTACGGGAAACTCGTCCATACGGTGAGGAAGTACTCGTAGAAAAAAGGTTTAGGTACAATTTTCTTTGTAAACAGGTTACTAGCTACGATTTATTTGCTATGTGTATTTTCCTTTTAAGTATTGTAGTATGAGCTTTGTATTTTTTATATGTTATAGTGTAGGACCTACAATAAAGAGTAGGTAAACTATCTGTCTCCCTCTGGTATTGCGACATGACCTTATTACGGATTTTCTATAGGGAAGTGTATGTAATCTTTGGAATAAGTACCTGGTCGACCGAGCTCTGCTGGGGTAAAAATAGAGAAACATATCGTCCAGGGTATACCAACGTTCAATCACATTCCCGAGGCTGTGAAAATAGAGAAACCGATTTTTCCCAGATATGAGACCTAGCTAGATCGATGTTTCACCCCCGTAAATCATATTGCAACTTTCATCGAAATCGTTAGAGCCGTTTTCGAGAATGTGATTACAAATTTATATAATATACAAATATTGCTCATTTAATAGTAAAGGATAATGAATACTAAGTATGAATGTGTCAGTGGTTGATATAAAATGATTTTATAAAGTGGGCGTCTCAAAATAGTAAGTCATCAGATGCCTATAGCTGTCCACTTGTGGACGTGAGCTTCTTCAACTGAACGCCGTCACGCTGTGAAAATCGTCGCTCTACCTGTTAAGACAAAGACAAAGACAAAGTACAAGTTGGTTAGGTATAATATGTTCAAGACACATCCGCCGCTAAAAGCGGCATACGAATATTTACATTTACATGGTCATAGAAACCTAACTTATTACGACATCTTACACATCATTACTACATCATATAAGTATTTTGTCGTTTGTTTCTTATGTATTTTCTGTTGTACAATAAAGGATAATTATAAATAATATACAGGGTGACAGGGACATCGACGCGAAAACTGTTACCATGGATTCAGTACATGATTCTAAACCCTCATGCGTAGATATTCTTCGTCGGTTATAAAAATAATCTGCTGTTTCATATAAAAGTGCAATACCTACACGGTGAAAATGTATGGTACAGCAGATTTAAAAAAAAAAAATCAACAAAAAATAACTACGCAGACGGGTTCAGAATCATGTACTGTATCCATGGTAACAGTTTTGGCGTCGATGTCCCTGACATCCTGTATAATGTATGGTCAATTGACACACTTTCGCGCCTAGATGATCAGGAAGGAATAAAAATAATGGACCAACATAAAAAACATACCAAAAAAAGGATAAAACATCCTAAGTAAATAAGCAGGCGCTGACCCATTTAGTTTGAAAAGTGTTAATCTAAAAGGTTCTCAGTTTAGTCCATTAGAGGCGACGGGCGGTCGGCGTCGTCAGCCGATCGCTGGCAACGCCATACTGACGATGTTAAGAGAGATAATCCTGTTTTTAGAGAAAGAAATTCCAATAAACTAATTCCTAAACGCTAAAGTATCTCAAAACATAGAACTTTTCATTTAAAAATTATTATACCAGGACAATGTTTTGGAATCTGCAGTAGGATGACAACAAGGAGACCCCTATCGGCCCAGTCATTTTCAGCTTGGCTATTCATCCAATTATCCAGAAACAAAATAAAAAATGTAACATGTGGTATTTAGATGATGGAACGCAAGGAGGTGAGGTAGACACCGTTTTGAAAGACTTCCTACTCGTCAAACAGCAATTTAAATCTTGTTTGCCTGGCTTGGACCTTAACCCATCAAAATGCGAAATTTACCTTTTTGAAATTACCGACAGACAATTGACTTGAGAAATTTAATGCAATAGCAACAAATCAAAATTTTAGAGAAAAGTTCACTGTACCTCCTAGGTTCCCCAATTTTAGAAGACTACTTTTCTCCTTTCACCACCTTGACACCACCTTCGAACTCGCTACCTGTCTGCGTCGGGGCGTTCCTTGCGTGGTTCCGCATCGCTGTCAATGCGGTGAAGGGGTCCACTGCCTCGGACATCATGACCTATCTACTGCAGTAAGAGCGCAGGCCGGATAGCACGGCACGCCAGAATCAATTACATCATCCGTCGTGCTCTTGTCACCGCCCGGGTGCCAGCTGTTTTAGAACCCAATGGCTTGGCACGCGACGATGGGAAGATACCAGACGAAATGACCAGAATGCCTTGGAAGGTAGGTAGGCCTTTGGTGCGGGATGCAACGTGTGTCGACAGTCTTGCACCATCCCATCTTCCTAGCATGGCGGGCTGTGCTGGGGTTGCTGCTGCAGCTGCGGAAAAGCTCAAACGGCGCAAATACTCCAATCTTATTGGGATTTATATGTTTGAGCCGTTTGGGGTTGAAGCACTACGCTTCCATGGGGCATGGGGTCCGAATACCCACTTAGTTTTTATATAAGATATCGCCAAGCGGTTGGTCGACTCTTCACATGACCAGAGGGCTGGTCTATTCTTTGGCCAAAGAATCACCATTGCCATACAACGTGGCAAAGCTGCCAGCCTTTTGGGCACTTTTCCTGCTTTGACAGCGATGAGAACGAATTTTTTGATGCCCTATGATTATTCCACTCCCCTTTTATATACTTGTACATATTATTATTTTAAGTCTGTTAGTTTTAAATTATGTAAATACTCGTTTTAAAATTTTACAAATCAGGTAGTTGCGAATCGTCAGGTGTTTTTAGTGCTGGCCCGATCTGCCAAACATGATCATCGACTGTGAGAATCTCACAGTAATAGGTAAGACCCATGGTTGAAAACGTTCAAAGCGTCCCATTGCGTAGATATAGGTAGGTCCAATTTGTCATAATTAAGTATTTGGATGTGGTAGGTAATATTTTTCACACGTACTAAAAGTACCTACGGTATTGGTAACTTAGGTACTTTTAATTCAGGTTTTATTCAGGTTTCCCTGAATTGTTTTTCTACTGAACGTGCTAGCTACCAGGCTGCAACGAAACTGAGGAGTACCTGGGTATAACTCGGAAAAACTGATCCCATGGTGCCCCTACATGTCAGTGCCGAATTGAGTTATATACGGATTTGTAACAGGCAACCCTTTTATTGCGTGCCATACATACCTATATCCATTTGTATTGAATAAAACAGACGTGATAGAAATATTGTCTTTTACCCATGCAGCCGTAGAAGTTCAAATCATTGTTCAGTATTGCGGCGGCATCTACATCGCCACATGCGAACTACGCAACACGTCACGCAAAATCCTGCATCGCGCAAGCAGCGTTTACCGCGCGACTTCAACTGTCGGGCAGTAGCCCACCAGACACGACACCCGCCTGGATTTCCCCCCCTTTTCAATAAAGGATGAGTGAACTTTACACCCTGTCTCTTACCTCTACAATAAGTAAAAAGTAAAAAACCCTGTTCGATTGGTAAGGGGCACATAGGTACTGCAATAATATTACCAATAAGCAATAAAAAATCTTTTTACTATTGAAAATAAAAAAAGTTATTGCTATTTAAAATTCACAACTTTAGTACCAAAAAATGCAAATTTTCAACAGGGGTTATGATTTGTAAACGCTAAAAGATGGTCGCCCGCGCTTTGCAAAGACCCGGTAAAATTCTCCATAAAAAAAAATGTTGAGAATTTTTCTTTTTTCCTTAAAGTTTCCGCCTAAATAGACTCTCAGTACGATATTTGACAACATCCCCACGGATCAGACAGGGTTTTTTTACATGTTGAATCTATAGATATTGCAACGCATTAAAAATGAATATCCTGCCTACAACTTCTAAAATAGCTGCTTTTAAATACTTAGGTATTTTATAAATATGAAATGTCTGCCTTTAAAAATTCTAAAGAATCATCATTAAAATAAGTGCGGCAAGAAAGATTTAAAAGAAAATATTTTCTTGTATAAATGTGGAATTCCTTTTTAATACGCAGCTTAGTAATTATAAATCTTGTAATAACTGTGATATGATATATGGGCGGGCGTTTGTCCACCGCAGCCGTCACCGAGACCTCACCGAGAAAAGATATTATTCGGACCGTGACGACGCGGTGACGGCTATCGTTTTTCCCCAAAAACCGGACGAACGGCGCTGGAGCGACGGCAATGTGTGGACAAGAACCAACGTGTTTTGTTTCGGTCCGTCACAATCTCGGACCGAGTTCTAGCGGTTGCGCCAAACTTCTTGAAACTTTGGCGGTCGGATGACGGCGCTCGGGTGACGGACGGGTAGACTCGCGCTATAATAGAGCAATGTATCACTACTTCGGCGCCGTCATCTCGTTCTTGGTGACGTCCTGGCGGTGGACAAACGCACTTAAAGGTTTTTTGTCTGATTGCTGTATTCCTATAGATCGTGTATGGTAGGCAGATGCTTGAAACTAAGGTTACTGGAGTTAGCGTTGAGCGCTGCAGAACTATATATATATAACTGCCGCTCTAGAACTGTCTTAGAAATCATCATTCAGGGCGCGAGTATAGGTCTATTCGACCCTGGGAATGTCAGTGAATGTAATCATGAAACAAACTTTCACTAGAGTTCCATTGAACGAAATATCTCCATCTCATACAAAAATGCAAATGTGCGTCTATGGAACAGATGCTTTTTAGGGTTCCGTACGTCCAAATGAAACACGGAACCCGCATAGGATCACTCGTGTGAGTGCCTGTCCGTCAGTCACAGCCAATTTTCTCCAACTTTAATGAACCGATTAAATTGAAATTTGCTACACATATGGATTTCTGTGATCCAAACACGGACGTGTAACGAAAATAAATGAATTTCGCTTTTGGGAGGAAAATAATAAAACAAAGGTTTTGCAAACTATACCGCGTGGCGTAGCAAATTAAAGAGCTTACTGTAACGTAACGCTCTTCAATTAAAAAAAAATTTAAAAAATGTAAAATAAATGTTCTTATCTACTCCCATATCGTAATATTCGAATTCAAAACGAGTTTATATTGACATACTTTATAAACACAATACCGAAATTTAAAAATAGAATTTTATTATAACACTTTTTCTCTAACAAAATAATGTTATAAAACATATAATTTTTTTTTCTATTACGATACAATTCAAATCCAAGAAGTTAATATCACCAAGGAGTTTCCATACACTTTTGCAATGGAACATTAGCGGGGGATAGCAGCATCGCTCTAGCGCATGCGCGGTAATGTGCTGGGTGCAGGCGCCATTCATACCTGAAGTTGTACTAAATTTCGTGGGATTTTTTAAATCTTGCTCTTTAACTTTGATCTTTTATTTAGTAGGTTTAATCTCAATGTATTTTTTTCCCACTACAATGTTAAGTTTGTTCTTGGGATAAATTCATCCCAATTAGTACACCCTTCATTGTGCGTAGTACGACACGCACTTGGCCCATTTTTTCTTACTGGAACTCATTGTGAAAGGTGTTCATATTCATAAGTAGCGCCATTTTCTACTTTATTTGTAGATTATGCTTTCTACAACATGAATATTTTCACACAGTAAGGCTTTCCCCTACATTTCTGATTATGTAAGCAAAGAAGCTGGCTCTTAGTGAGGCAACCGCAAATAAATTTTCCTCAAGCTTATATTAATACTCATAAACTGTGAGGCGGTAGTCTTCCCTTTGTTAGCTTTTGTAATCTAACCTTACTTACATCTATGTAAATAGATATATGTTATGTAAGACACCAGATGTACGAGGATATACGAGTATGCACATATGTTCGCATAAATATTGCTATCTAAAGTTTAAGCCACTTATGTAAGAGTCCATAATACCTCCACTGAAATTCACTCTTTGTCTCGCGCGGATGATGCTGCTCGCGGACAGAGTGAGAGTGAGGAGAAGGCTCCAAGGCACCAATAGTTTAGGTAATTTCTGTTTACGGCGAAAATAATGGTAATAGAAAAAAAAACATAGTATCTGCTTTATTATAGTTAGTTCAGTTATTATGCAAAGCTTCATGATCTAATTTAAAGTTTTTTTTTTATACAAGCGGTTTATGTTTCGGAATCGTGTTTTCGTCAAACATAGTACTTAAAAGTAACCCTCAGCTTTACCACATATTTATTTCAAAACTAATTCTGCAGTATTTTCGATATAACGGAGGATCATGCTAAGCAATTTGAGGTATTATGGACTCTTAAGTTTGAAAGTTCTTCGGGCAATGTGGCAGTGAACTGGGCACATTGCTCGCAGAACGGATGGCCGATGAGGTCGAAAGGTTCTGGAGAGGCGACTGCGTACCCGAAGGCACAGCTTTAAAAGGATTCCCACTAGGTAGAACGATGACTTTGTGAAGGCTGCAGGAATCAGCTGAATGCGAGAAACACGGGACTGGTCAACAATCAAAATTATCATATTTTATTTCACAAAAACCTACATAGGCACTTATGAGACGTCAGAAGCTAAGTGAACGGTTCCAATTGGTCGTTTCCTATGGAGAAGAGCCAGCAAGAAAGTTACACGGTTACTCTTTTAAACATAATTGGCTTTTACAATGTTTTCAAATTACTGTGTTAATAGTTATAGGACTTATAGGAGGACAGTGTAGGCCCGTCAACAAGTACCACGTACTTAACAAAATACTCAACAAATCTATAATCCACAAGGCCTACAACGTTCTCACATTTACAAAATATAAAATAGTCTATGTAAAATATAAATATTAAAAATAAAAACCTATTTAAACCAAAAGACATGATCGCCATTATAATTAAATAAAAATAAAAATAAATTTATATAAATCATTTATTTTGGACCCAACACTTGTATACATTTTATAAACCTGCCAAACTGCGTGACAGTTTGTCGGCAATCGGGTGACCAGTCATTTCACCAAAACTTAATTTACAAATTTTCATTTGACAAGTAACGATTGACAAAAATATTATTTGTTATTTCATCATTACACAATAACTAGTTAGCCAAATAATTCAATTAAGAAAATCATTATCCGATAAACTTTTTTTTAATAACGTATTATTTGACAAATTATTAATTTTTTCTTCATGTTATCTCATAAAACAACGTTTGGAATAAAAACGTTTTACATATTGAATTACGCAATTTCCTAAAAGTTAAACTCATTAAATAAGCAAAAGGGTAATTTTAACATATAAACCATAAAAATTAAAAAAAATGCCTGAAACGACTTATGCTAACAGAAAAAAATATATAATTTTAGTAGGCTACGCGGAACCGAACTAGTTAGATTAGGTTAAATATAGTTCGTGGTCGGGGGGGCTCGGATCGCTGTCGAGTCTACCATGAAGTACCTAGGATTGGTGCTCGACAGCCGGTGGGACTTCGGGCCCCACTTCCGACGGCTGGCGCCCAAGTTGCTGGGCGCTGCTGGGGCGCTGTCAACGCTGCTTCCCAATCTGGGGGGCCCGAGCGCAGTTTGTAGGCGGCTCTACATGGGGATCGTGCGATCGATGGCCCTGTACGGGGCCCCGATCTGGGCCGCTGACCTGACGGCCGGTAGCATTGCGGTTCTGCGCAAGCCGCAGAGAGCTATGGCCGTCAGAGTCATCAGGGGGTATCGCACGATCTCCTACGAGGCGGCTTGTGCACTGGCCGGATCCCCGCCCTGGGACCTGGAGGCGAAAGTACTCGCGTCATCGTATCGGTGGCGCGAGGAAGCGAGGGCGCGGGGCGAGCGACCGATGCAGCGACACAAGGAGCTGCATCGGTCTCAGCTTCGCGAGGTCCTGGTGGCGGAATGGCGGGACAGGCTCTCACGCCCTACCGCCGGCCTCGACATCATCGAGGCGGTCCGGCCGGTGCTCGAGCGCTGGCTCGGGAGGAGGCACGGCTCCCTGTCGTTTCGGGTGACGCAGGTGCTCTCGGGGCATGGTTGCTTCGGGAAGTACCTGTGTCGCATAAACAGGGAGCCGGACGCCCGGTGTCACCACTGCGTCGACTGCCGGGAGGACACGGCGCGGCATACGCTGGCAGAGTGTGCCGCTTGGGAGGAGCCACGCCGTGCCCTCATCTCAGAAGTAGGCAGTGACTTGTCGCTGCCGGCCCTAGTGAATGCGATGGTCGGCAGCGGCGAGTCCTGGGACGCGGTGGTTACCTACTGCGAGACGGTCGTCTCGCAGAAGGAGGCTGCGGAAAGGGAGAGGGAGATCTCGTCCACTCACCCGGCCCGCAGCAGGCGCACCGGGCGTCGGCGGAGGGCGGACAACGCCCTCTTCCAGCCCCCCTAAATGGGTCCAGGGGCGACGGACTCGGGGACGTCCGTCGCCCCCCACACATCAGGACCCGAGGTGGCGGCGCGTAGTGTTTCACGCGCGCCCCTCTTAGACGTCGCGGGGGGAGTCAAACACCTCACTCCCCCCCCTGACCCGAGGAGGCCCGCGGTGGCGGGCCGGCACCAGCCGGGGGTTGCGGAAGATTTCAAGTTCCCGCGACCCCCGGCGTAGGTGTGAGTTGGAACACCGGGGTGGTTTTTAGTCAGTAAGAGTCTGACAGACCCCTCCGCCCGCCCCAGGGCGGGGGACATCCATGAGGATTTTCCACCCCGGAACAAAAAAAAAAAAAAAAAGTTTAGGTTAAAACTGTGACCCCTACGCACGAGCCGAGCGAGAGAAGCGAGCGGTTTCGCGGCAGCGGCCGGCGAGTGCCAAAAACGATTAGAATATATAGACAAATTTTTTTTTGTAGGCTTAAAGAACCTCAGACCCAAATGGAAATTTCAACCATGATCCCTTTGTGACTGGTTTAGAAAATTTATTATAAAATTATATTTAGTATAAACGTGATTTTTCCAAAAGAATCACAATATTAAATGAAAAATGTATAAATGATTAAATATCATGCGAAGCATTTGCTAAATAAATGTTTGTAAAACGAGTGTTTATAAAATAAAATTTGTGCGAAATAAGTTGTTTGTAAAATTAATAGTATACGAAACGTTGGTTGTAAACTGAAATTTTGTCAATGGAGTTTTGGTGAAACATTAGTGAACCCGCCAATCGGTATAATTATAACTTAATAACACTTAATTAATATCCTGTGTAGAGAGAGCAGTGGTGGCCCAGTGGTAACGGCCCCGGCTTACGATTTGTAGCTCATGGGTTCGAACCGAAGCAGATGCTTTATTTTGTGTAAATAATTTAATCACCACTGCTCTCAAAACGGTGTAGGAAAACATCGTGAGAAAACCGGCATGTCCTAGAACCAAAAATTCGAACTACCAACCCGCACTGGGCCCGCGTGGTAGATTACAGCCAACTCCCTCTCACAGAGAGGAGGACTGCGTCCCAGCAGTGGGAATATTATAGGGTGATTATGATTAATTTAATTAATTAATATTTTTTTAATGTTAACTCAATTTTTTAGATTAAGCAATTCCTGTCCAAATCAACATTTGTGATGAGAAATAAATAAAAAATATTATATTATTATGATTATAATATCCTGTCTTGCATCGTCTTAAAGTTGTGTAAAACTCTTCACTAGACTAGGATTAGCCACAAGGATCTATTTCAGGCACGTAATGACGGATAAAATTACGATGGAAGGAAATGTCCATGCAATGTCGATTCTTGAAAGCTTTTATTAAACCATGGCTCTCTTTTCTGAGGCAGTTGGATAAAAAAAAGAAACAGCTGTGAAAGAAGATCTTATGTTCGTTCACGTTGTACGTAGGTCTAGTGTTGACGATTAAGCGTCAGACTTTGTCAGAGTCCAAACAAATTCAAAGTTAAACAGACTTCAAACGTTCTCGACAAGCCGAAATATTTCGGTACCCAAAGAGCCCTAAAATGTCACTTCGTGATTTAAAAAAATGATAAATTAATAAAGATAGATAGATGGGATAAATCGAATACAGAACTTTATGAATCAAATACGCCGTGTAATCATCATTATTTCAGTCTACTGCTGGACATAGGCCTTCCCCAAGCACCGCCACTTCGACCGGTACTGTGCTTCCCGCATCCAGCGGATGCTGGCGGCTTTCACAAGGTTATCGGTCCACTTTGTGGGAGAGGTGGCCTTCCACCGCTACTTCTACGTCTCCCCGTATGCGGTCGCCATCATGCGTCCTCCCGTAAGCCGTATGCCTGTTGGGATTTCCCATCGGCAAAACTGGCGAACTTCCATACAAACGTTCATCCCCAATTTGACCCCTTAAGGGAATGAATTTTAAAAATACCTTCCTCGAGGAAGTACCTTTTTTATGTGTTTACACATAATGTTAGTGCTTCTGAACCCAGCGATTTAGGCTGTGCGTTGTCTGTCAGTGATTTTTAAAATTTTTTAAGTAGATATTCAAATGGACATGTTGCCACGTTTCGAAAAACGTTTTTTTTATTCAAAGTCAAAGTCAAATCATTTATTTCAATTAGGCACATGAAGGGCACTTTTGAAAGTCACAATTTCCAAAATAAAATAAATTGTCGTCTATAACCTAGCCCAGCGGTTCACACCAAAATGCCGTAAAAAAATTGCTGGGACCATATGGCTTTTTATTTGAATGCTCAAATAACAAAACAATTGCGCCGCAATACAGTTGGCAAATCACCAAATAAGTTAAGAATCTATTTATTATTATTTTTATAAATTTATCTTTGGCAGGCAATGGGCCAAAAACTTGTTGATACTAACTTATGTAGTAGTTGATATTGTTGTTCACTTCCTTTGTTAATTTACATGATGTGGGGTATTTAGTTTTTCATAACAATAGGCCCGAATACCGAAAACCGCTTATACATTCTTAACATTTTGCCCCTTAATTGCTTTTTCCCAATGAAAATACATGGAAAAAGGAATTTCATTATAACTTTTAATGGCAGTTTATTGAAACATTTTACGTACCCCAAAATTTACCCACATACATTACGATCCCCATAAATACTTGTCAAGTTGTCAAGTTTATTGATTAAGGATAAACTGGAAATTATTGACATTTTATACGTGAACTGACTTACATCGAGTCTTTATCTGTTGATCTTGTTCAACACCTGTAAAGTATTTTGTATTTAATACTAGCTTCTGCCAGTGGATTCAGCCACTAATATCTTTATAAATTAAAGCCTATGTTACTCAGTGATAATCAGTGATCGGAGTAGGTAGATTGAACTGGGGTCATTGATCCGAAACGTATATATTACTATGGACATTCCTCCGGAATTGGTGGATTATTAAAAAAAAACCGGAACTTATGTAGGAATTGTATTCTGCCAGAGTGGAAGGAGTCATTTGATGATTTGCCATCCTCAAAAAAAAGGTAGGAATTGTAATAAAATGAGCAATTTTATTCTTTATTATTCTTCCTATTTTTTTTTTTTGTCACGATTTGACAAAACCCAACGACCAATCAGAACAAAGGATCATGGGTGGTACAATAACCGGTTAGGTAGTAATAATATCACTACCAACATTAACAATATTTAATTGAATCCGGAAATACCGGAATTACTTTCCGGAAAAATGGCTTATCCATGTTATTCTTTCTGTGTGCATTTATGATACAAGTACTAAAAATCAATCTACCTACTCCGATCACTGGTGATAATATAGCATTCTACTTGTGAAAGAATTTTGAAAATCGTTTCAGTCGTTTTTTAGTTTATTAATTACAAACAAAAATACAAAAACTCTAACCTTTTCTCAATATAAAGGCTCGTGCAGACCAGCGCGACGCGACGGCGCGACGCGACTTGAACAATAAGCTTTCTAAGAAAACTTCGCGGTATAACAATAACCGGTGTCGCGTCGCGTTGGCCCGTCGCGCTAGTCTGTACGAAGCTTAATATTAGTTTATATACCTACAGTCATGGTCACCATCCATTACATATCGAGACCCATTCGTGCCTCGGAAAGCGAGTTAAGCTGCCCCGCCTGTCATTCGTAGATCTTTGACAGTCGTTACGGGTCGTCAGAAGCCCCCAAAGTCTGACAACCAGTCTTACCAAGGCGTATCGTGTTACACATTAACTGGGTGTTGGAGGTCAGATCGGCAGTCGCTCCATGTAAAATACTGGTATTCAGCTGCGGTTAGACTGAAAGCCAACCCGAACATATTTGAAAAAAGGCTAGGCAGATTGATTCAATTGCAATAAGCTGCGTAGGGGTATTTGTGGCCTAACAAACGCATTACATTTCTTAGGAGGCATTAGCGTGGGCACGCCACAATTGCGGCGATAAGTCCCCTCTTTGAGGAGTGGCTTGAGAGGTGCCATGGCGTCCTCACCTTCCGCCTGACGCAGGTCCTCACCGGACACGGTTGTTTCGGGAGGTTCCTGTTCCGCGTAAGGCGGGAGGAAACGCCCGGGTGTCACCACTGTGTGGATCGCCCGGAGGACACGGTGGAGCATACGGTGGAGGTCTGCCCGGCTTGGGCGGAGCACCGCCGTGTCCTCACGGAGGCGATCGGCGGCGGCGATCTCTCGCGTCCGGCCCTGGTTCAGGCCATGGTTCGGAGCGAAAGTGCATGGGAGGCCGTCACCTCCTTCTGCGAAGCAGTTATGCTCGCGAAGGAGGAGGCGGAGCGCGCGAGGGAGATGCAAGCTGCACGCCCTCGCGGCCCTAGTCGTCGCAGGAGACGCCCCGGGCGTCGGGAGTCGAGAGCCGACTTCCGGACACCGTAGGCGCGGGCTTGCGGATGGTGAGCAATGGGCAGCTCGCCGTCCGATAAGGACCAGGCCCGTGTCGACGGCGCGTTATGTTCCACGCGCGCCTCAAAGAGATGTCAGCACCAACCGATCGAGGTCGAAAGACCAATGCCTGCTGGGGTTGCGGGTTTGTCCGAAAGGGATATCGCGGTCCCGGCACACAGGCAACGGAAGGAACACGGGTGGGTTTTAGTCAGTAAAAGTCTGACACACCCTCTCGATCTGCCCAGAGCGGGAGAAGTCATTTGATGATGTCACATCCTGAAAATAAATAAAATAAAGAAGGCATTAGCGGGCTTTTTTGAGGGTCACAGTGGTAAAGCTGTTTCAGATCACCAAGCTATTTACTTAATGCAGAAAATAATATTGTTATTGCGTATCGCCGTATTTTAAAAATGGGGGCTTGAGGCATCCGCAAAACAGCTGTGGGGACTGGGGAGGGCGGCAACACGTAGTGCTGGCATGTTACAGTGCACCGCAAGTGTTTGGAGAAGTGGATTTCTTGCCCCTGGGACAAGCCAAACACGTAGGTAAATTAGGGGACCCTGTAGGTCTCCAAGAGCCTCTAATTGCGTCAAGACAAACATAACGTAGTTTAAACTTTGATCCAACATTCTGAGATTTAGGTACATGAAATCTGGGAGACAGCGGTGTTTCCATATGCCTAAAATAACGCCTCAAATATAGAGTCATCTCCTTTTTATCCGACTGCAGTGGAGCCCAAAAGGAGGGTAATATTTTATAAGTCTTATTACTATTCGTCAGCGCCATCCCAATGCTGGAGGTGAACAGTTTCCCCCGATAACTTCCGTCTGACGGTCCGCAACGAAGGATTTAGAAATAGCTTAGATTGTAGGATAAGAGAGTTAGGTTACTGTAATAGTGCTCTAACTGAGCCACTTTCTAATGCAACTAATTTAAATATTGACTACTAGATACTTCTTGACATTGAAAAATAAAATGGTTAAAATGATTTTCCAATTTAATAATATTGTAATATTTATTGTTACTTAGCATGGTATTTTGATACTAGATTGTAAATTAATGTGTAAAATTTTGCATACCCTAGTGACGGCAGAACATGCAGAACATTATTAAAACATGTATAACATCAATACCTACAAAAAAAAATTGGCTCAAAATTAATGATTTGATTTGAACTATAGTATTTTAAAAATTAGCTATGCTACGGTTATGTTAAATAGAAATTAGTATTATTTTGTTAAGCCAACCAGGGCGGCATAATCGCTTTTGCGACAAAGCACTTTAATTATTTTTTTTTACTTTCGATCTTTTTGGTTCAGGGCAAAAACGCTCATAGAGGATGTAAAAAAAAAAGAAAAAGTTTTACCTAAATGAAACCCACAACAAATCCACCTTACAATAAATTCAGAGGACGTTTTAAACAATTAACGAAACAATTCTCTTTCGTACTTCTTCGTTTACTCCTAGACTCAATAACGTCGAGTCGGTTTACCGCTGCGCTGGAAGTGTCTGAGAAGTAATTCCACTATGCACACCTGAGGCGACTCATCTAGATAAATCGTTTTGGAATCCGACCGTCAGTAGTACTCTGTGTAGGTAAAACTACTCTTGGGAGAATAAAATTGTTTTTTTCTTAAACTTCTGTTTTATCTGGTATAGCATTACCCGTAATTATGTGCTGTGGACCGCGGCGTACAGGTCGTGGTATAATTTTCAATACCTCCATCGTTTGGTGAACGGATTTACGCAGTAGGCATGTTTACATACGATGATATGAATTAGAAAGAATACTCACACACACACGTTTTCTAGACACGATGCCAAATTGTATTGCATCTAAAGTTATCACAACTCGTAAATCTCTCTTCTTTTGGGATTATCATGTTGCGGGATAATAATAATAATAAGTTCTCATCCTCAGACCAAATAAAAAACCAAGACAGAGCGCTGCGAACAATACAGTGAAGCGTGCCAAAATTACACCGCCGCTTTGTGCATAAACGCTCACACGCACATATTTAGAACCTTTTACAATGACACTACAATAAAACTACACCACACAAAGTGCACACATGTTTACCAAACCGGCTTCACTTCACTGCTGACAGCGCTCTGTCTTGGTTTTTATTTGGTCTGAATTTTCACCATATAAAAAGTACTTGTTTGCTAGTAGTTTCAAAAACCATCCACATTTCCAGTAGTATTTTCAAAATCAAATTCACAACGTATAGTAGTCTACTCAAAAAAAAAACTACCGCATTATGGGGAGAAAGGAAAACAAAAACGACACGTGTATTTCCCGCATTATCCAACGTGTTATGTAGACACGTAGTTCCTTCAATGCGCTACCGATTCTATGAAATCTCATAGTGAAATACGTGAAAAGAAACACCAAAATATTTTTAGGATACAGGTTTTATGGAAGTAGGGCGAACATTTTTAGGGCACGTGCTATTTCAAGAGCCTCTAAAATTGTTGCTAGTATACACTTTCCTCTTTGTTACGTCGAAGAGTGCATCCATTCATTCCGTTTTCATCCACTTTTGTACAGTTATTATTCCTTTGGGTACTGTACAGTATAAAAACACTTCAGGATTTTTGAATGCGAAGGAAGTAACTATGAATTTGTAAACAAATATGAACATTGATATGCTTTCTTTTATTTTCCAAACTAATCGAATTGACAACAATAAAATTGATTGAATTGCCCTTTTTAACCGACTTCCAAAAAGGGGGAGGTTAATGTTGTCGCATATGTGTTTTTTTTTTGTTTTTTCCTTTATGTATATCCGCCGATTTGTCCGACAATTGTGGACCGATTTTGAAAATTCTTTTTTTGTATGAAAGGGATATAAATTTAATTGACTTTGCTTGGATAGTTTTTCAGTAAGCTTCAATAATACGTATTTTTCCCACTTAGTATATGTGGATGATATGATGATAACTTCCTGTCACTGTTATTTACATAGCAGGTAGTGGTATTCGAATTTGAATCGGGCAAAAAACGAAAATTCAAAACCAAAGACACCGACTTCCGAAATTAAAGTTATTTTTCACTTTGTAGTGTTTTTTTTTGGAAGTCGGTTGTTTTTTTTTTGTAAAATGGTTTTATTTCATTTGATTTGCATGCCCACGTGATGGTACAACATGGAGAACTTTAATAAAAAAAACAGCTATGTGCCAATTACAATAATAAATGAAATGATAATTTAACATGCTTTTCGTTTGCATCGATTTCAGTATAATAAGCAAATCTGCTCCTTTGAAATTCCTCTTTATGTGCCTGATTCGTGGTAATATAAATTGGTGATTTTGGAAATAAATAGGATATCATTAGAGGAGTATGACAACCTTCGAAGCTAAACATTATGTGTGTTCCACACGCATTTTAACAATTCTTTACACATAGAGAATAGGACAAAGCAGATGGATATAACTTATAACATTATTATTTTGTAAATCATTTTTAAAAGTCGTGAAATGTCGTGGTGGCCCAGTGGTTATGAGAGTGCAATCTGAAAGTGGGCAACGTCGCAAATAGATTAATTATTGCATTTCGTAATCAGTATTTTAGTTCACTAGTTCGTGATATTTCATATTTCCATACAGTAATATTGCCAAATTAATCAAAACAGATAAATATTTAACAGCTATTTCCGCTCTTAAGGCCTCTCATGCACTAGGTTGTGTTCCAATGTTTTTTAATTAATTTTCTGAGTTTATCGTGGACATTACTGACATCGGTGAAGGAAAATATCGTAGGGAAACCTGGATATACCCAAGTCTGAAATCGCCAATTCGCTTTTGAGCAAGCGTAGTGATCAATGCTCGTGCTTTCTCTGTATGAGAAGAGGCCTTTGCCCTGCAGTGGGACAATAATAGGGTGGTATTATTATCCTTAAAAGCGTTTAAGTCTAGCGTAGGCATTCAATGTAGACGCAGTGTAGACGCTATGTAAACGCGACGTAGACGTGACATCAACATCTACGCTTAGAAAATACAGTAGACGTAGATAGATTTAGTATTCCGCTTAACTATTCCTAAAGAGCAATAATTCTGCGTCCGGCCCTCGGCGTAGTAACACCCTGTCTTCGGGTTCGCGACAAGTCAATCGTCATCCTGAGAATGCCTCGTTGAGAGGTAAACACGTGTCGATTTCTTACAGAGTTTTTCATTACTCTTTAAGAATAATTAACCGGAATAGGTTACTAAATATATCGACGTTTATTGTATTTTATAATGGATTTCCGCAAGGTCACGCCTGAATCAATTAATTAGCCTACGCTTAATGACACTCGTACACCTAATGACCTAAGTTTTACAATTTTAAGCCTATTCCTAATTCTACATACGTTTAAGTTTGCACGGATTATATTTGGTACCAAGTACCAACTCAAATTGGTGTCTGGACGCACATTCAAAAGATTTTTTAATAAAGCATTAACGCTCTTTTATTACCTTTAAACTAATTAATTTTGTAACAGCGTGACTTATAAAGTAATTATGAGTAATTTACCTTCCAATTTAACACGAGAATATACTTTCTTAACAAAACAATTTTATCGTTAAAACAAAAAGAAAAAAATGCATAAGTCATCTTGAATAGGACCGGCGTACTAATTTCGTTTTAAATTCGCAAAACGCGTCGCTGTCACAATATTTTAATTAAACTGGAGTTTTATTTGTTAATTAATTCGTTTTGCTCCAAATTTTTGTGTTATAAGCCGGTATTGAAGTTGACTTGTGTATTGCTGCGTGGGTTTCTAGAAATGAAGATTGTTTTTCCATTACGAATGGGTTGGGGCTTGGGGATTTGGGGTCCTTAAGTAACCCCTAATTCTAGTAGCTTGGTAGTCCGTGTCCGTATAGGCCAGTGGTCGGCAAACCGCGGCTCGCGAGCCGACTGCGGCTCTTTGGCCTATAGAGTGCGGCTCTGTCTGACAAATGTCGATCAGTGCGAGCGTAAATACGATAAGGTGTATTTAAAATTAAAATTATATTTTTCAAAGATTCTTTTCTGGAGTATTTTTACCAAAATATAACAGGACATCGAAAATGTATCATTTTCTCCAATGTTAACGTGTTAATAACTTGCCTTTATCATATTATTATCAGCCGGTATGAAGATAATAATGAAGGTATCCTACTTCTTAGCAAGTTCATGTTAGGGAGCGTTATGGAGTGAAAGAGGATGGGACTTTTAAGGATTAAGAAAAGTGTATCGAGACATTGGACACGCAGAAAGGGTTGGCTCTCATAAGAAATTTTAGTCGTTATAGTATTTATTTTTGGCTAATGAATTTACGCAATACACTGGTATAGGCAATCGACGACTTCTAGGCGATATTTTGGGTAGAAACATCTTCCTACGATTGTTGATTGACAACTAAAATTAGTACAACGCTCTTTAATTGTCTGACAACCAGTTTTGCCAAGGGGTATTGTGTTACCCAGTGACTTGATTGTAGAGATCAGATAGGCAGTCGCTCCGTGTCAAACATTGGTATTCAGGTGCATCCGGTTAGACTGGAAGCCGACCCTAACATAGTTAGCAAAATACTAGGCAGATTTATTACACTTTAAATGCATGCCCGTCTAACTTGACTGTTTTTGTAACTACATTAAGCGGTATTAAATCTTTGCATACGGAAATACTAACTGTAAAATAACAGTTTGCGCATTAAAACCGCTGCAGTTCACCGTGTCGTGTGAGCTAGGCTTTAGAATTATTGAACTTTTGGGTATCGAGTAGTTTCGAGACAGTATGGATTTCGTTTTTAACTTTCAGTCTGGAATTGTAACTTTTACTTCAGAGATGAATTGGCCTGAATTAACGTTTTTATATTTTCGCAATCTTTCTGCTTTCTGCCTAGCCTTTTCCAACTATGTTGGGGTCGGCTTCTAATCTAACCGGATGCACCTGAATACCAATGTTTTACACGGAGCGACTGTCTATCTGATCTCCACAATCAAGTCCCTGGGTAACACAATACCCCTTGGCAAAACTGGTTGTCAGACAATTAAAGAGCGTTGTACTAATTTTAGTAGTCAATGAACAATCGTAGAAATTTCTACCCAAAATAATTGATTTTATTTTATTGTATTTTGTTATATTTGGGTGGGTTAAAGCTATCAATACAGAAGTAACGGAAAAGTTGTACAAATTTTCAAATTGATTAACAATTCGTAAACTATAACACTAAGTATGTTTTAAAATTAACTATTAAATTAAGTACCTGCATAAGCAAAGATGCATGCGCAGCCGCTATTACAATACATCAGAAACAATAATATACAATAACAGTAGTGTAGCGGCATCTACATCGCTCATGCAAACTACGCATCAAAGACCTGACGTCACACAACATCCTGACGTCACACAAATCCTGCATCGCGCAATTAGAGTTTACCGAGCGATAAACATATATACAAGCTTCCCGACTTCAACCTCTGGGCAGTTGCCCGCCAGACACGACACCCGTCTGGTCGGAGGATCCTCCCTTTTCTATGGTGGATGAGTGAAATTTAAACCCTGTTCCTCATACCCCTAAAGTAGTAATGGACGCTAATTTGCTTGCAAACAAATGGATTGAGGGGTGTTTATCCTTAACAATTTGGTTAAATACTATGACTGAGCGAATTATATAAGAATTAGTAAGGTAAACTGTGCGAGCGTAAGGAGCACGCCCCCTCGAGGAGTATTGCCTCAAACTCGTCGATTGCCTATACAGACAAGGACTACCAAGCTACTAGAATTAGGGGTTACTTAAGGACCCTAAATCCCCAAGCCCCAATCCATTCGTAATGGAAAAACAATCTTCATTTCTCCAAACCCACACACACATGCATGTCAAACATATAACCCTCCGTTTTGGCTTCGCCGCAGTCGGGTACAAATATCCTTATAAAGTATAAAAATATTCTTCTCAAATATGCCAAACGCATACTTTATCCTCGATAACGTAACTTTTATGAAACAGTTTCTCTTTTGTAATACTTGTGACAAATGGGAACAGAAACTATGGTTCCCGAATATTAATTGTATGGGGTGATGGGGGCGCAACAGATATCTGTTGCTAGCGGTGTGGCCAGCCTATTGAACTTTACCCAGAAAATGAGAAAATGTAATGTTACAACTCGTTCTGTACTAACAATAATGTGAAGTTTGTAAATGTGTGTAGAGAGAGTGAAATCTGAAACCCATTTCGTTTGAAAGAAAAAATAACAATTTTAGGTATTCAAATAGTATGAAATGTGTAATAAAATGTATGATAATAATAACATTTGTATGCGTAGAAAATATCTGTTTATATTACATGCCTATCGGTAAGCAAGCTCAAGAAAAGCTTGCAAAGCAGCGCATTTTCTAAAACAAACCCACATCCATAATCTCAGTTTTCATAAAAAGCTACCTCGAATAAAATTTCATTATTATAAGAACATTCTGTTCATTATTTCCCAAAAGTCATAAGCAAACTTTTACGCAGACCATCGCTATGACGCAGCTGGGCAAAATTTTCTCACTACTCTATTATTCAGATGTTGGCAAGTTATCGGGTAATTTGATTCGCATCTGGCATCCCCAGCGGTTGAACGCCAGTGTCGGGTGAGAATCGCGTGCGGACACCCGCGTAGGTCTACGAGTCTACGCCGTAGCGTTACGAACTCGCTGAGGCTACGAGATTTATTTTTTTGTTCTCCGTTCTGAATGCAGTGAATGTTCCCGTTTTGCTTTAAAACATTTTTTTTTTAAATTCTAATCTAGTGCAGTGAATGGTTTTCAAAACTGATAGTGTAAATACGTTTTAGTGCAGTTTGTCTTTTATGACGATATTATATCGAGTGTAAAAGTAATTTGGGCTTTGTTTTATGTATCATTTTAGTACCGGTACATCTGTTTTAGGAATTTATAAGCACTTTGTTGGTGAATGAAAACGTTTCAGTAAGTTGATAACAGGAATTTCAGTATTTTTTTCCATTTAATAATTTATGTTGCAAACACAAGCCGATAACAAACAAACTAGCTGAACAACAAGCTCGCGTGACACTCAAGTTTATGAAAGATTCCTTACATGCACGTTCATTGCCATAAAATTTAATCAAGTCACGGTAATAAATAGCAAATCCTTCCCAAGAGTATGGCGAATATCCCGTGAATATCCTATTAAAGCTTTGAATCAAAGTCACCAGGATATTCGGGAATACTAAAAGAGGTATAAAAATTCTATATCCGGGTGGTTCTTGGTAAAAAAGCTTCCTGCTGTATTACGGGAATCGTAAAAGGCGAATAGGGAAAGAAAATATATATGAATTCTGCTTTACTTAAAAACAGCGTCTGTACTTAATTACCACCATATTTTGTATAGTACAAACATAAAGAAAGAAACACTTACTTTACTGTATGCATTTTTTCTTGGCTTATTTTAAGTTAGGTACGGAATAAATTGCGGAATAATACCTTTTAATGTGGTGTACCATCTCTTATCTGCCATGGCTTATTTTTAATCTTATATTTTGAATTGTTTTGATTATTTTTTGTACATTGTTCTCACATATAGAAGCAACAAGAATAATGTCCCCAGGATTTTGTGATTTTCTATATTTAAAAAAGTGTCCTTGGAGTTTCTGGCCCGTTCTTCTCCATAAAGATCTACGTTTTGGAATGGGCAACTAGCTTCAACTTTCTGACTAACTGACGCGACTATTTGACAATTCAAAAGTGCCTGTAAATGGTTTAATTGAAATAAATGCTTTGAGTTTGAGTTTGATGTAAAAACAGTCAAGATAGATGGGCATACAATTAATTAAAGAGCAATTAATCTGCCTGGCCTTTTCCCAACTACGTTGAGGTCGGCTTCCAGTCTAACCGGATGCAGCTGAATACCAGTATTCCACAACCCACTGGGTAATACGATACTCCTTGGTAAGACTGGTTGTCAGACTTTAGGTCTTCCGATGAATCAGTCTACCTCCTTGTTAAGTTGATATTAATATTAAAGAAACATAATATTATCTCATAGTAGAACAGGTTTTGATTGGTGATGTCTTGTGACGTTTGTTTTGACTTCTAAGTAGTTCAGTAAGTTCCAAAGATTTATCCGATGATACTATTACAATTTGACCATGACTTGCTGCTGCAGCCAGGGTACCGTCTGGTTTCATTCCTAAACTGTCATATTATTCCTGAAAGTCCCGCGTAAGCATCTTGGCTTATCTTTCGAAGACGCCACTTTCTCGCTACATAAGATATTGTGGGCTTTGTGACTGCATTTCATTGAAGCGGAAAATTGTATTTGTCGATGTGTATGGACATTTCATGTCTGTGGTGTGATGAAACTTTTTTCAAACCTGTAAGAAGTTTATTGTGTCTATAGTGTGTCTATATTTAAACATTGTTAAGTGATTTGTGGATCGGATAAGTTACATAAGTTAGTGTAAATATTTTTCTCGGTTTTTATAATATTACCATATCGCGCTTCTACTAATTAGAGAAATTGTAAAATTCTCCTATCGAGGATTTATTGTCAAGATCTAAAAAGTGACAGAGTTTATATTATTAATCGAGATTTATTTACTTGACAAGGATCTTAATTCTAATGTTAGTAAATATTTTTTTTGCGGTATGGCACTAAATTATAATCATCAAAGGGCTCTGCCGCTGTATAGAAACATCGTCAGATTTGGCTATAACTATAGATACTCCTTTCAATTTCGTTATAACATTATTGGATTTTCGGCTATTGAAGATAAAATGTGATAGTATTTTACAAAAATGGCACCTTTTCTCCCGTATCAATATAGCTTGGATTTGTCACATGGATGAATTTTTGAGAGCGAAGAATTTGTAAGACATTGAGATATATTTTAGGAGTTCAAATGTAGCTTTTGAATAACTGTAGCAATTTTTATTATTGTCGTGCTGAGAGTAACATATTTTTTGTTTGCTCTTGAAGCGATACTAACATAAGTAGGTTTAGTAAATATAGCACATATATACATACATAGTAGTTAAACACTGTACCTAGTTCGTTTAAGTTTTAATTTATTCAGAACATAATTGAAATAATTACGGTCAGAATGCACTTTGTGTGTTTCAAATAATAATGGAGTAAACGCTCTAAAATATGAATAATTAAAAGCATTTGCATAGGTGGATAATTATCAGATATTCCTGAAAAAGGTCGTACTAAAAAGTTTATTCTCTGTTGTATTTACTGTCTATAATTCTGTATGTCATCGTCGATGATCTCAAAATTGTTATAATATTACATCAGGCCATGTGATTAGTACTATCTATAAAATGCCGCCTATGGGCATGCAACCGCCCGTATTTTTCTGAATATTCATGTCATTTTTTCGAAAATTAAATTTTTATAAGAGGGGTCTATCTTTAATATGTTTCATGTTTTTTTTAAGCTTTTAGAAATAACAAACGGAATCAGAGATATGGCAAAAAATTTAAAGCAAGGTCCCAAACGCTGCTCAAAAAATTTAAATAAAAAAGATATATCCGCCTTTTAAAATTAATTTTCTATAATTTTTCATGAATATTCAGAAAAATACGGGTGGTCACATGGGCGGCATTATATCGGTACATTGTTTTCCAATTCATCAAATACCAAGTCAAATTCACACTTGGCCAAATTTACTGTTTTCCGACGAAAAACGAATCAAGTAAATCGACACGCAAGTACTCGTATATGAAAAATATATTTATCTATAAAGTCAGGAATCAAATTAGTTGCCGAGTTCCTCTTTATTAAACCGGAGGGCCTTCTAAGTCATCCCCCGGGCATGAAACATAAGCCTTGTGAACTTAATACTTCTGGTAAGTAGAACTTAGTGTTATGTACACGCGAGTAGCAAGCTGCAGGGGTTGTGAACATTTTTAATATGCATAATCAATCAGCCTAATAATATTCCCACTCCTGGGAATCAGGCCTCCTCTGTGAGAGTGAGAGGATCGAATTCCACCAGGCGGGCCCGAGCAGAGCAGTGGTTGCCCAGTGGCGATTTACGAGTTGCAGGTTCGAACCCAAGCAGGCACTTTGCTTTGTGTATTATTAAATTATTTTATCACCACTGCTCTCAAAAACGGCGAAGGAAAACATCGTGGGGAAACCGGCATGTTCTAGAACCAAAAATCCAACGACATGTGCGACCACCAACCCGGATTGAGTCCGCATGTACGGCGCAGTGGGAACATTATAGGGTGATTATGCCATGCTATGGGCCCAGTGCGGATTGGTAGTCTGTCACATTTTCAAATATAGCATAATAACTCGACTTTTCTTCTTTGAGTGCCTGAGGGCCAAGTATTCGCAAGCGCGCCTGCTGAGCACGAGATCCTGGTTTCCATATCCAGATAGGGCAAAGGGTTAATAGGTTTTCGCATTAGGATTTTCTCAGTAGCAGAACGGAGTCTGGATTTGTGCCTGGTTGATGGCACAGGCTCGCCCTTGTTACATGGGAATAAAACATAACTGGCGAAATGTGGGTGTAATATTAAGTACATCTCTGCCTAACCCTTCACGGAAAACAGACGTGATGAAGATGTACTTACGATTGTAATGAGAAAATAATAGTACAATTTTTTACTACTGATGTGCCTGGAATTTGCTATCTGTGACTTGCGTGCTCATAGGTTCGCCATCCCTGCAATAGAATTTAAAGTTAGGGTTCATTTTGAACATCCATGATTTGATTAAAGTAATGAATTAAATTGTTTATTCTGGAATCACTTTTAAACGTAATATTAAAAAAAAAAAACAAAAAATAAGCTAGATGGTCAAGGTCGCTCGGCGCGCTATGGAACGGGCTATGCTTGGGGTTTCTTTGAAGAATAAAATCAGAAATGAAATTACCCGGAAAAGAAACGGAGTTACCGGCATAGCTTGCAGAGTAAGCAAACTGAAGTGGCAGCGGGCTGGCCATGTTTGTCGAAGGACCGATGGCCGGTGGAGCAGACGAGTCCTAGAGTAGAGACCGCGTATCGCCAAGCGTAGTGTAGGACGCCCAAGCTAGATGGACCAACGACCTTAAAAAACTAGCTGGGGCAGACTGGATGTGGAAGGCGGTGGAAAGGGTGTTGTGGCGCAGCCTGGGAGACCATATCCAACAGTGGACTGCGATAGGCTGAGTTGATTGATTAAACCTTGATGATGATGCTGGGGAGTTTATTGCGCCACTTCTTCCCAGCGAATGCACTAGGAAGTGGTGAAGGGTGGGCGTTTTGGGGGACTGTCTTATGTAATTTCGACGTTTCGAAAAGTGCTGATTCCCAGCTTAGTTTGAATAAATGACTTTTGAATTTTGATGCTTATATATAACTACAATTTAATTTCAACTCTTTATTAGTGGCTTTTGTGGACATGTTAATTATTCAGATTTGTTACAATTACGTCAAACGTCAGAAGCTAGGTGCACGGTTCTAATTGGTCGTTTCCTATGGAGAAGGGCCGACAAGAAACTCCATGGTTATATAGTCTTTTAAAAATAAATGGCTTGTACAATGTTTTCAAATTACAGTGTTAAAAGAGGGAGGATAGTGCAGGCCTGTCAACAAGTACCAGGTACTTAACAAAATAGAATGGTCTGCAAATCTATAGTCTGTTAAGCCTATAACGTTCCCTTGATTTGAGGACTAAGTAGACCCCGCAATATCCCCTGTAAGTAAACCACACACTACTTAATCCTAAAATCTTTCCTCAAAAAATAGGTCCCTATAGTATAAAATGTACACACGAATTGGATTTAGTTGATTCAGTCGACCCTCGCAGGTGTCGCCTCTCCTTATGAATAAGTAAGACCATAGAGTAAGAAGTTATAGAAGCGAAACTTTGGTTCCCACCTCATTGCCTACTTTTGAACACGTCTGACGTTCCAACGAAAAGTCCATTCACTGTTATTTTACCTATGACAGCAACAAGCTAACAGTAACCCTATGTAATAAATTAAAAATAGCTCCTTGGGTAGATAATAATATTATTTAATTACTCCAATCCAACAATCTACTACAATAGTTATCAACAATCAACTAGCCACACTTACTTTAGCTTGTCCGACCCATAGATCGCTCCAAATTTTAGTCCTCCTTATCGGTTTCGATAACGGCGACCCTTCGAAATCACTTCCTTGCGTGTGTTCTCAGATGGCTCGCTATACCAAATTTTGTTTTGAACACCCGGTCACAATCACAACTAGAGCAATAAAGTTGCCCTGCAGTGTTGTAAGTATACGTGTAGGGGGGCTTAGGTCTCACTTTGCGTATTTGGCGCTTCTCGGAAATAGCTTCGTGTCGCTTTATTTCTAAAGATTTTATACTCTGAATAGTTGAGCGCCAAGACGACCTGTGTAAAGCGAGCCTCTCCCAACTTGTAAGATCAATAGTACAGGCGTTAAGATGCCTCTTGAGTACATTCTTATAGCGGAGATGTTGACCGCCATGCTTCCATTTACCTTCTGCCATCTCATAGTAAAGGAGCACTTTGGGTAAACTGTTTTGGGTAATCGCTCCAAAACCAAGTAAACGAATCGATTCCCTGATCGCGCCTTCCTTCACCGATCACCGCTTGGTGTTGCCACATAAATGAAATCGTTCTCAATAATCGATATGTCAGTTTAGTCGATTTAAAAGAATACTGATAAATGAACCTAACACTTATTGTAACGAGGATAAAGATCACTGTAATTTTGAATGTGATGGAAAATCAGAGGTAAAATAACTGTTCTTTCTTTGCGTCATATTTACTGCAAATAAACGTATTTTCTTTCCCTTTCTTTCTTTTTGAAAGGACTGTAGTCATCGGGCAACGTCACTTGTGCCATTGGTGATTATTTCGGCAACATTGGTGTACGTACAACACTAGGTACATACGTCGACTTGTAGAAAAAAGTTCAGTTTTGACGGAGTCGTATCTGTCATTGTAAACTTGTGAGACAGTATTTCTCAAGCTCGATGTGTCATATCCAAGTAGGTATGAATTGCTTCTGTACTTTTTCACGATTTTCTTATTCTATGGCAAGACAATTCGTAAAACTTGCTGACGGAAAAAAGACGGATAGGAATTTTGATTCGAGGATTAATCGTTTAATATCCGGAATTTTGTGACGTAATGAAATAATCTCTCCCAAACATCTTCATAATTCATTTATTTTTTAGAATATTGATATTGGGGTTTTATTGAAAATTAGCTGCCGGGTAGCACCAAGTACTTATCTACGGCGCACCAAGCTATCTACCTACCCTACCCTACCTACCTACCTTACCTACTTACCTCCCTATCTACCCTACCTACCTACCTACCTTACCTACTTACCTCCCTATCTACCCTACCTACCTACCCTACCTACCTACCTACATACCTACCTACACCTGCCTCCTACCCTAGGCTACCTACGTACCTACCTACCTATCTACCTACCTACTTACATACCTACCTACCTACGTACCTGCCTACCTACCTACCTATCCTACCTACATACCTACCTACCTACTTACATAGTTGTAGAAAAAAGTTCAGTTTTGATGGAGTTGTATCTGTCATTGTAAACTTGTGAGACAGTATTTCTCAAGCTCGATGTGTCATATCCAAGTAGGTATGAATCGCTTCTGTACTTCTTCACGATTTTCTTATTCTACGGCAAGACCCTTCGTAAAACTCGCTGACGGAAAAAAGACTGATAGGAATTTTGATTCGAGGATTAATCGTTCAATATCCGGAATTTGTGACGTAATCAATCTCGCCCAGACATCTTCGTAATTCATTTACGAGTATTTTTTAGAATATTGATCTTGGGGTTTTATTGAAAATTAGCAGCCCGCCCCGGCTTCAAACGGGTAGCACTAAGTACGGCGCACCAACCTATCTACCTAACCTACCCTACCTACCTACCTTACCTACTTACCTCCCTATCTACCCTACCTACCTACCCTACCTACCCTACCTACCTACCTACCTACTTACTTACCTACCTACATACCTACCTACCTACCTACCTACCTACCTACCTACCTACTTACATACCTGCCTACCCTACCTACACCTATCTAAAACCTTGCCCTGAGAATAACGAACTAAACAAAAAAAGAATTGTCCAATTTGGTGTAGCCGTTCTCAAGTTAATGCGTGACCAAGGGAAATAGGGATTAATTTTTATATATGTACGTATATATAGATGGGTGTGCATCATAGAAATATAATCTTTCTTATATTTATGCTGTCAATAATCAAGTAGATATTCAATTTAAAAATTGGATGGGGACGGATACCGTACGTTTTAAAAGAATTTCATTAGGTACCTTCTTTGTATAAATTACAATTTAGTCTGATGCGTGGCATCGACGTTTTTTTTTATATACATAATATTAAAAAAACTCAATGCAATGCTGTTTCGTAATTTTTGTTCATTTTGGATGTCTGTCAATTGCATGCATGCAATACCGTAGGTATACAAACATTGTCAGCATTTATTTTACAATTTTCTTTTATTTTTCGCCTTTTTAGGGTTGCGTACCTTAAAAGAAAAAACGGAACCCTTATTAGGATCACTCGTGTGTCTGGCTGGCTGGCGGTCCGTCGGTCACAGCTAATTTGCTCCGAATTTACTGGACCAATTTAGCTGTAATTTGGTACACATATGAATTTCTGTGACCCAAACACGGACGTGTAACGTAAAGAAGTGAATTACGAATATGGGGTCACCTTTCGGTAACTGGTAACTGTACCGTGTGACATAACAAATGAAAGGGTTGTTGTGAGAATCTCAAATTTATTTGTTTGTAATTTAAATTAAATGCTTTGAAAGATATTTCAGAAAATAGATGGAAATTGCCAAAAATTAAAAAAAAAAATACAGAGAATGTTTCTGTACTCATAGATTACAGGAAAACTTATAAGAAGTCTATGGTCTTAGAATAACAATGCTAAATCTCTCCATATTGTGCGTACAAACTTACATTTGTAGTTGGAATGTATGGGAAAACACGGTTTTCAAATACAATGTTAAGTTTGTTCTTGTGTTAAATTCATCCCAACTACGGAACCCTTCATTGTTCGTGGTCCGACACGCATTAGGCCGGTTTTTTAATTTGTTGGCGAGCCGCGGGCTTACTGGCAGCGGGCCACATGTAGTCTGAACATCGCTGGTGTAAACCCATTCAAAATTATAGTTATTTTGACATTCCCGACGTTAGTTATTGCTCGAGTCCTATTCGATTAGTGCCGACAAACTTTTTATCGATATCGCTTTGAACTTTGTCCACTTCTGAAGAGAAAGAGTTTTTTAAAGTAGCACCTGTTTTCTTTTATAAATGTTGAATCAACAAAATACTTCTAGGAGGTAGGTACTTCAGTTAGGTTAGAATGAAAAGGAGACATAATTTCATAAGTCTATCGTATAGCTTGGAGTCGAGTTGAGGAACTCCTGGCTAAGTAATAACAGCTGCACGGTCGATTGATCAGGTTAGGCTACGCTTGCCGGGGTTGGTCCGTGGATTGCTGACCATCTTTACATATTGAGATTCCTCCGTGCTTCGGAAAGCACGTTAAGCCGTTGGTCCCGGCTGTCTTCGTGGATCTTTGACAGTCGTTACGGGTCGTTAAAAGCTCGAAAGTCTGACAACCAGTCTTACCAAGGGGTATCGTATTACCCAGTTACTGGGTTTTGGAGGTCAGATAGGCAGTCGCTCCATTTAAAATACAGCTGCGACCGGTTAGACTGGAAGCTGATCCCAACAGAGTTGGGAAAAGGCTAGGCAGATTGATTGTATAGCTTGGATTCGTCAAACTATTTTTCAAATCAAGCAAGTTTTATGAAAAATAATTAATTTTGGTATAGCAATTTTCTGTTATATCTTACCTAGTACAATCAGTTGGTTCAGTTTAGACCTTAAGGCGCATTTAAACACTCCCTAAAATCATTGGTAACGGACCGCGACTTACTAGGTGTAGGGCGTGGGTTTGAACCCTGACAGGCGCTTTACTTTGTGTAAATAATTTAATCACCGCTGCTCTCAAAACGGTGAAGGAAAACATCGTGGGGAAACCGGCATGTTCTAGAACCAAAAAATCGAAGACATGTGACAGCTACCAACCCGTACTGGGCCAAAGTTGTGGATAATGGCCCACTCCTACCGAGAGGAGGCCCAGCAGTGGCAAAATTATAGGCTGAGGCGAATTGAGTTCAATAGTACTGACATTTCAATCTTGATCTTCTACTGATCTTGGTTTTTGCTACTGACTGCCCCATAATCGCCATAAAGGCGTGAAGTCATGATATGTAAATTATAGGCTCATGATCGGTAATCGTTCTACCATAAAGTTTTCTTAGAAATCGTTTTGCTAGAGTCGCGTTGCGCTATAATGTCCCGCCGCGGCCTTAATTACGTAATTAAGTTGTTGTTATTGTGATGATGTAGTTGAGTTGTTGCTTAATTATGTAGTAACTGTAAACTTTAAAAAAAAAACATGACCCGCATGTTTTTTTGTCTTTGGGGACTGCCGATAGAAGTGAAAACTAAGTTGTGAATTGTGTATCTATGTACATATATTCACAGTATATCTTGGGAAGCGTGCGGTGACGATGACGCAAGTTTCACTCTTTTTGTTCACACAAAAAGTACACATATATACACATTATACATATAGCTCATGGAAAGCATTCGGTGACGATGACGCGAGTTCCAAGATTTTTGTTCACCCAAAAAGTGCTCAACGCGCCTAACAGATCTTTCACTTCGAAAAAGAAATCTTAATTATCAGTTACAAAATACTAAAACAACCACGTCATCAGAGATATAGGCCACGATTGCACTAATTGAAACTTGACCAATTAAGCAAACTACGATTATAGGCTAACACCTGTACGCAATCTAATTCGATGTCCGATGATTTGATCGATTCTAACCAACAATCGAATTAGTTTAACTCGTTAACTGAGCTGTGAGATTATGTTTAAACTAGCTTTTGTGTGGTGGACAACAGACCTCAAAGGTGGACCAACATAAAGCGAATCGAGAATTGTACAACAGACAGCTGTGCTGCTGGGGAGTTTGTTGCGCCACTTCTTCTTCCCAGCTAAGCACTAGGAAGTGGTGAAGGGTGGGCGTTTTTGGGGGACTGTCTTATGTAATTTTGACGTTTGAAAAGTGCTGATTCTTAGCCTATTTTGAATAAATGACTTTTGAATTTGAATTTGTAAAAATAAAATCGCCTTTTTTGTATTTTTCCTGTATTATAAACTTTTAACACACCTATTCTCTATTTCGAATAAGATAAGACATTTAAATAAACATTTTTTACATTCCGTTCAACCGATTTTGACATCTATACCGTAGGCAAAGTGTATGACATTAAAAACAAAAAAGTGATTACAATACTCTTTACTGCAGTTGCCATTTGTCATGCCACCAAAGCAATAGAAGTCAAAATCGGCTGAACGGAAACTGTAAAAAAGGTTTATTTAAATGTCTTATCTTATTTCAAATAGAGTATAGGTCTTATAAGTGCAAATAAAATGACCAGGATCGAAATATCTGCAGACAGTGGGTGTATACTTTTTTCCCTGTCAAATAGGATCATTGATAATTTACGAGACTTAAGCTACGGCTTCTTACAAGAGCGGTGGCCCTCTTATTATATATATTATAACAGCCATCATGAAAATAAAAGAAAGAAAGAAAAATTTATTATTCTGCACAAACAAAACGCACATTAAAGACAAAAACACATAAAATACACACATACAAAAGTAGCCAAAGGCCTCGTATTCAACCAATAAAAAAAAACTAAAAAAATAAAAACAATGTTGTTCATCAACAACATGTTGATGTACATGTCATTGTTGTTGTTGTTAAAATCTGTCATTTCGACCAGTATTTGACATTAAGTTGTCAAAAACCGCTCCGTTTTTGGACAGCCTTAATGTGTAACAGTTCACCACCTTCTTATGGCCGATTCCTATAATTTACGAACCGTTCTTGGTTAGATTAACACCCTTGTATCTTGACCAATAAAGAAGCAAAGACCTTTGGATAGTAGCCTCTCCCATATGGAAGTAGCTATGATAGCATAGACAAAATCGCCGTTCTGAGGTATGAGTAACTTTGTATCGATAACTAAATTAAAGATACCGAATACCTTTCACGTGTAACCGAATAGATCGCAAACCAAATTAACTCCATCAGTTTTCGGTTCTAAAAGCTACCCTGCGATGTAACAAATCTTATATTTCATTTGTTATTAATAGAAAGGATCCCTAACGTAGAAGAAAGAAGTCTTTTGAACCTTAAAAAGGTATCGTCGCGTATGAAATCAATTCCTGAAGACAAAGGGTCAGCACTTTTCTGCGAAAATGTATTTTTTACTTGTCCTATATTTTTGTAACATGTTTTGAAAATTGGGACAGGTAGGTACGTAATTCCATAATAAGAAGTCTGCATAGATTTTATTCTAGGTTCCTTTTTTACATTCAGGTAAGACTATACGAATCATTTATGTGGGTGGCAGTTTGCTTCATAAAAAGAGTTGAGAATCAACATAATGTACAAAAGCGAGCACAAGCATGTCTGTATGTACAGGGACATCCAAAATATGTTCGTCATCTTAAAGAACCAAACCGAAAACTACCTTTTGGAAGGGGCGACTAGAATCAATTCAATTTATTTGTAAATTTTGACGTTCAAAAGTGCCTATTTGAAATAAATGATTTGACAAAATTTAAATTCAAAATTCAAAATAGGCTGAGAATCAGCACTTTTCAAACGTCAAAATTACATAAGACAGTCCCCCAAAAACGCCCATCCTTCACCACTTCCTAGTGCTTAGCTGGGAAGAAGAAGTGGCGCAACAAACTCCCCAGCAGCACAGCTGTCTGTTCAGTTAGAAAACTTGATTCTATACAATAGCAGTTACGCAAAACAATTTACATTATGCAACGTAAAACATTACAACTCATTAAAGAAAAAACTGTAATGAGTAGATTATGTAATAATAAGTTGTCAATAATAAGTTAAAAAAAAAAAAAATGACTTATACAGTCAAATAAAATGAACTAACCAATTATATGACTTTTGACTTGGCTATTTTTGTCTGCTCATTGCACGATAGAATCTGCTTTACCGACTCGGCATTATATAATTGCGTTGTAATATAGATACCGCAGAATGGCATTCAGCCATCTTTACATGTCAGACCGAGTAAAAAATGTGATACTGACAAACTCTCATAATATATTTTTTTTAATGGACAGGCCATTATGAAAGTTTAGGATCGAAGTCAACTCGACATAATAACGAAATAACGAATAATAATATGTATATCATACGTATTACAAACACATTATTATTCGTACACATACATACATAATGTATGTGTATGTAATATAAATGTATATAATATACTATATATAAATAAATAAATACATACCGAGAATCCTCCGTGCCTCGGAAAGCACGTTAAGCCGTTGGTCCCGGCTGTCATTCGTGGATCTTTGACAGTCGTTACGAGTCGTCAGAAGCCCGAAAATCTGACACCAGTCTTACCAAGGGGTATCGTATTACCCAGTTACTGGGTTGTGGAGGTCAGATAGGCAGTCGTTCCATGTAAAATATTGGTATTCAGCTGTAGCCGGTTAGACTGGAAGCCGACCCCAACATAGTTGGGAAAAGGCTAGGCAGATTGATTGATATAGATAAATAAATATGTTTGTTAACAAAAGCTACATGGACCTATATGTTATTTTGCATTTTGGTATCAAGTAATTAAATACAATTTCCTACGCAATAGTCTGAGCACAGTGCCGCAGCTTCAAAAGGTATACTGTGTCCTAATTTGATAAAGGAAATAATTTGAAAACTGACGAAGATGTAAAAGACTTGACTGTACAATAATTTACGTTTGACATAAATCTGCTAAGCTTGCTACCAAAATTATTAACCCAATTTCCATTAGTTAGTATTTCTGTGTAGATATGTCATCTTCTAAAAGAGATAGTTTATGTCCTCCTTATTATAGCATATTACTGTTATCAATCTATGCTTATAGAACAAGGAAAAATGTTAGAAAATACCATGAAAGCGGTCGAGTAATCAGTAGAAAAATAAAAACAGAATTAGGGCAAATTGTTATAAGGTATGCGCATGACAAGCTGTCATTATTATATACTAGAGCTTTTTCCTGTTCATTTCCTAAACCGGTTTTTTCCGTAGTTAGTTGTAATGATTATGAGTTCTCATAACAAAATAGATGTCTGATTTTGAATATTTAAACATTCATAGTGGTGTGATGATCAAAGTATTTTGTTGGAAAATCAGAAAAGGTGAACAGTTTCGTAACCGGTTTTCAGTAGGATAAAATGTTGGTAACTCAAGTTCCTGGAAATCTTTTTGATATTAAATAGCTTTTTCTGCAAATTCATCTGTCTCACGGAATAAAAAATAATAAAAATTAAATAAAGTTAATAATTAAAGGGGGTTCCAAACAAGAAACGTGTTTTTTTCGGCGTTTTTTACACGATCTGAATACGGTACGGAACCCTTCATGCGGCCAACTCGCACTTGGCTGGTTTTTAATTTTCTTTCAAATTGTTCTCAGTTACTTTCAGCGGTTTGGTCTATAACCTGTAGTTTAGAAATTACCCACACTGACTAGAGAAAAAAAACAGCCTGTGATTCATTATTTAATTTAATTTATTCGATTGTCTTCTCTAAGTCACCTAATAATGTATCATTGGATGGCGGTACACAAACCGTCATTCAAATAAGTGTATTAAACGTGTTTTAGTTAGTAAGTACCAACTTCTTTTCTCGTATTTTATGGATCTATGGTCTGAAAATAAAGATTTATGTATATATTTACTTCTTTCAGTCTTACAAAGTCGGCAACGTTAAATGAAGCTTAGACAAGGCACCGCATTACTTTCCTCCTTAATCCAAGGAGATTATGTCCAGTTCTTTAACTCCGCTATTACTGATAGTTAATTGACTCAGTCGTGACTGCGGAAATCCATTGTAACATACAATAGTGGACGTATATCGTATTTTTAGTGCGTCGAACGCAGCTTCGTTCGGAGCTTGACGTAACAACACGTCGGGTCCGGGTTCGCAACAAGTCAACCGTCATCCTGAGGATGCTTGGTTGAGAGTTGAAACACGATTCGAGTCGATTTCTTACAGAGTTCTTTATGACTCTTTAAGAACAGTTAAGCGGATTATGTTACCAAGTATACGTCGTCTATTGTATTTTTTCCGCTATTACTATTCAATCGGAAATCGTTACAAAGGAAAAAACTCGGGATTCGCTTACAGACGACAAATATAGGTAATCCTGGAGGAAAGGCCGACTTATCTCCGTTATGGTTTAGTGATAAAGGGACAAAACCGAATTCTTATTGTGTATTACTTATCATGTCTCGTATAAAGTTTTTTTACGATACTAGCTTTGCTTATTTGGATGTCGGAAATAATCCCACGGGAACGTATAACAATTCAGGGGTAACAAGTATCCTATGCTAAGGCATAGGATACTTGTTACCCCTGAATTGTTAAATAAATACTGATTTTTTTTAGACAAACAATGTCTTCACCTCCGTTTTTTTTTTCATAGTCGATACATTTTAATAAAATATCCGATGAATCAACTCATAAGCAAATAATAAACAGAATCTAAATCGAGCCAGAACATCAGAGATACGGCAAAAAATGTAAAGCTAATTAAACTAAAAAAAAACATGCTTGCACAAAATAGGCGAATTTGAGCTTTATTTCGAAGATAACCAGTGTTCACTTTTAATAACTTGTAAATTAGAATACAAATACTGCTTTTCGTTTTATCTTAACATTATTCCATACCATATGGACGTTTTTATTTTTTGAGTAGTGTTTGTGAATTAGCTTTACATTTTTTGCCGTATCTCTGATGTTCTGGCTCGATTTAGATTCTGTTTATTATTTGCTTATGAGTTGATTCATCGGATATTTTATTAAATGTATCGACTATGAAAAAAAAAAACGGAGGTGAAGACATTGTTTGTCTAAAAAAAATCAGTATTTATTTAACAATTCAGGGGTAACAAGTATCCTATGCCCTAGCATAGGATACTTGTTACCCCTGAATTGTTATACGTTCCCGTGGGATAATTTCCGACATCCAAATAAGCAAAGCTAGTATCGTAAAAAAACTTTATACGAGACATGATAAGTAATACACAATAAGAATTCGGTTTTGTCCCTTTATCACTAAACCATAACGGAGATAAGTCGGCCTTTCCTTCAGGATTACCTATATTTATCGTCTGTAAGCGAATCCCGAGTTTTTTCCTTTGTAACGATTTCCGATTGAATAGTAATAGCGGAAAAAATACAATAGACGACGTATACTTGGTAACCTAATCCGCTTAAAAACCATGGGTCCTAACCCAGGTCATAGTTTACCTATGTGCCCATCGAAATCCGTTCAGCCGTTAAGTCGAGTAACAGACAGACAGACAGAGATACTTTCGCATTTATAATATTAGTTTGGAAGTTTGGTTTTAAAGTTTAAATTACCAAAGAGATCAATCACGAACAATTTATGAAAAAGTAACAGGCTATATGCTAAAGAAAACCGCGTGCGAGCCAAACAAAAAAAGAAAAAAAATATTTTAAATGTTACAGTGGTTATATTCATAATTGTGTTATTCGGATTTACCACAGGCTGTTTTTAAAATAATATTTCAACGTTATGTTTGGAACACGTTCGGTGGTATATTCGTTGTATGTACATTGACGCGCGAGGTCTTTTCATAAAAGGTGTACAGAACTTTTATCTTTCAACTTTAAATATAATGAAAGGTCTACTGATTTGATTACACTCGTAGACTGTAAAAGGTGTTGTAACTTCTCCAGAACACCTATGTGATTTTTTTTGTAAGAACTTTAAGGTCTCAAAGGTTTCCTAAAGGTAAAGTTATAAAATGTTGTCAAACTTGCATTGAGATTCGCGATCAGGTAAAAAGAACACGTCAAAATAGTCCCTTTTCCCAGTAGCACCAAAAACTACTTAAGTAACATTTTGTTTGAAAATGTTAATAGGGATGTCGATAATTTTTTTTTTGCTTTGAGATGCTTATAAATAAATATTGGACACGTGTTTTTTATTTTTACGTAGTCAAAAGATCGGCAATACATTGAGTTAAAATGTGGCATGTCGTCACTATCTGGTAGATTTTATACTGAATTGTGATGTAGCGAGCCCCCACTCCCCGACTTCCATGCGTTTTATCTAAACCATTTTTTATTAATATGATAAAGCAAAAATACGTGTCTAATATCTGACTGACGGACTAAATAGGTTTTCTTTTTCCCCAGTCAAAATCCCTAAATGAAAAAGATTTTTTTACTTTTTGTTTCCGTACCTACCCCACACAAATTCGTATACCACTACTTGCTATGTAAATAATAGTGACAGGAAGTTCTATAACCTCCAAGTGGATTAATTTATACGTATTAATGAAGGTAATACAAAAACTACCAAAGCAAACTTAATAAAATTCTTACGGCAACACCGCGCAAGCTTCCTCTACCAAATAAAAAAAGGATTTTCAAAATCGGTCCATAATGGATGAACATATCGATGAACATACATTAAATATTTACTTACAGACGAACATAGTACCTCCTCTTTTATTAACTAGGGTAACAATTCGAATCTTAGTCGTAAAAATAGAATCTTAAAATAACAGAACGGAAAATCCCAATTTATTTTCCTGAAAACTTTTTCAGACGTCAAACAAAGCAAGATGCGTAAAAAATTCATAAGTTTATATTGAAAAGCGATATGCTATCAGTTGAATGCCCTAAGCCGTGATAAGAGATAACAACGGGGCCGACGAGTTTTTAATTATTTCGGTGGCTTTTCTGTTTTATCAATATCATACTTTTCATCACTTTTTCATGTCGAGTAGTTGTATATTTGGAAATGTATTGTATGTTATTGTATAGTATGTATGATTGATACGATACGAATTGATCAAATCAAAATAAAAAAAACCTTGCTTTTACAAAATAGGCGAATTTGAGCTTGATTTCGGAGATAGCCAGGGTTCACTTTTTATAACTTGTAAATTAGAATACAAATACTGCTTTTCGTTTTATCTTAACATTATTCCATACCATATGGACGTTTTTATTTTTTGAGTAGTGTTTGTGAATTAGCTTTACATTTTTTGCCATATCTCTGATGTTCTGGCTCGATTTAGATTCTGTTTATTATTTGCTTATGAGTTGATTCATCGGATTTTTTTATTAAAATGTATCGACTATGAAAAAAAAAACGCAGGTGAAGACATCGTTTGTCTAAAAAAATCAGTATTTATTTAAAAAACACAAGTGTTTATCCATAAAATCATAATAAAAAAATAAAAATAAACATAAATAAAAAAAATTATAACATGAAAAATATTAAAGGAAGAAAGTCTCAAAGTTAATTTTCGAAAAATAATCATGAATATTCAGAAAAATACGGGCGTAATTCGAGAATCACTGATGTGATTGTTCCGCTAAGTTAAACTAGGTTGTTATATGTAGTTCATACATCATTGTTATATAAAGTAACATAGTATATACACATCTAGTATATCACAAACTATCCCTAAATAAGTAAGTTCTTAACTAAAACCCCAGCCATACATATTCCTTTTATATTCTTTCCTACCGTGCGGAAGGAACGGGGCGAGCCTGACATTCAAGTAAGATTGCCTACAAAATTTATTACGACACCTTTTGTCTCCTTCTTTTGAGAGCCATCGATATTGCCCTTGTAATATTGTGATTTAGAACTGAGCCTTAAGTGTTGCCACCCTTATGTTTAAGGGAATATTAACGGTTGAGTATATATTTTATATTTGTTACGGTTTTTTCGAGTAAGGGATTGAGTTAGGTTCAAGTATGTTCGCCTCTCATGCACGAGGTTGTGGGTTAAAATCGGTTAAAAGTGGTGACAGGCGGGCGTTTTGGGGTTCTAAAAGTGCTGATTCTCAGCCTAGTTTCTGACTTTTGATGTTGAAATATTACCTACTTATTTTAAAAGCTTACGACAGTTGAAACTAGAATATTTACGGTTTTTCGTCCCGGAATAAACATCGACTGTATGTCTAACTTTTATAACTTGAAACCTTCAATATGGCAACATTTTGATGGACAGTTCCATTTAGCTTTGAGCGTTTGAGATCCAAACATGCACTCTCCAATGTAGGTTAGGTACCTACACCAAAGTATCGAGTGATTGATATGTTGGGTAATGTAAAAAGCTTTGAAAGTAGCTCCCTTTTTAACTTATTAAAAGTTACCTTTATTTTACATGGGAAATTAAGTTATGATTCCTAAAAGTATCATATTTATTTAAGGAAGGCCTTGAGGTTCCGGGTTCGATTCCCGGGTCGAGAAAAGTGTTTTTGGGTTTTTCGATCTGGAATTTCTCAGTAGCAGCCCGAAGTCTGGATTTGTGCCCGGTTGGTGGCAATAGGCTCGCCCCCTATTACATGGGACTTAAATTAAGTTAAGTTAAGTTCTTAACTTAAGTTCACCTCTGCCTATCCCTTCGGGGAATACAGGCGTGGTGTTATGTTATTTTTATTTAAGTCTAAGGCCGATGTTAGAAAACACTAAATTAATATTGCTATCATACTTTTTGACTTTGACTGTCTTTGACTTTGGCTTTTGATTTTTGACTTTGACTTTTGACTTTGACTTTTGACTTTGACTTTTGACTTTGACTTTGACTTTTGATTTTGACTTTGACTTTGGACTTCGACTTTAGACTTTTGACTTTGATTGACTTTTTGATTTAGACCATCGTCATAATCATCGCCATTGCCATCGCCATCGTCATCGCTATCGCCATCGCCATCGCCATAGCCGTCACCATCGCCATGAGCATCGGTATCGTCATCTCCATCGCCATCGCCATTGTCATCGTCATCGTCATCGTTATCATCATCATCTGATTTGTAAAACTTTTCTCAAATAATAAAAACTCTGCGACGGGCTGACGACGGCTTCAAAAATAAAAAAAAACAGAAAAGTAAAAGCACTAGTTAAAAAATGTGACACTTTCCGCACAAATTGACTGCTTGGAAAACGCTCTTTTCGAGCAATTGTAAAGGAATTTTCGAAACTTACTCCTTACCATGTCGATGGCAAACTAAAAAATACAGGCGGAATTCGGATACGAGTTTGGCGCCTTCAGTAGCGTCTGTCAGTTCCTGTAACGTGCAGGCAACAGGACACGCTGGAAGTCACGTACTGTCCGTCCGTACACGGGAGACCCTTACGGGAGACTACCGTAGCGCCCGCAGTGCTCAGGGGGCCTAAGCGGAATCCGTAGTTTCAGCCGTCGTTACGGGCGCTTCGTTCTCCGTCTCACTTACAGACATACCGTAAGCGGGGAGTAGGCCCCCTGAAACGAGGGAGTAGTACGATACGTAGTACGGGCTCTACCCGGAGCGGGTCGCGTACGGACCAATCCGCGTCACTGTGGAACAATGTTCTAGCGTTCACCTCACGTGTGTCTCCGATCCGGGAGCCCCTACGGGTCTCACGGACAGCTGTGAAACTAGCCTAAGTGCCATCCCTACTCAACGGGATTTAAAGGTACCTATCTATAAGCAGTGGTGGTCTGGTGGCCCAGTGGTAACGGCCCCGACCTTCGAGTTGTAGGTCATAGGTTCGAACCCAGGCAGGCGCTTGACTTTGTGTAAATAATTTCATCACCAATGCTCTCAAAACGGTGAAGGAAAACATCGTGAGGAAACCGGCATGTCCTAGAACTAAAAATTTGTAGACATGTGACATCTACCAACCTGCACTGGACCCGCGTGGTAAATTACAGCCCACTCCCTCACGAAGAGAGGAGGCCTGTGTTTTAGCAGTGGGAACTGTAGAGACCATATCCTAAAAGCTGGCAACGTCGCAAATAACTGTCAAAATTTTACCTGTTTTGATTAATTTGGCAATATTACTTTATGGAAATAAGAAATGTGGCTAACTAGCGAACTAGAATATTAATAATGAATTGCAAATATAACATTGAATTTGATGTTGTACCCGTTTTAGGTGTAAAAAAGGCATTTGGAAAGTTTTCAAATACTTTTTTTTCTTATAAAAGTAAATATTCTGTGTTACGATATTAATTATTGCATTTCATAATCAATATTCTAGTTCGCTAGTTAGCCACATTTCTTATTTCCATACAGTAATATCACCAAATTAATCAAAACACCGAAATACTTGACATCTATTTTTGACGTTGCCCATTTTCAGAATAAATGCTCTTATTTAGTTAATATGCAACCTTTCCTAGTTATTATAATAACTATGGCATAAAATTATAACATAAACGTTGAATACAAAGAATAGAAGAAAAGTTTAGACAGTCGGCACCTCGAGCTGACAACCCAATGTCTTAAATATAAAACATAATAATGCAAAAACTATAAGATTCTAAATAAGTATACGGTTTATATCACAAACAAGTGTTTTAAGGCTTGTGCAGCGCGACTTGTCGCGCGACGCTACGCCGGTTATTGTTATACTGTGAAGTTTTCTTAGAAATTTTATTGTTCGTGTCGCGTCGCGCGACAAGTCGCGCTGGTCTGCATAAGCCTTTATTTATCGAGTGTTGACACAAGGTGTTCGATTCCTTGACTGTATACTGTGTATGTTCAGGCTGTAGTTAAAAAGATACGATCAACTATAAACTGAAGTTGTTACATATGTCATTACACGAAACGATTGTGTGGGCGACATTTTAATATAATAATATAATAAAGAATATAATTCTATTTATATTGAGGCTATTTACGAAAATGGCTGTTTCAAATATATACATCCTGAAAAAGTACCTATGTACCTACCACTACCATTTTTTTTTCTACATTCCCAAGCCAAGCTTTCAAAATATTTATCATAATAGAGCATGGCAGTTGAGAGTATGTCATGTTCACTCAAATGTCTCGCTGATGGCGGCGCGTGTGTTGGATCATTCGTATCCTTCACGTGGTTGAGCTGGATAGTGCTGATCCACGCATCATTTTCGTGAATGGGCGCCGTCAGATGAGACTGGTCATCTTTAATATATAATTGAAGACTGCCAGGGCAGTCTTCAATTATATATTTAATCTTATTCAAGTAAATTGTTTTATTTTATTTTAGTACATTGTTCTCATACACAGAAGCAACAAAAATAATATACTCATGATTTTGTATTTTGATTTAAATAAAAGAGAGTGCTTGGCGTTTTTTACCCGTTCTTCTCCATAGAGATCTATTTTTTAGAATGGGCTGGAGCTTCAACAGCTGACTAACTGGCCAAATTCAAAAATTGCCTGTAAATTGTTTAATTGAAATAAATGCTTTCAGTTTTAGTTTATTAGAGCTACTTTTGTGTAGCCTTTTTAAATAATTTGCGTTTATAAACAAGTTTAATAAAGGATTATTTACCAGCACATGATCCACAAAATAGGTACAGTAATTAAAAGTTTCTGAAATTGCAAAGCAATTAAGCCTTCATGACAAAATCAATCTACCCAGCCTTTTCCCAACTATGTTGGGGTCGGCTTCCAGTCTAACCGGATGCAGCTGAATACCAGTATTTTACATGGAGCGACCGCCTATCTGACCTCCAAAACCCAGTAACTGGGTAAGCCTTCATGACAACATAATTAATTTTAAAACTGAGTTAAAAATTAACAAACGCTAATGAACGCAAAATTAAATAGGTGTCCTTCCGTCGTCGGTTTGACTTCTTCAAAATACCAGAGGTCTTTGTTTGTAAAACATAAAATTTAAAATATAAATGAAATAGTCAAAAAGCTCCTGAATAGGCAAGTATTTGAAGGTTCCAAGAATTCGAAACCGTTATGAAGTTCTGGCAAGAATTCTTATGAATATTTTCGTATTCGATAAAAACGAAATGTTCTAAAAGAATGTTTAATATTGTACAGGTATTTGGTGAATTTAAATTCAACTTTCTTTGCGATTCCATATGCATCGATAGTACCTATCCAACTAAGGTGTTTTTCAAACTATGGGTCTTTTACTATCAAGGTGATAATTGAGCTCCGGTTACTGACAAATGCGTACACTGACTGGACAGGTCCACTCATATCTGTATGGTTCTTTCTTCAAAAGACCATTTCAGACAGCAATGTCCATGGTTCCTACATGGTCTGACCAACAATAGGTCTGGACTTTAAAAGAGACTGTAACCTCTGAGTTTGTTTCGTCGTGGAAACGTCGATCTCATCCAGTTTTTTAAATATGATTGACGTGTAAAAGTGTTTGTACAAACCAACTTACAGAAACTATAGAGGTATGAGGAACAGGGTGTAAAGTTTACTCATCCTCCATAGAAAAGGGAGGATTCTCCAACCGGACGGGTATCGTGGCTGGTGGGCAACTGCCCGCCGATTGATGTCGGGACGTTGTATATATACTCGTCACGCGGTAAACTCTGCTTGGGCGATGCAGGATTTTGCGTGACGTTAGTATGATGCGTAGTTAGCATGTGGCGATGTAGATGTCGCCACAAAACAAAATCGTTTATCATTATTATCAAACCGCGTACCTAACTACGCGACCCTTAAACAGTAAAATTACATTTAAACAAGGTACCTCAGATAATTTATTTAATTAAATCAGATACAGTGATCCATATTTATGTCAGTATACCTACTTAAAAATGATGTCAGTAGTCATAATCAATCTGCCTAGCCTTTTCTCATGTTTCTCATGTTCCATGTTGGGGTCGGCTTCCAGTCTAACCGGATGCAGCTGAGTACCAGTATTTTACATGGAGCGACGGCCTATCTGATATCTATCTGCCTCCACAACCCAATTATTGGGTAACACAATACACAATATAATAAATTGGTATGACTGGTTGTCAGACTTTCGTACTTCTGATGACTGTCAATGATCCACGAATGACAGCCGGGACCAACGGCTTACCGTGCTTTCCGAGGCACGGAGGAGTCTCGGTATGTAAAGATGGTCACCCATCCACGGACCAACTCCGGCAAGCGTAGCTTTACCTGATGGATTCAAAAGTAAATAAACAAAAAAATCCCTATCAAATACAAAAACAAAAAAGAAGTCTCATTTAATAAGATAAATTAACGTAAATACGTACGAAACGCGATAGATAACGCCATTACCAAAATGTCCCGTTTTCTTTCATACGTATTTGCAAGTTTATTTTCCCCGTTTTGCTGTCGTCTCTTATTTTCATTATATTTCCTGAAGATGTCAAGTCACGAGCAAGATTTAATACAACCACAGCCTATAAATATTGTAAATGTACAGCCGATCAATATGTTACTTCACCGTCGTAACATTTCTCGGCGTGTTCGCACTTACAGTTCATTTTATTATTCGAGCTATTATCGTTGAACTAGAGTGCTAACAGTGAGTACAAACACAAAGCCTCAAAACCCCCACAGCCTCGACACACAGTAGCAATATAAAGCTCTAAAAAGATTTGGACTGGTTCCAATATAGCTGCAATACACGTACGGTTAATTATCCATTTGTACTATTTCAGCACAAAATAGTTGTACAAATAGTTACTACGAGTTTCTTTTTTTAATTTTCACCAATACTGCGAATGTTTCTACAAACTGCACGAACAAACCGTCATTATTTTTTACAACACATGACAATCAAAGCGGACTTCAAAGGGTAGACTGCACATTTTTCCTCTGTGGCAACTTTTCACAGGAAATCAAAATGGTACCCCGTATTGGCAGTGGACCGATGTTTTGTTGGGTAAGTAGGCAATGAACGACGGCCACGGGGGAAATCTAACAGTTTAGCGGGAACAGGTGGTAAACTTCGTGATAATTTCATTTTCCGAGGTAAATATTGTCAGCAGCAATATTTTAATAATGCATGCCTTTTAAGGTAGATTTTTGAGCTACTATAAAATATGTTTAAGACCCTGTTGTATCACCAAATATCACATTAATACAAACTTTGAACTTTGAACTTTGCAGAAAACTTGATGAGTTGGAATTCAAAGGATAGTAGGGATGTCGTGCGATGTCCCACAGGGATTGGTCCTGGGGCCGCATCTGTGGGACATCGGATACAACTGGGTGCTGCGCGCCGACCTCCCTAGCGGCGTCAGCATGACCTGCTACGCTTACGACACGTTGGTCCTGGCGCAGGGGAGGTCGCACGAGGCGGCGGCCCAGCGCCACGCGGGGTTGCGACAATCGTTGACAGGATCCGGCAATTGGGAAACGAGGTGGCCCTGCTCAAGTCCGAGGCCATGTGTTTTCATGGTCCTCGGAACGCGCCACAGTCGGGTTCCCAAATAACGATGAAGTATCTGGGACTCGTCCTCGACAGCCGGTGGAACTTCGTGGAACATTTCCGACGTTTGGCTCCCAGATTGGAGCGGGCCGGGGCTGCCTTGAAGCGGCTCCTGCTCAATCTAGGGGGTCCAAACGCCTCCTGCCGGAGGCTCTTCGCGGGGGTCGTGCGGTCCAGCCCTGGTTCTGGCCATGGTACGGAGCGAGAGGGCGTGGGAAGCCGTCAACTCCTTCTGCGAAGCAGTAATGCTTGCGAAGGAGGAGACGGAGCGCGTGAGGAAGAGACAAATGTCGCGCCCTCACGCCCCTAGCCACCGCAGGAAACGCACCGGGCGTCGGGAGTCACGAGCCGACTTCCGGCCACCGTAGGCGCAGGCTTGCGGACGGTGCGCAATGGGTAGCTCGCCGTCGTTGTGTTCCACGCGCGCCTCAAAGAGATGTCAGCTCAACGGAAGGGGTCCGCTAGGACCGATGCCTACCGGGGTCGCGGGAAAGGGCGAAAGGGATACCGTGGCCCCTGACAACGTACAGGCAACTGAAGGAACACGGGTGGGTTTTACTCAGTAAGAGTCTGACACGCCCTCCCGCTCCGACCAGAGCGGGAGAAGTTATTTGATAACACCCATACTCAAAAAAAAAAAAAAGTGGGGCCAACGAGGGCTGAAACATTGATGTGATTGTGTAAAAAATGTGGTATTTATTAAGCAATGAATGATTTTTAAACCACGTAAGGGTCATGGTCCGAAATTGTGCTCCAAAGTAAATCTTTAAGTCGTTTTATTAGTACTACTAATAAAGGAAGTATTAGCAGATTTGAAAAAAGGAATATATTGAGAAAACCATTTAAAATAATATGATAATTATTCAGTTTCGGGAGAGGCTGCACTCCATTTTGAATGCCAACAATAATGGGATGGATTTAATTTCGCTTTCAAACTCATTCATCGACTTCAATTTCCGTCTTTAAAAAAATTTAAGTCCACTTCCGCTGCCAAATGCGTAATGAACTTCCGGAAGATGGCCGTTTATGTTGAATAGAAAAATTGACCTTTGCAGAATACAATGCGAATTTATTTTTCACACTGGTTTTTCGGAGGAGTTGATTTTCAAGATTTCTTTATTTTCCGGTTTCTAAGATCCTCAGATAAACTCACAATAAGCTTTGATTCGACAGTTATCTTTAAAATCAAAGTTTTTGATGTGTAACATCTTTTCTCTCGCTTTCCTGCAATCAAATCTGTGAGAGTGATTTCGTGAAAAGGGACGGAAGTGTGTCACAGGAACACGCCAAGGAAGCGCGCGCTATTTGATTTGGTCAATGAGCGCGCGTGGTACTAGAGTTGGTCATCAGAAACGACCTCGACTAGGCCCCTTTAATGTTGCTTATTATATACCAAGGTGAGATGTCATATGTTACACATCATATACTGTAAGGGTCGCTTGTTTTTTTTTATGACGGAGAGGTATGAATTACAATGTTTTGAGATATTCAACCAATAGCGCTTTTTTATAATAAGCTCCAGTTTCTCAGAAACAGATTGAACGGATAAATGGCTTTTATTCATAACAAGCTGTGTATCCGATCGGAAATCCCACCGGCAGAAATGGAAGAGGCAGGGTTTGTATAGGGAATTCTTGCGCAAAATGTCATTCTGCTAGAATCTAGACCAAGCAGTATAGGAAGTGCGTTGTCTGTCAGTGTATTAATAAATTTTATATTTTCATAAAATAGATAAACCAAAGTGCTGTAGATATTTAAATTGGCGGTTACATTTAATTCGATGACACCTGGCTAATTGAAAAAAAAATGTCGTCCTGCTAATCGAAACCTTTGTAAGCATTGCCTGAAATCGAATGGACGACTGCCGCGCGAACATTCGTCGGGTTTTTGCCCCGCTCTTGCCGCTCAATGTTTGGACACACCTTTACAGTGTACTCCCCAGCGGCACCAACTTAGCTGACCCCTCACGTCTTATTCACTCCAGTAGTTTGCTTCAATGTTACAAATTAGATTATCGGAATAGAGGTCAAGTTATGATGGTTTGTATGTTGATAACGATTTTGAGAGATCTTCACTATTAGTTGAATTGTTTGTTTTGTTAAAACAATGTTCTACAGAAGATTAGGTATTGATTATTTAGAACAGAAGTATTATTGATGTCACTTGTATGGCCTTATACTCCTTATGTTTAGGTAGTTAAATTCTATTCTATTTTTCCATATGGCAATGGTGCCGATGTCGACAATTCTGCCAATATCAGATGTGTGCAGAAAACGTGCGGAGGGAAACAAAAAAAAAAAAAATTGGTAGTAGCTAAAATTAAATTCTAATACGTAAGGTTAACAAAAAAACCACGGGACGAGACAGCTGTCAAGTAACCGACTAAACGTAATACCTGTCACTTCAGTTGTCATGCTACGTCTCAGTTGTACTCTTAAATTTTGCAACGTTATAATTCGTTGACATTTAGAGTTTGGGCTCTTTACAATAGAAATATTATAAAATATTATATTATTATTATAAATCTAACAAAAAAAATGTGCTCAATCAGTTACATTTATGAAGAGTAGTTTTTCTTTGTAAAAGAGTAACTGTGGAGTTTCTTGCCAGCTCTTCTCCATAGGAAACGACCAATTGGAACCGTGCATCTAGTTTCTGACGTTTCATAAGTGCCCATGTAGGTTTATGTGAAATAAAATATTTTGAATTTGAATGTCCAATTTTGGCCACGCATCAAATGAACCTTGGCAAAACTAAAACTTTGTCCCATTTGGGCGCCAATAACTTCAGCAAAAAGTTAGTAGTGCCCAACTGGCTCGAATGAATGACAAAGTTTAACATACATTAGTAAAAGAGGAAACTATTTTTTATAGTCTTGACTAGAAGGCCAATTCTCAGTCAAGTCGCAATCTGTCAAACTTGACAAAAATGTTGGTAAATTGATTGTATTTATGACATATTGCGAATGAGATTAGAATTCGAACGTTCTTAAAAATTACGGGAGATATGGATTTATGTAACATTACTTACGCATGTAAATCTGTCTGTCTCCACCTTAAAAGCTACGTCCACTGGACCAACGTGGCAACGGGGCGACTATTGAGCATGGGCTCCTCAGTTCGGCTAAAATGTTGTTGGATTTTTCCGTTAGGAATTTCTCAGCAACAGCCCGGAGTTTAGAAGTTGGCGTGTGGTACCTCCGTACCTCGAAAAGCACGTTAAGACGTTGAGACGTTGAGCCGTTGGTCCTGCGCCTAATCTCTGTCCAGTCGTGTCGGATTGCCGTCCCATCGGACTATGAGAGTGAGGGAAGAGTGAGTGCACTTGTGTCTGCGCACACACTTGTGCACTATAATATCTCCCGCATCAATGGTTAGTTTCCGACGAGATTGCCCGCCATAGCCGAAATTCGAATTCGATTCGATCGGGAGGAAAATTATTAAAAGGTACCATCGCGGTCACGCATACCTAACCACTTAGACAACAACATCTAGTGCACACGATGACCACAACTGAATAGCGCAACTTTTTTTTATGTAGGGAAGCGTTACTATAGCGGCCGAGCGCTGCAAGCAGGAATAATCCTTACAGTGTTCAGATATGCAGTTTTAACTACATATCCATCTCATTTGACCAAAATCCGTCTCCGTGTGTGACTGTAAAAGACTCGTTGGCTTGGCCCACGATGTTACAGCTGTCGATTGTCAAGCAAATTGTTCAAAGTAAACAGTCTGATCGTGCATCAGCACTTAAAATGCGTAAACACTTGCTTCACAATCCGAAGGATTTTGAAGGGAATTCCCAATCCATTACTTCATATGTTTGAAAAATTCGTCGGGTCATTTAATCTGCCTAGCCTTTTCCCAATTATTTTGGGGTCGGCTTCGAGTCTAACCAGATGCAGCTGAATACTAGTATTTTACATGGAGCAACTGCCTATCTGACAGTCGCTCCATGCTCCACAACCCAGTAACTGGGTAATAACTTGAATGATAAGTTATTTGCCGCGTCGGAGCCGTGCTGCTATAATGAGCGATGTCCTTTACCCCGAGGGTTAGACTGATCTGCCGCAGATTGGTCCGTCTAGATTGATCCCTAGGAAGCCTAGATAAGGGTCATTCTCAGCCGGAGATCAAAAGGCAACCTGTAACTATAAGCTTTATTATTATCACTAGCCTTTGCTTCTTGTAAATGGTTCTTATAATAATCATGCGGGTCAATGAACTTGAGAAATTCCTCCCCAGCTAGCTAATTTGAGCACTTTAAACATTAAAGTTATTAATGACTTTGCTAAGTACGAATTAATATCTTGATAATAGGTGAACTTATTAATTTTTGACGGCACAATTTCTCATAATTATTAATTAAAACAGTATTTTGTTAAGTCAAGGTGATTTGTATTTGGAATCTAGGGTTTTGGGTTCAATTTTTAAATTAGTTTTCGGTACTAAAATACCTACTTATTACGAAATATATAAAACCGTCGTTTTATATATTTCGTAATAAGTATTTATTTTGCCAGTTTGTATAAATTTATAAAACTGCATATCTGAACACTGTAAGGATTATTCCTGCTTGCAGCGCTCGGCCGCTATAGTAACGCTTCCCTACATAAAATAAGTTGCGCTATTCAGTTGTGGTCATCGTGTGCACTAGATGTTGTTGTCTAAGTGGTTAGGTATGCGTGACCGCGATGGTACCTTTTAATAATTTTCCTCCCGATCGAATCGAATTCGAATTTCGGCTATGGCGGGCAATCTCGTCGGAAACTAACCATTGATGCGGGAGATATTATAGTGCACAAGTGTGTGCGCAGACACAAGTGCACTCACTCTTCCCTCACTCTCATAGTCCGATGGGACGGCAATCCGACACGACTGGACAGAGATTAGGCGCAGGACCAACGGCTCAACGTCTTAACGTGCTTTTCGAGGTACGGGGCTACCACACGCCAACTTCTAAACTCCGGGCTGTTGCTGCGAAATTCCTAACGGAAAAATCCAGCAACATTTTAGCCGAACTGAGGAGCCCATGCTCAATAGTCGCCCCGTTGCCACGTTGGTCCAGTGGACGTAGCTTTTAAGGTGGAGATAGACAGATTTACATGCGTAAGTAATGTTACATAAATCCACATCTCCCGTAATTTTTAAGAACGTTCGAATTCTAATCTCATTCGCAATATGTCAAAAATACAATCAATTTACCAACATTTTTGTCAAGTTTGACAGATTGCGACTTGACTGAGAATTGACCTTCTAGTCAAGACTATAAAAAATTGTTTCCTCTTTTACTAATGTATGTTAAACTTTGTCATTCATTCGAGCCAGTTGGGCACTACTAACTTTTTGCTGAAGTTATTGGCGCCCAAATGGGACTAAGTTTTAGTTTTGCCAAGGTTCATTTGATGCGTGGCCAAAATTGGCCATTCAAATTCAAAATATTTTATTTCACATAAACCTACATGGGCACTTATGAAACGTCAGAAACTAGGTGCACGGTTCCAATTGGTCGTTTCCTATGGAGAAGAGCCGGCAAGAAACTCCACGGTTACTCTTTTACAAAAAAAAAACTACTCTTCATAAATGTAACTGCTTGAGCACATTTTTTTTGTTAGATTTATAATAATAATATAATATTTTATAATATTTCTATTGTAAAGAGCCCAAACTCTAAATGTCAACGAATTATAACGTTGCAAAATTTAAGAGTACAACTGAGACGTAGCATGACAACTGAAGTGACAGGTATTACGTTTAGTCGGTTACTTGACAGCTGTCTCGTCCCGTGGTTTTTTTGTTAACCTTACGTATTAGAATTTAATTTTAGCTAATACCAAATTTTTTTTTTTTTGTTTCCCTGCGCACGTTTTCTCCACACATCTGATATTGGCAGAATTGTCGACATCGGCACCATTGCCATATGGAAAAATAGAATAGAATTTAACTACCTAAACATAAGGAGTATAAGGCCATACAAGTGACATCAATAATACTTTTGTTCTAAATAATCAATACCTAATCTTCTGTAGAACATTGTTTTAACAAAACAAACAATTCAACTAATAGTGAAGATCTCTCAACATACAAACCATTATAACTTGACCTGTGTTCCGATAATCTAATTTGTAACATTAAAGCAAATTACTGGAGTGAATAAGACGTGAGGGGTCAGCTAAGTTGGTGCCGCTGGGGAGTAAAAAAAAATGTATCTATTGAAAACACGTGTCGTGATGGCCGAGTGGTTAAGGTCTCGCCTCTCATGTACGAGGTTGTGGGTTCAAATGCGGGCAAGTACCAATGTGACTTTTTCAATTCATATGTACTTTCTGAGTTTATCTTGGACATTACTGACATCGGTGAAGGAAAAATATAGTGAGGAAACCTGGAGTTATAGTTAATATAAGTCTGAAATCACCAACCCGTCTTGAGCAAGCGTGGTGATCAATGCTCGTGCCTTCTCTATATGAGAAGAGGCCTTTGCCCTGCAGTGGGACAGTAACAGGCTGGTATTATTATTGAAATATTCATTATTATTATTATTATCTTACTCAAATTTATTATATTTAAGTATACTTATACACATTGGAGTATACCCCTCGTCTGTGTATCGTACGATAATGGGTCGATGTCAAAACGTACCGCTGTTTCGGGTCGCTTGTCACTGCCTTCAGTTTTAATGTGATTGTGCTTGTCGATCTCTATCTAACTTGCACAGAGACTAGAAAACAAAATAGGAACGATATAATGCCACTGTCAAGTCTTTAACATCCGTCACCTCACACTTCAGGTCCAGTTGAAAACCAGCGTCAGGCAGTAGTTGTCTGGCATTTTTGCTGAACTAGGCCTATTTTGCACAGCCGCAAGGCACACTTTCCTGCTAATATCTTACAACGCACTTTACACTTTTTATTTGTTTTCTTTCTTTTTACTTGTAGCACAATATGTTGTGTGGTGTGCTTTTAGTCTGTGCAAAATAAATGTATTTTCTTTCTTTTCTTTCTTTCAAATGTTGGTCAGAACTCCGACCTAAATTGTTTGATGGCTACTTTTACAAATCCCCGAAATCATTAGGGAATTTCGCCTCATTGGTGACCATTAATTTCATTGGTCATATGGATAGAATGACCCAATTAAAACTTGTGTGATTCGACCAATGTTTGTGGAAGTAGGGTCGGTGGCTACACTAAGTGTTGAAAGCAAAAATATTTGAAGCTGTTGAGATAATATTTTTTCGTTGCGCTATGCAAGAGATTTTTGGTTTATTTGAAGTAAATTCCGCTGTTTCCTTTCTAAATCCTTATTCTGGCATATTTTATAGCAGTGATAGCCTAGTGGTGTGACCGTCGGACTGCCAAATCATAGGTTTCGAGTTCGAACCCAAGGCACGCACCTCTGACTTTTCGGATTCATGTGTGTATTGAATAATTATCAATTGCTTCTAAAACGGTGAAGGAAAACATCTTGAGGAAACCGCCTGAGCGATTTTTCTCGCCGGCATGAATTGTCAAGTCAGAGGCCCATGGGCGGCTTTATAACTCTGACACCAGGTTAGTCACTAACCACACGAAAAGAAAAAGAACCGTTTTAAAGATTCGATAAGAGTGTGTTTAGTAGAAGCTTTCATAAGCTTTCAATACGCACGACGATTGCATAACTTTGTGACAAAAGGTCTATCATCATCACCAGCCTACAGCAGTCCACTGCTGGCCATAGATATGTCCAATTGCACGCCATTCAGCTCGATTCTCGGCAACTCTCATCCAGTCGCTACCTGCCACGCTGCGAAGATTGTCGCTCCACCTAGCCTGGCGTCCTACCTTATGTTTGCCAATTCGCGGTCTTCACTCAAGAACACGACTACCTCAACCCAACGGTCATCGGTTCTACGGCTAATGTGGCCGGCCCATTGCCACTTCAGCTTGGTTATTCTGTGAGCTACATAAGCTCTACACATTGAAGTTATATGCGGTCCACGGTGGTGCACCTGACTTAAAACTCCCAAGATATATACACCGTGACATTTTTGTCGTCTTACAAAGCAGCTCACTTCATGTTACTACTAAACATTTATAAAAAAAAATTGATATAGTTATTGTAACCATTTTTTAATTTCTCCTAGAGGTATTTTATGTCGGGTACATTGAGTAGCTCTTTGTAAGACGACTAAAATACCACGGTATATATCATTATTTTTAAAATTAATGTTTAGTAGTCATTGGATATATGAAGTAGGCTGCTTTTGTAAGAAGACTAAAATTTCACGGTGTATAAATTGAGAATTACACAAACAATCTAAAAAATACTAAAAGCAGAGAAAAAAAACAAAAGCAAAAAAAAAGAGAGGCAAAAGAAGCAAAAATAACAGCCCATCCATTTCCATAATAATTAAAATTATCTATTTTATATATCATAGCTTTGAATATCAAACATACTTTATCTGACCACTAGAATAATCGGTTTTCGATAAGCTGCGCTTGTTGCGGGCGCTGTTTACATTCTCATTTCGTGTTTGCTGTGTTGAAATAGGCGTCTGTTTTACCCGAAATGTTCAATGTGCGAATGTTTAGGGTTAAAATCTGCCCGTAGATTTTGGACAGAGTGCGGTTGTGTAAACTTGGTTATACAAGGTTGGGCAACAGTACTATCATAATGTGATTTAGAAAATAAATTGGCTGTTTCCACGGAAAGTTTATTTAAAGTTGTAAAATTTACGAGATTAATTCGAAGAGATTGGCGCTGATAGCCGAAATACAGGTTTTGCCTAGTTCGACTACAGATGCTTAACTCATTTGTACTCAAAACTAGCCTAGGTTTAATTTGTAAAATATTTGTAAACAATCAATCTAGAATATGATATCGGTCAGATGACCACCTCTAAAATTGATGCAGATTGTGCTCGTTTTACGGCATTTTGAACTGTTGCTCGCAAAACATCAGGCTCCAAATTGGTGATTTCTTCTTCAATGTTGGCTTTCAAGACTGCAAGGTTTGTGGTTTGTTTTGATAAACGCGAGATTTAAAGTCACCCCAAAAAAAGAAGCCTGGCGCAGTCAGATCTGGCGATCAGGTCAATCAGTTCAAATCGCCGAAACGGGAGATCACACGGCCCGGAAATAGGTGTTTCAAATCTCCATCGTTTCCCGAGCTGTGTGTATCGCTCCATTTCTTTGTCAACATAATATTCCCTATCTGTCTCCAACTAAGAGCGTTTATCCTAAAATTTGGCAACGTCACAAATAGCTGTCAAAAATTCATTTTTTTTTTGTTTTCCTGTTTTTTGATTAATTTGGAAATATTACTATGTATATGGAAATAGGAAATCTGGCTAACTTGCGAACTAGAATATTAATAATGAATTGCAATTTAACATTGAATTTGATGTTGTACCCGTTTTAGGTGTAAAAAAGGCATTTGGAAAGTTTCCAAATACTTTTTTTATATCTAAAACTAAATATTAGGTGTTACGATATTGATTATTGCATTTCATAATCAATATTCTAGTTCGCTAGTTAGCCACATTTATTATTTCCATACAGCAATATTGCCAAATTATTCAAAACAGCGAAATTATTGACATATATTTGCGACGTTGCCCACTTTCCGAATAAACGCTCTTAAGTGTCAAATCGCAATGGCATTGACGCCGTTTGCAAAAAATTTGGCACATTCACATTATGACATTATTTTTGCTCCACCTTGTATACTGTGTATAGAGTGATGCTGAATTTCCAGTAACTCAAAAGGGCTCTTTAAAAAAAAAGAGAATGAAAAGAGCCTTTTCGAGTGACGATATTTAGGTAGGTACGGATGGAGCGCTCAACCTTGCTGATAGTCTCATCTATCACGATATAAGCTTTGTCGTTTACCTAGAGCGTGTCGATATCAGAAAAGGATGCCTACCTTCTGACGTAACTCTTCATCAACGTTGAGAAATCCCTTTTATTGAATTTATCGATTTTTTTATCACTACATAACATCACGCCTGTATTCTTGGAAGGGTTAGGCAGAGGTGTACCTATAGTACACCCACATTTCGCCAGTTATGTTAAGTCCTATGTAATAGGGGGTGAGCCTATTGCCATCAATCGAGCACGAAAACAGACTTCGGGCTGCTACTGAGAAATTCCAGATAGAAAACCCAATAACACTTTGCCCGACCCAGGAATTGAAACCGGGACGTCATGCTGACATAGCACTACATAACTAGCGAAACGTGGGTGTACTTTAGGTACATCTCTGCCCATCCCTACGGGGAAACGAGGCGTGATGTTATGTTATGTGAAGTAAGTAGGATCTCAAATCAAGTAAAAACCAAGTCTCGAGTTTGTAGATTATAAAGGTTCGGAGATTTCCGCATGAGTGATGACATTTCGCTTTTAGAAAACTATCGTACCTAATACTCTCCCGTGTTTGCCAAATATCATAACAATTGGGTACCAAAGCTTGTTTACTACCAAATTCAGTCCACCCGCGCTAGATAAACAGCATACACAATGATGACAAAGCAGCACACTCCACTGGTAAGTCCACTGATATTTCCACGCGAACTGTCATCGACAATGCCCAACAATCGAGCTAAACCCGACCCTATTGGCCTCAACCAGGGTGAGGAGCTTGAGCGGGTGCTAAGGCGGGCGCGAAATATCAAACATATGAAATCGCTGATTGCATACATAGTGAAAGTGACAGGCATCGCCGCGTCACCTTGCACGACTTTACAGTTATTTTACCTCGGACAGCAGTAACCTTATTATAACGAGGAGCTTTTATTTTGTAGATAGTAGTTATATATAACATGACGGCGCGTCTAAAGTTTTTACGACGCTAAGCTTACGGAGTTGATTTTTGAACGATTTTGAGAGCCGTCAAATTGACGTAACACCGAGTACTAGGAAGGCGGCCCCCGGTCAGAATGAAGGATTGCGAAGTTGGATCGAAGCCGGAATTGATATATAATGATGGTGATATAGCGACTGAGATAATGGTGATCATAGTGATTAGTGACTAAACTACCCTTGTAGTGTAGTGAGTTGATTTATGTGCGTTCGCGTCTTACGTACTCGGGGGAATGTCGTTTACATTATTGTTCATTCGCTAATGTGATCAGAGATTTGTGATTATTCAGAATTTTATTGAGTTTCATTTAACTACATCTCCTAGCCCGGAAACCCACGCATAAGAGACAATAAGACCTCTTCTGATAAAAACGACGTATTGCTTTTACATAATTGTAATGCATCTCTCGTTAGTAATCCTTAAAACAAATAAAGATCACTGTGATTTTGACAGACTTGTCAGTAGCAGCAAGCCAACAGCAACCTTATCGGAACGAAAATAAAGAGTACTGTGATTTTCGTAGTGTCGCAAAATCAGAGGTAAACTGTGAAAGAACCATAGCTAACGAGTGATGATTTTCGATTATGTTACCCTGTTGAAACACATCTCGCTTATACTGTCTTCTACAAAAACTCGCCATGCACTGTGGCCACCTAATCGCTGCCGCCACCGCGCCCGCTACCGCCCTAGCCACCACATTCACACTGGACCAGTCCAGTGTTGTTCCACGCACGAATTTACCGAACCCAAACTCGAATTAGGCCTCGGTTAGTTGCGGAACGAAACCTCAGTTGGATTATGTAAATATTGGGTTTGTTCAAGGCGAATAAGATTTTCGACGCGATTGTATATCTGATTCGAAATCTGAAGAGATGGTTTTGTAAAAAAAGGTTATCTTGATCGAGGGCCTTGCCTTCGTAAAACTTGTTGACTAAGTAAGATTGGGCGATAATTTTGTGGGGACGTGCTGCTTTTAATGAATAAACAATACCACCCAGCTTTGTTTTAAGTGACTACTATGTAAATAGATAACAGTGAGTTAAAACAATGCTGCAAACTTAATAAAAACATTAGGTGTTAGGTTTAAGAAAGAGGTTGTCATGGAATCAGTGATGCCGAGGAATAAGTAAAATTACGTTTTGAAAGTGGATACGAATGTGGATAGTTATTAAGAACATATAATTATTACAACAGCTGGTGGTCGCCCAGAGGTCGAAATTCGACATTAATTCGTTTAAATTTTAAGTTGTATAGTACATACTAATTCCATGCTGCCATGTCATGATTCTAAGGTCTTGTGTCAAACGCATGGTAGTGTGTGTAATGATTTTTTAAATAATTAAATTTATTTCTAATGTATATTATATTAGCTTTCTGCACTCCTTCTCCATATAAACTTTAACTGTGCCAAGTTTCATACTCCTCCGTCCGCGTAATATTCGTAAAAAAGGGTGCAAAGTTTTTGCTGGACGTATTAATATAATAATAATTACGATTCAATTTAGCACTATCATATTATTATTTATTTTATTTCTAAGAGTACCTAGGAAAATGAAACGATGGAGGGACTGTGTGAAAGATGACGTAACGACTAAATAGAGAAGTATGGCTGTAAAATACATATTGCGCTGACCCGAAATTAATTGGGAATATTGGGATAACCGTAACGTATTGATGAGTTAGGTAATTTAAGAAAGGTTTATCATTAAGAGCAGTGGTGGCCCGTAGGTTTGAATCCAGACAGGCGCTTTACTTTGTGCTAATTATTTCATCACAAACCGGCCCATGTCGACTATAACCAAAAATTCGAAGACATGTGACATCTACCAACCCGCACTGGGCCCGCGTGGTGGATTACGGCCCACTCCCTCTCACAGAGAGGCCTGTGTCCCTGGGTGTGGGAACATTATAGATTGATTATGCATTATTATGCATCTATATTGCCTAACTAAACATAATATATGACTTTAAAAAAACCCGAGCGTTGCGGTGGGTGAACCTATGCAGGGTCAAGATAAAAATACATAACAAAAATAATTTCAAAAATTATCAGCATTTCATGTAGTAAAAGTAAAATATACCTTATATGTAATATTGTAACACAAAGAATATTCATAATAATATTTCTTATTATTCGCATCGGGTAACCCCAAATCATCTCCCCACTCACCATCAAATCCAATAAATGCTTTACCAGAATGTGTATTCAAAATTCAAAAAAGTCATTTATTCAAACTAGGCTGAGAATCAGCACTTTTAGAACTTCAATTACATAAGACAGTCCTCCAAAACGCCCACCCTTCACCACTTCCTAGTGCATTAGCTGGGAAGAAGAAGTGGCGCAACAAACTCCCCAGCAGCACAGCTGTCTGTTCAGTAAGAAGAACAAATAAAAAAGATTCTATATAATAGAATTCAAAATAATTTACATTATATAAACTCATATAACTTGTCAGTAGGTAAGCTGGAGAAAGAACATAAACATTGTCTTGAGTTAATCACAGCGATCAACTATTCTTATCATTTAAGTAATCGTTGATAGAATAGCCTATATGCCTTTGAACAAAGCTTGGATTTTACTTTTGTTTTAAACGCATTAAAAGGTAAATCTACCAAAGAAGAGGGTAGCTTGTTATAAAAAGTTATACCAAGCCCAACAAATGAGTTATGAACCTTATGAAGCCGGTGAAAGGGAGCTCGTAGTTTGTCCTTATTTCTAGTGTTAACATTGTGAAAATCACTGTTTTTAGTGTATAAGTGTATATTTTGCCTAATATATAAGATATTGGCGAAAATGAATTGGGATGCCACCGTGAGGATACCAATATCTGTGAAAAAATCTCTCAGAGAAACTCTGGCACCTAGCTGGTAAATAGCTCGAACAGCTCGTTTTTGAAGGACAAATATATTTTGAATATCAGCAGCTTTGCCCCACAGCAGAAGACCGTAGGACATAACGCTATGAAAATGACTAAAATAGACTAAACGAGCTGTATCGAAGTCAGTGTATCGTCTTACTTTCCTGACGGCGTAGGCGGCCGAACTGAGCCTTTCCGCTAGGCTCGATATATGTGGGCCCCACTGAAGTTTGGCATCTACTGTTATGCCCAGAAAAACTGCCGAGTTTACGGAATCAAGCACCTAGATTTCTAACATTAGGTAAGGCGAACTTTACACATTTCGTTTTCTTAGCATTGAGAACAACTAGGTTATTTGAAGTAAACCAATCCGTAACCATTGAGAGTGCACTGTTTACATCGTCAAAATCTTGTCTATTCCTGTCTACTTTAAAAATAAGAGAGGTATCATCTGCAAACAGTACAACTTCACAAATACCCTTTAAATAGAATGGTAAGTCATTCATATACACTAAGAACAAGAATGGACCCAGTATTGAGCCTTGAGGTACACCTAACTGAACTGGTAGCCCGGAAGATTTCACACCATTAACATCTACACATCGGGACCTATTATGTTAATACGAATTTATAACGTTGAGAGCTTCGTTTTGCACACCGTAATGACGCAATTTACGCAAAAGCGTGTCATGGTGCACGCAATCAAAGGCTTTGGTGAGATCACAGAAAACCCCAATAGCATTTTGCGAGTTCTCCCATGCGTTAAATATGTGTTTCAGCAGAGCAACACCCGCATCTGTAGTCTAACGACCTTTTGTAAAGCCATATTGTTCATTATGAAGGAGGCTATTTAAATTAAAATGTCTTAGCAACTGCTTGAGTATTAACTTTTCAAATATTTTGGTAAATGCTGGTAAGATAGAAATAGACCTGAAATTGCCAACGTCATTTTTATTACCTGATTTAAATAATGGTATGACTTTACTATTCTTCATGAGGTCAGAAAAAGTTCCTAAATCATATTATTAACAACATCAGGAGTACCCATTAACAAACACAACTCATCTATTCTCTCGCAGAGAGGAGGCCTGTGTCTGAGCAGTGGGAACATTATAGGGTAGGTGCACAGTACTGCACTTGCCAATTCGAAAATGCCTAACAGTAATACACATTTAAAAATCAAATCTGAAAATAAAGTACAGTTTAGTCCACGTAAAGTCCCCGTGGCGTCCGGAGGGGTCGGCTGCGTATAGTTATATCCCGGTTGTACTCCCATAAAAAAAAGAAAAAAGAAAAAAAAAAACAAGAAGACCTATATAAGACCTAAAATATTAAACTTAGTTGTCATACAGGCTATTTATAAACGGGATCGGCTTTGACAGCCGATCGTTGCTTTACTTTGAAACAGGATCCAGAATCCCAGGAATTACGGAGAAATTTGTTTTAAGGTTTTGACGTTGACCTAGAAATTAACAAAGGCCAGCGTGCGTTTTCTTTTCTACGTAAGTAGGTAAATTGAGGGATGCGAGATACGGAGATACCGAGTGCTTTCAGATGCTGGGCATGTCTTTGTGTGACCGTGAGATAAATCTAATATTTTATTGATGTTAGGTCTTTTATCATAGCCTAGTTTGTTGTGAATTTGAGCTGGGTACCTACTAAATCTGGTAATAAATATGTACTATTTGATTGTCATATTGATAGGTTTTTAAGAATAGTAGTTGCTGCCTATTTCTGCCCATGGAAATAGGCATGAGTTTTGTATGTGTGGGTTTATTTGCAAGTTCATAAGTCCAGATATAAGGGGCCTATTTATTTATTAAGTAAAACCGAAAGGCGGTGATAATTTAAAAGTTTTAGTGATTCTTCAACAGCTCTTGTCGTGAAAATGTGTCATTTTTGTAGTTTTTTGACAAATGTATCACGACATTACGTATGTATTAATAGTCCCCAAGACATTGTATAGTTTTATAAAATACACCATATTAAGCATTGAGGTTTAATGTAAACTAGAACAGACACCGCGATGTTTTTTTAATTTTTATCCTTTATTAAAAATAAGAGGAGTGAGGTTCTTAATAATTAATTACAATCTAGCCTATAAGAATAATAAGCATTTTTAATATAACTAAATAAAAATAAAAAAAATCAATCAGAATTTTTGAGCCACGTTGTGTTGTCCGTAGTAGCAGACGTCTCAAGTCTCGAATCTACGCCACTACTCAAAACGCGGCGCTAGTGTCTATATCATTGCATGAAATTGCATTAAGAAAAATGTAGTTCCACAATTGTTACGCATACACCGCTGTTGTCACATTTAACATCCGTAATAGCTGTTTGTATTGAACCTCAATGATATTAAGACAGACTTTAAACATATTCTTTCTACTACTCAGCAACTAATTATAGAATTCTTCTTACTTCAATCACTCTGCCTAGCCTTTTCCCAACTATATTGGGCTCGGCTTCCAGTCTAACCGGATGCAGCTGAATACCAGTATTTTATTCGTACATGGAGCGACTGCCTTATTGACCTCCACAACTCAGTAACTGGATAATACGATACCCCTTGGTAAGACTGGTTGTCAGACTTTCGGGCTTTTGAATGACAGTTGGGACCAACGGCTTAACGTGCTTTCCGAGGCACGGAGGAGTCTCGGTATGTATAGATGGTCACCCATCCACAGACCAACCCTGGCAAGCGTAGCTTAACCTGATGGTTCGACCCGTCTGGCAGTTATTATTTAGCCACGAGCTTCTCAAATTATTCTTAATTAATTGAATAAATTTCCTCATCATGTTTCTAAAACCAAAGTCCGGTTTCTCAACAATAAATTGAACTCTAATCCCTCGTTTATTCGCGGGATCGCGCGCTATAAATCCGAGGCATCCCTTGAAAGTCATGAAAACTATCGGCTCTCGTTGTTGTGTTGCTGTTCCAATTAGAGAGAACGCTAGGGTATTGATTTTATTCTCCATTCACTTTTAAAGATTGTTACTGCTGTAACTATGCTCTTACGTGGTTTGGGAGTTTCTTTTTACCTAACTACGGCGAAGTAAAAAGGAGGGTTGCGATTTTGACCAGTATGTATGTTCATCTGTTCCCTCATAACTTCTGAACTGCTCATCATAATTTAACTAATGACAGACAATTAAATATCCGGAGTCCCACTTAATCTGTTCGATTTATGCTAACACGTGTGACTCCGGATTTTTATTTGTCTGTTTGTGCTTGTTTATACCTTTTTAGATTACTTTTTTGTGGTAGTTGGGTTTTAGTTTTATAACTTTTATTTTAATTAATAGCGAGGCATTCTCAGGATGACGATTGAGTAGTTGCGAAACTGGACCCGACGTGTTGCCACGTCAAGCGTCGAGACAAGTCAATTGTCATCCTGCGGATGCCTCGTTGAGAGGTGGGACACGTGTTGATTTTTTATGACTCTTTAAGAACAGTTAAGCGGATATAATGGATTTCCGCATAGTCACGCCTGAGTCAATTAACTATAGAACAGTAGGTATAAATAAGTTCTGGTTTCCTCAGGAATGCGATCAAGATTAAATAAAATAAAATAGTTTGTTTGTCATTTGCCATTCAAAATGTTACATTACACTTGTCTGGTTTGGAGCCTGCACCCAGGTATTTTAGACACCGGTTCATACATTATTCACCATCACGACTGATGAAAGATCCGGCCAAAAACACTCCGATAGATGGCGCGGTGGAGATCCGATCAACGCTCAAAAATATCATGCAAAAAAGATTCCATAAAACGTTTCGTGTACTACCTTACTTCCCTCTCACATAATGAACTATCGATTCTGCTCGTTCGCTCAAGTTTCATCTTATTTCCATCGAGACCTAATGACTTCGGATACGGTGAGATACGCACTCAAATCCCCGTATTACGGTCCGATATAATATAACCATCAAGGTAACGTTCCATGAACAGGTAGATAGGTTGTAGATACCTTACATACGCTTATATCATAGCGATATTGAGCCTTATGTTTCTGTTCAGCACTTCAGGGTTTTAGGGGTTCTGACAAGCGGTCTAACATTCGGTTCGGATATCGGTATTGTCTAGTTATTGGAGGGTGAAAGGCGTACGTATTTCATCTGAGCTCTACATTGCATTGTTTGCTGAGATAGTGGCCTTTTTGGCCTCGCACAGGTCGTTATTTTTCTGTTTGTTTTTAAATTTAATTTTTTATTATTACTTACTGTTTGTATTTCCTGTGCGTGTCGCAAATAAAATATTTTTCTTTCTTTCTTTCTTTCTTTCTTCTTACATTTAATTTACCGGGTAGTAACGATATTCGATGGTTCAGTCGTCAGACTTTCAGTCTTTCATCTATTAGTATGCCAAAGATATTTCTGTAGCAAACGGGGCATATCTTTTAATATCCTTATATCTACGGATTGACGACGTTTTTGGGGTTGCCGGGCTCCAATGGTCGCTACATCAACAGCTGCAACAGCTTCTGTGCTTCTCGTATCCAGCGGATTCCCGCGACTGACACCAGGTCAGCGTTCCTCTCTAAGACTTTTCGGCCCGTATCAGCCCTTATTGACCGTATCAAACGCAGATTAGTCCTCGAGGGTGCTATTAGCCTAGCCTGCAAAAGGTACTAGAATCATTCCAGTCACGTTTTTTTTCTCCCGATATCGGATTTCAAAAGTATTATTCTAGCATACAAGGCCTATATATCCTATTAAGATAACACCTGGCAATAATGGCGCCCTGTCGTCAACGCGAAAAACGATAACAACGTAACGCTGAAATAAAAATCGTTTCACCTTTTATTAGGAGCTCACTTTCACAAATGTAGGAGCGTGGAAACGTGTAAAAATAATACCCTTGTTTTGTATTTTACTTTTGTTGAATTGAGTACCTGGATACCTTACAAATGTAAGGGATCGGCTACAGAGTTTATTCTAACGCGCTCAAAATTGTTTTTACCGGCGGGTGGCGGTCCAAAGGACAATGGGCTAAGTTGTATGGAAGGGGTTCGTGAACCAATAGAGATGAGATTCATGTATTTTTTTTCGTAATCTCATTAGGTAGGTTGGTTGGATCAAATGACTCCTTAAAACTACCCATATTTTACACGGTCCGGCCCTGATATCTCGACTAAAAAATTCGCCATTTTGCATGTAGCCACAAATTAGTATAGATGGTTCACCCCACAATATCATTTAAACAAAAAGCGACTTTTGCTACGACACAATAAAGTGCAACTCAGGTCGCACTGCGCTTGGGCACGCCACAATTGCGGCGATAAGTCCCCTCTTTGAGGAGTGGCTTGAGAGGCGCCATGGCATCCTCACCTTCCGCCTGACGCAGGTCCTCACCAGACACGGTTGTTTCGGGAGGAAACGCCCGGGTGTCACCACTGTGTGGATCGCCCGGAGGACACGGTGGACCATACGGTGGAGATCTGCCCGGCTTGGGCGGAGCACCGCCGTGTCCTTACGGAGGCGATCGGCGGCGACAATTTCTCGCGTCCGGCCCTGGTTCAGGCCATGGTTCGGAGCGAGAGTGCATGGGAGGCCGTCACCTCCTTCTGCGAAGCAGTTATGCTCGCGAAGGAGGAGGCGGAGCGCGAGAGGGAGATGCAAGATGCGCGCCCTCGCGCCCCGGGCGTCGGGAGTCGCGAGCCGACTTCCGGCCACCGTAGGCGCGGGCTTGCGGACGGTGAGCAATGGGTAGCTCGCCGTCCGATAAGGACCAGGTCCGTGTCGACGGCGCGTTGTGTTCCACGCGCGCCTCAAAGAGGTGTCAGCACCAACTGACGGGGTCCGAAAGGACCAATGCCTGGTGGGGTTGTGGGTTTGTCCGAAAGGGATATCGCGGCCCCGGCACACGGGCAACGGAAGGAACACGGGTGGGTTTTAGTCAGTAAAAGTCTGACACGCCCTCTCGCTCCGCCCAGAGCGGGAGAAGTCATTTGATGATTTCCCACCCAAAAAAAAAAAAAAAAAGTACGCACTGCGCTAATTACCTACAATTATATTCACCTATACTCCATTTGAAATAAGATTAAACATTTAAATAAACCTTTTGTACAGTCTTTGACCGATTTTGACTTCTACGGCGTTGGTGGCATGACAAATGGCAGCTGCAGTAAACAGTTGGTATTGTAACCACTTTTTTGCTTTTAATGCCATCTGCCTACGGTATAGAAGTCAGAATCGGTTGACTAGACTGTAAAAATGGTTTGTTTAAATGTCTAATCTTATTTCAAATGGAGTATAGAAGTTCTGACTACGTTACGCTCACTGAATTCGACAAGTCGAGACCGAACGTACCGACTTGTAGCTTCATATCTAAAATGCAGAGTGTACTGTACCTATTCATCTGTGATGTAGCTAAAAAGTAATCTCGTTCTCGCTTCGCTTTCTTTGCGACAAACGCTTACATAAACCTGTTTCATGAATTGTTTCGTGTGTGGGAGGGTGTATAAAGCCAGATTAGGATATACAGCCATCCCGGATTTTTGCGTTATAAAAACAAAAGTAGAATAAAATCATAACTTTATCTGTCTGAGTTATACCCGGCATAACATATTACGAACGGTAAAGATAGCAGGATTTTTATTTTTATAATCGTGTAGGTATTATTTTTAGCGACTTCAGAAAAGGAGTCGGTTCATTAACTTTGCTATAGGATTTTTGATCATCTTTTAAGAGCCGTTTTCTGTTGTTATTTATTTCCTTGTTTGTTACATTGATACAGACAACATAGCCTAAAGTCCGCAAAAAATTAATAATATAAAAATAAAAAAGTGGAACTAAAAATCTAAAACAAAAAAGTGAAACAAAAAAAATACAAAAAAGTGAAACAAAAAAAGACAATTATGTGAAAAATAAAGCGCCAACAAAAAAAAAAACAATGATGAACGGAACTACCGAACGGGGTGGTTTGTCCTTACAATCATCTCCAGTAAAAGTGTCCACGTCCCCAGTCAGGGCCACTTCGAGTCCTATTCGAGCTCCTCCGTCCCCACTTAAGTCCTCCTTAGCAAGTGGCAGGAGGTCACCACGAAGGTGCCAGTTTGCAGCCCCAGTGGAGGATGCAAGGGATAAGTGCGGGGCATCGTGGCTATGTCGGAGGGGGGCAGGAATCGGGGAGGAATCCGATCCGGAAAGGTCACCGGGGCCCAGTGCCCCTGTGTTGCAAGCCTGTGACGAGTCTGTTCCCCCGCCGAAGAACTGCTACAGATTGGTTATGTTGGGGTAAGTGAGCTTTATTTATTGCCTTGTACTATATGTAATTAATTCGTGTAATTTCAGGCATCTCTGCAGCTTTGTCAAAGATTTAAATCGACAGATTTGACCTCATACGGTACTTATAACGCGCGAAAAGTTTCAATACTGAGAACTCTGAGCTTATACATCCCGTATCAGCCGTTTCTATGGCAGTCAAGTCAAGGTACTGCGTCATTGTGTGTAACAGACGTGACAAAACGAAACAACTACGCAATTATCTTTTGACACGGGAGGGCTTATCTAATCGATTGAATCTAACGATTTAAATCTTTGCATTTTGTAAATAGAAAAATGCGCGAGTCCAGTGCCTCTTGATCCGAATATTGTGTAACGCATGTCATTCAGGAAAATAAGTAAAAATATGCCTCCAAAATAAGTGCCTCAATAATAATAATTATTATAAGATAAAACAATTAAGATTTTTGACGTGACGGCTTGAAGTGAAGCATTCATCACTTTGACTGACATTTGATTAAAGCTCTTTGCTTCTCCGCGGGGGAATAAGTATAAAATTGATCTACGTACTTGTCATTGTGTAAATACATTACTTAAATACCTAACTTATTAAATATTAATTTTCATTTTTTCCCCAAAGTTTTGAAACTTAACACTAAAAATAACCTAAAAATATACAGGTTAAAAGAAAGAAAGAAACAAAGATAAATAGGTTTATTTGTCACAGAAACACGTACATAATAATAAAGATAGATGAATGAATGGAAGTGAATGTTGAATTTCTACGATGAGAATTCAGCTTAAGAGTCCGTATTACCTCAGCTCAAATTCACTCTTTATCTCGCTTGCATACAACTGCTCGCGGACCGAGTGACAGCGAGACTAAGCGGCGAGGAGAAGGCTCCAAGGCGCCAATAGTTTAGGTAATTTCTTTTTACGTTTGAAATAATGTTACTTAATAATAATAAAAAAATATAATTTGAAGTATTTTTTTAATACTAGCTGTTTTCGGTTTGGACGTAATTTTATAGTTTGTTTCCGTCGAGAAAAATTTATGGAATCGTGTTTTCGCCAAACATAGTAATTAACATTAATCCTCAACTTTACCATATATTTATTTCAAAATGAATGCTGCAGTGTTTTCTATATAACAAAGGATCGTGTTTAGCTATTTAGCTATTTAAATTAATAGTCTATATACATAGACTTTTAATTTGGAATATTTGTCTGAAGTCTCATCTCAAAAATTCACCCTTTACCTTCCTAAGATAACTAACCAGCCAGTAAAATAAGACGATTAATCACCGATTTAAAATCTAATTCCGCCTAATACCTAATCGATTCCCTTCCACTTACTGCAGAACCCCACAAATTGTCCAAGAACAGGAGATCCGATCGGTTAGTTAACCTTCATAGAGAATCGATTCGATTCGACAAATGTGGAGGGCTATTCCGATGAAGGTTCAATTGAGGATCCTGATCATTCTGATTATTGGATTGCAGAATAACCCTGTTGGTGCGGAATTTTACTTAATAAGTATATGTCACCGTACTTTCGAGACAAGGGTCGGTATTAAGGTGCGGTGGTACGTGGATAGAAGTATTGAGCACCTTTTTTTGGTATTGGTTGTTATAATTTGTTTTGGATTATGAACAGATGGCGTATCATAAGAAAATTGCAATAAGATGAGGCGACTTTATTTTCTACTAGCGTACGCCCGCGTGGATGTCGGAAATTATCCCACGGGAACGTACTACCGGGATAAAAAGTATCCTATATCCTAACCCAGTCAGTGTACCCATGTAACAAATTTCATCCAAATCCGCTCAGCCGTTTTAGCGTAAAAACAAACCAACTTTCGGTTTTATAAATTAGTTAGGATTAGGATGTCTTCTTATTATATTATGGTTCAAATTAAGACAAATACTTACATTTTAAAGAATCACTATCTTGACGTGGGCATTCAAAGGTACATCGGAATATCACGTTTTTTTTCAAACACACCAGCCTTTTACAATGGTGGTAATATAAAGTATTAGCCAAAAACAGTGTAAAGTGAGGCAACCAATTGTGAAGAGAGAATATATTACATTTTATTATTTATTTATTTATTGTCAAAATACATTCCTTAAGTCTTTAAAATTCAAAAGTCATTTATTCAAACTAGGCTAAGAATCAGCACTTTTCGAACGTGAAAATTACATAAGACAGTCCCCCAAACGCCCACCCTTCACCACTTCTTAGTGCGTTAGCTGGGAAGAAGAAGTGGCGCAACAAACTCCCCAGCAGCACAGCTGTCTGTTCAGATAGAAAAAAAATGGTTCTATATAATGGTTCTAAACACAAAAAATAATTTAAATTATTAGTCATAATATGTCAGCTAGCACACGTCAATATACCAACCAAAAATATCGAAAACTATACTCAGGCAGAAATAAAAACTAAACGTAAACAGAACTTAATATCTAAATAAAAGTCCCAGGTATAAAGGGCGTGCCCGCTTACATATCGTCGCTCGGCATCCATTACCGCGAATGTGACATTTTTGACGAAAATTAGATTTTTCTACACGTTCAAATACGTGATCCTGCATTACAAATCAGATTTTCGTCAAAAATGTCACATTCGCGGTATTGGATGCAGAGCGACTATACATATTGCTATATACAAGGTCGCCCATGGGCATGTGACCGCCCGTATTTTCCTGCATATTCATGGCAAATTATCGAAAATAAACTTAAAAAAGTCTATCTTTAATTATTTTTTAATTTTTTCTTATTATTTTTAAGTATCCCACTATGATTTTATGGATTTACACTTGTGTTTTTTTAAATAATAACTGTTTTTTTTGGAAAAAAAAAATCTTCAACTCCGTTTTTTTTTCATAGTCGACTATTAGAAAGAATAAACAGAATCCAAATCGAGCCAATAACATAGAAGATATGGCAAACGCTACTAAAAACATAAAACATTGAATAACAAGAAAAATATTAAAGATAGACTCTCCCCCTTTTAAAGTTAATTTTCGATAATTTTCATGAATATTCACAAAAATACGGGCGGTCACATGCCCATGGGCGACATTGAGTAGCTGTAACTGGAAGTTGTATATGATAAACTAGGACCATCGAGGTAAATAAATAAACAATGTTAATTACTAATAACAATAACAAAACTATGATCAGCAAGACGACCAGTCACCACAAGCAGTACCCGTTCACGAGCATAACGCAAAGATCAGCCGTAACCATACCCTCGCCATATTTGAGGGAAGGAGGCAAGTTGCGCTGAACTGACGGCCTTGAAAATTACCTACTTATTCCAAACTGCGTTGTTTATACTCGTACTCTTCATACTAAACTTCCGGGAATTATTTGCCGAAGATCAATCAGTTGAACTTAGGTACTGTTTACATCTCGTAACAAATCAAGTTTACGGTTACATTTAGCCTCGTAAACATCGTCTCAAACGGATTGTGATTGACGCGCGCTGTTGGTTCTTTTTGACCAACCTATGTTCAAAAAACAATCAATTGTATTGATCAATTGGAATCAATTGTAATTGTAGTAATATTGTCAATCGGTTCAATTGCATTTGGTAGACGATCAATTTTTGCATCAATGTGTATCAATCATGAAAAAATTGACAAATTAAAGGATGCAGCGATTTAAATCATTGAAAGTATGTTGAATTGTAGACTTGATTCAAGACTGTCCTTATTGAAACTATCACCCTATGAAAACAACGATGGTACACTAGTAAAAAAACAGTGTCATAGTGTGATAAAACTGTTTTGAGTCAGAAAAGACTCACTGATTTCGACGGATAAAATTGTTTTACCTAACTAACTTTTAAGTGCAAGCGACACTGGGAATGAAGCTGAGTTCTTTTAGTTTCGCTCATGTAGTTACCGCGTGTTTTCATATACATCGGTTCATAGTTCGCGATGTGAACCGAAGTATGCAAACACGCGAATTCCCACTGTGGCCTGCGCTTGATCTGCGCTCTATAAATTTGAGTCTAGAGCAGCTCGTGACAAAGTAATAACAGCCCCACGGTTCGATCCATCAGGTTATGCTACGTATGCCGGGGTTGGTCTGTGGGTGGGTGACCATCTTAACATACCGAGACTCCTCCGTGCCTCGGAAATCACGTCAAGTCGTTGATCATGGCTGTCATTCGTGGATCTTTGATAGTCATTACGGGTCGTCAGAAGGGGTATCTATCGTATTACCCACTTACTTGGTTGTGGAGGTCAGATAGGCAGTCGCTCCATGTGAAATACGGTATTCAGCTGCATCTGGGTAGACTGGAAGCCGACCCCAACATAGTTGGGAAAAGGCTAGGCAGATTGATTGATCTCTTTGGATCCGGATTTGAATTTTGAAGTAAAACCCATCAACGTATAAACGGATGTGGTATCGTAATCCCTACGCTAATAATAAATGCGGCAAATGTGTGCCTGTAACGTTTATATACTTTATGTTAACTATCTAAATAATAGGTAACGGCTTATGAGTTGTAGGTTATCGAACCCTGACAGGCTTTACTTTGTGTAAATTATTTCATCACCACTGCTCTCAAAACGGTGAAGGAAAACATCGTGAGGAAACCGGCATGTCGACTAGAACCAAAAATTCGAAGACATGTGACATGTACCAACCCGCACTGGGCCCGCGTGGTGGATTGCTGCCCACTCCCTCTCACAGAGAGGAGGCCTGTGTCCCAACAGTGGGAATATTATAGGCTTATTATTCATTATTATACATCTAAATAACATTAGTAGAGGTATATGATAATTATGATAAAATAAAATAAACTATTCGATAGTAATTAAAGATATACAGGGTAAGCGGAATGAATTGATGGTCGTTATTGCCTGTACAACAGCGACCATTCGAAACAACAATTCCTTATTTAATTATACAAAAAAATATTTTTAATTTATCGTAATTGCTTATCTAACGTAATATTGCTTTATGTAAATTCTAAAATAAAATCAGTCACTTTTCTCTCCGGTTAAAACTATCTATTCTATAAACACGTTGTTGTAGATCTTATAAATTCTGCACAAACACGTTGGAAAGAGTCACTGTTTCAGACATATTTCTTTCTTACAATAAAATAATGCGGTGGAATTGATACCTGAAATTATTCCCTTGCGTATTAAAACTGCTTATTGAATCCTACTAATCCTTCTATGTTATATGTATGTATATTATTATTAATTCTAACTAATATTATAAATGCGAAAGTTAGTTTGTTTGGTACGCTTTCACGCTAAAACGGCAGAACGGATTTGGATGAAATTTGGCACATGTGTTGATCATGACCTAAAAAAGATCATGACCTAAAAAAGGACATAAGATACCTTTTCTCCCGATATTTCCACGGGATCGAGATTTATGCAGGTGAAACTGAGGGGCGCAGCTAGTTTATATGCTAGCTGCGCCCCGTGGTTTTAGCGTGAAAGCGTAACAAACAAATGAATAAACAAACAAACTCTCGCATTTATAATTTTAAATAGTTAGGATTAGGAAGTGAGGAAGTGAAAAGTATGTTTGGATGTTTATATTTCTTGATGTTTGTTACCCAATCACGCAAAAACGGGTAAACGGATTTAAATGAAATTTGGCACACATATAGTTTATATCCTGGATTAACATAAAGGGTACTTTATCCCGGTACGTTCTCGTGGGATAACCTCCGACATCCACGCGGGTGAAGCCGCTGGCAAAAGCTATAGCTGAAAATAAACTTGTACTTATTTGTAAAATCGCTTGACACGCTTTGTTGATTTTTATTATTGACACGCTACTGTGGTGTTTGATGTCACTCCATATTTCCCTAATCTACACAAATATTATAAATGTGAAAGTTTATGTTTGGATGTTTTTTACCTGACTCCTTGAAGCTACTTAAGATTACGAGCTTCAAGAAGAACTTATCAATGTTTCTAATCCATAAATGTTATTACACTGTAGATGAATTCCTTAATGACAACAATATTATTATAATTTGACTAAGTAATGAATGTGTGTTTTTGTTGTATATTGTGTGATTTGTGTATTGAATTTAATACTAATTAATTTAAAAATACCTTACTAAATTTTTAAATACTTAATTTATTATGACTTTGTTACTCAATCACGCAAAAACGGAGGAACGAGTTTTGATAAAATTTGGCACCTTTTAAGGCTTGTGCAGACCAGCGCAACTTGTCGCGCGACGCGACACCGCTTATTGTTATACTGTGAAGTTTTCTTAGAAATTGTATTGTTCGTGTCGCGTCGCGCGACAAGTCACGCTGGTCTGCACAAGCCTTTAACATGTCAAAATAAGAAGTACAGTTTATCACGCTCGTGTACTCTTGACAGATGGAATATCAGGACGGGCTGATATTGCTCGGCTTCAATAAATCTTTGCTTGCGATATGAGAAAATCAGATTGTTATAAGTCATTGAGTAGTAAGTTCTATTCTAATACACTTGGGCTTTGGTAATACATTTTACCTGTTATTTTTGTTATATTGTTCAAAGTGCCGTGACACACTTAAAAGGACTCACTAAAATGGATCATCTCCAAACAAAACTTTCCCTTTCCCCTCCGTTCCTTTCCTCCTCCTTCCCTTTGAAAACTTTTTTAGTGCCATATTATTGAAGTTTAAATTTAATGACACGCCTTCACGTTTTGAAATAAAGTAAGATAAATAAACATGGTGTTACATTATCCCTAACACGCTCGTGTAGCTCCTTGTAGTGCAAACACGTCGGGATAGCACTCAGTGAATCAATAAATCAGGGTTGGCGACAGTAGAGGTACAAATTGTAAATGCCGCGCCGTGTTGATGTATCGCGACTGTTTTATCTATTTCTGAAAATATTGAAAAATTATCGCTGTTAGATTTTTATTACACAAATATCACGCCTTTTTCCCGAAGGGTTAGGCAGAGGTACCTAGAAGAAAGAAGAAAAGAAGAAAGAAAAAGAAAAATTGTTTATTCTGCACAAACAAAACGCATATATAAAGATAAAAACACATAAAATACACATTTACAAAAGTAGCCTATACCTAACCTATAACTAATAGTACACCCACATTTCGCCAGTTATGTTTAAGTCCCATGTAATAGGGGGCGAGCCTACCCTTACTCAGTAGCTAATGCCTTGTTGGTCCAGCGGTCGCAAGCGCTACTGCTGAGCATGAGGTCCTGGGTTCGATTCCCGGGTCGGGCAAAGTATTATTGGGTTAGTCCATCTGGAATTTCTTCTCAGTAGCAGCCCCCCCCCCTTCTCAGTCTGGATTTGTGCTCGGAATTTTTATTGTATTTTATTTTTATGGTAAAGCCCTAGACTCTTCTTAGTTTAACTAAAATCCATTTGCACCATGTTGCAAACATGTTTAAAATATCTTGACATTTTTCATCTTCAAACGATTGACAGAAATATACATATATATATATTTTTTTAATGTGCAGTTATTTTTTTTTTCTTTTTTCCTGAAAATTTCCACATAAATATACTGTCACTACGATCCCTAATAACACCCTCACGGATCGGACAGGGTTTTTTTTACATGTTGTATAATTTGTTCAAATAGATCATTGTTGTACTAACATTGCAACAATAAATCAGGCCGAGTGATAATCGCAGCGGTAAACTGCGTTCGCAATGTATTTGCCAAACATGTAAACAAACACGAGTTGTAGGAAAAACAACTGTAAAGCCTATATATAAGGCTCAGTTTGCGCTACAACTTCATATTTTTTATGACTTTTTCAACAGTACTAGTCAGTCTAAAATCAACTTTATTTTCACATTCATAAAGTTGATGTTTGTTTAAGTGGAAATAACATCAATTGGAAACAAGGATTTAAATAGACCTTAGGTAGAAATTGCAAACACCGCGACGCGACGACGTGTCGAAGCGATGACGTTCGATAACCACCTCTGTCGCCGAATGTACTGCTCCGCTACCATTGGAACTGTTTGATCGACGAAACGAAATATTTTGAATTCATACACATACATAGCTTTCGCGCCCACTCGGCCTTAACCACGCCCATATCCCCTGAAGAGTTGGGCAGAGTTGTAGCTATAGTACACTCACATTTCACTAGTTATGTTTGAGTCCCATGTTATAGGGATTGTTGTTTGAGCCAATTACCATCAACCGGGTACAAATCTAGAGTACGGGCTGCTACTGAAAAATTCCTGATGGATAAACGCAATAACACTTCGTCCGACCTGGAATTCGAAACCAAATCTCATGCTCAGCAGTAAGTAGCACTAGCGACCAAAAAACCGAAAAATCAATTTGATTTAAAAACAAAAATATCAAATCACTGTACCTCTAAATAACGCTATCTCGAATCACTGCGGCCGTAAATAACGCTAACCAGTACCCTAATTGCTAAATACACGATCAATCAGAATCTGAATCGTTTTGAAACATTTGCTTCATAAGTTCAAAAAAATAAGTGCCCAACAACGTAAATAATGCAATGAATGTTGTTGAACTGTCAAAATGAAACGGATTAGTCGTAATCGTTTACAAAAATGTGTTGCGTTATTAAGTAGCAGGACCATCATGCTCATAGCGATCACTCAATTTTATTCAAAAATAAAAGATCGAATTACTGTACTTCTAAATAACACTATCCCGAATCACTGCGGCCGTAAATAACACTAACCAGAATCATACTATCTTTAATAAAAGGTATCCGGTAGCCCAAATAACTCGCGAAACAGGCAACTTTTCCTCTGAAATTGGTCAATCAAAGGCTTTAATGCCAATTATTGACATTGCATCTCCTTGAAAATCTGTATAAACAACATCCTGTATAGTTATAAGTACCTATTTTCGTCACTCTTCAGCCAGCCTTTATCCATCCCTGAAGAAAATATATGAAAGTCATTCACCCGAATTGTGAAAACGTGGCCCTTTCATACAGATGTCAGGATAAAAGGACGTGGAGACTGTCAGCTGTTTCAACCCACGCAAGTTTATAAAGTCGACGGATGCGAGGATTACTTTGCGTAGGTGGCCACCTGTTCTTATACAATAAAATGTGCCTATTTACACTCTTTTAAGAAGGTACAGTAGGATTGCATCATTCATGTCCTGGGTTGGTACGTGTAGAAACTGTATAGGTAAGGACCTTGTTGATAGGATTTAATGCTACCAAGCCCTATAAGCGGGTGGTTGGAAATAGCCGCGTAATTGTTTTTATTTTAATGTGCATGACAAGAAAGAAACAGTAAGAAAGAAAATAGGTAGGCATTCATTTAGCACAGACTAAAAAGCCCACAGTATAATTAAACAGCAGAAAAAAAAGTGTAATGTGTGTGTTTGTGTTTGTAGTTAACAAAAATTGTGTGAGTTTATGTTTGTGTGTATGTATGCCATTTTATTGTATTTCTCTTGCATTATTATTAACATTTTGTTTTTTTATGGATCCTATGTTCTGTAATAAAGATTTTTATTATTATTAAAACTTCGTACTACGCAGGGCCAGCTCAAAGTCAAAGTGTTCCCACTGACCTGCGGCTTACTGCACAGGATCAGAAAAATCTTTCACGAAGTTAAGTTAGGTTTGATAAAGCCTTTGTCGTAAATTTTAGTGACCCATTATTATTGTGGGTGGATTTCGTATAATCTCTTCATAGAAAAGTAATTCATTGCCGATATGACATCTGCAAATCTGCTTAAATTGTTCATTGAACGGAAACAAGGTACGATTTCATCACCAGCCGATTATGTTCCCACTGCTGGGACGCAGGCCTCTCTTCGAGATGCTGTAATCTACCACGCGGGCCCAGTGCAGGTTGGTACATGTCACATGTCTTCGAATTTTTGGTTGGACTAGGACATGTCGGTTTTCGCACGATGTTTTCCTTCACCGTTTTGGGAGCAGTGGTGATGAAATTATTTACACAAAGTAAATAATTTCATCACTACAGTAAAGCGTTTACACAAAGTAACTGTACGATTTACACTTTTAATTTATTTAAAACGGAAAAGATTTCTTTTTTATTCACAAAAACATGATCGTATAAATAAGTATGGCCGAGTTTTGAGTTAAAATGTGCTAACTTATAACTAGGTTGGTTATCCTTGAATTATATATTCTTTATTAGCTACCTGGGACAAAACAAAACTAATTATAGTTTTGTGTAAACTCTTAATTAACATAGTTTTGTACGGAAACAACGACATTAATAATTATAATAAGTCACTTTTGATACGAATTTTCAAGGATATTTACTTCTATCGTTTTTCAGTGATTGTTAATCATTTAAAGCAATAGTCTGGCGTCACTGCTCCGAGTCAAATATTTATCATAGCCGGGCAAAGTTAGGATTTCAATATAAGCTTAAAATAAGCAATTTTTTTATTCTTTTCGTTTATTTACTTCTCTATTGTAACAGCTAGAATGCAGCAATTTTGTCACTTTTCCACATTATTTATGTCCAATGTGTGTGTGTGTGTGTGTGTAAACGAAGCCACAGTATAAATACTGAGACGAAGTAAAAGGATTTTACGATTTTATGGATGTAGCTAAAATTATTTTTCTACTTTCGTATCGGCACCTACCCTTAAGGCGCGGTGTTACCTCAATATTCACAAAAAAATGGTTTCTTGGATAGTCGAGTATGACGTAACGCAATGAAAATATACGACGCAAAAAATACAGTGGACAGAGAAGGGTTTAAAGAAAAAAATTAACCGAATAGAATAGTAGAAAATAGTTTGATATTCCCAATAAAAAATACTTTACAAAAATAAACTTTGGCGTCGAACATCTCCGTATTTTCAGCGATAGCAACTTTTTTTTTTAGAGTTCAGTAGAATAAACATTATTTTATAACTTTAACCAGACAACTATTTAATTTAATGTGTATATTCTGAATAATCTAAATAAAACCCGTAAAATAAATGCCCATTCGCAGCTTACTCACATCGTCAACCCAAATATTTATTAAATTTTCAACCTTATTTAATACTCTGTAATTGTGAAAATAGATATTGCGGTCATACTTTAGTCGTCGGGTTACCGTATAGCGCGCAGACGAAGTTGTGTATGTGCAGCTGTAGCTTTTAAAATCGTAGTCAGTCCGCGCCTACCTTGACGTTAACGCGAAAAAATAATCAGCTGTATACATTAATTGGGTCGAGTAGGTATCGTAGCTTCATACCTAAACTGCAGAGTGTCCCATATGTATTAATCTCTGGTATTACGTCAAAGCAAACTCTTCTCACTTTACCCGAATCACTCTCGAAAACAACCAGTAGAGGTGCTATAACACAAATTATACGAGCGCGGTATACGTGTGAGATTAGCGTAGTTCACATCTACCTTTGATCGTTCGCCCGGCAAATTGATAGATTACCCGCCATCCAGCAGGTTTTCTATTACATTACCTAACAATCTGGTTCGAGCGGATGTTTGCGTCGCGTTCATTTCTGAAAATGGTAACACTTATCTGCTTTTTGCAGATGTCAATTGTGTTATTTTTGGGTTGAGTGATAATTGATTTTGACTGGATAAAGTTGTTATCTGAGTTGGAGTATTGTGCGAACTTCGCACTGCGAAGAGCTGCTTAGGTATACACAGCTTCCTGCCAGGGTTGCTAGTTTCTCCGAAAGGGTTATCGCGGCCCCGGCACACAGGCAACGGAAGTAACACAGGTGGGTTTTAGTCAGTAAAAGTCTGACACGCCCTCTCGCTCCGGCCAGAGCGGGAGAAGTTATTTGATAATTTCCCACCCACAAAAAAAAAAGGTATACAAAGCTTCGTTTAAACTCACAATTTAAAGCAGGATGGGGAAATAATGAGTACCTACCTAATTACTTTCAAATGATTGTTTTCATAATATTATTATTACTTACTTATTTATTATTTGTAATTGACTGTGTTATTCTTTAGAGCAACAAAATAGATTTTTAGTTATTTCTTTTCTTTCTTTTAAATTTTAAATTTTGTTGTCATGTAGATTTGTTTCTTTTTTAACCTATATGAACTCTATGTAATATTATAAAACTTAAAATATTTAAGGTGCTGTGCACACCTGTAAGTGACAAATTCACTCTAGATTTTAATTTTAAATGTATCAGTACCCCAGAAACTGTATTAGTGAATAAGTCGTTGGAGTGCCATAATTAAATAAATAACTAAGTACCTTTGATCGTTCGCCCAGCAAATTGATAGATAGACACTACAAGGTTATTTTGGCGCGTGGCCAACATTGGAACTAACGTCGCCATCTTGTTTTATCAATCAGGATTAGAATTTATTTATTTGTAAGAATGTAGCTTTACATAGTACGGGTAGGTATGGTGTTAATATTTTTTTAAGTTCTATACATTCTACCACACTTTTTATAATTTCTAGACAATTTTAATTATTATTTAAATTCTTTAATAAGTTGTTGAATATTCTTTAATTACTTAATCACAATTTTATTTTTTTATCCGTTTAGAATTTAAAATAGTTTATAATTTAAATGTATGAGTGTAAATCTATGGACTAGGATTATGTCTGAAATAAATAGATAAATAAACAAATTGTGGAGTTACTAGTGTGGTGGCATCTACATCGTCACATGCGAACTACGCATCAAAGATCTGACATCACACAAATCCTGCATCGCGCAATTAGAGTTTACCGCGCGAACTGCATATATATTACTTCCTGGGCATCAATCGTTGGGCAGTTGCTCGCCATACACAACAACAGTCTGGTCGGAAGATCCTCCCTTTTCTAAAGACGATGAGTGAACTTTACACCCTGTTCTTCATACCTCTAAACCAGTAACCATCCGATACATGCTGACAACTCCGCACCTCGGAAAGACCGTTAAGCCGTCGGTTGTGGAGGTCAAATAGGCCTTCGGTCCATTTTACATACTCGTATTCAGTTGCATCCGGTTAAGCGAAACGTGATAGCGACTGTGCACTGGAAAAGAATAAGGATATTGACTGAAAAAAAAAACTATTTACTCTGCCAGTCAGATAATAAAAAAATATTAGACACGTATATTTTGCTTTATCATATTAATAAAAAAAATATTTAGATAAAACGCATTAAAGATGTGGAGTGGGGGCTCGCTACGTCAAAGTCGGTGTAAAATCTACCGGAGAGTGCCGTCATGCTACATTTTAACTCAAAGTATTGCCGTAATCTTTAGATTCCATAAAAAAATAAAAAATACGTGTTCAATATTTTTTAATAATCCACTTGATGAACCAAAAAAAAATTTTTTTGTCGACATCCCTATGTATGCGACAGCTGATAAATTTTTCGAGATTATGATGTTGTTCCATAGATAACGTTGTTCAGTTTGATGGCCTGCATATTTCTGATACACGCTGTATATTCTGCTATGTATCACAGTATATCATACTATGTATCATAAATGTCGGTATTCCCTGCAGCATCCATGTCGTTTCTAGTGAAACGGCCATCAATATGCGATGCGAGTCTTCCATATTGGTATACCTTGCGATTGCATTGTTCTCTGTAATAACTTTGTAATAGAAGATGTAATAGGTATTGTCCTGCTGTATAGTTTGGTTCTCATAAATTGGTGTGAAACAGTTGTAATTCAATGGCCGTCCGAATGACAATTTCGCACTGACTTATGTGCCTGTACAGTGTGTTCATTTCACAGAAAATTAATACTCAAGAAGAGGTTCATTTTAATTGGACTCGTGACGCGATTGGTAGTGTCAATACTAATAAACTTCAAAATGGCGACTGACAGAACAGTACTACCAATCATATGACTGCAAAATTCAGTGCTACTAATCGCGTCAAAGTCAAAGTCAAATCATTTATTTCAAATAGGTCCTTAATTTTTGTCAACTTTTTATCGTCAAAATTTACAAAAAATAATAGAATTGATTCTAGTAGCCCCTTCCAAAAGGTAGTTTTTGTATGGAGCAGAATGGGCAAGAAACTCCACCAATACTCTTTTAAAATGTTTCAATATATTTAATAGGTACATTAGTTATACAGGGTGTATCCATGGTAACAGTTTGTGCGTCGATGTCCCTGCCACCCTGTATAATTATATGTGTTAAGTGTTAAGACGATGTACCTAGAATAAAATTACTTTACCACAATAGGTAAAAATAATTAAAAATGACGCAACGACAGATACATGAAATAAGTGATAGATACATGGTGTTCACATATTTATAAACATTGTAAAAGTTGATGATTTTCTTAAAATTTTACCATTAATAAGTCAGTCGTCATGGGTCAAGTTAAAATTATTTATTGTTTATTCATTATCAAGTAATAATGTACTCATACTAATTATTAGGCACACAATTTCAATAACAAACAAATATAAATAAAAACAATTAAATGAAAATGATTAAATCACATTACTGGACAATATAAGTCACAATATACAGGGTGACATCCCGACATTGACGCGAAAACTGTTACCATTCAGTACATGATTCTGAAACCCCTTTTTTTTTTTTTTTTTGAGGATGGGAAATCATCAAATGACTTCTCCCGCTCTGGGCGGAGCGAGAGGGCGTGTCAGACTTTTACTGACTAAAACCCACCCGTGTTCCTTCCGTTGCCCGTGTGCCGGGGCCGCGATATCCCTTTCGGTCAAACCCGCAACCCCAGCAGGATTCTGAAACCCCTGCGTTGAAGTTTTTCGTCGGTTGTTTAATGAAAAATTAAACAACCGACTACATTTATTATACTTATTACTTACTTTATTTTGTTATTCTACATTTTAACCGCGTAGGTTGCACTTTTCTATGAAACAGCAGATAAAAAAAAATAATAAAGACAGATTTTTGGACAGTATAAGAGATAAAGAGTACCGTGTAACTTGTAACCCCTTCAAATGATGAGAATTGAGAATTGAAATGAAGAGTTTTTCAATAAATGATTGAAATGCGAGCGAACTCAACAAGTTCACATTTAACAAATATTATTGCAGTTCCATTGTTGTTATTCAGTTTGTAACAACACTCATACATCAATGTTGAAGTGACATTGTCATCGGATGTACGTTGTTTCCCGATATATAGAATCCCACCTCATTGAAATAAAAATGATATATCGCTTTCAAACACTCCTGACGATGAAAAGTTGACACATATGCGGAGTTATGGCCTCAAATCAATTGAAATGTGATGAATATTTTTATTGGCTGGATGGTTTTCATTATCAACGTGTATTGGTGCTTTAATAGGAAAATAGTTATATTTTTTTGGTAAAAGTTTTTGTACAATTTTGTTTTGTTGAGGTTTGAAATTCTAAAAACGTTATTGACTGGCGGGCTTAGAGCCAGCGGGTAATAAATAATGAAATTCAGTACAATATTTTTGGCCGGGTAGAGCCCGAGCCCGAGAGCTGATGTTTGTCAATAGCCCTAGGGCTATTGACAAACATCAGCTTTATGGAAGTGTAAATAAATTTGATTTTAGACTGACTAGTAAAGTTGAAAATGTCATAAAAAAATATGAAGTTGTAGCGCAAACTGAACTTTATATTTAGGCATTACAATTGTTTTTTCTAAAACTCGTGTTTGTTTACATGTTTGACTAATAACTTGCGAACGCAGATTAGGTACATAATATTATTTGACATTAGCGAACAGGTGGTGTGAAAAATTATAAATGTGCAATAACATGGGATTTCTAGTATTCATGGTCTTTACCTAGCTGAGTGACCTTCCTGCCCTTATCCTAATGTATTTGAAGTCACTGCGCAGGTCTTCTCGTTCCCTTCATCTCCATAACCGTCATTTATTCACCCCCTAACCAGTCTGCCACCAATACACTAAAAACATTTGATATTTTGGCGAGTTACAGGGGCTTGTAAAATCAACCGCACGGGTCGATCGATCAGGTTAAGCTACGCTTGCCGCGTTTGTTCCGTGGATAGGTGACCATCTTTACGTACCAAGACCTCTCCGTGCCTCGGAAAGTATGATAAGCCGTTGGTCCCGGCTGTCATTTGTTGATCTTTGACAGTCATTATGGGTCGTCAGAAGGTTGAAAGTCTGCTAACCAGTCTTGCCGAGGGGTATCGTGTTACCTAGTAACTGGGTTGTGGTTGGGAAAAGGCTAGGTAGATGATTTTGGCGAGTTTATAACTATGTGGAAACCAGAAATATGTTTATGTTTCACACCAGAAACCTTAAGTGTAATTAGAGAGCGCTTACGCAGTCCGGAAACTATAGTCGAAATGACCAACGCTAGTCTGACCACGCGCCGCGCAATAAATGCTACGCAGCCTGAACTATCGCGACCGATAATGGTTGGTTACATCTGCGTGTATCTTATCACTGTGCGAAGCTTCGTCACGATAGACAGATGCGCCCCCAGCATAAGAACGTTCACATTCTAATCTTAGTCACAATATGAAAAAAAAACCTCTTATTTAACTAAATTATTGACAAAAGTTTTTGACATTGATCGTCGCTGAGAAGAGATTGCGTTTCTTTTTTTGAAGTGAAAACTTCTTTAGCATCGTTGTGATTTGAAACTCGATGAAACGAAAAAGCGACAGTAAAAAGAGACAGACACATAAATTCATAAGATTTAACGTGGGAGAAAATGAGATAGGAAGCATTATACAGTGTTTCTTATATTCGTGGATCACTTTGTGCTCTACTTCGTACCCCCTCCACTCGTATTTACCAAGGCATAATGGGAGTTTGCTTGGGCCTCAGCGTTTTACGTTTGTTAATACGTGTTTGTGCGCGCATGCGTAGTACAAAGCTTGAGAAAAGGCATCACAACAACCGCGGTGACATTTTTGAAGATTTCACTTCTACCACGTGTGAATTGCACACATGTTTTTTTTTTAAATCTACAACAGGCTAGGTCTTGGCCTTCATCTCACCTGATGGTAAGTGATGATGATGAATCCTCAACTATAGAAGAACTGGCTATCTTACCTCTAAACATAACAATGCTGTTAACATTGTTGTTATGGCGACATACATAAGACAGTTACGCCAATTGGCCTCAGAATCTATAGACCGAACCTTATCCCTACCACAGATTAATACAGATGCTTCACTCCGCAAAATCATTTAAATAAAAAGCGACTCTTGCTACGACACAATAAAGAGCAATTCAGGTGGCACAACGCTAATTACCTACAGTTATATTCACCTAGAAGTTCCTCTCTTTGTATCGCGTAACTCTTAGATCTTCTGACTACGTTAGGCCTCCTGCAGACTGGCGCGACAACGGTAATTCTGCACGCAGTCTGCACGAGGCTTTACACTCACTGAATAGGGATGTTCGCAATAATTTTTTTGTCCGTCAGGTCGACTATAAAAAAATATTGGACACGTATTTTTTCTTTTTCTATGTAATCAATAGATTACGGCACTACATTGAGTAGGCAATGCGTTAAAATGTGGCATGATGTCTTTTTTTATTTTTTTATTTTGTTTTTAATGTAGGGCATCTCGTAGCTCACCACTGTGGTCATGACTACTTAACCCGTCAATCCTGTGGCTGCCTTAAGCTTCTACACTTAAAGCCTCCAGCCAGGGGCAGGCATGACGTCACTGGCCGGTAGATTTTATACTGACTTGTGACGAGCCCCCACTCCGCAACTTTAATACGTTTTATCTAAACCATTTTTTACTAATATGATAAAGCAAAAAATACGTGTCTAATATTTTTTTATAATCTGACTGAGAGACTAAATAGTTTTTTTTTCCCACTCAACATCCCTATTGGCCCAACAAGACGGCCCCGCCGCGTACTTGTAGCTTCATACCTAAAATGTGGAGTGAACTATTTGCATTCATCTGTGTCCCTACAAATTGGGGCCTTTAAAAAAAAAAACACCCCATTCAACACGGTGCAACACAAGCTCACATCGAATGATTTACGAAAGTCTAGCACGGCAACTGTGTCTACTACAAAGTTCTTTAAAATTCAACGCTTATAAATTTAGAATTGGCCCGGATTCCATGCACGCCAGTGTAGGCGCCCTCAGGCGTTTTCGTCTATTCAAATATTTAGCTAAAGCAGACACAGGTATAACATATGGCGGGTATATTTAATGGCATTTGTGTAATGGAAATAGCGGTTCCCGCAATAGAGTTATACTTGACAGAAATGAGCAATTTTCATATTAGGTTTGCGTTAATTTTGTCATCGTGTTACGGGTTGGTTTGGAAGGTACGTAAACTAGTTAGTGAGGAATTTAGCATTTCGATTTATACATGGTGTGTCGTTTTTGCCTTTATTAACCTATCATTTTCCAGTGCTAGATTTCTCCATAGCATGAATGATTTTCTTTGGAAATAATGGATATCTAACCTACCTACTAGCATTAAATAAATTGCAGTGTTTCCACTTACGTTTTTGGTATTTCCCGTTTCTTAATGAATTATCCCTTAAATTCCCTTTTTTTATTCTTTGGTTTCGGGAGCATGATGATAATAAATACTAACAAATCATTCCACATATTTTATAACATTAAATAGGTTCCTTCCATTACCAGTTTGAGGGAATCCCCTATAATTAATCGGTGTTGCCATAGAGTAAAGTAATATATTGGGTGCAGTCTACTATAAACAATAGGGTTACCACCTGAAGTTTAATTTTTCCCCAAAATTCCCTAAATCCCTGTCAATATAAAATATCCCTAAATCATCTATCCATAACTAATCATCGTTGGAAAACATGCATAATATTGGTCATTTTACGCTAAATAAGGGCGAGTTCCCTACAAGTGGAAACACTGATACAATTAAAGTTTTGCATGTTAAATGTCTTTGTTTGTATTAGGAAACTTAAGTATTGTCTTTAAGACCAGCATTGTATCAATACCTATTGCAAATAAATAATTATGATTATAAATATCGACCAGAGTGCTGGCCTATTCTTTGGCCAAAGAATCAGCATTGCCATACAACGTGGCAATGCTGTCAGCCTTTTGGGCACTTTTCCTCTTGACAGCGATGCAGACGAATTTTTTGATGCCTTATGATTATTCCCCTCCCCCTTTTTAAATACTTGTACATATTATCATTATTATTTTAAGTCTGTTAGTTTTTAAATCATGTAAATACGTGTGTGTAATTAAATATGAAATGGAGTAACTTAAAAAAAGGGTCGGCTTGAAATTTGGTCCTTTCTGTTTGGAAGCCTCCGTACTTGCATTTCATGGCACAATGGAATGAAATGTATGTACACGAACAAACTAAAATACAATGTGAAAAAAGTTCTTTGTCTCTTTGTACGTACAAGAGAAATTAATAATCCGAGTTGATGCAATACTGCCATCAAAAGGAAAGTCGTTGTATTCAATTTATTTTCTTTGTAGTCAATTTGATTTAAGACGATTTTCATAATTGAGTTGGACGGTTGCAATTCTTGGGGACGAGTAATTTCTGTTGCTCAAAATGAGCCAAGAATGGTCATTGGGCAAAAATGCCCACCTACTACTTTAATTACCAATCGACATGGGCAAAATTGCATAAACGTGCTTTTGGTCTTTTTCGTAAGGACTCATTATGCGCCGTGTTTCGCGATCTCGTTAAACAGCAACTGCTTTCTACTCCACAAAATTCCCTAAACGAACAGTTTTTAGAATTAAATAAAGTTTCTTACTAACACTTTCTAAACTAAGCCAACTAGCTTAGAATTAATTCACAGCATTAATTCAGTCAAGTCGAGATTCCCCTGTAGAGCTCGGCGATATATCTAATATTGTGAGAACAGTGGTGGTAGGAGCGCTATCTATCAACTTTGTCATGATCTATTGGCACAATGTTGGTGCAGGAAAAACTCTGGGACTTAATTAATGTTCTATGGTCCTTAGAGCTTTCTCGTACGATTGGACTGCCGGGTAGTTGACCGCATCTTACCCCGTGGCCTCAAGCTACACGCTTGTACATGTGGCTTGCGACGGTAACTGCGGAGAAAAACAACGAATAAAGTTGTTTAAAGCATGCCACGAGTTACCGAGAAGCGACTTGCGGGATGGACGGAAACAGGCAAGGGACGCACGCGCGTGGTCTTTGCTGCAAGTTGCGTTGCGGTTGCAAAATCGCGTCGGTCGAGGCCGTGAACCCTTTAACTAGAATGCACCTTTGTGGTCGTTTTTAAACGCCGATCTGAAACCCATTGTCATGTTTATCCAATTTTTTTACATTATCAAGGAAGGAAGACCAAAGAATAGATGGATGGATTGTGTGAGGGAGATGATATGAAAGAAAAAGGAGTAAATGATATCGTGACGGCTGACAGGGGAAAATCGAAGAAAAAACGTGTGGCGCCGGCCCCAAAAACATGACACAAGTGTGTGGGATCGAGATGACGATAATATCACTAAACCATTATACGCTCGATACCTTTGAATTGGTCTTCCCATCCGTGTTTTGTGCAGCAAGATAACCCACAATCGTGGGTTTTAATTAAAATACTGACCTTTTACTTTTGGCTGCTTTAAAATTGGAATAAAATTCTTCGTTTTCGCTTCCGAGGACGGTAAGAGCTGGATTAACAGGTTTTATAGTATTTTGTATTACCAAGAGCTTTCGTACTTTTGTGGTTATGTTCGGACGTTAAAAGGTATTCGTTTTTTTTTTGAGATCTCTTAGCACTACTGTTTCGTTCTGTTTTGTTGAACGGGAATGGTTATGGCATAGAGATTCAGTACATTTTTTATAAAGCATATAAGTAATGTATCAGTGTATATAAAGCTAGTTATTACGAAAAATAGTTTTGTTTTCAAATATCAACACCAAACATCCAAAATCTATACAGGGTGGCAGGGACATCGACGCGAAAACTGTTACCATGGATTCAGTAACATGATTCTAAACCCCCTTTTTTTTCTTTTTGGGTGGGAAATTATCAAATAACTTCTCCCGCTCTGGGCGGGCGTCTTTTACTGACTAAAACCCACCCGTGTTCCTTCCGTTGCCTGTGTGCCGAGGCCGCGATATCCCTTTCGGACAAACTCGCAACCCTGATAGGTATTGGCCCTAACGGACCCCGTCAGTTGGTGCTGACATCTCTTTGAGGCGCGCGTGGAACACAACGCGCCGTCGACACGGGCCTGGTCCTTATCGGACGGCGAGCTACCCATCGCTGACAGTCCGCAAACCCGCGCCTACGGAACGCCTACGCCTTTTCCCTGCGATCATGTATAACTATCCTAACAAATATTATAAATGTGAAAGTGAGTTTGTTTTTTTCTTTCACGCTAAAACGGCTGAACTGATTGGGATGAAATTTGACACAAGGGTAGATCATGACCTGGATTAGGACAGAGGACTTTTTATCCCGATATTCCCACGGGATCGAGTCTTACGCAGGTGAAACCGCGCGCAGCTAGTAAGCTATAAAGCTATCATAAAAAACACAGAAAAGTATTGTTTAACAGAGTACTTTACAACCTACAAGATCGCTGCATAATTTTTAATTACACCTCTAAATCATTTAAATCAAGATAAAGTATCTAAAACTTAAATGAATTGCTCTACGGAGCCAACTGATTGTAAAAGCCAATCCAGAAATATTTTAGGATTACAAATGGAGCCGGGCGAGGTGTTTGACTATTAATTTTAATCCATTGATTGATTGAACGCTTATGAAACAATGTATTCTGGTAAAATCTTAACGTGAAAATGTACGTAAAGCGAGCTTGAAGTGAGCTGTCAATAGTGTCTATCCCTAGTATCAAGTGGAATGACAGCTCCCTTCAAGCTCAAAAATTTCGCCGTGAAAACGTAGGTAAAGTGAGTTTGATGTGAGCTGTCAATAGTGTCTATTCATAGTATGAAGTGGAATGACAGCCCCCTTCAAGATTAAAAAATCTCGCCATGAAAAGGTAGGCAAAGTGAACTTGAAGTGAGCTGTCAATAGTGTCTATCCATAGTATCAGGTAAAATGACAGCTCAATTCACCAAAGTTTTGGAGATGAGATTTTTACAGAAAAGATCGACTGTTTTCAGATATCCACTGTTTAATGAAATAATGACGTTGATATATTCATATAAAGTTGTCTTTAAAGCCTATAGGGGGAATTTATGTTAACGAAATATTATATTGTACTAGTGGCGGCATCTACAACGCCACATGCGAACTACGCATCCCATTGACGTCACGCAAAATTCTGCAACGCGCAAACAGTGTTACCGCGCGACGAGTATATATATACAACGTCCTGACATCAATCGTTGGGCAGTTGCTCATTGCCCATCAGATACAACACCCGTTTGGTCGGAGGATCCTCCCTTTTCTATAGAGGATGAGTGAACTTTACACCCTTGTCGAGGGTTTGATTACATAGTGAACATGCCACCCTCATAGGAAACCTTTGTAACATGCAAAACTTAACATCTACACTTAATCACTAAATTAACTAATTTATATAATATTCTACCGGCTTTGGATGCTGGAAAAGCTAAAATAATATTACATTCTCCATTCTTCATTTATTGCTTTTTATAAGCCAACCTATAGTTCGTGTCAAATATTTTTTTCGCTCTGAAGTTAGATTGCGCAACCGCGCTACTGTTTTAAATGGAAGATTGACAACTGCGCAGTCATTTGTAACCTACTTCAGAGCGGCAAAGTAATTTGATGCGAACTGTAATTATAAGTTTTTATTAATAAATAAGTCTTTTCATTTTCATGCGTACAATTTCTTGTGAGGATTCATGAAAGTTGTAGTTAGTGTACTGTTATAGCCTAGTCGTGTGACCGTCGGACTGCTAAATCACAGGTCTCGAGTCCAAACGCAATGCACGTACCTCTGATTTTTCGGATTCATGTGCGTATTATATAATTGTCACTTGCTTCAAAAACCGTGAAGGAAAATATCGTGAGGAAACCGGAATTCCTGAGAGATATTTCTCGACGGTATGCGAAGCCAAATAAGAGGCCCATGGGCGGCTTTAAAACTCTAACACCAGGTTAGTCACTAACCACACAAAAAGAAGAAAAATACTGTTCTCGTTACGAAAAGTATTTAGATATTATCTTAGTGTTATTAGTTTAGACAATATTTTAACTACCAAACAGACAAGTTTACAAAGGATGTTATAATAATATGTTAAATACATAATCATTTAGAATAGAGGACTTTCATTACAAGAGATTACAGAGCCTCGTAAATGAGACGAGGTTTAGCACATATCTCTGATGTTGTTTTAGGTCTAATTAATTCGAGAATTTTGAATATCAAATACTGAGCAAATATCATATTTTTAGAGAATAAATAATAGATTTTGCAGAAGAATAATAATTTATTATTAATTCAGCGCTTCTGCTGAGTATGACGTCCTGGGTTTGATTCCCAGGTTGGGGCATTTGTTTTTGGGTTTTACCGTAAAGAATTTTTCAGAAGCAGCCCGGAGTCTGGATTCCCGGTTGATGACAATACGCTCTTCGCTATTACATGTGGGTGTACTGTAGGTACAGGTACAGCTCTGCTTAACACTTTAGGGATTACAGACATGATATTATTTATATACTAGCCACCCGCCCTGGCTTTGCACAGGTAGTAGACCATATATGCCTACGTTTTGTTTCTGTCGCAGTGTCTTCTCAGCCTGTTGCTTCGAGCATATGGGTTAGATTAAAATATAACTGATATTCCTTCTTGGAGTATTTTACATCGTCATATTTCAGCCAATTTATAAAAAACCGTAATGAATTATACACCTAAACCGACCTCATGAATCACTCAGTCCATTGGTGAAAACCATATGATAATTCGTTCGGTAGTTTTTGAGTTTATCGCGTCCAGACAAACAGACGCGGTAGGGGGACTTTGATTCCGCAGGAGACGCCCCGGGCGTCGGGAGTCACGAGCCGACTTCCGGCCACCGTAGGCGCGGGCTTGCGGACGGTGAGCAATGGGTAGCTCGCCGTCCGATAAGGACCAGGCCCGGGTCGACGGCGCGTTGTGCTCCACGCGCGCCTCAAAGAGATGTCAGCACCAACTGACGGGGTTCGTAAGGGCCAATGCCTGCCAGGGTTGCAAGTTTGTCCGAAATATCGCGGCCCCGGCACACAGGAAACGGAAGGAACACGGGTGGGTTTTAGTCAGTAAAAGTCTGACACACCCTGCCGCTCCGCCCAGAGCGGGAGAAATTGTTTGACAATTTCCCAACAAAAAAAAAAGAAAAAAGGGGGACTTTGTTTTACAATATATTACTGATTATGTAATATTTAATGTAGCAACAGTAATGTTGGTTTCGATTGGTGTTCGTTATTAATTCGTAAGGCACAGATATATGCCAGTGACCTTGAGAAGTTAGCTCGCGTGTTTTGTATTGAGCTCATGCAACGCGTCGTACGTCCAGCCTGTAATAGGACTCGCCCGTCAAGGAGCGCTGTCCCAAATTAGACGCAGTATTAATTTATTGTACATAAAAAAAAGTATTTTAATATAACACGTAAAGATCAATAATTAAATTATCTTTCAAATGGTGAAGGTTTCAGAAAAATACGCTTGATAGATTTTGCGTGATTCTCAGTTTTTTTCGTTGTCGGTAAACATTTGTGAAATTTTTCGTGGAACTGTATTGAAAAAACAAGATGGCCGCGTTAGCTCCAATTTTGGCACGTGCCAAATGATCCTTGTACGGCTATAATCCTTTGAAAAGTAGGCTATTATTCTATTTACTGGACGCCATTACAAAACATGTAAATTAAAATGTTTTAGCCTTTCAAATTAAACGCTTCTAGCGAGGTTGACGTGGACGTTGATTGATTGTTTTTGTTTTACAAAACAAACTCGATGAGTAACTTCTAAGTATTTACTTTCAAAAATGTGCTAGGGTTAATGGTCGCTTTATAGAGTAAAGAATAATATTCAAACTTGTTAAATTCTAAGGGTGGAAAGTTTCTCATTCGCCATAGAAATAGGGAGGGTCCTCCGACCAGACGTGTGTTGTGTCTGGTGGACTACTGCCTGACAATTGCTATTGTATAGAATCAAGTTTTCTAACTGAATAGACAGCTGTGCTGCTGGGGAGTTTGTTGCGCCACTTCTTCTTCCCAGCTACAGCACTAGGAAGTGGTGAAGGGTGGGCGTTTTTGGGGGACTGTCTTATGTAATTTTGACGTTTGAAAAGTGCTGATTCTCAGCCTATTTTGAATAAATGACTTTTGATTTTGATTTTTTGATTTCAATTGTTGTCGAGTGTCTGGATACAGTACCTGGCCGACCGAGCTCTGTTCTGGTGAAAATAGAGAATGCTTATTTAATAGTATAGTACAAACATTCCATTTCATTTTACTTATTCGATTCTAAGGTAGCTGTCTTGTTCTAAACTTTCGGTGGAAATACGGAGAAAACTATATTTCCCAGATATGAGACTTAGCTAGATTGATTTTTCGCCCCCGTGAAACCTTACGAGTATATTGGAACTTTAATCGAAATCGTTAGAGCCGTTTTCAAGAACGTGATTACAAATATATATATACAAATATAGCTCGTTTAATGGTATAGGATATATTTTTATCGTACGCATAGCTCTGATATCTCGATTTAGTAAACGTCAGTGTAGTTCATTTGTGGTGGTATAGATGTCGCCACAGTAGCAGCTCGGACTCTTGTTTTGTGATTGGTTTATGGCAATGGGCTCTTCCCTATCGTCGGGCTTACAACATAACTAGCGAAATGTATGTAGGTACCTACTATATACACATTTATTTTTTTGAGGGTGGGAAATTATCAAATAACTTCTCCCGCTCTGGGCGGAGCGGGAGGGTGTGTCAGACTTTTACTGACTAAAACCCACCCGAGTTCCATCCGTTGCCCGTGTGCCGGGGCCGCGATATCCCTTTCGGACAAACTCGTAACCCTGGCAGGCATTGGTCCTTACGGACCCCGTCAGTTGGTGCTGTCATCTCTTTGAGGCGCGCGTGGAACACCACGCGTTGTCGACCTGGGCCTGGTCCTAATCGGACGGCGAGCTACCCATTGCTAACCGTCCGCAAGCCTGCGCCTACGGTGGCAGTCGGCTCGCGACTCCCGACGCCCGGGGCGTCTCCTGCGGCGACTAGGAGCGCGAGGGCGCGCATCTTGCCTCTCCCTCGCGCGCTCGGCCTCCTCCTTCACGAGCATTACTGCTTCGCAGAAGGAAGTGACTAGTAGTGTATAGTCTGCGGCTATTGGCCGTTGCGACCAAGTGTGCGATTTGTATCGGTGTCTATACTTTATATGGTCGCTGCGACCACTGTTCGTGGTCGTGGCCTAGTGCACGAGATTCCTTAAGTAATTTACATAGTAAGGTTTCGTTCTGACTGTGAATATGGAAATAAGAATTTACATTAGATATGAAAGGAGATGAGAAAATATGCATAAAACTTAGCTGTCAGCTGCTTATAAGCAATTGACTAAATCCATACTAATATTATAAATACGGAAGTAACTCTGTTTGTCGGTTTGTCTGTAGCCTTTTAAATGCTATCGAACCGATCGCTTTCTTTGGCAGATAGGTCTAGCCTGGGATATGAAGAAGGACATAGGTAAAATATAACCTATGCCCTTCTTCAGGTCCCAGGCTGGTCATGAAAAATAGTAAAAAAAAATGAAATACAAAATACACGCAGACGAAGTCGCGGGCAACAGCTATTTTTGATAAATAAATAAGAACCATGCAAGAAAATAGATCTATGAGTTCCGACGAAAATCCGCACTAGCATCCATCTATACTAATCCTAACTAATATCATAAATGTGAAAGTGAGTTTGTTTGTTACGCTTTCACGCTAAAACGGCTGAACGGATTTGCATACAATTTGGCATATGGGAAGACCATGACCTAGAGAAAAACATAGGATAGGTTTTAACTCGATATTCCCATGAGATCGAGACTTATGCGGGTGAAACCGCGGGCGCAGATAGTAATATAATAAACAGAGAGAGCGAATATTGTGAGTTTGTGTATACGTATATGTAGAGGGTAATCTCCGGAACCAAAGCTCTTATTTGAAAAATTCTTTCACCATTTGAAAGGTAGATTAGGTATTTCAGATGGATATAGGCTATAATATATTATTTAATTAAATACAAAAAGAAGTAAGTACTCAATAATACTCTATCTTCAATTCATGTAAGCCTAGTACTTTTTTTAGGATACAAAATCTCTATTTCAAAAATCTATAATCTATTTTTTAATCTCTATTTTTGTACACAGCGTGTCGTGAACAGAATGCCGTCCGTCCATCTATCTTCACATGTAAATTGCACCCGTGCGAAGCTTGGGCGGGCTAGTAATAAATAAACAAAGTAGTCCTAACCAATATTATAAAGGCGTAAGTGAGTTTGCTTGTTTGTTCCGTTTTCACCCTAAAACGGCTTAACGGATTTGGATGAAATTTGTCACATGGATAGACCATAACCGAGGTTAGGACATAGGATACTTTTTATCACTGTAGGACGTTCCCGTGGGATCATTTTCGACTTCTACGTGGGTGAAGCCGCGGGCAAAAGTGAGTCTAAATAAACAGAGTAACATGTGAAGCATTTTCCAGTCCACAGTGCGTTAAACGAGAATGCAATTCTGAAAACATTGTGGTATTTCCTCATTATTTCCACATCACGATAATAATTCAAAAGAACCACAACCTTTTTGAGGTTGCTGAAACGTATTTTGAATTAGTAGAATTTCGCTTTTTGGATTTATTTTATTCCACTGAAAGACGGCCGATAATTGACCCGCGGTAAGGTGTTTCAAGAGATTTTCATGATTATTATGCCTTTGCTATTACAGTCTACCTTTTAGATACGGAACCAGTTTTTATTCTGACCATTTTTAACCCGACAGTTTATTTTTCATTCTTTAGTTTTCCATCTTTTTCTGTGGAAGCATTTTTGCGTCACGCTAGATAGTTTCCAAAAGCGATATTATTCAACCGAAAGATATCCACTGCTGGACATAGACCTCTCCAAAGCCCCGCCACGACGACGAATCCTACGCTTCGCATATCCAACGCATTCCCGCGACTTTCTTTAGGTCTTTGGTCCACCGATACTTAGGCACGTCAGTAACATATCGTCAGTGACCTTGAGCTGGTCTCGTGGTATAATCAGCAAATATTGTTCCCATTGTTGGGACACAGGCCTCTTCTCTGTGAGAGGTAGTGGGCTTTAATCTACCACACAGGCCCAGTGCGGGTAAGTAGACGTCACATGTCTTCGAATTTTTGGTTCTAGAACATGCCGGTTTCCGTACGATGTTTTCTTCACCGTTTTGAGAGCAGTGGTGATGAAATTATTTACACAAAATAAAGCGGCTGCTTAAGTTTGAACTCACGCTACAACTCGTAAATAGTGGCCGTTACCAGTGAGTCATCACCTACTCTACTGGGCCATCACTGCTCTACTGGGCCACCACTGCTCTACTGGGCCACCACGGCTCTACTGGGCCGCCACTGCTCTACTGGGCCATCACTGCTCTACTGGGCCATCACTGCTCTACTGGGCCACCACTGCTCTACTGGGCCACCACTGCTCTACTGGGCCACCATTTCTGTATTGGGCCACCACTGCTGTACTAGTCCATCACTGCTCTACTGGGCCACCACGGCTCTACTGGGCCACCACGGCTCTACTGGGCCATCACTGCTTTACTGGGCCATCACTGCTCTACTGGGCCATCACTGCTCTACTGGGCCACCACTGCTCTACTGGGCCACCACTGCTCTACTGGGCCACCACTGCTCTACTGGGCCACCACTGCTCTACTGGGCCACCACTGCTCTACTGGGCCATCACTCCTCTACTGGGCCATCACTGCTCTACTGGGCCATCACTGCTCTAGTGGGCCATCACTGCTCTAGTGGGCCATCACTGCTCTAGTGGGCCATCACTGCTCTAGTGGGCCACCACTGCTCTACTGGGCCACCACTGCCGTACCAGGACCCTCGTAGAGCGCAGTTTCAATAGAATAAGAAGGCCAGCTAATACTGGTTTTCTTACCACTATAGAGGTATGAGGAAAAGAGTGTAAAGTTCACTCATCCTCCATAGAAAAGGGTGGGTCTTCCGACCAGACGAATGTTGTGTCTGGTGGGCTACTGCCCGACGGTTGATTGCAGGACGCTGATATATGTTGGTCGCGCGGGGTTAAACTCTTCTTGCGCGATGTAGGATTTTGCGTGAAGTCTGTAAGATGCGTAGTTCGCATGTGGCAATGTAGATGTCACTACACTAATGACGTGGGGCCTACTTATTTCAATTAATTTCACAACCAACTTTATGCAATCTGATCTCCCAAAATTTTGCACCATTTTATCATTAATTTCCTTATAAAATTGCATCATTATTCGTGGAATATAATACGAGTTTCATGCAAACATAAACAGCGGGCGAGCTGCAGCCAATTAGCTAGATAAGTGCGATACGCGTTCCACTGAGCTTTGGCGAAGGTTCCCGGATTATTCCGCCGGAGTGAGTAAGCGATACTGATGTCATATAGAAATATGTGAGAGTTTTAAGTTTAATTAAGGACTAGGTTTACCCGCGACTATGCCCGCGAGTGGAATTTAAAAACATCTTTGTAAGTAGGTGAGTGGATACTGACGATACTACTTGTATTTCTTGTTTACTTATAAACCCAGTACATTACAATAAAAACTTTTTACAGAAAAAAAAACAACCGACTTCCAAAAAAAAAAAAAACACTACAAAGTGAAAAATAATTTTAATTTCGGAAGTCGGTGGCAAACATGCAAAATTCAAAACCGACTTCCGAAATTAAAGTTATTTTTCACTTTGTCGGTTGTTTTTTTTTTTTGTTAAAAGTTTTTATTTTCCGTTTTTTACTTGTGGTACCTACCCCACTCAAATTCCTGCCTACCTGCTAAGTAAATAACAGTGGCAGGAAATTATCATCATATTATCCACGTATACCAAGTGGGAAAAATACGTATTATTTAAAGCTAGAAAACTCAAAAACTATCCAAGCAAAGTTAATAAAATTCATATGAGACCACCTCGAGAACACACCCAAACAATAAAATAATTTTCAAACCGGTCCACAACTGACGGTGAAATCGGCGAACGTACATTACGTACATTATGACATACTGCATTACCTCATGGGGTGGAGCAGGTAAAACTTTATTAATACAAGTCGAAAGAGCTCAAAGAGCGATTCTCAAGGTGTCTACGTGCCGCCCTTTCCTTTTTCCCACTAACCAGCTCTATAAAAATTGTGAAGTACTAACAGTCAGGCAGTTATTCATAATGAGCATTGTACTAAAACAACACGCAGCCCTCCGCTTCAGCACTGAACTTATTAAAAAGAGACGGAAAGATATAGTTTGTCCCACAAAAAGCACAAAACATGCTTTTACAGCCAAATTTTTTGTTTTTCTGGGACCACTACTCTATAACAGACTTAATGCAAAAGCAAAAATTTATTCCCAAAATTTTGTAAATTGCAAGAAAACTCTGAAGGAAACATTACAAAATTTGTCCTATGAAGATACAGAGAAGTTATTAGTTGTACTTAAATAAATATTAATTGCACTTTTTATTATGATTAGTTAGCTTAAATTAATATACTAAGACTTTAGCAGGTAAGATTTTTATACTGTTTACACCTCTTTTACATACCTATTAGTTGACTAATTTACCTTTTGTATATGATGTGATTACTGTGATTATTTAGATATAATGTTTTACCTTTTCTCGCCTGAAACACAGGATGTCCTAGTTCAGGCATGTAACACTTGTGAACTATTACATAGAATTACGAAAAATGTTTTTACTGTACTACATTATTTTTTGAATAAACTTTATTATTATTATTATTATTATTATTATTAAAAAAAAATACAATGTCGAACATAGAAATTCCTCCTTTTTGGAAGTCGGTTAAAAAATACCAAACAGCAGCACGTTTTTGTAGGAAATATTGGATTGCAAAAAACTTTTGGTAAGAGCAACATTGTGCGAAGCGAAAATCCTTTATTTATTTATTTATTTATTTATTTATCATAAGCACACCTACAGCACAGTCACTTACAATTCAAATTAAATAACATCTAAAATTAACATTTCAGTAAACATGCAAATGACAGGTATGCATGACATTCACATATGAAAATTAGAGACAAAGGAGAACAATATAAAATGTGTCTAGTAGACATAAATCTACAACACTACAAAAAAAAAAACAATTTGAGCTAGATAGACGGGCACTCATCACACTGTTTAAACAGGGAGCGCCTGTATGAACCGAAAGTCATGAAGAAAATATCAATAGGGTAATCCGTCAAATTAGACCTTTCATTATATTGCCTTGCCATACGTGTAAGAGGGCTGTTAAATGTATTCAAGGTGGATGTAGGTAATTCAAAAATACGATGATGACGCTTACTACGTTGGCTAGGCCTAAAGTTAAAATAGTTAATTAATTGTGCATCAATGGAACCGTTTATAATTTTATGAAGTATTAGTAAGTCCGAATGTTTACGTCTTTCGTTTAAAGGAATTAAGTACACCTTAATTCCCGGATAAAGGCTTTGTACTAATAGGTAACAAACAACACAAAAGATCTTACATTTCGAAATGAGGCTAAATAAAAGACTTCTGAAGACATTGCTTTTCAGTTTAAAACAATTACACGCCTACCTCTTCTTTAACTAACTAAGAAAGTTCATGTAAATGTAATAATTAGCGCTTTATGCCACTTAATGCGAACTTCGGTAAAGGTATCTACGCCAAAACATCCCACCCTACTTTCCGCGATACCGCTGTAGTACGTACAGTCGAAACATATTCCAGTTTATGTAATAAAATTTACTGTTAAAGCCCTAATGGTAGGTATAGTTTTCTGTTAAAGTTAGGAGTTTGGAGCAGTGCGAGCTAACTTAAGTGCATTTGCATAATGTTGCTGCTCCACTCTAATTTGGGGTAATTTTTCTCTTCACGGCAGTAGGTAACTAGTTTTGTAGTACTAGTGATAGCAAACCTACTTTTACCGGTTATTTTCGTTTTTATGAGGAATCAATGACTTTTGTGCGCTGTAGTGTAGCGACATCTATATCGCCACATGCGAACTACGCATCAAAGATCTGACTTCACACAAAATCCTGCATCGCGCAATTAGAGTTCACCGCACGAACAGCATATATATAACTCCCCCAATATCAATCGTTGGGCAATGGCCCGCTAGACAACACCCGTCTGGTCGGAGGATCCTCCCTTTTCTATAGAGGATGAGTGAACTTTACACCCTGTTCCTCATACCTCTAAAGTAAAATTCCGTTGCTTTCCAGGGCATAGCATAAGCATAAGCAGCCTATATCGTTCCCACTACTGGGACACAAGCCTCTTCTCTGTGAGAGGGAGTGGGCCTTGATCCACCACGCGGGCCCAGTGCGGACTTTCCAGGGCAAGATCTCTGAAATCTTCAGTCATTTTAGTGGACTGCTACTGTGTGCAAAGAGTTTGCAATGCATGTCACTTATTCAGCAAGTTCAAATATGTTCTTTGAACTGTACTAACACAGGTTTTCTGCTGTATTGACAGGAGTTTTCTATTTTTAAATTGTGTAGCGTTTGCAAAATAGAGGTGGCTAGACACTTTTATCGAGACAAATTCCCGAGTCGATTCGATATACCTACTTACCTATACATAGCTCATGCGCCAATAATATCTCGTCATGCTTATTTTGCCTTTTTAAAGTAGAATGTTTACAAAAAAAAAAACCTCTGAAGGTTTTCAAGCAATTTCTTTAATAAGGACTTAGGTAACTCAATGGTTTTATCGAAGCAAGACCACACGGCAATTACGGTTTACTTAAAAAGAAAAGCCAATTAACTTTGACATCAAACAATTTACAGAAAGGTCACAGCCGTCTACTTAGACTCGACACCCACTTGTATCTTTGTATTATTGCAAATAATCATAGTTTATTGTCAAAGAAGATTATCATTCAGTACTGTAGAGGTTTCTATTGGTTGGAACCACGTGGTAGGTGAAAGAAAAGAAAGAAAGAAAGAAAATACATTTATTTAGCACAGACTAAAGCACACAATATAATACAAAATAGGTAAAAAAAAATGTTTTAAAATTAAAATCAAATAAAAATTGTAAAGTGCGATGTAAGCAGAAATTTGATGAGGAGTGTGCCTCAGGGCTGCGCCAAAAAGGCCCAGTTCAGCAAAAATGCCAGACAACTATAATTGCCTGACGCTGGTTTTCAACTGGACCTGAGAGTGTGATGTGACGGATGTAAATCAGTTTTATAATTGTAACGTGTATGCAGTATACTTAAATAAAATAAATTCGTGTCAGATAAAAAAAAAAAAAAACATAAATATAAAGAATAAGTAGATAGGTAGGAATAGGTGCTAGCTGACTGGTTGCAATAAGGTAAGATAATTACTCAAATAATTTTTTACTAGCGCAGGAGTCAGAGAATTCTCATCTGTGATTCCAATTTAACTTAGATATGGTTACCTAGGTAACCTAAGTTATTAAGTTCATTTACATACAATAGGTGCTAATTCTTATTCTCACAGACAGACTCTCTCTCTCTGTAGACAGAGAGTATGGTAAGTTGGGTCTGAAGGATGTGTCAATAATAACTCCTTCAGTACCTACGCCCAGAACAGACACGTGATGAGGAGACGACCCTCTCTCTCTGGAGCGACCAGCAGCTGTCTACTGTCTAGTCAGCAGCTCGCACTGAGTAAACCAGCCATAAGACACATCACAGCTGGCAAGTTATATCAAAACACCCTGTTCTCTGCATCAACTAATTAGGTCCACACCATTAACCGCTCACAATTAACTTCATAAACAAACAAGAAAAGGTCCAAGCCCTCACAGACAGCGTCAACTTACCTCATAAACAGCTGAACATCGTGAGTAGTATGTTGTCAAAGGAAATGGTTCAGTTAATTATTCAGTGGCCGGTGCGTAAGAAGCGACCTGCATTGGACCTAAACAAACAGGGGACGGAGTCTTGAGGGGCAGGTAAATATACAGGTAGTGTGTACATGTTAAACGTCTTTGAATTTGGTTGAGGCAAGAGGGTGAAAAATGTTAGAAAATAATATTGAAGGATGTTGTTTTAAGTTTGACCATCTGAACATATTAAATTTAATGTAATTATAATAAATAATATTTTAGATAAATAGTTGGTATACTTTTACTTTAGGTGTTTTTATTTTTTATTAATGCTTGCTGTTTATCAGGCGAATAAATATTTTTAAATTTTTCAATCGTTTATTAACTGAAGAATAGTTGAATTGAATTGAATTTCTTTATTTTGCATAAGATATGGTACAATACGTCTTAACTAAAATATAAGAAGTTCCACATATCTTGCCTACTTACTATTTCAGCATGCAAAAAATACCTTATAATAAAATTATATACAAAAACACTTCACTTGTTACTATTGAGATCATGAAGTAAAAAATAAAAATAAAATTCTTAAAATTACGTTATTTAAACAAATTACAAGTGGCATTATATTCCGAGCTTTGCTTATAATTTAAAAACTCACTTATTGTGTAGAACGCATTGATAAAGAGCCATTTCTTAAGTTTATTTTTAAAGTAGTTTAGTGGTAGCTCTCTGATCTGTTTGGGTATTTGGTTATAGATTTTGACAGACATATTGTAACAATTGTTCTGAACTAGTGTGCTTCTACATCTTGTGACAGCCAGTCGGGTTGGATCTCTTGAAAGGAATTTTTTATTTACTATGGCTTTAGTATAAAGGCTTGTGCAGACCAGCGCGACTTGTCGCGCGACGCGACACCGGTTATTGTTATACGGTGAAGTTTTCTTAACGCTCAGAGTTTTTAACAAATAATCCTACTTCTAATATATACAGACTAGGTTGAGTTAGTAATCCTAATTTCTTAAACAAAAAACACTTGGACGACACGGTTGGCGCAGTGGCTGAGCGACCGACTGCTGCGCAACGTGTCGTGGGTTCGATCCCCGCACGGAACAAATATTTGTATGATCTGCAAGTAGTTGTTCCGGGTCTGGGTGTTAGTGTATGTGAGTTTCTATGTTTGTTAACGCACCCACGATACTGGAAGAAATTCTTATTTTTTTTGTGTGATAAAGACATTTTTAGCCTGACAAGAATTACCCCATAAAAGAAGACCGTATCTAAGAACTGACCCGACGTAGCCACGGTACGCAGCCATAGCAGTTTTTTGACTTGCTACCTTCTTAAGCTTTTTTAGAGCAAAGACAAATTTGTTTAGATTGGAGCTTAAGCGAGTTGTGTGTGCTTTCCAATTGCAATGTCTATCTAAGATAATACCTAGAAATTTTGTATCAAGTACTTCTTCAATTTTAGTGTTTTTATAATATAAGTTATCTGTGGTCTTTGTTAAATAACTTCACACTCTGATGTGCAGGCGAGATGCACAGATACAGTATTCAACGTGTTAGAAAAGAATAGAAACAAAACGTATGTTTGACATTTTGACGAGATTTCTTATCCTTACTTTGCGTTTGCACTGGCAAAACATTGCAACAAAACATGTTGAAATCTCTAGTTCCTGTCAAAAATTGTATGGTACATTGACAGAAAATAGAGATTCCAAAATTTTTGGTTGTGAATGTTTCGCCAGTGCAAACGCAGTTAGATCCACAGATGGTCAGCAATATTGGCGACCTTTTTTCAAATTTTCTGTGTGTTAACTGTGTTTTCGACTAGGTAAAAGTTGAGCCTAGTGGTTAATTGTTAAAATAATGTCGCCCCGAAAATTTAAGTAAAGTGATATTTGAAGATATAAAAAAAAAAAATCTATCGTCAATTGAATCAAAGACATCAATTTTTTCATCAACACAAGAGCACGAAAACACGCAGAAGCAAAGCACATTAAAATCCCAAACAAAACGAATGTCAAAACATTATTTATTCCCTAGGTTATCGTACTAACTGAGGCTTGAAGGGACAGCTAACTTTGTTCCTCAGATATGAGCTTTAACCGTCCGATACTAACTATCTGACTGTTGAAAAATCCAGAATCACTCTATCTATGGAATAAACGCTATTCGATTCTTTATGGGATTGAAAAATCGGCCCTTAGTTTACAGATGGTTATGTTGCTACAGCAGTATTACTTAAAGATCAGTAATAATTGAAGGCAAAATTCCCTGAAACTTTTACTCTCAACAACAACTTAAAGATCAACATTTCTCAGAACAAAACTCTCTTCATGATATAAAATATATAAGAACTGCAAGGTATTGTAGACGTTTAAACGGTCCGATCAACAGAGCGCTGGAAGAGACATACAATACTACTGGAATCACCGCGCACCGGAGCGTGGGCGTCGGAAAATATTTCCCAACAAATAAAGAGTTTGCACCGGGAGTATTTCCAGCAAATAATGGTCCTGGGAATATTGTTCCACGAAACGTCGGGCTTAGGGGGATGAATTAGACTAAGTATAGAAAGTTTAGGTCATCGTCGATCGTTTAGTGAAAATGAATGTTACTCGAACTCGAAGATCGAGCAAAAACGCCAAAAAACACGTTTCTTGTATGGGGACCACCTTTAATTATTAACTTTATATTTTTTTTACTATTTGTTGTTATAGAGGCAATAGAAATACACAATCTGTGATAATTTCTACTGTCTACCTGTTGCCTTTCATGAGATACAGCCCGCTGACAGACAGACAGACGCATTGCGGAGGCTTAGTAATAGGGTTCCGTTTGGCACCCTTCGGGTACGGAACCCTCAAAACGTATGTTAAGTTTAGGTTCAAGTTAAGTTTCATAACTGTCCTTTGCGGGGTTTTTTGCTAAACATTATACGGTGGTACGGCACCCATCGTGTGCGAGTCCGATTCGCACTTGGCCGTTTTTTTTTTTCATATGGAAACACTATGTTTTTTTTTTAAATCGATGGAAGCAGCTCCAGATTAAATAGTGACGGTACGGTACTTTCTTTCTCTTATTCGTTAGCTCTTGCTAACTTCTAAAACAAGACAAGTACTGGCTTATCTTATTCATACTCTCAAGACAAAACTTAACTGCGCAGATTGTAGTGCAGCGCCGTTGCTCGGCAGCACAAAGTGGTGCAATGCTTTGTCTTTGTGAGAACGAGATAACGAGATGTGGCGTTCTCTAGAATTTAGCTGGTTTTACGTTAAGCGCATTTAGCACGCGATTTTGTTGTTCCAGTTTTCGGTAGGAACTGCATTTTCGTGGCAATTTGTACCGAAAAACATCTAACGACCAAGTTTTTTGATAACAGGGTTTAGGAATAATCTGTTAATTTAATTATTTCAATACATACGATTTTATTTTTTATAATATACTAAACTAGCTGACCAAACTTCTTGTTGTTCTATCCAAAATACAATAATCCCGTAGAAAAAAACGGAATATCCTTTATATTCCGTTTTTTTCCGAATTTGAAATTTTTCCAGGAAACTTCGTCCTATGACTCTTTCATAAAAAACGAATTTGAAAAATTACGAACATTTTAAAACAAATACAGCCAAAGCGGTTCAGCTGTTCTTAAGTGATGCGCTTACCAACGAACAGCATTTCATTTTTAGGGTTCCGTACACGAAGGATGCCAAACGGAACCATATTACTAAGCCTCCGCCCCGTCTGTCTGTCAGCGGGCTGTATCTCATAAACCGTAATAGGTAAGCAATTGAAATTTTCACAGATTGTCTATTTTAGTTCACTAGTTAGCCACATTTCATATTTCCATACATTAATATTGCCAAATTAATCAAAACAGGTAAATATTTGACAGCTATTTGCGAAGTTGCCAAGTTTTAGGATTAGCGCTTTTAATTTGCTTGGGCAGTATTGCCTCTCACTGCTCCATTATTGCTAAAAACTGCCAAAATGACTGGCTGAATATCCAATGGGAATGCGTAGTTTATTAAAATCCTATACGAGACTGCTGCTCCATAAGGTTAGAGGTAACAATAGGGATGATGCCTGGGTAAAAAAAATGAAATTCTAATTAGTCCGTCAGTCAGATAATAAAAAAATATTAGACACGTATTTTTTGCTTTATCATAATAATAAAAAAATACTTAGATAAAACGAATTTTAAGTTGGGGAGTGGGGGTCGCTACTTCACTAGTACGTATAAAATCTACATACTCGTGACGTAATGACACATTTTACCTCAATGTATCGCCGTAATCTTTAGATTACGTAAAAGAAAAAATACGTGTCCAATATTTTTTTATAATCTCAAAGATGGACTAAAAAAAAATGTTAAGTCATTATCCCTATTGTTGCTAAAGATGCACAATATATTGAATGATATAGACCAACGTTTATATTTATTTTATTAGGTTCACCAACAATTGATTACACTGATACAATCAAATAATATATCATTTTAAATTAAAATAACAGTGGATCAGTTACTTATAGATAAACACCCATGCATGATACACAATAAAAAAGAGAATTAATATTGAAACAATTGGTAACATCGGTAAAAAATTACAATTCAATTAACTAAAACTTACGATAATTACCACGTAAAAAAATAAATTAGATTTAAATTGCTTATTAGTCTTAAAGGCTACATTTTAATTTATTATTAAGAATCTGGTTGTTTCTAATAAAGCAAAAAAAAAAGAAGGAAATTCTGATTAAAAATTATAAAATTTGTAAAGGTTCAACACATTACTCCACTATCTCCGGCAATAAGAAGCTCATAATATTGCTTGCTAAAGCGTATCTAGGTTTTTAGAGTACCTATTGCAGGCGTAGTTTCTGCCAGCAAGTATGTTTTCCCGGGAGAGTTTGTTTCTATCAATTTACCTTGCTTTGACTTCGAACACGATATTTCCTATAGAGAATCTTGTTTACTGTTTTACTGAGGTATTCGTATCGTGTTTGCGTTTGTGTTAATTTCAACGTAGTTCTTTTACTGAGGTAAAAAAAATTGTTTACTTTAAAAAAATGGTCTATATGAAAAATATTAATTCGTAAGTACCTAAGTACTTAGCTACTTCTACGTGTGACCGTGGGCGTCGGACTGCTAAGTTATAGGTCTCGAGTTTGAACCAAGGATTTTTTGTATTGTATTCGTAATTATCACTTGCTTTAAAAACGGTGAAGGAAAACATCTTGAGGAAGCCGGCATGCCTGAGAGATATTTCTCGACGGCATATGAAGCCAAGTCAGAGGCCCATTGGCGGGTTTAAAACTCTGAGACCAGGTTAGTTACTAACCAGACGAAAAGAAGAAGAAGTTAAATAAGAACCTAAGCCGTAGGTACCTATTTTAATTTAGTTTTGTAAGGGTTTTAGGAAAATAAACAAAATATTTTGTTAAGAATACCTAAATATTCAAAGTTAGTTTTGAAAAGGACCAAAAAACTTAGCATAAAACTGAAGTAATTTTATGCCACATTTGCCACAATTGCCACTCAAGCAATTCAAAATGTCAAAATAATTCAAGTTGTACACAATTGAAAATTATTTGAACAAAATTCACAGCTCTTCAGTTAATTAGGCATACCTGAATACTCGTATACCATCTAACTAGGAAACACTTATTCATAATTTCAACGAACTCCCAACGATGAGTCTAAACATAGGACTCTTAAAATACCTGCCAGGTACACAAACCTAAATAAGCGTAATGAAAACCCCTAATTATAAACCTAATTTAAATTCGAAGTACTTACACCCTAAACCTTAAATTAGCTACCGGGTTCTCTTGAAATATTATTGAGTGGCATTCCATAATTAGGGACAGCTTTTCTATAATTGAGTAAAAAAAAATGAGAATAGAATAAGCTTGTTATGATGGCGGGATATTTGGAAGGTATTCAATTAGGTACACTTAGCAATTTTACCAAGAAAGATTAATTGACCTACCTGTGATGTCTAATAAATAAGTAATGCGTGCTATGGTGGGGGTTGCGCGGTAGAGGGAGTGCGGGGCGTTGAGCCGCGCTCGCAGTCTTATCCAGGTGGTCTTAGCGATAGCACACCTAATGCAGTAATATTGGAAACAATGGGTATTGTATATACCTAACCTAAACCAAGACACCACACTACCTATATTGGCATACCTACAGATAGATATTTAATATCAGAGAAATTAACGACTAAATTACTGACTCACAAACCAGTCAGCCTCTCTCTCTCTGTCTCTCTCTCTCTTATTATTACTTACAAACGTTATACAAAACGAATTTGAAAAATTATAAGTACACCTCAAAACGAATCATCGATATACACACAACGCCCGCGGCGCACCGTCCGCATCGCGTCGCCCGCGCCGCACCGTCGGCATCGCGTCGCGCCCTGTCGTTCCTACATTGTTGCAGTATTAAAAAAAAGAGTGAAAGAACACTATCTTTGCACTGCGTCATAGTTGTGTAGATATTTATTTTGATATTATTCTTTTTTTAAATTTTTATTACAATATAATTAATAAAATCTTAGTGATATTTATTTTAGAAGTATATATGTTTGTATGTATGTAAGTAAGTACGTATATTCTCATATTACGAGTATTTGTTTTATTGCGTGAATTGTTTTGATTTTATGTATTTTACTTTCTCTCTACTCGCACACGGTGTCTACATCTCTTTTTATCCTGTCCTATCGCAGGTATGCTGGAAGAGATTTCTTTAGAAATAAGCATCACCTTTGTACGTATTTTTCTGTTCTTTTATTCTTGTTTGTTTATAAATAATAAATAAAACAAAATACATTAATTTTGTATGAGAAACGGGCAGCGCAACGCCCGCGCCACACAGTCGCCTGGCCCTCGCCTCACCCGTGCCACCCGCCATTTGTACGTATATGTCCCGTGCCTTAGTTTTCACGCTAATATTTTTACAGAATACATCGGCTGATGCTAAAGATTGACACTATCAACAGCTCACTTTACCTTCGTTTTCGAGGAGAAATATGCTTGACTAGAGACCGCTAAACAATATTTGTAATGTGTCAAGGGCGGTCACTAAAAACCCTGAGATATCTCGACAGTTCTTTTACAAACAATTTTGTCTATAATACAGGAGAAATGGGAATACAATACATTTTCATTGAGCAGTATAGGGTCAAAATTATGTAAAAAGTTACACACATAACAGCACGCCTGTAATCCCAAAGGGTTAGGCAGAGGTGTACCTATAGTACAACCACATTTCGTCAGTTATGCCTAAGTCCCATGTAATAGGAGGCGAGCCTATTGCCATCAACCGGGCACAAATCCAAACTCCGGGCTGCTACTGAAAAATATCTGACGGAAAACCCAATAACACTTTGCCCGACCAGGGAATCGAACCCAGGACTTCATGATTAGCAGTAGCGCTAACGACCACTAGACCAAACGAGGAAGTCGATTAAAATCATAAAGTATAATATTGTTCTCGTTGCACGAAATGAACGCTCAACTAAATCCATGGAAGCAGTCGAAAATCACGTTTACGCAGCAATTACATAAAGTATCGGCCGATGCGAAGGACAGAAATAAATTGCCATTTACGGGTGATCTCTTCAAGGGTAAACATTAGTTCTTCCTAACCCAATCAATCACGACACGATATAGGTACCACTAAAGAAGTTCATATCTAACCAGTTTCAAAACAAAATCCTGTGAACACGATGACCACATCTGTTACCGGCCCGGTGCTATAGCCGCCGAGCGCTGCAAGCAAGAATAGTCTTTACGGTAGTTTTACGGATTTCTCTCGTGAAAAGTGGGATTCTTCTCGTGACATTCGTCTGTGAGACGGATCAAGTGTCCTTTGAAAATCACATTAGTAAAGAATCGTGATCTTAGTGGATTTATAACGATGTTAACGCGTCTTTAATGTGAAAGGAAAGTGTGATAGCATTATGATTGATGATAAGCGTTGTTTAATAAGTATGGAGAGATGCATCGCAGGTAGGAAAATATTAGGGTAGAAGTGGGCTAGATGTCGTAAGTTTTAACCCCAACCTTGCCACTTCTCACGTGAACTCACTTAGCTCAAACCTATTAAGGGGCATGCGCTAAGTCCCGCGAAATTCAAGTTTTCTTTAGTTTTTTTACATTTTGCAGGTCAGTGTGAGGTTTTATGTTGATTAAAATATGATTCGCGATCGTAACCAATATGGCTTTACATAATTATAATCATTACAATCAACAATACAACTCCATAAGTAAGCACAATCGCCAATTGTCATGATTTCATGAAATAGTCATTCAATGCGATTATATGAACTTAGAGAGTTGTATTGATCATTTTCAAAAAACGTAGGAAAATTTGAATTTCGCGGGCTACCTTGACGCTTTCGCCTTAAGCTAACTTTGAAGTGTTATCGGGAATCCTAGTAAAGTGACTATAAAAACCGGCCAAGTGCGTATCGGACCGTTAGTTCGTTTTTGTTTTACCCCCTTGTTGGCGTATTAGGTAAATACGAGTATACCCATGCCAAATTACAGCCGCGTTCTTATACTGAGAGTGGAATAGAATAGAATAGAATAGAATAGAACAAATGGAGTACTAGTACTGAGGAGCTCGTGGCTAAGTAATAACTGCCGCATGGGTCGATCCGTCAGGTCAAGCTACGCTTGCCGGGGTTTGTCTGTGGATCGGTGACCATTTTTACATACCGAGACTCCTTCGTGCCTCGGAAAGCACGTTAAGCCTTTGGTCCCGGCTGTCATTCGTGGATCTTTGACAGTCGTTACGGGTCATCAGAAGCCCGAAAATCTGACAACCTGTCTTACCAAGGGGTATCGTATTACCCAGTTAGGCAGTCGCTCCATGTAAAATACTGGTATTCAACTGCATCCGGTTAGACTGGAAGCCGACCCCAACATAGTTGGGAAAAGGCTAGGCAGATTGTTCTAGTACTAAGAGTCTCTGAGATAAGACGGGGACAGACAGACGGACATGGCGAAACTATAAGGGTTCCTTGTTGATAACGGACCCCTAGAAAAAGTGTAGTCATTCCATTTAACGATGTGAAAAAAACTAAAGGTTATCGTCACATTAGACGCCGCACCCTTGTAAGTTACATGGAAAACATGGCACAAAAGGGTGGAGGCCTATTCTAGTGGATGGAACAAGGCTGTCAATAATGACGGGCCCTGACTTTGCTCACTTATGTGTAGGTACTGTAGAGGCTTTGGACCTGACATAGTATTTGCATGGAACCTCCGCGAATTCTATTGATATAATCCTAATTCTAACTACCATAACTTAATAATATAAATGCGAAAGTGAGTTTGTTTGTTTGTTTGTTTGCTACGCTTTCACGCTAAAACGGCTGAACGGATTTGGATTAAATTTGGCACATGGGTAGACCATGACCTGGTTTAGGACAAAGGATACTTTTTATCTCGATATTCTTACGGGATCGAGTCTTCTGTGGGTGAAACCGCGGGGCGCAGCTAGTAATCTTTATCTTCTTTATTATTATTACTATGTAATATATATACAGGGTGTTCGGCAGTGGGCACGCCACAATTGTGGCGATAAGTCCCCTCTTTGAGGAGTGGCTAGAGAGGCGCCACGGCGTCCTCACCTTCCGCCTGACGCAGGTCTGAGGACCTGACACGACTGGTTGCTGGTTTGGCAGACGGTTGAACATACGAAAATGGCGGATCCGAGGGGCCGTCTGCTACGTGTTTAGGCCCAATAACAAGACCCAGGTCACAAGGATTTTTTTTAATGATTAAAAAAAAAAGAATTCACTGCCGCTGTCTGTTCGCTTAGATCTTTTAAACTACTCAACGGATTTTAATGCAGTTTTCAGAAATAGATAGAGTGATTTAAGAGGAAGGTTTTTTTATGGATAACACATACCCGTGCAAAGCCGGGGCGGGTCGCTAGTATATTATAAATGCGAAAGTTAGTTTCTTTGTTTGTTATTGGTTTGTTTGTTGCGCTTTCACGCTAAAACGGCTGAACGGATTTGGATTAAATTTGGCACATGGGTAGACCATGACCTGGACTAGGACATAGGACACTTTTTATCCCGATATTCCTACGGGATCGAGACATATGGCGGTGAAACCGCGGGGCGCAGCTAGTATAAAATATAATTATGTCTGTAAAAACTAAAAGATTCTAAATAAGTATTCGAGTTATATAACAAACAAGTGTTTTATTTATCCTGGTACCGTCAGTTGTCCTCCGAGCGTTGACAATACCAACCTAACTACCTACCAAAAAAAAAAAAAATGTATGAAAAAGGGAAGTGGTACTATTCTATTCACTGTTGTTTTTATCCTTTGAATATCCTACAAAGTGCAGTCATAAAACTCTAGTTTAATTATGACGAAAAGTATAAAACTGGCTGTATACAGAACATGTTTCGCTATTCGCACATTAAAAGAATTTTATATGAGCATCGTATCGCGGTTTTCATTCGGTGCACTCCAATGTTTTGTTTTAAATTGCGATGCTTTCACCCGGAAAAGTGAATACGAAAATGCAATGGCGAAGTATAAATGGATAATATAATAAAATGTTTATTTTTAGTGTAAATTTAATGAGAAAAAAACGAATGTATGTTGAGTTTTTTGTTTATTATGAATTAGAAAAACCTTATTAACTTGTAGGGCTTAAATATGTTAAGGCTTTTGTTATCCTAATTCTTTACATACAAATCGCAAATCATTGCGTCATTGTGTGTCAGAGGTGTCAAAATAAAACAGAAACGACGATCAGATCTTTTGACGTAACGTGAATCTAACGATTTAAATATTTGCCGCTGCAGTCATTTTCATGATAGCCGTCACTGCGGCCGGTATGTGCGGATACCGGTCATATAGGAAACCGAAGCTTTATAGTCCTTTCACAGTAATTTTACCTCTGATTTTGCATAACTGTCAAAATCACACTGATCTTTATTATAGGGACAATAAGGTTGCTGTTGTTGGGTGTTAAGTAACTTTGAAAGGACTGTGGTACTAGCATGGAATTAGTATGTACTATACATTGCCGCCTATTTGCATGTGATCGCCTGTATGTTTCTGAATATTCATGAAAAATTATCGAAAATTAACTTTAAAAGTTTTCATGTTATTATTTTTTTTATTTTTTCAATAGCGTTCGTGATATCTCCGATGTTATCGTCTCGATTTGGATTCTGTTTATTATTTTTAAAAGCTTATGAGAAAATTTGTCGTCTATGAAAAAAAAAGGAGGTGAAGACATTTTTTTCCAAAAAAAAAACGTGTTTATTATAAAAAACAAGTGAAAGTCCATAAAATCCCCCTATGATTATAAAAAAATATATATGTAATTGAATAACATGAAAAATATTAAAGATAGACTCCCCCTTTTATAGTCAATTTTCGATAATTTTGCATGAATATTCAGTAAAATACGGGCGGTCACATGCCCATGGGCGACATTGTATAGGTACTAGAGAGAGACCAGAGAACATTAATTGCTCTCACAAATACGACTTGGCACTTGGACAGTTTTGATCAGTGTCATTAAATAAATAAAGAATGCTGACGAGTATACCGTCAAAGCTGTTATAAACAAGACCCTTGAAAGGAATGAGAGGGTTTCCCTCCGTTTTCCTGTTTCCTGAACAGAACATTCGAGTTCTGATCTGATTGGAGCCTTTGATGCGATCATAATAAGAAAAATATTTTCGAAAAATCAGTCGTCGTTTGTATTTTGTCATTAAATGTTTTGAAGGAAATTCTGCTGTTATGGTATATCCTTTGTTTGTTTGGTTCATTGTTCCACGCTTGAAGCTATGCAAAAGAGTTTTTTTTAAACGTCATCATTATGTAGGCCTCGGTCTCTGACGCGTAAAATGTTAATGTTAAAAGACGATATTCTTCAACTGAATGAGAAGAAAACATGCATTAAACGCACACTATGTAGACAAGCATATTATAATTTGGATGATTTGTAAATGGTTTAATTGAAATAAATGCTTTGAGTTTCAGTTTGACGAATGTTGTCCAAAGTAAGGCTGCAAGAATCCATCTTAACAAAAGCTTTATTATCCTTGGCAGTCAGGTAAAAAAGTACCTATTCAAAGTATTCTAGTCTTAGGTACTACTAGCGTTGGGCACGCCACAATTGTGGTGATAAGTCCACTCTTTGAGGAGTGGCTAGAGAGGCCCCACGGCGTCCTCACCTTCCGGCTGACGCAGGTCCTCACCGGACACGGCTGTTTCGGGAGGTTCCTGTTCCGTATAAGGCGGGAGGAAACGCCCAGGTGTCACTACTGTGTGGATCGCCCGGAGGACACGGTGGAGCATACGGTGGAGGTCTGCCCTGCTTGGGCAGAGCACCGCCGTGTCCTCACGGAGGCGATCGGCGGCGGTGATCTCTCGCGTCCGGCCCTGGTTCAGGCCATGCTCCGGAGCGAGAGTGCATGGGAGGCCGTCACTTCCTTCTGCGAAGCAGTAATGCTGGCGAAGGAGGAAGCGGAGCGCGCGAGGGAGAGGCAAGATTCGCGCCCTCGCGCCCCTAGTCGCCGGAGGAGACGCCCCGGGCGTCGGGAGTCGCGAGCCGACTTCCGGCCACCGTAGGGGCGGGCTTGCGGACGGTGAGCAATGGGTAGCTCGCCGTCCGATTAGGACCAGGCCCGGATCGACGGCGCGTTGTGATCCACGCGCGCCTCAAAGAGATGTCACCACCAACTGACGGGGTCCGTAAGGGCCAATGCCTGTCAGGGTTGCGAGTTTGTCCGAAAGGGATATCGCGGCCCCTGCACACAGGCAACGGAAGGAACACGGGTGGGTTTTAGTCACTAAAAGTTTGACACACCCTCCCGCTCCGCCCAGAGCGGGAGAAGTTATTTGATAATTTCCCACCCTCAAAAAAAAAAAGGTACTACTAGCGTGGATAAAGTTAACATTATTCAATTTCATCTCTTGCGTCGTAACCAGCAATAAGTGCAAGAATAAGCTTATGCTGTTGTAATACGATTAGCTAGCCCGCAAGATTGGTCGCTAGTCGAGTCGCTATCAATCTTACTGGCTTACAGTAGGGTTTTACTGGTAGCATATCGAAGCTATTGATAGTACTTGTACAAACTAAAAATGTCCAAACTATACTTCTAAGTATACAATATTTTAGTATATAGAGGTACCTGATGTTGTTTGTTTCTAAAAGGTCATTATAAAAATTATTTCACGCTAAGTTACGCTTGCCGACCATTACATATCGAGACCCTTTCGTGCTTCGGAAGGCACGGTAAGCCGTTATGGGTCATCAGAAGCGCGAAAGTCTGACAACCACCAGTCTTGCCAAGGGGTATCGTATTACCCAGTAACAGAGTTGTGGAGATCAGCTAGGCAGTCGCATAAATAAATAAGAAGGTAATTTAAAAAATTTAACCGACTTCGAAAGAAATTAACTCAAAATTATGAAATAATTCCTTTTTTTGAAGTCTGTAATAAGACCCCACACAACAGACTGCTTAAAACGTTTCTCAATCGTTATCGGAAAATTATCTTTCGAATTTGATAACGGGAAATATTAGAGCCCTACGAACAGAGAATCATTCTAGACCCCATTTCCCTGAAAATATCAAAGTTCAATTATAAGCATCAATCTTGAAATCGATCTCCGAAGTCTTCACAGATATCGCTTAGTATCCATCATAGCCGTAAAACCGGAGATGTCTATTGTAAAAGTTTTAAAACGGTTTCATGAAAGTTTTCGGTTTTATTTCGGGTATGTCCGTGTGACAGTTCTGGTTTTAAGATTGCAGCGTGAAGGATTTAATAATGATAGTTTCGGTCGAGTCCGATTTTACCGGTTTTTTGTCCGGTTATACCCGAAATATCTCCTTTTTTGGTACTGTCAGTCTGGATAGTTACTTATAACTTTGTCCAAAGTGCCACAATGTAGGATTTCTATGAAACAAGAATGTTTTGGCGCCTCAATGACATTGACAGGGGGGCGTTGTTGGTAAACATTTGTGAAATTGTCCCAGAAATTGTAATAAAAAAAACATTTCGATTTTGTTCATGCGCCAAAATATCCTTGTATTGTTGTAGCACTCTCATAATTAGGTTAATAGATGCAATCGCGAAAAGTTGACGATTAAATATTTATTTAAATACAAAGATTCACTTACAAACTATACATATACCAAATTACATATAAATATAAGCACAAATAAATATACCCAAATACACAAATATACCTACCAAAACAAATATGTAAGACAAACAATGGGAAAACCATAATTTATAGTTCTTAATTAGATGCAGTAGGTACACTGTATAATTAATAGTGTTTCTATCTTTCTCTGGAGAGAAAAATTCCGCCATTTTGTTTTTTAGGCAACACAAGGAACTGTCATTAGGGATTCCGGATTCCGTTAGCTTCCGTGATGCTGAGAGCACGTTAAGCCGTAGTTCCGGATATCAGCAAATGTCTTTGAGCGTTTGAGTACATCGGAACCTTGTAGTGATTACACTCGAAAGTATAGATTCGTTGGAAGTTAGGTTCCTTTGATGGTCTTACGGACAAGATATATAATTTGTTCCAAAGGTTCTTTTCTTCTTTCGTTTGATTCCTTTACTTATTACAGCATTATCTCCTTTCTTCCACAGGTCAGCTCGCGTAGGCAAAACCTCCCTGGTCTCCAGGTTCCTGAGCACGAAGTTCGAGGACAGCTACACGCCAACCATCGAGGACTTCCACCGTAAACTGTACCGCATCCGAGGGGAGGTGTACCAGCTTGACCTGCTGGACACGTCGGGAAACCATCCCTTTCCTGCCATGAGGAGACTTTCATTTCTTACTGGTAAGTGCAGCTTTTGGTTTTTATAATAATCAGAGTTAAGACATTTATTTGTACAGATACTTTCGATTCTTAGTCAAGGTTCAAGAAACTAATTTGTTCAGAACTATGTATTAAAAACAAATAGTTGTTAATAGTTGCTATGTGTACAGGACAACTATTTTCTTAATGTCCCTCGGGAATCATCGCATTTCCGAATACAAACAAATGCTAATTTCCATGTCCAACAATGATTAGATTTATCGTGTATAATAATTTGAATTTAGAACTAAGTTCTTTAGCTCTATATAGTTCACACGGAAATCAAAACAATACAACAATAAAGTACTTAATTCTGAATTCAAATTATTATACACGATAAATCTAATAATTGATGGACCTAGAAATCAGCATTTGGAAATGCGATAATTCCCGAGGGACATTAAGAAAATAGCTGTACTGTAATTTTGTGTTAGTTTTTTGTACATAAGTTTTTTTTAAATTTTATGTGGAGTTTCTTGCCCGTTCTTCTCCATAAGAATCTACTACGCTTTGTAATAGGCAACTAGCTTCATCTTTCCGACTGACGGACCCCTTGACAATTCAGAAGTGCCTGTGATCGGTTTATTTGAAATACTTAAATGCTTTGAGTTTCAGTTGGAAATAAGTTCGGTATTCAATTTGAATAAAGCTTCGTGCAGACTAGCGCGACGCGACAGCGCGCCGCGACACCGGTTATAGTTATACCGTGAAGTTTTCTTAGAAATTGTATTGTTCGAGTCGCGTCGCGCCCTCGCGTCGCGCTGGTCTGCACGAGCCTTAAAGGTAGGTACTGAGTACCTATAGTTTCTCATAATACCCGCCGTTATGATCTAATACGTTCGGATAATTGTAAAAACGAATTCCTACCTACTTTGTTCCATAAATAGGAACAATAGAGGAAATTCAGAGAATAAAGAAAAGCGTCGTCAACTAATATGATCGAGAATTCTTTGAGAAATTCCGAAGGCATTCTCGAAATATCACGTCCTTTGTTATTGTTATCATTATCTCGTTCTAAAGATAAATATCAAGGAAAAAAAATCCAATAATAAAATTTAATTACTGTGTGTTTTAATTATCTGTAACTGCCTCGGTGATCTAGAAGTCGCAAGCAGTACTGCTGCCCGGGTCGGGCAAAAGAGGTATTGGGTTTTCTATCTGGAATTTGTCAGTAGCAGCCCGGAGTCTGGATGTGTGCCTGGTGACATGGTGGGACTTAAACATACTGCCCCTCTTTCCCTTCGTGGAAACAAGGTGTGATCTTATGTTATGTTACAATTTAATTATTCTTGGAAAGTGTCAGAAACTGTCGTGGAATTACTATTACTTATTTAAATTATTAATTCTATGGATAGGGTGTCGAATGATTACCCACTATTCCATGGTTTTATCCCCAAAATTAATGTGAAAAATCTAAGTAGGTAGGTTGTACCAAAAAAACTTATAGTTCGTTTTTTAATCCTAGATGAGTTTGACAGGTCAAATGTCAAACTCCAAATTGAAAAAACAAACAACAAAGATTTGAAATGTCAAATTACTATCTGGGATTAAAAAACGAACTTTAAGTACCGGGCATAAAGAAAGCAATTAATATAAAGCATTTTGGTTAAAAAAATTGCGACAAACGAAATAATAATAATCTTTATTTATCTCTCTTCACAAAGGTTCACATAGTTATAAACATAGAGACAATAATTATAGCGTTTTGACAAAAATGCACAAAATATGATCCTTTGTGAGAGATCGTCGGCGATCGTCGGCATCCATAATAGCATACCCTGTGCTACGGACCACTAATATCACCCACGCATAACAATAGTCTAAACGTGAGAAACGAATATATTAAATTTTAAAATCATTCACTTTACTGTTGCTCCGAGTATTTGTGCTAGGCCCACAGTGGACTAAAAATATTATCTTCGAGTCTATCAAAAAATTCAGTAGGTACATACTATAGGCAGTAGGGGTGGTTGGAAACGCTTATTTGATAAGCGTTTCCAACCACCCCAGCTGGCTATAGTACCTACTGAATTATACGTACAGTGGACTAAAAATATTATCTTCTAGTCTATCAAAAAAATCAGTAGGTACTATTGGCAGTTGGGGTGGTTGGAAACGCTTATTTAATAAGCGTTTCCAACCACCCCAACTAACTCGTTGGTTTAGTGGTCGAAAGCGCTAATGCTGAGCAAGAGGTCTTGGATTCGATTCCCAGGCCGGGCGAAGTGTTATTGGGTTTCTTCATCAGGAATCTCTTGATAGCTACGCGGAGTCTGGATTAGTGCCCGGTTGATGGCAGTAGGCTCGCCCCCTATAACATGGAACTTAAGACACAGATATACGAGTATGCCAGTGATCTTGAGTAGTAGGGTAGCTTGCGTGTTCTATACTGAGCCCACGCAACGCGTCGTACGTCCAGCCAGTAATAGGACTCGCCTGACAAGGAGCGCTGTCCCAAATTAGATGCATTATTAATTTATTATACATAAAAAAATGTATTTTAATAAAAAAAACGTATACTAAAAGATCAATAGTAAAATTATCTTTAAAATGGTGATAGTTTCGCAAAAATACGCTTGATACATTTTGCGTGATTCTCAGTTTTTTATCCGCGTTAGACATAACTTTACAAATTAATTTCACTATGTAATTAAACATAATCTAAAATATTTACATATTAAGTTATTATAAAAATGCTCTAATTTAACATATATTTTTTCCAAATCATTAACACTACTCGTTTAGACGTGATGAGATCAGCCGTTCGATTCTGTAAAAATATCACCGTGAAACTTAGGTGGAGTGAGCGTGAAGTGAGCTGTCAATAGTGTTAATCCCTAGCATCCTGCCGGTCGATTCTGTGGCAGTGACAGTTTACTTCACGCTCACTTCACCTAAGCTTCACGTTAATATTTTTACAGAATCGACCGACTGATCAGAGATCAGTATAACATTATTAAAAGTCGGTTTTCGTCGCCTTAAAAACATAACTGGCAAAATGAGGGTGTACTATAGGTACACCTCTGCCTAACCCTTTGGAAATTACAAGCGTAATGTTGTGTGTTATGTCCAACAAGCGTTTCGATGCACCATAAAGCGTGTACAAAAAACAGACCACTAGTGACAACTACACAATGTCTGTAGTAACTATGCTAATCGCATTTGATGGATGACGCTGCACGTTGTCTGTTATTGTGTCGTCCATTGCGATCACAATACCGGCTTGTGTACTCAAACCTGTGCATACACCCTGTGTTTTAGTGATGGGACATGTGATGAATGTTTTTGATCAAACTATGAATAACATAATAGTAGTTTATGAAACTGTTATTCTATTTTTAAATTTCGGTATTGTGTTTATAAAGTATGTAAATATAAACTCGTTTTAAGTTCATAATTCGAATATTACGATATGAGAGTAGATAAAATAACATTACGCCTGTATTATGTTGGTTGTTGTACTGTAAGTTAACACGTTCAGTGCCGGGAGCCCTCCTGGAGGGTTCACTCAAGTCGCATAAGGGATGATTTTAAATTATGTTTTGTGTTGCGTAATGTAAATTATTTTGAATACTATTATAAAGAATCTTTTTTTTTTGTTCTAACTGAACAGACAGCTGTGCTGCTGGGGAGTTTGTTGCGCCACTTCTTCCCAACTAATGCAATAGGAAGTGGTGAAGGGTGGGCGTTTTGGGGGACTGTCTTATGTAATTGACGTTCGAAAAGTGCTGATTCTCAGCCTAGTTTGAATAAATGACTTTTGCTTTTTATTTTATTTTATTTTGAATTTTGTTGCCAGGAGCCCTCGTGGAGGGTTTATTTAAATATAGGTTTTTCTTAGCGATTTCGGCATTATAAACTGTGAAAAAAAAATCTGTTGTATATTTTAACAAGATTTCAAACTTAATGCCGGTGACACTCCTCGAGGGTTAACTTTAGCGCAAACATAATGCCGGTGATCCTTCTGGAGTCATCTTGCAATATATGGTGGCATGGTGTATGAGGACGGAAAAATTGGTGGAGTCAAAAGTGTTAAGCTACGCTTGCCACGGTCAGTCTGTGGATGAGTGACCATGTTAACATACCGCGATCACTCCGTGCTTCGGAAAGCACGTTAAGCCGTTGGTCCCGGCTGTCATTCTTGGATCTTTGACAGTTGTTACGGGTCATTAGCCCGAAAGTCTGACAACCAGTCTCACCAAAGGGTATCGCGTTACCCAGTACCTAACTGGGTTATGGAGGTCAGATGGCAGTCGCTCCATGTAAAATGCTGGTATTCAGCTGCATCCGGTGAGACTGGATACCGACCCCAACATAGTTGGGAAAAGGCTAGGCAGATTGATTGAACATAACATCTGCATTATGTTGCGTTATTCATAGAATTCACAAAGAGTAGGCATAGATGTTTTAGTACATCCACATTTCGCCAGATATGTTTAATTAACTCAATGATAAGCGTGCTAGCGTATGTCACTAACCGAGCACGAATCCTCCTCCGGGCTGGCATAGAGAATTCATTCTTAACGAAAAACCCAATAACACCTTGCCCTTTTTTTGAGGGTGGAAAATTATCAAATAACTTCTCCCGCTCTGGGCGGAACGGGAGGGCGTGTCAGACTCTTACTGACTAAAACCCACACGTGTTCCTTCAGTTGCCTGTACGTGGCCAGGGGCCACGGCATCCCTTTCGCGACCCCGGCAGAATAACACCTTGCCTAACATGGGAATTGAACATCGTTTTTTTTTTTTTTTTTTAAACTTTGCCCCACACTTAGAATTTCTTCTTGTATCGTGGGTGCGTTTACAAACATAGAAACTCACATACACTAACACCCAGACCCGGAACAACTACTTGCAGATCATACAAATATTTGTTCCGTGCGGGTATCGAACCCGCGACACGTTACGCAGCAGTCGATCGCTCAGTCACTGCGCCAACCGTGTCGTCAAAGTTATCATGCTTGCAACCACTACGTCAACTAGGCAAGTATAGTATAGGGTATACCGTAGGTAAATAATAGAACAGCAACTTTTGACGTTGATGTCATAAAATTCGAAATTCCACTTCAAATAATGTTGTTCGCTATAAAACCGTTGTTCAAAACTGTCCCAGCCACAGCCTACAAATATTTGTATTTATTAATTCAATAGCACCAGTTGAATTGTTTGCAGTCGCCTACATCCCTAGTCCGCATCCGTAATAGTCGCTTTGTGAATGTATACGAGTTTCAATGGATTTCCGAGACTCAACTGCGTCGTATTACTTGTGTATGTAACAACGAGTAAAAAGCCCAGTGCCCTCAACTTTGTGGGTGTTCTGCGGCTCTCTAATAATTAGTGATGGTTAGAATATTGAGTGTGTTTATTTTAGCTACCTAATTATTTTCTAGTAAGGTAGAAGAGTTTTTAGGGTTCCGTACCACAATAGCAAAAAAAAAGGAACACTTGTAGTATCACTCGTGTGTCTGTCTGACTGTCTGTCTTTTCGTCTCTCTGAGCGAATTTGCTCTGAATCTAATAGACCGATTTAGTTGAAATTTGGTACACATATGTATTTCTGTGACCCAAACACGGACGTGTGCGTAAATAAATGAATTTTTAGTTTGGGGGTCACTTTTGGGGGACAAACAAGTAAAAAAAGTATATATATTTACCATTCACACCCCCCTCCCCCTTATCTCTGAAACTATAAAATTCTGAAAAAATACAAAGAATGGGATTACTCATAGATTGCAGGAACATCTATAAAAAGTCTATGGTCATAAAATAACATGGTAAATCTCTCAATATTGTACGTGTGTGTTGGAATGTATGGGAGAACATGTTTTTCAACTACAATGTTCAGTTTGTATTTGGGATAAATTCATCCCAACCAAGGAACTCGTCATGGTGCGTGGTCCGGCACGCTTTTGGGCGGTTTTTGTTGGTTTTCCGCAATAGGTATAAAGATTTTTATCAGGTTTTCCTTTTTGTTTTCGTGTAATAAGGTGTAAGTTTCACCAGCCTGTCTTACCAATACGTTATAAGTACAATAAAGCGTTCAGTAAATAAATAAACCTCGCGATTCATCTGTTTTAAAATCCATGGTAGGCTAGCGTTATCTGTCAGTCAATCAATATTTGCATGATCGCTTGTAGTCCAGTGACACATAATAAAATTCATGTTTCATTTGCATACTGAAATTGAGGAGTCACATTGAAAAATCTCTAATTGAAGTGATGTCAAATATTTTTCTTCAAAGCATGCCTAGCCTTTTCCCAACTATGTTGGGGTCCGCTTCAAGTCAAACCGGATGCAGCTGAATACTATGGATCCTATCTGATCTCCGTGTGAAGTACTGGGTACCACGATACCCCTTGGTAAGACTGGTAGTAGATTCTTCAAAGCGTCGTTGATTAATTACTTATCGAACTTCCAGATGAAAGTCACGTAAATTCGCTCAGAAAAAACAACAAGTAACACGAAGTCAAGTTAATATTTGTAAACGTTCAAAGGTGAAATAATTTTCAGCCCGTTTCCGACATGTTCGCACATATCACAGTATTAAAACTTTGAAGGGTTAAATAATAGAATAACTGCAGAAGATCAACTCATTATAATCACGGAGAATTTATACAAAGTTGTAGCAAACAATTTACGCATTTCACACAATAAGGAGAAATGCAATGTCCTACCCCACATAAACATCGAAGGAACCCAGAATAAATAATTATTTTGGAGTACGTATTAGGTATTTATGTTACACCGGCCATGTCTTGTCTCTGCATTTAATCATTAGGTCAGCCCTTGCACAGTCTTTTGTGTGTCTGTACATATTTTTTTTGTAAAAATTATTAAGATACGAGAGAACTGAAGCGAACAGTCAAAAAAGCAATCGTATAAACTTTGCTCGGCCGAAATTGTGTGTATGGCAGATGTATGTTCCAGGTTTCGCTATTTCCTGCCGGGATTGCGAGTTTGTCCGAAAGGGATATCGCGGCCCCGGCACACAGGCAACGGAAGGAACACGGATGGGTTTTAGTAAAAGTCTGACACGGCCGGCCCGCTCCGCCCAGAGTGGGAGACGTTATTTGATAATTTCCCACCCCCAAAAAAAAAAAAAAGTTTCGCTATTTGTGTTTGTAACTACCCACCACACAGGAGAAATCACAGAGTGAATACTATTTTAAAAGTTTGCTCGAAGTTACTATAATTAGGGATTTGTTCCGCATTCGCCTCACAAAGTTCGCGCCACATTTGATATTCCTTGTTCGCCCAGCATTTTGGTCCTTATTCGCCTCATTTTTTTGATTGAAACTTATGCTTTTAAAGTAGGTACTGACAGATAAAAAAAATCGTTGCTTAAGAGCGTTTATTCTGAAAGTGGGCAACGTCGCAAAATTGCTGTCAAATATTTCGCCGACGTTCGTTTGACGTTGCCAACTTTTAGGATAAACGCTCTTAAATATTTATACCCGACTGTAAACAAAAGTAATATATGTATACATATTTTCCTCGACTATATACGTATATAAAAATAACGTTATGTGCTGTACGTATGGGTTCCTTGATTCCTTCGTAGAATCTGAAAGGTTCGATATATTTTAATAATCGAGGTAATTAAAACTGAACCTTCTGTCCTTCTTTATTTAGTCCTGAAACTTAGTAAAAACAAAAGTTCGCATGTATCAGACAACATGGCGTATGCGAAGGTAACGTGTATTGTTTGTTATCATACCTCGCGTTTAAACTATGTTAAACATTGCGCAACTTGAGTTTTTGTATGTAATTTTTTTACTACAGGTGTAAGTCCGATTGTCCGTATATTTTCAGGTTTTAAAGTTGTAGAATCTTTGTTTAATTTCTGCTCGTAATGGAACATGTAATTCTGCACCTGTAAGTTCAAAAAGCAAATTATCTGCCAACCCTTTTATGTTGGGGTCTGCTTCCAGTTTAACCGAATGCAGCTGAATATCAGTATTTTACATAGAGCGACTGCCTATCCGAGTACTTCCACAACCCAGTTACTGGGTAACACTATACCCCTTGATACGACTAGTTGTCGGACTTTTGAGCTTCTGACAACCCGTAACGACTGCCAAATGATCTATGAATAACACCCGGGACCAAAGGCTTAACGTGCTTTCTGAGGCAACAGCAACAAGGTTTATTCAAATCGGTTTCTGAAAACCTGAGCGAGAATCTGATTAGTAAATCTGCTGTCGCTTCTTATTTTAGTTGTCAACTGCCATACTAATCACCTAACAACATATTAACAAGCAGATCAATTGGCTATCGATCCTTTCGATTACATAGCATAATCACCTATAATCTTCCCACTGCTGGGACACAGACCTCTCTATGAGAGATTACTGCCTCTCTATGAGAGATTACTGCCTCTCATAGAGAGGTCTATAATCCACCACGCGGGCCCATTGCAGTTGGTCGATGTCACATGTATTCGAATTTTTGGTCCTAGGACATGCCGGTTTCTTTCACCATTTTGATAGCAGTGGTGATGAAATCATGCGTATATATGTGCATAAACACATACAATGCTTGAAGAACGGAAAGTCATCGTGTAGTCAGTCCGTCAGTAATGTGATCACTATGACCCAGTTAGTCAATAACCACACGAAATGAAAAAAGACTACGAGCAGTGTCTTAATTAAACAGACTTCTTAATAATAGGGGTTCAAATATGAAATTGACGTTTTAACGAACTGGCCACTTTGAATTAAAATTAAACCTGCATGGTGTGACGTTCCAGAGTGAAACTTTTTCTCAAGATAGCGTGATAGCAAGATAGCGAATGATGACATTCGATTGTTTGACTTTCAATTGTTTTTTCATTCAGTTTCTAAAGTAAAGATGGATACACTGAAAATTAGAGTATTTTTTTAATACGAGTACCAAGGTTGAACTTACCGCAGCAGAAGCAGCTCGCAATATCAATGTTGTGTTTCCAGAGGATACGGCTAATGAACACACCTTGTGATTTTGGTTTGCTTTCGTTGTCGAAATTTTGACTTGAAGAATAAACCCCGAAGAAAACCAGCCACTTAGGTAAATAACGAATAAATGAATGCGATGGTCGAAGCCGATCCGTATCAAACTACCAAAGAATTAACGGCATGGTTTGATGTTAGCATACTTGAAATTTTTTTTTTGAATTTTTCAGTACAAAACGGCAATTTCATATTTAAACCCTTAATACTTAGAAAAAAAGAAAAATCGTTTATTTGTCACAGAAACACGTGCATAAAAAAAAGATAATAAACTCGAGTAGATACGATAACATAACGATGCTAAACGATAACAGTACAATAACAAGTACAAAACAGAAATACTCGGCAGCTGCTAGCACGTCATGACAGTGACAAGAGATGGAGACCCATAGCACAGCGCTGATTTTCAGTGGTCACTTACATACAGGAACACCGCACTGCATTAAAAAGTAGAAAATTAGTTCAAGAAAGTGCATGTTACAAAGGTGTAAAAATACATATTAAGTACTGGTCATTGTTACTTTACCTTACCTTTGAAGGACGCATTTCACCGTTCCCTCTCACAATAAAGTCGCGTAGTCAAGTGCAGATAAACGAGAAATGCCTTTGTCTACCTCACCTTTGCCCTTAGGGGTGGTACAGACTAACGTAAGCGTCGCGCGTAGCGTTAGCTCTACGTGAGTCTTTGTTGAAAAGTAAAGTCAGACTTCACGTATTGCAGCTTGCAAGAAACTAATAATAACGAATATTTTTTTTACATCGATATTTTTTATAGTACTGTTTTTTTACTGTGACAGTGAAAGGTCGTTTGAACGGAACGTGTTAAAGACTTGAAAAGGATTTCGACATCTAAAAACCTGTTATTTATTTTAATTTATGTATTAAGTATATCGCTAAAATTGGATGGTTAATTTGGGGAGTCAGAAGCCTGAAAGTCCAACAACCAGTCTTACCAAGGTGTATCGTATTATCCAGTAACTGGGTTGTGGAGGTCGGAAATCCATGTAAAATATTGGTATTCAGCTGCAGACTGGAAGCTGACGCCAACATATTTGTGAACAGGTTGGGTAGATGATGAAGAAATGGTTAATTTGTAGCACTTATATAAAGTTAGGCAATAAAAATCCTTCACATTTATGAGGCGCGATTCTCTAGCTGATGTGCGTTACGCAGCGTTAGCCCTACAAACATCTGCCAAGTATCTAATGGTCAACGTCCATGCGAATGGTTAATAACAACTTAATGGTCTCAATTTTATTCGGAAGGGATAATGTAGACCGGGGTTTAGTGTCGCAGACCAAATTGGAGAAATAAAACGTGGAATGTATGGCGTTTAGGCATTGCATTGTGTTGGTTGGAGGTCAACATGGGAATGTTGGAATTGTTGAAGGAAATATGTTATTTAGGCCGAATGCTTTGATCATTCATTAATTGTTTTGTCGTATTGGTAATGAATGGTCTTTTTACCAATGGACCTTTCTTATGTTATAACTAGCTGATACGCGCGGCTTCGAATTATTTTTCCATAGTAAAAGTAGGCTTAATTAATCCTTGTAACATCAGCTAGGTATCTGCTATTGAAAGTCTCGTCAAATGTGATCCAGTCGTTTCGGAGATTAGCCGAAACAGACATACAATTTTTTTTTAACTGTTTTATTTATTATAAGTAGGTAGTTAATTGACTCAGGAGTGACTTTGCAAAAATCCATTATAAATTACAACAGACGACGTAGCTTAGCTGCTCTTAAAGATTCATAAAGCACCCTGTAAGAAATCGACACGTGCTTCACCTCTCAACGAGGCATCCTCAGGATAACGATTGTCTTGTTGCGAACCCGGACCCGACGTGTTGCCAAGTGAAGCGTCGAGCGCAGTGTAACTGACTGCGCTCGACGTGTCGATTTCTTACAGGGTTCTTTATGACTCTTTAAGAACAGCTGCGCGGATTAGGTTACTAAATATACGTCGACTATTGGTCGTTTTTTTTTTACTTTCAAATGCATTTAGTAAACATGTTATTTTGACATCTCAACTCAACTTCAATTTTATATATTTGTAGATATTTATAGATAATAAGACCAGCCCATTATTGTCCCTCTGCAGGACAAAGGACCCTTCTCTCAAAGAGAAGGCATGAGCATTGATTCCCACGCTTGCTCAAGGTGGGTTGGTGATTTCCGAGTTATCTATATTAACTTTATCAAGTCTAAGTTCCCTCACAACATTTTCCGTCACCGTATGGCAGCTACAACAGCATTGTTGAAGGAAATATGTTATTTCCACCGAATGGTTTGACTATTCATTTATTGTTTTGAATGCTTATATGAAAAACCTTTCTACCAATGGACATTTATGATAATAACAGCCTATTTTAATCCCACTGGAGGGCAAATGTCTCTTCTCATACAGAGAAGGCATGAGCATTGATCACCAACCTAGCTTAAGGCGGATTGGCGACAATAAATAAAAACCCCGGCAATACTAATGCATAGGAGTATTTGGAACTATCAAATAAATCCTAGCATCGAAATAAATAAAAAAAATGGACTGATTAAGGGTTTTGCCAATCTTTGATTAACTATAGGGACTAAACTATTGTATGCAGACAGGGATTTCGGATATGCTCCACCTTGTATTACGGTTTCCAAGTTTACCAAGGTTTCCTCAAAATATTTTCCTTCACCGATGACAGCCTTTCTTCTGTCAACTTCCAATCATTATCTTACGCGCTAATAAAATATAACTTAGCTCCGAATTTTCACAAACCGGACCGACATTCGAAAACATGAAGATTTTAACCCGATTTGGGATTGCAGCCTACACGATCGTATCGGTTGCGGTGCGGAAATCGAGCTCACAATCTATGCACCAACCTAAATTGAACACTCTGCTATTGCATCGTTGGGGTCAAATATGCGTGCGATCGAATCAGAAATGAAGAGAGCCGTAGGAGAACCAAGGCTGTGACCAAGGTAACCGACATAGCCCGAACAATTGCCAAACTTAAGTGACAGTGGGCAGGGCACATTGCTCGCAGAACAGATGGCCGATGCGTCGAAAGGTTCTGGAGTGGCGACTGCGTACCGGAAGACTTAGCGTTTGCAGGTCCCTCAAAAGGTGGAAAAATGATGACTTGGTGGCTGTAGGAGTCCATTGGATGCGAGTAGCACAGAACCCGAAGTAGCGATGCTTGGCGGAGGTCATGTCCAGCAGTGGACGTCTTTTGACTGAAATGATGATGATGCGTGCGATCTTTTCAGAAACACTACATCGAATACTCAATGTGGCATCGGGTAGCTCATGACCTAAAGAAAATTTAAAATCTTTCTGTTAACCAACACCTCTGCCTTCTCCTTCGTGGAAAATGATGTTGCTGATGTTATATTACACGTTTTGTTAACATTATTTCTAAAACTGTAACCACAAACTTACACGTAACTCCTTCCATATGAAGGAACGTAAAACAATTTACGGTCGCTATAGAAACTCATAGACTCCATTCACACGCCCCCCCGCGTCGGTGTTACTCAAACTTTGCCAGATTTATGGGACAATAAATAGTTTTTTATGTTCAATTTCTACCCGAACACCGTCCGTATCGTAATATGGGGAGAGTTTTGGGGAAAAGTGATATGTTGAGAAGTTGGTATGTGTTATTATTACTTTTCTGAGGGTTTTAAATACTTGATAGTTTTATTGCTTGAAGAAGACGATATTGATTCTATTGTTTTAAGACGAGGCGAGGCATTCTCACTAGAGAATGGGCAGTAGCGTTCTCTATGCATTTTAACACCATACTGCCATCGCCAACCCGCCTGCCAAGCGTGGCGACCATGGCAAACCCCCCCTATTTGGGGCAGGCCTATGTTTAGCAGTGGACGTCTTTCGGCTGAAATGCTGATGATGATGAAGACGAGGCGAGAGAAGGGTGCATTCTGTGGCTGTGAGAGCCATATAAGCATGCTGGCACCCTCATAATTAGCCTTTAAATTTCCCATTAGGGTTGCCAACCCTACTATAAAATATATTAGAGTACCCTGCTATATTAGAGGCCTAAATACTATATTTCTAAATAAAAAATATAGCAGGCGAAACTAATAATTATATTTTTATTTCTATACAAAATGGAGAAATAATCGCAATAGGACCAGTATTAATCTCATAAAAGCTGAATTAATGGTATTTTGTAACCTTAATTTAGAGTGTAAAAATTGTTATGAGACGTATAAAAAACAAAACATGTTAATAAAGGTTCATACTCAAAGTATATTTTAAATAATAAAATGTAAAAAAAAAAAACTACTTTATTTTTTCGCCTTATAGGTACTATATTTTTATAGGTAATGGCTAAGAAAATACTATATTTGATATAAAAAAAGTTGCCAACCCTAGTTCCCTCTGCTGGGACACAGGCCTCCTCTCGGTGAGAGAGAGTGGCCGAAGTCCAACACGCGGGTCCCGTGCGGGTTAGTGAACCACGCTTGTTGAAAGCAATTGTCATTGCTAGTGCATTTTATTTGTGCAGAATATAATACTTCTACACTATTTTAACATAGCGTACAACTTTGGGGGCCTTTACCCTTCATTGGCCCACCTTGTGGAAGGTCTTCGAACACTGCGCTTTCTAATACTAGATACGAGAAGAACAAGACCGGTCGATGTGGCGTCGCTCGGGTGAGGCCATTGAGGTTCAATGTAAACCAGAGCAGATACCGCGAACAAAATTTTTGCGTCACACGTTGTGGTCCATGGACCACAAACGTGACAGTCACTCCTGACGTTATGGTGCGCAGTACGCACCGCGCAGTTATCACACTTGACATCGAAGGGGCACATTTTTTGTTCGCGGTGTCTGCTCTAGTTTACATTGAAGCTCAATGGGTGAGGCATATATCCAGCTGTGGAAGGGTTTCAGCTGAAATGATGGTGATGCATAACTATGTAGAGAGATTGGCAATTGTTTTCCTCAAAGAATCAATAATGTATAGTCGGCGCGTGACTGCTAGTCACACTGTCATAACCTACCTTTATGTCTTCCAAGCCTTAAACTAATAATGAAGCATGTGACGTCAATAGCAGGTATTAAGCATAGTAACTGGGCTATCGAGCTCTGCTCTGGTGAAATAGAGAATGCTCATTTAATAGTACAGGATAGTTCATACTAATTCCATGCTGCCATGATAGTAGGTACTTACTAATTCCATGCTGCCATGTCATTATTCTAAGGCCATATTGTTCTAAACTTTGTGCGACCGAGCTCTGCTCGGGTGAAATACAGAGAAAACGAATTTTCCTAGATATGAGACTTAGCTAGATCGAGTTTTCGACCCCGTGAATCTCTATATTGCAACTTTCATCGAAATCGTTAGAGCCGTTTTCGAGAACGTGATTACAAATATATATATACAAATTTTGCTCGGTTAGTAGTATAGGATAAGCTGGATTGAAAATTATATTTTTATCCTAGAAACACTGCCACAAAAGTATCTGAGGATAAGGATATTTTTAACTCCTACACACGAACCCTTTTTACTGTGGCTGGCAGTTGACAGGTCGGGCCAGGGTCATAATCAGCTGACAGCCGGAGCAATATTGACCGTCCCTCAAAGAGTTTTAATTTCCCCTCGGTTGGTATTGTGTCAATATTCTACATTTTTGTTGAAGACTGAATATTGGTTAGTCGAGGTCGCTTTATTAAAAATAATAAAAACCAGCCAAGTGCGTGTCGAAGGGTTCCGTAGTTGGGATGAATTTATCCCAAAAACAAACTTAACATTGTAGATGAAAAACATGGTGTCCCTTACATCGATATACGGCACGGTCGATTCTTCAACTGCAAATGTAAGTCTGTAATCGCAAAAAAAAAATGTGTGTTAAGACTACAAATTAAAGATTTCCGGACTTTTTCCTTTATTATGTGCTGTGAGACATTGCTTCCTGCCAAATTTCAGGATTCTACGTAAACGGGAAGTACCCTGTAGGTTTTGATTTATTTGCGAGTATCAAAATATGTCCCAAATGGCTGTATTTTTCTATTGCATTGACTTAGAAGCTCGATTTTGTTAGAACTCCAAGGGACCTTAGACTTACGTATTTGATATTTATTTCAACTGGAACCACGCGTTCCTGAGAAAAAGGGTCTCGACAGACTGACAGATAGACGGACAACGAAGTGATCCTATAAGGGTTCCATTTTTTTCTTTTGAGGCACGGAACCTTTTTTTTTTGAGTTTGGTAAATTATCAAATAACTTATCCCGCTCTGGGCGGAGCGGGAGGGCGTGTCAGACTTTTACTGACCAAAACCCACCCGTGTTCCTTCCGTTGCCTGTGTGCCAGTACCGTGATATCCCATTCGGACAAACTCGCAACCCTGGCAGGCATTGGCCCTTACGGACCCCGTCAGTTCGTGCTGACATCTCTTCGGGACCCTAAAAAGGTATTCGGATCAAATATCCGAGCAATTGGCGATACCTATCAGCACCGCACTCCAACAGGGGATCCTCCATCATTAGTCGTAGAGATAGAAAAATATCGTTGACAGTTTTATATGGAGTCACGATTCTCAGCAGTGAGAGCGATTGAAAAGACCGTAGTAACTATGTTACTTTCCTACAACTGGTACTTAAGAGCGTTTATTCTGAAAGGGGGCAACGTCGCAAATAGATGTCAAATATTTCGTTGTTTTGATTAATTTGCTAATATTACTGTATGGAAATAAGAAATATGGCTAACTAGAATATTTGATTATGAAATGCAAAAATTAATATCGTTTTAGGAATTTAATTAAACACTAATTTAAAGTTAACAAAGAAAGACTTTTTAATCAAACAATTAAGTTACAACAAGAACCGATAGGGAATAGCAAAGTGCGCGCCGCCGGGTTTGGGAATGAATCGGTGGTCACGGTGCGCGCGGTCTTATATGGACTCGATCATTATGTTCCGGGCTGGCCGGAGGGGTGTAGGTTGGAGATGCAGCTGACAATCGTAACACCCAATATTTAGTTTTAGAATGTAAAAAAAGTATTTCGAAACTTTCCAAATGCCTTTATTACACTTAAAACGGATACAATATCAAATTTAATGTTATAATTGCAATTCATTATTAATATTCTAGTTCCCTAGATAGCCACATTTCTAATTTCTATACAGTAATATTGCCAAATTATTCAAAACAGGTAAATTTTTGACAGCTATTTGCGTCGTTGCCAACTTTCAGAATAAACGCTCTTAAGGGAGATTCAATTTTTTTTTAATATTAATATATGTTTGCTTTATTTCTTTATTAGACATATTTTCCCAAGCGACTGTTTATCTCAGCGACGTGCAGTTGTAGTCGCAAAAATAAAAATATGTCTTAGGTACATCTTTTTTCTCAACGGTATTAAAAATAGAGGCCTTTTTGATTCAGATTCAGATTCAGATTCAGATTCTTTATTTGTTAACATAGGTAGTTACAAACAGGCGTTACATTCTCATATGTGCTCTATGTTTTGCCATTTGGCGTACAAATATGATGATCAATTTTACATTTAATTATTAATTATCTACATTGACATTGACATTATAATCATTGTTTTTGTTTGTTAAGGTAGTTTTTCTTTCTTTATTTCAAGAAAGGATAGAAAGTATGTACCTTAGTTAAAAAGGTAATAAACATAAAAATCAAGAAAAATCTTTATTTGAGCAAAGCAATTCCGCCAATGAGTTCTGCTACCAAAGTAGGTACCTAAGAAAAATATTTCCCTAGGTAAAAAAAGTAAAAGCGATCATAATCTATTAATATCAAAATTAGCAATTTTCCTTTTAACATCTTCAATTTAAAAATCCTATTTAATGCGTATTTTTATCGGTTTAATTTAAATGAAGTCGTCGTTTTGGGCAAGAACAATGAAAATTCATCCTTAATCCTTGATCACTAAGGATGAAAGTAGGTAGACGTTTCTGTAATTAGTAACTAATTTGGGGAAAGTTTCTTTGATCAGTATTTGATTAGGGTCGTGATTTGACGTCACTCGGGACTTAGAGGTCTCATTAGTGAGTAGGTACCTCTTTTAGTAGCCAGTTTTGTTGCTGACGTGTATTTAAGAGATGAGCAATGACAAAAAAAATATTTAGTTACTATAAGGAAATAGAATTTAAGATGAAAACTGTTAGACTCTTTCATCATCTCCGGATAAGTTCCGGATAAATTATTAAGAAGATAATAAATTTAACTGAGAGTGCCTATCCCTCAGTTGAAAAACCAAAAAGGCCTTTTCGAAAACTGTAAAAAATGTTTCTGTTATAAACTTATAACTGATATAAGTTTTATTAATTATTTTCTCAATGATGATGATGCCATCTTGCTGATTTCTGCCGCAGCGACTGCGCTCTAATGGTGGTAACGAGCTTAGATGAATGTTTCAATTAATGCATTATTTTATTATAGAATTGTTTTTTTTTTGTTTCTATTTGCTGTAGGTACACTGGACGCCTTTAACTTTTACGTCCGTTTTTCACATCGTTTTCACATATAATAATAAATTCAACATTAATTATGTAATATTTTTCTAACAATATAATTTAAAAAAGAGTCCATGGAGTGTCTTGAGGAGTTCGTGGTTAAGTAATAACAGCCAGACGTGTCGATCCATCAGGCTATGCTTGTCGGGTTGGCGAGACTCCTCCGTGCCTCGGAAAGCACGTTAAGCTGTTGGTCCCGGCTGTCATTCGTGGATCTTTGACGGTTGTTACGGGTCGTCAGAAGCCCGAAAATCTGACAACCAGTTTTACTAAGGGGTATAGTGTTACCCAGGAACTAGATTGTGGAGGTCAGATAGGCAGTCGCTCCATGTAAAATACTGGTATTCAGCTGCATCCGGTTAGACTGGAATCCGACCCCAACATAGTTGGGAAAAGGCTAGGCAGACTGATTGTCAATGGAGTTTCTTGCCCGTTCTTCTCCATAGGTACCTACCTCGCTTTGGAATGGGCAACTAGCTTCATATTTCTGACTGACCGACTCCTTGACAATTCAAAAGTGCCTCTAATTGGTTTAATTGAAATTAATGCTTTGAGTTTGAGTTAGAATGTGTAGTCAGGAAAACAAGAGAAAGAGAAAACAAAAGAAACATTTTATAACACCACACCATCCAATCAACATCAAATGTTTACTAAAATATTAATTATAAACGTATTTCGTTGTATAAAAACTAAGGAGTCCCCGATGAACGAGTAATTTATCAACGTCTGTCCCAAAATGTTGAACCTTGAGGCGTTTTAGCACTTTAAGTACTTGTAAATATTGGTATAGGTATACGCGGTTCATTGTCCTATTGCCCTCGGGAAATATCTGTACTTCTTTATAAATATTTTCCATATTTTTATGAAACAATTTATTTTGTCTATTAACGAGGTAATAGGCATGATGAAAATAAACTCAATTAAGTCTGTTATTCAGATAATAAAATACGAGTAATATTAGACACGTATTTTTTCTGATTTATTATAATAAAAAATTACTTAACAACAACATTGTCATTTTTTTTTAGATTGAATACGAGGCTTTTGGCTACTTTTGTAGGGGTGTATTTTATGTCTTTTTATCTTTGTATGTGCGTTTTTTTTGTGCAGAATAACCAATTTTTCTTTCTTTATTTTACTTAGATAAATAAGGCATTGAAGTTAGTGGGGAGTAGGGGATAGGGGCTTACTACGTCACATCTAATTATAAAACTACAAAACTGTGACGTCATGCCACATTTTAACTCAATGTATCGCCGTAATTTTTCGACTATGTAAAAAAAGAAAAAATACACGTGTTCAATATTTTTTAATAATCTACTTGACGGACAATTTTTTTTTTACTTGTTATCCTTATGCGTAACACATCTACACTGGCAATGCCATTAATTTTGACTATTCAACAACATTAATTGCATAATTTACGTTGTCCTGCAATTTTACAAACATACAATTAGAAAATAGATTAGGAATGTCCTTCAAAATCCTTCGGATTGTCATGAGATTGTGTTAAAATTGCTGGTCGTCGATCCACCTTATATCATAGTGGTCATCGCCGTTTAAAGACACTTGCGACGTTCTAAGGGACGAGTCACACCGGAATGGCGGCGGCCGCTAGCGGCTGCCAGCGTCTGCCAGCGGCCCCCGGCGTCGCACTGGCGGCCTCGCGCGACCTCCAGATCCCACGCGCCTAGTCTCCTCTTGACTAGTTTAGTTTCTACATTACACACGCGCGGCCACCCGCGGTGCCGCGAGCGGCCTCACAACCTTTTCAAGCTTTTCAAGCGATACTGGTCTTTTAAGTATGTAGATAAAGTTTAAAATTATTTCACACTGAAAGTGCTCGCCGCGTTGTTACCGGCCGCTGCCATTTGGGTGTGACTCGGCCCTAAGTTTCTTACAAATGCGTTCTCATCCCTAGAAACAAAGGAGAAATATGTAATGCACAAAAAAATCTCGAGGCTCTCAAACCAGAATTAATTAATCATTTTATTTAAATAAAAAATGTACATTATTAAATATTCTGAAAAAAAAGATCAGATTTCTCAACCACAAACACATTCATGTATTTAAAAGCTAAGCAATTTATACTGTAAAAACCTATTAAAGTTCAAATAACTTTTACCAGAACATTTTCTGTAACTGCATTCAAAAAATAAAACAAAATGTCGTGTGACTGCGTGTGAAGCTCGTTAAAGTATCGGATTTTGTTGAAACTGCTGCAAAATGTTCTGATTTTTTTATTTTTTCAGTTTATTTATTTATTAGGGCTACCAAAACAATATTTAACAAGCTACGTGGCTTAGAATAGCCTTTTGAAAATCAGCTTTAAGTTTATCTTCAAATATATGTCGTGATCTCAGCAAAGAATAAAATTTCCCGTTAAAAATGTTCGTGTGCCGAGAAAAAAGAAAGAGTAGCCTTTTAAAACCGTAGTGGGAGTTAGATATAGCGGTTAAGGATTTGTCAAGAGGGTGGTTAAAAAGATTTTTCTTTATAACATAGACAAATTACTTAAGTAGTGGTTACGTTTTAGCAAGGCAATGGTGATCTTTGTATTTTCCTTAAAGGCGTGTACAGTACGACACAACTTAGATGTAAGAAAATTTGCATTCATTCATTTCAATTTTACGAATGTATTTGTGTAAATGACTTTACAAGTTATTGCGTTTTCGTAAAGATCATTTTCACCTAAAGCAGTAAAAAGATCGGTGATTTTGAAGACGCACTCAGTTCGGATGGTGATCGGTTTTACGAATTTTGCCGATGCTACATCTAAGTTGTGTCGTACTGTGTGCAAGAACAAACAAAACATGGGGAACACGAACATCGGACACGGAACATTTGGGCCGTGTGGACGTAAATTGGCGAAGCGAACACGAACACAATACGAACAGTTGACTTGTGTTCACGCTCAACCGCCCCAGTCTCTTTAGTGGTGGTGATCTGCTATAAATTATTCCTAGTGCAGACACCAGTCTCTCAAAAACTTAGTCACGTAATTTTTAAGCTTGTTTTAAATAATTTATCATGTCAATGTTTGTGAACAGAAAAGAAATAAAAAAAAAAAGAAACTGGTAACACACCTCTTAGCGTTACTAGTGTTATTGTTCACTTTTTTGCGAAATAAAGGAATTATTATTATTATATTATTAAATTATTTGAATTTGAATTTGAATTTTAGTAGCCATGGATTCGCCAATGTTCGCAATGTTGCATCGAACTCCTAACACCGTCCACACAGAACAACGAAATTGGATCGCCACGATCGTTTTTGACAAACACACTGTACGATGTTCGTTAGCGGTACGGACATGTGAACAAAGTGTTCGATGTTCATGTTCACCATGTACTTGTTCATTCATGCGTACACGTGCACCTAAACAATAAATTGTAAAGTGTATCATAAGTAAAAAAAATGAGAATGACGATAGATATCGATTCAGGGCTTTATTTCTGTTATTGAAATAAGAATTTCAATAAATGTAGGTAGGTCAATGACCCTTCCTGCCATGCTCAAACGCAACAACTGTAGTAATCAGTTTGATAAGCATGGTGAACATTTTCTCTCTCTATCTCTGAAAGCTTTCTCTTTTTGTTTATTTTCTGGCCAATTTGTCAAGTGAACAAAGTGTTCGATGTTCGTGTTCACCATGTCCTTATTCGTTCGTGCGTGCACGTGCATGGGCACCTAAACAATAAATAGTTAAAAAAATTGAGGATGACTATAGATGACACAGGGCTTTATTTCCGTTATCGAAATAAAAAAATACAATAAATTTAGGTAGGTCAAGGATCTCAACTATAGTGATCAGATTGTTAAGCATGGTGAAGATTCTCTGCCTCTCTCTCTCAAAACTTTCTCTTTTTTTATTTTCTGGCCAATTTATCAAAAACACGTAGACAGATAGTCGATCTTCTTAGCCTTGTATTTTCAACGACTCAGGATCATCTGTCTTGATGCATTCGACAAATATAAATGAAGCTGATGGAGTACACTCTGGCTTGAAAAAGCTAAGTTACTGTAAAGTAACTTAGCTTTTTCAAGCCAGAGTATAGCTTTGCATAATCAGCATTTAATGTTCCCAATGCAATACAGGCCTCCTGTCTGTGAGAGGAAGTGCGGCTTTGTGGATGTCATGTCTTCTTTTTGTCACGCCGGTTTCCTCTCGTTATTTTTCTTTGCAGTTTTGAAAGCAGTGGTGATGAGATTTAATTTACACAATGAAAAGTGCCTGCCAGGACTGAACCTACTCGTAAGTCGCGGTTGTTTGAGCCACCCCTGGTCACTATTTTGTATAGCACAACCTAAAAAAAACACATTGTATTAAAGCCCGGCCATATTCATGAGTATTCGTATAAAATTTAAAATGATAGATGCGGTCGATGCATCAAAGTTTGTATACACTAAGGCGCGAAATATTAATATGAATGTATTACAGTCAAAGCACTAAAGAGATTGATTAGTTTACTAAAATCTGTGTATGTATTAGCGACCTGACCACGATATTTTGGGGACTTTGGGCCTAAGTATTTATCTATATATATAAAAATCTGCAATGCGTTAGTCTTGAAAATGGCTCAACCGATTGTGATGAATCTGAAATTGGCAAGGTAAGAAGGGATATAACAAAAAAAAAGCAATGAAAAAGGCATTAGCTAGTAGGAGATGAAACAAACTTCATACCTAAACCAGTTTTAAATCGAGATTTATGTAATGTTTTTCGTTCTAGAATATAAGCTAAAAATCGTCTTAGCATTACAGAGGTAATAGGATCACCATTATAAATCCACACGACAGCACTAATTCAATCTAGTGCAAAGTCAAGTGCAACTAACATAGTCTAAGCTTTATTTATTAACACAAGTTTTTTGCCTATATTAAAATATGTATGTTTAGTTTATGGTATTTTTCTATGGGCCTGTGTCGCCTGAAATAAATGGTATTATTATTATTAAATCCTATTGTTAGCCCATTTAAGTACCGGTCAACTCTCCTACCTTCGCCTGGCGTCCTATGTTGGCCTATATTGATAAAGCTGTAATATTTTTTTTCATCTTACTTGTATGGCAATCGAAACTTTGAGTTTTCATAGAGAGCTTTACGAGCGTTTATCCTAAAAGTGGGCAACGTCGCAAACAGCTGTCAAATATTTCGCTGTTTTGATTAATTTGGAAATATTACTGTATGGAAATATGAAATGTGGCTATCGAACTAGAATATTAATAATGAATTGCAATTCTATCACTGTTGTAAGCGTTTTAGGAGTAAAAAAGGCATTTGGAAAGTTTCCAAATACTTTTTTTACATCTAAAAAAATATATTTGGTGTTAAGATATTAATTATTACATTTCATAATCAGTTTTCTAGTTCGCCAGTTAGCCACATTTCTGATTTCCATACAGTAATATTGCCAAATTAATCAAAACAGGTAAATATTTGACATATATTTGCGACGTTGCCAACTTCAGAATAAACGCTTTTATGTTTCGATTGCCATACAAGATGCAATTGGAGGCAGGCGAAGTTAGGATAGTTGACGGTACTTTAAATATTGGCCAACTAATAAACACAATTTGTTCAGAAATTATTGCAAACCTTCATAGTGAGGACATAGGTAAAAAAAAATATATTTTTCTTTTCCACAAATGACTCTCATTTCTTTCTATTACGTGTCGTTAGTGACTAACCTGGTGTCAGAGTTTTAAAGCCGCCCATGGGCCTCTGACTTGGCTTCACATACCGTCGATAAATATTACTCAGGCACGCCAGTCCTCACGATGTTTTCCTTCACCGTTTTTTAAGCAAGTGATAAGTATACAATACGCACATGAATCCGAAACGTCAGAGGTGCATTCCTTGGGTTCAAACTCGAGACCTATGACTTGGCAGTCTGATGGTCACACCACTAGGCTATTACTGCCCACAAAAAATTTAAAAATGATAAATTTACTTTTACAAGATAACTTAAGTCCGAAACTGAGAACGTTAATATGTGATTAAGATTTTACGAAGACAGCTCTCCGCTTAGAGCTTATAAGGGCGCGGCTGCACTGTATGGCGATACACAAAACAAATGCAACAGTTGAGCTCTTTTGTTTTAATAGTATAGTTCGCTGTAGGCAACGCTTAAGCGATGCCTGTGGGTTTGCTGATGTTGATTTAAGCGGTAGTGAACGCTTACCTCCCCAGACTTAGGCCCCAGGAGTCTTCCCATTGTGTTTTTGACAGATTTGCAATACAAAATGTGTCAAAAACTCACAATCACGAGATCACTGAAACGTTTGTAAATTGGTGGGCCCTGGTGGTATACCAAACAATAACAAAAAGAACGAGTGCGGTCGGGGAGGAACGAATTTCCTGACGCGATACTCGCACGCACACACACTCGTATATAATTGAAAGTGGCGGAGAGACAGAAAGTCGCATGGAGGGGGAATAACGCTTTTTCCTTACGTGACGATTTCTACGAGTGAACTCCTACCGCAAGCCGCGTCAAGGAACTTCGTACCAAAAATCGCTCATCTCTTTAAACACGATGCGACCACCGCCATATGTTTCGAGGAGTATCAGTGTGGCCGTGGCTTTATAACCGGGGTATCATTACATGAAATATTGAAGCACACTTCCACTAAGTGGGCACGGAATGGCCGCCACTAAACAGTTTGATAGCTCTTGTCTCAGCTTACGTACGTAGATAGTAAGAGTAAAGCATAAAGTAAGAGTAAACTATAAAGGAGGCCTTTTTAGGTCAGTATACATGAAGATTTAGGAATGAGTGCTAAAGTATATTGCACCTGATTTTACTCGTGTGGGTAATCTACCCACAGGTAGATTACACTCAAAAATCGTACAGCGCCCTTCGCGTTCAATATAATAATGCGTTCCGGGTATTGATGGGGCTGTTCCGTTTCTGTAGCGCATCAGGGATGTTTGCTGATGCTTGTGTCGATTGTTTTTACGCTACGAGTTTGTGAGTATGAGTGTTTTTACGTGCGAGCCAGCCCCAACAATATACTGCAGTGTATCGCGAGTAGACTGGACTGTTTGTGTATGAATCGCTGTTGCAAGCTTTCCACATCGGTGTTGAGCGCGTAGCAGGGATTCGTTAAGTGTCAGGGATCGGTTAAGTTTACTAAAATAGTTGTTGAGAAGTATTGTTACTAACATATTGAGTCTTGTTACTTGTTAATTAAATATAAATAAATAAATCCAACTGTGAAATAAACAGTATTTCACTGTCGTTGCTACGCAGCTACGAGGGATGACGTCACGTCTACGCCTGCTACGCGTCGTAGCAAGCAAGTGACCAGTTAGCCTATTACGCCTAAAGACAACATTTTCAAAGTATCTGAACACGATGATAAAAGCATATTCCTATCTCTTTAATTTGTGACAATATAACTTAAGGTATTCAGAAGCGAGAAAGTCTGACAACAAACGTTATTTATTTATTTATGTAACGGAGGAGGGTATGTGTCTCTTTCGTTAGTATCAGCCATATTTTAACTACTGTGGGCGTACTGTGGGTAGTGTTGGTTATTGCGCAATAGAAAAAATGTTTGCAGTTCAGATCACATTATACATAAAATGGGGCTGTCATTGGTGCAAATAATATGTATACAATATACTAGAATAGATACACAGATAAATACATAAAATAATAGATAAATACATACTAAATATATAACCAACGAAAATAAATGAAGACTTTAGATAATTACAGTTACGAGATCAAGATCACAACGACAAGACGTTAAGATGTGATTAAGATTTCACCAAAACAGCTAAATTCTTAGCCCTTATTGCGGGTGAAACTACATGAAATATTAAAGCACACTTCCACTTAGTGGGCCCGGAATGTTCACCAGTAAACAGTTTGATAGCCCCTGTCTCAGCTTACATACGTAGATAGTAAGTAGTTACGTACTTAGAGAATGTGTCTTGGAATGGGCGAAGAGTAAGTGTAGGGTTTTTAGGTTAGTGCCGATTAGAGTAAGTTGCAACATTTCAGCCTCAGCTTATCTAAACTTAAAGAGAAAATACAATATACGACGTATATTTAGTAACTTAACTGTTCTTAAAGAGTCATAACTAGACTAGTTCTAGAGAGTTTAGAAAAAAAGAAGAAAAAGTTGAACGAATTAATTACGCGTATTCCAAGGTCAACTTTGTTGCGACTGTTTGCAGCCCGTTATCGCGCTGATAACGATCCTAGCCGAGGTGGATCGAGCAGTAATCCTATATAATTGGGTTTTTCGGGGATGTGGCTCACACTAGGCTCGGCGCTTGACGTGGCAACACGTCGTGTCCGGGTTCACAACAAGTCAATCGTTATCCTAAGGATGCCTCGTTGAAAGGTGAAACACGTGTCGATTTCTTACTGGGTTCTTTATGACTCTTTAAGAACCAGTACTCAGTAAGTACCAGTTAAGCGGATTCGATGACTATATACGTCGTCTATTGTATTTTGTAATGGATTTCCGCTAAGTCACGCCTTAGTCAATTAACTATCTTAATATACGAGTAAAAGTATTTCATACTACTTAGTCGTATGTACCTGCGCTCAGGAACAAAAGTCGATAAACACTCGTTTCGATAATCTGTTCTTTAGCAATTCATATAATCATCATCATCATTTCAGTCGAAAGACGTCCACTGCTGGACATAGGCCTCCCCAAGCACCGCCACTTCGACCGGCTCTGTGCTTCCCGCATCCAGCGGATTCTGCGGCCTTCACAAGGTCATCGATCCACTTTCTGAAGGGCCTTCTAACGCGAGATGTTTTAATATTGCTTCAATTTTAGTTCTGTATCGATTTTAATTAAATATTTTGTTCAATAATTTAGAAAACTGAAGTGGGAATGGACTTCTGATGCTTACCGTACCAACCTACTGAATGAAGATTATGCAAGTATCACGATAGTAATGTAAACCCATTCTGGTAGCTTTGCTAAATTGCTACACGATTACATACTACGGTGCTACGCGATAACGTCACGGCTACGCTGCTACGGAACGTAGCCAGCTAGATTCTCTGTTCCGTAGCAAATTCCGTATCTTCTAAAGGAGCGTTTCTTTTGAAAGCATTAATGAAGTTCATCTGTTAGCGAACTACAAACAACTGTTTAATAAACTTCTCTGTATACCAACTCGCAAAGAACCACAGAGTATAAAGATGAACAATGAACGTCTTGCTATTTAAATAATATACCAATAATAAAATTGGCTTTTTTATAAAGAAAGAAAGATATTTTATTTGGAACATGCACATGAAATACGACAATAAACAAAGAACATTAAAACTAACAAACTCATGAAACAATAATAATAATAAGCAGATTAAGTCAAAGAATTAAGTCTTGACCTGGCTCGCGGGGTTGTCGACATGTGGGATATGGATACAGCAGTCGTTATGCCGATAGTCGTGACCGCCAATGGCATAATAGCCAAGAGCCTCGACTAACACCTGGGGAGCCTCTCGTTAGGTAGCTGGATCAATGGCATGATCCAGAAAGCGGTACAGCTGGACACGGCGCGTATCGTCAGGAGGTTCCTCTCTCAGGAGCCCTGACCACCGGTAGCTTGGACCCTGTTCCCGATACCGGTGCGCTATTATTTTTATATTTTTAAATGTTGTGTCAATCAGTCTGCCTAGCCTTTTCTAACTATGTTGGGGTCGGCTTCCAGTCTAACCGGATACAGCTGAATACCAGTATTTTACACGGAGCGACTGCCTGTCCAACCACCACAACCCAGTAATTGGGTAGTACGATACCCTTTAGTAAGACTGGTTATCAGACTTTCGGGCTTCTGACAACCCGTGACGTCTGTCAAAAATCCACGATTGACAACCGGGACCAACGGCTTAACGTGCTTTCTGAGGCACGGAGGAGTATGTAAAAATGGTCACCCATCCACAGACCAACCCCGGAAAGCGTAGCTTAACCTGATGGATAGACCCGTGCGGCAGTTATTACTTAGCCACGAGCTCCAAACATGTAAATTATATGTATATGATGAAATAAAGGAATTAATAATAAAAAATATCTTTACAACTAACAAAATTGTGAAAACAAAAAAAAGAAGACCTCGTGCGAGGCCAAAAAGGCTCCTATCTCAGCATAATGCTATCCACAAAAAAAACTTAAAGTCCAAGAACCGTAGGCATTAACAGGAAACAATTCTAATTAGGTTTCATAAAGCCTTATCGGCTAGACACTTAATATTCCAGACGTTTCTCCAACTTTATCCAGTTACAACTGGCAAGCACCATTTATAGCCATTAAGAACTAAATAAAACGATTCATATTCTCAAGTCGTAAGGGATTTATCTTAAATAGATGCACGGCCATTTTCTGAAAGATTTTCAGCTTATTCTGAGAAATATCGAGTCATATTTTATTTTAGTGCTGTAGTGAAGGAGTTAAAGTCGCTTTCGCTACTAAGTTTGTAGATCTTGGCTTAAGTAATGTCTTCTACGCGGATCTAGGGATCTATGAAAGTACGAAGTTTTTGAATAATGACAGTTTTTATTTTAATGTCGTTTAAAAAGCTCTAGAAGACGACATTACGCTAACCACTCTAACTCCGCGTCCAATTTAAAAGCTATCGTCGCGCGTATATATACGATCTTTCGAAATTTTTGTTCGAAGAATCTGAACGCGTGGTCACGCCGACAGAGGGCGCTTTCCGGTTTTCCGAACAAAAAGGGTAATAAGCACACGACCGATCGCGTTTTCGCGATTAAATAGATTACATTTAGGTTAGATTACCTAATCTAGCAAGATCTCTGTCTTATCTAGAGATAATAAATTCATGGTGCTATAAAATTAAATTAAAATAATTAATTATTAATAATTAATTGCGTCTCTTTACTTGTCACAACGATGCCATAGAGTACCACAGATACTAAAGGCATAGACAAGTAACTGATGTTACGTCGGATACAGACACTATACACTTTTACTTTTTATTGTATTTCACTCTCCAATTTCTTTATTTTGTTTAATATAATTCTTTATCTATCTTTCCGTGACATCACTGCGGGCCCTATCAGAATACCAGCGCTGCGATTTTTTTTTTAAATGTTGTAGCATTATGCTGAGACGGGAGCCTTTTGGCCTCGTACAGGACTGGTTTTTTTTGTATTGATTTGCATTTTTTAAGTATGTTTAGTCTGTTTTTAGTTTCATTTGTGATGTCCTGTGCGAGTCTCAATAAATACTTTTTCTTTCTTTCTTTCTAAATAGCCAGAACATTGGCCCGAAGGGCACAGACCTCTTTTCATACAGAGCATGAAAATTAAGAGTCCTTAATACCTTAGCTCAAATTCACTCCATAACTCGCTCGCACGATACCGCTCGCAGACTAAGTGAGAGCAAGACTGAGGGCGGGGAGAAGGCTCCAATGCGCCAATAGTTTAGGTAATTTCCTTAACGGTAAAAAAAAACACGTAGTATCTGCTTTATAGAACTTTGTTCAGTTGTTATGCAAAGTTCATGATCTAATTTGAAGTAGTTTTTTAATGCCAGCGGTTTATTCTACGGTTTGGAGGTAACTTTGTTTTTTTTTTCTATCGAGAAAATTTTATGGAATCGTGTTTTGGTCACACATAATGCTTAACATTAATCTTCAAAACCATATTATTTATTTTAAAATTAATGCTGCAGTATTTTCGATATAACGGAGGATCATGCTAAGCAATGTGAGGTATGATAGACTCTTAATCACCGCCCTTGTTGACGGCGCGCGACGTGTGAAAGTCTGAAAGTCATTCCTGGTTTTCCTTCCACGTTACCCGATTCCTTCAGTGTTATTTTAGATTAGGAAGTAAATAAATATTGGCTTTAACCTTGGATGACGACTGTATTATTTTTGTACCTAGTGTACCTACCAAATACATAAAGAAAAGGGGGTAACCACTTAATGTAAATGTTCGTAACAAAGCCTTGTTTCACAAGGTGTGACCTAATTAGTGTTTTCCTTAATAAGGTAAGTGTGGTTAGTAAGTTAGGTACTTTTTACCGAGCGTGGGAACGTTCACGTGCATGTTTATACTATTTTTGTTGGTATTTAACTGAACTTTGCTTTTAAAGTGCGAATAAATAAACAATCAGGCAGGTTGTTTTAGTAAAATATCTATGTTTATGAAAACAAAAAAAGATTTTATATTTCAGTGTGTCTACTTTTATAATCCTACTATAGAACGGTTGGATGTATGTTACCCAATCACGCATCAGCTAAACGGATTTGGATGAAATTTGGCACAATTTTTTTTGTTTAATTACATAGTATATTATCCCGGCCGTACGTTTTCGTAAGAAAATTTCCAATATTATAAAACAATGACTTTAAAATAATACCTGCCTATGTAGCAATCGTAACTTTTAAAATCTAAAGGATTATATAAACGCTTGTGCAGACCAGCGCGACGCGACGGCGCGACGCGATTCGAACAATACAATTTCTAAGAAAACTTCACGGTATAACAATAACCGGTGTCGCGTCGCGCTAGTCTGCACGAAACTTAAAACGTTCCGTTTTGAAACCGCAGTTGTCCTCTTGACCTCAATTTTACCGCCCTACGGTAACCTGTGTCTTGTAAAGCATTGTCTTATAATCACTTTCTTTTATTAAAAGTACTTACAGTACAACACAACTTAGACATTCTTAGGCAGCATTCGTAAAACCGATCACCATCTGAACTGAGTGCGCCTTCAAAATCACCAATATATTCAGTTCTCTTCATCATGTTCTTAATAGACAAACTTGGAATGTTTTTGTTAGCAAAGTTGTTACAAAAGTAGAACATAAGTTTACCGTATTCAGTACCCAAACAGTACTATAATAATAAAAGTTTATTCATGTAAAAAGGTAAAATACTAAATACAATTTGCTTAAATCTACGAAAAATTCTATTGTGTTATGTGCCTGAACTAGGTCATCCTGTATTTCAGGCGAGGCAAGGTATAATATTTCTAAATAATCACATTAAATTATACAAATCTAGTCATCGAATTGGTATGTAAAAAGGTGTAAATAGTACATACTGCTTTAGATGAAAATGTTCTTTACGCAAGCGCGATAACTTGTGAAGTCATAAAACCAAATACATTCGTAAATTTAAAATTAATGAATGCAATCTTAATGCTACATCTAACTTGTGTCGTATTGTAACTAATACCTACTTATTAAATTGAAAACAACTTTTGCTAAGGGTTGCTAAACTGTCAAATAGCCAATATACTAGGCTTAGGCTTAGCTACCTATCGGAAAGTGTTTACGGTCACCCGTCTACACAGGGTGTCATCCCACATCACCGCAAATCCGATTCCTACAATTTAATTTCAACACTTTATTAGTGGCTTTTGTGTACATGATAATATTATTCAGATTTGTTACAGTTTTAATAGCAATCATGTCATTTCGTTTAATATAGTTTTTTTATTTTTATTAATCTATTCATATTTTATATAGATTATTTTCTATTTTATGAATGTGAGAAGGCTGTACACTTAGTGGACTGTAGATTTACTGACCATCTTCTATTTTGTAAAGTACCTGGTACTTGTTGAAAGACCTACACTGTCCTCCCATACCTATTACTGTTATTTAAAAATATTGTAAAGGCCAATTATTTTTTAAAGAGTAACTGTGGATTTTCTTGGTTCTTCTCCATAGGAAACAACCAATTGGATCCGTGCACCTAGCTTCTGACGTTTCATAAGTGCCCATGTAGGTATAAGTGAAATAAAATATTTTGAATTTGAATTCAGTACATGATTTTGGACCCCGTGTTGAAATTATCTGTCGGATATGAAAAAAATAATACCTATGCCATACATTTTGACCGCGTAGGTCTTATGCAGAAAACAAAGGACTTTTTTTAATAACAGACGAGAAATTTTATGATTTCAAATTTCAGGGAGTCCAGAATCATGTACTGAATCCATGGTAACAGACTGCGCGTCGATATCCCTGATACCCTGTATACAACTGTAACATAAAAGAGATTGGTTATGCAGAGACAATGTTGAAACATTTTAAGTAGTTGTAATTTTACCAGCACCCATTTATTTTAAACGTGAACACAATAATCCTGCTTGACAGCAGAAAAATTTCATGATACTTTCCCGGACATACCTACTCTTTTATATAAAACTTCAGTACGACTGTAACTTTGCTGTATTTCCATTACTTCAAAAGTATTATCACAGATGTATTCACAGATGGATTTTTCCGCATTTTAGGCATGAAGCTACAAGTAGGTACGAGGCGGGCTCGACTTGTCGAATTCAGTGGGCGTAACGTAATCAGAAGATATAAGAGTTACGCGATAGAAAGAGAGGCAACTTCTAGGTGAATATAACTGTAGGTAATTAGTGCTGTGCGACCTGAATTGCACTTTATTGTGTCGTAGCATCCCATCTTTACTAAACTGTGGTATTATGTAAAATGTTCAGTTGTCAGACCACGCTTCCTCTTGACCTAATTTTTACTCCCTCTCAACAATCTCTTGCTCTTAGTGAGACATTGTGTTATAATCACCTACTTTGCTGACGCGGTTGTAGATCACGTTGCTTATAAGTGCACTTATAAGAGAGCAGGTGGTGGCTCGGTGATAACGGCCATAGGTTCGAACCCAAACAGGCGCTTTAATAATACCAGCCTGTTACTATCCCACTGCAGGGCAAAGGCCTCTTCTCATACAGAGAAGGCAAGAGCATTGATCACCACGCTGGCTCAAGACGGGTTGGCGATTTCAGACTTATATTAACTATAAGTCCAGGTTTCCTCACGATGTTTTTCCTTCACCGATGTCAGTAATGTCCAAGATAAACTCAGTAAGTATACATACTCGTATGAATTGAAAAAGTCACATTAGTACTTGCCCGGAATTGAACCCACAACCTCGTGCATCGCGCCACGACACACGCCAGACAGACGCTTTACTTTGTGTAAATTATTTCATCACCACTGCTCTCAAAACGGCGAAGGAAAACATCGTGAGGAAACCGGCATGTCCTTGAACCCAAAATTCGAGGACATGTGACATCTACCAACCCGCACTGGGCCCGCGGGGTAGATTACAGCCCACTCCCTCTCGAAGAGAGGAGGCCTGTGTCCCAGGAGTGGGAACATTATAGGTTTATTATGATGATAAGTGCACTAGTTAATTAAATAGAAGATAGAAGAAACTACCGGCAGTAACATAAACGAATAAAATGATAACAAAGGAAGGACAATCTAGGAATAGAACGACACACGTGCGATCTTTGAGCGTTAATTTACTAATGTTAAACATATTTTTGTATGTTATATTTTAGCTAGTTTATACAGTCCACTGCTTTCAGATAAGTTTTTATGTCAGATACATTTTGGTCGGAGTCGGATAACGTCAAAGGAGCCCAATTACAATGTAACAAATTCTGTCCATTAAAAATGAATATTTCCTATTTGGGCAATAATTTGTTGTGTTTGGTTTAAGCCTTTATTTATACGTGTATTAGCCTAGACTGATATAAATAAAGGTCAGAAAATATAAGAAATTAAACCATTAATTTGAGCTCGTGGCTAAGTATTTATAGCCGCACGGATCGATTCATCAGGTTAAGCTACGCTGGCCGAAGTTGGTCTGTGGATGGGTGACCATCTTTACATACCGAGACTTCTCCGTGCCTTGGAAAGCATGTTAAGCCGTTGGTCCCGGTTGTCATTCGTGGATCTTTGACAGTCGTCACGGGTCGTCAGAAACCCCAAAGTCTCACAACCAGTCTTACCAAGGGATATCATATTACCCAGTTACTGGGTTGTGAAGGTCAGATAAGCAGTCGCTCTATGTAAAATACTGGAAAAAGCTAGGCAGATAATAATTTAGTTCAAGACTGATAAAAGTGTCTAATCCAACACACGCAAAATTGCTGAACTAAAACTATTAGCGAAGACAATCTCCCGATACACTAGAGACAAAATTAACATTAAACTGGCGTACAATCCCTTGCACTAACCAGTTTACCTCTTAACTACGTTGCGACAGCCTCCGATGTGTTAGTTACAACTATAAGCTTATCATTTTGCTCGAACTGCAGTGTATATGTTCATGCTTCTGCGCGTAACCATATAGTTCAAGTTTATAGGTTGTATTTAAAAATGGGTTAAGCTGATAATATGTTAGAAAACAGCAGGTAACGGAAAGTTTTGCGCAGTGTTTGAGATTAGACATTTTGCTTGAGCAAAAGATGTTTCTTCAAGTTGAGTGTTTGGGCGCCTGAGATTTCAGTAACATACCCATGCCAAATTATGAAAGAGACTTTCTAAGTGGTAAACAACGTTTATTTTAAAAGTAAAATGTGGTATGTATGTCGTGGCTAGATCGTAAAATTGATCATTTCATGAAATAAACATCGACCACTGGTCACATCATGATGTGGCCTGGCCAGATCATTAAATACTCAACGTTTATACGATATGAACAGTTAAACGCACGACTATTTCATGATTGTGGCCATATAGAAAATAGTTAGATTATCCACCGGTAGAGGCGTTGATGTCGCTTTGTTCTTGTTGTGCATCATGGCGGCGATATACAACAAATCAAACAAAGAAGAAAGTAGTAAAAACCATCAACTTTTTTTGTGTGGTCACAACTACGCAAAAAAAGTCGATAAATAACATAATAATAACATTTATTCAAAAATAAAAATTGGTAAAATACAGTATAAATCTTAGAAATAATGTTCGTAATACAAAGTATGATACCTGTACGTAAGTATGTACCCTGTACTAGGATAAACCTGTATCACAGGCGGCATGAGTTCTTACAATTACTATTTGGACAAATGATTGCTTAAACAATATTTATTATTTACGGAAAATACATAGTAGTTAGCACTTAGTTACACGATTATGATTGTGTTTGCAATATTATTAACTAGGTTGAGACAAATAATGCATAAACCTCCTTCAAGGCTACGTTAGATTTTTGAAGTGGTCGGCTAATCTGCTTAGACAGCGATAAATCGAAGGTAAGTAGGACAGTGCAGTGGCCAGGGATATTGTTGAGTCAGCAACAAGCGATATGACGCACTAGGTGCCCTCATAATCGATGGAGTTAATGTATCTGTATTCTGCTATTTTCCTAGCGGGACATTCAGCGTCTCCCGTTTTGTGATCACTGGGCTTTTTAAAGCGTGATCAAGTTGCACATTTCGGAATGTCGGCCTTCTTCGCACATTCGGACATCGAATGGCCTGCATCACCACAGTGACCACACGTAGTAATGATCTCTCGGCAAGTTTTTGCTGCATGGCCATATTGTTGGCATTTATAACACCTTGTTACCAATGTAAAGTCCTTGACAGGACAGGATGTCCAATTTATAAAAAGCTTTGATTGAAGGATTAGGGCTTTACGTATATCGGCTGAAACTTCAACAACGTAGTTACAGGTCGTAGCATCTCTCTTCCCCGATTTGTGGCTTAATTTGATCAAGGTCAAGAAGGATTCCAAGGACAGTGCTGGTAACTTGTCGGCTACGTTTTTTTCGAAAATGCACCTGAACACCTCATTTTCAGCCAAAGAAATCGTATATTTAGAGACGAAAATACGTTGGTAGGTGCTTGAGTCGAGCGTCAAGCAACAGGTTAAGATTCAAGCTAGCTTGCGGTCAAGTACACTTACCACAAAGATGGTATTCTCTCTTAGATATTATACGTAGGTAGACATGTTGTTTTCCTAATTTGTGCGCTTGTAGCTGGTAACACAGTCGAGCATTTCTGAAAAAGATTATTAAGATTCAAATAATCATCATATTTTACAGTGTGGATTGGTGATCCTGGTACTTTTTGTTAGTGAAATGGTAAGACTGCTATCTACTCTCCTGAATTTTTTAATAGTATAACCAAATTAAACAAAAAAGGCATTGTTACCTATGTGAACCACATACAGGGTGGCAGGGACATGACGCGAAAACTGTTACCATGAATTCAATATGTGATTCTGAACCCCTTGCGTTGAAATTTTTCGTCGATTTTTTTTTTTTTTAATAATGTTCCATACAGCAGATATGTTTTTAAATAGCCGACGATAAATTTCACAACGCAGGATCAGAATAATGTACTGAATCCATTTTTTATAATAACCTAACCTAATCTAAGTAGCATAACAAGTCATAAGTCATTTATTCGTTTGTTTAACATAGGTACAATAATATTCGTGTTATGCCAGAGGGCGGACAAATGTTTGAAATTATGTACCCAATCAAGCCAGGCAAGTCTCAATAATTAAATTAAATAAGCCTGAACAGTAAAAAGATAATTATAAGAAAACACTTATTTCATAATATACAAATTAATTAATAATAAATAGCAATAAAAGAGAGAACAAAAATAAAATCAAAAATCTAAATGTCAACACACAGACTGAAGCAAAAAATGATATGAATATGTCAATAAACAATACTAATGTCATTAAACAATACAAATGTCAATAATTAAGTACAACATGTAAGATTGTCATACCCTTTTGTAGGACAATCCTACCTTCTCTATATTACTTTATTTAACGTGTGAACCATAGAGATTCTAAGTAGATGAATAGTACCTAGGTGTGAAATAAATATGTCAAAATTGGTTTCACAAATTATATAATTATAAGAAACATTCAAAATCACAACAACAATCATAGTATAGCATTTTAAGTTTTACACTCAGAGGTGCGCACCCTGCAATCACTCGAACTCGAGTGGTGCGTTTGCTTTTTTTTTTTTTTTTTTTTTTATATAGGGCATCTCGTAGCTGACCTCTGAGGTCATGACTACTTAACCGGTCAATCCTGTGGTTGCCTTAAGCTTCTTCACTTAAAGCCTCCAGCCAGGGGCAAAACTATGCTAATTAAAACTAGGCGAACGCTCGCTAAGGGCACCCCCTGTGCGGTACGAACCTCGGCTTAGGGCGTTCGCTGGGGGGAGGACAGCAAGAGGGACAGGCTGGATCAAAGGTATTTCATTATTATTAGTCGGGGAATTTAAAGCTACAGGCTCAGCATCGACGCGGGCTGGCGCATCTTCGAGCAAGGGTCGGGGGGGAGTATCATTTACTCGGGAGGGTCGCGATCGCGGACCTCTGCGGCGAGGTCGGAAAGTGTGTCGGTGTGTGTGTTTTCTCACTGTACTGGTTTCCCTATTGCTCTCCTGGAGGAGGGTTATGGGGTCGTCTGGGTCGGAAAGGATTAGCCTCGGGCGGCGGATCTTACTGATTTGACTTGGGACATAACTGGTGGCCTCGACAACCAGAGGGTTGCGGTGGGTGGCGGCGGAATCAAAGAAACTCTTGGAATTGCGTTTGAGAAACTGGTGGATCGTGGGGAGTTTAAAGTCGAGATGGAGAGTTTCGTTCCTACAGAACCAAGGGGCTCCCGTGGCATTACGAAGGAATCTGTTCTGAATCACCTGCAGTCTATGAATTTGTCGGGGCTTAGCTTGGGCAAAGACGACACCCGCATAGGTCATGATGGGGCGCGCGTTTGCTTGTGCAACAACCGTTTATATACGCCTACTAAATGGCGGGAATTGTGAATCACACAACACGTGCGTTTGCAGCTGCAGACGCACGTTTCGTTTTACGGTGAGCACAAACATACTCTGTTTTACATTTATTTCTTTTAGTATTTTATATTTAATTATACATACATTTTCTACCCTATTAAATTATACATTCTGACAAACAGTTCATATATTTTACTAGCATGTCAACATTCTGTCAATAGATTTTTGTCTGTTATAAATTCCGAAATACTGTAATATGCTTTGTTCACCCGTAAGGATTTTTAATCAGTAAACGTTCCCACTGCTGGGAAATAGGTCACCTCTTTGTGGAAGAGACCATAATCATAGGGCAATAATCTACCATGCCGGCCCAGTTGCTGGATGTCACATGTCTTTGATTTTTTTTTGTTCTAGGACATGCCGGTTTCCTCCCGATATTTTCCTAGGCCAACCGTTTTGTGAGTAGCGGTAGTGAAATAAATTACACAAAGTAAAGTGGCTGCCCTGGAGCGAAGCAACAGCCTACGACACGTAAGTTACGGGGCTGTAACCACTTTGCCACCACTGCTGTCAATTACCTAAGTGCCACACACAAACTTATCTGTTCAGACAACAAAGCCAAGATTACGCCTAAAGTTTGACAATGTGTCTAACCTTAGATTATCTGTAGCTCCCAGGAATTGATCTGTAAAGTTGAGTTAGTCACTTGTCACTCCACGTACCTACCTAAATAATTGATAACCGCATTTGGGTTAGCTCTAACCTCGGCTCCACAAAGCAAGGGAAGGAATGGACTGATGTTAATCAAGATTGAGTTTCTAAATATGCCCCAGGGCAGGGGTAATACTCTCGATGCACTTAATCCACCTTGCATCACGGGCGACACGGAATCACGAGCTCAAATTGGGCGTGTGTTGCACTTCTGAGCCACAGAATAGACAGTTACAGAAGGCCAGCTTCATACAAGGAGTACAAATCTACGCGCACATAAAGTCTGTTCCAAAAGTATATGATGAATGTGTAAACAAACCCTGTTCAGGTGAAATTAAATGAAATGAAATGAAATGAATGAGGTTCAATTCTTACGCAATTGCTCACTATAGGGAATTAGTATCCCATTAATCTGTATTTAGAAAAATCCCAGTTTCAACTTTGTATTAAAAAAATATATATTTTAATTAATATAATTGAAAAATCATTGACGAAATTTTAATTTATAAAATTAACTTCAGTTGACAAATGAAGAACATCTTTCAGGTGATTTTAAATTATAATTTTGGGTTTAATTAAGTATTCAAATAATCAAATGAAAGCATTCAATTTGTAAGTAGGACTACAAATTGGCATCTACAGATGCGTTTTCTGATCCATTTGTTTACATTTTCAGTAGATACTTTTGAAACAGGTCATAGACGCGTATTTAAGGCGATTTTAACCTATGTGAAACAAACACCATTACGATTTTTTTTTTTTAATATGCTACACCAAAATGACAGCTGCAATCGACCTTTTTTTTAAATAATAGGATATATAATAGTTCTTTTCGTACCACTTGCTCAAAAAAGTGACATTCTATGCCACAAAAAGCGAACATAACAATAGTCATTTTTAATCTGTTAAATACAGGGAAAGAAAATTGTACTGAATTTCATTCATCCTCTAGGGGTAGAATGTGATTTAAATTTGGAATACTTACCGAAATTTATACTGAACTACATCTGTGTTTACACCATTGAGTTTGTATATAAAGCATTATACATCTTTTTGAAAAAGGAATACGCATTTATTATGCAGTTATGATTATTAAATAAAATTACGAAAACCGACGAGGCCGTATGAGCTTGATGCCTTTGCTTTTCCGACAAAAAAACATTAGTCTAGGAATTTGCCGCGTTTTTGTTTTCTTCAAATACATAAACGTTAAGTTTATTTTAATTTATTTTTCTAAATAAGTTAATGTTCTAAAAATACGTTACGATGTTAAATCAAAGCGACAGTGACAGTGAATTGTCGGATTCCATCAGTGCAAATGCTGCCGCAATTATAAATAATTTGCTTCCAACAAAATCCAAGGAAAATTATTTAAAAACTTATGAAGAATTTTCAACGTGGAGAAGTGCGAAAGGCCTATCAATTTCAGAATCAGTACTTCTTGTCTATTTTGATTATTTATCCAAGATAAAGAATCCGAATACACTTTGGTGCATATACTCAAAACTGAAAGCTACAATAAGCATCAAAATAAATAGATTCACGAAATTACTGGCTTTTTTTAAAAGAAAATCAGAAGGGCATTGCGCAAAGAAGTCTAAAATGTTTACGACTCAAAATGTGGAAAAATTTCTTAATGAAGCTCCTGACGAAGTTTTTCTGGCCACAAAAGTAAGTATACATGATTTAACTGTGAATATTTCGTAACTTAGTAATGGTAATTATTCTATATATTTACCTGTTTTTTATCTTTGTTATAGGTGGCCTTCATTTTTGGACTCAATGGTGCTTGCCGCGGATGTGAACTTGTAAACTTAAAGGTGGAGGACGTTGAAAATCATTCCAATGAGTTGCTGCTGATTAATGTAAAGGAAACTAAGACAAAGAAAAATTGGTCATTCATTGTACAAGGACAATATACTAAATCATTCATAAATACCAAGCATTACGTCCCACCAACATGGAAAACAATAGATTTTTTATAAACTATCGGAATGTGAAATGTACTCGACAAGCCATCGGCAAAAATAAAATTAGCAATATGCCAAAGGAAATTGCTAAATATTTAAAACTTAAAGATGTTGAACTCTACACCGGTCACTGCTTTAGAAGAACTTCGGCGACTTTCTTGGCGGATGAAGGGGCGGATATTACGTCAATAAAAAGACACGGTGGTTGAAGCTCTGATGGAGTAGCTGAGGGTTACATCGAAAGCTCAATGGCGAATAAAACCATATTAAGCAGTCAAATTAACAAAAATATAAAACTTAATCCATCAGAGCCACAACCATCAACTTCCATCATGCGGCATCTTATCTTCGTCCGTAACTCACGATGCACCACCACCACTATCTCCGACGCATACTATCTACAATGAAACGCGAGTTCCTCAGACGCAAGAACAGAGAAATACTCAAATCAACTCATCAACAATAAATGTACCAAACAAAAATGTAACTCTCTCTATCAATAATTGGACCAATGTTTCGAATGTTAACTTTTACTTTTAATTGTCATTATTTTTAATAAATGCTTATCTCATATTATTATTGTATTAATTTTTTCGCAAATGGTACGAAAAGTAGAGTATTTTCCTCGGTGATAAAGCTGTCTTAGTCTTGGGTGAACTTAAATCCCTCGCTACACTCAGGACTCGTCTTAAATCCCTCGCTTCGCTCGTGATTTAAGTTTTTAACACCCTCGCTACGCTCGGGAGTAAACCTCGAGTCCTTCGTTACGCTCGCGATTTAAATCGTCACCCGCGACAGAAGACACTGCTTTATCCCCTTGGTTAATAATCTACTATTATGCTATAAGTGCGGAAGGTAGGTGATTTATAAAATAAATCATCTTACGCACGTGTATCATTATCAGTGATCGGAGTAGGTAGATTGATTTTTAGTACTTGTATCATAAATGCACACAGAAAGAATAACATGGATAAGCCATTTTTCCGGAAAGTAATTCCGGTATTTCCGGATTCAATTAAATATTGTTAATGTTGGTAGTGATATTGTTACTACTGTACCACCCATGATCCTTTGTTCTGATTGGTCGTTGGGTTTTGTCAAATCGTGACAAAAAAAAAAAAATAGGAAGAATAATAAAGAATAAAATTGCTCATTTTATTACAATTCCTACCTTTTTTTTGAGGATGGCAAATCATCAAATGACTCCTTCCACTCTGGCAGAATACAATTCCTACATAAGTTCCGGTTTTTTTTAATAATCCACCAATTCCGGAGGAATGTCCATAGTAATATATACGTTTCGGATCAATGACCCCAGTTCAATCTACCTACTCCGATCACTGATCATTATACAACGTTTTACTACGCATTGTGCGAAGAAATAAAAAAAATACGAGCGAGCCTTACGGTATCGCCTATGATGTGTAACATCTATGACGACTTATTTATATGATAAAAACAACATTCATGACTTTGACTTTTGACTTTGATTTTTTACTTTGACTTCGACTTCGACTTTGACTTCGACTTCTTGATTTTGACCATCGACAGAATCATCTCCATCGCCATCGCCATCATCATCGTTATCATCATCATCTGATTTGTAAAACTTTCCTCAAATAATAAAATCTCTGAGACGGGCTGACGACGGCCTCAAAAATTAAAAAAAAAAACAGAAAAGTAAAAAGCACTAGTGAAAAAAGTGACACTTTCCGCACAAATTGACTGCTTGGAAAACGCTCTTTTCGAGCAAATGCGTTGTAAATAATATTACAGAGACAACATGAAAACAGTGAAGGTCCTCCTGCAGAGAATGATTCAGTGGTCCTTGGTGAGAGGCACTCTGTAACTAAATTATTTACTAGGTTGTTTATATGTTGAAAGAAAATGTCATTTTAGTCTAGCAAACTAAGTCAGAGTATAGTTTCGTGTCTATGTATGCGTATGTTTTTGTTCGTTGTTTGGACCCGGCCTTCTGAACCTATCTATTTTGTGCCTCAGTGGAGGCAATTAACGTGGCCCAGTTCGCACATGATACGTAACAAGCTACTGGAACGTTTAGTTGACGAACCCTGGACGTCGCGCGTCGTTCGTGAGAAATCAAGTGGTAACCAGTTATTGAAACTTATTGGAGTTCTTGCAACGTGGTTCCCTGTTTATTTACGTAATGTTCTACCTCCATACCTCGGAAACCACGTTAGGCTGTTGGTCTCGGCTGTCATTCATAGATCTTTGACAGTTGTTACGGGTAGTCAGAAGCCCGAAAGTCTGACAACCAGTCTTGTTGTATAGTTTCTGACACATTGTCCATTTTGGAACAAACGCGAAATGGACGCCTAAAGGGTATCGTGTTACCCAGGGTAACAACTAGGTTGTGGAGGTCAGATAGGCAGTCGCTCCATGTAAAATACTGATATTTCAACTGCATCCGGTTAGACTGGAAGCCGACCCCAACATAGACGGGCAAGATTCTCGCCCTCGCACCCCTAGTCGCCGCAGGAGACGCCCCGGGCGTCGGGAGTCGCAAGCCGAGAAGTCATTTGATGACCTCCCATCCTCAAAAAAAAAAAAATGGTAACCGCGGAGTTTAGTATTGACTATATTTTTTAACTGTCCTATAGAAACTCAATTTACTATAATAATAATGTTTAATGTAAAACAAAAATAACTTTAACAATGTAAGTCCAAAAGTTTACTAACAATATTACCTATTCTCAAAATCAACATAGACCAAATTATTATCTCCTTCAATGAGATTAAACTTACGAAAAAATAACTTTTAGGAAAGTTACTTAACTAAATTGTAAATGGAAGGTACAAGGACGTCGAATCCTACCCTCTATCAAAATATGGATGATCATTGCTTAAGACAGCCAAACATTGTTTAGAATTTCCAAAGTTTCTAACCCTTTTGCTACCTACGATGTTTAAGTAATGAGAGTTCGGTTTTCTTAGAAATTAAAATTAAAAAAAACGAGCGAGCCTTACAGTAGTCGCATATGATGTGTAACACCTTTTTTTGGGTGGGACATTATCAAAATAAATATAGATGATAATATAAAGGGCTTGTCAGACTCTTACTGACTAAAACCCACCCGTGTTCCTTCAGTTGCCTGTACGTTGCCAGGGGCCACGGTATCCCTTTTGGACTTTCCCGCGACCCCGGCAGGCATCGGTCCTAGCAGACCCCTTCTGTTGTGCTGACATCTCTTTGAGGCGCACGTGGAACACAACGCACCGTCGACCCGGGCCTGGTCCTTATCGGAAGGCGAGCTACCGATTGCTCACTGTCCGCAAGCTCGCGCCTACGGTGGCTGGGAATCGGCCTGCGATTCCCGACGCCCAGGGCGTCTCCTGCGGCGGCTAGGGGCGTGCGGGCGCGAAATTTGCCTCTCCCTCACGCGTTCCGCCTCCTCCTTCGCGAGCATTACTGCTTCGTAGAAGGAGGTGACGGCCTCCTATGCCCTAACATGTGTAACATCTGACATCTCACCTTGATAATAAGCAACATTAAAGGGGCGTCTTGTCAAGGTCGTTTCTGACAGCCAACTCTAGCTCCACGTGCGCTCATTGGGCAAATCAAATAGCGCGCGCTTCCCCTGGCTTTCCGTTACGCACTTCCGTCCCTTTTCACGAAATCACTACCACAGATTTTTACGATTCTGTGCAAAGATTGCAGGAAAGCGAGAGGAAAGATGTTACTCATTATTTTTTTTGTAAACCGGCTAAGTGCGTGTCGGACACCACGCACAATGAAGGTTTCCGTAGTTGGGATGAATTTATCCCAAGAACAAACTTAACATTGCAGTTGGAAAACGTGTTCGATTATTACTCGTTAACCTGTACAACCTACTTAGCTGTGATAGTTTTCCTTCTTTTAATTTCGTTATATATACTACTGCTGTGAATTTCTTCACAAATCCAAGTACAACCATTTAGCTGGCAGGGTTGGGGGCGGACGCGGGGATCGTGCAGTCCATGGCCCTTTACGGCGCACCGGTGTGGGCGCGTTCATTGAGGCTGCGACCGGCCCAGCGGTTGAACGCGTCCCAAAGGGTCATGGCCATTAGGCTGGTCCGGGGATACCGCACGGTCTCCCGTGAGGCAGCGAGCCTCCTTACCGGACTACCGTCATGGAATCTGGAGGCGAAAGTCCCGTCGCAAATGTGCGAGTTGCGCGAGGAGGTGAAACGCCGCGGTGTAACTCCGCTGCCGCGAGAAATCACGGCACGGCGGACAGAGCTCCGGCGGGATCTCATGGCGGCATGGAGAGTACGATTATCGCAACCCAGCGCTGGGCACGCCAATTGTGGCGATAACTCCCCTCTTTGAGGAGTGGCTTGAGAGGCGTCACGGCGTCCTCACCTTCCGCCTGACGCAGGTCCTCACCGGACATGGCTGTTTCGGGAGGTTCCTGTTCCGCATAACACATGACACGGTGGAGGTCTGCCTGGCTTGGGCGGAGCACCGCCGTGTCCTCACGGAGGCGATCGGCGGCGGCGATCTCTCGCGTCCGGCCTTGATTCAGGCCATGGTTCGGAGCGAGAGTGCATGGGAGGCCGTCACCTCCTTCTGCGAAGCAGTTATGTTCGCGAAGGAGGAGGTGGAGCGCGCGAGGGAGATGCAAGCTGCACGCCCTCGCGGCCCTAGTCGCCGCAGGAGACGCCCCGGGCGTTGGGGAGTCGAGAGCCGACTTCCGGCCACCGTTGGCGCGGGCTTGCGGACGGTGAGCAATGGGCAGCTCGCCGTCCGATAAGGACCAGCCCGTGTCGACGGCGCGTTGTGTTCCACGCGCGCCTCAAAGAGATGGTTGCACCAACCGACGAGGTCGAAAGACCAATGCTTGCTGGGGTTGCGGGTTTGTCTGAAAGGGATATCGCGGCCCCGGCACACAGGCAACGGAAGGAACACGGGTGGGTTTTAGTCAGTAAAAGTCTGACACACCCTCTCGCTCTGCCCAGAGCGGGAGAAGTCATTTGATGATTTCCCATCCTCTGGAGGGCGGACACTTGACTCTAACAAAACACAAACTTCCACTATTATTGAACGACCTTTCTGACAATATCCCACACTATGGAACAGATAAGAAAAAAAAAAACATTCCACTTTACGTGTAGGGGAGGAACAGTAAAAATTTTTTTTCTTGATTTTGTTTTACCACTTTGTCGGCATGATTAATAATGTATACCCATGCTAAATTACAGCTTTCTAGTACTAACCGTCTCTGAGCTAAGCCGCGGACAGACAGACATACAGACAGACGGACATGGCGAAACTATAAGGGTTCCTTGTATACTACGGAACCCTAAAAATGTTAGTTATTGTCGCCAACCCATCTTGAGCAAGCGTAGTGATCAATACTCGTGCCTTCTTTGTATCAGAAGAGGCTTTTGCGCTGCAGTGGGACAATAATAGGCTGATATAATTTTTTACTTACTTAGAGCTTGGACTATGTCCTATTTGCTAGACTATCACAAGTGTCCTTACACCTGCATGCCGTAGTCAGTAGCGGATCCGCGAGGCGGAGCGGGGGGCTAAGGGGCTCAAGCGTGTTATCAGTGTTAGAGTTATCATGACAAATCTTACAAGTGAACTTGATATTATTCTCATTATTTTTTTTTGCAACTATCACACTACCTAATATATGTTTTTAATATGATGTTTTGTTTACGTGACGAATTTTGAATCCGCGTGACACTCATTGTGCCACTGATGACGCCGGGTTTGGCCGCCATTTAAACTCATCGATAAAGAAAGAAAAAAAAAAGAAAAGTATTTATTGAGACTCGCACAGGAAATCATACATTACACTAAAAACACATTAAACATAAATTAAAAACAAAGTAACATTAAAATTTAAAGAAGGAAGTCCTGTACGAGCCCAAAAGGCTCCTATCTCACCATGATGCCGCGACATTTAAAAATAAATAAAAATGTCGCAGCGCTGGTATTCTGATAGGGCCCGCAGTGATGAGACTGAGTGAGTGATCCTCCGGGACCCTACAATTTATCGAAGTCATTGAGGAATTCCTCAATGGCTTGTAAAATTTGATGCTTTTAGTGTTTATTTTGCTAAAACCTACCCTCAGCGGGGTCAAGCCCCTCCCAAACAATAATCCTGGATCCGCCACTCTCTGCAGTTAACACGCCACTGATGTAACCTAACACCTGCTGTGTCTAAGCAATAACAATGAAGTTAAATTAAGGTACCATTGATATAAAAAGAAGAAAGGGTGGTAAAAACAATATTTAATTTTGTTAAAATATACCTGTGCTTAAATAGCTGGGTAGAAATCCTTAAACAAACTTGAAGACGGAAATGTGATCCAAATGAAGAACGCAGATAAAAATTAATGGAAAAAGCAGTATGGCTTCAATATCTCAAAATAAATTTAGAATTTGGTATCAGTTTACTTATTTATAAAATTTTAATATTTCCAGAATTCATTAAGTGCAAGACAAAGTAAAATTAAATTAAATTGATTCGGTATTGTTTCTTGGATTCGTTTAATTCAAGCTTTTGTTTTGTTATTGGGTGAAGAATACTCATCAAACAGAGCACATCGCAACTAAAATAAAATATAACTTTATTTTATTTATTTATTTATTAAATCATCATCACTATCATTACAGGGATTTCCTAATTCAATAGTGTGGCCATAATTACAATTTTATTATTTACTATAGCATATTACATACATTGTGGTTTTTGTGAACTCATTCAGAGAACCAATAAAAATATCTATGATGTTTGCTACGTCATTAAGCACACGCAAGGTACGCGTTATAGGGGCTTTACTCAGCAGATTGGTCCTACTACTGGGCACCACCAATAGACGTGGCCGTCGCCTTCGCAATATATAATTGTCGGGCACACACAGGTTTATTTCTTTCAATATACCTGAATTTGAAGTCTTGCCACGCAATAATTTAAAAATATAGGTAGCAATAGCTATGTCCCTCCTTGTTTCCAATTTATTGTATCTCACTACTAAACTTCATAATTGTGTTAGTATTTTGGTGTTAGTCGTAATGGTGCTTAAATAAGTAGGTTAATATTGTTAGTTATTACAAATTATTTTTTTAGATAGACCTTTGACTGTCCCCACCCAGCGTCTCTGAAAGGTACAGTCCGGTCTGGCAGTGCCATTCTAGAGAAGAAACTGAATGGTCTCATACGCCTGTAATAGGGATATTGATAACAATTTTATATTTTGTTCGTCGGATTGATTTAAAAAAAATATTGGACAAGTATTTTTTCTTTTTTTACGTAATCAAAATATTACCAAAATACATTGAGTTAAAATGTAGCATGACGTCAATCTTCGGTAGATTTTATACCGACTTGTGACGTAGATAGTTATATATATGTCACGGCTGACGCGACGCACGCCAGTAAAGCTCCCAGTCGGCATGATTTTTTCCGACATCTTTAGCCATAATCGTCATATTTCAATCAATTTACACGAAAACTTAATGAATTATACACCAAAACCTTCCTCATGAATCACTCCGTCTATTGATGAAAACCGTTTGAAAACTCGTTCGGTAGTTTTTGAGTTTTTCGCATTTATACTGACAGACTGACAGACAGACGCGGCGGGGGACTTTGTTTTTGATAAGGATAAGGATGTAAGGATGTAAGGATTGTGACGTAGCGAGCCCCCACTCCCCAACTTTAATGCGTTTTATCCAAATATTTTTTAAACTAATATGATAAAGCAAAAAATACGTGTCTAATATTTTTTTTATTATCTGACTGACGGACTGGATAGGTATTTTTTTCCCAGTTAACATCCCTATTACAGCGGCTACCATACACTTACAATAGGCACTGGTTTCAACAGATACAATATCACTGCTTGGCGGTAGATACAGGCATGGTAGGTAGTACTTCCTGATGGATGAGCTCCATGACAAAAAGAGCTCTATTCAAGGCGCTTAGCGCGCTATGGAGCGGGTTTTGCTCGGAATTTCTTTGAAGAATAAGGTCTAAACTGAAATTATCCGGAAAGGAACTGGAGTTACTTTACCGACATAGCTTGCACCATGTTTGTCGAAGAACCGATGGCTGGTGGAGCAAACGGGTCCTGGAGCTCTTCTAGTACCTACCTACTTTATTGTTTTCTTGCTGACTTACCTGTATCGCTTGTTAAGGAATAATTAAGTAGTGTAAATTACTCTAAAGAGAATATAATAACATTCAATATTCTATACATAATTTACTTCTATGTGAACCTAATTCCTCTGAATAACTATCTTGGGAGCGATAGGCAGCGCCATATTGTTAAAGTCGTACATTACGAATAATATATTGGATTGGTGGTAGGAGAATAAGTTATCACCAATTGAGATGAAAGTTAACAAATAGTTTTGTTAACTTTCATCCGTAGAGAGAGAATCAAGTTTGATGCTAGATATTGTGGCTGTTATGCCATATCTTTTTCTCGGAGAAGTCTAAGTTCATTCTAAGGGCGTTTCTCCACTACCTTGATCAGACCCTGATAATTGGGAACCCAATTTTTTTTTAGTCCTTTATATAGATTATTATATTACAAAATATTGGACACGTATTTTTTTCTTTTTTTATGTAATAAAAATATTTCGGCAATACATTGAGTTAAAATGTGGCATGACGTCACTCTCCGGTATTAATTTTGAATCTGTGATATTTTTAAAGTAGGTATTTATTTTAATGATATAATGTCAATGCATATTTTAATCTAAATTAAAAGCCCAATTTAAATAATTCAAAATTTTAATAATATTATTTAAAAAAATATTTTTATCCTACCGGTCAAAATAGCTTCAGAAATAACAATGAAATTTTTATCAAATTTTGAAAGATAAAAATGGTTACTGTGGGTCATCCTTAGAAGATAGACATACTCGTATATGCCATCGCGAACTTTTTTGTAGAACTTTTTAAGACATTATCCTGTGGAACATCATTTTTATTTATCTCTCACGGCTTACAATAATCGTCATATTTCAGCCAATTTACACAAAAACTGAATGAATTTATACACCAAAACCTCATGAAATAAGTTTTTTTTTTTTTTTTTTTGAGAATGGGATATCATCAAATGACTTCTCCCGCTCTGGGCAGAGCGAGAGGGTGTGTCAGACTTTTACTGACTAAAACCCACCCGTGTTCCTACCGTTGCCTGTGTGCCGGGGCCGCGATATCCCTTTCAGACAAACCCGCAACCCCAGCAGGATGAAATAAGACTTGACAACGGATTCATTGTATTCAATTAAACCAGTTTTCATTCAATTTCATCGGTCGTTAAATCATATACGTACCAATTATTTTTATGCCGAGTTCATACATGGCATATAATATTTATCTATACTATATAATATTATATAGAGGTAAAATTTGTTTGTCTGATTTTTTACTTATTTGCTTGTAAGTTTGTATGTAGGGGTAATCTCCGGAACTAACAGTCGGATTAGAAAGAATCTTTTTGCATGAGATAGCCCAATTGTTGAGGTAGGTTAGATATAGGCTCGCAGACAAAATCGCGGGCAGAAGCTAGTTATTAAAATTTATTTACATACAGTAATATTGCCAAATTAATGAAAACTGGTAAATATTTGACAGTTATTTGTGACGTTGCCAATTTTTTGGATGAACGCTCTTAAGAAGGCCACTCTAGATACTCAAGCGAGGAGAACCATATTTATGATGGGTTCGGATAGAAATAGAAATAATTTACTTGCTGATGATGTAGGTATACAGATAAGATGGGATTTTTCGACACATTTTACCTTACGGCATGCAAAATTAAAAAGAAACGAATTTATATAAATAATAGAAATGAATTAAATGTATTATTATTAACTCTTCTCCGATGGTATTCACGTAAATAAAGTAAGTAAGAAAAAAATTCTACACATAAAAGTGTAGCGGCATCTACATCGCTACATGCGAACTACGCATCAAAGACCTGACGTCACACAACATCCTGACGTCACACAAATCCTGCATCGCGCAATTAGAGTTTACCGCGCGATAAACATGTATACAAGCTTCCCGACTTCAACCTCTGGGCAGTTGCCCGCCAGACACGACACCCGTCTGGTCGGAGGATCCTCCCTTTTCTATGGTGGATGAGTGAACTTTACACCCTGTTCCTCATGCCGCCAAAAAAGCATCTAACACATATGCATACAGAATAAAAAAAAATAAAACAAATATACCATAACAATTACAATTTACCTAAAAACAACAACATTTATGTGCTCGAATGAGGTAAAGTGCACAATGTTCAAGGCATACTGCCAATCGTTTTATTCATGCACCCTGTGGGTCAGCTTTACTCAGCGGACACTCAATGCCCTTCGTGTACTATATAATAACGCTTTTAGAATGTTGTTGGGGCTGCTGAGATGCTGTAGTGCGTCCGGCATGTTTATGGAGGCTCCGATTGATGGTTTGCATGCCATCATGAGAGAAAGAGCGGCTTCCATACTCCACCGTATCCAAAGCATTCTGAAAGTAATAGGGGGGGACTGGTTAGACGGTCCTTTTATTAAACACTGGATCGCACTCCATGTGTCTATTTGATTTCGTTTGTATATATTTTTTTGGTTTACTAACATTTAACTATATTTTTTTTAATTTATATATTTAAATGGGTACAAACAACTTATAACTAATTAATTAATAAAAGTAGCAAAATTATATACTAACATAGTTTCTAAGTAGTTACTAACACAAAATGGTTGTTTTTGTAATGGATACTCTGAAATACAGTTATTATATACATATACACAATATGTAAAAAAACCTGTCCGATCCGAAAGGAGTACATAGGTACTGCAATAAAATTACCAAACAGAAAATAAAAAAGGTTATTGCAATTTTTAAATTCACGTTTTTAGTACCAAAACTACCCCAAATCCATTAAAAATTAGGAATCAACAGGCGTCATAAGTTATGACTTTTAGACACCCGCTAAACGACGGCCCCCTGCGCCCCATGTAACAACCCCGTAAAATTCCCCATTGAAAAACAAAGTGGCGAATATTTTTATTCGTTTTTCCTGAAAATTACCACATAAATAGACTCTCAGTACGATATCTAACAACACCCTCGCGGATCGGACGTGGTATTTTTCATCTATCTATCTTTATATAATTCTACTGTACGTGTGTATGTCACTGAACTCCTCTTAAACGGCTAGACCGATTTTGATTATTTATTTGTGTGTGTTTGAGCACCCGTCCCTGGATGGTTTAGATTCACAATTGGACCCGGTAGATGGCGCTGTTTGGACAGGACAACGTCTACAATTTCAAAATTCATTTTCTCATTCACGATATCCCGGTATCCCGGATATTTATGATATCTCGGTAGATAGGTAGGTAGGTAGTAGGTATGTATATAGTAGGTAGGTAGGTAGGTCCGATATAACTTTTGTTTTCGGGGGGAAACCTTCAAAAGGCGCCCGGGCTCTGCGGAAAAACCAATCTACAATATCGGTAGGTAGGTGGGTAGGAGGTAGATAGGGTAGGTAGGTAGGCATAGTACTAGGCATGCATGAATTCACGCTAAGTTTATTTTGAGTACGGGCAGGACAACATTTGCCAGGTTGGTTTAGATTCACAATTGGACCCGGTAGATGGCGCTGCAGTCGGTATCTAGGTTATTATCGCTTGAAATATTATGCAGGACAACGTCTGTCGGGTCTGCTAGTCTATATAATATTTAAAAGGAGAAACTGACTGGCTGACTGACATATCAACGCAGAGCCGAAGTTACTGGGACTAGGAACGTGAAATTTTGCACACAACTTCCTTTTATAATGTAGGGGAGCACTAAGAAGGGTTTTTTGAAAATTCCACCTTTAAGGGGGGCGAAAAGGGGGGGATTTCGTTTGTATGACAAATCTTATTCCTTGAGTTAATAAACTTGAAGTACTAGGCATGCATGAATTCAAGATAGTCATTCAATCATTAATTAGACGTTGTGCACAATGTCTGAGCAGTAACCTGACAAAAAGTACTAGGCATGCATAAATTCACGATAGTATTCAATCATTATGTTATGCTACTAATAAGATTTGGATGAAGCAGACAGACAGTTTATAACCTGGATTAATACATAGGATACTTTTTTATCCCATAGAAACCCGCGGGAAAAAGCTAGAGTTGTATAAAGATTTGACATTTAAAAGATCTTTTATTGTATAATAATATTTATCCACTAACAGTTTTGTTAAATGTGTTTTTTACATTTTGATAGGAAGTTCTTTTAGCCTGATGAGTTCTGAATATTTGAAACCACTAACTTAATAACAAAACAATTTCTGTGTAAATTTCACAGAATATAGTCGACGAGCGTACATGGAGGTAAACCCTAGCAAAAGCCAGGATTAATAACACTGGTACATCAGTAGAGCATGGAATATATATACTCGGGTTTGGTGATGTACGATGCAATTCTATAAGCATTTGCAGGTAAACGCTAAGTCGAAGCGTTGCGTGTCGATGTTCAATTTACTAGTATTATCTGTAGTGGGAAAATCATTTGAAACAGATTAATATTCTGTGAAACGATTAGAGCTATTAAAAAAACTGTGAAACGTGTTTTTAAACGAAAACATTCGATAGAATTGGCAATCAGTGTAAATGCGAAAGTGAGTTTGTTTGTTTTTTACGCTTTCACGCTAAAACGGCTGAACGGATTTGGATGAAATTTGGCACATGGGTAGACCATGACTTGGATTAGGACATGGGTTTTTATACCGATATTCCCACGGGATCGAGGCGTATGCGGGTGAAACCACGGGGCGCAGCTAGTAGATAAATAATTGCGTAAATAAAAACATAAACGTTTTAGCCATGGTCATGTCCTTTCTCTAGGTGTGCTTTCTGCTTAATTTGTTATTTCGGACACACGTTATTCAGGATGACGTTCATTCGGAATAACGTCATTCCGGATAGCGTTCCTTCGGAATAACGTGATTCGAGATAGCGTTCATTCGGAAACGCGTGATTTGGGAAAGCGTTCATTCGGGGTAGCGTTCATTCGAGATAAAGTGATTCAGGATTTCGAGTTTCAGTCTAACGTATAAGAGTCTTGATAAATATCGGTTTGATAGTATAACCTTCAAAAGTAACAAACAGGCAAACTTACTTTGACTTTATAGGTAATAATGAATGTATTCACTTAAGGCTGACCTTAGCTCACCCCCCTTAAGTAAGGATTAATCTCTGCCCTAAAGATAAACTTTGACCCAACCATATAAACTACATATATATGAGATAGGACACAGGAAGTAACTAACCCCTATATTACTTGACCCAAAAGGTCGTAAGCGACATAAATATTGTATTAACTAGTTCAACCTCCTTTCAAGGGAAAAACTAATGGGTTGTTATGTCGTATCGGCTTTTCCTAATGCCCAATTTAGTCTTATAAGTGATCTTTGAGAGCAGTGGTGGCCCAGTGGAAAAGACCGCGACTTACGGATTGTAGGTCGTACGTTCGAACTCAAGCGCCTTTAAGTTTACACAAAGTAAAGTGCCTACTTTACTTTGTGTAAACTCAAACTCAAAGCATTTATTTCAAATAAACCAATTACAGGTACTTTTGAATTGTCAAAGATTCGGTCAGTCAGAAATATGAAGCTAGTTGCCCATTCCAACGCGTAGTAGGTTCCCATGGAGAAGAACGTGCAAGAAACTCCACGGACACTCTTTTAAATCAGAATATTGTTACAAAATATTGGTTACATCATTCTTGTTGTAATTGTACATGTGAGAACAATGTAGAAAGACGTACACTTTAAAAGCGTCCGTAATATAACAATAAAAACAAAAACAATTAAAATAAAGTAAATTACTCAATCACCACTGCTCTCAAAACGGTGAAGGAAAACATTGTGAGAAAACCGGCATGTTCTAGAATCGAAAATTCGAAGACATTTTTACGTGTACCAATCTGTACTGGGCTCGCGTGGTGGATTACAGCCCACTCCCTCTCACAGAGATGAGGCCTGTGTCCCAGGAGTGGTAGTCAGTAGTAGGTTAGTCATTAACCACACGAAAAGAAGAAGAAGTATGTATAGAAAAAGGAATGAATGTTCTGTTCCTGTTTACTCAAAAAGAATTTGGTAAAGTGGGGATAGAATATACATTCGATCGATTACTGAATGGTACGCCTCTTCTCATATAAAGAAGAGTACGTAGAACATTGATTTTATATTAATTCAGTCATCTTTTGTTACCAGGTGACATCTTCGTGCTGGTATTCGCGATGGACAGCCGCGAGTCCTTCGAAGAGGTGATCCGGCTCCGAGAACAGATCCTGGAGACGAAAGCTAGCGCTAGCAGTGGGGGCAGTAGAGGGCGTCGGCAGGTGCCCAGGGTACCCATGGCAATAGCTGGGAATAAATGTGACAGAGATCTTAAGTAAGTACCAGAATACTTTCTCACTTTTGAAGCACGAGAGTAGGTCATGCTATGGTGGAAAGCGAAGACCATTGTAGTTTGATGTTGGGTTCGATCACCAGGGAGCGCCGCCTATGCTTACTTATTTCACCTCCAACCACTGAAACTCTTATAATTATCAATATAATATGTTTCTGAACAAAGATCTCCGGAAAGTCTGATAACCAGTCTTACCAAGGGGTATCGTATTACCCGGTAAACTAGTTGTGGAGATCAGATAGGCCGTCATTCCATGTAAAATACTGGTATTCAGCTGCATCTGGAAAGACTGGCAGCCGATCTCAACATAGTTGGTAAAAGGCTCAGAAGATTGATTAGTAATTTATATTGGTGTAATCTCTACTCTATGCCTTTGATAAATTGGTTGGGTGAATACAATAATGCTGTTTTAAAAGCGAAGAGAGCTGCTGCTAGCCAAGGAGTCATGTTCTTGATATTCCCTTAATTACTTTTTACGACACCTAAGGGAAGCGGCACGCTGTTAGGTCGTAAAGTAGCAAAACTAAATGCTCTCCATTACGGCCTCAAACATAGTATCATCACAGATTAATACAGATAGTTCACTCCGCAAAATCATTTAAATAAATAGCGAATCTCGCTACGACACAATAAAGTGCAATTCAGGTTGCACAGCGCTAATTACCTACAGTTATATTCACCTAGAAGTTGCCTCTCTTTCTATCGCGTAACTCTTATAAGTATCTTCCAACTACGTCACGCTCACTGAATTGGCCCGACATGACGAGCCCGCCGCGTAGGTTTACAACAATTTCAAGAATTTGTTTTGTGGTGTGTTTTATTTATTTTAAAGAATTGTTGTTACATAAAATGTTAAGGTTAGGTTAGGTTGTTTTTAGGGTAAGTTTTGTTAAGTGTGTGCTTGTATTTATTGTAACTTAAAATGTATCGTAATTTTAAAACTTTATTAGAACATAGGTATTTTGCTGTATCTTATTAAAATAGTTTTGGTGCCTATTCATGTAAAATTAATGTGAATGGCCTAAACAGGCAAAATATGGGCTGTACATTAAACCACCAACTTTTACAACTGGTAACAACAACATTTACAAAAAAAAAAAAAAAATCGTACTTGTAGGTTCATACCTAAAATGCGGAGTGCGCCTTCTGTACTAATCTGTGGTATCATCCGAAATCCCCGACTTATAAGGAAAGTTTTACGTACCTTGGTTCTGAGTTCTAACTGATAGAAATTTTTGTCGGAATTTTAGATTTATAAGAAGGAGATGAATGCTCATTAAATTCTGACTTTTCTTAATTAGCTCTCTCTACGAAAATAAAATAAAAAATAATCTGTGTTGTCTTGAATAAATGTTTCTACTTGAAACAACTATAAAGTAAAAACAGTAAAAAGAAATATTTCGTTCAAGAAAAGTGTTTTTCAAGCAATTAATTTTTAATTTGCTTAGAAAGAAGTAAAGGAAACAGTTGGCACTGCTAAGTAACTGACAATGTCAACAAAAAAATCTTGTTTGTAGCAATTTATTTTCCGTTTATTTAATTAAAAACCGTTTTGATTTAGAGACAAAAGAAAAATGTTTTTGATTTCAATTGTTAAAACACTTTAAACAAACTCAACCAGCACGCGTGGCATGACAACCATAGACACGGGATTTCTACGGGTTTTGTCGACGGAAGAATAGACAAAATTACAGATTGTGATTATTTATCTGTAATTTTGTCTATTCTTCCGTCCATAAAACCGTTTTTATTGAAGTTATGCTAAGCGTGCTGGTAAAGTTGACCTTATAGAATCATCTTAACTTTTTTATTTTGTTGGAAGTTCACAATAAAATCATCCACCTGTTTTCCCATTTTCTCTCGGGAAAGAATCATAATTATCTGTTTTTTTGCAGGACTGTCCAACCTGAAGAAGCAGTAGCCTACTGTAACACCCAAGACTCCTCATGCGTCTTCGTGGAAACCTCAGCGAAGAAAAACTTCCACGTGGATGACCTGTTCTACGAGCTCTTCGTCGTAGCCAATTTACCTTTAGAAATGGCACCGAACCACCACAAAAGGGTCAGTACGGCGTTCGGGAGCCCTTGTACACTACCCCCAACCAGTAGCCAAAGTAGTAGAAGTAAAAAATGTACCCTCTCCATCAAGAGAAGATTATCAGACGCTTGTGGAGTTGTAGCTCCTAATGTAAGGAGACCTAGCATCCGTACTGACCTAATGATAATGAGAACTAAGACTTGTGCCAAAGGAGACACGGACAGTACGAGCGGCAGTCCGAAGATTACCTTGAACAGGCTGGTAAGGTCTTCGGGACAGAGTGAAAAGCGTTCGTGTAATTTACAGTGATATTTATTGTTAGTGGACTTGGAAATATGATCGTGGAGGTGACAGGTGCTATAGGAGAAGCTCGAGTGTTCCATGACCTGTAGACTCTAAGATGCTACTGCGTTTAGAGGTATACACATCGAGTTTGATTAGTTCGAAGAAGTATTTAAAACTACACGATAGATGTTGTTTCTAAGTTTGTTGGTTTCTCCGTTTTGCTCTGTTAAATTAGTTTCTCTGAATTCTGTTGAATTTCGAAACAAAATTGCTCTTTCGAGTAACTTCAAAGCAATTTATATTGATGTAGTTTAAAGGCGACCGTCCACTGCTATTTTGAATGAGCACGGAGCGGATTGCCACGTTAGGGTACAATTCCGTAGCCGACCGCAGGCGGCAACTGCAGGCAATGTGTCGCCGCGACACGACTAGATCTATCTATGTATGTATTTCTATGAAAGCGACATGTTGCTACGGTAGGTATTTCATAGAAATTCATAAAAAGTCAGTCATATCGCGGCGTCACGTCGCTTGCAGTTGCCGCCTGCGGTCGGCTATGGAATTGTACCTTTAGGTGCGCGTTCATTTGTTTGCCAGCTACGCATCCCTACGTATCGTGGCCGTGGGTCACAGTACTAGGCGATGCCGCCTACATTTTCATACAATGAGAAGCTATAAGTACAAGTGCGTGGCTTAGCCGTGGGCTGCTGTAGAGTAGCGCCTTTAAACTATTCTTTATGTTAATATTTAATCACGTGTCATCAAACTCAATGTCTATGCATTCTAAAACGACATTATTCAGCCTGAGTGATGGCTGATTGAAACAATCAACGTCTTTTATATTTAAATAAAGGTTGCAATGGAAAACAAAGAAAATCGTAAACACCCATTAGTGTTACTCTTTTAGGATTAATCAGAGATAATGGTACAATTGTAAATTTAGTTTTACTTGGAATTGGTTCAATAACCCCAGTAAATAATAATAAAGGTTTGATGAGTTTGATTTACGCTAAAAACTTATGGATCAGATTACTCCTGTAGGCAAATACTGTCAGGGAAATTAATTATTTATCAAATTGACACACTGCGTAAATTTGCCGAGTTATAGCCATTTCATAAAGGCGGAGACTAAATTGCAACATTTTAAACTGTCAAAGAATGACAGTTGTGATTTGAATATACGGACAAATTCAGTTGGTAGTAAATTTGATAAACAATTGAATTCCCTGACTTTATCTACTCGGCTGCAGGATCGCATTTACAATACCAACAGATAGTTTCTCTCATTCAATTACTGTACTTTTTGTTTTCACTATTTTCACATCACTTTTATAATAAAATATTGTTAGATAACCACGCGCACACACACACACACGCACAGACTTCCGTCACTAAGTTAAACAACCGCATGCGGCATTCTGCCCGCATACGGGCACCGCACTGCGATCGCTCTGTGAGTTTTTAACGTAATTCAAAATGGCGATGATTAAAAGTTGATGTCGCAAAGAAGCATTGCTTTATCGCTTTAACAATTATTTACAATACGACACAACTTAGATTTAGTATCTACAAAATCTACGCATCAATTTTACGAATGTATTTGCATTATGACAACAAGTCTTTGCGTAAAGATCATTTTCGCCTAAAGCAGTAATAAAGAATGGTGGTTTTGAAGGCGCACTCAGTTCGGATGTGATCGGTTTTACGAATTTTGCCGATGCTACATCTAAGTTATGTCGTACTGTAAAGCCAATGGATCTTTTACTCCATGGTCTGAAGTACAATACGGCTGACGAATCAGGGCTGGTCCGAACTTTGTGCAGAAGACTGCGCAATAACAGCTTTTAGGAAGCAAATGGTGACATGAGGCGAGTGTGAATGAAAGAACATTCGCGAAAGTTCAGAGAGCCTATTTTCCGACCGGCCATGATTAATCGGCCGTATTGTAATGTATTAAGTAAATGTTTATGATATATATGAGGTCGTTGTCGAGCTTGGAATGTGCTAATACTAAAGGCTCGTGCAGACTGGCGCGACTTGTGACACCGGTAATTGTTCTACCGTGAATTTTCCTTAGAAATTGTTTTATTAGAGTCGCGTCGCGCTCGTTCGCCTGGGCCTTTACAATGTTTAATGGACTAATTAAATGTTTACCTACTCAGTCTTTTTAATTACACCTGTTTCGTAATTATATTAAATATGCAAAATTCCAATTGATTTTGCTTCAAGCTGTGTCAGTAATAAATAATTTTATATTTTACGCTACAGTACAAATATTGATACAAAATTTGTTTTACTTTGCATTGGTATTTATCGCCATCAGCTCAGCATAAATTATTTATAATTTGCTTCAGTGTTGTTTACCTCGTTGGTGTTGTGGTCTCAAGCACTACTGCTGAGCCTGAGGTCGTGGGTTCAATTCCCGGGTCGGGAAAAGTGTTATTGGGTTTTTCATCTGGAATTTCTCAGCAGCAGTCCGGAGTTTGGATTTGTGCTCGGTGGATGACAATAGGCTCGCCCCCTATTACATGGGACTTAAACATAACTGGCGAAATGTGGGTGTACTATAGGCACAACTCTGCCTAACCCTTCAGGGAATTCAGGCGTGATGATATGTTATGTGACAGTGTTATTGTAAATACTGCTGTATTTTCCTTATTTATTCTTGTCAATGTTTTTGCTCAATAAAAATAAAATCAAAATATTTTTTGAAACTTTTCAGTATTTGTACTGTATTGTAATCCAATATCTATTCTTAAAAATAATCTAGTAACATTAAGTTTTGCTCAGAGCTAGAAGATATTTTTATTTGCGAATAAATGCATGGCATGGTTACTAATTGTGGTTTTCACCCTATATCATTGTTGTTATGGGACCAAAAAATTCGCTGATTCCTTTATTGTTGGAGAAAAATATCAAATTATATGGGTCTCTTGTTAAATTATCAAATTATTCATTGTTGAGCAAATAATATTATTTAATTAAACTACATTTTGCGATATTTTTGTGTTGTTACATAATGTAAAGATTCACTTATGCCTATAATCATTTATTTCTACAATGGCAACCCGACGATGATACTTACAACATGTATACGACTGACCCGTGCTCTAGTTTTTTTCCATCTTTTTATATGGCACTGAAACGCGGTGCAATGAATGCCGCGAAAGCAGTAACATCGATGCTTTCAAGATGTGATGAAGTATACCATGGATCGCCATGAGAACGAATGAATCCATACTGGAGGATCTCAACATCAGCAAGCGGCTATCTACAATATACCAGGAGCGTGCCCGCAGCTGTTTCGGACATAATATGCGGTCACCTAAGCATGGTCTGGAAAGGCTTATGTTACTAGGCCGGGTGCAAGGAAAACGCGCTCAAGGCAGAGTACCGGTGAGATGGTCAGACGCGATCAAGACGACTGTCGGAGGAAGTATTTACCAAGCGGTCCACACTGCAGAAGACCGCATAGCTTGGAGACGCGTTGTGTATGGTCGCGATCCTCAGCATTGAGGGAACGACGAAGAAGAAAAACCCGCCCCTGCTACGCAAGGCTTTACACTTAAGATGGTAGATAGATAGATATCGTTTATTTGATGCACACAAAAGACATAGCACAAAATACAAAAACACGATTAAATAATAACTTAATACATAAATAACAAGGTGCCATTATAAAAAGAAAAAAGGAAACAAGACATTGTGATGACACTATGGACTAAGACACTTTAAAATAATTAATCATACAAAGTGAGGTGTGCGTCTCAAGGTTGCACCAAATGGGAGTCCAGCTCAGCACGTGTCAGGCAAATATACCTGACGCTGATATTCTGCTGGATCCCTGCAGTGACATACGGACGTCGAGCAGACGAGATAATAAATATGCGAATTATTGGTGTTGTGAAAAGTGGAATGTACGGAATGAAATTACATATACCCGCAATTAAAAACAATTAATAATTAATTTGACAAAACATCGAGGTTTCTTTATTCTACGAAGTTAATTCAAATTCAAATATTTTATTTCAGATAAACATCCATATATTGTTAATAGTAGTATAACTTAGCCTAAACAACAAAACAACATTTATATTATTGTAATATACACATAAAGCTTCTGGAATAAATGCTCTAAGGTCCGTATTACAGAACGTTCCTCAAGCTCAGTTTGATCTTCAATCAGTCGATCACTGTTTAAGTATAGAATCACTACTTGAGCATCGGTCTTATTCCAGAACGGTAATCAAACTATACTCATTACTCAGATAAATCGAGACTCAGATCCAGCCTCAAGCTGAGATCTGAGCTGACCTATTGTCGATGCATGTGCATCGGATATAGTTGTGTTTTTTTTTTGCTGATTTATTTAATCATAATATTATCACTATAAAATGACAGGACGATAAAATAATATCAGTCCATTGGAAAAATCCTTGCTGCGTGAGTGACGCTAAAGTTCAACACCTTCTATTTGAATCATCGTTAAATAAATTATTGTAATGATCTACTTCTACAAATATATCCATTTTGATAGTATCATTAACAAAATCATCAATATTTACAAACTCGACAACGCAGGTAGACTTGAACAGAACAAAAACTTACATGATCATCTATGCTCAAGCGCAGTCTCGACCACACTTGGGTGATTACAGATCCAATCACTGCTTGGGTTCAATTCGTGAACTGAGTAGGTAACGATCTAAATAGAGCCAAACTCAGCTGAACTATGATCAATAAAGGCTTGTGCAGACCAGCGCGACGCGACACGTACAATACAATTTCTAAGAAAACTTCACAGTATAACAATAACCGGTGTCGCGCTGGCCTGCACAAGCCTTTAATCTATGCTTGAGGAACGTTCTAAAATTAAAACTTGGCTCAAAACTAGTTTTAAACAAAGATTAATGCTTGATTTTCCTTCTGTAATACAGACCTTAATGATGTTGAAAACTGCATCAAAATGCGTTGCGTAGTTTAGTAGAACTACGCGGGTACAAAGAGAGACACGAAAAGCGAATTACATTTTTAAGAAGTAATGGACTGTGTTGAAATCACAGAACATACCGACTATTTCAAAGAAAATAAGTACTTAATTAAGTTCATACTTTCGCTATTTCTTACGCCAGTAAAATTGAATTTCTGTTTTTGCAAAATATATTACACAATTTGCATTTTATTGCCGCATAGCGTAATTTACCTTCCCGTACCGTAATGTCGCTTAAAAACTTGTGAGAAACCTACCAGCCATACTTAGTAAGTAATAAATAATATGAAACACCTTCAGAACGACACTTAATAGCGTCACGTGCAACGTTGCACATAAAATGGAAAAGAAAATGCAGAACATATGGCGTAGAGTGCACGGTAAGCTATACTAATAGTAGTTGAGAATTTATTATGAAGCTTTAAACCTACGTGCAAGTAGTTACTTATCAAGGTAGGAAAATATACTCGTAATAACAAGTGTACCTAAAAGAGAGATGTAGAAAAATCTATAGAAAAAGCACATACAGAAATTAGGATAAAAATGGCTCTTCCGATTCATTGGAGCATTTAAAATTCTGACTATACTCCTCCATTGGTTTACTTAAATAAAGGTAAACAGATCGTAAACAGGCGCTTTATAGATGACACTTCCTTGTTTAATGATATGTTGTGATTTTTGCCATAGTTTCCTCTTTTATGACATACATATCATAATCAACCTATAATGTTCCCACTGGCTGTAATCCACAACGTGGGCCCAGTGCGGGTTGGTAGATGTCACATGTCTTCCAATATTTGGTTCTAGAACATGCCGGTTTCCTCACGATGTTTTCCTTCACCGTTTTGAGAGCAGTGGTGATGAAATAATAGTAAAGCGCGCGTCTAGGTTCGAACCTATGACCTGCAACTCGTAAGTCGCGGCCGTTACCACTGGGTCACCACTGCTCTTTTATTAATGTACCTAGGAGTATGTTAAACTTTATCATTTATTTTTAAACTAATCTTTGTCGATGTAACTGTTCAAAGTTCAAAGTTCAAAGTTTTTATTAATGCGATTTTTGGTGATACAACAGGGTCTTAAACATATTTTATAGTAGCTCAAAAATCTACCTTAAAAGGCATGCATTGTTAAATTACAATATTTGATGTTATACATTACATGCAACATAAAGAACTAATTAATTTACATAAAAAAATAAATTTAAGATTTAATATATTGTAATAAATTAATGGACATATGTATAAGAATATTACATTTGCATGCATCGTTCCGTTACATGCAGTTACATCTACGAAGATACAACACGTGAAAATATACATCCGTAACCCACGACCCACAAATCTTTATGTGGCTCCGGCTTTACCAGCTTGGTTTTATTACTTATCATTATTATACTTTTGAAGGTACACACCCGTTTTTTATTCATTTACCAATTATCAGTTGGGAATCGAACGGGTAGAGGGTAATGCTTGAGCGCAATTTTTTTGATAGATTTTAAATACTATAATATTTTGTAATCTGTCTATTGTAAAGAGCCCAAAAAGACAGGTTCTCTAAACGTCAACGAATTACAACGTTGCTAAATTTAAGAGTACAAATGTGACGTAGCATGACAACTGAAGTGACAGGTTATATTACGTTTAGTCGGTTACTTGACAGCTCTCTTGTCACTTGTTTTTTTCGTTTACCTGTAATTAATTACCTAAACCAACGGACTATAGGTACCAAATTTTATTTAACTCTTAAAAAACGACATTTGTCTAGGCTGTATTAGTAAAATTCTTGCTATTTATTTATTTATTTATTTTACTTTAACATAAAACGGCCAAAGGCCAATTACATTAGTTAAAGACACAACACACTATATTAGTACAAAAAGAATACAGCTACTCGACAGTCATACGCTCATCTCACAATACTCCAGACATGTTGACAAGATCTTCTTCCATTCATCCGCGAACACATCACAGTGAGGCTTAGCGTCCAAGAGAGCGTTCAGCGCAGAGAGCGTGCGAGGGACAGGAGACTGGGCTCGAGCGACGGTTCGACTCCAAGAGCTAGTTAGTAAGAATTTATAATGAAGCAAGTGCAAGTAGGTAAATAGTCCATTAACTTCAATGGGCATTTGTGGGTGCGCTGGGAAATCGATACAACCACAAAATTTATAGTAGGTACCCAATGATATTATAAGTAAAAAGTGGTAGATACGCATTCCGAAAGTGACACGTCAAAACTTGGCTGATTCGCCAAGTTTTCTTCGTCTTGTCTCTTTGTTGCTCCCGAGAAATACGATATGCCGTCCTACTTCCACGTGTCTTCTAATAATGTGATATTGTGCCGTTTTTGAAGATCGAATGTTGGGTAGGTAACCTATCTACCTCTTTTTTACTTAAAATATCATTGATAGTACAGTACAACTATTTTCTTATTGTCCCTCGGCGAGGTTGCATGATTCGGCAGTCTTCGGATTTCTATCAGTTGCCCTTTCCAGTTTATAATTATGGTTGACGGCAAGGCGGGTGCAGTGGTAGCAGCCACTACGTACAAGCACCAAGTTCAAATGGCAACTGATAGAAATCCGACGACTGACAAAACACGTAGTTTACCGAGGGACATTAAGAAAATAGTTGTAGTGTACCTATGTTTATTTGTATGTATTATTTTGCAATACCAAAATGATACAAAGGCGCATAAACTAATTGATTAGCATTTGAAAATACTGTTGGAGCTGCTGAAGATTTTTAAAACTATCTTTGTATTGTATAAATTCAGGCACATGTGTGAGTACTATGTACCTACTATAAAGCTTTTTTTACTGGGGACGTCTTTCATTGACTTGAATCTGCCCTGGCGGCTGTAAGTATGTCATGCTAACTCTAATGTCTCGCTGATGGAGGCGCGTGTGTTGGATCATTTAGCTCCCTTCAAAATTGTTTAGCTAAATGGTGCTAATCCATGCGAGAGGTTCGTGAATAGGCGCCGCCAGTAGGGACTGGTCATCTCTAAGCTCATATTAATGTATTGTTTCTCTTTAACATTTTTATTACAGATGCTTTTAACGTTCTGCATCATTCTCTCATGTATAATTTCAACATGAATGATGTAACCAATATTTTGTAAACATATTTTAATGTTAATGAGTGTCCGTGGTGTGTAATTCTTGCCCGACCTACTACGCTTTGGAATGGGCAGCTAGCTTCATCTTTCTGACTGACTGACCCCTTGACAATTCAAAACTACTTGTAATTTTTTTTTTTGTATTAAGTACTTTGAGTTTGACACAAAAATATCGCAAAACTACTTACTATAATCCAAAAAATACTTAGCTTACATTACAATGTAAATGAGAAATGCCAATTTGTATTCGAATGAGTATATACTTAGCTGTCTAATACATGATGTATCGTTTTGTAACCTTTTATCTATACCCTCTGTCTTCTTGTCTAATAAACAGTTGTTTTTGAACGATTTTTGTTTTATTACGAGTATAATGCAGGAAATATCTCCATCTATTTATATGACTTTCTATGAAATACCCTCCGTATCTAGCGACACGTCGTTTTCATATAAATACTTAGAAACCAGTCACGTCGCGACGGCCGGCGCGTCGCCTGTTACTGCCACCTGCGGTCGGCTACGGAATTGTAACTCTAAGTTCCAGATTATAAACCTGGGGAGAAAGTCTTAAGAAAACCTAGACATAATGCATTCACTAACGCGTAATAAGTGCGGACCTACCTTAGCATAGGAGCATCCATCCATACAAATCTTTCACTACTTATATAAAGAGATTATTTTTTTGTGTTTGTTTTTGAAAAAACTCAAAAACTACTGCACTTATTTAAAAAATTCTTGCACCCGTAGAATGCTATATTATTACTGAGTAATATAGGCTATAATTTATAAAGATATCACGCGGGCGACGCCGCTGGCGGAAGCTAGTAACATAATAAATGAGAAAGTAACTCTGGCTGTCTATCTTTTCAGATTTGGGTGCCCCATCCAAATCTGTTAATAGACAAGGATAGACCATGACATGAGTTAGGACATAGGATACTTTTTATCCCGGTAGTACATTCCCGTGGGATAATGTCCGGTATCTGAAAGGGTGAAGCCGAGGATAAAAGCTAGTTCTTTATTCTCCATATTGGAAATGGCCTTTGGCATGCGTTAGAACAATGGCAGGCTATGTATGATAAAAGGCGAAATACCTCTACCTGATGAATTGGTCAATTACCGATGAAATTTTGAACTATCCATGACATATTGTTCTTTAACATAACGGATTTAATTCCTTTGTCAATCAGAATTGTATCCTTTGAAATACATTATTATGAGTTCTGCATATGCGGTAGAAAAAAAGCGTTATAAGGAAGGAAAGAAACGGAAGTAATACTTATTTAATTCCCTTCGACGCCCTAGGACGACATATAGTGACCTAAGGGGTCATCCATAAATCACGTTAAGCTCAAAAGGGGGGAGCGGGTTCGGAAAAAGAATATCATCATTTCAGCCGAAAGACGTCTACTGCTGGTCATAGCCCTCCCCCAAGCCATTTATTCAAACTAGGCTGAAAATCAGCACTTTTCGAATGTTAAAAATACATAAGACCACCCTTCACGCTACGTCTTCGGGTATGCGGTCGCCACCTTTCGGCCCCATCGGTCGGCCATCTTTTCTGTGAGCAATGTGCCCTGCCCATTGCCACTTAAGTTTGGAAATTCTTTGGGCTAATGTCGGTTACGTTGGTTCTCCGAAACGCGAATATAATTCGATTGTAACCCCGCTCGAATGGCACGGTCGCCATATCAGGACGGAATTAAAATAAATTGAAAGAAAGAAAGAAAAATTATTTATTGAGGCTCGCACAGAAAATCACAAATTAAGCTAAAAGCACACTAAACATAAAGAAAAAACAAAGCAAAATTTAAATTTAAAGGCCTCGCTCAGCATGGTGCTGCGAAGTTTAAAAAATAAATGTCGCAGCGCTGGTATTCTAATAGGGCCCGAAAAAATTAAACGTCTCTAATGCTGGTTACATACTGCTGCACACACCTGTAATATAATGTCCTTATACCAGAATACCCGCAAAAATTCACGTTGTTGCATAACTTATTGATTAGTCGAGATTTTGTATTCATATTCTATAAGCCACCTCTTTTGATCATGAGCTATCTGAATATCAAAAAATATTTGGCCTAGGTCTGGGGAAAGCATGAAAATTGATTCACTGTTACAATGTATATTAGAACTTACACCTCAGCGTATCGAATGTAATAGAAATACCGTATTTACTAGCATATTGGTAAAATTTTATTATTTCCATGCATACGTTTCGTATTGTGTAACAAAACATGTATCAGATACGTACGTGTCTATTTACGGAGGCTAGGGCTGGCACAAAACATTTTTTTAAGGGAAAACTTCTTTAGGCACCTGAACGGTCACGCTCGGGTCGGCCACTCTGTATCGGGTATACTCGGCTCCAGTCGGTCGGCGACGCTTAATCGCTACTCGCATATACTCGGCCCTGAATCACGTACACTCGGTTCCAGTCGTAAGTTTTCACTTCTATCGTGTGGTCATAATCATAAGCACATGCCCTCTTTTTAGGCTTCCGTACCCGAAGGATGTCAAATGGAACCCTATTACAAAGCCTCTGCTGCCCGTCCGTCTGTCTGTCAGCCGGCTGTACCTCATGAACCGTAACAAGTAGACAGTTGATAATTTTACAGAATGCGTATTTCTATTGCCGCTGTAACAACAAATAATCAAAACTACATAAAGTTACTAGTTAAAGGGTTTTTTTGCTCGATCTTAATACGGTACGGAACCCTTCGTGTGCGAGTCCGACTCGCATTTGGCCGGTATTTCACTTTAAACTCAGAAAGGTGAAAACATTTACAAACTTTTAATCAATCTAGTCGGCAAAAGAGTGTGACTAGAAAGCAAATTACTATGGATAGCTTGGCCATTTAAATTCTTCAATATATTTTATGATTTTTTCAATTGCAGTAGTCATGCTTAAATCAACTTAATTTACATTACATAAAGTTGATGTTCGTATAAGTAGAAATAACATAAATTGGAAACATTTAAATAGACCTTACCTATATTTCAGAGCTCGTTTTTCTTTTTATAAATATAAATTAAATCATTGGTTTGTGAGACTATAACTATACAGTTAGACCGAAATTACTCGAAGAACATCATCCATAAAGCCACGAAGGTCTTTCAGGAACCCGTCTTTCAGTAATGAATTACGCGACCAAGAAAAGATACGGCTTGAGGCATTTTGAAGCTAACATTAAAACCATCGAATATAAATTACCTATATCCTCCTGTGCCATTAGAATCATTAAAAAATCGACATAAACCCATAAATTCGTTGTATTCGTTCCGGTTGTCAACCCTAATCCATGCGATTTCAATTTTGTAGGTACAATTTAAATGAAATTCTAGCAAAAATGTTTTGTCGAACAGCACCGACGGTTTAAGGTTCTATTTTTTATTTTTAGGGTTCCGTAAATAAATGGACAGGTGGTTTGCACCTCGAAAAATATATTCTAGTATTTTATTTTACTCATCGGTCGCACGTCAGTATAAGATGGGCTCTTTTTCTATTGACACTCCGTAAAACGAAATCATGTTAAGCCGTTGGTCCCGGTTGTCATTCGTAAATCTTTGATAGTCGTTACGGTTAGTTAGAAGCCCAACAGCCTGCAACCAGTCTATCCAAGGGGTATCGTGTTACCCAGCAACTGGGTTGTCGAGGGCAGATAAGCAGTCGCTCAATGTAAAATACTGGTATTCAGCTGCACCCGGCGATGGGTAGCTTGCCGTCCGATAAGGACCAGGCCAGGGTCGACGGCGCGTGGTGTTCCACGCGCGCCTTAAAGAGATGTCAGCACCAACTGACGGGGTCCGTTAGGGCCAATGCCTGCCAGGGTTGCGAGTTTGTCCGAAAGGGATATCGCGGCCCCGGCACACAGGCAATGGAAGGAACACGGGTGGGTTTTAGTCAGTTAAAGTCAGACACGCCCTCCCGCTCCGCCTAGAGCGGAAGAAGTTATTTGATAATTTCCCACCCTCAAAAAAAAAACAAAAAAAGCTGCATCCGGTTAGACTGGAAGCCGATTCCAACATAGTTGGGAAAAGGCTAGAGAGATTAACTCCGTACATCTCTAGACCAGCTCAAGGTCAAAGCCATTGACGTGCGGTCTACTGTACATACGATAAACTAATAGGACAATGATAGTGACAGTTTGAGCCCTATAAACATTGGCGGAAAATTTTTATTTCGCAATTTGACAATAAGAACGAAGAATTTGGCACACACATTCAAGCATCATCGACAGACAGACGACTAAGACATGAAAAGCCGGAGGGATAGAAGAAGATATTTTAATTAGATCCTTTTACAAAAACTTTCTAAAAGTTTTTATTTTTTTTTATTTTTTTTAATGTCGTAATGGCCCAGTGGTTAAGGCCTCGTCTCTCATGCACGAGGTTGTGGGTTCAAATCCGGGCAAGTACAGATGTGACTTTTTCAATTCATATGCACTTTCTGAGTTTATCTTGGATATTACTGACATCGGTGAAGGAAAATACCGTGAGGAAACCTGGACTTATATAGTTAATATAAGTTTGAAATCACCAACCCGTCTTGAGCAAGCGTGGTGATCAATGCTCGTGCCTGCTCTGTATGAGAAGAGGCCTTTGGCCTGCAGTGGGACAGCAACAGGCTGGTATTATTATTAAAAAAAAAAACAACCGACATCCAAAAAAAAACGACAAAGTGAAAAATAAGTTTATTTAGGAAGTTGGTGTCTTTGGTTTATAATATTCGTTTTTGGCCACCGACTTGAGCAGTTTCAAAATAAAATAATTTTTCACACTGTAGTCTTTTTTTGGAAAACGGTTTTTTTTTTTGTGTAACTTACCCCACATAAACTCGAAGTTAATTTTCGATATTTTTTTACGAATATTCCGAAAAATACGGGAGGTCACATGCCCATGGGCGACATTGTATAGGACGGAGTTATGCCGAAACATACTTGAAAAAAAAAAAAAACATTCGAATTGAGAACCTCCTCCTTTTTTAGAAATCGGTTCAATAATAAATCCGACATTAAAAACAATAACCAAAGCATTTCTTTCACCAGTCTCACCATAATTAATCAAGATCTGGCATCAAAATACTTTCTCGTTAAATTACTCTGATTGCGGAACCCAACAGCTCAAATCAAAATCCACCCTGTATTTCCGATATTTGTTGCTCTTTTCACAAGCATCCGGACTCGACCGCACTTAATGGATGAAGGAATAAACAAATTCTATATGTGAATGCGACAGTATATCGGAATATGCAGATTTCACGAGTGAATATGTCTCTTTTGCATATTGGCTGTCTGATTTTGCGGATTATTGAATTTCGAATTAGATAAAGGCACTGACTGAATTAAAATAACGCAACACTGTTTTCTCGAAGGGAATAGTTGTACCTATAATACGTACCACATTTCGTCACTTAAAATAAATGTATTAAATTCGTGGCCAAACAGAACTCATGGTAGTCTGTGGCGTTTATCCTATCCTATCCTACTAAATGATCAATATTTGTATTACGTTCTCGAAAACGGCTTTAACGATTTCGATGAAAGTTGCAATATAGGGCGAAAAATCGATCTAGCTAGGTATCATTCATTCAGCTCGGTCTACCAGGTACTGTTAAAGTCTCATAATACGCCAGTGGAGACTACTAAAAACTTTAAGAAATGTAGTTTAAGAAATCGGCAACAAATTGCTCATTCTGATATTTCATCCGAATATCCTTCACACAAATGATATTTGTATGACCTACAGACTTGAAATGATATTTGTATGACCTACAGACTTGAAATGTTTGGATATGTGTGTACGTGAAACAAATTCTATCAGTAAATTAAATATTATTTGAATATTTTAAGATGTCGATAATTTTTATGCCGTTCGTTTTGACGACGTAGTATCTGGTATTATTATTCGGGTTCAGTTGACTCGGGCCGAGCTGTCACTGACCCGTATGATGGGTGTGACTTACTTCTGTAAACAAACACAAGATACTGGGGTAATTCCGTACCACGAGGAAAGCGCAGGCAGTGTCCCAATGTCTTTACTTCTTCAATATACAGACATTGAGACACCTACCAGTTTTTCCAGTGTTATCCAATCGCTTTTATCAAATAATCGGTACAGAATATCTTTCATATTCGCGCATTTTTCCTCTGGCAGGGATCCAAACGACAGCAATATGGTACGGTAATGTTATGTGAAATGGCTATGTACTTTGATATGGCAGGTATGAAATGTGATAGCGAAACGGCAGGCAAGCACTTTCTGACATGTAGGTATATGTAATCAAAACTGACGAGAATGTTCATAACTTGTTGTGTTGTAATATGTCAATAATAAATATATATTATTTCAACAAATACGATTTAATGAATTTCAGGTACATAAAATCACGCTTTGTTTCCCCGTAGAGGTGGGGAGCGGTGTACCTATAGTGCACCCAAATTTCGCCAGTCCCATGTAATAGGGAGCGAGCCTATTGCTATCAACCAGGCACAAATCCAGACTCCGGACTGCTACTGAGAAATTCTATATAGAAAACCCAATAACTTTTTGCCCGACCTGGGAATCGAACACAGGACCTCATGCTCAGCAGTAGCGCTTGCGACCACTAGACCAACGAGGCGGTCCAAAACGAACACAATACGTCATTAATAAATAGATAAATATTTCAACAAATACGATGAACTGAATTTCTGTTACTTATGCGTAATTGAATTTCTGGTACTTATGCGTAATTGAATTTCTGGTACTTATGCGTAATTGAATTTACCAGTTTTTTTTTATTATGTACTGCCTCGTTGGCCAAGTGGTCGCATGAACGGATGCTGAGCCTGGGGTCCGGGTTTGATCCTCTGATCGGTGAAGATTGATATTTTTATAGGAATTACATAGAAGTCGCTCCAAAGTTTTTTTTTTCAATTAATGGCAAAAGTGGACCATAATCTTATTATTGCACAAACTAATAACCTGGAAATAATATGGTGTAACTTTTGTTTGATAAGTACCAAAATTCTATAGATTATAATGCTTGTTTTCCTCTTTTCGGTTATGTGTTTTTTGCAGTCGGGTTTTTTTTTTGTTTTTTTAAATAATTTGTTTTTATCTCTGTCTATAAACTACTTTGAGGTAGGTACGCGTGATTGATATTAGATTGTTTTTTTTCAATATTTTGACTAAGTACATGATGTAATGAAACTTAGCGATGTCTTTGTCGATAAAACAAAAATCCAAGATCACACTAAGAACTAACCACAAAATCATATTCAATCTGCCTAGTCTTTTCCCAACTATGTTGAGGTTGGCTTCCAGTCTAACCGGATGCAGATGAATACCAGTATTTTACAAGGAGCGACTGCCTATTTGACCTCCACAACCCAGTAACTGGTAAGTAAGACTAGGTAAGACTGGTTGTCAGACTTTCGGACTTCTGACGACCCGTAACGATTGTCAAATATCCACGAATGACAACCGGGACCAACGGCTTAACATGCTTTCCAACGCACGGAGGAATCTCGGTATGTAAAGATGGTAACCCATCCACGGACCAACCCCGGCAAGCATAGCTTAACCTGTTGCATCAACCCGTGCGGCTGGTATTACTTAGCCACGAGCTCCTCCACTACAAAATCATATTAATCGAGTAAATCTTATCGAATCCAATAACAGATTTCAAGGAAAGCAATCAAGATGAAACAGTTGAATAGGCTGATAGACAGAAGGCTAAATATAGCCGACCCTTAAGTTGACCCAAGACTTCAATGAGTACAAACACGTCTTAGAAATTCAGGTAGTGAATCAGTAACACAAATAGTTACAAGATAAACAGACTTTTCTATTAATAGTTTGTTAGTCTAAACTATTTGAAGAAACGCTTTGTGATGGATTAGAACATCTGTCTCAGACCCAGATGGTTCGATTCCCAGTGGGGACAAAATTTTCTGCTCGGTTTGGTTGGTGGTAGGGCTTGTTCTAAGTCCGCCTGGCTAGTTACCACCATCTTATCTAAGTCTGTCGCCATAACAACAATGTTAACAGCATTGTTGTGTTTGGGCAGTTAGAGGTAAGATAGCCAGTTCTCTGTGGTTGAGGATTCCGGGTGAAGGGTGAAGCTCGCTTCCACCTTCGGCCTGATCATCATCTGGTAAGATGCAGGCCAAGAGAATCACTGTTGCGGATTTAAAAAAAAAACAATATACATACCTACTTAAACTTTTGTAGGACTAAACTAACTATATGCACAAGATTAGTAAAGATGGGACATTCCTCCAAATCATTTAAATAAAAAGCGACTCTTGCAGCGACACAATAAAGTGCAATGCAGGTCGCACAGCACTAATACAGGAGCCTGAAGTTATATTCACCTGGAAGTTGCCTCTCTTTCTATCGCGTAACTCTTATATCTTCTGACTACGTTACGCCCACTGAATTCGACAAGTCGAGCCCACCGCGTACCATCGAAGTAGTTCATATCTAACCAGTTTCAAAACAAAATCCCGTGAACACGATGACCACATCTGTTACCGGCCCGGTGCTATAGCCGCCGAGCACTGCAAGCAAGAATAGTCTTTACGGCCGTTAGATATGAACTTCTACTTGTAGTTTCATACCGTAAAGAGTGTCCCATCTGTATTCATCTGGGCTATTAGAGAAAATAAGGTCTTCTAAGAAAAACTAGCACAAAATTGGAAGTTTAATTAAACGGAAAATACAAGAGTCAATAGGACTTTAAGTTGTATGAAGTTAGCTATTTAAGTTTCGTAATGAGTACCGACGATCTCCAACCAATACCCAGTCTAGTAATTAAGTAGTAACGGTATTTTTACTCGGCTCGCCCCCCTATTACATGGGACTTAAACATAACTGGCGAAATGTAGGTGTACTATGCACGGCGTGATGTACCTAATAGAATAGAATAGAATAGAAAGTTTTTATTTCAGACCGGAGTCCATAGGGTTAGCAACAATTAAAAAAAAAAAAAAACAATAAATAATAATGTGTTTAAAAAGGGTTTTACACACTAAGTTTTACTTTTAACAACTTATCAATATTTTGAATGGTTTTATAAAAAAAATAAAAAAATATATAATTTTTTTAAAAACGACACAAAAAGCATTTAAAAATCTATAAAAAATAATGGTTATTAAAATTGTTATAAAAATAATTTTAAATAAAACAATTTTATGTTGTTTAACTATCTGTTGAGCATAACTCTTAAAATAATTGGCGTAAAGTCAATATTTTTGTATCATTTTGTAGGTTGACTCAAATACTTTTCATTAAACATATGCTACATTCCCAGGTTATTCTAGCACCAGCTTAGAAAATGTTTTTTTATTTGTAATTTTTGTGTAAAATTACGTAATTTCATATAGTAAACTGACTCAGGCGTGACTTTGCGAAAATCCATTATAAAATACAATAGACGATGTACGTATACGTATATATTTAGTAACCTAATCCGCTTAACTGTTCTTAAAGACTCATAAAGAACCCTGCGTCGAGAGCAGCTTTCTCCGCTCTCGACGCTTGACGTGTCAACACGTCAGGTCCGGGTTCGCAACAAGTCAATCGTCATCCTGAAGTTGCCTCTTTGAGAGGTGAAACACGTATCGATTTCTTACAGGGTTCTTTATGACTCTTTAAGAACAGTTAAGCGGATGTGTCTACTAAATATACGTCGTCTATTGTATTTTCCAATTTCATATATGTATTTTTTGGCTCTTTTTGCTTATTATTCTGTAAAATTTATTCAATTATTCGATGCCGCGACATTTACCTTTGTAATAAGGCATCATTTGCACGTCTCTAAAAGTCTCTTAGATTCAAAGATAAGAGCATTTTTTTGAAAATATATATTTACGCCAATAAAAAAAGATGGCTGCCACTCGCGGGGTGTGATTTAGGAGTATTTATAAAAACGCATTTATCGATAAAATGAGAATATAATATACTCTTAAAGTATCGGTAACCGTTCTCCAAGCACACTGTATGTATATTACCTTCCAAAAATAATCACATATATTTGCCGTCATTTTGACGACAGATATTAATGGATGAATCATGAAATCAGATACCGAGCTGTCAATAGTAATATATTTATGCTCTTAACTGTAGAGTTATAACATGATGAGTTCCTAGGGCTCTTTGAGGCGCGCATGGAACACAACGCGCCGTCGACCCGTGCCTGGTCCTAATTGGATGGCGAGCTACCCATCGCTCACCGTCCGGTGGCTGGAAGTCAGCTCGCGACTCCCGACGCCCGGGGTGTCTCCTGCGGTGACTAGGGGCGCGAGGGCGCGAATCTTGCCTCTCCATCGCGCGCTCCGCCTCCTCCTTCGCGAGCATTACTGCTTCGCAGAAGGAAGTGACGGCCTCCCATGCACTCTCGCTCCGGACCATGGCCTGAACCAGGGCCGGACGCGAGAGATCGCCGCCGCCGATAGCCTCCGTGAGGACACGGCGGTGCTCTGCCCAAGCAGGGCAGACCTCCACCGTATGCTCCACCGTGTCCTCCGGACGATCCGCACATTGGTGACACCCGGGCGTTTCCTCCCGCCTTATACGGAACAGGAACCTCCCGAAACAGCCGTGTCCGGTGAGTACCTGGGTCAGGCGGAAGGTGAGGACGCGAGTTCCTAGGGCTGGGAATTCATTATATTATTTTCCGCTACGGACAAAATCAAGAAGCTAACTAGAAACGCTATAAAAACAAACTGTTTGAATTAAAAAAAAAAACAGCTAAAATTTAAGAGAAATAACTTGTTCCTTTGTTTCAAAACTGGAGACAAAGAATCTAAAGATGGGCGATGAAGGAAAAGAACATAAAAATGAAGTGAAATGGTTATTATTTTGCTATTTAAGTAATGAAAAACTGTGGAGTGACAGTTACATCTAATGTTCGGTATGTAAAAAAGAAACGAAGCTTTCTATTTACTGCCTGGAATATTAAACACCATAAAATCTAGGAAAACTGTATTAAGGCTGCCTGTCTATTGAAGAGGAGCGAGGCAGCGCAGAGGAGAATGGCAGCGAGGTGGAGCGGAGTTACGGACAGTGTCTGTCCATTGATGCGGAGCGAGGTCTATTGAAGAGGAGCGAGGCAGCGCAGAGGAGAATGGCAGCGAGGTGGAGCGGAGTTACGGACAGTGTCTGTCCATTGATGCGGAGCGAGGTCTATTGAAGAGGAGCGAGGCAGCGCAGAGGAGAATGGCAGCGAGGTGGAGCGGAGTTACGGACAGTGTCTGTCCATTGATGCGGAGCGAGGTAGCGGAGCGGCGTTACGGACTGTGCGGAGCGAGCTAGCGGTGCGGTGTTGCGGACTGTGCGGAGCTAGACCGAGTTCACGCGACGAGTAATAATTCCCCACTCCACTTCTCCGCTCCATTTCCCCGCTCCGCTTCCTCTCTCCGCTCCGTTTCCCCGCTCCGCTTCCCGGTTTTGTATGAATTTTTAAACTAGTTCGCAAATCCCTGTCCACTGAAGCGGAGCGGAGGTGTCCACTGAAGCGGAGCGGAGGTTTAATGCTATTCCATTGGTTAATATTGGCACACCGCTACTCCGCTCCTCTCCTCTCCGCTCCAGTGGACAGGCAGCCTAAGAAGCCGTACATACGGTCTGTCAGCGCTGGAGGAGCGCTAGCGGTACCAGGATAAAATAAAACACTTGTTTGTGATATAACTTGAATACTTATTTAGAATCTTTTATTTTTTACCTTATCATACTTTATATTATCATGACATGCGCTTGTCAGCTCGAGGGGGCTGGGCGAGATTGTCTAAACTCTTGTTATTCTCATTATAATTTGTACATGCAAATGTCAGGTCCAAAGCCTCTACTTCCGAATAGTATACAACACTATCTACTTATTAGATTCTTCGTAGGCTGCTGCGGAATGGTGATGTCTGTGGCATCGCAAGCGCTACTGAGCATGAGGTCCTGTTTTTGATTCCCAGGTCGGCAAAGTTTTTGTTCGCGAAGGAAGAGTCGGAGCGCGCGAGGGTGATGCAAGCTGCACGCCCTTGCGGCGCTAGTCGCCGCAGGAGACGCCCCGGGCGTCGGGAGTCGAGAGCCGACTTCCGGCCACCGTAAGCGCGGGCTTGCGGACGGTGAGCAATGGGCAGCTCGCCGTCCGATAAGGACCAGGCCCGTGTCGATGGCGCGTTGTGTTCCACGCGCGCCTCAAAGAGATGTCAGCACCAACCGACGGGGTCGAAAGACCAATGCCTGCTGGGGTTGCGGGTTTGTCCGAAAGGGATATCGCGGCCCCGGCACACAGGCAACGGAAGGAACACGGGTGGGTTTTAGTCAGTAAAAGTCTGACACACCCTCTCGCTCTGCCCAGAGCGGGAGAAGTCATTTGATGATTTCCCATCCTCAAAAAAAAAAAAAAAGGTCGGCAAAGTTTTATTGGGTTTTTCCAACAAGATTATTTCAGTAGCAAGCTCTGAGTTTGGATATGCGCCACGGTGATGTAGGCTCGCCCCTTATTTCATGACAATTAAATATAGGTAACTGTCAGAATGTGGGTGTACTATAGGTACACCTCTGCCTTTCCCCTCGGGGATTACAGGCTTGATGTTATGTTATGTAAAATATTCATCTTTGGCATCTGTTAACGTTTGAGTTCCATTTTCACAAAGCCTTGAATGAAAATAGCTGGGGTGTGAATTTCCGTACATAAGGTTGTAAATTTTTATTCGACTCTCGAGGACCATAACAGTATTTTTTTTTTCTAGGACAGGAGAGCTTTTTTTGGTGGAAACATAATTTTTTTGCAAAAAATATGAATACTACTAAAGGAACCATTTTTGCGGAAAAATCCGTGTATATAAAAGTAAAATTGACTGGTATTAAAAGTAGGTAAATAGCAAAGAAACTATGGTTGATTGTGTAAAATATGTAGTAATATAATAAAGGCGATACAGGAGATGAATATCATAAGATATCGACTGTTAGTACAAACTAGTAACATATGGACGGCGAAGATAATGCTGACCGACCCCAAATAAATTACGGTAGTTTGGGGTTCAATAGATAAAAAACATAGATAGTTGAATATAATCACTCCATTACTTACATAAATTAAAGTCGCTTTGCATGGCTGTCTGTGGGACCGCGTTATTCTTCTATCTTAGAAAAGCATTTTCAAAAATGGTTGTTCATTTAAATAATTTATTCTGGAAGCAGGGGCGCAGTTATCGCGGTATTAATGACACGGGCCCCCCTGGCTTCAGAGGCCTCCCGAATTTCCGACGTGTGTAAGCAAAAATATTATCCTCAAATTATTGATAAGAGTAATCGCCCGCGTAGAGCCCGTAATGAATGAATGACCAAATGAAATTATGAAGATTTACGTAATTTGTGTGCGGCTCCAAACTGCAGGCGCGGTTCAATTGACCAGTTCTTGCATTCGTTTAGTAAAATCTAAATACAGAAAATCTAACCTACCCGAGTCAGAATGCTCTAATTTTCTAGCTCGCTTCGATAGCTTTTCCGTTCTCTTATCACAATGACAGGTGTACCTCCTGAGTTAGTATACTATTTTAATTTGTAAAAAAGAAAAAAACAACTTAAAAAAAAAACGTGGAGGAGCGTGTCGCTAGTCTAAACTATCTAAATTAATACTAATAATAAAGAGACAAAAAAAAAAAAAAACTATGTGTGTTTGTTACGCTTTCACGCTAAAACGGCTGAACGGATTTGGATAATATTTGACAACTATATGCCAATTGTAACACGTGCACATATTATGGTTTGTAACACAATATTCCCACTGGATTGAGTTTTATGCGGGAAACAGCGGGGCGCAGCTAATATTAGCATTATAAAGTTAAAACTTATCTTCGAAATGGAAAACAAAAGTAAAATATACATTTTTGGTGAAAAAATAAAGACAGACTTCCGCTGTTTCAGAGCATTGGCACATGCCAATCCATTTTCGAAACTGTAGAAAAGGCGAATTGTATTTGAATGGGGTATAAACAAACAGATGCCGGAGGAAAAATATGAAAATACAAAACAGCGAATTTCTTAAATCATTTTCCATTTTTCAACTTCACTGGTAATAAATAATACTGCAATGAAATGGTGAATGAATAATGATGGACTTTATAAAGACGTTGCTGTTGTTGCTGCCAATAATAATAATAATAAGACCAGCCTATTATTGACCCAATGCTGGTCAAAGGCACGGGAAAGCTTTGATCACCACGCTTGCTCAAGATGGGTTGGCGATTTCAAACTTATATTATGTAACTACTAGCTGCCCGCCCCGGCTTCGCGCGGGTAGCACTATGTACTTATCTACGGCGCACCTACCTATTTATTTACCCTACCTACCTACCTACCTATATACTTACCTATCTACCTAACCTACCTACCAACCCTACTTCCACCTACCTATCATAAAAACCTTCTCTTTACAATAACAAACACAACAAAAAAAGAATTAGCCAAATTGGTCCAGCCGTTCTCGCATGATGCCGTGACCAAGGGAAATAGGGATTCATTTTTATAAATGTATATAGATAACTATGTCCACTATATAACACAATGTTTTACAAAAACCCCGTCCGACCCGAAAAGGGCAGATAGGTACCGCAATAACATTACCAAAAAGTATTAAAAAAAACTTATTATTATTGAAAATAAAAAAGTTATTGCTATTTAAAATTCATATTTATAGTACCAAAATTACCCTAAATCCATAAAAAAATAGCAAATTTGCAATAGGAGTCATAATATAACCCGAACTCCCCATTGAATAAAAAGCGGCGTTTTTTTCTTCTTTTTTCCAGAATATTACCACATAAAGGCTCGTACAGACCAGCGCGACGCGATGGCGCGACGCGATGGCGCGACGCGATGGCGCGACGCGATGGCGCGACGCGATGGCGCGACGCGATGGCGCGACGCGTCACGAACAATACAATTTCTAAGAAAACTTCACAGTTTAACAATTACCGGTGTCGCGTCGCGCGACAAGTCACGCTGTTCTGCACAAGCCTTAAATAGACTTTTAGTATGATTGACGGACAGGATTTTGTGATTTTCCTCACGAGATTTTTCGTTCACCGATGGCCGTAATGTCCAAGATAAATTCAGAAAGTACATAATAATTGAAAAAAACACATTCATACATAAGGAAGTAGTCCGGATCTGAACCAAAAACTCGGGCGACATAAATATGCTGATGCTTTTGTAATAATTAATTATAATACCAGCCATATAGGTGTCCAAGATACAGATATAAACGTTAGTTTATCGGGTTATAAATATAAGTATAATGCTAATATCCATTTAATTTTAATTTTGATTTCTAACTGTTTTTAGGGTTCCGTAGTAAACAAGGAACCCTTATAGTTTCGCCATGTCCGTCTGTCTGTCCGTTTGTCTGTCCGCGGGTTAGCTCAGAGACGGTTAGTACTAGAAACCTGTAATTTGGCATATGTATACATATTAATCATGCCGACAAAGTGGTAAAATAAAATCAAGAAATATTTTTTTTTTAGGGTACCTGCCCTACACATAAAGTGGGGATGTTTTTTTTCCTCATCTACCCCATGTTGTGGGCTATCGTTAGAAAGGTCTTTCAAAAATATTGTGAGTTTGTCGAAACCATTTTTGGATTCAGGGATCCGTTTGGGAAATATTAAGCTTTTAACTGAATTTTTTGCTATAGTCAAGTGTCCACCCCCTCTTCTAGCTAAATGGTTGTACTTGGACTTGTGAAAAAATTCACAGCAGTAGTATAACGAAATTAAAAGGAAAACTATGAGAGCTAAGTAGGCTGTACAGGTTAACGAGTAAAAATCAAGGAACTTAAATTTGCGGTTTGAAAAACATGGGAGAACATGTTTTTCAACTACAATGTTAAGTTTGTTCTTGGGATAAATTCATCCCAACTACGGAACCCTTCATTGTGCGTGGTCCGACACGCACTTGGCCGGTTTTTTATGTTTTCATAAGTTTCTTTTGGGTAATTACGATGTTGTTTTGTGGTAAAAGCTGTGTATACCTAATAATACGCATACATACCAGTACTTTTATTATGTTATTGTTCTGATTGAATTTTTTGTATGTTTTGCTGTTAGTGTACCCAATAAATAAACTGTTTCAAATAAAGCCAGCTTGAAGAATTTAGAAGAGGATTTGCTTTAATTTTTTAGAAGAATTATTAAGAAGTTTATTTAAAGGAATATTTTAAGTATTAATTTATTTAGGGGGTTTAAATTTTGAATTGTATTTTATTTAAAGCTAAGCTTTATTCATTTTTTATTTATTTGCGTTCGAGGAACTTTACCTCGATATGAATATGATAAATTAATGAAAAAGAAAAATATATTTACCAATTTCGTTATTTTTTTTATTGATTTTAGGACTTATTTTTTTTGTATTAAAATTACTTATACAAACATTATAGAGTCTAAACCTTAGACATAGCATAATAGCTTTGTTTCAGAGTAATATGTAATTTCCAGCTGTCGTATGACTGTCTCATTACCTGCCTAGCCTTTTCCCAACTACGTTGGGGTCGGCTTCCAGTCTAACCGGATGCAGCTGAATACCAGTACTTTATATGGAACGACTGTCTATCTGACCTCCTCGTATGACTGTCTATTGACTGAAAGGGAGCTAAATAAACACAAAGCAGTAATTGTACTTACTTTAATTAACAATCACAATCAAATATCAATATATTAGCAGTCTTCAATTAATAATAATAATATCTAAAAATCTAAAATAGTTACTGTGACGTCACACTATCTTTGTTTGTCTTTTGCAAATTCTTTAACAGTAGATTTACCAATCTTTTTTGTAACCGTTCATTATTTATTGAAGAGGTATTCTGCCTTACTTGTGTGTAATTTACTTTTATTTCATCTATCAGCATCATGGATTTAATTTTGAACAGTCTAATTTGGTCTTCAGTCATTGATTCTAATTCCGGTAGCAAGCTCATCAAGAACATTCTCATGGCGTTGTTATTGTTGTTGGTGGCACAAGTTAAGTCTGTGGAAGTGTTGAAGTTTCTTGGAAATGTTGAAGTCATTGGTTTGTTCTTGATTCTTTGTGGGTCTGTGAAGTTCTTCCTTGCGGGTATGAATCGCCGTCTCTTGCGCATGACTGTCGCCTTGCGCGTGAGTAGATCGTTTAGTATTCCATTCTCTGCATTATTCTCGGTAATTTCTTCATTATCGCCGTCTGCTGGTTCCTCTTTTATAAAGTTTACTACTATTTCTGATTCGTTAGTGTGTTGTGGGGACTCGTATTGGCTGTCGTCCGCGCTTTCTATTCCAATGGTTGGCTTCAAGAATGGTAGTATAAACTTTAAGTATTCGGTAAGATAGTATGGTTTTTTCACTTTAAATCCGCTAGGTTTCATGCTCCTCAGGAAAGATGATCTTATGTTCCGCCATTTTTCTTTGCAATCGCTAACTGGAATGAGAATAGAACGTAATTAATAGGCAGATAAGATAAGAACCAGACGTCTGGCTGTTTACCAACTTTGCCGGTAAATGTAGTGTAGAGATTTAATTATAGCGCCATCTGTGGAGCGCGGGCGAAAACAAATGAATCACGGTACATAGTCGGTGTTGTCAAGTCCAGGGATTTTTTCTGATTGTACTTATTAAAAATGTTTGTCACTGGGTTTTGAAAAAAGTAAGTAAATTGCATACAAAAACAGCATATAGGGAGATATGGAACGAAATTCCCTTTTTATAAATATCGTTCATTTTTAGTTGAAATTCCATAAGTGTCGTTCATGTTCAGTGTGAAATAACTCAATTAAAAGTTCTGTTCTACATATAAAAAGATGTACTTAGATACATCTTATAATCACATCATATGTCAACTAGGAGGTACGTAGTACGTACTGGTGAATCTGATGTTCTTATCATCAAATGCCTATACTCCATTTGAAATAAGATTAGACATTTAAATAAACCTTTCTTTACAGTCCGTTCAACCGATTTTGACTTCTATACCGTAGGCATAAGGATGGCATTAAAAGCAAAAAAGTCGTTACGATACCAACTGTTTACTGCAGCTGCCATTTGTCATGCCACCAACGCAATAGAAGTCAAAATCGGTTGAACGGACTGTAAAAAGGTTTATTTAATTATTTAAATGTCTAACCTTATTTCAAATTGAATTTAAGTGAGTTTTGTACTTTATGTTTGTTGGCGCGCTTTTATCCTACAGACAGATGTGCAAAGGTCTACAGGCTGCGTCTGACTTGCGTGCGTATCGCGTCTGTATCGCTACAAACGCGCGTCGACGGCGCGTTTAAAAAACGTGGTGTACACAGGCCCTAAAACCACATTAAAGTACCTACTTAATTATTTTCACGACCCTACTCTAGTCCAATAATCTTATTACGGAAGATAACAAAACATTTACAGAAAACATTATAATTGATTACCTACAACAATATATTATTATCAGTAAATTAGATCACACTCTGGCAACACATGTCGTGCCCGACATTCAACTATTACGGCATGGCATTGAAACAGAGCTACACAACAAAGACGCGATATAAACTGCACCAAATACATTACTGGCTCACTGAGGTGCGTTACATCACTAACAGATCACTTTTCAAACAAAACAAGCGGCGTACGTCACAGTGACGTCACGCGTCGGCGATGCGGACTGTGGCACGTACAGCGAACTTACTTGTCATATTCGTGTTGGCTGCAATGTTGGCCCAAGCGTCTTCCACCATATCCTTCCTGTTATATTGTGGTAAGTTGAAGTTATAAAGAAACTCATGTTGCTCTATCTGGTTTATCAATTGTATTTCCACCGCCATTTCACTATCTCTTATATAGTTCTAGGAATTATCGCACGGGACAGATGCGTTGTGCTACGCGGCAGCCGATCGTGGCACTGCCGATTGGTTGCCGCGCCGAGAGTGAGTCGCGTCCCCCCCGCGCCGCGCCGCCCTCGTGCCGCGCCGCGTTCGGCCATGCTCGGTATGCTGTCGGAGCCGACTCGGCGGTTGCCGCGGTTATCGACCCAGAGCGAGACAGCGACTAAACATAATATATGTCGCATTCCTACGTCCGTAATAATGTTATTCGTTGCTAATGTTTTGTTTACTACTAAGTAATTATATTGCTGCACTGTCTAGAATTAATACCTATTTAAAGCGATTGATACTTACTTTCATTACCTACATTTAATTTGCCGAGACAGACAGATCTTCGCATAACAACAAATATGGAATCGAACTCGTGAAACCGTGCTCTGACGCATTCCAATTTTTGACGAATATTTTGCCCGAGCGAGTTTGCCGATTAAACCTGTAAGAGATAAGATTAGATACTTACATAAAACTACTGTAGAAAACCACTGATTTAAAGCTAAGTAATAATGTGGTGCCTTAATACATTAGATACATATAGAAGGGGCACAACTTTATAATAAAATACCCTCACACATAAAAAATGTAAACTCATTTAATGTATTCAAAACTCAATTAGCCCAATTTGTAATTACGAACAATAAGTCTCCTCAAACATGAATACATCGGATGTGTACTAACGACGAATTGTAATTATTGTTTAACTTAATCTGTTGTTCTCAAGTAAGCGAATTTGTATTCTTTATTGAGAATAAATTCTTTAAACCTTACCTAGATAGGTATTAAAGTAATAGCTTATTAATGCTTAATCTAAACCTGAAAACACAGTAAAAGTAGAATGATTCCCTTTTCTACTGACCACATGCGTCACTCACTGTAACATTTGCCAATTTGCCCCCATTTTTTCTCACGAAGCGATTTTCAACTGTTTTTCTTTTACATTATCGTAGCTTTGTAAGTATGTCAACGTCAGTGAGTTATTTTTGTTAGATCTAGGTATATAATATATGTTCCAGTATTAAATTATCCTACCGCGACAACTAGGCGACTTCTCTAAGATTCGTCAATCATTCTTCATGTGAGAATACAGGCACACACCTACCTAAGAATTACCACAGTGTAAAGGCTCCCGCAGACACTCAACTAAAACAATTTCCATGGATTTTTTATAGAAATTGTTCGATTAGAGTCGCGTCGCGTTGTCGCGTCACGCCTGTTAACGCGAGCCTTAATGCGTTGGCGATTTTGATTTTTTCCTGTTGGTAATGTTTATTTTGGTTTAATAACTATCTATCTACATAGCAACTATTCCCGTAAAAAAAGGATTGGCAATACCAGCAAAGATGGGTAGCGCACATAGTACCTATAAGGCCAAGAGTACCTGCAGTTTTTTTATACAGACCTACAGTTTACTGTCTTTACTATTTGACTTCCGTTCATCATTATTTTCAAGTAGATACCTAACCTTGACAAATAGTAGGTAAATGGACAAATCATTTCGACGAAAAATAAAGTTTGGGAGAAGTGTTCATTAATTTTAATTACATTTCCTAGGATAACCGATTTATTAATAGATCGAGTTGGTCTAAATTCAATTAATTCTCTTTAGAATTATTATTCACAGGTAAAAATTAATTATGCCGTCTGTCACTACTCTCCTAATGTGAACTAATCTATAAATAGTAATTCGCAAATTTTCATAATTTCAGCCGAAACACGTCCACTGCCGGACATAGGCCTCCCCCAAGCACCGCCACTTCAACCGGTTCTGTGCTTCCCGCATCCAGCGGATTCCTGAGGCCTACACAAGGCCATCGGTCCATCTTGTGGGAGCCCTTCCAACGCTACGCTTTGCGGTACACGGTCGCCACTCCAGAACCATTCGGCCCCATCGGCCATCTGTTCTGCGAGCAATGTGCCCGGCCCATTGCCACTATGTTTGGCAATTATTTGGGTTATGTCAGTTACCTTGGTTCTCCTGCGGATCTTTTTACTTCTGATTCGATCATGTATGGAAACTCCAAGCATAGCCCTCTCCATCGTCCTTTGGGTGACTTTTAGCCTTCTGGTATGGCATTGTGAGAGACCACGTTTCAGTACCACAGTTTCACAAATTTTACCTCTATAGAATTTTAGTGTAGGACTAATACTATAATATTAGTCCTACACTCTCAATTTTATTCAGTCTTATAACATTGAATTTGATGTTGTAGCCGTTTTAGGTGTAAAAAGGGCATTTAATTTAGAAAATTTCGAAATACTTTTTTTACATCTAAAACTAAATATTCGGTGTTACGATAATGATTGCATTTCATAATAAATATTTTAGTTCACTAGTTAGCCACATTTCAAATTTCAATACAGTAATATTGGCAAATTAATAAAAACACGTAAATATTTGACAGCTATTTGTGACGTTGCCAACTTTTATAATAAGCGCTGTTCCTGAGATCTGGCTGATGGTCTGTGAGAACTGAAGGAACTGTAGTTTTTAATATATTTGTTTACAAATTCCCATATATTGTTCTAAAATTGTTTTAAGTGAACTACTAAATTCTAGGATTTTTATTTTGCCAATCCCTGTGTGATCCCTCAGTTCTCACGCACATTTTTATGTTTTGGTCTACGCGCGACTGCTAGTCACCGCCGAGGTTTATGGGATTAACTAACTCCGTACAAGCTGGTCCAGCTCAAATTCAAAGCTTTATCATCAACGTGCGCTCGAAATTACGTATTGTATTCGTATCTTTGAAAAAATATTCAGAACTCTCCGTTGTTGTCACTTTTCAGATAAAATTAAACAAATGACAAAACTTCTCACCAAATAACTTTATCTGTAATAACGGTCGAATTCAGCGCTGAAAGTGGGTCAAAAGCGCTTTCAGTGAGTGAAGCGCTGCAACCGAGCCAGATAATGATGAATGAAGATATATATTACATAGAAGAGAGGTGTCATCATTTTTATGGACTGTTCTTAATGTCAAACAATTTCAGCTTTTCCGTCAATGACCGAAAGTGTCAATCTTATGTCAATAAAGTGAGAAAGCTCAAAATATATAAAATAACTGCTATTTCAAGGGAAGTTCGAAATGATTTTACATGTTGAAATATTGGGTGCAGTGGTGAGATATTCTGTAAATAAAAACTTCAAAACGACTTTATGACGATATTGACGTACTTTATAAACACATTACCGAAATAAAAAAATAGAATCATATTATAACACTTTTTCTGTAACAAAATAATGCTATAAAACAATTATTTTTCTATTATGATACAGGACAAATCCAAGAAGTTAATATCAACAAGGAGTTTCCATTTTTCCATCAACTGTTGTAATTGAACGTTAGCGTTAACCATGTGCTGAGTGCAGACGCCATTCATACATATTGTCGTACTGAATTTCGTGGGAATTTTGTATATCTTGATCTTAAACTTCGATCTTTTATTTAGTAGGTTCAATCCCAATGTATGAGAGTAGATAAAGTAGTGTATGAAACTGCACATAACTAGGTATTCTATTAACCCCTTATTATGCAACAGTTTCATAAACGACTATCTTCGCACGTATAAAGATTAATTTAATCAATTTTAAAAAACGGACGTAACAGTCTGTCATAAGTAAGATAAGTTTCATTTGCAAGTGTCGCCCCCATGATGGTTATACGTATTCAGTGTCGGTTTTAGCAATACCTGGCGCCCCGGGCGAGATTTCTATGACGCCCCTAACTACTCTTGGAGACTAGAGGGGCGAAAATTTTAGCTTTTGTTTCTGTGCATTGATACAGTTAAATAAGAGTTACAACGTATGCAGAAAAGGGAGAATGCAGGATGCAAGAGCGAGCGTAGCGAGCTCGAAATTTTTTGAAACCTCCTCGATTATGTTAATTCGTTCATACAGAAATAGCAGTTACTTTGTAGACTCATTGTAGTGAATTTTGAGGAATAGGAAAATTAAGGATGCAAGAGCGAGCGAAGCGACCTCGAAAATATTAGCACCCCGCCACGGAAAACTTAGAATTTCTTTTACGCATAAACATTTGAGTATTCAGACGTCAGAGAACGCAGGCTGCAAGAGCGAGCAAATTTTTTTTTAGCACCCAGCTGCGTCTTTTCTTTGGCACATTCATATAAAAATAGTACCTAAACTTTATCGACATAAACAGAAAAGTTAGAGCAAAACATAACCCTGTTTTTGGGGCCGCGTAGTCGGGTAAAAAAAGAGATTATGGGTTAAATAACAGACAAGTTTGAGAAATAAAAGACCGGTGGTTCGCGTAGGGCGCTCCTTCATGTTTAGCGCCCATGCGCGCCCAACGTTACGCCGGTAGGTACTGCCTATTCATAAAATGGAGATTATAATTTATCAACTTGAAAACTATTATGAGCGCTTCTCCGCTTCTAGCAGCGTTTATTTACTATCACCAAAGGAGCCAAATCGAAAACAGTATTTGCAACAAAGAAGAACTCAAAAGCCTATTTGATAAAGCAAATAATCTCAAAAATACTTTTTTATTGAGAGGTTCAAAACCTCGTGTGTAGACTAAGTACTCAAACTGTTCGTATTTGCTGCGGACCAAATCCATCAGGTTACAGAAGTGGATTAATTTGTTTGCTTTCACAGCAAAGAGGACCGCCTACACAATGAACAGAGGTCTTAGGCTTAGGTATATATGGCATGTCTATTGAATTTTTGTTGTTTGATATCTGAAGTGCTGTTCTTTAAAATGTATTTTTGATGTGTAACATCTTTTGTGAAAAGGGACGGAAGTGTGTAACAGGAAGCCGGGGTAGCGCGCCCAATTTCATTTGACCAATGAGCGCGCGCGGTGCAAGAGTTGACTGCCAGAAACGACCTTGACAAACGAAACGACCTTCACATCATAAGCGACTACTGCAAGGCTCGCTCGTTTTTTTAATTTACTTATACGTAAAATATATACCTTAGTATTAGCTTGTATACAGGGTCAAATAAAATTAGCTAGCGAAACTCTGCAAACGTGATGGATATCGTGATTTGTGCAAAATTAGAACAGAATCTATTCAGTAGTTTTAGCGTCAATCCAGAACTTATATCCAGACAAACAGACAAACGGATATACATTCTAAAAACTATATTTTAGGCATCAGAATCGTTCCCACATCTCGCGGCAATTACTTTTTTTATATTCATGTGGAAGATGGAACCAACGGTGACATCATGTAAAGCAACAGCTACGTCATAAATTATTTAAAAAATATTGGTCTAGTGGTCGCTACCGCTACTGCTGAGCATGAGGTCCTGGATTCGAATCCCAGGTCGGGAAAAGTGTTATTGGGTTTTTCCATCACCAATTTCTCAGTAGCAGCCCGGAGTTTGGACTTGTGCCTGGTTGATGGCAATAGCCTCGCCCCCTATTAAATATGACTTAAACATAACTGGCGAAATGTGGATGTACTATTACGATAAGTGCCTACATATCTGCCTAACCCTTCGGGGACTACTGCCGTGATGTAATGTTATAAAAAGTATTTTCTGTCTTTCCTTCCTGATGTTATGAAAAAATATTTTACACTGTGTTGAACTTTTTTAAAGGTTTCACCAGTAATTTAAAGAAGCCCCTTGATTGAGAATTGTAATTAACTCTTGACATTTCCAAATTTAGGTAAGGAGTCTATTCTTAGCGAATTTCCATAAATGATCTTCGATATAAGAACGATTGGAAGGTTCTGTTTGTCAGATTTCTGAGCGCCTGTGTTAATTGGTTAACCGGGTTTGTTATTTTTTTTTTATGTCTCTAGAGTTTGTTTTCAAAAAGTTTTACTGTAGCCTTTCACCTGCTGATGAGTCTGAGTAAACTCATCTGGCGGATAATTTCATCGGTTATTCCATTTTATTTAATTATCTGTTTTAATTACCTACTTCATGCTTATTTACCAACAATAGAGCGAATCTGGCGCTCGGCGGCCGCTCCCGCCTTAGCCTTCTAACCTAACCTATCCGAGTTGGATTGCTCTGAATCGGGGTGTTAACCATAATCATGTTATCAATATATATTTTAACCGATAGACCTAATGATTTTCGATTAAACACCCAATAACGTTATACGAAATAAGTTTTAGAGTATATAATGTTACTAGCTACTCGCCCCGGGTATGTATTATACATATAAACCTTCCTCTTGAATCACTCTATCTATTGCTGAAAACTGCATTTTAAATCCGTTCAGTAGTTTAAAAGATCTAAGCGAACAGACGACAGCGGAAGCGACAATTTTTTTTTTATGATTTATTATTATTATTATTATTTTATACTATGTAAAGATATGTAAAGAAATTATATCAACAGTTGGTATATCTCACGTTTATTACATCTTGTGAACGTTATTGAAATGAAAAGCAAAAAAATATCAGATATCAGACGCACCCAAATAAATCCAATAGTCACTATAGCTAGTCGGTTTATCGACAAAGCCCATACTCAGCCTATCACCGCTACTTAAGAGTCAGTCATTTTTTTTATTCGATTTTAAAGATTTATTTAACAGTTTCAAAACACTTATCATTATTACCAATATTTTCATTTACCGTCGTACGGTTGCCGCCACATTTCATACGTAGTTTCCCTAATAAATGGCCTCTATTCAAACCAAACAAAGTTATAACTACATAGACATAAAGTATAGTGTTCTAGAAACGTCGACGATTGATTCCGACGCCGACTGCCGACTAATTAACGCATATTGTACCGAGATCCCGTTGATTGGCCGCCTGATACCTACCTAGGTACGTCCGACTATCATAATTAACAGTTTTCCAACGTGGTGTAGGTGTGAGATACATAACTTTTCAATGAGAAACTCTGAACATGAACTATGGAGCTACTTGAATGAGAGCTCGACTGACTAGCTCTCTAGTTTAGTTAAAATTATCAATTTTTAACTTAGGTATAGATATACCTAAGTAAAAAATTGATAATTTCATATCACGTAATTAATAAGACAGTGTTTCTGAGATATTTTTTGGTTCGATATCTTATATCTTATATATTATTATTATTAATACGTGAAGCAAAACCTTTATACCCCTTTTTACGAAAATTATGCGGACGGAGGAGTATGAAATTTGGCACAGTTAAAGTTTATATGGAGAAGGAGTGCAGAAGGCTAATATTTTTATATAATATACATTAGAAATAAATTTAATTAATAAAAAAACAGTACACACGCTACCATGCGTTGGACACAAGATGGCTAGGAATCATGACATGGCAGCATGGAATTAGTATGTATTATACAACTTAAAATTTAAATGAATTATGTGCGACCACTAGTACTATTAAAAGAGCAATATTTGTGTATACATATATGTCGGAAATACGTTACTGAGTTGAGTAATCGGAAGGCTACCAATGCCTAGCGACGTTTGACAGAGTCTACAACATAACGCTCGACCCACCGAGTATGCCTATGGCGGTCGTGCAGTGAACACGTTTAGAAACTGCAGCGCGATCTGAATAGTTGTGTCGTGTACCTACAGTATATGTATTGCTAGTGTGATTAATTTGATCGTGAATTATAATTTGATCTGAACTGCAAACAGTTTTTCTATTGCGCAATAACCAACACTACCCAAAGTAGTCATAATATGGCTGATACTAACGAAAGAAATACATACCCTCCCCCGTCATATATTTACCGCATTTGAAATCACGTTCTCGAAAACGGTTCTAACGATCTCGATGAAAGTTGCAAAAAATGATCTAGCTAGGTCTCATATCTAGGAAAAATCGTTTTCTTCGTCTTTTCACCCAAGCAGAGCTCTGTCGCCCAGGTACTGGAATACTAAAGCATAATCAGCCTGTATCGTTCCCACTGCTGGGACCCAGGGCTCCTATTTGTGAGAGGGATTGGGTCATAATCCGATACGCCCGTCCAGTACGGGTTTGTGGACGTCACATAGCTTCGAATTTCGGTCATGTCGCAAGCCGCAGGTCGACGGCGCGTTGTGTTCCACGCGCGCCTCAGAGATGTCAGCACAACTGACGGGGTCCGTTAGGACCGATGCCTGCTGTGGTTGCGGGTTTGTCCGAAAGGGATATCGCGGCCCCGGCACACAGGCAACTGAAGGAACACGGGTGGGTTTTAGTCAGTAAGAGTCTGAGACGCCCCCGAAGAAGTTATTTGATAATTTCCCACCCTAAAAAAAAAAAGGCCGAGCCGAGGCCGTTACCACTGAGCCACCACTGACTGCTTTTCTTCATACTGAAGGTTCATCTTTCATCACAAAGACATTCATTATATAGTAAGTAATTTATTCGTAGAAACTGGTAGGTACAAAGTTGGTTAGTATAGTTATGTTCAAGACACATCCGCCGCGCCGAATATATATACGTATACGTATATATATAAATAAATATTACACATTGGCCAATGGGCACGCATAAAACCTAATATACTACTTATAGAGTCATGTGGGGTAAACGTACGCGGCGAATAAGTGTCCGCAGTGAATATCGTGGGTATGCCACGGATGACAGCAGGTCGAGACCTGTTGCGTTTAGTTTGCGTTTGACCACCGAGCTAGAGTACTGCGTCGCGGGTTTGCCGCACAATGCTATGGAAACTTACGCGACAAAATTGCTTTTGCACGGATTTGTTATTTATTTGCATGCTGAAGGCATATTATTATTCTGATTGAATAACAAAGTGACTGGGAACAGGAGAAATTAATCAATATTTTGTATGAGTCTATGTATTTTGTCTAAGGTAAGTGTATGACTTACCTTAGACAAAATAAATTTATTATTCGAAATTTTATTATTTTTACTTGTTTTGATGGGATGGGGTAAGTGTCCGGGGGTAAGTGTCCGCAGTATTTTAAAAAGAGATTAGAAGAGAAACAAAAAGAAATTGAAGAAAAAGCTAAGAAAACGAGAAAATCAAACATGAACATGACACACAAGAAAAATGATATTAGGAAAGATAAAACTACTGACAAAAGAAAAAAAAAATCTTCAGAACAAGATTATTACCGTACTATTGTCCGTTATGTCGAGAAAAGTACAGAGAGACGACTGAGGAGTGGATTGAGTGTTCAATTTGTAAGTCCTGGTGGTACAACGCCTGTACCAGTTACGAAGAAGGCACATTCACATTTGTGATCTTTGTGCAATAGCAAATTAAGTTTACGTGCGTATACTTAACCGAAGGCGTGCGGACACTTTCCCACCGATGCGGGTAAAAACCCGCATTTCCCTTACTTACTAAATGATTAAGTAAAAGAAACAATTATTGTTAGAATTGAAATTTTATGTTTTGTTTTCCTTCACAAATGTTTATAACACTAGAATAAAAGTTGTTTTCTTTTCAATTAACAAAATCTTTTATTCTGGAAGCAATTAACTAAAAAATGCGTACGTTTACCCCACATGACTCTACTCTAATAGATAATACAAAATACTAAGTGCTGATTTCACCAATTAAATTGAACACGGTCAGGAAATCTAAACGAGTTCAAGAGCTGTCAGTGTCGAAATTGTTATGGAATACTGTACACGTAGTTTCATTGGTGTAATCAGCCTTTACACTATAAACAAAAAGATACATTTATACTATATTATACAATTTAAAATACATATAAAGTTATTAAAAAAAACAAAAACTCATCTGCAAAAACACATAGTTAACTGAAAAGAGAAAAACAAGCATTGATAAAGAATGTTGGTATTGTAGGCTGAACAAACAAAAGATACACCATATTTCAGGTTATTGGTTTGTTCCCGACTGCAATACCAACATTTGTTTTTTATAATTTTAATATACCCAGTGACACTCGCGCAATAAAGACGAATGTAACAACATATCATTCATCAAACTCGGTTCAGCCGTTAAGGAGCTACGAGGGAACATAGGGACGGACATACATACATACAGGTCAAACACATAACCCCCCTTTTTGACTTTGCCGCAGTCGGGTAAAAAATTAGAACAACAACACCATTTGTTTTATATTTCAACCGCAATAAATCTAATATGTATAACCCTTTTTTTTCTTTCTTTTTTTTTTCCCGCTCTGGGCGGAGCGAGAGGGCGTGTCAGACTTTTACTGACTAAAACCCACCCGTGTTCCTTCCGTTGCCTGTGTGCCGGGGCCGCGATATCCCTTTCGGACAAACCCGCAGCCCCAGCAGATATGTATAACCCTTGGCTTGTATGTATTACTTGTTCTTTTTTGTTTTTTTGTTCTTCCTTTGCGTCATGTTTACAGCAAATAAACGTACTTTTTTCTTACTTTTTTTCTTTTCTTTTTGTTATTGATTTGGATTTTGATTCAGATTTTAATTTAAATGTAATTTTGATTTTGACTTAAATTTTTATTTTGGTATTCTGTACTGGATTTAGAATCTGAATTTGATTTGACTGAATTTATTGTTCAAATTCTCAACTTATGTATTGTTAATATAAACCGGAAGAGTGGAAGTACCTAATACAAGCATTTTTTTGCTTAAAAGGTAGTTCCTATCATTATATTGTTGATTAAGTAAGTTATAGAAACAATCCTTTACTGCATAAAAAAAAAAAAAAAGATTGTATGATGAACCGCGTCGATTATGAAATCAATAGCTATTGAGAGTTTAATCTGAAGTTTCAGAAATCCGGCATTAATGCTATTTTCATTGACTTTGTAAGAATAGGAGCTAGAGGAAGTAGAATTCGAGACAATAACGCTAAAAGATTATGATGTTGGTCCCGAATTAATTATCAATTCATGTTGGGCTTCTATTCATTGAGCCTGAAGGCGGTAATAACATCAAGACAATACAATAACACATCCCTCTTATCTCATAACTTCTCGAAGGGGAAGCTAAAGGAGTAAATTACACTACAATAAGCTAAATAAAGTCCCTTAATCTGCCTGGCCTTTTTCAACTATATTCTCAAACTCCAACTATTTATTTCAATGAAACCATTTACAGGTGCTTTTGAATTAATAATAATAATAATAATTTATTTAGGAACATAAAGGTTTTGTGGTACAAGGGGGACTTACAAAGTATGCATTATTAATAACATGGTCTAGGTACAATTAATCGTTAGGTGAATCGCTGCTCTCCTAGCTAAATCACTGAGTAATCTGTATTTAGGAGAAAAAAATCAAATAAAATCTGGAGAATCTGGAGAAATTGTCAAATAGTCGCTCAGTTAGTCAGAAAGTTGAAGCTAGTTGCCCATTCCAAAACGTAGATCTTTATGGAGAAGAACGGGTGAAAATCTCCAAACCAATGGGGTCGGCTTCCAGTCTAACCGGATGCAGCTGAATACCAGTATTTTACATAGAGCGACTGCCTATCTGACCTCCACAACTCTACAACTGGGTAATACGATACCCCTTGGTAAGACTGGTTGTCAGATTTTCGGGCTTCTGTCGACCCGTAACGACTGTCAAACGTGCTTTCCGAGGCATGGAGAAATCTCAGCATCTAAAGATCCACGGACTAATCCCGGCAAGTGTAGCTTTATCTGATGGTTCGGCCCGTGCGGCTGTTATTAGCATACCACGAGCTCCTCTCAAATCCCTTAATAACGGGTGTTAAAAAATAAGCATAACAAATCCGAGATCGAGAGTCACTTGTTGTTCCTGTAATTTTTTTGTACTGGGCCATACCTGGGAATCTTCTGGTTACGGAGATATTGAATGTCAAAGTAAATGTCAAAGCAATTTAAATACCCCAAGAGCCCTGCGCTGCCTTCACCCATAAGCACAATATTTTGCCGTTTGCGTGCGTTACATTGAGCGCTGCCGTATACTGTGAGTTTTACACACCAAAAAGAATAGTCGTTCCCGGCAATGAATTTTGAGCCGTATTATATTACTTAGTTTGATGTACAGAACGCGTAGTTGACATATATGAGATGGGTATTTTTACACCCTGTATTCAAAATTCAAAAGTCATTTATTCAAACTAGGCTGAGAATCAGCAGCTTTCGAACGTCAAAATTACATAAGACAGTCCCCCAAAACGCCCACCCTTCACCACTTCCTAGTGCGTTAGCTGGGAAGAAGAAGTGGCGCAACAAACTCCCCAGCAGCACAACTATCTGTTCAGTTAGAAGATATTAATAAAAGATAGAATAGTATTCAAAATAATTTACATTACGCAACACAAAAATAATAATAATACCAGCCTGTTACTGTCCCACTGCAGGACAAAGGCCTCTTCTCATACAGAGAAGGCACGAGCATTGATCACCACGCTTGCTCAAGACGGGTTGGCGATTTCAGACTTATATTAACTATATAAGTCCAGGTTTCCTCACGTTGTTTTCCTTCACCCATGTCAGTATTGTCCAAGATAAACTCAGAAAGTACATTTGAATTGAAAAAGTCACATTAGTACTTGCCTGGATTTGAACCCACAACCTCGTGCATGAGAGGCGAGGCCTTAACCACTGGGCCATCACGAAATAATACACAAAAAACAATTTAAATAATTAGCCAATGTTAGCTAGCACATGCCAATATACCAAACAAAATCATCGAGAACTATACTCAGGCAAAAATAAAAACTAAGCGTAAACAGAACGTAATATCTAAATGAAATAAAATTTGTACGTAGTGCCAATTGCCACTAATCAGGTACCAATTGCCACTAATCAGGTACCAATTCCGGGCTGCTACTGACAAAACAAACCATAACAATGGGTACCTAATATGGAAATAACTGCAAAACCACTCAAACAAAATCCAATCAATATTTTAGTAGAAGCCAATTTAAACCACATATTCACACGTAACCGTAATTTTCGGCGTACGATTGAAACTTTCAGTCATTTCGGCAACGGGGTCGAGTGGGGCTCTTCTGTGCAACCTGAAGTAATGGCGGGAGACCCAAAATACTGGCATTTGCAACTCACTCGAACTCAGCTCGTGTTTCAGAGTACAGTCAGTAACAGTCACTCAATCTGCCTAGCTTTTTCCCAACTATTGGGACGTGAATACCAGTATTTTACAGGGAGTGACTGCCTTTCTGACCTCCAAAACCCAGTTACTGGGTAACACGATACCCCCTGGTAAGACTGGTTGCCAGACTTTTGGGCTTCTGACGGGTAGTCAGAAGCCCAAAAGTCTAACGAATGTCAAAGATCTACGCATGACAACCGGGGCCAACGGCTTGACGTGCTTTCCGAGGCACGGACGGGTCTCGATACGTAATGGATGGTCGCCCATCCACGAAACGATCGAGGCAAGTGTAGCTTAACCTTAGATCGACGCGTCGGGCAGTTTATGCATTTAGCCACGAGTCACATTGGTCACTATGACCCCTTGCTTTATTACAGTCGGTAACTGTCTGGTGACAAAAGCGCCCGATGGGTCGTTGTGCCGATACTAGTACCTATGTCCAGCAGTTTATGTTTTAGAGGTATGAGGAACAGGGTGTAAAGTCGCCGAAATTCATTCAAAAAGCACAAATAATAATTGAAAGAGGTTTGATAGAATAAAAGTTGTCATGTTGATAATATTATTCCATTACTTAGTATATAATTTTTTGTAATTCTGCTTACAGAGTATTCTATTTTTTTTATAAATTTGTGTAGACATTGTGACTTATAAGATCGTCTTGGATGAGTCTGTAAAGGTGTTATAATTGTGATATAAATAATAAGTTCACCCATCCTCTATAGAAAAGGGAGGATCCTCCGAGATGACGGGTGTGATGTCTGGCGGGCAACTGCCCAACGATTGATGTTGGAAAGTTATATATATGTCGATCGCGACGTAAACTCTAATTGCGCGATTCAGGACTTTATGTAACTAAATCGTAAGATGATATAAATCTTTGATGCGTAGATCGCATGTGGCGATGTAGATGCCGTCACAATGTCTTTCAGTTCAATAAGGATGTTGATGATTATAATTTATTTAAACAATAGGATGTCGCAGCATCATGCTGAGATAGCCCTTATGACCTCGTACAGGACTAAAATTTTATTTCTTTTACTGTTGTTTTTGATGTTCCGTTTGTGCTAACTATTTAGTATCTATAATTAATTTCCCGTGTGTTTCCCAATAAATACATTTTCTTTCTTTCTTTACGTAATCTTTATCTGCTCGTGTGACTCCAGAGAGTAACGTAACGTAATTTTGTGAGTTTGTATAGAGGTCATCTTCGGAACCACTGATTCGATTTCTAAAAATATTTCTCTTAAATTATGTGAATTTCACGCGCACGAAGTCGCGGGTAAAAGCTAGTAGATAATAATTTTGTCTCATACTCAAGACTTGACAGATTAAATCTTCAAAACTTCAAAAGTATTTTGTCGCTAACTGTAGTATGAAGTGGAAACTATTGTGAGAGATAACTATTTTTGTTGGATTGGCTTTGAGACGACGGGCGATGATAACTTTAATATTTGATTGAAATTGTACACGGTAAGTAGATTTAGACGACGAATTCTTGAAATGGCGGTTGCGTCTAGTAAAATGTTCTTCTACAAATGCCTTTCATTGGAACAGATTCAAGTTATAAACGTAGGCAAATATCTCATGTGAATTATTTAGTAATATTACGGTATTTAAAAAAAGAAAAGAAGTTGATTCATTCGGATCCTTAATTGTCTCTCTGGAGGGGAGAACCTTGTCCTCATCCAGAGAAAGAACTTCAGACTGAGAATCTCCACCCATTTAAAATAGTTCAAATACCACCCAACCAGTCCACCCAGCTTAAATTCAAATATACACTTGAAATTGTGAAGAAAACTCTTAAGTAGGTACTGAATACATATGCCAACATCCAATGTAGCTTCGCCAAACATCTTTTATCCCCGGCCTGGGACGAACTTTGTATAGTGAAAAAGGATTGCCACCAAATTATATTTGTCGCTTTGAAATTCGAATTTATTTTCCGATAGAAAAATATTTTATGCGAGCTATGTCAAATGTAAAGAGTTTTCAATTGTTTTTATTGCTACATTATGTTATTTATTTATTTACAATGCATTTGCTCGAAAAGAGCGTTTTCCAAGCAGTCAATTTGTGCGGAAAGTGTCACTTTTTTTCACTAGTGCTTTTTACTTTTCTGTTTTTTTTTAATTTTTGAGGCCGTCGTCAGCCCGTCTCGTCTCAGAGATTTTATTATTTCAGAATGATGATGATGACGATGGCGATGACGATGGCGATGACGATGGCGATGATTATGACAATGGTCAAAATAGTCGAAGTCAAAGTCAAAGTCAAAGTCAAAGTCAAAGTCAAAGTCGAAGTCGAAGTCGAAGTCAAAGTCGAAGTCGAAGTCGAAGTCGAAGCCGAAGACGAAGTCAAAGTCATGAATTTTGTTTTCATCATTAATATACGTCGTGGTATGTTAGATGTTACACATCGCAGGCGACTGCCGTAAGGCTAGCTCATTTTTTTTTTTTTTTTTCTTCGCACAATGCATAGTAAAACGTTGTATGATACACGTGCGTAAGATGATTTCCGCACTTATAGCATAAATAACTATTAACACTTTAAACACACAAATGTACAGAGGCGGACTTAATGCCATAGGCATAATGTTAAAGTGTTTGGAGTAGGTATGTAAGCAATAAAGCAGTTGATGTTTTGTTTCTGCCTGCCCGGGATGATGGCGTCATTTTTTATTTATTTTAGAAAGAAAGAAAGAAAAAAACTGGCCAAGTGCGTGTCGGACCACGCACAATGAAGGGATCCGTAGTTGAGATGAATTAATCCCAAGAACAAACTTAACATTACAACAACAATATTGAGAGATTTACTATGTTATTTTAAGACCATAGACTTCCTAAAGGTTTTCCTGAAATCTATGAGTAAAGAACCATTTTCTGCATTTTTTTTCAAGATTTTTGGCTCAATAGTTTCGGAGATAAGAGCGGAGAATGGTAATTTTTTATAAAGCATCTTAAATATGTTTTAAAGTATTTAGTTTAAAATTATAAAAAATATATATTTGAGATTCTCGCAACAAGTCATTTCATTTGATATGTCATACGGTTCAGTTTGAAAAACTTTTTATTTTAATTTTCTTATTTTCCCCCGAAAAGTAAGCCCAAAATTCAAAATTCATTTATTTACGTTACACGTCCGTGTTTGGGTCACATAAATACATATGTGTACCAAATTTCAACTAAATCGGTCCATTCAATTCGGAGCAAGTTGGCTGTAACAGACGGACAGACAGACACACGAGTGATCCTATAAGGGTTCCGTTTTTCCTTTTGAGGTATGGAACCCTAAAAGTATTTATTGAGAATCATACAGGAAACATTAAACTTAAAACACACTAAACATAAATAAAAACAATAAAAATCAAAGTAACATTAAACAAGAAGGAAAGGAAGTAATACATAGAACAATTTTATATTTAACTAGCTGCGCCCCGCTGTTTCACCCGCATAAGTCTCAATCCCGTAGGAATATCGAGATAAAAAGTATCCTATGTCCTAACCCAGGTCAGGTCACCCATGTGCATTTTATCCAAATTCGTTCAGCCGTTTTAGCGCGAAAGCGTAACAAGCAAACACTCAAACTCACTTTCGTATTTATAATATTAGTTACGAAGTTATGACTACAAGGCTTAAGATTATTTTGGTTCGTGAGATAGATAATTATTATTTTTTCAATAACTTCTTAATTAAAGGTGTAATAACTATTTATTTGCACGGAATCTAATTAGTTCATTTTGTAAAAAAAAATAAAAATGAAAACGATAAAAAAAAAAAAAAACAATTCAAATTCAAAATATTTTATTTCACATAAACTTACATGGGCACTTATGAAACGTCAGAAGCACGGTTCCAATTGGTTGTTTCCTATGGAGAAGAGCCGGCAAGAAACTCCACGGTTACTCTTTTAAAAATAATTGGCCTTTACAATACTTTCAAATAACAGTATTAATAGGTATGGGAGGACAGCGTAGATCTTTCAACAAGTACCAGGTACTTAACAAAATAGAAGATGGTCGGTAAATCTACAGTCCACTAAGCCTACAGCGTTCGATCAAGACTGCTATAGTTTATGTGATAAGTATTTATTTTCTACATCGTAGCACTTTTCTGACAAACTGTACTTTTGCAGCTGATACGAATATAAAAATGCTGCTGAGTTGGAACTGGGTATGAGTATGGACGAAGCCACCAAAATTTGTATCTAGGTACAAAAGAAAACGGCTCATTTTAGACAATATAATATTTATCTAAAATCATGTCGTTTTTTTTTAGCTATCTTTTTAAAAAGAATAAAATTAAATAAACTAATTGACATAAGCGACACAACAGGAATAATTTAATTTAAAAAACTACAAACGATGTTATTGGCGTTGATTTCTTATTTCATTAAATTAATTCAGAACTCGAACTAATTTCACAATAGAACAACAATATGCTTAGAAAGCAATAAAAAGCGTCGCACAGCTAGATTTAATTAAAATCAAATCCATTTGAACTTATCTCAATATAATTTTTTTTCATAATAAACAGCTGTGCTGCTGGGGAGTTTATTGCGCCACTTCTTCCCAGCTAAAGCACTAAGGAAGTGGTGAAGGGCGCGCGCTTTGGAAGATTGTCATATAGCCCGGTCAAATTAGCTTCAAAAATAGGGGTAAGGTTACATTAATTCGCACAAAGCTGAAAATTGGCATGAATGTTGGGAACACTATTACAAACAATTTGTCAAAAGTCCGAATCGATCCGACGTGTGGGTTATTTTTAATTTAAGGTCAAATGTTGCAAAAATTGTTTTTTTGCATTTTTCAGCTAAACGGCAAGTTTTATCGTAAAAATAGATGAGACAAAAATTATTTATCATGTCTATAAAAAAATTATAAACACTTTTTTCCTAAGAATCACCATTTCCGAGATATAGCGATGCAAAGAGTTGAAAAAGTTGTGTTCTTCATAATTATGCACACGTTGCCGCGACACCCGTGAGGTGTGTAGTGCACGTGGCGCGTTTTTTTTAACGTATTTTCCCCGGTAGGCCTATTCGACAATCTATTGTGGTCCTGTTGACTTAAAAATATTGTATCGAATTAAAAATAGTACTATTGGAAATGGTGAAAGTGGTGTAAGTCATGATTAATTTGGGAAAATTGTTCTTCTGATTGGTAATACTCGTCTAGTGGAACTTCACCCATACCGTCTTCTTCTTCTTCTTCCTGCTGGGTACAAGAAAATTATTCGAAAAGCGATGCAAGAAAGATATTTAATGTAAGAAATTGAGAAAAGGTTTTGATATGAACTTGTGGCCGATTTCATCCTATTTTACAAGGATACTTTTTCGTAGTTGTTAGAAATGTAAATCAACATTTCGCTGAATTCGGAAAACCATGAAGCACTCTCACCTACATTCTTAATTTTTTTTTTAATACTAGCCTTCGTTGTCCCCCTCCTGAGCAACGGCCTCCTTCCACTGCTTCCATCTTCCGTAACCCCGTCCGTGTTCCTTCCAGTTTTGATGGAATCCAGCTCGCCCCACCATCTCCTACGTGGCCTAACGCGACCCCTTAATAATTACAACAGGTTTGAATCAAAAGTGAGGGCCCATTTGAAATAAATGATTTGACTTTGACTTTATTTGGTGACCCACCCTTAACAGAGAATACAATCAATCTGCCCAGCCTTTTCTCAACTATGTTGGGGTCGGCTTCCAGTCTAACCGGATGCAGCTGAATACCAGTAATTTACATGGAGCGACTGCCTATCTGAACTCCACAACCCAGTTACTGAGTAAGTCCCTTGGTAAGACTGGTTGTCAGACTTTCGGGCTTCTGACGACCCGAAACGATAAAATCTATTAGTAAACATATTAAGAACACCTACATTTTAAAGTGTGCAATGACGTCGACGTCTTTCATTTTTAGTCGCCTCACTTGAGAAAGCAGAAAAACTTGAAGAGATACTCGTACCTAGTTATATTTTATTCATAAATTTTAATGCGCACAGCGAAAGTTCCTATCTCCGATAAAAAGGTCACCAGCTATTTAAACAATGTTTTGACTTATGAACTTTTTACCCGATTGCGAGAGAGGGTTTTATTAACATTTTTACTTTTAGCATATATTACTTATGTACATAGGTTTACTTGAAACAGCAGTTCACGGGGTTATACAATATGTAAAAAATCTTTGTCTGATCCGAAAGGGGCACATAATCTGCGTTCGCAATGTATTTGCCAAACATGTAAACAAACAAGAGTTTTCCACTTAGACAAACATCAACTTTATGCACATGTAAATAAATTTGATTTTAGACAAACTAGTACTGTTGAAAGAGTCATAAAAAATATGAAGTTGTAGCGCAAACCAACCCTATGTGTAGGCATTACAGTCATTTTTCCTAAAACTCGTCTTTGTTTACATGTTTGACAAATGGATTGCGAACGCAGATTAGGTACTGTAATAACATTACCAAAAAGTAATAAAAAATCCTATTACGATTGAAAAAAAAAGTTATTGCTATTTAAAATTCACATTTTTAGTACGAAAATTAATATATTAATTTAAAAAAAAAATACAAATTCTCAACAGGGGTGACGACCGCCCACGCCCCATGTAATAAACCCGGTAAAATTCCCCATTGAAAAAAAATGTGCCGATTTTTTTTTTACTTAGAATTACCAAATTAATAGATTTTCAGTACGATATACTTAACAACACCCTCACGGATCGGATAGGTTTTAATTACATGTTGTATATTTTATAAAAACTGTAAGTATGAAACCTTGTGAAGACCGCTGGTTGCAAGAAGCACAGGACCGGTCGATGTGGCGACGCTTGGGGGAGACCTGTGCCCAACAGTTGTAGCCTTTCGCCTGATACGCTGATGATGCTTAGTACCCACAAATTAACAGTATCAAATCAACTTTTTTATTAAATACCTACTACTCCAGTCACAATAGAGATGATGCCTGGGTAAAAAAAAAGAAATTCTAATTAGTCCATCAGTCAGATAAAAAAAAAATATTAGACACGTATTTTTTTGGCTTTATCATATTAATACTAAAATACTTAGATAAAATGCATTTTAAGTTGGGGAGTGGGGTTCGCTACGTCACAAGTAATAAAAAAACTAAATACTCGTGACGTCATGGCACATTTTAACTCAATGTATCGCCTTAATATTTAGATCTTAATCTAAAGAATAATACGTGTCCAATTTTTTTTTTATAATCCCCAAGACGGTCTAAAAAAAAGTTTTTGTCATCATCCCTATTATAGTTTTACTAGCTACGTCCCGCGGCTTTACCCGCATAAATCTCGATCCCGTGAGAATAATTATGGAGATACAAAGTATCCTATGTCCTAACCCAGGTCATGGTGTACCCGTGTAAAAAATTTCATCCAAATACGTTCAGCCGTTTAGCGTTAAAGCGTAACAAATAAACTAACTCACTTTCGTATCTATATCTAGACATATTAAAAATTAAAGTCGCTTTTCGTGTTTGTCTGTATGTCCGCGTTGTTCTTCTTAACCACGCAACAAATTTTGATGAGATGTTCACCATAGTTTAGAGAATTTATTCCGGAAGGTTTATGTGTATAAAACGTTAATATTAAAGTTATGGAAAACTAAAAAATCTCGTTGTTTTGTGAAGTTGTAAAAACCGTGCGAAGCAGGAGTGGGTCGTTAGTTCATAATATTAGTTGTTTGTAATAATCAGTGATCGGAGTAGGTATATTGAACTGGGGTCATTGATCCGAAACGTATATATTACTATGGACATTCCTCCGGAATTGGTGGATTATTAAAAAAAAACCGGAACTTATGTAGGTAGGTAATTTTACTTAGGTAGGTATTGTATTCTGCCAGAGTGGAAGGAGTCATTTTATGATTTGCCATCCTCAAAAAAAAGGTAGGAATTGTAATAAAATGAGCAATTTTATTCTTTATTAGTCTTCCTATTTTTTTTTTCAACAGATAAATAATGAATTAATTTAGTTTTGATACCTTCCTTTAAATTTTGAATTGAGTAGTAATAATATCACTACCAACATTAACAATATTTAATTGAATCCGGAAATACCGGAATTACTTTCCGGAAAAATGGCTTATCCATGTTATTCTTTCTGTGTGCATTTATGATACAAGTACTAAAAATCAATCTACCTACTCCGATCACTGGTAATAATAGACGTCAACCTGATCAGTCTATAGCTAAGTTACCTGATTGCTAGTACCACTGCCCCTTTAATCAGATTACTTCTCAGAATTAAAAAAATGTAGTAATCAAATTGATTCAAGATCCATCATTGGATCTCAGTGAAACACGGTTGCCGGCGAATTCCGTGGGGACCTGACTTTAACCCTACCACTGCAATTAAACCGCTAGATCCGATTTCTCCGTGAAAAATTGCTCCCGAAGGGGGTTTGTGACGAGATTCATGTTTCAGGCTCTGCACTTTGCAGTTTGTGGATTTTGTGATGGTTGATCATTTAACAAACGTAAACGTTTTGGGATTTATAGTTTCAATTTTATTTCGCCACGGATGATAACTTTTAGTATTGCAAAGGAAAACACATTTTGAAATGTAAAATAATGCGAACTTTTCAATGAAAAGTGTACTGCTAATGTACTTTATGTGTGCTTTTAGTTTCTTATACAATTTTGTTTTGTAATGGAAATGTAGTGTATAGTAGAGACAAAGAATAAAAATATAACGCGTGATTGCTCATGCGCATGCCCTTTCTGTTTCACAAGAGGTCTTTACTATGCTGTGGGACAATAATAGGTTGGATTTATTAATATAATATGACGTGTAACAATGTTGAAAATAGAGCCCAAAAATCAAAGCAGAATCTTTTCTTTTTCATGAAATAAAAAACATGGTGTACTCTTAAGAATAGTATCTAGTTACAAAACGCAGATTTGATATCGACGGTTCAAAAACAGAGAAATTCCACTAACGGATAAATGTGTTTTACAAGTATAATTACACAGGTACCTTTTACCAATTTTCCTATTTTCTACGCGAAAGCCCGATATCTCCCAAACCTTACACTAAAGTATTTCCAAGTCTCAATTATATTTAGCATCAGCCGTTTTCGAGTGGGCTTGGTTCCATTATTTTAAAAGATTTCAATTTATAAATTCTTTCAGAAACGTCTTGAAAACGCTCTAGATCAGTGATTCCCAAACCATGGGTCCCGACCCACTGCAGTGGTGTGTCGCGAGCAAATATTGGGCGAGCCTTGAATTTTTTTTTTTCTGCTATGATTAATATTAAAACTAAATACCGAAATAAATTGGACGTATCAAACTCATTACGATTAAAAGTAACTATAATTGAAGTTGATGCTAAAGCTATGACAAATAGAAAACAAATACATCCTTCTTATTGAAATAGTACTCCTTGTATTTAATTAAGTTTATTTTTATTTTTTATTTGAACAGTCCTTCATTCAGATAGTTAAGTCCCCTTTTTCACCATAACAGCCAAGAGGTGAGTCCCTAATTTGGAAGTTTTTGTTAGGTGGGTCGTGGTCCAGTCAACTTTGGGAACCACTGCTCTAGATATGTTAATTAAGACTCCGTAAAGAATGTTTACTTAAAGATTTTTTTTTTCAAAAAAATGGCACGAGAGTAATGAGGATTTTGCTCTACTAATGACTTTTCACGTTTTAAATAATTATTAATTAGTTAGGTAGATCATACCTTTTTACCTACTTTCTCCAAATCCACCCTTCGGAAGTGTTTTAGCTTTACGAGATAAAAAATTATACAATTTTGGTGAAAATTCAGCATATTAGTGGCAGTATCAGGGTTGCTAGGTATCTTGTTAAACAAGTAACCAGCCGTTTTGAATATACGCAGAGCTGCCGAAATATGCAAGAAATATAATTGCATTTTTGCATTTTTTCTGGAATATGAATATTTCCAGATTTTTTATAAGAGACAGTCTCATAAAAGAAGCAGTTTACTTATTTTATCTCATAAAAATAGCATTAAAACCACTTATTCATTTAGGATACAAATCTGCTAGGAACCGATCAGAAAATACAACAAAATTACTTTAAAAGCTTTGAGAATTGAATAACTTTTTGAACAGTGGGATTTTCATACACCGAAAGCATTAATTTGTACGGTGTTTTTATAGTTCTAGTGAAATTGTTTTATAATAGGTATAATTCAGTAATAATTTAAATAAAATACTGTGTTAATGCTGTAGTTAGTATGTTAATGTAAAAAACAACCTGCATAGCCTTTTCGCAACTGTGTTGGTTTGTCAGACTCGGGCTTCTGACGACCCGTAACGACTGTCAAAGATCTACTAATGACAGCCGGGACCAACGAGTTAACGTGATTTCCAAAACACGGAGGGGTCTCGATATGTTATAAATGGTCACCCATCCACGGACCGACCTCGGCAAGCGTAGCTTAACCTTCGATCGACATAATTGGCTGTTATTATTTAGCCAAGAGCCGTCCAAAAGTAAGTAACACCTGCAATTAGTAAAATTTATAAAATAATTACTGCAATCCATGTTGTTTAAATGAAAAAGGCATCATGGTATTGCGTTTTTTTTTTTTATCGCACAGTTCCAACCTCTCGTTTGTAAACCAACTACCAATCACTTCAACTGTGCCACTTGATCCACCAAAAACATGAGTACCAAAATAAATAAATCTCTTTCCTGATAAAACTAAACAAAACCAAACGTACGTATATATAATTATGTCCAAAATTAGTTTATTAAGCGCACTAAAAGCCAAACGTATGTAACTATGTCCAAAATTAGTTTAATTAAGCACACTAAAAGCCAAACGTATATAATTATGAGATAATACAAAATGTGTTTAACACTAAGTTACCTATGTAGACTCCATGGAGTTTCTTGCCCGTTTTTCTATAGGAACCTACTAAGCTTTGGAATGGGCAACTAGCTTCATCTGTCTGACTGACCGTCTCCTTGATAAATCAAAAGTGCCTGTAAACGGTTTATTTGATATAAACATGCTTTGAGTTTGAGCTTGATCTTTTCCCATCACATAGCACGAGCATGCTCAAGTTTTCGATTGACACATATTGCCTCCCTTTAAACTTGGGGGCTGAAGGGAGTCAATTCATATATATTTAACGTGCCCCAATGTACCCGAAAGCGTCTGCTTAGACATGCTTGATGTGTTCGGTTGGACAAATGTATTTATGTAGGTGGAGCTAGACTTACTGGATGGGCATTTAAATAATAACTCCCTATTTTGGTACGAGTAATTTTTGGGCAAGGTCGGAAAATCCGAATTACAAATACAACTTACAAATTGTAGCGTTGGTCCTTTTTGACGCTAAGTTGGTAACAGCCGGTATATTCTGTAAAAAATGAATACCGGGAAAACGGGCTACCCGAACGATGTAAAATCTCCGGTAACCGCAGTTAATAAATGTATTAAAAACAAGGCTGGTCTTTAGGGCATGTTGATGAAAAGTGGAGTTTGTTAAATTGTCGACGCAATTTCTTTTTCTCATTTTGATGTTATTTTCGTAGACACACGTAAATAGAATAGATTTTAAATTCATATTTATTACTTAAAGACTAACATAATATTAAGTGCAAAATAGTTGTCTAATAAATACATTTTTATTATATACCTACGTTTTTATTCTTCATCGTTACCAAAAGGAAACCTACGTTAAATAATAAAAAATAAAAATCAAGGTCGCTTCCAGCACAAAGATATACCTGTATAAAAATAGTTGTGGCTTCTCCTGAAACGGACAAACGTTATTGTCCCAAAAGGCTTTTTACAAGAAACACCCAGGAATGTACACAATTCATGAAAAGGTACCTATTTCAGTAGCATTATTGATAAACTGCGTGTCAAAGGGAGGTGTTACTGTAATTGAGAGTACAGAGGAGAAATATGTAACAGTTCTTTTGTGTGGCCGAAACACAAAAACTACTTATTCGAAATATTATTTAATCTAAGCTTAAATATTTCTAAAGAGGTAAAACTGTTGGATTTCTTAGAGTACTGATCCTATTTCAAAAGAACTTCGACGCTTAAGTGTACTTTTGTTTTGTATTTATTTGTATATTTAGTTAGTTAGTCTTTTCATTTAGTGTTAGATTGTATATGGTATATGTCGGAAATACGTTACTGAGTTGACTAATTGGGACGCCAGCGCTGCCTAGCGGCGACGCTCACCAGGTTCTACAACATACCGCACGGACCAGCTGGAGCTAGGCAGACATCATGGGTAGCGGTCAAGCAGTGAAGACGTTTAGAAAGTTTCGCTTATTCCGAATAGTTGTGTCGTGTACCTACAGTGTGTGAATTGCTGGTGTGATTAATTTGATAGGAAATTATAATGTGATCTGAACTGCAAGCGGTTTTTCTATTGCGCAATAACCAACACTACCCATAGTACGCCCACAGTAGTTAAAATATGGCTGATAATAACGAATGAACACATACCCTTCCACGTCATATATAAGATTTTTTATCTATGTTTATTGTTCAGGTAGTTCAGTAAGCAGGTTTACAGGTTAACACCAAGTTGAAATAACATGAGTAGCTTAAAATATTACCTACAGCTAGGTTACAAAATATTATTTACCTACCAGTGGGGTATGAATTCTAGACTAGAGAGGTGATTTTAGTGTTGTATGTTATATCTGTAATATTTGTGTATTTGTGATGTGTGTGTGAGTGTGTGTATGTGTGCGTATTTGTTGCCATTGTGCGTGAGTTTCCGGATCACGGGTGTAATTCTCAGTTATACGCGGACAAAGTCGCAGAAAGAAGCTAGTTCTTAATAACGTGCAAATTTTGAATTAATACAAACTGGATGACTGGTTTATGTAAACTGAAATTTAGATACGACTGTTATATTTTGTACCTACTTAGTTTAGTTGTTGTCATTGGAAGACATTCAAGACATTGGAAACAGCAAAGAGCAGATGCAGCGGAGAAGCTGAACCTGAATCTGAACCAACCTGACGGTGACGTCGTAAAAAGATGCGAATGCATAGATCACCCGTCTCTCCACTATTTCATTGCCTACTCTAGGATGCATATCCGATACGGCTCGCAAATTATTGCCCTTATTGACCATACAAAAAAATTGTGTTACAAGGTATCCAGAAATGTAATTTGAAGGGGGGTGCGCGTGCCTCAACTGTTCCATACGTCTCTTCGTCGCCTTGTTGATTCATATAACACGCATTTTATAGAACTAGATATATTTTGTCTATCGAAGCAATTATTTAAGAAAATGGCTCTGGGTATTTTGTTTAGCGAGTAATTTAAGTTGAATTAAGCTAAGTAACACAGCAATATTGTGGCAGCGACTTTTGTTTTATTTTTCCTTCCTTTTTTTTATCACTTGTCTTCAGCACTTCTTTTAAGCTTTAGTTAAAACATGGACAATGGTGTGGGTTACATGTTTGTTAAATCTTAGTAATAATTTCTCTGTATTTTGTAGCATGTAATTGTTTTTTGTCCCTAATAAATAAATAAATAAATAAAGCCTTCCATATCCTAAGGGCACGTCTTCCCTACCATTACCGCGCCCCCCGGTCTACTCCTTGATATGCAATGGCCTCTATAGCCCCATGAAGCATGAGGCTCCAGGAGCTAGTGCAAATTTCATTAATTTATACTAAGTTTAGTTGTTGGCTACTTACTCAGTAGGTACAAATTGTTCTGTAGTTACAAGTAACAATATGTCAACAAACAGTGACCGATCAGATTTAGTTAGTACCAGTCTTGTCTATAAACTAATTACTCCGGGCTTCGGTTGAGCTTTTATCGCTCAAATTGCTTCCAATCACAAAGTTGTAGTAAAACAACAATTTGTTGATCAACCGATGCTGCTGCTTTAGATCGATTCGAGATGTATTTTGCTGTAAGATTTTTAATTTACACCTGAGTGCACTATAGGTGCACCTCTACCCGACCCTTCCGGAAACAAGGCTTGTAATTATGTTATTTTTCCCTTTTTGTATCTATGTTTGTAATATGTGTGTCGGTCTCTATGTTCCCTCGTAACTACAAAACGGCTGAACCGATTTTGATAAATGATATGTCGTTACATTCGTCTTTATTGCGCGAGTGTCGCTGGGTTTGATACATTTTAAAAAAAAACACTAAATGGTGGATTGTTTGCACGTAAATGCATGATTACAAAAACAATTAAAACGCTATGCTTAAGTGTAATTTGGAATAAGAAATGATAAAAAACAAAAAATCTGTAAATAAAAAAGTAATTAAAAATACAAAAAATCCCGACAACAAAAAAAAATAACTGAAAAGAGAATAACAAGCATTATAATCTGAAATATGGTATAAAATGGTTTTGTTTGTGCCAGCGATAATTCTGTAGATTAAAATGCTTGTGTTTTTCTATTTGGAGCAGTTATGATTTTTTGTTTTTTAATTACATTTTTTATTAATTTACACTTTCATAACATCGTTGTTAGGTAAAAAACCATGTAATTCAATAAGATTTTAGTAGAAAGTCTTGGTTAACTAGGTAAGGTCTTGGTAGTAACATAGTCACTTAGTTTGTGAAAACAAATTTAGGAATTGCACTTATGTACAACACATACTTAGAGAACAATTTTTTTTCAGTGTTTTTATACATCAATTATTCAGTACATCAAAATAAGTGGTTATAACATAGAACTACCGGTCATTACACATCATCATTACACAGCACGCGGATTACATTTCCGATGAATTCCGGATATATAATAAGATATGCTTTTGTCAGTTTTCAGCTGCAGCTTTTCATAGAAATTAATGTAATTCCCTTTTTCGAAGATTTTTTCTTCGTTTTCATTCTGTAAAAACTTCGAACCTTACTCAAGTGACTACCGCACACAAATCTAAAACGAACTCATTTTGTAAAGCGAACCGTTCGTATTTCAAATAATTGACGTTTGTGCTCAATGTCGCCCATGGGCATGTGACCGCCCGTATTTTTGTGTATATTCATGAAAAATTATCGAACAATAACTTTAACATTCAATTATTTATTTTTTTATTAGCGTTTGCCATATCTCCGATGTTATTTGCTCGATTTGGATTCTGTTTATTATTTCTAAAAGCCTAAGAGTTATTTTATCGGATTAACTAACATTTTTTGTTAAATTTTGTCGACTATGAAAAAAAAAACGGAGGTGAAGACATAAAAAAAGTCAGTATTTATTTAAAAAAACACAAGTATAAGTCAATACAATCATGGGGATTAAAAAAAGTATTAGAATAAATAAAATAAAATAAATAATTAGATAGACCCCCCTTTTAAAGTATTTATCATGAATAATTCAGAAAAATACGGGCGCTGACATGCCCATGGGCGGCATTGTATACTAAATAAAAAATATCTGCTTTGTATTATATTGTGTGTGTTTTAGTCTGTGCTAAATAAATGTATTTTCTTTATTTTTTTTTTCTTTCTTAAACGAGACATACATATATTATTTTGTCTATCTCCTACGCAATCTTTTGGTCTTTTGGCCCAACAAAACGGTTGTCATGGTACGATTTCTTTAGATTACCCGACAACATTAGATACTACCAGATTGCAAGATTACAAGTGACTGTCAAATAAGGTATTTAGCTAATAGCTAATCTGTACAATACTCAAATCTACGCCCGGCAAAGTCACAATTTGTGAAACGTGTATTTGAGCATGTGTGCAAAGTAATTGCAGGAATGTTTGTCACCGGTTTGGTTCGGTTGACACTACAAAGCCAAACAAAAAGTCATCTCAAACTCTGAAACTCCTGTTACCGAACGATTACTGTCCACAAACTTAGTCATACGGTCACAGGTATTCAGTGCTCAACAGCGTGGCATGACAGCGAACATTTGACACACTTTAGTGAACCGTAGCCGCCGGTATCTATCGCGAGTCGGTCGTGTTCCGCTAAATTAAACGGCACGGAACCTCCCGTGGCACCGGCTGTAGTCACACCGAAGTGTATCATGGCAGAGAGCATACCTACCCAAGGACCAATGTAAGTAACCTTCAGGAAATTCTACATTTGCCAATACTCTGAAACTATCATAGCTAGAAAGGGGAGAATTCTGAGATGACGGCGTTAGATATCTACCTATGCTAAGCAGACGGCAAGTCAGTTTATAGAGGTATGAGAAACAGGTGTAAAGTTCACTCATCCTCTATAGCTAAGGGAGGATCCTCCGACCTGACAGGTGTTATATCTGGAGGGCAACTGTCCGAAGATTGACGACGGGATGTTATATACTCGTACATATGCTGATCGCGTGGTATACCCCGCTTGCGCTATGCAGGATTTCGCGTGACGTCAGTGTGATGTTTAGTTCGGATGTGGCGATGTAGATGCCGCCACGTATCTAATGCCCGTTTTCACCGAAAAATAAGTGACAAGAATCCCTAAATAAAAGTGCACTGTTGGATTTTCAATTCTCAGCGCTGAGCCTAGCGTTGAAAATCCAACAGTGCACTTTTATTTAGGGATTCATTTAAGTGTCACTTAATGAAGATGAAAACGGACATAAGTCTCTTAACGGATTTATACGCTTGGAAAAAACAAATTACAACTTAATAACTCGTACTAACTTCATTCAAAAGAAATAGCTAGGCTGGGCCGCGGCGTGCGTCATTCCTGTTTAAATAATTTAAAATTAATACTTTGTAGTAACGCTAGTAGTAAAGTATGTCTGTCTGACACACTCAACTGAATCGAAACTCTGCAAACGTTAACGTTTCGCAGAACAATACAATTTGTACCTACTCATTATGTAGTGTACGTGGAATGTCGTAATGATCCCGAGAAAGGCTGTAGTTTGTAATTAACTGTAACTGCAGAATGCTACCAGTAAGTCGATGAAAGCGAGGTGTCTTATGTAAGTAATGTAATGGAACAGTTGCTTTTCCAAGTAGACTTAACTCGGTTCATTCCATTTTTCATGCGTTTTTCAAATAATTGGATTAACAAGGCCGCAAAGTATCGAAAAAGAAACTGAAATGAGAACTGTTTATTTTTTCTTTTATATTGGATCTATACATCAAGTTTTGGATGTGCTCTTGTGAAAGCCAAAAGGAATGACGCAGGCCCCCGTAGATTTTAATCGTGCTCCTTTTTAGGGTTTCGTACCGGAAGGGTGCCAAACAGAACCCTATTACTAAGCCTTCGCTGTCCGTCTGCCTGTCTGTCTGTCAGCGAGCTCTATCTCATGAACCGTAATAAGTAGATAGTTGCAATTTTCACAGATTATGTATTTCTATTGCCGCTATAACAACAAATAATAAAAATTAAATAAAGTTAATAATTAAAGGGCGTGGATCCCTATACAAGAAATGTCTTTTTTGTTTCAATACTCAATACTCAATTATACTACTTGTACTTGTTTGATCGATTCTTATTATTCCCTTACCCCCACCCTTCGTGTGGGAGTCCGACTTATACGAGTACTTGGCCAGTTTTTATCTATTTTGTGTTTCATGTTTCCATCGGTGTGCACGGCAGCCGGTTCCCGCCGCCGCTTCCTGATACACCTACCTCGTCTTCCGTTGCACACTTCGTCTCACAGTTCCAGCTTTTATGTACCGCTCTATGTGCCGTGTTCAACTGCGAACGTGAACGTTAACGTTAGCCGTCCTACCAGTACATGTGACGTATTCCACTACGAACGTTACCGTTGAGAAATGCTTACTGTCTAAGCTCCATACCCGTACTGAGGCTTCATATGACAGTTTCAACAGTTTCGGTGTAAAGGTATTTGATATAAATGCTTTATGTTGGATGTTGGAGTGTAATATTTGGTTCGTTGGTGTTAAGTATACAGTGTATGAAATGATAATGAGATTTTTGTATATTAATTAAAGAAAAATTGCCTTGTTGGTTTAGTGGTCGCAAGCGCTACTGCTGAGCATGAGGTCCTGGGTTCGACTCCCGGGCCGGGCAGTGTTATTGGGTTTTACCATATGGAATTTCTGAGTACTTATAGGTACACCTCTACCGAACTCTTCAGCGAAAAAAGCCGTGATATTATGTTAATTATAGAAAGATCAAGTAGAATGGTAGCAACTTAGGTTTGGTATGTCACCATCGCCGTGGGTGCGTTGTCAACGCTGCTTCTCAATCTGGGGGGCCTGAGCAACGCCTGTAGGCGGTTGTACTTGGGGATCGTGCGATCTATGGCCCTGTATGGGTAGCCCAGTGTGGGCATCTGACCTGACGGCCGGCAGCATCGCAATGTTGCCGTTAGAGCTATCAGGGGGTATCGCACGATCTCCTACGAGGCGGCTTATGTACTGGCCGGATCCCTGCCCTGGGGCCTGGAAGCGAGGGCCCTCGTTTCACTTTACCGGTAACGCGAGGAGGTGCGAACGCGAAGCGGTGGACTGATGTAGCAGGAGATCGAGCTTCGTTGGTCACCGCTTCGCGAGGTCCTGGTGACGGAATGGTGGGACAGGCTTCTGCGCTCTACAGCCAGCCTAGCTACCGTCGACGCGATCCGACCAGTGCTCGTCGAATGGCTCGGGAGGAAGCATGGCTCCCTGTCGTTTCGAGCTGTTCTGGGGGCATGGCTGCTTCAGAAAGTACCTGGTTGCATAAACAGGGAGCCGGACGCTCGGTGCCATCACTGCATCCACTGTCGGGAGGACACGGCGCAGCATAAACTAGCAGAGTGTACTGCATGGGAGGGGCCGCGCCGTGCCCTCGTATCAGAAATTGGAGCCGATCTTTCCCTGCTGGCTGTCGCTAGTTCGATGGTCGGGAGCAGTCGTGGGATGCGGTGATCTCCTTCTGTGAAACCGTAATTTTGCAGCAGGAGGCTGCGAAAAGGGAGAGGGAGATCTCGTCCACTCACCCGGCCCGCAGCGGGCGCACCGGGCTTCCGTGGAGGCCAGACAACGCCGTCTTCCAGCTCCCCTAAATGGGTCCAGGGGCGACGGACTCGGGGAAGTCCGTCGCCCGCCACACATTAGGACCCGAGGTGGCGGCGCGTAGTATTCCACGCGCACCCCTCTCAGTCGTCGCGGGGGGATTCATACACCTCTTTCCCCCCTGACTGGAGGAGGCCCGCAGTCGTGGGCCAGTCGGGGATTATGGAAGATTCTTACGTCCAGGGCGGAGGATATCCATGAGGATTTTCCAACCCGGAAACAAAAACAAAAAAAAAATGACACCATAATATTGTACTATCATCAGAACTATCACGTTTAACCTCAATGGACTACAGAAAATGGATCTTGTTTCTTTTTCGTGTGGTCAGTGACCAACCTGGTGTCAGAGTTTTAAAGCCACCCATGGGCCTCTGACTTGGCTTACTGGCTTCTTGGTTACCTGAAGATGTTTTGCTTCACCGTTTTTGAAGCAAGTGATAATTATACAATTACGCACATGAATGCACAATACGCACATGAATCCGAAAAGTCGGAGCTCCGTGCCCCGTGCCTTAGGTGCAAACTCGAGACATAAATAGCTTGGCAGTCCGACGGTCACACCACTAGACTATATAAAATGGATGAAAATACCATAACAAAAATTCGGCTCTTACAAAGTTACGTAGTTTAATCGTTTAAAAAGAACTATGTCTTGTTATTTTCAACCGCTCCTTTTCTGAATACATTTCCGTAGTTTCTCAACATGTAAAATGTACTTAGTTAAGTACAAACTGCATAAATTCCTGTGAATTAGATCGGTGCACTTGTGCGGTTGTACTAACCACAGCACAACTTTGTCGACGGTGCTTTAGCCCTACGACTGCTTGTACACACTGATTGCAAGTCTTGCCAGCGAAGTTGCTTGATTAGTTTGCATAAAGGCTTCCACTTAGTTCTCTTAATTCCCTTGAAAATGGCGGTCCTCACGAGTGCTAAGCGATGGCGATACAAAAGGGCGATGACCAGCCAAATCATTACTTTTGTTCATCAAATCTATACATATAATAAATTGAAGTCCCTTTTCGTGACCGCGTTGTTCTTCTAAACTACACAAAGGATTTTGTTGCAGTTTCCAATATCATTTAGAAAATTTATTCCAGAAGGTTTTTTTGTATATTACATTAGTATTTAACTTAGATGCTCGTATATTAAAGCCATGTTTTGTCAAGTCGTAAAAATCGTGTGAAGCAGAGGCGGGTCGCTAGTAAATTATAAAATGGCAAAGAGACACTATCACATTAGGGTAAGTGGATAAGTCTAGTTTGTGTAAGAAAGAAAGGTCATATCGGTTCACGTAAAAAAAATCGAATATGCAACTATAAAGGGCAAATTCTCAGCCAAGTGCCAAATGCTTAGACCTTTTGTGGTTACAGCGACGCAAAGCCACGTAATATTACTGCCGTTGCAATGGACAATTACCCACCTAAGTTACATATGATACGTGATTTGGCAGCGCCTGGCCACTTGGCACTCGTCTCTCTATATTCACAGTTGGTACCACTGATATATTCATGTTAGGTGGCGCAGCAATCAAGAGCCGTAACGTTCTAAGTTGGCTATGATTACTGGAAAGCGTTAGAAGCAATCCAAGAACCTAGTTTTGCTTTATATTGTTACAAAACAAAGAAAAAAGAAAAGCAAAAATAAAATACGTTTATTTGCGGTAAACATGACGCAAAGATAGAACACAAAACAAAAAAAGAACGAAAAACAAAAAAAAAGAAAGGAAAATATGCGTCACATCCACGCAAAATGGCCATCGAAGCTTTACACATCAGGCGACATAAAATCTTAGCTGGGTTATAAAAAAACTATTGGGTTGTCAAAATCCTTCGAATTGTGATTAAGTTTCATGATAAATAATATAATATAATATTAATATATTTATTTATTTATTTATTAACTATGGATGACTTACAGCTAAAAAAATCAGAATTCAAAATAGTATGTGAGACTGACAGCCAATTAAAAGTCTTCACTTCTAAAAAACAGATTGGAAAGAAAGAGTGTGAACAGCACAACACAGCTACCAAAAAATAAGAGAAAAATAAACAGTATAACATTCAAGCTTACCAATATATAGGTAAATATTATTATAATATTATATATTACTATATTGTCCGTGTGGTGCCGGACTTAAAGAATTGCACTACCCTACTTCTTCCCGTGGGTGTCGTAAACTAGAGAATAGGCAGCAGCGTTCTCTATGTATTTTAACACCATATATCATTTCATTCATCTCATTTATTGCACACCCCAGTGGCAGCTACTACGTACAGACGGAACTGGTACATGGTGAGAGCGAGTCGTGTTTACAACGCAACCTGCCAGGAAGCTGATATCGACATCTTTAATACTAGTGTTGCTAAATTGAAGAAAACTTTAGCTAATAGCTTCTTTGAGCATAAATAGTAATTTTTAAGCTATTTCTTACTGTATCTGTTTAGCTGTAAGTTTTCCTAAAAATAAAATAAATAAATACTGCGATCGCCAACCCGCCTGCCAAGCGTGGCGATTATGGCAAACCCCCCTATTTGGGGGAGGCCTATGTCCAGCAATGGACGTCTTTCGGCTGAAATGATGATGATGATTAGGTAAATTAAGTAAGGGAAGGTAATTTTGGACTAGTTTCAGATATTTACGGGAAATATAATTATTTTAAGCCGTGCGCCTGATGGGATTTTCCATTTGCAAAAAAAACGAAATTCTATACCAAGTTTCATCCTTTCATATTTAACCCCTATAAGGTATGAATTCTTAAAAATCCTTTCGTTATACATATAAGGAACTTTTGAGAAAAATTGCATAAGTCTCTAGACCCCTCGGTTTACACTGATCCTTGTTTGTCAGTGAATTAATGAATTAATGCCTGAGAGATATTTCTCGATTGCATGTGAAGCCAAGTCAGAGGCCCATGGGTGGCATAAAAACTCTGACACTGAGGTTAGTCACTAACCACACGAAAAAGAAGAAGAATTAATGAATTTAAGATTTTTATCCAAAGAAAGAGCCAACCCTCCGGTGACGAGAAGTGTCGGCGAGAAATTTCCTAAAGAGGAGACGCACACTCGGGCCCCATGACCCGAGCGTTTCGACCCCAAACGGCTCATAACTATAGTTACCCATAAGGTTACAATATTTGCGCCGTTTGAGGGTCTTAGCACAGGATCAGCATTCGCATTGCCATTCAACGTGGCAATGCCGCCTGTTCCAAAAAGGAGGAGTTTATATATTCTTCGCGTGTTTTTTTATGTATGTCCGCCGATTTCTCCGTCAATTGTGGACCGCTTTTGAAAATATTTTTTTTGTATGGAAGGGTATGCTCCCAAATTGGTCCCATATAAATTTTATTAACTTTACTTGGATAGTTTTTGAGTAAGCCTCAATAATACGTAATTTTCCCACTTAGTATATGTGGATGATATGATGATAACTTCCTGTCACTTGGTATTTACATAGCAGGTAGTGGTATTCGAATTTGTGTGGGGTAGGTACCACAACTAAAAAGTGAAACATAAAAACTTTCTACAAAAAAGTGGTTTTTTTTTAAGTCGGTTGTTTTTTTTTGTATTTAGTTTTTACCGCTCTCCGCCCCGCGCTAAGCTACCGCTGCGAAAGCGGCAAGGTCGTAGCCAAGCCCTAAAGCGGCAAGGTCGTGGCCAAGCCCTAAACGTCTTTATGTTTTGTATTTACTTGTATACTTAGTTAGTAATTTAATGTAGTACCCAGTGTAGATTTTTATTAAGAAATGAAATTAATTATATTCCTGTCGTTGGTAGCACAACCCAGCAGTATTTCACATTATTAGTATAAGGTACACCTATGATCTTTATTTACTACAGAAGCGGCAAAGTTCGGCGGGCGTGCGGCGAGAGATTTTAATTAATACCGTCTACAACTTTCTCAACGGATGAAAAGTATAATTAACACCCTGCCGTGCCTGGATTTATTTTTAGAATATAGGTAGGTATTGCGCTGTAATTGAGTACAAGGTGTTATATTGGTGTCTGTACGTCGTTTTTGAGTGACAACTAAGAAATCAGCGCTGTGCTATGGGTCACCCACATCATGCTGAGTGGAAGCGTTCTTGTCACAGTCACGACGTGCAACTGCGAACTGTTTTTGTTCCAAGCTTGTAATTAAAGTTTTTTTTTAAACTAAGTAGGTACTGTACTTATCATAATTCGGGTTAACTTATATTTTTAAGCATGTGTTTCTGTTACAATAAAACATTTGGTTTTTCCAATATGGAGGGCCTCTTACCGGACAGAGCCACATTTCGGATTCTGAAAATCCAATATCACTGCCCGACCTGGAGATCGAACGAATATACCTAATAATAATATACGTACAGCCAGGGAAGTTAATTGCTCGTCAAATTGACACACTACGTCAATTTGCCGTGTTATAGCGATTTCGTACAGCTGTCAAAGAATGACAGTTGTGATTGAAATATATGGACATTAAGTGGGTACTCAAATACATAAACAATAAAATTAATTTTCCTGACTTTATGCACTCGTGGCTGAATGACGTATGAAAGTAATTAGATTTAACTCTACGAACAAACTAAACTGGAACTCAACTTTTCACTTCTAATACTCATACGAGCTTCGATACTCTTGAATTAAAAACCCAGTGGCTGTTACGTAGACTCTGGGTGTAGCTTGTGTAGTAGACGTAACTTTATCGACGTGAGATACATTTTCAAAGTCTTTAGTCAGATTTTTTGCGTAATCAGGGCCAATTATTCACATAACTCACTTTGAATGTACGTTGCTAAGCAAACGAATATGCACCTTATTAAAACTATGTAATTTTCATATTTGTATGAAACGCTTGCTCTCATTCACTTATACGAATATAAACATTATTTGCTTACATTAAGGTTCATATTTGTATGAAACGCCAAATTAGCAGATTAAAGTGCGATTAATCTTGCCCTGAGATTCGCTTATCTTTTTCTTTGTACCCTGAGCAGTATTCCTATTTCAGTGTGAACTATTCTCATATAGCTTGTGCCGTCACGACACACGATACAGGATACCCATATATTTTCTTTCCAAAGACGTCCTCGGGAATGATATTCGAGAGCATGGCAACAGCGCACGATAAACTTCTACGAAAACAAACACATACAGCGTGTATCCGAAATATGTGGTCCTACACAAAACTTCAATACCTACTCGACACAAATTAATGGAACAGCTGATGATTTTTTGGTAATTACGATGTTCGTCCTATGGAGAAAGTTGTTTAATTTGACGGTCTGTACCACACCCTGAAATATGACCATACCTCTGATACGCCTGTGTGATCTACATCGCCACATGCGAACTACGCATCAAAGACCTGACGTTACACAACATCATGACGTCACACAAATCCTGCATCGCGCAATTAGAGTTTACCGCGGGATGGACAATCAATCTCCAAACTTCAACCACTGACACCCGTCTGGTCGGAGGATCCTCCCTTTTCTATGGTGGATGCGTGAACTTTACACCCTGTTCCTCATACCCCTAAACACCTGTAGATACAATACAAATACAAAGTACTTAGCTTGGTTTTTATGTAAGCATCCTCAAGTCCCGACCCGTCGGAGTTTGTTAGACGGTATTATTTCCAGGACAGTTCGCAGAACCACTGCCTTGGAAATATCTTCAGCATTGATTCATATCTTGGAAGGGAGGGACACTTTGTTTCATATCCAGATCAATCTACTTATGTTTTTGTTTTGTTTTCTTTCTGCGTAACGAATTTCGGAAAGCACGTTAAGCCGTTGGTCCCAGCTGTCATTTGTAGATCTTTGACAGTCGTTACGGGTAGTCAGAAGCCCGAGTCTTACCAACGGGTATCGTATTACCCAGTAACCGGGTTGTGGAGCACTGATAGGCATTCGCTCCATGTAAAAATACTGGTATTCAGCTGCATCCGGTTAGACTGGAAGCCGACCCCAACATAGTTGGGAAAAGATGATGATATTGAGTAATTGCTAATTAAATTATTGTTGGTTCTATTGTTTCAGGTTCGACCGACTAACTTCGGACTCAAACAGAGCCCTTGTCTCTGAGGTAGTCACGAGGAAACGCGGCGCTCTGAGTCGATATCCACATCAACAAACACTTTAATTGTATCACGAAAGTTATAGATAACTATGAAATACTAGCTTATGCTCGCGACTTCGCCCTCGTGGAGGTCGGAAATTATCCCACGGTAATGTACTACCGGGATAAATTCAAATTCAAATTTTTATTTCAGACCAAGGGATCCATATAGTATTAGTATGAAGTTAGCCTATGTTAGTAAATACAAAAATTCGAAATACAATAAAGTTACAGGAACATTAATTGGCTACATGAACATGTGCACGCAAATGTCTGCTGGCCCAGAGCCTGATAAATGGTCCATCAAACTTGTCCGCCAGTGTAGCTAAAAAAAAAAGCAATAAAAAACCACCCGATGTCCTAACCCAGGTCATAGTCTATCTTTGTGCAAAATTTTATACGAATCTATTCAGACGTAAAGCCTCGTACTGACTGGCGCGACGTGACGGCGCAACGTGATACCGGTAATTGTTCTACCGTGAAGTTTTCTAAGAAATTGTTTTGTTAGAGTCGCGTCGCGCCCGTCTGCACGAGGCTTAAAGCGTGAAAAGATACCTTTTCACGCTTTAAGCCTCGTGCAGTAACTCTGTCCATACGGACAGAGTTACTTTCGCATTTATAATATTAACTACTGACCCCTGCTTCGCCTGTTTTTTACTACTGGACAAAACATCGGGGTTTGGTTTATTATATTTAAGTTAAAAATTAATGTAGTAGGTATACATAAATCTTCCAGACTAAACTCTCTAAATTATTGTGAATACCGCATCAAAATTCGTTGTGTAGTTTAGAAGAACAACGCGGTCACACAGACAGACACGAAATGCAGCGTTTACCTGTATAGATAGATACAAAGTAAGTATGAATACTTTATGAACAAATTAAGCACTACTAAATATCTCAGTACTTACCTACTCCTCGTTATTTACCCTGCTTGTTGAGAACAAGACATCTTAGTTACCTGTCAATAACAGTAGTTCGGAAGTTCCGAATTATCGCTAACAAACTTCACATCTAAGTTCCCAACTTGTTGACAGTCGCAACCGAAATACTTGCTCTGCAATTTGTTGAGGAATGTTGTTTTGAATTTATATTGCTACTGCTTGACAGCACATCCAGATTATTTATTTAAACTTTTCACACTCAAAAATGTACAAAGGCTCACTTAATGCCAGAGGCATTCTCTACCAGTCAACCAAGAGTGGTGAAGAGATTCAATGGCAGGTGCTCTATTTGAGAGGAACAAAGAAAAAAAATTAAAAATATATTATAATGCATTATAACTAATATAGGTACAACAGTATATAAAATGGTTATAAGCTACATACACAAACATACATATTTACTATATATATATACAGTCAAACCTGGGTATGTGAGAACTAGGTAAGCGAGAAAACTCTATAAATGAGAGTAATTGCCCGGTCCCGTCATTTAAACCCTCTAAAACCTCTATAAGTCAGAAACAGAAACCTCTATAACAGACAGCCATTTTACATTCGTAGACCTCTATAACTGAGACTGCTACTTGCCTGTACCTCTATAAGCGACAGTCAAGCATTTGAGTAATTTAAAATCTGGTATTTATGACTCATTCTTAAATTTCGTGGAACTAACATTATCTTTGTTCTCTTAAGTTTCGAGGGACTAACTAACATTGATTGTGTTTGTATTCTATTCGAATGGCCAGATGTGCGTATGTATCGACTTATTTGTCGAACTTACTATATACAATGTCGCCCATTGGCATGTGACCGTCCGTATTTTTCTGAATATTCATGAAAAATTATAGAAAATTAACTTTAAAAGGGGGGGTCTTTAATATTTTTCATGTTATTCAATTTTTTATGTTTTTAGTAGCGTTTGCCATATCTTCTATGTTATTGGCTCGATTTGTATTATGTTTATTATTTCTAATAGCTTACGAGTTATTTTATCGGATTAACTAAAAAAATTTAGTAAAATTTGTCGACTATGAAAAAAAAACGGAGGTGAAGATTTTTTTTCTCCAAAAAAACAGTATTTATTTTTAAAAACATAAGTGAAATTATGTTAATTATACATAAAATTATAGCGGGATACTGAAAAAAAAAAAATAAGAAAAAATGAAAAAAAAACCCTTTAAGATAGACCAGGGGGGTCTATCTTAAAGGGTTTTTTTTTCATTTTTTCTTATTTTTTTTTTTTTTAAGTTTATTATCGATAATTTGTCATGAATATTCAAAAAAATACGGGCGGTCACATGCCCATGGGCGACATTGTATATAACTTACTTATCAATTGCGAAGAAAGGTTCGGCACGTACTCATAATGTTAAAATTATAAATCAAAGTGTTGTGTTTCAGTGACAAGCTTACAATTTTGAATGCGTTTGAGAGCGGAAAATTGCGAAATGTCAATGTCAATCTAGTTATGTCAAATTCTAATGAAATATACCCATACAATACATACATGTTTATCACGATGTTTTCGCTGTTATTTTTATAAACCTCAATCTCAAAAAGCGAAAAAGAGATCTTGGTCCCTTGAACTCTCGCTTATCCAGGTTCGACTGAACATATATAAGAATTCAAGGGGGAGAGGTGCTGAGATGACTCTACTCTATTTATTTTGAAAATAACTCCGCAATTTCCACTTAAATGCATGCCAACTAGTGGCTGTCCTGATATCAAGAGGAAGCGCATTTCAAAGAAGAATGGACTAAATATGAAAGGAAGAACGAACAAAGTCAGAAGTATGAGAAGGACAGAGTAGGAGAACATTGTTAGAAGAACGCAGATTCTTAGTGTGTAAAGAACATAGTTATTGGAAGTGAGACACAAGATAAGAAGGAGGAGTGGGACAGTTGAGAAGGGAGAAAAGCGTGGTCAAAGCGCCCAAACTTCTCCTTTGGCGAATGGACATCCATTTGAGCTCAGACCTATAGCTAGACACATGGACATATTTTCTGAGGTTGAATAATGAACCGGATACAATTGAGATTACTGTCTTATGATTATGTAAGTTTAATATTACTGCATTATATATAAATATTCCAGAATAATTTACTCTTCTTCTTTTCGTGTGGTTAGGAGTTCTAAAGCCGCCCATGGGCCTCTGACTTGGCTCCACAAGCCGTCGAGAAATATCTCTCTGGCAGGTTTCCGGCCACCGTAGGCGCGGGGTTGCGGACGGTGAGCAATGGGCAGCTCGCCGTCCGATAAGGACCAGGCCCGTGTCGACGGCGCGTTGTGTTCCACGCGCGCCTCAAAGAAATGTCAGCACCAACCGACGGGGTCGAAAGACCAATGCCTGCTGGGGTTGCGGGTTTGTCCGAAAGGGATATCGCGGCCCCGGCACACAGGCAACGGAAGGAACACGGGTGGGTTTTAGTCAGTAAAAGTCGGACACACCCTCTCGCTTTGCCCAGAGCGGGAGAAGTCATTTGATGATATCCCATCATCAAAAAAAAAAAAAGGCAGATTTCATCACGATGTTTTCCTTCACCGTTTTTTAAGCAAGTGATAACAACAAGTAAATAACACAATACGCACATGAATCCGAAAAGTCAGAGGTGCGTGCCTTGGGTTCGAAGGTTCCTATCATAATCGAACTAACTTCACAATATTTAAACCCTTTTGCGACCAGTATTTTTTTTGTTATCAACAACGCGTAACCTCTCCAATAAATTAATACATATGACATTACATACTCCTTTCGCAGAATACCCATTCGCGTTGGGAGCTAAACAAAAATTTCCATGAACTCCCAGTGATTAAGTACAGTCAGGGAAAGAAGTCCTGCATGTACACACGAGTAAAAAAGTGTAAAAGTGTTTTTTCCACTCGACATTCGTTCGAGTAAATTATGGCCTTGGGTTCGAACTCGAGATCTATGACTTGGCAGTCTGACGGTCACACAACTAGGCTATCACTGCCACAATAATAATTTACTTAAAATATCGTTTTGGGTTGCCAATTTCAATGGTAATAGTAACACATAACATCACGCCTGTATCCTCGAAGTGTTAGGCAGAGGTGTACCTATAGTACACCCATATTTCGCCAGTTATGATTTTGAGTATGGTAGTGTGAATGGTAATTGTTAATAGAATTAATATGTCGCGAACCGTTTTGTTGATCCTCCTAGGACTATTCTCTAAGGCGGCCATGTTCAGAATAATTTATTCATAGAGGTGCAGAGTTATTACGCAAAGGCACACTATAAGACACATAGATCTTACGCAAAGCAAATTAAATTCTATTTAGTCCGTCAGGCAGATAATAAAAATATTAGTCACGTATTTTTTGCTTTATAATAATATAAAAAAAATTACTGAGATGAAACGCATTAAAGCTCATCTTCTCCTACTCTGTCCTTCTCATACTTCTGACTTTGTTCATTCTTCCTTTCATATTCAGTCCATTCTTCTTTGGAATGCGCTTCCTCTTGATATCAGGACGGCCACCAGTCGGTATGCATTAACGCGGAAATTGCGGAGTTCTTTTCAAACAAATAGAGTAGAGTCATCTCAACACCTCTCTCCCTTGAATTCGTATATATGTATATGTAGATATATATAATATAGGATATATTATAGTAAATATGTATGTATGTGTATGTAGTTTGTACTGTTGTACCTATTTTAGTTATAATGCATTAGAATAGTTTTTTTTAATTTATCTTTGTTCCTCTCATATAGAGCACCTGCCATCTAATCTCTTCACCACCCTTGGTTGACTGGTAGAGAATGCGTAAGGCATTAAGTCCGCCTTTATAATACAGGACCAGGTAATTGAAACCAAAAATTACAGAAAGTTTATCATAAAGAATTTAAATAATGACACATGTAGGAAATGCAATAGTTCTCCAGAAACGATTCAGCATATCACAGGCGCGTGTAAGTCAATAGCCCAAACAGATTACAAACATAGACACGATCAAGTCGCTAACATCATACACCAAAAATTAGCACACCAGTACAAACTTATAGATTCCGTTACACCATACTACAAATACAGTCCAGAAACTGTATTAGAGAACCCCTCAACAAAACTATATTTTGACCGCGCCATTCTAACCGATCGAACAATCCATTTCAATAGACCAGATATTACACTTATAAACAAGATTAACAAAACTGGATATTTAATAGATATTGCAATACCAAACACACATAACTTGCAGACAACAATAGCAGAGAAACTGAGCAAATACACTGAATTAAAAGATGAAGTAGCCCGACTTTGGCATCTGCAAAAGGTTATAATAGTACCAATAGTATTGTCTACAACAGGAGTAATACCGAAACAACTTCACCAGTCACTAAATTCTCTTAATTTACCTCCAAATACCTTCCATCCGCTGCAGAAGGCAGCGATATTAAACACATGCAGACTCGTGAGAAAGTTTCTGCAATGTGAATCAGAAAACCCACATCAAAACACAAATACGCTACCATCTTCTGTGCAATCCTCTGCACGTGACCGCACTTAATCCAACTGATAATCACTTGGCTTAGGCCCGTGTTATCAGCTCTTGCCGGCTAGCCGAGAATATAAAATAAATGTCAAAATAATAATAATAATAATGTAATAATATATGTAATAAATTATGTGAGATGTGAAACCACCATATGTTGACGAGATCAGCAGCTCGCCGTGCACGCCTACCATCCCCGGACTCGCCGCTCAGCTCCGCCTCGCCGCCGCCGATACCCAGCCCCATCGTGTGCGCTGCGTCAACACCGGTCGCGGTTGTTACGTCGAGCTCGAGCGACGAGTATTTCTCCCCACCGACGTCGCCAACACCTGTACGTCGACAGGGGAGAGGCCGGCCACCGAGGAGCTTGGGACTTAGGGGTCAACCGACCCCGAGCCGGGTCCCCGCTGCCGGTGGTTGTGTGCAGCGCATGAGATGGACTCAGTCTATGAACGAGAACGTCATGCGCGCATATTACGGGTCTACAGAGGGAGGAACTAACCTCACTGCGTACCGTGTTAGGATGCTGTCTCTGTTTCAGGAACTAGAGCCAACCGCCAACGTCTCGGCTCAACGACTGTCGGATCAGGTGCGTGTCATCCAACGTAATCATAGGTTGGACGATGCCGCACTTGATAGGCTGCGCTCAGAGGTACTGAGCAACCATATCGTTTCAACTCCGGCACAAATCGCGGCACAAGCGTCAAATATTGATGCAATCCCGCCGCGGTTCAATTATGGTGGTGAAGAGGAGGATGATAGGGCTGCCACAGTAAGTAGCCAGTGCAACGTTCGATTGAGGAGCGCACTGGAGGATGCGTTTCGCGAGTATAGGTACACCCCGACCGAACTTAGACCCCGATTACCACGCCTACCCATGCATAAAAAAAATAGGGCGCTGGTGTGTGCCTTGGACTCGCAGCTTAGGAATTATTTCGAGAGCAGCGAGAACCTCATTGATACACACTCGATCCTGTATTGCGCGGCTGTTGCGGCATGTCGTTTAGCTAACGTCAAGTTCCCAAACTGTGACGGAGCTACTCGACCAAAACCAGCCGTACCAGCCTGGCAGTGCAGGATCGAGCGACGTATCGATGGGACCAGGGCACTCATCGGTAAACTATACTGCTTCAGGGAGGGCAATACACGACCACGAGTGATGCGCTTTGTAAGGCGGGCATTCTCGGGGACTGGAATCAGCCCTCGAGAATACATGCCCCGTGTCACAGAGCGCATCGACTTCCTGAAGCAGAAAGTTTGTGCATGGGCGAGCCGAATTCGGCGGTATAAGCGGAGGGTTGATCGATACACGCAGAATCGCATGTTCCAGAGCGATGAGAGGTGGGTATACAGAGCTTGGGAGCGACCCGAACAAAATGTGACGGACTTGAGCCGCCCGGATGATGCCGTCACGAGTGCATTCTGGCGCAGCATCTGGTCGGTGCCTGTCTGTCACGCTGAGGCTGGCTGGATGCAGGATGTTGAGCAAGTGTGTGAAACTATTCCAGAAATGGAACCAGTACTAATCACGCCATTAGACGTAACCAGAGCAGTCCGTCCGTTACCGAATTGGAAATCACCGGGACCGGACGGACTGCAGAATTTTTGGCTTAAATGGCTAATTAGTTCACACACTTGCCTGGCATCTCAGTTCCAGTCATCCTTAGAGTCTGGGTTGCTACCACAGTTTCTAACAACAGGCGTCACCCACCTACTCCATAAGTCAGGTAGCCCTGCGGAACCCAAGAATTATAGACCGATCACATGTTTGTCAACGGTTTATAAACTTCTTACATCCATTTTGAGAGCAAAAATTAACACACACATTGACAATAACTCTATTATGTCTGCCTCTCAAAATGGATGTAGGAATGGGTCCCGCGGTACTAAGGAGCTACTCCTCATTGACATGGCCATAAGCCAACAGGTTCGTCGATCCCGCAAGGATCTGTCGACATGCTGGATAGACTACAAGAAGGCCTACGACTCGGTGCCACATACATGGCTCATGAGGGTGCTGGAGTTGTACAAGATAGATGCAACTCTGCGCACCTTCCTGAAGTCGTGCATGGGGCAATGGAGAACGGTCCTTTGCTATCCAGGATGTCGACAGATCCAGGGGAATGATGAGCCTGTATGGATTAAACGGGGAATATTTCAGGGCGACAGTTTGAGTCCACTTTGGTTCTGCCTAGCCCTGAATCCTCTAAGTACATTGCTGGAGGATTCAGGTCTAGGCTATCGGTTGAGGAAAGGTGGTCAGGTCATATCTCACCTCCTCTACATGGATGATTTGAAACTCTTTGCCCCCAACAAATTGCGACTGATGGAGCTACTGAAGGTAACTGAAACATTCAGTAGCGCCATCAGGATGGAATTTGGTGTGGACAAATGTGCAGTCATGCATGTAAAGCGAGGGGAGATTATGGAATCCGAGGGAACTCAACTCTCGGAATCCATACACCTTAGATCCCTGTCCTCATCCGAAAGCTATAAGTATTTGGGTATGTCGGAAGCGTTAGGCATCAATGTTGCTGACATGAAGCAATCGTTGAAGGAGCGCTTCTTTGGCCGCCTGAAGAAGGTATTAATTAGTCTTCTTTCAGGCGGAAACAAGGTGCGTGCCTTCAACGGTTGGGTCATGCCGGTTTTGATGTACTCTTTCGGCATACTCAAATGGACTCAGACCGAACTCGACGCCCTGGATAGGAGGGTCCGTACACTGCTGACCGCAAACCGGATGCATCACCCACGATCATCGGTAATGAGATTGTACATCCCGCGGAAGTGCGGGGGTCGAGGCTTCTTAAATGCGAAGACCCTCCACAACCGCGAGGTGTGCAATCTCAGAGAATATTTTTTAAAAGCCGAAGTGGGTATGCACCGTGATGTGGTGGCAGTGGACAAGGGGCTCACCCCGCTCTCCATGGCTAAAGAGAACTGGCACAAGCCTGTGGTACTTACTACAGATGACCGCAAGAAGGTATGGCAAAGCAAGGAGCTTCACGGGCGCTTCTATCGGGCTCTTCGTGAGCCCGATGTAGATTTCCTAGCATCCGTATCCTGGCTACGTTTCGGTGACCTTTTCGGAGAAACCGAAGGTTTCGTCTGTGCAATTATGGACGAAGTTATCTTGACGAATAACTACCGGAGATATATTATGAAGGACGGGACGGTTGACGTGTGTCGGGCATGCCACCGTCCGGGTGAGTCCATCAGACATATTATCTCTGGTTGTCCTCGTCTAGCTAACGGCGAGTACTTGCACAGGCATAACCAAGTGGCCAGGATTATTCACCAGCAACTTGCTTTGAAATACAAACTTGTGGATTCTGAAGTACCGTACTACAAGTATGTGCCCGACCCAGTTCTCGAAAATGACCATGTTACGTTGTACTGGGATCGGTCTATCATTACTGACAGGACTATTGTTGCCAATAAGCCTGATATAGTGGTGATAGACCGATTAGCGCGCCGCGCAATGATAGTCGATGTTACCATTCCACATGACGGGAACCTCGTGAAAGCTGAGAAAGAGAAACAAATAAAATATCTCGACTTAGTACACGAGGTTGTCGACATGTGGAATGTGAGCTCGGCTATCATTGTGCCGATTGTCGTAACGGCCAATGGCCTGATTGCCGAAAGCCTCGACCAACATCTCTCGAGGCTGTCGTTAGGCGGTTGGATCAAGGGCCTGATTCAGAAGGCAGTACTCCTCGATACGGCTCGCATTGTGAGGAGGTTCCTGTCTCTGCAGCCCTAACCACCGGTAGCTTGGACCCTGCTCCCGACACCGGCGGAACACTATTTTTTATATTTTTAAATGTTTTTTATATAGTTTTTAAGAAATATTTAAAAATGTATTTTATATGTTAGAATTTTAAATAAAGGAAATAATAATAATAATTCTTTATTGGAACAAAAACTAACATTTACAATTTCATTGCGTACGATAATAGCCACATTAGTTATAAACTGTGTCGCAGCTATTAACGCCCACCTCCGTGAGGAAGATGACAGTGTTCCAGGTGATTAGTGCTATACTAGAATTTAACTAACAAAATATGAGCTAAATAAAACTAAAACTAATTAACTAAAGAGTTCGTATGTAGAGTTTGTGTAAGTGGTGTGAGTGCGTGTATGATGTGTAGATGGAGGGTATGTACAAGGTATGTACCTAGGTGTAGTGTGTGTGAGCGTGTGTGTGTGCATGAAGCGTGAGATTGTATGGAGGTGTGTATGATGTATATGTCTATCCTTATGGCCTAACTAAAGTCTCCAACTCTTCGTAGGTGAGGGTGCAAAGCCAATCATTCGTCAGTTTCTTGCAATCCCGGGAAGAGGAAGAATAAATATTAAGTAGCTTATTTACTCTATTGTATAACACAGGACCAAAGAAAATGTATTGTCGCCGGACAATTTCAAGTCTAGCCGGAAGTGTTTGGCAGACTCTGGCAGATCTGCGTCGTTGTTCGCTCAGATTACGGTTAAACGGCAGGTCAGAATGTTTCCGTAATACCGTGCTCAAGACGAAAGAGTGTCTAACGGTGGGTAATTTCCATAGCTGATATAACTCATGTGTAGGGAAACGAATGGGTTTGTATGCCATGACCTTGAGCACGGCTCTTTGCGCTCTCTCCAAGCGCAATAGCAAACACTTTCCAGCTCCACCCCATGAAGATATACAGTACGTTAAAATGGAGTGAGCAAGCGCAAAGTAAACTGTCCTCAGGGTAGAAAAACTTGCGGAGGTTCGAAGATTTTTAAAGACAAAAATTAACTTTCTTACCCTAGAGACCAGCGAATCCACCTGCCCACCCCACGTCAGCGCACTGTCAATAAGAACTCCGAGGTATTTTATGGAATCCGTGCGTATAAGTTTGGTACAATTACAACCAATATTATTGATGGCATCGCATACATGAGCTGTCAAACAGAAAGTCGGAGCTGGCTGTGATGCTTTCCTCGGACTAAATGTAATGAACCTAGTCTTATCCAGATTAAGTGTGAGCAAGTTCTGTCTTAACCACGTCATGATAGTACGTAGGGCAGACTCTGCAAACCTGCCAGCTTCGGTCCAGTCACTGCCATAAACCAAGATTACGGTATCATCAGCGTACGTAATTATTTTGGAGTTGACGAGCGCAAGTCTGCAGAGCTCATTGATATATATTAGGAACAGGGTGGGTCCTAGAACACTACCCTGTGGGACACCGTAGGAGAGAAATTCTGCTTTGCTGGAATGGTTTTCAATTTTTACTACCTGAGAACGACCACTAAGGTAACTCTTGAAAATATCCATCGGTAAGCCTCTTATGCCAACCCCTTCCATTTTAGTAATTAAGAGGGGAACAGAGACAGTGTCAAAAGCTTTAGAGAGATCAAGGAAGATAGCTAAGGTCTTATCTTTATTATTAGTATTTTGGGCTACTGTACCCAGTAATTCTAGAATAGCATCTTCCGTCTTTTTGCCAGATCTAAACCCAAATTGGTTGTCAGCCAGAATATTTTGGGAATTGAGATAGTCAAGCAGGCGTTTATTTAATATTTTTTCTAGGAGTTTAGATAGGATAGATAAAACCGATATGGGTCTGTAGTTGTTGACACTGCTTCCGTCACCACTTTTATGAATAGGGTGCACTACAGCTTTTTTAAAAGCAGCTGGAAAAATTCCAGACGAAAGAGCAAGGTTAAAAACGTGACAGATGACTGGGACAAGAATGTTTTTGGCACCAAGTATCACAGTAGCCGGGATACCATCCCATCCTACAGCACTATTAAGCTTGAGGCCAAGAATTAGTCGCTCGATTTCTTCGTTGTCTGTGTTTAAGATGGCCATTGAACTGGAGTGGACACTAAGTGAACCAGCGTCAGTGGTTGTCGAGACATAGTTTGTGGAATTCCTAATATTAGATGCCAGCTCCATCCCCACATTTGCGAAATAATTGTTAACCAAGTCAAGCGATTGAGATACTTCCGGAGCAAGGGACAGCAGTTCACTAGCAGAAGTCTTACTCGTTTGAAGATTGGAGATAGTTTTTATAAGTTTCCAGGTAGCCTTGGGATTGTTACGATGTTTTTCAAACTCATTACGTTCATATTCTCTTTTTAATTTTTTTAATAGGTTATTGCAGTAATTTTTATATCTATTATACGTTGTCTTAAGAATATGATTATCAGCGTCTTTCTTAGTTTTAACGTACAGTTTATCCCGGTTGCGAATACACTTAAGGAGCCCAGGTGTGATCCATGGCTTAATAATTCGCTTTCTACTCGGGATGATAGAGTTACTGCAATTATTATTTACAACCGAAGAGATCAAACTAACCATTGTAGAAACAGCAATATCGGCATCATGACAGCACATGACGTCAGAAAAATCGGTTATCTTAAGTGCCTCAACGCATGCCGAAATGTCCACTCGACGTTGACGGAGGGGCGATTTAGGGATGTCTAGTTTTAGATCACAAAAAACTACAACAGGAGCATGGTCTGTGATCAAAGTGTCAAGTACTAGGGTAATGGCTGGTTTATTCGATTTAAGAATAACGTGGTCAATACAGCTATCGTTGCGGGTGGGAAAAAGGTGACCAGGGAGCATAGCGTGTGACGCAATAGTATTTAAATAGAAGTCCGAATTTAAGTCACCACAGTTTCGGGCAATGTTAATATTTACATCTCCAACCAGAACAATAGTCTTGTAAGTGCTAAGAGATTTGAGTATTAAGTCTAGACTGGTGACAAATTGTTGGATGTTCTTCGTTGAAGGAGATCTATATACTGCAATAAGAGCCACATCATTACGTAATTTAATTACTAGGCAGTTTGCGTCGGTGAGGACTGACTTTTCGACAGCGAGTTGTAACTCTACTTTCGTGTATACTACAACTCCATCATTTTGGTTTAAATTATCGGAAAAATCGGATACGAAGCCCGGAATCGAGGGAAGGTGGGGACATTTACGTAGCCAGCACTCCGACAAGACTATGACGTCAAACTGAACCCTTATTCGATGCAGCAGTAGAAGGAGATTGTTAAAATTGGCAATGCTGCCGATGCTTCTTATGTTTACGTGGAAAATTTTTAGACCATAATTAACGTTGTGTAAAAATGAGTCAACTAGTTCCGGGGAACACTGGTATGATGCCGACGCTGCAACATGTTCAATATCATCCAATATTTCGACGTTATCATTCATAATGGAAAGTAAGAATTAACAAATATTTTTTAAAGCAATTATTATCTCTAACGTTGGATAAAACAATCCGAAATGACCGACGCTCCGTGCAAAATAAACCTACATCATAAGAAGTGTAAAATAGGATGTATGTTAATGTGTGTGCGTGTAAAGGAAGTGTACTGTCTAGGTAAGTGTGTGTCAGAGGCAGAGTTTTAGTATTGAGTGTTACAGTGACAAAACAAATTACATTTAGAATACAAAAATGGCATAATACAAAATAAGGTAGTTTAAAATTATTAAGAAATATAAAGTTCACATGAATACAAGGCACAAGAAAAACGACGCGCAATCTGTTTGATGGACCAGAACCTAGTCATTTATAATTTTTGGGTTTTGGTAGGTCAGACTCGTCTTTGATCATTAGGTGTTGAGCTCCATCTTTTTCTCGAAGAAATATTTTGCCATTTTTTACCCAGCAATAGCGGTATTCATTTGAGCTGGCAAAGTCTCGGGCTAGGAAAAACAGGCGTTTCATCTTAGGTGAGAGATTTTCAGACACGAACACAGGTTTAGCGGGCCCGCTTATACTCAGATGCTCTGTAGATAATTTGCTATTTTCTTTATTGTACTTTTTATACATCTGAATAAAGTTTTCCTTCAAAAGATTGCTAGTAAAATCCACTATGATAGTCCTATTATCCGAGTCCTTAGCGCCGATTCGGTAAATGTCCTTTACCTCTAGGGGTTGAATGGGCACATTTAGGGTTGAGCCGATCTTGACAACGGTATTTAATAAGGCTTCTTTGGATTCAGATTTTTTTACCGGTATATTCCTAATTTCTACACAGGACGAACGCGCACTTCGTTCCAGGTTATCCAATTTTTCTTCCAGGGATTTTACATAATTTGAATTGTTTTTACGTTCCTGGTTAAGTTGCGTTTCTAATTCATGAAATTTAATCTTAAGGTCTTCATAGTCTTGTGACAGAGAGGTTACAGTCGTCTGTATGTTAAAATTTTGAATTTTTATCTCTTCCACTGAATTACATATATGCTCGATTTTTTTATTTTGTTGTTCCTTAAATTCGAGAAACATGCTTTTGATTTCCAACATGAATAAAGACAGTTGGTCATCTTGATCTATCCCAGACTCAGTGCATTTACGTTTATTGCGTTGGGTAATATTAGGGAACTCATTATCCTTACTGACCGACTGGTTGGCAATGTTTGGTACGGAGGAGCTGTGATGCAACGGACTTTGTACTTTTTTGAGTGTGAAAAGTTTAAATAAATAAATAAAGTTGGGGAATGGGGCTCGCTACGTCACTAGTAAGTATAAAATCTATATACTCGTGACTACATGACACATCTATTGATAACGTAAAAAAAAAAAAAATACGTGTTCAATATTTTTTTATTATCTATTTGATGGATAAAAAAAGAATTTTTGGTCCATATTATGGAGCCTGTCGGGGACGAAATAGTAGAAGAGAGGAGGAAAAACGCTTATTTGTGTTCATATTATTTATGTATACCGGTAATTTTTTCTGTTGTCTCTTATTGCAATAAAAAAGCTGAACATTTTGTGGCGAGAATCAGAAGACGTCAAAATAATTAACTTCAATTACGTCTGAGTTCACCTTCGAACCAGTGAACAGCAAACTTCAATGAATATAACATCCAACGTTGACAGATTCTTACCAAATGTCAACGACCTCTGTAGATAAATAGATAGAATATTCTTTATTATGCACACCATACAAATAACATAAATAAATTTAGACATTTTACATAGGGTGACACAATGGGCGGTCTTATCGCTAAAAGCGATCTTTTACAGACAACCTTTAGATGGATTGGATTAAAGGGAGAAGGAGCGACAATACTGCAGATAGTCAGTGGTGTACCATTTATACCATTTATAACTGGCTCGACAAAATAATGATTTCATTGATCATATCATAATGAGTGATGAAGCTTATCTTCATTTAAACGGCTTCATTATCAAACAAAATTGCAGAATTTGGGGTACGGAGAATCCAAGAGATAACCAGCATGAATTACACCTTATCAAGTGTACAGTCTGGTGCGTAGGAACACCAGAAAGGATTATAGGGCCCTACTTTTTTGAAGATGACGTTGGCAATGCTGTAACTGTGGATGGCTTTAGATATCAGAATTTGACTGACTTTTTTACTGCTCAGCTCTTTTCGACAGTCCAGAGATGTGACTCTAACAAGATGGAGCCACAGCGCAAACGGCTCGAGCTACAATTACGGTCTTAAGGCAGACTTTCGGCGAGCGTTTAATCTCGAGATTTTCAACATTACACTGGCCCTCACGTTACCCGCATTTAACAGCGCCAGATTATTTTCTTTGGGGTTATTTAAAAAGCAAGGTGTACATTAAATAAACCCACTACAATCGAGCAGCTGAAGGCGAACATCCGAGTTGAAATACGGTTGCTGACTCCTCATGTCCTGAGGAAAGTAATGAGAAGTGCTCTCGAAAGAGCCCGTCCTGTGAAGCTAAAAATCGTGGTAATTTACGTGACGTAATATTTAAAACCTAACTCGAAAATATCTCCATGAGTTGAATTGCATTGTCATTGCATTGTCTTGCATTAACAATTAACATTAGTAAACAAAAATAAACCAAGTTATATGTAGTTGCGAACCCTTCGTGACTTATGCCAACCCTGTACAAACGGAGTTTAAAGCGAAGTTTTATAAAAATGTGGCTGTTATTGTAGTATATTGTGGTCACTTACGACTTCCACGCGAACCAAGTCGCAGGCAGAAGCTAGTTAAGGTAATAAGCAACATTACAGTGGCGAGGCCTCGTCAAGGTCGTATGTGACGGCCAACTCTAGCACCACACGCGCTCAAATGTCAAATCAAATAGCACGCGCTTCCCCGGCTTCCTGTCACACACTTCCGTCCCTTTTCACGAAACCACTCCCACAGATTTGTTTTTTTTTTTTTTTAAGATTTTGGTTTAGATTGCAGGAAATCGAGAGGAAAGATATTACACATCAAAAACGTTTTCCAAAAAAATCGGACATACCAAATATTGGGTACTTCAGGGCCGACCGGCCAGGTACCAGTTGATCTTGTTACGTCTGTATTACTACTGACGGCGCCGGCTATCGGAAATCCGTGACGCCATGCGATATGTCCAATTAACGGCCATGTTACTTTTGACTCGTGTATAAGGCGAGCCAATTAAAACCGGATTTCTGCCGTTGAGTTTTTTTGGTGTATTCCTTTATTCAAAGTGTTGTGTTACTTCCATTGTGTGGGCAATTGGGGCATACAACTTTTAAGAGTCCGAGTCAGGTTTTTGCTTTTGTACATTTTTGGTGATGCTAAAATGTGTAGCGGCATCTACATCGCTACATGCGAACTATGCATCAAAGACCTGACGTCACACAACATCCTGACGTCACACAAATCCTGCATCGCGCAATTAGAGTTTATCGCGCGATAAACATATATACAAGCTTCCCGACTACAACCTCTGGGCAGTTGCCCGCCAGACACGACAACCGTCTGGTCGGAGGATCCTCCCTTTTCTATGGTGGATGAGTGAACTTTACACCCTGTTCCTCATGCCCCTAAAAATGTATAAAAAACCGAAATAGATACCAGCTCAATTATTGTATCCTTTATCGGACTGCCTCTTTGGTCCACTGGTCGCAAGCGCTACTGCTGAGCATGAAATCCTGGGTTCGATTCCTAGATCGGGTAAACTGTTCATGAGTTTTTCCATCAGAGATTTATTTCTTAGCTAGCAGCCTGGAGTCTGGATTTGTGCCCGGTTGACGCCCCGTTAGGCTCGTCCCCTATTACGTGGGACTTATACATGTCGGAAAGACGTCACTGATTTGACTAATCGGGGCGCCAGCGCCGCCTAGCGGTGCTCGACAAGATTAAGCAGAGTTTGTCGGTGGCATTCAAGCAGTGAACACGTTTAGAAACTGTCGCGCGTTCCGTATATTTGTGTCGTGTACCTGGTGTGTGAATTGCTAGTGTGATTAATTTGATCCTAAATTATATTATATTATAAACAGTGATTTTCACAATGTTAACACTAGAAATAAGGACAAACTACGAGCTCCCTTTCACCGGCTTCATAAGGTTCGTAACTCATTTGTTGGGCTTGGTATAACCTTTTGTAACAAGCTACCCTCTTCTTTGCTAGATTTGCCTTTTAATGTGTTTAAAATGAAAGTAAAATCCAAGCTTTGTTCAAAGGCATACTATTCTATCAACGACTACTTAAATGATAAGAATAGTTGGTCGCTGTGATTAACTCAAGACAATGTTTATGTTCTTTCTCCAGATTACCTACTGACAAGTTACATGAGTTTATGTAATTGTTTTTTTTATTTGATTTTATAAGACAAGCTGTTTTAATTTTATTTTAATTTGACATAATCTACTCACTACAATGTTTTTTTTAATGAGTTGTATTGCAATATGTGGTTAGCTAGTGACCTCGACAATTGATCATATTATTTATTGTTATTAGTAATTAACTGTTTTGTTTATTTATTTTACCTCGATGGTCCTAGTTTATCATTTATAACTTCCAGTTACAACTATATGTAAGCGGGCACGCCCTTTATGCCTGGAGGCTTTTATTTAGATATTAAGTTCTGTCTACGTTTAGTTTTTATTTCTGCATGAGTATAGTTCTCGATGATTTTGTGTGGTACATTGGCTAACATATGGCTAATAATTTAAATTATGTTTTGTGTTGCGTAATGTAAATTATTTTGAATACTATTATATAGAATCTTTTTTTTGTTCTTCTAACTGAACAGACAGCTGTGCTGCTGGGAAGTTTGTTGCGCCACTTATTCTTCCCAGCTAATGCACTAGGAAGTGGTGAAGGGTGGGCGTTTTGGGGGACTGTCTTATGTAATTTTGACGTTCGAAACGTGCTGATTCTCAGCCTAGTTTGAATAAATGACTTTAGAATTTGAATTTGAATAATTTGATCTGAACTGCAACGGTTTTTCTATTGCACAATAACCAACACTACTCATAGTACGCCCATGGTAGTTAAATATAGCTGATGATAACGAGAGAGACGTGCCTTTCTCCGTCATACATAAATAGCGAAATGTGTACTGTAAGTACACCTCTGCTTAACCCTTCTGGGATTACGGGCGAGATGTCATGTTATGTTATAAATATCGGAGTAGGTAACAATATTAATCAACCGATCAAACGACACATTCCAGCCATACAACTTTCACGGATCATAAACATTAAATCTGCGACCCCTAATGTCGTACCACCATACAAATTAAAGTACAACACATCAAATTACGCATTCGCATAAAATATTACCCCATAATCGAGGTACAGGGGAAATTAGCCGTGAAACTGGAATAAACGAGTTGTGACCGGAACAAACCGGCTTAAACCGGATTAAATTGGTTTTAAATGTTCCTCTTTGTGAGATGATATGATGATGATGCCGCGCCCACGGGCGTTTGTCCAGTAATGTTTCAGCTTTAATTTTGAACAAAATGTATTATTTGTGCATGACATTAAATGCTCGTTGTGAATGTGTGAGTACACAATTGTAGTGACACCATTCACCAAACGAATCAATAACCTCACGGGAAATTGTCAGCCTATTTTCTATGCATTGCATTTTGTACCATAATTTTTAAGTGACTGACTGCGTAGTTTTTGATACTGATATTTGCTATTTGTATAAGGACTAACTAAAATACCAGAAGAAAAATAACAAAACTTATCATAAAAGCTGAGCATAAAAGCATTGCTTAATATGTAAAGGTAAAAAAAAAATAGACAACTGCGTATGAGAGCAAGAAGAGCAGAACATATAAAAGTTATTATGTCTTCATATATAAAATACTTACTACGAAATAAAAACCCATTTATTACTCGTCAACGATCAGCAAACGTGAACAAAATACCGACAAACAATTTAGCGAGAAATCGGGCTAGTGTACATTCACAAGGTTAAATATACTCGTATTACTATGGACAGCTCGGCAATAACATCTGATTTCATGATCCATCCATCAATATCTGTCGTCAAGATCACGGCAAATATATGTGATCATTTGTGGAAGGCATATACAAGTGGCAGCACAAATATGTGACATCGAAATAACACCAAACTATCTGACGAGGCAAGAGATGACAGATTATAAGCTTCAAAAAAATGTGTCACCTCTTAGAATGCAATAATATCGGACATGTTTTGCGTTTATACTCGTGACTGTACGTAGTTTGTAAACCATCAAACGATGGTAATTACTTTCTATTGTACCCTTATATCTGTCTATCATCAAACTACTATGTGTCCCCTTTGACGATTATTTGGTAGTCTCCTAATTGAATTCACGTAGATACAGTGAAATTCAAAAGTGTTGATTGTACATTTTCAATATTGTATGTATTCATGAAAATAGATTCGAAATTAAATAAATTTAATTGGCATAATATGCCAAAAACGAATGTGACCTGACGAGTACAGAATCTTAAGGTACCCCCACCTATTGTATTTCTTGAGCCATTACTAAGTCTAAACATGTGCTTAAGATATTAAAAGATTAAGATATTTCTCGACGGCATGTGAAGCCAAGTCAGAGGCCCATGGATGGCATATAAGCTCTGACACCAGATTACTTACTAACTACACGAAAAGGAAAGAAAGAAAATGTTATTCAACTGAATTGGAGGTGCTAACAGAAATAGTACTACTGATACCCGCATTACTGTTAAAGCAGAGAAACAGATATAAATAGGCACTGGTTACGCTCATTCGATCGTAGACGTCACAGAGCAAGGAATCGTCGAGGCAATCGATTTGCAGCGTATAAAGACAGCAGTACACACGGCTGCACATCAAGCTATACATTTCCAGTTTATGCTGATCTCGCATTGTATAGGATTTCCGTACAATGCGAGGTCGACTAACTTGGTGTCAGATTCTTTATGCCGCCCATGGGTCCCTCTAGTTCGGCTTGACACGCCGCCGAGAAATAAAAATCTTTCAGACATCCCGACTTCCTCACGATTTTTTCCCTCACCGATTTTGACACAAGTGATAACTATACAATACGCACGTGAATTCGAAAAGTCAGCGGCTCGAACCTTTTTTTTTTGTTTAGGAAATTATCAAATAACTTCTTCCGCTCTGGGTGGAGCGGGAGGTGCGAGCCTTGGGTTCAAACTCGAGACCTATGACTTGGAAGTCCGACGGTCACACGGCTATCACCGACAACAACAGCTGCTGCAGCTGTTTTTTAACCATTAATGTTAAAATAAACTTAAAACGAACAGAAATATATATCAACTTTTGCCGCTAACTGTACATGCCACATTTATTTACTTACAACAATAACAAGTTCAAACAATTTGTCACGTCATCGCCAATAACACTATAATAGATTTGCGACCCGACACAATCGCAGAACATATACATAGTAAAAAACACACATAGTTAGACAAGAAAAGGTATTACCAGGTATTAGAAGACGTTATTTCATTCAGAATCTCGAAGAGTGACGTTCCAATAGTAGTGGAGACGCGATCGGCATCAGTCGGTTTGTAAGGCGAACTGCATACACTGCGATCGGCAGGAGTCGGTTTGTAAGGCGCAGTGCATACACTGCGATCGGCAGCAGTCGGTTTGTACGGCGCACTGCATACACTGCGATCGGCATCAGTCGGTTTGTAAGGCGCACTGCATACACTGCGATCGGCAGCAGTCGGTTTGTACGGCGCACTGCATACACTGCGATCGGCAGGAGTCGGTTTGTAAGGCGCAGTGCATACACTGCGATTGGCATCAGTCGGTTTGTTAGGCGCACTGCATACACTGCGACCGGCAGCAGTCGGATTCGGTCATACTGAGAGTAGATCATACTGAAATAAAAGTTATTGAATGGTGATGCTACAGCATAAATGTTTATTAGATTTAATTTAATTTAAGTATCTCTAAATGTTATATTTTCTTAATTTTATAATGTTGTTTTATTTAAATTTTATTTTGACTTTCCTACCATTTTTCATGTTTTAACTTTGTTAGCTTAGTTTTTAACTTTATTGTGCATGCTGTGGTCTTCTATAATTGAAGGAGTACACTTACTTAATACCCGATAATTATTGCCCTTTAATTATGTGTCATGTATTGTGTACATCTTTTGTTGGAGATCCTAAATAAATAAATACAGATGGTGTACAATGGAAGAAGCTTGAATGTGTTGAAACGCCTACATACTTAGAAGACTCACAAAATGTTTTCCCAACATGGCATTTTAAAGTATCAAAAACCGGCCAAGTACGTGTCGGACCACGCACAACGAAGGGTTTCGTAGTTGGGATGAATTTATCTCAAAAATAAACTTAACATTGTAGTTGAAAAACATGTTCTCCCTTATATCGATATACTCGTACGTCACGTTCGATTTTTCAACTGCAAATGTAAGTGTGTAATTGCAAAAACAAATGTATGTGATAAAACTGCAAATTAACGATTTTCGGACTTTTTCCTTTACTTGGGTTAGACCTTGCTTCTTGCCAAATTTCATGATTCTAGTTCAACGGGAATATTTGCGGGTATCATCAAAATCTCTCCCTCTCTTTCTCTCTTATCTCAAAGCGTTGTGTCTCGCTATACAATCGATCTGAAAATTGCTTAATCGTGCTATCTTAAAATTTACTAAATAACGAAGTAGGTATAACAACGACACAGTCGTAAAATCTAGGCAGAAGTATGTCGTGTGCATTGGCCCAATAGAATATAACACGTTCCGTTGCACGCAGACGCGACCCCGCTCGCGTGGAAAATATATTCATTGACGTCTAATTCACTTTTCTGTTCCCACTTCCCGTTTTAGACGGCAATGGATTGCGTTCTAATATTATGTTGTCGAGTTCGTAGCGGGCGTAGATTTGTTATAGAGGGGCTACGGCGTAGCAGCTACGAATTGCTACGGCGTTTTTTGAAGTTTTATTTCTGAAGTTTGTAACTATAATATTATAAATGTGAAATTGAGTTTGTCTATTTGTTTGTTCTGCTTTCACACTAAAACGGCTTAACGGATTTGGATGAAATTTGGCACATGGATAGACCATGACCTGAAAAGGAGCATTAGATACCTTTTATCCCGATATTCCCTCGGGATCGAGAGTTATGCAGGTGAAACCGAGGGGCGCAGCTAGTAAAATGATTAAAGATTATTGAATTACTTCTAGATAGGTTTGAAAGTATTTCTAACAGTTGTTATTTGTTCGATAGATTTATATTATTTTCAATAATTACTGCATTAATTAAGATAGTTTCACAGCTAGTATAACATAAACGGCATCATTCTAATATAGTCTTTCCATTATCAAAAAAGATAAAAGTAAAATAAATTGAAATTCTTAAATCGCTAATAGAAACTCTCATCTAGTAAGAGATTGTAATTATTTACGAGTAAACTTTGTATAAACGCATTTCGATAGTTTTTGTTTAAAATAAATTAAAATGTTTTGTTTGCTGCAAACTTGTAATGAAAATAAAACTGGAAAGCTTTATTTATAATGAATAAATCTCATTAGCGTTGTGTCAACATTAATCATTTTGCACTAAGTATGCTTTTAGGTAAAATAAACCAAGATTAGACAACCTATGATAATTTAGCAAGTCACAGACAATTTTTAGGGACCTAGGCAAAATTTTATTGGTCCAAAAGCAAATCCGCCACAACTGCAAGTCCCATCAAAAGTTTTATGAAACAGCACTGCAAGCAAGTCTCATATGTTACGTCAGCTGTGTAACTCTGTGAGCCAAGCCATGTGTCACAATTATATCTCCGAAACATAATGTTTGTTGGCACACACCTCATATTTCATGGATGCTGCTTTTAATTGAAATTTGTTGACGGCGTGTGTTTAATTTTAGTCTGATTGCCAGACTGAAATATTATAGACTAACATACATTTATAATTTGTGATTAATGGTTCGGATTATTTTGGATTTTGTTAATACTGAAATTTTAGTAGCGAAATATGTCCTTTTATGGGCAGTCGATAAAAGGTAATTTAAGGCAATATTTACTGTTTTAATTACATGCGTAAAAACATATAGATATAAGACCACAGTCAGACGAGGGATGACAAAAACTTGATTAAGTACTTTGGACAATAATATGTTATTAAAAAGTAATGGTAGTGAAATAGCTGCCTTCATATTGATTTCTCATGTTGATGGTGCCAAATAACCATTCTGCCATAAAGTGGTTACAAGCACTACTGCTGAGTATGAGGTTCTATTTCCAGGTCGGGCAAAGTGTTATTGGGATTTGCTATCTGGAATTTGTCAGTAGCCGCCCGGAGAATGGTTTATGGTGCCCGGTTGATAGCAATAAGCTCGCCCCCTATTACATGGTACTTAAACATAACTGGCGAAATGTGGGTGTACTATAGGTACACCTCTGCCCAACTCTTCAGGGAAACAACGCGTGATGTTAGTTTAGTCATGTGATGTTGTGACCTGTTTTACAGTCTTTGTTTTTATATTAGTCTGTTATTCTTGACACTAATTTTGTTCTGTCAGCGACTTGGTGATTTAATCAGACAAAAATACAGTTTACTTGATTTTCCATTAAGAGCGTTTATTCTGAAGGTGGGCAAATAGATGTCAAATACTTGACTGTTTTGATTAATTTAGTAATATTACTGTGTGGAAATAAAAAATGTGGCTAACTAGCGAACTAGAATATTGATTATGAAATGCAATAATTAATATCGTAACACCGAATGTTTAGTTTCAGATGTAAAAAAACTATTTGGAAACTTTCCAAATGCGCTTTTTATACCTTACATGGGTACAACATCAAATTCAATGTTATAATTGCAATTCATTATTAATATTCTAGTTCGCTAGTTAGCCACATTTCTTATTTCTATTCAGTAATATTGCTATAAGAATCAAATTTAAAAACTTGCCAAGCACGGGTATTTGTTCATAGTTTGATCACATATAAATACTCGTTACTACCTCGTTATACCATACAAGGAGGCGACACACTTTCTCACGTGGATGTCTCATCTCATTAAACTTTCAGACGGAAGCAAACGCCCGTTTCTCAAATCGCAATACGAGATCCATCAAACAAATCCGAGCAATAAATTGTAAGTTTCATACGAAACTGTCAAAGCTGATCCAAGATTAGTGTAACGGCTTAAGGTGTGACTCCCAAAACCTGGCGAACAGCCAGCCGGAGTAAGGCGTTTCCTTTAAATTTATAGCACAACTTCGGTAGAATTCCCTTCACGATTTAGATACGAGTAAGTGCCTACTTACAAGGGAAAGGATTATCTGATAAATTACACCTGAGCTCCAGCGACTTCTGGGAATGGAATAAAATTATATTAAAGGTGACGTTTATTTTTTGGTGAGGTTTTTGCAATTCCATAATCCACCAATGGATTATGGAGTAATTCCATTATCGTTTTATTTTATTATTATTTTTCTTACGGCAATAGGGCCGTCTATTTATTGAAGGCTCTTCATTAAATTCTATGGCAAAAAAATAAGTGGAAAGACACCCACAGCCTTTTATCTAAAACACTTTGTATAGGATTTCGATTCGGCAATTTGGGCTCTAAAAGGAATCAAATTAAGATGAAACTAGTTGGGCCAAGGCGCTGACAGCTGGAGTACAAAGCGAACTGATAACTTACCGAAACATGAAGTAAATAGGCTGAAATCTACGATTTAGTGATAAGGTAGATACCCTAGAATGGTTGCCCAGAACGATCTTCAGTGTTGAGTAGGTAGATATTTTGAGAATGAGGGTCCTCATCTCAGTCGCTAGACATCATATTATTAAAGTCAAGGGAATTCATTGTTTATTAAATTGACTACAAACTTAAAGTGTCCGTAAATTCAAAACAAGAATCACATCTGGAATTCTTTGAAAGTTGTATGAAATTATTTTATCACTGCAAATTGAAGTATAGTGTGCCAATCTGATAAACAATATTACCCTGACCGTACAAAATGTTGGTGTAAAAACTGACGTCTATGTTAGTCAAACCGTCTACCACTATTATTCCCTTTGGTTTGAGCAATTTGCAAAATACTGCTTCTCAATTCACACGCTCTTAAACAATCAAACCATTATTTTATCATAGCATACAAACTTAGCTTACAACAACAGCAGAGCAGTGATAGCCTAGTGGTGTGACCGGCGGACTGGCAAGTCATAGGGCTCGAGTTCGAACCCAAGGCACGCACCTCTGACTTTTCGGATTCATGTGCGTATTGTATAATCATCACTGGCTTCAAAAATGGTGAAGGAAAACATCGTGAGGAAACGTTTATGCCTGAGTGATATTTTTCGTCGGCATGTGAAGCCAAGTCAGAGGCCCATGGGCGGCATTAAAACTCTGACACCAAGTTGGTCACTAACCACACGAAAAGAAGAAGAAGCTTACAACAGCGATCATATTAGTTACATAAATAACAAAAATATTTATTTTTGAACACAGATCTGCTTGAAAATGTCCGTGTTTCCACAACAGAAGTTTTTTTATTGTTATTTGTAGCATTCAATTCACATTGTCCTCCGTACTAGTCGAAACTGTATCACGGTAGGACAGTCTTCCTCTTACACAATTTACCAGTACTAAATACAAATTGTATTCCACTATTAATTCACAGTACAATAATTTACGAGTATCTATGATATTGTGTTACAATGTAAACAGGTAGGTATCAGAAACATCATGCACTATCTACGAAAAGAAGTGATCACAATGGAGGTAGTGTTAAAATAAATTTAGTATATGCAAAGTTTACAGACAATTGTTTGATTTTTCTCGTATAAGACTTAATTATTATTTTCGTGGGAACTAACATATGCATAGTTAATAGCTGCAGGCACAAATAGTAAGTTTAGAATTTTAAATTTTATAAGTAAATAATGTTTAAGCAAGAGATATGTGTGTGTGTGTGAGCGTGATATTTTGAATATGGGTTTAGATGTTTGTGAGCGTTATGTGCTGTTTGTCAGTGTATTCGGTAAGCTATTAACATTGTACTGCACTTAAAAAACTACACAGTGGGCTGTAGTTCGTCGGCATGTAGCTTTGATATGGACGCGATATACTATATATACTGGAACCAATGAAAGACGGCCTGAGAATGAGACGATTGGCCACAGAAATGGCGGTTTAGTTAACTTTCAAAGTTGATTTAATTAAGCTTCTATAACTATACATTTTATAAATTAAAGTCGTTTTTCGTGTCGGTGTGTGACCACGTTGTTCATACAAACAACGCAACGGATTTTGATACCATTTTTATAAACCATAATTTAGAGAATTGATTACGGAAGGTGTATGTGTATTACACCTGCATATTAAACTTACATATAATAAAGATCTTGATGTTTTGTCAAGTCGTAGAAACCGTGCGAAGCAAGGGCGGGTAGCTGGTTTTCAATAAATTAAAAGTAAATTAAGTAATATTAGGCCGGCCAAATAAATGGCAACAAAAAGAAATCTCACTACTCATCAAGAATTAGATGAGTTTGTAAATGAGCATATTCCTATGTCAAGTGAATTTATAGCAGCTAGTTGGAGAATTTACCGAAACCAATTTAGAAAATGATCAACAGCCAAAGATGGCTCACGGAAAACTACCGGAACATAGAGCTCAGTTTAATACATCAAATAAGTCAATAAATAATCATTTATTCAAAATTAAATTAGTAAAATATTAACATTAAACACAAAATCTTAGATTTTTTTTACAACGGTAAATATGTAATATTTGTTAGATACCTATTTGCATGTCCTTTTACAAAGGTAATATAATGCTAGATACCTGTTTGCGTGTCTGAGTTATTGACGTAAACATTTGTCCTAGTCCACTGAAATGCTACTTTTCCTTGTCTGTCTTTCTATGGCCACAAATCGCGCGAGTGTCGCCCGCTCTCAGTTCCGAGATCGCACCAAGTTCGCTTTGATTACGCTTCTTTATCTCTGCCTGCCCCAGTACCCTCCACGGACAAAAGACTTCGCCAAATTGTCCCGTAACGGTTCACAATATAATATATGACGGTACATATCGCCGGTCTACGAAATACCACGAGTACTGACAGGAGGAATGTTGGGTAGGAAAATTGTAGAAGATTTTTTATTTTGCACCCGAAAATATTGGTCTAAATTAAGTTTTTTTTTTTTTTGAATCCACTATTCGAATCCATGACCACTGGTCAACTTTGATCACTAATTTTATTTAAGGAGCCTACAAATATTTTTTAAACCGTCTGAGTGCGTGTTGGACGACGCACAGTGAAGGATTCCGTAGTTGGGATTGTTACAACCTGACTCTTACCTGTAAAAGGCAAAAACCAAAAAATTCGCGGGATACCTTTGCGCAAGGCCAATTGTGTTAACTTACTTGTATGGATGTGTTCAAGCTGGCGGAAATAATCGCGTGACTTCTTAATCATTAAAACAACCGATGTGCGCTGTCGTGACTCGCGCGGGATTCTTCCCAGTATACCCAGAGCCTGTCAATTTTATATTTCAATTTATTCACTGAGCTTGTACTCAAAGCCAGTGTCAAAGTTTTCTTGTTAGTTCGATAGATTTAAAATTCAAAATTCAGAACTCATTTATTCAAACTAGGCACTTTTCGAAAAGACAGTCCCCCAAAAACGCCTACCCTTCACCACTTCTTAGTGCTTTAGCTAGGAAGATGAAGTGGTGCAACAAACTCCCCAGCAGCACATATATCTGTTCAGTTAAAAAAACTTGATTCTATACAGTAGTATGCAAAATAATTTACATTACGTAACAAAAATATCGAAATAAAAACTATAAACTCAAGCGAAAATAAAAACTTAAAACGTAAACAGAATAAAAGCCTCCAGGCATAAAGGGTGTGCCCGCTTTCATTTAGCTATTAAAGCTGTAACTCGAAGTCACAAATGATAAACTAGGAAGTACCATCGAAATAAAAATAAATAAACAGTTAATTACTAATAACAATAACAAAGCAATGATCAGCAAGATGATGGCGGGCGTCAACGTTTACTTAGTTACTCGATAGATGGTGTTGTGCTTCAGACTGATTTCCTGAATCGCGCTATGGTTTCGTTCACAATCTGGAATAAGGTCGGAGCGCGGACTTGTGCAACCTGAAGAGGAGGAGAGCAACCCACTTCAATGACAGCAGTGGCCAAGAACTGTAGAATAATTTTTGAACGATTGGACACTCGCAAATGGGTCCAATCTTATAATTACTACACTACTGATTGCTGTCTCGGTAGCGGTATATATTTTGACCTTTCAGGTATTGCACTTTTGTATGTGTGGTGGCATCTACATCACCACATGCGAACTACGCATACAAAATACTAAATCCAAAGACTTGACGTCACACAAATCCTGCATCGCGCAATTAGAGTTTACCGCGCGAACGACATATACTCGTATAAGACTATCTGACATCAACCATTGGGCAGTTGCCCGCCATACACGTCTGATCGAACCCTCTCTTTTCTAATGAGTATGAGTAAACTTTACACCCTGTTCCTCATACGTCTAAATATGTGTCAGCAGATTTTTATTTAATAATCGACGAAAAATTTCAACGCTGGTGAATCTAGACTCATGTGCTGAATTCATGCTAACAGTTTGCACGTCGATGTTTCTTACACCGTGTATGAAAACTCATCTAGTTCCTCTAATGTTGTAGTTTTCATCATTCACTCTTTCGCCCGTTATGTTTAAGCCCCATGTTATAAAGGATGAGTATATTGCCTAGTTTGACTTGTACCTACCCGGTCAAGCTCCGGTTACCTAGAAAAGCGGTGGCCGCCACTAACGGCCCCAGTGACGGCTGTCATGAAAATGATGGCAGTGGCATAGATTTAAATCGTTAGATTCACCCTACCGCGTCAAAAGGTGACCACATTTCTGTTTCATTTTGCACACAATGACGCAGTGATTTCACTTGATTTTCAGGGAAACACTATAATGTATGAGGTCTTTCTTCTCAGTATGGAATTTTTTTCTTGTACCTAAGTACGGTGTGGGCAATTCTAGCGATTTAAATCTTTGGGCAGCGGGGTTTGACTTAATGTCAAATAATGGTGAAAATTACATATTTCCATGACGTCCGTTATAATGATGACGGAACCGCTTTACTGGCAACAAGCTCGCCCCTATTACAGGGGGTTTAAACATAACAGGCGAAATCTTGGGACAAGGTACTTTACACCACAGCCTGCAGTATACCCTGAATGGGTTCAGAGTATACATAAAACTTGTTTAGAACATCATTTTCTAACTTCAAGACCCCAGGCCGCAAAACGACCATAATACCCAAGGTTTTTTTAAGTAGAACTCGGCCAAATGGTAATTTTCGTTTATACAGTTAAAATGAAGCGTCCAGAATAAATTCACCGGTTTGTTATTCATGTAAATAATCCTTTGAACTTAGCAGTTATCGTCGAGTTTGTTTGGAATGGCCTGATCTTATTTTGATTCGAATTTGTAATGGACCTCGGTAGATAAATAAAAGAGATTTGAATAGTATTCTTCGGGTGGATATTTTCAGACTAAATGACCTTGAAGGTCGTCAGCCTGTTGTTTAGGCTTTTTAAATGAGACTTTATTAGGATTTAGGTACAATTTATAAAAAGGGACACCAACGCGGGCTATCGCAAGAAATACATGTATGGCGTGGAAGTCAGGACACATGAAACATGCTCCGTTTAAATACACCATATTATTACGTAAATATCTACATTGGTTGTATACGAATTGTACCTGTGCAGCATTTCTATGTTCTCTTAATAATAACATGTCCGATACAGAAATTACTACAACACTATTTTGAAAAAATAGGAAGGGAATATGACAGATCCCTTATTGCAGAAATTAGAGACGATCCCAAAACCCTTTGGAAAACTATAAAAACTATCACCATCTCCACAAAAGAACCCAAAAACCCAGATGAACTTTTTAATCTACGCTCTACTCCTGAACTATCGGTTAATGATATCAATCATTATTTTGCAATTGTAGGTAAAAACTTATCCAATGCCTGTATCCAAACGCACTAAAATCCTGAAAAAAAAAAAAATCCGCTCCTGGGTCTCTTGATGAAACCCCGCTTACTGCTTCGGGATCTTCCCAGCTCAACTCGTTTCTTCAGCCAGCATAACATTATTCTAAATCCGTTGACAACCCAACTGGCCCCAACACATTCGATTATTGGCGAAGATGATAATGATATTAATTAACCACCAGAAAGAAATTAAAACGTAACTAACAATTTAAAATACAAACTATACTTAGCACACACTGTAACCAATAGATTCACAGTCCTCCTTTGTGTTCAACTATTCAGATTATCCGACAACACACAACACCAACTTTATCGGATTGACGGTAATCCAACACACAGAGAAAACGCGGAACGCACTCGCTGCATCACAGCCATGTTATCTGACAAATTATAACGCTCTAACCATTAGATATTTTGCATTTGGCGCACTTTTGTAAACTTAAACAATATGTAGGTCAATGAAATATTTGAATACTTTAAATATCATAACATACTACATAACATTTTAAGTATTTTGCATGCTTTGTTAACCTAGCTAAACATGTTTGTGCTATATAGTATTATTTAACACCCCTTTATACCATGTTTTATGCAAATAAACATATTATTATTATTATTATTATTACTTCGGAGGGGCAGCCAGAGATGTATGGTAGATATATCGTCAGTATTTTTTAAGTCCCATGAAGAAACCCAACAACTTTTTACCCGATCCGAGAAACGAATTCAAAACTCAGCGCTCAAAAGTAGCACTTGCGATCAGTAGGCGAAATACTTTTATCATTATCATCTGCCATCATTTTCCCAATTTTTTTTGGGGTCGGGAGGAGCTCGTGGCTAAGTAATAACAGCCGCACGGGTCGATCCATCAGGTTACGCTATGCTTTCCGTAAATGAGTGACCATCTTTAAGTACTGAGACTCCTCCGTTCCTCCGAAAGCACGTTAATCCGTTGGTACCGGCTGTCATTCGTGGATCTTCCTTCAGATTGAAGCCGAATCCAAGATAGCGGCTGCAAAAAAATGTTTTTGTTTTAAATCATACTTGAGAAGGAGCTTCGTTCCTGACGGGAGAGCCCCGACCGCACACGCTTTTCTTTTTAGGGTTCCGTAGTAAACAAGGAACCCTTATAGTTTCGCCATGTCCGTCTGTCTGTCTGTCTGTCTGTCCGTCTGTCCGTCCGCGGCTTAGCTCAGAGACGGTTAATACTAGAAATTTGTAATTTGGCATATGTATACATATTAATCATGCCGACAAAGTGGTAAAATAAAATCAAGAAAAAAAAGTATTTTTTAGAGTACCTCCCCTACACCTAAAGTGGGGACGTTTTTTTTTCCTCATCAACCCCATGTTGTGGAGTATCGTTAGAAAGGTTTTTCAAAAATATTGTGCGTTTGTCACAACCATTTTTGGATTCAGGGATCCATTTGCGAAATATTAAGCTTTTAACTTAAAAAAAATTGTTAGAGACAAGTGTCCCCCCCCCCCCCCTTCTACCTAAATGGTTGTACTTGGACTTGTGAAAAAATTCACAGCAGTAGTATATATAACTAAATTAAAAGGAAAACTATGAGAGCTAAGGAGGCTGTACAGGTTTAACGAGAAATAATCAACCAATCAAAATTTGCAGTTTGAAAAACATGATCTCCCATACATTCCGTATGGGAGAACACGTTTTTCAAGTACAATGTTAAGTTATTTCTTGGGATAAATTCATCCCAAGTACGGAACCCTTCATTGTGCGTGGTCCGACACGCACTTAACCGGTTTTTTTTTTAAATTATTGTTTATTCGCCAGATTTTTAAATCTCCATACAAGTCCAAGGATTTCTATAATTCAAAATTCTTTAATGTGGAAATAAACAATTGTCTTATAGTTTCAGACGTAAGTATAGACAATGTCTGAGAGTTCATACACGTTACACTGTATTCCTACCATAAAAAAATCGAAAAATAAGACATATTCGCAAAAAGTAAAATGATATACTACCAATATTCCCTAATACGGATATCTTCAGTAACTCGGTTTGTCTGCCTTATATTTATTTACCAGCATCAATATCTACAATATCCAGTACCAGACGTTTAATGTCAGGGTCGGTCTGCGTCAACACCTCTATTATGACGTCACAATCTCGTCTGCTACATAATGCCTATTAACTTAAATAAACTTGATATTATCACGTAGAGTTTTTACTTAGCCAGTGACCTTAATATTGGTACACAAGGGTAGGTTATGAAAGCAATGCGAAAATTGAGGTTAAAGCAAGAAAAAAGTACCTCTGCGAGTTTAGCGTTACAAAGAAACTCACTTTCGCATTTATGATCTATCTATCTATACATATAAAATGCTTTGTCCTGAATGACTGACTGACGGATCAACGCACAGCCTAAACCGCTGATCGTAGAGACCTGAAACTTGGAGGGTGTGTTCTTTTATGACGTAGGCATCCGATAAGAAAGGATTTTCCGAAATTGTATTCCTAAGGGGGTGAAAAAAAGGGCAAATTTTGTATGGGACAACGTGATGATAGCTTGAGTTAACAAACTTGGCACAAAAAGTACTAGGTTTGCATGAATTCACGATAGTATTCAATCAGTATGTTATGCTACTAATAAGATTTGGATGCGGCAGATAGATAGTTATATACCTGGATTAAGACACAGGATACTTTTTATCCCGGTAGTATATATACATTTTCATGAGATAATTTCCGACTTCCACGCAAGCGAAGCTGCGGGAAAAAGCTAGTCTTCTATCTTTATATATAAAAGGTGAAACTGACTGACTGACTTATCAACGCACAGCCGAAATTACTGTGACTAGGAACGTGCAATTTTGCACTCCGCTTCCTTATATAATATAGGGGAGCACTATGAAGGGATTTTTGGAAATTCGACTTTTAAGGGGGTGAAAGGGGGGATTTTTTTTGTATGAAAAATCTTATTCCTTGAGTTAATAACTTGAATCTTGACAAAAAGTACTAGGCTTGCATGAATTCACGATAGTATTCAATCATTATGTTATGCTACTTATAGGATTTGGATGAGGCAGTCTGACAGTTTATAACCTGAATGATCACTTATAGATACTTTTTATCCCAGTGGTACGTTTTCGTGGTATAATTTCAGACTTCCATGCGAGTATTTTATAATTAGGAGCAGCTGCCGCCCGCGGCTTCGCACAGGTAGACCGTAATTCATTTTCTAAAATAAAAGTAAGTGTTAGTAAGTTACTCCTTATAACAACAGCTATCTGCCTATAGTCAAAATCGGTCCAGCCGTTTCGGAGATTAGCTGGGACAAACAGACAGACAGACAAACATTTTTAACATTGTTTTTTTTGTTATACGTACCGTATCTATACAGAGTGGCAGGCATCGACGCGAAAACTTTTATCACGGATTCAGTACATGTACTGATGACGACGAAAATTAAAAAAAAATCTGCTGTTTCATAGAAAAGTGCAATAACACCGCGGTCAAAATGTATGGAACAGCAGATTTTTTTCTAATAACCGGCGATAAATTTTAAGTTGAACCCATGGTAACAGTTTTCGCGTCGATGTCCGTGCCACCCTGTATACTTTCAAATGCATTTAATGCCCGATGGGATCTCCCATGGGTAAAAATGAAGAACTTTCATACAAATGTTTATAACTATGATTAAAAATTATTCCTTAGTGCTTACCATCATTATATAGGGGTCTCTCGTACGAAATTCCAAGCTACTAGACACAGTGGTTTCGTCTGTGCCTTGTGTGTCTGTGTATTTTGTTGAAAATTCAATCGCCTAAGATAAAAAATCGCGCGTAGCATCAGGGCGTAGCAGTGTCTACGGGGTGCTACGAGCGTAGCAGCATTACCTTCTAACTGCATTTTCTATGAGAATTTTGTATGCATTATTTAAATTTGGACAGGACAACGTCGATCGGGTCAGCTAGTAACAAATAAAATGTCTACAACTGTGGTAAAAGTACATTTAAAAATGTATTTTACCAATTCACAATTTCTGCGACCATATTTTCCTTACCTACATCAACATATCACATTTAACCACCGGAGGCCTCTACATCATGAGACAATGGAGGCCCAATTAACCTATGTGTACCTACGTACTAACGTTACCGGCTGATCGATCCCTCGCTAGATCAGAGATAAGATGCCACCTGCCTTCTACTAGGGTACTGTGTTGGGTCTATAAGGGATCACGTGAGAAACGATTAGCACGGTGTACATCGGCGCTTATATGAAACTTTTAATATGTTTTTGCTTGAATAGTAGTGTTAAATGAAGTAGTAAAGATACATCAAACGTAAAGACAAAATTTTAAATTACGTAATAATTATCAAACATTTTAGCAATAGTTTTATTGCAAATGCCAGCTTTCTATGGAAAAGTGATATTCCATCGCAACTGAGTACTACAATAAAACCTATTTTTAATCATGTCTTAGTGTATCGCTCGATACTATACTCTAAAACTATATTCTAATGCACATTTGTCCAATAAAAATATTTCAAAGTTTTATTAGCTCTTTGCAAACTTAACAAAACGCGCAATGTATGTCAAATGCTCCATTAAAGTTGCTAAATGCTTGATGAGCTTAGAAATTGAGTGTACACTTGACATTTGTGATGAAGCCAACATTTCACGTGAATCTCCAAATTGTATTCCAGCTGTACGTTTGCGATCGCTGACATTATAACGTTATGTCATTTAGAGATAACACTCTATTCTATTATTACTCTGTTGACAGTGTTTTATAGAATATTTGTTTATCGCTAAATATATTAATCGTGGCTTGAACGAGAACTAAGTAATTTCCCACAAATAGATGATTTAAATACTCTCATAGACATTTTACGTTAGATTATTTCAGATCGATGTTTAGATACTACATAGTAATTATAGTTATTGATGTAGGTCACTTTTTCCAGTGATAAAAGCTGCAATAAGTAAAAGTGGGTGGTAGTGGGTACCTACGAACCTCAAACCACGCATTCATTAAATTACATTCAGATTTTTTTATCAATGTACTAAACCAAAACCCAGTTAATGTTTTACTTCATTCTCCAACAGAGTATATATTAAGCCTCCAAGCCTCTTTATATTTCGCGAATTCAAACTACTGCATGCATAGGCATCACACACAGAATTTTTATGGCGACGCGCTGCGAATTCGATTACGTGTTAAAAGCACCCAAAATTGAATTCGTAAGGCACTGTATTTGTGTGATCGAACGTTCAACGATAAGTCTACAAACAATGCTCCATATACACACATATGTTTATATAACCGTCCGCGCTGTGTCACTTATTCAGTAATGGCACCTGAAAATTCGGTTTACGTCGAATATACAGGATAAGCTAGCCTGCAAAAGGCGAATGAAGGACTGTTTTTAGGAAAAACATAACATCCTACTTGGTGCTCAAGACAGTAGAAGGGAAAGTCATCTGAATGTGAAACATTTTTTTTTTCACACCGTAGAACGAATGGCTGATGCCGCCGAGGAGTTATTGAATGGTGACCACAGGGTGTAGCGTGGTAGGCCGGTAGGTCCCAATAGTTGAACCTAAATCCTACTGAAGGTTGCGGGAATCCGCTGGCTGCTGGCAGCTTAAGGCCTGTCGTTATTACGTAGTCTATAGTAGGTCCAGCAGTAAAAGTTTTCCAGCTGATATTTTGATGAAGTTTTTAGGGTTCCGTAACTCAAAAGGAAAAAACGGAAGCCTAAGTGCTCGGGGACACGACGCCGTCGCCGCGCCGCCACCGCGCCGTCGTGTCACTGAGCACTTATAGGATCACTCGTGTGTCTGTCTGCCCGTCTGTCACAGCCAATTTGCAAGAATTGAAAAGATTAAGTTGAAATTTGGTTTATTTTCGGGTCACAGAAATACACATATGTATTTCTGTGACCCGTTCAAGGACGTGTAATGTAAATAAAGGAATTCAGAATATGGGGGTCACTTTTGGGGGGCAAATAAAAATGTAAAGTTTTGCAAACTGTATTGTGTGACATATCAAATGAAAGGGATTATTGCGAGGATCTCAAATATATATATATTTTTTTAACAAACCCCCTTTATAGATATTTAAGAAAATAGATAAAAATTTACCAACCCTTATCTCCGAAACTACTGAGCCTAAAATTTGAAAGAAATGCAGAGAATAGTTCTATGCATATATATACGTACGTAGATTACAGTTAAACCTATAAGAAGTCTATGGTCTTAAAATAACATGGTAAATCACTCAATATTGTGCGTACAAACTTACATTTGCAGTTGGAATGTATGGGGGGAACATGTTTTTCAACTGCAATATTAATTTTGTTCTTGGGAAAAATTCATCCCAACTAAGGAACCCTTCATTGTGCGTAGTCCGACATGCTCTTAGTCGGTTTTTTTTTTATACCTCTTATCTGTAAATATTTAGTCCAAACTAAATAAAGAGCTCTCAAAAATTTCCTTGAGAGATAACTTATTAAAACGACCTTAAAATTACTCACCTACAAACAGCCATCCAACGTAATATTTTGTCAAAACGCAATTCACTAATCTACTTACAAGAGATTTGAGTTTGTAATTAATTAGCAAGTATACAATATTTCAGTCAACTGTTACGTGGAAAATCACGATGACAAAGGAGAATATTAATATTGAGGTACCGCTCGCTAATTGAATAAGCCAGACGTACAGCTTTTAATTAGTTCCCAAAATCTTATAGGGTATGATTACCGATTCGCAAAACATGTACATGTACCCCACACCTTAATGACACTAGTGCTTAGAACACACGTTACATTACACGTGTCTTGAAGCATATAATATGCACTTATAACATGTGTATTATGTCTAATAAGTCCCCAGATGACACATAAGCTAGTGTCAAAAAGAAAGTTCCCTCAAAAAGAATACGTACCTATTCCTGTCATTTTGCCGAGTGTAATTAAAACTTCTAGGTAATTAATGCTGAATTTTTAATTTTCTACTTACTTTGGCAAGTTTTAGCCGAATCTCTTATTATTAAATAAAACATAGTGGGCTTCTAAATAGTTTTATTTTTTATTTTTACGAGCCAGAGAATATAGGGTGTGTAAAAATTGTTGTTGTCTAGAGTATTTTAACGGAGAGTGAAAAATACTTACTTACCTACCTTATTACAAGGTTCAGCTTATGTAAAATTATTTTTAATCTTTTATCTAAAGCTGACAAAGCGGTTAGTCGCCTCCATCGTAATTGCGGCTCAAAAAGTTACAAAATAAAGGTGCCATCAATCAAAAGGGGTCACAAACGACCGTCAAACAGTTTTATTCAGATTTGTACCGATAAGCGGTGGCCGCGGACATTGACAAACTTTGTTAAAGGGTCCAAACTCTATTACTAGTTTGCAGAGGTTAAAACAAAAGTTGTTACTTCGCACATCCTGTTACCTACAGTACTTGTATTAGGGATGGCCATGTGAGAAGATGCAAAATACCAACTGAAAATAAATAATGACGTCTTTGAATTTGAATCAAATTCTACCCAAGTAATGACTCAATTTGACAGTCATTTGTTTCAAATGAGAATCAAACTGTAACTCTGTCGTCTTTCCGTTTTTGAAAATTGGATCTGGCAATGAATATTTTTTGCAGATACACTCTGTAGTCTCACCTACATCGACAATAATTAATTTGATCGCCTATTCAATATTTAAGCACCCAATGGGTAATATGTTTTCTGGGTTCACATTGATGCAGTACGACACAACTATGATGTAGCATAAATTTGAAAATTGTCATTCATTCATTTCAATTTAACGAATGTATTTGGTTATATGACTTCACAGAGTTATTGCGATTGCGTAAAGATCATTTTCACCTAAAGCAGTAATAAATATTGGTGATTTTGATGGCGCACTCAGTTCGGATGGTGATCGGTTTTACGAATTTCGTCTATGCTACATCTAAATTGTGTCGTACTGGATGCCTACCATGATCTAATTAAAAACGATTCAAAAGCAAGGCATTTCAGTTTAGGTTCTTAAACTGCATCGCTTCAAAGTCGTACCATGACGTCCAATAAGCTCAGCGGCATTTGGATCGATAAAAGTGAATGAAAGATCGCAATCTGTGGCTGAACCGCGCGGCCGCGTTTGAAACGTTTTTGGTGAAAACGAGACAACGCTATTATTGTCAAATAAGGTCGTTTCGCGCACATTATTTAGTGTCAGACACGTTCAGAAGCAAGTAACATTTTTTTGTTCTTAACTCAGTATCATTACTTTAAAGTAAAACATACACTCAACAGTTTTTTTTAAGATTCCACGTTAATACGGTAACTATTGTTAAAATAATTCTTAGTCAAAGTAGATATTTATTTACTTTTTGCTATTTATTAAGTAAACGAAAAAAATATTTTTATTTCGACGTAATAAAATAAATTATGTTTCTGTTTCGAACGTACCAGAGTAAACAAAGTTGTGTGAGTTGAGTTGGGGCATAGTGGGCATAGTGTGAGGCAGAATCTTCCTCAAAAAACTCAAATAAAAGTAGTTCATCAGAAATCTGTTAGACAAAAACTAATGCGGTTAAAAAAGGGATATAAAATAGTAAGGAAATAGGAAGATTAAAGCTACATTGGTTTTTGTAAAATTCCACTAAAATAGCACTAAAAAGCTTTATTTTCGTCAATAATTCACCAAACGTTTCAGTTTATGTTAAATAAATAGTAACTTTTATTGAATCGCTAATTTTGACAGTTGAGCGTTTCAGTTGAGCTGCTATAAGGACGTCATGGTACCAAACAAGAATGAATGAAACCAAAACTTGCGACTCAGTTTGGGACAATCGCTGTCACATGGCATGGCCTAAATTGAATCGTTAAACTAACGTCATGGTACGAATTAGAAGAACAGTTCAGTTTAGGTCCTAAAATGGATCGCGCTAAGAGCTCGTGGTAGGCATCCTGCACCATATTATGGAACAAAGAATGTTTAATTCATTTATTAATTTTGGGAACATAGGGTAAAAATTATTCAGATGTTTTACAAAAAAAAAGTAGAAAATTTTAAATGAATTCTCATCGACGTATACGTCTTTTTGAGGCTGACTGTACCTACCTACCAAAGTACCGTAAACAATCATGAATATGAATGTATTGCAAAGTTTTATAATAAACTTGAATGAGATCTCCCGAATCCTGGATGTTGCCGTGGGCCACTCTGAGATGATATGAATCATTATCGTTATTTTGATGATTCTCTGAGAGTAGAAACACGCTATTATCAAAGTCACGTTTTACATTCTTGTATTCATTTTTTTGCAAAAATATCCATTTGTGCTCTTTGCCTACTCAATGTAGTAGGTATGCATAATGCATTTGGTATCTAATACAACATTGCTCATTCCATCATATACTGATAGCAAAGAACTATAGTCAATAACACTGAGAACAATCTGTCCCGACGGGCAGACGGACACCGAATTCTCTCCGTACTGAAGGGTTACGTTACCACTTGCTTCAAAAACGGTGAAGGAAAACATCGTGAGGAAACCGGCATGCCTTTTTTTTTTTTTTTTTTGAGGGTGGGAAATCATCAAATGACTTCTCCCGCTCTGGGCAGAGCGAGAGGGTGTGTCAGACTTTTACTGACTAAAACCCACCCGTGTTCCTTCCGTTGCCTGTGTGCCGGGGCCGCGTTATCCCTTTCGGACAAACCCGCAACCCCAGCAGGCATTGGTCTTTCGACCCCGTCGGTTGGTGCTGACATCTCTTTGAGGCGCGCGTGGAACACAACGCGCCGTCGACACGGGCCTGGTCCTTATCGGACGGCGAGCTGCCCATTGCTCACCGTCCGCAAGCCCGCGCCTACGGTGGCCGAAAGTCGGCTCTGGACTCCCGACGCCCGGGGCGTCTCCTGCGGCGACTAGGGCCGCGAGGGCGTGCAGCTTGCATCTCCCTCGCGCGCTCCGCCTCCTAAACCGGCATGCCTGAGAGATATTTCTCGACGGCATGTGAAGCCAAGTTAGAGGACCATGGGCGGCTTTAAAACTCTGACGCCAGGTTAGTCACTAACGACACGAAAAGAAGAAGAGGGTTACATCAAGACCAAAGGCTATGAAGCACTAAAAATCCAGACCCCACAGCCCTACAGGCCGATGTAACCGAGATACACTAACTAAATGATAGCCAACTAGTCGCTACGTAGATAATGGCTGCCTGTGACGTCATCGCCACTTTACTCTGGTGGGAACACTGGCACAGTTTGCGATCGAACGCAGTTTGATAACACTGTTCACTGAACTATATAATGATATAGAATCTACAATGGAGAGGGGATTGCTTCAGCAGGATATGACGGGCGACAACGAAGATTTAAAGTCGAAACGAAAAGAAGAAGAGTTCGAGTCAAATTAAAAACATCCACTTCCGTCCTTTGTCTGTTTAGCAGTATCCTTTGTTTGGCAGTCGTATAAATAATACTTGAATAAATGTTCCAATAATTACACAATTGTTAGGTGTGTAAAATGCGCGAAGCCAGCAAATATGTCACGATAAATGTTTATTTAATTCCTTCGTTTACACACATTTTACAATATTGCCAGAGAAACCCCTGTCCTGTCCTTTGTTTCCAGAATAATATTTATGACGGGATTAGCTGTGTTTACCACAAATATTACATCACATAAATGTTAAATACATTTATGTAGTTCTAATTTGTTACCGGCTGTATAGTCGACGTCGTAATTACTATACCACCCTTAGGTTGAATTTCATTTGCACATCCGGAAACGACGATGTATATTTGTGTATGTGACAGTAATTTCAACTCTGAAACTGAACGCGATCAGGACCTCTAAACCACGTTCAGTTTCATTGTTGACATTCGCGCTAAGATGGTTTCAATCTTAGTGAAATTTCAATTTACAGGAAATAGTTGTCACAATTGATAAAGCAATGTCGACCATGATGTATACCATCGCTATGCAGTAAGCCTCTTTTGTCTGTGGCTCTTAAAAAAATTATGAAACACAACAAACCAGAAGGCCAATTCTCGTACTTCAAAAACGTTCACATTCCGGTCGCAAACTTGTCAAAAATGTTGGTAAATTGATTGTTTTTTTGACAGATTGTGAATGAGATGCGAACATATTCCTGTCATCCCGTATTTTTTAAGAACGTTCGCTGTTCTTAAAAAATACGGGAGTTGCCCCTTAGATCACCCGAGGGAAACTGGCAGACATGCACTTTGTGTGATCTCTTTAAAGATTTTTTTTAAACAAAATATTGTGCTCTCTACGAATAAATATTTTATTTTATTTTAACTTAAGCAAATCTGATAATCCGAGAGACAGAGGCAAGTTATGCTCGACTTTTTAATAAGTCCCGCAATCTAAGTACCTAATTAGTTTTAAAGCTTTTTCAAACAATGTCGAAAATAGAATTACCTACCTTATTTTCTAAATTTCATTTTAATTTAATATTGCAATTATTAAAGTACAAAAAGATTTTTTGCGAAACCATAAAAGCAACCCCTTTACCATTCAACGCTTTATTTCATTACAGTGTCAATTTCAATAGACGTTTCCTCAACAATCTCATGTTCCCATTTCATGTGCTATGATGAATGGGCATCTCCCCGCAATAAAGAGCGCCATGAATACCCGATGTGTGTGCGCGCCACGACACGTTAATGATCACACTTGTGTTACATCGTGTGCGGAAATGGGAAGTGGTTCTGTTGTTAGTAACAAGCTTCGGTGAGGTAGGTATTAATTAATTAATTTATTTGATCAATTAAGCACACAGAGATTGAGATTGAAAGCAGTGGTGGCTCGGTGGTAATGGCCGCGACTTACGTGTGTGTGTGTAAATTATATCATCACCACTGCTCTCAAAACGGTGGAAAACATCGTGAGGAAACCGGCATGTTCTAGAACAGAAAATTCGAAGACGTGACATCTACCAACCCGCACTGGGCCCGTGTGGTGGATTACGGCCCACTCCCTCTCACTGAGTATGCTTATGCTTGTGCTAAGAACACAACGAGAATTCATTGTGGAAAAGGGCAATGAACTACATTGAGTACGCTTATTCTTAATGTAATTTATGGCCCTTTTCAAGAAGAACCTCTTTGTAAATGTTATCTAAATGGTCTGAAAGTCATAAACAGGATTACTAGTAGAATACTCAATTATCATGTAATTCTAGCAAACATTAAGATGAAGTCCTTTTCAAGGGACCATAACCAATTTACTCAGTTTGCAGACACCAGACACCTGTCTTAAATCTTAGAAATGAGTGAATTCTCACAGACTGAACTCTCTGTCAAAATATTAGGTACTTAGATAAAGCTTAAGAAATTCTATACTTAATAACTAAATCGTTATTTTACTTTTTATTCATGAAACTAGCTTTTGCCCGCGGCTTCGCCCGCGTGGATGTCGGAAAATATCCCACGGGTACGTAGTACCGGGATTAGTTAGTTAGAAAAGTCATTGATTCTTACCGCTGCGCCCGCGTTGTCGGCAACCATAATTATTTTGTCACGCGCAATTTTGAATCTGTGATATCTTTTAAAGTATTCATTTTAATGATATGATGTCAAGGCATATTTTAATCTAAATCAAATGCCCAATTTAAATAGCGTATTTTATTGGATAAGGATAAATAAAATACCGGTCAAAATAGCTTCGAAAATAACAATTAAATTTTTATCAAATTCTGTAAGATAAAAATGGTTATTGTAGGTCATCCTTAGAAGATAGACATATGCTATCGCAGAATTTATTTTTGAACTTTTTAAGATATTCAATTCTAAAAAAGTTCAAAAATAAAGTTGGCATGATTTTTTCCGACATCTTCGACAATAATCGTCATATTTCAGCCAATTTACACAAAAACCTTCTGCATGAATCACTCTATCTATTTAAAAAAATGCATCAAAATCCGTTGCGTAGTTTTACAGATCTAAGCATACATAGGGACAGACAGCGCGAAGCGACTTTATTTTATACTATACGTATGTATAGATAGAAGATATAAATGGTTTCTATTTACAAAACCCATTAACATTCATAAAACCGAACCTTTTGTTCGTACATCTCATAAAGTGTGCGCCTGGCTCTCGCTTACAATATTTCCAAGCAAATAGGTTTAACATTTCTAATAAAATATAGTAAAACCTCTGGCTGGTTTGCACGAAAAATGTTTTAGAATAGCTATAACAAATGAAAAAAAAAACTATTCTTTTTTTTTATTGACAACCTAAAAATCCGGTTTATTAAATTCCATTTTCAAAATAAGGTCGGTCCGAGGTCCGACCTTCTTACTATTGCTTACTTAATATTACCGACGAAATTGACTCTCTGGGCACCTAACGAATTTTCTTAATTAACTAAGCAACAGTAATTTAAACAGCTTCAAACTAAATCTAATCTCGGCCAACATAGTTGAAAGTAGAACGTCCACGTTTGAATTTGTGTAATACAGGGCCCGCCTAAAACATGTCAGCACCTTGTAATGGAAACTAGTGAATACCTGTGCCTCGTTCACACAACTTGCTAATTACCTCGCTGCCGATTAATTAAGAACCTTTTTTTTTGGGTGAGAAATTTATCAAATAACTTCTCCCGCTCTGGGCGGAGCGGTAGGGCGTGGCAGACTCTTACTGACTAAAACCTACCCGTCTTCCTTCAGTTGCCTGTACGTTGCCAGGGGCCACGGTATACTTTTCGGACTCGAGCTACCCATTGCTCACCGTCCGCTAACCCGCGCTTACGGTGGCCGGGAATTGGCCTGCGATTCCCGACGACCAGGGTGTCTCCTGCGGCGGCTAGGGGCGTGAGGGCGCGAAATTTGCCTCTCCCTCACGCGTTCCGCCTCCTCCTTTGCGAGCTACTACTGCTTGGCAGAAGGAGGTGACGGCCTCTCATGCCCTCTCGCTCCGTACCATGTTCTGGACCAGGGCCGGACTCAAGAGATCACCGCCACCGATCGCCTTCACGAGGACAAGGCGATGCTCCGCCCAAGCTGGGCAGACCTCCACCATATGCTCCACCATGTCCTCCGGGCGATCCACAAAATGATGACACCCGGGCGTTTCCTCCCGCCTCATCCGGAACAGGAACCTCCTGAAACAACTGTGTCCGGTAAGGACCTGTGTCAGACGGAATAGAGAACGCCGTGGCGCCTCTCTAGCCACTCAAAGAGGGGCTTATCGCCGCAATTGTGGCGTGCCCATTAAGAACCTAGGTGCGTCTTAATTTTTTTAGTGTTTGCCTTAGGCGTTTGTAAGTTTAAGTTTTGCTTAGTTATAGTCTTATGTAGGTATTTAAGCTTTAGCGTTTTGTCATAGAACCAAAACCAGCCTTTATTGTTAACCGAATAACTTTAATTTAATCATAATCCACACTATAGAGTTCATAACAATGCAATTAAAATATGTAGTTTCATTCTAGGGTCGGCCTCTATGAACATATAGTGTAAGTATCTAAATTCTTATAAACGTGACCAAAATAAATATTGAAAGGCCCGTAGCAAGGAAATGCTTGCTATTTCAGTATTCGTTTTGGATAAATTACAAAAGGGAAATAGGCCACATAAATAGATAGGATTTGGATTTATTGGCATAAAACGTATTCCAGACGGTTTCATTTTCGAAAAGAAATAAGTACCTATAGATACTAGATACTAAATTCAACTTAGAGAAAACATTAAGTCAATTGGACCCTGAAGTATTTTTCACAACATTACAAAAGAAATTGTTGATTTCACAATGTTCTGAAAACTACTACTATGTTGCGGAACCATTACCTATTTCTTGGCTAACAATAGCCTTAATAATTTACATTCAAATAACGTTACGCCTGTAATCTCCAAAGGGTTAGGCAGACATGTCCCTATGTATAGTACACCCACAGTTTTCCAGTTATGTTTAAGTCCCATGTAATAGAGTGGGCCTATTGGAATCGACCGGGCACAAATCCGGGCTGCTACTGAGAAATTCCCAATATCACTTTGCCCGACCGTGGAATCGAACCCAGGACCTCATACTCAACAACGAGGCAGCATTCGTCAGGCAGTAATCTTAGTAATAAAAACAAAATAAAATATAAAAAAAACAATTACACTCCTTTTTGGGTAGTCGTGTAAAAATCGTGCCTTGCATGCCTTTATTTTGTATAAAAAATCAAACTTTGTTCCTCTGAAAATCTTCTCACTTAAAGTTGGGATCTAATAATTCGTTTTGCGAGACTTAAGTTAGTTGTCACTTGTCAGCTAGTGATAAAAGTTTGTAACAAAATAAAATGTACTATCTCCCTAAGGCTGTTAACAACTTTTAGAGACAAATGTTTAACGAAGCGAAACAAACTGAGGGAGTTGGAAATAATATTTGGGAGCATTATTGATTTGGAATAAGTAAAATGAGTAACACAGTTTCTCATTTGTTAGGTTGGCTCTGCATTATAATGAAGATGGCAAATACTGGTCACACACAATTCCTTACTTCTTTTCTTTTTGTTATACTCGTACCTTCGATGATAACGAGTAGTGTCGGTAGCTCTGCGCTCTGACTGATCAAGTGCATCTTACCTATCCCCAGTTTCTAGAACATTAATAACACAAAAATAAGCTGATAAATTATCAAACGCACGTCAACTACTGTGACATGGTCGACTGAATTATCAACAGTCAATATAATCATTTGAGATGAGTTTATTTTGATACGTCGTTCATTTTCGTTTCAGAAACCGGGTGAGTAACATGACTGGGTTTGAAAGCAGCCCATCGTGCCCACCATCCTGATAAGCGAGACGAAATTCATCATGAGGTGCAGCAGAACAAGGCAAACGTCAACCAATAGAATTGCACGGAGTCAGGTCCCCGCTTTAATAGCCAGGAACACTCTACTACACTACTCCACACTAGTATCTAGTACCTCGCCCTACTACACTTAGGCCCCGTTCACGGCCTCGAGCGACGCGACTTGCGTCCAGCGACGCGCGCGTCACCTGTTTTCGTCCGTCGCTCCGCAAGTCGCGTCGCGGTGACTCGTGGCATACTTCTTTCATTTGTTTTCTCCGCAGTCGGAAGACACGTGTCGCTTGAGCGTGTAGCTCGTCACCACGGGGTTACTCACTCCGCTCTAATGGATAAGTAGCCTTACACCGACCGCCTTGTTTCACGGTAGGTATACTTAGTCATACTAAGTATACCTACCGTGAAACAAGGCAACTTTGCCCACTTTTTTTCGAATAATTACAACTAGTACTTAGTAAGTATTTTCCTTTATCAGCTATAACTGTAAGATCACGTGCATGTGTTAGTATCGCAAAAAGTACTATTATTCAGCATTGAATTCAATATCTGTTCGATTTTTTTAGCGGGCAAAGTTATGTTGACTTTTAGCCAACTTTGCCCACATTGATTTTTTGACGCAAATATGGCCTTTATTCAAATGACATAAAAACTAGTACAAGGATTTTGGTCAAGATGGCGTTTACTATAGGAACGTAAACGACAATATGAAAATGTTAACCTGACCTTGCACTAAAATTTGCCTGCAAAAACACGCGCCTCATTCGACAAGTTCCAACAAGCTACTAAGGGAAGTTAGCAACAAACACGGTAGTGGGTATTGCCATACATATAAACTCTTTTCCACCTAAGTCAATCAATGTTGCCATAATATTAAGATATTTGCATATCAACGATATGCTTATATCGTTGATATGCAAATAAATGGATATTGGGGCAAAGTTTCCCTTGGCAGCTATGTTCGCATATTTCACGGTACCTATTATTACGATTATTTTGTTAATTTATTCACATTGTTACTGAAGTTGAAATTAAATTCTACGTTTATTATTCGATTCGATTGTTTTTTAATATGTCGTGATGGCCCAGCGGTTAAGGCCTCGCCTCTCATGTACGAGGTTGTGGGTTCAAATCCGGGCAAGTATCAATGTGACTTTTTCAATTAATATGTACTTTCTGAGTTTATCTTGGACATTACTGACATCGATGAAGGAAAACATCGTGAGGAAACCTGGACTTTATAGTTAATATAAGTCTGAAATCGCCAACCCGTCTTGAGCAAGCGTGGTGATCAATGCTCGTGCCTTCTCTGTATGAGAAGAGGCCTTTGCCCTGCAGTGGGTCAGTAACAGGCTGGTATTATTTATTATTCGAGCACCACTAATAAAGCTTTAATTAATGCATTCTGGGAATATTGGAAAAATATCGGTAAATACATATCGCGAGGTATGAAACAGATTTACTCCAGTATTTCATTAATAAAACCATTGAAAACCGAGCTCAATGGTTAATTGCTTCCACAATATTAATGTACAAACATTCCTCATACAATAATTACGTACATCATTAACATTTCACAAATTAATTCACTTACAGCCCGCTGCAATATCAACTGTATAGAATTAAAGAATCTCAATGACTTTCTACTGCACAAATCTACTGGTACTAATACGATACAGGACAAAGTACCTTCATCCGTATGTTGTGTTTAACCGATTTTAAGAATCTTGGGCATCCAGATACCTTAAAACAAGAGGAAAAAATAGGCACAAATAAGCGTACAGATGACAGTAATAGGGTGTTGAAGTTTGTATAGGAAAACTAGAAATCCACGCAGACGAGAGAATTGATATTTTCAAATTTACTATCAGAATGCTTTATTTGTAAACATAGGCGCAGTAACTGTAGTGAATCCTTTGATATCTCGAAACTTTGACGATTCTCCAAAAACAATCGACGTTACCACACCTAAGTCACAAAACTCCATTTGAACTTGGAACTCCGAGTGACAGTTTATTTAAATGTCATCTTCAATTCAAAGTTATAACGGTTTGTTATATTTTAGACATCCTCGTAATACCAAAGCATTCGTACAAAAGTATAACTTATTTAGAGTTCATTTAACTTTATTGGTTTCTTCCGCTTAGCCCGAACAATACGGGCACGCCACAATTGCGGCGATAAGTCCCCTCTTTGAGGAGTGGCTTGAGAGGCGCCATGGCGTCCTCACCTTCCGCCTGACGCAGGTCCTCACCGGACACGGTTGTTTCGGGAGGTTCCTGTTCCGCGTAAGGCGGGAGGAAACGCCCGGGTGTCACCACTGTGTGGATCGCCCGGAGGACACGGTGGAGCATACGGTGGAGGTCTGCCCAGCTTGGGCGGAGCACCGCCGTGTCCTCACGGAGGCGATCGGCGGCGGCGATCTCTCGCGTCCGGCCCTGGTTCAGGCCATGGTTCGGAGCGAGAGTGCATGGGAGGCCGTCACCTCCTTCTGCGAAGCAGTTATGCTCGCGAAGGAGGAGGCGGAGCGCGCGAGGGAGATGCAAGCTGCACGCCCTCGCGGCCCTAGTCGCCGCAGGAGACGCCCCGGGCGTCGGGAGTCCAGAGCCGACTTCCGGCCACCGTAGGCGCGGGCTTGCGGACGGTGAGCAATGGGCAGCTCGCCGTCCGATAAGGACCAGGCCCGTGTCGACGGCGCGTTGTGTTCCACGCGCGCCTCAAAGAGATGTCAGCACCAACCGACGGGGTCGAAAGACCAATGCCTGCTGGGGTTGCGGGTTTGTCCGAAAGGGATAACGCGGCCCCGGCACACAGGCAACGGAAGGAACACGGGTGGGTTTTAGTCAGTAAAAGTCTGACACACCCTCTCGCTCTGCCCAGAGCGGGAGAAGTCATTTGATGATTTCCCACCCTCAAAAAAAAAAAAAAAAAAAAAAAAAGCCCGAACAATACAGACACATCTGGCGAAAAATTACGAGAGCCGACTTCAAATAAAGTGGGATAGCTAAGGCTAGGCTGAGACGGAGCTCTTCAGCCTATATTATAGGTAATGTAGAGAGCAGGCAAATATACAACTCGTTAAAAACTAAGTAGGTAATATTCGACGGCGTTCTTGCGCACCACAATTTATTTTGTAAATTAGCTACTTAGTGGTAAGGAGACTCTGTTTTCCTTTACAACTTAAGTAAGGCTTCGTTATACATTTCCGTGACGTCATCTTGACGTAGCATGGCAGTTACTCTGGATGGGTCATTAACTTCTATTTGTTCGCAATTAACGTACCAAAACGTCCACATTCTCATTTTCTGTTACATTTGTATAATGTGACATTACGGTCTGATCTTGGCACGAGACTGAAATATCTATCTTGTTACAGTGGTCCAATAAAAATTAACTCTGAATTGGAGGACTTAAGGATTTTTTTTCCCCGACAATCTTGCCCGTTTTCACTAACACCAAGCCAGGTCTAAATGAATGCCCAAAAAAAACGCGCTGTTGGATTTTTTAAATCCAAAGAGTTGGTTAGTGTTAGCGAAAACGGGCATGATCATCTAAGGTGCTTCTTCACACAGAGCTAAGCAATTCAAACAATGCAATTTAAACAGTTCTTTTCTCTCATTGATTGTCAAACTATTTACTACTACTCATTCTGCAAATCAGAACCGAGTTTTCGTATAAATCAGAGAATACCGATCAACCTCCTCGTCCAAATCTGTTTAGATATAACAGTGCCCAAAAACTTATAGCCTATTCTATGTGTTAGCCCAGTTATAACCCGTTGTAACACTTACAACATCGCAGAAGGTAGCTCTTTATCTGGAAGAGCACGACGGTAAAGGGCTGAGCTTAGATAGCGAACACCAAGCGCCACAGGACAATACTAGCTTTAAAACCAGTCACTGGAAGCGGCCTCTTGTTCTTAGCACTTATAAAACAGTCATGGAAAAGAGTGTAAACCGAGTTTTTAATCATAATTAAACAAAATACTGATCATAAGTCTCGCAATGAACACTGAAGCGTTGAACAAAATAAACTGTCAAATCTTAATGATCACAAATCACAAACAGGTGCTAGAATTTCCAGTTACCGTACTGAGTAGGAATGTTGCCGCCAATTATTTCCAATTCCCATGGACCTGCATCTCCTGTACATTCAAATACATTGCTTCCAAACAACCTACACTCTTCAATGGCTACCTCCCTTACAATTTCCACCGTGTCCACAGATGAATACACACAGTTGGTTCACTCCGCATTTTAAGTATGAACCTACAAGTACGTGGCGGGCCTGTCTTGTCGTGCCAATTCAGTGAGTGTAACGTAGTCAGAAGATATAAGAATTAATCAATAGAAAGAGAGGCCACTTCTAGGGGAAAATAACTGTAAGTAATTAGCGCTGTGCGACCTGAATTGCACTTTATTGTAAATAGTCGCTTTTATATAAATGATTTTGCGGAGACAACCATCTGTATTTATTTGTGTCCTGTCTACATATCTGTGTCCCCCGTACATTCCAATACATTGCTGGCTAGTGCTGACAAATCACGTCCTACACATCACAATTCTACTGCAAGCTCTTCAATGGCTTCCTCCATTTCAATTTCCATCGTGTCTACACATCTGTGTCCCCCGTACATTCCAGACGGCCAACTTCCTCCGCCGCTATCGTAAGCATCTCAGCGCGACACTATTCACTAAATGAATGCCTTTGCAAACTGACGGCCTTTCTGTTCGGATGCTGTTTTGAATGTGAATAGTTTTAGAAATGTTACTTGTTCACTTTTGTTGTGGAGGAGTTGTTTGAAATTATTGTGCCTTAATATTACGTATCTATCTCCAAACAAAACAGTATTATGTAGAGTGGACATCACACTTATGAGCACGGAAGTTGAAATGTTTGTCAGGAATGTGTCAAAAGTTTTAGCAATAGTATTCTCTCTTCCGTAAATAGAAACAAGATTTGTAACGGACGGGTATATCAAGCATAATATATTTTACAAAAGAAGCGTTTCCGTTTTATTTTATCATTGAAAAAGTTACCGAAAACGAACTGAGGAAGAATACTATTTTAAACACCGCTGAAAATCTCCAACCACCTTGAACTTCGCAAAAGTAACAAAGTGGGCTATTAAATGTAAGATTCTAAGACTTTCATGGAAAACACAAAACATAAGAATAATGTGCCAAGTTGAATGTCCGTATTACAAAGTTCCCTAATCTTTATTTAAGGAAAGTGCCATAAAAGTTAAGCAGAGTTCCATTGTGGTTTGATCAAAGTTTCTTTGCGTGGTTTACTTTGACCATTGTTTGCAATAAATATTTTAGAAGCTAAAGCGTTATTTTGAATGCTGGTCTTCCTTGAACGGTATTTGTTTCGACATAAAGTTCTATTTATTTTTCACTAAGTTCTTTTTCGGTATAAAAATAGGATCGTCTTTGAAAGGGCCTCATTAACGAACGTCGAGGCTTTAAATATAAGCGCTTTAAGTTGTTTAACAACTTCTAGTGAATAATTATCTCAATTTATTGGGACCGTCCTCCCCTCTTGAAGATAAAAAATAAAGACATTTTCTTGCTTTTCTATGTTTAAAGTTACGTTATTACCTCACCCAGTTATATTTTTCTTTGAAAATCTCATGCATATGTAACTAGGTAACTAGTCTCCAATTCCAAGAATCACCTTTATTTTACATTGAAAATGCTTTTTCGATCGCTTGTGGGGTACCCGATTTCAAGGAAAGTGAGACCGTCTATCTTCCTCAATTATTTAAGATAGAGAAATCAAAATGGTATAACTCGATTTTTATAATTGTGCGACTGTCAACGTCGAAATTTTATAGTTTATGTGGTTTAATACCAATAAAAAATTAAGGCAGAACTGTGGAGACGACACGAGTTGTGAAGACCGTATTAAGAGGCGTCGGGGCAGTGAGGAGTTAACCGGGCGGTTGCATTCAATACTAACAGCCTACGATTTAGACAGCTCCAGGCTCACAGCTTTTTTTTTTAATTTTATTTTTTTATTCACACGGTTTATGTAACCAATTATATAAATCAAAGTATATATAATAAGTACAAACATAACACATAAATGAATAACAACAATTAAATACTATTATTCTCACAAATAATTGTAAAAATCGAGTTAGGTCAAAAGATAAAAGGGCTACAATACTGCAATTTTTTTTTTGCAAAATCTTTTATTAATTTTTTATTTAAAAAAACGCATATGTTTTACAGTTTCTTTTAGAATGAAAAGCGATGGTCCAAAAAAAACCCAGAGTCGATTCAGACAAATTAGGTATCAATAGCTTTATTAAAATGCACAATTTACCCCACCGAAAAAAAATTGCCCATATCCATGGGGTATATGAGTTATAGACGAACAAAGTATATATGGAAAAATCGTGAATAACTTGTTATTTTTACCAGTTTTTTCCACAGCATTATATTAATAATAATAATCATAAGACAATAATAAATATAACTAGCGATCATATGCAACTATCAAGTTCCAAGTCCTTTATTAATGAGATTACGTCTATTTTTTTAAGTTCTCTAGCATATTTACCTATCTTTGTTATTCATTATTTTGTTTTCGCTAAACAAATACACACAAATACTTCAGAATATGATGCGTTCATCTTACCTCTCGCTCTATTGAGTGAGCGAGAGGCTTACCTATAGGAGCGCGAGCGCGCCGACGGACGCCAGTCGCCATTTTCTATTCTTTTGTTCTTTAACTTGAACCGAGGTTCTAACGGCGCCGACGCACGCAGTCCTTCGTTTGCTTTGCTACCGTTGTGATCTGTGCGTTTCATTATTGGATTTTTAAGGCCTGCTTTTTCTACACCGGACACCGATTTTCATTATTGGACCTGCTTTTTTGACCTGCTTTTTCTACACCGGACACCGATTTACTCTTTGTTTTGGACATTGCTAATATGGAGGTGAACAATCGTTGTGTGAACTGTAGTCGCTCTGTGTTACGGAGACAACGTCATGTATTGTCGCTTCAGTTTTTGGAGTCACATCGAATCGTCGTGGAGCACCTACTGAATCATGGACAACCACAAGAAGTAAGTCTTAAGTTAAGTCTAGTTACCCGTTCGTGGTAGTATAAACTTAACACATAGTGTCTGACATTACCCGTATGTGAGTTTATGTATAGGATGATAACAATACTTAGAGGCTTTATGATTACAAGTGGTGCAATTAAGCTAGTCATAAACTTGTTGCACTGTCAGCCAATATACCTATGTGTATACGCTCCACTGTAGGGGCATCGCCTCCTCTCATGAAGAGGGGGACCAGGCCATAGTACCTACCTACCAGCTTTTTTACTAATAATAATGATAATATAGGTCACCGAGTAAAGTAATGATTCATCTCAATTCATCTCGATTCGCGGGTTCAATTCCCGCAGAAGACAAACATTTGTTTGTAGTTTCAAAAATATCTGTTTGTCTTGGTTTGGGTGTTAAATATGTATAATGTGTATGTATTTAAAAAAAAAAGTATTTAAGTATGTTTATTCAGTTGTCTAGTTACCATACTACAAGCATTAAGCTTACTGTGGGACTAGATGGCGCAGTGTGCAATTGACCACAAATATTTATTTATCTATGTACTTACAAAAATGGTCATATTAGGTTGATAATAAAATAAACGTTTGACAATCGTTTCATTGTGTAATATTATGTCTCGTTGATTTCAGATCGTCTTTGATGGGTCAAGATCTATTTGTCATCCTTGCTGGCAACGCATTGAATATGCATTGAGGCAACCATCAACACCTGAAGCTAGACCACCGCAATCGTTTTCTTTAACTGGATTTACACGTGCCGCGAATATTTCAAGAAGATGTCTCTTCGACAATTGTACTTCAACGCAACTTCGACAAGTGCCCGACAGTATAAAAGCGCACTTATTAAGCTATTATTCTTTTTACATACCAGAACTAGCACGAGTCTGTCGATTTCATATAATGAATTCATCATTTGAGGATTTCTCTGTAAATGTGAGTAATCGCCAAGATAATTTCAGAAACGAGAACTTACGCGAGATAGTTATGTTGTATACACGAGTGCTTGAAAGAAAAGGTAATGTTGACTTTGAAAGGCTTCATGAAATAAGTGAAGAAGATCTCCATTTTTGGACTGGAATGAACCATAACTAGTTTGAGAGTATCTTACAAGAAACACCGTCTTTACGACAAACTAATAAGTGCAATACTGTATTGGGCGTATACCTATGTAAACTTAGATCAGGTGAACCTCACGTAAGACTGGCATCTTTGATAAACACATCGAAAACGTCTTTACAACGCATGTTAAAGCAGGCTAGACGATGTCTCAAAAATGAATACCTTCCTCGGCATCTCGGGTTTGACCACATCAGCCGACATGAAGTGATCGAAAGGAATAGGACACTTCCGAATTATATTTTTGGTAATGAAGAGCGAACAAAGGCCATTTTAATTATCGACGGCACTTATTTATTTATTCAAAAATCTTCCAACTTTCTCTTTCAAAGATTAAGCTATAGCTTACACAAGTATAGCAACTTGATTAAGCCCTTCATGATTGTGTGTGCTGATGGCTACATCATAGAAGTAACTGGACCCTACGGCGCCAGAACTTCAGACTCCGACATAGTAAAACTAATATTAGATAACCATGATGGTCCCATGGAAGAAGCTCCAATGCGATGCTTTTTACACCCAGATGATGTATTTGTTTTGGATCGGGGTTTCCGAGACTGTTTGCCGGATCTAGAGGAATGTGGTTATAACGCTTACATGCCACCGTCTGTAGGACGTAATGAAAGACAATTAAGTACAATAGCGGCAAATAAATCCAGATTGATAACCATGGTTAGATGGGTCGTGGAAACCATTAATGGCACGATAAAAAGAGATTTTAAAATATTTAGACACAAATATTTTAATATAGCGCTAGGCAACGCAATGACAGATTATAGAATAGCTGCAGCGCTTACCAATGCAACTCATCCAACATATGAAGACAGCAGATTTACTGAAGAGTTTATAGAGATGATTGAAAGAAATAGGGACAGGCCGAACCTATTAGCCGATTACGTCGATGAACATCATTGGGATCGACAAAGAATTGTGTTTACCCGAATGGATGCAACACACCCCAATCTATCGGATTTTCCAAGAATGGATTATGACCAATTAATTGTGTTCGCAATAGGCACATACCACGTAAAACTTGCAAGGTCCTACTGTTGCGAACATATTAGAGGAACTGGGGTTTTTTCAATTGAAGTTTTTAGACACCCCGAAAGGATAAATATTAATAACGAAGAAAGTACATTAATTAGGTGTCGAATCCATTCCAGGCACGTCGGGACAAGAACATATTACTGTTATGTTTTATATAACACGAATAGGATTTCGGAATACTGTTGCAGCTGTATTCATGGTCGCCGCACATTGGGCAGTTGTGCCCACATAATAAGCATTATATATTATCTGGCCTGGGCCAGGTACCAAGACGACCTTATGCAACCTGCTGGGTTCTTAGATGATATATTAATAGACATTGAAAATAATTGAAATACATATTTTTCCCACAGTATTTGTTTTTTTTTTTAAATAAACGACTTAAAAAAATAAATAATCTGAGACAAAATAGGCACATTCAACTGTAAAAAGATTTCACGACAAAAGTATCTTGACATATGATTTACAAGCTGTGAAATATAAGATTTCAACTTGATAGGTTCATATAATCGCTACTTATATTTATTATTGTCCTATGATTATTATTATTAATATATTGCTGTTGAAAAAACTGATAAAAATAACAACTTATTCATTATTAATATAATGCTGTGGAAAAAACTGGTAAAAATAACAAGTTATTCACGATTTTTCCATATATACTTTGTTCGTCTATAACTCATATACCCCATGGATATGGGCAATTTTTTTTCGGTGGGGTAAATTGTGCATTTTAATAAAGCTATTGATACCAGATTTGTCTAAATCGACTCTGGGTTTTTGGTCCATACATTTTTGGACCATCACTTTTGAATGGAGAATTTAAAGGGCTTCAAAATAATACCATTCTGGTTTCGACAGGATTACAATATTAAGGGTAGATGTTTACCCCTTAGATACCTTTTTTAACTCCTCTCATATTTAACTGCCTTAATGAAATAAAGTCATTTTCAATGCGCCGGAAGATCTTGGGACCATGAGTTCTGTGTATTTAAAAAAATTATTCCCCCACAATTTTTAGTAAACGTTGAAATTTTATTAATACAATAACACGGGACTCAATGCTGAAGATATTTTCAAGGCAGTGGTTCTGCGAACTTTGAAATATTACCGTCTAACAAACTCCGATCGTTCAGGACTTGACGATACTTATATAAAATCGAGGTAAATACTTTGTATTAATATATTTCTGTATATTTTTACTTTAGATTTGTATCTACAGCGATGTATCAGAAAAATGTGGTCATATTTAATTTTAAGAGTGTGATACAGACCATCAAACTAAACAATTTTCTTCATAGGACCAACATCGTAATTGCCAAAAATAATCAGCTGTTCCATTCATTTGGGTCGAGGTCTGTATTGAATTTTTGTATAGGACCACACATTTCGGATACACGCTGTATGTGTTTGTTTTCGTAGAAGTTTGTCGTGCACTGTTGCCATGCTCTCGAATATCATTCCCGAGGACGTCTTTGAAAATAAATATAAGAGTATCTCGTATCGTGTGTCGTGACGCCACAAGTTATATGAGAATAGTTCATAATTATTGTTCATGTTGTTCGCAAAACCAAACACACCGGTGTACATCTCCCGCCTGCATTACACCACTAAGGCGGAGGACATCATGGAGTACTAGAATCGCACCGGAACGTCAACTTCAAGGCGTTCGTAGTGCGTGTACCTGATGAAATGATAACAATGATAATAGAACTAATTTATTTAATATTATGAATGTTAGCACACTTGATAGCTGATAAAAAACAAGAGAGTGCTCCAGACACTCTTGACAACTGACACGACTATGTGTCAGACTCCTTTATAAATTGGTGTAGGGTCCATACTTTCATCATCCTCTCCTGGACCCAAACGCTTCAAAGTCAAGCCCATTGATGTGGTGAACCCTACATGCTTCGGACGATGGAGCCCTTTTGTTAAAACATCGGCGATCATGTCTTTAGTTAATCGATATCGAACAGCAACTTGATTAGCAGCAATCTTCTCTCGAACGAAGTGATAACGAACATCAATATGTTTGCTGCGTGGTTGGTACATGGTGTTACCTGAAAGACTAATTACACTTTGATTATCACAGAAAAGTGTGATTGGCGTACCTTTCATTTTGGGTGCAAACTCTTCTTCCAGCTGTTTTAAATAAACTGCTTCTTGTATTGCAGAAGCCATTGACATAATATATTCAGCCTCTGTGCTGGGTAATGCTATAGTTTGCTGTTTTTTTGAATTCCAGGTTATGGCTGCTCCCTGAAATAAAAATACATAGCCTGTGCAAGACCTTCGGTCTTCTACATCATTTGCCCAGTCTGCATCACAATAGCCATAAATATTTTCATTCATATTTTTCTTGAAAGTAAGTTTCATATTAATTGTACCTTTAAGGTACCTCAAAACCCGTTTCACAGCTGCCCAATGTTCACCAGTTGGTTGGTTATTAAATCTGCTCAAAGAATTTACTATATAAGTTATGTCAGGGGCCTTACTCCCGAAACCGATTCGATTTTGATTTGGTTTTCGATTCGAACTCGCTTCTGATCCGAACTGATTTAAAACCTTACTCCCGAACCAATTCGAATCGTAAACCAAGATCGACATAACGTTCGAATCTTATCAGCGTCGTTAGCCGTATCCAGTGGATTACGTCACCGTGAAGTGCTACAAGTCTTTGGTTAGTAATTGAATGTTGTAACTTCTCTATCACTTTCCCACGTAAAAAACGATACCCTAGTCCTTTATTTACACATAACAAACAAAAACTTTTGAAAAAACATATGATTTTTTATAATTTTTGGGAAAAAAAAATTTACCGAACTGCTCTCTAGTATCAAATATTATGCTAAGAGCGCTGTTGTTCAAACGTTTATTAGTGTGTCTGCTGCTATAAGAGTTAATTATTTAATTTCAATTCATATCTTCACAAGCTCGCCAACAGACAAAACAAAAATGGGAAGAGGTCGCAATATTATTAAATTCCTCTGGCGCAACAAAAGACATGCAAGCCATGGGCAAAAGTAAGTTAAACACAGTTGAGATAACGTAAATATTTATGCTATCCGAATGCATGGTAATGGTGTACTGTCTTGTTTGGTTAAAACGTACATATAATTTGAAATGTCACTTCTTCTGGTTGGTTTCTTCTTGTATGGTGTTAAATCGTCTACCAATACATCAAACAGCTCCCTCGACAAAAGAATTTCTCCCAAATTCTTCCGAATCCGTTTCCATACCCGGGTGATATAACGATTAATCCTTTGCGTATTTCTTCTTGCACGAATAACCATACGATTTGCTTCCTCAAGAACATTGAAAAACAACGCAAGACGAGCCATAATAATAATGAATTTGAAGAAATATAGCAGTAAATGACACTCAAAAACCTCACTCGATCTGAAAAAAGTAGCTTCTTTGCTATCATGTAATTTGACGTTTAGTTTCGATCCAACAACTCGATAATCAACTGTTAGATGGCGTGTGGAGTACGTATTTTTCGATCCTAACGAATCTCTCGATCAAAATTAGTTTCGCTTTTAACTACCGCACGAACGTGCCGGATTCAAGAGTATGAATCGGTATTGAATTCGAATAGAATTCGATTGATTCAGAACTCGAAGCTATCGGGAGTACGGCCCCAGGTTTCAAAATTCCGCTTTGCCCGAATAAAAATCTGGGAATGCTGCTACCTACCAACATTATATAAAAAAAGTTAAATATATTGTAACGGCGTGCAGCCTTCACAAAAGTTTTCTTCATGTTTTCTGAAGCCCACTTGTAGCACAGCCAAGTTACATCCTCATTAATATGTAGACTGGGGTCATAAGCGGTGTTTATCATGTTTGTACTGAGAAACCATTCATCCCGTATTCAGCACGGACGAAGTATTTTTTTAATGAAGGCTCCTCTTTCAGTTAAACATTCAGCATGATTCCGGCTATTCACGTTTTGGAGAGGACTGTGGTATGTAGCAATGCTATGTACGAGTATTTTTTAAAGGAGTAGGTACCTAAATTGGTATTTGTTGTGGTGTCAAAAGTAATTAAGGCTAGGTTTTCCGGGCCTGTGGGCCTTTCAAACGCTACCTCCGCCTCCCCCAATTGCAGAGCGACGTATTTATTTACGATGCACTGCCGATCATTTCGCGCAAAATCCATGCCACAGCATAAAATATTCCCAGTTGATCAACAGAACTAGTTTTTCTTAGGCTCGATTTTGTTCCATAAGTTTTCATTTTATGGGACCTATACGGTGTAGTGAACTAAAAGGATTACTTAAAATGTCCTGTGTACCTGATGGGCGTTTTCACATTAATAACAGATAACGACACCAACCCGATACCGATATGTCGGCAGCTATACTGATATCAATTCGATACCGATATTATTATTATCGGCCCGATGATATTGGTGAATATTGATGACCATCGCGACGCACCAATCAACCATAGTACCTACCTACTAAGTATCGACGTCTCGAAGTCGGTGCGAAAAAGTGTGTTCGAATTTCATTCGTTATAAAAGGAACTCTTGTGCATAATTGTATGCTTCTAGACCCAGTAGTGTAGGTAGTACGTTGTCTGACAGAGTTTTTTTTTTAAATAAGTGAATTTATGACAAAAATTGCGAAATTCCATATAAACTTTCATACCAATTTTTTTTTTTTTTTGAGGGTTGGAAATCATCAAATGACTTCTCCCGCTCTGGGCAGAGCGAGAGGGTATGTCAGACTTTTACTGACTAAAACCCACCCATGTTCCTTCCGTTGCCTGTTTGCCGGGGCCGCGATATCCCTTTCGGACAAACCCGCAACCCCAGCAGGCATTGGTCTTTCTACCCCGTCAGTTGGTGCTGACATCTCTTTGAGGCGCGCGTGGAACACAACGTGCCTGGTCCTTATCGGACGGCGAGCCGCCCATTGCTCACCGTCCGCAAGCCCGCGCCTACGGTGGCCGGAAGTCAGCTCTCGACTCCCGACGCCAGCGCGTGCAGCTTGCATCTCCCTCGCGAACATAACTGCTTCGCAGAAGTAGGTGACGGCCTCCCATGTACTCTCGCTTCGAACCATGGCCTGAACCAGGGCCGGACGCGAAAGATCGCCGCCGCCGATCGCCTCCGTGAGGACACGGCGGTGCTCCGCCCAAGCCAGGCAGACCTCCACCGTATGCTCCACCGTGTCCTCCGGGCGATCCACACAGTGGTGACACCTGGGCGTTTCCTCCCGCCTTATGCGGAACAGGAACCTCCCGAAACAGCCGTGTCCGGTGAGGACCTGCGTCAGGCGGAAGGTGAGGACGCCGTGGCGTCTCTCAAGCCACTCCTCAAAGAGGGGACTTATCGCCACAATTGTGGCGTGCCCAAAACTTTCATACCCTAAAACCCTATTATTTTTTACCCTTAAGTGACAGACATTAAAAAAATCATGAATTTAAGATTATTATTAATTAGAATAGACTAAATTTGTCTTACTGTTTCGCTTAAACTATGACCATATTCTTTTGTTTTGTGTGTTTCCCACCGCTCATGAAGATCCGTAAATATTGACAGCTACATATGAAGTAACAATTGCCGTACTTTATTATCAAGGGACGTACCTCAGGCTACAGCTATAAATTTATCGAATCTATTATTCTAGGACATCGACATTTTAGAACGACATTTTATCGTATACAGTAGCGCTAGTGACAGTGACTTTTTGTATTCAAAACTGAAAGTTGTCTGAGCCAATACGATAAAATCCCGGATTCAACAAAAAAGTCGTGTGTTGCTAATTTGCTCCGCTATTCGAAAAATATCATTACGATTTTTATCGTGTTCCACACATTTGGTCGTGTTAATATAGCACCTTTCTTTAAAACAGCGATTTATTTCTAATAGAGAAAATATTTTTTTTTTTTTTTCTGTTGTCGCCAGAGTGAAAGGTGTTTTAAATATTAATATACAACCGACAACCGGAAACATTGTATACTATGTATTTATTTATGTAAGATATGATAGTAGTAAATACAGTTCGATGGAGAATGAATATAGTAACATGGACGAATCTGATTAAGAAATCTTAGAAATATGTGTTTTATTACAATTTCTTCACAAAAGACGATAAAGATTATATACGACTCGCACTTGAGTATAATTTTATCGATAATAATCTGTAATGTGTGTAACACTATTTTAAGATGACAATTAAACGTCATCATATCGTATACATAATGTCACACTTTCGAAAACAATATTATGAATTAAAATTATAATATAATTACGAGATTTTTTTTGAGCTATCGCAATTTCATATTTAATGTGTTCCTTTTTTATTAGTTTTTTTTTTTTTAACAACGGCATAGGGAGCGAATTTTTAAATGTAAATTTTTGACACAGGTCCACCGTCGATGACGTCCCGCAGGACTCTGAGCGCGAGCCGATTTAGTCTGATTTACTATTTATGGGTTTATTTAAAAAAAAACTTCTAAGATCCAAAATTCAACCTTTAATTTTCCTCGAAAATACGATTACCTCATCCTACATGCAATGTTCATATGATTTTGTGCTGTAATTAGGAAATGAGACGAAAAATGGTTTTGAAATCGACCCTGTTTCGGATTATTTTTTTATCGATAAAATTAAAATTTATCGTGTTTGAACCATTCATTTCCCTCCAACAAGGATGTATATATAATATATATATTTTTCAGGACCTAAATACACTAATTTGACTATTTAAAATTGATTCTAAAACAGGCAAATTCGGATAACTCCCCGTTAAAACTGTTAAAACGCAGTGGACGGTCGTCAATCGTGCTTCGAAAGAAGAAGTAACCATTCACTCCAGACTTGAATATTGATACCTGTTTAAAAATAGACAGTTTCATTGTTGCAGAAGTTCATTGCACTACAAGTTTCTAACTATCTACGATATCAGCAACTAAGCCCTAGTCTAGACTATGGGCAATGATTCTAAATCACAGTGGAAACAGTTTGAGCAGGCGACAATCTTCCAATTTCAAAACGGTAGCCGTTCTGAATTTCCACAGTTCGAAATTCAAAACTCGAAATTCAGCATTTTGTAACGAAGTGTCTGGTAGTGTCACCAAGATTTTTTTTAAATTAAGCAGATTTTCCATGTGTCTTTTGTGCATCAACGTAGAAAAACACGTCAAGCTATATTTTATAATTATGTACTTCGATACCTATAGATGTAGCCACAAAGTAAGTAGTATTTGCGACTTGACGTGTTGACAGAATTCAAATAACCCAATGTGTTTTTTTTTTTAAGTGAAAACTTCTTTAGGCGCGTTGAGCACTTTTTGGGTGAACAAAAATCATGGAACTCGCGTCATCGTCACCACTTCTTTAGGCGCGTTGAGCACTTTTTGCGTGAACAAAAATCATGGAACTCGCGTCATCGTCACCGAACGCTTTCATGAGCTATATGTATACTGTTTATATATGTATATGTTTTCACTTCTATCGGCAGTCCCCAAAGACTGCCCCGCATTTTTTTTATTAAGGCCGATCTCTCTAATCCTAAGCTGTCATTTTGCGCATGACAGCTTTCAACTGGCAACTGATGAGCCGTCCCAAAACTTTGCGTACGACCCTGGATATCCTAGTCCCTATTTACATATTCGCCTCTGTTTGTCCAACTATTTTAATATAAAACGTTTACTTACGTAGTCAAATTATACAAATTAAAGTATTTAGGTAATTGCCTACTGAGTTTAGATTTAGAAGTAATTGCTAGTTATAACGAGTTAAATTCTACGATTACTGCCTTTATGTTCTAGTCACTAGTGGTGTGTGTGCTTGCGACTGCTGAGCCTGTGGTCAAGTAAGGTATTTTTGCCATGGTTTTAGTGTAAGTCTAATTAATGTTAGATATAGGACCTGGGAAGTGACTACCTAGAGGGCGACTAATAGAGATGTGCTTTTTTTTTTTTTTTGAGGTTGGGAAATCATCAAATGACTTCTCCCGCTCTGGGCGGAGCGAGAGGGCGTGTCAGACTTTTACTGACTAAAACCCACCCGTGTTCCTTCCGTTGCCCGTGTGCCGGGGCCGCGATATCCCTTTCGGACAAACCCGCAACCCCAGCAGGCATTGGTCCTTACGGACCCCGTCAGTTTGGTGCTGACTAGACGTGTTCTTGCATTCAATCTGTGAAACGTACTAGTTCGGCGTTCTAGTACTATTAGTACACTAATTGAATGAAGAGTATTACGAGTATTGCTTGGATGGTATCACAGGCTCATAGGTGTTTACATCGAACTTTAACAATTAAATCGTATCTACTATCTAAACTAAATTCAAAATGGAAACTAACTAGAACGTAGGTACTTATTATTCTAAGAAAACATTTTTTTTTTATCTGTAACCTCGCATGCCTATAAGTTTCGAAAGAAATAAACCAAAATACTTAAACTATTTTCGTAATAAAGATCTAAACACCTTGGCAAATCTTTTTTTTTTTTTTAAAACGTCCAAATCAGAGGTATGAAGTTGTAAGTTTGAGAAGTCAAAGTGAAACAGGAGTCAAGAGTGCGTCTAGGTCGTCGCTCCCTCGCAACCGGTCCGTTTCCCGCGCGATCCATGAATCGAGAATATGCGTGATCTCTGCGGATCCAAGTCCGAGCGACCGATCGGACGGAACGTGATCGAAACGAAGTACTAAATGACCGAAGTACTATTAAGCTTACGGAATAGTTCATTCTAGTACAGTGTCGTGAATGAATTCTTAATAGTACATAGTACATGTACTACACAAGCCTAGTGCTGACATCAATAGAGATGCACCTATGGATTTAGGAGTATTGTCCTATGTTTTACTACTTACCTTTAATTTATTCTGTTAATTTATTAAAATGAACACATTTCCCTGTCTTTATTATTCTAGCGTATGGCACTCGTGGGTTGCAGCTGAAAATCAGGGTCAGGTGGTACATTTTGTGTTGCCATCTGATATTTATGCTGAGCTGAGGGCCCTTTTGGCATTATAATCATTGTTTTCTGTTTTTTTTTTTTTTGTTACAAGGTGTATTTTTCTGCTGTAATGCCAATAAACGCATTTTTCTTTCTTTCTAATTTCTAGTTTGCGGAATCCATAGATACCACCTTCCGAGGTTCGTCTGAGATTATTCATGGGTATTTTTAACCCAACACCGTTGGCTTTATGCAGACGGTTTTTAATAATTATAATTGAGATAACGTTCTACCTTCTGTTTCCGTGTGGTGCCGGACGTTAAGAATAGTACCATCCCATTTCTTCCCGTGGGTGTCGTAAAAGGCGACTATGGGACTCACTAGAGAATGGGCAGCAACGTTCTCTATGCATTTTATCACCATACTGCGATCGCCAACCCGCCTGCCAAGCGTGGCGATTATGGCAAACCCCCCCATTTGTGGGAGGTCTATGTCCAGCAGTGGACGTCTTTTGGCTGAAATGATGATGAATGATGACTACCTTCTGGTTAAGATCTATACAGATGTTAATTAATGTGGCGTTGTGTGCAGAGCAGCGGAGTTGTTTGTGCCAAACGTGATAACTGGATTTACAGTTAATTTGAGAAGGCCCTCTATTGTTGACTTCGTTATGTTGGTTATTTAACATAAAACAATATTACGCCTGTTTTCCCCTAAAGGGGTTGTCAGAGGTATGTAGTAGTATTTATCCATATTTTCCCAGTTATGTTTAAGTCCCTGGTAGGTGTACTTGTAGTAGTATTGCGTTTAATATTTTCCTCGAGTGGAAACCGCGTACAGTCCGACACAACTTACAATTTGAAAATATTCATTCATTCATTTCAATTTTACGAATGTATTTGGTTATATGACTTCACAAGTTATTGCGTTTTCGTAAAGATCATTTTCACCTAAAGCGGTAATAAAGGTTGGTGATTTTGAAGGTGCACTCAGTTCGGATGGTGATCGGTTTTACGAATTTTGCCGATGCTACATATAAGTTGTGTCGTACTGTAACGGTAAGTGTAGAGTGAGAAACCGGTCGCCGGTCCAGCTAGATGGACCGAAAGTCTACTGGCAAAGATTGGATGCCAAATATTGAAAACCGGATGTTGTGTCGCAGCTCGGGGGAAGCCAGCTGTGAACTACGATATGAGGTGATTGCTATAATAATAAAGACTCTTTGTTCATTAATTTAAAAAAAAAGTAACTATAACAAAAAAAAAAATATTAAGAGAAAGTAATTGATTTTTTGTTTACTTGTATGTTTGTTTGTTACGCTTTCACGCTAAAATGGCTGAATGGATTTGGATGAAATTTGACACATGGGTAGACCATGACCTGGGTTAGGACATAGAATATTTTTTATCCCCATATTCTTACTGAATCGATACTTATGCGGGTGAAAGCGCGAGGCGCAGCAAGTAATAGATAAAATTGAGGAAAATTAAGGACCTCCCCTTAGGTAAAAGCCTACTCTCTTTATTGCCACACTGATTGCTATAAACTGGGCTCAAAATACATGAGGCTCAGGGCTGTTACTGACCGAAAACGGACCGATATTTATCCACCAGAAAAAACAACTTCTAACATCATTGATAGCGTGCGTAACTTATAAGTATGCCAGAAAAACCTTTTTAACCAATAGGTATACATACAATCAATCTGCCTAGCCTTTTCCCAACTTTGTTGGGGTCGGCTTCCAGAGTAACCGGATGCAGCTGGATACTGTATTTTACATGGAGCAACTGCCTATCTAACCTCCACAACCCAGTAACTGGGTAATACGATACCCCTTGGTAAGACTGGTTCTCAGACTTTCGGGCTTCTGACGACCCGTAACGACTGTCAAAGATCCACGAATGACAGCCGGGACCAACGGCTTAACGTGCTTTCCGACGCACGAAGGAGTCTCGGTCTGTTAAGATGGTCACCCATCCACAGACCAACCCCGGCAAGCGTAGCTTAACCTGGTGGATCGAACCGTGTGGCTGTTATTACTTAGCCACAAGCTCCTCAATAGTATACATACAATATGGTTAATTGAATCTAAGTTTGTATATAAAACCGCCCACGCTGGGCCAATAATTGAATCAAGTAATCCAGGTTCTTAGGTAAATACGTATAGGTGTAGTGTAGTGTTCCAATACTATTGCTGGCTATTTGGCTAATAAACACAGATTGCTTTTACACCTGCAGTTTGAGACGCAATAAAACAGTTCTATTTGAAAGTCGTGGTTACGTAAGTAGAAGGTAAGTTTAGACGCAGAAGAACGCTTATATCGTTTTCCCTATAGCGAACATCCAGACGGGACACCTGCCAATCTATTCTGCGAAAATCTCGTCTTAATCTCAAAAAACAATTACGTGAAGTGAGCTGGAAATGAGATGTCAATAATGTTAATCCCTAACCCAGTGGCAGCTCACTTGAAGCTCACGTCATCTAAGTTGATCAATACTAGTTGAGGGAGCACAGCTGTTCAATAATTTACCGTATGATTTAAAGAAGAATCAACATATTTAAAGCAAAACTTACGAAACACGTATGTGATTGTAACGTCACTAACACAACAGAGGCAAATCTGATAATTATGACTACATAAGACTCCATTGGTTTAGGTAATTAAATCGTAAAAAGAGTTTTTATAGATGACACTTTCTTGTTTAAAACCACGATGAAAATAAATTAAATTTATTTTAGATTTTTACAACAGTTTCCTCTTTTATTAATGTATGTTAAACTGTATCATTTATTCTTAAACTACTCTTCCTAGATGTAACTGTTTAAGCACAATTTTTTGTTACATTTATAACAGTTTTATAATATTTTGTAACCTGTCTATTGTAAAGAGCCCAAACTCTAAACGTCAACGAATTATAACGTTGCTAAATTGAAGAGTATAACTGTGACGTAGCATGACAACTGAAGTGACAGGTATTACGTTTAGCCGGTTACTGGACAGCTGTCTCGTTACGTGGTTTTTTAGTTTACTTTATTAAACTACCTAAACCTATGGAATTATATATTTAAGCACTTTGCATCTCATTTTAAGTGAACTGTTATTTATGTGTTTATGAGAAATAAACTGTTTAAACCTAAGTTTTCACAATAAGATGTTTACAGAGTAGATCCGTTGATGTTTATCATCTGCAATTTCAGATGCCTACCTACCCAGTGATAAGTATCGCGGGTGCACTGCCGTCCCATAGACAACAGAGAAAATTGAAATGTCTCATGACTCTCATGAGGCATGAGTGTAAATGGCACCCATATATTTCAAACCGGAAGCGGAAAACAGCGACGCTGCTATAATATTTATACTTTACCTTTTTAATACAAACGTTTCTCTTGAAAACTGCTTGATGTAGGAATTTTGAAGAAAGGTCGTTGCGTTGGAAAATCGTTAGACTTGGATCAGCGGTTAGAACGGCTGCTTTGGCAGAATCATATTATGATAATATTATGAATCACACAAACTGTCACAAATTGACAATTCATAATAATAACTGCGTTCAATTCATATTAAGCAATTCATATGTTTGACAATTTTTGGAACTAACATTTAAAATTTAGAAATAAAAAATAAAAATCTTATTTGATTAATTTAATGAAAACTGTAAAGAAAATTATTCCATAAAAAATACGGTCTTCATTATTTTCATGCGGAAATATGATTCTGATATGAATTGAATTGAATAAGATTCAGTTATAATAGAATGAATATATAATAGAAGGAATTGCTGGGAATTCAAAAAATGAATTGCTTTTAGAGGAATTGCTTGATGTGGCCGCTTTAGACCTCCAGATGGTAAATTTCTATCGGTTATTGTCAGTCAGTATTTCCAATCAAATTACGTACAGTCGGTAGTGTGCACAGAGCGCAGTCCATGGGGTTATCTTGCCTTATGTTTACGACAGCCCCGAGTCTACCTTTATGGGATGTAAGCAACGCGATTTAAGTGCGAACTTAAGTTTATTGACAGTAAATGTCGATAACTTTACGTTATCGCAAATGAGTGCCGGGAAACGATAGCTTTTAGTTGACTTCGGTGTATTTGAGATGGAACTTATTAGCTATGTAAATGTGAGATACCTAGCTACTTATGTACCGAACTTATTACCTATCGAACAAGATCAACATTCAAAATATAAATCAACAACATTTAATCAACGGAATTTCGCTTATAAACTATGTAGATGACTAGATTAGACACAATATTTAACCTTCAAATGGTCAATTAGAATAAGTTAGTACCCTGCACGCGTAGCATGACCACTGTAGAAACGGGCTTTGTCGACGGAAGAATAGACAAAATGACAGTTAAACAATCACAATGAACGCGGCGAACGAGCTCTGCTCTGATGAAAATAGAGAATGCTCATATAATAGTATAGGAAAGTAAATACTTATTCCATGCTGAAAATACAGAGAAAACTAATTTTCCCAGATATGAGACCTAGCTAGATCGATTTGTCACCCCGTAAACCCCTATATTGCAACTTTCTTCGAAATCGTTAGAGCCGTTTTCGAGAACGTGATTACAAATATATATTTATTTATTTATTTAAAAACACATACAACTATCATCACAGGCTTACCTAATACCCGCAGGAGACGCCCCGGGCGTCGGGAGTCGAGAGCCGACTTCCGGCCACCGTAGGCGCGGGCTTGCGGACGGTGAGCAATGGGCAGCTCGCCGTCCGATAAGGACCAGGCCCGTGTCGACGGCGCGTTGTGTTCCACGCGCGCCTCAAAGAGATGTCAGCACCAACCGACGAGGTCGAAAGACCAATGCCTGCTGGGGTTGCGGGTTTGTCCGAAAGGGATGTCGCGGCCCCGGCACACAGGCAACGGAAGGAACACGGGTGGGTTTTAGTCAGTAAAAGTCTGACACACCCTCTCGCTCTGCCCAAAGCGGGAGAAGCCATTTGATGATTTCCCATCCTGAAAAAAAAAAAAAAAAAAAAAGGTTAGATTATATATATATATATATATACAGGGTGTCAGGGACATCGACGCGAAGCCTGTTATCATGGATTCAATACTTGACTCTGAACCCCCCTGCGTAGAATTTTTTTGTCGGTTATTTACAAAAAATCTGCTGTTTCATAGAAGAATGCAATACCTATGCGGTCAAAATGTATGGAAAAGCTGTTTTCCAAATTTCCATGTTATGTCCATGTCCGTCTGTCTTTCTGTCCGTCTGTCTGTCTGTCTGTCTATCCGTCTGTCTGTCCGCGGCTTAGCTCAGAGACGATTAGTACTAGAAAGCTGTAATTTCGCATATGTATACATATTAATCATGCCGACAAAGTGGTAAAATAAAATCAAGAAAAATATATGTTTTTAGGGGAGGTATCCCCTACACGTAAAGTGGGGATGTTTTTTTTTCCCTCATCTACCCCATGTTGTAGGGTATAGTTAGAAAGGTCTTTCAAAAATATTGTGAGTTTGTCAAATCCATTTTTGGATTCAGGGATACGTTTGCGAAATATTAAGCTTTTAACTGAATTTTTTGGTTAGAGTCAAGTGTCCCCCTCCCCGCCTTCTAGTTAAATGGTTGTACTTGGACTTATGAAAAAATTCACAGCAGTAGTATATATAACGAAATTAAAAGGAAAACTATCAGAGCTAAGTAGGCTTGACAGGTTAACGAGTATTAACCGACCAACTTAAATTTGCGGTTTGAAAAACATGATCTCCCATACATTCCGTATGGGAGAACATGTTTTTCAACTACAATGTTAAGTTTGTTCTTGGGATAAATTCATCCCAACTACGGAACCGTTTATTGTGCGTGGTCCGACACGCACTTGGCCGATGCCCCATCCTAGGAATATCTCATACCATAACCGCTAACTAACCCAGAATAGGAAAACTATGTGTATCAAAATTTTAAGATAAAGAAGCTGCCAGCAATCTTATTCGTCACTAATTTACCAGAAATCAGCAACAGTGTGAATGCGACAAAATAAAAACAAGCATTTCTCCCGAAAAATTACCTCGGAACAAGCCCTACATGTATAAATAAAAGTTTCATATCTCAGAATATATTTCCTAACATTTGTTTTTGTTTTTCAGCGTTCAAACGCTGCAAAACAAAAACAAATATAAAATAAATATATGTTTCTGTTGGCAAATGAAATATGACGCCAAAGCGCGAGGGGTGAGCGCCGAATATTCTGAAAATTGGTAGGGCAGATTGTCCATGTACAATGGGGAATATATTGTGTGTTGAAAAGGGTATAGTTTATATTTTTTCACGACTGACCAGAAAGGAGTGTTATATTTTCAAGGTTCATGTATGTATATGTGCGAGTTTCTTTATTCCACCATAACTTGTAAACGCCTGAACCTGTATCGTGGAATAAAGAAACACAAAACAACCATACATGAACCCTGAAAACAGAATTAAGTACATTAATATTACATACACATTATTATTACATTATTATTTGTCCCAGAGTTAAGGACATTATTACATTTCGTTAAATATTTTCATTAATTACCTGACATTAACTATTACATTTTATTAAATTACATTAAAAAAATTGACATTGATACTACTGAATTATTTTATTTTATTTTATATTAATTTACTTAATTGGCGAAAGCCTCCCATAAATGTATATTTGTACGCCAAATGGCAAAACATGGAGAAACTATAATATAACAATTGTAACATCGCGCACACTGCTGTAACCTATGTTTACTAATAAAGAATATTGATTGATTGATTGATTGAGAATACTCCTTTTTTGGGCAGCTTTTTATGTTCCAGTTCAGCCATGTTTTGGGTAGTTGAGTTTTATACTTTTTATATTATTAGGTGGTGTAAACTGTGTATGAAAAACTACGTCTATAAGAAGCTGCACTACGTTCTCGTCCGCGTTTAGTTGTACAAATAACTCCAGTAAAGCATCTCTCTACGTTAAGTCTGATCTGCTCAGTGCCAGGCTTCGTCGCGTGGTAATCGTTTTGTCTGTCCGTAACATGCTAAACATGGATTTATGCCTTTAACAAGCTCAAACACTCAATCATCTTTTACAAAATGATAGCTTAGTGTTCAATTCTGATAATTTCTACGGGAACAACTAACTGCAGGTTTGAAATCTGGATCAGAACCGCTTCATCAAGTCTCTGACATAAGGTCTGAAGGGTCCAAAGTAACAAGAACCAATCTTTAACACGGCATGAAACCTAATCAATTAGGGCACATGTCATGCATGAGCTTTATTTGAAATTCCACAAATCGGGACAGTCAAGGCAAGCCACTGATATAGCCGGGATATTAAAGACAGACGCACAGTCAACACACATACTTACCTACCTGCCAATACTACCTTCGTTTGTTGGCACCGTTGTGGGCAGACCCCGAGTCAGTCGGCTGCATTGTGGCGAATATACAATACAACCACTACTTAGATATGCTCCGTAGGTAAACAGAACGGAAACTTTAGCGCATATTGAAATGTTTTAGTGGATGCTTGAAATAGTATTAAAAGTTGACATGTGTAGGGTTTTTGAGATCGTGGCTAAGTAATAACAGCCGCACGTGTCGATCCATCAGGTTAAGCTACGCTTGCCGGTGGATGGGTGACCATCTTTACATAGCGAGACTCCTCCGGGCGTCGCAAGGCACGTTCAGCCGTTGATCCGGGCTGGCTTTCTTGTTTTGACAGGCTTTACGAGTCGTCAGAAGCCCGAAAGTCTGACAACCAGTCTTACCAAGGGGTATTGTGTTACCCAGTAACTGGGTTGTGGAGGTCAGATAGGCAGTCGCTCCATTTAAAATACTGGTACTCAGCTGCATCCGGTTAGACTGGAAGCCGACCCCAAAATAGTTGGGAAAAGCGTAGGCAGATTGATGTGTAGCCTTTGTTCCCCAAACAACTGGAAATAGAGAAAAGCAAGAAAATGTCTTTATTTTTATTTTCAAGAGGGGAGGACGGTCTCAATAAATTGAGATAATTATTTACTGGAAGTTGTTAAACAACTTAAAGCGCTTATATTTAAAGCCTCGATGTTCGTTAATGAGACCCTTCAAAGTCGATCCTATTTTTGTACTCATCAAATAACTTCACCGAAAATAAATACAACATTGTATCGAAACAAATAGCATCAATTTATACCGTTCAAAGAAGACCAGCGTTCAAAATATAGCTTTATCTTCTAAAATATTTATTGTAAACAATGGTCAAAGTAAACCGCGCAAAGAAACTTTGATCAAACCACAATGGAACTTTTATGGCAATTTTTTTAAATAAAGATTAGGGAACTTTGTAATACGGACATTCAACTTGGCACATTATTCTTATGTTTTGTGTTTTCTATGAAAGTCTTGGAATATTAGATTTAATAGCCCACTTTGTTACTTTTGCGAAGTTCAAGGTGGTTTTATATTTTCGGTGGTGTTTAAAATTGTATTCTTACTCAATTTGTATGTTTTCGGTAACTCTTTCAATGATCATGCTTGTTAAAACTGAAACACTTCTTTTGTAAAATATATTATGCTTGACATACCCGTCGGTTATTTTTTGTGAGTTTTTGTGACACATTCTCTCTCTCTCTTTCTTCCTCCCTCACTCTCTACCTCTATCTCTTTCTTTCTCCCTCTCTTCCTCTCTCTCCCTCCCTTTCTCTTTCTCCCTCTCTTTCTCCCTCTCCCTCTCTTTTTCCCTCTCCCTCTCTGTCTCTCCCTCCCTCTCTCTCCTTCTCTCTCTCCCTCTCTTTCTCTCTCTCTTTCTCCCTCCCTTTCTCCCTCCCTTTCTCCCTCACTCTTTCTCCCTCTCTTTCTCCCTCACTCTTTCTCCTTCTCTCTTTGTCTCTCTTACTCCCTCTCCCTCTCTCTCTCCTTTTCTCCCTCTCTTTCTTCCTCTCCCTCTCCATTCTCTCTTTCTCTCTCTTTCTGCCTCTTCCATGCTCATAAGTGTGATGTCCACTCTACATAATACCGTTTAGTTTACCTAATATTAAGGCACAATAATTTCAAACAACTCCTCCACAACAAAAGTGAACAAGTAACATTTCTAAAACCATTCACATTCAAAACAGCATCCGAACAGAAAGGCCGTCAGTTTGCAAAGGCATTCATTTAGTGAATAGTGTCGCGCTGAGATGCTTACGATAGCGGCGGAGGAAGTTGGCCGTCTGGAATGTACAGGGGACACAGATGTGTAGACACGATGGAAATTGTAAGGGAGAGTCAATGTAGAGCTTGCAGCGGATTCGTGAGGTGTAGGAGTAGGACGTGGTTTGTCAGCACTAGTCAGTAGTGTATTGGAATGTACGGAGGACACAGATGTACGTATAAATTATTGACAAAAATATAGACATTGATTGATTGATTGATTACTCCGTGATTACTTTAACCTCACACTGACTTATTAATTGTAAGTTTTTTTAGGAAAATCGTCTACTTTTACAATGTTTGTGAATATGTGAGCACCATTTATCTATCACATAATATATATATACTTTTTTTTTTTTTATCGTTGCCCCACACTTAGAATTTCTTGTTGTATCGTGGGTGCATTTACAAAAATAGAAACTCACATACTCGTACACTAACACCCAAACCCGGAACAACTACTTGCAGACCATACAAATATTTGTTCCGTGCGGGGATCGAACCCGTGACACATTGCGCAGCAGTCGATCGCTCAGCCACTGCGCCAACCGTGTCGCATCGAATTAATCTGTATTTGCTTAATTTTTAATTCTACTGTAATGTAGTAATTTTATTATATGTGTATAATTTTCACATAGATATAATTATGTAATAAATGTATCCAAATATTGCAAAACATTTTTAAAAGAGTAACAACGGTGGAGTTTCTTGCCCATTGTTCTCCATACGAAACTAATTTTTGGAAGGGGCGACTAGAATCAATTACATTTTTCTATATATTGACGTTCAAAAGTGCCTTGAATGTGCCTTTTTGAAATAAAAGATTTGACTTTGACTTTATAGACACGGTGGAAATTGTAAGAGAGGTAACCATTGAAGAGCTCGCAGTAGATTCGTGACGAGAAGGTTGTTTAGCAGCAGTGCATATATTTGAATGTACGGGAGATGCAGATCGATGAGATTTGGAAATAACTGGCGGCAACGTTCATAAACGGTACCGAAACTACAAATTGTAGCACCTGTCTTTCAAATTCAAATGTCATTTATTCAAACTAGGCTGAGAATCAGCACTTTTCGAACGTCAAAATTACATAAGACAGTCCCCCAAAACGCCCACCCTTCACCACTTCCTAGTGCATTAGCTGGGAAGAAGAAGTGGCGCAACAAACTCCCCAGTTTACGTAGATTCTGATTATTAACTCGGTTTGCCTACTTTTTCCATGACTATTTTATAAATGTCAAGAACAAGAGGCCGCTTCCAGTGACTGGTTTTAAAGCTAGTATTGCCCTGTGGCGCTTGGTGTTCGGTATCTAAGCTCAGCCCTTTACCGTCGTGCTCTGCCAGATAAAGAGCTACCTTCTGCGATGTTGTAAGTGTTACAATGGGTTATAACTGGGGTAACACACAGAATAGGCTATAAATTTGTGGGCACTGTTATATATTTATTCAGATTTGAACGAGGAGGTTGATTGGTATTCTCTGATATATACGAAAAAAATGTTCTGATTTGCAGAATGAGTACTTAGTAAATAGTTTGACGATCAATGAGAGAAAAGAACTGTTTGGATTGCCTGGCTCTGTGTAAAGAAGCACCTTAGATGATCATGCCCGTTTTCACTAACACTAAGCAACACTTTGGAGTTTCAATTTTCGGCGCTGAGTCGTGCATTGAAAATCCAACAGCCCGTTTTTTTTAGGCATTCATTTAGATGATGTCCGGTGTTAGTGAAAATGGGCAAGATTGTCGGGAATAAAAATCCTTATGTCCTCCAATTTTGAGTTAATTTTATCGGACAGGACAACTGTAACAAGATGGATATTTAAGTCTCTGCTAAGATCAGACCGTAATGTCACATTATACAAATGTAACGGAAACTGAGAATGTGGATGTTTTGGTACGTTAATCGCGAACAAATAGAAGTTAATGAGCCATCCGGAGTGACTGCCATTCTACGTCAGGATGATGTCACGGAAATGTGTTACGAAGACCTATTTAAGTTGTAAAGGAAAACATCGTCTCCTTACCGCTAAGTAGCTAATTTAAAAAAGAAATTATGCTGCGCAGGAACGCCGTCGAACATTACCTACTTAGTTTTTAACGAGTTGTATATTTGCCTGCTCTCTGCATTAGCTCCGTCTCAGCCTAGCCTTAGCAATCCCACTTTATTCGAAGTCGGCTCTCGTTATTTTTCGCCAGATGTGTGTGTATTGTTCAGGCTAAGCGGCAAAAACGAATAAAGTTACATGAACTCTAAATAAGTTAAACTTTTGTACGAATGCTTTGGTATTACGAGGATGTCTAAAATATAACAAACCGTTACAACTTTGAATTGAAGATGACATTTAAATAAACTGTCACTCGGTGTTCCAAGTTCAAATGGAATTTTGTGACTTAGATAATGGAAGCTAACGTCGATTGTTTTCGGAGAAATGCCAAAGTTTTGAGATATCAAAGGATTCACTACAGTTACTGCGCCTATGTGTACAAATATAGCATTCTGATAGTTAATTTGAAAATATCAAGTCTCTCGTCTGCCTGGATTTCTGGTTTTCCCATACCAACTTCAACACCCTATTACTGTCATCTATACGCTTATTTGTGCCTATTTTTTCCTCTTGTTTTAAGGTATCTGGATGCCCAAGATTCTTAAAATCGGTTAAATACAACATACGGATGAAGTTACTTTTTCCTGTATCGTATTAGTACCAGTAGATTTATTTGTGCAGTAGAAAGTCATTGAGATTCTTTAATTCTATACAGTTGATAATGCAGCGAGCTGTAAGTGATTTAATTTGTGAAATGTTAATGATCTACGTAATTATTGTATGAGGAATGCTTGTACATTAATATTGAGGAAGCATTTTACCATTGAGCGCAGTTTTAAACGGTTTTATTAATGAAATACTGGAGTAAATCCCATTCATACCTCGCGAAATGTATTTACCGATATTGTATAAATTAACAAAATAATAGACATAATTATAATACGGTGTAAGGCTACTTATCCATTAGAACGGAGAGCAAAGGGAGTGGGTACCCTCGTCACAAGCTACACGCTCACGCAACGCGCGGAGAAAACAAATGAAAAAAGTTGTTTAGACAGTGATACAAGTCACCGCGACCACGACATGTGGAGCGACGGAAGACAACAGGTGAGAGAAACAGGGCCTTAGTGTACCACTAAAGCATAAGTCAGCCCATAATGTTCCCACTACTGGGACTCAGGCCTCCTCTCTTCTAGAAGCAATGGGCTTTAATCTACCATTCGGCTCCAGTGCGGGTTGATAGATGTCACATGCATTCATATTTTGGTTCTAGAATATGCCAGTGTCCTCACAGTGTTTTCCATCACCGTTTTGAGAGTAGTGCAGTGGTGATAAAATTATTTACACAAAGTAAAGCGCCTGCCAACCCGACGGCCAACTCGTAAGTCCACTGCTTCCAAGCAGCTTTGAAGCAAGGTGACCCAGGGGTTACGGCCAGTAAAGCGGAGACATTAATTCCGTGCAATTCTGTTGGTTGACGTTTTTCTTGTTCTGCTGCACCTCATGATGGATTTCGTCTCGCTTATCGGGATGGTGGGCACCATGGGCTGCTTTCAAATCCGACAAGTCATGATACTCACCCGGTTTTTGAAACACAAATCAACGAACTATCAAAATAAAATCATCTCAATTGATTATATTGACTATTGATAATTCAGACAACCAATCACGGTAGTTGACATGCATTTGATAATTTGCTAGATTATTTTTGTGTTATTAATGTTCTAGAAACTGGGGACAGGTAAGTCCGATGCACTTGATCAGTCAGAGCGCAGAGCTACCAACACTGTTCGTTGTCATCGTAGGTATAACAAAAAGAAAAGAAATTAAGAATTTAGTGTTGATCTTATTAAGATGATGCAAAGCCAACCAAACAAATGAAAAACTGTGTTACTCATTTTACTTATTCCAAATCAATAATGCCCCCAAATATTATTTCCAACTCCCTCAGTTTGTTTCGCTTCGTTAAACATTTGTCTCTACAAGTTGTTAACAGCCTTAGGGAGATAGTACATTTTCTATTCTATTCTATTTTTTAATAAATGGCAAGCAAAGCCGATGTCGACTATTCTGCCAAAGTCTAAAGTGCGTTGATAGTACATTTTATTTTGTTACAAACTTCTATCACTAGCTGACAAGTGACAACTAACTTAAGTCTAGCAAAACGAATTATTAGTTCCAAACTTTAAGTGAAAAGATTTTCAGAGGGACAAAGTTAAATTTTTTATACAAAATAAAGGCATTATTTTTACACGACTACCCAAAAAGTAGTGTTATGGTTTTTTAATATATTTTATCTTATTTTGTTTTTATTACTAAGATTACTGCCTGACGAATGCTACCTTGGTGTTAAGTATGAGGTCCTGGGTTCGATTCCACGGTCGGGCAAAGTGATATTGGGTATTTCTCAGTAGCAGCCCGGAGTCTGGACTTGTACCCAGGCGATTCCAATAGGCCCACTCTATTACATGGGACTTAAGCATAACTGGTGAAATGTGGGTGTACTATACATAGGGACATGTCTGCCTAACCTTTCGGAGATTACAGGTGTGATGTTATGTGAATGTAAACTATTAAGGCTATTGTTGGCCAAGAAATAGGTAATGGTTCCGCAACATAGTAGTAGTTTTCAGAACATTGTGAAAGCAGCAATTTCCTTTTGACTTCATATTGACTTAAAACTTCCAATTGACTTAATATTTTTTTCTGTAAGTTGAATTAATTACCTATACTTATTTCCTCTCGAAAATAAAACCGTCTGGAAAAACATTTTATGTGGTGTAGCGGCATCTACATCGCTACATGCGAACTACGCATCAAAGACCTGACGTCACACAACATCCTGACGTCACACAAATCCTGCATCGCGCAATTAGAGTTTACCGCGCGATAAACATATATACAAGCTTCCCAACTTCAACCTCTGGGCAGTTGCCCGCCAGACACGACACCCGTCTGGTCGGAGGATCCTCCCTTTTCTATGGTGGATGAGTGAACTTTACACCCAGTTCCTCATACCCCTAAAGTGGCCTATTTCCTTTTTGTAATTTATCCAAAACGAATTCTGAAATAGCAACCATTTCCTTGCTACGTGCCTTTCAATATTTATTGGTCACGTTTATAAGAATTTAGATACTTACACGATATCTTCATAGAGGCCGACCCTAGAATGAAACTGCATATTTTAATTGCATTGTTATGAACTCTATAGTGTGGATTATGATTATTTAAAAGTTATTAGGTTAACAATAAAAGCTGGTTTTGGATCCTTATAGTTAATTAGTAAAGTCTGTGTTGTGGCCATGACAAAACGCTAAAGCTTAAATACCTACTCATGACTATAAATAAGCAAAACTTAAACTTACAAACGCCTAATTAAAGGCAACTCCTGCGAACGTCAAAAACACGGCAAACACTAAAACATTTAAGACACACCTAGGTTTTTAATTAATCGGCAGCGAGGTAATTAGCAAGTTGTGTGAACGAGGCACAGGGATTCACTAGTTTATATTACAAGGTGCTGACATGGTTCAGGCGGGCCCTGTATTACACAAATTCAAACGTGGACGCTCAACTATGTTAGCCGAGATTAGATTTAGTTTGAAGCTGTTTAAATTACGGTTGCTTAGTTAATTAAGAAAATTCGGTAGGTGCCCAGACAGTCAATTTCGTCGGTATTATTAAGTAAAAAATAGTAAGAAGGTCGGACCTCGGAACGACTTTTTTTTTGAAAATGGAATTTAATAATCTGGCTTTTTTTGTTTCCAACAAAAATGTTTTTAAAAAATAAAACGTTTATTTTTTCATTTGTTACAGGCATTCTATAACATTTTTCGTGCAAACCAGCCAGAGGTTTTACTATATTTTATTAGAAATGTTAAACCTATTTGCTTGGAAATATTGTAAGCGAGAGCCAGGCGCACACTTTATGAGATGTACGAACAAAAGGTTCGGTTTTATGAATGTTAATGGGTTTTGTAAATAGAAACCATTTCATGAATAAACCGTAAAGTAACGATTTAGTTATTAAGTGTAGAATTTGTTAAGCTTTACCTAAGTACCTAATATTTTGACAGAGAGTTCAATCTGTGAGGACTTTCCGAATTTACTAATTTCTAAGATTTGAGACAGGTGTCTGGTGTCTGCAAACTGAGTAAATTGGTGATAGTCCTTTGAAAAGGACTTAATTTTAATGTTTGCTAGAATTGAATGATAATTGAGTATTCTACTACTAATCCTATTCATGACTTTCAGACCATTTAGATAACATTTACAAAGAGGTTCTTCTGAAAAGGGGCATAAATTACTTTAAGAATAAGCGTACTCAATGTAGTTCATTGCCCTTTTCCAGAATGAATTCTCGTTGTGTTCTTAGCACAAGCATAAGCATAATCAATTAACCCCCTCCCCCCCCTTTATTTATTTTATTTTATTATTTTTTATTCATTTATTTCATTTTAATTACTTATTATTTACATTTTTAAATATTGTTATAAAAACCATACAAAATCATTTAAAAATAAAAAAAATAGTGGCCCATCGGCATCAGGAACAGGGTCCAAGATGCCGGTGGTCAGGGCTCTAGAGAGAGGAACCTCCTCACGATGCGTGCCGTGTCTAGAAGTACTGCTTTCTGAATCAAGCCCTTGACCCAGCCGCGCAATGAGAGCCTCCTGAGGTGTCGGTCGAGGCTCTCCGCTATTAGGCAATTAACTGTTACGATTATCGGTATAATGATTGCAGAGTCCACGTCCCACTTGTCGACAACCTCGTGTGCTAAGTCGAGATACTTGATTTTTTTATCTTTCTCAGCTTTCACGAGATTCTCATCATGAGGGACAGCGATATCAACAATCATTGCACGGCGCTCTCGTCGATCTATCACCACAATATCAGGCTTATTGGCTACAATAGTCCTGTCAGTGACGATAGATCGATCCCAATACAGTGTGGCGTGACCATTCTCGAGAACTGGGTCGGGCACATACCTGTAGTATGGTACTTCTGACTCAAGAAGGTTGTATTGCAAGGCAAGTTGCTGGTGGATAATCCTAGCCACTAGATTGTGTCTATGCAAGTACTCGCCGTTAGCAAGACGAGAACAACCGGAAACAATATGTCTGATTGATTCACCGGGACGGTGGCATGCCCGACAGATGTCAACCGTACCGTCCTTGACAATGTAATTCCGGTAATTATTCGTCATGATAACTTCATCCATAATCGCACAGACAAAACCTTCGGTTTCTCCGAAGAGATTGCCGAAACGCAGCCAGGATACAGATGCCAAAAAGTCTACATCAGGCCCATGGAGGGCCCGGAAAAATCGTCCGTGAAGCTCTTTGCCTTGCCAGACTTCCTTACGATCGTTAGTATCAAGAACTGCAGGTTTGCGCCAGTTCTCTTTCGCCAAGGAGAGTGGGGTGAGGTCCTTGTCCACTGCGACTACATCTTGGTGCATCCCCACGTCAGTTTGAAGAATTATTTATTATTATTATCAATCCTATAACTAACGTTCCCACTGCTGCGACACAGGGCTCAGCTCCGTGAGAGGGAGTGGGCCGTAATCCACCACACGAGCCCAGTGCGGGTTGGTAGATGTCACATGACTTCAAATTTTCTGTTCTAGAACATGCCGGTTTCCTCACGATGTTTTCCTTCACCGTTTTGAGAGCAGTGGTGATGATATAATTTACACAAAGTAAAGCGTCTGACTGGCTTCGACCTACCACTGACAACTCATAAGTCGACTCCGATACCATCGGGCAACCACTGCTCTCAATCTCAATCACTCTGTGTGCTTAAAGTATTAAATAAATAAATTAATTAATACCTACCTCGCCGAAGCTTGTTACTAACAACAGAACCACTTCTCATTTCCGCACACGATGTAACACAAGTATGATCATTAACGTGTCGTGGCACACATCGGGTATTCATGACACTCTTTATTGCGGAGAGATGTCCATTCATCATAGCACATGAAATGGGAACATGAGATTGTTGAGGAAATGTCTATTGAAATTGAAACTGTAATGAAATGAAGCGTTGAATGGGAACAGGGTTGCATTTATGGTTTTCGCAAAACATCTTTTTGTACTTTTGTGCGTTAATAATTGCAATAATCAATTAATATGAAATTTAGAAAATAAGGTAGGTAATTCTATGTTCGACATTGTTTGAAAAAGCTGTAAAGCTAATATAGGTACTTAGATTATGGGATTTATTAAAATTACAAGCTTAGCTTGCCTGTCTCCCAGATTATCAGTTTTTTTTAGTTAAATTTTTAAAATAAAATTATTAGGAGAGAGCACATTATTTTGTTAAAAACATTTATGTAAAGAGAACATACAAAGTGCTCGTTTGCTAATTTCCCTCGTGTGATCTGGTTTGTTGTGTTTCATTTATTTTTTAAGAGCCACAGACAAAAGAGGCTTACTGCATAGCGATGGTATAGTCGACCTCGTCATTGCTTTATCAACTCTGACAACAATTCCCTGTAAATTGAAACTTCACTAAGGTTGAAACCATCCCCTCCATCTTAGCGCGAATTTCATCAATGAAACTGAACGCGGTTTAGAGGTCCTGATCGCGTTCAGTTTTAATGTTGAAATTAGCCTTCACCTACACAAGCCCGTCACATACACAAATATACCTTGTCGTTTCGGGACGTGCAAATGAAATTCAACCTAAAGGTGGTATAGTTATTACTAGGTCGACTATACAGCCGGTAACAAATTAGGCTACATAAATGTATTTAAAAATTTATTTATTTATTTAACACTTTACACACAAATGCACATAGGCGGACTTAATGCCATAGGCATTTTCTACCAGTCAACCTTTGGGTGATGCAGAGATAAACAGTGGTAGGTGCAATAACGAAAATTGTGGAATAAATATTTATTTTAATATACATATACCTATTAACCTATATATATAATACAATATAAATAAATACAAGAACAGATAAATACACATAAATACACGAATATACTAACACAAATAAGACAAACAATGGGAAAACATTACCGTTGTGATGATACTGCCAGCTTCTTACGAATGTGCTCGCGAACTTTAACTTTAAAGGATAATCGGTTGGTTGCCATCCATCCATCCATTTATGTGATGACATTGTAATGTTTATGTAAACACAGCTAATCCCGTCGTAAATATTATTCTGGAAACAAAGGACAGGACAGGGGTTTCTCTGGCAATATTGTATTTGCTGGCTTCGCGCATTTTGCACAAGTTTGCACAATTCTGTAATTTTGGGAGCATCAGACTTTTTTTTTGTTTTTCAAATGGCATCTCGTAGTTGACCTCTGAGGTCCTGACGACTTAACCGAACTATAGTCCAATTTTCGATTCCAGTATTATTTATATACGACTGCCAAATAAAGGACATTGCTAAACAGACAAAGGGTTTTTGAAATTAGACTTGAACTCTTCTTCTTTCCGTTTAGATGGTACATCTATGTTACATAGATTGTTTGGACCCAGTAGGTGGCCACATTTTTTGCGGTACTTGAACCCTAAAATACATAAATTACCTACCTTATAAATTAAATATTCTTGCGTTAAATTAGGTTATAAATTAAAAGGTACAATTTTAAAATTCATTGCCTGGCAACTTCCTAAGTAAATTAAAAACGCATTCACTCAACTAAAATAATACTGAGCGCATAGGGATTAATAAAATTAAAATAAATCAAATCAAATTGTTCATAAAATAAATTTTACTCTACTGCTTCTTTTGTGTCGCATAAAAACTCTAAGCCCTTTTAAACTCCGATCTTATACTCTAATCTATGGTAAGTGCAAAACTCATTTTTTTAAATAAGAATAACGAAAATAATATTCTGAGAATAACAATATTACCTATGTTCAAGTAAACAATGAGGGTGAGATAATATCATTTAAAAAAAAATCGAAGCATTTTCTTTCGTGATTTTATAGAAATTCTCAAGACGACCGTTGATTCTAATAAAAAGAAGCGCCATATTTTGTAGTCGTAAGTGTATCGCACAATATTTTTTGAATACTTTTGCCTATATCTAGAAGTAATGTGATAAAATACTTTTACTTGTGAAATATTTTTCTGTTTTATATTTTGGCTTACGCTCCTATACCTACGCAATAGATACATTCAGAAAGAAAAGAAAGAAAGAAAACGTTTATTTGGACACAGCCAGTTTCACCAACGAAAATTATCGCAAAATGATTGTGACAAATTGAAAAGCGCGCGTAAACAGCTGTGATTGGTTGAATAGTTAATGAACAGCCAATCGCATCACTTGACTTGCGTTTAACTTCGACGCGTCGATATTTTTCGTTTCAGAAAATTTTGGTACATCATTTTAACAACACACAACTATCGTAATCAGTAAAATAATACCTATGGTTTATAAATAACCCCCCAAAAACATGTGATAAAGTGTTATTAGTATTGCTCTTTGTTGCCAAATTCAAATTCAAAAGTCATTTATTCAAACTAGGCTGAGAATCAGCACTTTTACATAAGACTGTCCTCCAAAACGCCCACCCTTCACCACTTCCTAGTGCGTTAGCTGGGAAGAAGAAGTGGCGCAACAAGCACAGCTAGACTACTGTCTGTGCCAATTCAATATTTTTCTTCTAACTGAACAGACGTTCAGTTAGAAGAAAAAAATTGAATTGGCCATTCTTTAAATCTTCGTTGTTGCCCATCAGCATCATATCTGCTGAAACAATCCCCCTCTCTCCATTGTAGATTCTCGATCATTATATAGTTCACTGAACAGTGTTATCAAACTGCGTTCGATCGCAAACTGTGCCAGTGTTTCCTCCAGTGTAAAGTGGCGATGACGTCACGGGCAGCCATTATCTACGTAGCGACTAGTTGGCTATCATTTAGTTAGTGTATCTCGGTTACATCGGCCTGTAGGGCTGTGAGCGCTAAGTTTTTTAGGAATCTGTACATAGGGTCTAAATGAAGCCCTTGCGGAGAGAATTCGGAGGTTAAAGTTTAGAAACGTGCCGCCTCGCTAGAAATAATGTGAGGTTATTTGGGGGTTCTAGAGGATCTCCTGAACACTCTACAATTTTTTTTTGCCGGAGCTGTTAAAAAAAAAAAGTATGTTTTTTAGGTAAATTCAAAAAGAAACTACTTATTTACGGATTTGAGAGCGGGCAAATTGTTGTGGAGGATTTAGGAGATCCTCTAGAACCTCTAAATAACCTCACATTCTAGCGAGGCAGAAATATGGCGTGTCTCTACTCTCAGTGAATAGTCAAAATAACGATAATGATTCATATCATCTCAGAGTGGCCCACGGCAACATCCAGGATTCGGGAGATCTCATCCAAGTTTATGTTAAAACTTTTACAATACATTCATATTCATGATTGTTTACGACACTTTAGTAGGAAAGTACAGTCAGCCTCAAAGAAACGTATACATCGACAAAAAATAATTTTAAATTGTCTATATTCTTTGTTCAATTCTATGATATCAATGTGTACCCAGAAAATATGATACTCATTAGGTGCTTAATTATTGCGTAGGTGATCAAATAAATTCTTGTCGATGTATAGGTCGCAGTAAGATGGTTATAGCCGCCAACCGTGATATAGTTATATCTCTAGGGATATAGCTATATACCGTAATATTGTTATATGAAAGCGGTTCATAACTGTCGGAGTGCCCTAACTATATTACCGCGACCAATTTCAACGTAGTTGGTCACAGTTCTAACCTAACTTATTTGGCCGGAGTGCCTTAATAGTTATATTACTAGATCGTGCTCGTATCATATTATAGGTATATTCCTAGTAAGACAGTTATGAACCGCTTTCATATAACTATACTACGGTATATAGCTATGTATCTAGAAATATATCTATATCACGGCTATAACCATCTTACTGCGACAGAAACATCTTTTAGAGGCTGCCTGTACTTGCCTACTAGGCACAGATTGTATCTGCACAAAATATTCATAATGCAAGATCGTATTTAAAAAAACGGAAGGAGGGCAAAGTGACAGTTTGACTCTCATTTGAAACAAATATCTGTCAGATTGACTTATTAATTGGGTAGAATTTGATTTAAATTCAAAGACGACATCATTTAATTTCAGTTGGTATTTTGCATCTTCTCACATCGCCAGCCCTAATACAAATACTGTAGGTAACAGGATGTGCGAAGTAACAACTTTTGTTTTAACCTCTGCCAACTCGTAATAGAGTTTGTATCCTTTAACAAAGTTTGTTAAAGTCCGCGGTCACCGCTTATCAGTGCAAATCTGAATAAAACTGTTTGACGGGCGTTTATGACCCCTTTTGATTGATGGCACCTTTATTTTGTAACTTTTTGAGCCGCAATTACGATGGAGGCGACTAAACGCTTTGTCAGGTTTAGACAAAAGATTAAAAATAATTTGAAATAAGCTGAACCTTGTAATAAATTAGGTAAGTAAACATATTTTTCACTCTCCGTTAAAATTTACACAGCTTTATATCAACAACAATTTTTACACACCGTATATTCTCTGGCTCGTAAAAATAAAAAATAAACAAATCTAGAAGTCCACTATGTTTTATATTATAATAAGAGAATAGGTTAAAACTTGCCAAATTAAGTAGAACATTAAAAATTCATCATAAATTACCTAGAAGTTTTAATTACACTCGGCAAAATGACAGGAATAGGTACGTATTCTTTTTGAAGGAACTCTCATTTTGACACTAGCTTATTTGTCGTCTGGGGACTTTTTAGACATAATACACATTGTAGCAAAAAAAAATGTATTTGCTACACTTGAGTTAAAGGTCGCCCGGGAGTCGAACCCGGCACGACATATGTAGGTCACAATGAAACGCAGTATCCAGCGGTATGCTGCAACATGTAGGAGCATATTATATGCTTTGAGACACGTGTAATAGTCTAACCACTACTGTCATTAAGGTGTGTGGTACATGTACATGTTTTGCGAATCGGTAATCATGCCCTATAAGATTTTGGGAACTAATTTAAAGCTGTACGTCTGACTTATTCAATTAGCGAGCGGCACCTCAATATTAATATTCTCCTTTGTCATCGTGAGTTTCCACGTAACAGTTGACTGAAATATTGTATACTTACTAATTAATTACAAACTCAAATCTCTTGTAAATGGATTAGGGATTTTCATTTTGTCGAAATATTTCGTTGGATAGAAGTTGGTATGGCATCTCTAGTAATGAAAATGTTACGAGTAATTTTAAGGTCGTTTTCATAAGTTGTCTCTCAAGGAGCTCATTGTGAGAGCTCTTTACTTAGTATTGACTAATATTTAGAGATTCATCCCTCGTGAATGTTAATAAAAAAACCGGCCAAGTGCGTGTCGGACAACGCACAATGAAGGGTTCCGTTGTAGGGATGAATTTATCCCAAGAACATACTTAACATTGTAGTTGAAAAACATGTTCCCCCCATACATTCCAACTACAAATGTAAGTTTGTACGCACAATATTGAGTGATTTACCATGTTATTTTAAGACCATAGACTTCCTTTAGGTTTAACTGTAATCTATAAAACATCAAGATCTCTATTATATGTAAGTTTAATATGAATGTGCAATACATAAACCTTCCGCAATCAATTCTCTAAATGATGGTGAAAACTGCATAAAAAACCGTTGCGTTGTTTAGAAAAACAACGCGGTGACACAGACAGACAGGAAAAATTACTTTAATTTGTAATCTGTATAGATATAGAAGATTAATTAAATCAGCCTTGAAACTTAACTCATTCTCAGGCCGTATTTCATTGGTTCCAGTGAAAATCGCGTCCTTGTCAAAGCTACATGCCGACGCCTACTTTTGTCCCGACTTATCAAGTACACCCCCTTGTAGTTTTCTCAGTGCAGTACAATGTTAATAGCTTACCGAGCACAGTACCTACTTTTTTTGTGGAAACATGGACATTTTCAAGCAGATCCGTTTTTAAAGGGAAATAAATTGCGTTTGATATTTTGGTTATTTATGTAAGTAATATTATTGTTGTTGTAAGCTAAGTTTGTGTGCTATGATAAATCGGCGGTCCGGATCCGGACCCCAATCCACCATTTGATGAATCCTGATTTAGAGCATGTGAGTATTTGAGAATCAGTATTTTGCTATTAATATTTTACTTATGTCAAATGCAAATTACTCAAACCAAAGGAAATTAATGGTAGCAGTAGACGGTTTGACTAACATAGACGTCGATTTTTACACCAACATTTTGTTCGGTCCGGGAAATAAATTGTTTATCAAATTGGCACACTATACTTCAATTTACCATGTTATAATCATTTCATACAACTGTCAAAGAATTACTGATGTGATTCTTCCTTTGAATTTACGGACAATTTAAGTCGTTAGTCAATTTAATAAACAATGAGTTTAATAATATAATGCTAGCGATTGAGATTAAGACTCTCATTCAGAAATTATCTACGTACGGTCAGGATCATTCTGGGTAACCTTTCAAGGGTATCTACCCTGTCACTAAACCGTAGATTTCAGTCTACTTATTTCATGTTTCGGTAACTTATCAGTTCGCTTTGTACCCCAGCTGTCAGCGCCTTGACCCGACTAGCTTCATCTAAATTTGATTCCTTTTAGAGCCCAAATTGCCGAATCGAAATCCTATACAAAGTATCTCAGATAGAAGGCTGTGGGTGTATTTCCACTTATTTTTTTGCCATAGATTTTAATGAAGATCCTTCAATAAAGAGAAGGCCCTATTACCGTAAGAAAAATAATAATAAAATAAAACGATAATGGAATTTCTCCATAATCCATTGCTGGATTATGGAATAGCAAAAACCTCACCAAAAAATAAACGTCACCTTTAATATAATTTTATTCCATTCCCAGAAGTCGCAGGAGCTCAGGTGTAATTTATCAGATAATCCTTTCCCTTGTAAGTAGGCACTTACTCGTATCTAAATCGTGAAGGAAATTCTACCGAAGTTGTGCTGTAAATTTAAAGGAAACACCTTACTCCGGCTGGCTGTTCGCCAGGTTTTGGGTGTCACACCTTAAGCCGTTACACTAATCTTGGATCAGCTTTGACAGTTTCGTATGAAACTTACAATTTATTGCTCGGATTTGTTTGATGGATCTCGTATTGCGATTTGAGAAACGGGCGTTTGCTTCCGTCTGAAAGTTTAATGAGATGAGACATCCACGTGAGAAAATGTGTCGTCTCCTTACATGGTGTAATGGAATGTTTTGGGTTGTTCAACAGAATGTTTGAAAACTAGGTGTAAAGCCTTAAGGGGGATCACCCCCTAAATGGTGTCAACTATCAAGTTGACACCATTACCAAAAGACTAGGCAGATTGATTGACATGTATTCGACGAAGTATGTTTTTTTAAGTTGATAACTACCAACTTTTACTTTTTTTTTTTTATAACCAAACGGTTTTTCATATTTTAAAGTTTTCTGCAACCTTAAACGTGTTCTGTTTTTTTTTTAAACACAGATGCTTGGAACTTGGTTTATTAGATTCGTTACATATCAGTCAAAACATAAAAAAATACATACCAACTTTAACTGGGGCACTGTTGGCAATTAACTGTCAGATATTTGATTATTAAAAAAAACTAAAAAAAGCAGTTAAAAAAAAACCTACGTCGTCATGTGTGGCTACAAGACATGTATGGCCCTAAATGTAAAGCTTTGCACCCTGCTTCACCTACCTTAAATGTTTTTACGCATGCAATTAAAACAATAAATATTAACATTATTTATTTTTTCGACTTTACCTATAAAATAGCTTTGGGCCGCATATTTCGCTACTAAAATTCCAGTATTAACAAAATAGTCCGAACCATTAATCACAAATTATAAATGTATGTTAGTCTATAATATTTCAGTCTGGCAATCAGACTAAAATTAAACACACGCCGTCAACAAATTCCAATTAAAAGCAGCAACCATGAAATATGAGGTGTGTGCCAACAAGCATTATGTTTCGGAGATATAATTGTGACACATGACTTGGCTTACAGAGTTACACAGCTGACGTAACATATGAGCCCTACTTGCAGTGCTGTTTCATAAAACTTTTTATGGGACTTGCAGTTTTGTTTTGTGAAACTCAAACCATTTATTTCAAACTAGCTGCACCCCGCGGTCTCACCCGCATAAGTCTCGATCCCGTGGGAATATCAGGATAAAAAGTATTCTATATCCCAATCCAGGTGATGGTCTACCTATGTGCCAAATTTCATTTAAATCCGATCAGCCGTTTTAGCGTGAAAGCGTAACAAACAAATGAACTCACTTTCGCATTTACGAGTATAATATTAGTTCGGATAAACCAATTACAGGCACTTTTGAATTGTCAAGTTATCAGTCAGAAACATGAAGCCAGTTGTCCATTCCAAAGCGTAGTAGGTACCCATAGAGAAGAATGGGCAAGAAACTCTACGGACACTCTTTTATCATCTTACTGCGACATACACATCTATAAGAATTAATTTGATCGGCTACGCAATAATTAAGCAACCAATGAGCAATTCAACAATTTTTTATCATTTTACTAGCTACGCCCCTCGGTTTCAGCCGAGTGTCAATGACACTTTAAAGAAAAAAGGGCATGAAGCATGGGCATGGTCTTTAAATATCTATGATTAAAAATAACGAAATATTGTCTATGTCTCTTCCGGTTGTCCAATCGATGTAAATGAACGCTGATCCCATTAAAAGACTAATTATATATAAGACGTCTTATTTCAAGAACCTCGCTCATCTCCACCAGAACCCAGGCAGGCCAAAGGCAACATCGGCATAAAAGGTATCCTATGTAAGGACATAGAAGACTCCAAGTCATGGTCTACACAAGTATTAATAAATAAAGTAAGGATTATGACTTCCTAGCAAACTTCAGAAATAAAACTAAAGTTTCAACAAACAAAAAACGCCGTAGCACTTCGTAGCTGCTACGCCGTAGCCCCCCTCTACAACAAATCTACGTCCGCTACGAACTCGACAACATAATATTAGAACGCAATCCATTGCCGTCTAAAACGGGAAGTGGGAACAGAAAAGTGAATTAGACGTCAATGAATATATTTTCCACGCGAGCGGGGTCGCGTCTGCGTGCAACGGAACGTGTTATATTCTATTGGGCCAATGCACACGAGATACTTCTGCCTAGATTTTACGACTGTGTCGTTATTATACCTACTTCATTATTTAGTTAATTTTAAGATAACACGTTTAAGCAATTTTTAGATCGGTAGTATGGAGAGGGAGGGAGGGAGATAAAATGCTTTGAGATAAGAGTTATTTCTGGTTTGATTTGATGTCATCAGGGAAGTCGCGACTAATAATCGCATTTTTTCATTGTACCTCCAGTGTTAAGCTGAATTGAAGCCATTTAGATAAAAATATCGTACACTCGCATATTTTGCTCCTATATACATCCTTGTATGCGTGAGCTTGGTGCTGAAATTTAGGCAATAATTTAAAGGTCTGTTTAAAGAGCCAATTGCTATTTTGTATCTCTCGGGAATTTGGAATTTTAAAAAAACTGTCACATGTTTTAAAATGTATTATCTCAATAGCTCTTTTTACTATTCCGTACATTAAAAGGAAAAAAAATGGAGCTTCTCAAGTCTTTCAGAACCATTTTTCTCAGGAACGCTTGAAGGTATCAAGTTGAAATTAATATCAAATACGTAAGTCTAGAGTTTCTTGCAGCTCTATAAAAATCAAACTTCTAAGTCAACGCAATAAAAAAATACAGCCATTTATGCGACATATTTTGATGAGCAATTAAATCAAAACCGAGTGCTTCCCGTTGACCTAGACATGAAATTTGGCAAGAAACAAGGTCTAGCACAAGTAAAGGAAATAGTTTTGCGATTTCAGTCTTGTATTTGCAGTTGGAGAATTGACGGTGACGTACTCGTATATCGATGTATGGGAGAACATGTTTTTCAACTACAATGTTAAGTTAATTTTTGGGATGAATTCATCCCAACTACGGAACCCTTCATTGTGCGTGGTCCGACATGCTCTTGGCCGGTTTTTGATACTTTAAAGTGCCACGTTGGGAAAGGATTTTGTAAGTGTTCTAAGTATATAGGTTCAAGCTTCTTCAATTGCACGCCATCTTTTCAAATATGGAGCATCACCATTCAATAACTTTTTACTTCTCAGTACGACCGAAACCGACTGCTGCCGATCGCAATGTGTGCAGTGCGCCTTACAAACCGACTGATGCCGATCGCATCCTCGCCACTATTGGAACGTCCCTTCTCGTGATTCTGTATGAAATAACTTCCTGGTAATACCTTTTCTTTTGTAACTATGTGTGTTCTTTACTATATGTTCTGCGATTGTGTTGGGCCGCGAATCTACTACAGTGTCATTTGCGATGACGTGACAAATTGTTTGAACTTTTTATTGTTGTAAGTAAATAAATGTGGCATGTACAGTTAGCGGCAAAAGGTGATGAATATTTCTGTTTCTTTAAAGTTTTTTTGTTACATTAATTGTTAAAAAAACATCTGCAGCAGTTGTTGTTGTAGCAGTGATAGCCGTGTGACCGTCGGACTGCCAAGTCATAGGTCTCGAATTCGAACCCAAGCCACGCACCTCTGACTTTTCGGATGCATGTGCATATTGTATAATTATCTCTTGCTTCAAAAATGGTGAAGGAAAACATCGTGAGGAAACCGTTATGCCTGAGAAATTTTATTTCGCGACGGCATGTGAAGCCAAGCCAGAGGGGCCCATGAGCGGCATAAAAACTCTGACACCAGGTTAGTCATTAACCAAACGAAAAAGAAGAAGATTAATTATTGGGTTTGCTTTTGACCTGGATATCGCATGGTGGCAAGCGGTAGATGAGGCCTACCAGAGCACAGAGATGTCTCGGCAACACTTTCCGTACAAACCAAGCGTGTTACCGTTTATGCGCACTACCACACTAATGACGTATGGAAACAGACGACTTTGAAGGCGATCCGTGACAGAAGTTGTGCGCTAAACGTACTTTCGGCGCTACGAATGTTATTAGTAGACACGGCCACACATCAAGCTATACTTCTCCAGTATAAGCTGACCTCGCATTGTACGGAAATCCTATACAATGCGAGATCAGCATAAACTGGAAATGTATAGCTTGATGTGCAGCCGTGTGTACTGCTGTCTTTATACGCTGCAGGTCGATTGCCTCGACGATTCCTTGCTCTGTGACGTCTACGATCGAATGAGCGTAACCAGTGCCTATGTATATCTGTTTCTCTGTTTTAACAGTAATGCGGGTATCAGTAGTATTATTTCTGTTAGCACCTTCAATTCAGTTGAATAACATTTTCTTTCTTTCCTTTTCGTGTAGTTAGTAAGTAATCTGGTGTCAGAGTTTATATGCCATCCATGGGCCTCTGACTTGGCTTCACATGCCGTCGAGAAATATCTTAATCTTTTAATATTTTAAGCACATGTTTAGACTTAGTAATGGCTCAAGAAATACAATAGGTGGGGGTACCTTAAGATTCTGTACTCGTCAGGTCACATTCGTTTTTGGCATATTATGCCAATTAAATTTATTTAATTTCGAATCTATTTTCATGAATACATACAATATTGAAACTGTACAATCAACACTTTTGAATTTCACTGTATCTACGTGAATTCAATTAGGAGACTACCAAATAATCGTCAAAGGGGACACATAGTAGTTTGATGATAGACAGATATAAGGGTACAATAGAAAGTAATTACCATCGTTTGATGGTTTACAAACTACGTACAGTCACGAGTATAAACGCAAAACATGTCCGATATTATTGCATTCTAAGAGGTGACACATTTTTTTGAAGCTTATATTCTGTCATCTCTTACCTCGTCAGATAGTTTGGTGTTATTTCGATGTCACATATTTGTGCTGCCACTTGTATATGCCTACCACAAATGATCACATATATTTGCCGTCATCTTGACGACAGATATTAATAATAATAATAATAAACATTTATTTCAGACCAGGTCCATATTTTTGTTAGTAACAATATACTTAAAAACTAATGTTAGTACTCATCACAACACAGATTAAACTGAGACATGAAGCCATGAAGATATTAATGCATGGATCATGAAATTAGATATTATTGCCGAGCTGTCCATATACGTAATATATTTAACCTCGTGAAGGTACACTTGCCCAGTTACTCGCTAAATCGTTTGTCGGTATTGTGTTCACGTTTGCTTATCGTTGACGAGTAATAAATGGGTTATTTCTTTTTCAATGCATCTTTACTATCGAATAATAAGCCGTGCTTTTGTGCTCCAAAGTCTTATAATTTTTCTTTGATTTATATTGTTACCTGCTCCGATATTTATAACATAACATAACATCACGCCTATAATCCCTGAAGGGTTAAACAGAGGTGTACAAACAGTTCACCCACATTTCGCTAGTTATGTATGACGGAGAAGGGTACGTCTCTCTCGTTATCATCAGCCATATTTAACTACTGTGGGCGTACTGTGGTACTGTTGGTTATTGCGCAATAGAAAAACAGAAAAACCGTTTGCAGTTCAGATCAAATTATAATTTAGAAGCAAATTACTACTAGCAATTCACACACTGTAGGTACACGACAAAAATATACGGAACGCGCGACAGTTTCTAAACATGTTCACTGCTTAACACCGACACGTTGTAGACTCTGTCGGGCACCACTGGCGCCCCGATTAGTCAAATCAGTGACCAATTTCCGCAATGTCAGTGAAGTCCCGCGTAATAGGGACGAGCTTAATGCCGCCAACCTGCCACAAATCCAGACTCCGGGCTGCTAGCTAAGAAACAAATCTCTGATGGAAAAACTCATTAACAGTTTGCCCAACCTGGGAATCAAACCCAGGTTCTCATGCTCAGCAATAGCGCTTGCGACCACTAGGCCAAAGGGGCAGTCCGATATAGGATACAATAATTGAGCGGGTATCTATTTCGGTTTTTTTATACATGTTAGCAACACCAAAAATTTACAAAAGCAAAATCCTGACTCAGATTTTTAAAAGTTGTATGCCCCAATTGCCCATACAATGGAAGTAAGTAACACAACACTTTAAACAAAGGAATACACTAAAAAACTCAACTACAAAAATCCAGTTTTAATTGGCTCGCCTTATACACGAGTCAAAAGTAACATGGCTTAATTGGACATATCGGATGGCGTCTCGGGTTTCCGATAGCCGGCGCCGTCGGTGGTAATAGAGACGTAACAAGATCATCTGGTACGGCCCGTACGGCCGGTCGGCCCTGAAGTATCCAATATTTGGTATGTCCGATTTTTTCAAAAAAAGGATTTTGATGTGTAACATATTTCCTCTCGCATTCCTGCGATCTAAATCAAAATTCATCCTAACTACGGAACCCTTCATTGTGCGTGGTCCGACACGCACTTGGGCCGATTTATTCACCTTTTTTGTTCGTATTGACGTTTTTGGCATAATTCGTTTAAAAGACTTACTGCTACGTGCTAAACTCGTTTGAGTGCTCTAAAAGATGTGGTGGTCCAAATGACTTACTTTGGGTTTAAAACCTGTCCAAACATTCTTATAAATCTGTCCGATTTGGTTAATGATTGAGTCTCCTTCCTGAGGCTCGTGGCTAAATAATAACAGCCGCACGGGTCGCTCGAAGGTTAAGCTACGCTTGCCGCGGTTGATTCGTCGATGAGTGACCGTCCATTACATACCGGGACCCTTCGTGCCTCGGAAAGCAGGTTAAGCCGTTGGACCTGGCTGTCATTCGTAGATCTTTGACAGTCGTTACGGGAAACCGAAGCGGAAGCGGGAAAAAGAAGCCTACAAAGTTTGACAATCAGTATTGGCAAGGGGTGTCGTGTTACCCAGTAACTGGGTTGTGGAGGTCAGATGGCAGTCGCTCTATGTAAAATACTGGTAGTCAGCTGCAGCCGGTTGGACTGGAAGCCGATCCCAACAAAGTTAGGAAAAGGCGGGCAGATGACACTCGATCAAATCAATCATTCTCCTATAGAATAGGAGCCTTATGGTAAACCAAGAAAACCTTAATCCAATCAAGCCATCAAACTCAAAAATTCAAAACTCATACTTAAACTCAAAGCATTTATTTCAATTAAACCATTTACAAACACTTTTGAATTGTCAAATAGTCGGTCAGTTAGTCAGAAAGTTGAAGCTAGTTGCCCATTCCAAAAAGTAGGTCTTTATGGAGTAGAACGGGCAAGAAACTCCAAGGACACTCTTTAAAATATAGTTAGAACAAAATCCTGTGTACATTATTCTTGTTGCTTCTATATGTGAGAACAATGTACAAAAAATAATCAAAACAATTCTAAATATAAGATTAAAAATAAGCCCTGGCAGATAAGAGATGACCAGTCTCAACTGACGGCGCCTGTTCACGAACATGACGCGTGGATCAGCACCATCCAGCTCAACCATTTTGTAGGGAACCGAATGATCCAACACACTCGCCACCATCAGCGAGACATTTAAGTATACATGTACATAGCATATGACATACTCTCAATAGCCATGCTCTTTCAAGTCAACATACATCTTAATAACATAATAAACGGCTCCAAGGTAGTCACATTCACTCAAATTTAAAAAGCTTCTAAATTATTCCAAACTATAGTCTGCAATTTATTTAAGAGCTTAATAGAATTTTACTACCACAAAGAAATAAAATCAGTAGTATCTATTGGAATATTCAATAATTTAAACTAGGTTAAATAAAAATAAATAAAAAACATTCGTAATGTCAGAAAAAATAAAAATAAAAGGGGAAGCAACAAGTTAAATATTTAACTAGTGAGCCCAAGTGGCTGTGGAGCAGGACCAGCATTAAGTTAAGTCAAGCATTATCATCTTTCGTAGCCATGTCAGACTACTTCAAATACAAGGTTATTAGGTTTATTTTGAGTACTATCAATAACTTACATATTATTAAGGCGAAGTCATATGAATTACAAATTGAAACAAAGCCAACCTACATACAAAGTCGAGATAATACTCATTAGAATTAACATTACAAAGGCAAAGTTTATTTTAATTAATAACTTTTGAATAAACCGTAGCATAGTACATTATTATTACAGTATTACCATTTAATAGGCTATATTTTCAACTTATACAATATCTGTATGATTATGTTTAAGGAATGATTGTGTGTGCAATTTAATTATTGAACAGATTTCAATAGAAATTCTCATAGTTAATTTAATTTAGGTGTATATATACAGGATGGCGGGGCATGGACGCGAAAACTGTTACCATGGATTCGTTATGTGATTCTGAACCGTTGAAATTTTTGGTCGATTATTATTTTTGAACCGATTACTTTTAGAAAAAACGATCCTAATTGTTATCCAGGAAAATCAAGTAAATCCAGAAATAAATAAACATTGTAGGTACTTATATGTAACCCATACCGCTACGACTCGGAAGAGTAATTCCCTCGCCTGTGTAATTCCAATTCGCAATAATTTGAATATGGCCTTTGTGGAATCAATGTATTAAACGATAACATTTAACGACTACATCTATGGGACTTGAGCAGTCAAATGATATATACGTATTTAATTTAATTTTACATCTTCTTTCTCTTCAGCAAAGTTCACTTTGAACCTCACTCACTCAAATAACCGCACACAATTCTGAAGCTAAGCGAACTCATTTGTTTTTAAAAACCGTGACATCGTTCGAATTTCGAACTGGTGTTTAGAGAACTGTATATATTCGCTGACAGCGTATACCTTATGAACCGTGGTGCAGTGACGGTCCAGTGGTAACAGCTGCGACTTACGAGTAAATTATTTCATCACTACTGCTCTACTACTAGTACATAGTATTGGAACCAAAAATTCGAAGACATGTGATATCTACTAACCCGTATTGGGCCCGGCGTGTGGATTACGGCCCACTAGGGAGTGGGCCGTAACTCAGTGAGAGGAGGCCTGTGTCCCACCAGTGGGAATATTATAGGCTGAATATGATGTATACCTAGATAGCGAATCTTTGACAGTCACATGCAAACTAGTATAGCTTGTCCACTTTCAAATGACGCCCCACTAATGCATTTTCGTACGTGGTAATGTATTTCAGAATGGACAAGCTATACTATCTAATGTAGCCAGGTAATATTTTTCCAAGAAATCGTACGGTAACAGCAGTTGTGTTGGGACGCGACACATACAAAAAGTTTGCATAGGCGAAGGAGATAGAGAAAATATATTTCTGTCTCGTTAACTCTTACTCTCTGGATCTAACAAGTGTGTCAATTATTATAGTGCGCGCGGAACTAGTTGGCCGCGCCTTAGGTATGTGAGCGGTGGGACGGAGAGGCGAGGGCGCTTGCTGTCATTACTCAGTGTGGCGCCGTACTTCACGACGGCAACACGCGTTGAAAGTTCCGGCTAGTTTAGACAAAACGCACATGAGATTGCAATAGCGAGATGAGTCCGCCGATAAAAAGACAATCTAAGGAAATAATATATAAAGTGCATACGTTTTTTAAAAAACGGAAAGCCGATGTCAATAGTTTAGAATATAAAACTGATGCGAATATACATAAATGAGTAGCAGAAGCAATAGGGATATCAGAACGAAGTGTAAGGAGAGTGATTGCTGAAAGTAAAACTTCCTTGCAAAATACAGGGGAAGCAAAATTTAGTTCTCCGCGGAGACCAAAAGAAATAAAAAAGAAAATACAAGTTGATGATTTTGATTTACGAGTGATAAGAAGAAAAATAAATCAGTTTTATACGGTAGAGAAAAAAAATCCAAGTCTACGAAAACTAAATGCTGTGTTAAAAGAGGATAGATAATTTTTTTGATTGCGGATTAACTTTTTTAAGAGAACTTTTGCACAAACTGGGATATTCATTTAAAAAATGTAAATCGAAGAGATTCCTTTTAACAGAGAGACCAAACATTGTTGAATGGCGAGTGGAATATTTGAGGGCCATAAGAAAATTCAGAGAAGACAAACGAAATATATTCTTTTTGGACGAAACTTACGTTAGCCAAAGTCACAATGTCCAAAAATGTTGGCAATCTTCGTCGAAGCCTGGAATTTATACAGCTATAGGCAAAGGAAGGCGTTTAATAATAGTTCACGCTGGTAGCCGGAACGGGTTAGTTGACGATGGTTTGCTAATTTTTAAATCAGATTAAAAAACGGAGGATTATCATGGAGACATGAACTCTACAAATTTTTACAACTGGGTTGATCGAAAATTAATACCTAAACTTCCACCTAACTCAGTCATTATGGATAATGCTGCCTATCATTGTGTGCAAGTTGAGAAGAAACCTGTCCAGTTTGAAAATTAATATGCAGAACTGGTTGCAAAATCATAACGTGCCATTTTCTCCCACGATGATCAAAGCCGAACTCTTGAGGTTGATTAATACGACCCAATCAAAAAAAAAATACACTGTTGATGAACTTCTGAAAGCTGCAGGTCATACTGTTCTAAGACTACCTCCATATCGTCCCAACCCTCAACCCGATCGAGCTTGTGGGGATATTAAAAATTGCCTGGCCAGAGATCACATTGATGCTACATTGGACGAGAAAATTACAACAAACAACTAACAAGGCTATTCTCCGAATTCTCTGCCGAACAATGGCAAAAATGCGATAACCACGTACCAAAAAACTAACAAGAATACTGGCATCATGATATGAGATTTGATACTATGATGGACGAAATCATTATAAACTTACAAGATGATTCTGAATCAAGTTCAGAGAGTTCAGAATCAAGTGATTCAGAGGATATGTCAGAATAATTTCATATACTTAATTTGTTTTTGGTTTATTTTACTATTAATTACAATATAATTAGATTGGTACAGTATAAACTTTTAAAAGTTCAATTGTTTTTTATTTATTCTTTTCAATGATTGAACAATTATTGTTCACGATATCTCGAGATTGGTCATCACTGTCTAATCTCATGTGCATTGCGAGCAGTAGGCAACCCGCCCCCTCACCCCTGTCGCTACCTAAGGCGCGGCCAGCTAGTTCCGCGCGCACAATTTATTCTAGGTGCATCGTCTGCACATATAATTATACTAGCTTCCGCCAGCGACTACCGCGTGATATCTTTATAATTAATAGCCTTTATTACTCAGTGATAATATAGCATTCTATTAGTGAAAGGATTTTTAAAATCAGTCCAGAGTTTCTGAGTTTATTCATTACAAACAAAATAAACAACATACAAAAAACAAAATTTTCTCTATATAATATTAGTTTCGGTTTAAAGACATTTATTTTAAAAAAAAGAACGTTACAGTTTACTTAACATATTGAGAAAAGTAAGGTAAAAATAAAAGTAAGTGCTATTCTCTGTGTTCACAATAATAGTTTAGATAATCAATGTATACAAAATATTGAAAAACATTTTAAAAGCGTAACGGTGGAGTTTCTTGCCCGTTCTTCTCCATACGAAAACTACCTTTTACCTTTGGAAGGGGCTAGACTAGCTAGGACTAGAATCAATTCATTTTTTTTTGTAAAATCTTGACGTTCAAAAGTCCCTTTTATGTGCGTAATTCAAATAAATTATTTGACTTTGTCCTTGTCTCATTATTATTATTGCCTTTATTTCATTATTTACTTAAAAATTATATGTTTAGATATTAGAATAAATAAAAAAAACGTCAAAATATAAAATAAAATAAAAATTATTATTAACGCTTGTGTATGTATAGCAATACACAAGTGTAAATAATACTCTGTTCACGTTAGTAAAGAAACCCTACAGAATACAGAGGCCATTGACACTTGGTAAGAATCTGTCAACGTTGGATGTTATATTGATTGAAGTTTACAGTCGTTCGATTCTGTAAAAATATCTCCGTGAAACTTAGGTGAAGTGAGCGTGAAGTGAGCTGTCAATAGTGTTAATCCCTAGCATCCTGCCGGTCGATTCTGTGGCAGTGACAGCTCACTTCACGCTCACTTCACCTAAGCTTCGCGTTAATATTTTTACAGAATCGACCGACTGTTCACTGGTTCGAAGGTGAGTTCAGGCGTAATAGAATTAAATTATTCTGACCGTTTCTGATTTTTGCTACAAAAAGTTCAGCTTATTTTATTGCAATAAGAAACAACAGAAATAATTACCAGAATACATAAATAATATAAACACAAATAAGCGCTTTTCCTCCTCTCTCCTCCTATTCTGTGCCCGACAGGGTCCGTAACAGGGGTGATGACTATAACTTTTTTTTAGTCCGTCATGGAGATTATAAAAAAATATTGAACACGTATTTTTAATTTTTTTATGTAATCTGAAAATTACGGCGATACATTGACTTAAAATGTCCCATGACGTCACGAGTATATAGATTTTATACTTATTTGTGATGTAGCGACCCCCACTCCCTGACTTAAAATGCGTTTTATCTAAGTATTTTTTTATCAATATGATAAATAAAAAAATACGTGTCTATTATTTTTTTAGTATCTGACTTGCGGACTAATTTTTTTTTTTTTTTTTACCCAGGCATCATCGCTATTGTTTCATTAATTCTAAGCCTACCAACTTACCAACATTGGTGCCGATTCTCTTGTACATCGAACTAAACTAACTAAACTATCATAAAAATTTCCTACTTTTGGCTATGAGAATCTTAGAGCTATTCTGCAAATAAAATTCTCTAAACTAAAAATTAATTTTGACACAACTGAAATAGAATTTGACAATCGCGAATCCACGTGGTACCCGTGGTTAGCCCTAAACCGTAATTTTTTTAGAGTCGGAGGCGCGCAGGTGTTCAGGGTTCACTTTTTGTATGGAAAACATGAAAAAATATTGCCTACATGTTCAGGTTTAGGGGTTTAAGGATTTTATAACGGGGGTCGAAATTTTCATTATTTTTGCGATAGGACGCACTATTTTCGAGATATAAGCAAAAGGAAAAAAAAACAGTACTGTTTTTGCATGTGAAGTCGAGATGTTGGTGTGAATTTTATTTCATGACAACTTACTTTATCCCACACCTTTTTAATCGCGATGAATAATTGTTACGTTTAGTCTGGTTTGGTATTTTACAATCAAAATTTTAGGTGAAAAGTGTCAAATTCAGAATAGCAAAATTGGCATTTTCACTAAACTAAAAACTCAGTACTATCTTAGTACTGTCAAACTAAAATATAGTTAAGTTGTGTCACTTTAGTCTATTTCAGAATGGGAAATCGTCGTTTGACAGGAATAAATTAAATTTTAGCGATTTTTAGTCTAGTTTAGAGGCATTTGTGACAAGAGAATCGGCACCATTGTGGATTGCAATAAAAAATTGTGAATTGTGAGGTGAAAGTTTACTTTCCCGTAAGATCTGTGTGCCTCTGCGAAATAACTTGGGACCTCTATGAATAAATTATTCTGAACATGTCGCCTTGGAGAACAATCCTAGGAGGATCAACGAAACGGTTAGTGTCGTATTAATTCAATTAACAGTTACTATTTATATTACCAACCCAAAACGACATTTTAAGGGGTGGTTCAAACGAGAATGAACATCACAATGCAAAGCATTGCTTCTCTTTTAACAAAAATTACGGATAAAAACCATTTTCGTCATCTCTCCGTTATCCTATTAATACTTCAAAACAAAATCACTCGAACAACACAACAACAACAAACATTGACAAATTTTTAAATTTTTATTTATTGATTGAATACGAGGCTTTTGGCTAATTTTATATGTGTGTATTTTTGTCTTTTTATTTTTAAATGCGCGTTTTGTTTGTGCAGAATAAACAATATTTCTTTCTTTATTTTTTTTCAATTATAATATTACATAGTTAATGTATAATTATAATTGCGAGTGAGTTTTTTGTTTGTTACCTTTTCACGCTAAAACGGCTGAACGGATTTAGATGAAATTTGGGACATGGGTAGACCATGACCTGGAGAAGGACATACTTAGGATTTTTATACCGATATTCCCACGGGATCGAGACTTATGCGAGTGAAACCACAGGACGCAGCTAGTTACAAAATAAATTCTCGTCTCCTGTCTGTCCGTGTGATTGCGTTGTTCAGGTTGTTCTTAAAAAAAGTCACATATTCAAATTAGGCTGGGAATCAGCACCTTTTGACCGACAAAACTACATATTAAGACAGTCCCCCAAAACGCCATTCACCAGTTCCTAGTGCTGTAACTGGGAAGAAGAATGGCGCAACTCCCCAGCAGCACGTTGTTTGTTCTGTTCGATTTTAGAAGAATTTGTAAGAATAACTTGAACTTGTTTTCACTATAATTTAGGGGAATTATTCTAGAAGATTTATAGATAATGCAGTAATATTAAACTTAGTTAATCATAATAAAGAAATTTCGATGTGCTGTCAAGCAGTAGCAATATAAATTCAAAACAACATTCCTTAACAAATAGCTGAACAAGTATTTCAGTTCCGACTGTCAACAAGTTGGGAACTTAGATGTGAAGTTCGTTAGCTATAATTCGGAATTTCCAAACTAGGTACTGTTATTGACAGGTAACTAAGATGTCTTGTTCTCAACAAGCAGGGTAAATAACGAGGAGTAGGTAAGTACTCAGATATTTAGTAGTGCTTCATTTGTTCATAGATATTCATACTTACTTTATATCTATCTATACAGGTAAATTAAAGGCGCATTTCGTGTCTGTCTGTGTGACCGCGTTGTTCTTCTAAACTACACAACGGATTTTCATGCGGTATTCACAATCATTTAGAGAATTTAGTCCAGAAAATTTGTGTATAATACATTAATTTTTAACTTAAATATAATAAATAAAACCCGATGTTTTGTCTAGTAATAAAAACCGGGCGACGCAGGGGCGGGTCGGTAGTTAATATTATAAATGCGAAAGTAACTCTGTCTGTCTGTCTGTTACCTTTCCACGACAAAAAAATCGAACCTAAGAAAAACTAATTCAGTTGATCAACTGAAAATATTTTATGCTGTGGCATGGATTTCCCACGAAATGGTCGGCGGCGCATCGTAAATAAATACGTCCGGTACGTCCTGCATTTGGGGAGGTGGAGGTAGCGTTTCAAAGGCCTACAGGGCCGAAAAACCTCGCCTTAAGTCTGAACGGATTTGCATAAAATGTAGCATAAAGATAGACTATGACCTGGGTTAGCACATGCTTTTTATCCCAGTAGTACATTCCCGTGGGATATTTTCCGACCTCCACGAGGGAGAAGTCGCGAGCATAAGCTAGTATTTCATAATTATCTATAACTTTCGTGATACATTTAAAGTGTTTGTTGATGTGGATATCGACTCAGAGCGCCGCGTTTCCTCGTGACTACCTCAGAGACCCTTGTCTCTGAGGTAGTCACGAGGAAACGCGGTGCTCTGTTTGAGTCCGAAGTTAGTCGGTCGAACCTGAAACAATACATCAATACACACAACAGGGAAACCAGCAATTACTCAACATCATCATCTGCCTTTTTCCAACTATGTTGGGGTCGGCTTCCAGTCTAACCGGATGCAGCTGAATACCAGTATTTTTACACGGAGCGAATGCCTATCTGTTCTCCACAACCCAGTTACTGGATAATACGATACCCCTTGGTAAGACTGATTGTCAGACTTTCGGACTTTCGACTACCCGTAACGACCGTCAAAAAAAACGTTTTTTTAATGATGCAATGTTGTAAAAAACATGAAAAGTGAAATGAAAATGAATATATAATCCCAAAATGATTTAAATAAAAATAAAAAGTTATAAAAACTGAAACTCAACTACGACAAAAAGATATAATCAAGACATCACAGACAGACAAATTAAAAAATTCGGAGTCACACGTATTATATTCGATTTATTAGGGCATAAATCGAACAGAATAGATTTGTTGATTTTTATAAGTTTAATTTTGTCAAGCAAAATTATGATAAAATCCCCCAATCATTTGTACTAAACGTTAAAATTGTATTAATCAATAAAACGGGATTCAATGCTGAAGATATTTCCAAGGCAGTGAACTTTGAAATATTGTCGTCTAACAAACTCCGACGGGTCGGGACTTGAGGATACTTACATTAAAATCGAGGTAAGTACTTTGTATTTGTATTTTATCTACAGGTGTATCAGAAAGGTTGGTATTTGGGTTTGGTACAGACCGTCAAATTGAACAACTTTCTTTATGGACCATTATCGTAATTGCGAAAAAATAATCAGCTGTCCCATACATTTGCGTCGAGTAGGTATTGAAGTTTCGGATACACGCTGTATGTGTTGGTTTTCGTAAAAGTGGATCGTGCGTTGTTGCCATGCTCTCGAATATCATTCCCGAGGACATCTTTGAAAATAAATATAGAGTATCTCGTATCGTGTGTCGCGACGGCACAAGTTATATGAGAATAGTTCATTCTGAAACAGGAATATTGCTCAGGGTGTGAATCACAGAAAAAGATCAGCGAATGTTACAGATCGCACTTTAGCGTAAGAAACGCTAATTTTAAATGTCATACAAAGAACCTTAACGTAAAGGAATAATGTCCATATTCGTATAAGGGAATGTGAGCAAGCGTTTCATATTAATATAAACCTTATTTAACCAAATAAGGTTCATATTTGTTTGAAACGCTAACTTAGCAAAGTAAATACAAAGTGTTATTTGTGAATCACGTCCTGATTACTTAAAAAACAGACTAAAGACCCGTGCAAAAAATGTATCTCACATCTATAAAGTTAGGTCTTCTACCCCCAGATTCTACGTAGCATAGCAGCCACTGAGTTTATTTAATTCAAGAGTATCGAAGCTCGTGTGAGTGTTAGAAGTGAAAAGTTGAGTTCCAGTTTAGTTTGTTCGTAGAGTTATATCTAATTGCTTTCATACGTCAGGATAGCCGCGGGTACATAAAGTCAGGAAAATTAACTTATTGTCCTTATATTTGAATCACAACTGTTATTCTTTGACAGTTGTACGAAATGGCTAGTACACGGTAAATTGACTTAATTTGTCAATTTGATGAGCAATTAACTACCCTGGCTGTACGTACATTATTATAAATAAATAAATTAAACTTTATTTCAGACTAAGGTCCATATTTTTGTTAGTATTTTGGTTTTAGTAACAATGGTGCTTAAAGTAGGTCAGTATTGTTAGTTTTCACGAACTAAATTTATATATGTAGACCTATGACTGTCCCCACCCAGTGTCCCTGAGAGGGACAGTTCGGTCTGGCAGCGATCATTTTTAGAATGCTGTTGTCACTACCATGCAGGCGTTATTACGTGTATTCGTTCGATCTCCAGGTCAGGCAGTGCTATTGGATTTTCCGAATCCGGAATCTGGTTTTGGCCGGTAAGTGGCCCTCCAAATTGGAAAATTGTCAGAGAATCACATGCATATAAAAAGATAAGTTAGTCTCATATCTGGGAAAATTCGGTTTCCCCGTATTTTCGACTGAGCAGGGCTCGGTCGCCCAAAGTTTAGAACAAGAATACCTTAGAATAATGACATGGCAGCATGGAATTAGTATGTACCTATCTACTATCATGGCAGCATGGAATTAGTATGAACTTTCCTATACTATTAAATAAGCACTCTCTATTTTCACCAGACCAGAGGTCGGTTGCCCAGGTACTTACACCTTATACTGGCTTGATCGACAACTCAATTACAGAGCAATACCTACCTATATTCTAAAAATAAATCCAGGCACTAAGAGGGTGTTAATTATAGTTTTCATCCGTTGAGAAAGTTGTAGACGGTATTAATTCAAATCTCTCGCCGCAAGACCGCCGAACTTTGCTGCTCCTGTATCAAAGATCATAGGTGTACCCTAGGACTAAAAATGTGAAATACTGCTGGGTTGTGCGACCAACGAAAGGAATATAATTTATTTAAATTCTTAATAACAATCTACACTAGGTACTAAATTAAATGACTAACTAACTATGCAAATAAATATAAAAACAAAAGGACGATTAGGCGTCGAAGTATTCGTCCGCATCGCTGTCATCCAGAAACGTGCTCAAAGGCCCTAGTGTGAGTTTCTTTTAAACATCTATATTTTACACATCGACCGCATTCGACACTCTGATTGGTCCTTCACTGGCCTTCACTGGTGAAGGGCCAATCAAAAAAAGAACCTCACACTAGGCCCAAAGAAGACTGGCGGCACTGCCACGTTGCCGTTGAATGGCAATGCTAATTATGATTTTATGCTAGCACCGCTGCTGCGGCTGCACAGACCCTCACATAATCATCCTATAATGTTCCCACTGTTGGGACACAGGCTTCCTGTCTATGAGAGGGAGTGGACCTTAATCTACGATATGTGCCCCGTGCTGGTTGGTAGATGTCACATGTCTTCGAATGTGTGGTTCTAGGACATGCCAGTTTCCTCACGATGTTTTCCGTCACTGTTTTGAGACCACTGGTGATGAAATAATTTACACAAAGTAAAGCGCCTGTCAGGGTTCGCACCTACGACCTGCTCTATTACTACTCTCTCTAACTCGTAAGTCGCGGCCGTTACCACTGGGCCTGAGACCCTCAAGCGGCGCAAATAATGTAACCATATGGGTAAGAAACGCTCAGGTCATGGGCCCGAGTGAGTCACTCGGGCCCATGACCTGAGCGTTTCGACCCCAAACGGCTCAATGCTGTTTATAGTTACGGTAAAAAGGAGATGCTCACTCGGAGTGAGCATCTCCTTTTTATTTAAGAAATTTCTTACCGATTGGTCGACAAGAAACACCTATACCACCAACACCAATACAGCTGTATTCCACCTTTGTGAAAGACTGGTGCCTGATATAGGTTTTTGGGAAAAACCTGTGTTACAGGTCACCAGGCCCCCTCCGCGGCTAGAATTAGCTTTCACAGAGGTACCGTGCAAGAGTCGAAGTTAAACAATACATAACAAAAATAAAAACTAAGTAAGAGTTAAAACAATATGCTTAACACAAATATAAGAAGAAGTTTGAATAAACAAAAGAAATGATTTGGCTGGTCCTCGCCCTTTTGTATCGCCATCGCTTAGCACTCGAAAGAGCCGCCATTTTTAAGCGAATTGCATATAGAACTAAGTGGAAGCCTTTATGCAAACTAATCAAGCAATATCGCTCGTAAGACTTGCAATCAGTGTCTACAAGAACTCGTAGGGCGAAAGCACCGTCGACAAAGTGGTGCTGTAGTTAGTACAACCACACAAATGCACTGATCTAACTCACAGGAATTTATACTCTTTGTACTCCACTTTGTACTTAACTAAGTACATTTTACATGTTGAGAAACTACGGAAATGTACTCAGGAAAGGAGCGGTTGGAAATAACAAGACATAGTTCTTTTTAAACGATTAAACTATGTAATGTAACGTAACAGCCGAACTTTTGTTATTGTATTTTCATCCATTTTCTGTAGTCCATTGAGTTTAAACGTGCGTACTTCTGACGACAATACAATATGATGGTGAGCAGATTGTGGGCAGATGTGTATCTATAAATACACCCACATTTCACCAGTTATGTTAAAGTCCCAACGAATAGGGGGCGAGCCTATTGCCATCAACTGGGCACAAATCTGGGCTCGGTAAAACCCAATAACACTTTGCCCGAACCAGGAATCGAACCCAGGACCTCATGCTAAGCAGTAGCGCTTGTAACCACGAGGCAGCCTTTCTTTAAATTAATATACAAAAATCTCATTACCATTTCATACACAGTATACTTAACACCAACGAACCAAATATTATACTCCAACATCCAACATAAAGCGGTTATATGAAATACCTTTACACCGAAACTGTTGAAACTCTCATATGAAGCCTGAGTACCGGTATGGAGCTTAGACAGTAAGCATTTCTCAACGGTAACGTTCGTAGTTGAATATGTCACATGTACTGGTAGGACGGCTAACGTTAACGTTCACGTTCGCAGTTGAATACGGCACATAGAGCTGTACACAAAAGCTGGAACTGTGAGACGAAGTGTGCAACGGAAGACGAGGTAGGTGTATTAGGAAGCGGCGGCGGGAACCGGCTGTCGTGCGCACCGATGACGAAGGCTGAATAAGTTTTAATTATTATTATTATTGATTGATTTTCAGACTACAAATGAGGTCCATTGTGTTAGTAACAATCTTACTTAGCCTATGTTAGTACTTAATAACTAAAACAGATCTCGTTCGATCGGCTAACGCCTACACAAGCGGACTATCTGCCCGGGATGCTATCGAGTGCAGAATGATATTGGGACTGTCTCGCAACCTGCGAAGTAACGAGGCATATTTCGTACCCCATACTGCGTCAAAGCTATCAGTGCGCGCGTCGACAAACATCGCCGACGCACTGCAGAAGCGTGGCAGTTGCAACAGCACCCTGAACGCATTGTTATATTGGATACGCAGAGCATTGCAAGCCCTTTGGGTATATCTGAACCACAGGGCCCCCGAGTACAGTGTTGTGCAATACGCCTTAAAAAGGCCAATTTTAACTGCGACTGTACAACGAGAGAACCTGCGGGCCAGCATGTTCGCCCGGACTGACAATGCTCTGCGCTCCTTCTCCAAATTTAAGCCTTGAATTCACTACTTAGGTGACAAATATCTCGCAAATTCGACCGATATAGTAGGAGTGAAAGGTTTCCAATTACCGCTGGAACTCTATTTAGCTCGGTCTGACGTGGGAAAGAAGCACTGAGTAGATAAAAAAGAGACACGAGTAAAGTCTATGGGAGCCTGCGTCATTCCTTTTGGCTTTCACAAGAGCACAGCCAAAACTTGATGTATTAGCTCCGATATTAAAGAAAAAAAAACAGTTCTCATTTCAGTTTCTGTTTCGATACTTTGTGGTCTTGTTAATCCAATTATTAGAAAACGCATGGAAAATGGAACGAACCGAGTTTAGTCTACTTCGAAAAGCAACTGTTCCATTAGATATTCGTACCATTATAATACTTACATATGACACCTCGCTTTCATCGACTTACTGGTAGCATTCTGCAATTACAGTTAATTGCATAGGAGTACTACAGCCTTTCTCGGGATCATTACGACATTCCACGTACACTACGTAATGAGTAGGTACAAACTGTATTGTTCTGCGAAACGTTAACGTTTGCAGAGTTTCGATTCAGTTGAGTGTGTCAGACAGACATACTTTGCTACTAGTGTGAGTAGAAAGTATTAATTTAAAATTATTTAAACAGGAATGGCGCACGCCGCGGCCCAGCCTAGCTATTTCTGTTAAATGAAGTTAGTATGAGTTAGTAGTTTGTAATTTGTTTTTTTTATAAATCCGTTGAGAGACTTTGCCCGTTTTCACCTTCACTAAGTGACACATAAATGAATCCTTAAATAATAGTGCACTGTTGGATTTCAACGCTAGGCTCAGCGCTGATGGGCACGCCACAATTGCGGCGATAAGTCCCCTCTTTGAGGAGTAGCTTGAGAGGCGCCATGGCGTCCTCACCTTCCACCTGACGCAGGTCCTCACCGGACACGGTTGTTTCGGGAGGTTCCTGTTCCGCGTAAGGCGGGAGGAAACGCCCGGGTGTCACCACTGTGCGGATCCCCCGGAGGACACGGTGGAGCATACGGTGGAGGTCTGCCCGGCTTGGGCGGAGCACCGCCGTGTCCTCACGGAGGCGATCGGCGGCGGCGATCTCTCGCGTCCAGCCCTGGTTCAGAGCTTGGTTCGGAGCGAGAGTGCATGGGAGGCCGTCACCTCCTTCTGCGAAGCAGTTATGTTCGCGAAGGAGGAGGCGGAGCGCGCGAAGGAGATGCAAGATGCACGCCCTCGCGGCCCTAGTCGCCGCAGGAGACGCCCCGGGTGCCGGGAGTCGAGAGCCGACTTCCGGCCACCGTGGCTCACCGTCCGCGCGGGCTTGCGGACGGTGAGCAATGGGCAGCTCGCCGTCCGATAAGGACCAGGCCCGTGTCGACGGCGCGTTGTGTTCCACGCGCGCCTCAAAGAGATGTCAGCACCAACCGACGGGGTCGAAAGACCAATGCCTGCTGGGGTTGCGGGCTTGTCCGAAAGGGGAGGGATATCGCGGCCCCGGCACACAGGCAACAGAAGGAACACGGGTGGGTTTTAGTCAGTAAAAGTCTGGCACACCCTCTCGCTCTGCCCAGAGCGGGAGAAGTCATTTGATGATTTCCCACCCTCATCAAAAAAAAAGGCTCAGCGCTGAGAATTGAAAATCCAACAGTGCACTTTTATTTAGGGATTCATTTAGGTGGCACTTACTTGTCGTTGAGAACGGGTATTAGAGACGTGGTGGCATTTACATCGCCACACGCGAACTATGTATGCATCATACTGACGTCACGCGAAATCCTGCATAGCGCAAGCGGGGTATACCACGCGATCAGCATATATACGAGTATATAACTTCCCGTCATCAATTTTCGGACAGTTGCCCTCCAGATATAACACCTGTCAGGTCGGAGGATCCTCCCTTATCTATAGAGGATGAGTGAACTTTACACCTGTTTCTTATACCTCTATAAACTAACTTGCGGTCTGCGTAGCGTAGGTAGATAGATATCTGACGCCGTCATCTAAGAATTCACCCCTTTTTAGCAATGATAGTCTCAGAGTATTGGCAAATGTAGGTACAGAAACTACCGCATAATTTCCTGAAGGTAACCTATATTGGCCCTTGTGTTTCCTAGGCATGTTTTCTGCCATGATACACATCGGTTTGACAACAGCCGGTGCCACGGAAGGTTCCGTGCCGTTTAATTTAGCGGAACATGGCTGACGCGATAGATACCGGCGGCCACGGTTCACTAAAGTGTGTCAAATGTTCGCTGTCGTGCCACGCTGTTGAGCACTGAATACCTGTGACCGTATGACTAAGTTTGTGGACAGTAATCGTTCGGTAACAGGAGTTTCAGAGTTTGAGATGACGTTTTGTTTGGCCTTGTAGTGTTGTTCACTTAAACCGGTGCCAAACATAGCTGCAATTACAGTTCCACACATTGTGACTTTGCCGGGCGTAGATTAGAGTAATGTATAGATTTGCTATCAGCTACATACCATATAGCGATAATCTTTGACAGTCACTTGTAATCTGGTAGTATCTAATCAATCAACCATTGAATTATCATAAAGCTTAAATCTGCCTAGCCTTTTCCCAACTATGTTTGGGTCGACTTCCAGTCTAACTGGATCCAGCTGAATACCAGTATTTTACATAGAACGACTGCCATCTGACCTCCACAACCCAGTTACTGGGTAACACGACCCCCTTGCCAATACTGATTGTCAATATTTGTAGGCTTCTTTTTCCCGCTTCCGCTTCGGTAACGTCTGTCAAAGATCTACGAATGACAGCCAGGTCTAACAGCTGAACCAGCTTTCCGCAATATTATACATGGAGCGACTTCCTATTTGACCTCCACAACGCAGTTACTGGGTAACACGATACCGCTTGGTAAGCCTGGTTGTTAGACTTTCGGGCTTCTGACGACCCGTAACGACTGTCCAAGATCCAAGAATGAACGGCTTATCGTGCTGCCCGAGGCACAGAATGGTCTCGGTATGTTAAGATGGTCACCGATCCACGGACAACCGTGATCGCGGCAAGCGTAGCTTAACCTGATCGATCGACCCGTGCGGCTGTTATTACTTAGCCACGAGCCTCTCCATCTGGTAACTACTAACGTTGTTATGGTAATTCAAAGAAATCGTACCCTGACAACCGTTTTGTTGGGCCAAAAGACTAAAAGTTTGCACATGCGAAGGAGATGAATAAAATATATATCTGTCCAGTTTACTCTTACTGCTGGTTCTTATAAGTGTGTCCTTTTCTGATATTTTTTTATAGTGTAGTTTTCGCAAACTAAGAGGTAGGTACTTCTAGATATTATGTTACTATCAAGACATAGTTACCTAGTTTAGGGCTGCCACAAAAAACTGCGAATTCGCATCGCAATGCAAAAATCTGCGAGCTCCTAAAAAACAAAGCTCTTCTAAAAACCTGCGATGCGGTGTCGTATCGCATCGCATCGCAGTTTAATGCCTCGTGGTCTAGAAGTTGCAAGCACTGGTGCTGATTATGAGGTCCTGGGTTCGATTCCCGGGTCGGGAAAAGTGTTGTTGGGAGTCTGGATTTGTGCCCGTTTGATGGCAATAGGCTCGCCCCCTATTACATGGAACTCAAACATAACTGGCGAAATGTGGGTTTACTATAGGTACACCTCTGTAACTGATGAAAATGGGAAAACAGTTGTGATGTTATGTTCTGTTTTCTATCTAACAACAATGTTATGAAAGTGTAAATTAAAAATATTACAACAAAACTACATCTCGAATCAATCTGAAGCAGCAGCATCAGTTGAGTAACAAACTGTTGTTTTACTTCAACTTTATGATTGGAAGCAATTTGAGTGATAAAAGCTAGACCGACAAGACAAGACTGGTACTAACTAAATATAGCCACTTGCTGGAAGACCGGACATTGCTAGTTTACATAATGCAACTGTTGGTAACTACAGAACAATGTGTACCTACTTAGTGACTACAGCTAAGAAGGTACAAAATAAAACAGTCGTATCTCTCTTTCCATTTGAGTATCATAATACGCTTTCTGGTATCGGCGATCTTCGTACGTCTTCGGATCTCGATGTTTGGAACTCGGTCTATTAGCCTGATCCCAAGCATGGAACGCTCCATAGCTCTCTGTGCAATTCTCAGCTTGTACATGGGTGAGCGTGAGCGTCTCAGTACAGTACGCCATGGTGGGTAGAACACACTGGTTAAAGAGGTCGGACATCAGACATTGTGGAAATTTAGCTGATCTCATAATGTCGTCCGGTTTTCTAAATGCGGCCCCACCCAAGCTGTATTCTTCTCGATATTTCTGTTTGTTGATGATCTTTGACAAAACAAAGAATATGACGTAGATAGACATACCGGCCAACGATCTCCAACATTTCACTTTTCTGACTTTAACAGCGTTTATTCGGAAGGTGGGCAACGTCGCAAATAGATGTCAAATATTTCACTGTTTTGATTAATTTAGCAATATTACTGTGTGGCAATAAAAAATGTGGCTAACTAGCGAACTAGAATATTGAATATGAAATGCAATAATTAATATCGTAACACCGAATGTTTAGTTTTAGATGTAAAAAAACAATTTGGAAACTTTCCAAATGCGTTTTGTACACCTGATGAGTACAATATCAAATTCAATGTTATAATTGCAATTCATTATTATTATGCTAGTTCGCTAGTTAGCAACATTTTTTATTTCCACGCAGTAATATTGCTTTAAGAATCAAAACCGGTAAATATTTGACAGTTATTTGCGTCGTTGCCAACTTTTAGGATAAACCCTCTTAACAGAAGGATTTAAATTGCTGAAGATGTTTGCCATAATCTTCGTCTTGACCATATTCATCCTAATAAGTTCTTGAAGTTTTGAAGAATTTTCTGGAGATCATCAAAATTTTCAGCGAAAAGGACTAGGTCACCTGGGCACCAGAGATTACCTTTTACAAAAATTATAAACAGTTTTACCTCTTAATAATATAAGTTTATATAAGATAGACTTCGAATAAGTCGTTTTTGTAGGTACCCTAAAAAAAGAATTCATGATTTTATTTTACCACTTTGTCGGCGTGATTCATTGTACGAGTATACCCACCCATGCCAAATTACAGCTTTCTAGTACTAACCGTCTCTGAGCTAAGCCGCGGACAGACAGACAGACAGACGGACATGGCGAAACTATAAGGGTTCCTTGTTTACTACGGAACCCTAAAAACGTAAATAACCAGTTTTTTTTTTCATATCCTTCAGTTTTTAGGGTTCCGTACCCGAAGGAGGTCTTTAGGGTTCCGTACACGGAATCCTATTACTAAGCCTCTGATGCCCGTCCGTCTGGGGTTGCGGGTTTGTCCGAAAGGGATATCGCGGCCCCGGCACACAGGCAACGGAAGGAACACGGGTGGGTTTTAGTCAGTAAAAGTCTGACACACCCTCTCGCTCTGCCCAGAGCGGGAGAAGTTATTCGATGATTTCCCACCCAGAAAAAAAAAAAAAAAAAAATGCCCGTCCGTCCGTCTGTCTGTCAGCAAGCTGTATCTCATGTACCGTAATAGGTAGATAGGCAGAAATTTAACATTCGTTGAAAAAAAAATTTCCGAGGGCACCTATCGACCACGATACGATCCCAACTTCCGAATAGGTTCTCTTCAAATAAAATAGATGATAAAATATTTTCCGTCATTATTAGGTAGGTAGGTACCGTTCGTTCATGTTATTATCGGATTATGACGCACGATTAACTTTTATTTGGACAGCCATCACATAAAGCGCGCGAAATTTTCGCGGCCATTTGTTGGAGGAATAAATCCGGTCGATTTGGTGCGGCTATCGGAGGCCCGCAGGCTACAACCACTGCAAACAGTTTAAATTGCCCCCAAATTATTTATGGGCGAATTTACTTTTATTTATTACTAAGGTTTGGGAGATGGGGCGATTGCCATTCTTGTTGTGTTATATGTAGGTAGGCCACTAGCAAAAGATGTCCAGTAAGTAAAAGGCAATTTGTAGTTGGGGGCCCCCTACGCATGCTAAATTATAAACGTATGGTGCTAAAATTTTCGAATTCGCTCATGCAACTTTCATTCTCTTTTTCTGCAAACTTCTCTGCGTTAGTCGTCAAAGTAACTCCCGTTTATGTACGAATAGTCATAGAAAACCTTACCTATCCGGGGTAAGGTGCAAAATTTGCGATTTCGCTTTGCTCGCACGTATCCTACATTTTCAAACTTTTCTGAATAAGTTGACAAAGTTATTCCCATTTCTGTAATGTTCAAAAGAAATTAAAACTATGAGGGGTGCAAAAAAACTCGAGTTCGTCTATTCGTCTGATGCTCTAGCTTGACTGCTATTCTTGTATCAATAAATAGTCAAAAGAAAACCTAACCTTTTCGAGGCAGCGTGTTTAATATTTCGACGTTTATTCCTGGGCAAAACTAAATGCCCCCCCCCCCCATTTAGCTTTGCCGCCTTGAGCCCCCGACAGGCTTAAGTCCGCCACAGAGGTAGGCAAATCGTTGTGCGTTTGTTAGATAAAGTTTTACCTATGTAGTTACCTACGATTTATAATTACTAGCGATGTAAAGAAAGACAAAATGTATAAAAATCTGAAAATACTTATACTTACCTCAGCAGCAAATGCACAACAAAATTGTTTTACAGGCTAGTTATTTCGATTGGAACAGGGAGTAATACATATATCCTCAATGCCTATAATCACAGTAATCAGAACTGAAGAACTATATTTTGTTAATTCTTTTATTAAAGGAGCTATCTCACCGCGGCTAATGTTGAGCGCCATCTAGTGTTCCTTTTGGAAAGTAAAAGTTACACTGTTCGAGTTCGGGGTTGAAAATTATGAAACTTTCGTATTTTTCTTTACCAAGCAGTTTTAATAAATACTCACGTAGAGGTAGGAGATTAATTAGATTTACACAGAACGGAATTGCCGCGCCGTTTTAAAGGAAACCACATTGTTTATTCCCAAACTTTAATGCAAAACCTATATTTTTAATAATAATTACGTAATTATTTATAATTATAATAATTATTTATATATACTTAGATCTTTCAAACGTTTACTTAACATAACGTTTTGCTTATCAACAAGTCAATGAAAGGCGTTTTGGTTGTGGTATAATATTAGCTCTAAACCTATTCAGTACTTAGTATGGCTGAGAAAGATGTTGATTTAAAACGTTTCAAGCTTTATAAGCCTTTTCGGAGCACTCTTAAAAACAAACGAACGATGTTCTTTAACTAACAATTCTTTATTATACTCTAACTCTGTTTTTTATTTTTATTAATCTATTCCTTGATTTCTTACATTTTTCAAGTAGTTCTAAATTAACACAATAATTCCTTACGTAATAGCCAATAGTTTGCATTATGCCAGTGTTTACTAAAACACCATGTTACAAATCAGATGACCAATTCTCGTACTTAAAAAACGTTCACAATCAAGTCGCAATTTGTCAAACTTGTCAGAAATGTTGGTAAATTGATTGTATTTTTGACAGATTGCGAACGTTCATAAAAATTACGGGAATTGCCCTTCTGATAGACTGGACACACATTGGCTATTAAAAACGGGTGCTCTTCTCACTGCTAGCATACCTTCCTACCAACTCAAATCAATGATTTATATTTTTATAATAATCCTATCTACTATTCAAACAAGTTATACAAACAACTATACATGTATAAGTATACAGGGTCAAATTAAATTAGCTAGGAAAACTCCGTAGATGTCATGGGTATCGATATCTATACTCTATATGTTAAGATAGTTAAAGGTAAATTTAAAAAAACACGTGACGAGACAGCTGTCAAGTAACCGACTAAACGTAATACCTGTCACTTCAGTTAGCATGTTATACGTCACAGTTGTACTTTTCAATTTAGCAACGTTGTAATTCGATGACGTTAAGAGTTCGGGCTCTTTACAATAGACAGATTACAAAATATTATATTATTATAATAAATCCAACTAATAATTTGTGCTCAAGCAGTTACATCTACGAATAGTAGTTTAAGAATGAATGATAAAGTTTAACATACATTAATAAAAGAGGAAACAATTGTAAAAATCTAAAATAAATTTAATTTGGATTTATTGTTTTTGAAACAAGAAAGTATCATCTATAAAAACCCTTTTACGATTTGTTTACCTTTATTTAAGTACGACTAATGGAAAAAAAAACTTGTTTCGGGGGGCAACGTCTGTAGTTACTTGAACTATCAGTTTCAAAATCAGTTTTTTATGTGTAAATTTCACAGACGTGATCAGTATCGATGTCTTAACACTATTCAAGTCACTTCACTACCAGTGGTTATTGACCCCTGAAAAAAACTTTTTTTTTTTCGTTTTTATGTATCGATACCCATAACGTCTGCGGAGTTTCGCTAGGTAATAAAATTTAACCCTGTATAGAAACAAAACATACTACAATACGAACAATCTCTTGCTTTAAATCAACACCTTATTGGCAACATTTTACATCAATTCAAAAAGAATTTCGTTATTTTTCGAGATTGAAAAATTGAGTTTTCTTCTCCTGAAGATTGAAGATTTTGAAAGGATACCTTTTTATTGGAAGCGGATTTAAATCACAGTTTTTTTTTTGCAGATTGACGAAGGCGTTAGTCTTAGATACTTTAAAAAATTAACAAACCAAATTACTACTCCACAATAATGCACTTATAAAAATGGCTGAAGTTCTTTTGCATTCAATTTTAGATCATATTACATAGTTATAGCTTATAGTTTAGGTTGATAATGATATAATCTAAAATATAGACTCACACTTTATCTCTATACATTTCACAAGACTCGTCATAATGTTGCTATCTTGTTTATATGATACTAAAAGCGTGCATTCTGAAAGTAGGAAACGTCGCAAATAGCTGTAAAATATTTCGCTGTTATGATTAATTTGGCAATATTTACTGTATGGAAATATGAAATATCGTAACACTGTTATTTAGTTTTAGATGTAAAAAACATATTTTGAAACTTTCCAAATGCCCTTTTTAAACCTAAAACGGTTACAACATCAAATTCAGTGTTATAATAGCAATTCATTATTAATATTTTGGGTCACTAGTTAGCGATATTTCATACAGCAATCATAACAAATTAATACAAACAGGTAAATATTTGACAGCTATTTGCGACATTGCATTGGAATTTGTTCATTGTTTTAGAATGAACGCTATTAAAAGGACTGCTCACACTGTTTAAACGTTTATAAACGAAAGGGTATGTAGTGTAAACAGTAATGTAATAAAAATTATAGTTGTTTAGAACAGCTTAGTAAAAATAATTTTCTAGGGACCTAGCATCTAGATGATGTAATAAAGGTATTGGCTATGAAATAAAATGATAACAGTAATATTGAAAATATTATGGTATAGTATAAAATACTGGCTAAGCTGGGGCAGCGAAAAAGAGATGTAGCTATATAGGACGACTAGCGCCATCTGTTTTTCGCACTGGAACATTGCCCCTGTATTTGCTTAGATGCTTTACTTTATTGTTTATGGCATGCGTTTTTCAATATAGCAAAATGCCTCAGTGAATAAACATTTTTTTTTATTTGAACCGTAAAAAGTAATCTTTTTTGCCGGTTGCATAAATGATTTTACAAGTACCAAGTAAAACCAAATAAAGTAAACCTTCAAGGCAGAATTATTTAGCAATGGCACTGATGTATGCCAAATGTTCATGTGATGTCTCTTTTCGTCAACCTAGACGGTACAAGAATCTTTAGGCGCGTGGCCAAAATCGGTACTAACGCCGCCATCTTGTTTTCCTAATGCAATTTCTGGAACAGTTTCACCAATGTTTACCAACAACACCCACCTGTCAATGTCATTAGGCGCCAAAAGATCCTTGTAGCACTCTAAGAATACAGTATCCATTGTGAAATAACACTGTCATATCAAACACCGCTGAGTGCCAGCGTTAAATAATTGGCTATGGCATGTTTTTTATGTTACACAGTTTTTATTTAAACTTAAAATATGATATGCTACTGAATAATTGAATAAAAATTCATACAATCATGTCTTATAATAATTATCATACACATTGTTTTCAAACTTTATAAACATACAAATATAATTATGTATAATTTATGGAAATCAATAAATGGGCCAATGAGGCAATAAATTTTGTGAGTTTCATTTTCAAATCTTTAAGTCAAATGTTTTACTTTCATAAACAAGGCAAGCAAAAATAGACCGTTCAAAAGGGCAATCTACAAAGTTACTGTCAAAAATGTCCATAAAATAACAATTTCGAAAACTTATTAAATAATAATGCCTGAAAAAGAATTTAAAACTAGCATAACATCATAACTAATCATCTTTTCATTTGTTTTTATTATCAATCAATTGGATGGTCAGTATATTATGATTATTTGCAAAAACAGATTCAGTATTTAATTAGAAAAATAAAAAAAAACTACCAAAAAAATTGTCTTTTTATTGTAACACTAAATGGTTTAAACTTTTTGTATTTTATAAATGACCCAAATGTTTTACTAGTGCTGTTTGTTAATCAGCTTTATAACAAAAAGTCAATGACTAACTAATGACTAACACAATTAGTTAATAAGTTTCCTTATCTCTAATAAATATTTTGTGTACTGGTTACTGTAATCTAGGGTTTTCTAGAGTTAGGTACTCGAAAATACTAGCACAATTATTGTAGTATCATAATTAAATTGAGTTAAATTCTGAAATCTAGTAACAGGTAAAAAAAATTGTTTTCCTATTGCGCGAAACAATACATACTTATTAGGTAACTATTATTTTTACCAAACTTCCTGACTGAGGCATGTATGATTCTTGCAATGGTTTAATTTCATGGTCAATTACGTTTTAAAATACTCCCAAATATATATTTTTACACACATAAAAATATATATTATACAAATATAAGGATTGTTTATATTTTAATAATTTGATTACGGGGGTAATATCTGCTTAATTAAGGCAATAAGTTTTATTACAGCTGCATATAGAACAATATTGATGAAATGTAAGCAAAAACAGATTTTCATACACGATAATATAAAAGAAAATCAGCAATTACAGTTTTGTATGGAAGTGCAACAACACTGATTTCTTTTTTGTTTCCTTCCTAACTAGCTGTCGGTCATGGAACAAATAGTAATTAATAATCAATTTATAATTTGTAGATATCCATTACATACACGAAAATACTTTAAAAACTTGCAAAACCAGTAATAGAAAGTATTTTATGTAAATGCATTCTTTTGTACTGGTTGAAATTGACCTTGAAGTGTATTCATTGATAATTATATGAGTTGACCAACAACAGGTTGCTTAATTGTAGTGTAAAAATAAAAAACTGACCCTGCTTATGTTAAAACATAGCATATTCATCGCTTTTGTTACCATATACATCAAAAGAAAGCTTCGCAATAACTTTTCCCTTTGTTTGCAATCCTGAAGTGCATAACACCACATTTTAACATAAACAACTTAGTTAACATTAAACAGTAACCATTATTACATTCATAAACCTTTCAATATCCAACATTTCCTAATCAAAACATTTAACAAGGTTTGTCACGCTGTCTATCCAAACAGGGCTCCGCAATTCGAGCATCTTCTATTTTTAAGAGCGAGACAACATAAGATACCCAGTGGGAAGAATAGGATAGCACATAGGATGCCTAGACATGTGAAGTCATCTTCAAGAATACCGACGCGACAGGCCGGGCATGCCCCCACGGCGATAATAGGGGGTGGTATTATAATGTTTGTAGCTCCATAGTTTGGCACAAAGCCTGTACCTGGTGGTGGTACTCCATACGGAGTGTACCCTGGCGGAGGAGGCGGGTACGGTGAGGTCGGAGCGCCAGCCGGCTGAGGCTGCGGCGTAGGAACTGCAATTATTGTATTCACAAATTACATACCAACTTTGGATTCGTGTTTACCAAACAACTAAGAAAACAACTGTCGTGATAAACGTTGGATGCTAAATACTTAATCTTTCCATCGGTAATTAAACATAAAAACGCTAAGTTGCTACATTACGCAGTTTAATCGAACAGCTTATCTCTATTGTGATTCATTTACACTATATTAGGGTTTCTTATAAACAAACTTATTTGGGGCTTACCTGGGTAAACTGTAGCCGAATAAGGCGGTGGCTGATCAGTAACTGTTGGTTTTTCCATATCGTTCACTGTTTGTCGCCTCAGGATTTCTTTTCGAACAATGTGTTGGAAGAAATTATTGCACAAAAAGTAACAAAACTGAGAAACTGTTCACAATAGCAGCTGTCAAAAATTATGTTGCCAGCGTAGCAAACTCAGGCAAAATACGAATAAAATGTTATCTGTCACCCACCACCTCTTTTTTTATTATTCGTTCATGTGCCATCGCGGACTTTATGTAAGGCTATTGAAAGCTATGTGCTACGTCTTGAGATCTTATTATTGTAATTCTATGAAACGAAAGAAATGTTTAAAAAATGCACATTGCCAATCTAAAAATGTATTACAGTAATTTTGAAGTTGGGCAAGCTCAAGGCATCAACGTCAAAGCAGGAATAAATGATAACAAAAATACAAAAATAATGGCGGGATCATGCACGATGAGCGGGATCGTGAGTTTAAATAACGGGCAACAATTTCCTTACTACTTGACTTGCAATATTGCAAACTACACTTCACTTCTTTTCCAAAAGGTAAATAAGTAAATTCAGTACCTTTATGAATTTAGTTCCTTAAGTATTATTTTCTCCTTCGTTTACGAAAGTTATTTTTTATGCTGATATTTCGAACAGGGAAATAACCGCAACAGTCATAATAAGATTATGGATTTAATTATTACATCATAATTACAGCTGTATTACGGTTTTACCTACAACAGACACCATCTCTAGTTATGATGTTAGGTACTTTGACTTTGTACTGTGTTTTTGATTACGAGAGAACAATAAATTATTCTATTCTATTACCTACCTAGTACCGTGCATTGTCATTAAAAGTAGGTACCTAATTAGATTATTTGGCTGATAATAATGCATTGCATGTAATTTTACTGTGCAATAGGGTCTCCTTCTGTACATGGAACTTAAAACAAACGGCGAAATCTGGGTGGTACCAATGCCTAACGTGATGTTGAATACGAGTTAATAGGAGAATTAAAACAGACACAAATCTTTTGAACTTTCAATATATTCATAATATTTCACAAAACAATAACTAATAACGTCATCTATCTATATCTAATTGATCACTATTCATATTTACAACATAACTTGTTCTGACATTTTTCAATCTATTTCATAAATTCATTATTCTTGCCGTATACCTACAAGGCAAGAAGAATATACATTAATATTATAACCTAAACTGGAAGTAGATAAAACGAATGTGACAAAATATACAATTATCATAACTTAATAACATTATCATTTTCATATTTACATACAAAAGTAAGAACTGGCAACTTTCTGGAGAACTACAATTGTCGAATTGATCCTAGACTGCGCGCCACGAAAGAAGGCCCGCGGAATATTGTGGATCATTTTTTTTTTTGATGCATTGATGTTGACACTAGCGCCGCATCAAAGAGACTTCAGTGGTGGCGCGGACTCTTTATCAAAATTACGTCATTTATAAACAGTCCTACTCTATTCTAGCCTAGTGCTACAGCTGCTCAATTCGTTGGGCCCAACAATATAAATATGTACACAAGAAGCACAATATCATCATACATTCAATGAATAAGAGTTATTTATGAGATATTGTTGACACCAGCGCAAGTAGCTGGCTAAATCTTTACTTTTGTTCATAAATACAAATGAAATAACACGATAGTTCCTCAATTATCACAATAAAACAAAATTTGTTTATATGTACTATGTCCAAAACAACACCTCTTTGAAAGTCACAACACAACATGAGAATTTATTGATCACTCCAGAACTGAAGAGTCAAATTAATTATACAATTTTTATTTCATGTCAGAATTTCTAATTAAAATTAATTCCTTTACTTTTCATTTTACTCGCAACGTTTGCTTTTTTTTTGGTAATACATTATAAAATGACCTAAATAGGTGGCGATTTTAAATTTCATTATCTTGCTATAAAAGATTATTATATTTTAAAAATAAATTACTAGCGCTGGGAATAAAGTGAATGATGTTTTATAAATTAATTATTTTATTTAATGTTGTGGTAATATGGCAACCCTGTAGTAATCTTGTCAACATTAAAAAAGGAGTGATTTTATTTAGGGGATAAAAGCAATAAAATTGTCATGGAATGCGTATAGAAGCGACAATTTTTTTTAATCCGATCCAGCCTGTCCCTCGCTGCCCTCCCCCAGCGACGCCCTAAGGTCCGTCCCCCACAGGGGGTGCCCTTAGCGTGTAGTCGCTTAGTTTATAAGTTTTATGCCCTGGCTGGAGGCCTTAATTTATTAAGACATCCACAGGATAGCCCAGTTAAGGCAGCCTGCAAGATGCAATAAACAAAAAAAGTATAGAATCGTCAACACATCCATAAAATGGTCTACAGCTCTTTTACAGTTATTTTACCTGACTTCAACCCAATTTGCAACCCACCAGCAACGTTATATCAATGAGAATAAAGATCACTGTGAGTTTAACTGTGATGCAAAATCAAGAGGTAAAATTACTGAAAGGACTGTACTATACGGCCGATGAATCATGGCAGATCCGAACTGTGCGCAGAAGGCTGCGCAATAACATTTTTTAAGTATGAGGCGAGTGTGAGTAAGAGAACACGCGTACAAGTTCGGAGAGCCTGTGTTAAGACCGGCCATGATTTATCGGCCGTATTGTAAATGAATAGTAAAAGCGATTTATCTGCAGTCTAGAGACTTTGTCGTTGAATGATGCAGCCCAAACAACGGATTTTGAATTACTTCGCGTGCTGCAAGGTGCTTTGTCTAGAGTCTATTGAATGTTACAGAAGTCTGAATGAGTAGTCAGTTACTTCATCAAAATTGCATTCTTTTTTTGTAAGAAACAGCAACTAAAGAGGTCGTATTAAAGATAAGATTCTATACGTGGTTCAAATTTTATATCAGAAAAAAACGTCATAATTTTGACACCAACTTTCTTATAAATACGTATTTTTGTCTTGGTGGCAATTACATTTTTTTTAATAGTCGTGAAACTAAAGCAATACTGCTGATATTTTTATCCTCTGTATTAGTGCATTATCCGCCAACTTCTTAGGGCGAATTTCACCAATGAAACTGAACGTGATCAGCCATCTTAACCGCGTCAAGCGCTGTCAGTGTCAATCACAAGTTAATATTCTAAAACAAAACTGATCGCGTTTAATTTCATTGTTGAAATTAGCTCCTAAAGTGAAATTCATCGAAGCTATATGGCCTGCGCACTGGCGGACGGCAGGGGAGAGGATTTAAAATCTATCAATTGAATTTGATACCTATCCAATTGAGATAAGGTATATATTTCAATGCTCGGTGATCTAGCTTGGAGCATCGCGGAACATTGCAGCGCAGTTTTCTTTGGAGCAGTGATCATTGCAATATATACCTCATTTCCATTGGAAAAGTATGAAATTAAACGCCGACAGTTTGCGCAGGCCCTTGGTATGGAAACAACGATGCTCATTTATTCTCAACGTAGTTATTTATCAGCATCTTTCTTGGCCACGTCGTGTATTCTGCTGTTTAGAAGCGCATGGGCACCCAGCAACCAGACTGCTCGTCGCGACGGTAATAGTGCGCGCGGTTGTCTGGGAACACTGTCACAGCTGGGAATGGATGCTGCTGGATGAACTTCAGGGTTACGCGGATCTGGAATATTAATGTTAAATATTACTTTGACTGCACAACTAAGCACTTTATTGAGTTTTAAAGTAGAACTAGCTTTTGCCCTGGGTTTATCGGCGTGGATGTTGAAAAAAACTCTTTAAAACCTTCATGCAAAAAAAATACATATACGTGCCGACTTTCATGGTGATCGGTCAAACGGTGTCGGAGTTAATCAATTTAAATATACCAACATCCATTTTTGAAGTGTAACATCTTCCTCTCGCTTTCCTGCAAGCTGTGGCAGTGATTTAGTGAAAAGCGACGGAAGTATGTAACAGGAAGTCGGGGAAGCGCGCGCTATTTGATTTGACCAATGAGATATAAAAGACGTAGATATATTTAGTAACCTATTCCGCTTAACTATTCCCTTGACAATTCAAAAGTACCTGTAATTGGTTTATTTGAAATAAATGCTTTGAGTTTGAGTTTGAGTTTAAAGAGTCATAGAAAACCCTGTAAGAAATTGACACGTGCTTCACCTTTCTACGAGACATTCTCCGGATGACGATTGACTGAAACACGTGTAGATTTCTTACAAGGTTTTTTAAGTGTTTAGCGTTTTTGTTAAGCGGAATAGGTTACTAAATATATCTACGTCTATTGTATTTTATAATGGATTTCCGCAAGGTCACACCTGAATCAATTAACTATCTTGATCAATGAGCGCGCGCGGTGCTACAGTTGGCTGTGAGAAACGACCTTGACCCCCCCAGCTCTTTTAAGTTTCTTATTACTTTACTGTTGCTTATTACCAAGGTGAAATGTCAGATATTACACATCTTAAGCGACTACTGTAAGACACGCTCGTTATTATACGTATATATATAGATCTTAGGTCCGTATTCTAAAACGTTGCTAAAGCCGCGTAATCATTGGAAACTAAACTGAGAAACAGTTGCGTATTTTTTCATAATTGCATAATTTTTTCTCAATACGGCGTTTTAAGTATGAATCTCGACTTCAGAAGTGAATTTAGATTAGTATGAAACTTCATCGTCATTTACAGGGTCAAATTAAATTAACTAGAGAAACTCCGCAGACTTGCTGGGTATCGGATTTTCTTAACTCATATACCTTCCTGGAGATAGTTACCAAGAGTACGGCAGTCTCATAAAATATTAGATTTCATGTAAATGTTATCGTTCTATGATATTATAAACACGATAACTGATAATCGTATTCAATTCAAAATATCTTATTTCACGTAAACCTACATGGGCACTTATGAAACGTCAGAAGCTAGGTGAACGGTTCCAATTGGTCTTTTCCTACACTTTTAAAAATTATTAGATTTTACAATATTTTATTTTTATTTTCAAAATATTTACATTGAGTGTTTACGACCTATACTGTGCTTCCATAGGTCGTAAACAATGAATGTAAATATTTTGATAAGATATCCTAAAATAACGTGTAACGTGATACATTTAGACAAAACTTCAAGTACCACGTACACTACCAGCGGTCGTTAATCCCATAAATAGAACTTTAAATCTCTTTTTTTTTATCGATACCCACTACCCCCGTCTGCGTAGTTTCGCTAGCTACTTTAATTTGACCCAATATATTTAAGTCGTGATTCATACTCTAGAATAAATAGGGGAATTATAACACCTGTAGCAGGTTATCTCGGATGTATCGATATTGATTTTGCCGATAACAGTTATCTGTAAAATCAATATTAGTACAAACAACTGAGATACCGATGAGGTAACCGAGAGGCGGTGGCCTAAACAAATAATTTGCCATTTATAAATTTCTTGGAACTCTCAGACAGTAGCGTCACCAGGTCGATAACACAGAGTCAACAGGAGTTACCTATCTACCCTTCAAATGTGACTAATACTGATAAAATGTCATGTAGGTGGCGTGGTGTTTACTCCCGAACAATGATTTTGTTTTTGTAATGTCATATGTATTTATAAAAATAAATAAAATTGAAGTGTCTGTTTGTAATGTCAACATAACAGCAATTTAAATGCATATACATATATATAAAGTATACACGACAACGATAACAAAAAAAAAAAAGATCTTTGTCTGTCTGTTTGATCCGGCTAATCTACGAAACGGCTGGACCGATTTTGACGAGAGTTAGTAACAGATAGCTGATGTTATAAGGAGTAACTTAGGCTTATTTATTTTAGAAAGACAATTAGGGTAACAGCCAGTTAGTTTATCATAATTTTTCTTGTAACTTGTATCCTGTGTATATCAATAAACATATTTTCTTTCTATCATCTGCTTGAAAGAAGCTGTCAATCTAGGAACAGTACACGGACGTAAATACAGCACATCAGGTTTTAAAAAAAGCTCGGAAACCCGTCGTTTTTGCAACTCATACCTGTGTGACAGTCTGAAAATTTCCAAGTGCTATACTAAAGCCAGAAATGCACATGCCTGTAACTTGCACAAAAGCATGCGAGTAGCTTGCATGCCATTGAGCCATAAAACTTCTGATTGGTGAATGTCACGACGGCATGCAAGCTACTTGCTTATTTTTGTGCCAGTTACAGGCATGTGTATTACGCGCTTAACAGCCGGGTACTGTATGGAGTATTCATGATCATTTCTTTTTTCCTTTTTTTTTTGGGAGTAGCCTTTGTCTAGCAGTGGGACAGTACATAATTAACCTATAATATTTCCACTGCTGAGACACAGGGCTCTTCTCTGTGAGAGGGAGTCGGCCATAATCCACCACGCGGGCCCAGTGTGGTGATTGTCACGTGCCTTCGAATTTTTTGGTTCTAGGACATACCGGTTTTCTCTCGATATTTTCCTTCACCGTTTTGAGAGCAGTGGTGATGAAATTATTTACAGAAAGTAAAGCGCCTGTCTGGGTTTGGTGGGACAGTCCGGGCTACCAAAAAAATAAGAAACTTCAGTCCAACTGCGTACGTAAACCACTTACATTGTGAACAAAGTGTGGTCCTTCAACAGCAGGCGTGGTGCTAAGATGTTGCAGTATGAAGTCATCGGACTGCTCCAGCCACAGATCGACTCCTCGCAGCGGCTCGTAGTTGAACGGCCCGATGCGAAGCATGCCCACCGTGTTGTCGTATATGTCTAGCACCTGGGGTGGCAATATTTTAATTTAGAACGAGTTGGAAAGAATAGGGGATTAGTCATGCACAAGCCACGTGCTAGAGCATCATAGCGACACGATAATTTTGGATAGTCCATTGCTGTTCCTATGGAACTTGATTTAGAAATGTGGCGGTGAACGGACCTTATAATATATTGTGCAGTCCAAAATACGTTTAATTTTAGTGTTTCAACAAGGATTGCTACCAGCTATCTAATTACGCAACACATTTTGGTAAGAGATTACGACTAATCTGTTTCATTTTGACAGTTCAACAACATTCATTCCGTTATTTACGTTGTTAAGCAATTTTTCTTTCGAACTTATGAAGCAATGGATTAGCAATTAGTTTCAAAACGATTCAGATTCCGATTGATCGAGCGTTACGCGATTAGGATTCTGCATTATGAGAATTATTTATTATTTATTTATATTCACATAAGGTAGATATAACTAATAAACTAAGCCCCACAAAACCGTAGTAATGGTTTGACTGTGCCAGTCAGTGTTCCACGAGCGAGTGTCGAAACCGACGCCTGACACTAAGTCGCCGATAACATTGATCTCAAAGTTCTCATCCTTACCTGTCCCGAATGTGGTCCACTAGTAATAGTCCTGGCTCCCCTTAACGGTAGCTCTGGTCCCTTATCAGGGAATGTGGCAGGGAACAGGTCACCGGCGCGGATGTCCACACCGACGCCGGTTACTAAAGGCGCGGCGGACCCACCGCCGAGGGCCGTGTTTAACTCACAACAGCAGGCCAGTGTGAGGTCGATCTCTACTGAGAGACGGTGGAAAGATACTGTAAGGGAAAAATTATGATTTATTGTACTATTGTCTGGTAATTAAGAATCTCAATTTCTAATAATGTAAATGGTGTAATAATAATAAAACTTTAACAAGATTGTAAAGTTATTAAAATAAAACTGAAACTCTTTTAACTAAAACAGTTTAATATTCATATGGGTACATTGTATTGTCCATTGATTCTGTTGAAGATGATTTCTAAATAGAGCCATATTCTTAAACCTAGAAAAAAATTATGAAGTCTGTCATCAAATTAGACGACAGAGTTTCTCACAATTTTAAAAAATTGGATACAGCAAACACATCACAAGAGAGTCGAAGAAGTCCGTCCAAGTCGGAAATTCCTGAAAAATAAAATCAACATATCCCAAAATGAGTCACGAAGAGCGTCAAGTCTTCGGAACGCGCTACGCAACAATACACGCTGCGCCCACGCACATCTCGCTAATATTCGCGCGCTGGCAATGTGACAAGAGTCCACCGGATGACCTCTGCGTCAATTCTAATTGTTTATTTCCGAGTAAGAATTATTACAACATTGCCGGAACAATGATATGATACAATAGAGGTACTCTAAAAGAAGTTGTAGATGAAAACGTGGCTAAAGCTTTACATGAAGATGCCGAACTAAACATGCGGGTCAGATGTGTCCAAAACAGTCTCCTAATAGTTTTTACATTTAGTTTGAACTTTTGGTCCTGCCAGCCGCCCTATGAAGAAGGCCTAGAGGAAAAACAATGTTAGGGTCCAGCCACGACACAACAGTTCGGCATGGTACCGTGAAGCGGTACTGTTTCATGTAGCCGTAACCAAATTGGAGAACAACAGCAACACTGCAGAAATAGGGTACGATGGTACTCTCTCCTTCCTTTCCTCCTTTCCCGGACGAACTTTTAGAAATACGAGGAACAGGGTGCGAAGTTCTTCATCCTCCATTGAAAAGAGAAGATCCTTAAACCAGCCGGATGTTGTGACTGGTCGGCTACTTTACGTATAATGGTTGTTGTAAGTCTGTTATTTACGTGCTAATTTTACTTGCGCGATATAGGATTTGTGTGACGTCAGATATCATGCATAGTTTGTATATGGCAGCATAGATGTCACCACGAACTCCTTCTCAAGGAATTCTAATACTATCGAATGGTTTCTTATAAAAGGTTCACTCACACATAATATTCGCGAACAACTCATCAGAATAGCGGTGTGGGTCTGTGAAGCCTCCGACCAGCTGTAACTCGAGTCTTCCCTCCGGATAACCTACTGCCAACTGTTGGACTCTTTGTACCATTGCTGCTGATGCTTCTGCGGTGCCCGAGCCGTCAAGGTGGGCTAGAGCTACTGCGCCTGAGCCTGGAATATGGATAACGAAATTATTGTAGAAGTTGGAAAGATTTATGCGTCTTTGTCATCATTAACATCATTTCAGTCAAAAGACTTCCATTCATCATCTGCCTAGCCTGACTATATTAGGGTCGGCTTCCAGTCTAACCGGATGCAGCTGAATACCAGTTTTTTTTACATTGAGCGACCTTTGGTAAGACTGGTTGTCAGACTTTCGGGGTTCGGACGACCCGTAACGACTGTCAAAGATCCGCGAATGTCAGCCGGGACCAACGGCTAACGTGCTTGCCGAGGCACGGAGGGCTCTTGGTATGTAAGGATGGTTACCCATCCACGGGCCAACCGTGTAGCTCCGCCAAAGCGTAGCTTAACCTATTCGATAGACCCGTGCGGCTGTTATTACTTAGCCACGAGCCCCTCTAAGTAAGTCAAAAGACTTCCACTGTTGAACATAATTAATGAATCTTCCAAAATTAACTGTCCTTTTGCATCTTATGAAGCCATCTTCTTGCTGGTCATGGTTCTTAACAATGTAGAAGGAAATGACGAAGACGGAAAATTTGTTATGTTTAAGGCAAAATGATTTTTTTATCATAGAAGATTAGACTTTATCATTTGCCGAGCCTTCTCCCAACTATGTTGGAGTCGGCTTCCAATCTAACCGAATGCAGCTAAATACTAGTATTTTACATGGAGCGACTGCCTATCTGACCTATAGAAGATTAGACATATGAGGCATTATAATTTAACTATAGTAAAGCATTGCTATCTGTTTGTAAATTTACCTGAATGCCTTACAACGACGATTATACATGATGTGGCCTCATCTGATCCTATGATGTTGACATTTTCTGAAATAAGAACAAAAAGCTTCAATTAGTTATACAGGTTATGTTATGTTTAAAGAGGATCCGCAGTGGAAGCCCGAAAATTCAAATTTTCTTACGTTTTTTGCAATTTGCAGGTCGTATCTTGATCATTATATATTTACAGAATTATAAAATTTAAAAGTCATTTATTCAAACTAGGCTGAGAATCAGCACTTTCCGAACGTCAAAATTACATGTTACTTAAGACAGTCCCCCAAAACGGTCCCCCTTCACATAATCATCAGAATCATTAATACATCTCTCTAAGTTAGATTTGTTCGCTATGAGATTTGTTCTTCTGGTATCCTCCTTAAGTATTTTTTTTTTAACTCTTATTGAGATATGGCTTTTTGAAAATCACGAAGGATTATTTTTTGGACACCTTTCTTAATGTGAATTTGCTCTTTCTATTCTGACTAAATTTTTTGAAGTTAAAGAATGCTATACTATTTGTTTGCCATAGATCATAAGTCTTTATATTGAAATCTAGCGCCCCACCCCTGCTTCGCACGGCTTTATGACTTGACCAAATATCGAGGTTTCATTGTTGTTATGTAAGATTTATATTGATTTATTTACACATAAACCTTCCGGAATAAATTCTCAAAAATAATAGGGAAAACGCATCAAAATCCGTTGTGTAGTTTTGAAATTACACAGACACAAAAGCGACTTTAATTTATAATATGTATAAAAGTGTACTAACTGTCATGCGGAACCACAGCGGCTAGTTCTCGTTGTCCAACGTACAGTAGACCCGGTGGAGGGACGACTCTTGCTGCCGCCGCCAACAGTTGCGCGGCCGCATCCCTGTAGCCGGGGTGCGCAACCAACAGCGCACGCACCGACGTAGGACACTCGTCCGCGAGCACGCCGTTCAGCACCACCACCATGCTAACTCTGATTAAAAACATAGAAGAATTTTAATGGCGAAAAAGTACGAATTTAAAAGCTATTCAGAGTGTATTAAGACCCATCACATAGCCGTCATTTACGCATTGTGTACCTCAAACTTAGTAACATAGTATAAAAATAATTGCTGGGAACCGACTTTTATTTTTGGTGTGAAAAATTGCTGCTTACGGGCGCAATGTAACGCACGCAAAACATTGTACTTTCGGGGGCATGTGGCGTGGTCTGATCGTAGAAATGGCCACATCGTGATCTGCCTGGCCATTTCACGACACTTTCATGATTTGACCATTTAACATCCACCATATCGTTCAACGCGTAGCGTTCGACTATTTGCCCAGCGATAAACTAAATAGCCATGTTACTGCGACCAACTTGGATGTAGCGACGCGGTTGTTCACAGTTCTAACCTAACCTAACCCATTTGGTCGGGACGAAATGTAACTACTTTGCGATATGCCCACTTTTCCAGTGCTCAGGCTCAGTGTTTAGCTGGCAATATCGATAAATAGGTTGCTTTCGTCGATCCGCCCGACTTTCGATTAGGCGTATCGTGATGTAACCGGCTAAATCATGAAATGGCGGCGTATCGTGAAATGGCCGGGTGGATCACGATATGGCCGTTTCTTCGATCGGACCACAACACATGCACCGTAAAGGGGTCATGGAGGTATTTAAAGTTAAGTTATAACATGTTTTCCTAAAAAAAGGTTGTACCTTTGAACTTTGACCTTCCATCTTTCTGTAAACAGAAGATTCCCAGGTATGGGCCAGTACAAAAAAAAAATCACAATGACTGCAAGAACAACTGACTCTCGGCTTCGTTAAGCGTATTTTTCTGCAGCTGTATATATCATCATTCCAGCCGAAAGACTTTCACTGCTGGACATCATCCAGCATCATCCTCTGCTTCTGGCATTCGCCAAAACGCCTGCCAAGCGAGGCGATTATGACTTACTCCCCAAATGATAAGCATAACAAACTTTTTTTACTTGAAGCAAAATCATTTTGGAAATAAACTACTCAAAACAAAATAGGGCCCACCCTAAGTTGATTTAGAATTTTGTTTAAGAATCAATAATTAGGTAAGCATTTGTGAAGTAAAGCACTAAACAAGGGTCCGTAACAATGTTTCGAGCGTCAATTTTAGCGTTGAATTCAAGTGGGAGAAGAAGTGTGAAGTGCTTGAAAAAAACTTGCTGCACTAATTCTGTGACTTGTGTTCTCAGTCCGATTCTAAGCGTTGACGTTACCCGTCACTTTCTGTCACAGCTTTTTTTTATTTCGGTGTTAATCATGATTACTATGCCTGGTTTTCGACGTCATATGGACATGGCAAGCGCAGCAAGAGCTGTTGCTATGCTTCAGAAGCGAGACTCTCAGAGATCTGCAGCAATACTTCTAAGTGTTCGTTGGTCTTCCCCTACTCTTATAGCCAACGATATTCATACTCAAAACTTTCCTCACAACATTTTCCTCATTCCTTCGCATCCATGCCCATACCATGACAACCGATTTCAGCACAACTTTTCAGTCACCGATGCCACTTTAAATATTTCAAAGATATATTCCATAAAAAAACACTATGAGAACATAAGGTAGATATTTTTATTTGGAGTAGGTAAGTAACAAGTATGCGTAACTAAGTCAATTGCCTAGCCTTTTCCCAACTATATTGAGGTCGGCTTCCAGTCTAACCGGATGCAGCTGATTACCAGTATTTTACATGGAGCGACTGCTTATCTGACCTCCACAACCCAGTAACTAGGTAATACGATACCCCTTGGTAAGACTGGTTGTCAGACTTTCGGGCTTCTAACGACCCGTAACGACTGTCAAAGATCCACGAATGACAACCGGGACCAACGGCCTAACGCGCTTTCTGAGGCATGGAGGAGTCTCGGTATCTGATGGTCATCCATCCACAGACCAACCCGGCAAGCGTAGCTTAACCTGATGGATCGACCCGTTCGACTGTTATTACTTAGCCACGATGAGTAACTAAGTATAAATCATAATTTCTGTGCAAGAAAATGTACTCGTAAGAACCGCATGATTCTCTCCTTTGAGTCATCCGCAATCAGCCGTTAATTGACCTACAAAACTTATTTTTGTTGATAAGTCCCAATTATATTTTTAAATTGGGGTCATCAACCTACCTCAACAAAACCAGTAAAAACCAGCTTCATCTTGGCGTGTCTATATAAAGTCAACCCAGAATTTGGCTAAGAAGAAAAACCAGCTTACGCCAGAACATTACAAAATAAAGAAAAGGTTATATATAAACTTAGGTTATTCACCTACAAACCATATTGGGCTCAGATGATAAATAATTAGAAATACACACTAACAATATGGTCTAACAAGAGTTCATTGAACAAAACCGTACCTATTACGATTAATATCTCGTCTGAGTAAACCGGATACAGGCAATGAAGTGTTTATGTGACTGCTAATAGATGAGAATGAATATTTAGCATAATTAAGTTTACAACGTGGTGTTATGAATGTCTTGGAAAAGTTGTAAACTCAAGCGGCTAGGGGCGTGAGGGCACGACATTTGTCTCTCCCTCACGCGCTCCGTCTCCTCCTTCGCGAGCATTACTGCTTCGCGCAAGGAGGTGACGGCTTCCCACGCCCTTTCGCTCCGTACCATGGCCTGGACCAGGGCCGGACGCGTGAGATCACTGCCGCCGATCGCCTCCGTGAGGACACGGCTGTGCCCCGCCAAAGCCGGGCAGACCTCCACCGTATGCTCTACCGTGTCCTCCGGGCGATCCACACAGTGGTGACACCCGGGCATTTCCTCCCGCTTTATCCTGAAAAGGAACCTCACGAAACAACAGTGTCCGGTGAGGACCTGCGTCAGGCGGAAGGTGTGGACGCCGTGGCACCTCTCTAGCCACTCCTCAAAGAGGGCACTTATCGCCACAATTGTGGCGTGCCCAGCGCTGGGTTGCGACAATCGCACTCTGCATGCCGCCATGAGATCCCGCCGGAGCTCTGTCCGCTGTGCCGTGATTTTTCGCAGCAGTGGAGTTACGGCGTTTCACCTCCTCGCCGAATCGCGCCTGCTTTCTGTTTGGTACTTTAGAGGTGGTCCCATATATTTCTTTTTAACTTTGCTTGTGTATTTTTTGAGTTAGCTTCAATAATACGTATTTTTTCCACTTTAGTCTACATAGATGCCGGATAATAAATTCCTGTCACTGTTATTTACATAGCTGGTAGTGGTATTCGAGTTTGTGTGGTGTAGGTAGGTAGGTACCACAACTAAGAAGTAAAAAATAAAAACATTTTTTTAAACGACACAACCTTATCTAAAAGCTAAAGGTAGGTGGTATACTCTCACACATAAACTATCCACACACTTATTGAAGCGTCGCCGATGATCGACACCACACTTACTCAATTGTCTTACAGCTCGGTAATATATTCCGAATGCCGCCGGGTCATACGAGTGACACAGCATATGCCGCCGCACTTCCACCGCGTGTTCATTTACATTGCGCCGGCGCCTATGTAAATCCCTGCCTAGAAAATAACTTTCCAACCGATGAGGTAAAAACTAAACTTGTTAGAAGTATTGAGCTTCAGAATAATAATTGTAAAATTTCTATGAATAACACTCACTTTTTAGAGAAAGTAAAAATTTTGTAGAGGCTACTTTCTGCAACTGTGATTATTCATGGATTGGTGGCAATTCCACTGTGTATTGAGATGTTGACGGTAAAAATAATGTTGTATAAAGAGCAAATGGAGCGTAAACTAAAACAAGACGAAGCTATAATTAAAGAAATAACTGTGAATAGTGAGATAAGAGCAAATTAGTAAAGGTCCAACGATAAGAGCGAGTGTTGGGCGTGTACCTACTACTAAATGTATAGTCCCGATAAATAACGTAGTTGCACGTCAAAGCTCATCAATAAAACAGACGAGTAAATAAGCAATTAAAGCGCTAACGAGGAAACACACACGTTGTTAGTACAGCGTAATTAAAGCGGTGTTTAGCGCTGTAAAAAAACCCGAGCGTAAATCGCACCTTGAAGGTGAAAATTGTGAATTCTCCAAAGTAATTATGTACAATTTTGCAATGCGGTAATAAAATACAGCATAATAATATAACTAATTTTCTATACAATTTAACGCAAAAATGTAGGTAAACTGGAAGGTGGATATATAAAATGAATAAAAGATAAACGTATAACAATAACAGCTGTATCGAATAATAGTGTTTACAAAAACTCGTAGGTGTACTACATGCTACGTAGATATTTACATTATAATATTATATATGATTTCAGAAATAAAATTACTACATGCTCTATGTTAAACCCTCGAGGTTTCAATTTAGCACCATACGTTAACTGTTAACTTTACCTTCATAGAACCACACTCGCACCCACAGAAATCCGCCTAGCCTTTTCCCAACTATGTGTATGGAAAGAAGAAAGAAAAATAAAGAAAATACATTTATTTGCAGTAAAACAGACGCAAAGAAAGAACAAAAAACAAAAACAGAACAAGTTGGGGGAAAATATGTGTCACATCCACGCAAAACGGCCATCGCTCAGCATAATGCTGCGACCCTATGCGATACAGAGCCCCAGCTTTGATTTTCCAGTCTCACCGGATGCAACTGGATACCAGTATTTTACATGGAGAGACTGCCAATCCGACCTCCACAACTCAGTTGCTTGTTAATACGATACCTCTTGGCAAGACTGGTAGTCAGACTTCCGGACCTCTAACTACCCGTAACGACTGTCAAAGATCTACGAATGACTGCCGGGACCAACTGCTCAACGTGCTTTCCGAAGCACGGAGGGTCTCGGTATTTGATGGATGGGCACCCATTCACGGACCGACGTCGGCAAGTGTTTCTTAACCCTGAAGATCGACCATTGCGATTGTTATTATTTAGCCACGAGCTGCTCATAAAGCCTCGCTATGATTGAAACTTTAACTGAGAAATATGACCATAAGTTAACGCACGTCTGCTTCACTTCTTTCAATGGTTTGGAACAAGTTGTTAAAACCTTGGATCTCTTCTTGGATCATGCTATGATCAGATCAGATTTTTATTATTTGAGTAAAAACTTATGATTGATACTACTTGATGATTGCTGCTTAGAATTGCTTAGGAACAAAACTTTATTAGTTAGAGCTTACAGATAAACCTAGAATTTAAATATCACGCGATGAATAGCCGTATTTTTGTTCTTCCACTTTAAACTATATTCTATGTGGTTCTCAATCCTAATGGGGGATCTGAGAATGGAAGGGAAGAAAATAGTAGTATCCGCTATTCGCTGCAGAGGCAGTCCGTAAACGGTAATACTTGGGTCCGAAATTAAGTATGTTAACATAATCACATCTACTCCTGAAGATGGGCCATGGTCACTAACCATTCTGCAATAGGGGATCTAACTAGGCATACAAGTAGGAAAGGTTTTCGATTCTACATTACCATTTTTTAAATGGTAATCTAGTCACCGCTGTTGACCATCCAGGCGGAAAATGATCTCAAAATTGGGCCATTATTAAGAAAAAGTTTGAGTATGAATGTGACAAGCTACAAGAATAGAAAAAGACCTGAAGACTCCTACACACAGTGCCATCGGCAATGACTCCGATACTGCCGCCGGCTTTGCAGCCGGGCAAGCCGCGGTGCGCCCAGCTGCAACTTACCGCACAAAGGAGTCGCAGGCACTGTGTTTAGTAGCCTTAAAAGACGATGGATGAAAGGAAGAAGACATGTTGGGGGCCTGTGGAGACAGTAAAGCCCCAAAAGAAATTAGAATTAAGGCAGGAGAATGGCACAAAAGTGAGGAGGCCTATACTCAACAGTCGGTGAAACGGTTACCAATGAATCATCAGATGATGAAGGTAGCCGGATGTCAATTACCATTTCAAAACATATTAGCCATTGGATATTATGTGAGTAAGCATAAGGAAGAATCAAAAGATGCGTATAATATTGCACCTGAGGACTAACGGGTTTAAAGAGTTTCCCAGTAAATAATACTGAGTCAGACGTGTTCATGAGAAATCCTCTTCATTGTCAATATATCACCTGTGCTCGTATGACAAAATCGTTAATCAATACCGATAACTATTTTTAAATCTATCCTTTCTCGGTTAGCTTGAAAGTATATGCAAAAACATGCGGCATACTATTTTAAGAAATTGTGTAGATAAAGAAGTTATTAATAACAAACTGTTTTGCGATTTTTTGGGGATCTCCGAATTGTTATTATTTTGGCACAAAAAAAGCTAGCTGTAATTTAAGTGATATGTTATCTTTTTCAAAAGAAGGAAAGAGCCAACAGCCAAATAAGGAAAGATAGTTGGATTGTGTGAAAGGTGATGGCTAGGTAGGTGATGGTTAGAGATGAACGTTAGTAGAGAAGAATTGAAGAAAAAGGTGTGCTGCACTGGCTCCAAATAAATTAGGATAGGGACAAGAGGATGACAAATGCATTTTACAAATCACTAGGGCAAAGAACAAAACATACAAACGTAAATCTTTGAAAGTTCTTTGAAACAATAATTAAATGAAATGTTAACCCACCTTTTAATTCCAAAAACTAAGACCCACATGCAAAATACCACTACACTTTTCATTTTAAATAAATTTTACTATAAAGCTATATAAACTATATAAAAAAAAAACGAAAATATTTTTCGGTTTAAACAAATGAAAATAGACAACATCTATTCCACACCGACATAACACAACAGAATCAATCCCAAAGTTAGAGAAAAGACTAGAGGAACTATGTAGTTAGGTAAAACAATTAACAAAACAATAATAATAAATAACAAACTACAACAGACAATATAGTACTAACACTGCAATGCACTACCACTTTGGTACCTACCAACAAAACGTTGAATATGTGTGTATGCAAGTAACGTGTCATATGGTGTATTTTAAAGCGTGTATTCAATTTGTATGTACCTAATAAATAACACTTACAGAATTAATTTCCGATTATAACTTGATGCCTAGTGGTGGAGTACTGATAACGTGAAGTACCTACAATGTATTAATTAAGAACTTCAGATAGAGACAAGTGACAAAGGAATATTGATGTAGCTAATTATATACAATTAATTTAATATCATAATTAACTATAGGTATTAATTTAGTCATGTGTTTATTGATAAGAGTTGGTTTATCTCAAGTTCTTTGTTTTGATGAAGATCTGGCGAGAACTAGAGACTTCTGATTTTGATGGAGCTTTTGAGTGAATTATAATCATCTTCTTCTTTTCTTGTGGTTAGTGACTAGCCTGGTGTCAGAGTTTTAAAGCCGCCCATGGGCCCTGACTTGGCTTCACATGCCGTTGAGAAATATTTCTCATGCATACCGGTTTCCTCACGATGTTGTCCTTCACCGTTTTACACATATAAATCCGAAACGTCAGAAGTGCGTGCCTTGGGTTCGAACTCGAGACCTATGACTTGGCAGTCCTACGGTCACACCACTAGACTATCACTGCTCATAACCCACATCATTTGAATCATGACCCACAGAATAAGTTTGTTGAAGAGGCAAAGGGCTGGCCATAGTTTAGCCGTAGAACCTATGATCGTAGAAGTAACTGCAATCTTGAGTGGAGATCGGAAATAATAGGGGCATAACTTAACTAACAGAGGCATATAGATACAAAACAAAGAAGTAAGACATGATTGAAATATTACAGAATGAAACAAGTAAAATGCGGAAATATGAGCCATACCTTTAGACCCACTAAGGTATCGCATTTACGATCATGAATCGGAAGCAGACTCTACTGGACCTAATGGGCTAAACAGAGTAGCTTACATTAACAAAAGAAACCAATCCAACAGACAAAAGAAAATCTCGCAAACACTACAGAAAAGTCTGTCAGTTCAAAAAGCAAAGTTTCAAGAGTACATAAACACCATATCTTTGTCCTTCAACAAACAAGACGATGATTGATGATCCCACTGCCTGCTGGGAAATTGAGACCGTACCGCGAACGACCCATTCACTCACATGGAAAAAAACCTCATTCAACCACGGAGAACTCCACTTCTTATAATTTAACTTCAGTAAACTTACTATTGAACGCTCAATGGCAACAATAGCCTAATTATACATTTGAAAAGTAAATTACTTGAACCATCAATCACGGATGGAGATTTCGAAATATCTATTGATCAAGAAAGTGATGCAGGCGGATCATTGTGGACTTATCGTGTCGATGATAGCTTAATTTAAAGTAGGGAAAAACCAACTCACATTGTTCCCGCGAACAAATTCAGTCACAGAGGCACTTGATTCCGATATTCACAATCACTAACACATTGCACTCTCCGAATGTTGAGTCACTAATTTTTGACAAACTTCTTTTATCAATTTGAATTTAATTTAACAAATAATGGGCGGCACACAAGTGTTGTGTATTGCTTCTTGCACAAAATCCAACTGAGACGGTTTGTCGGGTTATCGTGTTCCCGTCATGAGCACATCGAATGCCGCGAGTTACTAGCTTGTTATTGTTATGATAATGCTTATTATGTTGGAAATAGTGCTCCGATAGTGTCCGTATCATGCAACGGGCAATTAAGAAACATACCATCGGCGTTTATCGAGACGCGTAATAACAACAAGCGCGAGAGCCAATGTTGCTTACAGAGATAATTAATTGTTCATAATCTTCTTCCTGGAAAGTGATGGCTTATCTGGCTCGTCTATAAATAAGCACAATTACACGACTTGATTTGTTAATAGTAGCGAGTGCGTGTTATCGACAAATCGGAGTAATTCAGAAGTCGGTTGTTAATCCGTCGTCGGTGAATCAAAGAGGAGCTGCGAGTTCTGGGCTAATTGGAATTAATTGATGCCTGCAACGCTCCACACCAGTTAAATGGATTTACAGCTGTCCGTTAAAATTGAAGCAGCGATTTAGCAATTGTCGGCGATGACTATAAAATGAATCTGTGTCAAAGGTACTAATGGGCTATTTGTAAGACGACGTCTTTAAATCTAAGGGACGTTAAAGAAACTTAATTAGATACTAAACCACGATAAATAATCCTAGAGACTAATTAGCTCCATGAAAGTCAAAATTTCAAAGGTGTATTCATGTCATGACGAAAATGCCATTATGTAACATGCATTACAATATTTCACACTTTTGCAGTGTAACAATAGCTACATCCGATACTCGTTTCGCAATAATTGCAAAATCATTTACAACTGCGTCTACTGTAGCCATATACAGAGTTAAGAGAAGTACCTACTTTCACAACCAATGTCGATTAAATCGAACGAGAAATTAAATTACCGATAGTTAATAAAACGCAGACTGAAACCATACACCATTGTCCGTAGGTGGGTCGACGCGGGTAGCTATCCAGATATCCGGGAACATTGGAGTCTGCGATCGTAACTCCCCCTAAGGCCATTAGGATACAAATTCGTGACACGAGGCCAGAACACGGTTAGGCCCGTTATGGCGTGCCGGCCAATAGAACTGTCCAACTTCTTATTAATGACCGCGAGACAATGACACTAATGCTATTAAGTAGTCGCGGTCGCAAACGGGAGCACTGCGCTTAAACGCCTGCACCTTGTCGCTGTCAACTGCGCATGAGTCGACCGATTTAATGTCCACAGAACCACTCTTCCGGATATGAATTATTGCATTTGGGCCAATTAAGCCCGTATTTCGAGCCGAGCAGTTCAAAGCTCAATATTGCAGTGGAATTCAATTAAAATATGAATAAATTTTCACGTAATTCAAGATTGGCTATGAACTGCATCTAATGTCGTTGAATTTATTATACAATGGACACAGATAAGAAGCATTGCAAGCTCGCCATAATCATTATGAACATACCTATTCAATACAAGTTTTATTGAGCAACGAAAATTAGATGTCTCGTGTCGAACACTTTCAGTTCCCACGGCATATTAATGACGAAGCAAAAGTTTAGCACAAACGCGCACCTTTTATGTGGCGTCCTCCATTATCCGGCTCATTTGCGGCAAAAGACAAACGGTCGATCGGAGGCGAGCACAAATTTCGCCGATATAATCGTCCGGTAAGACAATGGTTATCGTTGGCGCGCGATACCGGCACAGATAGGGCACATCGAGAGCTGATGGATGCGGCACGCTCGACAGATAGCATCTCCATCGTGACGCCCGCCCTGCTCGCCTCGTGTGCACCAATTATTATTCAATATCTCCAATATTGGTCCAAACCACAGCCGATAGATCACCGATACCATTATTGAGGTTAACGTTTGATTTGATTCCCCGGGTCCGCTCCGGTCAAGTGACAATCGTATCAGGCGTGCGACGTGATCGTAATTGAATAATGGTTTTATTTGTCAGGAGCATCGATGGATTTATCATTCAATCAATAATGATACACTCGACGGGAAAACGATCACTGACAAAATATTAATTCATATCTTAAATGTTTGTGATTTTATCTGAAAGTTTATTACGAACTAATGAAACTTACCGTTTACCGAACTGTCTAATTCAGGCCAACGTTTGATTAATTTTGGATGTGAGATACGCTATCAACATTACATATTCGGTTAATTAAACTTTAAGATAATTTATTTATAAGTTCCAACGAATGTCATGAAATACATAAGTACTCATAAAAAGTTGAGTAAAGAAAGCAATGACCCCACAAGGAAACAAACAATGCTTGACAGTGGAATATTTCTTGCAAAAATTAATTATATTACTGACTTACGTTTAATAGGTGGAGCTGTCGATGTCAAGATCATTCAGGTCGCTGAGCCACCTGTAACAAAAACAATGGCATTTATTGATGCGATTATAATGAAGGTGCGTACCGGTAATCTTTTATGGACATCTTATAGGTACGTGAAGCTTAGGTACGCGGGAGCATGGGGAAATACCGTCCACACGTGCCACAGGTTCCACACGGTCCCGCACAGGACAAAGATGTGAGGATTATGCGTCTAATACTATCGGCAGGAGAGATCTCGCACGATTCCGCAAGCCATCGTCGGGGAGCGCGACGGCGACGCACGACGAAAATTAAAATAATGCGACACTGAATTATGAGGCATGCCTCTGCCCGCGGACAACAATATCGAGAACAGCGGTAATGCTAATTCAATAGCGTAATATCTCCGTATCTCGATGTAGTCCCCCGCGGTCGATCCGACCGAGATAGTCTACGATCGCGCCGATATGGTTTTGTTCGTGATTTATTTTGGTCGCTCCCATATAAGTACCGTGTACGGCAACAATGGGCCGAGACTTGGGATTTACGACAGACGATTTGGTAGCGATAAAAGATTTAGTCGCGTTCATGGAAGGGTTGGAAAGTACCTATGCATTAACACGAGTCCGGTTCCACAGTTGCACCATGCAACGACGTACTGCAGAATAAATGAAACTAACATTAGTGCTCATGTCACTGCGGTTGGATTCTAAAATACCTATACTGGCAGTATAAACAAGACGCGGGGACTGTAGATAAGTGAAGAACTTAATGTACGCGCATAAATTTTAATTAGATAGGTACCTCGAAGCATTCATAATGTAGATGCGTAAATAAATTGGTCGTTCTTTCGTCGTTTGCAATTCCAATGGACTTATAGTAATCAATGATCGGGTTGTTTATTAAAAATATGCTAACATTCTATTACTCATCAACATTTGATTAAATGGTGATAGCTCTGTGGTCAGGAATATTTATGGGTTTATAAAACTGTGGCTTTATAACTATAGTCGCAAATTTTTGCAAACAACGGTAAAATATTGAACATTGCTTGAAATCTGTAAGTAAATAATAAGCGTTTGAAATGTTTATACGTCAAACAGTGAAAGATGGTGGTACCTACGCTTATAAACTATCAGCGCTAAATGAATATCTAGTGCCAAGTATTTATCACTACGAATGACGTCAACGGATATAAGCGTAAAGAATCATACGCTTAATAAAACTTTAGTGAAATTGGAGAAATACTTGGCAAGAAAGAGTACAAGACAATCTTGACAACACTCACGAAAACGAATAGCATCCATCGCTTCATTATGAAAACCATTGACGATCACCTCGATATAAATGCATAAATAGTTGTAGTTGAATTGGGCCTATATGTAAAAGACGTTACTTGAAAATCAACAAAATCATGGGAGCAGAAGTAAAATCAATTAAATCTAGATAGTATAATTAATGGACACAAGAAAATAACTATTACAATACAATACTGACAATTGACCTCTAATTAAATTACAATCAACACTTTTGTTAACAATATAATCCAGATTGACAGAAAGATATGTTGTACATGTCTTACTTATATTTTTCAAGTTCCAGCAACCAAGACGAAATTTTGGAAATAGGGATTATACGTAGAAAATAGGTGCACTTCAAATAGATTTTGTCAAGCCTTTTACCAAATGAGTATTGCAGTTAGAAGATTTTGTAAGGCGAAAACAAGTCTGTGCCGATCTCCATTTCTTGCATTCAGAATACTGGATTTTCTACTTAATCCGATCTTCCTAGTGTAAGATTTTGTAATCAGTGTTACTTTCCATGGGTTATTGCGAGTCGTAACTATAAGAGTTATAATTAGAATCATATTGAGCTGGAATTAGATTTAAGTTTCGAATGTAAACCGGTACTGGACCGCCATGGGCGCCATGTATCGTGTTAAATCTTGTATAGGCTGTTGTTTTATTTTAGAAATAAAATCTAACAGGAACGCTATTTGTCGAATTAATTTACTGTGATTTGAAATTTGAAAAGCGATATGTGAGAAGAAAAGTGTTTAATGTGAATTTGGACAGACAGAACAAGAGACAAACTAAAGAAAAGAGTGATGGAGTGTGGGCGATGATATGAATGACTAACAAGGAAGTGAATACTGAGATGACAAAAGAAAGAAAGAAAGAAAAAATTGTTTATTCTGCCCAAACAGAACGCAAATTACAAAAAAAATACACACATACAGAGTAGTCAAAATCCTCATACGACTGATAGAAAATTATGGAAGAAAAGAAATGCTGCTCTAACCCCAATTGAATTGAGATAAGGGCAGGAGGATTTTGATACTTTGCACAATCAAAAAGAAAGAACCAATGTTATAAAAGAAAAGACATGACACATAGTAATTATGTAAAGATCTATTCACTCAAAAAAGGTAAAATTGATTCGTAATTATAATTGCGATAACCCAAAGTGACTGGCTACAGATGAGTAATGGTTTAACTATGTTACATCATCTGTCAAAAACATGCTATCTCTCCATTTGTTATTTAATTCATAGTTACATGGAAATGAACGCTTGATTTGCATACAAGATAATCAATTTGATCTCGTAAATAACTTTTATACGAAGAGGAAAATAACACTAATAATAGTTTGCGTAGTGTAGGCATAATTACTGATAGCGATTGATGAAACTGTACTTTTTCAACACTATATAGTAATATGGTCAGTCTTAACGTTGTTAATGATTTGAATTAGAGTAATAAATGTATTCGCTATCATTTAGTTTTATCTTAATTTCATCCCACTTACGAGTATAGCGGTCGCACGCTGTATAGTTCTGATCGGATCTTGTGCTATAGTTTATCTGACGTCGCGTCGCCGGCGCGGGCGCATTAACGCAAATTGCGCTAATTGTGGAAACTCTAGGAAAGTTAACTGCGTCTGATGAGTGTCGTCGCGTTGTTTACTAGTTTGTTTGTATGTATGTTGAAATCTCTTTTGCAACATCTAGCTTTTATGGCACCCACCCATCAAGCCTGTTTTATTGACACGTACGTAATAATTAAAATGACAATAGGTTCGGGCCGTGTCGATTTTGACACTGATATTGTCATACGCTAAAATAACGATAGGCTGTCCTAAGTGTGACGCCATTTCTTCAGTTGCTGGAGATTTAAATATTCACGTATTGTGCGTTTTTTTTTTAAAGCGTTTGTTCTTTGTATTGCAAAGCAGTCGCAGGCTTGCAAGTAAGTAACATACGTATTCAAAGGATAAAAGCCCATGCATGATGATGTATAAGGCGAAGTTACACAAATAAGTTAAATATGGAAGAAAAACCAAGAACCTGATAGCAGAAACCCGTGTCCCGGATGATGACATTCAAAATAAACAATGATCCTATTTTCTCAAAAATGGGGAAAGAAAGAAAAGAAAATTTAATGAAAATACTACGTCGCATCGTGCCCAAGAGATAAGAATTAGTCCTAAAATGCAAGTATACGTATTACACATATTGGCACAGTCGATGATTGTGAAACGCACAATGCAGGCACGGACGTATTATGAAATCGCGGATTCAGTTGATCATAATCTCAAAGACATTCTATTTTATTATTGCTGGTCACAGATGCGTATTGGCGACATCGATTCGCGTCTTGCTCAATATCTTGTTAAATAATCTTTTCGCGCAATTGTAATAAGCGACCAATTTTTTGTGTCGACAATGGTAATCAATTGACCCAACGGGAAAAGTATGAGTAATTTGACTTGTAATTAAATTCTAGGTATTTGATTGATATTCCAATGTTATGAAAGTCATGCATTAATCCCCCGTAATCAGTCATTTTCTTTTGAAATGATTTGATATGTGTACCTATATAAAACAAGCTAAACCAAAAAATGCACAATCACGGATAGAGCAGACAATTCGGTGTTTCGAGCCACCGACGACAATTTTTGGAATGGCTACTATTGATATACAAGTATATCAATGATGGCTACACGGAAAACGTCGTCAGTACGAACGGTCAATATGGAGTCTGGGAATCAATGAGATGGCGATGTAAAGTTCCTGCACATCGTTGGAATAGCTTCATTATTTACGCTGAAACGTGACAGTTTTCTGGCCATACATATCAATATTTCAATTAACTGCATCACACACTTTCGTTGTCTAATTACGTCAGGGCATTTCTGGGATCCCTTTCGTGACACCAGCAGCGCCCTACAGCAACGGTTTATCTGTTTACGTAATAACACCGCATTAAAAACCAAACAACCTCAGAGTTTGCCACACCATATCCGCATGGCTTATCATCAAGCAGCCATCGTATCTACAGATTCGCGTGATTAGAACCAATGACTCACAAGTCACAACACTTACTGGTACAGGAAGTCTCGGCTATCAGTTGACATCGGCACACGCGATTGCTGCCTACCCTGTATTCAATATTTTTCATCGCGTATAAATTAACACGTCTACCTCTTACTACGCACACATTAAGACCGATAATCGATTGAATTTCAATATTTATAGTGAAAGGATCAGATCTAAGTTACGATGTGGACGAAAGATGCAAATAAGTTTAGAAAATTGTTTATTTGCAGTGAAGAAACATTGACGTGATAAATATTTATAGGCTTGTACTTGATAGCGTTACTAACGTGATATCTTTAATTACGGTTGCTCGTTTTAATTGATTAAACACGTAACTGTTTTCTATTGATTTGCATGTTATTAATGTAATCAATAGTCGTTTAGCTAACGATGTTTTTATTAATGATTATGTTAACTAACGCCTAGTAGGACAATACATATAGCACCCAATAATGGAGGCAATCGCGTGTAAAATTGGCGTAAATCATCGTGCTAATGAGTCGCGCCTGCGCGGGCGGACGAGTGCGGGCGCCGACGCGCGACCAAACGCCAACTATGCGCCTGTGACCGTGCCAAAATTCACATAGGTACCTACTGACCCAATATTTAAAATATTGAGAGAAAAAAGGTGTCTTTAGAAAAAGCAGACATCTGAAGTTCAAGTGCACGAAAGTTGATGGTTTGTCTGTCTGCAATGCGGAGGGTGCACTGCCCGTTGCTGTTGCTGTTGCTGCTGTCTTAAGAAAGACACAAGGTAAAATAGTGATAGCATAGTGTTGATAGTAGGTAACCTTCACGACCAGTAAGCAGTAGCACCACCAGAGTAAGATAACGGGCCTTGTGGTCTATTGCCAGGCGTAGAATTGATGATGAATTTCCATTCTTTTGGAAAAATTCCGATGTACTGAACGTTTAGGAAACACAGTCAGAGATTACTACGGTTCTAGTCGTAAATATCATCATGTTACTTTATCAGTAAAAGGCTTGGGCACTCAATTTTATCATGTATGCGGCACAAATACAAACGAAGCTATCTGTTTTTGGAAATGTATCGAAATATCTGATACCTACTGCAACATCAATATCAAAACAGTGAATATAAAAGTCGCAAGTCAAAAAAAAATAGGTCGAGGAATGGAATAGGGACAATTTTCTTTGATAGGATAGTTAAATTAAAAGCTTATCTATTAAATGCCGCTATTTGAGAGCACCCTGTAGAATAGCTCCAAGTGGGGTAATCAGTTCCTAGATGTCGCAACTTAATAAAATACTTTATAGCCCATCAAAATATTTCAACTACGATGTTAGAGATCTTCATTAACAAACAAATTGAATAATAATCTTGTATCAACAAGCAATATGGCTATCGAATATTCAGAATTGATCATTACAATCGAATGATTGATCATTTACATAAATTCTTTCACGCCTATGCGCAAGAGCATCGAATAAAAACTAATATCTTAGTCCGATTGGTGGCAGCTTCCGAAATTCCATTGATTATCTCGTTTCGCTTCGGAATGGTGATCGAGTTCTCAGAATCCGTTAAAACTTTTTGTGGCGAAGGTTTTATTGTAAAATGAGTGATGCCTTCTGATAGTTGCCAACCAAAATAAATACAGTTGAAGAAAATGATGCCCCATTGGTTACAATTTTCGATGACTAAAACTTCTAAAATTTAAATTAAAGTAGACAGTTAAACATGTTGAACCGTGTAGATATTTGTATTGTAAGTGATGTGAACACAAAAGGGCAGTTCGTAGATTAATATCCTGCAACGGATAAATGTCAGAACCTGCTATAATGTCATGCAACCGACAGTACGACACGTCTCGTTCACAACTAAGTAACTGTAACTTCTCAATCAACAAGGAATAGACAATGAACAATAAATAAATAAACACAGAACATCTCCATATATTTTTCTACGTTGATAAGAACTTTGAGAGATAAGATGACAGTTGAAGCATCTTCATCGCTTTCAATTAAGTAGAACAATAGATACAACTATCTATGTTGGTACATTTGTTGATAACTAGGTCGATTCAACGCCATTTTCCTAACACACAAGTTTTATAGTTCGTAGAACTGTTTATAATTGCAATAAAAGTAAACTAACTACTACAGCAAGTAATAAATCCATAAAGTATCTGTAAATAGTAACATCATAATTATGTTTTACGATTATAAAGCTAACTGGTAATTATAATAATTATAAACATAACAGTCAAGTCGGTTCTATTACTCAATCTGTACGTCATTACTTCTGTAGAGCTATAGAATACAAACGAAGACAAAACACATGGTGGAGTTAAATCGATACTTACAGAAACCCAACTAATTGCAGATGATTCCAAACAAATAAATTCCATACTACACATATTAAGACAAATTTGGATAGATGAAAATAAACTTTAAATTCAAAGTCCTCTACGTTGTAAAGGAAAAAAATCCCGCAACCAAACATGACACGAACAAGATAACAATAGTAAAGCTACCCAAGCGGCTATGAGTCTAACGACTAAAAAACAAAAGAAAGGGACTGCAAGACAGAAACTGACAAGCTCGTGGAACCGGGGGGTTAACAGTCAACGTAAGTAACAAACTGTATTTAAATTCAATTTTCATTCAATCTGCAATAGAGAACACGGAACATGTTAGAAACGGTGAAAGCTTAATGTGATTCGCATAAATAGAATTTCATGTTGGACATATATATCTGTCTAGACGGTGGAATCACAAATAGATTCACATAAACTCGTTATTTATGAAGATTGCAACACGTAGGGTCGTGATGACAAGGGGCTCATGAGGAAATGTGTCTGAGATGGGCTTATAATAAAATGGATCGGATTGGAATGAATTATTCTTGTACTTGATTGCTTTATAGCCTCTACCATCTAATTGAGCTACTTACAGGGAACTCTGCGGTAAACTTGGATAGAATTAAATATGAACAGCGGGATCAATTTCTTTTCATGCTATCTAAGACCTCAGACTTTTAATTAAAGACAGCTTGCAGGGGAGGGAATAACAACAACAGTTTTCTTCATCTACCATTGTAAAGTTCAAGAACCAAAACATAACCTTGCAAAATCCTTTGCTAAACAAATCTTTTCTAACATAGTAGCTAAAAGGAAATCACATGCGGTAAATCCGGTGGTTGTACAATGTTCATCGTCACCGGACGATCTACATGTACTGCGCGCGCGTGGGAAACCGCCCGTTACTTACAAGCTACCTACTAGATACTGTATCCGATACTATGTTAACCAATACCTTGTAAACGAATCCTCGAAAACTGTGAGAAAAGAAAGATAAATTAAATATTAGGAATTCAGGTGAATCACAGACACATCCTAAGATTAAGAAAACTGCAAGAGACCAGTTTGGTAAGTACAATTAAGATTTTTCTTGAAAAAAAACAAGCGAGCCTTACAGTAGTCGCGTATGATGTGTATCATTAGATATCTTGGCTGACGTATATTCCTACGATATAATCAATATTCATCATCATCACCGTCATCGTCATCATGATGATGATGACGATGACGTTGAAGATGACGATGCTGTTTACAACCTCTCGGAAAATGGATTAGTTAGTACCATCTAAAGCCAACGCAAGAACCGCGCGCGCTCATTGGTCAAATCAAAAAGCGCGCGCTTCCCCGGCTTCCTGCACACTTCCAACCCTTTTCACGAAATCACTCCCACAGATTTATTTGATTATTTAGATTTTGATAGCAGGAAAGCAGGAGGAAAGATTTTACACATCAAAAATAAGAGAGAAATAGAGACAGAGAGAGAAATATTTACAGTACCAACTATCTAAGCCTGGGTTTGACTTACTTAGATTTTCAAGTTGGCAATGCTAAAAATTAAAAATACTGATATTTGCTTGCTTTTCACAACGAAGAGCGAGAAAAGAAGAAAATAATCTCAAAAATCTATGAAATCTAATAATCCATTCGATGACTTCATTTAAAAAGCTATGTTTACAAGAAGCTCATACTTATATCAACAGACAAGGATAAGTCAATTTTAATCTAATAGAAAAACCTATTCAACTAAAACGGTCGTAAATCGTATCACATTAAATGAAGATTATGGTCAATCTCGATTTTAAACACGCGCTTCGATTTCCATAAATCATAATGACACGGTAAAAATATCTTCTGATGATATTTATTTACATAAAAATACTATCAAATTCAAAACCCACATCATAAAGAAAACTACTCAAAATAGGAAATAGATGAAGCTTAAATCGATATTCAATAACAGTATTTTAACTACACATAACAAATAAATTAGAATCCATTCAGCAGTCACAAAATAAATACGATAAGAGAACTACAATTAAAAAGGCGAAAAGAGAAATAAAAAAAAGATTGTTTAAGGCACGGTCGACGCATGTAGTGCGATGCATCTAAACGCGTAGATAATTGCACACACGTCGGACACCGCATCGAACCAGACGAAGGCGTTACCGCGCCCGTAGAGAATCAGCGCTGAAACACGGCATCAACGCTAGATGCTAATGATAAAATGTGATATTAAAGAGAAAGGCTTGGACTTACATGATCCTCTGTGCTTATAACAATGAACTTTTGTTTCACAAAATACAATATAAACATCTTATTCAAGCAAATGTTATTAAAACACACAAAGAGGATGCTGACACAGATTATTACTGATACAAACTTAGCGTAACAAGAGGACAAAAAATCTGAATAGTCATAACCACAGCCACGCAAAGTACTACTCGTAAAAAAGGTAACTGTAGTATCCATAAACCACAATAGCAAAAAGCCGTCGACGTAAAAGAGTTGGCGCGTTGACCGTCATGCTTTAAAGAGACGCTTGAACAAAACTCATTTCACAACCTGCTTTAATCCTTAGCAAATTGCCCTTCCAAGAAGTGTAGTCTCTCATTAGCCAGCAATAATTACAAGTCAAAATGAACCAGGAAAATAAACATCCGTCTCTGTCTAACACAGCGATGGACCCTTATAAGGAGAACGTGACAAACCGATCTAGATAAACGTATCAGATGAGATCGAGATCAGAATGCGGTTTAGATATTACTATTACAAACGTCTCATTATTTATTGCGAAATTTTCTGTTGTAAGTAACAAGTAGTGTTTATTAGCTCCATAATGAGTCTGAATTACGTAACATTTACCATGGTATCTACCTTTTAGTCGTTAAATTACGACAGTGTTGATATCATCTGTGGTTGAGATGCAATTACGCTACCCCATTACAAAACCTAGAAACTGGACTTATAAAAACCATGCACGTACAACGCAGTTTTTATACAAACCATTTTTTTTTAACAAAAATCTTGGGCTGTGTATACCTCCTTGAGGAACCCATTTATATTATCTTCATAGATAACGGGTGCAGTAAAAACTTATCTTAGTTATTACGATATATTATTAAGAATATTTATTAAAATAGTTATAGAAACAGTCGTAAACAGACTAATAAATGTTAGACATTGGCGATGTTTACTGCCTATAAACCAAAATATTTATTAAAACCAATGCTGTATCATTAAGTTTTGCTCCATTATGGGGACACAACATTCACCAAATAAGTGCAATCATAAAATGTAAACCTATTTCCTAGGCAAGTACGGGATATGGCTTTAAACAAATTTTAAATAGCTTGGTTATTACGGAGTTTAAATTTAAATATAAATTTAACAGCATCAGACATACCATACAGGTTATGCAATATAAAATTTAATTGCAGACATAATAATTAAAGTGCTTACATTTATATCACGCTTGAGTCGTAGGCGCACTTGCACGTCGAGGATATGGTTTCTGAAACAAAGAACAAATAGGTTAGAAATGTTTACCTTGCACCCTTTTTTGACTAAGTATAAAATAAATCAGAAATGTACAGAATTACGCGAATCATTCAAGATGACATTCAAAGGGTCAAAACTTTGGAGTAAGTAGCAGTAAAAGTTGTAAACTAAACATTACCCCAAAAGCAAACAAGCAAAAACAATGTGGTTGATATAATGTGTAAAGCTGGAGCAATAACCCTTCTTTACAGTCGGGTAAAAATAGTAAATCAATCAAAAGTAAACAAATATTTATATGTATAAAAGTTAAAATATTAAGTCATACAGTGATACTCCGATATAGAGCCGAGATCAACAAACGCTTAAATAGTGTGTCGTCCAGATAAAAACTGATTACGCTCGATTATTTATGCACGTCCAGCGCCTTACTGGTGAACGGCCTACCGCGGCATCAGTACCTACGTGCCACGTGGAAATGCGAATATAGAATGATGGTTGAGTTCTCTAAATATTCTCTAGTCTCATACTTCAAATAAATCCAACGTCCCAAATAATATTTTAACATCAAATAATAGAGCTTGGCATACTCTCCAACAAATGCACATTTCATAATTGCTAGATAAGATGGGGCGATATCTTCATTACCGGCGCACAGAATCGATGCAACGATAATTACAGAGAGCCAGCAAACCACCGAGACTAACATGAAATTAATTCTCGACCAAGGTTAGAGAAATGGTGCATCGCTTTACTTAGACATTATTATTAATGATGCTAATGATGAAACCAGTGCAGCGATGATGACACAAACAGACTATATAACACATAAAACAAACGACGATACTGAACTTGAAAATGAAGATGTTTTATCTTTCAAAAAGATAATAACCAATGTAAAAACGAACTCGTTTAACAACATCGTTAATCACCGAACGTAGCGCCACAGAAAACCAAAGCTTATCAACTTTCTGTTACACATAAATTATTTGAGAAATCTTCAAAATTTAGGTGACTATGGGATTATTATAAAAACACGTCACAGTCTGAACGGTCCAAACGCGTTATCTTGGTTCTGAGAACTAAGATTAAAAAAAAACTCGGTGACGAAAAGAACGCGACGCCAACGAAGCTAAGCGTATTTTTTTAATGAGACCGAGTATGTCTATGAAATCGTTTTTGTGTTGCTGCTATTTTTTTCACTTAATGATTAATTTTATACTTGGAATGTTTTACGAATTCAAGCACTATTCTTTTGTATTTAAATGCGCCAACGATATTGTCCGAAATTGGTTTCATATAATATGTATCGACCTTGGAACAAAATATCTAAAGCCTTGAGGAAAATTAAAGATTCACTTGATTGCTTTACAGCTATTAATACCAAATTATTTAGCGAAAGTCGTGATACGAATGTGCACATTGTTCTACATTGTAGGGACAATGATATTTTGTAGAATCAACACGGATTATTGTGTAATTGCGAGCAATCGCGGCCCGGTATGGTATCGATGGCTCAGAAAGTTCAGAAACAAATCACAGCAATTTCGTGAGGCATTATAACAACGTTTTTGTAAAATTACACGTTGTGCTGGATACGCAACGTGTGTTTATGGAAAGTATGAGGCCATCCATGTAATGTGCTGTATTTTAGAAGAAATGTGCCAATGCCCATGTCTGAGAAATATTTTTTTGCTCGTTATAATTCCAGCGAATCAACATAACGTTTTGAATGATCAGCTTTATGTTAATTAACGCGTTAAGTACGTTTGCATTAGAAAGTAAAAGTATGTAATTGAATAATGAAAAAGTAATGTTGGACAGTGTACAGATATTCAATAGATCATTAGCAATAAATGAGACAATATTGTCAGTGGGCGCGTCGGCCGTGGCGGTCGTCTCACTATCGCTGTTGCTCAAGTCATTAATCATTCGTCAGTGGCGTCCGCACGGACATAAAACACTGAGATTACACCGGCCATAAACGTTACATCACACTGTTACATACACAGATAAGTTGGATTCAAAATCATTTATTTCGTTCAAACATACCTGCCAAAACGTCTGAGTTTAACGAACTGATTACGATGAAGAACCTTAGTTATTGGATTCATGGCTAGGTTCAAATACGAAGATCGTAAGTGTAAAACAATTGGAACAAAGCAAACAGTTATTACTAGGACGCAGAGCGGTCAACAATTTCACCGACTATTATAACATCTCGACACGCGACGATGATAAACTAAAATCGGAAACAACGGACAATGGGGCACTTTCGTATCTCACAAGACGCCGGCTCTAAAGGCATTCCTCAGCATGACAACGCCGCAACATTCAAATATATTTAAAAAAAGTTTATTAACGAACGCATTCAATTGTGAATTCATAGCAGGCACTCGTGATGTCATTTAACGCTTAATTTGATAACGTATCATGAACGAGACAAGGAAACCGATGAGCTTTCGATGGAACCCTTGACTAAACATTTATTAATGATTCGGACAATCCATGTAATTATGCGTTTCAATTTAGTCGTGTGATTTTTGATGAATTTAAACAGCGTTGTGAGAAAACACGGGGTGGAGAACTGAAGAATGAAGAAATAGCAAGCTCATTTTGTGTAATGTAAATGATCATATCTTGGGGACTCACGAAGTGCACCTTACACTTCCGCGAAATTCTAAATTTTCTGAACTAAAATAGCAAAACCCACAAGACGCGAATACCAAAGCAGTAAAAGTTTTTGTAAATGGTAAGGTAGAGAAATGCCAGCAGAGGATTGCTAACATGGGTATAGGATAAGGCGAGAGCGTCGTCTTTGAGAGCTCGACGTTGATACTAACTTACAAGTTACATGCATTATTACAGCATTTTCTATTCAGTTTTCTGCAGGTAAACGACGTTCCAATGACAGGCCAATGCATTTTGTGGCATAACAAGCGACGTCGCACGTGCCCAACTAAGAACCCGCGAGTGGGTGGTGAGATCCTCCGATAACGCATTCAAGGAGAAGACCGATTGATCGGCCGATACTTTCTTACGTCGATTGATCCATGTTGTATTGAAACGTCACTGCTGCGATACAATCTTACCATCGTTAGAGTACCCTCACAGCCTTTTACCAACATCACTTCTGTACGTGGGGAGCCGGCAACATTAGTTATTCAAATATGCGAACTCCGACTATCTGATAGTCGTTTCAACGGGGCTTTCAAGGTATTTTCTTCACTGATACTCGTGAAAAGACGAATAACAATGCAACCACAATAACTCAAACATGAATAGATGGTATCCGTCAGGAGAAATATGAATATGAAAGAAAAACGTGAATATACTTGGGGTCAGATACGTTCAACAGAGACATTGATCATATTGTACATTTAAAAGCGATATACATATTCGTGATACAACAATAAAAATACGTGAAAGTACGTGTGACGTAGCGGGAGGGTGTAAACCGTCTCAGGCGCATCCACTATGAACTCGAATAAAGGCTCGTTACGCGCTCGCGTTCATGAATGATGGATGGCCGTGGCCGATCAGCCAACACGCGGCGCACCAGTCTTTCCGAACGTTTTGCTCCCATCAATGTTTCTATCCCGTATTCTTTCACCGATAGGTTTCAAAGTTCCATGTACAGTGAAATGGTCAAGTGTAATTTTGATGTCTAGTAAGTACGTATCCATGTGATTGACAAGTCCGTGCCGATGGTATCAGTCGTCATAAATAACACCGCCACCGCTAGTTAGTGCACATTCATTGCTTTATCGCCTTCGTGAGGCGAATGGTACAATATATACTAGGTCGGTTCCAAGTGTTTTCGCTCGCATTGCCATAATATATTAAAAACACGACTACAAAAATTCTGAGAGAACATAGGTATGGTGCCTTATTTTTTGCAATCATTATGATAAGGTATAAGCTTTGTACAACATGGGAACTCACGAAAAAGAAACAAATTTTATTATCTTATCAAGATACCAACGCTATAAAAGTGGTAAGTAACACGACCACCGGCATTGATGTATTCCGCGAATAAAGAAAACGTTGCCAGATTATTTGTCATCTAATTGATATACCTACAAGCTTTTTGGCAACAGAAAGATTTGAGTGTAGAAAACAACCGTATATAACGGCGGTAAATATTTTAAATAACATGAAGGACGATGCTGTGAGAGGTACATTTCTCAGCGAATACATTACACAGGACAACGACAAGTAGAATAAATATTGCGATGACAGTGAAAGTAACCAATAGATAGCTCACCGGTACGCGTAACGTACAGCGATATAAATTCAATTACGACACTAATAAATATTATAATGCATTTCAAATATAAATTATGACATTAAAGAGAGTCAACAGGTTTACACGGATGGCATTTCCCCGTACAGTATATTACGCGGGCACGTCGGACGGCGACCACCGTAGGGCCCGCGCAGACGCAACCGTTACTTCGTGTCCAATAAATTCAAGAACAAACGACAGCAATAAGGAACAGGCCGTGTCCAGACATCCATCTCCTGTCAGCCGGTGTAGAGACTTATAAAGAGCCGCCTCGATACGTCATACGTAAATAGCTAGCCGATAAATCAAATTCGGTAACAGTACGCATAGATCGAACGAATAAAATTAAAGGGACCACATTGTAACTACCATTTACATAATTCAAAACGAAGACTAGATAGATGGTGAAGCAAAGGAGACGAATGAATGACGCTATCGATATAAATCTTATTGAAGATTCAGACTCGAAATCAATGTGCAAGCAATAAACATGTATAAAGAACTATAAACTTGGAATCATCGTTCAAGTTATTGAATAATTGTATTTCCAAACATGGAATTGGATATTAAACGTAATGGGAAGCTTCTGCAAGTAGTATATGGTGTAAGTTTATGATAATGTTATAGAACAACTTTTACAACCATAAATTATGTTTTATGATGGTTTTCCTTATTTAGTTCATAGATGTAGTTGACATCATCATCATCTCCAGCCTTTCTGCTACTGATTATGTGAGCCTCTTTAGTTATGGCAATGAGTACAATAAAACACTTCTTAAAAGCTTTTTGCCCTATAACATTAATTGAAAGTAAATTACGCGGTAAAACGAGGAAAGCCTGAAGTCAAAGTGACCGAAAACACGGCGCTTGTGAAAGCATTGATGGAAGTTGTTTATCATTTGTAAGATTATGATTATTATGCATCGAGTTAAGCTAACAGCTGTTTAATAATCCACCTGAATTCAATCCAGATTCTAGTCTTTTTTTCATGCATGCTGTCCATTTTCTTCGCAACAATTGTACAGTTAATATGATTAGATATAATATCTTCAAATGGAAGACAAGTGATGCGGCAGATGGCCCGGTCCGGATGTTAGTCATACACACACGTACAAAACTTTACATTGATAGGAGTGCGAATGAAGCTCTCAATAATTACAATTGAAGACTTCCCGTCGGTCGACTCGGCTCATAAATTGATTAAATCAAATGCTGTATTTGTTATAAATCGAATCAGAAGAAATATTCCATGTTTACTTGCAATTAAAAGCAAACATAAGGAAATATTACTTACATCTAGAACTTGACGAGACATCCCAAAAGAACAGATGGAATTTTTTGGGGACGAGTGGCTAGAGAGATGCAATAAATGAATGTAAAGTACAAATGGCAATAGCTAAAGTCTAGTGTAGTCTTGAAACTGGTGCAATTTCTTGGAAATAGCGTTCGTTGTGTATTGCTTCGTTTGACTGCACAAAGTTATTAAATACGATAAATGAAATAATATTAAATTAAATTTGCTTGAATATCCCTATGATCCTCATCAAAAGATAGTCAAGATAATTTTGTTTTAGGCTCTAAACTCGTGTAAGCTCGTTGTATACAAATCTCCATCCTAATGTCATATCCTAATACCATACATCAAAAACTCAAATGACTGCACCCACTTGGCATTATATTAAAGCCTTAGGCAAAACTAGAGCTATAAAGGCAAGAAATAGTATAGAATCAGCAACACATTAAGACGGTTGAGCCAGGGAATCTGAGATCGACTCTCAAGATCCAAACGTATAAAGTCACGTCAGGGCTATTAGTAAAACGGCTAAGGACTTGAAGACATGCAAACCACATGCGAAGTATAAATGAAACAACGTTTTTATTAGGATTAAGTAAAAAGATACATATTGGCAGTTGTATTGATTACTTCCTTGTTTGTTTTAAACGAGGAGGCTGAAAGCTCAATTTAAAATCTTTTTTCTTTTATGGTATATATAATTATAAGAATGATTTTGGGATCTGGGAAAGATTTACCGATAGTCAAGTCAATACTTTCAATACGTTCTAATAAAAAAAAACGGCCAAGTACCTGTCGGACCACGCACAATGAAGGGTTCCGTATTTGGGATGAATTTATCCCAAGAACAAACTTAACATTGTAGTTGAAAAACATGTTCTCCCATACGGAATGTATGGGAGAACATTTTTTTCAAACCGCAAATTAAAGCTGGTTGATTATTACTCGTTAACCCGTACAGCCTACTTAGCTCTGATAGTTTTCCTTTTAATTTCGTTATATATACTACTGCTGTGAATTTTTTCACAAATCCAAGTACAACCATTTAGCTGGCAGGGGGACACTTGACTCTAACAAAAAAAATCAGTTAAAAGCTTAATATTTCACAAACGGATCCCTGAATCCAAAAATGGTTTTACAAGCTCACAATATTTTTGAACGGCCTTTCTAGCGATACCCCACAACATGGGGTAGATGAGAAAAAACTAAACATCCCCACTTTACGTGTAGGGGAGGTACCCTAAAAAATATTATTCTTGATTTTATTTTACCACTTTGTCGGCATGATTAATATGTATACATATGCCAAATTACAGCTTTCTAGTACTAACTGTCTCTGAGCTAAGCCGCGGACAGACAGACAGACAGACGGACTTGGCGAAACTATAAGGGTTCCTTGTTTACTACGGAACCCTAAAAAGAAAGATTATGCAGCCAGCAACACAAGTGTCTTAGTAGAAATAGAATTTACAGGAAATTGACAGGAATCAAAACGATCTGGTATAATCTCAAATCGAATCAAGATGAAAATCCATTTTTCATTTAAAAAGACTTATAGCCCAAACACAATATCTAAACAAATAAACAACCATCATCATCTGCCATGTCACCAAAGTAAAGCAGATACAATCGAAAACTACATACAAGGTCATATTAGAGTCTCACATCGCACCAATAACTTAACCCCCGCGTTCCGAGTCAAGAGGTGCACATTATTGCCTATTAGCGGTCATAAAACTCATAGAGTGCACGCGGCGACCCAGACGTTACTCCTACGCATGGCATACGACAAAACGCCACTGATGTAGTCCAATTCATGCTTTGAGAATTTGCTTTTGACATATTTGGTTACTTTGTTTATTAGTGATGGAATTAAAAACGACTGCTACCTTTTCTTCTTCTTTGGATAAGGTAGTCTAAAAATATTGGTTAACTTTTTGGTCCTTTCAATCAGTTCCGTTATGTATTTGATATTTTTGATCCTAAGGACCGGAAGCTTATCATAAGAGTTCTGCTGTGCCAAAATGGGACTCATACTTCTTTAGGTTATACAGTAGTTACGTAATCTAATGAACAAAATACTACCTCAACGTTCTTGTCCTTAAAAACCACTTCCATTTTGTTTTTATCCGACTGCTCCAGAAGGGTATGTTCTTGATCCTGAGGTTCGGAAAATTATATCTAAAACTTGTCTCTGCTCTCATGAAATCAAATTGTGCTCAATTCATATACAAAGTCAGATTTACCCGTCCGTCTTGGCCTAGTACCGTCAGTGATGAAGACTTGCAAAAAAATATACATTTGCCTGCCGTAAAAGGAATAGACACTCTTCAATGATTACTATATTATACAATACAGACATACATACAACAACTTTTACCTTTCAGCGCTAGTTTGTAAGTGTTACTGTGTTGCGCCTAGGCGATGTCTTAGCCAATTTATCACTGTTTATATGTGCGTGCAGTTATTTATCTCTATCTCTTATAACCATATGTGGAACTACTCTTAGAACAGATTTACTACCTTCGTTATACGATAGGCTCAGGAGCTAGGGAAATCCAAAAACCTGAGTTGGGTAGATATAAGCAGTTACGCAGAGGAAATCACTTTTCAATTGGCTATAACGAATGATAAAATAAGTGTGAGCTACAAGTAACTTTACGATAGGTAATACTCGATATTATATGGTTGAAGATGCGCGGCGACTGTGCGCCTACGCAAGCCTTTATGCGATGTCGCTGATATTTTTTATTACGACGTATTAAACCGTTTATTAAATGTAATTAAACTACCTTTGTGCTGATTTAATTAAAGGTAATTTACCTTGATATTATATTCTTGTTCATAACAAGACTTATTAAGTGTTTAGCCTCTTACATAAGAACTTGGTTAGTTTCAATTTTATTTTATTTTAATTTTATTGGTCTTTTTTGCTTATTTTAAGGAGTTATGTTTATAATATTTTTAGCAGAACTGCAGTATTCAAATGATCATTAAACGCTAAATCATCAGTATCAGGAAATCTAGCTACACGTTAATTTATACAGTATCAAAAATTCAAATCCAAATATGATTATTCCCAATAACCTACATTTCAACAATATTAATCATAGAAAACAAATTAGCCATCTTATTCAAATTTAAAAGTCAATACCGAAACGATTTAGCACAAATTTGATTAGATGTAGACGCCAAATTTTGTCCAAGAATCCTATTAGCATTAATATCTGTTTCCGAATTTATTTTAGAAGCATTTACATGTCTTCTAGCGGTTTTAGGATTGTTTCGGCGTTTGGCATCTTATTGTATAATAAACAATGATGTATTCTGGCGCCGTACCGCGTTGTCATAGTTTCCACAGATATCTTTTGGGACATCGTCAAGATATTGCACACGTAATGATTGCCTTCATACAAACTTAACTTGAGTACTTTGGATGGCCGTACGTATGAATAGTTTCATCATTGTTTGTCCTATTTATCATTGAAGTGTTGTAAGCAATATTATAATGATGAGATAGATATAAGTGCAGTTAGAATTTAAAATTGATGAAACATACCTTAAAATTATTCAGTTATTTTTTTTTCAGGATTCATTTAGCACGTCCTTTATAACAAGCTTCACTCGTCAAGGTGATATAGAATAGAAGCGTGGAAGTTTTTCTTGAAAACTGAAAAGGCGGCATTTGGCGCGTGCGTATAAGACTGAAGCTCCGCCCACATCGAAGCAACAAGTAAAAAGTTTAGTACTTTCAGTTTCAGTATAAACTTCTTGAACATAATAAGCAATAACATTAATAACACTCTACGCTTCATAACCAACGTTATCGGTGTCTTTAAAAAGACCAAACAATTTGTTTCTGTTATCATTAGTAGAAGGAACTTTTATTAATCAACGCGTCCATTATCGGGCTGCCTTGACAGATAAGTTACACGTACATAAATTATTATATTAGCGCGAAAGTATAAACCTCAAAACAGACCAAAAAACACAATCATAACAACAAAAATAGTTCAAGTGACAAAAACTTACAAGAATTTCTTCTGGAAAATTGGTCTTCAGAGCCGTGACGTGCTGAACAAAAAATAAACGCAAACACCCAAAGTTATTCACACAGCACTCAGTTCATAAACACAGTACGTAAAAACATGAGACATGCGATAAAAGCGTCAAACGTGCGCACCCGATGACGTCTCAACGTGGAATGGTATCTTGATGATGGTGAGGCGAAAGACCGGGGTGGTGCGAGGAGCGCGGGAGCCGAGGCGGGGTGGGCGTGGCTTTGCAGGTGTATCAAGTCGAACCATGATATATGCGCATGTTAACACTTGGATACGAACACGCCTCACTGTCACGTATGAAGCCGAATTGTCGGTGCAATGTTTAATTGTTTATTTGAAGGCGAAAGTGTAAAACACTCGAGGATTCATTAATAATACAAGTCTTGACAGTCTCGTTTTTAAGTGCCCGATGTCAAGCGACGCTGACACTTTGATGGCAGCCGAGATAAAGTCTTAAAGATAAACCAATAGTGATTATATTATTTCATCTCGTTTTTAATTGCTGTTGTTATCTGTACCGTTATTGTCATTACTGAAGATACAATGCCGAACCTATTTGTTTATAATCAAATGTTTATTTTTAAACAGCAATTAAGTTTACCTTGGCTTAAGAATTTTTCCCTCACACGGCTGTACACAGTCAAGAGCTTGATCGAGCTCCTCCATTAGACTGGGGTTCAAATTCAAATATTCTTTATTGACATACTAGGTTTCAGAAACTTGTTTGAAATTTCTGACTCCTGAATTAGGTGTATGTCAGGATTCATAAGTAAAGTAAACTAACGTTACAACCAAGTATGTCAAAATGCGGGCCCTAGCAACTGGTCTGGATTCCCGATGGCGCCAGAAAAATTCCCAAGAGTTACACAATAACGTAGAATTCTTTAGACAGCATGTTTATTTATAAACCACTGTACCTGTAGCCTGCAGCCCGCTTATAATTACAGAAACTTTCAAGCGCGATTTCTTAGAGCCACACTCCGCACTCCGCAGGATCGCTAGTGTAAACAGCAGGTTGGCATTAGCGGCCTGGAATTGCAAACCAGTGGTGAACTATAACTCTTGTTGACGTCTTAATAACGAGCATCCCTTCCGTCAGTGCGGCCCGAGATTTATCGCCACCGCGATTGCCGCGACCGCGTTTACAGGGTTAACTACCAAAACTCTTATCACCCACACCATAAAGCTCAAAATTGTCTGCCCTAATTCGCAAAATAATTATGAATCAGTTTAACCATCAGTAATACAATCATTTTAGAAATTAGCGCTCAATTTACAAACTTAATTAAAGTCGCCATAACCAGTAATTACCCTATTTTGAATTATTTTAATTGGTTTCCTTTAACAGGTGAGTGTTAAATTTTGTCGGCGTATGATAAACTTCGAGCTAACCTTTACAATTACCACCGAATAGATAGACTCTACATTTTTTTTTTTTTCAGTAAAATGTCAAGGTGCACAAGATCACCAAAACTAAAATGAAAATGCCTAACCACATTTGCACATGACGAACTTCTCAATCAATCTGCCTAGCCTTTTCCCAACTATGTTGGGGTCGGCTTCCAGTCTAACCGGATGCAGCTGAATACCAGTATTTTACATGGAGCGACTGCCTATCTGACCTCCACAACCCAGTAACTGGGTAATACGATACCCCTTGGTAAGACTGGTGTCAGACTTTCGGGCTTCTGACGACTCTAAACTAACGACGACGAACTCGAACTCTAGATGACGAACTTCTAAACCATGAAAATGTCATCATTATCGAAAGCTAAGGAGAATGCCATAAAACGCAGTAAAAGGAAAGTTGCAAGATTCCTTCGATTCCTGTTTAACTGCCAGAAATTCAGGATGGCCAAATGCCTACGGAAGAAGGCATATACTCGTACTACTCGTATATACTATAGTAAAAATGCAGAATCCAGTTTCTTGTCCTCAATAAAAATGTAGGGTCTTCGTCAAAACCATTATTATTGCAGCTAACACGTCAACAGGCGCGAAGTATAATTGCGGACTCGTTCGAGCCTCGCTTAATTAACTCATAACTCAAACTCGCACTTATCGCGAGCTATATCGAGCAATCGCCCACAGACGTACGCTCCAAGCGACAAATCGATAAATAATCGCACACAATCGATATGCTAAACTTATGATTACTATGTTGATATTGTAAAAATGTTTTGAACAGGTGAAATTATGCAAGAATCACAAACTATAAGAAACTGATTGTGAATCGTGAATGGATTCACAATCAGTTGTTGTATACGTATGTATCAATAAAACAAACAAAAACAAACTTAAAATAAATATTCACAAAAAATCTATGGGTGAATAGTATATTGATAACTATGAGCGTAAAGCAGTAAGACAGCTTAATTGAAATAAAATGATTGACGGAACAACACGACGGACGAACATATAATAAAAAACAAGGTTCCACTGTAGTAATTAAATTAAAAAGTTATGTACTGTCTTTAGTAGATAATATAATCGCTGATCAACGTTGTGTTCGTAACACTACAAGTTAAGTTTACAATCAAATAAAGAACGAAATCCATTGACGTAGATAATATATTATCAAGATATTGGAATTGGATAATAATTTCAACAGTACTAGTAGTAATTAACGATGCCAATAATTAATGGAAACAATAACAACGCCATCACGAGAACTGGAAGAATCTTAAAGATTCCAAAGCAACCAAAAAATCTATTCAGGGCTAAAATAAGACTTCTGGTACAACAAGTCAACGAACGACAAACTAAAGAACTATCAAAGCATTAGCGAAAAAACAGCAAACCAATCCAACAATAGCACACACAATATTCTAAATACAGCCTTGACTAAAATTTACAAACACAAATCCTGTCTTATTTAATACATAAACGACAATTATTTACATTCTAAACACACATTATAATCACACATAGGTAATCGTGAAAGGTTGCACGTAAATAATCAGCTGATCCGGTGATTTAAATACCAAACAATGGTACTTCAGACATTAAATCTTGCAGTTTCGCAATACAGCCAAAGAAGCCTGAGACAATAACGGCCTAAACAATGTAAACTATATTGACATTTGAGAAATAATATTTATTTAAGAACAAACTAACGAGTACGGCTACAGTAATACTAGTGTAATTCTAACAATTTTGTAAATTACAAATGATGAGAACTAGAATTTTCGTAATACTCCTTTGTGCACAAGTAGCTACTTATACAAGATTACTCGTTACAAGAATCCACCCAATAGATGCAGCCAGTAAGCCACACAAACATATTGCATCACGGCGTTTAAGAATGCCAATAAAAATAATTTACGTTCAATACCAAACTACCAAACCTGCAAATTATACAATCAATAAATCACTTTGATATGTACAAATTATCCTCAAAGATTTCACTTCGATTAATAATTATTTCGTTTTCACTGTGATTATTGCTATTAATAGTTATTTACATCTAAACGTCGCACGCGCAGATAGATGGTAATGACCGGCTGCGCCAACGCATCGCGCAGGTGCAATAATATAGTGTGGCGGCGAGGCGTGGCACTGTGTTGATTGATAGCACCAAAATTGTATTCTCCATTGAACGTCGCAACAAAAATAATGACCCTGCCCTACATGCAACTTTATTTTCATATTAAATATCATGAAATATCTATTCCTATTATTGAATTAGACTCTACACAACTAATAGATGTTTGAAAAATCTATATCCAAGTTTGGTGTCGTGTACAAATTATTTTAAAGTACGGTGATATAAATCAACCAGTATAGCTTTATTATTAAGTTAATCAGCTTACACGCGCATACCTTTTTCCCATATTTCTCTTTCCAATACAATACGAATATAATTTTATTAGATAGTTTGCTTGACACCGAGTCGGCTCTCAAGAAGATATAAAGATAAGCATCGCATAACTATTATGGATTTCTTAACTTTCCAGCTTCATCTGCGTCTATATGGCGCACAATTACATCGGCATAATATATTGAAATGAAAGCGCGTGCGCGCCCATTCGCAGTGAGAGACCGGCCGTACCCAGAAGTAGTATCACGCAACGCCGTTTATAATTCAACAACAATAAACAGATAGTTAATTGCGATGCTGTCACGGGCGCAGTATATGGTAATGAGGCGTAGGGATCGCGGCTGCATGGACAATATCTCTCGACGGTGAAAGGTAAGACGGCGACGGCGCAAATGTGAACAGTAGGCGTGGAAACGTAAGGGATGATATACCTGAGTGAGTTAGCGCCATATAAGAGGAACACGGTTTTCATTGACATGCATCTAATTTGATTAACACGATTGATAAAAAGTAACTAAAGACGAAAATAAATGTTTTTTTGTTAATTTGTTCATTTTCAAAGTGCAAGCAGAACCCTTAAAATAAGCGTATAAATATCGAACACAGATAAAAGGACCAAAGTGTTACTTAAGATCCATCTGGTGATAGGCGGAGACATGATCAACGATCAAGCACATTTACCGAAAATGTTGTTTATTGTGTCAAAGTTTACAGAATTTCATTTCGGGTAAAACACAAGTCGAAAATGTAACCAAAATGGAAAGCCACTCCACACCATTACACCCGCCCAAATGTAACAACTTAAACCACACAAGCATAGTGTTTGCTTAGCCCATGGCCCGTGTCGGTGAGATAGGTGGTGTACATGCGCTTTCAGGTACGCCCGCCACAATCTGAGTAGCTGACACCAATAGGTTTTTATCAGCACCCATCGGGGTTATGAGAAAGTTATCGAGCGAAGCTGCAGTTGGTATTAGGGCTTAGAGGATTCACTTTGCGCGCGCTCCGCTCTTTACGACGCGTGTGCTAATTAAAATGGACAAGTTTTTGTTTACAAAGCGAGTTGGAGAACACACAAAATGTTTCAAGACACATCTGTCCGGATAAGAAGTGATTGAGATAGATATTTTTTTTAATATTTTCTAGACTAGTATAAAGAGAGGTTACCGATACCGAGGTATTGGTAAGTATAACTACATCAATAAACAGAAAAATGTGTCTGAAGCAGAACCATAGAAACAAGTATCAGAACATAACGCAACTGCAATATGGGAAAGCAATGCACTCCGATAATGGAGCAGCTAAGAGGTTATTTACGAGAAAATAAATTACAAGTGATCGTAAATATAACACGTAGCTCAAAGACAATATATTGACAACAATATAATGAGACAATGTATAAAACTTTGATATATTGGATAAAACCAGCAAGGAAGAAGTAAATCAAACTTAAGTACACCATAAAATCACTAATAACGCCCTATCTAGTCATCTCGGTAATAGTAGCTTCAATGCAGACAATTACTAGTTGCATGATTAATTATTTCCTTATTTACTTTGTGAACAAAAACAAGCTCAAACGTGAATTAGATGAGTTTGTAAGACCTTGGACCACTAATAACTGATTGAAGACAAATTAAATGTCAACTTAATTGACGCTTGCAAAGTTTATCAGACACTGCTCAGCAACTCAATTGTTAAGCGATTAAGTGATTTGTAAAAATATTACTAGGGTAGTGTACACTGAAGTTTTCTTATAATGTAATTCAATTAGTTAACCATCTTGGAATTTATTACATACTTATATGTTTTTGAATAACGAAATGGCAAATAACAACCCGAGACGCATTTTCTGAAAATTCATATTGCCATAACATTTATCGAGTAGATACCAACATTTATTATCCATGTTCATAAACCAACGACATCAAAACGCTTTCAGGATTTCTAAATAATTATACGTCCAGTGCGAGGACATTCCGTATCTACTTCAAGTGTTTTTATGCCGCAAAATATAGCGCGGCAAAGTCGTTTTCATTCCCAAGCATTTATAACCGAATTAATTTTCTATATAGACCGGCTTTCTTGAAACGAGGACGGAGCCTAACGATCTAAAATCACAGTGTTGAGCTTCAGCGACATTTACAGAACATTATGTAGGTAACTCATAGTGTTGTGCACGGAATCTAGTAACGAGTAAACGAATAGAATTACGATCTAATTATACAAATGCCGGTTGAGATCGCGTTGTAAATGTCATTTCACACTCGGGGCGGTTCGGTTCTCACGATATGGTTAGTTTAGTGAGTTTCCGCGATTAGTCGAGTTACCACGGACAACGATATAGGGCTAATTTTACGAGTACTGCTTGTGTAAGCTGGCTCTAATGAGCAGACATTGTGGTAAGTGCGGCCCGTGTAGACGGGGCCGAGTACTTGAGGCTTTACGAATTGAATTAATTTTATATCCCTAGTTGTTTGAACAAATACTTGTTGTAGGTATGATGTTGGTAAAGCTTTTCAGAAAATACTTTACAAGATGTATCATGAAATTGCTCATATCTTTGCAGATTAATAATAGTTATTAACTTATCTTATATTAATATAATTTTATTGTTTATACTGTCCCATAAATGATAATTTATTACTTAACTGGTTGCTACCACCTATACCCGCTACTATAGATCGAAGATTCTGGCGAACTGCGAGTATTTGCAGCGCACTTTTGATTTTCGATAAAAGAACTATACAAGAAGTAATACGTTCCAAAATAAATAAAACCATTAACAGAAATTTCCCACGGAATTAAAGAAAAACCGCACGACTAACTACCATACATTGTTGCTTTTCGTAGAAACTGTTCAAACGCTCCTAGCAATTCTTCTGCTACCATTTGCGAGTTCTACTTACACCCTAAGGGAACTGCTAGTTACAAACATGCAAGATATAAGAACATATCAACGAGTTACAATTTAGCTTCGATCGATAACCAAAGTCTCAGTTACAGGGAGTCATGTAAAGGTCAACGCATACACGACTGCCGTGTGTAAAATAATTCGTATTCGAAATCGGAATGGAAACAAGAATCGCTGCAAAGGCAATGAACAACTGGATCCCGGCGGTTGTGATAAGTAGGATTTATGTTGGAACGGCGCTGGTCGTGTTGTATTATCAATAACATAAAGTAGAGTAAGCTGATCTGCAGGGATCTGGCCTGCTACTTGCAGTACGTTTGAATCAGGTCGTCATTACTGAGTAAAAATATATGTTGCCTTAAAATTCAAAACCGTGGGAACACCAGTACCTCTACCATGAGCTATGATCGAAAATTTACTCGCTAGTGTTAAACTCGCTAGCGTATTATCGTGAATCAAATAGATTTCGATAATGTGAAACTCGCAAGCGTCTCCGTAAATGATTTAAATTAAAAATATTGTACAGCGCCCCTAGCGATCACAGTAAAAATTAAAATTCGTACCATCAGCACTATAGATTTCGATAGGTAAGAAACCTAACGTAATCTATTCGATAGTCACTAACATTTGTCAGCAGGCACCATACAAAATGGCACCATGAGTCACTAATTCGACAGACGCTATCGAAAAATACACTTGCGATAGTAGTTATGTATCTTACTAGCATTTTGAGGTGTGAAAAATATTTATATTAAAATTATATACGCTTTTTAGTCTGTTAAAGTCAAAATAACGTCTGGAAGAGCTTATTTAGCATGGAATATGTAAGTGGCCGCTAAATTAGGAGGCCAACGACGTGCACAACGCGAATTTCAAGAAAAAAATCAAAATAAGTTCCTTTACAAAATATTCTATTATTGTAAACATTTTATTTTATTTATTTAAGCCTTTTATTTCCCAAAAACTACATTTATATCATTTATTACATTATAACAAAAAAATATTCATTCATTCATATTACAATATAAACATGCGCTTTAAAAATAATTAGATGAACAAGAAGATTATTAAATAAATAAACTGATTTAACAGATTAAGTAAAATAAAATAAATTAGACACAAAATATTTTACATATTTTTTACATTTTTTTTTTATATTGGGTGCCCATTTAAGGGCGAAGTCCTCATCCATCTTTCGCCATTCGTCTGTCTTGGGCTATTCTAGGCCAGGTAGGGCCGGTTACGGCCACAATATCGTTGCACCACCGACGCCTGGGTCTGCCTCAGGTGCGTGGTGCATCGCGAGGGTACCAATGGAGATCCCGCTCACTCCAGCGTCCATCTGTGGCTCTGGCTACGTGTCATGCCCATCGCCATTTCACCTTGCAAGCTAGTTCCACAGCATCTATTATTTTAGTACATAGTCGTATGTATTTGCTTCTTTTTCGGTCTCTTGAGTTTAATTCTTTACATACTCCTCTCCATTGCTCGTTGGAACGCTTGTAGTTTGTTTATAACTGCCTTTGTTAGTGTCCAACTTTAACTACCGTAGAGTAGTTAATATAATGGTGTCCATAGCTTTATTTAAATACCTCTTTCAACTACCAATATCTTCTCCATGCACTATTTTTTTTACGTATTTAATTTTCAGTAGGTTTATTAAATTATATGCTTTGCCCGAGATTAACACAATTGTCTACGTAGGTGATTGGTGTGTCTTGTATCATCGTTGGTACTCTTAATGCTGTTACTTAATAGACATGTTTTTTCAGCGTTTATGTGAAGACCGCATTTTCGGCTCTCCTTATCTAGTGACTTCAACATGCGCACAAGATCTGAATGTGTTTCGCTTATCAAAACACTATCATCTGCGAAGCAAAGATGGTTCAAGAACTCGCCGTTTATGTTGATACCGACATTGTGCCAATCCAACTGTCTAAATGTAAACATAGTTCATTTTAAATTTAAATAAAAAACGCCGCGAACCACACATCGTCAATAAAATTACAAATTGAATAGACGTACACGTACGTTTATTAAATCGGATTGTTTCATGATATTGACTGTCATAACATCAATGGTCATAACATTGTTACCATAGCGATACCACTACGTTTTGATCATATGAGCCGTTCTCTCTTCTTATTACTGAGCAAGAAAGAAACAAAACATAAGAGTGAAGTTAGCTAGGCAACAGGATCTAACGTGCTTACCTTTGCGCCTGCTTAAGACTCCGTAAAACTCATGATGCGAGCATTATTGAAATATATTTGATCCACGTTAACACTTCCGACTCCACCAACTTTTCATAAAGCTCATACGCCATGCCGCCATACATATTGGACGTGAACCGTCCGGGAGGGTCACCTGCATTACGTTGGCGCTTTAGCTATAGGTTTAAAACCATATTATAAAATACTGTAAAACGACGTGAAATCGAGGTCTTCTCGCTATACGCAGTTTTCAACATTTACAATTTTTTGTGAATATCAACGTATACAGGTTGGCAGGTACCTACAACGCGAAAACTTATACCACGGATTCAGTACATGATTCTGAAACCCCCTGCGTTGAAATATTTCGTTGGTTATTTTAAAAAAATGCTGTTGCATAGAAAAGTGCAATACCAACGCGGTCAAAATGGACAACTGATTTTTTTTTTTTTTATAACTGACGAATAATTTCAACGTCATCAGAACGTTTCAGAATCATGTACTGAATACATGGTATAAATTTTTGCGTCGATTTCCCTGTCACCCTGTATACTACTAATTCTAGGTAAAATATACTTAACTTTTTATTTCACTGTTTATAATGCTGTATTCACTAAGAAAAACCTGCATTTAAAAAAGAGCCCTCCGCGAGGGCTCCCGGCATCCCAATTTGCGACTAGGTGAACCCTCCAGGAGGGCTCTCGGCACTGAACGTGTTAATACGCTATCGCTAGCGAGTACGTTTTCGATGACAGCTCATGGTACAGTTACCGAAGGATATCGGCAACTGAGACTGTTTTTTAATACGGTTCGTAAAAAACCAACCGTAAATGGCTTATCTTCCTAGGGATAGGAATACTCAAGATAAGACAGTCACATTTAAGGTATAGAAATAAGGAAGTAGAAAAATACGTGTGTCAAAAAATTCAGTAATAAATCAACTTCAAGTCTGCTTTCAAAATTCAGAGATGCAATAAACCAAATAACACCTCAATGATAAAAAACATGTCATCCAGTTATTCATTGATTTTAACAAATCCTTTGATACCCTCAGGCATGATTCACTTATAGACAAGCTCGATAATACAGGGGTTCGAGGCCCAATATTAAACTGATGCAAAGATTATCTAAAAAACAGAACATGCCGTGTTAAAATCAGCAATGAACTGCGACGCAGTTGTAGTAGATACGGGAACAGCACAAGGCTCAGTAATAGGACCCTTGCATTATTTAGCCTACGTCAATGACATGGAGAATGTTATAAGCAATTGCTCAATATATCAGTACGCGGACGACACCTGTCTCGTAGCAGCTGATAAAGACTTATCTAATGCTGAGCAATCGATTCAAAAATGATTTTGATAATTTGTGCAAGTGGTCTCATGATGCTGGACTGGTGCTTAATGCTGGTAAAACTAAGACTATCCACGTTCGGTCCAATCACTTACTCAACTCTGACAAGCTGACAAGATTCTCTTTGAAAATGCATCATCCCGTTTAAATTTCATTCAATTAGTAATTAGCATCGACGGGCTGTCTGACCCGCGCCGTCGTCGTTTTGTACTTTGTAGGGTTCCGTACCTCAAAAGAAAAAAACGGAACTCTTATAGGATCACTCGTGTGTCTGTCTGTCCGTCTGTCACAGCCAATTTGCTCCGAATCTATTTGACCGATTAAGTTAAAATTTGGTACACATATGTATTTCTATGACCCAAACACGGACATGTAACATAAATAAATGAATTTTGAATATGGGGGGGTCACTTTTGGGGGCAAATAACAAATTTAAAAAAAAAGTTTTGCGAACTGTGTGACATATTAAATGCATTTTTGCATGCAAAATACGTTTTTTTAATCATTTTAAAATAAATACTTTTAAAGATAGTTAAGAAAATAGATGAAAATTGACCATTCCCCCTTATCTCCGAAACTACTGATCCTTAAATTTTGAAAAAAATACATAGAACAGTTCTATGCTTATAGATTTCAGGAAAACCTATAAGAAGTCTATTGTCTTATAATAACATGGTAAATCAATCAATATCGTGCGTACAAACTTACATTTACAGTTGGAATGTATGGGGGAACATGCTTTTCAACTAAAATGTTAAGTTTGTTCTTGGGATAAATTTTATTCATCCCAACTACGGAACCCTTAATTGTGCGTGATCCGACACGCACTTGGCCGGTTTTTTTAGATATTATTACAATCTACCTCACAATGTTTTATAAACTATGTTTTAACCATAAATTATATATTTCGTTAGATTGCTTAAAAGTGTTTCAACATCCGGACAAACCTATAGAGGTTATTGTGATAATCCTGTTTATATTTTGTTTTATTCCTTAATTAATAAACAATAAAAATTATAAATAAAAGTTATTAAAAGCAGTTGCAAAAAATGGAATATGTAATGGACTATCCTAAGTAAAAACTCCAGTGATTCATTATTTGGATGACATGTTTTTATTTACTAATTTGTCTATTTAGTAGTTAACAAGTATAATTTTAGCGTTTTTAGTACCTACCAGCCAATTCAAGAAAAACGTTTAAGTGTAAATTTTAAGTTGATGAACATGAGAAAGCCGGGAATAAAGACATGGTTTTTAAGCTCAAAACTAGAATGTGAGAACAAGGCAAAAAGTAGCAACTTCTTTAAAGCCACAAAAACAGTCGACGTATAGTAGCGAAAAGAGTAATTCTGCCCCTAGTTTATGGAGAATCACAAACGACACTGGTTTCGTTCATATTTAGCTGCTTCAAGCTCTTATCTGACGATGGCGCAAGCGAAAGTCGCTAGTATGCCCTTAAACGTTTTGTAAACTTATTAATATGCTCGGCTAGGTGTGGCGTTAGGCTGAATGTGAAGCTTGAAAGATTTAATACCGAGGTTGAATGTTCAGTCTGGTAAAGCTGATTAGATTTTGCATGTTTCTATAGCTTACGACATAACTTTCAATATGGCTTGCAGCATAACTTACATTTGTATTTGACAATAAAATAATTTGAAAAGAAAGAAAGAAAATCCTCCGTCCTGGGAATCGAACCCAAGACCTCATGCTCAGCAATAACGCTTGCGACCACTAGACCAACGAGGCAGTCCTATAAATACTACAACTACGACAGATAAATATAAATACCATACTACTATTTATTTTCTCACAGTCAATGGTAAACAGTAGAGTACACAACTCGTGAAAAAAATGTTTGTCGTTCCTTGTATCCCTCGGATTAAATTCCCTTTTTTTCACTTGTTGTATAATCTACTATTATCAACTCGCATATATATATTCGAATTATAAACTTCAAAACGAGTTTATATTGACGTACATTATAGACACAATACCGAAATTAAAAAACAGAATCACATTATAACACTTTTTCTCTAACAAAATAATGCTATAGGTAAAACAAATTTTTTCTATTACGATTCAGGGCAAATCCAAGAAGTTAAAATGGTTTAGAAGCGTAATGACTACCTCTCGATAAGACTAAATAGCAGATATGACTAGTTCGCTATAGGACTTAATCTCGATATGACTAGATCGCTGTAAAACTAATTAGCTGTTTGACTACATATGCATAAGTCCTGTTATCAAAATGACTCATTATCGATATGACGTACAATTGTATCTAAAAGTGGCATTAGTATAGGAACTTCGTGGAGTACCTACTTAGCTTTACTAAAGTGTGAATACACTATGAAGTTCCACTTTATCTATGATTCCACTATTCAAAATAAATTGAAACAATAGTTGTCATTGTCACTTCGATTTTTTATCTTGCATGGCATATTTTATTGTTATTTAAAATGCAGGATAATGAAAAATTTCATTTTATTAAAAATAAAAAGAATAAGGAAGCACTTCTTCATGATGGCTACCGATACAATTTTGTGTCCAACAATTCAAGCGGAACATCGTTCTGGCATTGGTACAAGAGACAAGAGTGTAATGCTTCTCTCACACTAAATCAAGAAAATACCATTATAATCAGAAAGAGTCTGCACAAGTGTGAGCAAGACAATGACAAAATGCAAGAAGACCTTTTACTGGATACGGCAAAACAGAATGTATGCAAAGATATGTCTTCAGTAAAAAAGGTTTACGAAGAAGTCCTCCAACAACTACCCTCTTCTTCAACCTTTAATGGCAGACCTTATAATTCAGTGAAGGATGTCCTGTACAGACATCGTAAAAGGTTCCTTCAAGTGCAAAAAACAGAGTTTTCTATATCCAGTGAAGTTACAGTACCAAATATGATTAAGAAAGATTTTTTGATTGCCGAGTTTGAATTACCAACAGATGATAAAATGCTTGTATTCTCATCACGATTTTCCAAAAGGAATATGAAAATTTATGCAGATCAAGAAAAGGTTTTTTTTGGTGACGGAACCTTTAAAAGTGCACCCAGGCCTTTCTATCAATTGTTCTCCATTCACGTAGACATTGATCGCACGGAAGAGACGACAAATATATTTCCCGTCTTGTATGCTCTCTTACCAAATAAACGCGAAACAACTTATTTCGCTTTATTTACAATAATACGTGATGTGCTTAAAGTACATATTAAACATTTTAAATGTGATTACGAATTGGGACTCATCAATGCATTTAGGACTGTGTATCCGAATGCTAAAGTTACAGGATGTTTTTACCATTACAATAAATCGGTGTGGAAAAAGGCGAACGATGTTGGTTTGACGAAATCTCAAGAAGGACGATACATCACTAGAATTACTGCTAATTTGCCGCTCTTGCCTTCATCTTATATACAAGACGGATGGTCTGCTATTGTGGAATGTTCAACGCAATCACCTGAAATGAATGTATTCGCAAGCTACTTTTGCAGGCAATGGCTAAAGAATCCTTTGCTTATTTCCTGTGCAAAACAAAAGCACAGAACCAATAATAGATTAGAGGCATGGCATCGCCGCCTTAATGTGCGCATGCAGCACAAACCAACATTGTTACAATTTTTATTTTATTTAAAAAAGAGGCACATTTTCAAGATAAAAAAAATCAAAATTCTCTGTTTGAACCGAACAACAAAAGAAACACCATATTATTCAATCGCAAGTATCAAAGAGAATTAAATAAACTTGAGACGCAAGAGATAACGCTCCTATATTTTTTGAAAAACCTTAGCGATTTAAAGCGTAAGTTTAAATAAATAAATAAATAATTATTTTACAATGAAATGCTTTCATTTTAAGTACTTTAGTATAGGTACCAAGGAAAAAAACTTAATGCTATAACTCGATGACTGTACTCCAAAAAACAAACGAAAATATAGTCGTTACGGTATCTGGCCTTATTGCGATCTAGTCCAAACACGATATAGTCCTAACAAGATCTAGTCATATCGAGATGAAGTCCTATAGCGAACTAGTCATATCTGCTATTTAGTCTTATCGAGAGGCAGTCATAACGCTTCTAACCCGTTAATATCAGCAAGGAGTTTCCATCTATTTTTGCAATGGAACGTTAGCGGACAGCAGCACCTCTCTAGCGCATGCGCGGTGATGTGCTGGGTGCAGGCGCCATTCATACGTGAAGTTGTACTGAATTTAACTTTGATCTTTTATTTAGTAGGTTCAACCCCAATGTATGAGAGTAAATAAAGTAGTGTATGAAACTGCACATAACTAGGTATTAAAACACTCGTGTGATACTATTACACACTCGTATTTTAATACCCCTCTTTATGCAACAGTTTCATAAACTACTATTATTTGGGACGCACGGGAAATACAACAATAACAACGAACATTAAAACTAACAAAATCATGAAAACAATAGTAACATACTCGAAAGAAAAGAACATTAAAACTAACAAAATTGTGAAAACAAAAAAGGAGACGATACCGACGAGATTTGGGGTTTCTGATTTCTTGAACTCATAACATATGTATTCTCAAAATAGGAAATTTCCAGCATAAAATCAATCATATCGATCCACTCATCGAAATCATGATACTGATGACAGTATCACATACAAATCAATGTCACAATAATATTTTATTTATAGTTGTGTTCTGAAAACATTCATGAGATAAGGATAAAAGCAAATCGTCGTTACAGGACTGAATAGACTCTTCTACCATTTTATTACATCGATACTCCAAGATGAGTATTGCGTATATCGTAGACGCAAACGATAATAGGCACACGCTTCAAAACTAATGTTATTATGCATCGAACATTTCAATACAAATTATCATTGAAAACGCAGCGAACAAAAAGCGTGTAGCATCCAATTTCACGGGCACTAAATAAAATTAGCATCAACTTGACAGAATAACAAAGCGGTCTCAATAATTCGCACAGAACGAGCAAAGCGAACGTACGGACACACCCCATTAATCACAACACACCCAATATACTTACGCTCAATAATTTAATGAAAGTATAAATTACAAAAGCACAGAATTCAATTCAGCTAATATGCAATAATTGCTATAGCCATCGGCGTTAGACAGTGCTCGTAGGCGCAACGTGCAATCAAGAAAGAATGGCGCATTAACATTTCTCTTAGAACGCAATTACAATTCAATTTTCTGTGAAGTACTAACCGGGGTAATAAGAAGGCTATCGGCACAGTTAAGAAGAATAATGGATGTACCTGAAAGGTGCGCGATTAAATCAGACACGATTGCTGTCGCGTCGTCAGCCTTATGATCAATTACGAATGTCATTGCAGTGGCCAAGTTTATGAGTTACTATCAAGGAGGCTGCCTAATCAAATTCGTCCATCGTAGCAGCAAAGTAAACAAGCTTGAAATTGCAAGATGAATGTAACGGGACGTGGTCGTTCTGTTCGCGTCGCGTTCGCTTGCGTCGAAGATAAGATTCGCGGAGTCGGACTCGCGCCTATTGAGGGTCGTTACGAGACGCTGGCGCGAGATGATCGATAATAATGGTAATTTCGCCTGGAACACGTGTAGCATCGCTCGTTCGTCGGCGCGATCGCGATCGCTGCATACCTACCCTATTAGGACGTGCTAAAGGCAGACTAGATGACAGAATTGGCCTGCAAACTATTGCCATCGCTTGGGAATTTCCACCGCATTATTTACACAATACCAAAGATCGATATTACTCAAAGGTCGATGAGCAAAAAAGTGAAATCATAATCTAACATAAAACAGCACCACTTTTTAATATTGCATTTCTCAACTCTATGTTAAAAAGCTATCCGATCCAATTACAATAAACAAACACAGAATTACACTAACAGAGATGCAAGCCACCCGGTGTTTTGTGTTAGGCATTGAGATATGGAAACGGCTCGCGTCACAGATACCCATTGAGAAAACGACACAAGAGGCTTTGCCGAGCAAACTGTGTGTATTTATGGGACGTCCAGCCTTCCCGGAGACCCATAATGGCAACACAATATCACAATACGGGCATAGATTTATGCTCGGGCGCATCGCGTTCTCGCACGCGGAAATCCCATAGTTATTTACCGGTTGCGAGTTAAGTGCGGCAGATTTATCGGTGGTGCGCTCGCGCCGGCCGGCCGACGATCTCGTTTCCGTGCGTCCCGTCCGCGTCCGCGCAAGTGCACTATGATAAATTCCGCCCTGCTCTATGATACCACTATATCACGGCTTGAGGGAAATTTAAGCGCACTCAGTATAATTGCGGCAGAAGGATTGCGTGTAATTGTGGTGCACCAAGGTTACTGGGCCTGCCATCGTTATGATCTGCGTAGCGTCCTTGATGAGAGATCGTGACCATCTTGTTTTAACATCATGTTGTTACCATTCATGGACGCCATATTTACTAAATTTATTCTGCATTTTATACCCAGCAACGTATGAAGCTTTTTATAGTTTAACGATCCATTACAATTGAAATGTAATAATGTAAATCTGGTGCCAAAATCGATCGCATTGATTACTGCGATTTCCAAGGAGTTCATACAAGGTGTGCTTGCAAGAAAACAAACGATTAATTTCCAAAGATTGAACGGATTTGGAAGAACTTCAGGACAACAAGAACAACAACAAGAACGCCAGGAAACACATGAAATTTAAAATTTCAATTACACTGATGTCAGCCCACAAAGGGTACACGTAGAGCCAGCTTCGACGTTGTATTATTACGGTCCCGTGTGAAATTACACTCGGTCATTTGTCAAGAGCGAAGGAGGCGCTAGCTAGACTTGGTGTTCCACGGTTATTAATTTCATTAGCCCGCTCTTAATCAAACGCAGACGCGGCGGTGGGTGTGAACGGCACGACGCCTGTCCACCATTACTAATAATATTTACAAGTATCAATGAACACCATGAGTTGTTCTCGCGATAGCTCATTTATTTACGTGTCAATGCCCTGGCTTAGAACTTATTTTAAAACAACAATTTGGGTGTTTCCTAAAGAGACCGTACGATGCAGACACGCGATCGTGAAGATTAATATACAGAAAAAGAGTTTCATAATTGCAGTATACATTCTAAGAGAGCCGGAAGGTTAATTCAAGCAGGAGCCAATTCTCCAGCTCATAATATCAGCTCATAGATCATCTCGACGTTGGGCCGGGACAAGCGGTGAGGCTCAATTGTCGAGATTGGCATAATGACACGCGCCCGGGGCCACCGGCTAACTTATGACCACATTACCGTGACACGCTTGACGCATGTCCAATTATTACACACAATCTGTTTGCTCGTGTAAAATATGAATAAGGCGCCAAGCGACCATTAATAAGAACATATCGTGTGTAGGATGTTAGTCACTTTGAAGGGACGAGATAATGTTGCTTGTAAAATAAATCCTAGACGCGGCACGCCGGGAAACAAATGAACTGACTAAGGGAAAAATATTGCAAAAACTTTTTAAAATATCACCCACATTGTTACTCGTAACATGAGATATTCAACCGCTGCTGGTCCGAATATGTTTTAATTAGTAATATGATATTGGACCATCCCTGCTTCAATATTCACATTTTGACGTGTGAGCTTTTTGTGCAAAGCTGTAAAATATTGGATGCATCTATCAGGCGTTTGATTGGCTATCTCTAGCGAGCATCAGTAGTTTAGATTTATTCTCGGGACCGTCGGTAGGGTTCGCGGAAAACAATCATGGAAGATACATCCCTTGAGCGGCCCAATCAGCTGAAACAAATAGCTGCCATCTATCTAAACTAAACGAACCGCCTCGGCTGTAATCTTTAGCGTCAGACATGTTAAAACGCAAGACTTCATTTATTAGTAGTATTCATAATTTTGAACGATAAGAAGAAATAGCTTCTGTTAATCATTATAATGAAGTCAATAATCCGCTTCATTATAATTACGATTAATATCCGAGTGTTGTTCAATAACGAGACCAGACAAGTCAGATAACTGATGCGGGTAGTTGACAAAATATTGTTGTTCGCGAGTGGACAGTAACGGGCCGGTAATCCGACGGGCGGGGGGACCTTAATTAATGAACATTACTTAAACCGATTAGCCGTAGACCGCCCGGACAGTGGTCACGGTCTAAGTTTTAGGAGAAACACGAGAGATTAGCGTAACGAACGCATTTATAATGGAGAAAGTAAATACGACCCGAAAGTTTACACTTTGCCTAATCTTTAAGTGTATTTCACCCTATCATCTTTATTTGTTCAACGAACTTTAGATTCAGCTTCACTGTGTTCTTTTAAACCACTATACAAGCACAAAAAGTTTTAAACAAAGCCTCTTTTGTATTCCTAAGATTTTTGCGCATGAGTGACCGCGGTCTCTTGCAGTTTGCGCAGACACCTTTTTATCTATTAATACGAAGCACTAAACGCCGCAATATATGGGTATGTCACGATTTATCTATTCACCTATTGAGAATTTATACTTTAGGGCTCCAATTAAGTAGAAGAGAAAATATATTAGCCGTGTTATGGTATTATTTAATTTAAAGACTGTGTAGGTACTAGCTGTACGCCTGTGCCAAAGATTTACTATGAAACCTTTGCTATTAAGCTTTACCTTGACGATCTTTTTCAGGAGGACATGGGTGTAAGTAGAAATTATCAATTTTGCCATTACTACTTCGTTTTAAAGTCCGGTATGAATGTACTGAACCCATCCGCAGAACATATTTTATCTTTTGCTGCGGTCAAATCCATAAGTTCTTCAACACCTTTCTTTGATAAAAAGCTTTTTCTTGGGTCATTTTAATGACTTATTTAAAAAATATTGTTTTTCTGCTCTATTTCTTCTATTACACCTGATCCATTTAGTCTTACGTCTTTCCAACTTAATCCCCCAAAAGATACAAGGGGTCTTGTCCACTTTCTGAGTAGATTAACTAGAGCAATCGGTAAACTCATTAATAACTATTACAAGCCCAAGTTTCTGAGTTCATAATTATTTATAAGGTGTTAACAGTTAATTCTTTAAGTCCATCCATTTAGAATTTATAATGAGTTGATTACCGTTTCCTTTGGTAAACTTGGTTATTAATCGGCTTTCAATTCTTGTTAGATCTTGGTATTTGTTATATTTTGATTAGTTAACGAGATTTTGAATTAGAATTGAGTTATTTTTAATTTATTTTCATTTAGAATCTCGCGTCCATCTTTATATTATGGGCTATATCTTCCTTTGTAGCAGCGTTGTTCTTCTAAACTTCGGAACGGATTTTGATGAGGTTTTCATCATCATTTAGAGAATTTATTCCAGAAGGTGTATCCTTAAACGAGCAATCTTTATATATATATATACGTATATATTTGTAATCACGTTCTGGAAAACGGCTCTAACGATTTCCATGAAAATTTCAATTTTTGTGTTTACGGGGGCGAAAACTCGATCTAGCTAGGTCTCATATCTGGGAAAATTCCGTTTCTCCGTATTTTTACCAGAGCACAGCTCGGTCGCCCAAAGTTTAGAACAAGATGGCTACCTTAGAATAATCACATGGCAGCATGGAATTAGTACGTACCTACGAAAATGGTAGTATGGAATTTGTAAGCCTACTATCATGGCAGCATGCAATTAGTAAGTACCTACTATCATGGCAGCATGGAACTAGTAAGCCTACTATCATGGCAGCATGGAATTAGTAAGCCTACTATCATGGCAACATGGAATTAGTATGAACTATCCTGTATTATTAAATGAGCATTCTCTATTTTCACCAGAGCAGAGCTCGGTCGCCCAGGTACTGTGTATAAATACACTAGTTTCCACCATCTGCTTCGCTCGCGTGATATCTTTATACATTATAGTCTGTTACTCAGTGATAATATAGCATTCTACTGGTAAAGGATTGTTTTTATCGGGCCTCAATTTTTTGAGTTTATTCATTACAAACTAAAACACAAATCTTTTCTCTTTATAATATTAGTATACATTAATATTATAACAACATATATTAAAGAAATTTCGTTTTTTTTAAGTAATAAAAAACAGTGGAAATCAGGGCCAGGTCACTAGTTGGAAATAAAGCTATGATGAAAAAAAGGAAAGTGTTTTTAAGATAACTGTAATAATTCCTATTTTCTTCATCATCATCATTCATAAGCCGAAAGTCGTCCACATAGGCCTTGTCGGACATAGGCCTGCCCCAAGCACTGTCACTTCGACCGGTTCTGTGTTTCTCGCATCCATCCCGAATCCTATTATACCTTGTGTAATAACCTCTAATAATTTATTAATAAAATTATTTCCTTTACAGAAATGCTTATAACAGGATTCATATTTAGTAACATAATAAACGCTAGATGTTTATAACGACATCAGTGCAATAAAGATTTGATTTGATTTTGTAATCTGTGCCTTGCAGTGGCTAGTTCATTGCGTGAACCATGCTTCGTTCGAACTGCATCTGATTACTTCCCACATTTATTAATAAAACATTTTGGAACACCCAAGAATCTTGTTAATGACTTAATAAAATTAAGTGATAAGCTTATCTCGTAAATTTATGTAAGAAAATTATCGTATTTGTGTGTTACAGCTCTAGGTTATTAGCATAATTTTTATAAGGGAACCTGTTTCAATGAATGAGGAATATGGATGTACAACGTTGCGTGCTTATCTAATCAAATACAGTAAGTAGCTTTATAGTTATCTTTGATTTATTCCCATGAGCTACTTGATCGGAACTTGGACATTTTGTTAGTGTGTAAACAAAGCATGGTACAGCATCTGCGAGGGTTCCACTGACCGGTACAAATGGCAGATATTCATCTCAGAATCCTCTCCTATTTCAATATGGCAACGTACTTACATCAAATAATAATAGAAGTTAAGTTGTGTTCTATTTTGCAGTTAAAGCGAAAGCGTCAGGGTAGCACGCATAATTAAAATTTTCTTTATTTTTTTAAAATCTGCAGTGCAGTATCATGTTGTATATTGATCTAAATATGATTCGCGGCCGTATCAAATGTTTATTTATAGAATCATAATCATAAAAATCATCAATACAACTCTCCAAGTACATGTACCTAATCCTATTGAATGACTATTTCATGAAATCATGGTATTTGAGGATTATACTAACTTAAGGAGTTGTATTACTGATTCTAATGATTATAATTCGGTAAAGCCTTACGGTCACGAATCATATTTTACTCAACATACAACCTGGCACTGACATGACCTGCAAATTGCAAGAAACTAAAGAAAATTTGAATTTCGCGGGCTACCTTAGCGCATATCCCTTAAAAGTTGGCAGCTCGGATGGTAATTAATTAAGTTTGCTATACTTAGGTACTTTGTCAATTAAATATTGATTCAGAACTTATCAAAAAACTTCACTTTTGCTATGCTATGACAAAAATGTTAATTCATATTCAGGGTCTGAGAGATGATGTGGAGGCAAAAGTCCTCACGCACATATAGGAGTGTCGCGAGGAGGCGAAACGCCGGGGCGTAACTCCGCTGCCGCGAGAAATCACGGCACAGCGGACAAAGCTCCGACGGGATATCATGGCGGCATGGAGAGTGCGATTGTCGCAACCCAGCGCTGAGCACGCCACAATTGCGGCGATAAGTCCCCTCTTTGAGTAGTGGCTTGAGAGGCGCCATGGCATCCTCACCTTCCGCCTGACGCAGGTCCTCACCGGACACGGTTATTTCGGGAGGTTCCTGTTCCACATAAGGCGGGAGGAAACGCCCGGGTGTCACCACTGAGTGGATCGCCCGGAGGACACGGTGGAGCTTACGGTGGATATCGGGCAGATATAGGCGATCGGCGGCGGCGATCTCTCGCGTCCGGCCCTGGTTCAGGCCATGGTTCGGAGCGAGAGTGCATGGGAGGCCGTCACCTCCTTCTGCGTAGCAGTTATGCTCGCGAAGGAGGAGGCGGAGCGCGCGAGGGAGATGCAAGATGCGCGCCCTCGCGCCCCTAGTCGCCGCAGGAGACGCCCGGGACGTCGGGAGTCGCGAGCCGACTTCCGGCCACCGTAGGCGCGGGTTTGCGGACGGTGAGCAATGGGTAGCTCGCCGTCCGATAACGACCAGGCCCGGGTCGACGGCGCGTTGTGTTCCACGCGCGCCTCAAAGAGATGTCAGCACCAACTGACGGGGTCTGTAAGGACCAATGCCTGCTGGGGTTGCGGGTTTGTCCGAAAGGGATATCGCGGCCCCGGCACACGGGCAACGGAAGGAACACGGGTGGGTTTTAGTCAGTAAAAGTCTGACACACCCTCCCGCTCCAAAACGCTCGAAGTTATTTGATAATTTCCCACCAACAAAAAAAAAAAAAGGGTCTAAGAGATTGTTGCGGGCACGAGACAACAATGTCGAATGACTCACACTGAAAATTTATTAAGTACCGTACCAATATTTAGTACAAAACATGGACAAAGTCCAAAGAACTTACCTACTACACATACATAACTTGTAAACACTAGGTATCTAATAAGGCACTTAAATTAACTACACCACGGTAATAAAATACGCTTTATCTCAAAAATAATACCTCATTCTTAATCTTAATAACAAATCTACGATACAAATTTTCTCACTGGCCCATTACAAATAATATTGAGATTCAATTAGAACCTATTTCTCTGGTATTAATTGGAGTCTTCTAGCTACCAAAAGTATAAATGGTGCTTCTGCTGGAAATGCCTCATTTTGGACAAAAGACCAAAGAACCCACCACATTCTAGCGCAAGCTTCCAAAACATTTCAAATAAGTATACATTATTTTGGTAGGTTCTTGGAATGTTGTGAGAAGACTCTTCTAGTTTGATATAGTGCATGTTAAAAAGATTAATAATGTTCATAATATCGCAAGGATAGATAACCGAGTAGATACCACAGGGGTGTGTCCGGCGGGCGGTGCCGGGGCTAACGTAGAACACAGACACAAGAAATAAACAATATCCATTTGTGTTTCTGATATTGAAAACGGGATTAAATTAAATTCAAAACAATAACGTTTCATGTAAATAGTAATTTCACTATCTTTATTGCTTAAACGCATCTCAAAGGCGAACTTAAATGCCGTTAAAATTTAAAGTTTTCCCAGAATTTACTGCTTCGTGACTCACACAAAAGTGATCAAGGCAATCTATCTGAAGTGTCAACTGTAATATTTATTGAACTTGGTTAAGCATTCGCAGAGTTAGACATTTTTAGGTGCAGACGTGACCCAATTCTCGTCAGAATAAAGGTGCGCCTTCATCGTACGTGAAACCGCAAGCCCAAACACAATTCACCTCTGCAATACGCAAAGGTCTCGAGGAATAAGCAGAGACGGAAAGAAGCGCAACGTCGTCACGATCCTAGAACCACTCAATTTCTAAAACAAAGCCAGGGTATACATTATTGTATTAGCCGCTACCGTTACATGCAACTAGAGATCCTGCCCTTACTACCAATCGGCTTTGTTTACTGAAAGCTTAAACTATCGATACGGTAGTAGAATTTTGCTTTGTTCTAATTAGTTGCACAAAGGAACACGAACTAGTTTGCTTGGAGAGTAATACAGATTCTGGCAGATGAGAACGTCAGACAGGAATTAAACAATAATTTGAAAAAAAAAACTTAGTAGAGCTCTGAATATCAATAGCACTAAGCCCTAAGCGGAGTTTGATGAGTATAGCATCAAAATATACAAGAGACTATCAGACCTTTGCCCTCCAACGACCTATGGATGAGATGACACCTGTTGAAGAAAAACCGTTTAATATCGTACAGAATTGAGTGCGAGTATTAAATTATTATTTCCAAAACGTCAAGCCAAACGGCAAAAAGACCATTAAATTATCATGATTGATTAACTTTTTACAGCGTCAAACAGACAACATAGACAACGCCACAATCCACAAAAATAAACAGACAAGCGTAAAATCGTACCAAATGTCATTCACCCATAGAGCATAGACCAAAACATTCCCTTTCGATCATAATCATACGTCGCGATCACTCATAGTAGGGGCATCTAAACCTTGTGTTGTAAACCCAGCTCTTATAAAGACATGTTCGATTTAAAATTCACTCCCAGTACAGCAAAAAATAGGTCTCGGATGCGCGAGAGCACATTATGCAGGCGTGCCGCACGATCCGTGCAACTGAATGTTGCACAGGGAATGTTAGACTGTGGAGACAACGATGCTACAAGCTTTGGGTATATAGGTACAGTTAACCTCAAAATAATTTCTGTATACATCGACAAGAATTCATTAGACTGTGTTGAGTGTGAGCTTGTGTTCCATATCAATGGGCAGCTACAATTTTGAATTATATTTACTGGCCTTTGATGCAAGAAGAAAATTAATTGAATACTTGTCGATGTATACATTTTTTTTGCTGACTGTACTACAATAGGGTGTGTTGAAAACAGAATCACATGTTTTTGGAACTTTTTGTACGAGCAAGTTGAAGTAAGACATATTGTACCTAACGTTGTAACTGCAGGTTCTCAGTAAGGGGTCCCTCAAGGCATAAGAATAACAAGTGCGTTTTGCCCTTTCATAACAGCAGATATAAAGAATCGACCTCCCTAGCGCCCGACCTCCCTAGCGGCGTCAGCGTGGTTTGCTACGCTGACGACACGCTGGTCCTGGTGCAGGGGAGGTCGCATGAGGCGGCGGCCGAATTAGCGACACGTTGGGTTGCGACAATCGTCGAAAGGATCCGGCAACTGGGACTCGAGGTGGCCTTGCACAAGTCCGAGGCCATGTGTTTCTATGGTCCTCGGAACGCGCCACTGTCGGGTTCCCAGATTACGGCGGGAGGGGTTCACATCGGTGTCGAGTCGACGATGAAGTACCTGGGACTCGTCCTCGACAGCCGGTGGAACTTCGTGGAGCACTTCCGACGTTTGGCTCCCAAACTGGATAGGGCTGGGGCTGCTTTGAAGCGGCTCCTGCCCAACCTGGGGGGTCCAAACGCCTCCTGCCGGAGGCTTTACGCGGGGGTCGTGCGGTCCATGGCCCTTTACGGGGCACCGGTGTGGGCGCGTTCATTGAGGCTGCGACCGGCCCGGCGGTTGAACGCGTCCCAAAGGGTCATGGCCATCAGGCTGGTCCGGGGATACCGCACGGTCTCCCGTGAGGCGGCGAGCCTCCTTGCCGGACTACCGCCATGGGATCTGGAGGCGAAAGTCCTCGCGCACATGTGGGAGTTGCGCGAGGAGGCGAAACGCCGGGGTGTAACTCCGCTGCCGCGAGAAATCACGGCACAGCGGACAGAGCTCCGGCGGGATCTCATGGCGGCATGGAGTGTGCGATTGTCGCAACCCAGCGCTGGGCACGCCACAATTGCGGCGATAAGTCCCCTCTTTGAGGAGTGGCTTGAGAGGCGCCATGGCGTCCTCACCTTCCGCCTGACGCAGGTCCTCACCGGACACGGTTGTTTCGGGAGGTTCCTGTTCCGCGTAAGGCGGGAGGAAACGCCCGGGTGTCACCACTGTGTGGATCGCCCGGAGGACACGGTGGAGCATACGGTGGAGGTCTGCCCGGCTTGGGCGGAGCACCGCCGTGTCCTCACGGAGGCGATCGGCGGCGGCGATCTCTCGCGTCCGGCCCTGGTTCAGGCCATGGTTCGGAGCGAGAGTGCATGGGAGGCCGTCACCTCCTTCTGCGAAGCAGTTATGCTCGCGAAGGAGGAGGCGGAGCGCGCGAGGGAGATGCAAGCTGCACGCCCTCGCGGCCCTAGTCGCCGCAGGAGACGCCCCGGGCGTCGGGAGTCCAGAGCCGACTTCCGGCCACCGTAGGCGCGGGCTTGCGGACGGTGAGCAATGGGCAGCTCGCCGTCCGATAAGGACCAGGCCCGTGTCGACGGCGTGTTGTGTTCCACGCGCGCCTCAAAGAGATGTCAGCACCAACCGACGGGGTCGAAAGACCAATGCCTGCTGGGGTTGCGGGTTTGTCCGAAAGGGATAACGCGGCCCCGGCACACAGGCAACGGAAGGAACACGGGTGGGTTTTAGTCAGTAAAAGTCTGACACACCCTCTCGCTCTGCCCAGAGCGGGAGAAGTCATTTGATGATTTCCCACCCTCAAAAAAAAAAAAAAAAAGATATAAAGAATGAAACATGGAAAAGGTTTCTTTTTGTATGATTTGTGATATATAAATAGTTAATATAATCATATCCATACCCAATGTAGATCGGAAAGTTACTAAGGACACTTTAGATACTGATAGTAATAAAGGTCCTGTTAAGGGGTTACTCGAGGATACAAAAAACAACAACAAATTTGGTACATACCGGTCAATCATCACGCAGCCGCTTGCTTCAATCTGAAACAGAACAAACACCTTTATCTGCAAGTTCATGATCCAAACGACCACAAACGAATGTCCAGGTTAAATGAGACTAGTTTTTTAGACTAGGAGCATACAAGTAATATTCTGGCTAACTATCCTGTATCCTAATTGCGTAATACACGATAAATCAGAACCTTTATCGTTTTGACACAGATTGCTAATCCATTGCTTCAAAAGTTCGAAATAAAAATCTGCTCAACAACGTTTATAACGCAATTAATGTTGTTGAACTGTCAAAATTAAACTGATTAGTCGTAATCATTTACGAATATATGTTACGTAATTATATAGCTGGTTTGCCACCACGCTAGGCTATTATGCTAGCTGTTTACACAATGGCAGTACATTTTAAGACAATATTAATGCAGTGACTTAGTCCGTAGAGAAAAATGATCCGATTGGGTACTACATTAGCCGGTCACACGAGGTTAGTTCACAAGCCAAGAAGGCTCAAAAATAGAAACCCATCCTATTACTATCTTTCTCACTAGCTTACTAGCCTTAAAATGAGGATAGTTATGTATATACGATGCTAGCTTACTAGCACTATCTTGCTATCCTAGCTTCAAAAACTAGCCTCGTATTTACCCGGGCATAATTGCATGCAAGCGATGATATAAAACTTAAATGTCTACACGAACATTATCGAGGAAGCAATCTCCAAACTAATCTCTATGCAAATACTCTACAACAATAACACGACTTCATTAAAATCTGATCGGCGAAGACTAATTCCTATACGAGATTGGAAACGCATCCAAGGAATTTCGTTCTATAAAGCCGGCTCTAATAAACTCTGATGACAAATTATAAAGGCAATTTACATCCATTTTAGATTAAACAGCTCTAAATTACTATCATAAAGATGGCTGTAAAGACTATGGAAACAGAGAGGCACGATGCATCCCTGACATAAAACTGACGATATTTGTTACCATCATAAACTATTTTATAAGTCAACAGCGCTCAAGAAACTAGGCAACGCTTAAGAGGAATCATTTCGTGAGATCATCTCCTTATTTACGTGTTTGTTGAGACTTCGATTTATCATCGACTTGAAAAAGTTAATTTTACAAGACGGTATATTACATTCAAGAGAGCCAAATCGAAAATCAATTTTGTCAAACAAGATTACGCATTTAAATATAATCTTGTAACGTTATCCGCCTTAAAGCAAATTAGATGACAAATATTTTACTTGTCACGTAGTGAACACCAACAACCTGAATAGAAGTATGTCATTTTAGTGGTTTAATTGCATGGAAAAAACGACATTCCACTAGCTTATGGCAAAGCAATCGAGCCATAAATAATGGTTGTGTAATAGAGCAATAAACTATGACTATTATGCATGATAGTATATGCGCGCGCGCAGGTTGCGGATGCAATTTAATCAATCGTTAGCAATGCCCTGCAAATAAACAAGAATATTATTGATGATGAAAATAAATATGTATGTCAGACGTATTTAGACCTAATTTGTTTAAGAATGAATGGACATAACTGCCAAGTTGACATCATATCATAAACTCCTGTTGCTATTAACAAACTTGGTGTTGTGAAATTCAATGTTTCCGAATCAACGCATGGACTTGCAAATCAAAGCTTGGCGAAACTAAGAACGAAATCGAAGCCAGTAGCTAACCAAATACACAGTTACTTTATTGAAGTGCCCGAGGGCTAGGATAATATTCATTTCCTATTTATTTATTTTATTCAGCCGCTTGGCTACCGCGCGCCACGGTCTCACGACTCAATCTAATAAATAGTACTGGTATTACTGGAAAAGATATTCAGTAATAAGATATCCAGTAGCGCAATATACGCCTATGGTGCTAGTGAACGATAATAGGAAATTATTGACCTGGCAACGCGTATAAAGAAGAGGAAATGCAAACTTCAGTGCGAGGCAGAGCGCTAAAAACTTTGTGGCTACAATAAATAGGAATTACAGAAACTGCAAAGAGCATGAAGACTTAATTTAAAGCCTTGAGGCTGACTTACTGGGGGAGTCAACGCGGAGGATCTATTTGTGTAACAAATTCCACTTAAATCAGTGTAGAACACGACTAGAAAGTGTTCCAATGTAACGACAGGCTGTCACGCCACCTCACCGAGACAATGTGGCCAGTGCAACACAATCGAGTATTAATTTAGGAGAAGCCAGCGGCACGGTCACGCAGAGAGTACCGTTCATACCTGCGGCTATACTCTGGACAATTTCAGAAACGACTGAATTATCTCTCATATTTGGAACAGTAGTAATGTCTGCCAGTAGGACAAATATATTTAAATGTTAACACATCAATTTTGAAGGAATAATTAGATGTTAGTGAAGATCCGAATGAAGAAGGCTTTCAACTCCAATTAGAAGATGATTAGATTAAAATTACAGAGTGCTATACAATATACTCCTATAACGTTAACAGGGGCTAGTTAAACTTTCTTAGCACTACTACGGAAAGCTAAACTCACGATGTAGAAGTATCAATTTTGCGCAGAATTTAAATTACAACGTCTACGAATTTGCATCTGCTTCTAACGACATACATCGACGCCTCTCACGTGGCCTCAGGCTTATAAACAAAATTAACATGTACCTTGAACACCTTTCAAAATGGTAGACTGACAAAGGCTTCGAGTCCAATTTTGATGAATAAATGCGTTGAGACGAATCGCATAATGTGAACACACGTAGCATTGTTTTAGCACATTATTACTGGATCATAAACGCGTCGCGTTCCCGCCTGCTTTATGGTCAGAGCGGGACTCACGATGGCAATTTCATAGGACATTTACCGGTGAAAGCCCGGGACGATTTGTAGAGCCCAGGGCGATAACTAAGTGGCCGACTGCCAGTAAAAACGGTGATGTGTCGCTAAAACAATTTGCAGTAACGCGAACTTTGTACTGAACAACTAGGCGAAGAGAAAAATGCCGACAGTAGTAAAAAGGTACATCTTTTGCCAATACATTCTCCAGTAGTTACAAATGTTATTCCACAAGTGAATGGTAAGAGTACATAAAATAAATGATAATTCATGAACACACAATCATATATCTTAACCCAATTAAGAATACAACATTTATCAAATACATCCATGTTTTAATAATCAGATGAGCTCGCCGCCTTTCGAGTGTGTTATTAGAAATCCCTACAATTATTTTGTGCTTAGCGCCGACTGTAATCAATCAAGTTTTGAATATTAATATACTCATTGGATTATTATTATAAGAAATCTAAATGGCTACGACAACCTATTTCGGAGGTCGATTTGGGGACATATTTACATTGTTTCCTTTCCAAGCAACGTTATTCAAAGTTAAAAGGAAGGATATCGAATCGATTTACATAATTAACATTAACATTAGAATTCTTAAAACTAACTTTGTATGTAAATGAGAGTGTCATTTAAATGCAGCTGGCTCCGTGTTTTTGTTGATTTGTGTCACAATACCTATGTTAAACCCGCTTTTGAATAAAATCTGTTTAAAACAAAGTGATACTTAATACTACAACAAAATGTGCATATAAAATATCCTTGGGCTGTAAGGAACACCGTGCATTAATAAAAACAAACATGCATTGTATCGGGAGGATCTAAACAATCCCACAATACAAACTGAGGAGGCCGAATTACAGCACAAATTCGCTGCAAGCAAGTTTATGTGAGCGCATCCAGCGTACTATAATTACGGCCTATCAATGCGGTACTGGTTTATTGAAAGCCTGGTTGAGGGGCGGGGGATATTAAGATGATGGCCGGCTTGTAATTTGATGGATTAAGGAACACACCCGCAGGCCTAACAACGTGTAATGACGGTCGCCTAAAAACGTCTTGATAGCACATGCAGGTACACTATTGGTACTGAGGAATGCGGAATCCGTGGAATTCGTGTTTATGCTTCTTATGAAGGTACGGTACTCTTCAATTCAGATTTGCTAATAATGGAAGCCATAGAATTTAAGGACATATCTCAGGATATTACAACTATTTCACTATGTTTAAATGTAACAAAAGTTTTCAAGCTATCAATCGTCTCATCCTCACATTCCTTCTGTAATTCTATTCTATCCCTAAAATTACTTGCGGCTTAAATTGTTGGCTTGTGCGTTAACTATATCTCAGGATTTGAATATAGAAGTAAACTTTATGTGGTCTAAGTCTAGATTTCCAACGATCACACCGAACATTAAATTCAGCTTGGTATAAATTGTGCAATAACAGTAAAACTAAGGGTGCGCATATAAATGATCAAGTTTTATGATTATTCAAATGCGAATGCACTAGCGGTGTTAATTAAATCTAGCAGTAAATATTTTACGGCTGCAATCTGTGAAGTTTGTTGTTAATCATCAAAATTATTAATGTTATTGGTTGACAGGACAATCAGACATTAGAAGAATAAACAATTTAGATAATCTATAAAATGGCCAACGTAAGAGAGGATGACGATGAACATCAACAGAACATGTTAGGAATATACAAGCAGAAGACATTTAAATGAAATATGGCAGGTATCCCAAAATAAAAGGATGGTAATGAAGTTGGTGAAACTAAACTAGCAGATAATAGCCGAATCGTTTATATGATTGGAAAATCAAAGAATGAAACTCGTCATGTTGTTGAAAACATCTGAACAAGATTCGCGAGAAACAGGGAAGAGAGGCTGAATAGGGAAGAATCTTATCGTCCTGCAAGAGGTTGACAGAGATTCTGACTGGTAATAATTGCAAGACCTCAAGAATTCCCAGATATAAAAACTATCGCACATTGAAACTACAATGAGACATGCAACAACAGAATGAGAATAAAATTCAAAGAGCCCACCTCTAGACATCAGAGGCGTGACATAAATGTCACAGATGTCAACAAAACGGACCATAATGAAGACTTGCCCCCAATATCACTGCACTTGACGCATTGCAAAACGCTAACAAAAGTAACAATTTTCCTGCAATAGGTCTGAGTTTAGTTGACAGTCGGACATGATGTGGCTCGTAGAGGCGGGTCGGCTCAGCCCACGTCTCCCCGGACAAGTGAAAATGGCCGTGAGAAATGTAAGGATAATTGTTTTGAAATTATATCCCATCAAATTGTGAATAAAATGTGTCTATGGTTCCAGGGAGAGAGACAGTACTTGAGAAAGATTTGTGTTAGGTTCTTTCTTTTGTAGGAAGATCAGAGAAACATTATTGTTAAGTCTAAAACCTTTCCGTTACCATAATTCTCAAACATGAACACGGTTAAACACAATCAGAATTCTAATCCGTGCAAAAATACATCTGTAAATCTGAAATTCCTGTACAGAATCCCAAGTACCACCGTGTCCTCGCAACATAACATTAAAATCCAAGCGTCTAGCCAACATCGGTCGATAAATCACCAATGACGTTGTGTACCGATTAAAATCCGTGTCGTCTGCGCAGAACGTTTAAACAGGCGCGCGACTCGTGAGAACACGCCGTATAAAACGGTAAGCAAACATTCTTCGGACACTATGAAAATTTCAATGGTTTTAATAGCAGCGGAATTGAAATGGCATTTGATTTAGACATCTTTGCAATAGTTTATAAAGGCATGTCTATAATGAAGCTATGGATCGTCGTTGCAAGTGCAGCTAAAAAGCAGAACGAAAATACTTTCTTGAACACATAAAAAAGCTTTTATCGTCCTATTTATTGCTGCAACTATTTCTGTGTATATTTTATGCATATTTAAACCATTCGCGAACATTGTTTAGTATCGGTAATAGTATCTAATCTCGGGTTGGAATCATCCCAGCCCAGTTCACTTTCTCCGGTGCATTCCGACGCGCGCCTCAATTGATTTTCCACTGGTAACGCTTTGCTTATAAACTGCGCCAGAGACGGGACATGGCTTGTCGACATCCGTTTGAGATCTTAATGGAGAGAACCCGTGGAGCTACTGCTCACGACTATCGAGAATTCGATTCTAATGTCAACACTCTGTTTGTTAAAAGTTCAACAACTTTCAACTACCTACAAATCGGTCGAGACTGAATACTAATGAGCTAAAACAAAACATATCTAAAGAAAGTCAATTTATTTTCAATGCTATACGAGCCTGTAAAATGTTGAGGCTTCCATTCTGACAATATACGTCAAACAGCTGAATATATTGAACATAAAAGCAGTCTGTCGCTTCAGGTAAAATATGAAGCTGCCAAAACAAACAATGCCTAGCTAATACCAATAAAGTACTCACTGCTCACCAATCAATTTAAATTACCTGTTTGAAGCCCAAGAAAATTACTTACGTCGAAATAACTTACAAGATAGATTTCCTCGAGTTATTGATCATATATCAATTGAATACGACTCTAAGACGTAAATGTCAACTAAGAGAAAACGGCAATCGGTAAACAAATTGTATAAGTTCCTACTCGATGGCACAGTAACCTATCATAGCGTTATTGGGATCACGGTAATATCTGCAATATTATACCGTTTTCCTGGTCAATTGCCTTGCCCAGCACTAAATATCAAAATGTCTGCCAACGATTCTATGTGAAATGGAATTTTTCCTTGTTTAGATGGAGCGACAGCGGTGACCTTCTCAGTCACTATAGAGGCTATGCTTTTGTAGTACGGTTTTATCATTGATTGACATTTTCAAAAATAGTTTTCCTAGAGACTTTTTCAGGAAACAACTGCATTTTCGGGAATGTGTAATTTGGTAACATCTACAACCATGTTTCCTAAATTAAAGAATGAGAAAGAACGTCAATAAATATCTACATCTAACCCAAATCGCAGATTAAGGCAACAAAACAATTCAACTGCCTCTTACAAGAGAACCATTAAAATATGTTCCTTAGCTTTCATCTACCGAAAACCATTTAAGTAACGTTTACCGGTTGTCTCATTATTCGGAGCCATTGTGCCTTCCAGGTTTAGCCCAGACGGGTTAGCCGCTATGGATAGAAGATGGGCCGTACCGATACCTTAATTGACGAGAGCTTGAGTTCCCGAAACCTTAGAGCTCTGCATAATAATGGTGCATAATCCCTTATCGAGGGCCGAACGTTAAGGGGAATGTTTTAATTTTAGAACGGAAATACTTGGGAACTTTGTGAAAGTTTGACGGAAATGCCGATATGCGTTTTTCAGTCAAAACTGTTTTATTGCAACCGTTTCATTCTTAATCCAGTTACTAGGCAAAGGATCATTGATCAGTTATTATCGCATGGCTTTTTCAAGCAATTATTTGGAAATGGCATCGTAGTTTCCACTTCAGCACTTCCAATATCTGCTCAGGGGACCAAGCCCAATCTTAAGAATCCTTAAGTCAAAGAATATAATATATATATAATAGAACATATAGTCAAAGAATATCCTGAATCTCCTTGATCATTCTATAAACACAGAGACATAAAAGAGTATCATGACTCATCACCTCTCATCATTATGAAGACATGGTTAGACTATTTATCTATTTTGTTATGGTATCGAGCAGATGACTTTTATAGACTCAAAACCTGCTCTATTACTGCCAAGCTATCAACCAACTCTGCGAAAAAGTATTTTGCAAAACATGAATACTTTCATGATATAATCCTCATTCAAAAACCAACACACCATTACAGACTATGCCTTATCGTCTTAGAAGCGCAGTTAATAGCAGTGGGCACACAATACGTTAATTAAATCGTCGTCTAGTGGTGAAGCGAGTCGCGGGCGTGCATCTAGCTAACGGGCACACACGACTGAAGGGTGAACTACACCTACATAACGTTGATTCGCCTCTTTGTAACGTTTTAGGTGCATTCTCACGGTTTTATGCTTTTTTTCTATGGTATTCCGCGGTTTCGCTATATTGTTTTCTATTAGTCTTAGAGAGTCTTGAATTCTGTAGGATTTGGACGTATTCCGAAACCTAGGAACGTCTAGAGATTCCTTTTAGAATGGGAACTATATGTATTCGTCGTCCAAGACATCACCATCGCGCATCCAGCGCTTTTCATCAGGAAACCGATTCTTATTCGTGTGGTTAGTTTTAGTGACTAACCTGGAGTCAGAGTTTTAAAGCCAACCATGGGCCTCTGATTGGGCTTCACATGCAGTCGAGAAATATCTCTCAGGCATACCGGTTTCGTTACGATGTTTTCCTTCACCGTTTTTGAAGCAAGTGATAGTTTTACATTACGCACATGAATCGGAAAAGTAAGAGGCCTTGGGTAACTCGAGACCTATGACTTGGCAGCCCGACGGTCATGCCACTAGGCTATCGACTACCACTTAATGAGGTCTATAAAAACAATTAATTTCAATTAGGCACATAAAATTCATATATGACCGTCAATTTCAACAAAATAGAATTGATTCTAGTAGCCCCTTCCAAAAGGCAGTTTTCATATGGAGAAGAATGGGCAAAAAACTCCACCGTTACTCTTTTAAAATGTTTTTACAATATTTTGTATACCTACACTAATTATATAATTATATGTGCAGACGATGCATCTAGAATACGATTATACCACGATAAACAAAAAAGAATGAAAAATTAAGCAATGACAGATAAATTAATTATTTGATACATACATAATGAAATAAACACCGTTTTCTCTTGCATGATGCATCTTATTAACATGTTTTTCATTTCCTAATAACTACCCACAACTCGCAATCCTAAAGACATGTATATGCATCTGCCTAATTACCCTACACCTTAAACGTATTACCATTAGTTAATTACTCCAAACCTCGTTCGTTAACATTTCTCATAGACCGTTAACTCACACTTCCTAATTAGCGGTAGCCGTATTATCTATCAATCAAGTATAAAGGTAAACAAACGAGGTGGGTACCAGTACTAGCGCCGCATCCGAATAGGGCACGAGACAGCTACCGGCCCAGGCAGCCGAGATTACCTTAGCTTTATCTACTAGCCCTTAATTGGAAACTTTTAATGTCAAACGGCTGCCTTGTACCCTTAACGGTGCTTTACTGGCAGCGTATAAGGAGTCACTTAGAAATTTTACATGAAATCATTACACTGTTCGGATGCGCAGATGGAGATATTTGGTCAAATGTCAGTGGTGTGTGGTCTATGTTTATGCCAATTAGCTTTATAAAGATTTTTTAATTTTAAAGGGCCACCTTTAGTTTGAGTTTGTTTGTGGAAATTGTGTCGCACTCGCCTTTTCTGCCAAACTCATGTGAGACCTACTCATTACCTATTGACCACATTCTCATACGGCAGCTTAAAGATGCCGTAAATTAATTAATGAAGCAGTGACAGCCGAGTGGTGTGACCGTCAGACTGCCAAGTCTCAAGTTCGAACCCAACGCACCTCTGACTTTTCGGATTCATGTGCGTATTGTATAATTGCTTCAAAAACGGTGAAGGAAAACATCGTGAGGAAACCGGCATGCCAGCGAGATATTACTCGACGGCATGCGAAGCCAAGTCAGAGGCCCATGGGCGGCTTTAAAACTCTGACACCAGGTCAATCACTAACCACATGAAAAGAAGAAGAATTAATAAAAAATTATTGATTGGTCTCTACAAGCTTGATCAATGCCTTAATCAGAAGATCTATGATCATTACATAAGATTTGGCAACAAAATTAATTTTGGAAATCAGAAGTTACATAGGTAAGTAGAAGACAAAACATGATTTGAAGAAGCATATAAAAAAATTGCATTTCTTGAACGTAGAACGTCATTTATTTCTGACATTTGCATATTCTTAATACCTAAAGTGTATGCTCTCTATAATCTTATGCTCAGTCCTGTAATTGGAACGTGCATTAAGACAATAAGCGATCTCCATTGCCTTCTAAACTTTGACAGTTCAAGACGATTGTTCTTTATAATTGCATACTTTATTACACCAAACAGTAATTGCATTCTAATGTACAGTCAGTAGAATAAGTAGAATTTCTAGTAAGTGGTGAGTAGTACCAAAATTATTGTGCTCGCATTACAGCCGAAACTGAAGTGGTGGCAGGTACTAACTAGTGCTAGACTATATTTCCCAACAGAAAGTGTTACATTTGAGACTTGTAACACTTTTTTCCTTTCAGATTTCAAACTAGGTTCTTTGAATTAAAGAATTAAAAGTAAATTTTTGTAGATGTCAGTATCAGTTTTGGCAACTTTGTAACTAAGTATTTGCTTAGTCACAAAGTTGGAAAGAGGCACCATATAAAAATAGTCGTATCGAATTAGACCTCGACTTGTTAGGGTTCCGTACCTCAAAAGGCAAAAACGGAACCCTTATAGGATCACTCGTGTGTCTGTCTGTCTGTCACAAACAATTTGGTTCGAAACTAATGCACCGATTAAGTTGAAAGTTCGGAAAAGTACGTATGTATTTCTGTGACCCACACACGGACGGGTAATGTAAATAAATGAATTTTGAACATGTGGGTCACTTTTGGGTGCCAAATAATAAAATAAAAAGTTTTGCTAACTGTACCGAGTGGCGTATTAAATTAAAAGGTTTGTTGCAAGGATTTCAATTATATATTTTAAATAATTTTAAAATAAATACTTTAAAAGATATTTAAGAATATTTATGAAAATTGACCATTACACCCACCCCCCTTATCTCCGAAAGTACGGAGCCTAAAATTTTGAAAAAAATATCGAGTATGGTGCTTTACTCATAGATTACAGGAAAACCTATAAGAAGTCTATGGTCTTAGAATAACATCGTAAATCTCTCAATATTGTGCGTACAAACTTACATTTGCAGTTGTAATGTATGGAAGAACATGTTCTTCAACTACAATGTTAAGTTTGTTCTTGGGATAACTCCGGAACCCTTCATTCTGCGTAGTCCGACACGCACTTGGCCGGTTTTGTTATGCTTAGTTACACCTGCTAAACCTGCACCTGTTCTTGACAGTTTTTATTATGATCAAAGTTACACATTTTTTCTCAACCAAGTGTATCTACTGCATATCAAATCAGTGCAATAATCCGTAATTGATCTTTCTTAGCAATGCAAATACACGATGCAATTGAAGTTTACACCGACGATTACTGACACTTGACGAACGACTTTTAGATGTAATTCACAACTATTAGCGATCTATTAAGTGATTTGTGGTCGGTAAACTTTAACTCGCACTACATGTCGTAATTAGAGCTATGATTCGTAGAACGTAAGGACACAGTATAAATAAGAACAGTATTCTCTTCATAGCAAAACGGCCGAAACGACGTGCTTCGAAATCTCAGTGTACATCAGTACGCAACAGTAGAGGTGGGAAAAGTGTATAATTTTTGCGATTGGAACCTTTGCATCTGGATCACTGAAATTATCCGAATCATTGATATGTCTCATTTGGATCATTTGAATCATCGACTCAAAGGTTATAAAAATGCATAACGACAATGGAAAAACTTTGAGAGTATGAGTGATAGTGATACACATCTCATTTAGTATCTCTTTCTGACTTAAATAGGTTGTAATGTGTCACCCGCTCACTCGCGACTCGCGAGTCAGAGTCAGAGTTCAGTAATACTGACTAAAGTAACGTAACTCAGCGTCTCAGTCTTTCTCTCTCGTTCACTGCTGCTCAGTCGCCTCGCAAGCGACGCTCGCGCGGAAAGAGCACAAAGGCAAAGTAATGATTCAGATTCAAATGATGCGCTTGAAACGTTGTTACTGAACAAATCTTTTGGAAAACTTCAATGATCCGGATCAGTTAATCGGTTCCGTAAAGAGTTACACACGCCTACGCAACTGTATCGAGTGCGCGGCAGTTGCGCACGGACGCGGAAGGTTTATCTACCGAGCGGCCGCAGGTAATTATTTCAAGTTCACTGCCGAGACATAATCCTGCTACTTATTTATCTGTGGTAGGAATAATGGTTAAAATTAAAACTCATATTATAATAAAGGTTGAAATTAAAATTTATAGCTGGACGAATTTTGTTTCCGTGTTAAAATGGATTGTGTGATGCAATTAGTAAGCACCTATGCCTTTGGAATTTCTGCAATTATATATATATGTTATATGCCACAAATGAATACAGATTCCCGACACTACGCATTTTAGATATGAAGCTACATGTAGGTACGCGGCAGGCTCGACTTGTCGGATTCAGTGGGCGAAACGTAGTCAGAAAATATATACAGTGGGTTGCCAAATTAATAGAGACAGTCACATTTTTTATCAATTTCTTACTTTGGGCGCACTTGACTGCAGTCTAAGTGATACAAGCGTTCCAGGAATGTATTATTTATTTTCGTCATGTCTCTGTAACTCAAATTTTAAGTGGATGTTGAGATTTAAAGGGTATATTTATTTACTACATTTTTTTAAGTTACGTGAGAGCCGTAGTGCACCCTACAAGCTAATCAGTGAAAGATGAATTTGAATATTATAACAAAGTTAATTTTATATTTATACTACAAAATTTTGATAAAATGTAAGTATTGACATTATATTATTATAAAATTCAATGATTTATTATATGATGGTTAAAATAATATTTATTGTAATTCTTTTTGCTTTCATTATGAGTCGGGTGCGAAATGACAACAACAAAAAAAAAACTGCAATAAAATTCTATTCCAGCATACCAATCATTCCCAAACGGAAATAGCAGACATTGCTAGTGATTCTAAGTCAGCAGTCAATAAAATAAAAATTAAATTGGACTTAAATCAGCCAATTACGCCTAAGAAAAAAGGCAATGGCGGCAGAAAACACATGCATACCCCACCCCACGTTCAGATAGGATAATTAGAGTTTGCAAAGCAAAAATAAAAGTGCTTTACTGTTAATTCAGTTAGTCCAGGAGTCTGGAATACTAGTTTTCAAGAGAACTATGCAGCGCAGATTGGCAGACGAAGGCTTGACAGGTCATCGTCCTGTGAAAAAACCCCTGGTTGACTGATGCAATAAAGAAGAAACGCCTAACATGGGGTCGGGAACACCGCCAAAAGACGGTTGAGGACTGGAATAAGCTCAATTTGCATTATTACTGGTATTTTACACCACTTAAAATAATAATTTTCAAAATAATAAACTATTTTTTTTTTTTCAGGTGTGTGTCTCGGATGAGTTAAAGTTCGAGATTCTAGCCGACAAGAGCAGCTTCGTCAGGGGACGTCCAGGAGAAAAATACCATCCCGACTGCATCGTGAAGAGGGTAAAACACCCTGTTGAAATAATGGTGTGGTCTGTGATAAGCGCCAAGGGGGTTGGGCGCCTGTACATTGTCCAGGGAAACATGAAACAAGACCTACAGACAAGTTTTACAAACTCCCCTGGTACCGTACACTTGAAGAATGGTTCCCTGATGGTGAGGAATTTACGTTTATGCATGGTTCAGCACCATGCCATAAAGCCAGAAGCGTTACCAAGTTCTTGGCAGACCACAACATTCCAGTTTTTACCTTGACCTGGTAATTCTCCTGACATGAACCCCATAGAAAATTTATGGGAGATTACCAAGGTCGAAATGATAACCACCAAGGTCAGGCTGATAGAAAAGCTCATTAATGTTTGGCATCACAACCCTAAGATAAAAGAAAGTGCCAAACAGTGCATAGAAAGTATGCCCAGGGGTATAGAAGCACTAATTGAGGCGAAATTAAATGTCACTAAGTACTGATCACTACTAAGTAACATTTATTTTCGCCTATTTATGTACTTAATTATTATTATTTATTTTTATTTTGTTATTATTTTAATTCCTTAATAACTGTTTTGTATAATTAAAGCTTTTATCATTCAAAAATGTGTTTTTCTAATTAATTTAAGACTCTTACTTCACGAATACAAAATTTTCGTGACTGTCCCTAATAATATGGCAACCCACTGTAAGAGTTACGCGATAGAAAGAGAGGCAACTTCTAGGTGAATATAACTGTCGGTAATAGGGATGATGACAAAAATTATTTTTTTTGTCCGTCTTTGAGATTATAAAAAAATATTGGACACATTTTTTCTTTTTTTACGTAATCTAAAGATTACGGCGATACATTGAGGTAAAATGTGTCATGACGTCACAAGTATGTAGATTTTATACGTACTAGTGACGTATCGACCCCCACTCCCCAACTTAAAATGCGTTTTATCTAAGTATTTTTTTATTAATATGATAAAACAAAAAATACGTGTCTAATATTTTTTATTATCTGACTGAAGGACTAATTAGAATTAATTTTTTTTTACCCAGGCATCATCCATATTAGCGCTGTGCGACCGAAATTGCACTTTATTGTGTCGTAGCAAGTATCACATTTTATTTAAATGATTTTGCATAATGTCTCATCTGTACTAATCTGTGTCTATGCACTACATCTTGAAACAATACCTATCGCTAGAGGAAAGGAATCTACATAGGTCAGCCTAGGTGGAAAGTTACGTAGGTAATATGGATTTCCGTGATTATAACTTTATTATTGTAGAGATGTCAATATTCTTACGTGCAATTCGACAATTACACGCACTGAAACACCGGCCTCTTTCCATAGTCACAAGCTACAACGTCTTCAAAGGTATTTAAAAAAAACAAAAATAGACGTAGGACTTTCACTGCCACCATAAAAATCGCATGCAATTCCAAGTGGCGCGGTCCCCGACAAGCGAGTTTTACATCTCATACATCCATCTAAACATAAGGTCTAAACCGGCGATAAACGCGAAGCAATTGGACCCGTTTTTATAGCCATTTAAAGTTTAGTTTTTAGTGTCACAGCAAATTGCTTGCAGTCTGCGACACTTAACGAACTACTGAGGGCTGAGGTGGACTTCTTACAAAGTATTCGTTGTATTTGAGAATGATTTTAAAGAAGGCCCCTCAAGAGCGGAAAGGATCACAAGTAAATTACTAGTGCAATTAACACGACTTATCTTTACAAGTATAAAACAAAGTCGCTTCGCGCTGTCTGTCCCTATGTATGCTTAGATCTTTAAAACTACGCAACGGATATTGATGCGGTTTTAATAGATAGAGTGATTCAAGAGGAAGGTTTTTGTGTATAATACATTAAGGTTTTATGTAAATTGGCTGAAATATGACGATTATTGTCGAAGATGTCGGAAAAAATCATGCCTACTGGGAGCTTTACTGGCGTGCGCCGCGTAAGCCGTAAGAGATACACCAAATTTATGTTTTACAGAATTGTATATCTTAAAAAGTTCAAAAATAAAGTAAAGAATAAAGTAAGATGACCTACCATAAAAAATAAAAATTTCATTGTTATTTTGACCGGTATTTTATTTATCCTTATCCAATAAAATATGTTATATAAATTGGGCATTTAATTTAGATTAAAATATGCCTTGACATCATATCATTAAAATGAATACTTTAAAAGATATCACAGATTCAAAATTGCGCGTGACAAAATAATTATGGTTGCCGACAACGCGGGCGCAGCGGTAAGAATCAACGACTTTTCCTCGGATATTAGGTATGATCTAACTTATCCCGGTAGTACGTACCCGTGGGATATTTTCCGACAAAAACGCGGGCGAAGCCGCGGGCACAAGCTAGTGACATATAAACCTAATGCCATCCAGAATGTTGATTCCAGCTACGATCATGACAAGGAAATTATGTTCAAAGATTTATTCCTGAAATCCTGACCGCAGACAACCCTATAAAACTGGGGACGAATCATGAAACGTTGACGCTACAACTATACAGGGTGGCCTAATGGCCAAAGGCCCTAGTGTAACATTGGCACATTGAAGGCTTTGACTTTGTTCTACGATATTTCTTTTGTGGGTTGTCGTAGGAAGCGTGTTGAAAAATTTTGAAAGTCGAATAATATACAGTGGTGAGTAAATAAGGCGGACGTTTGATACTATATTCGAAATTCGAAGTCGGAAGTACAATTTCCAAAAAGTTACCATAATTTCAATATTTTATTAAAATTATGGTAACTTTTTGGAAATTGCGCATATCTTCAATAGAAGCTGGACTTCAGTTTAAATAAGCCTTAGAAGTCACAATCTTCCAAAAGCAAAAAATCTAATAATATTTATTAATTCACATGTGTCCCATGATGTGAATAACCTCTACAACAAAAAAGATTAATCAAAGTGTAATAGGGGTTAGAGAAGCCAAGTGTAGCCAAAAGAAAGAATGAGGAACTTAGACTTGGCACACTATCAAGTATTACTGGCCATGTAGGTATGTGCAGATAAGTTTTACATGACTCATAATTTTATACATACGTGACCGCCCGTATTTTTCGGAATATTCATGAAAAATTATCTAATTTTTTTAAACTTTAAAAGGGGGTCTGTCTATCATTAATTTTACTTCCTTTCTAAAAAAATTTTTTTTTTTTCTATATCCCCCTATTATTTGATGGACTTACTTGTTTTTTTTTAATAAATACAGTTTTTCTGGATAAAAATACTTTTATCACCGTTTTTTTTACATATGTAGTCGTATAATTGTAATATTTTTTTTAGTTAATCCGATTAAATAACTCGTAAGGTTTTAGAAAAAATAAACAGAGTTCGAGCCAATAAAATCGGAGATATGGCAAACGCTAGACAAAAAAATAATAATTGAATAATGCATGAAAAACATTTTTCACGAATATTCAGAAAAATATGTCACATGCCCATAGAAGACATTGAAGGTAAAATATTAAATTCAAACTTAGGCAGCCTTCATTTTTGACAGAATTGCTAAAACTAAAATAATTTTTAATTTCCAAACTATTCAGACAGAAGCACAATTGAAAGATATTTTAAAAGTGGACCCATTTACCAAACAAACAGATAAAATCATGTTTATTACACAAAAGACCCTCGGGTTCAATATAGGCTTAAACAATATGCCCTTTTAGTAAATTTGATATTTTAACGCAAAAACATAATATCAGGCCTGTATTCTTGAAGGGTTAGGCAGAGGTGCACCTAAAGTACACCCTTACACTACATTACATTACCCATAACATTCTGTATGAAGCTTATTTAAGCTTAATTAAACAAATAAGAACTACACCCATATTTCGTCAGTTATGTTTAAGTCACATGTAATAGAAGGTAAGCCTATTGCCATCAACCGGGCACAAATCAGGACTATTTATATATTTAAACCGTATTCATATTTTTCATGATTATTCAAGTCAAATATTATGTGTTCAACGGTTGATTCAAGCCGACTTAGCCTGATTATAAGCATTTTTATTGCAATTATCAAATGTAACAGATAAAATAGTATTAATTGAAAGAATAAATATTTATGACAAGTTTCTTTATTTAATACTGGTTTAATACACACATGCATTGTCATATTTTAGACATTTGGTGTGACAACAACAAAGAAAATCAATCCTGTTTTCATCTGTAACTCTACTACGTCCAATAGTTTAAAGTAAAGAAAATAAATCATCGTTTGTTTTTTATTTTCTCACTGCAGAACGGATTTGGATGAAATTTGGCACATGGGTAGACCATGACCTGGGTTAGGACATATGATACTTTTTATCCCGGTAGTACGTTCCCGAGGGATAATTCCAGAACTCCACGCGGGCAAAAGCTAGTCATTAATAAATCTGTGGACGACCCACTGACCTGATAATTTAGTATCACTAACTTAATTAGTTTAATATAGACGGAATATTTACTGCAAAAAGGCGAATGCGAACAATAACAAAACACTAACATAACCTAAAATTTTAAAAGCAAAATCTTACCAAATATTTTGCTGTTAAATCATTATTTTGTAGAAATTTGCTTACTTTGCTTCAACTAATAACCTGAAAATAGGTAAACTAAAAAGAAACAGGTTTCAAAAACTTTTACTATTTAGACATTGACATCTGACACAACACAATCACAATAACAATCAAATTCATCTATCAGCCATTTTGATTTTTTTACATTTGTCTTATTCGTTGGCCAATGCTGCTATCTCACTCTTTCCAATACAATTATTTGAAGTGCAAACAAGATACAACAACATAATCTGGCAACACCCACCATTATTTTAATGATCTAGGGTTGTTACCATGGAGTATCAAAATAACAGTGATTAAATCAGGAGCGGTTCATAATAACAAGTATATGTGTGGAACCGTAGATATCTTCCGTTAGGTATCTGCGTAATCCAGAGCTTTTTCGGTATCTTTGAATGCAATTTTTCTTAACTCGAGTATCCCAGACGTGGCTTTCCAGAACAAACTAATAGGTTCAGAGAGAGATTTCATGGACTCATATTATTTTTATTATTATTTAAATAAGTATTTGATACGGCCGCAAATCTTATTTTGATCAACAAACCTTTAACCCCGTGTGTTATTGAACGTAAGATAGGTACCTACTCAACAGACCTTGACCTATTGTTACTTTCTTCAGATGTACCTAAATGTTTTTGGATGCAAATGCAATTGGCAAAATGGCTAAAGAAAGGCTAAAGGAGTGTAGTTGCTGCTGATACAATGCATTCACTGGCATACAGTAGCGGGTAGATAATTACTTACCTACTTTAAAAATGATAGTGTAATAAAGATAATGCTCCAAGATCTGCGTAAAGAATTTCGCTGTCGGTTTGTATACAAGCTTACTAAACAAAAAATACATTTAGCTATTTGATAATATGCCAGAATAAAGGTGTACGGTGTAACTCACTGCATATAAATTATATAACATTTATAATTTTAGACATCAAGACACTTTATTTTATAAGATATTGTAAAATGTCGGTATGTACCAATGTGTTAGATGTACTGGATATGCAATGCAGCGTCATATTTCTTAAATAAGAAAACGCGCCAGTTCACCAACATGAGGTAACGACTAAAATTCTGCTGAATGACAGACACAAACTTTGTTGAAAAGAAAACTACCGTTCATTCGAAGTTCGGTTTATGTTTGAATTCTTTAATACAATAAAGCATGAAAAAAATCCGAAACAACCAGATAAATAGGTATTAAATGTCAGGATGGATGACTTTATTTATTAGCTTATATTAATTGTTCACATTTGAGTAGTAATTTATCATAATCTCAAAAAACTCAAAAATCAAAAAACTACGAAGACACACGTGTATCTATTAACATATGCTCAAACAGCAAACCACTGAGAACACTATCGAGCAGATGGTATCTATCTAGACGCCTACGCACCCTACCTGCTTCCGTTCTCGTAATTATTTATTAGCTTATATTAATTGTTCACATTTGAGTAGTAATTTAACATAATCTAGAAAAACTACGAAAATACACGTGTATCTATTAACATATGCTCAAACAGCAAACCACTGAGAACACTATCGAGCAGATGGTATCTATCGAGATGCCTACGCACCCTACCTGCTTCCGTTCTCGTAATTATTTATTAGCTTATATTAATTGTTCACATCTGAGTAGTAATTTAACATAATCTAGAAAAACTACGAAGACACACGTGTATCTATTAACATATGCTCAAACAGCAAACCACTGAGAACACTATCGAGCAGATGGTATCTATCGAGATGCCTACGCACCCTACCTGCTTCCGTTCTCGTAATTATTTAGTAGGTTAATAGCTCACATAATGTAGGATACAGGCAAGCTATTAAAAACTATTGCTATGTGATTACCTGCGTATATATAAACCCGGCTGAACCCGCCAGACCTGATTCAACACCTACTGAAAGACACATCGCAATTATGTGCGATTTACAAGTAATTAAATATATCCCGTTTACTTTCTCTTATCATAAGAAAATGCACTTCTAGTTTTCACTTACCAGGTCGTTGATCGTAACATTTCCGTCACAAATTGATTTTTGTATGTGCAGTAGCACAAAAATAACCTCCCGGGTGTCGCTGCGTACGCGCCGCCCGCCAGTAGGAACATCACCGTCGCACGCCCAACCCGTTCCGCCCTACACCACAAATAAACCGCTTATTACGATAACCATATATCCTACAACCAGATGTGTTTATAGTGTTATACCCAAGTGATTATGAAAATAATAATGAAAAGTCGGGAGCACGTGAAATTTGAGTGGTACAAGTGATTGAATTTAGTCCAAGTGTATTGTGTGTCTTATATGAACAAGGGCGCTTGCCCTTTGAGTTTTGGTAATTTCCATTTGTGTATTTTATGTTTAAGGCATGCAACGGTCATTAACCTCATCCACTTGTAGGAGACATAAAACAGGCAGCAAGATGTTCTATTTCTGGTTGTAAAAATCACCTTTAATGACCGACGTTCAGTTGTATTATCAAATGAATACCAAAGAACCTATGTAACAACAAGGTTAATTCCAATATTTTTTAATACGTAACAATACAAATGTAAGACTTGTAACTTGTAATGTACTTGTACAAATGGTCATTATCTACTTTACGCCTTATTTTATCCTCACATGGTACGAGCAGGATATGCTCCCACATGTAAGTTAGTGTTAGATGGCTAAAGGTAAACCAAGTGATTTCCAGTGAGTTTGTTTCGTTAAAGGAAAATAGATGTTTTATTAGAGACTTTAAATATTTTCATGAACTGCATCATTCGTATCGTCGTTCCCGCAATGCAAAAATGAGATAGGTAGGTAAGTTAATAGTTGCTGTGTATATTATTACATCCCAAAAAACAAAACAAAAATATCTTTACCGACAGCGATGCGGATGAATTTTACGATGCTATATTTTAGTTTTTGAATAGTTTTAGTTAAGTTAGAATATAATATATAATTTTGCTATTTTTATTTAGTCATAAGTGGTTATGGACCCACTTATAAATATTACCCCTCCTTACCTAATACGATCCATTTTTATTATATTTATGAATAGAAAACGGAATACATGTCGAATAGTATTTGTGTGCCTAGTAGGTGCAGTTCCAATGGAAATACACAGTATTAGTTAGGTATTATTCATGCACACATATCAGGTTGGTAATAAGCATGCATTGCTTACGTATTTAGCTCTTAATATAGACAAGTAGGTCCTATTCTTGAACTGCACTAATGCACTTCTGAAATAACTCTCTGAGTACCTAAACATTTAAAATATTTAGTTGAAATTCATAAGCTCAGAAACAATGTTTAGTGAGCTTTTATTTTTTCTATTCATCCATCACATGAGAATGAGGGTCATAATATATTATAGTTTATTATAAACGTACTTTATTTATGTAATTAAAATTTACTTTATTCATATGATTTTTTTAGTTAGAACTGTGCTAAATTAAATACCTATTATTAGTCTTTCGAATAGTCGCACCTCTCCCAAATTGCACTCACTTTACAGTGGAAGATAACTCAAAATCACCATATCATCAAAGTAGTTCAGTCAGTATAATCAAGACATCTACATAACATACCTAGTCCAGTCAATATATTAATTTTTCATCTAAGTACTTTAGGTGGCATGCATAGGTACCTATTTCAAACAGTTTTCGCCTTCCAATTTTAAAAGAACTATAGAATACAGTCTAGTGCTGCCTGAATTGCACCCTTATTGCGTAGCACACGATCAATCATAATCTGAATCATTTAGAAGGATATTGCTAATCCATTGATTCATATGTTCGAAAAATGTGTCTGCTCAACAACGTAAATAACGCAATGAATGTTGTTGAATTGTCGTTTGATCGTGTGTTACGCAATTAGAGTGCTGTTCGAAATTGCCGTACACATCGAAATAGGTTTGTGTTTTGGTATGCCGAAATCTGGCCAGCATGAATGAACTGGCCGTACGCTTTTTAGTTAAAGAAAACACAGCTTTGTGTTTTAGAAAAAAAAAACCCTAGATTAGCCAAAAAATTCGCAAATTCTTCCAGTTCGTTCAACTTCGAAACGTAAATATAATGCAAAATATGTAGGTATATGAGTATAGTCCAATTTCAAGTCGATTTAAAACTTCGTTAATATTGTTTGCCGTACTTTCACTTGACTAGTTGCTGTTGCCTACGGTTTTACTCTCCTCTAAAGGGAACACCCACATTACCTCGATAAAATGCATCCTATGTTTTAGTTCAAAACTTGTTTTTTCTGAGTGCCAATTTCACCTTTTTAACAATTATAGCATGATTAAGTGAAAATTAACATCCAAACTAGCACACACTAATTCAATTAAGTACATAGTACATAATGATATGATTATCTAAAACGCACCTAGTAACACATATGATTATTTCTTATTCTTGTTCATCCCAAACTATGAACACTTGTACTAAATCCAATCACCCTTTTTCCCCAATTTTCTAATGCATCTTCATAATCATTATTTTTGTAGTGCTTACGGATATATGTACTTACAATACCAAATTTTGTTTCTGAAAATATCATACTTATCCTATTTTATTAATCTACCTAATACCCTACCACCACCTCTAAAGTAGTATTATTTTAATTTTACCTCGGTGGGGGAAAGAGATGGAGCTATACGTCCTGTAGAGCTTCATCTCTTTCCTACACTAAAGTAATTTTGCTTTAGAGGTGATGGTAGGCCCTAGGCCCCCCGATGACTCGACCCAAATGAACGTTAAATTCTGCATAATTATATAAACAGTCACATCCACGGCAAACTTACGAATCTGCAGTTTTAGTGAAATCGTTATTTTGATGAAAAACTGTAAATACCCATTGTGGTAAATACACACCGTAGAAAATTTACGAATTTATCTCTGACGGTTACAGAATTCAAATTATTCGATTCGTTTTATGTTAATAGACCCATAGATGTCTTAAAAAATTAATATAGGATGTTTTAGCGTAGTAAATTTAAAATAAAAGAAGTTAGTGGATTCATACCCTGGCAACTTTCAATTGGATATTTTTAATAAGTTAGTATTATATAGTAACGGAAAGTACCACTTTCGTTAGTTTGCCAGGTATTAACTTCTATAAATGGTGATGTAAAGTTACGAATGTGTATTTATTTCTGATCCTTGTAAAATATTGACAATACGTTGATAATATAAAAAGTACAATTTTGAAAACCAAATTTACGGTACCTTTATACCTGTTACAAAAAAAAAGTTATCATTGATGTTTGCTTTCAAAACGCTCCCCTGTAAAATGCATTTTCTGCAGATTCGCAAGTTTGCCGTAGAGATGACGAACCATATAATTTAATTTTAATCGAGAACAAGGCGTATTTTAGAACATATGCCCTCGAAAATTCGAAGTCCATTTGGAATATTCTGAAACTTCTGTTTTATATCATGAGAATAAACATAACGTCTGTTCATGCTACATGTGATTAATGGTAGCTAGATGACTATTATGTGAATATTTTATTACTTGACCTAGCACCAATAAACAACCATTTGTTATGAGTTCACTTTAACAATAGATTACCGACATAACTGACAAGATCATGCGTAGGAGCACCGTTACTTGTCTTTATTGCATATTTCGGAGATTTCAAAAAAATTGCGAAAATTTGTAAAAACTACATAATTTTCTCTTCTGAAATAAAGTTTTTCCCACTCTGATCTCGACAAACAATGAAGTCACATTTAACAAATGCTTCACAAAGCTTTCCATGATGGGATGATATAGTGCCAAATGTTATTATAATTATCACTAGATAATCACCTCCTAAGTAAATGGGAGGTAAGCTTATAGGTTTAATTCATGATGCAATGACAAATATATCATAAAGAATAATCAATATTCAAAACACTTTCATTACATCATTAAACATCTAAGATGAGACGTTAGGTGACGTCACCATGTGACGTCCGTGCACCGTCTGGATCTGGAGTAGACATCAGATCCTGGCGTTCATCCAAGAGCATTCACTCAACGATTTCACGAGAAATTGGGACGACTTAGACCGCCCATTCGACCTACCGGAAAGAACTATGCCTAAATATTTAAAAACCTTAGTAAATATACCTACTTTAAAAAATGTTGCAATGTTTATTTTACTTTTCAGATATAAAAAGCATGCGTTGTTTGTGGCATCCAAGATGAATCATGGTTCGAGAAGGGCCCTAACCGGCTCTATTCATAAAATCAGAGAGTTCGAATTGGAAAAAGTAAGATTTATATCTTGTATTGGTTTTTATTATGCACATTTAAAAACTTCAACACTTACCTGCATTTAAACTGATCTTTATTTATAGGTGAGCCTAGTAGAAGAGTTTGACATTCTACAAATAGTTGGAGAAGGATGGTTCGGAAAGATTTTGCTAGTAGAGCACAGAGCTTCAGATACAGAAATTGTCTTGAAAGCCCTACCAAAGCCCTACGTATCCATTAGAGATTTCTATAGGGAATTTCATTATAGTTTACATTTAAGCGCCCATAGAAACGTTGTAACTACATTCGATGTCGCATTTGAGACTGCTGGATTCTATGTATTTTGCCAAGAATATGCACCGTTAGGTAAGATAACTTCATCATAATACGTATAATTATGAAGATGTGGACATTAATTTAATGTTAATAATTTATCTCGGAAATCAAAATTTAAAAGCTGAGTAATCCTGGGCTTCGTTTACTCCGGTTCACACACACGTTGACTTGGATTGTAGCCAAAACACGTCGTGATTTGAATGAATATTAAATCTAGCACATTTCCAGTGCCAGCCCTCATTAATATCATTTTGTATTGAAAGCTGGTGCACTGTTTTCTTTAGTTTAAACTAGCTCAGTACCATTGTTAAACAAGTAAAGTGTAGAAACACATCAGTATTTGTATTTTTCATTGCATGAAAGCGAGTCAACTGATTCATTTGCTTTTTACTCGGAAAAAATACGATTCTTTCTATTTTCAGGTGACCTGACATCAAATATGCTTGACACTGGGATAGGTGAAATTCATACCAAAAGGGTAGCGAAGCAACTATCGGCTGCTTTAGAACACCTACACCAAAGAGATTTAGTACACCGTGATGTAAAACTCGACAATATTCTCATATTCAAATCCGACTTTTCAAGAATAAAGCTTTGTGATTTCGGAGAAACGAGAAAAGTTCTATCAGTTGTGAGAAGACGGAATGAATGGCTACCCTATTCACCACCTGAAGTGCTGAAATTATCCATGGACAGTAGTTACAAGTAAGAAAATATTTCTTTTTTGTAATCTGTCTCTGTTACTTTGTATATGCGTCATTTATTTGAATCAAACAGCTGTATTCATTGTATAATTAAGCATCGATCAGTTTAATTTGTATATTTTAAATTTTAAGATGATAAATGAATGAATGAATGAATGATTATTTATTTGTTAAACACAGGTACATACATTTGGTCTTCAGTTAAAATTCAGTTGGCTCACTATGTTTTGCCATCGGCGTACAAATTTTATAATTACAGTAGGTAGGTAGGTAAAATAACATTAAAATTAAATTGAAAGTCATAATAAATTAAGTATTTACAAATTTAGTAAGGTATTTTTAGATTAATTAGTATTGAATTCAATAAACAAATCACACAATATACAACAAAAACACACATTCATTACTTAGTCAAATTATAATAATATTATTGTCATTAAGGAATTCATCTACAGAGTAATAACATCTATGGATTAGAAACATTGATAATTTCTTCTTGAAGCTCGTAATCTTAAGTAGCTTCAAGGAGTCAGGTAACTTATTATATATTCTGGGTGCTATTCCCATCAAGCTTTTGCACATTAAAGCTGTCTTACATTTTTTGGCACATAAAACATTTTGATATTGAGCACGTATAGGACCTCTCCGTATCTGAGACCATTTAGTAAATAGCATTGCATTTGTTTTGACAAATATTGCAACTTCTAGAACATACAATGATGGAAAAGTTAATATTTTTAAAGATTTAAACATTGGTACACAGCTATCTCTTGTTCGCAAATCGCACATAGCTCGAATGCATCGTTTTTGTGCTCTAAATATCATAAGTCTCTTAGTTGAGTTTCCCCAGAATATGATTCCGTAGCGTATGCCAGATGCTACGAGACCATGATATGCAGTTAGTACGGTTTCTCGGTTAACGACTTTTGACAATTTAAAAAGAGCATAAGCTGATTTGCTTTTTTACAAATGTTATCTGTATGATCTTTCCACGTGAGTTTGTTGTCTATCATTAAGCCTAAAAAAATTGTGCTGTTTACTTCGTGGAATCATGAAATTAAAAACATATGAAAGAATGTATGCTGCTGGCGTCAATTTTACACTTGTTTATTTCTTTACTTTCAGAGCTCTAATTTCCCACGATATTTGGCAATTTGGCATCGTTATTTTTATTTGCCTCACTGGATGTTTGCCTTGGCAGAAAGCTGCTTTCGATGACCCTCGTTATACAAGGTAAAATTTAGCTATTATGCATTTAATTATTTGTTCACGTTACGAATTCTTTTCATACCAAACCATGATCACCGTTTGTTTACTGGCTTAAAATGGTCACTATAATTTTAAATTCGTTTTCTTTCTTTAATTCTAGCTATTACAATTGGTACAACAGTTCAAATCCACTGAAACGACAACCGAAATTGTGGAAAATGGTATCTTCGAGGGCACAAAAAATGTTTAAAAAGTTTATAGAGCCAAGACCAGAAAAAAGGGCGTACAATTTCTTAGAGATTCCTCGCTATTTGGATGATCGATGGCTGGGAAAAGGGTATACCGATAGAGTTGGTAAGTCTAAACATATTTCATTTTTTTTTTTTGCCATGAACAAACAGATATAAAATATAATATATTACGATGTATTTTTTTTAGCTGGCGAAGACATAGATGAGCTTTGTCCATCAATGTATAGTTTCCACAGTGACCCTAATGAAAAGAACATACTATTAAAACATTTTAGGGATAATGGTATCGAAACAACTGTGGACCGGCAAGCAAAGAAACAAAGAATCCGTGAATGGATACAAAATAGCGTCATAGAAGAAGTAGATGAAGAGGTTTGTACTTTTAAAGTATTTAAATCATGACTTTTCTATGGCTATTGTTTGATTCATAAAATAAGAATTAAGACTCATTCATACATCACAACAAAATAAATCTTTAACAATATTTAACACAACTAACTATTTACACTAGGTACTAAATTGGTGTTTATTTATAAACGTTGCCTAAAGTTAAGTAATGATATGCGACTTTTTAACCATACCTTTTTGACGTTCGAACGTCACTTAACTTTAAGCAACGTTTATAAATATATCCGATTACTAACTGACTCATTTTATGTTACTCAACTACGTTCATATTGTCTAGAATTTTATATTGAATTAATATAAATAATACATAATCGTTTCCAGGAGGAAAACCTCGAAGCTGCGTTTGAAGATAGCGATGAGGAATTAGAACACAGAACAAGAGATCATCCCATCGATGAAAGTCATAGAATAACTTTGCGTTTTGATACAGAAAAACATATTAATCCGAGAACTGGTGAAGTTATTGACGGAGTTAAACATGCTCCACCGGAAAGAAACCCTTTATCATATGACGTACAGAACATAGAAGCTGTTGCACCAGCAAATGTGGTAAGAAGATACGGAATGCAAGAAGAAAGTTCATCCCATAGTTCAACAAAAGATAGTGCATATGGATCTATGGAAGCTAAAGTAAATAAACCAGTAAGATCAACTCATAAAACCGAAAATAAACAAGTCTCATCAATAGATAGTGCTCAAAATAATTCACCAAGTAGATCTTTAAGCGCCACATCTATAAATCAAAATAGGTCACCATTGTCGTCACACGCTCAAAGATTTCAAAGAAGTGAAGAGGTGTTCTCAAAGGAATTGGAGAGTTTAAAAGGAAGTTCATCTACACTTCATTCTTTGGGTAATTCTTCTCGGTCTAATAGTCTACAAGTGACTCGAAACGATTCCTTTGATACGCCTTCTGTTACAAGTTCCCAAACTCCTCCAAAAACTGAAAGCGTGAGTACATCAAGGCCTCATAATCCTGTGGTAACACAAAATGGATTCAGTCCTGGTCCTAAAACTGTTCAGCCATCTAATCAGGGATACGTTTCCATGAAACATACGGTTTATGATAATAAGAATCCTCGTAATGACAACAATGTGTCGAGCGAAAGTAATCTACAAAAAAATCAGACGCCAGATAGTCCATATACATCGATGATGAACATAGTACAAGGCCAAATGAAAATTAATCCACACGCTACTGAAACGAACAGAAACACGATTAATGTTTCAGTAGCATCAGTTAATCGTAAAAAATAATTTGCTCAAGTATTGTTATGGATTTAAAATAAAACTATTTATTCGTGTCCTTGAAATCTGTTTGCAAATATGGTTTCAGTCACTGTACATCATGATGAGCTGATATTTTATAGGTACTGGATACTGATTAGTGTAGGCCATGGTAATTGAGTACACCTAGGTACTTATACCTACTCACGTTGCCAGCCTCTTTGTGGTCAACTCCAGAATTCTCTTCTCATTTTGCAAAACTATAATAAACTGGGATCACAAAGCGCGCGTTGTTTTATTCATCTGCTTCTCCGCCCGTGATTGCATGAATGATTTTAAACTCCAGATTTAAATAATTCTCTTTTCACCGTGACTGTTCATCTCGTGCATGCTAATAGGCCTTCATTCATGACTGTAAACACCTTTCATTTAATACTTTTCAGAATAGATTCATATTGCCCTTACTGCTAGCACAATTTTCGGGATCCTGCCTTTTTACCGAAAAGATTTTGCCAAAATTTCACTACCCAAACTAATTTACCAACCTTTTTTTGTACCAATGCAATGTTTGGAATGACTTTAGGTTAATTATTTTTTTAAATGGTTAGGTTAGGTTAAAACTGTGAACTGCCAGCAATGACTAGATTATATAGAAAAAAACATGGAAAAAACAGGCTACCCGAAACTGAACTAGTTAGACGAGATTAATTATTTAAAAAAATGATACTAACTAAAAAAAAAATACTACCAGAATATTTAATATCCTGTTTAGAATTTGTCCCAAGTGGAAAAAACACCCTTGTAATAAAACGTCTTTATTTTGCGTAAAATGAGTTATTCCAACTGAAATATTTGACTACATAAAAATTGGTAAAAATACTAGTTGGTAAACAAGTTATTGTTTAAACGTTCACTTGCAAAACATTAGGTTTGCGTTACAATTATTTGTGAAGAGATTTTTTGCTAACTAATAATTTGGCAAATGAAATTATGCGGAAAATTGTTTGGGAAGTGATAATTTGGCAATTTATTTTCGATGAAACAACGGAGACCCACAATTTTCAATTCAAACTCTCAAAAACTGAATGTGAGTTTGCCAGTTTTCCTTTTCTTCCACTTTAATGTTACATGCTTTAATTTTTTAATACATTTAAAAAATAACCGTAAAAATTGAATGTTGTTACCTAATGCTTATTTTTTTTCTTTTTATCGCACCTACCCGCTTCTTCCTACAACCACTATAACACCTGTGTACCAAGGATCTACGATTTCTGCAAGCGCCACAGCACGTTCCTGGCGTACCCGGTTATAGAAGCTTGCCCGTTCCCAAAGAAACACAGAGCTATTTTGGAGCCCACAACGAATTTAATATGACGTATCAGACTTAGAAAACGGCAATAATGTATGAACTTGTTTGAACAGAGATTGAAACATTGAAAATGAAACTATTCGTAAGTGCCTTTACAGGCTGTGATTTTGACTTAACATTTGGCCAAGGGCTTGCAAAACTGATAATAAAATAGGTATATTATTTTAGTTTACTATTGAAGTTGTTTCCTTATGTATAACTTTATTGTTTAATTAAGATTAAGGTTAAGAGCTTGAAATTAGAATAGCATAAAGACACCAATAAGTTAATATGTTTAGTATGTATTTTAATGTAATCTTTCCAAGTTGTACAACTGAAATACATTTATTATTTCTTAACCGAGTTTTTAATTCAAAAATCTTGTAGGTAAATCATTTCATCGAAAAACAACCACAATTTTTTTTTATATCAATAAAAGACCTGTTGATTTCTTTATTAAAAAAGGAAATAAGTAATTTAACACAGCTCAAAATTAATTAAACATACACATCACACACGCCTGTATACCCCGAACGATTCGGCTGTTATGAGTACAAAGATACCGTACAGTATAATACAGTACTCAGTAACAGTTTTTTGGTACGATAATACGTGAAATAACAGAGTCAATCACTACACGTTGCTATTGCCAGCTAGATTATTTGTTCCCGGCATTGATCTTTTGGCGCTTGAATGACATTGTCAGGGGGGCGTTGTTGTGACATAAGGGTTACCAGTTTATAAATTGTCCTTACTTTTAGGGAATAAATCAATGCATTAAAATGAGGTTTGTCTAATTTGGACGACATGACAAAATTGGGAATAGAGTTTTTTTTTTCCATCCTGTGTATTAAGAACCATGATATGCCATGGGCTCGCAACCTTTAATAATATTAATTCGAAATATATTTTTATATTTCGAATTACTATCAACCTGGCCATATATTATTTACCTGTGTTACTTGTATTATGAATGGAATGAATGAATGCATGAAATGAACCGACCCCAGCGTGGCTTAACCAGACTCGATAAATCGAATGAACCCCCACATTTGCACTAGCCCCTGGAGCCTGGACCATTGCATATCAAGGGCGCGTTAAAGGTAGAGAAGACGTGCCCTTAGGGTAAGGAAGGATTTGCGAGCCGTACTTGATATGCATACTTGAGTAGGCAATGATGGTAATATTTTATAATTTTTATCATATAGAAATATCTCAAACACAATGTAAATTGTTTATGAATAAATAAATTGAATTGAACCTATTGTGAAATGTAGTTTTAGGATGAAGACATTTTGGATGTACCTTAAAACTCCGCTACTCTATTATTGGGATGTAGCTCTAATCAAGAAAACACAGAGTGAACTTTCGATCCTTTTACTATTATTGTGTTCTGCATGAACGATTTTATATCAAGCGATCGTTTAAACTTGTATATCGGAATTTTCATTTTCATCATCTTCTACTTATGGGGGATGCGCTGAGGTAGACCGCAAAATACAAATTTTCATACGTTTCTTGCAATTTGAGGTCAGTGTCAGGTTATATGTTGATGAAAAATCGATTTGCGGCCGTTTAAATGTGTATATAGAAAGAAAATCATTAAACTCATAGACATAACTCTCGAACAAAAAATTGACCTAAAATGTCATGATTTCATGAAACAGTCATTCAATAGAGTAATCTGAACTTAGAGAGTTGTAATAATTATTTTAATGGATATACTTATAAATCTGTATCGTTACGGTCGCGAATCATATTTTGATCAGCATACAACCTGCATCCTAGTTGGTTAACAGATTTTGAATCACAATCCGAGAATTTTGGCGGAAATTGCTAATGCAAAAAAAATCGTCTGCTCAACAACGTAAATAACGCAATAGACGTGGATGAACTGTTCAAGTGAAACCCATTGCGAACAATTATTATTTTATGTGTGTTACGCAAGTACCCCGCAAAAAATAAAAAAATAACGTAAGAATTTGAATTTCGCGGGCTACTCTGTACATTTCACCTTAATAAAAATCTTAAATAGTCATTAATTAATTCACTCACTGACAGATAACGCTACGATAAGTCTAGCTAGAAACTTGAAATTTTGCATAGAAGGTGAGCACTTAGAAAGGACTGGAAGTTCGTCATTTTTGCTGATGGGCAAACCCATCGGGCGCACGTCAAGTCTACTTTATACAATTCTTGAACTCATCCACTGACAGACAGCCTAAACCGCTGGGTCTAGAAGCATTAAATTTTGCACACGAGTTCCTTATAGAATAAAAGCGAGCTTTAAGGTAAGATTTTGAAAGTTCATCCCCTAAAAGGGTTAAATAGGGGATGAAAGTTAAATGGAAGTTCGTCATTTTTGTCGATGGGAAAAATTCCATCGGGCACATGGTTTATCTTCATATACTCGTAAATCTCCATCACTGTCACCACTTTCGTCATCTGAACATACTTGAATGATGAAAGGTTCATCTAAGTATCCAGATCCTCTTCTTCTATCTTAATCACATGGGAACAGTAATTGCCCCATTCATCGGTAGTCATGGCTTCGAATGAACTTTCTACCATTTCTGGCTTTGCATTGGATGGCTTCCCAATGTTCACCTCTACCACTTTCTTTTTTTTGTTTCGTCGTAAAATGCCGCTATCAGGATTATCCAACAACATTTTGTCTTTGTTTGTTTTCCTTTTCCGTCCTGGTGTACCTAGTTTACCGGATGATGCTTCAGCAATTCCTTCACTTGAGATTCTTGTTACAGTACGTATAGAAATACCTGAAGAATGAAGAAATAAATATTTCATCAAATAAGCGCTGTATTAAACTTTTAAACACGATTGCCCAAACCAAACTGGCATTAGGCCAGCCGAAGTTGAGGACAGCCTAAGTTTAGGCAAAGCCTAACATAAGGTTGTTACGGTTTTCTAAATATAGTGCAATTGCGGAATAATATTAGTGGGACTTTAGAATCTCCAAAGATGGTAACACTTACCTGTAGCAGCGGCAACTCGCTCATTTACTTTTTCGAATGCAATTACCGGGTTACTAAGTTCCTTTTCCTTTAAAAAAAACTCCTTAACTTTTAACACTACCTGTCTTACTTCATTTGTTATTATTTTCGGCATGTTCTTTGAATAGGCTAAAAACAACACCAAAATACACAGATGTCAAAAAGTGACACTTCACAAGATGGCGGCGTTAGTTACCATTTTGGCGACGTGCCAAAAGAACTTTGTAGCGCATGTGTAGAATAACGCTAAACTAAGTAGTTACTAATTCCACACGCTAATACCTATCTAAAAATTAAAGACATCTAAGAAAATAGAAGATATTTACTAATTCTTTCGAATTACATTGACCGGTATCCACGGGCCATTTTTTATCGCGGCGTAATAAATCGCCTACCAACTTGGGAATGGAAAATGAAAATATAGCTTCCGTGCGATGTGAACAGATACACATGTGTTCGCATCGCTCGAAAGCGATTTTTTGCCACGGAGTTTTTATCGCACCGTGTACAAGTCGTCCATTAAAGTTGAGACTTGACAGCGCATCCCACCGTTCTTTCCGCCGCCCAGGGCGGGCGGCGGCGGGGACCTCATACTGCTAAAGAGACCCCACAAATCGTCTACTACGCAAGGCAAACCACGACCACCAAAGACTTGTACTAAGCGACACGAAAAGAGAAGTATGAAAAGACGCGGAGGAAAGCTAAACGAACTTAGATTCGTTTCATGTTTCACTTCGTTCTCTCGCTCACAGAGCACTACTTAGAAGGTCTTGGCTTACTGAGCATTTGTTGCTATGGTGACGAGTGTGACGACAATGAAATGTAATGGGTACTAGGTACCAATTAAGTTTGACTATTCAAACATAAGTGAAAATTGTATTGGTTTTTACTTTAGATAAAGGATATTGTATTTTGTTTTACATGACATAAATTATTCACGCTTGTTTAAGGTGATCCAATTCGAGGTTCTTAACTTCTTTTTTTTATACACAAAATGTAACAAAAGTTATTTGAAAGAATGTTATTAGATGACATTCCTACAAATCTACGTCTGTGTGGCGAAATATAATTGCGAAATATGGATGTTCCACGCACTTCTGCATTCTCCTTCGTGGAAAATAGGCGTGATGTTCAGGACCGGATTTAAAGATGTGGAGGCCCTGGGGCAACCAAGAAGTGGAGGCACTGATTTTGTTTTTGGACCAGATGAAAAAAAAACATAGTTTTCAAGCATATATACATATACAAAAGATATACAGGTACTAAAAATATACAAAAGAAAAAAGATAAATGTCAGGCGAATGGAACTTTGCGAGCTTTTTTCGTCAAAAAAACCATTGATGATTTCGGTTAAATCCAGTTCTCGGAGTAAATCACTTTCAATACTAAGTAGGGATAACTTTCATAGGCGGTTCTGTGTCATTATAGTCCGAAGTCTATTTTTTATAATTTTATCTTCGAAAATGAGCATTCTCCAGTGCAGTTCGACGACATCAACACCAAGTACATTCTCAACTTAATTTCAACATTTGGAAATGTAGCTCTGAATTCGAGTATTTGCTAATAGAAGATTTCCTTATATTGATCTTTTTGATAACCGTTTTTAAACAAAACGGTAAATTTTGCGTATTAGACCAACTAAACTTTTTTTTATAAAAAAAACTATTAGTGGAGGCCCCTATTTTGTGGAGGCCCGGGTCCATGGCCCCTGTTGCCCTGCCTTAAATTCGGCCCTGGTGATGTTATATTGTTTTACGTTCCATATTATATAAATCGGCAATTATTATGTTTTATCTCTTATAGTGTGACGTTAAATAGAAAACAAACATCAATATTTCCGTTAGATAAAAGAAACTGAAATATTATTTTATCAGTGGACGCATATATTTAAGACTTAAAACAAACGGTTTGTTATTTTGTGGCCCGTAACAAAAGTTATGGATCTATATAGGTTAAATGGTCTACAGGTCTACAGTAAGTTGCCCATCGTTTTTTTTTAATTACTATACAGCGTCACAAATTAACCTTTTAGATATCTTTCATTATTCAAAGGATATCAAGAGGACCCAAAATTTTCTTTGCTTCTTGTATGGTCTCCGGGCTACAATAGCCACACAAAAAGCTACAGTTAATCATTTTACGGAATCTTCACTACACGAAAACTCAGCTCAAATTGTTCGTTCGAACTCTAACACTCTGTTGAACTTGAACGGTAAAAAATCGCTTTAGGCGATTTTTTCTCGCTACTGTAAACTATAAATAATCCGCTGGTGGCTACGGGGCTTAATACCGGGCGAGCGTTCATTGGCTTGAACCTGTGACTTGAACTGCTGTCAACTTGTGAAGTTTTTCGTATTTTCGATATTGTTTCGATACCGCCGCGCGCTGATTACCGATCAAGTTTCTAATTATAATGGAAATTCTTAAACTATTTCAATATATTATATCGCTCTAACACCTAAGCCAACATTTAATCGCTAAATGAATGCAAAATATAACTAAACAACAATATAAACGCGTCAATAATATGTATCATAACCTCTCAAGAATTTAATTTCGGTTAGAAGTTATAAAATAGGGCAATAACAAGTAATTAAAATGCAAAAGCTTCAAGATAGCGTGTTTTCTATAGTCAAAACAACTAATTTGTCTCCTGCCGTGTTCAGTTTTCTGCAACCTACCGAAGAATTTACAGGTATGTTTGTTTTAGTGACAACATATATATATATAGCGGTTTATAGTGTCAAGGTGTTGTGTGGGTGATAATTGTGTAAATTTCACAGATAAGACGCCTCTCGGCGGAATTTTGAAGGACACCAAGCATGGCTGGCTTGCTCTGGGTCCTAAATTCTGTGTGGTTGATCTTAGAACCGGATTGAAGGTAGCAGCGCGAAACTTTGGCACCCCACTGAGGTTAGTACTTTTTAGCTAAACTTAACGAAATCTTTATATGAAAATAACTAGTTGTTCAATTTTATGTAAATAAGTTTAAAAAAGTAAAAATCGTTTATTTCAACATCTAAATTACATTATTGAGGTACCGTTGGTCCCAAACTAGGCACACCCTGTATCTTGGGCACCATTACTTATAAATATGAAATATTTTATATTTTTGATTATTTTTTAATAAAAGTTGAAATTGGCGACAGTTATACTAGTTAGCTTCTCTGAGACTGCAAAACTAAAATTACAAAAATGAACTAATTCAGTTATGAAAACTAAAATAATTCTTATAGATAAAACATAATTATAAATTAAATCTTGCCTATTTTGAGAATGTCTATAAATCCTCCTCGCCTCATTGGTCTAGTGGTCGCAAGCGCTACTGCTGAGCATGAGGTCTTAGGTTCGATTCCCAGGTCGGGCAAAGTATTATTGGGTTTTTCTATCTACAATTTCTCACTTAAACATAACTGGCGAAATATAGGTACACCTCTGCCCAACCCTTTGAGGAAATTGTAGTTGATTATGTACGTCTATAAATCTAATAGATTATGAGATGTTATACATTAGAAGATGAAATTTGCCTAAACCTAAAACCTGCCCTGATCTAGCCTCAAAAACTGCTAACTACTTAATTGTATTAATTTTCCATTTCACTCTTCCATATTAAAATTACACAAAGCTCTGTCTATGCTAAAAAGTATTTAATTCATTATTCATTTCAGCAATTTCAGCACATTAGTAACAAGTGTAGTGGAGCTGCCAAGACCTTTGACTGAAAACTCCATACAACTGATCATTAGCTTACAAAGTGATGAAGCAGGCATGATCTGCATCTTACATGTCAATGGCTCACAGTTACTTCGCTGCATACAAACCGAGGTGGTTGTTACGGAGTTAGCAGTTTGGGATAGAGTACCAGATGGACCAATTTCATGTTTTGATGGAGTTGTCATGGCGGGCACAAAAAGTGGAGAAATATTTGCTTTTGATCTCAATAGAGCTAGTTTAATACAAGGTAATGAATTTCAAAATGCATACTACAGATAAATTATGAAATCCTTCACTCTTTATTCATCATCATTTTCTTGCCCATAAATTGGATAACCAATTTATTTGGGGTCAGCAGAACATGCCTTCTACAGTTCTACCATAGTTCTCTATTAGTCGTTATCTCAGTAGTTGCCTCCCTTTCAACCTATATCATCTTTCACACAGTCCATTCATCAGTCTCTTCACTAAATAGAGCAGAATATGCATACAGTTAAAACCGTTTATAACAACTTCGAAGGGACCGTCGGATTACAGTGGTTATAGCCGATAATCCTTATAACCAAAATCTATGTTAAGTAAACAGAAATGCTGGGACCTCAAAATTTCGTCATAATAACCGGAACGGTTTTTACTGTACTTTTATTGTACCGTATGCGTATTCTACTCTAAAAAGGAAAATTGAGACAAGGTTGTTGGGTAAAGTAGAAAGAGTAATTTGATATCTATTTTGTTTTTAATTTCAGCACTAAAAGACATCTCTCAAGGTTATGAACACCTAGTCCAAAATGAAGCCAATCCAGCCAACTTGAGCTTCCTACAATTCTCTGCCATTCATAGGATTTTAGAACAACGAGAACTGGCATTAGAAAATAATGATCATTTGGCCATCCTACTCAATGAAAATTCCTTAGTAGATGGCCAGTACATATTCCGTAACCCAGATGGTACTGTACGGATGAAGGCTAAAAGGGATCATATTCGGGTGACCGTATTGCAATACATTCCACAACTGGGTAGTCTGGCAGTTGGGTATAACTTCGGTGCATTCCAGATATGGAATATTATGACTTTGGACTTGGAATTTACGTCACAAGTCAATGTGGAATGCTTGCCGGTTACGCATTTTGGATTCCAGGTAATTTTGTCCTTATATTTGAGAAATATCTACCAAATTCAAATACAAAAGTAGGTATCTATACTCATGGAGTACTTTATATGTATACTCAAATAGAAAACAAAATATTTTATGTTATGAACTATCTAATATGTAATTTATCATGTGTTTATATGTATAAGACAAATAACCTACAAACAGTATTTGTCTAATCTGTATAAAATCCGTTAAATTTAAAAAAACCTGGCAGTGTGATTATCTTATCTTATGTTCGTGGCTTTTGAACCATTCTCTACACATATTTAAAGATGTCACAACTGCCTATATATAGATGTCAGAAACAAACAGGGATATGAGTTTCCAACCTCAGATGAGCTTATATGTTCGATATGCCTGCAATTTTACTAACAACCATAACTTTCAAACTCAAAAAGAAGTCTGCACTTCCCTGGTGGACCCCGTTCATAAGAGAATGAACTACTAAAATGTTTACAGGAGCCCTGTGATGATCCAAGAGCGTTCTGCTACCTCTGGGTGGTATTCTCAGTCACAGACCGATTTGAAGAGGAAGAGTTTCCACTGGCTGTGATGTACTCCCTCACGTACCAGGGAAAGAGAATGCTGTCTGATACCAAGTGTCTTTATCAGGTAATTGAGCCAATAATTCACAGTTCTGTAAAGCCTGGTCCACAAAAGACGAATTTTATCAAGGACCGAATCTATAAAAATGAAGTATTGTTTATTGGTAAGCGCATAACTTGAGAATGGCTAGATTAATTTCTCAATCTTTTTAGACTTCTTAATAGTCCGAATTAGGTTTTTATGGGAAGAAAAGTGCTCAAAAGTTTACAAATTCGGGAAAAACTGAACATCCTTTTATAAATGGAATTTTGCATGTAATATTGAAATTTGGACAGAACAACGTCTTTCAGGTTAAATTCTGTCATCATGCGCTCTACTTAAGTGAAATGCTTACGTTACTACAAGCCAGATATTCATGGCGCCTTGACGCGATCACTTCTTGAGTGTATTACGCCGTTTCTTATTTTTCGGTACCCATGAATTGGTATCCTTCAGCTTATCAATCTATAAGGCGCGACTACAAATTATTTGCAGTTGCAAGAAGAAATGATTAATATTTATTCTATTCTACACTCTTCTAATCTATTCGATTTTTGCATATATACAAAGTTTAGTAACGGTTTCTTTGATTTTCCAGGAGTTTTCAACAGCCACAGTAAGATTCCAACTAGAGTTGAGCACAGTTGATGAAGCTGCATTGCTTGGCGGGAAATGCGTGTCCTGTCACGCATACTCCGTCAATTCTACCTTAGCGGCTGAGGGGGAAGACAGTAAGTAAACTTTTTTTAAACAAACCAAATTAACAAAGAATGTAAAATATTGGAAATCAAAAAGTTAGTTTTTTAATTATTAGTGCTAAAACTGAACAACAAACAGATGTTTAGTGTTTGTTAGTTATACTCCGAAGGCTGCAGATGCAGCCTTTGGAGTATAACTAACAGCCAAGCCAATTATAGCCATATTGATCACCAGATCACACTACTGAGCTCGTTAAAAAATACGATAAAATTCTTGTCTATATGGTAACCGCTGTTTGATGGCTGAAAAAAGCAAGAAGTTGTATTCATTTTGGTTCTCTTCATTTCAGGCATGTTGAACATTTGTCAGATCGTCTGGGAATGTTGGGGCGAAAATGCCAATTCCTCTACACAGTATGGAATGCTTCTCTTCGACTTAGATCAGTGGTACAAGGATCAAATGCCAGGTATGTAATCAACCCCGGGCGTCGGGAGTCGCGAGCCGACTTCCGGCCATCGTAGGCGCGGGCTTGCGGACGGTGAGCAATGGGTAGCTTGCCGTCCGATTAGGACCAGGCCCGGGTCGACGGCACGCCTCAAAGAGATGTCAGCACCAACTGAAGGGGTCCGCAACGACCAGTGCCTGCTGGGGTTGCGGCTTTGTCCGAAAGGGATATCGCGGCCCCGGCACACGGGCAACGGAAGGAACACGGGTGGGTTTTAGTCAGTAAAAGTCTGACACACCCTCCCGCTCCGGCCAGAGCGGGAGAAATTATTTGATAATTACCCACCCTCAAAAAAAAAAAAGGTATGTAAAGTTCCTTTTCTACTCAATTTTGTTGTGGGTTATAAAAACACAAAATATTTTCTATTGATTCTGGGAAACGCCAGAACAAATTTTTTGATATATAAAAAGAGAGAAAATTTGCTGAAAGATAAATTATAATATAACAACATTAGTATATTAATATGTAAAGAGAAAGAAAACCAGCTGAAATATACATAAAAATATCACACAGTCCTATCACAGATGAATACAGAACAGATGGTTCACTCCGCAAAATCATTTAAATAAAAAGCTACTCTTGTTACGACACAATAAAGTGCAGTTCAGGTTGCACAGCGCTAATTACCTACAGTTATTTTCACCTAGTAGTTGCCTCTCTTTCTATCGCGTATATTTCTGACTACGTCACACTCGTTGAATTGGCCCGACAAGACGAGCTCGCCGCGTACTTGTAGCTTCATACATAAAATACGGCTTGAACCATCGGTATTATGGTTAAAGAAATTTATTTCTTAATAAGAAATTAAAAGGATTTTACTTACTTGAGATCATTTTGAACTTAAAATATAGCAGCTTAATATATGAGCTTTGACACTCAAACTAAGCCGGTATTCATACAAATGATTAATTTGCTAATAACATTACATTTCGTACGCAAATAACATTAACGAGATACAAAACTTAAAACTTTTGAATCCACCTGCAAAAGTAAATAATAGGGATGATGCCTGGGTAAACAAAATTAAATTCTAATTATTTCATCTGTCAGATAATAAAAAAATATTAGACACGTATTTTTTGCTTTATCATATTAATAAGAAATTACTTAGATAAAACGCATTTTAAGTTGGGGACTGGGGGTCGCTACGTCACTAGTACGTATAAAATCTACATACTCGTGACATCATGGCACATTTTACCTCAATGTATCTCCTATCTTTGGATTACGTAAAAAAAGAAAAAATACGTGTCCAATATTTTTTTATAATCTCAAAAACGGACTAAAAAAAATTTTTAGTTATCATCCCTATTACCGTGGTTGCAAATTTTATTACCATACTAACATTCAAATTAGTGGTTTAGCTTTTCGCACTTGTGGGCGTGCCCTTTTGCCAACTTTCAACTCACGCGCTTATGCATTTCTTTTTGTGTTAGTACTTATGGGATAGGAATTTCTAATCTTAGTTTTCTTCCCCAGCAACCTGGCCGCTCCAAAGCAACGCCTTCATGAGTGTGACGTGGTGTTGCGAGCTATCGGCCGGAGACTGCGTCACTTTAGACGTGCGTCTGGACCCCGCCTCAGTGGCCGTCTACTCGCACGCTACGAGGCTTGAAGAACACTTCTACCCCAACTCCTTGCAGTACAGTGAGTATTTTTTTTTTAGTTGATTGGCGAATCCTCGCAGACAGGTATCAATATTTTAAAAACTGCATACTACAGGGTACCATCCGCACTTGGTCGATATGCCGACTAGTCGTACTCGGCGCTTCAGCTCCACAATTATTATGCGCACGGCCAAACTGTAGAACTGTCTGCCAGCGCGTCTGTGTTCCCGTATAACCCGTCAGCTTTCAAAGCAAGTGTGAACAGGCATCAAAGGTTGCTATTCAATACCGATGCCCATTTGGCCAGTAATTAAATTTGACACTGAGGTGCAGTGATGTCGTTAGTTACAGCAAAACCAGTATTATATATAGAAATAGCATTACATGCAACAAATCTGGCCAAACATAGTTGCAAAGATTGCATTAGACTCTCAACATTGGTGATAGGTATCCATCACCTGTCATATGCTGTGATATCTTTTACAATAATATGAACAAACATTAACAATTCATTCTTTAGATTAACAACTAAATAAAAAAGCTCTCCCACTTTTCAGACTGCATCTGCCTCAACACTTCAGAAGCATGTGTCTTAAGTACAATCGGGATACAGCGTCAGATAATAAGCTCCATAGACGATGTGGGCCCCACTGCGCTACTGAACCCGCCGCGCCTGTACAACGCCTGCATGTCGGCTGGACTGACGCCGCTCTATGTGCATTCTTATACCAGCAACATTAGTGTGGTAAGTAATAACATAACATCACGCCAGAACTCCCCGAAGTGTTAAGCAGAGGTGTAGCTGAAGTACACCCACATTTCACCAGTTATGTTTAAGTTCCATGTAATAGGGGGCGAGCCTATTACCATCAACCGGGCACAAATCCAGACTCAAGGCTGCTACTGAAAAATTCAAGATGGAATAGGATTATTCCATCTTGAATTTTATATTAACACTTTGCCGGACCCGGAAATCTAACCCAGGACCACATGCTCAGCAGTAGCGCTTGCGACCACACCACCAACGAGGCAGTAACAACTACTAGGAACTAAGAACTAAAACGGATCTCATGAGAAAAAGCTTAGTTCTAGTTTAGTCCAAAGCTAGTAGGACGAACTGGAAACACTGTACACTTTTGCTTGCGGCTTTGCTACTGAGATAAAAAAGGATCCTATGTGAAATCCTTGAAATAGCGGGCTGACCAGGCGTTTATTACGGCTGGACAGGAACGGCCTGCGTCTGGTGACGGGGACCATCACGGGCCACTGCTCGCTAAACAAACACTTCCACACAATGAGCATACCGGACAGTCCTCTGTGCAGGGCGGGCATGGAGGCTGAGGAAACCGTCGCGCACGTGCTCTTTGAATGCACAGGCGTCACCCAGAGTAGAACTGAAACCCCCGGGTCGCCCAGATCTTTCACAGTTGTTCTAAACAGACCAGGAGCTTTAGTTAACTTCTGGAGGGAGGTGGGCTGGTTGGAATAACCACCAAACGGCCGCCATGGCCCACGCTCAATGGGACCATTGAGCGTGGGCCATGGCGGCCTTAGACCTGACGGACTAAGTGCGGAAACCAAACCCTATAACACAGAACATAGAGTATCCTACGTCCTAACCCTGGCAATTTTGGGGTTCCTGTCCAGTCTAACCGAATGCATCTGAATACTAGTATTTTACATGGCTTGACTGCCTATCTGACGTTCACTACCCAGTTAACTTTGTGTAACACGAAACTCCTTGTTAAGACTGGTTGACAGAATTTCAGGCTTCTGACGATCCGTAACGACTGTCAAAGATCCACGAATGACAGCCGGGACCAACAGCTTGACGTGCTTTCTGAGGCCCGGAGGAAGCCCGTTATGTAAAGATGGTCACCCACCCACGAACCGACCCCGCTAAGCGTAGCTGACCTGATGGTTATTATGTACACCATAATAATGCCAACCATCTGATCATTTACGTTGCTGAACCAAGCTTTATGCAGTTTTGCCATCATATTCTTAAAATATTGACTGCATACATGTTACAAAAAATTCAATAACAATATTTTATATGACAGGACGAACAACGCAGATACTTACTATCAGTGGCGCTGGAGGCGCGCCTGTCGCGGTTCCTGAAGCGGTGCGCGCACGACTGGGCCACCGGCAGCCACAGCGGTGCGGGCTGCACGCTGCCGTTCTTGGTAACTTATGTGTTATGTTGATTATCACTTCTAGTTATACTATAGCCGTAAATTTGAACCTCTGTTCAATACGAATGCCCGTTTTCACTGCGCGACACCACGGTATAAATAAGTATCAGTATTATGTCTTCATAGAAAACGGCCGAAACGACGCATATCGATATCTCAGCGTATAGTACATAGTACGTAACAGTCTCGAGTGCGCCGCAGTTACACACGGACGCGAAGGTTTATCTACCGACCGGCCGTAGATTATAATTTCAAGGTGTCTGACATAATACTGTGGCGACACCTAAATGTGTTACCTAAAGCGCACTGTTGGATTTTGTGAAAACGGGCATTTCTAATGTTTCTTATTTATTTTAAAATTCTTCTGCACCCAGTGCTATCGGTGATTCCTGAAGAACCTTGAGTTGACAAGAATTGATCGATATTTGTATTAATTGTTAAACTCCTTTTTACTTCCTGAACAATTTAACTACTTTTCATGTTCTTTATTTTAGGTGGACTGGTGCTGGAAACGAGCTATTGAATTAAAAGAGAACGCCAAGGAACTTACCGCCCCGTTGTTCGCGTCTTCAGCTCTTCCTGACAGGTAATAGTTAATACATTTGTTACAATGTATTCCACACCGTCCTAATGGGTGAAAGTAGCAAAACTAATTATAAAAAACCGGCCAAGTGCGAGTTGGACTCATACACGGTTTTTATTAAGATTCAGCAAAAATGTTGAGAAAAACACATTTCTTGAATGAAATCTCCCCCTTTAATTATTAACTTTATTTATTTTTTATTATTTGCTCATAAAGCAGCAATTAAAATACACAATCTGTTACAATTTTAACTCAATGTTTACCCTATTACGGTTCAGAGACAGGCCACTGACAGACTGACTGACGGACGGACAGCGGAGGCTTAGTAATAGGGTTGCGTTTGGTAGCCTTCGTGTATGAAACCTTTTTTTTTGTTCTGGGCTGGAAAATCCTTATGGATGTCCTTTGCCTTGGGGTGGTCGAGGACTCTGTCAGACTTCTATTGACTAAAAACCAGTGTTCTCTTCCCACACTCGCACCGGGATCATGAGATCGTGTGCGCTTCCCACACTCGCACCGGGGATCATGAGATCGTGTGCGCTTCCCACACTCGCACCGGGGATCATGAGATCGTGTGCGCTTCCCACACTCGCACCGGGGATCATGAGATCGTGTGCGCTTCCACACTCGCACCGGGGATCATGAGATCGTGTGCGCTTCCCACACTCGCACCGGGGATCATGAGATCGTGTGCGCTTCCCACACTCGCACCGGGGATCATGAGTTCGTGGGCGCTTCCCACACTCGCACCGGGGATCATGAGATCGTGTGCGCTTCCCACACTCGCACCGGGGATCATGAGTTCGTGGGCGCTTCCCACACTCGCACCGGGGATCATGAGATCGTGTGCGCTTCCCACACTCGCACCGGGGATCGTGTGCGCTTCCCACACTCGCACCGGGGATCATGAGATCGTGTGCGCTTCCCACACTCGCACCGGGGATCATGAGATCGTGTGCGCTTCCCACACTCGCACCGGGGATCATGAGATCGTGTGCGCTTCCCACACTCGCACCGGGGATCATGAGATCGTGTGCGCTTCCCACACTCGCACCGGGGATCATGAGATCGTGTGCGCTTCCCACACTCGCACCGGGGATCATGAGATCGTGTGCGCTTCCCACACTCGCACCGGGGATCATGAGATCGTGTGGGCTTCCCACACTCGCACCGGGGATCATGAGATCGTGTGCGCTTCCCACACTCGCACCGGGGATCATGAGATCGTGTGCGCTTCCCACACTCGCACCGGGGATCGTGTGCGCTTCCCACACTCGCACCGGGGATCATGAGATCGTGTGCGCTTCCCACACTCGCACCGGGGATCATGAGATCGTGTGCGCTTCCCACACTCGCACCGGGGATCATGAGATCGTGTGCGCTTCCCACACTCGCACCGGGGATCATGAGATCGTGTGCGCTTCCCACACTCGCACCGGGGATCATGAGATCGTGTGCGCTTCCCACACTCGCACCGGGGATCATGAGATCGTGTGGGCTTCCCACACTCGCACCGGGGATCATGAGATCGTGTGCGCTTCCCACACTCGCACCGGGGATCATGAGATCGTGTGCGCTTCCCACACTCGCACCGGGGATCGTGTGCGCTTCCCACACTCGCACCGGGGATCATGAGATCGTGTGCGCTTCCCACACTCGCACCGGGGATCATGAGATCGTGTGCGCTTCCCACACTCGCACCGGGGATCATGAGATCGTGTGCGCTTCCCACACTCGCACCGGGGATCATGAGATCGTGTGCGCTTCCCACACTCGCACCGGGGATCATGAGATCGTGTGCGCTTCCCACACTCGCACCGGGGATCATGAGATCGTGTGCGCTTCCCACACTCGCACCGGGGATCATGAGATCGTGTGCGCTTCCCACACTCGCACCGGGGATCATGAGATCGTGTGCGCTTCCCACACTCGCACCGGGGATCATGAGATCGTGTGCGCTTCCCACACTCGCACCGGGGATCATGAGATCGTGTGCGCTTCCCACACTCGCACCGGGGATCATGAGATCGTGTGCGCTTCCCACACTCGCACCGGGGATCATGAGATCGTGTGCGCTTCCCACACTCGCACCGGGGATCGTGTGCGCTTCCCACACTCGCACCGGGGATCATGAGATCGTGTGCGCTTCCCACACTCGCACCGGGGATCATGAGATCGTGTGCGCTTCCCACACTCGCACCGGGGATCATGAGATCGTGTGCGCTTTCCACACTCGCACCGGGGATCATGAGATCGTGTGCGCTTCCCACACTCGCACCGGGGATCATGAGATCGTGGGCGCTTCCCACACTCGCACCGGGGATCATGAGATCGTGTGCGCTTCCCACACTCGCACCGGGGATCATGAGATCGTGTGCGCTTCCCACACTCGCACCGGGGATCATGAGATCGTGTGCGCTTCCCACACTCGCACCGGGGATCATGAGATCGTGTGCGCTTCCCACACTCGCACCGGGGATCATGAGATCGTGTGCGCTTTCCACACTCGCACCGGGGATCATGAGATCGTGTGCGCTTCCCACACTCGCACCGGGGATCATGAGATCGTGGGCGCTTCCCACACTCGCACCGGGGATCATGAGATCGTGTGCGCTTCCCACACTCGCACCGGGGATCATGAGATCGTGTGCGCTTCCCACACTCGCACCGGGGATCATGAGATCGTGTGCGCTTCCCACACTCGCACCGGGGATCATGAGATCGTGTGCGCTTCCCACACTCGCACCGGGGATCATGAGATCGTGTGCGCTTCCCACACTCGCACCGGGGATCATGAGATCGTGTGCGCTTCCCACACTCGCACCGGGGATCATGAGATCGTGGGCGCTTCCCACACTCGCACCGGGGATCATGAGATCGTGTGCGCTTCCCACACTCGCACCGGGGATCATGAGATCGTGTGCGCTTCCCACACTCGCACCGGGGATCATGAGATCGTGGGCGCTTCCCACACTCGCACCGGGGATCATGAGATCGTGTGCGCTTCCCACACTCGCACCGGGGATCATGAGATCGTGGGCGCTTCCCACACTCGCACCGGGGATCATGAGATCGTGTGCGCTTCCCACACTCGCACCGGGGATCATGAGATCGTGTGCGCTTCCCACACTCGCACCGGGGATCATGAGATCGTGGGCGCTTCCCACACTCGCACCGGGGATCATGAGATCGTGTGCGCTTCCCACACTCGCACCGGGGATCATGAGATCGTGTGCGCTTCCCACACTCGCACCGGGGATCATGAGATCGTGTGCGCTTCCCACACTCGCACCGGGGATCATGAGATCGTGTGCGCTTCCCACACTCGCACCGGGGATCATGAGATCGTGTGCGCTTCCCACACTCGCACCGGGGATCATGAGATCGTGTGCGCTTCCCACACTCGCACCGGGGATCATGAGATCGTGTGCGCTTCCCACACTCGCACCGGGGATCATGAGATCGTGTGCGCTTCCCACACTCGCACCGGGGATCATGAGTGTGCGCTTCCCACACTCGCACCGGGGATCATGAGATCGTGTGCGCTTCCCACACTCGCACCGGGGATCATGAGATCGTGTGCGCTTCCCACACTCGCACCGGGGATCATGAGATCGTGTGCGCTTCCCACACTCGCACCGGGGATCATGAGATCGTGTGCGCTTCCCACACTCGCACCGGGGATCATGAGTGTGCGCTTCCCACACTCGCACCGGGGATCATGAGATCGTGTGCGCTTCCCACACTCGCACCGGGGATCATGAGTGTGCGCTTCCCACACTCGCACCGGGGATCATGAGATCGTGGGCGCTTCCCACACTCGCACCGGGGATCATGAGATCGTGTGCGCTTCCCACACTCGCACCGGGGATCATGAGATCGTGTGCGCTTCCCACACTCGCACCGGGGATCATGAGATCGTGTGCGCTTTCCACACTCGCACCGGGGATCATGAGATCGTGTGCGCTTCCCACACTCGCACCGGGGATCATGAGATCGTGGGCGCTTCCCACACTCGCACCGGGGATCATGAGATCGTGTGCGCTTCCCACACTCGCACCGGGGATCATGAGATCGTGTGCGCTTCCCACACTCGCACCGGGGATCATGAGATCGTGTGCGCTTCCCACACTCGCACCGGGGATCATGAGATCGTGTGCGCTTCCCACACTCGCACCGGGGATCATGAGATCGTGTGCGCTTCCCACACTCGCACCGGGGATCATGAGATCGTGTGCGCTTCCCACACTCGCACCGGGGATCATGAGATCGTGTGCGCTTCCCACACTCGCACCGGGGATCATGAGATCGTGTGCGCTTCCCACACTCGCACCGGGGATCATGAGATCGTGTGCGCTTCCCACACTCGCACCGGGGATCATGAGATCGTGTGCGCTTCCCACACTCGCACCGGGGATCATGAGATCGTGTGCGCTTCCCACACTCGCACCGGGGATCATGAGATCGTGTGGGCTTCCCACACTCGCACCGGGGATCATGAGATCGTGTGCGCTTCCCACACTCGCACCGGGGATCATGAGATCGTGTGCGCTTCCCACACTCGCACCGGGGATCGTGTGCGCTTCCCACACTCGCACCGGGGATCATGAGATCGTGTGCGCTTCCCACACTCGCACCGGGGATCATGAGATCGTGTGCGCTTCCCACACTCGCACCGGGGATCATGAGATCGTGTGCGCTTCCCACACTCGCACCGGGGATCATGAGTGTGCGCTTCCCACACTCGCACCGGGGATCATGAGATCGTGTGCGCTTCCCACACTCGCACCGGGGATCATGAGTGTGCGCTTCCCACACTCGCACCGGGGATCATGAGATCGTGTGCGCTTCCCACACTCGCACCGGGGATCATGAGTGTGCGCTTCCCACACTCGCACCGGGGATCATGAGATCGTGTGCGCTTCCCACACTCGCACCGGGGATCATGAGTGTGCGCTTCCCACACTCGCACCGGGGATCATGAGATCGTGTGCGCTTCCCACACTCGCACCGGGGATCATGAGTGTGCGCTTCCCACACTCGCACCGGGGATCATGAGATCGTGTGCGCTTCCCACACTCGCACCGGGGATCATGAGTGTGCGCTTCCCACACTCGCACCGGGGATCATGAGTGTGCGCTTCCGTGATTCCCGACTGGCGGCCGCCCGCGCGGGCCCCCCCGCCCCCCGCCGACGCACTGCGCCTGCGACGGATCAGGAGACTGGTCTCACTCTCCCTCTCCCTTTCCGCAACCTCCTGCGAAATGACGGTTTCACAAAAGGAGATCACCACATGGGTACGGAACCCTAAAGCAACTTATTTCTTATTGTGTGCTGCTCCAATAAAATGAATATTCGACGAAGTCAAGTGTTTTTGGCACGTTATTCATGTTCATAACGCATATTTCTCTAATATTCAAGCTCTCTACTCTATTTACAGAAACGTCGTTCGGAGCTTGGAACATTGCGTGCAGCAACTAACGCAGCTGACTGGATTGTTAGACGCCGTGCTTACCAAATGCTGCAACCTGATAATACCGGATGGTAAATCAAATTATTATTTGTTTCATCACACTGACCATTTACTAGCGTGTTACTGGCGAAGCAATTGTTTAACACGCTTGTGTGCGCAACGTGTACGCCGTGTTTTCGGAACGAAAGCGATTAACGTGAGTGTACAAGAGGGAGCAAGACAAGCAATTATATAATATTTTGAAAACGCAGAACAAACGCCGCGTAATCGCGACTAGCTCGTGTCGCACCAGCGGAGAGCACGTTCACAAATCGACTCGCTGAAATCACGCTGGCAAACCGACCGTGTGGTAACTCTCGGGCACGACATTAGCTGCGGCCGAGCGGTGGCGTACGGGGCGGCCGCGGGCCAGGCGTGGCCACATCACTGGCGGTATAAAAAATACAACACGGTACTAGGAACGAGCGAACATCGAGCGGCAAAATCAAACAAGTTTGTTCCTGTCGCTTGCGCAGTGTGTAATGAATTCTCTCAGTGTGTAACAAATGAATATATACCCGGAATGGAGTTACTGCCTGTTATTCACAGGTCATATCTTTATACAGGTTATATCTTTATCTTAGACTAGTTTCCGCCAGCGGCTTCGCCCGCGTAACATCTTTATAAATTATAACCTACGTTACTCAGTGATAATATATGTAGCATTAAACTGATAAAACAATTTTTTAAATTGGTGCAGTATTTGTTGAGTTTATTCAATACTAACAAAAGTTCCGTGTGGTGCTGGACGTAAAGAATAGTACCATCCCGTTTCTTCCCGTGGGTGTCGTAAAGGGCGACTAAGGGACTTACTAGAGAATGAGCAGCAGCCTTCTCTATGCATTTTAACACCATACTGCGATCACCAACCCGCCTGCCAAGCGTGGCGATTATGGCAAAGCCCCCCCCATTTGGTGGAGGTCCATGTCCAGCAGTGAACATCTTACAGCTGAAATGATAATGAACAAAAAAAACATCTTTTATTTTAAATATAAGTGTAGATTTATAATATTTGTGTTATTCTAATCAACCTATGTTGTTGTACCTTGTTCTCAGCACTTAGCGAAATAGAAGAGAAATACAAAGGCATCGGCACAGTGTCGCTGTACTTCCAAGTGGTGCAGTGGTTCCTGCGAGTGGGCTTACTGCCGGAGCGACACGACGGGTACAACGCACTGCCATATCCCGCACAACAACTGTACTCTATTTATAACAAGAGGTAATACTCCTATCCCCAATCATACACATGTATAAATTGTATTGTGGCGGCATCTACTGTGTATAATTGATACAACGCCACATGAGAACTACGCATTATAGACCTGACGTCACACAAACCCGCGGGACGAGTATATGTATGACCTTCCGACATCAATCGTTGGGCAGTTCCCCATCAGACACGACACCCGTCTGGTCGGAGGATCCTACCTTTTCTATGGAGGATGAGTGAATTTACACCCTTTTCCTCATGCGTCTGTAGTATAAAACAAAGTCGCTTTTCGTAGCTGTCTTTGTGACCGCGTTGTTCTTCTAAACTACAATACATTAATGTTAAACTTATATACATATATAATAATAAACAAAACACGCAGTTTTCAAGTCGTACAAAAGTGCAAAACAGGGGTGAGTCAGTGTACATACAAATTAGCAAATACATTCACACTTTGGTCTGCATTTGCAATATAAATGCAGAGATTGTGCATTAATAGTGTACTAAAACTTTGTCCAATGTGAGGATTCGAACCCAATAATAATCTACAACAACAGTAATCTACAACAACAGTAATCTACATTTAATGCTACTTTAGTGTGACTGGTATAAAAACCTTTCTAAAATTACTCATTAAAACCTAGCTATGTCGATTTCGGGTAAAAACTCATGTATGACAATGTCATAAGGTTGAAAAACCACTATCGTGAAATGCATCCAATATTTATCACGTTTTGTAATTTGTTTCAGGCGTCTAAAGCTGAATCGTTTACAAGACAACGTGCCTACAGACGAGACTGAAGCTAACAAGCCTTGTTCCCTATTGTACATTGATCAGCTGATCGAACAAGAGTTTGGTGGCGAGAGGACACATCAGTAAGTCATTATAATGTTTTATTTTCAACACCTTTTAATTTAATTTTGATTTTTTGGTTCAATTTGCTAAGATCTAATTTTACACTGATTTCGACGAGGCCAAATCCTTCTTTTGAATCCAACAGCAAGAGTATTTACCAAATCATCATAATATTAATAAGAAATCGGGTAATGTGCAGATGCAAAAATACTGTGTTAAGGTGTGACCGACTGTTTGTGTGTACTGACTGGCATACACCTCAAAGAAATATGTTTGTTTCAGTTAACATGGCAGCTGTCTTATTTAGAAATCTTTTTAATAACTTCAAGAAGTAATTTTATAATATTTTTGTAGAATGTGGCTAAAAGGTGGCAGCGAATGCAACGGCCTCTACCCTCCTCCCTCACTGTACTCGCTGCTACGTCTGTACCTCTTACCTGACATCGCCGAAGAACATAAGCACTCGCTGGTACTCTACCTCCTTGTGGATTACTCTATGGTTTATGATGAAGTCAGGTGAGTCTTTCTTATCAACAGTTTTTGGGATAAATAACTCTGGTTTCTGTAAGTTTTGTGATTGGTTAACTAGATTGTAGTATTTTTTAATTTGAATAAAAAGACTTATATTGAATATAGAATTTATATTGCCATATGGTGGCGCTGATGCGTTCAATGATTGGTGCATGCTCACGGCTTGCTTAATACATATTTACTCAAAACTATGTTTTGAGGGACGTTTAAAATTGTTTACACTGATGATATTTCATAAAAAATATGTGATATTTTTGGAATATCCTGAATATGAGTAACATCCTGCCGATGATTTGGACTAATAAATGTTTATTTACCTCTACTGCTGAGCATGAGGTCCTGGGTTCGATTCCCAGGTCGGGCAGTGTTATTGGGTTTTTCCGTCTGGAATTTCTCAGTAGCAGCCCGGAGGCCAGATTTGTGACCGGTTGATGGCAATAGGCTAGCCCCCTATTACATAGGACTTAAAATATCTGGCGAAATGAGTTTGTTCTATAGGTACACCTCTGCCTAACCCTTCGGGAATAACAAGAGTGTTGTTATCACCTTCTGCGAAGCAGTAATGCTCGCGAAGGAGGAGACAGAGCGCGCGAGGGAGAGACAAATGTCGCGCCCTCACGCCCCTAGCCGCCGCAGGAGACGCCCCGGGCGTCGGGAGTCGCGAGCCGACTTCGCTACCCCCAAAAAAACAAAAAAAAGGAGTGTTGTTTCGTATATATGTTTATTTATTGACAGGTATGAAGCCGTGATTCGTAGACTGATGCAGTTCCCTACAATGTTCGGTCTTAGCAACACAGCTATAAAGGCCACGCAAGCCTTCTGGCATCTTGACCACAGGGATTTTGATGTAAGTCTGCCTTCGCTATCATAAGTACCATCGAAGAAGTTCATATCTATGCACCGTAAGGACTATTTCTGCTTGCAGTGCTCGGCCGCCATAGAACCGGGGCGGTAACAGATGTGGTCATCGCGTTTACGGGATTTTGTTTTCAAATTGCTTAGATATGAAATTTTTCGATGGTACATGGAGGATTACTGAAGATAGGCCTGTTAGTGGATAGGGAGGTGGCTTATTTGCATGCACTACCATTTCGGACCAATTCAGACACTAATCTACATGGTCCTCACATGGCTTGACCAAGATTATGTCTGAACTTTAAAAGAGACTGTGACCTCTGACTTTGTTTCGGCCTTTCTTCTCAGAGTAGTCAGATAGGAAATACCAACCTCATCTAGCTTATTTTTAATATTTTTTGATATGTCGTTTAAAATTGATTCCGATATCCTATTTACAGAATAAACAATTTCATTTCACTTCATGGTTATAATAATTCACTTTCAAATATACATAATATTGAGGTTAATTTTTCACAAGTGGTATATAAAATAAAACCAAAAAATATAATTGTAAAGATCTTTTTAAAAACAAGCTTTTAAATATTATTTTCGTATCTGTACCGTTGATAGCTGTGGAGTTCCTTCGTCTGGAACCAATCCTGGGTGTAGAATCAGGTCATGCATCATAAAAAAAATGCATTGTCTTCAATACTGAACCGACATGTAAAATTTCAACTCCGTAGGATAAGAGGAATTGGTTTTACTTCAGCTTGCAAGATTTGACCCATAACTAACTAATTAATACGGCAAGTTAAATAAAAGCTTATGATAAGTTTAGACTCATTGACTTTTGCGCTTTGTAAAGATATTGCCATCTTCAGTCAGGTTAATCAGCCAAGTGAAGTATACTAATGAATTCTCCCTTTCCACAGTTCGCCCTCGACCAACTCCAATGCCTAACCGGCAACACGCTTTCCGACTGGCAACACAACGTAGTCCTCTCCACCTTGCTCGCCCAAAAAAAGACACAGGCAGCTCTCCAATACTTACACGTTCGCAAACCTGCCCCCATACAGAACATACGCGACAGAGACGGCGATGTAGCGTCCTGCTCTATCCGGGTCAATGACCACGACAAGCTGGAAGATTGGCAGTCTTGTTGCAACCTGTACTTGGCAAGGGGGCTGGTGTTTGAAGCGCTGGATGTGATACGGATGTGTGTTCTCAATGCGGGTAGTGTTGATGATAAGGTTACTGTGTTGCAGTTCTTTTTTAAAGGTTAGTGATGTTTTGCTTTATGTTTGTATAAGTCTTGTGTATTATTTATTAGTAACGTATTTTTGACACACAACAAAAAGCCGCAGATAAATTAATTTGATGGTATTTTTACTCCACATATTGATTTTCTTTGTTTTTTAATCGTGCAAGCAATTGCAGACATGTTGACGCGGAAAAAAGAATGTGATGTGACGCAATTTCAGAAAAAAGTAAACCGATTTCATCTAACTTTATATTACAGCTAAACTAACCGCAATTGAACTGATTCCGACAATAAGTTGGAGTTCACCATATCGGAAAAATTATAAACGGTGGCAGAGACATCGACGAGCTAACTGTTACCATGGATTCAGTACATGATTGCTACCCCCTGCGTAAAATTGTTTTTGACCAAAAATTTCATCTCCACGGTCTATCATGTGCTGAATACATGGTTGATGTTCCTGCCACCCTGAATTATCTTATTCACTAAACAAGTCAGTAGCACTCAGAATATATTTTCTACAGGTTGTCGAAACACGGGGAATCTAGCCAAAATACTGCAAGTGACAATGTCGCCGTTTGAAGAAGAGATGTTCGTGAAATATCTAGAAGATTGTCACGAACCGCACACGTCTGATATACTAGTCATGTATTACTTACAACAGTCTAGGTAAGTTAGTTTTTTACGTCTAACTCTTTTAAAATATTACCGATTTCAGTCGAAAAAAGAGGCACAGCTTGCCTATCAATAAATCTCAGATTGGTGATGAATTCTTTTAGAATCTTGAGCTTTTTTCTCTCGTTGTTGCAATTTTTTGTTTTTTTTTAAATTGAAGTTTATCTTCACAAAGCTGATACGGCGCTATAAAGTGACCTCTTAAATAACCCCTATTATTATTAACTGACATCGAATAAGAGGATTATCCAAGGGAAAGGAATAAATAAATGAAATGCACCGACCCCAGCGTGGTTTAACCAGACTCGATAAATCGAATGAACCCAGGGTTTGCACAAGCTCCTAGAGCTTCATGGTTCTTGGTACATTCCATATCAAGGAGTAGACCGGGGGGCGCGGTAATGGTAGGGAAGACGTGACCTTAGGATATGGACGGATTTGCGAGTCGTAACGGATATGCATCCTTTTTTTTTTTTGGGGTAGAAAATTTTCAAATAACTTCTCCCGCTCTGGTCGGAGCGGAAGGGCGTCTCTTACTGACTAAAACCCACCGTGTTCCTTCAGTTGCCTGTACGTTGCCAGTGGCCACGATATCCCTTTCGGACTTTCCCGCGACCCTGGCAGGCATCGGTCCTAACGGACCCGTTTAGTTGGTGCTGACATCTCTTTGAGGCGAGCGTGGAAAAACGCGCCGTCGCTGATCCTTATTGGATGGCGAGCTACCCAATGCTCACCGTCCGCAAGCCCATCGGATATGCATCCTAGAGTCAATATAAATAAAAACTTTCCCTAATCTCAAGTTAATTATTTTTTATCAACAGATACCTAGAAGCAGAACGCTACAACAACAAGTTAAAACAACAAAAACCTCGAGCCAAAGACGTGTCAACCTCGGTAGAGTCGCTATTCGACATGATGGACAGAGACAGCGCTAGAGACGCAATCGTGGAAGTGGTGTGCGCATCTCTACCGGCCATCGCTAACACGGTCGCGCATTACGCGCTGGACAGTAGAGATGTAGAGCCGCATGGTACGTTACAGAAGATTTTCAAGCATTAGAGTACTCAACCACTCAAAAAATTTGTCAAAAATGTCCTCGATTTTAATAAAATTCTTTCTATCCGTTTCTTACGTTCTATCAAAAAGATACAAGTCATCTTTTGCTGTTTTTTTTTTTACCTTTTACTGAATCATTCAATTTTGTTTTCAGTTTTTGCACCAAAGCCGATGTCAGTATACGTAAAGGCGAAATCGCCTAAAAATACTTTTACATACAAATCATCGTTTATTCAAGTGAGTTTCCTCAATTTTATGTTTTTTTTTAAATATACATTTATCATATTTCATTTATTTCGGATCACACATAAAAGTACACACAATTTAAAAGAGTAACCGTGGAGTTTCTTGCCGGCTCTTCTCCATAGGAAACGACCAATTGGAACCGTGCACCTAGCTTCTGACGTTTCATAAGTGCCCTTGTAGGTTTACGTGAAATAAAATATTTTGAATTTTGAATCCATATAGTATTAGTAACAAGGACATAAAAAATATGTTAGTATAACTTATAAACTAACGTAAGAACGCTAATAATTACGTGGTTCAACACATGTTGGCACATGCCTCCACACCCATTGCCTAATAAAGGAACTGTCCACCTTGTTATATAATGTACTATCTGCGTCCCGCGCTTCATCCCGCATTAATCTCGATCCCGTGGGAATATCGGGATGAAAGGTATCCTATGTCCTTTTCCAGGTCATGGTCTACCCATGTGCCAAATTTCATCAAAATCCGTTCAGCCGTTTTCGCGTGAAAGCGTAACAAACAAAGTTACTTTCGTATTTATAATATTAGAATTTACGATGATGTTGCAGCTTCCCATCCATAATTGACGAGACCCTCTTTCGCATTACGCATTAAAATCAGTGATATGGGCTTCCATGGGTTTTAATGAACTGTTTGTTTTACTGAATCTGTTATTGAAATATATGAACATCATGGGTTATGGAAATGCGAAATCGTCATGATTGAAATGACATGAAACGGTATAAACGCACATATGACTCAAAATAAATACTAGTATGCAAATCACCTTTTTTATTGTAACTGTATTATTCCTAAAGACTGTACGGCCTACATAAAACTATAAATCTCTACCATGACGTCAGAACATACACAGATGATGCTTTTGTAAAAATAAAACTTCTCGGCCCACGTTTATGTGAACAATGAACTCAGTTTCATAGTTCAAAATATTCATTATAAACACTATCTTCAAGCCAGTTATTGTATTTTGAATTTCATTCCGCCACACGTAAAGTTCTAATACAAAATTCACAATTTAGAACCGGGTTTTACGTCAGAGAACTTTGTCGAAATAAAAAAATGTCTCGATGGTCTAACGATAACCAGTAATAAGTCCGTATGTTATTTTTTTAATAGGATACCATAGAGAATGCGAGTGAAACATGGATGTCGAAGCCAAAGATGCGCAGAGGCATCAAACGTACGCTAAATATTGAAGACACGCCGTTTATCTGCACTCCGAAGTTGTCTAGGACTAGAAGGTAAATATACTTTTTTTATTTACTAGCTTCCGCCAGCGGCTTCCCTCGCGTGATATCTTTGTAAATTATAGCCCATGTTACTCTGCGATAATATTACTACTGGTGAAAGATTTTTTTTTATCGGTCTAGTAGTAACAAAATCACAAATCTTTTCTCTTTATAACATTAGTGCAGACTAGCGACCCGCTCCCCTGCTTCGCACATGCGTAATGGCTACACGTCAAAACATCAAAATTTATGTGCTACGTCACTTTCAGTTCAATATTAATGCTCTAAATGATGGTGAAAAACACATCAACATCCATTGTGTAGTTTGGAAGATTTAAGAGCATTTATTCTGAAAGTGGGCAACGTAGCAAATAGATGTCAAATATTTTGACTGTTTTGATTAATCTGGCAATATTACTGTATGGAAATAAGAAATATGGCTAACTAGTGAACATTGATTAAGAAATGCAATAATTCATATTGTAACACCGAATATTTAGTTTTAGGTGTAACAAAAGTATTAGGAAACTTTCCAAATGCCTTTTTTACAGCTAAAACGGGTACAAAATCAAATTCAGTGTTATAATTGCAATTCATTATTAATATTCTAGTTCGCTAGTTTGCCACATTTCTTATTTCCGTTTAGTAATATTACCAAAATAAAAAAAACAGGTAAATTTTTGACAGCTATTTGCGACGTTGCCAACTTTTAGGATATACGCTCTTAACGGCCACACAGAGAGACACGAAAAAATAAGTTGTTTTATACTATGTATTGATACAAGGGGAATTTGAAATAACTTAAAACCTGAAAACTACGGGGATATTACGTAACACATAAAATAATGATCGCAATGAGTTTCATTCTGACAGTTCACACACGTCCATTGCGTTATTTACGCTGTTTAATAGATGATTTTTTTAAACTTATTTAGCAATGGATTTGCAATATTCTTCAAAACTCTCGATTTGTGATTGAAAGACTGTTACGTAATTAGGTCACTGGTCATTGAACTCAATTATGAAAATATTTACAGTACGATACAACTTACATTTAGCATAAATTTGTATACATTCATTTCAATTTTACAAATGTATTTTGTTTTATGACTTAACAAATTACTGCGTTTGCGTAAAGATAATTTTCACCTAAAGATTGGTGATTCTGAAGGCGCACTCAGGTCAGATGGTGATCGGTTTTACGAATTTTGTCGATGCTACATCTAAGCTATGTCGTACTGTACTATGATTTAAAAAAACAACCTGCTCTTTCAAGGATTTTTTTTGTAGCATAACTCAACAAAATGCAAGGGCTTTTTTTATGCATTTTTGCAATACTCGTTTTGCACATTATTTATTAAATTCAAGTCCATTTTCATCTATGTATGATACAAAGAGATATTGTCGCATAAAATTAAACCAAAATGTTTTAACAATCAACTGTAGTGTAAAAATAGTTTTTGGTCATTCTAAAGAGTAAACCTAAATAATAATAAATAGTAATAATAAGTTTCGGCCCCTCGTACGCCTTCCAAAGGTCCCCCAGGGTCCCGAAAACGAGACGAAAAAAAAAAATTACGCCATTTCTGCGCATCACTGTTTAAAAACGCACTACATCAAACTGGTTGCTTATTTAATTATGTATTTGTTATTTTTTATAATACTGATTTTACATTCTGTGATTTCTTGAACTCACACACTGACTTATTAGTATTACTTGTTAAAATGTTAGGAATATCGTATAATTTTACAATGTTTGTAAATATGTGAGCACCATGTATCTATCACATATTTAATTTATCTGTAATTGCTTTATTTTTCATTCTTTTTTACCTATCGCGGTATAGTAATCTTATTCTAGATGCATCGTCTTCACATATAATTATATAATTAATGTATACAAAATATTCTAAAAACATTTTAAAAGAGTAACGGTGGAGTTTCTTGCCCATTCTTCTCCATACGAAAACTACCTTTTGGAAGGGGCGACTAGAATCAATTCTATTTTTTGTAAACTTGACGTTCATAAGTGCCTTTTATCTGCCTAATTGAAATAAATTGTTTGACTTTGACTTTGACACTAAATAGCAAACACATTCACTTTTTCATCCAGTGAATCACCACTAAACTATTAAAAATACTATTATATTTATCAATAATAGCGAAAAACTGTGAAAACATGTAAAGGCATACAAAACGTTGAAAACCGACATCCTTTTTGTCTCGTCAAAATTTAATTTATGTCATTGAAATAAGTGATTTGACATAATAATAATTATCGACAATATGTGTAGAGGAATTACACATTAGTGGAAAAAAACTATAATGTCATCGGTGTATTAACTGGATGACTTTTTTACCCTCTGGAAAAAATAGAGTATAATAGGTGATCGTTAGATGCTTTTGGAGTCGATATTTTTATTCCGAAAAAATGGTTTATTACGTATGAATTAATCTATCAATAAAACTACAAAATTAAAGTAAACTTCTCATACTAACATAATAAAAAGAAACGGCAAACATCGGCTTCCAGTCTAACTGGATGCAACTGAGTTCCAGAATTTTACATGGAGCGACTGCCTATCTGACCTCCACAACCCAGTAATTGGTCTGAGATTGGTAATAGTGGTTATTAAACTTTCGGGCTTCTGACCATCCGTAACGACTGTCAAAGATTCACGAATGATAGCCGGGACCAATGTCTTAACGTGTTTTCCGAGGCACGGAGGAGTTTCGGTATGTAAAGATGGTCACCCATTCATGGTTCAACCCTGGCAAGCGTTGCTTAACCTGATGGATCGACCCGTGCGGCTGTTATTACTTAAAAATTCTCTACGAAATTATTTGTAACATCGATAGCACCAGCACTTATAATTTATTCTACCGCATCACTAAACCGTAAACAATTTCGACCATTATTGTTAATATCGTTTGCAAATTTGAAAACGACGGAGTATACAATAGGCCACCGTGTGGCATAATCACCTGTGGTTACTTGCAATTTTAAAGTCAAACACTTCTTTTTTGTCTTTATTAGTGCCATCGTCATCGTCGTGTCACGTGAAGTTTTACCAACTATTTTGTTATTGTTTATTACCTACTGCCCGTCTGCGATCCAGGATATAAAGTAGCCTATGTTCTTCTCCAGGTCATGGTCTACCCTTGTGCCAAATTTCATCCATATCCGTTCAACCGTTTGAGCGTGAGGGCGTAATAAAATATAAGTATAGCGTGGATAATTACTATCTCGTTAGTACGTTCCCGTGGAGTCATTTCCAAACTCTCACGCAGTGGAAGTCGGCGGCAAAAGCTAGTTATTCATACTTGAAACTCTATAGCACCATTATCTATCAATATTCTTATCACAAACATCGCGATAAGATCACAATTGCACTTCCAAACATAATTGCATTGTATCCATGTAACTCTTAACTAATTCAAAGTATGTTTTATTTTCCTTAGCATATTATCCTCTGAACAAAAGCCATCAGAGTCGACACCTCCAAAACGCGCTCGTTTAGATCTGACGGGGACTCCCAAAACTCCTAAGATGAGTAATTCGTTCCACGTCAGTGAAAAACTGAGCAGTCAGATGTCGATACTGTTGGATATGCCGGATGTTCAGAGTCCGGACTGCAAGATGTTTACTGAGAGGCCTGGTACTCCACATAGTATTTTGAAGGTATGTTGACACTGTCTAAATTCAACCTACTACAGTTTGTGCGTAGCAGTTTTTTTTCAATATAAAAAACTCATTTCATTAACCTCTGCTCGACAAGATTTTGAGACGTGACACATCAGCTGACTCGACGGGGTGTTGCGTATTACGTCATGAAATTCAGGAATTTACATCAACTTTTAGCATTCGAATTTATTAAGAAACATATGTTACCGTGCTTATTATATACAATAAGTTTGTGGCAAATATCTTTAATTATATGTTGAAGTCAGTCAAACCGCGTCAGTACACTAAGAAAGTTGCACAGAAAAGGTATTACTAAACCTATCCAAAAGGTAGGCTATTTAAATTCGCTGAAAATATGTACATAAGCAACCTACTCTCTTGCTGCAAATATGCAAAAGGGAATAATAAAGATATTAGCATTCTCTCTGCATTCTTACTTTTACCATTTTTCATACATAAACGACATGAAAAAGACGATCAAATCTTGATAAAAATTACTGAAAATTGTGTTGCGACGTGACACTTCTTAGTGCTGCCCGTGTACTCAATTTTCTTATTTCGATTCAAAAGTTGCATTCATCCTAATCGATACTTGCAATGAAATCGAGCATAAAATAATAGTAGAAACTGAATAAAAACTCTTTGGTATATTTCCCATTTATTATTTTATTTTTGATAGTATTAATTTTATTTGTAAGTACATGCACGTACAGTGTGGATAGGGAGTAACTTTTTAGGGTTCTGTACGTACGAATAAAAAAAGAACCCATAAAGGATCACTGGTGTGTCGGTCTGTCGCTTGGTCTCAGCCAATTTACTCCGAATCTACTGGATCGATTACATTAAAATTTGGTATACATATGAATTTCTGTGACCCAAATACGGATGTGTAACGAAAATAAATGTATTTTGAATATGGGGTCACTTATTTAGTAGTAAATTAAAAATTAAAGCTGTGTGCCGTGTGAAATATGAAATGAAAGGGCTTGTTGTTGTGAGGGTCACAATTTAAAAAAAAAATTAATCTAAATTATTTTTGGAACGAAATTCTTAACGCGGCTTCCGGTAGGAGTAAATTGGCAGAAATCGTCACGCGAAAAGTGTTCATACTTGCGACTGTCTTCTTCTAATTTGATAGAGATAGAGAGAGAGAAAATGTGAATTTGGTCAAAATGTCACAAGATGGTGGCTGCGAAAATTTTCTAATTTTTCGTCGTGGGTGTCGTTTTCACGGTTTTACAGGGTGTTAAAGCCGATAGTGACGTTAAAATGTAAATCCAAGATGGCTGATGATTTTCAATTTTTTCATGGTTGGTTTTTCGGCTGGTTGTCAGATTTTCGGGCTTCTGACGACCTGTAACGCCTGTCAAAGATCCATGAATAACAGCTGAGATCAACGGCTTAACGTGCTTTCTGAGGTACGGAGGGGTCTTGGTATGTAAAGATGGTCACCCGTCCACGGACCGACCGCGACAAGCGTAGCTTAACGTGATCGATCGACCCGTGCGGCTGTTATAACTTAGGTACAAGCAGGCGGTATAATGCAATAAAACATAATAATGTTTATTTATTAATAAATCTAATAATACTTTACAGACTCGCAGAAACTCGGACATGGATAGAGAAGCTCCTTCTCCTGTAGACTCGCGGTACCTCGGAGAGAGTGACGACGAACTGCTGGACACTGCCAGCAACCACACGCATTACAGCGACGCTAACAAGTATGTTTTTATATTTGCTTCAACATCGTCATAGCATTTTCTCAAATACTACATTTTTACCACTCACTAGTAAATAGGGCAAGGTTATGGTTAACCGGATACTACTGAAGATTGACGTTTTAGTAGAGGCGACTGGTCTGGTCTGGACTGGACAAGCTATACTATCCTTGGATAGCAGGCTAACAAGGCGCTTATTACACCAGGACAGAATCGGCCTGCGTCTGGTGACGGGGACCATCACGGGCCACTGCTCGCTAAACAAACACTTCCGCACAATGAGCATACCGGACAGTCCTCTGTGCAGGGCGGGCATGGAGGCTGAGGAAACCGTCGCGCACGTGCTCTTTGAATGCACAGGCGTCACCCAGAGTAGAACTGAAACCCCCGGGTCGCCCAGATCTTTCACAGATGTTCTGAACAGACCAGGAGCTTTAATTAACTTCTGGAGGGAGGTGGGCTGGTTGGAATAACCACCAAACGGCCGCCATGGCCCACGCTCAATGGTCCATCTGACGGACTAAGTGCGGAAACCAAACCCTATAACATAGAACATAGAGGCGACTGGTATTGAGAATTGCTAGAACGAACTAAAAGTAAGTTGTAGAATCCGGTTTTAGGCCCACCTAGGCTGCTCAATTAATTGTCGGTCAGATCAAGGCATAACAGTGTTGCAGTTTACCGAAACCGACTTGAAACATTTACAGATTAATTTTATAGATTTTCTGACTTTTCTAAATGATCTTATCGTGTACAATCCGAGGTGTTAATATTACCGCCATTCAGCCCAGCTATATAAGACTCTAACTTCTACATTTTAAATAATATTGTTTTTTTTTCTTAGTAAGCATATCAGTCTGATTATTTTTCATTATTTTTCAGACATCTCCGCTTCACAATCCCAACTGCCTCGGAATCCGGATCAACGCCGTCTCCTCCACCCACATCGAATATGGACCCGCCACACGTACAACGTGCGAAGGAGATGGAGCGATTCGCGTCCGCTGTGCATGAGAAAGAAATGGATGTATCTGTTGACAGCTTTGTTACTACCACGTCGCATGCTATGGTGAGTCGTAGTGTAGGCAAAGACTTGCTATTATTGCTAATGAAACAGGTTATACTCGTACAATATGTAAAAAGAACCTGTCCGATCCGAAAGTGGCACATAGGTACTGCAATAACATTACCAAAAAGTAGTATATAAATGATTATTATTGAAAATAAAAAAGTTATTGCTATTTAAAATTCACATTTGTTGTACCAGACTTACTTATTAGCAAATTTTCAACAGGGGTCATAAGTTATGACTTTTAGACGTGAGAGTCAAAATGGCGGGTGTACCATAGCGAATTAAATTATACCAATTACCAAACAAATGTACATAAAACATACTATTTTGTACCTAGCTCTAAAAAATCTGTACCTCCTTCAGAACGAAATTATTTCGAAACTAAGGTACACTCGTGTTAGTCCGCTCACATACCTCAGGCGTGACTATCAGTCGCGCACAGACTATAGTACCATCGTTCCTGCAGACGTAAAGCCAATATTTCCGAGACTCGTCTTATCAAAAGGAACTCCACTGAACAACGATTACTCTATTAAAAAAATAAAGTTCACTAACAACTTGTAATGAACAAGTTAACAGCGACGCAACGGTAAATATGCTCAGCAAGTTCACTTGTTGCAAGTTTGGTCAAATAAAACTGTCAACTTGCACAACAAAACAAGCCAGTAGACGACGTAATTAAACCATTAAAATTAAATGACTATGACATATTATTGATTTGCCAAAGAAAGCTTTTATTAATAAAAATACATTTCTTTTTAGACTGAGACTCATCCATTGGAATCGCCACCTAAGAAGTTAGCTACCGAAGAATCAGTCAAGTCTAGAAAATATTTCAAAGATACAGTACGCGCCAGGCGATCCCTCTCAATTTCAGTCAACAGCAGTTTATCTGATGATCCTAATACCTCAATAGAAAGCATAGCAGACATTCCCGTCACCCTTATAAACCCACGGTATTCAGGCGAAAAACGTACCAAACAACCATCAGAAACAAGTGAACATCAATATGATATCGAACAAACAGATTCAAATGTCGAACGATCGGTCATAGACATGAATGTCACTGGTGTGAAAGAGACGTTGATGGCCGAAGAGAGGCGGGAATTGCCGAAGACGCCTAAAGGCAGGAGGGGGATTAGAGCGGCTAGTGAGAGTACGCCTTTGGTTAATAGGTGAGTTTACTTATGTTGTTTTTTAAACTATTTATATAGTATTTAATTGACTCTGGCGTGACTTTGCGGAAATCCATTATAAAATACAATAGACGACGTATATTTAATAATCTTATCTGTTTAACTGTTCTTAAAGAGTCCTAAACAACCCTTTACGAAATCGACACGTGGTTCACCTCTCAACGAGGCATCCTCAGGATGACGATTGACTTGTTGCGAACCCGGATCCGACGTGTGGCGCCCGACAATCCCACTTATATAGGATTACTGTCCCGCCCAAGTATTCCAAGAAGGTCACCTTTGTTGGGTTTGTTCGCAGCCCCTTATCGCGCTGATAACGATCCTAGCCGAGGTGGGCGGGGCAGTAATCCTATATAAGTGGGGTTGTCGGCCGAAGTGGTTTTGGAGATTACCCCCAACATACAAATAAACAAATTTTACTTCTTTATAATATTATTATTAGCAAAAGACTGGTATAAAAGCTGCATCCTTTTATACTGGAAGCCGATCCCAACATACTTGGGGAAAAAGCCTAGTCAGATGACGATGCTCTGCTTAGGATATTTGAGGAGTTTTTTCCCAGATCATAATATAATTCTTTTTTTAATTGATTGCTTCTGCGGCGGCACCTACATCGCCACATGCGAACTACGCATCAAAGACCTGACGTCACATAAATCCTGCATCGCGCAATTAGAGTTTACTGCGCGATGAACATATATACAAGCTCCCGACTTCAACCTCTGAGCAGTTGCCCGCCAGACACGATACCGGACGAGTGAACTTTACATCCTGTTCCTCATGCCACTAAATTTCTTTTGGGTTGGGTTAATCTTGATACTTAACTCTGATTATTTCCTTACAGAAGTAGACCTACAACGCCTGAACGAGTAGATTCGCCTGTAGCAACACCATTACGCAGTAGCAGAGTAATAAGGTAAGAAAATAATGACAATACAACCCTATCATATTCAGAGGAGGCTGCCTAAATTGTAAGTTAATTTGCATTAATATTCTGAAACAGTTACGCATACAATCAAAATGGAACTTAATTATATGATTTATTGGATCTTTTTCTTTCCATGTACAAGACAGTTACGTAATTCTAACATTTTCGCTCGATTATTTTTTTATTCGAAAATCATGTCTTTTTTTAAAGATTATTTAAATAAAATGAAGATTACTCGGCCTTTATATCTAATATCAGTATTCACAGTAAGAAAATATAGTTTATTATCCAGCCAGATCATTATATTTTTTCTCTAGATCAAATATTACTTTAGTTATAAACGAAATAAGAATTGAGACTTACGCCGTTTAGTTTCGTGATCGAACACGATCAAAGAGCACACGCGATATTCAACTTTATTACTATTATTGATGTGTTAGCGTTAAGCACATAGTGGAGTGGCGGGGTGCATGGGGGCGGAACTTGCGTGGAAATTGTCTTTTAGAGTGCCTGGTCTTAATGTGCAATGCTGTAGTAATACATCAATTGTTTTGTTTTATCGACATATCAATCTGCCTAAGCACCTGCCTATTGTAATTGATGTTTCCCTTCTCGCAAACTTCAAACAAAATTACTTTATCATGTCATCATTGGCAATTTTCTTATTGAAATCTTAAATGTACCATTTTTGTGTATATGGAACTACGTTGTAGCTGTTTATTGTCCCATAATAAATAAAATAAAAATAAACAAAATATCTTGACGAGTAGCGAAAAACACGTAACAGAAAGTGCTTGACCACTCTAACTAAGATTGAAATGAAATTAAATTAAATCTTATAATATCAAGATATAAATTCACATACAACTTTAAATAAATACATACAAAGACAACGTAATACATATACAATACCATAAATATAACACGTTCACATTACACACGTCACTTGCACGTTATAAAACGTAAGTGCCTTTTCACACGTCCCGGTTGTTGGCTATATTTTTTTTGTACGGGCATTGGTGTTATCCTTCGCCAGTACGTGTGAAAGATCACCAACATGCCCATATACTTAGCCAACCGGGACGTGTGGTAAGGTACTAAAGGTCTGTTTTTGCTTTAAGACCAATGTGACACTTATAACTATACTAGAATCTTTTGGCACGTGGCCAAAATCGGAACTAATGCCGCCATCTTGCATTTCCAATACATATTACAAAACAATTGCACAAAAATGTTACCAACAGCGCCCCCCTGTCAACGACATTCGAGCGCCAAAAGATCGTTGTAGCAATGTAGCGAGAAACAAATATAGTAACGTAGATCCATATATTCGTGCAAAATTCACAAAAGACTAACTTCTACATTATGATAGGAGCCGGTCCCGAACACCAGAGCTAAGTCCGCGCACTTCGCCATTAGCGCCCATACCCGAGCAGCCCAAACAGGAAACTGAAAGCGAACCGCACGCGGAGAGGACCACGCTCAGTGTTCCTAGACAACTCAGGTATTTACAAGATTTTTTGGGTTTTAAACAATATTTTTTTTACAGTAAAGGTCTACTAAATTATATAGGAAGTCCATCTCAATCTACGAAGTGTATATTTTAGAATAGATAATAATAACTAATAACATAAAATCACGCTTTTAGGCAGTAGCGGTATGGTTCCATCGCAGACACTGGTGCGGTGGTGAAACACTTTTCAACCTTATTGCTAAAGGCATAAGGTTGAAAAGTGTTGACACACTGTAAAAAAGGTATCCAAAGGAAATGGTAGTAAAGGTGTGCAAGTGCAGCAATATCTAAATATTTTAGGCAAACAATCTAATCTGAATAATTTCTAAGACGTCTTTTTTGACATTGTTAGATTTAGAAAAGCTGGATACTCTTAATCTAAACTAAAGAAAACCGAAAGAACACAACTCCTTTTCTGAAAAATATATATCGGTATAAATGCAGATAAACAATCTATAATATATTTACACTGTGGCGTTGAAATTTTTGATTTGATTCGATGTTCTCAAAAGCAAAAATTTCGTCGTATCAAAACGTATGGAACAGCAGATTTTTTTTTAATAAAAGACGAAATATTTATGTATATATATAGGACGCGTCTATTAAGAGCCGAGCAAAAAGAAAAAAGTCAAAAAGAAGCAAAAACGAAGTAATAGCGCGGGCGGGAAATGTGACTGTTATTTTAGTATATCTTGGTGTCTTACGACTTCCACGCGAACGAAGTCGCGGGCAGAAGCTAGTACAAAAAAAGTGTGTTAATAGAAACACGATGTTCTCAAAATCAAAATTCAATAGACGACGATATTTAGTTACCAAGCGCCGAACGCAGTGTGTGTATCACTGCGTTCGGCCCTTGGCATGGCAACACGTCGTATCCGGGATCGCAATAAGTCAATCGTCATCCTGAGGATGCTTCGTTGAGAGGTGAAACACGTGTCGATTTCTTACAGGGTTCTTTATGACTCTTTCAGAACAGTTAAGCTGATTAGGTCACTTAATATACGTTGTCTATTGTATTTTATAATAGATTTCCTCGAAGGCACGCCTGAGGCTATTAACTATCTCAAAATATACACCCTGTTTTTACCTGCAAACGACCATTAAAAACCTATTTTTATTTTGTTCAATACAGAAGTCGATCGCGCACTCCCGAGCGTCTCGACAAGGGCGTGTTGGAGTCTCCCAAACTTGAAGCTATCAACGAGTCGCCTACTCGGTCTTCTAACACCGAGTCGTCTGCTTCGTCATCACCGTCGCCACGTCGCAGTTTGAGGTAAAAACTATTTTAATTTTATCGAATTATGCAATCCGTAAAACACAAGATTGGTGCCTGAATCCACTAGACGGAGCCGCGGTTAACCACAAAGGAGATAACTGGACGACTTGGACGTCTTCCTTAGGAACATAAAAAGGGAGGATCGTGAGATGTCGTGTCTGGTGGACAACTGCCCAATGATTGATGTCGGGAAGTTGTATATATGCTGATCGCGCGGTAAACGCTGCTTTCGTGATGCAGGATTTCTGTGACGTCAGGTCTTTGATGCATAGTTCGCATATATGGCGCTGTAGAATCGCCATCTGTAGAAGGAATGAAGGGAGGTCTTTGCCCAGCTGTGGGATAGTTAAGGCTAGCTATAATAATGATGCCATCTGTAAAACTTGTAACATTTCACTGGTATCAAACTAGTAATAATGCGTCACTTTTATGCTTCGTCGGTTAATCGTCCAACACAATCATATAGCACATGATCACTCAGCACAGTTTGAAACTTCTATATATACCTACTAGCTGACCCGGCGAACTTTGATTCGCAATCAATCAAAATATATAAACCCTACATACCCTACCTACCTACCTACCCTACCTACCCTACCTACCTACCTACCTACCTACCTACCCTACCTACCTACCTACCCTACCTACCTACCCTACCTACCTACCTACCCTACCTACCTACCCTACCTACCTACCTACCTACCTACCTACCTACCTACCTGCCTACCTACCTTAGGGGTATGAAAAATAGATGTTGGCCGATTCTCAGACCTACTCAATATGCTCACAAAATTTCATGAGAATCGGTCAAGCCGTTTCGGAGGAGTACGGGAACGAACATTGTGACACGAGAATTTTATATATAAGATATTATAAATTAAAGTCGCTTTTCGTGTTTGTCTGTGGAACCGCGTTGTCCTAAACCACGCAACAGATTTTGATGAGGTTCGCACCATCGTAGGAGAGAATTTATTCCATAAGGTTTATAGGTATAATACGATAGTATTAAAGTTACATATAACTAAGAAATCTCGATGTTTTGTCAAGTCGTAAAAACTGTGCGAAGCAGGAGCTTGTCGTTTATATTAAACGTCTGTACAACTTGACGGTCGGAACACGAATGCCGTCCGCAACGCAACTTCAATCTTATGGTTATGACGTTAGTCAATTGAGATACTTAATACTTATTGTTACGTACTTCTGTTTGCTAACTGACGTCAAACTAGCCACCATTTAATATTAATAAACGGAATTATAATAGAATAAAAATAGAGTAAGTAAATAAGATTGTTTACAGTTCTGATATTTGCGAGTTGAATGGCCAATCGCATTGGAGAGGCCTACTGGCAGATGATGCTCAAGCAATCTGTAATTAGGTCCACATCTTTCATATGTTTTGTTTCGTTCGAAAAGACACTGTTGTTAGCACACCGCGGGCAAAGGCTAAGCGTATGCTGTGACGCAGGTCTACGCAGCGCAGGGCAGAGCAGATTTTATATGGTTAGGTTTATTATTTATCAGGACTAGTATGTTGAGACGCAGGTGACGCAGGTCCACGCAGCGCAGGACAGAGCAGATTTTGTAATGCATCAACGTACTGACAGCTGCGTACGCTGCGGCGCAGGCACGTGTGACGCAGACATGTGTCTGTATTGCTCTGCGTCTCGTTGTAGAGCCTGCACAGATTTCTGCGCGACGCGTGCAGGTCGTCACTTGTTTTTTACCACTGATTCATAATTTTTTTTCAATGACAGATTGTTTGTACTAGCTAGGACGCGGATGTGTCTGTGTAGCTGCGTCGCAGTATGCGCTCGCGGCCTATGTCTGCCTCGCCTGCCCTACCCTGCAAAATCTGTACTGTGATGTGCTGCGTCACCTGCGTCTCAGCATACGCTTAGCCTAAAAAAGCCGTTGGCATTTCAACAATTTGGGATCTTGTCTATTAGTGTCTTAATTTTAAATTTTTCTTATTTATGTTCATAGAAGCCGCTCACGTACACCAGAAATAGAGGTGGTGCAAGAACTGGTCTTGAAACAAACCCCGCGCAGTCTCAGGTATGTTGTCTAAGTCAATCATTCTGCCTAACCGTTTTTCAACTATGTTGGGGTTGGCTTCCAGTCTAACCGGATGCAGCTGAATAACAGTATTTTACAAGGAGCGACATCTGACCTCCACAACCCAGAAACTGGACAATACGATACCTCTTGGTATGACTGGTAGTCAGGCTTTCGGGCTTCTGAAGAACTGTAACAACTGTCCAAAATCCACGAATGACAGCCGGGACCAACGACTTAACGTACTTTCCGAGGCACGGAGGGGTCTCGGTACCTATGTAAAGATGGTCACCCAAGTACGGACCAACACCAACAAGCGTAGCTTAACCTGATGGTTCCGTCATATCCACGAGCGTGTTTTTTAAGTAAATGTATTTAAAAAAAACATGTTTTTTTTCTCACATTCACTATATTTCATCTCAATATCATTGTCATGTTCTAGGAACCGATCCAAAACTCCCGAAAAACGAATGTCTCCCAGAGTAGAATCCTCTGCGCGAGCCAAGAAATCTCTATCCCGCAAAGCTTTCGACAACATATTGATGGCTAAAGCAAAACAAGCAGACCTGGAAATGGAAACCGAATTTCTCCATGAAAAACCAGAAGTCGTTATCGAATGCACTCCAATGAAAGCGTTCAAACAAGTACCTAACCTAATGGACGTCACTCTATCTCCCATAGTCAATAAATCAGTATTACAAAGTTCCACAGACACTACGATATCAGAAACGGCTGAAAAAGAACCCAAATCTGATAAAAGTACTGTCGAATTAGACTTTAGACCTCTACCTGCATTTACTACATTACATGAAACTTGTATCGAGAAATCAGTACTACATAGTTACGAAAGCAGTGTAGGTGATACCTCAATCAGCATTCGCGAAGAAAAAGTCGTTATACTAAAGAGTGGATCAGGCTTGAAACCGCTCCCAGCATTCACTTTGAACGAAACTGAGTTCGATAAATCAGTATTGCATAGCTACGAAAGCAGTGTAGCTGAAGAATCAAGCGTTCAGGAAGATAAAAACGTCACTGAAACTGACAAAAATGTTTCTAAACCCTTCGCAGCTTTCGTACAAATGATACAAACTGATTTCGAGAAATCTGTCCTACATAGTGCTCAAAGCAGTATCGGTGAAACTTCACAATTCAAAGACGATTCTAAAATATCTCAAGAACCGTCCAGTTTAATGACAAATGACAGCGATGCAGAAATGGAAGAAAATGTCGCTCAAGAGAAGAGTGCAGCCGAAAAGAAAGAGAAGGAGAAAATAGGAGAGATAGAGAGGGAGATCGATGAGATTCAGGATATGTCTGATGAGGAGCCGGATGTCAGTGATTTATCTGCGAGTGATGAAGAGAATGAGGCTGAAGAAGAGTCGGAGATCAGTTCTCTAAGTGCGGTAAGTACACAACATAATTACATATTATTTATGTAATTTCGCAATTCATTCAGCATTTTGTTCTACAGTACCGTAAATCCCCGTCTAAGCGTCTCTTTTTAGGGCGATCGCACATCTGACGGAAGATGCGTTGCAATTTGTCGGTCACGTAACGCCAGAACGGACAAGTAGACAATAAAATATTCAACCTTGCACACTCAACCGATGATTGATTAATGCGTTGAGCGTACTAACTGGAAATTAACGAAGTTACGCCCGACGCATCTTCCGTCAGATGTGCAACCACCTCTATCCAGTCTAAGAGTCAGTGCAGACAGCAATGAAACACTGCTTGTATGTGCTGGACCTAAGTCCCATTGTAAATTACAATGTTGTTTAATTAATAATTTGTTTGCCAGCAGATTTCTAAGTCTGAAAAAAGCAAACATTCCACGACAAAACATCTGACAACCAGTGATGGTAAAATATGTCTCAAAATCAACTCGGTAATTTATTAGACACACATTATTTATTATCAAAATTAATATTTATATTTGATTAATTATTTTGTTATAGTAACCAAAATCTGTGAGACGAAATTAGTTTAGCTAAATGAGGCATTTATGCTGTAGCCAGTAACCAGATTTATGATAGGCATAACGTGTGAGATTTTTCATAGTATGTTTTTTTTTTGTTGATGGTTTGGTTAGAGATAAAGTTGTTACCTATTCTGTAAAGTATGTTTTATGACAATGTAAAATATACTTCGTATTTAGTAAATATATCCATATTCCATATGTGTATTTCAGTCAAGTTCATCAAGCGAAGATGCCGACGAAGAAAACGAAGAAGTCATATCAATTGAGGACTCCGACGACTCTAGCGACAAACTACACATAGACGAACAGGCCAAAGACAGCTCAGAATCAGAAGAAAATAACATCGAAATTGTAGAAGTACAGGAAACAAATAAAGAAACTGAAGTAAAAGATAAAGAAAATGAACTAAAAGATAACGAAACTGAAGTAAAAGATAAATTTGATAGTCAGAACATGACACAGATTGAACGTTCCAATGATCCGCTGAATCAAGCTAACTTCTCGCTTCTGACTGATGATAATTCTTTAGTTGAATCTGATAAGTCGGATCTGAATTTGAATTATTCTGTTGAAAGCGATAAGGTTAATACTAGCGGTGAAACGCCTATTGAGCAAATGGAAACAGGTAATATAACAATATATTAAAAATATTTATTCCTCTTTAGATTGCTAGGGCGACTAAATAGAAAAAACACAGACTCTTAACAAGTTATTTAAAATCGAGTCAAGAGACCTATTAAAAAAACAACCAATATATTTTGAAAAAACAAAAGGAAACTACAATGCTTTGTAAATTTTCTGTGGTCTCTGGCCCTGCCATCAAACAATGGACAAAATTTGTCAAACTTTTAAATAATGAAAACGAGGCTTTTGGTTAATTTGCAAATGAGTATTTCATGTTTTCTTTTTTCTGAAATGTGCGTTTAGTTTGTTCAGAATAAACAATTTTTCTTTGTTTCATAGCACTTCCGTACATAGATATTTGTTTTTACAGTACCCGAACCAGCTGAAGGACAAGTAGAAATCTCAGCTCCAGTCGACAGTGTAGATGGACCTAGACATATTAATATAGTTGCTACAGAAATCGATACTAAAATAACAGAGCCTGAACAAAAAACCTCAAGCGATGAAGCTGTAAAAGAGGTTGAAAAAGTACCAGAGGTTACGGAAAAAGTGCCAGATGTTGCCGATAAAGTGCCAGAGGTTATCGAACCCAAAGTCGCTGTAGAAATACCAATGGTTATTGAAAAAGCGCCGAAGATTATTGAAGCAGTACTAAAGGTTGCAGAAAAAGACGTAAAGGTTAGTGAAATAAGTAAGATGATAGAAAAGGTAACAGAGGATGCGGAAAAGGAGCCCAAAGCTGTGGAAGTACCAATGGTTGTTGAAGAAACATTGAAGGTTGCTGAAAAAGAGAAAGAGGTTATTGAAGAAGTTCCTATGGTTACTGAAGAAACACCAAAGCCTTCTGAAAAAGTTACCGAAGTATCACAAAAAACTTCTGAAGTTACTGAAAAGGCTGCAGAGATCAGAAAAAAAGCGCAAGAAACAGAAAAAATAGAACAAACAATAGAAAAACCAGCACGCACGAGAAAACGTGCTAAATCAACATCCTCAAACAAATCCACTACAGAACCAGAGAAAGAGATCGAAATTCGTACACCAGTAACAAGAAAACGAACCAAATCTATCGCTTCAAACAAGTCCATAGACGCAGAACAAAAAACACCAGAAACTGAAGCAACGACACCATCGCGAAGGCGGGCAAAGACCCCAACCAGTGCGGAAGTTAGAAAGATAATCACAAGACGCGTATCCCGAGAAATGTCAGGCAAACTGGAAGAATCGAACGTTCTAGACGAATCTGCAACCATAACCACACCTAAACGTAGATCTACGCGTTCGCGAAGCAAGAATTTCGATGATAACGAAAGTGTTGCTTCAGAGAGTTCTTTCGTGAGTAAGGGTAGTGAAGATGCTGGAGATAGGGCCGTTAGGAGGGGCCGTAAGCCCACGCTGGTGACTAAGCCCGAATTGTCTGTGATACCGGAGGTTATTGCCGAAGAGGGATCGAAAATGGATGCTGAGGATGTTATCAATGAATATTCTACTTCTAGAAGGTAAGAATTATGTTCTTTTTGTATATCAGAATCATCGCAATTATTAGCATGGATGAAAAGTGGTCAACAATCTGAATGTAACAGTTTGAGGGGAATCGTAAATCGTTCATCGAAAAAAAAAAAACTTGTAGGTAAATTGAGTATTTTCAAAATCTTATTATAGCTGAAACAATTTATGGTTTCTAGTGATAGCTTCATTTGACTCTAAGATTTGATAACTATATGAACAAAAAAAGATACATTGGTTTATTGCCACGGAAACGTACATATACAACGATAACTCATAAATGAAACTAATAGGTGTCGTAAATCGTGACCCCTCATACTTAAAAATTATATAAGTAGTTGAGAGGCATGAGGAATAGAGTGTAAAGTTCACTCATCCTCTATAGAAAAGGGAGGATCTTCCGACCGGACGGGGGTCGTGGCTGGCGGGCAACTGCCCAACGATTGATGTCGGAAAGTTATATATATGTTGATGGCGCGGTAATCTTTCCTTGCGCGATGCAGGATTTGTGTGACGTCAGGTCTTTGATGCGTAGTTCGCAAGTGGCGTTGTAGATTGCCGCCACTTTAGTACAGGATGTAATTCCTGTAATCAATTAATTTAGGCGCCCTGATAATGCAATATGGACTTCGCCATTGAATCAACACTTATTTACCTACATGCACCTAAATAAATGAATGAATGAACCTATTAAAATATTCCACTATCACGTTTTTCAGACTGACCCGCCACCAGAAAGCCGTGCTCGAATCCTGGCTGGAGCCCGCGGCTTCCCCTCGGCGCCGCACGAGCACGACGTCGCGCACGTCAGTCACGTCGCGGTCCGTCGCCTCAGAAGTTGATGACGACGACGCCTCATCGACGCATTCCGCTGCTTTCGACGTACAGCCTATTGATAGGATCAGTCTGCTGAATAAGACTGATTTTGAAGGTAATTTGTAGGTTTAGAAAGATGTTGTGAGTGATGATGGTTTTTATTGAAGCACTTTTCGTATGTAGATACCGGTCCGTATCAGGTGCCTCGAAGTTACACTGCTAACATTTGTGTAATTGATTTATGAAATGTCAATTGATATTTCCGGAGGAGTGTGATGTGGTAGCATCTACAATGCTACATGCGAACTACGCATCGCACTGGCGTCACGAAAATCCTGCATCGCGCAAGCAGAGTTTACCTCGCGACTAACGTATATACAACGTCCCGACATCAATCGTCGGGCAGTAGCCCACCAGAAACAACACCTGGACGGAGGGTTCCCTCTTTTCTATTGCTGTGAGTGAACTATACACCCTGTTCCTCATAGCTCTGTGTGTGATGCGTAGCTCGCATGTGGCGATGTAGAGGCCGCCACAAAATCAAAAAGCAAAATGGCCGTGTTAGTTCCGTTTTTGGTCACGCACCAAAAGATCCTTGCACCGTTGGTAGACTCCAGTTATTTGTTTTTTCGATTTATGATTTTATACAAGCACTTTTTATGAGAATAGCTGCATCAATGAGTTGTTTTTTTATTTATTTATGCTGGGTGTACTTTACTACAGACCGTTCACTAGAACTTGTCCCTTGCCGTCATGTTGGCACCATTGCTTGTCAAACTTAGTTTCAATACTAATAGAGTTCAAAATGGCGACTGACAGAACAGTACTGCCAATTGCGTCACGGGACATGTTATAATGAACGCACAGTAACCCAAATCGTTTGTACTTGACTTAAATCAAACAATAATTATTGTTTGATTTCGTCTTTTTGAGTAAACATACTACCTGTATAAAGCACATTTGCATTGTAGTAAAAAGCATACAAGGGATATGAGGTTGATGTAAGACGACCCTGCTTCAATAGCATGTCTCTTTATCCTGAATTTTATTACCAGCATAACCTGCAAAATACATTTCTTCACAGAAATGCACAATTTCCTATTGCATAATAATATACTTATCACACTAAAGCATGTCAATGCACTTCGAAGCAAAAACTTAACTAAGAAAAGTAGCAATGGTATTAAAACAGCATTCTCCTCTCGTTCTAAACTCATACGTGTGAGCGGGAGGCAAATAACAACACAGAATACTGTAGCCGAAAACACTTTCTATAATCCTACGCATGTTCTTCCTTTATAACCAGCAATGTTCTAACGCTTGCTTAGGGCTCCCGGATATTGACGAGCTTCAGTCGAATCTATCGCCCGAATCCCTTGCTTCGGACGCCAGCAAACAACGGAGATGTGAGTATGCTTCATAGAGCTTTATTAATTTGCAATTGTATTTCTTTTTATAACTGCATGAAGGTTTATAAGTAGTCTGCACTGTAGTAAATAATTTCCAAATTACAGCGCGTCTTGGGAGAGCTGCTTCCGAAACTAAAGCTATGCCGCGGGCGGCAAAAATTAACAGAAGAATATCTGTTGATGTTGGTAAGTAATGGAAACACCAAAGAGAGAGATTCTAAATTGAAATATTACGAGTTACTAAAATGAAACTTTTTTGTTTAATTCCACGTTCAAACTAATCCGACAAAATAACATACAAACGAATCTTCATTTGTTTTTTTTTGTTCGATTATTTGGAGCGCGAGTTTGAGCTACCGCATACATAAAATTCTAAGTTGGCCAACTATAGTAGCTTACTACGATACAGATTTAGAAGGGCAAGATGTGTGGGCTAGCTTATATCACTATACCTTTTGGTATACACTGCGATTTAGTTGGCCAACTTACAATTGTATGTCTGCAGGAGCCCTTAAAGTTTCTTCTCAGAGTACTCCGATTGAAAACACCGACCTCATTTAGTTTTTTTAAATATTATAAATGTACAGACGTAAACTCATTTGTCACAAACTGAGTTGTGCTGTTTTAAGCGAGAAAATAAATAGTCATATTTTAATACCAAATGGGGCAAAATCTCTTGAATAAAGTCACCGTCATTTCCTTAGTAAGCAGTCCTGACCCCGGCTCACCATTGGGCTCAGAAAGCCCGGCTCGAGGTCGACGCAAGTCTTTCAACCGCGCTTGCGAAGCGCTACACACTCCTAAAGGCAGGCGTACTTCCACTGACGTCAGGGTATGTATTACATCTTGTTTTATGTCTGCTATAGCTAAGCAAAATATATTTAAATAGAACTTGAGTATACGTTTTTCCAATTGTAAAGGATGGAAGAACTATAGTCAACTTCGTAAGTTCTATAAGACCCAAATGTCACCTGTGCGTCATAAAACGATAAGGTCTGTTTGTCAGTTCTATAGTTTCAATCTTAGATCGAATTTCACCAATGAAACTGCGTTCAAGAGCTGTCAGTGTCAAAATTGTTGTGGAATATTGACACTGACAGCTCTTGAACGCGGTTTTCATTGGTGAAATTGGCACTTGGTGATGCTTCCATTGAATTACTTTTTTCATGAAATAATGACATTTGAGAACAAATCTAACTTGAGAGATGTATTAATGATTCTTATTCTAAAAACACATATTAGTTACGGTCGCGAATCGTATTTTGATCAAGATACAACCTGACACTGACCTGCAAATTGCAAAAAACGTAAGAAAATTTGAATTTATTGGGCTACCTTTGCGAATCCTCCTTAGTATAACTCGATATTCATAAGTCGTTAATAACATTTGCCAATCGTTGTAATTTCATTTCAATCAAGAGAAACAGCAGCAATCATCAATTCATAATTTTTGTTACAAAACGGCAATAGCTTAATTATTATTAAACTGCAAATCGTTATTACGTCCTTTAGGGTGAATTTCACTAATCAAACTAAAAGCGATCAGCACGTTTAAACCGAGCTGTAAGTGTCATAATTGTATGGGAATATTGACACTGACAGCTCAGGAACGCGGTTTAGATGTGCTGATTCCGTTTAGTTTCATTGGCGAAATTCTTCCTCATTCCTTTGTCGATAATGTACTTAGTTTATTACCAAAACCTCAACCAACCCATTACAGAAAGGCGACGGCGAGAGTCCAAAAGAGTCCCCCGCGGCGTCGGAGAGCGACGAGCCCGCGCCCGCGCCCGCGCCCGCGCCCGCCCGGCGCACGCGCCGCGCCGCCTCCGCTGTGTCCAGCACTAGCCAAGCTGGATCCGACACTGGGAAGAGGTGAGTTATGGTGAAACTTACTTTATTTAGGCCCTTATACACTAGCTTTATGTTGTGGAGGTCGGATAGGTTGTCGCTCCATGTTAAAGACTGGTATTCAGTTGCATACGGTTAGACTGGAAGCCGACCCCAACATAATTGGGAAAAGGCTGATGATGGTATTATGCTTTTAGTAGTAGTCATATAAGACGAGAATGTTTTTCAAATAATTTGTTTGCTCTAGTGACATAGTAACATTTTGAAACAATCAACCCTGTTCATGGTGTACTCCGACGATGTTCTCTGTTTGCTACTTAACTTTTAATCATTACTTTCAAGTGTTTCAAAAGAATGCAAGTACAAAAGAATACGTGTTTGACGAATTTATACTTGACGGCGTCAATCGTCATCCTGAGGATGCCTCGTTGAGACTTGAAACGTGTCAATTTCTTACAGGGTTCTTGATGACTCTTTAAGAACAGTTAAGCGGATTAGGATACTAAACATACGTCATCTATTGTATTTTATTTATAATTGATTTCCGCCTGAGTCAATTAACTATCTTGAATTTATACTTTATTTGTTCCCAATCGTGTCCAACTGAGAGGTGTCAGGAACGCAATCTCTCGGCGGCCAGAGCTTAGATTTGATTATTTTCATTTTGCTTCCAGGTCAAGGAAAACTGCTGTAGATGAAAACAAGGAGACAAAGAAGAAATAATTTGGGAACTAATTTATTTTATATTTATCGTGAAGTTATAGGGTTTCTGTTTTTTTTTTTTGCATTTATAACATAATAAATCAAATACCATTAACATAGAATTTGACTTTTATTATGGAAACTGACGCACGTTAACTGTCCCCATACATAGTTTTTCGATAACCCCAAATATCCAATTAAATTTTTGTAATATTGTCTCAAATCTTTACAAAATAACTAATTTTGGGTAGATAAGCCTAATAAATAACAAATCATCCGGTTTATCACACCTTTTGACGTGTCCGTGTACCGTATTCCGTTCACGGACTTGTCATATTGAAGCAGCGGCAGATCAGCGGACAACAGTGGACTTGTCAACGGCTAATATGCGAGAATAAAAGCTAAAAGAGTGACAACGCACTGTAATAAATGTAAAAAACTTAAATGTTTTTCTGAAGTTCCATTGCATAAATAAAGCAATTTTTACTTTTTAACAGTTTTTTTAAAGATTTTCTACTAACCACGTTTAGAAATAAAAATACGTTTTTTCTATTTGTCGGCAGATGGTATGAGTCTCTCTCGTTATCAGGCATATTTTAACTACTGTGGGCGTACTATGGGTAGTGTTGGTTATTGCGCAATAGAAAAACCGTTGTAGTTCAGATCAAATTATAATTTACAATAACATTACTCACACTAGCATTTCACACACTGTAGGTACACGAGACACAACTATTCGAAACGCGGGACAGTTTCTAAACGTCTTCACTGGTTGACCGCCACCCATCAAGTCTGCCTCTGCTCTGCTGCTCTGCTGAGCCCCGGGCTGGCGGCCGATCCAAGCGTCACGTTCTAGACTCTGTCGAGCGCCGCCGCTAGGCGGCGCTGGCGTCCCGATTAGTCAACTCAGCAACGAATTTGCGACATATTCATTGGTGTCCTGTTGACAAGTCCTGACAAATGGAGCAACTTAACTCACAAGTCCATGAAGTTAGAGCTCATAGAAAGAGACAGGGGCGCGTGTACCGTTTACGGTACACAGAAGGGATGGACCCACGCGGCTTGTACTGTATTCGGTACACTGGATAGCTAACGTGTTAGAAGAGCTCAACCACTCCTATTGATATAGTCATATTTTGAACTAGCTTCGCGGCTATCTCTGTGTGGAAGTCAACTATAACACAAAACATTATCCTAGGGCTGTCAGCAACAGACCAGCTTTCCGTCAGAGAAAGCATTTTTGAAATTGGTTTAAATATAAATAAAATAAAAATACTTTATTTCAGACCTTTCTGTCGTCCATATGATGTTAGTAATACACGCCAGATATATCTTACATTAGGTTTAGATAAGTTAGGTAGTCGACACTATTAATATCTTGTAATTTTTCGGGATAAAAGCGCAGGGTGTTATTGAAAACCATTAAAAGTATTTAAAATATTTTTATTAAATACACAATCAGTCAAGGTTTCTTACTCATCGTTACATTTTTACTTTATGCGTTTTACAAAGAGTTAATTACAAATCTCATTGTTTTATTAACAACGCCCGGCTTCTGAGGTGATTAAACCGGGATTTATGTATTCGATGTGCTGTTGGTTTGATATCGCATTTATAAACACTCACTTAAGGAAGAAATTCGCTTAAATTCGGCAATAGGAGAGATCTTAGTTTAATAAATAAATTAAGAGATGAAATCAAATCCGTTGATCACATCAAAGTAAGACAGTTTTATAAATCAAACAAAGTGATGTCCCGCGATCATTTTTATATTTTTTTAAATACATTTATACATCTTCAAACGCCAGTTTTTAAATACATATGTTTAATAATCCTACAAGCATCTTACAATTTCCGTAATTTTACCAATAAATTAATTTTAAGTATCTAGTATGGCAAAAATCTCAACAATTTTGAATTTTATCCAAAAAGTCCTTATTCTGAAACCCTTAAAGAACATAAAAGAGTTCTTATCAAGAATACTGTCGTTTACGAACGTATCAACATAATAAATGCATCATATAATTAATATTTAGTGCACGCATATAAAAACCTACTTAATTTTACCTCTCATCTTTATCAAAACTTTTAAGTTGTCTACTTAAGTGATGTAAGATATTCAGATCCATAGGCAAGTGTTTAGGTAACGCTACCTCATTCATATGCACATTCTTTGGAAGCATTTCTTCGGAATCTTTCATGTTCCTATCGACTAAGTTACTACAAATCTGTTTATCTTCAGGTTTTAACGATAATTTTTCTGTACAATCAACTACTTCTCTTTTCTGTCTTATTGGTACTGGATTTACATTTTGGGGAATAGCATTTGGTACTGGTACAGAATTCCCATTTGGTTGTACATTAACACCATTATTTTGAACTTTGGGTGGAACGTTCACTGGAACACCTAATTCGTTTACTATAGGTAGAGGCACATTTTGAACAATTTTGGTTTCGGGTATGACTTGTGTATCTTCCCCTTGTTTATATGATTGTGGTTCGTCTGGGGAATGAGAATGCTGCTTCACTGCATCACTTTCTGAATTTAAAGGTTTGTTTACTACTTCTAGTGGGCTTTGTACGTTATTTGGTATTTGTACGTTGACTTTCGGTATTTCATTTACGACTGGTTTTATTTCTTGTATTAGTTGTTGGTTCACGTTAGGTACGACATTATTTTGAGCTACAGCGCCATTGTTCAGATTCAGATTATTATTTGCAACATTTTGAACTATTGCGGCGTTATTTTGATTAGCAACGTTGTTTGCTTGTGGAACTATATTCGCTGGTACATTAATTTGGGCTTCATTTTTTGTTCTTACCACAGGAGGATTAGCAGCTTGTTGAACTTGAGGGTTGACTGGTATTTGCGGCTGTACATTTTGATTTGTCTCTACATTTTGGTTGGCCTGTACATTTTGAGTAACTTGTACATTTTGTGCGAGATTTGCTTGGACATTTTGTTCGGGATTTGCTTGAACATTTTGTTCGGGATGTGCTTGAACAACTGCTTCCGACAGATTATTTTGAACAGGCGCTTCATTTGCCTGTTCAGGTTTATCTTTAATATCTTGAATAGCCTCTATAGTTTCTACAGCTTTCTTAGCTATCTCCTGTACCGCATTATTCGTCAACTTCTCCAAGCGTTCTTCAGCTTTCACATCATTTTTAACTAAGTCAGGTTTTTCTGACACACCGCCGATACTTTTAATCGCCATATCTGCCATTTTTTTAATACTCTCCACAGCTATTTTCTTTGCTTCACTAGCTTCTACAGCCTCGTTCTTATTCTGTTGCAGTTCTTTTTTCGTCTTCAATATTTCGTCTAGAATTTCCTTTTGTTCTTTTATCAACTCTTTTTGTTCTTCACCATGTTGTTTGATTGTTTCGATAAGTTGTTGTTGCTTCATCATGTCTATTTTGTCTTCGTTGTTTTGAGGTTTGTCTTCTTTAAGTTTTTGACCTTCGCCGTTACTGACGCCATTGGCTAGTTTAGTTTCTAACTTAGTTCTAAGATTTCTGGGATGTGATTCAGAAACTTTGTCCATAGGTTCTTTTACGTGAGGTTTTTTTAATATCTCGTTTTCTTCTGTTTTTATAATGTCCTTTTTAAGAGCCGTTTTTTCATTGGACTGTGATTCTGGTGGGACGGGGTTCGGTGGTTGTACTTCTGAATCTTTTCTTTCTTTGTTCAGTGCCTTACTTTCGGGAGGTTCCTTTGATAAGTTATTTGGTGGCGGCTTCAAATGTACATCTGTGAAGTGAAAATTGTATGTGTAAATAAAATGTTGAGTTTCTTTGGAAAAAGTTCCAACGATGACGTCGCGGTAGTAAAATGCGAGTGTCCCATGTTACCAAAGACAAACAAAAGCTAACAAGGCTTAAAGGCCTCCCGTACTGGGCGACCACAACCGTGACATTGGTCACAGCCGTGAAACTATTACGTTTGGAAAGCAGATCTAATTAACGATCCTTACAGGTAAGCTCAGGGTAACATTAATATTAGGTTTTAGTCATACCAAAGGTAACACAGCTTAAAAAAAAAACAGAACTTAAAACTGGTATTAGCGCCATCTATATTTTATTTTAGTGCACTACGGCGCGCAACGAAGTCAATCCACAAGTTGACCTCCTACCAAAAATCGCTCAACGCGCCTAAAGAAGTTTTCACTTCAGAAACTGAATTAACAAACATATCCAAGAGACATACCATCTTTATCCCGATTCTCGAAGAAGTCCTCCACGATTTTATCGATCCTCTCCTGTGTGTACTTGTCGTCGTAATGTTCGATGCTACTCTCAGCCACCTGCAGGTTCGCGTACGTTCCTAGTACCATAATAACTAGGCCGAGTACTAGAACACCCTGGAAAGTAACACCTCTTTGTTAGTTAGGAAGGTCTTACGCCTTATTTCACCGCTTTGTATTTTGGCTGAGTATACAGAGCACAACAAACTCTCCAGTTCTAGGAAGTCTATATTAGATACTAGCTGTTGCGCGCGACTTCGTCTGCGATCCAGGATGCAAAGTATCCTACGTCCAAACCCAGGCCATGGTCTACCCATATGCCTAATTTCATCCAAATCCGTTCAGCCGTTTTAGCGTGAAACCGTAACAAACCAACAAACTCACTTTCACATTTATAATATAATATTAGAATAAACATATTATTATCAGCTAGTAGCTAATGCTCGGCATGCGTTGCAATGCCTTTTTCGTTATTTTTTTTGTTAGAATCCTTCGCCGGCTTCATCATAATCGGTCGAGCTAGTATCAAGTTTTTGCGAGACTAACACGGCAATTGATTTTTAAGTATAAGAATTTGTTCTTTTTTCCCTCGAGTCGGATATGAATTTCATATCGACAGTTGATTATTTTATAAAGAGTAGAATCACACCCTTGACGGATACAGGTGACTTAATACCCCTGTATAGATATTATTAGCCCACTGCAAACTGTAAGCCTGTCTAGGCACAATCACTATCAAATCTGGCATTAGAGAAAGCCTTATGTAAACTAGCTGTCATTATAAATATCAAAATATATTCTACAAATAGTAACAGAAATGGCTCAAGATAACTTTTAACAACAACAACATAACGCCTGTAATCCCCGAAGGGTTAGGCAGAGTTCTATCTACACCCACACTGGCACACAGTACACTCACATTTCGTCTTATGTTTAAGTCCCTTGTATGCGAAGCGAGCGTATATAACTTTTACTGATTTTATAAAACGAATAGGGGCTGCCACTGGCTTCGCCCGCGTGGACCCTTATTCTTTTTCTTCAATTCTTATAACATCAGCTGTCTACCAGTGACTCCCGTCAAAGTCAGTCCAACCATTTCGTAAATTAGCCGGAATAAACAGACAGAAAAACAAAACACAAAAAAAATGTTTTAAGTACAGTATACACTTTCATATACATTTAGTAAAAATCTGCTATTTAGACATTACAATTTTATTTATTTGTATGTATAGAAGATCAGTCGGTCTGCCAGTACATATTCATAGTCACTGAGCGGAGCAATTATAGAAACTGCCCTTCAGGTTGGTATTTTGAGAAGGATAGAGTGTAATCTGCGTTCGCAATTATTTGCCAAACATGTAAACAAACACGAGTTTTAAGAAAAACAACCGTAATGCCTACACATAAGGTTCAGTTTACGGTACAACTTTATATTTTTTATGACTTTTTCAACAGTACTAGGCAGTCTAAAATCTACTTTATTTACACTTGCATAAAGTTGTTGTTTGTTTAAGTGGAAATAACATCAATTGGAAACAAGGTTATAAATACACCTTAAATACTTTTATCTGTATCTGCAGGCGAGTTTTGTAAATGTACTAACGTAATAAATAAATAAAACATTACAAACAGAAAACTTACCTTAGCCAAAACACGTTCATTAGTATTCTTGAAAGTCACATTAACGAAGCACGCGGCAGGAAACACGACGCAGATCAACACGCCTATCGTAGCGCCTACCAGGCCCAACACCAGTTCTATGTTAGGTATCAACAGGCTGATGAACAGCGCCACAGCCACTATGGCCACTGTGATGCAACGGAACGTGGTTTCGGGGATCGAGTGGTTGATTATGTGGTCGTGGTGGGAGGAGTGTACCTATGGATTAAATAAAACTTAGTTGGCAAGGACGATTTTGTAGTAACAAGAGCATTGATATTGTAACTGCATCATCATCTCACACAACCGGCCGAGTGGCCGACCGCGGAGCCCTAGCGCTCTGCTACCGCCACCGCGATGGTGGCGTCCCCGTTGTGAGTTTCGAGAAATACAGACCAATACGTGCTGTGCAGTGATTGGTCTATCCAATTATATTGATTTTTATATTTAAAAGAATTTGTATTAGTAGTTAAGCTTTTCTAAAATAAACCCAGTGCCTTGAACTGGTCGTTTCCTTACATCACCTCAGCTCCTAACAACATTATTTAGGAGGGTCTTCAATACCAACAGGAAATAACTATGTTTATATGTCAACTTATTTTACTCGTATTGTTGCAAATAAATAATATTCAAAAAATTCTTGTTACTAGTTCGCCAGACAATATTTATTAGTCACGTTATAAAAAATATCCTTATTTTGACCTTTCCGACTCCTGTCGAGATCACTCAAAGAAAGGTTGTATAAAACGTCCTCGATTCCAGTAAGTTTTTGATAATTACTTTTGTTGTGTTAAGAGCATTCATACCAAAAGATGGCAACGTCGCAAATAGCTGTCAAATATTAACCTTTTTTGATTCATTTGGCAATTTTACTGTATGAACATATTTAATGGGGCTAGTAAACTAAAATATTGATTATGAAATGCAGTAATTAATATCGTTACACCGAATATTTAGTTTTAGATGTAATAAAAGTATTTGTAAACTTTCAAAATGCCCTTTTTATACCTAAAACGGTTACAACATAAAATTAAGTGCCATAATTGCAATTAATTATTAATATTCTAGTTCGTTATTTAGCCACATTCCATATTTCCATACAGTAATATTGCCAAATTAATCAAAAGAGCGAAATATTTGACATCTATTTGCGACGTTGCCAACTTTTAGAATAATTCTTATTCTCATTTGTTTCTGACGACAATTTTTCATTTTTATTTTAATGAAATAAGATCATTCAATAATATTGAGTTAGTGTTACCTTCTTATACAAGAAAGAGTACAAGCTCGCTCTGCATGGGAAGATGATGAGCGGGAAACTAAATGCGAGCGACATGACGAAGCCCAGCTTGATGACGTCACTCGCCATAGTCGGACTCAGGCTCATTAGGATGTTACCTGAAACGAGAAAATATGGTTTGATTTGTGTTTTCGTTACAACCTTCTTTTTCGTCGTGTTGTTGGGTCACACAAATCAAGGCTAAAACCAAAGATATAAATATGTCTAGAGATGGACAGTCAAAGCTGTGAATTCGTTGAAAAAAATAGCGTCCAACAATTGCCCGCTAAATGCACGCACACTAGAAAAACAATGACAGCACAATGACGTGGCGCGAGTATAAGACGTAGCTGTCACGCACACCAGCATCACAATGATGGCCTGTTTGCTTTAGTTCTTTTGCAGCGCGACACTCTATCTAGACATATAAATAATCAAAGGCTAAAACTTGGCCTCGTCGATTTCATCGTCTTGGACTCGCAAAGGCTTTTATTTGTGCAGAAGTTGGGACTCAGTGGACAGCTGAGGGCTGAAGCATTACCTTAAAGGAGACTGTAGAGGCATGAGGAACAGGGTGTAAAGTTCACTCATCCTCTATAGAAAAGGGAGGATCCTCCGACCAGGCGAGTGTTGTGTCTGCTGGGCAACTGCCCATCAATGATTGATACCGAAAAGTTATATTATGCTGATCGCGCGGTTAACACTACTTGCGCGGTGCAGGATTACGCGGTGTGATGCGTAGTTCATATGTGGCGATGAAAATACCGCCACAACACAATGGTCAAACAATTACGCAGCATGTATACGATGATAGGCAAAACTGGGTCTTGACAAGAGCTCAGTTTTTTGGGCTTTATAAGTTTGTGTAATATGTGAAAGTATTAATGGATTATTCTATGTTTAGGGTACGATGGATCTGAAAAATTGCTAAAATAAAAATAAAACAATCTCACCTGATATTTCATGCGACGAAAAGGCAATGTATCCGAACACTCCGAGAGTGAAGTACACCGCAGTACAGATGTTGATCGCGTTCTTAGTGACGATGTTCATCTTCTCGAGCGATAGTGTCGGTAGAGACTCGAATATCTCGAACAGTTGTCTGTAATAGAAAGTGGCAGTCATTGAGTCGAACATTTTCTTTCGGTTAATTTTACTTATTTAGATACAGGCTCTCTCCTTTTTCATCCATACGTCTACGTATGGACGAAAAAGGAGAGAGCCTGTGCACACGATGCGTTGCGGCGGCGGCGCGGCCCCGGAGCGGTGTCGCTGCGGCATTTTACATACAAAAATATCCATGGTATGCCACACGGTGCATTCCGGCGTCGCACCGCACGTACACCGGACTTACAGTTACAGGGAGGGGTAACTCGCGGTAATGCCGGAGCAGCACCGCTCAGTTGTTTAAACTATGGTTGGACCACGGTGAGTGCAGGCAGGCCAACGAGGCACTCCCTACAACCTACCTGCACGCCTCACAAAACAGGTTCTCCGACTAACGAAACAACAGCTGCGTACAGTCGCAGCAACTGTAACTGGCCATGGGTCATTTAATAAACACCTCTTTGTCATAGGAGTCAACAGACAGTCCGCTGTGCAGAGCCTGCATGGAGGACGACGAGACAGCAGCTCATGTGCTGTTATAATGCCCGGTGGTCGCCACATACAGGGCAAAGCACTTCGGTAACCCAGGTACCCTACGTGAGATTGTCGGTGACACCAAGGCGTCGCTGGCAGATACCAGCCCGTATTACCTATGATATATGCAATAAAGAATTGAATTGATTTGAATTGTAGTTTTGTGTGTCATAATTTCATAAATCTTAACAAATAAGTACAACCCGATTCAAACTTTATGGCGGTTTGGAACATGAGGCGAGTCACTGCGCAGTAACAAGTTCGTGTGTCAGCGGGGGTGACGGGTGCCTTACTGCGCAGCGATTAGCACACTTCAGAGCCGCCATAAAGTTTGACGCTTACTGATAATAACAGAAAAGTTTAATTTTAAAAGGCTCAGGCGTAAGTTTGGATACACTTTCATATTTTTTGTGGTAGTATTCTAGTAAAGGTCAATAACCTATTGCTATTTAGATTTGTACGCTGATATGATATGATCCAGTTATTAATCCATCATTGATTATATTATCTAGTATAATTATGATGAAACAGACACAAGATAAATTTATCTTTGATTAAAATATAAATCATAAATTACTTCCAAATCCTTATCTGGCACTTTTATTGCCACTTAAGAATTCTTATCACTGATAACATCATGTCCGATCTGATTATTTAGAGAACCCACTCAGACGGTTTGAGGATGCGGAAACCCCTAAAAAAGAAAAGCCATTTTTTCCGGAATGAACAATCACACATAACGTCTGACTATTGATACGATAAAACAGTCTTGCATTTTGAAAAATAGTCTGTAAACTGTAGCCTTAGTTATATATTTTCACAGACCTTAGTTCATACTATTAAACATACCACACCACACAACACTCGCACATGAGCCTGACACACACAAAATTACCTCTCTACTCTAGCTCTAGAAAATCACATTCTGAGCACCAAGATACACAACGAAGAACTGTCTAGTTTGTATCTTGGCGCTTAATACTGCCAGTGAGCATTGGCAATTGGTACTTGTTGATAGGCCTACACTGTCCTCTCATACCTTTTACCACTGTAATTTGAAAACATTTAAAAACCCATTTACTTTTAAAAGAATAACCGCGGAGTTTCTTGCTTTCTTCTCCATAGGAAACGACCAATTGGAACCGTGGACCTAGCTTCTGACGTTTCATAAGTGCCCTTGTAGGTTTATGTGAAATAAAATATTGTGTTTTTTTTGCAATATTTTGTAAAAATTGCTGTAAGTATTACTTTTACTGTTAAGTGTTAACTATAAGAATGTTATTCATCCATGTACCTGTGTATGTAATTGTGTAGTGTATACTTACGTCTGACAGAATAGTGCCATAGAGAAGATAGGCACGCATTGCAACAAGCCAGCTGGCCGCCACATCTCTACGCGCTGGTTCCAGTCGCTAGTTATCATTACAGCACCAGCCTCAAATATTACCTGGAAGATTATTTATGTAGGGTTTTAAATGTAGAAGAATCTTTGAGAATTTTAGTATTAAACATTTTTATTTCGGTTTAGAGAGAAATTAAGGAAAAATAAATTTTATATGAGCAAGGCTCAAGGCTTGACTTCATCACCATACTTCTGGGATGAATAAATATTTTGATTTTAGAATTTGTTTATGCCAAAAAAATAACGATGTCGTCATTGTAAACCGAACGCATCAAAATATTTTAGAAGATGAATATGTATCTTTTATACATGTACTGACTATAACCAAAGGGTTAATGCAATGCAAAGTATACTACTGTCTGTACTTTGCAAACTTTGGTACGGATTTCCCCAAAATATGTAAACTTATTTATCTACAAACTAGCTTCCGTCAGCTGCTTCACCCGCTTGAAATCTTTACAAAATATAGCCTATGTTACTTAGTGATAATATAGCATTAGATTGGTGAAATCATTTTTAAAATCGATCCAGTAGTTTTTGAGTTTATTCATTACAAACAAAAATAAAATTCTTTTCTCTTTTTAATATTAGTGTAGATATAAAATACATGTGTCTAGTTATGAGTGTTATGATAACACTATATTATTAGCGATTGATTGGTAGGTGGATCCCGTAACTCAATAGTACTCAATACAATATCTAACAACGTTCTTTTGTATGCGTAATATCAAATATGTTATTATAAGAGTAGTTTGTGTTTCAAGGCATTATGGTATCGATCAAACCACGGTCGATTTGAGAATGCGTCACACATACGTTAATTGTATGATTATTGGAACCAAATGTTACCCACTTAAAACTTGACGTTATCGCGATTTTCAATTATAATCTCTAATCCTATCGTATACAGTCGCGTTTCCGGTGTAACCAATTTTTTTTTATAATCTTTTCTGTGCATTTTATGTTTCTGAAATTAATTGAAAAATTTTCAGCAATGATGTGATAAAATTCGTACTTCCTAGTCTTTATCAGTATCGTAACAGGAAAAATTGACATAAAAATAACAAGCATAGAAAAAATGTTTTGGTATAGGCTAGGTTTATGTGGCACATGTTGTTGGGAACTAAATAATAATATATTTATGCTACAGAGTAGAATATCGCTACAAATAGATAGAAATTGCTAATAATCCAGACAAATGTCATGCGCAAATGGCTCAGAATCGTAAGGTTCATGGGCGTTTTTTGAGCTGGACTTCATTTGGTTGAACCATATTTGAAGATGTCCAGCAAGGGTCGTCTTTCGGTGACTTAATGATGATGATGATCATACTTGAGTCTTTAGAATAAAAAAATCTTACTTTCATAACGAGGCAGAAGTAAAAGGCGATCGTAGCTGCACTGACGTTACTCAGACTGTCCACATTCCGTAGCAAACCAAGCGGGAGAACGCAGACCAGTGACACTATCACCATTATTGATGTTCTGAAGCAGAAAAAAATAAAGTTTTCATCTTCCATTCGTCAACGCTCACGGCGGCGGCATCCCGCTGCACATTCGCCAACGCTGCCCCGCGCCTCGCGTCGCACTCCTAAGGCGCAGTACAGCGATTTCGGTCAAACTATAGCTTTTAAATGTTTAAGTCGCATGTTTGGTTTAATATATGTATAACAGCAGAGATTTATGAAGATTTGAAAATACATTGAGATTTAAAGGCATCCACTGTGTAATTGTTATGACAATGGATCATTTTCTTTAGCCAAGTAGCCTTGAAGGAAGTAAAACTGACTATGGTCTGCCTTTCCATTTGTTTTATCATAACTATAATGACTGGACTCACGAAATAGTCAATTATAAATATAACATAAGGCCTTGTTTCCCCGATGGGTTGGGCAGAGGTGTATCTATAGTACACTCACATTTCGCCAGCTATATTTAAGTCCCATGTAATAGGGGACGAGCCTATTGCCATTAACTAGGCACAAATCCAGACACCAGGCTGCTACTGAGAAATTACTGATGAAAAACCCAATATTACTTTGCCCAACCTGGGAATCAAACCCAGGACCTCATGCTCAGCATTAATGCTTGCAACCACTAGCCCAACGAGACAGTCAATTATCAAGTCTAGTCTAAACATAACGACTGCTTATTATATGTGCATTAGAGTGTAAAGTTACACTTGATAAACTCTATTATCCTTCACAGTTAATTAACCTTTACAATGATAATGTCTGGCTACGTAAACATTTCATTGTTTGGTTAGATTATTTAACAATTAATAAAAAGTATTAATTACTGCAAGATAATATATACAATACCGAATGGCTCAAAACTCCCTACCCGTTGTACCATTTCCAATTATAACTGTGCTTTTTACATAGTTTTGTTATGGTCATAGTAACATCACTAATCTATAAAGCATTATTCTAACAATCTAGCTGGCTCTGAATTCCACTATTTCCCATTTGTACATTAAAATTACTTAACTGTTGACAGGAAAGCAACAACTAAAAAATACCTCTATTATAGGTAAAACAATGAGAGTCACACATTACTACCTCCTTTGTTTCTATGAATTACTAACGTATTTATAGCTTGTCCAGTCTGAAATGACGCGCCCCACTACTGCATTTATGCACACGGTAATCGAAATTCCTATGGGTAATGCGGTAGTGCCAATGTCATTTCAGAGTGGACAAGGTATATGTATAATATTGGTACCTCAGTATATCACTCTGGTTAATGTTGAACATCTTAGCAACTATCTGTGGTCCTAGATCGCCAACCACAACAAAGTATGCTATACAAGTGCCCATTAGGAATCCAATGATACCAACTTCAACAGCAAACTTTCCAGCTTGGCCGAATACATGAAAAGCTAAAAAAAAGAAACATTCCGCAGTTTGAATTTGGAATTTGAGAAAAATTTCAAGTGGACAGTTGAACGATTAGTTTGAAGGAGATATATTCATAGATAATACATTTAATATATTTTACCTAGAAATTCAAAGTTTCTTCTCCGTGCGAGTAGAGCAGATTTTAAAAGAAAATGACAGCATAATCTTGAGATGAGACCCATAACTAGTAAAATAACAGTAGCAAGTAATACACCACACTGAAAAAAAAACATTTTTATTACATGATATCGTACATTTAGTAGGTTAAAAGGTAGCTATAGAGAAATACGATAAGTTTTTTTAATAGGACTTGAATCATCAAGGCTTATCAAAGTTCCAGCACAATTTAGAATTTTGTGTTGTCTTGAGCTTCATTTTAGTGCTTATTAAATAAGACGAATTACGAGCATTTAATACAAAAAATGGGCGGTCTGTAGCCTGAACCTGAACATAGCTACTGAAAGCTGTGCCGATAATATATATTTTAAAACCAAAAAAACTTACTTGTTGAAAGCAGAAGGGCATAGCTAATATTCCTACGCCTATAATGCTATTGGCTAGCGTGATAGATTGGCCTGTTGTACCCATTTTTTTGGTTTATTTATATTATTTTCACTTCACAAACGCCCCTAAATACAGAAATTATTCACATACTGCTACACGTATTGTTTTGCTTTTGAACTACTTTCTGCGACTATCTGTCAAACTCAACATTGACAGTTTGTTTGTTGACGTGACTTTACTGACGTTGAAGTTTTCTATTTGTCGAGTTACGTTCCGTTTCAATTAGTTGTCATGCTCTGTGATTAGTTGTGTGCGTTTGTTCTTCTGGTAACATTGTCCAAATATATTTTTTAATGAGTTCGGGCCAATACTATTTGTTTTTATTTAAATACATTTTGTTATGGGTCAAGTAGCCTATTCTATAAAAATAAACCAATCCTATTGGCAATTTAGAAGAAACAAAATTATTTGGGGTCAGTCAACAGCAGGTTCTTTAGTGTCATTGAAAACATTTGCGTTACGAAAACCACTCTTACTGCTACAACATAAAAGCGCTGTCAGTGTCAAATTGTTATCAGGGACCATCACGGACCCCAGAGTTACGGACATGCGGTTGAACCCCCATAACACTCCGAGGCGGCAATCGAACCCAATATTCTGAGCTCAGCAATAGACCATGCGACTACTACAACAAAGAGGCAATCAGCCATTGGTTTAACATCGTCCATAACCTATTTGCAGTAGCAGGGCACAGGGGGCCTAAAACGGCCACTTTCTATGGCAATATTTACACCAAATATGAATTGAATTTAGATATTATTCAGCTAATGTGTCACCATTTCACGAAAACTAGAGGAATTGCTGGAAATTCAGGAAATGAATCGCTTTTAGTAGAATCGCTAAAGTGGCCGTTTTAGGCCCCCAGGGCTTCCGTTTTATGCCGTAGAATGTTATAATAATGCTATAAAGTGTAGTCAAGTCAGTAAACCTCAAAGTATAGGATTTCACATAGGTTGGGTAGGGTACTAAGTAGATATCAAATAAAACAAATACATTCAGTTACGTTACATTTTAATTTTAGTGATTTCACTATCAGTATTCTTTGGTACTTTCGGCCAGTATTCGAATACTTCATGTAAATATTCATTTTCAATCGAATACTGCCCTAAGTTGCATGCACACATAAATATAGATAAAATAGGTACGACTGTTGACTATAATAATTCTAGGTGGGCGTTTCTTTGGCTAACCCTTAAACCCACATATTTTTTTATTAAAACACTTAGATACCGTTTATTTTCATTACGTACAGTGGGTCACACGTCACTTGTAATAATACCAGTTTAAGCTCGGCCTCGTATTCTATTGAAATTCCGTACTACGCTAGGCCAACTCAAGGTCAAAATGTTACCACAGATGTGAGGCCGACTGTACTTTACATAATATAAAAACAATAAACTTAAACATACTTAGTAAGTAATAGAACAGAAGGTGGATCTATCTTGACGTCATCATTTTGTTGGCAAATAAAACACCTGTATTTCCCAAATGGTTAAGCAGAGATGTATCTATACAGAAATTAATATTAATAATATAACTGGCGAACTTTTAGTGTTACCACAGATGAACTGAACTTTGAAAATTTATATTCATCTGTGCTGGAACGGAGAATTCCCAAATGGAATACTTAAAAATGCTGTGCAAGACCCGGGGATCGAAGCCTGCGACCAATAAACTAAAGTGACAATTTGGTGGCAACCTTGAAAATAAATCATAAATGATTTAATTTTATCTATTAAACTGAAATATAAAATCCGCCATGAAAGTTATTAGACGACAAGAATGACCATTTAATGTAACAATAAATAGTAATGACGTGAAGGATTACATATATTTTCATACATACATACATAAACTTACGCCTACTTCCTATGAGGGGTTAGCAGAAACTACAGAACGCCAGCTGCTAGGATCCCTATTACATACATTTTGATTCTAAGTAGATAGACGCGCCTTTCAGTGCTATACCGCAACCGTTTCAATATCCAATAACAAAGAAAAAGAACACCAAAATAAATCATATTTAGTATGTAATATCGTGGACACGCTTATCTGGACACCGTAAGGACTATTCCTGCTTGCAGCGCTTGGCCGCTTTAGTAATGCTTACCTACAAAAAAAGGGGCCGTAAACAGATGTGGTCATCGTGTGCATGGGATTTTGTTTTCAAAGTAGTTAGATATGCGTGACCGCGATGGTACTAATTAGCTTTGTATAAATTGCGAAAACCTTTTGCATTGTCAATCAGATTAATTAGTCTTAGGATGAGAGAAATAATAATAGGTATGATAGTAATTTTTCTATTGCCTCTTCTCAGAAGTAGAGTAATTCTCAGACCTCAGATCATCAGACCAGCTCCATGGTATCATATTTTTGCGTTGTCACTGAAGTTATACTAGTGCAGGCGTCAGGTAAAGAATGCCCGTTCTAAAAAAAACCCAAGTAGTACCCAAAATACGAAAAAAAAAAACTGCAATTTCTAGTCACATTATTTACTGCCTCTCTGTTCGCATAGTCAACGTATTACAATAAAAAATAACCGATGGTATATATTCATTTGTGTTGTGGTTGTGGTGAAGAAGAATATAAAATAAGGTCAAAAAGGTTAGTTAAAAATCTTAGGTTTATTACTTGGGATATTTTTTTAGTACGGCCTTTATATGCTATTTCAAGGTTATCCATTCTTTACCGGACACCCTGTATAAGAATGCCAAGTTTTAGCTCAATCGGATACCAGAAAGTGCTTGCAGTTTGGATGAAAAAGAGAGTACCATTAACACATACAAACGAAGCAAGTTAATATAAAGCTTGTAAAAACACGCTCCTAGTTAAAATAATTAATGTGTCATTTGTTTGAACAATCAACGCAATAAATCTACATTTCCCACATCAGTTTTTCGCAGTTTAAACAAAGCATTCTAATAAAATAGCTACAATTTGGTTCCAGTAAATATTTATGACACACATTCTAAATTAGATAAAAATACGCTTTCAATAAAGAAAAGATCTCAACGATCGTTCCTTCAATCAAAAAAGAACAACAAATGGCACTGACACAAAACGATATTTAACAAACAATAATTTGGTATAAAACACGCATTTTTTTTGTAACATTCGCTAGTAGGTCTCTATTATTTTATTTCTATTCATAGTCTGAATAAATTCATTGTCATTGATTAAAATTGGACATGTAGGTACCATCGAAGAAGTTCATATCTATGCACCGTAAGGACTATTTCTGCTTGCAGTGCTCGGCCGCCATAGAACCGGGGTGGTAGCAGATGTGGTCATCGCGTTCACGGGATTTTGTTTTCAAATTGCTTAGATATGAAATTCTTCGATGGTACCTAGCAAAGCTAAGTGCAAATTAAAGGGATAAGTGTCCGTTTTCACCAGCACTAAGTGACACTTAAACAAATCCCTAAATAAAAGTGCACTGTTGGATTTTCAGTGCTAGACTTAGCGCTGAGAGTTTATAATCCAACAGTGCACTTTTATTTAGGGATTCATTTAGGTGTCACTTATTTGTCGGTGCAAACCGGCATAAATCCACTCAGATGAAATTAGGCATCCTACAGTAATACGTCTATAACCATTAACACTCTCAACAACCAACCACATTTCAATAGTTTCAGTAAAACAAATTTTTATAGCAAAATGTTCATAAAACTAGTTGCTAGCTGATTTTCCATACAGTCGTTGATCGTGCCCTTGTATAGCTTACAATCATGCTACCAACAGAATAATAGGCCCACAGCCAACGTACACGCATCGAACCGTGACGTCACACGCGTCACAGATTTTACGCGCGCACTCAATGATCCGAACAAAGCAATTTCCTTTTGTTCACGTGCAGGCCTTGCTAGATTGCTACGTACTCTTGTAATTAACGACTGGAATAGAACGAGTTAATACCATTGTCTGAAAGTCATTAGAACAATTTAGACGTCATTTGTCGTCTTTCTTGGGTGAAGGTCCGGTTTGAATTAAGTTTTTCTTCACCTTGACTTGTAAAATATTCTTTGAAAAATAAGTGTATCGAACAATTTTTCTATGAATATTTTTTTAACTGGTCTTCTGATTAGTGAAGAGCCAAGAAGATTAGTAAACAATTTATATAGAAAAAGAGTCTGTTTTAGTTACTATTTTTCTAACTCAACAGACAGCTGTGCTGCTGGGAAGTTTGTTGCGGCACTTCTTCTTCCCAGCTAATGCACTAGGAAGTGTTGAAGGGCGGGCGTTTTGGGGGACGCGACGTATGAAGTACATTTCCCGCCGACGTTTTCTTAACTAACTCTTTAGTGACTGTTTTATAGCTTCATGAAAAGTTAACAAATGCAATTGAAGCGATTCACAATATTACTACAATAGAAATTGATAGCAATTGATCGAATCGGGGACCCCTTAAAACTTTTGAAAGACAGCTATAATTAAGATGTTTACCTACTTGAGATTCAATTCGTGTAACAATCTGTTAATTTTTAATAATATATTTGACCCACTAACGAACGTTACAAAGAATACATTCCAGTTAAAACGTAATTAAATTCCAATTAAAAAACTTATTATGTAGGTTACATATACGAATAAATAACGAATAATATGACTTAATCCGAATAAATATAGCCGATCATAGTACTCTTAAACGATGTCAAGCGGGTTTTAAAAAACAATAATATTTCTATAAAAAAATTATATACGTTAATCAACTTTATAATAATTACCTAATTATAATCATTCACCCATCGAAATTAAATGGCACGCTCATTCATCAGGAATGCTAAATATATAATAATATTTTATAGATTATATTAAACTAAGATAAATAACATTTTAAAATGCAGTACAATTATTATCTTTGGGATAATCACTTTGATTTAATGGCAAGTCACATTGCATGAAATGTTTTTTTTCTTCTAATGTATGTTAAAAGGAATCTGCCCATTACGGAATATTTAAATAATGTAAATTGTCACCAAAATTTATAAATTTTAGAAAACATCATAATTTTGTTAGATCACTATTTCGAATGGACGTTTTATGAAACTTATTAATTTTATTTATTTATTTATTTCAACTTGACACAAAAATCTGTGACGCCCTGACTCTTGTACTAGGTGTTCCTGTATCACGAGAGCCAGACAGACCTCTCAATTTACAGAGAATATGTTAAATAAGCTATCAGTAGCTACTTAATTTATTAAATATAGCTTCTGCCAGCGGCTTCACCCGCGTGATATCTTTATAAATTATAGTCTATGTTACTCAGTGATAATATAGCATCCTACTGGTGAAATAATTTGATAAATCGGTCCAGTAGTTTTTGAGTTTATTTATTACAAAAAAAAATATAAAAAAATATCTTTATAATATTAGTGTAGATTATTGATTTCTCGTCTCTAGATATATTGTTTCATATTGTTTCTATTATGAAGCATCTAAATAATCAAAGGGCAGATTCCTTACTATTAAAAATATTTAAAGTATTACATTAGAGACAAACTATATTTTATCTTAGAACTACGTGTAGATACATTAGCAAATTATCATGCTATTAAAATAGGTTTTAAATAAAGTGATGTGATCATAAGGGTCGTCACTCATCAATGTGGTCATCGCATTATTAATAATTATTTAATAGTAACGAGACATCACGACATCACTTGATCGCTTCGTAATAATTAGTTTGCGCCTAGAACTAACTTCTAAGATTTGTAAAAGTGTTACTTAATTCTACAATTTTTTACAACATTTACTTATCTAACTTCACGAGAAAGTCGTTAGTCGTCACTAACAATACGTTTACTAATTTCAGTAAAACTAAATTTTATGACAAATTTGACAATGCTTAAAACGCGCTTGTGGAGATCAACACACTCTAAAGATTTAACTTATTTGCGAACCAATGAAAGATGTTTGAAAAGATAATACTTGTGATTCTTTAATAAAACCATGAATTTTCATCGTTTATTCAAGTATTTAAATAGCTTCGAATCAATCAATGATTAAATCTTATTTATTTTACACCCTAACATTCCGCGTTCACATTCTTTAGTGGAAACTATGGGATTTCCAAAGTAGCAATTTAATTTAGTTGTTTTTTTTTTTACTGTCATGTTATGGGAATCGCATCATAATACCGGTTTGCATTGTTTATGATGACATATCAATTAAAAGACTAGAATACAGTTCAGACAGTTCTAGCACACTGACCATGAATGAACAATGATTTGACGCGACGAGCGAGGACGAAACTGCTACATTACCTACTCTACACAATACAATACATTATATTACGAATTACCGAACGAGAAAAACATGAAACGAAGCCAAAAACAAATGAGTGACGACCTCAAAATTAAGCTAGCTTCAGATATAGCTTCAATTATCGTACACTTGTTTGAAGACTGTAAGATGGGATGGCAAAGTGTAAAATATGTATTCAAACTTTGCACATATCGCAATTTTGTGGCTATGTCTAGTGCAGACACCAGAGTTTACTCATCACGCGAAACACCTCAAATAATGATAAAAGATGATATATAAATAGTGAACATTATGATTTAATGATTAAAACATACATTGGGTGCTAAATACTGGTATAATAGCTCTAAATGCACCTAATAGGGCTAGCGCAATAGCGGGGCGGGTAACGTAACAATAATTGTAATAATTATTTAAACACAACGATTAACAAACAGTCACGATTTCTTTAATAGTCTAGCTTTTCTAGCCCTTTATCTTTTAAAGCTATAAGTCTTATCTTATCTTGTACTGTCTGTACCAATTTATTTACGATTAATCTTTTACCGAGTGCGGTTTTTGACGTGAACACCTTTCCGTTCCTCAGGCCAGCATATCAAAAAGTTTCCGTTACCGTAATTACCGCGGGAACTTTATGACGTGATACATGCAATATCATTATATCATTACGTAGCTTTGGTAAGACCTTAGTGCTACATTTTTTAATATTCGAACATGAATATGATTTCTCTATTTTTATTGTCACGCACAATACTCACGGTCGTGTCGACGACTCAGCCAACACATGTTTTAATATCCGCATCGGGAAAGCAGCCTGTTTTACACAAATGCTATGCTACGAAGATTAGAATAGGATTCATTGCATATTGTGTGAAGAATCCTCTTATTTACATATATTTCAATAAAGTTTGAATTTATTTATATATCAGTCAGAAATCGAAACTAATTTTACGTGTGGCGGTTTTAATAAAAATGTAACCGTTCCATAAATAAACCTATGCCTCATTTTAGCCTGCTTACATCATAAAGTGGGTGTATTCGTTACAAAAAAGGTTGCACACGTGACGATGAATCCATTGCCTAAACACGTGCGCTCCCTCGTTTGGGTCTTGTGTATTATTACATTTTTTAGGTCGTAAACGGCCGCCCGTCTTTTGTGTACGCGGTGTTTGTGACCCGCCCCAGCAGCAATGTGCGGTGACCCTTATCTCGCTTACCGAACAAACTTACTACAGATTCCTTTACTTATCTCTCTCGGTAGTCAACAATTCCAGAATGTCTTCCGTCGACTTGTTCTCTTTCTTGAAGTTATCCATCTGGATTTTGGGTACTGTTCCACTAATGAACATTTCGATATTATTCCTTAGACGCTTGGCCGGCGGGAGAGTCTCGTCTTTACAAGGAGTCTGGTCCATTGCCTCCAACGACTCGACTAGAATCTCGTCTACGAGGCGTTTGTTGAAACCTGTCACAGAAAAATATGTTAGACTTGTACAATTTACCTTAGGAGCTTATTTACAAAGCTTCATAGTTTGAAATAGATAAGAATCGAGACCAGCCACCACCGATACCAAACCGAAAGCCAACGAGAACGAATTCTTGTATAATTAAACATCAAATTCCGCTTCCCGATAACCTACTTTTGCCCGCCGTCACCGACCAACACCAACAATTAACAACACAATGGGAAATGAACTCACTCACGAAATTATTACTCATAAAGTATACCTCGTCGGTAACCCGTCAGTTGTCATACAACGACGAGTATGTTCGCTAGAATAAAAACCATGATGAAATAAGCTATGCAATGGACAACGTGCCTACAGGTCTGCACATCACATAAGCACACAACACTCTGTACGCAGCACACGACTTCGCAACCCAGTGAGTAAATACGATCGTGCTTCGTAATGTATATTTGTTCGGTTCGATCGCACTTGCATTTTCAATGACAGCGCATTTGTTATTACGACCTTGTTACTACTATTATACTCAATGACCTATGATGATGCGAATTGAATGGAAACGCGTTGATGTCTTATGTACCAGACAATATTATTAAAAGTCAACATTAGATTTTTCAACGTTTTGCCGGTCTGAAAATGACTATGATCTGTGCACGTTTTCGGTATGGACTCCCATTATTGGCGGACACACACTAAGCAATGTACTCCACACTTAAAAAAAAACAGTGCCAATATGAGTGTAGTGTAAACAAACTCGTATGTAATAAAAGTTTACGCACCTAGGTATTTGAGTTTTTCTTTTGTAGCGATCATCGTGAGGAGAAGGGCCAACAGGAACCTCATGCGAGACAAGGACATCGCCGACTCCACTTCTATTTCTTCCTCCCCCTTCTTTGACCTTTTCCGTTTACCTTTGACTGGTTGATCAACAGTAGCTCCTGCTGCGCAAATCTTCTCATGCACATCAAGCTGAGCTTTGAGCTTGTAAAAGGAATCACAGTTAGCGCATTTGTATGGGTTCTCCTTACCATGAATTTTACGCATGTGCGTTTTCATGTGTGGCAATTGAGAGAAAGACATTGGACACATAGCACATGGGAAAGGTTTCTCTCCTGTATGACGTCGGATATGCAACATAAGAGCGTTAGAATGCGAAAAAAATCGTTTGCATATGCGGCAAGGGTACGGCCTGTCACCGGTGTGCGCGCGGCGGTGGACATTCAGCTGAGTGGACTGTGTGAACCGTTGTCCGCATTCAGGACACACATGAGGACGCTTCTTCTCATGCGTGCGCATATGCTCAGTCAGATGACCCTTCAATTTCTTTTTGCAAATCGGACACACAATTCTATGTTCACCGTGGCTTACCTCAACGTGTCGCTTCAGAGAATTAGGCCGTAAAAACTCTTTCCCACAATATTGACAGATAAAATCTTTGATTTTCAAATGGCTTTTAACATGCAAGTACAGAAGATTGCGACAGCGGTAAGACATACTGCACAGTGTGCACTGGTGGCGTCCTTTCACCATGTGTTTCTTCTCATGCTGCATCAACAAGATGTGGTACGCAAACACTTTGTTACAGTAAATGCATTTGAATGAACTCCCAGCATCAACATGAGTTTCTAAATGTTTCTTCAAGTTTTCTTTTATGAGAAATGGTTTTTCACAGAAATTACAAATAAAAAGCTCTGGATCATCTTCACTTGTCTTGTGGTAACGGTCAACATGAACCTGCACGTTGTAGAGACTCCTGAACTGTTGAGGACAACAAGGACATTGAAATGGCTTTATACCGAGATGCATGTACATGTGTCTACGTAAGGAACATTTCCTGTTAAATGTTCTGTTGCAATGGTCACACTCAAAGTACTCTAATTTTAATACTACACCATTTTTCAGTGCGATATGTCTTGGTCTTGGCATATATATATTTCTTTTCTTTTTTGTAATTTTTCTCCCAGATTTTTCATTTGAGGTATCTGAGCAATTTTCATCATCAGATTTTGTAGAGATACTATCAGATACTTTACATACATCATCCTCGGAGTAGTCTTGAGATGTGTTATTTTGATCTGTTATTTCAATGTCGTTGTTGTTGTCCACACCAACTCTTAAAGGTATCACCGCTACAGAAGGTGCTTTTCTAGGAGCGGCATCATTAGTGTCAGTATTCCTGTGTTCACAAATCATCAGTTCATTCTTCAGAATACTATCAACAAGTTTCATATTGCACGATTTCTTTTTTTTAAGGTGCCCACTTTTTGTCATTAGAGGCAGGTTGCTATCTTGTGTTTTGCTGTAACATCCTTGTGGCTCAGCCCTTGGCTCAGGATTTGACTCAACTGTTACCTGAGGAATTGGTTTGACGTTCACAGGTGGTTTAGCAATAAATCTTTCCTTGAGTTTGTGTCCATTTTTCAATAAGAATTTGATTTTTTGGTCTGGTGTCATGACATTGCGGGTGCATGGTCGTTTCATGACTATATTGCTATCTGTAAAATTTCTCTTCAAGGTTGATTTCTTGGGACCTGTTGATGATTTTTTTGTTTTATGTCCCTTCTTTTTCTTCTTCGTAGATGCACTTTTGGGTGCATTTAATCTACTCTTTACGTTAGCCATGTTTTTATGTCTGATTAGTAAGCTGTACTATTACTGGTTACAGCATCAAGCGATAGAGACCCACCACCATCAAGAGGAGTTAGTAATTATACGTCTTTGCGTTACGCAGGTGAAGTTTTAAGAGCGCGATTCGGCTCGCCGTACTTACATGCAGTGTAACGTTATTAGCATTTCAATAATCACCTCTAACATTACGCGGCATGTAGATAACAGCTTGTTTGCACAACGATGCTCTACTAATGTGTGAAGGACGAGCCTTTTGTCTTAAAACAACGAGAACATCGCCCATTACCTTGTATTGAATAATATACACCAATCCATTGTATCGCGTTTGCACGATTCACTTTACTGTTATTCACGTCATCACGATTGAAGACCTAAGTACTTAGTTTATATTTTCGTTCACAAAACACTGCAATGCAAGTAAATAAACGATACGAAATAATGAACAAATTAAAACTCGTCTCGTTGAATGATTTAATAAAAGTGCGAATGAGACGAACGATGTAATGTAAGTTCTGTCAAAGTTAATGCGATACTAGCGACATCTAGAATTTAAAATAAAATTAACCCTGTATTGCGTATTTATGTACAGTTTGTAGATATTCACTACAGAATACGATTAATTTCTTAGGTTTTCTCTTTGTAGAGCCCAAAATATAATTTAATTCTGTATAAAAAAGTCCAAAAATCCCTATTATCTTGAGTTTTTATGACCTAAAGTAACGGCATCTCTTGACAAACTCTTGAAGATTACAATTATGATCCCAGTAAAGCTGTGTACACACTGGCAGAAAATATAGACATTATTGAAAAGTTATCTTTACAACAACTGCGTTACGCCGCGCCCGGGCTCAAGCGTTAGCAGTATTGAACAGAAATAATATTTTGTTTAGTTTAGCGTCCAATCACGAGTCAGATTATTTATAGACGTGGACCGAGGTGAGCTGCGCATTATTGAATCAAATAAGGCGCAGAAGATGATCGTGGACCTTGGCATGATTGAAAATATTCCCTTTACCACCATAACTGGGGGTAATAAATACGATTAATGGTGATAGATGATATAAGACTTACAAACTAGTTCTATTAAAATTCGTTGCATGTTCAGCAACAGTCATTAGATACTTACTTAGTTACAAAAATGACAGTAATCTAGGTAGGGATAGGGATAAGCTACTAATACATTACTATTACTTAGTTTTCAGAATTAAAATGTGTGAACTAATTTTGTTTTCATTATGCAAAGTACATACCTACTAGAGTAGGTTGACCTACAAGGTATGACGTGTTTCTGGCGTTAAATATATCTAGCTATTTGCACCTAATTATTTAAGTCTGAGTTAGACTTACATCCGCATAACTATCGGGCAGTATTTTTCACATTTTTACGTTAATACAATCTAGGTTTTCATAAAATGCGTTGATGTCTTTCCTAAACCAAAGTAAACTACTCTTGGAAAGACATCAACGGTCTAATTGTCCGAGTTACTATAGGTACCCACTTATGTAGCCATTATCTTTACGTAGGTATTTTGTTAGTTGGAGATAAAAAATACTGTAAGCATAATGTATTTTTGATAAGATAAGGAGGTTCGTAGCATTTTCGTAGATGATAAACTTAAATTAGTTCTTGCAGTTTATTAAACTGTAGTTATACCTACGTTACTTATAGATAATATCGAAAGCGTCAAGGTAGCCTGCGAAATTCACATTTTCTTACGTTTTTTGCAATTTGCAGGTCAGTGTCACGTTGTTTGTTGATCTAAATATGATTCGCGGCAGTATCAAATGTTTATTTATAGAATTATAATTTAAAAAATCATCAATACAACGCTCTAAGTTCATGTAATCCCATTGAATAACTATTTCATGAAATCATGACATTTGAAGATTATGCTAACTTAAGGAGTTGTATTGCTGATTCTAATTCTGTAAAGCCATATTTGTTACGGTCGCGAACCATATTTTAATCAATAATTTAATCATACATCCTGACACTGACCTGCAAATTGCAAAAAACGAAAGAAGATTTCATTTTCGCGGGCTGCCTTAGCGCATCCCCCTTAAGGTAGGTACGTAGTAAGGTAGGTACTTACACACGACGAGAAAGTATGGTAATGCTGATGATCACTATTATAATTATCTAACTACAATAAAACCATAGCTTGTTAGCAGCTGATAAGTAATAATAACTAGGTATATCTAAGCCGTTAGTCTTGTTGTCGCAACAGCGAGTGCTCAGCATGGGGTCGGGTTGGATATGGAGTCGGACGTAATTAAGTTTTCAGATTAGGGTACCTATTCTCAAAAGCACTAGAACTTAGAAGCAGCTAATAATCTTGATTTGTGCACTGTATTTTTATGTAAGTAGACATTACCTACTAATAAGAGTAACCATTTTACAATCTTACTAATTCATGAAATCGTGGATATCTCGATGTAAGTACTAGCCTACCATAAGCTAGTCATCAATATAACTGACTGACAATCGAAAGTTAACGAGAAAACACGGGTTAACAACCATGCCAACATTAGATACCCTTGCATGATTACTATTGCTATAGTTGGTTTGGTTGTCTGGTTTATCTTGATTGATGTCTTAACTACATCATATTACTTTGTAAGTAGGTACCTAGATGTGGTTCTGTTTTTGACTGATGAAATTGTCAGTGTAAATATGTATAGGTAAGTGAGAAAGATTCAGTAAGTATTATTTTGGTCTAAGTGACTGGGTATGTAACTTTGTACCTATAAATATGATGCAAAACGAATGCAATGCGATATTAGGAATCCTAAGATCGATCGATTTAAAACTCAATATTATTTTAACGAGATTTTATTATAGATTCAATTTCTCAATACAATAGATACAAATCGTTGAAATCATAGATATAAGAAAGAAGTTATTTATATTTCTATGGTTGAAATACACCTTTAGGGTCAGTTCACACTGTAGACGTAACGCGTCGCGACGATGCTCGTAGAGGCCAGTGGTTTCGCGCTGCGCAGCGCGGCGGGGCTGCGGCGCCGGCGGCGGCGCGCCGCGCGCCGCCGCGAGCTGCCGCTACCACCCCGCTAGCTAATAGTAGAAACAAGTCGCCACGACAGCTTAAGGGTGCCTTTCCACCAGCGATGTGCTATGCTACGTTACTATGGATGCGTTTGATATCCTCCAATCATATTCATAGGTCCCGTATTGGTCCACATAGCGAATGAATATGATTGGTGGATATCAAATGCATCCATAGCAACGTAGCATAGCACATCTCTGGTGGAAAGGCACCCTCAGGCTGCGCCTCGGCGGCGTCGCCTGCGCACCATTCATTCTGTAAGCTGACAACTAGCCGTTGGCGCGTGACGGTGAGCTGTGGTGACGGGCCGTTACTCCGCTTGGAACGGTGCGGTTATAATGAGTGATGGATGACCTTTAGATATACGCCTTGTGGGCTTAGTACTCTAAGCTTGTAGGTGTTACCTTGCAGTCTCACTCACCCCTCAACTTTGTTGAACTATTTTTACAGACGTTTTTGTTGGTGATATGGAACCTTGTCACAGGGCTGTATTTTTTAACTGTAATATGTATGTAGTTAGACACTTGAAATTTTCACCGTGTGTATATACACGTCAAGCTATACATTTCCAGTTTATGACGATCTCGCATTGTATAGGATTTCCGTACAATGCGAGGTCAGCTTATACTGGAAATGTATAAATTGATGTGTAGCCGTGTGTACCTACTAGGTAATTAGGTACTATTGCCACTATAACTTTTTTGGTTCAGACTATCGACTATCAAAACCGTAAAAGATCAATGTCTGTCTCGATCAATATTATAATGAACTAGCTGTTGCCTGCGGCTTCGCCCGCGTAAAATAATAATAATAACGTCGTGGTGGGGCTTACCGGCTTGCGCGCTCCAAACACCCCACCGCCGTATCTCTACGTTGACGTCGTGGTGGGGCTTGCGCGCTCCAAACTCTAGGTCTGTGCCGGTAGAGCTTACTTTTCCGGAACAGGCCTAGGATGAGGAGCCAGACCAAAAGAGATACAGAAACCCGCAAGGCAGCTTGTGGCGAGCTGTTGGACAGTAGCGACCCCATGGACCCTATCTCCCGGGAGAAGTCTTGTACCTCATCCCTGGCTTGCCTTTATTGGCCGGCTGGAGTGAACACTGACGAGGAATAGAGCTCGCACCTCATTCTTGCCTTAATTGGCCGGCTTGAGTGGAGATTCTCAAGAGCAAACGTGCTCGGAGGAAGGAAGTATTCCAGTAAGTGCTCGTAGGGATCTTGACCATCTTCCGAGCTCTAGGATTGTTCTGAAAGCCGTGGAATACCTGTCCACTCCTCCAGCACCTCAGGACATGTTGCCCCCTTGTCGCTACGTCACTATGTGCTAGCAACAGTTTTCGCGGGCCCATCATTGAGTGTGCAAGTCACCCCCTGCCATTTTATCCGTGTATATCTTAACATTGATCAGGCAGGGGATATAGGCCTGCCACAGCTTTAGGTAATCAATCCACTATAGCCACCCAAACCTATAGCCCAATATTTTTTTGTTTCCATGTTCTGCAACAGTTCTGCACCAACCGGGGGTTGTCCTTGGCTGCACTTGCATAGTGCATACAGGGATAATTGTCGGTTGGTGCGTCATTCCATTTAAAATTGTCTAAGGGGCCTCTGCGAGTTGGCTTCGGCCCTTCATACGCCTTCCAAAGGACCGGGACCAATTGGTCCCGAGATATGTTAACACATATATAATAAAAATAATAATACCAGCCTGTTACTATCCCACTGCAGGGCAAAGGCCTCTTCTCATACAGAGAAGGCACGAGCATTAATCACCACGCTTGCTCAAGACAAGTTGGTGATTTCAGACTTATATTAACTATAAGTCAGATTTTCTCACGATGTTTTCCTTCACCGATGTCAGTAATGTCCAAGATAAACTCAGAAAGTACATATGAATTGAAAAAAGTCACATTGTACTTGCCCGGATTTGAACCTCGTGCATGAGAGGCGAGGCCTTAACCACCGGGCCATCACGACGAATAGAATATAATAGATGTCGGAAAATATCCAACGGGAACGTTTGTGTTTACTATACATATTTATATGAGTATCTTATATACTTTTTTTTTGCGCGGAACCCTTATTCTTTTTCTAAAATAAAAGTAGCCTTTAGTTAGGTACTCCTTATAACATCAGCTATCTATCTGCCAGTAAAAATCCCGTCAAAATGGGTCCAGATGTTTCGGAGATTAGCCGGGACAAACGCAGACGGACAGTACGACGGCGGACGTACTTTGTGTTGCCATCTTATATTTATGCTGAGCTGAGGCCCTATTGGCATTATAATCATTGTTTTCTGTTTTTTTTTTGGTTATATGGTGTATTTTTCTGCTGTAATGCCAATAAACGCATTTTTCTTTCTTTCTTCTCTCAGACAAAAAAATAAAAAATTGTATTTCGTTATATGTAAGATTACAGGTATTTCATGTGCATTTAGTAATAGTACATTATGATACGAGTGTGCTGTATTGGTCATTACCCAAAAGGCGGCATTGGCGCGCGAGCCATAGGCGAGCGCGATAATTTAGCCGAGTGGGTAATGATCAATGCACACGCGTTTCATACGACGCTTTTCAACAAACTTGCGAGGAAAAAAACAGACTTGTTATAAGAACTTATGCTGGAATAACGTAGGTAACTATAGAGATGATAATTTTAGACTTATAAAGTTCAACTGACCTTTGTTGTCAGGTACTGTCAATCGGAGCTTCTTTTAAAAACTGTTGTAGGTACGTCGCGCGTCGGTTGGTGACAATACTTTAGATTTTCGTATTTTTTATAACAACAAAACAAAAACGATAACAAATATTAACGGAAAATGGCGCCCTGGTTTTTTTTTCTGCTATCGATCGCAGTTGTAAATAAAGGCACAGGCAAAACCGCTGAACAGCCTATATAAAAATATAATAAACACAAAATAATAATTTGAATACGCAAATTAAGATTAATAGGTAGTGAAAAATATATAATTTGATGAAATATTATGTTAATGTATCACATTTTATTTATTTACACAGTAGGCAAGAAGTACCCACGCACAATGGTCCACCTGACGGAAACCAAACCCCATAACATAGAAAATAAATAATAATAATAAATAAAATCGTTTATTGACCAAACATCCACCTTTGTACGTTTTTTCTGTTCCTTTCTTCTTGTCTATTTATAATGTGTGTACATAAACTGTTAAAAAAAAAAAAAAACAAGAATCTTTACATTTCCTTAAAAGTAATACAAATAAACTATTCCTGATATTATTGTCATAAAGGAAACATAATTTTAATATTTTAACTTATGGACTCCATACTAGGTCGAGCCTGTCTCATGGAGTCCTTGAGAGTATTTACCAATTTAAAATTTCAGGGTCGATACCGTATTGTATTTATTACATAATGTTTAAAAAAATATATGTAAAAACAAAATCTTTAAAAATAAAACAAAATCGTGAAACAACTATGGTTTTACGATTATAGAAAGTTAGTGAGTGTATACGTATATATCAGGCAAATGTAGGTATTTATACTTTGATGTTTAGCAAGGGTGCGTGCGAGAGAATGATTATGTAGGAGTATATATATGAGGTTTAGGTGGTAGTGTGGGAGTGAAATTGTGATTGGAGGATAAGAGTGAGAGAGTGTTTGTGGTAAATATGTTATGACAATACTCGAACGAAGGCTTCTGATTCTGAGTAGGATTGAACTAAAAGCCATTGTTTAATTTTTTTTATTTTATTGGTTGGTCCTACAACTTCTGATGTCACTGATTTTTGCAATTTTGTTGTAAAGGAAACTGAGCATAAATTCTTACATACGTTGTGCAAAAGCGGTTTTTACTACAGTAAGTGGACATTTGAAGATTCGTTGTTTGAGTAGATGGTGGTATTCTGTGGATTGGATTGTTATGTTGTGTTGTTTTAGTACTATTTTATGGATGTATAGCTGTCGGACATTAAGCACTGATGCTTCTTTATACAGTTGATCTGTAGGATAATGAAAATGTTTTCTATACATAACTTTTAGCACTGATCTTTGGGCTCTTTCCAATTGTATCATTGAGGTAATACCAACCCCACCCCATACTGTAATGCAGTAGCAGAGTTAAAATAGAAGGCAAGAAGTCTTTTTGATGAGATTAATAAAAACATAAATCTCTGCTCCGGTTAAAATAGAGAATGCTCATTTAAGAGGGCCCTTCCCGGTCCGTCTATCGTCAACGCGAGCATGGTCGAAAAGCTTGTTGTTTCATCGAGCGCAAGTGAGAACTGCTAACAAACAAGCGAGAACGCGATAACATTGTAAGAAAAATTGTGTGTATAAAGTTGTATCAGTAAATTCGTGTTTTTGAGTAAATCTTAGAAGTTTGTGAACAAAATGTTTGATATTTAGAATTTCCATTACATGTGCGAGGTTTCTATGCAGATGTTTTCTTTACTTTTACCAATTATTAGTATATTATGACCGGCCAAAGTTCGGGTAAAATTTGTGCAAAAAGCAGATTCTTGGAGGCTTATACTGAATTTTTTTCTCAATTTTTTTATTCTTTGCTTTCATAGAAACCTAGATATAGTGGACAAGATACATATTAGTTTAAAAAAATGAAAGAAAGATGTGTTACAACGCCATAATCACATACGAGCGTTTGTATGAAAAGTATGACGGATTGGCCGCTCTTAATAGTATAGGATAGTTCATACTAGTTCCATGTATTCAAAGTCAATTTCTATATATAAATTCGATGCTGCAATGATGGTACTTACTAATTCCATACTGCCATGTCGCGTTTCAAAATTTGTCGAACAACAATGGCTGCTAGAAATTGTCTATGGGTTTAGTGATGTGGTAGTATGATCTTTTCGTTTTGGTACTTTCGATGTTACGATTTCTTTCATAAGTAGTGTTTCATCAGCATTTTTTTATATTGAGTAACTTTCACATAAAAAACAAAGCCATTGAAATATGTTCGAAGTTAAAACCGTGAAAACGAACAAGATACCACGGGTACTTACGTATGTTGGTATGTCAAAGATTTAAAAAAAATACTTATACTTACCAAATACCTACCTGACAACATAATACCAGACGAGCACTTTATAAATCGGAATGATCGATTTCCAAAAAATCACAAAAATACGCAAGGTCCTTGAACATCTTTTAATCTTGGTTGCTAGTAGGTAACGTTTTCCAAACGGACCGCGAGTCGTATTAATTTTTATATAGACCCTAAATAAAACTAATTGATGATCCCTGGGGTAGCTCATATTCTCTGCTCGTACTTCCGTCGGACATGTCGAACGTCAAAGACAAAAATATTTCTAACAGTAACGATATATTGTATTCGTCTAGTTAGCTCGGAGGATTTAAGATCACTTGAAGGGGATATGATTGGAGTTTCAATTTCCAGAAACAGTCTTCCTTTTGACATTCGGTATTGAATGACGGGTAACCCGTGCTCTTTATGAAGGTATTCGTTATGATTCGTAACAAATTCAGTGTTAAAGCAGTATAACATTCTAAAATTTAAGGGGTCCCCATAATACATACAGACCTACGACATTATTTAATAAGGAAATAGGACCGCATCTTTAAACGCGGGCTAGCTCCAACAGCATCTTGAAAATCCTAGCCGAAAAACACGATTGTTGTCAGTATAATAATTATAAATACATTAAAATAGTTTTTTTTTTCATAAAATACTCCTTGAACAAATAGTCGATATTTATTATGTCAATCACTAACTCCGAATAAACCGATAAAGAATGTCGGTTGCCTATGGTCGGTTGTTTGACTTTTGTAAAAATTCAAAATTTATTCCAGTTTTCGCTTTTATTGCTAATTAAAATAGTTTAATTAAAATATAAGAAACACGCATAGGATGTTAAAGTGGGTGTGATAATACGTGTATCCTAATTAGTGCGTATTTAATCAGTGACTCGTAGATATCGCGTTCAATTCCCAGGCTAGTCCAATGTTATTGTTTTTAGCAAGTCCTGATTAGTTATCTGTGGCATTACAGCACCAGTCCGATAATATAAAGTAAAACGCATGCGTTTTTAATACACTGAATTATGACCCTAAAAACGGTTCAATAAGAGCTACTTTACGAGCAAGTGTGTTGAAAAAAGCTGTTATTTTTACAATGCAAACAGATACTTCAATTTTATTTATTTGTTTGTATAGAATAGAAGATACCTAGGTAGGTATGAGAAGAAGATTATTTTACTATTATATATATATTGTATTGTATATATGTATATTGAACTTCACAAAAAAGACATTGTCTCTATCAACAAAGGTTGTCGATCCCGCCAATTGCGCAACTTCGGTATATCATTGTGAGTAAAATGCGCATAAAAGCACTTTTATCCAACTACAATGCATATAACGATCGTTTTGGAGCAATCTGGGGGATGACGTAATAATAATATTTCATTATTGTTGTTTACATACACGGACGCAGTTTTTTTTCAAAATGGTACGACAATGGAATGAACCTAATTCATAGAAATTGTTCTGCGTGTGTCGGGCCGTAAGAATAGCGTTTTAAATTTAAACAGTAAACCGCGTGTAACATGAGTTTATTTGTCCTAATTTTCTAAAATTTCGTGGATATCAGAACGTGATTCGTGGATTCAGCTGATTGCTCCTGTAAATGGTGGCTACTATATCATAAAAATCTTCCCAGTGTTTCTACTTCATGGTTTCAATTCAACTCACCTTTTCGAGCAATGCATGACGGTTGTAATATCTTTCGTTCATATTTCATCGGAGATCATGGTAGGCCTAGTACCTACCTATTTATACAGCCAAGGTTACGCCCCAGTGGCGGATCCAGGATTTCGCAGATTCCTCAATGACTTCCTTAGGTTGTAGACTACTAGAGATATCTCGGTGAATATACACGGCCGCCAACGGCCTTAGCCCTATTCAAGGCATTGCATTAGGAAGGATTTGAAATTAAGTATGGCTCTCATAACAAATTCTTCCCGCCTATTATAAATCCAACGCCTGCTCTATAGCTCCAAAAAGTCTATCGCACAAGCTGGCCACGGCTTTCCCTATTGTTTAGTGACAATGGCGCAGTTTGCACCACTGCGGCGCGGCGGTACCGGCCCGACCGCCACGCTTGCATAATTTATCAAATAATGACATTGTTGGGACCATGTGTTCGTCCATTCTGGAAGCAGCTAATTAACGATCTAAATGGACAGGATATTAAATAGATGTGACCTTTATCCCTAAAAAAGTAAAAGGAATAATCTTACCAACATAATAAATAAAAAAATACGTTCCAAGTAGGTATTATATTGTTTTAAAAGGCTATTTGAAGACATATCAATCACTGACATAGCCCTGATTTCACCAATGAAACTGAACGCGATTCTAAAACGCGTTCAAGAGCTGTCAGTGTCAAAATTATTATGGAATATTGTGCTCTGACAGCTCTTGAACACGTTTAGATGTGCTGATTACGTTCAGTTTCATTGGTGAAATCCGCACTAAATATTCAAAAAAGATTAAAAAAACGAAATTTCGTTTTTTACCAATAATATCTAAAACCTATCACTATTTTTGGCATTTTTATCGGATTGCTAAATTGTTGTGACTGATAAAGGGAGATCATAGGTATAATCGAGTCTTGTCCTAAAACTGTGCACGGTGATTGTTATAATTTTTTTTAGATTTCTCGTACGAGGCCTAAGTTAAAGTAAGCTAAATCAATTAGTGACCGCAAAATCTATTCATACCTACATAATGGGTCTGAACATCTGACACGATTGTTTTCGGCTTTGAGGCTACCCACTGGTCGTTAAATTGGCAAGTATTACTTCAGTATTAAGAAGAGCAAATCATAAGTTAGTTTTAATATCTGTTTTAGCGAGTATCACGTTATTTGTAAGCCGAATCGCCCCTCTGATTTTTGATTATTTCGCAATTATGCACACTAATGTAGAACGTCCTTTGTCTGCATCTGCAGTACCTATTGGTCAGTGTTCTGAGATAATTAACCAGCTTTAGTCTAGTATCTGATATCATTGATTGATTGTTCCCGCCGGCGCCGGCGAGGTCAAGATCCGTTGCGATTGAGATTGGATTGGAGTCCCTCCGGACGGATATTCTTGTTAACAATAGAGACGGCCCGATGCGGTTGAGGGAATAGGTACATCGAGCACGTCGAGCGAATCACCTAGTTCCAACATACGTTATAGGTTCTTACTTACAGCGTATTTGTTGGCGGGCCCACTAAACTTCTGAATACATCATACATCAGCGTCACATCCATAGAAATATACAGGGTGGCAGGGACATCGACGCGAAATGTATGTGTCAGTAAGTACTTACATGATTCTGAACCCCCTGCGTTGAAATTTTTCGGCGGTTATTTTTTTTTAAATAAGCTGTTCCATACGTTTTGACCACGTAGGTATTGCACTTGTCTATGAAACAGCAGATTTTTTTAAAAATAACCGACGAAAAATATCAACGCAGGGGTTTCAGAATCATGTGAGTACTTACTGAATCCATGGTATCAGTTTTCGCGTCGATGTCCCTGCCACCCTGTATAAAAAACGTCTTTCTTTCTTATAACTATGGTCACATCCCATACGGATGGATATGATATGCTGCGACACGATATGAGTTCCTGAGACGATAGAGAAATACCTACTTTAAAATCTTATAATTTTAAATTGCGTTGTTCGAACATTTTATCCAAGAGGCACCCACTTCCAACTTTTTGCGTATTTAATAAGAGGTACCAAACTACTGTCTACCTAGTTTTATTTACAGTTGCTTCTCTAAAAACTACAATAAAAATTATTCATTATTATTTCAAGCATCATGACAACACAATAGGTATTTATTATTCCCCATGTACCTAATTGAGCAAACTGGGTATCAACAAGGCAAATTAGATCTACAACATTTTGAAACTCCACAATTCTTTAGTAACAAAACTTGCTCAAAATTCCCTAGTTAAATGGCAGCTTTTGGTTATTTCACGGAAGTTTCTTAAGAAAAACGTAATAATATAACAATGGGCGTCGAGATTGGTTACAAACATTACACATAGAGAATATTTTGGGACAATAGTAGCGCTAGAAACAATAGGTGAGACGAATGTTTGGTGTCTGGCGATTATACTCGCTGATAGTTATCTTTATATGCTCGGTAAATAAGACGTGTTTCTAGTTATTAACTATGCAACACATAAAGAAGTTTATTTCAACAAAATAGGACCCGATTCCCAGTGGGAGCTGAATTTGCTCGGTTTGGTTGGTGGTAGGGCTTGTTCTAGTCCGCCAAGCTAGCTACCACCATCTTATCTACGTCTGTCGCCGTAACAACAATCTTAACGGCATTGTTTTGTTTCGGCAGTTAGATGTAAGATAGCCAGTTCCTCTGCTGGTTAAGGATTCCGGGTCAAGCTCGCTTCCACCTTCGGCTGTCGGCCTGATCATCACTTACCATCAGGTGAGATGCAGGCCACGAGCAACCCCGTTATAGTTAAGAAAAAAAAATTGAGCGTAAACTGCTCCAGAATTTCTCGCGATTCCACTTACTGAGGTACGTAAGCCAGGAAGGAAACAACAGAATTAATAGCAGTTTTACCATTCATGTTTTAAAATCCTAGATAAAAAATAAAAATCGTATTATACAAGAATCTGTCTCCTTTAAAACTACAGAGTGGACAGGCTCAAGCAAGCTCAAAGGCTATATTTACAAGACACCTATCTCTCTAGATAGCGCCCCTGTTAAACATTCTAATACCACCGATAATAATTCTAAGTAAAAGTGTATAATCAACCCATGGATCCACACAGCGAGGTCGCTCAACTTTGTCAACAATTTTAAACGGCTTAACCCAATTTCTTTTCATAATAACGTCATGGTCTACTTGTGGTGACGACTGCATCCGATGTCGTCTTCGATAAAAAGATAATAAGATGTTATACTTTGTAGTGTGTACTGCCCAAAGTGGTTAGAATGTGGTTTTGCTCTGGTGCACATGCATACCCTATACCTAGGTATTCTTTTCGTTTGAAGCCAGACAACTCATTCGGTTATGGTTCAATGGCTGGGAGATCCCATATCTTATCTCAAGACCCATATAATTAACTACTCCACTTCTACATCCTCGCGCTGATTGATCTCTGTTTAATATAAAAGATAAAGTCCTCCTTATCGATCTCAATAACGACGGCGCGCGTATATAAAACAGACGAATATAAAAATACTGCACGATTAAAGCTTTGATTTTACCAACCATTTTTAAAATCCTGAAGTTTTGTTTCGGCAACATCTCTTAGGAAAATTCTCTTCTCTATTGTTTTACTTGCATAACGTCAAACTTCCGTTTTGCCGCAATTCGCATTAAGATTATCATCTACTTTTTTTTATAATTTTTGTCCTTCGTAATAAGCTCATCACGAAGACATTGCATGCGTCTTCATTTTCGCTCTAATAATTCGTCCTCTCGCCGTTTACTCAGCTCCCAGTAACTACCTAGGTAGCTGTATATACAATCTAGGCACCTGTCGCGAAATCGTCTAGATGCACGACTACAATCGACTCAAGCGGGGATTATTTTCCAAAGACTGCACTTCTTATTGTCTTACCTTCCAAGCTTTATTTCACGTTACGGTTTTGCGGCGTGAGGAGGTATTCGCGGTATTTTTTGAGAGTTGCATTTTTATTCGCGAGAAGGCGGTTTTTCTTACAGCCTAGTTAAGATTGTTTGTTTATCATTGTGAGAAATGGTGAAGTTCTGGTGGATGTTTATATTATTTGCGAAAACTGCGTCGGCTAGTGATAACGAACTTCCATCTGCAGAAGCACAAAAAGGTGATTAGCAACTGGCTACTGTAATTCTAGAGTATTCTACTGAGCTCAGTGTTGCAGGCCTTGCATCTGAAAATACCTAAGTACCTACTTATTTTTTTTATTCTTTGTTCGAATCGCACAAACAAGTCTCCTACTAAGGGTACGTTTTTATATGTTTTCAAAATTTAATATAGTTTTCCGGTATGCATCTTTATGTTCGTTACGTTCAAATTCACAGCCTGCCTGACTGGCAAATGGTTTTAGTAAGCAACATTTTTGTCATAATGCTCACGGATATTAAGGAGTGAGTCCCATAAGCCTTGTGCATTGAAATTTGTTAGGAGAAAACATTTCTACAAAACGGGAAATTTCTAGGTGTGTGGAGTTACCAAAAGAATGATTTATAAGACGGTACAGAGTCAGATTTTCTGATAACTCTAGATATTAGCACTATTCTCTGGTAGAATAGTGCTATTAGCACTATTCTCCACCAGGAGATAGGCCAACATCAGCAAATGCAAATTATGTTCAAGATTGAAGATTGTTTTTTGAACGCGGGACTGACTAGAAAAACATAGGTAGAAATAAATCATCAGATACTCGTAGGTAAGTAGTACTTACACTACTTACCTACGAGTATCTGATGATTTATTTCTGGGTCTACTAAAGTAGATCAAATCGAAGCTGGAAGCATTGAATTTTTTCGATGAAAGTGAGAAATGCAAAACAAAGAAACAGGTAGAAGAAACGTGAACTAGACCAAGAGAAATGAAAAGCGAAACGTAATCACAAGTTCGACATTATACGGTTCACTTTTAAAGAGAAAAAGAGCTTCATAATAAACAGTTCCCACGCTTTCTCGGTAGGTATGTGAGTACCACAGCTTTTTAAAAACAAAATTCCATTAAAAATATAAATGGAACGCACTTGGAACGTGGATCTCATTAATACTATACGTTTGACGTCACAACATAGCTTAGCTCACGATTTTCACGCCTCTGAACATCAAACAATAGAAGAGAAAACAGTAGGATCACCATGGAATATAATTACACGTTAACTTTCAATTTTATGTTTGCCTGCACATCATTTTCCTTTTGTAATTGTTCCTTTCCGGTTTGATAGGTGTAATTTTCAAAAACAATACCTAAGCGATTACGGTATCTTAGAAATAGATCTGCACACTGAACCGAACTTAAAAAAGTTGTTACATTTTAATTTGAACCCCTGACTCCTGAGCTGGGTGGTACCTGTGTTACAGGAGTCAGTGTCTTCACTCGTTTTTGAACATTAACGATTTATGCAATAAAATCAATCGCGTACCTACACCGAGCGTTAGATTACATGTCTAACCCCTAAATTAATACAAAATATTCTACGGTCTACCATTCCTAAGATGGCTAAGAACAATGTGATATTCAAAAATAATAAAAAGTATCCACCACACTTCTTTCCAGAGTCACGTTTCCTTCCCCTGTTCGAAGTCAAGCGTTTTGACAATCGACCAGGCCCGGGTCTTGGACCTGGTGGTCTTCCGCCTCTGACAACGGTGCCGATCGCCGGAGAACGCTGCTCGTCCCGCCTGGAATCTGCTTTAGACCAGATGAAGCGGCGGAAAAGGACGCAGTCTAAGAATTTGGATACTCCTCTGGTAACTAAAAATTGATATGAAAAAATGAGTTCCGCCCATATTCGTATCCAAGCCTCAGATGGTTCCTTCAGTCATATCGAAAGTTATTTTTGGGAAATCATCCTCAGAGATCAGCATTCCGCACATTCATGATGCCAATTCGGCGCATTTGGCAATTGGCCAAAAACAGTTCAAAACTGTATTACTTATTTACGTTTGTTAGTGACTAATGTTCTTGTTTGCAGAGTCAAAGCATCGACCTCAATGGCTACAGTCTATACCAGCAACTGCGATCTGCACCCGTGGACATGTATGTTACAAGAATGCGCGTACGTCTCCCACAAAACAGCAACTGGGTGAGAGTAGAAAAATGCTACTTCGACCCAAGAAACGTCTCCCTTGACACCATGCTTCTATTCCACGATATCACTATCAGCGGGAATGTGGATTTGTACGATGCAAATGATCTGGATAGGGGGCTACCACCAAGTCGAAGATTGAGGCGACATTACGCCGAATCAAGGTCTATAGACGGCCCTTTCGTTGACGACTATCCCAGAAGCCGTGCCAGTAATGGCTGCAACATGATTCTACGATTAAGAAAAGCCGGAATTGGTTTCCACACGAGACCTCTAAATCAACAACCAGGAAAGTTCAACGTCAAAACCGACTCAGAATTCGTTGAGCCTGGTTTCATCAGCGTCTATGCATACGGCTGCGAAAAATACATAAACAGGAACTCGGTCAGAAATAAGGACAACTTGCCTTTGAAACGCAGAAAACGATCTGACGAATTCTCTTTCGATCCACAATTGCGGCAATTCTATAATGACGGTTTGGATAACAGGGCTGCTGACAATAACTGGGACACCGTTTACGAGCCGCGAAGCAGGGTCAATTATGAACGAAGTAAACTATTTAGGCCGGACGATGAATTGGACGAGGCCGAAGACATTTCGAGAGAGATGGAAGACATATTTACAAAAGGTATACGGACTCTTTTGACCACGTATATGAAGAAAGAACTGCAGCCGGCAATCAAAGATACTTTGATGAGGAATATGGGTTATGTGATATCGTATGGCTAAAATAGGAATTAATTTATTAAAGAATTTGGGGCTTTTCGCCTTTATCTGCAACGTATCTAAAGGTGCTTTTACATACAGTACGGCATATATAATTGCGCGATTCTTAACAATTTCTATGCAATCTTGCAACTTTCGCAAATTGCTCGGTGTTACCGAGACGTCACATGGCGTGTAAGCGCAACATTCGTGTTAGGTACTCGAAAATGATAAAGAGAGCCCATTTGATAAATATGATAAATAAAAACCTGTGGTTTTAGTTGAATGTTTATGATTAGGATTTTGTATGTCTTATAGTCATTTATGTAATAAACATTATTAACATTAAAAAGTTTTATATCATTAAAAATCTTTTGTTAAGCTTCCCTTCTAGCTAGGTACCTACACATCAGCTGACCTCGCATTGTACGGAAATCCTATACAATGCGAGATCAGCTTATACTGGAAATGAACGAAAATATCACCATATTTAGTATTTATTTTTTCAGTAAGCATTCAATCTAAAGGTTCAGTCTAAAATCTATCTATTAAATAGGTATCACAGGAATGCCTTCAGGACTTGAATGATAAAATATTCAGTATAATCATTCACAGGCCACAAAAGTAGTTTGATCAAGTATTTAAGCAAAATCTATACATATAATAAAAGTGGTTAAAATATAGTACAGTAGTGTTACAATTTTTGTTCGTTTTGTCTGGATGTATGTTCCGGATTGCCACAAAAACAGCTGAACGGGTTTGGATGAAATTTGGAACACCTGTAGGAGTTTATTTATAAACATTGCTTAAAGTTAAGTGACGTTGAAACGTCAAACCATACATTTTTGACGTTTGAACATTGTTTAACATTACTAAACGAATACACTACATTACTTAACTTTATGCAACGGTTATAAATAAACCATAGTTGGAGTACCTGGATTAAGACATAGGGTACCTTTATTCCCGGTAGTAGGTTCCCGTGGGAATTTTCTGATGCATTCAAGATTTTATAATAAACTAATTGAACCAGCAGACGTTGGTCTGTCCAAATGTCAATAATTCGTCCAAATTTTTTTTTCCCGAATTTGAAGATTTTCCAGGAAACTTTTCCGATTTTCTTTCCGTAAGAACCTGATTCGGAATTGTAAAACAAAAAATAGCCAAATCAGACCAGCAGTTCTCAAGTGATGGGCTTACCAACAAACAGCATTTAATTTTTATTATATAGATAACTCTAAATATAATAACTGGAACATTGGATTTGTGCTGGTAAATAATTGTAGACAGGAGGACTTTTACTACAAAAGTTTTTATGCTGGCAATACAAAATAGATAAGTTTATACTTTTAGTGTTGACAAAGCATAAGCTTTAAAGTCATTCTCAAGCAAAATTTACAATAATATGTGGCGAATTTGGCTCTGTACTAAATACAATAATGCTTAATTATGTTCATACATGCATACCTCAGACCAAATAAAAAATCAAGACAGAGCGCTGTGAACAATACAGTGAAGCATGCCGAAACTACACCACCGCTCTGCTCCGCCCACATTTACAGCGTTTAAGAATTACGCTACAATCAAACTACACTGCACAAGTGCACACATGTTTCCGAAACCAGCTTCACTTCACTGTTAACAGCATTCTGTCTTACTTGTTTTTTATTATGTCTGAGATGCATACATACAAAAACTCGCTTCTTTCTCATGGGTGTAGGCAGACACTACAGATTATATTAGGTATTTCAATAAATTAACCAACATAAATTAAAAAAAACAACATATTTATACTTAAAAAATAAATAAATAACACTTATAAATAAATTGATTGATTAGAAATTGTTCACAATAAAAAATGATAAATAAATTCACATTTGGATAAATTAACAGAAGTAACATGTGAATAGACATTAATGGCAGTTTAGATTCAGCAATTTATGCAGCAAATGTCTGCACTTTGAAATTGTAGTTACAGTGGAGTCTCCCGTAAAAAATTGTTCTTGGCATACTTTGTTCTATAATATATTTATTACATACATTTTGTTGGAACTAATCACTAATAATAAAATAGGAAATATTTCAAATATTCTATTTCTCTTTATATAGGAAAGCCAAATTATGTTTAAGATTGAGATTTTTAGATGACCAAAATTGATTAAATCTATTATCCGCAACGATAGGTTCCACTTTTAAATCCTTATCAAATATTTGGTAACACATTGGTAAGAGAGGTTTTATAAAAATTTGGCTACATACCTCAAAGTCTTGGATTAGCTTCTAGTTTTACAGATTTCACTATTCATCAACTCTTCATTTTAAAAAATATGTGTTTTATTTCATCATAAATAGCAAAGTGCATTGCAGACACAGTAACCGCCTTTAACATACTTGGACCATACCCTTTATACAGTGCTAAGAACCCTTCCACCGTTATGGTCAACTTTACACAGTCTAACAGACCATTGCAGTACATCTGCTTACCAAAGCTTGTTCTATATTGTTGAAAACCCTGTATCTGCAGTCTTTTCTTTACTAAATCAAATGGATAGATTGCAGTCTTGGAGACAAAACCGGCTATGGAACCAGCCAACAAGTTTGCGATCAATGAGGATTCCACTGCTGAATGTAGTGTCGCTTGTCTTTGGAAGTATGGTATTTTATTAAATATAGTGTCTGTGAACAGTCTGTAAACAGCAAATTGTATGCCAGCATGTGGTGCTATCTGACCAAGAGTAGGTGTTAAACCTTTGAACAGGGCTCCTACACCTTCAGTCTTAACCATAGACGTGATTGCATTTGTAAATCCTTTATAAGCCTTTTTCGTCTTCTGCTCAGCAATTAACCTAGTTCTGACTGTATCGAAAGGAAAAGACGCCACAGTACCGACGGCTGCGGCCACACCGCCATTGGTGAAGTTTATCCAATGTCTGTGCGTGTTGTAGAATTGTTGATCAGAACCCTGACACACTTGTGTTAGCTTTTCAAATACAGAAAACTGCAGGACGCCGTATGTTATTGATAACAATTGTGCTGGCACGTGGCCGCTCCATAACGTAAAAAGCCCTTCTTCTTTAACTATAGAAGCGACTGCTTGTAGTATAGAGCTGTATTTCGAACCACTTTCTATGGGTTCCAATTGAAGTTGAAATCGTATTTTTAGAACGTCGAGGGGTTGCGCTACGGCTCTCGTGAAGGCTCCTGCTAGGCCACCAGCAATCGCAGTTTCATACAATGTTATTTGCTTCGCGGGATTATCCACTGTTAGCACCATCACAAAGCTTTAAGCTATTAGTTTATGAAAACCCGGTTACCCCGGTAAATGTACGAGTTTCTCCCCTCAATGTCAAACTTCAATGAGAATCGCGATTCGCGACAAAGAACCGTCAAAACAATAATCCTAGGGCGCGTTCAAATATTTCGCTCGAAGACATTCGTCTAGGAACGCGCTGGTCAAATGCCGTTCGACTGTTACGTCGGCGAATGAGCGTGAGTGTAATAATTGAACGCACTCCTGAGTCCTGTCATTGGTCATGAGTGTTGAATTGCGTTCAAAAACCGTCGCATCAAAGGTATTACAATTATTGTAAATAAGTCATGACCTGACATTCCTGACAATGACATTTGATTTGACATTTTGTTTCGTTCGCTGGTCCGGGAAATCGGGGAAATAGGTTTTTGCTATCTACGGTTGTTGACGATTTGTGTGTATTTTTATTGTTATCAAGACTGATCTACTCAAAATGTCGTCGCCCCTTGAAAATCTAGAAACCCAACTTGAAATGTTCATCGAGAACGTAAGGCAAATTCGCATCATCGTGAGTGATTTCCAACCACAAGGGCAAAGTGTTCTGAATCAGAAGATGTAAGTTACCTACTTTCTTTTTACGTTCACAACAGTTCACAAAACTTATTAGGCGTCGCTGTTGTTTTTCTGAAGTTATTCAATGCATGTAAATATTTCAGACAATCGCTTGTTACCGGTCTGCAGGAGGTTGATAAGCTGAAGTCTCAGGTCCACGATATCCATGTTCCTACAGAGGTGTTTGAGTGAGTATTCATCAATACACAACCTTATTTTGTTTATTTAATATTACTCCAGCAAATATTTATTTAATTAGTAAAAAACACCATCCGCCATTACATTCACGTTTGCTTACGATAGTATTTAGGACAGGTCACAGCTGGCTGTGTTGTTTTCAAAGACTAGCGAGCCATCACCTTATTTAGGGTGTGATAAAACAGGCAGATATCCAATAGGTACTGTATGTTTAGTGAAGTATGTTCTTAGACTAAATTACACCATAGTTGTTAAATTTCAAGTAAGTATGTAGTTGTTTACTAAATAAATTCCAATAACTTCATGCATTATTTATGGTTTCACTTCTTTTTTTTTCAGTTACATTGACCAAGGTCGCAACCCTCAACTGTATACTAAAGACTGCATAGACAAGGCGCTGGCCAAAAATGAAGAGGTAAAAGGAAAGATCGACTCATACAAGCGCTTCAAGAGTCACCTACAGTCAGAGCTTTCTAAAACATTCCCAAATGAAATAGCCAAATATAAAGCTGTTAGGGGTGGGGAATAGATAGTAAGACTAATTTAGTAATAGTATTTTAGTTTATTGTAATTTTTGTATCCATTTTCATGGGATAGTGGAAATGTCATGCTGATGACTATTGTGTTATTGTAAGACAGATTGTAAATGTGTAAACGCAATTGGGAGGCATTTTGTTTATCTTAAGTAACTCCTCTGTAACTTTTGCAAAAAAATATTCAGGTCTAACATAATTTCATGCACTCCAATGCTTTTGGGTGCACTTCTATAGATTAATGCCTACACATGAATGGTGTTGTAACACTGTTCAAGAAAATGTCTTTTTCCAAATTAAAGACTTAAAAAAAAGTTTAGTTATTTTATTATTGCATGAACAATTAGGATAAAAAATAAAAATACATTTCACAAAAATTCAAAGCTGACCACGAAAACCACATTGAAATAAAACATGCTTGAATAAGCAATAAGATACACAATTAAAGTAAGTAATTGAAAATTAAAGAATATTTCGATGGAAAATACAGGAAGAAGAAACACTTTTCTTTTAAAAAAGCAGTTTCAAAATATGAAATATAAAATTTCAGGTTCAAGGCAGAAAAAATCTGAGTAAAACAGAAAATAATAATGAGAATAGGCAAAGGCCAGCTCTGCCCTTGGCTGTGATACCAGTTGCAAATATTTCATCTTTAAAAATTAATTAATTAATTCGATTAAAATAAAATGGTCTAATTAATAAAATAAGTTAATACATTGATATTATACAGGGCATGTTTGGTATATAAAACATTTGTAAAAAGGAGGTATAATATGGGTTACATGGTATTACAGAGGCTACAATATATAAACTTCAGGCGTCAATGTTGTTTCTCGCGTTGTGTTTGGCTCTAAATCCACCCGAGTTTCAACATCAATTATTTCCGTATTTGTATTTCTACTGTCTACGATTTCCGTGTCGTTTACTTCGCCGCTTTTGCATGGCGAAGGCTTGTTTAGGAGCCCTATATCGCTAGAAAATTCACCCCACATTTGATAAAATTCACTTTTTACTGGTTGTACTAGTTGTGATTTGTTAGTGATGTACACGTAGTTCCAGTGGTCGGAAGAACGGTCGTTTCCCCAGTCTAAGGTGCCTGTCATGAGAACCTTGTCGTCGACTAAGCAGAATTTGTGTTTCATCTTATAAATTGGTTCATTTACTTTACACTTTATTTCTGCTCCTGAAGAAAATAAAAAATTGCATTCTGAATCATGATAGTATTGCAAAGCAAGAAATCAAAAGAGTACTCAAAGAAAACTCACCAGCCTCAATAAGCTCCTTTATAAAAAAATCTGTCGAGTCGTTGTATCCAGCCCGGTCAATGATCATACGCACTTTAATATTTTTCTTCTTTATCAATGTGACCAAGCGACCTTGTATAGCAGGGTTGTGAATACTAGGCATGCAGACATTGACTGTTTTCTTGGCCGCTTCTACATAGCTGATTAACTTATCGAAATAATTATAGGCATTGAATTGTAGTTTGCAGAACACCATTACTTCATTGATCTCAGCATTCCGTCTTTTGTAATAGTAAGCTGCTGCAGACACAGCACAAGTAATCGCAACCGCTGCAGCCGACGACAGTATCCGTGGATTTAATATCATCTTACGTGATTTCAAACATAAATACTACTATAGTGGCACGCAGACAGACCAATCTAATAATTTTATATTTCCAAATAAAATTAAGAGGCCAAACCGTGCTGTCACAATCACTTTATTCAGTAAAAAGAAATCTTACAACTACCCTCACCAACCCAGAATCTTCATCCCGACCGAATGATTACTCTCTAATAAAAAATAATCCATTTTGTAACCGAAAGTCATCATCGCTTAGGTTATTCGATAATTTCATATAGGTAGCTAAACATTTTAAATAATTATTTTGAATGGACCATCAAACCTACTAAACAAACTAAATAATTATAGTATCTTAGAAACTTGTCTCACAACTAGGTGTGGGTCGTTACGTGATTTTCGCGAAACGTAACGTAATTAACGTAATACTAATACAAATGAACTGCATCGAATAATGTATTATAATAATGAAAGTTATGCAGGCGTATTTAGAAGTTAATTTGATTGTTTGTGTATATACAATGATTTGAAATATTTACAATTCGATGTTTTTTTTGCACGTTTTAGTTTTTTCTCTATTTACACTATTTCAATAGTCTAGTTGGCGTGTGTGTGCATGTTCGGATTAAATCGTGTCACCACTTGGGACTTCGGGAACTCTCGGGTCGCTTTGCCGGTCGGTCAGTACCAGTAGGCTAGTAACCTGTCACTTATTACGCGGGAAAGAAACAACATGCGCTCGCAACGTATTTTTGTTTCGTTTCCCTCTTTTCATTCAATCACTGCATTGCTATGTAACTAGTTACAAAAATCACGTGTTTCTGTGTAACTCAAAATTAGTTATTCGGTTACATGCCCCGTAGCCAGTTATTGTAACGAGTGACGTGAAATAACGCCCATACCTACTCACAACACTCATATAACATCACAATATTCACAATATGGTTCCATCACTAATCAGTATATACGGCAAAGGAAATATTTGATGTAACGCACAGCACAGTACAGTTTACAGTTATCTGTGGTTTAAATAAAAATGGCTGCGGGAAAGGCGCGAATCGCGCGAATATTGACGTTTTTTTGACATAGGTGACTTGTTTTGCATTAAAGTTAATATTTTTGTATTTTCTAGTGGAATTTCTTGAATTATGGTGTAAAACTTATATATAAGAATCATGGGTATTACGGGTTTATTACCGTTTATAGAGAAAGCCTCTAGGCGGACCAATGTTAGTGAATTTAGTGGTTGTACAGTAGCTATTGATTCATATTGTTGGCTTCATAAAGGCGCCTTTGCTTGCGCTGATAAACTGGTACGAGGTGAAGACACTGATATGTAAGTTCTAGTGGATCTATTCTAGTACCATAAACCAGCATTTAACTTTTTCTTTCTTCATAATAACCTGCCCAAGTGCCCATGTATGTCGAGTCTAACCCAATTTAAAAGGGAACCATAAGCCAATTTTTATGAGAGAAACTATTTAAAACAGCAGATATACCATTCCTAGTAGTAAAGAAAAACGCCAATTTTCGTCTAGGTTGCAGGCACTACTATTAAATTGCTATTTTCATACAACATTTTGCAATTTTCATACATTTAATGATTATTTTGTTTTTCTAGACATATAAAATACTGCCTGAAATATGTGACGATGCTGCTATCTAAGAATATCAAGCCTATATTAGTATTTGACGGGCGGCACTTGCCTGCTAAAGCTATGACTGAATCTAAGAGGAGAGAGTAAGTATAAATTAATTAAAAATAATAAATAGACCACATTGATCCTGAGTGAAAAGTCTTGAGATGATAGGGTAGCCTTTTGCCCAGCTGTGGGATGATCCTAACTACCCACTACTAAATCAAGATCAATCATATTTCATTCACTTAACCTAATTAGCATCTAAATGTTGGTCTTCAATGAAATGGTGATCCTATCCTTCCTGATAATCTGTGTACTGATTTTATTTTTAACCCTTTTCAGATCCCGTGACATATCTAAGAAAAGAGCAGCTGAGCTGTTAACTCTTGGAAAGGTAAATTTCCTATTTAAAACATTCAATTCCTAACTATATTAATATTATAAATGCGAAAGTCAGTTTGTTTGTTACGCTTTCATGCTAAAACAGCGGAACGGATTTGGATGAAATTTGGCAAATGGTTAGACCATGACCAGACTGGTTTAGGACATAGCATAATTTTTATCCCGGTATTCCCATGGGAGGGAGACTTATGCGGGTGAATCTGCGTGGCACAGCTAGCTGTAACTTTAATTTGGTTTGATCCTCATGCTCTTATAACATACGGATATCAGTATGGTGATAATATGAGTTACCTTCTCCTAAATATTGTGACTAGCCATATTACCTTCCTTAGCTATAGCAATTGAGTGCAACCTCACTGTCCTCCTGCTCTTATTAAAATATATAACCCCAAGTCCACACTATCGCGAGTGCCCTCGTGGAGACCCTTGCACTAGCCGCGGCAAGCAGAGGCTACACAAGCGTTACCCATCCACACTCTCGTTTTACTCAGTTGCCCGCCACATCTACCTAAAGATGGACAGGATTGAAGTGACTACGATCGCTGTTTTGTGTGCCTACCAAAATTATAGAGCGCGCGAGTGTGGTTGTTTCGCTCGCCTCGCGTCCTTTGACTCCGGTAAAAAAACCGACACAGAGCGCGCGCAAGGCGAGACGTGAGACGACGAGAGGAGGAGAGGGCGCCAGCCACACTATCGAGCTCGCTTCTCCTCGTCTTGCTTCCTGGAGAGTGTGGACCCGGTGTTAGGGGTAGCAACTTGAATCTTATGAATAATGCTAAATTTCAGATAGAAGAAGCCCGTTCCTACATGAGGCGTAGTGTGGACATCACTCACTCTATGGCTCTCAGCCTCATCAAGGAGTGCAGGAAACGCAATGTGGACTGCATAGTGGCACCGTATGAGGCTGATGCACAACTAGCATACTTGAACATAAAGAATATTGCACATGTAGTCATCACTGAAGACTCAGATTTGATTTTGTTTGGGTGTACAAAGGTACCACTTTTGTTTGTTTGTATCTTATTCAAACATTTCCACTGTTGTTTAGTAGAGATGGCTGATTGTGATTATATTATACTATCTCTAATTTTTTTTTCTGTTAGCATCTCTTCTGGAGTTGTGTACAGTGAAGACTGTACAGAAAAAATAACTCTGTACTAAATCCTGTACATTCAAAGCAGCCTGTAAATATTGATTACTGAATGGGTTCTCCTTCTAGATTGCTACAACAAACGAAAGAATGAACATTGATGAACAATTGATGTAATATAAACACCATGCTTGAGCCATGCATTAGTGATTTTACAAAAATCACTTGCATAATAAAATCAATCATCAATGTATGCTCTATGTTATGGGGTTTGGTTTCTGCACTTACTCTGTCAGGTGGACCATTGTGCGTGGGCCATGGCGGCCGTTGTTGGTTATTCCAACCAGCCCACCTCCCTCCAGAAGTTGAGTAAGTTTCATGGCATGTTCAGAACATCTGTGAAAGCTCTGGGTGACCTGAGGGTTTCTGTTCTAATCTGGGTGACGCCTGTTCATTCCAAGATTACACGCCCTGCACAGAGGACTATCCGTTATGCCTATTGTGTGGAAGTGCTTGTTTAGAAAGCAGTGTCCTCTGATGGTCCCTGTCATCAGCATCAACATACGCTCATTTTAATATGTTAATAACTTCAAGTCTAGGAAGATTCCACAGCCTATCGCTTTGGCATTATACCTTCAGTCCAAAATCAATTCATCAATAAAACATGAATAAATAATTTCATTTCCATGTCTATAATTCCAGGTACTATTTAAAATGGACCTCGACGGTGCGGGAACTCTAGTAGATACAACAAAACTACCTCTGGCAATGAAGTGCCCTATAGAGCATTATACATTTGACAAATTCAGGCAAATGTGCATCATGTCTGGTTGTGACTATTTGGCCTCTTTGCCTGGCATAGGACTGGCGAAAGCGAGACAATTCGTTACAGCTACACAGGATTCTAATTTCGCTAATGTAAGTTTTAAATCGGTAATTTTTGTTTTGTTCATAACGATGGTGCAGAGTTACGAAATTGGTCTGATAACACGTTACGCAGGAAATATTAGTCTTTAAGCGGCAAACGCGCAATGTCATGTACGCTTCCTTAGTCCAGGTTTGCAGGGACGTATTTTTATCGCGGCGATGTTTTTTGTACACTGGATTTTCTACTCTCGGTATTGCCAAGGTTGCCTGGAAGAGATCGCAGAAAGCGATAAGGCCGCCCATTGTATGTTTTGTAGTGTTCAATTTATCATTTTCTGTGTATTTTCTGGTGTACAATAAAGTATATATAAATAAATAAATAAATAAATATTGAGCTGAGTATTGAGAATCCAATAGAGTGCATCCAGCGTGTCAAGAAAACACACTGTTGGATATTCAACTTTCGGCGCTAAGCAAAGCGTCGATAATCCAATACGCGACAAAAAAACACCGCGATAAAAATACGCCCGTGCGCACCTGCTATCTAATTACGCAACACTTTTTCGTAAACGATTACGACTAATCTGTTTCATTCTGACAGTTCAACAACATTCATTGCGTTATTTAAGTTGTTGTGCAGATTATTTTTACGAACTTATGAAGCAATGGATTAGCAATCTGTTCCAAAACGGTTCGGATTCTGGTTGATCGCGAACTGGCCTTACTATGCCCGTCATTTATGCCATCGGCCTGCGGCTGTGTCGCAGAAAGACGTATATTATACTAATTTCAATTTTGTATAGACAAAATATTTTTATTTTTTATTTATTGAACATAGGTAGGTTAGGTACAGATGTTGTAATTATTTAAGAACGCTATATATATATAGTAGATTCCGCCACAGTTCTGTTATAAGTATCATACTTCTATCAGTGTGTGTCTTTTATCCAGTTAGTCCATAGTTATTGACTTTATAGAAACAGAATCAGTAGTACATAAATAAAACCCAAGCCCAGTGCAGGTTGGTAGATGTCACACGTCTTCGAATTTTTGGTTCTGAGACATGCCGGTTACCTCACGATGTTTTCCTGACGATGAAATAATTAACACAAAGTAAAGCGCCTGTCAGGGTCAGAACCTATGACCTTCAAGTCGTAAGTTGCGGCTGTTACCACTGGGCCACCACTGCTCTCATATACACGACCTTAGTTTTTGTTTACGGGTTCATGGGAGCCACTCTGAAATCTCGAAAAAAAAATCACCTGTTCCCTACAATTCGACGAGCTATGCGAACATAAATGTAGGGAACAGCTGTTCTTTTTTTCGCGATTTCTACGGTGGTCCCATAGTGAAAGTTGTTCATAATGATGAGTACAATGACCCCTTAAGAGGTTTAGCTTAAACAAAAACTAAGCTTGTATACTATCAATAATCAATAGTAAACTTATAACTTTCGATCTCTTCAACAGGCACTGAAAAAACTACCGAGTTTTTATAACAAATCGTCGTTAGTTGTGACTGATGAGTACAGGGAGAATTTCTTGAAAGCTGAAGCGACGTTCAAACATCAGTATGTCTACGATCCTTTGGAGAGACAGATGGTGAGACTGACTGAGCCAGAAGATGAAGGTAAATAAAAATATTTTTTATTTGAATAGGAATTATTTGTGTCCTTATCGACACGACCAATCGTCAAAATCGACAATAAATAAATCGTCATCGTGTCACAGATAAGTACAGATGGGACACTTCGCAAGAGCATTTCAATAAAAAGCGACTCTCGCTACGACACAATAAAGAGCAATTCAGGTCGCACAGCGCTAATTACCAACAGTTATAGTCACCTAGAAGTTGCCTCTCTTTCTATCGCGTAACTCTTATATCTTCTGAGTACGTTACGGCCACTGTATTCGACAAGTCGAGCCCGCCCCGTACTTGCTTGTAGCCTCATACCTGAAATGCGGAGTGTCCAATCTGTATTTATTTAAGGTCGTGTGTAAAAAAATATTTAGTAGAAAGAAAACTTTAATTTCATGACTTGCCAAACAACAATCAGAATTTTCTTCTCAAAATTTTGTTCAACTAATCATTATCAACTACTTTATTATATACTTATGATTTTAAAATCTATCTAGTATATCTTATTTGTTTTCAGATATTGAGCAAGCTTTGTGTGTCAATGCTGGTGAACTGTTGGACCCTAAAACGGCGTTTCAATTGGCTTTAGGAAATCTTGACCCTTTCTCATTAAAGAAAATGGACGATTGGCATCCTGATTACTGTAGCAATAAGGTATGTATCAAAAAGAAAATATTTCTTACGATTCTTCCTTCCGATGTTGACTATTCACAACTTTAATAAAAAAAAGCATGTAAGAATAATAACTAGCATAAGAAATATCGATAATTTCTCCATCCATTTTCCCATTCATCATAAGTGTTATCGCAAAGAAACTAAAAAACCTTCAAATATCATTCATGCATGGGGAGGATTTTAAATACTGACTTATGTGCCTACTAAGTATACAAAATCCTATGTACAATTTTTATGTAAGTAAAACGTGAAAACTCAGTGCTGGATTAAGCAAGCGCGGGGCCCTTAGCAAATTTTATCGAGAGGCCCTCAATCTTCTATGGGTTCTTAAGAATAAAGTGGTAAAAAAAACAATATTCTATACGTTTATTTACCATCAACTTTTTGAAATATGTTTAAAATTGTATTACCGATTGTCAGACGTGGATTGTCTTTTTGTGACATCAACTAAATTCAATATACCACATCTCTAAAAATGCGCACAGGTGGAGGTGGAGGGCGGGTTTGGATACGCTGGGCCCCCTCTTGCGCGGGGCCCGTAGCAATTGCTACTCTTGCTACGTGGTTAATCCGCCATTGAGAAAACTGGCAGCCACAAGTGTGGAGACCTTGACAATGTGTCTTCAGAGTGCCCTAATAAAACACAAGGCAGAAAGTGTTTCAGATGCAATGAGTTCAGACACGTAGCTACAATCTTTAAGAAAAAGTAATCACTATTGACGCCACCATCATTAACAAGCCTACATAAATCAATCTAAGACTAACTACCCTTGATTTGATCATAAACTTAAATCACTATTTCTGCATTACAGAATGAACCAGTCAGAACAAATAACTGGAAAGACAAAGGCGTGTCTTCACACACCAGTATATGGACCAAAGAGTTCATACCTTACCTTGACGAACCGAGTCCTTGGCAGAAAAAAGAAAAGAAACCAGAACCAATATTAGCTGTGCCTACCACTAGACCGAGGAGGGTGGTCAATCTAGTCAGTAAATTCGTACCTGAGACACAGGACCAGGACGAGAGGTATGTATTTCTGATATTTTGTTTAGAAAAAAAAAAAAAAAAAAAACATGCAGTCTGCAACACAACGAGAATAATATGGTGGCAGAAACATGAAATATTTGAATTCTATAAAGTAAAAAGTTATTTAATTCTACAAAAGTAAAAAAAAACAAAAAGCCAACGTCACGTGGTGTTCCCAGGCGGTCACCCATCCAAGTACTGACCACGCCCGATGTTGCTTAACTTCGGTGATCGGACGAGAACCGGTGTATTCAACGTAGTATGGACGTTGGCGATAGCTAAATTGAAATTATCTCTTTTTATTGGATTATTGACGTCACATAAGACACTCGACAAGATTCATCATTTATTTTTGTCAGACTGAACATTTTTTTTCCTAGTAAATGTCTTTAGCAATTAAATGACAACTACATGTAAATCGTACTTCTAAAATTCACGCTTTGTTCGATCACCAAAAGAGTAGACACTTTAAATACCTAATTACAGAGAATTAATAGGCTTTTTAAATTAATGATCACAAAACTCAATAAAACAAATATTTTTTTCCTATAAAAAGCAATAAAAGCAAAAAGCCAACTTCACGTGGTGTTCCCAGGCGGTCACCCATCCAAGTACTGACCACGCCCGATGTTGCTTAACTTCGGTGATCGGACGAGAACCGGTGTATTCAACGTAGTATGGACGTTGGCGAGTGCTAAGTTGAAATTATCTCTTTGTATTGGATTATTGACGTCACATAAGACACTCGACAAGATTAATCATTTTTATTTTTGTCAGACTATTTTTTTTTTTCCTAGTAAATGTCTTTAGCAATTAAATGTCAACTATATGTAAATCGTACTTCTAAAATTCACGCTTTTATTAAGTAACCCAAAACTCAATAAAACAATATAATTTTTTCATATAAAACGCAGTAAAAGCAAAAAGCCATATTTTTTCATAAAAAACGCAGTAAAAGCAAAAGTCAACGTCACGTGGTGTTCCCAGGCGGTCACCCATCCAAGTACTGACCACGCCCGATGTTGCTTAACTTCGGTGATCGGACGAGAACCGGTGTATTCAACGTAGTATGGACGTTGGCAATTGCTAAGTTGAAATTATCTCTCCCTATTGGATTATTGTACTTTCTGAGTCTGTTTATCTTGGACATTACTGACATCGGTGAAGGAAAACATCGTGAGGAAACCTGGGCTTATTAATTTAATATAAGTCTGAAATCGCCAACCCGTCTTGAGCAAGCATGGTGATCAATGCTCGTGCCTTCTCTGTATGAGAAGAGGCCTTTGCCCTGCAGTGGGACAGTAACAGGCTCGTATTGTTATTGGATTATTGACGTCACACAAGACACTCTGAGTTTCATGATTTATTTTTGGCAATTTAACGTCAACTCTGTAAATTGTACTTCCTAAATTCAAGCTTTTTTCGGTCACCAAAAGAGTCGACACTTTAAATACCTAATCACCGAGAGTTAATAGGCTTTTTAAATTAACGATCACAACACTCAGTTGCTAAGTTGAAATTATTTCTCTTTATTGGATTAATGACGTAACACAAGACACTCGATAAGGTTCATGATTTATTTTTGGTAGTCATCGATCACTAGTAATCGACGTTGGTAGTCTGAATTTATTTTTACCAATTCAATGTCAACTTCATGTTAATCGTACTTCAAATTCATGCTTTGTTCGATCACCAAAAGAGTAATTTTTTTAAATAATTACCGAGGATTAATAGGCTTTTTTAATTAATGATCACAAAACTCAATAAAACACATATTTTTTTTCCTATAAAAAGCAATAAAAGCAAAAAGCCAACGTCACGTGGTGTTCCCAGGCGGTCACCCATCCAAGTACTGACCACGCCCGATGTTGCTTAACTTCGGTGATCGGACGAGAACCGGTGTATTCAACGTAGTATGGACGTTGGCGAGTGCTAAGTTGAAATTATCTCTTTGTATTGGATTATTGACGTCACATAAGACACGCAATTAAATGTCAACTATATGTAAATCGTACTTCTAAAATTCACGCTTTTATTAAGTAACCCAAAACTCAATAAAACAATATAATTTTTTCATATAAAACGCAGTAAAAGCAAAAAGCCATATTTTTTCATAAAAAACGCAGTAAAAGCAAAAAGTCAACGTCACGTGGTGTTCCCAGGCGGTCACCCATCCAAGTACTGACCACGCCCGATGTTGCTTAACTTCGGTGATCGGACGAGAACCGGTGTATTCAACGTAGTATGGACGTTGGCAATTGCTAAGTTGAAATTATCTCTCCCTATTGGATTATTGTACTTTCTGAGTCTGTTTATCTTGTACATTACTGACATCGGTGAAGGAAAACATCGTGAGGAAACCTGGGCTTATTAATTTAATATAAGTCTGAAATCGCCAACCCGTCTTGAGCAAGCATGGTGATCAATGCTCGTGCCTTCTCTGTATGAGAAGAGGCCTTTGCCCTGCAGTGGGACAGTAACAGGCTCGTATTGTTATTGGATTATTGACGTCACACAAGACACTCTGAGTTTCATGATTTATTTTTGGCAATTTAATGTCAACTCTGTAAATTGTACTTCCTAAATTCAAGCTTTTTTCGGTCACCAAAAGAGTCGACACTTTAAATACCTAATCACCGAGAGTTAATAGGCTTTTTAAATTAACGATCACAACACTCAGTTGCTAAGTTGAAATTATTTCTCTTTATTGGATTAATGACGTAACACAAGACACTCGATAAGGTTCATGATTTATTTTTGGTAGTCATCGATCACTAGTAATCGACGTTGGTAGTCTGAATTTATTTTTACCAATTCAATGTCAACTTCATGTTAATCGTACTTCAAATTCATGCTTTGTTCGATCACCAAAAGAGTAAAAATTTTAAATAATTACCGAGGATTAATAGGCTTTTTTAATTAATGATCACAAAACTCGATAAAACAAATATTTTTTTCCTATAAAAAGCAATAAAAGCAAAAAGCCAACATCACGTGGTGTTCCCAGGCGGTCACCCATCCAAGTACTGACCACGCCCGATGTTGCTTAACTTCGGTGATCGGACGAGAACCGGTGTATTCAACGTAGTATGGACGTTGGCGAAAGCTCAGCCGAAATTATCAATCTTTATGGGATCACACAATAATTTTAGCCTGTTATCTTTGATTTTTATGATTAATATCTATAAATATTATAAAACAAAGACGTTTATTGCGTGTATCTGTATGTCCGAGTCGGTCATCTAAAATATACAACGGATTTTGTTGAGGTTTTCAACACAATTGATTTAAAAGAGTGTCCTTGGAGTTTCTTGCCCGTTCTTCTCCATAGGAACCTACATGCTTTGGAATGGGCAACTACCTTCATCTTTCTGACTTTCCGACCCCTTGACAATTCAAAAGTGCCTATAATTGGTTTATTTCAAATAAATGCTTTGAGTTGAGTTTGAATTTAGAGAATATATTCCGGAAGGTTTATGTGTATAATTAAGAAATCTCGATGTTTTGTCAAGTCGTAAAACCTTGCAAAATTGGGGCAGGTCGCTAGCAATTCTATAAATAATAATATACCAAAAAAAAATATTGCAGCCTATGTAAATTAGTAGTGCTTCCAAAATTCATGCTGTTTGATCAACTAAAGATAAGGCACTAATTACGGAGAAATAATAAGCTACTTAATTTATTTATCATAGATATTTCAAAAATATATATTTGCTGTACATTAAAAAAAAAAGCAAAAAGCCAACGTCACGTGGTGTTCCCAGGCGGTCACCCATCCAAGTACTGACCACGCCCGATGTTGCTTAACTTCGGTGATCGGACGAGAACCGGTGTATTCAACGTAGTATGGACGTTGGCGATAATAGCGTCGAAATTCTCTATCTAAATCTGTGTTTTTTTTGTTTTTAAAGGAGATCGTGATACCATATAATTTGATTATATTTTAAAATATGAAGTCATAAGTCATAGTACCGTCAAAGAAGTTCATATGTAACCGCCGTAAAGACTATTCTTGCTTGCAGCGCTCGGCGGCTTTAGAACCGGGCCGGTAACAGATGTGGTCATCGTGTTCACGGGATTTTGTTTTAAAACTGGTTAGATATGAACTTCGTTGATGGTACCTACACTAATCTAATAGATCTTTACTTTCTATCCATGTTTTATTGATAAATAACGTTAATTTTCTTTTTCTTTTTCAGTTTATCAATAGAAACCTTAAGCAACATGTATTGTACAGAACCAGCCAATAAAAAACAGAAGATCGACTGTGATCACGAAGCTAGCGAGACATTTACCCAATACTCTGAAAACCAACATAACAGACCAATCTCGGACGATGAAATCACCGACCAATTTAATACTCGAAAAGTCAAATCTCCTATACTTGAAAATAAAGAAAGATCTTTTAAAAAATGCCTTAAAACAGGCAGTTACTCAGTCCTAAAGAAACTCAGTAGATTCCCTAGAACAGTCTTAGATAATAACGTAATCGAAAGTAAGTTTTTCTCAAGCTCTGAAGAAATTCAGACTTATGATAGCAATGTATCTAAAGAAAGTATTACTATAGAAGAATCTCCGGAAAAAATAAGCAGAAATCCGTTTAAAAAACGAACGTCGATTTGTGTGAAAATTGAGGAAGACGAAGTGGAATGTTTGGAGAATTCTCAGAAGGAAAACTTTACAAATAATAGTTCCCCAACACGATCTCACAGTCCAATATTAGAACGTAGTCCGAAATGTAGGAGTGCCTTAAGGGTAGATATGGATGTGCAGCAAATAGAAAATACGGAAAGTGAAGAGTCTGTGATAGAGAATACTTATCCTTTGGAGACTTTAATTACACCTACTGCGTCGCAGGTTAGTGTAACAAATTATTTAGCACTTTCAATGTCCATGCATAATCGCCATGGTATACGAACTTTTTCTCGTAGCTGACAATGGAAGATTCGTTTAACGAGATTTATTTCGTCCGTCGTTATTACCTTTGTACAGATGGCAATATGCACTCACAGCCTCTATTTAGATTTAAAAGATTTTTTTTGCTCAGATTTAAAAAAGGAATATCATAATGTGTGTACTCATCAATATGAACAACGTTTACTATGGGACCAAATCAGAAATCATGTAAAAAATATCAGTAAAGTATATACCGGGTGGCAGGGACATCGACACGAAAACTGTTACCATATGTGAAACAGCCGATTATTTTTAGATAACCGACGAAAAATTTATATGCAGGTTCAGAATGATGCACTGAATCCATGGTGTCAGTTTTCGTGTCGATGTCCACCCTGTATACAAATCTGCTCTTCCCTACATTTTGTTGAGTTATGCAAACATTTATGAAGCAGTTGATTTTCTTCAATCACACCTTGCGTTAACTTCCTTCCGTCGTACAAAGATGCTGTTCTGTTATCATTTTACTCAACCCCTTGATGCTTTTTTACAGACATCTTTCGGCGCCTCTCCTACAAAATCGACGTGGTCAAGCAGTCAGTCTCGGCCGATGTTTGGCAGTCAGCCTAACAATTCGAGGACCAACATGAACGGATTCAAGAAGTCTGCGCCCAGAGTGAATGGGGTTAAGAAGTCACCCCATCTACCTAGCAACCAACCGACTTTGCTTAGCATGTTTGGATTTCAGAAAAAGTAAGAAGGCGTACAGTTTTTAACCGACTTAAAAAAAGAGGAGGTTCTCAGTTCGTCGGAACTTTTATATTTTTATATTTAGTCCCCAATTACTCGAAGACTGAATGGCTTTTTTTTTGCATAAAATTTGTGTGGTACCTGTCAGCTCTGTTTTTAATGAGTTCTCATATTTACTACGTGCACGTATTATATTTGTATAATCTATAGTGTTTCTAGTCTCAGTTTAATATTATCGCATAGCAGGTCTTTAAGTCCATAATGGACAAAATTGCAAAAAAGGTATTTGGTCTAATGTTATAGTTGTTATGTCAGGGGGTTGAAACGACCATATTAAAATGTAGAAGTGACAAAATGTCTAAATGTTATAATTATTGTCGTAATGTTCAAAGTATCAAAATTGTTTGGTAACCCAGACTAATTAGGTCCATGTGCACCTCAAAGCGCTAAATATAAGCATTCTTAATCATTGACGTCTTCAAACGATTGACAGAAACTGAACGATGTTATTTCGAACGACGATTATCATGAATATTCACGCCATCAGTTGGGGCCACTTTGACAACAGGTCTACCATTTCGATGATGGATATACATATAAAATATATAATGACGTTCAGCGTTCGGTTCATCATTCGATCACGACTAAAGAAATTATAGATTAGGTGCTTTGGTACTTTTGACAGGTGTCCGGACCTGAAGTCTCAGAGCTGCCACCTAGTGCACGTCATTCAGAAAACTCGTTTAGCGCTAAACGTATTTAGTGATTGGTGGTGCAAGTGATTAGCAATTTTTTTCTTTTAATTTCTAAACTGTATTTTTGTTTCAGGCCTGTCTTGAAAAGGTGATGATCTGCGAAAGAGATATTACAATATATTATTAAGTGTTATTTGTTATAAGTTGAGCATTTGAGATGTGCATTTAAGTTATTGATTATGACGTTATGTTATAAATTGAGTACAATTTTATATAATAATAATCGTGCGGCCGGCAATACGGCATTTATTGTTGACTGTATTTATGTTAATAATGTGTGAATTGTGATATATAAATGGAAATAAATACTTTAATGCAATGTGATAGTTCTTTGTTTCTCATCTACACTAATATTATTAAGACGAAAGATTTGTACTTGTATGTTAGTTAGTAATGAATAAACTCTAAAACTACTCGACCGTTTTTTAAATTCATTCATCAGTAGAATACTATATTTATAAATACATCACGCCGGCGAAGCCACTGGCGGAAGCTGGTTTCCAATATACCTATGTTTTGGCCCGTGGGAACTTTAAAAAAAAAAAAAGCAAGGTACTCGTAGGTTGGTAATGTAATAATGAGTTAACATCGTTCTTGAAGAAAATCGTATATGTAAGTGTAAGCAATATCCGTGCCTGCTAACTGCTGCGTTTCTGCGGCGGAATGATGGACTAAATAGTACGGGCGGTGGCGAATATTGAATATATAATATTCAACTACTAGCAATTAAATTTATTCGGTACTAGCTTTACCCGCCCCGACTTCGCACGGGTAGCACTAAACCCTACCTACCCTACCTACCCTACCTACCCTACCTACCCTACCTACCCTACCTACCCTATCTACCCTACCTACCCTACCTACCCTACCTACCCTAATTTTCTTACAGTTTAAACCTTCCCTGGACTATGACAAACATTTCAAAACCAAAATTATCTAAATCGGCCCAGCCGTTCTCGACTTTTAGCGAGACAAACGAACAGCAATTGATTTTTATATACGACGAGTATATAGATAAGATTGATCGCAAAAATCGTGTAGTACTATAATAAATTGGGTGGAGGTGAAGAAAATGTTTGTGATTTAATGAAATACGATTACCTAATAAGAAAAAATATTATTAAAAAGCAAAAAGCCAACGTCACGTGGTGTTCCCAGGCGGTCACCCATCCAAGTACTGACCACGCCCGATGTTGCTTAACTTCGGTGATCGGACGAGAACCGGTGTATTCAACGTAGTATGGACGTTGGCAAGTGCAAAATCGAAATTATCTCTCTGAATTAGATTAATGACGTCATACAAAACACTCGATAAGGTTCATGATTTATTTGTGGTAGGTAGTCATCGTTCACATGTTAATCGTACTTCAAATTCATGCTTTGTTCGATCACCAAAAGAGTAAATTTTTTAAATAATTACCGAGGATTAACAGGCTTTTTTAATTAATGATCACAAAACTCAATAAAACAAATATTTTTTTCCTATAAAAAGCAATAAAAGCAAAAAGCCAACGTCACGTGGTGTTCCCAGGCGGTCACCCATCCAAGTACTGACCACGCCCGATGTTGCTTAACTTCGGTGATCGGACGAGAACCGGTGTATTCAACGTAGTATGGACGTTGGCGAGTGCTAAGTTGAAATTATCTCTTTGTATTGGATTATTGACGTCACATAAGACACTCTACAAGATTAATCATTTTATTTTTGTCAGACTAATTTTTTTTTTCCTAGTAAATGTCTTTAGCAATTAAATGTCAACTATATGTAAATCGTACTTCTAAAATTCACGCTTTTATTAAGTAACCCAAAACTCAATAAAACAATATAATTTTTTCATAAAAACGCAGTAAAAGCAAAAAGCCATATTTTTTCATAAAAAACGCAGTAAAAGCAAAAGCCAACGTCACGTGGTGTTCCCAGGCGGTCACCCATCCAAGTACTGACCACGCCCGATGTTGCTTAACTTCGGTGATCGGACGAGAACCGGTGTATTCAACGTAGTATGGACGTTGGCGAGTGCTAAGTTGAAATTATCTCTTTGTATTGGATTATTGACGTCACATAAGACACTCGACAAGATTAATCATTTTTATTTTTGTCAGACTAATTTTTTTTTCCTAGTAAATGTACTGTCCCACCAGTCACCTTGGGGGGCGCTCAGCTTTCCAGGGTCACGAAGTTCAAGTACCTGGGGCATTGGGTCACCGATAGTCTGTCCGACGATGCGGACGTGGAGAGGGAACGCAGAGCATTGGCAGTTCGATGTAACATGCTGGCTCGTAGGTTTGCACGTTGTACTAGGGAGGTGAAAATTACACTCTTTAGAGCGTATTGCCAATCTATGTACACGTGTGCCCTATGGGTCAACTATACAAAAAGCTCGTACAATGCTCTGCGAGTCCAATACAATAATGCCTTCAGAGTTATGTTGGGGCTGCCGCGCTTTTGCAGTGCATCGGGGATGTTCGCGGAGAATGGCGTGCCAGATTTTTACGCACTGATGCGGACACGGATAGCATCCCTGATGCGGCGAGTGCGCGACAGCTCCAACAACTTGGTAGCTATAGTAGCCGACAGGATGGACAGTCCAATTATGTGGCATTGGATGACCACTCATCGTGCGTCATTCCATTATTTAAAATAAGTTGTTTTATTGTATTTTTTGTGTAGGTATGTGTTTTCATGTATATATGTATGTTTTGTGTATAAAATTGTAATGTGTGTTGTTTATGGACTTATGGTCTGAAATAAATTTATTATTATTTTGGTAAACAAATTTTGTTTCTTAGCTCTTTGGCTAGTTTAAGCTACATTAACGGGCCAAGCCAAGTCAATGTAGCGTGTGTGCGTGTGGTGATGATGAAGTTTTATGTGGAATTAATGTTATGAGGAGTGATTTCATTTTCCTCAATTTGCATAAACTTTCTGACTATTCTGCAGGTGTTTAATATTGCGGCTTTTTGGAGTGTGATGTAAGTTGAGTCTTTCAGGTCTATTAATTTAAGGCTGTGGTGGAGGTGATTGGGTATAACACCTGTTGTGGAGACAACAATGGGTACTACGTAGACTTTTTCTTGCCTCCATATTCTGGTCACTTCCTCTTTCAGTTCAGCATATTTACTAATTTTCTCACCTATTGTTTTTTGTAAATTATGTGTATTAGGAACTGCAATATCGATGAGGTATGTGACTTTATTAATTTTATCTTGAAGGGTTATATCTGGTCTATTATAGTGAACGGTCCGGTCGGTTAGTATGGCGCGATCGTAATAGAGTTTGTGTGTGGTGTTTTCTAGGATTATTTGTGGTATGTACTTGTAATAAGGAGTGTTTGTATCTTGTATAAGTTTATATTTAAGTGCTAGTTTTTGATGTATGACGTTTGCTACCTGATTGTGTCTGTGTGTATAGTCTGTTTGTGTGAGTGTTGTGCATGCCCCTGTTATGTGTTGTATGGTCTCTGGTTGGCTGTGACATTTGCGGCATTTATCGTTTGTTATTGTGGGGTCTTTTATAATGAATTTCCTGTAGTTTGTAGTATTTATGATCTGATCCTGTATTGCAATAATAAATCCCTCGGTTTCCGGAAATAAGTTACCGATTTTAAGCCATTTATTTGACGCCATTGTATCTATATGAGATTGTTCTAGATCTATTATTATTATTATTTTGACATTTATTTTATATTCTCGGCTAGCCGGCAAGAGCTGATAACACGGGCCTAAGCCAAGTGATTATCAGTTGGATTAAGTGCGGTCACGTGCAGAGGATTGCACAGAAGATGGTAGCGTATTTGTGTTTTGATGTGGGTTTTCTGATTCACATTGCAGAAACTTTCTCACGAGTCTGCATGTGTTTAATATCGCTGCCTTCTGCAGCGGATGGAAGGTATTTGGAGGTAAATTAAGAGAATTTAGTGACTGGTGAAGTTGTTTCGGTATTACTCCTGTTGTAGACAATACTATTGGTACTATTATAACCTTTTGCAGATGCCAAAGTCGGGCTACTTCATCTTTTAATTCAGTGTATTTGCTCAGTTTCTCTGCTATTGTTGTCTGCAAGTTATGTGTGTTTGGTATTGCAATATCTATTAAATATCCAGTTTTGTTAATCTTGTTTATAAGTGTAATATCTGGTCTATTGAAATGGATTGTTCGATCGGTTAGAATGGCGCGGTCAAAATATAGTTTTGTTGAGGGGTTCTCTAATACAGTTTCTGGACTGTATTTGTAGTATGGTGTAACGGAATCTATAAGTTTGTACTGGTGTGCTAATTTTTGGTGTATGATGTTAGCGACTTGATCGTGTCTATGTTTGTAATCTGTTTGGGCTATTGACTTACACGCGCCTGTGATATGCTGAATCGTTTCTGGAGAACTATTGCATTTCCTACATGTGTCATTATTTAAATTCTTTATGATAAACTTTCTGTAATTTTTGGTTTCAATTACCTGGTCCTGTATAGCAAGCATGAACCCTTCAGTCTCCGGGAAGAGTTCGCCTCGATTTAACCACGCGTTCGACGCTTCTTTGTCGACATTTATGTGGCATAAGTCTTGGCGATGTCTTCCGTGTAGAGATTTCTGGGTCCAATCTAAAAGCTTAATATTGTCGTCGATTACTTTCTCATTTCTCTGTTCAGATGTATCTTTTAAATTTAGGGGTGTTAAATGTTGATCGTTGTGTATTATAATTTTGTGAAGAATAGAAGTTTCCGTTTTTGAAAAAAAGAATTGTCTAAGTGCTTTTATCTGTCTATTGTGTAAGTTTAGAATGTCAATTAGTCCTCTACCTCCTTCTTTCCGCGGCAGTGTTAATCTCTGCAGACATGATCGTGGGTGGTGTTTGCGGAATTTGGTCATTGTGGTATTAATTTTACGTTGAAGGTTTTTCAGGTCGGTTTTGGTCCAATTAATTATCCCAAAAGAATATGTGAGAACCGGTATAGCGAAGGTGTTAATCGCTTTTATAGTATTTCGAGAATGTAGCTGCGTTTTCAGAATTGTGTTTAATCTGTGTTGAAATTGTAGTGTTAATCTTTGCTTAGTTTCTTTATAGTGTATTTGTCGTGATTGTGTGTAGCCTAGGTATTTGTAACTATCTTGTTCTTCTAATGGTTCTATATGCTCTCCTGTTCCTAAAGTGTATTGGTGTTGGTAATTCTCTCCTGCTCTGATTGAATTTATTTTACATTTATCTATACCGAATTCCATTTTAATATCGTTTGAGAATTGTTCTGTCAAGTTTGCTAATTCATTGAGTTGAGTCTCACTTTTGGCGTATAATTTAATATCATCCATGTACAACAGATGATTTATTTCTATTTTTTGAACCTCAGTATGTTCTTGGGTAGTTGTATTTTTTAATGGGATCCCTAACGTAGTTGCGTTTAATATATTAGATAGAGGATTTAGAGCGAGACAGAACCACAGTGGGCTTAAAGCATCTCCCTGAAAGATACCTCTTTGAATTTTTATTGGGCTGGTATCTACTGTTTTAGTAGAGGAAGTTAGTCTAAGGACAGTGGTCCAGTTTGTCATCATGACCTTCAGTAATGTTACTATTGTTGGATGTATTTTGTATATCTCTAAAATTTTAATAAGCCACGAATGGGGAACAGAGTCGTAGGCTTTTTTGTAGTCAATATACATGCTAAACAGATCGGTTTTGGTTTTCTGAACTTTTTTAAGTATTACTGAGTCTATAATTAATTGTTCCTTACAGCCTTGACTGAATTTCCGACATCCCTTCTGCTGTTCAGCTAAGATGTTATTAGTGTCGATGTGTTGATATATAAGTTCAGATATACAAGATGTGATAATCTTGTACAAGGTCTGCAAGCATGTTATAGGTCGATATTTTGCTGGATTAGAGACATCGTTATGATCTTTAGGTATCATATAAGTTGTACCTGAAGTTAAGTAGGATGGTATTGTTTTAGGGTCCTGGATGAATGTATTTATGTGATTATATAGAAAACTATGAATAGATGTAAATTTTTTGTACCAATAACTATGAATGTTATCTGAACCGGGTGCCTTCCAGTTATGTAAAAGAGAAAGTACTTTATGGAAAATTTCTGGGGATATGTGCTCAAATGTCATTGCCTGAATATTTGTGTTGCTGTTTGTCAGTTCTGTTTGTATCCAATCTGCTTGGGCATTATGTTCGATTGGTTGTTCCCAAATTCCTGCCCAGAAGTTTTGTAACGTCTCTGAGTCAGGGTTGTTATGATCATCGTCATTTAGGTTGTTATCCCGAATGTTCGATGTCGCCTGTCTAATATTGCGGTAGAAAAGTTTTTCATTGTGGGCGTATTGAGTGTTTTGTAGTTTTCTTTGGGTACATGCTTTGTATCGTTGTAGTCGGCCTGTTACGACTGACAGTTTTTGTTTAAGTGTGTCTAATGTGTGTGCTGCTTGTGTATTAGGCTCTTCGTGAACAGTGTGAATTCTATACTCTTCTATTATCTTATTAACGTGTTTAATTATTTTACTACTTCTAATACCATTGATGAATTGGGTCATTTTAGCTATCTTCGATCGTAAATCATTTAATTTTCGTTCTAGTCGTGTCTGCCAGCTAGGTTTATATTCTTTTTTGGCCATTTGGGTGACTGCTCTTGGTTGAAGGGTTATCTTTGCTCCGTTAACTTTAGCGGCGGTCCATGCCGCACAATATATAGTAGTCTGTAAAGTATTGAAATCAGTTTCTTTGTTAATGTTTTCAGGTAAAATTATTTTGTTTAGGTAGCTAACTATACTGGCAAGTTTTTTAGAAGGTTTTTGTTTGGGAATAAAAATTCTATTTGTAGGGCTAATTTCTTTATAATATTGCAATGCTTGTTGGAATGTCTCATCTATTAGTGGGTCCCTATTTAGGTTTACTTGTTGGTTAAGTAGCGTTTCTTCTGCAATGTTAATTTCTGTATGATTTAAAGTAACTGAAGATTCTTGAGTGGAGTTAATGTCAATGCTGTATAAAAATTGAGTTTCAGAATTATTATTGTGGTTTGGGTTTACTATCGTCGTTTCGCCTGTGAACTTGCTAAAGTTAAGATTATCTAGTTGTAATTCTTCAGATATTTCTAGTTTTATTGAATTTAATCTGTCACTAGTGATGTAATTTTTGTTTATAATTGCTCTCCTCTGATCAGCTATCCGTTGTTCGCTTAGATGAGCAAGAGCAGGAAAGGTGTTGATAAAGTCTTCATACATGCGTCTTCTATATACTGTTTCGTTTCTACCTAAATCTGTAACTCGATAATAAGACCGCATTATAGCTTCATTTTGTTCATTAGTCCACCTCATGCGAGTTTGTGTTCTATTTTTAGTACTATGTGCTTCTGTGTTTCTAGGTTGCATTTGGGTAGATTGTGTAGGTGTAAGTATTTGTTGTACATGGTCAATCGAGTTTTGTGACTGTTGGGTGTAATGATTAAAGTGTAGACGATCTAACTCTTCTTTTACGTCGTTTCGTATCTCCTCTATAGTTTTTTGTGGTAGTAATTTATTGTTTATTATAGCTCTACGTTGGTCTCCTATTCTCTGTCGACTAACCTGCATGTTTGGGAATTTTTCTATAAATTTAAGGTGGAGCGGTTCAAGATAAGTTTTTCTGTCTGTGTCTAGTGCAGTCAATTGAAGATAAGTGCGCAGTATGAACTTATTCATTTCAGGTGTCCATCGTCTGCGCGTACTTGGAGCGCTTGTAGTGGGTGCAAGCTCAGAGTCAAGGTTGACTTCCTGCACAACACTATCAAGCGTACTGATGGTGGACAAGCTAGCTGTTCTTCTTGTCACGTAGGAGGGGCGAGTCGAAGGGATGGATGAAAATAATGAAATAGTATCATCGCCCGTGGAATCGGCTGTGGCTTCTACGTAATGAGCCCGCCTGTTCAACTCACTACGATCAGCTGTAACAATTTTGTTGGTAGGAGCCCGCTTGCTCAACTCCTCACCGCCGATGGTTCGCATGCTGTGGCATCTAGCATCGGCTCCAGATGCGCCCCGGCGCTCCCCGGGAAGCGACCGTAAATTATATATTCTCTTATTACTCATCTCCATAAAGGGTTACCTTTCCTTGTTAGCCGCGTAGGTTTTTTGTACAGTTGTACAGTACGCGTGTCCGCCCCCCACGTAGCTAGGTGTTCAGCTTGGACGTAAGGTAGGATTTTAGGGGGCTTATTATTATTATTATTATTTTCCTTTATTACATTTTAAATTACTTATAAATTATATTTTTAAATATTAGAATATAAAAAATTAAAACATTTAAAAATATAAAAAATAGTAGCCCACCGGTATCGGGAACAGGGTCCAAGCTACCGGCGGTCAGGGCTCCAGAGAGAGGAACCTCCTAACAATGCGAGCCGTGTCCAGAAGTACCGCTTTCTGAATCAAGCCCTTGATCCAGCTGCCCAACGAGAGCCTCCTTAGGTGTTGGTCGAGGCTCTTGGCAATTAAACCATTGGCTGATACGACTATCGGCACAATGATCGCTGAGTCCACATCCCACATGTCGACAACCTCGCGAGCCAAGTCAAGATACTTGATTTGTTTATCTTTTTCGGCTTTCACGAGGTTCCCGTCATGCGGGACCGTGATGTCAATAATCATTGTGCGCCGCTCTACTCGATCCACCACCACTATATCAGGTTTATTGGCAACAATAGTCCTGTCAGTGATGATGGATCGATCCCAGTACAAAGTGATATTTCCATTTTCGAGAACTGGGTCGGGCGCATACCTATAGTACGGCACTTCAGATTCCACAAGACTGTACTTCAGAGCAAGTTGCTGGTGGATAATCCTGGCTACAAGGTTGTGTCTATGCAAGTACTCTTCGTTAGCTAGACGAGAACAACCGGAGATAATGTGTCGGACTGATTCTCCCGGACGGTGGCATGCCCGACAGATGTCAACCGTGCCGTCTTTCACAATAAATCTATATCAAGGTACTCGTAGGTTGGTAATGTAATAATGAGTTAACATCGTTCTTGAAGAAAATCGTATATGTAAGTGTAAGCAATATCCGTGCCTGCTAACTGCTGCGTTTCTGCGGCGGAATGATGGACTAAATAGTACGGGCGGTGGCGAATATTGAATATATAATATTCAACTACTAGCAATTAAATTTATTCGGTACTAGCTTTACCCGCCCCGACTTCGCACGGGTAGCACTAAACCCTACCTACCCTACCTACCCTACCTACCCTACCTACCCTACCTACCCTACCTACCCTACCTACCCTATCTACCCTACCTACCCTACCTACCCTACCTACCCTAATTTTCTTACAGTTTAAACCTTCCCTGGACTATGACAAACATTTCAAAACCAAAATTATCTAAATCGGCCCAGCCGTTCTCGACTTTTAGCGAGACAAACGAACAGCAATTGATTTTTATATACGACGAGTATATAGATAAGATTGATCGCAAAAATCGTGTAGTACTATAATAAATTGGGTGGAGGTGAAGAAAATGTTTGTGATTTAATGAAATACGATTACCTAATAAGAAAAAATATTATTAAAAAGCAAAAAGCCAACGTCACGTGGTGTTCCCAGGCGGTCACCCATCCAAGTACTGACCACGCCCGATGTTGCTTAACTTCGGTGATCGGACGAGAACCGGTGTATTCAACGTAGTATGGACGTTGGCAAGTGCAAAATCGAAATTATCTCTCTGAATTAGATTAATGACGTCATACAAAACACTCGATAAGGTTCATGATTTATTTGTGGTAGGTAGTCATCGTTCACATGTTAATCGTACTTCAAATTCATGCTTTGTTCGATCACCAAAAGAGTAAATTTTTTAAATAATTACCGAGGATTAACAGGCTTTTTTAATTAATGATCACAAAACTCAATAAAACAAATATTTTTTTCCTATAAAAAGCAATAAAAGCAAAAAGCCAACGTCACGTGGTGTTCCCAGGCGGTCACCCATCCAAGTACTGACCACGCCCGATGTTGCTTAACTTCGGTGATCGGACGAGAACCGGTGTATTCAACGTAGTATGGACGTTGGCGAGTGCTAAGTTGAAATTATCTCTTTGTATTGGATTATTGACGTCACATAAGACACTCTACAAGATTAATCATTTTATTTTTGTCAGACTAATTTTTTTTTTCCTAGTAAATGTCTTTAGCAATTAAATGTCAACTATATGTAAATCGTACTTCTAAAATTCACGCTTTTATTAAGTAACCCAAAACTCAATAAAACAATATAATTTTTTCATAAAAACGCAGTAAAAGCAAAAAGCCATATTTTTTCATAAAAAACGCAGTAAAAGCAAAAGCCAACGTCACGTGGTGTTCCCAGGCGGTCACCCATCCAAGTACTGACCACGCCCGATGTTGCTTAACTTCGGTGATCGGACGAGAACCGGTGTATTCAACGTAGTATGGACGTTGGCGAGTGCTAAGTTGAAATTATCTCTTTGTATTGGATTATTGACGTCACATAAGACACTCGACAAGATTAATCATTTTTATTTTTGTCAGACTAATTTTTTTTTCCTAGTAAATGTACTGTCCCACCAGTCACCTTGGGGGGCGCTCAGCTTTCCAGGGTCACGAAGTTCAAGTACCTGGGGCATTGGGTCACCGATAGTCTGTCCGACGATGCGGACGTGGAGAGGGAACGCAGAGCATTGGCAGTTCGATGTAACATGCTGGCTCGTAGGTTTGCACGTTGTACTAGGGAGGTGAAAATTACACTCTTTAGAGCGTATTGCCAATCTATGTACACGTGTGCCCTATGGGTCAACTATACAAAAAGCTCGTACAATGCTCTGCGAGTCCAATACAATAATGCCTTCAGAGTTATGTTGGGGCTGCCGCGCTTTTGCAGTGCATCGGGGATGTTCGCGGAGAATGGCGTGCCAGATTTTTACGCACTGATGCGGACACGGATAGCATCCCTGATGCGGCGAGTGCGCGACAGCTCCAACAACTTGGTAGCTATAGTAGCCGACAGGATGGACAGTCCAATTATGTGGCATTGGATGACCACTCATCGTGCGTCATTCCATTATTTAAAATAAGTTGTTTTATTGTATTTTTTGTGTAGGTATGTGTTTTCATGTATATATGTATGTTTTGTGTATAAAATTGTAATGTGTGTTGTTTATGGACTTATGGTCTGAAATAAATTTATTATTATTTTGGTAAACAAATTTTGTTTCTTAGCTCTTTGGCTAGTTTAAGCTACATTAACGGGCCAAGCCAAGTCAATGTAGCGTGTGTGCGTGTGGTGATGATGAAGTTTTATGTGGAATTAATGTTATGAGGAGTGATTTCATTTTCCTCAATTTGCATAAACTTTCTGACTATTCTGCAGGTGTTTAATATTGCGGCTTTTTGGAGTGTGATGTAAGTTGAGTCTTTCAGGTCTATTAATTTAAGGCTGTGGTGGAGGTGATTGGGTATAACACCTGTTGTGGAGACAACAATGGGTACTACGTAGACTTTTTCTTGCCTCCATATTCTGGTCACTTCCTCTTTCAGTTCAGCATATTTACTAATTTTCTCACCTATTGTTTTTTGTAAATTATGTGTATTAGGAACTGCAATATCGATGAGGTATGTGACTTTATTAATTTTATCTTGAAGGGTTATATCTGGTCTATTATAGTGAACGGTCCGGTCGGTTAGTATGGCGCGATCGTAATAGAGTTTGTGTGTGGTGTTTTCTAGGATTATTTGTGGTATGTACTTGTAATAAGGAGTGTTTGTATCTTGTATAAGTTTATATTTAAGTGCTAGTTTTTGATGTATGACGTTTGCTACCTGATTGTGTCTGTGTGTATAGTCTGTTTGTGTGAGTGTTGTGCATGCCCCTGTTATGTGTTGTATGGTCTCTGGTTGGCTGTGACATTTGCGGCATTTATCGTTTGTTATTGTGGGGTCTTTTATAATGAATTTCCTGTAGTTTGTAGTATTTATGATCTGATCCTGTATTGCAATAATAAATCCCTCGGTTTCCGGAAATAAGTTACCGATTTTAAGCCATTTATTTGACGCCATTGTATCTATATGAGATTGTTCTAGATCTATTATTATTATTATTTTGACATTTATTTTATATTCTCGGCTAGCCGGCAAGAGCTGATAACACGGGCCTAAGCCAAGTGATTATCAGTTGGATTAAGTGCGGTCACGTGCAGAGGATTGCACAGAAGATGGTAGCGTATTTGTGTTTTGATGTGGGTTTTCTGATTCACATTGCAGAAACTTTCTCACGAGTCTGCATGTGTTTAATATCGCTGCCTTCTGCAGCGGATGGAAGGTATTTGGAGGTAAATTAAGAGAATTTAGTGACTGGTGAAGTTGTTTCGGTATTACTCCTGTTGTAGACAATACTATTGGTACTATTATAACCTTTTGCAGATGCCAAAGTCGGGCTACTTCATCTTTTAATTCAGTGTATTTGCTCAGTTTCTCTGCTATTGTTGTCTGCAAGTTATGTGTGTTTGGTATTGCAATATCTATTAAATATCCAGTTTTGTTAATCTTGTTTATAAGTGTAATATCTGGTCTATTGAAATGGATTGTTCGATCGGTTAGAATGGCGCGGTCAAAATATAGTTTTGTTGAGGGGTTCTCTAATACAGTTTCTGGACTGTATTTGTAGTATGGTGTAACGGAATCTATAAGTTTGTACTGGTGTGCTAATTTTTGGTGTATGATGTTAGCGACTTGATCGTGTCTATGTTTGTAATCTGTTTGGGCTATTGACTTACACGCGCCTGTGATATGCTGAATCGTTTCTGGAGAACTATTGCATTTCCTACATGTGTCATTATTTAAATTCTTTATGATAAACTTTCTGTAATTTTTGGTTTCAATTACCTGGTCCTGTATAGCAAGCATGAACCCTTCAGTCTCCGGGAAGAGTTCGCCTCGATTTAACCACGCGTTCGACGCTTCTTTGTCGACATTTATGTGGCATAAGTCTTGGCGATGTCTTCCGTGTAGAGATTTCTGGGTCCAATCTAAAAGCTTAATATTGTCGTCGATTACTTTCTCATTTTCTCTCTGTTCAGATGTATCTTTTAAATTTAGGGGTGTTAAATGTTGATCGTTGTGTATTATAATTTTGTGAAGAATAGAAGTTTCCGTTTTTGAAAAAAAGAATTGTCTAAGTGCTTTTATCTGTCTATTGTGTAAGTTTAGAATGTCAATTAGTCCTCTACCTCCTTCTTTCCGCGGCAGTGTTAATCTCTGCAGACATGATCGTGGGTGGTGTTTGCGGAATTTGGTCATTGTGGTATTAATTTTACGTTGAAGGTTTTTCAGGTCGGTTTTGGTCCAATTAATTATCCCAAAAGAATATGTGAGAACCGGTATAGCGAAGGTGTTAATCGCTTTTATAGTATTTCGAGAATGTAGCTGCGTTTTCAGAATTGTGTTTAATCTGTGTTGAAATTGTAGTGTTAATCTTTGCTTAGTTTCTTTATAGTGTATTTGTCGTGATTGTGTGTAGCCTAGGTATTTGTAACTATCTTGTTCTTCTAATGGTTCTATATGCTCTCCTGTTCCTAAAGTGTATTGGTGTTGGTAATTCTCTCCTGCTCTGATTGAATTTATTTTACATTTATCTATACCGAATTCCATTTTAATATCGTTTGAGAATTGTTCTGTCAAGTTTGCTAATTCATTGAGTTGAGTCTCACTTTTGGCGTATAATTTAATATCATCCATGTACAACAGATGATTTATTTCTATTTTTTGAACCTCAGTATGTTCTTGGGTAGTTGTATTTTTTAATGGGATCCCTAACGTAGTTGCGTTTAATATATTAGATAGAGGATTTAGAGCGAGACAGAACCACAGTGGGCTTAAAGCATCTCCCTGAAAGATACCTCTTTGAATTTTTATTGGGCTGGTATCTACTGTTTTAGTAGAGGAAGTTAGTCTAAGGACAGTGGTCCAGTTTGTCATCATGACCTTCAGTAATGTTACTATTGTTGGATGTATTTTGTATATCTCTAAAATTTTAATAAGCCACGAATGGGGAACAGAGTCGTAGGCTTTTTTGTAGTCAATATACATGCTAAACAGATCGGTTTTGGTTTTCTGAACTTTTTTAAGTATTACTGAGTCTATAATTAATTGTTCCTTACAGCCTTGACTGAATTTCCGACATCCCTTCTGCTGTTCAGCTAAGATGTTATTAGTGTCGATGTGTTGATATATAAGTTCAGATATACAAGATGTGATAATCTTGTACAAGGTCTGCAAGCATGTTATAGGTCGATATTTTGCTGGATTAGAGACATCGTTATGATCTTTAGGTATCATATAAGTTGTACCTGAAGTTAAGTAGGATGGTATTGTTTTAGGGTCCTGGATGAATGTATTTATGTGATTATATAGAAAACTATGAATAGATGTAAATTTTTTGTACCAATAACTATGAATGTTATCTGAACCGGGTGCCTTCCAGTTATGTAAAAGAGAAAGTACTTTATGGAAAATTTCTGGGGATATGTGCTCAAATGTCATTGCCTGAATATTTGTGTTGCTGTTTGTCAGTTCTGTTTGTATCCAATCTGCTTGGGCATTATGTTCGATTGGTTGTTCCCAAATTCCTGCCCAGAAGTTTTGTAACGTCTCTGAGTCAGGGTTGTTATGATCATCGTCATTTAGGTTGTTATCCCGAATGTTCGATGTCGCCTGTCTAATATTGCGGTAGAAAAGTTTTTCATTGTGGGCGTATTGAGTGTTTTGTAGTTTTCTTTGGGTACATGCTTTGTATCGTTGTAGTCGGCCTGTTACGACTGACAGTTTTTGTTTAAGTGTGTCTAATGTGTGTGCTGCTTGTGTATTAGGCTCTTCGTGAACAGTGTGAATTCTATACTCTTCTATTATCTTATTAACGTGTTTAATTATTTTACTACTTCTAATACCATTGATGAATTGGGTCATTTTAGCTATCTTCGATCGTAAATCATTTAATTTTCGTTCTAGTCGTGTCTGCCAGCTAGGTTTATATTCTTTTTTGGCCATTTGGGTGACTGCTCTTGGTTGAAGGGTTATCTTTGCTCCGTTAACTTTAGCGGCGGTCCATGCCGCACAATATATAGTAGTCTGTAAAGTATTGAAATCAGTTTCTTTGTTAATGTTTTCAGGTAAAATTATTTTGTTTAGGTAGCTAACTATACTGGCAAGTTTTTTAGAAGGTTTTTGTTTGGGAATAAAAATTCTATTTGTAGGGCTAATTTCTTTATAATATTGCAATGCTTGTTGGAATGTCTCATCTATTAGTGGGTCCCTATTTAGGTTTACTTGTTGGTTAAGTAGCGTTTCTTCTGCAATGTTAATTTCTGTATGATTTAAAGTAACTGAAGATTCTTGAGTGGAGTTAATGTCAATGCTGTATAAAAATTGAGTTTCAGAATTATTATTGTGGTTTGGGTTTACTATCGTCGTTTCGCCTGTGAACTTGCTAAAGTTAAGATTATCTAGTTGTAATTCTTCAGATATTTCTAGTTTTATTGAATTTAATCTGTCACTAGTGATGTAATTTTTGTTTATAATTGCTCTCCTCTGATCAGCTATCCGTTGTTCGCTTAGATGAGCAAGAGCAGGAAAGGTGTTGATAAAGTCTTCATACATGCGTCTTCTATATACTGTTTCGTTTCTACCTAAATCTGTAACTCGATAATAAGACCGCATTATAGCTTCATTTTGTTCATTAGTCCACCTCATGCGAGTTTGTGTTCTATTTTTAGTACTATGTGCTTCTGTGTTTCTAGGTTGCATTTGGGTAGATTGTGTAGGTGTAAGTATTTGTTGTACATGGTCAATCGAGTTTTGTGACTGTTGGGTGTAATGATTAAAGTGTAGACGATCTAACTCTTCTTTTACGTCGTTTCGTATCTCCTCTATAGTTTTTTGTGGTAGTAATTTATTGTTTATTATAGCTCTACGTTGGTCTCCTATTCTCTGTCGACTAACCTGCATGTTTGGGAATTTTTCTATAAATTTAAGGTGGAGCGGTTCAAGATAAGTTTTTCTGTCTGTGTCTAGTGCAGTCAATTGAAGATAAGTGCGCAGTATGAACTTATTCATTTCAGGTGTCCATCGTCTGCGCGTACTTGGAGCGCTTGTAGTGGGTGCAAGCTCAGAGTCAAGGTTGACTTCCTGCACAACACTATCAAGCGTACTGATGGTGGACAAGCTAGCTGTTCTTCTTGTCACGTAGGAGGGGCGAGTCGAAGGGATGGATGAAAATAATGAAATAGTATCATCGCCCGTGGAATCGGCTGTGGCTTCTACGTAATGAGCCCGCCTGTTCAACTCACTACGATCAGCTGTAACAATTTTGTTGGTAGGAGCCCGCTTGCTCAACTCCTCACCGCCGATGGTTCGCATGCTGTGGCATCTAGCATCGGCTCCAGATGCGCCCCGGCGCTCCCCGGGAAGCGACCGTAAATTATATATTCTCTTATTACTCATCTCCATAAAGGGTTACCTTTCCTTGTTAGCCGCGTAGGTTTTTTGTACAGTTGTACAGTACGCGTGTCCGCCCCCCACGTAGCTAGGTGTTCAGCTTGGACGTAAGGTAGGATTTTAGGGGGCTTATTATTATTATTATTATTTTCCTTTATTACATTTTAAATTACTTATAAATTATATTTTTAAATATTAGAATATAAAAAATTAAAACATTTAAAAATATAAAAAATAGTAGCCCACCGGTATCGGGAACAGGGTCCAAGCTACCGGCGGTCAGGGCTCCAGAGAGAGGAACCTCCTAACAATGCGAGCCGTGTCCAGAAGTACCGCTTTCTGAATCAAGCCCTTGATCCAGCTGCCCAACGAGAGCCTCCTTAGGTGTTGGTCGAGGCTCTTGGCAATTAAACCATTGGCTGATACGACTATCGGCACAATGATCGCTGAGTCCACATCCCACATGTCGACAACCTCGCGAGCCAAGTCAAGATACTTGATTTGTTTATCTTTTTCGGCTTTCACGAGGTTCCCGTCATGCGGGACCGTGATGTCAATAATCATTGTGCGCCGCTCTACTCGATCCACCACCACTATATCAGGTTTATTGGCAACAATAGTCCTGTCAGTGATGATGGATCGATCCCAGTACAAAGTGATATTTCCATTTTCGAGAACTGGGTCGGGCGCATACCTATAGTACGGCACTTCAGATTCCACAAGACTGTACTTCAGAGCAAGTTGCTGGTGGATAATCCTGGCTACAAGGTTGTGTCTATGCAAGTACTCTTCGTTAGCTAGACGAGAACAACCGGAGATAATGTGTCGGACTGATTCTCCCGGACGGTGGCATGCCCGACAGATGTCAACCGTGCCGTCTTTCACAATAAATCTACGGTAATTGTTCGTCATGATAACTTCGTCCATAATTGCACAGACAAAACCTTCGGTTTCCCCAAAGAGGTCACCAAAACGCAGCCAGGCTACGGACGCTAGAAAATCTACATCGGGTCCATGTAGGGCCCGGAAAAAGCGTCCGTGAAGCTCCTTACTCTGCCATACCTCCTTGCGATCGTTAGTGTCAAGCACTACAGGCTTGCGCCAGTTCTCTTTAGCCAAGGAGAGCGGGGTGAGGCCCTTGTCCACAGCGACCACATCTCGATGCATCCCCACGTCGGCTTCTAGGAAATATTCCCTGAGACTGCATATCTCGCGATTGTGGAGGGTCTTAGCGTTTAAAAAACCTCGACCTCCACACTTTCGCGGGATATACAGTCTCATTACCGATGACCGTGGGTGGTGCATTCGATATGCAGTCAGCAGCGTACGGACCCTCCTATCCAGAGCGTCGAGTTCGGTCTGAGTCCATTTGAGTATGCCGAAAGAGTACATCAAAACCGGCATGACCCAACCATTGAAGGCGCGCACCTTATTTCCGCCTGATAGAAAACTATTAAATACTTTCTTCAGGCGGCCAAAGAAGCGCTCCTTCAATGATTGCTTCATGTCAGTAACATTGATGCCCAACGCTTCCGACATACCCAAATACTTATAGGTTTCGGATGCGGAGAGGGCTCTAAGGTTTATGGAATCCGCGAGCTGTGTTCCCACGGATTCCATAATCTCCCCTCGCTTTACATGCATGACCGCACATTTGTCCACACCAAATTCCATCCTGATGGCGCTACTGAAAGTTTCAGTTACTTTCAGTAGCTCCATCAGTTGCAAATTGTTGGGGGCAAAGAGTTTAAGGTCATCCATGTAGAGGAGGTGAGATATAACCTGACCACCTCTCCTCAGCCGATAGCCTAGACCTGAATTCTCCAGCAGTGTGCTTAGAGGATTCAGGGCTAAACAGAACCAAAGCGGACTCAAACTATCGCCCTGAAATATGCCTCGCTCGATCCTTATCGGTTCGCTATTCCTCTGGATATTTCGACATCCTGGATAGCGAAGGACCGTCCTCCATTGCCCCATACACGACATCAGGAAGGTGCGCAGAGTTGCATCTACTTTATACAACTCCAGCACCCTCATGAGCCATGTATGTGGCACCGAGTCATAGGCCTTCTTATTATTATTATTATTATTAAATGTCTTTAGCAATTAAATGTCAACTACATGGAAATCGTACTTCTAAAATTCACGCTTTCATTAAGTAACCCAAAACTCAATAAAACAATATAATTTTTTCATATAAAACGCAGTAAAAGCAAAAAGCCATATTTTTTCATAAAAAACGCAGTAAAAGCAAAAGCCAACGTCACGTGGTGTTCCCAGGCGGTCACCCATCCAAGTACTGACCACGCCCGATGTTGCTTAACTTCGGTGATCGGACGAGAACCGGTGTATTCAACGTAGTATGGACGTTGGCGAGTGCTAAGTTGAAATTATCTCTTTGTATTGGATTATTGACGTCACATAAGACACTCGACAAGATTCATCATTTATTTTTGTCAGACTAAATTTTTTTTTCCTAGTAAATGTCTTTAGCAATTAAATGTCAACTACATGGAAATCGTACTTCTAAAATTCACGCTTTGTTCGATCACCAAAAGAGTAGACACTTTAAACAATTACCGAGAGTTAATAAGCTTTAATCAGAAAATTCAATATAAGACTAATAATTTTAAAGCAATAAAAGCTCAACGTAACAAATGCAACACAAGCAAATTAACTCGCGAAATGTAGTTGTACTGTATGTACACCTCTGCTTTCCCTTCGGGGATTACAGGCGTGATGTTATGTATTTTTTATGTGTAATGGGCTTAATTTATTTTAATTAATAATCACAAAACTTAATAAAACGAATGATTTTTTTCCCATAAAATGCAATAAGAGCAAAAATCAACCGTCACCGTGTCACCAGTGGTCAGGCGTCAGGCGGTCACCTATCCAAGTACTGACCACACCCGCAGTCGATGAATGTGAACTTTTAAAAGCTTCTAGTAACTGCTAGTTTAGCACAAGGGCGTCGCTAAGGGGGGCCGCTGCCCCACCTAGAGATCCAATAAAAAAAAAAAACAAATACAAGGCATTTTAATGTAAAGAACTACATATGTTAGCCAATTTTGTTAATTATTTGGTTTTTGAAGTTACATATCTCCTAAATGGGGTCTAATCCAGAGTCCGGGGACGTAATTCTTATCTATGCGTTGATGGTAAGCCCAGTCATAATACCCATAACGTTCCAGCTTTACAGTTCTCCCGAAAGGTCCGTTTACAATCCATACATTGAAAATGGAAATTATTATTTTTTCGGTTCTTATCGGGACTACGGAGTCGAAACTGGTTTGTCAAAAATCAAATGTCCACCAGCGTCGATTTTGGCCCCAATTGTGCACCGTAGAGGTCAGACTCGCACTACAAGTGTAAAGCTTCATGGGCTCTTGCCTGTACCTACAAATCATACTTTTCCCATCCTCCCTCTATGAGAGCGACACTGAAAGTTTTTAGAACTGACCACTTGTAAACGATATAATAAAAAAATAACTTGAAATTTTGAAAATGGAACTCTTGCCAATATTATTGTGTATGTATTTTATTTATTTGACATTTGTTTACGATTTGGCGGCAAATTGAAAATTGTCTGTGTCACGGCAGCATGAATTTAACGCGAGAAAATTTTCGTACAATGACTTTTTATGACTTTCGATGTCATTTAAGTCAACAAGAAAGTTATGATAGACTTCGATTGGCCTTTCACGATGAAGCCCCATCTCGTTCCACAGTTTACAACTAGTTTAATGAGTTTAAACGTGGTCGCACTAATCTCACCGATGATCTGCGTGAGGGACGGCCTGCTACGGCGACGACTGAAGATGACATCAGTGTTGTGCAGTACGCCGCACAACACTGATGTTATCTTCAGTCATACGTGATAGAGACTGACAAAAGAGTGACTTATCAGCAGATTCGGACAAGCTTTGGCATCGGTATGAGTCAAGTGCACAAAATCTTTGAAGCTTTGTGCCCGGTGGATACCTAATAATCTGACAGAGGCCCAAAAACTCCGTCGTGTTGATTGATGTCGTGACATGGTTCAAAGATTTAACCGAGGTGACTCAAATGCTGTGTTCGACATACATACGGTGACGAAAGCTGGATTTATTTTTATGATCCTGAAACTAAGAGACAGTCTGCTGTCTGGGTGTTTCCTTCCGAGGAGTTGCCAACTAAAGTGAAGACAGGTCGAAGCGTGGGAAAAAAGATGGTGGCCTCGTTCTTCGGAAGGACAGGTCATTACGCAACAATTGTTTTTTAGGATCGAAAAACAGTTACTGCAGAGTGGTACACTAACAATTGTTTGCTACTTGGAAAAAGTTCGGGAGAAACGACCTCGCAGTAGGATCCTCCTTCACCACGACAACGCCTCGCCGCACACCGCCAAGCGAACAATCGACTACTTGGCGACGTGAGACGTGGAATTACTGGGTCACCCGCCCTATAGCCCCGACCTCGCACGTTGCGATTTTTATTTATTTCCGAAAATAAAAGAAAAACTTCGAGGAAAACGTTTTATGGACGCCGAGGAAGCAGTGGCTGCGTTTCAAAATGCCTTCGAAGAGACCCCTAAGGACGAGTGGGCAAAGTGCTTTTCTCAGTGGTTCCATCGGATGCAGCGATGTATTGATGTAAATGGACACTATTTTGAAAAGGTATAATAAAACTAATAAATTGCTAGTTTGTTCAGTACTTATTTGATTTTCTAAGAACTTTCAGTGTCACCCTCGTATCAACTTGCCCCCCCCCCCCCCCCTGGGCCATCGGCTGGCGACGCCCTTGTTTAGCAATTAAAAATGTGTACCCCTTGTAAATCGTTATTCCAAAATTCATGTTTTGTTCAATCAATATAGAAGTAGAGGAACTAATTACGAATAAATTAATAGTCTAGGTACTTACCTTATTTCTTTAATATTCATAAAACAAAATAATACAAACTATTGTTTCTAAAAAAAAAAACAAAAAAGTAAAAAAGGAAACAAAACGAATATATTTTTCCATAAGCCAACGTCACGTGGTGTTCCCAGGCGGTCACCCATCCAAGTACTGACCACGCCCGATGTTGCTTAACTTCGGTGATCGGACGAGAACCGGTGTATCCAACGTAGTGTGGACGTTGGCAAGTGCAAAATCGAAATTATCTCTCTGAATTTAACTATAAGTAATATGACTAAAATTGTATTTTTTGAGTTTATATATTTCTAAGTAGTCGCACACATACTCTGTAACATACTGTATGTATCGCTGTTGGTTGCCTAAGGAAAGAAATTTAAAAAAAAATAATTATATATTTAAATCAAGCTTAAAAACTACGCGTCAAAGTGTAATATACTCGTATGTATTGTAGTAATAAATTATTTACAAACTATTAACACTAGGTACGAAATACAATAACTAACTACACGAATAGATACAAAAAACAAAAGGACACTTAGGCGTCGAAGTATTCGTCCGCATCGCTGTCATCCGGAAACGTGCCCAGAAGGCTGGCAGCATTGCCACGTTGAATGGCAATGCTAATTCTTTGGCCAAAGAACAAGCCAGCCCTCTGGTCGCGTGAAGTGTCGACCAGTCGGCGAGAAATTTCCTTAAAAAGGACACGCGCACTCGGACCCCATGACCCGAGCGTTTCGACCCCAAACGGCTCAAAACTGTAGTTACCCATGAGGTTACAGTATTTGCGCCGCTTGAGGGTCTCAGCAGCCGCTGCAGCGGCGCCAGCACAGCCCGCCGTGCTAGGAACATGAGATGGTGCAAGGGTGTCGAAACAGGTTGCGTCCCACACCAGAGGCCTACCCACCTTCCAAGGCAACAACGTCATGCCGTCTGGTCTCTTCCCATCGTCACGTACCAAGCCGTTTGGTTCTAATACCGCTGGTACGCCGGCGGTGACAAGGGCTCGACGAATAATATCGTTGATGCTGGCGTGCCGTGCAATGCGACCTGCGCTCCTGTAACAGGACAGGCCATGGTGTCCGAGACCGTCTACAGCTTCACCGCAGAGACACCGATGCGGTGCAACACAAGGTGCGCCCAAGCGGAGACACGTAGCGAGCCGAAACGATGAGTCATCCATCATGGTGCCTATGGTGGATGACGGGAGCGCTTGAAGCCACAAACCTGACTCCCATTCTCCCACAGCTAGCAGACGGGCACGCTCAACAGTATTAGGTGACGTGTTTACCAGGGATTTCCGTATAATACTGCAGAGCGGCACGTCCCACCGTTTCTGGGAGGACGGGTTATCAGGCAAATCCGTATTGGGACAAGCCATTTTCCAAGCGTTCAACGCATCGGTCAAACACGGTACCTCAAAATCGACCAGTGAGGAAGATAAAATGTTCCTGGTTAATTTATCGGTACTGTGGACCGAGGAGAGGAAGGCCGGTAAACTTATACTTGAAATTTTGCGGAATTAGATTAATGACGTCACACAAGACACTATAAGGTTCATGATTTATTTTTGTCAGGCTGTTTTTTTTTTTTCTAGTAACTGTTTGCTACTTTAGCAATAAATACGTTCAGTGCCGGGAACCCTCCTGAAGGTTTCACCTAGTCGCATATGGGATGCCAGGACCCTCGCGGAGGGCTCATTTTAAATGTAGGTTTTTCTTAGCGCAAACATCATTATAAACCGTGATAGTAAAATCTGAGCGTTGGTTTCAAAATCCAAGCATTTTTTTAGTTACAAATATTCACAAAAAATTTAAAAGGTTGGGAACTACGTATAGCGACAAGACCCCCTGAAACTATTTTACTTAGTTTTACAGTGTTTTATAACTTGGTTTTAAACGTCAAAAAGCCAACGTTACGCGGTGTTCCCAGGCGGTCACCCATCCAAGTACTGACCAGTCTGTCCACGCCCGATGTTACTTACCTTCGGTGATCGGACGAGAACCGGTGTATTCGACGTAGTATGGACGTTAGCGATAAATACTGCAAAATTATTTATCTATAACTGAATACTGATTTCACAGTTTCATCACAAAGACACGTTCGTCAAAGTTCACGTTTTTTTTATGGCTGTTTTTTTTATAATTTCTGATGTTTTGCTTACCCACTCCAAGTAAATTGTACTTCCAAAATTCATGCCTGTTATCCCAACAAACGTTACTAATTACGGACATATAATTATAAAAACAAACATTCGCTATTGTCACTTCATTACGATTATAATCACTTCTGTTTCACAACAGGTAATTTTCTACAAATTACACATGTTATTAACCGAACTCATGCGTGATACTGTACGATAAATGAGGCCATTTTAAATTTAATCTGATTTAAAATGGCGTAATATGTTCGTAACAAGGGTCATGTGTTCTTAGGACAGCGGGGTAAAGATTGGTGATAATTAGGTGCAATAATTTGACGTTCTTATCGGGTTCATTACCGGTTTATAGATAGACTAGCATCTGACTTCGTTCGCGTGGAAGTAGATAAAATACAGCCAATGTTACTCGTTGATATTGTAGCTTTCAATAAGTGAAATCTTTTTTTTAATCTGTTAAGTATTTTTTGAGTTAATCCATTACAAACAAACTTACAAAAAATTAAATCTTTATTCTTTAAGTATACTTAATATAACTTTAGATTAGGAGTTTAGAAGAGGAGTTCGTGCCTAAGTAATAACTGCGTAGTATGGACATTGGCGACAGAGGGAGCAAAATGTTTGATGAGTATCATAAAAAATACGTCATAAGTTTAGTGTATGTCTGTTCTCTGTTGTACTCATTCTCCAGTCCGTAGCACTAAGTAGGTACCTCAATACCCCAGCAATGGGTACCAATGCTACGACTAAGTTGGCGTAGCTACTACGAAAACGAATGAGAATAATCATGTTTTCTGAAACATGCTTGGAAATTCGACCATTTTTTGACAACCTTCTTCGAGATAAATCGAAAATGTACCTACTCTGGTCAAATACATGCGAACAGGCGGCCGGCAATCTTAGTATGAAAATCCATGTATATCGTGTTTAGCGGCACTCAGCGGCATAAAAGTACTATACAATACAAGCTTTGGCCACAACTAGGTGAACCAGGCATTGATGGACTCATGTTTCTGAGTCGTTTTTTTCACATTCGTCCATCAATACTCCTTTTGCAGGCTGCAGCAGTAATGTACATACCTACTATTTTAAAGTTTTCAACATTTTTAACCAGTTAGGTTGGACTCCAAGTAGGCCAACGGGCCCTTAACCCAACTTTATGTAGCTAATTCAATATTTTATTTTTAACGATTTTTATTTTTATTTTTTTTATTTTATTATGGTGGCAGGTTCACCTGGGTTGCGAGTTTGTCCGAAATCGATATCGCGGCCCCGACACACAGGCAACGGTCTTTTACTGACTAAAACCAAACATAGTAAGTCTGACACGCCCCCCGTTCCGCCCAGAGCGGGAGAAGTTATTTGATAATTACCAAACAACAAAATAAAAAATGGTGGCAAGTTCAAGTAAGTAATGCAAACGTTACACCAATAATTAGGTTAATAGTTGCATCTACAAACGATACAGACGATAGAGGTAGCATATGCTTTAGAAAATCTGCCCCAATATTTCCTAAACTACACATCGCATCGTCACAAAGCCATGTCGCGATAACGCAACCCGAGATACAGGTAACATTTATTTTTATATTTCGAATGTTGTGACTGGCCGGTAAATTGGAAGCAAGCTGAAATAACACGGCTGTGCCATGCCGCCGCCGTGTCGGATTAAAAAAAAAATGTTCGGCTTTTGTTTGTGGGTTTTGAATAGATAGAATTTTGGCTATAGGGACGATCAATTATTATAGATTAGACCTCTACTCAAATACTGATTTTGTTAATGTCTGCAGAATTTGAGGTAGGTAACCTAGTTAACAAAATACTTGCGCTGGTAGGAGTCCAATCATAATTAACCTGTCTATGTTCGTTCATGTTCGGAAGAGTCGACGTGTTTTGGCTAAATGATGATTATTAAGATGATCTAAGTACCTACTCAGAAAGAAGAATCGTGTTTAGCAATAGGTAGGTATTGCTAAGTTAAATTATGTCTATAAGTCTGCTACTTCCTACTATATATATATATACTATATAAATATATACTATATAAATATATATATACATATATATATTATATCTTATCTTATAATATATATAAATTACGCGTCACGTTGTTTGTCCGCGATGGACTCCTAAACTAGCTAGCAGTTTGATCTAACTTAAAAGATAGGGTAGGGTAGGTAGGTAGGGTAGGTAGGGTAGGTAGGTAGGGTAGGTAGGGTAGGTAGGGTAGGTGGGTAGGTAGGGTAGGTAGGGTAGGTAGGGTAGGTAGGGTAGGTAGGGTAGGTAGGGTAGGTAGGGTAGGTAGGGTAGGTAGGGTAGATAGGGTAGGTAGGGTAGATAGGGTAGATAGGGTAGGTAGGGTAGGTAGGGTAGGTAGGGTAGGTAGGGTAGGTAGGGTAGGTAGGGTAGGTAGGGTAGGTAGGGTAGGTAGGGTAGGTAGGGTAGGTAGGGTAGGTAGGGTAGGTAGGGTAGGTAGGGTAGGTAGGGTAGGTAGGGTAGGTAGGGTAGGTAGGGTAGGTAGGGTAGGTAGGGTAGGTAGGGTAGGTAGGGTAGGTAGGGTAGGTAGGGTAGGTAGGGTAGGTAGGGTAGGTAGGGTAGGTAGGGTAGGTAGGGTAGGTAGGGTAGGTAGGGTAGGTAGGGTAGGTAGGGTAGGTAGGGTAGGTAGGGTAGGTAGGGTAGGTAGGGTAGGTAGGGTAGGTAGGGTAGGTAGGGTAGGTAGGGTAGGTAGGGTAGGTAGGGTAGGTAGGGTAGGTAGGGTAGGTAGGGTAGGTAGGGTAGGTAGGGTAGGTAGGGTAGGTAGGGTAGGTAGGGTAGGTAGGGTAGGTAGGGTAGGTAGGGTAGGTAGGGTAGGTAGGGTAGGTAGGGTAGGTAGGGTAGGTAGGGTAGGTAGGGTAGGTAGGGTTTATATTTGATTGATTGCGAAACAAAGTTCGCCGGGTCAGCTAGTATTTATATATAATATTATAAAAGCGAAAGTTTGTGAGTATGGATGGATATTTGTTACTCTTTCACGCAAAAACTACTGAACGGATTTGGATGAAATTTGGCAAACGGATAGTTTATAACCTGGATTAACACATAGGATACTTTTTATCCCGATATTCCCACAGAATGCGGGTGAAATCGCGGGGCGCTGCTAGTTAAATAATAAAAATAGCAAAATTATATACTAAAACTATTCACAAACTATAATATAGCATCGATAAATTCATCCGCATCGCTGTCGACTGGTAATGTACCCAAGAGACTGGCCGCATTGCCTCGTTGTATGGCAATGCTTAGCCTCTGGCCAAGGTAAAAACCAGCCCTTGGGTCACGGGAAGTGTCAAATAGCCGTTTTCGCACTCGGCCCCAGATTTCAACCCCAAACGGCTTGAAAATATAAGTCTGCTACTTTCAGCTTATTTTCTAAACCATTGTGCTGGTACCTAAAACTTACTAACTTCGGTATGTCGCCAATTAGGTCCTACGAAATGTTTTGATAAATTAGTTCTACGCGTGTGAAACCGCTCCTGAGTTTAGCATAACACTAAAGTTGCTGCTAAAATGATTTAGTGTCTGTAATTATAGCATATTCAGAGCTATTATGACTCGTTAACAACCAACGCAGCTTTTGAGATGGATTAGATAAAGGTAGGTGCCGTAGAGGTTTTAACCTGAATGACTTTCTCATTAAACCTTCATGAATGTTTAATAATTAAATGGCATATTATATTGCGAGATAAACACAATTTTGTATTTAGAATAGAAAAATGATTTGTAAAAAGCTCGAATCCGACAGCCCTTGTTTAGATGCATAAGTATGTCGTTTTACTTCTTGGATTAATAAGGAAAAATATACATTACACTCCTTTTTTGGGCAGTCGTGTAGTAAAACTATATATAATATAAATGTTTTATTAGTAAAGTTAGAACCGCCATCCTGTGAAGACTCAACTACCTATTATCTAAAAGAACCTACCTACCTAAGAACCTAGAATTGACACGCTAAGTGCGCCGAAACAGAAGAAGTGGCGTTACTTGACTTCTTAGTGGGATCGGTAAACGTAAACAGTATTTTTGTACAGGTCGTTAATTTATATATTTTTATATCAGAGGAGCTTACAATAAAAAAGTTTCGCCCGCATTCCTCCGGCACCGGCTCTAAAAGCCGTTTTTTCATCGTTCAAAAATTTTCCTCCGTTCAGAAGTACATAATAAATCATAATCAGCCTGAAAAGTTGTTCGCTAGTGACTTATTTCTCAATTTCAGCCGATACCGGCCTAGGGCCGTTAATAATTGATAAATTGGGGCGAAAAAATAAACTTGATGGGTAATATGATATATTCCCTTGAGAGTTGCGTGGTACCAAATTGTTGGCGCGGCTATCGAGTCGTTTTGAATTATTCACTGCTCATTTTAGGCGCGAACTACATCACATTTTTGACATTTCAATTTTTTTATACGTTTTCGTGTAATGGAATCGTTTAGTAGAGCTGAAGGGGCGATATCTATCATGTTTATGTTTGAAAGCCCGTTATTAAATTCTGTTTTTTTTGGGGCTAAGTTTATGAATATTGATTTTCTGCCCACTGTGCGCTGTTAGGTGCGCTTATTGATCTTGTAAGCACTTAATCTGACTTGGATGTTATCTGAACATCAGAATATGTAAGTAAAAGTGGATCAGGCGAGTTCATATACATTTTCCCAACCTGCCAAAACTCAACCTCCACATTATCTATTGAGTGTCAAAGCAGCACCCAAAATACAAAATTCCATTGCATAATAAATAAACATCCACAAATATAATACTGAACCATCCAACTTATGTTGTTGGAAGAATCCAACAGCCACAGAACTATTCCATCAAAACATTCGGCAGCTCACCCTAATTTCAATACCGCATCCCTATTCCTCATGCATAATAAAAACAAAAGACAAAAAAAAATTCCTTACGTCGATTCCCACCTCGGCTCGGAAGTTCAAACATCGTCAAATATCGGGCCCCTATTGCCCCCCCCACTTTTCACCCCCTTCAATAAAATAACGCCCGGTTCAATTTCATTTACATATGGTATTGGGGGAGGCCTAAATTAATTTTGCACATGAGATCGTCTTACGTTAGGTACTTTTAAAGCTTATTTCTTGAAACCTTACTCCCCTACGGAGGCGAAATCAGATAAATCAGATTTATTTCCATTGTGTATTTTTTGCACTCTAGTGTATGTAGGTGTGTTTTGATAACGGAGCGTGGTAACCCAATTTGTTGGGTAAAGGTACGAAAAATCATACACATTGTTCGTTGGTTAAAAAAACACAAATTACAATTACAAATTGTGCTAAATATTGTGGTGGAAATAGCTAGGATAGTCTGATGTGTGAGGATCTAATGTGTTATTATTTTGTTTGCTGTTCTCGATGGATTCACTAAGTATACCATTTCCATTAACACTTTCGATTCCACCCATTTTCATAGAACTCATACGCCTTGCGCCATACATATGGATGGAAGTGAACCCTCCGGGAGGGTTGCCGGCATTACTTTTGCGCTTAAGTTAACCATCGCGGACTGTCAACGGCATTAGTTTTAAAACCGTGTTGTAAAACACTATAAAACGAAGTAAAATTGTGTTTTCTCGGGGCCTTGTCGCTATACGTAGTTTGCAACCTTTTAATTTTTTTTTGTGATTGTTTGTAACCGTGAACAACAAAGGAAAAAATAAATAAAAATGCTTGGATTATAAAACCAACGCATGTATTAATAAATCTTGTTAAAATAAACATCAGATTTTATTTTCACCGTTTATAATGCTGTATTAGCTAAGAAAAATATACATTTAAATCGAGTTGCGAGCCCGCAAGGGCTCCCGGCATCCCATATGCGACGAGGTGAACCCTTCAGGAGAGCTCCCGGCACTGAACGTCATAGGTGTAGACGAAAATCTACTATGAACTTTTTAAAGTTGTCTTTGATTTGTACTTTCGGAGTCGTGTGAAGGAGCACAATTTAAGTCTTAAGTATTTAATTTTTCAGTAGTTGAGATACGTTGAGATCTCTCAAATTAACTTCTTAACAGTGCATTTAAGGTTAATAATTGAAAAGTAATTCCATAAACAGAACCGCCATCGCCATTAAAAAGTCACGTCAATTAAAAAAATTAAACAAGAAAAAACTAATTTCCATTACGCAAGAAAAAAAAAAAACATCACAATATTAATAACAAAATGTAAAAGATACCGTAATTGTTGAATATTTGAGACTGTCACATTAAGGAAGGCTTAATGAAACGCAGCAGTTGATCACCATTATAAAGCCTGAAAAGAAACGTACAATTTGTTGGAGCAGTAATAAAATATAGACTACTATTCCCTTTTTAATTCTTAAGTAAGAAAGGCAAACGATGTCACGCAAAATAAGACTTAATTTAGCTAAAGTAATGTATATTCCTCCTCTCTTGTCGACCTCCATTTTGCAAAATGTGAGATAAAAATTCTTGTGTTAAGTAGGGGAGTGCCTGAAGCGGCCAATATAATTTTTACTCGTTTAATAATAAGGTTTTAAAGAGTATTTTTTTATTGTTAGTTACGATAAGGTTTAGGTAAGTAGGTATGTCTTGTTAAATCTTGTTATCAATTGTACTGTACTAGTACTCAGCTGCGTCCGGTTAGACTGGAAGCCGACCCCAACATAGTTGGCTCGATTGATTGTTAAATCTTGATATCAATTTCTCTTTTTTTTTTAAGTCGTAATTATAAACTTAGTCACTTACAGAGCTGAATAAAAGGCCCTATAAGTGTTTACAGCACACATCGACAGCTTTTATTTCATACAAAAATTAACATTTTAGTTATTCGGCTTTTTATGAGGGACCATACCGTTGTAGGTCGCAAAAGAATGCTTTATTAAAACGCACAAAGCACATTTTACAAAGCTAATCTAAAACTGCATAAACGTGATAATATCTACATATTCATAATAGCTCTTAATACTGTAACCATAATATAAGTATTTCTCAGTAAAATATGACGGGTTTATGTAAGTGAATCCGCGTCAGGCATACACGACGGATTAAATTTTAATAAAGTTGTGCCTCATTTTGACAGTTTGTCAGCCCATCATTCTGTATCCAAGAATCCTTTTTCTTAGAAAAAGGTTTTTTAATAAGTCAGAGAAATATAAGAGCTTGAGGCAATTTAATCCATAAAGATTTATCCGAAGGATTATCTCAAATTACTTACGTCCGACACAAATCATACATCAACAAATTCCACCAGACGAAGAACTAATTTTAGTCTAGTCTATAGACTATTAATAGTAGATTGTTTGCCTAGGGAGCAAACAACAATTTTTAAGGCGAGAGTGTTTCTTTCAATCCAGAGCGAAGCGAAGGATTCTACTCGAGCTTAAAATAGTGTTGGTACCGAGGTGAATACTCTACTTTTTATCACCCTCTATGAGAAAAAAAAAACGTGTGCGGTCCGACCCCCATCAGGAACGAAGTTCCTTCTCACGTATGATTTAAAAACAAAAAAAATAAAATTCACAGCCATCTTGGATTTACTTTTTGATCTCAGTATCGGCTTTAGCACCCTCGAAAACTATGAAAAATACACCAAAGATGAAAAAATTCAAAATTTTTGCGTTTTCTTCTTAGATTTTAATTTTGACCAAATTCACACTTGCCAGCCTATTACTTGTTTATACAATGTTCGTTATTGATCTCTTTGGTGATTGGAACTTTTACTAACAATATCCACAATCCAAATTCAAATCACTTTTAGTCCCTAGGGATTCAAAAGCTATTTTAGTCCCTGTTTACGAAGATTAAACTAGCTCTTTTTTAATAGATGTGATAAAAACTATTTTGTTCCTTGCAGGAATCGCAACACAAAGCGCGGCCACAGTACCCAATTTATCAGTCACACTCAGACCCCTGTGGCTGATAGAATTCCCTAAGAACGTAATCCGTAGATTTGGCCGAAATTTCCTACTCCGTATCATAGAAGATACGATAGTGATTATTTGTCATATATGGACATAATGATTATTTCGGGGCTCGAACTAGGAATGAATGACAACACGATTTGATAGGTGTCCGTACACGCGATATGTATTTGCCCTTCCGAACAATTGAATTTGACACGTGTTTTGACGGATCAACTACTTTCGGATGCGCCCATGTCTTCGTTGACGGATTTAGAAGTCGACCCCCTGAGCCGATTGCGGTATCCTCTCTATTATTTTAGTTATTACTATATTATCTCAAATGATCTTTTACTACGTTATCAAACGTTCAAAAACTAAATCCAATTTTCTTTTAAAACCCTATGTAAGGAACCCTTTCTTGAAGAGCTAAAGAATTTAAATTATCCTTTAAGAATTTTCGTCACTAAATCTAACTTGTACACTATAAAGTAAGCACTTAATCTCCAAAAGTATTTTATGACCTAAACTATTAGATAGCAACACTAAGGTAAAATCTACCTCTTTTTGGAGGAGCGGGAAATTTAATGTCTTCATGTTGCGTCAGCATTTGTCAAGAATATAATATTTATTGTTAATTATGAAAAGGCCATTAATCTGACTCCTTTTTCCGCTAAATTAATTGTGTCAATTAATAAAGATCTGACGATCTGAGAGGCTTATAAATAGGTAATGTCTAAAGTGTATCGAGTTCATTCGTTTCGTTTCTTCCTTCCGGGGTATGGAACCGAAAAATATTAAAACGGACGCCGAATCACCGACGATCTAGGTTACACCAGAAGAATTACTGACGTGTTTCCAACCTTCTGTTTTTATGGTTGGTTGTTTAAGGCTAAGATCCTGAAACAGGAATAAAACTTAGAACCCCAGAACTAAAGTAGAACTAACTAATCCTATTTAAGTAAAGTAAATGATAACGTCATGTAATTATACCGGTTAGATTAGCTACAGGATGCCTCTAAGACATAATTATAAGAAATTCCATCATTTTAACCGTCCTCTAACACAAAATATCTAAAATTAATTCATTAATTCATTGTAAAAATTGTCTATAGAAATTGTAAATGAATCAGGTGATTAATAAAAAAAAATCCTTTAAAGCCATAGACAAGCGTCAGTCAGTTATTTATGGCAGGATTAAAAGCGGGAACGGCCAACCAATATGGCTACCGACGAACGCTAAGCCGATGATTTAAATACAACCCATCGATTCGCTAAAACGCGAAACGTAATTAATCATATTTTACCCGCCTTTAGAAATACTAGAGGACTGAAAGGACCTATTAAAAGATTGTAAAGAAGTAAAAAGCTTTAGAATATGAAACATTTTGTATAGATTTTATCTTGTTGGAACGTATGGCATGTCCCAAAAGTTTACGATGAAAATGTAAACAAATGGATCAAAAAACGTGACTGAGCGTGCCAATTTTTAGTGCCTCTTACGAATTGAGAGATTTAATTATTGGAACACATAAACCCAAAATTCTAATTTTAAATCACCTCATATGACATAAATTTGTATTAAAACATTGTTCGAAAAACTAGTAAGACATAAAAGTTGAAACCTTCTAAATACTGATGAATGTTTTACAAATTCCTTTTAGTGAGTGATTGCGTAAGTATTTACCTGAACAAAGAAAGAAAGAAAGAAAAGGTATTTATTGTGACTCGCACAGGAAAAACACAAAAACAATAAAAAACAAAGTAACAGAAGGAAGGAAGGAAGTCCTGTACGAGGCCAAAAGGCGCAGGTCTCAGCATGATGCCGCGACATTTAAAAATAAATAAAAATGTCGCAGTGCTGGTATTCTGATAGGGCCCGCAGTGATGTCACGGATAGATACAGACAAATAAATATAATAAAAAATAAAAATAAAAAGGTGTGTGAAATACAATGAAGAGTGAAATATTATGTTATCCGCGTGTCTGCATCCGACGTAACATCAGTTACTTGTCTATGCCTTTAGTATCTGTGGTACTCTATGGCATCGTGTTGACAAGTAAAGAGACGCAGACGCGGCACATGGACACCGGCAAAAAATAATTATTGACATTACGGCTGTTTATTGCTGCAATAATATAGTGAATAGTGAAATGAAAAGTGTTTTGTGGTAGTCAGCTAACGGCGAGAGTCGGTCAAGAGTTCTAACAAACAATGCAAAAGAAAAAGAAAAAAATATATAAAAAATAAAACAAAGTGCGAAAGAACCACTGTGTTTGCACTTTGAACAGGGTTTGTTTACACATTTATCACACACTTTTGGAATAGACTATATGCTTCGACGTGCCGTGTGTCGGCCTAGTTTCGAGGTCTGTGCAATGTATACGTATACTTGTTACGTTTATGTGATTGTTGTCGCGGATAGTCAACGTTACGCTGACGGCTAGTGCGGGAAATGTAAACATAGATTTTCGTTTCTATTTTGTTATATATTTATTTATTTATTTAAACTTCTCGCACACAATAAGGTACATAGGCGAACTTAATGCCTTAGGTATTCTCTACCAGTCAACCAAGGGTGGTGAAGAGATAAGATGGCAGGAGCTCTGAAGTAGAGGAGATAATAATAATAAAAAATATTAAAAAGACAACAATGAATTATAAATAAAATAGGTAAACAAGTACTTTTATAGTTTATAAACTTATGATACACGTACATACATATTTACTATAATTTTTGGTACTACTGATCTGCAAATTGCAAAACATGTAAGAAAAATTAAATTTCGCGGCATATCACTGCGGATCTACTTAAAATGATAAAAGGGTTTGCATAATTGCTACGGCGTAGCTGGCGGGATGACGTCATGACTACGCTAAGTGCTACGCCGTTGTCTCTAATATTAGACTACTGGATTCGCCGAATAGCTATTTTTGGCTTGGTTTCTACAAAAAACCAGTAATAGTTCCTACTCGACTGACTTATTAATTGTATTTTTTTTTTGGGAAATCGTCTACTTTTACAATGTTTGTAAATGCAGCATCATGTATCTATCATATAATTAATTTATCCGTCGTTGCTTATTTTTTTTTTTTTAACCTATTGTGTTATAGTAATTTTATTCTAGGTGCATCGTCTTCACATATAATTATATAATTAATGTACCTACACAAAATATTGTAAAAGAGTAACGGTGAAGTTTCGTGCCCATTCTTCTCCATACGAAAACTACCTTTTGGAAGGGGCGACTAGAATCAATTCAATTTTTTGTAAATTTTGACCTTCAAGGGCCTATTTGAAATAAATGATTTGACTTTGACTTTGACTTCGATTTAAGCTTCAGTAAAAAAGGCGTATTTTATTTATTACACTTTGAATAATTATTCGTGGAATCAACATCTGACGGGCGTTGTCAGCTGTCTGAGCCTGTCAACTTTTTTATATTCTTCTAAATATTAAAATGTTTAAGTGTTTATTTCTCTCATCATGCCATGAACTTATAACAGTCGTGGTTGGATAACAAAGCCATTTGGATTAAGAGCGTTTATCCCAAAAGTTGGCAACGCAAGCAAGTTCGCAGCTCGTGGCTAAGTAATAACAGCCCCACGGTTCGATCCATTAGGTGAAGCTATGCTTGCCGGGGTTGGTCTGCGGATAGGTATGGATCTTAACATACCGATACTTCTCCGTGCCTCGGAAAGCACGTTAAGCCGTTTGTCCTGGCTGTCATTCGTGGATCTTTGACAGTCGTTCCGGGTCGTCAGAAGTCCGAAACTTTGACAACCAGTCTTACCAAGGGGTATCGTATTACCCAGTTACTGGGTTGTGGAGGTCAGGTAGGCAGCCGCTCCATGTAAAATACGGTATTCAGCTGCATCCGGTTAGACTGGAAGCCGACCCCAACATAGTTGGGAAAAGGCCAAGCAGATTGATTGATACTAAAAGTTGGCAACGTCGCAAATAACTGTCAAATATTTACCTGTTTTGATTAATTTGGCAATATTACTGTATGAAATATGAAATGTGGCTAGCTAGTGAACTCAAATATTGATAATGCAATAATTAATATCGTCATACCGAATATTTAGTTTTAGATGTAAAAAAAGTATTTGGAAATTTTCCAAATGCCTTTTTTACACCTAAAACGATTACAACATCAAATTCAATGTTATAATTGTAATTCATTATTAATATTCTAGTTCGCTAGTTAGCCACATTTCTTATTTCCATACAGTAATATTGCCAAATTAATCAAAACAGAGAAATATTTGACATCTATTTACGATGTAGCCCACTTTCAGAATAAACGCTCTTAAAGCTCCATTCGCATTGAACATTGATAACCTCAAATAATCACCATCGTTTATAACAATTCAAGTAGTTATAAACGAACAATACCGATTCATATGCACATCACTTCGACTCCAATATATTCCGATTCATATTCTGAATCGACTTAAGCTATCGACTATCGAAGCAAGTTACATACGGATATCTTGCATATTGTACGGACTCAAAGGCTCTAGATGTCTCAGTGTCCAATATGCTTAACAATAGACTGACGGAGATATCTGTGGTCTGGCTGGATGAGCCTTATTCATGGGAGACCACACTAATGCATTTCCGACGCAATGCAGCCGTTCGATTCTGTAAAAATATCACCGTGAAACTTAGGTGAAGTGAGCGTGAAGTGAGCTGTCAATAGTGTTAATCCCTAGCATCCTGCTCGATTCTGTGGCAGTGACAGCTTACTTCACGCTCACTTCACCTAAGCTTTACGTTAATATTTTTACAGAATCGACCGACAGGTCGCAACTTAGGTATGGCACATGAAACTGTTATTCCTGATTCATTTTTTGAATCCTGTTCCAAAAAAGAAAGGTCTATGCATGTCTATGGTCATCTTGCGTATCAGAAGTAATGGTGAATGATAAAAAAACCAGCCAAGTGCGTGTCGGACCATGCACAATGAAGGGTTCCGTAGTTAGGATTAATTTATCCCAAGAACAAACTTAAGTAGTACAGTTGAAAAAAGAAATCTCCCATACGGAATGTATGGGAGATCATATTTTTGAAACTGCAAATTTAAGTTGGTCGATTATTACTCGTTAGCCTGTAAAGCCTACTTAGCTGTGATATTTTTCTTTATATGTACTACTGCTGTGAATTTTTTCACAAATCCAAGTACAACCATTTACCTGGCAGGGGGAGGGGGACACTTGACTCTAACAAAAATTTGCACTTTAAAGTTTAATATGTATTTCGCGAACGGATCCCTGAATTGAAAAAAATATTTTCACACTCCCTCAATATTTTGAAAGACCTTTCCAACGACACCCCACACCATGGGATAGATGAGAATAAAAACATCTCCACTTTACGCGTAGGGGAGGAAACTTAAAAAAAAAACTTGATTTTATTTTACTACTTTGTTGGCATGATTAATTAAATAAGAAAGTAATTTAAATGTTCTAAAGGCGACTGGAGACTACAAGATCGTAGCGCAGCGCTCGCTACGCCGTAGCATGGCGGCTCGAACTCGCTACGTCGTACCATGGCACGTAGCACTCGCTATGCTACGTGGGCGCAAGACGGACACAGAAATTTATTTCATTTAACCACTTGTGAATGCGGTTATTTTCTAACAGGTAATGTTTATTGGTGCCAAACTTATATCCCCTCTGTGTCCAGCATCTTCCATTCTCCTTTTATTCCGTGTGTCTACGGCAAGAGCACTCGACAATGGACACCAATTTCACAGGACACGTCCTTCCCATATCATAATTATAACGTTCACATAAACGTGTTCATTGTTCCTATTTGTGGACGATATACTATTTTAGTCATTCGATTACAGAAAGTTTAATTATAAAAGATATAGTAATAATACGAAAGCTGAATAACTAGTGTAGAATTCTGTTGATCTCGTATTTAATTTGATTATTTCACTACACTGGCTTATTACCAGACCAAGCCTGTCGTGCAGACACCGCTTCGGCGCGTCACCTTTACCCGCCTTTCGTGGTGACTGATAGATGACTTTAGTGGCAGCATCTACCTCACTACTTGTGTGAGTGAGGCAGTGTTTACATACACTACGACTAAGGAGGAGACCCGGTCTCCATCAAAGCGGAGATGTGCAGAGATGTCCGAAGCAGAGACGAGAAGAAATGTTTTTCAGCTAGAGTGTATCCACCGGAGGTGCGTACTAGCTTGACTGGAGCGGAGATGTGTGGTGGCTAGAGCGGAGATGTGTGTTGGTTAGAGCGGAACTGAGCTGCGTGCGGCGAGCGTTGGATGTTGACCACTCACTGCACGCCGCTGACATCTCTTCTCGTCTCCGCTGCGCGCCGTTCCCAACTTGCGAGGCACAGCTCACATTTCTGCTTTGTACCGTCGCTCAGCTCAATCTCGGCGAGGCAGAGGTGACATCTTCGATTCGATCGCGCCGTACAAATATGATACATCTCCACTCAGAGGTATCCACTGAAGCTGAGTGGAAACCGAGATGTGTGCATAAAGAGTGCAGACTAGCGCGACGCGACACCGGTTATTGTTATACCGTGAAGTTTTTTTACAAAGTGTATTGTTTGAATCGCGTGACGCCGTCGCGTCGCGCTGGTCTCCACGAGCCTTAACGAAATTCTATTGGCTGTTTAAAACACATCTCCTCTCCTCTCGTATCGTCTCCGCTTTGAGTCCAAGCCTAGTTTTGTTTTAGTGTGTGTTATTTACAACCCTACTGTACGTGCAGACGCGATATAACCGATAGTAGATCTTCATATTCACGATCAAATTTGAATGACGTAAAACCGAACCGTATTAAGAGCGTTTATTCTGAAGGTTGGCAACGTCGCAAATAGATGTCAAATATTTCACTGTTTTGATTAATTTAGCAATATTACTGTGTGGAAATAAAAAATGTGGCTTACTAGCGAACTGGAATATTGATTATGAAATGCAATAATTAATATTGTAACACTGAATGTTTAGTTTTAGATGTAAAAAAACTATTTGGAAACTTTCCAAATGCGTTTTTTACACATAAAATGGGTACAACGTCAAATTCATTGTTTAATTTCGTTTCATTATTAATATTCTAGTTCGCTAGTTAGCCACATTTCTTATTTCTATTCAGTAATATTGCTATGAGAATCAAAACAGGTAAATATTTGACGAATATTTGAAGATAAACCCTCTTAAGTCATTGCCATTTAACTCTTGTCTCATTGTTATAAAGTATAAATTAGAATGATCGCCGTGGGTTTGATAAAACTTTCGGTAATCATTTTAATTTTACCGACATAAGAGTTAAACTGCCAATTGTTAATTTGTTTAATTGACCTTACTACTTGTTTAACGTCGATCGTGAACGTCGTACCTTAGTTGATAATATATTTCAAAGTATATGCTTATGTTTTTAAGAGACATGTGCAACATGTGTGTACATGAATTCTATGAAATATATTGTACTTTTGTTTTAAATTGTATTAAATAAAAAATAAATAAATTGTAAAGCAAAATGAAAGCATTTAAAGAATAACTTTAAACATTAAATTGATACAACGTAATCCGAAATCAGCATGAACATTCACTTTTTTAAACCTTTTTATTGAGAGGCATTAATTTAAACCCGTTCAATTTATAACAGACTTCAGATTTACAGCTTACCTACTGTAAATTTTTTGGCTCGAGCTACTTTCATTTTAAACAATCTCAAAATTGAAGTTTTAAAATTTACATAACATAACATCACGCTTTGTTTCCTCGAAGGGTTAGGCAGAGGTGCACCTAGTACACCCACATTTCGCCAGTTATGATTTAAGTCCCATGTAATAGGGGCGAGCCTATTGCCATCAAGCGGGCACAATATCAGACTCCGGGCTGCTACTGCGAAATTCCTGTAGGAAAAATCTAATAATAGTTTACCCGACTTGGGAATCGAACCCAGGACCTCAGGCTCAGCAATAGCGCTTGAGACAACTAGAGCAACGAGGCAGTCAATCGTTTAAAAACATCAGAAATAAATAATAATGATAAATGATTTTTATTTCTGTTAGTAGGTTTGTACAAAACACTGTTACCCGTCAATCATATTTTTTTTAAACTAGATGAGGTCAAAGTTTCCTATCTGACTACTCTGAGAAGAAAGGCCGAAACAAACTCAAGAGGTCACAGTCTCTTTTAAAGTCCAGACATAATCTTAGTCAGATAAATTAAAAGGTAAATTCGTCACATAATTTAAAGACGTGGTTGCTCTGGCCATTTGGAAGGGGCAACTAGAATCAATTCTATTTTTTTTTTAATTTTTGATGCTCATAAGACATAAATTATTTGACTTTGACTTTGAATACCTATGGATCTGAGGTAACAGGACGATAAGTAAGACAATTTCTTACCATCATTAGAAAAACAATAAATTATAAATAAGTAAAGTACTTTTGAAGCAATGCCACCTTTTTATTTACCCAACATAACAAACAGCTGTTATGAAACTGCACAAAGGTTTTAATAAATTCAAAGGACTGTTCAAATTTGTATGGGAAGTGCTCTATGAACCAATAGCGAAACGGTTTTGATATTTGTGTAGGGATACTTCATCTATACCCTTGTGCAAAGGGGCATCAAATTCTGACCCGGCAATTTCGAGAAAAATATACTTTTAGAATTTACACGCTTTTAAGGGTAGGTACCTTAACCGTTGTAGCTACAGAAACCGTTCTTAGGAGACTGCCCACTAACTAACTTTTTGAGTAATTGCTAACTGCATTCACAGATTTTGTAAAAATGGTAGTCAGCTAAAATAATGTCAATCCTTACGTTTTATTTTTGTGGTGCCAATTGATGCCGTTTCGTGTAAGGATTAAAAGACTCTTCTATACCTACTGAGGTTAGAGTCCTAGAAAAGTTGCAAATAAAAATAACGTTCCCATCATGTACATTTCGTAAGAAATTATCATGCATAGACATACAAAAAGTAGTTTAAATAGATACTATTGATAGTTTAAAAACACTGAGCTCTATAACCATTTAATAGACGCAATTTAAAACCCCTTCATTGTGAATGGTTTGTTGTAGTTCACAATTTTTCGACAGTTTATAATCTAAGGGAATTAAAACCGATAGATTATAAACAAGCCAAGTTCATAATTTGATAAATAGACGGTGACATTTATAAAAGATCGTGGATAAGATGATTGATCACTACGAATTACTTTTATGAAAAGTTTTTTTGCCATTTGTGACATTTCTTATGATCTAACCTTGGTTGGGCCTCTAGAGTTTTTTTATCCTTATTAGAAACAGGATCGAATGGCATCAAAAAAGTTTTAGTTTAAATTGCCCATTGTCTTGCTGACTGCAATTTTTTTTACAAAATCTGTAAATCCGGGTCAAAATTCATATTTAATCAAAAAAAGTAAAGGAGAGTTTTCTAAGAATGTTTCCTTCTAGCTATAACGCTTAAGGTACCTGCCTTTATGACCCGTCTTAATATCCAGCCTGTATATAAAAGAGTGTTTTTCTCAAAATTGCCGGGTCAGATTTTGATGCCATTTTGCACCAGGGTGAAGACGAGGTATCTCTACACAAATATCACCCTTGGTCCACAGACCACTTGTGCTCAGTCTCCCTTTGCGGTAAGGTTCCTTCTAAAATATGGTATTGTTGGAAAGAAAGGAAACACTCAGTTATGGGTCTCACATAAATTTATTTCTCCATATACATATGTATAATTTTGCGAATCCACTGTGTCCCGAGACGCAGCGCGGGAATTTTTACAAAATAATTGTCGTCTACTAACGTCTACATTACATTCACACATCGCCCCGCCAGCCATATTGCGTCCGCCATTTAATGCACTAAAATAATTATCATTAAAGCTAGGGCGTTAGATAATTGATTTGTTCTTAGCAAAAAATACGAAACACTGATTGGCGAGCCGTCACAATTTTTTTTGTACTCGATATATGCAAGAAAAATAAGCAATTCATCATTATATCCAGGGCACTGTTGATCGGAGAAAAAAATATTTCAACGCGAACAGTTTCCGACGAAACTTTTATATATTTTGGAGATCGAGTTAATTAAAAAAGTTTGTAATTGAGTGACGGATCCATTAGGCACATTATATTTCCTCCACTTCATTTTTTATAAATGTCACATCGGAAATATTTAAGTACTTTGGTCTAATGACCATTTTAATATTTAACAAGACCTTTCAAGCAACAATACCCAGACTGGCAAGTGAACAATGTTAATTAAAAACAAAAAATTACATGTAATCGGCATTCATGTACAAAAACAATTTACAATAAAGAATTTCATGGTGTAAACTACATTATTGGAGATACACAAATAAAAATTAAGAACACATACAAATTAGTTGGTAAAATCAGTCTTAACATACCGAACTTATGTATCAATGATAATTTTATTAATGACATGCGCGCGTGTAAAAACAACCGTTTTGTACTAAATCATGGAATAAACAGCACCTTAATATGGCATAATATATTTAAACATTGAACACAATACCGCGCAACTGTTACATAAAATATTTAATTAAAAACTGCACTAGATGCAATAAAAAAAAAATGCTGAGACAGTTTCATTTCAGTCAAGCAAAATTCTTTTATTACTTGCTTTTATGATTCTTTATTAAAACAAAGGTAAAGAAAATTATAAGAAGGTAGTGACGCGGTATTGTATTACTCCAGCGATACGTTATTCGACATAAAATATTCCCTAATGGCAGAATGATACATTACCTAAGCCTAAGAATGCAATACGAAAAACTGTACAAGAGATCGAAATGTGCGTTCGGATACGTTTACAAAAAGAAAGATACGACGCTGTCGACGCGGCGAGAAAACAAATACACGTATACAAAAATAAGAAAAATTAAGGGAATGATAGTAAAGTAAAGCCTAAAATCACTGATTAATGTTACAAAAAAGTTTGTTCAATTTCATTACGTAGACTCCTAATAATTAAAGCAGGTTGAAAGCCGGCCATGCTCACTAGCTTGTATATGTTACGAACCTCGCTATATATGGATTCATCAACGAGTATTAAATTTTCACTATAACCTCAATTTAACAATTATTCTCATTAACTCTACGTACGTTTCGTATTTTATTGTATTCAATATTTTACTTTCATTATAGCTAAGTGAAACGATTGGCAGTTACGAATGTCAGCGGCCGATTATCCGACCGAATCAAAACGTACTTAGTTTAACTTTAATTCCTTTAGATATGAGCCACTCTTCAATTGTTCGCATAACTACGAGTAACGTTTGGAAATTGCGTCAACTTTTTATATTTCCTAAGTTTCATACAAGCTCAAATTTAACTTATACGTAGGTAGATCGATACAAGTAGGTATATTGTATAAAACGAGTGAAAAACGTAAAAATCTTATACATTTACTATGCAAAGGGATTACGGTAAAAGATTAAATAACATACTACACTTAAAGATAGCTTAAAATAGTGTCAGAGTCGTGGCAGTCACTTTGAGTCACTCGAAGTGTCTTTCTTGTCGTCCGTTATTATTCCACGTTTTAATGAGAAGCATAAATTAACGGAAGAATAACGCTTAAGGAAAGAGAATTCTTGACATTATTTTTTCGCGAAAGAGAAATGTAAAAAAATTCCCCCCCCTGTTGTAGCTTTTTGAAACTCTCCATGTATTTTATCAGTGTTTATACTTTTATCATCATACCGTACCTACATAGTTCTACGATTCAAATATAATTGAATCGTAATTTCCTTACTTCTATATCATTACCACACCGAAACATATTTATCTAACTACATATAGATATGTCATCAAATCACGATCATCCTCTAAAAGCAAGCAGTGATTGTTCAAAGTAATCAATAATGAGAACTAAAATCCGAAGTCAAAAACCTGACTATACTATTGACTATTTCATTCGCAAAATAAGGAAAGTAAAAAGTTAGGGCCGTTAACATTTTTAACACAACGTTAGGTAAAATAAATCATAGTTTATTTTTGTTTACTATCATATTTTACAAGATAAATCGAAATGGTTTTACTAAAATGAAGCTAAAATAATGGGTTAATTACTAACGTAATGCTAAATATGTTACCGGCCATGTTAATGTCCGTCACGTCAACATGATTGGCTGGTTTAAAATTAGGACATAAACAGCACAAAATTATGTTGGAAATTACAAATATTTACATATCTTTATGCACTACGCACAGGACAGACACAAAAAATCACACGACACAGCCGATTCGTCTAAAAGTTCTCATACAATATTGCAATAATAATGAAACGTATTATATTACCACAATTTACACTACTTAAACATATTTTAACACCCGATATGAAAAATAAACTTCTAATTACAGCTGCAATAACTATTTATACATTTTACAATATTATGTTTGTATATATGTGTGACGATCAGAATTGAATATCATATTATCGCATAAAGTTATTATTTAAGTCTCTAAGCGCACTGTTCATTCACTAATGTTAAGTTTATATTTTGATCGCAAATTATATTTTCACGGCGTAACCATTACACTGCTCATTAAATACTTCTCAAAACTCTTTTCGTAATATAAATGCATCTAAGTATAATTCAACTGTTTATATGGACTTTAACATTTAAACTGTTCCGATTTAGAGACAAAAATAGCATGAACAGCTGCGAAAGTTGGAGACATATTTAGTGACGATAAGATATATTCCCAATCCGTAACACCGCATTGCATCGTAAACACTTTATACGAGTACAACCGAACTAACATCTCATATAAGATTTTACGAGTTCTTATCATGAATATAGAGAAATTTTATACTGTACTCAGTCGTGTTAATGTCGTAAATAACTGTGGTACCTTAGAGCGTGTACTAAATATGTTTCCAGCTTATATTCTATCATAAGTTAGATAATAGGATAATAATTAATTATATTTATTACCCTTCCGACTCACAATCATGATTTTTAGTGGTCACAATCGTAAAATACATCATAAGTAGCGTTCCTAGGCACTCATACATGTTTTAGCCTCTTATACGAAGTTGAAAATGACAGTCAGTCGATGTCGCGGGTACATCACTACTTTAGGGTCATATTCAGCGCGGGACTCTGTCGATAGATATTTATTATCTGTGGCGAAGGCAGAACAAAGAAGCGTTGGAATTTTTTATAAGTAATGGCGGAAAACTGTGAATAATGATGACAACTATTTCGTCTATTTATAGTTTTAAGGTGGGGTTGAATTTAGATGTAAGTTCTATGTTATTTAATATTATTATTGTCTTCATTTTATGGCGATGTAGATTAAAGCATGTTTAAGATTTAAACTATATTAAATACAAATCATTGGTACCCTGGTTTGATACCCTTACGTAACATAAATGTACTTATAGTTACTAACTCAATGTCACTTGGACCTCTGTCCATTTAGAACTAAAATGTATGTTCTTTCAAATATATTTCTGAAAATAGGAATAAATCTAAAATAATTGGTTATAAAAGTTTTAGTTTGATTCGAAGCATTGTCGTTGGTATACGATCCCTTACATCCTGGTTGATTCCTACAATCGCTAGTACACACGTCTACATATCAACCTATAATTTCCAGTATAAGCTGATCTTGCATTGTATGGGATTTCCGTACAATGAGAGGTCAGCATATACTGGGAGAGTATATCTTGTTAAGTAGCCGCGTGTACCTGTCACATGTCATTGGCGAAAGACACCATCTTTCTTTTACTGTCATGGAATAACCGTTACATTTAAAAAATATTTTTGCATGAATTGTTCCCAATACTTCTTTGTTCCGAGCATATATTAAGTACATACGTTGTAGACTTCGCGCGACAGAGTCCTTGGGAGCGCGTTTAGACGAGTATGTCTCATCGTCAGTTAGCGTAGTGGTCGAACGAGCCGAGGTACTCCAGTGCCGCGCGGTAGCAGAACTCGTACTGATCCTGTTGGAGAATAATTAATATTTAGTATCTATATCATAATCCGATTAAGATCCGGATCCGGATCCAATTAAGGTAGCCCGCGAAATTAAAATCTTCTTAAGTTTTTAGCAATTTGCAGGTCAGTGTCAGATTGTATGTTGATTAAAATATGATTCGCGACCGTAAGAAATATGCCTTTACAGAATTTAAATCATTAGAATCAGCAATACTAGCTAATTGAAATAAAGACCTAATAACCTAAAAGACGTGTCCACATTAGCAAATAACAAAAGTGTGTGGAAAAGGTAGAGTGGGATCTTTGCCCGGCAGTGGGACAATAGAGGCTACATTAAATAGAACGCAAATTTACTGATTATTTCAACTGTAACTACACAAAAAGTAACCAGTAAACAACATGGATCGACATAGTAACATGGATCTTGAAATCAAAATTAATCGATCTTCGAAAATTAAAGTAGCCAAATATCCATATGTTAACCACGATCTTTTTCTGTCGATTCTGGTATGGATTCAAAATGTGCTGGATAAAATTATTTCATGTAAAATCAGGGAAATTATTAAAAATATATATATATATATAAAAATCCGTATATTTAAATCACAAATGTCATTCTATCTATTCAACAGTTGTATGATATGGCTTTATCACGGCAAATTGGCAACGCTTGTATTTCCTAACAAAAACCCGTAGAATGTTCCTAAAAAAATAGAACAGCGTTGACGTAGTTAACTAAATGCAAGTAACAGCCCTGTTCTACGTTTAAACTACATAAAATGCATGCAAGCTCCGCTGTCAACACCTCTGTGACCTATTTCTGTTCGCCGAGTCTTACAGCAAACATAAATCACCTAGTACGCTGTGCTGAAGTAAAACACTAATTATGCAATTATAATTATGCTAGAATTTACAACCCTCCTAATTACTGTGTGTACAGTTTATAATGGAGCCACTTTACATGTTTGTAGGGTTGTTATTAGGGTGTTAAGGAATGTTTATAACTTCAAATCACATAGGTTTAAAAGTCGTAAGCCACAAGCAATGTGTGGTTTCTTAAGTGAAAGAATAGTAGATTGTTATACAAGGGTCGAAAGGAATTGATGACTTTCACCCGTGTTAAACACTCTACTTTTCATTTCAAATATAAGGAAACTAATAAATAGTGGTTTATATAAAATATTTATTGATAATATTATCATGAGTAGTACCTATTTAAAATTAATTGAGTACTTAGAACAATTTTTGAAAATGTTTAAATATGGAACACACCGCGTCACCGCCGCGGGCCGTCCCGCTTAATAGGTATTTTTTTTAATTCACACTGGCTGTTGACACACTCACAAGACCGCAGAATTTTTTATTTTATTTTTAGGGATATTTTTTTATTATGTAAAATTTTTCGTAGCCGACTGCCTAACCGAATTTAGTTCTATTTTTAAAATTCTGATGGGGAGCAGCGAGTGGGAGTATGAGAAATGAAAAATATTATGTGAGAGTTGGACTTAATATTCTGAACTAGCTGCTGACCGCGGCTTCGGCCGCGTGGGCCCTAATTATTTTCTTTCTAAAATGAAAGTAGGCTTGGTTACTCCTTATAACATCAGCTATCAGCCAGTTAAAGTTCCGTCAAAATCAGTCCAGCTGTTTAGGAGATTAGCCGGAATAAACAGACAGCCAGACAGGCAAAAATTAAAAAAAAAAAGTTTTTTTGTCATAAGTACCGTATATACTTTCATATGCGTTTAGTTTTTGCGTAAGATGTGATCAAATAAGAAAAGCTATCAATATTTTTTTTTTCATCAATATAACAAGTTAACTTTTTGCCTTGCACTGTTACGGATAACAAGTGCTACCTCAGTCTGAACTATGTCTGGACGTTGCGTGCGTAGCGTGCCCTCGGATGGGAAAACTTCGACAACGCCTTTAAGATGCTTATGAGTTACACGCCAAGTAATAGTGAGACTATGCGAGTCAAACTCGTCTTACCTCAGTCTGAACCATGGCTGGGCGCTGCGTGCGTAGCGTGCGCACTGTCTGGAACACGTCGACGACGCCTTCATACTGCATACGCTCCAGAACCGTCGATAGTGTGATGAATACGCCAGTGCGGCCAACTCCGGCGCTATATAAACAAAAGAAAAACGAATTTGACGTGTGATCAATAATTATCTAACGCTGTAACATCGTTTGGAACTTGTATATGGAATCGAGACGGGCAATTCCCGTATTTTTAAGGACGTTCATATTGAAATCTCAGTTTTAATCTGTCAAAAAACTTCAAACTATTTAGATTTTTTGACATTGATTGTCGCTGAGATAAGATTGAGAATTGTTTATTTTTTAACTACCTACGACTTTTTTCGATAATTACCTGCAATGTACAGTGATAGGTCCATCTTGTCCAAATTGCTCTTTAGTCTTATGTACTTGACCTAGGAAGTCGATGAAGCCTTCGCCACTCTTCGGCACTCCCTGCTCTGGCCAATCAGTGAACTGGAATTGACGTACCGTCCTCGATGACCCATCGCGTGCGTCCGTGACCTGTGCACATGGAATTAGTAAGTACTATATTGCCTGTGCAACATTCAAGTTTAAATTTGGAATTTCTTATTCTGTTTTGCTGAAGAAGAGCAAATGACATCGACACTAAGTCCACAATGTTCAAAGTTTAGTAACAAAGTAACAAGGTATTGGAAAACTGGAAGTTAGATCAATAAAGTTTTATCAGTTATTCAAGAATTTCAATTTGTTTGTGAGGACGTACCTTGAATTCCCTCAATATGTACTGTGGCATGTTATACTCAGCGATCGGGTCAACCACGAAGCATTGGTAGCGTACGGAACGGTCTGATGGCCAGTATTGGTGACATTTTTCCTAAAAAAAAAAAAAGATTATTTAAAAGTCCATCAAAAATAAGGCAGAAAAGTTCATTAAGGCTACTTCTGGACAATTTGGAATCGTATGGAATCAAGGCATTTTATCCTATGTGCGCGTGTAGATTTCCATACGATTCCAAATTGTCCATTGTATGCTCAGCGCCTAATTAGTATGATTAGAATACTTACTCGGCCCATCTCCTTCAATTTCGTTAACATAACAATGATTGTAGAGTTGTGTTCCCAAAGCATCCGCCAGAAGTCATCAGTAGTATCAGGCAGAGGCCCTTGAGTGGCAATGTAAGCTGCTCTGTATCTATAGCCATCGACAAATGACGCGTTGATATAGTCAGAGCCATCGCGAGGAGTCAGGCAAACCCGGGTCGATTCATACGGCAAGATGTGGACCAGTCTGTTCTTATGTTTGTTGCAAGGGAGGCTAGCAGACACAAACCGACTAGAATCAGCCTTCATATTAGCCAATTTCTTAAATTCCAATTCCATTCCAGTGATATTTTCAATAGGATCTACGCGCATCAGCTTTTGGATGTGAGCGTGTAAATTGCGAGCGGGAACTTCCGTGTCGCCGCAGATCACAGCCTCGAGTAAAGCGTCGTGAATGAATATGTATTGGTCTTCAGTCTGTACCATGTAGTTACGCTGAGCTCGCAAACAGGTCACATGGCCATAGATGTCAACGGTGCGTTCATGTCGAGCTCTCTCAAGCATGGAGTCGATAACTATAAAGCAGCCGGTACGACCAACACCAGCCGAGCAATGGACGACTAATGGACCAGCATCAGGAGGATTCAAAGCTCTCACACGTCTCAAGAATTGAAGGAACGGCGCAGGATGATCAGGAACTCCATGGTCAGGCCAGGCAGTAAACTGCAGTTGCTTAATCTCACGACGCTCGCTACTATTCCCATTCCGTTCCACTTGGAAGGTTCGGATGCAATAGGTAGCGAGCTCTTGAACTTCTGCAATCGTAACGGTCATCATGCCATACGTTTCCGTCCCCCTGCTAGGCCAGTATTGGTCACATTTGATTCTTGTTCTTTCTTCTAGTTTAGTCATCATTACGATTGTAGAAGTTCGGAGTTCCCAACACATCCTCCAGAAATCTGCTAACGTTTCTTGAAGAGGGCCTTGAGTAGCCACATAAGCGTTATGTTTCCGATAGCCATCGCAATAGTTTGCGTTGATGTAGTCACTTCCGAGGATTCCGTCAATTGGCTGCAGGATAACACGACTGTGATCATAAGCAATGACGTTGGCGTAGCGGTTCTTCGGTTTGTTCACTTCCATGTTCGAGTGATCCCACGTGAACTGTTGACCAGGTTCGATGCTTTCGTATTCTTGCGAGAACTTGAGGTTGTCGTTCGTTTTAAGTCTTTCTATATGTTCTGAAAGTTCCAAAATAGGAATAGGAGGATGGGAAATCATAGCCGGAGTTTGGAAGTTCAACCGTCTCATTTCTACGGGGTCAGACGGCGCTCCGAAGCCAACATCTGCCGACATCAACGGTCTCGTCACTGCGGCCTGGTCAGGAGCCTTGCAGGGTTGACGTCTTCTCTTGAATATGAACAAAACTACCAAACATAGTGAGAGCATCAAAGCCGCAATAATAGGGCCGATAACCCACACCATGCCGGCTTCTTTCCTATTCTCTTCTATTCTTATTTCAGGGTCTCCGTGGATATCTTTAGGATCAGGTCTACTGGGCTCTTCACCAGGAGGCGCTTCACGCATATCAAGCGACAAATATTCAGAAAATGGACTGGACGTATAAAGATGCTTTTGAGGAGTATCTACAACCGCACGGACGAACACTCGATACTTTTTGCTAGGATTCAACTTTCTGTTCAGAAAACCTTCATACATTTCATCATTCCCGAGGTGGAACGTGTATAAAATATTTCGTTGTAAGAATTTGGCCGCTATGTATGGTGCGTTTTCATCATCTGTTCGAGCGTTATTTTTAATTAAATCCTCTGTTAGGAACTGATCCGGATTCTTATGATTATGAGCTTTATCATCAGGTACTACAACTAGATAATAATGCGATATGGGTCCATATTCTTCGGAGGCTTGAGGTAGTATGACAAGTATTTCGTTTTCAACAACGCCGTAGAAGTCCGGCTTCACCATCGGTTTAGGCGCGGCCATCTGCGTGGTCACGGTGATCTTTGTCGGCGGTCGGTACGAATCGTCATTAGGTATGGCACTTACATTAACATTATACGTTGTGAACGGAGACAGATCATTTATCGAATACGACGTTCTATCATGCTTCACAATGATTTCCCGTCTTGGTATTTCTTGCGTTTGCGTCATACCAAGAGAGTCGACGAATTCTTTAATTGCATTGTAGGAAATCTTATAGCTAACGGGGTTTAAGCGTAACGGAGGCGACCATGACAACGTCATGGAGTGAGTGGACACATCTTGAGCCCTAAGATGTAAAGGCACTTCTTCTGGTCTGACCTTCACAGTAACCTTTTCTGATAACCTTCCAAGACCATCTGCCGTTCTTGCAGCAACAGCGATAGCGTATTCTGCGAACTTTTCTAAATTATCCAGATCAGCAGAGTGTGTGACATGGACACTCTTTTGCTGCCATTCGTCCAGATCCTCGACTGGCGTCATTGTGTAGAATATGACGTAACCGATGATCTTCTTTCTTGAACGGAACGTTTCCCACCAAACTTCGACACTTGACTCTGAAGTCGCGACGGCTTTAACTGACATGGGCGCTCTACCGATGTCCCTTTCAGTATGAGCCGTCACGTCTTTGCTGAACGGTCCAGCTCCTTGATCAGTGTACGCTCTAACTTTGAACACATAATGCGCATCTTCTTCTAAACCAGTAAATACTGCTTTAGTTAATTCTGTAGTCTTCTCTGCAACAGAGGCTTGATCTCCTCTCTTGAAAAACTGGACATCGTATTTCTTAATCTGGCCACTTCGGTCAGCACGGATGGGAGCCTCCCAGGTGATACTGATGATGTCTGGCGTTTGGAAGTGGTATGTGACATTCGTCGGAGGCCCCTTCGGTGCACCTTCGGGCGTCAGCCAATATTTGATGGTCTCTTGACCTATTCCGATATGGTTTTTACCTGCTACTCTATATTCATATTGGACGCCTCTTTCTAAATCATTTATTTTATACGAGTGTACTTTAGTACCGGGGAAATTGACTTCTTCGAGAGGTTGATCTTTTATACCATATCTGAGTCTGTACCCGAGTAAATCGCCGTATGTTTGTGATGGCTTGCTCCATTCTAATTCTATTGATACAACAGGCTCCCTTTCCAAAACCCTGCAAAGGAAATAGCGGTTCGTTACTGCTGTTCAAAATGTCTTCAAAAAGTAATATTATTCGAACGATTCGATAAATAATTTGGACTCACTTCAGGTTGACGGTAGGCCTGTTTGGCACTCCGCCAGGCGTCTTCACAGACACCGGCGCACTTCGGTCCCCGTCGCCCTTCCTCGTGAGAGCCGCCACTTGCACGTTGTACCGCGTATCCGGTTGCAGCCCCGATATGTTCAATTCGAGAGTCGTGTCGTCCATTACGTTGAACCGCATCGGGTCGTTAAGAAGTCCCTTGCCCTATAGAAATCATTTTCCGGTTTAATATTAGGGTAACAAAATTCATTTTTTTACGAAAAGTAAGTGATTATAAGTTACATACCTCTTCTCGTACTTCTTGCACATGCACATGATAGCCTCTTATGATTCCGTTCTTTTCTTTCTCTTGCGGCGGCTTCCATGTCACATGGATGGACGTCGAGTTGATGGCAATGACCTTCACGTCTTGGGGCTCTCCGGGAACTGTGAGCACACAACAAATATGTGAGATATTCGAGCCGTACCTGTTTGCATTTCGACCTAAACTGCCCTATCAGCATCTACGGGAGCGTGCTAAAAAACTACCTAAAGCGACTCTCAAGGGCCTAGAAATGGAATTAAGCATCGGCGTCAAAGGCTTGTCAGTTAAGCGCTGCGATTGGTAATTGATCGTAGTTTTATAGTGCGGTCGGTAATCCCCGTCGGTGATGCTGATAGAGCACTTCGGTCGCGGCGAGTGTCTACACACGCCAGTCAGCATCTCGATCGGGCATTTGAATACCAACACACACTGAGACATTATCATTTACGCCCTTTCACATCACCATAACCAATTAAAATCCATTACCTTCCAATCCACATCGTAAAGAACAACTAAAATCGTCAAGCTTTTACAAAGAGTCAACATTTAGTAAGTAATCCATCTATTAGTTTCCAAAGCAGCATTTCTATAACTAAAATCCTTAATTCACACACTGCAAGGGATCATGCTCCGGGACGTTAAGACTTGGGGGAATAAATTCAAAATTAAATCACAGAAAAAGGTACACACCAAGTCTTTCAAATCATCAATAATGTCGTCTACGAAGACATGCTTTCAGAGGTTACCGCTTGCAGTTTGTTTCAAAGTAGTCGTTAGATTAAGGAGCTAGGAAGATTATCTACACAAAGCTTAAAGGCACAAGCACAAACGCACATCGAAACAAGCACTATAGTAATTGGTACTCACTCCTTATAGCTGTACGGGGTTACCAGCGGCCCATACAAAGTCAGTGACGAGAGAAAAAAGAGAAAAACGCATTCAAATACATTTAAGACAAATTGTGCGAACATTGCAGGGCGAACGGAACTACTAAGTGAGAGATTACGAGTAGAACGCTTGTCGGCGAAATGGGGGGCACTCTTATTTTATTTCCTCGTGTATTTTGAGCTCTTTAGGAGGCGCATTCGGTTTAAGCCGCTTGGGACGGTCTAGGTTTGCGTGCATTGCCTTTTTCTGTTCGCGGCGCGGAACAAACGGGAATGGGAATTTTTATTTCTTGAATAGAGTGAAAATGTGTGGAGTTTGTTTGTCACGAAGGATCTTTTTCGTGCAACTGAGCTTAAACGAGCGTTTAACGTCGTTTACAAAATGTTGAAGTGGGACAGAAAAAGGCAATGTGTACACGTCAGTAGCCGTTCGTCGTCCGTCGGTGCAGAGAAGTCACTCACACGCACATGTATTGATTAACGCGACGGCGCCAGTCTATGTGTGTGTGTGCTTCTATGTGTTCTGTCAATGTGCGCCTTCGTACCTTCTGTGTGTGTGATGCCTCGAACCTCGTGTATCCTCTGTGATGTTTGTGACAGTGTCAGAGTGTCCGTTGGCTGTGCTCTTCAATGAACTCGTCTGTATTTGATCATATTCGGCCTTGTACTTTACAGGAGTGATTGATGTCTGGTATATCACGCTGCGTTCTTTGAGCCCCACCCGTTCGTTGTTTACGGCAATAGCGAACGTTAGGCATAATAGTATTCTGTTTATGTCACAATATCTAGTGTGCATGCACGACGATAGTCTGATAGAGTATACAGAAGAAAGAAGAGAGGCGAGACTGAAACTGCTACTGCCAAGAAGATGTAGCACAAGAGCAAGTGAGATAGACAGAGAGATAGAGATAGGAAGAGAAGTAGCGCGTAGTCTAGTAACCGAGCTGAGCAGTCGGGGAGTACAGGCGAAGAGTGTCGCGGACCTATCCCTGGGATCCGTCGCGAGAGTTACCGATAGGTGTACAGTTGGTACAAGATAGGAATTTAGACGGAGGATCCGGGGGACGCGGCTTCGACCCGCAGCCTTCCCGCTAATAGTAGATAGTAGTCAGGACAGTACAGTGAGTAAAGAAGTAGTAATTGTGAGTAGTTCAGTAGCATGCGCGCGTGTCGTGTGGGGACGGTATTGGTATTCAAATGCGGCGCTCGGGCCGTGGTGCGTGTTGAGCGGTCCGTATAGCCAAGTGCTCGCTCAGCTTGCTCGCTGTGAGCTCCGCGGTAAGTACCGATGGTCTGCGACACATCAGCGCTTACAGCCAAGTACAGCGCTTGCATCCTGAGCTGCGCAAGCGGTTGTACCATGTGTGACGCACTCGCTCTCTCACCTCGTGTCGTCGCTAGTGGTGCTGAGTGATTCCTAAAAGTGCAGTATTTACCTCACGCAATCAATACACATTTAAACCGTAACCAATTGCGTGCAGCAAAACGTGAAACCTGTCTGGTGCCCAGTGAAAACTGAATTGAACGAAAAACGGTGCGGTGTCGGTAAAGAAAGCATGCATAATTGTGTCCATTGCTAAATACTCAACAACTGTGCGCCAAAATCAATATTAAAACGGTGCCGTCGACACTATACCAGGTGCATTATAAACTTTGCATTTCAGTGAGTGCCATCTTATCGTGTGATGACGAATCATATGACGCGTCATCAAAAGAAATCATTACATGTGACAAGTGAGTGGAAATGTCAACTCTATGCCGCTGTGCACAGCGACTATAATATAGTGAAACCAAAATGATCATCTGTGACATGATTATAGATATACATGGAAATATTATCGGCAAGCATAGTATTACTTTTTACGAGAACTGAACCTCCTTGTTTAGAATCCTGCTATGTGCTCACAAAAAGGAACAAAAGAAAAAATGACATTAGTATTTTGGAAGTAGTTGTAGCGCATCAAGTTGGCTAATGTGATATGAACTATTCCGTTATGGTATTAATGGTTTATTTGATAATAGCCCACCACCAATGTAAGACCAATAAACATTTGCACAAAATTATGTTCACTCACAGTCAAAATCGAACCGCTTCCGTTTCTTAACATTATAAATCGATCATTGCAAGCCGTTCGATGATCACTGTGACTGTATTATATTTTACCATAAAACTATTCATATTCCTTTTAAAACGATTAATTTATTATGCTTTTACATTTGTGTATTAAAACACTTTGCTAGATATGAATAATTTTACACACCACTTTATACCAACTTTGTAGAATCCCATGGTTTTGTTAGTAAATATAGATCATGTATTATTAGAAATCATTTTTATCGAATATTTTTTATGGGAAAGATAATCAGATGTAATAACAGAGGATGTACTAAACGTGTGTACATTACAACACATTGAAACATTCATGGCTAATTCAAAAATATTTTAAAAGTAAATGAACTTCCAAAACTCCTCTGATATTACATAGCCAAAGAACTTTGTTAATTTGAAAGATAATTAAATTATTCATCAATTATTAGCAATTCATTCTTTGGCCTGGCATCGCTCAATTTTATGATTTTATGTTTATTAACAACGCTCCCTCAGATTATATTAAAAAGTTCATCAATCGAGTTTTTTGTTTCGAAATTCTTTCGGTTCAAGGAGAGCGAGGGAAGTCATAAGATTGAGCCGATATGGAACAGTCGGAAGGTTAGTGAATGTCCAATGATGGTAGTGACACGTACCGTCTTCATGCGTGCGTACGGTGACGGGGTATGAGGCGGGCCCGTCGCCCACGCTGGTGCCCGCCAGCACCCAGATGCGGTACTCAGTCCAGCGCCGCAACTCGTCCAGTACAAACGTCGTCTGATTTAGTTTCACGACGGTCGCTTCAGAATCCCCCCTCCCAGACTCCACACAAAGCAGCTTGTAGTAAGCGATTCGTCCGTTGGCGCGCTCGGCGGGCGGCGGTTGCCAAGACACGCGCACGGCGGTGGGAGACACGGCCACCGCCGTCACATTCATCGGGGGCGCTCCAGGAACTAAACAAGCTCAACGGTAAGAACGAGCCGGCACAGATCCGGGGATCCGTGCCGCACCTGCAACTGAAATGGTGTTATACCCAACACACGGCCGACCTAACCGATGCAATCACTGAATGCGATTGAAACAAAAAATAAAATGTGCCCAAAACAAAATAAAAAACGACATTAGTCGTCAAAATAAACGAGCATGCATTTTTTGTTAGTGTGGTGTGATTGTAGGATCCGCTCGCCCATACATCTCTAAGTCTCATCCGTCACACTTCCCCCTGTTGGAAGAAAATTGTGATGATTATGTTCTAGCTTACGACGCGGAGAACACTATGTTTTATCCCAGTGATAGATGACGCGGCAGTCGGCAGATCGAGACAATGTGATTGATGGAGCCCGATGAACTTAATGACAGATGAGCCAAGATTTCCAAATGTCGTCCGCGTCGTCGGCGTTTGAATAAAAAAATGTCATTCGAGGCGTTAACCTCGTATTTAAAAGTCTGACCTACGAACAACATAAAGCTACTACTAAGGTACGGTGTACGCTTTCAATTAAGCAATTTGTGAACAAGTTCGACAGTTCCGTGAAGTCGCGCAATCAAGTTACGGCGTACACTTTACCCTTTCGACAAATTTACGATTACAAAACACATATTGTGATATAAAACTTGGTGCTTGTGCTGTATTACTGGCAGCGTGCCGGGCAGGTGCTCTTATGTGAAATATTACATTAGGAGTTACCTGGTACACCCACAATAGGTTCACTCTCTCATATTCTCAAGCGATGATTGGAAAAGAGCCACTTTGTGAATTGCACAAATAACAAAACGTTCGTGAATTCTTAAAAGGGAGCAGAAAAGGGGAGTTTGAAAACGTTTTCTATAAATTGTTTTGGAAAGCGAAGTTTTATTGCGGAAAGCGAGTAAAAAGTATGCAACTTATTTCATATTGAAATGTGAGAATATGGGATCCGTTTCTTTTAAAATTGGATTCGTTTTTTGGGGAGTTTGCTGTGGCTCGTTCCCCCTCATCCTATCTACACTCACTCTTCACGAGACGTCACTCCAAGTGTGCGGTGTGAGGACATACCGTATTGTTTCGTCCGCACTGCGATAGGGGGCGTGGTGGCGCCCTCGCCGCGCTGCGACCGCGCCGCCAGCCAGATATAGTACAGCGTGTTAGGGTAGAGGCCGTTCAATGTGTAGGTTTCTGTTATTGGTATCCGCCTGAGAGAATTTTATCATTATATATATTTTATATATTTTATAATAATAACTCTTTCCTACCAATCACAAAAAAAAAGGTACGAAGCATTATAGAAAGGTTTCCCATGATATTTCATTGTCAAAGAATCTAGATCGGAGATCTAGGTCCATAACCTCTTCTTTATTTTGGTTTGTTAACGCAGCATCTGAACTTTGTTAAAACTTACAAGTTTACACTGAAATAACGCTTCCAAAAAAGGATCAGTACTCTTTCTAAGAACGTCCAACGTCCTTCATAAGAAAACACTGTAAAATACGATATATTAACAGAAATCGCCACAGATTAACACAGATGTGACACTCCGCAAAATCATTTCAATAAAACCAACTCTTGCTACGACACAATAAAGTGCAATTCATGTCGCACAGCACTAATTACCTACAGTTATATTGACCTAGAAGTTGCCTCTTTTTCTATCGCGTAACTCTTAGATCTTCAGACTACGTTACACTCACTGAATTGGCCCAGCAAGTCCAGCCCGCCGCGTACTTATAGCTTCATACCTAAACTGCGGAGTGTCACATCTGTATTAATCTGTGCTATTGCAAAACCATGTGCGAACACAAGGACCAAAATTTCAATAGTGAAACACGTTAAGGCGAAAGCGTCAGGGAAGCCCGCGAAATTCAATATTTCTTAAAAAAAAAAAAAAACAATATGCAGGCCAGTATCAGAAAATTTGAATTTCGCGGGCTATCTTAGCGCCCTCTTGACAACTCCTTACTTCCTATGGTGTTCCTTGGCATAAGTATCGTTCCAGTATAATTCATACGACACTATGTTGTCTCCAGCGTGGGCTGGTCTTCTCCACGATAGCGTTACGGACGTCTCGCCTGCTTCTACTGCCACCAGGTTTGAGGGTTGAGATGGTACTCCTAGGTAAAAAAAAAAAGATAACATAACATCACGCTGGTAATTTCCGAAGGGTTAGGCAGAGGTATACCCTTAGTACACCCATAAAGAATGATTTAAATTAAGATTAATGTCGTATTCTTATGACTGTTAATAGGGATGACAACTAAAAATTTTTTTTTAGTCCGTCTTTGATATTATAAAAAAATATTGGACAAGTATTTTTCTTTTTTTACGTAATCTAAAGATTACGGCGATACATTGAGGTAAAATGTGCCATGACGTCACGAGTATGTAGATTTTATACGTACTAGTGACGTAGCGACCCCCACTCCACAACTTAAAATTCGTTTTATCTAAGTAATTTTTTATTAATATGATAAAGAAAAAAATACGTGTCTAATTAGAATTTCATTTTTTTTACCCAGGCATCACTATTAAATCTAAAATAATAATAATAAAATAATAATTTTATACTTATCATTTATTAAGAAATATTTAAAAATGTATTTTATATGTTAAATAAAACGTTTAATAAACGACATGAAATAATAAAAATAAAAAAATCTGAACAATAACACAAGATGGCAAAAGTATAAACTGTAGCGCAGCTAACAACGCCCTTCCCCAGATACAGAACGGAATGATGTTCCGTTCCTTGCAAAAAGAGCTTAATAGGTAATTAAGTTAATTTTGATTTAGTTAATAAATAATAAAAACAAAAAAAAATAAGATGGAAATAAACAGTACAGGACATATGATTTGGGATGTATTTGTGGGTGAGTGTAGAGTGAAAGGGGTGTAGGTGAGTGTACATGACGTGTGCGAGGGATGTTAGTGGTGTTTGTGGCATGTGTGTTGTGAGTGGCTTTGTTGGGGTGCGTGAGGGAGTGATGAGTATTTTACACTTCCACGCATGTATCTGTTTCATCATCAAAGACCTCTTATTAATCAATAAATAAACTAGTTCACTTACCTTGCTGCGTCTTCACCTGTACGGGCGCCGATATGGGTCCAGGCCCCACAGAAGTAAACGCTTGCACGCGAATAGTGTACACCGTGTGGGGGGTCAGTTCACTGATCGTGGTTAGATGACTGTTATCCATCTGCAAACGAGGTTCGTTCGTAATTTTGCAGTTTAGGGATCGAGGAGGTTGTTTAGGTCTGGGGTAATCAATTGTTGTAGAATATAATATTTTGTCAAATTGGTCTGTGGTTAATTTAGGGGGAATTTCACGAATGAAACTGAATGCGTTCAGTACATCTAAATCGCTTTCAAGAGCTGTCAGTGTCATTACTGTTGTGGAATATGGACACTGAAAACTCGTGAACGCGTATCAGTTTCATAGGTGGAATTCACCGAGTTGGTTTGTTTAATAATATTTTTTATGTCTGTCTTCTTCATAATGAACAGAAAAAAGTTTTCAGTCGAACATAATATTGTTTTGTCATAAAATATCTAATAGTTTCCAAAGTAATAAACAAACTGGACATTTGTAAGTGGATCGAAATTGATTTCTAAACTTATATTACGCAGTTATAAAGTAATAAGTGGAGTTAATAAAATTGTGTTTGAAGAAATGTACTTACTTACAACTTTTTTAGTAATTGTGTACTTATTGTTGAAGAGTCAAATAAATAACTTAAGTGTTTTTAAAGCTAATGTATCTTTACTTGTATGACCAACAGTACTCAAACAGTCGTAAGAATATCAATAATATTTAGCACTTACCATTTGTGAATGCCATGACTGCAAAGGTTGTGAAGGGTCCGTGGTGTAGTAGATTTTGTAGCCCTGCAGACAAAAGAATAGAGTAAACCTATTACCTTATTCTTCAAAATGTTAGTCTTCAAATCACGGGTATTTCTGTTTTGCTCTACACGCTTTTTTAAGTTCTCATCTTTGTAAATCGTTCTCATAATTTCAACATGAATGATGTAAGTAATATTTTGATTTAACAGGATAACAGTCCAGTGTACCGAACCGAATACAGTACACGCCGCGTGGGTCCTCCGTGTCTATTTGTCGGGACTGGTCAAAAGGTCTTTGAGATAGAAGATTACAAAAAAAATAATGGACATATAGGGTTATCGAAAAATGTTGTATGGGGACAGTTAACGTGTTAAAAGAGTGTCCAAGGAGTTTCGTGCCCATTCTTCGCCATAGGAAAGTATTATGAATGGGCAACTAGCTTCATCTTTCTGAGTGACTCCTTGACAATTCAAAAGTGCCTGTAAATTGATTAATTGAAACAAATGCTTTGAGTTTCTTATCCTGCAGTTTTGATTTCACGTCCTACTTCTCATACTATTAGTTTAACACTTGCGCTTTCATCAAAGCCGAATTTACGAGATCTAAGTGCCTATATCCAAACTTGTGGGTAAGGCGATCAAATCTTGCAATCTAATTTGAGCAGAAACTACATTTAGAATTTAGTTATCCCCTTACCGTAACTTGTCCATTGGGCGTCTCTGGCTCATCCCACTGAATAACCATTGTGCTGGAGCTAAGAGGACGAACTTGAACGTTCCTTGGTGCTGAACCAGGTTCTATGAAAAAAAAAAAACAAATTGATAGTTATGTGACATTAAATTTGGGTTACCACCCCACGTTAGAAGTGTTACAAGGATCTTTTGGCGCCGGAATGACATTGACAGGGGGCGTTATTGGTAAACTTTTGTAAGTGTTCAGTTGTCACTGTCAAATTGACAAAACAAGATGGCAGCGTTAGTTCCGATTTTGGCCACGCGCCAAAAGACACTTGAAGCGTTGTAGTTCATTATTGTTAACCACATCTGCATGCTTTTATTTTTTTTTCTATAGTTAATCATTCCATTTATATTCCTGTCTAAATGTAATAAAAAATATGAAAATAACATCTGACAAATAAAAAGTAAAAGCGCGTCGAATAATTTGTTGAATTACATAAAGATACACGTGCCTACTTTCTAAATTCAGACAGTAAATAATCTTAGAATACTAAGAGCCTTTTCATAAAATATAAGTAATTCAATTCAATTTCAAGTTTGATAAACTTGTATAGAATCCATCTTGAAAGACTAAGTACCCAACCAAATTCATTCACTACATTTGGGTTTTGCTTGAAAACTAGAATTTAAAAGTACCAACATAAAAAAATACAAAACATTGTTAAATTACAATTCATAAAAATTAACACCAATAACAAGCCATTAAGAACAAAACACAAAGATTTAACAACAAATGTAAAACTACAACGTCTTTTATTTTAAACGTTGATAAAAATAAAGAGAAAAAACGATGGTACTCTTGTTTCATGAGCCGTAAAACATAATGCCGGTCTCCTACAGAATTCTTTGGTACTAATACTATCAAACACCCTAGCGCCTTTATCTGAGACACAATAACACGTAAACATCCCGATCTTAAATTAAGAAGCGACTCGACTCATCTCAATTATGTACAAAATGAAAATAATAGGAAAATAACCGTCGGGGGCACAATGTCTGTCTTAATAGGATTTGTAATCGCAGCCACTAACACGAAAAACGGGGCGTCACTCAATGAAAAAATCTCTTTTCTGTTTATAATACTTGCGAAGGGCGAAACAATAAAAGTTTCGGGACTGTGCAATATTAAAACGCTATAATCTTGTTTGGGTCCAGAATCCGGGTCGGCGACGTCAGACAAAACTTTTCCTTTATTAGAAATGTAAAGAATATCAAAAGACCTGTTGGTAATTTTATATACCAACGTTTTCATTAGCAATTCATCCAAGTTTTTATTTTCTCTGTTTTGTGACATCGCGCTGTGGGGACGCAGGCGACGCTCCACGAGTCAAATTTAATATATTTTGCTGAGGGAAATTAGATATGATGGTTTAACATTTACGAAGCGAGAAACGGCCGGGGCGTGGATAAAGAAATGAAATTCCACCACAGGGTAATTGTGCGATAAATATTTAATATGTAATTGAGGTGAACGAGCAGTCACACCAATTTGTCAGGTATCCAGACAAATACAATAAGCATGCAAATTAATAACAGATTAACCCTTTTGTACAAGCGAAATATTAGCTACACCCAGTCGACCGTTTAAATAGATAAAATTACGAAACAACAACCTAACTAACATGCTATCAATGCCCAGATTTTAGAAGTTTAGAAATTAGATCCACAAACAACGCCGTTAAGTAATGATTTACGAAAATTCATAATAGTATACTTACTGGCACCTCCATACAAGGAATCCACTGCAAGAGAGCAAGGAAACAAATAACAGTATTAGTATGTAGAAGTTACGTGAATATGAACAGTAACACACAAATCACACAAACGGTGCCGCAGAAGAAACTTTAAAATGTGTGACACAGAACTGACCGCGTAACTGATCCTAACATCGATAAAAACGAAATGGTGCATGATTAAACAAACAAAAAGTATTACGCTCTACGTCTACTTACTAAGAACAGAAGTAAATGTGCAAATGAAATAAAAGTCTATGAGAATTCAGAAGCAAACTTACATGAAGCATCGGCGAATGTCGTACGTCGGTTTTACGCGTAGGCATGAAAAGACGGTCAAAGAAAATACCTTAAAACTGAGAATTGAGCGCAAGAAACGTAAAAGAAATCTATTTTCCCAATTCAAAGCATGTAAAATTAATTGTATACTTGACAAAATTGAAAGCGAGACCAGAGTAAATTAAATTATAACAAGCGTATGGGTAAATGCGTAGAAATGATAATTTTTCATCGTCTATTATAAATTGGGATTATTAAGAAGATGGCATTATTTAAGATGATTTATAAATCTCGTTCGTCATAAGTAAGTGGAGAAGAGATGAAAATCTTGAGAGGGGGCCGATTAACATGATACTGATGTCGTTTACTATATTAACGGGGTTCTAAATTATCATGAAACTTTACTCTCTTCATTTTAACAGGAGAAAGCTATTCGTTCATTTTCTATAAATTAGGTGAAATACAGAATTAACATGATAGCAATCAGTAGATATTATATTTGAACAAAAAGACGCGATGCTTGCAGGTTCCTATTTTTCCCAATGTCACTTCATGCACCTTGTACATTTCCCTTAAACATGCAAGGTGCTAGACTAATTTAATAATCATATTCATTAGCTGTAGCTGTAATTGAATTACCCTCCAAAAATCATACCGCAAATGGATCCCTCACTTACAATGAACTGTGCCTCACTCGAAGTCAAACACACTCTCCAGCTACAAAATGCCCCTACATACCAGTTTCTCCTGTGGTGATGACTGCTGGAGCTGATGGTGGACCCCTTCCAATGTTGTTGACAGCTATGACGTACATCTCGTATTCCGTGTATGGTGATAGGTTCGTCACAGAATAGTACTGCGTGATGACACCTGAGATTTCGCTGAAAGCCTGTGGTTGAACGGTTGGGAGATTTTAGATGGTTGAAAGGAAGGAGTACTTATTCAAAAAGGTAGATTAGAGTTTTGCAGGGCAAAGGCCTCTCTACTCTTCTTCCACTGATCCTGTCCTTGAACAGTCTTTAACAATGGAGTCCAGTTTAGCCCGCCATCATGTCTGGGTCTACCATAATGACGGTTGCCGTGCAGAAAAAAGTTTTGAATTGCGAACAACCTATTTTTTTAATTCAAATAGTAAGTCAACAATAAAATTATGAATTAATAAATGGCACATTCATTACATACGGAATTAAATATTTTATACTGTGAGTATTTTATTCATACTAAGTGTAGTATTCCATTGTTTTCTAGGAAATCAACCTGACCTGGTCTCGAATTCCAGTAATTGAATATAAAGTGCTTGCACATAAAAAAAATATTGAAATAAATAATGGAAATGTGAGAAGTTTTCCAAGAATAAAATTACTACTGCATAGTAATACCTACTACCTATATATTTTCAACCCTAAAATGCTCATGGTTGTTGTTCTTATGACATATTTTGACGTTGTCAAACTTATGTCATATTTTAACGTTGTCAAACGTATGTCATATATGATATTTGACGTCTCACCTGATTGGCGTATTTCGGCTTGTACTGTATGACGTAGTACTGTGGTTCTTCAGGTCCGTTGTAGGTCCACGTGAGTCGAACTGTTGTCGCTGTGACCTCTGAAGGCCGGATCTCCGTTGGTGGGCCCGGTAACGCTGGTGAAACAGTTATTATTAGAAGCTAGCATATAAATAAAAGCAGATATTAAATGTTATAGTAGTGCCAAATTTCATCGAAATCCTTTCAGCCGCTAAGCCGTGAAAAGATGACAGACACAGTTACTTTCGCATTTATAAATGTTAGTATGGATTATAGACTGCCAGAAGACGGTTGGGGATACACTGTAAATGGATACTGGAGAAAAAAGGAGTACTTGACCAATCGGGATTTGTTGAACTTCGAACAGCGGCCTAGGCTGATTGGCTAATAGGGAAGCCTGAAAGTTATTCCTGCATTAAAATCAAATGTGTTCTTTGGTGAACTCCCAGTCTATTCTGTTTCACCGTGAAAACTTAGGTGAAGTGAAGTGAGGTTGAAGTGAGCTGTCATTTCATCTGATGCTAGGGATTGACATTATTGACAGCAAAATTGAGAGAGAGAGAGAGCGATGGCATTTTTACAGAATAGATCGACTGTCGATTAAAACAATAGACGATCAAGTACGTTTTCGATGTAATCTCATGTCTTGATGGCAATGTTATAACTGTTTGCGGTCACATCCACAACAATTTAAACATTCATAAACTGTAATTGTCACATTAATAGTGGATGCGAATTAATTGATGTTTAATTGTTTCGCTTTAATGCGTTTAAATGTTAATGCATTGCGGCACAACGACTATCTTGATCTATAATCATGACAATATAGGGCGTCTCACGAATAGGATACCCGATTTAACTATTATGCTATTGTTTTACGCGAATCTGTTTTAATTACAATTTAACATAGTAAAATGAGAATTGTTTTTTGACAGATAAAAGTGAGTACAGCTTTGTTGCCACTTTAATAAGGATTTGGAAAGTATAATTTATATTTAAAACAAGATGTTTTTTTAAAAACATTTTAATAGGGACGATGCCTGGGTATTAAAATTTAATTCTAATTAGTCCGTCAGTCAGATAATAAAAAAAATTAGACACGTATTTTTTGCATATTAAAAAAAAAAACTTAGATATAATGCATTTTAAGTTGGGGGTTGCTACGTCACTAGTAAGTATAAAATCTATGTACTCGTGACGTCATGGCACATTTTACTTCAATGTATCGCCGTATTCTTTAGATTACGTAAAAAAAGAAAAAATACGTATCCAAAATTTTTTTATAATCTCAAAGGCCAAAAAAAATTTTTTGTCGTCATTCCTATTTTCAATTGACGCACGATTGAGTAGTGGTCTGAATATTTTTGAGTCTGTGAAAGTTCTCGCTGCATTAAAATCAAATGGGCTTTTTGGTGAACTGCTAATCTATTGTGTTTCACCGTGACAACTTAGTTGAAGTGAGCTTGAAGTGAGAGAGACAACGGGCAATCAGTCGGTAGTTGACATTGTTATTAATTTATTTTTAACTTGACGCATACAGTCGTTTGCCGACTATAGGTTAGGTGCAATGCCTTTTTACACCTAAAACGGTTACAACATCAAATTCAGTGTTATGATTGCATTTCATAATCAATATTTTAGTTCACTAGTTAGCTATATTTTATATTTCCATACAGTATTATTGCCAAATTAATCAAAACAGCGAAATGTTTGACATCTATTTGCGACGTTGCCCACTTTCAGAATAAAAGCTCTTAACACTTTCTACTCCGCCAACTTTTCATAGAGCTCATACGCCATGCCGCCGTACATATTGGAAGTGAACACTCCAGGATTACGTTTGCGCTAAAGTTAACCTTCGCGGACGGTCAACGGCATTCGGTTTGAAACCGTGTTATAAAACACTGTAAAACGAAGTAAAATTATGTTTTCAAGGGGTCTTGTCGCTATACGTATCTCTGCTGGGGGTATTTATTTATTTATGTACTAGCTGCCCGCCCCGGCTTCGCACGGGTAGCATTAAGTACTTATCTACGGTGCACCTACCTACCCTACCTATTCACACTACCAACCCTACCTATCTACCCTACCACCTACCTACCTACCCACCCTACCTACCTACCTACGTACCTACCTACCTACCTACCTACCTACCTACCTACCTCTGTCTGCCTTAATCGAAATCCTATTAGTAGCATAAGGTAACGATTGAATACTATCGTGAATGCATGCAAGCCTAGTACTTTTTGTTAGGTTAGCTCAGAATGGTCTTGATAAATATCTACTTTTCCGTTGGATTTTCCAAAAAATTTAATACTCTCGTGAATTCATGCAAGCCTAGTACTAAATTTTCATCCAAATCCAGTCAGTTTTTAATTTCACATACAAACTTTCCCCCCTATTTTTACCCCTTTAGAGGGTGGTTTCCGGGATAAAAACGTGGAACAGTGGTTGACGTGGCAACACGTCATGTTCGAGTTCGCAACAAGTCAATCGTCATCCTGGGGACGTCTCGTTGAGAAGTGAAACACGTGTCGATTTCTTACAGGGTTCTTTATGACTCTTTAAGAACAGTTAAGCGGATTAGGTTACTAAATATACGTCTATTGTATTTGATAAAATATAATTTAAAAAAAATCCCCGGCCACTCGGCACTGACATGTTAAGTGAGCTTAATGCTAGGGATTGACACTATTGACAGCTCACTTCTCCTAAGTTTTCACGCTGTGATTTTGACAGAAGAAATCAGCTGTTCCACGATTAAAAATAAACGTATAAAGCGTCCATCAACCGACAGTTAACGAACACTAACCGCATCAAACAATCCAATCCTTCGAAAATTAAATTGAGAAAACGATGCTTCGAGTTACAATAATTATTCATTAATCAAACTGACATTCGTTTGTCTCCCGGGGCCGCGCAACTTTCCAACCCTTTCAATTATGAATTATAACACTAATTCATAATGGATGTCTTCTCGCCTTGCCGCAATTTATCAAATTGATTTTCGTAAATCCCTCTTTCCACCGGCGAAGTTGTTACCATAAATTTGCAACAGTTATCCCAAGAAATTATGAGTGTAATTTGATTCAGTCACTCATCTACTCGACTCGTAGTCGGGGTAAATTGCTCAGATTAATTTGAGTACACTAGGAACAGTGTGGGTTAAGTTGCGTTCGGATTTCGAAAAGTTATTGGAGAAATAGAGCGAAAGAATTGGTCGGTGTATCGAATGTTTATTTAAATATTGAAAAAAATAGAACACAATGTTTTATTTGAATTTTATTTTGCGTTTTGTGGTAGACATGTTAATAGTATGTGGTTTGTTTCAACATAGTATGATCTGTGGGTATTTCTGTTATTGGTTTATATGATTTTAATGTTCACTATGTACCGCCAGGGAGATTAATGGTTAATTAATCCATATTTTAGTTCACTTGTTAGCCATATTTTTTATTTCCATACAGTTATATTGCTAAATTAATCAAAACAGCACTATATTTGACAGCTATTTGCGACGTTGCCCACTTTTAGAATAAACGCAAAACTCTTAGGCAGATTGACTTAAACGTCAAATAACCATTTCATACCACTGTCAAAGACTGACAGTTGTGATTCAATGAAAAATTGTGACTCAATATTTGAGTTCACGGACAATTTAAGTTCATGGTTGATGTATCCAGCAATCATTTTCACAGATTTTTCCTAGCTATTACGAAGAAGAAAGTACACAAAAAAAGTATAGAAACCGTCTTCTAAATATGAAAATGTGGTCGTATTAAGAAGTACTTACACTGCACTTTGACCTCTGCAACAGCTTCGATAACACCAAGGACACTAGCGGCCTCACACGTGTAATTTCCAGACTCCCTTATGTCTTCCAACTTTAGGGTATTTAGGCCTAGAGGCGGGTTGTCTTCCGGTGTCAGCCATTTTGTCAAACCTGTGTCAGGAATAATGTTAGAATATTCATATATTGGTCAATATTAAGTGTAGCACCTACAAAATAATAAATATACTAGATAATACGGGCTGGTGTACGCAAAACCACGTCAAACTAAAAAAAACACTATACGTTTAATATTGATTCCGACGATAAACATTCCTTCAAAGGTATTTTTGTATTGTCTATACAGCCCTGCTAAGCCGAAAGGCGTTATCTCAATCGGAGTAAGTTTTGAGAAAATTTAGTTTTTGTAAATTGTAATTTAAGGAAACATAAGGATAAAAAAAAAAAAAACTTCTTAGTGGATTTTTAAAATGTTTTAAGTTAGATAGCGTTATTTGGCTTATACTATTAGATGCGAAATTGTTATACCTATTGAATGGTATAAAAAAAAACTAAAAGGCCGTATCTCAGAGATACCGCCTTTCAGCTTAGCACGGCAGTATAATATATATTTTATAGCATTATTAAGTAATAGCTTCTGCCCGCGACTTCCACCCGCGTGGAAGTAAAATATACCATAGTATAAATAAGTAACAGTATTATATTTTCATAGAAAATAGCCGAAATGAGGCGCTTCGAAATCTCAGTACGCAACAGTATCGAGCGCGCAGTAGCTATGCACTGGCGCGGAACCGACCGAACCGTGAAATAATTACCTATCTAGCGGCCGTAGGTAATTATTTCAAGGTTCGGTCAGATTTAATACTGTTACTTTATTATACTTATACCATAAAAAGTATCTTATAGCACTCGGCAATAGTGAAGAAAAATAATCTTTCACTGCTAGAAAGATTTTTTTTTAATCGGACCAGTACTTCTTCTCTACTCAAACAATCAAAAAATTTTACCACCTTATAATATTAGCGTAAATTGTATCAAATATCTCTTACCTTTCCTCCATTTGACAGTCGGCATGGGTGATCCGAAGGCGACGCACTTGAGGGTTAGGTTTCCGCCCAGCATCACCTCTGACTTCGGGGGCGGCGGTATCGAAAACTGTGGGGCTACGCGTCTCACTGTGGACAAGAACACATTGGTAAATCGACTGATATAGCTCTATCTAAGGTATGATGAAAGAATCACCTTTGTAGTCACGGAGCTTGATTGTTTAGCAAGGTGAATATCCACTTAATTGTCCATAAGTATTTTTAAATCACAACTACAATTTTTTATCAGTGGTTTGAAATGGCAATAACTGTACAGAGTAATTATGAATTATGGGGGTTATTCATAAACCACGTGAGGCTCGAAAGGGGGGGGGGGACAAAATAATACACGTGACTTTGGATAGGGGTTGGTCTAAAACCTGACAACGTATCACCAAGGAGAGCCGGGTTAAAAGTAGCTAAAAAAATACACTTCCCTGTCTGTACATTGCAAGTCGTGTTTTTGAAATCGGTCGGTTTAAACCTGCACAGATAATAACATCCTTTGGTTTGTTTACATTTTGTTTTTCACGTCCCTGATAATGATACTCACAGGCAACTTCCCTGGACTGTAATTCACAGGTATAAACTCCATTGTTACCCACAAAGCTCTCACAACACACGTCAAAATATCAGTAATACCCGTACGTTATCTAAACTACCTCGTCACTCCGCCATTACCACTCCATAATAAGTCAGGAGTGAGCTGGAGTTATGCGAAATAATTGCACTACTTCAGACGACCAATGGGCGTCACTAATGTTGCTCATTAACATTAAGTATTATGGTAGAGGGAGTCAGTGGGTGGGACGTAAGGTGCGCATACGTCGCTGGCAAGTTTTTGGTGTTGTTTTTTTTATCAAAACGTCAGATATTTTTTATCCGTGGAATAATTTACAACTGACAGTTTTCGTATGACAAAAATTCTAAATAATTCTACGGATAAATATTTCTGGCGTTGTGGAAATCCGCCCTTATAATAATTTTACTCTCTCTTTTCTCTGTTACTTCACGATCACTATCGCTAATGTGGTCAATGATTGTGTTGCATCAGTATATCTGATGACAAATGTCATGTGAACTGTTTTTTATTGTTCGACCAATATAAAATAGTCATGAAGTGTCATCATTGCAGAACTTATATCGTGTAAAAAGGATTTAATTGTGTCAGTAAGTGTTTTGTGCCAGCAACATAGGTATGAGATGACAATTTTAATACAATAAAAAATAAAAACAAAAATGTAGACGGTGTGCACCTCAACGCATTTTTTGACGTAAAAAAGTCGTTCAGACGTTCATCAATATTTCTGACCGTCAAAAACATGTAAGATTTCAATCGCTTATAACTACAAGACTTTTAATGCTAGAGTAATGGTTGAACACGCAAAAGATAGGTCATATTTTTGTAGTTTTTTCTCGGCCATATTTTGTATGATCATTCAACCCAGACAAAACAGAAGTTAAATCCTCCAATTTCCATTACTCTACAAATAAAAAAAACGATTTACCCCATACATTTGCACGTTAACTCTGTATCATTGACGGCAATAAAGCCCAGTAGAGTGAATCAGGTTTACGATACGATCGTATGCGTTGACTAGCCAGTATTAGTAAGGTATTGCACCTCCCGACCCGAATCATTACTCCTGACGCCCGATTAGAGCCCGCAATGTAAAGGTAATTGACTGTAATCGTCGGTAAGAGAGGTCGTTGAAGGGTTTTGGTTGTTTGTTAGTAGGTAAATAGTTATATTTCGGTCCCACTTTAGTAATGTTTGAGATCGTGCGGAAACCGGCACGTCCTAGGACCAAAAATAGAATAAAGACAACAACCAACTCGCACTGGGCCCGCGTGGTGTATTACGGCCCAAAGAGAGGAGGCCTGTGTCCCAGCAGTGGGAAAATTAAAGGCTGTTGCGTGTGTTTATTCATTAGTGATAGGAGAAGGAATTTTATCACACAACAAAACGTTGCCATAGCGACGCACTTTTAAAAGTGCTTATATTAGACAGTGGGATTTCAATATAAACGTAAAAGAGCTTTCGCTCTTTTCAAAATACAGTCTAGTAGCGAAAACTTTTGTCAGTTTTAAAATTACTTCCTTTATCAAGTCCAGACACATTATGACGGCGGGGCGTGAAAATATTGAACTTAAGGTGACGAAAGTTATTTATTTATCACAAACACAACTATCATTACAGGCAATAATCCTAATGCGGTAGCGTGGTCTTTCGTTACATTCTAAATTACAATTAAAGCTACTAGTTATATATTAGCATAACATAATACAAACAATGTTACCTTTGTGAATTCATTCATTGTAAAAGCCAGGTCCCTTCTTGTCTCCAGTTTGTTATACCCAACCATGTCAATTACGAACAAGGTTGGGTACATCAACGGAAAGAAGGGGTAGACCCCGTAAAGTTTCATATACAAATACATGATAAATTTGTTCTGTATGCGTTCCAACATAAGACTATATTTAATCTCATGTGGAGCCCATATGACAGCATTACACTCAAGTTGAGTTCTTATCAGAGCATTATACAATGCTGTTACCGCAGTAATGTTTGTAAAACCCGATGCCCGACGGAGTATGAAACCCAGGCTTCTATATGATTTTTTACAAATATTTATAATATGTTCACGAAATGTGAACTCGGTGTTCAGGCGCACCCCCAGATCGCGTAACTTTTTTACACGCTCAATTGGCGTGTCATCTAACGCATACCCGTGATGATGAGGCACACTCATTCTGCTAAAGGTTATAACCAAGCATTTTTAACATTAAATTGCAGCTTATTCTTCCTGCTCCACTTTGCCACACTATCTATATCACGCTGCAACCGTGCACAGTCACTCAATTCTTTAATTGCCATAAGCAACTTAAGATCGTCCGCGAATAATAGACAAGTGGCAACCCTGACAGTTTTTTTACTGTGACTGTACATAACGAATGTCACACAGTGTGCAGTGTGTTTTTCTAGTCCGTCATTGTTATTATTAAAAAATATTGGACACGTATTTTTAATTTTTTTACGTAATCTAAAGATTACGGCGATACATTGAGTTAAAATGTGCCATGACGTCACGAGTATGTAGATTTTATACTTACTTGTGACGTAGCGACCCCCACTCCCTGACTTAAAATGCGTTTTATCTAAGTATTTTTTTATTAATATAATAAAGTTAAAAAACACGTGTCTAATATTTTTTTATTATCTGACTGACAGACTAATTAGAATTTCTTATTTTTTACCCAGGCCCTATTACCCTGCTGGTTTACCCTTACCCATAATCACTATCACTACGTATTTTAAAACAAAGTCCGCCGTCTGTCTGTCTGAACGCGATAAACTCAAAAACGACCGAATGGATTTTCATACAGTTTTCACCAAAGGACGGAGTGATTCATGATTTGTGGGAGTGTTTCGGAGTGGTTTCGGTGTATAATTTATTAAAGGTTTTGTGTACGATGTTTTATAAAGCGCTCAAAACCGGGGGCGGGTCGCTGGTCTTACATAATTACCTACTCATCTCTTCACTATCATAGGCCGTACATTTTTAAAAGGCGCGCCATGAAAGGGTCCTCCCCACAACAAGCTCATGACCTAAATTAGTGAGAAAAAGATTACTTATTTAGCACTCGACCTTGCCTTTTGCGCGTTGTTATGGAAAATATATTGTAGTTATGTTTTGTTAAGGGCATGCGCTAAGGTAGCCCGCGAAATTCAAATTTTCTTTAGTTTTTTACATTTTGCAGGTCAGTGTGAGGTTTTATGTTGATTAAAATATGATTTGCGACCGTAACAAATATGGCTTTACATAATACGCCTACATGCCACTGTGGCGTATTAATTAATAGTTTGTGGTGTTTTTCTGGTAGATGTAAGTACTAATACAAGTTTTTAAGTCGTGTGTATACTAACCAAATGGATTGTTATGGGTCCGAAATAAAAGATATTATTATTATAATTATAACCATTAAAATCAGCAATACAACTCCATAAGTAAGCACAATGGTCAAATGTCAAGATTTCATGAAATAGTCATTCAATGCGATTATATGAACTTAGAGAGTTGTATTGATCATTTTTATGATTATAATTCTATAAATAAACATTTGATACGACCGCAAATCATATTTAGAGCAACATACAACATGATACTGATGACTGACAAATTGCAAAAAACGTAAGAAAATTTTAATTTCGCTGACTACCGTGACGCTTTCGCCTTAAGGAATTTTTAAGACGTAGATATATGCCAGTGACCGTTGTACTCACGCAACGCGTTGAACGTCCAGCCAGTAATAGGACTCGCCCATCAAGGACCGCTCTCCCCAATTTGACGCATTATTAATTTATTATACATAAAACAAAAGGTATTTTAATAAAACACGCATACTAAAAGATCAATTATTAAATTATCTTTAAAATGGTGAAGGTTTCTGAAAAATACGCTTAATAGATTTTGCGTGATTCTCAGTTTTTATCCGCAGTAGACATAACTTTACAAATTAATTACACTATGTAATATAAATATAATAGAGGAGTTTGTGGCTAAGTAATAATAGCCGCACGGGTCGATCCATTAGGTTAAATTACGCTTGCCGGGGTTGGTCCGTGGATGGGTGACCATCTTTACATACCGAGACTCCTCCGTGCCTCGGAAAGCACGTTAAGCTGTTGGTCCCGGCTGTCATTCGTGGATCTATGACAGTCGTTACGGGTCGTCAGAAGCCCAAAAATCTGACAACCAGTCTTACCAAGGGGTATCGTGTTACCCAGTAACTGGGTTTTGCAGGTCAGAAAGGCAGTCGCTCCATGTAAAATACAGGTATTCAGCTGCATCCGGTTAGACTGGAAGTCGACCCCAACATAGTTGGGAAAAGGCTAGGCAGATGGATAATATAAACATAATCTAAAAGATTCGTATTTTGAGTTATTAAAAAAATTTATCATTCAAATCAAACCAAATCATTTACACTACTCGTTTCAGTATAAAATAATTAAAAGTCGGCTATCGTCGCCTTAAGTGAAAGGCTTATGGAAGCGGTGAACGGTCGCACAACCGTCACACAATAACGGCTTTCCAAATCCAGACCGTTTTTTGACACCTTAAGAGCATTCATTCTAAAAGTTGGCAACGTCGCAAATAGCTGTCAAATATTTACCCGTTTTGATTAATTTGGCAATATTACTGTATGGAAATAATAAATGTGGCCAACTAATGAACGAGAATATTAATATAATTAATTGCAATTATAACACTGAATTTGATGTTGTAACCGTTTTAGGTGTAATAAAAGCATTTGGAAAGTTTCCAAATACTTTTTTTTACGTCTAAAACTAAATGTTCGGTGTTACTATATCAATTATTGCATTTCATAATCAGAAAATCATATATAATATTACGTCCACAGCTCTTCTAGGAAACCGTATTTTTACAAAAGTTATGAGAAATTTTTAATGTTTACTAATGCTCGATTCCTATAAAAAAAACTGATGTTCCATGGAAAAGTGCAATACCTACGCGGTCAAAATGTATGGAAGAGCAGTAAAAAAAAAAAAGTGATCAAAAATTTCGACGCAGGTTCAGAATCATGTACTGAATGCATGGTATCAGTTTTCGCGTCGATGTCCCTGCCACCCAGTATATAAACAAAAACGAATCGTTTTGATTACCAATGATAGCGTTTTTTATTGCCAAACTGGGTATATAAATATATTCGTAAGCTGGACTCCCATTTGGTGCAACCTTTAGACGTACACCGCACCTTGTTTTTCCTTTTTGTTTTTTTCATTTAAACAAAGTATGTAGTGATGTCACTTCATTTCTTGAATTACTTATGTTTTTATTTTTTGTATATTGGCATCATGTTTTTATGTATATTCATGTAATATTTTATCTTTTAATTGTGCTTTTGTGTGTCTTTTGTATGCACTGAATAAATGTTTTATCTATCTATCTATCTATCTATCTATTTTACCTATGATAGGTACTTCCGTATGAGAGGGTCTACTATGCAACGTTATGAGGTCTTTGCTTCATTATTGGTCAAGATACAAGTCTTAATTTTAACCAAAAACGGTCCGTAAATTATTGGAATCGGCCATTAGTAGTTTGACCTCACTGGGTTGGTCTTATTAATTATTACACACGAGGTTAGTTTTTCAAAGCTAGGATAGCAAGATCATATCCCAGTGGCTTATCCTGACTTGTCACAAGCTAGTGCTGTTTATACAATTCTGTTTTTTTTTTGCCTACGCTACTTAGGTTCATTTTACTTAGCCTTTATTTTATTTTATTTTTTTCAGGATGGGAAATCATCAAATGACTTCTCCCGCTCTGGGCAGAGCGAGAGGGTGTGTCAGCCTTTTACTGACTAAAACCCACCCGTGTTCCTTCCGTTGCCCGTGTGCCGGGGCCGCGATATCCCTTTCGGACAAACCCGCAACCCCAGCAGCATTTTACTTAGCCTGAGTTTAGGTCTACCTCAATATTATTTATTTTTTTGTATTGGTATAAAAATAAGTGGAGTTTCGCTCGTGTTTCTTCTTATTATTTTTCTTTTACTTTGATCTAAAGAAACTGGTTACTATTACTACATATTACTGGATGATTTTAAGACTATCCACGTGTAACCGATTTTTCCAAGATTTTTAAAGGAATAATTAGTAGGTACTATTCACTTGTTTGCATTTATTTTATTAAATATAATTTAAAACAAAAAATAAGGAATTGATTTAATTAAAGGAATTAAAAGAAATAAATGTAAAAAGATATCATGGTAAACGTTAAAATTGTGCTAAAAATTTACTATTGTTAGTAAAAAAACTGTCACTTTACTTTGCCATGTGATCAATTTTTTATTTTTTATATATTTGCATTTTTGCTTATTACAATTTATATAGCTACAAGTAATTCTCTCACAATAGAACACATAGTTTATTTAATATTTCTGATACCTAACTTAATCAAATAACGCAACAGCCCAAGTAAGAAAAAGTTTAATAGAAAAAAAACATGAGTTGAGTTACTGAGAGGCTAATAGGTAGGTAGGTACCTATTATGATAATTAACGTCAAAAGGGGTCTCTCATTGTCCGCCATTGCAATTGTACGGGAATGGTCGATACGGGCCAGCTTCCATTCACTTCGCATTTACAGATTTAATTACGTTTTGTTTGCATATATATATCATATTGTATTTGTTCTAGGCATTGTGTTAAAGCTCTTTAATTTTACAATATTGATATGCGTAAATTAATAATTTATAATGTCTGTTCAAAGCAGTCGCCATTTTGATATTAACAACGTCCAACATTTAAAATATCATTTTTTTATAAACACATACATTCACGCCTTCTTTTCATGGGGGTAGGTAGAAACTACAGAACGCTATCTGTTACGATCCTTAATGCGGGCCCACATCAGCGTACGCGCACGAACTGAGCATGCTAGGCGCCTCGAATGGCTATGGACGCGTCGCATTCTACGCGCGCGCGCATGTTGCGAACGGTTCTCGTGCAAGGATCTGGACCTGCGCAATTGAAACTCACACGCACGGACCGTGAAGTGATGCTGTCCATACTATGGTCCTAAGATGCACTCCAACCGTTTTGTTCGTGTTCGCGAGAGGATATTTAAGTTACACGCGAACTATTCGCTAACCGCTTGCGAACACGACCAAAACTCAAAAAACTCAAACTCAAAGCATTTATTTCAAATAAACCAATTACAGGTACTTTTGAATTGTCAAGGGGTCGGTCAGTCAGAAATATGAAGCTAGTTGCCCATTCCAACGCGTAGTAGGTTCCTATGGAGAAGAACGGGCAAGAAACTCCACGGACACTCTTTTCAATCAGAATATTTTCACAAAATATTGGTTACATCATCTATTTTTGTAATTATACATGTGAGAACAATGTAAAAAGACGTGCACGTTAAAAGCGTCAGTAATAAAAATAAAATCAAAAACAATTAAAAAATTAAAATAAATTCAAATAAGCCGTGGCAGCTAAGAGATGACCAGTCCCCACTGACGGCGCCCGTTCACGAACATGACGCATGCATCAGCACCATTTAGCTCAACCATTTTGAAGGGAACTTAACGATCCAACACACACGCCACCACCAGCGAGACATTTGAGTGAGCATGACATACTCACAACCGCCAGGGCAAACTCAAGTCAATGAAAGACGTACCCAGTAAATGGTAACTGTAAAGTAGGGACATAGTGCTCACACATGTGCTATGCAATTATATAATACTAAGAGATTGAATTTATACAATCTAAAGATAGTTTTACAATCTTCAGCAGCTGCAACAATATTTTGAATGCTAATCAATTAGTTTATGCGCCCTTGTGGAGCTGGACCAGCGCTGAGCCAAGCATTTTTGTCGTCGATGTAATCCCCCAACTTATAATATGCTTGGCAGCATAGTGTGCGTTTTATACAAGATTTAAATTTCGTTTCGTTCAATTGGAGTATGTGGGGAGGTATTTTATTGTAACATTTCAAACAGTACCCCATGAAGGATGAGTCTACTTTAGCCAGTCTGAAACCCGGTTGAATCAATTGGTCCCTATTTCTAGTCCTATAATTGTGTCTATCACCTCTTTTACTGAAAAGACTTAGATTTTTCCTAACGTACATGATGTTTTCATAGATATATTGACAAGGTACCGTCATGATATTAATATCTTTAAACAGTTCCCTTAGAGAATCGCGTCTGCGGAGGCCATATATTGCTCTGATGGCTCTTTTCTGCAGAATAAAAATAGAGTCGATATCTGCAGCCCGTCCCCATAGTAAAATACCGTAAGACATAATACTATGAAAATAACTGAAATAGACCAGCCTCGCGGTATCTACATCAGTAAATTGACGGATTTTTCTCACAGCATATGCTGCTGAACTTAGGCGTCCTGCAAGAGATGTTAAATGAGGACCCCATTGCAGCTTGGAGTCGAGCGTGATCCCCAAGAAAACAGTTTTATCGATGAATTCCAATTTCTCCCCATTCAATACTATGTCACAATCACTACTTTTAACATTCGGTAAAGCAAATCTAATGCATTTAGTTTTTTTCCCATTTAATACTAAATTATTAGCAGTGAACCAATTTTGGACCTGCAGTAGGGCGTTATTTACGTCGTCAAGATTTGATGCACGTCTATTTATCTTAAAAATTAGAGAAGTATCGTCAGCAAATAACACCATTTGTGGTTGGTTTTTTAATAAATGGGGTAGGTCATTTACATATACTAAAAAGAGGAAAGGACCCAATATCGAGCCTTGTGGTACACCCATTTTTACTTTTAGACCGAGTGAATTGACCCCATTAATTTGGACTTGCTGTTGTCTATCATTTAAATAAGATTTTAGCAAACTGAGCGCAAGTTTACCTAGACCGTAATGCTCAAGTTTCAAGAGTAAGGTTTCATGATTTACGCAGTCAAATGCTTTTGAGAGGTCACAAAAAATTCCTATGGCGTCTTGGGCCCCCTCCCACGCTGTAAATATGTGTTTTAATAAGGTTACACCGGCGTCAGTCGTACAACGTCCTTTGGTGAACCCATATTGCTGATCGTGTAAGATTTGGTTGGTGTTAAAATGATTAAGCATTTGATTGAGCATTACCTTTTCGAACACCTTGCTGAATACCGGCAGCACGGATACTGGTCTATAATTGTTAGTGTCTTTACTGTCCCCGGATTTAAAAAGGGGTATAACCTTACTGTATTTCATTAAATCAGGGAAGACTCCTTGATCCACGCACAAATTAAATATTAAAGCTAAGTATGGTGCTATAGTCTCGATTATGGATGTACAAACTTTGATAGATAATCCCCATAGATCTTCGGTCAATTTGATTTTAATTTGCCGAAAAGCTTTTATAACTATCATAGGGTTTATATGTTTAAATTGAAATTCAACCGGGCAGCCTGGAACATTCGCTTTTAATAAATCTATTGAGACATCGGGTGAGGAATTTAAAGCTTCCGTCGTTTTATATGGTATATTTATTGGTATACAAAGGTGTCCATATTATGTTCCTAAGATACACGCGAACCGCACTGTTCGTGCGGGTGCGCAGGTGTGGACCGTTACATACTCCTTTTGCTTCATCTATGTCCATACGCACGTACGTTTGTTTAGGTTTTTTTCTTTCAACAAATGCATGTAGTATAACAAAAACCAGACAAAAATGGTAAATGTTTAATTAGTTCAATTTCAAATGTACTTGAAATTAAACAAATATATCTCATTCTATCCAAATAATTTACCACGTTGAGCCCATTTTTCCAAAAAAATACAAAGAGTCGTTTCGCTATTAATACTCCGTTTCTAAGTTTAAAAGAAAAAAGCTTGTACATCACTCGGAATCAACCAATGAGAAAACCTAATGCACCTAAGCAAGTCTACAGCTCGAGATGGCCATCTACTCCAGATACGTTTTCATCAGGCCAATTTGTGGCGAACGGCTATCAATTTACCGACTACCTCTTACTCAGTCCTGTTATCCTGGTACATACAAACGAAACGATTCACCATTTTGCGCATGAAACGAGCACTGGATTTATACCACAAAGACTAATTCTGTGAATATGGTCACACTATGTGAATAATATACTATATGGTAACACTGCCCTTAATTATGTCGGTCGTGTATTCAACTATGCAGGTTTTTAAAATAATAACTGCTGCTAGAAACCTTATAAATTCTTGTGAATATGAATAAATTCCGTTTTCAATAAAAAATCACTTCAGTAATTATATTACACTATCGAGGCGCACCTTCTTCGCACGGTTTTGACGATTTGACAAAACATTGAGATGTCTTTAGTATTAAGTACATATACTAAACATTCACATCTCATCTCAGTTTATTATTAAGTACTTGGGCGACCGAGCTCTGCTCTGGTGAAAATAAAGAATGCTCATTTAATCGTATAGAATAGTTCATACTAATTCGATGTATAGTGTAGTACATACTAAGTCCATGCTGCCATGATAGTAGGTACTTACTAATTCCATGCTGCCATGTCATTATTCTAAGGTAGCCATCTTGTTTTGAACTATGGGCGACCGAGCTCTGCACGGGTGAAAATACGGCGAAAACGAATTTTCCGAGACCTAGCTAGATTAGATCCCTATATTGCAACTTTCTTCGAAATCGTTAGACCCGTTTTCCAGAACGTGATTACAAATATCTACAGAGCGTCCCACGGATATGCCACATGGAGGGAAAGTACCTTGAAAATTGTAGATGGAACATTTTACTGAAAGAAGACATTATTTGAATTTAAAAAACAATTTAAACTGCAGTCATAGATGTTTAAATAATTACATGGTTGAACCGGAAATCGACCCCGTTACACGAGAAAAATATTCACCCTGTAGCTTTATCATACCGATCGAAAGGCTTCATCATAAAGATTATTTTTTGCTAAATAACATAGTGGCACAAATACAAGGAATACCATGAATTATAACATGTGAAATTCCCGGTTCAACCATGCAATTATTTAAATATATATGAATGCAGTTTAAATTGTTTTTTAAATTCAAATAATGTCTTCTTTCAGTAAAATGTTCCATCTAAAATATTCAAGGTACTTTCCCTCCATGTGGCATATCCGTGGGACGGCCTTTATATATACAAATATTGCTCGTCTAAACACATAAATTCTCAAAATTATGGTGAAAACCGAATCGAAATCTGTTGCGCAGTTTAGAAGAACAACGCTGTCACACAGACAGACACGAAAGCATGACCAGCATATAAAGTTCCCACTGCTAGGGCACAGGCCTCCTCTCATCGAGAGGGAGTGGGCTGTAATCTACCACACGTGGGCCCAGTGCGGGTTGGTAGATGGCACATGTCTTCGATGTTTTGGTTCTAGGACATGCCGGTTTCCTCACGATGTTTTTCTTCACCGTTTGTGACAGTGGTGATGAAATTATTTACACAAAGTAAAAGACACGAAAATAACAAAATCTTGATATGTGACAATATTTTAAATGAAAGTTAGAATGTTTGACTTTAGGGTGTTTGTTACGCATTCCAGCTTGAACAGCTGAACAGATTTAAATGTAATTTCGCGCACGTGAAGAATGTATCCTGGATTAAAATATAGGATAAGTTTTATCCTGGCACATGTAGCAGTTTTAATAGGACATGAGAAACACTGCTGGCTACAGCTACTCAGAAATATTTCCGGTAACCCGCGAAATGGCGCAAAACATTTACTGTTGGACACAGCTTATAACGTCCAAGTTGTCAAGGGGCATTATCTTAGACGCGACGAATTTCCAAATAGCGCAGGTGTATAATTAAGTGCTTATAATTTTCTTGCCTTAGTTGTTCATTGGTTTAGCAGAACCCGAAGTAATATCTAAGTGATTTTGATAATGTAGCGGGACCTATAGTGTTCGCATAGCTACTAGTTTCACCAGGTGTTGTTGGTATATTGTTGGTATTATTATTGTTAGTATATTGGCGTGTGCTAGCTGGCATATAGCAAATGATTTAATTTAATGTTTTGTGTTGTGTAATGTAAATTATTTTGCGTAAGTACTATTTTTAGAATCAAGTTCTAACTGAACAGACAGCTGTGCTGCTGGGGAGTTTGCTGCGCCATTTCTTCTTCCCAGCTAACGCACTAGGAAGGGGTTAAGGATGGGTGTTTTTGGGGGACGCTATTATGTAATTTTGACTTCCGCAAAGTGCTGATTCTTAGCCTAGTTTGAATAAATGACTTTTGAATTTGAATGTGAGATACGTAATAAAATGGAAGAAAACACGGTCTCTTAATTCTCAATCTTTTTTCGCAAACATATTTACTAACACAGAAGTTGACTAGATTTTACAAAAGACATTTTCGTACTAGAGAACTTTTAAAACACAAATAAAACTCTGCCGTCCTATTCTATCCTAATTAAAAAGTCATATATTCAAATTAGGCTGAGTATCAGCACTTTTCGAACGTCAAAATTCCATACGATAGTCACCCAAAAACGCCCACCCTTCACCACTTCCTAAGTGCTTTCGCTGGGAAGAAGAAGTGGCGCTAATTAAAAAGACAACACAGGTTAAATGGTAGCAATTTTCTTATCCTCAAGCAAAATAAAGAAAAAAACATTTTCATTACTATGTGTAAGGAGTGTGTAGGACAAAAAAGGACTAACTTGGACTAAGAAGTCTGTGGTACTTTGCTTGGTTTAATTAAGGTGAGACGAGGGGGATAAGAGGGGGACAGCTGGGCTTTTACACGATCTGTGGTGGCTATTCTTCACTGACACCAATGTTTGAAGATGGAACGAGTTTGGAGTTGTGAGCGGCCAGTCACTCGGGTGTAAAAAGTGGTAGATTTGTGAACGTAGTTTCGGCTTTGGAACAAAAAGAAATGAGCTAATCTCATTTATGTCCAGATATTTGTTGAAACAGTGTTTTCGGGTATATGGGGGAAATTAAAGCCGAAATTAGTAGTGACATAAAATTATAGGGCGATGGTTTCGTACAAGTGCGTCGGCGGGATCGCCTGGCTGAGCGTAAGACGCTCGCCCGCGTGAGCAATGGGACTGTCAATATCGAAAAAGTAGCTTTATAATTTTATGGCATTCCATCCCACTAATTTTGTATTGTAATTTTAGCTTTAATTTAAAAAACAAAGAGATTGTGCCACATGGTAAGTCTGTGCACAAATTGTACTATAAATAAGTCATGAACTTCTGTTACACAGCGAAGGAAAACCAGAACGATAATGGGCAGAACGAAATCCACCAGTATGCAGTTACAGTGATTATTTACAACGCTACAAAGACAGGCAATTATAAGGCGAAAACTTAAATTTTCCTCTACGTTTAATGAATACCCGCTATTTCCCATCACTTAGGCCTCCTACCCTCATTCCTGCTAGGAAAATTATTATTCTTTTATTCAAAACGCTTCCGGAAAGCGCTTCGCTACTTCGTTTCCACGATTAATTAAAATTAGTTGGAGCGAGCAGAGACGCCGTCCTTTGCTTTTTTAGGATGAGCATGAAATAACGTTGTGAGAGCATTTCACATCACTTATCTGGTTCACGTTAATTTGTGAATGTTTTGAGGGTCCTAATGTTAGTTTTGGGTTTTAGTTTAGAATATTATGTGTACTTGGTATGAAATTTAGTCTAGAAAATTGTCTGTGGGAGTAAAAGAGGAGGACTTACACCGCGTTCTATTTAAAAGCGATCATCGCGTGAATGAGCGATTGTCGTGTTTATGCGTCACTTTTTTTTCGGTGAACGTGTGGTAGCACCGACGGAGGGCGCTTTCTGGTTTTCCGACGATCACGTACTCGTGCGACGATCGCTTTTGAATATAGTCCAAGATATTTTTCAGAGTAAAAAAAATTGAAATAAATTATTTGGAATAGTATTAAAAAAAAGTTTTTTTTATTTGTCTTTCAGATGAATAATGAATAAACTGCAAAAGTTAAAAACGTTAAACACGTCCACTCACATCAAAATATCGTACGCAAATGACAACAATACTACATTTTCCCCCACCACCATCCTGAAACGTCGTACCAACCTACCCATACTTTCTTATTTAATACCTGTGACAGCTGGGCTGCTTCATAAACTCACGGATGACAGCTAAACCATGAATAAGTTTTGTTTTATGCCTACAATCTTATTAGTGCGGCCAGATTGGAGGTAAGGGTGGGACTGGCCTGTAGTAATATGTCTCTCTTTATGCCTTTCATTTCGGCCTCAGATTTCCTTTCATTTTGGATATTGGTGTGAGGAGCTCGTGGCTAAGTAATAACTGCCGCACGGGTTGATCCACCAGGTTAAGCTATGCTTGCCGGGGTTGTTCTGTGGATGGGTGACCATCTTTAAATACCGAGACTCCTCCGTGCCTCGGAAAGGACGTTGAGCCGTTGGTTCCGGCTGTCATTCGTGGATCTTTGACAGTCGTTACGGGTCGTCAGAAGCCCGAAAGTCTGACAACCAGTCTTACCAAGGGGTATCGTATTATCCAGTTACTGGGTTGTGGAGTTCAGATAGGCAGTCGCTCCATGCAAAATACTGGTATTCAGCTGCGTCCGATTAGACTGGAAGCCGACCCCAATATAGTTGGGAAAAGGCTAGGCAGGCTGATTGGCCTTATTACCACGGATTTGGTCATGTGTCTAGGTTAGTGGGTGAGCAGATTGAGGAGTGAAAGAAATTGCATCGGTATTGTTTGTTTCGGATATTTTTTTATAAAAATATAGGTTAATAACGCTTTACCTAATGGTTTTGATGGGTTTTTCCATCAGGATTTCTCAGTGGTGGCCCCGGAGTCTGGATTTGTGCCCGGTTGATGGCAATAGGCTCGCCCCCTATTACATGGGACTTAAACATAACTAGCGAAATGTGGGTTTAGGTACTATAGGTCACCTCTGCCTAACCTTCCATGCAAAACAGGCGTGGTTATATGTTATATTTTTATAAAAACGGGGCAATAGTATATCTAACTATTGTAAGGACTATTCTTGCTTGCAGCGCTCGGCGGCTATAGAACCGGGCCGGAAACAGATGTGGTCATGGTGTTCACGGGATTTTGTTTCGAAACTGGTTAGATATGAACTGGTTTATGGTACATGCTAAAATAAGCATTTGGAACAAGCGGGTGTAATCCTTACCTTTTCGTGTCTACAGTTGGAAATAAATTAAAACCTCTCAGAAGGCACTACTTTCTCATTGCAGTTTTTACTTCACAACTTAGTTGCCAGCGTTTTAACTTCCAGTTACTTTGTAGAAAGTACGAATTTTACCTGAACTTACATTATCTTGTTTAAGACTGTTTCGAAAGACTAGAAAAATCTAGTTAGAACTTACACACACATAACACACAACTTGTTTCATATAAATCCAACTGCGAACGCGGGACAAAGATCGAATGGGACCAACTGCGAACGCAGGACGAAGTGTGAATGGGACCAACTGCGAACGCGGGATTTAGTGCGAATGGGACCAACTGCGAACGCGGGATGAAGTGCGAATGGGACCAACTGCGAACGCGGGATGATGTGTGAATGGGAGCAACTGCGAACGTGGGATGAAGTGCGAATGGGACGAAGTATAGCCCCTATAAACATAATCTGCCTATGCCCTTATCTGCAGAGTTAATACTTTCTATCTTTCTGTTTTATTACCTTAAGTTCTATTTGAACTGGTTTGTTCTTTTTGTTATCTGATAATATTTATTTAAGCTTGAAATGCATTCATTTAGGATTTAAATCCCTCTCCAAAAGTCACCAAACCTAGTACAATGACCCAAAGTCAGTGAAATCAACGGTTTTTTAGAAAAACAAAAAAACAGGTATGTACGCAAATAAACGGAACGGGATAAAACGGAACGCAAATGGAAAACAAAAATGTAATTGAGTGACAGAAAGGCAGGTGGCCGCAAAAACAAGGACTTTGTAAAGGAGCTTTATACCTCTTTGTACAGTCAGCAAATATACGATATTAACCCTTTTTGATTGAGCCCTTTTTCAAATTTAGATAAAGGTCAGATTGCTTAGTATCAGTTTTTTCAGTATAGTTTTTTGGGTTGTATTGATATAGCTTCCATGAGTGGCGGTTAAGCAGCACCTTAAGGGCATCAAATCAGCAATACAACTTTCACGAAATAGTCTTTCATGATGTCCTGAACTAGCCATTCAATAGGGTTACATGAATTTAGAGAGTTGTATTGATGATTTTTATAATTCTATAAATAAATATTTGATACGCCCGTGAATCATATTTAGATCAACATACAATCTCATACTGACCTGAAAATTGCAAAAAAACGTAAGATATTTTGAATTTCGCGCGCTATCCTGACGCTTTCGCCTTAAGGTCAATTATTACCTACTTACAACTTGCATGAGACTTAGTATTTTTCCGACAACTTTCTACTAACATTATGGAAAATTAATGTATTGGATTTTGAAAATTGATTCTTTTTCGTTCCGCGAGTCAAATCAAATCTTGATGTTTATTTTGCGGTTGTATCAAGTACTAGACCCGGAGTATCGCCCACGTGGATCCTAATTATTTATCTAAAATAAAAAGTAGCCTAAGTTAGGTACTCCTTATAAAATAAGTTATCTGTCAGTGAAAGTCCCATCAAAATCAGTCCAGCAATTTCGGAGAGCCGGAACAAACAGACAGATAGAAAAAATGTTTTTGTTTTATAAGTAGGTACGGTAAATACTTTCATATGCATTTATAGTAAAAACTTTTTTTTTTAAAAAAACAACCGACTTCCAAAAAAACACTACATAGTGAAAAATAATTTTTGTAAAAAAGTTTTTATTTTTCGCTTTTTAGTGGGTCAGTTTGTAATTTATCTAAGTTACAATAGCCTAATGTTGACTACTCATCACCTTTTACAAAATATTGCTTTTCCCGAAGCAGGGACGTTATTCGTTGAGGAGTTCTCCTGGTACTTCACCATCAGCTCCACTCGTCCATATACATTGTGACGAGCATAAATTGCTTGGTATTCATATTAATGTAATCATATTAATATGGTATTCATATTAATGTGTGAAATACTTATTATTGAGTAGTTTCGGTGGCCATCTGTGGTCTTCATCATCAGTTCCACTTCACCAAATGGTGCTTTTCAAGAGCAACTGCACGTGTTATTATAAAAAATACCCAAATGGCTATAGGTGTGCCTATAATATTTGAAGAGTTCCCTCGATTTCTCCAGGATCTCATCATCAGATCCTGGCCTAATGGCAATGGGACCATCTCGGATGACACCCATGATGATATCCTTTCAAACAAAAAAATAATTTTGCAAATCCGTCTATAAATGACGGAGTTATGCCCGAACAAACATTAAAAAAAAAAAAAAAAAAACAATGGAATTGATAACCTCCTCCTTTTGGAAGTCGGTTAAAAAGCTGTTATTTTGACATTCGAACTTCAAATTTTATTTATTTGTATAAATTTCTCAAGCCACTGGCGTACGTATTACACGCGATCGTTAACCTTGTATAAAAGTAGAACGTTTGCAGCTGGAGGAACAAGGTGCGAAGTTCCTCCATTGAGAAGGGAGGGTCCTCCAACCAGACGGTTGATATTGTTTGGTGGGCAACTGTCCTAAGATTGTCGACACTAACAAATTATAGCATTTAAAATCAATCTTCCCCAAGTATCTAAGTACCGAGCTCTGCGCTAGTGAAAATAAATGAGCTTTCTTCATTTAATAGTATAAGATAGTTCATACTAATTACTTGTCTACCTACATACTAATTCCATGCTGCCGTGATAGTAGGTACTTACTAATTTCATGCTGCCATGTCTGTCAATTACTGTCAATTGTCAATTATTCTTAGGTTAGGTTAGGTATCTTGTTATAAAGGTGAAAATGCGGAGAAAACGAATTTTCACAGATATGAGACCTAGCTAGATCGATTTTTCGCCCCCGTAACCCCCTATATTGCAACTTTCATCGAAATCATTAGAGCGTTTTTTGAGAACGTGATTACAAATATATGTAATATATATACAAATATTCCTCGTTTAAATGTATAGGATATATATACAAATATTGCTCGTTTAATAGTATAGGATTTAACATTGACCAATATAACACAATCCTATAATTCCCACGTTTTCTGTCTCTACCAAGTGACATTGACAGCGGTACCAATCAAGTTAAAAATAACGCCATTTTGCCTCAAAGAAGTTCCCACACGGATAATTTTGTTGGTAAGCTGTTCGTCTGAACGGGTAATCTCTTTCGAAATACTGCTACTTATAAATTGTGTATATTGGTGATAATGTCTGAATTGAAAGAGAGGTGAATTAAACTGCACGCGTAGCATGACAACCATAGAAACGGGTTTTGTCGACGGAAGAATAGACAAAATGACAGCTTGTGATTGTTTATCATTGAATCTATTCTTCCGTCGACAAAACCCGTTTCTATTGTGGTAATGCTAAGCGGGCAGAATATTGAAATCTATCACAATAAGATAAAAGTGATAATTATGGCTATTTTATAAAATATCATCCGAGATTCTCTCATTTTTTTTTTTTACAAAATCGGTTTCTCCTTTTCTCATTTTGGCTCGAACTAAGATAACGAATGTTATGTTAAAAATATTAAAGGCCATGTCAGTGAGGTGATCGCTACATATACAGGGTGGCAGGGACATCGACGCGCAGCCTTTTACCATGGATTCAGTACATGATTCTGGACACCCTGCGTTGAAAATTTGCGCGGGTTATTAAAAGAAAAATGCTGTTCCATATATTTTGACCGCGTAGGTATTGCACTTTTGTAGTAAACAGCAGTTTAAAAAAAAATAACCAACGAAATATTTCAACCCAGCGGGGTTCAGAATCATGTACTGAATCCATGGTAACATGGTTGTGCGTCGATGTCCCTGCCATCCTCAGACCAAATAAAAACCTAAGACATAGCGCTGTTAACAATACAGTGATGTATGCCAAAACTACACCTCCGCTCTGTGCATACACGCTCATTTATAATGAAACTTCATCTCAGGAAGTGCACACATGTTTACGAATCTGGCCTCACGTCACTGTTGACAGCGCTATGTCTTGGTTTTTTATTTGGTCTGAGCTGCCACCCTGTATATTATGTTCTGTGGTCCACTACCACCCCAGTTAGTGTCGCTGGATGGAATGCTCAGGGTGCGCCGGGTATCATTCAAGTATCATCACTTCTAGAGACTACACCCCAATATCTTTATTACAGTCCAGCCATTGAGAGAATGCGTTCCTGACACCTGTCACCTGTCATTCGCAAAACACATATATTCGTTAATATGAAACTGACAGGTGTCAATAACGCATTCTCTCAAGGGCCGGATTGTAATGTGAAGCTCAGTAGTGTTGCAGATGCCAGGTGATAGCAAAGGTACTTGATCACCCATCGTAAGCTTGTCTGTAATTTTGAAGATAGTTCCAGTCAACTGCTGAATCGATAGTGGAAAGATTGATCGGCGTTTAAGGCCGCGATTTATTTGATAGGTGGTAGCGGGTAGAAAACGTAGGTAATTTATAAAAGTTTTGAGTATGATTTTATAGTATATGGTTTTATAACCATCCGGTTCGGTTCGGTCCGGTTCGGTTTTTCTGCCATATGGATTGGGGCAGGTCTAAAGACGAGAGATGATTTAGATAAATACGAAAATAATGATTTAGATAAATAAATTTGTTGTGTTGTTTTCTGATAAAGATAAAAGAAGAAAAAAAAAGGCATACTGCTTCAATCCAAATAAATTGGCATATAAGCAGGAAGACTGCGATGATTTTTTAATTATTTATCCATAAACTGAAACAGCATATTTTTGGGAAAGTGCAAAAATTATCTAAAAATATCTTGTAAACGATAAATGTAAATCTTACAATCTTGTTCCTGTTACGTAAATCGATTGTCAAGGTAAACAAAATAGATAAATCGTATCTAATAACTAATATTTCAACTAACTAACTAACTATACAAATGAATACAAACCAATGTAAACGAAACCAATAAATATAGCCATAGAGTAAGTGCTTGGCGACACAATGGCGACGCCGCGCCGTCACCGCGCCGTAACCGCGGCGCGTAACCATGTAGACTGATCTGCCGCCGCGCTGCCACCGCGCCGCCGCCGCGGTCGCCGTTTGATTTCCACAGCGGCGGCGCGGCGGCGCGGCGGCGGTGTGGCGGTATAGCGGCGCGGACGCGGCGCGGCTATGGCGTCGTGTCGCCGAGCACATAAAAGTCAGGTAGGTACACCTCTGCCTAACCCTTCGGGGAATACAGGCGTGATGATGCGCGAATTAAAAGTAATGATTTTTTACTAGTTTTAACCATCTGTATTAATCAGTGTCAGTGTGTAGCCATTAATACCGACCCGCTATACTCCCCCACTATATCCTCACCTCAACAAATAACAATACCAAGAGCAAACTCAAACGAAATAAGCGGTTATCATCGCAAACCACATTTAGTCAGCGATAGTTTGATTGTTTAACTATCGGTTCGCTTGACTGAACATAGGTAAACACTCCGGAATTGTGTACTATGATAAATTGAGGGTAGTTACTTTAGTTTCGATTGTGTGTTCTTCCTTTGAATAATCGACTTTTTAAAGGTCATCGATCATTTATTTAAATAGCAAGTATTAGTAAATTGAAAGTTTAGGTTAGTTTATTAGTTTTGTCAATATTTGAATGAAGTTTTTTAACGCGGCTTGTGGTAGGATTTGACTGATAGAAATCGTGACGTTACGAAAAAGCGTTATGCCCGCAAAAGTCAGTTTCAAAGTCTCAAGTTTCAAGTGTCCAAAGTTTTTGTTTTGAATACAGAGTCATTTAGTATAAGTTTTCATCTTCTATAAAACTTATACTAGAATAATAAACAGTGAAAAGAACTTCGATCCAATCGGATGTCCCACGACCGCTCCCGACATTTTTTTAGTTATATTTTTTGTTGCTGTTTAGGAGCCTCCGTCGACTTTCCAAATATGAACAATTTATTGACATACTTTTTGGTAGTATTTATACGAAATGACCGTAGAACTACAGACAAAAGATCAACACCCAAAGTATTCAACGACCAAAAGTTTACAAAATAGTGGATGTAATAAAACAAATGAAACGATGCAGTTTGCACATGATTTTATCAGTAAATTAACCTACGATACAAAAAAAAACCTAGTGTGCAATGATGTTTTATATTATAGTGGTGATTTACGCTGCGGTCGGTGCATTTCATTTATTCACAATACAGGGTACATAAGGACCGTCCGATAAGGACCAGGCCCGTGTCGACAGCGCGTTGTGTTCCACGCGCGCCTCAAAGTGATGTCAGCACCAACTGACGGGGTCCGTAAGGACCAATGCCTGCTGGGGTTGCGGGTTTGTCCGAAAGGGATATCGCGGCCCCGGCACACAGGCAACGGAAGGAACACGGGTGGGTTTTAGTCAGTAAAAGTCTGACACACCCTCCCGCTCCGCCCAGAGCGGGAGAAGTTATTTGATAATTTCCCACCTTCAAAAAAAATAAAGCTGCCCGCCCCGGCTTCGCACGGGTAGCACATGTACTTATCTACGGCGCACCTACCTACCTACCTATCCTACCTACCCTACAAACCTACCCTACCTGCCTACCCTAACTTCTTACCCTATCTACCCTACCCTACCCACTTACCTACTCTACCTATCTACCTACCTATTTACCTACCCTACCTACCTACCTACCCTACCTACCCTACTTACCTACCCTACCTACCTACATACCTACGTATCTACATACCTACCTACATTCCCTACCTACACCTACCTACCTACCTACCTACCTACTTTAGGGGTTTGAAAAATTGATAGTAGCCGATTCTCCGACCTACTGAAGATGCACATAAAATTTCATAAAAATCAGTCAAGCCGTTTCGGAGAAGTATGGTAACTAACATTGTGACACGAGAATTTTATATATAAGATTTGGTAATATGACTTAACAAGTTATTGCGTTTGCGTAAAGATAATTTACACCTAAAGTAGTAATAAATATTGGTGATTTTGAAAGCGCACTCAGTTCAGATGGTTTTACGAATTTTGCCGATGCTACATCTAAGTCGTGTCGTACTGTAGCATTCTCTAGTTTCTGCCTACTCCCATGGCAACAAGGCTCAGCACAGCTTATGTATGTAAATACCTTATACTTTTTGATAAAACGATATAAATAATTCAGATCCTAATAAATAAAGTAGCAGAAGATATTAAAAACAAAATGTGAATACCAAAGAGAAAGTTTAAGAAAAATAAAAAGCAGAAAGAGAGGAATCGTTCCAAGATGAAAATAATCCAGTCCCTTTCGTCAAGTTGGAAACTAATTCAATAAGACTCAGTTACTACTGCGAGTTCTCTTATATTGACGTGTGGGTTAAGTCGCCTAAATTCTTTGGTTCCCTTTGAAAGTAATGAAGAAATTCTATCAATTCCTTTTGTTACCTTGACTTCTATTACCTTTACAGATACTCCACATCTTACGATGTAGAGTAAATATACAGATAATATTTAGAGGATTTAATGTGAGACTATCTGATAGCAGTAATTATTACAGTTAAAGAGAAAATGAAATTACGTACGTAATCGTCCGTTCGTTTTTGTAGATTTATAACTCGTTCATTATACGTTCGCACACAGATAGTTCATATCGATTTCTGGGTCAATTATGACAGCCATCTTCTATGACAAAACTAGCTAAAAGATTATTTATGTTTAAGTGTAAAAGGGTGTTTTTCGACCAGCGCGCTTTAGCATGACCACATTAGAAACGAGTTTTGTCGACGGATGAATAGACAAAAACAGATAAACAATCATAATCTGTCATTTTGTCTACTCTTCCGTCGACAAAACCCGTAGAAAACCCATTTCATGCTACGCGTGCTGATATATCCAAACAGGTACTTTTGGATGTTGTTTCTACCGGTTTAAATTATTTTATATTTTTGGATGGTCAACATTCCGACTTTCACCTACCAAGTAAGTGGTAACCGCCACCTATAGAATTTTGCTATACCAGAGGCATAGCAGATGTGTTATCATGCTTAGTTCTTGTTTTCCAGAATGTTCGCCGCTTCTGCTTATGACTGGTACCAGTCATTCAACCGGAATGATTACATAGAGGTTTCGACAAATGTACGCTTTGTTTTAAACTCACAATGCATTTGTTGGAACTCCACTTGACTAGCGTTTCAGATTTGTAGTTTTAAAGAATAAGATTACTTTGTTGTTTGGGTACCTATACAATTGTTTTTGAAAAATATACAGGGTTATTGGTTATCCCCAGTTTTCATTTCACATTAAATCTACTTAGTTGTTCGGCAAGTTATTCGGCAATCCGTTATGGGGATGTAGGAGAGGTCATTTTTGCAACCAAATGACCCCCTTTGACTCCTATGCAAATGTCAGCAATTTTCGATTCATTTGACATTATATATTTTTATTTCATTCATTTTAAAATATAAAATGTCAAATTAAGATTCGGGCGGCAGGCCCTGGAGGAGTAGGCGAGACGAACTCGACTTTTTTCATAAAGTTTGATCACAACCAGCAGAAGATATGTATACGTGGAAGGAGGGTAGGGAGGTCTTTGCCTTGTAGTGGGATAGAAACGGCGGATATTATCCGCCGTTTCTCTCTAGATTTAGTCATTTTTCATAATTGATGAAAAAAATGTTTCTACGTATATATTTATATCTGTAATTTATATGGTGTACGTAATGTAGTAATGTATTCTATCTACCTATCTATCAGGTAGGAAGTTAATCGTTTTTTTTGAGTTATCAAGATTCTATAGTCTCTTCTTCTTTTCGTATGGTTAGTGACTAACCTGGTGTCAGAGTTTTAAAGCTGCCCATGGGCCTCTGAGTTGGCTTCACTTTGCTACTATCGTTAATAGATATATTTCAAGCACTATCCAAAATGACCCCTTCCGGTCAGTGACATTGGACTTAAACATAACTGGTGAAATGTTGGTGAACTATTGTTGCACCTCTGCCTAATCCTACGGGGAGCACGGGCATGATGGTATATTATAATGTACCCAAAATGAAATTGAGATAAACATACTAACTTTATACTTTGTTACAAGACTAATGTCAATTAGAAAAGTTTCGTTAGCACCTCGATATATTATAGCCTCGATAAGAGCGTTCACATATGCAAGTCCATACGAATTGGGTTGGGTAGGTACTTCGTTTTATCACCAAAACTTAACTAACTTAAGTGGCGAACTTGCACTGGTATGCCCTTTGAATTGGTGTCAGTCACGCGAATGACATAGGTAAATAATTTTCAAAGACCGCAAGTATTCGATTTGGAATTAACTGATTAACAACTTTATATTAATCATAAAATGACTGAATTTCAGCAATGAACAGACTGATATAATGTCCTCGCCAAAATATTTTTCGAGGATTGGTGATATCCGTTATAAGACAAGTACCGATGTGACTTTTTCAATTCATATGTACTTTCCGAGTTTATCTTGGACATTACTGACATCAGTGAAGGAAAAGATCGTGAGGAAACCTGGACTTATAGATAATATAAGTCTGAAATCGCCAACTCTACTCTAGCAAGCGTGGTGATCAATGATCTTGCCTGCTCTGTATGATGAGAAGAGGCTTTAGTCCTTGAGTAGGACAGTAATAATACTTATTATTAGCCAATCCCTGCTGCCTATCTTGAAGGACTCTAAAAGGAGTTATCTTATTTCTTGCTGAAAACAAAATAGGAACAGGCATTCAAAACGCACCGAAAACTAAAAAACACGCTAAATTCCTATCAGCATCCATGCATTGATGGTTAAAAACGCTGCGTTTACCTACTAACTTGGCTACATCAGTCCACCCTAAATTCTGGAAACCTTAGGCCACGTAAAAGTTCTCCGAGACAGATTAACCATCCACAAAATTACGCTCTCAAAGTCTAGAACTACGCAGTCTGAAGTACCCTTACAACTATTTAACAATGCAATCAGTCCCGCTCCATCTAAATGTGTATGAAAGTTAGAGTAGCGCCAACACGTCGCGTAGACGCGACGGTGCCGCGACGGGGACGCGACGGCAAAGCGACGTTATCTCGCTAATATATTGTGAATATTATTACGTCTGTGTCCGTAATGTGTGGTCTACTTTCTAAGTGTTGAACCTATTTCAGTGTTGCTGTTGTGTAATGTTAGGGGAGAAAAAGTGTGTGGTAATGTGCATTAGATAGTTTCGCTCTTTTATGATGCATTTTCACAAAAACCTTTTTACTTTTATTTTATTTTTTTATATTATATTATTTTGTAGCCATGGTTTTCTCTTTAGGCAAATAGCTTTTCGGTCTTCTTGATATAATAAAGTGAGCACCAAAAGCTATAAACGCTTGCAACACCAAAAGGCGAAGCTGACGTCAGAGACAAACTTGAAAAGACTCACGTGTCTCGAATTTTGTTATCCATTTAATTAATTGTCTTGGAATGGTTTCAGTTCATTAGTAATTCAAGTTTTCATTAGTACTTTAGTATTTCAATTAAAACTTATATCAAGTTAGCTTGAGCAATAAAAATCTCTATAGCTTTATTTTCAATATTTCCAAACCGAGCGATAACTGGAACATTAATTCGAGCTTCCAATTTAAGGTACAATTTATTATTCACTAGAAAATTCGGCCTCATTTTGTTTAAAATATTTCCGGTCGAACTCCCCCCTAACTTGCATGCTTGGTTTATAGACAAATGACTTCGGACCTCCTGCTCCTACGTACAAAAATGTATATGCCTTCTCTTTCTGACGTAATGATGTTCGCGTGAGGACATTAATGGGTGATCATTAGGTAATTTGACCGCATGGGTCCGACTTTGAAGGGACTGGACTTCATAGGGCCTTTGATGCGGTCTGACCTCGCATTTGTAATGATATCTTAGATTTGTTGATGTCTCTATAGGCGGTTTTGCGGTAATGTAAATTAGAGGGCGAATTATTTATGGATGTAAGTAGAAGTTTAAAGGTCTTGGAAAATGATAGGCAATATCAATGATATTGTTTTCTTAGTAGGTTTAGTAAGCGTTTAGTTTAGTTGGAGTTAAGGGCTGAACTATCTGATAATAGGTCATGTCCTGTTAAGAATATTAGGTACACAGCTAGGTCATTAATAAGCATCGCACAAGTGGAGGCTATTTTATTTAATATTGTTTTGAAGGTTTGATAATTTACGATTTTTTACGAGGAGCTCGTGGCTAAGTAATACGCTATGCTTGTCGGGGTTGGTCCACGTATGGGTGCCCATCTTTACATACCGAGACTCCTCCGTGTCTCGGGAAGCACGTTAATTCGTTGGTTCCGGTTGTCATTCGCGTATCTTTGACAGTCGTTACGGGTCGTCAGTAGCCCGAAAGTCTGACAACCAGTACCTAGGGGTATCATATTACCCAGTTAACGGGTTGTGGAGGCCAGATAGGCAGTCACTCCATATAAAATACTGGTATTCAGCTGTATCTGGATAGACTGCAAGCCAACCCCAACTTAGTTGGGAAAAGGCTAGGCAGATTGACTGATAATTTACGAGTTTTTGGAAATGGTATGGACACTTTGGAGTCTGGTTCATATATGATTTCCGTGAATTAAGAAACACTGACATAATTCGATGAAAGAAAAAGTAAGCTTTCATAGTTGGTATTTCTTTTTTCATCTTTGAAAGATGAATTGCCAAGGTTTTTCTTTTTTACGTGATCGGCTTTTTTTCTCTCAGATTTTAAAAGGTTGATGTTCACTTACCTTTGACGTAGAGCACTGTAGGTTTCGAGAACTCAGTCCCTATGGAGTTCTCAGCGACGCACTCGAACTTGCCGTGGTCCTCTTCTTCACTCTTTACTATTTGTAATGTACCTGAAAGAGAAAGAAAATTTGTTAATATTTGAGTACTGATTTAAAGTTGCTTATGTGATCAGGATGCGCAGAATTCTGGACTACATATATATATACGTCACTCACTTCTTCTTACACACTCATGAATCCTATACTATTAAATGAGCAATATTTGTATATATATATATATATTTATTTGTAATCTCGAAAACGGCTCTAACGATTTCGATGAAAGTTGATAGGGGTTCACGGGGTGAAAAATGGATCTAGCTAGGTCTCATATCACACATTTTCACAGCCTCGGCAACGTTGGTATGCCTGGACGATAAGTTTATCTATTTTTACCCGGGCAGAGCTCGGTCGACCAGGTACTTACATTATGTTACCACTAAAACGATAGCTTTTACCAGACTAAAAATACCTAGAACTATCTGGAAATCTATCCCAGTACATACATTAATATGGTAAATATTCTAACTGTAAGCCAGGGAATCCCTCGGGAACTTAGCTGGTTGTACTGTATGAGTGGTTTAGGCTTTTCTCTTGAGCATAGAGCCAACAACCTAATGTACCTTTTTAGAGTAATGTAGGCAATTCGTTTGTTAAAAGAAAAAAAGCTTTGTATAGTAGGTTATTTTTATTGGAGCTAGGTTCTGAATGAAATGTGTTCTGAAGTGTTTTACTTCATCAATCGTGTCCTTTTCTGAAATATTAATTACTCTGAATTAAAGGCGGTGAAGGTTCTGAATTTGATAACGGCCTTTGTGTCTTATCTATCCGGAAGGCCTATGTCCAGCAGTGTATGTTTTTCGACAGAAATGAAGATGATGATAATTAGGACTGTCAATTTATTAAAGAAAAAAGAAACAAAGAAAAATTGTTTATTCTGCACAAGCAAAACGCACATATAAAGACAAAAAGACATAAAGTACACACACACAAAAGTAGCCAAATGCGTCGTATTCAACCAATAAAAAAAATATAAAAAAACAATTTTGTTCATTGGTTGATGTCAAGGCCAAACGCACACAGACACAATACAACGCGCACAGACACAATATAACACACACAGACACAATACAACACACACAGATTACAGAGTCACTTTTCAAAGCTAAACATAAGCAACACTTTACGTCACAATATTGCGGCACAAGCCTGCAAAAGGCTGAAATATTTTCAAAACACCCAAAAAATCACAACAGCAAGAAAACATCCAACTACCCTCACCCGCTCAAAGTTATTACAAAAACGCTTACAACCAAATTACTTGCCAGACACGGAGGGCGTCTTAAAAGGTATTTTATTCACGCCAAGCTAAACATTGTTGTATATATACAGTGATTTATAGCCTAATAACAGCAGTAGAGAGGGAAGCCATTAGGGACTGGCCAGAGGTCCCGGCACTCTTGGGGGGCCTTTATAGTGTTTCATAGAGGTTATTAAGTTTAATTCCGACGCGAAACACCTGTTTGTGGTTTTAACTATAGTTCATTAAAATTTTGGAGTACATTATTTAGGAGAGGGCTGGATATTTTAGTCATTTTAGTAGGATGGTGGTGGGAATTGTTGTATTGGATAGTGATTATACACAAGTATCACTAGAAGTAATAATTCCCTCTAACAACATATCGGCAGGAGTCGTAATTACACAATAGCGGCCTCACACAAATTCTAGATTAGCGGATGAATAAAATATAATAACAATTACAAGCATGAAGCTTGTCACTCTTTTTATAGTGATGACGCACTTGGACGATGAAAATTCCGGTGTAAATATTGTTCTTGTCGGAATAAAAAAAAAACCCCTTTTACTATTCCAAAGAAATATTGATCTTGTTACCGAGGTTAGACCTTGATACAAGTATAAGTTAACCTTTCTTCTAATACAATAGAAGAATAATATGGCAATCTATCTGCCTGGCTGCTCTTTGTAATACAGCAAGGAAACACTAACCTTAAACAACAAGACATAAGGTAGGATTTAAGCCAACAACAGACGTAGATCCAATGGAATACAAAACTAACTCTCTTTGATGTCAGTATGTCAAAACTTTGAACCCGGACGAGTGAAGCCAGGCATGAAGTCGGACGTATTTTTATCTGACTATACGGTAGAGGCAAAGGACAAAGTTGTATGTAATTATAGTTTAGATATTTACAAAGGTGTCAAGCATAGTTTTGTAAACTACAAAAAGCATTCTCCCAAAGGCATATTTTCAAACCTTTCAGACATACTGAAAGGTGTTTTGATTACAAAGTAATGATTGACTGCAATTAATTAATCATTTATTGGAACAGGGTTCCTTCTCGTACGTCATACTCTTCACACTTCGTGAATGAGAGCAAGGCCGAAAAAAGTGTAACATTTTGACCGTTAAAACACTTTTTGATGTGTAACATTTTTTAGTTGTAGGTTGTACATAAGAGGATGATGATGATGGTGATGAATATTGTTTATATCATATATACGTCAGCCAAGAAGTCAGATGTTACACATCATATGCAACTACTGTAAAGCTCGCTCGTTTTTTTTTTAAGCTTTACTTTCAAACGTTGTTAAGTTATTTTATTGTGCCTGTTTCTAATACATAATATACAAACGAAATTCTCGACTTTTCTCGAGCTTTTAGAAATTCTACCACCTAAAACCTTCGTTTCAAAAGTCATTGTAATTACTAAAGCTTCGTGCAGACCAGTGCGATGCGACGGCGCGACAATACAATTTCTAAGAAAACTTCACGGTATAACAATAACCGGTGTCGCGTCGCGCTAGTCTGCACGAAGCTTTACGTTTGAGACTCTTTGTTCTCATTATGATTATTAGTATAAAAAAGTTCACTGTTTTAATTCAGGATTATTCACTATTCAGCTTCATTTCCTTCCCATTCATAAATACGTCTAAAACAAAAATTCATATCCCGGCATCTCCCTACAGACGAACATTTCTGCGTCACAAAATGCAACCTCGTTTTTTCGTTCATGCACTGGACTAAAACAGGGCAACACAGAACTTCCGAAAAACTGTTAGGGCATGAAAAAAAGAAATGTAAACGAACGGTCTCTCGCAAAGAAAATGTAATTACGATGAAACATGTTGTAACAAGGCCGTACGTGTTGGTGTTGTGGACGCCATAGTTTCGACAAATGCTGTATGAAAGAACGTGTGATACCCTCGAAATTATATCAAGGGTTGTGCTTTGAACTTTTTTGGTACGTGTTTTTGGTTATGTGGTATTATTGGGGTGAATACTGCTGCAGTTGGGAAAGTTGACTCGACACCTATAGCGGTAAATTTCTGGGGGCTATTGGACAAGCAGTCGGTTTGAAGTAAATGTAATAACATCTAAACTAAACTAATTAGCCTAATTGTGTGGAGTGTGGAGTTGTCGAAAATTTACTGATAAATGGACTGAGTTCGGTCTTGAAGTTGAACCGACTTGATTTAGGTATCCTGAAAAATTCTGTCGCAACCAAACGCCCTTTGCCGTGCCTTTGTCGGCCCAAATATAATCCGAAGCAGTATGTATTTCTGATATGATGAGACTGCCAATAATGTCATACGCATTGCGATTATAAAAGTCCCTAATTAAATAATAAAAAAAAAAAATATTACTATGTATGAAAACGTACGTAGCTAAAATATCATTTGCACATTCGAATTACAGTAAACAACGACGTTTTTAGACACGAAAATGAAAATCATAACCGAACCTGTCAGTCCCATGTCGGGCGCCAAAATCCTGGGGAGTCCCTGGGCGTTGTGCCCCGTAATGAAATAAAACTAGCCGCCGGTTCCCTACGTGGCGGGATTTGGGGATTTCGTGACAGCCGACGATTGGTCGGGCAGCAACTGACGAAGGTCGTTCGTTTCTTGAATTTGAGACAATTGTGCTTATTGGTCGCTATTTGCGGCGGCCATTTTGGTGTCAATTGTTATGAGCCTTTCTTATTATTTGTGGGTTGCTATGTGTGATAACGTTTTCGAGAACAATCATAAAGATATGATCAAGGAATCGTAAAAAAGTATTGGTATTGTTGTTTACGGATGTTCTTCTTAGTCAGTGATATAAAAAAAATATAGGTTTTGGATTGTATTCTACCTATATCATTTTGTTTTGAAGCATGGTACTATGAAAATTTTATAGTTTTGAAAGACGACTAGACATTCCAATGAAATCGAATTGGTTTAAAAAAAACTAGCATGTAAATAATACAACGCAAGGCAAAAGAGCCTGAGCCTGCCAAACGTTTATAACGATGTTTAATGACATCAGTTGTGGGATAAAGCAATGGTCAGCGCCACCTGCCTTTTGAGGTGGCGGATATATCACTGAAATATATGTGAAATAAATCCTTAAAATACAGGTGATATATCCTCACCTGTATTTTAAGGATTTATTTCATTTGTATCTTACACATAATATGCATGGGTACTGTGTACTATATTTCATTCACAACAATCATAAGCAAATGAAACTGTATCGCAATCCTTAAGAAATTGTTATGTTCCGGTTTAAGATGCCCAGGATTTTGAAATCATGTATATATAAAGAATTTTAATTCAAAATTGATATGGCTTATCGTAAACGTTATTAAGAACATTGTTGAATTTGAAAAATATATTGCGCCTTGAAAGGTAAACAAATAATATGAAAAGAAATCAAAATTACATGTTGGTACAAAAGAATGTGATCGATATTGTTGATAAGCCGAAAGTAAATCCTTTTGAGTTGTTGAATGAAACGCAACGAAATAAAAAAGATTGTGAGCTCGACCATTGTGAGCCTGAAGCTTTCTGGTTGATATCTTCGCGTGTGGTGTAAAATTAAAACAAATAAAATGCTAGGTATTTTAGTTCTCAGAAATCGAATAAATAAGAATTAAAAATTTTGAAAGAAAACAAGAGAACCTAATTGAATTAATGTTAAGTCATGTAGAAACAATTCTTCGAGAAATTAATTAAAAAAAATGATAATGGTTTTGTTTATACCGATGTGCGGCCACACTATGAAACAAGTAAGCTAACATACTTACTAAACAAATACATAACAAAATTTATCAACACGTGTATAATTCAACGAACCAATCAGAATAGTGGTTGTCAACTCTCTAAACCAGAACAAAAATCTCTACGGCCAAATATTTGTTTCTACCTATGTTCGTGCTTGTAGTTTGTGATTGTAATGGCTCCCACGATAAAGGGAATCCTAGTGCGGCCAAATGGAATCCGAGTGGTGACTGGTGACCGTATGTTATCTATCTTTATTTTCCGTCACCCCGAATTCATGGAATGGTGAGTGGGCATTTCTTTGTTTTGGCCACGGCTCTCGGGTATCAACAGGTAGTATTGTAGGTACATTAATTAAGGCTATGCCTGGTGAGTTTTTCTTTTCGGTGGAGGGATGTCCATTTGGAATGTTAACCAAAGAAAATAAGGTAAAATAGTACCACTGTGAGTTTTGTCGCCAGGAAAACTTGTAAATGAAAAGAGACTGTACGGGCCTATATAGATGACTTCGTCATGAATTTGATGCAGTGAACGAAGTTTTGTATTAGTCTACATTTAGACTGTTTCATTAAAACTCAATTTAGCCATGGCAATATCACAAAATATTCTTTAATTTTCAGGTTTCTGAAGTGTTTGTCAAAAATGCCTTGAATTTAAAGTTCAACAATCTTAATGACTTTTGTTCAGTGTTTAGATAATATTCGTAACACGCTCCTCTTTTAACATTAGAACACACATGCAGGTGTCGGAAGCTCAAAGACGCTTCGTAGAGCCGAGAAGCCCTTCAGCCCTTGTTTCCTAGCTTTTTGATACGGCAGCGGCGGCCGGCCCGGATCCATGCCAGATCGCTTTCGATTTACCGAAGTTGCCATAACATTCGTCCATCTTATTTGTTAATTGGATTTTGATATTTAATGGACGTTAGATGATATGGGTCAGTTTTGATTGTTTGATTGGATCCCATATGGGTTAGGGAGGTAATAAATACATTCAGTTATATGGACGGGTGGATTTGTACAATTGATGAGTTAATGAGTTAATGAGTTTGAACAATTTATTTATTTAAAAGAGTGTCCGTGGAGTTTCTTGCCCGTTCTTCTCCATAGGTACCTACTACGCTTTGGAATGGGCAACTAGCTTCATATTTCTGACTGACCGATTCCTTAACAATTCAAAAGTGCCTGTAAATGGTTTAATTGAAATAAATGCTTTGAGTTTGAGTTTTGTGTGTTTTAGACGACCTTGTGCAGACGTTTTTTTACGTTATACTAAAACTTTTTATCATACCTAAATTATAAAAAGCTAATTTTCTGGCTTTTTGTTTTCTTTCTGGTTTCTTTTTTAAACGGCCATAGTTATATAAGTAACAAAATACAAACAAAAGGAGTATGTAGTGATCGTAACAGGTGGCGGTCTGTAGTTTCTACCTACCCCCTTGGGAAGACGGCATGAGTTTATGTATAATACCTAAAGTGTTCTAAGTATTTTTTTAGATATTCATTTAATTTTCTATAATTTAATATCTCAAGAAGAGTTCAGAAGTATCATCATCATCATTTCAAACGAAATACGTCCTCTGCTGGACATTGGCCCCAAGCACCTCCACTTCAACCGGTTCTGTGCTTCCCGCATCACGTGGATTCCTGCGGCCTTCGCAAGATCATCGGTCCATCTTGTGGGAGGCCTTCCAACGCTACGTCTTCCGGTACGCGGTCGCCACTCCAGAACCTTTTGGCCCCATCGGCCATCTGTTCTGCGAGCAATGTTCCCTGCCCATTGTAACTTTAAGTTCCAGCAGTATCACAAACATTTAAAAAGATTTTCTATTTCCATTTTTATAGCATCAGTTTCCCCTTGACCACGCGGTGAACCTATCTACACACACACATACCATACAAACACACATACACTCCGCCACGTCAATTAGCCATTCCTATTCACTGCATCCTCTCTTATTAGAATCATTCATACCTCTTTTAGTAGTAGGGATGAATACATAGAGTAGGACTCTATGAATTCATCCCCTTAAAGTCGGTGAAGCCATGAATAAATACAGTAAATTCACGAATAAATCATAAGGGTTTAGATCGCTTGAAATTCTATAGGCAGCGTCGGTTTGACAACGAGGCCTTTTACCCTTATCATTACAGTATCTATAATAACACCCGTCTAGACGAACGTAGGTGTGCTATAGTCCGTTGACGTGACCAAATTGTGTAAAGATGTTACCGTAACAGGGTCCCAAATAAAAGTGTTTTGTTATTTATAAGGATATTTAGACTTTTCCACAGGTTATTTTGGGCGTAAACTCGACACCGTATTGTTTTTGGCGATAAATATTTTAACTAAGTGTTTAGCATCAAGCTTAAGTAAATTATTAAGTGTGTATCGCTGGGCTTCAATCGAATTTGTTTGGTAGGACCAGAAAGAGGACACTTCTATGTATTTTTTTTTGACTTGGCAGGAATGTTTATGCGCTTGTTTTAAAAGTTTCTTATGAGTTTTATAACAGGCATAACCAAAAATAAATGGGATTTAAAAATCAATCAACTTTCTTCTTACCTCCAAATTGCGGCATCAACAAAACACACTAGAAATGCGGGTAGGTGCACAAACATCACATCACAGGCGGGGTGACGTGTGGTGAATGTATTTGCGTCGTGACCGAATCTAATAGCAAACTTCTACGGTTGGTTCGCAAAGTGACGACAAAATACGTCAACAAACAGCAGGGGGGCGTAATTAAAAGAAAAATAAGCGCTATTCATAAACGTCCAGCAGAATAGCGGGGTCGTTGTGGCTTTATATAGCCACCAGCTTGCGTTGACCTCCCTCACCCTTTGCACTGTTACAAAAGTACTGAGAAAAAGGGATGTGGTTACTCCCTCTGAAGGCTCAAGTTATGATAGCCATCGGAGTTTATCACACAGGCCCGTTTAATCTAGCTCTTAGGATGGGAGGACAGCAGAAAGCTTGCCTTTGCTCCCCACAGAGGTTGATTAAGCGATATAAAGTGATCTTATTTCCTCGAGACACTTATGAGACCATCTTTCGCTGTCTTAATGAATGTCACATCAAATATAATTGTGGTGAATGACTTATTTTCGTATATTCTTGGTGTGAGTAAGTTCAGGGATTATGTGAGCTTTTAAGTTAGTTCCCTAACTGTCGGAAGGAAGGCCCGACGCGATAATGAATAAGCGGATTTGAAATCTATAGCCAAAGTTGTAAGGAACCGTGTGAGAATAATTATGGTTTGTTTTGGTTAAATGTATTGAAAATGATTTAAAGCTTCGCCAAATAGCGCGCGCGTCCGTTAGAGCGCTAAGTACAGCGCAGCCCCAAAGCTAGTGTCGCGGCGTTGCTAGCGCCGGCGCTCTGTTTGACAGTAAACGTACATCATAGTGAAAAACAATTCGGCGCTATAGCGCGGCGTCAGGCTAGCTTAGAGTGCTAAGTACGCGTTCTATTTGGAGAAGCCTTAAGTGTTAACATAGGATAAACTAAGAGCTTTATATTTGATAAAGTACATCATTACATTTGGGAATATTGAATATGAATAAGTTCTCATGATATGTATTATTTGTGTGCCTCGTTGGTTACAAGCGCTACAGCTAAGCATGAGGTCCTGGGTTCGATTCCCGGGTCGGGCAAAGTGTTCTCGTGGTTTTCCGTCTGGAATTCCTCAGTAGCAGCCCGGAGTCTGAATTTGTGCCCGGTTGATGGCAATAGGCTCGCCCCCTGTTACATGGGACTTAAACATAACTGGCGAAATGTGGGTGTACTGTAGGTACACCTCTGCCTAACCCTTCGGGGATTACAGGTGTGATGTTATATTGTATTATTTGTTTGTAAATGAAGTTTATTTTAGTGTTGATCTGAATCCATAGTATATTTATGTTATATCAATTTCTACTCCAAAATCATCGATTATGTATAAAATCAAGCGAATTACACCATTTACTATGTTTGATCGATTTGAGTTTCTATACCATCGACTATTTATAAATAAAATGTATTACTGTATTTACAAGTTGTCATACTATACTTAACAGTCCTAACCAACTTAAAACATTTTATTAACACCTATTATTTCCCGACGACTAAGACCTCTGTTCACTCCGGGTTTGGCTGTAAAGTGAGCGATACATGTTCCGTGAAAGTTATTACGATAAACTAGATTTCAGCGTGTTCCACTGCACCAAGTTGGACGAAATATTGCTTCAATAAACCCGAGAACATTTTTACCTTTTTCCAAAAAGATAAACACGTGAACGTTTTTGGTATTGAGCTATAAGAGTTCTGATTTTATAGTCCGTTTCACATTTGAGGCTTTAATAAGGTTTCGAGAAAAAAGGAGCATTTTACCGTTCTTTCAACAAAATATTTGATAAATAATAATTGAACAGTGAAATAAATATTCTTTACAGAAATGTAAACGACGATCATATTTGTTTCGTCATTATGATATGTTATATCTAACTACTCTCGTTCACAAGCGAAGTAAACACGACTTAGTGCGGATTTCACCAATTAAACTGACCGTTATCAGCATTTCTTAAACGCGTTCAAAAGCTGTCAGTGTCAAAATTGATAAGGAATATTGTACACTGACAGCTCTTCAACGCGTTTAGATGTGCTGAACGCGTCAAAACGCGAAATCAACCCTTAGTTAGTAGTTATAAAGTTGAATGAAAGTTCAACCATTACATTTATGACTACATGCAGGACATGTACGCGACTATACAACCATATTGCTACCACATATTATAATCCTAACCGTCGCCGTAGACGTAGAAAAATGATCCAGACTGGATGTGACAAGGGGCGGGCGCATCTAGCAAAAGGACAAGTGACCTTAATCAAGCCAGAGTACGCCCAACCGCTGTTATTGTTGTTCAAATAAGGCCCATCTTTTTGCTAGAACAACAGTGGGCCATACCGTACCATTCAAAGTTGAGGGTTCCGGCATTTGTATGTAAATGATTCGTAATCTCTGTGCTTCGCAATCATGGTGTTCCTGCGACCCTTTGGTGGACCACGGAAATAATTTTACTGGCAGAGGTGATAAGTGATGCTAGATACTGTTGCTGTTCCAAGGTCTGTTGAGCGCTAAACGGTGCGGTGTCGCGGAATTTAGGCTAAAATATTCTGTTTTTAAAAACAGATTTTCTTTAGTCTTGACAAGTTTTTTGGTTCTTTTGAAGTTCTGAAGATCAGTATACTGTTTTTTAAACAAGAAAATGTACAGATTTTTGTAACTTTAAAGGGTCTGCCCGACGCTATTTTCTAAGATAATAACCAAAAATGCGTAAAGTTGGTTGAAGTAAGGCTAACTTATATACAGAATTGAAATTTTAGTCATATCGCGCAGCTTTTCATTTAATATCGCTCATTTTCTCGGTATCACAAAACATTTCCATATTTTGTAAATTATAATAATTTTCACATTTAGGTACTGTATCTTTTGAAGAAGTCTGGCTGGTAATACAGATAGCTTTCGGTACAATCGTTCTACGTTCTGCCAAATCGAGAAAGTAACAAAAAACGGAATTATTCATGAGGTCTTTGGTAATAAATTACAAAATATTGTTTGTCAGTCTTTTGATGTACGCCTGTTATGTGTTTGTAGTTTGTTAATAAATATTTTTTTAGATGTCATATTAATTTTATCTAATGTCAAGGTCGTCAATTAAAAATAGATGAAAAATATTTTTATATGGAACTAGATAATGGTCCGGCTAATGCGTTGCAATGCCTTTTTCTTTTTTTATTAGGTACACACGGCTACACATCAAGCTATACATTTCCAGTATAAGCTGACCTCTCATTTTACGGAAATCCTACACAATGCGAGATCAGCGTAAACTGGAAATGTATAGCTCGATGTGTAGCCGTGTGTACCTTCTCCGGCGCGCACACAACAACATACAAAAGTTTCATCACAACTGGCCGAGCTATTTTCGAGTTTATTTTAGACGCACCGCAATTGTTTTTCATATATATAGATAACATTTATCTTAATAATGTTGTCGCAAAAAAATTTTTTTTTTTTTTTATTAAACTAACCATCAAAATTATTCTTTAACTCTCCGTCCTTTTTATGACCCCATCCCCTAACATTATGGTACTAAACATTTTACATGTATCATCAAAATGAACCCCATCCAGCATCTGTAACCCCCATTATTGTCAACCGCTAAGTTTTACTGGTTCATTAACCAATGGGAGCCGTAAACCATTGTCTTTGCGACGTTTATAATTACGGCCGTAATATAAAAAAAATATTATTTCCAATAAAGGTAGGGTTTGCTCGTAAAGCTACACAATCTGCGGTTCACTTTTATTATTAGAGCTAGGTAAGCGAATTTTGTTGCTAAGGGCGTTGTCACACTGACGATTTGCGAACATATTTCCGTATTTTGGTGTCTCAATCTGTTCAAAAACCTATAGTTTACCTACATTTTTGATAAGTTTTTAACATTCATTGTCGCTGTGATGAAATTGCGACTTGATGAATTATTAAGTTTTTTAGTACGAGAACTGGCCTTCTGGTGATTGGTCAATGCATTAGTCGCGTGTGTGTGTAATGGTGGCACTTCACATCGCTGTTAGTGTTCGTGTATTCGTCTTATTTGCACAAAAACGACGATGTGGAGTTCCTCTATTCGCCTATATTAGCTTATTTTTCACGAATGAGACGTACTCAAATACACAAACACTCGTATCCGCCGGTTGTCGGTTTTTGGTCACATATCAAAGGATTGCGAATATACCGAATAAGTTCGTTTACCGTCCACACATGGCTTGTTCAGTAGGATGCGGTGTTTTATTTACACACGGCTACACATCAAGCTATACATTTCCAGTATAAGCTGACCTCGTATTGTACGGAAATCCTATACAATGCGAGATTCCTAGAAATGGAAAAACTGGAAATGTATAGCGTGTAGCATAACATGTATCGGTAATTAACACAGAGGAAATAGTAAGTCGCTGCTGCCGTCAACACGTCCAACTTGGGCTTCAGATTTGCAAAAAAGATAGCAAACATATTTTTGCTATCTTTTTGCAAATCTGATTCGCTCTTCATGACGATGTGTGGATGGCATGTTCGAGTTATTCGGACTTCTACACTATATAGCCGAATAAAATACAGTGTAAAAACGCGAATACCGAATAGCAATGTGAAGTGCCACCATAACAGAGAGGTGACAAGTGACAAGAGGGAGCGAGACGACCGAATTTAGAATATTGAGTGAATGCGGCGAGGTTGCTGCAAGCACGCACTCAAACCGCCTCGATGAAAACACGTTCGCAAAGCTCCAGTGTGATAATGCTTTAAGGCAGTCTAAGGTTTTATCCTAGGTGACGACGCGTTGTGAAGCCACCATCGTGTAAGAAAAAATAAACAATAACTGTTTCCACAAGGAAGCCGGGCTTTTGTTACGCGACAAGCTACGTCGCAATCTACTGGAAATATCTTTTGGGAGCGGCTTCACCTGCGTGGATGTCTTATCGGGATAAAAGTATCCTATGTCCCTATTTCTACGGTCCCAACCCCAGTTATCCGTGCGTCAAATTTCATCTAAATCTGTTCAGCTGTTATAAGGTGACAGGAGTTAATTTCGCATTTATAATATAAGAAGTAACCGTTCCGTGTGGTGCCGGATGTAAAGAATAGCACTACCCTATTTCTTCCCGTGGGTGTCGTAAAAGGCGACTAAGGGACTCACTAGAGAATGGGCAGCAGCGTTCTCTACGCATTTAACGCCATACTGCGATCGCCAACCTGCCTGCCAAGCGTGGTGATTATGGCAAACTCTCCTGGGGGAGGCTTATGCTCAGCAGTGCACGTCTTTCGGCTGAAATGATGATGATGACTATAATAAGAAGTACTAATTTTCGTAATATACACACGACCTATGTTTTGCAAGCCTACATAGGACTATGCCTTAGCCAGCTTAAATATGGTTTATAGCTTCAATATTTTAGATGGTATCGTATCGACTCGATTAGTCGTGAATTCTTAACGAGTAGGTCTTGAACTTGATTACCTACGTTTTTCAACGAAGGGCTAATATTTTTGCTTGCTATTACAATTGTTACTTACAAGTCATTGGTTATTTTTCAGTAGGTACTTTGGATAAGGATCAAAATACATTCATTCAGATTTTGTTATTAAAAAAAATATTGTTTTTTTTTTTACAAGTTTACACGTCAAAAACAAATAATAACCATTTAAAATTAGGTAAGGACGGTGTTTCCAAAGCGAGAAACCTCAGAAGAAATACAGAAAAAAATGTCTTGATGTCACCGTTTCTTTTATAATCCAGACATTCAGCCCGACAGACAGACAGCCCTTGCAGTTTGTTGTCCGAGATGGTCTTTTACCGAAAGAACCACATAGCCGTGAGTAGACCTGTCCATTCTGTGGTATACGTACAGCGCGTTTCGCTCACTCAACTCATAGTAGCAGTAAAAACATCGTGGGGGTTTTAGTCACGACGATTCTGTCATAACCTTCCGTTCTCCCACAAACGGAGGGCTTACAAAAGGATTACCCCAGAAGGAAATATATAGCGTGTATTACAAATGCGTGGTCATATTGTATTCTTTCGTTATCAGCTTCTTAACTCTGTGTCTTAGAATGAAGAACATTTGCTTCTTGTTCTATAACTTGAAGTTGTCTCTTCAAGTCGACATTCTGTTGGTTGCCATCCAACGATCTACAATATTAATTATTTGTTAGTTAGCTAGGTGTGGTACACACCATCAAACTGTACACGTTTCACCATGGGACTAGCATCGTAATCGCGAGGAAATAATCAGCTGCCCCATACATTTCAGTCGAGTAGGAATTGAAGGTCCCTTAAATATGACCACACATTTCTGATACACGCTGGATAACAGATTTTGAAGGCTCCCGCGGCACGAGGCGCGACGTAACATCGGTAATAGCATAGATATAAGAAATATTTCTATGGGTAATAGGCATGATGGCTGAGTAAAAAAAATTAAATTGTAATTAGTCCGTCAGTCAGATAATAAAAAAATATAAGACACGTATTTTTTGCATTATCAAAAAAAAAAAAAATATATAGTATTTTTTTTGATAAAACGCGTTTTAAGTTGGGGGGTGGGGCACGCTATGTCACTAGTAAGTATAAAATCTACATACTCGTGACGTCATGGCAAATTTAACCTCAATGTATCGCCGTAATCATTAGATTACGTACCAAAAGAAATATTTTTTTTTTAATTTCAAAGACGGGACTAAAAAAAAATTGTCACCATCCCTATTGTTCTACCGTGAAGTTTTCTTAAAAATGTTTTATTACAGTCACGACGCGCCTGTTCGCGCCTTGATGTGTATCAAAATAATAACATAACATACCTGTTCTAATATTAGTTCCACTAATACCTAATTACCTAATCACACACAACTATCAACCGCAAAACCAACCAAATATTAATCATTCACAAGTGCCAATGCTCAACGCTATCCATAATCCAGTACACTGCGATCAACTAAAACTCGATACGAACAGGATATTGGTAATCTATTTCGTCTATCAGAACTAGTAAAGTCTCGAATAGTGAAGTTCTTTGGTCATGTCTCGAGGCGGAATAATGACTCAGCGTCTAGTGGTGCAGGGCAGGGTGGAGGTCACCGATGAGGGGGACCGATCAAACTATATCCGCGGTTGGAAACCCTGTTAACGAATGCGCCATACTGTCATCTGAACCAGATGGAGGGAGATCGTGAGGTGAGCTACGACTATACCTGCGATCATTCATAGATCTTTGACCCTCGTTACGGGTACATAGAAGCCCAAAAAGTCTGACAACCAGTCTTACCAAGGGGTATCATTTTATCCAGTAACTGGGTTGATGAGGTCAGATAGGTAGTCGCTCCATGTAAAATACTGTTATTCAGCTGCATCCGGTTGGACTGAAAGTCGACTCCAACATAGGTGGGTAAGGGCTAGGCAGATTTTTACATTCGGCGTACTCTGAGCGGTCAGCTACCTTACTGACTGGCTAATACTGTTACCAGCTATTTTTATAATAGTTCGTAGCCACACGAAAGGAGATGAATATGCTATAAATTGTCAGTCAGTCAAAATGAGAAGAAAACTAAATGCATAAGATTCGCGTTACCAAATGTTAGAAGTAGTGAATGTCATGTTGTACTGAATAGGAAGACACTAGAATTCGTCGAAAAAACGGTTTTCCTGGGGATCACGCTTGACTCAAAACTACAGTGGGGTCCTCACTTAACATCACTTGCAGGGCGGCTAAGTTCAGCCGCTTACGCTGTTTGGAAAATCCGCCAACTAACAGACGTGGATACCGCGAGACTGGTCTATTTTAGTTACTTTCATAGCATCATGTCTTACGGTATTTTGCTGTGGAAACGGGCTGCAGATATTAATTCTATCTTTATTCTGCAAAAGAGGGCTGTCAGAGCCATATATAACCTCCGCAGACACAAATCTCTAAGAGAACTGTTTAAGAAAATTAACATCATAACGATACCTTGTCAGTATATATATGAAAACATTATGTATGTTCGGAAAAATCTACATCTTTTTAGTAAGATAAGTGACAGGCATAATTTTAACACTAGAAATAGGAACAATTAGATCAACCACGTTTCAGATTGTCTAAAGTGCACACTTCTTTTATGGGGTACTGTGTAAAATGTTATAATAAAATACCACTCGATATTCTTCAACTGAATGAGAAGAAATTTAAAACATGCAAACGCACACTATGTAGACAAGCATATCATATCATAGATAGTTGGATGATTATATCATTGATAAAAATGCTTGGCTTAATGCTGGTCCTGCTCCACAGTCACTTGGGCTCACTAGTTAAAAACTTTAATGTTTGGAAGAGTTGCTTCCCCTTTTTATTTTTTCTGACATTACAAACTTAATGTTTATTTTTTATTTAAATAAGTTTTAATTGTTGAATAGTCCATTGGATAATGATTTTCTTTCTTTTTGGTAGTAACATTCTATTAATTTCTCAAATACATTGCAAATTAGTTTTGTATAATTCAGAAACATTTTTTTTTTTAATGTGAGTACCATGGAGCCGTTTTTTAGGGTTCCGTAGTAAACAAGGAACCCTTATAGTTTCGCCATGTGCGTCTGTCTGTCTGTCTGTCCGTCTGTCTGTCCGCGGGTTAGCTCAGAGACAGTTTGAACTAGAAAGCTGTAATTTGGCATATGTATACATATTAATCATGCCGACAAAGTGGTAAAATAAAATTATTAAAAATATTTTTTTTTAGGGTCCTCCCCTACACGTAAAGTGGGGATGTTTTTCTTTTTCTCTTCTACCCCATGTTGTGGGGTATCGCTAGAAAGGTCGTTCAAAAATATTGTGAGGCAGTGAAAATCATTTTTAGATTTAGGGATCCGTTTGCGAAATATTAAGCTTTTAACTGAATTTTTTGTTAGAGTCAAGTGTCCCCTCCCCCTTCTACCTAAATGGTTGTACTTGGACTTGTGAAAAAATTCATAGCAGTAGTGTATATAACGAAATTAAAAGGGAAACTATCAGAGCTAAGTAGGCTCTACAGGTTAAAGAGTAATGATCGACCAACTTAAATTTGCGGTTTAAAAAACATGATCTCCCATACATTCCGTATCGGAGAACATGTTTTTCAACTACAATGTTAAGTTTGTTCTTGGGTAAATTCATCCCAACTACGGAACCCTTCATTGTGCGTGGTCCGACACGCACTTGGCCGGTTTTTTTTAAATGTTATTAAGATGTATGTTGACTTGAAAGAGCATGGCAGTTGAGAGTATGTCATGCTCACTTAAATGTCTCGCTGATGGTGGCGAGTGTGTTGGATCATTCGGTTTCCTACAAAATGGTTGAGCTGGATAGTGCAAATCCACGCGTCATGTTCGTGAACAGGCGCCGTCAGTTGTGACTGGTCATATCTTATCTGCCATGTTTTATTTTTAATCTTATATTTTGAATTGTTTTGATTATTTTTTGTACATTGTTCTCACATATAGATAAAAACATAACAACATATACATAAAGAGTGTCCTTGGAGTTTCTTGCCCGTTCTTCTCCATAAAGATCTACGTTTTGGAATGGGCAACTAGCTTCAACTTTCTGACTAACTGACGCGACTATTTGACAATTCAAAAGTGCCTGTAAATGGTTTAATTGAAATAAATGCTTTGAGTTTGATTCGAATGTACAGATGATGTGTCCGATTGTGCATCGTCGATAACGTTGCCAAAAAGCTAGGCATTTTCTTTGTTGACTGCCCGACATTGTGGTCGAACTTGTTTAGTGGCATTCAGGTAATACTCGTATATTGGCGTGTTCTTAGTAAGCGATACGCTAGTGACCTCGTTTATTGTTGCTCTTGCTGTATTTTACAGACTGTTCACACGACAACCTGTATTTTCACATGAAACACTAAATTCAAATTCGTTTTTAGAAATGAGGCTGTTTCCAGAATTTACCAGTAGGTTTAATTGCATAGCTTATACCTATTTATTATTAGATTATGTTCATATTGAATCAGATATAAAAAAATACAGTAGATGTGATATATTTAGTACTCTATTCCGCCTATCTATTCCTAAAGAGTCACAAAAACCCTGTAAGACATCGACACGTGTTTCGCATCTTAACGAGGCATCCTCAGGATGACGATTGATTTGTCGCGAACCACAACGACAGAGTGATGTTTTAAATAATAATAATCCTCTAGACCGAATTTCGGTCATGGTGACTAATCTCAGCGGAGACCAGCCTTCGGCGCGGGGGTGAGTGCACAAGTGTGTGCGCAGACGCAGGTGCACTCTCTCTTCCCTCACTCTCATAGTCCGATAGGACAACAATGCGACACGACCGGAGAGAAATCAGACGCAGGGCCAACGGCTTTACGTGCTTTCTGAGGCACGGGGGTATCACACCGGTAACTTCCAAACTCCGGGCTGCTGCTAAGAAATTCTTAATGGAAAAACCCAATAACCCTTTTCCCGATCCGAGAATCGAACCCCATAATCGGTGCAATCGGGCCTAAAACTACACTCAAACCAACCATTCTTAACCTAACAAAAACTATAGAATGCCAGCTAAATTGCTCCTTTAAGCCCCTATCAGCCGAAGCCTTTGCCCGGTCTGAAACATTCGGTATTTCAGGCCGAGCTTAGGAGCAACGTAACGCTCTCACTATGCCCTCCACATTCTGCACTCCTCTATAATTGCGCATCAAGTTTCCGCACTGATTAATAATGCGGAATTGGAATCGATAACGGGTGTGATTCTCTGGATGGAGTGCTTGAGTATTCTGATTGTTCGGTTGGATAGGTAGTTTGAGATTGTCTTACGAAAACATTTTGAACTTTTTCTTCTGGAAATTTTAAAATTGTGAGTGGACATTTTCAAAGAGGCAATACCCAATATACGAATTGTGTGGATCAGTATTAGCTTTTATTATCATCAATTTTTAAACAAGGCCCCCCATTGTATGTTTTGTAGTGATATTTTTTTAATGTGTAACATCCATCCCACCGCTTTCCTGTAATGTGCACAGAACATAAATATACCCTAAAAATCTGTGGGATTGATTTCGAGAAAAGGGACGGAAGTGTGTAACAAGAAGCCGGGGAAGCGTGCGCTATTTTATTTGACAATCAGCGTGCGCGGTGCTAGAGTTGGCTGTCAGAAACGACCTTGACGAGGCCCCGCCCCTTTAATGTTGCTTAATACCAAGGTGAGATATCAGATGTTACACATCATATGCGAGGCTCGCTCATTATGTTTCTATGTAATTTTCTTGTGTACAATAAAATTTAATAAATTAATTAATTGTCAATAATAGGGCTACTTTATTAGCGTACCTAACCAATTGCTACAATTTTAGAATCAACACGTGTCAAAAAACACCGTTTAGTGGAGCGAAACCTATCGCCTGTTTCTGATGTCAAAGATCTCAAAAGAATAAACCAATATTTTTGTTTGTGACTACTATGATAGTTTCATACTGCAATTTTTTTTTGTTTCTGCCCGATTTTCTCAGTCATTAAAATCAATCCTCTCACTTGCGATAGAAATTTATCTATTATACAAGTTCTTAAAAACTTATGAGTAGATTTTCGTTTGTTGTCAAACACTAAATCCTATCTCATATTCTCCTTCCATTAGCAATTTCACTAAATTGTGGATCGATCAAAAGGCTGCAGTGAGCGAGTACCTACATCCTACATCCTAACATGTAATGAGGTAAGGCGAGCACCTGTGTATAATAATGTTACAAAGTCATCTTACGTAGGCGACACTAACCCGCTAGGCACTCATTGGATCAGATCTACGGATCTTGGATCTGCAAGACTTGGGTGGTATAGTATCATAGGTATATTTTGTATTTATTGGCTATTAATCAGAACTACGAGGGACTTCAAGAAACTTTCAAGATGCTATAAACAAAAATAGGTCTTTACATTAACATTCAAAGGACATCATCCAAGATTCACATATTTTAGATCCAGATGAAAAAGTAGGCCAATTTTTTTTTGTTTATTTCCGTTATATCCCAGTTATTAAGGCTTATAGAGCTATGAGGAACAGGGTGTAAAGTTCACTCATCCTCCATTGAAATGGGAGGATCCAACTACAAGACGGGTGTTGTGTCTGATGGACAACTGCAAGATGATTATGTCGGGACGTTGTATACAATGTCGCCTATGCCGCATGTGACCGCCCGTATTTTTCTGAATATTCATGAAAAAATATTGAAAATTATTTTTAAAAGGGGATTGCCATATCTCCTATGCTAATGCCGTCACAGGCTTATAAAATACCACCTCCGTGATACATAGATTACATTAACTAGTGTTTAAAATAAATTCTAGAAAGACAGCGTTAAATTTTAGCTTTCGTTTAGCACAAAATCAAAGGCTACCGCCGGAATTATCCGTAAAGGCGATTGCAGCGAGCGCTGAAAAATCGAGCTGCAGGCCCGATATCTTTTTATGGCTATCAATATTTACGTCCATTACCCGAGCTACGAAGTATTCGACCGAGGAGAAATAATCTACTCGAATAAATTAAAATTAATGAGATTAAAAGAGCCCACAGTGAGTTGTCCGTGGCTTGCTCTAACTGAATTTAAATTACTTTCTCACCTCTTGTGGAGTGCATAATGGCATTAAAATTGAAATTATTAACATTCCAGAATACAGATGGACGATTTAATTGTTGCTGAATTTTTGTTGCGGATTTACTTTGTAGATGTTGAACTGTATTTAATGATTATTGTTTTGTTACAGTGGTTGAACATAATAGGAAAAGTTAACCCTTCTTTGCAGTAGTTATGCCGGTTTAAATGCGTATACAAATACGTTGATTTGGAAATGCGGATATGTGTGCAGAATGTATTTCAATAAAATATTATTCGACATGAAATTAACCTGGTTATAGGTACGATTCACTCCAGTATTTGTAAGTACACTTTGGCTGGCAATATTTGGCAAGCAAATTCGCAATAATGATAGGATGCATCGTAGATACGAAACATTATTTGGTTCCCTTGAGTATGCTTTAAAACTTGCACGAAATTTAAATCTATCTAACAGTTTCACGATTATGATTCAAAAATAAACAGAAAATATAAATTCCGACCAGACTCCTGTGTGTATCCGCACATCAAGGCGTTTTTCGCGGTACTTAAAACTTGATATAATTAACATTTCGTCGGGACGCTCCTTATCATATTGTGGCTCCCAACCTCGAGCATACGACGAACTTTCATTAAGATTTGCAAATTAAATTCGTCTCTACGGCGTGCTTTAATCGCGCCCATCTTTTCTTAATTAAACTTAATTATAGGTGACACTAAGTGATGCAGAGGTCGCTAAAACAATTTCATGTCGAGAGCGGTCGCCATGATTTATCGTACCGTGTGGCCGCGGCTTTATTTCAATTATTTGAATTGTATTTCAATGTGGCATAATATTTTTATGAAATTACTTTATTTTTAACTAGCGACACGCCGGGGTACTTCGCAGGGTTTTTACGAAATGACAAAACATCGGAATTCAATTAGAACGAGAAGAGAAAAATGAGAAATTCTTTTGGAACATGGCCGTATCTTTTTGAGTTCTATTAAAATGCAAAAATTACTGCCTTGCATAGTTTTCAATTTACCTACGTTAATCACGATCCTGATGACCTTCCATTCTTTAGTAATCAAGTGTGTGTTTGTGGTAAGTAAAAATATATTTCAAAACAACATTTTCAAATATAGTTTTACTAATCACTCTAAATGACAAATTTGTGTCACCGTGGAATCCATTTTGATTTAATGAGTAATGTTTTTTTTTTTTCAAATTGTCGATTGAGCAATAATCTTATCATACTAGCACACTACTGCTGCAAGTTCCTAAACACCATTAGATAAATATCTCATTCATGAAAACGCAGTCCCGATTCCATAGAAACATCTGAACAGACTATTTTATTTCCTCAATAACCTCGGGTCGTCAGAAACGTTAACATGGCACATTATTGAAAATGAAAAGGAACTTAGTTCTGTATGAAAGGACGTTACAAGCGGTGCAGACTATCGCGAGAATAGGAAGCAGTTCCGAGATACAGGGCGATAGGACATGCAAATTCTTTACTTTTTACATCGTATCGTATCATTGTGTTTCGTAAACGGTATAGTGAGACAGAGAATAATATATAATTAGCAGATTCTTTGACGATAGAAAGCATATGCTAGTGTGCTCTAAGCCTAGACTTGGTAGAAAACTTCACGGTATAACAATAACCGGTGTCGCGTCGCGCTAGTCTGCAAGGAGCTTAAAAAGCATATTTTTTTTACATTCTGTCTATTTATTTTACTGCTTGTGTCTGTTCTGGGTTTAAATACGAAACGAATTCGAAAAAAAAATGATTTATGTTTCGAATGAAAATCAAACAATTTCTTTAGTTTTTTTTTTTAACCCTAGTCAGCAGTAAACCAATTTCTTTCTAGTTTGCCTCTTATAAGTTATGTGTAATAACCCATCTTAAACGACCCCGCAAAGCGCGATTTCATTATAACGCGATTCATTAAATTCGCGCTAATTTACGCCGCTTTATGCAGATGCATTGATTGGTCCATTAGCGCGCTTCGTGGCGTGATTGCACTAGCCAATAACAACGAGAATCTCTTGGTTAGGTAGTTCTTAGTTTATGAAAGTTCAATTATTGTCAGTTGACAGTTTAAATACATATTGTAAAGCTGGAACGTAGGTATTGGGTGAATTGAGTTTGTAAGCTCACAGGACTGGCTTTCAAAACTTGTGTGAACATAATGTTCTTCTTCCAGAGTTTCTGCCAGTTCCAGGCTAGAGGAGGGGCTATTTTTCAAAGTGAGCTTAACTGTGTTTCTACAAAATAATTGAATCATCACTCTTCAGCTACTGCTTATTAATAAGTTTGTTAAGCCGTGATATACCTACATGGCTCCCAATTCAGTGGCTTTTCCTGATTTAGTTCCTACTTCAAAGCCAATGTGTGTGACGCAATTGGTACTACTATGTATTAGTAACAAGTGACCCAAGCCTGCTTCACATTAGTGTAACGGCGACATGTCAAAACATTGCGATTTTTATGCTATATCTTAGTTAAATATGAATGAACTTAACACATACACCTTCCGGAATAAATGCTCTAAATGACAGTGAATACCGCATCAAAATCCATTGCCTAGTTTAAAAGAACACAGTCACAAAGATAAACACGGAAAGCATAATACGTATAGATAATATTACGCCTGTTTTACCTGAAGGGTTAGGCAGAGGTGTGCCAATAACACACCCAGTTTTAACCAGTTATGTTTAAGTCCCATGTAAAAGGGGGCGATCCTGTTGCCATCAACCGGGCACAAATCCAGACTCCGGGCTGCTACTGAGAAATCCCTGATGTTAAATCCAATAACACTTTGCCCGACCCGAGAATCGAACCCAGGACCTCAAGCTCAGTAGTATAGCTTGCTATCATTAGACCAATTACGTAGTAAAACCTTTATTTATAGAAGAATAGCTGCGCCACGCGGTTTCACCCGCATAAGTCTCGATTCCGTGGAAATATCGGCATAAGAAGTATTCTATGTCCTAACTCAGGTCATGGTCCTACCCGTGTGCCAAATTTCATTCAAATCCGTATAGCCCTTTTAACATGAAAGCGTAACAAATAATAATATACAAACAATCGAATATTTTCTCTTTATACTTACCATGCATCTTGTCATTCAACAGCGCATATCTCGGGTTGGAGGCGACGTCCAGCGGCAGAGAGTTCCAGAGCCACCGGACCTTCGGTGAGGGGTTACCGGTAGCCTGGCACGGGAGAGTGGCAGTGTGGCCCACTTCGACAACCATCGTGGTCGGTGGTGGCGCGATGTTGGGGAAGCCGGGAGGGGCTTTGTCGGCTGTAAAAAAAGAAATGGATACGTTAATTTAAATTCATTTATTTAATGTACACATAATTTTGCTACAAGAATCTTTTGGCGCCTACATGACATTGACAGAGGGGCGCTGTTGGTAAATATTTGTGAAATTGTCACTGTCATTGTCTATTGATAAAAGAAGATGGCGGCGTTAGTTTCGATTTTGGCCACACGCCAAATGAACCTTATAGCGTTGTAACATGGTATCAAATTCTAGTAACAGACGAGTTTTTGACAGTTATTACAGCGGGACCCAAACAGCCTGAATATTGATGACCCAAAACACTACACAAAGTTAATAATTTAACGTGTTCTACTGATAAGTTAGTTCACTTTGAAGAAGAACTGGTTAAGTAGATAGAGGCAGCAAATTGTATTGATTGAGGACACAATAGTTATGGCTGGGATAATTTTTTCTCAATTTTTGGGCTGTAATTCTATTCTTTATACGATGTCAAATTACTTTTTAGGTCTAGTCTTCTCATTCGAGACAGTACCTTTGTAACGTAACAATAGAAAACAAAACAGGACCTTAATCACGGTCGATTTCTTTAATTCGACAATAAATAAACTGCAGACCAAATCCCCTAGGATGATCCTTTACTTTGGTCCAAATGAACTAATTAAAAGAAATCAACATCTGGTCTTAATAGTGGATTAGCAATTTGCATTTAATTTGTAGCTCAAACAACCGTTGTTGTACAAAGTGGACGGTGCTGCGGACAAAACGAATGCAAATACTGTGTATGTATCTTTCTAATATCGTTGAGTGCTGACAAAGGCGGGAGCAGTTTTAGTACAAAACAATCTGAATTTTAAACCTGACTTGGTTTCCGTACGTTTTTTTTTTCGGGTGACCACTGAAAATCAGCGCTGTGCTGTGGGTCTAGCATAGCACAGCATCATGCTGAGTGGAAGCCTTCTTGTCACAGTCATGACGTGCCAGCAGCTGCCTACTATTTCTGTTTTGTACTCGTTATTGTATACGTATTGTTATTGTTTTGTTACCTACTCGAGTTTTTATTATTTTTTTATGCACGTGTTTCTGTGACGAATAAAATTATTTTTCTTTCTTTCTTTCTTTCTTTCTTTACAATAACGATTTAGTTTTGCAGCTCTTTCATTTTATTTTAACTTTTAATTTAATTGTGTAAACCTACTAACCTTAATATTGAATTTAACTTTTTTAACCTAACACCTAAGTTTACATTGTGGAATGAAATAAATATATTGAATGTTGAGTAATTTTTCATAAAGAATTAAAATAATTTCCACGAATATTATGGCACAGATACGATAAAGTTTGACAATAGCCTTACAACAACAACAAATATCTATAACCCCAAAAATTTCCGCAAAATCACACATAACCCTTAAATCTGATGAACTAAGCATTTCAGTAATCAAACTCGAAGCTTTTATACCTCAATAAATTATTCAATTTAATAATTTATCCATAGACAAAACACAAACTAGAGGAGAACTTCTAATTTTAAACAAAGCGACTCCATTAACTGAGTCAGAATTGATCAGGCAGTTTGCACAACGAGTTGAAAATAAACAAGTTTTCGACATCAACCGCTTGGAGAAAGTTTGCTGTGGTGAAAGTTCGGTTAATAGGATCTTTTTTCTAGGAAGAAGAAATTGATGTAATGGTCCTGGGCACGTTTTAAGTCCTATTGCTAATTGACATTTCAACTATATTTTTTACTTTTGCTTTGTTAAAAAGCAAAGTTTCTGACGTAACTAATTCCTTTGTCTTCGTTTTGTGAGTACTAATATGTGAATGCCAATAAATAATTTATTATTATTATTAGCAGCCTGAAAAACCACCTGTCCTGCCACGCCTTTAAAAAGAAACCAATCTACCAATTCAGGTTTAGTTCCCAGCAAACTTAACACTCCTGACTAATTCAAGGCTCACAAATTGAAACGGAATTAAACCCGCGAAAATCTTAAAACAGTACCGTAAAATTCCAAATAGTGAAATGTTAATTCGCTAAATGAAATTCTGTCTCGTCTCACGGCCAAACTGAACGAAATTTGATTAAGTTACAAGGCTGACATTATTTCTCCTAGATTGTAAGCTTCATCAGCTGCTGAAGGTGTGAAAGAGATGGTTATATTCTCTGTAGAGGGAAAATTACTTTAAGAACTTTAAGATCCGAATGAAATTCATTGTCTGGTAAAACTCCTCGCGATTAATTGGATAAACAGAACGGTAAGGTTGGATCCTAAGTTATCCAATTCCGTGTATTGTAGTTAAATTGTAATCTTTCGTTACTTGTACAGTGGCGTTTTTTATCGGAATTCGATTTTATATTCTTTGTTTTATGTTGAAAGTGAAGATTAGATCCTAATTTGACATTGTTTATCTAGTGCGAATATTAAACTATCATAGAATCTTGCCTGGGTGTTAATAATGTTAATTATTCTAAGTACTTACTTATAATCTCCAGGGGAATTAATTTTAATCTCATTTGCCGTAATCCAGCAGTTATGATATTCTAAAGCAAAAACTTTACTATTCCCAAGTTGTAAACTTAAGCCGTAAATACAGATCAGGAATCGCTTCTCGAAATACCCTCCAAACGGAACCAAGTCGGATCCCTCTTTACAACATTAATTTAGTATAATATCCTTGGTAGGATACCGGATTGTGCTCCTATGATATCTTACGAGGTCTAATATGAACCTTCCGCTGGCTGGACCAATCCCCAGCGATCGCCGGTTTCCTTGGCCATTAATAATAATAAACCGGTAGACCTACTACATGATTTGTACCCCGACATAACCCAAGGTAATTATTATTTAAGTATGTCTCCTAGTTGCACGTTTGAGAGTATATAATTTACATAATGTTGCTCGGACTGGAAATCATTTCATGTTCTTCACTCTTTAATTATTTAGCTACGGTTGGTGTAAAATTTTAATAACTTGTTTTTGCGTTTTATTGAGCCCGAGTGTCTGAGGTTTTTATATCTTCATACAGCTTTTATGGTACCCCTTTTTATGTGGCAGACGTTCGTATGACATTATTTTTGATGAATGAAGTTAGAAGTAGAACACGTTCATATGAACACCGAATTAACTTGGGCATGGATGATCTTTGAGCAGGGTTTCATTTTACCAAAGTGCAAAAGCGCATAAAATTACCCCAATGAACCCAAGTAAATCGAAACAGTTTACCCTCAAATCGCACTACACACTTAGCCAATATAAACAAATCCGCATGTAAGCTATTTAAGAGAAAGGATCTCTCGTAATACAATGTCGCCCATGGGCATGTGACCGCCCGTATTTTTCTGAATATTCATGAAAAATTATCGAAAATTGACTTTAAAAGGGGGGTCTATCTTTAATATTTTTCATGTTATTCAATTTTTTATGTTTTTATTAGCGTTTGCCATATCTTCTATGTTATTGGCTCGATTTGGATTATGTTTATTATTTCTAATAGCTTATGAGTTATTTTATCGGATTAACAATTTTTTTTTTATTAAAATTGGTCGACTATGTAAAAAAAACGGAGGAGAAGATTTTTTTTTCAAAAAAGCGTTTTTTATTTTAAAAAAACACAAGTGTAAATCCAAACAAAAATGAAAAAATTATAAAAATAATTAAAGATAGACCCCCCCTTTTTAAGTTTATTTTCGATAATTTGTCATGAATATTCGGAAAAATACGGACGGTCACATGCCCATGGGCGACATTGTATTTTTTTTACAAATTGTATCCACCACTCTTTCCTGGAAATGAAAAGTCAAGCAAAGATTACACCTCTCGCATATTTGCAATGGAGGAAGTGCTAACCAGTTGCCATGGTAACGAAGAATATACGCGGAGTCACCATGCACACGCGATTGTATGACGGTACAATTCGATTACCGTAGATTGTTTTTGTTAGAAGGCTTTGAGATATTCTTAGGATATCTGTGACCCAAGTTCTGGGAATTGAGCGGGAGTAATATGTTAAGTGTCGATACCAAGGCACTTCGTTTACCGGAGGCAGATAATTCAATTGTTTGGCTTAGTATTTAATCTGTTTATTTTTGTTAAGTCACTAGGGTCTTATAGTGATGTTTTATATACCTAGGAGTCATTTTAAATTATTAATATATAATAGAGTTACAATGGCGTATTAAATATCAAAACGATATAATTTTAGGGGTCCCTTTGCTGCTGACACTTATCAAAATGCAATGCAAAACTTAAAATACGATTTTTTCATCATCTCATATCTTAATCAACATATGTATCAGTTACGCGACGTGAGTTGCATGTATGCTCGCACTAAAAGCTTCAGGTTCTAACTTAGTTCCTTTGTTTGCAAGTTCGCAGTATCTTGCACCACACCATAACTCGATTACGAAAGTTTAAAGACAATGTTGCGTTGATATCGTCTGACAGCATGTGGTTCAGGTGATGTTGCATCGCTAATATTATGCTAAAGCTCTTCCTGATAACGAGTAAACATTGCTTTCAAACCCAGAAATAGGATTTAAACGAATTGTGCATCGATAGTTGCCTTAATTTATAAGTAATCTACACTTATAATTTAAAGTTTACTTTTGGATATAGCCGAGGCGTATCGTCATATCCTTCATTATACGCCTCGGCTTTAGAATCGAGAAATTGTTTAAAGAGATAATTAAATCTTGGATACGCACGAGTAATTTAGTAGGCATCATCGTTTAGGGTAACTAGATGTATATAAGAATGAAACTATTTTAAATTGTCTATGTTGTTGGCGCGTTTACCTAGAACGCGTTTAACTAGATGATTTAATATGTCTCATTATTAATTTTGCGATTCTAACCAAGGATAATAATATGGTTTAAAGGTTGGCATTAGGCATAGCTGAAGGTGACTGTAACTCATTCACCTTAATTCAAAGTTAGAAGTAAATCTTTGTTAATAGATTAAAAATACCTTGAAAAGTGAAAATGGTCTACAATGTAGCATGCATAGCAAAGGTTTTTGATCAGATTATACCGCCGTTAACTTCGATGGTTTGAAATAATTTTTTCTCCAATTTTATTAATATTTATCGATATAGGACACATCAAAAACATAAAATAGCCATAAAAGTCACTGTTAGCGAAATAAAAAATTCTCTCACCTTTGCATTCGAGGTTTGCAAAGGCAATCTTTCTCTTTTATATCCTTTTGAAAAAGCACTTTGGTGCATTAACAATAAGGTTTAAAATCGCTATAAAAAATAGCCGACTGTTCGCCGTCATAAATTTATCGCAAACTTGATATTAATTACGCCGTTCGCTCCCAGACTACCCACAAATTGTAATATATTGCAAAGCTAGTTATATTACATTTCCTCACTGTTTGAAGCCGTAATTCTTCTTGTACATTTTAACTTTTTTGAAGCTCTTCCAATGAATATACAATGAAAAATTCATAACATTCCATTTTAAAAAAGAGGCCGGTTAGTTTTTTGGTGGAGTATAAAAACTTTTTGTTTTTTTACTCTTGCAACTTTTTTACGTGTCAACTTTTTCTATTAATATTAGATGAACCTTATACAGAATGCAAAGAAGTGTATAACATTCTTAGATTCTTTAATAACAAACGTTTGAGTACGTAACACGTATGAAAAATAACTCAGTTGAAGCATGATCCATTTCAAAGAATTCGATTGACTTTGATTACACGTCTTATATAGAGGAGGGAGGGCTTTCAATCCCCTGCTGTCAAATAAAAGGCCTCTTTGACATTAAGAGGAATGAATTCAATAATCCTTCATGGCGATGGTCACTTTATCGGATGTGTGTGGGGGTCTTGAAGGCTTGCCGACATATAAAGCGATGAGATTGATAAATATAGCGAAGATATTGTTTTTGAAAAATGGTGTTTGGGTTTGAATGGTGGCTGTTGGATGTTTGTTGTGTATTTTATGGGGAATGGAGATATTATATTATTCTATCTTATGTTATTTAAGTATTTAAATCTTTAGTAGGTACAGAGATACGAGTAATATTATTCTTCAGTTAATGTTTCTCTTTTGTCTTATGAGGTGATAGTGACATTTTTTGTTTTTGAAATATTTATTTTACTATGTTATTATAGTATACTGTATGGAAATATTGGAAGAGATTTCCATCTTTACCGGATTCGAGACTTAGGACAAATTTTACCAACGAAACTAAGCACGATCAGAGTCTTGATTGTAATGGCACTGAAAGCTTTTGAACTCAGTTTAGATGTGCTGTTCGTGTTCAGTTTCACTGTTGAAATTCGCACTAAGTCGTAGCTAAGTAACTATCTACTACAAATAAAAGCAGTCTATCTTTCAGCCTCGCATCCCGGTGTAGTCGTTACTCAATAAACTCGGGAATCAACTTATCCTCATTCCGTCCTTTGATACAGATGCCCCTTCTAACCTACCTCGCGTTTTGAGCGTAACTTTTCTTGTGTTTCCCTATTCGTGTAATTGCGTTTTGATTTTTTTAGACGAATATCTTTTTTCCTTATATTCTTTATTTACTTTTGGGGTCATTTTGTGTCGTATTCTGTGGTGTACCCGTGACTTAGATTCTTTTTACGGCGCTATACTGCCCTGCTAAGCCGAAATGCGCTATCTCGATCGGAGTAAGTTTTGGGAAAATTGACTTTTTGTAAATTGTAATTTAAAGGAAACATAAGGATAAAAAAATACTTCCTAGTGGTTTTTTGTGTTTTAAGTTAGACAGCGCTATTTGGCTTATACCATTAGATGCGAAATTGTTATAGCTATCGAATGGTATAAAAAAAACTAAAAAGCCGTATCTCAGAGATAGCGCCTTTCGGCTTAGCAGGGCAGTATAAATATGGCGTTAGAAGAGGGTATATTGAAATATTGTTAAAGCTTCGATAAATTTAATTTGTTTCGTAGAATTATGAGCCGGAATGACAGTTGTTTAGGGATAAATATCGATCTTATATTAAAAGATGACATATAAAGACGCTAAACAGAGTCAAACTTATCTATTCTGTAAAAAATCTTCGCGAAAACTGAGGTGAAGTGAGCTTGCATTCCACCTGCAGCTAGGAATTGACCCTATAGATCGGCAAATATCGCTTTAAAAACAAGATGAGATTAACGGTCTTCATTTTGATCAATGCCAAAATCACAATCCTTTTCTTTCCAAATTTACACTCAACCAGCATGTGAAAACCATTTTGTATCAAGATAGTTGAAAATAAGAAAGAATTTAAAACATTTGTTGTGGACATAGTGAAAGGTTATACAAAGTGGATGCTATAAAACTGAGACGTTATTGCAGTACGATATTCTAAGTGGCGCGTGCACATGGGACCAATACCGCTTAAACTTCCATTTATCTAATAAGGAAAAAGAAACAGGACCATTTTGTACGTTTTCTTACACATTCTCTTTGGGTGGGTCAATTTCTATAGTTAATTCTAGCATCAGACATGTGGACACGTGTCACTTTTACAGAATAAGTGAATACGAAGATTTGGGAAAGAAGTGATGTCCTCATTAAGATGACTTCGAATCATCATTATTTGTAAAAATAAGACTATATTTTAATACATTATACTAAGCTGCTGGTTCAACATGTTTCTTTTTTAACTTCGATACGGTTTAAAAAAATAGAATTTAACATACAAGTGCCTCTTATTTACCCGATACAGTCCCTTCGTTACCTCTTTCAATAAACGTTTCTACGGAAGCCATAGGTATCCTATCCTCTACCGCTAAAAACATGAATATTTCCTTTTCAAATTAAACAATGCTTTTGATGTATATACGGTAAAGATTTAATAGCAGCACATAAAGGCGTACGTATCTTTAATTAAAATTTTCAAAGCTCTTCACATCGAACCATTCTTCGACTTCCGATAACATTGCCTTCATTATTTATGTATAAAAATTGCTTTTACACAGTTAATTAATTCAATATTAATTGAATACAACAAAAGGATATTGTGGTTGTTTTAGTATAAAATATTTATTGTTGCCGAGAATCGATTCGGCGATACGATCTTTTATAGCTTCTGTAATTGAATGGTTTTCGTTTCGAGTGAATTGGATTCGATATGGAGTTTATTATTCGTATTTGTTTTGATTAAATATTATATTGTTTTCAATTACGCCAAGGTAGGCCAGTACAACGATGGCAGGACGAGCTTTGATAGGGCCGTGCAGTTTAAAAATCAAGGGGAGCTTGACTGCAGTGAGATTTTACAAACTAGAATCGAATAGAAAAAAATACTTAGCTAAAATGAAGAAATAGCATTTAATCCTATATATTAATAATGTCGTATAAAAAAAGTAATAATACCAAGTTTAACCCCAAATTGAAGTATGTCAAAAATCTTATAAGCAAAAAAACGAAGGATCCTTTTTTTAATATCGACGAAGGCTTAAATTTGATCACGTTATCACACGAGGATATTAAATTCGGAGTTAATAAAATACGATGAGACTCAAATATTGAAGTAGATTCGATAATAAAGATGGGTTCATACGTAGCAGTCATTCTGTCAGGCTGGGTGTACCTCTCACTCGATGAAAATAAAATGAATGTAATTTTTTTTTTTTGTTTAAATCAAGAACGATTTCGTAAGTTTCAAACTTACAACTCGACCAAGAAGACTTTGGCGGACAGTGCATAGTCATAGGCTCTGGTAACGAAACTACCTCTTGGAAGAGGCCACTAGAATCTTTTATATTTTGTAGACAATTTTTGACGTCCAAAATTGACCTTTATTTGCCTCAATTAAAATAAATGATTTGACCAGGCAAGTCTAATACAAATAAATAACTGATATAATCTACACGTGTAAGGTTTTGTACTCCTTAATAAGTATGTCACTCAGGAAAATTGGTGTAAATAAAATACCATTCTGTCCTCAATCCCAAAAAATAGAAATAAAAAGATTGACAGGACAACCACAGACACGCGTAACCTTTTGACGACTAGAACACAAACTAATGAACAGAAACTATTCGGATATTGAAAACATCGTCCAAAAACCGAATAAAGAATTAAAATCTTTCGGTTCGTAAAGTCGGACTAAGCCTCCGCCCTCCGTCCGTACGTCTGTCCGTCTGTCTATCAGCGGGCTGTATCTCAGGAACCGTAATAGATACAGTTGAAATTTTCACGTATTGTGTACATATTTCTATTGTCGCTATAATAACAAATATTAATAATAAAATAAAGTTATTAATTAAAGGGGTTCTCAAACAAGAAACGTGTTTTTTTCGGCGTTTTTTGCTCGATGCGGTGCCCTTCGTGTGCGAGTCTGACTAGCAAATGGCCGGTTTTTTTTTCAAATTGATTACCAACTTAAATTGTCCATAAATTAGAATCACCACTGTCATTCTTTGACAGTTGTAGTCATGAAATGGCAAATTCACTTAGTGTGTCAATTGATACACAACTAATCTCCCTGACTTCGGAACAGCTTAAAACCCGTAGTTTAATTGCAAAGTGGTTTACCCAACCACAAAGCAGCATCTCCGTCTAAACAAGGCCTTTCTCCAATAACATTGGAGTTTAGGAGTCACAAAAGGTGTCGTGTTTATTGATCAACGTCGGTAATTCTTCTCAAGGATTTACCAGTCTGGGTTTCGTCTTTCCCGGTACATTTGACACCATGTTATACGCTTAACGAAACTCGACTAGGCTTAAAGGCTCATCGCAGACTTGATTAAATATTTTTTGAGGTTTATTAAGATTCTGTGAGATTTGGAAACCAAATTTTATGATGATGAGTGCAGATATTTGATTGGATTTTTAGGTAGGTATAAAATTTGTTAGTACATGATTTCTGTTATGTGAAACATTAAACCAAACCCAACCAAATGTGTCAATCTTGAATCAAATGCATACGCCTTTGTTTTGTTATCCCTGGTACACTGTGACGTCACAAGTCGATATCTTCAATAACAGGATTCCGTTCAGCTGAATCTGATTACATTTCTACGAATTGTTGCTAGTTTTGACATCACAGTTGTTGGAGGAAATGCAGTAATAACAATTGGCATTGGGACATTTTTATATGAATGAATAACATCTACCCTACCTATTTTACAAATTGTCTTTTTGTTGATATATTTTCGTATCGATTCACTACTTTTCTAGGAAATATTTGCCAGTACTGAGAAAAAAAAGAGCGAGCTGTTGTCGCATATGATGTGTAACATCTGACATCTCACCTTGGTAATAAGCAACATTATATGGGCCGCCTAGTCAAGGTCGTTTCTGACGGCCAACTCTAGCACCACGCGCGCTCATTGGTCAAATCAAATAGCGTGCGCTTCCTGTTACACACTTCCGTCCCTTTTCACGAAATCTCTCCCACAGATTTTGAGGGGTATGCAGGGTGGCAGGGACAGCGACGGGAAAACTGATTGGAAATAGGTCAGGGGGGTTCAGAATCGTGTACTGAATCCGATCCGTCATCAGTTTTCGTGTCGATGTCCCTGCCGCTCTGTATAATAGTTCTGTGCACAGATTGCAGGAAAGCGGGAGAAAAGATGTTACACATCAAAAAGTGTTGCTAATGTAGGCACATAAAGTTAAGTTGTTGGCTTAGTTTGGAGATCTGATTAAGAAGCAGAACTCTTTCAAGACTCCACCAAGTACACCATCTTCATCATACTTATATTACAACTTAAACTTCTAGTGCGGAAGTATAAACTGTTTTGAATACTCAAGAACAACGAACTGTCTGCAATGTTGATTCTTCTGTGAAGAAGTAACAAGAAAGTCATTAGTTCTCACTTCAGTTAGTGTAGAGTTTGTTATGAATTTAATTACTAAATAGAATATCTGTTTGATGACTTGAAAACTTTTATACGAATGTATAAAGACGTTGGTCTAGTGGTTGCAGGTCTATGAGGTCCTGGGTTCAATTCCCGTATCGGGTAAAGTGATATTGTGTTTATCCATCTGGAATATCTCAATAGCAGCCATGAGTCTGGATTTGTGCCCGGTTGATTTCAGTCGGTTCGCCCCCTTTACATGGGACTTGAACATAACTGGCGAAATGTGGGTGCATCCTATTATAGATACACCTCTGCCATACCAGGATAACAGGTTTGATGGTATGTTATGTTAAAAAGTACTCATGTAGTTCACTTGGTAGAAAAGGCATAACATGTTTGATTCAAATTCGTTGAACTTTTTCTTTTTACCTTTCTGCGGCGAAGCCCAAACTGAGGTTATGTTTTTGAACGATGTACTTTCAGATATAATTAATTGTCAGTTCAATAAGACATTTTGTTGTATTTATGCTTTGTTATCTGTATTCACACTTGCATCACTTAGCGTTTGACAATGTTGAAGATAACTGAAAACACAAAGGCTAGGCAGATTGATTGTATTATGTAACTTTTCAAAACCGGAACTTAGCAACACTGCTCAAAAGGAACTGCAACGATATAACTTTACCATGTACTTTAAAGTGCAAAAATGTCGATACAGCAGCGAACCAATTTTAACACATTTCCGACACTTTACTACAATTTGACGTAAGCCCCTATGAGTACACCACTGGAGTGAGCTGTCTTTGTACTTGAGCGCTATATCCATCGCCGTCGGAATTGATATATTTGAATTTTATGGTATGTCTTGACACGACATCGAGAAAAACAATTGACTGTCGTTTTGATATGGCAGTTGTGTTGTTGCAAGAATCAAAATTACGTAGAGCACAATCCTATCTCTAGACAGATACTCATAATTAAATTGTTAACAGTTGAGAGCTCTGTTCAGTGTGTTTTTATTTTTGTCTTTCTTTTCTTATTTTTCTTTTTCTTCCTGCCGTTGTCTCGTGTTTCATGGAGTTGGCCCAATAAGTTTATTTAATCCATTTTTTTTGTTTAAATACTCTCTTATTAGATAGTCTTTTTGAAGACCAATGGCAACTGCCGCGGCTTACGAATTGCAGGTCGTAGGTTCGAACCCAAACAGGTGCTTTACTATGTGTACATTATTTCATCACCACTGCTCTCAAAACGGTGAAGGAAAATATCGTGACGAAACCGGTATGTCCTAGAACCAAAAATTCGAAGACATGTGACATCCACCAACCCACACTGGGCCCGCGTGGTGGATTACGGCCCGCTCCCTCCCCCACTTACTGAGAGGAGCCCTGTGCCCCAGCAGTGGGAATATTATATGCTGATTATGCTAATTTCTTTATATTGTAAAATTTATGTCAAAGTGTAAACATACGTTTACACTTTACAGCTCTTGAAGCTGAGTTCAGACACAGACAGCACTTTATAACTAAAAACATGTGTCATCGTACTATTCAAGTCAATTATAAATTAACCCTTTTCAACTCGCATACAAGTCGCTCATTCCTCACATTCCCTTCAATTTAAATTACAGAACCAACACTTGTAAGGTACTGAGTCTCTCAACAAAGGGGATCTTGTGACAAAATGCGACAACCATTAGATGGAAGCTGCTAAAAAATGAAGCTACACGTGTTACATGCTCGAAATCCTACCATTTGAGGGGTTACATACCTTGTGGAGCGTTTAGATTAGAGAGTTAACTTGATCTTAAGGTAGAATCTGGAAACTGGTCGTGGAACTAAAGTTTGTGCTATTTATTTTTGAACGTGTAGTGACGTGTATGAAAAAAAAATTGATAAAATGTCACCCACTTCGACTGTCCAGATTTTTTTCTTCCAATACAATGAATCCTTACATGAAGCAGAGTCGACAGGCATTACAAATTGTACAATTGTACTTATTTTTATGGACAACTTGCACTGGACCAAAAGATAATGACAAAAGAGCTAATGGTTTCCCCTACCTACCTGGTACCTGGTACCTACCGTCCTAGTAAAAAAACACGGTATATTTTTTTTGTAACCTAATTTAGTTTCCGCGTAAAATACTTACATATTTTCTTTCCGGTCATCATAAGGTATTAAAATGCGTATCTTTAACTGTTTCTTAAAGCCAACCCTAAAAAACCCATCAACTCGCCTTACCAACGACCTCTGTTCAAACGCAGCACAATAGTAAGTCGGAAGGGTCATTCCGCACAATGGTAGTTCAAATCTTGACAATAACACGGCGACATGTCGAGCAATTTTCGGTCTTTTGACAGCTGGGATTACGCGTACAAGTGACGAATACACGTGCTTAGGGTGACACCGTGTGGACTGGATCTTATTTAATGACGTCATATTTTTCATTTTTGTGGAAGTGGATTTTGTTAGCGAAGAGGTGACAATGTAAGTCGAGAGGATTTTCAAGAGGTTGTTCTGTAAAAATGGTACGCCGCGTTAAGATGTTGTTTAGGTAGAGAATTGTACGGATTTTAGTACTATTTTCTCTTCGGAGTTTTATTTACTTTGTCAGATTTTATTTAGTGTTCCATTTTATTGGACGTTTTTTATGAAGTATTTTAATTAATGTAACCATTACGATAAGAATTTTCATGACTTGAAACAGTATCACAATTGTATACAAGGTGTTCATTTTGATATCCCATAACTTTAGGGTATTAATGTGACCATGTCAAAGAATCAACTGGCTTAAGAATTATTTTTAAATTTTCTTTTTCTTTTTTCACGCTAAAACGGCTGAACGGATTTGGATAAAATGTGGCACATGGGTAGACCATGATCTGGAAAAGGCCATAGGATACTTTTTATATCGATATTCCCACAGGATCGAGACTTATGATGCGCAGCTAGTATAGTATGTATAAAGTAAACCTGTTACACTGCCGTAGTTCCCTTTGAAAATACTCTGAGGTAAACACTCATTGTAATAATCCCAATCTTCCACTAACCCTTAGGGTAAAAAAGAGTAGTTCTTTTGTCCTATATATTTCTTTAAGTACATCTAACATACCCTTGTAGGTAGATCATGGTACTGTCAATGACAAAAATATCTGGCGTAAAAATATCTGGCGTAAAAATATACGGCGTAAAAAGACTGTTCAAAGTGATCTGAACAACTAAAGAAAATTCAACTATTCAAAATTAAAATGAAATGTATATAATTAACAACTTATACCTAATTAATAAAAATCAAAATATAATATCCTAACTTTACTAAAACTATTAACTAACTGAAATAAGGCTTCGAAAAATTTATCTGCATCGCTGTCGACTGGAAGTGTACCCGCGAGGCTGGCGGCATCTAAATTAGATAAAATTATTGTCAAAATGTTAGATTTAGTGTACTATGTCTATTCTGAGAGCGTCTTCGTGTGATTGAGGTACCAATTAGTTTAATTATCTTAGAATGGGATGATTGATTACTGATATTTTTGTTGAAAAGTTTGAATAATAATTCGTAAGACTACTTCTATTTTACACTGATTCTGACTGAACAACAGGTTAGGGGTGCTACGCAAAATTCAGGTCGACCGAGCCGTGCGGCAAAATTAAATAACATATATTTAATTATAGATGCTCTTCTTAGCTCGAATTGTGCCGAGTCGACCCGAACATGATTCAGTGAGAGTAGCTGCTGAACGGAGTCAGTCAATCGGCACGAACCGAATGGAAGTCGAATATGTGTAGTAATTGCTTCGAGTCGGCTTTTTTCATCAACAAATACTGCGGAATCGAATGTGCTGAGCCGTGCAAGTGTAATAGCATGCGCTGTAGCAGCACCCTTTAAAGTTTGTTCAGAATTTGAGTCGTCACACGTCAGTTTCCTTCGATATTTTTGACGCTGACTGTACAATGGACTCGAAAAGAAATGCTTTTTTTGTCTGTATGTCAAAAGACTTGAATTTCTTTTGTAATGTAATGTTAAAGATGGAAGCTTTTTATCAAGACGTCTCGTCTCTAAGATATCTTTTCGCTTTTAGGAATATTTTAGTTTGTTATTGTTTAGGCTATTTTTAGAGTTGTGTTGCTAAGGTTGTTGTCTAGAGTTTCCTTCTCTATTTAATAGTAGAAATCTGTGGAGGACGTCAGAATTGATGTATTGATACGTATTTGGTGGCTGTTAAGTTCGAAAATTATTGGTGTATTTTATGTAAATATTTTGGATTTTGAATTTGTTGGTTAAAAACTTTTGGTCTTAATAAACATGCTTGGAAATTCAAGCATTACGAGTATTTTGACAACCTTCCTCGAGATAAATCGAAAATGCTGTACTGGTCAAATACATGCGAGCAGGCGGCCGGCAATGTTATTATGAGAATGAGAGACTTCATATCTGTCATGTTGAGCAGCCGAATTACTGTCGTGTAATTTAAAAATTTAACGAACTTTTTACGTCGACATAAGGCAACCAAGGAGGTAACTTATCAAAGATTTTATTTAAATTTCGATTTGGCTTGCAATTAAAGCTGTTTGAAGTAAAAAAAAAACAAATGATGTTGTTCGTCAATTCTGGAATTTATGATTAATTACTTAGTTTAAATTTCCGCGCATTATTTGAGAAAAGTACTATACAACCAGGCATCATGGACTCACGTATGTATGCCGCGGCTTCGCCTCAGCCCCCATTTTTACGTTCGTCCATCAATGCCCCATTCGCAAGAAATGGCAGCCATGTACTATAAACATTCTAGGTTTTATAAAACACTTTAGAAAAATACATCTAGTATACATACACTATGGTCAAATCCCGTAACCAAACAAAATAAAAATAAAATAGAAAAAAAAAAAAAACTTTCATTATTTTACAATGTCACAACACAAGAAGCGCCACAAATTTCCAAACCCACCAGAACCGCTTAATAAGGTACCTCAAATAATTTCCTGCTACATCAAATATTCCGATCCCATCAGGCTTTGCTCCCGTGTACCTCAATATTGGCAACGCAGTTAATAATTACATAGTGTGCACCGACAAAACTTAGACCAATCAGAAGTAAGCTGATTAAAACCAAAATTTAATTAAAGGAATAACAACACCATGTATGTAAATCTTCTTATAGAGGTGCGTTAATTCTCCCCTCTGTTTTTAAATGTCGCAGGATCGTGCTGAGATAGGAGCCTTTTGGCGTCGTACAGGATTTTCTGCTTTTATTTAAACTTTACTTTGTTTTTTTTTTTTTTTTTTTTTTATTGTGGCACAGATACCCAGTGCGAGTGCTGTGCTCCTAACCAAACCATGTCCCATATGCTGTCGTGTCCAAAGTGTCCACACACCTGCACTTCTGAGGACCTACAAAATGCCACTGTACGGACCCAGCTCGTTTAACATAATACACGGTTTACCATCGACTCGAACAGAAAAAGAATTTGTAATTTCCTGTGTGAGTCTCAATAAATACTTTTTCATTCTTTTCTTTTCTTTCTTTCTTTTCTTTCCTCTCTTTCTCTACAGAAATGAATAATTATTTCTATCTCCGAAAGTTTTGATCATTAAAATGGTATTAATCGGAGGGTCATGAATGCAATGTTCTCCTTATTTTCGTGTGATTAGTGACTGTCTGGTGTCGGAGTTTTAAAGCCACCCATGGGCCTCTGACTTGGCTCCACATGCCGTCGAGAAATATCTCTCAGGTTTCCTCACGATGTTTTCCTAAACCGTTTTTGAACGAAGTGATAATTATATAATACGTACATGAATCCGAAAAGTCAGAGATGCGTGCCTTGGGTTCGAACTCGAGACCAATGACTTGGCAGTCAGACGGTCCAATCTTTATACATACATATTTTATTTATATATTAAAGTCACTATTCGTATCTGTCAGTCTGTCTGTCTGTGTGACCGCGTTATTCTTCTAAACTACACAATGGATTTTGATGCGGTTTTCACCAACATTTCGTGAATTTATCTGGGAAGCTTTATGCGTACAAATTACAATACATTCATATTAAACTTACAAGTTATTAAGAAATCGTTAAAGCCGTGCAAAGCAAGAGCCCATTAGAAATCCAAATGATTTTTGATAATTATTTTCCAAAATCAAGATTACTAAAACATTCATTAAACAGAAGAAAACGAACATACACCTTAACGTTAACAGTCTCACTTTGAATTTATAAATTCCGTTCAAAATAACGCAATCTCCGGGATATGGTAGATACCGGAGCTTATTTCACGCACGCGAAATGCATAATTACCTTTATTAACATAGACAAACGTGTGGAGCAGGCTTTAACCAGAGATTCCTTCGCGAGATTAGATGGGATTCCGCGATGGTTTTTGTGTTACGTATTCCTAAATATGGCAGTCTTCGCTTTAATTTTGTTGGTGGCCAATGTTGAGCTAATGTTTGTGTGCCAATGTCTGTGGGTGTTTGGTTCTGAAATTGAGTAGTGTTGGTTAGAGCTCCGAGATGTGCATTTGTTTTTAGTACCCTACTATTTGTATTGTTGAACTCTTTGTTGTTTTTAAATTTTATACGTTTGATTGTAAGAAAATAAAACCATTCATTGTTGAACATACGGAGTAACTAGAACTTTTAAAAAGGAGGGGACAAAAAAACGAATTAAATTCTTTTCGTACTCGATTTTCATGTTCGCCTTTTCAGAATTTTACGGAGAGTAAAAAACGGATCCATGAGCATTTTTTATAAATATCTAAGTAAGGTGTCCGAAACCAAGCACACACTTAACTTGAACGCGAACATTTGCGATAAACGAAGCCAACACTAGCCTCCAATTTAAGCGAACGCGATTCAAGTTATTACACGAGATTGTCCTTGTTGCGTAATTTGAAAGTCTTCTTCGCGAACATTTTCATACACACGCAGTTCCGCAAACGAAGCTCGTATGGTATGCGTTAATTCCAAGACTTGAAGGTTAAGTACAGCGTTATTAGAAGGTACTCAACGTATATATTACACCATAGAACAAGAATTTATAGAGGCGAACCTCTATTTTTTATGCATTCTAGAATGCTGTAGGCATTGGCAGGGCGTTTTAAAACGTTCGAGACCAAGACTGATAATAGCTGGTAAGGGTTACCATGGACTCAATATTATTTGCCATTTAAAGCGGGGCAATATTTGACAAAAAGATAAGTGGCATGCCATTCTGAACCATGTGCGATGCAACTATTACTATATTAATCAACTTCATCTGCTCTGCAATTAAGGTGCACTGCAAATTATTATAAGAGGGCTGTGTTTAAGAAGGCTGTTGGAGGCAGCGTGTACCGAGAGGTCTACACTTCGAATTACCAAATAACTTGGAGTCGCGTTGTATGTGGTCACGAACATGATCCCATGACAAAACGTTAAGAACAGCTAGTTCCGTCATGCGCATCGGCAATATTGACAACCCTGTTTTTGACAAATCGAGAGCGGGTCGTAGCGGTGTGGTGTGGAACGAAAGGTGATTATTTCAGCGGCATCAGCGTATACACGAACAAGTAAATGAGAATCGCTTCTATTTGATATTTTACTCTATGGAAATACGAAATACTTGAATAATATTAATAAAGGTTTATATGTGGTAAGAGTTTGTGGTGGTATATTTGTTTTCTTATTAGCGTATGTAATTATGCGGTCGGGGCTTGTGGCTAAATGATACCAGCCGCAATGGCAAGCTACTCTTGACGCGGCCGGTTCGTGGATGGGTGACCATCCATTACGTATCCAGACCCCACCGTGCTTCTGAAAGCACGTTAAGCCGTTGGTCCCGGCTGTCATTCGTAGATCTTTGACCGTCGTTACGGGCGTCAGCAGCCCGAAAGTATGACAACCAGTCTTACCAAGGGGTATCGTATCCAGTAACTGGGTTGTAAAGTCAGATATGCAGTCGCTCCATGCAAAATACTGGTATTCAGCTGCATCCGGTTAGACCGGAAGCCGACGTCAACATAGTTGGGAAAAGGCGTTATTTATTGGAAGTTTAGTGGAGTGCCGCAAGCGGCACTTTATACGTATCGGATAAATTATATATTATGCCACTATTTGCGGCATAATAGTGGCGCTCGCTCGGCCCGGCTAAAATGCCGTAAGAATTACGTTTCACTTGTTTTTCCTTTGATTGTTGAGGTTCGCCCTTTGTTTTGAATGATCATATTTGTTTTAGGTAATTATATCAAAAGTATCGACGTTTGATATAATTATCTAAACTAAAAATGTCTGAAGCAAATATAAATGTCTGATAGGTAGGTTAGGTTAGAATAGTGACCACAAAACCAGTGTCCGTTTAGGCACAAGAGAATGTAATGTTTTCAATGTGGTGTTTTACAGCGAACTAACCTCAAAAATCAAGCAAAATAACAAGTGACAATGCAATGCTTACGGCACTTTAGCCGGGCCGAGGCAGCGCCACTATTATGCCGCTAGCGGCAGTTTATCCGTTAACCTGCCTTATTTAATTGGAATATCTGAACCTATCTTACAATAATGTATGTTTGCGAAAATAGGCTATTCTTCCGACCCCTACAAGAAAAGATATAAATACATAACGTTGACTTTCGGTAAGTCTGCAGTGTTATTAACGCTCCACCATTACAATATAAATAATATCCACGGGTTAAGTCCCCGCGGGTCACTATAAATAATAAACACCCTACATTCACGAAATATTTGCATAATAATAGAAAATTGGAGCGGGTAAACAAAAATAGGTACTATCAGAAAAATATAAGTAGATTATATTTTTTTTGTTAAAGTTGTTTTTATGTTAAATAAATGTTTTTAATAATTTTTTGTTAAAATGTTGCTGTAATCAAAATTCATTTGTGGAATAGATCGAATACCTACTTGCATTGACATATTTAATCAGGATTAAATTAATTTGAAGCCTTCGATTGATACTGGTAATTTAATGTTTTTCTACATTTATTCTGTTATGGCGTGAAACGTCTACATATTTTTTTTTTTTTTACCACAACGGTGTGTCTCTTGGCTTGCATCTCCCCTGAATTTAAGTAATGATCAGGCCGAACGTGGAAGCGAGATTCACCCGGAATCCTTAAACACAGAAGAACTGCTGTTAAAATTGTTGTTATGGCGACAGACTTAGATAAGATGGAGGTAGCTAGCCAGGTGGACTTAGAACAAGCCCTACCACCAACCAAACGGAGCAAATTTTTCCCCCACTGAGATTCGAACCCGGGATCTCTGGGTCTAAGACAGGTGGTCTAACCACTACACCACAGAGTACGCTAGTAAAAAGGCCGCGCATGAACTAAATAATTAACAGAAAAAATTATTTCACATTAACCAAACTTAAATTACTTTAACGAAATACAAAACTAAACTTAACCTTCAAAAACTAAGTTAACCACACTAAATTAATTATCTCCAATCTGTTTACCACCGAAATATTTCAAGTTACACTGCGGTGTGTTAGCTTACTATCTGGTCTCTAGAAGGTTTAACCGGGTCAAATAATCCCGGGGATGTCCTGACAAGACCCGGGTACCCGGGTAGTCTTGACAAGAACCGGGTTGGACAGCCAACTTGCAGGGCTTGCTTAGCTGCGTTGGTAGGTTTATTTGAATATAAATAACATTTTCAGCGGTATTGAAATATGTTTGTGTTCTGAGTAGGTTTTATATTTTTATTACTCAGGTAGCAAGCTTCTTAGATGAACTAGTGACAATAAAAGAACACCATCGATTTCTTTAAAATTTGTCATCATAATTCCCACTGTTGGGACACAGGCATCCTCTCACTGAGAGGGAGTGGGCCGTAATCCACCACGAGTGCCCAGTGCGGGTTGGTAGATGGCACATGTCTTCGAATTTTTGATTCTAACACATGCCGGTTTCCTCACGATGTTTTCCTTCACCGTTCTGCTGTCATAATTTGTGAACAGGTAATAAAAACCACCTTTTTGCAATCCGGTTTTTCGTATAATTAAAATAACGCTTTGATATTGGCAAACATTTATTTTTAGTTCACTAGACAAGTGTTCAAATGTCAGGTTTAAACCCTTAAGCGCAGGACACACTGAGAACGAAGCAAAACAAAGAACTTCGTTTAGCTTCGCTCATCTAGCTACCGCGCCGTTTCATGCTTCGGTTCACACTGCGAACTTACTACACGAATTGACATTTTATGAGATTTTTTAATGATAACTATTTTTATTTACTTAATTTATTTTGAATCATGCTACTACTACTAAATATGATTAAATTGTTTTGCCCTTTGTGTTGTCAATTGTTGTGTATCATTACCTTGTAAACACATGTGAAAGATTTGAATTGAATTTAATAGTTTTTCTTTCTGTGAACTGAAGTATGAAAAGACGCTTCGTTTCGCTTCGTTCTCAGTGTGGCCTGCGCTTTAGGAGCTTCAACCCACACAAATCCTTACAAAATAACATTTTCGTCTATCGAAAACCCGATAATGCCAAAACAACAGCAGCTAACGAAATTGTAAGTCAAAAGATTGACGACAAACTTATTTTCGTTTGTTCATAAGAGGAAATACAGTTATGCGTGCGCTCAGAATGTTTTGTTAGGGCCCCGATCACACGAACTACAACGACATCACGAAAACGAGCACAATTTTTTTTTTTTTTCGTAGCATTTTCTGAGATAGGAACCTTTTGGACTCGCACAGGTCGTTATTATTATATTTTTGTTTTGTTTATAAAAAAATAATAAAATAAAAAATTGTTTTAAATACTGGTTTTTTGCTGTTTGTATTTCTTGTGCGTGTCCTAAAAAAAATATTTTTATTAGTTTCTTTCTTTTCTTTAATTTTTTAATGAAAATGAATAGTCTATTCATACGGACCACATTTGGCCGTCAAAATAAACCGTGTGGGCGTTGTGGTTGCCACGCGTCGAAGCCACAACGCAACCACAACCTAACCACATCGCAACTACTAGCGACAATGCAACCATAACTGCAAGAAGTTGCAGCGACACTATTCACATCTATCCACTGCAAGCTTGCGCACATTTTGTCGCTATGATGTGATGTGGTTGTGCTACGTGTGAACGAGCCCTTACGAGATTATAACTCGATTGCTGGCTTACCGATACACTGGCTCATTGCTTCGTACCTTCTGATGGAACAAATTGGATAATGTAGCTCTTTGTTATGTATGTGACAGTATTATTTTATTAGAGTAACGTGTGTCAAAGGTAACGTTTGGGTTTTCTGTCTCTCCCGAATTAGGTTTCGGGACATTGACGGGGGACACATTATGGTCGGCTGGGATTATGTTTTTTTGGCATTTGTTTGTTTTCTATTTTTTTTATTAGATGGCAAGGAAAGCCGATGTCGACTATTCTGCTAATGACTAAAGTGCATTCAAAAGAAATGGGCACGATAAAATAAAATAAAAATCAGGAATAAAACAACTGAAGACACAAGTAAAATTCTTCGATTGATTCATTTGAACACAATCTAGATTTTGTTAAGTTAGTACGGGAGTTTGTCTTTTTTATACTGTCCACCTAGTATTATTATATATTTATGTATATATACTTTATTGAACACCAAAAAAAAAAAAAAAAAACAAACATTATAAAATATACCATTGGCGGCTTCATCGTTTTCTGCGATCTCTTCCAGGCAACCTTCGAATGAACAGTAATTTGCCTGGATTGCCTGGACATAAAATAGGGCCGTCGTTGGTGCAAATTATAAGTATATAATATGCTAAAAAAGATACACATATTATGTAGGGATGTCGATTTCTATATTTAAAAGAGTGTCCTTGGAGTTTCTTGCCTGATCTTCTCCATAAAGATCTACGTTTTGGAATGGGCTACTAGCTTCAACTTTCTGACTAACTGACGCGACTATTTGACAATTCAAAAGTGCCTGTAAATGATTTAATTGAAATAAATGCTTTGAGTTTGAGTTTGATTTCCTATACTGTATTCGGGTCATTGTAAAACGTAAGCGCAATTTCGTTACGTGGTGTGTGCTTGCGTGTCGCCGAGATTGGGTAAGAAAGAACACGTGGAATTGTAGGTATCCTAAGTCATTAGGTTCCGTGCAAGACTACTACGTATATACTGGCTGGGCAATCAGCTTCTTTGGGTCACGGGTAAGCTTTCAATATGGAGCAAATATTCATACACTGATATAGTTGTTCCTGCCATCTAATTACGCAACACATTTTCGTAAACGATTACGACTAATCTGTTTCATTTTGACAGTTCAACAACATTCATTGCGTTATTTACATTGTTGAGCAGATTTTTTTTGCGAGCTTATGAAGCAATGGATAGCAATCTGTTTCAAAATGATTTAGATTCTGATTGATCTTGTATTACGGAATGAGGGTCCTGGTCTGGCTGTTTGTAAATTAGTTTAACTGAGAAATTCATAGCATGCGGCACAATTTTTTTTCTCAGATGGGCCGGTCTCTTCTGTTCTCAAGGTCACACAGCCTCCCACACTGTATCATTACATACATATCATACAATAAGTGTCAATTTCCCGCGACATTTCCTTTTCTACCCACGGTATGACACGGGAAAGAAAACCCGGTCTTCGTAACACCCTCGTTGTTGTTATTAGATTACTTTGAAGGTAAAGTCGGCTGAGAGCATACGTGTGTTTGTAAATGAGCTTAGAACACCGCATTGGTACAGTGCGCGAAGAATAACAGACGATCTATGTTAGGTGAAATAGGATATGGTTTTTTTTGTCTGGTAAAGACGATCAATTTAGTTTTATTTATAGGATTTTTTTGCAGAAATTAATAAGTCTTGTAGGTATATATACACCTTGGTGTATCTTGATACACAACGTAGATTAAGAAAGAAAGACAGACAGAAAGAAAGAAAGACAGTCTTTCTTTCTTTCTGTCTTCCTTTTTTTCTCTACTTATTACTAATAATAATCTAATAAGAAAAACAAAAATTATTATCATGCGTTTGGAAAGTATGCAGAGGGCTACAGGCATGTCAACAATAATAATAATCCATACATATCCATACATAACATCACACCTTGTTTTTCCGAAGGGGTGGGCAGAGGTGTCCCTATAGTACACCCACATAGAAGTTTAGTTATATAATTATATGTGAAGACGATACACCTAGAATAAGATTACTATACCACAATAGCAATAGTATACCGTGTGGTGCTGGACGTAAAGAATACCACCATCCCATTTCTTCCCGTGGTGGGTGTCGTAAAAGGCGACTAAGGGACTTACTAGAGAATGGGCAGTAGCGTTCTCTATGCATTTTAACACCATAATGCGATCGCCAACCCGCCTGCCAAGCGTGGCGATTATGGCAAACCCCCCTATTTGTGGGAGGCCTATGTCCAGCAGTGGACGACTTTCGGCTGAAATGATGATGATGAATAGGTAAAAATAATATAAAATGGACCAACGAAAACAAAAGATGAAAAAACTACGAGGTCGGCTATGCTTTAAGGGTAGTCCGAAAATCTTGATAATTGGTCTAACAACAGAATATTGAATTATCGATATTGCTCCGTGGAAAGTATTGATTCCTACCTATTCGGTCACACATGTCTGGAAACCCTATAAAAGCTGGGAAAAGTCAAATGAAAATAACGAAATATATTGCTAACTAAACTAATTTGAAAAGTCCAATACAATCCCTAAACTTACTTAGCAATATGATTACAAAACCTCAATCGAAAAACTAAAACAATGAAGATCACACAAAGGTCAGAAAAAGCTTAGGCAGGGGTCCCACGGTTCAGGTCCAAGATATCCCGAACGTGTTTAATTTTCTTTTTGCTTTTTTAAACGAACTAAAGAGGTAATATAAGCTTCTGTTATAAGGGACACTTCTTTTCATTACCCCCGAGACGCGTTGCCTGCGCCGTAGATACGTACAATCACGCTCACAAGTGTTATATGAAAAGATCTTTTATTTCCTTTGTGAAATGGCGTTTTGTATGCCGAGTACTGTAGTGAGAATTCGACTTGAATGCCTTTATAACTAGCAGGAGATTTTATCTTAGAATAATAATCGACGGCGGCTACGTAATCAAAAATTAAATTGATATCGAGTTGTCGAGCTTCATTTCATAAATTATTTAAGAGAGATAGATACCATTGTTGCGCTGTCAATAACCACTTTAAGCTTTTTGTTTCATTAAACATTTATATTTTATAGTGAAAATAAATATGAATTTTAAGTACTAAATAGTATTTATTGCCATTAGTCAATTGTCGGTTTGCCAATATAAATCGGTGAAATAATGTGTTGTATTGTTTAATTTATGATAAGTAACTGATGTTTTACGATATTTTGGGAACATAATGTGTTTAAATTTAATCAACTTCACGGGGAATTACGCTTGCATTGTTAAAAATTGTGTTTTTATGGACGTTTCATGCTTTTATGAGACTTGTCTGCAATAAAAGAAAATAGTTGGTGTGTTATTTATTCATTGTGCGTGTTTTATGCTGAAAGATGTGGCTATTATTACACATCATTACTTTCACTGTATAATTGTTGAAAAGGCTGCTTTTTTAAATATTCAAAAGTGCATTATGCTATCGGCACGTCTCTATATTCTGCCACTTGGTTCATCTAGTTCCCCAGGTTTTTGTTTAAAAATATTGACTTACACTTCGAATATTTAGTTACCTATATCGATGTGGGCAGATACACGTGTAAGATAATTAAGCAATTTATTTGGTTCAGTTTTAAACCCACATGAACGAGTAAGTAGATAATTTATTCATAGATGGACAAATTATAAAATATTCCTTATTATGTACACCATAAAAATTTGAGATATAAATATAGAAAATTTACAGGGAGTGACACAATGGGCGGTCTAATCGCTAAAAGCAATCCTTAAAATACAACCGTGTGCTAATAATAATAATCTAAAACATAATCATCATAAGCTCCAGTTAATCATGATTTAATATCCAAATACTAGCTATACCTACTTAATCGGCCCTTAAAAGGTTCATGTATTAACACCTGTCTGCCTGAAAAGTTTCGCAAGGTTGATAAAATTTGATTTATCAATTAGTAACACTCAAAGTTATCCGAATAATTTTGTGACATTTATCAAAATGCTAAGTTATGGCCTTCAAAATTGACGTTATTCAAGAAAAATAATAAGGTGGCGGCGTTTGTTCTGATTATGGCCTCGCATCAAAAGATCGTTTTACAATTTTAGGTAGACATTGGACAAAAACAAGACTATAACAAAATAATTATGATAGGTTTGTTTATAGTTCCAACAACATATATGAAAAGTTAAAACTATTGTTGTTTCTGGCACAGGCAACGTTAGGAATACTAATTATTATCCTAGCTCCCATATATAATGTAAATGATAAGGACTCATACATATATTATTACTAAAACTTTGACGGCGCTGTAAAGAGGTATGTTTTCTGGTACCTACTTTTAAACAAGTAGGTACTAAGTCTCAATAATAATTAAAAATATAGTACCTTAATAATAACGAAAACCAATTAGCAATAGTTAACGATAAGAGAATGACGCAATATTTAAAGGAAAAATGTATACATATACATAGCTACGAACGTGGTCCCCGTACGTAATCCAATTTACTTTAAATTTTAAAATATATTATAAGAAATATATTCCCCATTTCAAAATAGAGCTGTTCCGATTCTTGCACCTCTGAAAATAATTCCCACATTGGAACAGTAAACATTTTTATAAAAATCTCAATACGATTTTTCGAACTCCGTATGTGCCTGACAGTACGAACGTGCGCTGTACAACCCGAGAAGAAATCGCAATTCTACGCGACTGTACCACGTCTGGTCTCTGAGATAGTGTTAACTAGCCCGTCGGAAGACAGCTTTATAACAAAAAAGGCGATTGCCTGTACCTTCGAGACGGACGTCGAATTAATTTAAAACGTTGTGTTAATTTTTAGCTGTTGTTGTTAAATTTAAATTTAAAGTTTAAACAGAAATATCCATTTTAACTTTAGCGGACCGAAGGTACTGTTTACAATAGCGTTTTATTTTATTCGCCTCCGCTTTTGTTGTCTGACGATTTTCTTTTACGGTTCTGGAATTATTGTGCGACTTGTAATCTCTTAGTTTTTCTCTTGAATATATTTTTTCGTTTCGTTTCGGTTTTACGTTTTAGGTTATTCAGTACTTTCTTGCTGGTTTTACAGTTTTTGCTTAAGTCTTGTCTCATTAGTGCTTGTCAGATAGATTTTTTTCTGCGGTTAGCTTTTTAAAAGTGACACGGTGCTTTTTTTTTGCGATGGATGAGTAAAATGCTGGGAACAAAAACCTTTTACTTTATTCTAGAATTTTCTCGACACAAAGCAAGTGTTTGCTTTGAGATTTCAAGTTCTTTTATTCATGATGATGGTATATGCTCGTGGGTAAGTAATAACAGCCGCACGGGTCAATCCATCAGGTTAAGCTACGCTTGCCGCGGTTGGTCCGTGGATGGGTGACCATCTTTACATACCAAGACTCCTCTGTGCCTTAGAAAGCTCGTTAAGTCGTTGTCCCGGCTGTCATTCGTGGATCTTTGACAGTCGTTACGGATCGTCAGAAGCCCGAAAGTCTGACAACCACAGTCTGACAACAGTCTTACTAAGGGGTGACGTATTACCCAATTACTGGATTGTGGAGGTCAGATCAGCAGTCGCTTCATGTAAAATACTGGTATTCAGCTGCATCCGTTAGACTGGAAGCCGACCCTAGCATAGTTGGGAAAAGGCAGATTGAATGGTAGATGTTCGTATTGTTGAGACATGCAACTTTTATTTTACATTTAAAACCCAACAGTGGGCAAGATACAACCTACTAATCACTCTAAAAATCGAAAATGAAACTTAGGTCACACATGGTGGCAGGGACATCGACGCGCAAACTGTTACCATGGATTTAGTACATGATTCTGAAACCCCCTTGCATTGAATTTTTTTGGCGGTTATAAAAAAAAACTGCTATCTCTCTTCTAAACTCTCTCTCTTATAAAAGAGCATGGAACCTACGCGGTCAAAATGTATGGAACAGCAGATTTTTTTTTAATAACTGACGAAACATTTGAACGCAGCGGTGTTCAGGGGGCCTACTCCCTAAGCGAAATTTTTTGTTTCGGCAGTCGTTACGGGCGCTTCGATCTCCGTCTCACTTGCAGACATACCGTAAGTGGGGAGGAGAGCGAAGCGCTCGTAATGACGGCCAAAACCACGGATTTCTCTTAGGGATTAGGCCCCCAGAATCGTGTGTCTAAATCAGGTATCAGTTTTCGCGTCGATGTCCCTGACACCCTGTATATTCACAGCAACATAAGCAAAATATTATGAAAGAAACTTATCATGAAAACTTCAACAAGTAAAAAGTACTTAACTAACCAGCTGATAATACGGAACATGAGAAACTTTTCTTACTTGAAAACAAGTACTAACTGGCAGTACGTGTATCTACCGGTACAAGTACTTGGAACTGACACAGAACATAATATTAAAGAAACCCCTCACCTTGTTACTTGGCCGACCCAAATACATACATACTTGTAACAAAGTTTCAACATCTTATAGAACTTACTAGAAGTACTTGTAGTAAGTTCTATGAGATGTTGAAACTTTTGAGACTGTTGAGACCCGTACGGGTCTAACGAAAAACATCGGGTGAGATCGGGACAGAAAAACCGACCGCACGATTTTTTGTTGTTGTTGAAAAGTGCATCTTCATTGATATTGCGTTGAGGCATGCTAAGTTGTGGTGTATGGTAAAACTCTGCATAATATTGCTTTTGCAATATCCTTAGGAAGTGATTTGAAAGGAATACCTATTTGTTACCTAGATGGCGATGGCTTTACACCGCGTCAAACAAATTATCCAAGTTTTTCTGTTACTAAATAATACTGAAACTCAAAACTGTTCAAGATAAAAGCAAGATTCTTTTGTACATTATTATTTAGATAACATTTAAAGGCAATCCTCTGTAGCCACAACGTTAATTTATATTGTGAAGTTGACATAAACTTCTTAAAGAAACACTTTAATAGAAAATACCTATTCTCTGCTAAAATGAATTACGTAAACCGAAATTGTGCCTTTGTTTGAATATCGCAAAAAATAATAATTACTTTACAAACTACCTTTGAGTTGGTATCAAATTTTTCTTCAACAAAACTCATTTTGATTAAATATCAACTTTTATAAATGTCCGACAGACGTGACCTTGTCACAATTATGGTTTAGATAACATTTTGCATAATTTATTATACAAGGAATTCACGACGGTGCTCCCTAGAAATTATAAAATCATTCTCGTGAAGGTGAGTTATCTTTCTGTGCACTGACGTGTAACATAGGAAACGACAAGTAGCAGAAAAGTATTTCGCTTGAAACTCTAAGTGAATTGGATTTGAAGCGAGATGAAAGTCAGATAAGTTATGTACAACTATTAGGAATAGAATGGACAATACGATATTTATCGTCTTTTTATTCACTTGTATTTGTTATTTACGTTTATTTAGTTTTAAATATTTATACGTTTTTTCTCCTTTAAATATTCACCAACGAATGGCCGTTTTCACACTGCGAGACATATCGTCCGTCAGCTCGGACGACAACGATAGCAGCCGACAATATCGGGACGTTATCGGTATGTGACTAGATGTAACCAACAGTTTATTGTCACGCGGTATGCCACAGCAGCCTCGACTATTAGCGTTGCGCTAGCAAAAGCTTACATTGCAACGCGATACCAAAAGTGTAATAGTGTTTTTGAGTTAATAATGGCAGCAAGGAACAAGTCCACTGTGTCGTCCACCGATATCGGCACGACAATCAATGTTGGCGACGATACCGTTGACTTCACCGACATAGTGTCGAAGCATTTAGTAGTAATTATATGTATGTAAATATCGTGCCTTATCGTTAACGTCCGATGTGAAAACGGCCTATTCATAAGAAAATATTTCACGACATCCCCGCCGAAAATTCGCAAACTAATTAAAACATAAGAACATCGCATCTCATAATCCCGAGTGTCCCGACACTACACACTAGTGTCTCCTTGCCGACGGTGTCTCGAGAGCACTCTACGACACCAAACGAGTACACAGCCGAGCCGCAGAGAGCGCTTTAATTTGGATCAAAATATGCTTGATTTTTTAATGAATACCTCGCTAGGGATTCGCTTTTTTTCTTCGTCTAAATTGAATTTATTCAGTGACGCGTTCCACCGTTCCTTTGAGTCAATAAAAAGGGAAATTTTACATGTGCCCCGAAGATTAATAATGAGATTGGAGACATAAGAGTCTTATTAGGTAGGCTCCCCGAAGGAATTGATGAAATATTTCCTTTTTTCCAATCTTTAGAAATTTTGAAAGATACTTTAGGTCTTTCGTAAATGAAATTACACAAGAGAAACTTTGCTACTTTATTTCCCTTAAAGGCCCTGTATTGACATGAACAGAGATATGGTATCTATTAATTACGATTAATACTCATAATTTCTTCGAAATAACCAATCTTTATAATAAACTTATAAAGGCATTCACGTGAATGTGTTTTGAATAGCGATTAATTAATATACAATGCCTCCCATGGGCATGGGACCGACATCCGCGATATTTTTCTAAATATTCATGATTTTTTTTCGAAAATTAACTTTAAAAGAAAAAGAGGGGTATATCTTAATTTTGTTTATTTTTTATATTTTTTCTTATTCCCCTATGATTTTATGGACTTACAGTTGAGGTTTTTTTTTTTTTACAGTTTTTTTTTCTTAAATATCAGAAAAATACGGGCGGTCACATGCCCATGGGCGACATTGTATTTTAGAGATGGGAAACTAACTAGTGTACTCATATTGCAGTCATGCAGTCATGGTAGTCATGTTACCAAGCAAAAAATAACTCACCCTTCAAAATAACCTGGAATCACGAAACATTTTATTCCTTTATTTTCGAATTTTTATCTTTATTCTTAGAACTCGGCACGGGTTTTGCAAGGACGTCAAGCCCTTTATCAGATTTGAAACTTGTTCTCAACTTCCAAAACAATATTTTTTGTTCCGCAACGAGGACGAAATTTAATAATTCACAAAGTCTCGACCAATTCGGACGGACTTCATTCCGTTTTTCAAGGCTCTACGCCTGTCGGATGATACAATTAAGTAAACCCTGTAAACTTTCAGTTTCAGCGTCGAAATTTTGACGAATAACAATTTCTATGAGTCAAATTTGGCAAGTTCGCAAATTGTGTTCGTTGTATTGCAGCCAAAGGATTTTGATATATTTTTATTAATAAATATGAAGTTGATTTCTCTCGATAAATTAATAAGGAATTTTTTAAACTTTTTCTATTGAAAATAATCTGAAGACATTCTATCGATTGTGTGGAACCTTAAACACTATCTCTAAACAAACAGTTACTTTGTGATAAAACTTTCAAGATATACTCAGATGATTCCATATTGTAACAGGACACAAATTTGCTTCAGCAACGTCAAATTACCTCCTTAACTTTTCTAACTACCAATTTATCTTCCAACATAGCCATAATTCAACAGCCTGAAATACATACATGGTAGGCACAATAAGAGCTTCATTATTAGTCCATATATAACCGTGATGCGTGTCAGGGCAGACGTGGATTGACAAACATCTCCCGCGGCGATGCACGACGTTGCACCGGACAGATGGCGCCACTGGGAGAATGCGGTACCAAATGGACTTTTTGTACAGAATATATGGAGTAGCTTTGAAACAGGAGTACTATCATTTGTAAATTGTAGTGTTAGCTAGAGTAAAACAGTAGTTTACGGGCGCCAAAGGCAAAACCATATCATCTATGTATACAAATCTAAATCTGGTTGTTTTTATTCTAAAATCTTTATCAAACTAGGTAGAAAGAATTGAACATTAATAGATAACTTTTAATTGATAGAAATTATAAGAAATAATACTAGTGGATTTGAGATTAAGATTTAAGCTTACTTACGCGGTTTAATAAGCAGCTGGTCAAAAGCGATACCCGAATCTACATTAAAAAAAATATCAATAACTTTTACCTTACAATTCAAATCCTTTAGAACTACACTTCAAAGGGTTCACATAAGAAAACCACCAAATCAATTGGCAGAAAACTCAAACAGGAAATCAAGCATGAATGATTGCACCAAGTAAGGATGAAATTGTGTGAACCGATGTTAGCAACACCAGAGGCGTTTTTAATATAAAACAAACGTAACAAGCCGACGATACTGATAGGAAGCGAAATTACACCTCGTCTCAACACAAACTGCTGTAATCACAAACAATTTCAAAGCGAAGAAGATTGCTGCGATTCGCAATATTGTAAGGGAGATGATTCAAGGTTTGGGCGTGAGCGGATTTTGGGACTAACTTTAAAGAATTACCGTATTATTTTATTCTGTATGAAATTTTAAATGTTTTCTCGCTGCAGCTAGTATTTGCAACTAAGCGCCACGTAGTGAATATGATAGTTAGGAATTTTTATTTGGCGGTATCTGTGCATAAAGATACCAATACTCATTAATAACCATTTGATGTATGATTCTCTATAGCATCAATATTTCTTTAAAGAAGAAACATAAATACGAAGATTGATTTACTCATTGAATCGCTACAGTCAGCCGCTTGAACGTTCCCCCACCCAATGGCTTATAAGCAAAAGGAGAGAGATCTCTTAAAGTGAAAATACAGATTGCGACTTTACAAAATGTGAGTACGTAGTTATTTTCTCGTGAAATAAACTTAGCCCGTTGATGGTACACCCCCGGGCCACTCGGTTCCCGCCAAATTTTATTGTAATAAGGGTTAATCAGGAACTTTGTTAATTAGGCCAGGCGAAACACGGTGCGAACTTTCACTCGTAAAAATGTGCAGTTTAGCGTACGCTGTTGTGATTTTAATTTGTTTCTCGTGTAAGCCTTATTAGTGAATTATTTGTTCAAGAACCTGAACTTTGAAAATACGTTACGTCATATTTCATATGAACTCACTTGCTTACGGCCGTTAATATGGCATTCAGACTAGCTCACCGTCCATGGCATCATTTTCGTAATACGTGTTGAGCTAGTAACGTGTTTGTTCTAGAGTCGTGTATTGTATTCTCACCTGTGCCTCTGTTACTCATAGCTGTGTGAGAATCGATTTCTTAAACTCCATAAGCTTTATTAACTCCCGGAAAATGTACAGTCAACTGGACGTCCATGGTAACACTTGTACTAGCAAAATCACCCTTACTGCTCCGACATAAAGGCGCGGTCAATGTCAAATTGTTACCACTGATGTGTGGTTGACTGTATCCACCTACTGTATGAGTTTAGTACTAGTATGTTTTTTTAAAGATCATTACTACGACCAATTTAATAGCAGCAAGCTTGAATCAATGTCATAGCCCATGTAAACAATATTAACTACCTAGTACTGCCTCAACTCACATAATTATTTTATACCTTCAAAAACAAGAAAATGAAAAACACGTTCACAGAAAATTGACTTTCAAGAGGCATTATACTCAATCTAAATTCTTCTATTGAATATGTTCGTGTAATATGCGAGTACTCGCGAAAAGCCATTGCATTCAAGTTTATATTCGTTGTGACGCAAATTCGATTTGTTGCATCGAATAGAGTACTACATTCTATTTATTATGACTATATTTTGTTGCGTTTTGAGCAGAAATATTTGAATGTGGGATGACAGTTTTCACTGTATTTCCTGGTGGTGCTGTGAAATTTGTTCGGTTGAGTTTGATAGGCAAATAGTTTACAGTATATGAGATATTAGGTTTGTTATGGGGTGTGGGTTTACTTTGTATTTTTATTGTTGCTTGGGTTCGATGTACTCGTACGATTAACTTGTTATGGCGTTTCTAAACGGGTGTCTTAGGGGAAATTTCACTGAAATCCGCACTTAATAGGGATTTTGATTTGGGAAAAAATACTATTTAGTCCGTCAGTTATATAATAAAAAAATATCAGACACGTATTTTTTGCTTTAACATATTAATAAGAAATTATTTAGATATAACGCATTAAAGTTGGGGAGTGGGAGCTCGCTACGGCACAAGTTGGTATAAAATGTACCGTAGAGTGACGTCTTGCTACATTTTAACTCAATGTATTGCCGTAATCTTTTGATTACAAAAAAAAGAAAAAATACGTGTCCAATATTTTTTAATAAAATATTTGGTGGACGACTTTTGGTGATTTATCAGGGTTTTAAGTCAGTTGTAATGTCTTTCAAATTCTTGAAATGAGTTAGCACCAATCAATCAATCATCTCTGCCAATAGCAGTCCACTGCTGGATGTAGTCCCAAGTGGCGCCACAACATGAGTGTCTGTGTGTGTGTAATTAACAGCACTAAGTAGAAAGAGAGAAATTAGAGTAGAGAGAGTGACTAGAAATTCTCCTCCTCTCAAAAAATGCTTTCTCACATTTTTATTAAATTCATTCACCTCACGTTTATAACCTCCAATGACGAATCCTAACTAATATTATAAATGCGAAAGTGAGTTTGTTTGTTACGCTTTCACGCTAAAACGGCTGAACGGATTTGGATGAAATTTGGCACATGGGTAAACCAACTTGAAGAAGGACATAGGATACTGTTTATCCCGATATTCCCACGGGATCGAGAGTTATGCGAGTGAAACCGCGGGGCGCAGCTAGTTCTAATATAAATTAATGGTACTAATATTTGCAATGGACATTATTTAGCCTAAAGCCGTTCGGCAACCAATCGTCGTCAAGCTTATTTTGGCCTATTTTCTAGTTAAATGATTTATTGTTCACTGTGTAATGAGAAATTATGGTTCGTTGTTGATTTATTACTGGTTTAATACCGTTACTGGTTTAATAAAGGGTGGAAACAGCACTCAATCATATATTTTCATATTTCATCAGAACGCTGTTTTTCATTTTAATTGACTCATTGGGACTGGTACGCTCAAGTTCACGCCACATAATTTCTCTTCAAGTTTTCAATATTTTGCCTGATTATACACGATGTTAATGAGAATTGTAATTACTCAATATTGAAGATAATCAAATATTAATAAATTGTGTTTTATATTGATTCTGCTCCTTGATTTTACGCCTATATGAAGCACAATTACGCTGTTCGGTAGTAACCTCAGATATCGACATTATTTCCATTGTAACATAGAAACTTTTTGGAAAAATATAACCTTGTTAAAAGTATTACGTATGTTGGCACGTATACATGATATAGAAACGTAAACAATATTAATAAACAGGCAAAGTTATTTTAGTTTAATAGAACGAGACTAATTAACATTGAAATTTTGCCTTTAGTGAAATTTTGATTTTTGAGGGTGGGAAATCATCAAATGACTTCTCCCGCTCTGGGCAGAGCGAGAGGGTGTGTCAGACTTTTACTGACTAAAACCCACCCGTGTTCCTTCCGTTGCCTGTGTGCCGGGGCCGCGTTATCCCTTTCGGACAAACCCGCAACCCCAGCAGGCCTCAGTAACAACCTGGAGTCTGTATTACTGCCCCATTAATGGCAATAGACTCGCCCTCTTTAACATATACTATCGAAGAAGTTCATATCTAACCACCGTAAGGACTATTCATGCTTGCAGCGCGCGGCGGCTATAGAACCGGGCCGGTAACAGATGTGGTCATCGTGTTCACGGGATTTTGTTTTGAAACTGGTTAGATATGAACTTCTTTCGTAGCACTTAAAAATACCGTGGGTGGTGGCTCAGAGGTAACGGCAGTGACTTACGAGTTGTTGTCGTCGGTTCGAACCCAGGCAGGCGCTTTACTTTGTGTAAATGATTTCATCACCACTGCTCTCAAAACGGTGAAGGAAAACATCGTGAGGAAACCGGCATGTCCTAGAACCCTCGAATTCGAAGACATGTGACATCTACCAACTCGCACTGGGCCCTCGTGGTAGATTACAGTCTACTCCCTCATAAGTATCCCAGCAGTGGGAAAATTATAGGCTGGTAAGCTTATGCTTATGCTAAACATACCGTGATATTGTTTTAGCCTAAAGAAGATCTCTTGTGTACCTACATATTATGATTTCAGTTCATAAAAATCTCCAGCCAAACAAATATTCGACAATAAACAGACCCATACTTCAAACCAACCCCCGATGGACCTGCTGGGGTTGCGGGTTTGTCTGAAAGGGATATCGCGGCCCCGGCACACAGGCAACGGAAGGAACACGGGTGGGTTTTAGTCAGTAAAAGTCTGACACACCCTCTCGCTCTGCCCAGAGCGGGAGAAGTCATTTGATGATTTCCCATCCAAAAAAAAAAAAAAAAAAAAAAAAAAAAACCCCCGATGGAGCCATTACAATTTTTACTATCAATATTCTGTTCGAATAAGAACTCTGAAAGGGTTGTGTGTCACAAAATATGTTAAGAGGTCCAAGTTTTAAACAAAGTTTGTCCGGAGCGCCGGCGCCGATCGATACGTTTACTCGGTCGGTCCAAAATGTGGGCCAAACACGAACGCGCGACGTAAACGTATGGTAAATTAGAAAGATTTTTAAATGGAAATTACTATTCTTTAGCATTTTGGTTAAAAAAATTGTGACATGCACAGTTACGTCGCGTCCTATTTAAAAGCGATCGTCGTCGCGCAAATAGATGATCGTTCGAATTTTTTGTTCGGTGAACGTGAACACGTGGTCGCGCCAACAGAGGGCGCTTTCCGGTTTTTCAAACAAAACGTGACACAATATTTCTCATTATGCACGCGACCGATCGGCCGTAGTATCACCCATATCCAGGGCTAACACCCTGGATATATAGGTGATATGAGATATCAACGCACAAACTCTTACCATGATTCTAGACCGACTCGTAGTAGATATTTATCGCCGGATATTAAAATAAAATACTGCTGTTTCATTCAAAAGTGCAATACCTACACGATCAAAATGTATGGAACCGCAGTTTAAAAAAAACAACAACCATACATTTCAGAGAGTATTTATGGTAACATTTTGCGCTTCGATAGCTCTTTATGAATAAAGTCTTAAAGTAAGTAAATATTATTTACGAAAGGAGTATTTTAAATTTTAAAATCGTTCGAATTTACATTACGTTTACGTCGCGAGTTTGTGCTAGGCCGACTGTTCGATGCATAGTTTGCTAGCATTGTAAACGTTCGACAAAGGGTTGAGGTATATTCTGCAGTGTTATGTTGATCTTTTATTTCATAGTTCACTTGTTCAAGATCGTTAATTTTCTAGGAATTTTATCTCGAGATTGTTGGAAATGTTTTCACAACAATCTCTGAAAGAATTTGTTGGGAGTTTGTACTTATCCGTTTTTTTTTTGTTCTTAAGAAATTTTCTTAAGCTTTTTTTTTGTCTTTCCCACTGCTGGGCAAATGTCTGAAACTCATACTCAAAGCATTTATTTCAAATAAACCAATTACAGGCACTTTTGAATTGTCAAGGGGTCAATCAGTTAGAAAGATGAAGCTAGATGCCCATTTCAAAGCGTTGTAGGTACATATGGAGAAAAACGGAGTCTGAGTATCTAACGAAAATTTTCATCGATTGTAAATTCAGTATTTTTACTAAGTTTATTAATTTAATTTGCCTGAATTTTTACACCATGGTCTATGCACTACCATTCCTATAAGCACACTATCCAAAAGTCTAATGCGACATATATCGCTAAATTTAGTACCATTACCCACAAAAGCTCCTGGAAATAATATGGCGCAGTTTGAGCTCAAATTACAAGGGCTCAGCGAGATATGATTGGTGCAAGTCACAAGCGGAACAGCTTGCTGACTACGTAATGATAATTTTGTTTGTAGTATTTAGTTGGTTAGTCTAGTTTAGGCAATTTTTATGAATGAATGAGCTAATATTTTTTGAATAAACCGATGACCTTGTGAAGGTCGCCGGAATGTGTCGCTGGATGTGAGCTCAGAACCGGTCAAAGTGACGGTGTTTAGGGGAGGCCGTCAGCAGTGGCCGTCTTTCGGCTGAAATGATGATGATGATGATAGAGTTAACCGTATTTGCAAAACCATGACCCCGTTATAATAAACGTGAACGTGTGACGGACACTGACACATCGAAAAATTATGTAAATATGAAATTTATACTGGTTGAAATTTATACTGGTTGAAATTTATACTGGTTGAAATTTATACTGGTTGAAATTTATACTGGTTGAAATTTATACTGGCTGAAATTTATACTGGTTGAAATTTATACTGGTTGAAATTTATACTGGTTGAAATTTATACTGGTTGAAATTTATACTGGTTGAAATTTATACTGGTTGAAATTTATACTGGTTGAAATTTATACTGGTTGAAATTTTAATGACTCAGCGTTTATTAATAACAGGTTTTATTAACAAGGGTATACGTGCATTGAAAAATATGGCAAACTAGGAAAAAAATTGTAGCAAAAGAGCAGTCGTCTAAAACGCTTGTGACTCCAGAAAAGATTTTTCAAGACAAAGTAAGTAATGAATTCATGTGGGTGTACTATAGCCTCTGCCCAACCCCTCGGGAAATACAGGCCTTATGTAATGATAATGATGATAGGTACCCAACCTATCATCGTCATCATCATTACATCACGCCTCACTCAATTCCGTTTCCTCCTCACCCGACGTGTTGACTCGTCTCTTTTAAATCAAAATACTATCGATCTGCCTATCCTTTTCCCAACTATGTTGAGGTCGGCTTCCAGTCTAACCGGATGAATACCAGTATTTTACATAGACCGACTGCCTATCTGACCTCTACAACCCAACAACCCAACAACTGGGTAATACGATACCCCTTGGTAAGACTGGTTGTCAGACTTTCGGGCTTCTGACGACCCGTAACGACTGTCAAAGATCCACGAATGACAACCGGGACCAACGGCCTAACGTGCTTTCTGAGGCACGGAGTAGTCCCCGGCAAGCGTAGCTTAACCTGATGGATCGACCATGCGGCTGTTATTACTTAGCCACAAGCTCCTCCTTTTTAAATCAAAATACTAACCTAATTAATTATACATTTCCCGGCCGCCATTCTTCCGTAATTTGCACTACACCCTAAGGCTTTGTTTCAAGTGGTCGCATTTATTCCCCGCATGTCCGAGTCCACTTTAATTACGGACAATTTATATTCAGATTAACGCAGACGGCAGGTGCTGTCGTGGTCTTATGGTCTCTATTATTCACCATAGGATTTTAATGGCGGAGTATCGAAAATCATAATTTGTATCGACAAAAATAAAAGATTTTACTGAAATTGTGATTGTATTAGATTTCAACAGACACAAATGTTATATAAATATTAAAAACGGCAGAATTAAGGCGAATGCGCCAGGGTATGCCGCGAAATTATTTCTTTCTTACGTTCTTTGAAATTTTCTGGCCAGTATCGGGTTAAGTATTAGTCATTTAATCATTTGTTTAACATACGAGTAGGTGTACAATAATGATGGTATATAAATAATAAAATGTTCGCTATGTTATGTCACAGGGCGTACAAATGTTTGTAATTTAGTAATCAAGTCTCAATAACTGAATTAAATAAGTCTGAACAATAAAAAACAATTATAAAAAATCACACATTTCATATTACAAAATTATTGATGATAAATAGCAATAGATATCAATGTCAAAAAAAGAGAAAAAAGAAAATGAAAATAAGAAATATAAACAATACAGTAAATATTTCTATTTCAAACACAAATACTGAAAACAAATAATAAGGCTATGTTAATATACAATACTAAAGTCAATATATACAAAACTGATGTCAATATACAATACTAATGTCAATATACAATTATTGTAAGTATGTTAATCAAAATATGATTCGCGAAAAGTACCTATGTATTTGAAGAATTATAATCATCAATTCAACTCTCCAAATTCATATTACCCTATTGAATAACCATTTCCTGAGGTCATGGCATTTGAGGCCAATTCTAAATTCGAGAGCCAAATGTATAGCTAATAGTGCACCTACATTTCAGCAGCTATGTCTAAGTCCCATGTAATAGAGACTAAAGCTATTTATGGTGAAAACGTTTCATGAGCATGAAACCATACATTTTTGAAGGCACAGAAAAAACGGTTATTGATTTTTATATATCAGTTGTAACTACTACTAATTTACTATTACAGGAATATTTGGCAAAACTCAATGCAGACACGGAAAAACTACTACAAATTTTAAAATAAAATTTCTTCTGCCTACTCTAATATAAGTCTCTTCCTTTACCTAATTAATATTAGTCTCCACTTTATCTACTTTAATATTATTCGTTAATTTATTTAAACATAATACCTATATCTTGCATAATCTATTTTTAAAATAATATACCCAAATAGTTACTCTTTAAGTCATTACAAATATTTATTTAAACTTCTCGCACATGTTACACGCAGCTGCATAAGGGGAATCGCCCACTCAGCACTCAATACTTTTATTATAGAAACATACGCTGCAAAATTAACGAACGACGGAAACGGCGAGCTGAGATAGCACTTTGTGACGCACGGACCTAGTTTACCCAATTATTGTAACTCTGTAAAATTCCATTCCATATTCATACTTCGAATAGGCACTTAGGCTAAATTAAGATATAATTAATGTAATTCTTTTATTTAAAATAAATTAAGTAAAATCATTTTTGGTTTTTTTAAATCATCCGTTTGCAGCTAACGTAATTGGCGCAGTCGGTAGGATATTCGCGGGCCGGTTCGCAAGCTTTAGGGATCTCTAATATCGATATCCGCGTACGCGAATCGCCTGGGTGGCTATCGAGCCCCGGCACCGAATATCCGAATCTACGGTCCAGCTGCAGTTCCGGAAGGAGAATCAAGACTTCGATTCACGAGATAACCAGAGATGAAAAATTTGTGAGTACACTTGAATTGTTCCTGTGTTGCTTCCTTTTTAGCCCTTATACCACCCCCCAACTTCCAAGATTTTTCACCCGAAAAATTCCAATTCCCAGGAGCCCGCATCTCGTACGGCTCGCTGGAGTACTATAGATAATAGTAGAGATTTAAATAGTGTTAGTGAAGTTAGTAGTATAAATAGCGTAGATATGGCCCACGACCCAGATACAATTTTCAAGACCCTTCGCATGGTCCCGGAGTTCGATGGGAACCCAAACGTTTTGACTAGGTTTGTTAGAATATGCGATCAAATAGTAACCCAGTACGTTAGTAATGCCCCAGGTAGCGAGTTAGACAACTTATGCTTATTAAATGGTATATTAAATAAGATAAAAGGCTCTGCCGCTAGTACCATTAATTCCAACGGCATACCTGATAGTTGGCTAGGGATTAGGACAGCCTTAATCAACAATTTTTCGGATCAACGGGATGAAACAGCTTTGTATAGAGACCTTTCTTTAGCTACGCAAGGAAATAAGACACCTCAAGAATTCTATGAGGAATGCCAAACTCTGTTCAGTACGATGATGACGTATGTAACACTACACGAGCCAATTCCTACTACAGTAGAAGCGAAACGTACATTGTATAAAAAAGTAACTATGCAGGCTTTTGTAAAAGGATTAAAAGAACCATTGGGGTCCCGTATAAGATGCATGCGCCCCGATACTATTGAAAAGGCCCTTGAATATGTACAGGAAGAACTTAATGTTATGTATTTACAGGAACGTAGTGAGTTTTCAAAATCCACTACCCAAAAGAATTCTAACCCAGTTCCTCCACGTAGTAATAATTTCGCAATACCAATTCCCAATTGGCCCAATCCCATAGGAATTAGACCCAACCAATTACCACCACCACAACCATTTAAGTTCAATCCTAACTTTATTAACCAGCAGCCTCAATATCGCATGCCTAACCGTACGCAGCAAATATTCCGTGCGGTACCTCAAAATTATAACGCTCAAAGTAACATGTTCCGTTTGCCACCTAGAAACATTCCGGCGCAAAATCAAAATCAAGGTCCTAAACCTATGAGCGGTGTACAGCATTTTACACCTAGACCCATGTTATCTGGCCATAATTGGCAGAATTCAGGTAATCCGCCACCAACTAATTATTTTAAAAATCGTGAAATGAACATGAATGAATGCGCGTCATACGACGACTCATATTACCCGACGGAGTATTATTACGATCCGAACTGTTTTAATTACGATGACATTTATTACGATTATAGCCCGTTCGCTACATTAGAGTGCAACCATGATCCGACTTTAAGCGATGTAGGTGTTCAAGGTCAAGTTACAGGTTCAACTGAACCCCAGGCGGGTCCAAGTCAGGATTTTCAGGAGGCACGGAAATTAAAAAAGCCAAAATAGAATTAAATCTCCAAACTCAACGTCAGTTGCCGTACATACTAATATCGGAACCACCTTTAAAATTACTAATTGACACCGGCGCGAATCAGTCTTTTATAAGTCCAGAAGCTGTAGAGAAATATTTTCCGAATCTTCCCTTAAATTACGACCCGTTTGAAGTTACCAATGTACACGCGGTTACTAGAAATAATTACTCTATAAGTTTACCTTGCTTTGCGGAATTTAACGATCCAGAGTTCATTAAGTTATTTGTATATCGTTTTCATGAATATTTCGACGGTTTAATTGGTTTAGATTTGCTAACTAAATGGGAGTCTAAGATAGACTTAAAAGATCAGAGGTTAACAACACGCACATCATCAAATCCTATCCGTATGTATAATTCCTGCAATGTTAACTTATATGAAGACATAATACCTGCTCAATCTTCAAAATTAGTTAGAATACCGATCGACGTTCCAAATGGTGCAGCATTAGTTAGTGAACAGACTATATGCAATTGCATCGTACGCGAATGCCTTACTATTGTGGACAATAATCGCGGCTACTTAGAGATAGAAAATACGAGCCCGAATGATATTATAATATCACTAGACCGACCAGTGCACGCAAGTTTATTCAATATCGAGTGCACGCGTACCGAACATTGTACCACGCGGGTTCAAGAAGTGACAACGCGATTACGAACAGATCATTTAAATGAGGAGGAGAAAATCAACCTTATAGCTCTTTGCTCAAAATTTGCTGACGTGTTTTACATCGAAGGCGAAGCGTTAACCTTTACCAATCGAATAAAACATCGTATTAAGACCACAGATGAGGTCCCGGTTTACACAAAAAGTTACAGATACCCATTCATTCATCGCCAAGAGGTTAGGGAACAGATTTCAAAAATGTTAGATCAGGGAATAATAAAGCCTTCAGATTCAGCATGGAGCTCACCCATTTGGGTGGTCCCCAAGAAAATGGATGCCTCGGGCAAACAAAAATGGCGTTTAGTAGTTGACTTTAGGAAACTCAATGAAAAAACTATCAACGACAAATACCCTATCCCGAACATTAGCGATGTTCTTGACAAACTAGGTAGGTGCCAATACTTCACCACCCTAGATCTGGCTAGCGGGTTTTACCAGGTCGAAATGGACCCTCAGGATATTCAAAAAACAGCTTTTAATGTCGAACATGGACATTTCGAGTTCCTTCGAATGCCCATGGGACTTAAGAATTCACCATCCACATTTCAAAGGGTTATGGACAATGTTCTCAGAGGTCTCCAAAATGACATATGCCTAGTCTACCTTGATGACATCATCGTTTTCTCTACGTCACTACAAGAGCATATGACCAATCTCGAGAAAGTTTTCAATAGACTTCGGGAATCGAACTTTAAGATCCAAATGGATAAATCCGAATTCTTAAGGCATGAAACTGGTTACCTCGGACACATAATAAGTAGTGAAGGAATAAAACCTAATCCGGATAAGATTCATGCAATAGAAAAATACCCCATTCCAAAGACCCCAAAAGAAATTAAACAATTTTTAGGCCTTGTAGGTTATTATCGAAAATTTATCCCGGACTTTGCAAAGATTACGAAACCTCTCACAACTTGTTTAAAAAAAGGTAGAAAGGTTGTACTAGACTCCGAGTACATAAACAGTTTTGAAAAGTGTAAGAATCTCTTAACAAATGACCCCATACTACAGTATCCCGATTTTAATAAGGAATTCATACTGACAACAGACGCTTCGAACGTTGCTATTGGAGCCGTTCTATCTCAAGGACATATAGGTTCCGACAAACCTGTGTGTTTTGCATCCCGAACATTGAATGAAAGTGAGCTTAACTATAGCACCATAGAAAAAGAACTTCTTGCCATAGTTTGGGCCACCAAGTACTTTAGACCGTACTTGTTTGGTCGTAAATTTAAAGTATTAACAGATCATAAACCTTTACAGTGGATGATGAACCTTAAAGAACCCAATTCGCGATTGACTAGATGGAGGCTGAAACTTAGTGAATACGATTTCACCGTTATCTACAAGAAAGGTAAATCCAATACGAACGCCGATGCCTTATCTCGGGTGGAGATTCACAATGAAGATACTAACACCTTATTAGACGAATTATGTTCTTTGATTCCTAACCCATCAGAAAACCCGCCATCTGCGAACTCATCCACTGCAACTGCACACACCAGTCATGAACATCCCATATTAGAAATCCCAATCACAGACGAACCCCTTAACAGGTTCCATAGACAACTATGCTTTACGATAGTAGAAGATGTCAAACGCAAACCAGTAGTTACCAAGCCATTCGAAACTCACACGCGCATAGCAGTCCAGATATCATCATCTAAACTAGAACAAGATGTAGTCAACGCCCTCAAAGAGTATGTAAACCCAAAAGTAAAAACCGGTATCCTAATAAATCCACCTCTTGCCATGTATTCCATCATACCAGTCATACAGGACAAGTTTAAGAGTTCATCTATGAACTTAGTACTAGCTAAGATAGAATTAGAAAACGTTAAAGATTATCTACGTCAGCAAGAGATAATTCAACACTATCATGACGGCAAAACCAATCACCGAGGAATTACCGAATGTTATTTAGCCCTCTCAAGAAAGTATTACTGGCCCAAAATGAAAGACCAAATAACCAAATTCATCAATGAATGCATTATTTGCGGGCAAGCTAAATATGACCGGAGACCTATTAGACCCCAGTTTAATATTGTACCCCCGGCAACAAAACCATTCGAAATAGTTCATATGGATTTATTCACTGTTCACAATGAAAAATATGTTACATTTATAGATGTTTTTACCAAATATGGACAAGCATACCATCTTCGAGATGGCACGGGCATTAGTATACTTCAATCATTATTACAATATTGTACCCACCATGGAGTTCCCTTAACTTTAGTGACTGACAACGGAACGGAGTTTACCAATCAACTGTTCCTAGAATTCACACGCCTTCACAAGATAAACCATCATAGAGTTTTACCGCATTCGCCTAACGATAACGGTAACATCGAACGCTTCCATTCAACTCTCCTTGAACATATAAGAATATTAAAGTTACAACACAAAGAGGAGCCTATCGTAAATCTTATGCCTTATGCTATAATTGGTTATAATTCTTCAATACATAGCTTCACTAGATGCAGACCATTCGATTTATTAACAGGACACTTTGATCCACGCGATATTTTAGACTTAGATTTTACCCAACAATCATTACAACAGTACATTCATAATCATAGGGCGCAAATGAAGGAAGTCTATAATATTGTCAATGAAACCTCTTTATCAAATCGTACTGCGTTGATAGAAAATAGGAATCGGAACCGCGAATCCGAAATAGAATACGTTCCTCAACAACAAGTATTCATTAAGAACCCTTCTGCAAGCCGTCAGAAAACTGCACCGCGGTATACCCAAGATACTATTTTGGCTGACTTACCCATACACGTTTATACGTCCAAGAAACGTGGGCCCGTAGCCAAAAATAGATTAAAAAGAGGCCCTAAGGAACCTAACTTGTTGCAGGATTCTACTATTGCTGGTTCTTCGCGAGACCCAGTCATCGGAGATAAAACTTGAAAGCTTGGCGAATGGACCTGGCTTATTACCGTATAAACTTGGACCGACGAGAATGACCACTCATCATCATACATTTCTTCAGTACGTGAATCTAAGGGACATAGAAAATCAAATTACAACACTACAATATCAGATATCAGAATACAAAAGTCGGCTTAGTAATGACACTTATACACTTTTTGAATTCCAAATTAGTTATCTTACTAACAAAATTGGCAAAGTATCTAATCAGCTAAAATCTTTAGAGCCTGGTCGTGTAAAGAGAGGTCTAGTAGACAGTCTTGGATCGGTAATTAAGAGTATAACTGGAAATCTAGACTACACAGATGCCTTAAAATACGAAAATGCTATCAAAATTCTACAGATTAATAACAATAAGTTAGTTAATGAATTTAACAATCACATAAGTCTCAGCAAAGAATGGATGTCTAAGCATAATGGTGTTCTAATACAATTAATCGAAAATCAAAGTAGAATCAATAGCACCTTAGAGTTACTATTAAATAACACTTATACAACAGGTAATTTAATAGCATATGCAAAGTTTGGTCAACTCATGTCCATTATAAGTGAAAACGTGGAAGATTTAAGATTAGAATTAGTTAGAATAGAAAATATGTTAGCGTTTATACATGCATCAAGCACTGTTCATTCTATGATAGACGTAGATACACTTAGGTCTATGGTAAATAGGTTAGAAAAAATATACAGTAAGGATGAGATACTAAGTTTAGAGCTCAGAGAATATTACGACATCATCCAACCCGGATCATATTTCAATGAAAAGCAGATAGTTATAGTTTTCAGATTTCCTATAATTTCCAAAATTGTTTATGATTTATATAAGCTATCTATAGTACCCAATAAAAACCGTCAAGCCCTTATCCCTACCTATCCCTTTATAGCAACTAATGGGGACTCTTTCGTGTACATAGAAGCAGAATGCTCGAAGTTAAGTAACTGGTATCTCTGTGAAAAGGAAATAACCCACCAAATAAGAACAAAAACTGACTGCATACAAGAACTTATCATGAACCAAGCCCTCAAGAGTTCCTGCCAATTTACTACAGTATTTTTGGAAAAAGAAGCGATGGAAAAATTAGATGACCAGCACTACATCTTATCGTTTCCAAATCCAACGAAAGTGCAATTAGTCTGCGGGAGAGAAGACTTCAAGTCGCTACAAGGAAGCTACCTTGCTACTATACCTATCAATTGTTACCTCCGCACAAAGGAACTAACTATAATCAACGACAACGACGTAATACAAGGGCAGCCTTTGAAATTAATGAACATTCCCTACGACGCGGAGACACCGAAAGCTGCATTAACGCAAGTTCATCTTAGTTCAATTGACTTAGGAGGATTACACAGCATACAGAACCAAGTCATGACGAGCCAGCCGATAGAACTTAACCAGCTGCAATCAGATGTCATATACCATACGACAATACCCTTCTACATTGCATTATTAAGTGCAGGCGCACTTTTCATAGCCATACTGGGCTATCGCAACAAATGGTTTTGCAAACGCTCTGAAACGCCCAACACCAAGGGACATACGTACGAGGAACCTGATAAAAAAGAAGAGGATCGCGCGCCCAGAGGACAAGTTCCAGCAACATTTTCTCTCAAAGTTCTAAAATAGTTCCTGATCTGCGGGTGGAGATGTTACACGCAGCTGCATAAGGGGAATCGCCCACTCAGCACTCAATACTTTTATTATAGAAACATACGCTGCAAAATTAACGAACGACGGAAACGGCGAGCTGAGATAGCACTTTGTGACGCACGGACCTAGTTTACCCAATTATTGTAACTCTGTAAAATTCCATTCCATATTCATACTTCGAATAGGCACTTAGGCTAAATTAAGATATAATTAATGTAATTCTTTTATTTAAAATAAATTAAGTAAAATCATTTTTGGTTTTTTTAAATCATCCGTTTGCAGCTAACGTAATTCACACAATAAGGTACAAAAAAATATTAAAAAGACAACAATGAATTATAAATAAAATAGGTACACAAGTACATATATAGTTTATAAACTTATGATACACGTACATACATATTTAATATAATATATACTTACATTATATATATAAGTATACAAATTTAAAGGAAATGAGGTAATTAAGATGATTCCATACTATTTGTTTTGAAAATAACTCTGCAATATCCGCTTAAATGCATACCGACTGGTGGCCGTCCTGAAATCAAGAGGAAGCGCATTCCAGAGAAGAATGGACTGAATATGAAAGGAAGAATGAACAAAGTCAGAAGGATCTGTCCTTCTGACTTTGTTCATTCTTCCTTTCATATTCAGATTGTAGAAGATAGAAGATGGTGATGGATGGAGAGGTGATTGTAGAAGGAGATTGTTGGAAGAACGCAGATTCTTAGCGTGTAAAGAACATAGATATTGGAAGTGAGACAGAAGATAAGAAGGTGGGTGAGTTCAGAAGGGAGAAAAGCGTGGTCAAAGCGCTTAAACTTCTTTGGCGAAAAATATTATATCTTCTATTTAATTTAGCTTCTAATAAATCAAAAAAAAAAATTGATTGCCTGAAACACAGGTTTTCATAAACCTAGATCAGGCAGGTCTACATTACAGGTAGAAATAAATTTTCCTCGATTGTAATTAATGTAAATCATAATTGAATTTTATACTTGCACATATTTTATTTTATATCCAGTCAAACCACTTTTGACTGCCAAAATAACAGTTCAGACCTTTTTAATTGCGGATAATTTATATTCAGATTTACGCAGGCGGCAGGTGCTGGTACCCTAAATAATAAGTTAAGTTAAGTTAAATGCTCTGGGCCATAATATGGACGATGCAAATAAATTGTATGAGGGTTTCTTTTCAGTAGTGCACACAGAATTCAATAAAACTTTTGAAAAGAAAACAAAAAATATTTGCCCTAACTTTATTTTTAGCGACTGGGCAACTAGAGGTATTAGGATAAGTAGAGAAAGACTGTTCGAGCTGTATGGCCTTAAGCCTTACATTAACACTGAAACTTTCAACAAGTATGTTGCTACATATTCCAAAATTTTTAGAAATACCTGCAAGATAGCTAAAGCTATGCATATTAGCAACAAGATCAAATCAGCAGAAAATAAAATAAAAACAGTTTGGAAAGTTATAAATAATGAAACTAATAGGAAAAAAATACGAAACACTGAGTTCACACTGGAGACTTCACGTGGTGTCTTAAGCTCGAATTTAGAAGTAGCTCAAGAATTTGTAAATTTCTTTACTAATATACCATATAAAACGACGGAAGCTTTAAATTCCTCACCCGATGTTTCAATAGATTTATTAAAAGCGAATGTTCCAGGCTGCCCGGTTGAATTTCAATTTAAACATATAAACCCTATGATAGTTATAAAAGCTTTTCGGCAAATTAAAATCAAATTGACCGAAGATCTATGGGGATTATCTATCAAAGTTTGTACATCCATAATCGAGACTATAGCACCATACTTAGCTTTAATATTTAATTTGTGCGTGGATCAAGGAGTCTTCCCTGATTTAATGAAATACAGTAAGGTTATACCCCTTTTTAAATCTGGGGACAGTAAAGACACTAACAATTATAGACCAGTATCCGTGCTGCCGGTATTCAGCAAGGTGTTCGAAAAGGTAATGCTCAATCAAATGCTTAATCATTTTAACACCAACCAAATCTTACACGATCAGCAATATGGGTTCACCAAAGGACGTTGTACGACTGACGCCGGTGTAACCTTATTAAAACACATATTTACAGCGTGGGAGGGGGCCCAAGACGCCATAGGAATTTTTTGTGACCTCTCAAAAGCATTTGACTGCGTAAATCATGAAACCTTACTCTTGAAACTTGAGCATTACGGTCTAGGTAAACTTGCGCTCAGTTTGCTAAAATCTTATTTAAATGATAGACAACAGCAAGTCCAAATTAATGGGGTCAATTCACTCGGTCTAAAAGTAAAAATGGGTGTACCACAAGGCTCGATATTGGGTCCTTTCCTCTTTTTAGTATATGTAAATGACCTACCCCATTTATTAAAAAACCAACCACAAATGGTGTTATTTGCTGACGATACTTCTCTAATTTTTAAGATAAATAGACGTGCATCAAATCTTGACGACGTAAATAACGCCCTACTGCAGGTCCAAAATTGGTTCACTGCTAATAATTTAGTATTAAATGGGAAAAAAACTAAATGCATTAGATTTGCTTTACCGAATGTTAAAAGTAGTGATTGTGACATAGTATTGAATGGGGAGAAATTGGAATTCATCGATAAAACTGTTTTCTTGGGGATCACGCTCGACTCCAAGCTGCAATGGGGTCCTCATTTAACATCTCTTGCAGGACGCCTAAGTTCAGCAGCATATGCTGTGAGAAAAATCCGTCAATTTACTGATGTAGATACCGCGAGGCTGGTCTATTTCAGTTATTTTCATAGTATTATGTCTTACGGTATTTTACTATGGGGACGGGCTGCAGATATCGACTCTATTTTTATTCTGCAGAAAAGAGCCATCAGAGCAATATATGGCCTCCGCAGACGCGATTCTCTAAGGGAACTGTTTAAAGATATTAATATCATGACGGTACCTTGTCAATATATCTATGAAAACATCATGTACGTTAGGAAAAATCTAAGTCTTTTCAGTAAAAGAGGTGATAGACACAATTATAGGACTAGAAATAGGGACCAATTGATTCAACCGGGTTTCAGACTGGCTAAAGTAGACTCATCCTTCATGGGGTACTGTTTGAAATGTTACAATAAAATACCTCCCCACATACTCCAATTGAACGAAACGAAATTTAAATCTTGTATAAAACGCACACTATGCTGCCAAGCATATTATAAGTTGGGGGATTACATCGACGACAAAAATGCTTGGCTCAGCGCTGGTCCAGCTCCACAAGGGCGCATAAACTAATTGATTAGCATTCAAAATATTGTTGCAGCTGCTGAAGATTGTAAAACTATCTTTAGATTGTATAAATTCAATCTCTTAGTATTATATAATTGCATAGCACATGTGTGAGCACTATGTCCCTACTTTACAGTTACCATTTACTGGGTACGTCTTTCATTGACTTGAGTTTGCCCTGGCGGTTGTGAGTATGTCATGCTCACTCAAATGTCTCGCTGGTGGTGGCGTGTGTGTTGGATCGTTAAGTTCCCTTCAAAATGGTTGAGCTAAATGGTGCTGATGCATGCGTCATGTTCGTGAACGGGCGCCGTCAGTGGGGACTGGTCATCTCTTAGCTGCCACGGCTTATTTGAATTTATTTTAATTTTTTAAATGTTTTTGATTTTATTTTTATTACTGACGCTTTTAACGTGCACGTCTTTTTACATTGTTCTCACATGTATAATTACAAAAATAGATGATGTAACCAATATTTTGTGAAAATATTCTGATTGAAAAGAGTGTCCGTGGAGTTTCTTGCCCGTTCTTCTCCATAGGAACCTACTACGCGTTGGAATGGGCAACTAGCTTCATATTTCTGACTGACCGACCCCTTGACAATTCAAAAGTACCTGTAATTGGTTTATTTGAAATAAATGCTTTGAGTTTGAGTTTGAGTTTGAGTTTGCTGTCGTGGAATCATGGTCTCAATTATGCACCATAGGATTATCAAAATTCGAAATATCAGAATATTTGCAAGAGTAGATATTGCTAAGATAAAAGCAACATTGTAGCCTGTGCACGTAAGTAATAATTATTTTGTTTACTTAGAAAATTTATTTTTAAATACACGACACTTCAAGGACACCCTGGAAGTATCTCCGTGCATTTCGAAGACACTTAAAGAGTTCCAATATGAAATGAAGAAACAAATTAGTACTTATATGATTGAGTACCAACCTAGTTCCAAATAAATTAATCAACTGCCTAGCCTTTTCCCAACTATGTTGGGGTCGGCTTGTTTAACCGGCTGCAGCTGAATACCAGTATTGTACATGGAGCGACTGCCTATCTGGCCTCCACAACCCAGTTACTGGGTAACACGATATCCCTTGGTAAGACTGGTCGTCAGACTTTCGGGCTTCTGACTACCCGTAACGACTGTCAAAGATGTACAAATGGCAGCCGGGGCCAGCGGCTTAACGAGCTTTTCGAGGCACAGAGGGGTGTCGGTATGTAATGGACGGTCACCCATCCACGGACCGACCTCGGCAAGCATAGCTTAACCTTGAAGATTGACCCGTGCGACTGTTATGATTTAGCCATGAACTAAATAAATAATTGTATGCTTTACTTGGGAAGAGACTGGACCCCACGACAGGGAATCCAAGTGTGAGGTCTAGGGAATTTGTAAAAATCTGGCACCTAAGTCTCCTATGTAATCTGTTACTCGTTTTTTATATCGTACCGTGTTTTTCCGAACTGAACTGAATAAAGCTTTTTAACTTTACTTTAATTTACTTTACTAGTACTTATTGCACAGCTGTCACTTAATTACTACATAATAAAAAGCTAGAGGGCAGTCACTCTTAGGAATTTTCTGAGAAACTTAAGTTACACTATCATTTAATTCGAGTCTATCAACGTTCCGGTGTTACATGGGACTTAAACATAATTGGCGACATGTGGGTGTACTATGGCGTACCATCGAATAACTTCATATCTATACACCGTAAGGACTATTTCTGCTTGCAGCGCTCGGCGGCTATAGAACCGGGGCGGGAACAGATATACGTGTTATCATCGTGTTCACGGGATTTTGTTTTCAAGCTGTTTAGATATGAATATCTTCGATAGTACCCTTCAAGGATTACATGCGTGATTTTTTTTGTATTCCATAACATTATCTCGATTTAAAACCACATTCGAGATGTGAGTATACAAACTGATAGTTTCTAATCAAGAATCATTCCTTAAAATCGTACTAAAATACAGGTCTAAGGCACAAATCTTAGAGACACCTCCCTCTAATGTCTTAAGGCCATAAATTTAAAACCTATAAACCTAATTCTGCCGACATAAACCAGATGGCAATCAGCATACTGTCTGACTTACAACGATGTCGGCCGTGATTTACAATAATAGGCGTTAACATCGGGCTTCGGTTCGATATAATCCTGATAGACTGTCATAGTTTGCCTGAGAAGGAGTTGCATTGAAAGCGGAGCGGGCCCGGTTTAGAGCGGAGCGGGCGCGGGAAGAAACAGGAGATTTTTGTTATCACCAATCAATCATTTATTCTTTATTGTGGATCACAAAGCGATATTTTACACTTCCATACAGTCATATTAACAAGGTGGGCGGATAACCTATGAGACTCGCACAGACCAGGGAAGCATGGCATAATTGGGAGAAGGCCTATATTTAGCAGTGGGTGGAACAAAGCTACCTATGATGCTGATGATGAATATTAACAAATCAACTCGGGAATCAGGCGTTATATTATATTTTGTGTGTGTAAAATACCTTACCTGTTTTGATTAATTTGTTGTTTTGGTAAGTATTTGACACTTTTTGTGTCGTCACCAACTTTCACAATGCACAGACTTAGGTCACCGCTTTCAGTAGAACCCAAGCTCACACGACGTAGTTCGTGCATACCACGAATAATACAATTTCAGTAATAAAACGTTAGATTATAGACCTTTAAGAGCTTACAGTCTTATCGACTACTGCTTAGTTCGTAAGATGCTTAAGAGCCGTAACTTCAAGAGACCAGGTTCAAGTTTAACGAATGTTTTGCTGTGTCCTTGTTTACAAGTGTTAGTTTATTTTAGATGAGAATGCTAAGTGTGGTGTTACACAAAATGGATAGAATAAGAAGAATGAGTATATAAGAGGAAGTTGGAAAGTGGCACCGGTGACTGAAAACTTGTGCGGGAATCGGTTGTCATGGTATGGGCATGTGATGCGGAGGAATGAGGAAAGTGTCGTGAGGAAAGTTTTGAGTATGAATGTCGATGGCTATAAGAGTAGGGGAAGACCAAAGAAACGATGGATGGACTGTGTGGAAGATGATATGGCTAGAGAGGGGGTGACTAGCGAGATGAGTTTGTTATGCTCGAATGTCATTCACACTCAGTATCGAGTTGCGAATCAGTGATGAATTATTGTGATTTCGCTTTCAAATTACTTGTGAACACCTGCATGTGAAATTTACAGAATACGAGTAGGGAATCTTAACAGTCCTTTTGCGTCGCTGTAAAAGAATAGTTCCAATTTGTATGAAAATGAATCAAGACTTATAAATGTATATGTGAAAAGAGATCGATCAATAAAGAATATTCTTAAAAGCAAAAAACTTCAGCAAAAAAGAAAACTCCCCTTCAAAAGTGCACCAAAGTTATTTGGAGATCGTAAAACAAACTGTCGCCTACCATTGGTTGGGAACCGCCATTGTCATTATAACTTCGCCGATAATCGGATCAGGAGCAGAGATCGACCAATCAAAACTTGTAGATATATTGGACTCGCCTACGTGTTATAATTCAGTGAAATGTCTTGATTTAAAAAGTTTGCGTATTTTAATATGGACAAAAATGTTACTCTGATTTTTGTACCCTAATTGGGTAATACACGATCAATCAGAATCTGAATCGTTTTGAAACAGATTGCTTATCCATTGCTTCATAAGTTCGACGACGAATCTGCACAACAACGTAAATAACGCAATGAATGTTGTTGAACTGTCAAAATGATACAGATTAGTTGTAATCGTTTACGAAAATGTGTTGAGTAATTAGATAGCTTGTGCCACATATGGAAATCTATATCTATAAGTGCATATAATAAAATACTACTTATCGAAGTCAAAACTACACATTTAATATTTTTTTCAATATAAAAAATTGCTTCGAGGCTTGGGAACGAGTCTGATGCCGAAAATATAGAATTGAGAATTTTTGTCCGTTTGCCTGTTTGTCTGTTCCCGTTGTATATTTTCCGACGTTCATGAGGGCGAAGCCGAGGGCAAAAGCCAAGGTTTTATTAAAAAGTTTTTTTTTTTTTTAAACGTCTTCTCCGTTTTTTTTTCATAGTCGATTAATTTTACAATTTTTTTTTAGTTAATCCTATAAAATATCTCATACACTCCTACTCAACAGAATCCAAATCGAGCTAATAACATAGGAGTTATGGCAAACGCTACTAAAAAAATAAATAATTGAATAACATGAAAAATATTAAAGATGGAACAACAAATGGGAGACATTTGCAAAAAAAAATTTTTGCAAAAAATTTCGTATGGATATGTTGAAAATATCGACTCATCAGCACGTGTCAACTAAAAAAAGACACATCAGATAGTTGAAAAGGAAGAAGAAAAATGGATTTCGACATACCATAAAGTCTTCTAAAAGAACCACAACAAAACCAGATTCATTCATCAGATTCGGTCAAAACAGAGCTAAAAGGGAGTCGAGAAAGGCCCCTTTTTTTTTGAGGTTGGCGTATTATCAAATAACTTCTCCCGCTCTGGGCGGAGTTGAGGGCGTGTCGGACTCTTACTGACTAAAACCCACCCTTGTTCCTTCAGTTGCCTGTACGTTGCCAGGGGCCACGGTATCCCTTTCAGAATTTCCCGCGACCCCGGCAGGCATCAGTCCTAGCGTCCGCTAGGACAGATGCCTGCCGGGGTGCCCTTCCGTTGTGAAGGAGAACTGTGCCTTAAGATATGAATAAAAAGCAAAGCGATAAGGCTGATGTTAGTCCTACATAATACACGTCAAATCATGTTTGCAGTGTGGGTTACTAGAAGGTACCTTATGTCGCTAGAAGCCGTTCCACCTCATATTAATTTACCGAGGCACGTACCTAAATATAAGCATCGACTAATATACACGGCAAGTTTCCAGGAACTCGGTTATAACGGCTTTATCCGAGCAGGCGAGAATCGATTACTCTGTTATTATTATCGCGAATTCGAGACAGGCCGGTAAAGGGTCTTTTAAAAAAAAAGATGGAATATTTTTAAATTAGGTGTTTGAAGATATTGTGGAACTAGTTTAGATTTTTTGGGAAAATTGGAAATTATATTTGGATTAAATTAGCAATAAATATGTTGCACAATTTGTATTTCGATCTTTTTTCGTAGAAAACGGTTATTTTTTTCGTAGAAAACGGTTATTTATTTATACTCTCATATTTAAGAAAGTGGTTTTCTAGTCTACATATAAGTGTTATTTGTTTCTTTATTTAAAAAAGTTCTCACAAACGAATTGGCCACAAAAAAACTAAATTAATTTTCATTCAAATAGAACTTCATAAAGGCTGTTTTTCGAATCTACTCATCGACAAAACAAAACACAAAACAGAACAGATGAACGTGAACATGAAAATTAATGAATGGAAAAAATCGATATTTCCTATGAAAATTGAGTACAACTTCATAGCTATAAGTGGCGTATATGAAAATATGTACCGTTTGTGTAGAGCTATTAATTAACTAAAATAGGATTGTTTTTGATGTGTAGTGGCGGGCCAAGGATACTCTAGTGTCAAGGGCGAAAAAGGTTTTAAAATTAAAACCGAAGAAATATTCTTCGCATGGCTGTACCTACATATTCCAATTTGTTGTTTAAGTATTTAATTTTTCGATCATTTTGTTTTCGTATATTTTTATGGCCGTGAATCATACAATTTAATAACTTGAATGTAAACTCATGAAAAGTAAATTCTCATTTCAATAACCTACTCATTCAATTGGAACTACAATTCACTTGTGCTATGTAAGTCATTCAATAAAAGCCAGTATAAAAAATTCAACTTAAAGCTAGAAATCGTAAATATATTTCAAAATCTTTCAAACAATTTAATACGAAATGGAATTCAAGTCATATAAATAAGTTTACTGTTCAACCCTCCCCCTGCAGAATTCTCAGAATTACAGTAACAATGTTAGTCGGGGTCTGTTGTACCCCCTCTGTGAAACGTCAATCATTCCCGTGTTACGTGCATGACGTGGAGACGTCATGCGTCTACTTGTGGCAAATGGATTTGATTGTATGACCTTTATGAGAATTGTTTAGAGGTGAAACCTGAAGACGGTGCAAGACGTTTGCTTGAATTACGTTTGACAGACAACAAATATATAATTTACTGCTTACTTTTCAATGTAATCAAATAGGAAAAAAAAAATACATCCATAAGGTGAAATTTAAAGTTTTGTCATCGGCAAACATACGAGAAACATAAAAGCCTACGTGGAGATGTACGGTTTTCCATTCCTATGTTGCAGAGGAAGAAATCAGCACGGAGTTTGGAAGTTCGCAGTATGATACCTCGAAATGCACGTTAAGATCCTGCGCTTCATCACTTTCTGGTCGCGTCGACTTGCCGTCCCATAGGCCTATGAGAGTGAGGGAAGAGAAAGTGCACCTGTCGCGATTGGCCGCTATGGCCGAAATTCGGTCTGGAGGACTATACTTTTATCAAATCTGTTTGCTATTTTAAATCCAACGAAAGGCATGACCTATGTCCATCTAGAGAGTATGTACGATGGATTATAGGGTTAAGTATGCGTCAAAGATGCAAGCGTTGTAAATCGCAGTATCTTAATTTAGTTATGCATGGAGCTTAGTATAATCAACCTATAATGTTCCCATTGCTAGCACTCAGGCCTCCTCTCTTCGAGAGGGAGTGGGTTGTAATCTACCACGCGGGCTCAGTGCGAGTTGATAGATGTCACATGGCTTCGAATTTTCAATTCTAGGACATGCTGATTTCCTAACGATGTTTTACTTTACCGTTTTGAGAGCAGTGGTGATGAAATTATTTACACAAAGTAAAGCGCCTGTCAGGGTTCCAACCAACGACCAACAATTCTTAAGTCAGATCTGTTACCACTGAGCCATCACTGCTCCCATGGTGCATGGTGCTTAGTGGCCAAGTTTTTGTCATCAGGCACTTACGTTCTTATACCCACATTTTTTATGGCACAATTTTCTGTTGTTTTTATATTGGGTTTTTTCATCAGAACTTTCTCAGTAACAGCCCGTAGTCTAGATTCTGCCAGGTTGATGGCAATAGGCTCGCCCCCTATTACATGGAACTTAAACATAACTCGGAGCTAAATGTGGGTACTATAGGTACCCCTCTAACTAACACATCGGTGATTTCCGGCGTTATATTTCGCAATTTTCCGTTTCGTTCATTGTACCATTGAAAGACACGTATACCACAGTAATACATTACGATTAGTTGACTTTTACAACTCGTCCGGAGTGTAAAAGAAGTGAAAGTAGCGCGAAAACTTTAAGAGGCAATATATCATTATAACATTTATGAGGAAATGTAGTTTATATAATATTAGAGAGGATCTTGTGGTAAAGTAAAAAAAAAAAAATATGTCTTGTCTTTTACATTTACTTTTAAGTAAATGTAAAAGACAATAGAAATTAGAAATTACATTTTTTTTCTATCTAAATTTGTAAGAAAATATGTTTTGTTTTGTAACTTTTTTCTTTTTTTGTTACTGCATTTTCTAGTCGTAGCCTGTAATTAAGGTACAAAATGTAAAAAATAATACGGGTATTTTAACATGTATTTTTGGTGTATGCTTTGTTGGTTGTCCTTAAATAAATAAATAAAGTATTTACCGGTAAGAGCAATAGAGCGATTTAAATTTTTTCAAGAACCGGTTTTAGATAAAATTAAAATCGACCACCCTATATTGGAGAACGTTTGAAACTCTCTGGCGTTAGTCTCGGTTGTCCTGTATGACATTCGCGATAGGCATTTGAGCAGCCTCAAATGCCTGGAATCGGTCTAGCAAAAGGCTATAGATATTTCCAAATATTGGAGTTGCTCAGAACAAATGACACTACGCATACATTTTTCTCTTGCACACAGCGCGGCTAGTGGAACAGCTTAGGTGCAGTTCTGAGCACTAATTTCGACGACAGTTGACCACTGTCGTCGAAATTAGTGCTCTGAAGGGAATACCTTTCTTTTTCAACTTTATTTTGAACTACTACTGTGTATTAGTTTCCGCAGACGCTCTGCATTTGACTCAAAGTCTATAAAATACCGTGAAAGAGAAACCGTAAAGTAAATACACAGAGCATTATGAATTTAATTCTGTTTGCATCCATCTTGGGGAAGTCATCAGTGCGCATTGTTAAATTTTAAATTGCTCGAAATCATTCGACGGTCGGGTTACTATAAATTATGCAGAGGCCGCCAATCCATTGTGCAGTGTAAGTTATTAATATAATTTCAGTAATTTTTAAGCGGGCTTTTATTACATTAAGGGTCGTTTTATTGTTCGGGCACGGGAGGGTTAAGTCATTAGTGAAAGAGAAGCAAACTGAATTATAAATTGAATTGTTGATGGAAGTTTTTAATGTGTTTTAATATTTTGTATGGCTGTCTAATTAGGTGTTTTTTGTAGATTTAACTATTTCAGTCGTAACTAACCTAGGATTGTAAAGTGGATGCAATACTTTTATGTAGGTACTTCTGCTTGCCACAATGTTGTTATTTGCATGTATCATCTGATCTAAATAGTAGTACTGTCGTTTATTTAATATACTATACTCTCATCGGAACAAGGAGGGAGGAGCCCGTGGCTAAGTAATGATTGCTGCACAGGTCGATCCATCAGGTTAAGCTATGCTTGCCGGGGTTGGTCTGTAGATGGGTGACCATCTTTACATACCGAGACTCCTCCGTGCCTCGGAAAGCACGTTAAGCCGTTGGTCCCGGCTGTCATTTGTGGGTCTTTGACAGTCGTTACGGGTCGTCAGGAGCCCGAAAGTCTGACAACCAGTCTTACCAAAGGGTATCGTATTACCCAGTGACTGGGTTGTGGAGGTCGGATAGGCAGTCGGTCCATGTAAAATACTGGTATTCAGCCGCATCCTGTTAGACTGGAAGCCGACCCCAATATAGACGGGAAAAGGCTAGGCAGATTGATTGAATCTCATCGGAACAAAAGAAGATATGTAGGTATGTTTTAACATCAACATGAAGGACAGAGACTTATGAACGGAAAAAGTTTACACCGAGATACTTACAACAAATTAACAACACAATACAACAATGTAAAAAAAACCCTGATCGATCCGAAAGGGTAACAACATAGGTACTGCAATAACATTACCAAAAACTAATAAAAAATCTAATTTTATTGATAAAAAAATGCTATTTAATATTCAAATTTTTAGTATCAAAGTTACCCCAAAATACATAGCAAATTTTCAACAGTGGTCATAAGATAAGACTTGTAGACACCCGCTAAACGATAGCAGCCCGCGCCTCTTGTAATAGCCTCGTAAAATACCTCATTGACGTGTAATTTATTTTCTTTTTTCCTGAAAATTACCACATAATTAGACTCTCAGTAAAATTCAAAACTCAAAAGTCATTTATTCAAACTAGGCTGAGAATCAACACTGTTCGAACGTCAAAATTTCATAAGACAGTCCCCCAAAAACGCCCGCCCTTCACCATTTCCTAGTGCTTAAGCTGGGAAGAAGAAGTGGCGCAACAAACTCCCCAGCAGCACAGCTGTCTGTTCAGTTGGAAAAACTTGATTCTATATACCAAATAGTGCTTAGGCAAAAATAATTTATATTACCACAAATTGCGATACAACTCTTATAATAAAAACAGTTTAATGAGTAGATTATGTCAACAATAAATGAAAAAAATAATAAAATAAATAGACTTACAGTCAAATAAAATAATCCAAACAATTATATGAGCTCATATAGGGTTTTTTGTACATGTTGTATGTTCTTATAGCCAACTTTCCAGAAGCTCAATAATATTCAAAAAACAAGTACTTAATTTTTTTTTTTTGTTAACATATACCACAGTAACTCTGATTTTATTTAGCATTTGCCCCGAACGGGGTCAGGCTAATGTCCCAACGCAATTTTACGTTGTGCCCTTTGGGACAAGCCCTGTGATCGTGCGACCTACGTGAGGGCACAATATATAGGCGTTGCCTATTTATGTAGAATTGTAGATACGTACTCGTATGTAAGGTCTATTTACAACCTCGTTTCCAATTGATGTTCTTTCCACGTAAACAAACGTCAACCTTATATAAGAGCAAATAAAGTTGATTTTAGCCTGACTAGTACTGTTGAAAAATTAATAAAAAAATATGAAGTTGTAGCGCAAACTGAACCTTATGTGTAGGCATTACATTTCTTTTTCCTAAAACTCGTGTTTGTTTACATGTTTGGCGAATAAATTGCGAACGTAGATTAGGTAGATACCCAGATGTGACTCTCAAAGGACAAATAAAAAATCGATTAGATATCGGACTAGTCTTAAATAATCACGGACGAACAGTTTCTTGCGGAGCTGGAGGCTCGCAGTGCAAGGGTCAATGTATAAATAAACGTTGCTTTTTATGAGGGATACTCATATCCATCGGTGATAATGGTAATGGAGAAGTCAAAAATGTATTTAAAGAATATGCCAATACTGTTAAAATACGAAACGCTTTGAAAGCTATTGTCGCTTTTCTAGGCTCTCAGATTGTTCTTTTTGTGTGTTATAGTGTGTTGTGTTGTACTTTGCTTTTTGTGTGTTATAGTGCATGTTTTACTTTTTGAATTAAGAAGCTGTTATAGAAATGCAGTTCTTTCTATGCCAATCTTGATATGCAAATCTTTTATCCTTATGTAACTGTGATAAAAACTAACTTGAGTCTAGGTTTAACATATAAATCTTATTTTAAATAGGTACGAGATTCATGTCTGAAAATCGCTCAAGACTCGGGCAAACAAGACGTATGTATAGTAGTGAGTTATATGCAGTTCTAAAGAAGTAAGAGTTGACAGAGAAGAATGGGTTGCCACGAAGTTCTAGTGACAGAAATCGATACATATTGCTCTGCTGGGTGGTGGGTACTGCAATATGTAAAGAGTACTTCTAGTAACTTGTGAAATTTACGGTTTTAAAATAGTTATTTTCTTAAAGCCCGGCTATCGCAGTGAGTGATTGACTTCTATTATTAAACAAACTAGCTACTCGTATTGTTCTAGCTTCGAATTTCGAATGTTCGAATTTTATTTCGACAAACGTGAAGTTCTTAATTTGTATTAAGAACTTCAAATGTCAAATGACAACTGACCACCGGACAGTTGTTAGTTTTAATATATTCGTTTATATTTGTGATACAGAATCATCGCAACTAATATAATTAACCGGTTTCAAAAATAACTTTGACGATTATCTATAGCAAGTTAAGGAATTGCCACAAATTGAGTCCCAACTTATTACCAATCCGCAGTAACGGCGACATCTTGGTAACCCAAGGCAAAGATGGCGGGACGAGCTTGACTCCTACTAAAAGAAACTGGCCACCATTATGGACCATTTAGACAGGGCTAATACCCTAGACAATCCAATAATAGCATCGTGTAAATAGAGACAGTCCACTGCATTGGATTTAACTGGATTTGATTTTGGACTGGCTTAGTGGATTTTCTCAGTGATTGGCCCCATCTAAATGGTCCATTAAATGCCTTGATCACACGTACCGAGTAGATGGGCGAGACAGCAAAATGATAATGGCCGAGAGAGTTGGGTGGACGAGTAGGTGTTTATACATATTTTTTTACTTGGCACCACGTCAGTCAGTCTGTTCAGTTTCAATGCTGCAGACTAGAGAGATAATAAAAAATTGTACGGTAGTGTGCTGCGAGCGACGTGAGTGTGTCAAGTGCGCACCGAGTACATGTTTATACCTATCGAGTGGGCAAGCGAGTCAGAGCGGGGGGAACCGCGGGGCTGGACACTACATCTATTAAATAGAACAAGGTCCTAGTTAATGTCCCGCCCTGTAACTCAGCCGAGCACTACGTGATGTGTTTACACGTACCGACCACTCGGCCGAGAGAACTGTCTCGCCCATCAACTCGGTACGTGTGATCGAGGCATAACAGTGAACAGGAACAGAGATTCAGAAAGGAGGTATTTGCCTTCCAGTGGGACAATATTGGCTAGAAATAATTTATAAAAACAAAACAGTACCTATCTACATTCCATTTTTAAAAGTTGCCTCAGTTTGAATCTACTTTCCATAGAACAATAAGGGTTTGACTTTTCCACAAGTTTGTTGTAAGTTTCAGACTACGGAACCTTTGTAGGAACTTCTGACGAAGGAAAAGTAAATATTGTATAATAATCATGTTATTTTAGTCATTAATTTGCTGTGCAAACTCTGTCTTTGCGAAGACGATTTTGTTGTAAGACGGATGGAATTAAGCGGTTTGATTAAGGGAATTTTGGTTGAAGATTATAATAGACTACCTCGTTGTTCTAGTGATCGCAAGCGCTACTGCTGAACATGAGGTACTGAGTTTGATTTCAAGGTCGGGCAAAGTGTTATTGGGTTTTTCTATTTTGGAATTTCTTGTTCGGAAGACCATGTTCAACAGGAATGGTTTCTGGCCAAAAATATGGGACGGAGAAGATACAACACGACTGGTATCAGTCATAGCTCCACCACCATCTTGCTGACTGCCTAATTTTGTTCAACGGTATGAGCAAATTCCTTGTTGGATACATGGTTAAACAAGACAAGAAGATGATAATGATGATGCTGAGAGTAATTTGTTTTATTCATGAGCAACCACTAAGTTCTTGGTAACATTTCGTAGTGTAAAAAACAATTGCGCCTTAAGAACCTGTCCCAGTGCTGGCGACTAACGAGAAGCTAGCGACTAAAAACGAGTTGGCGATCAATGAGCAGAGAGCGCGCGACAGCGACGAGCGACTCGTCTGGTATGCGCATGTACTTACAAGCTGCGATCTATAGTATCGATCCCATGGTAATATCGGGATAAAAAGTAACCTATGTCCTTCTTCAGGTCGTGGTTTATCCATGCGCCTAATTTCATCCAAATCCGTTCAGCCCTTTTAGCGTGAAACCGTAACAAACAAACAAACTCAATTTCGCATTTATAATATTAGAAGAATTAAAGATAGGAAGTTAGGATGTCCCAAGCGTGAGAGTCAGAATTTCGTGATGGCCCAGTGGTTAAAGCCTCGCCTCTCATGCACGAGATTGTGGGTTCAAATCCGGGCAAGTACCAATGTGACTTTTTCAATTCATATGTACTTTCTAAGTTTATCTTGGACATTACTGACATCGTGAGGAAACCTTGACTTATAGTAATATAAGTCTGAAATCGCCAACCCGTCTTGAGCAAGCGTGGTGATCAATGCTCGTGCCTTCTCTGTATGAGAAGAGGCCTTTGCCCTGCAGTGGGACAGTAATAGGCTGGAATTATTATAAAATTATAAGCGTGAGAGATCAGCGAGTGTTCTGCCTGCCGTGTGGCTGAGAGAATCCTCTCTTTGATAACTCTTGTCTCTGCAACATACGAGTACTAACCGACAGTGTTTTGTATTTTTTACTTAGACATTTTTTGTAAGTTTCTTGAACGAGAAAATCGTTGATAGCTAGCCACGTCCTCGTCAGCGGTGGGACAGGTGCCTTACGAAACGCCACAGCCTAACAAAACGCGAACACAATTACCAGAGCACCATTTCTCTCAACATCAAAGTATCAATTAACATCTTTAACTCGTGACGTCACTTCTCAGCAAACGGAAAACAACTCCGACTAAATTCCCCGCAAATGTATGCAAAGGGGCTAAATGTGCCTCCCGACAGATCTGAGTTATGACGTAATTATCGCGATTTAGTCGTCAATTACACCGCGACGTGGCACCGCAGTAAATCGGGAACTTAACTTATCACGATAATAATTCCGCAACTCTCATTTACAACGGGAATTGTCATTGTATTTTGTCGGTCGCCGACAATTTTCGTAGTGACACAGAGGCGATTTGCAGTTAGATAATCCTGCTTGTTTAATGTTTGTAGGTTTAAATTATGTGCGTTTACACGAATTATGAACTTTGAGAAAGTGCCTAATGTATATTTGGAAATCTTTACGAGGCAGAATCCTACTTAGTAGGATTAAGTATATATAAGGATTCTATAAAATATTATAAATGTGAAAGTTTGTATGTTTTGATGTTTGTTGTGTTGACTCAATCATACAAAACGGCACAACGGATTTGGATGAAATTTGGCACATGGGTAGACCATAACCTGGGTTAGGACATAACACATACTTTTTATCCCGATATTCCCGCGGGATCGAGACTTATGTGGGTGAAACCGCGGGTTGCAGCTAGTAATATTATAAATGTGAAAGATTATACGTTTGTGTGTTTGGATGTTTGTTACTCAATTACGCAAAAACGGCTGAACGTTTTTGGATGAAATTTGGCATACATATAGTTTATAACCTGGATTAACAAAAAGTATCATATTATACTTTTTATCCCAGTAGTACATTGCTGTGGGATAGTTACCGACCTCCACGTGGGCTAAACCGCGGGCGAAAGCTAGAGTATTATATAAATGATCTCTTGCGAAATAAATGTCAAACGGAGGCTGACGTAAGTTTTCTTTACAGAATAATAAGTTAAAATCTTGCAACGTTACCCTATTACAGTGACCATTACATCATACATAAAAGGACACAGCACGAAAAAATACCATCAACAAATCAGTACACCAATTACGACGCACAATCTCGAAACCATACGAACCAATTAGCAGTATAGACCTACCGTATGTCTTAGACTGTGGCTCGTTATCGCCCGCACGTCGGCCTCCGCTTTTTAATGCTTATTTATTGAAAGCCCAGAGTCTTGGGACGGAGTTATATTCCGGAAGGATCATTGTGTCCTCGCCGCCATGTTTTATGTTCCAGTCAGCAGTTACTGGGATCCACAATAGAAAAGGAATCACTGAGGTGGTGAAGAATGCAAGGTACCCGCTTTATGGAGAGGGTTATTAGGAGCCCAGTGTTTGTGTGGTAATGGAGTTATGTGACAGCATTTTTTATGGGAGGGAAAGTTGGTTCTCGACTTTGGGGTGTTGAATAGGGATAATGAAAGTAACAGTGTGACAAATGATAGTGAAAGATGAGGTGATGATTGAGATTCTTATACAGTTTGCATTTTTTTTAACTGTAGAAAGCTATCCAGTGTAACTTTTGCATTCTGGATTGACTTCAGTTTTTTTTAAACATAACATAGCATCACGCCTGCATTTCCCCGAAGGGATAGGCAGAGGTGTACCTATCGTTTGTAGCGTTCCACGCGCGCCTCAAAGAGATGTCAGCACAACTGACGGGGTCCGCTAAGACCTTCCGCGGTAGCGGAAAAGTCCGAAAGGGACTGTGGCCCCTGGCAATATACAGGCAACTGAAGGAACACGGGTGGGTTTTAGTCAGTAAGTCTGACACGCCCTCCCGCTCCGGCCAGAACGGGAGAAGTTATTTGATAAAGTCCCACCGTCAAAAAAAAAAAGAGTTGTACCTATAGTACGCCCACATTTCTCTAGTTAACTTTAGCGGTGGCGAGCCTATTGCCATCAATGGGGCACAAATCCAGACTCCGGGCTGCTACTGAGAAATTGCAGATGGAAAACCCAATAACATTTTGCCCGACCCGGGAATCGAACCCGGGACCTCATGCTCTGCACTGCTGACTTGCGACTACTAGACCAACGAGGTATTCAGAAGTTTTTTTAATAGGTAGCGCTTAATTTTAAGCTAATCTTACTCTATATTAACCCCTTGCGTAAAAATTTATCATTTAACGTCCCATAACCTTCGTCCATACTTTCATACCAGCTCTTTATTTCTAAATCCTTTCATACCAGTTATAAAACCCGATAAAACTATACCGCACAGTTTATTCCCCCAGCTCTTCCAGAAGCCACGATGGGATAGCGCCTAGTATATGAAGGATAGATAGAGTAAAGCTGAACGACCTAGGACGTTTTAGATCGTAAACATTCCACTGGATTTTCGTCTACAGCAGCTGAATGTGGATAGTTCCGTGGTAGATATAGTCGTTCAGTTCCTTTTAGTGCTCTCGACGGGAAGAATAGCGGTTTCCGTGAGCCTTAGAAACCATATGTGTTTTATGAAAAATAATGTGGAATAACACAATTTTTTGTTAAGACTAATTTAGTTTACCGTTATTAAAAACTGACTGCTGCTCGCCGTGAACTCTAATTCTTTTTCTAAAATGAAAGTAGCCGAAGGCTCTCTCAGTCTGCGTCAAAATCGGTCCAGCTGTTTCGGAGATTAGCAGGACTAAACAGACGGAGACAAAATTTAAAAAAAATGTTTTTTTGTTAGTGCCGTATGTATATACTTTCATATGCATTTAGTAAAATGCTGTTATTTTGACATTAAAACATCAATTTTATTTATTGGTAGGTGTAGATTAAAAACTTGTGTATTCGTGAGTATTCATCCCTATTTGCACAAAAAATACTGAGTTAACGATTTTTTTTAGAAGTACATTTAGCTTCGAACTGCAAACTATGCCTAAGTATTATCGACGTGGCCTGCAGACCTACTACATATTTTTCGATAGCTAATCTCGAATTGCTCGGACCGCCACGGGAAAAGAAATAGCAAAGATTATCACGTTCAGATTATACTTATCACTATCGTTTTAACCTCTGAAAATATAGTTTTCAACCGGTTCTTTTTAAATTATAATATCGAATGGACGGGTTCGCGTAGTAATGCGTGTCTTGACACGCATTACTACGTAAGGCCCTTTGTCTTCACACGTTTTTCTTACCGTGAAAAACTACGGTTTATTCATCGTGTGTAGGCACGATCGTCAGTGTTGTATGGATCACTTTGGAAACTTGTTGACAGACACGTTTTACACACCGTGCCGTGTACTGCGTAACTCTGAAACACGAAAGTGTTTCTACCTTAAGAAATCTTATATCTAAAACTTACCTTCAAAAACAGTCAACGTAGCCACAGCAGTCACAGCATCTCCCACTCCGTTCTCCGCCACACACTCGTAGGTCGCGTCATCTCGCTGCGCACGCACAGGTTCGATGCGTAACACGGCGCCATTGGCTGCTGGGCCGGCCGCTGCGTCCATTGGCGAGACTTGGTACCGGGATTGCATGCCTGTGGAAAGAATATGGTGGAATTAGTGGTGTGTGGAAGAAGATAGGGGTTCAATAAGAGAGGTCCAGAAATAGTTTCCTTAAAATAAATGTTGAAGTTGCATAGTGTTAAAATGCTCAAAAGTACAACCTTTTTACTCTGTGAGATCATTCCTAACTAAACATTCAAAATCAAATTAAATCTGAGGCGAAAGAAATACATTTCTTTGTAAAAGCCAGCAAACTGTAAGTAACATTTTCGTTTTGAGCAACAGAAAACATGCTAGATTTGAAAAACGTTTCGTGAATAAAAGAAAAAAAAAAGTTCATTTTATTAACCTACTGGCTTTAGTCCACGGTTTTCTACCACGGGAACGTACTACCGGGATTAAAAGTACCCTATGTGTTAATCCAGGTTATAAACTGTCTGTGTTTTTTTTATTTTAGTAATATTTTCTAATTTAAATTGTATTTTTTTTTATTTTATTTTACAGAAAGCTTACAGACTAATAACACAATTAAAATCATTCATAGGTAGGAACATTTGCTAGTTACAAGCTTCCACATGTATAGCATTATTGCATGTATTTTAATTTAATAATAATATTTGCATCATCGTCATCATGTATCACATCATCGTTTTGTATTATTAGTGTATATGTTTCATGCTGGATTATATTCGAATGCACTGTGAATTGTTACTGAATAAATTAATTGAATTAAATTGTGTGCCAAATTTCATCCAAATCGTTCCAGCCGTTTTTGCGCTAATCCGGAACATACTTCCAGACAATCGGACAAAAATTCGTTAATATTTTATTGTATGGATAGATTTAATTTTGTTTTGTAATCACTTCCATCATTCATAAATCCACGAATAAAATAACAGAAGAACATTGTAGGATAAATAGCAAAACCTCGCTGGTACTTCGAATAAGAGACCTAAAAGGCTATCAAACCCAGAATAGCCGAGACAATACTCCATGGAGTATTGTATAAGAATATATCGAGCTTCAGCAAAATAAATGTCTATTTTATTTCAAAGATTTCTGTCTGAGAATAAATGTTAGTAAGCTTATTAAGTGGGATAAGTAGTGCTCCAGGTATTAGATATGTGATATGGTATCTTCAATTTGTTAGTAATTTTGTTTGGGTAAGGATTAGAAGCTAGAGTGGGCAAGGTCTTTTTTATACTGCAATAAATGTTATTCTACTGTGTGCAAGCTTATAAGTAAGAGATTATTATACCTCTGTCCAACCCTTCGCGGAATACAGGCTTTATATTATGTAATGTGTTATTTTGTTATATCTAAGTGTCGTGATGGCCCAGTGGTTAAAGCCTCGCCTCTTATGCATGAGGTTGTGGGTTCAAATCCGGGCAAGTACCAATGTGAGTTTTAATTCATATGTAGTTTCTGAGTTTATCTTGGACATTACTGACATCGGTGAAGGAAAACATCGTGAGTAAACCTGGACTTATAGTTAATATAAGTGTGAATTCGCCAACCCGTCTTAAGCAAGCGTGGTGATCAATGCTCGTGTCTACTCTGTATGAGAAGAGGCCTTTGCCCTGCAGTGGGGCAGTAACAGGCTGGTATTATTGATATGTATTATATTAAAGTTTTTTTAAAATAAAAACGATTAAAAACGTGAATATTAGTTTTTAATGTAGAATGTTTAAATTACTAAGCAGGTGTGGTAATCTACAGCGCCAGGTCCGAAACTACGCATCAAAGACTTGACGTCACACAAATCCTGCATCGCGCAATTAGAGTTTACCGCGCGAACGACATAATTATATAAGATTATCCGATATCAATCGTCGGGCAGTTACCCGCATGACACGACACCCGTCTGGTCGGAGGATCCTCCCTTTTCTATAGAGGATGAGTGAACTTTACGGTTTCCGTTACGCTTTACGGGTTTAAATAGGTACTAATAATATGTAATACATTCATGGTATGAGATGAGGGTGTGGTGAGAGAACACCGACTTCATGTAAATAATTTCATCACCACTGCTCTCAAAACGGGTTAGGAAAACATCGTTAGGAAACCGGCATGTCCTAGAACCAAAAATTCGAATTCATGTGACATCTACCAATCCGCACTGGGCTCGCGTGGTAGATTACAACGCACTCCGTTTCGAAGAGAGGAGGCCTGTGTCCCAAAAGTGGGAATATTATAGTCTGATTATGCTATGAGGGTGTACTAAACCATGTTAAATATAAATTTACATATGCTGCGTATCTATTGGCAAAGCTATGTTATAAATCCCATCTGACTGTCATAGTTAAGGCATGAGCCACACAATATTCTCCCTTGTGGCAGCTGAAACTGGAAACCTATATTAAATGGTAGATACGTATTCCTGGAAGATAACAATACTCTCCAACTGAGCAATCGTTATTATTTCATAGTCTTTACAGCACTGTTTTAATTATACAGCACTGTGTTAATTGTGCTTTTAACTTAAAAGCAGTATCAAAATAAACTTTAATGACTGTTATTCAACAGCGGCATAATAACACCGGAACTGAAAAATATTCTTTTGCTCGACGAAAAGCAAACTTAAGAAAAAATCACATTTACTTTCAATGAAAAACTTTGAAAACGTCTCGGATTAATGTCCTACTTCTTCTGCGCATCCTTGCACTTTGCATTTCCCGAGATTTCTGTACCAACAACAGCTTACATACTTTGCTGTCGTTGTGAATCGTAATCTTTAGGGAATAAAGTTTAAATTGCACCGCACCAGATGTCGAGAGTTAGCGGGAAAGTTGGCCCGACGTAGGGATGTTCGTTATAGTGCGGACTGATTCGTTTTGGCGATTATTCGACTAATTTCAGAGATTTGGTTTCAACGTGTTCGTGGAAGTTAGTACCAATATTCCGTTTGGAATTTTGGTGAGAATAGCTTTAGAATTGTTGATTTTGAGATTTTGGGTTATGTACCGAATATTTACTTGGTAGTTTAGTGGCTGTTCACTTCATGTGTCCATGATAACAATCTGATCTTAACAGCGCCTTTATTGCATAGCAGTAAGGACGATTTCCGTAGTGTACGTACGTACGTAGTAAGTGCCACCAATGAATTGCGGTTGACAGTTTGGTTTTAGAATTTCTTAGTACTTTATTTCAAACTTATCTTTAACCAACTAAGAGAATAATTATCTGCTCTACTTCAATTAAATTTTTCAGACACCACATTTCTCATAATCCCGACGATTATACAATACATATTTAGAATGTAAGTCTATACATTTTCAACTACGCGTACACATCCCTAGCTGTATGTAGGGCGGGCCGGGACGACAGAGCTAAATCACCACCAGTGGTAAGCGCCAAGAAAATATATTTCACAACAAGTGAGAATAATAGTTGTCTAACGGACGTGCGATTTTTAACACATTTTTGTTCGTCCATTAGAGCTGCCGGAATCGTGTAAAAAGTTATGAAAATTTGTGTAGTGAACTCGGGATTTGGTGGGTAAATAAGTTGGGGGGAAGATAGATAGATAGAATAGATAGAAGATACAAATTACATAAATAAATTTAGAAATTTTACATAGGGTGACACAATGGGTGGTCTTATCGCTAAAAGCGATTTTTTACCGACAACCTTTGGATGGATTAAAGGGAGAAGGAGAGACAATACTGCAGGTAGTCAGTGGTATACCATTTACATACACAATAAATACATAAAGCATAAACTTAACCACATAAATATATACATATACAGGGTGTCCGGGACATCGACGCGAAGCCGGTTACCATGGATTCAGTACATGATTCTAAACCCCCCTACGTTGAAATTTTTCGTCAGTTATTTAAAAAAAATGCAGCTACTCCATACATTTTGACCGCGTAGGTATTGCACTTTTCTATGAAACAGCAGATTTTTTTTTTAATAACCAACGAAAAATATCGAACGCAGGTGGGTTCAGAATCATGTACTGAATCCATGGTAGCCGGCTTCACGTCCCTGACCCCCCGTATATACATAGATATATATACGTATAAAATAATAAACATGAAACAAGAATATGGAACTATATGTAATGATGATGTTTAAGGAAAGAGGAAGTGTTTTTTCACCATTATTTTAAAAGTGGATAAAGATTGAGCACGCCTTATCGACACGGGCAAGGCATTCCATAACCGTACTGCTTGAACTGTAAAAGATTTGTCATAAAAGCTCGTGGATTGCATCGGCATCTCTAGTCTCAAGTTTTTCGATGACCTCAGATATCTATTATGTGTGTCATGAAGGAACTGGAAACGTTCTTTAAGATAAGAAGTGGTTGTAGGATTAATCAGAATACTGTAGAGCTGAAATAAGATATTGATGAGAATTCAGGGGAAGTCATTATACTAAGTACAGAATGTCGAGAGTAAAATGAAATTTTGATTCAGACCCGGGACTCGAATACTTTGGAAAAAAAAATGAATAGCGGATTGAATGAATAGTGAACCTAAAAACACCTTTTTTTGAACGATCCAACTCATATGTTAACGTAATTTCGTGGGAAAAAGAATCATCAGCTTAAAATAATACTTTACAATCCAACCACAATCTACTAACAGAAATCTTTGGCCAAGTAAATAAATTCACAAATACTGGAAAACTGTGGACTGTCACCACATTCAACTGTCGCAATTCCGAAGCATACAAATACTGCATCAGAAAACATGTGAAACGGAACGCAAGCAAACAATAAAGCTATTAAGCAGAAAGGCATCCCATTCCCGGAATTATTTATGAGTACGCGAATACCAGTTAAAGATATATCACGAATAATTTATTATGGTCAAAATATTCATGACGTATATAGTCATATTTGCGGGATCTCGGGGAATTCCGGGATTTCACTGTTGCAGCACTAATTTGTAAAAGCGTTGACATATTGTTTTTAGTATGTTACATCTGTGACTAAGGACTGATTTATAGTTTCATGCTGTATGTAGGATGGTAGTTTTTTGTGCAACGGGAAATATTTGAATTGAAACTACAATCAATTTTAATAATGGTTCAATCTACTCGCCGGGTTGGTATTTCAATATTGTTGACGAGGATTTCAGTTTAAAAGTTTATCATCAAGAATGGGCTGCCAAAATTGCGAGGAATGAAATTAAGGAGGATTCGTATTGTAGCCCGCGAAATTCAAATTTTCTTAAGGATTTTTGCAATTTGCAGGTCAGTGTCTGGTTGTATCTTGATTAAAATAAAATGATTTGCTACCATAATCAATATGTTTTTACAGAATTATAATCATTAATACATCTCTATAAGTTAGATTGTTCACAAATTTCATGTCACAAAACGTCATTCAATGGAGCAAATCTAACTTAGAGAGATGTAATAATTATTATAATTCTGTAAATACACATTTGTTATGAATGCGTATCTTATTTTGATCAAGATATAAACTGACACTGAACTCCTAATTGCAAAAACACGTAAGAAAATTTGTATTTTGAATAGTATCCGTGGATTGATAAATCAACTATAGCTGTACAAGGATCTTTTGGCGCGTGGCCAAAATCGAAACTAAAGCCGCCATCTTGTTTTTTCAATATATTTTAATAAACAAATTTTACTGACAGCGCCCTCCTGTCAACGTCATTAGAGCGCCAAAAGATCTATGCAGCATTGGAAATAAAAACCTTCGCAATAAATACGGATCAATGTCAAAGTCAGTCCTAATAGTCTTTAGTTTCAATACTAATAGAGTTCAAAATGGCGACTGACAGAAAAGTACTACCAATCACGTGACAGCAAAATTCATTACTACCAATCGCTACACGGGACAAGTTATAATGAAAGCACTGTAGATGAAGAAATAATGTTACATCACTATTTTATTAATACAGAATTACATTTACTCGATTTAACTTGCGATGAATAACTGCAAACAGATATTCAAGATAAAAAGCAATTTATTCTCATAATCCTGCGAAGGATCTTCTATTAATATTAAACTAGTGAAGTAGCGCGTTCTTAAAGAGTCAGACGTGGAATTATTATGTGAGAGAAAATAAAATTTCTTGAATTAGCATCTATGCTGTATAAAATATAGCAGTTTGAAAATAATATAATGAAATTAAACGATCTTGAAGATACTTACACGTAGATAGGTATTGGAAGAAACATATACATAGCTTTCATACAATATTTCAGTATTTATGCTGATATGTTTCAATTTATGACTTCACTGAGCCGAGGTTTTAATACCTAGTAAACGTAAAAATTAAAATTAAGAACTAAAATATGGGGGGACTACCTTCTGCCCGCGACTTCGCTAGAGTAAAATTTCTTGTTCCCCCGTCCCACCCCGTCGCATCGCAACGCCCACCCGCGCTATTAGTTCGTTTTAGCTTAGCGTTATTTTTGACTTTTTTTATTTTGTGCTCAGCTCCTAAGGGTCGTAGCGTGATGTTAAATAGTCTATAAACTTCCTCTAGAATTGTGCTATGAAGTGCAAAAAAATATATTCTAATCCGACTGCTAGTTCCAGAGATAAGCGTATTCAAACAACAAAAACTAACTCTTTAGCTTTATTATTAGTATATAAAGTACCTATAGATTAGATTTCAAGGTATGATGATGACGCCGGCAAGGAATCCATACCGCTAAAGAGACCCATACATCGTCCACTGCGCAAGTCAAACCACGTGGTGGGTCTTCAAGTCTCATCTTTAATAGCACGATTTGTACCTACTTTAGTGATATGAAGAACAGGGTGTAAAATTCACTCATCCACCATAGAAAAGTGAGGATCCTCCGACCAGACGGGTGTCGTGTCTGGCGGGCAACTGCCCAGAGGATGAAGTCGGGAGATTGTATATATGTCCATAGCGCGGTAAACTCTAATTGCGCGATGCAGGTTTAACGTGTGACGTCAAGATGTTGTGTGACGTCAGGTCTTTAATTCGTAGTTCGCATGTGGCGATGTAGATGCCGCCACACTACCTAATTAGAAAGCCATGTATCGCATAACTCATTAAAAACTGTCTGAAATAAGTAGATAAAGCATGAGATTTTTTTCAGAAGCAAACAGACCATATCCGTTTGTTATCTAGCTGTCAAAATGATAATAAATTCAACCATTTTCCCTTCACATGTTCCGTATTCCTTTAAAAGCCACTACATCAATCCAGAAGCTTGCTCATACATTCTGAACTAAGCCATCAATCAAGCAGATATCTCGTTGGAGTCACCTGTCTGTTACGGCAACAAATGTTTGATATTCGCTACATCCCTACCGATATATCGATACACCTTCGCACTAAAATATAAATCGATGAATTATTCAACCAATCAACCGACTCATAAGCACACTTGACAGAACAGGAGTACTTGAAATTCTGCACAATACCCACTGTTTTCTGAGACAACATATAAATGAAACGCAATAAAATGCACAGTAAAATCCGTGCGGCCGTTTCAAAACACAATATACTTGCGTGTATGTGGAGGTAGAGATGTACTTAACTTAAGTTAAAGTCAGCCTGTATACTTTCTAGTCGATTAATTTATGATATTAATTAATCGACTAGAAAGTAGACGATAACTTTGAAAACAATCGATAGAACTTAAGGTGGTGTTCTACACATCAAATATAAGTAAAGTAAAAATATAGTTAAAGTTGTTACTTTTACTTTACGATTTGTCTCATTGTAAAATTTGTTTATATTTAATGGGTAGAAAACCTATATTTTTTTAGTAATGTGTCTATTATATTCAAAATACGATTTAAATACGGTCTATTAATTTACCAATGCAATGAAAATTACATCATAGTGCCCTGCTATTTGCTGATTACGGAGAAATTATAATATTACACACGAAAGTTTTTTTCATGCTTTTGTTTTAGGATGCCTACAAGACGGGAGTTAAATTTTCCATTTCTTTGTGCGCGACACTACACAAATTGTGATACAATTAGCTCTCAGTACTGACTATCACGTATCAACATATCTTCTTCTTCTGAGCGTGTCAATGGCAATCTAGACTAGGCCCAGAAATCGGTGTTTGGCTTGGCGTGATGAAATGATAACAAGGGCAATATTATAATAGAACTAATTTATTTAATATGAATGTTAGCACACTTGATAGATGATAAAAAACAAGAGAGTGCTCCAGACACTCTTGACAACTGACACGACTATGTGTCAGACTCCTTTATAAATTGATGCAGGGTCCATACTTTCAACATCCTCTCCTGGACCCAAACTCTTCAAAGTCAAGCCCATCGATGTGGTGAACCCTACATGCTTCGGACGATGGAGCCCTTTTGTTAAAACATCGGCGATCATGTCTTTAGTTGATCGATATCGAACAGCAACTTGATTAGCAGCAATCTTCTCTCGAACGAAGTGATAACGAACATCAATATGTTTGCTGCGTGGTTGGTACATGGCGTTACCTGAAAGACTAATTGCACTTTGATTATCACAGAAAAGTGTGATTGGCGTACCTTTCATTTTAGGTGCAAACTCTTCTTCCAGCTGTTTTAAATAAAGTGCTTCTTGTATTGCAGAAGCCATTGACATATATTCAGCCTCTGTGCTGGATAATGCTATAGTTTGCTGTTTTTTTGAATTCCAGCTTATGGCTGCTCCCTGAAATAAAAATATATAGCCTGTGCAAGACCTTCGGTCTTCTACATCATTTGCCCAGTCTGCATCACAATAGCCATAAATATTTTCATTCATATTTTTCTTGAAAGTAAGTTTCATATTAATTGTACCTTTAAGGTACCTCAAAACCCGTTTCACAGCTGCCCAATGCTCATCAGTTGGTTGGTTATTAAATCTGCTCAAAGAATTTACTATATAAGTTATATCAGGCCTGGTTCCTTGGGATAAGTACAATAGGCAACCAATTATTTCTTGATATGGTATATTCTTTACGATTTCATTTTGAGTTTCAGCTTTTTTCAACTTCACATTGGCATCTGTCGTTGTCCATATTGGCTTACAGTTTTGCATTCCAAATCGGGTAAGTATCATTTTTATATATATTGACTGATCTATGGAGATTTCATTTTCAGTTGTATTGTGAGAAATTCTAAATCCAATGCAATGCTTAGCGGTCCCCATATCCTTCATATTGAATTTATCTTTTAACTTATTTCTTATAATCTGAGATGTTTCTTCATTATTATAAAAATACAATAAATCATCGACATATACTGCAATAAAAAGTATATCTTTTTCATTTACTATGCGATGGTATACACAAGGATCTACTTTGGAACGAGTCATCCCTATTTCTATCAATACAGCATTTAATTTTTTATTCCACTGTCTGCTTGCTTGTTTCAGGCCGTATATAGACTTGTTCAATCGACATACTTTATTTTGTTCTTCATAGCCGGGTGGTGGAATCATATAAATTTCTTTATCGATATCTCCCTGCAAAAAAGCAGTAACTGCGTCCATTTGGTGAATTTTGAGATCATATTTTGCAGCCATGCCAATTAAGTATCTTATTGAACAATATCGGACTACCGGAGCATATTTTTCTTGGTAATCAATACCCTTTACTTGTTTATATCCTTTAATTACAAGTCTAGCTTTGTAACGTGATATGGACCCGTTTTCGTCAATTTTTGTTTTAAAAACCCATTTACAGGGAATTGCTACTTTTCCTTCTGGTAAGTTTACTGGTGTCCAAGTGTTGTTACCTATTAATGATTGATGTTCTTCCTTCATTGCTCTTTTCCATTCATCAGCCTTGTCACTGTTGAGAGCTTCTTCAAGGTTCTGTGGATCTTTATTTAATAAACTCATAGTTGACTCACCATTCATACACATAAATGATGTGGCATCATCATTCTGAAGTCTTTCTATACGATGTGGGCGTGGTCTCAGAGTCATGTTGAGTTGTGGCGGAGATTCCAATGATTCATCAGGTAAGTATGTTTCATCATGAACATCTTCAAATAAAGCGGAGTCATCAGAAGAAATTTCAAGAATTTGAGAAGTAGATAGTGTTTCATTTGTTTCATCTATGTTTTCTGTTCCAGATTCATCGTGATCTTCAAATAAAGGTAAATTTACTGTTTCGTTTTCTTTTATTACAATATTATTCTTCAGTTTATTCTCTTTTTTGTCTGGACAACTTTTCTTCTCTTTAATATTTTCTTCCTTTCCTTGTATGTTAACAACTATGTTTCTCTTTACTGTAGCTTCTAAGAATACAACATCTCTACTTATAATTCCTTTTTTTGTTTCAGGGTCTATGAATCGGTAGCCCTTAGTGGAATCACTGTACCCTACAAATATCAACTTACGTGACTTCACATCAAGCTTTGTCCTGTTTTCTTTAGGGATATGTACCATCACGTGACACCCGAAAATCCTCATATGACTCAAATTAGGCTTTTCTCCAGTCCATACTTCATGTGGGGTCACATCAGATAAAGCACGAGTTGGCGAGCGATTAACAATATAGGCGGCTGTGGCTACTGCTTCAGCCCAGAATATGTCCTGTAATTCAGCATTAAAAATCATGCATTTAGCACGCTCTATTAATGTCCTATTCATTCTTTCGCTGAGACCGTTTTGCTCGGGAGTGTAAGGATTAGATGTCTGGTGCCATATTCCATAGTTCTTAAGATAGTTTTCAAATTTATTATTTTTGTATTCGGTACCATTGTCGCTTCTTAGAATTTTAATTTTTTTGTTTGTTTCATTTTCTACTCTATTCTTAAATTCCACAAATTTGTCAAATACTTCGCCTTTACTTTTAATAAAATATACATGTACACGACGGGAAAAGTCATCAATAAAAGTTACGAAATACCTGGCACCTCCAATAGAAACATGTTTCATCGGCCCACATACGTCACTGTGAATGAGCCCTAGCAGCTCCGTTGCACGCGAGCCTTCGCTGGGAAATGGTTGCCTGGTGTGCTTGCCCTCGAGACAAGTTATACAAATACTATCTTCCTTTTGCGGTGACAGCTTTACCCCCTCTGTACATTTAGGCATTTTACAAATGTCTGAGAAATTTAAGTGACCCATCCTTTGGTGCCACAAGTAAGTATCATGATCAGTCTTTGCTGACATTGCTTGCATTTCTTCATCTTTAGTAGATTTTAACTGATAAGTATCATTAATGAGATTTGCTTTTGCAACTAATTTATTATTTTGATTGTAAATTTTACAACCAACCTCATTAAACTGGATTTTGCATCCATTAGCAATTATTTTGCTTACTGATAGCAGATTTGTTTTTAATTCTGGAACATATAAAACTTTTCTCACCTGTATTGTCTCGGTGCTGTCAACACTTGTATTCACTTTTAAAGATACATTACCACAGCATTCAACTTTCAATACCTTATTATCGGCAATTCTTATATTCTGTACAGGTGGAGCCGTGACATCGCTGAGCCAATCCCGGTGCATGGTCATGTGCATGGAGGCGCCAGAGTCAACATACCAGTTCACAGAATCATTTATTGTGGATGCAGAAAACGCTGCTACAAATCCTGTGTTGTTATCAGTTTTAGGATTGTTCTTCTTGAACCAACATTTTTTACCGAGATGCCCATACTTGTTACAATTAAAGCACCTTGGACCTTTTTTAGGTTTTTGCTGATCGGTTTTAGACGGACCTTTTTTTATGTTCGTATAAAGTGCGGTAGTGTCTGATATTTTAACCTCTTGTAACAGTTTATTCTTTACTAAATCAGCACTAATCTTTATACCTGAACTTTCTAACCCCATAATCATTGGCTTATACATATCTGGCAAGCCTGCCAGCATCAGAGTACCTAACCACTCATCACCTTCCAAACAGTTCTTGTAACATGCAGACGACAGGACATTTCTGATTATGTACCTTTGTGTTTAGTAATAAGTACCTTTTATTAACAAACTCAGGTAAAGCAGGACTGAACCTTTTACAGCTTGAAACCTTCTCTACATACACTTGCGAAACGCGACATCATGCCAGCACGCAAACCATAGAAACAACGACAAAAACGAGCTTTCTACGGGCTTTGTCGACGGAAGAATAGACAAAATGACAGATTGTGATTGTTTATCTGTAATTTTGTCTATTCTTCCGTCGACAAAACTCGTGGTCATGCTAAGCGTGCAGGTCAAAAATAAACTCCTTAGTCGATTGTCAAGGTGTTTGTCGATTCTCAAGAACACGTGTACAACCCTAGACACATTCCCGTACACGGGATCTAGGGTTGGTAATAAAAAATATAACAGTCGTAAAGCAGTATCAGACACACGTGGTCAGAATGTTATATAATATTAGGGGTGTGATGTGGTGAGTAACTGAAAATCTCTTTTAATAGACACGGTGGCTGATGGAATATGGAATGCGCGGATTGGTTAGCATTCTGGGAGAGAAAAAAGATGGGTCATGGAATAATAATTAAAGTAGAGAAGACTATCATTTGTGTCAATTGGTGCAAGTGACTTTGCAGTAAGTACGATCAGGGAAATTGTTTATTAAATTGACACGTTACGTCATTTTGTCATGTGCCTAAACAAGATAAAAAAAAATAGATTTAATGTTTTTTTTTTCTAGGCTCTGCGACCGCTAGTGGTGTAGTTAGTTGAAGTATGAGTTGCGAAAATCAGTTTTTATTGTTGTTTTATCGTCTTTAGATATACATACGATGTCAGGGACATCGGCGCGAAAACCCTGTACATACCCATTAAATCTGTGTAGTTCAAAAAAAAAACAAGTTACTACACACTTACGGTCGTTGGCCCAAAAAAATATAAATCATCATTACTGTTTTTTTGTTTTATCACGTTAAAATATCGATACCCATCATGTCTGCGGACTTTCACTAACAAATTTTATTTGACCCGGTTTAAAAATTAAGGCAAACTAGATAAAAATCAAATAAAATCTTAGTAAATTGTCTCCCCACTTAAATTGCATGTATATTCACAACTATAATTTTTCAACAGTGGCACGAAATGGCTAAACACGGCAAATTGACTAAGTGTTTGTAAGAGTAAGTAATTGGATAAACATACCCATCACATCTGCGGAGTTTTGCTAGCTAATTTTATTTGACCCTGTAGATAACGCAATTTGTGGATGGTCGTTTTTTTTGTTGGACAAAGGTGCCATTTTCGTTTCCCCACGGCATATTTTTGATGGAAAAAATGTAACAAACTCTATGTAGATAACATCGCCGGTTTTTCCTGTTTCCTTCATACAAAATTCCAGTTTTTAGTTCTAGTCCCGACTCAGTGCAGAGGCAACACGATAACTCTTCAAATAAACACGGTATCGGGTGAATTTTCCAGCGTAGCTGAAGTTTTACACGTTAACGCTGTGCTAAAGTGTAAAAAGTGTCTTCTGAAGAGATGCTAGCTCTGGACTATCGCATTTTTAGGAACAGGGTTGCAAAAAAATACTTGTTCTACGACAATTTTTTCACCTAAATGGTTACCGAAATAAAAAGTACTAAATATCTCCTAAAACTTTTCAGTATAAAGCTGCCTTGTACTGATAAGTTTGGATCTTGATAGCAGGACTACCTGCATCGTAAAATACTATGTCAGTTTGTTTATTATGTGCAATTTTTCAAGATGAGTTCAGTACAAAGTGGCTATGAAACAAAGTTGGTTTACGTTTATCTGATAACGTTAAATCATAAATAAATTTAAAATAAAAACAATTTTTTACTTGTTTTTTTAATCCAAGATAAATCCTGCAAACAAAGATCATAAGGCTTAGTATCACAGCCCATCCCTATCTGCGGCGGGGGACAGGCGTCATCCATCATGGCGGGCCGACATGTCGACGCGACTCGTGATTGTCAATCTAGCGTGTGACGCGCGCTGTGACTTTGCTCCGTCGTCGGTTTTATTGCTCAGTTTGTTGGAAACGGTACGTTCAAATTGTTTGCCGCATGTAGACCCGAAAAATGGCGGCTAAACCGTTTAGAGGTGGTTTTCTTTTGAAATTGTTTTCGGGTGCTGGGTAAATTGTTGAAAATGAAAAACGGTGCAGTAGAAAGTTTGCGGTTTGTAGTCGGGCCTTTAATTACGGTAAGCCAACGTCTCGATCAGATACAACAATGAATGTCACTAGTAGTAACTAGTGACATTCATTGTTGTATCTGATCGAGACAAACCAAACAATTTGTTTATCTCAATTAGTATTTTTTTTACACAATAGCACAGTTTATAGGAAAAAAATATCAGTAACTGCTCTAATAAGCTAAATTGCATATTTTTGTCACAGTTTGCCGTTTTAACCATAAAAAAATAACATTTAACTCGAGGCAACTATTCGACTAAGTGCACCTATCAGCGGATTTAGTTCACTGCTGTCGATAAAATTTGAATTTTACGGAATGCAGATTCGATTTTTAAAGTAAAAATACTTTGAACGCCATTCTAAAGACATTACTTACGGATTGAAACCTGTCAAAGTTTAACGCGGTTAAACGTAAACTTAAGAACTTCGCGGCTATAATTAAACAAGAATTTGCTATGCCCTTTCAAACGTTTTAATAATGTGCTCTGCACGATTAAATTTATTTTCTTTGGTAACGTTCGCCAATTAATTACATTAGAGATAATATCTCTAAGAATTTCTTATGATTTAATAACGTAACCTCATAGATTAATATGGAGAACACTCGGATAAAGCCTTTAATATTATGAAAAGCAAGACAGGTTGGTTTAATTGTATGGTTTCGTAATGAATTTTATAAATGAATTGAATTTTAAAGAAATTGTTGATTTTTACTTAATTTTCTTTTTTTTTCTTTTAATTTAATTACTTTTAATTTTATTTCTTTCAATTTATTTTTTATTTTTATTAAGAATTTATTTTATACTTTTTGCTGTGCCGGACAGGGTCCGTAATTGTACCTTAGCTCTAAGCCATTATAACAACTGTATACCTGCATTATGGAATGCAAATAAAGATATGAATATGAATATATATATGCAAAAAAAAATGAGTTACCTTTTTGTTCCTATCAGGCAACAGCAAAAAGCAGTCAAAAGAGTTGGTTGAGGTGTATAGAACGCCCACATATCGCCAGTTATGTTTAAGTTCCATTTAATAGAGGGCGAGCTTATTACCATCAACCGGGCACAGATCCAGGGTCCGGGGTGCTACTGAGAAATTCTAGATGGAAAAACCCAATAACACTGCCCGACTCGGGAATCAAACCAAGGACCCCATGCTCAGCAGGAGCCCTTGCAACCACTAGACCATAGAGCCAGTCAGCAAAAATAACTGAATAAAAAAATAAAGACACAAAACACGTCCCACAACAGTAACTGCCACAGAGTATAAAAGGTCACGCGCGAAAGTGTCAAACTATCTAATAGACAATAACTCAAGGAAACAGATAAACAAAATTTTGTTATTGCGTTTTGTAGCGTTTTCCTGTTATTTTCACGGAAGGTCTGGCAATTTTTGAAACAAATGGATTTTTGCTGACTTTTTTCCTGCATTGAAGTCTTAAAATAAGCCGATTTTCCTTCGTCCATCCTACGTCAAAGTGATTTGAAAATATTGTATTGCACTGCCAGCTGATCCTAACTTAGCTACCTATAACTTGAAATCTAAAAAAAAAAAAAATGAAATGTTCGAAAGCGGTATTCATATCAAAATTCCCTGTCTGCAGGTTTCTTAAACTATCCATTGAGCAAATAAAAACAATTTAATTACTTATGTTATGTCGCAGTAACTCAAAAGTACTCAGTAGTAAGTAATGTAGGTACTGAACAGGTCCATCCAAAAGATAACCAGGAAAAAAATCAACAATATATACACCCCAGAAAAAAAATCAAAAGAAGGAAGAAAAAACAATTCCATGCTCAAAGAAATCCACACAAACCCTGACAACGTTTGATGGATCGCACGCGTCGACAGTTGGACAAATCGTAAGTAACTTTGATAACGTTGAATATGGAATGAGACCGGTGGGTGTAAACGCAGCCATTACTCTTTTATGGTCGCTGGCTTCAACCAATGATGTACGATTACATTTTTCATAGGAACCGATGGAACTATTTAGAGGGTCTGGCCCGAAGGGGGGTGAATCAGGTGCGGAGAGGGGTTCGCGTGCGTAGCCAACGATACGTTTTTTCAGCTCATTGCCCACGGCTTATAGACGTCATTACCGGGCAAGATATTTATGGGAAAAAAACGTGGCTTTACATTTCAATCAAGGATAAAAATAGTGGAAGAAATGTTCTGTACTTTGAATTTGTGATCGGGATTTTTCTTCGTCTTTCTTCGGGTTTTCGGTAAGTTTGTGTATTGTTTACGCTTTTAGTTTGAGCTTGCATATGGTGATATTTTATTCGTAAATTGTTTGGTGAGAATGGTTTTGTTTGTGATGTGTTCTCAAGTTTGACCCATATTTTTTTCTTATTTGATCCTTTTTTTTTGTTTAGAACTAAATCATTTTACATTGCTTTCAACCATACCTGCACGCGATACGTATTGTTATTTTTCTTGGCTTTTCCAAATAGCTAGGCACAGTAAGTATGTTAACCTGTGCTAAGGGTTGACTGTAAAGGTTTTAAGGTGGCATACAGTTTACTTCCAATACGCTCCAAAATTATGTAAAACAGTAGAACAAAAAAAACTGAAGTTCATCTCTGAACCTCTAAAAATTTGAGGGGTGAGCTTAGATAAAGGCTGGGTTTCCTGTATTTTAAGGAGGATGCGCTAAAGGAGCCCGTGATTTTCACACATTGTCCGTGAATTTCAGGCTCCTTTAGAGCCCGTGAAATAAAAAAAATCCTACGTTTTTTTGCAATTTGCAGTTCAGTTTCAAGTTCTATATTTATAAGTTTTATAATCATTTAAATCATTAATACTCTTTAAGTTAGAATTGGTCTCAAATTTAAAGAAATAGGGCCATAGGGTAATTTGAGCTTAGAGAGCTGTATTGATGATTTTAATGATCATAATTCTGTAAATACATAGTTTTTACGATCGTGAATCCTATTTTGATCAATACACAACCCGATACGGGCTTGCAAATTGCAAAAAAACATTCGCCTGAAGGACAGTTGGGTTTTTTTAGGTAAATTAATGTATATTAATATTAATATACATTAATTTCTATTATTATTCGTTTATACGAATAAATAAAAAAAATATATTATTAAGTAAATGTTATTACAGTGTAAACGAATATTTAAATGATCAATCTCTGAAACTCATATATGATACACAAAAAAAGTTTTGTTTTTAGAATAAGTTAGATTATAAATTAAACGATAAGTCCTCATCTCTACCTTTCTACTATCTTTCTTTTGCTGTGCCCAACAGGGTCCACGATTGTTTCTCAAGCAAATGTTTACCACCTAAGCACATACATTGTGGAATGCAATAATGAATTGAGTATTGTAGTATTGAGTATATTATTACGAGCTATGCTTTAAATATCTCTGAGGGATAGAATCCAGAATGAGGTAATCCGGCAGAGGACAAAAGTTGTCGACATAACTCACAGAATAAGCAAACTGAAGTGGCAATGGGCCGGCCATATGAGCCGTAGAACCAATGATCGTTGGGGTAGACGTGTTCTTGAGTGGAGACCGCGAATCGGCAAACGTGAGGTAGGACGCCCACAGGCTAGGTGGAGCGACGATCTTCGCAGGGTGGCTGGTATAGGCTGGATGAGAGTTGCCGAGAATCGAGGTGAATGGCGTGCAATTGGAGAGGCCTATGTCTAGCAGTGGACTGCGTGTAAGCTGATGAAGATGATGATGATGAATGTATATTAAAGGTACTTACTAGAGACTCGTTTGCCGTTCTTTCTCCACTGTATGTTCGGTATGGGGTCTCCTCTCGCAGCGCAGTAGAAGGCAGCGATGCCGTTCGCTCGGACCTGCAGGTTGCGAGGCCGGATCGTGATCTCGGGCGGGTCTGTGGAGGAGAAAAGGACTTTATGTATAGGACATAGTTGATATTGGTTTAAATTAAACTAAATAAAAAAATAAATTAATAAAAACTAACATATAACAAAATTGAACAAACAGTTATAAAATAACTTTAAATAACAAAACAAAATGTTGAATGTTTTAAATTAACAAAGTATACGTATAATTTGCTGTGTGGTTACACTTACAACTAATATCTTTTAACTTCCTTAAAGATAATAACCATAAATTATACAGTATGTCATAACTAGCAAGGAGAGGTGGAATTTCTTGCCGGCTCTTGTGGAGTTTCTTGCCGGCTCTTCTCCATAGAAAACGACCAATTGAAATCATGCACCTAGCTTCTGACGTTTCAAAAGTGCCCATGTAGGTTTATGTGAAATAAAATGTTTTGAATTTGAATTTGCAATAAGATAATCAGAAAGAACAAAATACCTGAGCGCCAGTGTACAATTTAGCCTATCACACACAGCAAAATCCTGATTTCCCTAAGGGTTGGACAACGGTCGCTCTTTGTAGAAATAATAAGAATTGAATAGTGAGTCCATATAGAAAAATACCAAGCGAAATAAAAATCTCTGAAAAACTGTGTTAAGGTGCACTCCAACTATTTAGATCCAATTTGCGAATACGGCTTTTAGGACGTAACCCCGTCTAAACAGTTGCGACAAATAAATTTAATATCTTGAGCGAAGAGTCGCTGAAAGTTCTCGGAAAGTTTCAGCTGTCGCGACACACGGAGACAATTCCACCGAATTGTTTTCCACAAAATTACACAGGAACTGAGAGTCCCGCGGTACATTTTCATTATTCGCGACGCGTCGAGATTAATGGCATTATCTTGTCGAAAAATGCGAGTTCAGCAACGAAACAATTATGTATACGTAGAGTACTTCTTCTCTGTCCCGCTCAACGATCCGGAACAAAAATACCCTATCTTAACGGCCCATCTCGAAAAGAACATTGGACAAACGCCGCGGGAGCGTTTGATTCCTGAACTAGAAAATGAAATTCCATTTAGTGCCACGTATTCCCCCGAGCGATTCGATCGATGCCACATTAATAAACGTATCCAGTAACGTATTTTTTCGAGAACTGTCATACAGGAGTTAATATATTCATAGAACGGACACTGCGGAGGGGCTCAGATTAGAGAAATCAAAAAAGTTAGATCGGATCCGCGCGATATCGGAGGATATGAAATAATTCATACTGAATCACGGAGGCGGCTCCCAGGGCAAGAATCGAGAAAATTTGTGGCTAACAACCAACTAAAGCAACGCGAAATGAGGTTAGATATTGGTTCATACCGTTACAAACCGATCACAAGCATTCTGTGCACTTGTGAGTTGGACGTAAATATCTGTTTGAAGAGAGCTTTGATTTTGTAATATGCTTGGACGAACACTTTCAATGTTACATTGACTACTGTTGGATGGTGTTTGGAATCCTATTTGAAAGTGCTGTCAATTGAGTTTGCATTGTCACCAAGTTGGTTACACTGCATACGTTAACAATTTCATTATATATAGCAATTTTCCCGTGATTCTTGAGAAGTAGGTTACTGAAGTTAGGAGTTTTATTAAAGCATTTATTAGTACTTATCTCGGTGCGCGAAGGAACTATTTTATTCCCAGTACCACCCAGTCTTAAATATAAATCCCTCTATATTTCTTTAAATAGTGGACGATACTTTTCGTTCGTGCCGCAAATAAAAACACCATCTAAATTCACGAGTACGGGACCTGCTGACACACTTAATGGTCGCACATTCGAAGTCCAATTACAAAGATAATGAAAAAGATTTTTATGGCTCATCAATATTCTGCTAGCATTAATAGGATACAGTGATTTTTAATTAGCCAGAAAGTGTTTTTTTAAGCTTGCTGTTGGTATTAAACGCATATAATCTCATTTTTTATTAAGGACAATTCGTGTTTTTGACAGTCAGTTCTTTAAATTAATTCTACTAACGCAAATAAACATGAGATTCTTCAGAACTTTTAGACTAGACAATAAGTACATCAAACAGTTAAAAATAAACATCCAAGCGGCTATAACTAAACGCTGTAATGCTCCAATTTTTTACTAAGTTTACCGCCCACTTTGAAAGCGTCACATTAATCGTAATCTAGGCTCCCGTGATGCCGTCCACCCTACGCACCTAGCCATTCAAATATTTGCTTTAGAATCACGTCGCCCGGGGCGTTGGGGAGAACTATGACGGATATGTTTATTCCTCGACGGCAGAGGTGAATGATCACGTTTCATATGTGAGCAGGATTGAAACGAGCGCTGTACGTGCCGACGCACGTATTCAGAAAAAACTCGGCCATTTTTTTTTGTCGCGTCATTCGCGCCTGCCCTAACCGGATTAAATTATGGCTAGGCTAGACATCACTGAACGCTAAATTGCTAAATTGATACGGTTTAAGCGCGGCTGGTAGGATTCGGATAAAATTGGCGTGAATTTGATATAAATCATCGTAAATAGAATTAAGACTGTGCCGCAGAGTTAGATCAAAGTTTTGTCTATTTTTGACAAAACGCACGTTTTTTGTCCTAGCTTGCTTTGTTGTAGTGACGCGCCATCATTGTTGACATAGTGTTAGTCTGACTTAAGGCTAGTTTTTTCGTGGTCTGCACTCAGCTTTAAGAGCACTTATCCTAAAAGTTGGCAACGTCGCATAAAGCTGTCAAATATTTACCTGTTTTGATTAATTTGGCAATATTACTGTATAGAAATATAAAATGTGGCTAACTAGTGAACTGAAATATTGATTATAAAATGCAATAATTAATATCGTAACACCGAATATTTAGTTTTAAATGTAAAAAAAAGCATTTGGAAGCTTTTCAAATGCCCTTTTACACCTAAAACGGTTACCACATCAAATTCAGTGTTATAATTGCAATTCATTATTAATATTCTAGTTCGCTAGTTAGCCACATTTCATATTTCCATACAGTAATATTGCCAAATTTATCAAAACAGCGAAATATTTGATATCTATTTGTGACGTTGCCCACTTTCAGAATAAACGCTCTTAATTAAATATCAATTGGAACCTAGCTTTTGACGTTTCATAAGTGCCCATGTTGGTTTATGTGAAATAAAATATTTTAATTATGAATAATGCGTGTACTTAATGGTAGCTTGTATTCAAGTTAGATAGTTCATTAGACTAATCTTGCCAACAATCTTGCAACTTCTGCCCATTTCCTTGTGTTCAAAGCAAATTCCTTCATATATAACGAGCCAGTATTTGACCCAGGACTGCGCTTTTATCATCGATTTTCACTTATTGGCTATCAAAATAAGCTCTCGATGCAAGTAACAGCAGTAAGTGCTGCAGAAGGCTGAGGACCTTGTTTGATATCAAGTTTAGAGAAATAGATTTATTAAAACAGGGGTAGGGCTTTGCCAAAAATGGTTAAGTATTTTTCTCGTGAAACAGACTGCTATTTGTATTCATGTTACTATATTAGTGTTTTTTAATCGATTTCCCGTATCTAAACTTAACGCGAAAGTCTACTAATCCCTTTCTTCATCATTAATTATGCGTCTAATGCTTAAAAAACGCTCTATACACGCTCATCAATCATTGCACGTTCGACGGTTGATACCAATTACCGAGCAATGACGTCATAAAGTTCGTGCAAACGTGAAACTCGAACAACAAAGAGAAATATTGCGATCAATTATTATCGAGTATTCATTATTCAGCTGAACGAAATCGTGTCGTTGCCATCTCGATTGCTTTATGATAGTACTTGCGATTCGATAATGCCGAGTTGCCAACTAGATGCTCGGTTGCGATGACATAAAAAATCGACGAGGTGTGTCCACCACTATTTAGAATTAAGGATTGTAGAAGGGTTTGATTTTAGAATTCCATTTTGAAATATAGGTTGTTGAATTTGTAAGGTGCCAGTATATTTGGCTGGCTAAATTATTATATACTTTTAACCATTCAATTACTTTCGTTTTGAATTCCGAACAGTTAATTAGACTGATCAATATTTGTATGCCAATAAATTGCCATCGAACATAACAATACAAATCCAATAACAAAAGCCATTTCAACCAAAGCGTGTAACAATTTTTTTTATTTCAAATTATTACGTCGGAGTAATCAATTTATAACATCGTCGGATTTAATTTTATTGTACAGGGGCATTTCATTACGTTCCCCAATAGAGTTAATCGAAATGTGCATACGCCGCTCGGTCGCATATATCCGCATAGGCAATTTATGACAATAATCTGGACGTTTCCGGATATAACCGGTTTTGCGGGTCGAATAGAAGTGTATTGCGATTTAAACTGTATGAAATTTATTATATTGAACTGTACGGCAGAGTATTCATTTGCATAATTCTATTTGGACGCTGAAAATTGTGAATAACGGCTACTTTGTTGGATAAAAATTGTGGATTTCAATTCTTTGGTGATATGAAGTTGGTTTTATACATAGGTAAGTAAGTTATTAATAATTACCACACAGCATCAAGAAGAAAAAAAAACAGAACATCGACAAAAAAACAGAAAATATACAACAAGATTAAATTGCCGCCGATTCTGAAAAAAAACAACATGCTGTGTCACCGCAAAAGAAGACTCCCAAACCCTGTAACAGAAGAATCTTTTGTCACAAAACTTACGTGTCAAATATCGAATATAAATATTGCCAGTGTCGTTAACAGTTGGCATTTGTGGCGCCAGAATCGGGGGGAGCGGTGCTTCTTCTATCTCCTCTGTCACTAACACTTCTGGGGGCTCGGTGTCTTCTTCTTCGTCTGTCAAGAAGAATTGGTGTTGGATGCGCGAGCGGTTGTCGTATTTTCGCGATTTTGTTTTGTTTTTATTTCGAATTTGCAGGTTATGACGTGTTTTATATTTGTTTTAGTTTTTGTAACATAATTTGGTATATAAAATTATGAATTTTACATTCACATAACAAGTTCTTATATAACTAAAAGTAGATAGAAATAAGTTTATTCAAAGTCATAATAAAAATTCACTGTTGATTAAATACTGGTTTCTTATGTTTCCCACCACTTGATGGTTATTACAGCTTATATGGCGGTCTGCGTTTATAGAGGAATACTATTTTACTATTACAACAAATAGTTTATCATGACTGAGAATTTACAATTAGGTAAACAGTTTTACCGAAAATGAGTTGATAAGCATATTCATTATCAGAGCGTCCATAATTTAGATAGTTCCCAATTGTTGCTGACATTGAATTATCAAACGGAAATGAAAACAAACTATTGCTAATTGTAATCATTAAAGTTTAATTATTCCAGGAATAACCAATTGCATGTATAATTGAATAGTGAAATTGTTATTTGTGTACCTAATCATTAATAGTTGGTTAACTGTTTAGAAATTGAAGGAGTAGTATGTGTAATGAATCAAATAAATTCGAGATATCTACTAATTTTAAATAAATGTGACACATCCCGTCGTGAATGAACTATAGATGCACCTCTGCCTAACCCATCGAGAAATACAGGTGTTGTGATGTTATGTTATATTTACATAATATTAATTTCTAATTATTGAATAATCTGACGCTATAACGGCTTAAGCACGCACCTCTGACTTTTCGGATTCATGTGCATATTGTATAATTGTCACTTGCTTCAAAAAAGCTGAAGGAAAACATCGTGAGGAAACCGGCATTTCGTCACGCCGCAAAGCCTTTTTTTTTTTTTTTTTGAGGATGGGAAATCATCAAATGACTTCCCCGCTCTGGGTAGAGCGAGAGGGTGTGTCAGACTTTTACTGACTAAAACCCACCTGTGTTCCTTCCGTTGCCTGTGTGCCGGGGCCGCGATGTCCCTGTCGGACAAACCCGCAACCCCAGCAGGACGCCGCAAAGCCTGAGAGATATTTCTCGACGGCATGTGAAGCCAAATCACAGGCCCATGGGCGGCATAAACATTCTGACACCAAGATCGCTCACGAAAAAACAAGAAACATAATTATGGGATTTGTTTATACAATGCCAGCGTTACCGAAAATACAGACACTGATCTGAACCAAATAGTTGACATTCCGACCACAGACTTTTTCGTTGACCATGGAATAGTTTTATATTTATTACTAGGATTTCTTGGCGCGTGACCAAAATCGGAACTAACGCCGCCATTTTGGTTTCTCAATACAATTTCGAATAAAAATCATAAATGTTTACCACCAACGCCCCCCTGTCAATGTCATTGAAGCGCCAAAAAAATCCATGTAGCTTTAAGATAATCTGCCTAGCCTTTTCCCAACGTTGGGATCGGCTTCCAGTCTAACCGGATGCAGCTGAATACCAATACTTTAGATGGGGCGACTGCCTATCTGACCTCCACAACCCACTTACTTGGTAACACGATACCTCGAGGGGTCTCGGTATTTTATGGATACCCATCCACGAAGCAACCTCGCAAGCGTAGCTTAACCTAAGATCGACCCTTTCGGTGCTTATTGTTTAGCCACAACCCCTCTAGTAGCACTGTATCTTGCAGCAGAATTAGTCACAGATTCATAAACGGTACAAACGGCAACTTTTTATCGATAAAACAGCGACCATTGAAACAGCAAATAACTACAAGTCTTAGTTTTTATTACACTGTGACATATAAACACGTTTTATTCCAGTAGGAACATGTTTACACTCCGTAAAGAAGTAACCAACACGTAAATATGATCAATAAAATTTGACCTAAGCAAACATGGACGTGGTCGAGCATAATAATAGTACCTTATTTGGTTCACGATACTTACTAAGTACTTGGCGTTTGAGTGGGTCAATAATACGGCAGTTGTGTTATATTTTATGTTTGTTATGAGTGTGTGGCATGTTTTTGTGATTTTTACCACAGAATTGTACAGAAGGCGCACTCCACATTTTAGGTATGAATCTACAAGTCCGCGGCGGGCTCGTCTTGTCGGGCCAATTCTGTGTGCGTAACGTAGTCAGAAGATATAAAAGTTACGCGATAGAAAGAGAGTCAACTTCTTCGAATATAACTGTACATAGGTAATTAACGCTGTGCGACCTGAATTGCACTTTATTGTGTCGGAGCAAGAGCCGCTTTTTATTTAAATGATTTTGCGGCGTGAACCATATGAATTTATCTGTATTTTTACTGGGGTTGAGTGTGTATCTAGTTTACTAAGTTGTTCCTATTTACAGTAGTTAGTTTTCATCAAGTGTGCAGGTAAGTGCATAGAGGTACAATAGGCAAATCTTTCAGTTTTATCGCACTGCACTACAAACTAAGCAGTTGCTTGACGATATTGCCAAAATATTGCGCCCTTCCAACACTGCCCTGCGCAAGTACCCCAAAGATCAAAACAACAACAAAAGCCTACACTGACAACAAAACCATAAATCAGCCATTGTTATCACCAACAGAAAAACATTCGCGCCGAGATCTCGATACTCGAGTAGGTATCGATGCAATAAATAAACATCGGAACAACATCGATTATTGAAAGATTTATATCTAAGTGCACTGACGTATATAGTTCTGCCATTATTCATATCGAGTTTCATTGTATGAAGATACGATAAAAATGGATAATGGTAGTACCCCTTTATGTTCGATCTGGAGCGAATGGAAACGAGTTTCTTTTGAATTTTATAGTGCGCAGAGTAATGTATCTTCGGCAGAAGACTCGCTGGAAATATTAATGACGCTTCTGTTGGGTTTAATCTATGTATTGCAGTGTTATTTTCGGATTGCGCATATTAGATTGCGAAAATATTTAGTGAATATTGCACCTTCATACGTTTGATTTGGTTCTCCTGCGGATTTCTTCATTTTTGATTCGATCACGTAGGGAAACTCCAAGCATAGCCATCTCCATTGCCCTTTGGCTGACTTCTAGCCTTCTAATAAGGGCCACTGTGATCGACCGCGTTTCAGTGCCATAGGTCATCACTGGCAACACGTACTGGTCAAAGACTAACCGACATAGCCAGAAGAATTGCCAAACTCAAGTGGCAACGGGCAGGGCACATAAAAGGGTTAGAAACTTCGCGCCCTCACGCCCCTAGCCGCTGCAAGAGACGCCCTAGCCGTCGGGAATCGCAGCCCGATTCCCGACTACCGTAGGCGCAGGCTTGCGGATGTTGAGCAATGGGTAGCTCGCCGTCCGATAAGGACCAGGCCCGGGTCGACGGCGCGTTGTGTTCCACGCGCGCCTCAAAGAGATGTCAGCACAACAGAAGGGCCCCTGGCAACGTACAGGCAACTGAAGGAACAAGGGTGGGTTTTAGTCAGTGAGAGTCTGACACGCCCTCCCGCTCCGCCCAGAGCGGGCGAAGTTATTTGATAATATCCCAAACAAAAAAAAGGCTCGCCCGTTTTTTTTTTTAATTCAAATTATTTCATTTTTTTTTTTAATTCATGAAACCACTCTATTAACACATTTACTTGGCATTATTAAGCTGACGTTTCGGTCTAGAACAGGCTACTAGCATCAAATACAAAAGTGAACAAAAATAGCTTGTTTCCGTTTTGAACTACCCACATACAACACAACTTGTAGCAGCCAATCGAGGCAAATTGATTACTACAGTGGTTGCAGACAATAGCTAACCTATCTAGGTACTGTACTTGGTAGGTATTCCATAGTACTTCAGTGTACTGCAAACTGAGCAGTCAATTCGCTATTGTTATTCATGGCTCCTGTTCTCGAAGTTTCAACTGGGGCTAGGGTGTATTACTTAAGAGTTAGACATAAAATATTAATAGACAGACAAAATAAAATAAAATGTCTGTCCAACAGATAAAATATTAGTTAATTGACTCAGGCGTGACTTTGCGGAAATTCATTATAAAATACAATATGCGACGTATATTTAGTAACCTAATCCGCTTAACTGTTCTTAAAGAGTCATAAAGAACCCTGTAAGAAATCGACACGTGTTCACCTCTTAACGAGGAATCCTCAGGATGACGATTGACTTGTTGCGAACCCGGACACGACGTGTTGCCAAGCCAAGCGCCGAACGCAGTGTGAGCCACACCACCCGACAACCCCACATATATAGGATTACTGCTCGGGCGCTGATAACGATCCTAGCCGAGGTGGATCAAACCGTAATCCTATAAATAAGTGGGGTAAGACTGGTTGTCAGACTTTCGCGCTTCTGAAGACCCGTAACAACTGTCAAAGATCTGCAAATGACAGCCGGGACCAACGGCTTTACGTGCTTTCCGAGGCACGGAGGGGTCTTGGTATGTGAAGATGGTCACCCATCCACGGACCAACCACGACAAGCCTAACTTAACCTGATAGATCGACCCTTACGGCTGTTATTACTTAGCCACATACCCCTCACTCCTAAACAAGTCATATTCATTTTATTTATTGGAATTAAAGTTCAAACAATTTTATACAAGTTTCAGTACTACTCATTGTTAAACAGTAGTCTTAACAATGGATTTGAAGAATTTAAATAAATCCGGTAAAAATATCGGATGACATAATTTATGAGATGGTAACACCGAAATCTTATTTTTATCTTGATTGAAACATCGTGAGGAAACCGGCATGCCTGAGAGATATTTCTCGACGGCATGTGAAGCCAAGTCAGAGGCCCATGGGCGGCTTTAAAACTCTCGACACCATTTTAGTCACTAACCACAGGAAAAGAAGATGAGATGTTTTATTTGTGATTTTATTAATAATAATAATTTAATTATAAAGAAAAAAAAGAAAGAGAAATAAGTTTATTTGTCACAGAAACACGTGCATAAAAAAAAAAAGATAATAAACTCGAATTGATAACGACAGACGGTTTTGTAGTACATGAGAGACTTACAAAGTATGCATTATTAATTGCGTGGTGTAGGTACAATGACTTGTTGGGTGAATCGTTTCTCTCGTAGAGAATCGAGCGAATCGTTGCTCTCCAGATTACTCACTGAGTTATCTGTATTTAGGAGAAAAGGAGGCAGGAGGGTTTTCGGTATTAGATGTATATTTACCCGTTCCTCTATTTATTACTTTGGTAGAAAAGTAATAAATAGAGGAGCATGAAAATCTAATCAAAAGCAGAAAAACATTAAAAGTATTATAATTACCAATGTGACTACCAATGGCTATTAACTAACCATCTATTCACCCTTTCCCCACATAACTAGTCTCTATGATAACAGAACTCAACCACGTCACTCAGAATTCCGTCCTTCCAACAAAATGCCACTAATGAATGGAAGTAGACTCGCACAAAAAGGTTAAAAATAAACACTAGAAGAACAATGGACGCAAAACAAAGCGACTTTGCCCCTCAAAGGCGAAGTGAGAAAAAAATACAAGGAAATGTTAAGAGACTAAGGGTGAATTTCACCAATGAAACTGAACGTCATCAGCACATCGAACCGCGATCAAGAGTTGTCAGTGTCAATATTCCTTAACGATGATGACACTGACAGCTCTTGAACGCGGTTAAGATGTGCTCATCGCGTTCAGTTTCATTGCTGAAATCCGCCCTAAGTAAAAAATTCACAAAAAAAACTGAATCGATCAACACACCTAAACTACGTTCAAGAGCTGTCATTGACAATATTCTGAAACTACGTTCAAGAGCTGTCATTGACAATATTCTGAAACTACGTTCAAGAGCCGTCATTGACAATATTCTGAAACAATGATGACACTGACTGCTCTTGAACGCGTTTGAAATGTGCTGATCGCGTTCAGTTTCAGTCGTGAAATCCGCACTTATTCAGAAGTAGTTGCAGCCACTTTAACTGGTTTATTATAAGACGTTTGAACGTCACTTAACTTTAAGCGACGTTTATAAATAAACTCCTAAAGGTCCCAAGTTTGATGTGTGGATTTGACGAATTGTTTTTGATGATCATGGTTGAAGCTCTGGCGAAACTGAGGTGGATCCCGCGCGGGATGCGGGAAGAAATTCACTAGAAAATTGTGCGCGAATATTCGCCTGAGTCACGTACTGAGTCCGCGCGGGAAACGCCTATTTTTGAACGAGAGGCTTTGGGAAGAGCTGCACTCGACTGCAGGCTAGCGTAAAAAGGTTTCCTATTCGATAATGTAGCTGGATTAGCAGCCATAGAACAAATACCTATCTAAGTAATCGATCGACGATCTATGTCAAACGACCACCAGTCAAGCTTATTGTGATTCGACTGGCTCTGTTTGTCTGTTACCATTTTAAGCCCAGAAATAACTGAAAATAACCATAACGGAAATTAACCATGAAAAAACACCCACACCGCATTGTGATATGTCAGTCTGTCTCTGACACGTGAAAGAGAAAAATAAATACCCAGGGGTCCTGTAGATGGCGCTGGACCGCACCGGAGCCGCACCGGCGCCGAACCGCAAGATGAAAAATTGCATAATATCTCAGAATGAGTGTAAAATGATATCAGAGAAGTGGTAGCCCAGTGGTATCGGCCCCCACTTACGTGTTATTGGTCGTGAGTTCGAACACAAGTAGGCGCTTTACTTTGTGTAATTTATTTCATCACCACTGCTCTCAAAACGGTGAACGAAAACATCGTGAGGAACCCGGCATGTCCTAGAACCAAAAATTCGAAGACATGTGACATCTACCAATCCGCACTGGGCTCGCGTGGTAGATTACAACCCACTCCGTTTCGAAGAGAGGAGGCCTGTGTCCCAAAAGTGGGAATATTATAGTCTGATTATGCTATGAGGGTGTACTAAACCAAGTTAAATATAAATTTACATATGCTGCGTACCTATTGGCAAAGTTATGTATGCACTGGGCCCGCGTGGTGGATTATGACCCACTCCCTCTCACAGAGAGGAGGCCTCTGTCCCAGCAGTGGGAAAATTGTAGCCTGATGATGAAGAGACTAAAATCTACGCGGTGCGGCAGCGGTGCGGCGTATGGGCGATATTCATTCGTATAAACAATCATGCGGTTCGGCGCCGGTGCAGCTCCGGCATCGAACAAAGGAAGCCAGAAACTTAAAAATCGCCGATAAATGGTACAAAAAAGAATCAAAGCAATATTAGTTGTGGTGGCTTAAAGTCGTTAGTCCAAATAAATGGGATCGCAAAGGATTACGTGAGATTGAATTGGCTTCGATTGCATTGCATTGCAAAGATGTTCTGGAAAATAGTGGTGCTAAGTGGTGAGTTCGGTAAACAATTCCAACCGTATTTATTCGAAGAGTGCTTATTTACTGTCACAGTTTAGATGGAATGGTAAGGTTTCAAAGCAGTAATTTGCACTATAGTGCGATTGGCCATGTCATTTGTGGAACGACTTTAAAAGGTGTTGGATATTGAGGTATGTGGATGAAGATGATTTTCCAGACTAGTATCGATATTGTAGATCAAAAAGGATACTAATATTGTAAGTTATTGGTATGATAGAAAACGCTTTACTGGGAATTGAATTGAAAAGTGCACACAATCAAAAGTCATTTATTCAAATTAGGTTGAGAATCAGCACTTTTAGAACGTCAAAATTATGAATATTCATGAAAAATTATTTATAATTAACTTTAAGTCGTTAGTGTTGGTAGTTAATCCGAAGAAATTACTCATATATTTGTAGAAATAATAAACAGAATCCAAACCAAGCCAGTAACATCGGATATATGGCACACGCTACTCAACAAAAAAAAAAAAAATTACATGAATAATATTAAAGATCTTTGAATGTTCATTTTCGAGGAGCTCGTGGCTAAGTAACAACAGCCGCACTGGTCGATCCATCAGGTTAAGCTACGCTTGCCGGGGTTGGTCAGTGGATGGGTGACCATCTTTAGATACCGAGAATCCTCCGTGCCTCGGAAAGCACGTTAAGCCGTTGGTCCCGGCTGTTATTCGTGGATCTTTGACAGTCGTTACGAGTCGTGAGAAGCCCGAAAGTCTGACACCAGTCTTACCAAGGGGTATCGTATTACCCAGTTACTGGGTTGAGGAGGTCAGATAGGCGGTCGCTCCATGTAAAATACTGGTATTCAGCTGCATCCGGTTAGACTGGAAGCCGACCCCAACATAGTTGGGAAAAGGCTAGGTAGATTGAATGTTAAATTTCGATAATTTTTCATGAATAATGAGAAAAATACGGGCGGTCACATGCCCATGGACGACATTGTATAAGACAGTCCCACAGAACATTCGCTAAGAGGAAGAAGTGCCGCAACAACCTCCCTAGCAGCACTACTGTCCGTTGAGTTAGACACATGTCAAAGGATCAGACGATTAGTTCGTATACCGTAACAGCTCTTCGTAACCTCTCAATTTGTTCCAACCCACCATTTTCGAACACAACCAAAACTTAACCCTAACTAATCGAGGAGTATAAAGCCATGATCACAACACCGGTACATCGTCAGAGGAGCACGCGGCCGCGATATATCATGGAACGCGGGCGATACGCGAATAAATCGGTATTCTATCGCCCCGGGGAATTTATCGTGCATTCCGTTAATAGCTAACATTAATATGAATCGCGCCCGCTCCCGCGAGGCTAATGTGCTACGCTCCGTTGCTTGTTTATGTAGACAAGGCTTTAGAAATTTTGGCGATTATAAAAAAAAAATGTATTGTAAAATTGTGAGTAATTGGGGTGAAGGTTTGTTACCGTGGGGTAAGTGAGTGCGATTGGGTTTGAAAGTTTTTATGGGGTGTGTGAGTGGAAGTGAGTTCTTTTTTTGATGGCAAAAAATGGTGTTGTTTGATCAAATTGTATGTATGTATTTGTGGAGTAATAATGAACAGCTGCACTAGCATACTTCTGAGATATGTGTTGTATAGTTTTCGATATTTGAATCAATCATTGGTAAGTTGTTAATTTCCTCGGAAGACAAATGTTTGTAATTACCAGATTTTTTCCACAATATGGACCGACGCCCTGGTGAAAATGCAAATCCGCTGGATTGGAAGTGCTGGACGAGGACCTACTTATGGCGATGCTTGGGAAAAGGACTTGAGAAAATGAAAAACACATGTAAGATAACATACGGGAGTGCTTCACCCTGTTTCCCTCCGAACTTGGTTTGACACACTGCCGTGTCTAAGTTCTTTACCGATTCAAAAGCTAATAATGTTTCGTCTCTTTTGCAGTTAGATTATTTTATTTTCTAGCCTTGCTGTGCCTCTGCTTGCGAAATGCTTTCCTCAAGACCTTCCAGGTATTCTTTTCCCGCGCCGCCATCCTGAACCAGCCCTCATGGTACTAATACTAAACTACGATATTCACAAACAGAGAGCTACTGAGTTAGCATAACCAAATACTAGCGGGTAGTGTACCACGAAATAAGCGAAACTGCAACGACAACGTGTCACTCACACAACACAGTACACCATATTAAATTCCTCTCCAAGCCGAGCTGTTTCAAATATTTTTGTATTGTTCTAGAACTTATTTAAGCTTTGTTTTGAGAAATACGAGTTTATTGCTGCATAGGCTTGTTGTAGGACAAAGGGTATTGTTAGGGAGCCAGCCGAAGATTGCCGAGTGGTCTGAGGCACCCGAACAGGTATCGTTTTATACAGTTACTAGGTTGTGGAGGTCTGATATGCAATCGCTCCATATAAAATACTGATATTCAGTGGCGGATTTGCAGTCTTGGCCACCCTAGGCCCCAGGCCATGTAGTAAGTATCCTCCGCCCTTTCTCAGCACCCATCAAATGCATTTACTTTATTGCCAACTTTTGTCGAAATCGGTTCAGAAATTTAGTTAACTATGAATCGGGTTGGCGCCGCGAAATTCTATGACGCGTTTCAACTAGTTATTTGGACATATTTTTTAATGGTTTTAAGTTATTATTGTTATACGATGCGGTGCAGTGCGGCCCGCCATAATGTGCGCGAACGTTTAGAATATATAGGTACTGAGTTGTTTCTTGTTATCATCAGAGAATTTTCTTGTCACGATTGGCCGCACCTAATATCTGGCCGCCCTAGGCCCGGGCCTACCGGACCTTAGGGCAAATCCACCACTGCTGATATGCAGATGCATACGGTTTGACTGGAAGCCGACTTCAACATGGATTGGTAAAGCTAGGCAGATGATTTTGCTTGTCGCATATCTATAAAAACAAACCTCGTAAACTCGAAGTAAAAATACGTGAGTAGGTATGATACAATGTTGTCTTTGCCTTCTCGTTGCAAATCCGATGTCCTGGTTTCCAGTCTCGTATGAAGCGAAAAACTATGGCGAAATATATTGTCAATTATTTTAGCAAGATCTACAATAACAACAATTTGGAAAGCCAGCAGAAATGCTATAAGTCGGTAATGACTGCTGCGCTGTCATTTTATATCAATATGGATGGGTACATATTTCAGAGACCTAAAACATGCAGGTTTGCAATCGTACTTCGAACCTTGTCATACTCGTATAAGATGCAAACGACATCAAAAATATGACGTAACATCAATCAATTCACCAGTAACAAGTTATGTGACAAAATCCAAAAGTGATCAACGTTTTCTGGTCTTCATACATATTTATATAGTACCTATCATGCAACATTTTACCGATATCTTTTACAGAGAAACCGTCGGTCGATAAAAAGCGCTATTTACATTGTACCGAAGCATTTCCTATCTCAAGATACCCTCAATGTTTCATACATAAGATGAGAGATTGGTCCATAAATTCGATCCGTCGTAACTACTAATAGAGTCTTCCTTAAGGACCATTAAACACCAACTATGGTTTCCATTCAGCTTTCCCTTAATGGTACGCGATATATGTATGAAACTTTTTTTATGTATTCTTAGTTCAGCGCGCTTTTAGCGGAAAATGTTGCATTTTAGCGGCTTTTTTGTCGGTATATTTGGTTTTGGATAGCGGCACTTTAGGGCTGACTTAAGAAATCAATTTTTGACACAAAAAATCATATATTATTGAAGTGGCGATAGTTTAACATATAAATGAACAGACTGGCGAAAGAGATTTCGCTAATTCGTAGACTCTAGAGGTTTACTCTAACCTAAAAACAAGGATTAAAACTCATAGTTACCGTCGCAAAATAACTCAACTGTGGTTTCTAGTCCTACATTCCCACGTAAAACATTCAAAACCACTTTAAAACCTTATGTAACTCTTCCTTCTCCACAACACATCCATCTACATATATGTACAAAGACATACAAACTACGACACTAGATAAGCTGCTTCTACGTTAAAATGCGGTTCATTAGCGGAGGTGCGCTCACAGAGTGCACTTCTAGTTTTATAGCACATAAAACGTCATTGAGGTTGATGGAGTCGCAAGCGCAGTACACAGTCCCACTTTAATGCACTGTTAACATGATGCGGTATCAAGAATTTTGATTACATTTTCTTATGGTGTTTTTGTTGCGTCGTTTCGAAGTATGGAGTATTTGAGGGTATGCAAAACTAAAACGTGGTGTAAGACGTTTTGGAGTAGTTCTGGAAATTGTGGAATTCTGTATAGTTCTAAATGTTAAGATGCGTTGCATTGAAGATGGAACGAGAGCGTTTCGTGATGGTATTTTTGCTTATGTTGACTTTAATTATGATTGGATTACATTCCGATATTTTCTGGGTTAACAACCGTTGTATTTCGTAGGACGTATTGACCACTAAATTTACAAAGTACTAGCAACAATTTAGAAGACAAAATTCACGGTAGACTATACTCTGTCGTGAATTAATTTATCATGTCAATATCATAACAACTTAAATATAAAAATGTTAAAAGTTCCAGCAACAATTTTGAAGTTGGACTTCACGATAACGAATATACCTTATTATAACACACTTAAACCTAAATAAAAAACATTATGCTTATACTAAACTTAAAACTACTTACAAAGTGTAAATAAAATGAACTGACGAAAATATCGGCATAAAATTGTAGGTAAACAACTTAAAACTACTCATTTCAGTCCAGTACCAGGTGTTCTTCTTTTAAAAGGTGTTTGAAAAATATATAAGAAGGCGACACGACTTCTTTTGTTGGCAACAGCATTTACGAGGACTGTGGCTTGAAATGTAAGTATGAAGCAACATAATAACGTAATGTACTCGTTACATTTAGTACTACAAGACTATGTCGTGGAAATAATTATACGTAACATAAACTATACGCATAGATATTTAGAACAATTTCTTTGGAATTAAATAGTGTAGCGCGAATGGGTAAGTAATTTGTTGTTGTTCCTAATAAAAAAACTTTTTTACTCATTTTTTACTAAGTATTTTCATCTTATTATATCTGCACGCGAGGCATGACAACCATAGAAACGGGCTTTCTGCGGGTTTTGTCGACGGAAGAATAGACAAAATGACAGATTGTGATTGTTTATCTGTAATTTTGTCTATTCTTCCGTCGACAAACCCCGTTTCTATTGTGGTCATGCTAAGCGTGCTGGAGGATGCACAGCAGTATTTTGCCCTATTTCAACAGCCTAATCACACGTTGGTAACCACATTACAACAATATAATAAAGTTTTTTTTTTTTACTGTGCGGTTTGGGGACCCCCGTCAGGAACAAAATTCCTTACACGATGCTTGCACGTACACACTCGTATGTGTTAGAAAGAGACAGAACGAAAGAGAAAGTGGAATGGAGGCGTAACGCTTTTTCCTTACGTGACGATTTCTACCAGTGAATTCCTACCGCAAGCTGCGTTAAGGACTTTGAAACAAATATATGCGTCTACTTGAGAATCTGTTTCTTATTTTCGTCGATTAAAAATAAAGTTAGCCCGGCGGTGCGTCTGTCTGTTTGAACGCGTAAATCTAAATAAACGCTGAACGGATTTTGTTTAAGTTTCGTCATTATTGTGTCCCTCGAAGAAGATTTATAGATATATTTGTTGTATATTGCAAGGCTATGAGAGATGTGAGTGGAAACGTTGGGAAGGACGATTCTAAGGTTGCCTGGAAGACATCGCGGAAAGCGATAAGGCCGCCCATTGTATATTTTTTAGTGTTTGATTAATATTTTTTGTTATGTCGTTTTGTGGTATACAATAAAGTATATATAAATAAATAAATAAATAAGGACACCCTAGAAGGACATTAGTTATTTATGCTACAAGTGCAGAAGGTAGGTGATTTCCGACGAGTGGCATTTTTATAAGTCGACACGAGTCGGAAATCATCTTACGCACGTGCATACAACGTTTTACTATGCATTGTGCGAGGAAAAAAAAAATGAGCGAACCTTACTGCAGTCGCCTATGATGTGTAACATCTAACATAGGACGACGTATATAAATGATAAAAACAACATTCATGACTTTGACTTAGATTTTTACTTTGACTTCCGACTTCTACTTCGACTTCGTATTCGTCTTTGAATTCGACCTCGACTTTGACTTTGACTTCGACTATTTGATTTTGACCATCGTCATAATCATCGCCATCGTCATCGTCATCGCTATCGTCATCTCCATCACCATCGTCATCGTTATCATCATCATCTGATTTGTAAAACTTTTCTCAAATAATAAAATCTCTGAGACGAGACGAGCTGACGACAGCCTCAAAAACTTAAAAAAGAATAGAAAAGTAAAAACCACTAGTGAAAAAAAGTGACACTTTCCGCACAAATTGACTGCTTGGAAAACGCTCTCTTCGAGCAAATACATTGTAAAATATATTATAGTGACTATTGGTGACGTTCTTCAGGAAGGTCAGTGCGACAAGCGTACGGCAAGGAAGTGCGTAGTACTCGCAACCGGCGTGCGTGTATGACCAGATGTATGGACGTAAACGAGGCAAAAGGAATATATGAGAATCGTAGTGTTTATGTGTAGGTGCTGTTGTATATTATTATCCTTATTATATACCATGAGCTTAATTGGTCTAAACTCTAAAGTATTATCCTAGACAAAGTATTACCCGGTGTCAAGCTGGGGACGGTGTGCTAAATCAGAACTTAGGTATAATACGGACTGCCAGGGTCGCGGGAAAGTCCGAAATGGGCCGTGGGCCCTGCCAACGTACAGGCAACTGAAGAAACACGGTTGGGTTTTAATCAGTAAGAGTCTAACAAGAAAAGCGGGAGAAGTAATTCGATAATTTACAACCAAAAAAAAAATTGACCTTCGTTTCATGTGGTTAGTGACTAACCTGGTGTCAGAATTTTAATTGCCGCCCATGGGCCTCTCACTTGGCTTCACACGCCATCGAGAAATATCTCTCAGGCATGCCGGTTTCTTCACGATGTTTTCCTTCACCGTTTTTGAAGCAAGTGGTAATTACACAATAACAAAATAAAAAAAATTACCTTCTAATGATCGTCATTTTTTTTTTATAATTGAGTTTCTTTTTAACTTTTCTAATATTTTAAGGCGCGCAAAACGGGAATTATTAGAGGTTTGAATGCCTTACAACCATTCAACCGAATGAATGTCTAAAACCACTTCCCTAATGTTACCTACACATTATAAAGGTAAACAAGTTCCAGAAATAAACAGCACACAACCGACGATTACCAATACGCGACGCGGAGGTAATACGAAATTCTTAGCTCCGTGAAACGCGAATATTTTGACAATAACCCGGCGGAGCGAAGTGAGTTATTCAAGTATTCCGGGGACACCGCAACTATAAGAACTTAGAGCTACTATAAAAACATAAAGCTACTTGGGAGTCTCGTGACGTCAGAAGTTGATGCTTGGACTCCTTATTTTGAGACATATACAGGTTTTTAGAGAGATATTTCAGACTAATATTATAATTGCGAAAGTAATTTTGTTTGTATGTTTGTCTGTAACCTTATCACGAATAAACTACTGAACCGATTGTAATGAATCTTGGCAGTGAGGTAGCCTGGGATATGACAAAAAGACAAAGGCTACTTTTTATCTTGATATTTATGATGAAAAACAAAATACACGCAGACAAAGTTGCGGGCAAGTTGTTTGAATATTAGAATAGCCAATTGCACTGTCTGGTGATTGTAACCATGTTCCGATATTCAATATTGATCGTCCAGTATCTTGTATAGAAGCGAATAAAGGCAGAACTGTGTTGTTAAGAACGCTACAAGATTGCCACGGCGTAGCTGATGATGACATTGCTACGGCGTAGCTGATGATGTCATTGGTACGGCGTAGCTGATGATGTCAGTGCTACGACAATGTCTACGATTTGCTGCGTGTCATGTTTTTGGTGTTGTTGTTCTTATTTAAGACAAGCTATTGCCCGCGACTTCATCTGCAATCCAGGATAAAAAGTACCCTATGTCCTTCTCCAGGTCATGGTCTACCCATGTGCCAAATTTCATTCAAATCCGTTCAGCCGTTTTGGCGTGAAAGCGTAACAAACAACAAACTTACTTTCGCATTATAATATGAGTTAGGATGGCAATAGTAAATATATTGAATAGTCTGTCCTAGTCGTATTTTTTTAAGGATCATGTGGTCTGCAATAAAGATTTGTATTATTTTTTATTTTTTATTTATAATTATATTCGGTGGCTTCTTGTAAAAAAAATATTATAAACCCATCGACCTCACAAATAAAGTTCAATTTCACAGCACAACATTGGCATTCATCAAATTTACCACCTGTGTGCATGAGCCGTATTCTAACATCCATGAATACTCTTATGTGAGCAAAATAAAGCCGTGACAAGATTTTCTGCTTACCATAAACAATATTACTTCAAAATATTGTGTGCACAGCTTCAGTATGTGCCATGCATTAGCGGAATTACCTTAGCATATACTTTTTTTCGCGAAATGACATGTAATTTTGTATCTAGCGTTAAAAGTATTAAAATTAGTGCACTTTGATTCTGTTTAAGAATATGAAGCTATGACGTAAAAGTAAATGATTTATTAAGATGATAAATTGTTTCGTATTCAAGTAGTACTCACTAATTGAGGAAGTTTTAAAGAAAATTCAAGTTACCCAAACGGTAGATATCTTCTTGACAGCATTACAATAGAAATTGCAATGATTATACAGCTAAGTAATAAGATATCGTTAACAATATCAGATATTCCTGCCCATTGTATTATGTTACTACGGACTCGTGTAACTAAGGATCAGTACACACCTAGGAGCGACACGAAGTGACGTGCCGATGCGGGCAGATGCCTGGAAAACCCTGTTAGACCATACTACTGGTGGGGGATAGCCGCCGTCGCCACGGATAGCGACTTCAAGTGTCAGCACAGCTGAGCATAATTAGGCCAAAATTTTCCCACTTCTGGGACTCAGGCCTCCTCATTGCGAGGAGTGGGCCGTAACCGCCACGCGGCGGGCTTGCAGGTTGGTGGATATGACATGCCTTCGAGTATCCTCACGATGTTTTCCTTCACCGCTTTGAGAACAGTGGATATGAAATAATTTAAGTGCACAGAATAAAATGCCTGCTTGTGGTCGAACCGTCGACCTAAAACAAAGTAGAGGTTGTCTCCACTGGATCACCACATGTCATGAAAAATGGCTACTAAATACAGCGCAGCGCAACGCGGTAACCCGAAGCATTTCCAATTTCCTTTCATACTCTCACTTAAAATGTTTACCTTTATGTGAACCTAGTCAATAAGTTCATTATATTGTATCACTATATTACTGTACCAAGGGGTATCGTGTTACACAGTAACTGGGTTGTGGCGGTCAAATAGGCAGTCGGTCCATGTAAAATACTGGTATTCAGCTGCGTCCGGTTAGACTGGAAGCTTACCCCAACATAGTTGGGAAAAGGTTTGGTAGATGATCATATTGTATCACTATATTGAGCAGTGATAACCTAGTGGTGTGATTGTCAGACTGCCTAGTCGAAGGTCTCGAGCTCGAACCCAAGGCACACACTTGTTCGGTTTATCATTTACTTGAAAAACGGTGAACAAAAAAATCGTGAGGAAACAGGCATGCTTGAGAGATATTTATTGACGGCATGTGAAGCCAAGTCATAGCCCATGGGCGGTATAAAAACTCTGACACCAGGTTAGTCACTAACCAACCGATTTTTAAAAAAAAAAAAAACCTATATTAAAAAGTGCGCGTTTCGTCGCGTCTTTCTGTAAACTAACCCTTATGTGTGGGACTGAGTTTGCATAAAGAGCGCCTATGTTATGTTCCCTATATAGGCACCTATGTACTGTTATTGTATGGCTCACTCGACGCCACGGCGTGGCTCGTGAAAATTGTGTAAATGTACTCGTATAGAAGGTAGAATATGGGTTGAAGTATTTTGTAGTCAGAATAGGCGAGGTAATTGAGTGGTGGAAAATTGCCTTTACTTTCCACATTTATGGTCTGATTGAGGCAATGACGTAAGTTAGGATATCCTTGGTCGTTAGCTCGAAAATCACAAAGACAATTTTTTTTTTTTGAAAAAACAATAATAAAGAAAAAAACAAGAATAAAGAAAAAGAAGTTTATTCTGCACAAATAAGACGCACATTATAAAGAACATAAAATACTAATACAAAGTAAACAAAATATTTGTATTCGACAAAAAATAAAATACAAAGAGAAATAAAAAGATCTATTAATTTAGTGTCTATTTTTCTCGTTATTTCTCCTCTTTAAGAGCGTTCATTCAAACAGTTGGCAACGTCGCAAATTGCTGTCAAATATTTCGCTGTTTTGATTAATTTGGCAATATTACTGTATAGAAATAAAAAATATGGCTAACTAGTGAACTAAAATATTGATTATGAAATGCAATAAATAATATCGTAACACCGAATATTTAGTAAAAAGTATTTGGAAACTTTCCAAATGCCTTTTTTACACCTAAAAAGGTTACAACATCAAATTAAGTGTTATAATTGCAATTCATTATTAATATTCAAGTTCACTAGTTAGCCATATTGCTTATTTACGCAAAGTAATATTGCCAAATTAATCAAAACAGCTATGTGCGACGTTGCCAACTATGTTAATGAACCCACTGTTTTTAAAAAACGCTCTTAATTTATATTCTATTATGTTCTTGGTTTCTGTATGAGATTAACCATTTTCATTTTATTTCAACGATTAAGCTAGTAATTTCGGGTTGTGAGTTCCTAGATAAGCCTACCATTCGTTTGATAAGATTAAAAAAGCACATTATTATTAAATGTAACCATTCTGTAGTTGGAGGTACATATAACAATGACGTTTCAATTTAAATAACCTTTTGTTAGTTTTCCAATGTTCTTTCGTTGGAAACATTGTTTAATTTTCATAAATTTTATATTTGAATAATTTTATTATTTCCTTTATTTATTTATTTATTTGCTCTCATGTACATCACACATTTTACAATTTATTTCTGTCGGCTTTTGTACATGAACCCTGTCAGGGCACTGCAAAGCACAATGTCGGTTTGCGGTTGAGTTTATAAAAATTCAATTAACATATTGAGTCAATTTAGGTTAGAGTTACTAATGCAGTATGCATTGTATAAAGGAATAAGCATCTTAGTTAAATATAAAACGAAATGTCCAAGTAAATATGCTAACTCTTATTTTATGATAGCAATTACCATTTTATTTTATTACTAACTTCCGCCCGTGGCCTCGCCCGCGTGGTATGTCGATCTCTAGCGTTCAAAGTATCCCCTTACCAAATTTCATCAAAATCGGTTCTGCAGTTAAGCCGTGAAAGCGTAACAAACAAACAAACTCCCATTCGCATTTATAATATTAGTTTGGTTTATACCTACCTTAAAATTAAGGTGGATTTGGTTGTAAAATCTTTATAACGGTAGTAGAGTGCCATATAAAAACAAGGCTAAATATGAGTATGACTCGGGATGAGCGGATTTTATATGAAAAAATACCTTGGCTAGAGGTAAAGGCGAGGCGTTGCTTTCCTGAATAACTATTGGAGTAGCAATATTAAAATCTGCTTAATGGGATTTTATGTTGGGTAAAGCCCTTTGTACACACGTTTTTCTTGACGTGAAAAACGACTGTTTATTCGCGGTGTGTAGGCATGGTTGTCAGTGTTATATGGATCACTATGGAAACTTGTTGACACGTTTTTTTTACGGCGCGGTTAATACGCTGTGCCGTAAAGAAACCGTGCCGTCTACAATGGGCCTAATTGTATTCGGGTGTTTTTTCTACCATATCTACAGTTGCTTAACACGTTCAGTGCCGGGAGCCCTCCTGGAGGGTTCACTCAAGTCATATATGGGATGCCGGCAGACCTCGCGGAGGGCTCATTTTAAATGTAGGTTTTTCTTAGCGAATTTGGCATTATACACTGTGAAAATGAAATCAGTTGTATAATTTAATAAGAATTCAAACCTAATGCCGGTGACGCTCATCTAGGGTTAACTTTAGCGCAAAAGTCAACGAAATTCATAAAATCTCCGCTCTGCTTCAGCGGACAGGGATTTGCGAACTAGTTTAAAAATTAATACAAAACCAGGCGGTGCGGAGAAGCGGAGCGAAGAAGCGGTGCGGAGAAGCGGAGCGGAGAAGCGGAACGGAGAAGCGGAGCGCGGGGAAGCGGAGAGGGGGTGCGGAAAAAACCGGCCGCGAAGTAATGCAGACGCGGGGCCCGGGGAGGGGGAGTAGTGTGCCACCGATGTTCGGTCAGTGAGTAAGTGCCCCGGCTGGGCTAGTATATATGTGGCCTCTTTGTTTCGACTTAGGGGAGACCGGGTACAAAAGTAACACTTTGACACACAAATTACTCGTCGCGTGAACTCGGTCTAGCACCGCACAGTCCGCAACATCGCTCCGCTACCACACTCCGCACAGTCCGCAACACCGCTCCGCTACCTCGCTCCGCACAGTCCGTAAATCCGCTCCGCTGACTCACACCGCATCGATGGACAGACACTGTCCGCAACTCCACTCCACTCCGCTGCCTTGCTCCGCTTCAATAGACAGGCAGCATAAAACTTTGAAAGCAAGTAGGAATGGCTTGCTGTAATTGTTAGACAGAAGAAGCCAATAAGTCCCTACTTATTAAATAATACCGCATTGAAATCCTACTTCAATCAATGCATCAATAAGTCTTGACGCTTCCTTATATAAAGAAACCTTTCGAGTCTTTTGACTCACTGCCTCAAAGTAAAATAAGTTCCGTTTTCTCTGGATTTTTTCAGGAAGACAAGGACGGCTGATATTCACCAATTACGGGGAGATAAGGGGGTGAACCCGCTGTCTTCAAATATTGCTATGCATATTGCATGAGGGCGCAATAACGTGTCAAAGTTGGTGGCTACTGGAAAAATACGAGGTAGTTACCGACGCCTTTTCGTCCATCAATTTAAATGGATAGCCAATACATAAATTGTTATTATTTTTGTTGGACTTTGGCCGTGTTTAGACGAGAATTGGATATTTTTGTTATGTTAGTAATTGGAGCAATTTAGAATACAATTTTGTGGCTAATTCAATGCAATTTAAATAATGTATGTTTAATCAGTATTGTTCGCTGTTATTACGGATACAGTAAATATTTAATAGAATGCATTAGGAAACAATCGTGTCGGAATATATGATTCGACAATCAACACATTGTGATATTGTTCCAAAAGCTTTATAGAGAACTAAACCGTTAAATTCTTTGTTCTACCGTAGGCTTTCATCAAAACAAAAATATTTTTCATTACACTAAGTAATATATTTGGGCGTAAAATTCACTTCATGGCACACATACATGCACACGTTCATAAAGTATCGTGTTCTCACGTTACGCACATTAACATAATTATGTTATGTTGGTAGCACATCTATGTTGGCACATTGTTATGTTGGTACATTACAGCCCACCTGATGCCGTGAGGTGTTTACTGTGGTGACGACATAGGGCTGTCGAAATGAGATAGTAGTGTTTTAGTATAAGTACTATTGAGTTAAATCTTTACACCGAAATCTTTTAACCTTAACAGTCAGCTTATTTAGTGCTCGAGCGATGGTCATGTTTTGAACTGATTAAAAAAGTGATTCCACGGTAAAGACCATCAAGAATCCTTAAATTAAATACTGTATCTTATGCTGTGCAAATTGAGTAGTAGATAATATGATACGAGTAGTATCTATTTACATAGGTATACCAATGATTGTGAAAACCATAACACGCATTAATTTTAGTAAGTTAGTCATTATCATATTTAAAACTAGCTGCTGCCCGCGGCGACCCTAATTCTTTTCTAAAATAATAGTAGCCTAAGTTACTCCTTATAAAATCAGCTATATGCCAATGACAATGCCCGTTAAAATTGGTCCAGCCGTTTCGGAGATTAACCGGAACAAACCGACAGACAGGCAAAAATTTAAATAATAGTTTTTTTGTTATAAGTACCATATACAGGGTGGACATCGACGCAAAAACTGTTACCATGGATTCAATACGTGATTCTCAACCTGGGACGCATTAAAAAAATCTCGGTTATTTAAAAAAAAAATCTACTGTTCCATACAGTTTGACCGCGTAGGTATTGCATATTTCTATGAAACAGCAGATTTTTTTTTTAATAACCGAAGATCAATTTCAACGCAGGGGTTCAGAATCATGTATTAGTACATCCATGGTAAAAGTTTTCGCGTCCATGAAAAGCTGTTATTTTGACATTACAAAAAGACACTTCAATTTTATTTATTTGTATATAAGTATAGATAGATAGCAAATATAAGCTGCTTTCTATTCCATAATTGATATACTAATTATACTCAATCATCGCTTCTCTCACCCAAGATACGTAGGTAGGTGTCCTAACCTTAGCACACCCAGATAAAAATGCTTATCTAAGTTATTTTTTACGTTCTAAATCCCATCGATCAACATCAAGGACACAATTCAATTGTTTCCACTTCGGTAGTGGCAGCCCTGCAGGTAAAATCTAATTATATCGCGGGAAAAATGTGGGAACCATAAATCATCTTTCATCATTTACTAGATGAAGATTTCTGAGATATTTTTATGAAGAAAATGGCTTTGGCCCTCGGTTTTAACCGCTTGGTTGTTGGAAATTATCCCACGGAAACATACCAACTACCGGGATAACAGTATACTATGTTCTAACCTAGGTCGAAGTCTAGCAGTGTGCTGATAAGCAAGCTAGAACCGATGACCGTTAGGGAGACGTGTTCTTGAGTGGAGACCGCGAATCGGCAAACGTGAGGTAGGACGCCCTTGGGCTAGGAGCGACAGTCTTCGCAGGGGTCACCCTGCAATGGCATGCAATAGGCATGATGCCTGGGTAAAAAAATGAAATTCTAATTAGTCCGTAAGTAAGATAATAAAAAAAATTGGACACGTATTTTATGCTTTATCATATTAATACAAACATTACTTAGATAAAACGGATTTTAAGTTGAGGAGTGTGGGCCGCTACGTCACAAGTAAGTATAAAATCTACATACTCGTGACGTCATGGCACATTTTGACTCAATGTATCGCCGTAATCTTTAGATTAAGTAAAAAAAGAAAAAATACGTGTCCATTATTTTTTATAAATCTCGATGACGGACTAATTTTTTTTGTCATCATCCCTATGTCCAGCAGTGGACTGGTATAATATGCAAATGACGATGATAAAGAAACGTCAAAAATTCTCATTTATAATATTAAGGAAAGAAGTATTGGATTAGATGACTATACAGCTCTGTGTAATTTATATAAGCCATTTTTATAATGTTTGCGTCATTAGCCTTTTGTTAGCTTAATATCCTAATTATATTCGCAATAATTAATTGTTTTTATGCAAAAATTACGCAAATTAGGACTCGACTTAAGCTGTCCTGGAATTTGTTTTGTTTTCCTTTATTGCTCAAATTAATTGCAATATAATTATTATGGAATTGTGAAAAAGGAGGTCGTATTGCTTTCGGCGATGTTTTCATTATGTAAGTAAGTAAAAATATTCTGATTTAAAAGAGTGTCCGTGGAGTTTCTTGTCCGTTCTTCTCCATAGGAACCTACTACGCGTTGAAATGGGCAACTAGCTTCATATTTCTGTCTGAGCGACCTCTTGACAATTCAAAAGTACCTGTAATTGGTTTATTTGAAATAAATGCTTTGAGTTTGAGTACACAATAAAGTAATGATAATCTTTAGTGCAGAATACAACTCCTGTTTATTAAAATAGAGAAATATATCCACATAGCTACCCTATACTGCTACCTTTTCCTAGTAACTTCAATTATACATATTTTGGGTAGCAAAAAATATCAATTGATACTTAATGAAATTTTGAACCCATCAGCATCTAGCTAGCCTTTTTTCAACTATGTTGGGGTCGGCTTACAGTCTAACCGGATGCAGCTGAATACCAGTATTTTACATGGAGCGACTGCCTATCTGACCTCCACAACCCAGTTACTAGGTAACACGATACCCCTTGGTAAGACTGGTTGTCAGACTTTCGGGCTTCTGACTACTCGTAACGACTGTCAAAGATCTACAAATGACAGCCGGGACCGACGGCTTAACGTCCATTCCGAGTCACGGACGGGTTTCGGTATGTAATGGATGGTCACCTATCCACGGACCGACCTCGGCAAGCGTTGCTTAACCTTGAATATCGACCCGTATGGCTGTTATTATTTAGCCACAAGCCCCTTTTGAACCCACTTGAACCTAAAATACAGATTTCTTTCCCTATTTTTTTCCAATTACAGCTAAACATAATTCAAAAGATTCTAACACTAATTAACCAACTAACATTGTAATAATTATTAAATTACATGTTGCCTATGACTAATTTTACAATAATTGCTGTAAAAAATACTTGAACCGTTATTTGACTTGTAATAGTTATTTAATAACAGACCAAGAAGTATCATTAGGAAAAGAAAAATCAATCTTTTGTAATCAAGGTGTATTTTTATTATTAAAGGCATGTGTATCCTAAAAATATTATTGAACACACTAATATAATGATTGCGCCTCTTTTTGTAAACTTCAAATATTTCCTATTTTGGGGTACTAAAGATACTACATAGCCAAGTAACTACAAACAACGACGAGAAAAGGCCAGAAAGATAAATAGAGGCTCATTTATTTTTAAAAAGTGTGCATCATTAGAAGCCCAAAAAGTTTTTAGAGACTCATTAAATATTAAAAAAGGTCATCGTTAGAAGGTCAATAAGTTTTTAGACGATCAATTAAATATTTCCTTTTTCGAAGATCATTGTAGACTTGGGGTCTTTGCCCAGCAGTGGAACTATGGTAAAATCAAAGATACATCCTTTCTCATTAAAATATTCCAGACATCTTAAGACATCATGTTCTTCATGTTCTCCTTAGCTATTTTTGATCACACAATTTCCAAACAATTTCTTGTAAGTATTCAAAATATTTCAATTAACTTCGTTTCCCAACATTACATTCTTTCTCCAGTACAATCAAAAGCAATAGTGCTGGACGAACTCTTATTAATATTCAACAGCCGGTGACCGCGTCTAATGAAATTACCACAACAAAGCGAGACGAACGTCGCTGAACGGATTGTTGTGCAAATATAAACATCGAATTTGATGATAACGACTACACGACAGACAATAAACATTCTAATCTGTAGGTGGCAGCGATTTAAATTAACTGCCTCGCTTATTGAAAGGGATTGTGGATTGTGTGGTGTGTGTACAGCTGTTTACATTTTACACGTAATAGTAATCAATCTCTATACGGTTAATATTTTGGAAAAAAATATTTGTTTTATAAAATATTTGTGATATTTAAAAGTAAGTGCCAACTACGTAGTGTAAAACATACATTAATTAATTTATTAACTAAGTCCCAATAAACAAGTCACAAATACATAAAATTCATACCATACAATACAATAACTAAAGTTAATGATAGCTAAGCTTCCAGTAAAAATAAAATAATTGACATTCATTTCCACAAAAATAAAACTCATATTAAATATTTTATGAGAAATCATTTTGCGTGCGATTGTACAGAAAGGGATGCCCCGTACAAGAAATACATTGAATACGCAAATTGGAAGGACAAGCGATAGCAGAAAATCGAATCACGAGAAAGTTACCGTCAATTTATTAAATATGCTACTGAGCCGATCCAATTCAGTAAACGTAACCGATTCTTTGTCTCGATCGAATTCCAATCGGTTCTCAAGAAAACCCTTGTAATAATAACAGAACGTCTTCAATCAACGATAAAAATAAAGTATCGTAGTAAAAATCGAATCGGATTCGAATCACGCGCAGTTTTAATTCGAGTAAGTAAATTAAAATGCGGCCGGCCGTCGGGTTCGTTTGAATACAAATGGTTTAGGGGTGAGCACTTTCAATTCTGGCCGAGTCTCCCCTCTAACTCATTAGAATCGGTTTGGGGCTTCGGAGTTATTTATGACGCGATTTTTTTATTTATCGCCGAGCCTAAAGGGGTGTCGTTTGATTCGATTATACTTTGCGAGAGGCCGAATGTCCGACGCGATATTAAATTGTCTTCGGTGATATAAATCGTAGACCTTTTTATTGTGATTTAGAGGTGTTTATTTTCCTATACATTTTTTGTGATATTTAGTACTGTAATTGTAGGGAAATGGGTGCTGTATTTTTATTGTTTATATATAAAATGGGAGTGGATTTGGGTTCGTTTGAGTGCGACATTGTTGTTAAAAGGCAAATACTCCTTTTGATTAAATGTGTGTACGTTTTATTTGCTGGTCCTTTTTTAACGAGGATTTTGATAGCTCTTATGTGTCATTCAAATTAATGATGAGATCTCTGCAAATGAGTTTGCTTAATGGAGATGAACACAGGTATATTATCTTTCATTAAGTTTCAATAACCGCCTCTATGTTCTAGTAGTAAGATCACCTGTCTCAGATCCAGAGGTTTGATTCCCACTGGGGGCAACATTTTCTGCTCGGTTTGGTTTGTTCTAAAGCCCGCCTGGCTAGCTACCATCATCTTATCTAAATCTGTCGCCATAACAACAATGTTAATAGTATTGTTGTATTTCGGCAGTTGAGGTAAGATAGCCAGTTCCTCTGTGGTTGAGGATTCCGGGTAAAGCTCGCTTCCACCTTCAGCCTGATCATCACGCAGCCAATATGAGATGCAGGCCAAGAGCTGAGCCCGTCGTGGTTAAAAAAATTAAATAAAAAAACATAAGATGTACTGTGTGGGGAATAATATGAAAGAAAAGCGTGACGGTTCACAGTCCCGGGAGAATAGAAGAAAAAAAACGCGTAGCGCAGACGGCGACGTCAGGTAACATGGGACAAGAGCAGGAAGATGATGATTCAGTTTCGATCGATCGATCTAATCTATACCAATATTATAAAAAGTTAATAAAATAAAATTGTAAAGAATAAACTCAAAAACTACTAGACCTTTCATCAGTAGGATGCTATACTCGTATTATCATTGAGAAACATAGGCTGTAATTTGTAAATACCACGTGCGAAAAGCCGCTAGCGGAAGCTATGTTACGATAAAATAATAGTTTCTTCGCTTTACTTGCTTTCTTTCTTATTCTTTCTCTTATCTGAATGTGAAATCAGTAATAGGGATGATGCCTGGATAAAAAAAAAAAAACGAATCCCGTCAGTCAGATAATAAAAAAATATTAAACACGTACTTTTTGCTTTATCATATCAATAAAAAAAATACTTAGATAAAACGCATTTTAAGTCGGGGAGTGGGGGTCGCTACGTCACAAGCACAACTCAGTATAAAATCTACATACTCGTGACGTCATGGCACATTTTAACTCAATGTATCCTATATTTTTTTATAAATTCCATGATGGACTAAAAAAAAAAATGTTGTCTTCATCCCTATTTCAGTGTTATACCTACACTTCTGTAAGTGTATAATTACGAACACCAACGCAAAGTTACAAGCCGTCTTATTGACAACGCATTAAATATTTACATAGATTTCAAAGATCGCTTCACATTGGGGGAGCTACCTTTACATAAGCCTATTAACTTAATAAGCAATTTAGAGAGAAATAATCTGAGGTTTGACTACAGAGGGACTTAAGGTGTGCCTACCACGAACAATTTGTGGAAGGGTGATAATAGGTATGATGTCTGGGTAAAAAAAAAATAATTCTATTTAGTCCGTCAGTCAGATAATAAAAAAATATTATACACGTATTTTTTGCTTTATCATAATAATATAAATATATTACTTAGATAAAACGCATTAACGTTGGGGAGTGGGGGCTCGGTACGTCACAAGCACAACTCAGTATAAAATCTACCAAGGCGTGTCGTCATGCCACATTTTAACTCAATGTATCGCCGTAATCTTTTGATTACTTAAAAAAAGAAAAAATACGTGTCCGATATTTTTTAATAGCCTGCCTGACGGACAAAAAAAAATTTGTTATCATTCCTATTTTCCACCCATCAAGGCACATTCGTTCTTAGACATAGATCTATAGTCACATAGCTCGTGCTTTGGCTTAAGACTAGTACGACAGTAACAGAAATAACGCTTAGCCAAAGTACGAGCGTTAAGTAACGTTTATAGATCTCGGTCTTAGAGAGAACGATACATATTTTGAATAATTAGAACTTTTACACTATACGAGTATGTTATTACTTATACAAAAGTGGAGATAAATCTTGTCTTAAACGATCGTGACCAATTAAACGTTTCTCCCTGAAGGCAATTCTAATCGAACTCATTTTATAATAGGTGAACGCAGTTTATATTCGCTGTCTTATAGAATTTTCATGACCCTATACAAAATTTCCTGGTTATTTGCTTACTCGTTAAACAGAAAACAAAGTTATTAGAACATCAATCAGTATAAAAGTCAGTAATCAAGCGAAATGCACAGTTAATTTAGAGTTTGACAACAAAACAGCGGTTGAGCTCATTACCTTTTGTGTTGAGTTCGACGCCTACTGCGTGACGTCACTTGTTAGTGACGTGTCATTATGTCAGCTTTTGTCTGTCTATGGATGATTGAAAAATAAATATAATACATAAATATAATTATTTGGTCCAATCTCACACTCGAGGAATGAAAAGGTTTAGCAATTTCACATTCATAATTTCGAACTGTGATGTTTAAACATTTTGACTGAAATTGACAGATAATATAGACAAACTAGATTCGGAAAAGTAGTAAGTTAGTAAGTAGTTAGTAAAAATATCATGCGCAGTGCAAGTAAACATATCAAATTAGCGATACTTGAAAGTAATTCAGCTAAATGTTAGCTTTGACGGCAAAATATTTCGCTGAAATAAACTAATATTTTCATATTAGTATCGCAGCCGAAGGTAAACTACTACATAGGTATGTTAAAAAGAACCATAGATTCACTCTGAATTTACACGAGTTTCGAATCGATATTTTCATTCAACACTAGTGATGTGAGATGATTAGATTTTCCGAGCGCAACATAATTGAGGTTTAGGTAGTGGAATTAATCGAATGGGATAATAGATACAAAATAATTGAGTTGTTGAAAGGCCTACGTTTTTTTGAAGGCTAGGTAGATAGTTCTACGAAATATAATCAAGTTCAAATGTTCTGCACGGGTCGATCCAAGGTTAAGCTTCTCTTGCCGCGGTCGGTTCGTGGATGGGTTAGCATCGATTACATATCGAGACCCCTTAGTGCCACGGAAAGCAGGTCAAGGCGTTGGTCCTGGCTGTCACTCGTAAATCTTTGACAGTCGTTACGGGTAGCTAGAAGTCCAAAAGTCTGGCAAGCAGTCTTACCAAAGGGTATCGTGTTAACCTGTAACTGGGTTGTGAAGATCAGATAGGCAAACGTTCCATGTAAAATATTGGTTTTCAGTTTTCAGTATTCAGTTGCATTCGGTAAGACTGGAAGCCAACCCCAACATAGTTGGAAAAAGGATAGGCAGATTGATACAGGTTTGTTTTGTTTGAGTTACAGGAAAACAACAACAAATGTTGTTATTCATTGTTCTCTTTTTAATATTTTTTATTATTATTATCTCATCTAAATCGAAGCACCTACAATCTTATCTCTTCACCTCCCTTGGTTGACTGCTAGAGAATCCCTAAGGCATTAAAGTTAAAGTCCGCCTTTGTACCTTATCGTGTGCAAGAAGTTTAAATAAATAAATGTTACAATTCTATTCAAAATACGTCGATTCGTCAAAACAATTCACTATCAACAATTTGAAAATCGAGTCTCGCTATTCGAAATCCCGGGTTCCACGAAATTGGCAGCACTATCCGTAATAAATGGTATGCAGAGGTAACCAACAATTTCTTAGCTCCACCTGATTATGAATAGCAGCAACACTGGAGTTATTTATATAAACATATTATAAATGAAAGTCGGTTTTCGTGTCTATGTGACCGCCTTGTTCTTCTTAACTGAGCAACGGATTTTGATGCGGTTTTCACCATCATTTAGAGAATTTATTCCGAAGGGTTTATGTGTTTAATACTTTAACATTTAATATAGATATAATAAAGAAATCTGCATGTTTTGTCAAGTCGTAAAAACCGTGCGAGGCAGGGGCGGGTTGCTAGTAATGAATAAAACAAACTAGGAGGTATTTTCTTCGCTACAATATGGAGGGTAGTAATGACTCAATGTCACGTGATACTGTTGTTTAATGGTTTTGGGAATTAAAATTGCCGAAAGGAATTTTTTGTATAATAAAGTAACAGTATTATGTCTCGGCAGTGACCTTGAAATAATTACCTACGGCCGCACGGTAGATAAACCTTCCGCGTCCGTGCGTAACTGCCGCGCATTCTATATACTGTTGCGTACTGGTATACACTGAGATTTCGAAGCGCGTCGTTTCGGCCGTTTTCTATGAAGACTTAATAATATTGTTACTATTGACACAGTAATATTACTGTGTCAATAGTTTGTTAATTTATGTGGATTAAGGATGAGTGGGTGTCAATTTTTGTTATCATTATAATAACTAATGATAGACTGACTACAAATAAATTGTGTTGGAAAAATTAAAAAAGAAAACGGTTTTGTTTCTCTAAAATTATGATTGTAATGTGTTTATATTTTACGTATATTTTATGAAGCAAATTGTACCTTCTGATTTAAACTAATACCTATCCACAGTTTGGTAAACTATGTTTTACATTAAGATCAAACTATTATGTAATAAAGATGAAGAAAAAAAAACAGCCCCGATTTTAAAACCCTGATCAAAAATACGGTTGAATATTTTAGCGCGAACGTATCGAGCGAGGCGGTATCAGCTCGATACTCAAATCGATGCTAAGGGCGTTTACAAAATGCACACATTGTTTTGCTCGCAGACTCCTTACGACCTTCAATAGCCCATTCCTTAGAAATAGAATGCACAAATCAGTACTATTCTAAGGCTCGTTTCTACTAAGGAAAATAATTGATACTGTTATATTGTTACTAGCTGCCCGCCCCGGCTTCGCACGGGTAGCACTATGTACTTATCTACGGTGCAACTACCTACCTACCCACCCTACCTACCCTACCTACCCTACCTACACCCTACCTACCTACCTACCTACCCTACCTACCTACCTACCCTACCTACCTACCTACCCTACCTACCTACCTACCTACCCTACCTACCTACCTACCTACCCTACCCTACCTACCTACCTACCCTACCTACCTACCTACCTACCTACCGTACCTACCTACCTACCTTAGGGGTATGAAAAATGGATGTTGGCCGATTCTCAGACCTACTCAATATGCTCACAAAATTTCATGAGAATCGGTCAAGCCGTTTCGGAGGAGTACGGGAACGAACATTGTGACACGAGAATTTTATATATAAGATTGAAGTAACTTAACATTACACCTGCTGTAACCCAAGTCAAAGGGGTTGGCAGAGCATACCATAATAAAATACACGGTGTAAGGGATATCGAAGCGCAAACGGTTGCCATGAATTTAACACAAGATTCTAGACACCCAAGTGTTGACATTTTCATCTGTTTCATACAGAAGTGCAATACCTACGTCCTACACGGCCAATATGTATGGGTCAGCAGATAAAAATAGACTCCAGTCAGTTACAGAGAATTTCGAAATGGAATCATCCAATAACACTTTGACCACATGAGTATCAACGCCAGGTCCATACGGCCAGCGGAGCAGAGGTCACGCTTGCAACCCCAATGAGGTAGTCAATTTAGGTACCTATAGTTCGGGTTGAGTTGACTCGAGCCGAGCTGTCACTGACACAAGTTTTAACCGCTCTAGAAGACCTTATTGGTGATGTTCTTCAGAAAGGTCAGGTGCGTAGTTCTCGCAACCGGCGTGCGTGTATGACCAGATGTATGGAAGTAAACGAAAAAAAAGGAGTATGTTAGGATCGTAGATGGCGTTCTGTAGTTTCTGTCTACCTCATGAGCAGAAGGCGTGCGAGTGAAGGTGCTTATGTATGTAGGTACGTATGTTTTGTTTATATTGCTTTCACACCTCAAACACAGCAACCGGCAACCATGTTTGTCTATAATACGAAGATGAACGTAAGCTCCTTATCCTACCAACGTGAGCCAAGCGGCCAATAGATAGTAGATTATACTAAAGGAATTAGTAGATACGAAAATGAAAACTCATAACATATCTACGAATTTCACTGTCATACTGTGTGGGTGTGGCGGCATCTGCAATCGCCACATGCAAACTACGCATCAAAGACCTGACGTCACACAACATCCTGACGTCACACAAATCCTGCATCGCGCAATTAGAGTTTACCGCGCGATGGACTTATATACAATCTCCCAACTTCAACCTCTGGGCAGTTACCCGCCAGACACGACACCCGTCTGGTCGGAGGATCCTCCCTTTTCTATGGGGGATGAGTGAACTTTACACGTTCCTCATACCCCAAATGGGTGTTTTGTCTTTTGTGTGAGTAGCTCAATACACCGATTGATATGGAAGCAAACATTGTGTCTTTATGTATTTATAAAAGCAAATACTAAATCAAAAATCATTTGTTAATACCAGGCTGAGCATCCGCGCTTTCCTAATAATGTCAAAGTTACAAACGACAGTCCCAACAATTAAAATATTAACAATAGCGTTTTATTCAATTCGATGCCTCTGAATTCTATTAAGATTTAATTTGCATGCATGCATTAATATAATTAGGTACTCAAATAGGTACATATAATTACATTGTAATAAACTTATCATTGTAATTTAATAGTACTCATAGAATCGTTTTTAATCATATTAATCATTTGTATGTCAGTATTGGCAAAACATAGCGCACTAACAAATCTTTAAGATCTATACAAAGATCTTAAAAATTACCTATGTTTCACAAACAAAAAATAATAATATAAGTATATAACAAAATTAAAATTACTATCATCATCATTTCAGCCGAAAGACGTCCACTGCTGGACATAGGCGTCCCCCAAATGGGGGGGTTTGCCATAATTGTCACGCTTGGCAGGCGGGTTGGCGATTGCAGAATGGTGTTAAAATGCATACAGAACGCTGCTGCCCATTCTCTAGTGAGTCCCATAGTCGCCTTTTACGACACCCACGGGAAGAAATGGTATGGTACTATTCTTTACGTCCGGCACCACACGGAATGAAATAGAATAGAGTAATGATATAGAATAATAAATTATTCTTATTTCTTACTAAACAATCAATTAATTTCTCCCTTAACCATACTCAAAAATAAATAACACCGCAAACCCCAAAAGCGCATTGTTTACATAGGGTTGCCACTAGAGGAAACAAGGTCGCCCATAATGAAACAATATAATCCGCAATCAGTACAAAATATGTTAGGGCACATGCCCTCGGAATAAATGCGCCAAGTAAATTATCTCAGGGCTTTTAATTTCGCGACAATGGTGCGTCCGTATATCAAAGCCGCAACTCTGATATTAAACTGGCCTTGGTTTAGAAAAAAAGTGTAAAATAACTGAAAATCAGTGTGTAATTAAAAGAAAATTGTTTCGAGTGAAGTGTTTTGTCATCCCAATGCCAATACAACACAATTATCATTCACAGTCCAAACAACAGATAAATAATTCAAAATTAGTTCAACCAATAACTCATTCATTTTATTAAAATGAAATGAGAATTAAAAACAATTGAACAACGTTCTAAAATATAGGTTTGAAAATCTCCCCAACACGCACACAAAAAATGGTATCAGCACACCGCCTCAATAATGAGGGGTAAGAGATATGATTCACGCTTCACCAACTTTCTTTAGATGCTCGTTATATTCCTTAGTTCGCGAACGGTTTTAAGGACATCCTCTTTATTATGTGTATAAAATATAATATCCGTTTCGCTGCAGCTATTTGCAGGTTTATTTATGAGATGTGCCTATTTTTTTATCCCTATCCTTTCATAATTTAAAACGCCTTTCTCGGTCTGCACGTATATGGCCGGCCACATACATACGGTGTTCCGTTTCGAAATATCGATTCGGATTTTCGGAAGCAGCAAATCCATACAATATCAAGGATCTATCACACACGTACAGTAGTTCTCGGTTCGAAATTTTCTCAGATTCGAATTTCCGAAACGGTATTCCGTCTGTATGTGGCCGGCCTTTTGTATGGATTTCTTGCCTTCGAACTTCCGAATCAATATTTCGAAACGGTATTACGTATGTATGTGGCCGGCCTATAACCCGAGAAATTTTGTTTCTTTTTACATTATCTCAGGTCTTTTAAGTAAAAAGTTTTTTCAGGACTCTAACTGCTACTTGAATTTGTCTGAGCCAGGGATCGTAGGATCAATCCCATTATCCCTCGCTCAGTAGTCATGCTTCAGAACACCAGACCAATGAGGCTATCAAGCTTTAATCTTTTATCTATCAAGCCTTAAACTCACGGGAGGTCTTCCCATGGCCTACGACGGCCATAACTACATAGCCACCTGCTACAATACTTACATACTCTTTTTGCTTTTACTCTGCTCTCGACGCTTGACGTGTCAACACGTCGGGTCCGGGTTCGCAACAAGTCAATCGTCATCCTGAAGATGCCTCGTTGAGAGGTGAAGCGCGTGTCTATTTCTTATAGGGTTGTTTATGACTCTTTAAGAACAGTTAAGCGGATTAGGTTACTAAATATACGTCGTCGTCTACTGTTTTTTTTTAACTTTTTCCTCGTTAAGGCTGCCTGTCCACTGGAGCGGAGAGGAGAGGAGTGGAGTAGCGGTGTGCCAATATTAATCAATGGAATTGCATAAAACCTTCGCTCCGCTTCAGTGGACAGGGATTTGCGAACTAGTTTAAAAAATCATACAAAACCGGGAAGCGGAGCGGGGAAACGGAGCGGAAAAGCCGCCAAAAGTCAAAGTCAGTAAGTCCGCCTTTGTACTTTTTTGAGTGTGAAAAGTTTAAATAAATAAATAATAAATAAAAGCGGAGAGGGGAAACGGAGCGGAGAAGTGGAGTGGGGAACCGGAGCGGGGAAATATTACTCGTCGCGGGAACTAGCTCCGCACAGTCCGCAACACCGCTCCGCTACCTCGCTCCACACAGTCCGTAACACCGCTCCGCTACCTCGCTCCGCATTAATGGACAGGCAGCCTTACGGTCATACAAGCACGCCGGTTGTGAGTACTACGCACCTGACATTTCTGAAGAATGTCACTAATAAGGTCACTATATGTCCTTCTAGAGCGTCCGCTCACGGCGTTTCCACTCACATCTTCCTTGGTACCTACTACCACCTACTTCATCTTTCTGACTGACCGACCCCTTGACAGTTCAAAAGTGCCTGTAATTGGTTTATTTGAAATAAATGCTTTGAGTTTGAGTTTGAGTTGTAAATATCTTTTCTTAGTCGCCTTTCATTCAACCTCTCGACATTACCAAACCATCATATTCTTTTTAATTTTTGTTACTACATACTAAACTAGTTCTACGAAAAAACGTAGCATTTTTTAATTTCTTATCTCACTTGGGAGAAATATTGTTTATGAACCTATATAGCTGCTTCTTTCCATAAACAGCGTAGAAACTTTTCAACATACATTATACATAGTAATATACTCTTTGCATGTATCCATAATATAAGTACGTCTACATAGCCGTCGTAAGAACGAAGCATTTCCTGAACATCAATCTTTCACGTCGACCGGCCAACGTCGGAAAAATACTTATTATCGTTATTAGGCGGGGTACACACGAGATTGAGGAAGCTAGATATAAGTTGTTTTTATGATGCTTAGTATATTTACGTTTGTAATATGCCTTACTAGTATAAACTGTGGTACGTTGAGTTGTTGAAAAATTTGTGGGACTTTACTTATTTTAGCGTATTCCCAGTCAACGGTGAAAACACGTGTAGGGAAATTCTCGTATTTTTAAGAACGTTTGCATTTTTATCTATCTGAATCTGTCGAAAATACCTCAAATTTACTGAAATTATTACTGACATTGACTGGTCGCCGAGATAAGATTGTGACTAGATTTGGTATGGGTATCTAGCTGCGCCCCGCAGGTTCACTCGCTTAATTCTCGATCCTGTGGGAATATCGGGATAAAAAACTTCCTATGTCCTAACTCAGGTCATGGTCTACCCATGTGCCAAATTTTATCCAAATCCGTTCAGCCGTTTTAACGTGGAAGCGTAACAAACAAACTCACTTTCGCATGTCTAATATTAGTTAGGATTAGGACTAATTAATATAAATATAATTATTATTATATTAATACGTGAAATTTTGTACCCCTTTTTACGGAAATTACGCGGACGGAGGAGTATGAAATTTAGCACAGTTAAAGTTTATATGGAGAAGGAGTGCAGAAAGCTAATATTTTTATATAATATACATTAGAAATAAATTAAATTAATAAAAAAAACATTACACACACTACCATGCGTTTGACACAAGATAGCCCTTAGAATCATGACATTTAAATGAATTATGGTCGAATTTCGACCTCTGGGCGACCACTAGTCAATATTTAGGAAGTAAGGATTAATTAACAAACACGAAACTAATATAGACTAAATACTTTTACTCTTACCTACCCAGGTTTCTTGAATAATGCAAAGAAAAGTAAACCTTAAGTTTCTTAAACTTTTAAGTTCACGACTGCACCATTGAGAATGCAAGGTAAAATATGAATTGGAAATAAATTTTGACGTAGATTTCATTTGTTTTATCGGAATTGAGGACCGCCTTCTCAATCAAATCATGTCGAGTATGCGCTCCGGGAGTTCAAAGTCTGTTAGTTATTCAGTATATGGCAGTTACTTGATTCTGAGTACCTATTGGTTCTTGCATCATAACTTATATTCTTAGGACATCGCAGTAAATTTTCTCATAGCAAAATAAGAGTTTTCCTCCACAAAATGATCAAAATTCCAAGCGATATCAAAACTTCAGCGATTTTTAAGAATTTGGAAAATTCTTTAAAATTCGGATACTTTTCGTAACACATTATTCACATACATTAGAATATATTGTTGAAGTCAGACATCGCAACGTAGCGTTAGCTACGCCGTAGATTTATGTGCTACGGCGTAGCGGCTCTACAGAAACGTAGCGTCTACGCCAACTGCTGCATAGACTTACGAGGCTTAATTTTTTAAATCTCAACGCAGTTAAGAGGGACAACGACTCATTTAAAACCTTTTTTATAGACCGTAGAAACAATTAGAGAAGCCAAGAAGCACTTGGTATTTCGAGAGTGAAAAACGGGATTCCACCGCGGCCATTTTGGGGCAAACGTAACGGTCGTGTTCGCGATAAAAGCAATTTAAATTAGGACATAAAACACGTCAAGGGATTGTCAACGAAGAATGGAGTGAACAGAGCCTGGGACAATTCATTTAAGACATTTTAAGTCGGCATTTTGGTGTATAAAAGGAAAGTTGGGAAGGATTTTGGTTTGAAAAGAGTCGGTGGAATCACGATTTTTTTCCCTTTTCTGTCTCATAATTGTGGGAAGGGTAATTTAACTTGAATACATAAATTATGCGACAGCGTTGCTGGCTTTGAATGGAAGCCGGTTTGGGCATTATGTCCTTTGAGGAAACTAATAAGATATTGCTTTGTTTTGCATATCTGTTATACGTTATGTAAATGTAGTGAATACCTTCTTATTGTTGGGCATTCACACCCTTTTAATAGTAATTAAGAAAGGTATGGATAGCTTACTGACGACAGACGCCAAGATTCAAACCAAATAATGGGAAAAAGTCTAGAAATAAGTGCTAGTTGAAGAAACAATAATTTCATTATAAGTTCATAAAACATTCAATCTGCCTAGCCTTTTCCCAACTATATTGGGGTTGGCTTCCAGTCGGATGCAGCTGAATACCAGTACTTTACATGGAGCGACTGCCTATCTGACCTCCACAACCCAGTAACTGGGTAATACGATACCCCTTGGTAAGACTGATTGTTAGACTTTCGGGTTTGTGATGACCCGTAAAGACAGTCAGTCAAAGTTCCACGAAAGACAGCCGGGACCATCGGCTTAACGTGCTTTTCGGGGCACGAAGGTATCTCGGTATATAAAGATGGACACCCATCCACAGACCAGCCCCGGCAAGCGTAGCTTAACCTAATGGATCGACCCTTGCAGCTGTTATTACTTAGCCACGAACTCCTCCATAAACAGCAGCAGCTTATTATTAATTTATTCACCATAATCATTATATCTCAATGTAAGACATGGGCGAGCAGACATTTGTCTTGTTATGATAAAACAATACCTCATAGATCTCTGCAAACCGTCCCCACATTGAAATTCACAAAAACCATTCATTTAATTAAAAAGCAACTTTAAAAAAATCATAAAATTATCGTCAACCCTGATGGATTCACCGACTGATTAAAACTTAGCGATTGATGAAGCTCGGAATTAATTACAAGCTTCCGAGTTTAGTGAAAAACTTCCCGAGTCAACGCTTGAAGTTAATGTTGATTTTCCTCACAACTAACTGTTTTTATTGAGACTCACGAAAGATATCTGATGGCAGCCGATAACGATAAATGATGATTTAAATCAATAGGGATGTTGAAAGGGTAAAAAAAAAAACTATTTAGTCCGTCAGTCTGATAATAAAAAAATTTTAGACACGTATTTTTTGCTTTATCATATTAATAAAAACTGATTTAGATAAAATGCATTACAGTTAGAGTCGCGGCTCGCGACGTCACAGTTCAGTATAAAATCTACCGGCTAGTGACGTCATGCCACATTTTTATTAAATGAATTGCCGTAATCTTTTGATTACGTAAAAAAAAGTTAAAATACGTGTCCGATTTTTTTTAATAATCAATCTGAAGGACAAAAAAGAATGTACTCAACATCCTATTGATTAAGAACACGGTGTTATAGTTTTTGGGAGAAAACTGCGACCAATGCTAGCAGCTAAAAATTCCAATAATAGTGCAGAAATACATAACATCACACCTCTAATTCCCGTAGGGTTAGGCAGAGGTGTACCTTAGTAAGTTAGTATAACCACATTTCGCCAGTTATGTTTAAGTCCCATGTAATAGGGGGCGAGCCTATTGCCATCAACCGGGTACAAATCCATTAGTAAATCCTATACTTAGAAATTCCTAATGGAAAAATCCAATAACACTGCCCGACCAACACGCGTAGCATGACAACCATAGAAACGGGTTTTCTACGGATTTTGTCGACGGAAGAATAGACAAAATGATAGATTGTGATTGTTTATCTATTATATATTTATATCATTTTGTCTATTATTTCGTCAACAAAACCCGTTTCTATTGTGGTCATGCTAAGCGTGCTGGGAATCGAACCCAGGACCTCATCCTCAGCAGTTGCGTTACTACCACTAGACCAACGAGACATTCTCTAAGGTGGAGCTCTCACAGTAAATAACAATGTTCCTCTAAGATTGACTTGCACAAACTAACCACCCTATAAATTATGTACGCAAATTTATTCGCCACTCTCAGCACCAGTGTGTCTTCCGGCAAAATAAATGTTAATGAGCGACAGCCCATAATGAATAAACGTTTGATCGAGAATTTGCTATTCCGCTCGCACTTTGACTGCTTTGCAAGGAGATACAGAAAGCCCACTACTGAAAAACAGAAACAAACTTTTTTTGTTGTTGATACAACAAAAATATATGAAAAGTAAAAAAGATCATGAAAAAAAATCTGCAACTATGCTACGTCCTTTCAAGAACTGAATATTCCCTTGTGGCGGCATCTACATCGCCACATGCGAACTACGCATCAAAGACCTGACGACACACAACATCCTGACGTCACACAAATCCTGCATCGCGCAATTAGAGTTTACCACGCGATGCACATGTATACAAGCTCCCGACTTCAACCTCTGGGCAGTTGCCCGCCGGACACGACACCCGTCTGGTCGGAGGATCCTCCCTTTATTTATTTATATATACTTTATTGTACACCAGATTATAATTACATATAGCAAAAGTAATACACTACAAAATATACAATTGGCGGCCTTATCGCTTACTGCGATCTCTTCCAGGCAACCTTCAAACCCCTTTTCTATGGTGGATGAGTGAACTTTAGACCCTGTTTCTCATGCCCCTAAACCCTAAAGTAAAAATTTCATCTCTTCCAATTTTCATCGATTTTAACGTTTTAAAAAGCAGTACACTTTTGTTTATGTAGTTCAATAGTTTGTGTTGTTTTATTATTGTCCTACAACTTTAAAATTTTTATGAGTTTGTGACTTATGATGTTCGACCGATTGGTCCCAAGTCCAAGGTACATTAGTTCCCATTAACTTGCGAATTGCTCACAGTCAACCTTCTGTAGTTCGCTTATGTCATGTCCTGACCTTAAACGAAATTAAACCAAAGAACTTGAGGGTTGTTTTAACGAAAACTGTTGATCGTAATACGAAACGAGTTCTGAATTGAAAAAACACGAGTTTCCGTTACTTTTAGGTGCGTCTTGTTTTTTGTTTGCTTTCGAAACTTGATAGCGGTAATTTGGGAAAGAAGGAAATAAGGAATTTTTGATGTATTACGTAAACATGTGCCACTCTTAATGTTGTGTTTTCTTTAAAACATATAAAGCTCTGTTTAACTTGCAACCTAAATTGTTTTATGAACTTTCGAATACATAGTTTTCCTTCATTTAGAAATCGACTTAGTTATAGTTTTAATTAGTTATTGCTAATGTTATTGTTAATCGAAGGCACAGCCAGTTCTTTGGAAACGACATGGAACACAAATTAACCCAAATATAGTTTAGAGGTATTTTTTTGAAACATTCGCTACAACTCTCATCCAATCCAATACAACAAAGTAGAAAACCAATCGCATTCAATAAAAAAAAATCTTAAAATCGCAAAAGTACTTGCACTGATACCATATTCGAAGAAGTATCGAACAAGAAGGAACCAAGCTTTTATATACATTAAAACTTCCCGGAGAAACTCCTTGGAGGCTCTTTTATACTGAGAATAAAGGAAAAAAATCTTGAATAAAGTAGGCATATGAACTTACCGATAACAGCGCCCCAATATGTACTACCGAGAATTCTGCTTAAGAGAATTTTGCTGTACATTGCGTGCTTTCTATAGTATTGTGCAATTCAGATCGAAGTGAAGCGGCAATGTATGGAGTGTAATGCGGTAAGTTTGAAGTGAATATTTGTGTACAAGTAACAGGAAATGATATGAAGATAAAGAACAGATTTAAAGGCTAACAACAGTTGAATGTTTTATATTGGGAAGCGGTGTTCTAGAGATAAGAAAATGTGGAATAAAATATAGCAAAGGTTTGTTCAGTGACAATGAGAGAGGGTACCACTACATGTGTTGTCTTAATATCGTCATACGAACACAGAGTAATATAATACACTTTATTAGAATATATCAAACAGTTTGCCTGATATTCCTGATTTGACTCTAACTCCTGACGTAGGGATAGGCAAATAAGGGACAAAAATCTTTTTCAATCCCTCTTTTAAGATTGGCACTTATGACAAAGCCAGTTTTGCCCGTTCATGAATGAGTTCAATATGTATGCCGTAATGATCTTGCGCAATAGACGGCTATGACCGCCACCAGGTAAACTAAAGACTGATACGAATCGCGCAATTTGGTCGCAACGGCCAACGAGCCGCACACAATACATACATATAAAAAGAAGTTAACAGCATTATTGATTGAAAAATGTTACTAATCGATTAACGATTTCTTAAATGACAATGACTTATCCTAGTGTCAATTTCAAATTAAAGATAATTATAATAATTTATGCAATTTAACAACTTATTTAATGTACTCGTTTTGAACTGTAATTCGTAATTTTGTATTTTGACACTATTATCATTATTCTTTTTTTGATCACCTACTCGTTTATTTCATTAATTAATATTTGCATGCCTAATCTAAGGTAGATTGTACAAGGATCACTTTTTTTTTTAAATATCTTATGTCATGTACCTACAATCTATGCAAATAAATACACTTTACTTTAATACAATACCACTAGACGTGGCCGTGTAGTGCGCCACATCCCTTAGATCTCAATCTATCCATGCCTGTTCATCATTGTATACCTGCGTTTATTGTCGCCCGCATTAAGCATACTACAAAGCCTTTCTTGAACATAAGAACTCATACAAATTAAAACCGACCCAACCCACAATTCCACTAATGAACAACATCACTTAAGGAGTCACTCCAAAGAGTAATTGAAGCCAAAAACTTTAACTGTTCTTACTCCAGTCAAATAATTACTGGGTATGCATGAACTTGCCTACAATTACCCCTCAAACTTGAGAATTAAGTGCCCCATGTATTTATTTTAATAAAGAAAGTACCGCATGAAAGAAATTCCGACAGAAACTTTGAGTAATTGACGGTAAAGGATCAAATGATTCTTTATAATGGATTTTCAGGCTAACGCTCCGGTTTTCATGAAAAATTTGATTATTCAGACACCTTTTAATTTGAAAGTGTTGATGAAGTGGGTCGGTATTGGCAGTCGGTTGATTTTTATTCTTGAAAGGTAAGAGAAATATTTTAATTGATGGATGTGTTTTTTTACTTTTACTTATTTATATTAAAGGTTCTAACCTTGCTAAGACTTTCGGGATTCACCCCTAGCCTTGCTAAGACTTTCGGTGATTCACCCCTAGCCTTGCTAAGACTTTCGGGGATTTACCCCTAGCCTTGCTAAGACTTTCGGGGATTCACCCCTAAAGACTTTGAAATGAAATACTTTTATTATGGAGTAATAATAAGTTCAAGAAAAGGCAGTTATGCCAAACATTTTGTTCGATTAAAAAAAACAATTATATAAGGTGTTAAAAAATTTACTTCAGATACTTTAACAGGAGCTTTAGCCCATCGAATTGAATAACTTTTACTATAGGACCAACTTTGAAATGGCAAAAAAAAAGCTGTCCTATACAGTTTAGAACAGTAGTTATAAATAGAAACTCGCGAAAAAAAATCTGCTGTTTTTTTTTTCGCCATGTCGAAGTTGGTCTCATAGTAAAAGTTATTCAGTTCGACGGTCTAAAGTTCTCGGTCTGATCTCGGTCTCGGGTTCTGCGGTCTCTTAAAGTTTCTAAAGTAATTTTTTTAACACCTTATAGGTATACAGGGTGGACCGGCACCGTATAGGAAAGAGCAGATTTTTTTTGGTCCAGAATCATGTACTGAATTCATGGTATCAGTTTTCGGGTTGATGACCCTGCCACCCTGTATGTATATTTTTTTCCCATAAATGATCTAATTATAATAAATTATTTAGACTTTTAAACTGAATGATTTCTGTTACAATGCTGCCTGTAGGCACGTAATGTTTCCCCCCCACAATTTCCGGAAGACCGATTCACTGCTATGCTAATAAAAGCCCCAACTAATATACGATTCACAATGCATCTCAAAAATACAGCATGTTTCTAACTTCCCACACGGGGGACGTGGGGCGACAATCCGGCACATAATGAGACTTAGACAAAGGGTTCCGCACAACTATCCGATTTAATTAAACTACGAGACGCGAACAACGCGCAGATTTTGAAGTTTGCTTCACTTTCAACCGATTTGAGAACGGTGAGAGAATTTTTCATTTTCATTTTGCCTTTGGTAATGTGTGTTGGTATGTTATTGTGTGTGGCCTGTGTTTGAAGATGTGTTTTCTTATGAACACGTAACACACAAGACACTTAACCAAAGAAAAAGTGTGATGCAACAAATAAGATTAAGAAAATATTAGGAGATAAAATAACATAGGTAATTCATTTCTTAACTCACATATTTAAATATCTTTGTTTACTCAACTTCAAAATAAAACTGATTATCATGTTTTCAAAATAGTGGGCTCCGTCCAATACCCAAAAGAACTGCCTAAGTTCGTATTAACTCCCTAGTTTCATGTAGGTAACAGCAAAATTATTTCCATATTCTTTCCTTTCCTTCCTTTAATTATATATCAAAAGTGTCGACTAAATCATTCAAACCGTAATTACCCTAAAAAGGAGTCGAAAAATCAGAAACCAATACTAATTCACCACGACTCACAATCCCTGCTAAGACATTTATACGAGCAGGATCGGGAATCGGCCGAAAGCGGAACGCGACAGATTCCCGGAATAACGTGAAATTCCTCCTGTATTTATGGGTACATTTAAAATTGGTCGTGTTTCAACCGCGCCGTACCCTGGTATATTTATCTCAATAAAGTTATTATAAATCTTAGCTATGGCTGTTTGTTTTAGTGGACAAATACGGAATTGTTGTCGTTGGTTAATTTGGAGTCGGGGAAATGTACTGTTCTGCTGTTTGTTTTGAGAAAGTCAACATTGTTGATGCTACAGTAAGAATTATGTTACGTATTTTAGTCAAAGAAAATAGGATTCATCTACAAACGTTAATTAGTCTAACAATATCTTATTACGAATTAAATTAAGAATTTTTTACACCCATTGGTGCTCTGCTCTCCGCTGCTAAAGCTATCATTAAAGTCATGTAAGTTAGCGCATAACACCAACGCTTAGTAAACAAAAATCATAACACATAGGCGATAGTTGATTTAAAAGTCAAGCTACATTACACAAAAGATAGCCTTCCTAAAAACAAATGAAGTTGAAAAATACAATAGACGCAGATATATTTAGTAACAACCTATTCCGCTTAACTATTCCTAAAGACTCATAAAAAAACCCTGTAAAAAAACGACACGTGTTTCACCTTTCAATGAGGCATCCTCAGGATGACGATTGACTTGTCGCGAACCCGAATACGGCGTGTTGCCACGCCGAACGCTGAGTGAGCCATATTGGCCGTCAACCGCACTTATACACTCAGTCCACTTCGGCTCGGACCGTTATCAGCGCGATTAGGGGCGAAAAATCGCAGTAAAGGTGACCTTGGAATACTCGTATTTAATTCGTTCAACACTGTAACGTTTCCTGTATTATTTTTAACAATTTCTAAACTCTCTAGTACTGACATTCTAGGCCACGCCTGAATCAATGAACTAAATGAAGTTGAGACCTTTAAAAGATTTTTTATTTTATTTAAGAATACTACTATAACCTTACAAAATAGTTAATTCTTATCTTCACATGGCGCCTTAACACGAGGCACCAAAATTACGATGTATTGTTACAAGGTAATATATTTTTCATGTCAGTCTGATAGGTTTCATATTAGTCTCCAGCCGAGTGCCATAAAAGCAGGTGAATTAATTTGGTCATTATTATTGGTGGTTTTGGTAATTAATTTGGTCGCGTAGATTGAATACTTGTTATAACTTTTATTGGGTAGAATATTTCTATCATCACTATAAGTATCTACTCACTTAATTAATACGTAGATAATATTCCATTTTTGTATTTCTGTCTACAATTTAATGTATCGATTTCGAAGTAATAACACAGTATAACAAGCCATACAGTAGCGATACTCCAGCGACGCCCGTGTAGGTATTTACACTGTCATGTGCAAAGGATGTAGCAAAATGGAAAATAAAATAAAGGTGATAAATATAATTTAATCGTTTACCTACAAGTACCTATACATTTGTATATGTTGTAATTCCAATAATTTACGTGACTCTCAAAACGGTAAAGGAAAACATCGTGAAGAGACCGGCATGTCCTAGAACCACTGCTGGGGTTGCGGGTTTGTCCGAAAGGGATAACGCGGCCCCGGCACACAGGCAACGGAAGGAACACGGGTGGGTTTTAGTCAGTAAAAGTCTGACACACCCTCTCGCTCTGCCCAGAGCGGGAGAAGTAATTTGATGATTTCCCATCCAAAAAAAAAAAAAAAAAAAAAATGTCCTAGAACCAAAAATTCGAAGACATGTGACAACTACCCACGCGCACTGGACCCACGTGGTAGATTCAAGCCCACTCCTTGTCATTAACAGAACATTATACAGGCTGATAATGATAATGACGTTTAAGTATGTAATGCATTGTAGTCCATATTAAATTCTAATTTTAAAATAATTCTTTACAAACAAGAGCACAGCGACAGAGCCGAACAAAAGGTTTATACAAACTTAAAGTATATACGAATCAAGATCTACCCTCCATTTTGCGAATTAGTTTACCTTTCATTTGCGAAGCGCCCGCCGTCCAAATAAAAACAACGCCGGTTGCTTTTGCAAATTAAATCTATAATCTTTATGGAGATTATAAAATATGTAGGTATAGGGTTGAGAGGGATGAAAATGGAATTATGAGGGTAATTGTGAATTGGCTGTTTGGGGTTGATTTTTTAAATAACGATGAGGAAGTTTATGATACAAGACTTTTAGACGAAAATGGAGGTAAGAGAACTCTTTTTATTTGCAGAATATTAGTAAAAAAGTGTCGAAAAGTTTTTTGACATTATCTCCTTTCAGACTCACTCGACCAGGCGGCGCGAGCGGTTACGATACGAGGTGGCAAAGAGAAAATTCAAAAAGAGCACGTCTGTGTCTATTAAATCACCAATTTTCAAAACTCCCGGACAATTTTTCAGGAAACCCTTTTGATCACCAAATTACTGTACTTTATTTTCAGTGCAGTAGGCATCAAATTGCTGTCTCTTAAAATACAGGCTATCCTAGTCTAAGACAGGGTTATATATTTTTTGTACAGATCTTGCAACTTGTAATGAATTGTAATGTACATTATAAATGTGTTTCAGTATTTTTTTTGTGAATAAACCTTTATATTATATTATATTAATTGGTATAATAAATAGGTACTTTTTGGCAGAGCAGAATTTGCGCTTCCAATAAAATAATAAATTTTTCGTGGTAATCAAAAGTCATAAGAAACCGCGTTTCAAAAATGCTCCATCATCAACATGATTATTTTAATAGTATTCCCAATACTCAATATACTCAATATATTTATTTGCGTTCCACAATGTTAACAATGGTGGTAGGTACATGATAAAAATATACATAATTTTAGATCATTGTGGACCCTGTCGGGCACAGCAAGATAGGAAAGAGAAAGAGGGCTATATATTATTATTTGAAAAAAGTAAAATATAAATGTTTTTCCACTACTCACTTCGACTTTAATTTATTTATTATTTTTGGTATTTATTTTTAATTATTGATTAAATTTTTCATTAAAATATTCATTAATATTATAATAGCATTTATGGGTTAGGTAATGTTTTAGTTTATTTATTGAAATATATTGAATTTTTGTTCATTTTTTATTACTTCTGGTAATTTATTCTATATTTTAACTGACATTACTAAAGTGCTTGTTGAGTGCATTTTCAGCTTAGATTTTCGAGATTCCGGACTTTCTAAGTATATCTAAGCCACCATTGATGTACGAAAGAAATCATTGTGGGAATCTTATCAATCAATAAATCACGACTCCATAAAATATACGCGATTTCGTATAATAGTGAGAAAATGCTTACTTTATCCATTCTATATAATTCCTTCACCGCCTTTAAGACGACCACAAAGAAAATGGCGACCCATTAGCCATAGTCTACACTGCACAAACAGTTATCTTACGTTACATAGCACTTTTTACACCAAACCAGATCGAACGAAAAATTACAGCAGTTATTCAACTCAATAAAAGTTATCTCTGGTTGCAGAGTAATAGTCTTATCTGTGTGATATATGTTCGGGGGGTACCTATGACTGGGGAAGTCCGAAGTTCATGGCAAGCCAATTTGTCAGTAGGTTAACGCGATAACACGTATTATGGTTACTCTGTGGCGGTTTTTGGGATTACGTAAAATATGGTGGTTAAGAACGGCCAACCCGTCATGCTATTCATACAAACGCTCGTACGTGATTATTATTTGAAATTTTTAAAATAATTTGTATCTTGTGCACTATATCTAGGTTTCTATGAAAGCAAAAAATAAAAACATCGAGAAACAAATTCAGTATAAGCCTCCAAAAATCTGCTTTTTTGCACAAATTTTACCCGAACTTTGGCCGGTCATAATATGCTCGTAATTGGTAAAAGTAAAGGAAACATCTGCATAGAAACCTCGCACATGTAATGGAAATTCTAAATATCAAAAAAAAAAAACATAAATTTATAAGGTTTATTCAAAAACACGTATTTCCTGATACTAATTTTTACACACATTTTTTCGTACAATGTTATCGCATTCTCGCTTGTTTGTTAGCAGTTCTCACTTGCGCTCGATGAAACAACAAGCTTTTCGACCATGCTCGCGTTCACGATACACGGACCGGGAAGGGCCCTCTTAAGCTTATGTTATGAGGTAGGGATTAATAAATGCTTAAGATTTGGTTGAGGTTTACCTTTTAATTTTGTTTACCTTTATTAGGTGCTAAAACGAACATTTCATTTTAAAAAAACACGACACAACTAAGATGTATCATCGGCAAAATTCATAAAACCGATCACCATCTGAACTGAGGGCGCCTTCAAACTCACCAATTTTTATTAATGCTTTAGGTGAAAATGATCTTTATGCAAACGCAATAACTGGTGAAGCAAATACATTCGTAAAATTGAAATGAATGAATGCAAATTTTCAAAATGCGACATCTAAGTCGTGTCGTACTGTAATCGACTTTCGCCCAGTTGAAAAATAAAATTACTTCTACAAAGTTGTCTTTAGAACAGCAAAACGTAATAAACAAAAGAAAAGCTAATAACACCAATATTAACCTCTCATAACTAGGAGCCCTTTAAAAAAGGAATAAAACTTGACACAAAGCTTCAGCAAGCCACTTTATAAAAGTGAAATAAAAGAGGAATAAGAGCTCGAATCGCGACGAAAAAAAACTTTGTAAGGGCGAATGCACATTAAATACTACGAGCCAAGTCAAGTCGGGGGTTTCAATTACGACAACTCGACTTAGCAGGGTAAATTCAAATGGCGAACTCGCACTGAGACGTACCCATTTACGTAAGCCCCGTTTTCTTTCCGTAATGTAATCCTATTGGCTAAGATCTAAGGGCATTGGTTGCCAGTGCGCGTGTTAACTGTGATTACAATCCATCTTACGTATGATATAGATCGAGAAATGTATAATGCATTGGTAGTGTGTTAAAAAATCCAAGACATTACTTATTGACGTCGGAATTCCGCCATTTTGTTTGTATTTAAACAAAACCTAGCCTACTATAACTATCGCGCGACTCACACCAGTTGATAAACACCTTAACATAACATGAAGACGTGTTTCCTCGAAGGGTTGGGCAGAGGTGTACCTATAGTACATCCATATTTCGCCAGTTATGTTTAAGTCCCATGTAATAGGGGGCGAGGCTATTGCCATCAACGGGGCACAAATCCAGACTCCGGGCTGCTACTGACAAATTCCAGATAGAAAGACCCAATGACACTGCCTAACCTGGGAATCGAACCCTTCCGCGCTTGCGTCCACTAGTACAACGAGAAAGTCATATACATCTTACTCATGTATATTAAAATAAAATCCATCCAGCCGTGATGATGTTTCGAGGGCATGAAGAATCCCACGTACAAAGAAAGATACATAGATACGCGTAAAAACATAACCCTGTCTTTGCAGGCGCGCAGTCGGATAAAAAAGGTCGGAAACATTAATGAGGATATTAAAAATGAATAGAGTCGTATGACCAAAAATGTGTGTCTTGCTATTTTTCCCTTTACGTAGTTTTTTCTGGAAGTCGGTTGTCTTTTTTTTTTGTAATAAGTTTTTATTTTTCACTTTCCAGTTGTGGTACCTACCCAACACAAATTCGAATACCACTACCTGCTATGTACGGACAGGAATTTATTACAACATCATCCACATAGTCTAAGTGGAAAAAATAGGTATTATTGAAGCTAACTCAATAACTACACAAGCAAAGGTAATACAATTTATATGGGACCGCCGCGCAAGCTTCCTCTACTATACCATACCAAACAAAAAATAAATATAGACGAACATGAAGGTTAAAAGGAGGAGGTCCTTTTATGAAGTCAGTTAAAAATAAATAAGAATCTACAAGAATTAGAATTTGGAAACAAAGACCAAAACTTATAACGCAATTTTCTGTTGTTTTTGCAGTAAATATTAACATGAACGGTACACCTCGACAGCAGGAATTTAAATGATGTCGCGTTAATTAATACCTTTAAATTAATATCCCAGCTACCGCGCTCGTGGTTATTTGGCAGATCAGATAGCAGAATTTCAATTCGTGAATATTGTGGAGGTAAATAGTAAAATAAGTCTTAGTATTTTTCAATAATTCATTTACTTTGGTTTCGTTATCACCTAGCATTTCTTAAGGAATTTAACGATTTGCGAAGGCATTTATATTTCATTGAACAAGAGCTGCAAGTTCGAAGTTAAAGTGCCTAGTGCCTATTTATTTACTTATTATCTATATTTAACTTTTGGGTGTATAACTTACTCTCCCCTACCCACGGTATCAGGGACGGTATGCCACATTCATAGTCAGGAATCGCACAGCTCAATAAATCTCACAATATTTTTATCCATTCCAAAAATGACCAACAAAATGTTGTATCCCAGCAATATCCGCACTTTCAAACCGTGGCCACAAAAACCTGGCTATCACTACAGGCCGTTGTTTTTGACATCAACACCAATATTTACTTGAATCCAATCTATCAGTGTCAATAATGTTGTAATTGGGTCGAACGAAGTGGGTCAGTAAATCGTGAAAAATGTAAAACAGTGTTTTTGTAGTAGTACGTAAAATGTTTTATCATTGTAATAACGTTTTACGTAAAAATAAGTGGTACGCTTAGACGATTTTTTTAAAATCTACATTCATATTTTAAAGAGAAAATATTTGTATTTTTGTTTATAATTAATAAAGTCATAAACTACTGGGCCAATTAAAAAAAAATCTTTCACTAGTGAATGTTATTTTATTACTGAGTAGTATCTTTACAATTTACAAAGATATTACACAGGCGTAGCCGCTAGCGGAACCTAGTTATTTACATAACGATGAAATTCAAATGTCAAAGATTTATAAAGCACAGAAAAACTAATTTTTTTTCATGTTTTTCTATGTTTTCATTTGCAGTAGTCGTTGAAACGACAACTTTAAGAGGCGTTCTATAAAAAACTTGTGTTAACTTGTAAACTAACAAGAAAGTTCAAAACTAGAGCAGAAGGAGAAACGATGATATTGATCTTGGAATTACAGTAATCTTTTTTGAGTCACAAATAGCGCGAAAGATATACTTTTTTTTTAAAGAAAAAAAAACACTTTTTCCTTTTCTAACCTTTAGAAAGACTAGTGAAGTGAAACATTAACATCAAAGCAAAATTACACACCAAAAAAACTAGAAAATGGTAGCAGAATAAATCAAATCTTAAGCCTTATAAGTCTTCACCGAGGTTAGTGCTAATTCCAGGCGTTTAGTGGGCTTATAAAAACGTTAATCTTTTTAGGTCTTGTAGCGAAAGTGTGACTGACGACTGTGAAGGCCATAAAGATTTAATTTCTGTGATATATAATGGGGCTCTTAGTTAAGAGTGCTTTCTCTGTTCAAAGGAACTGGGACGCTTAGCATGACCACAATAGAAACAGGTTTTGTCGACGGAAGAATAGACAAATTAACAGATAAACAATCACAATCTGTCATTTTGTCTATTCTTCCGACGACAAAACCCGTTACTATGCCACGCGTGTACGTCGTTCATTAGCGAGGATATGGATAGCATTGTGAAGACTAGGTGCTTATTTTACAGTGTCCGGTTAGGAACTATCTGACAGATAAATTAAATATGGAACATTTTACAGTTTGAATTCATTTATTTCTAAAGATTACAAATCACTTATACAGAAATAAATACAAAAAATTACTTGATATTTACATTTTTGTTGTCCAGGATTAGTAAGAGCTTTTAGTGTTAACATTACGAATATAAGGAGGTAATTTTAAAAGTTTTGTATTGTCTACCGCCATGCGGCGCGTTGACGCGGTCGACGTGCTGTGACTCGTTATCTTTGTTTTTATGTTTGGAATCTAAAGACTCGTTTACACTAGAGGCTAATTAATTATATTACTTAAATTAGTTATTTTATTTTATGACCCTTCAAGATGTGACATTTTAGTAGTTTTTAAAATACTAATAATGATTGTGTATTTTGTATACCTTTTGGTAGTGAGTTATAAAATTTTGCCCCCTCATGTATTATTGTTTTTTTTCCATAATTAGTTCTAGTACTAGGCCTCAGAATACTTTTTTGTACATGTATATTTTTTGTGAATGTCATTATTATAAGTTAACTGGAAAATATCTGAAGGTAGAACAACAGTATTATTTACAACATTTTGAATGTCTTCGGGAATTAGAGGCGTGATGTTATGTTATGTGTGCGTTTTAATGTTTGTACTTCCTTGGTCTGAAGATAGGTGATTCGATTTATAAGTGCGCTTAAATGTGACATTTTGTGGTAAGTGGTAAGTCTGTTTAAAAAATGCAGTAAGTACCTATCTACCATTATCCTTTAATTTAATCCAACGAATTACTTATCTTTATGCCCACCAGTGGACTAGTAAAAAAAGTTGGAGAGTAGGAAAAGTTATAAGTTTTTATTTTCGCTTCAGTATAGTATAGATTTCGATATTTTTGTTAGTATATTGGCGTGTGCTAGCTGTCGTTATGGCAAATAATTTTATTTAATGTTTTGTGTTGAGTAATGTAAATTATTTTGCATACTATTGTATAGAATCAAGTTTTTTTCTAACTGAACAGACAGCAGTGCTGCTGGAGAATTTGTTGCGCCACTTCTTCTTCCCAGCTAAAGCACTAGGAAGTAGTGAAGGGTGGGCGTTTTTTGGAGGACTTTTTTATGTAATTTTGACGTTCGAAAAGTGCTGATTCCCAGCCTAGTTTGAATAAATGACCTTTGAATTTTGAATTTTAGAGAGCAATGATGTTGATAACCATATAATATCTATTTGTGTAGGTACCACACGGTTTATCGAGCTGTAGACCATAAAGCCTTGTAATCAATCAAAACCAGCAAACAAACAAAACAACCACCACAAAAAATAAACAATAAGAATATTATTTATACGAAAAGTAAATCGCGGAGTCGGTTCCGGCCAAACTTGGAAGTCAAATATCAAACATTGAGGAGTTACAAATTAAATTCAAACGACTTCAAAAGTCGTGGGCTACGGAGGGTTAACGAATTTACAGTTCATTGGAATCTTGGAATGAAAGCGATGAGTACGAAGAATTTGTTAAATAGAAGGGATTTTTTGGTTCGAATTTAGTGTTTGTTTACATGATGATGATACGTCATAGTCTTGACTATAAATATGGCAACTACGGTAAGTATCATCAGAGGTTGATTAAATTTTAAAGCTTTAAAATATACAGGGTGGTAGGAATAATCGTCAAGGAACCGTCTCCTTGAAAATTCAAAAGTACCTGTAATTGAAATAAATGCTGCTGCAGTCAGAAAGATGAAGCTAGTTGCCCATTCCAAAGAAGCAGTAGGTTCTTATGGAGAAGAACTGGCAAGAAAATCAATAGACACTCTTTTAAATCCAAATATTGTTATATAGGGTGGCATGGACATCGACGAGAAAACTGATGCCATGGATTCAGTACATGATTCTGAACCTCCCTGCGTTGAAACCGTCGGTTATTAAATAAAATTTAATTAATGAAAGCTGTTTTATAGAAAAGTGCAATACCTACGCGGTCAAAATGTATGGAACAATTTTTTTTTTACCAACGAAAAATTTCAACGCCTGGTGTTCAGAATCATGTACTGAATCCATGGTGACAGTTTTCGCGTTGATCCCTGCCACCCTATAAAACAATATTTGAATTTAACATAGACTCTATTGATTCTCTTGCCCATTCTTCTCCATTGGAACCTACTGCTACTTTGGAAAGGGCAACTAGCTTCATCTTTCTGACTGCAGCAGCATTTATTAAAATTACAGGCACTTTTGAATTTTCAAGGAGTCGGTTCCTTGACAATTATTCACATTTATTCCAGTTTAATTGAAATAAATGCTTTGAGCTTGAAAGAAAATTATTTGGAATATCAGATTAAATTTCTTTTGAGTAAAATCCGAATCGAATTCCTAAATCATATATTACAGCCCACTAATAAATCAAATTCAAACAAAAAGCATGCTTTTACAACCCATAACACATAAACAAGACACCAACTACAATATAACTTTTTCGCCACAAACAAACCTTGGAACATTACTCCAAGTTCCTTTACAATTACACTGAATAATTAAGAAATAAATCTGCCTAAGTACAAAATCGCATGCCCAATTAGCACACCGCATCGTTACGGTTTACACTCTTTCTTTTAACTGTACAACTACACAGCATTGCCACAGTGTAAAAACATACAGTAGGTTCATTTCAGTATTTCCCAATAAATTGTAAAGATGGAAATTGCAGTGGGGTTTGCTGTACAATTTATGCATGCTTTTTATAAGCGTATGATGACAGTTGCGCAAATTAACAGATCTGTGAAGTTTGTCTGCGATTGACATGCGAAGTTCGTGACAGCAGCCATTCTTCATGAAACCTCAACATTAAATAGCCGCTTGACAAATGAGTAATTAAAGCGGCATATTCACCATCCTTCTTGCTGTACGCCCCGCCAAGGCGACGCAAAGCGACAATGAATAGTATTGACGTACGTCAGTAATTATTAGTACCGTAATTGCTTGCTAGATTTGCACGACGCAATTTTGCATCCAGCAAGCGCCCCTACAATCACGAGCGTCGTGCAGATGGACAGAGAATAACGCAGACAGACGTACGTCATCACAGTCGTGAATCGTGTGCTGGATCGTGTATAGACTTGCTGTACAGCAGATTCAGCACGTTTTTCCATTTTTAGGGATTTCTCCCTTTCTGATTCATATTAATCTTTATTTAATTAATCTGACAACATTAACCGTGGCCTTAAGACGAAGTACAGCACGATGGAAGCGCGCACGATAGTGTGTATGCTAAGAAAGAAAGAAAGAAAAATAAGTTTATTTGTCACAGAAACAAAATCAATCTACCTAGCCTTTTCCCAACTATGTTGGGGTCGGCTTCCAGTCTAACCGGATGCAGCTGAATACCAGTATTTTACATGGAGCGACCGCCTATCTGACCTCCACAACCCAGTAACTGGGTAATACGATACCCCTTGGTAAGACTGGTGTCAGACTTTCGCGCTTCTGACGACTCGTAACGACTGTCAAAGATCCACGAATAACAGCCGGGACCAACGGCTTAACGTGCTTTCCGAGGCACGGAGGATTCTCGGTATGTAAAGATGGTCACCCATCCACTGACCAACCCCGGCAAGCGTAGCTTAACCTGATGGATCGACCAGTGCGGCTGTTGTTACTTAGCCACGAGCTCTTTACTTTGTCACAGAAACACGTGCATAAAAATAAAAACTCGAGTAGATTACAAAACAATAACAATACAATAACGAGCACAAAACAGAAATAGTCGGCAGCTGCTGGCACGTCATGACTGTGACAAGAAGGCTTCCACTCAGCATGATGCTGTGCCATGGAGACCCACAGCACAGCGCTGATTTTCAGTGGTCACCCGATCCACGCTACGTCCAGCACCGCGGCCTTAGCGGGACGTACAGCAAGATGAATGGTGATTAATGGCGCTTAAGATAGTTGTTACGCTTAAGCATAGATCCCATAAATGGTCAGAAAATTATATCAATGCAAAATAATTTCTTGAAAATACTGTCATTTAGCCGCTTATTTGTTACACTAGAAACTGCAGAAAGCTTCTAAGACGCAGTATGTCTATGTGTGCGCTTGCCTATTATCGTGCATTAAGTGGAGTGGTACTTCTGGTACTATTTAGTGCCATAACGAAGCCCTTTATCTTCATTACGGTGCAACGGTTAATCTAAAAGGCTTTTACCTGTACCCGTCAAAGTAGAGAGAATAATAAATATATGTTACGGCACGGCTCGTCCTTTACGTGTTACCCTGACCGATGTTTTAGTGATTATTTTTTGGGGTTGTATATCTTCGTTAACTTTTTAAGCTGTTGCGCTGTTTGTATGGCAACGTACGGCTGAGCATTACACAGGCCTCCTAATGACTGCAACAATAAGCGGTCATGGCAGAAATTGGCATGATTACTGTATCGCTCAAAGTGCCCTTACTGCTACTGCACTGTCACTGTCAATTTGTTACCATAGACATGCGGTTGAATTGTACCTTTAATCTATACTTATACCTTATATATATATATATTTTTTTTTTAACTTTGCGCCACACTAAGCATTTCTTCCTGTATCGTGGGTGCGTTTACAAACATGGAAACTCACATACACTAACACCCAGACCCGGAACAACTACTTGCAGATCATACAAATATTTGTACCGTGTGGGGATCGAACCCGCGACACGTTGCGCAGCAGTCGATCGCTCAGCCACTGCGCCAACCGTGTCGTCAACATACATAGAATATATGATATTGACATAGATAGAACCAGAGACGTTAAGGAGCTCCGTAACCGTAACCATCGGATATCCGAAATAAACATTTATTCGTAACCGTCACCGAATCCGATAAGTTTCGGTTTAACAATAATATTTTTTTCTAATTTACCAAGTAGCAAGGTTAATTTCGGATAGGGGCGGAGTCTAAATAAGACACGTTATGACAGGTTTTTCTGCCCGGCCGAGTCGATCAACTACACGCGCGCGTCACTCGCATGTTTTTTTATTTGCTTTTTGTGTTTTACTTTTCCAATTTCTTAAAAATCTATTATCCGTAACCGTATCCGAAACCAATATAATATTATTTCTATATCCGTATCTGTATCCAGATCCGAAATTTCATATCCATAACATCTCTAGATATCAATCAATCTGCCTAGCCTTTTCCCAACTATGTTGGGGTCGGCTTCCAGTCTAACCGGATGCAGCTGAATACCAGTATTTTACATGGAGCGACTGCCTATCTGACCTCCACAACCCAGTAACTGGGTAATACGATACCCCTTGGTAAGACTGGTGTCAGACTTTCGGGCTTCTGACGACTCGTAACGACTGTCAAAGATCCTCGAATGACAGCCGGGACCAACGGCTTAACGTGCTTTCCGAGGCACGGAGGATTCACGGTATGTAAAGATGGTCACCCATCCACTGACCAACCCCGGCAAGCGTAGCTTAACCTGATGGATCGACCAGTGCGGCCGTTGTTACTTAGCCACGAGCTCCTCTCCTAACATCTCTAGATAGAACACTATAATAAAAAACGATTTAAAATATAATGAAGACTTTAGAATCTAAGCCATTTGAGCCACTGTTCCCGAGATTAATTATTAGGTATTATAAGTACAGTACCTGCCAGCGGACGAGTCGATAATACGCTAGGTTGGATTCCTCATTGTCACTTATTTTACGAAAGCCACAGTTATGTAACGGGTACTTTTTGGAAGGAGCAACTAGAATAATTCTATTGTTATTTTTTGTCGTAAGTGCCTTTTATGTGCTTATTTGAAATAAACGATTTGGCTTTAACTTTGGGGGACTATTCTTTGCCCTGAAAATGTGACGTTTCCGCAAAAATCATAAGTCCGTATTCTAGAACGAAACTCCGCCATGAATCTCGATTTAAAAGTAGATTTAAATTGAAATTCGACAGTTCTAAATCGAGTTTGATACATAATTAAGCAGCCTTTTACAATGCATTGCATTTTAAATGTACCCCATTCCCCCAACATTCCTAGTCGCCTACATACATTTAGTTACACTGTGGCTATGTCCACAATATCGGGAACAAACCAAATGGGGTATATATCAGTATTTCATAGCCTCAGGCAGAGTCATTCGTCAAATTCATGCTTCAGTTGTGTACCAACCTGCATGTGTATGTCTATGGTATGTATGCTTTGTGCTATATTTTTGGTCGTCTGACAGATTTTGTATGCACTTTTATGGATATAGTTGGCGTATGTATGTTGTATGATTGGATTGAATGAAAATAGTTTGAGCTTAATCATGACTACTAAGAATAACGTAACAGTGAAAAACATTAGCGTTTGGATATGACTACATAAGCTTAAAATTATTTTAATTATTAATTATTAGTACCTAAGTGTCGATTATAATAAAATATTCAAACAGTATAAATCAGATTAAACAATACTTACTTTCAGTTCATGGAAGTTTGTTGGCTTTTAGAGCACAACAATACCAAATACTCCGTTCATAATATTTATTTATGAAATAGAAATGTACAGGAAAATTGCTCCTGTGTAGATAGCAAACGAAATAACTCAAAACATCAATAAAACTTTACTTCTAAACGCGAATCAGCAAAATCAACTGGAAATATACACAAAGCAATATCAGAATTTTCCACTAAGCTCTCAAACTATTGGCAGCTAGTAGCTACACAAGAATCACGATACTCGACAATATTTACGCATGAGGGCCAATTGAAAATTCCTAGCAATTCCCTCGAGCCGGCCTGGGTTGGGCCCGCGGGCCGTACAGGCCTTAACGAGTGTCGAGGCCTCTCTGAGGGCATTTTGAGGCCCGTAATTACGCTAATAGCCCTAATAGAGGTATCGTGAACCACCTGAGATGAGATGTCACTTAATATGTACCAGTATTGTGGTGTGACCACGTCATATCACAATACTAATGTTCGCTTCTTTTTATAAAGTGACCTATTTATTTGTGGCCAGTTTTTCACTGCCAGTTTTAGGGGGTTTCGGGTTTGCTAATGGAATTTGTTTTTTTGTTTTTTTTGTATGCATTACACGTGAGTGAAAAACAAGTTGTTCAGCTACTGGTTTTAGGCATTATGGTTACTCAAAGTAATTCCTGTTCTACAGGAATCACGCTGAGCTCCTTATTTTAACTGACTTAAAAAAAAACAGGAGGTCCTCCGTCAGCCCGATTTTATTTATATTTATGTATTGGGCCCCCCCCCACCTATGAACTCGTCACTTCTATGATTTAAAATATTCATCAATTGCTTGGTATTATATCGAATAATGACCATGATAGACTAAAAATTAAATTTAAGGTTGCTGGTCAAATTGATAAATAATCTTGTCAGTAGTTATATTAGAAAAAAGAAAGAAAATTTGTTGATGTGATTAGCAAACACTTTCACGTTTTTAAGCACTTGACATCATAACGGTTAATTAGGAATATACAACTGAAGCCCAACTTAATATTAACTACAGTAGATAAAAAACGGGTTTCACATTTCCCCCCAAAACCAAATTTCACGGAAGTTTACAATATGAATACAAAACAATACTTTAATATTTATTAATCAAAAAACGCAACAACGAGTTAATAATCACGATAAACTATTAAATTTCAATCCTCGCTCAGAATGGGGGATATTAATTAGTTTGGGCGGCGATTACACAGAATTAATAGGGTAGTCCAATATAAATTTAACGATGGCCCGGATTCTGTGATACAACCGTAAATACGGGCTTTGTTAAACCGTTTGTTTCTTTCCAATTATTATTTACTACCTGCGTCCCGCGGTTTCACACGAATAAGTCTCGATTCCGGGGGAATATTGCGATAAAAAGTATCCTATGTCCTAACCCAGTACATGGTCTACCCATGTGCTAAATTTCATCGAAATCTGTTTAGTCGTTTTAGCGTGAAAGCGTAACAATCAAACAAACAAAGTCACTTTCGCATTTGTAATATTTTAATTATAATAAGAGCTTTTATTCTGAAAGTGGGCAACGTCGCAAATAGATGTCAAATATTTCGCTGTTTTGATTAATTTGGCAATATTACTGTATGGAAATAAGAAACGTGGCTTAGTAGCGAACTAGAATATTGATTATTATTGATTAGTGATTTTTATTCTTATGTCAATAAACGTATTTTTCTTTATTGCTAAAATTAGTGATTTTTATTCATACGTCAATAAACTTATTTTTCTTTATTGCCATAAAAAGTGACAACGTGTGTTTTTTGTGAGTTTTCTTTATTCTTCATTGACGATCAACAAACAATTTCAAATATGTAATAACCAGTCTCATGCTTAATTCTGTTTAATCACAAGAAATTCAACAACAACACAATTTTTAAAAGAAAATGCATACAATACTGCACTATCTTACTCTAAGACTCTCATACAGCACTATTTTACTCTAACACTCTCAACTAAAAATTCTACCAACATGCAACGTAAGAAGATAGCTACTTTAACAAAATACCTTAGCGTACGCTGAATAATTTCGTTAAAATGTTCAACATGTTTTCTCTACTAAGTCAAATTTCACACCAAAGCCTGTTTTCGCATGCTCTTTAGGTATGACACATTGTATCCCAGTTCATGTCACTCCCAAACTCCCGGGAGCTCCTTCTCAATATTCAAGAAGCGAAGTAACAAAGAACTCTTACATCAATACACTGAAAAACCAACCTTACCACTAAAAGTTACGGTAGAAAGTTCCTCGTCAGGTTCTGTTTTCTCCTAAATACTCGTAGTTGAAGGAAACATGTATAGTTCGGATTCTGTCTTTGGGAAGTTCGTGGTCCATCGAGGTTTGATTCGGGGCGATTTAAGAGCTCATTCTTTTTCTTGTGTTCCAAGTAAACGTACAAGAAATTGGAGGTAAGTATGCGGAACTGTGGATTTGCACGTGCGTGTGGTGATAGGCAATTTATAGCATTTTGAACCAATTTTATTTCAGGGAAATCAGTTGTTAGACAGACATTAAGTGATTCTACTTAATGGCTTTTACCATGGCCAGAGGCTCAGGCCCCGACTCCACTAAAGCGGAGAAGTGAACGGAAATGTCCGAAGCGGAAACGAGACCAGATGTTTTACAGCTAGAGTGTATCCACCGAAGTTATGCGGAGATGCGTACTGGCTAGACTGGAGCGGAGATGTGTGCTGTCCAAAGCGGAGATGTATGTTGGCTAGAGCGGAACTGAGCTGCGTGAGGAGAGCGTTGGATGTTGACCGCTCACTGAACGCCGCTCACATGTCTTATCGTTTCCGGTGCGCGCTGTCGTCAGGTTGCGAGGCACAGGTTACATTTCCGCTTCGATCGCGCCATACAAATATGTACATCTCCGCTCAGTATTATCCACTGAAGCTGAGTGGATACGAGATGTGTGAATAACGAAATTCTATTGGTTGTTTAAAACACATCTCCGTTCCTCTCATCTCGTCTCCGCTTTGGTGAAGTCCGGGCTTAAGCATTGCTACAACGTGCCAATGCCGCCAGTCTCTTGGGTACATTACCAGTCGACAGCGATGCGGAGGAATTTTAATAATACTAATACTTTTAGTTAGGTTAGGTAACTTTTTTTAAATAATTCAATTATTGTATAAACGGTATTTAAATAAAGACTTAATGATTTAAATAAAGGTTGAAGGCAGAAAAATAAAATCCTGAGACAAGTCTAAGCAAAATCATCATGCTACAATTAGTACACACAAAACCTTAATAAAAAAACAAAATTTTGAACAGATTCTGGACCACATACAACCTACCAATTTCTAAGTAAGTATAGTCGCCCATAAAATTTCTAAAACACCTAAGGTTGATTGTCAAATGTACGTAAAACGAAATGTTCTGTATTTTTGTCCATGTTCGATAGTTACAACCGTAAAGTTTGAATTTATTGGGAGTTTTTGTCAAAACTCCCAATGAGAATGGTACATGTTGACAGGTTTGCACTATTCCCTCCTATTACCCCCTTATCGATTAATACTTTTTTTTTTTTTTTTTTTTTTTTTCTGGATGGGAAATCATCAAATGACTTCTCCCGCTCTGGGCAGAGCGAGAGGGTGTGTCAGACTTTTACTGACTAAAACCCACCCGTGTTCCTTCCGTTGCCTGTGTGCCGGGGCCGCGATATCCCTTTCGGACAAACCCGCAACCCCAGCATCGATTAACACTGTCATTTGAAAACATTGTATAAGTCATGTCGGTTATCTTTAAAAGACTAACCGTGAAGTTTCTTGCCGGCTCTTCTTCATAGGGAACGACCAAATCGAACCGAGCACCTAGCTTCTGACGTTACATAAGTGCCCATGTAGGTTGATGTGAAATAAAATATTTTGATTTTTAAAAGTGGTAAACCAATTACGACGTCGGCTACTAAAATTAAGTAAATACTTACCCACACCCTGAACACTTCTTCCATGAAAATTTAACTACGTGATGTACTGTAGTCAAAGGCTCACACATCTGTCAGCTGAATAATGTAACAACTTCTGATACGTTCGTAAAGATATGTAAAAATCAACAATATCTTGTTACTACAAAATGACCTCTACCTTTATATTTTCTTGAAAAAAGTTTTGGAAGTTATATCTGGCTGACATTTCCCGAGAAATCTGATCTTAGGTTATTTACGTGTATGAGCCCGTAAATGTTTAAGTATGGTAAAATGGGCTTCTGAACTATGCTTCGTATTGTATTAAAAGAGCCTCGTTGATCACTGGTCGCAAGCGCTACTACTGAGCATGACGTTCTCAGGTACAATTCCCGGGTCGGACAGTGTGATAGAGTTTTTCCGTCTGGAATTTCTCAGTAGCATCCAGGAGTTTAGATTTGTGCCCGGTTGATGGCAATAGGGTCGCCCTCTATTACATGGGACTTAAACATAACTGGCAAAATGTGGGTGTACTATAGGTACTTAAACCTCTGCCTAATCTTTCGGGGAATGTATAAAAAAAGCAAGAAAGATAAAAGGTAACTGGCGAATCTTTTTATCACAGCAAGAGCTGTTTGCGTATAGCTCAAGCCACTGAATGCGAGATGTCATAGAAAAGCCAATTTTGTGATTCTTCCCGTGTCAACGTGAGAAGAAGAAGAACTACAATTGGCAGTTGGATTGCTTATGATTTTTAGTCGGTAACCGAAAGGATGATACTCGTTGATACCACGTTACCCAGAAACTGGGTTGTGGAGGTTAGATAGGCAGTCGCTGCATGTAAAATACTGGTATTCAGGTGCATCCAATTAGACTGGAAATCAACCCAATCCTAGTTGGGAAAAGGCTAAGCAGATTGATTGAGTCTCGTTGACATCAAAATTGGTATGAAAATTCAATTAAAACAGTATCTTAGTAAAGCCAGATGAGAAATCAAACTTAGAACCGATCCGGCGGCGATCTCTCGCGTCCGGCCCTGGTTCAGGCCATGGTCCGGAGCGAGAGTGCGCGCGCCCTCGCGCCCCTAGTCGTCGCAGGAGACGCCCCGGGCATCGGGAGTCGCGAGCCGACTTCCGGCCACCGTAGGTGCGGGCTTGCGGACGGTGAGCAATGGGTAGCTCGCCGTCCGATAAGGACCAGGCCCGGGTCGACGGCGCGTTATGTTTCACGCGCGCCTCAAAGAGGTGTCAGCACCATCTGACTGGGTTCGTAAGGGCCAATGCCTGCCAGGGTTGCGAGTTTGTCCGAAAGGGATATCGCGGCCCCGGCACACAGGCAACGGAAGGAACACGGGTGGGTTTTAGTCAGTAAAAGTCTGACACACCCTCCCGCTCCGCCCAGAGCGGCAGAAGTTATTTGATAATTTCCAAACCTCAAAAAAAAGGGTCCTTATATCAACGAACATTCCTTTAACAAAATTCTCAGAACAGAATTTAATAGAATTTTCTTATTACTTCTTTTGCGAAACCTGTTAACAGGAGCGAATGACACTGTCGAGTTTAGCTTGCCAAGTCATTGGTGCAACGTTGTGGAAAAGTACACGGCGTAGTTATACTAAAAATGTTGTTGGTTCAGCAAATATTGAGTAGTAGTTATTTTTAGGGACCAGTGCAAATACATAGGTTTTAAAATAATCTCAAATAACATCAATCATTTTGTCTTTTAGTCTTTATTTACTGAGTACTTATTGATTCCTCTTGAATTTTGTTTTAGAGATTCAGATTTTTTATGTTGAACTACTTATTCAAAAACAACAATCTGCCTTATTACAGACAAAATTCAAATATAACAAAGAAATATTAACCTTCAAAAACCATATTCTCTCTCACTCACACCCTAATCTACATTCAATGGAGGTGTACCAAAGACAGATGAACGCGCAACCACCGTAACCGAACGAGTGAGCAAGTGAACGAAAGAACGGGTGAATGGTGCGAATTGAAACAAATTGCGCGGAGCTATGCAGGGGACCTGGAGCATTTGTCTGTTTGTGTCGACACTTGTAATACCTCTCATGTAAAAGAGGTTTTTAATGGAAGGATTTATTGTCGAGATTCTTTTTTTTTTCTCTTGAGATATTTCGGTTTCGTGTGAGGAGTGATTGATTTATAAAATGGGGACTTTTATTGCTTCCTGGGGATATTATTAGCAACGGAGGAGCTCGTGGCTAAATAATGACTGCCGCACAGGTCGATCCATCAGGTTCAGCTACGCTTGCCGGGCTTGGTCTATGGATGGGTGACCATGTTTACATACCGAGACTCGTCCGTGCCTCGGAAAGCACGTTAAGCCGTTGGTCTCGGTTGTCATTCGTGGGTCTTTGTCGTCAGAAGCCCGAAAGTCTGACAATTAGTCTTACCAAGGGGTATCGTATTACATAGTTACTGGGTTGTGGAAGTCAGATAGGCAGTCGCTACATGTAAAATACTGGTATTCAGCTGCATCCGGTTAGACTGGAAGCCGACCCCAATATAGTTGGGAAAAGGCTAGGCAGATTGATTAAATATTATTAGCAACATCTTGGCAACATGAATGGAAAGCGACTAACAAAGGGTATTTTCAAGGTAGATATGAGTGGAAATGCCGGTACGACGCCCTAGAAGGACATATTTATAGTGACCTTTTTGGTGACGTTTGTCAGTAAGGTACGTAGTATTCGCAACCGTCGTCCGTGTATGACCAGATGTATAGAAGTAAACGGAGCAAAAGGAGTATGTAAGGATCGCAGAAGGTGGCGTTCTACGTATAGTTTCAGCTCTGTAGTAAATATTCTATATTCTATATATATATAAAAATCAATTGCTGTTCGTTTGTCTCGCTAAAATTCGAGAACGGCTGGGCCCATTTTGCTGATTTTGGTTTTGAAATGTTTGTCATAGTCCAGGGAAGGTTTAAACGGTTTAAAAATTAGGGTAGGTAGGGTAGGTATGGTAGGTATGGTAGGTATGGTAGGTATGGTAGGTAGGGTAGGTAGGGTAGGTAGGGTAGGTAGGGTAGGTAGGGTAGGTAGGGTAGGTAGGGTAGGTAGGGTAGGTAGGGTAGGTAGGGTAGGTAGGGTAGGTAGGGTAGGTAGGGTAGGTAGGGTTTAGTGCTACCCTTGTGAAGTCGGGGCGGGTAAAGCTAGTAATCAATAAATAAATAAATTTAATTCCTCAAAAAACTTAGTAATATTTTACAGAAAATAGTTTGGCAGTAATAAAACCAGCAGGGCAAAGGCCTCTTCTCATACAGAGAAGGCACGAGCATTGGTCACCACGCTTGCTCAAGACGGGTTGGTGATTTTAGAATTATATTAACTATAAGTCTTGGTTTCCTCACGGTGTTTTCTTTCACCGATATCAGTAATGTCCAAGATAAACTCTGAAAATAGTTTCTAATATAATGGATGTAGCCACTGCAACCGAACTAGGCAAAGCCTGTATTTCAGTTTTCAGTGCCTTTTGCCTGGATATTTTAACAATAAAATAACAACCAAGCAATTTGAAAAACTTAAGTATAACTAACTAACTTAAGCGTTACATTTATTTAAAATGTATTACTTAAAATATAATAAGTAAGTGATCTAAACGTGAGTGAAATATTTATGAGTATGTGTGGCCTAGTAGGTGATTTATGTGAAGTTTGAGTGATGTGGGTGTGTGTGTGTTGGTGTATGAGGACGTTTGAGGGTGAGTGTGTGTGGGGGCGACTGTGTGTGATTGTGACTGCACGAGCATGGTTTTTTCTAAGATTATTTTAGGTAGTTTATGTACCTTGTCAAACAGCACAATAATTGACTGTGATGCGGTTGGGAGGTGATTACCACTGCCTAAGTCTCAAGTGCCTGGAATCAGCCACAAGAAAACAAGGGTATGAGCCCTTTAAACTAAAACACAGCAATGCTAATTGGCGTTAAAAACAAGTATGGAGAAGCTTTACTCCATATGGTTTAGAACCTCAGTGTGTTAAAGTAGATGACATGAATGCTAGACAGACATTTCATTTTTATTAAGAATAAGAGAAAAGTTTAGACAGTGGCCCCCTAGGCTGTCAAGCGGGCGATCAGAATATAAAATGATTAATTGAGTAACCTTATAGTTAACGGTTTTACCGAAAAAAAGCATTTTATTTGATATCGATATACCAACTTAGTTTCTACACTACTACATACTTCCAAGGACCAACCTTTTTATAATGATACACCGAAAAAAGTTTCAATTAAATTTAATCATCTGCATGTTTTTGATACTTAAAACACCATAATGCTTAAAACTTCTACTAAATATAGTAAAAATACATTTTTATCTCGCTACTAAAAGCCTTCAAAAAACTTTCCGCCCTTTTATCTTCTCTATAAATAAATGTAATTACACGCTGTACTTGAGTCACATTAATGCAATAACGTAGTCGTCGGAGTCAGGTGAAGCATAAAGCCACAGAATAGATCGTTTCAGAAGGTCAGCTTCATCCATACTACGAGTGAAAACAAGCGCACGCACACACATGCGTAGAGTGGTTTCCTTGTCAATTAATGTAAAGCATAACTTATTTGACAACTCCATTTGCATTGTATTCTTGTAATATGATAACTAAGAGGCTCTAACTCGAACGCTCGATGTAAATGTACCGTAAATTCGAATGATTTTCATTGAAAATACAACTATCCTACAGCATTTTGGTTTACATTTTTGCGTCATATTCAATTAGTAGCTTTCAAAGATATGAATAATATATGAATGAGCATTTTCAATTTTTGCTAGGCCCACTGGTTCTAAGTAAGGTTAATGATGGTTAAACTTTTCAGAAGTCGAACGTACGTAGACGAGTGTCTATGTGTAGGTGCGGTTTCGGTCGCTGTATGGAGTTGACATTTTCCACCTATCTATACTGTGGTAAATCTTCAGTAGAGTAAATAAGCATTGAGATACTGTTCACGACTCTATATCTGATATACGAACGTTATGAATTATTTAGACCGTGTGTGTGTAGTGCATCTCTAGTTTGGGAGTTTCTGAACGATGTGTTTATTTTAGCTTTTATTTTGAAGAAAATTATGTTTTTGGTTCTGTGCTGTGTATAAAAAACATGTCAGTTGTTTGATATATATTTTAAGTAGGTATGCGGAAGTGGAGGCCTAAAACTTTCCGTGAATCGATTAGCTAGCTAAATAGCTTAATATTACATTAATACAGTAATTATTATAGAAAGAAATCATGAGAAAAATCACCAAACATTATACTTCACATTGTTTAACATACATGTGTAAATGTTAAACGATGTGTACATAAAAGAAACTGTTTGCCATACTAATTAATACCTGTTATTCGCAGCCCGAATCGCTCCGAAATTAATTAATTATTCGGATTTGGTTAATGGCCACGCGTGCGATGTTATATCCCGTCAGTAATTATTAGGCGTCTCCCTCGATATCAATTATCAATATCTGCAAATAATTTTAACGATTACGCATCAAATTTACGTTAATAGCGGCACTGGATACTGATCAAATATTTACTGAACCCTCGATTCCCGCCGCTACAAACAATACGGCTGTATACAAACAGCTTTAACGGGGTGTTGTGAAAAATACTATCTTAAATTATTTATTCAGTGGCCATAAATCAGATCGGCACGTGCACTCGGCGTGGACGCCAAATACAGAGTGACGTCAAACGGGTGGCGGGGGAACAAAGTGGAGGGGAAAGAGAAAAAACAACCCAAAAACTTAGTTTTTACGCCTAGACATAACGCCGCTCGGGTGAAAAGTTACGTGAAAGCTAAGAAAGATGACTCCCGCGTATAATATAAACTACATATGATATATGGTTTGTGTGTATGCAGAGACAATTTTCCGGGTTATTTATTGGAATGATGCCGTGTATAGGGACCTTTTGTGCGGCATCTGCAGCTTTATAGGCACAACCCCCGCGGGGTTCTCAATATCAATAACAGAAGCAAACGATGTAAAAGTTGGACGTTGGTCAGTTGAAACTTTGTTACGGCCGGGGTTTGCGCAGTTTGTCAATAAGAGTTTGAAAGTAATTTTATCTTGGGACTATCTTGTATCTTTTAATAAACTTGAACCAGAGGTGAGTTTTATTACTTTGACATTTGTGAGTAAAAAACGTCGAGATGAGACATCAGCAATTTGTTTGTTATTACATCAAGAGCGCCTTAGAAATGGGCTCAGTGATACGGAAACTCTCGGATGAATCGCGAACGAGAACTTCGCCAACTAACGATAACAAACACCCTCACAAATCCACTATAAAACCGCTGGAATTGGTTGAAAAATATGCTACCGCATAAGCCTGAGCTCGGCAACAAAGTAAATCGAGAATTTAACGCGGCCACCACGGGATTAGTCGATGAAAAGTTTCGCGGGGGCCTGCGGTAAAGTTTTCATCTCTTGTTGATGTTGAAAAAAAAAACTGAACCAGAATCCAGGGGTGCACTGGTAAGGGATGGGGGATTAGCACATAGAGCCGGAGGACGTGCCGCAGTGAATAATCGAGGTCGGGACCCGACGATTAAAACTAATACTTTCTGAAGACGGCAATATATCGTCGGCAACTTGTGAGCTTGTTATGTTTTGTGAAGAGTTTGTTTTAAAACAGGATAAAGTTGTTAACATCCGTAATTCCAAACAAGGAGTAGAATCAAAAACATTAATTGACCAAGAAGGGGTAAAACCAAACAAAATGATCAGAAATTAAACAATAGGAAGCTTAATCGAAAATGAAAACATTCTTGTTAAGATTTCAATATTCAACTATCAAGTACCCGTCAAGCAATCTGAGTGGAATGAAGACAAGCCTTTAACAATCGCTAAAGAACTTTACAAAAGAACAGACATCAGAGTAGCTGTCATCGTTAAACACGATCGCATCGAATAATGACTGGCTGTGCTTGGAACAGTTGAACAATACTCCGTCGGATATTCAAGCTCAACGGAGGGGAATTTGAAAACAAACTGAGAGCGGTATGCAAATGTTATCCATGATACGGTGAGTGCAGATATAGTTTTCGTTGGTTCAACAATGCGAGGTTTTCGCAAAATAATGAATTTCCCAACCGTGTCAGTCAAATGGAACAATTACGAGGTACGTTTGATGTTTGCCAGTTCAATTTTTATGAAAGAGTGCAACGAAGGTAGGTAAATGGTTTTATTTAATTTGAAATGTCTGAAAGTTACATGCTGATTTATGGATATTCAAAATACAAGGCACACATTTAAAATATTGTTTGTATTGATTATTCTTGCGATCTCAAAATCAGATAGAAAGCTATTTATATTGTAAGCAACATTTATAGCTGCTGAAAAATCAAAATGATTTTCAATATTTTATAATTGCAGTTGAAGCATTCTCATAGTGCATTGAACAATTCACTATCTACTCGTACATCCACACTTAATTTACTTCTTTCATTTAATTCTTCAATGAATTCTTCTCAACTTTTACAATATTAACTCGCTCTTCAATCATAGGATTTCCGGCCTTAAAACATCAGTGATAAGGTGCTATAGATAAGCAAATGGAATAGGACAGTAAGTTAGCAGGACTTCCTCGGTGGGTCTCGAAGAAAATTTGATTTATTCTTGGCAGTGTGTCAAGTGGCATATTCGGTTCTCGAATGCGGAATAGTGGAGCGATGATAAAGCTTTATTTGGCGTATATTGAGCGTGCCACGGTTCGCTCTTCATCTTATAGATTGTGAGAAAATAGACCTCTTTATTACTTATAAATATATTTGTGTCGAATTTATGGGAGCTGGTTTAGTTTAGAACTATAGAAACTGGAAAATTCAATATGTTTATTCAAGAATTGTATACTTTGTCGTAACCTACTTCACTAACTCCATACATTTCATTAAAGCCAAACATAAACAACGCACTACCAGGTTTGACGTAATATTCAATTCCACACATATTTACCACAATGGTGGTCATTAGACTAATATACTTTCCCCCACGAACGAAAGTAAACCCAGAAAGCGTTAATAATAAAGTACAAATTCATATAATCCAACTTACACGTTCTCGCCATAAAAAGTCCAATAAAACAAAATTAAACCGTGTTGTAATTCGCTATAACCATTTTTTGCGGTTGTACAATATCCCCGGTGGGAATCAGTGAAGACTGTTCCCACTGTAGTTAATTAAAAGACGTGGAGGACTGCCCGTATACGCTTGCATTCAAATTAGAATGAGAATTATTCATTTAGACCTAGCGTTTGAGGGAAACTTAAGTAAAGATGAGGTCTATAGAATCTCATTTCACTTGAAATCTGAGCGACTGTGTTCAAATATTTCTTATTAAGATACCGATTTAATTTGTTTGCTTGATAGTATACTTCCCTGAGGGATAAACTCTTCCACTAATATACAATTTTTATAGTGGGTTAGAAATATACGATGAAGAAGAACAAAAGCACTGTTTGCAATTAAAATGGAAAACACTAGAATAGTCAAGAATGAAAAGATAGACACAGAAAAACAAAATGCAAAATCACAAACAAAACCAATAATGGAATTACACCACATAGCCATACTCCTGATAGAAGTGATGGGAAAGCACTTAAAATGAAGAAATACAATCAGACACGAAGTATAGATACAATTCTATACTTGATGAGTCGAAAGAAAAACAAAATGATAAAACATAAACTAATAATAGAACTACACCACATAGCCATACTTCTGACATAAGTGATGGGAAAGCACTTAAAAACCAGACAAAAATACACGAAGTATAGATATAATTTATACTTAATGTTCTCAAATAAAAACAAAATGAAAACACACAAACAAAAATTAATAATAGAACTACACCACATACTCCCATTCCTGTAAGTCATGGTATATAAAAGTCTCATGACAACCTCATAAGTGAAGCTCTATGGGGAATGAGCCGAGACGGTGAGCGTGGTACGAAGGAGTTATGAATTCAGGAGTGGCGTGAAAAATGAGGGGATCCTGCGCGTTTCAATCTCTTATATGAGTTTTATGCTAACTTTGTGGGATATTATGTGGTGGGTTAATTATTTGTGGGGAAGAATGGAGATTATTCATTTCATTTGGTTTGACGACGGTTTGAAGTTTTGTGCGGGTATGGGAATTTTGAATTATAGAAGCAGTTAATATTATATATATATTTCGTTCACGTATCACACAAAAGGAAACACAATCCTTATAGTATTAGTATTAACGACTTAAAAACTATGTTAGCAAAACTTACTAACTAACAGCTAATGAAGTTTTTAGGCTCTAACATGCATGTATACATCAAGTTAAACTTTGTAATGTCTCAAGCAAGCATGTTTTAATAGTCAACATAATTTGATACCAGTTTTGATTTAGCGACCTCAACCCGATTCAATATCTTTGATTTATACCCAAAGTCTCATGACTAATATAACTTTTATAGACAATGAAAAGAAAACATCAAAAGGTAATAAAGTTATTGAAAATATTACAAGCAATCCAGACTGTCACCCAAAAGGTACATTACCATTAAAGAATACTTTCACACAAACATGAAAACTTATTCCGAAAACATTTTATACACTCGGAGCTTATGCAAAACACCTATAAACGTTAAATATATTACTCGAGAGCAAACGTTGGAAGGCTAAACGTTCCTTCTAATGTATTTGGAAAAGTTATTTTATGAACTGCCTATAAAAATATAACGGGCAAGTCGTAAATGTTAAATTTTCTGATCCCCCGTCCCCCCCTATCGATGTAAATCGTATAAAGAGACTATTCAGGAAGCGATCCCAGTGTTTAAGCTTAGTTTAATTTTGTGGAACCGTTTTTTGGACCATTACCCCAGCCATGACGGCTACAGCAATGAGTTTTAAATTACTGTATAATACGAAACGTTTAAGTTGTTACTTTATTTAGCCTGCTTATCATAATCTTTTTAAGTGTCCCCCGCAACAAAAGGATTAAAAGGGGTCCGAAATTTAAATTTCTATTTACAATTGAAAGACCGTTCACAAATGAAAAGTTCAGATTCTTTAGAAAGATTTTGCTTTCTGTTCATAAAAACATTAAGTCGGCCTTCCGAATTTATAAAAGGATGCGATGGACCATTTTCTTGAATAAACATCCCTGAATAAAGTTGGCAAGAATTGACAACTGCCATATAAATCGGTGTTTCCATGGCCGCGAGTGGCCATCTATACTGGGAAGAAATAAAAAGGAAAATTTTTATGTATTTGCTCAATAGTAGAAGAGATTTTATGTGCCTCATGCGGGCTGGTTCGAACCGCTTCCAACCGGTATGAACAGATTCGTTGCTCCGCAAACAGTCGTAAATCCCGAACATTGCTCTGATCCGCTCACTATTGTTTAATAAAAAATACAAACGAAATACGGCATTGTTTGCGGTGGACGTAATTTATTTCAATGAAGTGGTCTTATGTGATGTAAACGTGTTTTATATGTGTTCGAATCTGGCAGGTTTATTTGTTCTAAGTTAATTGCTGCGTTCAATTACGTAGCTTTTTGTTTGTTGTTACCTAGTAGGAACACCCCATTGGGTTTGATTTTACTTCCAGACTTATGGATACTTATCCCGAATTTAAGGTTAATGTTGTCAAAACAATTTACGAACTCCGACCTTCGTTGAGGTTGACCAGATTTACGAAAAGGGACAATAGCGTCAAGGCTTAAGCGTTTTTATACAAAAGCGTTTTCGAACTGAATTATTGTTAAAATGAGCTCACATAACGTCAATTCGTGTCACTCTGGGCTTTACAAAACAAAGATGCGAATTAATGGCTCTCATTCGGAAAGGTCTATTGTGAAAGCCTGTCCCACGGGTGTACCCTTCCATTTCGTAGAATTGGACGAACGCCGAAGCCAATCCAACGTGATCTCTGGCGGTCCCCCGCAAATCATATTGATGAACGCTAACGACGGTACGAAGGAAGACCTTTATTTATTGGATGTGTAGCTACAAACGGAATTGATACGTGGCCCGTTTATTAGATTCGTCGCTTTCTTTCTTTACCTTTGACTGAGACGTTACCATTGTCTTTTGAGGAGGCCGCTCGGTTTGACGCGCACTTACTGTTTCGAGAAATTGGGAATGGGGGATCTGATAATCGAATATCGTATTATTTCGACGCGCGAACTTATTGCGCGTGAAACATATAAAAAGAAAAAAAGATTTCTCTATTGTGCACAGAATACAATGTGACGGATTAGATGCGAAAAATAAAGGAAAAATTGAGAACACAAAGGGGAGTAAGCAACGAATGCTTTATATACTAATGCTGTTAGGTCGTAAAATAAAAATGTGATAACATAAAAATGGAATGAAGTGAACTTACGAATGCGACAAAAACACCCGTTTGACATATTTCAACAGTGGTTTTTATGATTTCACATAAAATATTACAATCGCTCGTAAAACGTTAAAATTTTGTTCGATACGTGTATTAGTTCGCTTAGGTATTCGCAAGTTTAGATTGCTATCGATAGCTGCCATTGTTTATAACATTTTCCTTTTTTTATTGCATGAAATATTGCTGTAGCAACCGACACTTCGTAAACTGAACAGTCCTATTTATTTATTTATACCTACCAAATAAACCTAGGTGATAAAAAATATGTTCCAAAAAGAAAAATCTATTCAAATATTGCTTTTTCAAATTATTTTGATTAACAATAGATGGTTTTCCTAACGAAATGTTATCTCAATATGCTAATAAAGACACAAGACAAAGTCCCATGTTGGGCGCCAATATAACATTTGTTCTGCAAACAGTGATATAAATACCTATTAAAGCAAACTTACTTATGTATGGTAAATTAAACAAGGCTCCATTTACAATAAGGGAATTGCTGACATATTGTCGTGTATATACGACAAATATATTATGTTTGCAAAGTGTATATTATACCCGTTATGTATGTAGATACAATGTTTGAGCGCAACAAAGTAAACTGCTGTATATGCGACCACTATTCATTAGGATAATTGGCAGTCAAACGCATGCATTAACTGACATACATACATGAAGATTATATGCGGTAGCTAACGTATTTCCGATACTATTTAGACTACAAAACTGAAGTTCCTGAACTTAGAATTTCATTTCTTTTATTACACCAAACGTGTAAAGCTTAGGTTTGTTTTAACCTGTTTTTTTTCAAACCAAAATTAAGAATGAGTGAGAAGAGAATTTCCCCACCATAAAACTTAAAACGAAACTGTAAACAAAACTCAATGGGTTTCGAAAACTAAAAATGTTTCCAATACTTTAATAAATACCCAAAATATTCTTTTGAATTCGCGAAATAATAAACAAACGTTTCTTCTGATATCAAAAGGCGAAGCATACGGCTTGTATAGCCCCAAGTCATTCTAAACTTCGCAAAAGTTGTCGACTTTTCAAACTTTGCAAAAAAAAATCTTAACAATTTTGACAGATATCTTTTCCTTTGGGAAAGTAGGGAGGAAAATCTAATTCAATAAAGGCGAAAAATTACAAAGAACATACATACATAATAGGTAGGTATCCGAACTTTTTTTTTTTGGTATTTTACGTACCTAGTATAAGTAGATCGTTTCTTTGGTTAAAGTAAATTAAATTAGGAAATAGAATGTATTAATTTTATCATGTAAATAAAAATACATGAATCGATTTCTTGCCTTTTATTTCTACCGTTCTCCATGACCCTAATAAATCATTTAGACCAATAAGTTTATAATGCGACTGTGGAAGATAAAAATATCTACACAATCTTCTTAAGGGTTCTCAGATATTTTTGTTTCCCAGAATTTATTTATACGTACTCTACTCTATCTTTGATCCATCACTCATTAGACATACAAACAAAATTCAGTGCCTCTGGGAACTCCCAAAACCTTTTAACTCAGTAATGGATGATCTCTCAAAAACAAAAAAGGAAGTCAAATGGATATACCCAATAGGTACCTTCGATCTAATGGATCCAAAGAGGAACGCCCCTGGGTATGTCTTACATCAGACGCAAATTGATTGGATGGTGACCCAACGACCATTGTTGATATTTTCGGGATTGAGGTCTTAGTGGATCGGGTTTATTAAAAAAAAGCGTGTTTTTTTTAGGATTCTGTAGAAGGCTAAGGGATCTGCTAAAGGAGTTTTGAGTTTTTAAGATTTACTAGAAGAGCGGTGGCTGCCACAAAGCCTCTGCAACTTACAGGCGAATGAAGTCACTAAAACGTTATTTATGGAAGTTGGTGTGTTTTCTTAGGTACCGGTTTTTTGACACCGTAAAGTCAAACCATGCTGTCATCATTTTCATGCGAGCCGTCACTGCTCTTCTAGGAAATTGTTTAAGTGGTATAACATGAATAACTCAGGGGCATCGATATCCGTGCTCAGGGATATGTCTTACATCTAACGCAAATTGATTGCATGGTGACCCGTGGACTGTTAAAGATGCGGAAGAAGGATTTTCCCACGATTAATAAATAAGGGTTAGGGCGATTAATAATAATAATATCTTCTGAAGGAGTTTTGAGATTTTTAAGTTTTTAGAAGGTCACTGTTGTGTTAAAATACCCTTTTGCCTTATGGAAAATCATTGGATTCCAATTTTTAAGACAAATAAAGTACATTTAAATCGTAATGAAAATGCTAAAAACAATTCATCATTATTAATTAAAATCAACATAAAATCTCCTTAACCATTATAAGTTCATACCGCATCATACTCGCTTTAATTAAAACACCCACAGAAGAAAAAAATACTAAAAATTAATTTCCCCATTCGCACGGTAGGCAGAAAAAACAAAACACACACATTATACGTGGCCTAACTCCTTGAATACAACTACACTGCCATAATTCACTCGGACGAATGTCGAGTGGAAAAAACACTTTTACACTTTTTTACTCGTGTGTACATGCAGGACTTTTTTCCTTGACTGTGTACTTAATCACTGGGAGTTCATGGAAATTTTTGTTTAGCTCCCAACGCGAATGGGTATTCTGAAAGGAGTATGTAATGTCATATGTATTAATTTATTGGAGAGGTTACGCGTTGTTGATAACAAAAAAAATACTGGTCGCAAAAGGGTTTAAATATTGTGAAGTTAGTTCGATTATGATAGAAACTTTCGAACCCAAGGCACGCCTCTCACCTCTGACTGTTCGGATTCATGTGCGTATTGTATATTTATCACTTGATTCGAAAACGGTAAAGGAAAAAATCGTGAGAAAACATGCCTGAGAGATATTTCTCGACGGCATGTGAAGCCAAGTGAGAGGCCTATGGGCTTTAAATCTCTGACATCAGGTTAGTCACTAACCACACGAAAAGGAGAATATAGGAACTTTTAGTTTTTCACGTAGGTAAACTACTCATTGCAATCTGAGGCCCTAGTGTGAGTTGCTTTTAACCATCTCGATTTTACGCATCGGCCGCGTTCGGCGCTCCGATTGGCTCTTCACCAGTGAAGGCCAGCGAAGGACCAATCAGAGTGACGCACGCGGTTGATGCGTAAAATCGAGATGGTTGAAAGAAACTCACACTAGGCCCTCTGAATATGTTAGATGGCTCTACATGGTTTAACTCACATAAAATCTTTATAATATAATGTTTGGACTTTAAAAGAGACCATGACCTCTGAGTTCAGCTAAGAATTGCCGGCGGCATCTTTTTTTTAAATATTAACACGACGTGTTGCCACGTCAAGCGTCGAGCGCCTTGTTGCAACAAGGTGCTTGTTGTGTCCGGATTCGCAACAAGTCAATCGTCGTCCTGATGATGTCTCGTTGAGAGGTGAAACACGTGTCGATTTCTTACAGGATTCTTTATGACTCTTTAAGAACAGTTAAGCGGATTAGGTTACTGAATATACGTCGTCTATTATATTTTATAATGGATTTCCGCAAAGTCACGCCAGAGTCAATTAACTATCAAAATATTGACGTGTAAAAGTGTCTTAAAAGATCTACTTACTTAAATAGCCATCAATTAATTTCACCTTTTATCTGAACATTTAAATCGAACTCTATGCAAAAATATAGCAGTCCTTTTTTTGGGCAGTCGAGTAAACTGTATAAACTAGTGGACATTGTGTAGACCTACCTACACAAAACAATTGAATTACTGTTCCAAGCATTCAAATTACTATTCGCACAGATTAATACAGATGGTTCACTCCGTAAAGTCATTTCAATAAAAAGCGACTCTTGCGACGACACAATACAGTTCAATTCAGGTCGCACAGCGCTAATTACCTACAGTTATTCACCTAGAAGTTGCCTCTCTTTCTATCCCGTAACTTTTAGATCCTCTGACTACGTTACACTCACTGAATTGGCCCGACTAGTCGAGCCCGCCGTACTTGTAGCTTCAAACCTAAAATGCGGAGTGAACCATGTATTCATCTGTCCTGTTTGATCCAAATACAACTCGGTTATTCTAACTATGAAGGTACGAAATCAATTTATTTCCTTTCACAGAAATTGATATATACATGGGTACCAACCAGAAATACCTTTCCGAAAATTAATTCGCCAAAACGCGCTGCGATGATTAAATTTACATTAACCTTAAAATTAACAAAGTAACCGACAAAGTAAATTGAAGGTAATCTCTGATTTTACCGCCTCAAATTTTACCGGGTGGGTAATATTTATGAAACGTGGGAGTAAAAATCAACATCACGCTATATCAATTACGAGGTACATCGTATAACGTTTATAGGTGTGTGAGTGTGGTTAAAATGAAATGGCTTGAGAGAGGTCTCATTGCAAAATGTACTATCATTGAAATTAATTATACACACACATACACAACATCACATCTGCAATTCCCAAAGAGTTAGGCAGAGGTGTGCTTAAAGTACAGTGTACAGTACATTTCACCAGTTATGTTTAAGTCCCGAAAACTCTAGGGATATTGCGAAAACACGGATAATTAGACAATGGTAAAAACATTTCTGCGAACAACTTGGAAGTAGTGCTCGCTCGGCTCGCGCGCGGTCGATCACAGTTCTAACCTAACCTAACCTATTTCACCCAGTTCAAAATGACGAATCATACAATCTGCCGCAGAAATGTTTTCACTATTGTCTAATTATCTAGTCGCAGGCGAGCGAAGCGAGTGGTGCCGCGGTAGCCACCGCCGAGCGCTACTTACAAGTTTCTGGCAGAAATGTTTTCACCATTGTCTAAAAATCCGTGTTTTCGCAAAATCCCTAGGGTTTTCACAAAAATTCGAACTATCAAATCATTCTACGACAATAGAAGCCATGTTCAAAACAATGCCCAACACAAAAAGATTCGAAATTGTCTAGTGCCTTAAAATAGTACAACCTAACTCTCACAAAGACTCCGTCTAGTATCTACTAGACGGATATCAATGTAGGTACGAGTAAGTATCTACTTACTAGTACATAAGTACCTACATTGGTATCGTACAGCTACTCGCAGTTTGCGGGTAGTGTAAACAGTGTATGTTATCCGGGAAGAGCACGTGTTTCGGAATCCAGATACACGCATGTGTTATTACACTTGCTATGTGATGCGAGACATTTGTGTGATATTGATATTGCTTGGTTTGTAGTGCCTTAGTGAAATTGCGAGCCCAGCATTTTTTGCTGGTTCCGACCGAATTTCGTAGGTTCGGTTTTTGAAAAATTTTTGCCAAAATATCCAGTTTCAGCAATCTTCGTTTTCAACCGGAAATAAATCAAAATCCGGTCGGCCTCTAACTTTTGTAGGTACAACAAAAAATTTGACACTTACCGAAAAGGGATTTTGTGTAGCCTGGATTAACTGCATTCAAAATTATTGTAAGTACGTCAAATTCTTGTATCGTTAAATTAACGTTACATTCGTTTTAAAATCATAAAAAAAATGCTAAAGTTAGCTAGTGAATTAAAATATTGATTATGAAATGCAATAATTAATATCGTGACACCGAATATTTAGTTTTGTTGTAAAAAAGTATTTAGAAACTTTCCAAATACCCTTTTAACACCTAAATCAGTTCCAACATCAAATTCAGTGTTATAATTGCAATTCATTATTAATACGAGTATTTTAAGTCATTAGTTAGCGATATTTAATATTTCCATACAGTAATATTGCCAAATAAATCAAAACAGGTAAATATTTGACAGCTATTTACGACGTTGCCAACTTTTAGAATGAATGCTCTTAATGAGGCTGCAAATTCAAAGTTGATAGCAGAAACAGGCGGGAATCAATTTGTTTTTTTCGTAAAATATAATAATCTGAGGTTTCACTCACCTTATCATCTTTCATTCCTCGCTCCGCTAACAACATAACCACCGCTCCAATTCTACGCAAAAGGCATAAAACTTGATGGCAAGGGTAGGAATTAAAATGAATTGATTGAAATAAAACACCGCCCAACAGTCGTTGACTGCGAGTGAATTAATGCGTATGAAATATCAAGAATTATTGCCACTGAAACTTGGGGAGTTTCGGAAACGTTCGGCAACACTCGGTAACGATCGGAAGTTATCGTTCGTGAATATATTTTGTAAGCGACGGCGACGTGTGATTTTCATGTAGTTTTTATTATATAAGTTGTTGGAATTAACGTTAAAATGTTTGAGTTATAGGCGCCTGAATTTCGACTTGTAAGGTAACTTCCAAGTTCGACTTTTTTTAATAACAAATGTATATTTGAAATTGGGGGACTTAAGATATTTTAAGGTTCCAGGAATAGACATACATAGATCAGCGACCATGCATAAACTAGCGTCAGGCAGCATTTGTGTGGCATTAATGCTGTAATGAACCTTTTTGGCGCAGCCGTGAGGCACACACTTATTGCCAAAAGATTACTTCCACTTTTAGTTTCGTTTTTTAATTTTGTGTTTCACGAACTGTGTCCAAATAATCGTTTACTTTCTTTCTTCCTTTCTTTATTTAGACTAATTTGAACACATGCAGCATACTTAATTTTCAAATCGTCTTCGAGAGTCTGTTAGACTACAATCTACATAAATAATATCTTATTTAATTAAATAAAACAAATAGAAAGGTACGTAAATCCAAGGGGCAGCCAGCAGGAACATCCGTATGTATGGTTTTAAGCGTAGCAGAAATGGTAAAGTATTCGATTAAGACTATTGTATCCACAATAAATAGAACAGTGGTGGCCCAGTGGTAACAGCCGCAACTTATGAGTTTTACTACGTAGATTCGAACCCTGACAGGCGCTTACTTTGTGTAAATTATTTCATCGCCACTGCTCTCAAAACGGTGAAGGAAAACATCGTGAGGAAACCGGCATGTCCTAGAACCAAAAATGCGAAGACATGTGACATCTAGCAACACGCACTGGGCCCGCGTGGTGGATTACGGCTCACTCGCTCTCACCGAGAGAGGAGGGCGTCCCAGCAGTGGGAATATTATAGGCTTATGATTATGTTAATAAATAGGAGAGAACTACCTACCTAATTAAAATGTTAGCTACCTCCACGACTTATTCCATAATATGCTAATGCTATTCATGATTGGCATGTTCAAGAGCTTAGGTTAATATGTGTCTTGTGAAGCACTGCAATCACTGCAATACGGCATAGCAAGGTAATACGCAGTACATAGGTAATCAGTGTTAGTGGTGGCACTCAAATTAACTGGCTAGGCAATTAGATGCATTACGAACACTGTTTAAAGATGACGTTGAGTTGATATACAGTGAGTGTTTTTCTTTAGTGTGGTCGTGGGGCCACTGACTTGACTTCACATGCCGTCGAGAAATATCTCTCAGGCATGCCGGTTTCCTTACGATGTTTTCTTCCACCGTTTATGAACCGAATGAGAATACAATACGCACATGAATCCGAAAAGTCAAGAGGTGCGTGCCTTGGGTTCGAACTCGAGACCTATGAATTGGCATTCTGACGGTCATGTGGCTATCACTGCTATTCATTCTATCACTGATATGTGGGTAATATGAGTACACTGCTACAAGGATTTTGGCGCTCGAATGACATTGACAGGGGGGCGCTGTTGGTGAACATTTGAGTAATTGTTTTGTGAAATGTATTGACAAAACAAGATGGCGCCGTTAGTTCCGATTTTGACCACGCGCCAAAAGATTTTTGTTCCGCTATAATGTTGAAGATATACGAAATTGTTTGATAAGCTGTCAATATGCAAGGTTTTACTTTTCTTTTGCTTTCGTTCTTTTACGTTAGTCTTGTGTTTTTCTTACGCTGTTTCTAACTGAGGGGCAATTCCCGTAATTTTTAGGAATGTTCACATTCGCAATCTGTCAAAAATACAATCAATTTACCAATATTTTTGACAAGTTTGACAGATTGCGTCTTGAAGGTGAACGTTTTTTAAGTACGAGTTCTCTATCTTGCTGTGCCCGACAGGGTCCACAATGATCTAAAAGTATGTATATTTTTATCATGTACCTACCACCTATGTTAACATTGTGGAACGCAAATAAATATATTGAGTATTGAGAATTGGCTTTCTGGCACCGTATGTGTAATAAATATGTTGGGCGGATGGTGAAAATCCAAGTAGTTTAAAAGCACTATGCGAATACATACAATATTTCATTTTACACTAAATACTACGATAATTTCTACTAAAAATCAACTTCCATTAAAATTACACCCAAATCTCACAAAAGCAAAAACCAGTGTTGTAACAGTCTGTGGAGTAACTTCGTCTGCCATTCTGGCCACCATTCCGTTTATGGCCCGTCGTAATGGCCATAGCCACTACGAGGAAAAAAGTTCGTATAGACTTGAAATGTATCGTAATGGTGGAATTGTTTCATTAAAAACGTTATTGGAGTTCGGATTAGGTTATTTTTTTTGCTGTTAACCCCTTTTGTTCAGTGATTATGTTTTTGAGTGTGGACTGGTGATTATGTTTTTGAGAGTTATTGAGATGTGTGATTATGGCGCTATAATATGGGTAGGGTTTTATAAGTAGAATTCAAAGTTTCTCCGAAACTGGATGTTATTTTCACTTGCGAAAAAGTAAGCGACAATGAAGTGCGGGCGTTTTAATGGCTGTCTATGTACCTTACAATCAGAATAGGTTTTATTTCTTTGAAAAAATTTAACTCATAATGTAAAGTTGATTATTAATTCCTATTCGTTGAAATAAAAAAGTAAGTAACCATAAAAATATTCACAACACACTATTCACTAAAGGTAAACTTTCGTTACACTTCTTCCGATTTTCAATGTAATAGAAGATAAACTGCCACCTAGCAACAAGTCCCTATACAGCACTTTAAACAACCAACTTATCCGAAGCAAAACATACCAAGAATAATCCGCACAACAATCCAAGAAATATCTGCGATTTACCAACAGCCCGCACTAGTTGGCGAATTGACCCTTGTTCGATTTTATTACCGACCGTATAAGACTCATATATCCGAAAAAAAATATACTCAAAGTATAAAAAAGCTGAGATAGTAAAACATATGTTAATTTAATTGACCACAAGAGAAAATTCGAGAAAAAAATTAACATGACATCCCCATTTTTGTAATCGCAATTTTTGGTTCGCGGAACTTAAGCTTTTTGCCGATTTCGAAGCGTTCGGCAAAGGAATCTGCAGATTATTTCTGCTTATCAGGGACCATCGACAGCTGTTATGGTAATACGAAATTATCACGAAGATTGCCGAAAAGGTGCGAAGTAACGTGGGCAAAAATCATTGAATTAACTTAGTATTCGTATGGCCTCGAATTTTGATCAAGAAATTATTATATTATTTACTAATACGGGGCACCTATTCTCATCTCTGAACCTACATGTGAATACTTTTTTATTTAGATTTAATAATAAATCAAACAAAAAAAACTTTGCTACTAAAACTTAATACAAACAAATGCGCTTGTCTTGTATATTGTTAAATTATTCGTCAATTTAAGCAAGCAAAGGTCTTGAACCTATACAGCCTAAGCATGTCTAATCGTTTGACAGTCGACGTAAAGCAAACTTATCAATACAAAATACTTTATTGTACCTACGTATACGAAAAAAAGGAAATTAAAATCGGAATAATAAACAAAAAACACCGCTCCAGGTAACTCTTTCAACCTACCTACAGTCCGGCCGCGTTTTTGACACCTGTCAGTTTCATACTAACGAATATGTGTTTTGCGAATTTGATCCTTATTGGTACTAGAAATTGTCCAACTGACAGGTGTGAGGAACGCATTCTCTCGACGGCCGGACTGTACTTACTTTAATGTCACTTCCGCACTTTATACACGATTAATTTTAAATCGTTCTGGAGCCGAAACACAGTGACTCCAGACGATTAATAGGTACTATTAGCATTGTTATTGTTTTTTTAAGACATCTAATATAGAAGTTAGAAATTTATCACTTTTATTCTGTCATTCGAGTTAAATCTTAGTAGCGCTTCCACTATTTCATTCATAAACGCAAGATCGTACGCGATCCGCTCGGTGATGACGTAGTCATAAACGCAAGATCGTACGCGATCCGCTCGGTGATGACGTAGCGCGGCACAGCTGTGCGTGTGCGAGTCCGGCTGCAAGTAAGTACCTACAAGTAGGTATTTCATTTTTGGTACGATAGGTTGGTGTAAGTTCATTCACCTTGTTATCTCTCGTTTGTATCGGAAGCACGGCACGGTGTTTACCACTATCACATCTCCTCGTAAACAGGAGAAACTAATTGAAATTTCATTCACCACTCTCGCATCACGAAATCACTAGTACCCGAACCTTTTCAACTAGACACGACGAGTACGCTTGGGGGTTGTATTTAATCTAATCGAGTGTCGACCAATCGAGCTAATAGGTACTTAATAAGCATACCTACCTACCATATTTATGATAGATAAAAAGCATACTGCCTAAACCAATTGTTATGCGACAATGCTTGCTTGCGGCCGCGGCGCGGGCGGCGGCTTCTACAAAGGCAGGCAATGTAAATAGAAAAAATGAATCGTTTTATCTGTCCAATAGAGTTCATTATAAGATGGTGGTGCCCTTTTCTATGAAAATATTGGACCGAATTAAGACCTTATTTTTATACACTTAACCGCGGAATTCGGTTGTGCATCCTTTTGAAGTCCGGTCGGACACTTCTCAGAATAATTTTAGTAAACTGCGTACCTATTACCTTGTACCTAGTTTGGTGAAATTTCTATTTGTTACCGTTTACGGTTAAGAAATAAAGTCTGATTTCGCTTTTCGTATTTTTATTTGTGTACCTATTTATCTATTGCGTATGTGTGTTTATGCTGTCTGATCGATGAATGGATTTTTGAATGGGTACCGTTCGCAAGTGTTGCCGTTCGTCGATACGTTTTACACACATATGCATTGATCGCAGTTACTTCGAGTTCTCATTATTTCACAAAAAAACAATAAATTAGATTGTTCGTGTTTTTTTTAAATTGTAATTTATTGAAAATAATAGTCCCAATCGTTTCAAGTTCGATGATTGAGTTTATGGCTTTTCGTTCCAGAACGAGCTAAAATTAACCGTGTATATTCGAATTTCGAATTAAGTAGGTACTTACTTACATTCATTAAAAATGTAGTGAAAATCACAGAACAGTGAATCAATATTTATTAAGCCCGGATATTTACCAGTGTGTCGTTATTTTGTACGTCCATTGTAATTGTTCCATTTAATGTTCGGACGGCATTAGGGCTGACGCCATTTTATTTTGGATAGATTGGCGCGAAAGTTAAAATAATTTCGGTTATATTTAGAACTGGGAAAGTCTAGATAGGATTTGAATCTTAATGATATTTTTAAAAAAGCCTAAAAAAAAACTTGCTGAATGCATAACCTACTCCTTTTTTTATTGGTTAAAAAAGGAGGTTATTTTCCCTCATCAATCTATTTATAATAGAAAACATTTCTTAGAAAGTACTTACTTAAAAACAAGTCTTATACTTGTAAACTAAACAATTTTCGTATTCCAAAATAACCCATTTATTTCTAATCAAGTCATTAAGAAAATATATGCAACGATACAATAGTCTAGAATAGAATTTTAATCAACTCAGTTAGTCGTTTCAAAACAGATTGAATCCTAAGTGATAGTGTTTCAGACTTAATTCTGTACTAAGTAAACCTATCTGTATGTTGATTTGGGAATTGAATTGAAACTAAGAGAATATTGTTTGGTTTTGCCAGCTGCTGATTGTCCTAAACAATTTGTATGAGACAAATAAGTGACCTTGGGAATAAGTGACCTTGACAAATAAGTGACCTTGAGTGGAGTTCAGGAGTATTCAAGGTCATTTTTGACCGACAATAGTTTAAAGAGCTTATGAATTTAATTGATACGGTGATTGCTTTTACGTTAAAAGCGATTATTGTTTTTAAACGAAGTTGGTATAAACATTATTAATAATCCATAATTGATTAATTATTTAAATGTATTGTGGCCTACTATGAAACTAGTTTTATATGTATACGATGGTATAGCCAACAAAATAAATTGGTAGACATTTTTGGGATATAATAGGACAGAAATGCTGTGATTATTTGGGATATCAGTCTGATTCTTTTTCATTTATGCAATTAAATGATAATGATATATAGTTTTTTCTTTTGTAAGAATAATGTAAAAGTAAGCTAGTAAATAGTGCAGTACTTTCCTATAACTTAGATACATGCGAGAACTATAATTACGACAAAGAGTTAATACTGTGCCTATGTTTAGTTCGTAAGCCTTTATAAAAATAAATAAAAAGAATATAATATAAAAACAAAAATGGCGTAATATGTCAGAACAAAACTAAATATCATTCATCCAGCACGTACACAAATACAGCGTTTAATTTAATTCAAAAGTTTAATATTCCGAATGTACATTACAATATTTACACAACAACTTTACAAAGCATTGAGAGGGACAGATAAAAGATAAACAGAATTGCCTATTTATACAGACCGTAACTGTAAAACTGATAGTAATCGGTATGTAACATAAAAATATACAGCCCAATTGTACGGAGCTGTAGAACTAAATTATACTGGATACGCCATATAATAATCAAACGTTATTAAGGAGAGCACGCTCGACCGTTGTGATCGGGTGGAACACGCGATTAAATTGTCTGATGTTTTTAATTTTTAGTTTTATTTATGGTGTGAGTGAATGGATGGTGCAGTAGATGAGGTTTAGATTGAAACTATTATTGGAAACATTATTAACTGTAAGTACTGTTCTATTCTATTCTATTTTTAATAAATGGCAAGCAAATCCGATGTCGACTATTCTGCCAATGTCCAAAATGCGTTGGAAAAAGTAAGTGAGTTTGTAAAAAACAAAAAAAAAATCTTCGATTGATACATGTAAGTAGTGTTTCTCTACCAACACGCTAGTGTCAAAATCTGTAGGTTTTAACATGAGAGTTTTAGAAAGAGAATGTCGGAAAGACGGTCTAAAAAGTGGTACTTTTTTCGAAAATATTACTTCATACAGCTTGTAGCAGAAAAATTATCAGAATACATTTGGGTCGAGTTTGTATTGAAGTTTTGTATTAGTCAGTTGTTTTTTTTTTCGATTACGATTTTGGTCCCAAGGAGAAAGTTATCCCATTTGATGGGCTGTACAACACCCTTAAATATGAACCCTTTCTGAAACATGCTGTATAGCAAAATTGAAACATTTACTGTTTCCATGGTTGAACCACAAAGTTAACAATAGTCCCCAATGTGTGCGTGACTTAACCAGGACTCTAATCATTATGTATGTATAACACAAAAATAACATAAAATAACGATAACACAACCCTTAACAACAAAACTGAACAGTTTCAACAAAGGCCCGGTATTATGCATTCGAGTCACGTACCACTAATCTGCGATTGTTACAGATTATTAAGCAACCGTTGCCCATTCGGTACGATGGAAAGTAACAAAGCTCCTTGAAAACCCGACGTGGATAGGGAACAATTAAATGAGTCGAAAAAACCGTTAGTGATAGTGTATGCTCAGTACAAACGTTATGGAAAGCGAAACAGTCTCACTTGTTCCAGAATTATACTTTTTAGTTTTGGAGTAATTTAAAAATCGAACGTGGTGTTAGCGGCCAATAATTGGTGCTTGAATATTCGATGTTTAGGGTCTTTATTTTTTAACAACATAACTGATACTCGACCACTTACCTAGCATTTTAATGGCGTATTTTTTTTACTTATGATAGAAATATTGAATAACAGCCGCAAGGGCGATCGAAAGTTAACCTTCAGTTGCCTTTGCCGTGATGGGTTCCATTACATACCGAAATCATTCCGTGCCTCGGAAAGCCAATTAAGCTGTTGGTCCTGGCTGTCATTTGTAGATCTTTGACAGTCGTTACGGGTAGTCAGAAGCCCAAAAGTCTGACAACCAGTCTTACCAACGGGTATCCTGTTACCCAGTTACTGGGTTGTGGAGGTCAGATAAGCAGTTGCTTTGTGTAACATACTGGTATTCAGCTGCATCCGGTTAGACTGGAAGCCGACCCCAACATAGTTAGGAAAAGGCTAGACAGATTCGATTGATTGAGAAATTGGTACGTCGCCAAGATTAATATCGTGATGGGTAGAACGAACCGGATTAAAGGACCGGATTCTCAAGGACGCGACGAAAAATATCGAAAGGAAACTACAACTTATAAAAGTCTGAAATCTCTAAAACACACATCATGGTGATTATTTTGATCACGAAAAGACACAAGCCGGTAAAAAATAAGGTTACACAAAATAGTTTTCGAAGGAAGTAAAACTCCCCAACGATTAAACTACTAGAAACTACTTAAGGACCATTGAAACATTGCTCAGCTTAAGGGCTATCAACACCTCTGCAATCGCCGAAAGCATTGCTCACAAAGAAAGGGGGGAAACGCTATATACGACCAATTAAAGAGGGTGCCAGAATGGGTTTCGAAATTCGAAATAACCGTAGACAATTATAGAGTGGTCCAAAAAGGTCGAAATAGAGAAAGATTATGTTCTTTTGTGGGTAGTCACAGCTTATTTTTGTATGTATTGTCAAGGAACGAAATTTTTAAGCACCAGCACAGAATTAAAAATGCGCCAGGTTGATTTTTACTTGCAGATTATTCTTTTTCCGACTTGAAAACATTCTGGATTAAAATGACGACAGTTCGAAAAGATGACATGCGCCATGTATGTAGTAAAGGAATTTGTTCGAAATTTGATTATATTTTCGCTCGTTGAGCGTACCCATTTCGCTAGTAATTATTACTGCAGAATGATTGTATTACTCAAACTGGATGCACGCCATTTTTGTGAAAATTGAGCTCTAAACCGCGATTTTCACTTGTTTTTTAAATTTCGCAAAGTCATCGGTGTGGTCGGCAGCAGTGTAACGTTGCACAATGACGGTAAAAGGAAATTGTTCCATGTAAAATATTGATATTTGGCCGCACCTGGGAAAAATCTCGGATAAAATGAACCTTACTACAATATTGGACCTAATAACTTGATGAGAAAGTGTAATCAGCAGAGCCAATCAAAAGGGTAGCGGGGTGAACGCCCAGGATGCGTCGAAATTACACAACAGTACTCGTGGGAACTTTTTGACAATAATACAAAAGAATTAACACGTTCAGTGCCGAGAGCCCTCCTGGAGGGTTCACCTAGTCGCATATAGGATGCCGGGAGCCCTCGCTGAGAGCACATTTTAAATGTAGGTTTTTCTTAGCGAATACAACATTATAAACCGTGAAAATAAAATCTGATGTATATTTTAACAAGACTTATTAGTATATGCGTTGGTTTTAAAATCCAAGCATTTTTTTTTAAATATTTTGTTTACGACTACAAATATTCACAAAAAAATTAAAAGGTTGGTAACTAAGTATAGCGACAAGACCCCCTGAAAACACAATTTTACTTCGTTTTACAGTGTTCGTGTCACAGTGGCCGCGATGGTTAACTTTAGCTGCATACTTTTCATATTTAATTATATAACTAATGTACTACCTACACAAAATATTGTAAAACATTTTAAAAGAGTAACGGTGGAGTTTCTTGCCCATTCTTCTCCATACGAAAACTACTTTTTGGAAGGGGCGACTAGAATCAATTCTATTTTTTTTTTAATTCTGACGTTCAAAAGTGCCATAAAACACAAAATTAAAAAAAAAAAAAAATGTTTATTCTGTGTGAAGTGCTGGTCGTTACCCTTTATCTATATTTCTATTCGAATACTAATAATAATAATATTATAAATATGTACAATTTGTTTGTTTGTAAGTTTTAGGGTGTAATCTCCGGAACTACAGGTTGGATTTGAAAAATTATTTTTGCATTGGATAGCCCAATTCTTGAGGAAGGTTACGAAGGCTACGTAACATCACGCTACGACCCTCAGGAGCGACGCGGTGACTAAGTCGCGGGCTGAAGTTAGTTTGAAATAAAGTATCCCAGAGCAAATCAAACACCAATACTTCTCTTTCTTCTTTATCTTTCACCGTTTTTTTATTAACTTTTTTTCATGTTTCAGTTCGCCTTATGTCGTAAAGAAATAGTATATTTTCTTACTACATAATATTAAAGGCAGTACAGCTGTTACTTCATATTAATTTCATATCACGTACAAACTTATGAATATTTCTTCCACGCCATGCCGCCTTTGTTCAGAGTTATCCGATTTTGGTCTAGAAACTAGAGACCCAGATCTTTTTTGGAAGATGAAACAGTTAAGAACGTGCGAGAGGGAATATTAACTAGATAACATGTTATTGTACTTTTAATACTCGTATATTCGTAAAAGTCAAAGAAATAAACAAAAAACAAAATGACGGCCATGTTCTATGGGACTTAAACGTAACTGGCGAAATGTGGGCTTACTATCAAAGAAGTTCATATCCAGTTTCAAAACAAAATCCCGTGAACACGACGACCACATCTGTTACCGGCCCGGTCCTATAGCCGCCGAGTGCTGCAAGCAAGAATCGTCCTTACGGTGGTTAGATACGATCTTCTTCGATGGTACTATAGGTGCACCCCTGCCTAACCCTTCCGGGAATAGGTATGGGCGTAATGTTCTGTAATATAGGTACTCCGTTAAAAATGTAGTCAAGTATAATAATTGTCAAGCGGATTGACACACTACGTCAATTTGCCCTGTTATAGCCATTTCATGCGCCTGCTGGCTTGTTGGGGTTGACAGTCAGTTTTCTAGTCAAGTAATAACAGCTGCACGGGTCGATCCATCAGGTTAAGCTACGCTTGCCGGGGTTGGTCAGTGGATGGGTGACCATCTTTACATACCGAGACTCCTCCGTACCTCGGAAAGCACGTTAAGACTTTGGTCCCGGCTGTCATTCGTGGATCTTTGAGTCGGTACGGGTCGTCAGTAGCCCGAAAGTCTGACAACCAGTCTTACCAAGGGGTATCGTATTGCCCAGTTACTGGGTTGTGGAGGTGAGATAGGCAGTCGCTCCATGTAAAATTGCTGGGAAAAGGCTAGGCAGATTGATTGAGTCCGGTTTCTAGGTAATCCCTGACTTATTCGTTTCTGGTTTTGTTCGTTTCGAATGAGTTCGGGATCTATCATGCGTCCGTCTCATTTATTTGTCAGTTTGGTTTCTGTTTTGTTGTCTTGCAATTTAATTTATATAACTATTGAAATATTCATTATTATTATTAGCTTACACAAATTTATTATATTTAAGTATACATATACACATTGCAGTATGTAACTGATTTACATCTGTCACCTCACACTTCAGGTCTAGTTGAAAACCAGCGTCAGGCACTAGTTGGCTGGCATTTTTGCTGAACTAGGCCTATTTGGCGCAGCCGCAAGGCACACTTTCCTGCTAGTATCATAAAACGCAATTTACACTTTATTTGTTTTCATTCTTTTTTAATTTGATTTTTGTTTATAGTATAATATGTTGTGTTGTGTGCCTTTTGTGTGCGTATCTGTGCTAAATAAATGTATTTTCTTTCTTTCTTTTCTTTCTTTATTATTTTGAATCTCCAGAATGTCAACTCAGTGGTCCAATAGGAAACATCGACATTACAATATTTCTAACTAAACTCAGAAACAAAAATCACTCAAAACGTCTCTCAAATCAACATATATTTAACCGCAGCACACGTACTCCGAATAAATACAACGCTGAGTACACATCTCCACACAAGTTCGCTACCCAAATGTACTTGTTTGTTTACAAAATAAACATACGCTCTGTGACATCGGGGAGGGGTGTACCGCTTACAAATTAGGGGTCTAATTGTCTACTCCCGGCATCTATTGAGATGAACCTCTGTGGTGATGTATGGAGGGTTATGAGACCACATGGGGACTTATCTAGAGGGTTAGATCTGCTCTTTGTGAACGATAGTTTGGGTAGGGTTTTTGTTGATGAATAGTGAAAAGGTAGGTTAGTGAAATAGTTAATTATGGATGTACGCTATGTACAACGAGCAGTGGTGGCCCAGTGGTAAAGGCCGCGACTTACCGAGTTTTAAGAGGCCTCACCCGCGGTGACTTTTTGTAGCGATGCTGTCGCGCAAGTGTATCGATATAGACGCGATGCTGTCGCTGGCTGTGTACCTTCCCAGAACAGCATTTTCGATTTATCTCGAAAAAGGTTGTCAAAATAATGCTCGAATTTCCAAGCATGTATGAAAAAATATTTAGTCAGTAAGTTGATTGAGTATAACATTCCATGTTTAAACGCATCAAAACAAAATAAGGTTTAAAAAACTAAGTCAAGAGTCGACACATCGCAAGTAGGTTCGCTCGCTAGAAATGAACGATCTCCTTGCATACAATTTCACTGAGTGCTTGGCTAGGTACATACTTACCTACTAGATACTATGAATACTAAACCACTCAACTATAATGTTTTAACTTTATATTGCCACTTACATTTAACGAGTCATCATATTTTTTCTTGATGAGACCCGTAACGTGAAAATATGGTGGTGCCAGTAAGTTTATTAGAGTAATATCTCATGCAAGTGCTGTGAATATTAGTCAGACAAATAAATTAATGTCCTCTTTATGATGATAAGAAGAGCTAGCCGCATCTTCCATTAATATAATAAGGTTCTTTGTGGTGTATACTTATCATTTACGGTTTAATCTCTAAGATTAAACAAGTAAAACATCAAATAGTAGAACCTGGATAAGCGACAGTTCAAAGGACCACAATCTCTTTTTCGTTTGTAGTGGTTTCTCACTAACTCGAGTTTCTAGCTTATAGAGGTACACGTGTGGCATTTCTCGCTTATAGAGGTACAGGTGTGGCCTTTCTCGCTTATAGACGTAGAGACTGGTTGAGAAAAGTTGAGACGAACAAGAAAAAAAATAGTTCCACGAAATTTAAGAATGAGTCATAAATAGCAGATGTTAAATTACGCTCTACTGTCGCTTATAGAAGTACAGGCAAGTGCCTTAGTTATAGAGGTCCACGGGTGAAAAACGACTATCAAAATATTCAATCATTTTATTTCCTTTACCTATTTACAATTTTATCTTTAAATCCATCTGTATTTGTTTCACGAAAAAACGGTATTCTTCAAATCAATATCACTGTTGTAAAGTAAACACAATGGTCTTTTATTTCGTGTTACAAAGGAGGCAACCCTACCGACTGTATAGAAAATGTACTGGCCGGCTATAATGAGCACCAAATTTTGTATTTCCTGACATTTGAATAGAGAACGTTCTTATATTCTATAAGAGGTAGGTATATAAGCTGTATGGGTGTGTTATATAAATTTCCTATTTATTACTCAGACCAAATAGGAAACCAAGACAGTGCTGTCAATAGTAACGTGAGGCCGATTTCGTAAACATGTGTCCACTTAGTGAGGTGTAGTTTGGTTGTAAATGTGTGCGTGTGAGCGTGTATGCATAGAGCGGAGACGTACGAGTATATTGTCGCAGCGCTAAGTCTTCTTTATTGGTCTGAGATTTCTTATTTCCATTTTCAAATATTATTTCTGTGTTAGTGATGAAAAGTCTTTTGTTATGTATTGGTTTGTTTTTATTTGAGGTTTATTAACTTTTGGTCCTTCTCTACTTCGCTGAACCGATAATTGATAAGATATCGGAACTTAGACAAATAGTGACTTTATTGGTGATGTTCTTCAGAAAGGTCAGCTGCGTAGTACTCGCGACGGGCGTGCGTGTATGAGCAGATATATGGACGTAAACGGAGCAAAAGGAGCATGTAAGAATCATGGCAGTGTTTGTATATACAGGTTGTCAAGGACATCGAGGCGTAAACTGTTACCATGGATTCAGTACATGATTTTGAAACCCACTGCGTTGATATATGACGTCGGTTATTTAAAAAAAAACTGCTATTTCATAGAGAAGTGCAATGCCTACGCGATCAAAATGTATGGAACAGCAGATTTTTTTTAAATAATCGAAAGTTTCTACGCAGGGGGTTCAGAATCGTGTTATGGTAACAGTTTTCGCGTCGATGGGATGCCACCCTGCATATAGATAGGAACTACGAATATGTATATATTCTTTTTTTTTAAGAACTTTCATCATTTAAATATTTTGTTGGAAGTTCAAATGATTAAAATTCTTGAGGACTTTTCACTTTAAACAATTTCAATAATTTTCAGAACAATAAAATAAATTCCGAATTTGTTAAAATATTAAATCATCAAACACAGCCTGCTCAAATAAATATGCACATGGATATAAAAATGGAGGCAGCACTTAACTGTATTAAAACTAGAGTAGCAAAATGGAATCGAAAAATACTGATATATTCAAAAATTTGATGGATTTCGTGGAAAGTAGTTATTGAATTGAAAACTTTCGGTTCTACGTATGATTGAAGTCGTAATAAAAACAAAAAAACAATAAGCAATGTGCACTTTAATATCGTGCTGGTATAAAATATTTATGTTTTAAATTTGAAAATAGAAAATTAAAAGCGGTTAAAGTTATTTGAATTAAGAAATTTTATGAAAATGTCAGTTATATAAGAAATTACTGGCTATGCCTATGCTTGCATATACGTGCATGAAGAGCTTAAACCATACTATTACTGCTAAATTTTATGAAAATGTCAGTTATATAAGAAATTACTGGCTATGCCTATGCTTGCATATACGTGCATGAAGAGCTTAAACCATACTATTACTGCTACTGGGAAAGAGTACATATGATCCAAAAAATACTAAGTACGTAATAATATCAGGCACGCACCTCTGACTTTTCGGATTCTTAAGATTATGTGCGTATTGTATAATTATCACTTGCTTCAAAAACGGTGAAGGAAAACATCGTGAGGAAACCGGCCTGAGAGAGATATTTCTCGACGGCATGTGAAGCCAGGTTAGTCACTAACCATACGAAAGATCTAATAAAATAGTACGATTATAATAAAATTTTAATACCAAACATCCAGCAAATCTTTTTTTTTTACATTGAACATTACAAACCAACATTGATGGCTTAAATTACACATTTCACACAAACAGAGCTGCTCTATCGTCTAGAGAGAATGGAGTACTTCCCATTCAGAATTAATCATGAAAACAATTATCTATCCTTGTTACTGCGAGCTATTGTCTTTAGGGGCTCCACTTCGCGTTTAATTTCAGCTTTTTTAATAGAGACCGCGTAAAAATATATTTTATAACATTATGGTCGGTTTCATGTTTTTTAATTTATATTTTTAAGCTGTTTTTCTTCGTGTGTCTCATAAAATTATCTTGTAACAGCCTGGAGTAAGAAAAACGTAATGTAATTGAGAACGCGTAGCAATAAGGCTTTTTTATATGTTTTCTGACATTTATGTGGATAGAAACTATTAAATTGGGGCTCATTTTGCGTGATTACACGGTATATTGCTTTTGTCTAGACAGAAATAATTAAAGGTAGTAAAAAGGCTGACAGTGTTAGCAATAGGTGGGGATTATGATTAGTCTCTGAATTGAGGCAGTAAGATTGTGAGTTCAAGTTTTTGTATGAGTCCATTTATGTTCAATGTAAACTAGACCAGACACCGCGAACAAAATCTTTGCGCAAAATTTTGTTGTTCGGGACAACAAACGTCTTGGTCTATTAACTGAATACGTATACGCCGTGGTTGTCACATTTGACATCCGCGGTGACACATTAATGGGCTGATTTTACCAATGAAACTGTGTTCAATTTCATTGGTGAAATCCGCACTTAGTGTTTGTAATAGCTGAGAGTGAGACTATCTAACCTCATTAATTTACAAAAGATCCTTATCCAAAGCTTTACCTAAATGTCTTACATAAGCACGATATTCAATTAAGTTTAAGTCATCGATTTGAAATATCTCATTTCTAAAAAGATTTTGGAATATTCACATTTTAACTGAAAGCGCCGTAATTCAGGTTTCGTTTTGTTTTTTTGCCACCACTGGGAATCGAACCCGGGACCTCTGGGTCTGAGACAGGTGGAGTTGGCACTAGACCCCAGAGGCGGTTAATACTTATCTTTTCACCACAGTATAAGCTTTCTCAAATAGTGTGGAAACAGAAAAAGTTTACGTTTAGACTCGGTCCATAACACTCGAGAGCCAATATTTGCCCTCCTATTACAGAGAATTAAGCTCTAATATGATTTCAGATCGAACTAAGTTGGGAACTGGCTGGAACACAGTTCAGCCGTACAAGTAATGTTACGATCAGCTTTATACTTCCCACAAACTGTGTGAAATCGACGGGAACCACAAACTTGTGTGAACTGTGTGTAAAGCCTTTGTTAGACTAGAGGTGGTTTAAATTATATGCATACTAATATTAGAAAAAATCTATCTGCCTAGCCTTTTCCCAACTTTATTGGGGTCGGCTTCCAGTCTAACCGGATTTAGCTGAATACCAGTATTATACATGGAGCGACTGCCTATCTGACCTCCACAACCAAGTTACTGGGAATAATATACCCCTTGGTAAGACTGGTTGTCAGACTTTCGGACTTCTGACGACCCGTAACGACTGTCAATAATCAAAGAATGACAGCCGGGACCAAAAGTTTAACGTGCTTTCCAAGACACGGAGGAATCTCGGTATGTAAAGATGGTCACCTATCCACAGACCAACCCCGGCAAGCGTAGCTTAACCTGGCGGATCGATCCGTGCAGCAATTATTACTTAGCCACGAGCTCCTCCATACTAATATTAGAAACGACTGTTTATTTATTTATTTACTAGCTGCGCTCCGCGTTTTTCCCGCATAAGTCTCGATCCCGTGGGAATATCGGGATAAAAAGCACCCTATGTCCTAATCCAAGTCATGGTCTACGTATGTGCCAAATTTCAACTAAATTTGTTCAGACGTTTTATCGTAAAAGCGTAAAAAACAAACTCACTGTCGCATTTATAATATTTGTTAGGATTTTCCAACTAACCTCTATCATTACAGGGTAACCTATTGCGATAGTTTACTTATCTAAACTCATATCATAACTTATTATGATAATATAATTTTGTAATTTATTACAAGCAATGCATGCTAACACACAATCATTATCTGTCTGCACTCATTATTATAATTTCACATTTCACTACACTTACCTATACACATACTAGTGATAACGCCTAGGTAAAAAAAAAAAAAACTAGTTAGTCCGTCAGTCAAATAATAAAAAATATATTTGACACGTATTTTTTGCTTTATCATATTAATAAAAAAATACTTAGATAAAACTAATTTTAAAATGGGGAATGGGGGTCGCTACGTCACACAATCATGACATCTCTCTAAAGAAACTACATGGTTTTATAAAGTTTCGGCGGCGGCGATCTCTCGCGTCCAGCCCTGGTTCAGGCCATGGTTCGGAGCGAGAGTGCATGGGAGGCCGTCACCTCCTTCTGCGAAACAGTTATGTTCGCGAAGGAGGAGGTGGAGCGCGCGAGGGAGATGCAAGCTGCACGCCCTCGCGGCCCTAGTCGCCGCAGGAGACGCCCCGGGCGTCGGGAGTCGAGAGCTGACTTCCGGCCACCGTAGGCGCGGGCTTGCGGACGGTGAGCAATGGCCAGCTCGCCGTCCGATAAGGACCAGGCCCATGTCGACGGCGCGTTGTGTTCCACGCGCGCCTTAAAGAGATGTCAGCACCAACCGACGGGGTCGAAAGACCAATGCCTGCTGGGGTTGCGGGTTTGTCCGAAAGGGATATTGCGGCCCCGGCACACAGGCAACGCAAGGAACACGGGTGGGCTTTAGTCAGTAAAAGTCTGACACACCCTCTCGCTCTGCCCAGAGCGGGAGAAGTCATTTGATGATTTCCCATCGTCAAAAAAAAAAAAAATGGTTTTAGTCAGTTCCTAGCTTCGACTAACCTCAACTACTTCCAATTAATTACATAATAATATAAAATATCTTCAGTAAAATAGCTTCAAACGCAATAAACAAATGGACTGATGTTCATATTGAATACAGCTCCACCAGTAATAAATTCATTCAATAAACTAAATTAAATTCTGGTCATGAAAACATGAAAGCCGTTAAACAACTCTCCTACAATAAACACAATAGAATCGAATCGATTCAATTCAAAACAACAATCAACAGTCAGGCGATTTTTAATTCGGCCGTCCGCCGAGCTTTCTGCCTAAGCCTCGGCTCTCGCCTTCGGCTTTTCAACGAATCAATTAATACAGGGTTAATGGAACAGGGTTAAAACGATGACGGCGAACTAGACTCGAGTATATTTGCATAAACAGATGGAGCGTTCAAGACAATATCGATTTTCTTGGCAGTCGAGAGTTTAATCGAAATTTTATTTCGGAATCGGTTCGAGTTAATTGATTTTTATGGGTGAGTTGGGTTGAGTTCTGGAGTGTTGATTGTTTTTTTATTCCTTTCTGTTTCTGATAATTTCGCTGAAAATTTCCAGTAGGTACACTTCGTTTAAGGTTTGAAGTTCAACCGTGACCGGTCAAGGTTATCATTTTGTAAGGAGCAACTATCGTAACTGTTTGGGTTAACATAAGTGATGTCATACAGACATTTCTTCTCAATAGTACATGCAGATTTATACCGACTTATACGTCAATGATTGTTACAAAACTTATCCTCTATTTACCCAACTACGGTGAAGCAAAAAGGAGGGTTATGATTTTGATGTATATGTATGTATGTACGTGTTCATCTGTTCCCTCATAACTTCTTAACTACTCATCATAATTTGACACATGAGGTATCGTTGGAAGCATCTTGTTCATCCGCTGGTTATAAGCCGATATTTAATGTGACGTCACATTAAATATGACGAGAACAAAAAATCATGAACAAAAAAATATGATGCCATATTGGGTATTAAATGAAAATGAATGCACATTAATTTCAAAAATACATACATTATAACCCCAAAATAATAAAAATAAAAGTTATAGAACTAAAACCCAACTACGACAAAAATCCAGAACCAAGATCTATATTAAAAATTATCCATGCTATCTCAGTATAATATTCAACAAAACTGTTCAGGAACATTCAACATTAACAGAAATACTGAACAAAAGACTTTAAAATCACAAATGTAGACGGGAAGCCCAACTTTTTAACACAATAACCTCTGACGGACGAACTAGTTGGTCCAAAGTATTACATAGTCGACCATAAACTATCCGACACCGGCGTGTAATACCGTAGAAAATGTTGATGATATGAAACAGATAGGGCTGGCCGGATGGACAACAGTTCTTAAAAAAATATATCATAGAAAAGATTCTACGTTTAAATTGCAATACGGTCCATGAATCCTGGCCGGTCTGAATATAGTCTCTCCGAAGTTTCGCGCATGTTGTCTCACTTACACTCGCCTCATGTCACCATTTGGTTCCTAAAAAATGTTATTGCGCAGCCTTATGTGCAAAGTTCGGACTGGCCATATCGGCCGTATTGTAATCATCATAGAAAAGATTATACGTTTAAATAATTTTTCGCGAAGAAAGAATGCGCTATGAAAGTGTGAAACTATGGTCTTGCATATATTGCCCAGTCATCTTTCGGCAAAATTGGTGTACTTTTTCATGCTTGTCAGCCAAATGTTAAATTGCTATTAACTGCCAAAATATTACAAGAGACCATTTATCAGAATGGGTCATTACGGTTACATTCGTTCATAAAGGTATGTCAAATAGATTTTGGAGCTTCCTATTTTAATTTTTGCGGAAGTCTTGAAAGTTTTCCTTTGAAAGAACAGAGGCCCTAGTGTGAGTTTCTTTTAACCATCTCGACTTTACACATCGACCGCGCTCGGCGCTCCGATTGGCCCTTCACCAGTGAAGGCCAGTGGAGGGGCAATCGGAGCGCTGAACGGTCAGTTGGGTGAAAGATTTGTGAAACTAGGTAGAGAACTGTTATTTCTAGAATACTTAATACATATATAATCTCAAGCCTTCTGCCCATTGCGAAGCAGAAAGAATTTCGTACAATGACCCCAATGGCAATACAAATGTATTGCCGTCGCGCTCGCGCATTTGAAGGTCCTTCTAATGTGCGTGGGCGACGGCAATACATTTGTGCGCGAGCGATAGAGATAAGTAATGAGGGGTCATTGTACGAAATTCTTTCTGCTTCGCGACCGGACTTTACTAAACCCCAACCGATAACTTATCTGTTATGAGTTAGGGTTTTGTACCTTTCTTATATTATGGTATCAGTTAGGGTTTTGTACTTTTCTCAAAGAATACGTACAAAATCCGTTGCTCAAGTATCAGACAACCCTATCAGCTAACTGAGACACGAAGCCACGCGAACGAACCCACTCATACAACCTATGGTAATATTATTTAATCGGCTCTCCGTAATAACTTACGCTCTAACGAATAAATTTGTTGAATAAACAACGCTCTATCGAATTATAGAGAAAATTGGGGTGGTTTGATAAGGATAGTGCTTATAAATGGTGTTTGGGTATCTGTGGTGGGAATGATGGTTTAGATAAGTGTTTTAATGCAAATTAATGGACCAAGGAAGTTAACACATGAATTGAAGGAAGCCCTAGTAGATGAAACAACAGTCAATGATAATGATTAAGATGAACTTCAAGAAAACACGATTGAAAAGTATATATAATTGTAATTTGAATTCGTATTATATTATGCAATAAATAATGTTTTTTCTAACCCAAAAATCTATGTTCTATAATACATAGATAAAGGCGGAATATGATTAGACCATTGACTAAACTTAAGACTTTATGATGTAACATATTCTGACAAATAAATGATTATGATTAGTATAGGAACATTTTTTTGCGTACCTACAGAACGGTGGTAACACTTAAAATATAACGTTTTTACGTTTTAATAGGCTAGCAAAACGAAAATACAGAGTATACAAAATAAGTTCAAAATATTTAAAAAAAATAGAAAAACAGAACACGAACGATCCGCAGAACTTTTGCAACAAATTGATTTGTCAATGTCTTCGTGCCTCATGGAGGGTTAAAATCTATTATTTCTGGCCGGACTCGGATGATCCGTCGTAATGATTGATGCATCAACTTCCGACCCGGAAATACCGGATCTAAATAGATTCCGAAAATATCCGATGTACTTAAATATATTTTTGGAAACATTGTTTTTCCTGTGATTAAGAACTTGGTTTTTCCTTGTTTACATGGTTATTTTTAGTTACGCTAAACGGAAAATTTTGCTGAATCTGGCGTAAGTAAGTAATATTTAACTTGTTACGGAAGAAGATGAAGATGAAGACAAGCCACAACTAATGAGTGAAAAAAGGTAGGTACCGGCGTTTAGCGGGGAAATGGGTAAACGTCATCAGAAATTTTCCCTTTTTTGGCTGCTGACTGTTACTCATGTACCTTGGGAAAACTATGACAAAGTTTTTCTATTGGCCTCCAAATTACAGATTGTTGCTACGCCTGGACCTATACATTATATAAATTAGTTATATAATATAAAATTAATAACGTAAAGTGTTTGAACACAGTCAAACACAGACAAACTAATAAATACAAAATAAATATTATCATCGTAAACTTCATTTTATTTTGTTAGCTCAGTGCCAAGTAAATATGTTTGTTCATTATATTTTTTAATTTAATTTCTTTCAGTTTGAAAAGGACCAGCAATCGGTATTGTACCGTTGTAATTAATTATTGAACAAATAATTAAATATTGTCCTTTAGTCAAAAATAAGAACCTTCCAACCATGAGATTTCAAGCAACGAAGAAACTGTTGGAAGAGTGTATAATATCCCTTCTTATGAGTAAGTAACTATCGCACTTTGTAAACGAAATTAGAGCATTCAATAATATAACTTAGTTCCCAACATTTAAGTCTTTTTTTAAAAGGATCATTAAGGTAGTGGTTAGCTTGTATAGCAATAAACTGTCATGTTAATTTAACCATGGGTTGGGTTAAGAAACGTGCCGACTCGCTAGACAGAATGTGAGGGGGGGGTTCTACAGGGTCTTCTAAACCCTGCACTGCAATTTTTTATTAGCCGGATCGGCAATTAAACAAATAAGGTGAAGGTTTTTTTTGGTTAGGAACGTAAATATTGGCTCCACTGTACTTTATGGGAAGCTTATTATTTTTTTAACGTATAGTCTTTATGCTAACGCTTTTGCAAAATGACAAATCACAGCGAGCAAACGCCTAGTTTTCGAGAACGTTCCACCAATTTTATCTTCCATGTACTCTTTCAAGTAATTGCAGCAGAATAAATACTAGCGTTTTCCCATTAGCTTTGTATACGAAAAGCTCGTATAGCTGTCATTTTCGGACGCCAATATGAACTGCCATTCGGCTGTCGAACTTTGTGCGCGACCGCTGTGATTTGTCCTGTGAGATGTGCAAAAAAACAAAAATGGCCGCCTGTCCCGTGACCAGCTTTGTATTCTGGTAGGCTCGAATTATTTTTGAGCAATTATTGTACCCAGAGTTGCGTGTTTCAGTTTCAAGTGTGGACATTTGGTTTGGTAGACCATCACTGTGGTATTTTTAAAAGAAAAGGGTACCTAGGTAATGCTTATAATAATATGTGAGGTTTAAAAGTATTCACCTAACTACGGTTTAGTTAAGGGGGCTTATTAGGCTGGTCCTATTACGGTGATAGCGCCACTTCAACGTGTAAGCGGATAGGACAATAACCATAGACGAAGGCCCCGTGTTCAGCAGCAGACGTTAATAGACCCTGGTGTCAAAAAATGAACCAAAAAAACATGCGGGGTAGTCTTTGGGGACTGCCGATAGAAGTGATAACTAAGTAACTTGTGAATTGTATATCTATGTACATATATACACAGTATACATATGTATAGCTCATGTCACGCTTTGTGTTCACCCAAAAAGTACACTTATATACACAGTATACATATAGCTCATGGAAAGCGTTCGGTGACTTGACGCGAGTTCCATGTGTTTTGTGCTCAACGCGCCTAAAGAAGTTTTCACTTCAAAATCCTTTCCACAAGAGTATTCCAACGCCTGCGGCGCGCCGATTTTAATCCGTAATCCGTCGTTTAGACACTACCTACAACTACATATATTCTTTCTTATAAATTGATACGTCAAGCGGGGGGCACAATCGACCCCCAGAAACATCTATCACGCCGAAGGGCTAATGATTGATGAGATTCACTGACCGCTTACGGGTCCGTCGAACCCCGTTTATATTCGGCTCTGATTTGTGATTTTTGCTGGGTTCGTGAAAATTGTGGATCATTTTCGGGGAAATTACTCGTCTGATATATATGACGGGGCAGAACGCGTGACCCTGAATCTTGGATGTGAGGTTGACCCTTTACCTTATTAGGACACGGTTATTTGAGCAAATTGCGTAAATATAGCGATCTGAAACACTATAGCTTTCTTTTGTTTTGAATACGATTCCTGTGATTCTTTTTTCTTTCTTCCGCGAAGATTTTAAAGGGAGAGTACGAGCTGTGTCTTCTTTTGTCCATGTTAACAGCTTGGCTAAAGCAATTATTAGCAGTATAGTAGAGGCATGAAGGAACAGGGTGTAAAGTTCACTCATCCTCTACAGAAAGGGGAGGATCGTCCGACCAGACGGGTGCCGTATCTGGTGGGCAACTGCCCAACGATTGATGTCAGAAAGTTATATATATGCTGATCGCACGTTAAACTTTGCTTTAGGATTTGTGTGACGACAGGTCTTTGATGCGTAGTTCGCATGTGGCGATGTAGATGGGCGACCCAGTATCATCTTTCCAGTAATTAAACACGTTCAAAATCTAGTCGCAATTTTATCTCCGCGACAGTCAATGTCAATTGTTCTTTTCGTGTATGTGTTCTTTCTTTGCGTCATGTTTACCGCAAATAAACGTATTTTCTTTCTTTCTTTCAAAACATCTATGAAAATTTGAGGTATTTTTGACAGATTAAGACTGAGATTAGTAGTTAGGAATGATACCTGGGTAAAAAAAAGAAATTCTAATAAGTCCGTCAGTTACATAATAAAAAAATATTAGACACGTATTTTTTGCTTTATCATATTAATAAAAAATATTTAGATAAAACGCATTTTAAGTTACGAAGTGGGAGTCGCTACGACACAAGTAAGTATAAAATCTACATACTCGTGACGTCATGGAACATTTGAACTCAATGTATCGCCGTAATATTTAGATTACCTAAAACAAGAAAAAAAAAAAATAACAATCCCAATGACGGACTAAAAAAAAGTTTTTTGTCTTCATCCCTATTGCCCCACAGATATTGTTTTCTTACATATATATAAAAAAGAAGTTTTATAGTAGTGCAGTAGAGGTGGCTTTTAACAGTAAACTTTTGGTCACAGCTTGCATTTTCAAGTTCATTTCCAAGAACAAGCGCTCTCTGCTTCAAATTAAGCTGTTATTCCCAACTAAAATGACAGCGTACAAGCGACCATGCAACAGGAAGGATGTAAAGCAAGCTAATATTTATCGTGGGACACTTGTTGAAGTCTGCGTTGTTCAGTTTTGTACAGAGGACACATAGCCTCCTTGTCACACGAAGAAGAGAAATTTTCGTGGTCAATGTACTTTGGAATTAATATAGCAGAAGTTAGTTTTCTTACTGAATAGTTAATAGTTACGAGAAAGTTAATTTTAATCAAGATCTGGCAGTTCGAGTAATTTATGCGGCCTACCCAAATGTCCTTTCTATGGTATTGTTTGTCGAATCGTTGAGCTTTTTAAGTTCTGAGTTGAGCTGCACGATTACGGACAAATGCGTGTAATGACTGGACAGCTCCACTCAATCTGTGTAGTTCTTTCCAGAAGAGACCATTTCATTCACTAATCTGCATGGTCTTCACGTGTTCTGACTAAGATTATGTCTGGACTTTAAAAAAGACTGTGACCTCTGAGTTTGTTTCGGCCTTTCTTCTCAGAGTAGTCAGATAGGAAACGCCAACCTCATCTAGTTTTTAAAATATTATTGACGTGTAAAAGTGTTTGTATATACCTATTTACAGAAAAAAAAAACATTCCAATTGTTTTTCCTTTTGCAGATGTTTTACTAGTAGCTCATACAAAAATATAGGTCATCTACATAATAAAAATCTTAAATCATTCACGGACTGACAAGGCACAGGCGACACAGCCCAAACCACTGGGTGTAACATGAAACATGTTTTTTTTTACAAAAACTGCTATACGTAATGGAGGTGAGCACTAAGGAAGGATATTTGAAAATTCGTCCCCTAAAGGGGTTAAGTTAAGGTGACGAATGTTTCAGTCGGGGGCTGCATTGAAGAGTGCTTAAGTACCCCCGTAACCCTCGGTACAAGTGTGCGAGGGGACATGGAGTGGATTAAGTCAATAGAAGTCTGACAGACTGAGGACATCCATGAGGATTTTCACCCCGTTAACAAAAAAAAAGGTGATGAATGTTGGTGTGGAAGTTCTTCATATTAGGCGATGGGAAACACCATTGGACGTCAATCAATCTGCCACGCCTTTTGCCAACTATGTTGGGGTCGGCTTCCAGTATAACTGAATGCAGCTGAATACCAGTATTTTACATGGCGCGACTGCCTATCTGACTTCCACAGCCCAGTAACTGGGAAATACGATACCGCTCGCTTGGTGAGCCTGGTTGTGAACTTTCGGGCTTCTGACGACCCGTAACGACTGTCAAAGATCCACGAATGACAGCCGGGACTTTCCGAGGCACGGAGGAGTATCTCTGTAAAGATGGTAACTCATCCACGGAACAACCCCGACAAGCGTAGCTTAACCCGGTGCATCGATCCATGTCACTGTTATACGCGAAGTTTAAAAAATATTTTCCCGACTTTAAGTAAAAGATTAAAATCTGATAATATATTAGAAGTGATGGAACAAAGCCTCTAAAAGGGAGATTGACGTCATAATGGAACAGCCTACCCAAAAATCGAAAGAAATAATAAATCTCCTAATAATCTGCGACAAATTGGAAACTTAATCCGTGTTATAGAGCAAAATTCGAATGTCTCGACCTAATTTATATTTTAAAACGGAAACGAGTCGTGAATTACTCGACGGTGTAGATATAGGCCAACCGAGAAATTACGCTAAAATGAAATGCAAATTATACAAATTTATTATTATCCTGCGGTCAGAAAAAATGGAAAATCCTCGAGAGAGAAATACAGGAAGTGATTAATAAGAGCCCTCCAAGATTTGGAGGGTATGCAAAAAAAACTTAATAACTTATAAGTTATTATACTTTGGTAGGGGGATTATTATACTTAGGTACCTATACTTAAATTGTTAAGGCGAAGAAATACATAGCCGTAGATAAAATACATACGAAGACATTTACGTACGATTTGAAATTGCATTTTTTTTTTCACTTTTGGCAATTTGTCAAGAACATTCATGAATATCATCTTCTTCAATTCTTCATCAATCTTCTTGCTGCTGTTGTGAGTGACTTCATGCGAGTAACCGCCATACGTAGGTACGTAAGGCGCATGCGTTTGTCAGCCTCCTAGTCTATTCTCTTTGCCTAGATCCCGGCCTAACTAGATGTCGTTGTACGTCATTTCACTGAAGCAAGCGGTTTGGCATCAGCTAGAATGTATATCTACAGATCAATAACTAGGCAATGATGCTTAAAAGCGTTGTTTGAGATGATGGAGTGAGATAGCGCTATGTGAGAGCTTAGTGGCAGAATGAGAGAAAACACTTGAAGCTTTTTGTGATTGGTGGCAGCACAAATGGTTGATTGTTATGTCTGCAATTGTCTTGTTTGGATTCATTAGGTATTATAATTATTATCAACGACGGAACGTAACAATTATACATAACTTAAAAGACTTTTCATTTCACAAACTCTGAAAGTAGTGTTTGTTTGATCCGAGTTGCGGGTGGAAGACGCTGCTCCCCATCTTTGGGCGGGAAAGACTCATAGTAATTGCTTCCCTCTCTAGAGCGGGAATGAATTTTAAAAATAGAATAAAATTTGGTTAGGTAGTCGTCTACGAAAACTTTAAATAGGTAATTAAGAAAAATTACGATTAAATTAAAAATTAAATGCTGCGGTCTTGTGAGTGTATACAGCCAGTGTGAATTAAAAAAAATACCTAGCAGGACGGCCTGCGGCGCCGGTGTGTTCCATGATTTAAAAAATTGTTCTAACTTCTCAATTAATTTTAAATAAGTACTCCATTACTCATTTTATTAGTATCAATAAATATTATAGAAAAACTACAATTTTTTACTTTCCTTATATTCGAAATGAAAAGTAGAGTGTTTAACACAGGTGAAAGTCATCAATGGAATTCATTCCTTTCGACCCTTGTATAACAATCTACTATCTCCATCCGAAATAAGCATCTTGAGTGAATTGACATTCACTACTTAGGAGTAAATATCATTCTAGAAATAATCATTGGTAAGCCAGGCTTTATAGGAACGGCGCATATATACATATTACTAGCATCTGCTCGCGAATTCGTTCGTGTGGAAGTCGTAAGACATCACAATATGCTAAAATAACAGCCACATTTCCCACTTGCGCTATTACTTCGTTTTCGCCCAACGTTCTTTCTGACTTTTTTTCTTATTGCTTGGCTCCTTAGGGCCGTAGCGTGATTGTATATAGCTTAAAATCTTCCTCAAGAATTGAGCTATCAAATACAAAAAGATTTTTTCAAATCTGACTGGCAGTTCCAGAGATTAGCGCGTTCAAACAAACAAACGAAAATACTAACCCTTCAGCTTTATTAATACATTGACGAGCAATATAAAAAAAAACACTAACTTTTAATGAAATTTTTCCGAAACCACGCAAGATTCACGCATGACGCAGCTTCTTGAAGTAAAAAGCATCTTTCAAGTGTATTTAATATAGCGCTTAAAAAAATACCTATAATAATGTTTTTTTTTTTCATGTTGCTAACTTGTGTGGTTTAAGAGATATTTAGATTTTTGTGGCTTGTGGCTTTTTTATATTTCTAGTCAGTACAGTATATCATAATTTCAGCCGAAAGACGTCCACTGCTGGACATAGGCCTCTCCCAAGCATCGCCACTTCGACCCGTTCAGTGCTTCCCGCATCTAGCGGATTAATGCGGCCTTCACAAGGTCATCGGTCTATCTAGTGGGAGGCCTTCCAACGCTTCGTCTTCCGGAATGCGTTCGCCACTCCAGATCCTTTCGGCCCCATCGGCCACCTGTTCTGCAAACAATGTGCCGTGCCCATTGTGCCATTAAGTTTGGCAATTTAAAAGGTTACCTTGGTTCTCCTGCAGATCTCTTTTTCAGATTTCTGATTCGATCACGTAGGGAAACTCCAAGCATAGCCCCCTCCATTGCCCTTTGGGTGACTTTTAGCCTTCTGATAAGGCCCAGTGCAGTATTAATATATACCAAATCATTATTATTATCTATCTGTGCGATAACTTATATAAGTAAAAACAAAGCAAAAGATAATAAATAAGACAAGTAAATAATACAAGATTACTGCGGCTCCCTCATTTGACTTAATAAGAGAAGCTCGCTGGCATACTGCCAACGAGGTACCGACCGGGTCACATAATTTTCAAGTGTTATGTAATTGTTGTCGGAACATAAACTTATCCCAAGACATATATTGTGGACAAACATCTGTATGAAATGGTATCAAGTTCTACAATATTGTATTAATATTAATGTGACTTCTGGAACAAGTTTTGTTGGAAAATGAGGTTTACCTTAAGTGTTAGTAGATTAGGTTTTGTCCGAAATTCTGACAACCAGTCGTTCTCTTACCACGGAGTGTATTACCCAGTAACTGGGTTGTGTAGGTCAGATAGGCAGTCATTCCATGTAAAATACTGGTATACAGTACTGCATCCGGTTAGACTGGAAGCCGACCCCGACATAGTTGGGAAAAGGCAAGGCTAGATGATGAGTTATGTCGTACACTCAGTACTTGGAGTAATTAATTAATGTATTGTCAGCGGAACACGAGTATTTATAAGAAGCTTCAACTTGATAGACCAAGATCAAGTTGTTCAAAATTAGCTTGCAAGGTTTGAACGTAACATCCTATTCTTAACTAAGTCACACGTCGAGTTGAACAAATGCTTCACAGGTCTTCGGATCAAACAATCATTATGTTTCGCATTTTTTGAGAAACTCTCTTCTTTAATCTTCCTGGCTTTAGGCTAGAGCGGTGGGCGTGGTGAGCAAACTCATTAGTCAAAAGAGCCAAATATCAATACAATAACGACTAAGATTTCTTATGCGAGCCAATCCTTTCTGTGTGTCCAAACTGTCTCAATACACTGTCCTTAATCGTTAAAACTCCTATCCTCTTTCTCTCCACAACGCTTGCTAAGATTAACTCGGAACTAAGAAGTAGGATGCAATCATCATCATAATATCGGCTGATAATAATATAATGAAGGCATCTTAATTATTAACAAGTTAACCTTGGAAAGCTTTGAAAGGTCCTGTTAATTTTTGGTGAAAATACTTCGGAAATAAATGTTTGAAATATAGTTTGAATTATGAATAAAACTTGATATCTTGCTTAATGATTGAAAGCCCGAACACCGCCCCGCGCTCGCGTAGCTACGGTCGCACTCATCGACATTTGCACAGAGCAGCACTCTACAGGCCAAAGAGCCGCGGTTTGCAGACCACTGGGCTAGAGCATGATTTTTTATTCAACCCATAGGTACTGTCTCACTGTTGAGAAAAGGTCTCCGCTATACTTTTCCATTCATCTTTGTTTGCAGCCGTTTCCGCCGAATCAGTCAAGAACGAGTAAAGGGCGTCGCGTTTGACCAGTGTTTCTTAGGCCTGCCTCGGTGACGACGCCCGTCTTCCGGCGAATTTATTATACGACGACAAAAATACACTCATGTCCAACGTTATTTGGTATTATTTTAGCATTACTTCTGCTAATAATGCTGAAAGAATGGCTCAGAGGGCAACATAATAATTAAATGAAAAAATCTAAGCGGAAATTTAAACACTCCACTGAATAGAAAAACAATCCAGTATGTACGAGTATTTGCACAACTCCGGGGCATAACACTTTGTGAAACTGGCATGTAGATTGTAGGTAGTGGTATAAACCGTTAGCATTTTCATCTAAATACGCACGCACGGAGCTGAAATTCGGGTGTGCCTCATATTTAAAATATTGCCTAGCCAATCGGTGAATGTCTGTCGAAACACACATTTCCCATTTTTGTCGACCGGGATTGCTTTTCAAAGCATGATGTTTTGATCTAAGTGCTGGAGAACTGTATTTTATTGGCATTGGTTGGCTGAAGGCGACAAACAAAAGGTATTTACAAGGCAGATGTGGCCCCTCGCCCGGAGACGAACATATAGTGACCTTATTGGTGAAAGATTAGGTGCGTAGGACTCGCAACCGGCATGCGTGTATGACGAGATGTATGGACGTAAACGAAGGAAAAGGGGTATGTAAGGATCGTAGACGGTGGCGTTAGTAGTCTGACCATCATAAGAATAATTGTCAGCCAACGACATACACAAAGCCACCGCTAGTTTATTTATGTGGTTGGCTGAGAGTGAATCGTCATTATTTGTTCATTGATAGGCCTGATCTTCCAAACTCTTCTACTTTTAACGAGTAAGCTCATGGTTCCTGAAAGGCTAGGTAGGAATTTCATTTAATCTATTTTCACATCAGATATCAATTGATAAGGTTTTGTTGATTAGGATAACCGGTTACAACAGCTACACGTCCGTCTTTGAGTCACAGAAGTCGATGTGTAACAAACAACTTAATCGGTCACTTTTCACGACATTTTAAAAATAATCTAGAAGAGGTCGGCGTTTCCTATCTGACTACTCTGAGAAGAAAGCACGAAACAAACTCAGAGGTCGCAGTCTCTTTTAAAGTCCATACTTAATCTTGGTCAGGCCATATGAGGACCATGTAGATTAGTGTCTAAAATGGTCTTTTGGGGAAAGAACCACACATATTTGAGTGGACCTGTCCAGTCAGTGCAAGCATTTGTCAGTAATCGTGGAGCTCAACTCGGAACTTAAATCCATTAGATTCAGAGCAAATTGGCTGTGACAGTGACAGACAGACAGACACATTGCACGAGTGATCCTATTAAGGTTCCGTTTTTTCATTCGGACATACGGAACCCCAAAAAAAATGCCTACCTCACCAGAATTAAAACTTCGGTTCAAGCTATTTCAGTTTACAATTTCAACTACAACTCAGAATTTGAGCGCAGAATTTCTCGTTTAGCTTTGTGATCCAGATAATGAGTTCATCGTCATGGTTCAACGGATTCAATATTATTGCCACGAGCTCTCGATTATTCAAACCGTTTGCCTTATATCGATCGATTCGATAATCTTAACAGGAATCACATCCATTATATAATTCTTAGAAACTTAAGGGGTAACATTAAATACCAAATACCATTAAAAATATAAAATACTTGAAATACCGAATACAAAAAACTATTAATGAACATTGCTCGATAATAAACAAGTTTAATAAAGTAAGCAAACTAAATATTGATATTTTTGAAATTTTGTTCTAATTGAAATTATGAAAAAGATGCAAAATATGGTTTTCGTTATACAGTAAACAATAAACAAATACATTTTAGGCATAAATAACATTTTGTAGTTTGCCAGTTAATCATCTTTCTTTAACCATCGAATAATTTCAAATATACTTACCTAAACGAGATATTTTCCAAATTTACGAGACAGATATGTATGGTTGCCCCAGAACAGACCTACATTCTCCCTCCTAATGAAATTTCACCACACCCTTTCACACCGAAACGAAGAAAATTGAACCACAACCGGAAACAGTAAAACGTAAACTACCGTCAGTTTCCTACCCCACGGACGCATAACGTCGCCTCGTAAGAAACGAAACAATATGTATACTTGGCCAAACTTAATCCGCACAGCGTCAACATAAAGTTAAATTATCTCGGAATTAGGTTCGCGATATATGTCTTTACATAACCTCATGTTTAACATGGAGGTAAATAAAAATGGCGGCATGGGCTCATCGCGTTCCTTATTGGAGTAATTGGTCTTTATGACCACAGAGCAGATTGGAGCAGTTAGACAATTTTTAACCTACTGTCCAATGTTCTTCACTGACATCGGTGAAGGAAGGTGGACTTATTTATTTATTTATATATACTTTATTGTATACCAGAAAATACATAGTAAATAATAAATTACTGGACTGGTGACTTATAGTTAATATAAGTCTGAAATCACCAACCCATCTCGAGCAAGCGTGGTGATCAATGCTTTTGCCTTCTATGTATGATAAGAGGCCTTTGCCCTGCAGTGGGACAATAATGGGCTTTGTTTTTTTTTAATACTGGCGTTCGGCAAACATATGTCAACCATTATTTGTAAATTGTAGCTTATCACCAAATGGCCACTGGGTTTCTGAAGACCTAAAAGACAGTCTGGATTTTGAGCTTGAGCGCAGGGCGTTGGCTGTCCGGTGCAATATGTTGGCACGCAGATTTGCGAAATGCACGACTGAAGTAAAGGCTACACTATTTACAGCGTACTGACAGTCGTTGTATACATGCAGTCTGTGGGTTAACTATACGCAGAGGGCATACAGTGCCCTGCGCGTACAATACAATACAATAATGTATATAAGGTGTTGATGGGGTTGCCGCGCTACTGCAGTGCATCCAGCATGTTCGCAGAGGCGAGAATAGATGGCTTTCACGCCATCATGCGCAAGCGTTACGCTTCCATTATGCGCAGGGTACGCGCCAGCCCCAACAGCACCCTTTGAATTTTTATTCAGGCATTTAATAAAAAGCATTTTTCGTTTATAAATTTCGTACTCAAATACCATGTTGCATACTGAACTGGAAAATTGTTTCATTTATTGAAATGACTTGTTCAGTCTGTGATTAAATACAGCTTTACTGGTAAATCTATGTACCAAAGTACTTCATATTCTACTATTTAATGTATCGTTTTAATAGCTGTCATGAGCAAACAATAGCGAAACGCAATAATGGACTAATAAAGCGACCGCATGTCACTATAATATCAATTGAATTGGTAATAAATAACTAGTCATTAAATATACATCAATTATATTTAGGTAAATGACATAATATCATTTGTGTTAAATATGACACAAAGTCATAATCTGTATGGAGAGAATACACAAAAATATTCTTAATTTTTTGTAATATAACGACGTCATAAATTGGACTACTGGTCTTTATTACTCTGTGGTATATTCAATATTTTGCATATTACTCCTCGAGAACCTCATTTTGATTTTAAAATGTTTTTAAGAAGGGCTTTATGAGTATTTTTATTATTTTACAACAGGTTTCATAAAAGTGATATTTAGTTAAAAATAATAGGTAGTAACCGTTTACATAACTATTTTTAAGGTAATTAATTGAAGTTCTCATCAAATTAAAGTTTCTCGCGACCTCGTAGAATAGAATAGAATTCTCTTAATTATTTTCTAGCTTTCGCACGCGATAAAAAGTATCCTATATGTTAATCCACGTTATAAACTATCGGTCTCTGTTCTGTGATTGATTAACAAACCACCAAACACACAAACATACAAACTTTCAATAATATTAAGAGGATAACAAACGAATTACAGATATAAATGTAGACATTTTAAATTGGGTCACCACCTATGAAATTGGCGTTTTTTTTTCTCACAAATAAAGAACCTTGTCACTTCTATGATTTAAAATATTCATCAATTGCTTGGTATTATATCGAATAATGACCATCATCATCAGACAACTACCGATAGTAAAAAAAGCTTATTACTTATAGTTTTATAAACATAAGAAATACCTTAAAAATTACTCCTCATTTTGTTAGCAGAAATTACCACTATTTGTTTTAACTTAGCCAAAACTTATTTTTGTCACTTAATCTAAGTGGTACATTACGTCATCTTAGTTTTTAAACATTAGTGCATAAAAGTTTTAAAACATGTGTGTTCATGGTTGTTAAATAAATTAAGAAAATGTTAGTATGAAAAATGCATCTTCTTTAAAATTCTCCATACAAAACGCTGATTTCATAGGTCCCCGGACCTAATATATAGGTGATCGCTAAAAGCATCTCTATATGTGGAATCTGCACCTTAATTGCGTAACACATTTTCAATCACAATTTGAGTCATTTTGAAGCATATCGCTAATCCATTGCTTCATATGTTCGAAAAATTTGTCTGCTCAATAACGTTGTTCATTAATGGCGTTATTAACGCCATTAATGTTGTTCAACTGTCAAAATGAAAGCCGTTGCTCCTGTAAGTGTGTTACGGAATTATTCCGCTGATACTTATATTCTAGCTATTGTCAAAGCAATAAGACAGTCTTAATACGCAATAAGAAAAATGTAAAACAATAACACTAATAAACTTTACGACATTAACCTAAAGCCATACGCACACGTGCGAAACTCGCCTACGCCTAACAAAACACGTGACAAAAACTTACTCACTAACAACATCATCGTACTAAGTGACCGGAGACTTCTTGCTCCTAATCTATTTACTTTCTCCGCTACTACAAATTATTGGACGACGTCTACGGTAATCTAATAACGCAAAGTGTAGCCTAGGCTTTAATAACGTGTGGGCTAAATCTAAATTTGGTACAGAATAAAATTTGTGTTCGGAATAAGCATTTCTTGGGCTGAAAATGAATGTAATTTTTTCTGAGGCGGCTTTTTGCTGGTCCATTTGGTTTGAAGAAGTTCTCTTTGTAGTTTTTACACCTCATATTTCTGGAGTATTTTCTGTGTAAGTAAAGGTACTGCGGTTACTTTTATGAAAGAGAGGTACATTATTACTTGAAGATACTTTTTTTTTTGCAAAATCGTAAGGTCATAGATAGACTAGAGAACTTTACCTACATTTCATTGAATTAGTTTAATTTTTCAAGTATATTGTTCTACTTCACGCCTACACTCTATAGATATCGACAAAAATCGAGTGATAAAACAGTATCCTCACACGTATCATTCTACATCTTCTGTTATCCCCTAAAGGAAAAAGGTATGCGTAAAAGCCAAACCTCACACAAACCCAATAGCAATCATTTCTTCCAATAAAGCATTCCAAACTGCATATTGTTATCAAAATTATCCCTTATTGCTCCACTCCGCATAAATCACGGGCAAGATTAGGAAAAATACCGTTATCAGTGTGTCTTGGCTTTATTGTCCGTGAAGAAATATTGCCTTCGCCTTAAGTACTTCCGTTTAGCGCTGTGTGTCATAATTTGAGGGTATTTGTGTTTTGTATACCGTGTGGTTGGCTTTTGTAGAGTCAGCATAAAAGGGATTGTTCGAAGTGGTGAAAGTTGATTAACAGAGAGAATTAGGTTGGGATTGTTGTTTGTTCTGTAAAGGTACAATTCTGACCGCAGCAACGGCAACTGCAAGCGATGTGTCGCCGGGACCAGACTGGTTTCTATGTATTCTTATGTATTTCTATGAAGGCGAGGTGTTGCTACGGAAGGTAATTTATCTTAGCTAGCGACACCATAGAGAATCCATATGAAATGAGACCAGTCGTGTCGCCTGTAGTTGCCGCCTGCGGTTGGCTACGGAATGGTACCTTAAGACAGACGATGCAGTAAATAAAATGTGTTTATTATTAGTATTTATTCATTTCTGCACATTTATCATCATCTGCAAAAATAAATTCGTCTATTATGTTACTTTTGCAAACGATTTTTGCATAATACTGGAACTGCTGGAAGGCTTTTTTGCACCTTTCAAAATCAATACCCCTTTACACGAGACAACCAATTTTAAAATCAAAGATAGGCTCCAACAATCAACTAATTTAAAAACCGAAATATTCCTAACTTTGGCTGCTGTCCGTACATACGAGTATTTGAAGGGAGCCGGGTGTTTTTTGGTGTAAGACGAAATCAGGGCCGCGTTGTATGTTCTCGACTTTATTACATGTACGTGTCATCGGGAATACTAATCTTGTTACGAGTATATTACTAAAATCTGGGTTTCAGTATGAGTTACGGCAATTGTTTTGGGAGGTTTTGGAGCTATACACGTATTCAAAAGCCGAAAAAGCTAAGGTAGATAGTCATCACCATAATTTCAGCTGAAACACGTCCACTGCTGGACATAGGCCTCCCCTTACCACCCTTCGACCGGCTCAGTGCTTCCCGCATCCAGCGGATTCTAGCAGCCTTCACAAGGTCATCGGTCCACCTTGTAAGAAAAGGCCTCCCAAATGCTACGTCTTCCGGTACGCGGTTACCACTCCAGAACCTTTCCTCCCCCATTGGCCATCTGTTCTGCGAGCAATGTGCCTGCCCACTGGCACTTAAGTTTGGCAATGTCGGTTACCTTGGTTCTCCTGCTGAAACTCCAAGCATAGCCTAGATAGATAGATATACTAATTTTATGAATGTGAAAGTAACCTTTTTACACCTTAACGGCTGCACGGATTTAGATTAAATTTGGCACACAGGTAAACCGGGACTGGGGTCCACATCCCGTGGGATGATTTCCGATAAAAACGCGCGTGAAGCCGCCGGCATAAACTTATCTATACCAATGATAAAGCTGAAGAGTTTTTTTTGACGTGAAACCGTCTTTTCGCTCGGAGTACTGGTAGTAAGTATTATTTTAATTAAATTAAGTTAAGTTAGTATTATTATAAATATTTATGAACGTCAAAAAAAATTAAGATTTCTATCGCTAATAACTACAAGACTTTTAATGCTTAGAGTAATGGTTGAGCACGCAAAAGATAGGTCGTATTTATAACAATTTTGAGGCAGGTTATAATTTGCTTATGACGCCACATCGCGAGGCAGGGACCCTGTGTTTTTTACTAGATGTCAAAATTCCAATTAGTATAGTGCAAAAACGTGTTCAGTTAGAACGGGGGTAAAAACGCTTGAAGTTAACAATAGCAAATTAATTTCATATGTAGACTCATATCGGCCGTAAATCTGCTCAGAACTGAAAAATATCACAATCGATGACAGCATGCATCATTAGGAATGCAATGGACATAATTTTTTGTAATCCGTTGTAAATATTAAACAACATCGTTAGAGAAATTTGTTATTATTACATCACACGTTTTCTCGAAACTTTTCGGCGCTGGCTCATACTGCGCCTAACTAATTTTTTGTTTGTTTGTTTGAACGCGCTAATCTTCAGAACTACCAGTCGGATTTGAATAATTCTTTTTGCATATGATAGCCCAATTCTTGAGAAAGGCTATAGGCTATTTAACATCACGCTAGGACTCTTAGGAGACGAGCAAAAGGAAAGAACGTTAAGCGAAAACGCAAGTAATAACGCGGGCAGGCGATGCGAAGCGACGGGGTGGATCGAAAGACAAATATGTTTCACGGGCAGGAATTAGTAGTCGTAGCTCCTACTGTAATAAAAACTCAAAAACGCTGAGCAGGTCCCTCAGTGTTTTTGAGTTTTAATGGGAATCGAACCTTTTGGGTTTGATTCCCAACGCTCGGCATTCGTGTTTGCAACTACTAGCTGGACTAACGAGGCTTCACAAGATTACTTACTTTTAAGAGCAATTTCTCAGAAAGCTTCAAGAGTACATTAAGAAAATATAATTTAACATTAATACATGTATAAAGATGGCGACCAAGTTCCAGCTCGCAAGACCGATGGCCACCATGCTCATTCTTTAATTAATTAATTCACTAATTACTTCTCAAGTCTGTAAGTGTAATTAATTAGTCACTCGACGTGACTCGCCACTAAAAATCTTAGCGACTTTTATATGGCGTGTTATTTTTTAAAGAAGAATGTTATTTCGTCATAATTTTTGTAACTTTGTTTTTTTACTGCCTCGTTGGTCTTAGTGGATGCAAGCGTTACTGCTGAGTATGATGTCCTGGGTTCGATTCCCAGGTCAGGCAAAGTGTTATTGGGTTTTTCCATCTGGAATTTCTCAGTAGCAGCCCGGAGTCCAGATTTGTGTCCAGTTGATAGCTATAGGCTCGCCCCCTATTACATGGGACTTAAACATAACTGGTGAAAGGTGGGTGTACTATAGGTACACCTCTGACTAACCCTTTGGGGAAACAAGGCGTGATGTTATTTTTATTTATTTATTTCAGACATAATCCTAGTCCATAGATTTACACTCATACATTTAAATTATATACTATTTAAAATTATAAACAGATAAAAACCTAAAATAAAATTGTGTTTAATTAAATTTGAATATTCAACAACTCATAAAAAAATTATTAAAGTTGTCAAGAAATTAAAAAAAATGTCAGAATCGTATAAAAAATAAAATGTCAAATTGTAAAATGGTATAAAAATGTCAAAAATGGAAATTGTGTAATGTATGCTAATTTGTATCTTTGTCATGGTATTTTTGTACTAGTCTGCTGGGAACGGGTTTTTTTTGTAAAACAACAAACTACATGCATTTTGATATTGGTATTCACGTTTTTGTCTTTGTTTAAAATAGTATTTCTGTAACTAGCAGTGGGCAGCATATTGCTCGCAGAACAGATGGCCGATGGGGCCGAAAGGTTCTGGAGTGGCGACCGCGTAACGGAAAGCGTAGCGTTGGAAGGCCTCCCACAAGATGGACCGATGGCCTTGTGAAGGCCGTAAGAAACAGCTGGATGCGGGAAGCACAGAACCGGTCGAAGTGGCGGTGCTTGGGGGAGGCCTATGTCCAGCAGTGGACGTCTTTCGGCTGAAATGATGATGATGAGGTATTCCGATACCGTAGATTAGATTTCAAATAATTATTTATTTTTTATTGAAACACCTTCTATGTTCTATGTTATGGGGTGGTTATTCCAACCAGCCCACCTCCCTCCAGAAGGGAGGTGGCCTGTATTGATGGATTTAAACACCTTAAATCATCATAGCAGGTTGCCCTAATGCGATAGTTATGTTCATATATTATCTATCAAAAAACCTACTTAATAATATAGTTATAAAATATGTACTATTTATAACATGCTGTCTTCAACTGACTATACATACACTAGCTTCTGCCCGCGACTTCATCCGCCAGCCTATAGATAACCTTCCTGCAGAATTGGGCTATCCAATGCAAAGATAATTTTTCAGATCCGACTGGTAGTTCCGGAGATTACCCCCTATATACTAACAAACAAATTTTACCTCTATATAATATAATTATTAGTATTAGTATATTAGTATTAGTATAGAGGATACAGAAAATTCCAAAGTATATGTAAATAAAATAACAACCCCTACAAAACAGCGCCGTTTTCCGTGAGTGCTACATTACCCCTTTTAATATTTACCATAAGATAACACCACGCCTGTAATTCCCAAAGGGTTAGGCTGAGGTGTACCAATATTTAACTAAGAACTAAACCCCTTCATGGCAACACTTCTCTACTTAGCGAAACCTTTCACGCTACAGAAACACTACAAACATTACGTGTAAACCAACACTATTGTTCACGATTTCTAAGAAGTCTCCTACTTGAACTTTCATCGAGGGCCAAAGGTCCGGTTTCGTGTAAAAAGGTGCAAAAAGAAGGCGGCCATTACAAGACTCGCACACATACATAAAAACCGGCCAAGTTCGTGTCGGACCACGCACAATGAAGGATTCCGTAGTTGGAATGAAATTATCCTAAAAATAAACTTAACATTGTATTTCAAAAACTTGTTCTCCCATACATCGATATTCTTCACGATCAATTCTCCAACTGCAAATGTAAGTTAGGAATCGCATTTTTTTGTGTGATAAAACTACTAATTAACTATTTTCGGACTTTTTTTTTACTTGTACTGTGAGAACTTGCTTTCTGCCAAATTTTATGATTCTAGGTCAACGGGTAAGCATCCTATAGGTTTTGATTTATTTGCAAATATCAAAATATGTCCTTTTTATGGCCGTATTATTTTTTTTGAGCTCCATGGGACTGCAGACCTACGTATTCGATATTAATTTTAAATTTATACTTCCACGTGTTCCTCAGAAAAAGGGTCTTGACAGACAAACGGACGGACAACGAAGTGATCCTATTTTTGAAAGGTTCCGTTTTTTTCCTATTGAGCTACGGAACCCTAAAGACAAATATGGAACGTCGATACGTACAGCCACGGTACGATAAGGTTAAGCAATTTTCAAACACATTCCTTTAGCACAAAGTGAGTACATGACAACCTATTGGATATATAATTTTCACTCTATGTCAAAATCAATCAATCAGCCTTATAGCCTTGTTTCCAACAATCTTGGGTTTGGCTTCCAGTATAACCAGATACAGCTGCATACCAGTAATTTACATGGAGCGACTGCCTATCTGACCTTCAGACCCTAGTAACTAGGTAACACGATACCCCTTGGTAAGACTAGTTGCCAGACATTTGGGCTTCTAACTACCCGTAACGACTGTCAAAAATCTACGAATGACAGCCCGGACCAACAGCTTAATTGGCTTTCCGAGGCACGGAGTGATTTCGGTATGTAATGGATGGTCACCCATCCACGGACCGACTTCGGCAAGCGTGGCTTAACCTAAAACTCGACCTCATTTGTTATTATATAGCCTCATTCACTGGGAAGTAAAAAAAAATACTTACAGTCCGGCCGTCGAGGGAATGTGCTCCTGACACCTGACAGTTGCACAATGTTTAGTAGTAATAAGGATCAAATTCGCAAAACACATTTTCGTTAGTATGAAACCGACAGGTGTCAAGAACGCATTGTTTCGACGGCCGGACTGTAGAGGTGCATAACGTTTTCGTTCCACGGCTGTTAAGAAATACATACACAAAGCACACTCATGTGAAATAAGTTCCAAAGGTTGTTGGTAGTTTATGCTCGCCTGGTACAAAACGTCGTTTTACGCAGGTGGTTATATTTTAGCTTATCATCCCTTCCGCATGGCTTATGGCTAAATAAACATATATAGAAGGTACGAGTATAATGTAATTACTTTTTATTTTATCCAAAAGGCAGCAATAGGGACTAAGTAGGTCGTAATTATGCTTATCGACGTATCATTTCAAAGATGGCAGCCAATTTCAACGTGTGATGCGATGGTTATAGTTAACGTTTCTTAACTGCAAAGACTTTCTAGCAGTTTGTTTAAATGTGTATTTTTTTCTGGCTTTAGAGAAGGTTATCCATTGTCAACCAGTTTGGAAAAACAAAAGCTACTTCTTATCCGACTTTACAATTTGAAATCCGTGAAAATACGGATCTAACCGTATTTACAAAAGCTACACCCACAACTCAAAACTGTCTAAAATAAGTTAAATTACGAACAACTCTTCCAAAGTAAACTTTCAACCGGAGCGTTCTAAATTCAAAAGTATCAAAGTGCTGCCGCCATTTTTCGTAGCAACGTATTTACAAATTCAGGGCTGCCAGTGTTTGCCAATTTGCCAGCCACCGTTCACACCTGTTGTGAACTTTTAGTGTTACTGAGGCGGTTTATGTTTCCCTAGTAAAGTATGTGGGGTAGTACATTATGAAGGGTAGTCTTTAGAAATAATCGGGTAGAGAAGGTTTTGTTGGTACGTTGGAAATATGTTGGTCATCTGTGAAACAGTGTTGTTCGTTATTAATACTAGGAGTCGTGAAATTGCTCACATTATATTAAGGAACTTGTAACTAACGTTATGTTGTTACTCTGCTATATACACCTCTGCTTACCCTTCGAAGAATACAGGCATGATTTTGAAAGGTACTAAAATGGCCTTGCCTTGGACGACATAATTTCCTTAAAGAGGATGCTGCTCGTAACATCTTGGGGCGGCAGCCTCGACATAGATAGCGATCGCTATACGACCGAATTCGGTCGAAAAGTCCTAATGTCGCCCCTCCACGGTCAAATTTGCTTGCCACGGACTAAAAAATCACGTGCTTCTGAAGTACGTCACGCGCGTCTAGTGACGCCATTAAGACTTTGCGACCGAATTCGGTCGTGTAGCGATCGCTATCCATGTCGGGACGACCGCCCCTGCACACTTCCATCTGCCGATAATCGTATCACTTACGTACAACCGCGATCACTGGCTGTTGAACAGTTTTCAACCTTATTAATAAGGGTGATAGATAGGTGGTCAACCGCCATTAACCACGGCTGTACATAAAACTCGTTAACCCTTGGTTCTCGATTTATTATATCGAATCTTAAACCTTCATCAAGGAAAAAACTGTAATGACTGTGTGTGAACTACAAAAAAAAATGAATCGAGGGTAATATAACAATATACTGCTCTCATTTAGCAACGCAAAGATTGATTTGCCTTCGTTTGGCCAACCCGTTGGCAACCCTAACAAATAATGTAGCTGTCAGGTTTCTAACGACTTTGCATAAGTATTGATTTGTTCACTAACTAGTTATTAGGTTAACGTCATTTTAAATTTCGTTTGTTTTAGATCAAAGTGTTGTAGGCCTACATGTTTATTCTTCCTAATCCTAACGCCGAAAATATACGGTTCACTTTTTATTTTTATTTAAACAAAATTAAATTAATTTGATTGAACCATGCCTTGATGGCGTGGTACGTTGCGTTGCGTTGTTTCTGAAACCTACGTTAGCTTCAACATTTTTGTATCTTACTAGCTGACCCGTCAGACGTTCTCCTGTCAAAATTTCGATTTCCATTTTTTGGCTGTTCCTTTGGATTTTTCCTAAACCAACCCAGGATTCAGTTAAATAAAACAAAAACAAAAAAAAAAAAATTGAATCGGTCGAGTCATTTTCGAGTTTTGACGAGACTAATACACGGCAATTGACTTATATATATATTATATACATATTAATATATTATCTTATATCATACAGGTGGAAAAATAGAGTTGTTAATGGCATTTCCAAAAATAAAACAATTTTGATGTTTTCAATGTTGAAAACATCGTTTCCATGGTAAGATTCATCATCATTATGATTGTTTTTGGTAGCTTTAAAACTGTTCATGAAGAAATCTATGTTTAAGTGCACACTACTCAGAAGAACTAGCCCTTATAATATAGACTCCCCGTTTCTAAAGTCCTGAAAAAACCTCTCAATAGTGTTATTGACTTGACAAAGTTAGTTTAGCAAACCAATACTAGGTACCTACTACCTAATTAATAAACTTCGGTAGAGAGCACCTCAGAAACCAGCCATCAACAGCTAAGATAACCTTAACACTTTCCGTGTTTAAGTCAACTCAAAGCATTTATATTTGGGCAAAGTATCAGTAGTGCTGACTACCCCGAGAATACGCATTATTTATTTATTTATTTATTTTATTTGGGACAAAAAACAGTTATACATTACAGCATTTACAAAAAGTAGTTAAAATACAGTCGAAAAAACGTATAACCCACACTATTGTCCACGAAGTGACATCAGAGTATGAAAACGAACGCATGCTAAACGAAAACAAAAACAGAAAAAAAAGTAGAAGTATTAGTGTGTGTGTTATTATTATTATTAGTGGAGTATTATGAAATTTATTTATTTAAATCTCCCTTACAAGTATCATTACCGCGCTATCGCATTAGGTATACACCCCTAATGCGATAGCGCGGTCTTAAAATTAACTAAATTACAATTTAAAATAAATGTATATTTTTAAATTTATATATATTTTTTTTACTACGCGTGTATAATAGAGAGTTTATAAGCAGCTAAACAAACAAATGAAAATCATTATCTTTACATACCTACACTATTCACACGTGCAATCACTTGAGGAAATATAACCATGTGTCTAGTTACAGGTCTGAGCTCAAATGGATGTCTATTCGCCAAAGAAGAAGTTTACGCGCTTTGACCACGCTTTTCTCCCTTCTGAACTCACCCGGGGTGGGTGAGTTCAGTTCCTTCTTATCTTATGTCTCACTTCCAATATCTATGTTCTTCACACGCTAAGAATCTACGTTCTTTCAACAACCTTCTTCTACTCTGTCCTTCTCATACTTCTGACTTTGTTCATTCTTCCTTTCATATTCAGTCCATTCTTCTCTGGAATGCGCTTCCTCTTGATATCAGGACGGCCACCAGTCGGTATGCATTTAAACGGAAATTGCAGAGTTATTTTCAAAACAAATAGTGTAGTCATCTCAATTACCTCATTTCCTTTATCCTTATATATATATATATTTATATATATATATATAATGTAGGTATGTACGTGTATCATAAGTTTATAAACTATATATGTACTTGTGTACCTATTTTATTTATAATTCATTGTTGTCTTTTTAATATTTTTTTATTATTATTATCTCCTCTAAATCGGAGCACCTGCCATCTTATCTCTTCACCACCCTTGGTTGACTGGTAGAGAATGCCTAAGGCATTAAGTCCGCCTTTGTACCTTATTGTGTGCGAGAAGTTTAAATAAATCACTCTGAAGACAAAGTTACTTCCCGCAATAAAATTCCAATTATTTAACAAACAAGTACGCACAGATGCGTACTTGTTTGTTAAATAATTATAAACATTTACAATGGGTTGTCCTGCAGTATTGTTTCCCGTTCTCTGCATAAGTGACAATGGGGACGTTCATAACAGGCGTGGCACTGAACCGTGGCTGAGTTGTGGTAGGTTTTCCGAAAAATTGGGAGGTGGTTCTGTTTTTTATTAATAGCGGAATGTACTTAACATTCCTCTATTAATAAAAACTGGATTGATGGTATGTCAATTGTGAAATTAACGCGTGGATCCAAAAGGTATACAAAGTCCGAAGTGACGGCTATCAAGATAATCTGTTCTAGTCTGCCGTTAAAGAGGCAATACCCCAATAACCCTAGGGTTATAAGGAAGAGGGCAAGAGTTTATGATTGCCTACTTAGGTATAACACTATTGACGTAGACTCACTACTGACGGGTAAATACAAGCGCAATTTTAGTTACAACTATAGGTACATACCAACTACATTGCTGGTAATAAGAAGACAAGGTAAAGCTAGAAAACCAAAAAGAGATCACAGATATGCAATTAGCATATTGAAAAAAAAAACTACTCCATTATTAACGAATTGTCAAACAGAACTATAATCAAGCTAAACAAATATTAGAAAAGTCCTAACTAAACAACGCATATATCATTAATATTGAGTGCACTATAACATAAGGTTACAGTGTCGCCTAATGACAATACACACACATTGTAGATGCGGATAGAAGAACCACGAGGTATCAAGCTTTACTGAAAAGTATGCAAAAAAATAGTGTAGAATGAGCGCTATTTGCGACTCCATTGATATTAATAGATCGTTCTATCCTACACATTAGGTGACTGCAGTACACTACTAAATTCTTGTTCCTAAATAGGCAACATGCATGTCGTTGCGTAATGTGAATAATTTTGCATACAGAATATTTTTTTTCTAACTGAACAGACAGCTGTGCTGCTGGGGAATTTGTTGCGCCACTTCTTTTTCCCAGCTAAAGCACTAGGATGTGGTGAAGGGTGGGCGTTTTGGGAGACTGTCTTAAGTAATTTTGGCGTTCGAAAATTGCTGATTTTCAGCCTAATTTGAAAAAAATACTTTTGATTTCTATTTTGATTCTGTTATATGGCAGACCTTAGTAAAAGTTAAAGTCAAAGTAATTTATTTGCCAGAAACGCGGTACTTACCAAGGATGTTCATACATTTTAAGAATAGATCTACATGTTCAACATAATTATGTTCATGTTCATTATTTATGTTTGTTTGTGTGTTGTGTCAACTCATAGCTATGGCTTATCTTTAAAAGATCATAATTATTTTCAGACCTTATTAACATTTATTATTTTATTCCGTACGGCAACGTCAAGATTTTGAGAAAACCGTGACCTCTGACTTTATTTTGTTGTCCTTTAAGATTAATTCAGATATCAAATTCCAGCGCTATTTCTTCTAAACCAGACCACATTTTACAAGATGAAAGGACTGACATAGCGAAAGAAGTTGGTGACAGACGTGATACCGTTATGGTTGGAACGCATAGTTCCAAATCCATAATGGTAGTGAACATTCTATCCTTGTACCTATTACACCAGTGTGCCGTGGAACTAGCGCTGTGTCGCAGTATATTTTATTTTCTACACTCCACAGTAATTGCCTACCGCCCACAATTCAAGTAGGTACGCTGCAATTCTTTCTACTTTCTCAACAAACCTCATTTGACATTTTATGAAATCGTTACAAAGGTATGTTTCTGTTTCCACTAAAGCATTATGATTTAGATTTATGAAGAACCTGCTTTTAATAATAAGTTGGTGTAATTATGTTACGGGAGCTTGGAAATGGTGTTTCGTTGGATTTCTGAATTATTGAATGTTGTTTTTGCTTTAAAATGATGCCGACAAATTCTTTTCGTGTTTTTATCATTTTATTAAACGAAATGTAGCCGTAAATACTTAAATGTTACTTTATTTATGAACTGCCTAAAAATTTATGAAAGAAAATACTTTTTTTATTATTTTAGCACTGAAAGAAAAATTTTGAGTTCACAATTAAAACCAAACATCAAACAAGCCGACCACGATTAAACTTCAGAAATCCATCGACATTTTATTACACAACGAATTGAAAGCAAACAAGACGCTTGAAAATAACTTCAGTACTGTCAACAACTATAAACACAGGTTTATTGATTCGTGTCTGTCACAGTACACGCTATTCGAACAACTTTATACGACTATTCGAACAAATATACTGGAGTTTGAAATTATGCAACCGTGTTTGCATTGGCTCTCAACATAGTCGTCAATTGTTTAATGCTCTGTAATTGGTCCGGAATTGCCATTACGCAGTTAGAAAGCGTAAAGGCTTGTGCAGACCAGCGCGACTTGTCGCGCGACGCGACACGAACAATACAATTTCTAAGAAAACTTCACAGTATAACAATAGCCGGTGTAGCGTCGCGTGACAAGTCGCGCTGGTCTGCACAAGCCTTAATTATCAATGCTAGTTCGTTTTCTATATGAGAAAGTCCTTGCTATGGTGACAGACAGTAAATATTAAAGAATAGAATGGAGGTACGTTTTCTATTTCATAAAGCGGTTTTCATTTTTTTTTTTTTTTGCAATAACTAGGTTACTTCTTACATCCAGACAGATTTACCTTTTACAACGTTTCATCATACATTTTCTTCATATAGGTTAAGTAAATAAATAATGTCCCTAACAGGACGCACAAAAAACGGTGTCCCACATCAAATTATTTCATAATTAAGGCAGGGCTTACACCTGGTCCCGACTGTCACGGACACAGACGGGTATATGTACTCATATACAATGTTACACGTTGACTGGATGTAGCGTGAGATTTACCAAAACAAAACAAAAAAAAAGAATTTATGTGTTTCATACGGTAGGCCGACAGAGTTCTGCTGGGGTTGCGGGTTTGTCCGAAAGGGATATCGCGGCCCCGGCACACGGGCAACGGAAGGAACACGGGTGGGTTTTAGTCAGTAAAACTCTGACACGCCCTCTCGCTCCGCCCAGAACGGGAGAAGTCATTTGATGATTTCCCAACCTCAAAAAAAAAAAAAAAAAAGCACGACAGAGTATTTTTTTTGTATTGTTTCTTTAAAGGGAGAAATTGAATTCATGAAACACCTCTTAAGGGGCTATTGTACTCATCATTAATCAGGTACCTCTCAACAAAATACACATAAATTTAGGTACACTACGAGTTTCATAGGAATAGAAGCAGGTAACCTGACAAAATTAGAACTTTCTAGAACATATATAAAAGCCATGAAAAGAAAGAAAACCACCCAAAAGCAGTTCTTTTTTTTACTTCTTTACTAGCTTAGCAACCTCCCCTACCTCATTTATTAAACCATCGCAGATGATATTGTGAATTGTGACATAAACATGTAAATATAATAAGTATACATAAAGAACAATTTTTATCACCCGCCTTTATTACAGTGCTTTATTATTTTTATGAAGAACGTGGAGATTAAGGCGGATGTCGACGTGACTTGCGACGTAATAATGTGTTGCCTATCAAATATGTGATCGTTTATAGATGAAGGGAGTGTATCGTGCATGATGACACTTATTTATGATTAAATGGAGAAGGAATTCAAATGGGGTGTTCTTTTTTAGAACAGTGACTTTCAATTTCATGTTGAAGTATAAACTTAAAGGAGTTGCGCTAATGTAGAGCGCAAAATTCAAATTTTCTTACGTTTTTTGCAATTTACAGGTCAGTGTCAGGTTGTATATTGAATAAAATATGATTCGCGGCCGTAACAAATATGGCTTTACAGAATTATAATCATAAGAATCAGCAATACAAATGTTTAAGTCAGAATCATCTTCAAATGTCATGATTTTATGAAATAGTATTCAATAGGATTATATGAACTTAGAGAGTTATATTGATGATTTTTATGATTATAATTCTATAAATAAAATTTTGATACGGCTGCGACTCATATTTAGATCAACATACAACCTGATACTGACCTGCAAATTGCAAAAAACGTAAGAAATTTTTAATTTCGCGGGCTGCCCTGACGCTTTCACCTTAATTGTTATTATTTTATTTAGTACTTTAAGCACACAAATGATCAGAGGAGGACTTCCTAGATTGTAACTAGGCATTGTAAAATGATGAAGCTCACACCTGGGTTTTTAATAGCCTTATGAGATCACTGTGAGAGACAGCATTGGTGACCCAGTGCTAAGCTCACCACGGCCCTCAAAACTGTGTAGGAAGATATCGTTAGAAAAACCGGCTATGTCTTAGTTCCAAAAATTCGAAGACATATGGAATCTACCAACCCGCAATGGGCCCGCGTGGTGGATTACCGCTCCCTCCCACAGAGAGGAGGCATGTCCCAAGCAGTGGGAACATTATAGCTGATTATGCTATGTAGAACTATGAGATCGCTGACAAGTACATATGCTGCCCAATCCCATGTTAGCTCTTGTTATGAAAGAAAGAAAGAAAATACATTTATTTAGCACAGACTAAAAGGCACACAACACAACATATTGTAAATAAAATCCAAATTAAAAAAGAAAGAAAACAAATAAAAAGTGTAAAGTGCGTTCTAAGATATTAGCAGGAAAGTGTGCCTTGCGGCTGCGCCAAATAGGCCTAGTTCAGCAAAAATGCCAAACAACTAGTGCCTGACGCTGGTTTTCAACTGACCTTGTATTAGTCGATTAAAATTACAGCCACAAATAAGCACCAAATTTAAAAAAAAACAAACCAAATTCAAATTAATTAAGTTACATTGCTACTTGACTTCGGGAAACCCCAGTTCAGTAATTTACGAGACGAACTTGTACGTCTATCTAATGGAATAAAACAGTTGAATCCGGTGTATGTCTGTCTGTTTGATCGCACACATCTCCGGAACTTACTGAACGGATTTTCTTGTAGTTTTCACAGGTAGACAGAGATTAATTTGAATATAGGCCTTGTTTTGTAAAATCGGATGATGCAAAAAAAGTTATCGGTATTCTGTTCACGACACGTTGTGCACAATTTCTGAGAGTAACCGAACAAAAAGTACTAGGCTTGCATGAATTCACGTTTAGTTTATTTTGAGTAGGTACTTAAAAAATAAATGCAATTTTTTATTCAAAATCTATTGCCGCGTGTATGAAAGATCATCACTAGACAATGGCTCGACCGATTTGGCAGTTTTTTTTTGGTGTATTCGTAATTTTCTAGAGAAGGTTTGCATGAGAGAACATTTTGGAAAATACACCAGAAAAGTCGGAAATACACCCAGGCGACACCAGGCACGAACTGTCGGTCGATTCTGTAAAAATATTAACGTGAAGCTTAGGTGAAGTGAGCGTGAAGTGAGCTGTCACTGCCAGATAATCGACCGGCAGGATGCTAGGGATTAACACTATTGACAGCTCACTTCACGCTCACTTCACCTAAGTTTCACGGTGATATTTTTAGAGAATCGAACGGCAGCTAGTTTTAAAATATTTACCTGAAAACTGACTAGGTATATTTTTTGTCTAAGCATAGTTATACCGTATCACACGAAGGCTGCTAAAATCCAAAAAACTACGAACAAAAACCTGTCCCCAGCACATACCATGGTCCACATTTCACATGCCATATATTCATTGAGGAAAAAAAAATCCCCGTTGCGAGGTTACAGCGCTCCATCCACAGTAGTGCGTTTTTTTTATTAAGTCATACAGATATAGGTCGACCGTTATTACCGGGGTTCCGTCGGCCACTTGCGTCGGTCAATTTTTGGGTCAAATCGAACTTTCTCCCCCGTATATTTTATGCGGGTATCCCTTTCTGCGGATTACCGACAAGTTTTGGTAAAGTTCCGCCTTTTGATGCTTCGATTGTTCGACCTTTGAATTTTAGTTGCGTCCGTTTGTGTTTAAATGTCCGTGTTAGTGTTTTGGGTTCTTTCTTCAAATTATATTTTATTGTTTTTTTTTCTTTTGGTAAGAAATAGTTTTCTATATCGTGAAGAAACCTTACTTAAGGCTTCGCCAAATAGAGCGCGTACTTAGAGCGCGTTAGAGCGCTAGCCTGACGCCACGCTAACTTAACGTACGTAACTGCTAGCGCTGGCGCTCTGTTTGACAGTAAACGTAATCTGCGTTCGCAATTTATTTGCCAAACATGTAAACAAACACAAGTTTTCCACTTAGACAAACATCAACTTTATGCAAGTGTAAATAAAGTTTATTTTAGACCGACTAGTACTGTTGAAAAAGTTATAATAAATATAAAGTTGTAACGCAAACTGAACCTTATGTGTAGGCATTACAGTTATTTTTCCTAAAACTCGTGTTTGTTTAAATGTTTGGTTAATGAATTATGAACGCAGATTGCGTCTAGCAACACAATTCGGCGATAAAGCGCGGCGTCAGGGTAGCGTTCTAAAGCGCGCTAAGAACGCGTTCTATTTGGAGAAGCCTTTATAGTACATATAAGTCTGAAATGACAACCCGTCTTGAGCAAGCGTGGAAATTAATGCTCGTGCCTTCTCTGTATGAGAAGAGGCCTTTGCCCTGCAATAGGACAATAATAGGCTGGTATTATTAAGAAATAGATTTTCGAGTTTTCAGAAATAATAACACAATACCTAGGAAGTAAAACAGGCTTGAGACAAAATCCATTTAAAACTAATTACCGTTCTTTAGTTAACCAATTTATATTCATAATCTAAAAGTACTTCCCAAAAAAAAAACAAAATAGCCTACCAAAGGCTTAAGAAAAAGATTTTCGAGTTGTCAAAAATAATAACACAATACCTAGGAAGTAAAACAGGCTTGAAACAAAATCCATTTAAAACTAATAACCGTCCTTTAGTTAACCAATTTATATTCATAACCTAAAAATACACCCAAAAAAAAAACAAAAATAGCTTACCAAAGGCTAGTTTACGAGCCTATTCAAGCAAATATAAGTATAGTCATAATCTAGTTATTACATCGCCGGTGCATTTTGAACTGTGAACGGTCTACTGTCAAAGTATAATGAATTGTAAGAGAGAAGCCGGTAGGCTGTAAAAGTTACCCCTTGTCACGACAGGGGCCCGGCTCACGCGACGTTAATTAAAAAAACCGCCCGAATCTACATTTTGCTAGTTCAGTAGTGGTTCTGCATAGTTGAGTTTAAAGTTGTCAATAGTAAACACGAACCAGTTTGCAAATCTTTTACATCGTTGCACATAATATATGTATATATTTTAGTGTTAGATTGTATATTATGTTTAAGATTTTTCAACGTAAGAATAAAAAATAAAAAAAACATTAAATTGTATTTCCAGTTATTAAAAAAATAACACAGTCGTTTACAAATCATGAAAAAAGTTATAGAATCAGGCGATACTTAGTGCAAATTCGATAATAGGTTTGGTTTTCATGTTGCATAATAATTATCAAACCGTGTAAATTTTTCTGGGTGGGATGCATGGATCTAGTTTTACGCGGAATTAAAACTAAATATTGAAATTGTATAACGTTTTAAAATCAAGGTTAGAAGACTCCTTTTAATAGAAATATAATTCATAAAACTTTGTTTTCAATACTGTAATCTTGCTCAAGGCTTTGTCTTTGGGGTTGCGGGTTTATCCGAAAGGGATATCGCGGCCCCGGCACACAGGCAACGGAAGGAACACGGGTGGGTTTTAGTCAGTAAAAGTCTGACACACCCTCTCGCTCTGCCCAGAGCGGAAGAAGTCGTTTGATGATTTCCCATCCTCAAAAAAAAAAAAAAGGCTTTGTCTTGAGCTTTCATTCATTCTTCACATTTTCTTTATCAAAATAGGTATTCATTTACTCATTCTCTGATGGTTTTATAGAACACAAAAATTACGTTTTGTTTTGACAGACAAGTGACAGCCATCGTAAAGAACCTTTTTCTACGTAACCCTAAAACTACGTCGATTGGTCAACGGCCTGCCACTATAACCTTGTATATTTGGGTTTTATTTGAAGCATAGACGCCTCCACAAAATGACTAATATCTACCCACAGCGTTAAAACTCGTGATGAACTAATTTAGACTAAGTTGCGTTAACTTAGCCATTAGTGACACGTCATCTTCTGGGCTCAGCTGATAACTCATTTTATGTCTGGCTTTCATTTCTGGGGTTAAAAAAGGTACGTTGTTATGAGTGTAGGTATATAGTAGTTTATGGTTTCGTGTGGCGACCATGGAAGGTCGGCGGACGATTGTAAATAATCGTAAAAATATGAATTTACTGTGATTTTGGACACGCCAAACTGTTGATGTGACTGAAATAAAACATTAACGCTTTATGGTTACGTTTTGTTTATTTAAAAAGAGATGCAGAGACGAAATATGGCGTGACAAATATCGTTGAGATAAAAAAAAAATGGGTAAACCATGCAATGGTAAAATGGTCTAAATGTGTCTTGAGTTACCAATACTATGGACAGGATTTTTCCGCCACATGAGGAAAGGGCTTCTGTGCTTCGGGCAGAAGCCCTTTTCTCATTGGTCGGTGCGTCAGCGGTGCGGGATCAGCATGCTCGGTATACTCTGTACCTAAAGCTCATCAAGCGCCGATATTTCAATCGCTCGGTTTGCGCGGGAATGGGGTGGGATCGTTTCCGTTCACCGCGTCTCAGTAAAAACATTCCGTCCTGATCGGTGTTTAGAGAGACACGTCACGCGTTTTAATTGAAAATATATAATATTTTTTCAATATACGGATGTCGCCAATAGCTTTCCGTAAGCGGAGATAAATATAACACGTCACAACACCTTCATTACTCGAAGACGACATATTCTCGCGAGGATTTAAGTGGTACTGCACAACAGCACAACTTATATCGAAAACATAATGTCAGGTCCGTAAATGATCTCGCGTCCGGCCCTGGTTCAGGCCATGGCCCGGAGCGAGAGTGCATGGGAGGCCGTCACTTCCTTCTGCGAAGCAGTAATGCTTGCAAAGGAGGAGGCGGAGCGCGCGAGGGAGAGGCAAGATTCGCGCCCTCGCGCCTCTAGTCGCCGCAGGAGACGCCCCGGGCGTCGGGAATCGCGAGCCGACTTCCGGCCACCGTAGGCGCGGGCTTGCGGACGGTGAGCAATGGGTAGCTCGCCGTCCGATAAGTACCAGGCCAGGGTCGACGTCGCGTTTTGTTTCGCGCGCGCCTCAAAGAGATGTCAGCAACAACTGACGGGGTCCGTAAGGGCCAATGCGAGTTTGTCCGAAAGGGATATCACGGCCCCGGCACACAGGCAATGGAAGGAACACGGGTGGGTTTTAGTCAGTAAAAGTCTGACACGCCCTCCCGCTCCACCCAGAGCGGGAGAAGTTATTTCATAAATTCCCACAGTAAAAAAAAAAAAAGGTCCGTAAATGATGCTTTCATTTTTCGCGGTATCGTGTCGGTATACAAAGCATACTATACCGTGCTGCTCCTTACCGATCAATGGGAAAATGATTGGCTTACATCTTATAAGGCCTTTTCCAAAAATCTAATCTGCTCTAGAAAATGCTCGGCTGATCTTATAAAGAAAGAGTCAGAACGTTATAGTTAGGTTACCTACACTGACAATCCACACCTCAGGGCATTTGGGGGACGTAAAACCCCGTCTGCCAACAGTTAAACACAGACGTCGCGACATAAATAATTACACGGGCACTGCACACGGGGACATACGGGGGACAAGAGGGACAGGGCGACAAAGGGGACAAGTTATAGGCCCACCGTCAAACCGCAGCCATGTTCTGGTCGTTGCCAACTTTGACCAGTTTATATTGGCCTAATTTTCAGTTGTTTTACTGTTTTTGTCAAAGGTGATGAATGGGGTGTAACTAACTAACGGTAGAACAGATAAGTATGCACTTTGTGACTTTCATTTTAAGAGCGTTGTGCGTTGAGAGCGGTCAAGTCTATCTCATAGTTGTGCAGTGCCGAGATTTTCTAGATTTACCTACTTACCTAATCTGTTTCTGTGTTCGTGCTCTCTGTTGGTTACAGCTTCATCGTTCTTTGTTTACTGTTGCACATGCTGTTTGGAACAGTTGACTGTGTTGCACATTCCCAAGCTAATCTGCGTTCGCAATTTATTTGTCAAACATGTAAACAAAGACGAATTTTCCACAAACATCAACTGTATGCAAGTTGATTTTAGACCGACTAGTACTGTTGAAAAAGTCCTAAAAAATATGAAGCGCAAATTGAACCTTATGTGTAGGCATTATTACAGTTGTTTTTCCTAAAACTCGTGTTTGTTTATATGTTTGGCAAATGAATTGCGAACGCAGATTACATACCTTACTATTTTGCCAAAACCAGTTAGGGAAGCCTAAGTCGATTGTGAGTGCTTTAGCCAAAGTTATTGTAGCACGCCAAAATAGTGCTAGAAATAAAAATAAAAAAGTTTGCTAAAAACATCTTAGCCATTTCATTACCGTATTTGGATAGTGCTATTTATTTGTGTCAGTATTCAGGGTTTTATCTACTGTGATGTGAAAGCTCATAAAAGATCAATGAAAGCTAAGACTTATTAACGGATTCCAATTAAATCTGCCTAGCGTTTTACTAATATGTTGGTGGGGCTCCCTGTCTAACCGGATGCAGCTGAATACCAGTATATTCCATGGGGCGACTGCCTATCTGACCTCCACAACCCAGTTACTGGGTAACACGATACCCTTTGTTTAGACTTTTGTGCTTCTGACTTCTCGTAACAACCGTCAAAGATCTATCTACAAATGACAGCCGGGACCAACTACTTAACGTGCTTTCCGAGTCTTGGTATGTAAAGATGGTCACCCATCCACGGACCAACCACGGCAAGCGTAGCTTAACCTGATCCATCGGCCCGTGCGGTTGTTGTTACATAACCAGGAGCCCCTCAAATTTTAAAATTCTCCTTTCCTATCTAAATACTTGACTCCATTAACGATTCTTTAATATCTTGTTAATTTTATTCAATGTAAATGGATTTTTTATCAAGATAAACGTCAATCTCTAATAGCTGGGTAACAAGTGATGACACTTGACATATAATTATTTTCTCCGTCATCATTCTGGTCGTTCAGTGGGGTTCATGTGACATATCGGGGACAACAATCTGATGGAGATTTTTTCCTATAAAAAAGAATTTCTACAATATTCCAGCTGCGGTTTTGAAAAATTCTGTATGTCTGTTGTAGACCTTTATAAGAAACTTTTAAAATTAATGTTTTCTGTTCTGCAATAAACTTAATTTCCAATTACATACATGCCTCAAGAACTTTTATTTGTGTAATTTTGCCAAAAGTTGAACACAATGTAAAAACTTCTTATTTCATCATTTTCATTTGTTGTTGTCACTCAAACTCCAAGCATTTATTTCAAACAAACCAACCACTTACAGGCACTTTTGAATTGTCAAGGGGTCGGTCTTTCAGAAAGATGAATCTAGTCTCTAGTATCTAGTTGCCCATTCCAAATCTCCACTACTTCTTGAACGTCCTAAGACCCAACGCTGGTCCTTTAGGACCCGCGCCAGTTTCCATTGTTTTAGAAGTCCTTTACTTGGTTGTAGCCATATTGATTGACATCTATGTTCTAACTAATGGTAGCCTATCCAACACTATACATTAATACATTAACGCTATACATTTTAGCGCCGCTGTTGATCATAAGGCCCTGGGTTCAACTCCCAGATCGGGCTAACTGTTATTGGGTTTTGCTATTAGGATTTTCTCAGTAGAAGCCTGGAGTCTGGATTTGTGGCCCGTTAATGGCAATCGAGATTGGAGGCGGGCAACACACCTGCGATTGGACAGTGTTTATTGTGACCACGACAGGCTCTATCAAGAGCGAAACGAAGAAGAAGAAGATTGGGAATAGACTCACCTGCCATTACATGAGACTTAAAACATAACTGCCGAAATGTGGGAGTACTACAGCTACACCTCTATCAACATTTATATGTGTCCGATTCCAAAATAACGAACAATCTAAAACTCGGGCGCTAGAAAGGGTAACAGAATTATTGACCAGAGACTCCATCACATTTTAGAACCCTGAGGTAAAAAAAAGACAAAATTAAAAACAATTACAACTCCGCAGAAACCCGTCATCAAATAAAACACCCCATACTTAACCTTAATACAACATGACATATCCCGTACTTAATTTAAAACGAAAATAATAAAACCGTAGCCATTCGTTCGGAAGTAATGTCAGTAGCCGCGTCATGGCGTTTGTTGTAGAAAGGGCTCGCGTTGCATGTGGACTCTCGATCGAAACGAGTTTTATAGTGATATTAAATGGTCGATCATAGTTAATGGAATTGTTAATATTTTACATGATGAAGTTGATAGTGTTTAATTTAAAAGTGGTATCAGGGGTGTTCTGATAGTAAAATTGATTAAATACAATTTTATGTCTATCTCATACGATTATGCCATTTATCAATCTATAAAATACTCGCGGAGGTTGCATGGAGTCGCCATGCAGGCTAAACCCTCTTCAGGACATACTTTGGCTTTGAGATTTGATATTTTTTATAATGAGGACTCACAAAACGAACTTCCTATCATCGCCATACGCGTGGCACTCAGCTGGCCAGCGGCGATCACGTTACAGAACCGAAAGGGCCCGAAGCCGTTCGTGTCATCTCGGCGCAGCTTGTACATTTATGTGTGTGTAAATTGTAGTACCTCCTATTACCCGCTACCTCTCCTTACTCCTTTTCCCCCGTGATTGTCCCATTGATTGTAAAGTCACCAAACAGTTTCGATAAACAGATTGACAGAATTTACTAAATTTATTATTCTTTTTCGTGTGATTAGTCACTAACCTTGTGTCAGAGTTTTTATATTCCCCATGGGCCTCTGACTTGGCTTTACATGCCATCGAGAAATATCTATGATGATATTTGTTCATCAGCTGCGTTTGCCGACTGTACACACTAACGACATACGCTGATCTGACAGTGGGTATTTTAATTTTCAAACTCAGGTAGTTCCAATTTTAAATTTAAGAACTTGCCAATGTCTGCGTCCCTTGCGTGTCTTCAGTTAATTATAGCACCGTGTAATAACATCCTAAGCTAACCCACTTATCTTTGAAAACAGAAGCTCGCTGTACGCCGACGTTTTCCCACGATAAACATCAAGACTCAAGTCTTTAACGTCCAAGATAAGACAGCCGCTTTCATACACACTCCTTTCCAAGTTCCATTAACTTTGGCAAGCAAAGGCGACGACTAAACTATGCATGTATCGTGTGTACATCTCTTTTCATCGCTCGCTGCCCACCGTTCACACTAGTTAACATTCCGCCGACCCGACTATAAGGGGATGAAAAAAGTCGACTCAAAGAGAACAGGTTTGCCAACAGCACTCAAGATTCCATCTTTAGAAGGGGCGCGAATTCGATCTCTTTAATGTTCACCTTTTCAACTTCCAACCTTTTCATACCTGCCCTACAAAGTTCCAATACAAAAATTGAATACGAATATTTTTAATTGGAACACGGATGCAGCGAAAACAAACTTTGAGAATGGACCTAAAATTACAATATAGGTACATGTCTTATTAACATTACAAAGGGACCTTTGGAGGCGGGTCATTCTCTAACCCTATCGTCGTCCATTAGTTAGTGGCAGGTTAATAAGGTTCTTTGTTGTCGCCACTCGACGCTTTCACAATTTCGCCTTGAATGCAGCTTATCTCCGGGCTTGTTTGCTTACACCCTCCGTACTACGTCACTCGCCAATTTTTGTAGCGTTAGTTGGAAATTATGAACACAAGCCGAGATAGTCTTTGTGTGCTTTGATAAATTTATCTCTTGTTTCATGGAGATTGTTTTTGCATTCTCTTCAAAGAGTTTCGTAAAGTGCATAAATCTATAATCTGAGACAGAATCTCTGTAAGCCTGCTTATATATTGGATTTTATTTAAAAGCGCGAAAGCTCAAAGATCAAAACGCCTTTCTTTGAAGGAATATAATTCCAGTAATGCGTATGATTTCAGATCTTAGAATGCAATATCAAAGGGCATGAAAGTGTGTAATGAAGCGTAAAACTAATAGTTCTATAATATAACCAAGTGAGTACGAAATATGTGTAGGTAATCGTTTATTGAAGCCAACATAATAGTAAGTTATCGAGAATTTTGTCGCTCAAAATTCGTTGGCTGAGCCTCTCAATAGTCGATTTAGGGGCGAAATGGAAAATTAATGGCACGGAAGTGAAATTCTTCGGATAAACCGGAGACAATAGACTTAGACGATCGTTTTAGAGCTCAACTAAAGACATTGAGTACCGTTACTAGCGGTGAGAATGGCTGAGGAGATGTTAAAACTTTATATTTAGTTGTAAAAGAATCTGCGATTGGATTCCTAAATACGTAAACCTGTAGGAGACTAAGCCAACAATAGCTGGAAAGTAGAAACAAAAAAACTGGACGATCCCGTGAATATGTAAAACGGACAAAATAATGAAAAGTGGAACAAAGGAACAATGAAATGGACATTGGTGACATACAGAAGAACATATAACACACGTTACGTCTATTTTTCTCCGAAGAGCTTGGCAGAGGTGACATATAGTATAGTTGGACCCACATTTCGCCAGTAATGTACCGAAGCATTTACTGTGTTTCCAACTTCAGGTAGACTGCATGTAGTAGGCAAAACAATTGCTAATGACATTAGTGGGCATGTTAAATATTCCATCAATGCTATATGTGTTATCTTTAATGAACAAATATCCGATGTTCAACATAGTTGAAGCCACAATCAAAAACAATGATAACAACAACACCAAACTACTTAAACAAACCGAAAATTATGACCAGCAACAACTAAACAAACCATGTAACTTCATAGCAATTCCATTATATTTATCAGTACCAGCCTGTTACCGAAACCACTATCAAAATCTAAACAATGGTTGGCGCTGCAAACTGTGGTTACGCGGGCGCAACAATGGCGGTACGATCCGCTGCAAAACGTTATTAAACTTAAATAGAAGGGGCCATCGATGCAGAAACTTCCTATTACTTGGGAGCGAAAGAAAATCTCTTATCAAAAGCGATTATTGGGCCGGGATTAATATCTAACTGTGTGCGGACAGGAGTGGAGATGGGAATTTCGATCGGACGATAAAAATCTCTGCGGTGTCGGACCTCTTTTGTTTTTATTAGTGGTCCGTAGTCAGGATAACCTTTACGGAATGAAATTATATATATTAAATTCTCAGTGGAAAATTCGTGAGCTGTTTTACAAGAATAGGGTTTATTATGCTGCCTCCTGATAGATCGTTATAAATCAATTTGGTGTTAGATTACTTAATTTGTAAGACGAAATCTGATATCTGGCCAACAAAGTTTTCGAGCAGCGCTTTGTCAATGTCAACATTTAGACATACAATATAGATAATGATAAGTTTTAACACTAGCTTCCGGTAGCGGCTTCTGCCGCTTGATATCTTTATAAATTATAGCCTATATTATCCAGTGATAATATTGCATTGTGGTAAAAGATTTATTTTAAATTCGTCCAGTACTTTTTGAGTTAATTCATAACAAACAAAAATACAAACATGTTCTCTTTATAATATTAGCGTAGAAGTAAACAAAAGAGGAACGCAGTCAGAGCATTCACACCGTCTACGTCTAAAATCATCTTTAAACATTCGGCATATGAAACTTCATTCCGACCGAATCTAAAATCAATACCGTGGAAAGAATTCCATTCCGATGGAAATTCAATTCAAACCATTCAACGGTACTCGCGGTGAAAACAATATTATTGGTGGACCGCACGAAAGCCTATCTGATGTAGGGAAAGCTAGGCTATTGTCAAGTTCAATATTCATTGAGGTTGTTAGTGAATTAATGAAGGAAAATAAATTAATGTTCGCTGATTTAGCAAATAATTGACTATATTTTGAATAATGTTTCGAAATTGACGATTGATTTTTGGTTATCTATTATTTTTTAATCTCGATTAAAACCTTTCTTGAATGTTGTCTATGGCTTCTCATTAATTTGTCTTATGTTCTTTATTTGAAATGTTTGCATATACTTCTTTTTATGTTGTGTGTCGTTGCCTATGAAAATTATTAGTCGATTTTACTCATCAATGGTGCCGATTCTCTTGTCACAAATGCCTCTAAACTAGACTAAAAATCACCAAAATTTTGTTAATTCCTGTCAAACGACGATTTCCCATTCTGAAATAGACTAAAGTGACACAACTTAACTATATTTTAGTTTGACAGGACTAAGATAGTACCAAGTTTTTAGTTTAGTGAAAATGCCAATTTTGCTATTCTGAATTTGTCATTTTTCACCTAAAATTTTGATTGTAAAATACCAAACCAGACTAAACGTAACAATTTTTAATCGCGATTAAAAAGGTGTGGTATAAAATAAGTTGTCATGAACTAAAATTCACACCAACATCTCGACTTCACATGCACATGCACAAAACAGTACTGTATTTTTTTTTTTTTTTGTTTATATCTCGAAAATGGTGCGTCTTATCGCAAAAATAATGAAATTTCGACCCCCTTTATAAAATCCTTAAACCCCTAAACCTGAACATGTAGGCAATATTTTTTCATGTTTTCCATACAAAAAGTGAAAGATTCCATATAAAACACGTCGCGGCGGAAAACCCTGCGCGCCTCCGGCTCTAAAAAAAAATCACGGTTTAGGGCAAACCACGGGTATCAAGTGGAAAATAAATTTTTAGTTTTGAGAATTTTATTTGCAGAATAGCTCTAAGATTCTCATAGCCAAAAGTAAGAAATTTTAGTGATAGTTTAGTTAGTTTATTTCGGTGTACAAGAGAATTGGCACCATTGTTTATTTGTGTGCAAATAAAGTCTTTTCAGTAAACAGCTCATTTATTTCGAATTCCATTCACTAAATACTAATTGATTTCTACTGCAAATAATAATTGTTATCTTCAACGAGAGTATTTATCGCTCATTCATATTCATAAGACGAATACCGTAGGCGCTTTTGATCGAACAAGGGTTACCAAATTTTGAAATAAATTATTCTAAGTTTCTTTATTCACTTCAAAAACTTAGAAAATGTCTTAATATATTTTAATGATCTACTGTATAAACATCAAAAATAAGTTAATTTTTAATATTCTTTTGGCTTCAGATTTAAAACATTTTCGTCCCTGTAGTTTTTACTTCTATAATTAGATTTTCTATTAGTTATATTATAACATTAGAAATACAGAGGATAAAAAATTCCAGCTTTAACAATGCTAAAAATATTCTACAAACTTTGAAACTAAAATGTCGAGAATGTACCCTTGTTCGGTTGGTACCCCTGAATTGTGAGCCCATGTAACTGTTGTGGGTTGAATAACCACTTATATTCAATGTTAGATAGCCCAAAATTTATTGTGGGAGAGAACATGAGACCTTAATTAATGGGCATTCTAAATCAAAGGGGTAAATATCTCCTGTCTATTATGTGAAGTTATCTGGTTTCGTACACGAATTCCTTAGTCTTGTTGCGAATTGTGAGTGAAAATAATAGTCAATAGGTCTTCATATTTTGTTTTTAATCACCTCGTTTTGTAATATTTATTTGTCAAGGGGCATAGATGGCACGATTGTGAAATAAGTGTAAGGCCACGCGCACTTTGGATGCGATTTCATAAGAATATCACTCGTGCGTACATGTACGAAAACGCACGAACAATCCCGACCTTAAAAAAAACGCGGTTATTATCTTTCCTATGCGACATTGCACAAACGGTGCAACATTCTTATAGGTGGAACTTTATCATAACGCATCGACTTCTACTGCACATGCTCTTATTCAGAAAAAGGTAATACGGACCACAAAACCGTCTTTCCATAAAAAAACAGCACCAACAACACCATAGAATTCGCACATCTGCACCCACTCCAGCACAATGGGTTTTACAAACCGTTCCCTACAAAACTGCACCGGAATATTCCGGTTTAAACCGCTGCAAAGCGGCGCGTCAAACCCCGCCATATCGTCGAACCCGTGACGCAGATATATTAGCATTTAGATTATGTCCTCCGGCAGTAGAGGACACGTGCTGTCGTTCGTGCCTACCTCTGATTTGTCCTCGGCACTCCTCCGCAAATGGACGAACCTCGCGTTTAATGAAAATAGAAATTCCGGTGCAAAGCTGCTATAAATGTTGAAGTTGACGGTAATTGACGCTCGGTGCGCCATTTTGGTTTAATATTTCCAGGGATGCTATATCTTTGTTGGTGAATGATTCAATTGTGTTGTTTGTGTGGGATGAAAATAAAGATTGAGAAGGATGTTACTGCTTTTTGATGTGCCAACTAGTTAAATGGAGGATTTCGATGTGCCACAATTGAAGTTAAAAGACTTTCTTATTTACAAATATCTCCAGAATTCACTTAAGAAAATTTCCTTACATACACCTTAGCTACATAACTTAGATAAAGAATTCGTATCCAAAATGAATTTCCGAAGAAATTCCATATCACTTTTTGTATTGTAGAATGTTATCTTGGCTTCCTTTAGGTCGACATAAAAACTCGAATAAAGGTAGTGAAAAGAGGTCTCGTTTTTCTCAGCGATGACGTGCTTCGATACGTCTCATAGGTATCGATTGTTTTCCAATCGATCCCGAATACACATCCATTTTACATGATCACTTTGCACAATATGACAGCTTCGTTCCCCGTTCCCTTGTGCATATTAAAATGCAAATCAAAGCCGATAGCTGGCGTCGTCGCATATTCCCGATTTTTTTCCTCTACAAATCGATTCGACATTCGTAATCGAGATAGACGCGAATAGTCACGTTTGTAATATATATTTGGGGGTGTCGTAAAGACATCTAATACGAAATCTTTTTTACTTATTCCAATATGTGCAAAAGTAAAGCATTTTCCTTTACGATTGTAATAAAATTCTTAATCGAGAATTAATGTTGGTGGAAGGTGCGGCGAAGGAAGTGCTGTTTCTTTTTGTTTAGCGCCATCCTATTTTAAGTAAGGTAGAGGCGTGGCATTGAGGCGGGTTATAACGACAGGGTGCCATCTGACGTCATAACAAAGCCCTCACCTTTTGTCAATTTTAGAGCACCTTAAAGATCTGTAGCGCGCGGTAACGACCGACGCTATTTGGTGACGTCATTTGCTATCTCTTTGTTAAAGTTATATTCAAAATAGTGTAAAGAGAATTACCTTTTTTCGAGTACTTTTTACTGTTTCCAATACTTTTATTTTGGACATTTCTATTTCAAATTTTTCCAAGAAACTGTTCCAACGACAAAGGTTTCTAAACAAAAAAACCGAAATAAACAGTAATTTTTGACCTAATTAATAAATTATTCCTAAATCAAAACCTAATTTAGTCCACGAGAAACGCGATGCAAGCTCTAATGAATGTGTCATCCATTTGCTTTCAAATAATGTCATAATTGACGGCACAACGCAGCAATATTCACTGACGAATAATTGAAATTCTCATCATCATACTAATGGCGTAACCAGCGCTAGGTGAGCACAATATACGGATGGAAAGGTGGGTTTTAATATTGCAGTTTCATACAATATTCCATAGGATATGCCTTTGATATTGATGCTTTTACCTACTGTGAGTGGGTACTCATGAACAGTACTATATTATGAAGTATTTAAAAGAGCCTTCGATTAGTGATTAGTGATGATAGTTTAGGCCAATCTTGCTAATATGCTGCACCGGTTGACGTCATCACGTCAAGGCCGGCTGTCGCTGAAAACCAGCGCTGGGGCTCTGTCTTGCTTAAGGTCGCAGCATAATGCTGAGCGATGGCCGTTTTGCGTGGATGTGACGCATATTTTCCCCCAAATTGTTTATTTTTGTGTTTTGTTCTTTCCTTGCGTCATGTGTACCGCAAATAAACGTATTTTCTTTCTTTTTTCTTTTTAATTAGTTCTTCAATCAATAATATTTTAACAGTTTTATGTTATTGACGCGTTAGAATAGGCTTCATGACATCACGTCCGCACCCTGACGGCGAGCGGGCCGCTCAACAAACGAACGTTTAGTAAAAAGCTTTTCACGAGTTGATCGGCCTCAGTCTGCGTGCAGTTCTCAACGAGTCAACAACTGTCTACAAAGGATTCATCTACGGTATGTGAAAAAGGGTAACAAGTATCAACGTGTACGAGTCCTAACTATTTTGTAATTCCTACATTAGTTTGATTGTGGCAGCTAAGTATGTAAATTACAAGAAAATATTAAATGTATGTGTTGAATATGATTTGAGATGTGTTTCTTTATGTATTTTGATAACATGTATGTGCTTATATTAAATTAATATAATACTAATCTGTGTTATTTCCCAAATTTGGTTCTTTAAGTAATACCTTTCATCTCGCAGATATTTCAAAAGGAATCATCAACCGCCAACTTTTAGCAATAGAGCATCTTCTACGTGATAACTCTTTGCCAGGTGTTGTTATTAGATATGTTATTGTTAATTTTAGGTCCAATATTTAACCTATGGGGGTGGGTGTACTATAGGTACACCTCTGCCTAACCCTTCGGCGAATTCAGGCGTGGTGTTAAATGACGTAAACTATTTTCATATCCCTAAGTGATAAGGGTGTTCCAACCCAATTTTTTTTTAAATTTCTTTGACCATTTTTTTTATTGTTTTTTTTTATGATTCGGGATAAAAAAATACATACGAGCCTAAATTTTCACCTTTCTACCTATTTTATACCCCTATTTTTTAATAGCGATATTAGTACTGTAGGTAGGTAGGTAGGTAGGTATGTAGGTATGTCAGTAGGTAGGTATGTAGGTAGGGTAGGTAGGCATGTAGATAGATAGGTAGGTAGGGTAGGTAGATGTGGATAGGTAGGTAGGTGTAGGTAGCTAGGTATGTAGATAGGTAGGCTAGGTCGGTAGGTAGTGTAGATAGGTAGGGTAGGGTAGGTAGACAGGTAGGTAGGTCCGCCGTAGATAAGTACTTAGTGCTACCCGTGCGAAGCCGGGGCGGGCAGCTAGTAACCTATATGATTTGCCCGCTTCAACCTCGCATCCAAATTTAAATCCAGCCAGTATTATTTCTACCGACCACATACCAACCAAATTGAAGCTCCAACCCAGTACAACCACGACCACATGCCAACAATTACAATACTCCATTAGAACGGGTCGGCAAAAAGTGTAATTTGCCCAGCTATCCGTGTTGTATCATTTAGGTTCATTAATTACGTCATAAGTTCGACGGTAGCCATTTTATCGCGGGCCCAGCCGCTGCCGGTTATGCAAATGATGCCCACCGAGTGTCAGTAATGCCAACATTATAACAATTTAAGACGTAAAACAACAATAAGTGTGTCTAATATCTTTATATTTTCGGTGGTTTGTGAAATTGGGACCGCTTGACCCAAATTGTGGGTTTCTAAATAAGTACTACGGTTCGGATTTTTATTCTGAGCAATAATGTGAAAAATCTTGTTGATTTTTAGGAACTAAATAATCCTTCAAAACTGTACTGGTAAGTATTACTCTCCTAATTTTGAGACTTACTCCTCATAACTACCACGCTTGATTGCTTCAGGTACCTAGATAAGACCAGGCTGCTGGGCACATAGAAGACAAAAAAAGATGTTGGTACGGTAACAATTTTTGTCCCGTCCCACACATTTATTCCAATAAAATCGAATAGCCTTACATATTTTATACACATGGAGACTTTTTCACTTCTTATTGTATGCACACATTGCCCATATCTCCGCGACTTTGCGACGCGTCATGGATTGGCACACCACACGCATACTAAGTACGTACGGAACCCGACGAAACGTGTGGCGAACAACACTTTACTACAGCCGTTTTATTTTCTACCATAAAAACGTTTTACGTGTCATTTTCATAAAGCACTGCGACATAATTATGCGGGAGAGTTAGACCCGAGATGCGATTTTTAGTCTGAATTTTAATGTTAATGTGAATTCATCCTGTATTCTGATGAGCGAATATGAGGTATATTCATACAACTCATATAACTATTTAACCCTCGGTGCTTCTATGAGCGAGAATAAGCAGAAATTCGGCTGTATAATTTTCCCCTTTTGTGAATTCAAACAAAATCGTGATTGAATTAATGCTGTTTTAATAAGCCAACTTTGGTGTTCCGCTGTTCTTGAGTTGATTAAAATTTGGTTGTACTTACTCTTAGTACCTGGTGTTTAATTTTCATTTAAGTTGGGAATGATGTTTTCAACTCAAATGAAAATAGACATTTAGGAAATATACCTATTGGAAATTAATTAACAAAACAAGCACCGTTACAAAAATATAATTATACATTAGGTATAATCCAATAATAGTGATGGGAACGCACGTGTGCGTTTTATACCGAAAAAAACCCTGTTCACAAAATCAACGAACATCATTACATCATAGTTACATCCAATTATCGGTAACTAACCCAATAATTAAAAGTTTATATTAAATACTACTAGTAACCTAACTTAATTTGCCGTCGTCATTTCTAATTATACCAGCAATAGGTATAAAAATCGTAACAAAAATGTAATAGGCACGCAACAATCGTCGGTATTTCTACGAAATATTCAGTTGAACTGTAATTACCGTATTATGACCTCTGTAAATGTTATAATAGATTTTTATGCCGTTATTTCGTCAGTTCATTTTTACATTTTCATACTTAAATATCTTAAAATTACCATGCAAGTTAATCTAGACCCTCATTTGTTTGTAAATGTTTTTTTTTTAATATTCAGGACATTTCAAGATGGCGACTCGTTAAAAGCAAAGTATCGATAAACGTTGTGTTTTTTATCGATATTTCAGATCTAAAGCGAATATTAACTATCAGCAAACTATCTGTTTAATAGGCTAATGACGTTAGCTGAACTTTGACAGTTAATTACATATCTGATTGCCTCGACATCCGATATGATTTTCACTTAGGAAGTACCGCTCTGGTAATTACCTACAGGGGTACTAAACGCCTTCAATTAATGCTTATTATACTAAATCAAGTTTCAATAGTTATAACAGGAAAAACCTCTGTTTATTGTGATTACTAACAAGTTTGTAAGACTTAGTACTTATTAGTTCAGAAACTGAACTGCATAATGCTTAGAAACGAAAAATTTTTTTTTTCGCGGTGACACATTACGTCAATTTGCATACAACTGTCAAAAAATGACAGTTTTTATTTGACTATACGGACAATTTAAATTGGTAGTCAATTTGATAAACAATTAAATTCCATAACTTTACTAACTACATATTTCTGGGATACAAAGTTCAATAGTCACCAAATGATCAGTCCTTTCCCTATAGGTCATAAGTAAAACAAATGAGAGTCTAGAATATTTAAAAAAGGAATGCAACTCACCAGCAGCATCGACTTGACAGTTGAGGAAGAGGAGGTAGGCAAACAGTAGAGCGACGGTGCGGTGGAGCGCACATCGCCGCTCTCGCATCTTACCGGCGCCGGGCCGCGCCTGCGCCAAGACACAAGTCACTACGTCGCCCCGCCCCCAACATACCCGCGCGGCGCCCGCGCAAACCCACCCCAAAAATGCGCAAGCTACGCGCAAATCTTACTTACTCCTTACATATACACATCACAACCAGTTTTGCCACTTAACATTAACATAACCTACAATAATTGATATCATTTAATTTTTATCACAAAAATACGACAACCGCTTCGATGAAAAATTTTCAAAATTTTTAGTACTAGAGTTTTTTATTTTAGATTTAAAAACACGTAGACAACGACGAGGATTTTTAATAATTAAATATTTTTACAATGATATTTCAGGTTTGCTATAATGTCAAGATTAGACGTTCGTTTTGGTTTAATTGGCTTCACTGCGCGAGAACATTATAGGAAGCACAGTTTGGTTGTACCAGAAGCGTTCAACGGTTCAACCATATTCCATTGTTATACACTGTTTCGGTCTTCTCAACTGGATTCGGAGAGTGCACTACACTGGCGCGTCCGCCGTTCACAATTAACACCAGATTTTTTCTCAATCAAACACATTTTTTACTGTTTATTTCTGAAGTCATGTGCCGCGCCCCCTTAACATTCCACCTGCAAACAGATGGGCACAATGTTAGGAGTCAGCATGACTTCGATGTATTCTCATGCTGGCAAACAACATTGTAGTCGAATTGGAATGCGCACCCTTGAATATTAGCCGAACGAAATCTATAGACTTCTCTCCCCTAAAATCTATGCCTTTTCACATCTGTTGGTTGTGTTTGTTGCGATAGACAGCGAATCGAAATCCTAATACCAATAAAACTAAATGAAGCATAGAACGTAAAAGCGAATACATTGAAGCAATAGTACTGTTATGTGAAACTAAAGGTATGTATGTATGTATATGGTTATGTCCGAGTGGATGAAAGTAGAATAGTACATCAAGAAAGTACTATTTACAACTCGATTGTTGTTTGCCTGTGAGAATTATCTATTCTTCAAATAATCATAGGTACTAAGTAAGATATTTTTTTTACTAACATCTACGTAGAATTAGAAGTATTTTTGTAGGTAATTGGATCTAGTTGTCTGTTGAATAAATACATTTTTCATTAATTATTATTTCATTTATATCATTTACAAACATATAATTTACATTTATAAATATTTTTTATTAAAAAAAAAAAAAAAAATATGTAGCCCACCGGTATCGAGAACAGGATCCAAGCCGGTGGTCAGGGCCTATTATTTATTATAACGCGAAAACAGTCTTTAAATCCAATCCTGCATTTTAATAATAATACTTTTTTGTCCCGAAACAGAACACGGATAAAGCTAACAAAAGCAAAATATACACGGAGGGTATATCTGCAAATAAATGTCCTCCTAATTCATTCGCGGTCACGTGTATTAAATCCCACTGTTTGAATATTCGGACAAAATATGACGGGTAAACTGTAATAGAATCCAGCCAAAGCCCAAGCATCTGTAGACACAATTAAATGTTCCCAAAAGGTTGAATACCAAATATATTATATCTTTATTTTTCCTTGTATTAGGTAGGATCATAAAAATAGTTGCCTAATGAAAAAAAATTCTTTGTATTTTCATTTACTGTGTTAATAAATTTTTCTTGTTTGACAATTCCAAGAAATATGTATTAATGTAAGTGTAAACAAAGATCTAACATTATCATAATAATGAAGAGTGGAAGCTTACGTTGACGTGGTACTAATAAGCGTTCTTAGAAAGTTGTGATATGTAGATCATACATTTAAGTGCTACATAATTCAGGGTAAGTAGATACTAAAGTACCGTTCCGTGCGGTACGCATTACTTTTCAATTATTACAGAAGAAAACTTCTACATTTCTTAGAATTCTGTGAAACAAAATTCTTCCCAAATTCAATATAAAAATTCCGCAATCCTAAAACAGGACTAAAAATTTCTGAATCAAAAGATTGACTCCGTACGTATTTCAAAGACGAATATACATATAAGTTGGACATAACTCACGAATTCCAATAACCAAGACAAATTCTCGGCTCCTGTGAGAGGGAGAGATATATCAAGGGTTATGTACGAAAGAGATAGATGTATTACAACTAAATATTCTATGATATAGAGTGGGACGCAGCGTGGAACAGTTTGCACAACTTATAAGTTCCAATAAGACTGGCCAGGTGCGACGGCTGATGCCACGAATAGAGCTATTTGCATGGTAGTGAAATTGGTTTGGTGTTGTAACTCATAGTTATTATAAGTTACTCGTCTAGTATTCGGAATTCAATTCCGACAAGAATCTTGTTTTGAGTAATTGGAAACTGTTAATACTGTTGCAGCGGCCTGTAGTTTTAAATAACTGTTTTGTTTTAACATAGTCCGCGCGCGACTGCTAGTTACCAGCGGTGAGACGGGGCAGGTAGACAAAGGCCAAGTTAACTCAGTCTGCCAATGTGTCAGACTCTTACTGACTGAAACCCACCCCTGTTCCTTCAGTTACCTGTACGTTGCCAGAGGCCAGGGTTCCCCTTTCAGAGTTTCCCGCGAGCCCGGCAGGCACCAGTCCTAGCGGACCCCGTCAGTTGTCCTGATATCTCTTTGAGGCGCGCGTGGAACACATTGCGCCGTCGACCCGGGCCTGGTTCTTATCGGACGGCGAGCTACCCATTGCTCACCGTCCGCAAGCCCGCGGTGGCCGGGAATCGGCTTGCGATTCCCGACGCCCAGGGCGTCTCTTGCGCCGGCTAGGGGCGTGAGGGCGCGAAATTTGCCTCTCCCTCACGCGTTCCGCCTTCTCCTTCTCGAGCATCACTACTTCGCAGTAAGAGGTGACGGCCTCCCATGCCCTTTCGCTTCGTACCATGGTCTAGACTAGGGCCGGACGCGAGAGGTGACCGCTCACATACCTCAGGCGGTAGCTAGCATACGTGCGCGTACTATGATAAACCTATGAATATATGATGTTGTGTTATTGAAGCTACATTAATGTTACAATGTTAGTCCCAAGTTGAAAGTAAGTCTTGTTTCAGGCAGAAATAAATTGGCAAGTTTGTATTTCCAGCGAAGTAATTTGAAAGTCAGTTTATTTAGCGCTATACAATGATTAATTCATTGTTCCATTTGAGAACTCAGCCATCAAATTAGTATTGCTAAGTGGTTACAAATACAGTCTACAGTGTCGGAGACTCGAGAGCGATAGGCTAAAACATAAATACATTTAATGGTAGGCAGAAGACGAGCTAAGTAGAAGGATACTTCTTAAATGATGATTTAAAAAAAATAGGAAAATACTTAATCATAATTCCTTATTTACTTTTAAAAAAATGTACTGCTCTAGTTAAGAACAATGTAATGTATTGTTTCTTACATCATTGTGAATTGCGACATTTTCAGAGTTATGGATAGTGATTATTGCATAACCATTCAACGGAAACTAAAATTAAGTAAACTATATTCAATCAAAATAATAAAACACTATTGCCATCAGCGTGAGATCAAACAACGCAAAATAAAATAATCAGTATGAGATTGATCTACTTTATTGCCACTGTAGTGTATATAGTCCTAATAAAACAATGGAATCCGATAAGGCTCATTTTCCACATTCAAGTAATAAAACCACAATAAAATAGTGTCTCGTATTTTTCATCAAAGCCCCAACTATCAACAGATCAACAGTTCCAACGAACAGATAAATTGAACTCAACGAACTTGCAAATCTAGGACAACAGGCGAGGAACTGTTGAAATTTAACTACGCCGAAGTTAGAGGACCAGTGACGTCAAGTACTTAAAATAGATACAGAAGGTCTACTTCATGCAACCAGTGAAAAAAGGAACAAAACCCTACACATCGACGCATATTACAGCGATCTCAAACGCACAACTAGCGAACTCACTGTCAAACAAAACTGTCTGTCTGTCTGACTGTCACTGTCAAATAAAGTGGAAAACGAATAAAACGACTGTAACCATAGGTGCGTGCCTTTGACCGGTTTGATGTGCTCTCGGGCTAAAGGAAGTTATATTAACTTCAACTCTATTTAAACTGCCGCAAGGTCGGACATTTGTTTTGCAGCGATATCAGCCAGATGTGCGCCGGGCCAAACTGTCTCAAACAAATGCCAATCATAAGTGAGCTTGTACTCGCTGTACGTGGACGTGTGTCTTTATGTACGTGCATTTTCGTTCGTTGTGTAGAGCTTGCCTTCTGTACCAATCTGTTTTGTGCGTCAAGTGTCCAGAGTAAACGCCAAATTGATTAGGACGTTAGAGGAACACATTATGACGGCCATTCGGACGTTTAACCGCATTCTGAAGTTATTACGGCAAGCTTGTTATCTTGAAGGGGGGTGTAGAAGTGTTTCGTTGATCGTTTCGTAATAAGGGTTGGTTGTAATGAATAGGTATCGTGTGATACTATTTATGACAAATTCAAATATATGATTGTTTACAAAACAAAGTTTAATAGAGTGTCTTTTAAGCACAAATAAACAAGTACACAAGCAAAACTATCGAATAAGCAAGAACAAGCAAGAATATGTAATCCACATCCTGTCACAAACTTCGAATGAACATGACATTTAATCCGTCAAATGCAAACACTTCTAATCTCAATCTTCGTTATCAAATCTGGTATCTTAATTAAAGAGGCATGTCACCACATTCATAGGTACATGTATATGCTGAACGAAAGTCTCCCTCCCCTGCAATAATCATCTATCATGCCAGAATACGGAAACGTTTAATCAACTCTCAATCTTAATTAGCAGGCAAGCCCGTTCAGACTTGTCGGGCGACTAGAGTATCCGGCATTTTGTTGGCAGGACATTTTTGTATGAAGCTGTTCATATTTATCCGACACCAATTTTTTTTACAAGAAAAATAATTATAATAATATGACATCACGCCTGTGTTTCCCGAAGGGCTAGGCAGGAGTGTACCTATATTACACCCACATTTCGCTAGTTATGTTTAAGTCCCATGTAATAGGGGGCGAGCCCATTGCCATCAACCGGGCACAAATCCAGACTACAGGCTGCTACTGAAAAATTCCTGATGGAAAAACCCAGTAACACTTTGCCCGATCCGAATCAACCACAAAACCAACGAGGCAGTCGAGAAGCTGACAAGAATTGTATAAATTAATCTACAACTAGGGCGACGTTTTCTCGGACCCAGCACCCAGCACCACAAGTGGGGAACGAGTAGTAACGATCTTATTACGAAGTCTGACGATGACGACATACTACATCGATTTAAAACTTTAACTTTTAATAGGGTTCTGTGTTTATTGGTTGGTGTTAAATAGTTAGGAGGGCAGTTAAGTAATTGTAGATACAAAGTTTGTTGTGTAACTAGAAGGCATTTTGGGTTTTGTGTTGGACATTTTCTGGGTAATGATTTAGGATGTGTTTACTTCAAATACTAGGATTACTTTACTACTAGTTTTTTTTTTTTTGACGAAATTTTTTATACAGCATGTTATTTTAAACTACATTTGAATTATGACTGTGACTGATCATAGGTATCATAATAGTGCTAATGTGCGCTTTTATCATTTCTAACGTAATGATATTTTCGTGGACGTCCACGTCCACGTCACGATAACACAGGGAAGTAAAATATATAGAAATACATGAAGACGCTTTTAAATTTCCGTCCACGATAACTTTATAACGTGCAAAATAATATCCTCAAATTAGGAAATTCAAAATTCAAAACTAATTTATTCAAACTAGGCTGACAATCAGCACTTTTCGAACGTCAAAATTACATAAGACAGTCCCCCAAAACGCCCACCCTTCACCACTTCCTAGTGCGTTAGCTGGGAAGAAGAAGTGGCGCAACAAACTCCCCAGCGGCACAGCTGCCTGTTCAGTTAGAAAAAAAATGATTCTATATAATAGTATACAAAATAAATTACATTAAGCAATAAAACCGCACAAAGCCTGTATATGCGTTAGCTGGGAAGAAGAAGTGGCGCAACAAACTACCCAGCGGCACAGCTGCCTGCTCAGTTAGAAAAAAAATGATTCTATATAATAGTATACAAAATAAATTACATTAAGCAATAAAACCGCACAAAGCCTGTATAACTATCATAACATTTAACGAAACTTCACTTCTCTACCGACCCCAAAACAAAGTGACATAAACACCATAGTCGATCCACCAACAAAACGTTGTAATTAAAAGCAAACAGAAGTTGGTTGTAAAATAAATAGCGCGCTGTCACTGACGAAGCTAATCCGACTCAGTGTCAGAGTTATAATCGGGTGCAAATATGTGAGCCATGATGTACCGTGTTTTGTATAGCAGGTGCAAACTTGAGGGCAAGTTCGAGCTATATAAGATGAAAAAAATGCAGTTTAACGATGAAAAATGTATAAAGACAATATTATTGTACACCCTTTCTATTGGCGTGTGGAAATCCTCACAGAGAAATCACAAGTACCTCTAGCTGGTGCACTCAAGTGACACAAGATCGAGTGTAAATGTGAATATTATATACTTGCACATATTATTATTATTATTTGAAGTCTGTTAGTTTTTAAGTCATGTAAATACACGTGTAAATAAATTTAAAAACCGGCCAAGTGCGAGTTGGACTCGCACACGAAGGGTTCCGTACCACCGTACAATATTTTGCAAATATGAAGTATTAAAAAAAAACTACTTACTAGATCTCGTTCAAACCAATTCTCGGTGGAAGTTTACATAGTAATGTACATAATAGTTTTATCATTCTCTTGTTTTAGAAGTTACAGGGGGGGACACACATTTTACCACTTTAGAAGTGTCTGTCGCGCAAACTATTCAGTTTAGAAAAAAATGATATTAGAAACCTCAATATCATTTTTAAAGACCTATCCATAGATACCCTACACGTATGGGTTTGATGAAAAAAAAAATTGAGTTTCAGTTCTAAGTATGGGGAACCCCCAAAATTTATTGTTTTTTTCTATTTTTGTGTAAAAATCTTAATGCGGTTCACAGAATACATCTACATACCAAGTTTCAACAGTTCTTATAGTTTCGGAAAAAAAGTGGCTGTGACATACGGACGGACAGACAGGCAGACAGACATGACAAATTAATAAATTATACTTACCTACTTTGAAAAAAAAATAAAGAATATTGGTGCTAAGTCTTCGATATATTTAATAATTTAAGATAACATGAATTTAAATTAGTGTATTTCTAAATTGCAAAAAAAAAAAACGCTTAATAATCCAGAATAATTTTTCCAACAGTTTAGCTTAAGGCTCTGTTGAAGAGTTCATTCTATTTCTTAGTAATGTTTTCGCCCTGTAAAATCATCTTTTAGATGTGTTGGCACGGACCTTTTATTTAAAAAATCAAAAATTAATGCTGAAATTTTATTAATTGGCAATATTTTAAACCATGATACTTCTTCAATTAGAACCAAAATAACGAAAGAAAAAATACTTTTTTTTTTGTTTTCTCCACTCCCCCACTCAATATTAACTGCGGTCAATATAAGCCCCTTGACCTTTTCATAGTTATCACTAATTGCGTATACTCGTGTGAAGTAAGTATGTGTAACATTGATGAACTTAATATATCGACAATAATTTTAGTCAGCCTGCCGGCAGTCTGTCGCTCTGATGGTCACTCAATGACCCTACATTCAAGGGGCGAACATTTTATGAGTACCTACTGGTGAAATGAGGGTGGTTAGAAAATATATATTAAAATTATAGATATGTACCTATATATATTAAATTCAAATTCAAAAGTCATTTATTCAAAATAGGCTGAGAATCAGCACTTTTCAAACGCCAAAATTACATAAGACAGTCCCCCAAAAACGCCCGCCCTTCACCACTTCCTAGTGCTTAGCTGGGAAGAAGAAGTGGCGCAACAAACTCCCCAGCAGCAAAAGGTAATCATTATAAAACATTGGTATTTAAAAGCTAACATTGAGTAGTTTTTAATTTTTTTGAATTATACTAACTTAATAACTCTGTCAACCCGAAGTCATATGAAGGATGTGAACTAATTAAAAGCAAAGTAAATCACATTTGACAGTAAATACAATAGTCTTGCAGAACCTAGATCAAATATGCAGGCCACACACGTTACGATATACTTGCGCTTTGCGGACTTGCATAAGTATCCATTAACGTGTGTGGGATGAATTAGTACAAGTATCTGAGCCATTCGGTGTCACGCAGACTTTTTCAAATCTAATCTTGCGCAAGTATGTATATTGTAATGAATGTTTGGAAGATATTGCGCAAATTTCTTCGAACACACATCACGTTAGACGTGCGCAAGTAAATCTTTACGGGTATGGCTACCATTATGGCTCGCCTGCTATTACATGTTTTAAAAAAACACTGCCGATTGTAAGATATAAAAAGCACTTCTGCCTACGTCTTCGATGAATAGAGGCGTGATGTGATGTTGTAAAAGTTAAACCCTATCAAATAAGCTTCATTTCACTTTAAAAGTACTAATACGACCTCACCTAAAATTAGCTTTACAAAGTTCATAGCAAATTCTTACAACATGCGCTATGAGTCGTAGCAACTAATTTTCGTAGCACCGTAGCAACTTGTTCGTAGCGACGTAGCACTGTAGCGTTCGTAGACGCCGAACTAACAAGCAGATATATTTAGTTTTTGTTCAGTAAGCTCTAAGCTGACACCGAAATCAGTTGTTAGATAAAACCAGAATGTTGCCATTACATAGAACTATGTAGGGGCTACAACTAATGAGCACATAGCCTTTGTGGCTAGTTCTTAAAGTTAGGTAAAGAGTAATTAATATAAGGCAAAAACTTTGATGATAGTTTTGTCACAATTAAAACTTTAAATATAGCCGAAAATACATTTAAAAATCATGAATAACTCTTAGTTGATCAAATGAGGAATGCGAACAAGTGAACGTAACATTATTTAATTTAAAAGCTATTTTCAACTAACTCATTTAAATATCGTAAAACCACACTTCCTACCACAATTTCACCAGTATCAAAATCCCCAAAATATATTCCCTATTTCACGTTCAGTCGTTAACGTCATCGTATTTACCTAAAATATAACATTAATTCAGCTTTATTTCCAAAGTGTTAAACGTGTTTAATTTTACGAGCGGACGCCAGTTATCGCTTCGACCGCGATCCGACAGAGTACGATGATTCCATGACGCAGCGTGATCCCACTGCTGAATAAGCGATTGATTTACGAGTATTGCCATTTAGGCTGTGTGTTCGAGCGAGTGCACTGTGGCGCAGTGTCTAGTTTGTGTAGGCAAAGTCATTTCGGACGAATAATTTTGAAGAATGTTAAAAAAATCTTTTTTATTCTCATGGCACAACTCCATCCTTGTACCAATATTTTGGCTACAAATATATATAAGTACTTTGTGAAGAAGATTTTATTTTACCTGCTGCTAGTTATTATATGTCTGTAAAATGCTTAATAAGCATGTTCTCATTCATCATATAAATTACTCGTATTTGTATAAACCTGTGCCACATTGTATTATTTCAGAGACTTCGGTTCGGTATAATGATGCTCCAAATGTTTCCGAAGCTGGTTGAAGAAAAACAAAGAACAGAGAGGAGGCAATTTACCGGAACATTACCGTTCTACTCTAAGTTAATGTTCAATTTAATTATCTTGGTCAATAAGTTAGGGTTTGCTTAAATCCTAATAAATTTTCGCCATTTAAACATTCGAACGCCACTCATAGACCTCAAATAATTAAATCACTTTCAACATTTTGTGTTAAAAACATTTATTTCTACCACAATGATAATTTAAACTCGTAAATTCTGTAATAGCATTTATCTAGTCACCGAAAAATTGTCGCAAAACTCTTGTCCAAAGCCGAAAATGAACGAACAAAACCCGGTTTCCATTTATTTAGATTTACAAACGTAAAAAGAGGAATCGCGAGCGAAATAATTACACGACAAAATTAAAAAAGGAATATCCAGCGACATCGCTAAAGCTGCACGATACAGAGTTTAAGCAATCTTTTTTTTTGTTCCCAAAAGTTTTTTCTACGTCAACTTTTGTATAGCACTGTGCACTGTGTTTCGTAGTTGGAAACAAAGTAGCCATGACCAAAACGCTACGTGTCGCATCCTCAGCATTTTGTTTTTCATTAGTAAACTATATAAAGGTTGAGTTTAAAAAGGCATATTTGATTCCCTTTTCCAGTATTTACAATTCACTTTAGTAAATCGAGCTCAGAAAGAACATAGAATATATTAAAGTACATTATTTATACAATATTCAACAATGTTTTAAGCACGATTTTTTACTCAAAAAACGCCTCCTAATGCTTCAAAATTCTAATAGCATCCAAGTACTTTCAACTAGATGCCCTAAATTCATTCTTAAAGCATTCAATTCCCTTCCACTTTCATTCCTTTTATTGAAAACCAATTATTATAAATTATGCATGACAACGATCGTAGGCGTTGTTTCTAATAGACTCGCTTTACGCCCAAATAGAATTCCCAGGTCTCACCATTATGCACGCCACAATTGCGGCGATAAGTCCCCTCTTTGAGGAGTGGCTTGAGAGGCGCCATGGCGTCCTCACCTTCCGCCTGACGCAGGTCCTCACCGGACACGGTTGTTTCGGGAGGTTCCTGTTCCGCGTAAGGCGGGAGGAAACGCCCGGGTGTCACCACTGTGTGGATCGCCCGGAGGACACGGTGGAGCATACGGTGGAGGTCTGCCCAGCTTGGGCGGAGCACCGCCGTGTCCTCACGGAGGCGATCGGCGGCGGCGATCTCTCGCGTCCGGCCCTGGTTCAGGCCATGGTTCGGAGCGAGAGTGCATGGGAGGCCGTCACCTCCTTCTGCGAAGCAGTTATGCTCGCGAAGGAGGAGGCGGAGCGCGCGAGGGAGATGCAAGCTGCACGCCCTCGCGGCCCTAGTCGCCGCAGGAGACGCCCCGGGCGTCGGGAGTCCAGAGCCGACTTCCGGCCACCGTAGGCGCGGGCTTGCGGACGGTGAGCAATGGGCAGCTCGCCGTCCGATAAGGACCAGGCCCGTGTCGACGGCGCGTTGTGTTCCACGCGCGCCTCAAAGAGATGTCAGCACCAACCGACGGGGTCGAAAGACCAATGCCTGCTGGGGTTGCGGGTTTGTCCGAAAGGGATAACGCGGCCCCGGCACACAGGCAACGGAAGGAACACGGGTGGGTTTTAGTCAGTAAAAGTCTGACACACCCTCTCGCTCTGCCCAGAGCGGGAGAAGTCATTTGATGATTTCCCACCCTCAAAAAAAAAAAAAAAAAAAAGGTCTCACCATTATAAACCATCACTAAATATTCATTAGCCAAATAATTCAAATTGGTTGGAATTATTCAGCTTGTGAAAACAGTCGATTTTACAAAAATAAACACCATTATTTATTCAATTCATTCCAAACCTTTGAGATGGGTACGCTATGGATATTGAACTGCAAAGATAACTTTGTACTAGTTCCATTGTTTGTGCTATTTCAATTTTCGACACACAGAGCAATATTTTTAATTTACGACGACACAGAATCCAAAAAGCGTTGATTATTATCAGATGATAAAGTAATGAATGCATGCAGAACATAATGGAAAGCTGCATCGGAAATTTTGTTTCACGAATGACGTGATTGGAAACGACTGTTTTGATAAAAAAATTGTGAACGTCAATTAAACACAGCTTGCGATCATATTTTTCTGTTACAACAATTTCAATCCAGCTGTATGAAAACATTACAGCGAATTCCAATCAAGTTTCCATATGTATATTTTTTATTCCAATGACGATGATGAGATAATTGGAGAAAAAAAATCACTGTGGAATATCAATAGAACAGAAGTTACTTAAGTAACTTAAACCGACATTCTCCCAACAACTAGAAACTGGCGTAGGGAAGAATTGGGGAAACCAAAACCAAAAATAAGAAGCAAGACACCACTTCCAAGGTAACTCACACGTTATAACAACACACTCAGTTAACTTTAAAAAGCAACCGAAGACAATATCATAAACAAAGCATTTCAGTTCATATTAAAAGTAGATGTAAGTAATAAAATTTTACAACGGAATATAAAACTTTAGTGTTTCCCGATAAGCAATGGTATCCGACATTTGAATAGGCTGTATTATCGGTAAATTTGTAATGCAGTATGAATAAGTCAGGAAAATGATAGTTGTATTGTTTTTCATGTAAATTTCGGGTAGAGTTCTTAATTCTTCATACATTAAGTGAATACTTTATGAAGAACTAGCTAAACCCCACAGTTTCACCCACATAAGTCTTGATCCCGTGGGAATATCGGATTAAAAAGTATCCTATGTCCTAACCCCCGTTATGGTCTACCCATATGCCAAATTTCATCTAAACCCTTTTAGCCGTTTCAGCGTGAAAGTGTAACAAACAAACAAACTCACTGTCACATTTATAATACTCGTATTAGGAAGGATTAGGATTAAATACTCTTCCCAAAATATGGACCTAGGTTCATGTAAACCAATGCACTCAAAGTCAATCAGAACTTATATTTTTGCATTGTCAATTGACAATGCAAACTCTATCACTCATAACATAAACATCACGCCAAAATTCCCCGACTTTTCGCCAGGTATGTTTACCTCCCATGTAACAGGGGGCGAGTCTATTAATGGGATCATAAAATAGACAAACGTTATTAGCCCAAAATGAAATATAGTACCAAAAATTACTTTGCGGTTAGTTCAAATAGCGTAGGTAAATTCTCAGACTAACAAAGCACCGTCCTTACAGATAAAACTTAATCTCCAAACATTCAAACGGGTTATAGATTAACAAATCTATAACCCGGAGGGAGTTAACACAAATTGATTCGGCCGATGCATTAATTTCCTGTCAACAAACGTGCTTGGTATAAATGTGCGATAAATAAAAACTGACTTGTAGCAACAAACGAACGTTATGAAAATTCAATATCCGGATCCAAGGGAACGGAGCAATGCAGCGTATACAACAATGGATTGGAGATTTATTTTATGAATCACGTTTTGTTTTGAATGCTGCAGTTTATAATATAAAAGTTATAATAGTTCCCAAGTTGAATATAATATTTAAAAGTAAGATTACTGAAACGCATGATCATTTTAAGGCAACAGCCACAAAGATAAAATTGATAAAGCAGAAGCTGTTTCGATAGATAAAAATACCCTACTATCCTCTAAGGATTCCAACAAAGAGCAATAAATAAATATGTAAGTAACAAATTGGTAATGAAAAAGAAAGGATTCATGAAAAAAGAGCTGAGAATGAGAAATATGTGCGGCATCACGCTCGCGGACCGCATAATGATGAGTCTGAATACGTGTGTGAAGGTCAGCGTGAAAATGGAAATAAAAATGGTTATGGACGCAGAAAAACCCAATGATGTACTTGTTAATCTAAAATATGAAGTCCAATAGAAGTTAAAGAAGTAATTGAAGTAAAAGGTCTTAAAAATAAACAGTAAGTTTAAACTCAAGAGAGTTACGGCACAAGCTTGAAACAAGAATGTAAGACATGATCTGCCTAGAGTGCCTAGCCTTTCCCCAACTATGTTGAGATAAGCCCGGTATTTTACATGGAGCGACTATCTATCAGACCTCCACAACCCAGTAACAGGGTAACACGATACTCCTGAGTCTAGTAGTACTAGTTGATAAGAATGTAACATGGTAATAATTCTAATTAAAAATACGGCGTCATAAAGTCCTCCAACGACATCCATAGCAATTTTACCATTTGAGAATGTAAACCCGACGTCATTCTATGAAACAATATTATGGGCAGTTTATTCCACATTGTTATAAAGAAGAACGTATATAGTTTTGTTTCGCATCTGCTCGCTGATAACTGGGCTCCGGGGAGACGTTGCTTTCATTGTTATGTTCATAGAAATGTACGGACTATGTTACGAGAACTCGGAAGGTAGTTTCTATATAGTGGGAAATTAAATGTAGGTACAAGCAGATAAGTAAAAAGGTATTATTATAATTGTTGAACTAAAATAGCAAGTTCACACTTTCCCCCGTCAACTAAACTAATCTTATATTTGAACTATCAATTTATCGTAGTGCTGTTATGTAAGATATCGATTACACCATTGGAAACAATTGACTTGTCTTGTAGATAACTCAATAGCTATTATTTTTCTTCCAAAACAAAAGCGCGTCTTCCAAAATCACTTGTCCAGAAACTCGATCCAGAATAATTTAACTATTCCATCAGAATGTAAATTCGCTAACTAAGCAAGTTGTGAATTGCGAATGTTAATCAGTAAACACAATGATTAATTAAGTCTGCCGTAGACGAGATCTTTGTCATTATGATGAGTCGTATCGTGGTAGCCTGGTATCCTATTCATACGCAAACGTCTTGTGATGTTAAATGAGAGTGATTTTGCTGACTGAGTGAGGTTCGTGTTTGTCTGACATATGTCCCGTGTTGTGATTTAGCGTTCGTGCTGCTACTGGAAGTTCTGCTACCTTTGTTATTTTTGATACTACAACATTATTTTCACGTGACTTGTTGTGTTATGAGATTATTTGATTTTTTCGTGTACTTATTTGTCGTGTGGTGTGTTGTGATGCTGCATTTGTGTTGTTCCAAGTTTTTGTTACCTTGGTGTTATTTTTGATATTAGTACATTATTTCTGTGTGACTTGTTTACGGCCTTTAAGACGTCGTCTTTGAACTTGTTGAACTGTCATTATTTACAGTATTCGTTCATAACTCCAAAAAACTGGAACTACATAAAATATGCCTCAGTAACCACCCAAACACGCTTTAACGTCCCCTGACCCACGCACATATAATTGCTTTTAATTAAACCCATCCTATCTTGATAGATAGTTAAATGTTCAACTAATTACACGGTAATTATGTGGTTAATTTATATATTTAAAACCCTCCGAAGTATCGCGAATCCTAATATTATACGTGTAGTCTATTTTTCCCTGTGCTTATCTATTGTTACTTATTGTATCACATGCTGGGGTGGTGCTGGGAAAACTATACTAAAACCACTCGAGATCGCTCACAGAGCGGTACTGAAAGTGGCTACTTCAAGACATTTCATGTTCCCTACTCATCTATTGTATAGTAGTTGTAATGTTCTTAACGTTCGACAACACTTCTTCCTGCAAACAGTTCTTTTAGAGCACCGTAAAACCCCTTATAAAATAATAACAAAGCGTAGGAAAGACATAGTTTGTACTATTCCACAAGTACGCACATCATTTGCGAGTAGATTTTGTAACTACCTAGGTCCGACTCTTTATAATAAATTTAACAAAATATGCTTGATCTACGGATTATCTAACTTTAAGTGTAAAAAGATTCTACGTTCATTTCTTCAGAATAAAAGCTATGATGAAACAGAAAATTATCTCAGTAAGTGACAGATCAAATATTACCTCACACGACTTCAATGAAAACAAACACACACTCTCTTTCACTCTATCACACACACAGGCATATACACACCACCAACACAATACAATCACTCACACACGAACACTCACACACACACGCACATATTCAATTATTTAAACTTTGTTGTAGTATTATAAAATAAAAAATACATAATTGTACTAGTTTATTGTATCTTTTTGTAAGGGATAGGGACTGCTATTCCTTAATACAGGTTATTCTATAACCTAGCTAGGAAAGCAGAACTTCACCCACCAGATTGTGTTTGACATGGTACAAACTTATATGTATACCTAACTATGTAAACTTCATGTACTACAATCTCCCTTTTTATGAAATAAATTTATTATTATTATTATTATTATTATTTCGAGTTCTTTCATTTTCTTCTCTTATATGAGAGTACAAAAACCTTGCACACGGGTCGGAACCAAGTGTGTAAGGAGGAATTTAAATAGAGAACGTTGATGATATTGTGGAAGAAGTAAGGAACTTCCGGGTGATCCGACAGGTGTTGAGAATTGTGGCTTTTTGTATCAGGTGCAGGGTATGAGTGGGCATATGTAGAGTGTTAAGGCTTTGTGTAAGAGAATTTGGTACTATACCAGTGGATGAGAGTACTATAGGGACGATGTGAACGGTTTGTGCTTTCCACTGGGTTTTTATTTCTATGGCGAGGTCTTGATATTTGCTCAGCTTTTCAGATATTGTGGTTTGAATGTTGTGTGAGTTAGGGATATTATTATTATTAATTACGCTTAGTTTTTCCTCCATTATTTACTCACTGTTATCTAGTTACCTTAAGCAGTGTTTATCGACTTTTAAATGTAAACCAATTTAACTTAACTGAGTTTGCGTGGAACCTTGCATGCATGCTAGAGAGCACGCGTGTGCCATTCCAAATGGCTTTTAACCTTATTTTAATTAACATAGAGTTGTTATTTGCATTAACTATACCTTACAAGGTAAAGGATTGGTGTTGTACTTGAGCGAATACTGGAGATTTTGTAAGTGTTTTATGTAAGGAAATTAATTTATTTTTAGACTAACGCAGGTTAATTTATGACCTAGTAAGCCCGTGTGAAAGTGATTATGAAATTATTTATGGCTACAATCTAAACTGAAAAAATAACTGGTCCACTAGGTTGAAATTATTATTTGGCTTAGCTTTATTTTCTTGTAAGTTAGTAATAGCTAGACTGTGGTTTAAGAACGTTTATTCTGAAAGTAGGCAACGTCGGAAATGGGTTTCAAATATTTGGCTCTTTTGATTAATTTGGCAATATTACTGTATGGAAATATGAAATGTGGCTAAGTAACGAACTAAAATATTAATAATGAATTGGAATTATAACACTGAATTTGACCGCTTTAGGTGTCAAAAAGGCATTTGAAAAGTTTCCAAATACTTTCTTTTCATTCGGTGTTACGATATTAATTATTGCATTTCATAATCAATATTTAGTTCGCTAGTTAGCCGAATTTCATATTTCCATATTACCAAATTAATCAAAACAGGTAAATATTTGACAGCTATTTGCGACGTTGCCCACTTTTAGGATAAACACTCATAAGGCTATGGATAACTTGAGATAAGTATTTGTCCACTACATCTATGTGACTTTTCAACTTCTGTTCTAGTCAAACCATAAAAGAACTTAAAATCACTTAATGACAAAATAAAATAAAATATCTAATTAAACCACCACATAAATACATATTATCCTAGCACATACAAACTCATATTTACAATACCAACGATTGGATGAAATAGAAACATTAACGCAGCCATACTGTTTGCCTTCAGCCACGTTTATTTGCAAACACACACACACACTCCCAGACATAACGTATTTCCTTCGTACTAACGTTTCTAAAACATATGTTACATTAGTCATATGTAAAAGATGTTTTTTTACAGGCGGAGAACTTTAAATTTAAATATAACACAGAAAAATGTTTTTAATGTCCATAAAATTAGCTTTATTTGACAGATAATTTTATGGTGGCCACCGCGGCTGGCGCGTATATGGATTATTCTGGAGATCAAATTTTCACACACTCTTCGCAGTAAATCAGGCTGTATTTCGGGAATAAAGCGTCGAATGTTGGCATCCAAGCGGTCCATCGTAATGGCGTCGAATAGGATGAAGGAGCTGGCCAGTTTTCGTGAAATTAGTCGTTCATCAAATGTTTCTTACAGTAATTAAGTCAATATAAAAAGTTTGCTTTCAGAAAATTATAGGTCTTCGCGCCAGCCACGGCGGTCACATGTCCGATAACATAATAATATTCAAACATTAATGCCAATAAAGTTATCTTTAGAATTACTTGGATATTAAAAAAAAAACTGTGTTATATTTCAAATTAAAGTTCTCCGCCTACAAAAAAACACGATAGGTGTCTACAGGAGAAAGAATTGTTTAAATCGGTCCAGTAATTTTTGAGTTCATTCATAAAAATAAAAATATAAATATTTTCTCTTTTTAAAATTAGTGTAGACTCATAAGAATTCATTACCCTTCAAACTGGCCAGTTTCATCTACAATAATTAGCCATTAAAACCTCATACATGAAACTTTAGTACTAGGAAATCATAACGATAACAGAGTCATACCAACAAAAGTTCTCGTTATGTGTAATATTCCCTTAGCGTTCACAGTATCTATTTTCATATAGTACGGAAACTTTTGCGCCCATTTAGCGTAATGCTTGTGTCCACTTACACAGTGTAGTTTTAAAGGCAGTAGTTCAAGTAGCATTTAGAAGCTTATTTACTGAGAATTGAAAGATACAAATAGGTTGGGCTGAGGCTATATATTGTTGTTGTACTGTGTCCGATACGCGGGAAATTATTGATGTGTAACATCTTGCCTCTCGCTTTCCTGAAAATTTTCCTGTCGGTTTCTTGCAATCTGTGGAGTGGGAAATCTGTGGGAGTGATTTCTTGAAAAGGGACGGAAGTGTATAACAGGAAGCCGGGGAAGCGCGCACTGTTCGTTTTTTTTTATTTGACCAGTGCGCGCGCGGTGCTAGAGATGTTACACATCATATTATGCGACTACTGTAAGGGTCACTTGTTTAAAAAAAAAAAAAAATTACGTGTGACTGTGCACCGTCGCAGCGTCTGTTTCTGTTTCACAGAAGCTAAATATCTAAGGTTTCTGATTTGACTTCAATCATACTTCGGGGGAAAATCTATCATGCTTATTTTTCTGACACCTTCACCATTTTAAGGATAATTTAATTATTGATTTTTTTATATACTTATTTTGTTAAAATACCGTTTGTTTTATGTATAATAAATTAATAATGTATCTGATTAGGGACAGCGCTCCTTCATGGGCGAGTCCTATTACTGGCTGGACGTGCGATGCGTTGCGTGAGCTCAGTACAGAAAACGCTAGCTAACCACTCAAGGTCACATATATCTGCGTCTTAAAATACTCCTAACTTCATTAGTAATCTTGTCACATTTACACCCAAATCAAATCGGCTAAACCTACCACCTAAAATTGATTACAAATGACTCCAACAACAACATTTATTACAGTAACAAAATCTCTATCTATTTCTTGTTACGCTGAACATACCTCGTTACGCCAAAACTTAGATCGTATACAGTTATCAGCAAACAAACTAATACTAAATTAAGGGGAAGCACGTATGTTAGTAAATCAGAGGGAAGCGTGCACGTAGCTGCGATCCGCACAGTTTTTGATTAATATCCCTTATGCAAGGTTTCATGCAGTATTTGAGTTCGGATTCTGCTGTCATTTATTTTAATTTACATGTGAAGTTTTACTGCCCAAATGTGTATGGGATATTCTCAGAAATCTTCAATGAAAAAGGCCAATTCCCGTATTTAAAAACGTTTAAGCTGTTCGCAATCTCATCTCAGAAAATCAACGTCAAAAACTTTTCTAAAATGTAGAAAAAAGGCAAATTAAAGGTATTATTGACAGATTGATTAGAATGCCATTCTGTAGGTCAGATTGCCATTTTTCAATAAGCTCTCGAATATTCGATTCACTTCACAAGATTGATGTTGTTGCTGACTTTTACTAAGAAATTAACCTGAAGTGAATGCTGGGTGTGGCAACAGAAGCATGAAAGTAGAATCAATGCTGTGGAAATGCATTCCTTGCGAACCATGTGTGGTATGACTATAAATGATAGGCTGAGGAATGATGTGATAAGACAACGGTGTGATTAACAAAAAAAGATGTAGTGACAAAAATTGAAAAGGGTATGCTGAGATGTTTTGGTCATGTTGAGAGGACGAATGAAAAGGACTAACAAAGTTTTGTATGTACGGCGACTTACCTTAACACTGTATTTTGAAAGCATTGTAAAAGCCATTTATGTTTAAAAGAGTAACCGTGTAGTTTCGTGCCGGCTATTCTCCATAGGAAACGACCAATTGGAACCGTCGACATTGTTTCTGACGTTTCATAAGTGCCCATGTAGGTTTATGTGAAATAAAATATTTTGATTTTATTAAGGACATTATTATCCGCGTAAAACATAAAGACTTGAAAACTTCCTCTTTTTCTCCAGCATTCAAGATTCACACACGTTTCGTTCTTAGAACAGGAATCGTAACGACAAATTCTCAGTCAAAAGTCTCGGTAGTTACGCCCATTAATTGTCAAAGTTGGTTCGTACAACTCCCAGTTGGGCCGTATCTGGCGTGTGTTAACTTTGTCCAAATTACCGCGCTGTAAGAACTTGTGAGGTATTGTATAGGATGTAAATCTGGTATTGTGTTGGTATTGACCAGGTTTTGTGAACGATAAGTAAGGCGTACATTATATTAGAAATGAATGGATAAGTAACTCTTGCATTTCGAAAGTCACAACCAGCCTTAACAAGGGTTATGGTGTTACGCAGTAACCGGGTTGTGGAGGTCAGATAGGCAGTCGATCCATGTAGAATACTGGTATTCAGCTGCAACCAGTAAGACTGGAAACCAATCCAACATAGTTGGGAAAAGACTTTGATGAAAACTCTTGTATTTTTCAACTTTTATATCTCCGTTTTGCATAAAATTACCTTAAAATTATTCTAGAGAAAGACATATTTCGAGTTACTTCACTAAGTGTACAAATAAACTAATTGCGTCTTAAAGGTACGCTAGTCGGTCATTCTTCCATACAAACGTAGTATGGTGATTACTCGTCTGTTTGACGGTGTTCGTCCAAAACTAAAAATTATATCAATTTGTCTTGTCATTGTCTAGCCGGATAATGACTGTATGGAAGCAGAATTGGAAAAAAATATAAATAAATAACTTATCTAGTAAAAAAAGGTAAAATAGAAACGCACGGTTTTTATTTTGCCATTTTTTTACTAGATAAGTAAGGGATAGATAATATTATTTTAAGCAAATACATCCAGTAGTTTTTCCGCAGCATGCATATTAGTCACGCCCACCAACGAGTTCGAGCCGTCGACTAGTGCACCCTTAAGAACGGTATAAACAGAGCAAATGCAGCCGACATCCGTCTAGTCATTATGTTCTTATGCTAAACGCTCTCAACAAAAGAGCTGAAATAAACTACGTATGCTCTGCATTTCGTGCTTTGAGATAAGGAGCTGTCGGCGTTGGCAAACAGTCGCTGAAACAAAGCCTAGACAGTGGTAGAAAATAATCTAAATCTTATCTCAAATTCTTCAGCGGAAGTTAAGAAGAAAGATGTATTAAGATTTTAACTATAGATTTAGGATTTCTGCCTTTTATTATGCACAACGGGGAAGCTCTTGGCCTGCATCTCACCTGATGGTAAGTGATGATCAGGCCGAAGGTGGAAGCATGCTTCACCCGGAATCCTCAACCACAGAGGAACTGGATATCTTACCTCTAACTGTCGAAACACAACAACAGTTCACATTGTTGTTATGGCGACAGACTTAGATAAGATCGTAGGATCGTATCGGATCGTAGCTAGGCAGACGGACTTAGAACAAGCCCTACCACTAACCAAACCGAGCAGAAAATTTAGTGCCCACTGGAAAAGGAACCCGGGATCTCTGGGTCTGACACAGGTGGTCTAACTACTAGACCAAAGGGGCGGTTCTTTTTTTCATGTTTACCAATGAGTTCATTTACTATATTTAGGCCCTACCTTCTTAATCATAAACGTCGCTGACCATACCTATAACTATTAGACGCAACTAACAATGAATTCTGGAAACTAAACATAAAGGAACTTTACTATCATGAACAAAAACTATAATTATCCAATTTTAAATTGAGCATAGAAACAGTTTAAAAAATAAAACTATCTTAATATATTCTACAAACACGCCTTATCACCACAACCCTTATCTAAAGGCTATTCGAACCACGTGATCCGCTTTCAAATACACTCCAGAACGAGTGAAGGTTACTAATTAAACTATCAAACTTTTATACAAAGGCTCAAAAGTAATTACTACGATGGGTTGAACAAAAACTGATACAAAACACTATTAGAAAACTGAACTATAATTGAATTAAGAAGTATAATTGAATTACCTTTTTGTGGCACAAGAATTAATTGGTTGTGGAGTTGGGTGTTGCATTAAGATAAACAAGTAGTTTGCAAAACTGTGACTATGCTTCGATAGCTAGTATATAATGGTGACTAGCAAGGTCCTGTAAAGAGCATACAAGGTCTGGCCAAAATTTATACCTACTACTGATCAAACTTTAGCAATCGGTATAAATTTTAGAAGCCTCTCTTCAAGGGCTTCCCAAAATAATCCCGAGATTATTTACAGTTTCATGGGCCGTCCTGTATAACGTTTCGTGCAAAAGAAAGAAAATAAATTTATTTAACCCAGGTTGAGGCACACAAAAACACACAAAAAAAACAGAGAAAGCTTAAAATGGTATTGTATGCCTCATGGCTGCGCCAAATAGACACAGTTCAGCATAAATGTCAGACAACTATTGCCTGACGCTGGGTTTCAAACGAACCTTATGTTACGAGTACATCTGACGGATTTAAATCAGTTTTACAACGTGTGTAAAAAAATATATATATATATTTTAGTGAATAAAGAAAACTTCTCAATGGCGTTTACAGGTCTGATGGAAATCACTCCATGCAAAATAAAGATATGCAACAATATATAGAACCAAGAATGCAGTTTCATATCTGCGTCTAGATTCTAGAATAAACACAAAAATGCTCGAGAGCAAAACGCTCTAAAACGTAACAAATAATATATGTGACCCGATTACCTAATTAGTTGGTTCCGTAGTCGTGTTAGCTATATTTCTTTGGATTAAATTCTACGAGAGTTCCGCGATTTACTTCGTTCCGAATAGTTGATTAACTCTAACCGTACAGTGGAAGTATTTCGAGTAATAAGTGCTTGGCATTCTCGTCTCCGAATACGAGTTGCGCAATTTATTTAATTAGTTGCATTAAATTTTAGAACAAAGTGCTATGTGTTCTTTTGTTTCGGGTTTTTATATTTTTTATTGGGTTTGTTGATTAAGATACAGGTATGTGGTATGGGTGGCTTTCGAATTCTTAAGTCAGCTTAAGAATAATAAAAATCGACAAGGATACCTAATATTATTACGAAATATTTGTTAGATGTTTTAGTACCATCAATTTGATTTCAAACGACAATTGACCAATTTACCCACAAATAACGAATAAGATTGTCGAGCGAGGAGTCAAGAGATCGAACTCCAGCAGTTGCAATATTGATGTTTACCAATTAGCCCAGGAAAATGAGGCAAAATATTTTTTATCTCGTGCCACATATCTTGGGCCACAATTTTACTTTTACATGCATATTTAGCTTAATTAGTGGGATAACAAGAATACTAGGTTCTACTAGCAAAAGCTATTAGCTTTTGCTAGTAGAACCTAGTATTCTTGTAATAATGATTTAAAAAATCTTAATAAAAGAAACCTGCAAAATATATCAAAATGTTCCAAAAATAAAATCTGCAACAAACACGACGCACAATAACATAAACTGTATGAAATTAAATTTCTACTGCGTTCCTTGCAGGTGGCTCATTATTGTATAACAGGAGTAGCAGCTGTGTGCCGCGCCAAAATTTAACCACAGCCAACCGTTCACCTTTGTATATGTGAAGCAGTTTTTGGAAAGAGATAATTAAAAAAATATTTATGATGTCAATTTTGATTAGGATATAATATGCAGTTTTCAGTCTTGTAATAGAAGCTACCAAAACAATAGAAATACTAGATGATTAATCTGTCAAAGCACATGAATGCAAAAACGGAGTGTCACTCTTTATAATGCAATCAAAACAAACAAAAAAACAGACTTACCTACGGCACCTAATATCAAGACGATCAAAAAACCATCGTCATTCTGTTCGAATATACATCTAAAGTAAACAAAACTTCAACAGCTAGTTCCACAAATAATAATGCAGCTTAAACAAAAGCGGTTTGATTATTTTCAACGTCATGAATATACAATTTTAAAATACGAACCGTGAGATATTATGGCAAAGCTTTTATTGCAAGAATTGTTTCTATAAAAGGAGGTCGTTTAAAAACTGTTGAAAGTTCCGTATTCCGTGGACGGCGTTTCGTATTTGTTTTACTACCCAATACTAAATAGTGACGTCATTAACAAGGAGAATTAAAATGTAATGGTATCGCAGTTTTTGCGAAGATAAATATAATTATTAATAATGGTTATTGTAGTAATTAATAGTTTGGAGCACTATCAGTAATTGACACTCATGCTCGATTAGGAATGTTATATATTGTGCCATTTTCGACACTACTTTTACGCGCGCACAATGTCCATTAGCTAAACATTAAACATACTTTGAAAGTAAAAAATGCGGGTTGTATATAAAAATATTACATATTTATCTATAATAACGAACCATGAATTTAAAATAGCTGAAAGGTATTATGAAATATCAATTTCCATCAGAATCAAAGCTATATACCAATATCAACGCGAAATCAACGTAATCGCCCATGAAAATCCACAAGTAATTGGAGGTTTAAAACGGCTACAATTTTGCGAGACGAAAATTTTATCACCTAAGAATTTCGTCATAAAATCAGGGGGATCTGGCACCTAAATTAATCGACGAGCTCGTTTGGCAGCGTCTCCAACGAAGAAAGGTATTAAGATCCACAGTTCAAATATTGTTTGGCGTAAAAGCCAATTTTCGGTAGTGAATATAAGTTAATCTCCTTTTTATCGGGTGCTAAATTTAAAGCTATGGTTTGTTTTGAGTTTTGGTATTTTAATGGTGTTAATGTATGGACAGGTTTTAAATTCAACCTGTTCTTGAAGTTGGCATCAAGATTATATTTTAGTAAGTACAGTTTATTTTGATCCTTCCCTACTAGTTAAATTAGCAAGCATAACAGGCATTACTAAACCTCTCTTCTGAAGTAAAGTTATCATATCTTCAAATAAACAACAGTAAAGCTAGTAGAAAAAACATTGGCAACCGGCTATCATAACTCAGCAGCATAAGCGCTATAAGAAGCAGTATTAAAAGTTGTTACCAAAACTTTATTCAGCGCTGTAGCCGCTGCCGGATCAGTGTAAAGACCTGAACACACTCGCAACTCCTTATTCTTAGTTCGAGAGACGATTGTGATAAAAGTTTTTTCAATTGTAATATGTCAATCGAACTAGCGTTAATATTTCGTCAAAATGGTAGGCATCAACATTAACTAGTAGAAGTCTGACAGATTGATAAAAAGAGTCCACTTAATAAATACAATTTTACCGGACCATCAATTCGCTTGTCGATCGTGGTTATTTTATAGCCTCGGTCCGTCGCAATATTCATAGTAGCCATTAACTGTGGGCTTATGAATCCTGACGATGTTGATATTAATAATACCACTGCAGTGAAACATAATTATAATGCAACCACATATTATTAGTATGAAAATTGCCGTAATGAGGCTTTAGTTGGTGGTTTTAGTAGCGAAAAGCCATTCGTGTGTTCCTTGCCTAAGGCGGATGCTTCCGCTGCATTTCTGTTCGCCAACTTTGAGCGTTATTGCGTTGTCGAAATGGTAGCCTGTCTTAATGAGGGTTGGGATTATGACGAACATTTTTGTTGAGGATAGGTATTATTCGTATAGCAGCTTCATCGCCAAAATGAACATTGAAATCAATTCTCTACAACGTATACAACATAGAATATACGGGCAGTTTTAAAACAACACCGAGTATTTCTATATTTGCTGAAATAACGAGTTCATAGTCTATCATTAGTAACTGGACCGGTTAAAAGTATACAAATATATACAATTACAGTAAGGGTAATTACTAACAAACAAATGATTGTTAATGCTACAGAAAAAGCAATATATTATGGTAATAGAGTTATCAAAAGTTATTGGAATATAGCTTTCTCTAAGACAAAAATCGTCATAATACACTCGTCATAATATGTTCTTCGTAATTTGTAAAACAAATCATTTAAATATCTAGAAAAAACACATAAACACTTCTATCACGATGATGGAAACTTACAACCACTCCAAAATAAAAGTCAAAACAATGAACAGTTAGAAACAGTCGTTTACAATCAGTAAAGATAACCCAATGTAAATACAGCGACACGAACGTTTGGAAAAGACAAACATATTACCGAACTTGCGCATTTACAATTCAAATGACGTGAAACAAAAACCATTGAGCGTACAAACCGAACGGAAAGGATTTAAAACTCCTCGCCGGTTGCGCCTATAAATCCGTGGTGGCACCATTACTGGATAACTTTCACGCATGTTCGGAAAAAATACGGAAGAACCTGGGAATTCGATAGAAAACAATGCAATGGAGTTTTTGGAAAAAAAAAATGATATTAGAACTATAGTTTTTTTAGCAAATTAGCTATTTCTTATTGTGGTGTTATCCAATAAAATGAAATTCAACTTATCAGCAACTAAACTCATAAACAATTTCAGTAAACTTATCTCAATGTCTTAATGAATACATGATGAATTGACAATCACAATAAGTACTCATAAACCAGTATGTTTTTTCGTATATGCTTGACTACATTCCCTGAAATTATCCTTTATATGACTAACATAACGATTGTACCTAATCAGGTACATACGGGACATCGAGTTTTCATAAAATCATGGGATACTGTTTTTTCTCTTGGTCTCAAAAAAAGCTATAAAGCAACGTATGATCAAGGAGTTGACTCTAAAGAGGCTTACTATCACATAGTAATTACAAACACATGTGTAATCAGAGACAGACGAAACCCTCCACGAGTGCTCATCTATGCTGCAAAGAATGTGCTGAGTGCGTTTAATGTTCGTCCAACTTCTTCGAGACTTGGCTAACGGTCAAGTGTGGACATATGAAGGAGTTTTGACGAAGATTTATCTTGACGATGTACTTATATTCAGAACGAATTGCTTTGTTTGGGTTGTGAGAGATTGTGCAGGAAGAGATTTGGTTTTGGTCTGGATTTTTCGATGTCTTGTTATGTTGGAAGTGAAACTGGTTACGCAAATATATTAGTGAAAATAACTTTCATTTAATTACAAATTATGTGTTACTCAGCTGAGTAATCCAGTGTAAGCAAGTTGGAGCGAAATTGTATAAAATAATTGTAATATGATACCGTATAGAGCCTTGGCTACAGTCTCTTAGCACAATTAGTATTATATAACAGAGGCATATCTAGGCATAAACAAACTACGGCTCGATGCACGAGCACCCAAGTTTAATTGACACGAATCTTGTCAGTATTCAGCAGCTTTAGGATGGCAGCGTTTCTAGTTATAAGGATAGCTGGGGAACTAAGCCTAATCATTGTTAAATGATAAAGAACAATGCATTTACATGAATACACGATAAAACCATACTTTCTCGTAATACGTTTCCGCATTAATTGTTCCAGACGTTTTTTATAAACTTGTATGGCTTCTGATCATCTTGGAAATGTAGTGTTAACCTTAACCAGCCCAAAATATTCTTGATATATGAGAACATTCGAGCAACGGTGGCAGCAAGCTGTGCGATATATTTTATACATAATCGATCTGTCTTCTTCGGTCGTGGGGCAGAGGCGTGTCTCATTCATCAATCTTGTTCCGGTTGCGAATACTCACATTACAAGGAACACACGATTAATCTGATCTTCGTGTGTCAGTTGGGATCCTCCCTGCTAGCAGTTGATTGGGGAAAAACTAGTTGAACTAATGTCTACATTCAATATTTATGATATAAAGTTCCACAACAAGTGACAGTTGGTGATAATTTTTTTTGGAACATAATTAAAATAATTCAAGAATATGGAAAAGAGGTTATTAAACTTTTTGGAATCTAGGGAACAGCAGTTTAACATGAAATACCAACATGGTTTCAATCAATTTTTGAAGCAATTGGAGCACGGAAACTCAAAATTTTACGGCAACAACATTAAAGATCCCACCAACCGTCGGATATTGTGAACGGAAGATGTTAAAGAAATCGTTGTAATAAATACAAAACTTTACCAATTTACGTCGAAACACAACCTTAGGGCTAAAATTATAAATGTCCTCATAATTAAATTAAAATTTAAGTTATGGTGTTTAAAAAGGAATTGCGATTTCCGTCTTAGTGAGCGGCACGTCACGGCAACATTGAGATTTAATTAGAATATGACTTGGAGACCTTAAAATAACTTCTATCAGATGAAGTTCAACTTATTAAAGAATTATGATATAAATGGATATGTTTTTTCTGACGTAATAGTTGCCTTACCCGAGCTTGAATAATCATAAAATTAAAAGCTCTCAAATTAAAATGTAAAAATAATGAATACACCTAAGTTTTGTCAAGACGGATTTTACTTCTGAACAAGATTATTTTAAGCTTTTCAACTATAAGTTAAGTATAAGGTTTTGTTTCGAGAACTTTTCTTTACTTTCCGTGAAACCATTTTCTTTGGAGATAAACGACCGACAAACATAATGTTTGGGAAGGGATCCATTTCTTGATAATTATGTTTGCAACTGGGTCTAACATTAATTACAAGGTAAAGATATCAATGTTAACTTATACCAAATCATTTTCGTACTTTAAAAAACTAAATTTAAGTTTCAAAGTTTGGAATACTAATGCATTTCTATTACTGCTAACAAGATTATAAAAGTTATTCACTAAAAATTTTTTTTTTTACCTACATTATTCAATCGTATAATGATAGGCAAAATATTGAATAAGAATGTCGAACACACACATACGGTTACAGTCGAATATATTCTCAAGAATATTCTCGAGAATTATGTATGTATAGGTATATCTTTGGTAATTATAACCCACACATTTCAGCTCGGGTCAAATCTCCGTGGAAAATTAAACAATATGCAGAGCTGTTGTAGCTACAAATTAGCAATCTAAAACCCGCCGCAAACTGCTTACAATGGACGTGCATCTAGAAATATCCAGAGGAGCAAATGTGTTAATAGAATACATTGTTGATGCTTACCTACCCTAGAACTAATGAGCTAATTACGAGTTAAAACATGATATGCTGCAAGCTTGGAATAGATTGAAGTAGGTAAAGAAAACAGTACTGTTTGTTGAGGTTATTTTTTATACAAACAAGAGAAGGTACAACGAGGTAAGTACAAACGAGATGACGACGATGAGACGAGTGACGATGATGATGACGATGATGACCAGTTTTGCAGTAAGCTTGGAAATGATAGATGAAGAAGTAGCGATGAAACAAAAACTGTGACATTTGACGTTCTCAGAGCCATAAGACAATGAGTTCCGACATAAAAATCCAATAGACAATTACAATTTAAATTTTACAACTCTCTCTTTAAACTAATCATTTAGAGACTACCCGTAGGAAAGGAATGAATTAAAGAACCGAATAACTAGAACCCTACCAGGACGGTAGGATTTTATTAATCCAATTTTGGACTTCGTAATAATAGGTTTAATTATTCACGATTGAGAAAGCTTTTAGAACCGAGTTTATGCAAAGTTTTGTATGGGCGCCGGTAATGAAAACGGTGGATGTACCGACTAATGTATTAAGGTCCAACAGAGGTCCGGACGTGGAGTTCTGTTGGATTTTGTTGGACGTGTTTAGATAATGATGGATGATAAAAATTACAGGGAATTTTGTATACAGAAAGGATGTAAAAGATCGAGCAAGTAACCGTGAATAAGAAAATGTATAGGATTTGTAAAGAACAAAGTCATTCACAAACAATTTTTGAACACATTTATATTTTTAATCCTTTGAATTTGGCATCACAGTGACTGTAACAACATTAGCACAAAACGAAAAATTATTCATCGTGTGTTCAGAAACCCTGAAATCCTCTGACAATCACAAAATTCTGACAACCCAAGCGTCCTTACAAACAAAGGTCCCCATACTAGGCTTTTGTACACCCAATCTCATATATTCCGGTCTCGGTTTTACACACGTATATTTGAAGCCAAGTGCAACAATCGCAGGTGAAGTCGCTGTGGAACACAATACATGAGGAAAGCATCAGACCACATTTCAAAATACGTGGCATTGTTTAGAAACACAGACACGCTTTGCCATATTCACAGTTGGCAACAGCCTGCGCATTGTTCCGATTCGCATCAAATTTTCCATATCATCGCTGTATAGAATAATTGATTGGTTGGTCGGAACATCAATTTTATAGTTCAATAAATCTTGGAAAATTATTTATGTATAAATTCTTGCTTTACCCGAAATATTTTAGATCTTGTTTTCTGGATTTTTATTCTTGAGAGAACATGCTTCCACTGATGTTTTACTCTCTCAGCGAATTCTAAACATCCCATGAAGTGAAGATATCAGTTTTCAAAACATAAAATTTCACTCGAGTAAATAGGAGAAGCGCCAAAACTAAAGTTTTATGTAACAGAATAAAACTTTCCGGAATATACTCTTCTGGATAAAATTTCCAGTTTCAAATCATTGTGACAGCCTGGGAGCGTCTGGAATGGCGTTTCGAAAATTTCAATTCTTGTTATTATACCTAGAACTTTATAATGGCTTGCCTATATGGAAGTTTCTAGTTTTATGCCAAGTTTTAGAGGATAGGTATTCAAGATAGAGGTCTATTCATTAAAATATAAAATGGTATGACTCATCTCTTATAGGTATTTAATTCGAAACCTATTAGACTTGATAACACGAGTATCACTGGTGTCACAAAACAAACCTAAAGGTAAGCAACGTCGGCTTCAGAATTTCAAGTTTCCAATATATTGACAATCTACGTCCGAAGGTACCAAAACTATGCAGCGCTTACGAAGTTGTTTCAGCCAGGTCCCCCCATTGACAAAGGACTGCATACAATCTAAATACGTCTCGGAAGCCCGAATGGACTGGGGACACAAAACTAGTTCATCGCCATTCCTAAGCCCAGTCGCAGCTTTGTTTGCGCAGGTCTTGTCCTTCGAAGATCTTTGTTTAAACAGGACCCGTCAAGAACCGAACGAATCGCGCAATGCAGGAGGAACATGTTACTTTGCGGTAAAGCAGGAAAAAATAAATACAAACAAATTATACAGTGCGACTGTTTAAAGAAGGGATATATTCTAGAAAAGAGAGGCAACTTCTAGGTGTATATAACTGTAAGTAATTAGCGCTGTGCGACCTGAATTGTACTTTATTGTTTCGTAGCAAGAGTCGCTTTTTATTTAAGAGATTTTACGGAGTGTCCCATATGTATTAATCTGTGGTGTGGGTCGTAAAGGTACACTTGTGTGAGCGATAAAGATGCGTGTGTCAACAGCAGAATTTATGTATTTTATTCAGTCCAATGAGAAGATTTAATTTTTTATATTTGAAACGGTCAAATTCTAAACAACAACCTTCCATCCAATGGGCCCTTGTTTCACCTTGTCGCCCTGTATAACAATTTCAGTTTTCAACAAGGATATTTTCCGGAAACCAGCTGAAGATTAGAATCATGACGTGTGAACAAGAAATGTGTGACCGAAGTTTTTCGATTTGGATTTGTTCTTGTTTGTTTGTTTTATTTATATCAAAGGGTCGATTCAAGTGTGTACCTTTTGTATCTTTTAGCGATTTAGGAGTTTTATGTCCTTCACGGTATTTTTGGTTACAGATTTTGCTTTTGAAGTAAAAACAAGGACCGGTTGTTGTTTCATTTGGAAAGGAACCTGACGCGTTACCTAACATAACATAACACCTGTGTTCCCTGAAGGGTTAGGCAGAGATGCACCTATTGGTAGTACACCCATATTTCGCCAGTTATATATAACCCGTTAAGCGCCATGTGTATCCTTCCGGAAACACAAATTACCACCTTCAGAGTGGAGCGAAGTCAAATAACCACTGTCCCAAAGGAAACACGCGGCTCTTTATTCGGAGGCCAGTGTGTCCACTGGGAAACACATTTTAATACATTTTCCTATAAATTCTAATACCTCCTGGTCTATGTTGGTTTTTTGTACGACTTTTTGGTTAAAAGTTATGTCTGAACGTCTGACGGAAAGTCAGAATATGCAAAGTCCAAAAATGAAAAACACGTTTTTTGGGCTTGGCGCTCAACGTGTTAAGCCCCATATAACTGAGGAAGAGCCTATTGCCAACAACCGGACATAAATGTAGACTCCGGGCTGCTACTGGGAAATTCCAGATGGAAAAACACAATTTCACTTTACCGGACTCGGGAATCGAACCCAGGGCCTGATGCTCAGCAGTAAAACTTGCAACCACTAGGCCAACGAAGCAGCAATTTATTGAACTAGTTTCGTAATATTCACACTGAGATGTAATTTTCCAAAACGTCATAGTTCACTCTACAACGGACCAACAAATTTGGACACCCATGTTAGCAAACAACATCAATACGTTTGGCGTAAACAAATCACCAGGGACATTTAAAATGAATACAACATGTCAGCTGATAAATGGTTTCGGTTTATTGAGAGTCAATTTCATTAAAACTTTGAATTACATAAGTTTTAATTGGGTGTAGGAGTCCATGTCAGCAATGTGTGAGTTAGTGAAGGATCTTCGCTCACTCATTTTTATTACCGCTGCCCTTTTGTTTTAGTGTTAATCTTGGGTGGATTACAGGGTGTGGGTAACTGGACGTAGTTTTTATGGTCTTAGTAGATCATTAAAATTGTTTGTAAGTGTTATAATTGGTTTAAGAAAGTAGGTAGAAACGAAACACTAGTACTTACAGTACAACTATTTTCTTAATGCCCCTCGGCAAACTTCGTGTTTCGTCATTCGTCGGACTTCTATCAGTTGCCCTTTGCACTTGGTGCAGATCGGAACAACACTATATACTTCTAAATCGATTGAGAGCGTCCGGTCTGTACCAAGTGCAAAGAGCAACTGATAAAAATCCGACGACTGACGAAACACGAAGTTTGCCGAGGGATATTTTAAGAACATAGTTGTAAGTACTGTGCTTTTTATCCATCACGGGCACATGTCATCTTTTCGAAGTGTCAGTTGCATGTATAGTGTAATATCTTGGTCTCGTTAAAAAACTACGCAATATTTTCCAAAAATTATCCAAGCTTTCTCTAGTTTTACAAAAAATAATCTCTCACAAACCACTTCAGCAGATTATACGGATATTGAGAATTCCTAAGTACATGCCAGGAAACTACGAACATTAAAATTCTCACGCATTCGAAGCACGTACCGCGCCTATAGGGAATCTCCGTAAAACTATAAAATAAATACACAAAACGTAATATTAAAAAGTGCTGGGTACTTGGCTGGGCTTCCTCGGTTCCTCCCAATAATTGATATTTGCCATTTGAATTCAAGCAGTGTTAGTACGGCTTCGGGGAAGGGTAGGGGCGAAGGGAGGCGGGTCGTTAAGGACCGTTCACAAAGACCGGTTCAATCGACCTCAGACTGTGTATCTTATGGCCGTGACGTGAGGGTAAATATTTGCGATTGTGTCGTGTTTCGTATCCAACAGGACACTTACTCTCGGTTGTTTGTGCTTAGTATTTATGAAGTGGTTCGTAAGCTTAGTGACGAACTTCGTAAACTTTGGTCCAATATTAACATCTCTTGAAACACAATATCACGGTAAGAAATACAGTGTAAACTCTATATAGCGACACTGAAGGGACTGTGCATTTTATGGCGTTATAGAGAGTTGTCGTTAAATGGAGAGAAGAAACATCAGAATTAGAAAAAGAAAAAGTTTATTTCCGACTATTCTCCCGTTTCTATTGCGCGTATCAGTAAAACTTTTTCGTCAATACACAGTGATTTTCTTTTATTAGCCATGTTTACAGTTTGAAAGTTTGTGAGCAACTAAGAATATGATAAGGTATAGATAATCCATGACTCCTACTTATGAGTCATGGTCAACAACAGTCTACACGTACAAGCAATCCCAAATTGTAAACAAAAGAACGAATTTCTTAGAAAGTTCGGTATGCATGATGCCGACAGTCGAGTTTATTGCGGGCTAGGATAATAAAGCGACAATAGATCGTACACAGCTGCGCAGTTTTTACTAATTTTAGCAACTTAAAAGGTACTTTTTATTACTCAATTGTTGTCGTTATTGAGAGTGGGTGTAATGCTATGTAGAGTGAAACATTGTATGAAAGACAAGCTAAACCAACCAAAGCCAATTGATTTCGACGCTTAAGGGAGTTTGTCGTTAAATAGAGTGACGTTACATGGAGTTTACACTGTATATCATACAAACATTATCAAACATAAAATCCTCATTTCTATGAACCTATGAATAGCAGAGGAAGTTAATTTCGCCAGACAAACTTCCTGAGAGATTCGCTCATAATTCGCTGGATCTTCTCTATTCTGAACCTATACTATCCTTATATCCTTTCGCCGATTCTGTACACATAGCACATAAATAGTGGTGGGCCTTATAGCCTGGGGGCTTCGTCGATGCGATTCCGAACACATACGTTATTTGGCGGGTACGGTTGGAACAAGGGCGAACGTTGGTGGCTTAATTGAAACTAAGGAATTCAGTGTGCGGGCTCCCGGTTCGCTTGCGATTGGGTGTCCTGCAGCCAAATCCTTGGTGATGAATGTCTCGATGCGGGATGTTTGTACGCTGATTGCACATTGATACGGGGCTTGGTAATAGGTGTATTTAAAAATAGAGGAGGTTTACGGGAGATGTTTTGATGTGCGTCTCTAAATTGATTTCATGGTGAGAACACACGATATGTACCAGGCTTATATAGACTTTGGATAAGTGTGTATATTTTATGTTTATCTAATAATGTGCGTCATAATTTGTGTAAAGTTAACAATTTTTAATTATTTCATTATTTATTTTTAATTATACAGTTATCTTCCCTTATCTACTGTAACATTTTGTCAAAATAAGCGAAGCCAATTTCATTTGCCGACAAAGCATTAACAAAATGAAACTGTCACTAGACCAAAGCTGGCCACTCGACCCCGATACAATCAGTCATTTAGTGATGAATAAGCGATTTTAATAACGATAATTCAGGCGTTTTAATTAAATAAATGCTGTTATTAGACGTCATCGCCTTACTTTAATACACACTGTGGGCGGTTTTTAAATGGCCAATTTTAGGTGGAAAACGGTGAAAGTTTAATATTTCATGGAGTGTGAAAAGTAATTTAGAACACACGCGTATGTTACGCATGTTATCTTAATAATTTCTTTTTAATTTTTCAGTTGTTTTGAAAGGGATCCCAGAAGTTGATGAGTTTGGATGAGGCAGACTGGCTGCGGAAGGTGAATAACTGGGTGTTATGGGGCAATTTGGAAGAGATCTTTATCCGGCAATGGCCTGGGATAACCTAAACTAAAAGATGAACATTTCTTTTTCAAATAAAATAAAATATGTATATGAATAAAAACTACTGTTCAGATATCAAATTGTAGGGTTATCTAAGTTGTCAGTGTAGGGTTACATTCCTATAATGTCTATGGGTAGAGGCGGCTGCGTCTGCCGTATTACCTATGGTCAGTCACGAAAATAAATGAAGTGACAGTAACACGTTCTTCTTTCACTTAATTTCCTATACTAGTGACCCCGACGTGATCAACTCAGTGAGATTCTGTGTAATAAATTAGACTGTGTTACGACTTTTGGGGAACTATAACTACTCAAGGCGTGGGTCTATCTGCTATGCGTGCTACAGATTCGAAACTCGAACCTCGGGTAGAAGAATGCGTTAAGTTACTATAATGTCTATGGGTAGAGGCGGCTTTGTCCGCCGTATTGTCTATGGTCAGTCAAGATTACAGTAACACTTTATTAATAACTTGATTTTCTATACATACCAATAAAAATACGTTATCAATTTCATCATAACAGGCTGTTACTCAATTATAACCACTCAACACAATCTGTTTCCAATAACTCCCAAACAAACACGAATATTATACAAATCTGTGCGATACAGAAACCATTTGTTCATATTTACGACTTACTAACAATAACTCCGTATAAGCATACATAGTTTCTCAACCCACTTCTAATATGAACCTTATTTCTATCGAAGAAGATTGAAATTTTGTTGTTGGGGTTGAATGGCGGTTAAGATGTTTTCTGTGCCTAAGTTGCGTTATTTCGACTAGAACTAGAACTTTGTTTTGCAGTCCTGACTAGCCCTGATGAGCCTCTCGGGTAACAAATAACAGGGCGTTTGTTTTAGTGTCCTTGTTTAAGTAGGCAATAGAAACTGGACGGAAATAATGTTAGTTTTAATGTGACCATAACTATTGTGTTTGAATGGGCTTAGTCTTTCTTGGAAAGTAGAATGTTCGAGATTTTTTTGTGTGTAAGTATGTGTAGGGATGATCTTGAGAGAGCTATATTATGTCATTTGCCATTACTCGAGCGAAATATAACAATAAATCTAGGCTGGAAGGTCTAAGTTATGAAAGAAGGTATGTATTACTATCAGCGGGCCTTATTACAAAACAAGGTTGTTTTCATTAGACCTAATTTCGAGCCATTTTTAAATATCAAACTTTATTCTTAAACGTTTAAGTTCCAAATGAAACTAATTTTAAATTATGAATGATACTGGCTTATTTTAAGCACGAGTCTAAGTTGTCAATTTCCTACTAAGAACGTTACGTCAGTCGGAATAAGGTGCTAAATATAAAAACTGACTCGAATGCCTGGTTTCTACGATGGCAATGACTCGGAATTTCAGACCCAGTCAGTGGATTCATGTAGACGAGATCGGCATTAAGTTAGGCGGGGGAAGCTACTGGGGCCGAAAATAGACGGGTAAGTTCGTCAACTGGAAAGACTTGAGGGCGCGAAGTCAGCACTTTCTTGAAACTAGTGTCTACACAAGCCCAGTTGCAACTCAGCGCTGGACTGAATTACTAAGCTCGTATAAGCCTGCCTGAAGGTTTGAGCCCGGGTTAAGTTAGATTTTTTTTTGTAATAAGAAGGTGAAGGTTCTCTATGTGTACCAAAAAACAACCAGTAAATATACCGCGAAGACTTTGGAAGCTTCATAACTCAGATAACTTAATTTTCTCTTTTACCTTAAAACATTATTTACTCACAAGTAACCTCTTTCATGAAGGTACGAGGAACCATATTTTTACATCAACAACAAAAATACGATAATAAATTTTATAAAAAGAAAATATTTATAAAAGACTGGCAATGTTCACGTTGATTAATTGAAAAAAGGTAGATAAAACCGTTTTGTTCTCCCACGCAAAAGATGGCGTTGAGTGATAAAAAGCGGTAACTACACACAAACTGTTTTCCACTTAAACTGATGAAAAACAAATCCCCGAAATGTATTAAAATGTTTCTTTTCAAAAGGTTGTGATGGTTTTGACTGTGGATTGTATGAAGATGTTTTTTTTTGCATTTTTTAATATATTTTTAATCTATACGAGAAGGTTAACACCCAGATAGGAACTTTCCACCAGATATGTTTATTCAAAAATGGAATAGAATTTGTATTAAATTCCGTGCCAATAACAACAATTGGCGAGGCTTGGCCTTCCCGTCTATGCCCAGCAAAGGACGTCTTTCGGCTGAAATCGTGATGATGATGTTGACGAAGTTAACTAAGACTTATCCGTAAAAGATAAAACAGGCCAAAATAACCATAATATGTAGAAACTGGATCTACCGGCAAACAAAAAAAAAAAAACATGTGTGCAATTCACACGTGGTAGAAGTGAAACCTTCAAAAATTTCACCACGGTTGTTGTGATGCCTTTTCTCAAGCTTTGTACTACGCATGTGCGCACAAACACGTATTAACAATCGTACAACGCTGAGGCCCAAGCAAACTCCCACTATGCCTTGGTAAACACGAGAGGAGGGGGTACGAAGCAGAGCACAAAGAGAACCACGAATATAAGAAACACTGTATAATGCTTCCTATCTCATTTTCTCCCACGTTAAATCTTATGAATTTATGTGTCTGTCACTTTTTACTGTAACTTTTTCGTTTCATCGACTTTCAAATCACAACGATTCTAAAGAAGTTTTCACTTCAAAAACAATTTATCCCTAAATGTCCCAAACGCATGGTTCCTTTCAGTTAACCAAATGAATAAAATAATAAAACTTCAAATACAAAAATCATAAGCAAGTTGGTTCTAAACGCAAGCATAACCCTCAACCACCTGGGGCGTTCAAAAGTTAAACTCGGAACAGTCGTAAAATCACCTGTTTAGCATATTTACTTAACCCTTTTCCGTTCTGCAGGACTTACAATTAACTTTGTACGTACGTTACTACAAAAGAATCGTATGTAATATTCATAAGGTTATTATTCATGTTATGCAACTGCGTTCTCCAATAAGATACGCTTTGAACTAAGTAAGGTAATTATTAATATGAATAACTTCCTTTTGTCGGACTTATCTTTGAGTGTAATCAGGAAACGCTGGCTGACCGTACAGCGTAATATGGAACCTTTGTAGACTGTGGGTAAATAATACCTTTGCCCTTCTACGGTGTAGGGAAGACTTTAAGGGATCTCGTGCACTAGACGGCTACGATAACGACCAGTGGCCGCAGCGACCAGGTAAACTATAGAAACCGATACGAATCGCGCACCTTACATACATTACTACTAGACGGCCATGACTGGCCCGTGTCGGGGCCGTCTAGTGCGCGAAATCCTTCAGCTGGAATATAAAGATAACTTTTTTGAGTGCGTCCTTGGTCTAGTGTTCACAAGCATGAGGTCCTGGGATCGATTTCCGGGTCGGGCAAAATGTTATTACGTTTTTCCATTAGGAATTTTTCCGTACCAGCCCGAAGTCTGGTTGTGCCCGGTTGATGGCAATAGGCTGACCCCCTATTTCATGGGACTTAAACATAACTGGCGAAATTTGGGTGTACTATAGGTAAGTACACCTCTGACTAGCCTTTCTGGGGTTACAAGCGTAATCACTATAAAGTATAAAATATACAAAAGAATGGAAAATATATTTCATAAATTAAGACCTAGTATGTGTGCCACGTTTTGTTACAAAATCTTAAATGATGTCGTCGTTTTTCACGTTTTTGAAATCAAAGACTTTAAATTATTGAAGAATTTGTAAATTCGTTTGTTGTCTTGTGTATTTTGTTTGTGGTTTCTATATATTTTTCATAAGTTTGCTATCCGAATTATGCACATGTTTTAAAAGTCATGCGCAGTCAAATCAATTGAACTTGAGTCAAACATCTGACTAGCTTAAGTATTCCAAATAAAATCTCCAAAAAAATTAAACTAAATGAACACGCAAATATTTTTAAACACACGATCGCTACAAAGCCGTCAATTAATGCGTCGAAATCCGCGTCAATCGCGGACATGCATACATATCGCGGCGCATAATATCGCAATACGTCACGGCACGCGCGACGTCGCGTTATCGCGCGATAGCCTGCGATTTATTGCGAGCTGACTTTGAAACTGAGTTTGTTTACATTAGCCATTTGATTTTGGTACATATTTTAGTATTTATATAATAGTGGGCAAAAATAGCTATGCCAAGAAATTAAGTATGTAAAAACTCTGATATTCACCAAAAAAAAATACGATAGAAATAAATGTACTATAGATGCACTCCTGCCGAAACCCCGGGGATTACAGGCGTTATGTTATATACGAAAAGAACGTTGTCTACATTTACGACCTTATTGTCTTACGTCGTTTCTTTCAGGATCACATAGTATAAGCATAATCAATCCATAATGTTCCCCCTGCTGAAACACAGGCCTCCTCTCTTCGAGAGGCAGTTGGCTGTAATCTACCACGCGGGCACAGTGCTCATGATTATATAATTTTCTTAAAATTATGTTGCACTATAACTAGAAAACTAAACCACGCAAACTAAAGCAAATTGCTCTTCAAACAAAGTGATCGTTCTTGCAGCATTGCATCAACAAAGTGTTTTTACGCAAATTTCTCGTCGTAACTAATTTGCAATACAATGCGGCTGAACCCCACAACCGTACTAAAACACCCGTTTCCTACGCGTCGATCTACAGCGTTTAATCTAACTTTACTCGCAAACTGCTCTTGGAGGCGACAACTTAGAATCGGAGCATCTTGCATTAATTTATTAAGCATGTGACGGCATCTACATCGCCACATGCGAACTAAGCATCAAAGACCTGACGGTACACACAAAATCCTGACGGCACACAAATCCTGCATCGCGCAAATTCAAATTCAAAAGTCATTTATTCAAACTAGGCTGAGAATCAGTACTTTTCGAAAGTCAATTTCATAAGACAGTCCCCCAAAACGCCCACCCTTCACCACTTCCTAGTGCATTAGCTGGGAAGAAGTGGCGCAACACACTCCCCAGCAGCACAGCTGTCTGTTCAGTTAGAAGAACAAAAAAAAAACAATTTGAGTTTACCGCGCAAACGACATATATTAGACTATCCGACATCAATCGTTGGGCAGTTGCCGGCCAGACACGACACCCGTCTGGTCGAAGGACCCTCCCTTTTCAATAGAGGAACTTACACCCTGCTCCTCATACCTCTAAATGGAAACGGAGTAACGCAATATACCTTCCGGTTAAAAACGGGACAAATACAGGTGTAAACTAAGTGACGGTGAATGTTGTAAAATGTATTACAAGTGCACCCCAACTTTGGCAGTAAATTGAATTATTTAAAGAAGGACGTATCTGTACATAAACCTTTTCGGTGCGAAATTATGTATGGGAATATTTTCCTGCTTTTTGTTAGGCTAACATTTTCAACTGAATGTGAGAAGGTGCATCGTGATCTACCCACTTAATGTTTTCTTTGATCTTACAAATATCGAAACCTTTCAGGAAATGAAAATACGATATTAAACTTGGAATATAAAACACTAGCTGCGCCCCGTGGTTTCACCCGAATAAGTCTCGATCCCGTGGGAATATCGGGATAAAAGTATGTTAAGTCCTTCTCCAAGTCATGCTTTACCCATATGCCAAATCCGTTCAGCCGTTTTAGCGTCAAAGCGTAACAAACAAACAAATTCACTTTCGCATTTATAATATTAGTTAGGATATTATGACTAGAATAGTTAGGAAGTTAGGATTAGGATTATATATTATACAGTTAGGATTTACAAAGTACCAATATTATCGGACGCAATACAGGATGAATCGTATTGATCTTATTTCCATTGGTTACTATTTACGACAAAGGATTACTCACAAAATGTTTAAAGCCACCAAATAAAAGAAAAACCGTAAACAACGTAACCACTCTGCAAGGAAACCGAGTAAAAATCCGAGCTACAACTGAGCGGATTTTAATTTAGACAACCCTAGTAAATCACGGTCTTTCTTAACGGTAGAGCGAGTTCAGACCCGATACAGCCGAGCGAAAGTATATTAATTTTAAAATATCCCTCCTTTGAAACTAATTAATTAGTTTCTAAAACTTGAAACCGAGTGTTAACGATGATCTAAGCAATATCCAAGTTTCAGACGAGCCGAAGCTTTACAACCTTACGACTAAGTTCAGACGAAAATTCACTTAGAAATCTGTTACTTATTTTTATTCACAATTTCTCTTACCTCTTAGTCTCCCTGTACATGCACCAGCACGCGTAGCATGAGCAACTTTTTGTCGACGGAAGAGTAGACAAAAATGACGTTCCGTGTAGACAGTACGACGGCAGCAAAGTAGAAAGAGTCAACTGCACTTTTTACGAGATTCACTCTTTGACATAATTCGACTCAGAATTCTTTGTTTTGTCATAGGACTTTTTTCTGTTTGATTCTCTATTTTTACTGATATTAAGTCACGTATTTAAAGACAACTAAAACATTTATTCTTAAAATGACGAAGTACTGTGTTTTGGAACAAAAAATATTACAGTAATATTGGCCTTAACCATTTCCTTGACAATAACTAAATAATTTAAAATAGAAGATAGCTTTGTTCTTCTATTAATTATCACAATTTTGCATTCAAAACGTTCTTCTGTAAAATCATGATTTTGTAGATAACCGTATATACTTTGTGGCCGTCGAGTAGAAAGTTTTCTACTGTTTTTAGCATGGCGATTACAAAATCAAATTGTCTTTACTACCTTAGACAACAGTCAGTTGTCAGTGTGATTTTGACAGTTTGGGATAGAAAACTTTCTTCTGAAATAGTCTACACAAAAGGACCTTTGACAAAGATTGTTAGAAACGTAAGCCAAAATGACAGATTGTAGAAAGATTTCTACGGTGCGATGTCAAAAATGGAGAAACGAAATGTCAGTTTGTATAGAAAGAGCTATCTCTATTCTTCGTAGAAATAGAAACCGTCATGCTACGCGTGCAGCGGTAATCAAAATCTTCTTGAAACTTTGTCTAACTTTTTTTAGACGCTCATGAATATCTTATGGGGTGGGACATGCCTCTCTTGTTATGTTTAAAACTTTTTTATATTTTCTTCCCCATTAAAAGCCGGCCGGCTGACGATTTAGCGACGACTCGATGAATAATTAGGGAGTATTTCTTGCCTGTCACGTTCATAATGAATATTAGAGCAGCACCGAAGATGTTCGCAGCAAAAATATCGGAAAGAAATCTGCGGCTGTTTGTTCTGAAGGAATTTCGTTAATTACGTTCGCTTCAGAAATAAATAAGTCAGTAAGCGCAAATTTGTCCATCCATCGTGTTTTTGTTTCGGCTCACCCGAGGAGTTACTTAGTTATTGGGTGATTTTTTTCCGGCCGGAGACGGAGTGAATTATATTAGTCGTTTGTGTGCGTGAATACGGTTGAAATAGTCCATTTCGGTGTTCTTTTGTGGGCTGTAAGAGGCTTTAGGGCAGTAAACAATACTTTTTGGACGCAAAGAATAAAAGTTTCGCTGATGAATGCCTTTTATGGCTTATGTTTAATGTACTTCTGTTTCTCTTTGAAGCTGTTGATACGTTTTGTGCATATGTGAGTGGAAAACAGAACGGTGTTCGTTTGAAACATTGAAACCGCGTTAACGACCGCGGCTTGCACATAAAGGATTAGTTCGGATTAGCTGTTATCGATGATTAGTTTTCAGTCCGATACAGATTAATGAATAGCTTTACATCCACTTCAATCCATCGAAACAATGGGAAATTAGAGACGGATTTATTATAGATTGAATTATAATGGTCAAATAATGGAACTGTAATTTTGTGGTCTGCAGAAATGATTCGTTGTTGTTTTCTCAAATAAGGAGCTTAATAGATTTTTTTACTGTGTATTCAATATTAAGTATAGCAATTCGTTGCCAACCCATTAAACTAAATAAATTAGTAGTAATTTCGTGCTTTTGTATATTAATTTTGCTGTCTTTTATGTGCACTGAATAAATGTTTATATTTATCTGTTACTGTTAGCCTGTATTATCCCACTGCTGGGCAAACGCCTCTCCCCATGACTTTAGTTGTTGCGATCCAGGGCTAATGTCCTGGCGTTTGTCTTGTCCAGGTCGTCCCGCCACCTTCTAAGAGGTCTGCCGCAACGCCTACTAGCTGTCTCAGGGCTCCAGTATACTGACATAGCATAGAGACTATTTTGGCCCACAGCTCATTGGCAAATTATCCGTAGGTACAGTAAAATTATTCAACCCTTATACAATCAAGCTAATCTACGGTACAAATAATCCGATCGTAAAGTAATAGCTACGCCAACAAATACGGCCCACTCCAGTGACCAATCTTGATACTCGCGCATGAACCAACTCACCCCTTTCTAATGTATGAAATATACACGATAAACATCCTTGTTTGTGTAAACATGATAACAAAAAGGTCTATTGATACGTCAGCGGACAATGCCCGGGCAAACGTGGGGGCAAGCCTTGGGCTAATGCCCAGTGAGACGGAAAGATCCTAAGATCATGAAAAGAACATTTGACGTTTGGTGCGATCTGATAATATGGTTCAGATAATTCGGTTCATATTTGGTAGGTATATTGCGACAGTTTTTTGTTTTTTATTTATTGTAAGAAGTATTTTGGAAAAAGAATTGGTTAGGTTAGGGTAGGTACAAAAGTTGACTTACGCTAAGCGTATGCTGAGACGCAGTTGACGCACGTCCACGCAGCGCAGGGCAGAGCAGATTTTGTAATGCATGAACGTAGTGAGAGCTGTATACGCTGCGGCACTGCGACATGTGTCTGTCCTGCTCTGCGTCAGCACGTGTTTATACCACACGTCTATTGTTTGTTCTAGCTAGGACGCGGATGTGTCTATGTAGCTGCGTCGCAGCATGCGCTCGCGGTCTATGTCTGCCTCGCCTGCCCTACCCTGCAAAATCTGTACTGTACTAACCTGCGTCTCAGTATACGCTTAGCCTTAATGCCAGAGGCAGTTTCTGCTAGTAAACCAGAGACAACAGTGGTAGGGACAATTTCGAAAATAGAGGGATCAATATTTAAAACTTTAAGTTTGTACGTTATTTATTTATTTTTCGTGTGGTTAGTGACTAAACTTTGATCAGAGTTTTTATTCAGAACTTTTTCTTGGAAAAGCTTTTATGAATATATCAACTTACTAGAAATAGATCACAAATTCGATATTTAAGAACCATAAAAGCTGCAGTCAGGTCAATCTCACTATACTTTCTAGGAAGAAATCCTCCGCCGTAGAACATCATTTGGGATTGGCTCAACTCACTTTAGAACCTTCCTGCACTCAGTTCTGGGACGACAATCGCGGATGTGCTGCGGTGGGTACAGTCGAACAAATAATTTGGTGTACAGACAGCTAACTTGCAACACTACTTTTAAGTAATGTAAGTGGTGAGTGTGCTGAGTAGTCTTTTTTTTACATTAGTCTCTTAAGGTGATTATGGGCAAAAAAAAACTGAATTCCCAAGCACCCGAAATTATATTTACTGCAAATCATACTATTTCGTAAAAAATATGACGATCTGTATCAAATATCATTTCGTGAGCTATATTGATGTATTTTTTTTAAATCATTATTGCCGAATAATATTTTTTTGTCATCATATACCGTAAAACTGCACCGCAATTAGCAAAAAAAGTAAGAAATATTTAAATTTCGCGGGCTACGTTGAAGGAATTTAAAGCCCCATATACAACGGAAAGAACGTTAAGCAATAATCGCACAACATTGTAACCGTCAACATTTGGTGTTGCTAGATGTTCTTTTGTGCAATTTTTTTTCCGGTTAAGAATCATAAGAATGACATAAACTAAAAAATATCAATATTAACAGTGTCGTGGAAAGATGAATATCTTTGTTGGTATACCAAATAGCTAGTTCCACTGTACCTCACTACGGAGCAAGCACGCGACCATAACGTACATTGTTGAAAACGATCAGCACTCACGGACGGTTCGTGACAATTTTATAAGATCCTTTTTGGAATAAAAATGGTGAACGCGATTTTAAGTTTTCGGTTATGTATAGATAAATATGGAAGGCTTTGTTTGCGAAGTATGTTGTGTGTCCTTTTTGTAGGACAAAACTGAACTTAAGCTTACGTTAAGCTTATTCTCGGCCTCGTCTTTTTGTGTAAGTAATATTTTCAATACTACGACGTTTTTCCGTTATAATTTCGTAAGGTCCGTAAACACTAAATGGACCACTTATACTTATGGTCTAAGGTTTCCACTACCTACTATCAAAAGCACTTTGGAATAAATAAATTAAGTACACAGTAGGCGCTCGATAATCCTGCACCCATTCTATTTTTGATAGATTGAGACTGAGGTAAGAATGCGAATGTTTTTAAAAATACGGGAATTGCCCCTCAGATCTACATCGATTCCTAATATCTCATCTCAATCCTACACAATCAATCAATCTGCCTAGCCTTTTCCCTACTATGTTGGGACTTCCAGTCTAACGGAAGCAGCTGAATACTATATTTTACATGGAGCGACTGCCTATCTGACCTCCACAACCCAGTAACTATAATACGATACCCCTTGGTAAGACTTTCGGGCTTCTGAAGACCCGTAACGACTGTCGAAGATCCACGAATGACAGCCGGGACAACGGCTTAACGTGCTTTCCGAGGCACGGAGGAGTCTCGGTATGTTAAGGTGGTCACCCATTCACAGACCAACCACGGCAACCGTAGCTTAACCTGATGGATCGAACCGTGCGGCTGTTATTACTTAGCCACAAGCTCAACCAATCCTAAACATGACCGCATAACCGTAAAACCTAGCTCATCCCTCAATCTTCCTCCAAACCACTTAAACGATTCGTAAAATAAAAACCCTATACCATACACGTATACACAGCTAGGATCTCAAGCTACGTCGCGATTGCCAACAATAACTCAATATTTCTGCAGTGATCCCCGATTGTGAACGAAGCACTGCCGTTTAACTCCATCAAAATATATAACATTACTGGCTCTGCTCTGAGGAGTATTTTTCTCTGTAGGTATTGAAGTTCTTTATTGATTTAGTAACGAGGAATAAGCCTGGGTTATCATTGATTTTTTATATTCTAAAGATGGATTATAATCACATTCGGTAGTGCTTTTTTTCTAAAGTAATCACATTCGATTCAACTCAGCCTACCGCACTCCGATCCTGGATATAGGCCTGTCCCAGGCTACGCCACAACACCCTGTCCTCAGCATCCACTCTGGCCCAGCCACCTTCTTAAGGTCATCGGTATATCGAGCTGGGGGGCGTCCCACAATACGCTTACGCGATCTCCACTCCAGGACTCGTCTGCTCCACCGGCCATCGGGCCTTCGACAAACATGGCCAGCCCGCTGCCACTTTAGTTTGCTTATTCTGCAAGCTATGTCGGTAACTCCGGATAATTTCAGTCCAGATTTTATCCTTCAAAGAGACTCCGAGCATAGCCGGCTTTGCAACCTTGAATTTGTGGACTAGCCTGACTGTCAGTGCCCACGTTTCGGCACTGTATGTGCTTGGTTATCCATGCTCATTTCGATTTTATCATGATTGATAGACTAAAAAAATCTTTATAGGCTTGACCCACATTTTCATCAGATACCTATAAGAACTATTTTATCATCAGCTGAAAAATGTTTTTTTCGAAAAAGGTGCACAATTGCCTAGAAGTTTCAGAGACTTGCAAGACTCCGAGGTTATGGTTAAACACAGACTCTGGCAAGGAGTTCCACTTACCCTACGAACTATGAAACTTTTACAAAATCGGAAACGTTTCTTGGTATAGGTAAAAAAAGGTCGTATCCTAGAGGAAAAATCCACCTTTCATTTTATTATTATTTTTGACCTTTAAATTGACCCGTGACGACCTTTCAAATATGTAGCACAACGCTACTTCGAGAGTCAAATGATAAAATGGCGGCTATTCGAGCTAGCTCGGGCAGAATCGTCATCGAATTCATGTGTGAGTGAAATTTAGGACGAATTTGTGTAGGGAATTAAGAATACACCGAATTGGAAGCACGGGACGAGCCGTCGCTTCGTATCGATTTTGACATTGGCACAGATGAATACAGATTGCTTCATCCGCATTTTAGGTATGAAGCTACAAGTACGCGGTGGGCCCGTCTTGTCGGGCCAATTCAATGAGTGTAACGTAGTCAGAAGATATAAGAGTTTCACTTTATTGTGTCGTAGCAAGAGTCGCTTTTTATTTAAATGATTTTGCGGAGTGAAACATCTGTATTCATCTGTGACATTGGGCAGATATTTGTATCAAGTTCAGATGTGTTTGCGGGGGTTTTATTTCATAGAAGTGCTGATACTGAGAATTCCAATGATATTCTTTGAGGCTTTGACCAACGTGTTCTTTGACCATCTGACCTTAATTCTACAAACGTTGATGTCTTAATATTCAGCTTAGCATAGCTTGCATCTTTGATTCTTTATATGCTAGACATATAAAGAATCAAAGAGTCTAGACTCTAGAGTGTCGCGCTGCAAAAGAACTAAGAGGAACAAGTCAACTTTGATATGCTGGTGTGCGTGACAGCTGCGTCTTACCTCTCGGCCACGACATCACCGCTCGCGCGATTTAAAAAATAAAAAGAAAGAAATAAATAATAAATCATTTATTTTGGACCAAACACTTGCATACATTTTATAAACCTGCCAAACTGCGTGACAGTTTGTCGGCAGGATTAGCGCTCGTCTTAAAACATTTGGTATAAACAATCTAATTAAACATCTAAGTAGGTAGATACAAATAGTTCAAATGGACGGTAAGAATATTTTGTTCGATAATTCAGTTCAGTGCTCAACCGATTAATTACTGTCACATGTTGCAACCATTTCATTCAATAGTTCAACCTTTAATTTACTCCCCAGTGTTCGCCTGCTAATTATACCATTATCTCTTCTCAACCAGTCGATACTATTGAATAGTGTAGGGGTCAAATACTTATTGGTTCTTTTGCCGTAGTAATTTTTACTGGTGCTCGCACGTATTTGCGTCGTGCGTCTCGTGACCGCGGCTGTTGAATGTTTGAATTTATTTAGAGCGTGCCACGACATCGGGCAGTGCGTCTTGCGGCTTGGGTACATTCAAACGCCGCCCCGCGCCGCAAGACGTACCATTTTGCTTTACACTCGCGCCAAGTCTTCTGCTTTTCTAGTTTCCGTGCATTTAGCGACCAACAGCAGAACGTTATTTTTTTCGACGAGTTCATAACTTTGACCGTCTATTTAGACATATTTATATCTTTGGCTTGTGTGATAACCTCGTTTATACTGTCGTAAAACTGCCTTTTATCTTTCTCTAATCCTCATCTCTTGGCACCAGCCGTGATATAACAGCGGCTTTGCCAACTCATTTTCATATAAACTAAATACATGAGAATTAACGCGACAGATTTAAATGTAACTTTGAAAATATTTTTGTGTTACTATTTTTAGGTTATGTTTCCTATGCTTGAATATGGACCTTCTGACATGTGACCCATAGTAATAAACTTGCCATCATCATGTTTCTAGAAGCCATTGGTGATCACCTCTCAGTATGCCTTTTTTCATAATCAAAGTTTTTTTTTTAGCATATCAGGGAAGCTCTTGGCCTGCATCTCACCTGATGGTAAGTGATGATCAGGCCGAAGGTGGAAGCGAGCTTCACCCGAAATCCTCAACCACAGAGGAACTACCACTATTAGAGGTAAGACATACCGTCTTACCTCTAATAACTGCCGAAACACAAAAATGCTGTCAACATTGTTGTTATGGCGACAGATTTGGATAAAATGCTGGTAGCTAGCCAGGCGGACTTAGAACAAGCCCTACCATCAACCAAACCGAGCAGAAAATTTTGCCACGACTGGGAATCGAACCCGGGTCTGAGACAGGTGATTTAACCACTAGACCACAGTCGGGTAGCTGAAATCTGAGAAAGCAATTCATAATTTAATGGGATCCACCTATTTGCTTCATCAGTACGCTCAGCATGACCACAATATAAACAGGTTTTGTCGACGGAAGAATAGACAAAATGACAGATAAACGATCACAATCTATTATTTTGTCTATTCTTCCGTCGACAAAACCCGTTTAAATTGCCCGGACATCACTGTTTAGGTTGTCACCAACAAGGTCGGTCGTTAAAATATTTTCAGATGACGTATCAGTCTAGCCTGTGACTGTAAATAGTGATTAAGCTCCACGTTCATTAACTAGAATGGTGTTATTACATGTAGGCACAGAGTCATTACTTAGTATTTCGTCCATTAGAACATTTTGTGTTACGACTGTGTTATTATTGTACTAACGCGTGATTATTTCTTCATTTTCAGTGTCAGTAGTACTGTAAAGGTTGTGAATAGGCAACTTGATTGATAGACTGTTAATTACTTTGATGGGTCGCATTCAATGTACAGGAGAGATGTTGTGGCACCGCGAATGTAGTTCGTATTGAACACGCGTGATATCGCTTCAATCCTTATCATCTGTGGTCAACAGTGATGTGAATATAGCAGGCGTATGTTTACTCAATGACGTCAGAGATTTATGTTATTTTGTACAGAGGTTAATGATGAGAATAGAATATAAATACTCTTTATTCTGTACTCCCTAAAAATACTAACTAATATTATAAATGCGAAAGCGAGTTTGTTAGTTTGTTACGCTTTCACGCTAAAACGGCTGCACGGATTTACATTAAATTTGGCACATTGGTAGACCATGATCTGGAGAAGGACATAGGATACCTTTTCTCCCGATATTCCCACGGGATCGAGACTTATGCGGGTGAAACCGCGGGACGCAGCTAGTTAGAGATATAACTGTAGACATTTTACATAGGTCAACACAATGGGCCTTATCTCTAAACGCGATATCTTAAAGACAACCTTTGGATGGATTAAGAGAAAAGCTACATACTGCAGGTTGTCTGTGGTATATTTTTATCCATTTACACATTCAATAAATACATATATGAAAACGTAAACTTATCTATATAAATATATTTGACCTTTAGTTCGTATCTATGTACTTACATAAACTGGGAAATAATTTATAAATTACTAGCATTATTACGTATTAATTACAAACATAATACATTAATTACAAGATCATTTCAGACATTCACACACTTTGCCTCAACAACTTTTAATTGCTTTCATATTTTTACAACGTTAACGAAACCAAGGGAAATAGAAAAAATAATTGGCAGTTTGAAAAAGAGAATAGTTCATTTTTTAAAAGGTCGGCGTAAGGATCCTTTTTTCTTGTTTTCCAATAAAACTGTTGCTAATGGGATTTTTTTACAAACCGTTAGCACTTTTATGTAATCCAATGTAAATTATTTGACTTTGCAAATTGGCGCCGCTTTATTTTTGTTTTCTTTAACATTTTAGATTTTCCTTTAGGTAAATGATATATCTCCCATCATCATCAACTACCTAGCCTTTTCCCAACTATGTTGGGGTTGGCTTCCAGTCTAACCGAATGCAGCTGAATACCTGTATTTTACATGGAACGATTGCCTATCTGACCTCCACAATGCAGTTACTGGGTAATTATATATTTCTATATATTATTAGTGAAATTCGCTTTTTTTGAGATCAGATTTGGATGCGGTTATAATAATTTAGAGAATTTAGTCCGGAAGATTTATGTGTATAATACATGAAACGATGTTTTGTCAAGTCGTAAAAACGTGGAACCTTACACAAAGGAGGTTTTCTACAACTATCTGTTAAAAGCTTTGTTCTACCAAAAACATTACCAACATTTCCAATCAAAATATCATTAAGCCCTATAACCATTAAACGTAGCCGTTATTCCGAAAACTTCCAATTAAGCGCCTAAACAGTGTAAAACGGGCGTAAACCAAAAACAAGCCGCCATCATTGAAACTATATAGCGAACGCCATTATTGTATCAATTTGTACAAGACGCCTCTCTACAGGATTACTCTAATTCATTGGTTTACGACGACGAAATACATCGATTACAAATTGATATCGATTGAGAAATTAATCGAGTCAACTGTTGACCTGTCAATTTAAATACGTATGGAGGAATTGGTAGAATTATTCTTAGGTATATTCCACTTCTATATCATTATCGTTTTTATTTTTTATTATCATAATAACCAAGTAAGGTCATCAAACTGCTGTCAGGATCGCGGGAGTCCGAAAGGGTCACCGTGGCCCCTGACTACACAAAGGCAACTAAAGGAACACGGGTGGGTTTTAGTCAGTAAGAGTCGGACACGCCCTCCCGCCCCAGAGCGGGAGAAGTTATTTGAAAATTTCCCAACGAAAAAAAAAATGTCGTCAAAGTAGCGAAGTAATACTGCTAGTGACGATTCGCGACCAGCTCAGTGCAAATGCACAGACAGCATTCCCACAGAAGCGGTAGCCAATATTTTTTCTAAAATACGAATTCCCACACGTTGTTTATCCAAACAATTTAAAGTTAGTTTTACCCACATATTTGAAATTCCCTTTGCTACCCGCTTCGAAGCAGTTCCCGTTTACATCTAGGCGTAACCACACAGCTATCATCGATATAAACCAGTATCGATTTCCAAGTACTCGAGAAGTCGATGTATCGAATCGTGAAATCTGTTACTCGCAACCGTCGGCTCTCCGATAAATACTTCACACTGCTTTATAGGTATTGGGAACTCATTTCTACATAAAATTATTCTAAGCAGAAAGCGTTATTTTTATTTCCTTGTTGCGTTTCGTATTTACACTAGCGGAGTAAGGAATAATGGGAGAAAATTGCTTGTAAGTAATTTCAGGGATTGTATAACTATACGTTTTCTGAGAAAGTATTGAAAATACTGCTTTGCCCAGTCATTTAAATATAATGAGAAATAAACCAGGACTAAACCAGGCTGAAGTTCCAGAGAAACCCGACAAAAACATTTACAAGAATTGATTTTATCGATGTTTGAACAATTTGAACACTCTTATTGATGAATTTGCGCAAGAAAATGAAAACACAGAAAATACTCTAATAGATAATGTAATACCAGAACCTAAACAAGCTCAGACACAAAACATACCTACATACGAGTAGCTCGAGCTTATCCCAAAATTACAGGCAGAAAGGCACAAGATGTCAGAGAGATCAGGCGAGCAAGATTAACGCCTTGGAAACACGGGGGCTCAGAAAAATGTGGCAAATTACGTTCCCGGAACGCATACGGAAACATAAGGTTCAGGTTTGTAAGCGAAGGTGGAAAAATGAGGAAAGGCCCGCCTTGGGATGTATTGAAATATTGGCTCGAGATGTGAAATAAACGGATTGGGCAACAAAGAAGAAAATGTTGAAAGATTGGATTAGAATAAAGATAGATTCAAAACCCGAAAAGATATAAGAGATTCAGAGTAAATTGTAGAAGCACTTAACAGTTATTCAATATAAATCTGAAGTGGATACCTTTGTAAATGAAGTTACAAAATAAACTACCTCACTCAATAAGGGTTCGAGTAACGACCCATCTTTGAACATAACTACCCTTGAGTAACAAACCCTCGAATCCAAATAAACAAACCTTTTATTGGAGCCTACTTCAACACTTCTATATAAAAAAATGTTTTATCAATCGACATTCTATTCTACTTAACCCTCATTCGTAACAAGGGTCTAAGTATCGCACACGTTCCACACTTGAAACCATCGAGCAAACAGGGCTGTAGGAACGAACTCAATGACCTAGGTCGGGTAACCCTTCATTAGTGCGCGGTCTTTTCTACCAGCGCCCATTTCAAAGCGCCGTTCTTGAGACGGATCTAATTTGTTTCTTTTCAAGCACGGCCTCGTCTCGTTCGTAGCTGATTGCGGGAGCGTTATTCGCTCATCTCTCTGTATTGCCCTTGTCTGAAATTTGTTTAGGTAAGACATTCGGGTCTGATGACAGCAAATCGGAAAAAGACAAACGTTTTTTTTCCTCATGCAAATCGGTTTGCTGAATCAGCTGATAGGGAGAAAAACAATTGCGACGTTTCACACGTAGGGCCGCTTGTGTTGTAATCTCGTTTGGTGGCGCTCTCGGGATGTTAAAACCTCATTAAAAAGGCAAAGCGGCTTTATTACTTTGCAATTCTGTGCCGGCACATCTTCACGGGGTATGTGGTGGTGCAACCAGTGTGAACGGAGCGCGCTTTGTTCGGTAAAATGCGTCTAACGAGGTGCCTGGTGGAGCCGGCAAAGGGTTAGATGCGGCATCTTGTTCTTATTTACGTTGTAATACCTAGGATAGGAAACAAGAGTTTTGCATGCGCCAGGAATTTTCAATGCAGCTCTCGAATATTATATGAGCTACGAGTTATTCTTTTTGCCTTCTATTAAAACAGGGGCGCTCGTAATAGTTTCTTACTTTTATTTCTGCTTTGTTCTCTATCATTTTTTAGTTACGGAGCTTCGTGCAAAATCAACATGAAGTTGGATAAGTTTCATGAATATAATAGGCACTTTTAAATAATAAATTATTATTTAATACATTATTATTTTAATTTATTATTGCCCTCACAAAGTCAATCTAAATTCTATAGGAGTTGGGAACTAAAACATTAGCAAAACAAACTAAAAGACTAAAAGCTTATTTTAGTTAGACTACAGGTAACTGAAAATAAAATACTTAAAGAAATCGTCGAAAAATCCGGCACAACACAACAATATACATAAAAACTATTTTACAGTACATCGACGGTCGAGCACTCGAAAGATTACTGTGTACCGAGTACCAAACGCGTAGTGGTTACGACACACTACATTACTAACTCCTAATTACACAAGCTGAGTTTCGTCCACCGGGTTTGCCTGCAAACGGAATTAGGCCAGGGATTGCGAGTGAATGAATGAATGATTTATTTTCCGGCTAATTCAACGAGCAATAGGGGATCATTTTGTTACATAAGCAGTTTAAGTGTTAAGTAGGGGTCTTTATACGAGGTTCTCAATATAAATGTAAGTAAGTAGTTGGTTTGTTTTTTGTTTACGGTTTTAGTGGATAAGCCTTTTACAAATAAAGATGTGAGGAAGAAGAGATTACAGAAATAAATTTTTATTAGTGTAGTATCGCCATTGAGAGAAGTTCTAGTGGTAAATCAATTTCTTTCTCACACTAGAACTGTTTCTGTCACTGTCGATTTATGTATTGTATTCGTCAGTTTAACATGGATTGAATTTGAGTTTTTATAAATGGGATGTGCCTACTTAAGAACGTACATTCTAAATGTTGGCAACGTCGCAAACAGCTGTCAAATATTTACCTGTTTTGATTTATTTGACAATATTATTGTATGGAAATAAGAAATATGGCTAACTAGTGAACTAGAATATTAATAATGAATTGCAATTATAACTAACTATTACCATTAACGTTTTAGGTGCACAAAGGGCATTTGGAAAGTTTCCAAATACTTTTTTTTACATCTAAAACTAAATATTCGGTGTTACGATATTAATTATTGCATTTCATAATCAATATTTTAGTTCACTAGTTAGCGATATTTCATATTTACATACGGTTAATATTGCCAAATTAATCAAAACAGCGAAATATTTGACAGCTATTTGCGACGTTGACAACTTTCAGAATCCATGCTCTTAACCTATCCAGCGTTTAGGAACATTACTTAATATTTTCATGTCCAAAAGTGTTACATAGTGCATTTTAAACTCCATAAGAACACACCCAACACATTTCTATTTCTCATCTTTAATTTACTTAACTTCGTAAATATTTCACTCCCGCATTCATCCACCCCAGCGCATCCGCCAAATTCTTTCTATGAAATAACGACGCCATATTTTAAAAAGATCCACAAATTCCATTACTTAAATGAATAAATACGGATGTGGAACTTTTTTCAAGGGTTTCCATTCATTTTAGAGCTGAGAGGTACGGCGGAAGTCACTTACAGCAATATCTCAAGAAAACCACTGCACTCAAGTAACTTTTATACTTTTGTACTGGGAGTAGAAGCGATTATGTTGCCTATATGTTTTAGTGAGCGAAAAGTTACAATAACAAGCAAAGCTATAGCTTTGATAATATAGAATTACTTAAGAACTTACATACTTTACTATAGTAAAGTATGTAATTTGAGAGTATAAAAAGTGCGCGTTTTAAAATGTCTAAGGTGACGATATTATCAAGGACATCCACGTCCACGTCGCGTCATCATGCTAACACAGGGAAGTAAAATGTATTTAAACGGGGTATAAACACACTTAAAAATAATATTTCACGCTTTAAAATACTTAGCTTCAAAATAAATTGAATAAACTATAAAAATAATGGTTTCCACTATAAATATGCTTAGCTTTAAAATAAATTGAATGATCTATAATGTGAAATAGGTTAGGTTAGAACTGTGACCAACCGCTCGCGATCCGAGCGAGCGAAGCGAGCGGTGCTTCGGCAGCGGCCGGCGAGCACTACTTCTAAGTTGCTCGCAGAAATGTTTTCACCTTTTTATAATTACACAACACAGTTATAGTGCAAACCATTATTTTTGTAGGTATTTTAATTATGTTGTTTATGAAATTATAGATGTATTATTATTTTAAAGTGCTGATATACAATTTTATAGCTGTTTTCAACAAATTTAAAGTGCTATTGTATACATCCCTATTTAAACATATGAATAAGGTTTTAAATGTCCGTCCACGATAACGTTATAACGGGCATGCATTTCCATACATTTTCTGGACGTGGACACTCACCATAATATAAGAAATTAGAAATTAAAAAAGCGTACAAAAGATAAGAAAACTTAAAAAAAATTAATAGGATTCAATTCGTTACCGTATGTCATAAATAGGTGAAATTTGTACAAAAGTAGGTAGGTAAGCATTTGATATATGTGAATCCTGACGCTCAATCAATTCAAATTTAATGATGAGCCATCAGATTAACCTTCAACACACCCTGTTTTCCTTAAACTGAGATCCCAAAATCCATTGTTTCCCTATAAAAGTGCTAACAAAAGCAAACAGCACCCCTGAAACAACACTCTCTAATTCAACCTTTTCTATTTTGCTTTAAAAAACCGAAATTAATTACCGACGCGATGCTAAGTAAAGATATGTAAATCGAGACGCCATTAAGGAATCGATTTTTAAAAGACATTATTCTGGCAAACAGGGATGGGCGGGCAGCCCTAATTCTGTGTTAATTATTCAACGGTAGCAATCTGACCATTAGACACGGTTCAGATGCTCCTTTGTTTGTTGTTTGTTTTGGATTTTAGCACCTTATGACCGCTTGAAAGATAATGTAAGACTTCCAAAAAGGAGGAGGTCATATGCTCGTCGCGTACCTATGTTTTTCTTTTTTTATGTATGTCCGCCGATTTCTCCGTCAATTATGGACCGATATTAAAAATTCTTTTTTAGTATGAAAGGGCATGCAAGTTGGTCCCATATCTTTGCTTGGATAGTTTTTGAGTAAGCTTCAATAATACGTATTTTTCCCACTTAGTATATGTGGATGATATGATGATAACTTCCTGTCACTGTTATTTACACAGCAGGTAGTGGTATTCGAATTTGTGTGGGGTAGGTACCACAACTAAAAAGTGCAAAGTTGTGCAAAAAACAACAACTACTGGAACAACTATGGAAAACAAAAGCTTTTTACAAAAATAAAACAACCGTATTTGAAGAAAAAAACACTACAAAGTGAAAAATACACCGACTTCCGAAATTGAAGTTATTTTTCACTTTGTAGTGTTTTTTTTTCAAATACGGTTGTTTTATTTTTGTAAAAAGTTTTTGTTTTCCAAAGTTGTTCCAGTAATTGTTGTTTTTTCACAATTTCATTCGTGAATCATTATTTAGGTTTCCAGACAAATATTTTGCCTAAAACATGCTATATTCCCATAAAGAAAAGTCAACGACTAAAATTAAATAGTCTTGAACTATTCAAGCTACTAGTCAAGCTACCTCAAAATTCTATTTTGAATTTTCACATCTAATGTCCGCTTGGAAGATTCTCATTTTCTTCCCTTGTCTTTGTTCAAAGTTGCAATCGTTGTTTCACAAGAAAATCGCTTTTTGGAAAGACAGACAATCGCGTTTATTGGCATTACAGCAAAAAAATACACCTCAAAAATATTAAAAACAGAAAATAATGATTATAATGCCAGAAGGGCCTCAGCAGGACAGCATAATGTCAGATGACAACACAAAGTGTGGTACACTTTGTGTTGTCATCTGATTTCAGACGCTGATTTTCAAATGCAACCCACGAGTGCCATACGCTAGAATAATAAACACATAGGGAATTGTCTGTCCGTTTGAATAAATTCAAAGGTATATAAAAAAGCTCATAGAAAATCAAATAAAATTGTATGACATACATGTGTGAGTCATACGTTGTGATTAGAGAAAAACTAAAAAAAAAATGTTACGTAGGTCTTCTTCTTTTCGTGTGGTTAGTGACTTACCTGGTGTCAAAGATTTAAAGCCGCCCATGGGCCTTTGACTTGGTTTCACATGCCGTCGAGAAATACCTCTCAGGCATGGCCGATTTCCTCACGATGTTTTCCTTCACCGTTTTTGAAACAAGTGATAAATACAATACGCACATGAATCCAAAAAGACAGAGGTGCGTGCCTTGGGTTTGAACTCGAGACCTTTGACTTGGCGTAGATAAGTGTAAGGTATATGCTCAGGTCTGTACATAAATACAAAGAGCATTTAAAACCAAACACCACCCCTAAGTTAAACGTGTGGTGTACCAAATCCAAATACACCTCTGATTGTCTAAATGAGAGATACGAAGGGTCCCTTTTGCCAACTTTCTAATCCCAACCTCCCAAACTCTTCAGCGGCAAGGCGGGACCTGCCGAAATCAATTAGCCTTTGCACACAAAGCCTCACTGAACAATTTATGTGTGTGAACAGCTGATTATGTGTGTGCAAAACTGATTGTGTGAGAACAATGTTGACGATCGCTTTTACAGTGAGCTTTATAAGGCTTAAAAACTCGATAGCCGGATCTCTGGTAACGTTTTTGTCGATGTTAGGAGTTATTGTATGTATGTATGTTTGTGTGGGTGTGTGTGTGTGTTTAGTTTTAGATCGACCGTTTTATGAAGGATGGGTCGTTGATTGATTCTGAACTGCATTTGATGGGATTAAATATACGTGTTTTCTAAAAAGTTTTCCTAAATATCATGGGTATTTATATCAAACTGGCACTGTACGTCAATTTGCCACGTTATAGACATTTAATACAACTGTCGGAGAAAAACAGTTTTGATTTAAAGACCAGAACAAAGTAGGTAATTCTTAAGATTTATTTCTTAAAAGTAAAACGAGTTCCATACAGCAGGACTTGTTTTATTATATGTCCGTTTTTAAATGAAATCCTAATGAGCTATTATTAAAACCACGTTGAAACACACGGTTAGCACAAATCGTGATAACAGTGAATGATAAGGGATTAGATAGATACGAGTATTTATATAAACATACATGATAGATGGGCACCGAACCCATAATATAACGTGTATGTTCAGAGTAAACGTTTTGGACTAATATATGATACTGAATGTGTTTGTAGTAGCAGCAACTATAGTATAAGTTTGTTTGTTATATTGACTACCTCGTTGGTGTAGTGGTTGCGCTCCTGCTGAGCATGAGGTCCTGCGTTCAATTCCTGAGTCAGGCAGTGTTATAGGGTTTGTCCATCTGGAATTTATCAGTAGCAGCCCGGAGTCTAGGATATGTTCAAGTCCTATTTTATAGGGGGCGAGCGTATTGCCATTAACCGGGCACAAATCTAGACATAAATAGGATAATCATATCACAAGTCCTTAGTCTTCATACTTAAGTCCTAGATATGAAAAAGTCTTATATAATTACATTAAACCTAATAGTACAAAATACTAGCGTATATATTAGGTCGCACATACGAGCCGTAACGAGCTTTAGGCGCCAACTCAAAGTATCCACGTCCAAATAGCCTGGATTCAGGTCCAGAACTTGAAAATGAAGCGCTCAACTTGTAGCTAAAGTTAAATAAGCTTTTCAAAGTTTGGCAGTTATCAAAAATAAAAGGCCACGTGCAACATTTTCAAGGTGTCTTTAATTTTGACGGTAGGTACCTAAATTGGGTTTATTGTTTTAATTAGCTTTTGCGGAAATTATCCCACGGGAACATACTACCTACATACCGGGATAAAAAGTATCAAATGTCCTATTCCAGGTCATGGTCTACCCGTGTGCCAAATTTCATCCAAATCCGTTCAGCCGTTTTAGCGTGAAAGCGTAACAATTTAATGACGTCCTCAATACAATCACGCTTAATAGTTATGTAGTGAATTTAATTAAACATACCTGAAAAATTCGGGTGTGCACACCTCTGAGGAAAATAGCCGCAAAGTTATGTTACGTAAATTATAACAACAGCTGTTACATTATCAATTGCTCCATGCCATTTAAAGTGATTGGCTTTGCATGAAATAGTACTAGAAACAAGATCTATTAACAAAAACTTTGGTTACAAGCGCAGTTCCTAATCATATTTTTTATTACAAGCAAAGACAATAATCGCAGTAGATAAAAATCTGGTACCAAAACTCCTAGCATTCATATCTAATTTTCAAAGAGGTTGAATACAAATGCGAGTTGAACTAGCAGCGAAAAGTTCAGCTATGCTCAAAGTTTCTTTGATAGACAGAATTCGTAACTAGACCGACTAACACTACTCCTCAAAGAACTAGGTTTTGTGAGTAAACAAATAGTTCAGTTGATGAAAGACCCTTTTAGTAAGCACCAGAGCCTTCAAAAAAGGAACTATGATTGAAAGGACTAGTGTGTTTCGTTCGTTCGATCATTCCATTCCATTCAGAGTTTAAATCGATTCATCAACAGGATATGTCAACGTTTCAAACGTAGAATGCTTACTGGCTTATATTGCAGTCACCCAATGAGTTGCGTAAAGGTCTCGAGTCACACATTGTTCTTTTTTCAAAAACAATGGAACATCGGCCATCTTAAAGAATGGATCATCGGGTATCCTCAGACATTTTCATTACAGATTGAGACTTCCCAAAATCAGGTGCTCTTCCAGTATTTTGTCATAAAAACCTATCGTCTAAAGATCAGATTAACCGCCAAATCTTTATAGAGATGGGGTCCGAAAAACTATGAAATGTCGAGTTTTACGGTCACCGTAGGAAAAGGTTATTGAATTCGATTTATTGGGGATCTGAGTTGGGGGAGATTATCCTACCCTTGATTGGCAGCAGTATGTAAGTCTCATCTGGACATTTTTAAGGAGCAGATGGTATGGTGATGTTGGACTGATTGTAAGCTACTTTTAAACCTACCTGCCTTAATTTACTTTAATAAAAGTAGGTAAATAAAGGGTTTGCTTAGTTTTCAGTATTTTGGGTATTATTATTGTAAATTAAATTATTAAAGAATAAAACACTAGATTTTTAGGTCGTGTATATGCTCGATCTCAGAGCTCCAAAAAATGTTAGTCCTATTCCAGGGTTCCAAATTCTGGGACAGCAAACCTTTTACAAAAATATTTTGGTTTCAAAACACTTGTGTGTTCAGCATTCCATAGTGACGTCAGTCGTCGAGCCTAACGTAACAGTAACATAGTTAACCAATGAAAGTCCCGAATAAATACCACAAAGCTTTGACCACGACCCGTAGGGTACATTCAACGAGAACACTGATTTTGTACAACTATGGTATTCCTTTGATCTGTAGTATCGGTACCAGCTGTGATTATAAACGTATATGAAGTAGCAATGCAGTTGCTTTCATTGAGATTTAAAAATAAAATATTCTTTTTGTATTAAAGTAGTATTTGAAATGCGTAGTATTTGCGTCCCGTGTGTAGTACTCGCAACTGGCGTACGTGTATGACCAGATGTATGAACGTCAACGAGGTAGGAGGAGTATGTTAGGATCGAAGCAGGCGGCTTCTGTAATTACTGCGTACCCCCGTGGGAACGAGGCGTGAGTTTATGTATGTATGTGTAGTATTAAACGCAGTTTTAAATTGAAATAACATGTGTACTGAAAAATAAAGTTTTTTGTTATTGAGACCGAACATCCCTATGAATGAATGAATGATTTATATAAACATTCAAAATGTGTTTAAAAAGTAGAAAAAAAGTTTACAACTTTTACCTTACAATAATAACATTGAAAATCATAATTATACAGTCAACAATAAAACCTATATGCAATTTCAACCACCATCCACCCAGAAAAAAAAAGAGCTTCTAAACACAAATACTTAACTCGACGTATACTTTCAGCCGCGTCTATCTAATTTGTCCGTTAAGGCGCGGCTCGCGATGTTAGAACCACTTTCCCCAGTTAATTGGCGATAACTACACCGATACGGTTCCGATTGCGATCCCGTGGTGTATTCTTTCTTGTTAGTCGACTGACTAATCGGTTTGTGCACAACGTTAGGTGGAACGGTTGAGGAAAATTAGAAGATTCCGAGATTTATTTAGTGAGGTTCAATGGTTTTGGATTTGTGTGGAAGACATTGAAAGTGATTTCCTTGAAGAGTTGAGATTAAAACAAAATTGGGTGGAGAAAGAATAGGTATAAAAGTATTGCATGTCCTTAAACCGGTAATGATGTAAATCCATCCAAGAAGTCATTTGTAAATTCAGTATTCAGCAACCTTACAGAAGCTGTCATGATAGAAGGAACTCATGAAGTATGAGCAGAAAGTTCAGTAGCATTTTCTGTAAAATTCAGTCGAATGTGTCCAAGTCTATCCTCTCGAGACTAACTTTAGGATATGGACAATTTGAAAGTTGAAAGACAAATACACGAGGAATATTTTATCAAACGTTCGCTGCTCTGCACAAGATTCACGTTTTATCTACGGTTCCATAAACTGAAAGCTCATCATCATCATCAAATAATTTGGTTGTTTAACCAATCAGAATAATACGAAAGGCTTAAAATTACCCCGTAAATTCAACGCCAAACTATCGCTCAACTAAGTATCAGAGATCGCTCAAACAGACTAATAAGCAAATAACAGCTTAATCAACGAAATCAGGCAAGACCTAACTGCTAATTCGGATCCCCTTAGTCGTGAACACGATCAAATATCTGTGTCAATCAAAAGGCGAGGCAGGGTAACGCGTTTAGCCCAACAAAGGGGGGGGATAAGCCCGACACATTTGTACCGGAGTCACGCGCGATCATCCGTAACCAACAAAGGATGGGACAATAGGTAACCTCTAAGGCATGAGGTAACAGCGATTGTGGTGGATTTGAGCAAAGCTTTTGTACTGAATTGTGAAATGGTGCTATATGTTGTTGTCATGTTGTTTAAAGGTAGGGATTTGGTGGCAGTGCTGGAAAAACTAGGTGATAAAAAATTTGTGGGTGATTTTGATATTACAGGAACAGTTGAGGATGAAATGGCGTTTAAAGTAGCTAATCTAAAGATGATTGATGTATGTAATTTAACTAACGGTATCTTACACGTCCTTTAATCATTAAGTTCTCTAATAGTGCTGTGCACTTCTGTAAGTAAATTACTAACAATACCTTAAACTGTGTGATTTTTGTTTGTGAAGGTATGTTCTAGTGAGTACGTCGTTGAAGTGTCATATCAATAAATAAAATAAATGACAGGACAGAAATTATGGATGAGAACAGGTACAGATTACATATGGAAAAAGATGAAAGTGAAAGTAATCGGAAATGAAACAATGCTGTTCAATATTATAAATTAAACTAGAAGGATTCAGTTTTTTCTGTGAGATAAATAAAAACATAGATCAACTGTATCATATACTCAATTTCCAAAAAAAGGTAAGAAAGAGCAAGAACAGTATTCCGGCATTTAGCGTACAGAACCGTATCCCTAATTAAGTTTAAGTATTCCGTAGACCAAAATATTCTCCCCAAAGTTTTTAGGTCACGTTTTAATATGTACAAGTGAACATATTTTCCTGGATATTGTATCCAGGCCCCCAAATCTTCAAGTTTCCTTAATTAATTTAATTATTGTATAGAACACGTTCCTAAATTTACCCAGTGTGTGGATTTTCCCAACTAAATTGTGATACAGGTTTCGTCAACATTTTGTAATCATGAGGAGTTTTGTTCCTGAAAATCGGGTCTATAGGCGTATGATTAACTGTTTGTCCATCAATCATTCCGCCTAGTATGTGGTCGACGCCTAATGTAATTATAATAACCATCAGTTTTTAAGTATACCTACTAACTTCGTCAAGGGCCGTTAGCGACGTCTTTTATCATACCTAAATAGTAATTTCTAATGAGCATGCTGGAGTATCAAATCGTACAATAATTTATGGGGAGAATTGAAAACTATATTTAGTTGTAGAGATTAATCATTCTTGAATTATTGGACTAAAAACATAAGAAATACATAATTACCAAAGAAGTAGTAATTTCATCAAGGGCCGTTAGCAATGTCTTTTATCATACCTAAATAGTATTTTCTAATGAACATGCTGGAGTATCAAATCGTACAATAATTTAAAGAAAGAAAGAAAGAAAAATATTTTATTTAGGACACGCTCAGGAAATACAAACAGTAAGTAATAATAAAAAATAAAAATATAAAATTAAAATACAAACAGAAAAGTAAAGACCGAGTGAGAGATTTATGGGGAGAATTGAAAACTATATTTACTTGCAGAGATTAATCATTAGAAATTTGATTGATCATTCTTGAATTGTTGGACTAAAAACATACAAATACAAAAAAATACATAATTACCAAAGAGGTACCTATGTTTCTTTTAAATTACATTGTAGTTATCATAGTCACTCCATGTAAAATACTGGTATTCAGCTACATTCGGTTAGACTGGAAGCCGACCCCAACATAGTTGGGAAAAGCCTAGGCAGATTCTTTTTTTTTGCAGGCATCATAGTAATATCTTTCTCTTTACTATCCTCAGACAATCACAGTTAATATTCTGACATTCACGAAATAAAAACTTTAAGTTACCTAACCTCATTTTAAAGCCATACCTAAATACCTCATACCCTATCAATGCAACCGATCGCGTATCGCTCGTCCAACAAATGGTACAAACCCCGGTAGCCCCACATTTTTCACAGCCCAGCTAGGTAATGTCAAGCTATTGTCTCGGCTGCATTATCGTAATTGTGCTCGCATCCTACGGGAGTATCGGATGACACACGGAAACAGACACACTCTGTGTTACAGGACTGATTAACTGGAAACGATGGTTAGATAGAGATAGAACATTTATTCAGAGCAATGAAAGGATCAAAACATTGGTAGATACAGTCGACTAACGAAGAGGTTTAGCAGTTTTATACAGCGGGAACATGTCAACTTATCGATCGAACTTTTGTCATTTTCACATTTTGGTCATTTAGAAAGTAGGTACGTTGTAAGAAACATAGTGAATCTGGTGCACCTAAAGATGCTTAACCTTTTCATTCTTAGAATGAACGAAGCACAATTCAATATTAAAATAAAAGATTTTAACTAATGAAATATATACACGATGTGATGAGGCCGTTCCAACAGGCATAAACATATAGTGTCTCAGGATTGCACTAATCGTTCATTCAAAGGCTATAACAATACTATGAATTGCGATACTCTTCAGTATATTAGAGCTAAGTAATTAATAGCTATACAGGAGTTAATTACTGGGTCTCGAGTTGATTCGAAATCGATTATCGAATTAGGTAGTGACGTGTGCGTATGTCAATGTCAAATATTGAGTTGAAGATCGTTTATTCAATCGAGTTAAATATGTCGTGTTGATTGACAGCTGTTTAATAGTAATTAGAACTGGGTCACAAAAACACGTGGCATAAGCCGGCTATTTACTGTTGGTACCCTACATCCCCTTCAGCTGCTCTTGGTAATCGCTTCATTCAAAATGTTAATCAGCTGTATTTGGTTAAACTGGAAGCCGACCTCAATTGTTGGGAAATGGCTATACAGACTCTTCTGATATTTCAAATATAGAACGCATTTGAAACTGGATGCTACCCTCCATCCATTCTTTATATTTCAGAAGACATATGCCTCATTCGCTGGTACACAGTTCCGGTGTGACATCAAATAATCCAACAAGATTTCACGTACAAGTCAAAAAGTGCTACTGCTAATCTCCGATTCCACTCAAATCGAACCCATATCCAAAGACTTTTCTAAACTAAAACGTACATAATTTAAAACATTTTAAACGTCAAACGCAGATTCTTTAAACGAGTTTCAACTTCAGTGTTTCGCTTGCCAACATATAAGAGTACCTGACGATTCAGAAACACTTTGCCGTTATATGGGACGATATTTGGCGACGATCTTAAACACATCGGCATCGTTTGCCAAACCGACACGTGGGTATTTACTTACTGAAGCACCGAATAGTGGCTTAATCTTTGGAAGGTGCATTTGCGATTGATTTTTGTTTAAGGTTGATGCCATGGCTTTAGTGTGTAATGTCATATACACGTCGAAGGATGATTTGATAATTCGAATTTTTACGAAATCCCTAGCGAAATTGCGAAAACACGGATAATAGGGATGAAGACTAAAATTTTTTTTTTTAGTCCGTCTTTGAGATTATAAAAAATACTGGACACGTATTTTTTCTTTTTTACGTAATCTAAAGATTACGGCGATACATTGAGGTAGAATGTGCCATGACGTCACGAGTATGTAGATTTTATACTTACTAGTGACATAGCGAAACCCACTCCCCAACCTAAAATGCGTTTTATCTAAGTATTTTTTTATTAATATGATAAAGCAAAAAATACGTGTCTAATATTTTTTTATTATCTGACTGACGGACTAATTAGAATTTCATTTTTTTCGGCGCTCGCCGGCCGCTGCCATACCACATAAAAATGACTAATCATACAATCTGCCGCAGAAATGTTTTCACTATTGTTTAATTATCTAGTCGCAATCAGATTGTATGATTCGTCATATTGAACTGGGTGAAATAGGTTAGGTTAGAACAGACCGCGCGTGAGCCGAGCGAGCGGAGCGAGCGCCGCCGCGGTAGCGGCCGGCGAGCGCTACTTCCAAGTTGTTAGCAGAAATGTTTTCACCATTGTCTAATTATCCGTGTTTTCGGAATATTCTTGGGGTTTTCACGAAAATTTGAACTAACAAATCATACTACTACATACACGCACATACAAAAACTCACACCCTCCCATGGGGGTAAGCAGAAACTACAGAACACCACCTGCAATGATCCTTACATACTTCTTTTCCCTCGTTTACGTTCATACATCTGGTCATACACGTACGCCGGTTGCGAGACCATCTGACCTTTCTAAAGAACATCACAAATAAGGACACTTTATGTCCTTCTAGGGCGACCCCTCCCGGCGTCTCCACTCACATCTGCCTTGTAAATTATATTTTTATTTCCAAAGAAAAACCTAAAAATATGAAAGACTTCTTCAGATACTTTGAAATGGATTTATAAATCATGTATTTTGCTGTACCACTTAAAATTTACTTTTTTAACTTGAACTTTATAAATTCTTATACTTTTACTATTTCGAAACAGTTGTTGGTTGGGTTACTGTACGTATATAATTCAATGCATTTATGTTTCTTTAAAGTTTGTCCTTACAGCTCCCTGCCATAGCTGTCAACTTCAGTTCACGCACTTCCATACCCATTCAATTCCGCTATATATCCGAATAATTGGGAAATGCTAAAGATATGTTAATTAAAACGTATTTGTCAATTGTTATCTATGCGAGCTATACGTGCACTAAACTATGACGTTGCAATGTGATACGTCCGTGAAATGTACGTCGGTATTTAGTACCTACTGTAAGACTCGCACACTAGATAATAGCATACTAAATCAAGATGATTATGTAGTTACAGCCAAGGATAATAATTATTTATCAAATTGACACACTACGTCAATGTGCCGTGTCAAACCTCGGTCACGCGCAGCGAATTCTCGCTACGAATGACTATTCGCAGCAAGTATTCGCTGCGTGTGACAGGCTATTCGCGGCGACTAGATTTTTTTTATATATATTTTTTTCTTTTTTTTTTTATAAAACGTTGCCCCACTCTAAGAATTTCTTCTTGTATCGTGGGTGCGTGTACAAACATAGAAACCCACATACACTAACACCCAGATCCGGAACAACTACTTGCAGATCATACAAATATTTGTTCCGTACGGGGATCGAACCCGCGACACGTTGCGCAGCAGTCGATCGCTCAGCCACTGCGCCAACCGTGTCGTCATTCGCCGCCAGTTGAATTGAGCATGTTTAATTTTACTCGCGGCGAATTCAACTCGCCGCGAGCATTCGCTGTGTGTGACAGGGTACTCGCTGCGAGGAACCATTACGCTCAATGCACCGCTCTGTCGAAATTCGCGTGAAAAAATTGAATTTAAATTTGAATTCACGGCGAATTCACTCGCAGCGAGTATTCGCTGCGTGTGATCGTGGCTTTATAGCCATTTTAAACAACTGTCAAAGTATGACAGATGTGATTTAATTATAGACACGAGCAATTTAAGTAGGTAGTCAATTTGGTATGCAATTAATTGCCCTGGCTTAACCTACCTAATATTAAGTTATTTCTCCGTAATATTAAGTGATAGCTCTTTAAAAAAAAATGTGGGAAGTACTAAATATCCCTGCCTACTCTTTTGCAGAATACCGGCGCTATGTATTGTGAAGCCCTGATTGACCTGCACTTTCGATCAATGAACCCATATAAGTTGTGGCCATTACACAGGTCTTTGTGATTAACAGGATTGTGTATCGTCAGTGTGTTCCCCTGGGTGTTGCGGGCAACGTCAGAATTCTAAGAAGTCCCTTTTTGACCTGCTTGGAGGTAGTGGTGAGGGGGAGGGTTACCAAATAGGTTGTAAGTTCTATATTAGTGCGATCTTGAGATATTTCCCCTACTAAAAAATTTCAACATCAGCCTATGGATGCGAAAGTAACTCTGTTTGTCTGTCTCAGCTGAATGGATTCGGATGAAATTTGGAACACGGATAGACCATGAACTGGGGGTTAGGACATAGATACTTTTTATCCCAGTAATACGTTCACGTGGGATCATTTCTGACCTCCACCCATGCGAAGCGGCGAGCACAAGCTAGTTATCGATAAACGTGATCAGTTCCATAAATTCCGAGTTGCATTATCCGTTAATACCTTCGGAACTAATAAAACGAATTAAGCACGATGGGTGGCAATAATGCAGTCCCAAACTTTCGCGTTTACAACCACCTGTGTTAAATGATCAGTGACAAATTCCCCATAGTTACCGAGTACAATAACTTCCAAAACTTATTCGGTTCACTTTGAATATATTAAAAAAGCTCAAAGACATGCCAAGTTCTGGCACAGGCACTGGGACAGGTGCACGGCGCTCCGCAAATCGTTAAGCTGTACTGTTCAAAATAATAAGTAGTTCCATCGTTTGAGTTGCGGGCAACGTCGCCAGCAATTCCACTGAAAGACCGAATGAAGATAAATGGAGGAGTCGGCTCTATAACAAGCCAAAGTCGACTGTTTTCAATTTGAGCTCAAGCTTCATGTTCAAATTCTGAGAAAAATTTCTGTGTTACAACACACGTGGGTCCAGCGAAATTTATACTTTATGCTTGTTGTGTGTTTCCAATTTTTATAATGGACGTCGAGGAGAAGTTTATGAGCGACATTTTTCTTTGACGTTTGAACTTTGAACTGGTGTTATTTAAAAACTAGATTCTGCGTGCGACTTCGTCCGCGAAGAATTTCAATTCTACTATCCTATGATACTTGGCAATCGTGTAGCTTTCTATCTGCGAAATAATTTTTGTAATCGGATTAGTAATTCAAGAGATTACAAAAATAAAACAAAACTTACAAACAAACAAAGTTAAATTTTAGCGTAATATTCAATTTTTATAATAAATATAAAAATTATTAATAATAAATAATTTTATATATATTATTAAAAATTAAATATTACGCTAAAATTTACACTGGATATTGCAAACGCCATTAGTAAAATACTTGAAATTTTTATTAGTAGGCAATATTGAAATTGCTGAGTTTAGAAATAGAATTGCATGTTTTAACTAAAATTTTGCCGAACAATATTTTGTTTAAATACTTATCCATTAAATTTATGATTATGTGCTTGTATTATATTACGAAATTTTGTTTTTTTTTTTATATTCCGATTTCACAATTTAAGTAATATCAAAAAATGTTTGCCAACATCAATATAATTTACGGATAAACCTACGTATTTTATTGGGAAAACGAAAAACAAACCTGGAGGATGTTTTTCTTTTAAAACAGCACTCAGATGGGACCCAGAGGGCGCTCTCATCTACTAATATTACGCATCGTGAATCAATAATTCAAGATTCGTATTTTCTCCGGAAATTTTATTTGGTTTAGGGTTGCTAATTTTTTTACGGATCTCCACAACATAAGGCCTAAGGCAAAATATCATTCAAATTATTTGAGTTATTAAAATGAAACCGAGCTCACCAACACAATTTGATTAATATTTGAAATTTTGCGGTAAGCTTGATTACACCGAGCAATTTGTTAACCATAAATTCGGTTCTAAGTCAAAACATTTATTTCATTTAGTCATTTAAAAGGCAAATATGAACGTAAAAAAAATCAAGAAGATAGAATTGGTTCCAGTTGTTCTAAAATGTAGTTTCGCATGGAGAGTTACTTTTAATTTCGAATATTAAAAAAAAATCGAGAAAAACAAGAACGTTTCTAATCCTATCAATGAAGCACAAAAATAAAGCCGTTCTAAAACATTCCCAAAAAACAAGATGGCGGCTGTCTATTCAAATACTACAAAGTGTCATCCCTGTTTTCACGATACGTTTCAATGTGGGCCGACATCTGAATAACGGTTGTTACTAACGAGACAATTTTTACATACCTATTCATCGCGAGTAGGTACTGGCTGTATAAAGCCTTGTCATCATACTGAAATATACCGTGTTATGTCATCTCGCAACGGCTTGTGTTCGGGGTGCGCGCAGATGTGGAAATAGCTTTATATAAAAGATATTGTTTTATCTACACCTTGAGTATATTTTGTAGGAAAGCCGCTTGTCCGCCGTACCGTTACGGTTGGTTTGTCTATCTATCTATCCCATGGATTATCATATAATATCAATAGCATAATGCATTTAATGTTCCTACTGCTGGGTCACAGGCCTCCTCTCTGTGAGAGGGAGTGGGCTGTAATCCAACATGCGTGTCCTGCGCGGGTTGGTGGATTAATATACATACATTTAGAGGTATCATGGTTACCAATGAGGCAAAGGCTGATTTTATTTCTTAATTATAAAGTTATGTTGATTCTATAAAAATATGGTTCGTTCAGCCATTCGGAGGACAGAGTCCAACAGTCAATAGAAGAAAAACATCATGAATCAGAATCATGAAATAATAATTATGAAGGAGGGAGAACGCCCGCCCCTGCTTGCTGTGCCTGCAGCCAGAACCAACCTACTAGCGAAAACTCCTCTCACTAGAACCATGTGTGTGGTGAACAAGGTTCACGAGAGGGTCGATGTAGTGTGGTGCAACTTGAGTGAATTCGCAAAAGTTACATTATATATAATATGTTATTTAAATATAGGGGAAAAATTTAGGATATACGAGTAGTATGTCATTTTATAGGATGTAGATTCATGATTTAGCATGTAAGGCCACTCTATCGTATTGGATCGCAGATCTGTAATGGTAGTTGTAGGTAAGATTTGCGTAAATAAATAAATAAAAGCTTTTTGACGTTCGAAAAATGCTGATTCTCAGCCTAGTTTGAATAAATTACTTTTGATTTTGAGAACCAAAAGCAAAACCTTTTTAATGATTAAGATAAGGTTCCAAGTTTTAAATATACAGGGTAGCAATTTTGCTCTTGACGAAAAAGTTTTTTCCCTTCTATTTCTGCATTTTTTTTCTTCAGCCTATCATCAATGCAATTTAGACCGGCCAAAGGTAATCAAAATTATTTATCACAAAATCTTGGCAACTAATTCTGTGCGCAGCCATACGCGAAATTAAATGGCGGTTAAAATTATTGCTTCATAATAATCGCATTTTGGATTGGTTCACGAAAGAAAGCAAACTGTATATAAATGGACAGGGCTGTATTGAGGATACAATAAATAATTAGAATTCAGTCAGGCTTTTCTATCGTCAATTTACCCCTTCTTTCTTCTTAAAAAAACTGAACACATAGTTGGTATCCTGACCATAACGTATCTACAAAAAAAACAATATACAAACTAAAATTCTTTGATTTTTTTTTCTTCTTTGAAATTCTAAGAACTTTGTATCGGGTAACGTTTGTGAAAAATACTATATTGTTTCGCTATATCATCAATGGTATTTTCTTTTGTAACTATACTAAACCCATTTTACCTATGTCTAATAATAGATAAACTCAAAGCCTTCTTAACCAATTTTAAAAATTCTCTCCCCTATAGCTACATTATCAGCCAGCAACATGGGCTAGATTTTATTGGCTTCCACTCGAATGAAGTCACGGTCAGAAGCTTTGAACATTTCCTTTAGTATTAATTGCTACAAAACTACAAACAAACACAATCTTAAATAACGTCCTATAGACCGCTTACGGTCCAACTCTTCAACAAGTCAGCCTCATTCGAACGAAAATCTAGAAACCAAGTCCAGCAAACTTTCGGGCAACTTCTGGCATCAGCTTTCGGGGTTCATAAAAACGCACCACCAAGTCCGTCCCATACCGAAGGGCCCCGAGTTTAGACGGGCAACGGCCCAATCTGGGCGATTAATGAACTGTAAAAGATCTTGGCGAATTGAGTAATTTCCCTTCGACTTCCCACTTTAGCTCCATTTTTTAAATGAGAAATGATAATGTCATTGATTCGGAGAGCGAAAGAAGGCCGATAATATATAAAGGGCGTTTTCGGGATCGGTTATTGATCAGGGAAAATGGTTAATAATGGAAATATTGCTAGTACAACGACGCCGATCGTTTTTCCTGTTTGTTTTACGAAAGATGAAGCGTTTTGGCGCAAATATCTGGATCTGAAGTGGGTAGGAATATATACAGGCTGTTTATTTGTAGTTATTGATGTTTGAAAATGTGATTATAATACTCTGTAAGTTCGTCGGAGGATGAACAGTGCTACTTACATTTAATAAACGAGTTTCCATTTATAGAAATAGATGAAAAGAAACAAAATTGATGTCAATAATTTGAGCTGTAAGTAAATAATATTTAATTTACTACCCATTGTATTATTTACTAAGGATACCATTTTCTTAATTCCAAAAACACATTAATCCGACTAATTCAGACAAAAGAACAATTGTAAATCCCTATATTAGCAAAAAGGAATCACAGTCCGAACTTGTACTAAATTTTTTGGCACTATATGTACATAGGAGGTAGCAAGTAGCAAACATGTCCCAACATGTTTATTTAGGACAGATTTGGGGCGGGTAGTTCGACAAATAGGCCGTTGTAATGCTACAACACTACTGTAGTGGGAGTAAGTATTTGTTACAAGAGCCTGACGTCAATTATGACGTGTGATAACAAGTGATAAGGGGTCGTCCGTTTTGTTCTACAGTATGTAGGTACCGATACAGATGGAATAGGTACTTTTTATTTATTTTTGTAACACTGCCAGCTGTTTTGAATCTGTCGCTTTTCTGTAATGTATTTCTGAGTTCACAAAAGAATTGTTCAATCTAAATAAATCAAATTAGTAAGGATACGCTTTTTGTGAATGCAGCCTGGTCAAAAGATGTAATGAAGTTAATACAAATTAAAACTAGAACATAAGTTTACAAAACAAAATATTTACGTAAAAAAACCATCTTAGTTCTCGATGATTACATCCAAATAACCAGTTTAATACGTTCAAACGATCAAACCAAACATCATATACTGATGATAATATAATTCACGTAATTTTATCGTAAAAATTACGGTTCAAGTTATCGGGATGGGGGCCACGAGGCGTGATAACTGGACGCAGCACGCAATGGTTGAGGAACGAAGCACACGCGAGTGAGTTGCTTTCCAACTATGAAGTGTTATGAGACACCGTGATTGTGTGACGTCGGAAGCCGTATTTGGAAAAGAAATGTGTGACGATTTCTTTATGATCTTGAAAAGAAATGTACCTATCACAATATTCAATGGAAATATTCGTCGCACATCAATAGGCCACGGCAGAACACGTCCGAGTGGCAAGTGTTCCACTCTGAACTCGAAGTGTTGGTAGAGAGAAGATTAAAGATGGTGAGTAGTATTTTTTCCGTAAGTTTACATCTCATCTTAGTTCATTGGTCTTAGATTGCCTGTGGGCAGCGAAGAAATTATTTGATAAAAAACTAAAGAATATTATTTTTATAATATTATCCGTCGCACATTAAAAGGCTTTACTTATCGCTAGAAAAAAAGTTAAAAAATAATAATTACTTTTGTCAACACGCTACTTTCGAACTTTTCGTATTCATTTTGATGGCTGAATAAATAAATAATTGAGTTTTAGTTTTTCTTTTGAGGTTTAGCAAACTAAAGGCTCTTTTTTTACTAACTTCTTGCGTGGTTGGAAACAAGCTGGAACCCTTCCGTAAGAAAAAAAAATTAAGTCTAGTGAGCCTGTGAACTTCAAAGATCTATTTATTCTTTTAAAAAAGGAATGATAAATTTGGGGCTGAAGGCAGAAATCAATATGGCGGTTGTAGGTACTTGTCCGGACGAACTCTATATACCATTTACCATTTCTGCCAGTGACTATAGAAAATGAACAGAGATAGGTTTATTTCAAGATAAAAATGTAAATCAATTGCTCCAGTCATGACGTCATGTCTAACATATTTTTCCCACGCATATAAATATAGACGCATTAACACCTTTGCGTTAGTCATTGATAGACGGGATAGTAAAGAAAGGTAATCTAATAATGTCTGACTCCCACGCAAGTCATACGAGTTAGATTCAAGGACTGAGCAATTTTAGTAGGTAAATAATATATAATTATTATTATATTAATACAATCAATCTGCCAAGCCTGTTCCCAACTATGTTGGGGTCGGTTTCCAGTCTAACCGGATGCAGCTGAATACCAGTATTTTACATGGAGCGACTGCCTATCTGACCTCTACAACCCAGTAACTGGGTAATACGATACCCCTTGGTAAGACTGGTGTCAGACTTTCAGGCTTCTGATGACTCGTAACGACTGTCAAAAATCCACGAATGACAGCCGGGACCAACGGCTTAACGTGCTTTCCGAGGCATGGAGGGTTCTCGGCATGTAAAGATGGTCACCCATCCACTGACCAACCCCGCCAAGCGTAGCTTAACCTGATGGATCGACCAGTGCGACTGTTGTTACTTAGCCACGAGCTCCTCCTATTATTATATTAATACGTGAAGCAAAAACTTTGTACCCGTTTTTACGAAAATTACTCGGACGGAGGATATGGAGGAGTGCAGAAAGCTAATATTTTTATACAAAAAAAAAAAAACAATTTTTTCATTAGAAATTAATTAAATGAATAAAAAAACATTACACACACTACCATGCGTTTTACACAAGATGGCTACCTTAGAATCATGACATTGAAATTAATTATGGTCGAATTTTGACCTCTGGGCGCCCACTAGTAAATAATAATATATGATATATATACGTACGAGTCCCTCACCTTTTTATAAAATACTAGCTGCCACCAGCGGCTTCATCCGCGTGATATCTTTATAAATTATAGTCTATGTTACTTAGTGATAATATAGTATTCAACAGGCGATTATTTTTTTAATCGGTCCTGTGCTTTTTGAGTTTATTCATTACAAAAAAAAAGTACAAATCGTTTCTCTTTATGATACTAGTGTAGATAATTTCCAATTAATACGAGTTACTGGTCGAAAACTAGAAATAAAATATTTGTACAAAAACACACAAGTACATAATATTTATCCAGCAAAGTGAAACTGCAAAGAGATTTCCTAAAAAGAAAAAAAAAATCCCATACATATTTTATTTTGCAAATATATATTTTCTTCACTATTTTAAATGGAAGAGAACATAAAAGTTTTCATGGAAATCATGATAAAGTTCAAACATTATCAGGGCAATATTACAGAACCAGGTATTTGATTACCGAACTATTCAATATTGTGCGCTTTCTACCCACAAATAAAAAAAACTCATACGTGAGCGAAGCAGACACATGGAAAACCTATCTGCTCTCATTTTAATTATGTGAGATAATATTTCTGTATATTTTAAGGTTCCTGAAAATACATACTTTTTGAACTTGGTCCTCCTAAACACCGCTACAAAAAATACAGTGGAAACTTCAAAATTACACCTTCATTTTCATATTTTTTTTAATACTGTCAACATTAAAACATAACTTCACTTTAAACCACAAAAATGGCGCTAAACAACACTTTGCACACACCTCACAATTTTCAGTTTCGTTGTAAAATAAATGTAAAAACATCATAGTTCAGTGTTTCTTACGATTTACAGTTACTAGAGCATCGCGTGCCAGTAGCGTATCGACCGTCTAGCATTAGCTCATTTTCTTTCGAAAAATCGCACGTCTTTATTGGTAGAATGGTTTGAGGAAAGATTTAAGGAAATTCCTTATGTATTCCTTCGAGTAAGCAGTTAGGAGTGATTTTATTGCGTATTATATACCAATTGTGGGAGTAATTGGGTTCAAATATATCAGGAGCCAGGACTGAATACTTGCAAACTCGAATACTTGCATTTACTATGAAACCTGGACTTATAGATGTTAATACAAGTCCGAAATCGCCAACCCGTCGTGAGCAAGCGTGGTGATCAATTCTCGTTTCTCCTACATTTTGCCAGTTATATTTTTTAAGTCTCATATAGCTTGTGGCTAAGTAATAACAGCAGCACGGGTCGATCGATCAGGTTAAGCTACGCTTCCCAGAGTTGGTCCGTGGATGGGTGAACATCTTTACATACCAAGACCCCTCCATGCCTTGGACAGCAGGTTAAGCCGTTGGTCCCGGCTGTCGGGCTGCCCGGGTAGTTATAAGCCCAAAAGTTCTAACAACCAGTCTTACCAAGGAATATCGTGTTACCTAGTAACTAGGTTATGGAGGTCAGATAGGCAGTCGCTCCATGTAAAACACTTGTATTCAGCTGCATCCGGTTAGACTGGAAGCCGTCCCCAACATAGTTGGGAAAAGGCTACGTAGATGATGCTAATAGGGGGCGAGCCTATTGCCATAAACCGGGCACAAATGTAGACTCCGGGCGGCTGCAATTCGAGATGGAAAAACCCAATAACACTTTGCCGACCCGGGAATCGAACCCAGGACCTCATGCTCAGTAGTAGCGCTTGCGACCACTACACCAACGAGGCCATAATAGGCTTAATATGAAGGTTTTAGTAGATTGTATAGGCAAAACACCGAAGCTAAATATAATCGGCAACGCTTTTGGAGACAAGCCTGCGAAGTATTACTGTCATATTTACTTATTGCGCAAACCTGCAAGTAGAAAGACTAAAGAGTAGCCCAGACCGTTCTGATTCTGTACAGAAAAAATCTTTGAAAAAATCTGTGGAAAGGCCACTTTTGATCCTAATATCCAGAATAACAGTGGTAGAATTTGTACTATACACATCGGCAAATATAGTATCATTCGATATTAGGATTCAATGTAGTAGAATTGAGAGTCACCATATATCGGGCACTGTTCCAACAAAGGTATTGGATATTTCCTACAGAACCTTCACAGTTCGATCTATTTGAAAATGGAACATAATAACTGTAATCATGTAAAACACAGAAGTCAAAGAAATTTAATGAACCACAAAGAAAATGGAGTAGTGACTTCATCTTGGCACACTAGCCACTGACTCGTAGATAAAATTAAAATTCATCACTTTGTGATGGATGGTAAAGGAATTTTGAATTTTAATTTTAATGTACATTTGAATGATCTTATGAATTGTAATGTACTTATTTTATTTTAATTATGTAATGAATTGCATGTATTTGTGATCTGTATATTGGGACTTGGTGCCTTAGTAAATTAATAAATAAAATAAATAAGTAAATTATGACAAATTCGTATATAAATAAATCTATTTTCCCATTTTACTGCCAGTCAAGACAAAGCCCAATAATAAAGTGATATAGACGTCGAATCTAATGAAGCGAAAAACTTGAAAAAATAATTAGATGTTCAAGCATTTCGGCCCTTACTAATTGCTGAAGACTTATCAAACGTAAAAGGTCTACAATTAAAAATCTGATATCATTAGTCAAATCATAATTGATCTACAGGTTTAATTGTGAAAATGATATAAAATTCCACTTAAAAATAATAACGAACTCATTAAAAGAATAATTGATATCAAGTTCTAAATTGGTTCGGTTTTAAATGTTTTGTTTGACGAAGAAATTCAATTCATTAATGTATTTATCAAATTTTGCTGGCACTGGTATTCAGTAAATATCGGTGTCTTTGTTCAATATTTGAAATTTCCATTCATTCCGTTCAAACACTTTCCTTGAACAGCCTGCGTAGCATGAAAAGCGTAGAAACAGGTTTTGTCGACGGAAGAATAGACAAAATGACGGACAAACAATCACAAGCTGTCATTTTGTCTATTCTTCCGTCGACAAAACCCGTTTCTACGGTGGTCATGCTACGCGTGCTGGGAAGCGAACCCAAAACCACACGATAGGCAGTTTTGATCTTCACCACTACGTTTAAGACGTGAACGTAACTTAGATGTAAGAAATAGTCTACACTTATTTTATAAAAAGATATATTTTTATTTTTGTTCGTAATGAATACACTCAAAAACTACTGGATTGATAAAAAACAAATCATTCCCCAGTAGAATACTATATTATCACTAAGTAACATAGGCTATAATTTATAAAGATATAACGTGGGCGAAGCCGCTAACGGCAGCTAATATTACATAAACAAGAATTCAATAACATGTTTCCATATACCGTTGTAACTCTTGCCAACCATAGCCTAAAAAGCTAATCCAGTTTAACAAATCGACAGTCGTTGGATTGTTGTTCGAAACCTAGTTACGGAACGTGGATTTCGATATGTCGAAAATACCAAATCTGGGTCCAGAACATTTGTTCAAAGTAAGGAAAACACATTTCCTACATGTGTATTTTAAGCCGCAATTTATTTAGTAGCAGCTTAGGTTCCAAAACATCTTAATCCAAAACAGGGCGTCGAAGTTTCATATTATACACAGATGGAAATGTGTTTTTTTTTTAATTTTCCGGGTCAAAGAGTAAACCTAATATAACAAAAGGTGCGTCCAGCTGCGCAAGACATGTATTTCGAAATGGTACCTAAGCCACGCAAGCGACGGATGCTGAGGCTTCTGAAATAAGTATTAAAAAAAGCATTTGCGGCGCACGCCTCGTACTTTTTGAACGCACTTTTAAAGGTATCATGCTAATTCGCACCGCAATATTAGCTATGATGACGGACCATACAAATAGCCAAACTTGCTTCTTTATTTTTTGATACCAGTAAGAATATGTTTGCTTCCTTTGTTTTCTGTGAATACAAACATTTCTGGTTTCCATAAGGGCTTTGAGCAAGACTGTGCACAGTCCTGCTCAAAGCTGTTATGAATAGGATGTAATGCGGATGCGTGGGAGTTAAGATGGCGAGGCACTCGTCACAGTCCACTCAAACGTGGTTTTATATTGTTGGTCGTCAGACCACAGAGTACTGTGTAAATAATTTTACCCTACAAGATATTTATACCTTTGTTTAGAAATAATGCAGTAAAGTTATGGAAAAATTTGTAAAAAAAAACATAGATAAATTAAAATAAACACAGAACACATCTTCTTCTGCATCTAACACGTTGATTTCAGAAAGATTAAATAATCAGGCCATGAAAATTACTGATGAAATGACGCAATTATATTACACGACAATAAAGACTCAACCTGCAGATTATAAATCAAGTAAAAAAATCAACATGAATAATCTATTAAAATTAAAAAGATAAACATTAACATCTGAATGCCAAAATCTGTTACACAATTTCGTAGAAATCTGAATAAATTCAAAAAGGAATCTCAATACGAAAAAATCATTCAATAACAATTTATATTCTTTTATAAATCCGGGAGAGAGAAAAGCCTAGATCTGTCATTTTCAGATCTCACATTGACGGGTGCCACGTTACATCCAATCATATTTTTTTGCTTGAAATCGAAGTAATTGATTGCGAACCATATCTGACAGTTACGTATTAGACGGCTTCATTGTAATTTATCGAGTTAAAATATAATATTGAATAGTAAAAGGATTTCTTGGTAACGTAACGTAAGATGTTTATGAAATAAATATTTTTGACGAGGCTTATATTCTCGCTGCGAAAAATATAAAGCCGTTGCGATCTAAGGCAAGTGTTACTACTCAAACTACATACAACTCAATTCGACATACTGTTACACACAAAATCCCTTCGTTCCAAAAGATCCCACTGAAAAAAAAATCTACCACTGTGCGCATTCCAATTCGAAAACACATACACAACACATTGAAAAAAAAATAAAAAGAAAATTACATGTATGTACACGTTTCACCACACTGTGTCACTACGCTCGCGGCTACGGCGTAGCGATGGCTACGCGCGAGCGGTCTACGCGACGAGCGTCGTAGCACTGCCGGGGCGGCGGCGGTCACGATACCGCGACGGTCCGCGACGCTACGCTGTATCAATTAACTGCTTTGTTGCGTCGCGTCACAAAGAGCTCGATTTTGTATGTTCGAATTTAGAATGTTTCTTTTTTTAGTACCATAAGGGTATTTGATGTTTGTGTAATGCCAGTAATTGCAAAATAATCGAAATTGCATGTAGAATGCTCTGCTTCGAATCATTGATAAAAATAATCATAGAGCAGACATTTTCTTTAATACCTAGAAAACATCCATTTGATTTTAATTGCAACCTGATTGCAACAATGCTTGTCTTCATCTGTCATTTGCTTTTCTCAATTCTGCCTTTTATTTCAGCAAAAAATAATTTCGAATCTGACTTTACTACTACAATAGTTCCACAATCAGTGCATCTATCAACGATACTGTTTGTGTCGGTCTGCGACTGCCGTCTGACCGAACGGCGGAAGTTCTATAAATAAGCAAAGGACGGCTATGTTGTTGCACTTTCTTTAGATTAACTCCAAGTTGAACCGGTCTAAAGTGAAGACTGACTTAGTTAAGGGAGCTTGATGGTGACTTAAAGTTATATTAAATAGGAAATATTGCAGTATCATGATTGTTTCATTGAACTATTGGTCGCAAATGCAGCAATAAGGTGTTGAATTGTTTGTTAGAAAATAGTCAGTCTCAGCCTGATATTTTATAAGTTTTGATTCAAATAAGGTGGTGATTCACAAAACGAGTGCATTAAATGATGATCCACCAGTGACCAAGTTTTCAGCCTTACTATTTTACTGGTAGACTGGCAAATCTTTCTTCACCACTTCGACTGTATACTTTATTTACTTGCTGCACTTAACTTGGTGGAACGCAGATCAAAAAGGCTTATAGGCGACGAAAAGTTGGTGACTAGGCTTCACAGCCTGGCTCATTGGCGTAATGTTGCTTGCCTGTCGGTCTTTAACAGACTGTACTTCGGAGAGTGTGCGCAGGAGTTCCACGACCTGATCCCACAGACGTACTGCAGGGTACCATGCGTACTTGGTTTATATCCCGTCCAGTCGTACTCAGCGCTTCTCTTCCACATTTATTATGCACACAGCCAAAGTGTGGAACTCTCTGCCAGCATCTGTGTTCCCTTCCACATATAACCCTACGTCTGCCTTGAAAGCAAGAGTGAGTAGGTATCTTCTGGGCACGCTCGATCCATCATAGACCTCATCCATCGCTTTCCATCAGGCCAGATCGAGGTCAAGAGCAGGCCCATTCAGCAATAAACATAAAATAAAAAAATCTGTAATTTTTGTTTTGTGATCTCCACTAGGTATACATAACGCTGCCGTCCAACTAATATAAAAGTGAAAAGCCGGCACTCTCTAAACCAGGAAGTCAAAACCACCGTAAGTTGCACCATAACTTGCAGTCCAAAAAAGAAAGTAAACACTTTCAAAGTATCTCACTTTGACAAACAAAGATTTTCTTTTGTCGTGAAAGAAAAGAAACAATCACAGATTGTTAACACGGCCGGGGAAAGAAAGAGGGACGCTTAATGTGTCCGAAATGAAATATCTCTTGTTGACAAGTTGAGAGTACAAGAGAAGTAGGGGAGCGATCACACATCGACTTAAGTGATCCGTTAGATTGTATGTAGAATTTTGTCAATGAGTAAAGATTCAATCTACATACAACTATTTTTTTAATGTCCCTCGTCAAACTTCGTGTGTCGTCAGTCGTCGGTTTCTACCAGTTGCCCTTTGTACGTGGTAATTATGGTTGACGGCAACGCGGGCGCAGCGGTAGGATGTCAATACGTACAAGCACCAAGTGCAAAGGGCAACTGACAGAAATCCGACGACTGACGAAACACGAAGTTTGCCGAGGGACATTAAGAAACTAATTTTACTGTACTCTTAATATTTTAATAGATTTTTATTTGTAATGAATAAACTCTTAAGCTACTGGATCGATTTTAAAAATTCTTACACTATGCAATATTATCAGTTTATCAGCAGTGACAGCCTAGTAGTGTGATAGTCGGACTGCCAAGTCATAAGTCTTGAGTTCGAACCCAAGGCACGCACTTCTGACTTTTCGGATTCATGTGTTCATTTTATAACTATCACTTGCTTCAAAAACGGTGAAGGAAAACATCGTAAGGAAACCGGCATACCTGAGAGATATTTCTCGAGGCATGTGAACCCAAGTCGGAGGCCCATGGGAGGCTTTAAAACTCTGATTCCAGGTTAGTCACTAACCATACGAAAAGAAGAAGACCCTTTAATTATTAACTTTATTTATTTTTATTGTTTGTCGTTATAGCGGCTATAGAAATACACAATCTGTGAAAATTCCAAGTGTCTACCTATTACGGTTCATGAGATACAGCCCGCTGACAAATAGGCGGACGGACAGCGGAGACTTAGTATTAGGGTTCATGAAGAACCTTATAGTGACGCTTGCCACTACAATAGTAGTGCGTCAGACATTCAGTCATTTAAAACATCAATTAAGAAAATCAGACAGACAGACAATGGCACTATAAGGGTTAGTTTTTTACCATTTTGTTACGGAACCCAAAAACAGTACACAGTCAAGCCTAAATAATATTGCTCACATATCTAGTTACTTAATATGATGCCTCGAATTAAATGGCTTCCTTTCCTACCGAACCACACCTCGCATCAAATTCCCAAAAACACTTTGTTACCTACGTATACTATTTTTAGGTACAAGCAACACAATATCGGTATTGTTCGCAACATGGAAGACTTACTAGTCCCATGAAAAATCTTCCAAAATACAAGTAAAAACGAAAGGAAACCGTAAAATTATTTCGGTTACACAAAGTTAACTTGAGCACCATTTTGATATTTTGCTACAATTAAAACAACACAACTCCAATAACACCGGGATGAACCGTAGGATCGTTTGATATCAGGCAAGTCGACTTGTTCATAACTTTTTGCAATAAATAGGTTTGGAAGTAATTTCTGATAGGCATTCGACTTCCCATAAAATAAAGTAATTCTGTTCTTTGAAGACAGATTTCTCCGAAATTGTCTAATACCTAATGTAATAAACGATCTATTTCAAATCTGAGCTGTGTCAATAGTGAAGATATCATGTTTTAGTTATCATATATTTTTATCTCTTTCTGCAAAACCTAGCTTTATTTTTGTCGTTGAAAATCGGCAAACTGGCATCACTGATTTGTATAGAAATGCTGCTTAGTCCGAGACATCTATAACCACATCTGTTGAGTCAAGTCTTGAGACCGTAAACCGCTTTAAACTTAGTATTGCCCTATTTTAACACCACAACCTCATTTCTACTTCAACTTCTTTTATTTTCTATCTGTGTCAAATAAAACCCCCATATTCTTTATATAAATGATGTTTTTCAAATTCAAATTGAGAATCAAACGCCATTCTTTTTCTTTTGACATAAACGGTATTTTCCGAATTCAAACTGTGCCTGTACAGTTGTCAACTCAACTCCAAACTAAACGGTCCACAGAGTCGAAATTACCGAATTTGTTAAGCATATAATATATCACTCCCATTTATAATTAGCTGGACTCGGCGGGGCAATTAATTCGGAACAGGTGTACGTTCATCCCCGCAAGTGGAGGGATGATGTAACCGTCTTGATTGACGGCGATGACTTAAAAACTGGTTTGTAACCCTAATTGTTTGGCAGAATTGAGGGAAAGAACGATTGATGACTACGGTTTTCCCGGAGCCACAGAAATAAATGGAAAATGGAATTATTTCAACGAAATAACTTGACGCTTTAACGATAATAAATTAGTTGTATCTCAAAACTGTATTAAGATTCTCGGTAGTATAAGTGAAAGTTATTTCAAGATATTTTCACCCACTAATATCCAGACCACTGAAAGTGTATGAATAGATAATCATAAAAGATAACCAAGAAAATAGCCCGAAGGTTTTTAGGAGGAGCAGTAAAAATAAACGAACGAAGTAATAAATATTATAATTTTTACAGCCCCCGCAGAGCCGACGTTATACATAAATAAAACGGACACCACTAGTGCAATAAAACGTGAAATATAATTAAAAAGTACATGTCAAGTCAATGGTCGTTCCATATCAGCTTTGAATATCTTAATGGCGTGTGCAGTCAAGCCTTGTTTGCTTCGCCCATACGCCAGCACGCTTATTATGAATGCTGTATTATACGACCAAATGGGATTGTCGTGCCGGCAGAGTGGTTCGGATCGGGTTATCAAGCTACGTAACATGGACGGGTAATACGTTTCGTGCTAGGAACGTTGCAATATTGAAGACAATCATGAGTGTCGGCCAGGTGCCTGTTTACTTCGATTTGCTGATCAATTATTGCTGTTGGATCTACCGTCCATCTGCTTCGATGCTAACTTTTCGAAGCATAAATAGTTTTATTTTTAAAAGACACGATACTTCTCAGTTTTTTGCGCCCTCCACCTCAGTGCGCAGACGGTCATTGCATACGTTTCGTCCTTTTTATCCGTACGGCCAGATTGTTACCCTCGTAAATGTACTGGGAGTAATAAAAGTAGTATCTCATCAATATATTATGCGTTTATATCGCATATTATATGTAAATATGAATATTAGAGAGCTTACGTGTCTATCAAAGCTGTAAGATTGAACGAAATAGCAACTGAATTCATTTTTCTTCATCATTTTGTATTTGATCACCTCATCAATCACTTTCTAAATAAAGTCCAGAATTCGCAATTTCAAAACATTTGGTAACATCCAAAAATAACACACGTGGGACGTTTTACCTCCAATAACGTACGTAAAAACCAATCTGCGGGGGTTATAAACCAAGAGATAAGGCTCCTGCAAGTTTCAACCGTGAACGATACAGGGTGGAACCTAATTAAGATTTGAATGGAACCCATTCATACACTTATTACAACAGATGGTAATCAGAACCGGAGTAAGTCTTCCTTTTGTCCGGCAAATCCCTAAAAACGGACAATGATGAATGGGCTTATTTATCTATCTTTGAATCATTCTGTATATTTGGAATGTAGGTGGATATATTTTTACTTGTACGTGGGTTTTGAGGTGGAAGAAAATCAATATGAGAGATGAGATTACTTAAGATTATTCCTACACTACTTTGGCCTGCGAGGGAATGATAGGCACATAATAGGAAAATAACATTTCTAGGTACGGTGTAAGGTCACGCGCACTTTTAATGCGTTTTCGTGCGTACACGAACGAGCACGCACGATGATCCTGACCTTCCGAGTACAAAAGGTGCGCGCAGACTGGGTGCGACAAAGTCGTATGTATAGTTCCGACGTCCAAAAACAATCCGAACTTGTTGGGATTTGTTCTATGTGACGGAGAAAAACGTATCCAGTGTACGCCTCGATGCTTTACGGCAAAAAAATCATGCTGATTCTTTTAAAACATCTCTCTACATTTTCCGACCAATTAAAATTAAAAAATCCAAACCAATTAATAGATATCATTAAGAAGGAAGTTAGCTCTCGATACGCAAAGGAATCGATTTCAAAGTTTTTAACTTAAAAAAAAAAAACTATATTGGTTTCTCATAATGATTCGTAGTTCTGGACCAACGGGCCGATTGGAGCAAGTCGTGCCGTTCGAATGGAACTGCCAGCGTTTAATTGAAGATTCAATTCAGAAGGCAAACTTCTTGGTTCCTGCTTCAGTAGTCTCGTGGTTACGGCACCTCTATAGTATAGAGGCGAATCTGCATTCGAATAATTGGGGCTGAAATTATGCGAACTGATTGAATATTATGTCCAAATGTTTTGGTTACTTGGATAGTTTGAGTTTGATAATGAGTGAGGTGGAATTGTTAGGTTTGTGTTTATTGAAGTCATTCTTGATGTTGGTGATTTAATTTAAAATTATGTTAATTTTTTATAGTGATTTTTTCATTTGTACTAGACCTCAAAATCAAAATTTGATTACTAGACCTGATCTTTTAAGTGCGAAGTTATCGACGTATAATTTATGTTTATTAAGCTTGATATGAAAGTCCTATTGTCAGAAAGAAGGTAGATCAGTTTTCAAGCTAAATCTAAAGAATCTTATGTTACGACAAGCCAAGAATATGATAATTTCTTGTAAATCTATTAATAAATTCACAGATGCGTTCAAAATAAGACCATCTCAAATCTCAGCCGATGAATAGCCAATCAAAAGACCGGGAATAGGGTTGTCAAAAGCATGAAGAAAGAAGGACTATGTAAAATAAATAATAATTGAGAAACATGCTTGCTTGCGTGCATGCATGCATGCTTGCGTGAATGCTGTCTTGCTTGCTTGCATGCTTACTTGATAAAACTTTCAGAAACCGAGTAGTAATGTATATTATTTGAATTTTATTATTTTGTATTTGAATTTTATGATTACTCGAATTTTACGAGAGTTCTGATGACACTAATCAACGCGTAACTTTAGCCGCTGTGAATTTAATTAAACTGCTTTAATATCAATTTATAGTTTTGCATGTGATATGAGACAAAGCTTGCACTAACTTTTTGATAAGTTGAACTTCGCTTTAGCAGTTGATAATAAATTAAAGTTCTTGCATATTTTTTTACATATTAGTATTTTACATAAGCACTTAAACCTGCGTAATTTTATTTGTAATCAATTTGTGATAATTTCAACTTTTTTTAAACATTTTTATACGAGTATGTTTATTAGCAGTACTGCTAAAGCAATTGAGGGCTATGAATGACGGAATTTTTTCATTCGTTGTTATCTTTTCAGTTAAATTTATATCAGAGCCACATTCAATAATAATTTATCATTATTATTCAACAACAATCCACACAAAAACGAGATTGTGAGCAGCCCTATAATCCTGAGACAGCCGCGTCACGCTGACAAGCTCTCAAATTGTTTGCCAGTTAGCTGATATCGTGTAGTCTGACGAACTAAGTGCTTGCTCATTCACTCATTCACTCGCTCACTTACTGGTGCTTAACTCACATACAGCTCTCATTTCAGGTTAATAAAAATATACTATTTTTGGTTAAGAAATAGAAAACTCTGTTTTTCAATGGTCAGTTAACTTTTATTTCAGGAATAAAAATCGTCTGACTTGAATAAATTAGACCTAAGTAAGAAGGCTAGATGGAGTTTGAAAGGCAAATAAAAGAAGATGAATGGTGTGAGCTTTCACGGGAAGTACTATTAAATGAGCCGTACCTAAGCTCATAAATAGTAATGCTGATGTAAGAGTACACAATCCATATACCAAAGTAAGTCATGGTTAAGTTTTAAGAACTTACTTTAGTATAAGGATTAATAGAGATAAAAATTATACGTATTTTCCAGTAGACAAGTTTCACATCTACTTTTTTCTGCATTGTTATAAGTAAAATACTAAGTACAGTGTTACTGATTAAGTACCTACTTAACGAAGCAAGGTAAAATTAATAAACACATTTTTACATTCTTCTGAAAATAATGATATTTGTCCATAGCAACAATGACGAAATATCGCGTAATTTGTTTGCCATAAAGGTTGATATGTAATAATCAGACGAACTAAGTGCCCACTCGGTTCGTAATGACTCGATTTACTGTATTGTTGTACAAATCTTTGTGACTTCACTTAAGTACTACTTAAGTAAGAGAGAGAAATGCGTTGTTTTGTAAGATGTATTGTAAATGATGATGTCCTAGGTGAATAAAATAAATAAATTTGTCTCATGAAATTGGGTAACATCTCTTAACAAATGTTCTCACAGCTAAAATTGCTACAAACCCTATTTTAGAAAAAAAACATTTAATATAAATCTGAAATTCGGTTTGTTCACTCACCAGCAACGCACAGCCTAAACCGCAGTCTAGAAACATGAAATTTTGCACAAGTGTTTCTTATACATGAATAACGAAGATGAGCACTAAGAGAGGATTTCTGAAAATTCATTTCCTAAAGGGTAGATTACTAAGAGGCGATGAAAGTTTGTCTCGAAGTTCGTCACTTTTGCCGATAAGAAATCCCGTCGGGCACACGGCGAAGACGCGCCACTTAAGAGTGTCGTATAAGGCTGCCTGTCCATTGATGCGGAGCGAGGCAGCGGAGCGGAGCGAGGGAGATATGCGGAACGAAGTTGCGGACTGTGTCTGCCCATTGATACGGAGCGGAGTTGCGGATTGTGCGGATCTAGGACGAGTTCACGCGACGAGTAATTTGACCGGGGTGCAATACTCCGCGGCCGGGTTTTTGCGTTTCCCCGCTCCGCTTCTCGGTTTTGTATATATTTTAAACTAGTTCGCCAATCCCTGTCCACTGAGGCAGAACGGAGATTTTATGCAATTCTATTGATTAATATTGGCACAGCTCCGCTCCGCTCTTCTCCTCCCCGCTTCAGTGGACAGTCAGCCTAAGAGTGCAACATTCTACTAGTGTTTTAGTATTGTCAATACACACTAATAGGTACCTATGAGAGGGTATTTAGTAAACACGACAAAACTAAAACAATAGCGGTATGTTGCACACTTGTATTGTAAGCGTTTAGGAAGAAGAGTAAGGCGCGTCTTCGTGGATGGAAATATAGGTACACGTAGGAGTGGATTGCGATATTTAAATCTGGATAACTGTTAACACTACAGGGTCAAATTAAACTAGCTAGCGAAACTCAGCAGACGTATGGGGTACCGATATGTAAACACGTAAAAAAGGGGGTATGGTAAGATATCATGTTTAACTCTGGATGTACAATGTCAAACAGTTAAAAACCTCCCCGAAAGTTGTATGGAAAACACAACTAATCAAGCTTTTTTTGTCATTTATATATCGTTACTCATCACGGCCGCGGAGTTTCGGTAGCTAATTTGATTTGACCCCGTATAAATAAACATGAGATTTAAGAAGAAAATATAAAGCCACATCAAGGAATGTTTAAGAGTGTCATGACACCAACGCCGAGTATTTGACAGCAACCCCACTTCAAGCCTTTTGGTTTCCCAAGTAGGCTCAGTTACATACTCCACACCTTATACTGTCAATATTCCGCTTAAAAGCCAGCAAATTGACACTCTCTTATTAAATGACACACACCAACAATTCCACTTCACTTAGTTCTACCAAATAACGTCGAAAACCACTTTTTGTCTTCTTCGATTACACGTCAGAACTCTTTCCATTGAATATGAAGATTCAATCGTATATAGCACCTCGAGTTCCTGGTCGAATGCCGTGACGAACTCGATTTGCATAGGAAACTGAGCTTAAACATTGGTTGGCATACGCCCCCTGCTAAATTATGTTTTCCTGGTACAGACAAAGACGTATGCATTCGTTGCGGTGGGGTTAAGTCAAATCATTTTCTTGCTACTATTGTGTTGTGTGTATTGGCTTTCTTGCAAAATGTATCTTTGTGCTTGGGTTGTGTGTGCAAAATATAACTGTAGGAATGTTTTTTGGTCTCGGAATTATTTAAGGTTTTTCCTCATGAGTGACACTGTTTTGCTCAAAACAGAGTGCTGTTTTGGGTACCCCTGGTATAGCAGAGCAAGCTACTATGTAACCCACATAGTGTCGTGTCATAATAAAAGGTAAATAACGGCATTTTTCTACTTCGGCTGTTAAAAACAAATTGTCAAGTTGTTAATGGAAATGTCTGATTAGACGGTTCATTGCGTTCTCCTAATAACATAACATCACGCCTTGTTTCCCCGAAGGGTTGGACAGAGGTGTACTTGTAGTACCCTCATTTTGCCAGTTATGTTTTAAGTCCCATGTAGTACGGGGCGACCCTAGTACCGTCAACACGGACTAGGCTCCAGATTCAACTAGTATTGGTGTAATATACACCTTCATGCTAAACAGCATCAAAAATCAAGTCGTCCATTCAATTCTCCTCGCCACTCCTCAAGTCCTAGTACCAAGCACGTGACCTATCACAATTTGGCCGGCGAAGCAATCGACGTTAGGCTCGTAACTCACTGGCGAGTCCCATTCCTCGCGGCATCTAATAAAACTTTGATTTCCTCGCTCTGTGTAAATGTAGGAATTGTAACGTCTTCCAATTTTATTATTGAGATCTTTTCTAGATCGATCCTGTCTAAATGGAAATAAGGACTATTATTTACTCTTTAAAATTCACACACACATTTCAATTTTGAGTGTTGGAATAGTATCGCACCAGAAGCCTCTGGTTCTGCAGATGTTTATATGAAGCGGGGACGAATTCACATTAGGTACTGCTTTGTGCCTGCTTATTGGCTCATGCAAGGCGATAAGAAGGTCCGGTTCGTTTTTTTTTCTCAACAAACCTCAGACATTTTCCTAAAGAATTCAGTCATCATACTGGTCAAGCCAGTGGAAGACTATCTATAAAATCAACCACTTTAGACCACGGCAGCATTATGTGATAACCGCAAGAACTTTGTCATCAAACTAGCGCCATTTAGTACCCACTACCGACATTAGCTGAGTACATAGAGTAGTAAGCAAATGAAGTTATAATGGAGTGAACGCCATCCATCTCTCAGTAAAACACACTTTTTCTATACATTTTGCTTTATGAATGAGCGTACCAGTCGTCAGCTCTGCAAGAGTGAATGATGACCACTGAATGACAGTTCAAGGCTTTAAATACACTCACACACATTCTATTTAATTCGTTCGATACCGAATCCCAGCTAACCTTTCTGGGAACAAAGACGTTTGTTACGTAAATACCTCTGCGTATATTTCCACGACGAATCCCTAAATACAATAAGAGGTAAACATAATTAAATTCTGTCTTGATCACTATGGACAGTCTTAATTATTTTTAACGTCAATTTAATGATCCACTTGAACAGATGAGTATTTTTCAAAGACCAACAAGTTGTCCATTAGCTAAATATTTTTGGAACAGGAGCCACGGATCAGATTCATGTCATCATTCTACGAATCAGGTTCAAATTCTGCTGCGTTCGCCATAAACTACCTATTACCGATGCTGGAGAGAAAATAGGTATATATCCTAGGACTCCATTTACTTCATACTCCAAGCCCTAAAGCGTAATAAAAGCCGTCTGTTCCTCGTCTGCGGGGAGCGGCGCAGGCGACCGCCGAAGCATTAATAAGTAATGCACAGTAATGGAACGCTCGCCTCACAGCGTCATATTATTCGGGAATAATGAACGGTATATTACTATATAAAACGGTTTTATAATTGGTATACGTTCGGGAATGACTATAGTGTATTGATATACGATTGTGATGGGCTTTTGTTTGTAAGGGTGGGATTCAGTTTTTTAGATTTCGGATTAAATACTGTATAATCAGGATATATTATAAACTTAACATTATAAAAATAAAGTGTTAACACTTTACTTTTATAAGCTGTAAGTGTAGTAAGTTACCGGTAACTTTTGCAAAGGTATAATTAGCAACTTATGATACTTTTTCTAAAGTTCTCAATACTCTCATAAGCGCAATAACAAATGACATATATTGTGTGCATTTTAGCATGTGCTGAATGAATGGATTTTCTTTCTATCTTCACTTTTTCTTTACAATTTGACGATTCCAACGTTGAAACATGAAAACTGTACTGTATGGTTTTCGCCCGCAATTTTCGGTAGTTGTGCTGTATCAGTATTCATTCCTACACACTCCACGCCAGTACCTACTTACATATATCTAATGAACTAAGCCATCATTATGCGCTGATTTATCAATATAGCACAGTTATGTTTACTCAGAAATACATCGAACTTTATTGACACATTCATAGGAACCACGATCGCTAAATAATTCCGTGGGTTGAATAGCTTCATTACAACAACACGGGTAATCCATAATGGATCGAGTCCATCGCTCGCTCCCAACTTCATAACTAAGTTCGGCTCCAATTAAATGCCGACTTATGTCCGTAACATCGAGCATTTGTCACTGGAGAGGGCAATCAAGTGATATTTTAGGGCATAACTAAGGAAATGCTAACTAATATTTATAAATGCGTAAGTGAGTTTGTTTGTTTGTTACGCTTTCACGCTAAAACGGCTGAACGGGTTTGGATGAAATTTGGCTCATGGGTAGACCATGACCTGGGTAAGGACATTTTTTATCCTGATATTCCCACGGGATCGAGGCTTATGCGGGCGAAACCGCGGGGCGCAGATAATATTGTATAAGCAAATAGGACAGTCACGCATCCTAACTAAGGAGCGCTGAAACAAAATCACGCAGAAAATATTACACCCAAAATCTTAATAGGAAGAAAAATGGTTGTTCGTCAGCATGAAAAGGGACAACTTGTTTTTGTCACAGTTAAACCGTGGTATCTTATTCGTATCTATTTGTCTGCAACCTGGAACATTCATGTCAACCGGCATGTCCTAGAACTAACAATTCAAAGACATGTGACATCTACCAACCCGCACTGGGCCCGCGTGGTGGATTATGGCCCACTCTCTATTAAATGGAGGAGGCCTGTGTCCCAGTAGTGGGAACTTTATAGGCTGATTATGCTAGAACATTCCAAATGAAGAAAAGAAACTCATGAAATGGACGATTCAGCTAATAAATTTATGGAGTATAAAAGGCCACACGGTCAATTCAAACTGCATATAGAATCCACGTCATCTCAACTGGAAACCCCACTTGAACAAAAAAATCCCCCTACGGTACAAACAACAGCATGTCACACGTACATACAACCGCGTCTGAAATCCCGCGATGGCGGAGGTAATCCGGATCCCGCGTGCCACAGCCGCTGTTTTACCAAAATCCATACGACCAATACCAATACACCTGACATTCAGATATGTGAGGGGTTAACAGCTAAATTAAGGACAGTCGATTGGATCAATCAAGACACCAACTTTTTTTAAAAGAGACGGTCAGAGTATTCTACTGTCATATTTCTTTTAATAATATCTTTCCCTTGACAATACGGTCATTGTTTATAAACAGCTTTTTCGCCCACGTGTGGGCCGAAAATTACTCCACGGAAACGTACTACGGGAATAAAAAGTACCCTATTTCCTAACCCAGGTTATGGTCCACCCATTTGCCAAATTTCACTAAAATCCGTTCAGCCGTTTTAGCATGAAAGCGTAACAAACAAACTCACTTTCGCATTTATTATGTTAGAAGATAGGATTAGGATTATTTCTTCAGAAAACTACATTTTACGAAATAAGTTAGACGGGAAAGATTCTGAACAATTAGAACCTAAAGGAAATCCTAATAGGCCTGAAACCCAATAGAAGACAATGCGGTGACAATAATATAAATTACAGAAAATAAGAAGCGTAACTCTATGGAAAAAGAAGATGGCGCATTTAATAAAGTAACTCAATAAAAGTAGATTATTAATATTCCTACATCAGTGTACGGAGTAATATATATGTTCGGTATCGTCGGTTTGTCTGCTACAAACTTTCGCCAAGCGACCCCCGCAATTCGTTTCTCGACTATTCATCGCATTGATTTCATATCCGCCGCGAACTCTTGAAGAAGGGGGGCCACTAAATACACGTGGAACGAAGCAATTATAATAAATTCTAATCTATAATTTGAGTATAGATTTCGATGAATTTTTGGTGGTATATTGGCGTGTGGTAGCTGACGTATAGCAAATAATTTGATTTAATGTTTTATGTTGCATAATGTACATTATTTTGCATAAGTATTATTGTAGAGAATCAAGTTTATGTAACATTTTTTTTTTTTTTGGTTGGGATATTATCAAATAACTTCTCCCGCTCTGGGCGGAGCGGGACGGTGTGTCAGACTTTTACTGACTAAAACCCAACCGTGTTCCTTCCGTTGTCTGTGTGCCGGGGCCGCGATATCCCTTTCGAACAAACTCGCAACCGAACAGACCGCTGTGCTGCTGGGGAGTTTGTTGCGCCACTTCTTCTTCCCCGCTAAGCACTAGGAAGTGGTGAAGGGCGGGCGTTTTTGGGGGACTGTCTTATGTAATTTTGACTGTCGAAAAGTGCTGATTCTCAGGCTATTTTGAATAAATGACTTTTGAATTTGAAATTCATGTCGACCTTTCAAACCATATTTATAGTGTTAGTTAGTAATACAAGTTAAACATATCAAACATTATCTGGAAGCAAGGAACACCAAATAAAACAGCTTGCATCATGCCAGTTTTAAAATTTCGCAATACATTTGCTATGCAACTACGAATACAAATTATTAAGGCACATATGAGACGCAAATTCAAAAATAATGATTTTATAGTGCAAAAAATAATAATTAATGAATATACCAACACGCTTCTTCTTTTTCGTGTGGTTAGTGACTAACCTGGTGTCAGAGTTTTTATGCCGCAATGAGCGACTTGGCTTCACATGTCGTTGAGAAATATCTCTCAGGCATGCCGGTTTCCTCACGATGTTTTCCGTCACCGTTTTTGAAGCAAGTGATAATTATAATGTATAATACGCACATGCATCCGAAAAGTCAGAGGTGCGTGCCTTGGGTGTGCACTCGAGACTATGGACGAACTTGGCGGTCCGACGGCCACACCACTGAACACGCTGATACCTAATAATTGCCAAAAGCTGCCAGTACTATCCATGTGAATCCATATCGCTGAAATCATGGCCTCGTTCTAAGGGGAGTCGGAGTGTGGGTACTAACTCAATCAAATAAATCTCATATTTATGGGGATATGAATTAATGGTGGTTCGGTCACTCATCATAGCTTTGTAAGAGTTGCGAAGATTTTTTTTTTGATGGAGTGATAGGAAATTAATCTTTTGCACAGTGTGACTTTTTGATTTTACTTGTGGCAATAAAATAAATGTAGGGACATTAGTGTCAATCAATCTTTTTTAACAGACACACTTTTATGATGAGTCGAAGATTATATCAAAACCCGGTTACTAGTTGGTTTGTTTTTATGAAGATAAAAATTTGCATGTATTTTGCTGTAGAAATTTTGCTGTTTTAAGTTCGCGTACAAAAGCCCTCAAAAGCAGAAATGTGCAAGTGCTTTCAGCACATTTTCAGAAAAACCCAACTCAAAAAAAACAACAACACAGCTCACATCACGACAAAAGAAAACAACGTTATAGTTTTCACAAACTAAATTCATACTAAACACCAATTCACCATTCGTGAAATTTGCGTGCGGCTAATTCAAGTAGATGGCGCATACAACGGCGTGGAATAATATTGCAACTCGGTTCCACTAATACATTAGCGCGGGAGCAAGTTGCAATATTATTCTAATCGTGCAACAGGCGCTAGATGCGAATGCTATTATTTGGCAAACGATCGCCGCAGATGAACTAAATATTTGGTTTTCGGGTCTGTCTGTTTGCTTGGACTTTAATCCAGGGTATTTGCGAACATGTGTATATGTGATATTGGATCTGTGAGCTTTGAAGGGATAAGCAGAGTGATAATAGTGGATAAAACGTTTAGTAAAGATGTTTTTGCTTTTATATATCGTATTATGAAGGTTTATTTATAGGATGATAGCCCTATAACATACCTTTAATAGATTGCTGTAATTATTTCCTGATTAATAACCAGTGATCGGAGTAGGTAGATTGATTTTTAGTACTTGTATCATAAATGCACACAGAAAGAATAACATGGATAGCCCTTTTTCCGGAAAGTAATTCCGGTATTTCCGGATTCAATTAAATATTGTTAATGTTGGTAGTGATATTATTACTACTCAAATCAAAATTTAAAGGAAGGTATCAAAACTAAATTAATTCATTATTTATCTGTTGAATAATAAAAAATAGGAAGAATAATAAAGAATAAAATTGCTCATTTTATTACAATTCCTACCTTATTTTTGAGGATGGCAAATCATCAAATGACTCCTTCCACTCTGGCAGAATACAATTCCTACATAAGTTCCGGTTTTTTTTTAATAATCCACCAATTCCGGAGGAATGTCCATAGTAATATATACGTTTCGGATCAATGACCCCAGTTCAATCTACCTACTCCGATCACTGGTAATAACCCAGAGAATCGCGTCGGTGAAAATATCTAAAATATTTTCTTCTAGTACCGCGTTTGCGAGAATATTAATAAATCACAGTGTGCTAAAAATACTCATCAAGATTTATAGACGAAACAAAAAAGCTGTAAAGAGGCGAAGAAAAAACCATTTGCAACCTACATACATTCTTCTCAAGAATTATTTAAAACACATGAGTTCATACAATAATATATAACAATAATATATTTTTTATATTTTTAAATATTTTTTATTTTCTAATATTAAAAATGTAATTTATAAGTGGCTTAAATGAAAGAAAAAATAATAATATCAATAGTGTATACCAATAGGTATACAAGTTGGCTTCCTAAAACAACATTTTTGTTTCCCGATTCATAAAACTCAGTCGAACAGGCACTCTCGATCATTTCCTTAGAGACGTTAAAACTCATTAAAAATATTACAAAAATATGGTTCGCCCAAAAATGTTTGCACACAGTGGGCCAGATTAAAATCGTAACTTTATTATTAAACAAAAATTTCGAAGTGGAACACACCTACTCGTATAGCGAATTGGCCCACGTTTTAGCTCATTGGGTGAGAAAGATCGATATGTTCAAAGTAACAAAGACGATCTGTTTTTGTTGAATTTTTCGATTATGGATTTTGTTGTATTTCTCAGTAGTAGCTCGGAGTCTGGATTTGTGTCCGGTCGATGGCAATAGGCTCGCCCCCTATTACATGAGACTTAAACATAACTGGTGAAATGGGGGTTTACTATAGGTACACCTCTGCCGAACCCTTCGGGAATTACAGGCGTGAATGATGTTATATTATCCTCTACTATTAAATGAGCAATATTTGTATATATATATATATATATATATATATATATATATATATATTTGTAATCACGTCCTGGAAAACGGCTCTAACAATTTCGATGATAGTTGCAATATAGTGTTTTATGGGGGAAACATTGATCTCCTAGGTCTCATATCGAGCTCGGTCGCCCAAAGTTTAGAACAAGATGGCTACCTTAGAATAATGACATGGAAGCATGGAATTAGTAAGTACCTACTATCATGGCAGCATGGAATTAGTATGTACTATACATGGAATTAATATGAACGTTCCTATACTATTAAATGAGCATTCTATATTTTCACCAGAGCTGAGCTCGGTCGCCCAGGTACTGTGTTATTATGAAGCAAAATGTAATATTTCAAATATAAACGACAATTAATTCATGAAATAAGGCTTTGCACAAGGCAGAAACTATTTCACGGACTGACCATTCTAATATTTTTCTTTTGCTCCTGCATCAGTTCAGCATTAAATTTACAACTTTATCCTACAAACCGACTACAAAACTAAAACTCAAATAACTGTCCTAAGTACCGTGAAATATTTACCTACAGCTAATTATGGAGAGCCAGAATTTGACGACACCGACCGCGACGTCAAACAGTCGCTTTATATTGAAGACCGCACATATTAGTTTTTGAGACGCGATGACGTCACAAACAAGCAGTTCGTAACTCTGCACTGAACTTCTGGCAACGAAATAGTTTATGAAGTGGAAATTCGATAACGTTGAAATTCAACTCTGCAAATAGCAGAGAAGTTGACGTTTTAACATGTTACTACTCTTACCTGTGGGACATACTGTCGTAATGTGTGACTGACTAACTCTGTTCGAGCACAGATAAATACAGATGTGTCACTCCGCATTTTTGGGTATGAAGCTACAAGTACGCGCCGGGCTCTTATTGTCGGGCCAATTCAGTAAGTGTAACGTAGTCAGAAGATATAAGAGTTACGCGAAAGAGAGGCAACGTGAATATAGCAGGTAGGTACTAGGTATTTAGCGCTGCGCGACCTGAATTGCACTATATTGAGACGATGCAACAGTCTCTCTTAATTCAAATGATTTTGCGGAGTGAACCATCTGTGGTTCCAATTTGGAAATTTTGTGTTTAGATCAAAATACAGAAGATATCTATCTAGCCGAGTATTTTTGGTAGGCAAAATGTATCGTCAAGGATGACGCTAACAATGCTACATCTTTCAATACCAGCCACATTATTACATATTGGGTGAAAGGGAATTGAACCTCCATCCTTGTAAGGGGGACAGCTATAGCTTGTAACTTTGATCGCGTAAACTTGCGACCTCATGTAACAGAAAATAACATCACGCCTGCTATCAAGAGGGTAAGGGTAAGGCATAGGTGTACCACATTTCGCCACTTATGATAAAGTCCCAGGAAGCGAGCCTATGTGAAAAAACGTGACCCGAATAAATACGGACGACAGGATATCTTACATTTTATGGACCGATAGATACCTACAACTTATCTATCCCTCGTCAAACACTTCAAAGTACAGTGCGTTCATTATAACTCGTGACGCGATGGTAGCACTGAATTTTGTCAGTCTTAGTTTTAATACTAATAGAGTTCAAATTGGTGACGGACAGAACAGCACTACCAATCGGGACTCCCTTGTTTCATCGAAAAGAAATTGCCAAATTACCACTTCCCAAACAATTTTCCACATAATTTCATTTGCCAAATTATTACTTAGCAAAAAATCTCTTCACAAATAATTGTAACGCAAACCTAATGCTTTGCAAGTGAACGTTTAAACAATGACTTGTTTACCAACTAGTATTTTTACCAATTTTTATGTAGTCAAATATTTCAGTTGGAATAAACCATTTTACGCAAAATAAAGACGTTTTATTACAAGGGTGTTTTTTCCACTTGGGACAAATTCTAAACAGGTAATAATTTATGTGAATATAACTATTCTGGTAGGTAGTATTTTTTTTTAGTCAGTACAGTAGGAGGTCACAGTTTTAACCTAACCTAACCATTTTTTTTTAAATAATTAACCTACTTTAACTAATTCCATAACCAACTGACCAAACGTTTATTGTCTAAAGATTGTTTGCTGTAATAAATCATTTGATTAAAGACCAAATGGCTAAATGACATTATAATATTGATAATATTCTGCCAAGTAAAAATTTGACCAAATGAAAATGTGCGTACTAAAATAATTCGAAACATTGCATTGGTATAAAAAAAAGGTTGCTAAAATTAGTTTGGGTACTGAAATTTTGCCAAAATCTTTTTGGTAAAACGGCAGGATCCCCTACCAATCACATGACTGCAAAATTCAGTGTTACCAATCGTGCCACTGGTCAAGTTGAATGCCCTGTACAATTTTTAGATGCAAACAAAAATAGAGAAACTGTACTGGAAGATGCACCTGCCATGCTATCTCTCCAACACCTTTTGTTGACTCGTAGAGAATGCCTAAGGCATTAAGTCCGCCTTTGTAACTTTATTGTGCACAAAGTTTAATAAATAAGATGCAAGCCAACTTCTTTCAAGACAATACAAACGCCGTGAATCTGACGAGAACAAACAAGAATGCTGGGGATTCACCAAACAGCCCATCCGTAAGTACAAAACTGCGGGGAATTTTCACCAAGTGAACTTGAAAGCAAACACGAGACGTGTGTAGGGACAAAGTTTGTGTGAAAATATTTATAGTTACTGAATTTGATCCGGCGTGGGTTAAACTTAACTGCAAACAAGCTGTAAGGGGGATTACAGTCGTTTTAACTGACGGTTATCGCATTATCCCTGTTTCCGACGGATTATGGCTGTTCTCCAATATCGTATTAAGGAAAAATTACTACAAAAATATGGTTGTGGTATTTGAGGGTTATAATAACAATGTTTATATTCTTAACTATCAATAACATACTTTAACGCTATCCATAAGAGGCTTTTGTTACTTTATTCTCAGTAATGGTATCAGATATTGACTGAGAATAAAGATGGACAGATATTGTCTTTGGCCTCTGGCCTTGACAGCAAGCAATAGATAAAATGTGTCAAACTTTTCCGTGTTAATAACGGATACGAGGATTTTTGCTCATTTTTAAATTGGTATGGTAGTTTTTTTTTTTTAATGTGCGTTTGGTTTGTGCAGAATAAACACTTTTTCTTTCTGTCTTTCTTCAAGATATTGATTCTACGTATGTAGTCTCGTTCACAAATGACTAATTTCTCGTGGAGCTGCACTCTCTAGCTATAGTATTACTAGTTTGTGTCTATGGCAAATAAATCAGAGAGTTCTCTATAATGGACTAAGCCATTAACAATCAAATTTAATGTAAGCAATAATCATCTCAATCTGGGTTTGTGCCGCTACATTAGATTACAATCATCTAAAAAAATAAATAAATTGCATTACATAATTTAGTCATCAAAACCCAATCCAATTCAACCACCAACTCAAAAAATCCCAATGACATCGAACCACATGCCAAAAATTGTTTAGCAAAAACATTCAGATCGGTCAAATTAGTTTCCAAAGTAAACCACAACACGAACGGCCGGTTTGCAGTTTCTACCATTCTACCATCGGTTAGTAGTGCCAAAAAACATTGACACTTATACGTGTATTTGGCAAGGTAAGTGACCCGATGGGGTCGCCTCCTTAATCTAAGGTTAACCTCGAAATTAGCTAAACGATACCTTGGGGCATTACCGCTTGATACTGTTTTTTTTAGAGTGACTGTTTATTTTAAAGGGAATCGTTGGGTTTCTTTTGGAAGTGTGGAGCAAATGCGTGAAATGATTGTGCAGAGATTTGAGAAAGAGCGTTCGGTTATTTGCAGGTTATTATTTCACAGCCCGTAGACTTCTAGAAACTATTTGACGTACTTATTGTTTAAAAGTAATTTTGCTACATACTGGCCAATTATATTTCTTAACTTACAAAGTACATGCGTTTCTTGAATATAGTCCCCTCACCCAAGCCATGGAAAGGATGGCTTTTTCGTAAGCAATTTCGGAAACGATCCCTTACTTCAAGTTAGTTGGAAAATACCTAGAAATTAAGATACGGTGTACGGCTGCTCATTATATACGTACAGGTCTTTGGATATCACTGAAACAATTACTCTGTTGAATGTACATATTTATGCAAAGTTCATAGGTTACGTACTAGAAATCAATTTAAAACGTCTTCATTGAATTTTTCGAGTTCCTATGAATGGAGGCGTAGCGAGAATAGTATTAACAGTTCTACTTGTAAAGGCATATTAGAATCGTCAGTACGATAAATGAGATTCCCTAAAAGTTCCTAAGCGCCTTAGTTATTACGAAAATACTTTAGATATCTGATAGCGTATTAACTCTCAAGACGATTAAATCCAGCTCTTCCTTAAGCAATATAATGTAAAGTAGAAACATAAACGCCTTCGCGTCACAGAAAACCTTTAAACTTCAAATTTTCCTTTGAAAAGAGAAAGCTAACAGGATGTCGTGAAAGCAATTATGGTAAACTTTTCACAAAGGTGCAATGCAGTCATAAAAGCATTGTGCTCCTTAGAATTCAGGGCAAAAAACCCGTCATTACCAACAAAAACAACTTGTGCGGAGCGAGAGAAGTTGGGGCCAGTCTGCGAATTCGATTTACATATGAAAACGTTCGCGAGCGGGCCGCTAGAGGACGTTCTCTTAAAAAATATCACACCCTGTAACACGATCTTATTTAAAAGTCACAGCCGGTGCGATTTTATAAAGGAATAAAATCTACGTGGGAAACTTTTCATGCCCGCCTTCTTTTCGGCGTTGAAAAACTGTAATGTATGCTCTAATACTCTCTTTTGTCTCCGAATACGTGGGTTATATCTGTATTTTGAAATATATTCTTTTTTTTAAGACCGTGTCTAGTCTGTTTCATTAAGATTTATGAAGTTGGCTAGACAATGACAATGACAAAAGTTGCTTTTAATTCTGTTGCGATCTGATAAAAGTTAAATCATGTTGTTATTACGACTCGCTTAACATAAATTAAAAACTATTTTAACTAAGTATGTTTTTTTTTTTAGATCCTGTACTATTAAATGAGCAATATTTGTGTATATATATAATATAGAATAGAATAGAATATTCTTTATTATGTACACCATAAAAAATACAAATATAAATGTAGACATTTTACATAGGGTGACACAATGGGCGGTCTTATCGCTAAAAGCGATCTTTTACAGACAACCTTTGGATGGATTAAAGGAAGAAGGAGAGACAATACTGCAGGTAGTCAGTGGTGTACCATTTACATACACAATAAATACATACATACATAAAGCATACACTTATCTATATATATATATATATATACATTAACAAACATGAAACAAGATCAAGGAACTATATGTAATGATGATGTTTAAGGAGAGAGGAAGTGTTTTTGTGTGTGTTTTTTTTTTGTTGTGTGTATATATTTGTAATCACATTCTCGAAAACGACTCCAACGGTTTCGATGAAAGTTGCATTATAAGGGTTTACGGGGGCGAAAAATCGATCTAGCTAGGTATCATATCTGGGAAAATTATTTTTGTCCGTATTTTCATCCGAGCAGAGCTCGGCCACCCAAAATTTAGAACAAGACGGCTACCTTAGATTAATGACATGGCAGCATGGAATAAGTAAGTACCTACTATCATCGCAGCATGAAATTAGTAAGTAACTACTATTATGGCAGCATGGAATTTGTATCCTTACTATTATGGCAGCACGGAATTAGTATGTTACTATACATGGAATTAGTATGAACTATTCTATACTTTTAAATGAGCATTCTCTATTTTCACTCGAGCAGAGCTCGGTCGACCAGGTACTCATGTCTTATAAGCCGAACATTTACTACAGATTTATTTATTTTGTTTTCTTTCTACCTTTCATTACAGCCTTCAATTTCACAAAAAAATTGAGTTAAAAAATATCCAGTCCCTCAGTTTATTTATAAACTCCAATAAGCAGCCCTCTATCAGGCGCGTCGGATATCTTTTCACCTCGACATTAAAGCGATGAGCGGGTGCTTAAGTTGTCATTTCGCGCGTCACGGAACGTTCCGTGTAATCCACATAATGCTTGTGCTCTTACTTACGGTTCTCGATAGGGGAAAGGTCGTGTGAGTGCAAGTACATATATGGAAAACAATTGACTATTATAATGATACTGGTTCTAGTTTTGAATAAAATGAGAAAGTTGTTTATTTTGCACAAATAGAACGAGTATTACACGGAACTAGAATTTGTAATTGATAGAATTTGGTATGCTAATCCCGAAACCCTGTGAAAATAATATTCTTAAAACTTGCTTTCGAAAGGTTTTTAGGATTTTGGAAGCATTATTGTTGACAATCATTTTCAAAGCCCAATAAATCTTGTACCTACTCGAAAATACATCACTTTTATGACCAGAAAAATCTGTCAAAAACATCTTTCGAACAACAAGTAGGAGCTAGTAGTGTAGTTAGTACAAGGTGCAGACGAAAATGGGAAATTGCTCCCAGTACTTAACGCTAACGAGTGAAGGAGACAGAAGATTTTACAACATTGTGTTTTATGATGCTCTTTTAGTAATATAAGCATTTAGATTGCGTTTCGTGCAACTATGAAAGTAAACGGTGATTATTTTAGTAGGATTATCATCTTGGATTTATAGAGTTATGATGATTCGGGTGTAAAGTTCACTCATCCTCCATAGAAATGGGAAGATCCTCACACCAGACAAGTTTTGTATCTGGTCGGCAACTGCCCAACGATTGATGTCAGGACGTTGTATATATGCTAGTCGCGTGGTAAACCCTGCTTGCGAGATGCAGGATTTTGCGTGACGTGAAATTTAAAGCATTTTAGATTCTGAAGAATTATGTGTAGGTAGTCTTTACAAATTTTTAAAGGTGGAAGTTGCGAAAGAGAAACATCCTTAAAAAAATTGCAGCAATTTAAATTAAAAAGAACAATTCAAATGTAAAAAAATACAAAAAGTTAAAATACCAACCCATCTCGATTTTTCCACTACCCTTGTAAATTACCAACTAATACTTTTAGTATTTTTTTTTTCTATACCCGTCCTAGACAAGACACGATAGCAAATAGAGTGCAGCCCGATCACAAAATTACACGTCAATCCGAAACGCGGCCGCGCGAACCGTCGGCCTCGTCGCTCCGGGCCGGTTACAACCGGATTGAGCCGGAACGAGGTGGATAAAACATGTTGTTAAATACAACCGGAGTAAAGTTGTATTTGTATGGGAATGGTACGGCTGTTTTATAAATTGTTTAGGAAGATCATGTTTTTTCTTTGAAATGTTATGTGGTTGTGGCAATCCTAAGAGGTTTATGTTTCGATAAAAATGTTTTTTTTTTAACTGCACCCTTTTTCCGTAACACGGCTTCAATCACAATCCGAGAGTTATGAAAGATATTACCTACTAATCCATTGCTTCATAGATTTGAAAACTTGGTCTGTTCAACAACGTAAATAACACGATGAATGTGTGTGAACTGTCAAAATGAAACCCATTGCGATCGATTGTCATTTTATGTGTGTTACGCAATTACCCCACGGGACTATATAATTATTAGTTAGTTAATTATAAACCTAATTACAGTGTCCAATTTAAAATAGACACAAGAAATAATAGAAGTACCTACTATATAATATTCTACGACATTGTATTACAAATTATACACCTGATTTTAAACGCGATCTGTTTTCGAGAGGGCAATTGTTGTACTATCACATTGTCAGACATCCGATACGGTTTCGACGTTTTCATTGTTTGTGGCTTCATTAATAAAATATTAATTACATTCGTTTATTATTAGGGTTATATTTACTGTCTTGTCGTATTATAAGTACTAGTGGTCGCCCAGAGGTTGAAATTCGACCAAAATTCATTTAAATTACATGATTCTAAGGTAGCCATCTTGTGTCAAACACATGGTAGTGTGTGTAATGTATTTTTATTCATTTAATTTATTTCTAATGTATATTATATAAAAATATTAGCTTTCTGCACTCCTTCTGCATATAAACTTTAACTGTGCCAAATTTCATACTCTTCCGTCCACATAATTTCCGTAAAAAGGGGTACAAAGTTTTAGCTGTACTTATTAATATAATAATAATAATTATCATCATCATCATAGCCTTTTCCTAACGATGTTGGCGTCGGCTTCCAGTCTAACCCTAACGTTAGAACCACTCCTAAAACAATAATTTGAAAAAAGTAAATCCATATCGGTTTTGTTTTAAGACTTAATTAAGTTATTAGTAGCGAGTAGTAGGACATTAAGTCGCGCTGGCAACAAATAAAATTGCCTCCAAAGGCTTCCTACCACATCTCACACAGTTCCAACCATATTTTAACATTAAAAACAGGTATATACGTAGAACCACCCGAAACATTAACATTAGCACTGAATTGAGCTCATACAGTACAGAGAACAGGTTTATACAATATGCAGGAACTAAAATAGTGACTCCGTTGCGAAACTTGGGTTGCCCAGAATAGCGAAATCTGGTCGATGCAGCCAGACTATTTTGGTGGCTTTTCAGCCGAGCTTGCATTGCTCTTTCATCTTCATACAGTTTAAGTACTTAATTTGGGACGATTTTTGGGCGCTAGTAGTTTTTAGTGAATAATAAAGTAAAGGTAGGTATTTGAACTATGAATTTGAATAGCAGTCTTCACATATTAATTATTTGGGTTTCTCGTAAATTTTTGTTTTTCGTCGTCAGTCGTTACGGGTCGTCAGAAGCCCGAAAGTCTGATAATCAGTCTTAACAAGGGGTAGGTATAGTATTACCCAGTTGCATGGTTGTGGAGGTCAGATAGGCAGTCGCTCTATGTAAAATACTGTTATCCAGCAGCATTCGGTTAGACTGGAAGCCGACCCCAACATAGTTGGGAAAAGGCTAGGCTATTAACAACTAATTGGATAGGTACTGTAGCGTGTCTATCATGACATAACATTTAAGCATGCCTTCTTAATTGATGCTCAGTTGTCAGTCTTCACATTTTGACAGACTTCACATTAATCTTAAATCGAAATAGACTAAAGCACTGATGGGCTTTCTTTAAAGTTAGAGCCTTAGAGCTTTTACTCATCAATGCAATAAGTCGTCGAGTCGCAACAGTCTGCGTCAAATCCAATGATTTTATCCGAACAACTTTACTTCATGACGCAGCACCACCGCAGTGATGCACGTATGTCCTTAGTTTCACATTTAACGGCCCAGATCGGATATCCTATAAGACGTAGTGCACATAGATCAATAAGCTGTACATCTACAGTACCTACCTATGAACAGAACGCATCAATTACACGGAGCTTGTTGTGTTTCCTGACAGGCACGCACATTGGTTTACAGTGAAGACTGTTCTTAAATTTTGACGTCATCGCTTTGTATTGACGTAATGGACAGTGAATCATTATTGAGGAAAGGGCTTGCTGCTAAATAATCTCTTGCATTGGATATTCCTTGAATTGGTGTCCGTTCTTTACTCTTATAAAACTAAATGTACCTTTAAGTTATCGAAAAAGTATGGGAATCGAGGTTTCCGAATGAATAAGGTTTGTGGCTGAGTACGATTGAATATCATATCATAGATAAACAACATGCTACGCTAAGGGAAGATTAGAAGGCCGTACCTAATTCCATTGAAAATGTATTTTACTACGGGCCAGCTAACTACCAACTGCTTTACAGTTTCCTGAATTCTTAAATAACATAAAATAATCATGAAATCTACTTTATCAATAAACACCATTAAAAACACTATTAATATAAAACGAATCTCGTAATTGATGCGTAAAAGTATATAAAGCGCGGTGCACAATATGCGCTAATTTGCTGACAACAATGTGGTGTGTGGTCTCCGTCGCGTCAGTGGCGACGGGGCCGGAATATTTCAATCACGGCCACGCTCAGAGTTGCACTGACCACGGAATGGGCTGATCGTGTGAAGAGTTTGTAATTACCGGCCTAAAAGGATGTTGGTTATAAAAATAACTGTCTGAAAATAAAAGAGGGGAAAAGGGATTCTATTTGTTTTACAATGGTCTGTATTTCTTCTTAAACTTCTAATGGTAGCTGTGCAATGAGCACATCTACGGACACAGAATTATCTGCAGAAATCGAAGATATGTTACAAAATTAAGAAACATGTCGCAGTACCTACACACTTAGTTCTATGAGTATGTTAACGTAAATACTATAAAAGCTTGGTTGGCACTTTGTATTCATCTCAATTTCGTAATTTATCAAAAGTATCTTCATCAAAAGAAGCTCAGGTATTTCTTGAAGCCGTATACAATTGTGACGAGGCGGGGCTAGCTATGAATGGAATCGACGAAGGCCATGGCAACCGATACCGCAAAAGAAACCATGGTAACTTACTTCAAATAAGTAAGAGGAAAAATACAGTTACATTAAGTTATCTATGAAAAAATATCTCCTCTATCTTGCCATTTTCGTATTACCTACGTCACCAGACCAACGAATTCATACACACAAAGATATCAAAAATAGAACGTTACGATTTAACAACAGAAGTTACAAAAAAAAAAGCTTTTAAAAATCGAACGGCAAAGTGCGATGACCATAAACTAAAATCTAAATAGGTTATGATTCGGTATTCAAAAGTTCCCGCGCTAGGGTTGTGCTCGATCGATGCGCCACAGTTATTTTGAGCGCATTCGAGCACTGCTGCAGACGGGATCAGTGTCAGCCTTAATTGGGCTACACGCTGGCGACATTTTTGTTTCAGATCAATACAACATCTAAATTCGTAATACTGGCTCGTCTGTAATGCAATTTGGGAACCATGTGTGTGTTTTTGATAGAGAAATTGAAGTTTTGGGCATTTACATGTGTAATGCGTCAACACAGGTTATTAAATAAAAATCTCTATATCTGTTATAATTTTCGTCCAATTTTTTGTTAGCATGTTTAGCTTTCTCTTCTTCTATAAAGGAGCATGTTATTAAGTCGTATAACATTATTATAGAATTTAATCTTCATTTAAAACCATCAAAACATCTTAATTAAAGTGAATTAACTTTCATTTATTGCATCCGTAAAAACTTTACAATTCCGTTCATCGTAAAAACTAACAAAACAGTCTTTAAACAATTGTCTATGGACTGTAACGAACTCCTTCGAAGTTTAAAAAGTAAAGTAAAGTAGCTGCTACAATTGTGTTAAAGAAACGTACGTACCTTTCTCTGAAGGCCAATAGAAATTTGCATGTCTCGTGTTAGTGCATGCGACATTTTGTGCAGCGGTAGTGTAAAGTAACAGAATTATACGGTTAAGTCAGTACTAAGACTTGATTTTTTGGAGATTATCTTTTTCTTCTATAATATATAAGGATAAACTTACTGACTGACTGACATACCAACGGAACGTGAAATTTTGCAGTTTCCTTTTATAATGTATTTATTTTTAAATCCACCTTTAAGGGGGCGAAAAGAGGGGATTTCGTTTGTATGAAAAATATTATTCCTTTAAACTTGGCATAGAAAGTACTAGGCTTGCATGCATTTTTGGCGGCATCTACAATCGCCACATGCGAACTACGCATCAAAGACCTGCCGTGCTATTCTGTAAACATATCACCGTGAAAACTTAGGCGAAGTGAGCTTGATGTGAGCTGTCATTGTACCTAAAGCTAGGGATTGACACTATGGACAGCTCACTTCATGCTCACTTCACCTCACTCTTCACGGTGAGATGTTTACAGAATGGATCGACTGACGTCACACAACATCGTGACGTCACACAAATCCTGCATCGCGCAATTAGTTTACCGTGCGATGGCCATATATACAACCTCCCATCTTCAACCTCTGGGCAGTTGCCCACCAGACACGACACCCGTCTGGTCGGAGGATCCTCCCTTTTCTATGGGGGATGAGTGAACTTTACACCCTGTTGTCATACCCCTAAAAATGTAAGATAGTATTTTAATAATTAGACGTTGTGCACATTTTCTGAGCAGGAACCTACCAAAAAGTACTAGGCTTGCATGAATTCACGATAGTATTCAATCATTATGATATACTACTAATAAGATTTGATTTGGATGAGGCAGACATATAGTTTATAAGCTGGATTAACATAGATGATACTTTTTATCCGTGTAATACGTTTCCATGGGATAATTTCCGACCTCCACGCGAGCGAAGTTGCGGGAAAAAGCTGGTTAAATCCAAAATTAATTTAAAAAACCAGCCAAGTGCGTGTCGGCCCACGCACAATGAAGGGTTCCGTAGGTGGGATGCATTTATCCCAAGAACAAACTTTACATTGTAGTTGATAAACATGTTTTCCCATACGGAATGTATGGGAGATCCTGTTTTTCAAACCGCAAATTTAAGTTGGTTGATTGTTACTCGTTAACCTGTACAGCCTACTTAGCTCTGATAGTTTTCCTTTTTATTTCGTTATATATACTACTGCTGTGAATTTTTTCACAAATCCAAGTACGACCATTTAGCTGGTAGGGGGGGACACACTTGACGCTAACAAAAAAATTCAGTTCAAAGTTTAATATTTCGCAAACGGATCCCTGAATCCAAAAATGGTTTTCACAAACTCACAATATTTTTGAACGACCTTTCTAACGATACCCCACAACATGGGGTAGACAAGAAAAAAAAATAACATCCCCACTTTACGTGTAGGGGAGGTACCCTAAAAAAATATATTTTTCTTAATTTTATTTTACCACTTTGTCGGCATAATTAATATGTATACATATGCCAAATTACTACTACTGCTACTGCTTTCTAGTACTAACCGTCTCAGAGCTAAGCCGCGGACAGACAGACGGACATGGCGAAACTAAAAGGGTTCCTTGTTTACTACGGAACCCTAAAAGCGAGAGGTGTCGTGAGGCACAGGGTTTGAACAACGTTCCTTTCGGTTTTGCACACTTTTGTTACGTAACAGAAGTGTCGTCGTAACGTTCAAAATGTTGCACTTATTTCGGTCTATTTTCATCCGCCGAGTGTGCAAAGTATAACGTACGATAAGGAACTTTGTTTCAAAAACCCTATACACTCCCGGAACCAGAGTGCTAAATTAATCAAATCCAAATCTTTATTTTCTAAAAATGTACCTTATTAAAATAAGTAACTAAGCGTAATTTACTTTCGGGTCTGTACATTCTACCTCAAACCTTAACATACATTTTCTGAGTCAGTGGCGTAGCGTGCCTTGGCGGGGCCCCGTATAAAAATTTGTTCGGGGGCCCTTGGGAAAAGTAAGGATTTCTCACAAATGTTTGCATAAAATTAAAAGAAATATTTATTCATCATAATTATCTATCTGTCAGTTTTTCAATTTTTTTTACATATAATTCAAATTAAATATACACTCTCCTTGCCTTTTTTTCGGCAAACTGATTTATTAAATCATTTATAGCTGATGATGACTTTAGTTTTTCTAAAGTTTCTGCCTCTATGGACAATAGTGACAGGTCTGACAGGCGTTCATGTCCGATCGAAGTTCTTAGGTAATTTTTTATCAGTTAAAACTGATAAAAAATTACCTAAGAACTTCGATTTTGAAAAACTTCTTTCAGCAGTTGCGGTTGTAACTGGAAGGGTCAAGAATAAAAAGCATGCTGTTATTACCTCCGGAAAACTGGATGCAAGACTATTGAATTTTATCAGCAATAATTCAATGAGGTCCTTAATGGAATGATTTTTTTGAATTTCAGATTTTAAACATGTTTTTAGAGCCTTTAATTGGTCATAAAGATTAACTGAGATGTGTTTACTGTATTTAGCCGACAGTTTTCCGGAAGCGTTTAATATCTCTTCGTTTGAAGAAGACAGGAGTTTCTCCGGTTGAAATATTTCGAACATACTACTCACGTCGCAAAGGCTCTGAAATCTTTGTTTAGTTTGAGACATTAATATATCTAAACAGCAATAGTATACATTGACTTTGAACTTACGTACGTCGGGGGCCCCCGTGGCCCGGGGGCCCCCAGATAATTGATACGGCAGACACGGCGGTAGCTACGCCCCTGTTCCTAGTGCGATTGTGAGAACGCATTTGTACTGAATACGGAATTTCGTTGCCGAGTTTGCGGCTGTGTTATTCGACAATGCATCTTATTTTGTTATTTCAAGATACTGTAACGAAACAATTTTTCTGATCACTGGAGTGCTACGAGTAGGTAGTCAATGTGAAATAATTTATTTCAATTAGGCACATAAAAGGCACTTTTGATGGATAAAATTGTCATAAACTAAAATTTATTCTAGTCGCCCCTTTTTAAAGGTAGTTTCGTATGGAGAAAAATGGGCAAGAAACTCCACCGTAACTCTTTTAAAATGTTTTACAATATTTTGTATACATTAATTATATAATTACATGTAAAGACGATGCACCTAGAAAAAAAATACTATACCTACCTACCACAAAAGGTAAAAAAAAGGAGCAAGCAAAATCGATCGAATCGGTTTTCATAATCTAGAGGACCAAAAGCCGTTATCTTACCAAAAAAAAAAAAACGCACCCGTGACGTAGATTTCAAGTCAATCGTAGATAGATGAGACTCGCACAGACCAAGGAAGCATGGCACAAAAGGGGGCCTATGCTCAGCAGTGGGTGGAACAAAGCTGCCAATGATGATGATGAGGATGAAATCGTAGATCAATGAAAAATCGGAGCCAAATTTATGTAATTTTACCAGAATACCGGCGAAACATCGCGGATTTATCAAATCAAATCTTTTTACTGTGGGCATAGGTTATGTTAGGTAAATTACAGTTTCATTATGTCCTGCCTAATAGGCATACAATAATGATGTCAACATGGAGTATAAAACAATGCTTAGGTATCACATATAAAACAATTCTTACAAAATAACAATTAAGTGTATTAAGATTGTAATAGGTACTAATTATTCAAAAAATCTTGGATCGTGTAGTAAGCTTTATCAATTAAAAAATTACGCACCAATTGGCACCTCTTTAGGTCATGAGCTATCCGAATATAAAAAAATATTTGGCCTAGGTCTTATGGGGGAGACGCGAAAATTGATTCGCTGTTACAATGTACAATAGATAATACCTAGTAACTATACAAAAAAATTTTGAAACAAAATACACTACTCTGATTCATAATTCCTAAATAGCCTTCAAAATGTTCGCATTAACAATAGTCATTAATAATAAGAGGTGCCATTTTTCATTACGATTGAACTAAAAGGTTTCAACTCGGCACTCTATTAGGTTTATTACGACAATATTTCACTGTAAACGTCCACAATCAGTTAATTAGTTGTGACTATAAATTCACAAAATAACATGCTAAGTACTTTGCTTTGTTTCAAATATTTCAATATATTAAACCAAGGTTTTCAAATGCCCTTTTGTCACTGGAGAATTAAATTATTCCAGTATATTCTGGTACATAATTCACGTAGTATTTCGCTTTAAGTCTGAACATTAAACCTGTTTTAATTATTCTGTAGTGCTGAATCCAACTGTAAAAGTTCTCATTGTCTCGACGAGGTTTTTTTAGCACACAATGACTAGGCCCTGAGACCGTGTAAGCTGTCTTTGTTGAACCTTGTATTATTATAGTAAACTCGTTTCTTAAAAATAATTTAAAAATCCTTTTTCATAATGAATATTTTTATGTTTAAAAATTTAACAAAAACCTATAACTCTTAAATAAATCCGCTGAGGCAGCCCCAATTTAAAATACATAAATATAAAAAGTTACTCATATTTCTCCCATTTACTCCGCCGTGGGCAAAACAATGCATTGTGTAAAGGCAAACTTTCTCGCCCCATCTCACATTATTGACTAAATGATCCGAAAACCAACTCCGAAAACTCACATAACTTTGTACACGGCTTTCGATATGGATGCTTATAGACTGGATATGACCTATAATAAAATGATATCTGTTAGAATAGTATCTATTCAAATCTATGGATTCTTCATCAATTAAATATACCTAGGAGAAAATACTATACTTACCTACAAAAACAAAACGAATTAATTATTTGTCAAAGCAGAACAGTTAGTTAATTTTTCGTCATTCATTCGTTACATGTAACTGCACAAAATACTTCCAAAATTAAGTATTAATCAAACGACAGTGCATTATCTAACACACATACTATTGCATCTTTCAAAATATTACAAAGTGCATTACGTATGTAACATGTGTTTGCGTTTCAAAAAACTAATAATTCCTAAGTGCTGAAGAGTGTTATGTTACGTTACACCGTTTTCCTTAGTACCATTTTACGACTCGCGCGGTAAAAGGCAACTACAATGTACTTTGCATTTATTCATCATGTTTTACATTTATTCTCAGAATGGCATGGAATGAAAAAACTTTAAAAACATTGTGCAATTAAGCTATTATTAAAGAAACAATTTTAATTAGTTGTTATAATTTTCTACTAGCGTAATTACTAAGAATCATGACTATATTTTTTTACCTTACTCAACGTAGTGCGCACTTTCTTGGGTAATTTTATGAATGGTAGATGAAGATATAATTTTTATGCTTTTTATTTTTAACCACTGATAGCACGTTGTGCCAGGAGGACAAACATAATGCGCGCCAGACACATACAGCAATTCAAAAATGGAATTAGACTGTCCAAAACACACCTTAACAACACATCGTAAGTCACGCTCACATCATAATCAAAACTGCGCTTTACATCGACACCACATCTAGTCACCTGTACCTCGATTTCCGTAGAAGTTGGTAATTTTTCAGCGCGGGGCCGGGCGTTGGCATCTAATTTATGGGGCTACGGCCACTGGGAAGGAAGCTAAATTACCATACGACGTCCGCCAACAAAGAAACCGCTGGAAGTGCTTCCTACCCGATACCAGTGACGCATACTACTCGCATTCCTCGAGAGGTGATGGTTTAGCTTCAGCTTGGACGCTGGTCTATGATGAAAAGTCAGCAAAAAAGAACGAAAAGTTTCTGATATTTTATTAGTAATTTCTAGTTATACTCAAGCCATTCCCTCTCAGGTTAATATTAAACCTCAAAATTCCTTTTTATTTGAAAATGTTCATAAAACCAAACATAATTCAAATTTTAATTATATCTAGAAAACCAAACGTCAAAGACCTAGAGACAAAAACTTTGAAGGGCAAAATGAAGATTATAATTTAGAAATCAAACAACGTGGGTAAAGGTCAACATCACACAAACAAGGACTCATTATGAGGGCTTTCGTCTGAAACTCTCTTACCACAATAGAACTGGATTAATATAGATGAGATATTTAATTTGAAAGAACAATACGATTGTATCTAAGGCTTAACGGCGAGACATCTTATGTTGGATATGTCTCCTTAATAGACTAAACCCAAGTTGCAAGGCATGAAAAAGAAAATCAGCTCACAATTGTATACACGTAGAAAAAGCTGATCATACGGTTTGAAATAATGTTCAGAGCAAAAATATTTTAAAACAGACTCGCAATAAATCCTAATACCGCAAAATAAGCAGAAGAAAAGCTACTAAACATCTTACTAAACCAAAAATAACATACCGCAAAATAAACTTAACCAACACTATATTTCTAGAACAGTTTGGTTAAAATCCCCTGATGTAACCTGCATTTTTCATCCGGCCGCGTTAAACTTTGCAAAGTTATGAAAAAACTGGCCGACTAGTAGATTTTATAAACACTGAATAAAAAGGTATACCAGTGCTTACGTCTTTTAAACTATGAAATATTGCACGTATAAAGCTCTTAGCGGAAGCTTCCCCCAACTTTGTTCACGAAGTTCGCAAGTGAATACTGTGCGTTGGCACTTAACGGAGAATTTTTTGGTATAATAAACATCTTTAAGGTTTTCTATAATCGTTTACATATTTAGTATATTTTTCCTCATGGGTATGGTCTATCCTCCCATAAATATAATTTAACTATAATAGGGATGATGACTAAACATTTCTTTTTAGTCCGTCTTTGAGATTATAAAAAAATAATGGACACGTATTTTTTATTTTTTTACGTAATCTAAAGATTACGGCGATACATTGAGGTAAAATTAATAGTATAGTATAATTAATAATAATAAGAGTATGTAGATTTTATACGTACTAGTGCCGTAGCGACCCCCACTACCCAACTTAAAATGCGTTTGTTGTCGTGATAAAGCAAAAAATATGTGTCTAATATTTTTTTATTATCTGACCGACGGACTAATTAGTTTTTTTTTTTTTTTACCCAGGCATCATCGCTATTCTATATATTCTTAAAGCTACTCAAGCATTTAGAATTTGCGATTCGCTGTTACGAGCCAATGATTCAACATTTTCTCCGTCTTCGGGTTCTGTGATTTGATCAGCACTCTTTGCTTCATAGGTTTGACATTCTTGTTGCTCAACAAGGTAAATAACGCAATGAACGTGGCAGAACTGTCAAAACGCAATTAGTCCGCAGCTTCCCCACATTTTTGCTTCGAAAATACCGCAAGCTATCTTTTCTTAGATTCTTAATAGCCGTATCTTTTACACGTCTCAAGTTTATCGTTAACCATATCAATTTTCTAAACGCTGACCAAACAGTTTTAAAAGGTCCAGGGTCACATTCTGCTAACTTTCATTGCATTAAAGGGATCGGTTAAGGTTTACTAACATATTCAAATTCCATGCATATGCAAAATATTTCGGCCATAACTTTACGGCTATGATCGTAAATTAATAGGAATTATATCGGAGGGACCCCACCCTTCCCTCTTTGACTCTCAACTAAAAGTTTTCATTGGGAAATTATTATACATAAGGCATTTTCAGGCAGACTATAGTTTGACCTGTCCTTAGAGACCTCAGGTTTATTGGAATGAATTTTTATGTGATGTAGATTGTGGGGACGGATGTCAAGTTGGTTCATGGTTTCATCTTACTGCTTTGAACGATCAGCTGTTTTATTTTGTATTGAAAAACGATTGTCTTTTACTACAACTATTTGCATCGTCTTGCTGAACATAATACCCTGGTAACCTAAACCCCGGAAATGACACATATTTTAGATCTTTGCTTTTTTTTACTTGGCCTTGAAGCGCTTGGCCTGAATCTCACCCAATGATAAGTGAGGATCAGGCCGACGGTGGAAGCGAGCTTCACTCGGAATCCTCAACCACAGAGGAACTGGCTATCTTACCTCTAGCTGCCGAAACACAACAATGCTGTTAACATTTTTGTTATGGCGACAGACTTAGATAAGATGGTGGTTGCTTTTGACCTCTGGGTCTGACACAGGTGGTCTAACCACTACACCACTTCGTTACAGTTCGATTCGATTCAGTCAACAGAACTCGCTATATTTATTTCAAGTACTTATTATATTTACGAGTAGGTATATCAATTAGTCTTAAGCAATTGCATATGATTAACAGCGCTAATCCACAAACAGCTTGAGAGCATTAATTAATTAAGGAAATAATTAATAACATAATTTGGTTTCCAATTATTGCAATTCCCCCTCCTCTAAGCTTAAACATTTATAATATACTCGCAGCTTTTACCTCAAAGATGGATTATTATATTCTCATTATCAGAGTAACCACGAAACAGTGCATTTTAAAAGAATGAACAGTACGGTTTTCGGTGGTAATTATGTAGATGTTAATAGGGAAGACCCTATGACGGTTATGAGCGTTTATACAGAAAATGGGCAACGACGCAAATAGCTATCAAATATTTCGCTGTTTTGATTAATTTGGCAATATTACTGTATGGAAATAGGAAATATGGCTAACTAGTGAACTAAAATATTGATTATGAAATGCAATAATTAATATCGTAACACCGAATATTTACTTTTAGATGTAAAAAAGGTAAGTATTTGGAAACTTTCCAAATGCCTTTTTTACACCTAAAACGGTTACAACATCATCATTCGATGTTATAATTACAATTCATTATTAATATTCTAGTTCACTAGTAAGCCATATTTTTTATTTCCATACAGAAATATTGCCAAATTAATCAAAACAGGTAAATATTTGACAGCTATTTGCTACGTTGCCAACTTTTTGGATGAACACTCTTAACCGTAGCATTTTTTTGGACCCTTATCTCAACAATTGAGCTATAGACTAAAGATGATAGAAAGCTATAACCAAAGAATTATTTTTAATAGAAATCTGGTATGAGATAGGTACCTATATTCAAATAAGATGTCTTCGTAGCAGATAAAGTCATGCCGAGTTTTGAGAGGCTGGAATAATTAATAGGCCGGCCAAATACTTTCAACTAACATAAGATCCTCACAAAAACTTAGAAGTATTGGAAACAAAAGAAAGCGGTAGCCCAGCAACGGTAAGCCGAGGACCACCTAGTACAAACGACAATATTATTTCAGTTAAAAGTTCCACGGTTATCCGATCCATTTCCCCCGCACTGGGATATTCAAATAAGATATTTTTCACCGCACTTGGCAATTCCGATGAGGCTTTTATGAACCCTATTCATATAGACATAGAGGTGATAAATTATCAGGGATCTGCGAACACTGGGGTGGAAAGCTTAGGTATATTTTTTATCTTTTACGTAGATATATGTATTTTATGTTGGCAACACAGGTGTCGGGTTGCCTGTTACGAAATTCTGTTTTATATCATTTGCGAGATGAACGTACGTATCGCTTGTTTGCGTACTTGGCGATATTTTCATCATTTTCTTAGAAATGTTGTAAATTTATATGCGTGACATTTTTTGTTTCGATCAAATGAAGGGAGAAAAGATATGGGGAGATGATGAAGCTTATATTACACAGGACCTCCTAATTTACCAGCATGATGTGCCAATTTTGTACTTGTTATACTTATTCCCGATCTTCGTAGTAAGTAACTTGGTTTCGTTTGACATGCTAATTCTTAAAAAACATGTCACTAGTGGGTGAATTAATTGTAGAATAGAAACAAACTCACTGACTTCATGAGACTCTTCCCAGAAAGTGTTCACAGAAAGCAACAGAATTCTCAGAAACTCCCGAAAACATAACTGAAGTACACACAATAGCAAACATTACAATTTATTGTTTAAACTATTCAGAATTCCCCTCCTCACGGTTCATTGCGAGTCGGTTCACAAAGGCTCCATACTTAAGCTGGGTAAGCCAGAAGATAATGTTTGTACGAAGGCAATAATGGCCGATGTCACTAGGAGCATTTGACTGGCCAAACTCGAAAGTCCCCGCATTCGAGATTTAACTTGAGATGTAACAATGCGTCCAGGTGGTATTCCCAGATAAGTAAGTACGCGCTATGAGGTGTATTCAAATTGTGGGTCCAACTATTGGGTTTGCTGATAGGCTGAAAAACTTACGTGATAATTTTGGGCGACTTTGTTATGCCAAATCTTAGCCTGGAGACGGTTAATCTTAGCCTGGAGACGGTTAATCTTAGCCTGGAGACGGTTAATCTTAGCCAGGAGACGGTTAACAAAAAAATAAAAATGAATAATTTTCATCATGTTATCAAACTTTTAGCCTTAAAATATCCAGCTCCCACGAAAATTCAATTCCCTGATCCTTAGCTCACGAGTAAAGAAGAAGCGCCACTGCGGCATTGTGATTATGATAAAACTGAGGAAGGAAAGCCCGCACTGAATTTCACATTCAACAGCGCACCCGCGCTTTCCAAATCGTGACCTCTGTATGAATTAATTCTATATTCTATATACCCGAAAACGCGTAGGGTTGTAATCGATATGCACAACGCAACTTATCGATAAACTAGGAAATACCAATTAAACGCAGCCCGTACCAAATTCCAAGGAACAATAAAGGCAGTGTTCAGTCGTACTGAACCTTCGGTACACAATGAGCTCCATGTGACTGTGTATTGAGGACCAGCCAAGGCGATGGGTAACTAATTTATTATGGGTCAATTGAATCTTCATTTGACAACAATTGGGCAGACCCTTTGTTTGGTAAGGACTCTAAGGACCAATCACAGATGGAATTTAGGGAGTTTAGATTTGTTTCATTATACGAGTTTAATCGATACGTCCTTGATTTAATTTTGGATTAAGGTTGTCTGACTTTAGTACATTAGGTAGTTTCTTAATGTTGGTAAGATGAGGAAGTAATAGCAGACAGTTCGAAGTCAAAATAACAGTTGATATTTTGTGGCGGCAGCTTCATCGCCACATGCGAACTACTAATCAAAGACCAGACGTCACACAAATCCTGCATCGCGCAATTAGAGTTTACCGCGCGATAGACATATATACAAGATCCCAACTTCAACCGTTGAGCAGTTGCCTGCCAGACACGACACCCGTCTGGTCTAAGGATCCTCCCTTTTCTAAAGAGGATGAGTGAACTTTACACCCTTTTCCTCATGCCTCTCAAAGTTTAAACTATATCTACCTACCTATATATTTCAATTTCGTAACTGTTAAAAAAACTACAGCAGCATCCCCAATGTCCAAAAAGTTATTCTCATCCCATTTTTTACGTAGTATCACAAAACCATTTTAATCCATCAACGCGATATCAGAGTACAAAAAAAACAGCACTTTTAATACCGTAAAATTCTTTTAACAAAAATCTTTCCCGCGCAATTTCATAGTAAGAGTCTATAACAAAAAGTGGAACGAGCTCGAATGTCTCTTTTGGGGGACGTTACACACGAGCCGAAGCTGAATATGATTCACGTAAAACCGACAGTAAGTTTTAATTAAAACTAAAGATATTTCTCACAAAAATCCGCCGTACAGCTGGATAGTGGTCGTTTGAATTGCTAAAACATTACTGTTATTAAAGTTGGTGAAAAATATTGAGTGGAATTTTCAAGGAACAGACTTACGTTAAGTTATGAGAATCCTGGCGTAAGATTGGCTATACTTCTAACTGTATGTCTGATAGATAGGTATGGTTTACATAGTAGCCACTGGTAATCATCATCATTATCTAACTAGCAAGTTTGAACGGATACAGCTGGATATCAGTATCCGATACTGATAACATCCTTAACAATTTAAATATGTAAACAGAAATACCCGTCAGATACGTGCGTCCTTTATTTAAAATTCATGTGTTATTACTAATACGGCTTGAAAAGTTGATGAATACCCACTTTATTGTAATAAATTCTAAGCCCAAGACCTGTTTACAACTACAAAACAACGTTTTAATGAAAAAAAATATAGTTTTCTTATGTGCTCTCGAAAAGTGGAGTCGCGAATGACGGGAATGTATGCAACGCATCTGCATTGTCAGAGTTAAAACAAATGGTCGACATAAAACTATTTTTTGTTCCCCTCGTTTCTGGTAATGAGTTACTGCATGTTGTAACTTTTAATTGAATGAGTTTACGTTTCTTTAGAATTGTTAACAACATTTATATGACGGAACGCGTATTTATTGTCTCATTGTTAAACCCAAATAGGAAAAGTCTTGTTATCATGGAAAATCTACATATTTTCTAGCAGGTACCAATAGCCTATATAAAACTTGTTATTGGACAAAATTGTGTAGGAATAAACACTAAGTCATGCAGTCAAAAATCTGCAAACAGATCTTACTTTTAGCAACACCTGAAATCATTTTATATATAACTGATTTATTTACCGCATCATAACATATTTACACGAAAAAACAGTACCTACGTACTACTTAATGAGAATAATAACACAAAAATATCAAACGTTCGGATCCACATAAATGTCAATGGCAGTCTCTCTTCATCTTCCAACAAAGAGTCCTTTTGAATGTAAAAACACGACTTAGAAGATGTACTTACTTACTATTATATGTTTCTGAGAAATGAGCATAGATCTTTATCCGACTTCAGAGAAAACCTTTGTCAACGCTGTCGAGAGCTGTTGGGGAATGTTGGCAGAATGTGCCCATGTTTTGTCTTAAAGTAATCGCAGAATACGGCGGAAAAAGAATGAAGTACCTATTGGCCAGTTCTTATAAATTTCAGGGGCAGTTTTCGATATTCCCGTAGTGGTTTTAGTTAGGTAGGTATATTAGAACCGCTCACAGGGCTTAGTCATACAACACACCCGAATTATACCTACCTACCCTCAAATTCGACCCAGAACAACAGCCCAAAATCTCTCAATAAAAACCGAGGACCCAGAATTTCAATTTCCGTCGGTCCCAATTAGTCCTATTTGCATAACAAGTCGGCTGCCTATCATAATCAAAATCTAGACATCCAACATATTTCCCTCAGAAAATGTGTTAGGAAATAAATTTTATTTCCGCCGTATGAACAAAGGCGATCTGTCATACTCAAAAAGGAATTCTACCTAGACGTCTAGCATTTCTAATAAAAACTCGGAGCGGACTAAGCTGCGTAATAATACGGGATATTTCATAAGTAATGGTCCAGCGCAGCGGGAACTATTCCTTTATTCTCCGCTTCCCCGTAGGATTTCAGTCTGGGCACGAATTAGACAATTTTAATACGACCGTCTGTGTTGACAGCCGTGATTTAATTTGGTGAGTGCATATTGGAGTTATTGAAATGGTTTCGTTTGTAGTTTTGTTTTTTCTTTTCGGTACCAATCTCGTTTTAAATGAGACCCAATTCTTTCACTCCTCGTTCAAGGAAACAGCACTGTCAACATGCAATTTCATACTTTATACATTCAAACTCTTGATCATAGATCCAAAAATAAGTACCTAGCTAATGATAAAATGATATTTCAATAGGTTCAAGAAAATTCTTCTAGATTTTGTTCACCAAAAACCGATATTCCTAATCGCCAATAAATTCACCAAACAAAGTATTTCAAATTAAGTACACAGTAGGGGTCCACTAAGAAGCCATTGCGGGCTTATAAAAACGTGGTAGACACTATTAAAAACCCCGTTCTTATCTCAACTAACGCCCAGGTAAGCCGGCGAGCGTTACTTAAACCTATTTCTACCAAAGTTTACTTGCAAAGAAAATAGCGAACACCGTTTATGAGTAAGCGGAAGCCTTTGCTAATAAGCCTCGCTAGATGTACGAAGCGTTATGAGCCATGATGAGGAAACATGGCGAAAAATAAAGTAAGATTATATATGCGGTACGAAAACAACCTAATTTGGAAAAAAAATTAGTGAAGCTGCAAAATTTTTGGGGAAAATGTGTTTTTTTTTTGTTAAGTTTTTTTTTTTCACTTCTTTTTGTAGGTAGCACACGTGTTAGAATAGATTTTTATCTACCTACACCTGTTGATGCCTCTCAAAAACCAGATAAACAATCAAACTTGATAAAAAAAACCTATAAAGTAAAACATTTTGAACTTACTGCCCCTGCTGCTGATATCATAGTTTCAGTAACATGAGAAATCTGTTGCCAGCACAAAAGTATCTCTTCCGTGTCTAAAGCATCTCAAATCCTTGAATAAAATAAAACGAAATAAACGCAGTAACTTCAGAAAGCCGTATCCATTATCACAGAAACTGTAATTCTAGCAAGCGGAACTATCGACCGCTGAATTACTCTGCAACGGTTCATAGCTTACGACTCTTAGCTCTTACATCTAAATTGTGTTCATTTTGTACTACTAAAACCTGCGGCCATTAACTCTTGTAAAATTCATGTTGGCGTTTACAACTTATAGCCCGAAATCACCAGTTTTAAAATGGGAAAGTTGGTGTTGTGGCTTAAAGGGTCTTGAATTAAGAAGTAAGGGAAGTGGCGCATAAGAGGTACTTGTCTAGATAAAACTAGTTTGTACATTAAATGGATTTATAACATAGGCATTCAATTGGAGACGAATGTTAATGCAGACAGGGTATTAAACGAATCGAACGGGGTATCGTTTTAAATGTTATTCTTTTTATGGTGATCAATGTCGGTTCATGGAAGTCTTCAGGCTCTGCTTTTGGTATTTTGGTACTAAAATATTACAATAAGTATTCTGTTTATTAAATGAATTGTTAAATAGGTTCATATTTTCTCAACTTTCAGATAGACAACGATGTCACAGTATAAATAAGTGCAGTATTCTATCTTCATAGAAAACAACCGAAATGTGGCGCTTCGAAATCCCAGTGTGTAGCTACACACGGACGCAGAAGGTTTATCTACCGAGCGGTAGGTAATTATTTTAAGGTCACTGCCAAGATATAATACTGCTACTCATTTATTCTGTGACGATGTCAAACATTTGTTTTACACGATTGAGGAAAATTCCGTCCACGGCATGTGAAGTAAAATTCCGTCACAAATTGGTTCATGAAATGAAATATTGAAGCCAGGGTTCAATAGCCCCTGAATCATTAACAGTCTTGATAAACTCATATAGTATACCTACTAGATTCTTGACAACGTGACTTGACAATATTATATTTTCCTTAAGGCGTATTAAAAAGTAATGAAATGAATACCAAGTATTGTATTCCGTACCGCTGACGCTTTCACGTTAATAGGTAACTAGAATTTGAGGGAATTTCAATAACTCACAATTTAATACATTATTTAGAAAGTACTGATATATTTCTACGAAAACACGGAAGCATTTTATGTTCCATAAATATCAGCAATCTAGCATACGTCCTTCATCCGACAACGATCCTATAGATAATCATTATGACAAATCAGAGCTCATAAGTACAGAAATAGATTTTTCGAAACCTATACACAAAAAGGAACATTTTCGGCACATAAACAATAATTAAATAACAAATAGAGGAAAACTCAGGAACACAAACGTAAGAACAGTTCTCACGTCCTTCCTAACTTAGTGTTGAGTGCACGGGCCCAGGAACGAATTAACTTAATGTGTTCGCCGAGAATTGAGTAAAAATTAACAAGGTATATATCCCTCTCTCTCTAAGACTAAAGAAAGAAAGAGATGGAAGTACAACCGAAACTGTGACAGAGAAGTTGCAACGTAAGACGCATATACTTGGTGATTTGCGAGGCTCGCGTGGTGCTAGGGACTCGGGAGTAATCGATTGCGATGTTTATGAGTGCTTTAAATTATGAACCGTACGTCTCAGGGTTGGTTTACATGTCTAGAAGTTCCGACTACCTGACTTGCACCGTAAATCGTGGATTGCCAACATGCATGACTCAGCGAAATGTTGTAAAAATGAAACAGAATCTAGAATTTTGGGGCAACGACGACGGAATATAAACTAGGATGTATCAGCTGTTGGGTTTTAAATACCTGTCCAGTTTTCATCAGGAATATTTTAGAATTTAGTTACCGAAATTAATACATCACCTTTTTAGACATAGTAATATTTCAAAACGAAATTCTCTGGTGGAGTATTTCCACATACATTTTCTGTTAAAACATTTCATTTATGAATAGAAATGTTTCCCTCAATAACATAAAGGCTTGTGCAGACCAACGCGACTTGTCACGCGACGCGACGCCGGTTATTGTTATACCGTACAGTTTTCTTAGAAATTGCATTGTTTGAGTCGCGTCGCGCGACAAGTCGCGCTGGTCTGCACAAGCCTTAATCTTCAAAATGCAAAATGTCAGAGCGTCGAGATCACATTCCCAGTGTGCCAGTATCAATATCTAAATTACTAATCAATATATGGAAGCTGTCATAACTACCGATACAAAACGGAAAAAATATATACCAAGCAAAAATAGGTACCAGCTAATGTATATTTAGGAGAGATAAATATAGTCGTAAAAGTCACATGCGAACTCGAGAAGCTATACTGTGTCAAATATCAATTTAAGATATTGCCAATAGAGTGCCATTGAACAGTCACGCATACAAATTATTACCTTCTGAAATATTCCGAAATGTTCCCATCTTTTGCGAGTGAATTTGGGGAAAGCTCGATATTCACTTGTTTTAACACTCGGCGAAATACTTCATTTTGCATTTTAATAGAATATATTAAGGATGGATTCGCTGACGATGGTTTTAAATTAAAATCCGGATAAATCAAACATTTTCTGCCAAAAACAGGCATGTTTAATACTGACTCAATGTTAGACGTGATTTTTGATTACTTCAGACGATTATTCGTACCTTTTTCAACATTCCAGTGCTGTCAATATGTTCTTTTTCCACCTCAGTTTTTTATATCGGTTGTAGTGTTTAAACAATCGGCAAGGACCTGTTTTAATTAAATCCAATTCAATTGCATTTTTCTGATTCAAGATTTATTGGATTGTCAGCTCCAATAATTTACTTTTATTTGATCATTCATTGGAATATCTTTCTTTGTTCTATCTATTATTTGTTTTTACTTAGGAAACTATTTCGATATGTGGAAATCATCCGAAGCAGCGTTTTACGATAATTCGTTTGGATGTCTAAGACAAAAGTTCGTAATACAATTACGGAGCACTCCATTATCGAAAAGTCTCCTAATGCTGTTCCTAACTTGGCAATACATTACGGTCATGTCCTCGCTATAGATCGGCGCGCAGGTGTTCAATAGATGCTGCATTTAACGTAAACAGGTCTGCCAGCAGGCACACGTGAGCCAGAAGCTAAACTACTACATGAAGATCACGAGTCTAGGCGAAATAGGAAAATTAATCTTGGTACATCTTGCGGAAAACTCCAAGATGGAATTAAATTCTGCACTAGCTTAATTAAGAGCTGTTGTACCACAACTCAGCTTTCATTCATTCGGTTCTCTAAAAGATTAACTTAGACGTGGTGTATTTATTAATCCTAGAGCTAAAATTGAAGATATGGTTTTGAAAACAAATCTAATTAAAATACCAAACAAAACCAGCTTAGTTACTGACACAAAAAACTGAATTTACAATCAACAAGAATTTAAACACGTAAAAAAAACCTAATTAGCTGAAACAAATTCTTTTAATAAACCCTGAATCATCGTAATAAAGGGCGAGAAGAGGGAAACAATTACAAGGGGACAAAGCGGTATTATTTACCCAATAAAGTGTAAGGGAACGCAAAGATCGTATCTATAGGGATCTCCATAGAATGAGGTGTTTTATTGGGCGACGATCGGCCCAAGTTGGGGTGACGCTACCAAATGGACGGGAATGAGGGCAGGTGGGAATAAATTGTGTAATAAATTTAAAAAGAATTATAACGTTATTTATGTTGATCTTGATGTTTGAGAGGTGTTATTTCGTTTGTTATACGGAAATTGGATGTTTGGGATTTTTTTTTTGGCATTGAGTTGTTTACGAACGAATTTGAATAAAGGGTGTATTTGATCAATTTTTAACGCCATTTGTTTCGCCACGTTTAACAGTAAACGGATTATCATTCAAAGGGAAATCTTAACTTTAACAGCTCCTAAATCTACAGGTTTCTATCTAATCCGAACTATCTCCGAGTTTGTACTAACAGATTAAATGCACATCAATTAGCCCATATTTCGGGGAGGCCTACAAAGCCGGCTGTTTATTCTGATCTCAACTCGATTATCCCGGAGCGCCAGTGACAAGGGAGGGCGAGGAACAGTGAGGAGTTCTATTGTTTGCTCTGCTAATTCTGTCGCTTATCGATTAGACACCTTAATTGAAATCGATTTGGCGTTTTTCCTCGAGCTTTCCTCGACGGGAAGAAGTTAGTTTAAGAGCGTTCACCCAAAAAGTTGGCAACGTCACAGATAGCTGTCAAATATTTACCTGCTTTGATTAATTTGGATTTTTTTAGATTATTACTGTATGAAAATAAAAAAATATGGCTAACTAGTGAACTAGAATATCAATAATGAATTGCAATTCTAACAGTGAATTTGATGTAGTAACCGTTTTAGGTGTACATCTAAAACGAAATATTCGGCGTTACTATATTAATTATTGCATTTCATAATCAATATTTTAGTTCACTAGTAAGCCATATTTCAATACAGCAATATTGCCAAATCAATCAAAACAGCGAAATTTTTGACAGCTATTTGCGACGTGGCCTACTTTCTGTATAAACGCTCTTAATGCTTGAGGAAACTATGAGTTTTTGTTAATTCAAACTGAAATAGCTTCGTATTTTAGTTAACAAGGGATTACATTTTCTAAAACTAGAATTAACTCTGATTTCTTAGGAAAGAGCGTTATTTGCAGAAACCTTTACCTAGACAATAAATCTATATCTACTCATACATTCATAGGTAGATTTGTCATCTATTCCATAACGGCTCATATACCCAGACAGTTATGGATATAACTAAAGTGCTATTTCATGCAAGCCGTCAATCTGTAACTAAAAGCAACCTACTACATATTGCATTTTAGCTGTTGTAACCCTGGCTTAGTGATGACAAAGCTCTCCAGCATCTACGTGTTTGTAGTCCAATCGTGACGTCATTAATTAAATGCTTGTAAAGAGAATATTACGTCGGTTTCCGCTTAGTCTGGTTTATGTCGCAATTTCTATGTTTAAAGCGACTGGACCAATGCAAAGCACGGATAATGATTATAAAATGTAAATGTAACTTAACGCAGAACGATAACTTTACCAAAACACTAGTGAGAAAACTTTATAACGGTAACATTATTTTGCACAAGACAGTACAGATATTAAATTTTTCTTGAACAAGTGTGTTTTAAAAGAAAACGTACAAGCTAACAACACTACATAAATAACAGGGCTCAAAACATCGGTTTTACAGCAACACCCATCAACAAAGAACATAATATGTTTGCCTAGGAGTTGCCTAGAAAGTTTAAGTCAGCCGGAGCTACAAATCATCATAAGTTGCAATTACGGCACGTTGCGGCTGAGTCATAAATACTCCCTCGGTTATTAGTTGCATAGTTGGAAAGAGTGCGGTATAGGTCCATAGGTTATCTATGGGTTTTCTGTGGAACTAGTATAGGTGGAAACATGCATGTGTCGTTATTAACTCGCTTTACGGCTTTGTGGGTGAATATTTTATGGTTTGTTGATTTATTTCGTGCAATTAAATGTGACAGGAATAATTTACCTCGTTTTATTATTGCAATTGTTTAGTACAAATACCAGTTAAATTAAAACGTGTGCACTATTTATCTGACTGTGATTTATCAAACGCAGAGCGCACTTAATAACGTCTGTCCACGTCAGCAATTCGACCGCTAATGACACAATGATTACCCCCACCACCGCGCCGCGCACCACACGCAAACTACCCACAACAATCTATTGACTTCTCTATCTGACGCAGTTACAGGACAACAAACTTTCTTAACGGTAACACGTAGTTACAGCTAAGTACCACCTGTTTTATCCCCTTCATAATAGTTTCCTTGAGGCGTGTGACAACAAGAAACATTAGCTGAACTACGAGAAAGGAAAATAAATTCAGATAATCTAATAGACCGGGGAGCCGTAAGAGGTGGGTAAATATACGAGAAATTAACGAAGGCTGGTGAAAGTCACTTACTAGCAAGATTTTTGGCGGCATTCTGCGAATTTCGGAGGATTACATGATGTGCTCTTTGTTTTCTTTGTCTGTTGGCGTTCATTCACAGAAAAGCTATTTTAAATACTAGACAATAGCCCTGATAATATTACCATAGATAAGTGACAACAGTAAACGAGGCACATTAAATTGCGACCGTTTAGAATTCTTTGAACGCAGTCAAAACACTGAAAGCCCTTTAAGCCCACTACAAACATAATCGTCAAGAATAATTGGCGCTTTCGTACAACAACGACACTCAACTCTGAACTTAAGAACTTATTAAATGCAAAGAGCGTACGGCAATAAAATAAAATTTACTTCTCCAACTCTCCAACATTCATCAAAATAGCACTTGTCTCGGTATCAGCGAGCTAAGCGGAAAACTCATACTTAATACGTAAGAAAAAAGTGACAATCGTCCAACGTTGGAAGGAAACTGTGAATTAACTTCGTGAGGTCGCAAGGACCGCGTCGGACGTCAAATAACGTCCGTGTTGGAGCTCGTTTTTCTAATCGTGCATTACAAACATGACCGATTTGCATAATGGGGTTAAATAAACGTACTTCGTACAAAAATATACAGTACATTACAAGTAGGCAGTTTAGAATGGCGACTTAAATAGGTAGCGTGGAACTGTGGTTTGGCAATTGTATAAAATCGCATACTTTTCTATTGACAAAGTAAAGTGAGCGTATCCAATACGCTCACTTTACTTCGTCAAAAAAGAAAATAAAAGTATGCGATTTTCTACAATTTCAATAAGCACTATACTAAAAACTATCTCATTGTTTGGGCAAGGTTTTTGTCTAAAGAAAGAAAAATGCGTTTATTGGCATTACAGCAGAAAAATACACTTTATAACTAAAAAAAAAACAGAAAACAATGATTATAATGCCAATAGGGCCTCAGCTCAGCATAAATGTCAGATGGCAACACAAAGTGTACCACCACCTGACGCTGATTTTCAGCAGCAACCCACGAGGGCCATACGCTAGAATAATAAAGACAGGGAAGTGTGGTCCGCTTTAATAAATTAACAGAATAAATTAAAGGTAAGTAGTAAAAGATAGGATAACATGAAAAACTCACAAAATCAAATAAAATAAAATGTTGTTGTTGTTTAGCAGTTGTTTATCGTATCTTCAGTATCAAACGACGTGACGTAATCTTAACGTTTATCACTAGAGTTAATTAGTAATTTCTTTCATGATCCAGCAATAATAAAATGTAACAAAAGACAGCTTCGTCGATATCAATGATGATTCTGCAATTCGTGTGTCAACAAATACTTATCGGATAGCAAAATCTGCCAAATCATATCTTCAGATATAATCTATTAGACCGTCTTCGGTTAAGTAACCAAGAATTAAAGACGAGCCGACTTCTGTATGCGACTTCAAATTGCGGCCATGGAAGTTGGCCGTCCAGTGCAGAATGCACAGCGTTTCTTACTTACCCACTAATTTGCTTCAAGACAAACTTCGTCTTGGAATGACCGAATTTTGTTAGTTCCCTTTGTTGCAAGTTTTGTAATGTATGCAATTCCCAGCGAAATATACTCGTTTTGTTACGAATATGTTTTAGGTATTTTGCCTAGAACTTCGAATTTGTGGGAGACAGGGCCATTGTTCATGGTTTTAAAATTCTCGAAGTCTTTCTAATGTATGGTGCTAAGCTTTTCATTATGTGCATATCTAGGTTCTGCTTTTAAAACCATCAAAAACTTATTTTGGCTATTAAAGTCTGTAGCTAATCTTCATTCACGGCCTACCAAAAATCTAATTGCTGGAGGTACATTCGGAAAATAAAAGCTTACGTTTCAACCAAGACATGGGCTCGAAGCAAGATGAATCGAAAGATGACGACGAAAGGTTAAGAAGAAAGCGCCATGACATGAGGACATGCATCATAATTTGCATTACCTATCGTCTATAAAACTCCAAAAGAAGTACTCTAAACAATAAGCTTTTTGAACTCACCACATACAATGACTCGACGATCAAGCACACAACAACGAGGAATCAACTTGGTTCCGTAAACTGTTCGTTACGGAGCGTGGTACACGAATGAAGTGTTTTTCATACTATAGGACAGGTGTTTAACTGATGTGCTGCATCTGTGCAGTTTGTTCGTTCAGTTTTACGTTAGTAACAATTTTAAATAAATGTGTAGGTTGTTTTTTGGACAACAATGTTAGAGATTTGTTAAGAAATGGAAAAAGTACTCGCATTTCAAATCTTCATCACGTGATGAGATCATGACTCCATTCGAGTTGAAACAAGACAAAACCGAAACAAATACGTGGGTGAAATTGTCAAAAACATGAATGTCTCAGAAAACTTATTTTATGCTAGTTTGCTTCCGGCTTCCCGGCAGACGTTTCCAAACAAATTATAAACGAAGACGAATTCAAGTTCTTAAATAATCGAATTTCCTAACTCAGACGTGCTCCATCTATAGACATTGCAACGACAATGTAATAATAACATTGGTCAATATAAACGCAGACCAACAAGCCATCCGCTTCGCAACGCTTACTCAGTCCCAGATTGTCAGTCGGAATCTAACTCTATTAGATTACTACGACAAATAGACAAAGTTAGAGGTATCAACGACATCACAAATTCAACACGCTCTTCAGGACCGTTATAAAATTCAAACACTATCGCAACTATTTAACGTATCAAGTAAATAGAAGCAAAAAGTTATACGTGAAACACAGGAGCAGCATAAGCGACATTTTCTATGTCAGTCTGTCTGGTCGGTCCGACGCCGGCAACGAGACGTGACCGGTTCGGAATTAACTCGGACTACACGCAGTCACAACCGCACCAAACGTCGATGCTTTGATGTGACGCAAACACAACTTTGTTACAACGACATAAGGATGCTTGAGACTGCAAAGAGTATGTTTGTACGAAGTGGAGAGTCAAATATTTTGGTGCAGTTTTGGGGAGGTAAAATAGACTTTGTATCTTGGTATTAAAGGTGAAGAAAGACGCAGATAGAGGTGTTTTCGTACGCAACTAAAGCGTTGTCAAGAGGCATGAAAGCAGACAGAGGCGTCCGCGTCTTCAGGCCACAGTCGCTGTCCGGACACCAATTTGTCTCTTTAGATTTATGTTTTCCATTATTGCAGTCACGCGAATAAGAAACTATTGTTATTTGTTACATTTATGTAGAAATTCATGAGAATAATCCTTGTATTTCTTCTATTGTGAGATAGCTGATATTAAACATCTGTGATAAATAATGGTTCTTGTAAATAAGATGGTCGTGATCTTGGGAACATAGAAATATTTGGGAGAGTAGTTCTAATATGAAAGTGGGCACTTATGATAAGTATGAAGTTTATTCGACATATCGTTATAAAAGCTGTTGTACCAAATTAATACTGCAGCTTCATTTGTCATAACAAAAGTAGATCGACCAAAATCCGCAACATCCCGTTCTAACTTCACCCATTCAGGAGTTTACAGAAATTAGCACAATAAGATACGGCGCCCCTAGGTTACAAGTAGTGGGCATAGCAGTTCGCTCAATATATCTGGCGACAACTAGTGGGACGACGTGACACCGATGTGAAATTACTCCGTTACCCCCCAGTTGATAAATAGTAGCTTACAGCCGTTGTGAGCGAGCTAATCTTTGTTTATTGTTGATAGAACTAGTGTACGTGGTTTTAAAGGTCTTAAGTAATGGGTAATTACTGTTAATTAGGTGTTTATTTCCTAAGACTTTAGAGGCATGAGGTAAGGATGTAAAGTTCACTCATTCTCTATAGAAAAGGGAGGACCCTCCGACCAGACGAATGTCGTGTCTAGCGGGCAACTATCCAACGATTGATGTCGGAAATTTATATATATGTTGCTGGCGCGGTAAATTTCGCTTGCGCGATTCAGGATTTGTGTGACGTCAAGTCTTTGATGCGTAGTTCGCATGTGACATTGTTGATGCCGCCACAAGACTACTGACTTTATGCAAGATGCTTAACCGATAACTTCTCCCTTTATTTTTATATTCATGTACATGTCTAAGATTATCAACGAGAACAGAGATTTTTGGAAACAATGTAACTTATCACGCCAGTTGCGGTTCAAAGAAGCCGTGATAACCATCAGGTGTCCAACTGATGGAAATCTCCAGCATTGCGACCTAACGGCCCGAGATACGCAAAAGAAAAAACAGAGAGACCTTTTCTCGGTAATGGCGCGTAAAATAGCCTATTCAAAAAAGTTTCCAACTAGAACATTCACTCAGTTCGTATATATTCTCAGAACATTTGATATGCTACAATCTCCTCTAAGTATAATAAAGACACGATCATTTAGATCCGATATCGATTCCATACGAAATCCGAGCAAATCTCTCGGAACGTGATCGAAGCTAGAGAACCTGGGCGTCAATCTATGTAGGTACGTGCTGCGAGCCACGCTTACACTTATCCACAGTTATTATGAAAGTTTTCTTTCGCTCCCGTCCGCACAAGTTCGCACGATCGACTTATAAATCTCGGGAAGAAAATAATAGACGAATAAAATGCCTACGCGTAAGTTGCGTTTGGAGGCGGCCGTTCAGGTGCGAATCTGAATGGTGGTGCTGTTGTTTTTGAAGAACTTAAGGATCATTTGAATAAGGAAAATAATTTAAGATCCAGTGACAGTGACAGTGAAATTGAGACAATAAACTTTAAAAAGACACTACTTTGAATTATTTATGACCGTCCAACTAGAATTTAAAATTGAACAGACGTTGAAATATAATTCCTAAGACTAAAAGTTTTTGCTAGACATGGTCGATACACATAGGTACTTTGCTATTATAAACAGGTAGAAAGTCCAAAAGATATATAACAGAGATGTTTTGTAATAAAAATCAAACTCCACAAAAGGGACCTTATTTGCGAAGTCATTATCTTGTATAGATTAGATACATAAAGAAGGACAAGTTCCCTCCTAGGGCCCTCAGAACACTCGCGACTACTCGTTAAGCCACCCAGTTTACGGCTTTTGTTTAAATTAATCCCGATCCTTTACAGTGAAAACACTGAATGTATATTGTCCAAATTGAATTTCTTAACGCCTTTGATATCACAGAAACCAATATTAAACAGAAAATTATTTTGCATTCAGAAAACTGTAACGTAGTCCGAAGAAGTTAAAACGCAGTAAGGGAAATAAAACAGCTCGAAGAAAATAAAAAAGGACAAAAGGAAGCAATCCAATCTTTTAGCTGAAAGAGAAAGTTTTCACAAACTTGTACACACTGACGGAATGTGTTTATTCTTATCGTGATACTGAATTCTTGAGGATCAAAGTTTTTATACCGGTCTTAACGTTATTTCGTAAAAGTTCATGATGGCTGAAATATTTTTAATATTAACAACAATACGGCTGCGATGTAGACTTAACAAAAGATCGGATAAAAATATTCAGAGGCGTTCCTCATTTCCTAATAATAACGAATTTCGCAATGTTTCACTACAACGACAAAAACTAAAGAAAATATTCGTGAATAAATTTAAAATCACACGCGAACGTTACTAATCGAATTAAAACTTAATTACATTTAATAAGTATATGTAGGTTGTGTAATAATTTATTTTACAATATTTAACACAACTAAATTTACACTAGGTACTAAATTTACACTAGGTACTAAATTTACACTAGGTACTAAATTTACACTAGGTACTAAATTTACACTAGGTACTAAATTTACACTAGGTACTAAATTACGTATAAATGACTAACTAACTAACTACACAAATAAATACAAAAACAAAAGGATACTTAAACGTCGAAGTACTCGTTCGCATCGCATTCATCCGGAAACATGCTCAGAAGACTGGCAGCATTGCCATGTTGAATGGCAATGCAATTTTTTTGGCCAAAGAACGAGCTAGCCCTCTGATTAAAACTAGTTTTGCTAAATAATTTTAATCATTAAAGAGATTACGCATAAAAATTAAAATAGCAAATGGAAATCCTGATTCCTTTGGTCTTTCTTCATTTCCATCAAGACAATTGCTCCATATCCATTAAGTATAGACGTAAAATAAAATGTTTTTACTACTCCAGTCAGCCGTTTCTCGAGGGCAATTCTATAAACACTAAATTGAGGTTTCGAAAGAAGTGTCGCTAAATTCTCCAAGTAAGAGATGTGACCTAATTTCCGTTCGAAGAATGGAATCACCCAATGAAATCTTCTGTGATTAGTGTCCTTAATTTTATGTGTAGTAAAACAGGATGTGTGTACGCCACCTTAGGCCATCGCAGGATGTGTTGAGGCAATTAGGGGCTCCCAGGTGGCGACTCAAACGCAACTAGCTTGAATTATCTGCTTAAGGTTTTATGTTCAGAGGTAAGACGCTCTGGAAGAGCTTGTTTTGTCTTCTTTGTAACGAAATCTAGTGCCACGTTTACGAAACTACGCTCTTACAATATTTTAGCCTTTATATTAGATCGATTATTCTGCAATCTAGAGGTCTATCTAATCTTATAGACTTCAGGTTTTCAAATCTATCACTTTTAGCCAAAATATTACAATTTGCCAACGTTTATATGTTCCTTAAGCCTATTTGGATTAATTATCATTAACCCCATCACTTCATAATGTCTGTAACATTCCCATTGCTGGGACACACGCCTAATCTCTTCGAGACAGAGTGGGCTCTAATCTACCACGCGGGCCCTGTGCGGGTTGATAGATGTCACATATCTTCGAATTTGTGGTTCTAAGACTGGTTTCCTTACGATGTTTTCCTTCACCATTTTGAGAGCAGTGGTGATGACACTATTTACTCAAAGTTAAGCGCCTGCTTGGGTTCGAACCCATGACCGTAAGTCAGGGTCGTTACCACTGCACCACCACTGCTCTCTAAAGCTTTTAATTTACTGAATTCTCACACTTCTAAACTAACTCTCACCATTCCCAAACAAGTAACCACTACATCAACTCAACCACCAACGGTAACGTAATTAACTCCATGACTCCACAAACCTTCATTGACATTTCATCAACTAAGCAAACAGGTCTTGCCACATCTACTAGAATTGGTTCAGCAAATTTTATGTGGCGTTTTAAGTGGCCCGGCTGGGTGGGGCAGTAAACATCACAGCTAAAGTTTAAACGTCAACCCTTGCGAAGCAGACGACACAACTTATTACGGTCCCTCCTTAGTACACGTGTTTTGGTGTAAAAAATGTTAAAACAGTTGAGGAGTGAAGAATGGTGTTTAAATATTTGGGAGTGTTTCAGTTTGATTTCTACTGCGATTTTGGCTGAACTTTTTGATGATGACTATCGGATTTTACTTTTTGAAGTACACGCCCCATCTTTCATTTTGGTTTATTACATTTCAGCAGACTTCTATCCACACGAGAAGCCTCTAAGCTCTATGTTCGTGGTAGCGAAGAGGATTAGAATAGCTCGAATCTTCTAATAATATAGAAAATCGAAAATAGGTGTACAACTCAAGATCACAAGATTAGGTTAGATGGTTTTCAGAATTATTCTGTAAGAGGCTTTTGTCGAGGAGTGATATCATATAGGCTGATGATGATCGTGAGAATTCCCATCGAATTTAAAATGAAAAGTCAGGCGTACTGACTCCCATAAAATCAACGCTAATACCCCATCAAACGACCAAATAAGTCTCCGCGATGACAATATCAATCGCGCGGCATTAACTGTCCAATTAGCATCAAATGTACATACAATGTTCTGTAATAGGTCAGTATTGTACATTATGCTAATGTCCGGCATTCGCTAATGTTTATCACCTGATTGGCTGCGTATCTATGTAAATACAATGATTGTTGACTGTTTAGCGATTAAGGAATAGATTTAGGATGGTTGGTTTAGCTTGTTATGGTTCATGTTGATTTTAGGAATAAGATAATAAGAGTCTGTAAGTAGTGAATACTTCGAAGGAGGATTCACGACAAATCATGAAAGAATGTTAGTATTTTTGGTGTTCGGAAAGTGTTTTGGTTCGATGATATAGCTACTGCCTAGTTCCGTCTTTCATTCAATCATTTTCTAAAGAGCATTTGCATCTCGAATAATGCAGTCAAATCCACACCAGGTGCAAGGCAGCTTTTCAATACCAATCGCGCTCAAAATCTAGCTCCGAAAGTCGAACCTAAATAAATCAGTGCCACCACTTTTCACTTCTCTCCTATGTGTGATAAAAATTGAATAAGGGGCGAATCGTGAGTCGTGACGCATTAGCGGGCAGGGATGATCCAATGCCCGGATTTGGCCGGAAAATTGCAAGACCGGATGATCAATAGCAGACCAGATGTCGTGTCCTATGATTAGATGTTATATACCTACCTTAACGTGAATATGGGAATATGAGGGACTACCTTGAAGGGAGACAGGGAGTATCTTGTAGATGTGAAATAGAAATCTAGTATGAGCCGTAGTAAAAGGCCAAAGTTAAACCCAAATCTTTTATTTCAAATAGGCACATAAAGGTACCACTGCGTAGCCGACTGCAGGCGATGTGTCGCCCCGACACGACTGGTTCCTATGAATTTCTTTTAAATACTTTCCGAAGCTAGCGACACGTCGCCGTCACCTTCATAGAAATACATAGAAGCCAGTCGTGTCGCGGCGACACGTTGCCTGCTGCTGCCATAAAGCACTTTTGAACGTAAAAGTCAAAAAGAGCAGCTGCATGCTCCTTGTTCCAATAAATGTTAAAACATAGTCAAAATACGGAAATTCTCGTCAAAAACACTAAAACTGCGAAAACTAACAAACAAACCCAAGACAAGCCACCAATCAAAGCGCTTGAAACAATAAGCAAATATTCTTAACGCATAAAAACTGCCCTCACAGTTGACAAATAGGAGCAAAAAGCAGTTATTGTGGTTCTCGTCAGACAAAGAGTCGGTGGCCGCGCATTATTGCATTTTGCAAAAACATGGACGCTCAAAGGACATTGTACGTTGAACGTAGAACTCGACCACTGAAGAGCCACTCTATCGTGGGATTGAAAAGTCAGGATCTATTGAGTGGTTTGTCATAGTTGTAGTTATTATGGATGACTCAAATTAAAAACTCATTTACAGAATCTGCACTTTTCTAACGCGGTGTAAATGTGGTAATGGTTATGTTTAAAAAATACAATAGACGACGTCGAGAGCAGTGCTTTCACATTGCTCTCGACGCTTGACGTGTCCACACGTCGGGTCCGGGTTCGCAACAAGTCAATAGCCATCCTGAGGATGCCTATTTGCGAGGTGAAACACGTGTCGATTTCTTACAGGGTTCTTTATGATTCCTTAAGAACAGTTAAGCGGATTAGGTTACTAAATATACGTCGTCTATTGTATTTTATCATGGATTTCCGCAAAGTCACGCCTGAATCAATTAACTCTGGTTATGTTTATTCAACCTTGGCAAAACCTGAAACCATTAACCATCAACATTAGTATCCAGATGACGACTTCGGGGTTTACAGGTCTAGCTTTTTATGACGGAGGACCAATTCACAGCACATACTTTACAAACCATGCTAAGCATAAGCAGCGTATAGTATTCCCTCTCCTGGGACACAGGCCACCTCTCGGTGAGAGGGGGTGAGAGTGAGGGAGGGAGTGGGCCCTAATCCACCACGTGGGCACAGTGCGGGTTGGTAGATGCCACATGTCTGTGAATTTTTGGTTCTAGGACATGCCGGTTTCATCACGATGTGTTTCCTTTACGATTTTGAGAGCAGTGGTGATGAAATAATTTACTTACATAAAGTAAAGCGCCTGTCAGGGTTCGAACCTACGAACTACAACTCGAAAGTCGCGGCCGTTACCACTAGACCACCGCTGCTCTTGCTAAAAACGTGCTAAATTCCACCAGGACCCTTAATATATAAGGATAAATGCACAACATTCACACTAAAACTATTAAGTACAGAACGAAAGCTTGTTAGAAGCTCGAAAACGATAAAATTATATTTATAGTACCCAATGTAAACAGTAATGTGTAAGTCAATTGAAATTCAAATACGAGGGGAAAAGAAAACGAGGTCGGCAAGACCGAAATTACATACGGACGGGAAAAAGTAAAATGGTGGAATATGGCGGTAGAATTTATAAGGACACTTTAGTCCCCCAATTACATGCGATGGACATGTTCGCAACAAAACGAACAGGTTAACAACGGCTATTGGCTTTCTTTTCGTCATCAATTTGTGCCAATATAGGAGCCATTTTCAAGCACTTTCGAGCTCGATATTGCATGTGTAGAATTTGAGAACAAGCTCTGAAAGCGAAGAACGAGCTCTGTGAAAGGACGTCCTCTTTTGCTTGTGTGATAATGAAAGTAACTACACAATACACACGTAATTATGCGGTTTGTTTTGTTCAACCTTTCCTTAACCCATTATTAAAAACAACAAAACGATTTCGTTTTGGGGGTTGCAAAATACAAGTGAATTATGTCTTATACGCTTGTCACATGAAAACGTTTATACTCATGTCAAAACTTGAGTTGCATCAGCTGCAGCGCGCTTATCCCTCCAAAGCAAGGGCCTAAAAAATCATCAATACAAAAAGGACACCTATTCTCTCTCCACACACCTGAATGAAACTATAGTCACACCACTCGATTCGTACGCTCCGGTAATTTAATAAACAACCTTCGCAAACTTTTAGGGTACAATTTACATCGGTTCGTTTCGGGACGGCAAGAGTCCGAAGAAACAAACGTCTGACAGTGGCAATGAGGACGATAAAAACAATGTTTCAACGAGTCCGTGATGAACACTCGCTCGTTGCTGAACTTCTAGATTAATGTTGTTTTGGATTGTTTATGTGGACGTTCGCGTGAAAGATGTGTACGGACCGTCTGACGGGAGCTTAAGATTTTGGTGCGATTTATTATTTCAAGGTGCAACTATAGAACAAACAAAAGCATTACTCTACTTTTGGGGTCCACCGCAGTCGGGTAAAAGTAAAGTAGGTATGCTGTTAAACTTCATTAGGGGCACATTTTAAAAGGTCTGTTATTTACAGCGTAGGAGGAGCTCGTGGCTAAGTAATAACTGATGCACGGGTCGATCCGTCAGGTTAAGCTACGCTTGCCAGGGTTGGTCTGTGGATGGGTGACCATCTTTACATACCAAGACTCCTCCGTGCCTCGGAAAGCACGTTAAGGCGTTGGTCCCGGCTTCCATTCATGGGTCTTTGACAGTCGTTACGGGTCGTCAGAAGCCCGAAAGTCTGACAACCAATCTTACCAAGGGGTATCGTATTACCCAGTTACTAGATTGTGGAGGTCAGATAGGCAGTCGCTCCATGTAAAATAAATACAACCTACCTACAATATATCTACATCCAAAGCAAAAATTATCATTATTCTCTATTAAAATATTTAAACTAAAGTACCTACACATACGTAAACAACTCATGCGTCTTCAAACAAAATATTTTTTTTTTTTTTTTTTTTTTTTATTTACCATTAAAAAAAAATTATTACAAAGTGTTTCAGCAGAATAGCATTTTTAAACCACTAAGGTTTGTACTTAATGCTACATGTTAATTCTACATCATAGTAAAACAAAAACAAGGTAAACAACAAATATAACAAAAAACCTTATTTCGAAATTTGGTAACTTCATCTCAGGTGATATGCTGGTTATTACATAAAACCGCATTTCACATTGAGCATTAAATGTGTTGTAGGTAGTGGGACTTAAGTTTTGATTTAATATTTCTTGAACACACACATTTAATAAACACACACATTTAATCCAATCCGCGTCGCATTAAAAGGCTTAAAACACGTAGGCGCGATATAATATGAAAACTTTTTAAGGAACAAAACATCAGTAAATATTGTAAAAGCGTTTTCAATGGATACGCGTCCCTGAGAGGTGTTCAATGTGTACACACACCCAATCGAAGCGAATTCTATTAAAATGGGGACACGTTTTTATAGATAAAGTATAAATATATAGGTATAATATGGAAAGAATACGCTTCATTGCACACCAAAATGCACACACGTTTTATGGAAAAAATTCGGAAAGAAGTAGGTTTCCTTACCTACTTAATTATTCAAAATTATTTGATTAATGAATTTTATATTAGGTCCTATGAAATCAGCGTTTTGTATGGAGAATTTTAAAGAAGTTGCATTTTTCATACTAACATTTTCTTAATTTATATAACAACCATGAACACGAATGTTTTAAAACTTTTATGCACTAATGTTTAAAAACTAAGTTAACGAATATGCCACTTAGATTAAGCGACAAAATTTAGTTTTGGCTAAGTTAAAACAAATACTTAGTGGTCATTTCTGCTAACAAAATGAGGAGTAATTTTTAAGGTATTTTTTATGTTTATAAAACTATAAGTAATAAGGTTTTTTTACTATCGGTAGTTGTCTATGATGGTCATTATTCGATAAAATACCAAGCAATTGATGAATATTTTAAATCATAGAAGTGACGAGGTTCTCTATTTGTGAGAACATACGCCAATTTCATAGGTAAAGACCCAGAATATATGAATAAAAAAGATTAATAAAAGTATTGTACTTTTAAATTATTTGAATTCGTCACAATTCTAAAATCTGCATCTTTTTGCATGCGGTTAGGTAACTATGTTTTATTTCTTAAATAATTGGTAAGTAATAACTTTATCAACCACAAAACCAACATGGAAACCAAAATTATATTCCCAAATCCAAACATTCCCGATAAGCCCTGATCCCATATTTTCGTGGCAAACATTCACATATCCAATCTCCCACGTACGCAGAGCTAATAAAAAACGCACAAGAGGGGAGAAAACAAAACGCAGAACGAATGATTTAGCACTTACGCGCAAGTACGCAGCTCCATTAATAAAACACACATATTACTGAGAGGTCAATATTATCGGAGGGAGCGAAAGAGTGAGTGAATGAAATTGAAAAGTGTGTCGGCGCGGAATCGCTGAATAATACCTATGAATCGCTCGGCGACACCGTTATTGGATTGTTGAAACGTTTCGCGCCCCTTTTGTTGGGAAAGGTTGTGTGCAACTGCCCTTAGTTTTATTTTATTTTATTGCGTCTATTAAAGTTTATGAATTTATCATTAGATTGTTAGCCGTATCATGTAGAAAACTAGCCAGAGCGTAACGAAGCCCTAGTGTTCCACTTTTCATTTAAACTTTAAATGCTACAAGCCTTTGATTACTTATATGTCTAGATAGAGTGTCGCGCTGTAAAGTAACTAAAGCAAACAAGCCAACTTTTTTATGCTGGTGTGCGTGGCACCTACGTCTTACACTCGCGCCACGTCATTGTGCTGTCATTGCGCTGTCGTTGCGCTGTCATTGTGCTTTTCTATTGTGCGGGCATTTAGCGCATAACGGTTGGACGCACTTTTGTCTGTCTATCTAGACATATTTATATCTTTGCTGCCAGCATTTCCAATATATATACAAAAGTAACTCTGTTGTTACCTTTTCACGCCTTAATGACTGAACAGATTTCGATGATTTCGCACACAGGTAGACCATGGCCTGGATAACGACATAGGATACTTTTTATTCCGGTAATATGTTCCGAACTTCACGCGGCCGAAGCCGCGGGAAAAAAACTTGTAATTAATAACCAACAGGTACGTGAGCTACCTACTAGCTAGTCAAGAATGTTTCCAAGCTATTTATCAAGCACTGCTTCTCATTCCCGCCGCAATACTAAGCGAAGGATTTAATCCTTGAATTGATTTCAAGAACCCGACTAACAGGTACATTAAGGTTACAGAAATCGGGTATAAATCGTCTTTCTCCCAGTCTTGGGTTCATTACTTACCTTGCATTATGACTAGACCAGGATTGGCTTAAGCAAAAGTAATTTGTATCTCTCACCTTTCAGATGTACCTTAGGAAACCTTTGATGTTCAACGTATTTTTTTATAATCTTTTACTGTGAATTTTGGCCTATGAAGTAACATGTGACCGTGACTTTCTAAAGTGTTGACCTTAGCCATGTTAAAGGTTGCCTCTTTACTTTAAGTACCTGGTCGACCGAGCTCTGCTCTTGTGAATATAGAGAATGCTCACTTAATAGTATAGGATAGTTCATACTAATTCCATGCTGCGATGCTAGTAGGTACTTACTAGTTCCATGCTGCCATTATAGTAGGGTCTTACTAATTCCATGCTGCCATGATAGTAGGTACATACTAATTCCATGCTGCTATGTCATTATTCTAAGGTCTCTCTCTCTAGGATCTTGTTCTAAACTTTGGGCGACCTTTGCTCGGGTGAAAATACGGAGAAAACGAATTTTCCCAGATATGAGACCTAGCTAAATTAATTTTTCGCCCCGTAAACCCCTATATTGCAACTTTCATCGAAATCGTTAGAGCCGTCTTCGAGAACGTGATTACAAATATACATACACAAATATTGCTCGTTTATTTATTTATTTAAACTTTTCACACTCAAAAAAGACCAAAGGCGGACTAGTATAGGATAAAAATCATTTTCGGAGTTAAGCCGTAGAGACGAGCTTACAGTTCCGTTCTTTAGCAGTCCACTTCAAGAAGCAGATTTATTGCAGGATGTCATGTACAAACACTAAGTACATGGGAGAAAAGGACAGCACTATCCTAACAACAAAAACGCAAAGCTTACTAATCTTATATCCTTTTCGCACGACCGTTACTTTTCCGGCTTTTGTCAGATACATCGTAATTGGATGCAAACTGGAGTACTTCCGACATTGCGTGGTGGCCGTTAAGGCGGTGTTATGCTAAATGCATTCAATGTGGCAGCTTTGTAGGTAATGTGAGGGTTTAGACATATAAACGCGTATTTGTTTTGTGACTCGCGTCTTATGAAAGCATTTCGGGTAAGACATTCATCTAGTTTTCAGATTAAAGTGAATATATGGAAGGCAAAAAGAAGCAATGTCAGCAGTGCAAAAGAAACAGCCATATATGATGCTGTGATGAAAAGAGATCTTACTGCTACACTAAAAAAAAATTGTTGCGACGGCAAAAAATCTTTGTGAGTAAGTTGTAGAGCATAGTCTATGCGGCAATGTTTTTATTGTCACGTATTTAGTTGTCGGTGCAACAATGTTTATAACAAAATAAATTAATCCAAACTATAGTTTGGTAGAATTACAGGTACAAGAGACATTTCAACCTTGTTTCTAACATTGACAACGCTTCGCCGCTGGGGAGTGGTCGCCTAAAAGTAATACAAGTGTCTATAGAGAGCAGTTTAGAGGTATGAGGAACAGGGTGTAAAGTTCATTCATCCTCTATAGAAAAGGGAGGATCCTCCGACCAGACGTCGGTGTGAGGTGTCGTTTCTGGCAGGCAACTGCCCATGGTTGATGTCGGATAGTCTTATATATGTCGTTCACGCGATAAACTCTAATTGCGCGATGCAGAATTTGTGTGACGTCAGGTCTTAGAAGCGTAGTTCGCAAGTGGCGATGTAGATGCCGCCACATCAGCATCCGTGCAACTTGTAAAAAAATAAAAATAAACCACTTTTATTTTTGATACTGCAAATAAAATAGTATTCAAGTTGACTAAGGACTGCTCTGGTTGCGGGCGTGAACCTCATGAAAGCAGTACTTACCTACTACCCTACTTCTGAATGCACACAGCCATAATGCGTGGAGTGGCACATTCTCGTCGTCGGTGGAACTCCGGATTCTATTCGAAATTTAAATTGAATATAACGTACGTTACTTTGCTCTTCATATATCATAGTGTTGTTGAATTTATGAATAATATGAGCAGTTACAACGTTGTTTTAGTGAAATGTTTTTTTAATTCTTATTGATAAATACATTATGTTTTTGTTGTGTGTTTAATTCGTAAATCTATTTGCGTTTAATTCAATTGGGCCATTTAAAATATTCACGTAACATGAACATATTTGTATAAGTTTTTGCTACAGTTGGTAAAGGACTAACTACACTACAAATCACTACATTCGTTGAGCGCTAAATAAATATAACACATCATTCTGTCTCTGCCATCTTCAAACGATTAACAGAAACAGAACTGTTTTAAAATTGTTTAGCGTTAAACTTATTTAGTCACTAGCTTTCGCCCGTGGCTTTGCCTACGTAGATGTCGGAAATGATCCCACGGGAATGTGTTAACGGGATAAAAAGTATCCTTCAAAAGTATCCAGGTTATAAACTATCTGTGTGCCAAATTTCATCGAAATCGGTTCAGCCGTTTTTGCGTGATTGAGTAACCAACATCCAAACTTTCACATTTTAGTAGGATTTATGGTGCATCGTACCTAAGAGACTATAGACTATAGAGAATACATTAACTTGTAATCTTCATAGACAGTTTACTGTCAAGATCAGCGGGGTGATTGCGTAAAACACTTACAGTAGCAATGGCTTTAGTTTGACAGTTCAACAAAATTCATTGCGTTATTTACGTTGCTGAGCAGACACATTTTTCGAACATATGAAGCAATCGATTAGAAATATCCTTCAAAATCATCAAAACTTAGTTTTAAGTATTACTTCGACAATAGATAACTGCCCTAACATATTATAACATCACTCTTGGACTCCCCAGGGTTAAGCAAAGTGTTAGGCAAAGGTGTACCTATAGTACACCCACATTTCACCAATTATATTTAAGTCCCATGTAATAGAGGGCGAGTCAAAGGCTGGACTAATTCGTGTATATAATATAGCTAGCAGCGCCCCGCGGTTTCACCATAAATCTTGATCCCGTGGGAATATCGGGATAAAAAGTATCATATGTGTTAATCCAGGTTATAAACTATCTGTGTGCCAAATTTCATCCAAATCCGTTCAGTAGTTTTTGCGTGAAAGAGTAACAAACATCCATCCATACTCACAAACTTTCGCGTTTATAATATTAGTAGGATTAACTAGATTTTACACGACCAAAGTCAGGTACACATCAATCCACATCCACCTGTGAACACCCTAAAACTGTCCGTTACCTCAAACATGGCTGCACAAACGTATCCGAGCGATTGCACTAAGTTGCTCGTTTAGTTCACTAATATCGTGGCCCATTGTTCGTTCAGCGAGCTATGTACTTCAACCATTGTGGATGTTACGCTGATGAGTTTGCGAATAAATTATGAATCGTTGAATGTTATGTTAGAATTTAGAGCCGGTCTGGGCTCTCTTGATTACTTGCGCGTAAATTAAACTACGTATTTGCTGTAAGTTAGCTCGGTGTTTAGTGTCGAGCACTTAACTGTGGGTTTAATTGTGTAAGTTTTGAGTGACATGGTTGTTAAAGTTTTAGGTGTCTTGAATTTTAAGTATGATTTGTGTGAGATTTTTTTTTTACTGTTAATATTGTATCCGTGTGTCGTTGTGTATACAAATTGTATTCAATCAAATTAAGGTAGCCTATGATGGTGCATGCAAATTGTCAATCAATCTGCCTAGCCTTTTCCCAACTGTGTTGTAGTCGGCTTCCAGTCTAACCTAATCTATTTTACATGGAGCGACTACCTATCTGACCTTCACAACCCAGTAACTGGGTAATATGACGCCCCTTGGTAAGACTGATTGTCAGACTTTCGGGCTTCTGTCGACCCGTACCGACTGTCAAAGATCCAAGAATAACAACCGGGACCAACGACTTAACGTGCTTTCCGAGACACGGTTTTGGTATGTAAAGATGGTCACTCATCCACGGACCAACCGCGGCAAGCGTAGCTTAACCAGTTGGATCGATCCGTGCGGCTGGTACTGCTTAGCCACGAACTCCTAAGGTGCATGCAAATTGTATAAAATCAAATTAATGTAGCCCATTTTTTTTGTGGCAACACTATACCCTCTGTTCTTTTTGGTTGAACGTTGCTAAGTTGTAAAATTAAGGTGGATACACACTTGAGTAACATGCAACTATATTCGGGCCCTATCAGAATACCAGCGCTGTGACATTTTTATTTATTTTTAAATGTCGCGGCATCATGCTGAGATAGGAGCCTTTTGGCCTCGTACAGGACTTCCTTCTTTTTATGTTACTGTTACTTTGTTTTTTATTGTTTTTGTTTTTTTCCTGTGCGAGTCACAATAAATACTTTTTCTTTCTTTCTTTCTTTCTTTCTTTCTAAGCATTACAGGATCACTTATCGGTCAAAATCTGTTTATTTACTTGCACTGCTTATCACACGTTGATACATAATTATAACCAAAACATGCTGCAACAATATACAAGATAAGGATGTACCTACCTATTTATGCTAATTTAACAGACATTGCCTTGTTTCAATGATTGCATTGGATTAAGATTTATCTAACAATCGATTAATATAATTATTCATAATCCTGATAACACAATTACTGATACTAATCATCATTATATAGGTACACGCAGTCTTAAGTTATCATGATAAACAGGTTATTAGCATATTACGATCGTATATCGAGACGTATGGTAGTATAGTTAGAGTCCACTCTTAAATGACGCGCCCCGGGTGTCGGGCGCGTCATGACAGTCGTCAGAGTGGACCAACTATACCATTACCCATAGAAATCCGTATTACTGTGTGCGTGAATGCGGTAGTGGGGCGCGTCATTTCAGCACGATTTAGTCGCGGAATGAAAAGATTAATCACTTTATATTTATATTAGCGACCCCTGCAAAACAGGTTCTTCGAATTGATAAACATCGAGTTTTTTTTATTATATGTATATTTAATATTCACGTATTATACACATAAAACTATCGGAATAAATACTCTAAGGCCTAGCAGGCAGTGCGATTAAAAATCACGCTATATTTTTTCGCAATTGTTCAACACCATTTCAACACCCTATACCTATATCTTATGTATCAAAACGCATTGGTGATTTAAAATGCGCGTTCGTTGCAATACCGCACACTGAATATTAACCGCGCCAATAATATTCGCAGTGTGGGTTAAGCCTAAACGATGGCGAAAACCGTATCAAAATCTGTTGCGAAGTTTATGAGAACAACTCGGTCACACGGACAGACACGAAAAGCAAATTTTATTTGTTATATGTACTTATAGATTATTTAATATCATACCTACATTTGTATCGACATATGTATACGTACTATCTTAAAGATAACATTCAAAATATTTCTTGCAACTGTCATACGTATTGTGGCTCAAAGTCAAGATCCACAAAATATTCCCGGCCTAGCCGACCATTCGACAACCGCATTCATAGTAGTAACGTTAGTACGCACTAAGTTTTGCAATAAATAATATATGAAATAAGTTTTTATTACAGTTTGAATACTAAACAAGCAAACAATCTAATCAAGTAAGCAAGCAAGTAATCTTGCAGTATTCCCTGTATAATATGTACGGGGGGACCAAAAGGCTATCGTCATGTATTAAATTTTCTTCGCAATAATGGAGGCTCGATTCTAGACAGCGAAAAAATCGTTATCGCTTTAGAGACCCTAATAACTTTCACATCAACTACATATTTAACAGACATATTTTAATAAATTCAATGTTATTAAAACCATCCATGTGGAACTTTATTTGGATCGTACCAAAAATATTTTAACTAAAAAAATATTTCTGCTTTTACTGTCAATGCACCACCCTGTATAATGTCACGCCCTTCAAAACAACCTTACTTAAAGAGTTTATTCATCTCAGTGCTGATGCAAAAACAATGTGTTCGGCGTCTACTTACCCAAGTTTTATACTTTCTTTCTTCGGGTGAATTTGTAAAACATTTAGAAACTATTTTCTTTTAAAACTTCAAATGTCTTAAAGGAGCTATTAAGGAGTACAAGTGTTTGTTTTTAAGAGTGAATTGCATAGAGGGCCCCTTAATGGTGGAACACTATCTTTGAACTAAGTCTGTATTACTATAATAATATAATATTCAACATCATTATTCGAATCTTTTAACCGACTTCCAAAAAGGAGGAGGTTCTCTCGTCTATCGATATTTTCGTCAAGCGTGGACCGATTTTGTAAATTCTTTTTTGATTTGGTAGATGAAGCTTACGCGGTGGTACCTTATTGATTAACTATGCTTGAATAGTTTTTGATTAAGCTCTAATACGTATTTTTCCAGTCTATTGTGGAAGATGTTGTATGTACCTGATATGTAAATAACAGTGACAGGAAGTTTCCTGTCACTGTTATTTACATATCAGGTAGAAATATTCGAATTTGTGTGGGGTAGGTACCTACCACAACTAAAAAGTGTAAAGTAAAAACTTTTTTTACAAAAAACTGACTCCCTAAAAAAACACTACGAAGTGAAAAATAATGTTGGAAGTCGGTTGTTTTTTTTCTAAAAAGTGTTTTCCAAGTAAGGGGTGCTACACACAGCAGGGCGGCAAGATATACTTTCGATTTTGCCACCCGGCCTGTGCCTTGTCACGCCGAACAGAACAACTGGCAAAGTGTATAACACGCCTAAGAAAAGCCCTACAGTAAAACAATATCCAGCTGATATTATTTTAAGTCGTTAAGACTATTAAAACCAAAAAATAAACGCCGTAAAACGATATTGATGTTATCGTTTTCAAAATTTACGAGCCTGTAAAGAAATTTGTTGATTTTAACAGCTTTATTTGTTCAAAAAAGCCCTCCGCAGATAATGGATATTAAAAAACAAATTAGCAGACCTATCGCGGATCTACGAAAAACTTAGAAGCACTCAAAATGAACGCAAAGTTTGCTTCGTAAATTAAATGTAAGCATAGAGAGATAAAAGTAGGGGGGCCCTATAAAATCCTGTTTTAATGAGACTATTATTTTTTAATAGGTACCTACCCAAAGTTTCAACTCACTGCAAAAATAGGACACCCCTTGTTTTTGTTGCAAAAGCATAACATAGAAATATGGAGAAAATATCTGTGGTTTTAATTGGCCATAGTAAATAAAAATATAGTAGTATCTGCACAAAAAAGTTTTGTTGAAAATCAGTTTTTATTTTTCAGAATTTTTACACAAAAAAATTAATAAAATAACAGAGATTTGGATTGGTCAGAATCAATAACAAGTGACTGAATAAAAAATGTCGGCCATTGCAACCGTTTTCATAGATTGTGCAGTTGGCCACTAACTTTTTTACCAATAATAATAGTGGGAACGTAACCCTGGATATAAACTTTATACCAATAGTCCAATTTTTTTTTGTTCCTGGTAATACCGAAGCGTTCAGTGCCTATGGGGAAAACTTTTTATTTGAAACTGACACAAGCCGTGCGACTAACGCATTTTGGTAACTGCATTCGTAAAGTCGAGAGTTTAAATGGGTATTTTAAAACACGACGATATAAAGTCAATTTAGACAAAAATGCGTAGGGTCGAGCCAGTTTTTAATACCTATACTATACTAGTATATTAAGCAAATGTGGATGAATATTCAGGAATTCAATAAATAATTTTGTTTAAGAAATAGTTTATTTATTCAACGTAATCATAGTGTCTATACCATAGTATTATTATTTTGTGTTCCAACTTGTTACACATCAGTGAGTGCCACAGAACTTTCAACCTAAAACTACCCAATTATCCATTCGAAAGATCCACTTTACAACAATTTAATCCCAAATTACACCACAACCACAAAACTCATTAATAATCCCATAAGTATGGACATTCCGGCGATTGCCGATCGCTTGGCAACACTAGGACTGCCGTAGGGCGCAATAAAACGGCGGTGTTTCCATAAATACCGATAGTGGCCATATTTAGAGCAAACTCATTGGTAAATTATATGGCGTTAAACTAACAAGATTGTACCTTGGAGACTGGGTTGTGATGTTAGATGATTTGTTACTTTGTTTGTATTTGGATAAGATGTATTTTTATTAAATAATTGTTGGCTAGAAACATTATGTGTGGACTAGAAGGCAGTAAACATTTTATTGGATAAAACTTAAATATAAAAAAAATCGTTTTTTTTTTCTCTGTGAAACGAAGTTTATCTACAGCCAAAGATTTATTTTTGTTATGTTTTATTCTTCTTAGCATTATGATAGACAAGATATTTTTATTACGACAATACTTAGTGCTAAAATTGACACACACACATCATACGCAATGGTGTAAAACCGTTCTCATTAAATATTTCGATTACACTTAAAATTGGCCAGCCATTTGTTGACAAAACACCACAAATTCAAATTAGAAACATTACAATTGCCAGCTCATGATGCTGTTGCAAGATGAATAATTAAACTGTATATTTAGCCGCATGTCCGTATCCGGCATAAGTTTAGATCGGACGTCCGGCATCCGCCAGAATGGTCACAACACTAGCCGCATGGGTAATTAGTGCTCTATGTTTTTCTGAACAGTTACCGCATGAAATAATTCTGTTATTTTTTGTCATGACACACAATTTCAACTACCAAAAAATATGACTACAGTGAGGGAAATGAATTATTTTGCAGATTGAAACGCAAAAGGGTAAATAACCTTTTGGGTTATAGCTTTCCGTTCAAAGAATGACAGTTGTTATTTAAATTTACTTATACTTTCAGTTGAATTTGCTTAGCAATAATTTTCCTTGCCTTTATAATACATAATCAAGTAATCACCTCGTTTAGCAGATACATTGGTGATAGCATGCTCTCTTACCTGTGCACTTGCAGACCTTATGACTGTGTCAGTGAGCGCATGGCTGAGTTTTGGGCCTAACATATTATATTAACTTTTTTCCACCCATAAGCTAAGAAGATTTAGATAAGTACTTTTGACATTATTTTCTTAGTCCTTTATCACCCTCAAGGGACGGCGGAGGTAGCTCTATTTACCTTATTTCACACATCAAACTGACACCAACATTAACTAATACCAAAGTCACCTTTTCCTACTTAAGGAAGCGATAGTTGCCTTGTAAATAAATTATTTGATTTGATTACATAAACGGCCTGACCAAAAGTTGGTGGCAAGTGGGAACTCGTAAAGAATTCTCGCGGTCGACGTTCAAATATTCAGTACGTCACAACATTGGATGGACTTTCTGAAGTCAGCCCTAAACGTACTGCTTTTTTTATTATATTACTGACGTGATAAATGTCGTGAGGGACTTGGGTTATAAATAGAGTAAATAAATGACGAGCTTATTGGCGCAGTGGCGTGGCTTTCGGCTTTTAATATTAGGTGTTAAGGTTTTTGCTCTCAGAAGGAGCTCTTCATAAATCAATAACGAACTTATTTTTGAGTATCATTGTCATAGTAGTACTCGTAACCGGCGTGCGTGTATGGCCAGATCTATAAACATAAATGGAGCAAAAATTGTATGTAAGGATAGCAGGACGTTTTGTAGTTACTGCCTAGCAGTATAGGAAGGCATGATTTTAGATATATATGTATTGTCACTGTATTCGGTGTTTGATTTCTCCATATTTATGTACCTATCTCCTGTATTTTCAAGTTAATTTATTTCCGTGGTCTCTTTGTTCCCTAAGTAAGTTTTATGTATCATCGTTTAAATCACCCCTTTCTCCTAATATATTTCTGTCCCCATCACCGAATGACTCGCGGTCTCATAACTCTGGCTCTGCGCTAAAACTGCCGCGTCATTATAAAAAGATGGCGGACAATTTATAAGTATTAAAATAAAGCCACCTCCAGAGATTCGCAGGTGCGCGTCGAACCGTGCGTTATCAGTTCTAGTCGCGGAGGGCGCGGGCCCTGTTTAGTACCTGTAGTAAGGATGTCAAATTATTGTACTCAGTCCCTGTAACCCTTTAGTGAAGATAAAAAGTTCATAGTTTTTATAGAGCTAATGAAACGTTTTATTGCCACTGTCGGCTGGGGTCTCATATTTAAATTTTAACACAGCGTTCAGTACGTCTAACCAAAGATATTTAAGAAAAAAAAACAGTGATTAAAGTGTTTTTATTTTGACCTGAAATAATAAATGGCAGTGGGTAATTTACATTTTTAGTGTATTGTCGTTTTTCTTTTGTTTTTCCACCATTGTTCTTATTTTGGTGGTTTGAATGATTTCTCAAAAGTTTGTCCATCTATTTTAATGGGACCTTATAAAGATAAAGATAAAGATATTTTATTTTGCAAATATGGGTACAATACACGGTGTTATAAGAATAGGTTCAGCCATATTTTACCAGTAGGCATGCAAAAGTTACAACAATTATAAAATAAATCCACTAAACTAATCTACAAAATTTTAACAAATATATAAACACCCATCTCATTTCTAAGGACCTAATTGCAGTACGTAAGTACAGGTAGGTAGGTAAGTACCTACCCACTGTGTACTAAATAAAATGTACCTATAATTGCCCAAAAAAAAACAGAAATTGATTAGAAGACACTGCAATATCGGGACAAAGATAACAGAAATTTATTGAAAACAGAACGCCTTGTTAAAAACTACAGGGCAGTCCCACTACAAGTCAACCGTTACCTACATTTCAAGCTCCGAAAAACCAAACAATACGAACATTCTTTGCTGGGATACGCTATGAGAAAAACTGCTAGCCCTACCCAGAATCTCTCATCCCCACCCGAATTTACAATAAATAAATCAGATAAGTATTTTTCATTGTTGACTGCGCGAAGCTTGTTACCGCACATAAAATTATACAATGATGACTAAGATCCCCTACATAATTTTAATGGGAAAGCTAATGGTTTATGCGTTGCGGTGCTTTCATCCAGTTATGTTTACACTTGCTTACAGCTGGATAGATTTATGGGAAGTTTAAAAAATTAATAACGTTTCTGCTGGGTTTTCGATTAACGTAGGATGTTACGGTGATACTGTCTGTAAATGTCTTTTGATTTTTAGCTATTATAGGACAGAGCTATACTTGGTTGTATTATGTTTTAGGTAGGAAGTTATATACCCTTTCTAATAATTAACTAATAATGACAAACAATTAGGTAATTGTTTGGCCCCAGAAGCAAATAAATTCGGACTAGAATCGAACATAAGGTGGACTCAAAATGGGATAAAATACTTTTATTACAATGTGATATTACCTAACCCACGTCAGAATATAACTGTATATATGTCTTTCGTTAATGAGTTACACAAAACGATGTTAACTTTTTTAAAGTAAAAGTACCAGCAAAGGAAAATGTTGATACAGCCAAGATGGAATAAGATCCACATACATTCTCTATTCATTAAAAAAAATAAAGAACACAACTGCCCTCCCCAAAAACGAGCTAAAAAGTAATAAAAAACAAGTTAAATAAGGTAAAAAAAAAAACTAAAATAAAACAAAAATTGTCATTGCTGTCGGGGTCCGTTGCGTCGTTGTGTGGAACACTTTTTAATCTAAGAGGTCCCCCGACTATTCTATTAAAAAATAATAGTCTATGTCACTCGGGATGATGTAAGGACTCTAACTTTTAAATGCCTGAACAGAGTTGGATGTATAGGGTATATATACATCCAAATCTGTTTAGGCGTTTTAAAGTTATGTTGGAACAAAGAAAATCACATACGTATACATACGTGAAACCTGAAATATTACACTGCATTTTGGGCAGTCGTGTAAAAAATTAAATTAAAGCAATTTCGTAATACTTACAAGCGAAATTAATAAACGTGTTTAAATATTCATCTGATAATTATAACTACTCACTTTTGATATTTTAGAAATATATACTCAGAGGATTTAGGTACCTATGTAAATCTGAAGTTAAAATAATATAGCTTCAAGGGATTTTCACTTGTGAAAAGGTAACTAAACTTGTCTTAGTAAGTTATTTCGTGTATACCTAAATGTTATTTATGATCATGATAGTTAGTAGCTAGAATTAAAGTTTTCTTGTTTTAGGCAGGATTGACCTAGGTCTGGCAAAGGGAAAATTAATTAACTTCAAAACTGAAATCCGCCCAGACTATCCAATACTGTTTCCAAACGAACTTTTGAGCTAACTACTAACTTGATATTTTCAAGCTTTAAAATATTCTGGGTCTAAAACAAATTAATTAAAGTTGATAATAGTCGTATTAATTAAAAAGCTCTAACTACCTCTAAAGACAAGAGACCTTTGAGAGAGATCTCTCAACCAATGTCCACTTTTAAAATTCAGGTAAAAAACACGTCCTCTCTCCTTAAACATCATTATTACATTATAGTTCTTGCTTCATGTTTATTATCGTTTATATAATATATATATTTATATAGATAAGTATATGCTTAGTGTGAGGATCGTCCAAAAGCGCGTTCGGTCGATGATATCTCCATGATATATTGCTCTCGACGCTTGACGTGTCAACATGTCGGGTCCGGGTTGGCAATAAGTCAATCGTCATCCTGAGGATGCCTCGTTGAGAGGTGAAACACGTGTCGATTTCTTACAAGGTTCTTTATGACTCTCGTCTATTGTATTTTTTCAATGATATCGTCAAAGTAGTGGGAAACACCTGGATGAGAGACGCACGGAACCGGGAAGTATGGCTGAAAAAGGGAGAGGCTTATACCCAGCAGTGGGTTATTTCGGGCTGAAATGATGATGATGACAATGCTAAATGTATATATGTATTTATTGTATATGTAAATCGCGCGCCACTGACTACCAAAGAACCACTACCATTCAAAGGTTGTCTGATAACGATCGCTTTTAGCGACCTGCTATGTAAAGTATACATGTAATTTTTATGGTGTACCTAATAAACAGTATCCTATCTATGTATCTTTCCTTTAAATGCTCACAAAACTCAAACTCAAAGCATTTTATTTTTTCACAATTTATTTCAAATAAATTGTCAAGGGGTCGGTCAGTCAGAGAGATGAAATTAGTTGCCCATTCCAAAGCGTAGTAGTTTCTTGCCCGTTCTTCTCCATAGGTTGTAACTCCACGGAGACTCTTTTAAATCAAGATATGGTTACAAATGACAGACTACCCGCCACACATGTCGTTATAACCACCGTCCATCCACAAAGTAATATTATAGCACTCAGAGCAGATTACCACACAGAAACAGACATAATGACATCAAATATATACCGAAGTATATATGTGGATCAAAATAACATTTAGGTACTGTATCATAGATGAAAGCAACACACACGTTCCTCTTAAATGAAAGAGCCCTTTTATCCGAGCCTGGGGCTATTTGCCGTCCCGGGATAGGCTTTGATAGATTCTATTGTCAATGTCACTCATGGCATAATAAAGGTCAGATGAAGTCGTCAATTAATTGCAGGGTAGGAAGAAGTCAATGTTAAAAATGAAAAGGTCATTAAGGGAAAGTTTCTGTATTGTGTGTTTGGGATGCTGGTGATTGAGGTTTAAGAAGTGGTTCTTCCTTATTCTATATTGCATATAACATAACGCCTCTAATCCAGTCCAGTCTAATGCAGGTCAGGCAGAGATGACCTATAAAGTACACCCACATTTCGCCAGTTATGTTTAAATACTATGTAATAGGAGGCGAGGCTATTGCCCTCACCCGGGCACAAATCCGGGCTGCTACTGAGAAGTTCCTTAAGGAAAAACACAATAATAGTGCCCGACCCGGGAATCGAACCCAGGACCACTAGACTAACGAGGCAGATTAATATGGAAGTGCGTTCGTGCGCCTCCGACACTCGGCAATCTTCGGCTGCTGTCGTGAGATAGCGGAAGGAGGCGCGGGCGGGGCGAGAGGCGCGGCGTGCGCCGCCTTCCGCCGAGGTGCCGAGGACCGTGCCGTCGGAGGCGCCCGAACAAGTGTATATTACACTTTATAAGTATTCAGAAAGACCAGGACTCTTGGATCTTGTTTGGGGTTCTGACTCAGTTACTTTATAAAACTGTCCATTTATCCGAAATGTTACCTTCTATAAATAAATCGTAAGATTATTGCCATCTTATTTATTTTCCTACCGTTATAAAAGAATGTTAATAAAAACACACTTGTGATTATTATTGTATTTGAATTAATCGATATGTTTATTAGGAAATAACAAAAACATTTGATTGATTACTCTCCTTATCTTTCTGGGTCTACCCATACATAAATTATGTTACTTTCTAAATTAAAAGGCATTACCGCATTATAAGAAATTATGTCAAGAATATTAAGTCGAAAAATTGTCGCCTCTTATTTTCTTTATAACTGCAATAGGGATGTTGACTGCGGAAAAAAAAAACTATTTAGTCCCGTCAGTCAGATAATAATAAAATATTAGAGACGTATTTCTTTTAATTTTAACTCAATGTATTGCCGTAATCTTTTGATTACTTACGTAAAAAAAGAAAAATACGTGTCCAATATTTTTTATAATATATCTAACGGACAATTTTTTTTTTTTGTCAACGTCCCTATTTATTATATTAGAAGCTTACTTGGCGATTTGAATGTTTAAATGAGAGAACTAAATTATGGCGTCCGATAAACAAAAGGTTTTTTGTTGAAGCGCTAGATACGTATGCCAACATCACAAAGTTTCTAAGTAAACAACAACAGAATTATCATACCCAGACCCGGGGCGATTTCTCGAAAAATTCAAACTCTTCAACATCGCTGATACTTCAGACAATATGTACTCTGAAACTAGATATTTTGCTGAGATGAACCCGAGTAATGAAGTTAAATATAACATAATTTTCCGGTATACTACGAGTTCGCGTAAGTCGAGAACTTTAGTCCCAATTTAGCATTTCCGTGGTTTCGCAAACCTTGTTAGTACCGTATCAAAAATCCCGATATTATATTACTCGATTCACGTAAACTCGAACCTTCTTTCATGACGCACGTCGCTAGCATTAATTCAAATTCGTTTTTCAGTGGCTTCGTTAGTGTAGAACAGTTTATAATTTAAGTCCAAAATCCTCGGAAGTATATTTTCTGTAATTTTCTTCGCTTTAATATAAAAATGTTCAACTGGAAGTTAAATGAAGAGGTAGAATTTTCTAGGCTGTAATTTAGATATTTTCAGTACATATTTTTCAAACAATACTTGTCCAGTGAATGGCGGGCGGTTTGGGGGCTGTCTATTATGAATTTGGACATCTGAAAAATGCTGATTTCAATCAATTTTAAATAAATGAATTCAAAGCGTTTTTAGTAACATTTCACAGACAATAAGTGATGTAATCATATTTTTTTTTAACGATAACCTCGATTAAGTTAGTAACTGAATGTCTTGTAATAGTTAATTACAAAATGAATGACAGGAAGTTTTAGAAATGTAATGTCTTAATACCTACTGACTTATTCGTCAAACATTAATATTCAAATCAAACACATACATTATACAACAGTATCTCGACTTCATTTCCAACAACAACAACTTTTGATCCAACGTAACTCCTTGATCTCCCGTATCAACACTTCTGAAGTCACCAGGTCAACATTACCATCCAGAATCCCAAACATGTCGAACATTAGCATACAAATTATTGTCATGTATCAAGGTTTTGTCATCGTTTTCAAATTATAACGGAACTGTAACAACCACCGCGGGTGCCTCTCGTAAATTATAATTTTAAATCAGCTGCTTATAAAGTCGGTTCACAGCGTTTATGCATTCTATATGAGTTTTCCTACACACACTGAATTCTGAAATTCGAATTGAGAAGTCAAATCGGACGGAGTAATCTGGAAAATTATTAATATTATGTCGGCAATAAAAAGTATATAAATGAGAATATAAGTTTATTTTTTTAAGATTTTGGAATTGAACCTTAAATAGCAGTAGAGTTTTTTTTTTGTGTGGAATAATACCGTGATTGGTAATTCATGTGACCTTACATTAATCGAATAGCCTGTTTCATCGAAAAATCTTAAAATAAATCATTTTTGTTGGGCGCCAATGCGTGAAATTCGTCTGTTGGGCGCCAAATTAAAATCGAAATCTTTTCGAGCTTAGTGCCCCTAACATAACATCTAAGATATTTCTATAATTTTCTAAATCAAACAAGAACTAATAATTTCCATACTCAAAAGCCGCCAAATATTGCGATTCCTCAAGCCTTTATACTTCAAATGATTATGCTGATAACAATCTCAGCCTCGTTAGGCTGTACGCTGACTTAACATAATCCAATCATAGACAAAAGTTACGTTCGTTATTAACTTTTAATGTGAATTTGAATGTGAAAATTTTCTGGAACTCTTCCGCGAACCCTTAACTTTTGCTCCGAAATATTTTCGTAACTTTTTGGATATGACACTGTATTTAAAATGATTTGGATTTTGGGAGTCCGAATTTGCGTACCTATTACCTAACATGTAGTAAGTACCTGCGACCGTTACATTTTGAATTTCGTATCGTTTTACTTACATAATAGACTCAATCAGCATCAACTCATTCAGGAATGAACGTGTTCATTGCTAAGAGTAGGTACTCCCCGAGAAACAGATGGTGGTCAAATATTTGAGAGAATCATTAGCATCTATAAGTAACTAAATACTTCATATTCCTGTCCTGCCTATTTCTGTCCTTCTGTTATTTATTATTCTGATATTCTGATCATACGTTCAACAAATAAATTACCATATTACCTATTAATTCATATTTCGAAACAACAGAATTTCATATTAAATTGTACTCGCCATTCCGCAAGCTGCACAAAACAATGAGAATTGCGAAATAATTGAGTTATGCACCATAAATCAGTCACGTTTTGTGCTCCCAGATTGAACTGAAACCAATATGACGTAATGATAGAAGTAATCACAATCAGAAATAGGTCGATGTGTAACTGAGAAATGTCTGATTATTTGGTCACAAAGAATGAAAAGATCGATAGTGAACAAAAAAATCTACGGATCCATAATAGGGATGAGTGGATAGTCTTATTACGGGGATGAATCTGTCACAAGATTGGTTAATAAGGTGACATAAAGAGAAAACAAAACAAACCTATAGATAAAAACAAGAACAATTGAAGACGCAACAAAGACTCCTCCATAAAAAAGGAGTATTTTTCTTGGTTCTAGAATTGTCTATCAAATCTCAAATCATTTTAGCAGTTCGTCAAAAAATCGGTCACGTTTATCTCGCGGTATAAACGACAAACGTAGTCGACCGCTCTGTAACGATGTGCTTCAAGCAATGATATCGGAAGCTAGGACTCTAGATGGGACGTGACGCGGGAAGCTGATGACGTCACTATGCTTTACTTGACCTAGTTTTTGGCGTCAATGACTTGATCCGTCTTTGTGTTAACGTTAGTCTCGATTCAGTCAGTTGATCTGTCTTGTGGGATTTAGTGATGCTTGTGATTGCGTTAACTACGCTGAGTGGATAAATAAGTAAACCATTTCTTCACGTTAAAAACTACAAACTTACTGAAGTAAGAGTTTCTACATCTTGATATTAAAAATAATATTTTATCTAGTCACCTTTCTAGCTTGCCCAAGATATTATTATTATTCTCGCCTTTATTCCATTATATACACATAAATTATATTTTAAAATATTTGAATAAAAGAATACAAAAACATTTCAAAATATAAAAAATATTAATAATATATTATTATTATTATACATAACTAGTTTCCACCAGCGGCGTCACCCACGTGATATCTTTATAAATTATAGCCTATGTTACTCAATGATAAAGACAATATAGCTTTCTAACGCACGCGTAGCTTGAAAGCTGCACGTACTTGTGAAATAATTTTTATAATCGGTCCAGTAGTTTTTGAGTTTATTCATTACAAACAAAGATACGAATCTTTTCTCTTTATAATAACGGGTGATTTTTTTGCTGGTATCTTTTTGGCAACACTGTTTTTGACAGATCACGCGTGAATCGTGTCTTGTGTCATTGTCAAACTTGTTCAGTTTGGTCTATAATTTAACCATGAATCGACTTACGAACGAACAACGCTTGCAAATTATTGAATTTTACTATCAAAATGCATGCTCGGTTAAGAGAGTGCATCGCGCACTTCTTCCAATTTATGGGCAGTTTGGTCGGCCTACTGAGGCAGCTATTCGGAAGCTTGTGACTAAATTTCGAACCCAGTTTACATTATTGGACGCATACGTAGAGTGAGGACCGAAGAAAATATTGCGGCTGTATCCGCCAGTGTTAGTGATGACCGTGAAATGTCGATTCGCCGCCGTTCGCAGCAATTGGGCCTCTGTTACTCCACTACGTGGAAAATTTTGCGAAAGGATTTGGGTGTAAAACCTTACAAAATACAGCTGGTGCAAGAATTGAAGCCACACGACCTCCCACAACGTCTAACATTTGGTGAATGGGCATTGGCAAAGTTGGAGGAAGATCCACTTTTTTATCGAAAAATTGTGTTCAGCGACGAAGCTCATTTCTGGTTGAATGGATATGTCAATAAGCATAATTGCCGCATCTGGAGTGAAGACCAGCCAGAAGCATTGCAAGAGCTACCACTGCATCCCGAAAAATGTACTGTTTGGTGTGGATTATGGGCCGGTGGCATCATCGGGCCGTACTTTTTCAAAGACGACAATGGCCGAAACGTTACTGTGAATGGCGAGCGCTACCGTGTGATGATTGACGATTTTTTTTTTGCCCAAAATGGAAGAATTGGACATGCCTGACATGTGGTTTCAACAAGACGGTGCCACATGCCACACGGCACGCGAAACAATGGCCCAATTGAGAGCCGCCTTCGGTGAACAGTTTATTTCACGTTTTGGGCCCGTCAATTGGCCGCCTAGATCGTGTGATCTAACGCCTTTGGACTATTTCTTGTGGGGCCATGTTAAGGCTCATGTCTACAGGGATAAACCAGCAACGATTGACGCACTGGGAGCCAATATTGAAGCATTTAATCGTGATATACCGGCTGATATGTTGGAGAGAGTGTGCCGAAATTGGGCCTTGCGAATGGGCCATCTAAACCGGAGCCGCGGCCAGCATTTGCATGAAATCATCTTCAAACATTAAATTATATTGATCGTTCTATCGATTCCAATAAAGATTTCATCAAATTTTTCAAATTTTTTGTGTTTTTTTTGAAAATCAAATCCTCTTAAAAAATCACCCGTTATTAGTGTTTAAAAACAGAGGTGTCCTTATCACTATCAATCAATCTGCCCAGCCTTTTCCCAACTATGTTGGGGTCGACTTCCAGTCTAACCGGATGCAGCTGTATACCAGTATTTTACATGAACGACTGCCTATCTGACTCCCACAACCCGGTTACTGGGTAAAACGATACCCCTTGGTAAGACTGGTTGCCAGACTTTCGGGCTTCTGACGACCCGTAACGATTGTCAAAGATCCACGAATGACAACCGGGACCAACAGTTTAACGTGCTTTCGGAAGCACAGAGGGGTCTTGGTATGTAAAGAACTGTCAGTCACTGCGGCAAGCGTAGCTTAACTTGATCGATCGACCTGTGCGGCTGTTATTACTTAGCCATAACGCTATCATCAGATATTTTAATAAAGGTAATATTTTTTCAACAAGACATTAAAATTCTATTCATAAACGGTCCATTAATAAATAAACTTGTTAGACGTTCTAGAAACTGCCTCTAGTTAGCAACAAGGCCCTAGTTAAGTTGTTTTATGGCCAATCAGCCTCATACAGGCCAAATTCAAGTTTATGAGAATTGCACTAAATATTTTACAACGCCATCGTTATTTAGCTTTATACCCAGTGCAGGTGGGTTTATTGTTTTAAATTATGCCTTGGAAATTTTAGCAAACTTTAATAATATTGTTACTACGAATTCCAAAATATCAGACTTACTAAAACTCAAATTAAAATATAATAACTCAAATTTGTCCCTTGGATGTCAAGTGTGACAACAGCGCGGTGCGCACTGCGCACCATAAACGTGTAGCGCAAAAAAAAATCGCGGTGTCTGCTCTAGTTTACATTGAACCTCAATGGGTATCTCACCTCAAACAAAATGGACTTTATATCGAAGTAAGTTATTCCGGTTAATCTATAAATTGTTCACTAGATAATAACGAAAAACGTAGAACGATTTTAAAAACGAGATGTATGAACGTATACAAACCTAAAGGAGTATGTTAGGATCATAGCAGGTGACGTTCTGCAGTTTCTGTCTACCCCCATGAAAAATGCGTAAGATTATGTATGTATGTATGTAATAACAAAAAAATACAAAACCAGACGTAATTCATAAACACCGTTATCAAAGAAGCAAAAAAGTAATAAAGTTTTAAGTATTAAAGGTAGGGAAGGGACAATAACGATTAATCCACAGATAACTCGCCATTACACTAATCGAATTGATCGAATGGAGCACCACTATTTTACTAAGGTAGCAATCAAATTGATTGACAATAATGGATTACTCAGTCTTCAACGTTGAAGCTATTAATGCTAGGATATTTACTAAGAAGCCATGTTGGTACAGCACCATTATTTACGTAAAGTTATAGTAAAACATTGCGAGCTTGCATTTGTCAAGATAATTCTGATAAATAATTTTCAGAAACGAAAACATAAAAGTTACACTGCTCTAAAGTTCATTTTTGATCCCAGATAGTAATTTGGCAGCTGCAAATAACAAACTCCAAATTTAAAAAACAAAAAACAAAGATTTGAAATGTCAAATGACTGTCTGGGATTAAAAAACCAACTTTACATATTGAAATAACGTCTAATTAAATAGCTACTTATTTGCTATGATTACTATTAAGCTTCTGTACCTCTGATCACTTTGATTTTCTTAAAGACATTATTTGAAATTACGATTACGATCATTCTATAAGTACACAGTAACAACCGGTATCGTTGTCCTCATGATAAGTCTTCTTGAACAACATATGAATGGAATAAAACCAGTAATGGGTTCAGTAGTGGCACATATGAATGAATTTGGGATATGTCAAGAACTGAGTTACCATAGTGAATTCTAAGCCGTATTTTCCATGGTAACATTATTTTATTTGTATTTATTTTTAACAGTTTATGTACACACATTATAAATAGACAAGAATTTATATTAATGTCATGGGTATATCAGACTATTTTTTGAAGATAACTTAGGTAGGTAGGTACTTAGATTCAAACGTTTTTAAATGCATTATTAATGCTTTAATCGCATTTACAAAGCGAACGAAACATTTTGTCACCCTCTAAAAAAAAGCAACTAAAACAGACGGTCGTGCAATATGAGCTAGGGGCGGCCGTAAACGATGCATTATAAACGCCTTTTATTGTATTTTCCTGTGCACGTCAATTCTGATTTAGTTGTTTGTGTCACAAAAAGTCTAACCAATTTTGAGCCTTATGAAGTTCTAGCCGTGAACCTCCAATCAGCGCATAGTTATTAAAACTAAGAATATGATCCAAATTGTGAAAACATAACTAATCTTTTTTTACACAGGCTCTTCCTTTCAGTTTGCGTCACCCATTACATTAAGTTGAGTTGTTTTTACTTAAACTATTCAACATAATTAGTGGAACTGTAACACGGATTTCGTGATAACAGTAATTAAACATAAGTTTTAACTGTCATCAGACTGGAATAAGTATAACAAAGTTATTGACTTACTTTTAGTGACCGACCGAAGCTTCGTTTTCGTTTTCGGCCATTTTTTTTTCGGGAATTTTCTTTAGGTCTTTAACCAGCCGAAGCTTCGGCCAAGCTAAAGATCAGAAGTTCGTTAATTGTCGCGCGCCATTCAGCCGATTTTGTAAAGCTCGGAAATATCAGGTGAATCAATACAACAAGAAATACACGAAATTATGTATCCTCTAATGGAAAAGTAATAAAACATATTTCTTTTAAAGCTTATATTTGCTTTTTCTCTCCCTAGGCGTAAAAAAACAAGGTTTCTGTGTACAGCTGAAATATTAATATTTTTAACTGTCTAAATCATTTTGGTTTTCGGCTTCGTTTTCGGCCGAAAATAAGACTAAACTCGAAGCTTCTTTTTCGGCTGAAAATCTTACTTACTTTTAATTTTAAAAGCGATGACAGATTATAATGTAAGATTCCCAGAATGTAATACTTAATTAAAAGACAAGAATGTTCGTCTACTTTTGTGAAGTTATTAACATATATTTTTTTACTTGATGGAGTAGGAGATTCTACATTATTCTGGAGACGAGCGTAATAATTAATGTAACTGAAAACGAGAAATATTTTCTTTTCCTAGAAACCAAGATTCATAAGCCTAATAAAACATACTACCTTCTTAAGAATCACTCAGTTTTGGTGGATAAATAGAATCTTATATTATAAAGCCTAGAGATAATTATTCCAAGTCTGACTGTTCAAAGGTGTAAGATTAGTGTAGAAAAATTTTATACACATTTTATGCAGAAAATCAATATTAACCTCTAAATCTAGAATATCCAACACGTTGTGGTTATAATTACCCTCCAACCACAATTTACCTACATCAATCTATACATAGAAAGGTATGTGGTGCGCATTTAGGTGTCATTGCGTATGATCCTTCTAACGTCAATTACAAAGATCACAAATGACGGCGGCTTAGGGGTTGCCAGGTGACAATATATAAATTGATGGGTTTATACACCCATTTCTTGTAAGGTATTTTTTTTATAAAATACAGATGATCGAATGGATTAATTAGGAAAGTAAACCGTCATATATTAGATTGGTATTTAAATTAAATGGAAAATAATATAATTGCTGGAAAACATGTTATATTCGGGATTAGTTATGGTTACGCTACAAAAATGGCAATTGTATGAATAGTAACGAATCGCATAGATATAATCAATTTTCCAACTGTCAAGCTATTTTTACCTTAAAAAACAGTGTCTTTTTATAAGCATGGCAACACAACCTAACGTAGCAAACATTAAGCAATGGCGGGCGCGACTTGTAATCACTTGAGTAATTATTTCCTGGCATCGACATTTGATTTGCAAATGTAATTATTTTGTATATGTTATGTTTACAACACAATGACGGGAGTACTCCCTTATCTTTTTAGTAATTGACAGCAATTGGTTTTGATGTTTATGTTCAAACCCGTGGGTTTTCTATTAGGTACGCATTTAAACTGTTTTTTTTTAAATATACGCAATACCTACCTACCTGCTTAATCGATATAAAAAAATGTTTTGTGATTTTTATTATTCTTAGATTTTAAAATAACTATTTCTGTTGACAAAAAATAATAGCCATAAACACAAAAATATAAGAATAATCAATCTGCCTAGCCTTTTCCCAACTATGTTGGGGTTGGGTTCCAGTCTAACCGGATGCAGCTGAATACCAGTATTTTACATGGAACGACTGAATATAATACTAATGCGGGATAATTATAATTAAGCTTAAAATTAAAATAATAGGGCAGAAAGACAATAACATTTTCGTAGGTAAATCATTATTCTTAAACTCAAACATTAAACCGAGAACATCTTCCAATCAGTATTTTTTTCTGGAACCACAAAAGCTCACGGCTGACAGACAAAAGTTGGAGTCAAGAACAGGCGACCAGCCTTGGGCGACTGTCAGCTAACACGCCATCCTAGTTACAGATTTTAATAAAAGAATTTGTGTAGTAAGCTTATAATAAAAATGAAGTAAATTTGAAAAATTATTTCGTCCTACACGACCAACTTGTGACTTGACAGCTGTCACTTCAAAAATTTTAGAATTTAAGATAAGATACTTAGTTTTCTTTCTTTTCTTTACATAAAACAACGCCTGTAATCCCTAAAGGGTAAGGTGAGGTACCTATTGTATACCCACATTTCACCAGTAAATGTTTAGTCCTCCATGTAATAGGGGGCGCGTCTGTTGCTAGACCAACAAGGCTGTTTTTTTTTACGTTAACCAATAATAAAGAGCAGGGTTGCCAACTAGAAAAAGGTAGATTTAAAAAATAAATAATAATATTTAATTTTTGGGTTAAGGCTCATTACCTTATTCGAATAAAGCGTGTTATCTAACATTTCTAAATAAATAATTCTATAAAAAGCATTAACAAAACCCCGTATTTATCGTGTGTAATGCTAAAGACGGCACAACAAGAAATCTTAACAATATAGCATACAATGTCATTATTACACCTTTTGTAGCGTGCACACAGCGGCGTATTCCAGCTGTCATTTTGCAGTCAGCTGTCATAGCGAACAATGGCATACCTACAACACAGTCAGACACGGTTAACTGACACAAATCATTTCAGCTGTTTAAATACAATGACTCGGCTTATTTCAAGTGTAATACGGTAAGGGTGCGTATTAATGTAGGGGAGAACTTTTTGAGGATTGAGCCAAAAAGGCTTTTTATTTTTATTTTTGACAAATTCAACATAATTTTTGTCAACATTTTAACGATTGAATTACCAAAGTTAATTTCATAATTTTCCTCTAGGTAGATACAGACACTCAGGGCCAACTACTGAGAGTGCCATCCACGTGACGCGCCCCACTCTTCTTGCTAAACGCTTACAGTACCAGTGAGCAATATACCGCTAGTGTTTTAGTTTTGTCGTGTTTAATATTATCTATTACCCACTCATAGGTAATTAGTGTACATTGACAATGCCTTTGGATGAAGAGTGGGGCGCGTCTTCGTGACTGGCACTATCTGTAACAGGCAACCAGAACGTAAGAGTAATTCATGACATTCTTTACCGGCGATCAGCGCCAGAATTTCTACATACAATAAAAACGATTTTAAATCAGCTTTATATCATCAAAACTTTTTTTATAAATCCCACTTATAATGTAGTTACCCGTTATCCGTCCAAGCATAATAAATTGAACCAAACGTACCTAAACGTGTCAAAATAATTCCATTGCAGGACACATTATTTCATTTTGTGACACTCTGCTAAATGTAAGAATTTATGTCGGGGGGTCGCGGGGTCAACGCGGGCCCCATCCATCTGCCGAATGGTATAAATCACAATATGAACCAGACGCGAGTAAAATGTGGGTACTTGTGAAATTAATTTATTCGGACGGCTTAAGTTTAAAAAATGTGCAAAGGATTTTTGAGGATTATAGAGAGAGCTATGCTTCTCAAAACTAAACAATCGTAAAAACGTAGTCTGTTTTTTTTTTTAATTGAGGAAATACTTTAATAATATTTAGAACTTGTTTTCAAATCTGTAAGTATATTTCTATAAATTTATTCATTGGGTAAAAAATTCCCTTCAGAAAATACTTCTTTCTTAATGTATTATGTGGTTAGTGACTAACCTGGTGTCAGAGTTTTTATGCTGCCCATGGGCGTCTAACTTGGCTTCACATGCCATCGAGAAATACGCACATGAATCTAAAAAGTCAGACGTGCGTGCATTGGGTTGGAACCCGAGACCTATGACTTGCCAGTCCGACGGCCACACCACTAAGCTATCACAGCTTGTGAGCAGCTTCTTATTAAGCAACTGCAATGCGCTTCTTTGCTTTCTGATGCTGCCAATATTCATATGTTGATGATGTTGAAAAAATATGTCCTTCCAAAGTTTCCAAAACTAATTCCAAATCTGCATAGAACCATGGGTGGCGGATTAAGCAACATAAAACTGTTATCTCAATAGGACAGCTTCCAATCCTACCGTTAGTGGTTAAATATTCAAAGGATCGTATCAAACGAGTGCAATTTATGAAAACAACATGAATGTGGGCCAGCTTCGGTGTGCACAATCATTTTGTTATTGTGTTACCTTTTTTGGGCATTCATACGGTAAATGGATTAGAGCAGACTGTCCACTCTAAACCACGCGTGGCAACAAAAGCTTTCGCATTTCAAGATGCCTGACGAGACTATATTCGATATGGTTGAGCCATGCTGTACCTGGCTGTTGTCAGTGCAAGGCAATAGATGGCACTCGAGAACTATCATGAAGTTGACAACTGCGAAGTTAGCAACGAGCGGGCGGTGCGTCTAGCTGCCATATTGCACTGCACTGAGGCTTTCGTTCTCTCTTCTCGCGGACACCGCCGGCTTAACACCTACCTAACATTTTCTTGTACTTACTGCATTGTGTATTTCAATTAAATATTGTATACATATTTTACCTTGTTTTTCTGAGTCACACTAGGTAAAGAGCATGCAACGACAGCAGTATGGTTTGTTTGAGGCCACATCAATACTTATTTCTTCTATTCTGGCGAAAGGGTTGTTTTGGTTCGGTTAACGTTGTTATTTTGATCGGTTTCTTATGAGGTATAACAATGAATTTCTGGCATGATATTGGTACTCCATTCGACAGGAGACATCTGTATTTATCATTTAGCGCTTATCAAAAACCGCGCCACTTTTTGCACCACTCTCTTATCGTGCAGATCGTGCTACTCTTTAGGCGTAAACCTTCTGTATTTTCTTGTTTCGTAATAAATATAATAAACAGGACTAGGCGCTGAGCCTCCACCCTCCTCCTATATGGAGTGATACCACAGCTGATATTAAAAGTAAACAATGCTCCCGGCCTTTCGCATTTGTGAAAGCAGATGGAGTATAAAATATGGGCGGTTTATGGACTTATATAAAAGTTCAGTTCAGGGATTCAATCCAATATGTTTCAATTTAGCTTTTCAAATAAAATTGGATTCTAATCATTTGTGGAAACACAAAATGTTTCAAACGACGTGGGTGCTTTCTATACTTACTGTTAGCTTTTACATATATATATATATACGGCGAAATGTGGGTGTTACTATAAGCACGCCTCTGCCCAACCCTTCGGGAATTGCAGACGTGATTTTATGTTATTTTTGTGAGTTAGCTTTAATTATGATTAGATTATAAACTTTAGCCCTTGTTAGAGCATTCATATTTTAGTAATCTGTTGTTTCAAATAAGTCTCTTGCTGTTTATAACATCCTTACCCACTTTGATTTTGATTTAGTTCCCGACAACGTTGGTACATCCCGTATATACGGATATCCAATACAAGTACGCACAAAAGGAACGACACAAAATATAAATCAAAACCTAAAACTCAAACCATATAACTAAGCACACGTCCGTTCTGCAGAGCGCAACGCTTGCGAATATTCGTAGTTCGTATCCTCGGCCAACAGGTCGCTTCGACGTCATCCGTCTACCCGCAACTGTGACATAAATCCGGCGAGGTGACACCACGGAACACGGAAATTGGGAATATCCGGACACCTCCCGATCTGTTTGTCACCGCCGCCACGTACAGCCGGCAGTATTATTGCAGCATTGACACCCTAGTCACGATTTGTGATATTAGCTTAGTGTTTCTTGTTTAACTAATAATGGGATGTCTTAAGGAAAGGTGTAAGTTTAGGACATTCTTGTTATCGAACGGTAGTTTGTAGGCGTTTCAAATATATAATAATAATAATATAATTACTAGCTTTTGCCTGCGAATTCATCTGCGATCGAGGATTAAAAGTAGCCTATGCCCTTCTCCAGGTCAAATCTACCCATGTACCAAATTTCACCGAAATCCGTTCAGCCGTTTTAGCGTGAAAGCGTAACAAACAAACAAACAAACTCAGTTTCGCATTTATAACATTAAGTTAGGATGAGAGGAGGGTAGGGCAAGAAATAAACTTATCATAAAAGAAAATAACAATTGCAAGGATATTCAAAAATCGAATAGTATTCGTAAGCCCTGACTGGCACCTGGGCTTTTTAGAGCTTTACAAGTTTACAGTCGCAAAGTGCGAAGTGTCCCATATAAATCTCTGCTAGGTTTCCAGAGATTACTTCCCTCTATTAACTACCATACATAGTATAAAGAAGATATACATGAATTGTTAGTGACGGTGCTCCGTGCATCAAGTAATCCGTTTTCAAGAACATCACTAGTAATACGTTTCAATTTGTTACGGAGAAAGGTACTGCACTACTCCGTTATGTATAAGTGTGGTTCACACGTCAGAAGAAACCGGTCACAGGTTTCTTGGATATAATATTTTAAAGTAAAATCTTGGTTGCTACTGTTCATGTAACACAAGGTTCAGCAAAACCTGGAACACTGAATAAGTTCTTTTTCTAGGTGTTATTATTGTGTCACTCCTCGATAATCGAAATCCCTAAAAAGCTTGTGTTTGACAGTTTGCAGTGCTATCAAATTCACCTATACAAAATTTTACTGAACAAGATGCTCACAAAACTAAAACAAGAATTAAAAACCACTTAACATCAACAGGTGGAAAATAAGCCCAGCGAAACACTATATATTTCGCAGTGTAAAACAAAGGCTAAATAGGCGGGACATTTGACACGGGCATAAAACACCCCACTTCCTCGCCCGGGACGAAAGTTTATCTTAGAGGAAAGGAAAGAACAATGAAAGGACAGGCAACACATAGCCAACGGAGTTTTAACCTGATGGCAACATTTTTTATGGATATATAGACAAGTTAGCTGTGGGACGGTGTGATATCTGATTCAGTTATACCAAGGTAGTAAAGTAGGTACTATTTTTGTGGTCTCGTAATATTTTTGCGAATTTATAAAGATAGGGGATGTAAAATAAGCATTGTAGATCCGATAATCTTTTTATTGTGCTTTCCAGTGTTTTTTTTTTTAAGTTTTCACAAATAATGTGAAGGACTTAAAATGCACATTCACATATTTTCTCGGAACATACAAAACAAACGTGCTTTTCCCGCAATATTCAATAATATATTAAACTCTTTTTTATTTAGTATTAAAACTTTCGAATTTAAATTTTAAATTTAAAGCAACGTCCACCAGGGCGGAATGTCGACAGGACATTAATAAAGAACGGCTTCGAACTTGGCATTCGGGAAAAATAAATTGTTATATAAGTTTACCGCTGCAAAAAAAACACGTTTCATTTTGTTTTTACTTCTGAGTTTTGTCTTTTTATGCGGGGTGTATTTTTTTTTTAAACCAAAAACCATGTTCGTTTATTGGTCAGGAGATCCCTATCACACCCAATAGTGTCTAAAAATATTTTGCGGCAACTTTGGATTACATAACATAACGCCTTGTACTCTCGAAGGGTTGGGCAGAGCTGTATCTATACCTACGCACATTTCGCCAGTTACGTTTAAGTCCCATGTAATATTGGGCGAGCCTATTGCCATCAAACGGGCACACATCCAGACTCCGGCTGCTATGAGGAATTCCAGATGGAAAAAACCAATAATACTTTGCCCAACCTGGGAATCGAACCCAGAACCTCATGCTCAGCAGCAGCGCTTGCGACCACTAGTCCAACGAGGCTTTGGATTAATAAAGACAAAACTAAATAAAAAACGGCTTGGGACTAATACATTGCAATAAAACGGCTAAAACGCCAAAGCAATATTGAAAACCTTTGTCCACGTAGTTTCACGATTTACTGGTTTTGAACCAGCTTATCCGAATGACGTGAAACTTTCATCATGGCTGTTATTGGACAGACGCAAGTCACAAAACAGGACGGTCACGAATCGCTTTTTCACTCGTTTGGCGCCTGACAGCTAGTTTGTAAGCCCCTTTATGCCGCTTAAAACGGCGATTTAAATTATTCTTTGAAGAAACATCGTTCTTTTGTATCGGCCAACTTACACGATGATATGATTACCAAAGTGAACCCCTGTCTTATTTAGTTCATTAATCATGGCATGATTTATTGTTTGAGGGGCGTATTCCCATTGTCTTTGGTCGTGAGTGCTGCTGGCGTGACCAGCGGGAAAAAATACAAAGTCGGTGTTTGATACGAGTTGAATGTGTGGCAACACTGGCAACTATCGTGAACAAAAAATTTGGGGTAAAGCCATGTTAGTTTTTGCACAATATGTTGGTGCATTTAAGCACAATAGCTCGGTATGTGCGGTTTTCTAAAAAGCCTACGTGTCTAAAATTGTTTCTGTTTTTATGGCTGCTGATACCTATGAAATGTGTTTCTAGCACCGCATTGACAAACAAGAAAAAATCTACACTAAACCTCTTCAGTTAAATTCTATGCCTGTTGCATAATTAACCTCTACAGAAAGCTTGATCACTATAAACAACGTTGCAAGTGTGACACCAACTGTAAGGCAAAAGGACATTTAAACGATTTAAAGCAGGTAGCACACAGTCCACCGACGCATCAGCCGACGCTGGCCAGCGATCCTTGCGATATTTTGCGGCCATGCAACCGCACAGCGCTTGATGTTTGAATCTACGTTTCACGTAAACATTCTGCACTGGCCTCATTAACAGATGAGGATAATAAAGCCTTCGGATTCAAAGTTTACAACGGAACGTAAAATCGAGGATTTATGGAATATTGACGAGCAGTTAGGTACCTACTCTAATTGTGTTGCACAGATTGCAATAACGTTAATTAATTCAATTCAACAATAGGTATCTATGACTTTACCATTTAGGACCAATTGGTCCTATATGATATTGTTGAATTCTCAAAATGAATGCTGTGAAAATGATGTCCGCCTTCTTGGGCTTATGTTCGCAAAGACTACTGCTGAGAATGAGGTCCTGTGTTCGATTCCCAAGTCGGGCAATGTGTTATTAGTGGGTTTTCCATCTGGAATTCCTCAGTAGCAGCCCGGAGTCTGGATTTGTGTCCGGTTGATGGCAATAGGCTCACCCCCTATTACATGGGACTTAAAACATAACTAGCGAAATGTGGGTGTACTATAGGTATACCTCTGCGTTAGTCTTCCGGGATTACAGGCGCGATGACATGAATGCTGTGGTTTGTGCAATTTAAATCTTTGACCTAATAAAAAAAAAGCCTGAATCAAAACCAACAAACAAATAATCGTGACTAAATATGAATGAAACATCAACAACTCAAACAAAAGTCTTCAGTTTTATTTCCAAACGTCGCACACTATAAAGCGGGGTCCACAAGAGCGGTATTTAGCCATGTTTTGCGGCGGGCGCGACCGCAGCGGCATGGCTTGACATTTGTACTGAAATCTACACGGCCCGTCCCGCCCATTCCTGATAAACTTTTTGCCAGTTAAATCTGTTCGTTGACTGGCTCAGTGCTCTTTTGGCGGTTACGGTTGTACGATTGTATGGCTATTGTGTACCTAGCTTTATGTAAATTTATTGGAGTGTGAACAGGAACTTTTGCTTTTAATGGAGGTTACTTTTTATGCTATGTAGGTAAGTGGAAAGTTTGGTTTAGGGTAGACATCATTTTATTTGGTAGAAATACAAGTGGTATCTCGGAGATTCTATGAAAATAACGCACAATAAAGTCATCAGTAAAATGAAATCAAAATTCGTCATCGCTTTTACAGCGAAAAGGACCAGTAACTAGTGTTTAGACAGAACGAACCTTGAATAAAGTAGAAGTGTGCATAGGTACATTAATAAAGTGAAAATAACAGCTAATACTTACCAAAAAGGTTTATATTTAGCTAAAAGCTTTCTAGAGTAGGCGACGTTAAAAATAGTCTCTCTAAGTGCTAACGTTTGTTTTTTAATATATTTTGGTTATTCTATGTTTTATTCGAAATGCTCCCCATTTAGAAACCAAAAACAAAAAAATATTTAGTGAAGATTGGGTACAAAATATTCTATTTTTACCCGAACACGGCGGAGGGTTATGATTTTGACCGATATGTATGTAGGTGTGTATGTTCATCTGTTCCCTCATAAGTTCTAAACTACTGATCATATTTGACAAATGAGGTATTGATGGAAGCGTCTTGCATCGTCCACTGGTATGGCTATGTGAGGTCACATTAAATTGAATATGGCGCCCTCTAGAGGACATAAAGTACTGAATTTAATAATAATAATAAAAAAACTACCCGTCCGTTACATGAGATTGGTGCAATTGGATCGACAAACAAATTAGAGACAAATTAGAGGGTTGTCTAACCCTCTAAATCTGACCAACGCATCCGTGTAAAAAAATAATTTAGTCCAGCAAGAACCAAGCGGAGGTAAATTGAACTGCCACACAGTGAGGGTAGATGCGAATTTAGGAGCACGTGGTGTAGCACTTACATGAAGCCTCACGATAGAAAAATTAGATTAAAGGACGAGGTTTGATAAATATTTAGCGTAGGATTGGAAATAGAATGTAGGACGAAAAGTGTATTAATATAGAAATAGCTTAGCAATCTTTCGTAGTGATTTTTTATCCTGGGCTTGGTTTAATATATTTCATGTATTTTTTTTTTATAATCTCACTGAGGACTAAGCATTGTTTTTTTTTTCGACTACCTAATATGTATAATATTTACATCAACAAGAAACAATTTAAAAACTAACGGACTTAAAATAATAATAGTAATATGTACAAGTATAAGAAAGGGGTGGGAGGGAACATCATAGGGCATCAAAAAATTCGTCCGCATCGCTGTCAACAAGAAAAGTACCCAAAAGGCTGGCAGCTGTGCCACGTTCTTGTCTTATTCTGTTATTTCGCTACATGCTACACCCATTTGACGTCATCACGTCAACGCCGACTGTCACCGAAAACCAGCGCTAGGCCTCTGTCTCGCATAGGGTCGCAGCATTATGCTGAGTGATGGCCGTTTTGCGTGGATGCGACGCATATTTTCCATTGTTCTTGTTTTGTTCTTACTTTGCGTCATGTGTACCGCAAATAAACGTATTTTCTTTCTATTTCTTTTCTTTGACACATAACATAACATCTTGCCTGTATTCCTCGTAGGGTTAGGCAGAGATGCACCTATATTACACCCACATTTCACCACTTAAGTAAAAAAATCATCATGTCCCATTATTACAACATGAATTCTTAAAATAACATTTCAGATTCGTTTCATACCTACCCAAAAGCTTTAAACGATTTTCACAAAACGGAATTCTGTGGATTAATTATCCGAGAGGATTTTTAATTGGAGTTTTTTATTTCTCATTTAAACTCAAGTAGGTAGTATACTCCAACCTGATTGATCAATAATTCAATTAAAGAATTCAATTGATTTATAAATTGAGATCTGAATGAATTAGATTGAAATCCTTAAATTCAATTGTTATTCCCTTCAAGAGAAGTCACTTTTGATATGTAGGTATAACAGAATTCCAATACTAATTTGCCTTTAGATGCAAAATAAGCGATTAAACGTAACTAATATGTATTATAAATGCGAAAGTGAGTTTGTTTGTTACACTTTCACGCTAAAAGGGCTGAACGGATCTGGATCAAAATTTGGCACATGGGTAGACCATGGCCTGGAGAAGGACATAGGTTACTTTATATTCTGGATTGCAGACGAAGTCGCGGGCAACAGTTAGTATGTATTAAAGTTAAGCAATGCTAATAAGTTTTTTCTTAGAAGTGTCTGCTACTTACTTCAATAAGAATATAAACATGCCTACAGTATTTGAGTTTATGTATGCAACTGTAAAAAGCAACAAAATAATCAGAATCAATAACATCATCGACCTAATGGCGTTAGTACGCAGGTATTAATAGCAAAAATCACGATATTACAATAATGTGAAATTCCACTCAATAACCCTAATATCTTCTACAAAGACTACAGAATTCTTCAATAAACTCTCAAGTATTTGGTAATCTCGTCTGGTTTATAAAACCGTCGTGATACAGGCCTATAAATTGTGCCAACATCAGGCAGCACCACCAACATTACGAGTGATTTAAATAAATAATGTGCGCAACAGGAAAGAACCTTTTCGCTATAAAAGTGTAATGATGATGTATTTCTATTCCATTTCTTGTTCTCATTGTATCTTTTGAATTAAGATTTGGATGAAACAGCAATATATCTTAACTTGTTCTTACAGATTTATCTAACATTTTTGAGCCTAGTTATTATGTAAAATTACGTAATGAAAGGATAATATTGAAAATCTAGATAATGGCAGAACAACAATTATTTGTAGGTATCAATGCCTCAATTCTCAAACTTTAAAAAAGTCTATGTCCATACTTACATAGGTATCTGAGAATAGTTCCCAAACCAAATGCTTAAGCATAGATTAATACAGATGGTTCAGTCCGCAAAATCATTTAAATAAAAAGCGACTCTTGCTACGACACAATAAAGTGCAATTCAGGTCGCACAGCGACAGTTATATTCACCTAGAAGTGGCCTCCCTTTCTATCGCATAGCTCTTAGATCTTCTGACTGCGTTACACACACTGTTGAATTGGCCCAACAAGTCGAGCCCGCCGCGTACTTGTAGCTTTATATTTAAAATGCGGAGTGAACCATCTGTATTAATCTATGACTTAAGCAAAACACGCGAACTAGCTATCTAATAGTGACATTTTACCAAATTAAACTACTACCCACCATTCACTAAGTAAATCCAAAACAACATTAAGTAAGTACATAAGTAATTACCTACCATCCAAAAAAGACTCAAATCCACTCCACAGCACACAAAATTACGTTCGTAGGGTACTTACACATTTCCACCGAGATATATCAAGGTAGCTGGAAAAGTCGCTAGGAAGTTGGTTAATTATGTAAATTGCGGCACTGGACTGAGTAATGTGTTGGATTCACTCAACCCCGCTGGTCAGCCAGATAAAACCGGGTAGGCAGCACTAACTTATTGTTAGCAACACATTACGGGCAGAAATAGGACTATAGTATAACCATTTATATTAGCAGCCCGCAATGTAACTTCAATGGTAATCGCTATCGGTTTTGGATGCCAAATGAAACCGATTCCGATTGGGTTGCGTAGTTAATTATATTTCAATGTCTCATTAAGGATATCGGTTGATCGCATTCAGTTACCGGGTGATCTGATGGTTATTTCATCCTAAATTGTGATCATTATTTTATCTAAATAAAGAAAAATAATCACAGTACTTTAATCAAGCTAACCTACTTTAACCTGTACGAATTAATGTTTAATTAAACTTTTCAGACCTTTACACAACTGTCATCTTTACGAATTTCTTAATCCGAAATCTTACTTACATATGAGCGACTTCGAGCGATCGATTGAGCGCTGGGGAAGTCATTCTTTTGGAAATCACGTTACAAAAAAATCTGTTGAATCCCTAAAACTGTAAGCTTCAAACCTAACAGACAAAACTAGAATTAAAACTATAGAACGAAGAACGAAGAGAAAGAAGTCAGGTAAGTCACAAGTGTATCCCCGATAGCGACGAATGTGTCTAATCCTGCAACACCAGTTCGGACGTACAAATACGCTATAAATTCGGAAACTTTTAGCAAGCAATTTCCTTCGGTTTACGAGAGCAAGATTCATGATTCCACCCCAAGCAGAGTGGGGAACGATTCCGTTTCAGTTTTAAACTATGCTTTTAAAAATGTACCATGCCGGTAGTGTATTGTGTCTAAAATTGATTTAGCTCTTCGATTTTATACGATTTAAGTTTCTATTAAATTGTTTTGTGCGATGCGCTTGAAGTTTATATTTAGCATGAAATTCTTTAGGTACCTAAGTATTGTAGGTATTCCTCATTTCTGGACGTATTTCATTAGGTAAACTAAGACAAGGTTTTTAAGACACCAGAGTAGTAAAACAAGACGAAAAATAATGAAAATACAGCAACATATCACACTTCATCCAGATAATACGTTGCATCTGCCAGACCACGAAATTAAAACGTAAAATTAAATATCCGGAACCCTTTTAACTTCGGGAGTTATATGCAAGAATCCGAGTGTACCTTTCAACCGCAGCCTGCTAAGAGCTGGCCAGTGAGAGCTATGTAGGTATTTTAAATTATCCGCCTCTCCAGCGGACCGCCATTAAAGTGGAGTTGGATGGACAGCTAAGCGAGGAATGAGCGAGACAGGACTGCGCTCCCCGATCGTTTTACTGCACAACGAAAACGTACAGTAAATCTAATTTTAACAAGTTTGGAGTTGGTTTAGGATTGTATCCAAAAATAAAATAAATATATATCTAATATATTTTAGCAAAAGACGCTGAAATCTGGAACTGCAGTGATTAAAGACTGATCCATATATCCACACTTTTTAATAGGTTCGAGTTTGAACTTGATAGTGAAGTTTTTCTTGATACTTTTGTGGTTTATCAATTTGTATATAAACGAAGCCACAGCTAAGCGAGAGATGACGCGGTTTACCATTAAACAGTACTGAAGGTTCGTGGCTCGGGATACGAAAGCTCAACATCATGCATTAATCAAGCCTGGGCGACTATCGTTTGTGCCAAGTATTCTTTTACGAGTTGTACTGACGCCAGATTAGTGTAGCTCGTTTAATTAATTATTACGGGTTATGGATGCGACACTTTTCTGAGATGGGTTTAAACTTTTTCCGAGCCTTTTGTTTGTTTGTGCGTTTCGTTTGCTGCGGTGAACTTGCAGATTTGAATAACGAAAAGTCGTATGTTTTGTAATACAAAAAATGTAACAGACATCTATTACATTTTAACTCTCAGTAAATATTACAGTGCCAAAACCAATCAACTAAGGTCGAAATGCACTTAACACACAAACAAAGCGACGTATAGAAACCCAAATGTCATTATCATTACATGTGTAACGGGTGGGCAGTAGTCGCATGTCAAGTGACGTCACTTGACATTAAACGTCACGATGACGGCGCAACGATAACGTTGTTTACTGCCCATGTGAGGGCAAGTCAATACTACAGTGTGTAGCCATGCGTTAGTTAAGGCGCAGGACATAGTTTGAAACTGTATTTTGTAATCAGAAAGTAAAGAAGGTAAAAATTTAAAAAGAAAAAATCTAGTGTTGTATGATTTCAGCAACTTTTTTCAATTCGTGATGGCATTTGAACATTTTACAAACTTCTTGTTCCTCTTTTCGTATGATTAATAACAAACCTGGTGTTGGAGTTTTAAAGCCGCCCATAGGCCTCTGACTTGGCTTACATGCCATCGAGAAATATATCTCAGGCATACCAGTTCCCTCACGATGTTTTGCTTCACCGTTTTTGAAGCAAGTGATAATTGCAATACGCACATGAATCCGAAAATTCAAAGGCATGCCTTGGGTTGGAACTCGAATCCTATAACTTGGCAGTCCGACGGTCACACCACTAGGCTATCAGTTTTACAGACTACACATCTAAGTTCTGCACTTGTCGCTCTTATTGATCACAGTTTTAGCGTAAGTATTATAATTATTTCAGATTACGTTTCCCTTTACACAGATGTTCGTCCTTTAGGCTTTTTTTTACTCATTTGTACTTTTCCAAATATACCTGTTAGCTTGTAGTAAAAAAAAATACTTGATAAGACTATTTGCCTTGAAATTATACCGGTAAGTGTCTCCCAAAACCAGGACATATGTTCTCCACTGTGACCACCTTACTTGCAATAAACTTGGCGCTAGTCGGCCATATCTATCGGGCGTGTCGTTTGATATTCATTACAGTTATGAATATTAGCCGCGTAACAACTGTAAAATATTACCGTGTTTTATTTTACGATCAATAATAACTATTTCATGAATAATAAACGGGTCTTGACTTGCTATATTGGTGGGTAGTTGGATTATTATAGTATAATCGTAATTGAATATGTTCTGCATTTAATAAGGCTTAGTTAATACCGTTTGCTTTGTGGTAACTTCCATCTGCGTTTAACTGCTGCGTTTCCTCCCATGAGTGCTTGTAAGGAATTATATTGGGTAGATATTTAGCATAAAACCTATAGCATTGCAGTAAAATATTAACTAGGGTGAGTTAATACTTTACTGCAATGGTATAGGTTAGTGAGCCGACTAGAACAGTTGTAATTGAGTCATTTTTAGCACGAAACAGTCCAAAGTTGTATACATAGTAAGTATCTACGTGCTCCAGTACAACACTGCTTTCTAGTATTCCCAGTTAATTTTACTTTATTCGATGCAATAAAACAAGATGGCAGCTAGCCAGCCGAAAAGCCAAAACAACAAAATTTACAACATAAAAGTTTGCGTGTGAAGGAACAATTAAGTGACATAAGTACATTCGCTTTGTTGATTGCCAACATCGAGTATAATTAACCCGTGCTGTCTTACTTTGCACGTTTGCACTTAGGCTTGTTTTCATTTTTTCTATATGAAGACTTATTACTTGCAACGTTGAAAGCATTTTGGCAAATACACTTAAACTTTGTAGATACATGTTGATGATACTATATTTTCTGGAATAATAGGCAGTATTTCAATAGCTTGATGAGATTCATCTGATTGAGGATAGTTAAGCTTGTTCGAAAGACAGAAAGATGGTAGATGGTAGAAAGACAGCTACAATCGTACTTGAGGATACTGAAATTCCATTCAAGCTCGACGTAACACGGACGGGACGTATGTAAAGTTGTGAATTAATTACGGTAAGTCATTCATGAATGACGAAGGAACCACCATACCTACTTATATTTCACAATGAAGTTATATAAGCACGAACGTAACTCGGTCCATCTGTAACGTTTTCACGGCTAAAGCACTGAACCTATTTTTGTATTTGATAGATAGGTAGTTTGAGCTTCGAGGGAGGATAGAGCAACGCTTTAAAAAAAACACAAAAAAAATTCTTTTAATTTTTTTTTTTTTCCCTAAATTTTTACGAGGAAAATCCGAAATCCACGCGGCCAAGTCGTTAGTTTATAATAAAAGGTGTCAATTTATCGAACGTTTCCTCCAAACACTATTTTCCACCCCAAGACGTGGTAATAAATTCATGCCACACGTTCGTGTCGCGTGCGTCGCTAATTCGTGTTGGTGTCGTGTCGTCGTGTTGACCGCACGAGTGCTCACGATCACGCGCCTCCTCTTAATGACGTCGCTGATCAAGGCTTCGGGATGTGGCACACTGGAGACGTGAGCGAGAGAGAGTAAAACCACTACTAGTTTTAAGAATGTTGTCTTTAAGGCTAGATTTACTATACTATATATCTATATATCTATCTATATACTATTTTTTTTTAAGGATAGATTAGACAAAGAAACAAGTAAAAAGGTCTAATTTCCAGAATCAAAAAAAAATTTTTTTTCATAACACATCTAAATTCTTATAATATATATAAGGTATTGGTCTTCCTTAAAACTTTACTATTAGAGCGAGAATTCGCTAAAAGCATCAACAGCTTACTAATTCCTAACCAAAGCAAACATTACAAGTATTGCTGTCTCCAATCCCACAACAACTAACACTAAAAGCACCTCATGCTATTTCAATTCCTGGGAACTTACTTAACAAATCCAACATCCAGGTAGAGAGAAAATCGTCGCGTCTATGTCCTGAGCTTTAATTTGCCGCGTCAAGAGGCTGTGTTTACATGAGCTGCTCCTAAACACATCTGAGTAGATGTAGAAAGAATAGACGACACGACTTCTTGCTACTAACTCTTATGAATATGTAAGTAGGTGTGCGGGTTACATGTTGAGTAAGTTATAAGAGTGAGGTGTGGTTTGAGAATACTTATGACTTCGTATGGGATGTTTTTCAACCCTCCGACGCGAGAAAATGCACCATTTGCGTGCAAGCTCCACGAAATAAAAAATCTGGTGCCACCAAGTAAATGGAATTTATATAAAAATGAATGTTCACCATGAATTCGTCTTTGACATCAAAGACAATAACGCTTTAGAATTTCACTGGAACCTTCAATTTTATGGTTTAGCTGATATTGGCGCCCAACGCTTTCTGAACTGCTATAAAAACTGGGAAAACATTCTTACTACCCTCCAAATCTTATACCTGACAATATAAAGCCAATAAGAATCTTGGAAAGGAAACTAATAATGTTAGAGTAAGTCCAGATCGATCGGTTGTTACGTGAAGGCGATCGTCGAACGAATCCAACTCAGTAATGACGTTACGCAGTTTACTGGCCGAAGGTGGGAAACAAACAAGGTAATGCACGTACAATCAACTAAGTTTGTATCTTGTGATATAGTAGAAAAGTTATTGGGTGTTGGGGATAATGCGATGTTGATGAACGAATCTATTGGAGGGTCCTGATGTTTCATACATATTTATCAGCTGCCTTCATTTAACGAACTAGCATAGAACAAGGAAATTACTATCTTAAAATAATGCCTAAGTTTCGATATTTCTAGTATTTTAGGCATTCCTGCACCTGTTGACAGTGAATATTTTATTACATAACAAGATAACTTTTTCGACAAAATGTATACGAGGTACCGCATAAAGAATTATCTGGGAAGAGAAAATGCTTTGAATACATCGCGAATGCCGAACGCCACTTTTAATACGTTATTTCAATGTGGACTCATTTAAACTTCACTTATACTTGACGTGACGAGCTGGAAATACCTACAAAAATATGTTCAACAATAAAAACTGTTTACATTTTTAAACTTCCTTATTAGTCACATCTCGCAAGTTACACATGCAGAATACAACCCGCATAATGCGTTAAATACACAGGCTTAAGTCAATTATCGTGCAAAACATGTCATAATAAACATAAGCGAACAAAAGCTCCGGGAACGGGTGTAGACGGGCGCGAAATTACTAACATGTGTTTGTGTGAGTGAGGCTGAATAGCGTAAGCGACACTTTCATCCAAACTGCACTTCGGATATTAAAAAAGGTACCATAGACAATTTTATAATATGTAAATTTTTATTTTGATATTGATAAGTTTAGCGGATGAAAGGTTTTAATTTAAAATGGAAATTGTATTGATTCAGACTACTGTATTTTTGATGTGTGCACTAACATATTTTATTTTACTTTGTGTTTTAACCAAAAATATAAAAATATTGGATTGTTAAATTTTCATTTTGCTGTAATAAATATAATATGCAAAATACGACGTCAAAATGTCATTTATGGCGAGCACTTTTCCCTATATGAACGGTAGACGGAACCCTCATTTTTATATGTAACGTGAATGGTTTGCACCTCATCAGGATAATGGACACTTCAATACAAACATTGCAGGCAGTTTGCGACCGCGTCGTTGCTCCTGTATCAACGGAAAACCCGATTGTACGAGGCTACCTACATGTGAAAAGTACCGGATTGTTTATTCAACTTCATATATTTATCGGATTGCGAGATTTTTTAAACAAAATGAATGCATTTTTATTGAAGAATAATTCGGAAAGTTGGTTAATGGATATTCGCAATTTCTGACAACGGTGACTGACGTATTTCGGATTGCTGTGATGGCGATCGAAGTGAAATGACTGACAGGCAACAAACAAATATGGCACCAAAAACAATACTCAATACTTATTTTTCTATTACGCTAGAAATAAAAGCTTTTTTTGTAGTACAGATTTATGTCAATACCTACCTACCTAATCCTTGTGATTACGACAAAAAAATATAATTAAAAAGTGATTATTTACAGACAGAATTCACACTTCTTCTCGCTAGACACTTGTAATTGCTACTATCTAATGTACCTGCAGGTTTATGGCGTCATCTTAAATAAATTCGCAATAAGAAATCAAATCACGTTTCCACATAAAAACGTCTAATTCTCATCACGGAGTTTCCAAGTCCATCCCTCAAAAAGTCTTAAACTCCTCGATTGTTGTGTTAATTAGAATTCGTGAGCAATACTGCCTGTTTAAAATAAAATAGAAGAAAAAAACAATTCTAAAATTACTTTTGTTTGGGGGGAAAATGCAAAAAATCTTTCACGAGTTTTAATTAAGATGTTGTAGACTTGAAGGTAGGTAGTTAAACTTTGAGACAAAAAAAATGGTATTACCTTTTTCAGAAGGGATCTTTTTTTCTGCACAGAACTGAATGCTAAAATTTGGTAAGGCAATGATAATGTTGGCTTGCAAGTAGGTTTCGTCTAGTATTTCCATGCATGCGGTTTTCTATACTCATTGGAGGAATCGTCTGTCTAGATACTTCTTAACATACTTCATTTGTAATTGGAGGTAGGAATTCATTGGTGGTAGGAAGTGACCATATACCTGAAGTACAGTATAAATAAGTAACAGTATTATGTCTTCATAGAAACCAGCCGAAACGACGCGCTTCCAAATCTCAGTGCAGATATTATTGAGTTTGTCTGTCCGTATGTTTGCTACGTTTTCACTCTTAAACTACAAAACAGAGTTTGATAAAACTTAACAGGGCTACTTGGCTCGCTAGGTACTTGGAAAAGGACAGGGATACACTTGTCAATCAATCTGCCTAGCCTTTTCCCAGCTATGTTGGAGTCGTGTTCCAGTCTAACCGGATGCAGCTGAATAGCAGTATTTACAGTGCGCAATAGTCTCGAGTGCGTAGCAGTTACGCACGGACGCGGAAGGTTTATCTACCGAGCAGCCGTAGGTAATTATTTCAAAGTCACTGCTAAGACATAATACTGTTACTTTATTATACTGTGCCTGAAGGTATTTATCGATACCACCACTCATAGCACCATTACCGTCCCCTTTCGTCTGTCGACCTTTGCAACTAGGACAGGACGATAAGGAGTAAACGCTGACATTAAAATAAAATTAATGAAGCGTTTCGGTTTGTACATAACAATTTCTACATTATTTAAGGCAGTTGGGGCGTAGTTAGTAAAGATGTAAGGAAAAGGTCCCTTGGGTAAGTGGTCAAGTGAAGACCTTCAATACGAGACTCGCTTATTAATTAAAGCTTCGTTATGCTCTCATGTAGGTATAATTATATACGTAGCTATTCATTAGTTAATTATGAGTGTCCATGGAGTTTCATGCCTGCTACTACACGTTGGAATGGGGAACTAGCTTCGTTTTTCTGACTGTCCGAAAGCTTTGACAATTCAAAAGTGTCTGTAAATGGTTTGGTTGAAATAAATGCGCTTGAGTTTAATTGGAACAAAGTAATTTTAAAAGCCATTGATGCCCAATGAGCTCTTCCGTTTATTTTTATTTTTTCCTTTCCACTCTTATAGATAATATATATAATAGTTAGTTATATACACATCATTTAGACAGTATCAGATTATAGTAGTAGTAGTACAATATACGTTGTTTAAAAATAAAGTTGATCACTAAGACAAAAGAATAAAAAAAATTGAAAGCACAAATATCTTTTTCATATTAGGTACGTAGGTATTTGGCAACGGAAACCACTCAAATCTATTTACCAACATCATTGTAGCCTGTAATTGGGTTATTTGAAATAAATGCTTTGAGTTTGATGGAACTCTACCTCATCAAATTACCCAATACTTACCTACATAATGATAAAATATCAAGTGACGGAACTCAATTAGTCCTACCAAATAATTAAGTACCGAACATCATTTTCGAAACAACCTGTCACTAACAAAATTAATATAACAAGCGACAGGCAAAAATAAAAGGAGGGTAGTTATACAAATAATCCCCGAGGCAAGAGAAGATGAAAGTGGGCAGTCAATATGGCGCTAATGGATGAGAAGAGCCCGCGAAATAATCGACGTTTTTACTGATAGGGGTATGGATAATATGGATAACCGTTCGTTTGTACAAGCAAATCTCTTTATCTTTTGTAGCCATAATATTTTCATTTTGTTCGGTATCGTATTCGCAGTATTCGATAAGATTTAGATTTGATTAATTATCTTGTCATGCATTTTTATTCATATGTTGGTAACGTCTGTATGTTTTAATGCAATTCCTTTTTATCTACAGCAGTAACTCATATTATGCATTAATGTAAATATTTTGAGAAAGTATATGGCAATATATTAGTTTTGGATGTCATGCTTTTAATGCGAAGAGATAATCTGATTAATGTTCGATATTAGCTTACAATTTATGGTAAACGCCGGTATAAAGCAGGTGTAGCTTTAGACAATGTAGTTTGCAGTAAAATCTAATAGCAACCATATTACTTCCGGGAATAATTAATAGTAAAACTGACTACATATTAACGCGTTGATACTTTATGAGACGATAAAGAGATAGGAAAGCTGGATCTACATCCTTAGAATGTTTTTCATATTTAATTTAATGAATACCTACGCAATGGAACATAACATAGGTTACTCCTGGGTACATTCTGAAACCAATAGATAATACTTAATACGAAATTCAAATTCCGCGGGCAATTCTCCTTAATTAGGTAGGTACCACCTACCACCTACTTATCTCTAAAAAAATACTATTGTGGGTACATACCTACAGCAATTAACACGCCAACAAAGTCCATAGACGATATAAACGAATTAAAAAAATAATGGCCAAGAGCGATCAGTAGCGTGTTGGATCATCGTTTATTTGTCCCCAAACGCTAATTTAACAATTTTGATATACGGAAACACAGACCTCCCAGAAATGACCAAAACAAAACAATTGTGTTAAAGTGTCTCTGGCTCGAAAGATGGTTCAGGCTGTTTACTGAACAAGTGTTGTTTTTATGTTTGCATGGGACAGACGCTAAATTCCGTTGTCTTCAACTGAAAATTCGTTTGAAAACTGATCAGTTTTAGTATGTACATGAAGCATTATTTATCAGAGCTGAAATAGAATCCAGTTCTGATTGATCAGGCTGACTCTCTAAGCTATCATTGAGCAACATTAAATTCGCATCAATTTTTTATTTCCCGTTTCTTCACTGAATTAAAGCATTCTTTGTCTATAAACAAAGTGGGAGTATCCAAACAAAACAGCAGTCGTCGATACTTCGTCCGATCCTTATCGAGATTAATGGGGTTACTTTCGAAACGGTATCGAGATAATCCCAATCCAATTTCGATTCAAGTACAGCCCTACAGCTGAGAGGGCCAATCAAAAATGATTATACGCGGCAGATGTCTTTATAATTTGTAATAGAGATATTCTTAGTTAATGCTGGATTGTTATTCGATTGTAGTCTAGTTTTATGATCATCATCAACCAAAATATGATACGTGTTAGTTAAGTTTCCAGTCAGTAAATCTGGTTCGGAAAATCGGCCATAATGGCTGCAAAACCTGTAATTTGAACCGATATGCAAATTAATTACTATATGGAAATATCAATTATATTATTAAATGTCGTTTAACCTATATTGCCAGGCGGTTCCAGGAATGGTAGGATTACCATAGTGTATAAAATGTAATTATAGTTAGGCGTTTATTTCGTGAGTAGGTATGTAGGTTTTAATAAACAACGAATCTCTCGGGGAACTATTTAAAAAGATTAATATTATGACGGTATGCCAATTAATTTATGAAAATACTATGTAAGTACCTAAGTAAGAAAATATCGAAGTACATCTTTTTAGTAAAAATAAGTGATTACTAGAAATAAAGATAAAATAGATCAACCATTTTTCAGATTATCTAAACTACATACATATTTTATGGGGTACTGTGCTGTGTTAAATGTTACAACAAAATACCTTGTGATATATTACAATTAAATGACAGATAAATAAAAACCCAAATAAAAAATACACTTTTTAAACGAGCATATTACAAATTAGAGGATTATAATCCAGATAAGGATGCTTGGAAACATGCTGGTCCTGCTCCATAGGACAATTTAGAGTCTAGACAAAATCAAACTGGTTGCTAACTTAATTGTATATTTATTTATTTTTTATGACATTGATTTTACATTCTGTGATTACTTCCTCTCACACACTGACTTATTAATTGTAAAATGGCCTACTTTTACAATTTTTTAAAATATTGAGCACCATGTATCTATCGCATAATTAGTTTTCTGTCATTGCTTCATTTGTAATTATTTTTACCTTAATTTTATTCTAGGTTCATCATCTTCACATATAATTAAATAATGAATGTATACAAAATATTGTAAAACATTTTATCTACTCTCATATCGTAATATTCGAATTATAAACTTCAAAACGATTTTATATTGACATACTTTATAAACACAATACCGAAATTTAACAATAGAATCATATTATAACACCTTTACCCTAACAAAATAATGTTATAAAACATTTTTTTTTTAAAACAATTCGGTTTTTAAACACACACTCGTATTTTGTTACCCCTCTCTTTATGCAACAGTTTCATAAACTACTATTAAAAGAGTAACGGTGGAGTTTCTTGCCCATTCTTCTCCATACGAAAACTACCATTTGGAAGACTTTAAGATTGACTAGAATCAATTCTATTTTTTGTAAATTTTAATGTTCAAAAGTGACTTTTATGTGCCTAATTGAAATACATTATTTCACTGTGACTTTGACTCGAACGCTTTGTCCTCCATTTCTAGGTTCATTTCAACGATTCTATATAAAGTACTTCGTAATACTATTAGTTTGTCAAACGTGCCACTTGAATTAATAGTTATAACTACAACAAATTCTAACCCTCAAATACTCGAACAAAAAAGTCACAAGCTGCGCTAAATAAAGAACACTGATACTAAAGAACGTTGCGTGTTCGCGACACTTGAAGCCTACATTGCATTAATTAATTTGAAGTTTTCCATATCCCAAACTTCCAGTGTTAATTGCGCTTTTGACTGCTGTTACCGCCACTTCCTGGATACGTCGTAACGACGTACTATTTGATTACCTTGGGGCTCCAGTGGTATAAAATTATGGGTCGTTAAACAAATTTGATGGTATGATATTGAAGTTTGTCATCAATTCCTTTGAAAAGCTTGCAAATTACTTACGTGTCTGTGGTTAATAATCTGCTAACTCATGCCAACTAACATTAACATTTCAGTTACTCACAGTGCTAAGTGCCATTGTAGTTTCCATTGATTAAAAACATGGCCCTGACAAAATATATCATCGTCATACATATTTTCGCAATTCAACTCAGAATGTTTCGTTATCGGCACTTCCACACGTTAATAAGAAATTACACGCATACAAGAACATGAAGGAACAAATGCTACATCGTCAATCCCCCCGTGCGTCATTTTATCGAGGACGGTGGGAGGCTTGCGGGCGGTAAATCATACGGCGTCATCCAATCTGCATCGGAGGGGCGCCTTAAGTGCCGGCGGCTGCGGAGGGTTGAGGTACGTTACTGCTATCATGTCCCCGATACCGTTAGGTACGTTGTATTTTTTAATTTTGGTATGCATGATGTGTGTCGTCAGTTTTAATGATGAAATATTTGGGGAAGCTGTGAAGGTTTTCGACTTAATATTTTTCGGAATATATCCGGAAAGGACTGAATGTTGATGACTTAATTTTACTGTGCACGATGCGTATTGATAAAGCATGCTAAAGCAATAAAAGTGTTATTTAACAAAACAACCGAAGGTACCGTGCTTATTAAAAGTCGTGTAGACTATCAAATTTATCTAAAGCCTATAAATATTATTTACATTTTTAGCCAGCAGCGTTTTTCGTACCTCTATCCAAAAGTGCACCTTCCTGCATTAGCCTTAAAAAATTACCCACCCCAGTATCCTACCAGTACGCGTCAGGCGACAGGTGTTGCAGTGACTGGCTTTCGTCGCAAGCACTCTATTTTTTTTCCGAGACCCATTATCCGTACTTCCGGATGCGTTGTCTATTACCCGAGAAACAAAATAAATGCCGAGCCAGAAACAATGTGTACTTTACTCAGCGATAGTATTGTTTAATGGAACCAGCAGCTGCTCCGATAAAATAGTGAATATTAAACTATGAAGGAATTGTTGTGTTTTATCACCTGTCGGTCGATTCTGTAAAAATATTAACGTGAAGCTTAGGTGAAGTGAGCTGTCACTGCCACAGAATCGACCGGCAGGATGCTAGGGATTAACACTATTGACAGCTCACTTCACGCTCACTTCACCTAAGTTTCACGGTGATATTTTTACAGAATCGAACGGCAGTAGATCTATCAGAAAAAGCTAATCCTACCTCATTTCGCGTTCAAATAGGGAACACAAAAAGCAGGAATTAAACTCAGTGTACACGTGGTAACTTATTAATTATGTACAATAAAATGTCTCAAATTTAAAATAATTGCAAAACCAATCCCTTTATTGAATTTGTAAGCTTACGAAACCGATATATTTTATTTGTGTCCCAGCCACCAGGCAGGGCCACCACATAATTTTTCTTCAACTTATTAAAGCCTTTTGAATTTTGTATAAAGTTTGCAATAATAATCGATGGCGGGAAGTTACCAACTTTTGTATTAACTGAGCAATGCCAATAAAACACGAGTGACGTTAAAGCGCAATGTGGAAGTTGAGCGGCGGTCAAAAGTTATGACGAAATGATGGCCCCACTGAATATTTCACGGTAATTCCTCCTTTGTTATACTTTAGTATCCTTATTATCTCAAAGTAAGTCTTGTCTTCACTAAAACACACACTATATAGCACTTATCTGTGTATCCATTATAGTATATTGTACTTATATACCTTTTATTTGCACCAAAGACAGCCCCATTTTATGTCCAGAGAATCACTGTCCATTCCAAGGTTGCCTGGAAGAGATCGCAGTAAGCGATAAGGCCGCCAATTGTATATTTTGTAGTGTATTACTTTTTCTTTATCTAATTATAATCTGGTGTACAATAAAGTATATATAAATAAATAAATAATAAATAAAACGGACTTCCATCAGGAATACAAAAATAGAAGAAATAAGTAAAAACGAAAATTAAACTCGAGAGTAATTACGTCGTAGCGAAGTCGTAGACGGTTCGTAGCGCTGTAGCGCTCGCGTAGCACGTCTACGAAATGGTCAAAACGAGGTAAAAAACTATTCTGTCAGCACTGTATTGGATAGATACGTGCAAACTGTGTTTAATTTAAACAAAATGTATCAACAGAAACAATTTACAAACTAATTAACAGAAGTTAGAGCAACGTGCAGTCACAAAACACCGTATTTTATGACTGCAAAGCTACGTGCTTTACCTTAACACATAAATATGATGAAATTGTACCAGAACCTGCGGAAACACATCCGTGAATAATACTGAACTCACTTAAATATCAACTTCATAACTTACAATACAGACTCGTTGGTCAACAATAAAGTGTAAAAATAGCGAGGCTATCACTCGTGGACCAACAATTATCAAGTGAATAATTTAATTAAAAAGTTGCGAGTCAACGCTAGCGCGACAACGGACCATGACAGCGATAAATAAAATTATTTCCCGAGCAATGGGAGTAAAAAAAAGCAAAAATCTGGAACCGCATGCAGTTCGCTAGTTCTGCGTGGAATGGAAACAGCGTCGGTTGTTGTTTGCGGTTATACTGCACCGAAACTGCTGCAATGGAAGTGGTTCAGCAACGAATGGAAAGATTCAATGTAAATACAGACATTGTGATTTCTATTTATTTGAATGCGAAAATATGGCTTCTGCGTTCGAAAGAAGCTTGTTGTTGGTGGCTGTAGGATTTAATGGAAGGCATTCATTCAGAGCAAAGAAAATGAGTATTATTATAGTACATTTTAGTATCGTCGACTTTCAACTGTTGCTTTTACCTTTAGGCGCGGGACGTTCACTAGTGGCGAGAAGCGCGGGTGTAGCGACGGCGCACTGTGATCGAAAAAAGGCTCTTGAAGACATTGGAGCTTAAATTTTAAAGTGTCAGTTTTTTGCTTGAAATGTATTCTAATAGCCATATTATGCATAAATAAATCAAAGGATACAATCTGGATAAAATAATGATAAGAATAACTAATGCATAATATTGGCTATTAAAAGCCATTTCAAGCAAAACATCGACACTTAAAAATGTAAGTTCCAATGTGTTCGAGTCTCTTTTCGATCCACAGTGCGGCGTGGCGCGGGCGTTGCACCACCTTTTTCACATTTCATACAAAATGTATAGGAATGATCTAGCGCGGAACATACACGCAACGTCCGCACCGTCACCTCGCCCGCGCCTCGCCTCATGTGTAGTTCCGCGCCACGTCGTTCCTATACATTTATTTGTATTAAATGTAAAACGGGCGGCGCAACGCCCACGCCACGCCATGGCCACGGCCACGCCCGCGCCACGACCACTCCGCTGCAGCAGGTAGTAGATAAAACGTTAATGACGCGCTTCCTAAAATAATAAATAACTTCGTTTTTTGAATCGATGAAAATAACATCGACCTACTTAAAAATACGTTGGAAGTTATAGACTCCTTAAGTGGACAAACTATTACGACGCATAAACAGCTTAATTTCCCGCAGAAAAAGGCAGACTTTTATTTCGTTTGAGTACTTAAACGGCGGCAAAACTAAATCGCCGTGCTCGCTTCCTAGGAGCACTACGTAAACACCCATAAAGGTTGTAACTGGGCGCAGACCGACCGCAGCCGTATCCTGCGCCGAGACAGCAGCTGTAGGCGACAAAAGGCGCAATTAATAGTAAACAAGCGTAAAACGGAACGGGGCGGTAAGTAAAGTCCGCGTCCATTAGCAAACCGAGTAAAAACACTTTAAACGCCCTACACAAAACAGCGCAACAATTTCGCGGCAATGCCCGCCAAGCGACGCGTTAACGCGTCTGATTTAACTTTATTTTTTCGCAACATACACAAATAGAAACGGGGAAATATTCTATGCGGTTCGTCTAACGCGCTCACTGTGTGGCTATAACTTGATTTCGCGCCCTGTTCTGCGGTCCGGAATCGACGCCGCCTAAATTGAAAAGTTAGGATAGCTGTCTGAAAAACTTTCTGCGTGTATATAAGATAAACTTTCGAGGACCCATGTTTTAATTTGAAAGATCATATTAAGATTTATAACATGAGGATTCTTTGCGCCATTAACATTTTAAAAGAGCATTTTAAAGTACAGTTAAACCCTCTTAGCAGTCTGCTTCTGTACGATATAATTTTAAAAGCCTTCTGCATAGCATTTTATGCGGAGATAAAAGTGTTGTACCGATAAGTATAAAATAAGAGTTAAGAGCGCGGCAGGCATCCCTGACGCCCCGCATGCCAGACATAATTTATTTGTCGAGTCTGTGGACCTCTAACATAATTCTTCCACCGTGCCTGCCAATTTCTAATGGATATTACAATTTACCTTCTTCCAATAAATCATCTGAGAAAAGGAAAGTACAGTACGCTCCGCTCTAGCGTTGTTACTATACATACAACGTCCATTTATGCTGAGAGCGAAGTTCATAATTCAGAACATGTCCTAAACGTAAGAAGGATAAAAAAGTAAGGGTCAGGAATATAAAGTGGTAAGACTGCCTCGCACATTTTTACCTCCTCTTTTTGGGTGCATTACATATGAAAACCTTTAAAAAAAAATCGCTATTATACTAACTTCTCCATTTAAACTTCAGTCAGCAGTAAAACATACCAGAGTATGATCATTTAACATTTATAAAAAGCTTATTATTGTAGGTAAAGTACAATTAAAATCAAAACCCTAACCCTTATTGTCTGGATGACAAAATTAACAATGGACATGCCTAAAGCTCACCTTCACAGACACAAATATAAGTTAATTCTCATTATCTTCAGATACAATAATACAACACGTAGGCCAAGATAATCCTAGTTCTATTCAAAGGTTTCAACTTATCACGTCTGGCAACAACTACAACAAGATTATCGGGAGCAATAATCCCGAATTTACATTTCATGCGAGTTGAATTTAAATGCACATAGCCTTTTAAAACGTTTACCTAATGTTATATAAAATTACGACCGACCATTTAGAGCTGTTAAACTGATTTACGTTACTTTATAATTATTTATTCTATGAAAATTCTACGTTTGAAATCGTAAAGCTTGGCTTGGCGTGCGGTGGGTTTAATTCATAATGTAAAATGCATTCATATAAAAAATTACTTCGTAGAATTGCGTGTATATCATCATATTCATATTCGTCGTGTGTTTATTATCCATTACTGTATTACATTTTATTATCCGTTCTGTAAACCAAACAGGTAATAAACTGGCTTGTAACTTTTATAGTGTCAAATGTATACGTACGTTCTTAAGTAATTATACTTTTATGTTTTACATTTCTATAGTTAGTACAAATTGTTGGAGCAAAAGTATGTTACGGGGTTGATAGAGTTGGGACCTCAAAAATTGTTATTTATGGGGTCCAAAAGCAAATCCGCCACTGTTGGTCTAATTTTAGACCAACAGTGGCGGATTTGCTTTTAGACCCCACATTTGTTGGTTTTATAAAATTGAACCTGCTTTTTTAATTCAGTTTAACCTAGGTATTAAAACAGCCAAAATAGCATAATTTAGTATGTGTAAGCTAACGAAGGTACACATGCCAAAATAGCCTGGAACAAAAGTAACATTAAAATATCTGGCAACACCGTGATTTTAGCGGGATCGGCGGCGCGGCCCATCAGACACATTTTTAGTGACCTGACAAGGGTTACCGGACATCATTCGGTACAATTTACGAAAATAAAATATATAGGGAGGTAAATCGATCGTATCAGGCGTCGGCGAGCTCACAACGTTATTCCATTACGTGGGGTGGGAGCAGAATATCAAATGAGAGTTGACCCTTATATCTCGTGACTCGTCACTGGCCGCTATAAGATAATTGGACGATGGATATTATTATTTACTCTGGGATTTGCTCTCAAATATGACACATTAATTGGTGACAGTATGGAACTTTATTTGTTGGAAATTGTTTGAGCGTGGTATAATTGTTGCAGCTTCTTGGGTGATTTTTTCTGTAACACACTGCTAAAATCCAGTTAAGATCTGTTACATTTCAGTAAATCAGAACTGATTTACATCTGTTCCGTATAACTCAGGTTTGTTCTTTTGTACTGATGACAGTCGAATGGCCGATAATTAATAATGATATGCTTAGGCGCCCGAAAAATAACAGGACAAACATATCTCGACAGTTGTTTTCACAACTGTTTGTCAGTCGTTTTGCCATTTGGGCCAGAGTGTATCCGCATCATAGTTGTAAACTAACAACCAAAACCATACAACCAGGTAAACCACCAGGTAACCAGGTATAGGTATTCATATATATTTTATCTGTGCTGGTACAACGTATTCCACATGTAGGGATTTCAGCAACGACATTGACATTGGGTGGTCTAGTCTTAGCTTTGTCCCAAAAACGTTGTTTACCAAAAAAACGTTAAGCTTTTTAAATATTGTAGTCTGACTTTTTAACCCAGTGATTTTAAAATTTTCCTTCATCAGTAGCCCTTGCCCATTTTGGGCGACGCTCCACCTACGCAACCCATTTTCTGATAATATTACAAATAATTAGGATAAAGAATTGGGTAAAAGGAGACCTTTGTTAAAATAAGTATATAATGTAAGGTTATTAAGAGCAAATTTTCTTAAAGAAGCTTTAAATAACCAAGTTTTATGACAGGCCCATTGCTCTGTGAGATCTATTAAGAAATATTACCCGTGAACAGACGAAAAAATGTGTCTGTTTTTTGTCAAAGTATAACCGAACATACCTATTCGGCTCGCGTCAATTATCAAAGGAATATTATGACTATCTCATCTCTATCCCTTTCTCACATTAAGTAGATCGTATAACACCATCTCGTTTGGGACATGTCGCCGCATCTTAACGATTCAATTCTGCCAACGTAACCGCAGACAAGACTCAGTAGATCGGGTGGGAATAAATCTAACCGCACACTCTCAAGTCACTGAGGGAAATCTTGAATGTCCAATCGGAAGTCCTATTTGCGCCTAAAGCGTTTTTACTGCGTTTATGATTACGATACTTCAACTTAATGATCGCCATAATCGTTTAATTAAAGGCGCTGAAAGCATTACCTTAATGCTTTCCACGGGAGGGTAATAACTTACGAATGATTAAATTCTGAAGTCGACGAAGTGTTTTGACTGCACCTTTCATAACAAAGGCACGTCGATATTTTTACACCATCATTAACGAACTTTTGAGCGGAGAAACAGTTTAAAGTTTTACACAGAGAAGGTTTAATACAAAATGGAGTCTGGACTTGGTTCTACTTTAGCTCAGCTAACAATAATGGGTAGCGCTTTATCACTATTGGTGTCTTAGCATTTATCCGCAGCGGCTGGCCGTAAGGCTGGATCACTAGAGACGCAGGTGTGCTAAGACTCCGTCCAGTTGAAACTGATAATTTTGCTCTACTCCCTCTGAGCTTTATACAGACGAATTTAGCTAAATTTCACTAGAAAGGGTCGGAGGGTTAGCTCAAGTTTAAGCACTTGACAAATTGGAAATTTCGCAATTCAATAGAAAAGATCGATTGCCTCTTTTGTAAGGAAATGATTTTCGAAATAGTATTTATGTAGTAGTTGGAATGCAACTACGCTGCTAACTACGCTGTTACAACAAACAAAGCTTGATTGACATAACACGCGAATTGCATCTTGATGTCGCAGTCATATCAAAAACATGTGCATATTTCAACATATTCAGCATTTCGCTTGCATATTCAATCTGATGTACGCAATGCTGTTACAAAAATTGTCCGTAGGCGATTTTTGATCCTAGACTATATTCAATTTTATTTTTAGTATATTTTTGCATGGTTGTCGAAACCGCAATATGGTCATGTCAAACTTCCCATGCTAATAACCGTTACGTTTTTTTATGGAACTATTATTTAAAAAAAACGGTCTAAATGAATAAAAACTCAACTTAATCGCTGTTTTGCATTTCCAAATCACTGCACATTTAAAACCACAGAAAATCCCATCGAATAATCAGTTCAGTTTATGAGGAGGGCCGTGAACGGTTGCCTTTGTGTGTGTAGATTGATAAATGCGCGGAAGCACTCGGCGCCTAATGAATGGGGTGTGGCACGCACGCTGCATGCCGTTGCAGTATCTGCAATCCTTGCTAACTGCACTGCCATAGCGCAGCACTGAGATATTTACGATTTTCGCGCTAACTCAACCGTAAACACGGTTGCAGGTGAAGAAAGGGTTAAATGCTGGACTTTAGTTAGAAAAGGGACACCTATATTTTTATTGGAAGGTTTTTTACTAGATTCATGTTATTACTACAATAAAAGGACGATTTTAACTTTTAATCAGTTTATTAGTATTGCTTGTCAAAAACTTCTTCCTTTGATCCGCAAGTAAAAGCATTGAAAATATTCTTGAATTTCAAGATCATAAAAGCGCATGCAGAGTCTGTAAAAAACTAAAATATGAATTGATTAAATCATAAAAAACAAATTGTTTGAACTTAAATTACTTATAATGTGTAGAATATGAAAATGAGCTCAAATGTAAGATTTTACTATGATATTTCATAACTGCACGTAAACACACATATAGTTACAACATTTTACTACATGAATGAAATTAATGAAATGCTTTAGAAATGGGACGTGGATAAAACGAAAAGGAATGAGACCGTCCACTAACAACTGTTTTCAATATAAACGTTAAAACAATCAGCACGGAAACGAGGCATCCCTTGATACCTCGGACATTAAAACGAAAAGCAATTTCGCGAGGAGAACACTTGTACCTAGCTCCCATTCGACCAGACAACCAGGCGATTCATTTCCCTGATGGCCAGCCATTACAACGGTCAAGATGGATGGATAACAAACCAGCAATTACACTATAAACACAATGACAATCGAATGTTTTCACTAATTGAAAACACCACACATGGATCGATTCATTTGAGAGCACTATATGAAATGAAAGTTGGACATGCCGTGGCGTGACGCGACATCTGATATATTACCTCCATTGACTTTACGAGCGGTGGTGACGTTTATTAATCTACTAGGTCACCTACAAGCTTATGCGTATGCGAGTATTAATCGAGGACTTTACCGGACGCATTACGCAAACAATTGACACAGTTCAATCCAAAACAAATGTTGAATTCAAGAAATAGCTTCTTATTAATGGTTCACTTACAGAAACCAGAAGTAGCTACTAAATGTGGGGAAAACACAAAGAGCCCAGAAAATAATGAAGACTAATTTAACAAGACCGTCATGAAAAACGAGAAAGACAACAAAAAGTGTTATAAACGCTCACGAGTGAGTAAAACTAAAACGATAATGGAGGAATTAGCGAGTTCGCGTCACTTGGCAAAGAATCCTAATCATAATAACTCAAGATCGTATCGCGAGTAAAAGGCGATGAACAAAAGGCTGCGGAGCAACAATGGCGCCCAACGCGGGGCCGAGAGGCGCGCTAACAAATTACCAGCCCGCAGATAACTAAGCAATATTAAATCATAGTAATTTGTGGTTGCAAGACGCAGCCCCTTTTTCGCCAAGATATTTCGCCAAGCCCGAAAAAGGGCTAAAATATTTTTGGTACTTTTTCTTTCGCTGATAGGTAGCAGATAAGAGTAACTTTTCTCAATTCTGATAAAGCAATGAGTAGCTTAATCGTGGGTCTGCAATATAAAAGACGTATTCAAATCAGTCAAAACCTAACATCCGGTGGTAGTTGGCAACTCAGCGTGAAACTGCAATTTCGTCGCTCATAAAACAGGAAACTGGCGGCGTCGGCGTCGGGCGGGTTTCAGTGCAATCGCATCTTTTCACTCGGCTCCTTCGGCGGCGCATTAGCAATTCTAACCGTCGCAATAGTTGCTCGGAAATTGTAATATTTAGTCTTAATAAAGCCATTCGTAACGCTGAATATCCGGAACAGACGTGAGCGGCACCGCGGTTCGCCCGGGGCGGGCTGGAGGTACTGGCGCAGCGCGATTTACACTAAAGCTTTATTCACTAAAATATTGTTTTGCTTTTTCATACGACGCAGTATATGAAGTCAGATGTTTATCTGTTAATTATACACGTTTCAACTGCAAACAGCATCGTGTTTTTTTTATTTATGATTTCAGTTTCTGCATGACTTGAAAGCTAAAAGCTCAATTTGTAGGACAACAATGACAATGTAGCGCTTGTAAGGTGTTAAAGTAAAACTCCAGATGATAGTTTTCTCTCTCTCTTGATAAAATACGTCTAGACTTAAAGCTAAAATTATACATAGGAAGCGTATGTTGCAAACATAACTTAAATAAACTAACCAATAGGAAACCAGTAATAAATATTAAATATAGTTATTACACATCGTTAGTACATCATCAATCCGTGTGGTGTCGCATGGACGCAGTGCCCGCGCGCCATGTCACTCATATATATATCTCGAGGCTCCACCAACGGTCAGTCAGTGAAGTGTTCGCTGTGTCGGCGGACGGATGTGTTGATTGATGTCTTGCAGCTAGCAGCTACAGTACTCCCCCCCGAGCGAAGCGTACTGGCATTTTGACGATCCTGCCTGATCTGGTGCGGTGTGCAGCGTCGCATTTGCTCGTCGGTAGTTGGTTGGAGTGATCTTCTGTGGTAGCTGGTGCTGATGATGGTGTCTTTCTTCTGTCTTCGTGATGATCTTCAGTGTTCATCGTGTACGCCGGTTTTAGACGGTCGATCGATATGTTTGCGGCTCGGCCAGGCAACTGTATCGTGAAGTATTTCTCGTTCCTTTCGATAATCTGGTACGGACCTTTATACGGACGTTGCAGCGGCCTGCGGATAGTGTCATCACGTACGAACACGTGACTGCATGTTTTTAAATCCTTGTGCACGAACATACTTTGCTTATTTGAATGCGGTTGGTATATCGGCGTGAGTTTCGTGATAATATCGTGAAGATTATCGACATAGCTGTAGTCCATTTTCGTTGCAGTTAGCGATGGTGATATGAAATCGCCTGGCAGTCTTAATGCTTGTCCGTAAACGAGCTGCGCGGCGCTAGTGTTGGTGTCAGTGCGCGTCGCGGCTCGTAGTCCCATCAATACAGTCGGTAGCTCGGTAATCCATTTGCTGCTACTCGTTAGTCGTGACATGAGCGCAGCTTTCAGTGTTCGATGCCAGCGTTCCACGATGCCGTTACTCTGCGGGTGGTAAGCAGTAGTACGAGTTTTTTCCACGCCTAGCAATAGTGCGAGGTCTTGAAATAGTCGACTTTCAAATTGTCGCCCTTGATCGGTTGTTATTCTGATAGGACAACCAAAACGTGTGATCCATGTTTCGTACAGCTTTCTTGCGACGACTTCAGCTGTTATCTCCTGCAGTGGTACTGCTTCTGCCCAACGTGTGCATCGATCAATGATGGTGAGCAGGTACCGATGTCCACACGAAGATGTAGGTAGTGGTCCAACAATATCTATGTGTATGTGTTGAAATCGGTCACTTGGTGGGAATGCAGTGATATTACTGTGATTATGTCGCTGTACCTTTGATTGTTGACACGCAGTGCATGTCTTCGACCACTCGCCAATATCGGTATTCATTGCTGGCCAGAAGTAACGCTGTTGCATTAGTTTGCGCGTAGTTCGTATTCCAGGGTGACTTGTATTGTGCACGGCGTCGAATGCGATGCGACGATAGTCATTTGGTAGGTATGGACGAATGTGTGGCGTCGATGTTTCGCAAATTATTGGTTTGTTTGTACCGGGTACGACGATTTTCTTAAGTTGGATGTTTGTTTGTTTCGATAAGGTGGGTATGTTGCTGTCCTTGTCTTGTGCTTGTGCTAATTCGTCGTAATCTATTGGAGATGGCATTTCGATGGTTTCGATGCGTGAAAGTGCGTCGGCGACGACGTTGTTTACTCCGCTCACGTGACGTATGTCTGTCGTAAACTCGCTAATAAACAACAGCTGACGAGTGCGCCGTTGTGTATCGCTATCCGATGGTGGCTTGCGTATGGCGTAGGTTAGCGGCTTGTGATCCGTGTAAACTATTAGTTCTCTTCCTTCGAACATTTTTCTAAAGTGTTTTATAGCCATGTATATTGATAATAATTCTCTGTCAAATGTGCTATATCGCTGTTGTGTGTCTGAGAATTTCTTCGAGAAATAGCCAAGAGGTATCCATTTCTGGTTTACACGTTGTTGTAGCACGGCTCCGGCGCATGTATTCGACGCGTCGCACATGAGGGAGATTGCGTCCGTTGGTGATGGAGATGGGTGAGCGAGTAAAGCCGCGTTTTGGATGCTGACTTTACATAACTCGAATGCTTGAATTGCTTCTGGGTTCCAGTCGATTTTCGTCTTATCACGCTTTCGGGAATTATGCAGAAACGCGTTAAGAGGTATTTGTATGCGTGCTGCGTTCGGTATACTGTCATGGTAGAAATTAACCATGCCAATAAATCGACGTAAGTCTTGAATCGTCTCTGGCTTGGGGTAAGCAGTGATAGCGTTGACCTTGTCTATTGGTGGCTTGATTCCATCGCTTGACACTCCATATCCCAGGAACTTGACGCTTTCTTTGCCAAAGACGCATTTGGACGGATTTATAGTTATACCGTACTCATCTAATCTGCGTAGTACTTCTTGTAAATCTTCGATGTGACGTGCTTCATTTTCTGATGCAATTATGACGTCATCAATGAATGGGAATGCGTAATCCAATCCGATGAGCACTTGATGTATGAACCGTTGAAATGTCTGTCCGGCATTTTTCAGTCCTGGACACATTCGGGGAAATTCGAATAGGCCGAAGGGTGTTGTGATGGCTGTCTTCTCGATGTCGGGTTCATATACTGGTAATTGTTGGTAAGCCCGATTTAGGTCAATGGTTGTGAAGATTTTCTTGCCGTGTAGTAGGTAAGTGAAATCTTTGAGGCGTGGTACTGGATAGCGGTCTGGTTTAGTGACGTCGTTCAACCTTCTGTAGTCACCACATACGCGAATATCGCCATTTTTCTTAGGAACGACGTGCAGTGGTGTGGACCAGGGACTTTTGCTTGGACGGCATATTCCTTGTTGCATCATCGTCTCAAACTCTTTCTTCACGGATAGGTATCGATGTGGTGGTAATGGTCTAGTCTTGCTGTATATTGGCGGGCCTGTGGTTTCTATGTGATGTTCCACACGGTGTTTTGGAGTGTCTTTCATGCATGATGGCCTCAAGATGTCCGGAAACTTACTGATTAGCTGGTGATATGGTTGGTCAACGTCGATACTTCTTATCGTTGGCTCGGCGGAGTATGTGACTGGTGCCTTGACGATGAGTTTGGTTACCTTGTCGACGAGACAACGGCCGGCTATGTCGACAAGTAGCTGATGATGTCGTAGAAAATCTGCACCGATGATGGGCTTGCTGACTGCAGCGATGATGAACTTCCAAGTATAGGGTCTTCGTAGGTTGAGGTCCAATTGTAATGACTTCTCACCGTAAGTCGGAATAACTGTATTGTTCGCTGCGTACAAGCAAAAATCCGTCGGCATGGAGTTCCCGCCTTTTCTTCTAGGTATGACGGAGACGTTTGCACCAGTGTCAATTAGGAATGACAGACGTGAGTTTCTGTCTGTTATAAATAGGCGGTACGATGTATTCCTTGCGCCGGTTCCCGCCTCATCCAACGCTGGTTTTAGTTTCCCGAAGGAGCTTTCCCGTCTTCGAAACTGCATGGGCGCGTGCATCTTTGTGCTTCTTTTCCGAACTTGCGATGATAGTAACAGACATTATCATTTCGCGACGATGAATCATTGTGGTTTAAGCGGGATCTGGATGGTGTTCGTGATCTGTTTGGTGTTCGTGATCTAGAACGATATCTGCGGAATGGTTGTCTCTGTCGATACGATGATTCATTGGCTTTTAGTTCGGCGATCTCACGAGTCAACAAGTCAATCTTCTCAGTCAGTTTCTCAGTAGTGGTCATCTCGTAAGTTCTTGCTTGGCTTGTGCAGGCGGAGACGGCAGCGATAGTTTGTTGTGGATGTGAATGCTCAAGAATCTTGTCAGCCATTTGTGCAAGATCGTCGATGTCTGACTTCTTGGCGATGTTGTCGCTGACTGCGAGGACAGCACGCACTGCCTGTGGCAGGTGGTTCGTCCACATGATACGCAACGCCGACTCGGATATGTTGTCACCAGCGAGGTTCTTCATGCGCCGTAGTAATTGTGATGGCTTCATATCCCCTAGTTCCATTTCAGACAACAACCGCTGGACCTGTCTTTGTTCTGATTCTTCGTACACCTGTAGCAATCGATTCTTTAATGTTTCGTATTTGTCCGTTTCTGGTGGTCGGAGAATAATGTCGGCTATCTCGTCGATATCTTGACGTTCCAGCTGGCCGATGACAAGCTCGTACATTGCCTTGTCACCCTTCTTGTGTGAGGAAACGATGGCTTCAAACTGTGCGAACCATAACCGCAGTCTGTCGCGCCAGATCGGTGGAATGCGAAGAGTAGCAGACACACCGGACACTTCTTGCTCATCCTTCTTCAAATCCGGGTTGGACGTAGGCATTGTAGCTAATCGCGTCGGGCTGTAGCTGATCACGTCGGGGTCACCAATGTAGCGCTTGTAAGGTGTTAAAGTAAAACTCCAGATGATAGTTTTCTCTCTCTCTTGATAAAATACGTCTAGACTTAAAGCTAAAATTATACATAGGAAGCGTATGTTGCAAACATAACTTAAATAAACTAACCAATAGGAAACCAGTAATAAATATTAAATATAGTTATTACACATCGTTAGTACATCATCAATCCGTGTGGTGTCGCATGGACGCAGTGCCCGCGCGCCATGTCACTCATATATATATCTCGAGGCTCCACCAACGGTCAGTCAGTGAAGTGTTCGCTGTGTCGGCGGACGGATGTGTTGATTGATGTCTTGCAGCTAGCAGCTACAACAATCTCAGTGTATTTTTAACCGAATGTGTTTTTTTGTTAATTGAAGCGGAACAGATGAAAACGAATATTCAAAATTCTAACCGCTATAAATTTCGCACACGAGCGATTCTGAAACGGTTTGCGGCTATTGTATTGTATGGTGCGGCAACAGGATATAGTTTATTAATGAACCGATAGCGACCAATATGAGGCACGGAACGCATTCGATAAATTCTACGAATATAGCCCCGCGGACAATGGATACTTTGCCAGTGGGACGGTGCCATATGCAATCTTTTAAAATATTGTAAAAGCGAAATCCCGTGCCAAAATGTGTTAATTCGGCACTTATATAACACGGCACGAATGCCTCGTGATATTGTCCGAAAAATGTTACGTGGGAAGTCCATATACAGCATTAAATTAAGCTTACATCAGGACTTGAGTGGGGTCAAGTTTTAAAAATAACAGGCAAGCTTTCAGACACCTATTAGGATGTGTGGTGCATCTATCAAGCATGCTGTCAAAACGAGAACCAGAAAAGAAAAAGGGCGCCTTAGTGTTTTTCATTTCTTCCGGAAACAAAGACACGAAAAATAAAATAAGTATTTTGTATTTTCCTCAAAGACTCACAAAACAGTACGTAAAATTCCTGTTTTTTTAAATGTAAATTAGAAAATAATCTTTTTACTGCTATTCATAACTTCTGTTACTTCTTTTAAATGTAAAATACGCATAAACGACACCTTTCGGAGGGTGCACGAACTACAGAGCAAGCTCGAAACTCACGGCCCTGCCTAGTTTCCGTCGAAACATGCACGCTGAAATTCAAAATAGCGCCATCTATCCAAATATATGGCATTCCGTTAGTAGACTGTAGCGCCATCTAGTTCGAGTCCCACGCGTCGCATCTGAATATTGTACGAACCCAGTTCAGTCGTCATCCCACAGGAACATGCACGGGTTGTCGTAAAGTTGCCAATAGAGGGCAGTACAAGGTAAATATCAAAACGGTTGTGATGTGTATTATGTAGGATGAAACTTAAATATTTCATTCAAAAATTATTTACTTCATTCTTAATTAGTTAAACTCTAGGTACTTACGGGTGTGGTTTCAGCCTCCATTGTGGGATGGTTTCAGGCTGGAACTAAATGTCTGAAACAGAGAAAATAATCCAATCACTATAAATCACATATCGCGAGACGGTCGATGTGAATGTCAATGACCTTTGCGGGAAAACTCTTAATTCTTACTCCGTCTACGTTTTTAGACGTATAGCTTACACTATGAAGAATTACGGAAAGGACTTTCCTATTATTGGGTAGCTTATTCAGAAAAAAAAAATCGCGCCGCAAAAGATTGAATCAAACGGCCTTGGTTGGAAACATAATGTAGTTACATTATGTTTTTACGACGATCAAGTTAGGAATTACTCTGAAGAAAACGAAATTTCCACAGTCACCAAAAGAAGGAAACTTTGAACACCGGTAAGTGATTTGGCGGTATGCAAAAGTTATATAACTTGGTGCTCACATTTAGCACGCTAACCTTTTAAGTCTATTGTATAGTATAGACTATCAGTATATCAGTGAGTACTGAATAAAGATTGGTTTTCAGCAAGGTTAGGTCATTCCTCTTGCAATGAGCCGCAAACGGCAACAAGGATGTTGCTTTTCATTCTGACAATATCCCATATATTGTCAGAATGAAAAGCAACATCCTTTTTTTACTCAAATGTAATGGGTTAACCAGATGTCCTGATTTTGGTATCATAAGGTTAAAGATCCTTTTTTAAAACACATTCAATAGTGGACGTTTAATATCTGTTAATATGATAATATAAAACGAAACGTTTTTTTTTTTTTTAAATATCTATTCTTGTGTATAAAATAACTGAAATAATGAATTCCTGTAATCTTGAGGCCACGCATGTATTGTAGAGGTATACTTAACGAAATTAACTACAAACTGCGACTTGACGCACATAAATTACCTTGCCGTGGCAAATCTGTGAATACGTAGCTCTTAACCTTCAAGAAACCCCATGACCTCTAACTGGCAACCCCGAAACCACGAGCCGTAGGTTACGCGTTACGACCCCGTCCACAAATCTAGAATTAAATTAGTATCGACTTGTTTTTACCATCATTTATAATGTGAGGAGATTAGTTTTATGTGCCTTTAATGGAATTTCCTTCGTTTTAACTGAAAAAAATGTTTTTTTCTTAGTTCTTAACTTTTTTAGAGGGTTTGAGTCGGATATCCTCGGTTTAAGTGCGGCTGAGGACTAGAAATAAACTCGCTTAAGAGTTTAAAGTATTTTTATTTTAGTGTAGGGACATGTATTATTTAGGGGGTAGGGTAGGTAAGCAATTTTGTTGATCAAATTATCTAAATTGGTGTGGTGTTGAACTTAATTTACAAAATCTCGTCTTTGAGACATAAAGTTGACATTAGATTCGCATGCAGAGTGAAAATTAGATACACTGCATTCTGGATTCGAAGACATAGCATTGTCTAAAGTTAATGTTTCGACAGTCGACACCGATTCTGCAGTACGACAGCTGCCTTCGCCTCAACTGACCATCATTTATTCCTTTCAAATATGTAGCAAGCACGTAAGCAGATCCCAAGTGCCAAACCGCCTCAGGAGACTTATGTATCGTAAAATATACGTAACTTAGAGCTAAGGAAATACAAGTAGCAATAAATTACCAGCTCGCTAACCCACACTAACCCTTTTCAGTCACTCCATTCCTGTCTTATGGGTAACGATAAGAGGATAACTGGATAGTCTTGGATCTAGTGATTTTCGTAAGGCGAAAAATATTATGGTCTCGAAACCTATGTTTATTTCCTCCTTATTAGATAGATAGATAGAATATTCTTTATTATGTACACCATAAAAATTACAAAAATAAATTTAGAAATTTTACATGGGGTGACACAATGGGCGATTTTATCGCTAAGAACGATCTTTTACAGACAACCTTTGGATGGATTAAAAGGCCAAGGAGACACAATACTGCAGGTAGTCAGTGGTGTACCATTTACATACACAGTAAATACATAAAGCATAAACTTATCCATATAAATATATATATATATATATATATATATACATAGATATATATAAAATAATAAACCTGAAACAAAAGTAAGGAACTATATGTAATGATGATGTGTAAGGAGAGAGGAAGTGTTTTTTCACCAGAATTTTAAAAGTGGACAAAAATTGAGCACGCCTTAGCGACACGGGCAAGGCATTCCATAACCGTACTGCTTGAACTGTAAAAGATTTGTCATAAAACTGGAATGCATCGGCATCTCTAGTCTCAAGTTTTCCGATGACCTCAGATATCTATTGTGTCATGAAGAAACTGGAAACGTTATTTAAGATAAGCGGGGGTTGTAGGAGAATACTGTAGAGCTGAAATAAGATATGAGAATTCCGGCGAAGACGTATGGGAAGCCACTTGAGCTTTGTACAAAATTCAGAAATGTGATCATATTTGCGCAGGCCAAATATAAATCTTATGCAAAAGTTTTGAAGTCGCTCAAATTTATCTAGTTGTGTCTCACTAAGATCGAGATAACTGATATCAGTGTAGTCAAGGATGGCAAGTAAAAGGGATTGTACAAGCGCAGTTTTAGTGGCAGTTGGAAGAAAGTTCCGCAATCGTCTCAGGGACTTACCAGATGCAAAAATTTTGCGACTTTCGTCCTGTAGCTGGGGACCCCAAGAAAGATGTTTGTCGATTATAATTATTATATATACACTTATATCAAGTTGGGTAAGTTATAGTATAGGAGACTGAAGGGAATTATTTCATGTGGTAAGTTTTTGGGGGGTACTTTTTAGTGAGACGTCATCATCACCTTTCCAAAAGGGATGAAAACAAAAAAAAAGTTTTGTCCGTCTTAAAGGTTATTAAGAAATACTGGACACGTATATTTTTCTTTTTTACATAATCAAAAGATTACGGCGATACATTGAGTTAAAATGTGCCATGAATTCACGAGTGTGTAGATTTTATACTTACTTGTGACGTACCGGCCCCTGCTCCGCAACTTTAATGCCTTTTATCTAAGTATTTTTTTTATTAATATGGTACAGCAAAAAATACGTGTCTAATATTTTTTTATTATCTGACTGACGGACTACATAGTTTTTTTTTTTTACACAGGGATCATCCCTATTGCACGGCATTCACCTCGATTCTCGCCAACTCTCATCCCGCTGCTAACAGCCACCATGCGATGATGTGAGATGCATGATGTTATTATATCTTTGTTATATGACTATTAATAGGCACAATCATAATGCTTATATTCGTAGATAGCCTCTGACTCCTTTTAGGAATAAACAAACCTTTTCTGTATAGAACATTCCAGAACTTAAATGTACCACGATTTTCAGCGTCAAGATTTGAATCAGGTCAAGAGTTTAAGTGTGTTGACACATTACGCGTATCTGATAAGTGCCAATCTAGTATGTAAGCATGTATTTATAACACATTAATTACTAAAGCGGCAAACAAATTTAAAAAAAAAAACACTGTTTTGTATTAAAGCATAAACATGACTGTGATAACCTGTGGGTGTAATTACTGCATACTGATAAATACCCACAATGATAAATAGTTGTAGCAAAAATGTATAAGTGCCAAGTCGCAACATCGGCGATTACACATTATTGTAAGTATATACTATTTAGCGAAAGAAGTCTGCCTGATGGCTTAGCAGTACCAAAACAGTAGCTGCTTGCCCTGTAACCGATTCATATGGCGACCATGCTTTACTTCCAATCGTGCACTAAGTCAAATGCACCTAGCTAATTTTTTTTGGCATTATTTTGGGACTGACTTCGGTGAAGTCGTTGGGTTCATTCACGCTCACATTCAGGTCACATTCTTGGGGATGGAAAATATCAAGGTAGATTATTACGGAACTTTGGCTGAAATTGGTCATTTTGTAACCATATCATGATTTAAAAGAGTGCCCGTGGAGTTTCTTGCCCGTTCTTCTCCATAGGTACCTATTACGCTTTGGAATGGGCATCTAGCTTCATCTTTCTGACTGACCGACCCCTTGACAATTCAAAAGTGCCTGTAATTGGTTTATTTGAAATAAATGCTCTGAGTTTGAGTTTGAGTCAGCCAAAGTCAGCTATGTTTAAAACTTGACTAGTAGCTTTTGTGGATTTGATAATAGTTACACAGATTTTTTACAGTTTAATGGCAATCATGTCATTTGGTTTAAAAAGTTTTTTTTTAAAATCTTTTTATATAGATTATTTTCTATTTTGTGAATGTGAGAACGTTTGTAGGCTTAGTGGACTGTAGATTTCTAGACCATTTTCTATTTTGTTAAGTACTTGTTTAAAGGCCTACACTGTCCTCCCATATCTAAGTATTAACCCTGTTATTTGAAAATATTGTTAAAGCTAATTATTTTTAAAAGAGTAATTGTGGAGTTTCTTGCCGGATCATCTCCATAGGAATCGACCAATTGGAACCGTGCACCTAGCTTCTGACGTTCCATAAGTGCCCATGTAGGTTTATGAGAAATAAAATATTTTGATTTATAACGTTGGGCAATAAGGTACCAACCTGATGGCGAACATATTTAACGGCCAAAAAGCCAGCCCTTATTTAAAAAACCAATAAAAAAACTCCACCGAAATCTAATTTCCGATACCTAAAAATCTCCTTAACTAAACGACGTTAAAACTCCAAGTAAATACCAGGAATTTACAATATTCCTATCGAGCAAACAAAGTTAAACCATATTATGAACGGATGCCGCGTAATAAGCTCTCATAGTAAGTAATTGTGTTAAAACCTATTGTATTACCTACGTTAACTTTGCTACAATGCAGTACAATAGAGGTGAATGGGGGTATTATGCGATAATACTGCGCCGCCCCTGACTAATTTTGAGCACTGAGAGGCTAAACTGCGCTTGTTGCGGCCTTTTGGAAGACAGGTAACCGTTTTTGACACATACATGACTTTTCCGAAGTTTGCAAAATCACGTTTTCGGTTAGGTTAGGTTAGGTTATGCTATGTCCCCGAGGAGGCCCGCGGCCCGAGGACACCCGCGGTAGCGGGCCGGCACCAGCCGGGGGTTGCGGAAGATTTTTAAGTTCCCGCGACCCCCGGCGTAGGTGTGAGTTGGAACACCGGGGTGGTATTTAGTCAGTAAGAGTCTGACAGACCCCTCCGCCCGCCCCAGGACGGGGGACATCCATGAGGATTTTCCACCACGGAAAAAAAAAAAAATGTTATGTTATGTCAGAAGATAAAGTCCGACAAGGTCTTACACTAACTAACAAGGTCACGGTCAAGGTCTCTAACTATATAACATAAATTCGTAATATCGGCAAAACAAAGTCATTCATAAACACATACATGTTTTATCATATTTATAAAACACTTTATAACCCAGTTACTGAGTAATACGATACCCCATGGCAAAACTGGATAACAAACTTTCGGGCTTCCGACTGTAACAACTGTCAAAGATCTATAATATGACAGCCGGGACCAACAGCTTAACATGCTTACCGAGGCAAGGGAGGTCTCGATATGTAATGGATGGTCACCCATCCACGGACCGACTTCGGCAAGCGTAGCTTAACCTTCGATCGACCCGTGCAGCTGTCACTATGTTGCTACAAGTTCCTCTTCACACCCCGTTACCCATAGCCATAAACCTGGACCACAACGACGATAATGTTTGGTGGTAGAAATAATTTAGTTGGTATAGTTCGGTTCAAACTTAATGGCGGCTCGGAAGTTAGCCACTCGCTGCGCAGTACCGCACCCCTCACCCCCGCTGACACATGAATTAGTTACTGCGCAGCGACTCGCCTCATGTACCGAACCGCCATTGAGTTTGAATCAGGCTGTAAGTCTTGTATTACTTACCCAGAAGATCTGCTTCACAAATAGACCTCTATTACCAATGATTGATGCTATACTTGGAAGTTGTATTCGTGCCAAGTAAAATACTGGTTTCCTACCGCATTAGTTTAGACTAGAAGCTTAACCAGGCTAGACAAATGAGTAACTGTGTTAAAACGCATTCTACTAAGCTAACTTTGTTACAATGCAGGACACTAGAGCTGAATGAGGCTTTAATACAATAATTGAACGCTGCTCCTGATACATTTTCAGGATATTCCTTTATAACAACGCCGGTCTTACACGTAGGTATACTTATGGGGTTTGAAATTACCCTTATAGCCATTCTTGTGTAAGAATAGGGGCCTTCGCACACTGCCTGACGGCAGGGGAGAGCATCGAAAGGGACTTTTTTATCCGCCAGCGTACACGGACAAGTTTTTTTTTATTACAAATATTATACCAAATGAGCAATATTTGTAATACCAAATTCCCATAAAAAATGCACCAAATTTTCCCGGCAGCTTTTCAGGTTTTTCTTTCCGTTATAGCTCCTACACATTATGCCGCCGGGGCAAGCAGCAGCGGTGCGCCCGGCCCTGCCGCACAATGCCGCACAAAGGATAGCAAAGGAAATGAAGGCGCAAAAGCCGGGGGTACGTGCCGCACGGCAAAGGCCATGCCGCCGGCAGAGTGTGTAGAAGCGATAAGAACCTGATTCGATCTATTACGAACATTTCAAAACAATAAATAGTTAAATCGGTCCAGCCGTTCTCAAGCTGTACGATTACCAACGAACATCATTTCTTTTCAAAACGACTTAAAAAAAGGAGATTATTATTATATAGATCCATAGGCACCTTACTTTTGGATATCAGCACAAATAAAACAAAAACTCTATATCTATACTCATAATCTATGACTTTCACTAATTTATCAGCAATTTGTTTCTAGGGACAAAAACTATGGAGTAAAGATATATTGTTCATTAAAAATATTGGTTCGAGCAACTCTAATAACAAACGTCTTGTAAATGGCAGCTATCTCATCTCAATATTTCTTATGATAAAAAATATCGCAAAGTAACTTTTCTATAACCCGATTGAGCCAGAAAGATCATGTGGCCTAAAATTCTAGGTTAAATCACCTAGAATTTATGTCTCTATTTTCCTCTACCATTTTTTTCAGTAACATCGCGGTTTCATACTAAAATTCCGTAGATGTGGGAATTCACAAGAAAATTGGAATACCTTTAAATAGCTTGAATTGCAATTTCTTCGTCCAAACTATACGTATTTAAACGTTCTTACTTCATTGAATCTCAATGACTATTGCATCCGAGAATTATTCGAAACTCCACTGATTGACGAAAATCGTTTTACTCTATGCAAAATTCACTCCAATTTATGGTAGTTATTAATATAATAATTAGGTACCTCATAGACAGATTTTTCATCTTAAAGTTCTACTTCGCCTCAACGATTTCAAAATTTACTCGACAGATCTAAATAATTCGAAAACTTTAATTAAGCAGTATGAAAACCAATAACGCCAATCTATTTAAGTAAGCCCAGCTCAACTACTCGTCATCCAAACCTGTCACTCAGGGTGACAAGCTCTCGTCCCGACACATAGTCTGTACCTATACCCAGTATATTAACATGGCGACTCTACACAAACTTCATTAGCGAACCAACTTTGTCGTATGTCCGCAGGCAAGCTACGAAATAACTAGATCGATCGAACTATTCGCAACTTAGTTTGCTAAATATAAAAAAGTCTAAAGTTTGTGGGAAACCACAGCTGACTTGCCATATACTCCTGACAATATAGTCCTGACAACCGGTGCGCGAATATGTACGCGCTGGTTTTGGCTGTGAAAGATACTTCAGCTTTGCTGCATTAAAATTTAATAAGCCTAAATAGTACCTTCTAGAACGGCCAAAATTCATAAAAACAGAGAGCAGAGAATGATGTCTCGTGAAGAACTACTAGGTTATTGTATTGTTTCTGACTTAATGCTAAGCAGAGATGTGAAAATAACGCAACCCTATTTTTTATTTGAGACATCTCTTTAGTTTCCACTCTGTTTTGATGATTCCAGGCACAGCAAAAGCCTCGAAGGAAAAAATCTTAAATATTTTAGGACAACCATATTGTAAGATCATAATATATATTCGTAAGTGTAATTAATTATAATTATAGTGTTATAATTGTCTTATGTAATTTTGTCGTTCAAAAAGTGCTGATTCTCAGCCTAGTTTGAATAAATGATTTTAAAATGTTTGTACATTCATACAACTTAATACTTTTCGGAGAAAGAATAACGGACCTGGCAAAATAATTCTTGGAAGTTCGCTCTAGGCTGGCAAATCTACGATTAAAATACCCTAAATCTATTTTGAATCAAACTAACACTCACTCTGATGTGAATGACGTAAAACTAGACCAGAATGTTTACATAGACGATTTATACGTCTGTTTCCTTGCGGAGTGGTAAAGTATAACGTGTTGAAGTACCTACGCAAATAATTAAAACGAACATTTGGAAGTAAATAAATTGCAATAAAACAGAGAAACATGGCAGGGCAGGCAGTTACATCACAACTTTCTCTGAACCTAATCGATACAGAAATAACTATAAGAACTAAATACTTCATCCAGATAAAAAATGAAATGTGGTGGCAGTCTGGGACATGGTCTATCTGTAGGTATGTCAGATTTCATTCAAATCCGTTCAGCTGTGAAAGCGTAATTGAGTACCAAACATCCAAACTTCTCCATTTATTTACAAGAAGTAGAATCTCTATAGTAAAACCGTGTTATTTATCCAACCTTTTACCTAAGACCTCGCCCGATAATTTTATCTAGACACAGCACGGAAATAACAAGACAAACGCTCTATAAATACTTAGTTCCTGATCAGTTTAAATTAATATTACGTGGACGGGAAGCAAGCAATAATGGAGCAAAGAGAAATGAACTCTACTAATCTTGATATAAAGGCTGAAACAGAGTTTAATGGCTGTTTGAGACCATAGTAGCTTGGACTGATTACACTGTTATTTGAAAATTGATCTCATTACCGTCGACCAGTGTGGTCGGACCACACCACAGTTCTCACAATTAAATTACTTCGGGCAACAAAAAATCCGTCGAATGTTTATTATGAACCTTTGAATTATTTAATAAACAATTTGTACACAGTATTAAAGTCCTATACAGTCTGCTGAGGTCAGTAGTAGGTCGAAATGTCACAGGGTCGAGCCATTCGCTATTTATTGGGCACGCTTCCAATAGGCCGAGATTTTCTACACAAGTAACATCAGTCACACCAGCTTAAGTATTACATACTCGTATAATACGGCCAATGGACCTCTCGTTCTACAACTTCAACTCTAACTCTAACATTGCTTTGGGCCTAAAACTAAATACAAAAATATGGCATTGAAACGAGGGGAAATAATTGCCCTTGTTTCAATGCCTATTTATTCGCAAGCGTGACGGGCCCTGGATTAGATCCCCTGGTCGTGCTAATTGTTACTGGCTTTTTCATAGGGAATTGAGTAGCAGCCTAGTGTCGAGATTTATGCTCGATTATGTGCAATAGGCTTTTCCTCTATTACATGGGACTTTAACTGGTGAAATGGGGGCCTGGGAAATATCTCTAGTCTACCCAATTCGAGGAAAGCAAGCATGAAGTTATGTTTCGTCCTTATTTTCCGAGATTTCGGAATTCAAAACCACGAGCAAACTGAACGAAGATGGCTTAAATCTACTTCGCGATTTAGCTTCGTTCTTGTCGGAAACATTGGTGTTAAACGACCGAATCTCAGCGCGGTACCGAAACAACGGTCTTAAACGGTGTACGTCTAGAATCACAGCGTTAGCTAAATTGTTAAATTATAAGTACTTGTTACGACTACTAGGACAATGAAGCAAATAATGATTTACGCTTTGAAAATGGTTGAGACAGGGTTTAAAGAGCTCATGTTGTAGCTTTCTTGTTTCTATCAAACGTGGAAATGGTTATGCTGAAACTAAACTCGGGAAATAAAATTTGGTCCTTCGAGCCGGATAAAGGAATGAAATGCAAATACTGGTTGTCTTGCTCAGACGCTGGGTCCATTCCCCGGATTCATGTTCTACCTATAAATAAGAGTTACATAAATGTTGCACATTATGATATGATACCCGCAAAGCTGAAAGATCCCCTAATGCACTTCAAAGCTCGTTCATACAACGTTTTATATAAGTAATACGAATATGGAAAGGGTGAACACACAATGAAGGAACATTAAAGCTACAATAATTATTATTAAACAAAATCAACACATGATTTTAATAGTTAGTCGTTATTCAAACCGGTTAATTAATGGGTTTACAATACAAATCCTAATTGCCTACTAACCTAACATTCCAGCTAAGTTAGTTGAAACCTGGTCCTAGTGGTCACAAAAAATTTCAATGAAGCTCTTAAATTAGAAGTAATTAAAGCTGGAGAATTAATTACTTTCTTTTGTAGTATTATATTAACGTGGTTGCAAATGTGCTAAGAAATAGTGCTTTAGTAAATTGTAGCCATCTAAATCTAGGCAGAATCTTACAATATTAAATATTTTCTACGGTTTGCAATTAGACTAAGGATAGAAGCATTAAATTGGTAGAAGGATGGAATATGTATGTATGTGTATTATGATTTTATAACCCATTTATGTACTTGTGTATGTGTATTATAATTTATAAGTTTATAACCCATTCATGTACTTGTGTACAGCGGCTCGCTGCTGTTGTGTTGTGGGAGGAGCTCGTGGCTAAGTTACAACAGCTGCACTGGTCGATCCTTTAGGTTAAGGTACCCTTGCCGGGGTTGGTTAGTGGATGGGTGACCGTCTTTACATACCGAGACTCCTCCGTGCCTCGGAAAGCATGTTAAACCATTGGTCCCGCCTGTCATTCGTGGATCTTTGTCAGTCGTTACCGAGTCGTCAGAAGCCCGAAAGTCTGACATCAGTCTTACCGAGGGGTAATGGGGGTATTACCCAGTTACTGGGTTGTGGAGGTCAGATAGGCAGTCGCTCCATGTAAAATACTGGTATTCAACTGCATCGTGTTAGACTGGAAGCCGACCCCAACATGGTTGGGAAAAGGCTAGGCAGATTGATTGATGTACTTGTGTACCTATTTTATTTAATATTTATTATATTGTCTTTTTAATTTATTGTTTAATATTATTATCTCCTTAATACGTAATCAATCAGAGGACCTGCCATCTTATATCTTCACCACCCTTGGTTGACTGGTAGAGAATGTCTGAAGCCCCCAGTAAACGCAAGGCGAGCCAGTCGCTCAGCCAACATATATACTAGGCCTTTTTGCGTTATTTACCGTTTGATTTGCGTGTATTTGGCTTGCCTATCGTGTACTGGCTTAAGGCAATCAGTCCGCTTGTACTTTATTGTGTGAGAAAAGTAAAAAAAAAAAAATAAGGATTCAACTATTTTATTATGGCATGTAAATATATAAAAAAGACAAGGCAAGGTGATAACAGTACGTACGATGTTAGAGCTAAGCGTCCGGATAGTCATTCTAATATTAACCAAGAACAACAATTCCAAAACAAGGGTAACTTGTTTATATAGCCCACGCATCAATTTTATTCGGCATACAATTTGGGGATCGTAATAAACGGATCAATGTTGTCGAACACTTTTTAGTGTAGTAGACTCAAAACACGAATTCTGATGGCAGTATGAAACCTCAACGAACAAACAAAAATTATACCTAAGTATATCAATCTTGCCTTTTCCTAACTATGTTGGGGTCGGCTTCCAGTCTAACCGGATGCAGCTGAATACCAGTATTTTACATGGAGCTACTGTATATCTGACCTACACAACCCAGTATCTGGGTAATATGACGCCCCTTGGTAAGACTGATTGTCAGACTTTCTGGTTTCGACCCGTAACGCCTGTCAAAGATCCAAGAATGACAACCGGGACCAACGGCTTAACGTGCTTTCCGAGGCACGGTTTTGGTATGTAAAGATGGTCACCCATCCACGGACCAACCGCAGAAACCGTAGCTTAACCTGATCGATCGACCCGTGCGGCTGTTATTACTTAGCCATAAGCTCTAAACAAACACCTATCCAAACGTTTATTAGTGTTAATGATTCAATAACGAACAATTCTCAGAACGTACCATATTGAGATTATCTCAACAAGCCTCGCAGAAGGCCATAAGATAAACTCTCCCAGTTTAGCCGTACGTACTGCATTAGTCATCGTAACGCATCAATAATGCAAGCCTGTTAGTGGTCTATTTATATGCGATAAAGAAACGGAACGAGGAACTTTGTCCGCCATTGTCTGTAAAACAATGCGTTGCGCTATCGAAATAACCGCAGAAGGAATGAAGAAAAGTGCATAGCCTTTTCATTTTGCGCTTGACCAACTTTATGGGGTAAGACCGTTCTTGCTCCTCCCTCCGCCTAACTTCTTACCGTTGAGATGTAAGGCGGGGAGGCGTTTGTTGCTATGCTTCTTTTTTTTATTATTTTGATATGGGCCACCTCTTGACCTGGATCTCGCCTGATGTAAAGCGATGGATGAGGTCTATAATGGAACGAGCAAGCTCAGATGATACCGGTTATACGTGGAAGAGAACACAGAGACGCTGGCAGAGAGTTCCACACTTTAGCCGTGCGCATAATAAATGTAGAGAAGAAGCGCTGAGTACGACTAGTCGGTAAATCGACCAACTGCGGATGGTACCCTGCAGTACATTTGGTAGTCCGATAGTGAAAGAGAAATAGAAGAAGTGAATTATATTCAAGTGTTCCGTTAACTACCGTCCAGGTCAGTCCTGCGATACATCACCACAACTTTTTTCACACAGCGATTTTAAATGAACCGCCATAGTAGTTGCTCTATATTAAAATGCCTATCTAATATATATGTGTGGTTGTTATTGGTCGTGGGGACCATTTTGTCCGGTCCTCCTTTACATATTATACTTACACCATGTTTTATGCAAATAAATATTATTTCTATGTGTTCTGGCGAGGTTTCTTCTTGTATCAGTCCACTTGAGGATCCGGGGGAACAGCTAGCAGGTACAAGGTAAGTCTCAGGAGCAAAAATTTGATTAAATAGAATTTACGATTGTCAAGTCGTTGTTAGGTCATTAAGTGTTCTGCCCAGATCTTTCCCAATGTTAGGTCACCATCCGATCAAGATTTGGGTTAAAATCAGTACTCTACTCGAAGACTTCGGCACTAATAAATCGCTGACATAATTTTAATTAAATGGCAAATAGGGCTTGGCACTTATGAATTCAGAAATGAAATAAAGAGAACCGATTGCAATTAAAACATCGATATTACGTTATCAGCACGTGTAGCATAACCACCATAGAAACCGGTTTTGTCGACGGACGAATAGACAAAATGACATTTTGTATATGTATATTGATATATGACTGTATTGATATCCGTAATAAAATAAGTTACATAGTTCCCAGAACGACAGTATGCCGCGGGGTGCGCGCACGGCCAATGTTTGCTGTTACCTCTGCTTGTCGCAGTAACGCAGGTATGCGGACACCTCTGCGTCGACTAACTAATAATTACAACAAGAAATTCGATCGTGTCGATATGTTTGCTCTTTCTGCTGGTAGATTCAAAAATATTATATTCAAAACACTTAGTCACTAGTAATTTTAATTAAGATTTGCGTAATATGTTTTTCTTTACTTTTGTTTAACTATTTAGCACAAAAAATGTTTTCTTAAATTATTGTAGTTTGGTTTTAGTTTAAATAGCATAGTTTGTAAAGATTATTTTTTATGTGTATTCCGTGGAAAATGTTGTTGGTTACACATTTGGCCGTATCTTTTTTATATTACTTCCTAAAAAATTTAATGTGACACTATTTGTATTCCCAAATAAATAAAATAAAATAAAGATTGTGATTGTGAATCTGTCATTTTGTCTATTATTCCATCGACAAAACCCGTTTCTATTGTGGTCACGCTACGCGTGCAGTAGTTGCCAGTAAGTCTTTTTATCCAATTAGTATTTACAAGTTATGGGAGAAGATTTAATAAGGAAGATTGTAACTTACTAAATACCATCACGGAATATTTTTTTGAACTTGGTTACCAGGTAAAGGTTCTTCAGGTTATCGTAGGTCAATAGAATTTTAAATACGCTTTCCAAGGTTATGCGTGCCGAAGGATTTAACGTAGGTAATCTGTATTTTTCTATACACATGAGTGAAAGCCGATCTTAACACTAATATTAACATAATTAGGAATAAAAACCGGCCAAGTGCGAATCGGAATCACACACGAGGGGTTCCGTACCACCGTACATTATTTAACAAATAAATGAAAAATACTAAACGAAGAATATTTTTATTTTTCATATTAAATTTTAAAATCGCATAGATTAATTTGTATTTCATAATGAATGATACTATTAAATTACGAAGTTATTTTTGCAGTTGCAAAAAAATCACCCATATGTAAATGAAATATCTTATGAATCGACGTTTTTAATATTTGTTGATTATCTACAGTATACGGTACATGATATACAGAAGTTTCAAATTCCTAAATTGTTTAGTTGTTGAGATAGAACTTGTAAAAAAATGGTCTACAACTGACGACTTTTACGGCCACCCATTATTCAGCACTTTTGAAAAAAAAAAAAAAAAAAAATTGTTCTCTACTCGATGAGCTCTATACAATGACACCCCACATGCTAGGGTTAGATTTTTTTTCAAAATGAAAAGTTTGTTGTATGGAAACCCAATTTTTTATTTTATAAATTTTTATTATTTATTGTCATAAATCATTTATTTCATGACAAAATACATTGTGTTGAACATATTACAGTGATGATAAATAAAAAACCATAATCATTACATTCGTATTTAAAATTCATTACGCATTTAAAATACACTAGTAGAAAAAATTAAGGGATCAAAAAAAAAAACAAATTTTTAGAGGTTTTTCAAGTGGCTGTATTACCCTTAAAAATGGTCGTACTGGACTAAAAAAAAAGCATTTTATAGCTCGAAGTTTCTAGTTTTGAGATCTTATGATGAAAATTTTTTTCAAGCAACGTGTTCCTCTCAATCCTAATGAATACAGAAAAAACAAAAAAAAATAAAATATCTGTTATTTTTTTTGGTCTACGTACTTGTTTTTTTTTTCAACTTAATCACTATATAGATCGGATAACTTGTTCATTCAGCTTTAATTTTCTTTTTTGAAAAGTTCGATACGACCTCTTCTCGCTGAGATATCGAACTTTGAATGGAAAAGGATCGTTTTGTCTTTAACCGTCAATATCTCAGCAACCGCTGATTAAACAAGAAAATTAAGGAGGGTTTTGAAATCTTGAATAAATTTCCCACAAAAATCAGCTACGGTTTTGCGAATTTTTTTTTTTTTTAATTCTTTTCATTAATTTGAAAAATAAAGAAAAAAAGGGCTTTTGGTGGCTTTTGGGATAATCAGTAGTCGAGAAAACCAGTAATGTTGAGTGTGCCTTTTACAGTTCAATATGCCCACAAAAACCCCACAAAGTTTCGATTCAATCCATCGAAGCCCTTTTTTTGTTTAATTCGATCGCATTTTTGAAAAAAAAATTAAAGGATCACGATTTTGACTTTAAATGATCATAATCTTTAAAAAAATGGAAAAATGTTTGTTCAGTTTTTTTATGCATTTTTATTAATAAAAATGTTTTAATTTTTTTTAAATTTTGTTTTTCTTTATGTTTCCTAAAAAATTAAAACCCCATTTCATAAAAAGTCAGTGTATACTGTAATAGCGCTTCCTCAATAAATATGTCTTTAATTGGTTTTAAATACGTTTATGCTGTATAAGCTTTTGAAGTCATTTGGCAACTTGTTGTATAAAAAGACAGATTGAACTCTGGGTCTGTGATTAACCATGTTCAATTTCGGTTGAATTGTGAAAGGTAAGTAAATGGAGGAAGGAAGGACTGCAAGGTAAGTAATGGCAATAGAAATGCATTATCTGTGAAATTTTCAACTGTTCTGTTGTGTGTGTTGTTTTCTACTTATGTTCATGAGATACAGCTCGCTAACAGACAGACGGACAGCGGAAGCTTAGTAATACGGTTCCGTTTGGCGCCCTTCGGGTACGGAACGCTAAAAACTAAAATCTTATCAGCCTATGGTAATTTAGAAAGAGTCACATGTGGTCGGTACTTACATCAGATAGTCAATAAAATATTTTTCTCCTCCTTCTGTGAACACAGCGAAACGCACAGAACCAGAGAGTTTTTTAATGTAGCAGACGTATGTACGAACACAATTATATATGAACAATGTATTTAGAACAGTTCAGTTCAGGATGAAACTCAGAATACTATGTTGAAACTAATTACATGAAATTTGAATAACATTGCTCATTATCTAATCATATTAAAGAGTCAAGAAGTCAAAAGATCAGTTTTTAGCAGGCTGTACTAATTATTGCATTATCTTCCAAAAACTAATAGTCATTCCGCTAAAAAAGTATTTAAATCAAAACTACGTTCACAGATAACACAAACATTATTACGTAGGTACAATTCGGAACGCAGCCAAACGCGTATCTCCTGTCAGTGTCAACCCTTTAAATAAAAGGCTATAAATTTATCTCATAAGTAGGGCGGCTCGGTCTAATCGACCTCTAAAGAAACGCGCGCTCCAATTCCATGAATGGCTTGATTCACGTGTACAAATTGCTATTACCATGTGTTTTACTAAACATGCAATTTCATTCGTTATCAGCATGTGTAAGGGGCTTGTGGCTAAATAATAACAGCCGCACGGGTTGAAAGAAGGATAAGCTACTCTTGCCGAGGTCGTTCCCTGGATGGGTGACCATTCATTACATATTGAGAGCCTAGGAAAGGAGCCCCTGTGCCTAGGAAAGCACGTTAAGTCGTTGGTCCTAACTGTCATTTGTAGATCTTTGACAGTCGTTACGAGTAGTCAGAAAGCGGAAATTCTGACAACCAGTCTTACCAAGGCATATCGTATGGCCCAGTAATTGGGTTGTGGGGGTCAAATACTGGGATTCAGCTGCATTCGGTTAGCAGGAAAGCCAACCCCAACATAGTTGGGAAAGGCAGGTAGATGATGCTCAGCTTACGTATTAGGTACCTTTGAATCGATTCTCGATACTTATTGATAATAAACGATAAAAAGAATGGTTTGCTATTGCTATTGTTATTTCAAAGTAGGTTAAACAGTTGACTTTTAAGCGGAAAATGGCGAGCTAGATGAAGATAAAACAGTGGTTTATTATCTTTGGATAGAAATGCAAAGTGAACTGTTTTAACTGGCTGATTAGAGACAAAAAAACCGGCCAAGTGCGTGTCGGACCACGCACAATGAAGGGTTCCGTAATTGGGATGAATTTATCCCAAGAACAAACTTAACATTGAATTGAAATTAATTGAAAAACGTGTTCTCCCATACGGAATGTATGGGGATCACGTTTTTCAAACTGCTAATTTAAGTTGGTTGATTATTTCTCGTTAACCTGTACCAGCCTCTGCTCAATGCTAATGCTCGTTTTCTTTTTAATTTCGTTATATATACTACTGCTCTGATTTTTTCACGAGTCCAAGTACAACCATTTAGCTAGAAGGGGGGAGGACACTTGACTCTAACAAAAAATTTCAGTTAAAAGCTTAATATTTGTTTTGACTAACTCACAATTTTTGAAAGACCTTTCTAACGATACCCCACAACATGCGGTAGGTGAGGAAAAAAAAAACATCCCCACTTTACGTGTAGGGGAGGTACCCTAAAAAATATATTTTTCTTGATTTTATTTTACCACTTTGACGGCATGATTAATATTTATACATATGCCAAATTACAGCTTTCTAGTACTAACCGTCTCTGAGCTAAGGCGCGGACAGACAGACGGACATGGCGAAACTATAAGGGTTACTTGTTCACTAAGGAACCCTAAAAAAGAACGTATTACAATCCTAATAATATTAAAAAATTTAAACTTTGTATGTTTGTTACTCAATCATGCAAAAACAGCTGAACGGAATTGAATGTTTGGCACACAGATAGTTTATAACCTGGATTAGCACATATGGTACTTATTATCCCGGTAAATGACCCAATTCTAAAGACCAGAAAGACGAAGTCGCGGGCTGAAGCTAGTATACTACAGTTACTCAATATGACAATGTCATAAAATAAATATCAATTGAAACAAACAAATATTGCTGCACCAATTGAGAATATGCTGACGACATGTCAACACCATACATTACTATTTTATTAACTTCGAATTTGTATCTGTGCCAAACGCGGTTTCAATTAGCGCTTTGGCACAAACTGTAACGCTTGTTACCCGTTAAGCATTATGAGCATAATTTTATGTTCCGTCCTCACAAACAATTTAATTACTAAGAACGTTTTACTTACCTATGTTTGTGCAAATCTCATTCGTTTCGGGCGTAAGTTCCCACCACAGAGTTATAACAATGCACCTCTTGACGTCAGAAGCAGCAAAAACGTTGTATATAATATTATACAACTAGAGTGCAGTAGCATTGAAGGGTTAGTAGCTAGCTCTTGTGTCTAGTATAGCCAGGCAAACAATACCTCGCAGGATGCCAGCCAGACATGGCATTAACATCAATAGTCTTTAAATGAAGCCCATTTATACCACAACCTATTCTTTTCCATCCAAGAACCTTTTTCTAAAAAGGTTCTGGGAAACAAGGTCAATCTTTTCTTGATTCTTTGAGCCATTTTTCTACAGTAAAGTATTATGAATCTGACAGATGGAATGCAAATTTCGCAATTCAAGCGAAGAACCGTGTGCAATGTCCGTTCACACGTATTATTGTATTTGATCTCGGGATTTCGTAATGATAGATCGAAAAGCATTTAAGTATACAGTAGGCGTTATGGTAAGTACTGCCCGCAAGTTGCAACAAACGGGTTGAATTCATCAACACTTTACTTAGCAAGCTTTAAAGGTGCTCCTTCACCGGGAGTATTCGCATGTAATGTAACGTTCATAGTCGAGCATTACATCAGTGAGGGAGGAGAACCGAGCATTACAGTGCGCAACCTGTAATGATGCAATTCGAGAATCACATCTGTGAGGGAGGAGAACCAATCATTACAGTGCGCAACCTGAATGATACAATTCGAGCATAACATCAGTGAGAAGTGAGAGTGTAATAATATTTAATCTGAAATGCTACATTACAGGCGAATGCTCGTCAGTCAGGGAGGCAGTATTGTAACGTAATGCTCAAAATCGAATTTGTAACGTTACATTACAGGCGAATGCTCCCGGTGAGGGAGCACCTTAAAATATCATAAAATTAAGCACGTTTACTGGAATGCTTCTTCGAGCTCTTAGCAGAGAGCAGAGCTCTTGCGTTGTAATTAGAATAGTGCTAAAATTGTACAGTAAATAACGTTATGCTTGAGCTACTAAATTATGGGACCGAAACTTTGAATAATATGCATATGAAATATATTCAGGAAAACCAAGGACATGCATTCGTTGATCTGCAAGGTAATATGCTTAATAAAATTGGATAATTGAAGAATATCATGCAATTCTAGTGCAAACTCTAGTTCACCGGCCAATTGAAGGTTACTTCAAAGTTCAAATCCTCGGATAGAAAATTTAGGATGACCTCACTCATAGTGCAAGTGTGTAGAATAGAATAAGTTGTAGTTTTTATTCAGCAGGTGGTTCCATTCACAAGTATGTTATAAATTGCTACATTATTTAAAGCCACCTTCGGAACAATCAGCGAACTCTCACAGACAGGATTCTAAAGTGTAATAACTAGCGTCTATTTAGCAGAGTTGAAGAGGTCAAGAAGAATGGTAGTAATCCGTCATCAATGGTAATAGTCTTCATTCAATGTGTTCGCACTCTATCAAAACGATTTGAGTAAAATATGAGTGAAAAAGGAAATGTTCTAAACAACACACAATCAATTAGATCTGTATATATTGTATGCCAAATAGGAGTGGTCGAGGATAGAGCTCAATAGTGGACCATTGGAGAGATCTATGTATGTGCAACGCTGGTTTGCTGGTTATAAATGGCCAGTATAAATCGATTTTTAAACTGTGCGCCTGTCAACGCCAAAATATTACAGTGTATGTGGTTAATAACAACAATAAGACAGAACTCTGGAGACGACACGAGTTGTGTAGACTGTTTTAAGAGGCGTCGGAGCACTGAGGAGGTAACCGTGCTTGTGAATTCAATACTAACAACATACGACTTTGACAGCTCCAAGCGCACAGATGGAGTTATAACTCTGATGTAGATGCCCGCCCAATGTATAGTTTTATTGCATGAAGGTCCATTGCTATTCCGAAACTTAAATTGGCCAGAGACCCCGAAAATATGTCATGCATACAAATATTTAAAGTATTATAAGTTTCATTCTTTTCATTGCACTTTTATTACAATTAAATGGATGGAAATGGTCAGCCTGCAACAGATTTAACATATGCACAGTACATTGAACCATTTTAAAGTCACTACGTGCATTCCCGCCACAGCTCCATTTGCATACGTCCAAATTTTTCACAAACCATTTTCCGTTCAACGTTCATTTGTGACAGATATCGAGAGTGGAGTTGCTCGGTTCGTTTCTCATTTATCCTGGCTTTAAGCTAAGAATAACCTGCTATCTTTGGCAGGATCCTGATTGGGACATGTCTGTTCAAATTGCCGCCAAATGTCGTTCTAAATAGAGTTGACGTCGACGTGGCGTGTCTTCACTTTAACTTCCAAGTTTAAAGAGCTTACTCCCATTGGGTCGTTAAGCATTAAACATTGGTGCTCAGGTAATTTTGAGCGACAGGGGAACATCAGACAGTTTGATGTTCAGCTTGTTTGTATTTATAGAACAGGGTGGGTGAATCTCATGAAGTGAAGTACTTTCGTTATCATTGCGCACGTACGTCTTTTCTGTATCGTTAACGTTTTCTGAGAGACGTCAAAGCGTGGCGTAACTACAATGATATAGGTGGTTGATTTTGAGTGTATTAAAAGATAACAGGTTAGCATTATAGTGTTTGTCAATATGCAGTTTTTTCTTTAGCTTAGTATCCGAGCAGGTGCACCAAAAATGTGCACCTGTCGCCACGTTGTTATTATTACAATCGACAGCTTTATTTTAATAGCCAATCACTCAACACCTGTCCTTTCCTTTTGCGATATTAATGATTAATCTCAGAGTTCTGTTTGCGGGTTAAGTTTTTTTATAAGGATTATGAAACCGGAAAGAAACATCATGTTTATTTATTCTAATTTAATGGCAAATCAAACCGACATAAAATACCCATTAACGCGTAACAAGATGATAGGTAATGAAATTTTCGAAATACTCAATAAAAAACTTGTGCCATAAAAACAAACATACATATTATAGTAAATCGAAACATATCGCACCAATTAACTAAAACACTTCGAAACAGGTTTTCAAATCAACGCTAAGTAATTGCATTGAAATATATAAGTTGGCAATATATTTAATCATGCACGGCGCGTAGAAAACACCTACTTAAGGGTGTGTACACATCGAGCAAAACCAGCCGAAACCGTCTTCCATACGAAACTTATTTCGTATGGAAGACCAGGCAGTGTGTGAGCCGTTCGAGCAGATCTGGGTACAAAATAGGCTCTTATGTAGTATGTGGTCACACCCTAACATGAGCAGCCCGGAATATCCGGAACGGTAACATTATGATAAATGATTGTACCTACGTAAAAATTATTGGGATCAACGTAACTTAGCTCAGGGTTAGACGTTATAGGGTTATGGGAACTATATTCGTTTTACTCAGGGTTGGTATTGGTATGTGGGGTTTCCGGACAAGAACAAGGTTTTTGGCTTGTGTCACCGGATTGCCATGGGTGTAGAAAAAGTGGTGACTAATATTATATCAATATATGCGTGTGGTCGCTTTTGGGAATTTAAGATGATACAACTATATCAAAGTTAAGAAGTAGAATATGTTCAGTTTTTTACGAATGTTCTCCCATGCCGTTAGCGCAAGCAATAAGCCATGCACGATTGAATAGAACTACATTAGAGTTCAATGTTCATATCAGTCACAATATCTGAGGTTCAATGTCACTCGGTTAGCCAAGGTTAGTCCTAATGATCATACCCGTATTCCCTGAACAGTTTCATAGACTAAAGAGTTCAATAGAGTATTACCGATGACACAGTCAACGCCTCTACGGTGACGGTACTAGTTGTAATGTTTATAAGGGGCGTAGCGCGCCCCTTATAAAGGTGATAATGATTTGATAGGGAGCGATCCCGTCCCCTAATACCGGGCACAATTCCGATCCCACCAATAATTGAGCACACCCCAGCTTCGCTCGGGATTTTTCGGAGAAACAATTGCGTTGCTGAAGAATGTCGCAGAGTTTACTGACAGTAGCAGGATTTGCAATGTCATCGGTCAATAGATTTTGTATTTTAATACCCTCTGAAATGGGTCAGGATAAATGGATCAATGAACGCAATAAAATGCAGGAGTCGTCGCAAATGAGGATGCAGCCAAACCTAAAATGAAACTCATGAAACATAAACTCACAGATTATTTTTGACAAAACCCATCGGAAGATAAATTACTGCGTTCTTAGCCGTAATTCAATTATATTTACTCATGTAACATTAAAATTTCCTCCACCTTACCTAATAGAGGCATTAGAGCGTTTGTTCATTGTGTCCGAAACTAAATTTGAACACAAGAAAGTAGTAGAAGCTAGAGTGCAGAATAATCGATTCAAATTAGACCTGTTAAGTTGATAAGTTCCCATAGATTTAACAAACGAGTTATATTGGGTGGTTTTTTTAGGTTCAGAACACTGGACAAGCTCTTCCACAAACCTAAGTAGTATATAATGTTAAGAGTAACAAGATACAATAGTAGCAACTGTGGCAACGCACATTTTACCAGGCCTTGAGCTACCAACTGCTAACAAGAGCAGAAAATGGAGTAATTTCTTATCTTCATCAAAGTTTGAACTTGACTTGGTTTCCGTACGCCTTTTTCAGAAAACATCTGAAAATCAGCGCTGTGCTAAGGGGCCCGCATACCACAGCGTCATGCTGAGTGGAAGCCTTCTTGTCACAGTCATGACTAACGTGACCATACGTCCCGTTTTGAACGGGATCGTTCCTTTTTCTGGTTCTTCGTCCCGGTGTCCCCGAAAAAAGCCTGTGTACGCAAAATTGTCCCGTTTTTAGAAACCATCGTTGGGTGGAAGTGTTCAAACACTTCCACAACAACAACAACCTAAAACTTTTGTATTTTAATAGAATATATTTTATATCTGCCCGGCACAAATGCACCCATAGAAAGTCTTTAATGATAAATTGAGGACGACTGAAAGAACCCAGATACAGGTTCCGGTCCTTATGGCGATGTTGATAACTAAGTTGTTGTATTAAAACAAATTTGTTCTGCTGACAAATGTAAAAAAGACAGATTTGTTTTTCTTATTTTTTATGTAATAAATAATTTTGATAAATAAAAAAGGATTTTTTCTTTTTCATTGAGAACCTAGGCTGGTATTTTCAAAATTGATTTTCCTTTGTGAATCGGCCCTACTAACTGAGATAAATAAAACGATGTCCCGTTTTGAGTCAAAAAATAAATGGTCACGTTAGTCATGACGTACAGATGCCGACTATTTCCGTTATATGCTCGTGATTATTATATCTATTATGTTTTATTTTTCTGATTACTCTTATCTTCTTGTATGCACGTGTTTCTGTGACAAATAAACCTATTTTTCTTTCTTTTTTGACAGTTTAAAGCGGACTATTACTAGTAGTGAGGCGTAGAGGACAAAACTGATTATTTAAAGCGATTATTTAGGTAAATTAGCTTTTGGTAAATTTGGTTTAACGAAGTCGCGTACCTACAAAATCAAGTAAAATTACAGAGATCAACGTACGCAAGGACTTATTATTTTATGCTCAAGGTTAGTTATGCAATATTACCCCGTATAGTATATACTCCGGTATGTGCAAACATGATAACTCGAGATGAGGGCAACGACACCGACTGATTTGATTACGAAGAAGATAAGATAAATCTCGAAGCGATCGTGTAGGACTAAGGAAGGGTTTGGATCACGAATATTGTGATTAGAACCGAATGAAAATGTGTAATTTTGACAATGGACCCATTTATAACAGAGCAGCCATCTAATTACGCAACAAATTCTCGTAAATGATTACCACTAATCTGTTTCATTCTTACAGTTCAACAACATTCATTGTGTTACTTACGTTGTTGTGCAGATTTCTTTCGAACTTATGAAGCAATGGATTAGCGATCTGTTTCAAAACGATTCAGATTCTGATTGATCGTGTATTACGCAATTAGTGTACAGACCTACATTCCGTAAAACAATCAATCTACCTACCTAAGCCTTTTCCCAACTACGATGGGGTCAAATTCCAGTCTTAACGGATGCAGCTGAATATGTACTAGTATTTTACTTGGAGCGACTATCTGACTTCCACAACCCAGTTACTGGGTAACACGACACCCCTTGGTAAGACTGGTTGTCAGACTTGGGCTTCTGACTACCCGTAAAGACCGTCTTAGATCTACAAATGACAGCCGGGACCAACGGCTTAACGTACTTTTCTTTTCGAGTCACGGAGGGGTCTTGATATGTAATGGATGGTCACCCATCCAAGAACAGACCGCGACAAGCGTAGCTTAACCTTCGATCGACCCGTACGGCTGTTATTATTTAGCCGGGCATACCTACATTCCGTAAAAAGTCCACGAAGTAAAAAAGCTTGGAAAGGTATAGGTAGATCCCTGGTTGAAAAACGGCCAACCTAAGCTCTATTTAGAACCCAATTATTAAGCCTCCGCCGTCCGTCCGTCCGTCTGTCTGTCAGCGGGCTGTATCTCATGAACCGAAATAGGTAGACAGTTGAAATTTTCACAGATTGTGTATTTCTATTGACGCTATAACAACAAATAATAAAAATGAAATCGGGTTTACAAAAAACGTGTTTATTTTTGGCGTTTTTTTGCTCGTTCTTAAAGGCTTGTGCAGACCAGCGCGACTTGTCGCGCGACGCCTCGCGACGCCACAAGCCTTTAAACGGTAAGGAGTCCTTCGTGTGCGGGTTTTTTTTTCAGATTTATTCGATGTTAGAACAGTAATTTTCGTCAGATATGCATACGTACCTATTTACTCGTTTAATGTTGATAAATTAATATAGGTACGTAAGTGCACGTGCTTCTACGAGAACAGCATGTGCTTCGCGTAAAATTTGAAAGCTTGCCATAACTTGGATTAACTAGATGGCTATAAAAAAGCTATGACTAGGCACGTACGTGCGAAAGCAATTCGTTTTCATAAAGGATTTGATCTAGCATTATGAATGAATCGATGAAGACAAGGCCTTGTTAAGTACCTACTTATTATTATTGTACGTATAAATTGGTTTTCTTCCCTTTCGGTAATATTTATCAATCTGCCTAGACTTTTCCCAACTATGTTGGGGTCGGTTTCCAGTCTAACCGGATGCAGCTGAATACCGTATTTTACATGGAGCGACTGACCACCACAACCCAGTATCTGGGTAATACGATACCCCTTAGTAAGACTGGTTGTCAGACTTTCGGGCTTCTGACGACCCGTAACGACTGTCATTCTTGGATCTTAACGTGCTTTCCGAAGCAGGGAGGAGTCTCGGTATGTTAAGATGGTCACCCATCCACAGACCAACCCCGGCAAGCGTAGCTTAGCCTGATGGATCGAACCGTGCGGCTGTTATTACATAGCCACGAGCTCCTTTCGGTAAGAGATCACCGAAAGGAGCTCGTGGCTATGTAATGTAAATACATAATCTTCTTCTCATGAAATGATTAAGTTTTATGGAGGCATGTGGCATTATTATTAACCAATTGTTCTTAAATCTACCAATTGCTTTATTAACTTAAAAAAACAAACCAATAATCCCAATATACAAAACCCTTTTACCAAAGAATAACATTTAACTTTAATAGGCATACACACCAGTACTGTGTCATGAAATTTTATCGCATGCTTACTAACCAGTGTTTATATGTTAGCATATAAATCCTAACTAATATTATAAATGCAAAAGTTAGTTTGTTTGTTTGTTACGCTGTCACGCTAAAACTGCTGAACGGATTTGGATGAAATTTGGCACACGGGTAGACTATGACCTGGAATAGGACATAGGATACTTTTTATCCCATTAGTACGTTCCCGTAGGATTATTTCCGACATGAACGCAGGTGAAGCCGCTGACATAAGATATTAAATAAATTAAATAAATCAGTACTTTTATTATGTTATTGTTCTGTTTTTTTCTTTTGTATGTACTGCTCTTGGTATACCAAATAAATAAATAAAATTAAGTACCTACTTTTAGTAAAATATTGCTTATTATCTAGATGCAATATTTGTATGTCATGATACAAATAATATTGAATGTCAGATATCCGAAGACAATATCGAGGATAGGGCGAAGTGGAAGAGAAAGACCAGGAGGGCTGACCCCACCACCATGAGGAATACATAGATACACCAGGAAGAGAGAGAGAGTTACAAATAATATAGAATACAGAGCAGCTATCACTCTTGATTAAACTCAATACAAAGCCAGGTCAAATCACAGTCTACTTCTCAATCAATTGATCAAGAAATTATGTCAACAGAATCATCTAGTCTACAATCATAGAAATATTGGGGCATTTGTACTGTTATGACTAGTGTTTAAGTATCTGAGATAGATAGATAGATAAATTGTTTATTTGGTGCACACAAAAGATAGCACAATTAACAAAAGCATGATTAAATAATAACAAATTCCATGAATATTAAGAAAATACCTGCAAGGTGCCAATATATTTAATTATATAGGTGTTCCTCTCAAACAGAGCACCTGCCATCTAATCTCTTCACCACCCTTGGTTAACTGGTAGAGAATACCTAAGGTATTAAGTACGTCTTTGCACCTTTTTGGAGTGCGAAAACAAGTTAAACAAATTATAGTACTATTAGGTTTTACCTAGCAGCATAGCGTGGCACAACAGGGAAGAGGCCTACACTGCAGAGGGTTGAAGAAAGCTGCCAGTATAGTAGGGATTGTAGGGACTACCTAACTGGACTACTAAGTCTTTAAAACCAATTGTTAGAAAGTCAAGGTACTACTAAGGTTTTAAGCAAGCAAATTTGTTCCTAAATATGGGAATAAATAGAGAATAGTTTCCTATAAGTAATTTAACAGTGTAGGTATTAACTGTTTGATAAGCTCGGGAATCAAAGCTACCATTGGCTGTTACAGGAAAAATTCAAACAGATTATTGCTGAACCAGAACAGAAGAGATAAAGGCAAATCATAAGGTGTTTAACCGATTATTAATGAGCATTATTCATGATTAATTAATTAATTGCAATGGTAAATAACCACATAATCTTTTACAAGCACTGATTTATTCTGTTAATGTTTTGTTTTTGTAACTATGAAGCATATTAAGGAACTGTAAAACATATTACTTTTTATGCTCATGCCTTGAAAGTATCATGCTCTAAATTGCTTCATTTACTTGCATGTTAATTACAAATGGGGCTACTAGGACTACAATTATTTTAGTAACAGCGCAGCACAAAATGTTAAAACCTTTTTGTGAGATACCTTATTTACTGTTTAGTTATAAATTATGTGTGTTAGTTTCATTTTTAATTTAGCTACTGTTATTTTACTATTTCAGCAACAATCTTACTGTACTGTTTGGTGTTTTTTTTTTTTTTTAAATTATTCTGAACTGATTTAACCCATTAATTTGGCCTAGATATTCTATAATCGGCCAAGACAGGCATTAAAAAAAACTAGCTCATTAGAAAACCATTCAAGTTCCATTTATAAATAAAATGATGTAGTCATCAGTTACTTGTGAATTAGAATGTGGGACATAAATCACAGAGGCAGATGTCTCATGATCAGTGATCGGAGTAGGTAGATTGATTTTTAGTACTTGTATCATAAATGCACACAGAAAGAATAACATGGATAAGCCATTTTTCCGGAAAGTAATTCCGGTATTTCCGGATTCAATTAAATATTGTTAATGTTGGTAGTGATATTATTACTACTGTACCACCCATGATCCTTTGTTCTGATTGGTCGTTGGGTTTTGTCAAATCGTGACAAAAAAAAAAATAGGAAGAATAATAAAGAATAAAATTGCTCATTTTATTACAATTCCTACCTTTTTTTTGAGGATGGCAAATCATCAAATGACTCCTTCCACTCTGGCAGAATACAATTCCTACATAAGCTCCGGTTTTTTTTTAATAATCCACCAATTCCGGAGGAATGTCCATAGTAATATATACGTTTCGGATCAATGACCCCAGTTCAATCTACCTACTCCGATCACTGCTCATGATTCATGGGATAAAGTTATCAAAACATGTGTGTCCAAATTATAAACACAATGTGCCTTCCATGCTGTAACAAGACTGACATGCTGTTTCATAAATAAAAATCTCTATGTTTATTTATTTTCTGTCCCCTGTTTCATATTTGAGCTTAACTGCTTGAATAAAAACTTTATGATATGAACTTTTGCTACTGTTCGATTTTTTATTGTTTTGATCAGTTTTTGTTAATTGGGAAATTAATGAAAATGAATAAATACTGACCTAATATTATGTTCATTTGATGTCAACCACACAAATCAGTCCCTACAACTCTGTAACACAAGTAAAATTGGTTTGGAAACATTCGTTTTATCTTACAAGTGTTTCTGCACATTTTGCATTTGCTCATGTAAATTTTAGAAATGCAGTTGCAATGCAAGTTCGTCGTTATTTTACTTTTACTAAGGTACTTACATGAATCTGTAGAAATATTTATATCAAATGACACTTTAACACTTTATCAAAACGTATACAAGCATTCTATAACAATGCAGTATTTATATGCAATGTTTATTGCACTTTACTTCGAAGGCGCTTCGTAATATTTCGCCAAAAGTTATCATCTGGCGATAACCTATGAGTGAGAGACGAATCAATTGAGCCTAGAGACATCAATTGCAAACATCTACGGCATAAACAATTCGTTTGCCTTCATAAAAAATCACAACATTCCCGGCTGAACCACATTTACGAAACCTCGTAAATCTCAATAAATCCTCAAATATAGAAAGAAACATAAAATAAATACATACCCTTATAAGTACAACGAAGATAGCAAGTTATCCAAATGTTCAACCACGAAAACCATTATCACAAAAAAAACACACAATACACAGGTTCCACTAGCACATTATTATTAATAAATTGTATAATCCACACCCGCGCAAATGTTAAAAATCAGTTTTTTATTGACATAAACACAAACTGAGCGTCCGCCATATGCAGGTACGTTCCGCACATACGAGAGCGTATTTTTTTTCGGCCGGCTTGTTCAAAACGCTATTGAAGTGTCAACGCTTTTGGTAGGAATTTGGCTAAAAATCTATTTAACAGTTTTCATGAATTCATACAATAGACATGCTAAGTAACAATTTATCTTATTTTTATTCAAGATTCACCTTTTATTTTATGCAATCGATGCTTTTCTAATTATTTTAATTTGTTTGAAAGTGTCAGATAAGATTCCAAAATTGGACAGTCACTACCTTCTGAACGCACATCAATTTGCATTTTACTTCACTCTCGTGCAGCGACCGCTCCAACTTCACAGCGCTCCAATCCCGACGAGCTTTGATTTCGATTTACGGAAGAGTATAGAAGCCAGTTAGAAAAGGATGGATGATATTGTAGTCAACGGCCTCTGTGAACTGTGAAGATACTGCGTGAAACAAGCTATTATTTAGTAGACTGTGGCATTTTCTCGTAGCACTTCATAGTAAAGCTCATATATAAAGTTCATAGTAGAACTATAATGAAAACTTGTATGATAAATATTAAATAAGTACGTAACTTCTCATGAACATAATAAAGTATTATGTACCTACAGACTAATAATTAATAGTGAGACAGGTATTAATTAGGTACTAACCTCCTAAATTATTATCTAAAATGAATTTATTTTCAAAGTGAACCCACGTAGGCGTAGGCGTTTAATTTTTATCATAACGTTTTTGTTTATTGTACATAATAGCTATTCATTATCTTGTCTAATTAATACTAATGATTAAAGAATAGGTAGATTCGTGGAATTTAATTTGATTTTCTTCATAATGAATAAAGGCCCGTAGGCGTTGTAAAAATGAGAATGCATTTTCTTTCAGAACTTTTCAGAGCTTTCGTAATTCTCGACTTCACCCTATGATTTTTTTACCTTTTTTATCCTCAAAGTATCTACCTATCTGCCCTACCTATTATAAGTCACCTGAAAATGTTGTACTGAGTGGGATTTGGCTTGTTATGACTTAATGTAGTAAGTAACTAAGTAATAATAGATATTTATTTTTGTACTCGCTAATACCCGCGCTCGCTCGCGTAGACACTACTTAATTCTATTTATTTATCTAAAATAAATGTAGTCTAAGTTACGACAGTCAAAATGATAAAAAAAAAAAATCTTTCATAGAATTTAGTAAAAAGTTGTTATTATGACATTACAGACACTTCATTTTAATTTATTTGTATCTAAAGAAGAAGATTTAAGTAAATAGACATTGTAAAACATTAGTACATTTAGCACAACTTATATTAAATTCCATAAGTTGAACTTTTGCGCCGCTACACTTACAAATATCAAACATCTAAACCCACAACAAATCAAATTTTGGCGGCTTATGGCTTATGTCTTTTGACTTCGTATTTACTTCAAGTCTTATAACACTGTACGATACTTAAAGAGCAGAACCTTTATCAACGTATGTAAATTTTATATAAGAAAATATTGTGTCTTACCTAATGAGCCTTACGAGAGCGGCGCTGGGCCTAATATGCTAATTACATTTTTTTTACCCTTTTGGGCAGGGAAAACGAAAAGCAAGAAGAAATTATGTAATGGACGAATAAAATCGATCATACTCCTAAATCCAGCTTCTATGTTTTACGTGTTCCAGATATCTACGACCAGAGATTCAGATATATTTTTATTAAGACATTTTATTATAGGACTTCCTTCGAATTCACGCTGAAATAACATGAAAACGTTTTGTACGTCTGTGAGCTCTTTAATTCAGCTTTTGCAGCCAATAACTGGCATATGGCACTCGTCAGTGGGACAAATATTCGTCTACTTGCCACATAAAGCGCTTTATATTGCTTTATTCGCTTTAATATGACGCTTTATGGTGTAGCGACGTTTTATCGCGCTCACTTTGTGGTAGGTGTAAAGTTTAGTGCCTGCTTGGTTTAGCACTAACTTCTGAGTTGGTTGATATTTGGTTGATTTGGTATTATATTAGACTGGTTTAATGATACGAAATAATATGGTTTAAAGACTATATTGAATATTGGTCAAATATATTAAGTGGTAAATCTAAGCTTAATTAGCACTAAGATGGTTTGATTTGGTTTGGTTTGAGTTACGCGGTTGGTATCCGAATACGTACTAATTGGTAATAGTTGTGATTCATGCATTTATGGAAATGCACGCAGGCAAAAGTGCTGAGCTGTTCGGTTGCAAATATTGTACCGAACATATTCCCGAGCACCAGATGAGATAAGAAAAGACTAAAGCAATCATCAAATCACCTTAGTTAAATAATAATACAAGTCAAATGGTAAACAAAGTAAAGTAATTATAAAATGGTAAACAAAAGTAAGTATTATAAAATGGTAAACTTAAGTAAAAGTATTGTAAAATGGTAAATAAAGTATAAATTACGGTTGTCCTTAAAAAACATAAATTCTTTACACTAATGAGTCTTCCACTGTAAGCACACGTTCTTTTCGTATTTTAGGCAACGTAGCCCTTTCCCTTTTACCCGCACTACGCATAGTACTGGGCCACCGTCTCGCGAAATATGCACTTAAACCTATCGACTCTCTCTCACTTTGCTGACGGTCAGCAGTACTCTGCTTTCGCGGTTGCACTTCACTATGCACTCTGGTTGACTCGGCTGTAGTCGTTACAGACTCCTGTCTGTGATGAGGCTCCGCCCGGCTGGCCGTGGAAAGCGAACAGCATCTCACTCTTTTCCAGACCCAGACTGCTGCCGCGCTTAGGACAACTCCCAGCAGTATGTAGACGACGGTGTACTGGTGAATGTCATGGACTGATAAGTCATCGACTTCAGCTTTGGTGGTTTTCAGTGTTTTGATCTGTTCTCCAAGAACTGATAAAGATCTATTCAGACTTATGTCCTCTGGTAATGCTATTTCCGTTGGTATTTTAACATTCACAATGTGGTTTATCTGGTCTAGCTCTGGTACGAGCATGTTTGGTGAAAAATTTAGTTGATTGGATTGTTGTTGTAAAGAATACAGTGTGAAATCTTTACTTTTAATAAAGCATTTCTGAGTCATGCTAATGACCCCTGCTCTAGTCAGCTGACGAACAGTAACTTGATCGTCGCATATGATTTTGATGGAATATGTGTCACAGCAAAAATATAGGTATTGTGACGTTGAGTGTAATTCTACCCATCTGTTTTTGCACGCTGTTCTTTCTGTTTTGCACCTTTGGGTTATTGGATTTGTTTCGCAAAAGTTTTCATCATTTTCCAAATTTAGGATGGGTTTGAAGAGCTCACACATGAAGGATTCTCCCTGATACAAACATGTGTCAAGTTCATGTATGGTTGGTACAAAGTAAGCATCCTTTTTTAGGTTCACTGCGACGTATTCCGATATTGGTATTATGCTGGTCATACTGTAATTGGTTTGTTGCGGAACTGGTATTATCCTATATAATTGAAAACTTTCTCTTGCTATGAGCGGGAATGTAATTTCGAAGATAATATATTTTTCGGTGACCCGAGCCTTTGTTCTCAGTAGCTTGTAGATATGCTGAAGGTCTGTCTCTATGTTTTCGATTGGTAGGCCTAAATCTTGAGGCATTTGGCCGTAGATAATTTGTAGCTCTCGTTTGAGCTGTGCTGGTGTCAATAGATGCAGACTGATTTGACCATGGTAGATTTCCGATATTGTATCGATCAAAGTATCCTGTATCTGTTTCAAGTTTTGCATCATATTAATGGTAGCTATAGAGACCAATGTGAAGTCCTGTTGTGTTGTCATCACATTGATTTCTTGTTGCAGCTTACTGTTAACCTTATCCAAAGCATTTAAATGTTTATTTATGGTTTTGTGTTGTTTTGCTATTATGTCTTCAGTTCTTTGTAGTACATTGTGCTCTGCTTCGACGATAGATGTCAAGTTCTTCCATAACTGACCTTGGTGTTTTTGATTACGGTGCACAAGTTCAATGTCCTGTCTGTATTTTTCTGCGAAGCTTTCGTCTAATACTCCGAACAATGAGTTTGCGATTGAGCCGACAGCGTTGATAAGGCCGCGTCGTGTTCGTATGCGCTCGCCGTAGTGCTGGCTAAGCAACAGCTGGTTATAGTATTGCAGTTCATTGTAATCGTGACGTATTTGTAGGAGTATCATATGACAGTGACTTGATTCCATAATTGTTTCACATGTTTTGTCGAGATATCTTGTAAAGTCCTTGATGGCTGTGTCTCCTTGCCAATATGGAGACATGTTAAAGTATGTGACTAGTTTCCATTTATCTCGAATCAATTGTACTTTCCCCACAGTATCAAAGTACAAACTTTTATTGGTATCAAATTGTGTAATATTGTATGAAGCTGTTGTTGGTAATATTATACTTAAGAACAGTAACAATGCCAATGCAATGTTAACTATTTTGGGACAGGTACTGTACGTTCTGGTGTTTGGTTGCGGACGATTACGTGGTTCCTTTTCGGCTTTAGTACTTTGATGTTGTAGTAGTTCGCCTTTTTGTTTTTCTGGTATGGTTGGTTCTGTTTGGTGTATAGGTAAAACTGATAGTTTAACTATAGGGCGCTTCATGTAGCCGTTTTTGGTTTTTAAAGTCACTACTCTGACAAGTTCGTCTTTTCCTGGATGGACTTCCATCACACGACCCATTGGCCATTTCCCTGCTGGTAAGTTGTCGTCATGTATCATTACTAGATCACCCACGTTGACGTTCTTTTGGTATTTCATCCATTTGTTTCTGGTTGATAGTTGAGTTAAGTACTCTGTTTTCCATCTCTTCCATAAATCTTCAAATAATTTCGACACTAGATGCCACCTGGTTCTGGCGTCTTCTGCTGTGTCAATTACGGTTAAACCTGGTCTTGCTGATAGGAAATGGGCTGGTGTGAGGAAGTTTAAATCCTCCGGGTCTTCTGATAGCGCACAAAGTGGTCGTGAATTAAGGCAAGCTTCTAGCTTTGATAACAGTGTTGAGTATTCTTCAAACGTAAATTTCTGTTGTCCAATCACGCGTTTGAGGTGGTGTTTGAGACTTCGCACTGCTCTTTCCCAAAGTCCTCCCGCATGAGGGCAAGAAGGTGCGTTAAAATGCCATTCAATTTGTAGTTCGGTTATCTCTTTAAAGAATGACTCATTGAAAATATTTTGAAGATGGTCGTATTCTTCTTGTAGCATTCTGTTGGCTCCAACAAAATTGGTTCCATTGTCGCTATAGATGTGACGTGGAGCTCCCCGGCGTGCTGCCATTCTGTTTAATGCGGCTACGAAAGCTGAACTGGTTAAATCTGAGACGAGTTCTAGATGCACAGCTTTCGTCACCATACATACGAAAAGCGCTATGTAGCCTTTGGTAGTTTTTATCCCACGTCCTTTGTTTGCTTTCACATCCACAAAGCCTGTGTAGTCGACACCACAATGATAGAAGGCGCTTTCAGGGTTTACTCTGGATGATGGTAGATCACCCATGAGCTGATATTGTTGGATGGGCTCTTGCTTCTTGCATGTAACACACTGTCTTATAACTTTCTTTGTAGCTGAATATCCGCTGATTATCCAATAATTTTGTCGAATGTTTGATAAAGTAAGGCGCGCTCCACCGTGGTAAGTTAGCTCATGAGCGTATTTAATTATTAGCGTGGTAATTCGATGGTTGTGTGGTAATATGATTGGGTGTTTCATCTCTGAACCTATTTGTGCGTTTCTTAATCTGCCCCCTACTCGCAAAATACCATCCTGGTCTAGGATGGGGTGTATTGGTAAAAGTTTACTTTTCGAATGCACGTTTCTATTCTTTAGTAAGTAACTGACGTCACTAGCAAACTCCATATGTTGCACACTTTTAATAATCAGCATTTTTGCGCGACGGAGTTCATGTAATGTGAGATAGGGTTGACGGCCTGCCTTTGCAGTAGGTAGTCGTAGTATCCATGCAAAAACGCGCACAATTTTTGCGAATGAATTCAATTTATTTAATAAATGGTTAATAATGTTTGGTATGGTCATGGTTTCTTTCTGGTGTTTTTCCACAACTACTGCATTAGACTGTCTTATCTCTAAGCTGGTTTCATAGGTGGTTTGGGGTATGGCTTGGTTTTGGAATGCTTGAATCCATGATGGCCCCTGCCACCATAGGTCATGGTTTCTTAATTGTTTGGTTCTTAATCCACGGCTGGCACAGTCAGCTGGATTTTCAATGGTTTTAACATAACTCCATTTTTCTTTTGGTATTAATTTGGTGATAGCTTTCACGCGGTTTGAGACGAATGGTTTCCATCTCGCTGGATCTCCTTGGATCCATCCTAACACTGCTGTTGAATCACTCCAGCAATATATTTCCTGGTTATACGAATCCAAGCAAGTCTGAACTTTTTGCATCAGCTGTGATAATAGTTGGGCACCCATTAACTCCAACCTTGGTATTGATATGTCTTTACTTACGGGCACTAATCTTGCTTTTGCTGCGACCAGAGTTACCTCGTTAGTAGTATTTTGGTTGCTGACTTTGCAATATATAACAGCGGCATACGCCTTGTTCGACGCATCACAAAATCCGTGTAATTGCAAGTTATTGGTTCTCTTTATTCCTAGCCATCGTTTTACTTCTATGGTGTTGATGTCTTTTATTTCTCCCCTTAAGTTTAGCCACTTAATCTTAATATCTTCTGGCAGCGCGTCATCCCAGTTAAGACTTGATGACCAGACACTTTGGAATAGCATCTTCATGGTTATGGTAAATGGTGTGAGCCAGCCTAATGGGTCGAATATTTTTGATATGTCGGAGAGAAGCGACCTTTTGGTTAGTTTTGATAATGCTACTGGCTCCAGTTTCGAGTCAAAGATGAATTTGTCCTGTTGCGGATTCCATCCAAGTCCCAACGTTTTTGTCGAGTCTGACTGTTTAAACTCGTAGATTTGCTGGTTCCACAAATCTTTTTCTAAGTCAGCGAGTAGTTTTGGTTCATTTGTGGCCCATTTTCGTAAATTAAACCCACCCTTGCTAAGCAGTTTTATTAGGTCTGATTTAAGTAGTTTTGCTTGTTCTATTGAGTTTGCTCCGCCACAATAGTCATCCATATAGAAGCACTCTTCTAATGCCTTTGCTGCATCGGGAAAGTTTTGTTTTTCCTCGGCAGCTAGTTGTTTTAAGCACATCATAGCCAAAAATGGTGCAGGCTTTGTGCCGTAAGTTATGGTTGTGAGTTGGTATGTCTGGATAGGTTGGTATGGTGAGTCCCTCCATAATATCTTCTGATACGACTGATCTTCGGGATGTACCATTATCTGTCGGTACATTTTCTCGATATCAGCTGTGTAAACAAACTGATACTGTCTCCATTTTAAAATCAGCTCCTGCAGATCTTGTTGTAGGTTGGGACCTCGGTACATGACGTCATTCAAGCTAAGTCCCGATAATGATCTAGCAGACGCGTTGAACACAACACGCAACTTTGTAGTGGTTGACTCAGCACGAGTGACGCAGTGGTGTGGTAGGTAGCACTCGGGTTTCATACTTGTTGCTGACTGCAGCATATGGTTTAAGTTAAAATACTCGTTCATAAATTTTGTGTATTCTGTTTTCAATTCTGGATCTTTCTGTAACTTTCTCTCTAAGTTACGAAATTGTGCCAAAGCTAATGGTTTAGTGGACCCTAGCTGTTCCTTGGTTTCTGGTTTGAACGGTAATCGGACCTGGTATCTCCCATCTTTCAATCTCTCTGTTGTTGACAGAAAGTATTGCAAACATTCATGATCTTCGGTGGACAATTCAATCTGCTGGTTGATATCTTCGTTTTCCCAGAATCGGCGTAAATCGTCCGTATTGTGAAGAACGACGTTACACCTGTATCGTGGTGTCATTGTCCCACAAAGCAACCATCCTAATTGCGTTTGTTGGGCTATTGGTTGGTCGTCTCTATCACCCCTCAAAAGGCCACCTAAAGCTATCTTGCAGTATATATCTGCTCCAAGCAGTAGGTCCACTGATCGACTGGTATTAAATTCTGGATCTGCTAAATTTATGTTTTGTATGTGAGGCCAGGATGGTTTTATAAATGATTTATTTGGTAAACTTTTGATGAGATTATTCATTATAAGGACTTCTCCTTCTAAGGTAAACTCATTATGAATTGATTTAATTCGTATGTTTATTACTCCCTTGCAGCTGTTTTCTTTTTCACCTACGCCGAATATGGTTCCTTTGCAAGGGTGTCTTCGTAGTTTCAAAACTTGAGCCGCCTTCTCGCTTACCAAAGAAATTTGGGATCCCTGGTCAATCAAAGCCCTCATGGTATGGTATGTGCCATTGTATCCTGGCACTTCCACTAAGGCCGTAGCTAAGAGTGTCTCGGACACGTCATCCCAAGATACATGTGTTGAAGCTGCTGCTTGCTCATCATTGGTCACGCATGCTGTCGCAAGTGTGTGCGCAGCCTTATAGTTTGGTTTTGCTGATGTGTTTGGCCTGTTTTTGGTTGTAATTGCGTCATGCAATAATGAATTGTGTTTACCGTTGCATTTGCGACAAGTTTTATTCGATAAACAAGGTTTATTAAAATGGTTGAATAAGCAATTGGTGCAACAGTTTAGATGGTTGACAGTTTTTAGTTTTTGCTCATCCGACATTTGCAAAAATTGGGAACACATCCATAGCCCGTGGTCAGCATTACACAATGTGCAGGTGATTGACCGCGACACATGTAATGATTTCGTATAGTTTTTCATGTTGTTTGGATAACTTTTATTTGATGATTGCTGGTTATTATTTGAACTATAATAATTCTTCTGGTTTGCTTGATAATTTTGATGGTTTTGTGGTTGGATGGTCATCTTTTGGTTATTTGTTTCTTGTTTACGCCGCGATGCTTCTAAGGCGGTAAACTTGTTTTCCAAGAAATCTAGGAATTCTTGAAGGACTGGTAGTTCCCTGGGATTCTTCACTGACTCAATATATTCAGCGAATGACTCACTGTCAAGTTTTTGTGCTAACAAGAGTACCAACAGTGGATCCCAGGTGATGATATCTACTCCTAGGTTTTGAATTGCGTGGAGACATTCTTTGGTCACGTCATGCAGTTTTTTGATCGCCCCGATGGATTGTTGCTGCATACTAGGAATGTTCAGTAGTATGTTTACGTGTGACGTGAAAATAAGTCTACTGTTGCCATATCTGTGGTTCAGTATTTCCCAGCATACCTCGTAATTTTCCGAGCTAATCTGAAGATGGTGGATCAGACGCTCTGCTTCTCCTACTACCTTGCTCTTTAAAAACTGCATTTTTTGAGCGTTTGATAACGATGGGTTTTTGTGTATGGTTTCTGTGAATAAGTCTTTAAACGACGTCCATTGGTGGTAGTTGCCTTGGAATGTTGGAATATCCATCTGTGGAGTAGATTTGTCGCGATGAGATACAGAACACATTTTCGAGTTGATGGTTTTCTTCAAATCGTTATACATTTTCTCATATCTGTTGAATTCATCTTGGTACCAGACATCCTCATCTCCGTTTTCACCTTCTATATCCCAGTGCAGGCTATCGATAATAGCCCAACGACTTTGAAGGGACTTTAATGCATCGTCAAACTCCCACTTGTTCTGTAGTTGGTCGGTTCGTATGGTAGCTACTGTTCTCATGAAAGCTCTAAAGTTGATAGTCTGCTTTTTTATCATGCCTTCTAGTTTATTGTCATCATTTGGAACTCGCGTATCCTTACGTTGGTGTTGCGGCGCCTGTGGATGAGACGAACCCTCTGCTTGCTTCGAAGTCCCTGCCTCAGTCGGTGGCTGGTGAGGTTCTTGCTGTTTTACCAACAAGTTCTCCATGGTTTTGGTAATTATCTGCTTGATCGACAAATAGACTTCCTCCGCCTTATCAAAGCAATTTTTTTTATAAAATACACATGGTTAAATTCAGCAAGTTCACAGCACTTCCTATGGTTGCGTTGATATTCTCTCCAATAATTTTCTAATATCTCCAACTTTCGTTTGCAGTAATCTATGGTTTTTCGTTCAGCTCCGTCTTTCTTGATGTTAGTTAGAAGTTTAACCAAGGAGTCGTAAATCTCCGTTTGGCTGACTGCTAACTGCTCCATTATTCTCACGGTAAATTAAATACGCAATTGATAATATAGTGTATAAAATGGTTTGGTCTGACCTTATATTCTCCTTACGCGACAGCTGCCCAATTTCTTCAAAATTGATATCACTGCCTACTTACTTTCCCTATAAACTGGTAAAATACAAAACACTGGTTGCAAGGTCCCGGCGCACAAACACTACACTGTACTTCGCGAACCGAGGCCCTTAATGCTCGAAGGACCATGTAAAGTTTAGTGCCTGCTTGGTTTAGCACTAACTTCTGAGTTGGTTGATATTTGGTTGATTTGGTATTATATTAGACTGGTTTAATGATACGAAATAATATGGTTTAAAGACTATATTGAATATTGGTCAAATATATTAAGTGGTAAATCTAAGCTTAATTAGCACTAAGATGGTTTGATTTGGTTTGGTTTGAGTTACGCGGTTGGTATCCGAATACGTACTAATTGGTAATAGTTGTGATTCATGCATTTATGGAAATGCACGCAGGCAACAGTGCTGAGCTGTTCGGTTGCAAATATTGTACCGAACAGTAGGTGTTTTGATTTTAAGAATAATGTGCGGTAAGAGACATTTTTTTTTTTTTTACCCTCCACAAGGAAGTTCTTGGCCCGCATCTCACCTGATGGCAAGTGATGATCAGGCCGAAGGTGGAAGCGAGCTTCACCTCTAAATCGTCAACCACAGAGGAGCTGGCTATCTTAACTCTAACTGCCGAAACGCAATAATGCTGTTAACATTATTGCTATGGTGACAGACTTAGATAAAATGGTGGTAGCTGGCTTAGGACAAGCCCTACCACCAACCATTTTACTGGTACAAATCTTACGCAAAAACTGCCTGCATAACTAGTGTTGTACTCCATTACATTTTCTTGTAATTTATTTCTTAGCCTATGGAAGTATGTAAGTTAGTAAGTACCCTAATTGCGTAATACACGATAAATCAGAATCTGAATCGTTTTGAAACAGATTGCTAATCCATTGCTTCATAAGTTCGAAAAGAAAATCTGCTCAACAACGTAAATAACGCAATTAACGTTGTTGAACTCTCAAAATGAAACAGATTAGTCGTAATCGTTTACGAAAATATGTTGCGTAATTAGATAGCAGAATCTTGTTAGTAATAATGTGACAACAAAATGATTGAATAATTGTCTTCACAAGGCGATAAAAGTTCGCGCCGACCTCCCTAGCGGCGTCAGCGTGGTTTGCTACGCTGACGACACGCTGGTCCTGGTGCAGGGGAGATCGCATGAGGCGGCGGCCGAACTAGCGACACGTTGGGTTGCGACAATCGTCGAAAGGATCCGGCAACTGGGACTCGAGGTGGCCTTGCACAAGTCCGAGGCCATGTGTTTCTATGGTCCTCGGAACGCGCCAGTGTCGGGTTCCCAGATAACGGCGGGAGGGGTTCACATCGGTGTCGAGTCGACGATGAAGTACATGGGACTCGTCCTCGACAGCCGGTGGAACTTCGTGGAGCACTTCCGACGTTTGGCTCCCAAACTGGATAGGGCTGGGGCTGCTTTGAAGCGGCTTCTGCCCAACCTGGGGGTCCAAACGCCTCCTGTCGGAGGCTTTACGCGGGGGTCGTGCGGTCCATGGCCCTTTACGGGGCACCGGTGTGGGCGCGTTCATTGAGGCTGCGACCGGCCCGGCGGTTGAACGCGTCCCAAAGGGTCATGGATATCAGGCTGGTCCGGGGATACCGCACGGTCTCCCGTGAGGCGGCGAGCCTTCTTGCCGGACTACCGCCATGGGATCTGGAGGCGATAGTCCTCGCGCACATGTGGGAGTTGCGCGAGGAGGCGAAACGCCGGGGTGTAACTTCGCTGCAGCGAGAAATCATGGCACAGCGGACAGAGCTCCGGCGGGATCTCATGGCGGCATGGAGTGTGCGATTGTCGCAACCCAGCGCTGGGCACGCCACAATTGCGGCGATAAGTCCCCTCTTTGAGGAGTGGCTTGAGAGGCGCCATGGCGTCCTCACCTTCCGCCTGACGCAGGTCCTCACCGGACACGGTTGTTTCGGGAGGTTCCTGTTCCGCGGAAGGCGGGAGGAAACGCCCGAGTGTCACCACTGTGTGGATCGCCCGGAGGACACGGTGGAGCATACGGTGGAGGTCTGCCAGGCTTGGGCGGAGCACCGCCGTGTCCTCACGGAGGCGATCTCTCGCGTCCGGCCCTGGTTCAGGCCATGGTTCGGAGCGAGAGTGCATGGGGGGCCGTCACCTCCTTCTGCGAAGCAATTATGTTCGCGAAGGAGGAAGCGGAGCGCGCGAGGGAGATGCAAGCTGCACGCCCTCGCGGCCCTAGTCACCGCAGGAGACGCCCCGGGCGTCGGGAGTCGAAAGCAGGCTTCCGGCCACCGTAGGCGCGGGCTTGCGGACGGTGAGCAATGGGCAGCTCGCCGTCCGATAAGGACCAGGCCCGTGTCGACGGCGCGTTGTGTTCCACGCGCGCCTCAAAGAGATGTCAGCACCAACTGACGGGGTCGAAAGACCAATGCCTGCTGGGGTTGCGGGTTTGTCCGAAAGGGATATCGCGGGCCCGGCACACAGGCAACGGAAGGAACACGGGTGGGATTTAGTCAGTAAAAGTCTGACACACCCTCTCGCTCTGCCCAGAGCGGGAGAAGTCATTTGATGATTTCCCATCCTCAAAAAAAAAAAAGCCGATAAAAGCTGTTCGTAAGTAGGACATACCACCAACCAAACCGAGCAGATTTTTTTTGGCCCCACTGGGTTTGAGACAGGTGGTCTTACCAGTAGATCATAGAAGCGGTTAAAAATTGGTGGTAAATTATAAGCGGGATGCGGGAATATGTATGTGACTCTGACCAAAGAAAATCTTATCTAGTTTGCAATACGGCCATAGCCTGCTAACGTAGGGGTCTTCTTTCAGGCTTGCCATGTCTTCAGACCTCACTACTAACCCCGGTATTTCGAAGAATGCTGTGGTGATTGAGGACTTCATAGTTATTATCCCTCGCTTAGTGGCGCACAGTAGCGAAGGACTGGGTTCAAAACGAATATTTATTAAAATAAAATTTATATTAAATTAAAAATATTAAAATTTATTATTGATTAAGTAGAACTATCTAAAAGGAGGAGACTTTTACCGCCTCAGGCGGTTCTTACATAGGGAAAACAAAACATTGAATATACTAAAACATAATAATAACAATTATAAATAAATATATAAGAATGCTAATAACCTTAAAATAAACCTTAACAAAACTAAAATAATGAATTTTAAAATTAGGCATAAAGAACAATCGCAGTTTCAAGTACACTATAAAGGGAACGAAATACTTGAAGCTAGTGTAACAAAATTTCTTGGACTTTATATAGACAATGACATGACATGGAGGACTCAAATTGAAAGTGTATGTGGAAAGCTTAGTAGATTTTCATATGCTCTTTATATGCTAGGCAAAATTGCAAATAAGACCGCCCTACTAGAAGCGTATCATGGTTATGTCGCCTCAACTTTGAGGTATGGCCTCATATTCTGGGGTAATGCACCGAAGGTTCAAGAGGTACTTGTTGCACAGAAAAAATGCATCCGAGCTATTTGTAAAATAAAACCAACAGTATCATGCAAGCCACATTTTCAAAAACTAAATATTTTAACGTTACCATCTCTTTATATTTATGAGGCCTGTATTTTTGTAAAACAAAACATGAATTTATATAGATTTGTGGAAAGTAAACGTCGCTCACAAAAATTGCAGGTGTTAGCAACTAAAACCAAATTTCATAGCAAAAGCTTTTATGCAATGGCTCAAAAACTGTATAATAAGTTACCAGGACAAGTTATCTCATGTATGAACATTAATGAATTTAAAGGGAATCTTTTCAAACTGTTAAATAATAAGGTGTATTATTCTGTTGACGAGTATTTAAATGACAAATTTTAATTAGTCTGTTTTATCATATGTGACATACTGAATGATTTTGATTATTGATTTGAATTTAATTATTAGTGACATAATTTTTTCATTTTGTATTGTTTGGCCCTTTTACTTTATTTAACTGACATATTTTTAACAATTTAATCTAAATTTGACATACTTAATCTATTTCTTTGAAATAGTTATGTTTTATGCATGTAAAACCTGTTAAAATTTTGTATGCCTTTTGGCGGAGCACAGCTCGGATCTTATTATTTATGAAGACATCTACTGTATGTACCCTGTGTTCACGAAATAAATGAATTTGAATTTGAATTTGAATTTGAATAAAGTAACAATTTTTATTTAATTTATAACACAATAACCTATTTAAAACTATTTTTGATAGACTCTAAGTGTAAAAACCTCAAAGATGTAGCTGTAAGGAATTAATAAATATTTTATCTAAAAGGCAGTCGTTTAGCAAAATACCATGCTTGACCCTTTAGTTAAGTTCATAGTGCAGCTAGCTCTAATTATTTATTTACATACCGACGAACTCGACTGCTTAGGGCCGGCGCTTACTGGCGGCACGGCACGGCAAAGGATATTTTTGCGACAACTAGAAATATAACTTAATAGTATGACAATAAAATTGAAATCAGCGATGCCGCTGTATCCTTAGGCATGCCGCGGCATGCCGCAACGTCTTTAGGCATCATAATTGAAATTTTAATTTTATTGTCATACACATAGCTTATATTTCTATTCGTTGCATAAAATGTCCTTTGCCGAGCCGTGCCGCCAGTGAGCGCCGGCCCTTACTCTCCCAATGTGAACGCGCCACTACAAGTCACTACGCTAGACAGCTCGTGTGCAAGTCGTAAAAGTTCCCGAAAGTGAAACTTTTCCCGCCACTACATAGTATCCACTTTTAGCTCACTAATTTATGGCTAAAGTGGTTTCAAGAACTTTAGTACTAGTTGGAATTCTGCATCTCAGCTATCCCAGCGGTCCCATCGCCATCGAAGTCCCCTTTAAGTGGTACCGAAGTATAGTACCCACTTAAATGTTGTATTGTGGAATCGCAGGCCGATTCCCGGCCACCGTTGCCGCGGGCTTGCGGCAGTGAGCAATGGGTAGCTCGCCGTCCGATAAGGACCAGGCCCGGGTCAACGGCGCGGTGTGTTCCACGTTCGCCTCAAAGAGATGTCAGCACAACAGAAGGGATCCGCTAGGACCGATGCCTGCCGGAGTCGCAGGTAAGTCCGAAAGGGATACTGTGGCCCCTGGCAACGTACAGGTAACACTGAAGGAACACGGGTGGGTATTAGTCAGTAAGAGTCTCACAAACCCTCCCGCTCCGCCCAAAGCGGGAGAAGTTGATTGATAATTTACAACCCTCAAAAAAAAAAAGCCACTGTTTTTACCACGTTGCATCCCATAGGATTTGTCTTATTGGTGATGTTTTTTTTTTAAACCAGAACGGGGAACCTCTTGGCCTGCATCTTACGTGATGGTAAGTGACGATCGGGCCAAAAGTGGGAGCGAGTCTTACCTCTAACTGCCGAAACTCAACAATGCTGTTAAAATTGTTGTTATGGCGACAGACTTAGATAAGATGGTAGTAGCTAACCAGGCGGGCTTAGAACAAGCCCTACCACCAGCCATTTTACTGGTACAAATCATGCGGAAAAACTGCCTGCAGAACTAGTGTTGTACTCCATTACATTTTCTTTCTTACTCTGTGGAAGCATGTCAGTCAGTACCCTAATTACGTAATACACGATTAATCAGAATCTGAATCGTTTTGAAACAGATTGCTAATCCATTGCTTCATAAGTTCGAAAAGAAAATCTCCTCATCAACGTAAATAACGCAATGAATGTTGTTGAACTGTCAAAATGAAACAGATTAGCCGTAATCGTTTACAAAAATATGTTACGTAATTAAGAGCAGAATCTTGTTGGTAATAATGTGACAACAAAATTATTTAATAATTTTTCTTCACAAGAAGATAAAAGTTGTCCGTAGGACAAGTTACATCAGACATCTTTGGAGTCGCAAGCCGATTTCCCGCCACCGTAGGCACGGGCTGGATGAGCGATGGGTAGCTCGCCGTCCGATTAGGACCAGGCTCGGGTCGACGGCGCGTTGTGTTCCACGCGCGCCTCAAAGTATTGTCAGCACCAACTGACGGGGTCCTTTAGGGCCAATGCCTGCCGGGGTTGCGAATTGTCCGAAAGGGATATCGTGGCCCCGGCCCACTAAAACCCACCCGTGTTCCTTAAGTTGTCTGTGTACAACGTAAGGAACACGGGTGGGTTTTAGTCAGTAAAAGTCTGACACCCCCTCCCGCTCCGCCCAGAGCGGGAAAAGTTATTTGATAATTTCCCAATCTCAAAAAAAAGGACATACTTCTTTACCCAATTAAAAAAAAACTTTCTAAATAATGTAGATAATGTTCGAGGACATCGATTATTAAATATTGTCGTATCGATTATTAAATATCGTAATAATATGTTGACAATGCCAATTTAGTTGTTATAACAAACAAGCTGATTATTTCCTTTCAGTTCGTAAAAAATAGAACTAAAATGTGCGAAAAAATCTGTATGAAATGTACCTCATCATTTCAGCCGAAAGACGTCACCGGCTGGACATAGGCATCACCCAAGCACCGCCACTTCGACCGGTTCTGTATTTCCCGCATCCAGCGGATTCCTGCGGCCTACACAAGGTCATCGGTCCACCTTGTGGGAAGCCTTCCAACGCTACGTCGAACTGACTTAACCTATTCGAGGCGAGATCCTGAAATTTTCGAAATCGCTTCGCTCGCTCTTGCATACTAAAATATCTGAATTCTAAAGCTTCTGTTGATTAGTCGACAAAGTACCGAACTCCTGTTTTCGAAAATCGAATCGGGCCTAGGCGGGGCGATAACATTATTGAGCTCGCTTCGCTTACTCTTGCGTCCTACTCTATGTTAATTCTTAAGCTCCCTTTTAAGTCGACACAGTTAGTCCTCTTTCTGTATGAATGGACAAAATAAGACTTTATCCAATTCGAGGCGAGATGAAAAAATCTCTTATTTTTTAAGCTTTTCTGCAAAAGTCGTCAAAGTTTGTATTTCGTCAAACTTTGTATGAATGGACAAACAATAACCTAACATAACCCAGATGAACTGCAAAAATGATCGAGCTCGCTTCTTGGAGCTGAAGATGCACCCCCCTGAAAATCAACCTGCTGGCGCCCATGATCATCGTCATCATTATTGGCGTTGTTCCACCCACTGCAGTAGGCACTGCTGAGTGTAAGCCTCCTCTCTTTAGTGCCATGTTTGTCTGATTTGTGTTCTAGAACATGACCGTAAGACAACTTTTTGGTTGGAATTTGAAAATTAGACACGTACCTAATATTTATCCCAAGTCGCCGATGAATACACATGGCTCAATCAAAGATTCCAATCGTAGTGTGGCCCTGCCGCGTCAAAAGATGGTCGCCTTTCTGTTTCGTTTTGACACCTCCGACACACAATATCGCAGATACTTGACTTGATTGTCATGGTAACGCCATTATTATTGTGCGAGGTCACTCTTCAAAGTGTGGACACTTTTTCACGCCACGTAGTACGATGAGGGCAAATCTACGATTTAAAGCTTTGGTTTCACTCCGCATTTTAGATATGTAGCTATAAGTAGGTAACCGTCGGGTTTGACTTGTCGAATTCGGTGAGCGTAACGTAATCAAAAGATTATAAGAGTTACGCGATAGAAAAAGAGGCAAGTTCTAGATGAACTGTAGGTAATTAGCGCTGTGCGACAAGAATTGCACTTTATTGTGTCGTTGCAAGAGTCGCTTTTTATTTAAATGATTTTGCGGAGTGAAACATCTGTACTAATCTGTGCCCAAGTTAGAAAGCTCTCCAACAAATAAGTTTCAGAACACCTGCCGCTATTGGCGAATTAATATGATTATAATATTAAGAAGGTAACTTTTGGAAAGAATGAAGTTAGTGAGGGCTCTCCAGAAACTTGTTTTTATTGAAGAAATCGCTGGTAGTACATTTGAAAAACTTGCTTGGAAACTATACTCCCCTTACCTCAGACCAAATAAAAAACCAAGATGGAGCGCTGCGAACAATACAGGGGTGTTTCCACTTTAAGGAATTTCTCCCTTTTTTAGGGAAAAATTACCAATATTAGGTATGGTTTAGGGATATTTTATTTTGACAGGGATTTAGGGAATTATCTAATTATCCCAAAGGGTACTGTCGGGATAAAAAGTTTCCAATATGTTGATCCAGGTTATAAACCATCTGTGTGCCAATCCGTTCAGCCGTCTTTGCGTGATTGAGTAACAAACATCCAAACATACAAACTTTCACATTTATAATATTAGTAGGATAAGTATTCAGGGTGTCAGGGTCATCGACGCGAAAACTGATACCATAGATTCAGTACATGAATCTGAACCCCACGGTGTAAAATTTTTCGTCAGTTTTTTTTTTTTATTCTTCTGCTGTTCCATACATTTTGACCGCGTAGGTATTGCACTTTTCTATGAAACAGTAGATTTTTTTTTTATTACAGGCTAAAAATTTCAACGGAGTGGGATTCAGAATCATTTACTGAATCCGTGATATTAGTTTTCGCGTCGATCTATATAGTTTTCTACACCGAATTGCTAACGATCGAATTGTGGAGCCCTTTCCTACATCTCTATCATATCTTCCACACAATCCTTGCAATAAAAATGCACCAACACGCTGCCCGTTACAACAATTGCCTACAGTTATACTCGAACCATGGCGAGTGCGTTACACTCCCATTGTGTTTATGGCGCCCATGGGAAATAACCGTCTGGTTACTGTCTGCTATAGCTAAGAGAGCTGCGGAAATAAAGGCTTAGGGTTTAGTTCCCGAAGCCGGGGCGCCCGGCGGACTCTCCGTCCGCTTACCGGCCCATCGTGCTGCTCGATGAGGTGGGCAAGCTCTTTGAAAGAGTAATTGCAGACCGCCTTGTCGGGCAGCTGGTGCGAGTGGGGCCGGATTTGGCGGAGAGCCAGTATGGTTTCCGCAAGGGGCGCTCTACGGTGGATGCCATCATGCGCGTTCGAGCCCTCACGACGGGGGATGCTGTTGCCCGGGGTGGGGTGGTCTTGGCGGTGTCTCTTGACATCGCCAATGCCTTCAATACCCTGCCCTGGAGTTGCATTAGGGAGGCACTCCGGTATCACCGGATGCCGACCTACCTCTGTCGAGTGGTCGAGGCCTATTTGACGGACAGGGCCGTCATCTACCCCGGTCACCACGGAGAGTGGAACCGGCGAGAGATGTCGTGCGGTGTCCCACAGGGATCGGTCCTGGGGCCGCATCTGTGGGACATCGGCTACGACTGGGTGCTGCGCGCCGACCTCCCTAGCGGCGTCAGCGTGGTTTGCTACGCTGACGACACGCTGGTCCTGGTGCAGGGGAGGTCGCATGAGGCGGCGGCCGAACTAGCGACACGTTGGGTTGCGACAATCGTCGAAAGGATCCGGCAACTGGGACTCGAGGTGGCCTTGCACAAGTCCGAGGCCATGTGTTTCTATGGTCCTCGGAACGCGCCACTGTCGGGTTCCCAGATTACGGCGGGAGGGGTTCACATCGGTGTCGAGTCGACGATGAAGTACGTGGGACTCGTCCTCGACAGCCGGTGGAACTTCGTGGAGCACTTCCGACGTTTGGCTCCCAAACTGGATAGGGCTGGGGCTGCTTTGAAGCGGCTCCTGCCCAACCTGGGGGGTCCAAACGCCTCCTGCCGGAGGCTTTACGCGGGGGTCGTGCGGTCCATGGCCCTTTACGGGGCACCGGTGTGGGCGCGTTCATTGAGGCTGCGACCGGCCCGGCGGTTGAACGCGTCCCAAAGGGTCATGGCCATCAGGCTGGTCCGGGGATACCGCACGGTCTCCCGTGAGGCGGCGAGCCTCCTTGCCGGACTACCGCCATGGGATCTGGAGGCGAAAGTCCTCGCGCACATGTGGGAGTTGCGCGAGGAGGCGAAACGCCGGGGTGTAACTCCGCTGCCGCGAGAAATCACGGCACAGCGGACAGAGCTCCGGCGGGATCTCATGGCGGCATGGAGTGTACGATTGTCGCAACCCAGCGCTGGGCACGCCACAATTGCGACGATAAGTCCCCTCTTTGAGGAGTGGCTTGAGAGGCGCCATGGCGTCCTCACCTTCCGCCTGACGCAGGTCCTCACCGGACACGGTTGTTTCGGGAGGTTCCTGTTCCGCGTAAGGCGGGAGGAAACGCCCGGGTGTCACCACTGTGTGGATCGCCTGGAGGACACGGTGGAGCATACGGTGGAGGTCTGCCCGGCTTGGGCGGAGCACCGCCGTGTCCTCACGGAGGCGATCGGCGGCGACGATCTCTCGCGTCCGGCCCTGGTTCAGGCCATGGTTCGGAGCGAGAGTGCATGGGAGGCCGTCACCTCCTTCTGCGAAGCAGTTATGCTCGCGAAGGAGGAGGCGGAGCGCGCGAGGGAGATGCAAGCTGCACGCCCTCGCGGCCCTAGTCGCCGCAGGAGACGCCCCGGGCGTCGGGAGTCCAGAGCCGACTTCCGGCCACCGTAGGCGCGGGCTTGCGGACGGTGAGCAATGGGCAGCTCGCCGTCCGATAAGGACCAGGCCCGTGTCGACGGCGCGTTGTGTTCCACGCGCGCCTCAAAGAGATGTCAGCACCAACCGACGGGGTCGAAAGACCAATGCCTGCTGGGGTTGCGGGTTTGTCCGAAAGGGATAACGCGGCCCCGGCACACAGGCAACGGAAGGAACACGGGTGGGTTTTAGTCAGTAAAAGTCTGACACACCCTCTCGCTCTGCCCAGAGCGGGAGAAATCATTTGATGATTTCCCACCCTCAAAAAAAAAAAAAAAAAAAAAAAAAAAAAAGGGTTTAGTTCCCGGGAGGATACAGTTGTTGATGCCAGTGCGAGTTTTTTTTTGACATTGGTTGTTTTATTCTGTATATTCTTATTCCTTACATATTATAAAACAAAGTCCCCCGCCGCGTCTGTCTGCCTGTCTGCCTGAACGCGATATACTCAAGAACGACCGAACAGATTTTCATGCGGTTTTCACCAATAGACAGAGTGATTCATGAGGAAGGTTTAAGTATATAATTCATTCAGGCTTTATAAATTAAATAAAACATTTTTTTTATTTAATTTATCATAAATATAAATATTTATATATTCAATTTATTATAAATATAAATATTTATATATTTAATTTATCATAAATTGGCTGAAATATGATGACGATTGCTGAAGATGTCGGAAAAAATCATGCCGGTTGGGCTTTAATGGCGTGCGCCGAGTAAACCAATAGAGTTATACAATATGTAAAATCCGATTCGAAAGGCATATAGCTACTGCAATACGTATTACCAAAAAGTAAAAAAAAAAAAAAGTTATTGTTATTTAAAATTCACATGTTTAGTACCCAAATTACCTCAAATCCATAAAAAATTAGCAAAATTTGAACATTTGAACAAATTTGAGTCATAAAGTTATGACTTTTAGACACCCGCTAAACGACGGCCGCCCGCACTCAATGTAACCCGGTAAAATTCACCATTGAAAAAAAATGTGGGGTTATTTTTATTTATTTTTTCCAGAAAATTTCCACATAAACATACTCTCAGTACGATACCTAACAACACCCTCACGCATCGGACAGGGTTTTTTTTTACATTTTGTATGAAAATCCCAGTTCTGTGGGACATTTTCCTAGATCCACGCGGTCGAAGCCGCGGGTAGAAGCCTTTTTTTTTTTTTTTTTTTTCTGGATGGGAAATCATCAAATGTCTTCTCCCGCTCTGGGCAGAGCGAGAGGGTGTGTCAGACTTTTACTGACTAAAACCCACCCGTGTTCCTTCCGTTGCCTGTGTGCCGGGGCCGCGTTATCCCTTTCGGACAAACCCGCAACCCCAGCAGGCGGGTAGAAGCCTAGAAGCTAGTTCTGTATAAATTTCATCGTGAAAACTAAGGCGTGAGCTTGAAGTGAGCTGTCAATTGTGACAATCTCTAGCATCAGGTGGAATAAGGGTTGCCAATCCTACTATATAGGGTGGCAGGGACATCGACGCGAAAACTGTTACCTACCATGGATTCAGCAGATGAATCTGAACCCCTTCTGCGTAGAAATTTTCCGTCGCTTATTAACAAAAAAACCGCTGTTTCATAGAAAACTGCAATACCTACGCGGTCAAAATGTATGGAAAAATTTGGCAAAAAATTAGGTTCCATGGTAACAGTTTTCGCGACGATGTTCCTGACACCCTGTATAATATAGTATCCTATTATATTAGAGGCCTATTTACAACATTTATAAAAAAAACAATATAATAGACGAAAACTACAATATTTTCATTTTAATAGAAACTCGTAAAATTAGCGCAATTGGGCCAGTATTAAGACACACATATATACCAGTGACCTTGAATGGTTAGTTCTGTACTGCGCTCACGCAACGCGTCGCACGTCCAGCCTGTAACAGGACTCGCCCATCAAGGAGCGCTGTCCCAAATAAAACGCATTATTAATTTATTATACATAGAACAAACGGTATTTTAATAAAACACGTATAGTAAAAGATCAATAATTAAATAGTATCTTTAAAATGGTTAAGGTTTCAGAAAAATACGCATGATAGATTTTGCGTGATTCTCACGTTTTCATCCGCATTTTTTTTTTTTTTATCGTTGCCCCACACTAAGACAGCATGACTTTACAAATGAATTTCATATAACATAATCTAAAATATTAATATAATAAGAAACAAATACACACACACACACACATACACACACGTACCACCCACATATATTTACATGTATGATATATTTTTTCCAAATCACACTAGTTGTTTAAACGTGATCTTCAGTATAAAATCATAATAAGTCGGTTATCGTCGTCTTAATCTTATAAAAGCTGAATGAATGGTATTTTGAAACCTTAATTTAGAGTGTAATTATGGTTATAGGACATTTTTAAAAAAAACCTGTTATGAAAGTATCAAAGTAGCAAAAAATATGAATAAAAAAAAAAACATATGTTTAAGTCACAGCTACTTTCTTAAATTTTCTCGCTATCTACTATATTTTTACAGACAATGGCTTCAAAAATACTATATTTGATATAAAAAAGGTGGCAACCCTACGTGGACTGTCAACTTACTTCACATTCACGGCGAGGTTTCTACAGAATAGACCGGCAGGTATCTTTTTATTGGTTCACTGGTTATGGTTGAACTGTGTAAGTAATCAAAAGGAATAGGATTATCCGGTACGGCTTGTTGTAACGGTTTGGCTCTCAAACTCATTTTCTTAAGCGTGTCGATGCCTCGACGGCAATCTAAATAATTGTCGGCCCATTCATATTATCCGAAGTCAGCACTGGCGCCATCTTTACTAATAATAAAGCTGAAGAGTTTGCTTTTTATGTTTGTTTGATCGCGCTAATCTCGGGAACCAGTCGGATTTGAAAAGTTATTTTTGCATTTGATAGCCTAAGGATGTTGAAAAAATTTTGTTTTGTCCGTCAGGTAGATTATTAAAAAATATTGGATTCGTGTTTTTTCTTTTTTTACGTAATCAAAAAATTACGGCGATACATTGAGTAGGCAATACGTTAAAATGTGGCATGACGTCACGGGCCGGTAGATTTTATACTGACTTGTGACGTAGCGAGCCCCCACTCCCCAACTTTAATGCGTTTTACCTATACCATTTTTTATTAATTTGATAAAGCAAAAAATATGTGTCTAATATTTTTTTTATTATCTGACTGACGGACTAAATAGTTTTTTTTTTCCCGGTCAACATTCCGATTCTAGAGCCGAGCAAAAATAAAAAAAATCTGTTCAAAATGAAATTTCACGCGGACGAAGTCGCAGGCAGAAGTTAGTAGTGAATAAAATGAGGCAACTCATCAAAAAATATAATAATAGCCAATATTATTCTTTGATTCGATCATATTAACTCCACTTCCTTCAGGGTATCATGGCTTTCTTTAGGCATTTAGACAAACCACTTCTTACGCCTTTAATCAACTGAACTCAAACTCGAACATTTGGTTCGAGTTCAGTTGGTTCAGTGCCGTTGGTAGCTACTCTGTGCCCGTGTGCCCAACAAAGTTTGAGCTGGTAACCCTTTCCACATGGCTATGGTAACGACACATTAATTAGGTCAAGGTATCTTGCTTTAAGCGGTTTATGGCCGGAGATGGGACAAAACGCGTTATTAGTGACGTAGTAGTAAGTAGTTAGTGGAGTGTGGTAAGTAGTTAGTGACGTGTGGTAAGTAGTTAGTGACGTGTGGTAAGTAGTTAGTGACGTGTGGTAAATAGGTATCGTTGATTGTTGCAGTATCATCTCCAACCTTACCTACTAGCTGCGCCCCGCGGTTTTTCGCGCATAGGGTCGCGATCCCGTGGGAATATCGGGATAAAAAGTATCCTATGTGTTAATCCAGGTTATAAACTATCTGTGTGCCAAATTTCATCCAAATCCGTTCAGCCATTGTTGCGCCAATGCGGAAGATACAGCCAGATAAACAGATAAAAATTCTTTTAAATTAGGTACCTACCTATATTTTCGGTATGAGACTCGTTAGCAAACCTCCAAACATTTTTTTTTTTTTTTAATATTCATTGGACAGTTTTGTCTTCGTTACTATTTTATTAAGTTTAAATATTGCCAAAATAGTACATTGTTTGCCTAGGAAGCAAACAACTATTTTAAAGGCGAGAGTGTTTATTTGAATCCAGAGCCCAGCGAGGGATTCAAAGTACGAGGTGAACGCTCTACTTTTTATCACCCTGAGAAAAAAAAGTGTGCGGTCCGTCCCCCGCCTCACGTATGATTTAAAACAAAAACAAAATGTTAACACCCGCCTACTTGGCTTTACATTTTGACCTCACTATAAGGCACCTTCGAAAACTATGAAAACGATACATATAATGAATTTTTTTAAATTTTCGCATCTGCCATCTTGGATTTACATTTTGACCTGACTATCGGCTTTAGCACCCTCGAATATTATGAAAACGACACCAACGACGAAAAAATTGTTAATGTTCGCAGCTGCCATCTCGGATTTTCATTTTGACCTCACTATCGGCTTTAGCACCCTCGAAACCTATGAAAACGACACCCATGAAGAAAAATTCGAAAAATTTCGCAGCCGCCATCTTGGATTTTCCTTTTGAGCAAATTCACACTTTCTCTCTCTCTTGCCAGCCTGTTACTTGTTCATACAATGTTCGTGATTGATCTCTTTGGTGATTGCAACTTTTACTAACAATATCCACATTCCAAATTCAAATTTCTTAGTAATTTGTTTACGAAGAATAAACTAGCGCATATTGAATAGATGTGATAATAATATATTTTCGCTTTACTTTCTTACTTAGTTCAGCATCATCATCAACATGTAAAAGTAATAAAGGACAGCCGCAATTAACGCATTCAATAGATCCTTCTTAAATTACAATCTTTTCAAACTTTCCGCCTTGTTAACGGACGCCAAAGTTCCAATATTCTAAATTTTAAAACTCATAAAACTTACCACACAAAGCTTGAACACATCGCATGACGTGTTTCATAAGGTTTTATTACATACAGGTTGCATGTGAAAAGGTATAGGACATACAAGGATCGTCGCGATTGTCCCTGGGGCGCGGTGGGACAACACACTGCTTCATAATTGCATTTGAAGCCCCCTTCCGCCAATATTGCCTGCACTTTGAAACTACACGAACTCGTCTATGCATTTATATTTGCAGACCGCCATTATTTTGACGGTAGACTGGCCATTTGCGCAGATGTTTTAAATTTAGAATGTCGGTTTGATGTAGGATTGGCCATGGAATAATGGCAACATCCTTGTTAATAATTTAATTTAATTGCCATAATTAACCGGCTGCATTATAATTGGTAGTTTAACATATTTTGTTGGAAAAATGCGTAAGAGTTATTATTTTTCGGGGCAGTGGTTAGGTATGAATTTACCGACCTAAATACTAACCATAATTAAGGTTGAGGTAACGTCGGTCAATTTAAATTTTATCACCATTACATAATTAAATAAATATTAGTGCAGATACCTAACCTACCCAGGTTCTATTACTTTTTATTTTTTCAAGTGTATCGTTATCATTATAAAGAGCCACTCGAATAAGGAAAAACTATTTTACATTTTCAATTTTAGAACAACGTAGTGATGTGCCGTTAACGCGGTGGAAATAGAGTATAAAATGTTCCCATAGATAAGTTGCGCTCAATGCTTTATGTGCAACAAACGCGCGCGACAAATGGAGCGTGATATGTGGATAACCATTTATTTTGTAAAATAAATTGTTTTGGTTAAATTGCGTTACGGTTCTATGGAAATGATAATAATTATTGTTATTTTTAACGAATGAACACGGCTATTGTCAAAGGTCTTTTATTATACAATAAAGTGTGTGAAAATGAATGCATAATAAATTGTAGTTCCCAAGTTTCATATTTATTCTTAATGTTTTCATAACACCATGCGTCCATGCCTAATAGGAACAGGGGGGCTACTCCCTAAGCACGAAGTCCGTAGTTACGGTCGTTTCACACTCCCTATCACCTACGGACATGCGGTTAGTTTGGAGCCCGAACAAAGAATGAACGACGACACGATTTGACAGTTTTCCCTACTCCCGATGTATTTTTGCCCGTCCGAAAAGTTGAATTTGACACTTGTTTTGGAGCGTTATGTCAGTTGATACGACATCAAAATAGGTGTCGTGCTGTTGACGAAAGTAAAATTTTGTAAAAATTTACCAAACTATGTCTGCTTTTTTAATGCGCGAACTGCTCGAAGAAGCACTACAGGAAGATCGGAGGCGTCACCGGTAATACTTGCGCCGAAACTTTCGGTTGGAGAATATTCCCGACGTTGAGTTCGTTCGTTTTTTTATTTTGCTTACAGAACAATGGGTGTTGGGACTGCTGGAAATATGTGATATAAAAAGATTTCCACAATAAAAGCAGTGTTTTTTTATAAAAAAATGTTTTTTATTTATTTAGCACCAATAAAATCTGAATAAAATCGACACTATTACAATCAGAACAGATTTTCTTATATTGATCTATTGTAGTCTTAAATTATGGCTAGAAACTTAAGTTCTCTTACTTGTCTACTTCAGTCTCAAATACCTAAAAATCTGAGTAAAATTAAGAACCAAAACAAAGATGTTCTTATAGTTATCTATTGTAGTCTTAAATTATTGCTAGGAACTTAGTTTCTCTTGTCTACTTCAGTCCCAAATACCTAATAATCTAAATAAAATTAAAAACCAAACACATAGTTTTTTTTTTGTCCTAGACTAATCTCAAATTAAGAAATCAACATCATACAATCAATATATATGTTTTGACCAATCGAATCAACACACAAGTTTTCATTCTGTAAATCATTGAGTTGAAAGACCAGAGACTCCAAGCAATAAAAGAAATGAGAAGCTCGGGAAATAAATGTTGCAACATTATGAACCAAGTTTGCAATCCCATTCGTTAGAATATAAAAACGTTACTGAGCCTGCGTCATCTCACTGCTGGACAACGGCCTCTCCCCATGACTTCTACAACTTAACTATTTCTAGTAAGGTGTTCCCTAAGCAAGTTACAAAGGTCCACAATGGCAACCTTTGTTTCATCGAGCACCTCATTTCTCCTAGTTGAAAACTAGCAGTCACTGCTCTTCCAGCTCAATATTTGGCTTCTTGCTGACGAGTCGGCAGGGAGGTGTGTAAACAAAATAAATAATTTTTTGTCAGTTTTTCTGAAACTTGATTTACGTAATTTCTATTCTACTGAACAATAATACTTACTTCGCTGAATTCGCATTGGTACCTCCAGGTCCAGTGCCTCAGCGGACACGGTTGCTCCTGGGAGACTGCATTTTCAGTTGTAGCAGCCGATGTATGGGGGGTGAGACGGCTGCTGGCTCTTGTTGCAGGTGGTCCCTGTACAGCAAAATCTGAATATCATTGACGGATACAACAAATATATAACTATGTATCTGTAATATATTACTATTTATTAAAAAAGTCACGGAAAGACTCCATGCAACATAATATTAAATACAATATTCCTGTTTTTCTATTTTACCATTCAAACAAACTTATTATCATATAATTATACATTTTATTATAACCGAGGGAAAACCTGGCACTCTTGCTTCGGTTTGTGTGTGAATTCCACTTGGGAGAGGGTTGGTGCTACCGATGGGCCTCCACCTGTAGCACATGCATCCTGTCTGGCAGCTCTATCTAGCAGCTGTTGTGGCTAAATGTTTTTTATCAGCCCAAACCTAAAATTTTGGTTATTTGGTTAATTTTAATTACATTCAAAAACTATATAAAAACCAGTATACTCGTAAGTTCTGCAATAGATATGTATTTGGAGGATGACTGATTATCATTGTATTCACTTTACTGATGACAAGACCTTAAAAATCATATTAATATAGACAAGCAATGTAGTAAACTCACCCATTGCCACTGTTCCACGGACTTTGTGCAACTTCCCATAGAATTAAGGGAGTTGCACAGGCTTTCCCACAGCCGTTTGGACCGTATTCTTCCATCGGCACCCCTCAATAGTCCGCGAGCCAACTCGTGATGGTCAGTCATAAAATTGAGGAGTGCCTCAATTTGCGTTTGAGTTGCTGGTGGAGCGGTTGGGGCCATTTTACTATATTATGTTATTTTTTTAACGAAAACTCTCGATAATATTTATGTACCTACCAACTAACGAAAATAAAAAACTTTGACAATTCGTTTGAAAATTACCGTCAAAAAGAAAAAGGCAAAGGTATCAACAGGATAAAGGCGCCAGCCGGACAAAAATGGCAAAAATAATTCAATTGTATAACTAAAGACATAATAAAAAATAAATTGTAAAAATGTGGTCATTTTCTAACGACAACAATATGGTTTTTTGTTTATTAAGCTTGAAAACACAAAATAAGTAAACCGGTAATCGACCGGTAAAATAGCGCAACTCTATCGTCATGTATCATGCGCTCACATTTATTGTCTATGATTCCGTTCGAAGCTCGTGAATCCGAAATAAATAGGGAGTAGGGTACACGCCGTCGCTTCGGACTACCTTCGGACGGGCCCGTCTTTTCGTTGACGGACTTAGGGAGTAGACCCCCAGGGTCGAACAATGAAATTACTTACGGTCTAGGTCTGATGTTGAGTTAACGCAGGATAGTAAATAATATTCTCTACCTTTATTCTCTAGATTTGTATTCATATTCCTAATTTTGATATTCTTAGGCTTTTCCAGCAATTTTATAATGAATCTAAAGTATGTTTCTTTCCCATAAACAATACTTACAAAACTAGAACACTATTACAATAAAAGTAACAAATCGTTATTTTAAGTCTGTGGACCAACAATATTTTCCCCTATCAGGCTCATTCACAGGCCGCGATCTACGAAGGAAAGTACGAGAAAAAAAACAAGTAATTAGGAGCACCGCCACCGATAAGGTCGCTTGATGAAAAACTTGAAAGAATCCTTATTAAGATACGTCGCTAACATTCCGTCTTTGCCTTGACGAAAATCGATTTTTATATCCGTGATCCTGGATAAATGTAGGTATATGTTCCATTTTTGTCATTGGTTCGATTTCGTAGAATATCACTTTCCATAGATTTCTGATTTCAAATGGTAAGGTAGTTATCAATTAAATTTATACATACATACAAATAAAAGAAATTAAGTCAATGATGTCGAATGATGATGATGTTAATGTTTTATTGTAGCTTTTTATATGAAAGGTCCTTATTATAACCAAACATTTATTTTTTAATTTTTGTTTGACTGTCTGTGTGCTTGTTTGTTCCTGCTTATCTCCGAAACGGCTGGTCCGATTTTGACGGAACCTTCACTGGCAGATAGCTGATGTTATAAGGAGTAACTTGGCTTCTATTTTAGAAAAAGAAACAAGAATAGGGGTCCACGCGGGCAGTAGCTAATAAAAAACATAACTATCTTTGCCTAAACTTCGAATAGAGAACCTCTGAATAGAATATTATTCTGGCACTGACATGTGATTCTGACCATGATGATGATACCTATAAGTATATTCATCATCAGCATCATTACTGCCCGACTTCAGCCTCTGCCGCACGCGTAGTATGACAACTTTAGAAGCGGGTTTTGTCGACAGAAGAATAGTCAAAATGACATGAACAATCACAATCTGTCATTTTGTCTATTCTTCCGTGGACGAAATTGTGGTCATGCTACGCGTGCTGGGCATAGACCTCTCTTTGCTTGTGCCAATCCCCTCGCTTCTTTTTTGCCCATTCCAAGCAAGTAATAACTCCAATCAAGTTTACCTGTAATTCATTTGTCAGTTTGCAAATCGTACTTCGCGAAAATCGCATACTCAAACTCAAAATTCATCCGCGTTCCCAAACAGCTAATGGCTGAAATAACTTAGTAAAACAATGTAAGTTAATGTAATGCTGTGTGTTTAACGTTCTACTGAGTGAATATGGCTAATTTTATCACCCATTAAACCGGTATAATATTAACTTCGTAATATTTTAGTCTTGGCCGGAGTACGGAGATTAGGGCGTGAACAAATTAAGTGGTTATGCAGATTGGGGATAATAAGGACATGGTTTTCTCTTAGGCCTGAAAGAAAGAAATAAAAAACGAGCGAGCCTTACCACAGTCGCATATGGTGTGTAACATCTGACATCTCACCTTGGTACTATGCAACATTAAAGGGACGGGGTCTCGTCAGGGTCGTTTCTGACGGCAAACTTAAGCACCGCGCGCGCTCATTGATCAAATCGAATAGCGCGCGCTTCCCCAGCTTCCTGTTACTCACTTCCGTCGCTTTTTATGAAATCACTCAGAATGTGAGAGGCTTTACTCTCGCTTTCCTGTAATCAAAATCAAAATGATTTAATCTGTGGGAGTGATTTCGTAAAAAGCGACGGAAGTGAGTAACAGGAAGCTGGGGAAGAGCGCGCTATTTGATTTTGCACAAACAAGACGCACATCACAAAAAAGACAAACTATATACAGACACACTTTTACAAAGTTGCCAAAAGCCTGCAATAAAAGAAGACAAGACAAGACGAATAGACTGATATAGCAAGAAGATGAAGTACCTGTCGTCATAAATATTAGCTTTCATTGTAATCAAATGGGGCTAAAATATTGGACATAAAACAACGATTGTCTAACAAACGCGATAAAATAAGTAAACAGTAACGACATTTGCAAAGTGAAAACTCATTCAGCAAACATTGGCATAAAACTAACATACATAGCAAATAGAGAGGGTCGATTTCAAATAGAATCACTGATTTGTTTTATTTGCCCATATGCCTTCACACCATATTTACATAGTACCAGAGTGCATTAAAATAGCCTCCCGTAGGGGTGACAGGTATCCTGGGCAGTCAACTCCGGTACCAACTTGCCGCATCATCAGCCCATAATGCTCCCACACAGGCCTCCTCTCTGTGAGAGGGAGTGAGCCGTAATCCACCACGCGGGCCCAGTGCGGATTGGTAGATTTCATATGTCTTCGAATTTTGTGTTCTAGGATATAGCTGTTTCTTCGTGATGTTTTCCTTCACCGTTTTGAAAGCTATGGTGGTGAAATATTTTATACAAAATAAACTGCCAGCCTGGGTTCGAACATGAGACAGATAATATAATATATCTAGTTTTGAAGAAGTCAGTTCCGAAGTTATTTTTAAAACACTGAGTTTCATGAGATCTGTGAATATTGTTCTCTGCTTGTCTAGCTAACATATGGCTAATAATTTAAATTATGTTTTGTGTTGCGTAATGTAAATTATTTTGAATACTATTATATATAATCTTTTTTTTTTGTTCTTCTAACTGAAACAGACAGCTGTGCTGCTGGGGAGTTTGTTGCGCCACTTCTTCTTTCCAGCTAATGCACTGGGAAGTGGTGACGGGTGGGCGTTTTGGGGGACTGCCTTATGTAATTTTGACATTCAAAAAGTGCTGATTCTCAGCCTAGTTTGAATTTTGAATTTTGTCAGTAATGCACAGTCCAGAGCAATTGCAGCCGAAATATGACGCATGCAGTTTCCCATTCGACGAACAGATAACATCACTGCACTGCATCATTCACTATCCTATCTCGGGACTCAACTATGCAAACGATTCCGTTAACCTTACTCACGATCTGCGAATACGAAATGATTCAGCGAAAGTTTCCTGTTGACTTCGAAGGGAAGTCTTGCTGCCTGATTTTCGAAGGAGCCTGTAAATAAGTTTAAATAAAAATGTGTCGGAAACATGCCTAAGTATTACTTTTAAGCGAAGTGTAGCTTCCGAAAACTCTTGCAGAAGTCAATTGACGGCTGTTTCCACTGACTGTGATTTTTCTATATGCAAGTCGCTTTTAGAAGTGTGTAGAATTTAACTTCCTGCAAGATCTTGTAGAACCGTTTCGACAGAAATTGCATACAAATTACTTGAGTAAGAGCGGTCAAACAAGATGCGTAGCTGCAGAAAAATACGAGCTGCGTCTATTGTGTTGCTGTTAAAAAATAAAAATAAAAAACGTAAGATGTGGATTGGTTATTGAGATGTGATGATTTTTATTAAGAGAACTTCAAAGCGAAGAACCCCTGCAATTAAAAAAGTTCCTACAAGCCCTTTGCTCAATTTTAAATTATTTATTTGAATTTAAAATTTTACACATACAATCAATGTATCAAGATACACTTGATACATTGATTGTATGTGTAAAATTTCCAGCAATTACTTGAATAATTTCCAGCTTAAAAAATTCGAACTTACCCTAAAAACTTCCAACTTTTTTGTATGAACAAAATAAAGACCCAAGCGCTTGCTTCATGCTCAAAACAACCGTATACACATGGGACTTGCAGCAAGTTCGGCAAGTCACTAAAACTTGCAGAAGTCCACTTGCGCGAGCGCTTGCACGTTGGAAGTCGCTTGTGCAAGTCAAGTTCCGCAAATTTAATTGCCAGTGGACACTTCGCTTGAGATTTAAATGTCATCATTAAAATAATAGTGAAACTATAGAACAATACAGTAACAATCCTCATAACAACGTTATTCTTGTAAGCACAACACTACAAGAAATATCAAAAGAGTTCTCTCACTGAATCCCAATTAGCCCAGTTGCTACCAAATTGCCCCAATTTACGGTACCTACTGAAAATAAATACCAAACTGAGCGACGACGGACGACACAATCCGAACCAGTCACTCAACTGTTTTGAACGAAATGAAATGAATTGAACGTAACAATAGTTATCCGATGGAAAGAGCTTTGCGGACTAACACTTCGGCTAATCCGACGATACCAATTAGTTGTTAAATAAACCACTTAACACAAATACGATTTGAACAATACTATCTGTATCTACTTGGAAGCAGTGGATTTCAAACTTTTTGAATGAATCTGTGAGGCTCCTTTTATGTTGAAAATAATGATGATGATGAATGGATGGCATTTATTTTTTATATTTCGTTTGCTTTCATGCTCATAGTTGCCTATAATTAGCTCTACAATCAGATTTCCGCAAGTAATTCGCCAATAAGGCGGAGATTTGACACGGAGAGCAAAATGATGAATTGCCATCCGAGTACCTACGTCCTCAAACATTCCACCTTCTTTGTGTTAGGCTTCAGTGAGTTTAAGGGGATCCGGTCAGCTTCAATGACCTACACGCGTATCAAACCGTGAATTATGCTCCGTATTATTTTGGTATTAGTAATATTTCTTGGAATTCTCCCACGAAGTTATATCATTTTCTCCTATAAGTTAAACCATCAAGGGCTCAGTTAATAAATTAGTTCGCATTCGAACGAAAAATTGAGTTTTATATTCCGAGCATAAAAGTCAGAGCAAGTACCAGTAAACCATACAATTCCATACAAATAAATTAACTCAATAATACGCCGTTTCACGTTTCATTTAAACGTACGTGTCAAAAATATTCGCGGGCCAAACCGCAGAGGAAACAAAATGGCGGCATGACATCAGCTGCCGGTTGGTCCCGCGCTTTTCAGATTTCCCGCCAAACGCGAACATTTACAGCGACCGCATTCGTGTCGCTGTCATTCGGGGAAGGCTGAACGCCGTGTGCTCCGGAATTGATTCACGGGACGAGTGTGATGGAACAATGCAGATGCGTTTAGCCAGAGTATTCTGTAGCTTTTAACGTAACTACTAGTGAAGCGAGCTTTCTATATGGCAGTAGGTTTTTTAAACGTATAGGCTAGATGGTTGACCCAGTTTTTTTTCTAGGGAAATTCGTTTGGAATATAAAACCATTCTAAAGTGTCATATGTGCACACCGCAACAATATCAAATTGTTTGTAACAAAAAGCTTTTTTAACGTTCAGGTTTTGGTTAATTGAATTTGTCAATTTTGACATCAATGCATTTATCTAGTCGAATATCTGTTAAAATAGAGCTTAATAATATCACACACAGTATCTGGGTGACAAATGGAGAATGCTCATTTAATAGTATAAGAAAGTTCATACTAATTCCATATAAAGTACATACAAATTCCATGCTGCCATGATAGTACATACTAATTCCATGCTGCCATAATAGTACATATTAATTCAATGCTGTCATGATAGTAGGTACTTACTAATTCCATGCTGCCATGTCATTATTCTAAGGTCTAGCTATCTTGTTCTAAACTTTGGGCGACCGAGCTCTGCTCGGGTGAAAATACGGAGAAAACGAATTTTCCCAGATATGAATAAGATATTTTAACGTGATTACAAATATATACATACAAATATTGCTCATTTAATAGTATATGATGTAGTGCCATCAAAATTTACCACACGACACACGCGTCTACCCCTCACTTAAGTGGAGTAAGTAGACCTATCACTTGCCCAGTCAATTACAATATCAATCTGCGCGGAAGCAACCTAATTACACCCTCGTTCCACCATCGCACATAGCAAATTATAGTCCTTTAAGTACTACGTTACTTATATAAGAATACAACGACGCGACGATGTCTTCATTCCTAACTCCTGCAAAGTCTGAGAGCGTCACGGCCCATTTACAAAATGGCGATGCTCTCACGACACAGCCTGAACGTTTATCTCCAGTACTCAACTTCTGTCTGGATTAAGTAGTTTTATGTTAGCTCATTTCATAGAATAGGATATTCTTTATTATGTCCCTACACGACATGAATTACAAATATAAAAGTAGAAAATTTACATAAGGTGACACAATGGGCGGTATTATCACTAAACGCGATCTTTTAAAGACAACCTTTGGATGGATTTAAGAGCGTTTATCCAATAGTTGGCAACGTCGCAAATAGATGTCAAATATTTCGCTGTTTTTATTAATTTGGCAATATTAATGTATGGAAATAAGAAATGTGACTAACGAGCGGACTAGAATATGAATAATGAATTGCAATTAGAATTTGATGTTGTAACCGTTTTAGGTGTAAAAAAGGCATTTGGAAAGTTTCCAAATGTTTTTTTACATCTAAAATTAAATATTCAGTGTTACGATATTAATTATTCCATTTCATAATCAATATTTTAGTTCACTAGTTAGCCACATTTCATATTTCCATACAGTAATATTGCCAAATGAATCAAAACAGGTAAATAAATTACAGCAATTTGCGATGTTGCCAACTTTTAGGATAATCGCTTTTATAGGAAGAAGGAGAGACAATACTGCAGGAACTGCGTGCTGTACACTTTACATCTAAACTAATATTATAAAGAGTAATTTTTTTTTTTAATGTTTGTTTGTTGTTTGCAACAAACAAAAAAACATACAAAAAATTTATTCTCAATCGAATCATGAATAAACTCAAAAAATACTGGTCTGATTTAAAAAATATTTTACCGGTAGAATGCTATATTATCACTTAGTAACAAAGGCTATAATTTTAAAAGATATAAATACAAAGATACTTATGCATCAATACTAATATATGAATTCATATTCTCTTGACGAATAAATTTAGGGGTTTGTGCCACTAAAGACTTCAATTCCGAGGTTGAATAACCGTTTTTATCCGACAGAAGTAATTAAATGGTAAATAAAAGCAAGATGGAGTCGTAATATTGGAATAAAACCTACATCAAACTCAGTTTGAAGACAAACAGTAAATTTTTTACTGTCTTTATCCACAGATGTGAATGGGCACTTCTGGAACTTTTAAAATGTAACGTCTTGCTATGGATTCTAAATACAATCTGTAACAGGTATGTTTGTCATCTAACCTCTAATAATTCCCATTTTGCGCCCCTAAAAATACTATCGAACACTCTAATATAATGATTGGTCCTCTTTTTCTCTTTTTGTGAAGCTCAAATAACTGCTATTTTAGGGACCTGAAAATACTAAATAGCCAAGTAACTGCGACCAACTTGGATGTAGCGCTCGCCGGACGCTTGTGCGGTTGGGCACAGTTCTAACCTGCCTAACCCATTTGTTCGGTTTACCCTAGCTTAGTTACAGCGACTGATTCGGCTTGCGCGTGGTTGGTCCTAGTTCCAACATAACCAGTTTGATCGAGGTACCCCCTAGCTCAGTTACCGCGACCAACTGTGAGAAAAGATTAGAAAGTTAAAAAGAGGGTCAATTATGAAAAAAAGTGTTCATAATTAGTAAGTCAATAAGTTTTTAGAGAATTAATTTAATATTTCCCTTTGTAAAAGGACACTGATTAAAGTTACATGGAAGTAGCCAATGAGTCAATAGATATGTTGTTTATCTTATTTTGGCACACATTATATTACCACGATAATTAATTTGTATTATGACGTCATGAATATCTGCCATGGCAGTTTTGAGAACAGTCGACTCATGTCTTAATCGTTGTCTTACAATTTAATCTCGAATGACAAATATTACACATGACGAATATACTCCATACTAATAATTATAATATAATAATTATTTAGAAACTACCTACTGCCCGTGGTTTCGCCCTCGTGCCTAATAAATTTTCTAAAATAAAAGTAGCTTAAGTTACTCCTCATAACATCAGCTATCTGCCAGTGAAGCCCCCGTCAAAATCGGTTCAGCCGTTTTGGAGATTAACCGGTCCAGAACAGACAGACAGACAAAACATTTAAAAATTGTTTTTTGTTATACGAGTAAGTACCGTATAAACTTTCATATGTATTAGTAAAAATCTGTTATTTTGACATGACAAACAGACACTTCAATTTTATGTATTGTTATATTGTATACAGGGTAGCAGGGACATCGACGAGGCGGTCGCGGCATCGGAGGGCGTGTCAGACTTTTACTGACTAAAACCCACCCGTGTTCCTTCCGTTTCCCGTGTGCCGGGGCCGCGATATCCCTTTCCGACAACTCGCAACCTCGGCAGGATTCTGAACAACCCTGCGTTTAAATTTTTCGTCGGTTATTAAAAAAAATCTGCTGTTTCATAGAAAAGTGCAATACCTACGCGATCAAAATGTATGGATTAGCAGATTTTTTTAAAATAACCGACGAAAAATTTGCAGGATCATGTACTGAATCCATGGTATCAGTTTTCGCGTAGATGTCCCTGCCACCCTGTCCTATAAAATATGTATGTATATATGTACAGAAGATTATAGTTAGGATGCGAAAGTAAATCTGTCTGTTAACTTTTCACGCTTCAACGGCTTAACAAATTTGGATGAAATTTGGCACAGGGATAGACCATGACCTGGGCTAGGCCTGCAGTACATTCCCGTAGTATAATTCCCGACCTCCACGCAGTTGAAAGACGGGCTACAGCTAAGTAGTTCCTCATAAAAACGTTTTACAGTTAACCATGAATGAACGCTCCCATACTAAGTATTTCCTAAAGCCCATTGTATTCTATTCATTTGACATTCAATATAAAAATGGTACGTATATTTCCTTTATTGTGCTGAAAGGACTGCAAATGAGAAGCGAACGCACTCGGTGACTCGGCTCTCTGGGTTAGCAAAAACGACGCTCTGCCAATTCACATTGACCTGAAAGTGAAGTGCCGTCTTTTATATTGCAAAACAATGGTGGCTGTAGAGCTTTGAGTTGACTAGAATGTTTGGTCAATCTCTTCTCTGTAACTCTAATGACAGGAATCAATTCCGCCAATTAAAGGAATTAGATGTACTTAGTTTCCTTTTAAGTTACTTTTGTGTTAATATGATAAATGCGAAAGAGAGTTTGTTTGTTTGTTACGCTTTCACACTAAAACGGCTGAACAGATTTGGATGGAATTTGGCAAATGGGTAGACCATGACCTGGATTAGGACATAAGATACTTTTAATACCGATATTCCGATCGAGACTAACGCTAAATTGCTATTAAAACTGATACTAAAGTAACAGCTAGAGGGCCTTCCAAAAAAAAAAGAACAGTTCAAAATTGGAACTTGTGATTTTTTTTTAAGTACTTAGGTATTATGGGTCAATATTTAGAACAGTTAGATCAGCTTACGTTGATGCGCGTTGGCTACGTGGGGGTCGCACAACAATAAATAATTAATTTTTGATTGAGTCTCATTCGTCGCTTTATCGATTAAAAAAATCGCTACTTACGTAACAAATTTTCATTTGAACTAATTCGTGAAAGAGAAAGACACAAACAACATCAACGGTTCCATAATCTCGTTTCACTCTTATTCTGAAACCATTTCCGGGCCTCACCTCACCTTTGCGTTCAAAGGACCGTTTTTAATGAAAATTCTACCCATTTTGATATGCAAATGTCATTTATCGATCGTGAAAGATATAGGCTCTTATTGAACGATTATGTAGGCCATATGTATGCAGGATTGTGTGCATATTATAACAATTTGTAAAAATTATTTCAGGGATGGCTAATTTAGAAAGAAATAAGGATTATTCATGGGTATGAACATACAAGTAAGTTAGTTGGACTGACCCATTTGTCTGTGTTTATTGAGAAAAAAAGAAGAATCTAAAGGTAATTTATTTATTTTGGTGCGACCCGCGACCCTTATTGAGAGCCTGGTTCCCATCCAGTCCCAAACTTACTGGGCAATCCCGAAAAAACGCGTGAGGAAAAACGTAAAGAAAAACAAAGGTTCAATCGAACGCATAAAAGAGCAGAGAAACAAAAGTAAAGCTGACTGCGGGGCGTTCAAATTCCAACACGTTACGTCAAAATCGTTTCAAAAATGGAACAACAAAAAAAAACAAAAGACACCAGCTTTATTTCTGCGTTTACACGCATCAAACAAAATCAGTTTTGAAGCACATCCGAATCAAATCTGTAGATTCAAGTTTAGAACGCTACACACGTTTGCCATCAACGGTTGATATTCTCCGCAAAAGGTCTAAAGCTGAGTCGTGTCTCGTGAGTCATTCCAGCCGTGCCCACTGCCTAACAAACTCAGCTTTATAGTAAGTACTGTGCAGTGTAAAATTCTGTACCTCGCTCAATATGAGATAGGGCTGGTAGAAATTGGTTTATTAATTTGAACAGCACATTTTAAGCTTCTTGAAATAGTGTGCAAGCTGTCATTTTTCTTTGAAAGTGGTTTACACATGCTACTAGTGCTCAACTTTTCGACAAAGCAGTAGGAATCGCATCAAAAATAAATTCAAGATACAATAGACTTCTGCGCAAACTAAACTGGCAATGGGTTGGTTATATTAGTCGTAGAACCGACGACCGTTGTGGAGACGTGTTCTCGAGTGGAGACCGCAAATCGGCAAACGTAAGGTAGGACGCCTTCAGGCTAGGTGGAGCGACGATCTTCACAGGGTAACAGCTTGATGAGAGCTGCCTAAAATCGCGTTGAATGGCATGCAATAGAAGAGGCATATGTCCAACAGTGGCAGCAGTGGACTACTGTAGGCAGATTAAAATGAGGGTAGGGGGATTAAAATTCTTCTCTAAATAAATGACACGATTTAGATTAGATAGCCCAGTCTTTTCTTATCGAAGTGTCAACTAGCAGGTAAACATCCACTAACAAAAGCTAGAAGCGTAATTAAAAAAACAAACATTACAACATTTCGTGACCACGCTGTGCATATTAATGTCAACCACCTCATTACACTCAATGGGTTTTTAAACTGTTAACCTTGTGAACCGTTAATTACACACGTGCCTAAAGTGTGTATATCACTAAAACAATTGGTTTGTAGCGTATCGTGTTGGGTAAATTTTAGGCACTTCTCAATCCTATTACTTTTACATTGAGCTATATTACCACGTTCAGTGTTGAGAGCCCTCCTGGAGGGTTCACCTAGTCGCATGTGGGATGCCGGGAGCCCTCGCGGAGGGCTCATTTTAAATGTAAGTTTTTCTTATCGAATACAGCATTATAAACCGTGAAAATAAAATCGGATGTATATTTTAATAAGAAGTACAGGCATTCCAAGCATTTTTTTTTTTGTTCACCGTTACAAATATTCACCAAAATATTGAAAGGTTGGAAACTACGTATAGCGACAAGACCCTCTGAAAACACAATTTTACTTCATTTAACAGTGTTTTATAACACGGTTTTAAACCTAATGCCGTTGACCGTCCGCGATGGTTAACTTTAGCGCAAACGTAATGCCGGCAACCCTCCCGGAGGGCTCACTTCCAATATGTATGGCGGCATGTTGTATGAGTTCTATGAAGAGTGGGTGGAGTCGAAAGTGTTAAGCTATGTGACAATTCAATCTAACGTAGATTACTGCTGGACAACGGCTTAACCCGGATTCACAAAACACATTATTTTATATGCTGCCATTCAGAATCTTGAGACAATAATCTGAATTATAGTATACGTTCGAATTAGGACAAGGATCACCACTCCTAGGTACTTGGAAAATATAGGACGGATTCCTGTCGAATAGTTGTCGAATAACGTGTACCGACATGACATCACGACAGCAGGAAATGAAAAGCCTATATCAAAGCAGAAAATGTTGGTCGTAGAAAATACTGCGAACAAAAACGTTAAAGGGTTAAAAAATCGAGCAACGCAAAAGGTATTATAATATCGATTACAGACTCAGACAAAGGCATAAATAAATTTAGCCGAAAAAACGTAAAGAGTCCGACAAAAATGCACTTCACTACACCTAAAACATGTTCCTAAGAACACAAACCGATGCAAATCCGTAGTAATCTTTGGTGTAGTCCCAACCCTATGCATACAGGATGATACTTCATGTCACAAACTGTATGACAAAACAGGATGTCCCCGGGCGAGCGGGGAAGGCTTTTAAGGAGCGTCCCCATGTTAACATTGACGCCGTGGTATGAGATTATGACAATACTTAGCGAAGTGGACTTTAAGTTAACTTGACTAAGTAATGTTTTAGCTTAATATTTTATTATTGTCGCCTTACGTTAGTCGGACTAAAATATCATGTTCTTGTTCATAATGGGAAAAACTGTTACTTATAAACCGTTTAAAATACGTATCATGTGCGTCTAATCTTAGGATTTGAAGAATAGTCGATTCCGTCTACTATTTGACTGGAAGCAACTCGATCAAGTGGGTAGAATCGTGAGCGCAATACTCCTTTCCGAAAAACCAATACCAACCAATCGAGTTGCTGAAATTACTAATCTGCTCTGCTCATTCTTCTCTATAGCAAAGAACCTGATTTAAATAAAGCGTACAGCAAAGAAGTCGTGACTAAATATATTACTGCGATAAATAACAATACCAAGCTCGCTCAATTGTCTCCACGAAATGACGAAGCTGCTATTTACTTCAAGAACTAAGCAAACACTTCGCATTCCTCGCCTAAACACTCGCTATGTAAAGTAACTTCATTTCACTTACTCAGATATCATTTACCAACACATTACTCACATTTGTCAAGACTTAAAAAACAATTTACATGAGGAAAATCTCGGAATCCGAAAATCCTCTTATCTGTGAAACATTCAAATTAAATATCGTTTGAAATGACATTCTCTTTCAATCTAGGGGAGGAAAAGGAACTCCTAATAACATTAAATCGTCAGACAATAACACTCTTGAATCATTGGTGCCGAAGCCGAGTAAATTACATGTCAAATGGTCGGGAATCCAGAAATATTCCTCGATAATTTTCTCCACGATATTCCCCTCTCCCGGCCACGTGATGCGACGCCTGCCCCCCTCTGCCCTGGTGACAAGGATATCTAAATGTCATTATAAGTTTGAGTGGAGCACGGAATTCCTGGCTGACGGCGGTTTCCAACGGTTTTCTTGTTAACTCTGTTTATGAAAACTCCTAATAGTTATTTGCCTTTCTCCAAATTTAACATTGCTAATAAGTAAATATTTATCGAAGTTCGCGTCAAATGTTAATGAGGCGGTAAATTTCGATTTACGTTCTACAAGCCGAAAAAATTATGCGTTAATTTGGTTTTTATCGAATTATTTCGATGAGTATGGAGTATATTAAGTATTTAATGTTGAACATAGCAGACGGTCTTGTTGAATATTAACTTTGCTTAATTTTAATTCATTTTAAAACGAGTCTCAACTCGTTACATCAGCAGAATTTTCGAAAAAGGAAGTAAGTGAGAATACGTCACTATTATAACCACAGATTCCGCTCACTGCTTTAGTTATTACTCTGAGACTCACTCCCAACGATAAAATTGATTTTTCATTGCCATCTTTAAAATTTATTGCGGCTTTCACGGATTTATGAGAGCGTAAATAGTAGAAAGTGCACTCAGAACAATTTTCACTTACAAAGCTCGGCCCAGCGGAACTTATGAGTTTTCAAAAAGGGGTGAGCCTTTTTATTGTTATGGTTTTCCGCGCAACCAGTGAGCGGTTTTTAATCAACACAACAAAAGTACTGCGACACAATGCGAAAGAGAAAATCTATTGCTTAAAACGTAAGAAATATTTAAAAGCTTTTTAGTCTTGACAAATATGATATTTTTCGTTTGCATTTTTGTAACAAAACATCAATCTGTATTATATTGGTCTCAAGGACGTTATAAACGCTTTTATATCAAAACATACAATAAAATGAAATTGTAAAAACATTTTGTATTAATATCTAGTATTAGGTAAGTACCTAATACTAGATATTAATATAAAATGTTTTAATATAAATTCATACAAGATGTTAGGCAAGTGCCTAACATCTTGTATGAATTTATATTCCAAAACGCAACATTTCTTCATTTCATGTTCACCATGAGAACCATTTCTTTATTTGAAGACAAAAGACAAACGGTTTTTAAATAGAAACCATAAATTATATTCAACATGAAGCATTTCTTCTTTGTACCCTTTACTCAAATATTCTTTAGAAAAATGCAGTGACCGTGTAACACCGTTGCAGTCTTAAACTGCCATTTATTCAAATTTATACAGCCCGCGATTTCTGGCGGGCCCTCATTGAGCTGAGCAATTTGTAAATGGAACGCGCCGAGAGGAATGATTTACCTCCCGCGGCGACGCGTGCTTACCGTAAGAAGTACATACCTATGTTTTTGTGGGTCTAAAGTGCTTTGTTAGTGGTCTAAATAGCTTCTCAAACGTACAGATTTGGGGCAAAAAATAACTTATTTGTGCGATGAATTTGATTGCTTTTACACCTTCATTGCTCTTATAAAACCTAACCATAAAGATGCAAGTGACTTTTTCGATCGAAGCGAAGTAAACTTCAACGCTAGAACATTTACCGTTCGACATGGCGGTCGTCTTTTTCCAGTGTTTCTCCGAACCCATCGACTGTTTTCACAGTAAATAGTTTTGCACTTTCTTCAGGGTCACGAGTTTACGAGTACAAGGCAGTGTGTCAAGTAATAACAAAGTAAGGCTCGATGGATTGGATGAAGATGCAAATATTTGCCGGCCTAGTCACGCCATTTGGAAGAACAACGAAGCGTGGTTTGCTCAATCCTTGGCTATGCGTGTTTGTAGACAGACTTTTGTAGAAAACAGTCGGTTAAAGGCATCCCCCACAAATAAAACGTGACACGGATTTTTTTCTTGTAAAAATAAGTGGCAATATTACATTTTTTTTACAGACATTTTTTTTTAGATATGCGCCAAAATTAAACTTTACAAAAACAAACAGATGTTTGTGCAATCAAATCACAAATTACTACAAGCTATTTGAGGTTTTAAAAGCGACTCCAGCCTCGTTTTACCGCCGGTTTATTACCCGGTAAATTGTCAGTTTACCTCTCCCCAAACGTGGGCCATTCAGCTCTGGTGTAAGTACACAAATATCAATTTAGTGCTAAAACATCTGCGGTAAGTAATTGCTGACACAAAGAAGGAACATTTATTTAAATTTAGAATGCATTGAATAATGAGTGTGGTTTAGATTTCTTCATTAGAAAACAGAAAGAGAAAGACTGTTCTGATTTTAAAATTAATAAATATACAATAATTGTATACAACGCAACGCTTGTCGAGGTCGGTCTGTGGATGGGTGACCATTACATACATAGACCCCTCCGTGCCTCGGAAAGCACGTTAAGACACTGGTCCTGGCAGTCATTCAATGATTTTGTCAGGCAAAAATTCTAACAACCAGTCTTACCCATACATCTTATAGTATTACCCAGTTACTGGGTTGGGGAGGCCAGATAGGCAGTCGCTCCGTGTAAAATACTGGTATTCAGCTGCAATCAGTTAGACTGGGAGCCTACCCCAACATACTTGGGAAATGGCTACGGAAATAATGTATCCAAAATACTTATTTAACCTTGTCGTCTACTAATTAATGCAGATCATCAAAATGGCAATATGACATGGGCATATGACCGGCCGTATTTTTCTGAATATTTATTGAAAATTAACTTTAAAAGGGGGGGGGGGTCACAGTCAAAGACAGACCCCCCCCCACCCTTTTTAAAGTACAGAAAAATATGGGCGGTCACATGCCCACGGGCGGCATTGTATATAACCCCTCATAAAACCAGATCCATATACTTAAGGAAGAACTACAAAACGGCCATTCAACTACCTACTACATCATTCTACGCACATCGTATACTCCCAATCTATGACGGCACAGATTAAACGCATAGGGTCTCCACCCCATAAATCGTCGTCGTGCGAGCGATTCATAAATTGCCTTCGCTCATATATCGCGTGCCAACTTATGTACATAATTGGTTTCGGACCCCATAGTCTAGGAACATGTGGGACGATGTATGACCATGTCTCGACACATCTTGGGCGTTAAATGTATGTTACAGGATGTTGGACTGGATTGCTCTGTTTGGCAGATCATTTCTGGTCTTGAAGCGTGTTTGTGCTGTAATGCTCCTAAAAAAGTTTGGCTTAGAGCTCGTATTTGAATCAAAATTGTATTCTGGCTATGTCGAATATTTTGATCCCCTGGGTGTAAAACCATTTACAATCATAATTTTGAATGTTACTCCCAAAATAAAAACAAAATTGAATGCTTAAGAGCATTTATCCTAAAAGTCGGCAACGCCGCAAATAGCTGTCAAATATTTACCCGTTTTGATTAATTTGGCAATATTACCGTATGAAAATATGAAATGTGGCTAACTGGTAAACTAAAATATTGATTATGAAATGTAATAATTAATATCGCAATACCAAATATTTAGTTTTAGATGTGCGAAAAGTATTTGGAAACTTTCCAAATGCCTTTTTTACACCTAAAACGGTTACAACATCAAATTCAATGTTATAATTGCAATTTATTATTAATGTTCTAGTTCGCTAGTTAGCCACATTTCTTATTTCCATACAGTAATATTGCCAAATTAATCAAAACAGAGAAATAGTTGACATCTATTTGCGACGCTGCCCACTTTCAGAATAAATGCTCTTAAATTCCCATCTGGTCATTCAATAATTGAGGCGGGTCATACTTCAAATTTTGGCAGGCATTTAATTTCAAATTACAAATTAAGGCAGGTAGTTTCCCAAATTAGAGTAAAAGCTCCGGAGCGTTCAAAACTTCTTATTCTCCAGGGCACTACTATTCCCAAAAAGTGACTCCACAGCTAAAACTCCTTGATATAATACAACAATAATTTTTCGGGCAAATATACAGTACGCCAACGCCTTAGTGACCCGTTTTCTTAAGTTATCGTTGCCGCTGCTACATTTTATATTTTCCTCGGAGTTCCAGATCAAAATATTTCATTTGAATGAAAAACTTTTGTGCAAAACGAAAGAGGATCGGAATTTCTGTGATGTTTATGTTGCTTTGAAAAGAATTTTGTCTGAGTTTTGTTGTCATTAATTCTACCTTTTAAAATCCGGAGTATTTCTAGATTCCCTAGTCTTTTATTAGAATGTGTTTTTTTCTAGATAGCCTAAGTCTTCTTCAGTAAACCACATGAATGAGGTAATTCTTACTGAAAGATCGAGCAAAAAAAACATACTTTGCAGAAACATTTCGCAAAAGTTTTTTACTTATTTTGTAAAAATAAATAAAAACCTCCTTCCGATTGGAAGGAGGTTTTACCGCTTAAAATTTAACTGTCTATTACTACTTTTTAAAATGTATTGTTTTAAAGCTTTTTCTTAAAAGCTTTAAAACAATACATTTTCAAATTAAAAAGTGACCAAGTAAACCAAACACGGCAACTGTCATCGCAGCATTCTACCAAGATTTATGTGAAGATTAACAAGGATTTTAGAGCAAGGAATTCGTAAAACGTCTGAGAAACGACAGAGCGACTACAAAAGAACAAAGGAGGGTATTGGTGTAATATTTTGTGTTCCTGCCTGCATGAAACCGTCCACGTTTTGCGGCCAGTACATATTTTGGTTCATTTTAGTTTGAAGTAGGGATGTTACGGAGGTTATTTTACCGGAACCGGAGCCGGAGTCGGAAGTTTTAAATTTGATTGATCGGAGTCGGAACCGGAGTCGGAGTCGGAACCGGAGTCGGAGTCGGAGGCGGAGGTAGAAAAGATGTTCTATATAACACTTTTTTTTGGCTTCACATTGAAATTAATTTATTACAACAATTAAACTACTTAATACACCGCTCTTAACTTAATTTAACAAATTAACGTGATGCGTCTGACATAAAACAATGAACTGAGACTTCGAGCGTGAACGAGTATAAAAATTACCCGGGTGACAAGTTTTAATAAATTTTGTACGCGCTCTAGTCACGTGCATCGCTGCGTTTTGATCTTCGGTATATCTCCGATTCAAAATTATCGGAGCCGAAGTAGGAGTCGTAGGTGTAATATTAATAGGAAGTTCCGACCTTTGGGATTCGGAATCAAAACTCCGTAACATCTCTGGTTTCAAGTAGGTCCCAAAGAGGTTTTCCAATAATCTAAACAAAAGATCTATATGCAAATGCATATTTCAGGAGATTTTTACCAAAGTTATGGTCATGAAACAAATTCCTTCAACACTAGAAGGTCATCAAGATAATCAACAGTTTTATAAGTAGTTTTCTTTTTCAAACAGCATGATATAAGAAAACAAAAATGTGTACGGACGTGGGACCCCCGTAAGGAACAAAGTTCCATCTCATGTATGATTTAAAACAAAAACAAAACTTTTGCAGCCACCCTTGGATTTACATTTTGACCTCAGCACCTTCGAAATCTATGAAAATGATACCGATGATAAGAAATAAAAAAATTATCTCAGCCGCCATCCTGAATTTACATTTAAATGTCACTGTCGGCTTTAGCACCCTCGAAAACTTTGAAAGCGACACCAATGACGAAAAATTTTAAATCTTTTGCAACCGCCATCTTGGATTTACATTTTGACCTCACTATCAGGTCAGTGGGTCGTCTTAGGGGTGGATTTGTAGGAATTGGAGTATACCCTTAGGGGCACTACGAGCAGCAAATAAAAAAGAACAAATAATATTTTTTTTACCTTTCGGAAATCTTCCAATTTTATTGCAATATCGGGTTGACCTTGTCGATAGAAATCCTTTATGTTCTCTGAAGCATGGACCTACGACGCATCGTTTTCGAGTTAGGAGCTTTTAATTTTTTTCCTTTTTTTTAAAGCGCTCCTTTTTTCCAAAATGGTGGCTCGGTCTAAAATCTTTTCTTGAAAGAAATTGTTGCTCTAGTCGTAAACTTGAGATGATGTGAAAAAACCCTGGAAATATTGCAAAATTAAAAATATTCTGTCGGTTGATCTTTCAGCTTGGTTATTCTTAGGGGCACAGGACTTTTTTCAACCAGGACATTTTTCCAATATTTCCTGGGCTTTTTTCACGTCATCTCATGGATCAATCCATAGCACCCCTAAGGCTACACTCACCCACTATCGGCTTTAGCACCCTCGAAAACTATGAAAACGACACACACGACGTAAACTTTGAAAATTCTCGCTGCCGCCATCTTGGATTTTCATTTTGACCAAATCCACACTTTTTCTCTCTCCGGCATGCAGTGTACTCGGGCCGATGTGTACAATTTGATCCTACGACACTGTAATCACTTTACTCTTTTCTTTGGTTTTTTTCTGCCGGCGTTCGCTCTCTCTCTCTTTCTTTCTCTTTGAATTAAAAGAAGAGAGTCCCAAGTATTAACACTTTTTAGCGTGACGATTTCTGAAAGGTTATTTTATTTTATTTTATTATTTAGGACCTCCAACAAAAGATGTACACAATACACGACACTTAATTAAAGGGCAATATCGGGTATTAAGTGAGTGCACTCCTTCAAATATAGGAGACCACAGTATGCACAATAAAGTTAAAAACTAAGCTAACAAAGTTAAAACATGAAAAATGGTAGGAAAGTAAAAATAAATTTATAAACAACATTAAAAAACTAAGAAAATATAACATTTAGAGATACTTAAATTAAATTAAATCTAATAAACATTTATTATATTTGGACAGAGACTCGGAGATGTCCAAGTTCGAAGTTTACAAGCCGCGTTAAAGAACTTCGTTCCAAAAACATACCAAAATAAGGTAGGTAAGGTAGGCACTCCTATGTATAAATACCTCTTCCAGCGAACCTCCATTTGATACCCTATCTCAAGTTTAACTCAGTGTAGCTTTTAACGGGAAGACGTTTCATAATAATAACAGAGTTTACACCGGCCTGTAAGAGAAAATATTTAATCTTCATGACAGGTGCCTTACGGCGAGGGGGACCGAGTATCAACACAATAGCTACGATTTATCACAATTTACTCTGGTCTTTTTCTTTTTAAAGGACTCGGACGATGATATTATATGAAATACTTATAGGAGAGGATCTAACATAGGAACGTCCTTCACCCATCTGTTTAATTAATGGATGAAAAGTATTTTAAATCAAATTTAAATATATCGCGAATGGATTGGCTAAAAAATTCCTGGTAGACAGACTGATTAATAAGTTTTATTTTTTTATTTTTTTCAAATATAGCATGATATACACCAATGGAACGAGTCGAGTTAGTAGCAAAGATTTTCAAGGAAAACCTTCGCTACTAACTCGACTTTTGTCAATTCAATTCGAAGTTAATGACCTAAATAGGTGACTACTTGGCCAATTAAGTTTAGAAATGTTCTTGGCGCCCGATAGCCATAATTGATAATTATATCAATGGATATTGCTTTTTAAGAGAAACAAGAGAGAAAGAGTGTAATTAAAAAAAAAAAAATGTTTTCTTTGTCACCGTTCAAGATTTTTTTTGCCAACCCACTCGCGATATATTTTTAGCACACTAAATTTGATTTAAATACGACAATAGGTCGGATCTTAGGCAAAAGTTCTAGCGATTTCTTCAATCAAAACAAGTTGCTAGTGAGCCAACCCTAACTTCATTCTTTCCAAAACTTACCATCTTGATATTATAAGCAATAAATCTTGATATCCTTAACTCAAAAGAGATCAAAGTTGTATTAATTCGCCAATAGCGGCAGGTGTTCTGAAACTTATTTGTTGGAGAGCTTTCTAACTTAGGATAAATATTTACTTGACTTATTTTAAAATCTCAGCCAAAAAGTGGTTTCCTGGAAATTTGTCTGAGTATGATTTTAGTAAAAACAAATTGATTTAGGCCATTTAAATTGCTCGCAGTTTTACCGAAAAATAAACTATTCTAGTCTAGGTATACAGGGTGTGATGGACGCGAAATCTGTTACCATGGGTTCAGTACATGAATCGGAACCCCCCATAACTGAAAGTTTTCGCCGGTTATTAAAAAAAAATCTGCTGTTCCATACATTTTGACCGCGTAGACCATATTGCACTTTTTTTTTTTAAAAAGACGATAAATTTCAACGCAGGCGGGTACAGAATCATGTACTGAATCCATGGTAACAGTTTTCGCGTCGATATCCTTGCCACCCTGAACTATCAGGATCACAATATTGTAAGATGGGATGCCTAACATAGGTAACTACATCTACCTAGCCTTTTCCCAACTATGTAGGGGCCGGCTTCCGGTTTAACCAAATGCAGCTGAATACCAGTATTTTACATGGAGCGACTGCCTATCTGACCTTCACAACCCAGTAACTGGGTAATACAATACCCTTGGTAAGACTGGTTGTCAGACTTTCGGGCTACTGACAACCCGTAACGACTGTCAAAGATCCATGATTAACAGCCGGGATACCGAGGCACGGAGGAGTTTCGGTATATAAAAATGGCCTAATATACCTCCATGGGCATCATAAAATAATACTGGTGGAAAGTTTACTATTAATACAAATCAAAGAGGTTCCTTTTGGACCTGTACTGCATTGTCTGTAAAGGAAGGATCTCCATTTCGTTTCCACCTACGAAAGATTTTTAAGAAGTCTAGAATTTCATCTTGAGCTTAAGCTCTTTGTTACGTCTGTAAACATGAATGACAGTCTGGTACTGCGCACTGCACAAGCGGGCAGACAATCTTATTTCATTTTGTGTACAAACTTGAATTTGAATACTGCAGTAACATAACGTAAACCTCACGGCCTCTTTAAAGAAATCTCAAAACGGCTATTTGACACTTCCCGTGACCCAAGGGCTGGTTTTTACCTTGGGCAGAGGCTAAGCATTGCCATACAACGTGTCAATGCGGCCAGTCTCTTGGGTACATTACCAGTCGACAGCGATGCGGAGGAATATATCGATACTATATTATAGTTTGTGAATAGTTTTAGCTAAGTTAGTATATAATTTTGCTATTTTTCATAACTCATTACTTATAAGCTGTTTGTACCCATTTGTAAATATCTATAAAGAAATAAGTAAATACAATAAATATAAACCTTAATCTTACTGTAGGTCGAAGCAATTCAGGAAGGTTTTCAGGTAAACAAGCAAATTCAACTGCACCCTAATTGCGTAATACACGATCAATCATAGCCTGAATCATTTTGAAAGAGATTGCTAATCCATTGCTACATAAATTCGAAAAAAGAAAGTCTTCAACAACGTACATAACGCAATGAATGTTGCTGAACTGTCAAAATAGAACAGATTAGTCTTAATCGTTTACCAAACATGTTTACGCAGTTAGATAGCTGAATCCTCTTGGTATGAACCAAGGATGATGAGACTACCTATGTAAATTCTTCTGCTCCCGTAAGCTACTCTGCTGTCCGTGCTGGTGAGCCTAAGCTACATGAGAAAAATGAACGGTATGGCAAACCTTGTGACACTTGGCCACAGGAATCCGTTAGATGCGAGAAGCACAGGTCTAGGATGTGGTGACGCTTGGTTGAGCGCTTTCGGCTGCAATGATGATGCTGATGGCAAAGTTGTAGCGGAACTGAGCCCAAGTTTCGCCACAAAACACTTCCCAATATGGGTCCCCTACGACCTTGTCTAAACTTCTGAACTTAAATAAACGAATATAAACTTACTAATAATAAAGAGAAAAGATTTGATTTTTTGTATGTTTGTTTGTTTGTTAGGCTTTCACGCTAAAACGGCTGAACATATTTGGATGAAATTTGGCACATGGGTAGAATATAACCTGTTAGGAAGTTAGGAAGGACATACTATTTATCCCGACATTCCCACAGGATCGAGACTTATGCGAGTAAAACCGCGGGACGGAGCTAATGTACTTATAAAACAAAAGCTACAAAATGGCTTCTATTTTGTTCAAATGTAACTGTGTGTGTTCTCAGAGATTTATCACGACCATTTCATATTATAATAGTTGGCGGCACTGGGTCGCTTCGGAACAAAAGTCTATTAGGAAAGTTAGAAACTCTGTCTTAGGTCCTATCTCACTGCCTCACAATATATCTACAATATTACTTGCTTATCTAAGCGGGAAACTTAAAGTAGTCACTTTACTTGCTAATAGAAAGTAAAATTTTACCTCTGTTCGTCAAATGACTTGGACTGCCTTTTTCTCGGCAAAAATCTTATGGCATCAGACTGGACTTTTGACTTTTGCCTCAAAAGCAGGCCCTTGTCTGCGGTAGGTGACATTTTCGAGGTTAAAGAAACAACAATAAAACATATTCAAATCACTAAAAAACAATCGTAAGTACTGACTTTTAACACGCATGAATTTTACTATACCCCAAATATATCACGAGTTAAATATCCGAGTCCATGTCACAATTCATATTATAATAACGTGGAAAACCGCACAATGATCATAAATTCAAAACGTGTGTTTCATGCTTCAATGACAACAGATTGCTCTACACAATATTCTGCCAGAGCAATACAATAATTCGGCTATGTATTGTAAACTTAGTAACCTACATACACATAATTTCCATTTTGTGTAGGTCGTTTTTTGTATTGCAAGACAATCGCTTCTCGGAAATTAATTATTATATAGCCATGGAGTTTCTTGCTCATTCTACTCTATAGATATATACCTACGCTTTGAAATGGACAACTAGCTTCATATTTCTGACTGACCGGCTCCTAACTGGTTTAATTGAATAAATGCTTTGAGTTTAAATACTGGAGACATTTTTTAGCCCCTAAGGCGACGGTAAAATTGGAAGGTCCAAAAGTAATGTGATAATTAAACAGCAAATATCTTTCTAAAAGAAGAAAGTCAAGTCCCTTAATATAATGAAGCAGGCCAGACAAAAAGATAGTAAGTACCTAGTCATCTCCATTTAGGGCATTTAGACAAAGTTAGCTAGGGAAAACCTTTTCAACTAGGATTTTCCGCACAAAATTCTGGCACACTCGTAACCGTTAGCTTCCAAATGAAGTGGCTTATTCCTAAGACTGGTCTGTTTAAGACAGTTAAAGCGTCAAGAGTAGGTCTTACTCTGAAAGAAAAACGCAAAAAATATAAAATTCCTTAACAAGGGCGAAAAAATAAGACAAAAGATGCAATGCAATGCAAAAGTTGAAATTGTATGGTCCCCAGTCCCTTTATTACAGAGCTTGACTAACTTATTTACTTTCTAATGTATTTGTATTCTGTATCAAAGTTGGAGGAGGTCTGGAGGAGTATTTCCATTATTTCAATGTCACAATCTTATTTGCGTTTAAACTTTTAGGTTTTGTTGGCTTTTTCGCCTAGATATAGGTACGATAGATCTTGATAGATCTTGTTTTGGTCTACTTAGCAATTTTTTGGTTAAACAAATATAATTTAAATAATATAATGTCACCAATGCGGGATTTAGCTGCTCCCGAGTATTCGGAATAAAACCTTTCACTGTGATACATAAGTCATACAGTTTAATCAGCCAGGAACGCTCACAAAATTGTAGTACACTAAGTAGATTGATACAACCAGAAAAACAAGCGATAGTCGCACAATACAAATAGTGAGAACCTGGATTAATAATTAATCAAACACCAGAAAAATAACCGTCTGAGTTTTCGTCCAAAAAATTAGTGATGTGTCACTATCGTAGAGATTTTACATAGTCATTCAGATGAACGATGTGTTAATCGCCACACCATTTGTGGGTACAAATACAAAAGGTGAAGTAAAACATCATGAGGAAACGGGCATGCCTGAAAGATATTTTTCGACGGCATTTCACATGCCATGCCAAGTCAGAGGCCCATGGGCGGCTTTAAATCTCTGACATCAGGTTAGTCACTAATCACAAGAAAAAGAAGAACATTTGTTCCCAAAAACTAAAAAGACTCGCCAACGTAAAAAATAATACCTACGCATCGTGTGCAAAGACATTTTATTAAAATATGAAGACTGGTCATGTTAAATAGGTGAAGGATTAAGTCCCTTATTTAAAAACTAGCTTCTGCCTGTGACTTCGTTTTCGCTTAGCGTTCTTTCTGACCTTTTTTTTTTGTTCATTTCCTAAGGGTCATAGCGTGATGTTACATAGCCTTCCTTAAGAATTGGGCTATCCAATTCAAAAATATTTTTTCAATTCCGACTGGTAGTTCCGGAGATTACCCCCTACATACAATCCTACAAACAAACAAATTCATGTTACATCATTCCGGACATTAATTACCCCTCCATACAAACTTACAAACAAATTCATGTTTCATAAATTGTCAATAGGTGAAGGATTAAGTCCCTTATTTAAAAATTGTAGAGTTCATTTCATTGTTACATGTCTATCAAATCAGTCCATCTACCTTTCTTTTCCCCACTAATTGGCCTTCATTTCTCACCCTTAATTATCTCAAATATAAACACTCGGAGGCCGCAAAAAGAAAAATATTTGTCCCAACCTATAACGAGTGACCTCATTAGTGGCGGACTTACCCCAATTTCCTTTTAAAAAGAAAATTAAAGAAGCCGTCAATAACCGGCCATGTTATCATACTAACATTCTCATAAATGGAGTGTTTGACAGAAACTTTGGTTTCGAGTTCGGCCAAATATTCGGTTTCGGCAAACATTTCGGCGAAAGTTTCGGCAAGGAAAATCGAGGATTGAAAATGAAATACATAAAGGATTGTTGGTATTGGTTACCAACATTAATATAACATCAATTTTAATTATTTTCCAAATCAATCCATTCAGATTTCACCAAGCATTCTAATTAGAGCGTATCAATATTGAAACTTTATCTTCCAAACTATATTTGCTCAAACTCGTCTTCAATTTTGTAGTCTAAATTGGCTCGCTCATTAATTAGAATGTTCAGTCAATCAAACGCTTCGATTGTAAAAGAAAAATAGAACAAATTCCCCTAAAAAAATTTAAACTCGCCTCCAATTTACGTCTCAATTTCTCACATACTACCCTCTCATACGATTAACTACGGGTTACACATAATGGCTCGAATTCCGGACACGTTGTCCTGCGATGACGCGAGGATTCTTGGCGCGAACGAGACGGCTCGTAATCCCGTCGCCATTTTGAAACGTTTGAATAAAGAACGGTCCCTTATTTCAGTAATGGGAATATAGTACCTACTGAAGTTTGTTGTGTCGTTTGAGGCTTTTGAATAATCATTTAGTGGAGTGCTAGGGTTTTTGTAGCGGTTTTTTATTATTTATGTTCATCATACTTATGGCTCGCACATACCTACAGGCTTTGTTTCTGCGTTTTAAGAACTTTTTTGAAGGCTTTCTTTATTCTCAAAGTACAGTACACGTAGTTCTGACGAAAGAACAAAGTGTTTTTGCTCAAGTTATTATAAATCTTCGGTCCGGAATAAAGTCAGGCTCAATTTCATGAAAGTTCGAAAATCGTATGGCTAAGCTAGATGTTAACCTTTACATACATACATTCAAATAAATAAAATTAAAGTGTCTGTTTGTAATATCAATTTTATTTATTTGTATGTATGTATGTATAGATTAAAGACGCTTTTTGTGTTTGTCTGTGTGACCGCGCTGTTCTTCTAAACTGTACAACGGATTTTGATGCGATTTTCACTATCATTTAGAGAAATTACTCCGCAAAGTTTATGTGTGTAATAACACTTACGTATAATAAAGAAATCTCGATGTTTTGTAATGTCTAAATGCATATGCATTTAGTAAAAAGCTTGTATTTAGATGACTGTAAGATTTACTTATATTTAAAAAAAAACAGTGTCAACAATTTGTCTGAATGTGTGTCTGTTTGTTCCAGCTAATCTCCGTAACGGCTGGACCGATTTTGACAAAACTTTCACTGGCAGATAGCTGATTTTAAAGGAGTACCTTAAGCTACTTTTATTTTAGAAAAAAAGAATTAGGGCCCGCAACAGCGAAGCCGCGAGCAGCAGTTAGTTGTTGATAATATGTATATGAAGATTTTTGTTCTTGCGCGACAAGGGATGCTGAGAAAAGAGAACTTAAATTACATACTGCTCTACATACGAATTTATCTAACCCGCCCTGTTTATGCAAATTTTCACCCATCGCGATCGACTCAAATAGAACTCTCAATATAAACACAAACTGTCCTGAACAAAGTTACGTACAGTCGTTACGTTTCGGTTCAAAGATCAGAAGCAAGTTAAGCATCAGCTAAACCAAAACAATACCGTAGTTTGACCAGAAATCGATGAAGGGCCCTACTCAGCCGACGAAACTGTTTTGTAGTGTCAAACGAAATTAAAAACAAAAGCATTAAATTATTTGAATAGTAGGCACTTGAATATTTCAATTAAGTATTAAAAATTATCGTGCTTATATTTATAATTTATTTAATACTTCAAACACAGAAATGTACAGAGGCGGATTTAATGCCACAGGTATTTTCTAGCAGTCAACCAGATGCAGATGTGTGATGCAGAGACAAACAGTGGTAGGTGCAATTACAAAAAAGAAATAAAAAAAATGTAAAGATACACATATACCTATTACAAACTATAAATATAATATATTTATAAGCCTAATTATATATATGAAAATAAGCACAAATAAATATACTATGGGAAAACATTAATATTCAATTAATATTTCTGCTCGGAAAATGTAAATCAATTTTAAAAATGTTGTTACTGTGCCGAGTTTGAGAAATAACTCCTTGCATTTCACATCTCTTAAAATATAAATATGTTAATCATTTCAGGATACAGATCCGAACGATTTAACTACGTTTTTGACATTCCAAAGAAAATACAAAACAAATCTGAACAATTAAAACAGATTGAGAACAAATGGCACGACGAGTTGATTCACGCTTGACCAAATAGTAAGTAAGAAGCTTAACAATTTTATTGAATTAAGGAATTAACCGACACGCACTATTTGGAACGATATAAAACTGCCCTGCACCGAGCACAAACCACAAGTGAGAAGCGACTGGATGTCGGACTACTCACTTCGTCATAAAACATTTAATTTTATAAATAAAACCTTTATTTTATTTAACTCATGAAACAATAGAAAATCAAGTATATTTTTCCGCCATTTTGTTTAAAATCGCACACAAGATGGCGACGAACTACACGGACGATATCGGGCCCATGGCTTATCCGCTAAAAATGTTAGTATCGCTTTTTATAAATATGCTCAATATTATCAACAATTAATTTGATAAATTGTTTAAAAAAGAGCCTCTTTTTTCAAGTAAAATCGGAGTGCTTTCAATTACAGTAATTAAATATCTACTTCAGGTACTTAATTAATCTTTTCATGTCGGCTAAACCGCACTTCTAAGCATTTTTTTAAATATATTACCTATCTTTTTTCGGTTGATACTGGTTTTATTGCCTTCAAAGAAATGAATATCATAATTAGTTAAATATAAAAATACAAATTAAAATAGATACGCATAAAAAAATATCTTTCAAACTTGTCAAAAACATATTTACTTCATAAAATTAAACGCAACAAAAAAAAATGTCAACCATCTCCGAAATTCCATTTTCAAACCTCACCGTAGCGCCAATTCTAGCTTTTTGTTCCACCAGGGTGTCCAAGGAGGTGGTCGAGCACATGCTAGGCTGGAACGTCCCGGAGGAACATCAGGACATGGTTCACGAGCACTGGAGGAACTTCCCCGCAGTCAATAAGTACTGGCACTACGTCCTGGCGCTTATCTACACCATGCTGATGGTCACCTCCTTTTTGGGAAACGGCTGTGTCATCTGGATTTTCGGCACGTGAGTGGACACGTATTCTTTTTTTTTAAGCCCGTTTTTCTGTGATCTGAAAATGCTATGTCCACTTTAGCTGTTTTTGATTGGTTGTACAAAAATGCAAGAGTTAATAAAATTAATTGAATATCCTTACAACATCCAGGATTTGGTGTCAAAGATTTAAGGGATAGCCAAATTCTTATAAATCCTTGCCAGCTATTTGCATATTTTCCATCCCATAATGTTATAGCTTCGGTGTTTTCCCACATGTGGCCCTTTTCCCATGGTTCAATTCGCTAAACGGTGACGGGCTCATTGGAAAGCGTAGGGGCAGATTATTCAACCGTGACCATGAATTGGCTCGTTTCCGATTTTACCCAGAAGGCTGAGAAAAACTCTTCTATTAAATAATGTTACGTAAAAACGGCCTTTGTGACGTTTAATCATTTCTCGTCTTCGCAGAGCATTATCCCTCAAGTTTCGTGAAAATGAATAAAATCAGAAAAGCTCGGAACAAAATATCAATTTTATCCGAAAGAATATTGTAACGATGAGCTCTGAAAATGACAACCTAACTTACCTTTGTCCGATTTTGCCTTTTCCTAATACCTATAAAAGTGCTCATATAATCGCGCCATAAAATTTCAAATTAAGAACACGATGCCCTCTAAACGTCAGATAGTCTGAAAAGCCGACAATCCTTTACTATTCGATTAAAAATGCAAAAGCGAATCCCAAATTAATATCGTGGAACAATTTGACGATCCGTTCGTGAAACTGACGTCTTCGGCGATTTAATTAAGTTTCGAACGCATCAAGATTCAAGATGACGGCGTGCTCGAACAAAATGGTGACAACTTCGGGAATTAAGTTTAAGTAAACGTTTAACCTTAATTATGTTTAGGGACGATTAATGTGTGGTCGTTAATTTGGTTTCTAGTGTGTTAATTTTATGGGATGTAATTAGTCAACGTTTGCGTAGATTGATTGTGGCAATTGATACGGTCCAAGAAACTGAGACGACTTGAACTGTTTTGCTGAAAGAGGATTGAAAAAGTTGATTGACTTCATTGTTTGAACTGAAGGGATGAAAGAAAGCCAGTGGAATACTTTCACGCAGCAGTTTTCGCAATTTCGGTCGAGAACTTTGCTCAATATGTAGATAGATATTGATGTAGCCACGCTCCTCTTTATATAGAAGCTGTACATCTAGGCTGAGGAATAAATGTTATACTACCATATATGTTAGGTACCTATACGTATAACAACTTGTTAACGTGTCCCCATTTTTAGATACTACATATTTATTTCTCTTTGAAAACGTGTAATATAAGACGTTTATTTTCTCTATACAACTTAATGCTAGTAATTGACAATAGTGCACGCACAAGGAGATAACTTTGTGAGACTGGAGCCTGAAGTAGGTTTAAATAAAAACCTGTATTACAGGTCACCACGTATCTAACTCTGGTCCCTGAATATTTTTCAAACAACTTCCAGATCCCATAACTTATAAAAGACATGAGTCTCTACCACATTACTTTTTCTATAACAACAAAACAAAAGCCCATCAACAAAACAATTGACAAGAACTCTCGCAAACAATGATGATTATAAACAATATAATCAGAAATCCGTACGATAAAATCCGCCATTGCCATCGGCGGGTGCGATCTAGAGAGCGTGTCAGGAGCAAAAGTTCTAAACCGCTCCGCACTCTCTACCAGTTCGGAAAACGTTTCTGATGTTCGCCGACTAACGTTTTTTGTAGCGGGATTTTATTCCATTGCAAGACATTTTTAGCTTTCAGTAGCTTCATTTGTCTCGCTATTACGTCTTGCAAATATTGATTACTTATTCAAACTCAACTCAAAACATTTAATTCAATTAAAACATTTACAGGCACTTTTGAATTGTCAAGAACTCTGTCAGTCAGAAAGTTGAAGTTGCTAGTTACCCATTTCAAATAGGTAGTTAGTTCCTATGGAAAAGAACGGCCAAGAAATTCCATATGGACATTCTTGTAAATCAAAGTAATATATTTTTCCGCTTCGACTTATTCCCTTTTAAAATCGTCCCTGTATTTTTTATACAAATGGATTTTATAGAAACACAAATTATGACCTGCCACTTCCCCTCGTCCTAATATCTTCTAACTTTTTAACTACCAACTATAAATCAAAATTTCGTCTCATATGGGTACTTACTTACATTCTTAAAACCGTCTTTACAGAGTTTACCAGTAACTTTCATTCGTCAACTCTTTACGGACAGTATTCGCGGATATTGCGACCCATCGCTACTCTTCGTGAAGCTTCCAGTATAGTCTGTCCCATTTTTATCTTGGTCGTTTTACTGCTATCTGTGTCACTGGGCGCTGTTGCCGAGATTTTAGGCCGTTACGATGTTTTTACTATACATTTTTATGTTTTGCAAATGCTTATTCGCGGGATCTACTTACTTCGGCTTCGAAAGACGAATCGTTTTGGGAGAATTGATTGGCTCTTTTGTTGACGTCTAATGTCATTTTGATTTGAATTTCATGTCATGTAAGTGCCAGTATTGGATTCTATATTTAAATGCTTGCGATGATTTGAAAATGTCAATCATCTCTAGATTAAAATGTATGTTTTCCAAAAGAACTAATCTTTAAGTAATGATAATTTATTCACGTATGAAGTAGAAACCGTTTAGGCTTCGCTGAAGTTACTGTAAACCAATTTAAGTTTGTTTGTTTCCAAGCGTCAATTTATTGATTGCTAATAACTAAGCAATCAAGAAATTTGATGAAACACAAACACATTTGACAAGGTTAATCTTCGTGTTGTTTATGGTGTAGATTCTACAGCTTTATAAATGTACTAGCTGCGCCCCCCGGTTTCAGTCGCATAAGTCTCGATCCTGTAAGAACATCGGGATAAAAAGTCATCCAAATCCGTTCAGCCGTTTTAGCGTGACAGCGTAACAAACAAACAAACTCACTTTCGCATTGATAATATGTATTAGTTAGGATTTATATAATTATATAGTTACGATTTATAGTCGAGAAAGGCGCTTTTGTTTTTAAGTACCTAACTAAGCTTAAATGTGCAACTTTCTAAACACAACAAAAATTCAAAAAAGTCTTTGTGCTTTAAAAAAACTCCTTATACTGTAAAGACAAAACAAGACTTAGTAAAGCCTGTCTACCATACATTTTTGCATTAAGTTGTGTCTCATTAGGAGACTCAGTAACGGAACTTCCTGAGCATCCTTAGGCTAGTATAATCAAGCCGGTTATGACCCTTTTAGTATTTGTCTGGAGGACCCAAAGACCGCGCTTTTTGTCCCTCACACCGTGGCGCACTTTCTGCTTAGTTTATTTTCGGAGATTTACTTCAAAGGGTTGTGTTCCTCTACTTATAGGAACGGAACAGGCATTGATTACCACGTCCGCTTACAGAATAATAAAATAATAATAAAAAGTTTTATTGATTCATAAGCACGTGTCATATGTCATACTTAAATATTGTAATATTTAAGTATGACACTGGATCCCGTACTAGGATACCGTGTGTCCTGTGTGTTAGAGATTAAGTCTAAAAGTCGATGTATTAAATATGGAAGCCACTTTTATGTGATAATCCTTAAAATCCATAAGGACCTCCATTCCAGATGCTGTTTTTTATGATCCTTTTTAATACGTCCTCGTAACATAAGGTTCTGTTGAAAACCAGCGTCAGACACTAGTTGTCTGACATTTATGCTGAACTGGGCCTATTTGGCGCAGCGGTGAGGCACACTATATTATTTTAAGTTATCTTTACTTTTTCAGTTTTTTTGTTTTTATGTGAATATTGTGTGCTTACCCGAGTAAATATTTTTTTTCTTTTTTTCTCTCTAAAATGATGCTTGAACAATCGATCAGTAATGTTTTTATCCTAAAGAAAAATAATAAAGAAATACATTTATACAAATAAATACATACATTTATTTAGCACAGACTAAGGGGCACACAATACAGCAGATAAAAAAAAAACAAATAAAAAATGTAAAAGTACGATTGTGTGAAGTAAGAAATTAACAAGAAAGTGTGCCTGCAAAAAGGCCCAGTTCAGCAAAAATTCCAGACAACTAGTGACGGATGAGAAGATAATGGAAGTGTGAGGTGACGGATGTTAATCAGTTTAGTAAAGCTAACTCCATCACACACCACCTTTCTCGAGACCATAGTTATAATTACTCGATAGGCAGCCAATTAGGCAAGCGATCAATCCCAACCGCTACCAAAACAACACGGCGATCCCAAGCATCGCTCCTATTTACAATTCACATACCCACATTAAGAACACCATTATCTGACACCATCCAACTACAAACTCCTAACTTATAAAACTCTTCCAACTTAAAGTTAGAGATAAGTGCAGTCAACAAAAGAGATGAGTATGCGGGCAGCTAGTGCTCATTTACACGAGCGGCACGTTGCCAACGGCAGAGGCAACTGCATTCGTCCACGCGTCGACTGCAATGTGCCGCTCGTGTATGTATATGAATGAGTACGTGCTCAAATACACGAGCGGCACGCGGCAACTGCAGCCGTCGACGCGTCTACGGCTGCCACTGACGAGTGTCGCTGGCTGCAGTTGCCTCTGCCGTTGGCAACGAGTTGCTAGACTATATGAACACTACATGACATGACTACATGATAACCACGATAAGAGTGGGCTGAGTAAGTGAATAATTGTAACTTAAAGACTTTGACATCACTCGTCTTATCGTCTGACCGGGTTTTAAGTAATTAGTTACAACAAACACAATGGAATTTAAAATGTTCTGGGACACTGAACACTCACTCTGGTCTCACAAAGTAATATTGGCTATATAGAGTACCTTTTTTCTTCGTAAATTTTTATTTCTTGCGTGCATATCAAACTCTTTGGTTGCCAGTACATTTCTGCATTGATTGTGTCTCCCGCAACTGCGCATATAAATTCCCATCTAGTCGTTATCTCGTGTTACGTACATACATATTTCTTGAACGTCTCTATCGTAGTGTCTGTTAAATGTCTTCGATTTTGTTGAAAATGTAAGAGGAATACAATTTAATGAGACTAATAATGCATTTGAATACTGACTGTGCATTACTTACAAGTATCACAGTTCTTGGGACATTACTGTCATAACAGTAGTTCTGTTTCCCTGCATCAGAAGCTGCATCTGCTTTCATGCCACTAAACACTAGTTCTTTACCCGACTGCTCCTAACTATACTAACGGACTTCTTCAGATATTCTACGTATATCTACTTGACATATGCGATTCTAGAGTAACAGCCAAAAGTCCCGCAAAGGCGTTTGTTACAAGGCGTGAAACGCAAGTACATAACGTATACTTTTTCCTACTGTCGAATTTCCGCCCAACCAAACACATAAAATCTAAGACGCAACATGTGACGTATTTCACAGAAAGGAAATCTCTCAAAGAACCCATTCAGTCACACCCTCTTTCAAAGAGTTTAGATACAAATTCCTCGCGTAACTTTCTATCAATCGACTAATTGAAACCGGACACGGTTGGAATCAGGGAAACAATCTAGTTAATCGGCTGTAATTAACGTAATTCACGCCGGATTTGCGCGCCGCCCTGCTATTATGTAGTCGGCGTAGATTGCGCATTGTCACAGTATGTAATAGAGGTCCAATCCATGGCTGTTTATAGGTCAATCTGTATTGTGACGCTGATTTCGGTTATGGGGTTGATGGACTTTGTGTAAATTTGGGATTTGAACTATTTGAAATATGCAAGACTTAGGCTGCCTGTCCACTGGAGCGGAGAGGAGTGGAGCGGAGTAGCGGTGTGCCAATATTAACCAATGGAATTGCATAAAACCTCCGCTCCTCTTCAGTGGGCAGGGATTTGCAAACTAGTTTAAAATTTCATACAAAACCGGGAAGCGGAGCGGGGAAACGGAGCGGAGAAGCGGAAAGGGGAAGCGGAGCGGGGAAACGGGGCGGGGAAGTGGAGCGGGGAACCAAAGCAGGGGATTATTACTCGTCGCGTCAACTCAGTCTAGCTCCGCACAGTCCGCAACACCGCTCCGCTACCTTGCTCCGCACAGTCCGTAACTCCGCTCCGCTACGTCGCTCCGCATCAATGGACAGACACGCACAGTCCGTAACTCCGCTCCGCTACCTCGCTCCGCATCAATGGACAGACACTGTCCGCAACTTCGCTCCACTCCGCTGCCATTCTCCTCTCCGCTGCCTCGCTCCGCTTCAATGGACAGGCAGCCTTAATCCACAATGCCAAATAGGGTACAAGAAGTGCAGTTACGTTCTGTACCTACACAACTTATTACATCTAATCCTTTGTCGATTTGTTTGGTTAAAATATATTTTGGATATATTTATATGGTTTTTTGACGTTTTCATGGCGTGAATCAGTCGTAAAAGTGTACAAAACTCGATCAAGAAAATTGTTCCATGTGTAAAGCGATGCTTAGAAAATTAAACTTCTTTCCTTCCGTAGCGGAAAGAAAGAAATTGAATTTTCTTAGAGTTCTTCAAAAGATACAGTTCGATCGCTAAAGCACGTTTCCAATTTCTCCGGTAAAATCAGTCACATTTTGCCCTCCACAGCTCAAAATCCCTCCGCAGCCCTAGCAACATGTTCGTCATCAACCTGGCAATCTTCGACCTGACGATGATGATGGAGATGCCTCTACTGATCTTGAACTCCTTCTACCAGCGGATGCTGGGGTACCAGCTAGGATGCGACATTTACGCAGTGCTGGGTTCCTTATCTGGGATAGGAGGAGCTATCACTAACGCTGTCATTGCGTTTGATAGATACAAGTAAGTAGTGATTTGGAGTGTAATATCGTGTTGGGTTTTCTCATTGTTTTCACGAGAGACTCCTCTGTTTTCTCTACATATAAAAATGAACCTCTATATCAGACGTATACTAGGGAGATCTTATTAGTATAAGCCTGCTGTAAACTTTTTATAAATAACGATTACATTAAGGTCTGAGATCCGGCCATGGGTTCTGTTTTCCTTGTAAGGTGCGGAGCCTGGAAAATATTTTTAACCAGTTATTTGTAATTAGGTACCTTATTTACGTAGGTAGCTAATTAGCCGACTATCACATTTGAATATAAATTTAGTTATGATCTTGCTTTGATTTTCCAAGTAAAACAGGGATCAGCAATAATGTTTCCATAGATATTTTTAGGCGATAGGGTTTGAGTTTTATTAAGAAAGGGACCGACTTCCGCATTTTGGCTAACTTTGATATTATTTTTAAAGTTCTTGAACAAGTCTAAACATTTTATTATAGCTTGAACAATATATTGACTTAGTTTAATCAGTTTATTAATTTTAATGCCAACACCTCCTCTTTTTCAGCAGGGTAATAGCATAACACACTTACAATGATTGAATCAATGATTAATTTTGACAATTCAACAACATTCATTGAGTTATTTACGTTGTCCAGCAGACGCATTTTTCAAACATTTGAAGCAGTGGATTAGGCATAACATAGGCTAACTTCATATTAACACTATATGGATCTCAAAAATTTGAATTTGAATTAGGAATTTCCTTCAAAATCCTTCGGATTCTCGTTAAAATTTTGTTACGCAATTGGGGAGGCTACCACTGAACAAAATTACAAAACTTGATATTTTGGCTGCCTCATGTCACAAGCTACTGATGAGGTTCGATCCCCAGATCAAGCAAATTGTATTAGGTTTCCAGGCGTGAAGATATTATATTATGTTGATTTGTTGAACTAATTACCCCGTCAAAGATTTTTAGGTCATCTACATTTTATAATTATGATTTTCTTTTAGGACCATCTCCTGTCCTCTTGAAGGGAGAATAAATAGAGTGCAAGCGTTCATATTGATAGCCTTCACGTGGTTCTGGGCACTACCCTTCACCATTCTGCCCGCTCTCAAGATCTGGGGACGATTCGTACCCGGTAAGTATTCGAATAGCAACAACCTACCTAGGTAGTGACATAAGAAATAAATTTTCTCAAATCCCGACCCCCAAGTTTCCAATCCCTGATTCCCTGTGACACTGTGTAGGTAATTACTGGGCAAGATATGGTACCGTGTTTCAATATTTTTTTTTTATCGTTTTATTTTGCAATGGCCCGATCGCTTGCGTCTTAGGCTAAAATCGCAACTCCTGCCAGGGTTGCGAGTTTATCCAAAAGGGATATCGCGGCCCCAGTACACAGGCAACGGAAGGAACACGGGTGGGTTTTAGTCAGTAAAAGTCTGTGACGCCCTCCCGCCAGAGCGGGAGAAGTTATTTGATAATTTCCCACCCAAAAAAAAAAGGCTAAATCGTAACTGACACAAATCTGGCTAAAAGCCTAATAATAGCTGCTCCTAGATACGTATGTTTTTTTTTAAACAGATGTTTTCTAAATACTTAAGAATAATCTAACTATGATATCGATAAACCTATCAATCACATTAAAAAAATCGTTTGTTCAAATTCGTATGCGATTGTCTCACCGTCAAAATGATTTATAAAATTAAAGCAGACACACTCAAGAGATCATTAAGTGTGATTTTATAAACACACCTGCAATGCAATCAACAAATATACAAATATTCATAGCAACACTCCGAATCATAATGAATATCTCCTAAATATTCAATTAAAAAGAAATATCAGCATCGGAAGCCATTCATTATGGCGTCGCGAATAAATTAGACATTAATAAATAATGGGAGTCGCTAATATTAAAACGCTCGTTTGAGATGGTGAAGCGGACTGTTTTATTAGAAAAGCCGATTCTGGGTTAAATATTTGTTTAATTTAAATAAAGGTAATACAAGCACAAATTTTACTTAAATTCCGAGTGAAATGTTTGGTATTTCGTTTTTACGTATTTGATTAGTAATTACTTCTTTAACCTCTGGCTCTGACAGCAAGTATTAGACAAAATTTGTCAAACTTTTCTATGTTTTGAAGCTTGAATACGAGGCTTTTAGCTAATCTGTAAAGGAGTATGTCTATTTTTTTGTAATGTACGTTTAGTTCGTGCAGAATAAACAATTTTTCTTTTTTTTTCTTTCCTTATATCCGAGACAAATGAATAATCAAAATACTTAATAACACTTCCAAAAAAAAGGGTTCCGGTACTTAATTCAACTTTACTATCCAATTTTCGTCAATAAAACAGGTATTAGTTATAGTGCTATAGTGCTAAAAAAAAACATTACAAATCAAAAGCAGGCAACCTCCAAGGACAGAAACTATTTCACACAACAAAATAAATGGCATTCTTTTCGAAGGCTTCTTTTACTATTTCAAACTAATTTGATTCAAATTGTTCGATCCCAAATCAAAAGACGATCGTCTCGACACCAAAGAGGCTAACATTAATCAGTCTGAAGTGAAGATTCGGTTAGATGGGCATTCTGTCAATCGGAATGTAATCTTTGACGACGTTTATATCCGGGGGTTGGGTCCGGTTCGTATACCAATTAATCACAATTCAGAATGTCTGCCTTACTAAACTTACATTACAGATATTTAAAAAAAATATCTTGATGCACTGAACAGATTTGGTAACATTAGTAGCAGTAGGTAAATTGAATGTTACTTGATTATAATGTGAGCAATCATAAACACCATTCTATATTTTTTTTTTATGATCCGTTTCCACAGACATTCCGTGAAAATTGTTTTTTCAGCATAGTTTTAAGCACAAACTAGATACTGTAAATCAACAAAATTATAAAATTGAAGTGTCTGTTTGTAATGTCAAAATAACAGCTTTTTACTAAATGCGAAAGAATTACGGGCAAAAAAAAAAACTAAAAATTGTATCCGTCTGTTTGTTCCGCTTCCGGCTTATCTCCAAAACGGCTGGACCGATTTTGACGGAACTTTCACTGGCAGATAGCTGCTGTTATTAGGAGTAATAAAGGCTACTCTTATTTTAGAAAAATAATTAGGGTCCACGGGCCACGGTAGTAAATAATAATAATCTACTGAATTCATTCATGTTTATTCACTGGTATAATGTAAACTATACCTTGTTTTTATCTAGCTACCAATACCAATATCAATAAATCCCCAAACCAGTACCAATTTCCAAATCCAACGCGTCCTAAATCCAATTACACACTGCTGTATCCGAAACATGCATTTCGCACCAACACCACACATAATTCCGAGCTAACCGACTGATTAAGTGCACCAATTGTGCGACAAATTGGACTCATCCGTTGAAAACAGGAGATTACCGCCATTGTCTTGGTGCAAATGCACGATTGTAATTCGATGAGTAATCGACATTAAATTTTATTACTAGTGTGTCACACAAACATACATAAAAAATGTGGTTCTGTTAGGGAGAGAAGTATCCAAACTAAAATGCGCAAGTGAGTTTATTTGTTACGCTTTCACGCTAAAACGGCTGCATGGATTTGGATGAAATTTGGCACATAGGTAGACCATAATCTGGATTGGGACATAGCATACTTCTTATCCCGATATTTCTACGGGATCGAGACTTATGCGGGTGAAACCGCGGGACGCAGCTAGTTTAAATATAGAGTGCCAATGTTTTCAAATAATACTTGTAAGTCTAACATTATAGGACATTAATGTAGTTTTATCAAATATAAAACCATAGTGTGCCGCCATTACATTTCGGACTCCCGGTCCAACAAAATAGCTTATTCAAGATCCACAAAAAGGTATCAGAATTTCATTAGCATAAATGAATTTTTAGTTATTTCTTGCTGTCAACTTTTAAAAGTTTGAGATGCTAGTCACCTCGGATGTGTCATCATCATTTATGTGAATGACGTCCAGTGTTTGACATAGGCTAGCCCCAAGCATCACCATCTCTCTCATCAATCACATCTCACTTACATGTTCGTTACAGAGGGCTTCCTGACCACCTGCTCCTTCGACTACTTCACGGACGACCAAGACACGAAGGTCTTCGTCGCCTGCATCTTCGTGTGGAGCTACGCTATCCCCATGTCGCTCATCTGCTACTTCTACTCACAGCTGTTTGGTGCTGTAAGTGGTTTTGTCTTGCTCTTTCTTGTTTTCTATGTCTGTCTGTCTCTTTCTTAGAGCTTTCTGGTGATGAAGCTGTTGTATTCAATGGACGGTAGGTAACTTTTGTGACATTTGAAGAAAGGTTATTTGAGAAGATATCTTGCAGGGCCGGACCTCAGTCCTACAAGATTACCAGTATTTTACATGGAGCGACTGCCTAGTCGATCCATATAAAATACTGGTATTCAGCTGAATCCGGTTAGACTGGAAGCCGACCCCAACATAATTGGGAAAAGACTAGGCAGATTATGATCTTGCAGGACTGAGTTCCCTGAAAAAGAGAAGATTTCCGATAGTTTTTTAGAAAGGAGTAAATTTTATCAAAATCATAACCTTACCGGGAAACTTTTAAGTTCTTTGAAAGTTTTGGTTCCAGAAATAAAGTAGCGATAATTATTATTAAGTAGGAACAAATTGAATTACCCGGGAGAATCTAAATAAATGATATACAATCAATCTGCCTAGCCTTTTCCAAACTATATTGGAGTCAGCTTCCAGTCTAACCGGATGCAGCTGAATACCAGTATTTTACATAGTACGACTGCCTATCTGACCTCTACAACCCAGTTACTGGGTAATGCGATACCCCTTGGTAAGACTGGTTGTCAGACTTTCGGGATTCTGACAACTCGTATCGATTGTCAAATATGCACGAATGACAGCCGGGACCAACAGCTTAACGTGCTTTCCGAGGCACGGAGGAGTCTCGGTATGTAAAGATGATCACCCATCCACAGACCAACCCCGGCCAGCGTAGCTTTACCTGATGGATCGATGCGTGCGGCAGGTATTACTTAGCCACAAGCTCCTAAGTAAATGATAAACACAAAACAAAATTGGCAAAATTCGTCTGTTTCTCGCCGTCAAGAGAACCATATTGCGTTAAACTTTAAGCATATATTCACCTTATCATGTTAATTACGTTCCCCGGTGTTCTTGAGTGAAAGCAGGATAATTTTGGACAGCTCATGTTACGTTTCAAGGTTACAACTAGGCTAATTAGGCAAGTTGAGGAGGCAAGTGCTTCTAAGTGCGCCGAACCGGGACTTGGCGAACTTAAACCTAGTTAAGACTTTATGTATGAAAGTCGTCTTGTGTGTGAAAAGGTGGGGGAAAGTTTTGAAAACTAGAAGACAATTTTTCACGAAGCTTACGAAGGCACTTATTAATTACTAGCTTTTCACCGCGGCTTCGCCTGCGTGTATGGCGAACAATACCCCACGGGAACATAACCATCATCATCAATAGACGTGCACTGCTGGACATAGGCCTCCCCCAAGCATCGCCACTTCGATTGCTTCCCGCATCCAGCGGATTCCTGCAGCCTTGACAAGGTCATCGGTCCATCTTGTGGGAGGCCTTCCAATGCTACGTCTTCCGTACGTGGTCGCCACACCTTTCGGCCCCATCGGTCATCTGTTCTGCGAACAATGTGCCCTGCCCACTGCCACTTAAGTTTAGCAATTCTTCGGACTATGTCGGTTAGCTTGGTTCTCCTGCGGATCTCTTCATTTCTGATTCGATCACGTAGGGAAACTCCAAGCATAGCCCTCTCCACTGCCCTTTGTGTGACTTTTATCCTTCTGATAAGGCCCATTGTAAGCGACCACGTTTCAGTGCCATATATAGAACATCACTGGCAACACGCACTGATCAAAGACTTTCGTCTGTGTTGGACGTAATACCAGGATTAAAAGTAGTAAATCCTATGTGTTAACTCCAGGTTGTAAACTATAAATTATAACTTTATTTGTAGAAAGATAAAATAGCACTTTTTTGGAAAAAAAATAATTAATACATTGGGTTACATTATTGCAATTTTTGTAAGGATCTCAATTTTTTTTAAAAATCTTTTTAGTATTTTTTGAGTTTATCCATTAACAACAAACAAACAAAAAATCAAATCCTTTCTCAATTTAATATAAGTTTAGACTACTACACTAATATAAACATATGTACCTTTTTTTTACTTATGTTTTCCTTTTTTGCCTAAATCCAATTTTTCGTTTTCAATGGAAAAGGCTAGGAAAAACACAACCTTTCACAAAAGTCATAAAGTTAAATAAGTTTTTAGGATCTGAAATATTTAACACATTTCAAGATGTGACTTAAATTATCTTTTGTTAAATAAAAACTTTTTCGATTGGGTTTGAATTATAAAAGTTAGGAGAACTATTAACTGTAAATAAATTCTAAACAAACAACTTTAAAAGTCAACTAATTTTAAAGCAAACAAAATAAATAATAACAAACTGTAAGGTTCATATAGCCACTCAAGCAAACAAAATAATCTCAACATTAGTTTTCTACTACAACCTAAGCCTTCATAAAACACTCCTGAAATATGGAGTCTGAAAGTATCTACATCCCTCATATTTCACTTTACTTCGTAATAAAAAATAAATCAAATGGGATTTGTGGACTTGTCATAAATAATGCCAGAGACAGTTGTAGATCATTGATGATAAAATATTTTTCAAGTAGGACCTTCTTTTGAAGAATCTCTCGCGTTTTTATTATTTTCTACTATTTTTTTTCATATGGTAACACTCAGCATTTACACTGATTATTTTCTACTATTTTTTTTTCATTTGGCAACACTAAGCAGTTATACTGAAACAACATTGCTTGACAACATTTTGCGTTCTGATATAAATTAATCCCTTCATTTAGAGATCTCTCTTTTAGCATTAAAGACTTAACTACCTACTTGTTTAAATATTCAGATAAAAATTATCGTCCGAGTCTAAATCATTCTTCTTTACGTACCTATTTTTTATCTGGTAACTTCTAAGAAATTCCTCGTTGGTCTAGTGGTCGCAAGCGCTACTGATGAGCATGAGGTCCTAGGTTCGATTCCCGGGTCGGGCAAAAGAGTTGTACTATAGGTAAACCTCTGACTAACCCTTCGGGGATACAGGCGTTATGTTATAATATGTAACTTCTAAGAATTACATATCAAAATGTAATAAACTAATGATGGATAAGTATATACCTAACTACTAAAGATTAAAAAAAAGATTGTTTTGAAATATTTCTCAACTCAAAACAATAAATATCTCAAAATATTTGGGTTTCTACTCAAACACAATTCAACCCTAAAATGAATCACTGAAAACTCCGCGTAATAATTTCCTTCCTCAAACTAGAAAGGTTCGTCGTTCGGCCACAAAAGGCCGACAGATCTTCCGTCCTATTTAATTCGGCCTGACCCCAATACCGGCCGTGATTATTAACCACTAATACATTTCGATTCAATTAACCTATTTATATTAAGGGATCATACCCGTGTTGTTCTTTATCTTACTAGCCGATCTCGGATTGAAGGAAAACAATAGATATCAGCTACGCAATTCTCGTACTTAACAAACGTTCACATTCAATTCCTTCAAACTTGTAAAAAAATTTGGTTAATTGATTGTATTTTTGACAGATTACGAATGAGATGCGAATGCGAACGCCGCTCAGTTTCTTGTCATTGTACTGTTAGGTAGCGCATACACTGTTCCGCATAAGGCGGGAGGAAACGCCCGGGTGTCACCACTGTGTGGATCGCCCGGAGGACACGGTGGAGCATACGGTGGAAGTCTGCCCGGCTTGGGCGGGGCACCGCCGTGTCCTTACGGAGGCGATCGGCGGCAGTGATCTCTCGCGTCCGGCACTAGTCGAGGCCATGGTACGGAGCGAGAGGGCGTGGGAAGCCGTCACCTCCTTCTGCGAAGCAGTAATGCTCGCGAAGGAGGAGGCAGAACGCGTGAGAGAGAGGTAAAATTCGCGCCCTCGCGGCCCTAGTCGCCGCAGGAGACGCCCCGGGCGTCGGGAGTCACAAGTCGACTTCCGGCCACCGTAGGCGCGGGCTTGCGGACGGTGAGCAATGGGTAGCTCGCCGTCCGATGAGGACCAGGCCCGGGTCGAGGGCGCGTTGTGTTCCGCGCGCGCCTCAAAGAGATGTCAGCACCAACTGACGGGGTCCGTAAGGGCCAATGCCTTGCCAGGGTTGCGAGTTTTTCCGAAAGGGATATCGCGGCCCCGGCACACAGGCAACGGAAGGAATACGGCTGGATTTTAGTCAGTAAAAGTCTGACACGCCCTCCCGCTCCGCCCAGAGCGGGAGAAGTTATTTGAAAATTTCCCACCATTAAAAAAAAAGGGGCCGCATACACTAGGGAAAGTCGTGCGATAATTTTTCTTGTTTTGTAAAAATTACTGCCGAAACTGAAAGTGTAGTATAGTGTGTATAAACTACTAATAACTAGGCTAATTCTCCCTTCTTCGTGTGGTTCGTAGCTAACCTGGTGTCAGAGTTTTTATGCCGCCCACGGTACTACCCCACACAAATTCGAATACCACGACCTACTATGTAAATAACAGTGACAGGAACTTTTAAAACATCATCCACATACTAAGTGCGAAAAATACGTATTATTGAAGCTAACTCAAAAACTACCCCAGCAAAGTTAATAAAATTTAAATGGGACCACCTCTGAATTATGACCTACCAAACAAAAAGAATCATCAAAATGAATTCATAATTGGCGGAGTAATCGCGTAACAAGCATACCGTCAAATTGAGAACTTCCTCCTTTTTTTTAACTCGGTTAAAAATAATTAAGTAATTTTATTTATTAGCAATACGCTGAAGAACGACATAAAAAATTTGAACCCTTTTAGCCGAAATGATCCAGTTATTTCAAATATTGCCAAATCAAGCCTGGTTGATCTCGTCACTTCTTCACTTCGGAATAGGCTTACTACGTACTCAAGCGTAATAAGATTTGCCTTGTGAGGTAATCTCCACCAAATTCAGCAATGAATAACATAAAATCCGATCTCGCTTTTGCTATTTCAGACGAAAAAATCTCGTGAAATCGTAGCATTGCTTTATATTCTAAATGGTACCAAATACAAAACATGACTACACAAGTTTCGCTCTCGATTATGTAATCTAGGCTTTTTTTATACCTTAGCATTAAGCCAAGTATACCCAGGTACGTATTGCCACAATATCGACTCCACAGACATAAACACATTCGGTGCCACAAATATTTCTACAAAACATTTTACGGCTCTTCAAGAACCCTAAACAAATAATAACCTTTTCCAACGCCCCAAAAACCTAACAATCAATTTTTCTTCAATAAAACTTGAACACAATACCAGAAAATAACATTCATTCGCGCGTAACCTCGACACGGCACTCGTAAGTTACGTTCAGACAAAAAATGTCGAATCACTTTTCGAAGTTTCGACGAAGGAGCGAATTATTTGTTAAGTTCGTCACCTCGAATTGTTTCGGATAAACTCTCGGTCTTGTCGAAGTTTCCCATCACTACTGAGAACAGGCGAAATTAAATTCGGATTTGAGTTCCATTGCGGTTGAGTGCAAACGGTTTAAATGAAATACTATAGATATTACGGAATGTATTTTAACAAATATGTTAAGTTCATAGATTCGTGTTGGGCAAAGGATACTAACTCCTCGCTCGTAATAATTAATTTTACACAAACCAAGTTGTTCCGGGGCTTTAATAAATTAATGTGCAGCGGGAAATGGGTTAAGATATTGATAAACTTTTTTCCAGATTAGTTACCGGCAGCGCTCCTTGAGTTTTCCGATAAATAGCTATTAAGTGAACATAGTGCTTTTCATTAGCTATTTAATTTACTTTGAGATTCCTAATTAAACTGCCGGGTTAAATTGCCGCTAAATGTTGTTTTAGTCAGCCGTACGTACGTAATGCACGGCTTTTCAGTGGGAATGCACTGCTTTTAAATAAATATGTTGAGAATCCACGTAGGTATATCAACAGAATATTTTAGAGTATTTTTGTAATAAGTGCTACTGCAAATCAACATAAAAAGGGAGCATTCCCTCGACTTATTATTTAAAAGCATCACCATTTTGAAACAACAGACGGACACGTCATAATTAAGTCAATAGAGGTTGAATAAAAAAGGAGCCATTCATGTTTTTTGAATTCAGAATCGTCGACGCTCGAAAAACGCGATTTAACAAGACTGATAATTAAAACTCTGATTGCTCAATTTTATTTTCTCGTTTTCCCTACAAGGAAAATTGGACTAAAACGCTTTCGTTCGACCAAAATTGAAAATTCGGCTACTGTTGAACCGTTCTTTATTTGCTTCGTATTATTAAATTGTAGGTAAGTATATTTTAGGTGGACCGTTATTAAGAGGGCGATGCCGGATGCTTGGATGCTTGAATAATGCAAAATTAAAATCACGCTTCTAAATTCAAACGGATGCAGAATTTAATTAAACGACTGTTCTCATTTGGAAGATTATTTGGTACGTTTAAAGACCACGTAGACACTAGTAGTTCAGGTTACTTATTTAAATTCCTAATTCTTAAAATCTAGTTGTAAATATTCGCGAGTAGTTTGTCCCATTTTCGTCGCCCGTCAGTGGGTAAATTATAGTCAACGCATTAAGAATAGTTGATAATTATGTACGTAAATTAGATAGTTATGAAGTTCTGTAATTTCCAACACGAATTGAAGTACACACAAAATATAATCACAATCAAAATAAAAGTTCAAACTCTCCAATTTCGCTCATTTGAAACGGAAACTTAAACAATAAATGAGAATTATTTCAGAACGATTCGATTCAAGAATTCTTTGAGTAACAATTTAAGCGGAAAACTCAGAAGTTTTCCCTGGAAATGGGGAAGAAGCATTACTTGTGTTGGAACCAATGCACAAATTCCCGATCTAGGTTAGCGATGGGCGTATTCGAAATGCTTTATTCGACTAATTACATTCGTTTCGACTGTATTCGATTAATTCACCGAAAATAATTAAGTATTCTGTCAATACATTTTTAACATGACACCGTTTGTTTTTTATCGTATTTTTTTGTTTTTATTAGGTACCAAGAAGGTGCAATCAATGGCTACGAAAACTAGCAAAAGATCGATTTGAATAAATCAGGCTGCCCACTGCATCCATCAACTCGAATCATTCGAATATGATTTCAAACGTTTAATTAGCGAGGGCACGCCACGATTTTTATTTCGAATAGAAATTCTTACAACTCCGATTCGATTGTCGAGACATTTCGGAATCCCGAATCTTGGTCGGAATTGGCAAGAAATGTTATAAAGGAAAATAACTGTTTAGTAGTATCTATAGGTACCTACATGTTTTTATCATGTAGGTATAGGATACAAACGAATAAAACGAGAGAATAAACTTCGAGTTCCGTGTCCTTGCTTTGTTTAAACAGACACTTCTGCTTCGAGAAGAGGGAATTCTTCTGGAAGAGGTCGTAGCTAAGTAATAAAAGCCACACGGGTCGATAGAAAGTTAAGCTACGCTTGCCGAGGTCAGTCCATGGATGGGTGGCCGTCCATTACATACCGAGACGGAGGAGCGTGCCTCGGAAAGAACGTTAACTTATTAATTTCGATTCGTTAAGATCTTTGACAGTCCTGTGACGCCATCAAAACGAACTACGCATAAAAAAGACGTGACGTCACACAACATGCTGACGTCACACAAATCCTGCATCGCGCAATAAGAGTTTAGCGCGCGGTCGACATATATACAAGCTCCCGATTTCAACCATTGGACAGTTGCCCTCCAGACACGACACCCATCTGGTCGGAGGATCCTCCCTTTTCTATAGAGGATGAGTGAACTTTACACCCTGTTCCTCATACCTCTAAAGACGTTAGGGATGGTCCGAAGTCTGAAAGTATGACAACCTGTGTTACCAATGGGTATCGTGTTACCCAGTAACTGAGTTGTGGTATTCAGCTGCATCCGGTTAGACTGGAAACCGACCCCAACATAGTTGGGATAAGCGTGGCTTCTCCTGCTTCCGATAGAGTTATCCTGATATTCCACCACTGAGATTTATCAAAACATTCAACCTCTGACTTTTCGGATTCTGTATTGTATAATTATCACTTTCTTCAAAAACGGTGAAGGCAAACATCGTGAGGAAACCGGTATGCCTGAGAGATATTTATCGACGGCATGTGAAGCCAAGTCAGAGGCCCATGGGTGACATAAAAACTCTGACACCAGGTTATTCACGAACCATACGAAAGAGAAAGAAATATAATCTAAAATTTGTGTGAAAAAAGTTACCATTTGACTTTCTAATAAGCATCCAATGTCACTTTTATAATCTATTCTGTTTTTCCATATGGCAATGGTGCCGATGTCGACAATTTCTGCCAATGTCAATGTGTGGAGTAAACGTGCGGAGGGAAACAAAATAAAAAAAAAATAAAAAAAATTGATAGAAGCTAAAATTAAATACCAATAAGTAATTGAGTTTAATGCGAAACTTGTTGACGGGTACACTGAAACAAACAGATAAAAAATATTGTTATTTATATGATTAAATAGGTACATAAATGGTGACAGACCACACAAAAATCATCATAATTTGATGTCATTCAACGACACGAATAAAAAACATCAAAGCTGCAAAGAGCTTTGGGGAAGAATGTATTAGTAGGGATGGAAAGTTAGTTGGGACAGGGATTTTTAATTTAGGAAGATGGCTATATTAGTCATGGGCTGGGTCACTTTTATAATCATTACCTTTTTCAGTCGTGAAGGATCACTCACAAATTAAGTAATTTCAAACATCAAAGTGGATTTAGAAGCTCGACAGAACGTTTCATTCGCGTGGGGACATGCGGAACAAAAGAAAAGAATTCGAATTATGTCAAACGTAAATAGAATCTAATATAATTACAGGAATTTAGCTTATTAGGTACATAAGTTCATGTTTTTAACTGCCACTGGACAGACTACAGAAACTATGTAGTAAGGATTCCAAACGGCACACACTCACACAGACGCGCTCATTGACGAGACCCCAAGCGATAAATTTAATTCCGCAAACGTATTCCTGAATTTAAAGATTTTCACACACCTACAATATTTTTAACGACCTTTCCAACGACACCCCACACCATGGGATAGACGAGAAAAAAAAACATCCCCACTTTACCTGTAGGGGAGGTACCCTAAAAAAGAATCAATCTAGTTCAGCCCTTACCTGGCAGTGGCTAGCCAGTGTAATCTAGAAACAGCCCCACTGATCTACATTAGGTGTTTATCCGTCCGTCTGCCGTGTAGCGCGGGGCGGCCATAGCAAATAATCTCGTCCCACGCGCATATTGTGTTTTCTATACAAACTGATACGTTGTTAAATCTGCCGCCCTGCGCTACGCGACGGAGCGCGGTGCAGTGTGATAATCACGGAGTCTACTCCCTACGCACGAAATCCGTAGTTTCTTATTCTATGAATGAATGTTAACACGATTTGATAGTTGTCCCTAATCCCGATGTGTTTTTGCCTGTCCGAAAAAAATATTTGTTACATTTTGACGAATCGACTACTTTCAAAAGGGCCCGTATCTTATTTGACTGTCTTAGAGAGTAGACAGCTTACAAAGATAAATCCCACCATCTCAGTAAACCATTTTGTCCCCAGGTCCGTCTCCACGAACGCATGCTCTCTGACCAAGCCAAGAAGATGAACGTCAAGTCATTAGCAGCAAACAAGGAGGATGCCAGCCGAAGTGTCGAGATAAGAATCGCTAAAGTCGCCTTCACGATATTCTTCCTATTCGTCTGTGCCTGGACGCCTTACGCTTTCGTCGCTATGAATGGCGCTTTTGGTGATAGGTGAGTGTTTAGAAGATATAATTTTTTGGCTGGACCTTACTGCAACTGTCCCAATGCAAAAAGGGGTTCTGCCTAACCCCAATTACCCCTGCAGTGGGTCAGTCGGATGTACAAGGAGCAATGTTCATAACATCGCTTGCTCATAGCGGTTTTCGCTTAAGTTACCACACGATGTTTTCTGTCACCGTAAATTCCATAGATTGCCTTAAGCAGCAAGCAATAAAAAGTCAATAGTCAAACTATATTTACCTTTAATAAATATAGTAACTATGAGAGAGGTGTTGACAAGCTACGTGGGAGTCCATCGTTATTACTTTTTTTGATAGATACTTATTAAATTCTACATTTTGTTTTTCATTAAATTCACAAAGAGTTGTAGCAGGATTTAAATATTTACGTAGGCTGGTATTAGTAAATGCTGCGCAGTAAATATTTAAATAACCTTTAAAGAGTTCCCACTTCTTTAAGCTGTTTTTTTATCCTTTGGCAATTAATCTTAAAAGTAATAAATCTTAGCGATTCGAAGGCGATCGTACAAGTATTTCAATATGTATTTTCTTGGAAGAACTTTTTCCACAAATTATATCAGGAAAACGAAGATTTGTGATCTTTTTATCCAAATAACAAAAAAAAATACAGCTTTTAATTAACTCTTTCCAACAGGAACCTCCTAACTCCCATTGCGACGATGGTGCCCGCCGTCTGCTGCAAGGTAGTCTCCTGCATAGATCCATGGGTTTATGCTATTAATCATCCCAGATACAGGTCAGTATTACCTTCATTTGTTAGTAACAGATACCAGAGTTTGTCTCCACAAGTGTCAATCCATACCTACTAAAGTTTGTCCAGGTCAGTGCAACTTGTGCAGTTAAACTTACTTCTAACCTTTCTGACCGACAAATGTTTTCTTCAAGCACATGTATGAGTGTAACTTTCGTATAGTCTTGGGCTGTTAAAGAAGTAAAAACTTCACCAGACATTAGAGTGACAGGAGCCGTCTTTGGTCAGGCAGTTTTTTACTTGTTTTTTACAGGGCGGAGCTCCAGAAGCGTCTCCCCTGGATGGGAGTTCGCGAACAGGACCCTGACTCCGTATCAACTACCACCAGCGTCGCCACCGCGCAGTCTACTGCCCAACCCGCTGAAGCCTAAACCCTCACAGAAATACCCATAACTGGTGCACTGAGAATTTGTTCGACGCCATCTTTAACGTTCGAAACTAGAACATTCTAGAATTTTTTAAACAGTGACATTCGATTTTATGAAAGTTGGTTTACGCGTTCGATTTTTAATTTGTTTGAAGTTTGATGTGCTTTTGTTTGCGCAGTAATTAGTTATTTTAGTTTTATTATACTTAAATGCTTAATAATATAATTTACCTAATTGCTATTGTAACAGGTTATCTAATGATGCTTACCTTTTAGAACGATTTAATCAATCAAGTTTCTTGGTTTTACTTACCATTTAATTAAGCAGAAAATCTCAATTAATATTATGAACATTTCAAACATGGAGACATTACACTCAAACTCATCAGTACCAATGAACTCAAGATACTCCACAATGTTCTATTTCTGTGTCTACAAACAAACAAGATTCGTCCGCCCACACCGCCTGTCTCTCAAAATTAGATTATTACCAAAAATATTCCCAAATATAGTTGGTATCTACATATTATTTGAGCCGTCAAATCCATCTTGTAATAAAGAAAACTTTTGGCAAGACTGCCAAACAAATCCTTATAAGATTTCACCAGAAGGTCACACAACAGAAGCGAAGATTTCCAAGATCTAACCTAGATAAAGGCAATAGATCATCATAAAGACCTTGCGTGTTGAAAGAACTATACCAAAGTATACATTTCTTCCTTTTTCCTTTAGAGATTTTCTTCGATCTGGGAGAGAGATTTCTGGTTGTTTCAGACGTTCTTGCGCCATTCTCAAATGTGTTTTTCGGGGCACCAATTTCATTTGGGTGAATATGTCCATCAAAAGTATCCTGAGCCAGTGTGTTCCCTTCTTGTGTCTTACTTTTCTCTAAACTTACCTTTTCAAAGCAAGTGGTTATATTGCACCAGCTACCCCAACTTAACCTATTTTAAGAGGTTTAACTAATGAAGCGGGAAATGTATTGTTTGTTACGTCAATCAACAGAAACATGTACTTATTGGATTACCAACTTTTATATAAGTTCTTAACAAAGCTCGAGCTGAGCCAGATAGCATTACTTAATCGTTGGTATTTTACAGAAGTATTTAATTTACAACTTTCGTTTAAGTTATTGCATAAATGTTTATATGCCTAAGTTATATTTTGTAAAGAACAAATTTTCATTGTATCAAGTTACAAACTTTCTGGACAACGACACAAGCAAGTCAACGGTTCAACGAGTTAGAATAATATTTAATATTGTCGCGATTATCGAATAAAATGTAAAATAATTTTCAAACTTTGTGTCACTATGATCATTACTAAAACCTACAATTATCCACTTCCCGAAATTTAACATTCCTCTCATTATTTTAAAGCCAACTTTTTGAAGGTTTCACTTCTACCACGTGTGAATTGCACACATGTTTTTTTTTGTTAGGTTCCTTTTTCGGCGTGCACACAACAACTTCCCAAAGTGTCATCGCAATCGGTCGAGCCATTTTCGAGTTTTTGTACGCCAATTGATTGTTATACAAGATGTTCCTTTTGATATCCGTAACTATAGGATATCAATGAGACCATGTGAAAGAATCAACTGGCACATGTTTTTTTTTTAATATTTCGTTGAAAATAATTCGACGAAATCACGACTATTGTCTATTGACTATTGATATCTATGTAAAATCCCCTTACGGGAAATATAAAAAGAAAAACAAATACATTTAAGTAAATGAGACTATGTATGTCCAAGAAAAATGACAACGTAGCATTTTCTTAACTTTTATTATGAATAATTGGTTTGAATGAAATGATTTACTCGTAAGTACATATCAATGAAACTTACATAGTTTTTTTATCTTTAAATGCAATTATTGACGTTTGAAGTTTGAGCAATGACAAATTTCAAAAAACAATAAAAAAAAGTTTTTATTTTTACTTATGAAGATAAAATATTATTTTATTTTATTAACAACTAACTATATAAATATTATGTAAAAGGATGTAAAGAAAAAATAAGAAAATAAAATAAAAAGAAGAGCTCATTGGGCATCAAAAAAATCGTCCGCATCGCTGTCAGCGGGAAAAGTGCCCAAAAGGCTGGCAACATTGCCTTTCGCCAGTTATGTTTAGGGGGCGAGCCTATTCCCATCAACCCAATGGAAAAACTTAATAAAACTTTTTAGACACAATGTACACCAACCTCATTAATCTCAACAGCAACAAAACAGAATTTATGCAAACGAAACCACAAAAAAAAACATAACCAGAGACAAAAATAAAATAAATAAACAAGAAGTAATGAGACGCGCAAAGCAGCTTACACTTGGTGCCCTTTTATCGGGCACTGAGACCGCTACTAATGAACTGTGCGTCCAAGATAGACAATTTTATGGCTGCCTTCTCTTATAATACAATTCTCGTTTCATTCGTTGATCCTCGAAAATGGTTGCTAGCTCATAGACACGGATCGTGGAAATGAGTGTGAATTTTAGTGTTCTCGATTCAAAAAGTTTAAACGATGCGTGTCAATCAAGTGCGCTGCATGCATTCAGTGCAAGTGCATTGCAGGCATTCAGTGGCGAATCTTTGAACTTCAATCATTTTCTTCAGGAAATTCATAAGACCGATGTCCGTTTCTTGAACATATATCTAAGTACCTGCATTGGATTCTCCACAATTCTTGTAATAATTGCCTCAACTAGACTTCAAAGCCAGCCCTAACTCTTCGGAATTTAGGCTTGCAGCTTGCTTTCATGCCATCTGTCCTAGTCTCATCGTGCGTCTCATACTCTTATCATTTTCGGTCTTTAGCTGAGAATAGTTCGTCCATACACTTCTTAGGCGCAACTATGAACGGCGTCTGCAATCATTCTGACGTAGTTTCAATCAACTCATCCTATCTCAGTCCACTGCTAGACAAAGCCCTCTTCCAAACTGCGCCACAAAACCCTGTCCTCGGCCTTCCGCATTCAGTCTGTCCGCGTCGTCCCATTTAGCTGGGGGGCGTCTCACACTACGCTTGCCGATACGCGGTATCCTAGGACTTGTCTATTATACTCCACCGGCCATCGGACTTAGTTGAGACCTGACGTCACGAAAAAGCCTGACGTCACACAAATCCTGCATCGCGCAATTAAAGTTTACCGCGCTAACGACATACTTGAGACTATTCGACATCAACCATTGGACAGTTCCCCGCCAAACACGAAACCCGTCTCTTCGAAGGATCCACCCTTTTCTATATAGGATGAGTGAGCTTTACAACGTGTTCCTCATGCCTCTAAATTGGTGAACCCGACGTGATTTGAACACAACCTTCTGATTCCTTATGCTTCTAAAGTTTCCTCTCTTCTCATAACAACATAGAGGCCTTTTTATGATTTATTTAATTTTATATACATTTATATGTTGTCATGTCGCCCTATTTTTCGTATTCTCAGTCCATAGTTCATACATAGCAAGAACATTGGAATAGTTACGTAATTCTCTCAACATGTGGTAACCGGGGCGGGAATTCGTACTTTTCGACTTTAAAATCGGCTTACAATTCATTTTATGAAGTGGAAGATCTCGTGTTGCTTGTTTCAAACTGAAATCAAGTTTTACGAAGCAGCGAGAAATCTTTAATAATCAAAATAAGCTCTTAAAAGGAGACATATGTGATTATTGGCACTTCCAGATTTTATTTACCATCCTAGACCTTATGCAAGAGTTTATGATGTTTAAAGGCTTCCAGAGATTTTGTTTACCATCCTAGACCATAGGCAAGAGTTGATTTTATTTTACATCCTAGACCATAGGCAAGAGTGTATGATGTCTATAGGCTTCCTGCAAAAGGATCCAGAGAATTAAAAACATATCCAGCAGCGCAATTAACGTTTTGTTTTTCACAAACTGTCACAATAACAGATCAACACGAAAATTCAAACTGACAAACAATTTTGATACCCAATCCATTAAAGGGGTGTAAAGGTAAAGCAATCAATTAACTCGGCCATTCGAGTCGCGAGTTCGATTCATCACTCGCGCCTTCAAACCGCCGCCGCCTGCTCGAAATGTTCGCACTTCGTTACCGATTAATTAAATTTCGACTCGATTTCAGCGATTAAACGTCGGTTAGAAGCGGACGGTGTTTGGACGGATATGGCAGATTATTGCCCAATTATACGAGTTTGGACAATAATATTCCAGTAGGTTCCATGTAGGTTATGATTTAAGAAAAATATAGAGTGTGTTCTAGAGTCAATGAACCCTAGATTGGATTTCGGGAGATATTTTCGTCCTATTTAACTAGATCGATAAAAATGTGCACAATATAGTTGTGATTGTTTATCTGCCATTTTGTCTATGGTAGGTATTTATTTACCTACTTAAAACGACTTTTTTCAAAGTATAAGTAGATTAGGATTACCATAATAAAGGCTACGAACAGGCGGACCTATTTTTATTTACTGGGTAACAGAATACCGATAATTTTAAGATGCCCGGAGCATTTTTAATGGAAAGAGGAATTTCAGGCATGTTAGCTAAATTGTAATTAAGGGGCGTGCGGTGCGGTGGGGTGAAGAAAGCGATGCTAGACGTCGCCATCTTTAGGGGCCATTTTATGTAGATATTTCACAGAATGTAATAGACGAAAAAGTCTGGAACAGAATGTAGAAACACATATTTACCTATTCTTAAATTTTTCTGAAGCAAGGTGTCCATAAAATGGGCTCGTGACTAAGTAATAACAGCCACACGGGTCGATCCGAATAGCTGCGCGGTCGCCACAGTCGGTCCGTAGATGGGTGGCCATCCATTACATATCGATGCCTCGGAAACCACGTAAAGAGGTTGGTCCCGGCTGTCATTCATAGATCTTTGACAGTGGTTAGGGGTAGTTAGAAGCCTAAAAATCTGACAACCAGTTATAGAACGGGGTATCGTGTTACCAGTAAATAGGTTGTGGAGGTCAGTTAAGCAGTCGCTCCATGTAAAATACTGGTATTCAACGGCATCCGGTTAGACTGGAAGCCGACGTCAACATAGTTGGGTAAAGGTTTGGTAGATTGATTTTTGTGTCCATAAAATAATAAAAAGATACATTTTCCTTTTAAGCTGATATTTACTTGTGTTTATTTGCCAAGTCATGTGCCAAGAATGTGGCATCCACCAACCAAAAGGCACTAAAAAAACGTTTTTTGTTTCTGAAAGCATAAGGGTTAAGCTTTTAGAAATAAGAAACAGAATCCAAATCGAGTCAATAACATCAGAGATAAGGCAAAAAATGTAAAACAAGTTAAAAACGCCAGTCAAGTTGTTAAATTATTTTAATTATTAAGTTAAATATTTGAAATAAAAATATTTTCCCTTAAAGTTAATCAGCAACCAATGAAAAACATTGTTTTAATTTTTATATTTTTATTTATTGGATGAACACGAGGCTTTTGGCTACTTTTTTAAATGTGTATTTTATGTGTTTTTATCTTTATATGTGCGTTTTGTTTGTGCAGAATAAACAATTTTTCTTTCTTTCTTTTCTTTCTAATTTTCGAGAAATTTTCATGAATATTCAAAAAAATACGAGCGTTCACATGCCCTTGGGAGGAATTGTATTTCCCTTTCCTTATACCTACCTATAATTCAAGCTAGACATGATAAATTACTTATATTGCTGCTTGCCATGGTATGACGACCTCTTGAAAATTTCATGCCGTTACGTCCACTCCTTCCAAAGAAAACGCCTCTTGAAAATTATGTTGTTATTATTTACTTTTCAAGGCTTATTGCCAAAGTTTGTACACGGGCAATCTATGGGTCAATTGTACTAAGAGATCGCTGGATGTCCTGCGCGTCCAATATAACAATGCTTTCAGAGGCTGCCTCGTTGCGCGTCGGAAATGTTTGCGCAAGCCCGCACCGACGGCTTCTATGCAATTATACGCAAAAAAACTGCGTCGCTACTGAGGAGAGTGAGGGGCAGTCGAAACAGCATCCTGAAAACTGTAGCCGAGAGCTTCGGCTCTCCGATTGTACAGCACTTTGTGCGGAGATTGATTTTTACTAACACTACGCAATAAGTAATTTTTTTGTATGTTACTAACACTATAAGGATATTTGTGTCCGAAATAAAGCTATTCTATTCTATTATTGCCATGTTCAGTCTTCAGCAGAATACATGAAAAATTTAAAAGGCACGTTTTAGCCTAATTGTACAGTGGTCTACTACTCTACTAACTTCCAAAAAACCACCACCGTCACATACCACAGACAACAAAAACTTCACAATGTAATCTCTTTGAGACTTCCAAACTCATTAGATGTTAGTCGTCTCGTCTCGTAGCGCGGTCGCTACATAAATACGTGTTCCGAACAACAAGCCACTTTGTTTGAACAACGGCCATATACTCCATATGAATGCCAGAAATACACTGAAGTATATGAACTTGGTACTTTGGTACTTATACCTACTTTGTACCCTGGTTGTGGTTTTATTTATGGGCTCTCACATGTTTAGCTTTATGACTTTTAGGCTTTATAAACGGGGATATAAATAGTTAAATACCTACCTATGTAGAATAGCATTTTTATTTTGGAAAGAGACCGATTTGAGACCTAGCTAGATCGATTTTTCGCCCCCGTAAACCCCTTTAGTGCAACTTTCATCAAATCGTTAGAGCCGTTTTCCAGAACGTGATTATAAATAGTTATTGAAATATGTACAAATATTGCTCATTTAATTGTATAGGATATGTACATGCAGTGTTCAATATTGTACGGTAGGACGGAACACTTCGTGTGTGAGTCCGACTGGCACTTGGCCGCTTTTTTATGTTCTACAAATTCATTATTAAAACTAAAATAAAGAACCTTAGACTCATAGGTAGAGAGAAACTCAGTAGGTAAGCAGTCTAATAGCCTGAATTCGAGATTTGTCCAATTTGTCCTCATCCTTCGGGAATTTGAATTTGATGGCACGGCTAGACTATCGCTGCAATTTTCTCAGCGGGAAGAAGGCGCTGGCATAACAGGATAATATTTATCCAGTCACTAAAGTCAAACTCAATAAAACTACTGCTTACAGTAGTTTAGTTTAGTTTAGTTTACTGAAGTAGTTTATTACCCAGCCAGGCACTATTCAAAGCAAATATAACTGGCTGGATCTTCTGCGCGCTAATCGTATTAAAAGTTTGCGGAGATCGTTATTGACGAAGAAACTGTAAAAACTGTGCAATGGACTAACTTTTCCGGAGGAAGAGCTATAATTCATAGCTGGTAGGTACTGGTAGGTACATGACATAAAAAAGAAAAGCAGATATAGTTTAGAACCTACCATATCGTCCAGTTACCTGAACAGGTGATGGAGTTGGAGCCCTATCAGTTAGTGTACTTTTTTCTTAACCTAGACCTACTGCAAAAAATTCCAAATGTGCCAATCACCTAATACGTATTTCTGGAGTTGTCAATTCGCCTACAAATAAATTAAATTCGTGCGAATGGCCTCAAGAAAAAAGTATATGATTGAAAAGCGTCAATTTACCCGTTTTGGGCGAACAAATCCGTGCGAATCAACCAATAAGCCACCAGCACCAAATGTGATTTGCTACTACAGCAAAAAAAGCTACTTAACACAATGGATACGTACAAAATGTTAAAAACACACTCGAAGTTTTTTTTTATCACATCTATTCAAAAAGAGCTAGGTTATTCTTCGTAAACAGAGACCAAAATAACATTTTAATCCCTAGGGACTAAAAGTGATTTGAATTTGGAATGTGGATATTGTTAGCAAAAGTTGCAATCACCAAAGAGATCAATCACAAACATTGTATAAACAAATAACAGGCTGGCAAGAGAGAGACAAAGTGTGAATTTGGTCAAAATGAAAATCCAAGATGGCGGCTGGGAAAATTTTAAAAAAAATCGTCATTGGTGTCGTTTTCATAGTTTTCGAGGGTGCTAAAGCCTATAGTGAGTTCAGAATCTAAATCCAAAATGGCGGCTGCGAAAATTTTCAAATTTTTTCATGGTTGTCGTTTTCATAGTTTTCGAGGGTGCTAAAGCCGATAGTGAGGTCAAAATATAAATCCACGATGGCAGCTGCGAAAATTTCAAATTTTTCATCATCGGTATCGTTTTCATAGTTTTCGAAGGTGCTAAAGTCGATAGTGAGGTCAAAATTTAAATCCAAGACGGCGCGGCGGCTGCGAATATTTTGTTTTTGTTTTAAATCATACATGAGAAGGAACTTCGCTCCTGACGGAGGTCGGACCGCACACGTTCTTTTTTCTCATGGAGGGTGATAAAAAGTAGAGTGTTCACCTCGGGAGCAACACTATTTTAAGCTCGAGTGACGTACTTTGAATCCCTCGCTGCACTCAGGATTCAAAGAATCACTCTCGCCCTAAAAATAGTTGTTTGCTCCCTTGGCAAACAATCTACTATTTTCAAAACACTTGCGAAACGTAACTCTTCTTGGACTGCTTTTAAGTTCACATTTTCACAAGTCATTTGCATTCTCGACAAAATGATAGCTATAAAAAAACTCATGCCTTCATGCCTTTTTATACCTAAAAGTTTTGTGATTATATAAATAAACTGTGTAAATAAATAAAATATGATGAATAAACATCATCACATTACTTATTACCACAACCACCACCACCTCTGGCCATCCTTCGGGAGAAAAGGGCGTGATGTTATATCATATGATTATACATTTTTGACAACTTATACTACTACTACAACTTATACTATACTATTTGTTTTTAATCTATGGCTGTTCTGTTTGGTGGCTTCCAGTCAATGCATCTCCTTCAAAATGAGTATGAACGGCGCTCAACAAAACATAGTCATACCTTTTTCAAGGCTCTCCGCAGACAGGCGCGACGCAATTGCTCACGAACATATTGAAAAAAACAAAATGTATTGCCTCAGCTTTTCGTTTCGTTTTTGTAAAATGATCCCCCAAGGACGTAAAATAGGGGAAGATTTTAAAAAAATATTTTTGTACACTTCATTAAAAGAGATTTAAAGGATGCAACATATGGTCACAGTTTGTATCTTGAGATAACATTTAGTCTGTATTGCATTAAAATTGGTCCACAAGGTCAAAAGTTATTACAATTTATTATTTGTCTATCTGTTACCTTTTCAGTCTTTAACGCCTGAACAGATTTGGATGAAAGACATATGAATAGGCCATGATTTGCGTTAGGACCTCGGATACCTAGGATCTAAGGACCTATGATCCCAGTAGTACGTTCCCGTAGGACGATAACCGACATCCACGCGGGCGAAGCCGCGGGCAAAAGGTTGTATCATAAATAAAGACTGTTACGCTTTCACGCAAAAACGGCTGAACGGATTTAGATGAACTTTTGCACATGGGTAGACCATGGCCTGGGTTTAGGATATAGGATACTTTTTATCCCGATATTCCCTCGGGATCGAGACTTATGCGAGTGAAACCGGCGGGCGCAGCTATAGTTATGTAATAAATCAGCAAATAAGTGTCGGTAATTTTCGCATCTTTTGTTGCCTATGAACTTCGAATTCCGAGTTAGTCATCAATGTTTTACTGGAACAACTGGGAGTTTCTGGAACTTGCTGCTTGTCTGAACTGTAGATAGATTTAGGAATCGAAGGAACATCTGCATCTTATAATTGTATCTTTGTTCTTGTGATTAACACCAAATGTCTTAGTGAGACATAACACATAACGTACCATCACACCCGTTAGCTCTAAAGGGTTGCGCAGAGGTGTAACTACAGTAGGTAAATCCACATTTCGTCAGTTACGTTTAAGACCCATGTAGTAGGGGGCGAGCCTATTGCCACCAGATTCCAGATGGAAAAACCCAATAACACTTTGCCCAACCTGGGAATCGAACCCAGGACCTCATGCTCAGCTAACGCTTGCGATCAAGGGACCAACGAGGTTGTCAGTCATTTCCGTGATTGGATGGTTCCCTCCATATTAATTCTAAGATTTGTGTCCTCCTGCAGCTTCGGAACTAAGCGTAGATCTTTCACAAAATACGTGAGGAGTCCACTTTTTGTCCGGGTGAGAGACCGAAATTTTGAAATAACTAAAATATGCTTGTTCGAGTGATTCCGTTAGATATGAAGTTTACCACAAACGTAACAAAAACGGTCAGAATGTACTTCACACAACCTTTTTGACATTTGGATAACAAACGCTGCATCAAAATATTAGAATAGGGATGATGCCTGAGTAAAAAAAATTAAATTCTAATTAGTCCGTCAGTCAGATAAAAAAAAAATATTAGACACGTATTTTTTGCTTTATTATATTAATAAAAAATTACTTAGATTAAACGCATTTTTAGTTGGGGAGTGGGGGTCGACACGTCACTAGTACGTATAAAATCTACATACTCGTGACGTCATGGCACATTTTACCTCAATGTATCGCCGTAATCTTTAGGTTAGGTAAAAAAAGAAAAAATACGTGTCCAATATTTTTTTATAATATCAAAGACGGACTAAAAAAAAATTTTTGTCATCATCCCTATTAATTCAGAAGCAATTTGTGGGTAACCCGAAAAGAAAATGTGATAATAACTAGTCTTTGACGAGACAAAGATCAAAAACAAAAATGTTCGCGTTGAGTTAATGCAACGAAATACCTAAAACAATATAAAATTCACTGGAAGGAAATAACTATTTTTTATTGTGTAAACTAGTGTTAAAAGCCTACTATATTTTAAAGCAAAGAAATAATTTCCTGTAGGTAACTTAAAATAAATTCCAACAAAATATTTATTTAAAAAATTTATTCAAATCCATAATCTGTCAGCACTGCGTCACTTAAAACGTATTTACAATAGTTTAGAACACTAAGTACATGCTTGCATGGAATGTATGTAGATGAACTTTATTACCGGAACATTACGGCCACGAACAAAACGTTTTGAAACCACACTTTTTTTTATCTGAGGCAGATCTAGCATCAGGTCAATCTCTAAAAGCTACGGTTTGATTACACCGGCGAGAATTCAAAATGTTATTAAAAAAATGCTTGGGTCAATTTAAATGCACCTCATTGTACGTCATGTCTCGCCAGTGTAACCAAACGTATGTCACCAACTGGTTATGATACAACACAATATCTAGCCAATTCTAATTCGCAATGACACATTTACTTACAAATATTAAATTAAAAATAGAAATTCGTACTAACTTATTTACAATACCTAACTTCATCTACAATACGACCGATATAACATGGCAGTTCCGAACTTCGCGCAGAGTAACATTTTTTGGAACCAAATGGTGACATGAGGCGAGTGTGAGTGAGAGAGCATGCGCGAAAGATCGTAGTGCGTATGATGTTGTATCGGCCGTATTGTACATCGTTGAAAAACATTTTTAAAACAACGTTTCCCGCCTTCATGTCAACTTTAATTATTGCTTTGACAAATAATTTATATCACAATTTATTACAAACGCGATTACAATGTACTTTAAAGTGTATATGTAAACATATAAGGATCATATTCATTCGTACTGTGTTTATAACATTTAGGTCTCTCCTTTAAGTATCTATGTCGTCGCATTGTGATTGTTTTTAATATAAATATGTATGATTAGAAAACAAATTAACTGTTTTAACAAAGACAGTTGAGAAAAAAATTACAACATTTATTGCTAAGAGAGTTAAGTATTTCTGGAAAACGTCACTGTCACACAAAACATTAAGCCAAAATTACATAACATAATGACTGACATACAATTTTACAGGGCCTATTATTTGCCTGAGAGATATTTCTCGACGGCATGTGAAGCCAAGTCAGAGGCCAATGGGCGGCTTTAAAACTCTCACTAATCATACGAAAAGAAGATGATAGGGGCGAGTTTTTCGTACAAATGTGCGAGCGGGGGACCGCCTGGGGATAGCGTCGGTCACTCGCTTTTGTCATTTCATGTCACTAATTCAAAAGTGAAACATCGTGAGGAAACCGGCATGTCTTAGAACCAAAAATTCGAAGACATGTGATATCGACCAACCCGCACTGGGCCCGTGTGGTGGATTACGGTCCACTCCCTCTCACACAGAGGAGGCCTGTGTCCTAGGAATGGGAACATTTTAGGCTCATTTACTTGTCACTCATTTCGTAATGTAATTTCGGCTTTAACGAAAATTGTAAGGAAGTTCACATAATGAAGGGAAACCAAACATAGTAATGTATAATCTCGGGGCAGTAATGTCTCATTGAAATAATATTAATTAATTGTTAGGATATTCTAAAAGTAGAGTGATTTATAGTTGAAGAAGATACATTTATTTAATTTTAAGTGCAATAAGTACAATCGACTACGAAAAAAACTAATATTAAGTTTAAAAAAAGCCTTTAAATCCGAAAACAAACATCTACCCGCTAGTACACAGCAAAAGAAAGTTTTTCTACTAAAACTACAAAACAATTGATAGTTTATATGAAAAACAAATTATTTAAGTTTCAATATTCTACTCGCATTATGCGATCTATTTAATATTCATTGACTTGGATTATAAGTATAGGGCCGTATATACATTATGTGTAACACAACATGTAATGTAACATATGCAGGCAACGTGCAATGAAACCAATGACGACACTCTTTATGATCACAAACTCAGTGAAACAAAATCTGTAGGAACAGGAAGTGTTGCATTACACGTTGCATTGCATGTTGTGTTGCACATAATGTGTAAACAGTATAACTGCGTCTAATACTCTGAATAGAAGCTAAAAGTCTATTTACCATAATAGGAGAAAATAAACTGGAGACAACCATCACAGAGTTTTTATCAAAATCATCAATAAGAACAACTGTATTACTGTCGCGTATTATATTATCTTATTGAACTACAAATTGCAAAAAACGTAAGAAAATTTGAATTTCGCGGGCGAACTCCGAGCCTTCAAATTCACCACTGCCAATAAAACGTCATCGGAAAACTGACAGATTAGTTGAGGCACAGGAATTGTCGTCTCCAGTATATACTCTAAGGCTATTGATACAATATAGATAAAATCTGTTTTTAAAATACTTCTAAGCTCTTTAAACGAGCATAGTCAAGTTAAAACTGTACAATGAGACACTACATTTCGTTTATGAAAGACTTTTTACTACACCCACTGTTTATTTATTATATTTTAATTTTATTATCTATTGCTTTTATGTTTATTTTCTAATTGACAATACATAACAACCTTAAAGAATCAATAGTACAGCATGCAAATTGGGAAGATCCGCAGAAGTATAATTTGCGTTCTGATAGTGTGGATGAAACATTAAAATCTTAAACTTTAAAACCATGATTTTTACTCTCTAAATTCTCAATTCACACCTTAAAAAATACGAACTTAATTTTCGATTGTACAGATATACTTAAACAAGCCAAAATTAAATGCTCCTGCGTCCAAATGTTACAGTGCCCATAAACGCCCGGACCAATCTGGTTAGGTCCGACCGAATCAGGACGTCTGCAGGTGAGTCAGGTCGACAGCTATGTATCGGGAGATCGGGAACGACTACCTTGTCCTGTGTTCTACAGGGGAACGTCTACAACCACTTTAAAGCGTCATATGCACGGTAAACAAAAATTGCACAATTTCCTGAATTTTTGTTGCTTGTAACATTTATGCGAAAAATGTTACCAGCAACAAAAAATCAAGTTGCTGCAATTCTCATTTCCCATAAATACGTGGCTTTACTCTACTCAAGCTAAAATTAAACATTGCTTCTTATTCCTTCCAATGGGCACAGTTGTCAAGTCGTTCACCAACGAATGCTGGAGTGGTTCTAAGACCGGTGTTTGTTACGGTTTATGCTCTGGACCAGGCGGCGTGCCCACCACTCGTCGAGGTTGAAAGGTCTGAAGTTTGCTAGCTGGCGTGGCGCGAGCACTTCTTGGTAGTATTTCGCGTCTTCGCTGCCGCGTTCAAGTTCGCGTGTAACCTGGAAAGATGAAAGGAACATGGTAAAGTATTGTATGTAAGCATAGTTTTTTTATGGCTTTGGATATTAATTTTCTATCAGGAATTTCTCAGTAGCAGCCCGGAGTCTGGATTTTTGCCCGATTGATGGCAATAGGCTCGCTTCCTCTTACATGGGACTAAACATTACGCATTAAAACTGGCGAAATGTGGGTGTATCATAGATACAACTCTGCCTGACCCTTCGAGGAATACAGGCATGGTGTTATGTAAGTAAGTAAATAACATAATGAAAATTCTCCTCCTGAATATCAAAAAAATATCAGCGACTTCTCTCAGTGAGGAGTTGAAGAATAATCAGTAGTAGACAATAGTGATATTTATACAAGTGGACTAACCAGGTGTGAGATTTTACAAGTATATTGAACAAACAAATGTTATGCAAATTTTATACGTATTAATATGTATTTTTAATTCCGTCAAAAACACCCAGAACGCATAACATGGCAACCATACAAACGGGTTTTCTACTGGTTTTGTCGACGGAAGAATAGACAAAATGGCAGATTGTCGTTGTTTATCTATCATTTTGTCTATTCTTCCGTCGACAAAACCAGTTTTTATTGTGGTCAATACGCGTGCAGATACTAATTACTGAACAAATGGTGGGCCCTAGTTATAGGTAAATTAGCAAAATGATATCTTCATTTCAAGATAGAGAGAAGAGTAAACGCATAGATACAACGTAAATAGCTACTCTTTTTATAACAAAGGATACTAGGAATAAATATTGATTCTACCTCATTAGAGACGAAATAATAACTATAATTAAGCGCCAATCAAAGTAAAACTATTTCTTTGAAGTATGGAATCTCGTTCGTCCTAGACATATTATTATGATGACGTATGTATGTCGGCAGAATGGCAGAACTACGTTATTACTAAAGCTGAGCACTTTAGCTGTGTTTGAGTCACGTAGCACGATAAATAACATATTAAGTTTGCAATGACAAGATGGCAGCTTATTGTGTGGAAAGCCCATTACAGTTATTTACCATTCTGTATTGTGTTTTTCTAAAAAAATGTATTTTGAGTGCACTCACTAGTGCAGGTACATTTATTTTCCGAACTTTTACGGTCCATCGCCTTTTTGGGCCCCTTCAAACCCGGAGCCATCCATGCTGCTTAGCTGCAGTAATATGAATACCTAATGGTATGGTAGTACTTAGTTCGCCCGACAAGCTTGTTCAGAAAGGCTAATAGGTACTATGGAGCCTCTTGAAAACCCCACATAACTAACAATTAAGAGTAATTAACATTTTCATTCCAGATTTTTTTAAACGTTGGCGAAATACGTCTAGTTTTAAAATATTTTTAGGTATTTTATGTAACTGTTTTTGATTGTTTTTTTTTCCGCTTAACGTGTTCAATTTGTCCACAACAATACATACATACCTACAAAGCTGTTTTCGATAAATCGATTAGCACGTGAGCGCAAATTCCATTCGATAAAGTGTAGTCTACAAATATATGTTAGATATCACTAAGCCTATTACTTACGAAGGTTACTGCATTGACCTACATAATGTGCAATTTTGACACGTACACGTGAATTGATGTTGCTAAAGTATGTGAATAGGATAGTGGAGTTAAAACAACAAACAATCTGCCTTGCTTTTTCCCAATTATTTTAAGTTCGCCTTGCAGAATTGTACATGAAGCGACTGCCTATCTGACCCCCACAACCCAGTCACTGGGTAACACGATACCCCTTGGTAAGACTGGATAGGATAGTGGAGCTTCTTGGCGACACAAAACAATGGATAGGTAATCTATTAGGTGCATCCGTTATTCTGCGTAGTAAATTTATGCAGTGGTGTCTTGGCTACGCAGATTAACTTAAAACTTCGCTCATATAAGTTTAGGGGACCTAGACCTAGGGACCTAGGGGGTTCTCGCCCGTTAATTGACAGATTACCTTGTTTTTTTTTTTTTTTAATTTCTTTAATGATATTTTAATACAGAGGTGTTACTTAATTCTAAACTCGCCAAACTTTTTCGTTTGATGGCGAGAGGCGCTCTTTTACATAACAATGCACCACCTTAGGTGGCATCTACATCGCCACATGCAAACTACGCATCAAAGACCTGACGTCACACAAATCCTGCATTGCGCGATTAGAGTTTACCGCGCGAACGAAATTTATATATGACTATCCGACATCAATCGTTAGGCAGTTGCCCGCCAGACACGACACCCGTCTGGTCGGAGGATCCTCCCTTTTCTAAAGAGGACGAGTACCTCATACCTCTAAAACTTAAGACATTTCATCGTGTGCAGCGAATGCAGCATTATTTGCAGTTATTATCATTTTATTATGAAAACAGTAAACCTGTAAACTGTTTAATAAATAGAATGTAAAATCCACTAATCAACATTTGCTTTCTCATAGAGTACATAAACTATATTAAATGGGCTTTTACACCAGAGATGTGCTATGCTACGTTGGTATGGATGGATGCGTTTGATATCGACCTATCATATTCATTGGTTCACATCGTGTAGCACTGGTGGAAACGGGTTCAACTAAGCTATGTTTTTTATATGGGATGATGCGTGCTATGAATGCGCGAGTGGTGTAGCTATGTGCAGACCAGAGTTCCTTCCGTACTGACGGTGCATCGCATAGCTCGAGCTGCGCATCATCCTCGCACAGCTACCTCGCGGCGGCGCATCTTCATAGGACATCTTACGCGCTCCGCTACACAGCTTAGCATTAGTGGAAACGGTCACAGTTTCGTAGCTTAGCTTTCACATCCTCGCAACATAGCTGCATAGCACATCTCTGGTGGAAAACCAGCCTAGGGGTGAATTTCACCAATGAAACTGAACACATTCAGCACATCTAAACCGCGTTCAAGAGCTGTCAATGTCAAAATTGTTGCGGAATATTGACACTGACAGCCGTTGAACGCGGTTTAGAAGTACTCATCGCGTTCAGTTTCATTCGTGAAATCTGTACTTAATCATAGCTGTATAAAATAACTCAACCGTAATGGACTCACAGTCCATAGAGTAACTAATCTAATTGAAACTCAGTAACCATGAAAGTGTCTCAGTCCATTGAGTTCTACAAACAAAGATGATGAATAGTTGATAGTTTTTTTTTTAAAGATTGCCGAGGTCGACTAAGCTCCTATAACCACTAGTAGTCAGGAGTTTTAGGGTGCGATTAAATTTATTGACTGGTAATTCAAACGTTGTCTAAATAATATATAATAATGTAGATCTATCATCGAAACCATTGCGCCTTATTTAGCTTTCATATTTAACACCAGTGTAGACCAAGGAGTCTTTCCGGAAATCATGAAACACAGTAAAGTAGTTCCTTTGTTCAAATCCGGTGATAGGAAGGAACCCAACAACAACTATAGGCCTGTGTCAATTCTGCCAGTTCTCAGCAAGGTTTTTGAAAAGTTGATGCTCAATCAAATGTTGCGTCACTTTAATAAGAATTCCATCTTTCATGAACAACAGTACGGTTTCACCAAAGGGCGTTGTACCACTGACGCTGGTGTCACCCTCATAAAGAACATTATTAACGCCTGGGAATAAGCACAAGATGCCATTGGAATCTTTTGCAACCTCTCGAAGGCGTTCGATTGCGTAGACCATGAAACACTTCTGCTGAAACTGGAGCACTATGGGATTAGGAATACAGCTCTTGATTTACTAAGATCATACCTGATAGATAGAAAAGTTAAAGTTCAAGTAAACGGCGTAAACTCATTGGGGTCTGAAATGGCAATGGGCGGTCCTCAGGGTTCGATATTGGGTCCATTCCTCTTTTTAGTTTATATTAATGATTTACCACAATTACTTCAAAATCAACCTAAGATGGTGTTATTTCCAGATCGTCGACGGAAGAATAGGCAAAATGACAGATAAACAATCACAATCTGTCATTTTGTCTATTCTTCCGTCGAAAAAACCCGTAGAAAACCCGTTTCTATGCTTGTAGCATGAACACCATAGAAACGCGTGCTGTTAAGTGCACTGATATTTAAGGTTCGTTACGTTCGGTTACGTTTACCTAAGCTCTGGCATCTTCCAACAATGTATTTGTTAAATTAATTAAATATCGAAAAAAGAAATGACTACATCAACAATTTGTATTAATATTAATTAAAAAATTCTTTACCCACCTTACTCCAAGAATCATAGATATAGTTGATAAGATCATCGTTCTGGTTGATATTGTTGTTGTTATTATTGTTGTTGTTATTGCTGGGGTGTGGCGGCGGCGCCTGCGCAGGGGGGCTGAGCCGCGCGGCATGTCCGTTGCCGTTGTGCCGTTTACTGCCCCCCATATGTGGCAGGGAACGTGGGCCGCTGCTGGCATAGCTTGATCTGTAATTGGAAGTCCTATGATGGGTTTATTACGCCATATTCAATCCTTCTTTAATAGCCAATGGTTATAATAATTCAGTAACCTACTGTGATTTGATAAAGAATGAGAGTGGTGAACAATGTTTTCAGTGTCTTGACAGATTCTATTTTTTTTAAATATTGGTGTTAATCAATCAATCAATCTTGTATTACAAAATGTTGGAACTGGCCCGATTATAGCATTTTGTTCAACAGTTTGAACAAATCATTCACCAGCACTCCATCTATTAGTAGGCTAATGGCTGGGGTGGATCGAATCGAATAGTAGGCTAATGTATTAATTTAAAATTAGAACTCAACACGCGGAACATGGCACGGCGCGTGATTCGTAGCGTAAAGTGGGCTATTAACACCTATGACGATGCATGTATGTTTACACAGCTTTCCGTCTGTTGATCTAGGTGTCATGAGGTGGTCCTATGTTTGCAGTAAAAGCGTAAGAATAGTGAAGAACTAGGCTTTTAATTGTATTAAATGTGAAAAGTCATCATATATACTTTTTAGAGTTCCGTACCCGAAGGCTGCCAAACGGAACCCTATTACTAAGCCTCCTCTGTCAGCGGGCTTTACCTTATGAACCGTAATAGGTAGACAGTTGAAATTTCCACAGATTGCCTATTTCTATTGCCGCTATAACAACTAATAATAAAAATTAAATAAAGTTAATAATTAAAAGGGGTCCCCTTAAAAGAAACGTGTTTTATTTCGGCGTTTCTTGCTCAATCTTAATTCGGCACGGAACCCTTCGTATCGGTCGGTATGTATAAATTCAAAAAAACCTATTCCAACTTATATAAAAGTAGATTTGTGCGTGTACTAAGTAGTTAAGTCTTTGTGATCACTTGTTATTATGTGTCTTGTGATAACAAAGTTATTAATAATACAATAAATGAAAACAGCCTGCATACAATAATGGGATTGATGACTTGCAAGAGAAAAACAAATGACATCTATGCTTTTTTGCTGCATGTCTACTCTAAAACTGCCAACTACTAAAAACAGGTCTCTTATACCTTTTTACATAACAGAACATCACGCCTTGCTTCCCCGAAGGGTCAGGCAGAGGTGTACCTATAGTACACCCACATTTCGCCAGTTATGTTTAAGTCCCATGTAATAGGAGGCGAGCCTATTGCCATCAACTGGGCACAAATCCAGGCCCAGGACTGCTACTGAGATGGAAAAACCCAATAACACTTTGCCCAACCTGGGAATCAAACCCAGGACCTCATGCTCAGCAGTAGTGCTTACGACCAGTAGACCAACGTGACAGTTGTGATACCTTTATATATTATGATATCTATTCAGGCTTTGTTATTAGATCTTGTGGCAAAATCAATCACTACCGCACATATCAATTAATATTCTTTGTGTATCATTGTCACATCCAAGGTTACTGATATTTGCATTTAATCACCCTTGAACACTGTGGTCTACACAGCTAAGTATATTTATTTATGACTACTTGAATAAATTATGAGCCCTGGAGGATAAATTCCCTATTATAACCCAATAATCCCTATTTTAGGAATATATTTATTTGAAACATGATCATAATTTTATCTTTGATGCACATCATTTATAGATGTGTTTGGTTGGTTTCTCAGTAAAGTTTTAAAAGGTTTTTTTCCTGTATACAGTGAAAACCGTTAATAACGACTTCACTTAAAACGATGTTCCGGTTATTACGACGAAATTTCATTTTTTGCATTTCTGTTTACTTAACATAGATTTTGGTTATAACGACTATCGGCTATAACAACCGTAATCCGACGGTCCCTTCGAAGTCGTTATAAACGGTTTTCACTGTACTTATCAAATTCCAACAACAGTTATGTTAATTTAGAACAGCCCTTCATTGATGCTATCATCTTCTGGTAATATTAACAAAAGTTCATAAAGTAAATGATTTCCCCATGATAGATAACGCAACCGGAGTATGTGTATGACCAGATGTATGGGCATAAACGAAGCAAAGGGGATATGTAAGAAATGTAGGGAAGAAGACCAGTGGCATTCCTTCCATTACAGCCGAAAAGCCCGGCTTGCCTCAAAACGTGAGCAAACCAACAAAAAAAAAAAATCTGTTCAGATTGTCAGTAATTATAAATATTATCAACATCGTAAATAATATGTAGTTGGAAATCACAAATCAATCAATTATTCTTCTTCTTTCAACTAGTAACTGGATTCATTGTAATATTTTGCCCAAAGCGACTGTTGCGACTTTGCGAGCGCGTGTAATATGAATTATCTTGAAGAGCTCTGTTGTGACAATAATGATAAAATGGTATTTTTTTTTATATGTCTCTGTTTGCTCTAATTTTTACCCTTAGGCACGCTACTGAAGAAGACGTGAGTTTATGTATGTATCTAATGTAACGTTTTCATGAGTTAGGTAAAAATTAAGCTAAATAAAGGAAGCATACTGATTCCTATATTAGTTAAAATAAGACCTGTGTCATTAATATTGTTTTCGTTACAAAATATTATCTAATTCAAGTATTTACAAACAATATTATGTTACAGGCCAATAAATCAGAGTTAATTATAATGAATCAGAGTTATAATTGATATACCTAACATTCATTGTTAGATATTCCTGTTTTCTGCGGAAAATATTACAGCTTTATCTGACTCTCATTGATATATTTGTTCAATCCAAGGTTATTGTTCTGATAGGTTAAAAAAAATTAGAACTATTTACAGAATCTACATGATTAATGAATGATTATTATATGCAAAAAATGGAACAGCTAAGTAGGTACTCGTACTCAACGCATTGGTGACTTTGTACGTTCATAACTGTTAGCAAGCGATGCGATAAGAAACGCGTGGCATGATAATAATATAAATATCACCCACACACGCTCGACACTTGTAAACATGCAACTGTTCCTCGTCACAATGTGTGAAATACTTGTATCTATCACGAGTGCCCGCTTACCACTCATGATTACACCTCTACACCACGATTTCGCACGCTAGCTTTCCACAAACAAAGCCAAATTATTGAAAACTGGGTTATCTTCACATGCATTCAAAATATTACTACAAATATACCTAACTGCGATTACATCGCCTCCGACCCATCACATATTGTTTACAATACATACTCTAAGCACTAGCCAAACGTGAAAGTAAGCACGATTACAAGCGAAAGCAGACTTTTCTTACCTCATATTATTACGGTCCATGTTTCCAAACACTGTGATCTACTCTCCTTTCAGAATATCCTAACAATAATTACTAAGTACACTAGGCTATTCTAATCTTACACTTTAACACATTTCTAAACAAAGGATCGAGTAAAAAATCTGTAAATAATAATAAAATTCTAAAGATAAATAGACAGGACGCCACACAACACGACGACACACATCTGTCAAAAATAATAGCTATCAGCTGCACTTCCGTACATTGAACTCGATCTACTATTGGCTATTGGTTGTGCTAGGCAATATTTAGCCAATAGCAACGAAATGTTTTGATTGCGCAAAATCATTAGATCCAATAAGGCGGGAAAAATTAAGAGATGTACAATAGTTGACAAGTATGTAAGTTAATACGAAATCGATTTCTTTAAGTTCTGTTTAATATGTTTAATTAAATTAGTTTTTTTTCTATAAATCTATTTATGATTTATATGTAAATATAAAGTGCAGCTAACGTTAACATTATAGCCGCACTTCTTTTTCTGCATCACAGAGTATAGTCATATAATTATGTTCTGCTTCTGCATTCTCCAGCCTGTAACCGCCCAAGTCTGAAAACCACAGCCCAAGTCAAGTAGTACTTTGAAAACACAGTGTGAAATGATTACGGATTTTCCTAAAAGCTTCAAAGATGTTTTTATTACACAATTTAAACCTTATATAATTACTATGTCGGGATGTTGATAGTCGATTTTGTCATAAAACTGTCACAGAGCTGCAGCGCTCTGCGCAGCCTGTACCACAGACTACATAGAGATACTACGCAAATAACACAAACGTACCGCATTCGCAGCACTATTGATTGATCGCTTGCCTTTTGCTGATTGAAACAAACTTTATTTATTTTAAAAAACCTGAATTTATAACACAAATGATAACTTGAAACGATCTAATCATAAAATAGGTAAAGAAAAATCTTGCCACGATGACGGATAAATCAGGATTTGAAGAGTTGCGGAATAAATACAAGGTAAATTTCTAACCTCTCATACTATGATTTGAATTTCAAGTAAATAAGTGATTTTAGCTCATGAAAACAATGCATTGTTACAGGATGTGCTGTCTAAAGCCTTTGCAACTAACAACATCGACTTGCTCGATTCATTTACAAAGAATACGAATGAGACCGACAGGAAAGCGGCGATGGACCAAGCGTTCAGGGACAAACTCTTAGAACTGCTAGTTGAAGACCCAGACACGTTGGAGAACTTCGTTTCCTTCTGCATAGAGTCATGTAGACGACACATGGTGACTCCTACAATGCCGGTTGTGCTCCTCGGAGACATTTTCGACGCGCTAACACTAAACAAATGTGAAAAAATGTTCTCTTACGTGGAAAATGGTGTCAATATTTGGAAAGAAGAGTTATTCTTCGTAGCCTGTAAGAACAATTTACTCAGAACGTGTAATGATCTGCTCAGGAGGCTGTCAAGGTCCCAAAACACAGTATTCTGTGGTAGAATCTTGCTGTTTCTTGCAAAATTCTTCCCATTTTCTGAAAGGTCTGGGCTAAATATTGTCTCTGAATTTAATCTGGAGAATGTAACAGAGTTTGGTGGTGATAACTCAAGTACACTAAAAGATTCACTGGATGAAGAAATGGTGGTTGATAATAATGAAAAGAGTAAACTGAATATTGATTATAACTTGTACTGCAGATTTTGGAGTCTCCAAGAGTTTTTCAGGAATCCAAACAATTGTTATAATAAATTACAGTGGATGACTTTTGTTGTTGTAAGTATTTTCTCTTGTATTCATAAACCCTTTCTAATTGTTTTGCATAAAATAAAAACCTCATACTGCATACTATGTTCTTCTAGTGTCTACTAATCTCTATATTAAAAAATACTATGGCAAATATTTCAAAACAAATGGATTATTTACCTTTCCAGTTTATTATTATTATCTAAAATTGAAAACACCAAAAAAGAAATCCATAAGTCCCCCTAATCAATAGTATTCCCTACAAAAAAATCGCTCAACGTGCCTAAAGAAGTTTTCACTTTAAAAAATAACTTCTTTTTCAGCATTCAGGCAGTGTCCTATCAGCATTCTCATCCTACAAACTAGAAACAATAGAACTACAGAAATCTAAGCTAAACTTACTGAAGCCCGTCAAAACAATAGCTACCGATATTGAGATGAAAGACTCTGAAAGCAGCGAACCACACTACTTCGCAAAGTTCCTGACCAATCAGAAGCTCTTGGAGCTTCAACTATCTGACTCTAACTTTAGAAGATGTGTCCTCGTTCAGTTCCTGATATTATTCCAGTATCTTACGTCAACTGTGAAGTTTAAAATGTATGTATGACATTCAGTGTCTTTTTTATTTTACACTAGCTAACCCAACAGACGTCCTGTCCAAAGGTCTTGAGTTTATACAGAAATCCCATAGAAAAAGGAGCTTTTTACATAACATCATGCTTATATTCCCCGAAGGGTTAGGCAGAGGTGTACCTATAGTACACCCACATTTCACCAGTTATGTTTAAGTCCCATGTAATAGGGGGCGAGCCTATTGCAGATTGCCCGACTCGGGAATCGGACCCAGGACCTCATGCTCAGCAGTAGTGCTTGCAACCACTGGACCAAGGAGGCAGTCACTATTACGAATATTTTAAAACAAAAAATAGCCAAATGGGTCCAGACATTGATGCGCTTACCAATGAACAGCATTGCATTTTTATTTATATAGATCTTCTTCGTCGTTCCCTCAATGCTGAGGATCGCAACCACAAACGATGCGTCTCCAAAGTATGCGGTCTTCTGCAGTGACCACTTGGTAAATGCTGCCTCGAACAGCCTTCTTCGTGTCTGACCATCTGGCCGGTGCTCTGCGTTGAGCGTGTTTTCCTTCTACCTGGCCCAGTATCATAAAACTTTCAGACCATGCTAAGGTGAACGCATAATATGCCCGAAAAATCTGAGGACACGCTCCTGGCATATTGTAGATAGCCGCTTGGTGATGTTAAGTTTCTCCAGTATGGATTCATTAGTTCTCATGGTGGTCCATAGGAACAGTAACAACAACAAGGACAGATAACTTTAATAAAGTTAATTTTTAACTGCCTTCAGGGAAATTCAAGAGCTGAAATCTGACCAAGTAGATTGGGTGAAGGAGACCACATCCCTTGTGTACAAGTTGCTGGGTGAAACTCCACCACATGGCAAGCAGTTTGCGGAGTGCGTCAAACATATACTGAAGAGAGAGGAACACTGGAACAGCTGGAAGAATGATGGGTGTCCAGGTAAAGAATATACTTAGTTGAGCGTTTTGTTTTGATGCCAAAATGTTACTGACATTATGGTTCTGCAGTTCTGATTCTCCAATAGAAGTTACGATATCTGCTGGTTTGTCTCCCTGCCGGGAAAACCTTGTGACCAATCATTCTATGACTGTGCTAGCTAAATAGCAACACCTGTGCCACACCATAGTGGTGTAAACAGAGAGATAGTCATATTGGATAATCATAACCAGCTAACAACCGTAAACTAATATCACTTCTTAAAAAATAAAAATATTTAAGACCCTTATATATTGTCTACACTTTTTCATTTGGTTAGTATACACGACTTAGAAACTAGTGATAGTACTTACATCTACTAAAAAAACAACATAAACTATTCATTACTACGGCATGTAGGCGTATCCAATGTCCCAGTATGGGGCTGTCGCACCTATCAGCTATAGTTTCCAGGATGCTTTTAGGGCTGGCGCATAATGGAAGCGCAACGCTTGCGCAAGATGGCGTGGAAGCCATCTATTTTCGCCTCGGCAGATATGCCGGAAGCACTGCAGTACAGCGGCAACCCCATCAACACCCTGAAAGCATTATTGTATTGTATACCCAGAACGCTGTATGCCCTCTGTGTGTAGTTGACCAACACACTGCTTGTACAGAACGACTGACAGTATGCTGCAAATAGTGTAAACTTTACTTCAGTCGTGCATTTTGCAATTTGCAAACCAACATATTGCAGCAGACAGCCAACGCCCTGCGCTGCCCTTTTACTGTATATAGCTACCCTTAATTACCCTTTGAGCTAGAAGTTTGATATTGCAAATTGGAACATCCAATTTGTATGCAAAGCTTTAGTTATTGGTTATTTTTTTTTTCAGTTTAGCTCTGGTTCCTTCCAGCTGCAAATATTTATTGCATGATTGTTAGTTAATAGAGGAGGTCGTGGCTAAGTAATAACAGCCGCAGGGGTCGATCCAAAAGGTTAAGCTACGCTTGTCGGGGTTGATCCGTGGATGGGTGACCATCTTTACATACCGAGACTCCTCCTTAGCTCGGATAGCACGTTAAGCCGTTGATCCCGGCTATCATTCGATCTTTGACAGTCGTTACGGGTCGTCCGAAGCCCGAAACTCGTGACAACCAGTCTTACCAAGGGGTATCGTATTAGCAAGTTATTAGGTTGTGGAGGTCAGAATGGCAGTCGCCCCATGTAAAATACTGATATTCAGCTGCATCCGATAAGACTGGAAGCCGGCCCCAACATAGTTGGGAAAAGGCTAGACAGATTGGTATTATTTATTATTAACTAGCGACCCGGCCCGGCTTCGCACGGGTATGTATTATACATATAAACCTTCCTCTTGAATCACTCTATCTATTGCTGAAAACTGCATTAAAATCCGATGAGTAGTTTAAAAGATCTAAGCGAACAGACAGCGGAAGTGACTTCATTTTATACTATGTAAAGATTAATAGTTTATTTTTTCGTTTTGATAGAATTCCAGAAGCCCAAGCCTCCAGTTCAGGTAGAATCCACAGATGAAGTGAAAAAGTCTCGAAAACGTCGCCGCCCTGTAGGAGATATTATCAAAGAGTATGAAGGACAAAACAAGTCCTATATGGGAAAGTAAGTTAATTTTTTGTCTGAACTGCACCCTTAACACACGATCAATCATAATCTGAATCATTTTGAAGAATATTGTTAATCTAGTAAATAACACAATGAGACTAAGCGTATGATGAGACGTAGGTGACGCAACACAGCACAGTACAGATTTTCCAGGGTAGGGCAGGCGAGGCAGCCATAGACCGCGAGTGCATGCTGCGACACAGCTACACAGACACATTCGCGTCCTAGCTAGTACAAACAACAGATGGCTGTGCTGCGTTACCTGCGTCTCAGCAAAAAAACAAGTGACGTACTGCACGCGTCGCTCAGAAATCTGTGCCGGTTCTGCAACGAGACGCAGAGCAGAACAGACACATGTCTGCGGCGCACGTGCCTGCGCCACAGCGTTCGCAGCTGTCAGTACGTTGATGCATTACAAAATCTGCTCTGTCCTGCGCTGCGTGGACCTGCGACACTTGCGTCTTAACATACTCTTCCTGATAAATAATAAACCTAACCATATAATGTAGATAGTGTACATCCTCCATTAAATTCTATAACTATATTTTATATTAACGGTAATATTACTTTGAATCTTATGTCTACCTAATAAAACTTATTTTCATTTATATCTTTATTTTCCAGCAATGAACTGACGAAACTATGGAATTTGTGTCCTGACAATCTTGCAGCGTGTCGGAACAAAGAGAGGAACTTCATGCCTTCACTGGGTATGTACTTATAGCCAAGAAATGGGACAGCACCCAATCCGACATTCGCGGAGAGAGATCAGAAGGAGAGTTTGCTCTCCTTCTGATCTCGCGCCCGTAACAACGGCTGAAACTGCGCATTTCGCTTAGGGAGTAGGCCCCCAGGCGCTTACAGTCTCCCAAGATATGTGCTCTAACAGGCCCTGCACAGAGGGGTTCCGGATTGGTCTTTTCAGAGGTAACGGTGTGGGTTCCATGTGTAGATGGTGACCACCGGGGTGGTTTTAGTGAGGTAGGAATCCCACACTCCCAGGTCTTTTCCCCAGAGCCCGCCCGGGCGCCTTTTGAAGGTATCACCCTGTCAACAAAAAAAAACCCCCCAGGCGCAGGACCAACAGCTTACCGTGCGCACCGGGGCAAGCGGGTGTTACACCGGCAACTACCAAACTCCGGGATGTTACTAAAAAAAAATCTAATGAAATAACCCAATAACACTGCCCGACCCGGGAATCGAACCCAGGACCTCGCGCTTGCGACCACGAGACCAACGGGGCAGTCAGTAATATAAATAGGATGTTGATTTAATTTCTTCCTACTATTCAGAGTCTTACATGGTCTGTCCCGCGTCCGAGTCGTCAGCATCTCGCACGTCTAACGGCGGCTGGGGCTGGCGCGCACTGCGCCTGCTCGCGCGACGCTCGCCGCATTTCTTCGTGCATACCAACAACCCTATAGGACGACTGCCGGATTACTTGATGGCTATGGTGAGCAATGCTGTGCATGTAAGATAACTGTTCGTGTGATCATGTTGTATGTATTAAGCGTAGACGCGAAGATGTAAGGACAGCTTACAAAAACATGAAACATAAAAAAGACGTTTATAATTTATTTATTTATTAAAGAACACCAACAGCATATACATTAAACATTGTTACAAAAGTATTTAGGAAACCTGTAGCTTATGTATACACAAATAGGCGTACATAACATTTAAAGAAAAAGCATTGGACGGAAGCTGCTTATAGATTAAAAGTAAAATCTTAACATAGTTGATAAACTGTAATAAAATGAAATACAACATAATACAAATGAATGAAGGGCATGAACATAACACATATAATTCAAATACATAATTCTACTTTAACAGAAATTATGTGTGTAAAATATTATTTATAAATTTTCAAATAAGAAGTCTAAAAGTGATCAACTTTTTCTTTTAGTCAACTGCATGTCTAAGTATAGCGCATTTATGTCGTACAAGTAAAGGCGTTCAAGCGGTTGACTACGTAGCTACGTGGTTAGGCTGCCAATCTGTAGAATCGGTGATCATTTTGGTATCCAAAAACAGTTTGAACCCCATCTTAGTTGTTATTGAAAATTAATGGCAGTAGTTACGGGACACAAATCCCGAAAGTCTGACAAAAAGTCTAACCTTGAATTGTTGGGTATATGGGATCTGTGGAGACTGGTGTCGTATGATTTTCACCTACTACCCCCGTACGTAGGATTGTGCTGTCTAGCCAAAAATTTAATTTAGAAAAAAAAACTTGATTAAATATCCCTTTTTACAGGTGGATCGCGTGACTCGCGAAGTAGCCGCCAACGCAGCTGCCAATGCTAATGGAGAGTTCTCTAAGAATCATAACGACAAGGCAATGAAACAGGTAAAGTAAATACTATTTACAAGATAACTCTGAAGTTAGGTAAGCTTGTTTAGTTTGCTAAACAGATTTTCTATGAAAAATATTAGAAGACAAAAAATGTATAGGTTTAAAGAAACTTTATTCTCAAAAAAGACATAATTATGTCACTTACTTGAGAACAATACTAGAACTGCTAGAACTTACATAAATTATAGTTTAACCGACACCGCTGTACCGTGACTGTTGATGAATTAGCGGTGGGACGCTGTGAGCGTTGACGAATGAGCGGCCTGCACTGCCCCCGTCTCGCCGCCCATGACCTTAGGCGCGGTACAGCGATCAAACTAAAAACAAACGATACGCAATGATATACTGACTAAGTTGAGTTTTAAATGCATTGAAAGAGTAGATTTCCTATACTAGAGATCCATCACACTCCCTTAAAGTTAACTTTATAAGAACTTGGAAAACGTAATTTAACCGATAATGGTAATGGTGGTAATGAGTGATTAATTCGACGACGACGACACGGTTGGCGCAGTGGCTGAGCGATCGACTGCTGCGCAACGTGTCGCGGGTTCGATCTCCGCACGGAACAAATATTTGTATGATCTGCAAGTAGTTGTTCCGGGTCTGGGTGTTAGTGTATGTGAGTTTCTATGTTTGTAAACGCACCCACGATACAAGAAGAAATTCTTAGTGTTGTTAATATTTTTCAAAGAATTTCTCTAAAACAGCACCAATAAATAAGTTTAGGTAGGAATATAAAGTTTCTGCCTACCCCCATGGGTCGAAGGCGTGAGGATAAAAAGTAGCCTATATCCCTCTCCAGGTTAAGGTCTAACCCTGTGCCAAATTTTATCCAGATCTGTTCAGCCGTTAACTTTCACATTTATAATATTAGTAGGATAATTCGGATATACGTATGTACAAGTTTGTATGGAGATTGAAACAGGTAATTTACTGAAAATATTAAAATGGTATAATTAATATAATTAATTATCCTCTCAATATAAAAATATATCGGTCACCGTAAGATTATGACAACCGTTACTTTATAATCTATGTATTGGTATGTTTGCCGTTAGATTATAAACTGTCGAAAAATTGTGAACTGGGTGAAATGGGTTAGGTTAGAACCGTGACCAACCGCGCGCGAGCCGAGCGAGCGGTGCCGCAGCAGCGGCCGGCTAGGGAGGCTATTTAGTATAATATTAGCTATTAGCGCAAGGTGCGTTACGACGCAAGCAAGTTTGATACCAGTTCTCAATTTGTCTGTTTCCCATGGATAGAACTATCGAAAAATAATGCGTTAAAATTGTAACCGGTTTGTTGCAGTTCAAAAATTTTTCGACAGTTTATAATCTAACTGAAATAATACCAATAGATTATAAAGTAACAAAGTTCATAATTATACGGTGACATATTATCCAACTTGTTTAACTTTAATTTATAATTTGTATTATTTTTTCAAGGCAACTCTTATAAGGGCTTTGCTTTGCGCTTGTAATAAAAGTTATAATAAAAATCACGTCTAATTTCTAATGGTGGCATTTGATATTTCAATTTCTTACAGGCCACAGATACCTGGAATACTGTAATGTACCTAATATTAATATTTTCTACTTTTATCATTGTTTAAATGTACTGTTATTAGAGTGAGCTTTGGTTCAGATGGTTGTGTGTAACTAAATGACCAATTTAATTAGACAAGTCTGTTGTGACCTCAACAGTGAAATTTTCGATATTTTGGGTAAGAAAGACAAATGCGGGCGGAGAAGCCACAAAGTGGTAATGAGTTTTCTTGAAATGACATTCACTAAGTGACAGCACTGAATCGTCAGGTCTGGATACCTGTCAAAAGTGCCTATATTTTCTTTAGTCCTGAATAATGAACGAATGAATGAAACGAATGTTGATGGTCATCATATATTTGGAAATGGAAGACCTCTTGTCAAAGTGGCGCCAACGGGTGGCGAGAATTATCATGAAAACCCTCATGGTTGTTATTTGCAACTACAAACATGTAATTTTCTTAATTATGTGCAATAACATGTTAGTTTCTTAATTATTTGCAATAACATGTTAGTTTCTTAATGATGTGCAATAACATGTTAGTTTCTTAATTATGTGCAATAACATGTTAGTTTCTTAATTATTTGCAATAACATGTTAGTTTCTTAATTATTTGCAATAACATGTTAGTTTCTTAATTATGTGCAATAACATGTTAGTTTCTTAATTATTTGCAATAACATGTTAGTTTCTTAATTATTTGCAATAACATGTTAGTTTCTTAATTATTTGCAATAACATGTTAGTTTCTTAATTATTTGCAATAACATGTTAGTTACTTAATTATTTGCAATAATATTTTAGTTTCTTAATTATTTGCAATAACATGTTAGTTTCTTAAAAAATGGGAAAACTGTAGGCGCAAAGTTGACTAATCGGCATTTAACAAAAACACAATATTGGTCTACCTTGTGTCAAGCTTACAATTTATATTAAGCTCTGTTCACTTCACGTTTAAACGCACTCATGCTTTCACATTCCTCAACATTAGGAAACTATAACCCCTGAATTCTCAAAAGCAGCTAAATTTTAAAGCTTACGCTATCACTGACATAGTCAAGGTAAATTTTAAGATCATGCCATACCTCACCGGGCCGCCACGGCGACGTCGCCAGGTCGCACTGCCAATTAAATGTATACGGTTATACAGGGCAATTTGACATTTTAAAATGAATTAAATAAAAATACAAAATGATAAATTACTCGAAAATGGTTGCCATTTGCATAGGGGTCATAAGAGCGTTCATCCGTAAAGTTGGCAACGTCGCAAATAGCTATCAAATATTTACCTGTTTTGATTAATTTGGCAATATTACTGTATGGAAATATGAAATATCGTATAATGATTATGAAATGCAATAATTAATATCGTAACACCGAATACTGTTTTAGATGTAAAGTAAGTATTTGGAATGCCTTTTTTTACACCTTTATCGGTTGCAACATCAAATTCAGTGTTTTAATTGCAATTTTTATATTAATTATTACATTTCATAGTCAATATTTTAGTTCACTAGTTAGCCATATTTCTTATTTCCATACAGTAATATTGCCAAAGAAATCAAAACAGCGAATATTTGACAGCTATTTGCGACGTTGCCCACTTTCTGTCTAAACGGTCTTAAGGGTTAATTTTGGTTGCAAATGACCTCTCTTACATCCCCATATACATGAATTTCCGACATATTCTGTAGTGGGTGACTCACCTGGTGACGCAGCTGACCATACAAGTAGTTGGCGACGCGACCGTGCGCCGCCATGGTGTCCCGGTGATGTATGGCACTTAAAGTTAAGTGTCCTGAATTCGGGGGTTACTTAGTTACACTACAACTTGTACTTGCAACCATCTGAACTAGAGCTAAATGTATAAAAATGGTTGAAATATATAACAAACTAATAATACTGTCGATATTGTAGGAGAATACCGAGGAGGACATTACAGAGGAACAGATGGAAGCGGACCTCATAAAGGAAGGAGACGCCAATGATATTGAACAGGTAATGAAACTTCTTTAAAGGGAGTAAGCGCGCAAACTGTTACCACGAATTCAGCACATGATTCTTAGACTACACAGCGTACAAATGTTGAATCGGTTATTTAAAAACGCGCTAATATACTACGGCCAAAACAGTGTTTTTTTTTTTTTTGAAATCTTGAAGTATATTTACGCTTTGTCTAGAATCACATTGTACTGAGTTTATGGGAACAGTTTTCGCTTCGATGTTTGGTGTAAAAGACTAATCCTGTATAACATTGTGGCGGCACATGCGAACTACGCATCACACTGACGTCACGCAAAATCGTTCATCGCGCAAGCAGGGTTTACCGCGTGACTAGCATATACAAGGTGTCAGAGACATCGACGCGAAAACTGTTACCGTGGATGCAGTACATGATTCTAAACCCCCCTGCGTTAAAATTTTTCGTCGGTTGTTAAATAAAAAGACAGCTGTTTCATAGAAAAGTGCAATAACTACGCGGTTTTTTTTTTTAATAACCGATGTTACATTTTAACGCAGGGTTAAGAATTATGTACTGCATCCACGGTAACAGTTTTCGCGTCGATGTCCCTGCCACCCTGTATATAACGTCCCGACATCAATCGTCGGGCAGTTGCCCACCAGACACAACACGGAGGATGCTCCGTGCAGACCAGCGCGACGCAACTCGAACAATACAATTACGAAGAAATCTTCACGGTATAACAGTAACCGGTGTCGCGTCGCGCTAGTCTGTACGAAGCTTAACTCCAACCACAGACACCACATAATAACATCAATATTAACAGTCACCATTCTTATAGGTGCCAGATTCAACCCACGCTTCCGAAGAAGACTACGAAAAAACAGCCCGCTCTCGAGTAACAATGATATCACCTTCACAACTCGAAGCATTATCAACAAAACTCACAGATTGGAAAAAGCTAGCCGCCAAACTTGGCTACAAAGCTGATGAAATACAATTCTTCGAGACAGAAAACGCTACAGACTCAGCAAGAGCCAAGAACATGCTCCAACTATGGTTCGATGATGACGAAGACGCGTCAGTAGAAAATCTCCTGTACATCATGGAAGGGTTAGAAATGGCGGATGCGTGTGAAGTACTGAAAAACGCTAAATGACATCCGAAAAAACATAGAAGTAAGGGGAAGATATTACATTTATTCTTATAGATTTATTTTTTGTTTTATTTAATTACGGTCAACGTAAATGTTGTTAGGCTGCGTTCCGAGTTACACTGTAATCGATTTGAGCGTGCTAACACCTGTACTGAATCAACGTGAGCACGATAACGATGTTCCGTGAATCGTCATAGATGACGTCATGAAATACGCAATCTGACATAGAACCCGACACTGACCTGCAAATTGCAAACAACATGAGAAAATTTGAATTTAACGAGCTACCTTAGCGCATCCCCCTTAAGTGGAAATATGCGCGAACCAGGGATTGAAAGCGGTTATGGTTAAAGGTTAAGATACCTCAAAAATATACCGGTACCGGTTTAAACCTTTACACGATTTCGGTACCGAAAAACAAGACGACGCGGCGTGGGTGCGCGGGTGGGTCGAACTTGTGTATTTTAGTACTTCTATCGAAATATACCGCTAAGCATTTCCAACCTCAAAATTCCGGTAAGTACTGAAAAAAATACCGGTATCGAAATATTTAGGTAACTCTTATTTAACGGTATGACGTCATACCGAAATTTAAAGGTACCTTAATTTTTGGGTAATTCAGTCCCTGGCGCGAACACACGTCATAGGAATCATCTCTTGCACACTATTTTAATTGTGATTTAGTTGTTTATCAATGAGAAAAAAACTGCTCGAGCATTTTGCTGCCCTGTCTGCGCTGACCTTAAATGGACTTACACTAGCCGTTAATTCGCTGGTGGTTCTTGTCTGTTTAAGTGTATACATAAATGGTTAAATAAATAATTAAATGACAGAATTAATTACATTCTTACCGAATACTGTTTGTCCACCAGCCTTGGAGTCTAAGCACTGAATACGGCGTATTCCGCATTTTAGATATGAAGTTACAAGTACGCGACGGGCTCGTCTTGTCGGGCCAATTCAGTGAGCGTAATGTAGTCAGAAGATATAAGAGTTAGGCAATGGAAAGAGAGGCAACTTCTAGGTGAATATAACTGTACGCTGTGCGACCTGAATTGCACTTTACTGTGTCGTAGCAAGAGTCGCTTTTTATTTAAATAATTTTGCGGAGTTAACCATCTGTACTAATCAGTTAGTGACAGGGAACCGATTACCTACGTATCACCACACTTGTCGCATTAAGTTCGACGCGGTGTCGAGTCACGTCGTCCGAACCGAAACGAGGCGAATGACGTCTCTTTCGCTTTTATTTCTTAGACATTTTTACCGGCTCAAGCCGATTTCGCATCGATAAATGTGGTCACTCACTAAACGGAAGATAATGCTGCTGGATAGCAGCAGCAACGTTGCAGTTTGGGGGAAATAGACAGTCATGACACCATTCAGTGGCGGATTCAAGATTATCGTTTGGTTTTAGTGTTTACTTTGCGAAAACATACCCCATGTTTTCGCAAAGTAAACACTATAACAGCACCACAACATTTCATTTTGCTTAACGCAAGCCTTCTCGGATTAATGTTCGCAAATTCCTCAATGACTTCGTTAGGTGGTAGACTACCAGAGATATCAGGGTGCCAAACCGAGCAGCATGAGTAGCAGAATGAGATGGTACATAAGTAAACAAAAATATTATAGAAAAAACACTTGAAAACCTATGACTTATCCTTCAAATCAAATCAAATCAAATCTTTATTTGTGAACATAAGTACAAAAAGATGTTATTTATACATTTTAGCTGATCTGTATGTTCGGCCAATAATCGGCATACAAATATAATATTAGTAAGCAGGTTATTTTTACTATCATAATGAATAAATTCTAGGATAAAAGAAATGAAGCAATTGAAAAATGTCATGAGCCGCATGAAATAAAGTAATTGAATTATATTATTAATTATTAAGAATGTCAAAGAAAAAGAGAGAGAAAGAAGAGAAATAGAGAGAGGGTTAAGAGTGTCCTTAAGTGGATAATTGATGACAATTGTACTTTAAGCAGACTAATGCTTGCTAAAAAGTTTAATTATATTCATATCTTTATTTGCATTCCATAATGTAGGTATACAGATGTTATAATGGCTTAGAGCTAAGGTACAATTACGGACCCTGTCGGGCACAGCAAAAAGTATAAAATAAATTCTTAATAAAAATAAAAAATAAATTGAAAGAAATTAAATTAAAAGAAAAATAAAAAATTAAGTAACAACCAACAATTTTTTTATATATTCTTAACATTATTTGATAAGTGTAAGTGTGGTGCATAATAATTATTTGTTAAGGTCAATTTTATTAAACATATATGATAATATAATATTTATCTATTTATTTATGAATTGTATCTATACGACTAACTGTATATGGTGCCTGTTTGTATTAAATCATTTTTTTTTGTCTTGTATGTATTCGTTCATAATTAGAATAACATCAGGTTCACTTTAAGATTTGTCACAGAAGAACTCAGATGCTTTTGGGGGCTTGAGCCCCTTAGCCCCCCTGGATCCGCTACTGACATCATTAATACCATACCTGACCTACGACGGGTAAGTCAGTGTTTCTTTGTTACGTTGTGACTTGATATATTCAAATGTAGGCTCGCAAAGTGGGTTATGGTAATACGACACATAATTTCTTTGTAGAAATGGATTTGGTATTCTATGTCAATATGTTTTTTTACGAATTGGCATTAAAGACTTTAAATACGGTAGCGGTCGTGGACCAGAAGTATCCAGGTTTATCATCATAGATTCACGCCTTCATCATATGGGGACAAGGAATATATTCTCCTTCTTTTCGGGTTTCGTTTTGGTAAGTGACTAACCTGGTGTCAGAGTTTAAAAGCCGCCCATGAGCCTCTGACTTGGCTCCACATGCCGTTGAGAAATATCACTCAGGCTTGCCGGTTTCCTCACGATGTTTTCCTTCACCGTTTTTGAAGCAAGTGATAATTATACAATACGCACATGAATCCGAAAAGTCAGAGGAATAAGGAATATATAATATTTTATAGTTATATATATTCAATATAACTACTCTCATACGAGAGGGTAGGCGAAAACTATATAACGCCACCATGCAGCAGCAACGCTCCTGACACTTCTTTTGCATACACGAACACCGATTGCGAGTACTACGTCCCAGACCTTTGTAAAGTTCATCGCCAATAACGTCACTATATACTCCTAGGGCGTTCCCTCCCGGTGTTTCAACTCACATCTTCCAAGTTTGATCCCCAGAAAGAAATAATTATTAGAACAGTGCCTGGTGGTCCCCGATCATTATAAAACTTAAATTGTAATTGCGAATCCTAACTGCTGTTAGAGAAACAATGCCACCGTCCACTGCTGCGTTCTACTAGAGATCCCGAGTGCAACCCTTCCACATGTGCTGAGGATGGCCAGTATGGAGGTTTTAGCCAGGAGTTCGGCTAAACCCAATGGATACGTATGAGTTACCTGTAGGTAAGTAGCGATCTAGCGTAAGCTGCCTCCCTAGCCTTTTTCCAACTATGTTGGGGTCGGCTGCAGCTGAATACCGGTATTTTATATGGAGCGCTGCCTATCTGACCTCCACTGTTTCTGAGTAATACCCCGTGGTAAGACTGGTTGTCAGACTTTCGGGCTTCTGATGACCCGTGACAACTGTCAAAGATCTACAAATGACAGCCGTGGCCATCCGAGGCAAGGAGGGGTCTATAAGTAAAGATGGTCACCCAACCGCGGCAAGATCGATCAACCCGGGCGGCTGTTATAACTTAGCCACACGTAAGTATAATGGAGTTAACTACCTATACCAGCTGAGATAAAAAAATATGTGAATACCTAATATTTCAAGTACAAAATGAACACATTCAACTCCCGAAAGCATAATACGATTTATGTTTCCTCATGATGGTGCTACATGTACTTATTTAAGTTCTTACAGTAGTAAAATGTTGCCTTACACAAATATTTTCCTATATTAGGCATCCCGCAATGATTTATAAAATCATTCAACAATGTCGGTCGCTCCGAAATTATAACTTGCACGCATTTCCTCATCCCGACTGACTCACGATGTGCCCAAAACAGAACTTATTACTTACAAAATTGACCATTTGTCTCAGCTGGGCGAAACCAGACCTTAGTATGGACAAATAAGGCTGGTTTTAACTGCTTGTGTAAGTTTGCAACACTCCAGCGTTTCTAATTTAAACTGAGCCATCGCGTCTCCCTCTTTTCCTCGATTTTCAGAAGAAAATGAAGTAGTCTCCATGTAGGAGGGGGATCAACGTACTGTAGCCAAGTTTTACCGCCGCTGCGGTGTTTACAGAATCGCGGAATAGTCGTTGCACCGAAATTAGTTCGAAACGAATGCGTCAATGGGCAGTCGGGACGCACTAGTGTTGCGCGCGCGGTCGATCCTAAAATATTTATATTTTTATGATTCGATATGCGACTAGAGAATTTTATATTAAAAATATAACGGGGTAGAGTTTGGCGCTGCTGTGACGTGCGTTTGCGCAAGGGTGGCGCTTTGCTGTGGAAAGGATATACTTAGTGATTTGTTCGGATACACCTGTAAGTAGTTTATATGTTGTAGTTTTTGTGCTTTAGTTACATCGATCATCAAGGGAATAAGGAATCATTTTGAAGAAAAACTTCACCTCTGGCTGGAGTTGTATGTTGATATTTTTCAATTGTTGCATGACCGGCCCTACATTATAGTGCATATTTTTCTCAACTTTGTATCCGCTTTTCCAATCTACATAAACAAAGAAAATCTACGAAATTATTAGCTGCAAAAATTTCCGTGCGTCGTCGTTTATTTTAGATGATAAATCTGAAGCTGCTCTCTCACCTACATTTTTGTTTGCAACATTTATTTTGGTTGAAAGTTTGAAACATCATAATATAAATCATGCCAGGCGCAATAATTCTACTGAAATAAAGCTCTGAAACGGTTATTCTTGTCTGTTTCAGCACTTTCAATAGGCATGCAGGGCCGTAAACTTTTATGACGATGTGATGTGATCTCACTAAATACCAAATGTATGTTTTACAGATTTTTTTTATATTTAAGATCATATTCATATCCTCATGCATAGTTGCCTTGGCCAGTGTTTTAGTTTTTTAATTACGATGCCAAAGATAATTTTCTTTCATCTTTCTTTTTAAAGCGCAGGAAGGAAAATGTGCAGCCTCGTGTAATAAGCTTTATGGTTTAATAAAACCTTGCTGTTAATTTTTTATCGTAATTTTACTGGGACACATCGTAAATCCTTTGAAGGGAATAGCTCAACGCATGATACGAAAACTACGACTTCAACATTTACCTTCTTGCCATTCGACTTTAAAACCCAAAAAGCCGTCGGAATATTAAATAAGATGGTCTAGCCCTGTTAGGTACCTACCTACTCTAGATTTTCTTTTTGAAAACACAAACTGCAGTCTTGTAGTTCCTAACCATAAAACCTCGTAACCCACGGGCGATTTTTCGCGCCCTCGATTTTCAACGCACTGGGATGCGCTCTGTTCTATTCTCAACGCTCGCCAAAGCGCGCCACAAAAAAAATCGCCGTTTAAAAAAATCATCCGTGGGTTTAAAAGACTTGACCACAGATAATATTTATACTGTGGCGTGACTAACATGGCCATTGGATATTGAGAACTTAGTAGGTAAGGTCCAGCGCATTACACACACTTTCGGGGAATTCGCAACCACGTATTTCCCCATTGATAAAAGGGAAAATTATCACGTCTGCCGAAGGTTGTGTAACTCTATCCGCTCATGTAGGACATTAACTTGGCACAATTTATGTTTGAATCACGACTCTGACATGAACATTGATAGACAATACTACAACAACTGATAACTATACAAACTTATACTAGGCAGTTAGACTTACTGCGCCCGCGGCTTTGCCTCGTGACTGTGTATTCTTTTGGTGGCATTTTATGTGAATACGAAGGGAAACGTGAAGTCACAGTATATTCCATAGATGTAAGTACTATTTATATAAGTATTCGAAAGAAATTAATTCACTGACTGTGGTTTTTAGGATACCGTAGGCAAATGTCAATAAAGGAACCCTTATTACCTATCCTACTAATATTATAAACGCGAAAGTTTGTGAGTATGGATGGATGTATGGATGTTTGTTACTCTTTCACGCAAAAACTACCGAACGGATTTGGATGAAATTTGGCACACAGATAGTTTATAACCTGGATTAACACATAGGATACTTTTTATCCCGATATTCCCACGGGATCGATAATTATGCGAGTGAAACCGCGGGGCGCTGCTAGCTGCTTATATATTCGAAAGATGAATCCACTGACTGGTTTTCGGGTTCCGTAAGCAAATGTCAAAACAGGAACTTTTATAATTTCTATTTGTCCGTTCGTCTCATTGCCGTCCTTTTGTCACAGCCACTTTACTCGGAGTCTATTGGCACTATAGATATGAAATTCTAAAGGTACGTGTATTCTATGAACAGCACATTACCTTTGGTGTAGTGAAATGACCACACTGGGAACGAAACTAAGTTCGTTTTGCTTCGCTCATGTAGCTACCGCGTGTTTGCATACTTCGGTTCACACCGAATAACAGCTCCCGCAGTCAGGCGGGACGACGCGACTGGTTTATAGGATTATCCTGTATTATTTAGGCGCCTGTTTACAGAATCCTTTAGCTTCGTTCGCAGTCTGGCCTTTGCTAAATAGGTGGGCTTAAGCGGGTGGGATACCGTTGCATAGAATAGTTAAAGTTAAAATAATATTGATATTTATGTAGGCACTATACCTACTTATGTGATAGGTACCTACCTAATACAGTACGACACAATTTAGATGTAAGTAGCATAAATTTGAGAATTTTCATTCATTCATTCATTTAAATTTTACGTGTAGGTATTTGGTTATATGACTTAACCAGTTATTCAGTTTTCGTAAAGATCATTTTCACCGAAAACAGTAATAAAGCTAGGTGATTTTGAAGGCGCACTTAGTTCGGATGGTGATCGGTTTTACTAAATACAATAGACGACGTATATTTAGTAACCTAATCCGCTATAGAACCCTGTAAGAAATCGACCCGTGTTTCAACTCTAACGAGGCATCCTCAGGATGACGATTGACTTGTTGCGAACCCGGACACGACGTGTTACTACGTCAAGCGCCGAGAACAGTAACACTGGGCTCGGCGCCTCGTTGAGAGGTGAAACACGTGTCATATTTCTTACAGGGTTCTCTACGACTCTTTAAGAACAGTTAAGCGGATTAGGTTACTAAACATATGTCGTCTATTGTATTTTATAATGGATTTCCGCAAAGTCACGCCTGAGTCAATTAACTACCGGTTTTACCAATTTTGCCGGTGCATCTAAGTTATATTGTACTGTAGGTATCTACGAGTACATATTGGTATCGAAATACCCATGGCCCCATAAATAATTGCGGTAGGATGTGTTAAGGAAACTCTTAAATTTTCGTAATTATAAAAAAAAAAATGCAAATTCGTTGGTTTTAAGAGAAACATTGATTTTGCGTGAAGTCGAAACATCTGCTTTTCAACCCATTTCACCTTAAGCCGCAAATAGCTGTCCTTTATATGATAGGGATAAAGTGCCGCTAGCGGCACTCTCGAAGACATAGGAGCTTAAAGTGTCGGTTGTTTGCTTGATATGGCTTCTAATAGGCAATATTATGCATAAATATATCATAGGATACAATCAGGTAGGCAAATTAGTAACAATTTTTTTTTTTTTTTTAAATATGTACATACCTAATGCTTATAAGTATCGCCGGAACGGAAAGAATAACCGTTATATCCTTGCACACGGTAATGTAACTTAATTTATGATTTTTTAAGTCAGAGACCCATGGGCGGCTTTAAAACTCTGACACCAGCTTAGTCACTAATTACGCGAAAAGAAGAAAAGTGAAAAAAAAACTTTAAGTCATACCTACTTACATGTTTTTTTAATTAGTTATGCTTACCCCGTCTATCTATTCCTTATGATACATTTCCAACACCATTTTCCGCTTTTTTTCCGAAGTCAGCGCCGCCGGCAGCCAATTCAGCAACCAGCGCTGGCAACTAATTCGGGACACGGCGCCGGCGCGATCTGAAGCACTTCCTAATTATTACCTTTATTTTATTTTTTGTTATGGCGGCAATAGAAATACACATTCTCTGAAAATTTCAACTGTCTACCTATTACGGTTCATGAGATACAGCTCGCTGACAGAGAGACGGACGGACGGACAGCATAGGGTTCCGTTTGGCACCCTTCGGGTACGGAACCCTAAAAACAAAATATTAAACCTCGCTCCAGAGAAACCTCACCTACCCTAGTAGTGTAAAAAACAATACAAGGGGGTGAGGTTTCTCTGCAGCCCACTGTACCTACCTAAGTAAGTATACTTACCTAACGAAAATTTGAAAGACAAGTGTGCCCAAAGGTTTTGGGTGGATGAAATTATACATTATGATGGTCGCCACGTCATGTCAAACAAAACAAGCTAAGATTAGCAATAATAAAATTAAAATATTATTAATTTCCACATTTAACAGCTGACAATAAACCTGATTACGTTCCTCGAATGTCTGTTAACATACCAGGACATCAAAGAACAAGAGAAGCATATGAAGCACATCGGTATTCTAACAACTGCACTAGTGTTGAGAAATCGTTAAAGACTTAAAGGCCGGGCCAATGGACCGCGAAATTAAGACATTTGCAACAATTGAGTCACTGGGTTCTTGGAGTTTGCAGGTAGCTATAGGTTCTGGGAACTGGGAATCTGGGATAAGATGACAAAATTCAGACATATATACAAAATAAATAACCCTTGCATGTATTGCGAAGTCGGCTTCCAGCTTCCTTTGTCGTCTACTTTTTGATGGCTCGATTGGCGCTGTGGCTGTGTGTGTGCAGAATCGTTTGCAGACGTGCTGATTCTAGGTTGTCGTGTGCATGTGAATTTGCGTCGCTTATAGATTGTAGAACTACCTAATCCTAAAGAAGTCATAAGAAAGATCTGCTATTGATAGATGAATTGATCAAACATCGACTTAACATGTATCAAATTCATCTATTCAGAGAGAGCAAATATGTGGGATGATGCTGCCCATTATGCTCCTGTCAACGTCCTCCCACGGATACCGGGAGATATATAGTTCGATACACCGATCAATATGTACGTATCTTAGACACACATGGCTAACACTCTTTATGATGCTATATTAATCCAACGTTTCCACTATTTATTTTACCCACATTCCTTCCATACAAAATGGTTCTGCTCAGCCCCATAAACCAACGAAAGCAAACCAAGAGCCGACCAGACGCGAAAAAACTAAATAAACACAATATACGCGTTTCATCGCGTACTAAAAGTGCTGGTATAAGCTATAAAGAGTATTAAAACTAGGGCAGATAGGATACACTGTAGAGAAAAACTACTGATACATATTTCTCTTAATACATATACAAACAAACATCCGTCAATGCCGCGCTGCAGACTGAATTTCAGCAGCCCATTTTTCAGACGGTTTTCTCAGTGTATATTTTAGTCATGTGGGGCGCCATGGGCGGTAAACATCTCAGTAGGTACTATGCTACTTTTGTGCATGAGAATAACTTTAGTTTGGTTTACTTTGCGACGAGTGGGCTTTGACTACGAACAGCGCACTCCATCAGTCTCGCGGCTGTAAGAAGTGATTGAAATATATATTATACGATGAGTTGCATTACCAATGGACCTGCCAACTCTATATAAGGGATTCACCTCTCAAACTCTCAATATAATCATAGTTACGAAAATGTTCATCAACTCAGTTCGACACATTAGGTACACACGGCTACACATCAAGCTATACATTTCCAATAAAGGCTGATCTCGCATTATATAGGATTTCCGTGGAATGCGAGGTCAGCTTATACCGGAAATGTATAGCTTGATGTGTAGCCGTGTGAACCTACTTTAATAGCTAACCGCAAAAACTTGTACCGTACCTATCTCAATCCCAATATTAGTAAAATGTTCCTATAAGTTTGGTAAGTCATAAATCTGAAGAAATATCCTATAAAAACCGGGCAAAAGTTGTGTAGAAACACAAACTGGGTTGTTCTTATACCCCATTGAAGATAAATACTAAAGCTCCCCATGTGTTCACAACGATTTATCTTCATACGTCATCACTGCTTTCAACTATTTGCAAGTGTCAGGGGCAAGTCGGGTAACTAGTTACCAGTGTAGGTACGCAGAAATAGTTACGATGTAGTGTATAAGTATAGCGACATTTTGAAAAAAAACAAAAGTCAACTTTATTTCTAGAAATGCCTACTGGGCGAGAAACAAGTTTTTAGGGTTCCGTAGTAAACAAGGAACCCTATAGTTTCGCCATGTTCGTCTGCCTGTCTGTCTGTCTGTCTGTCCGTCTGTCTGTCCGCGGCTTAGCTCTGAGACGGTTAGTACTAGAAAGCTGTAATTTGGCATATGTATACATATTAATTATGCCGACAAAGTGGTAAAATAAAATCAAGAAAAAAAAATTTTTTTAGTGTTGGGAGGTACCCTAAAAAAACATATTCTAAAGTGGGGATGATTTTTTTTTACTCGTCTATCCCATGGTCTCGTTGGAAAGGTCGATCAAAAATATTGTGGGTTTGTGAAAACCATTTTTGGATTCAGAGATCCGTTTGCGAAATATTAAGCTTTTAACTGATTTTTTTTGTTAGAGTCAAGTGTCCCCCCCTGCCAGCTAAATAGTTGTACTTGGACTTGTGAAAAAATTCCCAGCAGTAGTATATATAATGAAATTATAAGGAAACTATCAGAGCAAAGTAGGCTATACAGGTTAACGAGTAATAATCAACCAACTTAAATTTGCAGTTTGAAAAACATGATCTCCCAAACATTCCGTAAGGGAGAACACGTTTTTAAACTACATGTTAAGTTTGTTCTTGGGATAAATTCATCCCAACTACGGAACCCTTCATTATGCGTGGTCCGACACGCACTTGGCCGGTTTTTTAATTTTAAAACCTTTTCTACCAACCAATTTGGCGCCTCCAAAATAATATGGGTGGTGTAAAAAAATTGATGCTTTATTTCACCTGAGTAATATTATTGCAGGGATTGCAGTCCAAATGGTACAATAAACTTAAAAAAACACAGGCAAGGCCGCACCTAATTGGACAGTGAGTCTTTAACTTTTAAATAGTTTTTCTGACATCGCTCTAAATCTAGTCTAACCAAATACAAATAGACCAAAATAAAAGAATAAAAAAAATGTACTTCAAACACTTTTCAAAATACAAATGACCAATCCGTGGGTGGTAGAAGCGAAAATATGCTCGGTAACAATAGATTTATTTATAAAAACAACTAATTAACCATTTCCTGTGACAAAATGGTGTTACACGTGTGTCTTGTCTCTATGGGGAGAAAATAGTGGTACGAGTGTTCCAACACTCTTAGTAACGTCGTGCTGATTCGGACTTAGGATTCCTACCGGCTAAAGTCACACGATGTGTAGGACACATCCCTACTAGGTATTCGTGGCCCTTCTAAAAGTGCTGAGGACAGCCACCGAAGCTTGCACTTTTAGCGGGGCTTTGAAAGCTCCAGTGTAATATGAAGCCAACACTTTTGATGGACTCCAAAATCTCCGGTAAAACGCACTTGCACCTGCACTTTTTGTGATATGCCGTTGGCACTGGCACGTACCTACGGTTACCGCCGCACATCATTGAAAACTCTTGTATGTAGGTACTACGAAAACAGCCGCTACTGCTGTGACATAAAGGAGCTGTTATCAATCTATCTATATTAGGTTCACAGTGTAAGAGACATCGACGTGCGAACTGTTACAATAAATTCAGCACGGTCACAATGTAGCAATGGAAAAGCAGATGTTTTATGTGTAACATCTTTGCACTCGCTTTGCTTAAATCATTCCCACAGATTGCAGGAAAGGGAGACTACTTTTCCTGCAATCTGTGGGAATGCTTTCGTGAAAAGGGACGGAAGTGTGTAACAGGAAGCCGGGAAAGCGCGCGGTATTTGATTTGACCAATGAGCGCGCGCAGTGCTAGAGTTGGCCGTCAGATGGTACCAACCCATTTTCCGAGAAGTTGTAAACAGGATGATGATGATGATGGCGGTGACGATGACAATGACGGTGATGGTGATGATGAATATTGTTTATATCACATATACGACAGCCAAGATGTCAGATGATACACATCAGCGACTACTGTAAAGCTCGCTCGTTTATGTTTTTTAGGATTCCGTACCTCAAAAGGAAAAAACAAAACCCTTATAGGATCACTTCGTTGTCCGTCCGTCTGTCTGTCAAGACCCATTTTCTCAGAACGCGTGGAGGTACCAATTTGAAATTAATATAAAATACGTAGACCTATGTTCCCTTGGAGTTCAAAAAAATCAAGCTTCTAAGTCAACGCAATAAAAAATACGGCCATTTACTCGTATGTGACATATTTTGATACTCTCAAATAAATCAAAACCTACAGGGTACTTCCCGTTGACCTAGAATCATGAAATTTGGCAGGAAGCAAGGTCTCACAGCACTAGTATAGGAAAAAGTCCGAATATGTATAATTTGTAGTTTTATCACATAAAAAAAATGTTTTTAGCGATTAAAAACTTACATTTTCAGTTGGATTAAATTTTCAGGAAATATTCCCTGAACGTCGCTTCTCATAATGTCGCTCCTCAACAGACGTCTTGCTTGCATTCTCATTACATCGCTCTTCACTTTACTGTACCTAAATCCCACAACGTCGCGCCTACATATGGTACAGTCGTGGGTAGTCTTTTCAAACTTTATTTGGTTCCGTGAGGTACAGTCACGAGCGCTTATATGTATCCACTTAGCAAAATTCAAACGCGATTTTCTCATGGAGTAACTACTACAACTTTGAGATAAGACTTATTTCATATTAATGTGAGTTCCAAAATACTATGATCGTAACAACATAACATTACAATCAAAACAGTAGGAAAAAATCACTTTTAAAAGTTGCGAAGTGTATAATATACATATTAGTGCTCGTGACTGTATATCGATTTAAGGGAGAACATGCTTTTCATCTACATTGGTGCCGATTCTCTTGTACACCCAACTAAACTAACTAAACTATCATTAAAATTCCTTACTTTTGGCTATGAGAATTTTAGAGTTATTGTCATAAAATTGATTTGAAATAACTGTTAATAAAATTCTCTAAATTAAAATAACTGTTAATAAAATTCTCTAAATTAAAAAATAAGTTTGACACAACTAAAATCGAATTTGACAATCGCGAATCCACGTGGTACCCGTGGTTTGTCCTAACCCGTCATTTTTTTTTAGAGCCGGAGGTGCGCAGGGGGTCCAGCCTCGACGTATTTTATATGGAATTTTTCACTTTTTGTATGGAAAATATGAAAAAAATATTACCTACATTTTGAGCTGTTATAAGAGTTTTAAAAAGGGGTCGAAATTTTCATTATTTTTGCGATAGGACGCACCATTTTCGAGATACATATAAGCAAAAGAAAAAATAAATACAGTAAGTACTGTTTTTGCACGCGAAGTCGAGATGTTGGTGTGAATTTTAGTTCATGACAACTTATTTACACCTTTTTAATCGCGATTAAAAATTGTCAGGTTTAGTCTAGTTTGGTATTTTTACAATCAAAATTTTAGGTGAAAAACGTCAAATTCAGAATAGCAAAATTTCCATTTTCACTAAATTAAAAACTCAGTACTATCTTAGTGCTGTCAAACTAAAATATAGTTAAGTTGTGTCACTAAGTCTATTTCTGAATGGGAAATCGTCGTTTGACACGTTTTTATCGTGTCGTTTTTATTTCATAAACGAAATTTTTGTGATTTTTAGTCTAGTTTAGAGGCATTTGTGACAAGAGAATCGGCACCAATGTTAAGTTTGTTTTTGGGATAAATTCATCCCAACTACGGAACCCTTCATTGTGAGTGGTCCGAGGTTGCCAAACACACTTGGCCGCTTTTTTTCAAATAAACGACGAAATATTCGTTGTGCGGTTGGCTTTACCAGAGGATACAAGTCATAACTTTCACGAGTTAACGTGACCACTATGTTTTACAATGTAGGTCTCATTCACCCAACTATAGCCGTCAGTTCCACGTGTAAGATGTGCCCAATATATCTTGGCAGCTGATTAAACTTCCGAAATTAAAAATATTTTGATGGGTATAAAATATCGTTGACATCTGCCTTCGCCAGAATGGCGCTGGCCACATAGCATATACATAGGTAACGACGGATGTATCAACGTTGGTTATTTTTTATGGGTTGAATGGATTATTACTTTACTAGACAACCTGTAAACAGAATATAGAGTAACTGTACCTACATCTATTAAAGCCTCTCTCAGCACCAAAGCTCAAGAATTAGAAATAGTTTAGTATAGAATCAAATGACGCTCGGTCTTGGACGCTCCTGCATTAGTTTATGAGAGTAGATCTCCTTCCGGCTCTTGTCCCATCTCAGTTGGGATCACGCAGTGTTGCCAACTCCAAAAGTTCGAATTATCGAGTTCCCACGTCGAAATTATCGTTTTTTGGGCAAAATTATCGTACAAAAGCAAATTCCTAAAAAAAAAGCTACTTTAAATTCAAATCAAATTGCTACCAACAATGAATAGTTTTAAACTAGTCAAAGGGGAAGTATATGCCAGGTTTCACCAGTAGTGGCGCTAGCACCACAAACCGTAAACATGTTGTGATTTTAGTTGATATTTTTGTGTTTCACTGTAAAATTCTATAAAAAACTAGAGATACCGGAAAGAGAGAGAGATACTTACTTACTTGTTGATGTTGACAAACTTGACATTGGCATTTTTTTTTAATTTTTCTGCGTTTAATTTCGTTTGACAAATACGTTTTGTTAAATGGAATTTTGAAATGTTTTTGCAGCAAATCTCAAAATTATCGTAGGCTAGACATTCATTATCGTACATCGTACCATAGGCCAAATTATCGTACGCCCCCATAATTATCGTACGGGTTGGCAACACTGAGGTCGCGGTCGGAGCAAATAGTTATTTTCGTTCATTCTCTCCTGTCAGCTATCATTCTATCGTTCATTCATTTTTCTGTCATAACAATCCATTCATATTTTCTGTGGTCTTCCTCTTCCTCCCCATCCATAACATATTTATATTAATCACTCTTTTAGTAACACAGAAAGAAAAATAAATAAAATACGTTCACTTGCGAAAAACATGACGCAAAGAAAGAACCCAAATAACCTGTAAAGCCTACTTAGCTGTGATAGTTTTCCTTATAACTTCGTTATTAAAACTACTGCTGTGAATTTTTCACAAATCCGAATACAACCATTTGGTTGGCAAGGGGGGGGGGACACGTGACTCTAACAAAAATGTGCACTACACTACTACAAGCTTAATATTTCGCAAACGGATTCCTGAATTGAAAAATTATTTTCACACACCCATAATATTTTTGAACGACCTTTCCAACGACACCCCACACCATGGGACAGCCGAGAAAACGTTGACGTTACGTCCCACCCCCTTTTCGATCTCATCACGATGTTTTCCTTCACCGTTTTGAGAGCAGTGGTGATGAAGTAATTTACACAAAGTAAAGCGCCTGTCAAACTTACGACCCTACAACTCGTAAGTCGCGGCCAATAAGGTTTACAATACAAAGGTTTTATGTGGTCCGAAAACAAGACAAAGTAGGAACCTACTTACCTGGATCGCTTTCAGCCGCACTGCATGAATTAGACTCTCGTTAACGAAGCACTATAACATGAACTATGACGTCACAATACACGTTATAAATAGCTTTTCTCTAGAGATGTGTTGTCTAACATAAATCCTACGAAATTAACTGCTCGAATCTGTTACATTAGTTATTTTAATTTTCTAATTTAAAATAATGTTTCCTTCCACGATTTATAACGGCGCGTCAGGCATTTTAGGATTATAATAATGATAATGGATGTCCCCATTATCATTTTTATAATCCTTAAATGTGTTTTCTGGGCTGAAATATTGTTTTTGAGAAGCTTTGTTGTTCAGATTTCTGCCCAATTCATTTTTGGAGCTACGGAGATTCAGATGCACCTAATTAAAAACCTTTAAAAAAAAAAAACAACCGACTTCCAAAAGTTTTTATTTTTCACTTTGTAGTTGTGGTACCTACCCCAAAAAAATTCATATATTCATAATACCAAAACCTACTACGTAAATAACAGTGACAGGAAGTTATCATTATATCATCCACATAATTACACTAAGTGGGACAAATACGTATTATTGAAGGTTACTCAAAAACTATCCAAGCAACGTTAATTAAAATTTTATGGGACCAACTTGGGAGTATACCCTTTCACACAAAAAAAGAATTTTCAAAATTGGTCTACAATTGACGGAGAAATCGGTGGACATACATAAAATATAAAAATAAAACACATTCGCGACGAACATAACCTCCTCCTTTTTGGAAGTCGGTAAAAAATCCTGAACTGACAGTTAGTAAGAACCGGGTTTGACGATTAAAATTTATCACCCAATGTTTGGCACTAGAACCAGCGCTTGAATCTTGATGCAAATGCTAAGTGCTAGTTTGAAACTGATCCTCATAGTCGTATAGCTACAGGATATAATATGTAATAATATGTAAGTCGGTATAGTACCTATACCGACTTACAAAAGTTCAGACCGAATGCAGATATCCCTAGCCCCAAAGCAAATGCGAAAACATTCAGTACCCACCTATCAAGATTAACACTTTAACAGCAAGAAGCAGCGAATTTATCTTTTGATTCAACGGTTTCTACCAGTTTTAACATCGCAAACGTATGAATGTAAAACAGAGTAGAACATTCAGTTTACGAGCTTCGTGAAATGTATTCTCAGAACTGAACACAACACAAGCATTTCCATGAGTCAACAGTAGCTTTTCACGACGCACCGAATTGCTGGTTGCGCTACGGTTGAAAGATCAGGATTTATTTGACGCTAAAAAAATGTTGTTGCATATTTCCACAATCTCCTGTCCACAGAAAACATATGACGCGACATCAACCGGTTGATAGTCCATTAATGTCACGGCGAGAACGAAATAATAGCAAAAATATATACATTCAACTAGTGAATTAACAGATTATGTCGTTGAACGATCAAAAGGCGGCCACATGGAAATTAATGAATAAAATTTTAATTTTGCTAAAGTGATTTATAGTTATAGAACTCGATGAGAGTTTGGGACATTTATATGCTGGATTTATTGGGTTAAATTAGACAGATAAAGACCTCGGCGATGGACTTGACTAATTCAAGACATGGCCACTCACGCTCAATGCCGAGCATTGAATGATAAAAAACTATGAAAACAAAAACATAATTATATGTGTCGAATGCGACGAAGGAAGATCGCAAAGCATTCTGTTTATTTATTTATTTTAACTTCTCACACACAATAAGGTACAAAGGCGGACGTAATGCCTTAGGAATTCTCTACCAGTCAACTTGAGAGGATATAATAATAATAAAAAATATTAAAAAGATTACAAAATGCATTATTAATAAAATAAGTGCACAAGTAAATAAATAGGTTATAAACTTATAATACACATACATACTTAAATACTATAATATATAACTACATTGCATACAGGGTGGCGACGCCAAAACCGTTACCATGGATTCAGTACGTGATTCTGAATACCCCTGAATTGAGATTTTTCGTCGGTTATTTTTTTTTTAATCTGCTGTTCCATACATTTTGAGCGCGTAGGTATTACACTTTTCTATGAAACAGCAGATTATTTTTTTAATAACCAACGAAAAATTTAAATATATATATGCACTCGTACTTATACATATAAAGGATACAAATTCAAAGGAAAAGAGGTAATTGAGATGACTGTGCAATTTCTGGTGGCAGTCCTGATATCAAGAAGAAGCGCATTCCAGAGAAGAAAGGAAGAATGAACAAAGTTAGAAGTATGAGAAGGACAGAGTAGAAGATTTTTGGAAGAACGCAGATTCTAAGCATAAGATAAGAAGGTGGGACATAAGATAAGCAGGTGGGGTGGGTGAGTTCAGAAGAGAGAAAAGCGTGGTAAACGTAAACTTCTTCTTTGGCGAATGTGCATCCATTTGAGCTCAGACCTGTAGCTGTCTTTGTTGTCTGTTTTCGAATTCGAATTGTGAATTTAAACCCCAACACCCGACAACCCGACAACTAACGAACTCGAAGCACTGTTCAGTTTTATTTCCCTCATTACGAACTCTTTACAGTCCTCTTTCAGGTATTTCTAGCTGTACTTACTTTTATTTCTGCAGACACTAAATCAAATAACAATACATTATCGATCTAATTCCCGAACAAAATGTAAACATGCACCTTATTTAATTGCCTGTGTTTAACAAGCTGTTAATCCACATGTTTATTCTACCGCACCTCAGTTTATAAATCTGTTGGTCTGCGAATTCTATTCCTCTATCATCGCGGGGAGGCATCAACGAAACTGTCTAAAATAGGAATGGTGATGCTTGGCAGATGGTCAAAAGTGCTGGATTGTTGAGATATTAGCGTTAATATGGAAATACTTTACTTATATCTTTAATAACGAGAATCCCTGTGCCTACGTTTAGTTGTTTACCAAAAATGTTGGGCTTTGTATGTGCTTTCAGGAGCAAAACACTTAGCAAACATGTTACAAACTTTTCAGTGAACATTTTGTGTTGTTGCTTAGGTTAGAATTCATTTTTATCGTTGGTCTAGAAGAGTATCGGTTAACGCAAGGGGAACCCAAACATAAACACGCTGGAAATCATTCTCCTCGAAAACTACGAATCACTCTGTAAATCATCCAAATGTCTGTTCTATATAATATACAACAGACATTTGGATAACTTCACATTATTAAATAGAAGCAGATTTTACAACCGCGTCGAATTTCCCAAATATTCTGTCGACCAACCAAACACCAGCGATGAAGATATAATACCCTGAAATACATAAATTTTAGTATTGTGAGGAAAATTTTGGAATCATAACTGAAACTTCAATATCTAAGAGCTGGATAAACTCGCGGTATTCAAGACAAGAGCGTGCCCATCGGAAATTCGGGAGATCTTTTACTACTAATTACATATGTAGATATACTACCTTGTACCTATGCTACAGCAGCACGGTAGCACGACAACCATAGAAACGGGTTTTCCACGGGTTTTGTCGACGTAAGAATAGACAAAATGACAGATAAACAATTATAATCTATCATTTTATCTATTCCTCCGTCGACAAACCCGTTTCTATTGTGGCCATGCTAAGCGTACTGGTGGATGGATTGATTGAAACTTGGGATATAACTGGAAACGGCCAACGAATTCTTTCTCAAATTTCAAAGATCCCAATCCCAGTACCCCTTGACATTTTTACAGTTATAGGGTATGGCTCTATCACAGTTTTACAATGGAGTGTACAACTGCGGCTATTTTGTAGATTTAAAATAGTTTCCGCAATGCTACAGCATGTATGGTTGTACACGTACCTCACCAAGTTTCCTACAAGAATTATTGTAACTTGACCAAAAATGTCATACTCAGCAGGTGGTTTAAGACATCACACAAATAAACACCTATTCAACAGATCCCTTTGAATTAACTCTTCCACCTCTACCGACAAAGACAATTGTTTGGCCTTCTAAACTCCACCCAAAAATAACCAAGCTTCCTAAGAAGCTCATAGTTTTAAAATTAAGGGCGTTACCCCTCAAAGCTTCGGTTAGGCGCGAACACAAATAGATATTTCTTCAACATTTGTTTATTGTATCAAACGTTTATTAGAACGCGATGAAATACTTTGATATGGTTCTTGGGTTCTTGAGTTTCTTTCGCCGCTCCGATAGCAATGTAAACAGTTAGTGCTAGCTCGGTATGATCCACATATTTTTTGGCGAAAATAGAATCGCTCGTAGGCTGAACATCTTTAGCATCGTACATGTTTGTGAGATGAAGGCAATCTGCTACCTACAAGTGTGTTTTTAGCTTCATTTCACTTATCTTTCGATTGTATAATTTCTTCTCTTTGAAAAAACTGTTACATTAGGAGCTGACCTAGGTCATAATTTTCTTGTTCTTATCTCAATTTATTTGCTGATCTAGGCACCAATAACTATTCAGAATCCTTATTACGTTTCTAAACCTTGTGAATCTAGGTTTCTACCGTCCCTTACAACTCCCAAAACAATAAAAATCTGGAAAAAAAACGATCAAGAGACTGAAATTAATCTGAATAAGTACAAGATACAGACTCTAAAATGCTAGAAAGTACCTATTAGTTCCGAGTCCTGGACGTCATTGATCTATTTCCGCATTAAGCAAGAAATAATCTTCAATATTCTTAACAGCTCTCCAATCAAAATGAAAATTAGAAGAGAGGAAAATCAAACGAAATTCACTGAATTTCCTCCATACTAATTTTAGAATGGTCATGTCGAAAGTTTTATTTTTAAAGAGCACCCTACTGATTTGTAAGGCGATACGACACACCAGCTCCGTGAGTCCGTGAGATTTGTTGATGATCTTATTTTAACAGAAGACGTGGGGAAAAGTGTTGAACTAATGAGAACAAAACATGATATTTTAATATGATATTTCAGTCGTTCTACTGCCGTAATGAGCTGAGTCTGAATAAAGGAATTGTTTTCGAAATAGCATTTTGAATCTCGGTTCAGATTCTATATTTGAATAGCTGAACTGCCTTCCATAGACAATATGGTTAATGCACAAAGACGTTATTTTGAATGAAAGAAGATGATTTTTAATGAAAGAAGACCAAAAATTGGGATAAGGGCGGGATGGATGATGATAGAGGACCTTAAAAACTCCAATAAACAATTTATAAAATCACAATGTTAAATAAAAGCTTGTCAAAAGGCCTACACACTAGACACAAAACAAAAGCAAAATCATTACCTACTCCAATGCCATTTCAACGAGTTAACAAGCGAACGAACGAGGTATCAGAATCTCAGCACTGATCCTAAACTAAACGCAGTTAGTGAATGAACATCATGTCGTGGACATTAAAACATAAATTGTCGTCGGCTCTTAGACGTGTATTTTGAGAGTGCACATGCGTTCATTCATAATATCGTTCACATTTTCAAATGGTAAGTCGTCCTCACTATGTCGTGTTATAACGACAATATAATAACTGATATTATCGTAATTTGCATTGCTATTGATTTTACGCTTACGAGAATAGTATAATTAGTTTTGTATGCCATGATTATTCGGTTTGGAATGTGGAATTTAGGTAAACACTACCGTTAATTAATGAGGTCACGAAATATCATTTTAAGATTTGGTTATTTCTAAATTATTCCGCGAAATACAATTTTCGTTTTATCTATTTTGGCTGCTGCATCGGTTGTTACAAGTTTCATTATGTCTCTTAAGTATAATAAGAGGTTTACAAAGTTCAAGTGTCTTTACTTTTCGATACTTAAAAAAAAAATGCGCAGAGTTTTAATCAATTCAGAATCTATTTATCAACAAGAGCAGCTGTTATATTTTGCAAGAAAACCAACGATGCTAATATGATTGAGATTTACAACAATGATCAATGATCTTATTTCATCAGCTGTAAGTGCCTAGTGGAAAATTTATAGAAACAAGAAAATAATGCTTTTCTAAATCACTACGAACAAAACAATTGGCATGACTTTCAAGGACAAACTGCACGTCTTTTATTATTCGAAAATTAAAATAAGACATATTTCTTTTGTTTTAAGAAATATTAATTACAAAGTGATGGGCGATCGTCATGGAACGACAAAGTAATGTTAAAAGCGTAATAAAAACGATACTGGGGACAGTAGACATCCGCCAGACAGAAAGATTTGTAGCGTATGCCAACTAGTATTCTACCTGAATATGCGGGTCTAAAAGACAGCTATTGATTTCATTGCATCATTCAAACAGCTGACATACAAAAGGTATTCTTGAAAAAATAAGAAATTTGACTGAGATGAAACGGAAGATTTTGTGTGACGCCAACAAAATATTTTTGTATTCACAAGGGTGATTTCGGGCGTCGGTACAGGCGATTAATAATGTCTTGTTTTAATGCAACAAAAGCAGTTTATCATAAAATCGTTTATTCTTAAGTAGATTAATGTATTCGGAAAAGCTTCTCTTGTTTTCTGATTCTTAACACGAATTATTATGCCTACGCTGAAGAAGAGGTCATTGAAACCAAACTTCATTATTTTCTCCAGAATCCTTCGGATTACAGATCTCTGCAACAGCTTTTACGAGTTAACATCTTAATTTAGTTGCATTAGTCATACCATCCATGCCTTTAATAACCGCAAGAATTTACAGCTTTTTGACGTTTTGTCTCACTACATAAATAACACCTGACTTTTATATGTCTATGTCTTCCCATATAAAAGTCACCTAAGAAACCATTTTCTTCATCTGCACTATCTGACGGAAGCATAAAACTGTTGGAAGCCACAACATAAAGAATAATAAAACACGTTATTATCTCTGTTTTACAAGCGTTCTGTGGCACCTATCAAATCAAAATGTCGCGATCGAAATAGGTGAGCGACATGGATATCTAAACATTTTTCCTGGATTCTGAAATAGCTTCGGGTTTATGAATGGGCTAGCGTCGTGTGGGCTCTCCCTTGGCGTGACAGCTGTCGAGTTATATCACAGTCGAAGGGAACGTCGGAACCAATCAGAATCAATGTGCCGTAAGTCATTTCTAATTTGACTAGTCTGCTAAATGATCTTTGAACTGAACGCGTATTTTCGGGAGAGCAGCGTTAATGTAAATGTGAGGCCTGATGAATGCTTTCAATTGGGAGAAAATCTTCAAACGAATTTTTGAACGTGTTAGAAGTATTTGTTTTCTGTCTACAGAATGAAGTGATTCTCGCAATATGTACCTATATCTAGAGCCAGTGAAGGTAAATAAGGAAAATTGTAATTCACAGAATGGCAGCCGACGATTGCTATGAAACGGTTTCTTCCGAAACACGTCAAGCCCGTAACTCGTCGTTCAGCTATTACTGAACCGTTCCTTAACTGTGAACGGCACAGCGGCGCGGGAGTTATCGAATTTGTCAACAAACCTAATTTCGTCTAAAATAGTTTATCGATTACGGATTTCCTTAGTACCGATTAAAAATAAACATCCTCGATACAAAAATCGATATATGACGTTTCCGATACTCCGATATATATACGACCCACTCCGGAATCTGCAGAAAATCACTGAAATATCATGTGCTAATAATATCGGGACTGAACTACGGTTTGCGTCATTTGTGCTTCCGTTGCGAAGATGCCAAATCTTAAAGGAAGAGGCGGAAGCTAAACAGATTCACCGATTTGTTTAGATTAATTAATTACTACGTTTAATTCATACATTTGTGTCAAAGGATATGTGATGAACTGATGATAAGTTCACACTTCACACCTACTTCGCCGCCGCCTAAGCATCACTCGGGAATTCTGGTGAAAGACTTTTTAATCTTCCTATTCCGACAAGCCTTTTCTCACTTATCTATCTATATATATAAAAGGGGCTCCATGTGGTACCGGACGTAAAGAATAGTTCCAACCCATTTCTTCTCGTGGGTGTCGTAAAAGGCGACTAAGGGACTCACTAGAGAATGAGCAGCAGCGTTCTCTATGTATTTTATTAACCATACTGCGATCGCCAACCCGCCTACCAAGCGTGGCTATTATGGCAAACCCCCCCATTTGGGGGAGGCCCATGTCCAGCAGTGGACGTCTTTTTGGCTGAAATGATGATGATATAGAAGGGGAAACTGATTGACTGACATATCAACGCAAAGCCGAAAGTCCGAAACTACTGGGACTAGGACGCTTACTCCCTAAGCGAAATCCGTAGTTACGGGCACTTCGCTCTCTTTCTCACTAACGGTATGTCCGTAAGTGAAACGGAGAACAAAGCGCCCGTAACGACGACCGAAACTACGGATTTCGCTTAGGGAGTAGACCCCTAGGAACGTGAAATTTTGTACACAGTTTTATAATGTCCCGTACATTATAATAGGAAGCTGTATGCAAAAGTATACAAGACTAAAGTTTTACACACGGCATCCTTTTATGATGTAAATGAGCACTAAGAATGGGTTTTTGAAAATCCACCTCTAGAGTGGCAAAAAGGCGGGGTTTCGTTTGTATGAAAAATCTTATTCCTTGAACAAATAAACTTGAAACTTGGCACAAAAAGTACTAGGCATGCATGAATTCACGATAGGTATTGTTATTGTTATAGTGGTTAATCATTACGTTATGCTACTAATAGGATTTGGATGAGACATACCGATAGTTTATAACCTGGATTAACACTTAAGATACATTTTATCCTGGAAGTACGTTTCCGTGGGATAATTTCCTTTAACTGTATTTTACAGTGTGACTCTGCCATCATGAACTCTCCAACTGAATTGGCCTGGTTTTCAGATTAACCGGTTTCAGATGACCAATAACGAATGTCATCTATGTTTATTCATTTGACAGCGTGTCAAACGAATAAAAAAAAAAAATCAATCAACCAATCAATCAATCAACAAAAAAAAATCAAATCAATCAATCTGACCTGATCAGTCAATCTGTTTTATTTTGACTGTTCAACAGCATTCATTGCGTTATTTATGTTCTTGAGCAGACAAATTTTTCGAACATATGAAGCAATAGATTAGCAATATACTTCAAAATGATTGTGATTGATCGTTTGCTATGCAATTAGGGTACTAGATGCTAGTTGGGGGCGTATAAATTCTAAATTTTCTTCTGATACCCACAATCGACATCTAGGGCAAAGAACAGTCTAATTACGTATTCATCTAGCTCGATATTTATTTAGAGCTAGAAAACTGAAGGCTAAGAGTTCATCAATGGCGTCAAAGGTGGTATTTTTCACCACATCTAGGTACTGTGACACATCTGTACGTGTGATTTAAATTTAAGATCGTGCTATTTCTGTTTGAGTAAAATTACTCATTTTTTTACTCCTACTCTAGAAATACCACTATGTAATTATAAAAAGTCAATGCCTGATGATTTTGTAATATTTTTGGTCAGTCGTGTCAAAACTATTGTGATATAATAGTGTAGAATCAACGTCTTTAAGATTTTGTTTTAAGTATTTATTTTCTTGCTGCACGCGTAGCATGACTGCCATAGAGACGGGTTTTATCGACGGAAGAATAAACAAAATGACAGATTGTGATTGTTTATCTGTCATTTTCTCTATTCTGCCGTCGACAAGACCCGTTTCTATTGTGGCCATGCTACGCGCGCTGGTTTTTATCCGTGTCCTTTTTTCATTAGTAGGTTCAGGCACCAACTATACACAATATGTTTTTCTGTATTGTTAATTTTTAGGTTTCCGTACCTCAAACGGAACCCTTATAGGATCACTTCGTTGTCCGTCAAGAGCCTTTTTCTCAGGAACGCGTGGGGGTATCAAGTTGAAATTAATATCAATTACGTAGGTCTATGGTCCCTTGGAGCTCTAAAAGAATCTAAGTCAACGCAATAAAAAAATACGACCCTTTATGCAACATATTTTGATACTCGTAAATAAATCAAAACCTACAGGGTACTTCCCTTTGACCTAGAATCATGAAATTTGGAACGGAACAAGGTCTCACAGGACATGTAAAGGAAGAAGTCCGAAAATTGTTAATTAGTAGTTTTATCACACAATTTTTTTTTTTGCCATTACAAACTGACATTTTGCAGCTAGAGAATTGACCGTGACGATGTATGGGAGAACGAGTGTTTCAACTACAATATTGTTAAGTTTGTTACGGAACCCTTCATTGCGCGTGGTCCGACACGCATGGGGCCGGTTTTTTTGTTTTAGTGAAACTTAACGGTATTTTTTTTTTCAGAAAAAGCAAATGTATTATTTGAATTATGCTTCTCTAGAAATCGTCTCCTACGTTTAATAGGAAAGCACCTTCTACTGGAATTCTGTATATTACGAAGTAGTTTAGGCCAACTTTTTGCTCCAGATCTATAATCATTTTGGTTCGTTGATGCACTCATCTAGTGCTATTGTTTTAATTCTTGAACCAAGTTTAGCAATTACTTTAATCATAGGTGTATCTACATACGTCGATCGGATCGACTCTCGGCTGATTCTCAATCGGGAAGTTTATCGTTCAAACAAAATATAAATTGTAGATTAGAATAACGGGATGTAACGTTTTCATGAATCTGCGAATTCTGAGCGAACACCCTTCCCTATTGAATAATGAAAGCTACAAAGTATCGCCAAAAAACGCATCGGAATGTAGCACGTTTTCTCTGCATTTTCTCAATAAATCTCTGGTGCAAGATAGATTGATTAAAAACGGTTTTACTTCGGGAAAATTCCTCTTCTTCCATTGATTATTTATATAAACTTTTGAGTGAGGTATTTCCTTACAAGTCAACAGTTAGAACTGCGTATAATGTAGCAGCTAAAAAGTGAGTAAAATCTAAATTTGTAAAAAGCCCACATATAAGTTATTCCATTGTTCTCAAGCACGAGTAGGAAGATGTTTTCCTAAAATTCTCGACGTTCAATGACTCCATGAATTCCAGAAGAAAAATGTATTAGTAGATCTGTTGGAGGCGGACGGCGCGGGCGCACATTTTGACGCTAGCGTTTGCGCATTGCCGAAGTAATAGCCCGAATAACCCACATCGGTAGCGTTCGGAATTATACCGCGAAGAAGTTGTGTAAAATACTGACAAGTTAAGTGCGCTCCTGGATTTGATGCTCGCGTTCGGTACATCAAATGGCAATTTAAAATCTAAGTACTTTTAATTTCCTTCGATTGTGATTTTGCAAGCGACACGTTGTCGGGGTAATTCAGTGATCAGTGATAAAACGTGGGAGGTATTGTATGGATTCATTCAGTTTTACTTTGATTGTCTCTGGCGTCAACGACGTGAAATTATCACCGGATTCCAGCTGTGACGTTGAAATACGGGTGTGTCACATAGATTCGGTGATTCAAAGTGGTTAACTTTGGTAGTATGCACGTATTGAGGTACTGTCGTCGTTATATATTTAAAAAAATTAGCATTAGGTTTATTCTTAAGGAGTCTTTTTGATTAGACAGCGCTTTTTCTCAGATAATTATTGCGGATAATTTCAAAAAAGGTTCATAGAGATATGTTTTAGATATGTTGCAAGGATTTGATGTTTATTGTGTTCATCGGACTTGTGCACATAGCAACAGATGAACAACGACATACTTAGAACTTCTCAGAGTTTGCATCGTACCATTTTATGGTTTCTATTTTTTTTACATTTGTGAAGTTTTTGTAATTCATATGTCCTTTGAAAAAGAATGAAAGCTGTTGTGAAAATCATCAATGTAAAAGTATGTGAAGATATTTGGTTGGATTTTTGTTACCCTCAATCAAACACAAACGACTAACTAATCTCTAATAAGATTTTAATGGAAAAGCAATAATTCGGTTTTAGGTTTTAGTTTAAAAATCATGGTTTGCAAAAAATATGTGTTGTGTGTTCTGTGGAAAATGTTGTTGGTAATGTGGTTGTTGGTAATGTTGTTGTTGTATGTTTTTTGCATTTCTCCCAACTACAAAATGTAATGTGTCACTGTTTTTTAACCCTAATAAATTAAGTAAAAATATTATGGATTTGAATTAAATTTTGCACACAGAAAGATATGTCTTGGCTTATATGGGATACTTTTCTATTAGAAGTTGGATATACCTAGGAACTGTAGGATGCGAGTGAAACCACGGACATCAACTAGTAGAGGGAAGATAGTGCTTCACTTAAAGTTAGTTCTATGTCATGATCTCATGAATAGGAAATTTCCATAGTCTATCAAGATAATTTAATTTACTTTAATACGAATCACACATAGATTTGTTACAGTCTGCTCTGGACAGATTATAAATTCGTCTGTAGTCCAATCCTACGCTTTCCTTCGAAGCTTTTGATTATTTAGAGATCAACCTTGTACTATTTCGATCTTCGATCAAGCCAGACTGTATAAAAATACATTCGAAATATAAAATGTGGAATAAAACGGTCAAATTCAGAACACCTGGACGTTGTAATGTTGGATACACGCCAGTGTGATAACGAAGTTACAGGGAATTTATTATTCTACTAGCTGATCCTATTTGCTCCGGTCGCTGGATACGTTTCGGGTCTAATGTATAATAATGTTTTTTCAGCCATGACAAATACTTTATAATTATGTATACAGGGTGGCAGGGACATCGACGCGAAGCCGGCTACCATGGATTCAGTACATGATTCTGAACCCCCCTGCGTTGTAATTGTTCGTCGGTTATTAAAAAAAAAACTGCTGTTTCATAGAAAAGTGCAATACCTACGCGGTCAAAATAAATGGAGCAGCTGTTTTTTTTTTTATAAGGTTAATAATAGGTTCAGAATCATGTACTGAATCCATGGTAACCGGCTTCGCGTCGATGTTCCGGACATCCCGTATGTAGGTATACAATGTCGCCCATGGGCATGTGGCCGCCGGTATTTTTCTGAATATTCATGAAAAATTATCGAAGTTTAACACTTTCGACTCCACCCACTTTTCATAGAACTCATACGCCATACCGCCATACATGTTGGAAGTGAACCCTCCGGGAGGTCCACGACCTCGCGGGCGGTCAACAGCATTAGGTTTAAAACCGTGTTAAAAAACACTATAAAACGAAGTAAAATTGTGTTTTCAGGTGGTCTTGTCGCTATACGTAGTTTCCAACCTTTTAAATTTTAAGTGAACATTGGTAAATGCGAACGAAAAAAAATAAAAATAAAAATGCTTGGATTTAAAAACCAACGCATATATACTGGATGGCAGGTACATTGACGCGAAGCCACGGTAACAGGCTTCGCGGCGATGTTCCTTTTATTCAGTACATGATTCTGAACCCGCGTTGAAATTTTTCGTCGTTTTTAAAAAAAAAACAGCTGTGCCATACATTTTGACCGCGTAAGTATTGCACTTTCTATGAACCAACAGATTTGTATTTAAATAATTAACGAAAAATTTCAACGCTGGGGCGTTCAGAATCATGTACTGATCCATGGTAACAGTTTTCGGGTCGATGTCCCTGCCACCCTGTATACTAATAAATTTTGCTAAAATATACATCAGATTTTCCCGGTTTATAATGCTGTATTCGCTTAGAAAAACCTACATTTAAAATGAGCCCTCCGTGAGGGCTCCCGGCATCCCATATGCGACAAGGTGAACCCTCCAGGAGGGCTCCCGGCACTAAACGGGTTAATATTTTTCATATTATTCCATTTTAGTTTTAAGCTTAACTCATAAGCTTTAAGAAATAATAAACAGGATCCAAATCGAGCCAATAACATCGGAGATATGGAAAAAAATTAAAGCAAGGTCACAAACGCTACTCTACTTAAATTGAATAACGTGAAAAATATTAAAGATAGACCCCCTTTTAAATTAATTTATCATGAATATTCAGAAAAATACGGGCGGTCACATAGGCGGCATTGTATAATTAATATATACTTAATACTAATTTTGATAATTTTTATGGAAAAGTGCTAAATCAAATAGCTATTTTAGAGAGGCAATCAGAAATAGGGTGGTAGGAACACTGCTACGAGAAATTAAGGAGGTTTCGCTAAACCTCATACAGCCGGTATTCGTCATGGAGATCGACCGCCCGCGTGGACTGCCGATACTATCGATCCTGGGGGTAACACCAATAACACCACTGTGGATAGGCAATTCCTACATTGAATTATGTTGTAAACACGTGATGATGAGGAGGATTCACCGTGTCATTTCATGTATGAACACCATAAAAAAATCTGATGTAATTTTTTATAAAGGATCTTTTATTTTTAAATCGTCGCACCAACATTCATAATAGGGATGACGCCTGGGTAAAAAAAAAAAAATCTAATTAGTCTGTCAGTCAGATAATAAAAAAATATTAGACACGTATTTTTTGCTTTTTGCATATTAATAAAAAATTACTTAGATAAAACGCATTTTAAGTTGGGGAGTGGGGGTCGCTACGTCACTCACTAGTATGTATAAAATCTACATACTCGTGACGTCATGGCACATTTTACTTCAATGTATCGCCGTATTCTTTAGATTACGTAAAAAAAGAAAAAATACGTGTCCAATATTTTTTTATAAGTAATCTCAAAGACGGACGTAATAATTTAACGCTTTTCTTTATAACTGTAGGCATAGGACATCCCTGAAATATCGAGCGTTAAAATGTCTTCTGTAATGGCATTCAAGACTAATTGCATGTTTTCGTGTTTTCATCAAATAAACAGTTGAATACTTCACCACAATTCCGCCATTAAACTTTTTTTTTTATCGGCCGTTCGAAATTCGAAATGTTGACACTGGCATTTTTGTGATGACTAAAAAGGTGGAGTTACGAGGGCGGAGTGATAAGTCTGGTAAAAATCTATTTTGGAATAAAATTATCGCAAATTGCATGTAACCTCCTTGTTCACAACTCTTTTGAGGGACTATATTTAAATGTTCAGCCAGTACCGCCGGTTACTTTTTTTTTGAGAGCCATTAAATAAAAACGATTGAACGCATTTTCGCAAAGATGGAGAAAAGTGAATTTCGAGTGTTGATTAAACATTATTTTCTGCGCAAAAAAACTATTACGGAAACGAAACAAAGGCTTGATAAATATTATGGGGACTCTGCGGTGTGGTCGTACAAGCACAAGTGATGCTGAACGCCCAGGACGCCCAGTTGAGGTCACTACTCCAGAGATGATCGCTAAAATCCATGACATAGTGTTGAACGATCGAAGAGTAAAAGTGAGCGAGATAGTCAAGATAGTAGGCATCTCAGACGAACGTGTGCGCAATATCTTACACAAACATTTAAATATGAAAAAGCTCTCCGCGCGATGGGTGCCGCGTTTACTGACTATTGATCAAAAACGCGTGCGATTTACCACTTCGAAGGCAGGTTTGGCGTTGATACAACGGAATAAACCTGATTTTTTGCGTCGTTATATAACGGTAGACGAAACGTGGATCCACCACCATACACCAGAAACCAAGGAACAATCGAAACAAAGGATTGCTAGGGGCGAACCAGCTCCGAAGAAGGCCAAAGCGGTTTTATCGGCCAATAAGGTGATGGCTACAGTTTTCTGGGACGCACGTGGGGTAATCCATATTGACTACCTAGAGAAGGGTAAAACGATCAATGGCGAATATTATGCCAATTTATTGGACCAATTTAACCAAATTTTAACTGAAAAACGACCGCATTTGGCTAAAAAGAAAATCCTCTTCCACCAAGACAACGCACGAGTGCACACCTGCGCGATTGCCATGGTCAAATTACATGAGTTGCGATATGAGTTGCTATCTCAACCATCATATTCGCCAGATTAGGCCCCTTCCGACTATTTTCTGTTTCCGAATTTAAAAAAATGGCTCGGTGGAAAAAGATTTAGCTCCAACGAGGAGATCATGCTCGAAACCAATGCCTATTTCGAAGGGTTGCCTAAGTCGTACTTTACGGAAGGGATCGAAAAGTATGAGAAACGCTGGATGAAGTGCATTGAGTTAGATGGAAACTACGTTGAAAAATAAATCATTTTTTTTTTTAAGTTGTCTCCTTGTTTCATTTTTACCAGACTTATCACTCCGCCCTCGTAGAATATAAAAAATATCCAAAATTAGGCCTCAAAGTAGGCAATAATTTATGACAACTTGCCGAAACCAGCTTATACGATAAGCCAAAATTACCCAAGATAATAATTTTCACTGTAATGTGTGTTAGTCACCGCAGATGTATTTTACGGCCTACAGACACCTAAAATAACACGCACTGATTTGGGCAGACGAGGCATTGTTTGAATCTTTTGATCTCAACTCGCTATGTAAATGTTCAGTTTATTGGATTTTTGCGATAAAACTTATGATTGAATTTTGGACACGAAAAGAAATTAAATATTGGAGAAAACATGGCCATGTTCATGTTAACGAAATTTTGTCCGGACACCTGAGCTAACTTACCTTATTTCGGCCTTGGCTGCCAATCTCAACGGAGACTATCCTTCGGCACGGGAGATACTATAGTGCACAAGTGTGTGCGCAGACATAGGTGTGCACTCTCTCTGCCCTCACTCTGATATTCCGACGGCAATCCGACACGACCGGAGAATGATCAGGCGCAATGCCAACGACTTAAAGTGCGCACCGAGCCACGTGGGTATCACACCGCCAACTTCCGACCTCCGGGCTGTTACTAAGAAATTCCCAATTGAAAAACCCAATAACACTTTGGCCGACATGGGAATCGAACCCAGGACCCTACGCTCAGCAGTCGCGCTTGCGATGTGGCTTTTGTGGCTTGCGGTTGCTTTTGTGGTTGTGACCACGAAACCAACTGGGCCTCATTTTCATGTACTTAGTATGTAACTGTAGGTACATTTTTTTATTTTTTTTTTATTAACCTGCTATGACTGATTGGATTCAGGTTTAGGCAGGATTTCAGCTTTCCACAACATATTTAATGAAATATGGCGATTTCAGCTTTCCACAAAATATTTCATGAAATTAGTTGAATTTTACTACAGTATCTTTGATAAATCATGAATTCATGATTTATCTTCCCAAAAACCTACCACAAAAAGTACCTAGATACTTACTCAATTCCATCTCTCGAATCTCACTTCCAGTTCGCGTATCGTCCGGCCTTCGCGTTCTATACTCGCGTATATTTACACAAACAGTAATTTTGTTTACATTTTCCGTGCAATGATATACAACACACTATAAATAGGTTACATACGTGCGTTCGCCAAGAGCTATTTTCTCGGTATTAATAAAACATACGGTTTTATTTGGGTCTGTCGGTATGGTGGGTGAAAAATTCTTGGAGAGAACTTTGGAGGTAAAAAATTGCGTCCGGTAATTTTGGTTGATGTAAATTTTTAAAGGGGTAGGTATATATTTTAAAGGGGTATAACTGCCTACAATAAAATGATAGGTAGCATCTCCTATTAGAGATGGTTGGAAAATATATAAAATAATGAAAAAAGTTTACCTTAGGCACAGATGAATATCTACAGATGGTTCACTCCGCATTTTAGGTATGAAGCTACAAGAACGCGGCGGGCCCGTCTTGTCGAGCCAATTCAGTGAGTGTAACGTACTCGGAAGATCTAAGAAATACGCGATAGTTGAAAGAGTGGCAATTTCTAGTTCAATATAACTGTAGGTAATAAGCGCTGTGCGACCTGAATTGCACTTTAATGTGTCGTAAAGCAAGAGTCGCTTTTTATTTAAATAAACGTATTTTTGTATTTATTTGACGTAAAAAGTACACATACAGGGTGACACTTAATTAAACATGGAAATACTGATAATGGTACATGGTACAAAATATTGATCAATGACCCCTAGGCTAGGAAAAACCTGTGTTACAGGGGTCATCCATCCGTCCATTATGGATGTTATAATAGTTACTTAGAATTTAATTAAAAAAATAAAAATAAAGAAATAAAACTAGACTAACACAAATGATTTTGCGGAGTGTTACCATCTGTACTAATCTGTGCCTTAGGCATGGGCGTACCCCCCGGGTGGCACTACTGTGTGGATCTCCCGGAGGACACGGTGGAGCATACGGTGGAGGTCTGTCTTGCTTGGGCGGAGACCGCCGTGTACTCACGGAGGCGATCGGCGGCGGCGATCTCTCGCGTCCGGCCCTGGTTCAGGCCATGATCTGGAGCGAGAGTGCATGGGAGGCCGTCACCTCCTTCTGCGAAGCAGTTATGCTCGCAAAGGAGGCGACAGAGCGCGTGAGGTAGAGGCAAGCTGCACGCCCTCGCACCCCTAGTCACCGCAGGAGACGCCCCGGGTGTCGGGAGTCGCGAGCCGACTTCCGGACACCGTAGGCGCGGGCTTGCGGACGGTGAACAATGGGTAGCTTGCCGTCCGATAAGGACCAGGCCCGGGTCGACGGCGCGTTGTGTTCCACGCGCGCCTCAAAGAGATGTCAGCACCAACTGGCGGGGTCCGTAAGGACCAATGCCTGCTGGGGTTGCGAGTTTATCCGAAAGGGATATCGCGGCCCCGGCACACAGGCAACGGAAGGAACACGGGTGGGTTTTAGTCAGTAAAAGTCTGACACCCTCTCGCTCCGCCCAGAGCGGGAGAAGTTATTTGATAATTTCCCACAAAAAAAAGGCATGGGCGTACCCAGGGGGGGCGGGGGAGGGCAGTTGCCCTCCCTAGATTTTGTATGCTCATGTGCAACAGTAGGTACTGTTGTCTATGAAAAATATGTTAGAGTCACGTCAAGACTTTACAATTACAATATATTATGCATTAATGTTAGAAAAATAGCAGTGATGGCCGAGTGGTGTGACCGTCGGACTGCCAAGTCATAGGTCTCGAGTTCGAACCCAAGGCATATGCACCTCAAACTGACGGGGTCGAAAGACCAATGCCTGCTGGGGCTGCGGGTTTGTCCGAAAGGGATATCGCGGCCCCGGCACACAGACAACGGAAGGAACACGGGTGGGTTTTAGTCAGTAAAAGTCTGACACGCCCTCTCGCTCCGCCCAGAGCGGGAGAAGTCATTTGATGATTACCCATCCTCAAAAAAAAAAAAAGGCATGCACCTCAGACTTTTCGGATTCATGTGGGTATTTTATAATAATCACTTGCTTCAAAAACGGTGAAGGAAAACATCGTGAGGAAGCCAGCATGCCTGACAGATATTTCTGGACGGCATGTGAAGCCAAGTCAGAGGCCCATGGGCGGCTTTTCAAATTCAAATATTTTATTTCAGATAAAAACATCCATATATTGTTAATAGTAGAATAACTTAGCCTAATGTTAGTAATAAATTAATAAAAATAAATGACAAACAACATAGATTATTTGGATAAGTGTGTGTGAACACAGTTCCACCGGTCTGAAAACACAATCAGGATGCCATTGGAGGAGGAGCGCAAGCGCGCCATCATGGAAGCGCATCGCTTCCGCATTATCGCGGCGAAACCGTCGACGCACGCTTCCGCAAACATCCCTGATGCGCTACATCGCCACGGCAACCTCAAAAGCACCCTGAAAGCGTTATTGTACTGAACGCGCAGGTCGCTAAAAGCCCGCTGGGCATACTTGGTCCACAGGCTACACGTGTAAAACGGCTGGCAGAAGGCCTTAAAAAGCGTTATCTTTACAGAATCAGTACAGCGTGCAAACCTGCGGGCCAGCATGTTGCCACGGACAGCCAGCGACCTGCGCTCCCTGTGTAAATCTACATTGTCTTTTAAGTGATCAGTGACCCAATGACCCAAATACTTAAACTTCGAAACCCGACCTAAAAGAGATCCAGAGAGTGAGAGTTCAGGCAGCTGTTTGTATGTTAAAGAACCCGATTTAAAAACCAACCATTCACTTTTATCGGTATTGTATTTGAGCCCGTGAGCCACCGCATAACTTTCACAAATTTTAAAAAGCTTTCTCATTGCACCGATACATGAGCTCAGCAGCACCATATCATCAGCGTAACTGATGTTGTGAAACTTGGGCTTTAGAACTCTGACACAAGGTTAGTCACTAACCACACGAAAAGAAGAAGAATGTTAGAAAAAACCGCGCTGCTCGGCTGGTCATGTTGTTGTATCATGCAAAATACGCGAACGCAGCAATCAACCACACAGTTTCAGTTCAACCACCCCCGAACCAAATGCTGGATACGCCCATGGCCTTAGGGACTTACCTACAAGAAAATTCACATGAACGTTGGCTACACTTGGTCATTGTTGTCTTTCACGCACTGTGGTCACGCCCACTACCTATAAACTTCTAACTACTTAATCCCCACTACGAGACGTGAACTTTGCATCTGTACGAGTTGGTGCCAAAGACAACTTTAACCAATTGGCTTATTTCACTTTGGTCAGTTTCACTGTAGAGCCATGAACTCACACAACCACAAAATTAATGTCTCATTGCGAACACTGTTGATATACATATTCAATAGGTTTTACCAATGGGTCCAATGGGTTTTTCAATAGGTTAGGTGTAACTGGTTGTGTGAGAGATGTTTTTATTCCATCAATGAATATTTTGAGTGTAAAATGTAAAACTTATTTATTATAATTATTATGACATCTACATATTGACATTACTCAAATAATATCGAAACATTTTCATTATTCTTGCTTTATTTTTATTGACATAATTATTATTGATCGCTGTTTTAATATAAATTATTGTTTTAAATGAATAGTATTGTATGTATTTAATTTTAATTTTATTAATTGCATTGTAATGTAAATTTAAATTATGAAATTATTATTAGAATTATTTTTTATGTTATTGCTAATTACTAAATGTATACTGCATGCTATAAGTATAACCAAGATGTAAAATCTGAATATTTGCACGGCTGAAATGCCGAATATAGTGATACCCATAGATCTTAAGAACTTATGTTGGCTACCTATATTCTTGCAAATAAATATATTCATTCATACCTGTTCAGATATAAGCGATATCGCTGTCGCGCTCGGTAGCGATACTGGTCCAAAGTGACCAACCAGAAGGCAGACCAGTATCGCTACCGAGCGCAACAACGTTATCGCGTACTGATTCGGTATCGCTACCGAGCGCAACAACGTTATCGCGTACCGATTCGGTATCGCTACCGAGCGCAACAGCGTTATCGCGTACTGATTCGGTATCGCTACCGAGCGCGACAGCGATATCGCTTATATCTGAATAGGCCTTTACATAGGATATCTTTAGCCACAAAGTAAATAAGCAGGTCGACTAAAGCAACTAAAGCATATCATTATGTTCCTACTAACAACTGTAACAGCACATTGGCGTAGGCATTCCCAAGAGCACAAAGAACAAGCAAGAAGAAACAGAAGAAAGAAGCAACAGTTCTCCATAAATTTGTCTTTTTCCGCTTTGCTGCTGATTATTGTTTGTATGTCAACAGCAAAGCGAAAAGGTCTCCTTTATGAGAACTTCCTCCGAGGCATCGCAGCGTGGTCGCTTCGTAAGCAATGAGATCCGAAGAAATTGTAACCTCTTTTCTGGAAATCAAATGTTAATTTTTGTGTAGATGCATTACGGTCATTCAGCTGTATCTGGTTAGACTGGAAGCCGAAGGCAGATGATAATGATAACGGTGATCATGTTTTCTGGTGAAAATATCGGTGACTTAAGACCCTTTCGTCATTGGTTGGTAGCTACGTCAGCGGTGCGGGATGAGCATGCTCGGTATACTCGGTACCGAAAGCTTACCGAGCGACTATACTTCAATAAGCCTTTCCTGATTGGCTCGGTATACGCGGGAGCGGGGTGGGATCGTTCCAGTTTACCGCGTCTCGGTAGAAACATCCAGTGCGGTACCCGCCGCTCACGTCACGAGTTTTACAGCATACTCGGTACTAAAGCTTACCGAGAAATTTAATTTCAATGAATTAAGCGGTTCTGCACAAATTATACCGCTAACAAAATGTCAGGTCCGTAAATGAAAGCAGTGCGGTGTCGTTTCGGTATACAAACAAACTACTCGGTAGCAAACTACTCGTATAACGCACTGCTGCTTACCGACCAATGAGGAAAAATTAAAGGATTGCGGTATTGTTTCGGTATACTGAGCATACTATATCGAAACGATACCGCACCGATCAATGAGGCCATCTTTAACACCCGCCACCACCATAAGTTTTAATTTTGTACTGAATTGCTATATTTTTAAGATTTTTATTAAGTTTACTAGCCTTACGTATATTAGGTCGCTTCTTTCATATGTTTCCCGTATGTCACATTGTCATCCAATTTTTATATTTTTGTCCTTACAGATTTTAGTGTTTTTTTTTAATCATTTCCGTAGTTAAGTACATACTTTGTTTTACATTTTCAGCACGAGCTTTTGATGCAGCGTTAAAAATCGAAAAAATCCTGCCCAGCATAATGCCATGGTTGGATAATAGGCTTCCACTAAAATGGGAGGTCATTCAAGCGTCAAGCAGGTTGGTGACCGCAGAATCATACTGGTCAATTCCTCCCACACCAGTTGTCATCATTAAACGAGTAGACAAAACATGTCGCTAATAAATATGGAACAAATCGTGTTTGAGAGCCGTGAATCATTAAGTTATTTACTAGACGTCATAAGTGGAGATAAATGCTATAGAAAAAAGCCGGCCAATTGCGCGTCGGACCACGCACAATGAAGGGCTCCGTAGATGGGTTGAATTTATCCCAAAAACAAACTTTACAGTGTAGTAGAAAAACATTTATTTTCCCTTACGGAATGTATACATGTTTTTTCAACTGAAAATGTTAGTTGGTTGATTATTACTCGTTAACTTGTACAGCCTACTTAGCTGTGATAGTTTTCCTTTTAATTTCGTTATATATACTACTGCTGTGAATTTTTCCACATATCCAGAACCGACCATTTAGCTGGCAGGGGGGGACACTTGACTCTAACAAAAATTTGCACTTTAAAGCTTATATTTCGCAAACGAATCCCTGAATCCAAAAATGGCATTCAAAAACTCGCAATATTTTTGATCGACCTTTCCAACGAGACCATCGGATAGACGAGGAAAAAAAAAACATCCCCACTTTACGTCTAGGGGAGGTACCCCAAGAAAATATATTTTTCATGATTTTATTTTACCACTTTGTCGGAGTGATTCACATGTATAGGTAGGTACCCATACCAAATTACAACTTTCGAGTACAAACAGTCTCTGAACTAAGCCGTGGACAGACAGACGGACATAGCGAGACTACAAGGGTTTCTTGTTGTCTACGGAACCCTAAAAAGGAGGATTCTGAGGTTTTAACGAATCTAATAATTGAACCAGCCGCTGAGCTGGGTAAAATCCTGGTCAAGCCCAGGTATTGCCGCTTATCAATATTTCCCAAATAATTCAATTAATTCTCATGATTTGTTTAAAGCTTCAATACCTACTCGACCCAAATGTATGGCTCGACTGATTATTTTTTCACGATTACGATTTTGGTCCCATGAAGAAAGTGGTTCAGTTTAATGGTTCGAGCCACACCCTTTAATTTGAACACACCTTTCTGATACACCCTGTATTTTTTTATCAAGAATTTATTTTCCTACTGCTTATTTTTCACACATAATTTTGTTAATTTAAATAATTTGTTCGATGCTCAACACATAATATTTTATTTTGCAAACGTTGGAATTCAGCGAATTTCATGCTCAACAATCTTGATTTATAGCTACACAATTTCAGTCAGAGAGCTTATCGAGTGATTCATTTAAGTGTAAAATATTCAGAATTGATAGATTTATTTCATTTTGGTTTACGAACACATTATGAGACATGTATTGTAGTAGGTATATGTTATAAGAGTATGAAGGCTCCCAGGATCCCGCAAACAGGCGCGACCCGACGACGGCGGGCGACGGTGCGACTCGATTCTGGTAGAACAATTTCCATGAAGTTTTCATAGAAATCGTTCCATTAGAGTCATCGTGCTGTCGCGTCGCGCCTGTCTGCGGCGGTGCCTTAACGGAGCAGTTTAAAGATTTAGCTGGACGAACCGACACCGCACCGATCAAAAGATGATAAGAAGAAATAATGGGGAAAACACATCTCTCTAGAAATTAACAAAAGATAGATTTAATACATACCACATCTACAACATTTCACAAACAGGAAAATGGGAAACTAAGATTTTGCGTCAGCGGGAACGAGATAGAGGAATATTGCACATTTTATTTAGTTTTCACCTGTTAAGTAGTAGTATTTTTTTCGATAATTTATATTCCTTTAATAATTTTAGAATGATAATAATTGTTGAGTGTATTTCTGTAAAAAATTTAAAGTTATGCTAAAGTCTTTTTAGTTCTGCTACTTGGCAATAAATGGTGTTAAATTATGTTTTAGTTAATAAATTATTAATATTTACTTTATTTATAAGTAACTAAGTTAAGGTCGGCTCCGCTTCGGCATCCCATCCCCAAAAATTGACACCACTCTCTGGCTGATTCACAAGTCCTATATAAAAGAAGTGAAGAGAATTCTCATCAAAGACTTTCGTATATACTGCTTGTTTCGCTGGCATAGCAATAAAATCTTTTTAACTTGTAATGCGTTTTTCAGCTCCTTTAGCCTCTCGGTGAAATAACTCGTTTGCAATCGACCACACACAAATGTCGAAGCTAAACGTCATCAGCCAAGAACACACGAGTCACGCATCACAAAGATAAGTGCGTAAGCAATTCCCACTAAAATACACTAAACCCACATATTTCAAGACAACCGTCAAGTTCCAATTCCGAAACTAAAATATCTGACTAATAACTACACGTCCGACCGTTCATAAAACAATTTATCGTGTTTTCTACAATCTGTCAGGAAGGAGTACCACGTGGCGAGCTTTGATTAATATCGTCATGCTATAGCCCAACGCAAAATCGAGCACTTGTCTTAAATTAGCTCGGGCGCAGTAAATCAAGGGATTTGGGCCAGAGTTACGCCATAAGAATGCCTCACATATTTGTGAAACTACGTGTTTATTATAACTAGTACTTACTGTACATATACAGTACTTGGTGTACTCATTATGCGTTACTTTGGCACGACGTGCAATTGCTACGACTATTACTTGGAATTACCCAAAAAGCTGCATTTGTATGCTGTGACGCGAACTCCAGATGCAGGCGTCAATGAGTAATGAAACGTATTAATAATTTTGTTAAATATTGACGTGAACACACACTTTGGAAAAGGAGTACCTATGGATCCGGTCATGGTCTAATAAAACCAGTTCTGGCATTCCGGGACTTACACATGCTTACGTCACTATCCAGTTGCCACTTTATTGCAACAAAACACGATAAAGGAAAGATTTTCAGCCGCCATTCTGTAAAAAAATATGTAAAAAGCATTTAAATTGTCGTTTCGTGTGTCTAATCAAACGAAACAATTCAGTTTAAACATAAACCAACGTAATTGTTAATTAAAACCTCATTGTTTTATCGGATTCGCACAGGTAATAAAGGTAGTTGGGGAGTTATTATTACAAACTTCTGGTAACACAGATGTGATGACGTAGACTTGTGTTACCCACGTGACCACTGTGTCTCGGAATGCTATACCTGGCGGAGTATATTATTATACCATGGATCCGGTATTGTGATGGGTAATTACCTACAATACGGCCGATATAACTTGGCCAGTCTGAACATAGGCTCTGCGAACTTTCGCGCATGTTCTCTCACTCACACTCGCCTCGTGTCACCATTTGGTTCCTAAAAAAAATATTGCGCAGCCGTCTGCGCGAAGTTCGGAACTGCCTTGTTATATCGGTCGTATTGTACGCGAACGTTGTAAGCGACTACGGACATTTCCAAAAAGGAAGCTCACATGACGCATACATACTAATATACTTAACATAACATACATTACTTGTTAGGGTTATACTGATGAGTACATAACATCACGCCTTGTTTCCCCGGAGGTATGGGCAGAGGTCTACCTATAGTACATCCACATTTCGCCAGTTATATTTAAGTCCCATGTAATAGGGGGCGAGCTTATTGCCATCAACCGGGCACACATCCAGACTCCGGGCTGCTATTGAGAAATTCCAGATAGACAAACCCGAAAACTTTGCCCGACCTGTGAATCGAACCTAGGACCTCATACCGTATTAGTGCTTGCGACAACTAGACCAACGAGGCATTCCCGATGCCGGTGATAATATGCGTAATACCTACTAACACACTTTTCTTTTACGTGTGGTTAGTGACTGACCTGGTGTCAGAGTTTTAAAGCCGCCCATCGGCCTCTGACTTTCTCACGATGTTTTCCTTCACCGTCTTTAAAGCAAGTGATAATTATACAAGTAATAATTTTACAAATGATAATTATAAAAGTGATAATTATACAAGTGATAATTATACAGGTGATAATTATACAAATGATAATTATACAAGTGATAATTATACAAGTGATAATTATACAAGTGATAATTATACAAGTGATAAGTATACAAGTGATAATTATACAAGTGATAATTATAAAAGTCAGAGGTGCGTGCCTTGGGTTCGAACTCGAAACGACTTGGCAGTCCAACGGTCACACCATTAAGCTATCACTGCTTACACGCATTTCATGATGAAGATCAAATAGGACAGCAGTGATTTACAGTTGGCATCGTATCGGTGGCTTTCTCATATTTCCTCCACCTAGAAACAGCGGATTCCAAACATTCAAAAGGTAAAAATAACATAATTCGGTAGACGACAGAGGTACAAAGAGAAATAGAGCCTTTAACTCAGGCCTTCAAAGAACATAAATAATGTGAAAACACGGGAATCGAGAATACAGTGTAATATTAGTCTCTAAAGATCTCGAATGCAGTAAGTAGACTAATTACACACATATCCTGATTTATATAATGTACAAGATTGTATGTCTACTTGCTATGTTTTTCTAAATAGGGAACTAGCTCAGAACAAACGTTGTTTTTTTTTTCTTTAAATTCCTCTAGTGATACTATGGACACAGATTTATACAGATCGTTCACTCCGCAAAATAATTTCAATAAAAAGCGACTCTTGCTTCGACACAATAAAGTGCAATTCAGGTCGCACAGCGCTAATTGCCTACAGTTATATTCACCTAGAAGTTGCCTCTCTTTCTATCCCGTAATTCTTAGATCTTCTGACTACGTTACACTCACTGAATTGGCCCGACAAGACGGGCCCGCCGCGCACTTGTAGCTTTATAGCCAAGATGCGGAGTGAACAATCTGTTGTCATCTACGCTACTGGTATAGAACTGTCAATATTGTTTAGTCTACAAAGGTGTTCGAGAATTTCAAAGTCGTTTGTGCTGTTACCTATCACACGAAGAATTTCAAATCGAACGATAAAATAGACTGAATTGCCATTGCTCTTTTAACTCAGTGAGGAAATGCCTATGATGACCAGAACTTAGTCATAATAATATGTTAAAGAACTGGATTATGGCGCAGAACTAGATGTTATGGCGGTTAAGTCGGTGTTATGGCGCGTAACTAGGTGTTATGGCGGTTAACTCAGTGTTATGGCGGTTACCTCAGTGTTATGGCGGTTAACTCGGAGTTATGGCAGTTAGCTAGGTGTTATGGCGCTTAACTCGGTCTTATGGCGGCTAACTCGGCATTATGGCAGTTAACTCAGTGTTATGGTGCTTAACTTGGTGTTATGGCGGTTATTTCGCTGTGATGGCGCTTAACGCGATGTTATGGTGGTTACCTTGGTGTGATGGCGCTTAACTATGTAGGTGTTTTGGCAGCTAACTCGGGGTTATGGCGCTTAACTAGGTGTTGTGGCGCAACCCTGGGTTTCATGGCGCAACTTGGCAGAAACAACGTTCAACAGTAAGCTTCGATAAACTGAGTCACGGGAAGAACGCCTTTGTATACTCAAGCGAGTACTGCTGTTATAAACCAGATTGAGGGAGTGTTAAGATGAATTTAAATGATTGTTTACAAAAAAGGTAAAAGGAAAAGTATGTTCACCCTTTTTGGCAAAATCGCAGGAATTTCTCTTTCAGCTGTCAAAACAAAAGGTTGAAAAAATAAACTGATCACATTAAATGCATTTTATTTTTGTACGCAAGTTTTAAGTTATACTGCAAATTATAAAATAACAACACTATGCAAGATGTATTATCGTCTGAATTTGATGGAATATCTGGCTGGTATGTAATAGCTTAAAACAACTTAGCATCTGAAACGCTGACATTGCATGACATATGCGAATAAATATACCGCCATTACTCTCACTCATAGGATCGTCGCATAATGCCGTCTCGTTCTAACATCAGTGCTCATCTAAGTGCGAATACTTCCGCCTCAGCTTTTCTCTCTTATTTTTATTCGCGTGTTTCTTCTCTTGCTTCCAGGGTTTGCTCAGTTGATTCTCTGCGGTCTGCGCTCCAACAATGCTGTAATAAAATACACCTTATTTCTTAGGACATAAGATTCACTTTCCCAATAAAGATTCATATGATTTATATTGACAAGTAGCACTATATTTTAGTGTTTTTCAACGTTTATTTCTGTTAAAAAATAAATCATCATTAGGATTACAAAAAAGCTACATTTTTTAGGCCCACGCGGATTCCGCTGTCGAGAATATTATAAATTTTCGGATAAGTACAGTCAACTACGCAAGTGAAAAACAAACTGAAAAGGTGCTCAATTAAATGTGTAAATGCACACGGTTGAGCACTCCCATAAATAATGCCTAGTTAATTAAGCCGTCTGGCTAGTTCAAAGTATCGTTTGTTTAGTTTGTCTTTTTGATTTTGTTCGCGACAGTACATGGTTTATTTCGTTTCGAAAAGGCCCCGGGTCTTACGAGGTTAGAGACCAATTTTCGCGACCGTTAACGCTGCTCATAAAGATGCTCAAACTTTATGAATTAACACTTGGCTTGCATCCAGGGTGGCCATTTCGTCTTCACAAAGTTTATTTAGGTTTCCCTTAGCTCTAATTGATAATAACGCAGATATCTTTCATCTTGGCCAACTATAACTGGGTTATTTTTATATTACACCTTTCTGTTTTGGAGGTCAGAACGTTCAATGTAAGAGTTGTTAAAAAATGTGGTTGCTATGGTAACGTTACATTGAAATTCTTGTGCGATGTCTCATTTTGATTTGGCACACGGTAACACAATATTGATTTTAGCTCATCTAGAGAAAGACGATAATGTAAGCACATTCACAATGCCGTCAATGAACAAAATGGATAGGAGTTTAGAATATTCCGGTAAATAGACAAATTACACATTTTTTTTTTCTTTTTAATATGCATATGATAAATAAGTTAAAATAAAGAATGTGTATTATAAGTAAATTTTTGAATTGGTAACCTAGGCTAAACCTGCACATTTATCAAAATGGTTGACACAATCCGTACAAATATAAAAATCAGAACTAAAATTCTGACAACTTCAATCGATTTTTGCACCTCCCACAAAAACATTTAGAAACATTCCCTAAGACTCGGCACAAAAGAGCCACCGACCACAGCCACTGGTAGCACAGCAACAAGCAGTTCACGTGCTTTTTCATACGTTTTTTATGAATTCGTCGCATACGTGTGGCCGGTGGCGGCCATCAGATGCAGCACTACATAACACTGCAGCAAGAGGCGAAAGCCACCGGTGGATGTGGCCGGTGGCTCGTGTGCCGAGCTTTGTGTTGTCACAGCAATTTCGAATTGCCAACAAAAGTTTTAACTTGCCTTACAAATTGTAACGGCATAATAGGCTCTACACAAAACCTTTTTAAAAGTCGTTTCTTCACAAGCAGTTGGTTCATGTCATTACAAACAAGAATACATTAAATACATTTAAGTATATAATATTCTATCTAGAGTCCAGCCGTCGAGAAAGTGCGGTCGTGACACTTGTCAGTTTTATATAACGAATAAGTGTTTTGCGAATTTGATCTTTATTACTACAAGAAATTGTCCAACTCACAGGTGTTAAGAACGCAATCTTTCGACGGCTGGACTGTACTCATACATCAATGTGACACTTATTATCGGAAAGTTACTATAGGGACAGTGAAGCCATATAAAGATATGGAATCAAAAGGAAACATTAATTTCTTACCCAAAGACAGGCTTTCCTTTGACGTGAGCCGCGCTTTTCTGCATCGCGAAGAACACCTTGTCGATCTCGTTGGATTTGTTCAACCACCCCTGCAAAAGATGAGTATTGTTTTAATGATTATGGAGAGTATTAAAGGGCGGAGTTTTATGTAAGGTGGGATTGGACTCAACGATTTTATTGAACAGGTCTTTTAAGGAGGAGAGACAATGGTGGATAAAAGGAACAACATAATAAATAATAATAAATGTTTATTACATCTTCAGAAATTTATTTCTTATACCAGTATTAGTTTTTTTTTTTATATTGTTGGAGATATGGAGTCCGAACTAAGACTCACATGAGCTCAAAACAGCAGGTAACTAGATAACCAGAGTAAGCTTGGCCATCACCAGCTAAAATTTTAAGACTGACATTTACCATTTTATAATCTAGTACCTGGTCGACCGAGCTCTGCTCAGGTGAAAACAGAGAATGCTTATTTAATAGTGTAGGATAGGACATACTAATTCCATGCTGCCATGATAGTAGGTACTTACAAATTCCATTCTGCCATGTCATTATTCTAAGGTAGCCATATTGTTCTAAGCTTTGGGCGACCGAGCTCTGCTCGGGTGAAAACACAGAGTAAAAGAATTTTCCCAGATATGAGGCTAGCCAGATCGATTTTTCGCCCCGTAAATCCCTATTGCAACTTTCATCGAAATAAAATTGTTAGAGCCGGTTTCGAGAACGTGATTACAAATATACGGGGTGTCAGGGACATCGACGCGAAGCCGGTTACCATGGATTCAGTACATGATTCTGAACCCCACTGCGTTGAAATTTTTCGTCGGTTATTTAAAAAAAATCTGCTGTTTCATAGAAAAGTGCAATACCAGCGTCAGCAGTCGGTTTGCGTTGATGAGAGCTCATCGAGTTGGCGCGACCTGGATGCTGGTGTTCCACAAGGCGGTATTCTTTCTCCATTATTATTCTCCATCTTCATAAATTTTATAACTCACTGCCTTCGGTGTTCGTATCATCTTTATGCCGATGATCTTCAATTATATACAGCTGAGCGGGTAGAGAGTTTGTCGGACGCTATAGCAGATGTAAACCGAGATTTAGATGCTATCAAGAAGTGGTCTGATAGTTTTGGGGTGTCAGTAAACCCCTCAAAGTGTCAGGCCATTATAATTGGAAGCTCGCGCATGATGGGTAGGGTGACACTTAGCTCTCTTCCTCCTCTAATTTTTAATAATACCATCATACCTATTAGCCCTACGGTGAAAGATCTCGGTTTGCATATTGACTCGACACTTAGCTGGCAACGCCAAGTCTCTAATGTTAGTCAAAGGGTCAACGGTACTCTGCGGTCGCTGTATCGTCTGAGAAACTTTTTGCCTGCTAAGACGAAGACTATGCTTGTGCAGACTTTGATTTTCCCTATCGTAGACTATGGTGACGTGTGCTACTTTGACTTGAATGCGGTTTTGCTGGATAAGCTCGACAGACTGCTCAACAACTGTATCCGGTTCATTTTCAACCTTAGAAAATATGACCATGTGTCTAGCTATAGGTCTGAGCTCAAATGGATGTCCATTCGCCAAAGGAGAAGTTTGCGCGCTTTGACCACGCTTTTCTCCCTTCTCAACTCTCCCACTCCTCCTTCTTATCTTGTGTCTCACTTCCAATATCTATGTTCTTCACACACTAAGAATCTGCGTTCTTCTAACAATCTTCTCCTACTCTGTCCTTCTCATACTTCTGACTTTGTTCATTCTTCCTTTCATATTCAGTCCATTCTTCTTTGGAATGCGCTTCCTCTTGATATCAGGACGGCCACCAGTCGGTATGCATTTAAGCGGAAATTGCGGAGTTATTTTCAAAATAAATAGAGTAGAGTCATCTCAACACCTCTCTCCCTTGAATTCGTATATATGTATATATATATAATATAGGTATATATTATAGTAAATATGTATGTATGTGTATGTAGTTTGTACTGTTGTACCTATTTTAGTTATAACGAATTAGAATACTTTTTTTTAATTTATCCTTGTTCCTCTCATATAGAGCACCTGCCATCTAATCTCTTCACCACCCTTGGTTGACTGGTAGAGAATGCCTAAGGCATTAAGTCCGCCTTTGTACTTTTTTGAGTGTGAAAAGTTTAAATAAATAAATACCTACGCGGTCAAAATGTATGGAACAGCTGTTTTTTTTTTTAATAACCGATGAAAAATTTCAACGCAGTGGGGTTCAGAATCATGTTCTGAATCCATGGTAGCCGGCTTCGCGTCGATGTCCCTGCCACCCTGTATATTTATACAAATATTGCTCATTTAATATGATAGGATATATTGATGAACACACCCTTGTTCAACATCAATAGAGGTGGAGTCGTCAATACTAATGACAAACCCGACGCAACCCGAAGTCAGGATTGGCCGAGTTACTGAGCATGGGCTCGTATTCTATTACATTGGACTTATAACATAATTAATACTTACGAACACCCACATATCGGCAGCATGTGGGCATTCTACATATAAACCTTTGTCATACCACAGATGAATACAGATAGTACACTCAACATTTTTGGTAAGGAAGCTACAAGTACGCGGCGGGCCCGTCTTGTCGGGCCAATTCAGTGAGTGTAACATACTCAGAACATCTAAGAGATAGGCGATAGAAAGTGAGGCAACTTCAAGTTTAATTAGCGCTGTGCGCCGAATTGCACTTTATTGTGTCGTGGCAAGAGTCGGTTTTTATTTAAATGATTTTGCATCAGTATTCATCTGTGGCCATACTCCTAATCCTTTCTTAATCCTAACAAAAGTACTGTACCTAATAAAGAAGTATAACCACTAATTCAGTTGCAAAATCAGTTTATATATTCTATCAGAGATGAGTTTATCAGTTCATAGATTCTATCAACATCCCCTAAATACTTTCGATTAGCTATCGACATGCAAATGGTCTGTTTATGATTCCACCATGACTTATAATAACAATTATTGAGGTTAACTGTACTACGGGAGATTGATAATGTAGAGCAGTACATTAACCGCCGTTAACCAGAACATTTGTTTCATAACTGAAGAGTTGTTTAAGTGAATGGGCAGTTTGAACTATATCTGTTCTGGTGTTAATCATCGGTGGCGGCTCGTAAACGTCGGGTGATGAATAGGAGCATGGCTTTGTGGGGGTTTCGTGCAAACTATAGTATTTAATCTTTTCATGCGGTTGATTAGAATAGGATTTTTAAGTAGACAGTCTAGTCCAGTTACTAGTTAGTTCAATTGTGTTGGGGAGATCGTTGCGCCACTTCTTCTTCCCAGCCAAAGCACTTAGAAGTGGTGAAGGGTCGGCGTTTTGGGGTCTGTCTTATGTAAATTTGACGTTCAAATAGTGCTGATTCTCAGCCCTTATTTGAATAAATTACTTTTGAATTTGAAATAGGTTATAGCTACCTATTTTTATTTGTTCATGCTTTTCGCTAAGCTCTTTAAAAGCTTCGTAAAAGATTACAAATTCTTGTTACTGCTCTGATGACTGCACTTAAGACGGCACTGATGACGAACAACTAATCCGGAAGCATAAATATCTGAGTTTATGTTTTTTTTTTTAATGATAGCGATCAATCTGCCTACCCTTTGCCCAACTACGTTGGGGTCGGCTTCCAGTCTTACCGGGTGCAGCTGAATACCAGTATTTTACATGGAGCAACTCCCTGTCTGACCTCCACAACCCAGTTACTGGGTAATACAATACCCCTTGGTAAGACTGTTTGTCAGACTTCCGGGCTTCTGACGACCCGTAACGCATGTCAAAGATCCAAGAATGACAGCCGGGACCAACAGCTTAACGTGCTTTCCGAAGCACGGAGGAGTCTCGGTATGTAAAGATGGTCACCCATCCACGGACCCACCCCGGCAAGCGTAGCTTAACCTGATGGATCAATCCGTGCGACTGTTTTTGCTAAGCCACGAGCTCCTACTTACTCCTCTTTAATAATAGGTTCACGATGGATGTTAAAATGTCATGAGGAAAGTTTTGAGTATGAATGTCGATGGCTATAAGAGTAGGGGAAGACCAAAGAAACGATGGATGGACTGTGTGGAAGACGATATGGCTAGAGAGGGGGTGACTACCGAGATGACGAGAAATAGAGAAGTGTGGAAAAAAGGGACATGTTACGCCGACCGCGAATAAATTGGGATAAATGTTTATAATGATGATTTCAATAATTTTTATTATAATAACGGTTCACGGTGGATCTTCTGTTTTTATTAGAGCCAGCCCAGCTTTTGGGCGTGTATGAAAATACCGCCACGGGAACGTCGTTGTATGAACCTACCATTATTTTTACTGATCAGTAAACCAGCCCGCTTACTACATATCAATTCATAAATGCTACCCGCTACAGGTCATCAATCGACCATACAAACTGACACAAGATTGGACTACAAATCAAAGGCCTGCAGCCAACGTTCGCACGGACTTAAAAGTATCGCAGTGGGATTTTGTCGCGCAGTGGATTTTCAACTCTGAGCGTTGAGAATCCCAGCGTGTCAAAAAGACACACTGTTGGATTTTCATCTCTCGTAGCTAAGCAAAGCGTTGAAAATCCAGTGTGCAAACAAAAATCGCCGCGGGAAAAAATCGCCCATGCGTACCTGGGCTCATTCGTATCGATATCTAGACATGGTATATAACTAAGAAGCTTTTCGTGTGACTCTATGTGACCGCTTAGATATTCCAAACTACACAATGGATTTTAATACCGTTTTCACCATAATTTAGAGAATTTATGCCCAAAGGTTTATGTTTTATAAATATATAATTCGTCTATTCGTGTGTATGTCACTGAAGTCCTCCTAAACTGCTGGACCAATTTTGATGTTTTTTTTTTTTGTGTTTGTTTGAATGGGTCCTTGGATGGCTTAGATTCACAATTGGAACCGGTAGGAGGCGCTGTTTGGGCAGGAAAACGTCTGTTAGGTCCGCTTCTTTCTTTTTCGAGTGGTTAGTGACTAACCTGGTGTCAGAGTTTTTATGCCGCCCATGGACTGGGCTCTGACTTTGCTTCACATGCCGTCGAGAAATATCTCTCAGGAAGCCCAGTTTCCTCACGATGTTCCACTGTTTGTATCCGCTAGTGTGTGTATAATAAATTAATATTAAACCTACATATAATAAAGAAATCTCGAAGTTTTGTCTAGTCGCAACAATCGTGCGAAACAAGGGCGGGTCGCTAGTTAAAATTAAAACATGCTTATTTTCTTCTACTGACCTCAACCGCTCTCGTTTCTCTAGGCGTAGGTTTCCTGTTCTCATTCTTTTTCCTCTCGTTCAGCATATCCTCGAGGGGCTGCGGCTCACAGCCGGGCGGTAGTTGTGCCCAGTGCAGCACTCCGCTGGAGGCTTGCTTGAGCATGATGCGCGCCGAGCGGGACTGGTCGGGCTGGCCGGCGGCCGTCATAAAACCTCGGTTGACTGGAATAAATACAATAATGAAGTTTTCGTTTTTTTTCCCCGTTTTCTCTAAGAACTTTGTAAGTGGGCTCCCTTGCCCGCACTTAAGACTCTGATTCGGTCCGTTGACGGCATGAGATTTAAATCGAGTTGTGTTTACATACGGACTTGGCCAGTCACATTGTTAGCATAATAATCTAGCTTTTGTTATGCGTTTTGTGAGAGAAGATATCAGTCCAACCTTTTCGCATACACAACTTTTTTGCTTGGTGTAAAATTAACGGCGAGCTATACTTGCTAGATTTTAATCTAACAACACTCTTGATAACAACACATACGAATGAAGCATGCTAACATAAAGCTTGTTAAATGGATGGTAGAGGGTGTGGTGGCATCTACGTCACATCCGAACTACGCTTCAAGAACTTGACGTCACACAAATCCTGCATCGTGAAAGCAGCGTTTACCGCGCGATCAACATATTTTACATAACGTCCCGACATTAATCGTCGGGCAGTTGCCCACCAGACACGACACCCATCTGGTCGGATGATCCTCCGTTTTCTATAGAAACACTTTACTTTAACGTTACACAGATCCATATTATAAGTTCGTCCTAGGGGCGCTTATAACTTTCTAACCTAAAAGAAATACTCATGCGCATTGCGCAGTAAGTATCTGGTTGCTTTTAGTCAGGTCCAGGTAAGATTTGTAAGTGTAAGATTTGTAAGTGTAAGATTTGTAAGTACAAAACTAAACAATATACTCACAAGCATGCGCAGTAAGTATCTGCTTATACTCAGGTTCCTTAGAACCGTCGTCCGGTAGTAGAAGTCCGTATTTAGTAGCGAACGTGTGTTTGCTGACCATTTGACAAAGACGCGCCATGGCAGCATCGTGGGCACGCATCTGTATGGAAATTGTGGTGAATAAATATATATATATATATCTTATAGTTTAAAATGTTTGTTTTATTTACGAGAGAAAGAAAAGCATTTATGTGATTCCTCCTCGCGAAACTTCCAAGTTATACCGATTAATTTGACCTTGGAATAACGCTACTTCTTGCTAAGTTGAAGGAAAGCATGGTGTGAAAACAGGCATGTCCTAGAACCAAAAATTCAAAGACATGTGACATCTACCAACCCGCTACCCGTGGGCACACGTGGTGGATTACGGCCCACTCCCTCTCACCGAGAGGAGGCTGAGTCCCAACAGTGGGAATATTATAGGCTGATTATGTTGTATAGTGCAGTTATCACTGAAATTTCGTATCCATCTGCTAAAATATTGTGAAGAACACCACTTCTAATGAATATACGTAGACCTATAATAAATATGAGCTAATTCGATCACATTGAGATATCCAATTCAATCGAATTTCAGTATCGATGAATCGGTATTATATTCAAAAGTTTAAATTCTGTTCTCACTATTAATGAGAATACAAGAAACTAAAAATACATATTTTAAAATTCAAACCACTTTAGTATCTAAAAAACCTACCTAAAACTTGACATACCTGATCAATTGGCAACACAGCTGTTAGTAGCAGGTCCGGTGTGACGGCGTAAGCTGGCAACACTAAGCCGGGACAGTCCAGCACCTCAATATGTTCGTTTATGATCAGGGACTGTATGTGCCGTGTGTGGCCCGGCATTGAGCTTACACTGACCTGAAGGAAAATGGTGTGAAGATTATTTAAATAAATAAAAAATGAGTTTGTATTTTTTTTCATAAAAGTAAAGGTTATTGTGAACAAAATACCAAGAGAAAGGCAGTAGGCCAATGGACCACCTAATGAAAGGTGGTTGCCATATATAACTAAGGCGTCATCTCCATGTCCATGTCCATGGGCAAGAAAATCGCGGCGATAGTCTCGCCGTGCCATCAAATTAAATAGAAACTCTATGAATCAATCTCCACATGGGGATATCATCGTGGCGATAATTTGAATGCACAGCGACTCTATCGCCGTGATTCTTTCCGTCCTTAGAGATTTCGCCTAACGGGTTTAATGTAGCACTACCTAGCTTAAGGCAACAAACAATAAACAACTTTTAATTTTATACTGAAGATCACGTCTAAACGAGTAGTGTTAATGATTTGGAAAAAATATATGTTAAATTATTGCATTTTCCTAATAGCTTTGTCTGTGAATATTGTAGATTATTTTTATATTACATAGTGTAATTGATCTGTAAAGTTATTTCTAACGCGGATAAAAAACTGAGAATCACGTAAAAACTATCAAGCATATTGTTCTGAAACCTTCACCATTTTAAAGATAATTTAATTATTTAACTTTATACGTGTTTAATAAAAATACATTTTGTTTTATGTATAATTAATTAATAATGTGTCTAATTTGGGACAGCGCTCCTTGATGGGCGACTCCAAATACTGGCTGGACGTACGACGCGTTGCGTGAGCTCAGTACAGAACACGCAAACTAACCACTTAAGGCCACTGGCATTTAGTTGCGTCTTAAAGACATTATCGTTATGTGTTTTGTGACTGTAATTTTTTGGATAACTTATACCTTACAAAAACACACAGACATTATAGTTTCCAAAAGCAAAAGGTAAACATACTTTTTAATCGAACAAATTAAAAACTCTAAAGACTTTTGTTTTTTCGACAGCACGGTTTCTTTATAGTACGCTTCTTTAAACCGCGCCGTAGAAAAAAATGTGTCTGTCAACAAGCTTCCATAGCGAACCATACAACACCGCCGACCGGACGTAAGGGCCTAATAGCAAAGATGAATACAGATGGGACACTCCGCACTTTAGGTATGAAGCTACAAGTACGCAGCGGGCCCGTCTTGTTGGGCCAATTCAGTGAGTGTAACGTACTCAGAAGATCTAAGAGTTACGCGATAGAGAGGCAACTTCTAGGTGAATATAACTGTCGGTAATTAGCGCTGTGCGACCTGAATTGCACTTTATTGTGTGGTAGCAAGAGTCGATTTTTATTTAAATGATTTTGCGGACAGAGTGAGCCATCTGAGTCATCCAATCAGCAAATGTTTTAGGAGAACAGCTTTTATAATCATAAAAGATTTTATACTCTTACCTTTTTAACCTGCATTAAAACATTGACAGTACTAGATTTTCCGACATTGGGATATCCAATCATACCGACAGTAAACCTAGGAGGATTCTTTAGCCTATCTACATGTTGGTTTTTCAATACTTCCAGAAGTTTCTCCCTGTCAAGAATTTCATGTGAATTCTGTACTTTAGCCTCGTTTTCAACTGTTTCTTGGGAATTCTGTTCTTGATTCTCATTTTCTACTAATTCTGATGAATTCCGTACTTGATTCTCTTCTATTTCTGTAGTAGATTCCTTATTTTCAGTGCTCTCTGGTACAGGATAGTCCTCAATAGGCTTACCGAGTCTTAAACTTTCAACAACCTTATCCAGTACTTCTTGAATCCTATCTATTTTATCAGCAGTATTGCAGACAGCGTTATCAAGATCTCCTAATTGCTTCTTAAACAATTCTATATCTTCTTTAGCACATATTAAGGCATCTTTTTCATTGTTATCATCATCATCATCTGATTCTTCGTGTTCATTGTCAGATATTGCCGAATCTGTTTCTGAGTTTGTTTCTTCACTGATAGGTTCATTTTCGTCTTCTTCTGGTATTTTACTTTCATTAGTTTCTTTAGCTGCTGAGAAGAATATTATGGAAACATTCTGGAACAATGAGAGATTTTTTATTTACACCTGCACTTTTGATCGTAGAAAATGGTAAAGAGCAGCCCGCAATAAAAGTAGGCGTGCCGTTTAAAGCTGAGAGTCAACTCCCTGTTATTGTGATTATTTTTTTGTACTAGACTATAACCTGGGAGCCATTCTGGTTACGGAGATATTGAAGGTCAAAGTTCCAACAATTTTTTTACTTTTTTCATGAAAACAAGTCTGAAATGTTATAACTTTACTTTAAATACTCCCACAACCCTGTACTGTTGCATGAATATAGGCACAATGTTTTGCATGCGTTACATTGCGCACTGCCGTGACCAGCGATTTGGAACACAAAAATTAAGTTGTTTTCCAGCAATAATTTATGCTCATTGTTAATTCGTTTGATGTATAGAATGCGTAGATAAGGGCCATGTGATGGGTCTTTTTAACCGACTTCCAAAAAGCTCATCTTTTTTGGAAGTTGGTTCAATTGTTCGGTCTATGTTCGTTTGTAAGTACATATATATGCTTTTTTTTATTGCGTCTGATGGTGTGGTTAGGTGGCAGTTATGTTAGCTTTAGTACCGGTATCTGCCGACTAACACGATATAGTATATAATCGTTGTCTTTATTACAGGTCGCTTTGTAATAAAGACAACTATTGATGCAAACTCACCTCTTTAGTGAAGTACTCCGCCCAACATTTCCTTTCATATTTATTAGTTAAATCTGCCTTGTTCAACAACAGTATACATTTGCAGTTCTGTTCCTGAGCATATTTCTCTAAGTCTGCACATCTGTAATTAGAAAACAATCTTGTTATATTTCCTGATACAAAAACAATTATGGCACCCAAAATGCCTGCTAAAAACCATGATAATATGAAAAGGGCAGAGTCAAACCGTTTAAAACGACTTCGCTTTAAACAACGTACCGGTTATAACGACGAAATTTTGAGGTCTCAGCATTTCTGTTTACTTAACATAGTGTTGGGTTATAACGATTATCGGCTATAACAACCGTAATCCAACTGTTCCTTAATAAACGGTTTTGACTGTAGTTTAATAGTTTTAACAAAAAAGGGACATTATAATATCTAACCACCACGACAAACTTACGAATCTGCAGTTTAAAGTGAAATCGACATTTTGATGAAAAACTGTGCCTACCATATATGTGACACATTCACATTCTGGAAAATTTACGAATTTTTATCTCAGACAGTTACAGAATTTAAAAAAATCGAATCTGCGTTTTATGTTATTACACCCATAGGAAACTTACGAAATTCATATACTTTGGGTGTTTTAGCGTAGTAAATTTAAAATAAAAGAATATAAATACCCTGGCAAACTTACGAAAGTGGTAGGTACTTTCGTAAGTTCACCGAAGTTTCAATTGGATATTATTATTTAGTAAAGAAACTATCACGTTCGTAAATTTGCCAGAGTATGAATAAATATGTATTAACTTCTATATAAGATGATGTAAAGTTACGAATGTGTATTTATTTCTGATCCTTGTAAAATATTGACAATCCATTGATAATATAAAAAAGTACCTTTGAAAACCAAATGTACGGCGGTAAGTATTATTATACCTGTTACAAAAATAAATAAGATGCATTCGCGCAATGGCTGGTACCTTTGTTCCTGAATTATGCGAACCATATTATAAAAAGCTTAAAATTTTGACCTTTCCTACAGTCTATATCTATGAAGTTACAGTATTTGTTGAAATAAATAAAAATCTATTCGGTGAACTAAAATCAAAAAGATATATACTGAAAATATCTAGTATACCACATAAAACTGCTCTTCTGGGTAAAAGTTTTTTTGGAATGGCATCTAAAATTTACAATAAGATACCTGTGGACATTTTAACCACCAAGGAACTCCCACTATTCAAATATAAATTGCGTAACTTTTTAATTGACAAAGCTTACTACACGATCCAAGATTTTCTTAATAATTAGTACCTACTACAGTCTGTCACCATACACCTAATTGTTATTCTGTAAATGTTTTATATGTGATACCTAAGAATTGTTTTATACTGCATGTTGACGTAATTATTGTATGCCTATTAGGCAGGACATAATGGAACTGTAATTTACCTAACATCTGTCTGTATAACCTATGCCCACAATAAAAAGATTTTATTTGATTTTAAGTTATCATTGATGTTTGCTTTCAAAACGCTCCCCTGTAAAATGCATTTTCTGCAGATTTGCAAGTTTGCCGTAGGAGGCCTGGGTCCTAGCAGTGGGAATATTATAGGCTGATTGAAAGAGAGATAATATATTGTAATATATATAAATTTTTTGCAATGAGCTTTTTTTTTTGGCAGGATAAACCCGATAAACTATTCTTCTATCTTTATTTTCTCAAAAACGTACAATACCTAAAGCCCAGGATAAACAAAATACAAGTACACAATACCTGAACAGCAAAGGATTTCTAGCATCCAACAGGATCAGTACAATGTCAGACTTCTCCAGGGTTCTCCACAACTGTTTCCACAGCTCCAGGTTCCTTTCATACGGAGTCACAGCGGCCCCAAGCTTGGCTTGGAGATCGTTCAAGTGACGTCGCCATTCTAGGAAGGCTTCACGTTCGCGAGTTATCTGGTCTTCGGCTGAGATACCTGGGTGCCATGCTGGTCTGGAATAAAAGTTGGTTTTGTTGACAGGTTTATGGATTTAAAAGTTCGCAATACCAACTATGAAATACCATTGGAGTCAGATTGCAAACTGTCCAAGAACAAACTTAATTAATTACAAATTATTTTCATAATAAACAAACTCATATTTTATTTGCAGACAAGTACTTCAACGCCTAAGTGTCCTTATGTTTTAGTATTTATTTGTATAATTAGGTAATTACTCATTTAATTTAGTACCTAGTGTAAATAGTTAGATATTTTACCATTGCAAATTGTGACGACTGGTAATTTGTCCATAAAGAAAGACATTTCCCAATGTATTTACACTGCCTGTGCATTGTATAAATCTGCTAAATCTGGCTACAACAACACAGTTTTCAAATTACTGTTCAGTAAAAACCCATAATTATTGAGGAATCATTGATAATTTGTTCTTATAGAATGACATCAACTTCATTTAAATTTTTACATCTACCATCAAATAAAAAAATATCTAACAATCAGGTTCCAAGCTTTAAAACTTATTAAACTTCCTTTTTAACCCCTGGCACAAAAAAGAACAACCCTTTTTTGTGTTGCATAAGCAGTTGAGAGCAAGCTTCCACAAACAATGGTCCACCTGCAGGACAACTTAAAGGGAAAGCTAGTCTATACAAATAGATAAAATTGACAAAATAACAGGTTTTTAATAAATGCATATGAAAGTATATATGGAATTTATAAAAAAAAAAACAGTTGTCAATTTGTCAGAACTAACTGCCGGGTAATCTCTGACATAGTTGCAACAACCTTGACGGGGCTTCCACTGGTAGATAGCTGATGCTATAAGGAGTAATGGTACTTTTTTTTTTAAGAATAAGGGTTCTCGTGGACAAGTTGCAGGCAGCAGTGAAATAAACAAAAACTCACCTCCTTGGTACTGTCAGTGGCTCATCAAAGTTAGGTTGTGAAGTAACCATTTCCACTTCATAAGGTACAGACTTCACATACTGATAGTTCATTTTCTCTGCAGTGAATTCTCTCTGAGCCAACTCTGCAGTGGAGAGAAACTCTTGGAGGGATGACTCTGCAGTGACTGACTGCAGGTTGAGGCGACCCCAGTCATAGCCATCATTGACTTCTGTTGTGTGTAACTAGAATGAAGGATTATTTATTAGGGCTTAAAATTATGTAGAAATAACTAATCATAATTCTGATTTTTTTATTGCTAGACCAAACTGACAGCTCCAATCGACCTTTTATAAAAAAGTAACACGATAAATAATTAACACAGACAATACGACAATAATGAAGTTCCTCCTGCTGAGAATGATTCAGTAGTCCTGGCGAGAGTCACTCAGTAACTTAGATTATTTAGCAAATTTTAATCAGAGTATGGTTTAAATTGCCAGTAATTCCAGTTCCATGATAATGCTTGGAAGAAGACTTCACAGATTTTTTACAATTTGAAATCATAAAGTATTGCGAGATGGGCCAATGTCTTTATATTATTCTAGACTGGGAAACCGGCACCAAGGTATTTTATAAGGAGGGTTTAAGCCATGTACGGGGTTGAACCAGACTGTGTTAATTGATAAATTGTTATACGGGAAAACAAGGCAAAACAACAGAATTCATATTAGAATTGTGTGGGCAGTGATGAAGGTAGATGTGAACGATTATTTTAGTTAGAAGAAAATTTGGTCAGTTTTAAGTACTAATTTTGAATATTACAACATGTTATGTAACTTTTTAAGCCAAGTTATCTTGATTTTAGATGTTTATAATGTTTCTAATCAAGGTTATCTAAATTATATATTTTTTACTAAATTCGGAAGTAAAATTAAACTTGCTGCGTAACAAGCTTGCGGCATTTAGTTATAGAAAGTATGTGGCCTCTATAAAGGACAAATTACTACATCTAAACGTTAATTTGAAATAAAAACATAACAAAAACAAATACTAACCATGGTGTTGTCTTCGACATGTTTTCGGTGACGATTCTTCGCAAATCTGTCCTTAATGAGGGCTCGCCCTAAAGATTCTTTGTTTTTCTTCCCCATTTTATTGAATTTTAAGCAGTTTTATGTTGATTAAAAACAAAAAATCGACATTAGAAGTTGGGAGAATAAACGTGCCGCACCACGAATGAATACGAAATGTCAAAGTGACAGATGAGATATAAGAATTTTACAATCACAAACACATGTGTTTCGTAGTGTCGATACAAATATTTTCTATAAAGTCGATTTTTATCGATTTCAACCTTTTGAACCTATTAATCAAATAGTGTTAGTGAGAGTGTTATCATTACAAAAGTATGCAATTTTGTTAATTCTATGATGCTTAAAAAAAAAGGTCTTGACAAAAAGAATAGGACTAGTGTAGCCAACATTAACATATTAACACATTATTGTAACAACTTAGGCTGGTAATCCAAATACTATCAAACAATGTCCTGAAGATGGAAAGCAGCACTCCTTATAAGAAATAAATAAATAACAGTAACATCCTATATATTTTTAAAGTAAATTTTTATATAACAATAATATACTTTCATCAACATCATCATTTCAGCCGATAAATGCTGCTGGACATAGGATACACGCCCCCCAAAAAATATTTATGCTTGTGATAATACCTCTAAATTAATATTCATTCCGGTTATTTAAACGGGTTTTCATGTATACAGGATCGGTAACAAAACCGGCAAAACCTGAACCTATGGTCATCAGTTCATCACTCATCGACGTATGTATTACGGATGTCCGTAATGTCTGGGGGCCTACTCCCTAAGCGCGAAATCCGTAGTATCGGCCGTCGTTACGGGTGCTTCGCTCGTTCTCACTTAAGGTGTGTCTGCAAGTCAGATGGAGAACGAAGCCGAAACTACGGATTTCGGTTAGGGTGTAGGTCCCCTGTTTAGTGTCTTCCATCGCAGGTGGCAAACTGCACCTATAGCCTTCAAAATGAAACACAGCATCTCTGCTTGGCGGCGGGTAAATAAAAGGTCATAATTATGCAATCATTCTCGCTCGAGCTCCTTTAGATTCAAGAGATAGTTTTACGTCGTCAAAACACTTGACTTTAAGGCAGGTACACGCGGCTTCCATCTCTATTTGTACTATAGAAAAGGGTAAATCTGGTCCAACCATGCTCGCGAAGCCAAGCCGAAGTCACAATCCGTAGTTTTAGCCGTAGTCATGGGCACGTCACTCTCTTTCTCACTTACGTTATGTCCGTAAGTGAGATGGAGATCAAAAAGCTCGTAGCGTCGACCGAAACTACGGATTTCACTTCGGGAGTAGGCCTCCTGGGACAGAATCATAAATTAGTTAGTTTGCAATATTTTGCAAAGCTTGACACGTATAAACGGATGATGTACTAAGATTTAAAATTACGTAAACACAATTTATTTCGAAAATTTCTTGTAATTTTATAGGGAAAAATAAAAGCGGATAACAGTAAAATTATTTTCCGAAGAACGAATTATTTTAACGTTCCGGTATACGTTAACATTGTTGCAGCGTTCAGAAACTGGCTCTTCATGATAAGTATTGGTTCTTTCATGAGATTTTGTTGAATTACTTTAAATATTTACATAAATGTAATGGAACGTAAGCAAAAGCGAGCGATAGGAGCGATACTTCGATTTTCTGGGAAGGTTACAAATAATAATTTGTTTTATTGAAAATTCGAGTTAAATAATGCATTTATCCATCGAAATTGACACATAATTTAATTTAATACGTAAAGTAGTTATTTGCGTGTTTATAAAAATGATGTCAGATTATTTTGAGCATTATCACAGATGTGAGACACTTGCTGAATTTAATTTTTACTTTGGTGATGATACTGAAGAGGAAATTGACGATGACGACAATTACATATACTGTTACTGCAGCAGAGTCTTCATAAAGTAAGTTTTAGAATAAGGTTTAATTGAAAAATTTGAATTTTATAGGTTTTTATTATTTGTTATGAAAATGGAGGGAGACTGCATGGATTATAATAATATAGTAAATAACAAATCCTCCGAATGGAATCTTTCTATCCTAGGCTTTAGCTAGATCACCTCCTACGCCAAATGTTTATCAATTTACTGCATGAATGATATACCAATCATATTGAAATTGACATTTTTATCTATTATCACTACTGCATGCATTGCCTTTTTGTCAAGAGACTTGCAGTCTGACCAAGTCATTGCAAAAGTAGACCACCCTGTAACTATCCAAGCTGTAGCTGTAGACTGCCCAAGTTTTTATATTACAAATTGCCATGCCATGCATGCATGCTACTGCTTTTTTCACTCAATGTTGATGATCTGATTACAGACACTAACCTCCTAATGTCTTGGAATGTTTTCTTTTTAGTACATCAGCAATTTCCGAGTTTAGCCAACGATTTTATTATAAAATTAACATGCAAAAAACCCTCAAAAGCTACCAATTATTATTTATTGTCAGGTTTTGAACTTGTATTCTCATAGTTACATCAATGACTTAAGCATGGAGCAATTTAATTGCCCGTGCTATACCATAATTTGAAGCTACAATAAAAGTTGTGGTCATTTATTGTTTCCATTTTATGATATGAAATGGCAAGAAACTTTCATCATGTAAATTATTTTTGTAGCTATAGCTTTAGTGTACTCACTTTTGTTTTTTGTTGTTCACTGTAGGGATGGAGTCAAAACTTACTATGCGGACAAGGAGTATGCCAGTGAGAGTGATGTGGAGGTCCTCCGTGACTCACAGTCGCAGGATTTGGAAGATCACTCTCATGTTCACTTCTCTTTAGATACTTCTTATAAAAATAAATGTGAGGTTAGTAGTTTTATCTTTATATATTTTTTTAGTGAATATCTTGAACATTAGGCAAAATTAGTTTGAAATGGTGCTCAAAAACAACCAATATGGGATTATCCAGTATATCAACTTATACTATAATTCAAATTACCATGTTCTGATAAAATAATGCTGATAAATCTAAATAAATACATCTATCTGTCTATGTTAAATAGATACCTACAGTTTCCCATAATAATTTAATTCCCCAGAGAGATGAAGGTGCAAGCTGCTACTGCAGTGCATCCCACACTGACAACTGCTGCTCCACTGATGAGCATGATGCAGTCCACACCCATGGAACAGTCTCCCATGCCTTACAACCCAGTGACAGTGGGGCTGACCTCACATACCAGGACTACCACTCAGACACACACGATAAACTCGAACGCATGGACCAAGACTTCCCAGATACAATCGAAAACTACATGATCGAAGCTACCTGGGACAAGTTTTGGGCTATTCATGGTGAAAGGCTCATTTGGGCATCCTGGATCAAAAAGTACAGTGACTACATCAATCCAGCCTACCTAGACGAAAATAATGTCCTAGCTATGGATGAAAACAACATACCGAAACAGCATTCCGTAGATCAGATTTATAAAAAACAGATAGATGCTAGTCCTAAAGCAGCAGATGAAGAAATGAGGGAAAGGAAATTCTCGTACGATTCCAAAGTAAATCCGTATAAGAAACGCAACACTATTCAAAATCAAACAGAGAAAGTTGATAGGAGTAACGAGATAAATAGAGATGAAGCTTGGTTGCCGATAGCTAGGAGACGGTCTTGTTCAGAACATGATAGAATATTAAGTCCGAGAACTGTAGCATGGACGGACTCTATGACAAATGTTACGAAAATCACACTATCGAGCTATGATGTAAATTCTAGTCATGTCACGTCAGAGTCAACGCCTACCGACACAGACTACAGTGTATCATCATCTTCATCTGATGACCCATCAAATGATCACACGAGAATAGTCAATTTAGACGATAAGCTCGAAAATACAGAAATACCGTCAGAAGAGGTGGATTCAGAACAATACTGGCAGTTTCTATGGAAGAAACACTTTGGAGAACAGTACGCGTTGCATTTCGCAAACTTTACTGAACACCATCATGTACCAGAGAAAGAAGTCCCTGAAATACAAATTGAAATTGCCCCAGCGCCAATTACAGTCCCAGACCCAATTAAAATTGAAGAAAAACCTTTAGACATTGAATGTGAAAACAGCGAAGGAAATTCTCAAGAAACGCCAACGGTTATTGAAATCCAGAATCAGGTTGATCAGATCACATTAGAAGACAAAAGTAAACCCAAGAAAAAGAATAAGAAAAATACTAGTAAGTACATAACCTCTGTTGGAGTACTGTTACAGAATTTGTTGAAAGAGGAACAGGCAAAACAAGAGAATGAGCCTGTTGGTGCAGAAGATAAAGACAGTACAAATAAGACAGAAAATACGCAAAAACCAGATATGGATGTGGTTGATAGTACAACTGATTCAAGGAGTCCACAACCTGTTAATAATAATAATCTCAATTCAAATAGCTGTGATGGTGACGATGAACCACCTGAAGAGACCCCCGTGATGTTGAAAAGAAGGTAGCTTAATCTTTATTTTTGTACAAAAATAAGTTTTTATGACAGGTCTTGGGGCCGATACACATTTTTAGGTAAGTCGACGTCGCAAAAATAGGCGACGTCACCTGAAGGGTTTCTGAAGCAATTCTCGAAGTTTACTTGTTGCGTGCGACGTCGCACCGCTTTTGAGTGTGTCGTCCGCACTTGTAGTGTTCATTTCAGAGATCCTTACATATTATAAAACAAAGTCCCCTGCCGCGTCTGTCTGTCTGTCTGAACGCGATAAACTCAAAAACTACTGAACAGATTTTCAAACCGTTTTCACCAATGTAATTCATTAAGGTTTTGTGTAAATTGGCTGAAATATGACGATTATTGTAGAAGATGTCATGCTGACTGGGAGCTTTACTAGCGTGCGCCGCGTAAACCGTGAGAGATAAATAAAATGTATTATCTACAGGATTGTATATTTTAAAAAGTTCAACAAAAAAGTCCACGATGTCATATGTCTATCTTCTAAGGATGACCCACAATAAACATTTTAATCTTTCAAAATTGGATAAAAATTTCATTGTTATTTCCGCAGCTATTTTGACCGGTATTATATTTATCCTGATCCAATCAAATATGTTATTTAAATTGGGCATTTAATTTAGATTAAAATATGCCTTGACATCATATCATTTAAATGAATAGTTTAGAAGATATCACCGATTCAAAATTACGCGTAACAAAGTAATTATAGTTGATGGCAACGCGGGCGCAGCGGTTAGCGGTAATCCCAGTAGTTTGTACCCGTTAGATGTTTTGCGCCATCCATGCGGGCGAATTCGCAGGCAAAAGCTAGTATTATTATATAACATTGACATAAAGATTTCTACTGCTGCCACAATGAATAATTTAAAGATTTAATTCGTTGTGAAACCCATTAGTTATCAAATCATAAACTAGGGATAGGATATGGGATAGGGTTAGGATGCTTTAAAATACACAATCTTTCAATGAATGAAATCAATAGAGAACAAAAGCCAACTGTTTCCTTAGCTGGAACAATTTTTTGGATATTTGGTGGAGATGTCATTAAGGCTCGTGCAGAATGGCGCGACGCGACTCTAACTCATTTAAAAAAAAAACACGGTCGAATAACTACCGGTCTTGCGTCGCGCCAGTCTGCTCGAGGCTTTATGTATGCATTTAGCTCCGATATCAAGGTTAAGTCTAGTACTGTCTAGAAGAAATAGTGATTGTTATTTATTTTACTAGTTTCATTATTTATTAAATCCAATAACTTCTGGTTCTTGAACCTATATTTTTGTTTTGCATTGTTGATCACCTAACAAAATCATTTAGTCTAAATGCGGTTACATTGTCGCGATAACGCGAATTACACTTCGCGCTCTGTCTGTTATAAAACGAGATGTCGCCGTCGATCGGTGTGTAAGAAAAAGCGTGTGAAGCGTAGTTCGAATTATGGCAACAGTGCGGCCGCAGCATTAAATGGTCTAATCTTAACAGCAACTTAGATGGATCGAAGATCAAACTCAACTCTTTCAACAATTTCGTAGCTTGCTGGCTGACATTGCAGCGTACATGCTATTAATTATGTTTGATCCTATGAACTTGGCATAGTAACCCAGAGTGCAGTGAAGCCTCATAAAAATTGGTACTTACTTTAAAAAAAACCTTAGTGACCAATCCAAAATAATCCCATACAGCCACGAAATCGAAGAAAATTACGAAGATATAGCACATACCAAGATCAAGAGTACCTTCCAAATGATGGGATTCTGCGTCCATCCTGAGAAGCTACCGAAAGGAGAGCTGATCTACCGTAAGCGTCCGGCCAGGCTACGTCCGCCTAGGTTCAGGAAAAACTTGAGTAGCAGGAAGACTTACTTCGATGATGACGGGAACCCTTATACTTTGGATCAGGTGAGCTAAATTGATAAATGATATTTTGTTTCTGTAAATTAATAAATGATATTTTGTTTCTGTAAATTGATAAATGATAATTTGTTTCTGTAAATTCATAAATGATATTTTGTTTCTGTAAATTTATAAATGATGTCGAATCGTCTCCTATTACATGGGACTTACAACATAACTGGCGAAATGTGGGTGTACTATAAGGTCTGCCCAACCCTTCGGGGACACAAGGCGTGATGTTATGTTTTATTGTTCTCTTGCACCTCATTCTTGGTTTTTCAAACAACCACAAGCAATCTATAACAAAGGTGGTCTATAAAAAAAATGTGATTGTAGAAATAATTTCGAAGTACTTCAGGAATAAAATTGTAAGCTGGAATAAATAGTTTCTTGATACTACTTCTCTGTGGGACCCACACTGTGACACCATGACTCAACTTTTTTGAAAATATTACGCTTATCTAATGTTTCTGTGTCTGTCATATAAAAACTACTGTGAAAATTACATTTTTATATTAGATGGGTTTTAATAAAGTTATTCTTTTATTCTACCAAACCCAGTCCAAAGATTCTCAGGACGAAAGAGAAATGCAGACAGACGATGATGGCACGGAAGTGAAGTCAGACACGGATCGGGCCCAGGATACGCCCTCGGGTACTCCACGAACACATCACGCTATGTCCAAAGACACGAGTTTAGATGAAGAAGGCAGTAAACTGGCTGAAGCGGCGTCGGTTCCTTTGCCTTGCGATGCGGAAGACTCCAATGATGATGAGAATAAGGAGGTGAAAATTGAGGAGTTGGGTGAGAGTACAGGTATAGTTCTGTTGGCTAAATTGTAATTTGACCTTAGTTAATAATATAATAAGGCATGTATTTAATGCGGCAACTAAGTAAAATGAATATAGGTTTAAAAAAAAAATAGAGTGGGTACCATATATAATGGGTTGGCAGCTAATAAGGAGTATCGTAATAAGTAATAGGTAGCATATTAATATATCAGTAATAAGCTCCGTTTTAATTTAAACTAGCATCAAGTTTTTCTTTTGGGAACAGAATTAATATCTAAGCGGAAACTTAATGGCGAAAACAAAACAGAAAATGGGCATTCATAAATAATATAAATCAGATTCTATTTAAAATTGTTTGTATGAAGAATAAATATAAACTTCGTTTTTCAATCATAATGATAAGTTCGTTCTTGGGATAAATTCATCCCAACTACGGAACCCTTCATTGTGCGTGGTCCGACACGCACTTGGCCGGTTTTTTTCGTAATTTCTTTCATAGTTGAGTAGATATACCTAGTAACTGATTACCACGTGCCAAGATCTCTACCTACTACCCGCTCGCCACTGTTCTCACCTAACCTAATCCAAATGATTCACCCACAATAGAGGGTATCTGGCGCTCGGCGGCCGCTGCCGCGGCACGCTCGCTCCGCTCGCTCGCCTTCACGCGTTAATGGTCACTGTTCTAACCTAACCTAACCCAAAAGCCACCCTACTAACATTATTAGTCGCCAAGTCATTATTTATAGCTCCTCGCCTAATATTTTATTTGACTGGTATAGTTTATTTGCTACCTAAACGCAGCTGCTAGTTTTTAGTTTTTATAACACCTTTAATTTTGAACCTTACATAATATAATAGTCGCGAAAATATTTAATCGCTGGCAAGTTATTTTATTTGTTGCAAACATTTAGTCGACTTTTAAGTTATTAGTCACTCGGAAAATAATAAGCTATATAATAATATCAGCATACTATTGCCCCAATCTATTAGGCAAAAGCCATTTAGCTATATAAGCTGAAAAAAAAACCTTTCAAATCGATAAACTTTCAAACAACATTTAAATAAATATTTTAAAACATAGCACAGATTGAAAATTACGCGTAACAAAATAATTATGGTTGATAGCGCCGGGCGCAGCGCTGGGAGTCAATGACCTTTTCCTCGGCTATTAGGTATGTAATCCCGGTAGCACGTTCCCGTGGGATCTTTTCCGACATCCACGTGGGTGACGTCGCGGGCGAAAGCTAGTTTTGTGTAAAATTAACCAGCAATAATGAATATTACTCATTTGGCAAAAAGTACCAAAAACGTCATCATAGCTGCGTTTTAAAAATATGAATATAGCATATCAGTCTCTTTTAGTTACATAATTCAAAGTGATATAAAGAAAAGCTCATAGAAAAGAAAACTAATCTCCTAATTTTTTTAAGTTGATTTTTTTAATGGGTTTATATGCAACTGAACTTGATCTCCAATTTCTGGTATACAGTGACTCAACAAGTGGAATCGACGAAACGCAGAAAGAGACCCAAAAGGCATTCTAAATTGGAAGATGACTTCGACACATCGGGCATGCCTATTGAGCTGAGAGATGACCCCAAGATGTACAAGTATTGGAAGAAGCGGCACTCGCTGTTTCACAGGTTAGTACAGTTCGCGTCAAATTACTTTGCCGCTCTGAAGTAGGCTACAAATGACTGCGCAGTAGTCAATCTTCCTTATAAAACAGAAGCGCGCATGCAAGCGCATGCGCCAACCTAACTTCAAAGCGTAAAAGTTATTTGAAGCGAACTGTAATTGTACTGTTACTACTTTAGTTTAGAGTTTTCGGAATGAACAATATCCTTAACGCCTTCCCAATTATTACCAAACGAACTCTGCCTAATTAAATCATAATGTAGCGGCATCTACATCGCCACATGCGAACTACGCATCAAAGACCTGACGTCGCACAAAATCCTGACGTCACATAAATCTTGCATCGCGCAATTAGAGTTTACCGCGCGAACGACATATACATATAAGATTATTCGACATCAATCGTTGGGCAGTTGCCCGCCAGACGCAACGGTTGGAGGATCCTCCCTTTTCATAGAGGATGAGTGAACTTTACACCCTGTTCCTCATACCTCCAAAATAATATTAACTTTTGTAAAAGCTTACCATAGCGTGTAGATTTTATGTTTTTCCCGGCATTTTTCATAGTGATTTATTTTGCTTATTGTCACGAAATGGAAGTCATAGACCACGGGTTCTGATACACACATTAGGGCGAGGGCCTTTCGGGCGCTGGGCCACTGCGTCATTCGTGTCTCAGTGTTTTCAGAGCATACTTTTACTTACACGAATACTAATCCATACTAATCCAAAGCTTGATATGGATGTATAGGATCTTATTGGATACCTTCCATAACCTGAATCAAAAAATATCCAACAGATTCGACGAAGGCATAAAGCTCGACCGCGAGAGTTGGTTCAGCGTGACGCCAGAGAACGTGGCGTGGCACATCGCCAACAAGTACGTGTACGACGTGGTGTTGGACGCCTTCTGCGGCGCCGGCGGGAACACTATACAGTTCGCGCATACCAGCAAGAAAGGTGAGTGCTCAGCGACACGACGCCGTCGCCGCACCGCGCCTCTAAGCTGTGTATATGCAACGTTAACAGACCGCTGACGCGCCGCCTCCGCGCCGCCATCACACCGCTAGTACTGTTTATACTGTTTTGTCTATTACATCGCCGGCCGCTTGCAAAAATGCACGCGGTTTATAAGTGACATGGCAAAATCAAGCGGAGACGGCGCGGCGATGGAGCGGCGACAGCGCGGCGATGGAGCGGCGGCGGCGCGGCTGCGGTGCCGTGTAAACGAGCCCTAAGGTCCCATGCTGGACATAAAGTAGAAGATTTATTTATTAATTACTTCTATTCATACGTCCTATAATTAAAACGATAGTCAATTGTCATAATATTCTACATAGAGTTGTTCGTAGCGTCAACTAGACTAGGATATCGATGTATTTGTCGATGGAAAAGAAAATTTCATATTTCCGTTAAAAAACCTTCATTTACATAACATCACGCCTGTAATCCGCTCACGGTTTGGCAGAGGTTTATAGTACACCAACATAACGCCAATTATGTCTTAGTCTCATTTCAAACTCAAAGCATTTATTTCAATTAAACCATTTACAGGCACTTTTGAATTGTCAAATAGTCGCGTCAGTTAGTCAGAAAGTTGAAGCTAGTTGCCCATTCCAAAACGTAGATCTTTATGGAGAAGAACGTGCAAGAAACTCCAAGGACACTCTTTTAAATATAGAAAATTACAAAATCCTGGGTACATTATTTTTGTTGCTTCTATATGCGAGAACAATGTACAAAAAATAAAAAAAACAATTCAAAATATAAGATTAAAAATAAGCCCTGGCAGTAATAAGATTTAATAGGACTATAGCCACTAAGCGGGCACAAATCCAGACTCCGGCTATTCAAAAATGTCTAATGTAAAACCGAACCCCCTCTCTCAACAGTCGCGCTCGCGGCCACTAGACGTATATTTACCCTACACGTTTATTTACACTCAACATTAAACATCTTGTAACCAAAATGGTGATATAGCCTGTCCACTGTCTCATTTACTATATGAAAGACAAAGAAGTATACAATGTGTTACAAAAACCCTGTCCGATCCGAAAAGGGCACTGTGGTACTGCAATAACATTACCAAAAAGTAATAAAAAAACTTATTATGTATTATTAAAAATGAAAAAAGTTATTGCTATTTAAAATTCACGTTTTTAGTGTCAAAATTATCCCAATTCCATTAAAAATTGGTGAATTTTCAACAGTCACAAGTTAGCCGCTAAACGACGGCCGCCCGCGCCCCATGTTATATTATATATACCCACGTTATATTAACCCATAGATTTTTTTTTTCTTTTCTCTAGGGAATTACCACATAAATAGACTCTCAGTATGATTCTTAACAACACCCACACGGATCGGACAGGATTTTTGATAGACTCTATATAACTCTGACCCAAAATTAGAACAGACAAACAAACTAATTCATTTTATAATTTGTCCAACAGTAATAGCAATAGACATCGATCCTCAAAAGATCTCAATGGCGAGACACAACGCGACAGTGTACGGCGTCGCCGATCGTATCGAGTTTATTGTGGGAGACTTCTTCGAGTTAGCGCCCACGTTGAAGGCTGATATGGTGTTCCTTAGTCCACCGTGGGGCGGACCTAATTATACTGATGTGAGTGAACTCTATAGTATTTATTTAATACTTCAAGCACACAACTTGTACTGAGGCGGACTTTATAGCTATAGGCATTTTCTACCAGTCAACCTTTGAGTGATGCAGAGACGAAAATTGAAGAATAAATATTGATTTCAAACCTTATTCAATTTAATACCTATCCAATCAAAATAAGGTATATATTTCAATGCTCGGTGATCGAGCTTGGAGCACCGCAGTGCAGTTTCCCGTCAATCAAATTATTGAAAATGAACTTAAAAAGGGGTTTATCTTTATTCTTTTAATTTTTTCTTATTATTTTTTTTTTTCAACATCCCGCTATGATTTTATGAACTTACATTTGTGTTTTTATAAATAAATTCTGTTTTTTTTTTAGAATAAAATAACTCTAAAGCTTTTAGAAATAAGAAACAGAATCCAAATCGAGCCAATAACACAGGAGATATGGCAAACGCTACTATAAAAATTAAAAATTGAATAACAGAAAAAAAATAAAGATAATTTTTCATGAATATTCTGAAAAATACGGGCGGGCACATGCCCATGGGCGACATTGTATATCACGCGTATTAATTTTTTCGTTGAACGCGTGATTTCTAAACCGAAAAGTGGCGCGTGACCTTGACCGTTGCCAGGCATTTTTGTACCAAAAATATACACGTGATTTGGGGTAGGGGGGGATAGTTTAAAACCTCACCAGGTATCAACAGGTGGGACGGGGGGTTAAAAGTTGCTAAAAACGTCGCGTGATTCTTGGACGACCCCTTACCACTGAAGTCAATTAATATTAAAAAAATTATATATGTTTTCCACAGAATCACGAGTACGACTTAGAAACGATGCTGGAACCTAAGCCAGCCTCTGAACTGATGAGGGTGGCGAGAACGATATCGCCGACTATAGCGTTCTACCTTCCCAGAAACTCAAGGCCAGATCAGGTAAGATACAGTACTGCAAATAAAGCCCTTTCCTCATTGGTCGGCAAGCAGCAGTGCGGTATACTATGCTCGGTATGCCCAAACGATACCGCACTGCTTTCATTTACGGACCTGACGAATGTTTTCGACATAATTTGTGCAGTACCGCTTAAATCCCCGCAAGAAAATGTTGTCTTCGAGTGACGAAAATGTTGTGGCTTGTTATATTTATCTCCGTTTACGAAAACAAACGAAGAAAAATTATTGCATATTTTCAATTAAAACGCGTGACGTGTCTCTGTAAACACCGCGGTAAACCGGAACGATCCCGCCCCGATCGTGCGCATAGCGAGCCAATCATGAAACGCTCATTGAAATATACGTGCTCGGTGAACTTTCGGTACTAGTATGCTGACCCCGCACCGCTTACGTACCGACTTATGAGAAAAGGGCCTAAGGCAGCATAGTCTTAAACGGTCAGTAACTACTGTTTGTTACGTACGAAACCTTTCTCTTCTTTTTTTATGCAAACACACAAAGTATGACTTTATTTCAACGCTGTAAGACTCACTTTACTTTGTCTGAGTCGAACAAAGTAACATTGCTACAAAAACGCGCGACAGTGCAAGGTTCAATATTCAAAATCAAATTTAAATGTTTGCGTACCGGTTTTGAGATCATCGTGCTGCTATTTTGATCTTTATGATGTTATAGAGGTATGAATAACAGGGTGTAAAGTTCACTTATTCTCCATAGAAATCGGAGTATCCTCCGGGTGTTGTGTCTGTTGGGCTACTACCCGACAATTGATGACGGGACATTGTATACAACCTTAATTTTTGTTTACCCTAAACCTCTTAAGGGGTCATTGTACTCATCATTATGAACAACTTTCACTATCGGACAAACGCTGAAATCGCGAAAAAAAATATCAGCTGTTCCCCACATTTCGACGAGGTATGCGAACATAAATGTAGGGCATTTATGTTCGCATACCTCGTCGAAATGTAGGGAACAGCAGATTTTTTTTTTCACAAAGAAATACTAAGGTTGTATAATACTCGTCGCGTGACGTCAGTGAGCAGCGTAGTATGTAGATGCCGCCACAATGTTAAAATTCCCATGTAAAATCTGCATGCATCTGCGTCCATACACTTTAATAGTTGGTAGCCTTATACCTACTTCAGTAGTGAATCAACTAAGTTCATCAGTCACATTTTTTTTATATTATTTCAGATACTATCCATAGCTAAAGAAGTCGGCGGCTCAGTGGAGATTGAACAAAGCTTCCTTGATAGAAGATTCGTAGCTATAACTGCATATTTCTACTAAGTATATCGTTGAACTATCTGGATGTGACAAATATGTGTATTAATCTAATAATATTGTGACTTGGTAACTACGGTTAGAGACCACAGATAAGTTAATAAATGGAGATTGGATTGGATTAGATTTTATTTTTATATCTCATTGTATGCTGCCCCGTCGATGTCATAACGTCACCCGCTGAAAACCAGCGCTGGGGCTCCGTCTCGCATAAGGTCGCAGCATTATGCTGAGCGATGGCCGTTTGCGTGGATGTGACGCATATTTTCCCCCGACTGGTTTTGTGTTGTTTCTTTGCGTCATGTTCACCGCATATAAACGTATTTTATTTCTTTCTTTATTAAACTCTCTCAATTTAAATGGTTAATATTGGTTTTTATAGCACAAGCATTTTTGGTTGGTCAACTTGGGGAAATTCTGTTACCATAAATTCGGTACTCGTCACGTACCTACATACAGGGAAAGTTGCATTTCTTTTCTCACTAATACTCCATTTATTATCTTCTCTGTGTATTATCACCTGCGCATATTTCATATACAAACTAATTCTACTCATACAATAACTATAGTATGTTCATCAGTTTCATCCTGTCTAGTTATATTCATTAAAAAAATATTGGTACCGGATAATTATTTATTATGTATAAGCCAAAATATGTCTAGTTTAAGAGCGTTTAACCAAAAAGTTGGCAACGTCGCAAATAACGGTCAAATATTTACCGGTTTTGATTAATTTGGCAATATAGTTCACTAGTAAGCCACGTTTCTTGTTTCCATACTAGTAATATTGCCAAATTAATCAAAACAGTGAAATATTTGACAGCTATTTGCGACGTTGCGCACTTTCCGTATAAACGCTCTTAGGTGTAACCAGAGAAACTTAACTCGTCATTACCATAATATGAAAAATCTAACACCTATATTCTAAGTCGTCACCTCGAAAGCTCCTCGACTCACAACTCAGTCAAGGAACCTCAAGGCGTGCCTCGAAAGATCCTCAAAATCGGTATTCATAGTCGTAAGACTAAGGAAATTATGAGGTTCCTTGAATAAGTGTGAGTCGAGGTGATACGTCACAAATACGTCATTATTTGGAGGAATATTCCGTTAATTATATTGGCTAAACTTATTTTTAGAACAGTCTGTGAGAGCGTTACCTACCTGTGGTTTTCAACTTGAAGTGTCACATTTGTCAAATGAAAGTAGATAGAGTGATAAAAATAAACACACTAATAATTTATCCACTTGAACCAAAAACCATGACCTGGGCAAAAAATAAGGTGATACTTGAGAATTGAATGGCTTGAGAACATAAAAATACTTCTTTATGCGTTTCCTAAAATATCAGTTCATCTTGAAATTTCCTGATGCATAAAATCGTAAAACGGCTAATATTTGGGTTATGGGTGGAGTTGACAATCCACGTCTGTTACCACCACCAATATCTTGAAACAATAGTGGTAACAGAAAGCTCACCACAATATATTTTATAAAGCGAAATCTCATTTTAAATAAATCATCATAAAACCCAATTGGATTTTCTGCATCTCGTAAGTAGCGTCACGATACGTAATTGTTATTATCGTAAAAATATTCAATAAATTCTTCAAAAGACATAACGAAAAGCGGATGAAATACGCTTTTTTTGGTTAAAAACTTCCTCAAGGTAGATCGCGACGTACCTTATATTTGACAGTTGGTTCCTTAACTCAAACTCACCTCGACTGAGAAAATTCTTTAACATGAGGAGTAAAATTGCAACTATGAATATCAAACTACCTAAGTGAGGTTGAGTCGAGTCGAGGAAATCATGAGGTTTTGACTTAGAATATAGGTGTAAATGTTCGAATTCACCAACAAATCCCTAACAATATCGGATACCTAACGTTTTTTGAAAACATCGCGAAGTTCCTCATCAAACAAATCCCTCATCAATCAAACAAATACTAATAGTTACTTTCATGAAGAACGATTAAGGACTTGTTGGTGAAAATGGCCTTAAAATATCGTTGAATGTTTTAATGTAATTGTAAGGTTCTTAAATTGTAAGTAAATATACGATACATTTCAGTTTACTTAGATAATACACTTGGCATGGTTCTCTAACTCCATACATGTTATCGAAAGCCATAAAAAAAATGAGAGGTACTCGCATCCCGAGTCACCGTACTACAACTCGGGAAAGTTATATTTGTGTAATGTCAAAGAGTGTATCAAAGTAAAGCCCCATATACACGGTTCAAGTTTATTGTCTGTGGGATACCGTGAAATTCAAGCAACAATTGACTGGCACTGTCTAAACAAAACGTACAATTGTTACACTATATGGTACAGGTGTAAACAGCGCATACAATAAAATCGCACGTGCAATATAATCTCATTCAATTCTGCCATGACAATTGTTTATCATTCAAACATGAGCGAATGAAACAAGTTGAAAAAATCTTGAGAAGTTGTTCAAAAAAAAAACATAACATATTTTGCAGCACAAATACAGGCAATACTTGAATCAATTGTAGAGGGACGCGCAACTCTGTGTTTAGACGAGGCAAATTTTACATGCATTGAAGTAAACATTATCATTATCGAATGGCAAAACTTGCATTCAATTATTGTATGCCATTTTATAGAAAACGCACGCGTGTAAACACTTGCATGCAATTCTTGAATGGCAGTAACTGAACGTGCCATAAAGCATGCGATTATTGCTCTTGAACAGCAGTGAATAGACTAGTGGTGTGACCGTCGGACTGCCAAGTGATAGGTCTCGACTTCGAACCCAAGGCACGCACCTCCGACTCTTCGCATTAATGTGTGTATTATATAATTTTCATCGAAAAAATTGTGAGGATATTTCTCGACAGCATGTGAAGCCAAGACAGCGGCATGTGGGCGGCATAAAAATTGACACCAGCTTAGTCACTAACCACACGAAAAAGAAATATTGCTCTTAACCGTTCCAGAAACTTGCACCGTGTAAATGGGGCTTAAGGCAAGGCAGAAGTAATTATGAACTACTGTATGGAGTATTTACATAATTTTGAAACATCAAACACATGTCTGTAATAATCACAGTAACTGATATCCCCTAGCACGTTGTGCTATACGTAAGCAATTTCAACATTTAGTGTAAGAGTAGAAAAACCTGTTAGTCTCTTTTTATTCAGAATCAAGTATTTTTATCATACTTTATAATAATGTGACAGCAATAAATTAAGTACAATATAAGAAATCAGCTCAAAGATATACTTTAAGGTAAAATATTTTTATTTTGCCCAACATTTTGAAATATAGTCGCTTGTCATAATGGCAACTAATAAACGTAAAATATTGCTATCTCCTATGCCTAGGTCGCACTCATCGTGAGAACGCGAATATTCGATTCATAAATTACGATACACGTTGAAGGGTGAGAGGGGGTTAAAAAGTGTGGCATCGTGTGGCAAGGGTATAAGCTTCGTGACGTCACATGTATAAATCTAAAGTATTAAAACTAACACAAAAACAGGGCTATCTTGCATAGTTGAGGAATTCCTGTGGCCATGTTCTAGCTCCATCATCACACCCTGGACTTCACATTGGGCAAAATAGAACTTGTCAAGAAAAATCCAACGAAGAAAAAGATTGAATTGAAGAGTTCCTTTGGTCAATTAAAACTGCAACAAAAATCTTTAAAAATGAGCAACTGTATCAATATTACTATGTCATCTTATTAGTTGCATAAGCTATAGTTTGACCGAGACCACTGTATCACACCTTAGGAATGCTTGGCGAAGCGGCAGTGTTGACGAAGGAACGGTGTGGGACGCCCGGGAGCGTTGACGAATGAGCGGTCAAGACTGCCCCCGCCCCTTCGGCGCGGTAAAGTGGTTTCAGTAATTCTGTATTAAGATAACTTCCGTATATTCTTCACAAGCCTATCAAAAAAGACAATCTTCAGATTATGGTAGGACTATTTCAAAATTATGGTTCTTCATGTACTGCATTTTGGCACAACAATAATAACCTTTTAATGTATGACGGTATAAATGTTGTGATCTCTGTATATATAATTTGTTATATAATAAAGATAATATAATAATTTCTGTTTTTGGAGTTTACTCCTTGTGGTGAATCCGCAGTTGCACCCCGCGAAATTAAAATTTTCTTACGTTTTTTGCAATTTGAAGGTCAGTGTCAGGTGGTATCTAGATCAAAATATGATTCGCGACTATATCAAGTTTGTATTTACATAACTACAATCATTTTCAATTACATAAAGAGGGGTATTATTAATACCTCTCTCTAAATTAGATTTGTTACATATGAACAAATTTCTTATGGAAAAGTTCATGTGTAAAATCTAACATAAAGAGATTCCAATGATTGTAATTCTGTAAATACATACCATATATATTTTATTTAACATATATTTTCTAAGTACCTATGTATTTCTAAAACCAGACATGGGATTTTTTTTCTCATAACATCAATGACTTATTTATAAAGTCATTTACTAATAGGTATAAACAGTTAAACAACTTTCAGCTCTATCTGAACGCATCTTAACTCTCTACTACAATTTTGTCTATGCCATGGACTTTCCAGTCATTTATAATACGACAAAATTAAAAAGACATCAAGTATTCTATCACTATATATACTAGTCAATCATTCAATTTAGTAGGACTGTAGGTACAGGTACCTGAGACATTGCGCAACAACTTTGCTATCTGTGTTTGGTTTGGTATCTGTTTTGTTGGTATAGAAAGATCGCAAAAAGTGCATTGTTTTGTGCGTAGTTAGTACCTGTTTACTAATGAGTGTTTACTTTAAAAGTTTTATTGTCAGTGCAGCAGAGTATATTGTGTTCTCTACAGTGCAGTGTGTTAGACTACTTAAAAAGTACTCTGTGATAACTACTTAGCTATTTACAAGTTCTTTTTAATAGAACTTAAAATACCTATAAATATTCTTTCAAAATGCCTAAAACTAGAAAACCCAGGAACAAACGCCCACGGCATGGTAATAAAAATAAATTAAACATGGCATCTTGGTATAAAAAGTGTAAAATATGTGGTACACTTGTTGTGGGTCCCAATTCCGCCGGTATGTGGTTACATTTCAATAAAGTTCATCCTGAATTGAACAACAAGATCCTTGTAGTACCACAGGCACAGCCACAGGTACAAAACCAAAATTCACAGGCATCTACAACTACATCATCAGGAAATGTAGGACAAAAGTCACAGCGTAAAAACATCCCGAGAAAACCTCGGAAGAACTTACGACAGCCGAAGCGTAAATAGTAAGTAAGATGTGCCATAGAACCTACTACTCTTACGAGAGTTGTGTGCCTAATTTATGAAATTCTAATTTTAAATAAGTTTAAATAATCATTACAACTTATAGATTGCTTAATTATCTCAAAATATTTTGATTAGTTGGTTTTTGTTGAATATTAATTACTTTTAATTAGTTAATAACAACGATTTTCCATTGCCTCTCCTCTTCACACAATATGGACAAATCCATTATGTTGAAATATATTAACAGAACATCAATAATTATGTTGCGCATAATCATAATCTTTCAGAAACTGAAATCTAGAGAGAAATATCCAAATTGTTTCCTTCATTGTTTCTTTCTATTTTTGAATCGTTGGTGACATCATTATGTAAATGCACTTAGCTCTGGTATCAAGGTCAAATCTAAAACTATCTAGAAGAAATTGTGATTGTTGTCTTTTTTACAAGTTTTATTTCATTACTTAGGTATTTATTAAATCCAACTTCTTGTTTTTGGACTTATATTTTTATTTTGCATTGGCGATCACCTTACAAAATCATATAATCCTAAGTAAAAGGTCTTGTAAAGGATCTTAGCAGCAAAGGACAAACTCAACTCTTTCAACAATTTCGTAGCATGTTAGCTGCCACTGCAGCGTGAATGCTATTAATTATATTTGATCCTATGAAGCTCGCATTTAACCCAGAGTGCACTGAAGCCTCATAAGAAATAGGTAGGTACTTAAATAAAATTGACTCACCAATCCTAAATAATCCCTTACAGCCACGAAATCGAATTAGAAGACGTAGTTATAGCACATGCGAAGATCCAAAGTACTTTCCAACAAAGTACAAGTAAAAACTTGAATAGCAAGAAGACTTACTTTGATGAAGATGGGAACCCTGATACTTCGAATCAGGTGAGCTATGTTGATAAATGATGTAAGTTCCGTCAAAATCGGTCCAGCCGAGATTAGCCAGAACAAGCAGAGACAGACAAAAATTGAAAGTGTTGCTTTTCGTGTGGTTAGTGACTAACCTGGTATCAGAGTTTTAAAGCCGCCCATGGGCCTCTGACTTGGCTTCACATGCCATACTTGAGAAATATCTCTCAGGCATGCCGGTTTTGTTATAAGGACCGGTTCAGTATCCTAACTAATATTATAAATGCGTAATTGAGTTTGTTTGTTACGCTTTCACGCTAAAACGGCTGAACGGATTTGGATGAAATTGTACTGTATTGGCACATGGGTAGACCATGAACTGGAGAAGGACAATGATAACTTTTATCCCGATATTCCCACAGGATCGAGACTTATGCGGGTAAAACCACGGGACGCAGCTAGTACTTTCATGAAATGCATTTAGTATTATTTTGCTTAGTGCTTTTATTTTGACATTATAAATTACAAACAGACACATCAATTTTATTTATTTCTATATTATAGACTAGCTTTTGCCCGCGGCTTCGCCCGCGTGGATGTCACAAAATATCCCGCGGGAACGTACTACCAGGATTACATACCTAATAACCGAGGGAAAGGTCACTGACTCCTACCGCTGTGCCCGCGTAGCCGTCAACCACAATTTCTTTTTACGCGTAATTTTTTTAATGATATGATGTCAAGGCATATTTTAATCTAAATTAAATACCCAATTGAAATAACATATTTTATTGGATACGGATTAATATAATACCGGTAAAAATTGCTTCGGAAATAACAATTACATTTTTATCGAATTCTGAAAGTTAATAATGGTTACTGTGGGAAATCCTTAGAAGACACACATAAGATGAACAATGCTGTAGAACATAATTTTCATGTATCTTTTACGGTTTACGCGGCGCACGCCAATAAAGCTCCAAGTCTGCATGATTTTTTCCGACATCTTCAACAATAATCGTCATATTTCAGCAAATTTACACAAAACTGTTAATGAATTATACACCAAAACCTTCCGCAAAAATCACGCCGTCCATTGGTGAAAGCTGTTTGAAAATCCGTTCGGTAGTTTTTGAGTTTATCGCGTTCAGACAGACAGACGCGGCAGGGGATTGTTTTATAATATGCAAGGATGTATAGATAAGACAGGTTTTAATAAAAATATTCTTTTATTCTACCAAACCCAGTCCAAAGATTCTCAGGACGAAAAAGAAATGCCGACAGACGATGATTGCACGGAAGTGAAGTCAGACACGAATCGGGCCGAGGATATGCCCTGGGGTACTCCACGAACACATCACGCTATGTCCCCAGACATGAGTTTAGATGAAGAGGGCAGTAATCTGGTTGAAGCGGCGTCGGTTCCTTTGCCGTGCGATGCAGAAGACTCCAATGATGATGAGAATAAGGAGGTGAAAATTGAGGAGTTGGGTGAGAGTACAGGTAAGGTTCTGTTGGCGAAAATGCAATAATTATTTAGGCTAATAGTATTGTAGTGGCAGAAATATGAATGGCAGATGTTTCGAATGGCAAGACTGTATCCATTGTTCATTACTTATTATAAACAACAGTTCACGTTTCGAACATGGTCATAACAAGAGTCAAGTTCGAAACGAACTGCTGTTCGAGAATTCCGAGAACTGTTTGTTCAATCAGATAAGAAGTTATAAAAGTGTCCATTGTCTTGTTATAATTTTAATAATACGGCTTCGAGTAGCCTTTGCCAATATGGAGTATGTTGGGTGTTCACAGAACAAATGAAGGATAATTAATTTATTACAAGTCCTAATCACTGTGTAAAACACCCATGGATACTACTAAAATTCGCTATTAAATTGCATCCAGGTTACTAATTGTTCGGTCGGGTTGCGGCGTGAAATCCAAAATTCCACTTAAAAAAAGTTTAAGTAATAAATTAACTTATTTATTCCATATTTCCATACAGTAATATTACCAAATTAATTTAAACGGCGAAATATTTAACAAATATTTGCGACGTTGCCAACTTAGAATACACGCTCTTAAGATTTCGTTTGTGAGAACCGGGACTAGCCGTGCGCGAGCTGTGCGGGAAGGAAGCTAGCGGAGCTGCAGCAGCGGCCGACGAGCGCTACTTCCGAGTTGGTCGCAGTTACTTGGCAATTTTTACTACACATTAACCATGGATACCGGACATTATAAATGATATGGCCAAATGTCAACTGAAATCGTTAAATGTAGACGTTTAAACGATATGGTCGATTTTAGCTGGCCATTTCATGAAATGATCAATTCTAAGATCTGGCTTCGATATAATTATGCAAGAACAATTTCTCCAATTTCTGGTCTGCAGTGACACGACAAGTGGAATCGACGAAGCGTATAAAAGGACCCAAAAGTTATTCTAACTTCGATACATCAGGAATGCCGATTGAGCTTAGAGATGACCCGAAGATGTACAAGTATTGGAAGAAGAGGCACTCACTGTTTTACAGGTCAGTTATTGTACTGTTACTACTTTCTTTACTAAGTTTTCAGGTAGAAAAATATCCTGTACGCCTCCAGTTACTACCAAACTAACTCTCTGCCTAATAACAGTATTTACCCGACTACGGCAAAGGAAAGCAGGGTTATGATTTTGACTGTATGTATTTTAATTAAAATCATAAATAAAAGCTTACGCGCATATGAATTTTATTTTATTTCCAAGCGTTGTATAGTGATGTCTTTTGCTTGCACACGTTCAGTGCCGGCAGCCCTCCTGGAGGGTTCACCTAATCGCTTATGGGATGCTGGGAGCCCTCGCGGAGAGCTCGTTTTAAATATAGGATTTTCTTAGCGAATAGGTACAGCATTATAAACCGAGACAATAAAATCTGATGTACCGATGTACCTATATTTTAACAAGATTTATTAGGATATGTGTTGGTTTTAAAATCCAAGAATTTTAATTGCTTTTAAATTTAAGCTCAATGCCGTTTACCGTCCGCGATGGTTAACTTTAGCGCAAACGTATCTAATGCCGGTAACCCTCCCGGAGGGTTCACTTCCAATATTATGGCGGCATGGCGTATGAGTTCTATGAAAAGTGGGTGGAGTCGAAAGTGTTAATGTAACGGATTAAAAGTCATAGAATCGGGTGGCTATGAATGATACACACATTAGGGCTAGCTCCTATCGGGCTCTAGAGTCCGGCTATCTAATTACGCAACACATTTTCGTAAACCATTACGACTAATCTGTTCCATTTTGACAGTTCAACAACATTCATTGCGTTATTTACGTTGTGAGCAGATTTTTTCGAATTTATTTAACAATGGATTAGCAATCTGTTTTAAAATTATTTACATTGTGATTGATCGTGTATTACCCAATTAGGGTACTGTACTGGTCACACGGGTCATTCGTGTCCGGAGCATACTTTGAGTTACACGAACACTAATCCACAATGGTCAGAGGCTGGCAGGCACTGACCCTGATATGGATGGATTGATCCTTATTGTATGCCTCTCATAACCTACATCAACAAATGTCTTTTTTCGTTTCAACAAATACGAAGTGCTTTTTCGAACCAGTTTACAGAAATCAAATATCATTTAAATAATGTCCAACAGATTCGACGAGGGCATACAGCTGGACCGCGAGAGTTGGTTCAGCGTGACGCCAGAGGACGTGGCGCAGGGCATCGCCAACAAGTACGTGTACGACGTGGTGTTGGACGCCTTCTGCGGCGCCGGCGGGAACACTATACAGTTCGCGCATACCAGCAAGAAAGGTGAGATTTACTGCTGGATATAAAGTCTGGCGTGAGGCTAGGTAGTAGACATCATATAGAATAATCAGAACTTAACCATATTACGCCTGTATTAATCCTGATTTACATGGTGCGGTTTAATTGAATTATTTGTACAAACAACAAAAGTTGCCATTCTTTTGTTACAAATTGAATTTTATTGTATTTCACAGGCAAGAAACTTCCATTGAAAAAAATAGGGCTTTAGAAGGATAGTTAGAGGCATGCAGTGGGTACACTCACATGTCAAGCTTTTATAAATAAAACGGCAAGGAGTTTGTATATGTATCCATCTCGATATTATTGTGGTTAATTTATAATTTGTCCAACAGTAATAGCAATAGACATCGATCCTCAAAAGATCTCAATGGCGAGACACAACGCGACAGTGTACGGCGTCGCCGATCGCATCGAGTTTATTGTGGGAGACTTCTTCGAGTTAGCGCCCACGTTGAAGGCTGATATGGTGTTCCTTAGTCCACCGTGGGGCGGACCTGGTTATTCTAATGTGAGTAAACTCTATAGTATTTATTTAATACTTCAAGCTGTGGGGACTTTAGCGGTTAAATGCAATTTGGTGCACAATGACATAGACACTAGCGCCGCGTCTATCAGACTGGAGTGGTGGCGCGGACTTTAACCTGCCGTGCTATTCTGTAAACATCTCACCGTGAAAGCTTAGGTGAAGTGAGCTGTCCATAGTGTCAATCCCTAGCTGTAGGTGCAATGACAGCTCACATCAAGCTCAATTCACATGGATCGACAGTACCCTAATTGAGTAATACACGCTCAATCAGAATCGGAATCGTTTTGATACAGATTGCTAATCCATTGTTTCATAAGTTGGAAAAAAAAATCTGCTCAACAACGTTAATATCGCAATGAATGTTGTTGAACTGTCAAAATGAAACAGATTAGTCGAAATCGTCGAATATGAGAGACCACAGATTTACAATTATAAGTTGGCCGGCTAAATCGCGGAGTATACATAAATATATTTTCTTTCTTTCTTTCTATACCAATATGCAAGCCTGCACATCTTGTCCAACTAACTTTGTACTAGTCGTTTGATAGTTGGCCAACTTACAATTGTATGTCTGTGGGAGCCCTAATATAATATATCTCAGGTTAGGTGCCGGATGGATCTCAGCGAATGAATGAATTTAAGATTTAATGAAATAGACCTTACGTGTTTGTTCTACAGAATCACGAGTACGACTTAGAAACGATGTTGGAACCTAAGCCAGCCTCTGAACTGATGAGGGTGGCGAAAACGATATCGCCGAACATAACGTTCTACCTTCCTAGGAACTCAAGGCTAGATCAGGTAAGAAACAGTACTTCTTTATATCTGTAAAAGCTGATTTTTTTATTGTCATTATTCAGATAAGTGAGGAATAAATATTGCGGTTTGACAACTTTTGTATAGAAAATACCTATGTCAAACTGAATAGGTTTAAAGTGGCGTTGTAGAAGTGCCGCTTTAGTTATTACTCTGAGGTGCCGCCAAATGAATCAAATAAGGTCATCAGTACAAGACATTCTTTTGATATTGTTTCAGATACGATCGCTAGCTAAAGAAGTCGGCCTCTTAGTGGAGATTAACAAAAGCTGTCTTGATAGTAGCTTCATTGCTATAACTGCATATTTCTACTCTAAGTATATCGTTGAACCATTTGAATGTGACAAATAAATAAGTGTATTATTCTAATAATATTGTGACTTGGTAACTATGGTTAGCGATGACAGATTAGTAAATAAATGAAGATCAAAATTTCTCAATTTCAAAGGTTCAAAATATCGATTTCTCCAGCTGAAGCATTTTGGTTTGACCAACTTGAGAAATATCCCTTACAAAAAAATCTGTAATCGTCAGTACACTAATTGCGTAATACACGATCAATCAGAAACTGAATCGTTTTGAAACAGATTGCTAATCCATTGCTTCATACGTTCGAAAAAAAATCAGCTCAGCAACGTAAATAACGCAATGAATGTTGTTGAACTGTCAAAATGAAACAGATTAGTCATAATGGTTTACGCAATAGCTGGCTAATACAGATACACCCACATTGGCCACATTTCGCCATTTACGTTTAAGTCCCATGTAATAAGGGGCGAGCCTCCCTCACTATAATACTCCATTTATTGTCTTCTCTGTGTATCTATACGCAGTGGCGTATAGGGGCGGGGCGGCAGGGGCGGCACTTTTTAGGGGGCGGCAAAATTTCACAATAAATAATAAAAATATTTGAACCATTTCATATTTTTATCGCAACTACAAATTCGGACCGATTGAAAAGAGCACGGAATTTTTGTGACGAATTCGGGGAATCGCCTTTCTTTGAATGATATTTTGTAGCGACTGCTGGCAACACCGTCTATACTGGTTGAAGTAAAGTAATTTTTGTATGAATAAACGTGATTGTAAAACTTAGATAAACTTTTTTATTTAGAATCTAAACCTATTTATTGCAAAATAATGATGACTGTTCTTGCCGAAAAGTTCTCTAGAATTAATGTATGTAATTTATAGTATACATTAAATTGAAATACCTAAATAAGAGGGCGGCAAAATTGTCTTCCGCCCCGGGCGGCCGACACCCACGCTACGCCGCTGCCTATACATTATGATTGCATTATTATTACCTGCGCATATTTCATATACAAACTAATTCTACTCATACAATAACTATAGTATGTTCATCAGTTTCATCCTGTCTAGTTATATTCATTAAAAAAAATATTGGTACTTACCGAATAATTATTGTAGGTTTATGCTAAGAAACTTCACCTATCATTACTATACAGGGTGTCAGGGACATCGACGCGAAAACTGATACCATGGATTCAGTACATGATTCTGAAAACCCCTACGTTGAAATTTTTTGTCGGTTATTTAATAAAAAAATCTGCTGTTTGCAGTTTTTTATGAAACAGCAGGTTTTTTTTTCATGATTCTGAAACCCCTACGTTTAAATTTTTCGTCGGTTATTAAAAAACTGAATCCATGGCAACAGTTTTCGCATCGATGTCCCTGCTGCCCTGTATTATGAAAAATCGTATGCTCGAATTCACAAAAAATCAATCTGCCTAGCTTTTTCCCTACTATGTTGGAGTCGGCTTCCAGTTTAACCAGATGCAGGTTACCAGTATTCTACATGGAATGACGGCCTGTCTGACCTCCACAACCCAGTAAGCGGGCTTCTGACGACCCGTAACGATTGTCGAAGATCCACAGTATGATGGATGAAGAATGACAGCCAGAACATCATTGTATGTTTTAATGTAATGGTGTGGTCCTTAAATTGTAACTACTTAAACGATATATTTCACTTAGATAAAACACTTGGCATGGTTATCTATATCTAACTCCATCAGCGGCCAAGTGCGAGTTGGACTCGCCCATGAAGGGTTCCGAAGCAGCAAGTAACATAATGAAAGGTAAATTGCTGTTTACGATTTATGACGTATTAAAAAAAAACTCATCAAACCAATTTTCGGTGGAAGTTTACATGATAATGTACATCATATATTTTTTTTAGTTTTATCATTCTCTTATTTTAGAAGTTACAGAGAATGATAAAACTCACACATTTTACCACTTTGGAAGTGTCTCTCGCGCAAACTATATATACAGTTTAGGAAAAAATAATATTAGAAACCTCAATATCATTTTCGAAGACCTATCCATAGATACCCCACACGGATGGGTTTGGTGGTTTTTTTTTAGTTTCAGTCTAAGTATGGGGAACCCCCAAAATGTATTGTTTTTTTTATATTTTTGTGTGAAAATCTTAATGCGGTTCACAGAATACATCTACTTACCAAGTTTCAAGTATAGTTCTTATAGTTTCGGAAAAAAGTCGCTGTGACATACGGACGGACAGGCAGATATGACGAATCCCTATGAGTTCCGTTTTTTGCCATTTGGCTACGGAACCCTAAAAACTAGTGGTACTCAACTCACATCCTAAGTCACCCCTATTACAACTCGGGATATTACATTGACTTAAGAATCTCTCAAAATTATGGTTTCTTAATGTACTGTAGGTACTGCATTTTGGCACAACAATAATTATAGGTACCTTTTAATGGTGACGGTATAAATGCTGTGTAAATATAATTTGTTAAATAATAAAGAGAATAATTTATGATGAAGAGAATCTGTGTTTTATTTTTTGTTGCAATTGGAATGGTGGCTTTGTAGAGGGGCTCGTGGCTAAATGATAACAGCCGGACGGGTCGAACGAAGGGTAAGCTATGCTTGCCGCGGTTGGTTCATGGATGGGTGAGCATCCATTAAATATGGATGGTATATACGACTTAACGGGCTTTTCGAGGCACGGGTCCTCCGTGCCTCGGAAAGCACGTTAAGCCGTTGGCCCCGGCAGTCATTCATAGATCTAGTGTATTGTGTTAACGAGTAACTGGGTTGTGGAGGTCAGATAAGCAGTTGCAGTTCAGCTGCATCCGGGTAGACTGGAAGATGACCCCAACTTACTTGGGAAAAGGCAGATTGATTTTCTTGGTATCCTGCAAGCCTTTCACAACCAAATTGTTTAGTAGAAAGTGGATGAGACAGAACATTGGGACAACTACTGGGATATTTTGTATGAATGATAACACTAAAAATATGTTAAAACCTTTATTAGGTTTTATTAACAGATATCTGGAAATGAAGTACTATTACAAATTTTAAATATCACACATACTTATTGTAGAAATACCTTAATTATTTACCAATTTAAAAAGTAGAATTTTTGGAAGAATCCTTGGGTGAAAAAACCGAATATCAATAGCAACTTGTTTTATTCCTTAAAATGTGATACACAAACCTGTATGGCTGTTGCGGAATTTATAGTACCATGGAAAACTTAAACTAATCCTTATTTCTAAATTAGAGATAACTTAATTATTCTTTCATTTCTCCCTCTTCGTCTTCTTCCTCGGCTCCTCTTACATACAATACATTGTTACACCTGATGAGGACTTCTCCGAGGTTACCTGAAAAAAGAAAACAGTTTCAAGCTACAATCGGCCCTAAGGGCTTTGCACCGAGATGGCCATAAAGCAATAATTAATTGTGTTCCATACACAAAAAGATCAGTAAGTATTCTCTGTGATTAATTGATTTATAAATGTTCTAATACTTCTCTATAAAAACACCAGAAAAAAAAGGCGATTTACAAGGGGTGGCCCTTACTATGCGTTTGCACTGGTGAACCTTCACAATAAACATGTTGAAATCTCTAGTTCCTGTCAAATATTGTATGGAACATTAACAGAAAATAAAGATTGAAGAACATAATCTTGTTGATTTCTTTTTGGCAAACAAAAATTCTTAAATGGAAATAAACCAATCGAGCATCTCAACTGGCTTGTGCGTCAGTCAATCTTCCTCTATAGATCTAGAGAGTAGCTTCCAGCAGCAACACATCATAGTAGCTATGACTCCGACATCATAAATCTCTTCAGTTCTTTACTGTGGTAGGTAGGTTCTTCTTAGAAGGTACAACATGGTCTTAGTAGAACCTACCACTGCGAGATTTATGATTCTCAACCTCAATACAACCTCTTTGTGCCTACAGTATTGTTTTGTTACCATCACAAACAAACTAACCTGTACATGAGCCATCGACGATTTCTTCGGTATTAGCTAGTTGTAAGTTCATGTATCCGTCCGCAGACACAAGTAAACCTTTGTATTCGTGGCCCCACTTTAGTTTTACTAGCACGGATTTGCCCGTTAGACTGTTGAGGAAAGGTTTAGGGTTTATTGGCATAGCCGCCGCCATTTTAGCAGGTTTTACTGCAAGAGAAAAGTTATATGTAGTTATGCACAAAACACGTATAATTATAAAGTCTAAGAAACCTTAAATTATGTAGAATTTATACCTTTTAACGTTAAAAGAGAAAAATATAACCTAAACACAACGCCGCTAAGCCGCCACAATAAAACATAAACTATAGAAATAGAGTGAATGCCAAAAATTGGTTGCACTCTATGTATCTCATGAACAGATTTTTGTTTTTGGCCGTGTTGCAATATTTTTGTTTTTACAAAAAAAAACAACCGAAGTCTTCGGTTTTGTATTTTCGTTATTTGCCACCGACTTCCGGAATTTAAATTATTTATCACTTTGTAGTGTTTTTTTAGAAGCCGGTTGTTTTTTTTGTTGAAAATAAGTATTTGTTTCTCGATTCTATCTATGTTATAGGGTTGGTTTCCGCACTTAGTCCGTCAGGTGGACCATTGTGCGTGGGCCATGGCGGCCGTTTGGTGGTTATTCCAACTACCTCCCTCTAGAAGCTAATTAAAGCTCCTGGTCTGTTTAGAACTTCTTTGAAAGATCTGGGTGACCCGAAGGTTTCTGTTCTACTCTGGGTGACGCTTGTGCATTCAAAGAGCACGTGCGCGACGGTTTCCTCAGTCTCCATGCACGCCCTGCACAGAGGACTGTCCGTTATGCCTATTGTGTGAAAGTGTTTGTTTAGAGAGCAGTGTCCCGTAGTGGGCCCCGTCACCAGGCGCAGGCCGTTCCTGCCCAGGCGTAATAAACGCCTGGTCAGCCCACTATCCAAAGATGGCATAGCTTCGTTGGACTGCCTGCATCCCGGTGTCGAGGTCCACCAGTTCCCCTCTTGTGTGTGGGTGAACTCCTGTAGCCACCTGCGTATTTGGTTGAAGGGGATGGGTACGATAGGCTCGGGTCCACAAACTGCCGCGCTGGACCCTCGTCTAGCTAGCTCGTCAGCTGCGTCGTTACCTAGCGATCCGCTGTGTCCTTTTATCCATCGCAGTGTCACCGTGTTGCGACTGGATACCGTTATTTGTTCCAGTGCATTGTGACATTCTAGTGTAAGCTTCGAGGTTATATATTTTTTCCGTAGGGATTGGAGAACTGAGGCGCTGTCGGAGAGTAAACGTATGTGGGTGTCCGTAACCCTCCTGGCTTCTAGGGCGTGGACCGCTTGTATAATGCCCACACACTCTGCGGTAGACGGTGTTGAACATTCCCAGCGGTCTAGATATATTTATGTTCAGATCGTGTGAGAAGACTCCGATTCCAGTACCGGAGTCGGTCTTCGATCCATCGGTGTATACCCTCATCTCTTTCGAGTCTGAATGGTCACACTGTTCTTCTGTGAGAATTATACTGTAGTGCCTTTGAAAGTGGTGTTTTCGGGGCTTTGTCGCAGGGTGATGCCACCATTGGCTTTCGTTTGATCGCATCTTCCTTTATGCGTGTGTGCTTTACTATGGAGTTTTTGCTTAGGGTTCCTGATAGATGGAGCCTAAAGGCGGCCAAAGCCGCCTCCTCCCGCACGATAAGGTGCAGAGGCGGCAGTCCCAGCATGGCCTGTAAGGCGGCAGTGGGTGCGGTTCTCATACTGCTAGTGATTGCAACACAAGCAAATCGCTGCAGTTTTTCGAGATCTTTTTGGGTTGTGCTCAGGTCTGTCCTAGGCCACCAGACCAGTGAGCCGTATGTGATAATTGGTCGAATAACTATGGTGTATAACTAGTGGGTGACCTTGGGGTTAATCCCCCAGTTCCTGCCAAGCAGTCGCTTGCACTGCCACAGGGATATGCTGGCTTTTGTAGTGATGTAATTGATGTGTTTTGCCCAGTTCAGCTGTTTATCCAAGAAGATGCCCAGGTATTTGGTTTAAGTTGATAGACTTAGGGTTGTTCCCAAGAATTTTGGTAATTGTAGTGTCGTCAACTTCCTCTTCTTTGTGAAGAGAATTAGTTCGGTTTTTGTAGGGTTAACTGAGAGTTGGTGCTTGTTGCACCATTCCTCTACTATTTTTAGGGCTTGTTTCATAAGGTTGCATAGAGTGTTTTCGTGTGTCTCATTTATTATTATGGTTATGTCATCGACGTAGCCTACGGTGAAGTAAGCTTTGTCGTTGAGTGTTTTGATGAGGCTGTCTACTACCAGGTTCCATAGAAGCGGTGAGCGGACGCCCCCTTGCGGGCAGCCATTCGCAACGATGGCCCTAGTAGTGTCATTTACTGTGACTTGTACAGCTCTCAGTTTGAGCATGTTGGTGATCCAGCCACTCAGGGTCGAGTCTATGCTGTGTCTGTCGAGGGCCATGTTTATACTGTTGAACATGGTCTTGTCAAAGGCGCCCTCGATGTCAATGAAGGCGGCCAGTGCTGAGCATTTGTGGTCCACTGCGCACTCAATTTTGAAAACCACGCTGTGCAGCGCGGATTCCGTTGATTTGCCTGTGGAGTACGCATGCTGTTGTTTGTGCAGTGGTCTTACCCGTAGAGGTCCATCTCGGATGTGCCTATCACAGAGTCTCTCGAGGGTTTTCAGTAAAAAGGATATGAGGCTTATAGGACTCTAAGCCTCAATCAATGTGTAATCAGTTTTTCCAGGTTTGGGTATGAAGATGACTTTCACCTCGCGCTTATTTCTCGCTTTTTAATGGGTCAGTTTGTAATGTATCTAAGTTACAATAGCCTAAAGTCAACTGTTCATCACCTTTTACAAAATATTGCTTTTCCCGATGCAGGGACGTTAATCGTTGAGGAGTTCTCCTGGTACTTCACCATCAGCTCTACTTCTCCTTACTATAAAAAATACCTATAATATTTGAAGAATTCCCTCGATTTCTCCAAGAACCCGTAATCAGATCCTGACCTGATGACAATGGGACTATCTCGAAAGTATACCCGGACAAAAAAACAATCTTGTAAATATGACGGAGTTATGCCCGAACATACATTTAAAAAAAAAAATATATAAAAAATCAAATTGATAAGTATAACCTCCTCCTTTTAGAAGTCGGTCATGATAGAATTATTACAGGATCTTGAAATGCCCGAACGAAATCTGATTAATTAACCGAGAGTATATCCTAAAACCATCTACCACTATTGTATTGGGGTCATCCTGTAAAGATAGTGTGTGTAAGTGTAATAATAAATAAATAATAAATAAAAGTGGGTATCCGGGCCGAGGCCCGAGGCAGCACCACTATTAAGCCGCAAATAGCGGCACTATATCCGATAGTGATAAAATGCAGCTAGCTGCACTCTATGCACTTTCTAGTTCTTATTTCCGTATATATATTGCCAAATTAACACGTTTGCAGTAGCGTTCGACAAAGTCTGGCACAACGGCTTAATATATAAGCTGTACCAACTCGGCGAGCCAGATCGTCTCGTGCTCATCTTACGAGACTTTTTGTCGAACCGCACATTCCGCTATCGCATCGAAGGCGCAATATCCTCTCCCCGTCCCATCCGCGCAGGCGTCCCTCAGGGCTCTGTGCTTGCCCCCCTCATATTCACTCTATTCACCAGCGACATCCCGAAGAGTAAAAAGGCGCAGTTGGCTCTGTTCGCAGACGATACGGCCATTTACTACAAGGGCGCTGGGCCCGATTCGATAGCTCGCATTCTCCAAACCGCAGTCGATAAACTCGGCGCCTGGTTTCGGAAATGGAGGATCGAAGTAAACCCCGACAAAAGTCAAGCGGTTTTATTTTCAAAAACGCACGTAAGATATAGACCCCCCTTGCCCCGACCCATCACCATGCTCGGCAAGCCGATCCCTTGGGAGAAGCTAGCCAAGTATCTAGGTGTGGTCCTCGACGAAAAACTCACTTTCGCAGACCATATAAAGCAGGCCCGCGCGCGGGCCGCTTTCGCTCTCGGAAGACTCCATTCCATGCTAAATGCACGTAGCAAATTGTCACTTAGGTGCAAATTGCGAATCTACACAACATGCATTCGCCCCATCATGACCTATGCGGGCGTCGTCTTTGCCCAAGCTAAGCCCCGACAAATTCACAGACTGCAGGTGATGCAGAACAGATTCCTTCGTAATGCCACGGGAGCCCCTTGGTTCTGTAGGAACGAAACCCTCCATCTAGACTTTAAACTCACCACGATCCACCAGTTTCTCAAACGCAATTCGAAGCGTTTCTTTGATTCCGCCGCCACCCACCGCAACCCTCTGTCAAGTCAAATCAGTAAGATCCGCCGCCCGAGGCTAATCCTTTCCGACCCAGACGACCCCATAACCCTCCTCCAGGAGAGCAATAGGGAAACCAGTACAGTGAGAAAACACACACATCGACACACTTTCCGACCTCGCCGCAGAGGTCCGCGATCGCGACCCTCCCGAGTAAATGATACTCCCCCCCGACCCTTGCTCGAAGATGCGCCAGCCCGCGTCGATGCTGAGCCTGTAGCTTTAAATTCCCCGACTAATAATAATGAAATACTCTTGATCCAGCCTGTCCCTCTTGCTGTCCTCCCCCCAGCGAACGCCCTAAGCCGAGGTTCGTACCCCACAGGGGGTGCCCTTAGCGAGCGTTCGCCTAGTTTTAATTAGCATAGTTTTGGCTGGAGGCTTTAAGTGTAGAAGCTTAAGGCAACCACAGGATTGACCGGTTAAGTAGTCATGACCTCAGAGGTCAGCTACGAGATGCCCTATCTAAAAAAAAAAAAAAAACGTTTGCAGTCAGCAACACTGTCCAAAGATTCAAACGAAACGTCAGCAGTCATCAAAGAGTAAAGTAACTATATAGAGAGCAGTCATGTCATGTCATTTTTTCATACAAACAAACGTCAAATCAAATTTTGTGTCGTGTAAGTCGTGTTCTGTGATCGTTATCGTCACTAATTGCGACCGCAGTTTTCATAAAACGGAACAGTTTTTATTTCGTTTATTGTGCACTACAATATAGACAATTATAATTCATGAGATAAGGTGATTCAGACATACTTGTACTATGTCGACGTTCTCGGGGTTTAGTGAAGAGGAATTGAAACGAATAAAATCCGGTGAAACTGGCTCAAACAGCGGTAAATACATACATCCTATCCGTAACTAATTTTAGCGAATAGTGTATACCATAGGCTTAAACCATGACATTCAAGGCTGTAGAAATTGTTGAACTACCTTTTTCTTCAATAATCTGAAAAAAATTGAGATATTTAAACAAAAAGATTCACTAAGAAAAACTACCGGGCCGTGGGCGACGTGGAATAACATATAATATATTTAATATTTAAACTCTAAATATAAAACTGTTGAAGAAAAAGTTTTGATAACACACAACCAGATAATTATAATAGTGTATTGTTACTATTGTATTTGTACTGTAACATGTTTCTAATAGATGATCTCACAGTATGATGCTATTACAATATCTCATAGGATTAGATCAAAACTAAAGCAAAAAATCGTAGCACAACCAGTTGCAGAAATTATGGTATAATTCAAGGATTCAAAAAAAGAAAACTGTCTATTCAGCCAGTATTTATTATTTTAAAATCAAATGAGAATGTGGGTCAATCATCTGAGGCATGATCTACTAATCAAGATTATTCAGTGATAGAATCAATGTATTGTATAATTAGTAGTGGTTATTACAACAAATGATACTTAGTAAAGCGTGTTTTTTAAACAGAATATTATTCTATTATGAACTACGAACTTTATAGTGTATTTTACCTCTTGTATGCTGCTATCATAGATTCTAAATAATTTCCTTTGTGTCTTGCAAATACATATCTGCATCTATGTTGCAGCATAGCATACGCATAACTCAGCGTAAGACCTTCTGTCATTCATCTATTTTTAACACTATTATACTGAGATTATGGGGTGTAAGTAAAACTTGAAAAAACCAGTAACCCTAACCATAACCAAATAATATATCTTAATATTTATTTTTCTGTGTCACCAGTGAGATAACACTTACACAACAATTACATATTTTTTTCTTGTACAGCCCCTCAAATAAACTTAATAAATGTGAAGAAACTGGACAAAATCGGCTACAAGCCGAAGAGAGCCACCACCCAATACAAACTGCCAATATTACAGAAACAGAACTCCGATGATGCTATAGACAACATAGCATTCGATAAATGTAAACTTAGCCTAAGATCACCAACAACACCAATACGAGACATTACTACAGAAAATAATAAAGAAAATCTTGATAAAAACGATAATGTTAACACAGAAGTTTACGAAGAAAACAGTATAGAAACGGAAAATATTAATAACAATAAAATGGATACAGAAAATACATATAAAAGTTATAAAGACACAGATACACCAGTTCTTGATAGGAAGAACAGTATAAATGAAGCGCCGGACATTGTTAGGGGTGTTGATAACTATTCAGAGGATGAGCTGGAGAATCATAGGGTGAAGTTACAAGAACTGCAGCTACGGCAGAAACTGATGGAAGAACAGAATAAGAGGAGGAAGGAGATGCTTGCGAAGGCACTAGCGGATAGGTATGATAATTTTGTTGTTTTTAATCACCAGTAACAGTAACTAAATAAAACTTTTTATAGACTCCTGCAGCAAATGTGACGATATTATCGTGAATGTCCACGTCGACGTTGCGGCATCACACAACGCTGGGAGGTAAAATGTATGGAAATGTATGAACACGCTTTTAAATTTCCGTCCATGATAACGTTATAACGTGCACGTATTTTCATACATTTTATGAACCAGTAATTAGTTCACTTTTAGAGATTTGAGAGGTACAGATGAACAATTTTGAGAAAGCCTTTCTTTATCAAAAATGGATTTTTTTATCTGTCTTAATCATAAAACACCTATCATAACGGTTAGTTTACAAAAAACCTAATCAGCCAATTTGCCCAGCCTTTTCCTGTATGTTGGGGTTGGTCAGTCTAACCCGATGCAGCTGAATTCAGTATTTTACATGTAGCAACTGCCTACCTGACCTTCAGAACCCAGTTAATGGGTAGCACAATACCCCTGGTAAGACTGGCTGTCAGACTTTTGGGCTTAAGTTTTACAAAAAAACTTAATACACACTGTAAAACATTGATTGCACAGCGCTTGCTAAAGAATTAACAACCTATGCAACTGACATAAAATTATTTTGGAAGTCACATAGAAAAAAAAAATTAAGAAAACTTCACGGTAGAACCATAACCAGTGTCGTTTATGTCGGTTCCATAACTTGAATAAGTATCATTTGTCTTCTAAAAATGTAGGTAGTAAGTACCTAAATTTTTATGGAAATCAAAATATAAAAAAAGAGAATTAAAGCTAAAGATGCAGCACGCACAAACATTGATAAATTGCATACACATAGTTTTTTCCCATGATAATAATTAGGTATGAAGTTGAGAAAAAGTAACAATGAATAATATGGTTTAACTAGGTCAACATTTGTTTGGTTAAAAGTTTCTAAATATTCAAATTTAATTGCCAAGCTCGGTTATTGGTTCTTTTGTATCTGCAGCATTTTTTTTGTCATGCCAGTTGTTTATTTAATATTGATTTATGAAGAATGTCATCATCAGCCTTGTTTAGTTTTGAAATCATAAGTATAATTGTTGCGTTAACGGTGGAAGCCAATTTATCATTTATTTAAAGGCTCCCGCAGAGGTGCGACGCGACACCAGTAGAATAATTTCCGAGAAGTTTTTATAGAAATTGTTACACCAGAGTCGCGTCGCGTCGCGCCTCACTGCAAGAGCCTTAACTCTGCTAACTGCAGCCAAAATTAGCCTCATCTCTTATTTTGCATCAATTATTATGCAGCGCACACAGGCGAAAATTCAATAAAAGTCGGACAAAACCTAAATATTCATTATTATTCTAGAAAATGGGCACATAAGGGTAGGTATGTGATGAAAAACACATATATACTTTTTTTTGACATTTTTATTGTACATCATCAATAATAATTGGTTCATCCAATAAATTTAAAACGTCTTGGCACATAGAATCAGATTTTTTTGGGATTAGTTTCCGTAGTCCAGATATAATGGGATCGGAAGATACCATAAGTCTTATACAAGTGTCTTCCATGGCTAATTTTGATAAAGCATCGCTTAGGGTCGCATAAAACTGTGATTGTATATTGTTAAACAAAGTCTATACTCTCTAAAATTACTAATATCAAAGCCGGATCTCTCGGGATGTTACACTTTCGCCTTATGTGAAGTTTAAAAATATGCAATAGAATACAATGTCAGAGTCACTATTTTTTAAAATATAAAATATCAAGCATTACTATCAAAAGTAGATATTAAAAAGTAGTTTATTACCTCCTGGAAGCGAATCCATCGAAAAAACAAAGACATTCGCGAAGCAAATTATAGAAATCGTAATAATTAAATGCAACCCTTTCACTCTTATACACATCCGCTGTTGATCAAGTCGAACTTTGGACTGAGACCCAGGCACGTAGGCAACAAAAGTTTCACGCCGCGTGCGCAGGTAGCGTCTATTGTTTATCAGACTTGTCGGTAATACCGGTTTTTATTTGTTTGGGGTACTTTTGAGTTTTTGTCCGACTTATTGATTTTTCGCCTTTGTGCGGCGGTTGTCCTAGAAAATCCATACTCTCCTAAACTAATAGGTAGGTACTAGGTAGTAAACAAATTTCTGCGCACCTAACCGGTCTTCATCATCATCATAGGCCTCAATTCTCGGCAACTCTCATCCAGCTGCTACCAGCCACCCTGCGAAGATCGTCGCTCCACCTAGCCTGAGGGCGTCCTACCTCACGTTTGCCGATTCGCGGTTTCCACTCAAGAACACGTCTTCCCTAACGGTCGTCGGTTTTACGGCTAATATTGCCGGCCCATACCTTCCCACCCTTCCTAATTTCCTATTTTGCGAAACTTATGTCCTCTCCCAGATCGGACTGGTATTTATGCCATCCTTACAAATTCAACAGACTGTTATAAGGGTGTAAGGGACGTAAAGAGTAAGGAGCAAACTGTTACAGTTCGATTCAAATTTAATGGCGGGTCGGAAGTGCGCTATTCGCTGCGCAGTACCCCACCCCTCACCCCCGTTGACCCATGAATTCGTACTACGCAGCGACCCGCCTCATGTTCCGAGCCGCCAATAAGTTTGAATCGGGGTGTACCTTTAATTACACATGAATCTAGACCAGGGGCTTCCAACCTTTTAGCATACGCGCCCCCTAACTTTCTTTTAAATCACTACGCCCCCGAGTTACTTTGTCGACCTATAAGCAGAAAAGCATAAGAATATAAAGCGAGCGAAAGTAAGGTTGAAAATGTTTGCACCCACTTGGCTAGGTTAGATTTTCTTCTTATCATTCAAACAGAAATAGAAGTTACTTTGTCGAGTTTTGCAGAAAAACTCAAGAATATAGAATGGAAGAGCGAACGAAGCCAGCTCGAAAATTTTAGCAAGCCGGCTCGGATAGGTTCGATTTTCTTTAGTCCATTCATACAGAAATAGAATGACGACTTATGTTTGTCGACTTATGCAGAAACCCTGAACCGCATTTTACAGCCCCTTAGTAAGTATTATGAAACGTTTGGGTTTCAGACTACTCTTAGTCTTTTCTAATACCAGATACATATTTTTTTTTAAATAAATCTATACTTTATTATTCGAGCCGCCCCGGCCCCCCCATTGGTCACTCTAGGGCTCCTGAGGGGGGTGCGCCCCATTGGTTGAGAATCGATTGATCTAGACCCTCACCTGGCCCCAACATAGAAATTTTTCCTTTATTATTAACAAACAAAAACTACCTTTTCATACAAAAGTGCAGTACCTACTCGGTCATAATGTATGAAACAGCAGATTTTTGATGTGCTGAATTCATGATAACATTTCACACCCTGTACTAACTCGCTTGCCGGGTCGAAATTTCACCATCGAGATATCGGCGCTTTAACTATTGCGTCTATAGATATTTTCATGTACCACTTTAGCCGAATGCAACAAAGATGTGATAAATCCATGCGAAATCGTTATTCTATAGAATAGACTGCCCATTTCAGCCATTTATATCTCGCGTTATCAACACCCGCTATCTATTGAAGTGGCTTTGAGTTTTATCTCTCCCTATGATTCAGTATTCTGTATTCAGTTCAAATGTCCTGTAGTGATATTTATTTGTGGTTTACAAATAAAATTTATAAACATGGTTAATATGAATAAGTTTTATAATCTCATCACTAAGACTATTTGGTTAGTGGTTTATGTTTGATACTAGTTGATGTTTATGTCAAGAATTGTTCTATAGATAGGTAACATGTGGATGTAAGAATCATCAAGTTTGTAAGGGTTCCGAAAACGATCAATTGTTGTAAATTTTTACGAGATTCATACACATTGATGCGCATATTGACCGTCTACTAAATGTAATTGAAGCGATTGACAATTTGACTACAATTACAGTTGATCGTTTCGAGGACCCTTGACGGTATCTCCACTCCTGTTTTTCATCTATGGTCCAAAAATATTTTGGCCAAGAAGGATACGGACATTATGATCCTTTGTGTGAAAAATGATTCCCTTATAAAAGTCCATTTCTTAGTTCCTCAGTGGATCTGTTTCCTAATTGTAGATTCAAATCTTTATCATCCAGGGCTTTTTTCAACCCACTGTAGCCTGCAGGACATAAGTCTGCCTTTCACATTCCATTTCTCCCAGATTTCGCACCAAAATCTATGAAGCAAATACCCTGAATCTTTTGCAAACTAAACAAAGTCGAAGACAAAATAAAAATCAAAGTCAAAAGTCAGCCATGAATTTTGTTTTTATCATTTATATACGTCGTCGTATGTTAGATGTTACACACCACACGCGACTGCCGTAAGGCTCGCTCATGTTTTTATTTCCTCGCACAATGCATAGTAAAATGTTGTATGATACACGTGCGTAAGATGATTTCCGACTCGTGTCGACTTAATTGTTAATTGTTTAATGCTTCAGGACCAAACAAACGACTGAAGAGGTGTTGAGGCTAGAGAAAATCAAGAAGGAGCTACAAGTATTGGACAGTCAGTTCTCACAGGATGTGTCGGTGTTGAGGCAGAAGATCGATCACGCGTGCTTGAGTTATGCTGATGCTGAGTAAGTTATAAATACAATAAATTCATGTTATGTATAACATAAATTTATTAGCCCATCGGCAAAATGTCGATCTTCCATACTTATTTAAGGGATCTCGCGCACTAGACGGCCACGATTCTGGCCAGTCGTGGCCGTCTAGTGGTATTGTATGGTGTGCGGTTTCTACAGTTTGCCTGGTCGCTGCGACCACTAGTCGTGGTCGTGGCCGTCTAGAGCGCGAGATCCTTAATCCCTTTAGGAGATGAATTCTCAAAAATCGTTAGTGCTCACCTCGTTACAAAAGAAACTCTTGTGCACAATTTCATGCTGGAATTTTAGATTTTTATTAAATAGTATCGCTTTATCGTTGTGCAAGGCTCCAAGGTCAGATGTAATGGCTGGGTTTTTCGAACAGGAAAGACTACTGTTTGTAGTCGCGGCAATGCCTATCTACTGCTACGTTTTTGCTTGTAAATAGTATAGTAATCGTGCAACTTAACCATAGGTCTTTACTCTTCTACAATTCTACATGGTCCTGACATGATATGACCAAGATTATGTCTGGACTTTAAAAGATACTGTTGTCTCTGACTTTGTGTCTTCTCAGAGTATTCAGATAGGAAAGACCGACTTCATTTAGTCTTTAAAATATTGATTGATTGATTTTTAAATGTCTTTTTTAAAACAGAAAGGATAATGCAATTTAACAAAAATATCTTATTCTAAAATGTAAACTAACATAATTCGAGCAATGTTAAATAAGCTAAATCACCTCTTTTAACACACAACATGTATGATTGTCAGTGTGACTACTAATTTAATAGATACATAATATAAGATAGTGCGTAGGGTTAGGGTAGTTATGTAGCGTTTCAGATCCACATTTTTTTAAATTTTAGTTACCGAGGCCCCCCATTTTAAATGTACTCGTACTTACAGAAATACAATCATTTATCTGTTGAATGGTAAACTCGAATTCACAAAATTCTCTGTGACTCAACTCTTCGCGTACTGGTCTCAGTTTGGCTTTAGTGCCAAATTTTCTTAAACTTTAAGGACAAATCATACTCTTAGAATAAGTTAACTTAAAGATAATTCATCTGGGTGTGAAAACTATACGGTATTATGTGGATACATATACCGTATCTATTTATTCTTCAATTAACACTTTTAGCGTTGTTTGGAAATACATATGTCGCGCACGACTTTAGCCTACATTTATACAAGAAAATCATTTCCTTTAAAAGTCATTGAACCCATAGAAAGACCATATCCTCGTGTCGGTACAAGTTACACTAGAATAGCTTGTATCTAGGCGAAAAATTAAACCTAACCTGGCAGCATTACCATTGGTCTCGGGAAGTCAGGATTCGCCCCACCTTAGTATCATCGCTTTTAATGCTTCCCAAAAAGTTATCCGTTGCAAGGCACACAGAGCGACGCGCGGACCTCGCCAAGCCTGAGACGTGGCGTCTCAGTGCGACTATTAGCGCCCCAAAACGCCTCCGCTCGACGCTTCGCGCCGCTTTGTGTAAAAACACACAACAAACCAGAAGGATTCCGTAGTAAACAAGGAACCCTTATAGTTTCGCCATGTCCGTCTGTCTGTTTGTCTATCTGTCTATCTGTCCGCGGCTTAGCTCAGAGACGGTTAGTAATAGAAAGCTGTAATTTGGCATGGGTATATTAATCACGCCGATAAAGTGGTAAAATAAAATCAAGTTTTTTTTTCTTTTAAATAAAATAGATTTGTAGTTGTAATAGAATTACTCGCTTCAACGCCACTCCGTAGTCGGTCTGCGCTGACCCTTACATTTAGAAACCGCGACAAATATCCAAATACTAATATAAACACAATTCTAATTCCAGAAAACACTACCTAAAAGTCGAAAAGGAATTCCTGCAAGCGAAAATCCACTTACAAAAGGAGAAAGAGAAAAAAGAGTTACTAACAGAACATTTATGTGCTCTCATCACTCACAACGAGACGAGAAAAGCTCAGAAATTAGAAACTTTAATGTTAGAACTTGCTACTGATAAGAAACAAGAAAAATTTGAAGTACCAGTGGAACAAGTGAATGATGTGAAAACAGTTGAAGACGACAAACCAGTGATTGTTGACGGTGTTGATGAAAGAACTGGTAAGATTGTTGAGATGACACCTGAAAGTTAATTTTCTGTAGCAGCCTTTTTCTTGTGTAGCCGAGAGTGTAAACAAAGCATAGACACGGTTCCTTCTATAAGTTTGTGTGGTCTTTTGACAAACGAAACAGATCAGCTTCTTCGAAAAGTGCGGGTAATGTTTATGTTATCATGCGAGTGGTCATATTATGTGTCAATTGTTATTTTTTCGTCGTTATCATAATAGAAAACAAACATTGGAATTGATTGATAGGGAATCAAATGTTTACATTATTGGTAATGACAAAAAAAAAAAATCCTCATAGACTGTATTGCTGTCTATAAAACATAGTTTAAAACTTGTCATAATAACTTTTTAGTTATAAAAAATAGTTATAATTTATACAAACTTATTATTAATTCGTCAGTAGGAGTAAATAACAAACTGATTAAAACAATATTTTTAGTTTTTCTACAAGTTGTAGCTATATGGCAACGAATTTTCAAGGTAGGCAACTAAGTATAAAACTATTTTTTGAATTAAGATTGTGTGTGCCTTATATGATGTACCTTGTACGTTTGGGCTGTATTTTGGTGGTTAAGAAATGATGAATATAAATATACAGCATGTAAGTGAATTAATGCACATTATGAAAGTAGTTTGTTACGAGGAGCTCGTGGCTAAGTAATAATTGCCGCATGGCTCGATCCATCAGGCTAAGCTACGCTTGCCGGGGTAGGTCTGTTGATGGGTGACCATCTTTACATACCGAGACTCCTCCGTGCCTCGGAAAGCACGTTAAGCCGTTGGTCCCGGCTGTCATTCGTGGATCATTGACAGTCGTTACGGGTCGTCAGAAGCCCGAAAGTCTGACAACCAGTCTTACCAAGGGGTATCGTATTAACCAGTTACTGGGTTGTGGAGGTCAGATAGGCAGTGGTTACATGTAAAATATTGGTATTCAGCTGCATCCGGTTAGACTGGAAGCCGAACCCAATGTAGTTGGGAAAAGGCTAGGCAGATTGATTTGATGAAAGTAGTTTGATCAGATTCGTTTACTGAATCGATTTCTGTCATTTTAAACATAGGTAATTTTTATCCCAAAAATAATTGAAACTACGTAAATTACGGTCACACCGTCTCCGCTCTACAGTCAAAACAAATTAAAATGGACGACGCACCCTAGACCCTTTTACGTGTGCGACTGTGTGCGTGCGTAGATTTTTAATGTGACTACAATTTTCTCCCACAATCAGTATAATTAGTAAAAATCACAGATCAGTTTAATTAGTAATTTAATAAATAAACAATGTTTTATACGCAATAGTAACAAATGAGTGCATGTATTATGAGTATAACATTATATTCTATTTTGGGTGTTAGATGGTGTGCGTTAATTCCGGGACATGTTGTAGATACTGTTATGGTTTTCGCAGTTTATTAAGCTAAGAGAGGCCTATATCCAGCCAAAGAATATTATCATATTCTTTGGCTGAACATAGGCCTCTCTCACTGTGCCACAAGTTTCTGTAGCTCAATATGACGATTGCTCGAAATACATCTAATTTGTACTAAGAGTCTTTGACCAGAGCTGGAATCACTAAAATACACCTTAAACATAAATTAATTAGACATATAGAAAGTTTTATCTAAGTTATTTAATTATTCATGTAGAACATGACATAACACTAAGGTTAAAACAAACTATGTATTATCTAAGGTTGAATATTCTCGGCCAGTTGTACTAAAGCCAAAAAAACAAAAAGTAACTATTTTTATATCTGACATATTTATTAGTATATTACATATTTTTGTAAATTATTACTTGAGATAGTCTATCAAATTATATGTTAATTTTTATTAAAACCATGATGATGATATTAATAAAACAAATTAGTACTCAATTACTATGTAGTTTATTTTTTAAATATACGGTAGACTTAATAAAACTATTATTAGTGTTTGTACTTGATGCATAATCAAATTCGAAGTATGATTAAAATACTCTTTGAATGCATTTTCTCTATTTTGTGCACCAAATGCTATGCAGTTGAAAAAGGATTATTCCGTCGACCATGACTTCAAAATGTTCATTCTAAAACATATCACATTTTCTCAGGAATTCTCACACAACACAGAACCACAGATTCAAACAGATGGGACACTCCGCAGTTTAGGTATGAAGCTACAAGTACGCGGCGGGCCCATCTTGTTGGGCCAATTCAGTGAGTGTAACGTAGTCAGAAGATCTAAGGCCCGTATTAATAAACGTCCCTCAACAACGTACTTAAGTGCGCTATCATTTGATACGCCATTATTACGATATCAGCATCTCAAGATCATTGCTAATTAATAAACACATGAGTACAGCATCTCAGTTACCAAGATCAGCTCCTCAATGCGCTGTACTTGATGCCGATCTCGTGAACGATTACACACACATTGACCGAAGTTTACAATAACATTCATCACGTTTCGTTATTGTTATGTCGTAAGATTTATTGAAACACTTTTATTTTGTTAAAAAAATTATGAATAGCGCTGTATCACGTTATAAAGTTGTTGTCTACCCAAGAAAACCTTAAATTGTTAAAAATGTTGTATAATTATTTCTCAATATGACAGAAATGCTTACTACTCAACTTAGCAGGTACAGATAACATAACGCAATAAAGCGTCTGGAGGGTCAAGGACGAGTCTAAAAAAAAGGATGAAATATAAATTTAGTAGATTACTTTTTCATATGAATATATTGGGTTTGTTTCTAATAATATTAGATTAATTGGATTTATAAGGTACTTACCTACTTTTAAACTTTATTTATTAAACTTTATGCAACTAAATAAGTGGCGGGCAACATAGGCGGATTTAATGTCTTTATGTGTTACATCTATATATAAATAGTAATTAAATAAATGTACTTACAATATTTATATAGGTAGTTACCTACCTGAAATGATGCTGTTGCATATACCCTTAAAGATAATAGGACGACTATAACTGGGGAAATTGAAAGATCTCTATTACTGTATTTCACGAATGAGTCTTTTAATTAATGTTACTGTATACAAAACTGACTCTTGATAAAATCTGAATCGTTTAAAAAAAAACACTTTTTAACTCAAAAGGATTTGAGGTCGCCCTTATGTATATTTTTGCTAAACGATATCGCAATGGCCATAAAATAACGTCATAGTACTCTATTTGATCGTAATAATTAATTTCATCCAAAATATTTTCAAAATCCATGTTTCGCGCCCTCAAGTCACGTACTGCCTACACTCAGGTTTTAGCATGTTGAGTACACTCACCTATTGTATACTTAAGTGTCGAGTTTCGTTTATTAATCAGTCCATCACTCGGTTGATAACGTAAACCCAAGCCGTAACTTGAGTACATCAATTCTTATGTTTATTAATACGGTCGAGACCTCAAGATTGGTATCAAGTGCGAGCTCTTGGGCTGAGTAACGTTTATTAATACGGGCCTAAGAGTCACGCGATAGAAAGCGTGTCACAGCAAGAGTCGTTTTATATTTAAATGATTTTGCGGAGTGTCGCATCTTTACTAATCTGTGACAGAACGTAGCGAAATCATTAACATTTAGAATTACTAATAAATATATATTTTCTCAAATCACGCATTCATTAAAAATAGGCCTATGGTCAATGACTATGACATGGACGTACAAATCTAGTATACTGACTCAAATTCCTTTTAGTTCTTCTAATAAAATACTGTTCGTTCCGGTTTTTATAGAAGAATGTTCACCGTCGCTTGGTGAAGAACATCCTTCTACCTGTATGCTATCCCCAATTCCAATACGAATATTTTTTCCCGTTTTCTTTCAATATTGCTTTGATGTTAGTATCGGCGTTTTGTAGCTCTTTGCGATTATCTCTTTCCATTTTTATGAGTTCTAGACCACGTTTTGCTGCACAGTGGTATCGTTGACTGAGCGACGCTTCAGATCCTTTGATTCGTGGAATATGGCCGGTATAGCCCGCTATCGGTGGAAACTCTGGCGATATTGTGTTTTCTGTAAAATAAAACAATAAATCAAAAAGTGGACCCAAGTTAGTACCTTGTGGAACTCCTGATGATGATAGTAAAATTAAGACACTGCGTATTTAATTTGCATTATTTTAGGAAAATATTGCCTGTCTATTAACAATAAAGCCTTCATGCATCTGCGGTTTATTGACTTTCTGCTGTTATCTCTTCTTGCACTTAGCTAACAGTAGCGAAACCCTTCGTAAATTCTATTAGCTTACCTTTATACTTGTTGATCTCTCTGAATCTGTTCAAGTCCCGTCGGATTTCATCTCTGGAGTGTACCGTTTCCATCTTGGGTGCGCTTCTTGATCGAACGTAGCTTCTATTCAGATCCGCTTTACGTCTTAGTTCCCGTTGTCTGTCTGTGAAATTCGCCATGCAGTCGTCTGCAGTCCGTCCATAAGATTTTCCGTAACTGAAATATGATAAATGTGAATTTTATCTCGATTAGATCTTAGATTTTAATCTACTTCTATGAGTGGTAATTTAATTATTAATTTACGTATCTGATTTAATCTGTAAAGAATCCGATAAGTTGTGATATCAATTAGTTTCTAGATAGAATTTACCAGTACCAACAGATTTTGATTGATATCAATAAAATATTTTGTCTCTCGATTCCGTCTGCCTACTTTTTTATTTTGTTATTTTTAATATGTTCAACGCTGGTTTGCTCGCCTATCTATCAGCATTTTCACTTACGCACAGACGATTTTCTAGAAGGAACTAGGAACTAGGAAGTGCGACTCTCATGGCTGTCAATTCACCATTATTTTTCTGAATAACGTGTGATTCTACACAAATATGAAATTATTATGTAATATTTTACTTTCCTCAGCATGACGCAAATACAGTACTGTAAAGAACGACCAATTATTATCATGTTAACGTTTTCCTTGCACGCTCTGCTTCTTTGAACTTGATACCGAATTCGACCCTTTATGTCGATCGTAAATCCTAATTTATGCAAAATCATCCTTGGCATTTGCGTTACGATTGATTTTCTGTCCGTTTTGTACGGTTAAGGTAAATTAAAATTTTCTTGCGGTACGATTTAAGATACATTATTTATTTAGTTTCTACGCCTCGTTAATCTCGTTCCCATCTTTTTAGTTCGCTTAATAATAGGTACTTGTCAATATTTTTTATGCAGTCCGGTTTATTTTTTATGTAAGTACCATTTTTAATAATGTCGATGGTCAAAAAAGTGTCTAGATTTATTTCTGACCTCCTAGTGAGGCCCTTAACATACAACGTACCTAAAGTTCATCCCGGGAACGTATCCGGTGTACCCGGTCATGTGCGCGGTGGGCTTGTTCCTGATGCCGTCGTATACGTCTCGTTGGGGCTTCTCGAAGCGCGGGAGGTTGTTTAGCTCGTAGTTGTCGCGGGGACGGTATTCTAGTGGCTTGCTGGAAAATACGAAATACATAATTACTTTTTGTACAGATGGAAATATCTTGTTTCTTTTTACTTTTAACCGATTTAAAATAAAAGGCTTTCATTAAAAAAATTATGCCCGTTTTCAATAACACACTAACACTAGGCAACACCTAATGCAATACCTAAATAATAGGGGACGAGCCTATTGCCATCAACCGGGCACGAATTCAAACTCCGGGCTGTTACTGAGAAATTCCTAATGGAAAAACCCAATAAAATTTTGCTCGACCTGGGAAACGAACCAAGGACCTCATGCTTAGCAGTAGCCTTAGAGTATATAACACTGGAGAAGCCTTATGCACAATATTCCGAACAAAAAAGTCTGTAACTTTTAGCGGGGGACGCGGTAGCCGCCGCGAGAAGTCGTTACCATTAATTTTTATTTTATCGTTATCGATAATCATTCGGAATTTTGCTTGAATCCATGAAATAAAACAGCTGTTGCATAAAATAGTTAAATTTTAATAAGAAGATAAAATAACTGCAATTAAATAACAGTAACTAAAGGACATGGATAAAGTCTTGCCCAGCACGGACAGACTTAATAATATATTTTTTGAAGCTTATAATATTTTAAATTGATATTTAAAGCCAAATAAGCCATGATGGAAATGGCTTTCATCTGTCCGCATAACATGGTGGGAAAATATCAATTTAAAAGGGTATTAATTGTTTGTTTTATTTTGATTACCACCATTTTATGTCGATTGTCATTAAAAAGTCAAGTCATCATGTCTTTCATCATTAATGACATGACAATTTAAGTCAATCGTGTGTCTTGTGGCTCGCATGAATGTTTTCTTGTGGTTTGTTGTGGTGTTTTACGACGAGCTTTGGATTTGTTTCTGGATACCTGTTGTTACTGCACTCCCGACCGACCCACTTTGCATCTACTCATTTCGATTTACTTTGCTTATTCGCACTTTGGACAAAAATATAAATAAATTATATATTAGGTCAAGTAAAAAAAAAAAAAAAAAAATATATATAACCACATAAATAAATTCAATGGACATATAAAAGTTATAAAACAATGAACAATAAAAAAATAAACAAAAATAATTACTAAGAAATTATCGAAATGTCAATTTTGGTTTCAAACATGACCTCAACCCTACGGTAGTCTCGTTAACACTTTTACTAAAGGAATCATAATCGCATGTCAAGTGCGTGTAAATTTTGCTGATTTGACGTATATTTTCGTAATGCAGAAGAAAAGTATTTTGATCTTTATGAACATAAAAACCGGCCAAGTGCGTGTCGGACCACGCACAATGAAGGGTTCCGTAGTTGGGATAAATTTATCCCAAGAACAAACTTAACATTATAATTAAAAAACATGTTCTGCCGGAATGTATGGGAGATCATGTTTTTCAAACCGCAAATTTTAGTTGGTTGATTATTACTCGTTAACCTGTACAGCCTACTTAGCTCTGATAGTTTTCCCTTTCAATTTCGTTCTATACTACTGTTGTGAATTCTTTTCACAAATCAGTACAACCCAGGTCACTAGATGGCGCCACTAGGTGAACACTTAATCTATATTTGATCCTTATTTAATTGATTAAAAATATAATCACCACGAGATACTACATAATATATCTGCGATAAAAGTGAAGCTATAAGGACAATAACGAAGTGAAAACGTTATCCAAAACATTAGTGCCATAATTCAATTAAAAACTCAAAAGAAATATTATATTATTGTGTCCAAAAACTCAAGTGACCCCTAATCTAACAGTGAATCATAAAAACTACTTGCCGTGAAAACCAACCAAAACAGTGAAAACAATAAATAAAGTGTTAAACATTTTGTGCCAAAATCTGTGGAATGTCAGTCATGTGAGTCAACAAGTATAACGTTTTTAATTCACTTTTTTTGCGCTAGCAAATTATGACCGCCAATTTCACTATCATATCTAACGTTCGCATAGCGAGGACGGCAGCCGCCGTGGGTTAGGTTAACAGCGTGTGTCGAGGGTTCGATTTCAGCCATTTTCCCTTTTTGAATATTTATGATTTCTCATCTACCAAAATATTATGATGGCAAGTAAGAATGACTGTGCCGATGGCATGAGAACGGCCAAAAAATCTAAGCGTATGAATAAAGTCCTACGAAAATGAAACTTACACAAATAATATAATCAGAAAAAGATGAGTACGCATCACTTTGACACCCCCAATAATGATCTCCAAAGTCCAAAGCTACCCTGACTTGTACTTTAGACCTAATGACGTTGTGAAAGAACTAAGAAATGGAATATGTCAACTCGAGGAAAAGTTGGTAATCGCAGAAACCGAAATAGAGAATGTACTGTTAGAAAATAGTTCTCAACTTAAACAAATCACTGACTACAAACGAATGACACACATTATATACAAGCACAAAACAGTCTTCTGTTTTGATGAGGATATCTTTATCCTCAGGCAAAATAAAGCGTAAACATCATTATAGAACAAAGCTAAACTTTAAAAATGTTCAATAAAGACCACGAATTACTTCTTACAAAGGCTTTGAAATTATTCTCTTCATATCTCAAAAACAGAAAAATGATCGTAGAAATTGACAAAATACAAAATGGCTACAAAAAGTTTTACAAATCAGCAACAGTAATGATGACTACGGGCGTCCCGCAAGGATCTATATTAGGACCTGTTTTATTTATTAATTACTTAATTAATTACATGAACACACTTTTTCCTGACATTGATATAGTAATTTTTGCAGATGACACTAACGCCAGAGTAGCAGCAAATGACATAGATAAATTAACAGAGACTGTAAATGCAGCATTACAAGCATTTCACGTGTGTTTCAATATGAACAAATTGTCAACACTGCAAAGACCAATATCCTATTATTTAGAACAACAGCCCCTAATAAGGACGATTTAGAGGTTGTTTTGAATGACGCCAAAATTGTCCTCGTCAAGGAAGTTAAATTCTTGGGAATACATATAGACGAACAGCTGAATTGGAAAACAGAATTAAATGCTATAAATGCATCGGTATGTTCCGCATGTTATGCTTTAAGAGCACTTAGAACAGAAATTAGCATTGAGCAATTAAAAATGGTATATTTCGCGTTGGTAGAATCAACAATTAGATTTAGTATAATGTTTTGGGGGAAAAGTATGACTTTATCAAAAGAGCTTGCGCGTTTTTGTAACGCGCAATTCGCACATTGGTCTGTATCCCGCAAAGACAGAGTTGCCGTGAACATTTTATAAATCTGAATATACTTACAGTGCCGAGCATTTATGTATTTGTACTTCTTAGTAACATGGCCAAATATATACATGAATATGAGACAGCAGAAGAACGGCAGATTAGAGAAGGCACACGTAGACAAGACATTAAACGGTACAAGGTACAGCCTAATTTGAATATTGTGAAGCACAGTCCCAGATTTCAATCGGTTATATTATTTAATAAGTTGCCACTAGATATAAAATGCGCTATCTACTCAAGCTCTTTTAAAAATCAAATTAAAAGTTTCATGTTGAATAAGTGTATTTATGCTGTTGAAGATCTATAACGAAATTCCTATATTATGTTGTATTTATGCATTGTTGTAATATTTAACATGTTTTTTCCTAATGTAAATTTCTTTTCTTTTCTATACTATGTAATTTCAAATAGAATTTATTGTTCATGAATAAACAAACAAACAAACCATTTAGCTGGCAGGGGGGCTTGGGGGGGGCACTTGACTCTAACAAAAAAATCTGTTAATAGCTTAATATTTCGCAAACGGATCCCTGAATCCAAAAATGGTTTTCACAAACTCACAATATTTTTGAACGACCTTTCTAACGATACCCCACAACATGGGGTAGACGAGAAAAAAAACATCCCCACTACGTGTAGGGCAGATACCCTAAAAAAATATTTTTCTTGATTTTATTTTACCACTTTGTCGGCATGATTTAATATGTATACATATGCCAAATTACAGCTTTCTAGTACTAACCATCTCAGCTAAGCCGCGGACAGACAGACAGACGGACATGGAGAAACTATAAGGGTTCCTTGTTACCCTAAAAAATTAACACATGGAAGGTTATTCAGTTCTTTATGTAAGTTTGATGTATTTGAACGCTTTTTATAGAATTTAATAGTACAGCTAGGCATTTTCACGGAGCTCCGCGCGATCTTTAAAACGATTTACGAAGTGCGTTAGAATCGATTTGGAAGTAGTTTTTATGAACGTACTAGAATATTTGTTCTTGTACTTTTACAGAGGGGAAGTGTTCGTAAGGCTTCTCCAGTGTTATATACTCTAAGGCAGTAGCGATCACAACGGTTTGCCGAACATATTTATTTACGATGCCGACGCTTTACCTACCTTTTGCAATTTGGTTGCAAAAGATGAATGCTCCTCAATGTAGGGGCAAAAACCCTGAGATGATTAAGTTCATAAATTGTAGATATAAAATGAAATGAAAAACGAAGCCCATATAGGATCATTGGTGTGTCACTCTGTCACAACCAATTTGCTCCGGATATAATGGACCGATTAAGTTGAAATTTGGTACACATATGAATTTCTGTGACCCAAACACGGATGTGTAACGTAAATAAATGAATTTTGAATATGGGGTATTGGGGTTAGGAGTTTTGCAAACTGTACCGTGTGGCTTATCAAATAAAGGGGCTTGTTGTGAGGGTCTCAAACTAGTTTTAAAGTTATTCAAAAATAAAAATGAAAATTGACCATTGATATCTCCGAAACTGATGTGACTAAAAAAAAAAAAAATAGTTCTATGGATATTTTACACGAAAAGTCTTTGGTTTTAAAATAACATGGCAATTCTCTCAATATTGTGCTTACTAAATTTAGTATGTATTTATTTTATTCTGTAAGTAATGTAAAAAGTAATAAAACACGTTTTATGGTGAACTTATGAAGTATGGTCAAATCTTTGATTATTTATGTCTAGATAGCGCATAATACACCGCTGTCGCGCTGCAAAAGAACTAAAACAAACAAGCCAACTTTGATAAGCTGGTGTGTGTGACAGCTACGACACTCGCGCCACGTTATTGTGCTGTCATTTTGCTTTTCTACTGTGCATGCCTTTAGCGGTCAACAGTTGGACGGTATTTTTTTCGACGAGTTTACATCCTTCACTGTCTATCTAGACATATTTATATCTTTGAGTCAAATTAAATTATCTTCTTATTATATTATTTCCAGGTTAATTAACACTACCTATTACAAACTATAAAAATCCAGTGAAAATAACAGCCTTTTTTTTTGAGGGTGGGAAATTACCAAATACTTCTCCCGCTCTGGGGGGAGCGAGAGGGTGTGTCAGACTTTTACTGACTAAAACCCACCCGTGTTCCTTCCGTTGCCTGTGTGCCGGGGCCGCGATATCCCTTTCGGACAAACTCGCAACCCCGGCAAGCATTGGCCCTTACGGACCCCGTCAGTTGGTGCTGACATCTCTTTGAGGCGCGCGTGGAACACGACGCGCCGTCGAACCGGGCCTGGTCCTTATCGGACGGCGAGCTACCCATTGCTCACCGTCCGCAAGGCCGGAAGACGGCTCGCGACTCCCGACGCCCGGGGAGTCACCTGCGGCGACTAGGGGCGCGAGGCGCGCATCTTGCCTCTCCCTCGCGCGCTCCGCCTCCTCCTTCGCGAGCATTACTGCTTCGCAGAAGGAAGTGACGGCCTCCCTTGCACTCTTGTTCCGGACCTTGGCCTGAACCAGGGCCGGACGCTAGAGATCGCTGCCGCCGATCGCCTCCGTGAGGACACGGCGGTGCTCCGCCCAAGCTGGGCAGACCTCCACCGTATGCTCCACTGTGTCCTCCGGGCAATCCACACAGTGGTGACACCCAGGCGTTTCCTCCCGCCTTATGCGGAACAGGAACCTCCCAAAACAACCGTGCGTCAGGCGGAAGGTGAGGACGCCGTGGCGCCTCTCTATTCACTCCTCAAAGAGGGGACCGTGCCCAAGTAAAAAAAAGAATAGCCTAAGATCCGGTTTCTGAATCGAGAATTTAAAGGTGTAAAACTTGCTGAAGAGAAAGAAGAACGGCTACGAAGTTTAAAATTTCTTTGCAAAAAACTAAATTTTGAATTTTTCGGGCACTGGATCCGTAGTTGTAGCCCGCGAAATTCAACTTTTTTACGTTTTTTGCAATTTGCCGGTCAGTGTCAGGTTGTATCTTGATCATAATATGATTCGCGACTATATAAGATATGTATTTACTTTACTTAACATGTTTAGATTTATTCATAAATCTAAGCTATCGGTATTCTGTAGCGCCGATTATTTACCACAATCGGTATCGGGAAAATTATGTATCGTTACATCCCTAGTTATAGTCGCGAATCATATTTTGATCTAGCTATAACCTGAAACTAACCTGAAAATTGCAAAAAACGTAAGAAAATTTGAATTTCGCGAACTACAACTGCGGTAGATCCGCAATTGTATCCCGCGAAATTCAAATTTTCTATGTTTTTTTTTGCCTTAAATAGTGCTAGAGTTTGACAAATTCTCAACTTCAAATTCCCAATTCAGAAACCGGGCGTAAGTATGAACATGTTACTTTTTGAATTTCTTTAAAATTTTAAAACAATAAAAGAAAACAGACCGTTATGCCAATCGGGTTCTCTTTTTTACTGGAACTTTTGCGAATCGGCAGTGGTATGTAACTGCTTAACCAGATGTTGAAACATAACTTGAAATAGGCCTGCGCAATATAACGGAGATAGGCTAAGTTGGTCAGCTTCGATCTTGATAATGACACCAAAGCAATTTTATTTTTTTTGTTTCAGGTGAACGGGCTTCGGCTTTGGACACTATGAGTTATGATATGAGTAAAGGAACACCTATTAGAATCATGTGGTCCCAACGAGAACCATCTCTTCGCAAATCTGGCGTTGGGAATATTTTTATTAAAAATCTTGACAAAAGCATTGACAACAAAGCCTTGTATGACACTTTTTCTGCGTTTGGAAACATTTTAAGTTGCAAAGTTGCTCAAGATGAAAACAGTGCCTCCAAAGCATATGGATTCGTTCATTTTGAAACTGAGGAGGCAGCTAATAGGTGCATTGAAAAAGTAAATGGAATACTGTTGAATGGAAAAATAGTTGACGTGGGTAGATTTGTCCCACGCAAAGAGCGTAAAAAGGAAATCAAATCTGGCGTTGGGAATGTTTCTATTAAAAATCTTGACAAAAGCATTGACAACATAGCCTTGTATGACACTTTTTCTGCGTTTGGAAACATTTTAAATTGCAAAGTTGCTCAAGATGAAAACAGTGCCTCCAAAGGATATGGATTCGTTCATTTTGAAACTGAAGAGGCAGCTAATAAGTCCATTGAAAAAGTAAATGGAATGCTGTTGAATGGAAAAAAACTTGACGTAGGTAGATTTATCCCACGCAAAGAGCGTGAAAAGGAACTCAAATCTGGCGTTGAGAATGTTTTCATTAAAAATCTTGACAAACGCGTTGACAACATAGTCTTGTATGACACTTTTTCTGCGTTTGGAAACATTTTAAGTTGCAAAGTTGCTCAAGATGAAAACAGTGCCTCCAAAGGATATGGATTCGTTCATTTTGAAACTGTGGAGGCAGCTAATAAGTCCACTGAAAAAGTAAATGGAATGCTGTTGAATGGCAAAAAACTTGACGTAGGTAGATTTATCCCACGCAAAGAGCGTGAAAAGGAACTTAAATCTGGCGTTGGGAATGTTTTGATTAAAAATCTTGACAAAAGCATTGACAACAAAGCCTTGTATGACACTTTTTCTGCGTTTGGGAACATTTTAAGTTGCAAAGTTGCTCAAGATGAAAACAGTGCCTCCAAAGGATATGGATTCGTTCATTTTGAAACTGAAGAGGCAGCTAATAGGTGCATTGAAAAAGTAAATGGAATTCTGTTAAATGGAAATTCAAAAATTCAAAATTCAAAATTCAAAAGTCATTTATTCAAACTAGGCTGAGAATCAGCACTTTTCGAACGTCAAAATTACATAAGACAGTCCCCCAAAACGCCCACCCTTCACCACTTCCTAGTGCATTAGCTGGGAAGAAGAAGTGGCGCAACAAACTCCCCAGCAGCACAGCTGTCTGTTCAGTTAGAAGAACAAAAAAATAAGATTCTATATAATAGTATTCAAAATAATTTAGATAATTTAGATTACGCAACACAAAACATAATTTAAATTATTAGCCATATGTTAGCTAGCACACGCCAATATACCACACAACATCATCGAGAACTATACTCAGGCAGAAATAAAAACTAAACGTAAACAGAACTTATCTAAATAAAAGCCTCCAGGCATAAAGGGCGTGCCCGCTTACATATAGTTGTAACTGGAAGTTATAAATGATAAACTAGGACCATCGAGATAAAATAAATAAAACAAACAGTTAATTACTAATAACAATAACTAATATGATCAATTGTCGAGGTCACTAGCTAACCACATATTGCAATACAACTCATTAGAAAAAACATTGTAATGAGTAGATTATGTCAACAATAAATTGAAATAAAATTAAAAATAGCTTGACTTATAAAGTCGAATAAAAAAATAAAAAAAAATACAATTATATAAACTCATATAACTTGTCAGTAGGTAATCTGGAGAAAGAACATAAACATTGTCTTGAGTTAATCACAGCGACCAACTATTCTTATCATTTAAGTAGTCGTTTATAGAATAGTATGCCTTTGAACAAAGCTTGGATTTTACTTTCGTTTTAAACGCATCAAAAGGCAAATCTAGCAAAGAAGAGGGTAGCTTGTTATAAAAGGTTATACCAAGCCCAACAAATGAGTTATGAACCTTATGAAGCCGGTGAAAGGGAGCTCGTAGTTTGTCCTTATTTCTAGTGTTAACATTGTGAAAATCACTGTTTTTAGTGTATAAGTGTATATTTTGCCTAATATATAAGATGTTGGCGAAGATGAATTGGGACGCCACCGTGAGGATACCAATATCTTTGAAAAAATCTCTCAGAGAAACTCTGGCACCTAGCTGGTAAATAGCTCGAACAGCTCGTTTTTGAAGGACAAATATATTTTGAATATCAGCAGCTTTGCCCCACAGCAGAAGACCGTAGGACATAACGCTATGAAAATAACTAAAATAGACTAACCGAGCTGTATCGACGTCAGTGTATTGTCTTACTTTCCTGACGGCGTAGGCGGCCGAACTGAGCCTTCCCGCTAGGCTCGATATATGTGGGCCCCACTGAAGTTTGGCATCTACTGTTATGCCCAGAAAAACTGCCGAGTTTACAGACTCAAGCACCTCTTTATCTAAGACGATGTTGGGTCCTAGATTTCTAACATTTGGTAGGGCGAACTTTACACATTTCGTTTTCTTGGCATTGAGAACTAGGTTATTTGTCGTAAACCAATCCGTAACCGTTGAGAGAGCACTGTTTACATCGTCAAAATCTTGTCTATTCCTGTCTACTTTAAAAATAAGAGAGGTATCATCTGCAAACAGTACAACTTCACAGATACCCTTTAAATAGAATGGTAAGTCATTGATATACACTAAGAACAAGAATGGACCTAGTATTGAGCCTTGAGGTACACCTAACTGAACTGGTAGACCGGAAGATTTCACACCATTAACATCTACACATTGGGACCTATTGTGTAAATAAGAATTTATAACGTTGAGAGCTTCGTTTTGAACACCGTAATGACGCAGCTTACGCAAAAGCGTGTCATGGTGCACGCAATCAAAGGCTTTGGAGAGGTCACAGAAAACCCCAATAGCATTTTGCGAGTTCTCCCATGCGTTAAATATGTGTTTCAGCAGAGCAACACCCGCATCTGTAGTCGAACGACCTTTTGTAAAGCCATATTGTTCATTATGAAGGAGGCTATTTAAATTAAAATGTCTAAGTAACTGCTTGAGTATTAACTTTTCAAATATTTTGCTAAATGCTGGTAAGATAGAAATAGGCCTGAAATTGCCAACGTCGTTTTTATTACCTGATTTAAATAGTGGTATGACTTTACTATTCTTCATGAGGTCAGGAAAAGTTCCTAAATCAACACATTTATTAAAAGTAACAGCTAGATAGGGGGCTACGATGTCTATTATATTACTTAAAAGTTTAATGGAGATGCCCCAGTAATCACCAGTGTTTTTAGACTTGAGTGTGTTAAAAACATTAACTACATCACGAGGCGTTACATGTTCGAAGCTAAATAAGGGACTATTTTTAGATACACTACTAAGCAAAAGGTTTTCAGCTTTAGACGGGGATGAATTTAAGGAGCGAGTCGTAGTTACAGGTATGTTGGCAAAAAACTCATTAAACGCCTCGGCTACGTCAGCTGCTTTATTAACTAATTTATTGTCGACCATAATCTCAAGTTGTTTATCTTGTTTAACCGACTTACCCGTTTCATTGTTAATAATTTTCCAAGTGGTTTTTACTTTATTATTGGATTTTTTAATTGTATCGCTTAAAAATTTAGATTTAGCAAAAACACAAACCTTTTTAAATAATTTTGAATAATTTTTTACATGCTCTAGGAAAGGAGTATCAAACCTGATTTTTTTCAAACCATATAACTCGTATAGTCTCGCTCTACTTTTATAAATTCCTGGAGTGGCCCATTGGTTAAAGCCAACGGAGGTGCCATTAATTTGAATAGTTTTGGCCTTGAAAGTATATTGGTACTCTTTTTGCACAACATCAAAAAGGGCTCCATAGATTTCATTGGGATTCTCGTGTTCTACTACAACTAAGAAAAAAAGTTGACGTGGGTAGATTTATCCCACGCAAAGAGCGTGAAAAGGAAGTCAAATCTGGCGTTGAGAATGTTTTTATTAAAAATCTTGACAAAAGCATTGACAACAAAGCCTTGTATGACACTTTTTCTGCGTTTGGAAACATTTTAAGTTGCAAAGTTGCTCAAGATGAAAACAGTGCCTCCAAAGGATATGGATTCGTTCATTTTGAAACTGAAGAGGCAGCTAATAGGTGCATTGAAAAAGTAAATGGAATTCTGTTAAATGGAAAAAAAGTTGACGTGGGTAGATTTATCCCACGCAAAGAGCGTGAAAAGGAAGTCAAATCTGGCGTTAAGAATGTTTTTATTAAAAATCTTGACAAAAGCATTGACAACAAAGCCTTGTATGACACTTTTTCTGCGTTTGGATACATTTTAAGTTGCAAAGTTGCTCAAGATGAAAACAGTGCCTCCAAAGGATATGGATTCGTTCATTTTGAAACTGAGGAGGCAGCTAATAGGTGCATTGAAAAAGTAAATGGAATTCTGTTGAATGGAAAAAAAATTTACGTGGGTAGATTTATCCCACGCAAAGAGCGTGAAAAGGAAATCAAATCTGGCGTTGGGAATGTTTTTATTAAAAATCTTGACAAAAGCATTGACAACATAACCTTGTATGACACTTTTTCTGCGTTTGGAAACATTTTAAGTTGCAAAGTTGCTCAAGATGAAAACAGTGCCTCCAAAGGATATGGATTCGTTCATTTTGAAACTGAAGAGTCAGCTAATAAGTCCATTGAAAAAGTAAATGGAATGCTGTTGAATGGAAAAAAACTTGACGTAGGTAGATTTATCCCACGCAAAGAGCGTGAAAAGGAACTTGGTGAGAAGGCAAAGTTGTTTACAAATGTGTATGTCAATAATTTTGGAGAAGACTAGCGATGAAGGGCTTAACACGTACAGTGCCGGCAACCCTCCTGGAGGGTTCAGGTAGTCGCCTATGGGATGCCGGGAGCCTTCGCAGAGGACTCGTCTTACATGTAGGTTTTTCTTAGCGAATACAGCATTATAAACTGAAAATAAATCCTATTGTATATTTTAACACGGTTTAAAAAACAAACGCATATACTAATATATGCGTTGGTTTTAAAATCCACGCATTTTTATCATCAATTTTTTTTTTTTTGTGTTAGGGGCCAGTATTTTAGGGTTGGAAATCCATTTTCACGATTGCAAACATTCACAAAAAAATTAAAAGGTTGGATACCCCTGTCTCTGGTTTAGAGCGAGTTATTATACTTTTCAACAAAATTTTTTTTTTTATATTTTATGTCTTCACTCCACTAGTACATGAAAATGCCCCCAGAGATACTACGTATAGCGACAAGAACCCCTGAATTAGTTATTTATGCTACAAGTGCGGAAAGTAGGTGATTTTGAAATCATCTTACGCACGTGTATCATACAACGTTTTACTATGCATTGTGCGAGGAAATAAAAAAAAACTAGCGAGCCTTACAGTAGTCGCATATAAAGTGTAACATCTGACATATTGGCTGATGTATGTAAATGATATAAACAACATTCATGACTTACTTTTTGACTTTGACTTTTGACTTTGACTTTTTGACTTTGACCATCATCATCGTCATCGCCATTGCCATCACCATCGCCATCGTCATCATCATCCCCATCGTCATCGCCATCGTCATCATCATCATCATCATCATCATCATCATCATCATCATCATCATCTTCATCTAATTTGTCAAATAAAAAAACTTGTTGCGACGGGCTGACGACGAAGTTAAAAATAAAAAAAAAAACAACAGAAAAGTAAAAAGCACTAGTGAAAAAAGTGTATTTGTATTTCTGAGATGGTCCCATTGTCATCAGGTCAGGATCTGATGGTTGGATCCTGGAGCAATCGACGGAACTATTCAAATATTATAGGCACACCTATAGCGCTTTGGGTATTTTGTATAGTAACTCGTGCAGTTGCTCTTGAAAAGCACCATTTGGTGAAGTGGAACTAATGATGAAGACCACAGATGGCCACGGGAACTACTCAATAATAAGTATTTCACGGGTTGCGATTTGATTACTATAATATGGTTGCCAAGCAATTTATGCTCGTCGCAATGCATATGTAGAAGTGAGCTGAGCTGATGGTGAAGTACCAGGAGAACTCCGCAACGATTAACGTCCCTGCATCGGGAAAAGCAATATTTTGTAAAAGGTTATGAGCAGTTGACATAAGGCTATTGTAACTTATATAAATTACAAACTGAGTCACAAAAAACCGAGAAATAAAAACTTTTTTACAAAAATGCTTCAAACCTATGCCGTTGACCACGATGATTAACTTTCGCGCAAATGTAATGCCGCCGTTCACTTCCAATATGTATGGCGGCATGGCATTTGATCTCCACGAAAACTGGGTGGAGTCGAAAGTAATAAAGAAATTTTTGAAAAGTATGGCCGCATTACCAGCCTTAAGTAATATATAAAGATGATGGATCCTCCAGAGGCTTCGGATTTGTTGCATTTGAAGACCCAGATGCAGCAGAAAGAGCTTGCATGGAATTAAATGGAAAAGAACTTGTTGAAGGAAAGTCGCTTTATGTAGGACGGGCTCGAAGAAAGCTCGAAACGTCAAAAGGAGTTAAGCGCAAATGCGAGCAGTTGAAATCTGAGCGATAACGCGTTCTTCTATCTTTCGACTGGAATACGGGCTGCTGCCGCCTGCGGTCGGGTTCTGAATCACGACTGCAGCGACATGACGCTTAGACACGTCGCCTGCAGTTGCCGCCTTCGGCCGGGTACGGAATGGTACCTTTATCAAGGTGTTAACTTGCATGTCAAAAACTTAGATGACACAATTGATGATGAACGTCTTCGTAAAGAATTTGCTCTCTTTGGAACCATTACTTCCGCTAAGGTGAATGCTTATTGAATTCAGAATCGCACAATGGTTTGTTTGTGACTTCATGCCCTTTTTTAATGAGATAGACAATTATGTAAATAGTCAATATGTCGAATTTAGAGTTCAATGTCGTACTTTAATTATTATTAGTATCTCAAGTTCTCAGGTGCTCCAAAGTTATGTATTTAATCAAAGTTCTTCCGAAAGACGAATTTTAGACGATCAATTATACACTATATGTAGTGTGCAATATCACGTATTACTGAATGATAATAATCTTTAATTATGGTAATAATTTCGTCAATGTAGTCTGCGAATTCAAATATTTCTTAGGTTTTTTTTACAAATGCAGCGCCGTTTTATGTTGTATGCTGGTGAAAATTTAATTCGTGGGAATAATGATATACCTAATGATTACTATAATAATTTAAAACACCAATAAAGCTCTAAAAATTAAATAAATTCTCGTTACAAAAGTCAAATTACTAGTTCAAAGGTCGTGTTTATTTTTATTCGTTGTTTCAGGGAATTTTGAAGGGAATGGGAAGTGAAGCCTTTTACGTAAAGCTCTTTGAATGAAGTAATTGAAATACAATCTTGGGGTTTTTCCATAACAGCCTAATTAAATGTTGTTCTTAATAAAATAAAATATTTGCTTCCGTGAAGAAATATGCTTGTGTTATTTTGATAGATTATTATTTAGCCGATTCCTATATTTTACAAACCGTTATTGGTTAATATAATGACTCTTGGAGCTTTGCATAGTAGACCCTCCCTCCCATATGGAAGTAGCTGTCACAGGCAAAATTAGCTTACGAATTATATACCCAGTTTGGCAATCAAAAGCTACCATTGGTAAAAGTCCCGTCACGTAAAGAGAACGCTGGCCGTTTACCTGCGCATTGAGCAATTTATAGATTCCAACCTATTCCATAGTAGCTAATAAAGTACCTATTTTGATTCTAAAAAAAAACAATTACACAACAATTAAGCTCTAGTACTTTAGGATGTGACTGTACCCGTGCGCAGACACATCGCCAGGGGGCCTACCACCACCTTTAAAGCAGTATTATTTTAAATATTACTTTAGTGTGGGAAAGAGATGAAGCTCTACAGGACGTACAGCTCCATCTCTTTCCTCCACTGAAGTAAGATTAAAATAATACTGCTTTAGAGGTGATGGTAGGCCGCCTGCACTGTCGCTCAGCGTTCTTTTTACGTGACGACAACATTATAAGCAAACCGATTCGTTTTGTATATAAGAACCGAGCATAAACATGTTACTTTAAACTGAGTTCGGAATAACGATTAGCTGATCCTTGAAGAAGCACCAAAATTTCTACATCTTCAAATGTAATGAAATTTTTATTTAAATGTTCTTAGTTTTACATCATTCTTATCCCAATTTATTTGTGGTTCGCGTTGCATCTCTTGTGATGTTCTTCTTCCATACTTATCTATTAGTCACCCCCTTTCTACCCATAACATCTTTCACATAGTCCATCGATCGTTTAGTTGGTCTTCCCCTACTTTTATAGCCAACCAACCACATTTATACTCAAAACTTTTCTCACGACTGTATCCTCATTCTTCCGCATCACTTCTGTTCTGGACTTGATTATATCTTATTTTTTTGGGATGAATAACGCCTTATTAATATACAGGAGCGTGTGTAACTAAAGCTTATTTGCCTGCGCACACTGGCGGACGGCAGGGGAAATCATCGAGGAGGATTATTCTATCCGCCAGCGCACACTGACAAGAAAAATCCTCTGCGATACCGCGACCGTCCAACAGCTTTCCGGATCATCCACCAGTATGCCGAGGCATCCGCCGAGTAGTCACCGCTCGCCGGATTTGATTATTCCATTAGCGACTACGCAGTCGAAAAGTTGCTTTTGACTCCAGCGCATACCGACGCATACCGCCGCCTCCCGCCGCGGTATCCTCCAGCGTGCTCTTCAATGCTCCAGAGAAAACTGCGCTGCGATACTCCAAGGTCGATCACCCAGCATTTTAATATATATTATATCTTATTTCGATGGGATAAGTATTAAATTCAATTGATAAATTTAAAATCCTCTGCCGTCCCGTCCGCGAGTCTGCGCAGGCCCTATTAGGTACCTACTGATTATGTGGGCGTAATGAATAGGATAAAATAGGTGCTAATTAGATAGGGTCTTCTAAAGTCTGTATTTGAACAACTTTGTTTATCATCACAGGATTTGCGATAATTTCCTTTCTAGAAATCTGCGTTTGGATTCTTGGAGAACTTCTCTACTAAAAATATGATCTCATTTGCAGGACAATTAGAAAAGTGGATCAATGAGAAACTAAGGAAGATTCCGTGCGTAAAAATGTTCACTTTTATCTTTGCTGTGTAGGAGATATAGGTCCATCTTGCTTCTGCCGTTAGTCCAATTTAACACTTTGAGCACTAAACGCCTTCTTTCTTTCTTTTTCGTGTGGTTAGTGACTAATCTGGTGTCAGTTTTTATGCCTCTGACTTGGCTTCACATGTCGTCGAGAAATATCTCTAAGACATGCCGGCTTCCTCACGATGATTTCCTTCACCGTTCTTGAAGCAAGTGCTAATTATACAATACCTACGCACATGAATCCGAAAAGTCAGAGATGCGTGCCTTGGGTTCGAAATTTATGACTTGGCAGTCCAACGGTATTACCAATAGGCTATCACTGTTAAACGCCCATCGGCGTTAAAACAACAAAACTTCTAATGTGCCTCGTTCAGTGTTCTTGAATGCGCTCATTGGCGTTGGCGAGGCACATTGTCTTCTTCCATAAACCTCTGTTACTCTTCATATCAGTAGTCACCTCCTTTCTAGCCTTTTAGCCTTGTTGGAAATGTTTACATACTTTTTTTCTTCTTTGGTAACGGAGCCGATGTTGGCTATTCTGCCAGCGTCATGTAATATTTGTTTGGGATTTTTGCATGTCAAGATTGTCAACTGATTTGTTACATTTATGAATATGTGTTGTTATTTTTGGTCAAACGTTCACAATCGTGGTTATCATGACGATTGGCAGATTGTTTACCGATCAGAGATATTACCAGCGTTTCTGTATACTACACGAAGTGGCTGTAGTGTGGATTTTCAACTCCCTTTCTTCCAATTAGTCAAATATAAAATTCTGCCTCTCATATAAATCTCGAAATCGAAACTTTAGATCGCAATATTTCTTTACCAGATAGTAACTGGCTTGTAAGAAAAAATAACCATTCTATAGAAATACATTTCCATATTATTTCGTATTAAGCGTATACAAATCATACTTACTTGAATAGTCCTTTAGAGCGTATTTCTCTGAGTATTTGTCTTGTGTTGTCACCGTAGCATTTTCCGAAGCGGAACTTGAGCATGGGACAGTGCCCTGTGTACCTGTAATGGGACAAAGTCATGTAAGTGTGCGTCTTTTTAGAATACCATTGATACGGGTGCCCTTTAGTGATGATATAGGATTTAAAAATGTTTTATTTTCAACATAGGCAACGAGGACATGAAGGTTCCATCAAAAACAGTTCATATCTAACCAGTTTGGAAACAAAATCCCGTGAACACGATGACCACATTTGTTACCGGCCCGGTTCTATAGCTGCCGAGCGCTGCCAGCAAGATTAGTCCTTACGGTGGACCTAGGTTAGATTGGTCACTATATATTCCTAACAATGCACTCCACTGAATAAGGTAGGTAGACCAATTTTATAATTCGTAAGATAGTTTCGCAAATGAAGGAACTGATAAGTTACATAACGTGGATCGGTAGCATCAATTTACTGTCTTCGTTTTGCTTAAATATAACTGCAATCACCATCTTTTTATTAACATTAAGGGTATAAGGTATAAAAACTGCATAATCCTCCCTAGTCTCTGATCAAACCTGTGACTGTGATTTACCAGACCTATCAACAGGATTATTAAGTAATTCTAGAACATTCAGGGTTTTCCATTTAAATTCTCAGATTAGTTTTTTATTCGTCATCAATATCCACAAGGGAATATATATCAGCAAAGGGTAAATAAAAAAATCAATCTGCCAAAAATCGCAATTTATTTCTCATAGTCATAAGTTCATAACGCATCAATAATTCCTAGATTCTAATTTTCCATTCCAATAACGAATGAAATTCCCTGATTCGATCACGGACAATCTTCATACAAGAAGCAATATCCCGACGGAAGGTGTAGGACGAGGGGGAAATCACAATCGCACCGAGACCAGTCGCAGATGATGCCCATAGATAATGCGACTGGTTCGTCGCAAGTGCGTTGCGACGGGGTCGGCCTACATTCACTGTTTACTCGGTGCATGGAGTCTGGGCATTTCTCGACACCTGTTGTGTAAAAAAAGTATTAGTGAACACTGTGAACAGGATACTTAAAGTTGAACGTCCACTGGTTCGCACCGGCCGCTACGTATTGAACGGATTTGCCGATGGGATGCGCCCTCTGTATCTGGATATTATCTCTACTTTGCAAATTTGAATATTGTCGATGTTTCAGATTATACATTTCATGTTTCTCTACTAATAGAATAAAAAGTGAATCATCCATTTTACAATGTTTTTTGGTGGTTCTCACTTCAATTTTAAACAAAACAACGTGCGACAGTGAGCGATGCATGCGGCGAACTAATCCATGTTATCCATGTGACGTCACCGGCACGCAACCCCATTTTTTCATAATCGCTCGTACTGGCGCTCGGGTACGGGCGCGCCGTACCGAAAGAGGACGCAGGGCTTAATAAGAATTCATACAAAGTAAACCAAAATCCGTTGCGTGCCGTGCGTGCGTTGAGCTCAGTGCGACCCAGTGGACATTCACCTTAAGGTTACTGTTTTAATGGAATGTTATAATATAGAATCCGGCCAAACATAAAGTTCATACAAATTCCATGAACGCGGCCGTAAATATGTCACATCGTGCTATATATAAAGACTTTCACACAGGTATGAGTGACATAAAGGACGCTCTTCAAAATCTAAGCGCCGTAGCGTATTTCTGTTCGTCCTACAACAGTGGCGCGCTACCTAATTGTTCTGTTGTTAAACTTTAACAGTGAAGCCAACATTACGGCAAAGGCACTATTTGATGAAACGCACTATACGGTTTCCTAGAAGAGCGGTGGGCGCCACATTGTTATGTGGCGCCCACCACTCGTTGCCCGACCGCAGTGAGGGCCGTCATGAAAATGACGGCAGCGGGGTATGACTTTACGGTGTCAAAAAACGCTCTCTTGGAAAACACAACACAAAAAAACGTTTTATTGGCGTCATTCGCCGGTAAATTGTAGACGCTATGTGGCAGCCGATGCGCCATAGTAACGGCCGCTTACGGTCAGTTAAGCTAGTTTTTGACTAAAGTTATTATTAAATGGGACAGCATTGTTATTCAGTGGCAGTCAAGGTAAAGGCTTCGCCAAATAGAAGGCGTACAATCAAAGAAGTTCATATCTAACCAGTTTCAAAACAAAATCCCGTGAACACGATGACCACATCTGTTACCGGGCCGGTTCTATAGCCGCCGAGCGCTGCAAGCAAGAATAGTCCTTACGGTGGTTAGATATGAACTTCTTTGATGGCAACTACTTAGCGCGCGTTAGAGCGCAAGCCTGACGACTAGCGCTCTGGAGGCACGGTAACTTATATAAGACCAAGTGGTCAATTAACAGAAACATTTTCAAAACTACTTAGCAGTGCACTGACTTGGGTTCCAACATCCAACGAACTGCTCAACGAATTAGATATGCAGTTTAATTTCTACGCTAAGCCTAAGTCTTCAGTCCCAGTCCTAAGGCATTGGTTCTAAGACATGCTGGTTTCCTCACGATGTTTTTCATCACTGTTTTGAGACCAGTGGTGATGAAATTATTTACACAAAGTAAAGTGCCTGCCTGGGTTCGCCTACTAAGTCCGGGCCGTTACCACTGGGCTACCACTGTTCTCAAGTCCAAGTAAGAAAAAAATTAAACAAAAAGTAAAGGTTCTACTTACAAGTATAATTGAACGATAAGCAGCCACTTTTCCCAACTTTGCCATAGTATACAGACTCTATGACATGCGAGAAGCACAGAACGAGCAGAATATGTAGCATCGCGTCTACACCACTGACAGTCTTCAAAGAAAATGAACACAGACTTACGATTGTTTGTTTTGCCATCTTCCGCAAGTTGAATAGTTGTTGATTCTCTTGGTGTACAATGCAGAAATTATTTTTGTAAACTCAGGTGAATAATCTTGTCAAACTCTTTGTTACTGGAAAAGTGTGTGGAAAAGATAACGAGGCCGAAGTCCAACAGATTTTTCCATCACATTTCTAGTGACTCATGGGGGACCACTGTTTGGCCGTAGTGAAGACTAGCATTGAGTACCTAATAGGATCCTACGTATGACTTAATAAGGAGCAGGTGAAAAGGATTTTTTTGGTCTCTGCGCCATTAGATTATCTAAATGCAACGAAAGCCGCGCGTGCAGGTCTTCGAAGTGCCTTTAGGCTGCTGTAATTTTGACAGTTCAGTTAAAAGAACTGTTCATTTTAATTTAGCCTACAGAAAAGCTTTAAATGCTTCTCTCTTTGAAACTCTTTGATATTCATATTCCAAAAGATCAAAATGCCACCAAACTCTATAATGAAATCGAGTCGTTTTTCCGAGCAAGGAATATTAATTATTTATCATTGGTGTTGAGTTTAAGTGTTCCCAGAGACGTGTAATATCACGTTATCGCCTCATAAGTTAATTTCATTCTCGCTATATTAGGAAAGGATGATGGATTGGGTTGATAGAATGGCAAGCATTGACGTACAGCTGTTGGTAATATCTACCACTAAAATAGAGGTCCTGAGGCGAGCGGATCATACTATATGTCCAGTAATTTCGGCATTCTAATTGCGATCAATCTGAATCATTTTGAAACATATTGCTAATCCGTTGCTTCATAAGTTCGACAAACAAATCTGCTCAACAACGTAAATAACGCAATGAATGTTTTTGAACTGTCAAAATTAAACAGATTTGTCGTAATCATTTACCAAAAATGTGTTACGCGATTAGATAGCAGGTTTTGTAACAATCAAAAGTTTGGTCAATTTGATATTATGAGCATTCAAATAAATGAAACAAAAAATATGCTCGTGTCTTTTTTATAACAACCCATGTAGGTATAACCTTGATATAATAAAGACCATCTAAGTATCTAACTGACGTAATTTAAAAAAAAATCAGCCTCGTGTTGGTGTTCTTATATGTTCGAGCGCCGGATCTGGCGCCAAATCTGAAGCTTTGACTTTGTTCACACGGAATCCCTTCCTTTTCCTTTTTCGTCGTCTGTACTTCTTCGGCATGTCTTCGGGGCAATTGAAGAATTCGATGCAGTCACCGTGTTCTTCGTCCAGTGCCAGATTGCCGTTGCAGTCGCATCGAGACCAACCGCAAGTGTAGCCTGTAATGACGTAAGGTAGGTACTTAAACATGTAGGTACAGACGCCTGCATTCATGATATAAGCAGCCTATGGATCAATATTCCCACAACTGATTGCGTATTTTACGATAAATTAGAGTTCGTTTTGAAACAGATTGTTAATCCATTGCATTATAAGTTCGAAAAAAAAATCTGCTCAACATCATAAATAACGCAATGAATGTTGTTGAACTGTCAAAATGAAACAGATTAGTCGTAATCGTTTACGAAAATGTTTTGCGTAATTAGATAGCCGGGCTCTTTTCTATTTAGGAGAGAGATTCACTAATTGTCAAGGGCGGGTTGGAAGATGTTACGTGGGTACTTAGGTGACTTTTATTATTTTTAACCTACATTTCTTCGATTTCTTCGCTTTCTGGTTCTAGGTTTCCCCACGTTGTGTCCTTCATTGTTTTAAAGCAATATTTAATTACTTCTTTTTACTAGGTAGATAGATGAAAGAATGATGGTTACCCAATTAGTGCACGTGACTGAGAAAATTATATTATAAGTTGCTGGTGAATCTAAATTGACAGTGACCAAATAGCATATGAATTACATTCGGGCATGATAACGTAGCGGTTTTACAATGGCCACGATTTTTATCGATTCCTTTAAATCTTTTGAAGTTCTGATTTTGGGGCTGGTTAGACTTGAAGTCAATCCTAGAGTTATTAGGATACCTACAAAAAAAAACGAGCGAGCCTTACAGTAGTCGCCATTTAAATGTGGAACATCTGAAATCTGGGCTGACAGTACCAACAACCTTTCGGAAAATGGGTTGGTACTATCTGACGGCAACTGTAGCAACGCGCGCTCTCATTGGCCAAATCAAATAGCGCGCGTTTCCCCGGCTTCCTGTTACACACTTCCGTCTCTTTTCACGAAATTACTCCCACAGATTGCAGGAAAGCGAGATGAAAGATGTTACACATCAATAAAATAACTTAATAGTATAAGTACCTAAAACATATGTTTCAGGGCTGCTACAAGTACGTTGAGACATCGTCTCGCCATCGCACCGCGTGTGGTAAGCATGCATGTTACGCGGGCAGACGTCTACGCCTGAAATTACAGAAGAATATTTTAGTAGTAGGAGTAGGCCCAATTCAAACCTTGCTAGTTGTACCTTATAGTGTGGTGGTACCATGCCTCCTCATAATGACGTTATTACGGAACTAAGTCTGCTGCTCGCTGATCGGTGGAATGGGGGTGTTGCCTGCCGTAATCATCCCACTTGAAAACGAAATGGTCTTTCTGGAGCATGAGCGACAAGCCTCGTAATTCCGTACAGTATTTAACGATGAGATCCTATATGGATTAGATCACAATGTTGGCGGGGCCGAAGACATTGCCCTGCGGGACGCCATATTCGTAGATGACTTTGTTCACTTCTTATATGGGTAGCGTCCTGTAATATTAATAAGCTAATATCTATCATTCTTTGATGTTTTCAATGCTCGAGCATTTTTTCATAGAAAAATCAGATTTAAATAAAAACACTTCAAAGTGAATAATAACTTAAATTTCGGAAGTCGGTGTTTTGGATCTGTATTGTTGTCTTTTTGATTGAGTATTTTTATTTTATGTCGATAATACCCAATAAAAACACTCAAACAAAAATTTTTTTTTTACTTAGTTCAGAATCGGTCGACAGTGGACGATAATATCAATGAACGTTCGTTATTTACCTATTAACAAAAACATACAGACGAACACATAATAGCGTCTTCATTTTCGTAGTCTGTTAAAAATACCGTATGTTCGGTTATACTCGCGTGTAGGTTTATTCGTTCGAGCATTTTTCCGCTTTGTCTGCGCCATGGTCTGCGCGATCTATGGTCTGACTTTAAAAAAGATGAAACGTCAACATGATCAAGTGATCAATCAACCTTTAATAAATTTGATTGCCCACCACGTTTTAAAATATAAAAAAAAATGATTACTTACATTTCTTTGCGAATAAAATACATCGATGGCTGCTGAATGCATCCACCAATTCCATAAAACATACGATAGAAAGTAGAATTACTACAGAGACGTCCATTGTTTGACGAACATAATACCGATGAGACGGAAAAATCACAAGCCGTTGGGCTTTCTCACGCCATACTACGTCTGGTTTGTCATGATCGCCGTTTACATTAACTCCGTGTTTTGGAAATATTGCCTAGGTGTTAGGTGTTTCGACATTGATTGTGACGCAACGGAATCATGCAACTTTATATTATCTCACGGTCAGCTTTGTTTATTTCTGTTTTCCGCATTCAGATAATTCCACGGTTATGTTGTACACTTGTTCTGCTTTGCAGGCTTCGTGTCATCGTGGTTGGTGTATCGTAAGATGTCATCTTTCCTTTAGTCCTTTAGAAATTTTGCTCTTTGAGGAACGAAAAAATCTGGGAAAAACTTTAATTAAGTGTCGTGGTCAAACATTATCAGCCTGCTGAAGGTGCTGTTTAACATAGCAGTCACTGTTGGGACACAAGCCTCCTCTCTGGGAGAGGGAGGGCCGTAATGAACCTGGTGAGCCCTGTGCATGTTGGTAGAAGTCAAAATTCTTCGCTATGAAGACTACTCAAAATTTTAGATTTAGGTCATGTCGGTGTCCTCACGATGTTTTCCTGAGTATAGCAGAAGTTATACGACGCAAGTGAACTAAACTAAGAGTAACTTGAAGTGAACTAGGTCAATTTCTTCCAATGCACAATGCATTGTTAAATTACCTAGCAATCAAGTTACTCTTACATTAGCCTACATTATTTTCTAACCATTATCATTCTAGTATATTAATATAGCGGTACCTACCAATGAAATTGATAGCACCTAATACCAGTGCCTGAGCAGAAACTTTAAAAGTGTTTATTAAAACTTTCCCAGTAGGTACCTACTTTAAGTGGTATCAAAGGAAAACAGCTGTTAGCGTTTCCTAACAAATGAGCTTTGATCACGAAACTCTGACCTGTTTAGCGCTATAAAATGTAGGTGAGTAGGTGGTATATATATATATACCGGATACCTACGTAAGATATCAAAATGTGCCTGGTACAAAGGCGTGCGGCATGCGGCCTTCCTACGTCGAACAGATTCTGATAATACCGTAACTGGTACATTAAAGGTTTTTGTAAGCTGATATCGTGATAATTTCGCTATTCTCTTTAATTACTGTTTGATTGTATCATGAACAAAGATGGGCATTGATTTTCAGTTAGCAGTGGCAGTGTAGTTAGTTTTTTTTTGTTGAAAGTTGCATGGCGCTGTGCCATATAAATTGTTTAGTCGATGGGTACTTTTGCGGCATGAGTGGCTTCCTTATTTAGATTAACGTTTAGGAGATTGTAGTTGATTGTTTTCCCATACACTATGGCCAAGAGAGTCCACACTTCCACAGATTAATTTGTCAAATCAGTTACGTTGTTGTTAGTTTGCAGAGAGAGGCTTATACAGGAATAAACCGGCCAAGTGCATGTCGGACCACGCAAAATGAAGGGTTCTGTAGTTGGGATGAATTTATCCCAAGAACAAACTTAACATTGTAGTTGAAAAATATTTTCTCGAAATATGATACGGAATGTATGGGAGAACATATTTTCGCAACCGCAACTGTAAGTTGGTGGATTATTACTCGGTAACTTGTAAAGCCTACTTAGCTGTAATAGTTTTCCGTTTAATTCCGTTATATAGATAAAGGTAATACTGCCGTGAATTTTTTCACATATTCAAAACCATCAATTTAGCTGGGACACACACACTTGACTGTAACTAAATTAGCACTTTAAAGCTTAATATTTCGCAAACGGATCCCTGAATCCAAAAATGGTTTTCACAAACTCACAGTATTTGAACGACCTTTCCAACGACACCCCACGCTATGGGATAGATGAGAAGAAAAAAACATCCCCACTTTACGTGTAAGTACACTAAAAAAATTAAAAAAGACATGGTTTTATTTTACCACTTTGTCGGCAGGCGTGATAAATGCGTATACCCATGCCAAATTACAGTTTTCTAGTAGTTCAGTCTCTGAGCTAAGCCGCGGACAGACAGACAGACTGACTTGGCGATGCTATAAGGGTTCCTTATTTACTACGGAACCCTAAAAAGTGAAGCAAGAGAGATTTATTACGCAACAGTTGTATATCAAGACATCAAGTATCAACTAGGTATTATTCCCGCTGAAGAACTATCAGAGATTAAGTTACGTTACACGATATCTAGGTCAATTTTTTTTTTGTGTTACAAACCTATGTTAGAATAAACAGCATTGTGAGTTTGAAAATGTGGAAAATCGAAGTAGGTAACTAATTAATTCAACAGTGCGCGCCCGTTCGCCACAAATAAAATCAAAGAATTTTAGTTATGAGTTTTCCACTCGCGTATTTTGAAATGGAAGTTCCATATGAACTTAGGTACTTACATACCTAAATAATTTTCATAATTCACATACATCGAATAACATGGAATAGGGTGTCCAATCGAAGGTTATAATCGTGGGAATCGTTTTCCCTATTCGATTTATTGTTTTCAAGGTTGGATCGATTAACTAGATGAAATCGGAACATTTCATAATTTCTTTTTTAGGGTGGATTAAAAAAAGTTTCGTTATAAATGAGTACTGACATGCATGAGTAGCTGTCAGCTGGTCTACGGTGAGGCAGGGTTGGTCAGGTCAGACCTAGGTCAGTGGCCATGACCCAAATGCCACACTATGGTAGATATGAAAGCATTGGGTATTTGTGGTCTGACCGTATTATTACATGTGTTTACGCTTTACCTTGATTAAAGAAAGGGCTGGGCGTTCTTGCTCAATCTTAGAGAATATAACAATATTATATTCTGTGAGTGCTCAATCGATGAATGGAAGCTCATATTTAATATGACTTCAGGGTCGTTGGAAATAATGCAGCAGGTGCAGTGAATCAATGATGAGTTGCAAAAGTAGACAATGCACCGCGGAAAACACTAAAGTCTGTTTTATAATCTCGTAGACTAATTTGACAGGTGCAAATATCAAATTCCAAATTGAAAAAACAAACAACAATCACTTGAAATGTCAAATTAGTCTACGAGATTAAAAAACAAAGTATATGTACATACACCATACACATTCTGTGAGACTCTGACAATATTGTTGACACGAAACGACATCAAATAAGTATGAGGATGGCGGGAAGGTGAGGTGATCTCTGCTATCCTTTCAAGTGGAGGGATAAAATTTGCTAACTTTTATCGGTGTAATTTTAATTCTTATAACCAACCAATGCTAGGTCACTGCAGTTACAGCCGACATCTTATAGTTGAAATCAAATCGATTTGTAATCGGAAAACTGTTAAATTTGACTTTTATTTATAGGGACTAAATGTCAATTTAACAATAATTCTAAGCAATTCGTTTCGATTCAGAACTTGAAGACTGGAATCGAATCGAATGTAGCGTAGCACCTGTAGTTTAATAATTACAGCCTGTTTTAAAAAGCTATGCCTTATTCGGGGAAGTTAACTGTAAACCAACAACTACCCACTCTTTGATTTATTTGTCTATGTCTTGACTCTTGTCAATCACACAATACACCTTAAGGATGGACTTTAAGTGTATGTAGTATTAGGTACAATACATGTAGTGTATCTATATATGAGAAATGTAAACACTAGTAATGATATAGTGGGGGCAGACCGGGTAAAGCATGCACGTCAGGAGTCATTCCCGCTCGTCCACACCCCGTCGTCCACACTGCGGACGACTGGGAATGTTGCGTTCTGTTCGTCTACACTGTGAACGAACAGAACGCATCTTTCCCAGTCGTCCGCAGTGTGGACGAACGGGAATAACCCCACGTCAGCAGTGAGGTCGCTGTCACTAATGTCAACTGTCAGTTCACCACGAATGGCGGGAAACAGTTGAAAGTGGAGCGTGCCTGCACAGGACGCTGGGTGTGGTGATGAGCCAGTGTAGTGATGTATTTAAATTAATTACGGAATCAACACAATTCTACAGTACCTATTGTAGTAATATAATAATAGTGTATAGTACTTATAAAAATTCAGGCTGTTTTTCCCTTTATGCAGAAACTACAGAACGCCGAGGGGAGTTGTCTGTTACATTAAAATGCCTTAAGCTTTACTAAATCAAGATCTAGACGCAAATCCATCATAGTAAAACTCCCTAGATGTTTAAATAAAATAGATTTTCGTTGAAAATAATTTCGCTCTCGAAAATGTTCTTCGACGAAAATAGATTTAGTTTTCATATCAATCATATCGGATTGGGTAAATCTAGTCTAGACACGTAGGGCACACCGCGGGGACACGAGAGTTCTTGAAACCTGTCGTCAGGCTCGTAGACACGGGTTGACAGGACAAATTGGAAAAAAAAATCGTAATAGTTATTTGATAATGCAAGGCTACAAAGTTTTTTTTTTGGCGCCAGTACTTGTATTAAATCCCTGAGAGTAGCGAGGGTTTAAAGGTACGAGCTTAGATTATGGTACGAGACGTTTGCTTGCGAGCGAAACACAACCTTTCACCGCTACAGGGAGGAAAACGTTAGGTGCAAGAAAAACAGCTTAAATAATATATTAAATTAGAAAACTCAATTCGGCATTATGTACCGCTTGCACTAACTCTGTAGGGGTTAAATTTATATCCTCGTCGCTGCTGGACTCGCTTTTATTTTATGATTTCTTACTTTTTATCAAAAAACAAACCAAAATGATGGAAAGTGAATTGAATAAAGAGAAGATTTTTTTTTCAAGTTTTATATTTTTTTTATGCAGTCTTCAAGCTGGCCTGTGCTGTGTGTGTGTGCTATTCTAAAAATGAGGTTGGCGCACTGACATGAAATAAGTAGGTATTACCAACATAATGCACTTTCAGTAGATTGGCGGTATAGAAAATTACTGAATAGAAAGATTCGAATTTTAAAAACTCTTCGGATAAAATGCACTCAGATTTCGATGATAAACAGAATCTTTCCGAGGTTGTGAGGTGAAATAGTAGATTATTAAACAAGGGGATAAAGCAGTGTCTTCTGTCGCGGGTGACGATTTAAATCGCGAGCGTAACGAAGGATTCGAGGTGTACTCCCGAGCGTAGCGAGGGTGTTAAAAACTTAAATCACGAGCGAAGCGAGGGATTTAAGACTAGTCCTGAATGTAGAGAGGGATTTAAGTTCACCCAAGACTAAGACAGCTTTATCACCGAGGAAAATACTCTACTTTTCGTACCATTTGCGAAAAAATTAACACAATAATAATATGAGATAAGCATTTATTAAAAATAATGACAATTAAAAGTAAAATTTAACATTGGCACAATTATTGATAGAGAGAGTTACATTTTTGTTTGGTACATTTATTGTTGATGAGTTGATTTGAGTATTTCCCTGTTCTTTCGTCTGAGGAACTTGCGCTTCATTGTAGATAGTATACGTCGGAGATAGTGGTGGTGGTGCATCGTGAGTTACGGACGAAGATAAGATGCCGGAAGTTGATGGTTGTGGCTCTGATGGATTAAGTTTTATATTTTTGTTAATTTGACTGCTTAATATGGTTTTATTCGCCATTGAGCTTTCGATATAACCCTCAGCTACTACATTAGAGCTCCAACCACCGTGTCTTTTTATTGACGTAATATCCGCACCTGAATCCGCCAAGAAAGTCGCCGAAGTTCTTCTAAAGCAGTGACCGGTGTAGAGTTCACCATCTTTAAGTTTTAAATATTTAGCAATTTCCTTTGGCATATTGCTAATTTTATTTTTGCCGATGGCTTGTCGAGTACATTTCCCATTCCGATAGTTTATAAAAAATCTATTGTTTTCTATGTTAGTGGGACGTAATGCTTGGTATTTATGAATGATTTTAGTATATTGTCCTTGTACAATGAATGACCGATTTTTCTTTGTCTTAGTTTCCTTTACATTAATCAGCAGCAACTCATTGGAATGATTTTCAACGTCCTCCACCTTTAAGCTTACAAGTTCACATCCGCGGCAAGCACCATTGAGTCTAAAAATTAAGGCCACCTATAACAAAGATAAAAAACAGGTAAATATATAGAATAATTACCATTACTAAGATACGAAATATTCATAGTTAAATCATGTATCACTTTTGTGGCCAGAAAAATTTCGTCAGGAGCTTCATTAAGAAATTTTTCCACATTTTGAGTCGTAAAAATTTTAGACTTCTTTGCGCAATGCCCTTCTGATTTTCTTTTTAAAAAAGCCAGTAATTTCGTGAATCTATTTATTTCAATGTTGTGTTTGATGCTTATTGTAGCTTTCAGTTTTGAGTATATGCACCAAAGTGTATTCGGATTCTTTGTCTTGGATAAATAATCAAAATAGACAAGAAGTACTGATTCTGAAATTGATAGGCCTTTCGCACTTCTCCACGTTGAAAATTCTTCATAAGTTTTTAAATAATTTTCCTTGGATTTTGTTGGAAGCAAATTATTTATAATTGCGGCAGCATTTGCACGGGTGGAATCCGACAATTCACTGTCACTGTCGCTTTGATTTAACATCGTAACGTATTTTTAGAACATTAACTTATTTATAAAAATAAATTAAAATAAACTTAACGTTTATGTACGTATTTGAAGAAAACAAAAACGCGGCAAATTCCTAGACTAATATTTTTTTGTCGGAAAAGCAAAGGCATCAAGCTCATACGGCCTCGTCGGTTTTCGTAATTTTATTCATAACTGCATAATAAATGCGTATTCCTTTTTCAAAAAGATGTATAATGCTTTATATACAAACTCAATGGTGTAAACACAGATGTAGTTCAGTATAAATTTCGGTAAGTATTCCCACATTCTCCCCCTAGAGGATGAATGAAATTCAGTACAATTTTCTTTCCCTGTTTTTAACATTATTAAAAATGACTATTGTTATGTTCGCTTTTTGTGGCATAGAATGTCACTTTTTTGAGCAAGTGGTACGAAAAGGTTATTTTTCAGTCCCATTTAGGATTAAATCAGGAAAATATTTATTTACCATACCTATGTGTTTGGTTAGAGAGCAGTGGAGGCCCAGTGGTAACTTACGACTCGTATAGGTCGTAGATTCGAGCTCAGACAAGCGGTTTACTTTGAATAATTTATTTCATCTGCTCTCAAAACGGAGAAGGAAAACATCGTGAGGAAACCGGAATGTCCTAGAACCAAAAATTCGAAGACATGTGACATCTACCAACCCGCACTGCGCCCGCGTGGTGGATTACGGCCCACTCCCTCTCGCCGAGGCCCGAGACTAAGATAGGTACGGTCAGCAACGACTAAGAAAGAAAGAAAAAAAAGTGTTGTGTTAGTTTGGCCCTATTACTTCAAGCTCTAAGCACGTAATTAAAAGGCTTCAATCACTAAGTACATGTCAACAGTTAATTTTCTATCGTTTATGCAATCCACTAACTACCACCGTACTTCCAACCCAGCCAGTAATCAAACACTAGAAGCTCAATTAATCTCTATTTCTATCACAATAAGATTCATAATTATTTGCATCGATTTGTGCCACATTCACAAAAGAGTCGTGTTAAACAATCCGTGCGAATCGAGTTTGAGAACAAAAGAGTTTTCACTATCATCGAAAAGTATCGAACAAGTAGATATTGTTTGAGATTTTGTCAATTGTTGATACCGTTTTCGCTTCTTGAACATCACTTTCTCTGGGTAAGAAATTATGGAGACCAATAAAAATATTATTATTAATATTATACTTACTTCGATGTATTGGCATATTTCAGGGGTTGAAAATAATAATGAATATGAACACCTTTTTTATGGGACCAACTCTAGAATAGGAAAATTTTTTTTTTTCATAATATTTAATTTTTGTATGAACAATTTTCATGAATTTTCATAGAAATTGTTCTACTAGAGTCACGTCGCGCCTGTCTGTGGAGCCTTTTAAAACAGTAAATATGTACTGGTTTCGGAACCTTTTTCAAATTTTCATCATACCTACATACTTATAAGTTGGAAAACATCCATAATCGGATAAAGCCCTTCAACTAGATTTCCATTACGATAGCTTCTGGGCCGTTTGCAACCGACGCAAACGGCTACGTAGTCGTCACGTGGCTATGTGGTAGGTACACCTAAGTACCTACAATAGGGATGATGCCTGGGTAAAACAACTGAAATTCTAATTAATCCATCAGTCAGATAATAAAAAATATTAGACACGTATTTTTTGCTTTTTCATATTAATAAAAAAATACTTAGATAAAACGCATTTTAGGTTGGGGAGTGAGGGTCGCTACGTCACTAGTATGTATAAAATCTACATACTCGTGACGTCATGGCACATTTTACCTCAATTTATCGCCGTAATCTTTAGATTACGTAAAAAAAGAAAAAATACGTGTCCTATATTTTTTTATAATCTCAAAGAGGGACTAAAACAAATTTTTAGTCATCATCCCTATTACGTGAAACGATATGTGGGTTTAGGTAGATAATAGGTATAAGTCTTGTAGCTGCTAGAATATAGTTATAGTCTGACCATGTAGTGAAATTCTTGGGGGGCTACTCTCTGCGTCACACACGTTACACGGATAAAAGATGGACCATAGAATTCACACGATGGAAAGGACCACAGGGAAAGAGGAATGCTAGTAGACCTATAAGACAGTGGGCTGATGACATTATCCAGGTGACAGGAAACGACTGGACAAATACAGGCAAAGACAGGGATTTGTGGAAAAAGCTGGAGGAGGCCTTTACCCAAAAAAGGGGTCCATATTTTAAGAAAGAAGACGTAAGTATACTTACAATAAGTAAATTTACTAATACCCCACTAACAACATTTATTGAAATGTAACCTAGGAATATGGAATAAATGGCTTTTTTATTTATTTATTACTCTTTGCGTCCCTCAACGAAGGTGTGGGTCCGTCCGAAAGTAGTTGATCCGTCAAAACAAATATCAAATTAAATTTTTCGAACGGGAAAATATACACCGTGACATTTTAGTCGTGTTACAAAACTAGCCCACTTCATTACTCGTATTACACCGTGACATTTGTCGTCTGATAAAGGGCCACTTAATTACCAGGAGAAATAAAAAATTGTTACAATTTTTTATTTTTTTTTAATTTATGTTTAGTAGTCTTACATGACGTGGGCTGCTTCTGTAAGACGACTAAAACGTCACGGTGAAGCTTAGCGGGAGTGGGGAGGGACAACTGTCAAATCGTGTTGTCGTTCATTCTTAGCTCGCGCCCCAAACTATAGTGATCTTCGGCCGAAACTACGGATTTCGTGCTTGGAGTAGTCCCCCCGAACCGATTTTCTTCAAATTACCCAAATGCACTACATTTAAGAAATTAAATAAATAACGTTTGCTATTTGACGTCTTCAAAATGTATTTTGGATTTCTTTTGAACGGAAAGTTACTTTAATAAAATGTTATTCCCTGGAGTAAATCTTATTCCTAGAAATTCCCAAATTCAAGATGTCCATTTAATAAAAGGTTCGAAGCTTGGAACATATTTACTGAATATAAGTTAGTGCTGTATGGAATATGAAAATGAATAGGCAAGTAATGAAGGACAAAACTTTTTCTTGTTAGTGGCGGCCATGTTTGTTGGTAACACAATATTGCCAGCACAAAAATCGTGCAGATAACGTATTACCACATCCGAAAATTAAGTAGAAACGAGGCAAAAGCGATACCTAGCACTATCATATTTCCCCATCGACATTTCCATTTTCCGCTTACTAAGCAACGATGCCGGAAATGAACTGAGCTGAGCGAGCCTATTAACTTAAATGCCTTGTTTTTATTGTCTGTAACTTAAGTAAGTAAATTCGGTCGTCAATCATGGCCAAGAAATTAATCTTTGATAGTTTGAGAATGTTGAAAGTGCCTCTACTTTATTCATCGCCTTTAATAATAGTGAGAAATTGTTCAAGGAAATGTTAATAGTTGTAATCTCTGGAACAAGTTACTGAAGTTAATTTTATAATTTCTTGCTAACTATGTTAATGATTAGCTCGTGAACAGAATTTTATGTTTTTATTCTATTTTCCTCATGTATTCTTTCGGGTTAGTTCATGACTAAGGGCGGGCAAACACGGGCTGCTCGAGCAGTTAGCCAGTGATTAAAAATACGGACCGCTCGTGCAATCACAGTCAACAGCTGGAAGCTTCGATTGTTGATCGAAGGCTTGAAGCAGTCAGTTTCAACTGCTAGATCAGTCACAATTTCAACAGTTTCGCGCTCGCGACTGAGAGTGGGATTAAGAGCGCAGGTGGAGGGGATAACTGCGCGGGAGCAGTTGACAGGAAGAAATCAGTGTATGACTGTATGCCTTTTTTTTTTCAGGATGGGAAATCATCAAATAACTTCTCCCGCTCTGGGCAGAGCGAGAGGGTGTGTCAGACTTTTACTGACTAAAACCCACCCGTGTTCCTTCCGTTGCCTGTGTGCCGGGGCCGCGATATCCCTTTCGGACAAACCCGCAACCCCAGCAGGCATTGGTCCTTACGGACTGTATGCCTGGCAACTGCTTGACCGTACCTACGATGCAATTTCATCGTGTTGCTGACCGCCCGGAACAGTCGCAACATACTGCTTTAGCAGTGCCATGTAAATAGAAAGCTGTAGTTCACTTTGCAGTCGCAGTTTGAAGCAGTCGATTCTGGCTGCTTCAAGGTGCCCGTGTATAGCCGCTCTGAGATCTCCGTTCGGGTCGAAACAGTCGAGCAAACCTGAAATGTGAGTGCATACTTTATTCTATTCAAATCTTTGTTTCCAATTTATGTTATTTTCACACTTCAACTTTATGGAAGTGTAAATAAAGTTCAAGCACTCTTGAAAAAGTCATAAAAATATGAAGTTGTAGCGCAAACTGAACCTTATATGTAGGTTTTACAGTTGTTTTTCTCTAAAAGCTCGAGTTTGTTTACATATTTGGCAAATAAATTGCGAACGCAGATTATGCTTAGGTACGACGCGTCGTACCTACGCATAATCTGCGTTCGCAATTTACCGTCATCGCACCGTCGCGACGGTGTGACTGACTGTACCTATGCCTGAATATCTACATACTTTTATATTTAGGTAACAAATGAATCCCTAGTTGTAACTACGTGTTAATTGGCAGTATTAGCACGGTAACCTTCCCAAAAAATAGGTTTAACTAGATTAGATGGTTTACTAAAATCCGGTAAGTAGTTTTGGAGATTAGCCAGCTATTCCACCAGAACGTGATGTAGAGATTGTAGACAACATGCGCTCGTTATCTACAATAGAGGTGGTCTGTAACAGGTAAAATTAGAAACCTGTTTCACCTGTTCCAGTTCCAGAAAAATAACAGTTCCAAAATCCTATTCCAGAAAAAAATAGGAACCAAAGACTGTTTGATTGCAACAGATCCTAATAGGATAAGAACAGTGACAGGCAGACAACAGATGCTATCTCTTTCAATTACAATAAGTCAGAAGAGAAAAGAGCTTGTCCCAAACTGTTTCACGTCATTTTCGTTTGTATGTCTTTTCTAACAAAGTAAACATCCAGCTAGATAAAGAAGAGCTTGTTATGTTACACAGATACACACACCACCACAAGTTACGGCAATGTTGGCAATGTTTTAATTTGGTCTGTTATAGTAGGTTGTGGAACGTGTGGAACAGGTGAAACAGGCAGGAACAGTTTTTTCGGTTTTGAGATATCTGTTCCATGTTCATGTTTTAAAAACCTGTTTTTTCTTAACTGTTTCTGTAAATACGCCTCACTCTTAACTACAATCTCAATACTAGTGTAATCAGTATAAAGCCTTAACAATTTTCTTAGGTCGATAAGTTGAGACCTAGGAAAATTGCTAAGACGTAGCTTTAAACAAATAGTAACCGATTACTGTATTTTCGAGTAAAAACATAAATTCAAAACTAGCTCTGAACGTTGATCAAGTTTTTCTTTATCTTTTTGAAATAAAATTGGTTCAGAAGTTGAGCCGTGAAAACAAACAGACCAACATAATTGGACCCTTATCTTATGGATTCAATTGACAAACCAAAATTCAATTTCAATAAAAGTGTACCAAACTACCCACCAACCCACAAACTCATATTGCAATATTGCAGAGCAATTGAACCAACGCGTACCTACTTAAACAAGAATCAACTGGCTGAAAACTCTCGTTTCTTCTCCGTTGTAAAGCTATTGTTGAGAAAACGTTTCCAATGCTTTACAGCATAGCGATAGCGTTAAACAACACGTAAAAAAAACCCTGTCGGATCCGTGAAAGTGTTGTTAGGTACTGAGAGTCTATTTATGTGGTAATTCTTAGAAAAATAAATAAATAAATTCGTAATTTTTTTTCAATGAGCCGTCGTTTATCGGGTGTCTACAAGTCATACCTTTGACCCCTGTTGATTTGTAAATTTTTAATGGATTTGGGGTCATTTTGATACAAAAAATGTGATTTTTAAATAGCAATAACTTTTTTTTTCTTTTTTTTTTTTTATAAGATTTTATATTTGTAAAAAATCTTTTTATTCTTATAGTCTTTAGCTCTAAAATATAATATACATCTAACAGTAAAATATACAAATTATGTACAAGTATACAGAGGAAATAAAATAAAGGAAGAGCTCATTGGGCACCAAAAAACCCGTCCGCATCGCTGTCAGTCGGAAAAGTGCCCAAAAGGCTGGCAGATTTTTTATTACTTTTTGGTACTTAATGTTATTGTAGTACCAGTGTGCCCCTTTCCGACCGGACAGGGTTTTTTTACATATTGTATACAACCGAAGATTGATTACAAATCTATGCTAAAACTTCCAAAAGTCTTTTGAGTTTTACTATATAATTGCGTAACACATTTTCGTAAATGATTACGACTAATCTGTTTCATTTCGACAGTTCAACAACATTCATTGCGTTATTTACGTTGTTGAGCAGATATTTTTTTGGAACTTATAAAGCATTGGATTAGCAATCTCTTTCAAAACGATTCAGATTGTGATTGATCGTGTATTACGCAATTATGGTGGTGCTGGTATTCCACAATCTTGCTTTCTTTCAAGGATCCCGCTACGTATGTAAATTCCAAACTTTTCAACTGCGTCAACTCGTGGACGAAATCGTTTAGATTGCCATCTAAACTTTTCGTGTTCTCTGCTCAGTTAAGTACCTACGAAGTGCCAACGATATATCAGCGAGAAGGCCATGAATATTTACATGTTAAATACTGCAGAAGTATTTAAATTAAGTTCAGAGATAACGTTTTAAACAGTACGTATGTTCTCCTCGAGGTATTAATACAGAGTGCAACCACCCTTAGAAGATTGGTTAAGACAAGATTAATTAGGGGGGCGATATATACCGCAAAGTTCCAATGCTTGTTGTTCTTATCCTATCCCCTGAGAGCGCCAACTGTCCAAGACCGAGCATAGTGGACAAAACTAAAAGCAAACCCATGATATTTGAAAGCCAGGCCCTACTCTAGTCTCTATAACTTGGAAAGAACAAGGAAAACTCGCCCAAAACCTAGGCGACTGAGCATTTTTAGCGATCTAGACTAGAGAAAGTTAATGTATGCTGAAATCGAACTTATAAAACACAAGTTTTCCTTGTCAAATAAAAACGTCAGATCACAAGAGAAGAATTCGAATTACCATGTTTAGCCAGCTCAGCTCATCAGTATGTCGCATTTGTAAACACCGTGACGGAATTACGAGTATATACGAGTATGAATCTACTTTCTCTGTTGAGAAAACATTTCCTGATCAATACAATGAGTTTAACGCAATTCTCTGATAGGCAGAGCAGCATTCGTGATGTAAAAATTACTCGTTTATATTTTTGGGTATGGATATCTTATTTATGAGTTTGACGTTCAATTATCTGATGGTCTATGGGTGGATAGACTCTCAGGCCCTCATACCTTGTGGAATAGAAGGCCTCCCAAACTTGCTAGCTTAGGTTAGCTTGCTAGATTTAGCTCTAACTTGCAAAACTAGATATCCTCATAGATTCATTATTCCTAGAATGAAAACGGAACTATAAGGGCTAAGTTGCTATCCTATGTGTACTTATTCAGAATTATAACAAGATTCCTAAGCAAATCAAAGAACTTCCAATGGTCCGCTTCAGAAGGGCTTTACGCAGTTGGTTAACTGAGAATTCCTTCTATAAGCACTATAAAATAATTCCTTCAGTTTAAATCAAAATGATCTAATTGTATACCAAAAATTATTTTAAAAGAAATGTTCAGCTAGTATTATACTACCATCTTAAGAAGTTTTGTAACCTTATTTATTTGCAAATAAATCATTCTTTGACTTGGCTTCCAAAAGTTTTTCATAGACTGGTAGGAAAGTAGTGTAGGAACCTAAGTTAACAGTTTTGGGATTCTGGGTCGTATCTGAGCTGTCAGTGTTCCAAATTCAAAGCATGCTTTCAAGATCCGAAACTGTGGTTAGGGATAGGGTGGATAAAGCGTAAGTATACCTATTCACGTAGAAATAGAAAGACTCTAGACTAGTCTAGGGTTAAGGTCGAGAGGTTGAACAGCGGTATCCTCCTCCTACGCGCTAGTATGCTCTTGCCAATTTGCTTTTATTAACACTGATCGCCACACAGCAGGCACAATAGAAAATTATTGCTCTTATGTCACTTGTGATGAGGTGTGGTTGTGATCAGTACCTACTGCAAATATAATTAGGATGCCCTAGTTTTGAAAAGGACAGTTATGAGCGTTCATCCAAAGAGTTGGCAACGTCGCAAATAGCTGTCATATATTTACCTGTTTTGATTAATTTGGCAATAATACTGTATGGAAACATGAAATATGGCTAACTAGCGAACTAGAATATTAATAATGAATTGCAATTATAACACTGAATTAGATGTTGTAAAAAAGGCATTTGGAAAGTTTCCAAATACTTTTTTTACATCAAAAACTCTTTCAGAATAAACGCTATTTATATTTCTTTTCGCCTTGTACGCCATCCAGAGATTTAAGATACGAATGAAGCCCATGGTCAGTTGGTCAAGCTCACCAGTCTTTGATAATCTTTACGTGTTGTCATAAAACTGCAATTTATCTTGCAATTAACTCCCACATTGTTCTTCACAGTTATTTGAATTCATTAACTCTTGTTATGTAGATTTAGCGTGACTAGAAATAGATGTCTCCATTATATAAGAAGCCGTACCTACATTTGCCATCCATTGTTTAGTCAGAGAATAGTAAAATATTACGTTTTTATTAGGTCTGCTAGCTCTGTTATTTAGAAACATGTTGTACCTAAAAAACTGTCTTGGTTATGTTTTGATATCCCAGATGGATGAGAATTATTTAATTTTATCTAATAGTATTATTATTTAGGTATACCTACCAAGTAACATGGAACAAGGCCAAGAAAATAATGATGAACAGCATTTTCATTTATTGTAGTTGTTACTTATGCCTATTATTTGGTAACTTTCGTTTATTCTGAAAGTGGGCAACTTCGCAAATATATACGAGTATTTCCAATATTTTGCTGTTTTGATTAATTTGGCAATATTACTGTATGGAAACATGAAATATGGCTAACTAGCAAACTAGAATATTAATAATGAATTGCAATTATAACACTGAATTTGATGTTGCAACCGTTTTAGATGTAAAAAAGGCATTTGGAAAGTTTCCAAATACTTTTTTTACATCTAAAACTAAATATTCGGTGTTACGATATTAATTATTGCATTTCGTAATCGATATTTTAGTTCACTAGGTAGCCACATTTCATATTTCAATAGAGTAATATTGCCAAATTAATCAAAACAGGTTAATATATGACAGCTATTTGCGACGTTGCCCACTTTCTTAAACTGGGGGAAAGTAAACTTGTAAACTACCCTCAAGTTACAGTGTCACTTGCGTACGTGTAAGTACCAGTACCCTAATTAAGTAATACACGATTAATCAGAATCTGAACGGTTTTGAAACAGTTTGCTAATCCATTGCTTCATAAGTTCGAAAAAAACATCTGCTCAACATCGTAAATAACGCAATGTATGTTGTTGAACTGTTAAAATGAAACAGATTAGTCGTAGTCTTTTACGAAAATATGTTACGTATTTAGATAGCTGGTCTAGCAAATTGCACATGCACCTATCTATCTAGGTGCCAAGATCAAAGGGATCCGGGACAGGAATCATCCCTTTTCATCGCTGTCGATTTTTCAAACCATAGGGTAATTTGAAGTCCTGCTGGGGTTGCGAGTTGTCCGAAAGGGATATCGTGGCTCCGGCACACAAGCAACGGAAGGAACACGGGTGGGTTTTAGTCAGTAAAAGTCTGACACGCACTCTCGCTCCGCCCGCCCAGAGCGGGAGAAGTTATTACATAATTTCCCACCCTCACAAAAAGAAAAAAAAGGGTAATTTGAAGTCACCAAAACAAGCAGTTTTATTTACATAACATAAGACAGTAAACCATAATTCATTTTTCATCTAATAATACCCCGAATTTCATGATATCTGGCTTCCTGATCATGTGATACCAGATTATGAGGAAGACCTTGAAGTTACGAAAGTCACCCTCACGAATACCTGTCATGATACCTATTATATTTTCATGACAAAACGCAAATCGTCCAAACGATAAGCATGACCTTTGAATTCCAACCACAATGGTAAGATGGCCCTCTCTATTTTGGTTCATTTCCGTACATTAACACTGGTAGTAGGTACTTATTTTAATTAAAAAAATATAAAAAATGAAACTAAAAATAAATGGTCGGTTGTTAATGTAATAAAAAAACATAAAAAGTAATTTCAAGTCAATGGTCAAGGACTTGGGTAAAACAGTTGCAGTACTGCCAGGAAGCTTGATGATATTTCAGGATCACTTTTATCACATCGCATTTTTCCTAATTTAACCAAAACCTACGTTAAAGTTTCGCAAACAATTTGTTAGTTAGGTAATTAATTCTCTTTCATATTTTAGCGAAGAAACTTAAAAAGGCATTTGTAAAGAATTTCATAGATTTTAGGCATTCTGGGCACGCGACAGACTTTACTTAATGTTGGAGGAAAAATTACTGTTTCATTTTGTTTATTTGAAAATGATATTTTATGTAAGTAAGCCTGTAAATTAATGATTGTCAGACAGGCGTGAGTGCAGGCAGTCCCGGGACTAGTTGACTTTTATCGTCGTTATAGCCCGTATCGAGATAGCCTTCAGCTGAATATGAGCATCCTAATAAAGCGCTAGTATGTACCAACTGCATTAAAAAGTCTCTTATCTGAAATCCCACATGTGAACTACTAGCTGTTAATAGGAAGGTGCTGTCCTAGTACACAAGGTGAAATAACAGTTTGTTTTACAAATATGGGGATTGTGGGGAAATCGTTGTGAACCTGTAATAGCGTAATACACGATCAATCAGAATCTGAATCATTTTGAAAGAGAATATGCTAATCCATTGCTTCAGAAGTTCGAAAAAAAAAATCTTCTCAACACCGTAAATAACGCAATGAATGTTGTTGAACTGTCAAAATGAAACAGATTAGTCGTAACGGAAATGTGTTGCGTAGATAATTAGATAGCTGAACCGACATTGAATGACATTTAAATCGACATTTGAATTTGAATTTGACAAACGAATCGTCTGATTGACACTTGTCGACATCGGCAGATATGCAGCAGTTAGTCGTGATCAATTCACCAAAAAATCGGCAAAGTCTAGGTATAAGAATCAACTTGCCATGCGTTTTCCCAACTATATTGGGGTCGGCTACCAGTTTATTCGGATGCAGCTGAATATTTAGCCAGAATTTTACATGGAGCGGCTGCCTACCCGACTTCCCCAACCCAGTTACTGGGTAACACCCCTTGGTATGACACGTTTGTCTGACTTTTGGGCGTCTGACTATGTAACGGCTGTCAAAGATCTACGAATGATAGCCGCGATCAACGGCTAAACGTGCTTTCCGAGCTAAGTACATTTCAGCAGGTAACTAAATAATTATAACATATCAGCTAAAGTGAAGAACTCTCCAGAACTCCTTGTTATAATTGAAGGGGAAGTTAATAGGTACCGTCCGGAAAATACCTACTCCTTGTTTGTGATTTCCAAGAAAATTGCGAACAAACTGTCGCCTTTGCGCTATTTTTATTTAGCCCTTCTTCGAACCATCGACAGTAACGATCAGGTAGCTTCGAATAAACCTTAGAAAATATAATTGTTATTTATTTTTATTTATTTATTTATTTATGGTAAATAGCTGTATAAATAAATATAAAGTACTTACCTTATTAGAGTAGATAATTGAAGAAAATAATCATAAATAACACGCGTTATGTTTTTGGCACACAATGTTGTTTCCATGTAGGTATAGGATTGTTGACTTCACAGGTATTGTGCCGATTTAACGACTAATAAGGCAGGTATAACGATCTATTAGTCGAAAACAAATGAACAATAGCCGAAAGGGCTCTCTTAGGGCTCCAAGACGAAAGGGCTGATGCAGAAAGAAATATTCATGCGCCTGGAAACCTAAATGCAATGCAATAAATCCAATGCTGGAGACCTTCCTTCAGTACGTTTCTTTAGCGGGCAACTTTTGTGTTATAATGTTTTTTTTTTAAATAAAAATATTGAAAAGGGTGCATTACATACCTAGATATCCTTAAAAAATAAATCTTCAAAAACGAGCGAGCCTTAGTCGTTTAAGATACATACCATTTGACATCTCACCTTGGTAATAAACAACATTATCGTATTAAGCAACTCGTCAAGGTCATTTCTGACGGCCAACTCTACAAACACGCGCGCTTATTGGTCAAATCACTAGGGCGCGCTTCCCCGGCTTCCTGTTATACATTTCCGTCCCTTTTCATGAAATCACTCCCACAGATTTTTAGGGTAAGATATATAGGTTCTGTGCACAGAATACAGGAAAGCGAGAGGAAAAAGGTTACACATCAGTAATAAAGATCATTATTGGATAGATCTGTTGTATCTCTCAGGCTCTTGAGTAGTTTTCTTTTCCTACTTTTAAGATCAGTGCCAAAACTCTTTCATGTTGATTTCTGCTGTGTAACCTAGATACAGTACGGCAAACATTATGCAAACCGTTCTACCTAACTAAAATGTTAACATAACAATTACTACCTCAAAGGCTCTAACAATAAAAAAAGGTTGACGTCAGAATTAATTTTTACCACACACGATAATATTTTTATGTGCCGTGCTTTAACACAGAACGCACTTTCCCTCCAATATGTTCCTTATCAAACAAACAACAGCGACTTACCCAGGAATAAAAGATCCATTTGTTTGAGTGGTGTAATTTTGTTTTTCGCGCGCACTCACATCTACCCACATTATTAATTCCGTTTATTTATGTTTGACGAAAATAAGCCATGGTTAATTTATCGCGGCGTTTGTCCACCAAGCGATCTCTGTCGTGACTACCGAGTGCCGCTTGTTATGAATGAAAGTTTCTGCGATACCCACGGTGTTAAGGGTTTGCTTATAAAATAGAATGCGCGCGCAAGGGGAAATCCAAGATTGTTGAAGTACGTGGGAACGACAGACAGTAATGGCTAATAAATCTTATACTTTAAATTATGAGAGGGGAATCTTGTGGATGCCTGTGAATAATATATGAGCAAGATGGATTGTTTCCGTCTGAAAGTAAAGTGGATCACATTTTTGCTAGGCGTTTTATTCATATGTTTTGTTTTTGACTATGAATCCTCTGCTATCTCCATTTTAGACAATATTTAATGCTGACACAGAATAATTTACTAAAAATATAAATTAAAACGTGTTGCAGCTACATGATTTTTTTGGAATGAGTATTGTAAAAAGGTTCGATTAGTTTTGATTTTGATATGGCAACACCTCATTCTTGCTGTCACAAGGTTCAAAAACCTTTTGAAGATTTTTAATCTGTGGCAAAAATTGTTGTGAGTCAGGCGATATATCGGCGTTTTATTTTGCTTTTTTCCTACAATTCGGCTTCTTTATTTCGCGTAGGAGTTAGTACAAATAATGTAAAATGGCCATAAATTTAGATAAACACAAGCAGGCGCTAGTCGCTGGGTGGAAGGACGTATTAGACGAGAAAACTGATACCAACTGGTGAGTCCAAATCTTTGTATCGTCGACCTACTTGCTAGGGAAATTAAATAAACAGCCGCCGCTGATTAAAATGATGAATTGAATTCATTAGCGTGGCGTTTACAGTGGTCCTTATAAGTGATGACAATAGATTGGAGAAATAAGCAGTGCATTCACTTGAGCTTGCATTCCATTTACCAAAAGCGGTCGTAATGTAGTTATGATTGTGAAAACGCTGAAGTCGAAAAAGTTGTTAGTTTGGTTGTTGCCCTGATTTTTTCAATTAGCATGTTACCCTACCTCAAGCAGGTACCACTCCTTTATATGCAGTCAAGTAATGAGTGTAAATTATGAGCAATCACATTTAATAACAGCTATTTCATTTTAGTTAGGGCTTATAATTTGAGTCCCAATGTCCACAACTCTGCTAACATGTCCAGAAAAATAGTAAACAAAAAAAAAAATATGTACCATTTGAATACTGCATAAAAAAAACTAGTAATTTGTACTAGCAGTGTAGTATGAGATAAAATACTTCAATAACATTTCCATCCTCAATCAACAGCTAAGTTTTGTGTGGATAAACTGAGATAAACACAATTATAATCCATAACTAAATCCATATAGTACGTACAATGATTAAATAGACTATTTTAACAAAGATTATCTAATCATGACACACACTTATTATTAATCATTTATATTTTGACTCATATTCAAAACATTCAATATTTTGATAAATGAAACTGAGATACTTACAAAACATAGGATTTCATAAAGCCCTTGCATATAAGACTGATTTTAAAAACAAGATATAAATGAAGTAAGACGTAAATTGCCTTTGCCTATTGTGTAAGCATAAACTTTACAAGAGAGCAGTGGTGGCCCGGTGGTAATGACTGCGACTTATGAGTTGTAGTTTGTGTAAATTATTTCATTACCATTGCTCTCAAAACATTGAAGGAAAACATTGTGAGGAAACCGGCATGTCATAGAACCAAAAATTCAAAGACATGCGTCATTTACCAACCTGCATTTAGCCCGCGTGGTAGATTACAGCCCACTCTCTCTCTGGAAGAGAGGAGGCCTGTGTACCAGCAGTGGGAATATTAGGCTGATTGTGCTTATCCTATACTAAGCTGTATAATAATAGCTTAATGTTGTGAATCAGCTAAGCAACAAGGCTGCTAACAGGTTTGACTGCCAAGAGTCCGTGGGACATACCTAAGTACTTTCACAATATGTATACCCATCTGCAAGAGTGTCCGTGCTATTCTCCATAGGTACCTACTATGCTTTGGAATGGGCAACTAGCTTCATCTTTCTGAATGACCGACACCTTTAACAATTCAAAAGTACCTGTAAAGGGTTTAATCGAAATATGCTTTAAGTTTGAATCTGCACTAAAACATTACAAGGAACATGTTTCCAAAATTAAATTAAAATTAATTTATTACAGATAACAGGGATCCATATTATGTTAGTATTACAAAAACAACTTATATTCTAGTGTTAGTAGTAGTTAAAGGTAGGTATAAAACCTTTAAAAACCCAAACCAAAACCAAAACCTTTAGTCAAAACGTTAACTTTTATTCTTCATTCCAGGGTCTTGTTTGGCTACGATGGTCAATCAAACGACTTAAAATATATTGACAAAGGTGACGGAGGCATCGACGAACTTCTGAACGAGTTTAACAGTGGCAAAATACAGTATGCATTCCTCAAAGTCGACCAAACAAATGGAAGCATATCTAAATATGTGCTTATCAACTGGCAAGTGAGTAGAAAAGATAACAACTGATAGTAGTGTTTTGTTTTCTTAAGATAAAGCATGTTATTTCAACATAAGCCCTGTGTTTTGTCTGAGTAACATGTTTCATTTAAATATCTTAGATAGGTGGGGCTGTTTTCTAATGAAATGGTATACATGTTATCTATCAAGGGTTTCATGACTAAGGTAGATTGGAATTGACGACTGATAAGTTTAGCTAGATAAAGATTAAGATATGTTTAAGTTTATTTATGTTGAAAGTCGTCTGTTTATGTTGTAAAGGCTGGCCTTTAAATAGCTCTTAAGTTTTAAACTTATTTTCAGTGCGATTCTGCCAACAATTTATCTGCCTTGTTAGTCTAGTGGTCGCAAGCGCTGCCTGTAAGCTTGAGGTGCTGGGTCCGGCTCCCAGGTTGTGCAAAGTGTTATTGGGTTTTTCCATCTGGAATTTCTCAGTAGCAGCCCAGAGCCTGTGTTGCAGCTCGGTTGATGGCAATAGGCTTGCCCCTTATTACATGGGACTAAAATATAACTGGCGAAATATGGGTGTACTAAAAGTACAGCTCCGCCTAACCCATCAGGGAATACAGTTTTATGTGTGTAGTCTGTTTATGGTGTGAAGGCTGGTATTTATATAGCACTTAAGACTTAAACGTTTTTTCAATGCTATTCTGCCAAGAATTTACCATATTTATGGCCAGCGCAGGCTGGTGGACGGGCTGGCAGAGGATTTAAATTTATCAATTGATTTTAATACTTATCCAATCGAAATAAGGTATATATGTCAATGCTTAGTGATCGACGGAAAACTGCAATGCGATGCTCCAAGCTTGATCACCGAGCATTGAAATATATACCTTATTTCGATTGGATAAGTATTAAATTCAATTGATATATTGGAAATCCTCTGCCATCCCAACCGCCAGTGTGTTTTGAAGTATTGTGCATACTAATAAATTAATTTTAATTATTACCTACAACATAATATAATCACAACAGTTTTGTTAAGGAAAATGTATAAATAAATCAAAATATTATTGTACAAGACTTACTTAACTCATTTATAGGATAATAAATAACACTATTGTCCACCAATATCACCTACATACATAAACTTGCTTGGCTTGGCTGTAAATATCGTTTGTCCGTTGTTTTATAGATACCAGTTTTATAGAAATTCGTTTTACGTTTTTTTTTCTCAATTCATAGAATAATCACTATACTTTGAATAAATTTAAATCATTGATATTTGTTACAAATAAAATTTATTGTTTTGATATTCATATCATAGTATAACAAATGAAATATTCTGTGTCCTCATATTGTTTAGTTAATATAAAACTTATTACCAAGAAAAACATTTTATCGAGTGGCAGTTTTTAAACGTTCATTCTTCATTCATTTCTTTGACAAAATACACACCTATAATATAAATAATTTTACTTGGACTATTTTATAATTGATAACACTATACAGGGTGGATTTTTGAGATGTGGCAGCTACCTTAACCGTTGTGGCTACATGAAAACGGTCTTAGGAGACTGTCCTTAACTTTTTGAGACATTTTGATCTACTTTCACAGATTTTGAAAAAAATATATAGTCAGCAAGAAAATAGGCAGTTTTCACAAAAACTTTTCTTGATGCCAATCGATCCTGATTCTTATAAGGATCAAAAAACTCAATTGGACCAACTGTGGTTTGAGTACAAAAAAAGTCAGAAATCGCAAAAAACTATTCCCATACATTTCGTGGGAAATGTATGGGACAATAATATTCGTAATAAAAATATAAGGACCAAATATTATGTGAAACATTTGCTGCAAAACGAAATTCTATGAAATTTGTCTGCGAAACAAGGGAACACCGTAAATATCATTAGCAGTCTTAATGGCAGATAGATAGATAGATAGATAGAATATTCTTTATTATGCACACCATACAAATTACAGAAATTAATTTAGAAATTTTACATAGGGGGACACAATGGGCGGTCTTATCGCTAAAAGCGATCTTTTACAGACAACCTTTGGATGGATTAAAGGGAGAAGGAGAGACAATACTGCAGGTAGTCAGTGGTGTACCATTTACATACACAATAAATACATACATAAAGCATAAACTAAGACCATAAGATCAAAAATATTTATATAATAAGCATAATCAGCTTATAGTCCCACTGCTAAGACAGGTCTTTAAGAAGTAGTGGGCCATAATTCATCATGCTGGCCCAGTGCGGGTTGGTGGATGTCACAGGTCTTCGAAATTTTGGTTCTAAGACATGCCGGTTTCTTCACGATGTTCCATGTTCGATGTTTTCCTTTGGCGTTTTGAGTTAACATTTAAGTAGTTCTACTTGAAATCCTATCACCATTCTTCTGCCCTTATCCCAATTTATTCGCGGACGGCGCAACATGTCTGTTTCTTCCATACTTCTCTATCAGTTGTCAACTCGGTAGGCACCCCTATCTATGTTATTTTTTTTAGTATGTCCTCCAATTTCTTCGGCAATTGTGTACCGATTTTGAAAATTCTTTTTTACTCCCATGTTGGTCCCATAATTTTTTTATTAACTTTGCTTGGATTGTTTTTGAGTAAGCTTCAATAGTACGTATTTTTCCCACTTAGTATATTTATGTGGATGATATGATGATAACTTCTTGTAACTGTTATTTACATAGCAGGTAGTGGTATTCGAATTTGTGTGGGGTAGGTACCACAACTAAAAAGTGAAAAATAAAAACTTTTTATTAAAACAAAAGGAACCTACTTCCAAAAAACAACACTGCTAAGTGAAAAATAACTTTAATTTCGGAAGTTGGTGGCAAAAAAAAAAAATCATAACCGGACACCTTATTTTTCACTTTGTAGTGTTTTTTTGAAGTCGGTTTTTTTTCCACACAGTCCCATCCATAGTTTCTTTAGGCTTCCCCTTTTTTTCCTCCTTTTTGCTTGTGGTCTCGAAATCTAGCGTTCACAAATTACCATAGGCCTTCCAATGACTGCAGTCAGTGGTCGTGATCGGAGGAGATTATGCCGGAGTCATCAGCATCACCATGCTTGGCAAATCAGTTGTTGATCGCTATTTACCTTTTTATCAGTATTAAGGAACTTTTTCCTGCATATATTTAAATATATCATCATTCTATGCCTTATTCCAATTTATTTAGGGTCGGTGCTAGGGTTGCCAGGCCCAAAAATAGAATAGCCGGACATTGCCCCAGAAAGCCTGAATCACTGGTTTTAAAAAGAAAGAAAAAAAAACTTTTATCTGTGTATTTATTACTGTTATTCTATTCATTTGAGACTTACTCTACTCTTAATTAATTATGAATCACATTTTGTTCTTACTAAAGTAATTTGTACCTTTTTTACATTGAAAGTAATTAAAACAATCAATTATCAGCCTTCTTCATTACATTGAAAGTAATTAAAACTATCAATAATCAGGAATCTTCTGGCGTGGCGGGGTTAATCAAAAGCCTAAAGGCTTGTGCAGACCAGCGCGACGACGGTTATTGTTATACCGCACAGTTTTCTTAGAAATTGCATTGTTTGAGTCGCGTCGCGCGACAAGTCGCGCTGGTCTGCACAAGCCTTAACAAAGGCCGGACGGGCCGGATTTGTGTATATTGGCCGGACAATTTTATAAAGCCGGAGATGTCTTTACACAGTCCATCCATCGTTTCTTTGTTTTTCCTCTACTCTTATAGTCAACCACATTCATACTTGAAATTAAAGAAGTAATACTCTCATAATAAAACAAGTAACAACCATACATGGTAACAGAATTAACAGGGGAAATTACCTCACCTACAAATACTACTAATATTACTAAATATTGTGGCCGCAAAAAGGAAAACCAAGTTAATTATGATAGGTACAGGAAACAGTTATGAAATGCAGCTATTTTTAGAATGGTTCACTGGTGTGTCCTGCGGCGTTGTTGGGTAACTACGCCTGCCAGCTGATTTATGATACAAAGCATACTCGAAACCAATGATTTCTATCAATGTAGATTTATATGGCGATTATAGTGGCGCCAACAGCTGGCAGCAGCGACGATATAAGCTTTGTTTGACTGTGTCGTTGGAGTGGCACGAAAAAGTGTAAACACACGGCAAGAATCATGCCAGTGTTGGCGTCACAGTGAGACAGGCGCCAGCTACAGTCACCGTATAGCTAAACCTACTTTAAATATAGCCTACTTATGTTCTAGTTGTTGAAAAACGCCGTCGTAATCAAGGATCCAAGCCCCTTATCATCTTCTTAGGCAAAGGTCGTCCAATGCTTGACATAGGCCTCCCTACAACTACGAGTTTTGCGCGTCGTTGGTGAAAACCTCTTTTTTGCCATCAATTTGTTGTAAACAAAATATTAGTTCCATATAGACCATGGCCTGGATCAGGATATAGGGTACTTTTTATCCCGATATTCTTACGGGATCGAGACTTATGCGGGTGAAACCGCGAGACGCAGCTAGTAATATATCCTACTAATATTATAAATGTGAAAGTGAGTTTGTTTGTTACGCTTTCACGCTAAAACGTCTGACCGGATTTGGATGAAATTTGGAACAAGGGTAGACCATGACATAGGCTACTTTTCATCCTGCATCGCAGACGAAGTCCCGGCAACAGCTAGTAAAAAAATATAGTGGAAGATTGAATTCATACATCACTTTGTTAACTTCTGTGTAACTATGTACGTATATATTAGCTTTATAGTAAGTAGGTTTACCTACAGACGTGCCATTGCACCCACAGTCGATATCACAAACAGTTCCGTTCGTCATTAGGGATGAACGCATCGATAAATAAGGTAGTTGACATTGTGACGACAGCAAGATAAGAAGTAATTATGAGATCGTTTTCATTTACGTTAGCCCTGTGCTTAATGGCTTAGAATACTCGACACTATCTACCACTTGCCTACGTCAATTGTCTTACCACCTGATATGATCCTTTTACGGTCGAACCCAATAACCTATTGTCAGTAAAATACAGATCGCTGTTGATGGTAGACAGCATGGTATAATAATATACTTCGCCGGTATAGCATTCAGAGACACAATGGTCACGTGGGTAACACAAGTCTACGTCAACACATCTGTGTTACCAGAAGTTTGTAATAATAACTCCCCAACCACCTTTATTCCTGTGCGAATCCGATAAAACAACGAGGTTTTAATTAACAATTACGATGGTTTATGTTTGAATTGAATTTTTTCGCTTGATTGACACGAAACGACAATTTTAATGCTTTGTACATATTTTTTAACAGAATGGTGCCTGAAAATCTTTCCTTAATCGTGTTTTGTTGCAATAAAGTGGCAACTGGATAGTGACGTAAGCATGTGTTAGTCCCGGAATGCCAGACCTTGTTTTATTAGACCATGGTAGACAGTATAACTCTATCTGTCTTTGAATGTCATTCCGTAAGATTAAGACTCTGACAGATTATTGGCACGTCAAACATAGATAGATAGGTTTTTCTATCTCCAGTATGCTAAAACTGGTGATAGGTGGGTTATTGGGTTCGGCCGGCACTTGCCTACGTCAATTTGTATGTCTTACTACCTGACATTGACATTATCCTTTTACACTGTAAGAGCATCCTGTCAGGTGGATAGGTAATTTCCCTTCTCTCTTGTTGACACGATCTACACGGGAATGTGTCGTGATGAATATTATAGCTGGTCAGCAAGGTTGTTAACTGAACTTACTGACCAGGGTTCGCCAAACTTATAATAAAGTAGGTACACAGTCTGAGATACTTACATCTCGCCCCTATATTGCCTGGGATTTTAAAGTAACTGGTGAAATATTGGAGGATTTTGCCTCTGGCTAAATATTGACAAAGAATGAAGTATTCTATGCTACTTATCGTGGTGATATGGTGATATATTTAAATCCACTGCGATAACATATTCCGACAAGGCAGAATCACAGTTTTTTAATCTTCTGGTATCAAGCTATCCTTTACCAAAAGCACAATAATTCGCCATCAGAATTCGTAATTAAGCCATCAAAACATCTAGCCATTAAAAATGCAAATTGTCTTTCTGCATCTAAATATTAGGACTAACTAACAAACATGTTTTGTAACCTTTTAGTGGCTGCATCTACTGCACACATCTCAACCAAATTCTCTTACTTTCCAGGGAGAAGGCGCCCCCACAGTGCGTAAAGGCACATGCGCGAATCACATAAAGCATGTAGCGAACTTCTTCACTGGGTTCCACCTGACCATGCACGCAAGAACTGAAGATGACCTGGACGAGAAGGTCATCCAGGACAAGTTGGCGAAAGCAGGGTCGGCTTTCAACTTCAAGACCAGTCGGCCAGAGGAATTGCCGCCGAGTGGACCTATTGGAACTGTCTACCACAAAGTTAATCCAGGTGAGGATTGTAGAATAGGTGGTCTTTCAAAATCAAAACAAAAATATTTTATTTCACATAAACCTACATGGGCACTTATACAACGTCAGAAGCTAGGTGCACGGTTCCAATTGGTCGTTTCCTATTAAGAAGAGCCGGTTAGAAACTCTCTGGTTACTCTTTTACAAATAATTGGCTTTTACTGTATTACCAAATTACAGTGACAAAAGGCATGGGAGGACAGTGTAGGTCTGTTAACCAGGTACTTAACAAAATAGAAAATGGTCAACAAATTGAATCAAAGCCACTAGTGAAGAGAGAGCTGTAGATGTTGTGTGCAGTGTCTTCATTAGTCTAAAGTAGACCCTCGGCCAAGTCAAAGTCAATTACAATTAGGCAATTAGGCACATACGACACTTTTGAACGTCAAAATTTACAAAAAAATAGAATTGATTCTAGTCGCCCCTTCCAAAAGGTAGAAGTTAGGTAGAAGAAGGCTCGGGGAAGTTACGCCAAATTTTAGGCTAACTTTGCATTAATTTAAAACAGAGATTGTTTTCATTTAACGTGTAGGGTATGGTCAAGGGAGTTTGTTAAACTGTATACCGCGAAAAGTTCACCCCCGCGTGTAGGTTTTTTTAAAGAAAACATCTAATTTCAATTTTACGTGGTAGAATAAAATATTAATAGATATGTTTGTATGGAGTGTTTGTCGAAGAGATTAGGTATCACAAGTAGGTCAAAAAAATTAACATTTTCGTCCACGGAAATTTCCATAAAAATAAAAATAGGTATTTTTTTAAATTGTACGTTTTTTTGCACTAAATTACTTAATTAAATATTTTAATACGTTATTCAACAAAATTAAACATATTGTACTAGCGCAAGATACGAGTATTAATAAAAGTTTTTTTGCAATAGCGGTTCAGGCAAAAATGTAACAGAGTTAAATTTAGTTTAACTTTTACTAATAGGCTCTATCTCACTTAATTACAAGGAAATTAAACAAATTAAAGCAATTTTTGTTAAATAGGTATATAACATTTTGCTTTATTGTGTTTAATTACAGATAGATGGTGCTCACGTATTTACAAACATTGTAAAAATATGTCTCCGATATTCCTAAAACTTTAACAATTAATACTATTAAATTAGTGTGTGAGTTCAAGTAATCACAGAATGTAAAATCAATGATAATAAATAAACGGCAACTATCATCCAGCAGCACCAGCCACCTTGCGAAGATTTTTGCTTCGTGTAACCCGTGAGCTTACGGTAAACGGCGAAGTAAAATTGACTAAATTGATTCGGTCGTTAACCTCTCCTAAATGGAACAATATGTGAGTTAACCAATCTCTTCAGAACATTTTTGGTAGCATCTTTTACGGCTTACAAATGCCAAGTTCCGTTTCCGGATTAAACATCTCTATTTTACAGAGACCAGTGGTTAGTGGTAACTGCCAAGTTAATGGTTGCACAAATTGCACAATGTATACATTGTGCAATTTGTTTTATTGCCACTTCTTTAAGGCGCATGCGCTAAGGTAGCCCGCGAAATTCGAATTTTCTTTAGTTTTTTACATTTTGTAGGTCAGTGTGAGGTGTTATGTTTATTAAAATATGATTCGCGACCGTAACCAATATGGCTTTACATAATTATAATCATTACAATCAGCAATACAACTCCATAAGTAAGCACAATCGCCAAATGTCATGATTTCATGAAATAGTCATTCAATGCGATTATATGAACTTAGAGAGTTGTATTGGTCATTTTTATGATTATAATTCTATAAATAAACATTTGATACGGCCGCGAATCATATTTAGATCAACATACAACATGATACTGACCTGCAAATTGCAAAAAACGTAAGAAAATTTGCATTTCGCGGGGTACCTTGACGCTTTCGCCTTAAAACGGTGAAGCAAAACATCGTCGGAAAACCAGCATGTCCTAGAAACAAAAATTCCCGCACTTGGCCCGTGTGGTGGATTATAGTTCTCCCTCTCACAGAGAAAAGGCCTGTATCCCAGCAGTGGGAATATTATAGACATGTAGCAAATTATAGGATTATGCGGCGCTTTCGTCATCATCATCATTTCAGCCGAAAGACGTCCACTGCTAGACATAGGCCTTCCCCAAATGGGGGGTTTGCCATAATCGCCACGCTTGGCAGGCGGGTTGGCGATCGCAGTTTGGTGTTAAAATGCATAGAGAACGCTGCTGCCCATTCTCTAGTGTGTTCCTTAGTCGCGTTTTACGACACCCACGGGAAGAAATGGGATGGTGCTATTCTTTACGTCCGGCACCACACGGACTCATGCGGCGCTTTACTTTGTGTAAATAATTTCATTACGTGAGCAAACCGGCAGGTCCTAGAACCAAAAATTCGAAGAGATGTGGTATCTACCAACCCACACTGGGCCCGCGTGGTAGATTACAGCCTTGTCTATCTCGAAGGGCCTGTGTCCCAGTAGTGGGAAAATTATATGCTGATTAGGCTTATGTTATGCTATTTTCCTCAATGTCGAGAAAACTATTCCACCTTAAAATTAATCAAGAAATACAATTTCCAGTTATTAAAATTGTCTTGACATACATCATACTGGAACTCATGTTTACAATGACTTCAATAACAATATCACACCACAAAGGATCTATTTACCATTCTGCATCAGTTTTAAATTGTAAATATAAACAAGAAACGCTTTGCAATTGTAACAGTGCGATGTGCGCGTACGCAAGATTGCGGTTATTTAATACTATAGTGGTTTGAAAAGTGGTTATTTAGTGAAAATGACGAAGAAGGGCGCGGAGGAAATTAAACGGCGGAAGAATAGTTTGCGAAGAGGTATTGTGTCATGGAGGATATTTTATAATACATTTATTTAACAGTTTATTTACACACATATTTACAGATAAGAACACAGGAACGGAAACATATCTAAGTAAATGTTTGTTCCGTTTATTGGTATTTTCGTTTTTAATCGTTTGATTTGATAAATAAACGAGTCCCGTTATGAGGGTTTATCCCAAAGAGAATTAAACCACTTGAGAGCTGATAGACCGATTTCATCTAGGCACACGACTCACCACTGCGGGTCGGGGGACGAAGAAAATACAGCGGTTGTGATTGGCCGATGCAACAATGTCAGGACGAATGTTTGAAAGATAGTGATGTGCAAGTCAGTTTTGCAACAATAATATCGATATCGATAAAAAGTCTATTTCGACGTCATTTTTTTTTTTTTACTATACTGATGTTAACGGGTTGCAAATAAAACCTGACGTAACACTTCAAATTTAATTTTATTCAATTTAATCAATGCTAAAATTAAAGGAAGCTTATTTAATGGACTGAAAGCATGTCTTATTAACATAATAGCAATATCAATCCCTTTCGAATAGAACAATGAATTCTCATAAGTGAAATTCAAATTGAAATTATTTATTGTACAATTAGGAATCACTTGTACACGTCATTATTTAACAAGCTAGCTGGAGTCGAGATTTCCTAACTGATAGTCTTAAGGAATATGAAAACAAACTCAGAGGTCACTGTCTGTTTTAAAGTACAGAACTTAATTGGCTCATATTATATGTTATCTCTGCATCAAAATGCCTAAGGCATTAAATTTCTCATTTGTGCAGTTTGTAATTGTGCACAAAACATTAAATAAATTTGCTTATTAAATAAATTCGTTTGACCTAGCCGCGAAATTCAAATTTTCATTAGTGTTTTACGCCCACCGTCCTTATTGTAGTGAATAGCGTTATTAAATATAAAAGAAGACGAATAGTCCTTTTTTATTTTTACCAGTAGGAAACATCGTAATTTTTATCGTCAAATTATATAAAGACTGTTTTGAAGTTGTCACAACACTACAAAATTAGTACAGAAAGAAAGGGACAGACGTATTGACATACCCTAGTGAAAGAAAGAGACTTTTCAAAAAGACATCAACGCGGTATAAATTTTTGTGCCTTTTTACGTCAACAACCAGTTTAGCTTGAGCCCTGCAATTATTCATAATATTATTAAATCATAAATATATTTCATTTACCGATGAAAAGTTATGCCATCTTTTTTATAGCTGGATGTTCTAGACGATTTCCCACACCATTTACTAGAACAGGAACTCATTATTGTTTATAATTACGCAGAAATGTTTTAAAATGTATCAAAATAACCGCGTATGCAGAGATCCAATAACTGGTCAAAACTAAAGTGGCAATTCATATTGTCATCTAATATAAGTGCAATTTCATTTATGTGTCGTGAGCCTGAGTCGCCCGTATGAGCAGTCAAGAGGCTATATAGTCATTGGTTTATCCTAAAAGTTGGCAACGTCGCAAATATTTACCTGTTTTGATCCTTATAGCAATATTATTGAATAGAAATAAGAAATGTGGCTAACTAGAGAACTAGAATATTAATAATGAATTTGCAATTATGACACTGAATTTGATGTTGTAACCGTTTTAGATGTAAGAAAGGCATTTGGAAAGTTTCCAAATACTTTTTTTTCATCTAAAACTAAATATTCTATGTTACGATTTTAATTATTGCATTTCATAATCGATATTCTAGTTCGCTAGTTAGCCACATTTTTTATTTCCACACCATTGCAAAATTAATCAAAACAGTGAAATATTTGACATCTATTTGCGACGTTGCCCACCTTCAGAATAAACGCTCTTAAGTGCTGCACAAGATGACTTGCTTGCTTGCTTTAATTTTAGAAAACAAGTTTGTAATTACGTACTAAGCCGTACCAGTGTTAGTTATCAAGCCCTCTATTACAAGGGATCACGCAATCGAGTAGCGTGTAACAGGCGTAACAACATGTAATCTACGCACCATAGATAGGTACTCCTGTTACCTACTACCTATAATTATAATTAAGGTATACAAGATATTGTAAAGTGTATAGTTGTGTGTTGAGGAGCTCGTGGCTAAGTGGATGGGTGACCTTCTTAACATACCGAGACTTTTTCGTGCCTCGGAAAGCACGTTAAGCAGTTGGTCCCGGCTGTCATTCGAGGATCTTTGACAGCCGTTACGGATCGTCAAAATCACGAAAGTCTGACAACCAGTCTTACCAAGGGGTATCGTATTACCCAGTTACTGGGTTGTGGAGGTCAGATAGGCAGTCGCTCCATGTAACTTACGGTATTCAGCTGCATCCGGTTAGACTGGAAGCCGACCCTAATATAGTTGAGAAAAGGTTAGGCAAATTGATTGTATACAAGATATTGTAAATTTTTCATTTTAAAAGAGTAACGGTGGAGTTTCTTGCCCATTCTTCTACGTACGAAAACTACCTCTTGGAAGGGGCGACTAGAAACAATTCTATTTTTTTGAAAATTATTACGTTTCTAAAGTGCCTTTTATGTGCCTATTTGAAATCAATTATTTTACTTTGACTTTACTTACTTATACTTGGCAAGTGACTCGTCTCATCCAATCGTAACTTATATTTCAGTGTATTGAAAATTGTAATGTGTTTCTATTACAGAAATGTTATTGGTTATCAACAGCCATCATCTTTACAATTATAATTTGATGTTGCTTTATCAAATACCATGTTTCAAGAACATTTGTTGTAAGATTGTTTCATTAAGTGTTTCTTTATATCATTTTATTTCTGTAAGTAGGTTTGTGCAAACACTTTTATACGTCAATCATATTTTTAAAAATAGATGAGGTCGGCGTTTCCTATCTGACTACTCTGAGAAGAAAGGCCGAAACAAACTCAGAGGTCACAGTCTCTATAAAATTCCGGACATAATCGGGTCTGAAATGGTCTTTTGAGAAAAGAATCACACAGATTGAGTCTACCTATCCAGTCAGTGCACACATTTGTCACTAATCGTGCAGCTCAACTCAGAGCTCAACGATTCGACGAACAATACCAAAGAAAGGACATATGGGTAGGCCGCATAAATTACTCAAACTGCCAGAACACGATTAAAATAAACTGAGAAAAAAGTACAAAAAATAACAATTACCCACATAGTCTTCACATAATAACTAAAATAATATAAAACTTTAGAAAGAAAATATTCTTTTAAGAATGATTGAAATATTTATGAATTCGTTGTTTCAGTGCAAGAAATTAACTCTAAAGAAAGAGACCAGTTTTGGTTGAAAGAGGAACAAGAAGAGAAGAAGCGAGTGGAAGCCGAGAGGAAACGAAGAGAGGAGGTATGTTAGAATTCTATCCAACTCTCTTTTGCATTTAAAAGTGTTTTAGAAGTTGAGAAATGGCCATGTTCCCCAAATATTTTAGCTTCGGTGATTTTTTTTAAAGAAGCCGTGATCAAAAATAAACATCAAGTCGCAAAGTAGATAGATAGATAAATTTAAATAATGCGCAGTAAAAGAAAACACGTAAGCAGATCTTGGTTTTACTGTCATTGATCTGATCACAGATGAATACAGATGAGAGACTCCGCAGTTTAGGTATGAAGCTACAAGTACGCGGCGGGCCTGTCTTGTTGGACCAATTCAGTGAGTGTAACGTAGTCAGAAGATCTAAGAGTTACGCGATAGAAAGAGAGGCAACTTCTTAGTGAATATGACTGTAGGTGATTAGCGCTGTGCGACCTGAATTGCACTTTATTGTATTGTAACAAAAGTCGCTTTTTATTTAAATGATTTTGCGGAGTGTCCCATCTGTATTACTCTGTGATCTCACTCTGTCTTTCTGTGTTAATCAATGTAAACTATTATTTGATTGTGTAATTTCAGGAGAAGAGGAAAGCAGAGGAACTCGCCAGGAGAAGAGATGAACTTGAAGCGGAAAGGAGAACTAAAGCTGAAAAAGAGAAGTGAGAAAACTGTTTATATTCACAATCTCTTCTAACCTGCATAGTTGGTCTAGTGGTAGCAAGCGCTACTGCTGAGCATGAGGTCCTGGGTTTGATTCCCAGGTTGGGCAAAGTGTTATTGGGAATTTCTACACAACTCTGCCTAACCCTTCGGGGATTACAGGCGTGATGTTAAGTATGCTTTGGCGGCATCTACGCCACATGCGAACTACGCATCAAAGACCTGACGTCAAACAAATCCTGCATCGCGCAACCAGGGTTTACCGCGCGATCAGAATATATGTAACTTTCCAGCATCAATCGTCAGGCGTTGCCTGCCAGACACGACACCCTGGTCCTCATACCACTATACCTTTGTGGTGGCATCTACATCGCCACATGCGAACTACGCATCAAAGACCTGACGTCACACAACATCCTGAAGTCACACAGTAAAAAAAAAAAAAACCTGCATCGCGCCATTAGAGTTTACCTTGCTATCGACATATATACAAGCTCCCGACTTCACCCTATGGGCAGTTTCGGAGGATCCTCCCTTTTCTAATGAGGATGGGTGAATTTTACACCCTGTTCTTCATACTACTAACCCTTATTGGAATTTAGACTATTAACTAAATAATCACGACATAACTCTTTGTTTATTATAGAAACTATCTTTTGTTGCGTCTAAACTTTCGTATTTGTAAAAAGAATCGTGATATTAAAAAGGTTGCCTAGATATTCTAATGCCCGTATCCCAGGATAATATTCAAGCATGAACTCCTATAGCTAACTAGATACGAGTAAAATTTAGCCTGAAATGAGCATTGTTATGGTTCCTGGTTTGTCCGAAAGGGATATCGCGGCCCCGGCACACAGGCAACGGAAGGAACACGGGTGGGTCTTAGTCAGCAAAAGTCTGACACGCCCTCCTGCTCCGCCCAGAGCGGGAGAATTTATTTGAAAATTACCCACGCAAAAAAAAAAGCGTTGCTATGGTTATACGAAGCATATATTTATTTTTTCGCTTAATTGATTCTGTATAATATTATCTCCTTCTCTATCCCTAGGCCACTTAGCCCAGAGGCGCCTACCTCGGGAGCAGGTGTGAGTGCAAGCGAGGCGGTGCGACGACAACGTTCAGCCGAGGCGAGGCAACTCATAGGAGCCTCTACAGCTGCAGCCAGGGCACTGTTCCAGCAGAACTTGGCGCAAGGACAGCTGGGTGTCACCAGGTCAGAACTGGTTATTAAATAACCGTCATGTTTTCAAGAAGTAGCATGTTAAAATATAATGTTGATCATAGAAATCGTAATAAGATATGGGACGAGCTTGTCTTCGTCGGATTTAATACCTGCTATAGGTAATAGATAATACGGGCTGGTATCCGTAATTCCACGTCAAAGCCCGTATTTTGCGTACGGGTGGGAAAATTGGTTATTTGATCCACCCCAGCTCCTCAAAGAAGGCCAGCGACGCCTTGGTGTCACCGACAATCTCACGTAGGGTACCTGGGTTACCGAAGTACTTTGCCCTGTATGTGGCGACCACCGGGCAGTATAACAGCACATCAGCTGCTGTCTCGTCGTCCACCATGCAGGCTTTGCACAGCGGACTGTCTGTTGACTCCTATGACAAAGAGGTGTTTATTAATTGACCCATGGCCATAGTTACAGCTGCTGTGACCCAATACCTGCTAACGCTTAAAGGTCTCGAAAGATGGAAATTTATTGCTAGAATGGTCGAGTAATTAATTATAAATTCAGTTCGAAAGCCAGTTACAGTTTCCACTTAGGCACTACCTACCAGACAAACTCAAAAATGAATCAGTCTTTGCCCGAAATGATGTGGTAAAACAGGCCATAAACCTACAAGGTAGCTTGTAAATATGACATAAAACTGCCAGCTGTTAGGTCTCTTGATAACACATTCCCATATTTATATAAAATTCTTCTCTCCCCAGATCAAACTCAAACACACCAGAAAAACCAATCCGGAGTTCCGTAATAGCGCAACGTATAAACACATTCACTCAAGCGCAGTCCCCACAAGCGTCACCAATCAAATCACCAACAAAGCTAGAACCGAAACCTATACCGATACCAGATGCCGAAGAACCCAAGACGAGTCCTCTGAAGAACATAGACAAGATAAAACTGAGCTTAGAGAGCCCATCACAGATACAATATGAACCAATCATAGATCCAGCAGATTTGAGTCCTTCAACGGAGAACGAAGCAAGCTCATTTGCCGCCATTAATTACGCTGAAACGAAGCAAGAAAATTCGTATAGAGATATCGAGCCTTTGAAGCAAAGTGAGCCAATGATAAAACAGAATATTCTAGAAAATGACATGTTTGACGCTTCATATTCCAGTTCAAACGAGAATGATGACGAAGACAGTGATAATAAGTTCAGTACTATTAAAAGGTCGCCGTATAGTAAGAATAATATCGCCGACGAGAACGACCGGACGAATGAGCTGACGAGACAGAATACGGTGATAGAGAATGTTAATTTTAAGAAGGAGAGTAATGGGACTACGCTGGACGGTGAGTTTTTCCGTTTGATGCGCAATCTCACGTCGTTCATAGACGTAACTTGGGGCATATTCTGTTACTAGCTGCGGTTGCGGTTTCACCCGCATAAGTCTTGATCCCGTGGGAATATCGGGATAAAAAGTATCCTTTGTCCTAACCCAGTTCATGGTCTACCCATGTGCCAAATTTCATCCAAATCTGGTATTTTCAGGCAGTCCATAATCTGTCCAGAGTCTTTCCCTATTTATAATAGGGATGTTGACTGAATTTTATTGTTAAAAAATATTGGACACATTTTTTTTTTGTTTTACGTAATTAAAAGATTACGGCAATACATTGAGCAGGCAATATGTTAAAATGACGTCATTGCCCGATAGATTTTATACCGACCTGTGACGTAGCGGCCCACTCCCCAACTTTAATGCGTTTTATCTAAACCATTTTTATTAATATGATAAAGAAAAAAATACGTGTCTAATATTTTTTTATTATCTGACTGACGGACTAAATAGTTTTTTTTCCCCACTCAACATCCCTATAGTCTGTAAGCTCTTACAGAGTCGCGCGTAGCCGAGATACTACAAGTTATACATTTCCAATACATTGAACGCCTTTTTGCATCCAGTAACGCGCGTAAAAACATTTACTAGATGTGCATTTAGGCTACGATAACATGTCCAGGGTAATGCACGTTTTAGCAGTATAGCCCACCGCTGATACGGTTAAAATCGAATACTGTAAAAAAACATAAGTGAACGACGGGTAAGATATCCGCACGTCACGAAATTCATCTCTCATGATCCCTAAGACTCCTCGCAGACTACAGACTTTCTATCGGCCGATAGTTTGGTCAGTTTCTTAATCAGTATGAAGATGTATGCCAGAGCACACTTATAACGATTCTGTACCGGCCGAAAAAAAAGTTTGATGGGCTACACGATTGCGTTCAAACTGTCGGCGAACTATCGGCCGACTACTAAATCAGTATGGCGCTCTTCCACGCACGCACACACTTACCGATTCTTTAATCGATCGACCCGGCTGATAGTTCAGTTTGTACCGAGCGAGCAGACGTTCATGCGTATTTTTCATGATGGCGCTGTCCTATTCTACTCCATCGCTGCTTGTCCAAACGTCGATCGTAAGAAAGAAAAGAAGAAAGAAAATACATATATTTGTAGTAAACATGACGATAAGAAATAATACAAAACAAACAAAAAAAGAACAAGTTGAGGGAAAATATGCGTCACATCCACGCAAAACTGCCATCGCTCAACATAATGCTGCGACCCTATGCGAGACAGAGCCAGCGCTGGTTTTCAGCGATGAATTGGATTTGTTTTTTTTCGTAAATATGGTAGAATTTGAAAAAAGACTAGCGCTTTATAAAAATAAACTTAAAACGGTCGAGAGCAGTCGGCCGACTGTTGCCTAGTATGCTCACTCACCACCAACCCGACTGTTTAGTTGGGTCGCTAAAACTGTGCGCGCTAGTATCCTATACCGATCAAACTCTCGGCCGATTGAAAGGCTGTAGTCTGTCGGGGCTCTAAAACGACCTTTCCTACATTCAAAGTCAAAGCATTTATTTCAAATAGGCCCTTGTAAGGCATTTTCGAAAGTAAAAATTTACAAAAAAAAGAAATGATTCTAGTCGCCAAAAGGTAGTTTTCGTATGGAGAAGAATGGACAAGAAACTCCACCGTTACTCTTTTAAAATGTTTTACAATATTTTATATAGGTACATCTATCTATATATATAAAAATCAATTGCTGTTCGTTTGTCTCGCTAAAACTCGAGAACGGCTAGGCCGATTTAGCTGATTTTGGTTTTGAAATGTTATATATATATGCAGGGTAGCTAGGGTATGTAGAGTTTAGTGCTACCCGCGCGAAGTCGGGCCGGGTAAAGCTAGTTATATATAATTATATGTGAAGACGATGCACCTAGAATAAAATTAGTATACAACAATAGGTAAAAAAAAAAAAAAAAAAACAACGATAGATACATTAATTATGTGTTAAACTGGTGCTAACATATTTACAAATATTTCAGATGTATCACCCGAAGGTTTGGAAGACGAAGGTGCGATATACGAGGATTTAGACGATGATCCAGGTCTCACCGCGCGAGCATTATATGACTACCAAGCCGGTGAGTTTCTATTGTTTACGTTATAGCAGTTTCATAATAATAATATAATTCACACACAAACAAATAAAATATCTCGACTTAGCACACGAGGTTGTTGACATGTGGAATTTGAGCTCGGCTATCATTGTGCCGATTGTCGTAACAGCCAATGGCCTGATGGCCGAAAGCTTCGACCAATATTTCTCGAGGCTCTCGTTAGGCGGTTGGATCAAGGGCCTGATCCAGAAGGCAGTACTCCTCGATACGGCTCGCATTGTGTGGAGGTTCCTGTCTCTGCAGCCCTAACCACCGGTAGCTTGGACCCTGCTCCCGACACCGGCGGACATCTACTTTTTTATATTTTTAAATGTTTTTTTTTTAAGTTCTTTTTATGTAAGAAAGAAAAGAAATAAACGAAAACATATAATACACACTGACTGAATAAATTATTTCAATATTGACTAAATAATATTATGCTTACTGAATGGAATACGATCGAGAAGCCAATCACATCACAATATACATAACTAGCTGCTAACCAACTTCTTTTTCTAAAATAAAAGTAGCCTAAGTTACTCCTTTTAACATCAGCTATGTGCCAGAGAAAGTCCCGTCAATATTGGTCCAGTCATTTCGGAGAGTAGCCGAAACAAACAAAGAGACAGACAGACAAAAAAAAAAGTAGTTTTGTTATATGTAAGTACCGTGTATATACTTTCATTCGCATTTAGTAAAAAGCTGTTATTTAGACGTTACAAATAGACATTATTTATTTATTTGTAAGAATTAGCAGTTTCATAATTGACTATTGTATAATGCGGCCACAAATACATCCTCTGAAAGAATAAAATAATGTAAATATTAACAGAAACAAACAACTATACAATATACTAATAACGTATGCTTACTGAATGGAATTCGATGGAGATGAAGCCATTATATTACAATATGGATATTTTATATCTTTTACTAATAATTTTGTTTTTTCTTATGTATCTGTTCTGATATCCCACATTGATTCCTGATTTTGAAGAATCTTATCCCTCATTGATCTCCTAGGGTGTGGGCTGCTGGGAGTTCGTTCTTCTGTGAGTGGGGCTGTATTGGTGTCTGTGTTTCGCTACTGCATTCATCTTTTATACTAAGGAACGCCATCTTGTTATTGTAACATAATTAATCAACTACTGTTTGTCAAGTATAGTTCCTTGATAAAAAATATTCTAATTTATATAATTAACCAATCTAATTTAATGTATTTAATAGTAACAAAATGCATTACAATCACGATGCATAAACCTAAATATAATTTCACACTTACCATTTTGTCATTGATCTGTAGTTTGATCTCTTTTAATATAATAAGCTTTCGTCTGTACATAGGAAAGGATAAGTCACCGAGTTTGTCATACACTATCTAACATAAATTTCAAAAACATTGTTTAGGAAAACAATACCTACACAATCACCCAATACATCCTTTGTTATTTTATGACACAATTCCATTCCATCATAATCATAACATTAATTACATACATGCGCCATGTTACTTGTTAGATAACCAGATGTCAATCAAAACGTCTATAGTTTTCTGACAGCTGTGCGCACAGATTACTCTATTTTTTTTTTCTTTTTTTTAAACGTTGCCCCACACTAAGAATTTCTTCATGTATCGTGGGTGCGTTTACAAACATAGAAACTCACATACACTAACACCCAGACCCGGAACAACTACTTGCAGATCATACAAATATTTTGTTCCGTGCGGGGAGTCGATGCTGGCTGAATGGAATGTTGCCATTTTAAGTATTATACTTTATGTAAACATGTAGATTAATTATTGTATATTTATTTTTGTATCTTATATCTCATTGTATGGTGCACCGGTCGACGTCATTAAACCAGACGTCTGAAAATCAGCGCTGGGGCTCTATCTCGCATAGGGTCGCAGCATTATGCTGAGCGATGGCTGTTTTGCGTGGATGCGACGCATATTTTCCCCCAACTTGTTGTTTTTTTGTTTTGTGTTCTTTCTTTGCGTCATGTTTACCGCAAATAAACGTATTTTCTTTCTTTCTTTCTTTAGAACTCCTCTTTTCCACCGTATAACAAAAAAAAATACACCGTGTACAAAAATATAGACACAGATGCATGATGATGCAAAGTCCTTTATTTTTTTATTTTACTCCATTCTGCAGCCATTTTGGTACTTACCTGATAAAAACACCGTTTACTTCTTATAAGTAATTGAAATTTAAACCATTCTCTTCCAGCCGATGAATCCGAGATCACTTTCGACCCGGGCGACATTATCACCCACATAGAACAGATCGACGCGGGCTGGTGGCAGGGGCTCGGGCCGCACGGCGTGTTCGGACTGTTCCCGGCCAACTATGTGGAGCTGCTGCCGTGCCAGCCGCGCTAGGGGCTAGCGTGAGGTTTGTTTTACTTGGTGGGGTTATCTGTAGAGTTTTGATGGGAGGAAATGATAATTATTAGCCTTCAGTAAAATGTGGGTCTTATGTTATCACAAGACTCAATACGATACTCGATTCTTTATGAATGTTTTAAGAGCGTGCAATCTGAAAGTTGGGAACGTTGCAAATAGCTGTCAAATATTTACATGTTTTTATTCAACTATATAGATTCTTGCTTCAAAAACGGTGAAGGAAAACGTCGTGAGGAAACCGGCATGCCTGAGAGATTTTTGTGAAGCCAAGTCAGAAGCCTATGGGCGGCTTTAAAACTCTGACACCAGGTTAGTTACTAACCACACGAAAAGAAGATTATTTTGTTAAAATTACTGTATGGAAATATGAAACATTCGCACTCTATAGTGCGCTAAAATATTAATTATGAATTTCAATAATAACACTGAATTAGGTGTGGTATCAGTTTTAGATCTAAAAAGGACATTTGGAAAGTTTCAAAATGCTTTTGACATCTGAAACTACATAATATGTATTAATTATTGCATTCCATAATCATATTTTATAATTTTTTCATATTTCCATTGAGTAATAAAGGTAACACAACATCACCCTGTTTTCCCCGAAAAGTGAGGCAGAGATGTACACCCACATTTCGCCATACAGTAATATTGACAAATCATAACAGGTAAGAATTTGACAGCTATTTGCGGTATTGCCAACTTTCAGAACGCACAGCTTTAGGCTGCGTTTCCACCAGAAATGAGCGATGAGGATACGTAGCGAGGCATGTGTGTGAAACTAACCAATAACATCGCTTCACTGTCATAGTTAGCGTTCTTATTGGTTAGTTTTACGGACATTTCTCGCTACGCATCCTCGCTCATCTCTGGTGGATACGCACCCTAAAGGTTTAAAGCTAAGATGACATTATCAAATGATATGCGAAGCTATGGACAATCAGGTTTACAGATATTTCTTCTAAGTAGTATGTAAAATGTAACTTACCAATAACTTTTAGTTCCATTCCATTTAATCCCAATTGAATACTGCTAATTTGCAGTATTACGGCATTTTACAAAGTGTAAACATGAGATTGATGGTATTAAAAGTTGATGGTAAACATTCTGTGTATGTATATGTGGAGTGTAACACATGTTTGGGTAAATCGGTGACAGTCTTGAGTCTTACCAAATGAAAGATAATTTTACAAAATGTATTTCAAATCTTCTCGATTTGTTTACGTGATGTAGTTACTATTTTGGTAACTACCAAAATTGTAGGAATGATGCCTGGGTAAAAAAAGAAATTCAATTTAGTCCGTCAGCCAGATACTAGATACTTATTTTTTGCCTTATCATATTAATGAATTAGATAAAAACGCATTAAAGTTCCCCAGTCGGGGCTCGTTACGTCACAACTCAGTATTAAATCTACACAGGCGTGACGTCATGCCAAAAAAATACGTGTCCAACATTTTTTAATAGTCTAATCTAGTGACGGTCAAAAAAAATGTTTGTCATCTTCCCTATTTTATTAATCTTGGTGCCTTATTTAATTAAAAACGTCTAACGGGCCTCTGCCAGTTGGCTTCAGTTCCTCGTACATCCAAAGGTCCGGGACCCCTGGGTCCCGAGAAATGTCAAGAGACGTAAGAATCTTTCAAAATTGCACAGTTGAATTCTCGCCTCAAGATAATATTTAGGATAGCGTAATTGAAGCTAGTGCGCGCGATTTGGGGAACATCTTACTATATTTAAATAAGAGACCAGGATACCAATCTACCCACTCTTGTGTGCACCATACGATATTTGTATTAATAAGTGTATGCTATAAAATGCGAGTTAAATGTGAGAGTGTTATTAACATTAACGAGGACTGATGCAATACGCACTTTATTGAAGTATAATCGATTAAACAATGCGTAAGAGCTGTCCCGGATATAGAATAAAACGTCTTATACTTGTTAAAAGATAAAGGAATACTTTGTCGTGTTCAGTCGGGCAAAAAAATTCCCTGTCGCCATATCGCGCGCCGACAAGACGTAAATATGCGAATTTAGTCATATTTCGATTCGGTCAGGCTTTTATTCTAACTATTCAACTTGCTAAAGGTCCATGTAAGCAAACTCTTTGTGTGCGATCTCACTTTAATTTGTAGTTTTTAGATTTGTCTCGGGGACCGAGGAAAATGCATAAAAGTCTAGTGTATTGTCTTTGGGCCGTATTAACTAGTCTGAGCGGAAAATTATATTATGATGTTTTAAAAGAATAGTCAAGTCTAACATAGCATTCAATAGACTAGTGATAGATTCCATTAACATTTATTTCGATCCGAATTCAAAACAATTTTTAACATTTTCAATAGCGTTTAAAATCAATTAAAAAGAATAATTATTATTAGTAATTTGAAATAGTCCATTTTCTAACTTGGGATTCAAAACTTCTCTATAATGGCAACACTAAATATTAGGTTTGGAAGCAATTTAGACTGTGATGAGAAAGAATTTTTAGTCGACTTCGAGTTTTCAAAATTTTTGATCGGATGAATTTTATAGATTTAGATTTTTTTATAAATAATAACTTTTAGATTTAGCACATATAGTGCTCATGAAATTATAAAAATAAATAGAGTTGTCGACTTAAAAAAAAATACACACTTTTTTGTTGTAAAAATTAAATAGTTGTTGCCTTTTCAATAAAATTAGGAATGCATTTTCGTTCTTGTTTAGATAAGGATAATAATTAATATTCAGAGAGAATTTCGATGTTAAAACGAACGAGGCCTAAAGGGCACTTAAATGAATCTATCGCTTTTATAATGATAACTTTCTTGGCCCAAAAATGCGAGTTAAAGATCAAAAAACTTCATTAGTTCAAGCACAGTAAAAAATAAGTAACAGTATTACATCTTCATATAAAACGGCCGAAATGACGCGTTTCGAAATCTGTGTACCAGTACGCAACAGTCTCGGGTGCGCGGCAGTTACGCACGGACTCGGAAGGTTTATCTACCGAGCGGTCATAGGTAATTATTTCAAAGGCACTCCCGAGACGTAATACTGTTACTTTATTATACTGTGGTTCAAGTATTTTAATGACAAAAATAAACTTTTTAGTAAGAAATGATATAGGTTCGCTATTTTATAAGATTCAGTGAAAACTGATTTAATTGGAAAATATTGTTATTATCGCTTTATCGATCATTTGTTTGAATGTGAAGCAATAATTTGAATTTATGTAGTTAAGTTATTAATTTTTAAAGAGCTTATTATGAACTGCGTTAGTAATTTTCTAGCTTAGTTTCTAAGTTCATTTATTAGACTTATTACGAGTCATTAGACTGCCATTTATTTATGAAAATTTATGTTTTAGGCATTAATATTATTTGATGAAAGACTATTTCTGCATTTGTATTTTTAAAGCTTAATATATTAATTGGCAACACAAAACCGAGTCGCCAACATTTCGGCCAAAGTGAAGAATAAGTAATTATTTTGATGTAATCTTTTTACGTACTAGTGTTTAATGTTGGCTTCAATTTAATTTGAGTGCTTTAATTATACCTTTGACTGCATTTTTATCAAAGCTTTTTAGCTGTACTTAGAAAATGTTATACGTTTTGTGAGAAGAGCCGTGTTAGTGAATTAATCAATGATGTAATTTTAATTTATAATGAAATTTATTATTTGACTGTAAAGCAATTAAATTATAATAAATATTTTGGAATCCTTTTGGTACAAATTGTCGAAGTAGTGCCAAACAGTTTTATCTAAAAAACTATTTTGAACACAACGTTATTCTGTCACAAATAGACGCTCACTACTTAATGTACTTTAAACACTGCATTTTTTATATTGAATTTAGTATTTATAGTTGCAAATGTTCCTTTTCTTAGATATTACATTTTGTCACAATTTGCAATATTCTTCTCGTGTTAGCGAAATAATGTAGAACTTAGGGCGCTGACAGACGACCACTGTATTGATAACTGCGATCAGTCAACGATGACGCTTGCATTTACACAAAGTAGGGCTCGTCTGTAAGCGTCTTATTACTTTTCACAAAAATGCTTCGTAAAATCACAATACTATTCAAATGTACAGATGCTTATTTTTAGACACGAACAAAATCACTTTTATTGTACAGAAAACTTAGCAGATGTTAAACTATTAGTATCACACAATGCGCTGTTATTTCACTGCATACTGCACGCTGCATAAAAACGGGTTTTGTCGACGGAAGAATTGACAAAATATCAGATTGTGATTGTGAATCTGTCACTATGTCTATTCTACCGTCGACAAAACCCGTTTCTATTGTGGTTCCTACTGCTTACCTACCTAACAGTGACGAAGATAAAGATTCCATTAGGGAAGTTGATTTAAAAATGTGTGCATTAAGTTTATTTTATCCTTTTTTCATTACTACCTAACCTACGCTTTATAAAACTTCGTTTTCACAAAAAGACGTAAACTTCCATTACGAAAAATAACTTGACTTCCATAGTTCTATAATCCTAACATTATTTTATTCATGTATGAACTGTTTTGGTCTTGACACATGACCCATACCTCAGACCAAATAAAAAACCAAGACAGAGCGCTGCGAACAATACAGTGAAGCATGCCAAAACTACACCGCCGCTCTGTGCATACACGCTCTCATTTACAACTTTTTACAATGACACTACAATCAAACTACACCACACAAAGTGCACACATGTTTACGAAATCGGCTTCAGTTCATTGTTGACAGTGCTCTATCTTGGTTTTTATTTGGTCTGAGACCCATACTTACTAATGTACTCGTTAACATTTGTTTTTTTAATGACTATCCAGCCTTGCAATATTATAATATACCTACCTATGTATTTATAAGGAATGTTAGAGTCAATGTGCCCCAATTAGGAGATTAACTAAGACTAAAGCTTGGCCTTTCTCCTTCTATACATAATAGTCGTAAGTCATGTAAGTGAGATGTGTATTTTTTGTATTACGTTGAAACATGTTCTCTGTATGTACCATCGAAGAAGTTCATATCTCTATACACCGTTAGGACTATTTCTGCTTGCAGGGTTCGGCCGCTATAGAACCGGGGCGGTAACAGATATGGTCATCGTATTCACAGGATTTTGTTTTCAAACTGCTTAGATATGAAGTTCTTCGATAGTACCTATATTATTGCAATATAATTTTATGTGTATGGTGCTCCATTGTATTGTAATTTGTAACATAGGTTTACATTTGTATCCTAATATTTTCAAAATAAACAAGTCCTAGATTCCGGAGTTTACGTTTTTTATTTTTTATCAGTGTTGTCTGCACTTGATTGATCGAAAATAATCACTAAATCATTATGAATCCTTTGGAGTGATTGAGTAGGTACCAAAATCATACTGGGCACACTGGCGGACGGCTGGGGAAAGCCTCGAGGAGGATTCCTCTATTCGCCAGCGCACACTGACAAGAAAAATCCACTGCGATACTGCGAGCATCCGGGCGCTCATCGGAGCATCCCGGTATGCCGCGGCATCCGCCGACGTAGAGACGGAGAGTAGCCACCACTCGCTGGGATTTGATTATTCCACTAGCGAGATCGCAGTTAAGAAAAGTTGCTTTTGCACCAGCGTGCTCTTCGATGCTGTAGAGAAAACTGCGCTGCGATTCTCGAAGGGCGATCACCGAGTATTGAAATATATACCTTATTTCGATTGGATAAGTATTCAATTCAATTGATTTTAAGATCCTGTGCCGTCCCGTCCGCCAGTCTGCGCAGGCCCTAATTCATAATCTACCCAGCGTTTCCCTAACCATGTTAGGGTCTGCTTCCAGTCTAACCGGATGCAGCTGAATACCAGTATTTGACATGGAGCGACTGCCTATTTCGTATTAACAACAAGATGTAATTGAAATATCTTAAATCCTCATAGGGGGTCATTCTACTCACTACTTCGAATAACCTCGGGAACAACTCCGAAACCGCGAAATTATTTTTGTTATTCCCTTTCTTTCTTCAATTCAAGACACCGGGCATGTACACGCCCACCAAAATAGTGCTCTGTTTGCGTCAGTTAAACACAGGTTTAATAATCGACTAATCTAGTTTATAGAATAGTGTACTGTGGGCCTACAGTGCGTTCATTATAACTTGACTCGTGACGCGATTGGTAGTATTGTTCTGTTAGTGCCCATTTTGAACTCTATTAGTATTGAAACTAAGCTTGACAAGTAATGGTGCCAATAGAAGGCAAGGGACAAGTTACAGCGAACGGTCTGTGGCACAAACGATTTTAAAAGAATGCTTGTTTCCCACTTTTTTTAATATTATTTAGTCGAATTGAACTCGGAAAGGGATACTCGTCTGCCTGCATCAATCGGATTCCGACGAAGAGAGAAATAAAATACAAGTGTTATCTTCAAACATGTATTATTTAATAATATCGATTCAAAATTAAGAGCGTGCACTCTTAAAGTTGGCAACGTCGCTAATAGCTGTCAAATGTTTATCTGTTTTTATTATCCTTTATTACATTTTTATACATATAAATTACATTTTTAAATATTTATATGAAAAAGAAAAAAAAAAAGAAAAAAAAAAAATTGTGGCCCATTGGCATCAGAAACATGGTCCCAGCTGCCGGTGGTCAGGGCTCTAGAGAGAGGAACCTTCTCACGGTGTGCCGTGTCTAGGGAGTACTGCTTTCTCAATCAAGCCCTTGACCCAGCCGCGCAAAGAGAGCCTCCTGAGGTGTTGGTCGAGGCTCTCCGCTATTAGGCCATTAACTGTTACGATTATCGGTACAATGATTGCAGAGTCTACGTCCCACATGTCGACAACCTCGTGTGCTAAGTCAAGATACTTGATTGTTTTATCTTTCTCTACCTGCTTTTATTATTATTAAATCGCTAACTAGTGACCTAATATATGAATAATGAATTGCAATTATAACACTGAATTTGATGTTGTAACCGTTTTAGGAGATGTAAAAAAGGTTGCCCACTTTCAGAATGCACGCTCTTAAGGCGACAACGTCACGGTAGCCCGCAAACTTAAAATTTTCTTACGTTTTTTGCAATTTGCAGGTCAGTATCAGGTTGTATGTTGATCTAAATATGATTCGCGGCCGTATCAAATATTTATTTATAGAATTATAATCATTAGAATCAGCAATACAACTTTATATGATAGAATAATCCTCAGATGTCTTGATTTCATGAAATTGTCATTCAATAGGATTACATGACGCTAGAGAGTTGTATTGGTGATTTTTATGATAATAATTCTATGAATAAACATTTGATACGGCCGCGAATCATATTTAGATCAACACACAACCTGATACTGAACTGCAAATTGCAAAAAACGTAAGAAATTTTGAATTTCGCGACCTACCTTAACGCATCCCCCTAATTAACAAAACTCATTACCTATCTTACAACAAAATACTATTATCCATGTACTGTATTTCCTCTCAGGATATCAGAGAACACTCCGTGCCGGGGAAGAGCTATTTTGTTTACGATATCGGGAACAACCTGCAACAAAATGTAATAATTCGTAGACTCAGTACAGCAATAGACAGGCCACTAAATAATAATAACCCCACTGCCGTATTTCTATGTTGACGTTGTGGTGGGATTTGCGTGCTCCGAATTCAAGTTCTGTGCCGGAACGGGTCTAGGATGAGGAGCCAGACTAAGAAAGATACAGAAACCCGCAGTGCGGCCATGTGGCGAGCGGCTGGGCAGTAGCGACCTCACGGACCTTATCTCCCGGGAGAAGTCTTGTTCCTCATCTCTGGCTTGCCGTTAATAACCGGCTGAAGTGAACACTGACATGGAACAGAGCTCCCACCTCTTTCTTGCCTTTATTGGCCAGCTTGAGTGGAGATTCGCAAACGTGCTCGGTGGAAGGAAGTATTCCAGCAAGCAAGATCCCTACCAGCGGGTAGGGATCTTGAAAATCTTCCGGACTTTGGGATTGTTCTGATAGTCTTGGTATACCACTCCATTCCTCAAGCACCTCAGGATGTATGTTGCCCCTTGTCACTATGTGCTAGCGACAGTTTTCGGAGGCGCATTATGGATGGTGACTTGGAGATTCATTCAGTCACCCCCTGGCATTATATCCGTGAATAATACATTGGACAGGCAGGGGACATAGTCCTTACATAGTTCAGGGTAACCAATCCACTATAGCCACCCAAACCGATACTGTCTTGATCTACTTACTGAAATAAACATTTCATTTATAAACACCCTCTCACCTTAATTCGAACTTCTCTGGGCATAAACTCGTTGAAGAACTCGTAGAACTCAAAGTGCGTGCGCACAATTTCTAGCCTGGCAAATTCATGCTTCAGAACATCGACGGCGTCTGTGGGCGCTACGTTGTGTCGACGCAGGTCTTTGGCGAAGTAGTAAATCGTTTCTACTAGCTTCTCTGCTCGAACGCGCGCTTTGTAGTCATATCTGTAAGTGTTTGAAAATAAATAGTATTAGATAGATCTGGAGAATGAATTTTTAAAATTGGTCCAGCTGTTTTTGAGTTTATTCATTATAACCAAAAATATATTTTTTTTCTCTTTATGATATTAATATATTCACTACAAACAATGCATGACAATTTAACATGAAAAAGAGACGGCGAAAGCGATGGGGGACGAGCTGGACAGGTTTTGAAGACTCGACATCTTTAGAGATGGGGGACGAGATGGTCAGATTATGAAGACTGGACATCTTTATCGATGAGGGATGAGCTGGACATCTTTAGTGATGGGGACAAGCTGGACAGATTATGACGACTCAACATCTTTAGCGATGGCGAACGTGCTGGACAGATTATGAAGATATCTTATTACCTAGCAGGTTGTGGAGGTCAGATAGGCAGCCGCCCTTTGTAATACTGGTTTTCAGCTGCATCCGGTTAGACTGCAAGCCGACCCTAACATAGTTGGGAAAAGGCTAGGCAGATGGATCGCTCATTAAGGCTGCCTGTCCACTGGAGCGGAGAAGAGAGGAGAGGAGCGAAGATGTGTCAATATTAACCAATAGAATCAATTGGTTAATATTTGCAGCTTTTGGCCTGGACTACACCAAAGCGGAGATGTCCGAAACGGAGACGAGAAGAGATGTTTTTTTTTAGCTAGGGTGTATCCACCGAAGCTGTACGGAGATGCTTACTGGCTAGACTGGAGTCGAGATGTGTAAAATGAAATTCTATTGGTTGTTTAAAACACATCTCCTCTCCTCTTGTCTCCGCTTTGGTGGAGTTCAGGCCTTAGTGATAGGCTACACTTGCGCAAAGACACACAACGTAAAATCTCACATAACATAATATTATTGCATTGCATGCAATTTATTATAATATATATTATATATTACCAAGATGTCTACAGATAAATTTATGAAGAGTCCTCTAGCAGTCTAGCATGATTGGTTAGAATTTGTAGTGGAAGCTGCAATCGTTGCTAGGAAAAGCCTAAAATGTATGTTCTGGTATTCACTTACTTGACCTCCAACTTATTCTCCAAGAACTTATACAATCTCTTAGTGGTCCACGACGCGTTGCTCGGTTGGAACCTCTTCGGAGGTCTATACTTCATATCTTCAATCACCTCTGAAGGCAACTCGTCGAAGGGAATGATAGACTTCAACTTTTTCTTAGGTTTGCTCTGTGTTGGCTTAGGACGGCGTGGAGCCGGCTTATTAGGTACTTTGAAAAGGCTTAGTGAATTTGAAACGGGGTTTTTAAAAGAGTTTCTTACTGCTGCTTCCTGTAATGTAGAATTTGTAAATGTTTATGTTGACTGTAGAATAGAATATACCATATGAATTACAGATATAAATGTAGAAATTTTACATAGAGAATACAATTTTTGAATTGTCGGTACATTTATAGCTTTTTATTATGGTTGTTTATAGGCCTTAGTAGGGAACAAAACTAAGGGTAACAAAAGAAAGGGTTAAAATTATTAGAATACTATTGAATGAATCTGTTTTTTTTGTTGTAGATGCAGTCATTCTATTTTAATATAATATTACGCCTACAATTAATAGGCGGATATACAGGGTGGCAGAGACATTGACGCGAAGCCTGTTACCATGGATTCAGTACATGATAGATAGATAGATAGAATATTCTTTATTATGCACACCATACAAATTACAGAAATAAATTTGGAAATTTTACATAGGGTGACACAATGGGCGGTCTTATCGCTAAAAGCGATCTTTTACAGACAACCTTTGGATGGATTAAAGGGAGAAGGAGAGAAAATACTGCAGGTAGTCAGTGGTGTACCATTTACATACACAATAAATACATAAAGAATAAACTTAACCACATAAATATATACATAGATATATATAAAATAATAAACATGAAACAAGAATAAGGAACTATATGTAATGATGATGTTTAAGGAAAGAGGAAGTGTTTTTTCACCAGAATTTTAAAAGTGGACAACGATTGAGCACGCCTTATCGACACGGGGAAGGCATTCCATAACCGTACTGCTTGAACTGTAAAAGATTTGTCATAAAAGCTGGTGGAATGCATCGGCATCTCTAGTCTCAAGTTTTCCAATGACCTCAGATATCTATTATGTGTGTCATGAAGGAACACACACACACACACACGACAAAAAATTTCAACGCACGGGCGTTCAGTATCAGTTTCATGCAGTTTTCGTGTCGATTTATGGTGGTGGTTGTGTGTCCAGTATGCAGTGTGTAATAAAGTGAATATAGTCCTCACATTGCGTTAGTCGCGCCGCGCCGTATTTCCGGCTAATAGTAGGGACGGGTCGGGCAAACTTATTGCGATAAATTTATAACGATATACAGACATATTCATTTTTATATAATAGAGCTTACCATCTTAAGATTCTCCTCAATATTCCGCTCCTTAATTTTCTGCAGATACATTTCTAGCGTCGTCTGCCGTGTTCTCCTCGACAATTCATGATCCGACTCTACAATATCTTCAACATGTTGATTAGAATCCTCAGGCATCTCAGTAGAATTAGCTAGAGGAAACTTTACAGTTTCTGAATGCATTTCCATATGTTCAGTCTGTCTTTTCGCAGATTTCTCCATAACTAAGGCTCGTAAAGACTTTCTTGGAGTAAAGTCTTTGCCGAAAGTTTGTCTTAGCGTTTTGCGGGTAGTTCTATGTGAGTCCCAGCCGGATCCTTCTGCACTTGAGTTTCTAGTTCCATCAGAAAATCCTATACTGTCTCTAGCTGGGGCTAAGCTTGGTTTGTTAATCAGATTTTTTATCATGCTTTTAGTTTTTCTGACACTGGTATTGCGACCTTTGGCTGTGAAAGAGTCCATTTGGTTGGTATTATTATTACCGTGTAGGATTACTTCTGGGGATTTGTTTATGTGGTTCTTTCTGTGTCTGCCTGTAGTGTCGTGTGTTACGTTTGGCGATTCTTCAATTTCTTCACTTGGTTCTATTTCGTTCTGTTCTTCATTCTGTCTTTCTTCATGGCTTTCATGTTCGTTTTGTTCACTTTCATTATCCGATTCTTGTTCTTCGTCACCATAAACTTCCATTTCATCGCCTTGATTGTCATCAGAAATCTCTGGATCACTGGCGATTGCGTTGTCAGCCACGTCACTATCGTCCATTTGTTGATCATCTTCAAGTTCCTCGCTTTCGGCTTCACTTGCTACTTCATGACTTTCCTCTTCGTCATTTTCAACTTCTTGGCTCTCGTTTGCGGAAGCTTCATTGACTTGACTCTCATTGGCCGTTTCTTCCTCATCTTCATCCATTCCGTCGTCTTTCTCCTCGTCGGAAGCATGAGCATCTACAATTTCTTGGCTTTCATTAGCTTCCTCTTCTGCTTCTTGGCTTTCATTCGCTTCCTCTTCTGCTTCTTGGCTTTCATTCGCTTCTTCTTCGTCTTCATGGCTTTCATTAGCTTCCTCTTCTGCTTCTTGGCTTTCATTCGCTTCTTCTTCGTCTTCTTGGCTTTCATTTGCCTCTGTTTCGACTTCTTGGTTTTCGTTTGTTTCTTCTTCGACGTCTTGGCTCTTATTTACTTCCGCCTCGACTTCTTGATTTTCATTTGCTTCCTCTTCGATTTCTTGACTCTCATTTACTTCGGCTTCGACTTCTTGGCTTTCATTAGCTTCATCCTCATTAACATCACTTACATTGGCGTCATCCTCATTTCCATCGCTTTCATTCGCTTCTTCCTCGTTTTCACCTTCCTTTTCTTCATTTTCAACTTCTTCACTCTTATTTACTGCTTTTTCTTGACTTTCATTTATTTCTTGACGGAAATTTACTTCGTCTTCATTTTCTTTACTTTCATTTGCTTCTTCTTCTTTATCTTGACTTTCGCTTACTTGAACTTCATTTTCTTGTTCGTTCTCTTCGATTACTTTTCCGTCACTCATATCTTTGCTGCTATTATTAGCGTCTTCATCCATTTCTTCATTGATCATCTCTTCATGTTTATTTTGAACATTCTCTGTTTCTGGTTCTTGATTACCGTCAATGTTATCATCCGCAGAATATTGTTCAGTTTGGGATTCTACCGATTCTTCAACTATTTTTGTTGGTTTTTGTTGAAATGATTTGTTAGTCGAACTGGATTTGTTACTCTTTGATTTAATGATCTCAGTTTCTTGGCTATCTTTTTCTAAGACAACGGTATTATGTTTTTTTGTATTATCTTTCTGGTTTTCATTGAGGTCATTGTGGATCTCTGCTTCTTCTAATACTTCATCATTTTCATATTCTAATGTAAAATTATTTTCATCATTTTCTTGTTCATTTTGTTCAACATCATTTGAACCAGTCTTGTTTCCTTTATCATGTACTTTTATAGTAACTGTACGTTCTTTTTCATTTACGCTTTTATTTGTAGCAGTGGTATTAGGAAGACTTTTATTTGTGGTTTTGTTAATGACCCGTGTTACGTTGTCTATAGCATTTACGACGATTTCTTCAGATTCTATTTCGGTTTCTATTGCTTTTGGGCTATTCCTTGTCTTGTTTTGTTTCTGAGATTTATTTAGTGAGGCGTTTTGTTTATCCGTGTCTGACTTAGATATACTTACATCTAGCTCAGTACCTTTAGAAGAAATTTTACTTCGAGACTTATTGCCTTTGGCATCCTGTTTTACAGAAGTATTAACGTTTTCGTCATGTTTTGAGGAATTCTTCAACATACTTCTAGTAGTCCTTGAACTGTTTAATGATTTGTCTTTGATTTCTGGTGAAGCTTTAGACTTATTCTTAGAAGCAACCGATTTATTGGATTGCTTTGTTTTATCAGAAGTTGTATTTGTTTGTAAAGTTCCTGCTTCAGATTCCTTCGCTTCCGATAGTTTACTGAGTCTAGCTCGTTTTATAGGTGTATTGTCTGCCAACATATTGTCTTCCAGTTGATTCTCAACCATCGTCGAAGATGGCAGGAGCATCCTGAAGTCCATTTCTATGTCAGTAGTAATACTTGATGCAGGGGATGCATCCCTGCCTTTAGATATCGAACTAATTCGTCTCTGTTCAAGTTTCTTTTGAAAACCAAACACTTTTGGTTGAATTTCGGGTATTTCATCCTCACTTTCAGATGCAATGAAGTCGGCAAAGATGTTCTTTCTTTTGTTTGCTGGCCGGTTACCGAAGATATTCCTAACTTGAGGTTTAGGATCTGCAAGGAGATTTTCCCTAGTTTTATCAGCAGCTGTTTTATTTGGGGATATGTTCAGTAGGGCAGCTGGAAATATTGGTTTGGACCTCTTTGTGTTTTGAAAGAGTTCTCTTGTTCCAACGTTTACTGTCTTATCAATGTTTGCGGTGCTGGTCTTGTGGAGTTTGGCCAATGATTCTCTGTTGTCTATTAGGTGGCCATACTTCATTTGAGGTTGGTTCTCTTTTTGTGTGAAGAGCCTTCTTTGTGGGAGAACTATGCTGTGGATCGACTCATTGTCGCTGCTCTCTGGTAGGTCAAGAGTGTAATTCTTCTTCTCTTGGCTGAAAACAGAAAAATAAAATGGTTAGTGTTTTAAATATCCTTGCAACTAAAAGATATTTTGGGTAATAACAGCAAGCATATTCATTCCGTTTCATTTTATTAGACAGTAATAAAATTGGACATTCTTATCACTATTGATCATTATTACTGAGGGAGTTACAGAGTGGTCATAGAAGCACACCTGTAAACAGCCAGCCTCCATATTCTAAGACCCGTATAACTACGGGTCTTAGAATATGGAGGAACCTCAAATAGCTTTAAACTAGTTTTAAGTAATGCTTGAGTCATGAGTGAGCTTCTTTAATACGGGCCTGAGTCAATATTATATAGTAGAAGCAGTGCGACCGCACCGGGCGCGGTTGTCGGGGGCGCTCAAATTAACCAAAACACTACCACCGGGCACCGGTCACAGACTCGTTATTGACCGACGATCGATCGGATTTGAACCAGAATCGCGAGATCGCTAGGCTCGCTCCTTGTACCTAGGTTCATAATAGACAATATTCAGAGTAAATATTTTCTACGTAAGTCAACCAAGCTGCTATTTTTCTATGAATGGTCAAAAGAAAATCTATCCTACCCGTGACAGGGTGCTAAATTCTCTTTAGCATCCAACCCACGGAGTAACGGACAGAGGGTAAGCTTCATACAACTGCGCTATGATAGGTACACTACTACAAGCATGAGGCGCGTGTGTGCATGCAACAGGCGCGTGTGTGCATGCAACTGGCGCGATGGCGGCTTCGTCGCGTACGAAGAGAAACCGGTTTTTATTTGATAACAAAACTTTATGTTAGATTTAGAACTTACGTATGGCACGACAAAAAATAAAATGTAATTTGTAAAAAAAATATTATATCATAGTTACAAATAAAAAGTTGATCAACATTCTGTTTATTTAATGTTATCCTCCTGTGATAACCCTATCAAAATAGGTATAAATTTTGCATGCTCTTTAGAAGCTTAAACAAAACTAGTAATTGTTATTATTTCTCATCTGTACAACTTGTCATGTCAGTAGCGCAAGCACAGTGGCATTGTCTATCGCAACAGAGTAGTGCGAGCGGAATGGAGAACATTTTTTTAACGCGATTAGCAGAACAACTGGTATGTCAAGCGCGACTGATATCACTGTCGTGGTCCCTCAGATACACCTGTAGAAATTTTGGAGGTCTAATACTATTTATAATCACGGATAAACAACTGCATAGCATATGAACACGAAGGTTTTGTGGCTAGGGCGGCCTCTGTAAATGGTACACCACAGATCACCTGCACTCATGTCTCTCCTTGTCCTTTTAACCCATCTCACCATATCCAAGACCGCTTTTAGCAATCTAAAATTTCTGTATTTATGTCTGTAATTTATACAGTGTATATAATAAAGAGTAAGCTAGCTCGTGGCTAAGTAATAACAGCCGCACGGGTTGATTCATCAGGTTAACCTACGCTTGCCGGGTTTGGTCCGTGCATGGGTCACCTTCTTTTCATACTGAGACTCCTCCCTGACTCGGAAAGCATGTGAAGCCGTTCATCCCAGGTGTCATTCTTCTGGGATCTTTGACAGTCGTTACGGGTCATCGGAAACCAAATAGTCTTGACAAACAGTCTCACCAACTGGCAGTTACTGGGTTGTGGAGGCCAGATAGGCTGTGTGGTCGCTCCATGTAAAATACTGGTATTAAACTGCATCCGGTTAGACTGGAAGCCAACCCCAACGTAGTTGGGAAAAGGCTGGCAGATTGAATAAAGAGTAAGTAAATACACCCCAGAAAGGTTGCATTGCCGGTAGCCAGTGGCGGATCCAGGATTGTTGTTTGGGCTTGACCCTGCTAAGGGTAGGTTTTAGCAAAGTAAACACTGAAAAAACACACAATATTTTAGGACAATCACGTTAGTAAATATAAGTTACCTCAAAACTTCAAGGTCACTAAACTCCTCAATAGCGTTGTTTACTGTCAATTTATTATCTTCTAAAATGTCCATCACATCTCGGGAGTTCTCATCCAGTTTCTTCCACCAACTTTTACCTGAAAATTCATTCATGGTGCATTATAATCAAGTAAAATAGTAGTCAATCATTTACTGCATTCCATAATGTGTAGTTATGTGGTAACTAGATCATTATGGACCTAGTAGGACACAGCAAAATAGTAGGCGAGAGGCAGCTATAAACCTTAACTTTTCAGTCTTCTTAACTTTATCTAGTGTTACAAGATTTATTCCTAATATGTATGAATTTTCAAATAAATATTATTTCTGTAGTAATAATTATGCTGATGCTATCAATTATGTAATATTTTTTGTTTATTTAAATGCTGGAGATTGGCTCTCTAGAATAATATGATTTTCTCGATAATTTTTATTTTATTTTATCATCTTACATTTACCATTACAGGTTAACCCAATGCGATAAATGCGCTTATCATAAATTAACATCTGTAACAAATTACAAATTCATAATACACATACATTCCTTGTGAATTCATTCAGAGAACAATAGAATAAGTCCGTCTCACTCGCTATGAGGTTGAGCGTGCGGAGTGCACGCGTCAGGGGCGCCTCTCTTAAAAGGTTGGTACGAGCGCGCGGCTCCACTAGCAGTGGCGGCTGCCGTCGTCGCCACACGTACCTCTCCGGAACGCACAAACTCACCTGCTCTAAAATAACTGCATTCTGCACCTTCCCTCGTAGTAACTTAAATACATACGAGGTCAGTGCAAGATCCCTCCTCACCCTTAGCTCATTGTATCCTACCATACCCAAAATAAATAAGGTTGGATACATTAACGGGTAAAATGGATAGACCCCGTAATACCGCTTATATAAATACCTTATAAATTTATTTTTTGTACGCTCTCCAGCATGAGACTATATTTAGTTTCATGCGGAGCCCAGATGACTGCATTACATTCTAACTGGCTTCTCACCAGTGCATTATATAATGCTATAATAGCTTTAACATTTGTGAACCCTCGAACCGTACGAAGCATGAAACCTAAATTCCTATACGCTCTTTTACAGCTACGCATTATGTGATCACGAAAAGTTAAACCCGTGTTAAAGCCTACCCCTAAGTCCTTGACTTCTGTAACCCGTGCCATAGGCGAACCATCAATATGGTAGGTATGTAATATGGGGTTTTGTGCGCGAGAAAAAGTGATTGTCACATACTCCGAGCTATTGAACTGCAAGAGATTTTCCTTGCTCCAGCTCACTACCCTATCGATGTCCCTTTGTAGCCTGACACAGTCATCAGAGCTTTTTACCGCGAGGGACAATTTGAGGTCATCGGCAAACATCAAACACTCAGCGTCTTGGACTACCTCTGGTAAGTTGTTTACCATCAGAAGGAAGCCCAACGGGCCGAGGTTACTGCCTTGGCTTACTCTAATGCTACGGCTACACTCCTTGGTGTAGTTTGCGTTATCTAGCTATGCTATGGCTATGGTTTGTCAGTTTCGACATCAAAGTTTTAAAGTGGCGTGTTTAGAAACAGCAAAACTGAAACTACTATAGAAACTATCATAATATCCATACCTTTATCGCCCAACCCTTTGGGCAGAGGTGTTTATAGTACAACACACATTTCACTGCATATTCCACTTTTTCATTTATCATACAAAATAAGAAGTTTTGTACATGTTATTTTAATTCAGAGCAATAATTCCTAATAGTGTGGGTAGAAATCCTATTATACTATTAATGTTATAAACGCAAAAGTTTGTGAGGATGGATGGATGTTTGTAACTCTTTCACGCAAAAACTACTGAATGAATTTGGATAAAATTTGGCACATCAATCGTTTATAACCTGGATTAATACAGATTTTTATCCCAATATTCCCACGGGATCAAAGGAGGAAGATCAAACAAGGTAAACTTCTTTGCTGTTGAAATAAATAAAGCTTTAAATTAACCCAGATACTGACTTACAAGTTTGTTTTGGGCCTTGCAAAAAGCCCATTGCAATATCCAGGTCAAAATGTTGCTGGCATAGGGTATCAACTTAAGTGACAACTAAAAATACATTATAATGTAATGTTGCTCATGCGGGTGATTATGATCTGACTCAAAGTTCCTGACCGCAGGCGGTAACTAAGATTTTATGATAAAAGAAATTAAGTTGATAAAAAACATAAGACAAGATACAAGTGAACTCACGTCTAGGTTCTTCAATTTCAGTATTGTCATTCAACACAGATCTGCCGTTCAACGGGGACAGTGCAAATGACTCCATGTTCTTCTCTTTGAACTGGTCTGCGAGTGATGTGAGCCTGCCAGAAGCCGTGGACAGGGCAGGGGAGCATAGACTACGGCTGCCACGGGTTGTCTTGCGTTTTGGCGTGGTAACACCGCCCTGGGAACGCGCAGGGGACGTAGTTTTTGGCATTTTTACTGCTTTTTGTCACCTGAAATTGTAGTTGAAGTTTAATTGTCGAGTTTGGTATAATAATTTATGTACAATAGCGTGGATATAATGCAAGCAATAGACTTGGATACTATAAGCTAAGGTTCTCGACACAAGTGACTTAGTAAATATTCGTAAGTCACACTGTTCGTGTTTAAGGAAATGAGGATTTGTGACCTTCTAAATGGATGAAAACGAGTAGTTTAAACAGAGAGCTTTTCTAAAAAGGGACAGATGCGAAGGAGAAAATTTAAGCACGCTACAATAAATAGTTAATAGCTGATCACCTTTGAAAGAAAAGTAGCACATAACCAGTATTAAATACGCTGCACAATACACAGAATTGAGTAAATATTCGTCATTATTTTCAATTAATCACAACAAAACAAAACAAACTTCCATCAAACAAACAAAACCGTTTCTTTTCTGACTGAACGATGAACTTTTAAAAAATGTCACGCCGCACGCTCCGTTCCTTTACATGTACTATTTTCATACCAAGCAACTAAATAAGTTACAATAAAAAATAATAACTGTTATGCCTAATAAATATTATTATAAAAGTACGATAATGTTCTGGTTCAATGTATTTTTTTTTCTTTGTTTATTTTTAAAGAGTTGCGAATAAGAAATAAAATGTGAACCACGACCATGAATTGGAACGGAACGTGTTATTACGTTCCATTCATGAATAAAGCGTGAACGAATCGTGCCTTCCTTGACCATCTTGTCAACCGTCACAGCTGTAGAGTTGGTCGATTATTACTCGTTAACCTGTAGAGCCTACTTAGCTCTGATAGTTTTCCTTTTAATTTCGTTATATATACTACTGCTGTGAATTTTTTCACAAGTCTAAGTGCAACCATTTAGCTTGAAGGGGGGGGGGACACACACACACACTTGACTCCAACAAAAAATTTCAGTTAAAAGCTTAATATTTCGCAAAAGGATCCCTGAATCCAAAACTAGTTATGACAAACTTCAATATTTTTGAAAGACCTTTCTAACGATACCCCACAACATGGTGTAGATGAGGGGAAAAAAAACATCCCTCACTTTATGTGTAGGGGAGGTACCCTAAAAAAATATATTTTTCTTGATTTTATTTTACCACTTTGTCGGCATGCTTAATATGTATACATATGCCAAATTACAGCTTTCTAGTACTAACCGTCTCTGAGTTAAGCCGCGGACAGCCAGACGGACAAACAGACGGACAGACAGACAGACAGTCAGACGGACATGGCGAAACTATAAGGGTTCCTTGTTTACTACGGAACCCTAAAAATGATCAATACAACTCTGTAAGTTCATATAATCGCATTGTATGCTGATTGTTTAATCAGTTATGAAAAACTTAAAAGGAGCTTGGATTGTATTTAGTAGTATCTAGTACGTTCCATTATTCTTAAGTACTTTTAAAATGTGAAAACTTATTGATTGCAAATACGATTTAGATAACATTATCTTAAAAAAATATAATCAAAAATTTAAACGACAAAAAAAAGAGGAGGTTATAATATTATTGGAACTGCAATAAGTATAAATATGTATTCACATAATGATAATCTAATATGGCTCCCAAACAAATATACAAAATTGTTACATATATTAAGTATTATATGTTTGCCCACGCATTTCTCCGAAACTATGAATCGGATCGTGAACATTTTTTATTGGCTTACACTTACTTCAAATTAGGGAACAGTGCAAGTTTCATCAAAATCGGTTCAGTACTTTTCAAGATTATGGTCATATAAGTGTGATGGCCTGGCTTAATGATACGAGATATGGGTGTAGGGTAAAAGGGAAAATATCTCAAAACCTTGGGCTACCACAATTATAAAATGAAAAAAAAAAAAAATACGACTTCCGAAAAATAACATTAAAAGTGAAAAATAACTTTAATTTCGGAAGTCCAAACACACCAACTTCCGAAATTAACGTAATTTTTTTGTTTTTTTTTTCAAAGCCGGTTATTTTTTTTCTACAAATATATAGGTATTTATGACAACGAGACGATCAAAAGCATCAACAACAAACAACCATTCCATAAACAACCTAAACCAACCCCGCGTCATTATTGACGCGGGCTTTGCTCTGTGCTCTGTGAAGGTACTTTGTTGGCCTTAAATGAGTATATAAAAGGTATAAATAAATTCACTTGGAATCTATTTGGCCCGTCCTCGGCTTTACCCGAGAGCTGCGGAAGCTGCCTATGAATTACCGTCGTCTGGGATAGCTCATAAAATAGATCTAGGATGAAGAGGGCTTAGTTCTAAGCTCGGGACTTATGTCACTACGGAAAACCTATAGACTTTCACTTTTCCTGATTTCTAAGGTATAAATAAACTATAAAGGCGTAAAACGTAGAACCTTTTTTGGGTATCTACTTTTACCTGAGTGAGTTCCTGAAAAAGTGGGCTATAAGTTATTGTTTTTTTTTAAAAGGTACTTATGTAGCGAAATAAAAATGTAAATTCACCACTTTAACAAGTATAATAATTTATCAATATTTAAAAAAAGGAATCGCATCAAAAAAATGAACGTACAAGAAACGTGTTTTTTTGTTCGTGTGCGATTTCGACTCACACTTGGCCGTTTTTTTTTATATTTTGCTAAAATGTGCTAGCTGTAGAAAAGGATTGTCATTTCTAGTGTGTAACAGCAGTGCAGGATCAGATATTCCAAGAATCCAAGTCACGATAGACAAACAAAGAAACCAAAATTCCTTGTAAAATTACGTGAAACTATTTGCAATATGCAGTGGAACACATCCTCCAAGTCTTATTGTAGAAGACATTTTCTTTTACGATATAATTGTAGGACACAAAGGGGAAATGTCTGGAATACAATCTAAGTTAACTGTTAAAACTACTTTTAAATACAATATCAAGTACAAAATCACGATTGGTTTTATAAAGTTCCTTTGTACGACAGTTGCAGTGCAGTTTCAATTTTTAATCAAGGGTACATACGGTTGAATTCTTTGGACATTGAATTTTTATAAACGCGAAATATACTGTGCAGCTTTTTTGTTCGTTGTTTACTAGCCGCCATGTTGGTCAGTGTCGGCCAGTTATATTATAAGCAGTGGTGTGCCAGATTGTAAAAAAATGTGATCCGCGGATACGGATACGGATATGGATCATGAGGGTCGAGATCCGCGAATACGGATACGGATCTCAATTTTGTTCAGTTTCAGCAGGAATTATTTATGATCCTCATTGTAATAGATTTTTGGGGGAAAAAGCTGCTAAGTTACTCGTTTGTTCTTGAAAATAACATTGTTTTGACTACGGAGGACGTCGAAGAGTCCGCGAGCCCTTTTGACTCGTGCCTAAAAACCGCTTACGACGCGAGCGGAGCGAGCGCTGCGAATGGCGAGACGAGCTCCGAGGCGAGCCCCGAGCGCACCGATTACATACGTGCGTCTCGTGGTTCACTTTGCGGCTCGTGTCTCCGCTCGCGCGAGAGTGTAGGCATAAGCTAGCCCGCACGAGTGAGAGTTGTCACCGTGACTGATTTTTAGGGTTCCGTAGTAAACAAGGAACCCTTATAGTTTCGCCATGTCCATCTGTCTGTCTGTCCGTCTGTCTGTCCGCGGCTTAGCTCAGAGACGGTTAGTACTAGAAAGCTGTAATTTGGCATATGTATACATATTAATCCTGCCGACAAAGTGGTAAAATTAAATCAAGAAAAATACATTTTTTTAGGGTACCTCCCCTACACTTAAAGTGGGGATGTTTTTTTTTTCCTCGTCTAACTCATGTTGTGGGGTATCGTTAGAAAGGTCGTTTAAAAATATTGTGAGTTTGTGGAAACCATAATTTTTTGTAAGAGTCAAGTGTCCCCCCCTGCCAGCTAAATGGATGTAGGTAGTTGGATTTGTGAAAAAATTCACAGCAGTAGTATATATAACAAAAATTAAAAGGAAAACTATCAGACCTAAGTAGGCTGTACAGGTTAACGAATAATAATCAACCAACTTAAATTTGCGGTTTGAAAAACATGATCTCCCATATATTCCGTATGGGAGAACATGTTTTTCAACTACCATGTTAAGTTTGTTCTTGGGATAAATTCATCCCAACTAATCGGAACCCTTCATTATGCGTGGTCCGACGCGCACTTGACCGGTTTTTTTCTCTTCTTAATTTGTAGTAATTGTTTCAAGACATTTGTTCTCTTATTTTTATTTTTATAATCTAACATGCTGAACGCAAAATGGATGTGAGTTTGCAAACTCGTATTTGGGCTCATTGATGATGAAGAGGGTCTGGTGATGAATTAGGAAAGAGAAAAGTTTGTGTCGGAGGTTTTTAAAATTTTAATATAATTCACTTGTCGAACTATCAACTATGGAGGACGTCGAAGAGTCCGTAAGCCCCTTTGACTCGTGCCCAAAAACCGCTTCCGATGCGAGCGCTGCGAATGACGAGACGAGCTCCGAGGCGAGCCACGAGCGCACCGATTACATACGTGCGTCTCGTGGTTCACCTTGCAGCTCGTGTCGCCGCTCGCGCGAGATTGTAAATGAGGCATAAGCTAGCCCGCACGAGTGAGACTTGTCGCCGTGTCTGATTTTTCACTCTTCTACGGTCTGTGGATAATGTATGGAGATGCGCGCGCGTTTTTGTTTTTGGGTGGTATACAAAAATGAACTCAGCAGAAAATCTTCGAAAATTCAATGACATATTTCACCTTCTATGTAGCTTACTATATCCCCCGACAAAGGGGATGATAAACGTTGCAATGTCGTTCCTTCTCATTGTATTGAGTCCAGTCTCTTTGTGACTTATACGAGATTGGCTCAGTGCTCCCGAAAAGAAACGCGTTCTCATGACTATGTGAGCGCTAAGATTACTTTTCATTTCTATCTTAAATATTAATTTATCTGTCGTTGCTTCATTTTTAATTCTTTTTTCCTATTGTGGTATACTAATCTTATTCTAAGTGCATCGTCTTCACATATAACTAATTTGCCTATACAAAATATTGTAAAACATTTTAAAAGAGTAACGGTGGAGTTTCTTGTCCATTCTTCTCCGTACGAAAACTACCTTTTGGAAGGGGCGACTAGAATCATTTTTTATTTTTGTAAATTTTGTCGTTCAAAAGTGCCTTACATTTGACTTTGACTTTGACATTTCACCATAATAATAAGGGTGATTTTCCTTTGTTTTTGCGAAAAGACTTCAAAATTTAAAACAATTTGCGATTCGCTGCCGTGTCTCAGTGAATTTCGTAACAATAACATTTTCCGGAGCGGGTGAAGCGTTAAACATGTATATTTATTACTTGTTGTTTAGTTTAGTGGTGATAATTTAGACTTGGCTAGGTTCTGAGGGTGATCTGTCAGTGGGGAAATTGGATTTTAAGTGGGAAGTTGCATTGAGGTCGTTTTTGTGTTCTTATTTGATAGATTGCGCGTTTCTTGAAAGCGTATAAGTTTGGCTAGTGCCCAAGACTTGTACCCATTAAATGCTTGAAAAAGTTTGTATTATGTGTACGTCTAGGTATCTTATAACTTTAATGTTGAAGCCTTTTTAAGTGCTTGTTGGTTCTGTTTGAACTTGAAGCTGAACCTGAACACATTGTGGTACGTACAGTGTGTTCAGAGATATCATGAACCCTTTTTTGATCTTACTGTAGAATCGGTTTGTACCTACTGTTTATTATTCATTAATTAGGTATCCAGAAGATGAAAGGCCTTTGTTCTAAAAAAGAGTTTGAGCGTAAATCTGTGTAGGTGGGAATAAAACATAAGAGTGGGTGTATTAAAAAGGTTTATTATTTAGAGCGCTCTCCCGAACAAACCTAATTTTTTTAACAAAATCCTCCTAGCCCTAATCAACTACAATCCTATTACGGACCTTAATTACGGCATTTCCATACAAACTCGTTGGAACCTTAGAATTAAATCATTAGATTTGCCCTCACCGTACTTATGTCGCGAAAAAAGTGTCCACTCTGAGTCGTACACATTTCGTTTAAGGTGTTTCCATGGCGACTGCGACATTTGTTGTCAGAGGTGTCAAAACAAAACAGAAACAAGTCCATCTTTCGACGCGATAGCGCGAATCTAACGATTTAAATCTTTGGTTTGTAATTTGTTCATTACGCACTCAAATTCGGTGATTGATGACATGTGACAGGACAGGGTACATAGATCTATAATTAATCTCAATAGCCTGTATCTGATAGACATGTATTCGAGAACGTGGATCGAATGAAAATTTGTTTGTGACGTTTTGTTTTTCAAATAAGGAGCTTTTATTGAATTAACATAACATAGAAGAGTAAACAGAGGTGTAGATGTTTAGTTATGGCTAGTTTCTTTACATTTATTTCTTTTGTGTTCTTAATTTGAAATTGGCGGTTGTTTGTTAGTTCGGCGGTAGTTTTTTCAGGTACTCTGAGTAAAAATAAATAAATAGTAGTTTATATTAACGCCAAGTTTTACCAAGTACCTAGCAATTTTTATCGTCTCAAGACATTTAAATTTTTCATAACTTTAGCAATGTTTTTAATTTTCTGGGAAACAATCACATGCTCGGATAAACACAAAGGAATAAACATGAAACACGTGTAAGGAACTCAGTTCCATCAATTTTATTTTAGCGAAACTGCAGCATATTATATTGGGTCACCACCTATGAAATTGGCGTATGTTCTCACAAATAGAGAACCTCGTCACTTCTATGATTTAAAATATTCATCAATTGCTTGGTATTTTATAGAATAATGACCATCATAGACAACTACCAATAGTAAAAAAACCTTATTACTTATAGTTTTATAAACATAAAAAATACCTTAAAAATGACTCCTCATTTTGTTAGCAGAAATGACCACTATTTGTTTTAACTTAGCCAAAAAATATTTTTGTCGCTTAATCTAAGTGGCATATTACGTTAACTTAGTTTTTAAACATTACTGCATAAAAGTTTTAAAACATTCCTGTTCATGGCTGTTATTTATATTAAGAAAATGTTAGTATGAAAAATGCAACTTCTTTAAAATTCGCCATACAAAACGCTGATTTCATAGATGGGGACCTAATATATACAATTTAGAAAGAAAAGCAGGTTTATTTGTCAAAGAAACTCGTGCATACAAAAAGATAATCAACTCGGGTAATCAGAAAAATAAAACAAAGTAGATCTACATAATCAAGAGGACAGAACAGAAATAGTCGGCAGCTGCACGTCACGACTGTGACAAGAAGGCTTCCACTCAGCATGTTGCTGTGACGGGGTACAGCGCTGATTTTCTTTCTTAATATTATCGCGCGTGCATTTTTATGAAATGTTTATTTTATGTTGAAAGACAAAACAAAAAACAAAAAAGTATAATAATGTGTTAAGTATGTCGTTTTTACGATATTAAATGAAAAAAAATATCATACTAAAATACAAAAACCTGTGTTTTGTAAAAAACTTACGACGCAATAATGTCTGCTACGCGGCTACGCCATGCATGCTACGCGGCTACGCCATGCATGCTACGATGGCGTAGCTCTTTGTCGTGCCAAGCGTAGCAGACGTCTACGAAGGCGTAGCCGGAGAAAGACGAACATATATGCTTTCTCTAAAATTATGAAATATTAACGTTAGTATTTTACTTATCTGAGCGTCAAAAATCAGTTTAGAAACGAAATTGTCTGTAAATGCTTTATTATCTTAAATATGATTCACTCGAGACTGAATGGAAAATCAACTAAAAGTTTAAATTGCTTCTCTGGGGCATTATTTTTACATTATTTATCTAATTCACGGTCCGATAGTTCGGTTGTCTGATTGATGTTGAACGAAAGTGTTTTTCTTCTAAAGCATTTTATAAAATTGTAATTTATTTTAAATTAGAAATCATGTAGGGTTAGGTTTATGTGAAATTAAATATTTTGAATTAAATATTGAATTTATCTATTCCAGACACAGCGGACGATTATCTACATCTAGACTGTATAATTGTATATTAGCATAACATCACGCCTTGTTTCCCCAACGGGTTAGGCAGAGGTGTACCTAGAGTACACTCACATTTCGCCAGTTATGTTTAAGTCCGGGGCAAGCATATTGCTAAAGTCCGGTCGCGAAGCAGAAAGAATTTCGTACAATGACCCCTCATTACTTATCTCTATCGCTCGCGCACAAATGTATTGCCGTCGCGCTCGCGCATTAGAAGGACCTTCATACTTTATCACCCGACACAAATCCAGACTCCGGGCTGCTACTGAGAAATTCCTGACAGAAAACCCAATAAAACTTTAGAGGTATGATGATAACGTCGGGGTCACCAATTTAGAGGTATGAAAATCAGGGTGTAGAGTTCACTCATCCTCTATCGAAAAGGGAGGACTCTCCAACCAGACGAGTATCGTGTTTGGTGGGCAACTGCCCAACGATTGATGTCGGAAAGTTATATATATGTCGATCGCGTGGTAAACTCTAATTGCGCGATGCAGGATTATGTGTGATGTCAGGATTTTGTGTGACGTCTTTGATGCACATGTGGCGATGTAGATGCCGCCAAAACACTTTGCCTGGAAATCCAACCCAGGGCATCATGCTCAGCAGTAGCCCTTGCGACCAGTAGACTAGAGTTTATATAATAATAATAATACCAGCCTGTTACTGTCCCACTGCAGGGCAAAGGCCTCTTCTCATATAGAGAAGGCACGAGCATTGATCACCACGCTTGCTCAAGACGGGTTGGTGATTGCAGACTTATATTAACTATAAGTCCAGGTTTCCTCACGGTGTTTTCCTTCACCGATGTCAGTAATGTCCAAGATAAACTCAGAAAGTACATATGAATTGAAAAAATCACATTGGTACTTGCCCGGATTTGAACCCACAACCTCGTGCATGAGAGCCGAGGCCTTAACCACTGGGCCATCATGACGTTTATGAGTTTATATAAAACCACTTAAAATTACATTATTTCGAAGAAATAAAATGACTACTAATAAGTTACTAGTTATTTTAAAACTGCTTCATCCGTTTTTCTCTTGACCTCAATACTTTTTTAATTAAGGCTCTGTTTCCGTAGCCTCTACCGCTATCTGTTCAATTAGCTTTTACCTTGTATTATTACTTGTGACCATTTTTAAACAAATCGTAACTTTCTTCATACCCAGAATTCCCGCATTTCTATCTATTTAGTGCATAATGTCCCACAGTGGTGGCCCAGTGGAGCAGTGGTGGCCCAGTGGAATACTGAATTTAACTTACAGACTACACATGGCCCTACCAACTCAGATGTAGAAATAGCTTAGGAATTTGAAAACTTTTTTGCTAATATTCCCCTTAAAATTACGGAAACTTTAAATTCCTCACCCACGCTTTCTGCTGCCTTACTTAGAAAAAATGTAAAGTCATGCACTTTGGAGCTGAGGTTTCAGCATACAAACCCCCAGGCTGTTATAAAAGCTTTTAAAGATCTTAAAATTAAATCAACAGAAGATCTATGGGGAATGTCTGTAAAAGTCTGTAGATCTATCATCGAAACCATTGCGCCTTATTTAGCTTTCATATTTAACACCAGTGTAGACCAAGGAGTCTTTCCGGATCTCATGAAACACAGTAAAGTACGTCCTTTGTTCAAATCCGGTGATAGTAAGGAACCCAACAATTATAGGCCTGTGTCAATTCTGCCAGTTCTCAGCAAGGTGTTTGAAAAGTTGATGCTCAATCAAATGTTACGTCACTTTAATAAGAATTCCATCTTTCATGAACAACAGTACGGTTTCACCAAAGGGCGTTGTACCACTGATGCTGGTGTCACCCTCATAAAGAACATTTTTAACGCCTGGGAAGAAGCACAAGATGTCATTGGAATCTTTTGCGACCTCTCGAAGGCGTTCGATTACGTAGACCATGAGACACTGCTGCTGAAACTGGAGCACTATGGGATTAGGAATACAGCTCTTGATTTACTAAGATCATACCTAAAAGATAGAAAAGTTAAAGTTCAAGTAAACGGCTTAAACTCATTGGGGTCTGAAATGGCAATGGGGGTCTGAAAACCTCGGGGTTCGATATTGGGTCCATTCTTCTTTTTAGTTTATATTAATGATTTACCACAATTACTTCAAAATCAACCTACTATGGTGTTATTTGCAGATGACACATCGTTGATCTTTAAAATAAACCGACGGTCACAAAATCTAGGCGACGTTAACAGCTCTATTATTCAAGTCCAAGACTGGTTTACGGTAAATAATTTGGTACTAAATAAAAATAAAAAAACAAATGCATTAGATTTAAATTACCTAATGTAAGAAGTAGCAAATGTGACATCGTATTGAATGGAGAAAAACTAGAATTTATTAATCAAACGGTTTTCCTAGGAATCACGCTGGACGAGAAATTACAATGGGGACCTCATATAATATCTCTTGCGGGGTGGCTAAGCTCGGCCGCTTATGCTGTTAGAAAGATACGACAGTTAACAGATGTAGAAACCGCGCGTTTGGTCTATTTTAGCTACTTCCACAGTATTATGTCGTATGGCATTTTACTGTGGGGTCGGGCTGCTGACATTGAATCCATCTTTATTTTACAAAAGAGAGCTGTCAGAGCCATTTATAATCTACATCGTCGCGAATCTCTCAGGGAACTATTTAAAAAGATTTATATTATGACGGTACCTTGCCAATTCATTTATGAAAATATTATGTAATTATAATATTACATAATTTTAATACTAGAAATAAAGATAAGATACATCAACCATTTTTCAGATTATCTAAAGTATCATCATTTATCATCTTTTATGGGGTACTGTATTAAATGTTACAATAAAATACCTTGTGATATATTACAATTAAATGAAAGAAAATTTAAAACTCATATTAAAAGTACACTCTGTAAACAAGCATATTACAAGTTAGAGGATTATATCCAAGATAAGAATGCTTGGAAACATGCTGGTCCTGCTCCATAGGACAATTTAGAGTCTAGACAAAATCAAACTGGTTGCTTATTTAATTATGTATTTGTTATTTTTTATAACACTGATTTTACATTCTGTGATTTCTTGAACTCACACACTGACTTATTAGTATTATTTGTTAAAATGTTAGGAATATCGTATAATTTTACAATGTTTGTAAATATGTGAGCACCATGTATCTATCACATATTTAATTTATCTGTAATTGCTTTATTTTTCATTCTTTTTTACCTATCGTGGTATAGTAATCTTATTCTGGATGCATCGTCTTCACATATAATTATATGATTAATGTATACAAAATATTGTAAAAGACATTTTAAAAGAGTAACGGTGGAGTTTCTAGCCCATTCTTCTCCATACGAAAACTACCATTTGGAAGGGGCGATTAGAATCAATTCTATTTTTTGTAAAATTGACGTTCATAAGTGCCTTTTATGTGTCTAATTGAAATAAATTGTTTGACTTTGACTTTGAACAGTCGTGGCCCATTGATAACAGCCACTGCTAACGGGTTGTAGGTCGTGGGTTTAATATTTTCATGACCACTGATCTCAAAATGATCCACTCCCTCTCACAGAGCGGAGGCCGGTATCCCAGCAGTGGGAACATTAAAAGGCTGAATATGCCTCACTGTATGATGTGGGTAAAGACCTTCCTTTTCCACAAACGTCTGCCCACTGTCACTTATCCGCATTTATTAAGACGCACTTATCTTCCAAATAAATACTTATAATTTCGATGAACTCCAGCAAAAATAAACCTTGCAGCCATTGTATCTAAAAAATGAGTGTTCCCACTAAAATATTACTTTACACGACCCGTTAACGTGAAAAATATTCAAGTCACGGATTCGAACGACGCCAAATTTATATCTCTTTTCATCCGAGCAATTTGTTGTGTGTACTGGAGAGGCAGACGTGTGAAATATCAACTGTCTTTCGGCTTACGGATGAGCGGAAGACAGTTATTTGTCAACGACAACTTCTTAGGAAATGGTGTAAACGATCGACTGATAATATTTTTTTGAGGGGTTGATACAGGATTTTTTGTAGGTAAACTGTTCCTATAGGTCTCTCCAGGGCTTTGGAACTGTGCTATTAGGAAACTCGAAAAAGTTTACGAGGACTTACCCGACGGGTTCACTCTAATCTGGGTGATTTTTTTCTCAAAAGAGCATCTCAGACATTACCCTGCATAGTACCCTTATATGGGGGGTGACCAAGATTATATCTGGACTTTAAAAGTCACTGACCTCTGAGTTTGTTTCGGTCTTTTTTCTCAGAGTAGTCGAGTAGGAAACCGACCTCATCTAGTTTAAAAAAACATTATTTGTTTTTAACGTGTAGGTAAATTCAAATTCAAAAGTCATTTATTCAAACTAGGCTGAGAATCAGCACTTTTCGAACGTCTTAATTACATAAGACAGTCCCCCAAAACGCCTACCCTTCACCACTTCCTAGTGCGTTAGCTGGGAAGAAGAAGTGGCGCAACAAACTCCCCAGCGGCACAGCTGTCTGTTCAGTTAGAAGAATAAAAAAAAAAGATTCTATATAATAGTATTCAAAATAATTTACATTACGCAACACAAAACATAATTTAAATTATTAGCCATATGTTAGCTAGCACACGCCAATATACCAGACAAAATCATCGAGAACAGCTATGCTCAGGCAGAAATAAAAAATTAAACGTAAACAGAACTTAATATCTAAATAAAACCCTCCAGGCATAAAGGGCGTGCCCGCTTTCATATAGTTGTAACTGGTAAAAGTGTTGAACCAATTTACAGAAATAAATATCATTTATCATGTATGTATCTTCTTTGCACAGCAAAACTTTTTCAGTTGTGCCTCCACAGTTGTTGTCCATATGACATATCACAATCTACAGTCTCTCTCTCTCTCTAATGATAAAACTCCCGAAGAGGGTTCTCCAGACATTTTATAGTAATTACACGAACAATTTCGTATGGTAAATCCTAATGCTACTGCTGCTTTAGGTACTGAAAAAGGTTCGGTAAAACGATTCGGCTTCAGATAAAAATGGGTCCTAATACAAATTAAAACCATTCTAGCATTCCAGGGCGATTAGTCGCAATAATGTTTAATTAGAATTTTAATCGAGCTAAACAATATTCAACGATAATCAACATTCAAATAAGAAATTCCTCTTAAATTCTAAAGTTACATAAAAGTCTCAAAACGCGATAAAAATCGCACGCACGTACGATCATAACATTGGTCGTCCTGAAGAGTAACGTAAAATAGAATTAATTTTCTACTAGAGAACGTTGAGATTCGCTTACGTGGATCGTGGAATGACTTCATAAGAGGGAAAAAGATTTTCTCTAATAGCTTTCTTTGGATTCAGCTGCGACGTGGACATTATTTTGCTCGTCTTTCTTCAGGAGATTATCTGCCTGTTTCTTACCCATCATTCCTAGTTAAAATGATACATCTATCTTCACTATAATAATACATCTACATTTATAGTTTAGGAAGTGTTTATAGACATTTACAAATTCATATACGTTTCGGAATAAGAGTCGTTTTGCTACCAGGGAATTCATCGATTCAATCGATTTAGATTGCACCGTCGCGTTGCGCCTGTCTACGGGATTTTTAAAACATAGTGAAGTTTTAAGGCTTAGTTTAAAAAATACTGTTTTTGATTAAAAGTGGGTGTATTTCCATAACACATAAACACACCAAACACAGTAAAAAAAACATTCAAAAACAGTCTACTCATAGTAAACATCACACAGACTTTATTCCACCTAATAACCGTCGCGGGCCGCTAATATTCTCCACAATCGCTATAAGCTCGCCGTATCATCGTTACTAATTTTTCATATCTTTTGAAGTCTTATCAAAAGCTGCTTTAAGCTGCTTTAAGATTAGAGTACGCTCGTAAGCTACGGGAACCGCAATATAATTTTATTTAGGGAGATTAGTGGCTATTACTAAATATCGACGGTTCTTTGAAAGATGTTGTCCATTTTTGTTACAAAGGGATTAGGTTCTCTCTGCTTTTGGGATTAGTCTATGTTCAATTAGGTGCTGAAGTACATTTTTGTGTTTTAAAGATTAGTAGAAAACCCCGCTTTTCTCTTTGGTTTTTTTGTTTATTCTTTGTAGTTTTCATAACAAACATAACATTATGTTTCTACTAGCTTACGCCCGCGGTTTCGCCCCCGTGGAGGTAGGAAATTTATAATCCCGTACGTACGGTACGTACTACCGGGATAAAAAGTATGTGTTAATCCAAGGTATAAACTATCTGTGTGCCAAATTTCATCCAAATCCGTGCAGCTGTTTTTACGTGATTGAGTAACAAACATCCAAAAATACAAACGTTCGGATTTATATTAGTATATAATACAGTAAAGTAGGATATATATAATATAATTATGTCGCAATGGAGTCGTATCAAGTACGCTAGCGCCATCAGGTGGCGCTTGATGGAGTTGGTGGGGCGCGCGCTATCGATTCTTGACTTCACTTCTCGGTTGGCGGGTGGCGCGTGCGATCATTGAACCATCGCGCGTTCTGCTATACGTACCTCCTTAGCTATACGTGCCTGTGTTGTGTTTTTATCTACTGTGTTAATAACCGTTGGATTGGAATTATAGTTTGATTGAGTATACGAATCTGTTTTGTTTATCCAACACTACCCACCGACGCTCATAGTTAAGAGGACCAACGATGAGTGCTAATGATGTTGGAGTCCGTCCTCCTCCGTCATATATACAGGGTGATAAAGAAATTGCGTGCCATAGCTTCAGGGTGAGTTCAGAGTCGATAAAGGAACCAGTAAAAAAAAAAAAACCTTTAAAAAAAGTAAAAAAAAAACCTAAAATTATTATAAGATGAACCTAATTTAATACCTACTAATTAAATAGCAATCATTTAGAATTTTAAAATAAGTTTTTATTTTGCTTAAATGCTAATAAATAATTTCCTAGAGTTACCTACCTACTATCGAAGGCAATTAAAGTAATCTAAAAAAAAAAAAAATGGTAGGTACTAAATTAGGTTGATCTTCCAATTTTGTTATTTTTTTTCTGGTTTCCTTTATCGATACTGAACCTACCCCTATCCTATGGCACGCAATTTCTACAACACCCAGTATATATAAAAGGATTTCTCAAAGAGTTAGTTGTTGTTTGCATGTAATTGGGACGAACCTATTGCTAATTAACCAGTCATAAACTAAGACTACCTGACTGCGTCGTTGGTCTGGTGGTAGCAAGCACTACTGCTGAGGATGAGGTCCTGGGTTCGATCACTGGGTCGGGCAAACTGTTATTGGGTTTTTCCATCTGGAATTGCTCAGTAGCAGTCCGGAGTCTGGGGCCTTACTCCCGAAAGCATCGAGTTCTGAATCAATCGAATTCTATTCGAATTCAATACCGATTCATACTCTTGAATCTGACACTAGCGCACGATCGTGCGGTGGTTCAAAGCGAAACTAATTTCGATCGAGAGATTCGTTAGGATCGAAAAGTACGTACTCCACACGCCATCTGACAGTTGATTATCGAGTTGTTGAATCGAAACTAAACGTCAAATTACACGATAGCAAAGAAGCTGCTTTATTCGGATCGAGTGAGGTTTTTTAGTGTCATTTACTGCTATATATCTTCAAATTCATTATTATTATGGCTCGCCTTGCGTTGTTTTTCAATGTTCTTGTGGAAGCATATCGTATGGGTATTCGTGCAAGAAGAAATATGCAAAGAATTAATCGTTATATCACCCGGGGTATGGAAATGGATTCGGAAGAATTTCGGAGAAATTATCTTTTGTCGAAGGAGTTGTTTGATGTGTTGGTAGAAGATTTAACACCATACAAGAAGAAACCAACTAGACGAAGTAACGTATCAAAATATATGTATGTTTTAACCAAACTAGACAGTACACCATTATCATTCATTCGGATAGCATAAATATTTACTCTATCTCAACTGTGTTTAACTTACTTTTGCCCATGATTTATAGTCTTTTGTTGCGCCACCCAAGGAATTTAATAAAATTGTGACCTCTTCCCTTTTTTGTTTGTCTGTTGGCGAGCTTGTTCATAATTATATAAATTGAAACTAAATAACTAAACTCTTATAGCAGTAGACACACAACCTTTGAACAACAGCGCTCTTTGCATAAGATTTGACACTTGTCAGCAGTTCGGTTATACTTTATTTCCCAAAAATAATAAAAAATCATATGTTTTTTCATAACTTTTTGTTTGTTAAGTGTAAATAAAGGAATAGGGTATCGTTTTTTACGTGGGAAAGTTATAGAGAAGTAAAAACATTCAATTCCCAACCAAAGACTTATATATAGCACTTCACGGTGACGTAATCCACTGGATACGGCTAACGACGCTGATAAGATTCGAACGTTATGTCGATCTTGGTTTACGATTCGAATTGGTTCGGGAGTAAGGTTTTAAATCGAGTTCGGATCAGGGGCCTTACTCCCGAAAACGATTCGATTTTGATTTGGGGTTTGATTCGAACTCGCTTCCGATCCGAACTCGATTTAAAACCTTACTCCGGAACCAATTCGAATCGTAAACCAAGATCGACATAACGTTCGAATCATATCAGCGTCGTTAGTCGTATCCGGACGTCACCGCCAAATGCTATAAGTCTTTGGTTAGTAATTGAATGTTTTAACTTCTCTATCACTTTCCCACGTAAAAAACGATACCTTAGTCCTTTATTTACACATAACAAACAAAAACTTTTGAAAAAACATGATTATTTTATAATTTTTGGGAAAAAATGTGTAACCGAACTGCTGTCAAGTGACAAATATTATACTAAGAGCGCTGTTGTTAAGTTTATTTGTGTGTCTGCTGCTATAAGAGTTAATTATTTAATTTCAATTCATATCTTCACAAGCTCGCCAACAGACAAAACAAAAATAGGAAGACGTCGTAATATTATTAAAATCCTTGGGTACAACAAAAGACTAGTCATGGGCAAAAGTAAGTTAAACACAGTTGAGATAGCGTAAATATTTATGCTATCCGAATGAATGGTAATGGTGAACTGTCTTGTTTGGTTAAAACATACATATAATTTGAAATGGCACCTCGTCTGGTTGGTTTCTTCTTGTATGGTGTTAAATCGTCTACCAATACATCAAACAACTCCTTCGACAAAAGAATTTCTCTGAAATTCTTCCGAAGCCATTTCCATACCCGGGTGATATAACGATTAATCCTTTGCATATTTCTTCTTGCACGAATAACCATACGATTTGCTTCATCAAGAACATTGAAAAACAACGCAAGGCGAGCCATAATAATAATGAATTTGAAGAAATATAGCAGTAAATTACACTAAAAAACTTTACTCGATCTGAAAAAAGTAGCTTCTTTGCTATCGTGTAATTTGACGTTTAGTTTCGATCCAACAACTCGATAATCAACTGTCAGATGGCGTGTGGAGTACGTACTTTTCGATCCTAACGAATCTCTCGATCGAAATTAGTTTCGCTTTGAACCACCGCACGATCGTGCGCTAGTGTCAGATTCAAGAGTATGAATCGGTATTGAATTCGAATAGAATTCGATTGATTCAGAACTCGAAGCTGTCGGGAGTAAGGCCCCAGAAGCGAGTTCGAATCGAAAACCAAATCAAACATGTTACATGGGACTTAAACGTAACTGGCGAAATGTGGGTGTACTACAGGTACACCACTGCCTTACCCTTCGGGGATTACAGGCGTGATGTTATGTAAGAAAGAAAAGAAGGAAAAAAAGGCAAATAGGTATACGTAGTGTTTCCGTAATGATATTCAGCAATCGCGCGTGCGACCATTTATTCAACGATGTGGTCGCAAAGATTTAAATCGTAGATTCACCCTACTGTGGTTTTTGTTTCGTATTCACACCTCTGACACACACAATGTCACAAAGAATTGACTTGATTGTCCGTCATGGAAACACCACTATTATTGTGTGACCTTACTCTTCTCAGAGTGGACACTTTTTCGGGCGACTTTGTATGGCGAGGGCAAATCTAACGATTTAAATCTTTGGATGGTCGTTTATTATTCCAAAATTTTTTGATACTCTTGTTTTTAGAGTTTCTCTACGTAAATGATTAATTGCAGTTTGAAATCACGTCCTCTCAGTCTCGCAAGACTTTTACACATAGCACGCATAGTATTTATCTCCGCGCCGATAGCGAGAGACGGCTGTACTAATCAAATTCGTGGCATGCCACATTTACCGGCAACGGCCGAAGCATCTCCTTGCTCTGTGGACCTCTATCTCTTGGCTTTTTAGTCATGCTGCTATATTTGATCTTCCTCTTCATCTTCTATAACTAATAATAAAGCTTTAAGTTTAATTTTTTCGTTGGAATTAACAGGAGATTGGTCAAAAAAATTGAGGGAGATTATAGGCTATTTAACACCACGCTACGACCCTTAGGAGCCGAGCAAAAAGAAAAAAGTCAGAAACAACGCTAAGTGAAAACGAAGTAATAGCGCGGGCGGGCGATGCGATGCGGCGCGTTAGGACGAAATTTCACACGGATGAAGTCGCGGGCAGAAGCTATCTTATATATGTCATAGGATGATTTGATAATTCGAATTTTCGCGAAAACCCTAGGGATTTTGCGGTAACATGGATAATTAGAAAATGGTGAAAACATTTCTGCGAGCAACTTGGTAGTAGCGCTAGAAGGCCGTTGCCGCGGCACCGCTCGCTCGACTCTCACGCGGTTGGTCACAGTTCTAACCTAACCTATTACACCCAGTTGCTCGCAGAAATGTTTTCACCATTTTCTTATTATCCTTGTTTTCGCGAAAATTCAAATTATCAAATGATCCTACGACATATACACTCATTCCTAATCCTATACAGAAACACCCCACTTTAGGCGCGGTTTCGGTATTCCGCGAATTTCAAATTTCGCGCTACAATAGGCGCTTTACGCAAATGCATTGATTGGTCCATTATTATTATTATTATCAGTCCATTTTATTATATTAATCGTATTATAAGTATTCGGCAAGCAATAAAAAACAGTGTTGTTTGCTACGAAAAACTTTTACAAGAACGCAAACAAAATGCTATTCAACAAACATTAGGTAACTATTTCCCATGTAGTCAGTAAAAACTTTTCTGTGACAATTAATAGGCTGACTTTGTTTCATTTTTGCAATAAAAGCACTTTTTATTTATCCGTGTGGTGCCGGACGTAAAGATTACTATCATCCCATTTCTTCCCGTGGGTGTCGTAAAAGGCGACTAAGGGACTCACTAGAGAATAGGCAGCAGCGTTCTCTATGCAATTTAACACCAAACTGCGATCGCCAACCCGCCTGCCAAGCGTGGCGATTACGGCAAACCCCCCCACTTGGGGGAGGCTATGTCCAGCAGTGGACGTCTTTCGGCTGAAATGATGATGATTTATTTATTTGGCTTGACATTTCATGATACCCCATTATACGCGAATTTCGCTTAACGCGGTTTTTCTACGGAACGCATCCCTCGCGTTAAGCAGGGTATTACTGTACAATGTTATACCACAGCACGTAATATTATGTTTATGAACGATGTCAGAATGAAATATTACCGTCATTTTAACGCGAAGTTGTGTTTATAATCAGGAATGAGGGAGCTAATCAGAATAACAATAAGCAGCGATGCTCTGAAGTCTGAAGCTGAGTGAATATGTAAGGCATGCACTCTCGTATGTTACGATTAAATTAATTCATGGGATAACCAAACACCTAGTTTCGAAGATATTGAATAATATTATGTACTGTAACGTATATATAAGCTTTATTAGGTACCTAAATTTAAACAGAGTGGGAAAATAAACGTATCGCAGTAAATAGCAGATTGTACCCCTTAGAAAGTAAAAAAACTACATGTTTAAACATTATTGTGAAATAATAAAGAAAGAAAGAAAGTAAGAAAAAGTATTTATTGAAACACGCACAGGAAATCACAAATTAAACTAAAAACACACTAAACATAAATAAAAAAGAAAAACAAAGTAAAATTAAAAATTAAAGCAGTCCTGTACGAGGCCAAAAGGCTCCTATCTCAGCATATCGCCTCGCTGGTATTCTGATAGGGGCCCGCAGTGATGACACGGAAAGATAGATACAAAAATATAAAACTTTTAATATGTAATAAAAAAAAAACAACCGACTTCCAAAAAAAAACACTAGAAAGTGAAAAATAACTTTAATTTCGGAAGTCAGTGTCTTTGGTTTTGAATTTTCGTTTTTTGCCACCGACTTTTTTTTTGTAAAAAGTTTTTATTTTTCACTTTTTAGTTGTGGTACCTACCCCACACAAATTCGAATACCACTACCTGCTATGTAAATAACAGTGACAGGAAGTTATCATCATATCATCCACATATAATAAGTGGGAAAAATACGTATTATTGAAGCTTACTCAAAAACTATCCAAGCAAAGTTAATAAAATTTATATGGGAAATCGGTCCACAGTTGATGGAGAAATTGACATACATAAAAAAAACATACATGCGCTACGAATATCGAAACTCCTCCTTTTTGGATGTCGGTGAAAAAGTGAATCCTTAAGGTAGTCTTTTTGGAGCAGTTGAAACTTTTAGGTAGGTATAGGCTAACAATTACGTAAAAAGAACGCAGTGTTACTTTACCGTCTAATTTTATAATTTATTGATTCAAAGGGTTTTTTCAAATTCAAATTCAAAATTATTTATTTTGGGACAGCTAGATCAAAAGGTTAGTACTAACCCTAACTGTACTAGGTTAGTTTAAGAACTTAGAAACTATTGCTAGCATTTGACGACACGTTTGGCGCAGTGGCTGAGCGATCGACTGCTGCGCAACGTGTCGCGGGTTCGATCCCCGCACGGAACAAATATTTGTATGATCTGCAAGTAGTTGTTCCGGGTCTGGATGTTAGTGTATGTGAGTTTCTATGTTTGTAAACGCACCCACGATACAAGAAGAAATTCTTAGTGTGGGGCAACGTTTAAAAAAAAAAAAAAAAAAAAAAAAAAAAAAAAAAAAAAAAAAAAAAAAAAAAATACAATTACAAAGGACACACCAATTCTACACACATGTGAGACGACTTTTTTCCGAATGACGGCATGAAAATCGTAAGTTTGAGCCTGCGCGAACATCTCGGAGGCACTACAGAAACGAGGAAGTCCCAACATCATCCTGAAAATGTTATTGTATTGGATACGCAGAGTGTCCAGGGATTTTTTGGTATAGACCACCCGTGTACAGACCCTGACAATACGCTTTAAATAGCGTGATCTTGACTTGGTCCGTACAGCGGGCGAATCTACGCGCCAGCATGTTACAACGGCCTGACAGAGCCTTGCGCTCCCTCTCTATTTCAACATCATCCTTAAGGTCGTCGGTAAGGTAATCTCCAAGGTACTTAAACTGCGACACCCTATCTAAGTTAACACTATTCAAAGTAATGGGTGGAACAGATTCAGGAAACTTACCGGCGGCCTTGAAGACCATGTACTGACTTTAAAAACGGCTACACAGATTTGGATGAAATTTGGCACATGAGTAAACCATGACCTGGGTTAGGACAAAGGATACTTTTTATCCCGATATTACAACAGGATCGAGACTTAAGCGGGTGAAACCGCGGGGCACAGTTAGTACTTTATAAAAGGGTAAAAATATATAATTATCTTCAAGCTCTGGGCAACCCAGCCCACGCTTACGCCTTCAGAAAAAAAACCCAGTTTATTTAAAGTTGGTATTGCATTTTTCCGTCATGAATAATTCATGTCATTCATATTTAACGACAAGTCTGTATAATCGTCTTGTTCGAGCGTTTAGAATTGCTAATGTACCCCCTGACACCGCTCGTACTATGAATTTAAGACTCATTTACACGAGGACAGTTTACCGCCTCGAATAGGCGATTATTAACCCCAGTAGCACACCTCCGCCGCGAAACCATAGCAGCGAAACCGCAATAGTTCAATTCAACTGGCTCGTGTCATGTTCCGCTACCCGAGTTCCGCTCCTCGAATTTCGCGTAGCGGCACATGACGCGGGCCAGTTGAATTGAACTACTGCGGTTTCGCTGCTATGGTTTCGGGGCGGAGGTGTGCTACCAGCGTTACGTTAAAGAGATAATTAAATGAATAGATGCTAAATTGAATGATTTTATTTTCTACAAAAAGGGTTTGTAAAAACACTTTTACACGTCAATAATATTTTTAAAACACTAAATGAGGTCGGCTTTACCTATCTGACTACTCTGTGAAGAAAGACCGAAACAAACTCAGAGGACACAGTCTCTTTTAAAGTCCAGCAATAATCTTGGTCAGTTCATGGTGAAGATCATGTAGATTGGTGTCTGAAATGGTCCATGGTTACTGGTGGATAGAATCTTGAATCGTGCAAAGAGTGCATACGGTACTCGCAGTTGGATAGGCGAGAATCGCTTCAACTTAATTACAATATCATAATTAAATATAATGTCAATACGAGCTGCACAATGACAGTTCGAGGAAAACGCTTGAAAACTGTAGGCGAGTTTGGCTTGAGTGTAAACGAGAAAGTTTCGCTCGATGGAAATTCTCGCCACTCGACAGACTATAAACTCTCCTCGTGTAAATGAGTCAGTAAGTAGTATCAAGTATCTAACCATATACAGTTAGTCGTATAGATACAATTCATACATACATAGATAAATATTATATTATCATAAAAGTTTAATAAAATTGACCTTAACAAATAATTATTATGCACCACAATTACACTTATATCTGATCTCAAATAATGTTAAGAATATATTTAAAAATTGTTGATTGTTACTTAATTTTATTTTATTTTTCTTTTAATTTAATTACTTTTAATTTTATTTCTTTCAATTTTTTTAATTTTTTTAATTTAGAATTTATTTTATACTTTTTGCTGTGACCGACAGGGTCCGTAATTTTACCTTAGCTCTAAGCACCTGTATACCTATATTATGGAATGCAAATAAAGATATGAATATGAATATGAATATGAATATCTGATTATCACTAAGTGTCTACAATATTTAAATTGAGTAAGAAACTTCAATCTTGCGACTCTTTTTTTTGTCGGTTTATTGAAATTGAGGTGGGAGAAATCTCTATACAACCGGGATAAAAAGTATTCTGTGACCTAACCCAGGTCATGGTCTACCTGTGTCCCAAATTTTATCGAAATCCGTTCAGCCGTTAAGGCCTAAAAAGGAGGGCAGGACAGACATTATTTAGTGACTGGGCAACTAAAGGGATCAGGAAAAGTAGGGAAAGATTATTTGAACTGTATGGCCTTAAGCCGTATATTAACACGGAAACTTTTAATAAGTACGTTGCTACTTACTCTAAAACTTTTTAAAATATCTGCAAAGCAGCTAAAGCTTCTTTCATTAGCAACAAGGTTAAATCGGCAGACAATAAAATAAAGACAGTTTGGAAAATTACTAACAATGAAACGAACAAGAACAAAAGACATAATACTGATTACACACTTGACACTTCCCGCGGTCTCATTAGCAACAACATCGATGTTGCTCAGGAATTTGCAACTTTCTTTACCAATATTCCAATTAAAACTACATAAACTTTAAAATCCTCCCCCTTACTTGCTATTGATCTATTAAGAGCGAATGTTTCAGCCTTTTCCGAGGAATTTAAATTTAAACATGTAAATCCTTTTTTTTTTTTTTTTTTCAGGATGGGAAATCATCAAATGACTTCTCCCGCTCTGGGCAGAGCGAGAGGGTGTGTCAGACTTTTACTGACTAAAACCCACCCGTGTTCCTTCCGTTGCCTGTGTGCCGGGGCCGCGATATCCCTTTCGGACAAACCCGCAACCCCAGCAGGCATTGGTCTTTCGACCCCGTTGGTTGGTGCTGACATCTCTTTGAGGCGCGCGTGGAACACAACGCACCGTCGACACGGGCCTGGTCCTTATCGGACGGCGAGCTGCCCATTGCTCACCGTCCGCAAGCCCGCGCCTACGGTGGCCGGAAGTCGGCTCTTGACTCCCGACGCCCGGGGCGACTCCTGCGGCGACTAGGGCCGCGAGGGCGTGCAGCTTGCATCTCCCTCACGCGCTCCGCCTCCTCCTTCGCGAACATAACTGCTTCGCAGAAGGAGGTGACGGCCTCCCATGCACTCTCGGTCCGAACCATGGCCTGAACCAGGGCCGGACGCGAGAGATCGCCGCCACCGATTGCCTCCGTGAGGACACAGTGGTGCTCCGCCCAAGCCGGGCAGACCTCCACCGTATGCTCCACCGTGTCCTCCGGGCGATCCACACAGTGGTGACACCCGGGCGTTTCCTCCCGCCTTACGCGGAACAGGAACCTCCCGAAACAACCGTGTCCGGTGAGGACCTGCGTCAGGCGGAAGGTGAGGACGCCATGGCGCCTCTCAAGCCACTCCTCAAAGAGGGGACTTATCGCCGCAATTGTGGCGTGCCCAGCGCTGGGTTGCGACAATCGCACACTCCATGCCACCATGAGATCCCGCCGGAGCTCTGTCCGCTGTGCCATGATTTCTCGCGGCAGCGGAGTTACACACCCGCGTTTCGCCTTCGGCGAAAGTCCTCGCGCACATGTGGGAGTTGCGCGAGGACTTTCGCCTCCAGATCCCATGGCGGTAGTCCAGCAAGGAGGCTCGCTGCCTCACGGGAGACCGTGCGGTATCCCCGGACCAGCCTGATGGCCATGAACCTTTGGGACGCGTTTAACCACCGGGCCGGACGCAGCCTCAATGAACGCGCCCACACCGGTGCCCCGTAAAGGGCCATGGACCGCACGACCCCCGTGTATAGCCTCCGGCAGGAGGCGTTTGGACCCCCCAGGTTGGGCAGAAGCCGCTTCAAAGCAGCCCCAGCCCTATCCAGTTTGGGAGCCAAACGTCGGAAGTGCTCCACGAAGTTCCACCGGCTGTCGAGGATGAGTCCCTGGTACTTCAAAACATGTAAACCCTGTGGTTGTTGTAAAGGCTTTTAAGCAACTCAAGATCAAAATTACCGAAGATCTGTGGGGTATGTCTACTAAAGTTTGTCAATCAATTATTAAGACAATTGCACCCTATTTAGCTTTAATATTTAATTTGTGTGTAGATCAAGGGGTATTCCCGGATCTAATGAAGTACAGTAAAGTTATTCCCCTATTAAAATCTGGGGACAGCAAAGACACTAATAATTATAAACCCGTATCGGTCTTGCCGGTTTTCAGCAAGGTGTTTGAAAAAGTAATGTTAAATCAAATGCTCCATCATTTTAATCGTAATAATATCCTACACGATCAACAGTATGGTTTCACCAAAGGACGTTGCACTACCGACGCCGGTGTCACCTTATTAAAACACATCTTTAACGCATGGGAAGAGGCACAAGATTCAATAGGCATCTTCTGTGACCTATCCAAGGCATTTGATTGCGTGAATCACGAAACACTGCTCTTGAAACTTGAGCATTACGGACTGGGTAAACTTGCGCTTAGCTTAGTAAAATCATATTTGAATGATAGACTGAAGCAAGTTCAAATAAACGGTGTAAATTCATTGGGCTTAAAAGTCAAAATGGATGTACCACAGGGCTCGATTTTGGGTCCCTTCCTCTTTTTAGAATATATAAATGATTTACCTCATTTACTGAAAAACCGACCACAAATGGTGTTATTTGCTGATGACACATCACAGATTTTTAAGATAAATAATAATAATAATATATTTATTCACAAATTTGAGACAAACCATACAGAGTAACTTAATAATAGACACAAAATAAACAGATCGTTGAATGTGAAATGGTACACTGTAAATATGTTGGTTTGGCTGTCTTTAGACTGATTCGCCCTATCCACTCGTACTAGTATAAACTGTATCACGAGGGGATAGTCTTCCTCAACCCTAGAACAACAGATTCCCACAAAGTTCCAGTTAGTCACATAGCAGCAGTTTGATTACGTACTGTATAGGTAATTATATTAATTATAAGTAATTATATTAATTAAGTTACAAACGATAATAATTGTCTGTGTTTGGGTGTATGTATATGTGTATATGTTTTGTTTTATGTGTGTATATGTTTTATGTATGTGTGTATTTCTGTATGTGTACAGTTAACAGTGCTTTATTATTTATTTATTTATTTATGTGCCCTGATCACAACAACGTTCTAAAGTAGTTTTTCAGTGCTGTCGTAGTCTAGTGCTTTCAAATATCTTTCAATAGCTTTTTTGCATGTATGGCTATCAAGATTCTTCAATTTTAGATCTTTGCTTATTTTGTTGTAAAGACTAGGACCGAGATAATTGTGAAATTTATGTGCAAAAGATGTTCTAAATTTGGGTATGTTATAAACTATATCTAATCGCCGCCTCCTACCAAAGTGCGGTTTTATTTTATGCTGTGCCATGATCTGTTGCTTAATGAATAATTTTCTCACCGTTAGGACTCCTAGTTCTGAGTAAAGTAGGTGTGTCGGATAAGTGTACTTTTTGCGAGAAATTACTTTAAGTACTATGCGTTGGGCTCTTTCGACAGACAACATAGTTGTTTTTGAGGTTCCACCCCACACATTCAGGCCGTATACCAGTATGGATTGGCATAATGCTAAATAGATTTTTATTAATAGCTTAATGTCACATGCATTTCTAATCGTTTTAAAAATATAAATTAGCTTTCTTGCGCGATTATTTATCTTAATGACGTGTTCTTTCCAGTTTAAGTTTTGGTCTACTATAACACCGAGATATCTTATGGAATTGGTTCTGGTGATTGGGTTACAATGACAAGTACTTCGATTGTTGCAATGGTGAGTTTGTATAGTTATTGCGTTAGGAGGCGGTTGAGTTCTACTGTTAATTGTGAATGTAATATATTTCGTTTTGTCAAGATTAAGTGTCAAAAGATGATTGTCCAGCCACGATGTTACTAGAGCAAAACCTTTATTTGCTGCTTCAGTTACATCTTTCCACGAGTTAGATCTGAATAATAATACTGTGTCATCTGCAAATGTTATTATTTGACTATTTTCTAGAAGCAAATTGCAGAGGTCATTAATATATATTAAAAACAGCGGACAAATGGACATGCACAGGAGCTTGACGAAGTAAATAACGCTATGCTTAAGGTCCATAATTGGTTTACTGTAAATAATTTGGTTTTAAATGAGAATAAAACAAAATATATAAGATTCGCGTTACCAAATGTTAGAAGTAGTGAATGTCATATTATACTGAATAGGGAGACACTAGAATTCGTCGAAAAAACGGTTTTCCTGGGGATCACGCTTGACTCAAAACTACAGTGGGGTCCTCACTTAACGTCACTTGCAGGGCGGCTAAGTTCAGCCGCTTACGCTGTTTGGAAAATCCGCCAACTAACAGACGTGGATACCGTGAGACTGGTCTATTTTAGTTACTTTCATAGCATCATGTCTTACGGTATTTTGCTGTGGCGACGGGCTGCAGATATTAATTCTATCTTTATTCTGCAAAAGAGGGCTGTCAGAGCCATATATAACCTCCGCAGACGGAAATCTCTAAGGGAACTGTTTAAGAAAATTAACATCATGACGGTACCTTGTCAGTATATATATGAAAACATTATGTATGTTCGGAAAAATCTACATCTTTTTAGTAAGATAAGTGACAGGCATAATTTTAACACTAGAAATAGGAACAAATTAGATCAACCACGTTTCAGATTGTCTAAAGTGCACACTTCTTTTATAGGGTACTGTGTAAAATGTTATAATAAAATACCACTCGATATTCTTGAACTGAATGAGAAGAAATTTAAAACATGCATTAAACGCACACTATGTAGACAAGCATATTATAAGTTGGATGATTATATCATAGATAAAAATGCTTGGCTTAATGCTGGTCCTGCTCCACAGCCACTTGGGCTCACTAGTTAAAAATTTTAATGTTTGGAAGAGTTGCTTCCCCTTTTAATTTTTTCTGACATTACAAACTTAATGTTTATTTTTTATTTAAACAAGTTTTAATTGTTGAATACTCCAATGGATAATAATTTTCTTTCTTTTTGGTAGTAACATTCTATTAATCTCTCAAATACATTGCAAATTAGTTTTGTATAATTTAGACGCATTTTTAAATTTTTGTAAATGTGAGCACCATGGAGCCGTTTGTATTTTTTTTTTGTTTTTTATTTTATTAATATGTATGTTGACTTGAAAGACCATGGTAGCTGAGAGTATGTCATGCTCACTTAAATGTCTCGCTGATGGTGGCGAGTGTGTTGGATCATTCGGTTCCCTACAAAATGGTTGAGCTGAATGGTGCTGATCCACGCGTCATGTTCGTGAACGGGCGCCGTCAGTTGTGACCGGTCATCTCTTATCTGCCATGGTTTATTTTTAATCTTATATTTTGAATTGTTTTGATTATTTTTTTATTTATTTATTTATTTATTTTATTATTTATGTACACACAGTAAAATACATACAGATACGACATAATTATAATTACATACATACATTACGTACATTGTTCTCACATATAGAAGCAATAAGAATAATGTATCCAGGATTTTGTAATTTTCTATACTTAAAATAGTGTCCTTGAAGTTTCTTGCCCGTTCTTTTCCATAAAGATCTACGTTTTGGAATGGGTAACTTCAAGCTTCAACTTTCTGACTAACTGATGCGACTATTTGACAATTCAAAAGTGCCTGTAAATGGTTTAATTGAAATAAATGCTTTGAGTTTGAGTTTGAGATTGACACACACTCGGACAGTTACTTTCTCTTTATAATAGGGATGATGACTAAAAATATTTTTTTAGTCCGTCTTTGAGGTTATAAAAAAATATAGGACACGTATTTTTTCTTTTTTTACGTAATCTAAAGATTACGGCGAAACATTAAGGTAAAATGAGCCGTGTGCGGGTGAGCCGCATATTTTGAATGTTGTTCATCAAAATATGCAGGATCTGTCCGGCAAAGAGCTAGGGTTAAGTTTATTTATAGAGAACTATGATGTTCAGGTGTTACTCGTATGTTTGACTGAACACTGGTTAAAAGACCATGAAGTAGTGTTTATCAATGATGATAATTTTACTGTACAAAGTGCGTTTGTAAGGAAAAGCGCCATTCGCGGTGGATCTTTAGTTCTTGTTTCAAACAAGTTGAAATGTAAACAACGTTTAGATTTAGTTAATCTTTCCATCGAGCGTACTATTGAGTTGTCTTGTGGTGAACTCGAGCGATACCTTATAATTTGCGTTTATCGACCCCCCTCTGGTGATTTTATTAGTTTCGAATCGGTAATGGAGGATTCACTCAATAGGTTAAAATCAAGTAATAAAAGTATAATTTTATGTGGAGGTTTTAATATTAATATTTTAGATGTTACTCCAATAAGTATTCTACTTCATAATCTGTTTAGGCCTTATAACTTGATAAACTTGTTTATTGAACCTTAGGATCACGGCATCTTCTTCAACTTGTCGTGATAATATATTTAGTGATTGTGATGCCAAAAATAAAATAGTGTTACGTGATTTAACGTCTGACCACTGTGGTTTATTAGCTAGCTTCCCCATGCCATTACATAAAAAGCCGCATAAAATAGAATGCAGGCCTTATACAGCTAGTCGTTGCAATAAAATAATATAGCTCATAGAATTACACCATCTATAGTAGAACACGAGAATGCCAATGAAATCTATGGAGCCCTTTTTGATGTTGTGCAAAAAGAGTACCAATCTACTTTCAAGACCAAAACTATTCAAATTAATGGCACCTCCGTTGGCTTTAACCAATGGGCCACTCCAAGAATTTATAAAAGTAGAGCGAGACTATACGAGTTATATGGTTTGAAAAAATACAGGTTTGATACTCCTTTCCTAGAGTATGTCAAACATTACTCAAAATTATTTTAAAATGTTAGTGTTTTTGCTAAATCTAAATTTTTAAGCGATACAATAAAAAAATCTAATAATAAAGTAAAAACCACTTCGAAAATTATTAACAATGAAACGGGTAAGTCGGTTAAACAAGATAAACAACTTGAGATTATGGTCAACAATAAATTAGTTAATAAAGCAGCTGACGTAGCTGAGGCGTTAAATGAGTTTTTTGCCAACATACCTGTAACTACCACTCGCTCCTTAAATTCATCCCCGTCTAAAGCTGAAAACCTTTTGCTTAGTAGTGTGTCTAAAAATAGTCGCTTATTTAGCTTCGAATATGTAACGCCTCGTGATGTAGTTAATGTTTTGAACACACTCAAGTCTAAAAACACTGGTGATTACTGGAGCATCTCCATTAAACTTTTAAGTAATATAATAGACATCGTAGCCCCCTATCTAGCTGTTACTTTTAATAAATGTGTTGATTTAGGAACTTTTCCTGACCTCATGAAGAATAGTAAAGTCATACCATTATTTAAATCAGGTGATAAAAATGACGTTGGCAATTTCAGGCCTATTTATATCTTACCGTCATTTAGCAGAATATTTGAAAAGTTAATATTCAAGCAGTTGCTAAGAAATTTTAATTTAAATAGACTCCTTCATAATGAAAAATATGGCTTTACAAAAGGTCGTTCGACTACAGATGCGGGTGTTGCTCTGCTGAAACACATATGTAACGCATGGGAGAACTCTCAAAATGCTATTGGGGTTTTCTGTGATCTCTCCAAAGCCTTTGATTGCGTGCACCATGACACGCTTTTGCGTAAATTGCGTCATTACGGTGTGCAAAACGAAGATCTCAACATTGTAAATTCTTATTTACATAATAGGTCCCAATGTGTACATGTTGATGGTGTGAAATCTTCCGGGCTACCAGTTCAGTTAGGTGTACCCCAAGGCTCAATACTGGGTCCATTCTTGTTCTTAGTGTATATCAATGACTTACCATTCTATTTAAAGGGTATCTGTGAAGTTGTACTGTTTGCAGATGATACCTCTCTTATTTTTAAAGTAGACAGGAATAGACAAGATTTTGACGATGTAAACAGTGCACTCTCAATGGTTACGGATTGGTTTACGACAAATAACCTAGTTCTCAATGCTAAGAAAACGAAATGTGTATAGTTCACCCTACCTAATGTTAGAAATCTAGGTCCCAACATCGTCTTAGATAAAGAGGAGCTTGAATCCGTAAATTCGGCAGTTTTACTGGGCATAACAGTAGATGCCAAACTTCAGTGCGGCCCACATATATCGAGCCTAGCGGGAAGGCTCAGGTCGGCCGCCTACGCCGTCAGCAAAGTAAGACAATACACTGACGTCGATACAGCTCGTTTAGTCTATTTTAGTTATTTTCATAGCGTTATGTCCTACGGTCTTCTGCTGTGTGCATGTGTATGTAGATTTTATACATACTAGTGAGTGACGTAGCGACCCCTACTCCCCAACTTAAAACGCGTTTTATCTAAGAATGATAACCATGATAGAGCAAAAAATACGTGTCTAATATTTTTTTATTATCTGACTGACGGACTAATTAGTTTTTTTTTTTTACCCAGGCATCCGTAATAGGGATGTAAAAAAATTTAATTAGTTTGGATAAAAAACTGAATACAAATTAGTTTAAAATCAGTTTTTTATACAGAATATTTTGATGCCTGCCATCAAATAATCGGCTTCCCGTCTGACCGGACGCAGCTAAATATCAGTTTCATTCATCATCATTTTACATGGAGCGACAGCCTATCTGACGTCCACAATTCAGTAACTGGGTAAATACGATACCCCTTGGTAAGACTGGTTGGCAGACTTTCGGGCTTCTGCTGACCCATAACGACTGTCAAAGATCCACGAATGACAGCCGGGACCAACGGCCTAACGTGGTTTCCGAGGATCAATCCAGGCAAGCGTTGCTTAGCCCTTAGCCAAGAGCTCCTGACATCAGAATATCTTAACAGGAATTAAACTGTAAAGTAATAAAAAGTCTCATTAAGGCGTGTTATTTCGGTCCAACTCAGACTAGAGGGTCAAAAGTAATAATGGCGTGAACACGGAAGAGGCGTCCAGTGAAAAATAAACCCGGACAAAAGGGTAACAGGATCTGCTGGAATGTAAAACAGTTATGTAAATCTCATACCATGTCAGGGTTGATCAAGTGAATTAATATAAAATAAATTAAACATAACCCGAGTGCTCACGGCCTCTTGAAAGAAATCTCAAAACGGCTATTTGACACTTCCCGTGACCCAAGGGCTGGTTTTCACCTTGGGCAGAAGCCATACAACTTGGCAATGCGGCCAGTCTCTTGGGCACATTACCACTCGATAGCGATGCGGATGAATTTATCGATGCTATATTTTAGTTTGTGAATAGTTTTACTTAAGTTAGTATATAAATTTGCTATTTTATTAATTAATTAGTTATAAGTTGTTGGTACCCACTTGTAAATATCTATAAACAATTATATAAATCCAATATCCAGAACAAAACTTGATTGAAGGTCTTCAAAAGTAACAACTAATAATAACTTACACATACATATAACATAACGCCTGTAATCCTGGAAGGGTTCGGCAGACGTGTTCTTATAGTATTTTGCACCCACATTTCACCAGTTCTGTTTAAGTCCCTCCCATGTAATAGGGGGCGAGCCTATTGCCATCAACCGGGCACAAATCCAGACTCTGGGCTGCTACTGAGAAATTCCAGATAGAAAACCCAATAACACTTTGATCGATCCGGGAATCGAACCCAGGACCTCATGCTCAGCAGTAGCGCTTGCCACCACTAGACCAACGAGGTATCTATTATTTTAATCAAGTAGGTAGGAAGGTAATAAATGGCTAAGAAAAATGGATAAAGAGATTGCAAATAAAAGTTTTGTTACAAACCTATAATTAATTTCAACTTGGCTTTATGACTGAGTACCCTTGCTTCTTTCTGTAACTGATATAAAAGGAATCTTGGAGGTCAGATGTTTTTTAAACGTGGAAAACTTTTGTAATTTATCTAATTAAGAAAAAAGGGTGGTTTAATCTTTGACTTTGAATAATCTTAGTTTGAACTTCTTCTTTTCGTGTGGTTAGTGACTAACCTGATGTCAGAGTTTTAAAGCCGCCCATGGGCCTCAGTTAACTAACTACCTCTACTACCACTACTACTAACTTAATTAACTCTCAGGCATGCCCAGGAGACGCTCCGGGCTCCGGTGTCAGGTTTCCCCTAGTCGCCGCAGGAGACGCTCCGGGCGTCGGGAGTCGCGAGCCGACTTCCGGCCACCGTAGGTACGGGCTTGCGGACGGTGAGCAATGGGTAGCTCGCCGTCCGATAAAGACCAGGCCCGGGTCGCGTTGTGTTCCACGCGCGCCTCAAAGAGATGTCAACACCAACTGACGGGGTCCGTAAGGACCAATGCCTGCTGGGGTTGCGGGTTTGTCCGAAAGGGATATCGCGGCCCCGGCAAACAGGCTACGGAAGGAACACGGGTGGGTTTTAGTCAGTAAAAGTCTGACACACCCTCCCGCTCCGGGCAGAGCGGGAGAAGTTATTTGATAAATTTGGGATATATTCACATCAGGTACATTTAAAAAATCAGGCACTAGTTGCTTTTGTTGAATTCGGCCTTTTTGGCTTCCCAGCTCGCACTTTACACTTTTTATTTGTTAATCTGTCACTTCAGTTGCCAAAAACGTTCTATGATTCTTGGCTCGAATATCTTTTATAAGTAACCAGACTAAAAGCATTTAAGAATCAACTGGAAAGACGTTTTTAGTGATATATGTTAAAAATAAAAACCCAGCGTTATGAAACCACAAAATGGCGGACAGCCTAAATACGCCATGCCATACGGAAAGCAGATCCAAGAATCTAAGCATACTATTCTGGCCGTAGGCACAGTTAGGGAAATTAATTGTCCAGCTAATTTTATCTTGTGTCAATTTGCAGGGTTTCATACAAAAGTTCATACTAGTGTCAAACAATGACCCAATGTCTGTCCTATCGCATGTATGATGGAAGAGATTTCTTTAGAAATAATCATCACCCTTGTACGTATTTTTTGTGTTATTTTCTTCTCATCTGTATTTAAGTGTGTACATAAATGGTTAAATAAATAAAGACTGTCGATTTGAATATGAGGTCAATTTATGTTGGTAGTAAATTAGTTTAACAATGAATTTCTCTAATTTTACATAAAACATGTGTTTAACAAAACTATAAGGAAGGAAATCCGAGATATCAAATCTTGAATACAGAAACTATAAGTATGTTCCAGCTCTCGCAAAAGTTTGAACATATATGACGCCATGTTTAATTCTTTGGGGCCGGCATTACATTTGTTACTTTGAAGCAACCTCTTTGGAACCGATCCAAAGTGCTGTCGATTCTCTGATTTCGAAAGAAATAAGCTTGGAGTCAAAGCTATCGAAGTTCTGATTGCAGTCGAATTTACTTGAAAGTTTTGTTTGAATAGAATGGAGTGTGGGAATATGCTTCCTTATTCCATTTATTTTGGAACAATGTCGCAATGTCATCTAGGAAATGGTTGTGAGAATTCGGTTTTCGGTAGAGCTTTAAAATATAAGCTCTTATACGATGGTGAGAATCGTCATGCCGTCACAAAATCTTACAATGTATTTATATTATATTATAAATGTGAAAGCTTGTATATGTGTTTGGATATTTGTTACGCAAAAACGGCCGAACGGATTTGGCATACAGATAGACCCTGGCTTAGAAATGTAATACCTAATAGCAAACATGTTAAGTTCACCATCATCATGTTCCTTACTTCACAATTGACTTCATCGTCTTCTTTTTCTGTAATTATATCTTTCACAGCCATTTTATTATTCTGGCTGGTTGTGGATGGATCATACAAAATCTACGAAACTGATAAAGGAGGATTTTTACAATGCGGGGCGTCCCGCTCGAATTTGCGTCAGGTTTATAATAACATTAATTTATATTTTATTGGAATATCCATAATTGTTAATTAACAGTAATCTTGATAACTATGTTAGGAAACATGTAGGTTGGACAAGTAATGAACGGTCGGGCAGTCAAATTTCTCCGCAATGACATTCAGGAGAGTGTTCGAGCTGCCCTGGACACTCTGCAGCAGCAACGCGGTACGTTTACGTCTGATCACTGCGAAGCTATCAGCAAACATTCCCGATGCACTGTAGCAGCGTGGTAGTCCTAGCAGCATCCTGAACGCATTGTTGTATTAGACCCGAAGAGCATTGATGGCTTTCTGCGTACAGCTTGTCCAAAGGCTGTCCGTGGAAAATACCTGACAATATGCTTTAAAAAGCGTCCACTGGACTTTTTTAGACGGTAGTTTACATAATTCTTAATCTGCACAAGTGCCTGAACATAGGCGTGTTAAAAACACCATTACATCACATTACATGTCAATTAGTGTACCTAACACACAGCTCAGTCACTCAAGAGTCAGCTTGTTGATTCTGCAAGTTGTCTGCAAGTTTCGCTGAGTCGAGGACATTTATTGCAATCTCCGTAGAATAGTTATTACTTTATTACGTGTCGAGGAGATTACAAAATGAAGTCAGATTCACAACAAACTTTTGCTAGAGTTACGACTTACGAGTTGTCTATGGTCTTAGGTTCGAACTCTGAGAGGCACTTTACTTTGTGTAAATTATTTCATCACCATTGCTCTCAAAACGGTGAAGGAAATTATTGTGAGGAAACTGGCATGCCCTAGAATCAAAAATTCGAAGACATGTGACATCTACCAACCCGCACTGGGCCCGCGTGATGGATTACGGCCTACGCCCTCTCACATAGATATTTTAGTGTACAAGTGAGTGCGCCAACACAGATGCACTCTCTTCCCTCACTCTCATAGTCCGATGGGTCGGCAAGCCGTCACGACCAGAGAGAGATCAAGCGCAGGACCAACGGCTTAACTTGCTTTTCGAGGCACGGGGGTATCACACCGCCAACTTCCAAACTCCGGGCTGTAACTAAGAAATTCGTAACAGACAAATCCAATAAAACTTTGTCCGACCTGGGAATCGAATCCTGGGGGCCTACTCCCTAAGCGAAATCCGTAGTTTCAACCATCGTTACGGGCGCTTCGTTCTCCGTCTCACTTACAGACTTACCTTAAGCGAGAAGGAGAGCGAAGCGCCCGTGACGACGGCCGAAACTACGGATTTCACTTAGGGAGCAGGCCCCCAGAACCCCCCATGCTCAGCAGTCGCGCTTGCGACCAAAGATGAACCCACACTTATCAGAGCTCAACGCGCCGAACGAATCGAAGTCAACTAATGCCTAGGAACGGTCTTCTATATTCGGACGATACGACGCGGGCAGGTAACCGAATGAAACAAATTTTAGAATTTTTTATATGAATATCTGTGAAACCTGGCAGGTTTCATAGAATTTCATATTAGGTATTCTAAAATTCGTTTCATTCGGTTCGTTCGATGCGGTCTCAAGATATCGATGGGGCAGTCAGTAGGGGAGAATGTACTAAGATGGTGAAACATACAAACATTAGCAATTTCTTTAACTAACTCTATCGGTACACGTAATGCATCCTTGCAAGTTCTCAGACAGGATATTGGAAATTGTTATTGAACTGCAAGTCAATAAGTATTTATGACCGACTGTGTGACTTGGTACTAGTTACTGGTTTGTTACTCCAGTGTCCGATAGTTGGGGCTAAGATTTAATCGATACACTAATCCGGAATATTAGTGCTTCGGGGCTGTGTCGAGTAGGTATGATAATAGGTGGCGCATGCATGCTTTTCTGTTTTGTATTTAATACTTACGAGCATTATGCTTAATTTCCTTTGTAAATTTATTCACTAAATTCACATTATAACTTCTTCAACAATATTCTTTTGCTATAGGCACCTAACTTTGCAAAAATCGTAGATTTTACTCTGCAGAGAATTCAATTTCGTTTGTTTTTCTTAACAGACATATTAAAAAATAAATTATAGCAATAACCATAGAATAATGACATGCACCTTTTTTTGTTGCATTAAGTGTACTATAGAAAAAATTCATATCTAAGCAGTTTGTAAAACAAAATCCAGTGAAAACGATGACTACATCTGTTTAACGCCCCTTTTTGCATAGAACAATGAAACAAAAATACATAGTAATACGAGGATTTTGTCGTTTTTGTTTTGTTCGTGTGTTTTGTTACAATGATCACATATGTCTAACCCTTTTTCGACCACTAGGAATAGAACAAAAGAAACAAAAATAGAAAAAGTTTTTTTTAAAGGTAATGGGATTTCTATAGCGGCCGAGCGCTGCAAGCAGAAATAGACCTCACGGTGTATAGCTATGAATTTTTTTGATAGTACATGCGCAAACTTACTACAAATACTTTGGAGGTTTGTAAATGGCTCGTCGTAATTTACTTTGTTGTTACTTATTAGATGGTTAACTCACCCAAACACCATAAAATAATATAAAAGAAATAATACGTTAAGAAAGACGTCAGTTTATGAGATTTCCTGAAAAATGGATAAGAAAAATTAATCCATTATAACTTTTTTTTACCTAGGTATATGGTGTTACTATAGTTTGACCCAGACCGCTGTACCGCGTCTTAGGTATGTACGCGGCGAGACGGGGGCCAGTGCAGGCCACTTATTCGTCAACGCTCACGGCGTCCCGCCGCTCATTCGTCAACGCTGCCTCGCTGCGCATTCCTAAGGCGGTATAGCAGTCTCAGTCAAACTATAGTCTCACGCACGAAAACATAGACCTAATAACAATAATCTGTAGTAAAACAAAAATCTTTGTTCCATGTGGGAATTGAGTCCACTCCTACCATACGTTCAACTCATCTTGCTTCAATCGGAGAAGAAGTAATGTGGCCCTGCATCTCAGACTCATATAAAATCTTAATAATATAATGTTTGGACTTAAAAAGAGACCATGACCTCTGAGTTTGTTTCAGCATTTCTTCTCAGGGATCAGTCTTCTAGGAAATTCCAGCGCCATCTTGTTTAAAAATATTTAACAAAAATTTACTTTTAAGCCAGTGGCCTTGATTGGTTAGCTTGCCCGTCCTGTGCTGAGCTCACGCAACACGTCGTATGTCCAGCCAGTAATAGGACTCGCCCATCAAGGAGCGCCGTCCCAAATTAGAAGCATTATTAATTTATTATGAGTACATAAATAAAAAGGTGTTTTAATAAAACACGTATACCAAAAGATAAATAATTAAATTCTCTTTAAAATAGTGAAGTTTTCAGAAAAATACGTTTGATAGTTTTTGCGTGATTCTCAATTTTTTTATCAGCGTTAGATATAACTTTACAAATTAATTACACTATGTAATATAAACATAATCTAAAGTATTCACAACGTTCGTTATTAAAAAAATGCTCTAATTTAACATATATTTTTTCCAAATCATTAACATTACTCGTGTAGACGTGATCTTCATTATAAAATCATTAAAAGTCGGTTATCATCGCCTTGAAAAGTGTTTTAAAAAGATCTACTCACAGCAATAAACATAATTTCAGTGTGTCTGTAGTAAATGCCTTTCAATCTTTCACAGACAGCGAATAATAAAGCAAAAACTTGTTATTTTTTAATTTACAGAAATAAGCACCAGATTCGTCTGGCTGAAATATAATCAGTGGAATCTTCGACTCTCTATTGTGTTGAAAATATTAAAATAAAACTGCAAATGAAAGCTTGGTATTGTTTCCAATTAATCTAGGACTGAGGTCCCTTGATTATTTCACTTGGAAACTGTGGGGGTCCGAGTCCCAGTATTTAATACTTTTCAGTCAGCATTTTTTTGTTAGATATTTTATTTTTATTGGGCCGCGTCTTAACCGAAAGCGATTGTCGACCGAGTACGCGATCGGTGTATATGGCTCCGTCCTAAGCAAAAGCGATCGTAGCGTCGCGTGTTTACGCGATCGTCGCATTTTTTTGTATGAATATGATATAATCAAGTCGCGTGTCATTATTGAAGTAAACGATCGCGTATTCGCGCGACTGTCACTTTCGGTTAGGACACAGGGTCTCAGATACCATTTTTTTATTAAGATGTTTTATTAAAATAAGATCCTAAATAACTCTAGGAAGCTGTGAAAGGTACTTCGGGAATGTATTTTTGGTGATATTAAAGATTAAGTTTTTTTTTTTTTTCGATTTTAGCCTAATTTTCATAGTTTACAATAGACTTTAAAGTTGTTGATGTTAAGGCGCCAGTGCCACTTGTCAGTACTTTTCAAGTGCAAGTGAAATGTAAGACCTTATTTTGTACAATAACGTTTGAAATTAAAAAGTACAGCGGAACACCTCAAGTCCACATACAGCTAACGTAAACTTATATTAATAGGTAGTCCACACCTGGCATCTAGTCCTTGTATGTGCTGCAAGAAGACAGTAATATAAAATAATAAATTATTCGCTATCTCACGCTTGCGGTGTTGCACGCGAGGTGGAACTGTCACACGTTGTGTTTCAGAGAGTTTCGTTAGATTCAGAAATGCAATTTACGGGTTTATGTTAATTTGGATTTGCAATGTGTTCGTGGGATATTGACGTCTTATGTTCCAATCTTCTCTAGTTGCAGCACGACTCACGAGGTGTACCAAGTCGTGCGGGGTAATTACGTAACACATATGAAATGGCAATCGATCGCAATGTCTTTCTTTCATTTTGACATCCACTGCTTCCAAGATTTGAAACTTCGTCTGTCAACCACGTAAATAACGCAATGAACGTGGAGTTGTCAAAATAAATGGCATTGCGATCGATAGCCATTGTATGTGTGTTATACGCAACTGCCTCGCTGGGCGATCGAATTATTTGCGGACAATGCACGGTAATGTCTGAAATCTTTGTATTTTTTGTAAAGGTTTTAATTGAAATTGATGTCAACCGAACGAATCACTAACCATTTGTAATAAATAGGTAGTGATTTTTAATCGATTCCATTCGTTCGTAATAACTCTGAATCGACGGTAGAACAAAATATGCTTGATGTTAATTTCGCTGCTATTTGAATAGTTACAGCTTTTTGTTTGTACATTACGTAATTCCACAGAAATAAATAATGAACGGTTTATCATGTACTATTAAACGAGCTATATTTGTTTATAAGTACGAGTATATATATTTGTTCTCGAAAACGGCTCTAACGATTTTGATGGAAGTTGCAATCTACGGGGGCGAAAATCGATCTAGCTAGGTCATATATCTGGGAAAATTCGTTTTCTTTATTTTCACAGCATCGGGAATGTGATAAAACGTTGGTATACCTGGACGATATGTTTATCTATATTTACCCGAGCAGAGCTCGGTTGACCAGGTACTGTAAATAAATTAATACAGTAAATGCACATACAGAGTTGTAGGAAACAATAAATTTGTCAATGCAACCCGTTGTGCCATGTAGATACGGGAATAAATGATGGTGGAATACGAGCTACGGGGTCGTAAATATGTTGACGTTACCCAGGACATATTTATAGTAAAGATATCGTTTAACATGGCGCCTAAAGGTCGGAACAAATATACTGCAATGCAACATACAACTCACTATTAGGGCCGAGTCACACCGGAATGGCAGCGGCCGGCAGCGGCTGCCAGCGTCCGCCAGCGGCCGCGACGTCACCGCTGGCGGCCTCGCGCGACCTCCAGATCCCACGCGCCTAGTCTCCTCTTGACTAGTTTAGTTTCTACATTACAGACGCGCGGCCGCCCGCGGTGCCGCGAGCGGCCTCGCGTCGCCGCTGGCAGCCGCAGGCAGAACCACCGACAAGACGCGCGTGGCGCGCGGCCGCTCGCATCACCACGGGTGGCCTCGAGACCTTTCAAGCTTTTCAAGCGATACTGGTATTTTAAGTATGTAGATAAAGTTTAAAATTATTTCACACTGAAAGTACTCGCCGCGTCGCCGCCGGCCGCTGCCATTCCGGCGTGACCCAAGGCTTATTGTCTATAGTTATAAGCATAAGGTATAGTCGGACAAAGTGTAATTGGGTTTTTCCATGTGGAATTTCTCACTAGTAGCCCGGAGTCTGAATTTGTGCCCGGTTAATAGCTTGCCCCCTATTACTACAGCATGGGACTTAAACATAACTGGTGAAATGCGGGTGTAGTATAGGTACACGTCTGCCTAACCCTTCGGGGAAGACAGGCGTGATATTATGCATGTTGTTATTTTTATTATGGGCCCGTATTGTCCCACAGCAGGGAAAAGGCCTTTCTACTCTCTTTCCACTTCTCTCCGATGTAAGGCGACCTTTCTGTCGTGCTCTTACTCTCGGAAATAAATGTTCTCATCCCATAGGATTTCACGGTTTGGAATAGGTAATTTTCTTGACTAATTAAGACATTTTTGACACTTCAAAAGTAAATAGTATAATCGAAATAAATGCTTCGATTTTGGTTCAGGGTCAAAATGTAGGTAAGAAAAGGGAAATAATACACAGTATGGAATCAAAGATGTGGGCATACCTACTAGTTAGTACGGCCATATTTAAAACAAACTTAACAAGGTTTTTTAAAATATAAATGTTGTCATCTTGTTTTGCATATAACTAATAGTAATAATAGCCTTGGGATAGCAAACATTCACTACTAAATAGCGACAAATATATGCAAGCGTTGGAGACAGCACTAGGAAATAATAAATTAATCAATCTTACTTATAGTGGCGCCCAGCATGGGGCACTTGTGATGTGATTATTCAGGCGCTATTCAGGCCTTATTAGTAAATCCATGTTTTAATATACACGTTCATTTTGTAATTAACGTTAATGTTAAGTTTCTTAATAAATTAATTTCTAAAATAAGTATGGCGCCCGACTCGGGACACTTGCGATATGAATATTCACATACAATTTAGGACTTTTAAGGAAAGCTGTGGTTTGTTATCCGCGGTAAATATTTTGTAAATGAGGGTACGTGTAGTGTCTCGATAAATAGATTTCTAGAACAAGAAAGGCGCCCAATGTGGGACACTTACGATGCCATTGATTCAGGAATTATTATTAAAGCCGAGGTTCAACGCATAATTTTTTTAATTTTTTAATTCTTTTAAGTTTCTTAACAAATTATTGACATCAGCAGTATTCATAAAATTGATTGAAATTGGTGAGCTTGATTGAACCTATAAAAAACTTCTTCTAACGGAGGAAAAGATTTAAATCCTACTAGAGCTTCGAACTTTTAAAGTTGCGTGCTTTACTTAGTTTCTGAAACTCGTAAATTAAAGTATATATCCGATGGTTTACTATAGCGGAACACGGAAAAGATATATATCTAGCTTTATGTTTAAAATTTATTGATAGCAGTATCTCTTTACAAGATATCCGTTCTAGAAGTTTATTGCCTCTATTCCCAAATAATAATTTGTGGAATGACATTTCGTATGTGTACATACAGAGGAGGAATGCATATTGATTCCCATCCAGCCCTTCTGTGCATGCTGATTGATAATAACAATGATTTGATTTTCTTTCAGTCAGTGGTGTACATTTACTGTCAGTTAATAACATACAATACATACAACAAAACTGAATTTTATGTTAAACTTACCATGGTAACATCATTTTCAATAAAAAATCAGTTTATGCCATGTTTTTCAACTAAGTTTTGTAAATCAAAAAAATATCATACTTTAAAGCGATGTCTTTTTTTCCAGAGCTCTTTACTTGTATTCCTCATTTGGTAGGGAACAACACAGAAAGAGTTAAGTAATTTAAAAAGTTGCATACATTTATTGAAACATTTACACATAAGCAGGTACACAATGCGTACTCATGACAAAAAGAACACAAGAAGAAGTAAACAACCCGTGCATTGGACACAATAGCCTTGTTTGCCCACAAATAATTGGTTATTATCGGAAATGGCGGCTATGTATCAACATTTTGTTAAATTATGTTCTACAAACACCGGATAATGTTTGTAGAAAGCATTCGGAGGGTAATAAAATTGACCATTTAGTCATCAACTTGTATAATTGGCGATTGTTTGTTATGATTGTTAAAGTGTTACCTAATGAGAGAACTTGGTTGTCAATAAAGTACGAAGGAAGAAGAAATCATGACATTTGGAAATGTTAACAAATTAATCAAAATGTATTGTTATGGATTTCGATTAAAAACTAGATTACAGTTAAAATATATGAAGTCAGTTTTCAAACAATTCATGATAAATTCTCACTTGTACGTTTTTGTCTTAGGTAATGCAAGTGAAGGCTTGTGCAGACCAGCGCGACACGAACAATACAATTTCTAAGAAAACTTCACAGTATAACAATAACCGGTGTCGCGTCGTGCGACAAGTCGCGCTGGTCTGCACAAGCCTTGATAAATAAGTTACTAAGTTTAAGACATCAGATATAATTTTTGCTACCGTGAAAATTACTTATTTTTAAATGAATATAAAATGACAAGCGAACAATACATATGAAGCTGACGTATTCTACGTGACATCTCGCTAGATAGGCTACACTGCTTTCAGGAACTTTTGACACACGAATATCGTTGACAGGTAACATTATACCTACTTGTCAGTTGTGTTTTGTGTGAAAAACAAAATGGCGGCGTTAGTCGTACAGCTATAATATCAACTGCATGTCATTCATTAGTCGCTCTACTTACAAGCCATACAATCATGGATGAAGAAGCAGCTCATAATCTAACTATTCACACTCGAGCGCTTCTAAGAACAGTAAATTATGTTAATAGGGCCGAAGCATGTTAAGACAAACAATTATGAATAATGCTGAGACGTAGAAACAACATAATGTTGTTTATACATGGGGATTCAAGAATTTGCATAATTTGTAGTTACGTAGGCGTGCATAATACGTAATTTCCTATGTAAAGCATTACATCAAAGAAAGTTACAGGGTTTGTTTGTGTTCATTTGCAAATCGAGTTTTAATGTTTCAAGAAATAGATCAACGTGATCGGTCAATTATAGATCAAGCTATAACAAAACTATTACGAAATTAAATTTATAATATGTATAGATAAATCAACGTTACCCTGCTGGGTGAGTCGGTCAGTCGAGTCAGTGAGGCACGTAATCTGTATGTAAAGATTCACTCATCCACGGATCAACCCCGGCAAGCGTAGCTTAACATGATGGATCGACCCGTGCGGCTAATATTACTTAGCCACGAGCTCGTCCTTAGCCACAAGCTCCTTCTTAGCCACGAGCTCCTCCTTTGGCACGAGCTCCTCCTTAGCCACGAGTTGCTCTCTTCTCCCTGCTAGGTGACACACCCTAATGAAACAACGCATAGATTATTATCGCTATGGCCACACCAACTCTTGAAGCCGCGCATGCGTGCCTATCAGTCACATAGTGAATGGTGCTCAGACTGATAAGAATAATAAGTACATAGATTATTCAATCAATTTAGCATCTATACTCCATTTGAAATAAGATTAGACATTTAACTAAATCTTTTTTACAGTCCGTTCAACCGATTTTGACTTCTATTGCGTTGGTGGCATGACAAATGGTAGCTGCAGTAAACAGTTGGTATTGTAACCACTTTTTTGCTTTTTTCTGAACATGGACGCTGGGTTGAGATATGAAACAAACGTGGCAGAGTCAGTGCGCACTTGTTTTTACCGGCTTAAGGTCCTTTATAAAATAAGGCCTTATCTATCAGAGGAGCTGCGGATCCAGCTGGTTGTGTCACTCGTGCTATCTAGCCTAAACTATGCGGACACAGTTATTAGCCCTTGACTACTGGCAAGAACTGATCGACTGATCCAGAGGGTGCAAAACGCCTACGCTCGATTCTGCTTCTCAATCCCACCTAGAAGTCACGTAACGCCATTTTTAAATAAGCACTCAATCCTCAAGATGAAGTCACGCCGTAAGTTGCACTTAGCATGCCTACAATTTGGAGTTGTAAAGAACAAGCAGCCGTCCTACCTGTACAATAAAATGAGCTGGATCGCTAGTAAAAGAGAATGTGCAAGTAGACAGTGCTCGCAGCAAGTCTCCACTCAATCGCACAAGACAGCTGCCTTCAGGGGAAGTTTTAGATACGCCGCATCCAAATGTTGGAACAATATTCCCCCTCCAATAAGGAATCTTAAATGTCTTGGCACCTTCAGAATCCGACTGTGGCAGTTTCTTATCGCCTCGCAGAAAAAACTGGGTATGACTATTTCGAATACCTCCATAATATAACTAACTGGCTGTCGTCTTCTTCTCGATTAATTCTGCATTCTTAGTGCAATTCAAGGTCACAAACCTGTGAACAAAGGGCATATTATTAATTCACTCAATTGTGGACCCATTGTTAGATAGATGATAGTTCGCATAAGTTTTTTTACTTATCATACCACTTTTTAATCCAGGCAAATCGATCATTTTATATTTTTTATCATTACTCATTTATACATTATACATTTATCTATGTAAATAATCAAGTACCTCTCAAATACACAATCACCATCGAACAAGAACGTTTCCAAATGCTAAACTTTCCTGTTATCATTCAAAAATTATGTCATTATTTAAATTGCGGGTATATTTACGTAATTTCATTCTGCACATTTCACTTTTCACAACACCAATAATTCGCATATTTATTATCTCATCTGCTCGACGTCCGTATGTCACTGCAGGGATCCAGCAGAATATCAGCGTCAGGTATATTTGCCTGACACATGGCTGAGTTGGACTCCCATTTGGTGCAACCTTGAGACACGCACCGCACTTTGTAAGTATGTTTCACTATTGTAAAGTGTCAATGTCAATCAATGTCTTTATTTTATTCTATATTTTATTTTTTTGTATATTGGCACTTATATTCTATATTCATGTATTTAGTTATTATTTAAATGTGTTTTTGTATTTTGTGCTATGTCTTTTGTGTGCATCAAATAAACGATTTATCCATCTATCTATCTAGATAAGTTCGATTTTCGATTAGAGGAGCTTGTGGCTCCCCTAATCGAAAAACCTGATTGATCGACCCATGTGGCTGTTATTACTTAATAACAGCCACATGGGTCGATCAATCAGGTTAAGCTACGCTTGCCGGGGTTGGTCCGTGGATGGGTGACCATCTTTACCTACCGAAACTCCTCCTTGTCTCCAAAAACACGTTAAGCCGTTGGTCACAGCTATCATTCGTGGATCTTTGACAGTCGTTAAGAGTAGTCAGAAGCCCGAAAGTCAGACACCAGTCTTACCAAGGGGTATCGTATTACCCAGTTACTGGGTTTTGGAGGTCACATAGGCAGTCACTCTAAGTAAAATACTGGTATTCAGCTGCATCCGGTTAGACTGGAAGACGACCCCTACATAGTTGGGAAAAGGCTGGGCAGATTGAATATGTATAGATAAGTACTCGTATAGAAGAGACATCTGGCTTAAGTACTTTGGGCTGACCACTTTTCACCCTTATGCCCTTAGTGATAAGGTTAAAAACTGGTTCACCGCCAGTTTCCGCGATGGTACATAGTTCGCGTATTATACTTTTGAAGTAAACGAGGTAGGATAAACTTAGTTTGTTGCTAACAAATTGAGGCGCGAAGTGCAACAACGTACCATGAAAAGTTAAATCTTTAAACTAGAGTGTAGAGTAAAGTTTATATGAAATGTTGTATTAGTAGGAGGATTTGTTGGAAAAGTATTTATTGCAGCTAAAGGTTAAGAATTATTAAGGTGAGTGAAATATGGAATTATAAGATATGTTGGGAAAATTTCGGTGTTGAGATAAGACCGTACGAATCAACTTCCCAGTTAATTTGGCTATATTTTTAATGCTGCAGCCCAGCATCTGCGTCAATCGTGGCGAAGCTTCGCTCAGTGATACGATATATGCAGATGTGACCAACCATTATCGGTTATCGTCGCGATAGTTCGGGCTGCGTAGCACTTATCGCTCGGGTGGCGGTACATAATAAACGTGAAGTAGCCGTTAATGTGACCACCGCATTAGCGCGATAACATTTTAGCGAGCAAAACATACGAAGCTTCGGCACACATTGCTTTGTCTCGATAGACGCATATGCGGCCATAATGCTGATAACATTGTGTTCGGCGCCATTCACCTCGAAGGTCGACGCGGAATGAAATGTCGCAGAATTTGATTCGTACGGTCTTATCCCAGCCGGGACCTTACCCCAAGATACTCTACAAAATCAAATAATAATAATAACCCCACCGCCGTATCTCTACGTTGACGTATGGTGGGGCTTCCGCGCTCCGAACTCTAGGTCTGTGCCTGTAGATTTACTTTGCCGGAATAGGTCTAGGATGAGGAGCCAGACCAAGAGAGATACCGAAACCCGCAGGTCGACCCTATCTCCCGGGAGAAATCTTGTTCCTCATCTCTGGCTTGCCTTTATTGCCTGGAGTGAACACTGACGAGGAACAGAGCTCCCACCTCATTCTTGCCTTAATTGGCCGACTTGAGTGGAGATTCGCAAGAGCAAACGTGCTCGGAGGAAGGAAGTATTCCAGTAAGTGTTCGTAGAGATCTTGAACATCTTCCGGGCTCTGGCATTGTTCTGAAAGCCGTGGAATACCTCTCCACTCCTCAAGCACCTCAGGACATGTTGCCCCCTTGTCGCTCCGTCACTATGTGCTAACGATAGTTTCCGGGGGCCCATTATTGAGGGTGCAAGTCACCCCCTGCCATTTTATCCGTGTACATATAAAACATTCATCAGGCAGGGGTCATAGTCCTTCCATAGTTCCAGGTCACCAGTGAACTTTAGCTACCAAAACCCATAGTCCAATAAATTTGTTTCCATATCCCGGAGTAGTCCTACACCAACCGGGGGCTGTCCTTGGGTGCACTTGCATAGTACATATAGGGATAATCGTCGGTTGGTGCCCCATTTCATTAAAAACGTCTAACGGGCCTCTGCGAGTTTTTTGCGCATGCCTCGTACTTTCAGCTTCATTTCTCCAGAGCATGTGATTTTTTGGATCATGTTCTTGGTTTCGTCACTAGTCTTTGAGTTGTCACTGGGATAAATGGCCACGGAACTAAGAGTATTAGGACGAATAAAGGTTTTGGACCCATTCTTCACCATAGCTGCAAAAGATGTAGAAGTTACTTCCTGCTTCGTACAGGACTCCTGAATCATCCGGTTCATCTCCATTAAACAGTCTGGTAGTTTACGAAACTCCATGTCCAAATTTCCGGCAAATATTTTTTATTTTTAGCTTCTGATCAGCGTTTAGCTTTACCTCAGAATCAATAGCACAAACCTCATTCAGGGACTGCTTAATATACCCATTCAGTTCTGAATCTCCGGAGTGGACACAACTTCAACTTTCTCATATTGGTGTCTGTCGGGGTGATGTCGGTACCGGGGTTGGAGTCGGTGGTGGGCTGCGTCGCATCATCGAGCTCCGATTAAAAGGGTTGCCTTCCATGTTTCAGTTTATAAAAATATAATTCGCTCCCCTAGATAAAAACCCCACTAACTCAAAAAGTACGAGTTTCGAGTTAGTGGATTTATCGAATTCCTGACTCGAATACCTATACATCAATATAACTCGCGTAACGATACCTTCAACCGCTGATAAAAGATGGCGCTAAACGCTGCTTTACTTAAATGACCTTGCCCCGAAAGGCGCGAGCACTAGTCCGCCATTTTTAGTTGCCTTCTGGTTGGCATAAGTGCCGCACGTTTGAATAGTGGCAGATTTTGAGTTGCAGGAGTTTACACGAAATTGATTGAGTAATTTTCCTTATTTATTTTGAGTTGATTGAGTTTGATGAAATGTCATTGTTAAAAGTAATAGTACATTTTCCTTTACGGGGGTTTTGATGATTTTATGTTGCAATATTTTTTTAAATATTTCGAGTTCCTCAGATTTACATGAAAGTAAAGGTAAATTTCGATTTACCGTAGTTTTGTTGAATGTAACTTTAACTTTGTTTATTTTTGCCTATTCAGTGAAATATGTACTTTTTATAGAGAAAATAGGTTGTTTATGACAGGTTCAATTATTTTTTTAAATTTGTTATACAGTTACTAAACATAGTACGTGCTTTTTAGGGGTTTTTTGAGTTGATTGACTTTATTTGATTCATTATTGAATTGGAAAATTATTTATTTTTAGGATAATGACAGGGCGAGGAAAACTCATGGCACAAATGATTAACGAAGAAAAAGAGGATCCTGAGCAACCAGCAGCAACGGATGATTCAAGACCTATTCTATTTTCTGGAATAGAAATGCTCAATAATATAAACGAGCCTGAGTTGCCAGCTGATGGAAGGTTAGTTCCATCACCGAGCATTTTAGAATCTTCGTCGGATCTTAATGAGCAGCCTACAAACGCTGAGGGACGACGACGAGTTCTTAAACGTCAGTACCTATGCTGCCTCGCCAGTTCATAGCGGCGATGAAAGCGATTTAGACGATTCCGATGTATATCCGCACTATGAAAACCCTATTCCCAAAAGAAAAATAATTTTCTCTCCCTTGCGTAACTTGCCTATTTCACAAATGTCACGAACTCGCTAACTTTCATCTTCGTCTAGCAGTTCGAGTTCATCAGGCTCGAGTAGTAGCTCCAGCAGTAACTCTAGCAGCAGCAGTAGTAACTTAACGAATGAACATGACTATATTGGCCCTAATTGCGAGATTCAACGCAACGAAAATAACAATGCCGACAATAACAACGAGGATCACAATCTGGGTCAAAATATTAATCCAAGTGATGAGACTCTAGTGCAAGAAGGACCAAAACAGGGTAAAAAGAAAGTAAGGCAACCAGAGACATGGATGGTCAATATAGCCAAAACCCTCAAAAATTCAGGCAAGTCTTACAAGTCGAGGGGTAAACTAAAAAAAGAAATCGCCGCTCGCAAAATTCGACCACCTTGCGGAGAAAATTTCATTAAAATGTCTAGTATCTAAGTAATAACTGTTATAAAAAAATCATAGTATTTTATAACACTAATTCGTATAAAGTTATAAAAAGGACATAATATTTTATAACACTAATTACACTAAAGCATTTAGTTTTTCTTTGTTATTCATTTAGTAAATAAATAACTTTCTATTTGAGTACATATTTTATTTATTTCAACTATTTTAGATCTATAAAAACTAAAGCTTGTGTTCCTAAGAAATGTATGTTGCAATCACCCGTTCATAGCATAACTCAAAACCCCGACAAAAAGTTATCTTATTTTTGGGGTGAAAAGTAATGTAACTCAATTGTATTTCAGATGAAGTAAAGTAACTTGACTTAGTACACAAACAATTTGCGTACTCCCGCTGCAAAACTAGAGTAACTAAAAAATCTCGTTATTTTGCAGGTTTTTAACTGACAAAATACAAATAAGCTAATTCAACAGCTTTAGAAAACGTTACCTTTATGAATGTCTCATTAGATCTTTGATATCTTTCTTATATATCTAAAAACAGTTTTTCGTCACTTCTGAAAAATGAGGTTTTTTGAGTTGCCGGACGGAGTCTTCATCTAGGGGTGCGAATATTATTCAGTTTATTATTTTAACTTATCACTAAAATGTTTATTTGCACGCTAATAGGCTGAAACTAGGTCACTATTTATGCAAGCGTTAATTTATTTTATTGATATTATGCATTGATGAGCACGTCTGTATGCGTTGAACGCAAAACGTTAATTCCACAAATGTTGGATATGAGGTTGTTATTATCTATCGTGTTGTTGATTTACTAAAACGACAACAAAGGATCATCTAAAATGAGGACATAGACTTAATTAAATTAAGCTTTCATAGTATAAACTAATTGGGTATGTATAGAAAACAAACTTAGGTAGGTACACAAAAAGCACAAAAAACATTTATATTTCACGGAACTATGGAAAAAAATCCGTGGTCGTAACTTTCAACAAAAATGTATTTATTTTCGTAAAATGATAATATTATCAGAGTGATACGCACTAATACGTGATTCGCGACCGCATCGCGTTTCACGATAAATCGTGCCCAAATGGTTTCCTACGACTGGCCGCAAACCAAATGGTTTTGTTTTCAACACACGTGTCAAAAGGCATACGAAAATTCGCAGTGACTGAAGTGAATTGAAACGAACAAGCTTTTATTTTTTTGTATTTTGCTTTTTACCTTCGATTTTTGATTTGTCTCGTCAGCTAGCATTCAGTGTGTAGAATAGTCGCGGGAAAAGGGATATTTTAGAAGGCTTTTGTGTTTTTTTTGTAATGTTTTATATGAATAGCAGTGATAGCCTAGTGGTGTGACCGTCGGACTGCCAAGTCATAGGTCTCGAGTTCGAATCCAAAGCACGCACCTCTGACTTTTCGGGTTCATGTGAGTATTGTATAATTATCACTTGCTTCATAAACGGTGAAGGAAAACATCGTGAGGAAACCGGCATGCCTGATATATATTTGTCGATGGCATGTGAAGCCAAGTCAGAGGCCCATAGGCGGCATAAAAACTCTGCTACCAGGTTAGTTACTAACCTCACAAAAATAAGAATTAATATTTTTTGCCCTATTCCTGATTTTACTTTGGCATAGCAACCACTTAGTCAGAAAGGTACACAAAAGGAGAGATTTTACTCCTTAATATTCAAATTCAAATTCATTTATTTGTCCGAACATGGTACCATACAAGGTCTCAAATAACATAAAGGTCTCATCACATTCTGCCACATGGGGCGTGCAAATATCAGGTATACATAATGAATAAGGCGTTTTGGGGGACAGTCTTATGTAATTTTGACGTTCGAAAAGTGCTGATTCTCAGCCTAGTTTGAATAAATGAATTTTGATTTTTGTAATGCCTAAAAATGCGTGTTCTCGCAAGAGTGCGGTTTTTATTAGGCATTACAATTAGGTGTCGTGTAGCATAAGCATAATCACCCTATAACGTTTCCCTATGCTGGGACACAGGCCTCCTCTCTTCGAGAGAGAGTCGGCTGTAATCTACCACGCGGGCCCAGTGCGTTGGTATATGTCCATGTCTTCGAGTTTTTGGTTCTAGGACATGCTGGTTTCCTAACGATGTTTTCCTTCACCGTTTTGAGAGCAGTGGTGATGAAATTATTTTACTTAAACTGCAGTGACTGCTTGGGTTCGAATTCCCGACCTACAACTCGTAAGTCAAGGTCGTTACCACGGTACCACCACCTGCTCCCATGCATTTTTTAAATGTTTTTAACTAGTCAAAACGGTACTTGGCAGTAGTAGGGATTTGCGATCTTCTGGTTTAACACGACAAAAGCTTTCAAGAAAATTGACAACTGCAGACTAATTTATTATCCTGGAGGTAAAATCATCATCAATTTTATCTTGTGCTCATCAATAGTAAGTGATTAACGATACGACGTATGACGAGAGCACAAAATACTTTCATACAATGGATGTAATTCAAACATCCATTGCTTAGCAAGATGGTCAGCGAAGTTCATTAGTTGTTTTTTGAACGTGAGCCAAGTTTTTCCATTGTGTAAATAAGAATTCTTACTTAGGTACTGTAAAGGTGATATGCAAAAGGCGACCTTATGTCGTACAGGCTGATAGAAAAATTACTTTGGTTTCATTCGATCATTCAAGCGAATTTGGAATTAGTTTTAAGAGGATAGGATAACGGTATGTTTTTCGAAACGGTTTCGTCTTAAAAACCTAAGGAACGCTATGTTTCGGTTACGTTCGAAAGGAACGATATTTAAACGTTTTTGAAGAAGAACAAAATTCAAACAAATAAACAAACAAACTCACTTTCGCACTTCTAATATTATATAATATTAACAGTCCCAAAACTTCACTTAGTAAAAGTTAATTATGTCCACCTAATAAACCCAACATCTTGAACAACAAACAATCATATAAAATTTAAGTAGGTAAGGAAAATGGAAACAATTCGCGTCGTCCACAATGACATAGATTTATTACGATGACAACGGCAAATTTTTTTGATTGATAGTCGGACTAAATGTTTGCGACGCAAATGTAGGGCGTTAGGATTAACTGGGGCGTTTCTGATAGGTAATCATTTTCTTTTAGTTATTCTTCCTGGTATCCAAATCCAAATATACTACTCTGTCAAAAAAGTACCGGGAAAGGATCAATAATACAAAAAAAGTTAGTTATTCACCCAAATTTATTTTATCGCCTTCGAAGTATGCTCCTTCAGAAACGATACACTTACGCCAACGAATAATCCAATCATTAAAATATTTTTTAAACGCTTTTTCCGGAATTGAGTTTAGTTCTCGGCGCGAATTCTCTTTTATGTGTTATACCGAAAGAAAACGGGGGCCACGAAGTGGTAATTTGAGTTTAGGAAAAATAAAGTTTTCGGCTGGAGCCATATCTTGTGAATAAGGTGGTTGCCCGATGGTATTTGTTGAGTTTTTGGTAAAAAATTCGTTCACAATGATGGCCTTGTGCGAAGGCGCATTATCGTGGTGCAAAATCCAAGAATTCTCTTTAAAAATTTGGCACCATAAACAAATCATCCATTCCCGATACTTTTTTGACTGAATTTATATCTGGATATACAACTACAGCTGTGAACTCGTGGAATAAAATAGCGTCCAATTTTTGGCCGCCAAATGCACGCACAATAGAAAAGCAGAATGACGTGGCGCAAGTGTAAGCCGTATCTGTAACGCCTCTTCGTCATAAACAGTTTTGACATCAATTTGTAAGTGTTGCCACATCTAATAATAATTACCGTATTCAAGATGGCTACCGTACAGTGTAATTACACTGTCAGGCTGTCTGGCTTATCTGATGTCGTGTGAGACGAGGGTTGAAGGCCTGACGTCATAATATACGGAGGAGGATATGTTACAAAACAAATGATTTGTTATTTCAATTAATACCCTCTTATTTTTTGGCTTTATTAGTTTGGTTTCTCAGAAGAATTGCTCAAATTATCAGTATGTATTAAAAATGGTAAAGTTACCAATGGATTACACTGGCTGAATAAATAAAAGCTAGGTACGGAAAATGATCATCCTAATGACCAACAGTAGCCAAATGTTGAGCACAGCTTTATCGAGACATAGATATTTTTATTTTACAAATAATGCTAGTTAGACCCAACCATAGACATGAGAGAATTGGACTGAGCGTTAGCCTCACAAAAGTGGCCAACCTCTAGAAAGAGAAAGCGACTGTTCGGCCAATACCTGTAGTACTAAAGAGACAACTACTGGCCACAAATTAGCTTTGTCTCTCTCGTACTTTTTAGCCTGTATTCACTGCACAACTGAATACGGAACGCCCAGTCCAATCTCTATGTCTATGGAGCCAACTACAAAGCCGTAAAGATTTAAAAATGGAATGTATTTTTACAGAGCGACTAATTCAGCCAGCACGTTCCATAACTAGAATCTCGACGACAATAAAGGAAATTCCACATAAGCTATGCAAATTCCGATCTTGGTATGCAGATTTTTCTCATTAACTTTTAAATGTGGACGCGGCCGAATCTTGTTTTTTTTAGCTCTATTTCAAGTTTCATGCACGGTTTTAAAGCTTTTGGTGTAATCTTTTGCGTTTTATTTGAAGATTTTGGGACCATTAGTTTTGACTTCTCAGAAAATGGGACTCGAAATAAGCTTACGTAATAGTAATTTGGGGTTTGCCAGACGAAAAATGTCTCTTTTAATAACGAGACTAAGTTTTTTCCGTCGGTCGATCCGAATGAGTAGTCAAGTAATTTGCTTATTATGAGAATGAAAACTTCTGTGATATAATTATAATTATATATAATTTCCTTATAAAACACACAAATACTCTATTTATCTGGATTAGCTTTTCAATTTGTGTAAAAATATTACGTACCGAGCTTTCTTTATCTTTTCGAATCAGTATGAAAATATTATTTTTATTTACATATTATTCGTATTATTAACAATGACGGCGTGCTTCCCTGGGGAGATTTTTCCTTATTTTCTTAGTTTTATTTATGTATTTTCGAGAATCATGCTTTTTAACGTAAAATTGTGTTGGGACTAGGGAGCTGGACAACGGATAACAGACAATAAGTGTTATTCGCGCTAAAACCACCCACCCCGTCAATTTATTTTTAGCCGAGCCCAAGTTACATAATAGGCAAAGAAAATCATTGCCAAATGACTAGAGATTGCCTTTATTCATAAAGTGAAATAACAAAACCACTCTGCACTGAACAATTTTCAGCAAACTGCAGCCATTTGAAAAATTTGCAGTTGAACAAACCGGGTAACACCAATTTCCATTTGTGAATTTTTCAGAACAGCTATGGAAGTAGAAACAATGGGCTCTAATGGAACCTAGGCACAGTCAAAATATGAAACAGTAGTTTAACTAAGTTACTTTTGTTATAATTAGGTACCTACGCTCCACCCGAGAGTAAAGTTCACAGCCTCTAGCAATTCAACTTGCGACACGACTTGCGGCAAACGACGCGCGCGCGTCACCTTTTTCCGACCGAGCGTCACTACGCAAGTCATGTCACGGTGTCACGTGGCTTGCCTTAAACAACTTCTTTCATTTATTTTCTCCGCAGTCGCTGTCGCAAGACGCGTGTCGTTTGATCGTGTAGATCGTGGCCACAGGGTGAGGGTAATGTATAAAGATGAAACTTAGCGTAAACTTACGCTTACGCTTATCGAAAGTTATTGTGTCTATTTGCAGAAACACTAAGGTGTTTCCGCAAATAGACATGCGTGGATGGATGAATGTGTAACTGCTACAGATGACCTATGTGTGAGTGGCGGTCACGAGTGATTATGGTGGAGGGAGCCTTAGGGCTGTCAATCACAGTTTGCAAAACAGTCGCAACCAGAGGAATGGACTACACGAAACGTAACTACATTTATCTCGATGAGACAGTCACCAACTTAATGCATTGGGAGTCTCTATTATTTGGGTACCCTTAGCGTGCGGGTGCCCTCAGGGTGTACTCGCTTAGTAAGTTATATAACCTGGCTGGAGGCTTTAATTTATTAAGGCATTCACAGGATAGCTCGGTTAAACAGCCGACAACCTCCTAGGTTGATTAGCGATATTTCATACATATAAAAAAAAACTCGGTAGGTCTTGAAGTGTTTATGTGTAAATGCGTTGTTTTTTTTATTTGGGCGTTTATTCGTAGTTGTTCTACTGGTTACTTTAATGTGCTGTGGTCGCGGGAACTATGTTACGCTACTACGACAGCCAGTTGGTCTAAAAGGCGCCTTTGGAAGTAAGACAGGTATTGTTTCATAGAGAATGTCGGGAAGCTTCTGGAATGCTATTGTGGCGTCACGTATTGTGCATTTGTGAACGCACATTAGTATACGTGGCGTCGCCTGTGTTATATTTAGATACGTATTTATAAGTTAGTCAGGAATGCACCCTTGTTAAGTGGCAACACTAAGCCACGATCCGGGGTGTTCCCATAGCGTACCTTATTTTGCGTCGCTCTCTTGCTTTTCAGCCGTCACTGGACACAGAATAGATTTTAAGTCATTCGTTTATTTTGTTCCTACTAGTTTAATAAGTTATATATGAGCTAATAGTATACCTTATTTAAAACTATGATACGTGTGTGACAATTAGAATAATATTAACTGCAAGTTGGAGTTTCACTTCCGTTCTTTGATTACAAATTCATTTCCAATACGCGTAAGAGGAGTCAGGTAGAATACGTTCCACCTAAGAATTTCTTCAAACTATTATTAAGATGAAATGAGGTTTGTTTTTAAAGTAGTGAGTGTATTATAAGTAAAGTATTATAAGGTCTTAAGATGCTTCGTTGACCTTAACCTTTTGCTTTTCGGTAAATAAATAATCATTTAGTTTAAGTATTCAAAGATATCAAGTGAAAGGTATTTATTTATTTATTTATTTGATAGGAATAACAAACAGCAGTATATTACACAGTAGGCATACAATATAAAACTTGCAATAAAAGTAACAAATACACTACTCAATACGTTATCCACAGATTACAATACAGAATAGCTAGCTGTTAGCAGAGCTAGTTAAAAAAGCACTTATTAACTATATACTAGGGCTATCTCTTAAAATAGTTGTAATCTCACTCTTAAATACAGCTTTGCTGAGAAACATAATATCAGTAGAGCCAAACTGTTTATTATAGGTGTCAACCAAGCGATGTAACGGCGAGCGAGCGCCTGAGTTCGTTCGACAAAATGAAGTAGCAAATAGGCGTCTCGAACGAACTTCTCGACCGATTACAGTACGAGGGATCAGGTAGCACAGACTGTTCACAAGATCAGTACAATCAAATTTATTGCGGCATATACTAAACAGAGTCATCATTTCAAGTAGGGTGCGACGGGATTGTAGGGTCATGAGGTTATATTTTTCAAGTAATAATTTATAGGACATTTTGGTTTTACAGCATCTGTAATGCATGGAACGGAGGTACTTACGTTGAACCAACTCAATGATCTCAATGTACTTTTTGTAATAAGGGTTCCAAATGGGTACTGCGTATTCAAGTTGTGGCCTTATTATAGATTTGTATAGATGTAAGTAGGTAGAAGGCCGATGAAATTCTCTAGACGCCCTCATAACGAAACCAAACATTTTATAAGCCTTGTTGACTATGTTGTCCACATGGGTGTCAAGATGGAGCTTTGAGTCAAGATTTACGCCTAGGTCACGGAGGGATGAAACCTTGTTTAGGGCAGTGTTTCCAAGAATGTAATTGAAATTCAGCACATGTTTTTTTTTAGTAAACGTAATGCTGTAACATTTAGAGATACTAAGGTGAAGCTTATTAACAGAGCAGTATTTCGAGAAACAGTCAAGATCCTTCTGAAGGTCTAAACAGTCGGTTTGAAGGGTAATATTTTTGTAAATTTTTAAATCGTCCGCGTATAGTAGGAACTTTGAACTTTTAAAGCAATCTTTGATGTCGTTGATGAATAGGATAAACAGAAGGGGCCCTAAAATTGAGCCTTGGGGGACTCCTGAAGTGACCTTTATTGTATGAGACTCAAACCCATTAATGACAACCTTCTGAGTCCTATTAGTGACATACGACACGAACCAACGCAGTAAATCTCCTCTAATACCGTTGAATGCGATTTTGTCGAGTAATAGCCTATGATCTACCTTATCGAACGCCTTTTGAAAGTCTGTATAAACAGCATCAATTTGCTGCCTCTTGTCTAAGCCTTCAAACAGATGTGTTGTAAAAATAAGGAGGTTACTTATACAGGACCTTCCTCTGACGAACCCATGTTGTTCTTTTAATAGTACACGCTGAATGATTGGATATATCTCACTATGCACTAATCTTTCAAAAAGTTTTGAAAGCCCCGACAACAACGAGATTGGACGATATGTAGATACATCACTCTTGGAGCCGCTTTTATGGATTGGAACAATATTTGCTCGTTTCCACACATCAGGGAATACGCCATAGGCAAGGCATTTATTATATAATATAAACAACGGAAAGCACAATGTGTCACAAGTATTTTTTAAAAAGATCGAGGGAATACCATCTGGCCCGGGACCCTTAGAAGCATACCCGCAGAAGCAGGTATATCCCGGAATATACCTATTTATAGGTATAGTCTATTCTCTACTCAGTTTTAGGTACATATAGTCTGCTTGAAAGGTATCTGATGGAAATGTAAACAAACCCAAAAACTACTTACCTATTGTTTTATTAACATTCAATTATAATTGAAAAATCATCGACGAAAATTGAGATTATAAAATGAACACAATTGTAAAAGGAAAAACATATTTAGGATCATTTAAAATTAGAATTTTGGTTTTAAGTCTTCAAATGATTGAAATCAAAATAATCAATTTGGAAGTGCCACTACATTTTGGCATCCACAAAATGGTCTAAACTGTTTAAATATATAAAAAATATAAAATACTTGGTTGAAAATTTTCGTCAAATACTTTTGGAACAGATCATAAATTATAGTTAAATTAACATGACCCTAAAAAAATACACGCAAATAATAAAATTATATCTCAACGACGTAAGTACACAGCTTGTGTAATAATTAAAATTTTAATATTTCCATCTTACTTTTTCGTGTACTTTACGTTAGTGAGAGTTTTAAAGCCGACCATGGGCCTCTGACTTGGCTCCACATCAAGAAATATCACTCAGGCATGCCGCCGGTTTCCTCACGATATTTTCCATCACCGTTTTTGAAGCAAGTGATAATTATACAATACGCACAAGAATCCGAAAAGTCAGAGGTGCGTGACAAGTGTTCGATCTCGAGACATGACTTGGTCGTCCGACGGTCACACCACTGGGCTATCCCATTAAAACTACAAACGATGAAGCTTCCACCTCAATTTTCACATCGATTCAGTAAACAGTATTTGGTCTCAGAAATTGTAATTCTTATAATTATAACGATATTTTCCATCACCGTTTTTGAAGCAAGTGATAATTATACAATACGCACAAGAATCCGAAAAGTCAGAGGTGCGTGACAAGTGTTCGATCTCGAGACCTATGACTTGGTCGTCCGACGGTCACACCACTGGGCTATCCCATTAAAATTACAAACGATGAAGCTTCCACCTCAATTTTCACATCGATTCAGTAAACAGTATTTGGTCTCAGAAATTGTAATTCTTATAATTATAATAAGCATAGCAGGATTCTGCCTCATACTGCGACTATCAATCAAGTACGGTTGGCCGCAGGTCTGTGGTAACACTTTGCTGGCCTAGCGTAGTATGGAGTTTCAATAGAATATGAGGCCAGTTTATACTGATTTTGTTATCACTGACGTGCGGTCAACTGTACATTACGTGGCGAGCGTACTAGCTGCTGCCCGCGGCTTCGCCCGCGTGGACGCTTAATCTTTTTCTAAAATAAAAGTACTCCTCCTAAGTTACCTACTCCTTATAACATTAGCTATGTGCCAGTGAAAGTCTCGTCAAAATCGGTCCAGCCGTTCCGGAACAAACAGAGACAGACAGATTTTTTTTTTAAAATTTTTCGTTTACCCTTTATACGTCTTTCATATGCACTTCGTAAAAAGCTGTTATTATGACATTAAAAAAATACACATCGATTTTTTTATTTACCCTTTATTTGTATGTATTGGAGCTTGTGCCTAAGTACCTACTAACAGCCGCACGGGTCGATCCATCACGTTAAGCTACGCGTGCCGGGGTTGGTCCGTGGATGGGTGACCATCTTTACATACCGAGACCAATGGTTTAACGTGCTTTCGTGGATCTTTGACAGTGAATACGGGTCGCCAGAAGCCCAAAAGTCTTACCAAGAAAGTCTTAACAACCAGTCTTACCAAGGGGTATCGTGTTACCCAGTAACTGGGTTGTGGAGGTCAGAGGCAATCGCTCCGTGATTGAATGTTAAGTCTGGACTGGAGCTTGAACTCATGATTTTCGCCACTTACCTACTTACTTAAATGCACTTTAAGAGTGTTCATTCTAAAAGTTGGCAACGTCGCAAATAGCTGTCAAATTTTTACCTGTTTTGATTATTTTGGCAAAGTTACTGTATGGAAATAAGAAATATGGCTAACTAGTGCATTAGAATATTAATAATGTTTTGCAATTATATACGTAACACTGTATTTGATGTTGTAACCGTTTTAGGTGTAAAAAAGGTATTTGGAAAGTTTCCAATACTTTTTTTACATGTAAAACTAAATATCCGGTGTTACGATATTAATTAAATAAATAAATAAATAAATAAATAAAAATCTTTATTGTAACAAAAACCTTAGACATTGCTTAAAACTAGGATACATAACTTGGTTAAAGGTCATACTTATAATTTAAACCCTGACTCCTAAACTAGGTGATCCTGTGACTTAGGAGTCAGTGTTCTGCTGTCACTGTGATACTAGAAACCTTTTATGTTGTGTTCCAACATTACAAAAGCAGTCACAAAGTAAGTATATAAAAATTAAAAAAAGTATAATTAACTATGTATAATTATAAAATTTAACTATGAAGGTACTAAGGATATTGAAAACGACTTCTTAAAAGTGTATATGTGTGTGTATGTTAGAGTAAGGATGTGTATGTTAGAATGAGGGATGTATGTGAGGGTGTGTAAGTAAGAGTGTGTTTAGTAGTATTTAGCGTTTGCGTGAGGGTGTGTTGAAATGTTTAAGATTATGTAGTGTATATGTACTGCTGATAATTATGTTCCAAAATGAAGAGAAAAAATTGCAAACACCAGTAAAAACAGGTTACAGGCCTACTGCTGGTGGTGCAATAGTTCCTCTGTTCGAGCGTAGTCTTGATCCTGCAGCCAACTTTGTACTTTAATCTTAACTTCGTGGTTGTTTAGCCCAGCTAATTGAATGGCTTTATGTATATTCCTATAAATTAATGTACTTCGAACGTAGAACTGGCGCCTAGCGAATGCAGTTTTGTGGCTTACTGTCGGGCATACATTTTTTGCTTTGCGCTTAGTAGGACCTGATGGGGGAGTATATTTATGCATTCTGAGAGTGGCTCGAAGGACAAAGAGCTGCCTCACAGTAAGTAATTTGCAGTCTGCATATAATTTAGTTGTAGGGAATCTGTATGGTCTACCAAGCATAACCTTCAGGACAGCTCTCTGTGCTCGCTCCACTACAATAAACTTGGTTTTAGCGGCCCCTCCCCATACCGGGAGGCAGTAGGTGATAACGGACTGACAGAGTGCTAGATAAACCATTTTTAGGATATTAATGTCTGCGCAATGTCTCAGAGATTTAAAAATATAGATAAGTCTTCTGACTCTCGAAGCAGTGTTATCTATTTGGTTGTACCATCTCAGTCCGTCATCAATCACTACACCCAGGTACTTTGTATGATTAACACGGGTAAGCGTCGCACATGAGCAAGAACTGAGATCAGAGCACGTGTGTGCCGTGATTAAAAATTCTGGTGGAGCTTTGTTCCTATAATTCATAAAGAAGGGAATGAAGTTTGTTTTGGCCACGTTTAGGGTAAGTAGGTTGAGTAGCAGCCAGTTCATAACAGTCTTTAAGGACTGCTCTGCAATATTCTTTACCTCGCTCCAGGTATTACCATAGACCACAATCGCGGTGTCATCAGCATAAGTGAAGATTTGTGATTTATGTAAAGGCAGCGTGCATAAGTCATTAATGTAGATCTGGAAAAGCGTAGGTCCCAGCACGCTGCCTTGGGGGACTCCATATGTGACAGTTTCTTCGTCACTTAGGCATGAGTTGATTTTAACAGCCAATTTTCTATTTTTAAGGTAGTCCTTGAAGAGTTCAAGAGGCTTGCCGCGAATACCTATACCCTCCAGTTTGTAGAGAAGGTTGGGAACAGAGACTGTGTCGAACGCCTTTTTTAGATCCAGGAACATACTGACGCATTTTTGTTGCTCATCTAGTTTTTTTGATACAAACTGAGTGAGGTCGATAACTGCATCTTCAGTAGAAATTCCTTTTTTAAATCCATACTGGTTGGATGCTATAATTTTGTATCTGTTAAGATAATTTACTAGTCTACCGTTAATTAATTTTTCCATAACTTTAGAGAGAGCCGAGAGTACTGATATGGGTCTATAATTGTTGACACAGTCTCTGGCCCCGTTCTTATATATCGGGTGAACTATGGCCCTCTTGAAAGGTTCTGGGAACACTCCTTTTGTAATAGAAATGTTAATAATGTGTGTGATTAGAGGGACAAGGGTGTTCCGACAAACCTTCAACAGGGTAGAGGGTATTCCATCCCAGCCAGTCGCACTATCCTGCCTAAGGTTCATGATGGTGGACTCCACCTCTGATTCATCCACTTCAAGAATTACAAATGAGTTATTAGAGGTTTTTTGTGTGACGGGCTGTTGTGAAGTTGCAGGAATTTTAGAGGCTAGCTCAGCTCCAATTGTGGCAAAGAAATGACATGCATTGTTAACGGCCGCTTTCGGATCAGATTTGGTATTCAGCAGTTCTGTAGGTGGTGCACATATCTTTTTTGTATTTGTGATGTCTTTTATTTTATTCCAAAGTGCTTTGGGATTGTGTTTTGCTTTATTTAGTTCGTGTTTGTCATGTAATGTTTTAAGTTTTCTAAGAAGGCCATTGCAATAGTTACGGTACCTTTTATAAGTAATTTGTAGGATTAGATTACCAGGTGATTTCCGTGCCTATTTGTGAAGTCTATCGCGGTGGCGAATACACCTCAATAGACCAGGGGTGATCCACGGTTTTAGGTTTCTGTTTATTTTAGGAACTTGGATTATTTTTGTGTGCACATTAATGATATTTTGAATTGTACTTATTAGAGCAGTGGAGGCAACGTTCGGGTCGTCTGTACTTATGACTTGGGAGAAATCCTGGTGTTCAATATCTGCTTTGACACTTGGGTAGTCTATCTTAGGAATCTTGTATGCCGGGACTATTTGTTTTTCAGGTTTTGTGTCATCGATTTTTACAAGTAGCGGAAGGTGGTCGGTGATGTGAGAATCTAAGATAAGTACAGTTGTAGTTTTATTAGTTTTTAACATAACGTGGTCAATACAGGTGTTTATTCGTGTTGGAAAAGAATGTGCAGGTAATAGGCCATGAGTAGCGTTGAGGGTTGAATTATTGCATTTCATAATCAATATTTTAGTTCACTAGTTAGCCACATTTCTTATTTCCATACAGTAATTTTGCTGTTTGCGACGTTGCCCATATTCAATAAAAACGCTCTTAAGAGGGTTTATCCTAAAAGTTGGCAACGTCGCAAATAACTGTCAATAATTTACCCGTTTTGATTCATAAAGCAATATTACTGAATATAAATAAGAAATGTGGCTAACCAGCGAACTAGAATATTAATATTGAATTGCAATTATAACATTTAATTTGATGTTGTACTCATTTTAGCTGTAAAACACGCATTTGGAAAGATTCCAAATAGTTTTTTTACATCTTAAACTAAATATACGATATTAATTATTGCATTTCATAATCAATATTCCAGTTCGCTAGTTAGCCACATTTTTTATTTTCACACAGTAATATTGCCAAATTAATCAAAACAGTGAAATATTTGACATCTATTTGCGACGTTGCCAACCTTCAGAATAAACGCTCTTAATGTAGATCTATTTTCTGTAACGTAAAGCTTACTTAAAAGAGCTTACCGTTACTTTATCTGGTTCAAGAAACACGTAAAAGCCCAGCGCGACGAACTGGAAACTCGCTTGAAAAATAAAATAGGGAAGTTCTGAACTGTAAATGTATAGATACATCACTGGTTGACTGGTTTATCTCAACACTAGCTATTGTTCAGGGCTTTAGTTTGTTTTGTAGTTGAGTTGTAAATAACTGGAACAGTGGTAATTGAACTCAGTGTTGTTCAGTATGTGCAGTCACGAGCAGTTTACCTTAAGGTGTGTCTAAACATAAAGTGGCAATCGTGCGCAGCTGCCGTGCGCGGTTTGCCGCACTGCGATTGGATGACTGCTGCGCGCGAATGCTTCTGTTAAACGCAAACATTCGCCGGTTTAGTACTAACTAGAGCGCGGTAGAAATGTGTCCTGCAATATATTTTGATTATATTTTTCTCTAGACAGATATTCAAAAAATCATGAGACTATCATTTCAATAGGGATGATGCCTGCGTAAAAAAAAGAAATTCTATTTAGTTCGTCAGTCAGATAATGAAATAGTATTTTTTGCTTAAAATGACTTAGATAAAACACAGTGAGGACCGCTACGTCACAAGTAAGTATAAAATCTAAATACTCGTGACGTCATGGCACATTTTAATTCAATGTATCGCCGTAATCTTTTGAAAACGTAAAAGGAGAAAAAAAAACAATATTTTTTAATGAAGGACAAAATTTTTTTTTGGCCTTATAACTATTCCAACGTGTATTTTTTCAGTACCTGAAAACGTGTGAACTAGAAAAATATTTGTAGGTATTTCAATACCACCTGCTTCTATCCCACGCCAAAAACTTCACTACGGAATATCTAGTGTTGATATGTGAGACAGCTTAGCGGGGCTTCGGTAACATCGTCGTATTGATTGAGGCTGACAGTAAAACCTCAGAGATTGTGTAAGGAAAACATGTTGTGTAGGAATGACACGATTTCTAACCCCAACGATTTCCATTTCCTCGCTCGGCTACTTGGTCTGAATAAGTAAGTAAGTGAAGTAAGTTTAACTTTTTTTCTGTTTAGGCTTTCCAATTACCTAACTTCATTAAAGTACCTATTCGATAGAGGCATGTACCTATACATATATACTAGAGGTCGGATAGGCAGTCGCTCCATGTAAAATACTGGTATTCAGCTGCATACGGTTAGACTGGAAGCCGACCCCAAAATAGTTGGGAAAAGGCTGGGCAGATGATGGTGTACCTATATCAACGAGCCTCAAATAATTCCTATTTTGGGATCCTAAAAATACAAAAAATTACCAAGTAACTGCATGCAACCAACTAGGATGCAGCGCTCGCCGGACACTGCTGCGGCTCCGCTCACTTCGCTCGCTCGGCTCGCGAACGTATGGTTTGTCCTAAACTAACCCGTTTGGTCGGGGTACCCTAACTTGGTTACTGCGAGAGAAGGCCAGTGACTCTTTCCTAGGCACGGAGAGGTTTCGGTATGTAATAGATGGTCACCCATCCACGGACCGACTTCGGCAAGCGTTGCTTAACCTTGAAGATCGACCCGTGCGCCTGTTATTATTTAGGCACGAGCACGAGAGCTAAAAAAAAAAGATAACCCTTGCAATTTAAAATAAAGGATTTATTTACCAAAACATAAGGTGGGATACCCCAGGCTAGGCGGAGCGACGCCCTTCCCAGGGTGGCCACAGTGGTAGCAGCTGAATGAGAGTGCTGAGTATCGACAAAGATACCAATTTATTTGGGGTCAGAGCTATATGACGCCTTCTTCCAAACTTCCCTATTAGTCGTTATTTCGGGAGTCACCCCCTTTAAATCCATATAATTTTTTACACAGTCCAGCCATCGACTGCGTATGATAGTTGGGGGGGTTAGGGGTTGGGGGGTCCAAAAGCAAATCCGCCAATATTGGTCTAATTTTGGACCAACAGTGGCGGATTTGCTTTTACCCCAGACCCCAGAGTTGCGACAAACAAATATGCGGCAAATGTAAGGGTGACAGTACGATATGTCGACCATCAGTGGTGTGACAGCACATCAGCTCAACGTATAGTGGGCTGATGAGAAATTTCACCCCCTTGAATTGTTTTTAACATTGCTAGGGGGTGAGATTTCTCTGCAATCCAACTGTACGACGGAACTTTTGATCGACGAACGATAGCGCGACACAACTTTCGCTCGACAAACTATCGCTTCTTAGGTCTTCTTTGGCATTACAAATTATAGCCGCTAACGACAAAAAAAACTACCTAATCATAAATCAAATTCACCTACAAAATAGATTTTGCACGCGCAATTCATTTTGCAATATCTGCAGGGGAACTGGGGAAGTAGTTTGTCGCTATATCCGTCGACATCGGAAGTAGCGACAAGTTGTACAATAGGATGCCGCGGCATGGGCCTAGCGGGCTTGGGGCGAACTTCGATAGCGAAAACTTTGCAAATAGTCGAAATGCGAATTTAATTATCGTTTCTGTAAGTTTATGTACTTAAGTTCGTTTCCATTTGGCTTTTGGGGACGTAGGAATTTTTGAATTAGTTGAAGATGAAATTGACATAAAAGTGATAGATATAACAGCTGGTAGAATGCCAGAAAGTTTCGAAGATATCTTTAATTGTTATTGTACTTCCTTACTTTATATTTGCACGAATGATAAAACTAAACAGCCCGAACCAAGCCGAGGTTATTTACACCGAATTAAATCTTTTTGCCAAAACGTTTATAATCCAATTTCCCCTGACGCACCTCAGTGTATTAAACTAAATATCTATTAATCAAAGCATGTCATTTTAACGAAAAAATGCCAGTCACGATTACCTGTCAAAATTCCGCTTTGACGAGACCGACACGGCAAGCCCTAAAAATTTCCGATACAGGGCGAAACGGAAATTTCACAGAAATAATTGCCTCGTCTGTAGTCTGAGCGGAGGTCTAATGCGCAGGCGTGAAACAAACCCGCGCATGTCATCATGTCGAGTGAACCTCTCAATCCTGCCAAAAACAAATGCATTTCGAGTGTTCCTTTTTCGTAATTATAAATTCAAACGTTGTTCTTTTTTCTTTTTTGTTAACATCTAGCTTGTCTGTGCTTGTGTGGGCGTTCGCGTTCGATTTTCGTAAGTAACACACCCGTATGGCCTTTCTATAGCGTGAAATAACCTTAAAATTTTTGGTTACTGTCAATTTGTAATTGATTTTGTTATACTAATTTGATCCTTTAGACGAGAAAAGCTTTTTAGAAGCCTGTTTTATTAGACTAGAGTCCTTTTTTGTGTGTAAACCTGTGTTGTAAAGCCCCAATAAAGTAGCTCTTGCACGTTTCATCTAATATTTAATGAAGCGGACGAAGAGTTCATTGTGGTGGTTTTGTCTATGAAAACAGAAAGAGGTCAACATAATGGCTCTTCTTTGTCCATTAATATCGATTATACACTGCGATTTTCCCAATGAAACGTTCTGAAAACATGTAAATAAAACGCATGCCTTATTTGTTATTTTCAGCATCGATTTATAAAAAACAACACGAACGAAATGAAAAGCTTAGATTACAAAAACAGTTTCTCTTCAATTTTTTTTTCATATTGAATCTTTTCTAGTGGAAATTCCTAAATATTGTTTGTTGTTGTTACGCCAATTGGACCACGTGGGTCATACTGTCGTCCATCGCTCCTTTACTATAAAAGCTGTAGTTGTAAACCATAAGTGGGCGTCGAAGCGTGTCCAATATCGTCCATTGTGTACAGGCACAGAATAGCGCAGAAGATTCACTGTGGAAAATCATTAAAATAAAAACCGACCAAGTGCGTTTCGGACTACGCACAATGAAGGGTGCCGTAGTTGGAATGAATTTATCCCAAAAATAAACTTAACTTTGTAGTTGAAAAACATGCTCGACACGGGTCTCCCTTGTTTCATCGAAAAGAAATTGCCAAATTATCACTTCCCAAACATTTTTCCGCATGATTTCATTTGCCAAATTATTACTTAGCAGAAAATCTCTTCACAAATAATTGTAACGCAAACCTAATGTTTTGCAAGTGAACGTTTAAACAATAACTTGTTTACCAACTAGTACTTTTACCAATTTTTATTTAGTCAAATATTTCAGTTGGAATAACTCATTTTACGCAAAATAAAGACGTTTTATTACAAGGGTGTTTTTTCCACTTGGGAGAAATTCTAAACAGGTAATAATAATATTAATATACTATTCTGTAGTATTATTTTCCGATCGAATATAGTATTCTGGTAGTATTTTATTTTTTTGTTAGTAGCATTTTTTTAAATAATTAATCTCGTCTAACTAGTTCAGTTTCGGGTAGCCTGTTTTTTTTTCTATATAAACTAGTCGTTTCTGGCGTAGGAGGTCACAGTTTTAACCTAACCTAACCATTTTTTAAAAATAATTAACCTACTCTAACTAGTTCCATAACTGACTGACCAAACATTTATTGTCTAAAGATTGTTTGCTGTAATAAATCATTTGATTAAAGACCAAATGGCTAAATGACATTATCCTCGATAATATTCTGCCAAGTAAAAATTTTACCAAATGAAAATGTGCGTACTAAAATCATTCCAAACATTGCATTGATATAAAAAAAAGGTTGCAAAAATTTGTTTGGGTGACATTTGGGCAAAATCTTTTCGGTAAAACGGCAGGATCCCGCTCGACACACATCGATACATCGACGATGCATACATCGATATACGTCACGGTTAATTCGCCAGCTGCGAATGTAAATCTGTAAACGCAAAAACCTACAAATTAACGATTTTTCCATTACTTGTGCTGTGAGACCTTGCTTCCTGTCAAATTTCATGATTCAAGGTCAACTGCAAGTACCCTGTAGGCCGTATTTTTATATTGCGTTAACTTAGAACCTTACATTTTTTAGAGCCCCAAGGGACCGTAGACCTACGTATTTGATATTAATTTCAACTTGATACCTGGACGCGTTCCTGAGAAAAAGGATCTTGACTTGACAGACAAACGGACAACGAAGTGATCCTATAAGGGTACCGTTTTTTCCTTTTGAGGTACGGAACTCTAAAAAGCAACTCTTCCTATGACACAATAAAGTGCAATTCAGGTCGAACAGCGCTCAGTACCTAGAGTTATATTCACCTAGGAGTAGCCTCTCTATCGCGTAACTCTTATGTCTTCTGACTACGTGACGCGATAAGTCGAGCGCGCCGCGTACTTGTAGCTTCATACTTAAAATGCAGAGTGCGCCTTCTGTACCATTCTGTGGTACAGGGCCACGTTTTGGTTACGTTTACGTAAACGCGAACATCGACAAGGTCATGTAAACATGTACGTCGGAGGCAGTAGGTACATATTAATTTATTAAGTGACTTGACATTTATGAGCGACGATGAGATGAGGTGTACCGTGTAATTCGTATATGTAGCAAGGAGGTTACATTATTACAATATAATAGAATAGATAGAATTATTCTTTATTTTATACCATACAAGCTACGCCACGCGGTTTCAACCGCATAAGTCTCAATCTCGTGGGAATATCGGGATAAAAAGTATTCTATGTCTCCATAATTCAGACGTCTGAATTGAGGAGCCACCTTTGAACTCGAAAACTAGCCAACGGATATTTTTTTAAATTTGGAAGGGTTTAGTAGTACTTATGCGTAGTCTGTACAAAAAATATAGGTTTTGTAGGGCTGAATTTGAGATAACTACAATGCTTTGATTTTTCATAAAAATCCATAAATTTAACCGCGCTGTTTCTCGGAAAGTAATCAACCAATTACAAAAGTTTTTTAGTATAATTTAGTAGTAAATGTGTTCTAATTCATAGTATACAAATAAGATTAGAAAACTATATAATGTCGCTTATACAACACATTTTATGTGGCTCTTCAATAGCTACTAAAGTAGTTGATCAAGTCGGATAACAATAGTACCAATATTTAGTAGAAATTTCTACTAAATATTGGCATAATCCAACATCCTGCACGTTAAGTATTTCAATAGTTAGAAATAAAATAAACATTCCTTAAAAAAAATGTGTGGTACGAGAGCCCACAAGTTAGGCAGTCGCTCCATGTAAAATACTGGTACTCATCTGCATCCGGTTAGACTGGAACCCGACCCCACCATAGTTGGGAAAAGGCTGGGCAGATTGATTTGGCTACGGTAGGTAGCCAGAGGTAGCCATGGCTATGTTGACAGCGACGTCGCCATCGTGTCCCAGTGTATTAGCGCTCTAAGATCTTAAGTGAGGGTCCCCTTGCTTAACGTGTTTATCTGTGTTCTGTCTGTGCCGTTGTAGCTCCCAAATGGCTAAACAGAATGTGTTTTTGTTTTTATTTGTTTGAAAGGTGACTTGATCGAGAGTGTTCTTAGTCATGATTTAAGAACATCGGTTCAGCCGTTTGAAGATTATCAGCTCTTTTCTAGTTGATGAATGGTGTTAGATGCCTGTAAAAGATGTTACAGGTTTGATCGATTTGAAATTTGGTATTCTGTTACTTCAATGATATAAGAAGAACATAGCAATCTTGACCTGATGCTGTAGCATCACCTGGAATTTGCAGGATACCCAACTCTCTTACCAACTTACAGCACAGGTATCGTGTTTGGGAGGAAATTTTTGTGTCGGGGACTTTTTATTTTTGTTGTTATAGCGACAGACTTAGATAAGATGGTGGTAGCTAGCCAAGCGGACTTGAATGCGCACTGGGAATTGAACCCGGGACCTCTGAGAGACGGCTGATCTAACCACTAGACCGCAGAAGCGGTTTAACTTTTAGTATCAATGCTGCAAAAATTAAAAAACATTCGGAAATCGGTCTTGTAGATTGGTAGCTGACTCCAACAAATTCGGGAAGAATTTTCTAATTTTTATCTAATTTCCTCCCAACATTACTACCCCCAATACCTCACAAATCACTTTCCCCCACAGGCATCCAATCAGTGTTTCTGACGTCACGTTTACATAAGAACCTAGAATACAGCAGCTAAGAATCCCGGGAAAAAGTCCCGGGGAGTGTTTGATGACGTGCGTACTTTTCTCGTAATACAGTGAGTGGGAGAAACTGCTTTATTGCTCTGATACTCAATTGTAGTTTTGTGGAAGAAATACATCAGGTATACAAGGGTTATATCTGCCTGCAGTAGGGACGTTGACAATTTTTTTTTTGTCCGACAGATTGTTTATAAAAAAAAATTAGACACGTCTTTTTCTTTTTTTACCAGCCAGTTAAAATATAGCATGATGTCACTGTCCGGTAGATTTTATACCGACTTGTGACGTAGCCACCACTCCCCCACTTTGCGTTTTATCTAAATATTTTTTTAATTAATGGGATAAAGCAAAAAATACGTGTCTAATATTTTTTTTATTATGTATATAACTGACGGACTAAATAGTTTTTTTCCCCCAGTAAACATCTCTATTGACCTACTGCAGGGTAAATGATTCTGCTTTAAAAGAGAAGGAACTGCTTGTGATGATTTGAGATCGATTCTAGGTTTTCCTGCGATGTTTTCCACCTAATTTAGGTCAGGACCCTATTTAATTAAACCGACAGAAAACAGGTGACAATATTAAAATTTGACGATCTTACAAGTTTTGTTCATAGTATTAGTGCTTTATTAGACGCCATCTGTCGTTAAAATGTGTCAATTTTGTAATTTTTTGACAAAAATGTCGCATTTCTCAGTTAAAGGCTCATAGTCCTTCAAGATTTCTACAATCAATCCGAATTTCCTATTCATCTTCATTTTTAATCTAAGTATCACTCGATGGGCTCTCAGAAGTACTTACCTACGTAGATAAGGACGTTCTTGCGCAGCAATTATTTAAAGGGATGGCCTCATTGAATGTTTTCTTTAATAATTGATGAAGACTTGTTTGTGGTTTTAGTGAAGAGCATCGCTGTTGAATTGAGCGTTCTATTTTATTTTCTTAGTTTTTTAGGGAGATAGAATAAGATATTTAAAAGGAGTAGAAGTTAAAAGTAAGGAATGTCATGTCAACTCAATATAACAATTGAACCGTTCAAGGATTTGAATTATTAAGGGTTTCATTAGTTAGAAATTTATAAATAAGATCAAGCAAATATTAATTAAAAAAGGCATACTTACTACACAATAACGAATACATACATGACAAAAAAAAAACATTAATACAAACAGACACCTTAAACAGTTAGTCGTATATATACAATTTATACATATATAGATAAATATTATATTATCATATTATGTTTGATAAAATTGACCTTAACAAATAATTATTATGCACCACACTTACACCTACTCGTATATCTGATCTCAAATAATGTTAAGAATATATTTAAAAATTGTTGATTGTTACTTCATTTTTTATTTTAATTTAATTTTTTTAAATTTAATTTCTCTCAATTTATTTTTTATTTTTATTAAGAATTTATTTTATACTTTTTGCTGTGCCCGACAGGGTCCGTAATTGTACCTTAGCTCTAAGCCATTATAACACCTGTATACCTACATTATGGAATGCAAATAAAGATATGAATACAACGTTCAGACATCAAGCGTTTTGCAGTAGCCCACCAGACACAACACACGTCTGGTCGGAAAATCCTCCTTTTTCTATGGAGTATGAAGAACTATCCACCCTGGTCCTCTATAATCTATACCTCATTTGACAAACTAGGGTACTGAGCATTGCTTTCACGCGGAAAACAGTGCAAAAAATGTCTATGGTAGTCTCCCGTACAAAAATACACTTACAATACAATTGCCAGAGTTGAGTTTCAGCGGTAACAGAATAAAAGGTGAACTTTACCCAGTATTCGGACAATACACACTGACACAAAAAATGCATCAGTAGCATCAAATAAACTCATATAAAACTTCGTGCAGCACCGTCGCGTCGCACTGGTCTGCACGAGCGTTAAAGCTGTATCTTACGTGTATACGGCCCATCCCCCTTTCAACACTGGCTTATTACGTGATGCACTAGCAATAGTTATGTCATTAACGTCGCCATTTTGAATTTATGTCACGCACTAGCCTAGCTCTCTCGAAGAGTGTAGGCCTGTGTCCCAGCAGTGGGAATATTATAGCCTTATTATGTACGACGTATGTGTGTAGTATGTGTGTGTAGTCAGACATTTACGAAATTCACGTGGATAAAATCATAACAAAACAACGAATACTATCATTTTTCATAAAATAGCCTGTAGGTGTCATAAAAATGGGCACGCCACAATTGTGGCGATAAGTGGCTAGAAAGGCGCCACGGCGTCCTCACCTTCCGCCTGACGCAGGTCCTCACCGGACACGGTTGTTTCGGGAGGTTCCTGTTCCGCATAAAGGCTTGTGCAGACCAGCGCGATTTGCCGCGCGACGCGACACCGGTTATTGTTATACTGTGAAGTTTTCTTAGAAATTGTATTGTTCGTGTCGCGTCGCGCGACAAGTCGCGCTGGTCTGCACAAGCCTTAAGGCGGGAAGAAACGCCCGGGTGTGACCACTGTGTGGATCGCCTGGATGACACGGTGGAGCATACGGTGGAGGTCTGCCCGGCCTGGGCGGAGCACCGCCGTGTCCTCACGGAGGCGATCGGCGGCGGCGATCTCTCGCGTCCGGCCTTGGTTCAGGCCATGGTCTGGAGCGAGAGTGCAAGGGAGGCCGTCACTTCCTTCTGCGAAGCAGTAATGCTCGCGAAGGAGGAGGCGGAGCGCGCGAGGGAGAGGCAAGATTCGCGCCCGCGCACCCCTAGTCGCCGCAGGAGACGCCCCGGGTGTCGGGAGTCACGAGCCGACTTCCGGCTACCGTAGGCGCGGGCTTGCGGACGGTGAGCAATGGGTAGCTCGTCGCCGGTTAGGACCAGGCCCGGGTCGAGGGCGCGTTGTGTTCCACGCGCGCCTCAAAGAGATGTCAGCACCAACTGACGGGGTCCGTAAGTGTCAATGCCTGCCAGGGTTGCGAGTTTGTCCGAAAGGGAGATCGCGGCCCCGGCACACAGGCAACGGAAGGACACGACACGCCCTCCCACTCCACCCGGAGCGGGAGAAGTTATTTGATAATTTTCGACGCTCAAAAAAAAAAAAAAAGGTGTCTTAAAAAGCGTGAAATTACAGCTCAATTATAAATGTTATTTATTTGTCATTCGCCGATCTTTGACAGACATTACGGGTAGTCAGAAGTCTAAAAGTCTGACAACCAGTCTTACCAAGGGGTATCGTGTTACCTAGTAACTGGGTTGTGGAGGTCAGATAATACAGGCTGATACTAAGCATCAGCAGCGTCAAATAAACTTACATAAAACTGCATCTTACGTGTATATGGCCCATTCCTCTTTTCACACTGGTCCATTACGTGATGCACTTCTAATAGTTATGTCATCCACGTCGCCATTTTGAATTTATGTGCCAATAAACTTGAGTTTGATACCGTTTGAACATTTGATAGGTTCCGAGGTCGTTACCTAGGGGTAATAAAACTGTTTGCCTTTAACTTAGAGGAAGTTAAAACAAGAAACACCTGTTTGAAAGTTTTTATTTTGGGTGAACGATTGTTTTGAGTAGGGAGGCATTTTTGCTTAATTACACTGTTTTATTTTGTACCTAACTTTTGTATTTTTTTCAAGATTGATACACACTGGCCCAACGAACGCTAACAAAGGATATTCAGCGTTTGCTACCGCACGCTCGTTGGCCTTCGGCGGTACGTCCAAATACATTTAGTGGTCGAGCAAACAATCGTTGGCATCTGGGGGCCTACTCCATATGCGTAATCCGTAGTTTTGGCCGTCGTTATGGGCGCTTCGCTCTCTTTCTCACTTACAGTATGTCCGTAACTGAGACGGAGAACTATGCGCCCGTAACGACGGCCGAAACTACGGATTTCGCTTAGGGAGTAGGCCCCTGATTCCGGCTCGCATTCGCAATTTGATCATGGACGACGACGAAATAATTATAATTGGTAGTTTGATATACCCTAACGAGAAAAAAAATTAAACGAAGGCGGAGATGGTGGGCAACCACACATTAAAAAAATTGAAATGTGAAGTGGAAGTAAAATTGAGCTTCAACTGAGCGTTCGTTGGTTGGCCTTTGGCGACCGACCACACTGACTTCGATCTAATGGTTCGATGGCTTAGATGTTACCGCCACGCTTCGGATCGCCGGCACACGCCAACGAACGATCGTTAGCGTTCGTTAAGCCTTCCTGACAGGACCAACGTTGGTGAACGTTGGCAACCCATTCGTTGGTGTTCGTTGGGCCGGTGTGTACGCAGCATAAGAGCTGTGGCATAAAATTTTACTGAAATTGATAGTTAAAATAGAGTAGGAAAGAGTTACTTACTTTGCTTAAGATATCTTCTTGTTTAAGAAGATACTTTATTAATTAATTAATTATTACATTAAATTTTTTATTTAAAGACAACAATAATCCATTTATGTTAGTTCGTTAGTTAAGTTAAGTCAAATTTGTCCACTAACATCTTCAGAATGTTATTGGAGCTTGACCGCGTTCTCTCCAATAGCGACGCCTAATGTACTAGGTAGGATTAATGGACTAGGTACAATATAGATTATAATTATAGTATGCTACTTAAAAATTCTCAAGGTTTGTGCTTTTTAGACTTGGGTCACACTTGGTCATTTGAGCAATAAGTGATAAATTTAAATGGATAACGATTCTGAATAAGCAAGTTTTTTGAACATATTTTGCAGCGGATTTTTTCTTATAAATTACTACTACTGTCATTTAATTGGTTTATACCATCCATTCATTCCTTCATCAGACGACACGTTCCCACAACGTAACAGAGTTAGAACTTTTCTAAAGAGACACTTCAGAACCTGGGTCTGATAGTTCTTTTGTACAGCGTTAAGAGATAATTTGACGTGTAGAGAGTGCTTTGTAGCCTGTAGGTACAGTTAGTAATATACAGTTGACCCGAGACGCAATATTGATCGGAAGAAGGTCAAGTGAACGAATTCATAGTTGTGAATGTAAATAAAATACTGAGTCTAAGCAATTTTTGTCATTTCATTGAAAATTGGTTTTTATTTTTATTAATTTAAATTCTTTCCTATTTTGTGAATGTGAGAACGCTGTAGGCTTAGTGGACTGTAGATTTGTTGACCCTCTTCTATTTTGTTAAGTACCTGGTACTTGTTGAAAGACCTACACTGTCCACCCATACCTATTAACACTGTTATTTGAAAATATTGTAAAAGCCAATTATTTTTAAAAGAGTAACCGTGGAGTTTCTTGCCGGCTCTCCTCCATAGGAAACAACCAATCGGAACCGTGCACCTAGCTTCTGACGTGGACCCTGATATTTTTTTAAAATATAGTAAGTAGCCCAAGTTACTCCTTTAAACATCTACTGGCAGTGGTGAAAGTCCCGTCAAAATCGGTCCAGCCGTTTCGGAGATGAGCCTGAACAAACAGACAGACAATTTTTTTTTTTTTAAGTAAAGTAAGTAGTAAGTTTTTTTGTTATAAGCTCCGTATATACTTTATGCATTTAGTAAAAAACAGTTATATTGACATTACAAACAGACACTTCAATTTTATTTTAATTTACTTTTCAGAATAATTAATAAAAAAATATATTAATAAAACATTAAAATTATTAATAAATAAAAATTAAAAATTACTGCATTAATTCATACATTGTTTCAAGAATGAGAGTGATAGATTAGTTTCATAGATAATCGCAATTAGAAAGGTCAGGTACCTACTCGCAACCGGCGTGCGTGTATGACCAGATGTATGAACTTAAACGAGGCGTGAGTGTATATATGTATGTAAAATGAAGTGTTGAATATTTAACAATGTGTTGATTTACATTCGAGTACTACGTTAGATCGGTTCTTTTACTTAAGGCGGCGATAACCGACTTTTAGGGCCTTCACCATTTCCAAAAAGCCACTACTTACCATATTCAAAAATGGAACAGAATTTGTATGATATTATCTGCCAAGTAAATTAACGAGAACTTAATCGTAGGTATCTGAAGATCACGTCTGAACGAGTAGTGTTATTGATTTGGAAAAAATATATGTTAAATTAATGCATTTTCTTAATATATGAATATTTTTGGGTTATGTTTATATTACATATTGAAATTAATTTGTAAAGTTATGTCTAACGCGGATAAAAAACTGAGAATCACGCAAAATCTATCGAGCGTCTGAAACTGCAGCATTTTAAAGATAATTTAATTATTGATCTTTTAGTATACGTGTTTTATTAAAATACCTTTTGTTTTATGTATAATAAATTAATAATGCGTCTTATTTGGGATAGCGCTCTTTGATGGGCGAGCTGGACGTACGACACGTTGCGTGAGCTCAGTACAGAACACGCAAGCTTACCACTCAAGGTCACTGGTATATATCTACGTCTTAAGAATCTAGATTAAATAAAATACACTAGTCACGCATTCTCGAAATTCGTGAATAGAATCATAGTAAAACCTCGAAATTAAATGGATGAATGAATGAAAATGCATTTGACAAACACCTGCAGGTGTTATAGAAAGGTGTCAAACTATAGCTCAATGATAAGTGATATATATTTCTGTAAATTGGTTAAAAAACCACATCAACATGTCAAAACTAAATTATGTTTGAAAACTTCAATGTCGTCGGTGGAATGACGGTGTGTCAGCGGTCGGTGAATGGATTATAAATATTAGAAAGATGAAAATAACAAGGCAACCTTAACTCTCAACTCAACCCTAAAAATATCTTGTTCTCTTTTTAGTCTTTTAGATGTCAGTAGACTCCAGAAATACTTACTTGTCTTGTCATAGGGCTCCTCATTATTACCATTAATCGAAAGGTTAATTAGGTAATAAAATATCTTTTTTTAAACATAACATCACACCTGTATTCCCTGATGGTGTAAGCAGTTACTCACGTTTTGCCAGTTTTGTTTAAGTCCTATGTTATGCGCTATTACAATTTCTAACGTAATGATATTATCGTGGACGTCCAGGTCGACGTCACGGCATCACAATAACACAGGGAAGTAAATGTATGGAAATATATGAAGATGCTTTTATATTCACGTATTGTTATGCATTTTATGGAGGTGGACGGGGGACGGGAACCTTCACTATAAAATCGTGACGTTCAAAAATATAAAAGTGCACAATAAGGGGGGTCCAATGCCATCAGGCCAGTACCATCCGCACTTGGTTGATATCCCGATTAGACGTACACAGTGCTTCTCCTTCACATTTATTATGCGCACTTGACCGTGCGACCGTGGTCAAATCACGATATAGACCGTGGTCAAATCACAATATAGACCGTGGTCAAAGTGTGGAAATATCTACCAACGTCCGTGTAACCCGTCACCTCAAAGCAAGAGTGAACAGGAATCTTCTGGCACGCTCGTTCCACCGTAGATATCATCCATCGCTTTCCATCAGGCGAGATCATGGTTAAGAGCATACCCATCAATCATATGTACAAACACCTGACACCGAGCTGCTACTGAGAAATTCCCCATGGAAAAACCCAATAAAATTGCTTTAAATAAAATTCCTCTGATTCCTAACCTGGGCAATCAAACCCACTAAAATTACACGGATTCCTGATCTGGGCAATCAAACCCAATAAAATTACTTTAAATAAAATTACACCGATTTCTGACCTGGGCAATCGAACCCAATCAAATAAATACTTTAAATAAAATTACACTGATTCCAGTGGAAGGAACAAAAAGGTCTTATCTAACCTTGAGACCACTAGGGGAATCTTATTATCTGGGACGATCGGTTCAACCGCATCTCGGTTTGCATACGATGTTAGTCGGATGAATCTATTAAGTGCTCTCTAGGGATTGTAAATCGCTTGCATGGTAGAAATTATTATAAGTTTATGGGCTCCTCATAGATTTTGTATCAAGAAGAGTAGCAGTGATTTCTGCCTTATTTTTCGTTTTCGGTAAAGAAAAGCAAGAAATATGTTTTATTGAAAAAATACAAGTTAACTCGTATAACTTTGTAGTAATACAAATAAATCACGCTACGGGCGTTTCTTTCCCCGTCTCACTTACGGTAACTTCGACCGAAACTACAGATTTAGCTTAGGGACTAGACCCCCAGCACCGAAAGTCGAAAATCCAACAGCGCTTTTATTGAGGCATTTGTTTAGGTGTCGCCTAGTGTTTTTGTAAACGGGCATTAAACTCAACGATTTGGTCAGGAAGTTAGCAATAGTTTTTGATAATGCCGTGCTGAAATTTTCGTCAAAAGGAGCGTTCTTCTCTACTGTGATATTATATTCATTGATACTATTAGGGTGCACTCAAAGAGTATCCACGGGAGACTGAAGAACCTATCTACGTCCACCGCACTCTGAAAGGCCACACTAGTATCCAGCTGACTGGCTAATCTGATAACTAGATACTGAATGCATTGCGGTTAACGTGTTACGAAAAGGACAGTTCAGTTTTTGTAAGAAGCTGATAATTCTGTTGTTTTCTATACATCTATTCTGTATAAATGTATATCTAATCTAATTGGTGTAATCAATGTAGGTTTTTATTTTTATCTAAACTATTTAAGTATTACTTATTTTAATTAATTATTTTTTATCATCTGTAGTGCATGTGCACTGTGCTTTTCGTAAGTAACGAGGCGCTTAAACGTAAGTTTGCAATGTAAATTGTAATGTAATAGTGTACTTATAGTTGAAGAGCCTAATCATAAATAAATAAATAATAACTAGTAACGAAGAATTTTTGTTGTCTGTTTGTCTGGATTTTGGATGGTTCCGAATTGGCAAAAAAACGGCTGGTCCGATTTGGATTAATTTGGCACACAGATAGCTTATAAGCTGGATTAAAACGTTCCCGCGGGATATTTTGCAACATTAAGGTTAAGCCGCGGGCAAAAGCAAGTACTAAATAAGTTTGATATACGAGTAATTCTTGTTTGTTGCTTTAGTTTGGTTTCTAATTGAAGTTAAAATCACTTTTGTTATCTTTAAAATAGTTTCATGCTTCGGCTGTTGGAAATGTTTAATGAATATAATGAAATAATATAAAATATATTTTAATGAAATAATATAAAATATATTTTAATGATATAAAATATAATAATTTGATAATTTGGTTCCTACTTTGTTAATTGGGTAAGATAATAATACCTAGTGCTATTTTCTAGACAAACAACATTATAGACGCAAAAAAAACAATATGTACTACATGAATGGATTACCTACCACGCGCGGTGAATATGGCAATTTGCCTTTGTGTCTCTAAAATGAAAGCATTGTAGCGGTCATATCGTCGGGACCCAGGATCTGACCTCCCTCACAACCCAATTACTGGGCGATACTGTTATTCCAAAGTTAGATTAGACGCAAGACGAAACTTCTGTTCACTTTTCTTCGACTATTTAATGACATACATAATACACCATGACATTTTAGTCGTCTTATAAAACCAGCCCACTTCATGTATCAAATGACTAATAAACATTCATAAAAAAAAATTAGACAGGGTGGCAGGGACAGCGACGCGAAGCCTGTTGCCATGGATTCAGTACAAGATTCTGACCGCACCTTGCGTTAAAATTGTTCTTCGGTTATTAAAAAAAAAATCTGCTGTTTCATAGAAAAGTGCAATACCTACGCGGTCAAACTGTATGGAACAGCTGTTTTTTTTTAAATAACTGACGAAAATTTCCAGCGCCGGTTTCAGAATCTTGTACTGAATCTATGGTAACAGGCTTCGCTACCCTGTATATTGTAACTATTTTTGAATTGCTGATTGAGGTATTTTATGTCGGGTAGGTACATTGAGTGGCCCTTTGTAAGACTACCAAAATATAAAGGTGTCAATCATCACGCCTGGTTTCCCCGAAGGACGGCAGAGGTGTATACTCGTACTTATAATAAACCCACATTTACAGACACGCGAACTAACGAATGTATGTCCGCCGATTTCTCCGTAACATGTGGACCGATTTTGAAAATTATTTTTTTGTACGAAAGGGTATGCTCCCGAATTGGTCCCATATAAATTTTATTAATTTTGCTTGGATAGTTTTTGAGTAAGCTTCAATAATACGTATTTTTCCCACTTAGTCTAAGTGGATGATAATTATGATTTCACTGTTATTTACATAGCAGGTAGTGGTATTCGTATTTGTATGGGGTAGGTACCACAACTAAAAAGGGAAAAATATATATTTTTTACAAAAAAAAAACAATTGACTTCCTAAAAAAAACATTACAAAGTGGAAAATAATTTTAATTTCGGAAGTCGGTGACAATAAACGAAAATTCAAAACCGAAGATATTACACGGACACGGATATTAAACGGGAGCGTTTAAGCGAGCATTCTAGCGAATGTTGTAGTGAGCTTCGAGCTTTTTGCCGAACCTTCGAGCTTTTTGTGAAAAATATTTTTTTGACGAACATTGACTAGAGCGTCCGCTAGAATGATCGTGAAAAATATTCGCAGCGATGTTTGGCTCTATACTTGGATCTGTTCGTTGTTCAGTTCTTTAAATTTAAAAACGGCGAATGCTCGATGTTCTGTTACAAGTGAATGCTCAAGTCTATCAGCACCTTTATAGCCTGATTATGCATCGCAGATTCAAATCTCAACATTGTTCGATTTTCAAACTTATGTTTAAAGAACAACACTACGGTTATCCCGAAAACCCCATTTATACGATGCAAGTTTCTTGTCTATGGCATTATATTGAAGCAAACAAATGACTTAAGCCGTCATATATTTTGTTATTCAACAAAAAATACTTTGAATTTGAAATTCAATTCGATTGAAATTGTGTTAAGACGGTTCCAATAGCTTTCGACTTAGCAGTTGATCAACTAAAATTAAACCGTGTAAACCTAGTATTATGGTAAGCTACAGGCAATAAAATCGTACCGACTAAATCAAGCTATTTTCATCATTGGACCATTTTCGCAAGAGTAAGTCCCCTAAAACTAAAATACAGAGACAATAATTTCATCAACCTTCTTATCCTCAACCCATTTCGAAATCGAGATTCAAACAAAAACATCCCGTATCCGTTCCTCTTGGGGTACTAAGTAACCCCTATCACCGACAAAGCCCGGGGTTGTTGGCACCCCGCCAATTTGTCCGGATTGGATTAGCGGTTACAGTTGTAAACTCCACTAGCGGGATTATCTTGTATTCTTCTTTATTGTGAAAAGAAAGGAACGTTATTTATTCAGAACTTTATTGTATTGTACAATTCTTGTGAAATACTTACTTAAGTTTTTGTAGTTTCAAGCAGAAGAACTCTTTGTGAATGAGCGCGTCTCGGGAAACACTATTTTGCTTACTTCTTAAGTTTTAATATTCATTGCCCCCTAATTAATATGCAAATAGTAAAGTAACAACCCGCACGCGTAGCACGACAACCATAGAAACGTGTTTTGTCGACGGAAGAATAGACAAAATGACAGATTGTGATTGTTTATCTGTCATTTTGTCTATTCTTTCGTCGACAAAACCCGTTTCTATTGTGGTCATGCTAAGGGTGCAGTACAACCTTCAGATAAACCATTCATTCGAGGATTAAGTTTGGCATAACTTTACTCTGCGTTTATTAACACCAACGCGGAGTGAAGTACTCGGAGTGTAGAATAATTACGTTAAACTAATTATTTTTTAGGTGCTCTGAGTATACAAATATGATCATAAATATATGTCGCACTCGGTGTAAGATGATTATAGCCGTGATATAGTTATATCTCTAGGGATATAGCTATATACCGTAATATAGTTATATGAAAGCGGTTCATAACTTTCGGAGTGCCCTAATTTTGGTTACTGGGACCAATTTCGACGTAGTTGGTCACAGTTCTAACGTAACCTAACCTATTTGGTCGTAGTGACGTAACAGTTGTATTACTAGATCGTGATCGTCGTATATTCCTAGTAAGACAGTTATGAACCGCGTTGATATAACTATATCACGGCTATAACCATCTTACTGCGACATAATATATATCTTATATGATCTATTTTTAGATGTTGCTACAATAATGTCATTGAGGCAGTGCTGCTAACTCGTGCAGCGTGTTTGTTTGTATTTTTGCAATATGTATGAGGCACCCTAGACTTCATGGAACTAGAGGTGGCAATGAAAGTGTTAATAAAGGGGTCATAATAAGGTCTCTGTTAGACAGATGTTAAGGGTATGGATGAAATATAAATGTTTACAGAATATACCTCACACTAATGGTAGTATGGGGTCTATTCTGTAAACATTTATATTTAGAAGAGGCTCCTTTAGACAAACTTTGCCGACAGTTTAATATTAAAACCAAAGCTTTCCAATAAATTATTACTCGTGCGGACACGACAGAAGATGAGGGTCTATTTCGAGTTCAACCTTGACTTAGATACCAAATTGGAGCGCATTATCAGAATTGAATATGCAATTATAGATCGTGCTGTTGACCGTCGTGGTGTTGACCGGTTCGCATTGTTCACACAATTGCTTGCCATTTAGGTTGAAGCGTCATAGATTATCGGTAGCGGTATAATGTTCTACGTAATATGGGGTAATTGAGTGTCACTGTTCCTATTATAAGATTTCAATTCCAAATTATTATATCGGGTGTTTGGAAGCTGAGTACAAAGCTTGGAGGGGTCGATAGTTGACACTATTTAGAGTATTTTGAGCCATACATGTCTTAGACTAAGTATCTCTATGTAATATCTAAAAAAAAAAAAAGTTTTTTTTCTAAGACATTCAAAGTACATATTATTTACAAATACAAATACATTGCATGCATCTAAATTAATGGTAAGCACAGAATTTTATTTAGATCTCACTATACAATAATAATTAATATAAAGATGGTTATCAATGTAATTAGAACTAATATGAATAATCTCGTAGACTTAAAAAGTTAACTTAAATTAAATAAGATTGAATTAAATAATAAACTAAAACATAGAAAAACACAAAATAAAAAACAAAAAAATTTACTTTATTGAGCAAAAATTACAGCACAGCTCTTTTATTATATAATCATATACTTTTAAGCATTATAAAACTTGCATTTTTGACGCAATCGGAGCTAATTCCTAAGCTTCATTTTAACTCATTAAACTCGCGTGCCTCGTCCCAGAATTTGTACAAAGAACTGGGATCTTCACAAAGTACTTTGTAATGTACAAAATACTGTGTATTTGTGAATGTACCAAACAAGTTAGAAGAAGCCTTTGCCGGTATACTTACTTGAAAATTTCAACAATATAATATTCGCCTGAGTCGTTTCCATTGTGAAGCAATATGGCTCCTTCAAAACTTTTGGTTTTCAAATCTAATTTCGGAAAGCTATGTAATAATTTTCTTTCGGGCTTGTTATTTTCATTTCAATAATAAAAGTTTGACGGTGTACGTGATTCCATATGAACCTCATGAGTTGGGCATCAAATAAAGCATTATTTTGCTTGATACCAAGCGGGCTCAGATGTTAAAAAAAAAATCTTTTATTTTCTTTTTTTATAATATAAAATACTCTTGTTGAATGACAAGATATTACCAAAGTGGCTTGTTCTAAGAGACATCTTAAAAGGTCCGTAAATTCCAAACATTTACAGAGTGGCGCTATTAAAAAGAAATCAACAAATGTTTTTCAGGCTATTATCGGAAAAACTATAATTGTTTACAGGCTTCTCAGTGTTCATTAAGACAAAGATGTTAAACAAAGCTTTTATTTTGTTACAGGTTTGGACACAGATAAAATTTGGAGCGTCGATGCCATAAAATTGACGTTTTAAAGCCAAAATAAATTGGTATCCGCAGTTTACAACGGAGGGAAACGCGGTACAATGAACGGAACTACCGTAAATTATACGGAATTGTATATTCCGGAGAAATCTCTCAACTTGACGCCAGACGGTCTGCCTCCTATGCACAGCGGATATGAGAACATCATTGATAACAAATGGATCCAGTCTAGCTTCTGCGTCATATACACCATAATTTTCGTACTGGGATTGCTCGGCAACCTCTTAGTATGCTTCGTGGTCATCAGAAACAAAGCCATGCAGACTGTCACCAACCTCTTCATCAGCAACTTGGCTCTCTCTGACATCTTACTTTGCGTGTTCGCCGTCCCTTTCACACCGCTCTATACATTCCGCGGTGCTTGGAGTTGGGGCACTCTTTTGTGTCACATAATGCCTTTCGCACAAGGATGCAGCGTATACATATCCACATTAACGCTTATGTCTATAGCTATCGATAGGTTCTTTGTAATCATTTACCCATTCAGACCACGGATGAAGATTGAGACTTGTTTGATCGTCATCGTCATGATTTGGACTTTCTCTGTGACCGTGACGATGCCATACGCTATCTTTATGACGTACTACGATCTAGATATAGGCAGGTTCTGTGAAGAGACGTGGCCGTCTGAACGCTTGCGTCGAGTCTTCGGCTCAGTGACTTCTGTATTGCAATTCGTGCTGCCTTTTATTGTGATTGCTTTCTGTTACACGTGCGTCAGTTTTAAATTGAATGACAGAGCCAAAGCGAAGGCTGCCAGCAAAAATTCTCGCAAGGAGGAAATAGACAAAAGTAGAAAGCGACGAACAAACCAGATGTTGATAGCTATGGTCACAATATTCGGATTATCGTGGTTACCTCTGAACATTATAAACTTATGCAATGACTACTACATGTACGCAATACATTTGAAGTATTACTATTTGATGTTCTTTATGGGACACGTTATAGCGATGTCTTCAACGTGCTACAATCCTTTTATTTATGCATGGATGAACGAGAATTTCCGTAAGGAGTTCAAGCAACTGATTCCTTGTATCGATTCCTCTGCAAACTTGCGGGGTAACATCCCATTAGATCAGTTGGGAGTTGGTCCTTCTGAAAAGACTTTTAATGGCAATACGACGACTGATAGTTACTTGGGTTCCAGTTCCCAAAGGGCGACCTCTTTCAGACATAAAAGGAAACCAAGCGCGGCCGCGGACGTAGAAAAAAGCGGTGTGGAATTAAATGAAGATTTACTGAACGTGGACGTGAAACATTGTCATATTTCAACAAGCTATAACTTAAGAAGGGAGTCGGTGAAACTGAGGTTAATCAACGAGGAGTCGTTTGACGGGACGCCGACGCAAAGTCAATTCTAACAGTTGATGTCACGGGTGAGCATTTTCTTTTTTGTTAATTTTGTTCGGGGGTCGAACAAAGTGCTTTGATCCCTTGTAACTGCCATACTAAACCTTTTTCTCGCCAACTCGTAATTCTTATCGGGCATTTTCTTGTACTAGGGACTTCGTTAAGTTATAAGGGCCTCCATCTGTTTACGTTTGAAGTAAATAATAACAAGGTTAAATGTCAAAATGTTTTGACATTATGCAAATCTTCGGGGACCTTTTTTCATGTCAGCCTTTTATTACATTGACATAAATATTTTCCGCTACTATTTTATTATTTTTTACCTTTAACCTTTGTTGTCAGCATTGATAAGAAAGAAAATGATATGTGTTCCTGTGTATCAGCGAGTTTTATTTTATTTGCAATAACAGTTCCCCGATTCACAACCCTTAAGAATTGACATTTTGCTGTATCACGTAAAATAATATGATAGGTATAGATTGACAGGATAATGGTGTCTATTTCCTTGATAATATGGTCACTTAGTTCCAATAGAAATGTATAACGCAAATGATAGAATTAAACCTGGTTTTTTAATTAATATGACTTGTTTTTCCTCAGGTGCGACGATGGAAGCGTTCCCAACTTTGAAAAAGAAATGAGAATTGTAGATAGACATAAGAGTACCCGATATTTTTGGAGTGAATTTATTTTTTACTGAAAATGTCTTTACTATTGCACAATCGACTACTGAATTACGCTTATCAATTTACTAACCTTTAGATAATTAATAACAAATAATAATTATTTTAATTTTAAATCAATTATTACCTTACTCTTGATCAACACGTGTTGAGCACGAAAATCTTTTGCGAATGTGTGAAATAAAAAAAAAAAAAACATATTTTCGTAACTAGTCCCCAATGCCTTTAATACTGCCACAATGGTGTCCCTAGATTTTGCTAAGAGATAACAATGGTCGATCTTAAAAACAAGAGCCTATCGCAAAAGGATTCTTAATATTGAATGACTGACAATCAAGGCTATTTCGTAAAAATTTACCTAAAGTGCTACAATAATCCTATGGCTTTAGAATCACTTTGACCGGGGGGCGTTGATGGTAAACATTTGTGAATTTATTTCGTGAAATTGTTTTGAAAAATCAAGATGGCGGCGTTAGTTCCAACTTCGGCCACACGCCATAAGATCTTTGTGCATACTACCAAACACTCTTTTGTTTTTTGGTATTTCAGTTGTCAAAACTTTGTTTAACCCGTGGTTATAGAAGGAATCTGACAGAGAGTTTATAAAGGATGCAAGTGACAAGGAAATAGACAAGTCTCTAAATAAAGATTCACATACAAAGGGAATTGTTGTGGGAATCCGCGATAATATTTACTTTAAAAACAGATAATACCGGGACAATAAAAGGTGTCTTTTATATTAATAAAGGATAATTATTTCTATCAATGAATCAACTTATTTTTCATGTTGACAGCTGACTCTCAATTATTTTCTTCTAATCTTCTAAATTATGAAATAGGGACTGTATGAGTAATGTACTCACGTATGTGTGCCTCGGCTTCGCCTCGGCCCACATTTTCACGATCGTCCATCAATGCCCGTGTTGCAGGCCGCGACAGTAATGTACTATTATCAATAGGGATGATGCCTGGGTAAAAAAAAAGAATTTTTAATTAGTCCGTCAGTCAGATAATAAAAAAATATTAGACACGTGTTTTTTTGCTTAATCATATTAATACAAAATTACTTAGATAAAACGCATTTTAAGTTGGGGAGTGGGGGTCGCCACGTCACTAGTATGTATAAAATCTACATACTCGTGACGTCATGGCACATTTTACCTCAATGTATCGCCCTAATCATTAGATTACGTAAAAAAAGAAAAAATACGTGTCCAATATTTTTTTATAATCTCAAAGACGGACAAAAAAAACATTTTTGGTCATCATCCCTATTCTCATAATAATATTATATCGTTCGTGGAGGTTGTTTACGAAAGCCATGTTGGTTAAATCTCTACAGTACACTCTCAATTATGTGCTGTCACTTGAGTGAGGTACGAAGTGAATTTTATACAATAGACAAGTATATGAATCCTTTAGCGGTAAGTGATTGTTGTTAAGGTTAGACATTAGAATTGTACTATAGATAATACCTAGACCCGTAGCCTTACTGTAGCAACTAAGTCCTAAGCAAGGGCCCCAGTCCCGTAGCATAGGGTACTTATTAGACTAATGCCCGTTTTCACACTAGGTGACGCGCTGTTGGATTTACAACTTTCGGCATTGAGCTGAGCGTTGAACATCCAACAGCGCGTTTTTATTAAGGCATTCATTTAGGTCACCTACTGTTAGTGAAAACGGACAAAAAGAGTTTTCATTTGTTGATCCTAAAGGCACAAGTTTGTAAGTAATTAAGACGATATTCCTTGTCTATAGATATAATTATAGTATTAAATAATAAACACTATATTGTAAACGGTGTGAACTATGACGCTCTTTATGTTATGCTAAATAAAATATTTAGTGAAGTCATTTCGATTTTAGGGTTTGGAGTAAGGTACCCACAAGTATTTAGAGAACAAACGCCCTAAGTCCATGGAATGATTTAAATCGCTAGATTTGCCGTCACATTACTTAGTCACGCGAAAAAGTGTCCATAATGAGAAGAGTGAGTTTACACATTATTAAATATCGTTTCCACGAAAATCAGGTCAAATCATTGTGTGTCAGATATGTCAAAACGAAACCGAAACGCGACTATCTTTTGACTCGATAGGGCAAATCTAATGATTTAAATCTTTGCCTAAGCTCCTTGATTTGAGTCAAGTTAGTTTTAATTTAGCACAATATTAAGAGCATGTTACTTACGTGTTAAATCTTATGAATTTTCTTAGTGTCTATCTATTATAAATATAAATAATTACACTAATGTAATTTTATATCGTTTCAAAACTGAGCTATGAATAAATATTCTGACATGTATTTTTTTGTGGTTTAAAAGCAATATTTATAATTATACTTCCTATTGTAATGTATTTAACTAAGTAAACTTTTGTTTTTGTTGTTTGTTGCTAATTGAGTAGGTTTATAGTATATATCTATCATATTTTTATTTTCTAATTACTTATAGTGATAGTTTGTAAAGCATGAATGAACACCATGTATATGTAGGTACATAATTTATGTCAATGATGATAACAGGGATTTCTAAGATATTATTTACTGTTAATTTTCGTATTCTTATCGTATTGCACACAATCCCTCGATCAGAGTGAATATTTAACAAAGTGCGATTTAAATAGAATGTCAAAATACAGCTGTCAAAAATGACACTTGCTTTCAGAAATGACACCTGCTGTCACTCGACAAAAAAAAATTGAATAAACATAACTTTTTTATAGAGTTACATAACTTAACATCACGCCTCGTCACCCAGAAGGGTTAGGCAGAGGTGTAACCTGTTTTATATCTTAACTAGTTATTAACTATGTGTGCGATTCTGATTACAGTGTCAAATGTTAATGTGAGTCAATGTTAAGCAATATGACTAGACCTAAGGTAGTTAGCCGTTTTAGAATTTTTAATACATTTTATGTACTAAGCACAATTTTTTAAGATTACCAACCTACTGAAGATTGTATTTAAATTAACAATTAATAAAATCGTTATCAAAATATTTATAGTTTAGTAGAAACAAATGTTAATATGTATTTCCTTAGGTAAATTCCTTTTCAAAAGATGCCAGGCCATTGAAACTGAACAAGTGTAATTAAAAAAATATATTACAAAATGTGTTTTTTTAATAAATATCTTTTCATTTTCATGCCCTGACAGCTTGTCAAAAGAAATAACATGAAATAGTTTCTATTATTAGTTTATAATGATTTTTCGTAAATGGTGAAAAGCGAGGTTTCATTACAAAAAACAATTGAATTACTGTAAGCAAAAACATTGAATAAATTGTATAATTGAATAATATGGACTCCAAATTTGACTTATAAATCCTTAGACTGAATTTAAAAAGTGATTTGAATAAGGATTTGCATTTTCTAGATCTTTTATTTTTATTTTGCAAAATATATTTAGTATCAGCCGTAGTTGGTCATAATAATACGTACCTAATAGTTTAACACTGAAAGTATAATTTTAAAAGGCATCATGTATTTAATCGAAACTCTAATTATTTGCGCTCCTTATTATATTATATAATTATTGACCACTCTAATATAATGATTGCGCCTCTTTTTGTGTGTTTTCTCTCTTTTTTCTTTTTAAAACAGTGTCCGTGGAGTTAATGGCCCGTTCTTCTCCATAGGTCCTTATTACGCTTTGGAGTGGGCAACTCGCTTCATCTTTCTGACTGACCAATTACAGGCACTTTTGAATTTGCAAGGGGTCGGCCCTTGCAAATTCAAAAGTGCCTGTAATTGGTTTATTTCAAATAAACGCTTTGAGTTAGTAAACCTCAAATAATTCCTATTTTGGGGCCCTAAAAATACATAGCAAAATAACTGTGATGTAGCGTGTGTGTAGTCAATTTGGATGTAGCGCTCGGCTCGTGCGCGGTTGGTCATAGTTCTAACCTAACCCATTTGGTCGGGTACCATAGCTTAGTTACTGCGACCAGCTGTGAGAAAAGGCCAGAAAGTTAAAAAGAGGCACAATTATTTAAAAAAGTCTTTATAATTTTTTAGAGGATCAGTTAAATATTTCTCATAAGTACTGAAACTCGCTAACGTGAAAAACAACTCTAATTTTGGCTTCGATATAGTCGGCAAAGTAGTAGTTTTTCATTCCAAGTTTAAAGTACCGATTTTTAAAAATTCTTATTGTTACGTTATAGATCTGCACCAATCGATAGTATCTAGAAAAATAAGGACATTCCTAATGTAAGGTCAGGGAAAATGATTGATTACAAAATTGACTCTATCAACGTAAATTGTCCGTGTGTGCAAATGACAGTGTCGTTCTTTGACGAACGTATGAGATGGGTATAAACATGACAAATATTCGCAATGTGGCAATCTCCTTAACTGTTAATATCCCTAACTGCATCTATTAAAAACTCCTAACAAATTTTTGCAACGATTAAAATATATCATTCAGCCTTACTTTACTGTATTCTAAAGTTCCTAAATTACATATGAGAATCTTAAATCAGAATATCTAATATAAACTAAATAGTATTATGACGAGAGAGAATAAAAAACATAGAAAGATTTTTATTGTTTGTTACTAAAGAATTACTCATAGAAATATTTTTCTTCATAGTAAGTACAAGTTTTAAAAGTAAAGTAGTTATTAAATCAACAGGTTTTATTAGTATAATAAAAAGAGACGTTTTCATTAGGTTATTATGGGTTTGTCCGATGACTTGTTTATTATAAATTTAACTAATTAAACTTAATTCAAACCTAACTTGTACGTCATTTTAATAGCACCATACAGTATTTTTATAACAATCAATCTGTGGAGTTTTACTAACTAATTTAACTTGACCCTGTAAATCTTTTTTTATTATCCGGGTCAATTATCTTTTTGTTTGTACGTGTTTCTGTGCTCGTGGCTAAGTAATAACAGCCGCACAGGGCGATCCATCGCGGTCAGTTTGCGGATGGGTAACCATTCATTACATATCGAAACCCCTCCGTGCCTCCGAAAGCACGTTAACCGTTGGTCCCGGCTGTCATTCGTAGATCTTTGACAGTCACAAGTCAGAGGCCCAAAATTCTGACAACCAGGGGTATCGTGTTACCCAGTAACTAGGATGTGGAGGTCAAAATGCAGTTGTTCCAGGTAAAATACTGGTATTCTGCTGCATCTGGTTATACGGGAACCCGACCATATCCAATTCTTTTTCATAAAGCGATAGTCTGCCTAAAACTACCTCAAATTGACTCTGATCTGCAACACAGCCTAATTTACAAAATTTTGGTAAATTTAAGCTGTCTTCGTCATTGATATAGCTGGAAAAAGTGTAAGCTTATTGATCGTCAGCATTCTGCATAGTAACTAAATTAAATTTAAAAAAATAATTTACTATAAATAAAATAAATTATATCCTGAAATAAATTCAGTCTTAGCTGACTCAAACTTTAAATAAATATAAAATACAATATTATTAGTTAGCCCTATAAATAAATCTAATATATTTATTGGTAGCAACATAATCAGGTTATAATGGCCTCTCTTCGAGAGGGAGTGGGCTGTAATCTATCACGCGGGCCCAGTGCGGGTTGGTAGACGTCACATGTCTTCGAATTTTTGATTCTAGGACATGCCGGTTTCCTCACGATGCTCTCATTCACCGTTTTGAGAGCAGTGGTGATGAAATTATTTACTCAAAGTAAAGCGCCTGCCGGGGTATGAGACCTACAAGTCTTAAGTCCCGCCGTTACCACTGAGTCACAACTTCTCTCATTAGTAGCAAACTATACAACAATATACATGCTATGTTTAACAGATAAGTAGCATATTCCCTATGACACGTCGATATAATTAAGTTCAGAGTTATTTACTTATGATTAATATTTCGCCGTTTGTTTTTGAGCAATATCTTACATCAAATATAACATAAGTGGTTGTTCGTTGAATTGACGTAGGTATATTACTCGAATACCTTTTGATGTAACTATTCTCCATTTATTTATGTATTAGACATATAACTGCTAAATTACAACAGTTATTGTCTAATATTGTTGAAATTTCTGCACTTTATAGTATTTTTTTTAATTTGAATGGTAAATAGATTACATTGCTTTGTATTTATCGTTAAATAACGGAGTTTAGTATATATAGAAATAACCAAAGAGTCTATGAGTATGATAATCGTTATTTTTCTAATGTAGGTTTGTAAGAAAATATTTCGCAGATTTCTATAGGTATTGGAGATTGGGTCAAATTGAAAAAGAAGTTACATAAACACACATAAAACATCCCTCTGTCTACGATCAAAATACAAAAATGCTCATAATTAAAGTTTTCATCTAAATTGTGCGATCAAAGAAATATCGACCTTTTCATAATTTTTGACGTAAGCTGTCAAGATTTCTTTTTTACAAGATTTTTGAGAAATGCCGACACATCATTGTGAAATTAGAACGATCCAATCAACGTCTGAGGATCTAGACAAAGTGACATTCTGTCAGCGATAACAATGTTGGAAAAGTGTGTTGGATTGACTTAGGCTACCGAAAAGCTTCTGTCAATCCTGTCGAATGTGTTTGTAGAAATACGAAACGCTTAGAAAGCCATTGCCATTTGTCTATGCCCTGTGGTCTATTGTTATTTTCATCGCAAAGTAGTTATCTTAGATTTATTTCTCAATAAAAATACGAATATATATAAGTCAGTATTGTCCCACATCGTGAGGAAATCGGCATGTCGTAGAGCCAAAAAATAGAAGACATACATCTACTAACCTGCACTCGGCTCGCGTGGTGGATTACAGTCCACTCCCTCTCATCGAGAGGAGGCCTGTGTCCCAGCAGTGGGAATATTAAAGGTTGATTATGCTATTATAATTTTCATCGTAATTTACTTTTCTTATCTCGACAACATTCATGGCGTTATTAAATTTTTGAGCCGACGAATTTTTCAAATATATGAAGCAATGAATAAGGAATTTCCTTCAAAATCCTTCAGATTGTGAAAGAAAGTAGGTTTCGCAATTAGGGTGCTGATCTGTCAGAGACCCATCCTCGTTCAAACTCAAACTCGAAGCATTTATTTCAATTAAACCATTTACAGGCACTTTTGAATTGCCAAATAGTCGCGTCAGTTAGTCAGAAAGTTGAAGCTAGTTGCCCATTCCAAAACGTAGATCTTTATGGAGAAGAACGGGCAAGAAACTCCAAGTACACTCTTTTAAATATAGAAAATTACAAAATCCTGGGTACATTATTCTTGTTGCTTCTATATGTGAGAACAATGTACAAAAAAAATAAACTCAAACTCAAACTCAAACTCAAAGCATTTATTTCAAATAAACCAATTACAGGTACTTTTGAATTGTCAAGGGGTCGGTCAGTCAGAAATATGAAGCTTGTTGCCCATTCCAACGCGTAGTAGGTTCCTATGGAGAAGAACGGGCAAGAAACTCCACGGACACTCTTTTCAATCAGAATATTTTCACAAAATATTGGTTACATCATCTATTTTTGTAATTATACATGTGAGAACAATGTAAAAAGACGTGCACGTTAAAAGCGTCAGTAATAAAAATAAAATCAAAAACAATTAAAAAATTAAAATAAATTCAAATAAGCCGTGGCAGCTAAGAGATGACCAGTCCCCACTGACGGCGCCCGTTCACGAACATGACGCATGCATCAGCACCATTTAGCTCAACCATTTTGAAGGGAACTTAACGATCCAACACACACGCCACCACCAGCGAGACATTTGAGTGAGCATGACATACTCACAACCGCCAGGGCAAACTCAAGTCAATGAAAGACGTACCCAGTAAATGGTAACTGTAAAGTAGGGACATAGTGCTCACACATGTGCTATGCAATTATATAATACTAAGAGATTGAATTTATACAATCTAAAGATAGTTTTACAATCTTCAGCAGCTGCAACAATATTTTGAATGCTAATCAATTAGTTTATGCGCCCTTGTGGAGCTGGACCAGCGCTGAGCCAAGCATTTTTGTCGTCGATGTAATCCCCCAACTTATAATATGCTTGGCAGCATAGTGTGCGTTTTATACAAGATTTAAATTTCGTTTCGTTCAATTGGAGTATGTGGGGAGGTATTTTATTGTAACATTTCAAACAGTACCCCATGAAGGATGAGTCTACTTTAGCCAGTCTGAAACCCGGTTGAATCAATTGGTCCCTATTTCTAGTCCTATAATTGTGTCTATCACCTCTTTTACTGAAAAGACTTAGATTTTTCCTAACGTACATGATGTTTTCATAGATATATTGACAAGGTACCGTCATGATATTAATATCTTTAAACAGTTCCCTTAGAGAATCGCGTCTGCGGAGGCCATATATTGCTCTGATGGCTCTTTTCTGCAGAATAAAAATAGAGTCGATATCTGCAGCCCGTCCCCATAGTAAAATACCGTAAGACATAATACTATGAAAATAACTGAAATAGACCAGCCTCGCGGTATCTACATCAGTAAATTGACGGATTTTTCTCACAGCATATGCTGCTGAACTTAGGCGTCCTGCAAGAGATGTTAAATGAGGACCCCATTGCAGCTTGGAGTCGAGCGTGATCCCCAAGAAAACAGTTTTATCGATGAATTCCAATTTCTCCCCATTCAATACTATGTCACAATCACTACTTTTAACATTCGGTAAAGCAAATCTAATGCATTTAGTTTTTTTCCCATTTAATACTAAATTATTAGCAGTGAACCAATTTTGGACCTGCAGTAGGGCGTTATTTACGTCGTCAAGATTTGATGCACGTCTATTTATCTTAAAAATTAGAGAAGTATCGTCAGCAAATAACACCATTTGTGGTTGGTTTTTTAATAAATGGGGTAGGTCATTTACATATACTAAAAAGAGGAAAGGACCCAATATCGAGCCTTGTGGTACACCCATTTTTACTTTTAGACCGAGTGAATTGACCCCATTAATTTGGACTTGCTGTTGTCTATCATTTAAATAAGATTTTAGCAAACTGAGCGCAAGTTTACCTAGACCGTAATGCTCAAGTTTCAAGAGTAAGGTTTCATGATTTACGCAGTCAAATGCTTTTGAGAGGTCACAAAAAATTCCTATGGCGTCTTGGGCCCCCTCCCACGCTGTAAATATGTATTTTAATAAGGTTACACCGGCGTCAGTCGTACAACGTCCTTTGGTGAACCCATATTGCTGATCGTGTAAGATTTGGTTGGTATTAAAATGATTAAGCATTTGATTGAGCATTACCTTTTCGAACACCTTGCTGAATACCGGCAGCACGGATACTGGTCTATAATTGTTAGTGTCTTTACTGTCCCCAGATTTAAAAAGGGGTATAACCTTACTGTATTTCATTAAATCAGGGAAGACTCCTTGATCCACGCACAAATTAAATATTAAAGCTAAGTATGGTGCTATAGTCTCGATTATGGATGTACAAACTTTGATAGATAATCCCCATAGATCTTCGGTCAATTTGATTTTAATTTGCCGAAAAGCTTTTATAACTATCATAGGGTTTATATGTTTAAATTGAAATTCAACCGGGCAGCCTGGAACATTCGCTTTTAATAAATCTATTGAGACATCGGGTGAGGAATTTAAAGCTTCCGTCATTTTATATGGTATATTAGTAAAGAAATTTACAAATTCTTGAGCTACTTCTAAATTCGAGCTTAAGACACCACGTGGAGTCTCCAACGTGAACTCAGTGTTTCGTATTTTTTTCCTATTAGTTTCATTATTTATAACTTTCCAAACTGTTTTTATTTTATTTTCTGCTGATTTGATCTTGTTGCTAATATGCATAGCTTTAGCTATCTTGCAGGTATTTCTAAAAATTTTGGAATATGTAGCAACATACTTGTTGAAAGTTTCAGTGTTAATGTAAGGCTTAAGGCCATACAGCTCGAACAGTCTTTCTCTACTTATCCTAATACCTCTAGTTGCCCAGTCGCTAAAAATAAAGTTAGGGCAAATTTTTTTTGTTTTCTTTTCAAAAGTTTTATTGAATTCTGTGTGCACTACTGAAAAGAAACCCTCATACAATTTATTTGCATCGTCCATATTATGGCCCAGAGCATTTAACTTATTATTTAGGGTACTATTAAATCTATTTAATTTGCCAGTTGTAATTGGTCTAAATTGTATTTGCACTTTTTGCTTAAGTGTTTTAAACCTAAAAGTTACCGTTTGTCCACTATGATCAGACGGCAAATAATTTACGATGGCTTTATCTAAATAATCACAATCGCAGAAGACATTATCGATACAAGTAGCAGAAGTTGGAGTTACTCTAGTCGGTTCTGTAAAAACATTAAACAAATTGAACGATTTAAAAAGGCTTATTATTCTACTGCTATTTGAATTATTTTCCAGAATATTTATATTAAAATCACCACAAATAACTGCGGCTTTGTTGCTAGATGCAAGTTTCGCTAGGACATCTTCCATTATTGACTCAAATAAAGAATAGTTCTGATAATTAGGGGGTCTGTACACGCACACTACAACATGCTTATCCAGCTCAACACAGGACAGTTCAATGCAATGTTCAACTGATAAACCAACTATGTCATTACGTTGTTTCGATTTTAAACAATTTTTTATCAAGATAAGAGAACCTCCACGTAGCATAGATTTACGGTTAAAGCAACTGCCCACACTATAGTTCTCATAATTAATTAGCATTTGGTAATCCTTTAACCAATGTTCAGTAAAGCAAACAATGTCAAACTTAGTTTTTTCTAAAAACATTTCAATTTCTAATAATTTGGAAGAAATACCTTGAATATTTTGATGAAATAATTTCAAGGCATTCTGCTGATCTCCTTTTTGATAATTATTTATTTTAGAGCAAGAAGATACCTTGTTGTTGTTAGGTATAAGAATATTCTTACAGGTACCTTCTGTTGTCTTACAAACTAGTTTAAATTACTATCCAGAGGCAGTGAACTCATAGTGAGTGAGGAACATGGAACCTCCTTCGTACAATTTGTAAAAATATTTGTAGCATTTGAGCTACATTCATTTAGGTTCACCACCTTATTATTAGTATTATTACTAATCATTGTGGTGTTAATAATACAAGACTTCGACATACTACCTATGTCTGAGTTTATATAAAAAGCTAATAGCCTTGCTATTATGTGTCTAAAACTAACAGGCAGATACACAGTATCCCTAGTCGATTTTAAAGTTTCCACAAAAGTGTTGGTGTCAAGAAATACAAGCTTGTCACTATAATGGCTAACTAAGAACTGCATATGCTTATTAAGCATATGAATATAATTGTTTTGTCTATTTGTCAATTTTTCAAAATATGGGAAAGCACACAATATTATTTTACTACAATTTAACTTTAACAATTCAGTTACACAGTCAGTGATTTCTTCTTTTTTGACCTTAGAACTATTACCTACAAATACAGTAATGTTGGTTTTAGGATTGTATACACTTGCTGTTACTGATGCCATTATTCGTTTGTAGGTAGAACCTGGCATACAATAATTTTGAGTAGAATAACACAGATTGTTACTAATTAATTTACCTATACCTCTTCCTATACTATCTGAGAACATAACTGAATGATAACAATCATAACTACTGAAAAATGGACAACTAACAATCTCAGGCTGTACTACTTGAGATAGATCTTGTACTGTATCAGATATATCTTGGTTGAGGATACAGCCTTGAGTCAAACTCTCAGTCTGGGACGGGTCCTCCGTTGCCTCAGGCTGGACAGCATCAGGGTTTGAAATCTTCTGACAAGAACACTGACACATAACTAACTCATTAGCAGCAAGAATATGTTCTTTAATTTGGTTCTGAGAGCCCACATATTTAATGTAAAGGGAACGAAGTCTTCCCTCAAGTAACTGTATGTCAGACTGTAAGCGCTGTGTATCAATTTCATATATTTTTTTGCTGTCTTCTAATTTTATTTGATATTTGTTTAATTTATTGAGTATAATCAAAACAATTCAAAATATAAGATTAAAAGTAAGCCATGGCAGATAAGAGATGACCAGTCACAACTGACGGCGCCCGTTCACGAACATGACGCGTGGATCAGCACTATTCAGCTCAACCATTTTGTAGGGAACCGAATGCTCCAACACACTCGCCACCATCAGCGAGACATTTAAGTGAGCATGACACTCTCAGCTACCATGATCTTTCAAGTCAACATACATATTAATAAATTTCAAAAAATAAAAATAAATACAAACGGTGCTCACATTTACAATTTTTTTTAAAATGCTTCTAAATTATACAAAACTAATTTGCAATGTATTTGAGAGATCAATAGAATGTTACTACCAAAAAGAAAGAAAGTGTTAACTTTCTATGTTACTTTTCTATGCCATCAACTTAATGACTTGCATGTTATCGGCACATCATATATGCGCACGATTGACCGCGGAAAGGCGCGGGTTGTCGGGGTGTTGAAACCGGGCGCCCTCAACACCACTCAGCTCAAAGACGTGTTCCACTTCGGGCATTTCTTTATACTGTTCTGGAAACGTTGATCATTGTAAATCATAGCATTATACCTATTTTAATACAGTCCAATACTTCTTTTATTATAAAGTTCGATTTAGCCCATTCAATGGTCCTTCGAGCCGGATCATTACCGGATCAGACAGCCCGCGCCTTTCCGCGGCCAATCATTCATTTATGTGAATGTAGTAAGTTTTACATTCTGTGTGTATGAGATGCAATATTGAGAAGGCGTTTTTGGTATGAGGAGCATTAGCATCATCTTTTAATAAGAGACGCTGAGCACATAAATAGATAATAATATTATGCCCTAATTGATACTGAATCCTCTTTCTATTTAATTGATTTCCTTGTTATTCAAAATGTGACAATGTGATACTCAGGAATCAATATTCATTGAACAATAATAATAATAATTTGCCAATAAGCCGGACATAGTGGTGACAGATCGATTAGAGCGTTGCACAATGATTATTGATCTCGCGGTCCTGCATGGCGAGAACTTCGTGAAAAGCTGAAAAAGATAAACGGATTAAGCATCTTGACCTGGCTCGTGAGGTTGTCGATATTTGGGATGTGGATACTGCAGTCATTGTGCCGAAAGTCGAGACGGCCAATGGCATTATAGTCAAGAGCCTCGACCAACATCTGAGAAGGCTCTCGTTAGGCAGCTAGATGAAGAGTCTGATCCAGAAAGCGATACTTCTGGAAACGGCGCGTATCGTTGGGAGATTCCTTTCTCAGGAGCCCTGACCACCGGTGGTAACTTGGAGCCTGGTCCGAATACCGGTGCGCTACATTAAAAAAAAAAAATATTTATAAAAATGTTAAAAATGTAAATTATATGTTTATAAATGAAATATTAATTTAAGTACCTGTCAATACTTCCCTTACAAATAACTGAAGACATATTACAATTTACATATTAATATAAAACGGTTGACCAAACAACGTTTCATGTCTTTACAAATATATTTGTCAACAGAGAGAAATACACGCTTAATAATATATAATTCGATATTTTTATATTTATCAGTAAATAGAGATGTCAATAGTGATATTACGATATATTTACTTATTTTGTCAATATTTAAAAGGTTTGTGCGCACGACGGTACACAAGATTGACGTGAGTTCAGCTACATATTAAAATCCTCTTGTATGATAAAAATATTAAGCGTTCCCAACAAGAAGACTTAAAAAGTTAATTTAGGGTCGTCGCACATCTGACACATGCATCGGGCATATTTTAAACTTTGTAACTTTGGTCGCGTCTATTGATTCTCTCGACGCACAGACGCATCTACGGTTGAGTGTGTAAGGTTGTTTGTTTTATTTTGTACTTGGATCGTCCTGGCATTACGCGACCGACGATACGCGTTGCATCTTCCGTCAGACGTTCGACCCTTAAGCTTTCGTATGCAGGAGTGGACACAAGGTATAATTAATTTACCGATAATTACTATGCAAATTGGTTGCTTAGTTTTTCATAGTGAACTATTTTCTCTGTTTCTCGAATGGCTTGCGGCCAAGTTTAAAGCAATTATACAGAAGCGGTAGAATATTTTCTCCATTTTAGTAATTTATGTATGAACTAACGAGCGAACTCCTTGGCTGCTGCAGTGCGCACAAACCTTAATAGATAATTAAGTAGCCACCCTTCCTTTGTATAAAGAACAAAATAAATTAATGTCTTATGGAAGATTGTTTAATTTCCTACTTAAAAAATTACCTATTTCTGTGCAAAATAATAACTGTGTAAATTTTTCGTCGGTTATTTAAAAAAATAAACTGCTGTTCCGTACATTTTGCCCGCATAAGTATTGCACTTTTCTATGAAACAGCAGATTTATTTTTTAATAACCGATGAAAAATTTCGACGCAGGGGGGTTCAAAATCATGTACTGAAATCATGGTATCAGTTTTCGCGTTGATGTCCGTGCCACCCTATATGTTCCCATCGAAAGGATTAAAAATAAGATTCTGCAGCAAAAAAACATTACACAGTTATTATTTCAGTTTTTTTATCAGTTTTCTCGTCGATGTCCCTGCCACCCTGTATATGTTTGCGCTCATCGAGGGGCTAAAGAAAAAAAGAAAAGAAAAAAGAAAGAAAATTTGTTTATTCTGGACAAACAAAACGCACATATAAAGACAAAAAGGCATAAAATCCACACATATAAAAGTAGCCAAAGGCCTCGTGTTCAACCAATTAATAAAAAAATAAAAACAAATGTTGTTCATTGGTTGATTTCAAGGCCACGGACCAAAGACAATATTGCGTAATTACTCTTGCGACATTGGCAAATGACAACAAAAACATAACAAAAACAAATTGCCCATTGCAGAGTTAACTACTTTCGTAACAAATAATAAGAAAAATTATGCTGTGCGTCGCATCTGCGCAAGAACAGGTCATTGCTCAGCGAAATGTGAATGTGGGCTCGTGGCTAAATAATAAGATCGAGCGTCCACTTGGCCGAAAAGCCATTGCAACGATAGTCCTATCCGTCGAATGTCTATTGGATCGACGTGCCAGTAAGTCGAAAATCAATGAAAAATGTATAAATGATTAAATACCATGCGAAACATTTGTAAAGAAAAGCATTTGCTAAATAAATGTTTGTAAAACGAGTGTTTATAAAATAAAATATTTGCGAAATAAGTTGTTTGTAAAATAAATAGTATACGAAACGTTGGTTGTAAACTAAAAATTTGACAATGGAGTTTTCGTGAAACAGTAGTGAACCGCCCTAATGACTATTAGCATAATAGTATTATTAAGGCATACAAATTAATAGGAATAACGGACACAACATTTGAGTTACAAAAGATAGTGACAGAAACGAATCGCTGCAAAACCGACTCCAGGTAGTCTTCTCTGCCCTACCCCTAGAGTGTTATTTAAAATCGCGTAGGCGCGGAGGGGCGAGGCGGCCTGCGAGCCGAAGCTGCGGTGGTGAGCGTTAAACACATCTGCGACGAGCAGCTCGCGTGGGATCGCCGGAGCCGTGACAGAAACCATGCCTGCTGCATGTTACATGCTGCATGCTTGCTTGCATGCTACATGCCTGCTGCATGCCTGTTGCATGCATGGTGTATGCTTGTTTACATTTTTGCATGCTGCATGCTTTCTGCATGCTTGCTCCATGCATGGTGTATGTTTGTTTACATGTTCGCATGCTGCATGCTTGCTGCATGTATGGTTACATTTTAAGAGTAAATTATTATGCGTAATTGTTATGCTTAAAAATAAATGTTTTATTATCATTATGCGTAAACAAATTTATGCTTTAGAATTTTATGCTTAAACATTATTATGATTAGAGAAATTATGCTAAAAAACATTATGCGAAAATAATGTTATGCGTAAATATAATTAGGATAAACAAAAGTATGCCATGTTATATTAGGTCTAAAAAAATTATGCAAATGGATAGGGAACCGTACACCTCTGCCTAATCCTTCGGGGGATACAGGCGTGATGTTAAATAACTTCTACAAATAAAAACTTCTATAGTATACATTATCCTGTAATGCACACTCCTCTAATAACAGCCTATTATTGTCACACTGCCTGGGTTTCGGTTTCCCGTTAAACCCGTTTCTACTGTGGTCATGCTACGCGTGCTGCAGTGCACAGGCCTCTCCTCATACCGAGAAGGCACGCTGTTTTTACTTCACCGATGTCAGTAATGTTTAAGATAAACTCGGAAAGTACTTATGAATTGAAAAAGTCACATTGGTACTTGCCCTGATTTGAACCCAGAACCTCGTGCATGAGAGGCGAGGTTTTTAATCACTGGGCCATCAAGACACAATGGACAATTACAAGTAACCACAGGTTACACTACACAAAGTTAGGCTAAGCGTATGCTGAGACGGAGGTGACGCAGGTCCACGCAGCGCAGGACAGAGCAGATTTTGTCATGCATGAACGTACTGAGCTGCATACGCAGTGGCGCAGGCACGTGCGGCGCAGACATGTGTCTGTACTGCTCTGCGTCTTGTTGTAGAGCTGGCACAGATTTCTGCGCGACGCGTGCAGGTCGTTACTTGTTTTTTACCACTGATTCATAAATTTTTTTCAATGACAGACTGTATTAGGTAGGACGCGAATGTGTCTGTGTAGCTGCGTCGCAGCATGCGCTTGCGACCTTTGGCTGCCTCGCCTGCCCTATCCTGCAAAATCTGTACTGTGCAGCGTTACCTGCGTCTCAGCATACGCTTAGACTTACAGCTTGATCTTTTGCTAACTTATTATTAAATTTATCAAGAGAATAGAAGGATACATCAACTCTATAAATCCTGTTCTTAAGGCGAAAGCACTAGGGCAGGCCGCGAAATTTTTTTTTTCACAATCTGCAATTTGCAGGTCAGTATCAGGTTTTATGTTGATCTAAATATGATCCATATCAAATGTTTATTTATAAAATTATAATCATAGAAATCACCAATACCACTCTCTTAGTTTACGTAATCCTATTGAATTTCATGAAATCATGACATTTGAGGATTATGCTAACTTAAGGAGTTGTATTGTTGATTCTTATGACTATTATTCTGTAAAGCCATATTTGTTACGGTCGCGAATCATATTCCAATCAACATACAATTTGACACTGACCTGAAAATTGCAAAAAACGATAGAAATTTTGAATTTCGCGAGCTACCTTGGCGCATCCTCCTTAAGAAAATTACAATGTATTACTTCGTTTCAAGACACCACAAGTCCACAGAGCGTCCAGGGATTTGTCTTCAGTTCAAGAACGTCTCTGTGTATTTGTGTAACCTAGTTGTACAATATTTATGAAGCTAGGAAACTTGTTTTCATTGTAATAAGGCGAAAAGTTTAATTTTTAAACTGAAGTAAGACGTAGGTTATGTAGGCTTGCAATGTTGAGGGTTTGATATTTCATTTTAGTAGTTTTCAACTGCCTTGCCGTGAGGTAGGGTAAACTTAATGAATTGGTTTTTTTTTCATTAAGAAGTAAATTGTTAACATTGAACCAGTGAACTACTTTTGAGTTCGCGCTATGTACATTGTCAGTAACCAGCTGCTGACGTTTAAGTTTAAACAAATGATAAATGTAATCTGCAAACAACACTATTTCATGGTTATCGTTTATGCGGTAAGGCAAGTCATTAATATAAATAAGAAACAAGAAAGGACCAAGAATTTAGCCCTGTGGGACTCCCATTATTAATTTAGATCCATGAGATCTTTTTCCATTAACGTCAACGCTCTGAATCCTATTACTTAAGTATGATGGCCCCAGAGGACCATTATGACCATGAACTAATCTTAATTATATGAAAAATGTGAAATATGTGTTTGGATGTTTGTTACTCAATCTCGCAAAAACGGCTGAACACTCGGATTGACATTTAGGATACTTTTGTACCGTGGGCCAATTTCCGACATCCACGCGGACGAAGCCGCTGGCAAAAGCTAGTTATGTACTATGTCAAGAAATTGATAATGGGGTATTGATTCGAAATAATCAATGAAATTATTGTGCTAAACATTTATCATACTCGTATTATAGATAATGCCATCCACGAAGACGCGATCTACTCCGCTCCGCTCCGTACTAAAGTGCAGCTTACAGTACAGTAATCGCGGAGTGGGGCGCGTCTTTGTAGATGACACTATCTATATCTGTCTAGCTATCATTAGCACAAAAAACTTAGTCAGATTCGTTTAAAAAGTAATCAAGTCTACAATAAAAAAATATTCTGTTTAAATTAAATCATTGAAAGATACCCAGCACAACGAAATTATTATCTTGCATTGATAAAGCAGCATCGCCATACAACGTGGCAATGTTGCCACCCTTTTGGGCACTTTTCCTGTTGACAGCGATGCGAACGAATTTTTTGATGGACTATGATTCTTTCCCCTCCTTTGTTATGTGCATGTACATGACGGGACAGAGGGCCGATTGGAGCTGGAATCTTCACCGTTGAACATTTTATTGGGCGTAGATGTGTTGCGAGCGAAAAGAAAAAGTCTGAAGTTGATTTTTAGGTTATATTTGAACTTGACAAAATGTACAAAACGAAACGTTGGACAGTTCTAGGCACTTGTTGTCCGTACGATGTCCGTTGGTCAAGAGCACAGATTTCAAGAGAGCTGCGCCATGCCACCGCAGCGCCCCTCGTCGACTCGTACGAACGTCAGGCTAGACTCTGTCGAAGCGCGCCAACTTCACACTTGCGTTTCGTTGTCAATTGTCATCCCGTACTCATGACCCTTCTGATATACATAATAATATTATTATTTTAAGTCTGTTAGCGTGTAAAAAAAGCCTTGTCCGATCCGTGAGTGTTGTTAGGTATCGTACTGAGAGGATATTTATGTGGAAATTTTTAGGAAAAAGGAAAAAAAAAAGTTCGGCACATTTTTTTTCAATGGGGAATTTCACCAGATTTTTAAATTGGCACGAGTGGCCGTCGTTTAGCTGGTGTCTTAAAGTCATAACTTACGACTCCTGTTGAGAATTTGCAATTTTTTATGTACTTGGGTACTATGTGAATTTTAAATAAAAATAACTTTTTTTTTAATAATAGTATGATATTTTATTACTTTTTGGTAATATTATTGCAGTACCTATTTGCCGATTTTAAATCTGACAGGGTTTTTATAAACTTATATTATGTAAATATTAACTTGTTTAAAAATAAAAATATCTTGTATTTAAAATGCATCATATTTAAATATTCGTGCTACAAAAATATACACCACCTCTAAATTTATGTAACTTCTTTCTACAAGGCACGTGCGAACAAGATAAATGTTCTATGATGTACTGAATATAAAAACTATGAGTAATGTACCCGTACGTCCCTTGGATACTAAGTGATATATTATACTCCTAGGACACACTGTTTAATGTCCTGTGACGTATGTTCGGCTCAGCGACGATCGCGTTGCCATTTCTTTTAATAATGTAGTTATCTTATAATGACGTAGAATTATTTAAAAACTAGCTGCACCTATGCGGTTTCACCCGCATGTGTGTCGAACCTGTGAAAATATCGGGATAACAACAATGTCCTAGCCCAGGTTAAACCCTGGTTTCGTGGGTGGTGAAAGGGTAACAAACAAACAAAAAAACAAATAAATAAACAAACTCACTTTCGCATTTATAATATTAATAAGTTAGGTTTAGAAGGATGAGGAACAAAATCAATGCAATCTTTGGTAATGTTCGTAGAGTCTTTAGCTTCTTAAAGTTCTGAGTTGAGCTACACGATTACTGACAAATGTGTGCACTGACTGGACAGATTCACTCTATCTGTGTGGATCTTTTCACAAAAGACCATTTCAAACACCAATCTATATGGTCTTCACATGATCTGACCAAGATTATGTCTGGACTTTAAAAGATACTGTGACCTCTGAGCTTGTTTCGGCTTTTCTTCTTAGAGTAGTCAATTAGGAAACGCCAACCTCATCTAGTTTAAAAAAATATGATTGAAGTGTAATTTTTTTTGTACAAACCTGCTTACAAAAATAAAATCATTTATCATTTTCATAATATTTTTAGCAGCTATTTTCAGTTTGTTGTTCTCTGGGAATCGATGGTAGTCTTCGGTATTCTCAAGTTTTTTAGCAAAATAGTAACATTTGCCTTTTGGCTTTCGCTCATAAGATTATTTCATCTGTTAAAAATATAAAAGTCTGAGAAGCGGAGGAGGCTGAGCAGTTGTGTTTTATTTATAAAAAGTTTAATAAACAAGAAGTGATACTATACAGGGTGGCAGGGACATCGACATGAAAGCGGATACCATGGATTCAGTACATGATTCTGAACTCCGTGTTGAAAATTGTCGGCGGTTATTAAAAAAAAAATCTGCTGTTTCATAGAAAAGTGTAATCAATACCTACGCGGTCAAAATGTATAGAACAAAAGATTTTTTTTAACGCATTGATGTTCCTGCCACCCTGTATACATAGTTATAGAAAGAACCAAATTCTTTGCCAGAAACAACAAGACTTACAGTTTCATAGACAAGTAAAAAGAAACCGGCCAAGTTCGAGTCAGATTCGCATACGAGGAGATACGAGTATATTTAGCAAAAAAACGCCTTTCTTGTAAGGAAATATTATAAAATTAAAAATAAATTTTATTATTTTTATTATTTGTTATATCGACAATAGAAATACAAAATCTGTGAAAATTTCAACTGTCTACCTATTACGGTTCATGAGAGACAGCCCGCTGACAGACAGACGGACGGACAGCAGAGGCTTCGTAATAGGTTACGTTTGACACCCTTGGGGGACGGACACCTAAATGCCTGAGACAAGCTAGGCAGACAATTATTCGCCTAAAGGACAAGAAGTGTTAATAATTCAAGAAGCATTCCATTTAAAGTTAGGGAAAACAAATAGTGAAGAGGGTTGTTGACCACCCTGATGCGGCAGCCTTAAAAACCGAAATGCTAACCAGATCGGCTTTCGAAGGACTAAAACGTTGACTTATGTGGGGCGGTCAATGATGTTGCTGGGTTATTTCAGGTGGGAGTTTAAAAGGAAAACCACAGGGATGAGCACAAAACTTATATATTCCTCTATTCTTTTACACACACATACACACACAATACACAGAAATAGAAGAATAAAATAATTACGCCTTAAACAGCCTTAAACACTAAGAGACTAATATTTATAGAACAGACTTTAAATCTGACTAAGCTAGAACGCGATGGTGATCAGAGGTACTAATAACTGAACTCGTATTGCCTTATGAAAGGTTGAGAGACGACTGAACTGTACTCGTATTGCCTTATGAAAGGATGAGAGACGACTGAACTCACGAATACACAAGTGGGTTTTATTTATAGTAGTGACACACACTATCACACAGTGTGTGTGTCTCTACTTACACAACTTTTTCATCGCCCACTTACGTCAGTGTGTTTGTATTTGAGGGGATTCCACGTTCGCGGGGAATGCGGGGTACTAACATATTTGGGCGTTCCGGGGGAACTGAAACGTATGAAGGGGACTCAACTGCGCAGTAGAAGTTGCACATAACATTGTTTACGTTAGTGAACAAAGGAATTTACTTAATTCTCGACATAGTGACTCGATTTCCTTATGTGAAATAGGTATACAGGTGGGAAATGATCTATCTAGCGTTATAGTCTACTTTAAAATATAGTACTATGTAAGGATAAAATATTACAGAGCTTTTTAGTTAGTATATAAGGGTATATAAGGCTTTTTTACATGGAATAGTCATAATTTCAGTTACACTACCCTTTTTAGCAAGATTCATGTCTGTAATCAATACTTTTATCTTACATGCTATGTTGACAATGATTTTATGATTTAAACTCGCACTACTGTGCTTCCCTTACAAGGGTTATCCTAAAAGTTGGCAACGTCGCAAATAACTGTCAAATATTTACCTGTTTTGATTCTTATAGCAATATTACTGAATAGAAATAAGAAATGTGGCTAACTAGCGAACTAGAATATTAATAATGAATTGCAATTATAACATTGAATTCGATGTTGTACCCATTTAGGTGTACAAAACGCATTTGGAAAGTTTCCAAATAGTTTTTTTACATCTAAAACTAAACATTCGGTGTTACGATATTGATTATTGCTATTCATAATCTAGATCTGTTCTAGTTCGCTAGTTAGCCACATTTTTTACAACCTACCCTATTGCTAAATTAATCAAAACAGTGAAATATTTGACATCTATTTGCAACGTTGCCCACCTTCAGAATAAACGCTCTTAAGCAAATTGTCACCAACTTAAATTGTCCTTGTCCTTGTCCTAATTTGCTTTACAACCAATTTCCCCGGTTGTATATCTTCCAATTTAGAGAAAGAAGATTTAAAGAAAAAAATCGACCCCGATTTTATTAAGAATTTGTTTCTAACAAATGGAATCGTGCCGATACAGATGGGCGTTCCGTCTCATTGTTTATGTCCACCGAGCAGGTTCACCACTTTATTTTTTTAAACCTTTTTGTTGCTTTATTTGGGTTTTTTTACATTCACCACAAAGACAATTCGTCACATTTTTGTACATTCCATACATTGAAAGTGTATTCGCCACTTGCATTAAAAATATGTGTAAATTCGTCACAAGTCTTTATTATAGATACACATAATTTTGCATAAAATAGTGATAGCAATTGGTTTTTAGCGCTCGAAAATGACGAATTTTCCGACGACTGAAATTTACACACACTTTTTCCGTGACGAAATTACTTTGTGGCGAATGTACAATAACCCCTAACCTTAAAAAATAAAGAGGAATGAGGAAAATGTGGTCAGGAAAGGTTTGAGTATGAATGTGATGTGACTAAGTTATTTTTTAAGTAATCATGACTTTAAACGAAAAGAAAAAAATAAGAAAACTATCATACTTTTTTTATTCAATTTCAAATTGATTATTTTGTTGTATCTATCTGTATGTGGTAGGTGCTGTTATAACATTATTTAAATCATCCTTCACATAAGAACGAATCACATCAGCAAAGTTGAAATCCACAGTAAACCCGAGTTTGAGAGCGCGGCTGTTATCAAAATTGATTGGAAATGTTGCGACCATACGAGCAATGGTTTCATTGTACTCAAAGCGAACTAGAGAGGCCACCTGATCACCCGCCACCGAACGTAGAGCTGCTAACATATCTCCTACAGACACACACAATCCCGGTAAGTTGACTGCTCGCCATTTGCCCAACATACTGGCATCCAACGTTGCTGCATGCACTATATTACACACCACAGTCGCAGGACTCGTCAACCACAACTCCTGCTCCTTACCCACGGGGCATATCGACACCTTCCCATTCAAAGGCTCCCGAATTATTCCACTAGCGAATGACGTCACTGCAGCGTTGGCCACTCCTGCACGCACGCTCACTGTTGGTAGTCTAACAATACGACCGTCTATGTAGCCACGTCGAGAGTAATCGTTCACAAGTAACTCGGACATGGCTTTAGCAGTACCGTATGAAGTCTGAGGCATCACAGCCGTCAGGTCATCGACGATCGGCGGCAGATCTCCTCCGAAAACACCGACTGTGCTGGCAAAAACGAATTTCGCCATCGGTGCTCTTCTTCTAACTGCGTCTAGAAGTAGCCTTGTTGCATCTAAGTTTGCTTTTAATCCGAAATCGAACTCAGCTTCAGCTTGGCCACTGACGACGGCAGCTAGGTGGAACACAACATCACAATTTTCGTCAATGAGTTCTTCAGCAGCTGATGGTTTTGTCAGGTCAAGAGCTAGAACTTTGACATAGGTCTCAAGTCTCGCCTGAGGTGTGATGACGTCAGTCAGTATCAGTTCTGTCACATCGAGAGGACAAGGTGGTTGTTTCCTCAGCAAGGCATCAGCCACTCGAGAGCCAAGGAACCCTGCAGCACCAGTAACTACGACCTTCATGGTTCACGTTTAGAGATTCACTGCTACTAGAAATGTTGCTTATCACATTCAGTTGTTTTGATTTTAATAAACAAATATTTGAACTCTGCCATCTTGTAGATAACGTTGTGAGTAGTAATTGCTGTTTTTGTAGATAACATTATTAAATAACAAATTATATAACTATTTCGTTGGTTTATGTGCTTTGATTTTTTATGCAAATATTTACCTACTAATTAGTGACATATGTTAGATAAAATATAAAGAATTCTGTACATAAATTGTTCGTTGTATTAATGTAGGAAAGTTAGTTCAGTCTTGGTGGAAGATTTTATCATCTGCCCAGCCTTTGTCTCAACTTTATCGAGGTCGGCTTCTAGTCTAACCGCATGCAGCTGAATGCCAGTGTTTTACATGGAGAGACTGCCTATCTGCCCTCCACAACCCGGTTACTGGTAACAGGAAAGATGTATTTTTTTCGCTTTTAGTAGTAGGTACACATAATCTGTCATCACCTTAATAAAATCTCCCACAACTATTCAATACTAGCTAAAAGTATTTCCTTCCCGATACAAACCAGTGCCACGGCTACCCTTCCCACCCTCATCAATCATACGGTGGGAACATGACTCGGCACTTGGCATGTTTACATTCATTCGTCATTCCTTCATATTGTGACCTGGAAGAGTGGAGTGGGCTGAAATGAACTATGAAGAGGTCCGGAGATAACAGTGATGGATTGTGCATCAATATTGGAATGTTTTAATGTTGTTTGTGTTTATATTTATTCCTGTAAGTTGATAACCTTTATGTCAATTTTTTGGTGAATATTTTAAAAGACGGAATGACTGATCCTTGAGAAGAAATGTCGAAATAAACGAAGAATTCATGGTCTTTTTTAAAGTTCAAACATTATATAATTAAAATATTATTTGACTCATGTTTGCAAGGGCCTTTATAAGCCAGAGCCATTGCAGATTTGAGTTGACCTGTCCCGGCAGCATGCATGCTTCAGTCAACGTATAGCTCAACTCTGTTTTAGGGAGCTCAACGATCCGTCACAGGACACTAAAAACCGCCAGACTGTTATGAAGTCATGTATTCTATCTAGCCATGGTACTCACATTCACAGTCAGTTTTCTCTTAAAGTTTTTGTTAATGGATAAATTACTGTACATCGTCTGTCAATGCTGTGAATAGCACAGTGTGGAAGCCATCGACCAGGTAAAATATGGTTGCAAAGAAGACCATCTCACTGGTAAATGTCTACTTATTAAATATTGTATAATTGTATTATTTTCAATTAACGTAAACTATGAGTTTAAAATAATCCGGCCAAGTATGGCAACGCAATAATCAAATTATAAATTAAAATTTATTAATCAAGCTATGTCAACGCAATAAAAAAAAACCGCCATTTATGTGACATATTTTGACACTCGCAAATAAATTAAAACCTACAGGGTACTTTCCGTTGACCTAGGATCATAACATTTGGCAGGAAGCAAGGTCTCACAGCACAAGTAAAGGAAAAAGTCCGAAAATTGTTAATTTGTAGTTTTATCACAGAAACAAAATATTTTTGCGATTACAAACTACAATTTGTATTTGGAGAATTGACCGTGACGTATAACAATGTATGGGACAACATATTTTTTCAACTACAAAGTTAAATTTGTTTTTGGGATAAATTCATCCCAACTACGGAACCCTTCATTGTGCGTGGTCCGTCACGCACTTGGCCGGTTTTTATTAATAATAAAAACCGGCCTACTGTGTTCATTTAAAGCCGTCTCTCCTGTCCCGGAACGTATATTGAAACGCATGTCATTACCAACGTCAATGACGTACTTTTGCGAGTTTATTGCTTCTATTTCAATTGCTCGGGCGAGTGAATTAACGTGATTGCCTGTTATTGCCCGTTCATGTTATACCTATTATCGATAAAAAATGTATACGTACAGTACCTCATCTAGCTTTAGAAAAATAATACCACTTAAGAATGACGCTTTCACACACACTTTGTATTCACAGTATTTCGCTGAGCAATGACCTGCATGTCGATTCTGTTAAAATATCACCGTGAAAACTTGCGTGGAGTGAGCTGTCAGTGAAAACTCACTGATGCTAGGGATTGACCAAGTATTACATTTACAATCATAATCGAGATTTTAATTTTTTTTTTATGCTAATTCTATTGATCATTTTATATTAAGTATTCTAAAGCTAGTATTTAAATGTCTAAACATTACTATATAGGGGGGGTTAAATAAAATAGCAAAACAGTTATCCAATCAGAAACTCAATTTTGTTTTATTCTATTTTTTTCCTAGACTAGTCCTTTAATATAAATAGCCTGAGGCGCGCACACCGAATCACTTCACCACGTTGAAGCGGTAAGAATCGCGCTTACGCGCTAGGTATACACTAACACATTGAGGTTTATTTTACTTACTACGTACCTACATACTTATTTAACTTGTAACGCGTCACGTACTTACTTGCGTACTAAATACCAACGTCCAATTAGTACCTACAATGTTTTATTCATCATCATCATATATAACCCAAGTAAAACTGACACTTGTAGCGCGCGCACATCACATCACCGAACTGTTGTCGCCGAGGAAATAACACGCGTTACCATGGTGACCACCCGCGTGATCACTTCACGCGATTCTTAAAGAATCGGATGAAGTGATCACGCCGCGCAGGCGCGCCGTCGAGGAAATAACACACGTTACCATGGTGACCACCCGCGTGATCACTTCACGCGATTCTTAAAGAATCGGATGAAGTGATCACGCCGCGCAGGCGCGCCGCCGAGGAAATAACACGCGTTACCATGGTGACCACCCGCGTGATCACTTCACCCGATTCTTAAAGAATCGGATGAGGTCACAAGTGATCACTCCGCGCAGGCGCGCTGTTACGCACTTTGTTTTTTTTTTCCCCTCTTTGACGGCCATGTCCATAAGCCTATACGTATTCAGAGACAATAATGAGTACCTATTTAGTTCAATACTTTTTGATAATTCAATGTCTAAATCATACCGTTTTGTACATTTAAAAAGTCAGTTTATTGACTAGATACATTTTGTTTTCAATAATTAAACTAGTTTCTTTTTAATGAACTAGTTACATACTACTTATTTAACCTGTAGGTATGTAACGCGTCACGCATGTGCAGTCAGAACTTATTTAAAATAAAATGCAATAAGTAAGTACCAATAAGTACAGCTGCTACAAAGCGCTTTTTCGTAGTTTGCGCATAGTTAGGTACTTACATTGTTAGTTTTATTAAAGAACCTATTGTCATCTGATGACTTGAATGCAATCAAACTCCTAGCGTGATTAATGCGCTTTACGTGTAGATAGATAGGTAAGTATCTCCTTAACTAACCGTTGCCAATAATAAAATAATATTCATTATCATAATGATAATATGAAAAACTGACACTTGTAGCGCGCGCACAGGCGCTCACTCAGTGTGTCCACTTACGTTTTTGGTTTTTCCCAGTTTGTTAATGAATTATCCCTAAAACCCTATTTTTTTTTTAACTCCTTGATTTAAGGACCTTGATGAAAATAAATAATAACAAATCATTCCACATATTTAATAGCATTAAATACCTACAAAACTTTCATTAACTGACGAGATTACAAACATTCATTATTAATCGAGTGAGACGAAACAAACTATCTCCAGATATAATGCGACTTAGTTCCGATGTCGTCTTTAGCCACGGTAATAGTACAATTAACATGGTAAACTACAATTAGACCGATGACATTCATTAAGAATTTTTCCCCGATATTCCCTAATTCCCTGTCAACATAAAATATCCCTAAACCATGCATAACATCGGTAATTTTTCCCTAAAGAAGGGAAAAATCCCTAAAAGTGGAAACACTGCGCTCACTTCGTCGACTCGCCGACGAGCCGTTGCCAAGGTAACCACCGAGTGGAGTGGTTACCATGACTACAGCACCCGGCGATAAGTTTTTTTTTAAATTGTCCCTCATTGACGGTCCATGGTACCATGTCCATAGGCCTATTCGTATTCAGAGATGATAATTAGTATTTATTTATTTAAATGTTTTTTTTATATTTCAGTGTCTAAATCATACCGTTTTTGTACATTTTAAAAGACAGTTAATTGCCTTCATTTGGTTTTCATAAATTAAACTGCTTTTAAATGACCTAGGTACCTTCTTACTAAGTACTTATTTAACATTTTAAATAATAAAATGCAATACCAATAAGTACCTGCAGTTGCTACAAAGCGCCTTTTCGTAGTTTGAGCATAGTTACTTACATTGTTTGTTATAGTAGAACCTATTGTCAGCTGATGACTTGAATGCAATCAAAATCCTAGCGTGATGAGATGCGCTTTACCTATCTAGGTATACGATTTGTGTATTTATCAAATCATAAAACATTTAAAAGATGTGTGCTAAGTACCTAATATTTTATTGTACCTCCTTAACTAAACATTGCCAATAATAAAATAATATTCATCAAATCTTAATCAACATCATAAATTAATACTAAGTTCAACAGACAGCGCGCGCATAGGGCGCACTGCACCTCTTCATAATACGTAAAAAGCACATAGATAGTAATATCGTGTGGGTGGGTGATTTTCGACTTTCTGTGAGCTACACTTTAGAAGATATTCGTTATCTAATTATGTATTCAACCAACGGACCTAGTTAAATTTGCGAAAGTCGAAATTTTGGATTCGTAAGGTACATAATAGTATCAAGCTCCTAATGCTAACAGTATGATAATTTAAAAAAACCGGTCAAGTGCGTGTCGGACCACGCACAATGAAGGGTTCCGTAGGTGGGATGAATTTATCCCAAGAACAAACTTAACATTGTAGTTGAAAAACATGTTCTCCTATACGGAATGTATGTTAGATCATGTTTTTCAAACCGCCAATGAATTTAAGTTGGTCGATTATTACTCGTTAACCTGTAGAGCCTACTTAGCTCTGATAGTTTTCCTTTTAATTTCGTTATATATACTACTGCTGTGAATTTTTTCACAAGACCAAGTACAACCATTTAGCTAGAGGGACACACACACACACACACACACTTGACTCTAACAAAAAAATTCAGTTAAAAGCTTAATATTTCGCAAACGGATTCCTGAATCAAAAAATGGTTTGGACGAACTCACAATATTTTTGAAAGACCTTTCTAACGATACCCCACAACATGGGATAGATGAGGAAAAAAAAACATGGGGGGTACCCTAAAAAGAAATATTTTTCTTGATTTTATTTTACCACTTTGTCGGCATGATTAATATGTATACATATATGCCAAATTACAGCTTTCTAGTACTAACCGTCTCTGAGCTAAGCCGCGGACAGACAGACGGACAGACAAACAGACAGAAAGACAAACAGACGGACATGGCGAAACTATAAGGGTTCTTTGTTTACTACGGAACCCTAAAAATGAGCCCGCTGGCTGGACGTTTGTCTAAGTAACGAATATCTTCTAAAGTATAGCTCACAGAAAGTCGAAATTTTGGATTTGTAAGGTACCTACATAATGTTTCTAACTCCGAGCACTACTGGGCGATCTGAAAGTATAATAACAATAAAAATTATCACAAGGGGCCCGCTAGCAAGACACTACATAGAAACGTCGTTTAATCAAAAACTATTGAGGTACAAAATACATCTTATTTATTTTCTATAGGTAAAAAATTATGTCCTTATGTAAACCTATCACCTGTTGATAAATCTCGTTGGGACCTGCCAGATAGACCCACACAGTAATATTCCATCATCTAGATTGTCAGATAAGATACAAACCTCGTAACATAAATATTACACACACAAATTGCGCATCACTCTTGCAAACAAGAAAAATTAAAATTATTACAAATGTATTTATTTATTTATTTAAGAAATGTATTTACGTTTATTTTAAGCTGATAAAATTATGTGTGTTTAGGTTGCTGTAGTCTAATTTAAGTTTTCCTGTTTAGGTACTGTTTTACACACTATGTCTATGTCTCATACCATGTAAATCGATGCTATGTCTGTCATCCAATTCTCCTGTCGCAGGTCTGCTGGAAAAAAAATCTAATTATAAAACTTTATGTATTTTACTTTATTGAGTGTTAACTGTGTACATAAATAAATAAATAGAATTTATTCATTTGCATCACATCAAATCAATTTGCTAATACATTTTTGCTACATTTTTCTTGATGCTGGGAACGAAGGGCTGTCGGATGTGTGTGGACCGCACGCCACCACCGCTGGAAATAATGGTAAGCATTTATTACTATTTGATTTATTTCATTCCTACACTAATCTGAGTATATTTTTTACAATCAATTGAAATAATATTGTGATTATCATCAGTATAGTAATGTAGTACTTTCAATAAGTATGTATAGCGGTTTGATTTACTTATAATAGGTACTCATTTCAATCAATCATTTTGAGTACAATGAGTTGCAACATTTATTAATTCCATGCTCCAATTTATGTCCTCCTAATATGTATGTTTATCAAAAAAAGTGTGTGACATAATGAATACTTACCAGGATTGATGTGATCAAACCAAGTAGAGACGGTGTTCCTTTATTGTCTTCAGTTCATAAGGCATTACTTAGCAACTGCTGGGTCGATGTGCTAAGAGTCACAGAATGGGCTCATCTGCTAAGAGATAGAATATTTATCAGATTAATCATGTTCACTTGTTTTAAATGTGTGCCTATTCTTTTAGTTAACTTTCCAGTTTTCCATAAGTTGTGCCTTTGCCGGTCAATCGGTCAGGAACGAGTCCAAATCGTCAAGACAGCGTTTCTTAGGCCTGCCTCGGTCTCGGGCACCCACTGTGTGGCGATCGTGGCACGATTTACCTTTTATTATCAGCAAGTTAGCTAGATACTTGGCATACTTACCTGACTGACCCCCACTCGTTCTTGCAAAGTTTACCATCAGACTGATGATCTAGTTCACTTATTTATGAACAGCAACACAGGGATTGTGGAGTCGAGGCAAAATTTCGTTTTTAATAATTTTAGAAATACTTTTACTAGCACATGCCAACAATAAGTCTTATTACTATCACATTCACTATTACACACTATTAAATTATTGTCACTGACAAACTAATTCAAAGTAGGTACTAAATAATTCAAACTTTCATTTGTTTTTGTTTATTTGTTTTAAGATTTTGAAACTTTGGAACTTTACAAAATAAATGTAGTTTTTTTGTAGCGGGTCATCCCACAATAGACACCACAGACTAAGTTAGTAAAGTACACACACATTTCCACCACAGATGATGAAGTACATCTTTATGATGATGAAATTAATTATTACTAATGTAGTGTGCAAACATTGGAGTATATCAGATAAATATAAATAAAATAATAGAATTGACAAGAACGTTATGTGTATCAGTGCGATCAAGGATTGTCAATGTAGGAATGCAATAAAGCAGCGCGCGAAATTCAAATTTTCTATAAAAAAAAAGTTTATCAATCGTAGACAAGACGCGTGAATTCGCGCTCTTTCCTAAACTTTTAAACTTTCACAGACCTCGGTGAAAAAGAGCATTTGGGTCGGATTTTCTTTTACTTAGTTCTGCAAAAATGAGGTAAGTATGGGCACATTTTAAAATGTTAACATAAATGTCTTAAACTTTTTAAATTGGTAGGTAAATACTAAGACGTAGGTACATTAATTATTCTATATGTAATTGCACCGGCATTAATCTATAATTTGTTATTTGTAGCTCATCCCGCTCTCGCCAAGGATTAGTTGCGAGCCTCGGTGAGGCTCGCAACTAGTCTTAAAAAATAATCAAGATGGCAGCATAGGTAACAATATTATGAAATTAAACAATCACAAAAAAGCGATAAACGGCAGATTTTGGCTGAAGTAAGATTAGTAAAAATCAAAACTTCGTTGTTTAATGCTGATTTATCTATCTAAACTCATAAATCTCGTATTGTCAACAAAATGATAAATGAAACCTTTTACTACAATTCCAACCCATAGAATGATAAAGTAGCCATCTGTTAATCATTTTGAGTAGAGCTCTTCGCAATAGATGGCGTTATACTCAATTTGTTATCACGTTTAGTAGGTTTTAGCAACCGTTTATAGGTAGTAGATTTGGTAACGAGGAGAAGAAAATCTAGATTTAAGCATTGAAATACTAAAAACCCATAAAGAAGCATTCGCAGCAGCTTGAAAATTGCTAGCTCACTCACACAGAAATAAAAAATAAAAAAAATATCCGCCATCTCGTGATATTTTTGTTGTATTCTTATTACTTGTCCTTGAACGCACCGTGCCATGTGCGATTTATAATCTAACATAATAAAACCACGCCATAAGTATGTAAGTCGACTCCTAGACGGCGTTGTAAAACTACAGTCTCTGGCAATTAGTGAGTCGCTAATGCTGCCATTTGCTGAAAAAATGGAGGAAGAAAAATAGGCAGCTCAATAGCTAGACGTAGGGAGGTGTCATTTCTTTTTAAGGATTGGGTATCTGTACGTATAATATATTATCTGTGTCTCTACGTAGTCAGTGTTATCAAGTTTGGAAACATTTGCGTATATCTGATAAAATAGGTATATTTATTAAAATAATAGAATTGCATAATCAGCCTATAATGTTCCCACTGCTGGGACACAGGCCTCCTTTCTGTGAGAGGGAGTGGGCCATAATCCACCACGCGGGCCCAGTGCGGTTTGGTGGATGTCTCATGTCTTCGAAATAATGTCTGTCTCATATAATACACAAAGTAAAGTGATCATCTGGGTGCGAATTCACTACCTACAACTCGTAACTCGGGGCAGATACCACTGCGCCACTATTGCTCACAATGCTCAGTGCTCATAATAGAATTGACAAGGACTATATGTAACGGTTATTCGCCAGCTGTGCATCTGTGAGCCCAGGAACCCTCAATCTACTCTCGCATCGTCAACAACAAACAACCATCGCCTCGCCATGTACCGGTATTGAAAGCAACTAGTATAACACCCGCCATGAAGATCTACCGTTGCAATCTATATAACAGACTTACTAGCGCCATCTATCAACTTATAGAGACACTAAATGTTGTTGTCATTTTAAATATTAACTTGTCCCACTACCAACTAAAAAACTTGACTTCAACGCCATCTAGCGAGAAAATAGACTAGAACAGACCTTATGATCTATTTATGTAATGCTTCGAATATTTTACAATAATAAAAAGGGTATGGTAGTTTGACTTCTTGGCTTCTTGCTGAGGCAGTACTTTTGGCGGTGAGACGTATGAGCGAGAGATTGTGCGTGTTGTAAATTTTGGATTATTAATCATCTAAGTGAATGTGTATTGTTTCATTTCCATTTCTGAACACCCATTACATATAAGTATACCAGCACGAACATCGATCGTCACTTAAGAAAGAATGCAAAAAAGCAGTGCGCGAAATACAATTTTTTTTTTAAGTACAAGAACTACCACAGTATAATGTATAGCCTGTGGTAATACTAGCTACTACATCAAAGGTAGCTCGTGTTATTCAAATTTTCTTACATTTGTGTACCTATTGAATTGATAATTTCGAATATTCCCAGTTGCTCCCATGTGGATTGCCACCAGGTGGCAATCGGGAATTAAATTCCCAGTACCCACCGGGTGGCGACTGGGAAGTTATTGCCCCCAATTCAAATCGCTGTACTTACTGCGGCGTGAATCGCTAACCCCACCTCATCGTTGTTTGTCTTACGGCTGCGATGAGGGGGTTGGCGGTCACTGTCCCAACGTGGTTTTATTAGTAGATAAGTGATATTATTAGAGACATACAAACAAAATTTTCTTTATCATAGTAGCTTTTAATCACTTATTGTTATTAATCATAAAAACCTGGTGTAAATTCGTATCACAGGTAATCAAATTATTTACAATATTTATATAATTAAATTATCTAACAAAGCTAGATAATCATCAGTCACACTCACAGATAATCAAATAACATATTTTCAATAATCATGTTTTTAAGATAAAATTACCTTTACCTACATGTTCTACATTGTAATTGTTCAGTCAAAAAGTACAATAGATTTTCACAAAACCGAGAAGAAAGAACTATTTTAAAAACACGGTGAGAATTTGTGTTAATAATAATTTTTGTTTGCCAGTATGCAGCTCTCAGGTAACATAGATAAATTTGATTTATTATAATGTAATGTATTGGCAATGTACTCCATAAATTGCCGATCCCAAATGCCAAGGAACATGTCATACGGGTCGACACATGAAGCGGTCGGCCCTACATCGCTGTGCGAAATCTTTTCATGTCTCGATTCAGGTAGAATCAGAAAATTCGGAAATGGTTTCCTATCAAATTCATAGAGACCCCAAGGCTGGTCCGTCGCAGTTGGGGGAACATCCAGGATGCTGGTGCTGACGTCCGCGGCTGCAGCAGTGGGAGCTGGAGCAGGTCCGTCGCTTGCAGGCACATCGGCATCATCAATGTCCAGTGGCGTCTCGCAGGACCTCCTCTGCACCCTTGAGAAGATGTAGTAAGGCGCCAAATCCTCATTATCGCTCTCGCCAGAGTCTGGTTCTGTTCCTGTGTAATGATAGTTAGGTAAAACATCTGGTGGGAACTAGAAGTTTGCCCCTAGCCCCATCCAGAGCTAAAATCAGCAGCTACTTACCATAACAGAGCTGATCCAAGATGTCTTCATCTCACATACTCTGGCGAGAGGACACTCCATTGATGGTGCTGAGTCACATTCCAAACACCTGAAAAAAAAAAAACATTTTTGTAGTACCCATATCTTTAGGGATAAATAGAAAAGTGGGTAATATACTTACAACGCCGGTGAATATGATGGGGATGGTGGTGGTGGTGGGCTGGGTTGGGGGAACCACAACCTAAGCCATCTGAGGTGGTGGTGGTGGTCGAGGTGCAGGAGTAGATCTAGATGGACATTTTAAATTAAAAATTATTCTTGCTAGTGTAATACAACCAGATACATTGTAGAACTACTTACGGTTCCCACTGGCGCTTCCGGCTGGGGTGCAGAGGGCTCTCCGGGCCCCGACCCGCCGGCAGTTACCCAATCTCATATACAGTTATTCTGAAATGCAAAATTTATTTGTAATACTCAAAAATTATAACCTATAAGATTTAGTTCAAAAAAGTGTTAAAAAAGCTGTTTACTCGTCGATAGTGTGGCCTAGGCCTGTCAGAGCCCCTGCTGCCTCTACATCGCACTCGAGCTCAATGAGTTCGATTTTCTGGTAAGTACATTTTTACATTTAAAATATTTACGCAAAATTTTAGTGAATTTCACTAATAAAATGCCTAGTACGTACATTATGTAGTAACGTATCTAAATCATGTTTCTAACGACATTTTGCTGTCGCTAGTGTACTCAGCTCAGACCAGTAAAATACTTTTTTATTGGTCTGAGCTACTGTAATTTCTACTCACAACGCGACATATGGCTCGCGAAATTGCTAACTATGTTTGATGAAATAACAAATTCTGTCCAATATCTTTATCCAATACACAACTGTTTGTTACTTACCTGTCCATGTTTATTTAGAACACTTTCACGTCAATTCACATAGTTCTTGCACATGCACACTGAGACATTCTTGTCCGGTTGCAAAAAAAAACGAAATAAAAAGGCGTCCTCACCCCAATCCCTAAATCCATCATAGATAGACTTTAGACAAAGTACTCTGTGCTATAGACTTTGGCCGCTTTCCGAATTCAGTATGTTATAAAGTACTCTGTGGAATTAGAATAAAAACATCGAGATATAAAATATAATAAAAAAACAATCAAGATCGCTGACCAGTGTTGCCAACTCCAATAATTAAAATTATTGGGTTTCCACGTCGAAATTATCGTTTTTTGGGCAAAATTATCGGAAAAAAGAAAAAAAAAAACGCTAAATCAAATCAAATAGCAATTCAAATTGCTCTCAAAAGACAATGAATAATTTTATGCTGGAGTCAAAGGAGACGTATAAGCCAAGCTTCACCAGTGGTGGCGCAGCACAAACCATGTTTTATACATAGTTTTGATTTGATATTTTTGTGATAACGTTATCACTGTAAAATTAAATAAAAACTAGAGGGAGAGAGACACAGAGATACTTATTTGTTGATGTTTACATACTTGACAAATGACATTGTTTTTTTTTTTTCTGCGTTTACATTTGATTTGACAAATACGTTTTGTTATTGGAATTTAAAATATTTTTTTCAGCAAATCTCAAATATATCGTACGATAATGAATGTCTAAACATTCACTATCGTACATCGTATCATTGGCCAAATTATTGTACGCCCCCATAATTATCGTACGGGTTGGCAACACTGGCGCTGACGATAATGATTTACGTTCCAAATTTCCTGTTTCGTTATCACGATTATGACAGCTGAGAGCTGTCAACAATTCGGAACGCTCGTGAACGCGCTCACAGTGGTTGCTCAACGTCAAAACTAATATATTATTTGTGATTAGATCACAAATGGCTTCTTCTTCTTTGCTTAGGGGGCGACGGTAGCCAGGAACACAATTTTGAAAATACCACGTTAGTTTAAGCCCATGTTCGCACGGACGTAATAAAATCGCGGCGGAATAAAAGCGCCAAGTGCGATTTTTCCTGCCGTTGAAATCGACTCTTCATGCAATATGGATGTACGATGGGTTCCGCAAAATTATTAGCAGTAGCTCCTTGTGAGACCAAGAGACCAAAATGAAAATTTTGGATGCATTCCTTGAATAATGAACGGCCTTGAGCATGCGGCACGTCTGTACTCTATGAGCCGGCGCGGCGGCGCGCCATACCATACGGACCAAATCGCGCAATTTTTTCCAACCGTGGGAACACAAGAACAGAACTTCTTAAGTCGCATTTATTCAACGTTCAACGCCGAGCGTCGAAAATCGAGCATCGCGCAATAAAAAATCGCAGCGGAAAAAAACCGCGGCCATTCGAACAGATTTACCGGTTTCCATTTGTTCCTTTCCAAGCGCGGTACGCCATTTTATTACGTCTGTGCAAACGTGGGCTAACGTTAGGCGGCTCAAAACAAAATCGAACAACTGCCATTTTTGTCAGCGCTCACGGTGATATTAACTTAGGGCATGGTCGGCGTTATAGCAAGATGGTGCATATCATGACGACATCTATGACGCTTCACGAGACATCGTTACCGCACTCACGCTAATTCGGTACGGACCTACGGATGCTAGCACGTTCAAATAGATTACAGCTTAACTCAGAACGCAGCCTTTATAGAATACAATGCAACATTCCGGAGAAAAATGTTGTTACATGTTTAACATGTGATGCTATTTGCCTTTCCTCCATATCTACTAGTATTTCCTACACTCTGTGTAAGTGAGAGCAAGAAAGGTATACTTTAGACAGGCAATATTACGCGTTAAATTCGATTGTGACGCGTCAACTCAGCATTTTTTATTTTACAGTCGGTCGACTCTCTCATACAATCGGCAGATCGTTAAAGTTCCAAACAAAATCTACAAATTAAGCTGCAAATAAACAAATGAAAGTTTGAATTATTTAGTACCTACTTTGAATTAGTTTGTCAGTGACAATAATTTAATAGTGTGTAATAGTGAATGTGATAGTAATAAGACTTATTGTTGGCATGTGCTAGTAAAAGTATTTCTAAAATTATTAAAAACGAAATTTTGCCTCGACTCCACAATCCCTGTGTTGCTGTTCATAAATAAGTGAACTAGATCATCAGTCTGATGGTAAACTTTGCAAGAACGAGTGGGGGTCAGTCAGGTAAGTATGCCAAGTATCTAGCTAACTTGCTGATAATAAAAGGTAAATCGTGCCACGATCGCCACACAGTGGGTGCCCGAGACCGAGGCAGGCCTAAGAAACGCTGTCTTGACGATTTGGACTCGTTCCTGACCGATTGACCGGCAAAGGCACAACTTATGGAAAACTGGAAAGTTAACTAAAAGAATAGGCACACATTTAAAACAAGTGAACATGATTAATCTGATAAATATTCTATCTCTTAGCAGATGAGCCCATTCTGTGACTCTTAGCACATCGACCCAGCAGTTGCTAAGTAATGCCTTATGAACTGAAGACAATAAAGGAACACCGTCTCTACTTGGTTTGATCACATCAATCCTGGTAAGTATTCATTATGTCACACACTTTTTTTGATAAACATACATATTAGGAGGACATAAATTGGAGCATGGAATTAATAAATGTTGCAACTCATTGTACTCAAAATGATTGATTGAAATGAGTACCTATTATAAGTAAATCAAACCGCTATACATACTTATTGAAAGTACTACATTACTATACTGATGATAATCACAATATTATTTCAATTGATTGTAAAAAATATACTCAGATTAGTGTAGGAATGAAATAAATCAAATAGTAATAAATGCTTACCATTATTTCCAGCGGTGGTGGCGTGCGGTCCACACACATCCGACAGCCCTTCGTTCCCAGCATCAAGAAAAATGTAGCAAAAATGTATTAGCAAATTGATTTGATGTGATGCAAATGAATAAATTCTATTTATTTATTTATGTACACAGTTAACACTCAATAAAGTAAAATACATAAAGTTTTATAATTAGATTTTTTTTCCAGCAGACCTGCGACAGGAGAATTGGATGACAGACATAGCATCGATTTACATGGTATGAGACATAGACATAGTGTGTAAAACAGTACCTAAACAGGAAAACTTAAATTAGACTACAGCAACCTAAACACACATAATTTTATCAGCTTAAAATAAACGTAAATACATTTCTTAAATAAATAAATAAATACATTTGTAATAATTTTAATTTTTCTTGTTTGCAAGAGTGATGCGCAATTTGTGTGTGTAATATTTATGTTACGAGGTTTGTATCTTATCTGACAATCTAGATGATGGAATATTACTGTGTGGGTCTATCTGGCAGGTCCCAACGAGATTTATCAACAGGTGATAGGTTTACATAAGGACATAATTTTTTACCTATAGAAAATAAATAAGATGTATTTTGTACCTCAATAGTTTTTGATTAAACGACGTTTCTATGTAGTGTCTTGCTAGCGGGCCCCTTGTGATAATTTTTATTGTTATTATACTTTCAGATCGCCCAGTAGTGCTCGGAGTTAGAAACATTATGTAGGTACCTTACAAATCCAAAATTTCGACTTTCTGTGAGCTATACTTTAGAAGATATTCGTTACTTAGACAAACGTCCAGCCAGCGGGCTCATTTTTAGGGTTCCGTAGTAAACAAAGAACCCTTATAGTTTCGCCATGTCCGTCTGTTTGTCTTTCTGTCTGTTTGTCTGTCCGTCTGTCTGTCCGCGGCTTAGCTCAGAGACGGTTAGTACTAGAAAGCTGTAATTTGGCATATATGTATACATATTAATCATGCCGACAAAGTGGTAAAATAAAATCAAGAAAAATATTTCTTTTTAGGGTACCCCCCATGTTTTTTTTTCCTCATCTATCCCATGTTGTGGGGTATCGTTAGAAAGGTCTTTCAAAAATATTGTGAGTTCGTCCAAACCATTTTTTGATTCAGGAATCCGTTTGCGAAATATTAAGCTTTTAACTGAATTTTTTTGTTAGAGTCAAGTGTGTGTGTGTGTGTGTGTCCCTCTAGCTAAATGGTTGTACTTGGTCTTGTGAAAAAATTCACAGCAGTAGTATATATAACGAAATTAAAAGGAAAACTATCAGAGCTAAGTAGGCTCTACAGGTTAACGAGTAATAATCGACCAACTTAAATTCATTGGCGGTTTGAAAAACATGATCTAACATACATTCCGTATAGGAGAACATGTTTTTCAACTACAATGTTAAGTTTGTTCTTGGGATAAATTCATCCCACCTACGGAACCCTTCATTGTGCGTGGTCCGACACGCACTTGACCGGTTTTTTTAAATTATCATACTGTTAGCATTAGGAGCTTGATACTATTATGTACCTTACGAATCCAAAATTTCGACTTTCGCAAATTTAACTAGGTCCGTTGGTTGAATACATAATTAGATAACGAATATCTTCTAAAGTGTAGCTCACAGAAAGTCGAAAATCACCCACCCACACGATATTACTATCTATGTGCTTTTTACGTATTATGAAGAGGTGCAGTGCGCCCTATGCGCGCGCTGTCTGTTGAACTTAGTATTAATTTATGATGTTGATTAAGATTTGATGAATATTATTTTATTATTGGCAATGTTTAGTTAAGGAGGTACAATAAAATATTAGGTACTTAGCACACATCTTTTAAATGTTTTATGATTTGATAAATACACAAATCGTATACCTAGATAGGTAAAGCGCATCTCATCACGCTAGGATTTTGATTGCATTCAAGTCATCAGCTGACAATAGGTTCTACTATAACAAACAATGTAAGTAACTATGCTCAAACTACGAAAAGGCGCTTTGTAGCAACTGCAGGTACTTATTGGTATTGCATTTTATTATTTAAAATGTTAAATAAGTACTTAGTAAGAAGGTACCTAGGTCATTTAAAAGCAGTTTAATTTATGAAAACCAAATGAAGGCAATTAACTGTCTTTTAAAATGTACAAAAACGGTATGATTTAGACACTGAAATATAAAAAAAACATTTAAATAAATAAATACTAATTATCATCTCTGAATACGAATAGGCCTATGGACATGGTACCATGGACCGTCAATGAGGGACAATTTAAAAAAAAACTTATCGCCGGGTGCTGTAGTCATGGTAACCACTCCACTCGGTGGTTACCTTGGCAACGGCTCGTCGGCGAGTCGACGAAGTGAGCGCAGTGTTTCCACTTTTAGGGATTTTTCCCTTCTTTAGGGAAAAATTACCGATGTTATGCATGGTTTAGGGATATTTTATGTTGACAGGGAATTAGGGAATATCGGGGAAAAATTCTTAATGAATGTCATCGGTCTAATTGTAGTTTACCATGTTAATTGTACTATTACCGTGGCTAAAGACGACATCGGAACTAAGTCGCATTATATCTGGAGATAGTTTGTTTCGTCTCACTCGATTAATAATGAATGTTTGTAATCTCGTCAGTTAATGAAAGTTTTGTAGGTATTTAATGCTATTAAATATGTGGAATGATTTGTTATTATTTATTTTCATCAAGGTCCTTAAATCAAGGAGTTAAAAAAAAAATAGGGTTTTAGGGATAATTCATTAACAAACTGGGAAAAACCAAAAACGTAAGTGGACACACTGAGTGAGCGCCTGTGCGCGCGCTACAAGTGTCAGTTTTTCATATTATCATTATGATAATGAATATTATTTTATTATTGGCAACGGTTAGTTAAGGAGATACTTACCTATCTATCTACACGTAAAGCGCATTAATCACGCTAGGAGTTTGATTGCATTCAAGTCATCAGATGACAATAGGTTCTTTAATAAAACTAACAATGTAAGTACCTAACTATGCGCAAACTACGAAAAAGCGCTTTGTAGCAGCTGTACTTATTGGTACTTACTTATTGCATTTTATTTTAAATAAGTTCTGACTGCACATGCGTGACGCGTTACATACCTACAGGTTAAATAAGTAGTATGTAACTAGTTCATTAAAAAGAAACTAGTTTAATTATTGAAAACAAAATGTATCTAGTCAATAAACTGACTTTTTAAATGTACAAAACGGTATGATTTAGACATTGAATTATCAAAAAGTATTGAACTAAATAGGTACTCATTATTGTCTCTGAATACGTATAGGCTTATGGACATGGCCGTCAAAGAGGGGAAAAAAAAAACAAAGTGCGTAACAGCGCGCCTGCGCGGAGTGATCACTTGTGACCTCATCCGATTCTTTAAGAATCGGGTGAAGTGATCACGCGGGTGGTCACCATGGTAACGCGTGTTATTTCCTCGGCGGCGCGCCTGCGCGGCGTGATCACTTCATCCGATTCTTTAAGAATCGCGTGAAGTGATCACGCGGGTGGTCACCATGGTAACGTGTGTTATTTCCTCGACGGCGCGCCTGCGCGGCGTGATCACTTCATCCGATTCTTTAAGAATCGCGTGAAGTGATCACGCGGGTGGTCACCATGGTAACGCGTGTTATTTCCTCGGCGACAACAGTTCGGTGATGTGATGTGCGCGCGCTACAAGTGTCAGTTTTACTTGGGTTATATATGATGATGATGAATAAAACATTGTAGGTACTAATTGGACGTTGGTATTTAGTACGCAAGTAAGTACGTGACGCGTTACAAGTTAAATAAGTATGTAGGTACGTAGTAAGTAAAATAAACCTCAATGTGTTAGTGTATACCTAGCGCGTAAGCGCGATTCTTACCGCTTCAACGTGGTGAAGTGATTCGGTGTGCGCGCCTCAGGCTATTTATATTAAAGGACTAGTCTAGGAAAAAAATAGAATAAAACAAAATTGAGTTTCTGATTGGATAACTGTTTTGCTATTTTATTTAACCCCCCCTATATAGTAATGTTTAGACATTTAAATACTAGCTTTAGAATACTTAATATAAAATGATCAATAGAATTAGCATAAAAAATATAATTTAAATCTCGATTACGATTGTAAATGTAATGCTTGGTCATCCCTAGCATCGGGTGGGGTGACACTGACAGCTCACTCCACGATCACTTCCCCTAAGTTTTCACGGTGAGATGGTTACAGAATAGCACTGCAGCAGTGCTATTCTGTAACCATCTCACCGTGAAAACTTAGGCAGATGCGACGCACAGCATATTTTTTCTTATTATTTGTTACAAAAGTAGTAGTAACTCAGCTATCAGCATTTTGTTTTTGTGATGTTTTTGTTGACATTTGGTAATGTTGCAAGAGTATTACGCAATAATGTCTTTGGTCCGTGGCCTTGAACAATAAAAAAAAAAAAATTGACCTTGACATTGAAAAACAAAAAAAAAAAAATTGACCAATGAAAAACATTGTTTTACTTTTTATATTTTTATTTATTGGATGAACACGAGGCTTTTGGCTACTTTTGTAAATGTGTATTTTATGTGTTTTTACCTTTATATGTGCGTTTTGTTTGTGCAGAATAAACAATTTTTCTTTCTTTCTTTTCTTTCTTTTTTTCTTTTTAAAACTAATAGCGTCATAGTAGCCTTGAACGGTCAAGGACAATTTTCACACCAATAAAATTTATTTTCCTTAACGAGCGCAAATCACCTTTTCGAACGGTCACTTACATTCAAAGAGATTTAAGACACTATACAGAGTTGAAATGTCATGGTTAAACTGTCATCCCATGTCTAAGTAACGTCATTTAGATAGAAATATAACTTATTATCCAAGTTACACTTTTACTCACAAGCTTTGATTACCAACTGTCAGATAGTTTGACTTAACTGAGAATTTTTTTATAGTAATTTATCTAAATACTCTTTAAATGATAAAATACTAATACACTGTAGTTAAATCTAGCCATTTCCAATCATCACTACGAGGTTTGTAATAACACAATGTACGATTTGTGTGTTTTCTTCTAACATAATTTTCTTTTGCACATAATCCGATGGCCTAGCCCGGCCCAGAGGCCTGGCAAATTTGGTGTATTACAAAGGTCACGTACGTACGGGCGCTTTTTACCGTACTCTGGATTTACAAGGCTCGGCTTAGCGCCGACAATTGAAAATTCAACTGTGTGCTTTTTCAACGCGCTAGGATGAAATTCCAGAAATCCCCACGGACAATTGTTTTTCCAGAAATCCCCGCTAGTTATATAAACTTAGCCTAGTGGGGATTTTTGAGGATGTACTCTCTTGGATTCACAACGCTTGGCTCGACACAAGAGTTGAACATCCAGAGTATGGTAAAAAGTCGTTTTAAAAAAGAGCCCGTGGGCTTTCTCCTTCGGAGTATAGCAGCACCCGGGTATTCCGCGTGCTATTGTGCTTGTATGATGCCAAACGTTATCAATTTGATTTTCGGGGTAGAAGTATCTACTTATATCCTATCTATTTACGTTTTTGGATAATTTATAATTTATTTTTGAATAAAACTGTATGAATGTTTTCATTCTTTAATAGTACCTACATTTTGATGTGTTTTGTAACTATTGTATTTTGTTACTTGTAATTCTGGTACTTAACGATTCTATTTTGAGTAATCTATGATGTCAGGCTGACACTTTAAATCAGTATTATTAAAGACAGCCAAACTACACATTCACACCACAACAAAAACATAAACCTGCGTTAAAAAGTAATCTCTTAAAAACGGGAACACAATATATTTTTCACGTTAAGTTACCGGGGTGAACACCTGGAACTTGATGGGGTACAGTTGCCGAGTTATTTATTCATGTTTTGTCGTTGTTGTTTTGTACAAAAATCTGCTTTGTAGGATAGTAAAATACGATTTCAGGTGGGGTTTATTTTATAAACACGGCGATAACTTACCTGTCTATGTGTTTTTGCACCCACAACATGTAAAAAACACCCTGTCCGATCCGTGAGGGTGTTGTTAGGTATCGGTATCGTACTGAGAGTATATTTATGTGGAAACAGGAAAAAACAGAAAAAAAATCCCCATTTTTTTTTACAACGGGGAATTTTATCGGGTATTACATGTGGAGCGGGCGGCTGTCGCGTTTTTTAGCGGTTGTCTAATAACTTATGACCCCTGTTGAAAATGTGCTAATTTTTAATGGAGTTGGGGTAATTTTGGTACTAAAAAGTGAAAAAAACAACTACAAAAAAAACAGTACTAAGTGAAAAATAACTTTAATTTCGGAAGTAGGTAACGAAAATACAAGACAGCTTTTCACTTTGTGGTGTTTTTTTTTTGAAGTCGGTTTTTTTGTTGAAAAAAAGCTTTTTTCTTCAAGTGGTCTTCCTGCATAACAGAAAAAAAATTATTTCTTAACCTTTACACTATTGACTATACGGATTGGTGTTCGTATTTCATAGTTATACGTCGACAGAAAGACGTTTTCCGAACTATATTGGGGTCAACTTCCAGTCTAACCGAATGCAGCTGAATACCAGTATTTTACATGGAGCGACTGCTTATGCTGACCTCCACAACCCAGTAACTGGGTATTACGATACCCTTTGGTACGACTGGTTGTCAGACTTTCGGGTTTCTGATGACCCGTAAAGACTGTCAAAGATCTACGAATGACAGCCGAGAACAACGGCTTAACGTGCTTTGCGAGGCACGGAGGGGTTTCGATATATAATGGATGGTCATCCATCCAAGAACCAACCGCGTCAAGCGTAGCTTAACCTTCCATCGACCCGTGCGGCTGTTATTAGTTAGCCACGAGCCCCGCACACACCACAAACGAATACTTCTAAATAAAGGGTGTCCTTTTCTTTGCTATCGCACTAACTTGAGCGAAGTACTGTAACAATATTCCCTTTTAAACAAAAAGTTTTAGTTCTAACAAAAGTTCCAGCAGTGTAACTTTACAAAATACAGTGTTAATACAATGACACTATAATGTTTCGAAACTGAGGTGCACTCGAAGTTATAACGACTGGGGGAAACCGGCGTAGTGACATGACTCGATTAAAACTATGTTGTTTAGAGTTTTTATTACGAGTACATCGGAAGTTACATTAATGAGTTAAGTATTTAGGCTGTTGTTACATTACGTTTAGCTCTGGCACTTGACGGCCGCGGTGACGGCTGTCATAAAAATTATGACAGCGGCAAATATTTAAATCGTTAGAGTGGCCCTACTGCGTCAAAAGATAGTCGCGTTTCTGTTTCATTTTGACATTCTGACACAATCACGCAGTGACTACATGGAACTGCTATTTAATAATGTGAGAGCTCACTCTTCTCAGTATAAACACTTTTTCTTATGACTGAGTACGGTGAGGGCAAATCTACCGATTTAAATCTTTGGGGGGCGGGGTTTGCTTGACGGTGTCAATAACGCTCTCTAGGAAACCACACCAACTTACTTTAATAATCAACGTTTCAGTGACGTCATACTCTATGGGAGCGGTTACCGCTCTTTTAGGAAGCCGTAGCATTAAACGTAGGTCACAATAAAAAAAAACCAAACGGATAAGGTTAAAGGTTAAAGGTAAGGACCTTAAGGGCCGGCTTCATAGGACATATTATGGGTTTCTCGGGATAGGCGGGAGGCAGGATCAGGCAGACTGGCAGGCAGGCAGTCAGAAAGTTAGGCAGGTAGGCAGGCAGCAGGCAGCGTGGAGGAGCTGTGCTGCGGCGCCACACGCTGAGCAGATTTATTCACCTTGTCGTACAGAGTGAAGGGTGTGAGAGTTTGGCGCTTTGTGGCGCCTCACGCTAACGGGAGGGCTGCGTCAGCGTCACACGTGACGGCGGAGGCCTCTCCCGGAGGGTAACATCGTCTGGTGTGACGCCGCTTGATGTCGGAGGCCTCTTTTGTGTGTGTGCTATTTACTTGTGGCGTTTCCCGCCACGTGATTAGAGTTCTTTTGGAATTGGAGTAGAGACCTCCTTTTGGTTACACACTTAGTATGATTACACGTATCATACTAAGTGTCATACGTGTAACGTGATACACTCTATATACACGCGCACACGCTAGTTATATGGAACTAAATTTCGAGTAGTTAACAAAAACTGTTAAAAAAATTGACTCATGGGGAAAATCGACAAGGACTTCACCAAAAGCCAAAACAAAACAAACAAACTTGAAGGTCGTTTTTATCGTTCCTTGACAAAACATTCTGTTCCGGAAGCATATGTTAAACATTTCAAACATATATCAAGTTATTTCTTAATTGAATGATGGCCAGAACTAAATAAAACGGTTTACAGTGGCAAATAAATTGGGCAGGTGACAGTTTATAATGAACATGTCAGAATATAAAATATTCTAAGATTTATTTACAAAAGGGAAAATTAATAGTATAAAATAAGTTGTGGATGCTAAAACAATCAAAGATAATTTAAAAGTATGCTTTTCAGAGGTAACAGTGTTAAAGAACTTGTAGCGGCATCTACATCGCTACATGCAAATTACGCATCAAAGACCTGACGTCACACAACATCCTGACGTCACACAAATCCTGCATCGCGCAATTAGAGTTTACCACGCGATAAACATAATATACAAGCTTCCCGACTTCAACCTCTGGGCAGTTGCGCGCCAGACATCCCACCCGTCTGGTCGGAGGACCTCCCTTTTCTACGGTGGATGAGTGAACTTTACACCCTGTTCCTCACGCCCCTAAATTGGTGACCCCGAATATGAACGTCAACGCAGCCTTCGTGCAACTACTTCAGCGTGACGTCATCATCATCATCACTCCCGCAAGCTTTCGTGACGCGAGTCACACAGCCAGTCAGCACCCACGGCTTCAACGGGTATCCTGACCACCAGCATGCAGCGAACGTGCATTCCTGATCATCACCCTCAGCCACAACCCAGCGCTGCACCACATCCGAAACACTGGATCATGACGCAGCGCTACCCCGACTCACTGGGGAACCACCGCAGACAGTTCCGACTCACCGCGAACTATGCGGCACCCGGATCCAACTCACTGGAACGATGCTTCACAGCTGGCGCTGTGAAGCATCGCAAGATTCAAGACTCAGCCCACTATCGACCTCCGGTCTCCGGAGGGGAGTGATGTAGCGGCATCTACATTGCTACATGCAAACTACGCATCAAAGACCTGACGTCACACAACATCCTGACGTCACACAAATCCTGCATCGCGCAATTAGAGTTTACCGCGCGATAAACATATATACAAGCTTCCCGAGTTCAACCTCTGGGCAGTTGCCCGCCAAACATCACACCCCTCTGGTCGGAGGATCCTCCCTTTTCTATGGGGGATGAGTGAACTTTACACCCTGTTCCTCATGCCCCTAAAAACTTATAAAAGTGAGTTACATGAGTGTCATAGGATTTAAATAGGTAAATACTAGGACCAAATAAAAAACCAAGACAGAGCGCTGGCAACAGTGAAGTGAAGCCGGTTTGGTAAACATTTGTGCACTTTGTGTGGTGTAGTTTGATTGTAGTGTCAGTGTAATAGGTTTTAAATGTGTGTATGTGAGCGCTGGCTTTTGTTTCTATACAGGGTTGATTTTTGAGATGGGGCAGTAAGGCCTGAACTGTTGTAGCTACAGGAAAACGGTCTTTGGAGACTGTCCTTAACATTTTGAGACATTTAGAAAAAAATGTGCAGACAGTAAGAAAATAGGTTTTCACAAAAACTTTTTTTGATGCTTCCTTTATGGATCAAAACACTCTATTATTACTAAGTTAAGGACACTATTACTAGTAGAAAAGTCAGAAATCGCAAAAAACTGTTCTCTTACATTTTTTTGGAAATTAGACTCCAACCTAATTTTTACGATGGGTAGACTGGCCGAAAATAAACAAAAAAAAATAGAATTTCTTTCGAACGAATACGCGTTATAATAAAATATAAGTTCAAAATTATTTGAGGTAATTTTTTTCTAAGATCGTCAGAAATCACAAACAAGAAACTTATTTCTCTCTCAAAGCAAATAAAATTATAACACGTATTCGTTCAAAGTAATTTGTTTGTTTATTTTCAGCTAGTCTGTCCATCATAGAAAAAATAGTTTGTTTGAATAGTTTTGAACTTTTAAACGTACTTGTATGGGAAAGTTTAAAAAAGACAGTCCACTACAAAAGTCTGAAATTGCATAAAACCTTTTTAAGGAAAACGTTTTTTCAAGAGCAACAAACTATCTAAAATTTATTCTCAAATCAAATAACGCGTAGTTTCAAAATTTTAAATTCCATTTGTTTTGTTTATTTTCGGCCAGTCTGTTCACCGTAAAAAAAAGTAGGTCGGAGTCTCATTTTTTACGACATGTAAGGGAATACTCAATACTTTATTTGCATTCCACGTGTACTTAGGTGGTAAATTAAAATTATATGTGATTATTATGGACCCCGTCGGGCACAGCAAAATAGTAGCAAAAGTTTTTTGCGATTTCTGACTTTCCTAGTACTCAAACCTCAGTGGGTGTGTTAGAGTTTTTTGATCCTTGTAAGAAAAAGGATCGAATGACATGAAAAAAAAATGCACAGTTTCATGCTAACTGTACATGTTTTTCAAAATCTGTGAATGAATGCAGATCAAAATGTCTCGTTTTCTTGTATCTACAACGGGTAAGGTCCCATGTAATAGGAGGCGAAGCTATTGCCAGCAACCGGGCAAAAATCCAGACTCCGGGCTGCTACTGAGAAATTTCTGATGGAAAACCCTAATAATACTTTGCCCGACCTGGGAATCGAACCCAGGACCTTATGCTCAACAGTAGCGCTTGCGACCACAGCACCAACGAAGTAGTCATTATTTTCACAATATCCACATATTTCTTTAAAAAAATTATAGCTAAATAGTAGGTATAAAATCATCATTCGTTCTTTCCCCTTCGCGAAAACCTTTGAATACCACTAAGGGTCACATAAAGCATGAACCTTAAGAGCAAAGTTTTCCACGTGCTAATTGCTAAGTGACTTCATTTAGCCCTCAATACTTTAGGGAATTTTGCGCCACATTGCAGAGCATTTTCTCTTGTTTAATGGGCTACATGTAACCCAAACAGATGCACTTAAAAGTTGAGAGGTTTTACGTATTTCGATGAGATGGTCAAGGATCATTTTTCATGTTCTTATCAGACGATCTGTAGTTCAATAAGGACCTGATTTAAGGTAAAAGAACTGATCAAATAGAAGAATGGGAATGATCACCGAATTTGACAGACGGATTGATGTACATAGTTTGGAGTATATCCGCTGAACTGATTTCTGGATAATATAGTATCCACGGGGAAAAGGCCGGAGGCATATATATGTCGGAAATACGGAAGATAAATAGATATCTCGACACATTCTATAACATAACGCTCGATCGGAGTTTTATTTATTTATTTATTTATATAATCACTTACAACTATTATTACAGGTACAACCCAATGCAATAGTAAAGCAAACTTAATAATAACATCCAAAGATAATAGACAAACAAATAGACAGACTATCCAAAGATAGTTCAGTTGAATTTATCGTCGGCGGTCAAGCAGTGAACACGTTTATAAAACTGTCGCGCGTTCTGTATAGTTGTGTCGTGTACCTAATTTTGTTTGGGGACAAAATGTCAAGGGCAATGCTACCCGAATCTTGTGGAATATTTAAAGGTAGGTAATGCAACATCTTTTTAAAACATTTCGAAATATTCGACTTGTAAAGGACATGTCTGATGGGGCAATGGACGATTGCCTAGGTAATCAAGATCAATGTTCAGTAATGATTGTTATATTATTATAATCGTCGTATTTTATATTTTATGAATTAATACGTTTCAGGAGTCAGTAACTTGCGAAAACTGGTGAAAATAAGGTTTATACATCTAAGTTTTTTTTATTATAACGCCATCTGTGAGCGACCACTGGTACTTATCGGTGGTATGCCTTTGCGAGGTTAGTGAGATTTAATATTTTGATGGCCTTTTTTTTTTGAGGGTGGGATATTATCAAATAATTTCTCCCGCTCTGGGCGGAGTGGGAGGGCGTGTCAGACATTTTCTGACTAAAACCCACCCGTGTTCCTTCCGTTACCTGTGTGCCGGGGCCGCGATATCCCTTGCAATTGGACCCCTAGTGTTTCAACCCCAAACGGCTCAAATATGTAGCTGCCCGTATTAAATGGCAAAAAAAAAAAACTTGCTAGAAACACTATTTCTAATAGGATAATCTTGATCTTGTTGACATAGATAACCGCGTATAATCAGAACATTAAAATCACTTGACCGAGACATTATGACGTCATCAAATGAAGTAGAACACAGAAGCAGACGCTTGTAAAGGCGGTACTTAAACCACAGAGAAGACAAGAAAGAAGGTCAAATACAATCAGTGCGTTAAAGATACGAATGCAGTTAACAACTGAAAGCTCGTCTGTACGATGGCAGCGCTGTTGTGTACTTATATACGTATACTTTCATACAGCTGTAATTATTCGATCCGACCAGACGGGTGTCGTTGTGTGGTGAGCAACTGCCGAACGATTGATGTCGGGGAAGTTATATATATATTAATCGCGCGTGAAACTCCGTTTTCGCGATGCAGGATTTTGTGTAACGTCAGGTCTTTGTTGCGTAGTTCGCATGTGATGATGTAGATGCCGCCACAATTTAAATAAAACGATAAAAATTGTGTGCGGCTTCCAGAGTGACCCATTAAAAATTTACTTAAGAAACCTACCATTGGTAAAAGAGTGTTCTTCCACAATTTTCTTCTATTTACATATTTGTGAAATAAATAGACCACCGCATTTATCCAATTAACAGTTGTGCATAGGTTTGTATTCAATAATTATTCGTAAAAGAAGTAAATTGCTTACAAAAAAAATGTATGGATAGCAGTCAAATTCATGGACTAGTGATAGTAGCGACATCTGAAGTGAGCAAGTGGCAGTTTTTATTCCCATAATCGAACGCGATGAGTATTTCAAGACTAGCTTTTCTGGCTCCCAAAAATCTATTGCGTTGCAACAATTTCTATGTCTAGTAATTACCTATTATATCTATGAACTAGCACTAGACATTAGAAATAATATAAACAAATATGAGACGCTAAAAAGTACAAGACTTGCCAGTACGCTTTGTGCAATACGCCATAGAACGGTTATGTTTGACAAGAGTGCATTTTGTATGGGCCCTAAAATATATAATAAATTACCTGATAATATAAAAGAAGTAAATAATTTTATATCATTTAAGAATAGATTAAAGACTTATTTAATTAATAAAGCTTATTATAACGTTAATGATTATTTGAATGATAAATGTAATTAAATTTTTAAGTTAAGAAATAATAATAAAATGATATTATAAATGAATGTCGTAAATACCCCAATAATTATATTTTCTATAGATAAATGTATGATTAATATTTGCACGCCTATTAAGGTAGGATATGGTTAAAGATCTTCAGTTTTATGTGTCACCTCATGTACCTACCCATATTCAAGCAAATAAATGATTTGATTTGATTTGATTTGATTTGATATTATGTTTCATGACAATTGAGACAAACAGTGCATTCTTTTGTGTTTTCAATTATTGGCTGTAGATTTGGATAACAAAAATGTTGCAATCATAAGTGTGATTTTGAACACAAAAACAGTGCATTGACATTTTCTTTTTGTAAGTGTTTCTCTCCTGAAATTCACGTAACGGAAGTGTTTAATTTCAGTACAATAAAAAGTATGTGCGGTCGTGTTCATATAATACTGTTTACCTTTTAGTAGTATTTACACTCAAAAGTTTTGCTAATATTTCGTTTTAAACTGCTGTAATTTTCGTAATGAGTGAACCTTCTGTTGAACATTTGAGTACTAAAACCATACCAGGCAATATATCGGTACATTAGCTGCCTATTCTCCTTCGAACTTAACTGCCGCATTTATTGGGTTTCCATTAATTAGCTAATCGATTAGCATAGCCGTAGGGTTAGCTCCGGATTTAATTAATTAAGGCTCATTGCAACTGATTTGTTACTGTGGAACAATAAGACTGTTTGGTTTTTAAGGCTTCAGTGTTATGCATTTCATGCTAGAGCTTAGGTACCTTTAAGGGAGATGCAATAAGGTAGCCTGCGAAATTTAAATTTTATTACGTTTTTTGCTATTTGGTCAGTGTCAGGTTGCATCTTGATTAAATATGCTCGGTTTGTGGATTGGATGGGTGACCATTTATTACATACTGACACCTCTCTGTGCCTTGGAAAGCACGTTAAGCCGATGGTCTCGGCGGTCTCAATGTAGGTTAGATTTGACACGTCGTTACAGCTAGTCAGAAGCCTGAAATTCTGACCACCATTCTTACTAAGGGGTATCGTGTAACCCAAATAATGGGTTGGTCAGATAAATTCAAACTTGGCGAGTATCAGCACTTCACCACTTCCTAGTGCTTTAGCTGGGAAGAAGTGGCGCAACAAACCTACCAGCAGCACACATACAGATAAACAGATAGGCAGGCTCATCATCCGGTTAGACTGGAAGCTGACCCCAACATACATAGTTGGGAAAAGCTAGGCAGATGATCATGTAAACTGCCTCATCGATCTAGTGGTTGTAAATACGACTGCTGAGTCTATGATTCTGGGTACTATTCCCGGGTCGAGTACAGTGTTTTTTACCGACTGTAAAAAAGGGGGACTTCATATGTTCATTTGTATGTATTTTGTATGTTCATCGATATTTTCGGAAATTGTGGACCTATTTGAAAATTCTTTTATTATTTAGTAGAAGAAGCTTGAGCAGTGGTCCCATATATTTAAATAAAAATAAATTAATAGCGTTTAATTTTGGGTAGTTTTTGAGTTATGAGTCATATGTACTTTCTGAGTTTATCTTGGACATTACTGACATCGGTGAAGGAAAAACATCATGAGGAAACCTGGACTTATAGTTAATATAAGTCTGCAATCACCAACCCGTCTTGAGCAAGCGTGGTTATCAATGCTCGTGCCTTCTCTGTATGAGAAGAGGCCTTTGCCCTGCAGTGGGACAGTAACAGGCTGGTATTATTATTATTATTTTAAATGCTTCTATAAGACGCATTTAATACACTATATTATATTATAGTGTATCTTGATGAAGTTATAATACCTACTTCCTGTCATTGTTGTTTTCATAGCGAATAGTGGTATACGAATTAGTGGGGTAGGTACTATAAGGTTTAATGCGAAGCAACCTTATATTGTACAGGCTGTTAAGTAAACAGCCATGGCTACATTCGATCATTCTAGCAGTTTTTAATTAGAATGGAAAAAAAGAGTAGACTCTCGGCCCCCGATCTATCAAGCGGCTAGAATAGTTTATCCTAAAAGTTGGCAACGTCGCAAATAGCTGTCAAAAATTTGCAATTATAACATTGAATTTGATGTTGTACCCGTTTTAGGTGTAAAAACGACTTTGGAAAGTTTCCAAATACTTTTTTTACATTTAATACTAAATATTCGGTGTTATGATATTAATAATTGCATTTCATAATCAATATTCTAGTCCACTAGTTAGCCACATTTCTTATTTCCATACAGTAATATTGCCAAATTAATAAAAACAGCGAAATATTTGTCATTTATTTGTGACGTTGCTCACTTTCAGAATAAACGTTCTTAAAATGTTATAAATGATTTCTACAACTACTCGAGTTCTACCGTGCATAAGTCTTTTATTTATGACCCGGTACCGTAGGCTACCAAAGAGTCTACAGTACCATAACTAAAAAGAAGAAAAAAAAAACATTACAAAAAAAAGTAGTTTCCAATGTGCAACACTACAAAGTGAAAAATTACTTTGATTTCGGAAGTCGGTGGCAAAAAACTAAAATACAGCTCCAAAGACACCGACTTCCGAAATTCCAGTTATTTTTCACTTTGTAGTGTTTGTTTTGGAAGTCTGTTGTTTTGTTTTAGTAAAAAAGTGTTTTATTGTTCGTTGTTGTTGGGAATTTCTCTGCATTTTCCCGGAGCGGAGCCACTAAGTCTGGATTTGTACCCAGCTGATGGTAATAGGACCGCCCTTTACGTATTACGTGAGCCTTTAAACATAACTTGCGTAATGTTGGTGACCTCTATTAAGTTAGCCGATGTCTAGAGGTCCTGTAAACATCTGCTAACTCAAGCTGGAATCTTTGTTTGTTATTTTGTTTTATTTTTCGGAAATGGTTTTTATCTACTTTGCCTTGAATGTTACGAACAAAGAAATAACAGGACTCATTCTACGTAAACAACATTTCTACCTAAAATAGAGCCTACACAAGCTTCCACATTTATCTGAGCCCTATTTAGCACCATTATAGAGTCCTATTCATGTAAATGGGAGTCTATAATGGTCCCATTCAAAGCAGAGCTCGTTTTGACGGCTCATAGAATTCTATTTGCAACGCATACAATGATGTTGTTTCGACTATACAAATGACGTTCTGTCTGGTTTGGATTGGTGAGTTATTTTCAAGTTTGTTTTGTCTTCAACTTTGCATGTATTGCTGGGTTAGTTGCATAACCTTCTCTTTTTTATTTCGGTGTAAATAAATTACCTGATATTATAAGCAACGAAGATTGTTAAAAGTGGTGGTCCAGTGCAGGTAATGGCCGCGACTTATAAACGAGTTGTAGGTTGTAAGTTCAAACTCTGACAGGCACTTTACTTAGTGTTAATTATTTTATCACCGCTGCTCTCAAAACGCTAAAGGAAAACATCGTGAGGAAACCGGCATGTCCTAGAACCAAAAAATTGACGACATGTGACATCTACCAATTCGCACTGGGCCCGCGTGGTGGATCACGGCCCAGTCCCACTCACAGAGAGGACGCCTGTGTCCCAGCAGTGGGAACACATGCTATTAGTAAGTACAGTCGATCTATGAACACCTTGACTATCCTTAGAACCTGGCAATTAACATTGCCCTTATTTAGTGTATGATGTAAATGCCAACGACGTGTGACGCAAGACGATAAACATAGTTAAGTCAATTGACTATAGCGATAACATTTTCGTAAGGTACAAGAAAATTGTCCGTGTAAAATTTTCTTGCACTTGTTATGCCAAAGAATAATATTCTAAAAACAACATTGTTCTTCATTATTTGATCGTCCTATTGTTACATAAAAACTATCCTTGTTTTCCCTGTCCTGCTTACAGACTGTTCACTATAACTTGTCCCTTACCGTCATGTTGCTGACAATCTTAGTTTCAATACTAATAGAGTTCATAATGGCGACTGACAGAACAGTGCTAGCCTAGCAATTGCGTCACGGGACAAGTTATAGTGAACGCATAGTAGTTTAGTTTTGCTGCTCGTGTACGTTGTCATTACAAAGTTCTTGAAAACCAAACAAGCTGTTGACAGCTCTGTGTCAAAATATGTCACATGAAGTTTCGGAAAACATACGCATAGTATAGGAAACGAGTAGAATACAACCAACTACTTTGGTACTTCGTGGAACCAGCTTTTGTATGTGAACAGCTGCACTGCAGTAATGTGTATATTTTAGAGAATGCACGACTAATTTCCGACGTAACTGTTTGCGAAATACTTACATTAACATCACGCCTCTGTTCCCCGAGGGGTTGGGCAGAGGTGTACCCATAGTACTTTGTCAGTTATGTTCAAGTCCCATGCACTAGGGGGCGCGCCTATTGCCATCAACCGGGCACAAATCTAGACTCCGTGCTGCACCTACAAAATTCCAGATGGAAAAAAACCCAGTAACCAGGAATTGATCCCAGGACCTCATACTCTCCAATAGCGCTTGCGACAACTAGGACCAACGATGTAGTCTACATTTTACATTTTTGTTACATAAATAGAAGTATAAAAAAGCGTATTAAAAAAAATACTGCAGAATCTGATCACAGGCCATCAAAATCCTGCCGGGGTTGCGAGTTGTCCGAAAGGGATATCGTGGCCCCGGCACACAGGCAACGGAAAGAACTCTGGTGGGTTTTAGTCAGAAAAAGTCTCACCCTCAAAAAAAAAGGCCATCAAAATATTAAATCTCACTAACCTCGCAAAGGCATACCACCAATAAGTACCTGTGGTCGCTCACAGATGGCGTTATAATAATAAAAAACTAAGATGTATAAACCTTATTTTCAACAGTTTTCGCAAGTTACTGACTTCAGAAACTTATTAACTCATAAAATATAAAATACGAAGATTATAATAATATAAAAATCATTACTGAACATTGATCTTGCTTACCTAGGCAATCGTCCATTGCCCCATCAGACATGTCCTTTACAAGTCGAATATTTCGAAATGTTTTAAAAAGATGTTGCATTACCTACCTTTAAATATTCCACAAAATTCGGGTAGCATTGCCCTTGACATTTTGTCCCCAAACAAAATATCACGCGGCTACAACGTCGGATGAGAGCAAGCGTCGTTCGTGGCATAAAGATAAGTTTAGACGACACTTTGTAGAAAACATACATACATTTCTGTAATGTTGTTCCTAAATAATGCCAGACGACATTTAGTGTTCTCGTTTTGGTAGGAGGAATGTTACATCTTGGAAATGTTTCTCTAAAGCTTTTTGTAGGAGCGTACTTACAATCCTGAATTATTTAAAGTTTCCGATAGATACAAGTTTAATTTTGTATTTTTGAGATAGAATATGTGTTGTTTTTATAGTTGACACCAAACGAAGAGTAACTTAAAAAAAAGTTAATGTTATATTTGTTTTCAATCTATGCATATCAATCAAATAAATATAAATAAATAAATCAACAAATCAAATCCTATAAATCAACCACGGTTGGACCACCGTAAGTGCAGGCAGGCTAAGGAGGCACTCCCTACAATTGATGGCCGCCTCACGAAAAAGGTTCTCCGACTAACGAAACAATAGCTGCGTACAGTTACAGCAGCTGTAACTGGCCATGGGTCATTTAATAAACACCTCTTTGTCATAGGAGTCACAGACAGTCCGCTGTGCAGAGCCTGCATGGAGGACTACGAGACAGCAGCCCATGTGCTGTTATACTGCCCGGTGGTCGCCGCATACAGGGCAAAGTACTTCGGTAACCCAGGTACCATACGTGAGATTGTCAGTGACACCAAGGCGTTGCTGGCCTTCTTTGAGGAGCTGGGGTGGACCGAATAACCGATTTTCCCACCCGTACGCAAAATGCGCGCTTAGACGAGTTACGGATACCAGCCTGTATTACCTATTACCTATTATTATAAATCAAAGTCGCTTTTCGTGTTTGTCTGTATGTCCGCGTTGTTCTTCTCCACCACGCAACACATTTTGATGAGGTTTTCACCATAATTTAGAGAATTTATTCCGGAAGGTTTATGTGATAATACGTTAGTACGTAAAACTAAGAAATGTCGATGTTTTGTCAAGTCGTAAAAACCGTGCGAAGCAGGAGTCGGTCGCTAGTAAACAATAAATGCAAAATGAATAGTTTATTTTAAAACCTACATCAGCACGTGTAGCATGAGCATGACCACCGTAGAAACGGGTTTTGTCGACGGAAGAATAAACAAAATGACAAATTGTGATTGTTTATCTGTCATTTTGTCTATTCTTCCGTCGCAAAACCCGTTATTACATATACTTCGTTCTACTCCGTCATGTTACGCGTCCAGGCAACAGTTCTCAACTGCGTGCGTCAGTAACCATTGTAAGAGAAAATAAATTATATTAATGGTAATTCCAGTAAAAAGTCTTAGTAGAAGAATGCGTCCTATTTAAAAGCGATCATCGCGCGAATACGCGATCGGTCGCGTGCATGTCACTTTTCGTTCGGAAAACCGGAAAGCGCCCTCTGTCGGCGTACCGACGCGTTCAGCTTCACCGAAAAAAAAGTTGGAACGATCGTGTATTAGCGCGATTGATTCAAGACAAGCAGTCGAAGTCTTTGGTAGTCGAATCAATCGCATCATCCTTTTCATCATTTTAACCGAAAGACCTCCATTGCTGGACATAGGCATCCCCTAAGAGCCTTTACATCGTCCGGACCTGTGCTTTGTACATCCAGCGAATTATCATCCTTTTGATATTATATCTAATCTCTTAGTTTTACATCTACTCCTAGGATAAGTCAATCTTTTCCGAGCTAAAAACGTGAAATAAAAATAGCCAACAAAATGCATAGTTGTTCAAGAATTTATAAAAGTGACACTTACACAAGTCAGCGATGTTCTTCTGTTTGCATAATTAACTTTAAGTTCTCGCCTGCAATGCAGTCTTCAGTCTGGGGATGCATTATGAGAAGTTGGAGTGTCAACATTGTTTAAGTTCTATTATAAATATGTTAGGGCACAAATCCAGACTCCGGGCTGCAAATGAGAAATTTCTGTGGAAAATAAAAATAACATACCCAATAACATTTTACCCAACCTGGGAATCGAACGCAGGACCTCATACTCAGCAGTAGCGTTTGCGACCACTAAACGAACGAGGCTACTTCTAGTTATTGTCATATTAGTATCAGCATTTAGAGTTTATGATTATTTTATCATAAACCTGAATTTCCATCTAAAAATCTAATTCGGTTCTAAGAGTGTAATAAACTCCATTTGAAAAAAATATAAATAGCAAAACTACCTTATATTCCACCATCCATAGTCGCAACTACTCTAGCTGGCTCCAAAATATAAATCTAAAACTCCAGGAACATTTTCGTTCGGTCTCAACTACCAACCAACAGTCTGCCGCACTTCCTAATCAAATAACAATTTACTCTAATGCGAATTTGCTCAACGACCGTTCAGACTCCTCACTCAAACTCACGGCTGAGTGTTAATGGAATTAGGAAGGCTGTTGTAATTATATGAACAGCGAATAATTATGGAGGATCGAAGGAGAATTTACCGAAGGAGCCTTTGCTGCTGCTGTCTTGTGGTGTTAATTTAGGTGGGGAAATAAATTATAGGAAGAATACGCAACTTCTACTGTCTTACCTATTCATTTGGTAATTACAACGGATACAGATAGGTAGCTTTTTTTTTGGTTGGGAAATTATCAAATAACTTCTCCCACTCTGGAGGGAGCGGGAGGGCGTGTCAGACTCTTACTAACTAAAACCCACCCGTGTTCCTCCAGTTGCCTGTACGTTGCTAGGGGCTACCGTATCCCTTTCGGACTTTCCCGCCCCCGGCAGGCATCGGTCCTAGCGAACCCCGTCAGTTGTGCTGACATCTCTTTGAGGCGTGCGTGGAACACAACGCGCCGTCGACCCGGCCTGGTTTTTATGGGACGGCGAGCTACCCATTGCTCACCGTTCGCTAGCCCGCGCCTACGGTGGCCGGGAATCGGCCTGCGATTACCGACACCCACGGCGTCTCCAGCGGCGGCTAGAGGCGTGAGGGCGCGAAATTTGCCTCTGCCTCACGCGTTCCTCCTCTTCCTCCGCGAGCATTACTGCTTCGCAGAAGGAGGTGATGGCCTCGAATCCCCTCTCGCTCTCGTACCATGGCCTGGACCAGGGCCGGACGCGAGAGGTCACCGCCACCGATCGCCTCCACGAGGACATGGCGGTACTAATAGGTATCTTAAATCAAATTACGCTTTTCGTAAGTTCCTATCTAATCCTAAAAAAAGGGCATTTTTGTTGTTTTTTAATAGTGAGTACTTATAGTTGTGTAAATGATAAAAAAGAATATCTATCATCATCATTATCATCATTTCAGTCGAAAGACGTCCACTGCTGGACATAAGCGTCCCCAAGCACCACTACTTTGACCGGTTCTGTTCTTCCCGCATCCAGCGGATCCCTGCGGCCTTAACAAGGTCATCGGTCCACTTTGTGGGAGGCCTTCCAATGCTAAGTCTTCCAGTACGCGGTCGCAACACCAGGACTTTTCAGCCCCATCAGCCATATGTTCTGCGAGCAATGTGCCCTGCCCACTGCCACTTAAGTTTGGCAATTTTTCGGGCTTTGGCGGTTACCTTGGTTCTCCTGCTGATCTCTCCATATTTGTTTCGAACACGTAAGGAAAGTCCAAGCATATCCCTCTCCATTGCCATATGGGTGACTTTTAGCCTTAGAATAAGGCTCGATGTGACCTCACAATGGATTGCCACATATTCTCTGTGAAATATAAAATTATCTACATTTTCATGTTTCTTCAAAGGTACCCTGTATTGCTTATAAGACAGTTAATCACGGTAATATACAAAATCTCTGTAGATCGATACGTATCACAAACAGACAAGATTTTAACAAAATTTCAACGTCCTCAGCAAGTACCTAAAGCCAAACTTATCTCCGGCCTCCCTATGTTCGGACTTTTTCTATGTCCGAAGCTAACCTTTTTTAGGGTTCCGTACCTCAAAACGGAAAAACGGAACCCTTATAGGATCAATCTTGTGTCTGGCTAGCTGCCTGTCCGTCTGTCACAGCCAATTTTCTCCGAATGCACAGGACCAATTTACTTGAAATATGGTAAATATGGTCACTTTTCGGGGGCAAATTGGAAAAAAAAACATGTGTGCAATTCACACGTGGTAGAAGTGAAACCTTCAAAAAAATTTGGGTTAAGATTTCGGCATACTTGAAGAACTTTTATTAAGGTTACGGTCGGCCCGGGTACATTAATAGTACGTGACCGGTTAAAATTAAGAAGAATTTTATTATATAAAACCGGCCAAGTGCGTGTCGGACCACGTACAATGATGGGTTCCGTAGTTGGGATGAATTTATCCCAAGATGAAATTTAACATTTTAGTTGAAAAACATGTTCTCCCATACGGAATCTATGGTAGATCATGTTCTTCAAACCGCAAATTTAAGTTGGTCGATTATTACTCATTAACCTGTAGAGCCTACTAAGCTCTGATAGTTTTCCTTTTAATTTCGTTATATATATTCGTTTTCAGTTAAAAGCTTAATATTTCACAAACGGATCCCTGAATCAAAAAATGGTTTCGACAAACTCACAATATTTTTGAAAGACCTTTCTAACGATACTCCACAACATGGGGTACATGAGGAAAAAAAACATCTCTTTCTACTTTACGTGTAGGGGGGGGGTACCCTAAAAAAAAAAATTTTTCTTGATTTTATTTTACCACTTTGTCGGCATGATTAATATGTATACATATGCCAAATTACAGCTTTCTAGTACTAACCGTCTCTGAGCTAAGCCGCGGACGGACAGACAGACGGACAGACAGACAGACAGACACAAAGACGGACATGGCGAAACTATAAAGGTTCCTTGTTTACTACGGAACCCTAAAAATTAAGATTTCGGCATATTTACAGAATTTTTATAAAAATCATGAAGTATTTTACTATAAAAATGATGAAAAAACTCTACAAACGTATAATATGTACACGTATACAAAACACCACGGTTGTTGTGATGCCTTTTCTCAAGCTTTGTACTACGCATGCGCGCACAAACACGTATTAACAAACGTACAACGCTGAGGCCCAAGCTAACTCCCACTATGCCTTGGTAAACACGAGTGGAGTACGAAAGAGAACCACGGACATAAGAAACACTGTATAATGCTTCCTATCTCATTTTCTCCCACGTTAAATCTTACGAATTTATGTGTCTATTTACCGTCGCTTTTTCGTTTCATCGACTTTCAAATCACAACGATGCTAAAGAAGTTTTCACTTCAAAAAATGCAAATTGTACCGTGTGACATATCAAATGAAAGGGCTTGTTGTGAAGATCTCAATATTTTTTTTATAATTTTAAAATAAATACTTTTTACGATATTTAAGAAAATAGCTTAAAAATTTACCATTACCCCTTATCTCCGAAACTACTGAGCTTCAAATGTATTCATAGATTACAGAAAACCTATAAGAATTCTATGGTCTTATAATAAAAATACATGGTGAATCTCTCGATATTGTGCGACCAAATTACATTTGCAGTTAGAATGTATGGAGAACATGTTGTACAACTAATTACAATGTTAAATTAGTTCTTGGGATAAATTCATCCCAACTACGGAACCATTCATTGTGCGTGGACCGATACGCACTTGGCCGGTTTTTTTCAAATAACTTTGATAGTTATCCGTCCTTGTGTGCGCCGGCTCAACGCGTGACGTCCAAAACCAATTTCACCGCGCAACGTGACAACCGGTTTTTTCAACTGTTTCTAACTTAGCAAATTGTGTTTTTGTCAGATTTCAACGTTGGTTGGTGGCGTCCCCCATGGGTGTAGAGCAAAAACAATTTGTGGTCGTGTTGGGTGTGAATTTGTCATGTGGTTTTTGCTTTAGGTGTGAGTTCCATTTTCAATTTCGTCGTGCTACTTGAGAATATACTATTGCAGTTAAATTCTATTATTATTACTCATTATTTTGCCTTAAATGTAACAATAATAAGGACAAAAAAATATTTGTTTCTTTCTTTTTTTTTTTAAAACGTTTTCCCACACTAAGAATTTCTTCCTGTATCGTGGGTGCGTTTACAAACATAGAAACTCACATACATTAACATCCAGACTCGGAACAATTACTTGCAGATCATACAAATATTTGTTCCGTGCGGGGATCGAACCCGCGACACGTTGCGCAACAGTTGATTGCTCAGCCACTGCGCCAACCGTGTCGTCGTGTTTATTGTTACAAAGATGATCTTACATAATTATTATATCTGTAACAGTCCTGATAATCATTTTATTTGGACGGTGGTCCCCAAACTAGTTATCTTGGGGACCTGAGTTGTGATGACATAAAAAATAATGCCTAATATTTATTATTATTTAGATAATTGTAAAATAGCCTAGTTTTGGTTTAATAAATGACTGACCTGAGACCTCCATCGCGAAGTTTGGTCATAAATATCAGTAAAAATACTGTTTGAATCCATTCAAAAACAGTGACATCTATCTTCCTATCCGTACTCAAATACAATAAAAATCCAAGAAGCAAACCTTTACATTTATATAGCAAGCCAGTTCAATGACGTCACAGCCTTAGTCTCTCAACAAAGTCTAGGTCTTACGACCCTTTCACTAGCCCCGTGGGAGAAAGCCTTTACGAGTCGTGGATGGGTGCATTAACCTTCTAAAGTTTGAAGACGAAATATGTTACTTTAGTACGTTGGACATATCAATGACCCTGAGGTACGCCTTAGAGTAAGTCTGACGATATATCGTGCTGCGCTAACCGTCCCTGAGGGCCTAGATGATGTGAAGGGTGGGCGTTTTGGGGGACTGTCTCATGTAATTTTAACGTTCGAAAAGTGCTTATTCTCAGCCTAGTTTGAATAAATTACTTTTGAATTTTGATTTTTTTGAATTTTATCGCTGATAAAATGTCACTTTATTATATCAGCGATAACAATCAATCTGCCTGGCCTTTTCCCAACATGTTTGGGTCGGCTTCCAGTCTAACCAGATACAGCTAAATACTAGTATTTCACTCAAACTCAAACTCAAAGCATTTATTTCAAATAAACCAATTACAGGCACTTTTGAATTGTCAAGGGGTCGGTCGGTCAGAAATATGAAGCTAGTTACCCATTCCAAAGCGTAGTAAGTTCCTATGGAGAATAACGGGCAAGAAACTCCAAATTGAACGACTGCCTGTCTGACCTCCACAACCCAGGATCTGGGTAATACGATACCCCTTGGTAAGACTGGTTGTCAGAGTTTCGGGTTTCTGACGACGCGTAACGACCGTCAAAGATCCACGAATGACAGCCAGGACCAACGGCTTAGCGTGCTTTCCGAGGCACGGAGGAGTCTCGGTATGTAAAGATGGCCACCCATACACATCATATAACTGAATAATTGTATTAAATTCATTATTATTGTCATTTAATTCTGACATAACTATAATTTCTCAATTTAATTGTACTAATATAAGAGAAAATAATTAAGTTCTAATAATGTTTAATGCATGCTAATTTAGGATGTTATGGACAGGCGAATGATAATTGCAATACTTGTAAAAGGCTGATCAGGCATAAGTACTAACATAACATAACACCTACATTGTACACTTAGTTCCCAATAAACGTTTTTGACTTTGACACGGACCAACCCCGGCAAGCGTAGCTGAACCTGATGGATCGACCCGTGGGGCTGTTATTACTTAGCCACGAGCTCCTCAGCGATCATGAAGATGGAAAAGTCAAAAATGTACTAGACCCAAAAAAAACAAATAATTACTTGTTTAAAAAAAATTATAATCAACTTTTATTTTGCTATTACTTTAGCCAGAGGCTAAGCCATGCAACGTGGCAATGCGGCCAGTCTCTTGGGTACATTACCAGCCGACAGCGATGCGGAGGAATTTTTCGACGCCATATTTTAGTTCGTTAATAGTTTTAGTTAGATTATCTGTTTGTTTAACATAGAGATTAGTAGTTGTTACGGGTCTGGCTGTACGTAGTCCATTTGCGTTCTAAGATGTGAGCTTAAGTGCTAGTAAAAGTGATAAAATATCCTCCCGTTTTGAAAAGGCTAAGATCGATCATTACAGAATATAAATTGCTGGTTTTTGCCGGCGAGGAAGAAACATATTATCCTGTGACACTCGCCAAATAGTGTAGCTTACTATTACTGGAATTGTTATCACATCAGTACTTGAAGTACATAACATAAAGCCTGTATTCCCGAAGGGTTAGGCAGTGGTATACCTTATAGTACTATAACTACCAGAGACATCCTTACAAATAAAAAAAACAGTTTTGTCTATTTATAATATTCGATTAGATTAAATGTGACACCAATATCCAATATTAACTTTACTTTACCTATCCTACCTTATATTGTAAACGTGAAAGTGAATTTGTTTGTTTGTTTGTTATGCTTTCACGCTAAAACGGCTTAACGGAAATTGGCACGTGGGTAGACCATGGCCTGGGTTAGGACATAAACGACCCCAACATAGTTAGAAAAAGGCTAGGTAGATTTTTGATCTGATATTTACTTACCCCACTTAGCTTCTACGTATAGTAAAACATACCAGAAACTCGACTCTTTTTACGACACTTAAGCGAGTGAAACCGCGGGGTGCAACTAGTTGCTTATATTAGAAAACAAAAAAATACAATAGACGACGTACATTTAGTAACCTAATCCGCTTAACTATTCTCAAAGAGTCATAAAGAACTCTGTAAGAAATCGACACGTGTTTCACCTCTCAACGAGGCATCCTCAGGATGACGATTGACTTATTGCGAACCCGAACCCGACGTGTTGACACATCAAGCGTCGAGAGACACGTTCGGCCCGATTTCTGCAAAGTGACGCTTCAGTCAATTAACTATATTAGAAAACAATTCAAATAAAACAAATTCAGAATTTCACACAAGTTATCTTAACTTTTGACTTTTATTGCTTTAGAGTTTTGTTACTCTAAATTCTATTAAAATTTATAAACACCCTGTGCCTACATCTCATTAGAAAGTTCATGGGAACAATCTACTTTAGAAACTTGACGGATGCTGGGGTGATGCTCTCGTAAAATACATAAACCATGGAATTAAGTTTATTTTGGAACCCCAGATTAACACTGAAATAGAATGGCTTAAATATTCGTAAAAGTAATTGTTTTGTTGGTCTATTTCTGGGTGAAAGCAGCTGATTGTGTAATCAAGTCAATATAAGAGTTATTGTATTTGTTGTTATGAAATTGAAAGTTGCAAAAACACTTTGCTGTAAACTGTTTTGGATTATATAAAGTACTAGTTACCCACTTCTGCTTCGCACAGCCGTTGCAATCGAGATATCTATGCTTTCAACTCAATCAACTCAGCTTATTGAAGTCCACTGCTGCACATAGGCCTCTCCTAGGTGGCGCCACAACTCCCTGTCCTCCACCCTGCGCCTCCAGTCTATCCCAGCCACGTTTTTAAGTTCGTCGGATCAGCTAGCTAGGGGGCGTCCCGCACTATACTTGCCGATACGTGGTCTTGACTCTAGGACTCGTTTGCTCCACCGGCCATCGGTCCTTCGATGGTCAGCCCACTGCCTCTTCTACTTGCTTGCTCTGCAAGCTACACATGTCGGTAATTCCGGTTATTTTCCGGTTCTATGCTATTTCTAAGTTAAATATTAATCCTAAGTATAATAATCCTAACTAATAATATTATAAATGCGAAAGTGAATTTGTTTGTTACGCTTTCACGCTAAAATAGCTAAATAAAATTGGATGAAATTTGGCGAATGGGTAGACCATGAGCTAGAGAAGGACATAGGCTACTTTCATTTTAGATCGCAGACAAAATCGCGGGCAACAGCTAGTGTATTATACTAATAAACTTTCCGGAATAAATAGTATAATAGAACTGGAGAATAGAACTTAGTTTAGAAGATCTAAGCGGTCACACAGACAGACACGAAAAATGGCTTCATGCTAAATGAAATTTTGCGTTAGATGCTACAAAAAGGTAGTTTTTTTGACAAAGTAAAGTAAGGTAGGTGCAAAATATAATTATCTGATATGAGCGAAGGCGGAGGGGGGGGGGGTTTGCTAGTTATCTGATAAAACTGTAGTGTTTGCTTTCGCCTCCGGGGGTGAGAAAATAAGTTTGTGATAAAAATAATACATACAGTTTTTATTAGCGCGCTGTTTACTCCAAAGAAAATAGTTATTTTTAAATATTTATTTTGGTTGAGACTCTGACAGGATTTACGTTGGAGGTTTTTTAAAAGTTACAGAACAAAAAAGCGATTCAATATGTGTTACTCTCGTTGATTGACATTGAATGCAAAATTACATCAAGCCGATTTGCCTCATGTATAAATGAATACCCTTCAAAACTTCAGCTTTTTGACCGGACCGAAGCAATACAACCTACATTATTATATTACGAGTCATATATAACGACCCCAAATATAAGCAGATTAGGGATCCCTGTATAATGTAACTATTATTAACTCTAGAGCAGTCGAGGATTATGACCGGGCTTCTATAAATAAAGGCCCAAAATGCCTCTATAAATAATACCCATTCATGTTGAATATATTGTTGAATAATACTCCACCTTAATTTATTTTTGAATTTAACATAACATAACGCCTTATTTCCTCGAAGGGTTGGGCAGTGGCGTACCTGTACACCCACACTTCACCAGTTATGTTTAAGTCCCATGTAATAGGGGGTGAGCCTATTGCCATCCACCGGGCACAAATCCAGACTCCGGGCTGCTACTGAGAAATTCCAGATGGAAAATCCCAATAACACTTTGCCCGACCAGGGAATTGAACGCAGGACCTCATGTTCAGCAGTACCGCTTGCGACCACGAGGCAGGCATTTTTGAACTTATCACGTAATAATTTGCCTGTAATATTGTTATTAACTAAATTATAGACAGTGTTAACTAGGTACCGTAGACTTAAGTTCCTTCGTAATCAGAAGTAATATTTACGCAGCAAGTCCCTTGTATAGAAGTTGCCTTTTCAAAAGTTTTTGATAGGTACAACACAATTTAATAGGGATGTTGACTGGGGAAAAAAAAAAATAGTCCGACAGTCAGATAATAAAAAAAATGTTAGACACGTATTTTTTGCTTTATCATATTACCTAATAAAATAAAAAAATATTTAGATAAAATGCAAGTTGGGGAGTGGGCTCGCTACGTCACAAGTCAGTATAAAATTTACCGGAAAGTGACGTCATACCACATTTTAACTCAATGTATTGCCGTAATCTTTTGATGACGTAAAAAAATAAAAAATACGTTTCCAATATTTTGTAGTAATCTACATGAAGGACAAAAAAAAAAAATTACATCATCCCTATAATAGTATAAGGCTAATAATTGTCTTTATAATTCGATCATATATTTGTCATTTTTTACATAGTGTGCAAAAGCCCAGACACATAAATTAATGATTTAATATTATGATCCAACCTTATAGTTAAATTGTGATGCTGATCTGCAAACGATGGGACACTACACACCCTGCCCTGCGTGGTTTGATGCCTGCAAGATAAAAAAGTAAATAAAAATAAAAACAATATTATGCCAGTAACCAACTAATATAGAAAACAAAAGTACCCGAACAAAATTAAAAGTGGAAAAGCAGTCATTTATATTGGAAAAATAACAACTTTAAAACTACTTTTTCCACCTGGCCAGCTGCGACCGTATCGAGTTGAAAATATTGGAAGAGAACCAACTGGTTCGTTTGCAACTTTTAGGTTGCTTGTCCATTAGAGCGGGAAGAAACGGAAAAATGCAGGAAAACATTAACCGCTGAAACATAACTAGGTACCTAAATAGGGTGTAAAAAGCATTATTTGCGCATTCTTTAAGTACCAAACTAAGTAACACTAAGCAAAAATTATTGCTGTAAAACTACTTTTATTTTTGCTGCGAAAAATCGATGTTTGGGGCAGTGTGCAATGTTACTCACACTAAACATTGTGCTTTTGGGTCCATGCAACGGTGCAGGAGGTATTTAAAGTAAAGTTAAACATTTAAAAATTATTTCGTGAAAATAAGTTTTAAAAAATGGAACTTTAACCTGCAATATCACCGTAACCAGACGGTTCCCAGGTATGGTCCAGTACAAAAAAAAACCACAATGACATGGAGTATAGTGGTCTCCAGAGAAACTTCAACTCGGGTGAGGTTTCTCTGGAGCCCACTGTACGAGTAACTCTCGACTTCTTTAAGCGTCTTTTTACACCGGTTATATTCACAGCTCTCCACCTTGCTTCATTGGACGTCACTCATTGACCATGACTTATCATCATCACTTAGGGGTGGGTCGTTACGTGATTTTCGCGAAACGTAACGTAACTAGTGACTTCGAAGGCGTCACTTGTTTTGAAAACTAGTGATTTTAGTAACTAGTTATTTTTCAAATTCTATTCGTTAATTCAACATGGTGATTCTAGCGAAGTGTTACCGATATTTGCGAAACGAAAATATAGATGATTACCTACGTAATACGTTACAATAAGTTTTTGTAGCTACATATGCAGTTACATAATGTATTTTGTAAGTAGTTACATTTTCGATGCAGTATCCAAATTGTAACTACTTACAAAATAACATGTTTACAGTTTGACTCGAAACTAGCTATTCGGCTACATGCCCCGTAGCCAGTTATTATAACTAGTGACCTACCTATCATCACTGTCTTGCTGTTATCCCAGTTTATTTGTGGTTGGCGCAGCATCTCTTCCTCTTCCATAACTTCTCTAATAATAGTCATCTCAGTAGTCATCCTCTTTCAAATCATATCTTTCACACAGTCCATTCATCTTTTCTTTCCATAGTTCAGCCATCAAAACTTCCCTCCCGACCCTTTCCTCATTCCTCCACATCACATCACATGTAATTTTTACACAATTATTTATATTTGTTTATTTTTATCCTTTGGACAAAATTAGACGTAGCTTTGTCCCTTTATTTACGGAGGCACGGTCATAATTCTCCAAAATTAACTAATAACATTAAACAGGGATCACTAATCTGCTTATGGCTGCCTGTTCATTAACAGGTTGAAGAACACTGAACGAGACACAATAGACAGTTTATTATAACGCCTATGGGCGTTTAGTGACCCTCAAAGTGTTAACGAGGCCAATCAGCTTGACGCAATTTTGCAACCAATGCCAATCAACAAGAATAACCCTCCAAAAAAAAGATTAAAAAAAAAATAATTAATAACCCTCTCTAGCAATATCATCTTTCACACAGTCCATCTGCTAGCATCGTCATCATCATGCTTTGCAGCTTCACTTTAGTGGATGGGAATACTCCATTACACTGCTTTGAACTGCTACCTCATTTCTTTCCACTTACTTACTCCGCTTTTATGGATAGGCAGCATCGGGCTAAGCTTCCATTGAGCCCCATAATTTGAACAGCTCTTCTCTGCTGAGTTTCAGTGGTCAATTTCCGCAGTGATAGCCTAGTGGTGTGACCGTCAGAGTACCAAGTCATAGGTCTAGAGTTCGAACCCAAGACACGCACCTCTAACTTTTCGGATTCATGTGCGTATTGTATATGTAATTATCAGTTGTTTAAAAAATGGTGAAAGAAAACATCAACATTTCTCGACGGCATGTGAAACCAAGTCAGAGGCTTATGGGCGGCTTTAACACTCTGACAACAGGTTAGTCACTAACCACCCGAAAAGAAGAGGAAGCAACACTCCGCTTCGCCTAGGTGGAGTGCCACCCCAACCCCATGGCCACGAGCTACACGCTCAAGCGACACTCGTCTTGCGACAGCGAGTAAAAGAAAAGAAATTAAAGAAGTTATTTAGAGCGTGCCACGAGTTACCGCGACGCGAGAGGACGAGATAGTTGCGGAATGAGGGACGGAAACAGGAGAAGCGCGCGTGTGTTGCTTAACGCAAGTCACGTTACTTAACGCAAGTCGCGTCGCTTAACGCAAGTCGCGTCGCTCGAGGCCGTGAACCGGCCTTAGAGCGGAACTAACCGGTATATACCTACGTTTGCAAGTTTTCCCCGGAATATAGAAAACTTTTCAACGGTTAGTTAACTGTTAACCTCGTTCCGAGTCAGTGTTTATAACTAGCTAGGTCCTTTTGCTATTGACAGCGTATTATAGTTTGTTCTGAATTCAATTTTAGCTGTTTACTTTTTATTTCGTTTTCATTCTTTGCGAGTTTCTAGGTTATTAAATTGAAGTTTTGTTTGGCCTGATTTTTTGGTCTTGCGAATTGCAAATTGGTAAAAGTTAAACTTACTTTGTTTTTTTGAACGCGCTTATCTCTGGAACTACGAGTCTTATTTGAAAATTTATTTTCTTGAAGAAGGTGTTTAATATTTATTTATTTTTAACATCAAGCTATGGCCCTTCAGAGACGAAAAAAAAGTCAGAAAGAACGATAAGCGATAACGAAGTAAAAGCGCGGGCGGGCGATGCGATGCAATGCGGTGGTTCGGGAGAGCAAGAAGTTTCACGAGGACGAAGTTACGGGCTAAAGCTAGTGTTTTGCTAGAGATTATTGAAAATATTGACACTCAAAACAAATAACCCAATACTATCACAACACTATAAACAATATGAAAAAATATTAAAAAAGTCAGTAACAACAGCAAAAAAACAACAGTATATAGACAAAATAAAAAAATCTAATAACAAAGTCAAAACAATGTGGAATATTATAAACGAGCGAACCAATAAAATCATAAAAAAAGACAAATTTAACATAAAACTACAAACAAATAATAATAAAACAACCTCAGAGCCAAAGAAAGTAGTCAATATATTTAACAACTTTTTTGCATCTATCGGTGAGGGAAGTCGAGTACGAACTAACGATGAGTCGAAAAGTATACCAGTGACTTCACAAACCGAAAATACAATGTTCCTCACTCCAGTAGACCCATACGAAATCAATAGTATGCTAAAAACACTAAAAAATAAAAAAAGCCACGGCATAGACGAACTTCCACCCTGTCTACTCAGAAAATGCGCTGATGAGCTTACACTACCCTTCTATAAATTGCTAAACCAGTCTTTTGAAGATGGCGTATTCCCAGACCAGCTGAAAATAGCGTTAGTGAAGCCTCTACACAAGAAAAATGACAAAACAGAGCCAAGTAATTACCGTCCAATAGCTTTACTGCCTACAGCTTCAAAGATATTCGAGAAAGCAATGTGCAATCGCGTGTACACTTTCTGCGAAAAATATCAAATATTTGACGAATGCCAAAACGGCTTTCGAAAAAATCGATCAACAGCGTTAGCAGTTTATAAATTTATACAGGGAGCCCTAAGCATAATAAATAATAAAAAATACGCAGTAGGGATAATGCTTGACATGACCAAAGCTTATGATAAAGTGCAATATGATATTTTATTACATAAATTATATAGATTAGGGATCCGCGGTAAAGCATACGAATGGTTCAAATCTTATCTGGAAAATAGAGCACAGCTAGTAGAGATAGAATACTTCAATAGCACTATAAACGAACTTCAAAAGTTTCGATCTGACCTAAAGGCGATAAGCGCATCAATACCACAGGGTAGTGTTATTGGATGTCTTCTGTTTCTCATTTACATCAATGATCTCCCAAAATTTATTGCAGAAACCGGACCTTGCGTTTTATTTGCGGACGACATCTCCATTCTCACCCAATGTCATGACAATACGAACTTAAACAGTACCCTTAATGAAATTCTCGGGAAAATAATAACCTGGATGAATGAGCACAACCTTGAAATAAACTTCCAAAAGACTAAACTCATAACTTTCCATCCCCACCAAAAAACTTCTCTAAATGTACTCTTTTCCTTCAATAACCATATAATAGAAACAGTTAATGAATTCAAACTATTAGGCATAACCATAGACAAAAATATAAATTGGAAGTTACACATACAAAACATAAAATCAAAACTATCGAAATTTTTATATGCTTTCCGGGAAGTTAAAAAAACCACAAATTTACAGACTGCTCTGGTTATGTACTACGCCTATGCATATGCGTGGCTGAGCTACGGCATCATTATGTGGGGATACAGCATAGATGCCCCAACACTATTCACCGTTCAAAAGAAAATTATCCGTATCCTGGTAAATATACAACAGACAGATAGCTGCAAACCCCATTTTATAGAACAAAATATCTTAACTCTGCCTTGTATGTACATACTTGAAATATGCAAATTTGCTCACAAACACCAAGACTTTTACACTAAACGAGAAGACATACAAACAAGGTACACACTCAGACACAAAACACGACTCAACCTACCATCATCCCGCTTAAAAATACATTCTACAAGTCCTCTGGTAATGTCAGTAAAAACATATAATGTGCTACCAGAAACAATAAGAAAAGAAAAAAAACTCCATTTATTCGTAAATAAATTAAAAAAGCTATTACTTAAAAAATCTTACTATAGTGTCGATGAATATTTAAGTGATAAGTCTCTAAAACTTGAAAAATAAAGTCTTTTGCAATTTTAATGTTAATGTTATGTCTATGTTTTTAGAATAAGTTGTATTGTAATAATGATAAGTCCTCTCCACATTTATTTATTATATCTTTTGCTGTGCCCGACAGGGTCCACGATTGTTACCTACCAAATAAATGTTTACCACCTAAGCCTACATTGTGGAATGCAATAAAGAATTGAGTATTGAGTATTGAGTATTTTATAAAATTTTGAATATTTGAAATTATAGAACTTTCCATTGAAATTAACTCCCTTATTCATAAAACGTTTATGAATAAGGGAGTTAATTTCAATGGAAAGTTCTATGATTTCAAATATTTTAAGCTTAAAGTTAAGAGACGTTCAAACGTCAAAAATTGATGGTTAAACAGGCTTTAATCATTACTTAAATTTAAGCAGCGTTTATGAATAAGGGGGTTAATGTAAAAGTTTAACTAAAGAAGTTAGTGGAAAATTGGCAAACAAAGGGAATTTGAAGTTTAAGTACAATATTACTGAATAAACCCGATTAATTACAAATGACGAATATTGCAGAAAAACGATTATTTTATAACATCACGATTTCCCCGAAGGGTCGAAAGGTACACCTCTGCCCAAGCAGAGGTGTACCTGTAATAGGTACACCCACATTTCGACGGTTATATTAAAGTCCATGTAATAGGGGGCGAGTCTATTGCCATCAACCGGGCACGAATCCAGACTACGGGCTGCTACTGAGAAATTCCAGATAGAAAAACCCAATAACACTTTGCCCGATCCGGGAATCGAAACCAGGGCCTCATGCTCAGCATTAGCGCTCGCGACCTCTAGACCAACGAGGATAATTATTTCAATTACCTAAATATTCAATGTTATGCTCGACTTGGCCCGCACTGCCGTACCCCCCGATAAGCCACTGTCAAGATCCATTCATGTGCAAGTCGACCCTAAAATTACATATAGACCGAATGAATGAATGAATGAATGGGACGAGTGAGTGACTGACAATGAATGACTGATAAAATATAAATAGACAACCCATTAACATGAATTACATGGTTCAAAGAACAATATTGAATTGGTGAATTGTGAGATAATTTATTATTTTGCGAAAATAAATGATTAATTTCAGAGTAAATGGTTGTGTATGGTTGAAATAATCCATTATCATCCGAAGAATTTGTCAAAATGCTCATTTAAAAGCCTGAAAGAGGCAACAGCGGAATTAATTATTTGGTTTCTTTTGGTTACGCAGTGGAATATATTTGAACAGTACTTACCTTGAAATACATTATTCTGGAAATGATTATTTGGATAAGTGCAAGAACAATCATACAGGTGCGTAGTAGGCGCGTAGCGCCCTGTCAAACTGCTACGGCTTCGTAGCAATAAGCTACGCCGTAGCTACTTCGTAGACCTAACCGAATCTTGGTTAAAAAACCTTAGACAGAGATTGTGGCATTGTTTGAATTAAATCAATTTATTGTTGTAAATCTAAACAAAATATAAGTCGTTTTAAATATTTATATTACAGTAATTATACATTGAACAATATTATTATTATTAAATGGGAAATTATAACAATCTTATAAGCCTGCTAGGACACACATAAGCCTATCCTAATCTACAAAACTGCTATAGGCCTTAAAACCTAATTACTTATGAATAGCTCATTAAACATGAACCAATTAACTACGTACATCACACAGCTTAATTAACCATACTGATAACATTTACATAATTGAATCTGATGTAACAATTCACGCAATCAATTATTAACAAAATGAGTATTACTAACCCAACATTTTAATAACAGGGTTAAATTAAATACTTTGGATTGGGTTATAATTGTATTGTTACAATAGGTAGGTATTAGTTCCGTTGATGTCCAATGAAAACTGTTCATGCAATATTTTCATACACATATTTAAAACCTTAATGAACTATGACTAAGTGCCTCGTTGGTCTAGTTAGCAGCCCGGAGTCTGGATTTGTGCCTGGTTGATGGCAATAGGTTCGAATTACATAGAATCTTAACATAACTGGCGCAATGTGGGCATACTATAGCAATAATTCCAAAAGCCAATATGGTTAATTATCGAAGAACTTTCTCGGGGCGGATGAGGTAAATATTAATTAAGATAGTACTATCCAGTTACAAGGTAATGGAGAAGAAAAAAAATGTTTGTATCTCCTTAACGATTTCCAGGAAGGAAATGTCTAAAGCCAGTATACTGGAGCTTATTGCGTGATTTGCGCGTATTTTGCGTTTTACTCGGAGCTTTAGATGAACTACTGAATAATATAGAAGATCAGCTCTATACGACGAGCGAACACGCACGCAGACATAACGTTTTATAATTTTCATTGTGCTAGTTCCTTATTTTTTTATTCCCCTAGTGGGATTTAAGTCTGAAATCACCAACCCGTCTTGAGCAAGCGTGGTGATCAATGCTCGTGCCTTCTCTATATGAGAAGAGGCCTTTGTCCTGCAGTGGGACAATAATAGGCTGGTATTATTATTATTATTTTAAATGTCTTTGACATATCTCGGGACCCTAGGGTCCCGGACCTTTGGAAGGCGTACGAGGGGCCGAAGCTAACTCGCAGAGGCCCCTTAGACATTTTTATGTATTGAGGCACCAACCGACGATTATTCCTGTGTGCACTACGCAAGTGCACCCAAGGACAACCCCAGGTTGGTGCAGGACTATTGCAGAACATGGAAACAAAATAAATTGGGCTATGGGTTTGGCTGGCTACAGTTTACTGGTGACCTGGAACTATGGAAGGACTATGGCCCCTGCCCGATCAATGTTTTTTATGTACACGGAAAAATGGCAGGGGGTGATCTGCACACTCACCAATTAATTATTCACCCTCCGTTTTATTTCTATTAATACCTTTCGTTATAGCGTATTGTATTCTTTGAACCATACTAAATTATAATTTCTATCAATCTCCAATAGATATTTCTTGTTAAATAAAATATATCACAGAACATTTATACTGTCGAATGCATCGCAGATTCGCAGCCACAGAGTACTTGCAGTGCGCCCGCGTCCCTTCGCTTGTCACCATAGATAATAAATAGTCTATACTATGGACAAGTGATGTTGGAACGTCGGGCGTGTATAGATTAATTTATTTATTACTTAGTTTCAGTTTTTATTTGTACTATTTTATTTCTTATTATTTTTAATGCTTTATTATTTGGTCTATCCCTTAATGGGATTTATCTATGTCCGTAGGTGTGTCCGTGACACAGATTAATAAGGTCCGTGACTTCACAGTGGGCCCTATCAGAATACCAGCGCTGCGGTATTTATTTTTATATATCGCCGCATTATGCTGAGATAGTGGCCTTTTTGGCCTCGCACAGGTCTTTACTTTTCTGTTTGTATTTTAATTTTATATTTTTATTTTTTATTATTACTTACTGTTTGTATTTCCTGTGCGTGTCCCAAATAAAATATTTTTCTTTCTTTCTTTCTTTCACACTCAATAATGGGCCCCCGAAAACTGTCGCTAGCACATAATGACGTAGCAACAAGGGGGCAACATGTCCTGAGGTGCTTGAGGAGTGGAGAGGTATTCCACGGCTTTCAGAACAATCCCAGAGCCCGGAAGATGGTCAAGATCCCTACGAGCACTTACTGGAATACTTCCTTCCTCCGAGCACGTTTGCTCTTGCGAATCTCCACTCAAGCCGGCCAATTAAGGCAAGAATGAGGTGGGAGCTCTGTTCCTCGTCAGTGTTCACTCCAGCCGGCCAATAAACGCAAGCCAGAGATGAGGAACAAGATTTCTCCCGGGAGATAGGGTCCGTGGGGTCGCTACTGCCCAACAGCTCGCCACATGCTGCCCTGCGGGTTTCTGTATCTCTCTTGGTCTGGCTCCTCATCCTAGACCTGTTCCGGCAAAGTAAACTATCCCGGTACAGACCCAGAGTTTGGAGCGCGCAAGCCCCACCACGACGTCAACGTAGAGATACGGCGGTGGGTTTATTATTATTTCCTTTATTTAAAATTCTAACATATAAAATACATTTTTAAATATTTCTTAAAAACTATATAAAAAACATTTAAAAATATAAAAAATAGTGTTCCGCCGGTGTCGGGAGCAGGGTCCAAGCTACCGGTGGTTAGGGCTGCAGAGACAGGAACCTCCTCACAATGCGAGCCGTATCGAAGAGTACTGCCTTCTGAATCAGGCCCTTGATCCAACCGCCTAACGACAGCCTCGAGATTTGTGCTCGTATCATAGTTATATTCCTAGTAAGACAGTTATGAACCATTTTCATATTACTATATTACGGTATATAGCTATATCCCTAGATAGTCCTAGGTACATAACTATATCTCGGCTTCAACCATCTTACTGCGACATATTTATATCTAAACACGATACACGCGTGTGGCTTGAGCGAGTAGCTGATGGCCACGGGGTGAGTAGCTCGAAGAAGCATGCTCACTTCTTATATTATGGAGATGGCCTACTGTACTACTGTGCTCTGCGTAAAACAATCAGGATTTTATATAAAAACAGTTTACCTTCTACTTTACCGTGGCTTAAGAGTTAATTGGAAAGCTGAAAGTTATTGTAGTGCTCCTGAAGATAAGCTGAACATTGCTCTCCGCTTCAGTATAATTATACTATTGTAAAGTTTTTTATTTGAGTGGTGGAAGTCTGAAATAATTGCTGTTATGGAACAGACTCGCAAAAAACTTTGTGGATAGTGTTTTTTAAATGGTCTTAATAATTTATCGGAATGTCGTGTTACACTAGAGATTTCAATATTTTAGTACAAGCTTAAATCAGAGTAGGGGGGGGGGGGGGGGGGTAACTAACTGTGTCGAATTAAAATCTCATTTTCAAAATTGTTGTATTTAATATAAGAAGTGTTGGCGCCTTGTCTTAGTTACTATCATTTAGAAACTAATTAAAATTTGAGTCATAACAGCGCTTGTATGTCAAATAGCGGTTTCAAGTCCTGTTCGGTGCAATAGGGTACAAAACTCCCATTCACCTCAATGGATCTAGACCTAAGGCTTTAGTTAAGCTATTTTAACGCTTTCTGGGGTTCGGTATCCGAAGGGTGCCAAATGAAACCCTATTAAGCCTCCGCTGTCCGTCCGTCCGCCTGTCTGTCAGCGGGCTGTGCCTCATGGACAATAATAGGTTATTTCTACTATAACAAAAAAATAATTAAAGTTAAAAATTACAGGGTACTAGATAGTATGGATAGATAGTAGGGATATAGAGTTAAACTAAAGTTAAAAAAACACGTGTTTTTGCTAAATATTGGCCAATTTTTTATTCGTTTGAATCCACCATCTTCCTTCTTTTCCCGAGCAGTGATAGCCTACTGGTCAGACTGCCAAGTCTCGAGTTCAAACCTACGGCATGCACCTCTGCATACTTTTCGGATTCATGTGCGTATTGTATAGTTATAACTTGCTTCAAAAACGGTGAAGGAAAACATCGTGAGGAAACCGGCATACCTGAGAGATATTTCTCGACGGCATGTGAAACCAAGTCAGAGGCCAATAGGCGGCTTTAAAACTCTGACAATAGGTTAGTCACACGAAAAGAAGAAGAACCATCTTCCTTTCACTCAGACAAACACTTGGCGATAAGTGTTTGTCTAAGCTCACCATACCCTAAAAATAGCCTCTCCTGACATTAAACACATTTTCCGAATATAAACCTCATTTAGGCTCGGTTTCATGCTGCTCCGTCAAAAGGTAAGGCAATAAGGTCGTTACTTAATTATCGTCGGAATAATTCACAAAAGATAATTTGCGTGAGGTGCGATGGCCGCTAAAGTGGATTCTAATTTAGATAGGTGTTTTCGTGGGCTATTTTTGAGTGAAGTTGGTGTTGTTTGTTACTGAAAAATAGTCCTAGAATGAGGCCGTGCACATTTTGGACGCGTTTTCATACGAATTTCACTTGTGCTATCACGTACGGACACGCACGAACGATCCCGAACTTCCTAGTACAAGGGGAGCTCGCAGACTGGGTGCGAGTTAGTCGTACGTATAGTTCCGATGTCCAAAAACAATCCGAATTTGTTGGGATTTTTCATGCGTTCAATGCGATATCACCGGAACAAATAGGTATTTGACGGAGAAAAACGTATTCAGTGTGCGCACACAATTTGTACGACCACGGTCGTTACGTTCGGTACAAATTCGTGTCCAAAGTGCGCGCGGCCTAAAGTTACATCGTTTAGTAGTGACCCGCACGCACGATTTTTACGACATGACAAAACATCGAGATTTCTTTATTATATGTAAGTTTAATGTTAATGTTATCTATTATACAAATAAAAAAATAAAAAAAACTTTACAGGTCATACGGTCATAATTTGTTAGTTACATACACATCTTAGACACTAGTGTTAGTACATAATAATATTTGGTTTTTGGTCATAATTACTAGCAATGTTAAAGCCATCAATAATAATGTCAAAATCACCACCATAATGTTATAATCATAACTATAATGTCATAAACCTTAAACCACATAAACCTTCCGGAATAAATTCTCTAAATGACTACGCAACGGATTTTGATAAATCAAATCATCAAAATTCGTTGCGCAGTTTAAAAGAACAACGCGGTCACACAGACAAACACGTACGGCGACTTTAATTTATAATATGTATAGAAGAACAGGGTATCTACCCTGTTCCCATCTGCCCAATGCCCATCTGGGTAACACTATGCTTCATTGGTACATGAGACTGTAAATATCCACTGCTGACCATGTTAAGCATATGATGAACGTTGTAATTTACCCACAACAGATGCCTATTCTTTTGAAATTGTATGGTCACTTTTTAAGACACCCAATGGCTAGAGAAGGAGTTGGTCATATTATAAAGCAGCAAGTCACTTGTTCTTCCTGTAACTATGTTTTTTATTTGTACAAAACCATACCTGGTAACTTTCTGGTTACGGAGATATTGAAGGTTAAAGTTACAACTTTTTTTACCTCCTACGATCCCTAATACTGTTGCATGCGTCCATAACCACAATGTTTCGCGTCTGCGCCTCGCGTGCAATGTTGCGTTTAATTTTAAAAGCCGAAGTGGGTATGCACCGTGGTGTGGTCGCAGTGGACAAGGGACTCACCCCGCTTTCCATGGCTAAAGAGAACTGGCGCAAACTTACTTACTACAGATGACCGCAAGGAGGTATGGCAGAGCAAGGAGCTTCACGGGCGCTACTATTGGGCTCTTTATGAGCCCGGTGTAGATTTCTTAGCGTCCGTATCCTGGCTACGTTTCGGTGACCTTTTCGGGAAAACTGAAGGTTTTGTCTGTGCAATTATGGACGAAGTTATCTTGACGAATAACTACCGGAGACATATTATGAAGGACGGGACGGTTGACGTGTGTCGGGCATGCCATCGTCCGGGTGAGTCCATCAGACATATTATCTCTGGTTGTTCGCGTCTGGCTAACGGCGACTACTTACACAGGCATAACCAAGTGGCCAGGATTATTCACCAGCATCTTGCTTTGAAATATAAACTTGTTGACTCTGAGGTACCGTATTATAAGTATGTGCCCGACCCAGTTCTCGAAAATGACCATGTCACGTTGTACGGGATCGATCTATCATTACTGACAGGACTATTGTTGCCAATAAGCCTGATATAGTGGTGATAGATCGATCAGCGCGCCGCACAATGATAGTCGATGTTACCATTCCGCATGACGAGAACCTCGTGAAAGCTGAGAAAGAGAAACAAATAAAATATCTCGACTTAGCACACGAGGTTGTTGACATGTGGAATGTGAGCTGATCACTGTAACGATTGTCGTAACGGCCAATGGCCTGATGGCCGAAAGCCTCGACCAACATCTCTCGAGGCTGTCGTTAGGCGGTTGGATCAAGGGCCTGATTCAGAAGGCAGTACTCCTCGATACGGCTCGCATTGTGAGGAGGTTCCTGTCTCTGCAGCCCTAACCACCGGTAGCTTGGACCCTGCTCCCGACACCGGCGGAACACTATTTTTTATATTTTTAAATGTTTTTTATATAGTTTTTAAGAAATATTTAAAAATGTATTTTATATGTTAAAAAGTTAAATAAAGGAAATAAAAATAATATAATAGAAAAATATTATGACTGAAAATTTCAACTTGACCTCGCAACGGAGATCTGATACATCACGACGGCATGTTAAGCCAAGTCAGAGGCCCATGGGCGACATAAACGCCAGTAGCACAATTACGCCGCGAAACCGTAGCACCGAAATCGCAGTAGTTCAATTCAACTGGCTCGCGTCATGTTCCGCTACTCGTGTTCCACTACTTGAATTTTGTGTAGCGGAACATGACGCGAACCAGTAGAATTGAATTACTGCGGTTTCGCTGCTCTATGGTTTCGCGGCAGAGGTGTGCTACCGGGGAGAAACTCTGACACCAGGTTAGTGACTAACCACAGGAAAAAAGAAGAAGAAAATGATACCAGTGTCAAGCCAAACAAATAAGGTTATTACTGAAAACCTCAATACCTCAAAGTTCAATACTGTCGAGTAAGTTTAACAAAAATAAAACAGAAACGAATAAAATGGATTATCTTTATAATCGGCTGATATTGAAAGAAAATAGCAAAACAAAATATTCTACATAAAAGATGATTGCTTCGTGTGAGTTCGACGTCGATACCCATTTCATTGCTGATTTATTTGATGCCACGAAATTGAAATTTAATTGCGTTACCATGTATTTCGATGAGAACCACTTTGTAGTGTAATTATCTTTTTACCTCAATTCGAATGAGAAAATATAATTTTATTGATTGAATCGAAAACAGGTATTTCTGTAAATCGTCTCGCTGGCACTCGCGACGTGTCGGCGCGACTGACTGTTCCATTTCTATGAAAACTTCACTGAAATAATTGTACTACCGATGTCGCGTCTCGCATCGCATCGCGCCTGTTTGTGCGAGCCTTAACGAAATAAGTCTTTTATGCCAATTTTGGCACGGAACATTAATAATAAAATTATTTGAGAAGGCCTCAAACACTTTTATTTTGCACTAATTGGAATTTGTTCAACAAAATTTTTTTTTTCTTTTTATGTGGCCAAGTTGTTTACCCGTCTTGTTTGAGGACTTTTTTTATCGATAAAAATTATTGTTTAATCGTCAAGGTCTCGTCGTAAAATCATACGTAGATATTGCTACCCTGATTTTATACACGACGTGATATATAAAAAAAAAAAAGGTAAATAAGTACAATTAATTAATTACAGGTCATTTTTATGGGTTCTGTACCTGCTGGTTGCCAACGGGGGAGGCGGAACGCGTGAGGGAGAGGCAAATTTCGCCACAGGAGACCTCCTGGGCGTCGGGAATCGCAGTCCGATTCCCGGCCACCGTAGGCGCGGGCTTGCGGACGGTGAGCAATGGGTAGCTCGCCGTCCGATAAGGACCAGGCCCGGGTCGACGACGCATTGTGTTCCACGCGCGCCTCAAAGAGATGTCAACACAACTGAAGAGGTCTGCTAGGACCGATGCCTGCCGGGGTCGTGGGAAAGTCCGAAAGGGATACCCTGGCAACGTACAGGCAACACTGAAGGAACACGAGTGGGTTTTAGTCAGTAAGAGTCTGATACGCCCTCGCGCTCCGCCCAGAGCGGGAGAAGTTAGGCTCCGCTGTCCGGCCGTCTGTCACAGGGCTGGATCTTTTGAACCGTAATATAACTTGAACTTTTCACAGAGTCTTTGGTACAGTGACCTGTATAACCCGACCCCGACCTCTCATTCTTCTTCTTTGTAAGAGGGCTCAGACAATGCAGAACACCAACCGCACTATGACCTCTGTGAAAATAAATAAATAAAAATGAAATAAAGTTAAAAATTAAAGGAGGTCCGCCTAAAATAAACAAATTTATTTCAGCGTATTTTTCGACTTTTTTAAGTTTTAACCTCAAATTATCAATTTTCGCTTTTTATTCTATGTGTATGTAGGTATGTGTCTTTAATTATTGTTATTGGTTTTTAACCGTTTTCATTAAAATTAATAAATAAAATAAAAGTCTACCGCAAGGTAAAATACCTCTTCTCGTATATAGAAAGACCAAAGCATTGATCAACATTCTCACTGCGTTAATTTTTTTCCTTATCCCGTATTTGTTGTTGTACCTACCACCAAAACATTCTCCAATATGAGCCATAATAGGAAAACTTTACCAAATGGAACTGCTATCACGAATCAACCGGTCGACTGCTCTTCTTCGCTCCACTGGCCTAAGGTATCACGTGTCGAGGATAAAATGTTCCATTTGATCTCAGACGGTGCGATTCGGAAATGCCAATTTCCCATCACTCTGCTAAATGGATGTCCGATTCGTATCTTTTGTTTATTTTGGGATAGTAACAGGCTGGTCAAGCAAACATTATTTTTCGTTAATAAGGCTTTTAGTGGCCAGTATTTTTGGTGGCCAGTGGCTCATCGTGAAAATTATAGTTATGCTCAAAGAAAAATCACTCCCTCGAGTAGGTCGATATCAACTTTAAGATAAGATGTAATTCATATTAAAAACCTCATATTATAATTGCGAAAGTGAGTTTGCTTGTTTGTTTATTTGTTTGTTAAGCTTTCACGCTGTAACGGCTGAACGGATTAGTATGAAATTTGTCCATCACCTGGGTTAGGACATAGGATACTTTTTATCCCGATATTCGCACGGAATAGAGACTTAAGCTTCATGCAGACTAGCGCGACGCGATAGCGGTTATTGTTATAACGTGAAGTTTTCTTTGAAATTGTATTGTCGCACCGTTCCGTCGCGCTGGTCCACACGAGCCTTTATGCGGGTGAAGCCGCGGGTGGCAGCTAGTCTCTTATAAATCCTCTAATCCTAAATCAGATACTTAGAATTACATGTTGTGGCAAATGTCTGAGTAGCACTTGGAACTGGAGAAATGTGTGATTACCTTTTGATTAGATATTCGGTTTAGCTTTGAGTTACGGACATTCTGAGAAATGCTAACTTCGTGCACGTTTGAGTCTAGAAACACATTGAATATCTATAAATCTACGAGTAATAAAGCAACCACTCTACCACTTGTATACTAAAATTGCATACTGGACATCACAATCTTCGTCCGCGTCTTTTTCTGGAATAAAATTAGTGTAAGTTACTCTTTATAACATCAGCTGGCAGAATGGCAGATGCCAGTGAAAGTCGTCAAAGTCCAGCCGTTTCTGAGATTAGCCGGAACAAACAGAGAGACAGACAAAACGAAAAGGACATCATTCAAGTGTAGAACATCTTGTACCCAAAAAAAAATGTAGCCAGAAAAAAAAATTACAGTTTTCTTATGGGAAATAACACCCTACACTACACTACTACTACAATGAGAGTATACAATTAATCCTTCCGCTGCTATTTAAGTTTGAAAATACTAAAAATCATATTTTGACTTAAAATATTTCCAGTATTACATTCATATTTAAAACGAGAAACAACCTAGCTTCCACTTCATCGTCATCATTCCAGTCGGAAGACTTCCACTGCTGGAAATAGGCCCAAACATCGCCACTTCGACCTGTTCTGTGATTCTCACATCCAGCGGATTCCTGCGGTCTTCACAAAGTCATCGGCTTGGTGAAGACCGCAAGAACCTCCACGTTGTGGGAAGCCTTCCAACGCTTCGTCTTCCGGTACGCGGTTGCCACTCCAGAACCTTTCGTACCCATGAGCCATCTGTTCTGCGAGCAATGTGCCCTGCCCACAATTCTTCGGGCTATGTCGGTTGCTTTGGTTCTCCTGCCGATCTCTTCATTTCTGATTCAATCACGTGAGGAAACTTCAAGCATAGCCCTTTTAATTGCCCTTTGGGTGACCCTTCTAATGAGGCCCATTGTGAGCAGCCACGTTTCAGGTCCATAAGTCATCACTGGTAACACGCACTGGTTACGGCTGCGGTATGTAAGACGAGAAGATATTGCGTAGCTTCCCAAACACTGCCCAGCCGAGTCGGATTCGATGATTGACCTCTTTCTGGAAATTGGACCTACCTAACTGGACAGTTTGTCCTGGGTAAACGTAGTCGTCCACAACTTCAAGTGTAGTGTCTCCGATCTTCATGAGGGTGGATGTTACATGGGCATTTGACCTTAGATGAACTTAGTTTTGTCCATGTTTATTTTAAGTTTCCTTCTCTTTCGGAAGCTCTACTGAGGTCATCAAGCATTGTAGAGAGCTGACCTGAGCTGAAATAGTCTCAGTCATGACTACTATATCGAACTATACTGTATGATAAGAACATTTCCCTCAATCCTTTTCTCTTTATTTTTTTAATACTAATCATACCTTATTATACCTAACGCTCAATGCTCATGGCCATTTTTACCATGGTCAATAAATGTTTGCGTCTTTAAACGCAAAATATTGTTGGCAAAAAATATGATTTTGGTATTTTCAAACTCAAATAGCAGCCAGGGGGTTAATTGTAGACTTTCATTGCAATATAAAAAAATGTTCAGGATATTATTTCCCATGAGATTTTTTTTTTTCTGGCTGGTTAGGTTTCGGGTACGAAATGAATGATGTCCTTTAGAAAATTGTTTTTTTTTGTAGTATGTGTGCATGTATGTATAATTCTGTCTGAATAGACGATTTCGTAAAATTAAATTAATATTATTAATTATTAGAGGACCATAATCAACAAATTCGAATAGTGGTAAGATAAAATTAAATTATAAACTTACAATTGCACTATTTGTTCGTGCTTGGCGTTGCCAGAGTGTATTTTCGAAAATCATCATTCAAAAAGAAACAACATTTTTTTTATGTACCTACTCAAAATAAACTAAACGTGAATTAATGCAGGCCTATTAGGTACTTTTTGTTAGTTATTGTAACTATATTATAGTTTTAATTCATAATATTTATTTGACGACACGGTTGGCGCAGTGGCTGTGCGATCGACTGCTGCGCAACGTGTCGCGGGTTCGATCCCCGTACGGAACAAATATTTGTATGATCTGCAAGTAGTTGTTCCGGGTCTGGGTGTTAGTGTATGTGAGTTTCTATGTTTGTAAACGCACCCACGATACAAGAAGAAATTCTTAGTGTGGGGCAACGTTTTTTTAAAAAAAAAAAAAAAAAAAAATGGGTACAAACAACTTTATTAATAATTAATTAATAAAAGTAGCAAAATTATATAGTAACTTAACTAAAACTATTTACAAACTAAAATAAAAATAATAATATAAAATAAAAAATCGAAAAATTCATTCGCATCGCTTTCGACTGGTAATGTATCCAAGAGACTGGCCGCATTGCCACGTTGTATCCAGTTATTGTTAGTTATAAACTATTTGTGTGGCAAATTTTATCCAAATCCTATTAGTTGGATAATACTAATGATTGTAATACTATTTTGAATTCATGCAAGCCTAGTACTTTTTGTAAGGTTACTCTCAGAAATTGTGCACAACGTGTCGTGAACAGAATACCGTATGTATGACGATAACTTTTACACTTCGCACTTTTGCAACATCCGATTTTAATGAAAAAAAGCCAAATTAATTTCTGTCTTTTGTTGCGGAGATGTGCGCGAACAAACAAACAGACAGACACACTCCGGATTCTACTGTTTTATTATATGTATGTATGATATATATGCCTTCAAAAAAAAATATTTTAACCAACAAAATATAGCCAAAAGAGACACCCAATTACGCGATCGCATGTAAGAGCAGTCACATTAGTGTAATATCACAATTTATTACACGGCTCAAAGCTGTACACCTGTGCCATTATATTGATTACACAAATCCAATCTGCCTAATCTTTTCACCATACCGCACATGAAAGTACTTTATTAGGTATTTTTGCGATTAAGGACAAACTAGGAAGCAAGTGCAAGGGGGAGTAAGATTTCCAATTTAAACCATCATAGAAAGTCGATTTTAGATTTAAATGTACACGTTTTACTCTAGATAATGTATACACGATATGATCTTCTTATATGCTTTTTTATGCTTTATTTTTCATTCTTTTTTTCCTATCGTGGTATAGTAATCTTATTCTAGATGCATCGTCTTCACATATAATTATATATTTAATGTATAAAAAATATAGTAAACACATTTTAAAAGAGTAACGGAGAAGAATGGGCAAGAAACTCCTTCTTGCCCATTCTTCTCCATACGAAAACTACCTTTTGGAAGGGGCGACTAGAATCAATTCTATTTTTTGTAAAATTGACGTTCATAAGTGCCTTTTATGTGCCTAATTGAAATAAATTGTTTGACTTTGACTTTGGTAAATAAAATAAAAAACTTGAAGCAACAGATATAGTCAGTTTTAATTCTACTCTTAAGGTTTGTCCAAACATTGAGCAGCAAGAGCGCGGTAGCAACACGCGGCTTTTGCAGGACACATTTCTACCGCGCTCAAGTTAGCACCAAGCTGACGAATGTTTGCGTGGCAGTACTGCGCCGCACATCCGAGACACACCGCGCACTTCAGTTAGCAATATCAATCTGCCTTGCCTTTAATACGTCCGCAGAAATACGTCCAGACACAATTAGTGACGAATGTTTTCTAAAAATGTTTGTGAACGGTAAGTAGATGGAAGCCGCCGCGCGCAGCAGCCGCGCACGATTGCCGCTTAATGTTTGGACACACCTTTATATTAAGCCACTGTCTTCATAAAGTCTCAGTTTCATAGAAACATGATGGATGGAGACAAACACACACACACAGACATGGTCATGGATGTAGAGCATTTATCAGAAAGATGTGGTCGCGAAAAAATATCAACTGTCCCATACAAAACTTCAATACCTAACTCGACCCAAAAATCTCTTAGAGCCCGTTCACACGTACCACACGGTTTCTTGCCCATTCTTCTCCATACGATACTACCTTTTGAAAGGAGCAACTAGAATCAATTATTTTTCTGTAAATTTTGACGGTCATAAGTGCCTTTTATGTGCCTATTTGAAATAAATTATTTGACTTTGACTTTCGCCTAGTGTAAGTACAAAGTTTCAACAGAATTAAAGGCTAATTTTCTCTGGTTTTGATACCACAGGCATGCGGACTTCTCCTAATTAAAGGATCTGTGGATCCTACGCTAGTCGAATTGTGCAGCGGTTACCGAGTGGCTAGCTATTGCTGACTCACTGAGTCGTGACGTCGTGATTCGATGAGTGTGACATAAGTACGGATAGGCAGAAAAATATGACGTCAGAAATATCATCGTACATTGCACGTGCTACAGAAAATATCCAGTTTACACCTTTCGTATATGCAGTAATTACAGAAACAATTAAGAAGCCATTGTGTCTCGCGTAGATCTAGGATACGATGGGTTAGACTCAGCTCTATGATTTGAAAATAATACACCAGCATTTTAGAAATAACAATCACAGTCCATAAAGCCTAAAATATCTTTCCAATGTATTCTTATTGTTGACTGCCTCGTTGATCGCAAGCGGTGCTGCTGAGCATGAAGCCCTGGGTTCGATTTCCGGGTCGGGCAAAGGATTATTGGGTTTTTCCATCTGGAATTTCTCAGTAGCAGCCCGGAGTCTGGATTTGTGGCCGGTTGATGGCAATAGGCTCGCCCCCTATTACATGGGACTTAAAAATAACTGGCGAAAAGTGGGTGTACCTGCTATAGGTATACCTCTGTAACCCAACCCTTCAGGGAGATACTGTATACTTTGGTGTACCACAGGGCGGTGTATTGGGTCCGCCATTATTTCTATTTATATTAACGACCTCCCCAAAGCTATAGACTTCCCAATGGCACTCTTTGCTGACGATAGCACGATTACAATAGCATGTGATAAACCTAATTCATATGAAGCTGATGTTAATAATGCGATAACTTCAATAATCTCTTGGCTGGATAATAATAATCTAAAAATTAACCTTGACAAAACCCAAATAATGCACTTTGGTCATAAAAAACCTAGTTCAAAGGTGGAGGTTCAATACCAGAATATCAAAATTCAAGATGTCGATAGTGCAAAATTTCTAGGTCTGGTAATTGACAGGCAGCTCAATTGGAAGGATCATATTGAAGCGCTTTGTAAGAAAATTATTAGCTCATCCTATGCCTTCTACAAACTTGCTCCCACAGTTAACATTGATACACTACTTACATCGTACCATGGTATTGTAGCATCTGTGCGAAGATATGGTATTATATTTTGGGGTAACTCCACAAATAGAGAAACCGCTTTTAAAGCGCAAAAGCGATCCATCAGAGCCATGTTCAGATTACAAGTAACGGACAGTTGTGAACCATTTTTTAAAGAATACAAAATGTTAACACTTCCGTCTATGTACATTTATGAAACTGCCTTATTTGTTAAGCTGAATTCACACCTGTTTCCCAACCTATCAGATACAGTTAAACGTAACAGGCGAAATGATATGTTGCGTGGACGTAGAGCAAAAACAGCTTTAATGTGGAAAAGCATATTTTGTTTAGCCCCGCAAGTTTTTAACAAAATCCCAAAGCAAATTAAACAGTTAAATTTAAATGGGTTTAAAAAGGAGCTTAAAGAGTTACTATGTAAAAAGTGTTATTATAATTTGAACGACTTTTTGAATGATACTTTGACATCTTAATCTAATTGTGATCTCTCTTTTATAACAAATAGCTTGACATTACTTTTTGAAATTGACATTTATTAAAAATTATTAATTTTTAATAAATAATATAATTTCATTTTTTTGCCATATTTATTGACACTGAAATGCCTCTTATTGTAACATTAATAATTTTATGTAATTGTATCAATTCTAACCTAATTATTTCTATTTTTGCGTTGTAATAATTCATTATGTATACCTGATATTTGCACGCCCCATGTGGCAGAATGTGATGAGACCTTTATGTTATTTGAGACCTTGTAATGTACCATGTTCGGACAAATAAATTAATTTGAATTTGAATTTGAATCGCGGCCCCGGCACACAGGCAACGGATGGAACACGGGTAGGTTTTAGTCAGTAAAAGTCTGACACGCCCTCTCGCTCCGCCCAGAGCGGGAGAAGTCATTTGATTATTACCCACCGTCAAAAAAAAAAAAAAGGGTTCGAAACTACGACCGACTGGCTCGTAAGTTGCGGCCGTTACCACTGGGCCACCACTGCTCTCTAAGGTGATGACCATAAATGATTTTGCTAAAAAGTACTTACCTACATGCAAATGATTTAGTTTTCAAATTACGTTGACACAAAGTATCCAAATATGATTAATAATGATTCGAAATCAAAATCAAAGTCATTTATTCAAAACAGGCTGCAAATCAACACTTTTTGAACGTCAAAATTGCATAAGACATACTCCCAAAACGCCCACCCTTCACCACTTCCTAGTGTTTTAGCTGGGAAAAAGTAACGCAAAAAACTCCCCAGCAGAACAGCTGTCTGTTCAGTAAGAAGAACTTTATTCTATAAAATAGTATGCAAAGTAATTAACATTACGTAACACAAAACATTAAATTAAATTATTTGCCATATGTAAACTAGCACACGCTATGCGCCAATATACTAATTAATTTCATAAATTACATATTAATTTATGCTAATTATTTCATTTGATCAGTGAACTGTATATGGTTTGTTATCAAACAAACTGTATAACACAAATTATTGTGTGCACATCAAAATACCCTTTTTAATGAAATATTATTTAACTATAAGTATTGTGTTTTGTATTTGTAATACCTAGTATTTTGTTAAACATTCAATCATATTGAATACATTAACATAATGGTGGAGTTTAATTTGGTAGGTTATCACATTGGTCGTGGGTTTGATTCCCGGGTCGGGAAAGTGTTATTAGGTTTTTTCCATTAGGAATTTCTTAACAACAGCCCCGAGTTTGGTAGTTGGCGGTGTGTTGCCCCCGTGCCTCGGAAAGCACGTTAAGCTGTTGGCGCTGCGCCTGATCTCTCTCCGGTTGTGCGAATTGCCGTCCCATTGGACTATGAGAGTGAGGGAAGAGAGAGTGCACCTGTGTCTGCGCACACACTTGTGCACTATAATATTTCCCGCGACGAAGGCTGGTCTCCGCTGAGATTGGTCGCCATGGTCGAAATTCGGTCTGGAGGACTGTTATTAAATATACGAAATGCTCATAGCAAGTTCGGAGGAATGATTCAAAAGAACCTTCACGATTGAGATAAGACACTATTCTGATCAGGTTAAGCTGACTTAAACGACAGCTGACGTAGATTCAATTTTCATTTTACAAAATAGGGCAATCCTTGCTATCTATACACTGGGTCCTCACGAGTCCCTTAGAAACAAATTCAAAGAATTTGATAAGAGAAGTATTCCTATGTTTTTATGTAAAATTCATCCCTAATATAAGTAATAAAAGAAAGTCACACAGTAAAAAAAAAAAAGAATAACAGAATAATTCCTATCAATTGCGATTATCTTAATAAGCAGGACTGTACGATTGTTCGCCTCTTATCGAACTGGTACCGATCCTAGCCGAGGTGGACCGAGCAGTAAGCGTGGTTGTTGGGCGGTGTGGCTCACACTGCGTTCGGCGATTGACGTGGCAACACGTCGTGTCCAGGTTCGCAACAAGTCAATCGTTATCCTGAGGATGCCTTGCCAACACTTGTCGATTTCTTTCAGGGTTCTTTATGACTTTTTAAGAACAGTTAAGCGGTTACTAAATATACGTCGTCTATTTTATTTCAGGACTCTGTCCTCTACTACCTTTATGTAATTTTTATTTAGTGTTTTCATAAATAAATAATACTAGCATCACCCCGCGGTTTCATTCGCGTAAGTCTCTGTCCCGTGGGAATATTTGTATAAAAAGGATGTTGTCCTAACCCAGGTCAAATCCGTTAACCGTAATCTGTTTTAGCTTGAAAGTGTAACAACGAACAAACAAACTCACTTTCGCATTCATATTAGTTAGGATTATCAACAACCACAAATCCATCCGAACTCACGTTAGATAACCACTAAAGTTAATTCACAGAAACCGGCGCACCACCCATCCGATATGCCATCGGTTCCCGACAGTAAACTTTGGTCGATCGTAATCCGAATCCAATTTTCTTAGCCGTTCACTCCGGTCGTACTGATGAAACTCGAACGGGTTAAGGAAATGTAGCACTGTTGGAAATTTTGCAATAGTCATTAGGGAAGTTATTAACTGGCATTTCTTGTGCTAGCTGTGCGGATTTAGTAAGCTATAAAGGCGTTTCCGCACGAACGACCAAGAACATGATGAACATGAACATCGAACACTTTGTTATGTGCGTACCGCTAACGAACATCAAATACTCGTCGTCGTCGAAAACGACCGTGGCGATCTAATTTCGTTGTACTGTGTGGACGGTATTCGGTGAAATTTGATGCAACATTGCAAACATTGGCGAATCCATGGCTACTAAAGAGACCGGGGCGGTTGAGCGTTAACACAAGTCGCAGTTCGACTTGTGTTAACGCTCAACCGCCCCGGTCGGTGTTCGTATGGTGTTCATGTGCGCTTTGCTAATTTACGTCCACTCGTAAGAACCAAACGTTCCGTGTTTGAAGTTCGTGTTCACCATGTTTTGCTCGTTCGTATGTACACGCCTTTACGTTCAAGCTAAGTAGAAGTAGCGAGTAGCAAGATTAGCTAAGAATTATAGCTTATTGGTCGAGCAAAGTGAAGTTGAGCTTCTCCGTCAGGAATTTCACAGTAGCAGTCCGGAGTTTGGAACTGTGCCCGGTTGATAACAATAGACTTAAACAAAACTGGTGAAATGTGGGTGTAGTATAGTTACGTCTCTGCCTAACCCTTTGGGGAAAACGGGCGTGATATTATATCATGTTATATTGTAGCTTATTGGTCTTTATGAGCAATTTTAAATGCAGACGTATGGAGCTATTGGATGCATTTAGATGTTGTCGATTTTATGTAACCAAGAGCTAACGTCACAACGCAAAAACGCCATTTATTATGTACGTATACGGCTGACGAACACCGAACTGTACAATGTGGATATTATGTAACTAAAGGATGACGTCACACGCAAAAACTGTACTCATTTCATAAACATATGCTTCGGGTGACAGCGACAATTTTTACATTGGAAAGTCGCATGGTTTTGAAATGTGTACGTAAATACACGACAGAAAATACAGATACACACCGAATACAGGTGTACGATGTTTTGTTCAGCTATACCAATTTCACTGATGCGTGTGTAAAATATTATAAAATTCATTATATTGGTAACCTAGAAAGCACGCTTATGTCTCTGGTCCCGGCTGTCATTTTTGGTAAATCTTTGGTAGTTAGAAGCCTGAAAGTCTGACAACCAGTCTTACCAAGAGGTCACGTTAACCAGTTAATGTGTGGGTCAGTAACTGGGTTGTGGAAGTCAGATGGGCAGTGGCTCCATGTAAAATACTGGTTGGACTGGAAGCCAAACCAACTCCAATTTAGTTCTGAAAAGAAAAGGCTGATGATGATAATTATAGGTGTTCTAAATATAAATTATCTTTTATTCAAAATTTCTAGAAGATTTTTCTTTATCTAAACTTAAATAAAGATAAAAGATTTGACTTTTTGTATGTTTTTTGTTACCCGCTCACGGCTAAACCGTTGAACCGATTTGGATGAAATTTGGTATGGGGATACTTTGAACTTTGGGGATGTGTGGATGATGACTTTTTACCCTCATAACACGCGTGGGAAGCCGTGGGCGGAAGCTAGTCTTTGATAACTTGATTCGACCACGAGTAGTTCTAAAACTCGTGGTACTTCCTTCGTTTATATTCAGTGGTTGGCAAAGCGGTAAGTTCATTCAACTTGTATTGTTACTTGTTTAGCGCGACAAACCGAGTCGCCACGTTGATACGGTTACGAATGTTACGATCAACAGAAGTTCCTGAATATTGAATGAAAATAAATTATTTCTGGCGGCTTCTTCTAGGAATAAGAATTGTTTATTTGCAAGAATAGTTGCGCAAGGAGTGAAGAGCTCGTGGCTAAATAAAAACAGCCGCACGGGTCGATCTTCCAGGTTAAGCAACACTTGCCGAGGTCGGTCCGTGGATGGGTGACCATCAATTACATACCGAGACCCTTCCGTATTTCGGGAAGCATATTAATCCGTTGGTCCCGGCTGTCATTCGTAGACCTTTGACAGTCGTCACGGGTCGTCAGAAGCCCGAAAGTCTGTCGACCAGTCTTATCAAGTGGTATCGTGTTACCTAGTAACTGGGTTGTGGAGTTCAGATATGCATTCACTCAATGTAAGATACTGGTTTTCAGCTGCATCAGGTTAGACTACAAGCCGACCACAACATAGTTGGGAAAAGTTGAGTTAGATGATGATGGAGTTGCGCATGAATTAATAAAATTATCACTATCTAGCTGTTACTGATATACATAGTCAGCTCAGTTCTTAAGGATAATAATATAGAAACTTTAATGCAAATATAATTATATACATTATTAAATCATATTAATAACTATTTACACTAGGTACTAAATATAATAACTAACTATACAAATAAATAATATAACTTCAGTCTGAGAATTAAATATAAATTATTCAAGAATAATTAATTTACATAAAATCTCAAATGACAATTTAGTGTTATTGGTACGAGCGGTCAAGGAAACCGGCATGTTCTAGAAACAAAAATTCGAAGATATGTGACATCTACCAGCCCGCACTGGGTCCGCGTGGTGGATTACGACCACTCGCAGAGAGGAGGCCTGTGTCTCAGCAGTGGGAACATTCAAGAACAGTGATCATGTACAAAAAAAAAAATTGTTGAAAGCCTGTACGCCATTCCACGGTAAACATAAGCATAGGTCTATTATAAACCAAACAATAAAAAATCGAAGAGTCGGTCTGTAAAGATAAGACCACAGAAGAATAACTACAGCGCAATCATTAACAGAACACTACATCATGTAATTACCTCCAGCTATCGAGACGTCAAACAAAAGCGGTGAACTAGTGAGGCGAGACTGATTACTAAAGCTACGGTTTCCTAAAAGAGCGGTTGCCTCCACTTAAGAGCTTAGCCACGACTTTTAGCGGCGCGGCAAGCGGCGCGGCTATCGGTGCGGTGTAGAAAAATAAAAATACCGCTCGCGGTGCTGCTGCGAGTGCGCCTCGTGGCATGCTTCATACATTTTTGTATATTTGCTTTTACCGCTCACCGCCCCGAGCTAAGCTACAGCTGATAGCGACAAGGTCGTGGCCAAGCCGTAACAGCCGCAGTGCCGGCTGTTATGAAAAAAACACTACAAAGTGAAAAAAATAACTTAAATTTCGGAAGTCTCTGTTTGGAAGTCGTTGTTTTTTCGTAAAACCATTTTTATTTTTCACTTTTTAGTTGTGATACCTACGCCTACGGAGGAGCTCGTGGCTAAGTAATAACAGCCGCATGAGTCGATCCATCAGGTTAAGCTACGTTTGCCGGGGTTGGTCCGTGGATGGGTGACCATCTGTACATACCGAGACTCCTCCATGCCTCGGAAAGCACGTTAAGCCGTTGGTCCCAGCTGTCATTCGTGGATCTTTGACAGTCGTTAAGAGTCGTCAGATGCCCGAAAGTCTGACACCAGTCTTACCGAGGGGTATCGTATTACCCAGTTACTAGGTTGTGGAGGTCAGATAGGCAGTTGCTTTATGTAAAATACTGGTATTCAGCTGCATCTGTTTAGACTGGAAGCCGACCCTAACATAGTTGGGAAAAGGCTAGGCAGAGAGACACTCAAAAAAGTACAAACGCGGACTTAATGCTTAAGGCAAGGGAGGCACTTGGACATAATTATTTTCACAAGTTCTTTCTCTGTGAAACGCTTATACTGATAACATATATTTCTACTGCAGAACATTTGCTATTTAGATAAGAACTAGCCAAGCAACATAATTTACTGCATCCATTGCTACAACTTAATCTGGACATGTATTAAAATTATCTCTGGCACGTATAAAAAAAATCATGTATGTAGACATTTGTCTAGGGGTTCTGTACGTAAAAGCATATTGCGGTCGGCCAAGTCCGCTTCCCATAAACGCTTGGAATATTTACTAGTTCAACGATCCCGAGATAAATAAATAAAAACCGGCCAAGTGCGAGTTGGACTCGCACACGAAGGGTTCCGTACCACCGTACAATATTTAGCAAATATGACGTATTAAAAAAAAACTACTCAATAGATCTCGTTCAAACCAATTTTCGGTGGAAGTTTACAATGTACATCATATTATTTTTTTAGTTTTATTATTCTCTTATTTTAGAAGTTACACGGGGACACGCATTTTACCACTCTGGAAGTTACTCTCGCGCAAACTATTCAGTTAAGAAAAAAATGATATTAAAAACCTCAATATCATTTTTGAAGACCTATCCATAGATACCCCAGACGTATGGGTTTGATGAAAAAAAAAATTTTGAATTTCAGTTCTAAGTAGGGGAAACCCCAAAGTTTATTGCTTTTTTTCTATTTTTGTGTGAAAATCTAAATGCGGTTCACAGAATACATCTACTTACCAAGTTTCAACAGTATAGTTCTTGTAGTTTCGGAAAAAAGTGGCTGTGACATACGGACGGACAGACAGATAGACAGACATGACGAATCTATAAGGTTTCCGTTTTTTGCCATTTGGCTACGGAACCCTAAAAAGTAGAAAAGAAAACATTAACACATGAATGTGTAGTAAGAAGGAACGTTATGCAGAAGTTAATAATTAAAAACAAATGGGTAAGAATGTAAAGCCGCGCCCCCACTAGAGCCGCGCGGCTCCGTGCCCGAGCTTCACGAAGCCGCGCGGCCCTAGTGGGGACGCGGCTTCGTGAGGCCAAGCTGCGCGGCCGAGGGTCGTGAGTTTGTAAACGTACTCACTCACGGGGCTCGGTTGTGCGGCTTGGCCTCACAGGGCCGCGCGGCCTTAGTGCGGACGCGGCTTTACATTTTGAATATGCTTAAAAAAGGACAGAGGTAAAAAGTTTAAATTATTTTCAAGGTGGGGTCCTATTTTTAATAATTTCATGTTAATGTGTCTGCAGGTAATATAAAAAAATATATCTAACTGCGCCGTTGGTCTCGTGGTCGCAATCGCGGCTGCTGAGTCGATTCCAAGTTCAGGCAAAGTGTTTTGGGTTTTTTCATTAGGAACTTCTCAGTAGCACCCCCGGAGTTTGGGAGTTGGTGGTGTGATACCCCCGCGCCTCGGAAAGCACGGTTCGCCCTACGCCTGATCTCTCCCCAAACGTGTCGGATTGACGTCTACTGGACTGTCATGGTTTGCGCACACACTTGCTGCACTGCAATATAATATTTCCAGCGTACTTGGCTAATCTCCGTTGAGACTGGCCGCGTGACCGAAATTTGGGCGATATTATTATTCTTTATTTCATTTAAATACTTATAAATTATATTTTTTACAAAAAAAAAAAATCATAACAAATAAACTATTATTATTTCCTATAATTTATCTATATAAATATACGTACATACATTTACTTTTTAAATATTTTTATGATAACAAAACAAAAACATTTAAAAATATAAAAAACAGTAGCCTATCAGTTTCGGGAACAGGGTCCAGGGTCCAAGCTACCGGTGGCAAGGGCTCCTAAGAGAGTAACCTCCTAACGATACGGGCCGTGTCTAGAAGTACCGTTTTCTGGATCAAACCCTTGATCCAGCTGCCTAACGAGAGCCTCCTCAGGTGTTGGTCAAAGGCTCTTGGTTTGCCATTGGCCGTTATTATTATCATTAATATAATTATCATCATGCCTGTTTGCCCCGAATGATTGGGGATGAAATTATCGTCAGTTTTGACAGCACTAATTCTTCTGCGTCAAGTCTTAGGCAGATAAAACCATTCATTAATGAATGTTCGTCAGAACTCGTTTAAAACTTGTAACGAACGTGTAAGGCAACAAAGTTAATTCTAAAACATTACATCATAATAATAACAATTATACCTAATACTAAACCAATTGTTATTAATTTGAGGCTTAAGACTAAATTCGCTAAAACCCGATCTAATTCGTAATCTAAATGAATAGCCCGCTTGATACTAAGTTTCTAACAATAGTTAGTCAAGTTTAGCCTTAGTTTTGTACTCGAGAAGAATATAACAGAAGTTTCACTACGATTTTACTAAGTTTAGAACAACAGAATCTAAGTTCTCAATAAAACTGTTTTATTCTGGTCGTTTAAAGTTTTAAGTTTCAAGCGCCAAACCTAAAGCGTATCGAAAGAAAGAAAGAAAGAAAGAAAAAGTATTTATTGAGGCTCGCACAGGAAATCACAAATTAAACTGAAAACATACTAAACATAAATAAAAAAGAAAAACAATAAAAAAACGAAGTAAAATTACAAATTAATGCAGTCCTGTACGAGGCCAAAAGGCTCCTATCTCAGCATAATGCTGCGACACTAAAAAAATAAATGACGCAGCGCTGGTATTCTGATATCGCCCGCAGTGATGTCACGGAAAGATAGATACAGAATTATATATTAAATAAAATAAAAAATAAAGAAATTGGATTGTGAAATACAATAAAAAGTAAAATATATGTAGTCAAGATCATGGTATGATACAGTGTAGTGGGCAGAGAGCTTTAAGCTTGTATTTCATAGACTGTCAGTTGTTATTTCCGTCATCAACCAATCACAACCTTTAACGTTTTTAACCCCTGACACAAAAAGAGGGGTGTTATAAGTTTGAACGCTATGTGTGTCTGTCTGTGGCACCGTAGCTCTTAAAAGGGTGAACCGATTGGAATGCGGTTTTTATTTACTTGAAAGCAGGTTTCTAGCGATGTTTCTTAGACATGTTTTATCAAAATCGGTTCAGCCGATTATCATGTCTTTTCTAGTTGATGAATAGATGTGAGCGTCTTTCACAGGTCAGATCGATTTAAAATTTGGTATTCTGTTACTTCAATGATATAAGGGTTTTTGACACTTGACAAAACATCGAGATTTTTTATTAAGTGTATCTAAGTAAATTACACACACCTTCTGGAATAAATGTTCTAAATGATAGTGAAAACTGCATGAAAATACATCGCGTAGTTTAAAAGAACAACGTGGTCACACAGACAGACACGGAAACCGACTTTAATTTACAATAGTATGTGTGGATGTAATTTTTAAACCGTACGTACAGCTTGTCAAAAAGAGTTTGGAACAAATGAGGGCTCCGGTATCGCACTTAGATCACTTCGAATGGGAAATAAATGTGCAGCAAAAAACGCTGCTTGTGGTGACTCAAATCAAAACTTACTAGCACTTGTCGGCAAAGTAGTGCCATCATCATATGTCTGCTTTAAGTAAAATATTTAGTTCCAAATGTCACCACGTTAGACTCATTTATGTCGACCTGTAGCTACATATACCTTGGAAGGTATATGTAGCTACAGGTCGACATACTCTACGGTGACTCAAATCAAAATCTACTAGCACTTGTCGGCAAAGTAGTGCCATCGTCATACATAGGTCTGCTTTAAGTAAAATATTTAGTTCCAAATGTCACCACGTTAGACTCATTTATGTCGACCTGTAGCTACATATACCTTGGCAGGTATATGTAGCTACAGGTCGACATACTCTACGGTGACTCAAATCAAAATCTACTAGCACTTGTCGGCAAAGTAGTGCCAGCATCATACATAGGTCTGCATTACGTAAAATATTTAGTTCCAAATGTCACCACGTTAGACTCATTTATGTCGACCTGTAGCTACACATACCTTGGAAGGTATATGTAGCTACAGGTCGACATACTCTACGGTGACTCAAATCAAAATCTACTAGCACATGTCGGCAAAGTAGTGCCATCATCATAGGTCTGCATTAAGTTAAATATTTAGTTCCAAATGTCACCACGTTAGACTCATTTATGTCGACCTGTAGCTACATATACCTTGGAAGGTATATGTAGCTACAGGTCGACATTCTCCACGGTGACTGAAATCAAAATCTACTAGCACTTGTCGGCAAAGTAGTGCCAGCATCATACATAGGTCTGCTTTAAGTAAAATATTTAGTTCCAAATGTCACCACGTCAGACTCATTTATGTCGACCTGTAGCTACATATACCTTGGAAGGTATATGTAGCTACAGGTCGACATTCTCTACGGTGACTGAAATCAAAATCTACTAGCACTTGTCGGCAAAGTAGTGCCAGCATCATAGGTCTGCATTAAGTTAAATATTTAGTTGCAAATGTCACCACGTTAGACTCATTTATGTCGACCTGTAGTTACATATACCTTGGAAGGTATATGTAGCTACAGGTCGACATTCTCTACGGTGACTGAAATCAAAATCTACTAGCACTTGTCGGCAAAGTAGTGCCATCATCATACATAGGTCTGCATTAAGTAAAATATTTAGTTCCAAATGTCACCACGTTAGACTCATTTATGTCGACCTGTAGCTACATATACCTTGGAAGGTATATGTAGCTACAGGTCGACATTCTCTACGGTGACTGAAATCAAAATCTACTAGCACTTGTCGGCAAAGTAGTGCCATCATCATAGGTCTGCATTAAGTTAAATATTTAGTTGCAAATGCCACCACGTCAGATTCTTTTATGTCGTTCTGTAGCTCATCAGTCAATGACGAGTTGAGGTTAGAAGGTATATGTATGCCTTCTAACCTCACCTCGTCAATGACTTTGATAGCATTCTAGACAGACAATTGAATTCGGCAACGGATAAACGTGTTTAGTGCTTGTGAGCAACAATTGAAGTTACCAGCCACCCGTAGAGGCACACTGAGAGGAGATAATACATTACTGTTTTTAACCGACTCCCAAAAAGGAGGGGATTCTATGTACATAAGGTTCAGTTGAAAACCAGTGTAGGCACTTATTGTCTGGCATTTATGCTGAACTGGTCCAATTTGGCGCAGCCGTGAGGCACACAATATTGTTTTAAGCTTTCTCTGTTTTTATTTTTGATTTTATGTGAATATTGTGTAGTAAACCAGGGTTAAATAAATTTACTTTCTTTCTTTTTATGGTCGTCTAATTGTTTTCTTTTTTATGTATTTCCATCGATACTTTCGTTAATTATGCACCGATTTTGATTATAATTTTTTCATTTGGTAGAGAAAACTTGCGCGGTGGTCCCGTAAAAAAAATATTAACCTTGCTTGGGTAGTTTTTGAGTTAACTTCAATAATACGTATTTTTTCCACTTGACACACAAAGACACTGATTTCCGAAATTAAAATAATTTTTCACTTTGTAGTGCTTTCTTTGGAAGGCGATTGTTTTTTTTTCTTTGTATACGCCTGTAATCCCGAAGGGCTTAGCAGACTTGTACCTATTATACTACACCCTGATTTTGCCTGTTATGATTTAAGTGCCATGTAGGGGCGAGCTTATTGCTGTCAACCAGTCACAAATCTACACACCGAGCTGCTACTGAGAAATTCCTGTTGGAAATCCCAATAACACTTTGCCCCACCAGGGAATCGGACCCAGGACTTCATGCTCGGCAGTAGCGGTTGCGTCCACTGAACCAACGAGACACGCTTGGTGTAGGTATTCAGTTCTACCAAATAAAAGATTGAAAAAAGAAAGATGATCTTTATTATAGTGTGCTTAGAGTTTTTATGCCGCCCATAGACTATATACAATACGCACATGAATCCGAAAAGTCAGAGGTGCGTATCTTGGGTTCGAACTCGAGATCGAACCCAAGATGACTTACCTTATTTTTTTTTCTTTCCTGGAGTGCGGCCGTACCTATGTCTTTCATAGATACACTCACGCTTGCTCCCCATTGGGCTAGGCAGAAACTACAGAACGCCACGCTACATACGATATTTCTTTCAGATATGGGCAAAAATCCTGAATTACTGAAATGAAGCAGGTTTAATAAGATTTAACCATGATTTTACTAGGTAATACATAGTTACATGAGGGATAGTGAAAAAATTGCTCATTGAATAGGGATATTGACAGGAAAAAAAAAATTGTCCGTCAGATAGATTATTAAAAAATATAGGAAACGTATTTTTTTTTTGTTTTTACGTAAGCAAAAGATTACCGTAATACATTGAGTTTAAATGTGGCATAACGTCACTCTCCGGTAGATTTTATACTGACAAGCGTCCACTCCCCAACTTTAATGCGTTTTATCCACAGATATAGATAGACCTAGATAACGCAAGTATCTGTATGAAAACCAAGCGTGCCATTTTTTGACTACCTACTATGACGTCACAAGCACTATTTAGTGATGGGAAAACCAAATCGATCCAAAGACACCGCCGCGTGTTGCACCCGTCTCGCCCCACCCCCAGACCCAGATCTATATTCTGTAATACAAGTACAAGTAAAGTTAAACATTTTATAAAAAACTCGAAAAGTTACAGAAACTTATCAATTAAGTCACTGCATTCGTTGTGATCTTCAGTACATCAATAGTCGGACATGCTGCTTTGTCAATGTTCGACGCTTTTTCCCTTCTACAAAGGTTTCTTCTTGAAAATGTATCGAACAAATAGTGCTATACTTTCTTGGGAACCAATCTTTATTTCCCGTCGCTTCAATCCATTGTTCTTTTAAATTGGGATCATGTGGAAAACTAAAAAAATCACGAAACATTAAGATTATTTATCAAAATTGTCTACATAATAAATATAAAATAAAAAATCATTCCTCTGCTTCTGAAATCGATTCTCGAGAATCGATTTGTGTTGCGTAGGATGAACAACACTAATCGCTAAAATTTACACAAAAATGATAAAAGCGCCTGTACTCCGAATCCGCAGCGATATACGATAGTATCACTTGTTTTGATATTCATCATTTGTTAACAAAGAACGTCACATCAACCGCTCCGAGTAAAAGCTACAAGTATTACGAACATACAGCATGCTTTCGATGACCTATGTTTTTCTCAAATTTGTTGTATTAGAGTAAAAATTAATTGATTTTAAAATGAATTACGCATAATATTGATCATAAAATCACTTACCGATGGAAGGAAACGTTAACTTTTTCTGCTCACATTTGAGCAGTTTTTACAATTTGTTACAGCGCAAATAGGCATTATTGATTTTTTTACTGACGTTCAACTAGTGCAGCGCATCGAGACTCAGCGCGACAGTGGCCACGTTATGCATTTTATGCTTATGCCCGGCACGCGAAGTGGGTGCTCTTGCGTTATCTAGGTCTATCTATATTTGTGGTTTTATGTTTAAACCATTTTTATTAATATGATACAAGCAAAAAATACATGTCTAATATTTTTTTATTATCTGACTGACGATAACGGTCTAAATAGTTTTTTTTCCCCAGTCAACATCCCTAGTGTCTGAATAGAGGTGAATTTATTTAGTCACAATTAAATTATGTGGGAATGTTTGAGCACGTATGTTAAAGCTTTCTACTAGATTACTACTTCATTGCCTTCTTTTGGTGATTGGTACATTTACAAATTATCACAAGTAAGAACCTACTTAGACTGAGAGTGGAATTAAGACTTCAAATAAAACTAGAAGATTTCGGAGTTAGAATGCTCAACTTATGAAGCTAGTTACGAAGTGAAATAAGTAACACGATACTGTAGCACAGATTAATTAATACAGATGGTTCACTCCGCAAAATCATTTAAATAAACAACCGGACAAGTGAAAGAAAGAAAGAAAGAATAATGTTTATTTGGACACAGTTTGTGAAACACTAAATACAAAATAAAAAAAAGTGAAAATAATATTTTAACAATAATAGTGTGTGCCTCACGGCTGCGCCAAAAAGTTTCATTTCAGCATTAATGCCAGGCAGATGCTGTCTGACGCTGGTTTTCTAATGAACCTATAAGTAGGGACAAGTGACGGCGAGTACAAAACAGTTTCAACATACCTAATACATAATTTGTATACTTCTAAATAAATAAATAAACTAGTAATCAAATCTAAATTACAAAAACAAAAATAAAAAATATGTATATGAAAACAACGGGAACTGTCCACGCAAAACCTGTTCTTAACGATTAGTTAGACTAGATTGATTCGTGCACTCACAAAGCGCAACAGGCCGCCAACCGCGGCGGACAGATACACCAACTGCTATAAGTGCGTGTCGGACCACGCACAATGAAGGGTTCCGTAGTTGGGATGAATTTATCCCAAGAACAAACTTAACATTGTAGTTGAAAAACATGTTCTCCCATACGGAATGTATGGGAGATCATGTTTTTCAAACCGCAAATTTAAGTTGGTTGATTATTACTCGTTAACCTGTACAGCCTACTTAGCTCTGATAGTTTTCCTTTTAATTTCGTTATATACACTACTGTTGTGAATTTTTTCACAAATCCAAGTAAACCCTTTAGCTGGCAAGGGGGGGGGGACACCTGACTCTAACAAAAAAATTCAGTTAAAAGCTTAATATTTCGCAAACGGATCCCTGAATCCAAAAATGGTTTTCAAAAACTCACAATATTTTTAAACGACCTTCCTAATGATACCCCTTAACATGGGGTAGACGAGAAAAAAAAAGCATCCGCACTTTACGGGTAGGAGACAAACCCTTAAAAAAAAACTTGATTTTATTTTACCACTTTTTTTATATTTTTAATTTTCTAGTACCAACCGTCTCTGAGTTAACCCGCGGACAGACAGACGGACAGACAGACAGACAGACGGACATGGCGAAACTATAAGGGTTCCTTGTTTACTACGGAACCCTAAAAAGCTACTCTCGCTACGGCACAATAACGTGCAATTCAGGTCGCACAGCGCTAATAACCTACAGTTATATTCACCAAGAAGTAGCGTCTCTTTCTATCGCGTAACTCTTAGATCTTCTGAGTACGTTACACTCACTGAATTGGCCCAACAAGTCGAGCCCGCCGCGTACTTGTAGCTTCATACCTAAAATGCGGAGTGAACAATCTGTATTCATCTTTGACTGTAGCAATAATGAGTCACGTGTAGGGTTCTTACAGGCGAGAGGTACTTTGCTGATGATGTTTCCTAAAAGTTGTGAGTAATGTAATCCGTGATACAGGTTTGCCACTTAGTTCGGATGCAAATAGGCCCAAACTTTGTATATTAAAAATTTTAAGCCATATGTTTACTTATTGCCATATTAGGGATGTTGTCTGGGGAAAAAAAAACTATTTAGTCCATCAGTCAGATAATAAAAAAATATTAGACACGTATTTTTTGCTTTATCATATTAATAAAAAAATGGTTTAGATAAAATGCATTAAAGTTGGGGAGCGGGGGCTCGCTACGTCACAAGTCAGTATAAAATCTACCGGCACGTGACGTCATGCCACATTTTAACACATGGTGATGGTGGGAGCGAGACGAAACACTGTATTGATAGTGGTGTTTTACGTGGGTACAGTGGTGATGCCTGCGGATAATTGATATATGTTATTTAGTAATTTTATTCATACTGTTGGTTGTTGCATAATATTCTATGTACTATTTGTTTTATTTTATATTTATGTATAATTCTGAATTTTAAACCTGACTTGGTTTCCGTACGTTTTTTCGGGTGACCACTGAAAATCAGCGCTGTGCTGTGGGTCTAGCATAGCACAACATCATGCTGAGTGGAAGCCCTCTTGTCACAGTCATGACGTGCCAGCAGCTGCCTACTATTTCTGTTTTGTACTCGTTATTGTATACGTATTGTTATTGTTTTGTTACCTACTCGAGTTTTTATTATTTTTTTATGCACGTGTTTCTGTGACGAATAAAATTATTTTTCTTTCTTTCTTTTTTCTTACATTGCCTACCCAATGTATTGCCGTAATCTTTTGATTACGTAAAAAAAGAAAAAATACGCGTCCAATATTTTTTAATAATCTACCTGACGTACCAACAATTTTTTTTTGTCTACGTCCCCATTTAATTTTGTAATACGTGTTTTTTGATTTTGGTGAAAAAATAAAAAAAATCTATAATGCCCGTTTCAGTAGAAGAAACACCTAAATTAATGCGTAAATAAAAGTGCGCTGTTGAAGCGAGTGTAAGCGAAAATCCATAAAGGCAAGGCATAAATCCGCTTTTCCGAGTGACAGCCGCTATCTTAAAAACTTCTTTTACAATGCATTTGCTCGAAAAGAGCGCTTTCCAAGCAGTCAATTTGTGCGGAAAGTGTCACTTTTTTTCATTAGTGCTTTTTACTTTTCTGTTTTTTTTTAATTTTTGAGGCCGTCGTCAGCCCGTCTCGTCTCAGAGGTTTTATTATTTGAGAAAAGTTTTTCACAAATTAGTATTTACAAATTAATCAGATGATGACGATGGCGATGACGATGGCAATGATTATGACGATGGTCAAAATCAAAAATTCAAAGTCGAAGTCGAAGTAGAAGTCGAAGTCGAAGTCGAAGTCGAAGTCGAAGTCAAGGTCGAAGTCGACGTCGAAGTCAAAGTCGAAGTCGAAGGCGAAGTCGAAGTCAAAAGTCCAAGTCATGAATTTAGTTTTTATCATTTATATACGTCGTGGTATGTTAGATGTTACACATCGCAGGCGACTGCCGTAAGGCTCGCTCGTTTTTTTAATTTTATTTCCTCGCACAATGCATAGTAAAACGTTGTATGCCACAATAGTTATTTATGCTATACGTGCGTAAGATGATTTCACCTACCTTCCGCACTTATAGCATAAATAACTATTGTGTCTTTGTTCGAAAACTGTGGTTAGATTATTCTTCAATATGATTTTCAAACCATAAGAAACCCTACATAAAAATATGGTGCAAAGCCTACATATGCAATTTGTCATAAAACTGACCTACGTCAGATTTTTACGAAAGTTATTACACGTCAAACTTGCGTCGCGTAAATATTTTCGACGTTACATAAAGTCCGCAGTAGACAGACTTCGAAATGTCAAAAACTGTACGAAAATTGGACCGTATTCCGTAGGGTATGCCTCTAAAACAAATAAAATAAATACGACCAACCTAAGCTAACCGGTAGGCCGACTGCAACGGAATATAGCAATTCCTAATTAAAATCTGATACCAAAAATGTACCTTCATTTATTTTAGTATTTCTTCCGGGAATTTGAATGTCGCCTGCATTCTATTTGGGCACGATTTTTGTCCTAAAAATTCTCGAATTGCGGCTCGATTATTTAAAATATTATATTAAAACTTTTCCTCGTTTAACCTAAATACTATAGCAGTGATAGCCTAGTGGTGTGACCGTCGGACTGCCAAGTCATAGGTCTCGAGTTCGAACCCAAGGCACGCACCTCTGACTTTTCGGATTTATGTGCGTATTGTATAATTATCACTTGCTTCAAAAACGGTGAAGGAAAACATAGTGAGGAAACCGGCATGCCTGAGAGATATTTCTTGACGGCATGTGAAGCAAAGTCAGAGGCCCATGGGCGGCTTTAAAACTCTGACACCAGGTTAGTTACTAACCACACGAAAAGAAGAAGACCTAAATACTAGTTTCTTATTATACGTAGGTATTACAGCACATGACATCACGCTTATTACACTCCAAGAGTAGGGCAGACGTAAAAAAAAATCTGCTGTTTCCATAACGCCAACTGAATGTCCTTTCTTTGGTATTGTTCGTTGAGTCGTTGAGCTCTTTAATTTATGAATTGAGCTACACGATTAGTGACAAATGCATGCACTAACTGGACAGGTCTACTCAAATCTGTATGGTTCTTTCCTTAAAAGACCATTTCAGACACCAATGTACATGATCTGAGCAAGATTATGTATGGACTTTAAGAGACTGTGACCTCTGAGTTTGTTTCGGCCTTTCTTTTCAAAGTGGTCAGAAAGAAAACGCTGACCTCATCTAGTTTTTATTTTTTAAATATGGTTGACGCGTAAAAGTGTTTACAAAACTAGGAACAGAAAAAAAATTATTTCATTTAATTTCACGCAATATGCCTTTTTTATGTATTTGAACAACCTGCATGCTTTGTCGATTTCAGGGTTAGTCCCTTAGTAAAATTAGAACATGATGATGAGTAGATACATTGACCCCTTTTCAGGTTTTAAGTTATTTCAAATTCATCTTTCTTGTATACATGAATGAAAGTCAGAAACCGTCAAATTGAATGCACGCGTCAGTAATCACATTCTTCCCTCACTAGAGTTTTTTTTTAATGTAAAAGTGAAGGAGGTAAAATTCAATTTATTTTGTCCTTATCTCTTGAACGCATAAGTAAGCAGATGATACCGCTTCTAGTATTATCATCTGCTTAGTTGATTTCCAATCAGGTTTTTCAAAATGTAAGAGCCATTATTATTCAAGTGGGAAAGAAGGATGGAGCTATAGGGATGAAATAGCACTATCACTTCTTTAATATTTCACTAGTGATCCGCCCTTGCTTCGCACAATCTAGTAATGTGGCGACTTGTCCAAACATCTAAATTTCTGTGCTATATGTATGTATGTGTCGGAAATACTCACGTTGTAGCAGCATCTACATCGCTACATGCGAACTACGCATCAAAGACCTGACGTTACACAAATCCTGCATCGCGCAATTAGAGTTTACCGCGCGATAAACATATATACAAGCTTCCCGACTTCAACTTCTGGGCAGTTGCCCGCCAGACATCACAGCCGTCTGGTCGGAGGATCCTCCCTAGTCTATGGGGGATGAGTGAACTTTACACCCTGTTCCTCATACCCCTAAAACGTCATGTCACTGATTTGACTAATCGGGGCGCCGGCGCCGCTTGGCGGCGGTCGACGGAGTTACCAACATAACGCGCGTCATGCCGTGTACCTACAGTGTGTGAATTGCTAGTGTGATAAATTTGATCTTAAATTATAATTTGATCTGAATTGCAAACGGTTTTTCTTTTGCGCAATAGCCAACACTACCCACTACACATAGCCTATAATGTTCCCACTGGTGGGACACAGGGCTCGTCTCTGTGAGAGGGAGTGGGCCGGAGTCCACCACGCGGGCCCAGTGTTGGTAGAGTCTCACTTCTTCGAATTTTTAGGTCTAGGACATGCCGGTTCCCTCACGATGTTTTGCTCCACCGTTTTGAGAGCAGTGGTGATGAAAAAAAAAAAGAAAAGTTAAGTGCCTGTCAGGGTACGAACCTATGGGGACGCCACAATTGCGGCGATAAGTCCCCTCTTTGAGGAGTGGCTAGAGAGGCGCCACGGCGTCCTCACCTTCCGCCTGACGCAGGTCCTCACCGGACACGGCTGTTTCGGGAGGTTCCTGTTCCGCATAAGGTGGGAGAAAACGCCCGGGTGTCACCACTGTGTGGATCGCCCGGAGGATACGGTGGAGGTCTGCCCTGCTTAGGCGGAGCACCGCCGTGTCCTCACGGAGGTGATCGGCGGCTGCAATCTCTCGCGTCCGTCCCTGGTTCAGGCCATGGTCCGGAGTGAGAGTGCATGGGAGGCCGTCACTTCCTGCTGCGAAGCAGTAATGCTCGCGAAGGAGGAGTTGGAGCGTGCGAGGGAGAGGCAAGATTCACGCCCTCGCACCCCTAGTCGCCGCAGGAGACGCCCCGGGCGTCGGGAGTCGCGAGCCTACTTCCGGCCACCGTAGGCGCGGGCTTGCGAACGGTGAGCAATGGGTAGCTCGCCTTCCGATAAGGATTGTGTTCCACGCGCGCCTCAAAGATATGTCAGCACCAACTGACGGGGTCCGTAAGGGCCAATGCCTGCCGGGGTTGCGAGGTTGTCCGAAAGGGATATCGCGGCCCCGGCACACAGGCAATGGAAGGAACACGGGTACTAGTCAGTAAAACTCTGACACGCCCTCCCGCTCCATCCAGAGCGGGAGAAGTTATTTGATAATTTCACACCCTCAAAAAAAAAAAAAGGGTACGAACCTATGACCTAAACTCGTAAGTCGCGGTCGTTACCAAAAACTAGATAGTTAAGAATAAGCGGTCACATAGAGAGACTCGAAAATCGACTTTATTTTATACTTCTCAATAAATTAATTAAAACCTGTGCAAAAAACAAAAGAATCGAAAGTGATTAGAAAAAAACAAGCGAATAAAAATTGTCTTTGAAAATAAATAAATTTCAGAAATTCTTTAAAATCCATTTCGTAGTTGCCATGTTGAACGTGGACTTAAATAGTTCTACTGATTTCCAAAGTCAAAGTCCAAGTCAAATCATTCATTTCAAATAGGTCCTTAAAAGGCACTTTTGAAAGTTATTTTTTACAAAAAAAAAAAAAAAAATCGTCGCCCCCCTTCCAAAAGGAAGTTTTACTATGGAGAAGGATGGGCAAGAAAGTCAACCGTTCCTTTTCTTAATGTTTACAATATTTCGTAAAGATACATTATTTATATAATTGTATGTGAAGATGATGCACCTAGAATAAAATTACTATACCACAATAGGTAAAAAGAATTTAAAATGAAGCAACGACAGATAAATTTCACATACCTACCTAAACTATGGTATTCTAACGAACGACCTCTTCTTATTACCTAAATAATTCCTAGTATGACATTGCTCGCCCAAAATTAGGGACAGGATTCTCGAACATTTGACTAAATATTTGACCTTGATACCTACCGCAAAATATTTCAAAACTGGCAGGCAGGCAATAATTATAGACACCCGGTTTAATATCGCGATCAAAGGAAATGTTAAAAATAAAATATAGAAGGTATATCCTCAACTGTACCTAGATAAAATAAACAGTATATATTTGTGCAGATTGGTTTTGTTTCTGTTTCAAACTGATTTAAGAACGTAATACATTTATTATTTTACTCGCTGATTCCAGCGACTCCGGGCTATGTCCTTCTCCAGGTCATGGTCTACCCATATGCCAAATTTTATCTAAATCCGATCAGCCGTTTTGGCGTGAAAGCGTAACAAACAAAACAAACATACTTTCCCATTTATAATATTATTATAGTTGGGATATTTATAAGCTGCTGTTGCCCAACGCTTCGCCTCAAATAAAAGTAGCCTAAGTTACTCCTTTTAACACCAGCTATCTGCCAGTGAACATCGGTAAAGCCATTTCGGAGATTAGCCGGAACGAACAAACAAACAAAAATGTTAAAAATTGTTTTTTTTAATATAAGTACCGTATAAATTCTTTGTTATTTTGGCATTAAAGATACTTCAATTTTATTAATTTTTAACCAACTTCCAAAAAGGAGGAGGTTCTATGATCCTAGGATATGCATGTTTTTTTGATATTTTTTTTATGTATGTCCACCGATTTCTACGTCAATTGATGACCGATTTTGAAAATTCTTTTTTGTATGAATGGGTATGCTCTCAAGTTAGTCCCATATAAATTTTATTAACTTTGCTTGGATAGTTTCTGCGTCAGCTTGAATAATACGTATATTGCCCACTTAGTATATGTGGATGATATGATGATAACTTCCTGTCACTGTTATTTACTTATCAGGTAGTGGTATTGGAATTTGTGTGCGGTAGGTACCACAACTAAAAAGTAAAAATAAAAACTCTTTTTTTTAAGTTTTTATGTATTTGTAGAATACTTTTAAAAAAAAATTTTAGTCATGCGATAATTTTAAACGAGCAACATGTTGTGTGTTAAAAATAGTCCTGCCGATCTATTTTGTAAAATTCATACTGTAGCGGCATCTACATCGCTACATGCGAACTACGCATCAAAGACCTGACGTCACACAAATCCTGCATCGCGCAATACGAGTTTACCGCGCGATAAACATATATACAAGCTTCCCGACTTCAACCTCTGGGCAGTTGCCCGCCAGACATCACACCCGTCTGGTCGGAGGATCCTCCCTTTTCTATGGGGGATGAGTGAACTTTACACCCTGTTCCTCATACCCCTAAAATACTATGAAAACTTAGGTAAAGTGATCTTGAAGTAAGTTATCAGGGTTCGTGTAGACGGCACCGCAGCCGCTCCGACATCGCTTCGCGTAACCATGGAGACTGAACGCTGAAGCGTCGCCACCGCGCCGTCGCCGCGCCGTCGCGTCGCTGCAACGTCGCCGTGCCGTCTCCGCTTAATTTTGCGTCGCCGCCCTGAGCATGGCTGCTCTTTTTAGGTAGGTACAATCCTTACTATGTAGCAGGAGTATCCACTTATTATAATTATTGAAGGCAGAGAAATCTACTTCTTGTTTCAACTCAAACTCAAAGTTTTGTCCGAAATCAGACAAAAAAATCGCTTTTTAGGGTTCCGTAGTCAACAAGGAACCCTTATAGTTTTGCCATGTTGGTCTGTCTGTCTGTCTGCAGTTTAGCTCAGAGACTCTTAGTTTTAGATGGCTGTAATTTGGCATGGGTATACATGTTAATTACGCTGTCATACATACCAAAACATGTTTCATTCTGTATGGGATAATATGTTTAACAACTATAATGTTAAGTTTGTTCTTGGGATAAATTCATCCCGACTACGGAACTCTTCATTGTGCGTCGTCCGACACGCACTGAGCCGGTATTTTTCATCGAAAAGCACAACTATTCTTCCTATTTCTACATTGTAAGTAATAGTACAGCGTACGACAACACTCTTAAAACAATGCCGTCGAAGGGGATCATTGAAAGAGATATCCACCAATGAATATTAATGCCGGTTTGTCCATAAGATATTACGTCAATAGATTGCCAGGATTATCGAGTTAACTCAACACGGCCGTCGGTCTAACCGCATTAAGGCTACGGTCCTAAAATTACGCTTTTCGTGTGTTTGTCAAACTCAAACTCAAAGCATTTATTTATATTAAACCAATTACAGGCACTTTTGAATTGCCAAGGAGTTGGTCTGTTAGAAAGATGAAGCTAGTTGCCCATTCCAAAGCGTAGTAGATACTTAATACGGGCAAAAAACTCCACGGAACTTCTATTAAAACAAAATATTGTTACTAAATATTGGTTACATCATTCAAGTTGAAATTATACGCGTAAAAACAATGTAGAAAGACGTGCACGTTATAGCATCCACAGACTGGCCTTTTTTGGCGCAGTCGTGAGGCACACTCCCCTGCTAATTTCGTACATCGCAGCTTACACTTTTTATTTTATTCTTTTTATCTGCTGTATTATTGTGTGCCTTTCTTTCTTTCAGTAAACAAAAAAAAAAACACATAAAAGCCATGGCAGCTAAGAGATGACCATTCTAAACTGACGGCACCCGTTTACGAACATGACGCGTGGATCAGCACCATATGTATTTTATATTGTTAGATTTCTTAGAGCCTGATCACCAGATGATTGTCCCTTCATATAAGGCAAAAGGTCAAGCGTCGTTTCCAATAATATGGGGTCATAAAATACTGTAAATGAAAGTTTTTGTTCCTTCCTAATTCGCAATGTGCAAAGGGTCAGTTTGTGAACGTCAAAATTCAACTTTATTCAGAGCATTGGAAGTAGTTGCCTATGCTTTTATAGCTAATATGCATAATAAGAGGGAAAAGCCTTGCTGTTTTAATAAATAATCTTCATTTAATCCGAAAATCTAAAAAATTACCGTTGTTTGAAATTGAAAGTTGGGTCTCTAATAATTTCATTATTGAGAATTGCTTTTCTTCATGAAAATGTTACTCCTCAGTTCAATAATCACTTTCTCATTTTCTGTTACAATTGAAATATTGTCTGTATTAATTCATAGCAAGTAATTATTTGGCAAGGAACAAAAGGCCATCTACTTTTTTACGACGGTTCGTAATTAAATTTTGACACATTTCACATGTTTTTAGACGTATGCGTAAAGCAGCTTCCTAACCAGAAACGATCGTCGCGTGAACCGGAACACGGGGTTGCATCGACAGAGATCGCCTTGCGGTTTTCCGAACAAAATGTGACATGACGCACACTTCACTTCACACTTTTGGCACAGTATATTAAAGTTACAGTATTATATCTTCATAGAAAACGACCGAAACGACGCGTTTCGAAATCTCAGTGTATAGTACGCAACAGTATCGAGTGCGCGGCAGTTACGCACGGACGCGGAAGGTTTATCTACCGAGCGTAGAGGTCTAGGTAATTATTTCAAGGTCACTGCCGAGACATATTATGTTACTTATTTATATGTACTGTGCTTTTGTTTAGGATGCGGGGTATTTTTTTTCGTTTAGTGAGTGAGTGGATACGGTCGTATAAGTTATAGTATAAGTAAAGGAAGAGCCACAAAAAATATCGATTAAAAATTATTCATTAAAAGACGATCCGGAAAAAAAACCGTGTAATGAATTTATGAAGCCTTTTTTTGTTAATTCTACGTCTAAATACGTTTAGCAAATTCATCTTCGTATATTAGCGCCATATTAGCGGCGCCAATACACTCGATAATACCTACGAGTCGATGCCAAGTCTTAACAAATGCGATTAGCGGGAATACCGCCTTTTGATCTCACCATCTAAACATTTTCCTTGGCACGGGGTTTGACGTCGGGCAATCAAGTTACATGACTCAGGTACAAGCTATATGAAGATACTACGCGTTTATGTAAGGAAGTACGTGGTATTCCGGTTACAGATTGGTGAAACAGGACATTAAAAATATAACACAAGTTAAACTAAATTCACCTAGCTGTTGTGTTGCGTTTCACCAATCTGTACCCAACATAAAACACATACCTAACATTATTTAAGTATGGGTAGGTAATTTACTTTACCTACATTATTATTTTAGAATGTACGGTCAAAGCAAGTCTGTAGTACAGTTTTCGTAGTTTAAGTGTTATAGTATTTTTATCTCACGGAGCGACGCGCGCTTTACTTGTGGTAACCAAGTGTATTTTTTATGATGAAGAAGATGAGTAGCGTCAGCCCATAGCACACACACGCACACACACAAACTTCCGACTTCACCATGGTCTCGGACACACACATTCATAGCGTTTTTGTACACGTGGCAACCACAAGTAAAGAGCGCGTCGCTTCGTAAGATTAAATACTATAACATTTTAAACTACGACAACCTGACACGTTGCTAAGAAAAAAAGGCGCTGTCAATGTCACAGTTATTTAATTATAATCAGTTACTTCTTCGACATAATTATAGTACTTTCGCAATTTAATTTCCAAACATGTGGAAAAAATATTTTAGGTGTTAGATAATTTTTCCAGATGGTTGGAAATTCAGTTTGCGCTATAACTTTTATGACTTTTTGAATAGTAGTAGTAGTCATTCTAAAATCCACTTAATTCTCATTAGCATAAAGTTGATATTTGTTTAAGTGGAAACAACATCAATTGAAAACTGGGCTTTAAATAGAGAATAGTGAGAAAAAGAGAAAGACATCATTAATTAATAACAATGATGTTTGTTAAAATCGTTTATGACGGATTGTTCAGAAAAGGCATATATTAGGTACTAGTACTAATACTTGTAGTGCGGGAGTCCTACAGAGACAGTACGCGCCACCACTGAAGTCCGGCGGAAAATTGTGGAACTACATTTTTTAAATCCAATTTGATGCAATGACATAGACACTAGCGCCGCATCTATAGAACTTGAGTGGGGGCGCGGACTCTAGGGTGATAGTAGGTAAAGTCATAGAAAATAATTGCTAAGCAAATTGACTACCAACTCAAACTGTCCGCATATTCAAATCATAACTGTCGTTCTTTGACATTTGTGTAATAATTATATTATAATAATAAATTTATTTCTCACAAAACTTAGTAATATTTTACAGAAAATTGTTTGGCAGTAATAGTTTCTAATATAATGGATGTAGCCACTGCAACCAAACTAGGCAAAGCCTGTATTTCAGTTTTCAGTGCCTTTTGCCTCGATATTTTATTGATTATTGATTATTCAGTAAAATACCAACAAAGCAAAGCTAATATTTGTTTGTTATACTAATTAATTTTGAAAAACCTAATTATAACTAACTCAAGTGTTACATTTATTTAACATTTTATTACTAAAATATGATAAGTAAGTGATCTAAACGTGTGTGAAATGTTTATGAGTATGTGTGGACTAGTAGGTGATTTATGTGAAGTTTGAGTGATGTGGGTGTATGAGTGTTGGTGTATGAGAACGTGTGAGGGTGTGTGTGTGTTGGTGTATGAGGACGTGTGAGGGTGAGTGTGTGTGGGTGTGGGGGCGGCTGTGTGTAATTGTGAGTGTTTATGAAATGGCTACAATAATTTGTCAATAAAATTTCCTAACTGTAGTGTGTGTGTTTGTGTGATCACTTAGTTTTTCTAAATTACAAAATGCTTTGTAGTGCAGTTTTAACCATCATTTAGAGATTTTACTGTGTATAAATTGTACATGAATATTGAATTTAGAAGTAGCACAGAAATTTCGAGGTTTAAACATGTCGCCACATAAGTACATTAAACCAGTGCGAAGCACCGGTTACTTTATTTAGCCTGTTGTCGTGCAAGCGGGCTTTTATGTGGAAAACTAAAGCACCATCAATAGGCAGGATGCCTGGATAAAAAAAAAGAAATTCTAATTAGTCCGTCATTCAGATAATAAAAAAATATTAGACACGTATTTTCTGCTTTATCATATTAATAAAAAATATTTAGATAAAACGCATTTTAAGTTGGGGAGCGGGGGTCGCTACGTCACAAGTATAAAATCTACGTACTCGTGACGTCATGGCACATTTTACCTCAACGTATCTCCGTAGGTAATCTTTAAATTACGTAAAAAAATTAAAAATATATGTAATCTAATCTAATCTAATATTTAAAAAAAAAATAATGACGGAAAAAAAATTAGTCTTCTTCCCTATTCTCATGTGAACACAGTACCAGAGACGCAACTTCTAGAGATGTAATTACATAAACAAGATTAATTACCAACAATTTCTTAGTTATCTCTTAAGGATTAGTTGTTATAGTGTGTTTCCTAAAGGAACTGGCAGGCATGGCGGACGTGACTGCCATACTTTTGATGCCAAAAGAAATACTCTATTCAATGTGGAACTTTGAATCAACAGGGTCAAATTGAATTAGTTAGAAAAACTCCGCAGAAGGGATGGGTATCAATATGAAAAAAAAAACAACAAACAACTTAACATTGTAGTTGAAAAACATGTTCTGGCATACATTCCAACTGCAAATGTAAGTTTGTACGATTTTCTATATTTATTTCAAAAAATTTGGCTCAGTAGTTTCGGAGATAAGGGGGCGGAAAGGTCAATTTTCGTCAATTTCCTTAAATATCTTAAAATGTATTTATTTTAAAATTATAAAAAAAAAAATTGTGATTCTTGCAACAAGCTAGCCTCGGAACAAGTTGATATGTCACGCGGTACGGCTTAAAAAACTTTATTTTAATATTTTATTGTTTGCCCCCCCATAAGTGACCCCCATATTCAAAATTCATTTATTAACGTTACTCGTCCGTGTTTGGGTCACAGAAATACATAAGTGTGGTATAATAATATTCTTCGCCAGGTATAGCATTCCGAGACACAGTGGTCACGTGGGTAACATAAGTTTTTTTTTTTTAGGATTGGATATTATCAAATAACTGCTGGTGAGAATTGTGATGGTCTGCCCGCATGCGGCTGGCTAAGTGACTACCTATCGCCGCTCGTAGACGTGTCATGGTGACCAAAAAATTAACGATCACTAGGAAGGCTGATACTAGTATAGTATTTATTATACTATGCACAATACCTATGTAAGCAGTATAAAAGCTGGCGATATTTGTCGGCCGGTTCAGGAGCTATAGCCAATTTAACATGACCAAATTCTTACACAAACAACTACAAATTTAATATAATTTCAATACAAAGAGATATTTCCAGCTTAGAAATTATTATCTAAATATAAAATAGCGATATTTGAAATATGATTTTTATCAGGCATTATATTTTCTACACTTAAATTAAGATAAAAATGAAGGGCGGGGCGTTCTGGGGGACTGTTTTGTATGGTTTTTAACTTTCAAAAAGTGCTGATTTTCAGCATTTTTTTTTTTTTGATGGTGGGAAATTATCAAATAACTGCTCCCGCTCTGGGCGGGGCGGGAGGGTGTGTCAGACTTTTACTGACCAAAACCCATTCGTGTTCCTTCCGTTGCCTGTGTGCCGGGGCCGCGATATCCCTTTCAGACAAACCCGCAACCCCAGCAGGCATTGGTCCTTACGGACCCTGTCAGTTGGTGCTGACAACTCTTCGAGGCGCGCGTGGAACACAATGCGCCGTCGACCCGAGGGTAACACAAGTCTACGTCATCACATCTGTGTTACTAGTCGTGTGTAATAATAACTCCCCAACCACCATTATTACCTGTGCGAATCCGATAAAATAATGAGGTTTTAATTAACAATTACGTTGGTATATGTTTAAATTCACAATTTAAATGTACATATTCTTTGTACATATTTTTTAACAGAATGGCGACTGATTTTTTTTCTTTAATTCGTGTTTTGTTGCATTAAAGTGGCAACTGGATAGTTACGTAACCTTGTATCACTCCCGGAATGCCAGTCATTGTTTTTTAGACCATGTGTGTACCAATCAACTTAATCGGTCCATTAGATTCGGAGCAAATTGGCTGTGATAGACGGACGGACAGACAGATATACACACGAGTGATGCTATAAGGGTTCGTTTTTGCCTTTTGAGGTAGGCAACCCTAAAAACGACAAAAAAACAAGTTGTGATGATTTTCTTTTTAGGGTTAGCGTCCTCTAGCCGTGTTTTTACTTGAAGAATAAGTTGAGAAACTCTGTTTTTTTTTGTTTTCGTGTTTGGATATTGATACTCATAACGTCTGTGAAGTTACAACAAAAATGTAATTTTCGAAACTGATATTTCCAGTGACACCACTACATGCCCCGTGACCCAAAAGAACTCTTTTTTTTAGGTTTCACTTGCTAATTTAATTTGACCCTGGATACCTAAGTGTGTATAAGTTTTGCTCTATACTTTCTAAGATTGACGAATAAAATGAATAATGTAGTATCTAATTAAGACCTTAGGTCTTAAATAAATAAAGAAAGAAACAAGTACTTATAGTCTGTTCAAAAAGTATCAAATGAACGTGTAATCAAACCAAAATCAATCTGCCTAGCCTTTTCCCAACTATGTTGGGGTCGGCTTCCAGTTTAACCGGATGCAGCTGAGTACCAGTATTTTACATGGAGTGACTGCCTATCTGACCTCCAAAACCCAGTTACTGGGTAACACAATACCCCTTGGTAAGACTGGTTGTCAGACTTTCGAGCTTCTGACGGCCCGTAAAGACTGTCAAAGATCAACGAATGACAGCCGGGACCAATGGCTTAACGTGCTTTCCGAGGCACGAAGGAGTCTCGATATGTAAAGATGGTCACCCATCCACGGACCAACCCCGGTAAGCGTAGCTTAACCTGATGGATTGACCCGTACGGCTGTTATTACTTAGCCATGAGCTCCTTGCTCCTTGAACGTGGAAACAAAACCCTGTTCAGGTTAAATTCTTACGCACTCCCTCACTAAATCACTCCTCTGCATTTAAAAGGCTTCAACTTCACATCTACCACAATTATAAAAAAAATCGAATAATTATTGTTTTTTTAATGAAAAATTTACGACGAAATTGAGGTCATTAACCACAATTATGAAATAAAAAACAGCGAGTTTGAATTTCGGATCTTAAGTATTCAAATAATCAAATGAAAGCACTCAATTTGTAAGTAGCACTACTAATTGACATCCACAGGCCCGCTTTCCGATCCATTTGTTTACATTTTTTTCAGATACTTTTGGAACAGATTATAAATGCGACTATTTCTGTGTTATTTTATTTTATTTTAGTGTTGTCGGACAATCAATGGATACCACATGTCGATAGAGGACAATGGGTACCAGGAGTACATTATTCACGGGCCCGAAATCATACATACTGTCACCTGTACTAGTGACAGAATTGATAGTAGCTATTCAATATCCAGTATCGATAGTTGAATGAGTGATTTATCGTGAATACTATTGCTTAAATTATCATTCGACTGCCTCGTTGGTCTAAAGTTGGTCGTAAGCGCTACTGCTGAGTGTGAGGTCCTGGTTTCGATTGCCAGGTCGAGCAAAGTTTTATTAGGTTTTTTCATCTGGAATTAGTCAGTAACAGCCCGGAGTCTGGATTTGTGCCCGGCGGATGGCAATAGGCTCGCCCCCTATTACATAGGACTTAGAGACATAACTGACAAAATGTGGCTGTAGGGACCTACACACCTCTGCATAGCTCCTGAAGGAAAACCGGCGTGATAAAAAAAAATCTGGAACACAATCCTAACTATTATAAGAAATGCGAAAGTGAGTTTGTTGCGCTTTCACGCTAAAACGGTTGAACAGATTTGGATGAAATTTGATACATGGGTTAACCATAACCTGAGTTAAGACATAGGATACTTTTGATCCCGGTAGTACGTTCTCGTGGGTTATTCTTCGACATCTACGGGGGCAAATCCGCGGGCAAAAGCTAGTTCGCTATAAATTAAGCGTATATTTACAAGACGCGCAAAACCGAACAGCGTATAATGACAATTGATGTCTATAGTCTGTCCCAAAAGTATTTGATGAAAGTGTAAATAAAACGTGTTCTGGTAAGAATTTATCTTATCAGTCACTCACTTTGCATAAAAACTATAAACCAGGCATTAGGTTTATACGATGGCAGTGACTGGACCTAGTGACTCGGAATTACGAACCCAGTAAGTGGGTTTATGTAGACGAGATCGGCAGTAAATCAGGCGGGGGATGCTACTGGACCCGAAAATAGATGGGTAGGTTAGTCAACTGGACTATCTTGGGGGCGTGAAGTAGTTTTTTTTTTTTTTTTTTGATGATGTGAAATCATCATATGACTTGTCCCGCTCTGGGTGGAGCGAGAGGATGTGTCAGACTTTTACTGACTAAAACCCACCCGTGTTCCTTCCGTTCCCTGTGTGTCGGGCCCGCGATATCTCTTTCGGACAGTGAAGTCGACCCTGGACTGGGTTCAAACTAGTGTCTACATGAGCCCAGTTGCATGTCAGTTCTGGACTGACTCACTTTACTGTCGCATTACTGGGCTCGTATAAACCTGCTTTAAAGGAATTTAGTAACACATTCATTTGCATTTAGAAGGTTTCAATTTTCTCACCACTTTTTCCAACATTATTGTGTGAATAACATTTGGTGTCCACTTTTTTGACCCATTTGTTTACGTTTTCTTCAGATACTTTTGAAGCAGACCATAGCATGTACCCAAGTACTTAAAAATAATCATTTATTAAATATTTCTATATAGAGGGTAGGTATGCATCTTGTGCCACTTTCGCACATCGGAGATTGCATCTATTGGGTAATCCGATCCCATCAGATTTATCTTTGCCTCTACACCAGTCGAGTGGATTAAGATTAAATCTTATATAAAAATATCTCTCGTCTCTCAATACACCTACGTAGATACTGAAAAATATATGTGGGTAGGTATTACAGAGTTAAGAATAACTTACAATGTCAGTCAATGTCAACATCCTCGGTCGATATTTGACTGCCTTTTTTTTTTTTTTTTTTTTTGAGGGTGGGAAATCATCAAATGACTTCTCCCGCTCTGGACAGAGCGAGAGGGTGTGTCAGACTTTTACTGACTAAAACCCACCCGTGTTCCTTCCGTTGCCTGTGTGCCGGGGCCGCGATATCCCTTTCAGACAAACCCGAAACCCCAGCAGATATTTGACTGCCTTACACTGATGATATATTTTATTTATTTCTCAATAAAAATATCACAATTAAAAATTACATTAATAAGAAACAACTCGGACCCCATGGCCCTAGCGTTTCAACCCCAAACGGCTCAAACATATAAGTTCCAATAAGATTGGAGTAGTTGCGCCGTTTGAGGTTTTCCGCATCTGCAGCAGCAGCCCCAGCACAGCCCACCGTGCTAGGAAGATGGGATGGCGCAAGGGTGTCGACACACGTTGCATCCCACACCAAAGGCCTATCTACCTTCCAAGGCATTATGGTCATTCTGTCTGGTCTCTTCCCATCGTCGCGTGCCAAGCCGTTGGGTTCTAGAACAGCTGGCACCCGACAAGAGCACGACGGATGATGTCATTAATGCTGGCGTGCCGTGCTCTCCGGCCTGCACTCTTACTGCAGGATAGACCATGGTGTCCGAGACAGTCGACTGCTTCACTGCATTGGCAGCGATGCGGGGCCACACAAGGAGCGCCCAGACGCAGACAGGTAGCGAGCCGGAATGTGGTGTCACCCAGCATAGTGCCTATGTTGGGTGACGGTAGCGCCTGAAGCCAAAGGCCTGACTTTGGCTTCAGGCGCCCGTCTCCCACTCACCCATAGCCAGCAGGCGGGCACGCTCAGCAGTATTGGTGGACGTATTAATAAGATTGTTCCGTACCAACCTGCAGAGCGGCTCATCCCACGGCGCATCCTTACACTTGAGTACAATAGCGTCAAAAATAGTATTTAAATTATCAAACAGTTTTATTATTTCTTTATTACACTAACATACATATTAATTACATTCTTTAATATTTTTATTTAGAAAAACAAATTTTATTAATATAAAATAAGTGGACATCGGCACCAGGAACCAATGACGAACAACGGTAATTTTTCTCGTGCCAAAAGTTCATTTGTTTCTTCCTTACTAAACAGCTCTAATTATTTGCAAACTAACTTTGATATGTAACCTCCTTGGTTGCCATGTGTTGAACTAAAACGTTCGTTACAATTTTAAATTCAGATGTATGATTTTCAGATGGGTGGATTTTTATACAAACATTGCCGGCCGGGCGTTTGCATGTATTCGACCAATACAGCAATTTCGATTTATTTCGAAGAAGGTTGTCAAAATAATGCTCGAATTTCCAAGCATGTTTGAGAAAATATCATTTATCCAAATTGATACCCTACGTTAATTTGCCGTGTTATGGCTATTGTATACAACTGTCAAAGAATTTCGGTTGAGGTTCGAATAAACGAACAATTTTATTTGGTAGTCAATTTGCTTCACACATTAATTTCCCCGCCTTCCCTTCTTCCTTTGTGAAAATATTATGGCCGTACGTAAACTAAAAATATTTTTAAAATGTGCACACCAAGTCTTGATAAATGCTTTCCTGGATGTATGCAAGCTGTAGTCATATTTCATATTTATTATGAACATCTCCTCGTGAGGATATTTCACCTGCATAACTGGCATTTACTTACTCAAATATGTATATTTTATTTAGAAAATGTAGTGCATTTATAATGTTTAAAATATTAAGTACCTAGGGTTTTAGTTAGGCACCTGCCCCACCGCCAACGAGGAAGCGACTAGCTGTCAACGATGTTATCGCTCAAGAAACGTACAAAAGAATGTAGGTCCCGTGCAAGATTAAGAGATACATAAATTATTAGTTGATCGCTGACTGTTCACGTGTTCACATTGCTGGCGAGAACTCGTTTGTAGCAGCGACAAGATCTGTCAAAGACAGAACTCGCTTAGCGCTGCTTGATTGGGACCAAGAATATTCGCTGAGAGACTCACGGTCGGTACATACGCATACCAGTGGGTGAGCGCTCGTCGCCGTCGCGCACTCGCGGCTTGTTGCTCGCCAATTCGTTGCTAGCTCTACTCACATCTCGTTACGCTGGCGGTGGGAGGGCCTCAGGGTGGAAATGTATTCCACATTCAAATCCTCGTCTCCAATTTGATGTTATTTCCATTTAAACAAATATTAACTTTATACCATAGTAAATTATGCTGATTTCAGAATTAATAGTACTATTGAAAAAGTCATAAAAAAGTTGAAACGTAAACTGTACTTTATGTGTGAGCATTAAAGTAATTTTTCCAAAAACACATTTTAATTTGCATGTTAAAAAGTAAATTCTTCTCAATTAAAATAATTCTCCCTAAAAAGCAGAGGACGTTAATTCACTCAACCATAGCCATTTGCCGGAATCCAGATGGCAGAATGTAATTGGTGGCAAAAAATCAAATTTTGTACCAAATCAAACGTTAATGTGCGAGTCGGGATATTTACCGGAAGCCAGGAAATCCTTTCCCGGATGTTGACGTAATTTTTCTCATTTAAATATTGCCGTTAGGCCGGGTACAGAATGTTATTCTGCATTAAAAAAGTACTTAATTTTTATGTAGAAACTTGCCAAGACTCTCATTTCTTCTCATTTGGAAAAATAAATGCGGTGGTACGTATTTTACTGTACGAGTATCTATGTGCTTAAGTACTACAGTAACAAATAAATTGTTCTATTGCATGTGGTTTTCGAGAGAGTAACTTAAAATGCTTTCATTTAACAGGTCATAATGATACATGATTTCTTCTCAAAACGGAGAAGGAAAACATCGTGAGGAAGCCGGCATGTCCTAGAACCAAACTTTCGAAGACATGTGACATCTACCAACCCGCACTGGTCACGCGTGGTAGATTACAGCCCACTCTCGTGGAGGGAGGAGGCCTGTGTCCCAGTAGTGGGAACATTATGGTTACTTACTTGGTTAAATAAATTTATTAAAATCCATGGAATCCTTTTGAATTTGAAAATAGCATATGAAGGACTCACTTCCTACTTTTGCTTCATCAAAATAGTTCACTGAGTAACTCATCAGTAATTCATCAAGCAATCTGGATACTGTGCACTCGGCTTAACTCAGCATAAAGTAGGTATATGGAGGTCGTTTGTTACCAGGCTTAAACTCGGCAATCGTGACAATTTCCCGTCACCCGCGTCGCGCCACGGTATTAGTGTTATTACTCTTTAGTTTTGAATGAGCATAATCAGTCTATAATGGGCCGTAATCCACCACGCGGTCCCAATGCGGGTTGGTAGAAGTCACATGTCTTCGAATTTTTGGTTCTAGGACATGTTGTTTCCTCACGATGTTGTCCTTCACCGTTTTGAGAGCAGTGGTGATGAAATAATTTACAAAAAGTAAAACGCCTGCCTAGGTTCGAACCTACGTCCTACCACTCGTTAAGTCGCAGTCGTTACCACTGGGCCATCAATAAAGGAAAATTCAGGTTTCACTGTTACATCATTGTGCTGAATTAATTAGGAGGTACAATGTTGCGGCTGGTTTTGTAACGATTATGTTGAAATAATCTGCTCGTAAGTACGTTTCAAGTTCGGTATTAAATCTTCACCGTAGCAAGTCAGTGTAAGAGGTATAATTGTCTTGAGCCAGAGCTCGACATACCCCCAAAGTCTTCAAACAAGTGTAAAACTTATTTGGAGATTTAGCAAAAGTGCAAAATGACTTGTTTATCAAATTGAGTACCAATTTAAATTGTCCGTATACTCTAATATCACAACTGTCATTCCCTGACAGTTGTATGAAATGGCAAATTGACGTTGTGTGTTAATTTGATAAACAATTATTTTCCCTGAACGTACCTATGTGTTCAAACTTTAAGCGTCTTCATCTTTTCGTGTGGTTAGTGCCTATCCTGGTGTCAGAGTTCTAAAGCCGCCCATAGGCCTCTGACTTCTCGACGGCATGTGAAGCCAACATGCCGTCGAGAAATACTTCTCAGGCATGCCAGGTCTTCTCACGATGTTTTCCTTCACCGTTTTTGGAAGCAAGTGATAATTACACAATACGCACATGAATCCAAAAAGTCAGAGGTGCGTGCCTTGGGTTCGAACTCGAGACCTATGACTTGGCAGTCTGACGGTCACATCTATAGGCTATCACTGCTCTCGTGCGTTCTCGTCTCACTTCAAACGTGTTCCCCCGGTACACATTGTAACTTTTTATGTATTTGAAGCTACGACTGACACTGGCTTTATATATTTGAAATAGTGGTATTTTAATTATTGACAAAAAAACACTAAGAATCTAGGCCGCGTCCTTACCAAAAAATCTGCAATCGTCGCGCAGACTCGCGACCGTCCGTATGTTATAACAACATTCATCCAAAACCACGTTGGCTTCACTTCCCTTTGTAGCAACAAAATAAGTACCGTACATAAAAAATAACGAACAATTTTTCTTCATAGACGGGAAACAAAGTTAAGACCCAAATGTACCTAAATGTAGTCAGAAAACGCGAAACGAGGAAATTCTTCAAAGACATGACAGATTAGCAAGAGGGACGTAATCTTGTAGCCTACGACAGAATTTGGGCAAATATTAATTGAGTTTCAAACTTGTTATTAAGGTAAAAGCGACGATGAAGCCATTTTGAGAAAATGTCGAGCTTCTTGACTTGAGATGTGTTAAGCTGTGTGCAGAATTGCGTGAAGACTGCCTGTAGAAGGCCTTACAAAAGCGATGGTCGCGCGAATACGAATCGAGTGTTTTCCTCACATTGCTTCTGTGACTTCACCGAGTCTCACTACATCTCGTTTTATGTTCATAAAGATCAAAATACTTTTCTTTTGCATTAGGACAATATACGTCAAATCAGCAAAACTTACACACACTTGACATGCGATAATGTCCTTTAGTAAAAATGTTAACGAGACTACCGTAGGGTTGAGGTCATTGGGCACGCCACAATTGTGGCGATAAGTCCCCTCTTTGAGGAGTGGCTAGAGAGGCGCCACGGCGTCCTCACCTTCCGCCTGACGCAGGTCCTCACCGGACACGGCTGTTTCGGGAGGTTCCTGTTCCGTATAAGGCGGGAGGAAACGCCCGGGTGTCACCACTGTGTGGATCGCCCGGAGGACACGGTGGAGCATACGGTGGAGGTCTGCCCTGCTTGGGCGGAGCACCGCCGTGTCCTCACGGAGACGATCGGCGGCGGCGATCTCTCGCGTCCGGCCCTGGTTCAGGCCATGGTTCGGAGCGAGAGTGCATGGGAGGCCGTCACCTCCTTCTACGAAACAGTTATGCTCGCGAAAGAGGAGGCGAAGCGCGCGAGGGAGATGCAAGCTGCACGCCTTCGCGCCCCTAGTCGCCGCAGGAGACGCCCCGGGCGTCGGGAGTCACGAGCCGTCTTCCGGCCACCGTAGGCGCGGGCTTGCGGACGGTGAGCAATGGCTAGCTCGCCGTCCGGTAAGGACCACGCCCGGGTCGACGGCGCATTGTGTTCCACGCGCGCCTCAAAGAGATGTCAGCACCAACTGACGGGGTCCGTAAGGACCAATGCCTGCTGGGGTTGCGGGTTTGTCCGAAAGGGATATCGCGGCCCCGGCACACAGGCAACGGAAGGAACACGGGTGGATTTTAGTCAGTAAAAGTCTGACACGCCCTCTCGCTCCGCCCAGAGCGGGAGAAGTCATTGGACGATTCCCCACCCTCAAAAAAAAAAGGGTTGTGGTCATGTTTGAAACCAAAATTGACAATTTGTCGATAATTTCTTAGTAAAAATTACTTAATAATTATTTTTGTTTATTTTTTGTGATTGTTCAATGTTTTATAACTTTTTATGTCCATTGAAGTGGTTATATCTTTTTTTTAAAAAAAAAAAACGGGCATGACCTAATTTATTATTGAGATTAGTTACTTATTACAAATTTAGTAACTTTTATTTAATTGTAGTTATTTTCACTTCGTATTCAAATGTTGATTGTTGATTTTATGCAACAGCTGTTTTATCATGAATTCAAGCAAAATTCTGAATAAATATCAATATCAGATATAAAAGTGACAGACTTTTTTGTTCGGAATATTGTGCTTAAGGCTTCTCAAGTGTTATATACTCTAAGGAAAAAAACAATGATGCGCACACTCGCGACAAAAGTTTTCTTTTGGCAGACAAACAGTCTGTCCGAGAAGGAAAAGACAACATATTAAAAATAACTCATCGATCATTTTATTCGGCGAACCCGGTCGTCGCGAAAATAGAGGGTGCTTTCCGATTATCTGAACAAATGAGTGCCATATATGGATGCGACGATGCCGTATTTGCGCGACCGATACCTTTAATTAGGACTTGGGGGACAGCCGAAATTCTAGAGAGCACTTGTTTTTTTGAAGACGAGGTTGGATTCACATCTCGACACCTTTGCATTTCGAAATGATCTTTAGAGAGAAATCCTACACCATAGGTAAAGCTCTGCCTAACCCTTTAGTATTACAAGCGTATTGTTATGTTATTTTATGTTTAGAGAGAATTACAGTACTGGAAAACGTCGCGAATAGTACTGGCTTACACATAAACTCACATCTATGGAGACATGCAGAAACTATAGGAGAACAGCTGAGCAGCATGCAAACGATTCACGAGGGAAACTACTTATGTTATGCTAAGTTGGGCTATGTTTGCAGAACTCAGGTTTGAAGTGAACGTCGAACGTCATAAGGATGAATTTATTTGTCATAATTTATTCAATTCACATTTCTAGGAACATGTTCTGCTGTTGAAACAGGGTGTTTTGTAACTATAAATAACTAGTGGTCGCCCAGAAGTCGAAATTCGACCATAATTCATTTAAATGTCATGATTCTAAGGTCATCTTGTGTCAAACGCATGGTGGTGTGTGTAATGCCTTTTTTATGAATTTAATTTATTTCTAATGTTTATTATATAAAAATATTAGCTTTCTGCACTCCTCTATATAAACTTTAACTGTGCCAAATTTCATACTCCTACGTCCGCGTAATTTTCGTAAAAAGGGGTACAAAGTTTTAATAATATTAAAATTTGATTGCCAAAAAGATTACAGAGGTTTTAGATTGGCCCCAAACTAGCAAGCCTGTATTTGAGCACCAATATGGAGGGTTTACCATTTAAAAAAATATTATAAAAAAAACATGTTCTGTTATCAACGCGTTGGAAAAGGACGTCACGTCCGCCAGCTCACGGCGGCGGCAGCGGGCCGCTCAGTAAACGAGCGTTTAGTGGGGGGTGTTTCACGAGATGATCCCCAGTCTGTGTGCAGCTCTCAACGAGTCCACAACTGTATATAAGGATTCACCTACAGTCTGTGAAAATGGGTAACAAGAATCATAGTGCGCCTCAGTCCCAACTATTTTGTAATACTAAATTAGTTTGATTATGGAAGTATGGAAAATAGAGGAAAATTATTAAATGAGCTGAATATGATTTGAAAGGTGACTCGTTATGTATTTTAATAACATGTATGTGCTTATATTAAACGAATATTATATTAATCTGTGTTACTTCCCACAGTTCGGTTATGAAAAAGTAAAATAGTTTTTCTTCAAATAACAAAAAAAACTAAATAAAAATCTAAGAATCAAAATGTAAAAAAACATAACAAAGGAATTGAAAAAATAAATAAAATAATAATAATAAAATTAGAATAAAAGCTTGTATATGAATGAATATGTGTAGCCGTATGTGATCATTGTGATGGTGAGTTTGAGGGTATTTGAGAGTATTATGTTGTGTGTGTGTGAGAGTAGCCAGGGTGTTAGTCTATTTTTTTTTTTTTGTGATGCAATTTCTTATACTGCACTGTTTGATACTGGCATTATACCGCTTGTTAAGTATGTAAATTCGTAAAAGGGACATACAGGAGGTAGAGACGGAGAGACATCAATATTTATTTGAATACTGCCACTCTCTAGCAGAGGTGAATTTATGTAAATAAAATAATTGCTTAGAGCTCAAAATTGAGTATATAATGTATATACTGTTTTATATATTAAAAAAAAATAAGTATGAGTGTATGTACATTTTAATTATTGTAATTATATTATAGTTTTAATTCATAATAAGGAGTAAGTTATAGGTATATATTTTTTCCAGTACCTAATTAATATGTATGTCCAATGTCACTCATTTCATTTCAAAAGCTATTTTCGTGTATTTCACGAGAATTGAATACCTAATAGAAATATAAAAAAAATCGTTAGAATAGCCTACATGGCCATTGAATATATTTCTGCCTTGGAATTCATACAATCGAGATTTTCTGACGAACCATTTACACGCTCTGTTTGATCTTAAATATTTAAGTACGCGTGAGCATAAGCAGACTTCTTCGAATAGCATTTGTAAGAACTTGGAGAAAAGAAGTATGATTAAAATGTTTATTTCTTATTTTGTTGTATTGGAAAAGTTGTTATTTAGAATTATAGTTTTCATTTAGAATAGACAATTTACAGTACTCACGTCAGACACACACACTATGAATCAAAACCATTTTGATTAATTCTAGTTATTTTAGTATTAGTCTGTTGTCGCGAGTATATGCGCCATCATACTCGACAAACCCACTTCTCAAAAACAGTTCTACCACTTTCAGTTACTAGTTCATATAAACAGTTGTATCACAAAAACTGCATTTAAAAATAAAATATATAAGTACCTCTTTAATATTTTTTGTCAAAGCCTCACTGAAGAGAATATCTAAAACAAAAATTGTATGTCTGTTTTTAAATTTAAGACACGAAAGAATAGTAGTTTACCTTTATGTGAAAAAGTGTCATTATATATAAGAAATAGATAAAAATGTTATGTACAAAACAAAAAGGAGCTACATCTGCCAACAAACTGCTTTGTGTGTCTTGTAAAAGAATATTTCTGTGAATAAACACTTTTTTTTTTTTTTTTCTTTTTTGTTTCCTTCTTACCTGACTTTCCATGTTCAATACTTATGCTCTGCCCATAGTAAAAATCTTCGTTCCACCAACAATCGTCTTTTACGATGTCTTTCTCACCGCTCTGGTTTGATTCACTCTTTTCTCTTCGTCCAGGCTGTCTTTCTTTGGAATGCGCTCCCTCTCAACATCAGGACGGCAACCAGTCGGTTGTCTTTTAAAGTGAAGGCACGTGAACATATTCATAAGAAGTTGGCAGAATCTCCCAGAGCTGATTTGCTGGATTCGTTTTCTCATCTACCAATCGTTATTACTCCTGACTAAGTTTATTTTGTTTATATGTAAGTATGTATTAGTATATATTGTTTTTCGAGTTATCTATCAATTATGTTGCACCTGTCTGTATGTGTGTTTTGTCTCTGCATCACCCTAAGGTTGACTGGTAGAAAATGCCTCAGGCATTAAGTCCACCTTTGTACAGTATTTTTTTTATTCGTGCATGAAGTCTTTTTCGTTTTTTGAGTAAACATTGTTTTCATTAAGCCATACCCCACGTCCCAACCAAAGCGATCAGCCGCGCGAACACGCGATCGTTGCGATTATATGTCACTCATTTGTTCGGAAAACTGAAAGGCCGGACCGGTCTCGCCGAACAAAATTAACGCGACGGTCACGTATTCGCGCGACCATCGTTTTGGTAAGGACGCGGCCTATAGTCTTTCTAATGGCAGTCTTCACGCAAGTCTGCGTTTTCTGACTACATTTAGGTACATTTGGGTCTTAGCTTTGTTTCGCGTCTATGAAGAAATATTGTTCGTTATTTTTTTATGTACGGTATTTATTTTTTTGCTTCAAAGGGAAGTGAAGCCAACGTGGGTTGGGATCAAAGTTGTTATAGCATAATAATGCTTGTTAAATATTTTTTTGGGCTTTGTACAAATTACACGTTTGAAAAGCTGGACAAAAACCCGGACTCGTTACCAGGTTTTTTTTCTTAGGAGGTATCAATCGATATTCTTTTTTGTCATTTATTAAAAGAAACGCAACGTTTAATAATAATAAAGAAACGCCCGGGTGTCACCACTGCGTGGATCGCCCGGAGGACACGGTGGAGCATACGGTGGAGATCTGCCCGGCTTGGGCGGAGCACCGCCGTGTCCTCACGGCGGCGATCGGCGGCGATGATCTCTCGCATCCGGCCCTGGTTCAGGCCATGGTTCGGAGCGAGAGTGCATGGGAGGCCGTCACCTTCTTCTGCGAAGCAGTTATGCTCGCGAAGGAGGAGGCGGAGCGCGTGAGGGAGATGCAAGATGCGGGCCCTCGCGCCCCTAGTCGCCGCAGGAGACGCCCCGGGCGTCGGGAGTCGCGAACCGACTTCCGGGCACAGTAGGCGCGGGCTTGCGGACGGTGAGCAATGGGTAGCTCGCCGTCCGTTAAGGACCAGCCCGGGTCGACGGCGCGTTGTGTTCCACGCGCGCCTCAAAGAGATGTCAGCACTTGCTGACGGGGTCCGTAACGACCAATGCCTGCTGGGGTTGCGGGTTTGTCCGAAAGGGATATCTCGGCCCCGGCACACAGGCAACGGAAGGAACATGGGTGGGTTTTAGTCAGTAAAAGTCTGACACACCCAGCCGCTCCGCCCAGAGCGGGAGAAGTTTTTTGATAATTTCCCACAAAAAAAAGGCTGAAAATCAGCACTTTTTGAACGTCAAAATCATACAAAACAGTCCCCCAGAAAGCCCCGTCCTTCATTTTAATCTTAATTTAAGTGTAGAAAATATAACGCCTGATAAAAGTCATATTTCAAATACCGCTATTTTAGATTTAGCTAATAATTTCTAAGCTGGAAATATCTCTTTGTATCGAAATTATATTAAAATTGTAGTTGTTCATGTAAGAATTTGGTCTGTAGGAACTTCTTCGTTTTCATTTTAAGTATACCTACTGTTTCTAACCGAAAAAAAAACCTATAATATTTCTGCAGCATGTAGACAGCCAATGCTATACTATTATCATTGATGCGATTTATTTCTTGGCCACGGATTACACGCTCAAGCGATACGCGTCTTGCGACGGCGACTGCGCAGAAAACAAATGACTGAAGTCGTAAAAATCCTATGGTTTTATTTTCTAGCCTGATCGATACACTGCAGAACATTGTTTTATAATACGATTTTGTGTTTTGGGGAATATGTTGCGGGGCAACTTTGAATGTATTTGAGGGTTCTAGCAATACGAAATCATGTTGGTACAACAATTTTAGGCAAGTTTTATTTACCCTGCTTTGGGGTTTACGGCCTCGAGCGATGCGACTAACGTCAAGCGACAAGCGCGCGAGTCATTTGTTTCCGTCCGTCGGTCCGTAAGTTCCTTCGGAATAGTATAAGAGATAGCCGTACTTTTGGTAACTATCGCTAGGAAGGCTGATTCAGTATTTGGAGGGCCCCAAAGAGGTAGTAGAGGAGGGTCTCTGGTGAGAATGATGACGGTGTGCCCGCATGCGGCTGGCCAAGTGACTATCTATCGCCGCTCAAAGACGAGTTATTAGGATAGTATACGGAGCGACAGATGTGTCATTGACTCTGGAAGGGCCACCATCAGGGATTTTAATTTTGATTACACAAAAAAAATTGTCGTTAATTAGTCGACATTTGTCGCCAAATATCAGAATTTGTCGGTCACTGGTTCAAAAGATATAAGGGTTTATAGGTGGCCGATCTGGAGAGAGTCTCCCCAGCAGTGTCACATTTATATCTCAAAAACTATTATGGGAGAAAACACATCTTCGCTAGGTATCCTAGTTTTTGAGATATAAATGTGGCTCTGCTGGCGATAAATTTTGGCTAATTAACGTTTTTTTTTTTGTGTAATCAATATTAAAATCCCTGATGGTGGTCCTGCTAGAGTTAATGGCACACGACAGACGGAAACAAATGACTCGCGCGCTTGTCGCTTGACGTAAGTCACATCGCTCGAGGCCGTAAACGCGGCCCAAAGCAGGGTAAACAATAGTTGCCTAAAATTGTTGTACCATGATTTCGTATTACTGGAACCCTCAAATACATTCAAAGTTGCCCGTAATATGTTTCCCACAACACAAAATCATGTTCTGAAACAATTTTCTGCAGTGTATCGACCAGGTTTAAAAAAAAAAAAACGACCGTCTTCCAAAAGAAAACACTACAAAGTGAAAAATTACTTTAATTTCGAAAGTCGGTGTTTTTGGTTTTGAATTTTTGTTTTTTGCCACTGACTTCCGAAATTAAAGTTATTTTTCACTTTGTAGTGTTTTTTTTTTGGAAGTTGGTTGTTTTTTATTTCGTAAAAAGATTTTATTTTTCACTTTTTCGTTGTGGTACCTACCCCACAAAAATTCGAATGCCACGATCGGCTATGTAAATAACAGTGACAGGAAGTTATCATCATAATATGATCCACATATACTAAGTGGGAAAAATACGTGTTATTGAAGCTAACACAAAAACTATCCAAGCGAAGTTACTAAAATTTGTAAGGGACCAACTTGAGAGCATACCCTTTCATACAAAACAAATATGTTCAAAATCGGTCCACAATTTAAGGAGAAATCGGTGGACATACATTAAAAAAAAACATACATACGCTACGAACATAGAACCTCCTCCTTTTTGGAAGTCGGTTAATAAACCATTGATAAGATTTCTGGTCTAGGTACAGTAGAGTTATCATCTTCCTGGCCTTTTCTCATGTTACTTGTTTTCTTGCTACACGTTTTCTTATTTCCTTCTGTCAACCGTCAAGCATTCACTTCTTCCTCACACAATCCATTCATCACACAGATACAGAAAAGTAGATTCACCTAAACCACCAAAACTATTCCTATCTACATAATTTCATACTGCACACAGTCAACAGTCACACATACCATTCGGAAGCAGTGTATTTTAATTAAATCAGTTTTAATCCGGAAATAATGATTTCAATCTTCCGCGTCCGTAAAGCCGTTTAAATCGGTAGACGATAATTTTAGATGACCGTGTAGGTACGGCTTTATGTCGGATGTTAGTCGAATTTTATTGTTTGTTTAACGTTCATTATAGGTATGTTCTTCAAAATCCGATTATTTGGTTGACCTCTGTAAAGCTTTACATAATATTTATTGATATAACTTAATGGTGTTCCGTATTTCTAATTCAAAAGGGGTGTATATTTTATATTGGTGCTTGTTAAAGGCTTACACTGTCCTCTCATACCTTTTAGCACTGTAATTTGAAAACATTGTAAAAATTGACACAACATTTACATTGTGTAAAAAACATTTACTTTTAAAAGAGTAACCGTGGAGTTTCTTGCCGGCTCTTCTCCATAGGAAACGACTAATTGGAATTGTGCAACTAGCTTCTGACGTTTCATAAGTGCCCTTGTAGGTTTATGTGAAATAAAATGTTTTGAATTTTGTTTTTTTTTTTTATTGGCGTCGATTTTATTAATTGAATAACATAACATAATATATCATCCACTTTGTTTCCCCGATGGGTTGGGATTAATATAATATGATTATGGAATAATTAATTTAACGTGATTTAAGTATGAAAATCAACACTTTCATTTCAAAGGAATACACACTTTTAGTGCCGGGAGCCCTCCTGGAGGGTTCATCTAGTCGCATATGGGATGCCGGGAGCACTCGCGGAGAGCTCATTCTAAATGTAGGCTCTTAGCGAATACAGCAAACAAGATTTTATAGTTTATGCGTTGTTTTTAAAATTGGTTTTTAAAAAGCATTTTTTTTTGTTACCCGTTCAAATATAAAAAATAAATTAAAAGGTTGTAAACTACCACAGACCCCCTGAAAACACAATTTTAATTCGTTTTAAAGTGTTTTATAACACAGTTGTCCGCAATGGTTAACTTTAGCGCAAACGTAATGCCGGTAACCTTCCAATATTTTTGGGTTCACTTCTAATAAGTAATTAAATAAAGCCTGCTTAAGTAGAAGTGTGTTGGAGGGCAGACGCACGGACCTTGCAGCTGTAATTTTGAACTAAGTTTTTTACTGCAGTTGTCTTCTTTATTATTATTGTTGCTAGTCATGTTGTGCGATTACGCTTTGGGTGATAATCAGGTCGAAACCTATAATGTGAATCTAGTGATATACAGTGATTGTTACCTGTTGTAGTTGCCTTGTAATAAATAAATAATAAGTATGGAGGCATGAAAACTTAAAAACTCAAAACTCAAAGCATTTATTTCAATTAAACCATTTACAGGCACTTTTGAATTGTCAAATAGTCGCGTCAGTTAGTCAGAAAGTTGAAGCTAGTTGCCCATTCCAAAACGTAGATCTTTATGGAGAAGAACGGACAAGAAACTCCAAGGATACTCTTTTAAGTATAGAAAATTACAAAATCCTGGGTACATTATTCTTGTTGCTTCTATATGTGAGAACAATGTACAAAAAAATAATTCAAAATATAGGATTAAAAATAAGCCCTGGCAGATAAGAGATGACCAGTCACAACTGACGGCGCCCGTTCACGAACATGACGCGTGGATCAGCACCATTCAGCTCAACCATTTTGTAGGGAACCGAATGATCCAACACACTCGCCACCATCAGAGAGACATTTAAGTGAGCATGACATACTCTCAGCTACCATGGTCTTTCAAGTCAACATACATCTTAATAAATTAAAAAAAAATACAAACGGCTCCATGGTGCTCACATTTACAAAAATTGAAAAATTCATTCAATTCATGGCGAATGAGTTCCATGACAAGTGGGTGGAGTCGAAAGTTTTAAACCCGTCTTTTATTTTATTTCAGAGGGTTTCTTTGTTAAAAAAAGTTTTTCAAGTATGAATCTAGAACAGATATTTTTATATGATGAACGTATTTTTTACGCCATTGTTGTCGTTAAGTTTCTTTAGTAATATCTTAGTAAACAAAACATAAAAAAAATTATAAATATTTAGACAAACCTAAAATGTGTCGACATTCATTTTCAGCACCAAGGGATCACCTAATCGATTCCAATCTAAGTAGATACTTACAAAGTTGAGAACTTCTCTGTCTACGTAAGATTGAAATAATTAATTGATTAATTCAATTAGTGGTTATTGGACGCAAATATCAAGCTTTTCATTGGTTTCCGAAGTTCTGATTCCATTCAAGGTTCTGTTAATTACTTGGATTAAGAAGCAAGTGTGATATGCTTTAACACAAGTACCTGGGCGACCGGGCTCTGTTCGGGTGAAAATAGAGAAAACGAATTTTCCCAGATATGAAGCCTAGCTAGATCGATTTTTCGCCCCCGTAAACCCTTTTATTGCAACTTTCATCGAAATCGTTAGAGCTGTTTTCGAGAACGTGATTACAAATATACAGGGTGTCCGGGACATCGACGCGAAGCCTGTTACCATGGATTCAATACATGATTCTGAATCCCCGCCGCGTTGAAATTTTTCGTCGGTTATTTTTTTAAATCTGCTATAGAAAAGAGCAATACCTACGCTGTCAAAATTTACGGAACGGCTGTTTAAAAAAAAATAACTGACGTAAAATTTCAACGCGGCGGGGATTCAGAATCATGTACTGAATCCATGGCAACAGGCTTCGCGTCGATGTCCCTGCCACTCTGTTTATAGGTATATACAAATATTGCTCATTTAATAGTATAGGATACTGTGAGAAACGGTAAATAATTTTGTCAAGCAGTTAATTTTGTTAGGCAGTTAATTTAAGTGATTAGTGGGAATCATAATTATTCCATAAAATAGGTTACTAACAAAAAAAAAATCTAAGTGATTTCATTGCCGGTTGTACCTTTCATTTTCAAATTACTTTTTTTTTGCCTTTTCTCCAAGGGAAGTCCTTGGAGAAAAGACAAAAAAAGGTAATTTCAATTTCAATTGTCAAGATCGTCTTAAGAGGGGATTCTCTTGACTCAGCGATTTCGTCCTTGTTTCCTCATTCTCCACAAATTGACTGCTTGACAGTCAATTTGTGCGGAAAGTGTCACTTTTTTTCACTAGTGCTTTTTGCTTTTGTTTTTTTTTAATTTTTAAGTCATCAGTCGTCAGTCGTTGTATGATACACGTGCGTAAGATGATTTTCGAGATGATTTTTCGATGATTTTCGGAAATCACATACCTCCCGCACTTATAGCATGAATAACTATTAAAGTATCGAGTTGGTCAATGAATTTAATTTTTTTATCAAATCATTAATCGATAATATTAAAAATTAAGTTTATGTCAATGTCAGTTGTCACTTCAAGTCATTTGTAATTTGTCATCCAGATTGTTTCTTGGCATCTTGGCTTCGTGAATATCGTCTTCCTCGTTATATTGTGATTTTTTTCCAATTATTCATTTGGTTTTGGATGCTGATATCCCTTCTTACGTTGGCCTCCGACTCCGACACCAATCCCATCGTTGACCCCAGCTTGAATATGGATGTCGAACTTTTAGGGGTATGAGGAACAGGGTGTAAAGTTCACTCATCCACCATAGAAAAGGGAGGATCCTCCGATCAGACGGGTGTCGTGTCTGGCGGGCAACTGCCCAGAGGTTGAAATTGGGAGGTTGTATATGTATATGTCCATAGCGCGGTAAACCAACGGTCTTAGCTTTATTAGATTTCAGTAATGCTTTTAATACTGTTGATTTTGATATTTTGCTTGGCATTTTATGTTCTCTTAACATATCTCCATCGGTAATTGAGTGGTTTCGTACTTACCTGTTCGGTCGCCGGCAACGTATTTGCATAGGAGAGACGTTGTCTTCCTGGAGTAATACTTCTGCCGGTGTACCTCAGGGTGGCGTTCTATCCCCTTTACTTTTCGCAGTTTTTATTAACTAAATCTCCGAAGAACTTATTTTTTTCTACCATCTTTATGCAAATGATTTACAAATTTACTCGCGAGCTCCTCTTAGTAATCTGTCCGAGGCTATTTTATCTATTAATCGTGATCTGGCCCGTATATGCGACTGGAGTAAGAGATATGGACTTATGGTCAACCCCATAAAGACGCAGGTTGTGGTGGTGGGGAGTTCTAGGACGGTCTCAAGGATCGACTGAACAACAATTCCCCAAGTTTCTGTTGACAATTCAATTGTTCCCTTCAGTGAGAAAGTTAAAAACTTGGGGATGTTCATTGATAGGAACTTTTCTTGGATTGCCCAGCTACAGGAAGTGAGCCGCAAACTATTTGCATCCGCTGCATCTTTGAAGAGATTACGTAATTTTCTACCGACTGCCACCAAGATTGCGCTTGCCCAATCGCTTCTTCTACCCATCCTTGATTATGCTGATGCCAGCTATCTTGACCTTACCCAAGACCAACTTGATAAGCTTGAGCGGCTTCAAAATGTTTGTATAAGGTTCATATTCGGTTTGCGCAAATATGATCATGTTTCCGAATATCGTGTGAAGCTCAAGTGGTTACCAATTCGCTTTCGCCGGAATATTCATATTCTTTCACTTTTGTATAATGTGCTTTTTTCCCCTTCCACCCCTCTCTATCTCAAGGAACGTTTCCAGTTTCTTTGCGACTCCCACACGAAATTTTTAAGGTCATCAGATAACTTGAAGCTTAGAATGCCTATACATTCCACAACTTTCTTCGACAAATCCTTCACTGTCCAGGCTGCTCGTTTATGGAATGCATTGCCAGTTCAAATAAAGCGTTCGCAATCATTACCTTTAAGAGGCTCGTGAAGGAACATTACTTGTCGTTGTGATCTTGTTCTCATAACTGTAATTATCTATAGTGTTCATTTTTTTTTCGCTGCTTATACGTATATATTTAATATGTATGTATTTATGTATCTATTATTTAGGATATGTATTTATCTATGTATCTATTCAAGTATATTGTATACTTATAATTTGCACCAACGACAGCCCCATTTTATGTCCAGGTAAATCACTGTCCATTCTAAGGTTGCCTGGAAGAGATCGCGGAAAGCGATAAGGCCGCCCATTGTATATTTTGTATTGTTTGATTAAGTATTTTTTTGTTATGTATTTTTGTGGTGTACAATAAAGTATATATAAATAAATAAATAATAATAAATAAACCCTAATTGCGCGATGCAGGACTTGTGTGACGTCAGGATGTTGTGTGACGTCAGGTCTTTGATGCGTAGTTCGCATGTGGCGATTGTAGATGCCGCCACAATCTCACCGAAACCTGAATCGTACGTATATGAACGAGGATATTTTGCTTCAACTCTTGCCTGTTGTGGAAACTGTGTTACAGACCCCATGTGTGAATTGTGGTACTGATATCACGCATAGGAGAAGGCGTACACTCGATCTTGTGGAAGTTGAATCTGCTATAAGGCAATGGGTCGCTCCAGACGTGGTACGTTTCAATATACATGACAATGAAAATAACAGTCAGGGATGAAATTCAATCAAGCAGTATTGCTCCAACTGCATACTAGGCCTTAGATCAGTGGGTTGATGCGCTCATGTCTTGACTATAATTTAGTTTTCAAGTTCTGCAAGGTACCAAGTTAATAAACAGCTGTTCCATACATTTTGACGAAAAATTTAAATGCAGGGGCATTCAGATTCATGTACTGAACAGTTTTCGCGTCGATGTCCCTGACACCCTGTATATCCATCTGCCTAGTTTCTAGACAGCATATTATTAACTTATGAGTCAGAATAATATCAAAATGGATATGTAAACATGAGTTTTATTAACAATCATAACAAGTCTTATAACGATACAATTTTATTACAATATTCTCTTTCCTACTGGTATTAGCTATTTTCTAAAACGCGTCTAAAACGCCAGTTTCTAAAACGCGCCGTCGAAGCGCGTTTCTAAAACGCGCGTCGACGGCGCGTTTAAAAAACGTGGTGTGCATAGGCCCTAACCTGTATTATATTTATACTCAAAGTGCCTGTTCATACCGAGCCAAATTCCCATACAAAGTGGACAATGTCCTTTCCGCCTGAAAACTTAACAGAGTAACTTTCGCATTTATAATAGGTGTATAATAGGTTTTCCGTATAAATATAGGTTGAAATGAAATTAGGTCGCGAAACTACACAGATGTGATGAATACGATATTTAAACATGACAAAAAATAAAAAGATTTGATGTTTTTTTTTGTCCGTAGTGTTATTACTTGAAGTACGAGTTGAAAAATTTGTTTATTTTTTTTATTTTTACACAAAAAAAAAACTAATTCATAAATGATACTTCAAGTATACTGCGGTTGATGACCCGCGTGTCGGACTACGTACAATACAATGAAGGGTTCCGTAGTTGGGATGTTTATCCCAAGAACAAACTTAACTTAGTAGTTGAGAAACATGTTCTCCCATACATTGATATACGTCACGACGACGGTCAAACCCAACTGCAAATGGTAAGTTTGAAATCGCCAAAAAAAAATGTGTTGTAACTGCAAATTATCTATTTTCGAACTTTTTCCTTTACTAGTGCTGTGAGATTATCATCATCATCATTTCAGCCGAAAGACGTCCACTGCTGGACAAGGCCTCCCCAAGCACCGCCCCTTCGACCGATTCTGTGCTCCCCACATCCAGCGGTTTCTTGCGTCCTTCACAAGGTCATCGGTCTATCATGTGGGAGGCCTTCCAACGCTACGTCTTCCGGTACGCGGTTGCCACTCCAGAATCTTTCGGCCCCATCGGGCATCTGTTCTGCAAGCAATGTACCCTTGCCCATTCCCACTTAAGTTCGGCAATTCTTCGGACTATGTCGGTTAGCTTGGTTCTCCTGCGGATCTCTTCATTTCTGATTCAATCACGTAGGGAGACTCCAAGCATAGCCCTCTCCATTGCCCTTTGGGTGACTTTTAGCCTTCTGATAAGGCCCATTGTGAGTGACCACGTTTCTGTGCCATAAGTCATCACTGGCAACACGCACTGGTCAAAGACTTTCGTCTTGAGACACTGCCGTATTTATTTATTTATTAAAACTTCATGCACAAGTAAAAAACTGTACAAAGGCGGACTTAATGCCAGAGGCATTTTCTACCAGTCAACCTTAGGGTGATGCAGAGACAAAACATAGCAGGTGCAACATAAGGGATAGATAACTTGAAAATTAATACACACTAATACATAGGTACATACATACATATAAACCGAATAAACTTTGTCAGGAGAAATAACGATAGGTAGAGGAGAAAACAAATCCAACAAATCAGCGCTGCAATGATTCCGCCAACTTTTTACGAATATGTTCACGTGCCTACACTTTGAAAGATAACCGACTGGTTGCTATCCTGATGTTCAGAGGGAGCGCATTCCAAAGAAAAACCGCCTGGACAAAGAAAGAAGAGTGAATAAAACCAGAACGGTGAGAAGGACATCGTAGAAGACGATTGTTGGTAGAACGAAGATTTTTACTATGGGCAGAGCATAGGTATTGAACATGGGAAGTCAGGTAAGAAGGAGAAGTGGGATTGTCCAGTATAGAATACAACATAGACATAGCCCTCAACTCTCTGCGCTGATGTATGGGTAACCATTTTAAAAGCAATCAAAAAGCAAAAAGCGAGCAGCTCAATCCCAAGCCTTTTTATCTTCCAAATCTGAAATTTTATAGTACCCTTTTTTACAAAGTTTGGTTTTAATACAAATTTTAAATCGTTTAATGGGTAAGTTTCGAATGTCAATGGGAAGTTTGTTGTAAAAGCGTATACATTGACGCATGAACGAGGTGCCTACTCTGTTGAGACGAGTGCGATGTACAGCAAGGTTGTGTTTATTCCTGGTATTTAAACTATGAATATCGGACATTTTCTTAAAAATTTGATATATTTTTGTGTACATACATTAGGTTTTCAAAAATATATTGTGAGGCTAGAGTCAGAATATTTACTTCTTTGAATTTTCCTCGAAGGGAATCCCTTGGACCTAGGTTGTAAATGGCTCGAACAGCCCTTTTCTGTAGAACAAAGATAGTATTAATGTCCGCGCAGGTTCCCCAGAGAAGAATCCCATATGACATAAGCCTATGAAAATAACTAAAATAAACAACTCTGGCTGTATCTACGTCAGTTATCTGTCTAATTTTTTTAACAGCATAGGCGGCCGAATTTAGCCTTCCTGACAATTTTTCTATGTGTGGGCCCCATTGTAATTTACCATCAATAGTGATTCCAAGAAAAACTGTCGACTCAACAGGGTCCAGCTCTATTCCATTAACTTGAACATTGGTAGTTAGCTGCCTGACATTTGGCGTTGAAAATTGTATGAGTTTAGTCTTTTTTTCTTTCAGAAGAAGATTATTTACATTAAACCAATGCACAACTTTAGAGAGTGCATCGTTAATTTGTTCAAAGTTAACTAACTGACGTTTGATTTTAAAAATAAGGGAAGTGTCATCTGCGAATAATACGATCTTGTGATTATCCTTTATGTGGTAAGGTAAGTCATTTATATAAATAAAAAATTAGAAAGGACCTAGAATTGAACCCTGCGGAACGCCCATGGTGACTGCCGATCTCTTGCCATTAACATCGACCCTCTGAATTCTGTCGTTCAGATAAGAAGTCAGAAGGTCGAGAGCCTTGTCCCTCATACCATAGTGGTACAGTTTCCTGATGAGTGTATCATAATGTACGCAATCGAAGGCCTTGGACAAGTCGCAGAAAATGCCAAGAGCATTCTGCGACTCCTCCCAGGCCTCGAATATGCTCTTCAGTAATTCCACGCCCGCGTCTGTAGTTGAACGACCCTTTGTAAAACCAAACTGTTTTAGATGTAGTAAATTATGTGCAATGAAATGTTCTAACATTTGTTTCGAAATTAATTTCTCAAAAATTTTGCTTAATGTCGGTAATATCGAAATAGGCCGAAAATTCGCAGGATCAGTTGTGCTGCCAGACTTGAACAGTGAAATCATTTTACTAAGTTTAATCAGATCAGGAAATACACCAGACGCAACACAAGAGTTAAAAATAATTGCTAAAAAGGGTGCAATAACATCAATTATTGAAGACATCAATTATTGAAGGTGAGTGATATACTCACCATTGATGTTGATTCCTGTGTTCAGGAGGCTGGAAGTCGTCAAACCTGCGCGCGAGAAGGTTCGTAATGACTCTTGAAAACAGCTTGTAGAAATGGCTCAGAAGTGTGATGGCCTATAGTTCTTAAGCTGGGCATTCTCGCCCTTTTTAAAGAATACTACCACCACACCTCTGTTCCATTCCTGTGGCGTTTGACTCTCGAGTATAACAGAGTCGAACAGATTCTGGAGGGCCTTAAGAAATGCTTTTCCGGCGGCCTTCAGGAGTTCTGCCGTAATTCCGTCATCACCCGGCGCCTTCATGTTTTTAAGCTGCTTCAGAGCCGATCTAATCTCATACAAGCTGACGTCCTGGATGTCTTCAGTATAGTGTCGGGTCAATCTAGCTGTTGGTTCATTTTTCAGATTCGTAACGGGGTTACTGGTTGACATGTATAACTGTTCATAGAAACTCTCGATCTTTCTCCATATCTCAGGTTTGGCGGATACAATTCTGCCATCTTCGGACTTTATTTTCGCATGCTGGCTCTGCCCAATAGACGGATCTCTTGCAAAAACCTTGGAGCCCTTGTTCCGCTCTATCGCGTCCTTCAGAGCGCATCGTGTGAAGTCTGCAGAATCATCTCGCGCCTCTCTTTCATGAGCTGTAAAGAAGCTTCAGAGAGCTTCTTGTTTCGATTTGTACAACGGGTCTTGAAAACTTGGACCCGACTGTATGGGCAGTTTCCACGAACCCATCGTTATAAGGGTTCCGTTCTTTCCTTTTGAGGTACGGAACCCTAAAAAAATATTCTTTAAACTGATATGTCAACTACATTGTGGTTGATGACCCTATACTTTTTGTGGATTGGACCCATAAAAGTGAATTTACACCATATCCTATTTCTTCTACACTCTAGAACCAGGTCCTGCGCATTCAAGCAGAGCTAATTGTGTAAGTTGTGTACGTAGGAGTTAAACGTTATTGTTTACAGTGGCGGCTGTGGCAATGTAAGTCTTCAACCGGAACACCTGAATGTGAGTCACGTTGCTGAGAAGCCGAGTAATCGATGGAAATAGCTGGTAACACGTGTGGTGGTTTGAGAGAAAATTATACGGAGCAACGTGGTATTTTATCGAAGAATTGACATCGCAGACTGTATATTGCATTAGATGATTATATACATGGTGGTGACCATGTATATAATCATCTAATGCAATATACAGATAACAAACGTATTGTCTGTGTAGTTGTGTGTGCCAAAACGAACATTTATAAATCCTAACTACATTATTGTAAATAAATGCGAAAGTAAGTTGTTTGTAACGCTTTCACGCTGTTAACGAATTTGGATGAAATTTGGCACATGGGTAGCCCATGACCTAGTTTAGGACATAGGATGCTTTTTATCCCGGTGGTAATTTCGCGGGCAAAACCTTCTGTGGTATACGTATAGTAAAACATTATTAAGCTTTGTCCCTTGCATTGGCGATATGCCACATAAAACTCATGCTTTCTTTGTTATATTACAAAATATATGTTTTGAAGTGGATATAAGAGCCTTCACGAGTAAACTAAACATGCAGAAGAGTCTCTTCGACAAGCCCCACTCAGCTATCTAGTACTCTGAATATAACTTAAGCAGTAGCTCATGGAAAATAAATAAAATATGGCTCTTAAAAACCTTTTAACACGTAGCAGTGGGCCCAGCACGAACTCGCGGTATAAACGGTACGTACATTCAAATGATATTAAAATTGAAAAAACTCGTTTCGCACATAATATTTACGTAGTTCTAAGATTTTATTCACATCATATTATCATATTTTTTGCCATTATTAGAAATAGATGTGCATCCCTGATGACTCGTGTTCGCGGCAGCACCAACAGTATTCTCAGCGTATTCGCAGATCGGTGGGACTCCCCGATGTTGCGGAGGTGGGTGCGGCTCTATGCTGAATTTTATTCGTATATTTTCATGTCTGTAACCTACTAACACTAGAACTTAAGTAAAATTGTTACTAACCCTATGGACTTCAGTCTGAAATAAAAACTTTATATTCTATTCTATTCTATATCTTTAAGTAATATACTCGTATAATAAAATAAATGAGCATTTAATAAAAGTTGTCGCAACTTTTATTATATGCTATAATAATTTCTTGTTCTCTTGATTGCTGTTAGTTCACTATACAAGTGTTATTTTGTTCTTTCTCCTGTTTATTTATATGTTTTTTTTTTGTTGTATTTTACCTAACATACTTACGTAGGTATGTGAGTAACTTTTTTGTTTGTATATTGTTGTGTACAACGCATTGGGATTATATTCTGTAATGTTGTGCATGAAAACTTAAATAAATAGTTTTATTTAGATTACAAAATTGTTCAAATAAGTAACTTTTACGTCGCACGTTCGTGCTGGGCGCACAGGATAAAGTGGGCGTAGTTTACGAAAAAAAACACTTTGATTCTTTCACAGTTTTCTTTTGTAATCCTTTGATTACAAAAGAAAACTGTTTGCAAACAAAAGGCTGCTGCTGTCTACTTACCTACTTATAAATTATTCTGTAAAGGTATCCATTGTTATGGTCGCAATCAAAAGGAATGAAATCCATTCTTCCGTCAGTTTCTTTAAATTACCGTGGGATACTCAACAGATGACTCACTGTTTTATTTTTATTTATTTTTTACTACTTACTTTTAGATCAGATTCTGCTACTTACATTACATAACATCACGGCTTGTTACCCTGGAGGGTTGGGCAGAGGTGCACCTATAGCCTATAGTACATACACCCACATTTCGCCAGTTATGTTTAAGTCCCACCTGATAGGGGGCGAGCCTATTGCCATCAACCGGGCACAAATCCAGACTCCGGGCTGCTACTGCTATCTAACATGATTTTTAGGGTTCCGTACTCGAACTTAAAGGGAACCCTATTACTAAGCCTCCGCTGTCCGTCTGTCTGTCAGCGGACTGTATCTCATGAACCGTAATAGGTAGATATTGCAATTTTCATAGATGGTCTATTTCTACTATCGCTATTTCAACAAATAGGTTATACAAATAAAGTTGGAAAATGTAAGGAATCATACAAGAAACGTGTTTTTTTGTAGCGTTTTTTGCTTTATATTGTACGATTGTATGAAACCCTTCATGCCTGTTTAAATTCCTTCCAATGTATTCCTGTCACTGCGAAATTGCTTTTAACAATTGTGGATCCCACGTATATTGCTAAGCAATATCCAAATTTCATCTTCATATTATTCTCGTTCGTACGTCACTTTTTATTAAAATTTTCTTTAGAAATAACACAGCAACTCTGACTGATATAAAGTATGATCAACAATCTGGAATTCGCAAGTTTCCTCGAGTTTCAGCGGGCGTGCTCTTGTACCGAAAGTCCGAAACAAATTCATTGATTGTTATAAGGAAGAGCACGAAGACTGGCGGCGACAGCCGATTGAGTCTATGCCTAGTGATGTTTAAAGAATCTGTAAATAAAAGAACTGGCCTAGTGCGATTCGGTATGGCACACGAAGGGTACCGTATTACGATCGAGCAAAATCCCCGAAAAAAACGCGTTTCTCGTTTGGAGACCTCCTTTAATTATTAACTTAATTAAATTTTTATTATTTGTGGTTTTTGCGGCAATAGAAGTATATGAGTGTTAAAACTTGTATGGAACCCTTCGTATGTGAATCCGACTCGTACTGGGCCGGTTTTTTTTAATTCAGATACATAAAAATACTAAACAAAGAATACTTCTCATTTGAAATAAAAAAAAAACATTAAGATATCGTATTTGATTATGTTACTGTGAATTACAAAGTTATTTTTTCCAGTTGCATAGTTGAAAATCGTCCATATTTAAATAAAATACCTTATGAATCGACGTTTTTAATATTTATTGATTAAATAAAGTATATAATACTCAAACTTTTGAATTGTCAAGGAATCGGTCAGTCAGAAGAAAGTCAGTCTGATGAAGCTAGTTGCCCCTTCCAAAGCGTAGTAGGTGGATAACGATGGAGAAGAACGGACAAGAAACTTCGAGGATACTCTTTTATTTAAATAAAAACATAGTTATAAAACATCATTCATGTTGAAGTTTTACGCGTGAGAACGGTGCAGAACGTTAAGGCTTGTGCAGACCAGCGCGAATTGTAGCGCGACGCGACACGAACAATACAATTTCTAAGAAAACTTCACCGTATAACAATAACCGGTGTCGTGTCGCGCTGGTCTGCACAAGCCTTTAAAAGTGTCAGTAATCTATACGTATATAGATAAAAAATTAATCCCTATTTCCCTTGGTCACGGCATCAGGCGTGAACGGTTGGACCAATTTGGATAATTCTTTTTTTGTTGTGTTCGTTATTCTCAGCAGAAGGTTCTTAGGATAGGTAGGTGAAGGTAGGGTACGTAGGTGGGTAGGTAGGTATGTAGGTATGTAGGTAGGTAGGTAGGTGTAGGTAGGTAGAGTAGGGTAGGTAGATAGGTATGTGCGCCGTAGATAAAGTACTTAGTGCTATCCGTGCGAAACCGGGGCGGGCAGCTAGTAAAAAACAAAAACATAAAAAAAAAAACATACCAGCCTATTACTGTCCCACTGCAGGGCAAAGGCCTCTTCTCATACAGAGAAAGCACGAGCATTGATCACCACGCTTGCTCAAGACGGGTTGGTGATTTCAGACTTATATTAACTAAAAGTCCAGGTTTCCTCACGGTGTTTTCCTTCATCGATGACAATAATGTCCAAGATAAACTCAGAAAGTACATATGAATTGAAAAAGTCTCATTGGTACTTGCCTGGATTTCAACCCACAACCTCGTGCATGAGAGGCGAGGCCTTAACCACTGGGCCATCATGACAAAACATTAAATTAAATTAAAATAAGCCGTGGCAGCTAAGAGTTGACCAGTCCCTACTAACGGCGCCCATTCACGAACCTGACGCATGGATTAGCACCATTCATCTCAACCATTTTGAAGGGAGCTAAATGATCTAATACACACTCCACCGTCACCGAGACATTAGAGTGAGCATGACATTCTCTCAGCCGCCAGGGCACATTCAAGTCAATGAAAGACATACCCAGTAAATAGAAGCTTTATTACTATAAAGCTTCTATTTACTATATTTGTGTGGTACATAGTACTCACACATGTGCTATGGAATTATACAATGCTAAAAGAGTGAATTTATACAATGTATAGAGAGTTATTGAAATATTCAGCAGCTCCAACAATATTTGCAAAAGCTAATCAATTCGTTTATGCGCCCTTGTGGAGCAGGACCAGCGTTGAGCCAAGCACTTTTATCAACGATATAATCCCCCAACTTATAATATGCTTGGCTGTATAGTGTGCGTTTTATATAAAATTTAAATTTCGTTTCTTGCAGTTGAAATATCTAGGGAGGTATTTTATTGTAACATTTTAAACAGTACCTACCCCATGAAAGATGAGTCCACTTTAGCCAGCCTGAAAGTCGGTTGAACTAATTGGTCCCTATTTCTAATGATATAATTCCCAAGTAGCAAAAACTTGCTCAATAAATGTCATTAAAGCTAAAAAAATATATTTTATATAGGCCATTTTAATGTTAATGAGAGTGTATATGGGCACAAATTATAAGGAATAAAACCGTGTGGAGATTTTATAGTTACCATATAAGCTAATCCCCCTTAAACTCGCCATGTAAAGGCATATTGTATGGCTGATTAACTATAAATAGGTAAGACATTTGCTTTTATGTAAAAAATTGCCCTTATAACCGCTAACAAAATTCGGCTATAAGGGCAATTTCTCGTGTTGTAGCAAACGCAATGCGAATATGAGAAGTTCATGATTTATTCACGCGTTATTTGCTCCAATACGTGATTTATAAAAGATATTAATTGCCTGCATTACTAGACATTGACCACATCGCTCTTTTCTCGAATTGTACTGGAAGTTTACGTGGAAAAGCAGATTTGTTAGAATTGTGGGGAAGTTTTATGGCAAATTATTAATGCGCCTCGTTCATTCTATCTTTTTTTAATTTTAAAAACTATTTGTCTTCTGTGAGTTCCTGTTAATTGCTACTATAAGAAGGATTAGTAAATCAAATGTTTTTATAAATCATTTAAAAGTCATGTACCCTTATTATAGCAGGCTAGTGCAAATATACTCAACCATATGAAAAGATTTTAGGGTTCAATCTCGATTATTCTTTATAATAAAAATTTGTGAATAATTTGCACTCTTTTTTATTCTACAGGACCCAGACAGTACCTAATATGGATGTGGACCGTTTCATGACAAAGGACGATTTCCACGAATTGTTTACTGAAGTGATATGGCCTTGGCAAATCACACATTTTATAATAAGAGAAGAATGCTTTGGATGTCACAATCAGATTAATTCTAATCTTCCATCCCATTTCATTATCACTAAAGAGAAAATAAAATATTTATTCTATGTAAACATTTTTTGGTGTCAGCATTGTAAATTTACGACCATTATTTTACTGATGAGTGCAAAATTTGCTGCACCTAATCCTTTTTTAGTTTTTTATCTACCACAAATTGTATGTATTTATATTTTTAATAATAACTCTTAAATATAAAATTGTGGATAGACAACAAACATCAATCAATAAGTCGGCGCACTTTGAGTATGGTAACCTTTTAAGAAATCTTCATCGAAAGTGTCATTGTTATGTTGTGAAAATAATTCTACGGAACCCATAACATTTTCTTTCATCTCTGCCCTGGACGGAGTCGCTGCTGAGGATAACGAATTTGATGAAATCATAGCCTCGTATCTTTTCTTCACCTTTCTTCTATAAGAACCACTTTGCTTTAATTTTCCAGTCATTTAATGTCTATTATAGTTACCGATTCTGAAATGTCATGGCTGACGATAAACTTATGTAAAGGCAAACTCAAGCATAAATGTAAAAATAAAGTTCTTGTACCTGTTACATAGAAGTGCAGTCAACACTTTATTTATTTATAGAAGCTATGTAACTTGCCTTTTTGCATTAGCTTTTAAGCTGCTTTCCAACAAATATTATAAGGAATAGGTTTTATAATAGCCCTATTAATTTTACAAATAGTAAGAGGCCAATGCGACTACAAGGCCAAATTATTATATGTCTGAAAAGCCATATTATATGCTTCTACATGTTCAATGCTTTATAATGGACATTTACATTAGTTATATAAACGTATGTAAGATAAGGTGATAAGACCGATAAACCATATTAGCAAAAAACACTTAAAACATGCTTTTATAAAGAGAGTTGTAAAACTAATGCTCTTATATAGCATTGTAGCGGCATCTACATCGCTACATGCGAACTACGCATCAAAGACCTTACGTCACACAACATCCTGACGTCACACAAATCCTGTATCGCGTAATTAGAGTTTACCGCGCGATAAATATATATACAAACTTCCCGACTTCAACCTCGGTGCAGTTGCCCGCCAGACACGACACCCGTCTGGTCGGAGGATCCTCCCTTTTCTATGGATGAGTGAACTATACACCCTGTTCCTCATACCCCTAAAGCATGTACAAAAGTTATTACCATATAAATCATTCGTTATATACGAGTAGCGCTTTTGCTGGTCGATTGTGTCCTGCCTTATTGTTTGGTTGTCTTATGGCTGTGAACCTGCAGTGAAAACCTTATGGGTAGGCTTGGAAAGTTTTTGGAATTGCATAGAGTTGTAAATCTATGATTTTGCAATCATGGTAACACAAAACAGGCAAGTAGTTCCTTATTGGTTATTACCAGTGATCGGAGTAGGTAGATTGAACTGGGGTCATTGATCCGAAACGTATATATTACTATGGACATTCCTCCGGAATTGGTGGATTATTAAAAAAAAACCGGAACTTATGTAGGAATTGTATTCTGCCAGAGTGGAAGGAGTCATTTGATGATTTGCCATCCTCAAAAAAAAGGTAGGAATTGTAATAAAATGAGCAATTTTATTCTTTATTATTCTTCCTATTTTTTTTTTGTCACGATTTGACATTTTATTAATTTAGTTTTGATACCTTCCTTTAAATTTTGAATTGAGTAGTAATAATATCACTACCAACATTAACAATATTTAATTGAATCCGGAAATACCGGAATTACTTTCCGGAAAAATGGCTTATCCATGTTATTCTTTCTGTGTGCATTTATGATACAAGTACTAAAAATCAATCTACCTACTCCGATCACTGGTTATTACCAATAAGGAACTACTTGCCTATTTTGTCTCTCTGTTCAGTGTGGCGCTTTAATGGTGACATTAATGTAACACCCTTAGACGGATTAGCGTTTTCTTTTTATGAAGATATTTTAATTTCATTAAACGATATTATTTATTGATTTATTAAAAAAAAACTAAAATGGTATCTTAGAGCAACCTGAAATTTTAGCACACAGGTCATTTACCGGGCCACGGATCATAACATCGAATCAATCGCATCAAGAGAGGCCGAATTGAAGCAAAGGGAGAGCCTTAGGTCGGATAGCGACAGAAATTTATAATTTTTTAAGTATTGATATATTTTTTCTTATTATATTTTTATGATACTGGCCAGAGCTAGCTCTGCCCGTGTGATAATTAAAGTCGCCAATGTAGCGGCACGTTGTATAAGATCTCATCATAGCGCGTTCGTTTTTCCGAAGATAGCCGATGATTTCCGAAACGCATACTTTTCCTTGAAGATCTGTATGTATGTATGCGTAAAAGACTACCTGCATTTGTTTGAGTGTCTTAATTTACCTTATGTTTAATTGAATTGGTTGGTTTTTGTTTATCGTTAGTAGTCGATAACATAAGTCAAATATTGTTGTCTATTGTCTATTTTTATACTTCAGTTGTTAATGGTAACTACTTCCTTATTAAAACCAAATATTGATAGGCTAGGCTTTCCAGACAATACTGGCCGCTGAGCTACTGAAGTTTTCAAAGTACGTACTATTAATTCCATCATTGGCCTCAAGAATGTCGCAAAATATGACATTGTGCGACATTCGCGAGGCCTTTTCTGACAAAAATAAATAAATAAACCTGACACAGTAACCTATAAATACAGTGTTCGTTACGAATAATGCCATTCTAGTGCCCTTTTAAATGTTAAGGGCACTCGAGCTAGTAGGTATAATAGCTGGTAGAACAATGGTGCCTCTAGTCTTTCATAGAGGGTAACAATGTGTAGGACTCTTGAATACCGGTCGAGTGATCGAGCAACCTCCTTGTTTTATGCGGAAGATTAATTCAATACTAGTTTTACCGAGAAACGTTGAGAGAAGACTGAAGTAAAAGGTGTAATGAAAGAGCCTTCATGAGTGATGGTTCCAAGCGTTTGTTCGACGCGTTTAAGACAGCAAATGATGTAAATCCTCGGAACACATGAGATCCTTAATATAAATTAGTACTGAATGATTTGCCTAGATTTGCCAAATACCTACAACAAAAAATAGCTGAGATTGTGCGGGCGTATTACTGCATATTTATAATAAGATACCAAGCTATATCAAAATATAAATTTGGGGATTATTTAAAGATAAAGTTATACAAGTGGTTAAATTAGTGTAGCTCCATTGTTTAAAATTATTTATGGATAAAAATTGTTGATGCCCGATGTAAGTTGTAACATTTTCGAAAACCTTGAAATTTTGTATGCGATGTTTTATCCTAGCTAAACATGTTTGTGCCATTATAATTGAGGAGGCTCTTTTCAAAACTAGATTTTTCCACTTTTTTTTCAGAATTCGAGAAAATATTTTTTTTAGGAATGAATTTCGAACTGCATTAAACTACTTTTGATGAAATCATGCGTTTTATTTTATTTATTCTGCTAGATCAATCGCGTTTTGACAAAGTTTTGTTTTCGCTGCATGTAGATTGGATTATTACAAACAAAAAAAAAGGTGTTCTGTCGAAAGTGTAATAGTCAAGTTGTGAAAAGAACCTCCTCAATTATATTTAACTCCATTGTTTAGCATGTTTTATGCAAATAAATGATTTATGATTATTGTCCTGGGTGACTGGCTAATCTTTCTATTTATTTATTTAACATAAACACAAACAGCACAGTCACTTACAATTCAAATTAAATAACTTCTAAAATTATCATTTCAGTAACCATGCAAATGACAGGTATGCATGACATTCACATATGAAAATTAGAGGCAAAGGATAACAATATAAAATGTGTCTAGTAGACATAAATCTACAACACTACAAAACAAACCAATTTGAGCTAGATAGACAGGCACTCGTCACATTTTTCAAATATGAGCGCCTGTATGAAGCGAAAGTCATGGAGAAAATATCAATAGGGTAATCCATCAAATTGGACCTTTCATTATATTGCCTTGCCATACGTATAAGAGAGCTATTAAATGTAGTATTCAAGGTGGATGTAGGTAATTCAAAAATACGATGATGACGCTTACTACATTGGCTAGGACTGAAGTTAAAATAGTTAATTAATTGTGCACATCAAACCGTTTATAATTTTATGAACTATTAGTAAGTCCCGAATGGTTACGTCTTTCATTTAAGCTAATCATATTAAAGTGCCTTAATTTATCAAATGTGTGTGTTTATGAGGTATACACACACTGATAGTCATAAACTCACGCCTTCTTCACAAGGGGCTAGGCAGAAACTACAGAACGTCACCTGCTACGATTCTTACATACTCCTTCTGCCTCGTTTAAGTTAATACATCTGGTCATACACGCACGCCCGTTGCGAGTACTACGCATCTGCTCTTTACGCAAAAACTTTGAAAACAAGAGAATCGAAAAAAGATCTGCTTGAGTAATGAACTCGATCAGATCTTTTTTCGTTTCTCTCCAGAAGAATAAAACACAATAGATTTAAATATAATCACGAGCACAAAACAGAAATACTCAGCATAATGCTGTGCTATGACCCACAGCACAGCACTGATTGTCTCAGTGGTCACCCGAACAAGACCAAAATAAAGCAATCGTGAAACCAATCAAGTATATTGAAAACTGTTTCCGTGAATATTTGAAAACATTTCAAAAAACCTTGTTACTAACCTTACTTACTTATATTAAAAAATACATAAAATTTCTAAAACTGAAGCCTAAGAATTTTGGAACTGATGTTCCAAAATTCTTAGGCCCACTGACGTCACAGATATTCAAAATGGCGGACACTAGACTTCATCCAGACAATTTTATCCGTCCCCTGACCACAAAGATTAGTCTAAAACTATCTTATATGTTTCTATATTGAAATGACAGCCATGTTTTCAAAACATCCAGTGTATTTCTCAGGCATCCCACAAATTCCCTGTTCAGAATATACTATAAGCTAATAATTGGCTCGGGGCATTACAGTTCATCGTTGATGACAGTCAAGCTTACTGATAAGACGCAAATTGATTCTCATTATGATGCGAGTAGTGTCATTGTCGATAAACGTGGAATGAAGGAATAAATTATCGGAGGGAAGCATTTTCATATTTTAATTGAAATTGAAATTGATTTATCTGGAGATTTTAACGTTTATTAAAAGGGGTAAGTTTATAACAGGGTTTGTGTAAGATAAACAAAATGGTTTGAATATTTTTCTTCAGAATATATTTGCCAATTTCTGGGATTTGCAACGGAATAATATTATCTGAAATTCGAGCCTTACATTATGTGAAATATATATACCTACTGCTACTTGACTCATCAATCACAGTAAGGATATAAGCAACGAACTCCTTAGAGAATTTTAAATGAGATTCGGATTTCCTATAATAATTAATTGCGTGATAAATTACGTTTGATTTGGGGATTATGGCTTCTGATCTCATAATAATGTTAATGTATCAATCTGTTTTTATTTTATTTTATTACTACGCAGCTAGTAATTTCTCCCGCAATTTGCCCCGCGGTTTCACCGGCATAAGTCTCGATCCCGTAGTAATATTGGTATAACAAGTTTTTTGTGTCCTAATCCAGGTCATGGGCTACTCATGTGCCAAATTTAATTCAAATCCGTTCAGCCGTTTTAGCGTGAAACCGTAACAAACAAACAAACTCAATATTAAGTTAGGATTTAGAATGAAATTTTTGTTATTATTATTGTTACGCATGAATTACCAAAAACATTTGAACAACTTTAATTGTAAATACCTATCCTTTTTGGTTTTGTAATATTATGTAAAACCATTAATGCTACATGTTGTGTTAACATGTACTTAAGTTATTGTTGCACTTATAAATGAACCAACCAATAAGAAAATTATTTTAAATGTATTGTGTAAACAATCATTGGCTAAGCAAATAAAAAAATAAAAAACTTATTTTGTCAAGGCTCATTTCATTATGTCCAAGTAATTACACAACAGTTTAATAAATAAAAAAAAATATTTGAACAAATTCAAAATTCTTTTAATGTGGGTTATTGGGTTACCTACGATATCCGACAGTTCCCACACAGTGTGATTAACAAAAAAATCAAATTAAGATTCGTTCAAAATAATAAAAAGACAATAATGGAAATAGGAATACGTTATATACAACCTACAAAGCGAGATTCACATCACTAGTCGTCTTAAAAAAAAAACTTGGTATGTCAACTGAGCAAGCTACATTTTGAACAAGTAAGTACCTACAAATAACGTCTGTTCCAACATCTAAAGGAAACAGAAAGGCCAACCCTCCCGAATAAATTCGTAAGTTGTAGCCGCAGGCGAAATAAAACATATCCAATATTGTACAGCAATTCAATGAAACCCTTTTATACCCTTTGAAGAGTTGACAAGTCCCAGATAATCCTGTGTTTCGGTGTGTTTTAGCCTACAGCTTCGGGTTTCCGATAGGCCGAATTTAACAATACTTACTTAGATTTATTTTTGGAGAATTGAATTGGAATTTTGTATTAGTGTAAATAATCCGATATTTGTGCCGAAAATAATTCGGATATTGTTATATACCTATTCTTTATCCCTTATCATAAAAAAATGTTTTCTTTGCTTACTGTAAAAATGTTAATGCAAGAACGGTAAGTTCCCTAACAATTACAAAACACACACACTTTTCATAAAAATAAGTGCTGTTAAAAGCCTGACAAGCATTATAAAGTTACTGCTATATAATTAAACAGTTAAAGTTAACTATTAAATTACACCAACATGTATTTAATTAACCAAATGAAGTTATTACTTAATTATAACGTTTACGTAAGTTGTTATTGGGCGCCATTGTCACGAACGCCGTTGGCGCCCTCTGTATAACATTAAGTTTATTAAATCCTTTTGAGTTCCATCATAGAGTTTTGGCTATTAACGTCAACTAAGAAAGTAAATAAAAAAAAAAATAAAGCAGCAAATTACAAAGGCGATTAGAAAAAAAAAATATGGCGCAATTATTTCACAGCCTCATTCACCGCATTTAATTAACAAGTCACGTAATGAAGAGGTTTAAATATTTACAGTTGTCGCAGGCATTAGAAATTATAAAGTAAGAAAGTCAATAAATACTTTTTCTTTCTTTCTAAGTAAGAATAAGGATGTTGACTGGGGAAAGAAAAAAAAAGCTATTTAGTCCGTTAGGCAGATGATAAAAAAATATTAGACACGAATTTTTGGTTTAATAAAAAAAATATTTAGATAAAACGCATTAAAGTTGGGGAGTGGGGGCTCGCTACGTCACAAGTCGATATAAAATCTACCGAAGAGTGACGTCATGCTACATTTTAACTCAATGTGTTACCGTAATCTTTTGATTACGTAAAAAAAGAAAAAAATACGTGTCAAATATTTTCTAATAATCTATCTGCCGAAAAAAAAAAAATTGTCGACATCCCTATCAACATGACTATTATTTTACAGCTATACTTTGATTACTGATTACAACTGTTTTGTACTCGCCGTCACTTGTCCCTACTTATAGGTTCATTAGAAAACCAGCGTCAGACAGCATCTGCCTGGCATTAATGCTGAAATGAAACTTTTTGGCGCAGCCGTGAGGCACACACTATTATTGTTAAAATATTATTTTCACTTTTTTTTATTTTGTATTTAGTGTTTCACAAACTGTGTCCAAATAAACATTATTCTTTCTTTCTTTCTTTCTTTGATTAAGCTTAGATCTCTTTAATCCTTCCCGTGTTTTAGAATTTATAATAGAAATAATATCAGCCTAATACTGTCCCACTGCAGGGCAAAGGCCTCTTCTCATACAGAGAAGGCATGAGCATTCATCACCACGCTTATTCGTTTTAGAAGTTACTCCAACTTTAATGAGAAATAAATATGTAAGGCTACGGTCTCCTATTAAATGCTATATGTGTCGTCCGACTTCAGACAACTTCTGAACGTCAGGCATAGTGTCAGCGGTCAATACATATCTCAGCAGCCAACGATATTATAAAATATATGTGATATTTTTTTTAATACCGATAAGATATATATATCGATACTTCTTGGCACTTCTTATATCACTACTCTAAAGATGCCCATTTGTCTCGGTCTTGTGCTATTTGGCTCCAGTTTGAGCCGGCGGCGGTTCTACTGATCTTGTCTTCCCAACGTGTCAGTGGTCTTCCTCTGTGTCTTTTTACTTGTTGGCCTCACCAATGGGTTGCTTTTATGGTTCATCTCTGGTCTGTAAACCTCGCTACGTATTTTCAAATATCGACAAAAATTGTGTTTGTGCAGAGGCTCTTTTTTTTTGGGTGGGAAATCATTAAATAACTTCTCCCGCTCTGCACGGAGCGGGAGGGCGTGGCAGACTCTTACTGACTAAAACTCACCCGTGTTCCTTCAGTTGCCTTTTCGTTGCCAAGGCCACGGTATCCTTTTCGGACTTTCCCGCAACCCCGGCAGGCATCGGTCCTAGGGGACTCCGTCAGTTGCGCTGGCATCTCTTTGAGGCGCGCGTGGAACACAATGCGCCGGCGACCCGGGCCTGGTCCTTATCGGACGGCGAGCTACCCATTGCTCACTGTCCGCAGGCCTGCGCCTACGGTGGAGGCCTTTGTCGTGTATGAGCCACTTAGTTACATCGGGTATTAGCATCTTTGCCAAAAGATACTAAAAAAGGACACAGTTTCTTCTTAACTTCTCTGGCACAGCTACTTCTGCATTCCCCCCAAATCAAATCAAGTCACCGCCTTAACTCCTTTATTTCTAAATTCCAAGTTCAGTCTCAACGTTAATTTAAATGCCCCATTAAAATTTCAAGGTGCGCCGAGTTATTTCGAATAATTGACCTGTTTTCGCGAAGTTGTAATTAATTTTATATCGTACAATTTAGCACTGAAATATAATTGAAGCAATGTATGATTTAAGATTAGAATTGGTGATAGCTTGTTTCAAGGATTATTAATATGGATGGTGACAAAAAAAAAATTATGTCCGCCATGGACTTTATTAAAAAATAATGGACACGTATTTTTTCTTTTTTTACGTACTCTAAAGATTACGGCGATACATTGAGTTAAAGTGTGCCATGACGTCTGGAGTATGTTGATACTTACTTGTGACGTAGCGACCACCATTCCCCTACTTAAAATGCGTTTTATCTAAGTAATTTTTTATTAATATGATAAAGCAAAAAATACGTATTTAATATTTTTTTATTGTCTGACTGACGGACTAATTCGTTTTTTTTTAACCAGGCACATTCCTATTCACTTTATTTCAGAAACGGTTCCTATTATATGCATAAATGCACGTCTGGTGCACCCTGGGCAGTTTGGGAACTCTGTATACCATCTTGCTGTTTGGCGAAATATATTAAACATGACGTAAGCTATTCTCATTTTTGAATGAATGAAAACATTTATTTGTTGAATACATTCAGTTGACTCTCTATGCTGTTGTTGTTGTCTCTCAGTTTTATTTTTATTTAGGTTAGCCTCGAGAGAAAACTATTTTAGCAATTCTTGATTTAACCGTCTTTTCAATAGGTACCATTGAAAAGTAGGTTAAATCAAGAATCGATAAAACCTTTATAAGCTGTTGTCTCACAACTTTGCCCACGGGAAAAACGTTTTTTAGAGATCCGTAGTAAACAACCCTTATAGTTTCGGCATATCCATCTGTCTGTCTGTCCGTCTGGCTGTCCGTATGTCTGTCAGTCTGTCTGTCCGTCTGTCTGTCCGTGGCTAGAGACTCTTTGTACTAGAAAGCTATCATTTGGCATGGGAATACATATTAATCACGCCGACAAAGTAGTAAAATAAAATAATTTAAAAAAAAAAATTTTAGGTCACTTCCCCTATACGTAAAGTGGGGATGTTTTTTATTTCTCATCTATTCCATTGCGTGGGGTGTCATTGGAAAGATCGTTCTTAAATATTGTGAGTTTGTGAAAACCAAGTTTGCGAAATATTAAGGCGGGGTTAACCGAATTTGCCTGTTTTAGAATCAATTTTAAATAGTCAAATTAGTATATTTAGGTCCTGAAAAAAATATATATTATAGATACATCCTTGTTGGAGGGAAATTAAAGTTTCAAAACACGATAAATTTTCTCCATTAAAAATAATCCGAAACAGGGTCGATTTCAAAACCATTTTTCATCTCATTTCCTAATTACAGCACAAAATAGTATGAAAATTGCATGTAGGATGAGGTAATCATATTTTCGAGGGAAATTAAAGGTTGATTTTTTTAGTTTAGAACATTTTTTTTCAATAAACCCAAAAATAGTAAATCAGGCTTAATCAGCTCGCGCTCATAATCCTGCGGGACGTCATCGAGGGTGGACCTGTGTCAATTTTTTTTTAAATACGCTCTCTCTGCCGTGTTTAAAAAAAAAACTAATAAAAGAAGAACACATTAGATATGAAAATGCGATAGCTCAAAAAAAATATCTAGTAACTATATTGTAGTTTTAATTCATAATATTGTTTTCGAAAGTGATTTTTTGTATGTGATATGATGACGTTTAATTGTCATCTTAAAATAGTTTTACACACATTACAGATTATTATCGATAAAATTATACTCAAGTGTGAATCGTATATAATTTTTATCGTCGTTTATGAAGAAGTTTTAATAAAATACATATTTCTAAGATGTTTTAATCAGATTCGTCCATGTTACTATATTCACTCTCCATCGAACTGTGTTTGCTACTATCATATCTTAAATGAATAAACAAATAATATACAATGTGTCCGGTTGTCGGTTGTATATCAATATTTAAAACAACTTTCACTCTGGCAACAACAATGACGATTAGAAATAAATCGCTGTTTCAAACAAAAGTGCTATACTAACACGACCAAATGTATGGATTACGATAAAAATCGTGATGATATTTTTCGAATAGCGGAGCATTTTAGCAACACACGATTTTTTTTATTGAATCCGTGATTTTATTGTATTGGCTCAGTGTGAACAACTACGAATATGTATACGAAAAAAATGTCGTTCTAAAATGTCGATGTCCTAAAATAATAGATTCGATAAATTATAGCTGTAGCAGTAGGTGTAGCATCCCTTGTAAATAAAGGACGGCAATTGTTACTTCATATGTAGCTGTTAATATTTACGGATCTTCATGAGCGGTGGGAAACACCCAAAACAAAAGAATATGGTCACAGAATAAGCGAAACAGTTAGACAAATTTTAGCCCATTCTAATTAATAAAAATCTCAAACTAAAGATATTTTTAAATTCTGTCACTGATGGGGTTAAATAGGGGATGGAAGTTTATATGAAATTTCGCAATTTTTGTCTTAAATTCACTTAGTTGATAAAATAAAGTGGCCAAGTGCGAGTCGGACTCGCCCATGAGTTGATTGAATGAAAGGTAAATTGCGGTTTACGATTTACGACGTATTAAAAAAAAACTACTCACTAGATCTCGTTCAAACCAATTTTCGGTGGAAGTTTACATGGTTTACATCATATATTTTTTTAGTTTTATCATTCTCTTATTTTAGAAGTTACATGGGGGGGGGGGGGCACAAATTTAACCACTTTGGAAGTGTCTCTCGCGCAAACTATTCAGTTTAGAAAAAAATTATATTAGAAACCTCAATATCAATTTTGAAGACCTATCCATAAATAACCCACACGTATGGGACTGATGAAAAATTTTTTTTGAGTTTCCGTTCTAAGTATGGGGAACACCCAAAATGTATTGTTTTTTTTCTATTTTTGTATGAAAATCTTAATGCGGTTCACAGAATGCATCTACTTACCAAGTTTCAACAGTATAGTTCTTACAGTTTCGGAAAAAAGTGGCTGTGACATACGGACGGACAGATAGACATGACGAATCCATGGGTTCCGTTTTTTGCCATTTGGCTACGGAACCCTAAAAAACACTGTCAGACAACGTACAACCTACACTGCTGGGTCTAGAATCATGCAATATTGCACAAGAGTTCCTTTTATAACGAACGAAATTACGACTTTGGTATTTTCTATCAAAATTTCGTTTTGCGTCACTTTTGAACCATTGCTATTGCAATGGTTCAATCACGACTTGACATGACTTTGACTTTTTTTTCTTTGTGACTTTTGAACCATTGCAATAGCAATGGTTCAAAAGTCACAAAGAAAAAAAAGTCAAAGTCACAACACAGCCACACAACACAGCCACACAGCACACACACACACGCACACACACACAGCACACACACACACAGCACAGTCACACACACACACACACACACACGGTGCACAGTCGTGTTGGTCAAAGTCGCGTCGTCGTGGTTGGTTTAAAATTGCAATGGTTCTACAGGGTTGGGAATACCCAACCCAGTAGAAACATTGCAATTTTAAACTTTCACCTTACTACCGCAAAGCCACTGGTTCGTGGCTTGATACATTAACTGAGTCTTACATATTATTCCCGACAAAAAAAATCCCGTGTACAGTTTGTACACTGGATTTATCATTAACAGTCACATAACCATAGATATTTATTTTTATAAAAACCACAGATGGCAGAAGAGGCCTAAACTTCATGTTTTTCTTTGTACGTTCTACGAACTATCCCATAACACTATATCAAAATGTAAAACTTTGTTTCTTTAATTAATAAACTGAATTGATTGTTACAACACAGCACATTAGCCGATAACGACACCGACCCGACATCGTCACGATATCGCCGGTCAGATGATCGGATACGTTTAGTGCCTACCAATCGGTTTTATATTATGTTATTTTTGTCACCTATATCGTCGCAGACAGCGACCGACGCCGACATCGGCACGATATCTACCGGTGAAGACACAGTGCGGTGAGAGTAGCGGCATTCTTTCACTTGAAAACACTTTTTCGCACTGACTTCGAGACATCGATACTTAGTAGGTAGATACTGTGGTTGTTTGGTGCGTCGCGATGGTCATCGATATTCACTAATATCATCGTAACGGTACCGAATCGATCTCAGTATAGCTGCCGACATATCGGTATCGGGTTGGTTTCGTAATCTGTTATTAATGTGAAAACGCCCATCAGGTACACAGGACATTTTAAGTAATCGTTTTAGTTCACTACACCGTAGGTCCCATAAAATGAAAACTTATGGAAAAAAATCGAACCTAAGAAAAACTAGTTCAGTTGATCAACTCCAAATATTTTATGCTGTGGCATGGATTTTCCGCGAAATAGTCGGCAGTGCATCGTAAATAAATACGTCGCTCTGCAATTGGGGGAGGCGGAGGTAGCCTTTGAAGGGCCCACGCACCGGCCCGGAAAACCTAGCCTTAAGTTATAAACTGCACATTTTTGTTAGTGTGTCCCCTGCCAGCTAAATGGCTGTTTTGGATATGTCAAAAAATTCACGGCAGTAGTATATATACTAACAAAATTAAAAGGAAAACTATCACACTTAAGTAGGCTTTAAAAGTTAACGAGTAATAATCGAACAACTTGCATTTGCGGTTGCAAAAACATGATGCAAATTGAAGGTTGTTCTTGCAATAAATTAATTCTAACTAGGGACCCAGCCAAGTGCGTGTCGGATCACGCACAATTAAATTGTGCGTGGTTTTTACCCTTTCATTTATCACTAAGCCCAGTGCAGGAAAATCCGAGCACTCGTTGAGTTTGTCACGATTCTCGGAATAGAGGGAATATTTAACTAGAACACTATTTTTTTAAAGCAGAACCGATATGAATGCTGTTTGAAAATTCGATTAAGAAAACACTACACCTTTATTTATAAACGTTGCTCAAAGTTAAGAGACGTTTAAACGTCAATAATAGAAGAGAATCATTAATACATCTCTAGTAGTAGTTAGATTTGTTGCATAAAAAAATCTCATAAGGAAAAGTTCCATCAAACTTAAAGAGATGTATTAATGATTCTAATGAATAAAATTCTGTAAATACATACTTGTTATGGTCGCGAATCATAATCTGGATGTTGACTAAAAATATTTTTTGTACCTCAGATTATTAAAAAAATCGGTCACGAATTTTTTCCTATTTTACGTAAATTTAAAAATTCCGGCAATATGGAGTTAAAATGTGGCATGAAGTCACTCTCCGGTAGATTTGATATCGACTTGTGACGTAGCGAGCCCCCACTCCCCAACTGTAATGCGTTTTATCTAAATCATTTTTATTAATATGATATAGCAAAAATACGTGTTTAATATTTTTTATTATCTGACTGACGGACTAGCGACTGACTGAGAGGAGCTCGTGGCTAAGTAACAACAGCCGCACTGGTCGATCCTCACGTTAAGCTACGCTTGCCGGGGTTGATCAGTGGATGGGTGACCATCTTTACATACCGAGAATCGTCCGTGCCTCGGAAAGCACGTTAAGCCGTTGGTCCCGGCAGTCATTCGTGGATCTTTGACAGTCGTTACGAGTCGTCAGAAGCCCGAAAGTCTGACACCAGTCTTACCAAGGGGTATCGTATTACCCAGTTACTGGGTTGTGGAGGTCAGATAGGCAGTCGCTCCATGTAAAATACTGGTATTCAGCTGCATCCGGTTAGACTGGAAGCTGATCCTAACATAGTTGGGAAAAGGCTAGGCAGATTGATTGATCTGACTGACGGACTAAACATTTGTTTTTCTCCAGTCATCAAATTTTCTTACGCAGTTAGCAGGTGCTAACTGCAAAAAACCTAAGAAAATTTGTGTTTCGCGGGCTACTACTTGCGGTAGGAGTTGACCGATAGAAATCATCACGTATAGAAAAAGCGTTATGCTCCCTCCATGCAACTTTTCTCTCTCTCTCTCTCTCTGTCTTTCTATTATTATACGAGTGAGTGTGTGCGTTCCTCTACGGGGGTCCCCCGACCGGACAAGTTTTTTTAATTTTATTTATTTATTATAATAACTATGTTGTATGCCGTTCCCGTTGAGGATAAATAAAATAAATACGAGAAAATCAGGTAGATTTCCTTGTAGGAATCTTGCTATACACGCTTTCTATTACCCTGCCGTCTTATTTTAGAGACACGTGTAAGGAATTAACCAAAACCTTCAACATACGCGAATAACCTTACCTTCCTTTGTGGTGGCCGTAAAGCTTTCATTTCCATCAAAGATGGAAACATTTTCCTATAGAAAACCCTTATAAAGGTACAGCAGCAATTGTCACTTGCTTTTTAAAAAGGACGCGAACTCACAGTACGACACAATTTAAAAGTTTCATTAATGTATAGTTGATCTCTTAATAGGGATGTTGACTGAGAAAAAACTATTTAGTCCGTCAGTCAGAAAATAAAAAATATTAAACACGTATTTTTGCTATATCATATTAATAAAAATGATTTAGATAAAACGCATTAAAGTTGGGGAGTGGGGGCTCGCTGCGTCACAAGTCGGTATAAAATTTACCGGCGAGTGACATCATGCTACATTTTAACTTAATGTATTGCCGTAATCTTTCGATTACGTAAAAAAATAAAAAATACGTGTCTAATATTTTTTAATAATTCACCAGACGGGCCAAACATTTTTTTTTGTCAACATTTCCCTATTGCTTAAGGTTGTTTGCCCAACGCCACGTCAACGAGAACGAGATAGCGAAGCGGCGAAGTAGCGATACATACATTTATTATCGCCGCGTGTCTTACCGCAACTCTGTCAACGGGACGTCACGTCCGGTTGGAATAATTTCGTTTCACCGCGTGTCCACCGCAACTCTGTCAACAAGACGTCACGTTCGGTTGGAATAAATTCGTTTCACCGCGTGTCCACCGCAACTCTGACAACGGGACGTCACGTTCGGTTGGAATAAATTTGTTTCTGGTTGACGTCCTGTTGACGGTGGCGGTGGACAAACCATCTAACAAATGTCACTATCACGTCATAAAACGACAAGGTCGATTTCTTTAAGTGACAGATACAGTCAACCTAACCGGTAGTGCCATCTTCGCAGACGCGCACCACTCCACGATTACTTCAATGTAAGCTGTACTTTAGTACAGAGCGGAGCGGAGTGGGGCGCGTTTTCGTAGATGGGTGGCAGGGACATCGACGCGAAAGCGGATACCATGGATTCAGTACATGATTCTGAACCCCCCAGCGTTGAAATATGGCGTCGGTTATTTAAAAAAAACTGCTATTCCATACATTTAGACCGCGTAGGTATTGCAGTTTTCTATGAAACAGCAGATTTTTTTTTATATCCGACGAAAAATTTCAACGCAGAGGGATTCAGAATCATGTACTGAATCCATGGTATCAGTTTTCGCGTCGATGTCCCTACCACCCTGCATAGTGGAATTTTTCCGGAAATTGTTATCAAAAGTGGTAAAACAAATACCAGGTCGACTATACACTGAACTATCTAATTTAGCGACCAAACCAAATTGGTACTAACTAGTATTGACGATAACCAATAATCGCTTATGTTTGCTCCACTTGACAGATCAGAAGCCAGAAAGTCAGGCAACGAGACGTAGCAAGAGGCATCGTGTCAGGCCAAGTCTTATTTAAAAGCGATTGCTGCGCGAATACCCGATCGTCGCTATGTCACATTTTGTTCGGTGAACCTGAACGCGAGGTCGCGCCAACAGAGGGCTCTTTCCAGTTTTCCGAAAAAAAGTGACAATTAAGAACGCGACGAACGCGTATTCGTGCGACGTTTGTTTGTAAATAGGACACAAGGTTACCCAGTAACTGGGTTGTTGAGTTCAGATAGGCAGTCGCTCCCTGTAAAATACTGGTACTCAGCTGCATCCGGTTAGACTGGAAGCCGACCCCCACATAGTTGGGAAAAGGCTAGTCAGATTGATTTTAGTTTGTTTACACGTTCATCAGATACTTTTTGAGCAGACTATAAGTACCTGTTTCTTACTTTATTTAAGACCTAAGGTCTTAATTAGTATTCAGGTGCATCCGTTAAACTGGAAGCCAGCCGAAACATAGTTGGAAAAACGCTAGGTAGATGATGATGACGTTATTGACTCTGTCAATGGGGATCCTCGCGCAAAGCTCAACGCAGATGTCGCCAGCGGCGGGATGGCCGCTGTCAAATAATTTTCGCTTTGTTTACATCAGTGTTTTTTGTTGAAACCGATCCACCATCGTTATTGCTAACATGTATTGTTCCTGGAAGTGTAAAGAATTGAAAGACGAACTAAACAAACGAGAAGCAAGGATTACTGGAAAGAAATCAGCGCATAATGAGAAGTAAATTTCTATCTAATAAAATATTTTTCTACAGTGCTAGGCTCTAGATTTGGATCATTTTTTTTTGTAACGTGTTAATTCTTACTTCACCCATGGTAGGAAAATTTACGAAAAGTGAGAGAACACTACTTTAATTATAAATGGTATTCTTCAATTTTTAGGTTAGGTTTATTTTTCATCAGTGCTAGGCTCTAGATTTGGATAATTTTTTAGTTGTTACGTGTTAATTCTCATTTGACTCATCGTGGGAAAATTTACAAAAATTGAGAGTACATTACTTTAATTATAAATGGTATCCTTTATTTTTTAGGTTACCTATGACCGACATATTTTTAATATCGGCAATCAAAGCCCTTAAGCTTCTGAAAGACAAGCACTTGACGTTCCTGCTGTAGAACTTTACCAAGACGTTAATAGCTCCACCAGAACTCCGCCATATTGTCGAAATTTGCCAATCAATATATTCAAAGTTACTTTTAGTTGTACTCTTTTAATTTCCCACTTTTTTATTGTAGTATCTTTACGAAATAAATGAACAACGGGGTTAGTAGTTTAGTACATCCTGGTACAGTACACTTAAGCATCTTACGAGAAAATTTAAATTTACTGAATTATAGGTTACAAAATGTATGGAATTGACAGCTTTCAATGGCCATGTCGACGATGCGCCACCTATCGTGATAAAATGATACAGATCCTCATTACAGCATTCAAACCCAAGTTGCACTATTTGAACAGCGATCGTGTTTTACGCTCCGATGGAACCTTTAAGTTGTGTCGTACTGTCACCTCTTCCAATATTTCACACATCAGAGGTTTTGTCCTGAGCAAAAAGGTTCGATTCTATCATTATCCATTCGTAGGTAACACTACGCTTTATTAGGCATAAAAAGACAGATTACCGATCAAAGTGACTGGTAAAGTGGTTTTTGCTCTTTCAGCGTTCATGGAAATGGATTACAGTATTCTGGGAAATAGGGAGGTGTATGACTCCTTTGTATTTATGTTTTGAACGTCAATTGTATCATAAAATTACTCGTTTTTAGGAAATCGTTTATTTGTTGTGATATACGAGTATGATGATACAAAGCCAGTGCCATTTGTTTTAAGACTCGTGCAGACCAGCGCGACTCGTCGCGCGACGCGACTCAAACAATGCAATTTCTAAGAAAACTGTACGGTATAACAATAAACGGCGTCGCGTCGCGCGACAAGTCGCGCTGGTCTGCACAAGCCTTTACTCGTGCAGCTTGTGGGTTAGGTATACGCAGAAAGCTTAAAACGCGTTGCGCGTGCAGTATGATAATGCACTGAGGATATTGTTGGGGCTGCTTCGGTTTTGCAGAGCATCGGGAATGTTTGCGGAAGCGCAAATAGACGACTTTCATGCGCAAACGGTGTATCGATGTTGCGGCGATTCAGGGGTAGCCCTAACAGTATTTTAACTACACTGGCGGACAAGGTTGATGGACCATTTATCAGGCTCTGGGCTGGCAGATATGTGCGTGTACTGTACATGTTCATGTAGCCAATTAATGTCATTATTGTATTTTTGATTTTTTGTTTACTAACATAGGCTAACTTCATACTAACACTATATGAATCCCTTGGTCTGAAATAAAAATATGAATTTGAATTTGAAAAGTCAATGTAAAATCATTTATTTCAATCAAATGGGCTCATAAAAGGCACTTTTGAACGTCAAAATGAACAACAAAATATAATTGATTCTAGTTGCCCCTTCCAAAAGTAGTTTCGTATGGAAACGAATGAGCAAAAAACTCCACTGAAACTCTTTTAAAAATTTTAACAATATTTTGCTAACATTAATTAATAGCAATGACAGATAAATTAATTATACGTCGACTTTCGTAGCACTAATCTTACTAAAAATTCACCAGCCTACGTAATTTTTCTCATATCAACTAATTTACCTAATAAGCTTTACCTACTTAATGATAATTGAGTCAGTCAGTATTAAATCTCATGTAGATACCATCGGTCATCCTGCCAATTACTCTTTTACCCAAATTTATTTTTTTATGACCATTCGCCGGGTTGTAACTCGTCGTGCATAACAAAATAGACGATGTCAAAGCTAACCGTCATAATTGCGGAATTTAAACCAATCCTGAGGTTTTCGCATTCCAACGAGATAAAAATTTATGAAGCGGACTTAATAGTTCGGGTGAAATGGCGTAAGGATTTCCGACCTGGTGGTCAAGCTACTTTGGCGTAGGTAAATTAACATGCTTCATAAAATTATATAGGAACTAATATAAACTGTCCTATGTAATTTTAAGGCTGTGGTTTGACCGCTGGAGCCGGGCGATAAAGGCAGAGGGCCAGAAACGTAGTGGTTTGACTAAAATAAACTACTCAAAGTAAAACCGGAACCCACAGTGGCGGACGGCAGGGGAGAGTATCGAGGAGGATTTCTTTATCCGCTAGCGCACACTGACAAAAATAATCCTCTGTGATACCGCGAGCATCCACCAGCTTACCGGAACATCTGCTGGTATGCCGCGGCATCCGCCGAGTAGCCACCGCGAGCCGAAATTTGATTATTCCACGAGCGACTACGCAGTCGAAAAGTTGCTTTTGAAAGAGTCTGGTAGACTCCAGCGCAAACCAGCGCATAACGGCCGCATACAAGTGCATACTGCCGCTTCCCGCTGCGGTATTCTCTAGCGTGTTCTTCGATGCTCCAGAGAAAACTGCGCTGCGATGATCCAAAGTCAATTACCGAGCATTGAAATATATACCTTATTTCCATTGAATAAGTATTAAATTCAATTGATAAAGAACATAGGGGAACAGCGTCCCCACCCTTGTAGCACCTTTTCTCATATATGAAATGAAAGAGCGTTAAAAATACATCATTTTATTATATGGCAGTACATTTGTGAATAATAAGGGAAAAAGGTTATTCATCCATAAAGATAGAATGACAATAAATTATTTTTAAGACCAATTTATAGACCAATAAAAAAACCAAGACAGAGCGCTGTCAACAGTGACGTGAGGCCGGTTTCGGAAACATGTGTGCAGTTAGTGAGATGTAGTTTGACTGTAAGTTTAGTTGTAAGTGTAGCATGTCAGCGTGTGCACGGAGCGGAGGTGTAGTTTTGGCATGCTTCACTTTATTGTTCGCAGCGCTGTTTTGGTTTTTGTTGTTGCAACTTCCTTGTGATTCGCATCTTATAACTTCTTTCTTGTTGTGATATCGATTTTGTGACCACTGGCTGTGTTACTGGATTTTTGTGCGCTCGATTAGTCTTGTTGACTGTTGTACATGTTCACGATCATTGGCACGAGACAGGAATCATCATATTTCATTTATTTATTTATTAATTAAATACTTCAAGCACAGAAATGTACAGAGGCGGACTTAATGCCATAGACATTTTCTACCAGGTCAACCTTTGGGTGATGCAGAGACAAACAGTGGTAGGTGCAATTACGAAAAATTGAGGAATAAAAAATAAAAAAAAGTAATATATAAAGATACAACTATTACAAACTATAAATATAAAATATTTGTCTAATTATATATAAATATAAGCACAAATAAATATACATAAATACACGAATATACTAAAACAAACAAAACAAACAATGGGAAAACATTAAGGCACGCGCCGCGCCGGGGCCTCAGGCGGTTAACGTTGTGATGATACTGCCAGCTTCTTACGAATGTGCTCGCGAACTTTAACTTTAAAGGACAATCGGTTGTTTGCCATCCTAATTTCCTAGGGGAGCGCATTCCCGCGAGGGAGATGCAAGCTGCACGCCCTCGCGGCCCTAGTCGCCGCAGGAGACGCCCCGGGCGTCGGGAGTCCAGAGCCGACTTCCGGCCACCGTAGGCGCGGGCTTGCGGACGGTGAGCAATGGGCAGCTCGCCGTCCGATAAGGACCAGGCCCGTGTCGACGGCGCGTTGTGTTCCACGCGCGCCTCAAAGAGATGTCAGCACCAACCGACGGGGTCGAAAGACCAATGCCTGCTGGGGTTGCGGGTTTGTCCGAAAGGGATAACGCGGCCCCGGCACACAGGCAACGGAAGGAACACGGGTGGGTTTTAGTCAGTAAAAGTCTGACACACCCTCTCGCTCTGCCCAGAGCGGGAGAAGTCATTTGATGATTTCCCACCCTCAAAAAAAAAAAAAAAAAAAAAAAAAAGGGGAGCGCATTCCACAGGAAGATAGACTGAATGAAGAAGGAAGAGTGAATGAAGTCTGTGCGGTGAGTGGGACATTGAAGAACGCGATTATTTGATGACCGTAGATTTTTACTGTGGTTGTCACAAATGTATTGACAACTATGGGAAGTGGGAGAGTCAAGAAATGAAAACAAGGTGGTCAGCGCCCTTTGCTCTCTGCGCTGGCGTATGGGAACCACTTTCATTCAGCCATTCATAATGTAAATATCAATGAGGTTCTTGATCTTATCATTCATTTCTTCAACCTTCATGTTTACATTTGTTTATTCATAACCTCTATGGTTATTTTGTATTTTAAATAGTATTAATCGTCGTTTTTCACAACGGTAATGTTTTCCCATTGTTTCTCTTATTTGTGTTAGTATATTTGTGTATTTATGTGTATCCAATCTGTTCTTGTATTTATTTATATTGTATTATATATATAGGTTAATAGGTATATGTATATCCTTATATTTAAATAAATATTTATTCCACAATTTTCGATATTGCACCTACCACTGTTTATCTCTGCATCACCCAAAGGTTGACTGGTAGAAAATGCCTATGGCATTAAGTCCGCCTCTGTACATTTGTGTGCTTAAAGTGTTAAATAAATAAATATTAATATATATTTTTAAAGAAAGAAAAGAAAGAAAGAAAAATAATTTTATTCGTCACAGAAACACGTGCATAAAAAAATAATAAAAACAAGAAGCATTCATTTCTACAACCATACATTATTACTACGAGTATACTGAACCATGCGCATACAGATTAATTTGTAATATCTTATTAATACTTTGTTGTTTCTTAAATCTAAGAACATGATAATAATCATAAAATAGTAATCTTAAAGAGCAGTCTAATAAAAAAAATATTAAGAAAAAATATTGTTTGCCACATTCATACATTAATTCTTTCATACTTTTTTTCAGTAAATTGTTTCTCCGAATAACATCAATTTTTTCACACATGGCCCATAGTGCTACACTGCTGGGGATGGGGTCCATTGAAATTTTCCCATTGTTCTTTAAAATGCTCTGCCGTCCCGTCTGCCAGTCTGCGCAAGCTCTTATTCATGAGTTTATCATGAATAAGAGCTTGCGTTTGCGTTTAAAAATCACCTCTGACCGTTTTATTCCTAGTTATTGAGAGGCCAATATTCAGTAGGGGATTGATGAATTTAAATCCCAGATTGTAACAAAACCAGCCAAATAAGCTGACCTCGTATGTTATTGAAACTTCGTATTACGCTAGGTCAGCTCAAGGTCTACTGTACCAATGAGTACACATTTTAATCGAATTATCAAGAAATATGTACCTACGGGGGAGCAGGCTTACGAGTTGTAGTTCGTAGGTCCGAACCCAGACGGGCGCTTTACTTTGTTTACATAATTTTAACACCACTGCTGCTCTCAAAACGGTGAAGGAAAACATCGTGAGGAAACCGGCCGGCGGATGTCCTAGAACCAAAAATTCGAAGACGTATGACATGTACCAGCCCGCACCGGGCCCACGTGATAGATTACAGCCCACTCTCTCTTGAAGAGAGGCCTGTATCTCAACAGTGGGAACATTATAGGCTGATTTTGTGTGTACCTACGTAGTTTTAAGAGGACCGGTTATCATAACAACTTAAAAATGTTGAACTTGTTGACTAAGTATTGTATTTATGCATTTTATTTTTTGTTATTTCTCTATATGCTGCACCGGTTGACGTCATAACGTCAACGCAGGCTGTCGCTGAAAACCAGCGCTGGAGCTCTGTCTCGCATAGGGTCGCAGCACTATGCTGAGCGATGGCCATTTGCGTGGATGTGACGCATATTTTCCCCCAAACTGTTTATTTTCGTGTTTTGTTCTTACCTTGCGTCATGTGTACCGCAAATAAACGTATTTTCTTTCTTTCTTTCTAACTTCATTTGCCAAATATTTAATCTTGAAGGAAATAAATTATCGTTGTTGTTTTGACATCCGTTATAACACTCCTATATTTAAGAATGCATCTGTGTTAATCTGTATCATATAACAATCATGTTGTCTATAATTAGCGAGTACAATAAACCACTAGTTGACTGTCAGTTCCAATTGACTATTATATGACGGTGGAAAACAACACAATGAAGCAACAACAACAACAATGGACCATGCATTGAGGATCCAATTAACATGCTGGCCCATTGTTAACCACGATTGCCGAATTATATTCGATGTAGGTATAGGATATACAATCGTTGATTAAGTACGTACGGTTAACAGCGAAATGTGGGTGATTTGCTTTGCTATCTTCCTACAAAGAGTTCCACTATCTTATAACTAGAGATCGGTTATTCGGATGCATATTTACCTAAGTTGAGGTGATGGCTGTTAAGGAAAGCACTTTTATATCGAAAAAATCCCGGGGTCCAGGATCGACAAATTTAGAGTTCTGATTCTAGAATCGAAAGTATATTTATTTACGTTCAGGCGTTGGCTAATATAGAATGCACTTTTGTATCGATCGCAAAAATCTCGCGATTCCGGAATTGAAGAATTTTGTACCTAAGTTGCCAAATTAGCATAGCCCATAGCGACAAACAACTCGATGCTTTGAGTTTCGCAAAAAATTGTTTACAGTAGGTACATATTTTTTATGTTAACACCGCAAAAGTAAACTCCATAAAAGGGCTGATAAGTCGTTTCCATATCATGTTCCTATAAGTTGTGCATTCCCGAATTGTATGAAATTCCGGGATTTACATGAAGATTTTTTTTATTAAGAAGCCTCTAATTTCTTAGCTAACAATTCACTTTAGTTAAATATGCATCCGAATATGCGATCTCTTCTTATTACAAAGTGTCATTGGTACCTTACATAATAACCTGTATTTGGTGAAGAGGTTGGCGTAGATACAGTTTGATATTTTAAATTTAATAGGGTGCGAGGCATTTGCTATTAAACGGGCAATCTGTCGTCAAATCCAGTCTCCGGAACGCTAAAGATCCTTCTTTCTACTGGAAGAAAAAATAACATAGCTGACACAGACATAAAACTGAGCACTCCATGCGTAGCAGTCACTTTTGTGATAAGTAGGCCGATGAAACAGCCTTTTCAGATTTTTGTCTGATTTAAAGCTTGTTGCTAATAAAGGTCCTCTGTGCCCGTTTCACTTACACTAGGAAGCACCTCATTGAAAGTGTTAATATTATTGCACTGTCGAATTTTCGACTCTCAATGCGAGTTGAGCGTTGAAAATCCAACGGTGTGCTTTTATTTAGGCATTAATTTAGGTGTCAGTAAAAACAGATATAAAGCTTCCCTTATCATTACTTACATACCTAATGAAACTTTCTTCATACCAAGAATATGCAAACCTTACATCATGATAATTCTATCTTATCTCTATCTCTCTCTATATAATCTATCTATATTCTTTAATCGGTAGTCTATTAAGGCGACGATAACCAACTTTTAATGATTTTATACTGAAGATCACGTCTAAATGAGTAGTGTTAATGCTTTGAAAAAAAAATATGTTAAATAAGAGCATTTTTTTAATAATATAATATAGGAATATTTTAGATTACCATTATATTACATAGTGGAACTAATTTTTAAAGTTATGTCTAACGCGGATATAAAACTGAGAATCACGAAAAATCCATCAAGTGTATTTTTCTTAAAGCTTCACAATTTTAAAGATAATTTAATTATTGATCTTTTAGTATACGATTTTTGTTAAAATACCTTTTGTTTTATGTATAATAAATTAATAATGCGTCTAATTTGGGTGAGTCCGCAACGCATCCGTAGCAGTGAGCTCACGGAAGCTAACCACTGAAGGTCACTGGCATATATCTGCGTCTTAACACTGGTTCCGCTCAGCAATTGACAGCTGGAAGCTAAACAATGCTGTTATTTGGCAACAATAGGGATGTCACGTGCAAACTCGTGCAACAGCACTCGCCGTGTGGTGTGTGGGTTCGATGCAAATTTATCAACTAAAGTACTCAATTACTCGTTTTCGTCCGTAGATACCGAACGAGTGAATGCAAATTCTATCAAACGAAAAACATACTTACCAAAAAAAAAGTGTGTGTGTTAGCTCCGACCCACGACTGAAGTTTACCCCTTATTACGATTGTCTTTGAATATGCAATAGGCAACGAGGGTAAATAATCGCATGATATACAAAATAAAAAATGGCAGAAATATCTGTGAAAAGTGTGATGTTTTTTCAAAATTTTAATCCGACTTTTTTACTAATAAAACAAGTTAACGCTTGTATAAATTCCACCCCTCATAAAACTGCCATATTTCTCATACATTTTTCAATTTCGATTCATAAGGAGTAAACTCCAAATAAAACATTTAAACACATACATACATTACATGTTTAGGCTTCCGTACCCAAAAGGTGCCAACACGATCCTATTACTAAGGCTCCACCGCCTCCTTCCGTCCGTTCATAGACACTTTAAAATGTTCACATGTTTACTACTAAGGCTGATATACTAACAAATAGTAGCACAATCAGCCTATAATGAACCCACTGCTGGGACTCAGGCCTCCTCTCTTCAAGAGGGTGTGGGCTTATAATCTACCACGTAGGCCCAGTGCGGGTTGGTAGATGTCACATGTTCTAACACTTTTGGTTCTAGGACATGCTGATTTTCACAAAACGGTGAAGGAAAAAATCGTAAAGAAACAACCAAATGATAAAAATAAAATAAAGTTAAAAATTTAAGGGAAAACTTGAAAATTAAAGAAAAAAAAAGGCGAAGGGTTCCGTAACACGGTATTTTTTTTTTTTTTTTAAACTTACTTTAGAAAAAAACATGGTTTCTTGTATGGTTTCATTATTCCTTTCTATCCCCACAGTATTAAATTATTTTTGTGTAAACAAGGACACAGTTCTCATTCGTTTGTATATTCATACCATAGACATTTTTGATTTAGTTTTTGTGATGTTTGTGTTAATATTTTATTTTATTCCTTAATTAATAAACAATAAAAAAAAATTGCGAATTTGACTTGACATAACTAGTCACAGCTTGCATATTTAATGGTAAAAACAACAGTACAATTATTTTCCGACACTTCTTTGTTAATACAATAAGCATCTACGTAAGTTTCTTCATATTTTAACTTGGGATTTTTGGAGAGATGCTCTACAGCAACATAAAAATGAAGTGGCTGTACTCTTAGCCTTTCAAGGTACTTTTTTTTAAAGTATGTACTAATTGAGTACATATTGTGTACAAAAGAATTATAAACTTATAAATGTAAAAACAGGTGATGGGGTTGCTGGGGAGCATGACGTCTGTATTGACTGTTTAGGGGTATGAGGAACAGGGTGTAAAGTTCACTCATCCCCCATAGAAAAGGGAGGATCTTCCGACCAGACGGGTGTCGTGTCTGGTGGGCAACTGCCCAGAGGTGGAAGTTGGGAGATTGTATATATGTCCATCGGGCGGTAAACTCTAATTACGCGATGCAGGATTTGTGTGACGTCAGGATGTTGTGTGACGTCAGGTCTATGATGCGTAGTTCGCATGTGGCGATTGTAGATGCCGCCACATCACTCCCCTTCGGAGACCGGAGGTCGATAGTGGGTTATAACATGCCGTATTCCGTATAACTGAATACGGAACGCTCAGTCTATTCTGTATGTCTATACTGATTCATACTAACATGTCAAGAATTTGAAGAAAATAATGCTATTGTTCTGGTTCTTTATTCGTTTGGTCTAAATCCACCTTAAATAATTATTTACGATGTTTAGTTTTTAGAGCTAACAAGACATAAAATATGTGCTCTCAAGTCCATATAATTTATGAAAGTTTTGGATTAGCGATCGAACAACTTTACACGCCATAAAAATGTGCTTTAAAATCTAATGCAGTTTAATAGATAGTTAACATTTGAAACCCTAGTAAAGTGAGAGAGGTCATACAAATATTAGGTTTGGTACATGTACTCTATTAAAGGAGTTTTTAGATGAGAAATCGATTCCAAACTAAAATAAAATTATTCTCTCTTACACCAAACATTATGAAATATGTATAATTTAATATGGAATATATATAATCAAAATACTAATAAGAATTTCATAATAATTACCTACATTATTACATAAAATAAAAATAACTAATATACTATACGTAATATGCAGAAACCTAATAATATATATGTAAACATAATTATACACCCAATTAAACACATCAAATAGTGTATAATAATATTGAATTGCTTAAATTGATACGTTTTGCCCTCTTCCTCTGTCCTAATCTTGCTAAGTTGACATATTTTCAAAGATATACCACCAATTAACACATTGGTGGTATATCTTTGAAAATATGTCAACTTTGGTAATATTTAATATGTTATGGATATTACTGGCGTACCTATTTGTGTGTACTCCACTTATGAGTTAAGGTTGCTCGAAATATTTTTTTTTAAATATATTTTTTGACTGAGGTCTAAAATACACAACATACATAAACTCACGCCTTCTGCCCATGAGAGGTAGGTAGAAACAACAGAACGTCACCTGCTTCATACTCCTTTTGCTTCGTTGACAATAAAATCTCTAGTCTAACATATCATAACACTTGAAATTCTCCAATCGTGCAGTCAGGTAAATGAATGATGCGTTAATTTGCCACGTTTCAGGCATTTACTACAACTGACAAACAATTACAGTTGTGATTTATGTTGGTAGTCAATTTGCTTCATTTTCATTCTTTTTTCCTATCGTGGTATAGTAATCTTATTCTAAACGCATCGTCTTCACATATAATTATATAATTAATGTATACAAAATATTGTAAAAACATTTTAAAAGAGTAACGGTGGAGTTTCTTGCCCATTCTTCTCCATACGAAAACTACCTTTTGGAAGGGGCGACTAGAATCAATTCTATTTTGTGTAAAATTGACGTTCAAAAGTGCCTTTTATGTGCCTAATTGAAATAAATTGTTTGACTTTGACTTTGCAAAACAATTCATTTCCCTAGATTTACCTAAATGTTTATTACGTATTAGCTGTTGACCGCGATTTCGTCTGCGATCCAGGATGAAAAGTAGCCTATGTCCTTCTCCAGGTCATGGTCTACCTAAATGCCAAATGTCATCCAAATCCGTTCTGCTGTTTTAGTGTGAAAGCGTAACAAACAAAAAAAACCCACTTTCGCATTTATAATATTACTAGCTATAGCCCGCGGCTTCGCCTGCGTAGAGGTCGGAAATTGTCCCACGGGAACCTACCTATATCCTTTGCGTTAATCCAGGTTATCAACGATCTGTGAGCGAAATTTCCTCCAAATCCGTTCAGCCGTTTTTACGTGATTGAGTAACAACATCCAAACATACAAACTTTCACATTTATAAAATTAGTAGGAAGTAGGATAGGATAAGAAGTAGGATAAAGTCCTAACTTTATCCTACTTCTTATCCTATCCTACTAATATTATAAATGTGAAAGTCATCCCTCCAGTCGTCAGTCATAAATGTGAGACATCATAATGTTCGACCGAATACGTTAACACTAACGGAAAAATTCCAGTTCTCTACAAATGACATTAGTCCCTTTGTTACCTTTCGACATGCGGATTGCGGAGTGACTGTAATAACTGGTTTAACGTTCGTACTCCAAATTGAGTTCCTTGCGGGTACATAACTTTAACATTAACATAATGGAGAACCCTTGTTTGTGTATTAAAACTAATTAGTTTGCTGTTATGTTTTAATCATGTTAAGGTTTTTGTATAACAAGAAATGTATGCCTTTTTTTTAAGGGTTCGAAATTATAATATAACTTCTCCCGCTCAGGGCGGAGCGGGAGGGCATGTCAGACTCTTACTGACTTAACCCCACCCGTGTTCCTTCAGTTGCCTGAACGTCAGGGGCCACGGTATCCCTTTCGGACTATCCCGCGACCTCGGCAGGCATCGGTCCTAGCAGACCCCTTCTGTTGTAAGAAATGTATGCCTACACTACACATTCTCTCTGCCGTTTATTGTTAGATTTATCCCCGGGTTCTGAAGTTCTATTTAACTCTGATGTTTAATTAAATCGAAATAATTTCTTTTGTAAAAGAATCCAAATTGAAATAATTTGTTTGTGAGACCGTCACAAAGACTTTTACAAACTTTATTTAAGTAATAGAAAAGCTGCTGAGCTGAATAAAAATAAATCGTTCGATAAAAAAAAAAAATGTTTTCGATTGACCTCTCAGCAACATTTTAAGGTTGATATTCTGAAGTTTTAGATCTTATTTATATATTTACGGTGCATGCCGCTCGTGTGGTCTTTGTTCTAGTTAGTGCTTATCACTAACTAAACAAAGGACATCATTTTTTTATTGTATTACTGGAACGTAAATTCCTTCTATTCGATCAAAAATTTTGTATCTTGAATTAATGATAGGAAGGTGACTATTTTACGTATGAAAGTAAAATTCACGAGGATTCTGTCATAAAAAAAAATCTGAAACATTGTCACTATAAAAAAAGATGATTTTTTTAAGTTCCCCCGGCAGAAAAAAAAAATTACAAAAAAAAAAAATACTCGAATACCACAAAAAATCGCGGAACATACATGGCGTATTTTCCGATACACCTGGCATTTCTTTTTATGAAGTCTCTATTTGGTCCACCCTGTATACTGTATTGTACACCAGATTATTCAGTACACTACAAAACATACAATGGGCGGGGCCTTATCGCTTACTGTGATCTCTTCCAGACAACCCTGCAATCTTATACATAACATAACATCACGGCTTGTTACCCCAAAGGGATAGGCAGAAGTGTACCTGTAGTAGGTACACCCACATTTCGACATCCATGTAATATGGGGCGAGCCTATTGCCATCAACCGGGCACAAATCCAGACTCCGGGCTGCTGCTGAGAAATTCTAGATGAGAAACACAACAACACTTTACCCAACCCGGGAATCGAACCCAGGACCTCGCTGTTTAGCAGTAGCGCTTGACGCTTGACGTGTCCACACGTCGGGTCCGGGTTCGCAACAAGTCAATCGCCATCCTGAGGATGCCTCGTTGAGAGGTGAAACACGTGTCGATTCCTTACAGGGTTCTTTATGACTCTTTGAGAACAGTTACGCGGATTAGGTTACTAAATATACGTCGTCTATTGTATTTTTTTAACAGTATTTGGCTAGTAAGTACTTCTAAAAATAAATCTATCACTTTCATACTCGGGCTGAATTGCTTCGGTAGACAAAAGATTTCAAGCAGAAGCACTTTCTGGCGTTAGCTAATAATTGTTACAAATTAAGGCGCTGCCAAGCAGAGACACCGTAAAACGTCGACTTTTCGTTGCTCTGTTTGTAAAAAATACAGTGTATAGTCTAGGGTATAAAAAAAGACTTATACAAAGATATTCAATAGAAATAATCTAGCAGCTTGAAAAAAAATTTCAAAAAATATCCTTTTTCGTCTCGAAATGCTTAATATTTTGAGCGACAACTATTCATTTTTTTTTAACTATAAAAAGAAAATTATTCAACTAAAGAAATATGTAAAAATGTTTTAACTCATTGAAAATTATTCAACTAAAGAAATATGTAAAAATGTTTTAACTCATTGGTGTATTTTTTTTAAAATCAAATTAGAACTGCAAAATATCTTTCATTTTATTGGCGGACACGACATTCAATCAAAATCAAACACATTGCCATTTTCAACCGTATTTGCATACCGCGATGCACTACTGTCGCTGCACTGCCTTCCATACCTAAAGATTTGCTTCTTACCGCGCCTTAAATTATAGCAATTTTATTCTTAACTAGCTGTGCCTACGGCTTCGCTCACGTCACTGTGTGTTCTATAAGCATTGTCAGATATGGGAACGCAAAGGCGTATATGAATTAAAGAAAATAATTTACATATGGCTAATAATTTAAATTATGTAGTTTATTTTGCAAATATAATAATATTTTTTTCTAACTGAACAGACAGCTGTGCCGCTGGGGAGTTTGTTGCGGTACTTATTCTTCCCAGCTAACGCACTAGGATGTGGTGAAGGGTGGGCGTTTTGGGGGACTGTCTTATGTAAGTTTGACGTTCGAAAAGTGCTGATTCTCAGCCTAGTTTGAATAAATGACTTTTGAATTTTGAAATAAATGCAATTTCTTCTGCGTCCCGACGGTTAAAATATTTCAAATTCAATAACCTTCATTGTAATTTCATTTGTTTGAGAACTCGATCAGCCATTTGAAGGCCAAAAGTGAGAATATGAAGCTATAAGAATTCCATAAGATCTCAATTTAAAAAAAAAAAAACTCTCAAACCCACCCACCACGGGAAGTGCTTGTAGCAATGACCAATATAGCCCGCAATAGCTCAACAGGTAAATGCAAGCCCACTTAAGAACACAGCAAGCCAGGCTTGCCTCGTGACCGTGACCTTTGCTACACTTTATAGCCTTCCCTTACCTAATAGGCTATATAACTCTATTGTTAAGACTTAGAGCTTTTACACACGGTTATTTTTTCTCAGCGATTCTAACGCGCGACTTCATTACGTCACTGGCCTTAAAGAAAGCAAGGCGCATTCGAACTTATTACAAAACAATATTTATCTTTAGAACCAGTTTTAAGCCAACGAGTTATTCAAAAATTTCGAATTTTATTCCGACAAAGTTAAAGTTTTAATTACAAAAACGGACAGTAAAATCGATTCTAAGTTATCTATTTTTTATTTAAAACTTTATACCTACCAGTTGGAACAAGGTTCGAAATACAAAAACTGGCCCGACGAAAAGACTAAAGTTGGAACTTATTTTGTAATTAAACGGTTTAAGTTTTAGATTGAGACAGTCACACAGGTATGGGTGACAAAGAATCACACAGGCATGAGTGATAAAGAGCCAAACTCTTTCTAAAATTTGGCTATAATATTGCGTTTACCAACTATATTACTTCTGCGTTGCGATTGAATCGCGACCAAAATGCTTCCGTCTATACCTGCTCTTAACCTGGGACATTAATCTACTAAATAATTTATGCTGCAAATTATTTTTGTAAGTATAATTAATTTTGCTTACAAGCTTTGAAAGTATTTTTAATGGTGGTAGGAAGTGTTTTAGTAGAAATGTTATGTTGCTTTTGAGTTCCGTTGTAAAATAGTATCTACCTTACTTGGTGCCTGATAGATTGCAGTAATTTCTCGTGGTTTCTTGAAGAAAGAGCTACTTAGTCTTGTTCTTCTTAGCTCGTAGTTACTACTGACTAAGCGCTTTACTTAAAGATGTTGTTACCTTTAGTAAATAAGCAACTAATCTGCGTTCGCAATTTATTTGCCAAACATGTAAACAAACACGAGCTTTCCACTTTGACAAATATCAACTTTATGATAGTGTAAATAAAGTTGATTTTAGACCGATTAGTACTGTTGAAAAAGTCATAAAAAATATGAAGTTGTAGCGCAAACTGGACCTTATATGTAGGCTTTACAGTTTTTTTTCCTAAAACTCGTGTTTGTTTACATGTTAGAATTGCGAACGCAGATTACACGAGACTATTTTTGATGTAGGAAGCAATTACGAACTAGCCAATTAAGCGTTAGTAAAGTCGCGTCGTGTACGAACTTCCACTGAAATTGTAGTTCTGTGACATTTTTGCTACTCTTTGGTGATTTAATGTCGTGATGGCCCAGTGGTTAAGGCTTTCCCCAACCTCGTGTATGTGACGCGATAGCCTCATACTCGAGGCTGTTCGAGAAAGAGATGACAATACCGAAGTAGCGACAGTATTCACTATGGCCGCGTAATCTGGGTTCTCGTTGACGTCCAGTTCATTTTGCGGTGGACAAACAGTGAAAGGCCCATCGTCTTTAGTGCTTTTGTGTAGATTCTAACATCGCACAAGTAACTGCACACAATTCGAAACTAAACTCAGTTGTTTTTAAAGTAGCCCTCGAAAGCTAATCTTCCAGATACAGATTTTTATTTAACTTTTTGTTATTCTATTGATCGTTATCAATTTCAGAGTTCTTTCATTTGCATATTCTTTTTACATCAAAGGGAATTTTATTAAAATATTCATTTTGTCTGAAAAGTTTGTTGCCAGCAATTTATTTGAGGCATTTCTTTGTATTGATGTAAAACGAATAAAAAAATCACGAGCTGTATTTCAAGCTTCAATCAAAATTATTGAATTATGACCTGATCGATGCAGCCTATGAGCAGGATATGTCAGCAATTGTTTGTTTGGCTTACAACAATATATTTTTTGTACATGTTATTGTGTGGCAAACCAACCTCATCTAGTTTTTAAAATATAACTGAAGTGTAAATGTGTTTCTACAAACCTATTTACAGAAAAAAAAAAATTATCTTTATCACGCAGGTGGCCCATCTTATTAATTAATTATTTATAGGTTATTAAAATGGTACAACACCCAATCTACCTAGCCTTTTCGCAACTATGTTGGGGTCGGCTTCCATTCTAACCGGATGCAGCTGAATACCAGTATTTTACATGAAGCGACTGCCTATCTGACCTCCACAACTTAGTTACTGGGTAACACGGTAAGACTCCCCTTGGTAAGACTGTTTGTCACACTTTCGGGCTTCTGACTACCCGTAACGACTGTCACGATCTACAAATGATAGCCGGGATCACGGCTCAACGTGCTTTCCGAGGCACGGAGGAGTCTTAGTATGTAAAGATTGTCACACATCCACGGACCAACCCCGGCAAGCGTAGCTTAACCCGATCGATTACGTAGCCACAAGCCTCTCGCTCAAGACCTCTTCTCACCTCCAATGAGCTAAACCCGGTCCAAGTCAAGGAAGGGATAGTTGGTAGGGTACATATAGGAAAAGAAATGGTATAATCTTCCTTTCCTTCTCATAGTACTCCCTTCAATAAAAAAATAAAATACCACAGGCATCACAGATGCGTGGCCAATTCAGAGACAAATCTGAAGATATCTGGGAATATCTCAAGTGCCTGTTATTAGACTTGCAACCCTCTAACCAGACAACAGCGACGCTGCTTGGCGACAGATGATTAAATTATAGTAATTTACTTCATAGGACGATCGCCTTCACAAAGAGATCTACATCTCTGTAATTATAAAACGGGTTGATAGTAGGCAATCCGTTTTATAATCATAATTTTCTTTCAAATATTTTCTGAAGAAGCAACCTATTTATAAACAGAACACGTCGCTGAAAATATGTCACGTCTCAGGAAAATTAATTAACTGAAGAATTTGTGATTCAAACAGACGTCAAATTGTTTAAAGTTTCTTCCTCACAATATAACACAGTTCTCTAAGATTTTCCGAAATCCGGGAATATTTTTCCGTGACTTATTTAATTGCTATAATGTAATTAAATTTGTAAAGTGTTTCACAAATCTTTATTTCCGTTGAATTTTTATATTTTTAGTAAAATCGACAACAATCTACACTAGAAGGCGTATAGACATATTTTGTTAGAAAAGAGGATGTCATATTGTAGTAGCTTATTTATAAAGTAACTTAATTGTGTACCTAAATCTGGCCAATTTTGTTTTTTTTTTCATTTTTGTTTTTCAACTTGAGTCATTTTCTGTGCAAATGACAACAGTAATTCATTATCAGATGTTATTGACGTCTAAATTTGCTACGTAGTTTCGTAGCAAGCGCGTAGCAACATGACATCATTGCTACGCGGCCTATGCTGCTGTAGCAAAAAACCGAACCGCTACTGCCTACGCGTCAAATCACATCACTTTTCTTAAAACATTCTGAAGTCTGAACCGATTTCAACGAATAATATTGTGGTGATTTCGATCGGGAAATTAAGCAGACGTCGTGACAACATTTTATACGACTTAACTTCTGAGTTTCCCTAGAAATTATTACATCTAAAGTTATATATAATAGCTATTCTACATGAGCAATATGAGTATAGTAACTACCAAAGTAATACCAGTGCCACAATATCGCATACTAATGTTGGGATTACCGGCGGCCTAACGGAATACCACAACATAGCTGGGCCTCGAGCAGCCTACCAGCCAATATGACTACAATTTCACGGATAATTCGACGCGAGACTCAAATTGCGTTTCAGAGCCTTGTTTCAAGCAGTAACAATGTTGTGAATGATAGAGAGATTTGACAACTAGGACTTATTGTTAGCTATTACATGATGATAATGTATGGAAATCATAGTATTATATTTCCAACATTGAGAACGCACCTTTTAAAATATCAGGCAAGAAATAAAAAGTAACATAACATCACGCCTGTATCCCCCGAAGGGTTAGGCAGAGGTGTACCTACACATCCACATTTCACCAGTTATGTTTAAGTCCCATGTAGTAGGGGGCGAGCCTATTGCCATCAACCGGGCACAAATCCAGACTCCTGGTTGCTACTGAGAAATTCCAGATGGAAAAACCCAATAACACTTTGCCCGACCCGGGAATCGAACCCAGGACCTCATGCTCAGCAGTAGCGTTTGCGACCACTGGACCAATGACGCTGTATAAAAAGTAAGTGACTGGAATATCGAAATAATCAAATTTTAGTTGTTAAGCTCTTTCTTGCTGTGATTATGTCCGTTTTAGATTCTTCCATATTACAAAATCACATAATTAGACATCATTAGGAGGGTTAATATTAGCCTAACTCACTGTTATAATTTCACGGTTAAATATTCAAAATACACAACAACATTCACCTTGTTTTTTCCAAGAACGAAGTCAGACTACGACCCTAACCATCATCTATTACAAAATAGATAAATACAGTCTACCTAAGTTACTGAAACTCAAATAAAAGCCTCCAATACCCGCTTAAAATCAAACAAACCAATGTTTGCACCAATTTACACACAAACCCGCATTCAAAACTCTAAAGCGGGAGAAAGCTAAACAAAACGTAGTAATTACTATTAACAATGACACTAATCACTTAAAATGTCGCCAACAAACAATTTTCATAAACTAAATGGTGATTAACATGCCCATACAACCTCCAATTAAACGATGGGTGAGAATAGAACCTCGCTGTACCTACTTACACTGTATCCATACTATTAAACGAGCAATATTTGTATATACAACGGAGGAGGTATGTGTCTCTTTCGTTTTTATCAGCCATATTTTAACTACTGTGGGCGTACTGTGGGTAGTGTTGGTTATTGCGCAATAGAAAACCGTTTGCAGTTCAGATCAAATTATAATTTACGATCAAATTAATCACACTAGCAATTCACATACTGTAGGTTTACGACACAACTATTCGGAGGGCGCGACATTTTCTAAACGTCTTCAGTGCTTGACCGCCAGCCACCCACCAAGTCTGCATAGCTTCGGCTGGTCCGAGCGTTATGTTGTAGACTCTGCTGAACGCCGCTAGGTAGCGCTGGCTTCCTGATTAGTCAGCTCAGTAACATATTTCCGACATATATGTATATATTTGTAATCAAGTTCTCGAAAACGGCTCTAACGATTTCGATGAAAGTTGCAATTAAGGCTTTATGGGGGCGAAAAATCGATCTAGCTAGGTCTCATATCTGGGAAAATTTGTTTTCTGCGTATTTTCACCCGAGCGGTCGACTAAAGTTTTGAACAAGATGGCTACCTTAGAATAATGACATGGCAGCATGGAATTAGTTGGTACCTACTATCATGGCAGCATGTAATTAGTAAGTACTATACATGGAATTAGTATGAACCATCCTATACTATTAAATGAGCATTGTTTATTTTCACCAGAGCAGAGCTCGGTGGCCCAGGTACTAAGGCATAGCGCGCAAAAAAAAACGCACCGCAAATCACCGCACCGCAGTTGCGGTGCGTTTTTTTTTACCGCAGTGCGCGCGCTTCTCATATATTTCATACTTCATGGATTTTGCGATAGCAAAAAGCACCGTAGTGCGCGCTAAGCCTGACATTACTACTTTGAGACAGGCAGGTCAACGGCAAACAGTCGATTGTAACCAAATGAAACACTGCACCATGGTTTATAACTTTATATTTTAATTAAACAAGCCAACCGACACTTAATTCAGAATAATTTTAATAATTTTAATGCGGGCATGATAATTATTGTTGTGTAATTTAACATACAGCACATTAACTTACCTGTATAAACCTGATGTATTTACCAAATCAACGCAACCATATAATTCCCATATTTATTGTTGAAAGTTGATTTGAGCAGAATTTAATTTGGTATCGTGTTGTTGCTATTTCTTCGTTAAAGGCTCACATACATTCGAAACCATAATCATTTTTTTGCAATGCATAATCAGTCTAGAAAGTTCTCACTCCTGGGACATACCTCCAGGCCTCCTCGCTGTGAGAGGAAGTGGGCTGTAATCTACCACACGGGCACAGTGCGGGTTGGTAGATGTCACATGTCTTCGAATTTTTGGTTTTAGGACATGCCGGATTCCTCACGAATTCCTAATGAAATAATTTCAAAAAGTCAAGCGCCTGCCTGGGCCCACGACCTATACAACTCGTAAGTCGGGGCCGTTACCACTGGGCCACCACTGGTCTCTGCATTTTTGCAATAATTGAACAAAATGGTAATAGTTAATTGATTCAGGTGTGACTCTGCTCTCGACGCTTGACGTGTCCACACGTCGGGTCCGGGTTCGCAACAAGTCAATCGTCATCCTGAGGATGCCTCGTTGAGACGTGAAACACGTGTCGATTTCTTACAGGGTTCTTTATGATTCTTTAATAACAGTTAAGCGGATTAGGTTACTAAATATAATTCGTCTCTTGTAATTTAAAATGTCAATTTACAAACATGCATAAAACTGCCTCGATGGTCTAGTGGTCGCAAGTGCTACTGCTGAGCTTGAGGTCCTGGGTTCGATTCCCAGGTCGGGTAAAGTGTTATTGGGTTTTACTATCTGGAATTTCTCAGTAGCAGCCTGGAGCCTGGTTGATAATAGTAGGCTCGCCTCCTTTACATGGGACTTGAATATAATTGGCGAAATGTGGGTGTACTATAGGTACACCTCTGCCTTACCCTTCGGGGAAATAAAACGTGATCTTATGTTATGTAAATAAAGTTGTTACATATCGAGTTTGGGTAATTGTAAGTTGGCAAAGTCAGGGATGTTAATTTTTTATCAAATTGACTACCAACTTATTCAAATAACAACTGTCATTCTTTGAGGGGCTCGTGGCTGAATAATAACAGTCACACGGGATGGTCAAAGGTGAAGCCACGCTTGCCGAAGTTGGTTCGTGGATCGGGTACCACCATAACATATCAAGACACTTCCAATCGAGCCACTTAATGAAGATTTTGAACACTAGCACAGATTAATCACAGATTGGACAATCCGCAAAATCATTTAAATAAAAAGCGACTCTTGCTACGACACAATAAAGTGCAATTCGGGTCGCACAGCGCTAATCACCTACAGTTATATTCACCTAGAAGTCACCTCTCTTTCTATCGCGTGACTCTTAGATCTCCTGACTATGTTACACTCACTGAATTGGCCCAGCAACACGGGCCCGCCGCGTACTTGTAGCTTCATACCTAAACTGCAGAGTCTCCCATCTGTATTAATCTGTGCCACTAGCAAGCATATCTTGCAGAATCTATATCTACTATGTTATCAGACTATAGTCAGTAGTAGTGCTAGAGGCGGCATTGTCAACGCTTTCCATTCAATTTTTTTTTTTATTGTTTATCTCATGTGTTTTACAAGATCTTAATAATAGTTACAAAGTATACATCGTACAACACTTACAAACCAAGCGTGTCACTATTTACTCGCATTACGACACAAATGACGTAGAGAACCTGATGGCGTTGAAGGCGGTCTGCGACAGAAGTTGTGGGCCGCACCTTCAGCGCCAGAAATTGTATTTCTTCTATCGTCTACCCTGCTGGGCCGGCGAGACGATTCCGTGCTCTGTGTCAGGCAACTTGCAACTGGGTGTAGGACTACCATTTCAAAAACTGGATATTTGCCCAAAAGTCCGGATAAAAAGCCGGACATTTGGCAAAAAGTTTGGAAAAACGCCGGACATTTACTAATGTTCTAATTAAGTACCCTTATGTCGAGAAGTCTAGACAAAAAACAAGGCTGGACAAAGTCCGGACGGTGGGGTCAGGACAAATCCGAATTGATGACAACCCTACCTGTGTCCAACTCAAATCACGTAATTGAAAGTTCTACTGACTGTCTCAGCACTTTCAATAGTGTTTTGGTTAAACATTCTGCTCTCAACGGAGTACATTGGGTAATAGAGACAGTATTATTAATTATAAGTAGTAAAATTGACTGCATCATCCAGGATTAAAAGTAGCATTTATACTTCTCCAGGTCCTAGGCTACATATCTGTCAAATTTCACAAGGATCGGTTCAGTGGTTTACGCGTGAGTAGGTAACAGACAGACAGACGGACAGAGTTATTTTCACGTTATAATATTAAATTATTTACTTATGAATTTAATATTTATAAGTGATCAATCCACGTTTACGTCACTACATACCTAATATTTTCAATGAATATTATTATATGAAAAGGTTCAAAACGTGACTATGAAAAACAAAACATTGTTTCGCAACGCGTGACGTCATCCGTCGTACGATTTTAATACGTATTTAAAGTTTACATGAAAGTCAAATCGTAGGTCGAATAACATTGCATTGAATTATGAAAATATATTAGTCTTCTTCTTCGTGTTGCTGGCACGACAGTTATTAATATTTTGTTGGTACATTATTATTTCAACTTTCAGTTACACGCTCAAAACTCGTGTCTTAAATGTTTATTTATTAAGGCTTATCAACTAAACACATAGACAGCATTAACTAAAAGTCTTTGTCATAATATAAATCCCGCATGTATCTAAATTACAATTAATTTAGCTTACTAAAACATTATTAAAAAAAGGATATAGTAGAATAGTAGAATGAATACACCATGACATTTTATTCGCCTTACAAAAGCAGCCCACTTCATGTATCCAATGACTACTAAACAGCTTTCGTCGGCACGTTAACGAAATAAAAGTTTTTTTTTTTTTTCGTGTTTCTACAGGTCCTCAAAGGAAGGCTCATCAATAAATCTAATTCAAAATCCAGTTGCACCATCAATCACAAAAATATTTAACGATAAACGTATTTGAAATATCACTCTAGTCGCTATTATTTTTTGCCAGACACAAAACGATGTAGTTTTAGCGTTAAATGTGCTTTGCGATTTGTGGTGCAAGTCTGCAAAATAGCAATTTTCAATCCGTAGAAAAGAGACTTCTTGACAAGAAAGATTAAATTGAAATAGCCTTTCAGTAATTTGTGGTTGAACTGTTATTGACTTACGAAGTTAGCAGAAATTCAAAATATTTACAGTTAACTGGTAATGTTTGGCGGCTATTTGCAATTGACTCATCTTAATTATCGCTGGAGGCTGTTGCTACCGATTTGTGAAACTTTCAGTATTTAACCTAAACAGACTAAACTGCTGTTTACTTATGTAATAATGTTAGAGCGAGATCAAAGATAGTTTATAGTGTTGTGTAACTAATGTTTTTAATATTCGTAATGATTTTGAAAAGTTCACTTCGAACGAAATTCAAATGGTCGCACAACATTTATGCATGCCGCGAACACGTGACGTCAATTCTAACGATTTAAAATTGAAAATACTCGTTTCGCACATAATATTTCATCATCATCATCATTTCATCCGAAAGACGTCCACTCCTGGACATAGGCGTCCCCCAAGCACCGCTACTTCGACCGATTCTGTGTTCTATAATATTTACTTAGGGCGAATTTCACCGATGAAACTGAACGTAATCAGCACAATCCAAATCGCGTTCGAGACCTGTCATTGTCAATATTCCTCGAAAATGTTGACACTGACAGCTTTTGAACTTTTTATGTACTTTTATTAATCAGGCCATCAGCACCATTATACGAAGTGTTTGCTATATTGCCTTAAAATGTTATCATGAATATTTTTTTTATTATTATGAAGGAATATAATATATTGTTAATGTCAGTGACCGGCATAATCCTTACTATATCTACCTATTATCTATTAATATTAATATATTATTATAAATGTGAAAGTGAGTTTGTTTGTTATGCTTTCACGCTAAAACGGCTGAACGATTTGTATGAAATTTGACACATCGGTAGACCATAACCTCGGTAAGGACATAGGATACTTTTTATTTCAATATTCTCCCGGGATCAGGACTTATGCGGGTGAAACCATGGGGCGCAGCTAGTGTTATTATAAAAGTAAATTATAAAGCAATCTTTGACTTCCGAGAAGAGTTTGCTTTGTTGTTCGGGGTACTATTTGATCGTCACAAAAACAGAATTATGTTTTCTCGAAAAATTAAGAGGAATTTCCGAGAAGGTTGGTCTGTTATTGTCCTTATCTTAAAAAAACCAGAAGCGACCTTGTTCGTTCATTTGTAATTTTTTCCTGATATTCCAGAACAACCCAATTTTCCTTATATTTTATAAGGAAAATTGTTCTGGATTGTCAGGAAATCGCATCTGTTAATTTTTTCGACTTTTGCGACCGAAAAGTACAAAATTAAGTAATATTTGCTCTTTTCATCTTATAAATAAAGATAAAAATATATTTATCGCATAACTGTGTACATCAGTTCTTATTTTAAACGAAAACAAATTCAGGCTCAGCAGTCTACCCATGTCAGATATGCAAAAGTAAAAAAAAAATCTTCATATCAAACAGAAAATGTTATCTTTAAAATTTTACCTCTCTTAGTACATAAGTATCAGATAGCGCAGCAAGGTTTCAGATTTCAAAACAAAAATATCAAAGAAACATTCCTTTCAACATCAACAAACAACATAAACTATCATAAATAAATCGAGTTAACTTTGCAATCGGTTGCTGACTCATTATAATACCAACTTTCTACGTCAGCTTGAAACTTTTCGATCTATCGCTATCTTGTTTATAGCATCGCGTCGTTCGCCATCGATCGAAATCGCAGTAGTGGGATAGCATTTAAGTAAACAAGGGTTGTTTGTGGACAGTCTGTAAGCAATACGTGTGGTGTCGTCTTTCTGTGGTTTACTGGTATACCTATCTATACTTTAGTAACTGCCATTCACAACCTAAAATCGCGCTTGTATTCCGCAAAAGGTAAGGTATAATGTATTTCATGTTTTAAGTTCCAACCGTAGACTTCGAGATATGGACTGAGCGTTCTGTATTCAGTTTTGCAGTCAATACGGACCGAAAACTACGAGACAGACAAAACGAATATGCTGCCAGTAAGTTTCTTTCTAGAATTCAGATTTTGAATAAACTATTGAATTTTACAATTAGTCAATAATTCATATTCTTTTAGAGGCTTGCAGAAAAGTGACTGGTATTGGCCGCACATTCGCTTTGTCTCTTTCTAGAAAGTGGTCACATTTGTGAGGCTAACGCTCAGTTCATTCTCTATGTCTATGGTTTCACCCACAGAGCACGGAGACACCTCGGTGGCCGCTGGTAGAGACGGCACTGTCATCAGTTTCCTATACTCTGTGATCCCAAATCATACCTAACTTTTTTGCAGTGAGCAGCATTTAGCCTCAGCGCGTACTGCGGTGCGGTGACTTGCGATGCGTTTTTTTCCGCAGTGCGCGCGCTTCTACTGTGTTTCACAGATTTTGCGGTAGCACTTTTATGAAATTGGAAAGGTATCCTTTCCAATTTCACAAAAGTCAAAATACTCAGAACTCACTACTAAGTACCCGAGCCCCCCGTCATGGTCAAAGCATTCACCAGTTCCGCTTGGAATCACAACGTTTACATTGTGACACCGACGGAGTAAACAGCTAACATGCTGTATTTGTTCGCGCACCCGTCCGTCGACACACTAATGGTTGCTCGCATTTGATGTGGGGTCCAAGTGTTCACTGAGAATAGGCGTTCCGGGAAACCAGTATGTGTCACGTTACATACTATTAAATAAGAAATGTGTAGGAGTTACTCGGAATTTGGTGCCTTTGCAACTCCCTTTCACGTCTGTGTCCCACCAGTGGAAACTTTATAGATTAATCATGCTAAATGTGTAGGAATTACCCGGAATTCAATGCATAGTATTGAATGATACTCTTATGTCGATAACTTAAACTGTATGTGTTGTTTAACTTAAATAAAATAAATACTGTTATTTTAGTAGTAATTCCGCTTATTCAAAAAGGTCGCGTAACTCGACTACCCCTTTTGTGGTTCCGGGTAACCTCTGGGCTGTATCCGCCCACACGGGCTTAAGTTATGTAATTTAATGCTTATTATCATTATACTGCTTTTATGGTCTAATTGAGACTGTTTTGCGTGGAGTTCGAAAATCATATCGGTCAAAGTGATATTAGGAGTTTCACAATACCAGCCTATATTTACGCCCGGTTGGCAATCCGATTGTTTCTAGGACTATTTACGAGTGCGCGTCTCCCTTTTAAGGAAATTTCTCGCCGACTGGTCGACACTTCACGTGACCAGAGAGCTGGCTTGTTCTTTGGCCAAAGAATTAGCAGTGCCAATCAACGTGGCAATGCTGCCAGTCTGCTGGGAACGTTTCCAGAAGACAGCGATGCGAACGAGTACTTTGTCGCCTAAGTGTCCTTTTAGTTTTGTATTTATTAGTATAGATAGTTAGTCATTTAATTTTGTACCTAGTGTAAATAGTTAGTTGTGGTTAATATTGTAAAAAAAAATACGAATTAAATGTGGGTATACCTACTTTGCATAGTAGAAAAAAAAAGCGCAAAAAGCTAGGCAGATGTACACATTTGCATCATTCATTTGCCTAGCTTTTTGCGCTTTTTTTACAGACGTGATGTTTTGTTATGGTAATTTACATAAATTAAATAAAAACAGTGTCGGTGTAAGCAATAAATAGACTTTTTACCTTTGATTTCTGCAAGTGGTATTGTGGCGGCATCTACATCGCTACATGCGAACTACGCCTCAAAGACCTGACGTCTCATAACATCCTGACGTCACACAAATCCTGCATCGCGCAATTAGAGTTTACCGCGCGATGGACATATATACAAGTTCCCGACTCCAACCTCTGGGCAGTTGCCCGCCAGAGACGACACCCGTCTGGTCGGAGGATCCTCCCTTTTCTATGGTGGATGAGTGAAGTTTACACCCTGTTCCTCATACCTCTAAAGTATTTATTATGTACTTAAATTAAATGGGATCGCTAGCAGTTAGCCCACAAACGAAAGACGAAAGTATCGGATCTATATCGTAAAACATAAAACGCTTTTACTCGAAAGTACCAAATAGTACGGATTTCTTTCACACTCGGATATGTTTGCAACTCTTTTAGCAACATAACTTTGAAACAGCCTCTATTATCTTCGGCATCATTGTGAATTATTGTTTAACAACTTTTACAGGTAAATAAGGCCGCACGTCCGCGTTGGTGGTGATAGGGATGAAGACAAAAAAAAATTTTTTTTTCTCACGTAGATTATTAAAAAATATTGGACACGAATTTTTAATTTTTTTACGTAACTAAAAGATTATGGCGATACATTGAGTTAAAATGTGGCATGATGTCACGCCGTGCTAGATTTTATACTGAATTATGATGTAGGTAGCCTCCACTCCCCAACATTAATGAGTTTTACAATGCATTTCCTTTAGTTTTTCAAGCAGTCAATTTGTGCAGAAAGAGTCACTTTTTTCACTAGTGCTTTTTACGTTCCTGTTTTTTTTTTTTTGAGGCCATCGTTGGCCCGTCTCAGAGATTTTACTATTTGAGAAAAGTTTTACAAATCAGATGAAGATGATAACGATGTCGATGGCGATGGCGATGGCAATGGCGATTATGACGATGGTCAAAATAAAAGTCAGAGTCAAAAGTCGACGTCAAAGTCAAAGTCGAAGTCGAAGTGGAAGTCAAAGTCATGAATGTTGTTTAATAATAAAATATAATGTTATATGTTACACATCATGGGCGATTACCGTAAGGCTCGCTCGTTTTTTTTTTTCCTCGCACAATTCATAGTAAAACGTTGTATGATACACGTACGTGCGTAAGATGTGGTATAGTAATATTTATTTTTATTTTTAGATGCATCGTCTTCACATATAATTATATAACTAATGTACATACAAAATATTGTAAAACATTTTAAAAGAGTAACGGTGGAGTTTCTTGCCCATTCTTCTCCATACGAAAACTACCTTTTGGAAGGGGCGACTAGAATCAATTTTTTTTTTTTAATTTTTGACGTTCAAAAGTGCCTTGCAAGGGCCTATTTGGAATAAATGATTTCAAATTCAAAATTCAAAATTCAAATTCAAAATTCAAATTCAAAATTCAAAATTCAAAATTCAAATTCATAATTCAAAATTCAAAATTCAAATTCAAATTCAAAATTCAAATTCAAAATTCAAATTCAAATTCAAAATTCAAAATTCAAATTCAAAATTCAAAATTCAAATCCAAAATTCAAATTCAAAATCATTTATTTGCAAATATGGGTAAACAGTGTGTAGATGTTTTACATTCATGTAATAATTATATATCACAGTCTTAGTATCACCATATTTTACCTTTCGGTATGCAAAGTACGTTAAAAGAAAAACACAGAATTAATAAAAACTAAACAGAATAAATTTGACTTTGACTTTGATTTCCGACTCGTGTTGGAAATCACCTACCTTCCGCACTTGTAGCATAAATAACTATTATCTAAGTAATTTTTAATTAATATGATAAAGCAAAAAATATGAGCCTAATATTTTTTTTATTATCTGACTGACGAGCTAAATATAATTTCTTTTTTTTACCCTGTAATTTATCCCTATTAGCCTGGAGCTGGCCTAGCGTAGTACGGAGTTTCAAGAGAATGAGAGGCTATCTTATACAGGTTTTCTAACCACTGACATGCGGCCATGACTAGTGTGTATGAAAAAGAATATGAACGTGGATGAAGCCAAGCAATCAAGGAGGTACGTAAAGATCTTAGCTGGAGCGTTCTGTAGTGTCTTCCAACCCCAATGGGAAAATGTCTTGAATTTATTTGTGTATACAGGGTGGCAGGGACATCGACGCGAAGCCGGCTACAAAACAAAATAAAACCGGCTACTAAAAAAAAATCAGCTGCTCCATACATTTTGACCGCGTAGGTATTGCACTTTTCTATGAAACAGCTGATTATTTTTTTAATAACCGACGAAAAATTTCAACGCAGTTGGGTTCAGAATCATTTACTGAATCCATGGTAACCAGCTTCGCGTCGATGTCCCTGACACCCCGTATAGTTGGAGTGCCACAAGGATCCATTTTTGGCCCAGTGCTATACACTTTGCACACGTCCGATCTACCACAAGCACAGATGATTCACTCCGCAAAATCATTTAAATAAAAAGCGACTCTTGCTACCACACAATAAAGTGCAATTTAAGTCACACAGCGTTAATTACCTACAGTTATATTCAGCTAGAAGTTGCCTCTCCTTCTATCGCGTAACTCTTATATCTTCTGACTAAGTTACGCCCATTGAATTCGACAAGTTAAGCTCACCGCGTACCGACTTGTAGCTTTATACCTAAAATGCGAAGTGAAACATCTGTATTCATATCCATATCTGTGCCATAGAGTGACAATGTTACAGGAGTGACATATGCAAAGTATATACACGATTCATTTTAAATCGTTCTGGAGCCGAAACACAGTGACTCCAGACGATTAATAGGTACTATTAGCATTGTTATTGTTTTTTTAAGTAATAAATTTCTAACTTCTATATTATCTAATATAGAAGTTAGAAATTTATTACTTTTATTCTGTCATTCGAGTTAAATCTTAGTAGCGCTTCCACTATTTCATTCATAAACGCAAGATCGTACGCGATCCGCTCGGTGATGACGTAGCGCGGCACAGCTGTGCGTGTGCGAGTCAGTTGACAGCGCGGTCGCGGTGGGTCAACGGACGTTGGGCGAATAACCGGCTGCAAGTAAGTACCTGCAAGTAGGTATTTCATTTCTGGTACGATAGGTTGGTGTAAGTTCATCCACCTCCGTTATCTCTCGTTTGTATCGGAAGCACGGCACGGTGTTTACCACTATCACATGTCCTCGTAAACGAGAGAAACTAATTGAAATTTCATTCTCCACTCTCGCATCCCGAAATCACTAGTACTCGTACCTTTTCAACTAGACATGACGAGTACGCTTGGGAGTTGTATTTAAGGCCTTGAATCGAGTATCGACCATTCGAGCGAATAGGTACTTAATAAGCATACCTACCTACCATAATTATGATAAATAAAAAGAATACTGCCTAAACCAATTTTTATGCGACAATGCTTGCTTGCGGCCGCGGCGCGGCGGCTTCTACAAAGGCAGGCAATGTAAACAAAAAAAAAAATCGTTTCATCTGTCGAATAGAGTTCATTATAAGTTGGTGGTGCCCTTTTCTATGAAAATATTGGACCGAATTAAGACCTTATTTTTATACACTTAACCGCGGAATTCGGTTGTGCATCCTTTTGAAGTCCGGTTGGACACTTCTCAGAATAATTTTAGTAAACTGCGTACCTACTTAACTTGTACCTACTTAGTTTGGTGAAATTTCTATTTGTTACCGTTTACGGTTAAGAAATAAAGTCTGAATTCGCTTTTCGTATTTTTATTTGTGTACCTATTTATCTATTGCGTGTGTTTTTATGCTGTCTGATCGATGAATGGATTTTTCAATGGGTACCGTTCGCAAGTGTTGCCGTTCGTCGATACGTTTTACACACATATGCATTGATCGCAACGAAGCGTTACTTCGAGTTCTCATTATTTCACAAAAAAAACAATAAATTAAATTTTTCGTGTTTTTTTAAATTGTAATTTATTGAAAATAATAGTCCCAATCGTTTCGAGTTCAATGATCGAGTTTATGGCTTTTCCAGAACGAGTTAAAATTAAACGTGTATATTTTGGAAATGGACAGTTGCACATAACGGACATTACAGATTTTCTCAAAGGGGATTTTGCTCTGGACGCCACAATGACTTTAAGTCATCTACTCATAGTCTACCGACTTATTACAAGATAACAAAAAAAATGTGAATGTATGTATCTAACCTATCGTTATAACTACCATTATTTACCTATAAATTCAGTGTTTTCAATACTAGATTCATATAGTTACTACAAGCGAAAATATTCGGTATACCCCCAACTAGCAAAATTATCTATCAAAGTTAGTACATCTATAATCGAAACTTTAGCACCATATTTGGCTTTAATATTTAATTTGTGTGTGCACCAAGGAGTCTTTCCGGATTTAAAGAAATTCAGTAAGGTAATACCACTTTTTAAATCTGGGGACAGTAAAGACACCAACAATTATAGACCAGTATCCGTGTTGCCGGTATTCAGCAAGGTGTTCGAAAAGGTAATGCTCAATCAAATCCTTAATAATTTTAACACCAACCATATTTTACACGATCAGCAATATGGGTTCACCAAAGGACGTTGTGAGACTGACGCCGGTGTCACCTTATTAAAACAAATATTTACAGCGTGGGCGGAGGCCCAAGATGCCATAGGAATTTTTGTGACCTGTCCAAAGCATTTGACTGCGTAATTCTTGAAACCTTACTCTTGAAACTTAAGCATTACGGACTAGGTAGACTTGCGCTTAGTTTGATAAAATCTTATTTAATTGATAGACAACAGCAAGTACAAATTTATGGAATCCATTCACTCGGTTTAAAAGTAAAAATGGGTGTTCCACAAGGCTCGATATTGGGTCCTTTCCTCTTTTTAGTTTATATTAATGATCTACCCCATTTATTAAAAAACCAACCACAAATGGTGTTATTTGCTGACGATACTTCTCAAATTTTTAAGATACATAGACGTGGATCAAATCTTGATGACGTAAATAACGCCCTACTACAAGTCCAAAATTGGTTCACTGCTAATAATTTAGTATTAAATGGGAAAAAAACTAAATGCATAAGATTTGCTTTACCGAATGTTAAAAGTCGTGATTGTGACATAGTATTGAACAGGGAGAAATTAGAATTCGTCGATAAAACAATTTTGTTGGGGATCACGCTCGACTCAAAGCTGCAATGGGGTCCTCATTTAATATCTCTTGCAGGACGCCTAAGTTCAGCAGCATATGCTGTGAGAAAAATCCATCAATTTACTGACGTAGATACCGCGAGGCTAGTCTATTTCAGTTACTTTCATTATGTTTTACGGTATTCTACTATGGGGACGGGCTGCAGATATCGAGTCTATTTTTATTCTGCAGAAAAGAGCCATCAGAGCAATATATGGTCTCCGCAGATGCGATTCTCTAAGGGAACTGTTTAAAAATATTAACATCATGACGGTACCTTGTCAATATATCTATGAAAACATCATGTACGTTAGAAAAAATCTAACTAAGTCTTTTCAGTAAAAGAGGTGATAGACACAATTATAGCACTAGAAATAAGGACCAATTAGTTCAACTGGGTTTCAGACTGGCTAAAGTAGACTCAACCTTCATGGGGTACTGTTTAAAATGTTACAATAACATACCTCCCCACATACTCCAACTGAATGAAACGAATTTTAAATCTTGTATAAAACGCACATTATGCTGCCAAGCATATTATAAGTTGGGGAATTACATCGTTGACAAAAATGCTTGGCTCAACGCTGGTCCAGCTCCACAAGGGCGCATAAACTAATTGATTGGCATTCGAAAATATTGTTGGAGCTGCTGAAGATTGTAAAACTATCTTTAGATTGTTTAAATTCAGTCTCATAGTATTATATAATCGCATAGCACATGTGTGAGCACTATGCACCTACTTTAAAGCTACCATTTACTGGGTACGTCTTTCATTGACTTGAATGTGCCCTTGCGGCTGAGAGTATGTTATGCCACTCAAATGTCTCGCTGGTGGTGGCGTGTGTGTTGGATCATTAAGTTCCCTTCAAAATGGTTGGGCTAAATGGTGCTGATCCATGCGTCATGTTCGTGAACGGGCGCCGTCAGTGGGGACTGATCATCTCTTAGCTGCCAAGCGATTTTTTCAATTTATTTTAATTTTTGAACTGTTTTTGCTTTATTACGGACGCTTTTAACGTGCACGTCTCTCTACATTGTTCTTACATGTATAATTACAACATGAATTATGTAACCAATATATTGTAACAATTTTCTGATTTAAAAGAGTATCCCTGGAGTTTCTTGCCCGTTCTTCTCCATAGGAACCTACTACGCGTTGGAATGGGCAACTAGCTTCATATTTCTGACTGACCGACCCCTTGACAATTCAAAAGTGCCTATAATTGGTTTATTTGAAATAAATGCTTTGAGTTTGAGTTGAGTTTTGAGTTTGACGTCTTGACTACCGCAGCTTTTAACGCTTTGAATCTTAAAAATATCATATGAAGGTTTTGGTCAATCCTATCTTACTTGTAAACGCATTTTCAAATGCCTTATCAATATCAAGAACAGAGATCTTTAAAAAAGTCTCATAAACGTTTACATGATTAAATTATATGACTTTTACAAGACATGTACCTATATTTGCATGCGTCATGACTTATACTCTGGCCTAAATACTCACAATAATAATAATACTCTAGCATCAATAGTGCACTATCTAAGACTAGCATGACTATGAAAGTGCGTTTATATGATTCATACAAGAGTAGTGATTTCGAGAACGCTAATATAACTGCAATTTTTGTTTGAAATCTTATAAGCTAAGAACGGATTTCGATAAAAATTCGTCATAAAATTAGCTAACTTTGAAATTAATCTTAGCTTATGCTTTTCATGACAAATTCGCTAAACACGAAGAATTGCAATTTAACTGAAGAAAAAACCAATATCGACAATAAAGCTAGTGGTTCTGTACATTTTCAAGTCAAATAAAAAGATAAAAAAGTTCGTGATTGCAGGAATTGTTTGCAATCTTTGAGGCAACGCAACGATGACGAAGCTAGCGGTTCCGTACACTTATCGATTTCTTCTGGAAATAATTCTGATTCAGAAGATATTGTCTCAAACAGTCAAATTACGCGAACTGGAGAAATTAATGACGAATTCCGAGACAATGTCAGAAATTGGGCTGTTAAGTGTAACATTCCTCACGTAAATATTAAATAATAAATAAAACAATACCTACTGCTCTACCAAATGATCCTAGGAGTCTTTTGAAAACAAATATTCAAGAAATTTGTTTAACATCAGTTTCGCCTGGGCATTACTGGCACAATAGCTTAACAAAGCAGCTCATACGTGGAACTTTTACATGAGTTACCAGCTAAAGTTTCACTCAATACAAATATTGACGGTTTACCGGTCTTTATGAGCTCCAGATATCAATTGTGGCCAATTTTGTGCAATATTTTTGAATTGCCAGATATTTCTCCTATGGTTGGAGAAATATATGAAGGACAAGGGAAACTTTCCGATTTAGATGCTTATTTAGGACCTATAGTGTTGGAATTAAAAGACTTAGAAAGTGGTTTGGAAATAAGTACATTTGGGTGTTAAATACAAAGTTGATATCAAAGTAAGGTCATTTATTTCTCTTGTTTTCTTAATTAAGGGCATTTATTTCTTTAAGTCTAGTTCTTTTAGTTTTCTTTTGTAATAAAATGATCGACATCTATAAACACCAACAACATCATGTTCAAATGGAATTTGTAGATCGGAAACGGAAAATATGAATAGATAGATTAGAGACCTATAATTCTAGTAGATTATAGGGTCTCCCTTATTTCATCGAAAAGAAATTGCCAAATTATCACTTCCCAAACAATTTTCGGCATAATTTCATTTGCCAAATTATTACTTAGCAAAAAATCTCTTCACAAATAATTGTAACGCAAACCTAATGTTTTGCAAGTGAACGTTCAAACAATAACTTGTTTACCAACTAGTACTTTTACCAATTTTTATGTAGTTAAATATTTCAGTTGGAATAACTCATTTTACGCAAACTAAAGACGTTTTATTTCCACTTGGGACAAATTCTAAACAGGTAATAATAATATTAATATTAATATTACTATTATATATATACTATTCTGGTAGTATTTTTTTTTTAGTTACTAGCATTTTTTAAATAATTAATCTTGTTTAACTAGTACAGTAGTTGTTTTTGTAGTAGTAGTAGTAGTGTTTCGGGTAGCTATTTTTTTCCATTTTTTTTTTCTTTATGATCTAGTCGTTTCTGGCACTCGCCGGCCGCTCTCGCGCCACCACTCGCTACGCTCGCTCGGCTCGTGCGTAGGAGGTCACAGTTTTAACCTAACCTAACCATTTTTTTAAAATAATTAACCTACTCTAACTAGTTCCATAACTAACTCACCAAACGTTTATTGTCTAACGATTGTTTGCTGTAATAAATCATTTGATTAAAGACCAAATGGCTAAATAACATAATACTTAATAATATTCTGCCAAGTAAAAATTTGACCAAATGAAAATGTGCATACTAAAATCATTCCAAACATTGCATTGGTATAAAAAAAGGTTGTTAAAATTTGTTTGGGTAGTGAAATTTTGGCAAAATCTTTTCGGTAAAACGGCAGGATCCCAGCAGTCTAATTACGCAACACTTTTTATTTCTGTTTACAATTCTGAATCGAAAGCAAGTCCAATTTTAAACGCATGCCATATTTCGAATTACGATTAACATTTTTTATCAGTCGACCGAAATTGGATAGGGTTGTTCTAATCAATTGGCTATAATTTATTTGGGTGATGTGTTTTGTTACACCATATAGAAATGATTAATTTCCAAATGATTGTCCTATAATTTTTTTTTTTAATTACAACTGATGTTCTACTAGTACTTATAAATGAAAATTTACAATGATTACCGAAAAATTATAAACCAATTTTTAAAACACTTTCTACCAAAAACTACCATAATTGAAATACGTAACAAAACGTTTTTCTTTTCACGTTTTTGATATCTGTGGCCAATGACAAAATCGTAGAAAAGCAGTTTTGTCAACTTAGTGGGATTTCCACTAAACCTGGGGGTTTGGACACCCCTACTGGCGGAGAAATTTTGCTTTCAGTGGCCGGTGGTTTTGTCTAGTGGTTAGTTTAATTCAATTTGTAGAAAACAATACAATCAATTACTATAACTTTGACTCGACAAAATATTAAAATAACACGATAGTGGCATGTTTTATGGTTTGTTTAAAACCTGTGTCAGTGATTTTTCGATTTATTTCTTTCAAATACCGAAACCACTGCGGATTCGAACGCTGATTTGGAAAGACTGACACAGCATGACGAATATATTGAAGCCACACAGAGGCTCCGCCCGAGAGGAGATCGAAAAACAACGTAATTTCAAAAACATATCTCACGGGAACATACTTACGGGATAAAAAAAATTGCCGTTAAGCCGTTTGAAAACAAACATCTTCACTAAATTTATTTCAATAATTATACTGCGGTTGCCATTTGTCATGCCATCAACACAATAGAACTTAAAATCGGTTGAACGGACCGTAAAAAAAGTTTATTTAAATGTCTTATCTTATTTTATTAATCGAGTATAGTTTTTACGCAAACGGTTAAATATCCTATTTCAGATTTTGAAATCGTTTTCAAAATCCGTTTTTAGAAATCGATTTCAGGAGTGGCTCCGGCTAGCAGTTTCGATCGTCTTTAGTACTATTATTCGATTGTACGTGCATCATTCAAAACAATCAAACATAAACAAATACGTACTTACGCAAAGCTACTATTGCCGTGGTTTTGTGAATTTGGTTTGTCTAGTTCGGATAATCGATACGATTCGATTTCTGACTGAAATCTGATTTTAAATTCGTTTTGATGTATCTGACGCATGTCTATAGTGGACTCAGGGAAAAAAATTGGCAGCGCTGAGTAAAAGTTCAATATCTTCTTGAACAATCAGCCGACTCATTGTGACGTGTTCAGAGTCGAATTTAATGCAAAATGTTGCCTGTCTAAAGTATACCTTTGCTGCTCTAACTTTATCAGTTTGTAGGGAAAAGAACAGGAAAGGCATATAACATCACATGTTAAACATCGGAAATAATCTGCGCTGGAATGATCATTCTTTGAAGTCTGTGGAGAATACGCTATCAAACATGGCGATGTCTTTGTTTACATTTTGGTCTTGTTTATTTCGGTAATGTTTTTGTTATGCGTTGTTTTGCCTTGAATGTTTTATATTTTTCAACATACAAAATTATATTTACTATTCTCTTACAGAAACATGGGACTTTTTTTTTTGTGTGGGAAATCATCAAATGACTTCTCCCGCTCTGGGCGGAGCGGGAGGGTGTGTCAGACTTTTACTGACTAAAACCCACCAGTGTTCCTTCTGTTGCCCGTGTGCCGGGGCCGCGATATCCCTTTCGGACAAACCCAGCAGATGCTAAGCAGTTTTGGATCATTTTTCTTGTGGCTTGTGGAAGTCGGAAAAACTTTGGAAAATTCTCTCGTTCAAGACACTGCGTGCTCTGTTTTCGTTTTCTACTGGCTGCACTATAAGACTTACTTAGGCTATTTTGCTCAATAGCGAAAAGTACCTAAGTCGATATTATCACTACACGTAAGTAAGCCAATATAAATAGGAATAACGTGTGTAAGAGAGTACCTTTGTATCTCATTGCATTATTGTAGCTGTAGGTACATTATTGGTCAATCTACCTATGGAGAATCATTCCTTTGTTGCGTAGACACAAGCATCTTAAGTGAGGTTATCTATTTATTGTGGTTAAAATAATTATTAAGTATAGTTACTATGTCCATCAACCTCAAAGTGTAACTGAAATTGTTTATTGATATTTATGTACATAAGTTGATGCTGAAATAAACAATTATAACCACTAGCCAAATAACAACTTACTACAAAACATATTTATAATATTTTCACAGACCGTGCTAGTGCTGAAAATACAAGAAGGGAACGCTACCCAACATCAATCTTGTTGTTCAAACATGGATTGGATAACCAATCTTCTGTATTAATCATTCAATGATTAATACAGAAGATTGGTTATTGGTAAGCTTTTTGACACATAGTTAAGAATCAAGCGTAGTCACTTAATTATAAAATTATGAATATATTTCCTTGGCTGAAGTTAGTACATAGACACAACATATATTTTGTGTAACTAATGTTTAATATTATAATTCAGTATTATAAAATATCTGGAGACTGAAATATCAGCCCTAAATAGGCTTTTGTCCAGCTATGGGCTAGTGAAAACCTACTAGTTGATATGCCTACTTTACTTTGCCACATAATGTTTAAGTACTTTATTTTAGCAGAAAATAATAAGATTTTGTTCTAATAGAGTTCCTGGGGGGTTTCGCCCATGAAGACATGAAGGCAACATGAAGGATGTCGCCCATGCTGCGTTGCCCCGTTGTTCTGCTACTTCAGTTTTCAAGCTTCTCAAGAACTAAAGTAGAAACTGAAGATTGTTAATGAAAGATAATCTTTTTTTTTTACTGGTTCAGTCTTGTACGACAGCGATATAAATGTGTGTTCCTATTTTTTAAATTGATAACAGTGTAAACTTTAATAAAGTGTTTTTATTTTGAACTTGTAATTTTTATTTGTACCTACCTATTCAGGGTGGATTTTTGAGATGGGGCAGTAAGGACAGCTACCTTAAACGTTGTAGCTACAGGAAAACGATCTTAAGAGACTGTCCTTAACTTTTTCAAAAAATTCGATCTGCATTCGCAGATTTTGTAAAAAAATTACAGTTAGCAAGAAAATGGGCAGCTTTCACAAAAACTTTTTTTGATGCCAATCGATCCTGTTTCTTATAAGGATCAAAAACCTCTATCGGACCAACTGAGGTTTGAGTACTAGAAAATGCGGAAATCGCAAAAAAACTTTTCCCATACATTCCCATTAGGAGGAAATGTGACTCCAACTTACCATTTTACGATGATAGACTGGCCGAAACTCAACTAAAACAAATTGAACTTTAAATTTCGAACGAATAGAGAAGAAAATTCAGAACCATTGTTGCTTTTGAAAAAACTTTTCACATAAGTAGTTTTCTGTCTTTTGTGGAGGACCGTGTTTTTTTTACGTTTTCCAAACAAGTCTGAAAGGTCTAAATAGTTTGTGGTAATTTTTTGAGTTCCGTACCTAAAGGAAAAAACCGGAACCCTTTTAAGATCACTTCGTTGTCCGGCCGTCAGTCTGTCACGACCCTTTTTCTCAGGAACGCGTGGAGGTATCAAGTTGAAATAACATCAAATACGTAGGTCAAATATGTGGTCCCTTGTAGCTCTAAAAAAACCAAGCTTCTAAGTCAACGCAATAGAAAAAAACGGCCATGTACACGACATTATTATTTTGATACTCGCAAATAAATCAAAACCGGGTACTTCCCGTTAACCTAGAATGATGAAATTTGGCAAGAAGCAAGGTCTTTTCCCTTTACAATCGGTAATTTGTTGTTTTACCACACAAAAAATAATTCGTTTACAAACTTACACTTGCAGAGAATTGACCGTGACGTGTATAGATGTATGGGAGAACATGTTTTTCAACTATAATTTTAACAGGTTTGTTTTTGCGATAAATTCATCCCAATCCAAACGGAACCCTTCATTGTGCGTGGTCCGATACGCACTTGGCTGTAGCTGTTTAGTTTAGGTTGTAAGCACTTGTAACGGAAGAAAACTTTCACAATTATTATTAAAATCGACCTCGCTGTTTCGATATTTTACAGACCACTAATATTGATTTATCATTGAGTTTTTACACAAAAACACATTCACAATTTATGAAGACGACGTTCACTTACATAATTTTGTAATAATTAAGGAGATTATACGAGTAAATCCCAAAAATATTGCAAAGAAAATCGAATGCAACCAGTAAGGTGCCTTCGCTATAAAATGTTATTTCGTTGGTAATTTCTCGTTGATTTAAACAAATTTTCAGCTGTCAAAATCGTTACATAATTCGAATAATAGCCTTTTTAGACGATTATCGTTCACTCTTTAGCGTCTGAAACAGAGTGCAGTTGATATCACTGATTTTAGAGTTACGTAATTCGAAAGTTGTAAATTTAAAGCAATTCTAGTCAAAACGAAAGAAATTTGACTCAATTGTAAATCGAAAATGTGTTGCGTAATTAGATAGCAGATTATCATCATCCGATCCCAGCAAAAGCCCCCTTATTTTGTAACAACGTCTTACAGTGTCCTCCTGTACAAATGTCAGGTTTTCATATGCTTTCAATGAAACCCCAATTTATATAATAGCGTCCAAGTAAAACCTCTCAGGCATGCCGGTTTCCTTACGATGTTTTCCTTTACCAATTTTGAATCAAGTGATAATTATACAATACGCACAAGAATCCGAAACTTCCAAATTCCAAACTCGAGATCGACTTGGCAGTTCGACGGTCACACCACTGCTCATAAAATACAACTTATTTACTAAGTATGAAACTTCTAACCTTTCTCCACACAACATAAAGTGATCACGACTCACTTTAGAATCGCTGCTTTCAACAAGTAGATAAGTAATTTTACTAAGTACAGCGACTTGCAACCGAAGCACTAAATTGTACGACACGAAGCAAGTTGAAGCTACTAAGGCCTCGTTCAGGGTGAGTTTGCGGGGTGTTAAAGCGTAAAAAAATTAATCCAGTCCTAATTAATATTATAAATGCGAAAGTGAGTTTGTTTGTTTGTTACGGTTACGCTAAAATAGCTGAACGGATTTGGATAAAATTTGGCACATGTGTAGACCATGACTTGGGACATAGGATAATATTTATTCCAATAGTTCTACGGGATCTACACTTTTGCGAGTGAACCACGGGGTGCTGTAAGTAATATTATAAATGCGAAAGTAATAGGGATGATGACAATTTTTTTTTTAGTCGTCCTTGTAGATTATTAAAAAATAATGAACACGTATTTTTTATTTTTTTAAGTAATCTAAAGATTACCGCGATACATTGAGTTAAAATGTGCCATGGCGTCACGAGTACGTAGATTTTATACTTACTTGTGACGTAGCGACCCCCACTTCCCAACTTAAAATGCGTTTTATCTAAGATTTTTTTTATTAATATGATAAAGCAAAAAAATCGTGTCTAATATTTTTTTTATTATCTGACTGACGGACTAGTTAGATTTTTTTTTAGGCATCATCCCTATTCTGTCTGTCTATTTTTACCTTTTCACGCCTTGACAGCCATGAAATATATTATTTAGGTAGACCATGACCTGTGTACCTCACGTGTGCGCAACGTGTTCGCCGCGTTTGCGATACGAGAGCGATTAGCGTGTGAGTGCAAGAGAGAGAGAGCGAGTGTACAATCTGGGGAACACGCGAAGACTACGTCGCGTAGTTTCGGCTGGCTCGCTTGGCACCCGCGGTGGGCACGTTCACAAATTGCTTCACTGGAAACACGCTCGCAAATCGTCAGTGTGATAAGGGCCCTTACTCGAAGCGCTTCATGCGTTGTTTGTTCAAAGTGTTTGAAGTTCGTAAGGCTGATTTACACTTGCGTGTTCAGGTGTTATGCAGTCGTGATATTGCTGAGTTGAGGTAGATCTTGGAACTGCCTTATTAAATACTTGAAGTTGAGTATATATTAATATATGTTAGGAGTGTAAGGTGCAGTGTATGACTTTGAGGAAGTATTCTCTCCTGAGTACGCATGACGTGTTCATAAATGCAAATGACTAGGTATTAAAATGCCGATGAATGAGGTACTGAAAAATAAAAATAAAAATTTATTAAAATTCACCACAACATTTATTTTTATATTTCATATTACATCTAGTTCGGTATAGTTTCATTAAAACTTCTCAGAATTTCCGGTATCTGTATCGCCTGTGTCATTGGGTTTTCAATTAGAAATTTGTTAGTAACCCCCCAAGGGTGGTAGTTGGCGGTGTAATACCCCCGTGGCTCGGTGCGCACGTTAAGCAATTGCCCCTGCGCCTGATCTCTCTCCGGTCGTGTCGGATTGCCGTCCCATCGGACTATGAGAGTGAGGGACGAGAGAGTGCACCTGTGCCTGCGCACAGACTTGTGCACTATAATATCTCCCGCGCCGAAGGCTGGTCTTCGCTGAGATTGGTTGCCATGGTCGAAAATAGCTCTGGAGGACTATTAAGCCTCGTGCAGACGCGACGCGACATCGTTAATTTTTCTACTTTTCTTTGAAATTGTTTTGTTAGAGTCGCGTCGCGCTGTCGTGTCGAGCCAGTCTGCACAAGGGTTTATTATCAGAATCAATCATCATCAAAGTCTTAATAGAGAAGATAAACACCTAGCTAACCTGTTGCGAAATTTCATAGTTACTCTAGGGATCTTGAGAACCTTCGAGTAACAATGATGTACACGTAAGTAAGGTATAGTTACTCAACTTCAACAACTAGTAACTTCAACATTGTTATTAAGCTAGTATAATGTAGCTTAGCGTAGTTATTAGATAGATAGATAGATAAAACATTTATTCAGTGCATACAAAAGACACACAAAAGCACAATTAAAAGATAACAAATTACATGAATATACATAAAAACATGATGCCACTATACAAAAAATAAAAACATAAGTAATTAAAGAAATGAAGTGACATTATTACATACTAACACACTACTACTACTACTACTATTATTGAAGTAAGTGTACGAATCAAAGTTTTAATTCAAAACTGTGTTATTGAACTTTGTACTCAAAATTATAATTATGTCGTACCTCTATCGTATTTTGCTGTGAGTACATAATAGGGATGACGACAAAAATACTTATTTATGCTATAAGTGCGGAAGGTAGGTGATTTCATAAGTCGATACGAGTCGGAAATCATCTTACGCACGTGTATCATACAACGTTTTACTATGCATTGTGCGAGGAAATAAGAAAAAAAAACGAGCGACCCTTACGGTAGTCGCCTGTGATGTGTAACATCTAATATACGACGACGTATATAAATGATAAAAACAAAATTCAGGACTTTGACTTCGACTTCGACTTCGATTTCGACTTCGACTTCGACTTCGACTTCGACTTCGACTTCGACTTTGACTTTGACTTTGACTTTGACTTTGACTTTGACTTTGATTTTGACTTTGACTTTGACTTTGACTTCGACTTCGACTTGGACTTTTTGATTTTGACCATCGTCATAATCATCGCCATCGTCATCATCTGATTTATAAATAATAATTTGAGAAAAAAAATATCTCAAATAACAAAATCTCTGAGACGAGACGGGCTGACGACGGCCTCAAAAAGTAAAAAAAAACAGAAAAGTAAAAAGCACTAGTGAAAAAAAGTGACACTTTCCGCCCAAATTGACTGCTTGGAAAATGCTCTTTTCGAGTAAATACATTGTAAAAATATTTTTAGTGCGTCTTTGAGATTATAAAAAAATATTGGACACGTATTTTTTCTTTTTTTACGAATCTAAAGATTAAGGCGATACATTGAGGCAAAATGTGTCGTGACGTCACGAGTATGTAAATTTTATACGTACTAGTGACGTAGCGACCCCCATTCCCCAACTTAAAATGCGTTTTTATCTAAGTAATTTTTTATTAATATGATAAAGTAAAAAATACGAGTCTAATATTTTTTTATTATCTGACTATCTACCCAGGCATCATCCCTATTATAATAAAATATTTTTTTGGTAATTTTGTTCAAAATACAACGCTCATAAGATCGTAAGGTATCTGCATGATGCATCTTTTATCAAGATGCTGTCCAACTTACTAAACCATGCTAAAATATCAAATTATTGAAGAATATTTTAACGACATCTCATGTAGTTATATTAAAGTGCCATTAGCATAGTTCTTTTAAATGTTTTAAATAAAAATTAAAAAACAAAACAGAAAAAATAAACAATTAAACAACGAACAGTTATTGTTAAATCCAAACACTTAGTAAGAAAAATATATTTCTTCAATAAAAGCATAACTAAATGACATTTAAAATGTTGTTACTTACAATTTTGATAAGAAACAACAAAATATGACAAATAATTTAAGCCATTACGTTTTGTGTTCCAAATCGAAATGGAAAGAAAATTAAGTAACAGAATAGGCTGACATTAATTTTCTAATTAGACAAATTAATTTCACAAGAATTGGAGTCCCAATATTTCTTAAGATGTAATTAATTTAGCTGGAAACACTTCGTAGAAAATTTTATCATCAGCTTACTGAGAGGCCATCAGTTTACTTCATCCTAATTAAGTAACAGAGTTTCAATCACAATCTAAATGATTTGAAGGATATTGCTAATCCATTGCTTCATATGTTCGAAAAATTTGTCTGCTCAACAACGTAATTATAGCAATGAATGTTGTTGAACTGTCAAAATTAAAGCCATTGCTACTGTAAGTGTTTTACGCAATCACCCCGCAGGTTTAGGCGTTTTATAAAAACAAGCTACCTACATGACCTGACTAATTAATGGTTATTTAAAAAAAAAAGTTGACGGTTACTTGTATGCACACAGCCTTTTTTTTTCTCTACGTACACCTATTTCTCTGTGATTATTGGGCCGATTTACTGGGTGCAACAGAGGAGCTCGTGGCTAAGTAATAACAGCCGCACGGGTCGATCCATCAGGTTAAGCTACGCTTGCCAGGGTTGGTTTGTGCATAGGTGATCATCTTTACATACCAAGACTCTTCCGTGCCTCGGAACGCACGTTAAGCCGTTGGTCCCGGCTGTCATTCGTGGATCTTTGACAGTTGTTACGGGTCGTCAGAAGCCCGAAAGTCTGACAACCAGTCTTACCAAGGGCTATCGTATTACCTAGTTACTGGGTTATGGAGGTCAGATAGGCAGTCGCTCTATGTAAAATACTGGTATTAAGCTGCATCCGGTTAGACTGGAAGCCGACCCCAATATAATTGGGGAAAGGCTAGGCATATTGATTACTGGGCCGATTTTCGTGTTTTTTTTTTCATTTGTTAGTGGTGCCGCGTGGTGGGCCCATACAAATTATATTATTTTTGTTTGAGTAGTTTATGATGTTATAATATTCACATAGCAAGTTAGTAGTGGTCTACGATTTTTTTTTGTGTAAACAAAAAGTGTAAAATCCAAAAACTTTTTTACATAAAAACACTACTGAAACACCGCTTTTTGTAAAAGGTTTTAGCCCAACTTTATTCCCATTTGACCTAGTGATTACAAACGCTATCGCTAAGATTAGTCTCCCCGGTTGTGGTAAAGAGTTGTTGAATTTTTCAGGGGCTAAAAGAATAGAATAAAAAATAAAAAAACGGACAGAATCCATAGCGTTACTAACAATTTTACTTATCATCTAGTGTTAGTAGGTAAAGACACGGATTAACAAAAATTCAGCGTGGACCTGTATCCACCTTCGCAACATCGGGGAATCCCACCGTTCTGTGAACACACTGAGAATACTGTTGTTGCTGCCGCGAACACTTGACATCAGGGAGTCACATCTTTTTCTAATAATGGCGGCAAAACCATCAATGTCATTATCCGTAAACATTCCTGACACACTACAACGCAGCAACGCCACGGCAACCGCAGCAGAACTAGTATTTATAACATGGCTGGCAAAACATATAGATACTTCTGCCTACCTTTAGGAAATACATGGGTGATGTAATATGTGTCATATTCATGAAAAAATACATTAGATATTTTTCCGCGAACTCGCTCAAACCACGCTTTTAATGAGAAGGCCTTTTGATAAAAATGTTGGTTTAGCGGCGCCGGAGTTAATTACCCTTCCATCGTTTCATACTCTTTGTTTTAAATATTTATAATTAGCTGCGCCCCACGGTTTCACCTGCATGAGTGAAATTCTGTGGAAATATCGGGATTAATAGTATCATAATGTCCTAATGTAGGTCATGCTCTACCCATATGTCAAATTTCATCCAAATCCGTTGAGCCGTTTTAGCGTGAAAGCGTAACAAACAAATAAACAAATTATTTTTCGCATTTATAATATAATATACACAAGTTAAGATTATACTGTTAGATAGTGATTTATAGGAACTCGTGGCTAAGTAGTAACAGCCGCATGGTTCGATCCATCAGATTAAGCTACGCTTGCCAGGGTTGGTCTGTGGATGGGTGACCATCTTAACATACCGAGACACCTCCGTGCCTCGGAAAGCACGTTAAGCCGTTGGTCCCGGCTGTCATTCGTGGCTCTTTGACAGTCGTTACGGGGCCTCAGAAGCCCGAAAGTCTGACAACCAGTCTTACCAACGGGTATCGTATTACCAAGTTACTGGGTTGCGGAGGTCAAATAGGCATTCGCTCCATGTAAAATACGGTATTCAGCTGCATCCGGTTAGACTGGAAGCCGACCCCAACATAGTTGGGAAAAGGCTAGACAGATTGATTGATTCATTATTTTAGCAGCATCATCATTTTCCTGCCGTTATCCTAATTAATTTGCGGTCGGCACAACGTGTCCCTTTCTTCCACACTTCTTTATTACTCGTCATCTCGGTAGTCACCCCCTCTCTAGCCATATCATATTCCACACAGTCCATCCATCGCTTCTTTGATCTTCCCCAGACTCTTATATCTATCGACATTCATACTCAAAACTTTCCTCACGACATTTTTCTCATTCCTCCGCATCACATGCCCATACCATGACAACCGTTTTCCGCACGACTTTTCGATCACCGGTGCCATTTTTAGACTTCCTCTTATGTACTCATTTCTTAATCTATCCATTCGTGTAACACCACACATCTATCAGCTTATGCTTCATTATGTTTTTTTTTCTCAAACTGCGAATAAAATTGGGGGCTTGATTACGCAGGTCAGTTTCACATTTTGCAATTAATCATGGCAGGAATAAGAAGAGCATTTTATGAATAGCGCGTAAATCTTAGCCCAGACAAATATTTACGACCCGAAAAAGTACGAAAGTTAATTAGTATTTTTTTACTTTGTTTCGGGACAAAAACATGAAATGAAGGCTTTATTCGAGTTTAGGTACGTTTTTGTCTAAAAATGGAAAGTAACGGTTGCATGGTATCATTCAAGTTTAAAATATTTACAAATATTTATTGAGTTGAGCTCTAAGATAGGTTTGAACTCAATGACTAGCGATATACGAGTGGCGTTTGACTCGAGTCGCCGAAGTTAAAGTCTACTATATCTATTTCTTAAAAAACCTTTTAAAATTAGCCTACATTGTTAGAGGCACAATTAAATATTCTACTACCGATAGTGTCTGCACTTTAAAAAAGACCTTTTAGTTTGTTTCGGCATTTCGTCATAGCCCATAAATGGCTATTATACGGCAAATTGACGTACGGTGTCAACCAAAATATTGATTATGAAATGCAATAATTGATATCGTAACACCGAATATTTAGTTTTAGATGTAAAAAAAGTATTTGGAAAGGACATTGTTAAAAATGGCCTATGAATCAACACGTATGAAACCTTTACAGTAATTACTAGTTTTTTTTTATAATTTACATTACACTTATTACAATAGAATAGACACTTCATAATTTCGAAAACATTTTAAAAAGTAATTCACTTCGGTCTTATTCCCCGGCGCCATTATTTTTGTTCCAATTTGACGTTTTGGTCTAGGCAAAGGGCAATAAGTCATACAGCTAAGTCTTTTTGCGCAGCGGTATAGTGTGCCCCGTAATTACAACCCTCAGCACTCTCAGCGCTTGATCTATGAATAAGGTATTTAGTTACAAACAGAATAAAGTGATTAAAAGCGCTGTGTGAAACGAGCAACAGCGACACTGACTGTCGATGAATTGACAAATGACAGTTTGACATTTCACAGTAATGACAGTGTTGTTATTTTGTCACTCGCATCCTAACTCCTGTGCGCTTATATCTTGCATTTCTTGTGGTTATTCGTTTGTGTTATTGCATTTTTTTATTTTCGATTTTCACTAACAGTTTGGTGTGAACAAAGGACTGTGATTTCCTCTTGAAATATCGACCTCTGGCTGTGATTTCATAGCCCTAAACTAGTCATAACTACAAATAAATTAGTAACTACTTATAAAGAAAGAATGGTTCTGACTACCTAATAGTACATTATGCATTTAATGAAACATTTGAAGATAAAATCCAATGTATTTTCACTAATAAACGCTGTTTGTATGTTTCTATTGGCCTAATTATAACCTCAAAATCCGAAAGTGTTTTAGATTTTTTACAATTCTCAGAAGTGTCCGTGATTTTAATTTAGTTTCAGTTGAATATATGCAATAATTAAAGTACAGAAAGTAAATTCCTGTCTCTATTGGTTCTTAGGCGAACGATGTATGGACGCCGAACAATTTCCTTTCCAAATGCCTTTTTACACCTAAAACGGTTACAACATCAAATTCAGTGTTATATATAACACTGAATTTGATGTTGTAACCGTGTAACCGCTAACTAGTGAACTCACTAGTTAGCCATATTTCTTATTTCCATACAGTAATATTGCCAAATGAATCAAAACAGGTAAATATTTGACAGCTATTAGCGACGTTGCCAATTTTTTGGATGAACGCTCTTAACTATAAATTTCCCCAACTGTATCTATATTTCGCTTAGTAATCAACAGCTTCATCATACCCAATATGGGAATCAAAGTTACATCAAAAATTCTCCTTCATTACTACCCAAGCCGGTACATACCTTTTTTAATTAACCAACGATGACGCCCATGGAATTCGATTACTTTCAGACTGGCTTTTTTCCATGAAAAACAAGCTACGTTGTGAATTTTAAAATTTTTAGTTATTTAAGTGCGCTCGCCGTAATTAAAATTAATATAAACTGATTTTTATGCAGGGATGACGATGTTAAAGTTTGAAACTTAAAAAGACTGTCGATTTTAAATATTGGATAGTAATTTGTTTAATTAGTGATCAGCGGAGAAGTTTTATATTTTATACCCGACTGGGTTGAATCAGGAGGGTAATGTTTTATACTTATATCATGCTATACCATATCAATTAGCCAACAGGACGATTCAACTTGCTGTTCTCTTGAGGAGAACGAAACGAAAGGGTTATAAAGCATACTAGAATCCTAAAATGCTTGTTGTTTTCTGTTTAATTAAAAGAAAGTCACAAAAATTCTTAAATGAATCAGCGTATTATTATGATCCATTTTATTCATTTAATAGCCTTTCGTCGACTGTCTCTTTTATTCTTTTTTTTTTCAATGAAATGACTTCCGAGTAACACCACGTTTCATGATCGTAATATTATTGGCTTTTCGGTTGTCATGTCTCATGTTGACGTATTTATTTTTATCCGAATGACAGTAACGCTGAAGACTCCACGACTCCACTCCGCCAAGTGGAGTGCCTTTCTATTTCTAGAGCCAGAGTTGGATTATCACTGTAATATCAACATGTAGTACTGTAACAATGGTTCTAAGTTTCACCTTTCGTTATGAATATTATGCTCAATAAATAAGTTGCATATTGATTCTAATCCTAACTCTCAAATCTTTTGGAGCAAAGCAAAGTGGAAAAGAACAGCCACTATCCTGTTTTTTTCTGGTCGGAAAATCCTCATGGATTTCCTCCGCCATAGGCGGATTAGGGGTATGTCAGACTCTTACTGGCTAAAAACCAGCCCGGTATTCCCTTCTCCCACTTGGACCGGGGATCATAGGAACATATGTGAATTCCACGATTCCCGGCTAATGCCGCGGGCCTTTGCAGACTACATCAGGCTCGTGGGGGGAGTGAGGTGTAAGACTCCCCCATGTAAGACTCCTCCCCCTGAGTTTCCTAACTCTGAGTCTGCCCTTCTCTTCGTCAACGAAAAGGCTGCCGTAGTCCAAAAAAGTACAACACGTGTACTAATATCAGCTGACCTTGGCAGCCATTTAATTTTGATTGACGGATATCCGCACACGAGTTACTGGACGGCATTGATTTGTGGTTGACTCGGTATCATTAGCTTATGCAACTCACCTCACACTAATGGATACGATTCGGTGGCCAGGCGTTTCTGGATCACAACACGGCTTCAATGGCAACACGACTGACGTTTGTGGTCAAATGTTCCTATGTAATTCAGATGCTTATTCTCTAGTGTCGGCACGTTCTACTTCGATAAATTATGTCAATATTGTTGAGAGATTACTCGTATGTCATGGTAAAGAGGTTATTAGTCAGTATGTTAATAAGGGCCTTTTAAGGCATACTGTAAAGCAGAAGACCTTTACATCTTTATTGCTCTTTCCGCAATTTTGGTCTCAGACGCTATGTGGCAGTGTTTGAGAGTTGCCTTTTTAGGGTTCCGTACCCGTGGGTTACCAAACGGAACCCTATTATTACTAAGCCTCCGCTGTCCGTCTGTCTGTTTGTCAGCGGGCTGTATCTGAACCGTAATAGGCAGATAGTTGAAAATTTCACAGATTCTGAATTTCTATCGCCGCTATGACAACAAAGAATAAAAAATTAATTAAATTAAAAATTAAGGCGGGTCTCCATACAATAAACACTTGATTTTGAAAAAAAAACAACCCTGGCATGTGGGATGTCATTGTCTCAAGCTTATCGAGTAGAGAAGAAATTTATTTTTAATTTTTTTATCTTCAAAAATGATAAAATAGGTGGCCGTAAAAGATGTCAGTTTTAAACTCTTTTTGTACAAGCTCTGTCTTAACACCTAAACAAGTTAGGAATAAGAAACTTGTGTATATTATCAACCACATACTAAAAACGCCGATTTATAAGGTATTTTATTTATATATGGGTGATTTTTTGCAACTGCAAAAATAACTTTGTAATTCATAGTATAATTATGAAATACATATTTATCATTGCGATTTTTTTTAAGATGAAAATTAATAATATTCTTTGTTTAGAATTTTCATTTATTTGCTAAATAATGTAGGGTGGTACGGAATCCTTCATGTGCGAGTCTGCCTCGCATTAAGCCGGTTTTTTTTTATTGAAGTTTTTCTTGAGTTGTTGAACAACATAACATAACATCACGCTTGTAGTTCTCAAAAGGTAACATAGAGGTGAACACCCTTACCACACCCATATTTCGCCAGATATGTTAAGTCACATAAAATAAGGAGCGACCCATTGCCATAGAGGCACAAATCCAAATACGAATTGGTTTGAAAACAAATATATTTTTGACGTGACAACGTCTTATAAATTGGTTTGCCGGGTGACACTTCAAGAAACTGCGTTACGCTCCGCTCACGAGATGCGCTCACAATGAGAGCGAGTGAGAGGCACGCGTCCCTTCCACTCGGGCATGGTTAGCCCGCCTAAGAGCGAGAGAGACAGACATAAAAAGTGAAAGGCACGCGTCCCTTCATTTGTTCCTACTATACGAATGAATATTCACATTAAAATTATTTTACCACTCAAAGTCGTTGTCACGTAAAACTTTCGCCCGTATACCGACTTTACAGGCAACCAATTTTTTATTTATGATTTTCTACTGTATGCAATTCAGAATTGATAGCTCAAGATCATGTTCATCTTTTAGGCGCCATTTACAGATTTATCTATTAATGCTTATGCAGAACATGTAAATCTAAAAGGTCTTTGTGCGCAGACACCTGTCGGTTAAGCCTAACCGACAGGTGTCTGTGCGTCTGTGGTATAAGCAACGCTATTCATTGTCACGAGCTTCAGGGTTATACGTGGCGGGGTACCACAAACTGTTTTAGAGTTCTTGTATACCTGTAGATAATACAGCACAAATATTAGGATGGATAGCAATCATGGCATATTATTACGGCATATTATCATGGCATACTATACGTAAGGTCAGATACCTTAGGTATGTATTAATATCCCAATAAGGACGATTAGCAAAAAGCAAGTAGAGCTAGCAACTAGAAAGGAGTTTGCGAACAACGAGCAGCGAATTTGAAGTTCGGATAGTTTTGTCGCTGGGCTATGAGCGAGTGGGCGAATGCGTCGAGTAGAATGAGTGCCCCGTCACTTGCTAGTATGCTTATGTACCAAGCGAGTCTCTCAGCGAGTGTTCTGCGCGTCAAGCGAGCATCGCATTTTTTAATAATAATAATAGATTCATTTATTTCAGGAAATAACACCCATTGCCAAACATAAATTAATAGAAATCATCAGATACAACCAAATAAAATCAGACATCAAAATAAATCAAATCAAATTAAATCAGACTCAATCAAATTAAATCAAATTAAATCACACTAAATCACATTAAATCACATTAAATCACATTAAATCACATTAAATCACAATAAATCACATTAAATCACATTAAATAAAATTAAACCAAATCAAATCAAATGAAATCAATTCTTAGATAGCTCTTGTCGCTGCGACAAACTAGTGGAGACAGAGTTATCATATATGTATCTCTTTTATTGACACGGGATCTACAATCGTTTGTACGTCACCTGAGCGAGAAAATCGTTGACAGCTAGTCGCTTCCTCGTCAGTGTTAGGATAGGTGCCTAAGGTGCGAAGGTACTGATGACCAACATTTTTATATTCGGTATTATTAAATCTGTCTTCAACATATTTTTTTTTTAATGTGGTTTAAAAAAATCATTCATTTGTGTTTGTCAGTAAATAATATATTCCATTAAAAACAATTCTGCGCGGTTTATTTCAAGAATTCCGCTTAGAACAATAAATGCAAAAACATATTTGAAATCTAGCGTGCCTTTTCGTTACCTATTCAAATAAATTTGTTTATATGTACCTACAGGTATATTTACTTTGTTAAATTAATCTTATTAAATAACTCTAAGACTAGAGACCTACGGAACTATTAATTCAAAGAAGAATTTCTTCTCAAAACTAAGATTTAATTCAAAAGTTGAAACTTAAATCTTAGAAAATGTTTTCTAGCAATTGAGTATTGCAAAGCTTGTCTAATATTTTATGATAATCTTATTGATACTGAGACCTAGGTATTGTAATTTGAAATGGAAATCGTATTTGAATTTAAAATAAGATTTGTCCTTGAAATATAAATGAGACTTTGAGCGATGTTTTTAACATTTCATACACACGGCTACACATCAAGCAATATTTACAGTTAATGCTGATCTTGCATTGTTTAGGATTTCCGTACTATGCGAGGTCCGTTTATACTATAACTTCATGTGTAGCCGTGTTTACGTACGTGTGTGTGTGGTAACATTAATAATATCTTGGTAACTAAAACACCAACCTATGTGCCTACAAATCTATTAGAGGATGAGTATAGCTAATTTTCAGAGAGTTGTAGAGGGCGCTAATGTTCAATAATGTAGGAAAAATATTATAAAGTTTTGATATGAATTAGAAACAATAGACCATACTGTGGTATTCCATTATTTGGAACCACATCTTTTAGCTTGTTTACGTGATAGCGCACCATAAAAACACTTTTAGTACCTACATATATTACCTTATGACACTTACTCTTGAACACTACAAAACATACCTTTACTTATTATAACATGCCTTTGATCTATTATAACGTCCAAATCTGTATTTTATACTATTAATTCCATCTTTTGTAAAGATCTTAGGATATCTTATATTCTGACATTTTCATCATTGTCACCTGTCATATTTATTCTTCTGTACAGCCGGCCATGATTAGGCGGGCCTACACTATCACTAGTCTTAGAAGTTACTGGCCATCACACAATATGAATAAGTTACTGGCCGACTTGTAATTTGACTTGTGTTTGAAATATTGAATGTTTAAAAAATGTACTTCCGTTATATTACACTCCTGCCAATTTATCTGTGAAATGGCGAAAATTGGAACTACGGCCGTCATGTTGAAATGCCATTCGATAGTCAGTGTGTGTGTGTGTGTGTGTGTGTGTGACATTCGGGTTCTCTGGTCGTTTTGTCGTGATGATGCTGAATTTATAAAGTTAAATATGCCGAAAGCTATTAAAAGTGATGATCGAAACATTATTCTAAAGGTTAAAACCTTTTTTGAAGAAGAAGCTCGGGCGGGGTCTCCGATTATTCCATTTATTCAAATATACAAACGAATTTCGGCAGCGACAGGTTAGTGGTGTCAACTTTCTTGTTATAAATTACCCGATACTTAACCAATTATTTAAGCCCACGAAATATTCGTTTCTATTCTTGCTGCAGGTTAGCGTAACGGTAACGTACATCCATTAGGCAACCTGCTAAGTGAGTGAGCCAACTAACCTGCCAGATTTCAAATTTCTACTAACATTTATTTTATTATCAGGTGTGAGTCAAGGACTAATTTCAAAAATAGTTAAGGAAGGGCACGCAGCAGAAGAAACTGGTACAAAAATTCGGACACCAGGCAAGGAGAGAAAACGTAAAAGTGGATTTGTGCATGTTGATGATTTTGACATGGGCGTTATACGGAGGAAAGTACATGAATTTTATTCTGCTAAAAAAGAGGTCCCTACTTTTAAAAAGCTTCTAGAGGTCTTAAAGACAGATATGAATTACACAGGACAGCGAGAGATTCTGCGAAAGCTGCTTCACAAGGTGGGATTTCGTTTTAAAAAATCTCAATCCAATCGAAAGGTTCTTATGGAGCGTAATGAAATATCAGCTTGGAGAGCTAAGTACTTGCATGCAGTGGATAAAAATAATAAATCTCCCAGCCCCGGCCCATTATTTATTTAGATGAGACCTATATTCTCTCTTCACAAACATCGGGTAAATGTTGGCAAGGAGAGGGTGAAGACGGAGTATAGTATAGTAGCCTGTATCGAAAGGGCAAAGATATATTATTGTTCATGCGGGAGGAGATACTGGATTTGTTACAAATGCACTACTTGTGTTTAAATCAAACACAAAAAGTGGTGATTTTTATGACGAGATGAATAGTACCAACTTTAAAAAGTGTTAAAAATAATCGAGTCTACCGTCTACAGTCTTTCGATCACCATACGTGAAGTAGTTTTATTAGCCGGCGGGCGCCGGGGACCAGCCCAAACCTCCGAGTGCCTCGGGCACTAAGGAAGGTGGCTGACTTCTGCTCCGGCGCCGCCGCGTCCACTGACGCCGTAGCCTCCAATCTCTGGCCCCTCTGGGGCAGGGAGGCCTCCAACACAGGAGGGCCTCTCCCTCGGACCTCCCGAGTGGGAGGATCTCAAAACTCCTCGGCTCCTCTCCTGACTCGTGTTACTTCGCTTCGTGTTCCTGACTCCAGGCTCTTAGCTCCGAGTCGCCGCCTCGACGCCGCTACCAGCGTCGAGCGTCTCAAGCCGCTACGCCACTACTCTTATTTTTTATAATTCCTTGTCTCTCATCCAGCTGCTACCAGCCACCCTTCGAGGATCGTCGCTCCACCTAGCCTGATGGCGTCCTACGTTTGCTGATTCGCGGTCTCCACTCATTTATGAACCGGCCGGAACCTGAATTTATGGACCAGCCGTACCGTGTGTGTCCTTTTGACATAACAGGCAGGATGCACTAATGGAAGACCTTCGTCTTTAGACTCTGTGGAATAAGCGACGAAAAGACTCGATGAAGCTTGCCAAACGAAACACTTATATAAACAAAAAAAAATAAAATGGGCTAGGCGCAGTTCGACTCTAGGAGTTTCGTGATAACGTGTGGTGAAATAATAACGATGTTTTTTAATATTTACAATTAATTATAAAAATTAATGTATATTGCATTCCTTATGATGTAAGCTCGATTGGGATTTTTTAAATTTCTGAGTAGATTTACGGCCGATATGCGTCAATATATGAAATTATTTTGCTGTCAAGTTCATAATTATGCATTTTTACCCCTATTTTACGAAATATTTGTTTCTTTACGTCCTCGTAGTCCTTTGTCAATTCTTGGGAACGACACCAATATCAACGTTCTAGCTGAACACGTTTTTGCATTATATGATTTTGAATTTCGACAAGAGGGTCGCGCGCATACGCCTGCCCTCGCGATGTGACGTCATAGGCAAACTATATCCTGCCTTAAAATTGTTATAAAAATATGACCTATCTTTTGCTTGCTCACCCATTACTCTATCATTAAAAGTATTGTAGTTATGAGCGATTGAAGTCTTACATGTTTTTTTTGACGGTCAGAAATATTTAACTTACTACCAGTACGCCGAGCGAAAGGACGTTTTCTCGTCAAAAATGTTTTCTATAACTCTCTCATATTTCTCGAAACAATTTCTCATAATCCGTTTATTTCATCTGTTGGTATTAATTCAGTTCAGCTCGGCGTCAACAGTAGACATGTACAGATGTCTCTCACTCATTTTACGAAAAGAATTCAATATCGTGACATGTGGTGCTTTGGTGCAAGTCAAAGAAGTTAGTGTCAATATGTTTGTGTGTAAAAATGTATGTATTTCTAGCAAATAAGAAAGAAATCAATCCACTGCTAGGACACAGGCCTCCTCTCTGTGAGAGGGAAAGAGCCGTAATCCACCACGCGGGCCCAGTGCGGGTTGGTGGATGTCTTCGAAATTTTCGGTTCTAGGACATGCCGGTTTCCTCGCAATATTTTCCTTCACCGTTTTGAGAGCAGTGGTGAGGAAAAAAATTACACAAAGTAAAGTCAGCGTCAGCGTCAGCTCCTTCTGCGAAGCAGTAATGGTCGCGAAGGACGAGGTGGAACACGTGAGGGAGAGGCAAATTTCGCGCCCCTAACCGCCGCAGGAGACGCCCTGGGCGTCCCGAATCGCAGGCCGATTTTCGGCCACCGTAGGCGCGGGCTTGCGGACGGTGAGCAATGGGTAGCTCGCCGTCCGATAAGGACCAGGCCCGGGTTGACGGCGCGTTGTGTTCCACACGCGCCTCAAAGAGATGTCAGCAGAACAGAAGGAGTCTGCTAGGACCGATGCCTGTCGGGGTCGCGGGAAAGTCCGAAAGGGATACCGTGGCCCCTGGCAACGTACAGGCAACTGAAGGAGCACGGGCGGGTTTTAGTCAGTAAGAGTCTGACACTCCACCCAGAGCGGGAGAAGTTATTTGATATTTACACTAAAACAAAATAAAAGGATCGGCTTCCAGTCTAACCGGATGCAGCTAAATACTAGTATTTTACATGGAGCTAATGCCTATCTGACCTCCACAACCCAGTATCTGGGTAACACGATACCACTTGGTAAGACTGGTTGTCTGACTGACTTTTGAGCTTCTTACTATCCGTAAAGACTTGTCAAACATCTACAAATGATAGCCGGGACCAACGGCTTAACGCGCTTCCGAGGCACGGAGGAGTCTATATGTAATGGAGGTCACCCATCTATGAATCGACCGCGGCAAGCGTAGCTTAACCTTCGAACGACTCGTGCGGCTGTTACCATTTTGTCACGAGTCCTATTTCTAGCAAAATTCTATTTCTAGTAAACGTTTGATTTTATTTAAATAGACAACTTTAATTATTCTGAAAGCTTTTTATTTCATGCAAGATTTTAAAATGTGTTCAAATCTGCATGTCTCAAAGAGCACCGGCAAGATGGTCAGACGAAACTAAGAAAGCTGTTTGAGGCAGCATGTACCGAGCGGTCTACACTGCAGAAGATCCTCTAACTTGAAAACGCGTCGTATGTGACCGCGATCCTCAGCATTGAGGGAACAACAAAGAATATATAAAAAAAAATAATCTCATTCACTGTTTTTATGTCACCTAATCTTTTCTCAAGTCCGAATGTTAAAATAGATCTTGATTTGTGACCTTGTTTTAGAGTTTCAGATGAAAAAAAATCTACGAGTACATACAAATCAGATTACATAAATCTCGACATGATACAAAAATGTTATATTTGACGAGTTAGGCCCAGCGTCCAAAACGTTACTCAGAAGAAACGTGTTACAAACTTAAATTACTCATGAGTATCCAGAATGTCATAGTACATAGGTACCGTACAGTAGTGGGTATGACGCAACCAATCACAAACTATTAATAACGCGTTAGTAAGTCGCGTCTTGTACGAACCGCCATTGAAATACTAGTGCTGTAACATTCTGGCGACTGATTCGTAATTTGAGTTTGTAACATGTTACTTTTGAGTAATGCTCAGCGCGCTATATAGCGGGCCATGCTCGAAGTTTCTTTGAAGGATAAAATTAGGAATGACAATATCTTGAAAAGGACCAGATTTACCGACAAAGATTGCAGAGTAAGCAAACTGAAGTGGCAGTAGGCTGGCCATGTTTGTCGAAGGACCGATGGCCGGTGGAGCAGACGACCGCGTATCAGCAAGAGTAGTGTGGGATGCCCCCGGCAAGATGGACCGTCGACTCAAAAGGTGGCTCGTACATACTGGATGTGGAAGGGGAAGCACAAGGTGCTGTGAATTGATTGAATGATTTAAAATCAAAATATTTTATTTCACTTAAACCTACATGGGCGCTTATGAAACGTCAGCAGCTAAGTGCACGGTTCCAATTGGTCGTTTCCTATGGAGAAAAGTTGGCAAGAAACTCCACGGTTACTCTTTTAAAAATAATTGGTTTTTACAATATTTTCAAACAACAGTGTTAGTAGATATGGGAGGACAGTGTAGGCCTTTCAACATGTACCACGTACTGAACAAAATAGAAAATGGGTTACTAAAACTGCAGTCTACTAGGCCTAAAGCGTTCTCTTATTCACAATATAGAAAAGAATCTATTTAAAAGATAAATTAAATAATAAAAATGAAAACCGGCCTAAAAGTATTGTACTCGTCGTAGAAAATTCCATGTCGTTACTGTATTTTACTGCAGCATACTGTGAACTAAAATAATTTATAAATTCTTGTTCTCTCAAATTCAGATAATTTATTTAAATTCCGCTGCCTCTTATCCTTTATAACAATTACATTACCCGGGCCACAGAAGCGGGGCGCTCCATACGAAAATAATTTTATGTGCAATAAAAAGGCTTTTACTTGACGCGTAAAAAGCCCGGTTTCAGTCTACGTCGCCATGTTTGGCGGCGGATGTACACGAATTTTCATCGATATTGGGAGTTTATTTTGGGTCAAATTGGATGTTGCAGTTTCAATAACTCTTTATGATGTACCATCGAAGAAGTTCATATCAAACCACCGTAAGGACTATTCTTGCTTGCAGCACTTAGCGGCTATAGAACCGGCCCGGTAACAGATGTGACCATCGTGTTCACGGGATTTTATTTTGAAACTGGTTAGTTATGAACTTCTTTGAAAGAAAGAAAGAAAATTAAGTTTATTTGTCACAGAAACACAATGTGTTTATACACATTGTGTTTCTGTGACAAATAAACTCGAGTAGATAACAAAACAATAACAATACAATAACGAGCACAAAACAGAAATAGTCGGCAGCTGCACATCATAATTGTGACAAGAAGGCTTCCACTCAGCATGATGCTGTGCTATGGAGACCCACAGCACAGCGCTGATTTTCAGTGATGGTACATGTACATGTGCCTCCCACAAGGTGGACCGATGACCTTGTGAAAGCCGCGGGAATCCGCTGAATGGGGGAAGCACAGAACCGGTTGATGGCGATGCTTGGCGGAGGCCTATGTTCAGTAGTGGACGTCTGTCGGCTGAAATGATGATGGCAACACTTTTATCAGCTTATAGGATTTAACAAAACATAAAATAACATCACACCCGTAACTCTTGAAGGGCTAGGTAGATGATAATAGTACACCCATATTTTTATCAGCTTATAGGATTTAACAAAACATAAAATAACATCACACCCGTAACTCTTGAAGGGCTAGGTAGATGATAATAGTACACCCATATTTTTATCAGCTTATAGGATTTAACAAAACATAAAATAACATCACACCCGTAACTCTTGAAGGGCTAGGTAGATGATAATAGTACACCCATATTTTTATCAGCTTATAGGATTTAACAAAACATAAAATAACATCACACCCGTAACTCTTGAAGGGCTAGGTAGATGATAATAGTACACCCATATTTGTATCAGCTTATAGGATTTAACAAAACATAAAATAACATCACACCCGTAACTCTTGAAGGGCTAGGTAGATGATAATAGTACACCCATATTTTTATCAGCTTATAGGATTTAACAAAACATAAAATAACATCACACCCGTAACTCTTGAAGGGCTAGGTAGATGATAATAGTACACCCATATTTTTATCAGCTTATAGGATTTAACAAAACATAAAATAACATCACACCCGTAACTCTTGAAGGGCTAGGTAGATGATAATAGTACACCCATATTTTTATCAGCTTATAGGATTTAACAAAACATAAAATAACATCACACCCGTAACTCTTGAAGGGCTAGGTAGATGATAATAGTACACCCATATTTTTATCAGCTTATAGGATTTAACAAAACATAAAATAACATCACACCCGTAACTCTTGAAGGGCTAGGTAGATGATAATAGTACACCCATATTTTTATCAGCTTATAGGATTTAACAAAACATAAAATAACATCACACCCGTAACTCTTGAAGGGCTAGGTAGATGATAATAGTACACCCATATTTTTATCAGCTTATAGGATTTAACAAAACATAAAATAACATCACACCCGTAACTCTTGAAGGGCTAGGTAGATGATAATAGTACACCCATATTTTTATCAGCTTATAGGATTTAACAAAATATAAAATAACATCACACCCGTAACTCTTGAAGGGCTAGGTAGATGATAATAGTACACCCATATTTTTATCAGCTTATAGGATTTAACAAAACATAAAATAACATCACACCCGTAACTCTTGAAGGGCTAGGTAGATGATAATAGTACACCCATATTTTTATCAGCTTATAGGATTTAACAAAACATAAAATAACATCACACCCGTAACTCTTGAAGGGCTAGGTAGATGATAATAGTACACCCATATTTTTATCAGCTTATAGGATTTAACAAAACATAAAATAACATCACACCCGTAACTCTTGAAGGGCTAGGTAGATGATAATAGTACACCCATATTTTTATCAGCTTATAGGATTTAACAAAACATAAAATAACATCACACCCGTAACTCTTGAAGGGCTAGGTAGATGATAATAGTACACCCATATTTTTATCAGCTTATAGGATTTAACAAAACATAAAATAACATCACACCCGTAACTCTTGAAGGGCTAGGTAGATGATAATAGTACACCCATATTTTTATCAGCTTATAGGATTTAACAAAACATAAAATAACATCACACCCGTAACTCTTGAAGGGCTAGGTAGATGATAATAGTACACCCATATTTTTATCAGCTTATAGGATTTAACAAAACATAAAATAACATCACACCCGTAACTCTTGAAGGGCTACTAGGTAGATGATAATAGTACACCCATATTTTTATCAGCTTATAGGATTTAACAAAACATAAAATAACATCACACCCGTAACTCTTGAAGGGCTAGGTAGATGATAATAGTACACCCATATTTCACCTATTGCTATCAAACAGGCACGAATCTAGTCTCCGGGCTGCTACTTAGAAATTCCTAATAATTTTTCCTTATTTATTCTTTTGTTTATTTTCATTTAAGTTTGATGCTGCGGTTACAATAACACTGTTCGATATACCTTCATCAATTTTCATGAGGATAGGATAGTCGAATCCCCTGCCACTGTCATCTCATCTTCGTAAGTAAGGCACATGATTGAAAAGAGGGTGAATGCAAGTATGAATAATGTGACAGCTGACAGGAGAAAGAAAAAAGATAATAAGGTGGATCCGCAAATGTAGAAATCAATATTCAAATTTTCCTATGTTTTTTGCAATTTGCGGGTCAGTGATAGGTTGTATCTTGATCAAAATATGATTCGCGACTATAACAGATATGTATTTACAGAATTATAATCATAAGAATCATTAATACATATCTATAAGTTAGATTTATTAGATAAGAACAAATTTCTTATGGAACAAATCTAACTTAGAGAGATATACAGGATGGCAGGGGGGACATCGACGCGAAAACTTCTACCATGGATTCGGTATAAAAGATTCTGAACACTCCTGCGTTGAAAATTTTCGTCCGTTATTTTAAAAAAAACCTACTGTTCCGTACATTTTGATCGCGTAGGTAAGCACTTTTCTATGAAACAGCAGATTTTTTTTTAATAACCGACGAAAACTTTCAACGTACTGGGGTTCAGAATCATGTGCTGAATCCATGGTAATAGTTTTCGCGTCGATGTCCGCCACCCTGTATAAATTATTCCAATGATTATAATTCTGTAAATACATACCTATCTGATATAGTCGCGAATCATATTTGGATACAACAGTCGCGGATTGACCTTAAACCGACGCCATTTTACAAAGGGGTAGGGCAGCCAGAAAAGAGGACTGAAAGTGCCAATTCATTCTGCGCAAATGCCTAAATCTTGAATCAGCAAATATAACAAATAAGGTAGGGAGGTACCTTATTTACCTAAGATAACCGAAATCTAATGCTCGGTACATATTGGTGAAACGTTACATGAAATTTAAGACAAATAAGCCGTCCTAGTTTATAAGGCAACATCAAAATGTAACACAACAACTAGGCAAATTTATTTGTACGTGTAACATTACCTTTTACGTTTCACAAATCTCGTCATTCATGCAAGGACCTTCCAAATATGAACACAAAGCATTTTAGCAAATCAACCAGATCACATATCAGCGAAAATATTCGGAAGGAGATGTCAATATTATATTACTTGCTATCAAAGCATTGCTTTAGGCAATACTCCGGTTTGATAAGACTAGTAAGTTCCACACATGATAATATACCTATCAAGCTATATACTGCCAGTGTAAGCTGACCTGGACTTGTACGAATAGCCTATAGTATACGAGGACAGCTTATACTAGGAATGAAACTACACCCATACGGTGATAAGGGTGACAAAGTGTGAGTCAATAGAGAAAATGGGTAACCAAAGAAAGTAATGGTAAAGCAAACTTGGGGTTACTTGATACCATCGCTAAGTTCAGTTGATTTTATCTGAATATAAATATTATGTGTCTTTCAATGTCGTTATGGTGGAGGCAAATATCGTGGGACGCCTAACCTGAGTGGTCTTAGACCAGTAACATGGCAATGTAGTTAGCTACATACTCTCCAATTAATTGTATAGGAATCTTGACGTATCTATCTGATTTTTATGACGGTCACATGACGATGGCATGAAGAGATAACTGATTAGAACGTCAATAAACACAATCAGGAATGAAAGTTTATTATAATTGTTATATATTCAGCCACTATAACAATGAGTTACATTCATAAGCACCAGATTCCATATAATTGTGAATATTTACACCGCAAACACTAAGGGATCTGGCGCACTACACGGCCACGACTCCGGGCAGTCGTGGCCGTGTAGTGCTTTTGTATGGTGTGCGGCTAGTTCACCGACGATTTGACCAAGTGCGCGATTAGTATCGGCTTCTATAGTATACATGGTTGCTGTCGTGTTCGTGGCCGTCTAGTGCGAGAGATCCCATAAAACCCTGCATTGCCATTTTTCTACAAAACGATCTAACAATGACATGTTGTGTTCTTGGGTTCGTTGCTATGGTTGCCGCTTTGTTACGACTGGTTTGTTATTTTGACATCTACCCCCAACCTACCTAATCTGGGATCGCAATTTATTTGCCAAACATGTAAATAAACACGAGTTTTAGAAAAAACAACTGTAATGCATAAGGTTCAGTTTGTGCTACAACTTCATATTTTTTATGAGTTTTTCAACAATACTAGTCGGTCTAAAATCACCTTTATTTACAGTTACATAAAGTTGATGTTTGTCTAAGTGGAAAACTCGTGTTGGTTTACATGTTTAGCAAATCAATTGCACATGCAGATTAAGTATTCAATTATTTGTTAATTAGTAGCGTGGTGCTTTGGTAATCAATGTTTGTTTTCGCTGTGGAAAGACAGTCTTTAGCGGCCTGCAGAGGATATTTACACAGGTCGTATAGTGGTGTCAATCTCAGTTGCAAAGAGACTAGCGTGCTTGCACTTTAGTTTATTTTTATTAGCAGATAGGAAGACGGTATTTTCCATCCTTTATCTCTCTCTACCTTTACTTATGGTCGACACCTAAGGGACCATAAGTGCATATACATTTTAAACAATTCCGTGACTGACTTAGCTATTGTGTTTTAATAATAATTGTGCTTATTATTGTTTTTTTTTTGTGTGATTGTCTGTCACAACCACACAATAAAAATCACAATAAAAAAAAAAACATAAATAACAAAAAATAAAGACGGAAATACAAGGAAGTTAAAAATAATCTTTAAGAATTAATAAAAAATCTTTAAATATTTTCTCAAATCTTTTTCTGAGCGGACCAACGAAGGGTTGAAGTTTGTTAAGAACAAAGTCGCAATTATCAATAAACGATTAAATAGTTTATCTTTTGATCAAATATCATTATTTATTTGAGCTGTAGGAATTACCGCATTTTTATTATAATTATAATCGTGAATGAGGGGTTCTACACACTTGTTCGCACAGCCGGGCGGCAAAATCGAGCCTATGTAGATATGCACGGTATAACAACAAGCAAACTTTTACCATGAATTCAGCACAGCCCCAGCGTAGATATTTTTAAAATAATCAACGAAAAATGTCAATACTGGATGGTCTACAATCCGGTACTAAAGTTTGCGCATCGAAGTCCCAACACCCTGCGTATTCGGAAAAAGCCTCTCGGCTTAGGTGGCATTGTGCCGAGCCGAACCGAAAATGATTCAGCGAGTGTAGATGCCGAACGGTGTTTGCCGGTTGGCACGAGCCGAACGAAAGCCGAATTGGTGTAGTACCTAAATGCTTGGCTTTGTTTTTCATTAAATACTGCCCAATCGAATGTGCCGAAATGAGCAAGTGTGAAGAACTTCTAAAAAGATTGGTATATTCATAATCCCAAAATTTTAAACGGCATTTTACTTTTATTCTGAACCTTGTAGCCATTATTATTTTTCGGTATCCTGTGGGCTCTGCCAACGAAAAATAAATCCTAATATAATTTGATATTCCCCTGTTGACGTTTATAAGCTTGTAAAATGGTGAAATTTAGGGGATTTTAGTTTACTTACTTAAATTTTTGTTTGAGATTTAATATTATTAAGTATCTTGTTAGGTTTAGGTTTCATATTTTATATAAAAAAATGGAAGTGATGTTTTTAGACCATGATTTTATTATATGTACCTATACAAATGCCTTTTTACCCGACTGTGGCGAATCCAAAAAAGGAGGATTATGTGTTTGACCTGTATGTATGTACGAGTATGTGTGTCCGTGTCTATGTTCCCTCGTAACTACAAAACTGCTGAACCTAAACTACAGAACGGATTTTGTGTATAATACTAATATCTTAAACTTCCGTATAAAAAAATTCCTAGATATGTCATGTCGAAGAAATGCTTTGTCGGAGTATAGTAGTTTCGGACTTAAGTTATTTCGAACTAAAGTATTGTCGAAATGTAGACGTATCGGAGTTATAAATTGTTGAAATATAAACTTGTCGTATTAACGGTTTGTCGAAATTCAGTTTCACGAGACAGCGTGCATTTTGAAAGTTGCGCACTTTCAGAATGCACGATTGCACGCTGTCTCATATAAGAAATAGATGTCAAATATTTCGCTGTTTTGATCAATTTGGCAATATTACTGTATGAAAATATGAAATTTGGCTAACAAGTGAACTAAAATATTAATTATGAAATGCAATAATTAATATTCAGCATATTTCGTTTTATATGTAAAAAAAAGTATTTAGAAACTTTCGAAATGCCTTTTTTTAGTTACTGATATTTCACAATTCCATACAGTAATTTTGTCAAATTAATCAAAACAGGTAAATATTTGACAGCTATTTGCGACGTTGCCAACTTTTAGAATGAACGCTCATATGCTGTTATACTCGTATACGGCTTTTTTTTTTTTTGGGTGGGAAATTATCAAATAACTTTTGGCCCTTACGGACCCCGTCAGTTGGTGCTGACCTCTCTTTGAGGCGCGCTTTGAACACGACGCGCCTCAAAGACTCGACCCGGCCCGGCCCGGGCCTGGTCCTTATCGGATGGCGAGCTACCCATTGCTCACCGTCCGCAAGCCCGCGCCTGCGGTGGTCTGCTCAGCTAGAGGTCTGCCCGGCTTGGGCGGAGCACCGCCGTGTCCTCACGGAGTCGATCGGCGGCGGCGATCTCTCGCGTCCGGCCCTGGTTCAGGCCATGGTTCGGAGCGAGAGTGCATGGGAGGCCGTCACCTCCTTCTGCGAAGCAGTTATGTTCACGAAAGAGGAGGCGGAGCGCGTGAGGGAGACAATGGGCAGCTCGCCGTCTGATAAGGACCAGGCCCGTGTCGACGGCGCGTTGTGTTCCACGCGCGCCCCAAAGAGATGTCAGCACCAACCGACGGGGTCGAAAGACCAATGCCTGCTGGGGTTGCGGGTTTGTCCGACAGGGATATCGCGGCCCCGGTACACAGGCAACGGAAGGAACACGGGTGGGTTTTAGTCAGTAAAAGTCTGACACACCCTCTCACTCTGCCCAGAGCGGGAGAAGTCATTTGATGATTTCCCATCCTCAAAAATATAAAACCCCGGCAGGTGTTAGTACGGGGTAGTTCAGCAATTGCGTTTGTGTTTGTTTGGTATAATGACGCTAAATAATTTCACCAATTATAGTTGTTTAGTACCTACCACCTACCTACTTAATTTTAATTAAAACTGTTTGTTTTTCAATTTACTTTGTACCTAAATATTGAAAACATTCTGTTATAAGTTTTATTTTTAACGTCACTCATAACAACTATAATTTTTTTATAACACAATTTTGCCCTCTTTTTGAAGATGAGGCATCTCCAAAGTCTGCTAACATTATTACAAGTTTTAGAAAGGTGAAGTCAAAAGTTTTGATTTGATGTAATAACAAACTAATGGTGTTACACAGAAAGTCCATTTTTCATCGTTAGTCTTATAATATGGAAGAATCTTGACAAGTGTGGAAGGAAATGCGTTGCGTTTTGAAAGTTTGATGTTCCTGGTAGTTTTAATTTTGAAGGTTTTTATAGACCACGATACAATAACGATACGGTATCATGCTTGTGGCTTATTTATGTATAAATTACTTATTATGACCTGCTCTGTCTTCTTCTCTTCTTTTCTGATCTTTTTCAATTCCGATATTTGTCATTATTCTCTAGCTAGGTCTTGGCATATACAGCGTGGCAGAGACATCATAAGTCATAAGTCATAAGTCATTTATTCATTTGTTTAACATAGGTACAATAATAATGGTATAAAGATAATAAAGAGTTCGCTATGTTATGCCAGAGAGCGTACAAATGTTTGAAAAGTACAATTCAAGCCAGACAAGTCTCAATAATTAATTAAAATAAGCTTGGATAGTAAAAAGACAATTATAAAAAATCACTTATTTCATAATACAAATTAATAAATACTAAATGTCAATAGAAACCAATGTCAATAAAAAAGAGAAAAATAATAATAATTTAAATCTAAAATAAAAATCTAAAAATGTCAATACACTGACTGAAAACAAATGATATGACTATTTCAATAAACAATACTAATGTCAATAAACAATACTGGTGTCAATATGCAAAAATTATGTCAAGTACAACAATACATATATATTTTACTAGCACGTCAACATTCTGTCATTAGATTTTTGTCTGATAAAAATTCCGAAATATTGTAATATGCTTTGTTCACCAGTAAGGATTTTAGCCGTTTCTTAAATAAGCTCACGTTCAATTCTTTGATTGACCGTGGTATCTGGTTAAATATGACTGGCGCCATACAAAATACACTTTTATACATTAATGCTGTGTGGGACCTTCTTACGCATCGACGTGCAAACTGTAACCATGCACACTTGGTTCTAGATCCTCTAGACTTTTTCCAAAAATTTTAACGCAGGGGGGTTCAACAGTGGGCACGCCACAATTGCGGCGATAAGTGCCCTCTTCGAGGAGTGGCTTGAGAGGTACCACGGCGTCCTCACCTTCCGCCTGACGCAGGCCCTCACCGGACACGGTTATTTCGGGAGGTTCCTGTTCCGCACAAGGCGGGAGGAAACGCCCGGAGGACACGGTGGAGCATACGGTGGAGGTCTGCCCGGCTTGGGCGGGGTACCGCCGTGTCCTTGTGGAGGCGATCGGCGGCAGTGATCTCTCGCGTCCAGCCCTGGTCCAAGCCATGGTACGGAGCGAGAGGGCGTGGGAAGCCGTCACCTCCTTCTGCGAAGCAGTAATGCTGGCGAAGGAGGAGACGGAGCGCGTGTGGGAGAGGCAAATGTCACACCTTCACGCTCCTAGCCGCCGCAGGAGATGCCCTGGGCGTCGGGAATCGCAGGCCGATTCCCGGCCACCGTAGGCGCGGGCTTGCGGACGGTGAGCAATGGGTAGCTCGCCCCTCGACAAGGACCAGGCCCGGGTCGACGGCGCGTTGTGTTCCAAAGAGATATCAGCACAACTGACGGGGTCTGCTAGGGCTGATACCTGCCAGGGTCCCGGGAAAGTCCGAAAGTGATTACGTACAGGCAACTGAAAGAACACGGGTGAGTTTTAGTCAGTAAGAGTCAGACACGCCCTCCCACCCCGTCCAGAGCGGGAGAAGTTATTTGATAATTTCACACCCAAAAAAAAGGTGGGGTTGAGAATCATATACTGAATCCATGGTAACAGGATGCGCGTCGATGTTCCTCGCACTATGTTTATGCCAAGACCTAGCCTGAGAATAATTACAAACGTGGAAAATATAATCAATCTAAATAGTAGTGATGGGCCGACTATAGGTCTTGCCGCTCAGCCGACTAGCTATAGTAACTAAACCATTGGACATATTTGACTGAAGTTTATTGCACATTGGGAACGTCATTAGATAAACGAAATTTAATTTCTTGTTGTATTGTATGCCGTCATGTAGCGGCATCTACATCGCCAAATGCGAACTACGCTTCACATTGACGTCACGCAAAATTCTGTATAGCGCAAGCCGAGTTTACCGCGCGACTTGATACACAGCGTCCCGACATCAACTGTCGGGCAGTTGCCCACCAGACATAACACCCGTCTGGTCGAAGAATCCTCCGTTTTCTATAGAGCATGAGTGAAATTTACACCCTGTTCCTCATACCCTATAGTGTCCACCTTTTATATTCAATTTTGCCACTCGGCTGTGCCGAATTATGCCGAACTGAACAAATGGAGCACGCCATTAGGTGTGTAGATAATAAACACATCAATAGGCAGACGGACGGAGAACAACACACCAAGACAAATTTTTCATAATTTTTAAAGGCCTTTTTTATAAGACCAGCAAGAAACAAGATTAAATTGAATCCTACATAAAATACAACCGAAAAAAAAAATGGAGGTAGTCCCAAATGAAGCAAACCTGTCTCAGTAGGTATCTTTGTGTTATCTTTGTGTTGTGACACAACGGCCCACCGGAAGTAGGTAAATAAACATCAGCTTCCGTAGTTCTTATCTAAGATTAATTGTTTGACGCTCCTAATTACATCCTACCTATTAATATATTTTTCATGTATATTTTATAATAATATACACTTTCAGAACAAATGCTTTTAATACATTACAAGTTTCCTACACAAACTGAGTCATGTCCAACTTCAGAGCATATTAGACACTTAGGCTACTTAAGGTACCTACCTACTATATCTATTAGCACCTAGGTATTAAGCAATGCACTTAGACTTATGTCTTAAGCTTCAAACAGAATTGAAAATGGACGGGTATTTTTTAATATTATTAATAAATTAATAGTTTTGCTTTAATGCACTTGTCACTTGAGTGCTAAAGTATTTCTGCTGCCATAAAATAAATAAATAAATTCTTTATTAGCATAAAAAAATATACAAACAATTATTAAAATAAGTATTTATTTAATTTATTACTAAAATATTCATTAAATACATGATAATAATAAATATACAGATTTTGCGTTTTATAATAATTAAGTACCGCGCTATTTTGTGTCGAAATACAATGCGCTTGAAATTTATATTTATAGATTTTTACTGTCCTGCGCTCTTCCACTCCTGATTAAAGATCTCGCGAGCCCGCGGGTCTTCTTCCCGGTTTTTACGGAACCTGTCCAACTTGTCCAAGCATCTCCTACGTGGCCTGCCGCGGCCGCCTCACAGTCTCAGAGCACCAGATCTGAGCTATTTGTGCCCACAGTTTGTCTGGCATACGGCAGACATGCGCCCTGCCCTGTCCCATTTGAGTTGGGCAGCCTTGCCATGTTAGCAATCTTTGAGCGTAGTATTGTGTTTCGAACACGATCCGTTAATTTAATAAGCTTGACAATACCTACCTAATATTTGAAGTTTCTGGGGGTTAAAGCACGGTTTGACGTCCCTTTGAAATAATAATCTAATAAGGGCTGATCGTGGGGGAACTGTCAATATTTGTATAACCACATATGAATGCAGATGGGACACTCCGTCGTTTAGGCATGAAGCTACAAGTACGCGGCGGGGCCCGTCTTGCTGGGCCAATTCAGTGAGTGTAGTGTGTAGAATATCCAAGAGTTTCGCGATAGAAAAGAGGGGCAACTACTAGGTAAATATAACTGTAGGTAATTAGTGCGACCCGAATTGCACTTTACTGTGTCGTTGCAAGAGTCGCTTTTTATTTAAATGATTTTGCGGAGTGTCCCATCTGTATTAATCTGTGGTGTTACACATTATTATTTTTAGCACATATTAGTTCTCGCTATAATTGTGTGTGTATGTCATACTTATTTGTAAACGCATCCGCAATACTGAAGAAAATCTTAGTAAGGGAGAATAATTTTATATTGTAAAAAAAAGGTCTGGTATTTAGCCCCTTTTATCACCAATAAAAGTAATTAATGTAAAATTACTTTTATGTTCATATTACGACAATAATTTCAGTCAAAGTACAAAATTATATGGTTCTCGCTCGAGACAATTACTCGTAATGTATATTTACGATACAAACGGCTTACATATGGACGGTCGTGTGGGATTTGCTTAAGTGGGTCTAAATCCGCTCGAGCCCAATCGGGGACGTTCGGGTATCATCGCGGATTGACAGCTTGTTTTTAGAAAATACTCTTTTGATGGTTGTCAACGGGTTAAGGGATTCGTAGCAAATGTTGTAAAGAGGGATTTTGGTCTTTTATATGTAAACGACACATGCTGTCTGACAAAGGACCCTTTAAACATGAAACCATGACCCTTTAAAAATACACGCGATGCTAATAGGGATGACGCCTGGGTAAAAAAAAAGTATTCTAATTAGTCCGTCTGTCAGATAATAAAAAAATATTAGACACGTATTTTTTGCTTTATCATATTAATAAAAAAATACTTAGAAAAAACGCATTTTAGGTTGGGGAGTGGGGGTCACTACGCTAGTATGTATAAAATCTACATACTCGTGACGTCATGGCACGTTTTACCTCAATGTATCACCGTAATCTTAAGATTACGTAAAAAAAGAAAAAAATACGTGTCCAATATTTTTTATAATCCCTAAGACGGACAAAAAAAAAATTTTTGTCATCATCCCTATTCCATGTAATTGACTTTAGCTATTTTAAATAATACAGTCTCATCCAAAAATATTTTTCCTGCGAGAAAGATTTGCCAATTATGATAGGACAGTTGATAAAAAGAACTTAACAATGAACCGACCACTCTTACCGGATCAAAACAATTCTACGAAATACGTAATTAGGCAGGACTACGGACAAATCTGAAAACATTTATTTTATTTCTTGTTCTTTTTAACATTTTAATGTTAAAAAGAATAAGTATGTATGTAAAAATAAATATGTATTAAAGTACTGGTTTACAGAAAAAAAACAGTATTTTCAGTATTGTTGGCCGAAATTACGAAGTGTCATGGTTAGTTTGAATAGTAAAAATATTGCCAATGAATTAAATTTCAGCCTATATACTAGATGTCTCCCTTTCGAGGTTACAAGAATAAAATTTTAACATTCACGAATAACATGAAAACCAGATATAAATTCAGACTGTGTTCCGGTCTGAATCACGCCAGAAAATGCACAATCACTGGGACACGGAAGAAATATGTGACAACGTTTCATAGGAAATCCAGTCATCTAGGTATTGCAGAATCTTCGCGAATAAGGCTGTCTCTCCATTAGAGTGGAGTGTAGCGGAGTTGAGCGAGAAAGTAGTGTGGAGTAGTGTAGCGGACTAAACATGTTCACAGAAGCAGACTGGTGCGAAGAAGCAATGTAAATGCTCTTTAAGTGGTCAGTTCTAGATTCAGATCTATCTAGCACAAGCAGCCTATAATATTCCTACGGCTGGGACTCAATAGCAAACAGTATACCGCCAATAGATGTCACATGTCTTCGAATTTTCGGTTCTAGGACATGTCGGTTTCCTCACTATGTTTTCCTGCACCTCTTAGGGTGCCGTGGTGATGAAATAATTTACACAAAGTAAAGTAAAGTGCCACTGCTCTTTCAGATTGGTTAGATCCGTCTGATTTGGCTAAAATCGGTACCGTTACAGCCTCAAGAGTAACCTCATTATACACCACCCTTTCTGTGCGCATAGTACAAATATATATGTACATATACTGAACTGACCTACATTCCACTCTGTGACCCTTCCTAATAATGTGATAACAGCAGCTTCTACTCAGATGACTATAACGCAATCAGGGCTCAAACAGGAACGGTAGAAAGAAAGAGCAAACTGCCGGATAAGTAAATACAGTCAAGTCAACAGGGGGCCATGACTGATGAGTACTTTGATCGATCTTGCGACATTGAGGAGTTAGAAATGGAGTTCTGACGCATGGTGGATGGTGCCTTCTGACTTTGATATATTTGCAGTATAAATCATCGCACGGATCTGTGATGTGCCGAGCTGTAACTTTATACTCTGCGTTTGCAAAGCGTCTTGCGTTTAGCCGTGTGACGTGACTGCTATCACAAAGACATGTTTGAAATCTCAGAGGAAATGGGCGGCGGTGTGTTGATGGTGATTGATGACTAAGTTGACTACCAACCTGTTTGTCTAGCAAGGTGTAGATGGCAACCCCATAACTATATGTTTACAATAGTTTTTAGGAGATACAATACAACAGGAAATGAACGAGTAGATTGAGAAAATGTCTCACAACATTCGGATTTTGCGAAATACAGTGGCAAAAGTAAGCAGTGTGAGCGCTCCATTATCATTACTCATCAGTGGTAACACAGTGCTCCTGGGGCGTTTAAGCTGTGTTGACGAAGGATTCTTTGATCGTAACTAATATTGTGGACTGCGTTTGGTTTGATAATGGATCATCTTGCACAAGGACGCAATTGGGGAATGGATCTTGGGTAGGTATTTAACATAACGTTACGCCACTGTTTTCTCCGAACGGTTAAGCAGAGGTATACCTATAGTACACCCATACTTCGCCAGTTATGTTTAAGTCCCATGTAATAGGGGGCGAGCCTATTGCCATCAACCGGGCACAAATCCAGACTACGGGCTGCTACTGAGAAATTCCTAGTAGATAGGTATTTCTTGTCTATATTTCCTTCTATTTTTTTGTTGCTTAACTTGTGCACTGCTTTGAAGCTGTACGGTTTAGTAACGAAAGTACATACCTTAATCAACGCACACGACATTTTCACCAGGGGGCTCATCATCGTGATTTACAAAATGTTATATCTTTTCAGAAAAGCAGGCATGTCGTAAATTCGCAACGTGAATGTACTTGAAGCTTTAAAAATATACACATACATACAACGCTAATAACATGTTTTTAAAAATCGATATATCGAGCTTAAGTTTAGATAGACGTAAGCAGGATTAATTAAGAGTGCATTTTGTATCTAAAATATATAATAAATTACCTGATAATATAAAGGAAGTAAATAATTTTATATCATTTAAGAATAGATTAAAGACTTATTTAATTAATAAAGCTTATTATAACGTTAATGATTATTTGAATGATAAACGTAATTAAATTTTTAAGTTAAGAAATAATATTAAAATTATATTATAAATGAATGTCATAAATACCCCAATAATTATATTTGCTATAGATAAGTGTATTATTAATATTTGCACACCTATTAAGGTAGGATATGGTTAAAGATCTTCAGTTTTATGTGTCACCTTATGTACCTACCCATATTCAAGCAAATAAATGATTTGAATTTGAATTGATATTAAATATATAACGGATAGGGTATGTTGCTCTTTCGTTATTTTCAGGCATATTTTAACTACTGTGGGTAGTGTTGGTTAGTGCGCAATAGAAAAAAAGTTTGCAGTTCAGATCAAATTATAATTCACGATCTAATTATTCACACTAGCAATTCACACACTGTAGGTACATGACACAACTATTCGGAATGCGCGACAGTTTTTAAACGTGTTAATTGCTTGACCGCTACCGATGAACTTTGCTTAGCATCAGCCAGTCCGAGCGTTATGTTGTAGACTCTGTCGAGCGCCGCTAGGCGGCGGTGGCGTCCCGATTAGTCAACTCAGTAACGTATTTCCAACATAAAAATAACCTTTTAAAGAATATTACTGACGTACAGACCGATACTTTGATATAGTCAGTCAACTCAGCCTACCGCACTCCACTATCCGCAGAATTATTTTTTCTCTATTAACGTAGTTTTATCTCTCTTAACTTAGTGCTGATTTCACCAATGAAATTGAACGCGATCATCACTTCTAAACCGCGTTCAAAAACTGTCAGTGTCAATTTTCCATAAAAATTTTGACACTGACAGCTCTTGAACGGGGTTAAGATGTGCTAGACGCATTCAGTTTCATTGTTGAAATTCACCCTTAGTACCTATATTTTATTTATGTATGTACTTTATTTACGTACAATTATTTTCAAGTAAATTTTCTATCATTTTGCACGTACTGTAGAAATAGACAATGCCTAAGGCGTTACGTCCGCCTTTGCACGGTTATTTTTACTTGTACCTACTTGTTTGAATAAATAAATTAATAAAAACTCACGATTCGCGAAAAAGCTAATTAAAATCATTTTCCCTTGATTTCATTTTGAATTTTTATTGGACTGGAATAATTGGCATGGACACAATACTAGGAAAATTTCGCTTCATTGATTTGGGCCGTAGAGAAGTCTTTTAAGAAGGATTTTCTCGTATTTTTGCGTGTTGATTAAAAACCTGTTCGAATTTTACCAGAATCGTTCGACCTTTATTTAATGCCGAGACATTTATTTGAGCCGGACGGGTCGATAGAAGGTTAAGCTTCCCAAGATCAATTCGAGGATGGGTACCCATCCATTAGATATCGAGACTCTCTATCTTTCCGAGGCACGGAGCTTTGGAAAGATATGCATCATCGCTCCATGTAAATACTGGTATTCAGCTGCATCCGGTTAAACTGGAAGCTGACCACAATATAGCTGAGAAAGACTAGGAAGATTGATATTGATATTTGTACTGTTCCAAATATGGAAAATTAGTTGCGCCCGGGGGTTTCACCCGCGTAAGTGTCGATCCCGTGGGAATATCGGGATAAAATGCATTCTTTGTCGTAATCCAAGTCATGGTCTACCCATGAGCCAAATTTCATCCAAATCTGTGTAGCCGTTTTAGCGTGAAAGCGTAACAAACAAACAAACTCACTTTCGCATTTATAATATTGAGTAAGGATTAGGATTCTTTTCTTGAATTTTGTTTGAGTGAGTGAATATTACTTGTCCGATTATTCAAATCACAACTGGCATTCTTAAGACAGTATGAAATGGTTGTAAGGCATCTGTCTCTTAATATCAACCATTTTCTCTCTCAAGAAACGTACCTACAAAAGACTGCAGCTTTACTTCACCAATAAAACTGAACGCGTTCAACACATAAACCACGTGTAAGAGCTGTCAGTGTCATTTTTTTTTGGATATTGTCGCTGGCAGTTCTTGAACGTAGTTTAGAGGTGCTGGTCCCGTTTAGTTTCATTGGTGAAATAGGTACTTACACGGATGTAAGTAAAAGAGGAGGATTAATAGTTGATCGGTAATTGTTCACGCCGCCGCCGGCGAGTACTTGATTACCGTAGCGACAAAAGGTATCAAAGAGAGTACTCGCTCAGCCACGCTCGTTTGGAGGGTAGGACACTCGCTGAGATACTCACGCTTGGCTAATAAGGTTTATTCAAATCCTTATTTCCACTTAAAAAAACATAAACTTTATGACAGTTTAAATAAAGTTGATTTTAGACTGACTAGTGCTGTTGAAAAACTCATTAAAAAATATGAAGTTCTAGCGCAAACTGAACCTTATGTATAGGTATTGCAGTTATTTTTTATAATACTCGTGTTTGTCTATATGTTTGGCAAATAAATTTCGAACGCAGATTACGTATACCAGTGAGGAACCGCTCGTCGCCGTCGCGGGCTCGCTGCTCGTTGCTCGCCAACTTGTTTTTAGTTGCTAGCTCTACTCTATACACGCTTCTCGTTAAATACGGAGCCTAAAACGGAAAATTGACGTAGAGTTGACAACCTACGTTCTCAGACATATTTTTATTTGGTCTGGGCCTACGTCGATCTGCTTCGTCAATTTACCGAAGGACGTTACTACTAACTTCTAAACCAAAAGTCGCATCTTAAAACATCTCATTGTACAATAATCTTTCTTTCCCGCTGTCTTTTGTGAGCCAAACAAAAGCACCAAATTGGTCTAATAACCTTTATAAAAACTCTGAAACCAATTTCTTAGAAAACGAAAACAAGTAGTCTTCGTATAAGAGCACACTATGTACCTACGTTTTATTTAACAAGCGTATGAGTACCTATTAAGTATGTTCTCATTCATCATGTTGACAACGATATTGATCCAATATAAAGATCTTCAAAACATTTTTTTCGTATTACTTTATCCTTTTTTGGGTTCCCTAGTCAGGAACCCTTATGGTTTCGCCATGTCCCGTCACGAGCACCAATTCAAAAGCGAGTTTCGCGTCTGCAACTTTGAGATAAAAACCTATTTCATATTAGTGTGGGTTCCAAAATACTATGTTCGTAACAACATAAAATTACGATCACCACAGTAGGAGAAAATCACTTTTTAAAGTTGCTAAGTGTATACATATTGGTGTTCGAGACTGTCCATCTGTCTGTCAGCCCGCGGCGTAGCTCAGTACTAGAAAGCTGTAATTTGGCATGCGTATACATATTGATCACGCCGAGAAAGTGGTATTCCCTGGGAAGTGGGAATGTCTTTTTTCCTCGTTCGTCCAATGGTATGGGTTGGAAAGGTCGTTAAAAAATATTGTGAGTGTGTAAAAAGGATTCAGGGATCCATTTGCGAAATATTAAGCTTTAAAGTGCTAATTTTCGTTATAGGTGAAAGAATTCACGGCAGTAGCATATAATAACGAAATTAAAAGAAAAACTATCACAGCTAAGTAGGATCTACAAGAGAACGAGTAATAATCGACCAACTTACATTTACAGTTAAAAAAACATGTTCTACCATACATTCCTTAGGGGAGAACATATTTTTCAACTACAATGTTAAGTTTGTTCTTAGGATAAACTCATCCCAACTACGGAACCCTTCATTGTGTGTGGTCCGACACGCACTTGGCCAGTTTTTTATTTATCTTTTTTTAATCTTATTGTTAAAGTTTTCAATAGTATTTCCTACCAGGAGAAGGCACTGACTCTTGTTACAAAGCTTAGCCACCTAGCACAAGTGTCAGGGACTACACACAATTTGTAAACACTTTCTTATGTAATAAAGATTATTATTATTTATTAAGAACTATTGAAATTATTTTATATGTAAGTACCTACGCAGGGAGAACGACCTTCACCTGTACCTATCAGTGATTTGGCTAGATTGTGGCGGGCCGCGCCACAACGCAATTCGTCCCATATTATAGTCGTACAGTTACGGCTGTAATGTGCGTTTGGCTTATGATCATCATCATCATTCATCGTTTCAGCCGAAAGACGTCCACTGCTGAACATAGGCCTCCCCCAAATAGGGGGCGGGTTTGCTATAATCGCCACGCTAGGCAGGCGGGTTGGTGATCGCAGTATGGTGTTAAAATGCATAGAGAACGCTGCTGCCCATTCTCTAGTGAGTTCCTTAGTCGACTTTTACGACACCCACGGGAAGAATTGGGATGGTACTATTCTTTAAGACCAGACGGAACATTTTGGCTTATGAAGTAAGTAAGTACCCACATGTCGTGATGGCCCAGTGGTTATGGTCTAGCGTTTCATGCAAGAGGTTGTGGCTTCCAATCCGGGCAAGTACTAATGTGGTTTTTTCAACTCATTATGTGCTTTCTGAGTTTATCTAGGTCATTACTGTCATCGATGAAGGAAAAAATATCGAGAGAAAACTCGGACTCGGAAGTTAATATGGGTTTGAAATCGCCAACCCATCTTGATCAAGCGTGGTAATTAATGCTGGTGCCTTCCCTGTGATGAGAAGAGGTATTTGCCTTGCAGAAGAGTAAGATGTCGGGAAACTATGTCGTAGTTTGGATCTGTTTCAGAAATCGCGTGGATATGACTGTAGGTAAAATATACTATACTTTATTTTGTTTTCAAAAACTAAAACAATCTTGTTTAACAAAATATTGTTTGTAACAAATCATTTGTTACAAAAGTAAACGTTTACAATGGTAACAAAAATATTAGCACTAGAACGGGGTCTCGATTTTTCAATCATTGTCCTGTTAAAAAGAGATATTGTGTTACTTGCTGAATGACGTCTTATTCTGATTTCTGTTAACCTTGGTAATACGAGTACTTTTCCATTTTCATTTGCCTTTTCTTTCAAAATATTCTAAGTATTAACATTTTCAGATTTTGAAAACATCTAAGTAAGTATGTAGTTAAAGATCAACGTTATTCTTTAATGTTTTCTTTTATTAATTTGTTTCCTACCATTTCGGAGATTAGCCAGAATAAACAGACAGAAAAAAATAAAAAAAACATATGTATTTAAAAGCTGTTATTTTGACATTACACACAGATACTTCAATTTTATTTATTTAGATTTTAATTGTTGATTTGATTGTTATTTTTTATTTGTTAGATAAAACTTGCTTTTCGCGTCTGTCTGTGTAATCGCGTTGTTCTTCTAAAAACTCCGCAACGGATTATGATACGGTTTTCACAATAATTTATATAGTTTATTCCGGAAGCATAAACCGTCCAGAATAAACTACATTAATATATATTAAACTAACATATAATACAGACACCTCGATGTTTTGTCAAGTCATAAAAACCGGTCGTAGCAGCGGTGGTTTGCTAGTTTTGTATAAATAAAAGAACCAGAATAAGTATGCCGCCAGTTAGGGGCCAGTCAGGCCTGCCAAATTGTGATAAGCATGTAATCAGTCTGGACCGCCAAACGACTGTACTACACGCTTGCCATACAATATGGTCATCACGGGGTGTTCTTAGTGAGCCAAAACATTGGGATTAACAAAATGCGTATAATAATAGATTCTCTTCTTAGAATTGGAAAGGTATGGATACAATGTGAACACTGTTTTAATAAGGTTTATAGTCTGAAGACAAAAACCCTACAGATTACCCAAATAAAATTCAAAAATACTTGAGGCTATGATTATTTCTCCTCTCTTTTTATAGTCTTGTACATATTATTTTAATTATTTTAAGACTGTTAGCTTTTAAATTATATAAATATTTTCTTGGAAATTTGTGAATTACTTGAGAGTTGTTAATTGCAGTTAAATTAGGTATAATGAACCCACACACAATCTGAGTACTTATTGGGTATTCCAAATAAATTTATTTTGTTGACTGTTAAGAATGAAATGCTGAGTTTATATTTTTGCATTGAAATTATATTTTTGCATTGAAATCATATTTTTGCATTATAATTCGATGGGGTGGTGACTTATTTTTTTATTTTAGAGCATTATTTGATTGAAAATTTCTAGGAATTCATCTGCATGTTCATTATGTTTTTCAATCTACGGAACTTTATTAAGGGAAATAAATACGATACTTTTTTGACGGCGAACCTCATTAGTCATTACATTACTGCTGTAATTAAAATATGGACGTGTAATTTTACTTGCGCAACGCTGTATTGCTAAAGAATTTTATTGATTGGTTTAGTTTGTGCCTACTTCATACAAATTTTAATGAGGTTGTCGTATATGGAGGACACAGCGTCGTTCGGCAATAATACCGCGAATGCAGCATTAATAAAATTTTACATAAGACGGTATGTAGCTCGGGGAAATTACGCTGAATTTTAGGGTAACTTTGCATTAATTTAAAACAGCGATTGTTTTCATTTAACGTGTAGGGTATGGTCAAGGGAGTATGTTAAACTGTATACCGCGAAAAAATCAACCACACGTGTACGTTTTTTTAAAGAAATTTTTAACAAAAATAAAATTACGATTTTTTTAAATTACTTTAAATTGATGTACAATTAAAAAAAAAAAAAATATTTTCATGGAAATTTCCGTGGACGAAAATGTTAAATTTTTTGACCTACTTGTGATACCTAATCTCTTCGACAAACACTCCATACAAACATATCTGTTAACAAGTTAATATTTTTTTTCTACCACGTAAAATTGAAATTAGATGATTTCTTTAAAAAAAACGTACACGCGGGGGTGAACGTGGAGGTAAATGTTTAATTCTGAAATAATGTATTAGTTTTAAGATTTTTTTTCATATATAACCAAAATTTTCCTGTTAACTATTTTGCCTCAATTTTTATTCACAAAAATGCGTTTTTGTTTTTTTTTCATCTTGATGCGGTGCTGGAAAATGTTTAATTTTTTATATTATTTGAAGAGCTAAGTTCCAAAAAAAAACACGATTCAGGAAAAAAATCGCTGTTAGGATTTAGTGCAGGGTTCCAACCTAATTTCCCGGCCTAATGGTTCTCGTAAAAAAAAACCGGTCAAGTGCGTGTCAGACTACCCACAAAGAAGGGTTCCGTAGTTGGGATGAATTTATCACAAGAACAAACTTGACTTAGTACTTGAGAAACATGTTCTCCCATACATTGATATACGTCACGGTCAATTCTGCAACTGCAAATGTATTCTCGAAAAAAATCTACGCTTTCCGCGGTTGGTCTGCGTGTGGGTGACCATCTTTACATACCAAGACCCCTCTTTAAATACATATAAAAACAATAGAATACAAACAAGTCATTAGAAATAAAGGTCAAGGTCAATCAGATTATGTGCTCTGACTACACGTTTGTTACAGCATCTGAATTTAAAACAAATTTTCCATCACACACGTGTCGATCGTCATACAAAGCAAGTCTGTAGGTACCTTAAACTACTGTGTACCAAAAGTTTCTCTTACGTTGAAATTGTACTTGCCTATTTCTGTCGAATTTTTTTTTTTCGTTTTACTCTGGAAACGTATTTTATGTGAACTAGATTGTTGGTAAAGTTTTTAATATTGTTATGTAGGTCATAATTGCCATAAGCCGAAGCTGTTTCTAGCATCTTTTATTAATAATGGCAATATTTTCACATATCACTAGCTTTTGTGGAGATCGGAAATTCCTCCATCGGAATAGATACCCATTCCATTCAACCGTTAAGGCATGAAAACGTAATACAGACAGACCGACATTGTAATATTAGTAAGGATAAAGAGTCTTATGTTTAGCTAAATATTACGAGTTATTTTAAACTTAACGCTTAAAAGTATAATACAAGAATGAATAAACAAAACACTAGCTACTTCAACCCGTCGATAGCAGCCGGCACGAGTCGTAGCACTGCGTAGCAATCTCGTAGCAATCTCGTAGTAGTCGCGTAGCATTGGCGTAGTAAATAATCGTGTAGCAGAATCGTTTATATCGATAACCTTAAAAGTGAGGCGGGCCTGAGAGTGCCTATTTTTCTTTTCCACACACACGAACCCTCATGAAGCATTACAAAAACAGTCCTCTGTTCCCCTAATTTGTCAAAAAACAAAATAAACACGAGCAATAAAATAGCGCTGTCTCCAAGTGAAAAAGAAGTGAATTACGTAGCAATATTAGTGAGTTACTATCAATCATGTGTGTAAGTGTGTGATTTATGACCGTGTTACGTGAGAGAAGAGCTAATATTTGAGACGGTGACGTGTGAATTAGGGGAAGTCGTGGGTAGAGACTGATGACGAGAAAATAATAAAGAAAATGAACAAAACGCGCGTGTTTTGTTTACCGATCTAGCCTTGACTAATGAAACCAATTAATTATGTATTCTTGCGTCACCCCTGGGAGACTAGAATAAGTTAATGTTTTACCTAGTACTGTAGTTTTAATACGGAGTAACATGAATCAATAATAATAATAAAACTTTATTTGGACTCCATAAAATATGGCCTAAAACAGTTATATTGCTAAGAACTGTGATAAAAATAATGTAAAAAAAACATGCCTTAGCCTTTTCTATATTTGGTGTCGGCATCCAACCTAACCGGATGCAGCTGAATTATTTTATATGGAGCAACTGCGTATCTGACTTGCACAACCCAGTTACTGGGTAACACGACACCACTTGGTATGACTGGTTGTCAGACTTTTGGGCTGCTGACACCCGTAACGACAGTCAAAGATCTACGAATGACAACCGACACCAACGGTTAACGTGCTTTCCGAGGCACGGAGGAGTCTCGGTGTGTAAAGATGGTCACCCATCCACAGACCAACCCCGGCAAGCGTAACTTAACATGACGTATCGACCCGTGCAGCATTTATTACTTAGCCACGAACTCCTATAACTCATACAGATGATACAGATAACAATATATATATCCTTTTTTTTTCTTTCTCAGTCTTAATGATGGTCTGGCAGTTTGAGTACTTAATGCGGCCAACCATTTCAGACACTAATCTACATGATTCTCATATGGCTTGACCAAGATTATATCTGGACTTTAAAAGAGACTGCGACCTCTGAGTTTGTTTCGGTCTTAGTCAGATAGGAAACGCCGACCTCGTCTAGCTTATTTTTTTATATAATGTGTTAAAGTGATTCTGATATCCTATTTACAGACTAAACAATTTCTTTTCATTTCATTTCAATAAGTAAATAAAACATTTATTTACGTTATACGTCCGTGTTAGGGTCACGGAATTTAGTAAAGTGTTCCTTTCAACTTAATCGGTCCAGTAAATCCGAACCAAATTGGCTGTGACGGACGGACAGGCGGACACATGAGAGATCCTTCAAGGATTCCGTTTTCTCATTACCTAAAAAACATAATAATACCAACACAAACTGAAAAATGATGCGCCATCTTATATTTCGTGTGTGGATACGAACACAGCTCATAAATCAAACAAACATCCTGTCAATGATTAGTGAGTAACGTTCCCGGAGAGAGACGTATTGAATCAACCCCAGATAACGAACGGACAAATGAAAATCAGACAGGAATATGCCCCTAATACCGACCTACGTATTTGCTGGTACATTTTTGCAAGGAATCTTCTTTTCAGGTTTAATGTTCAGGTTAATCGAATTTCATGTTAAAAATACACTTATTATATATAACATCGCACCTGTAATACTCGTACGTATAGGCAGAGGTACATAAAAAGGTTCGTTCATTAAGTTCCAACGGGATTGTTATTCGCTTTGGAAGGAGTACTTCAATCAAAGATCCCAAGAAAAAGGAATCTAGTGCAAAACGATCCAACCGCACCCCTTCCTAACTCACCGTGGCGTGGATAGACAATCAGTTGTTGAACAAATGTGATACTGCTATCGCACTAAGACTTCGTTTCGGACACATCCCGTGTAATAAGTTCTTATACCTAATGGCAAAATCGACATCGACTGATTGTGATTTTTGAGGTAATTCCGTTGATGATGTTTATCACATATTGACCGAGTGTGTCCGCAACGAGGAATTTAGAAATAGCTTGGATTGTAGATTTATATAGATAGGTTACTGTAATAGCAGCCTAGCTGTGCCATTGTCTGATAATGCTAGACTACTTTACAAATTAGCTTTGCTAAGGTTTTGTTAAATATGAATAGGAATTAGTATGATTTTGTTAAGCCAACCAGGGCGGCATAATCGCATGTGCGACAAAGCCCTATCATCTTGAATAAAAAAAAAAGTTCCATGTAATAGGGGGCGAGCTTATTGCCGTCATCCGGGTACAAATCCCGACTCCGGGCTGCTACTGAAAATTTCCTGATCGCAAAACCGAATAACCTTTTGCCCGACCGGGGAATCAAACCCAGGACCTCATGCACATCAGAAACACTTGCGCCCACTACACCAATGGCAGGCATTTGAAATACGGACCTATTACAAGACTTTTAATCGTTTAGCTAAAAACTAACCAGTGCAGTCTGATCAGCAGATAGATACTGCTGCATATTGCCTTTCTACAAATCAGGATTTATCTTTACATCTAGGTTTAAATACTCTCACAGTCAGGAAAACTTCATAGAAATTGCTCTACCAGAATCTCGTCGAACAGTCGCGTCGCGCCTTGTTGCAGGAGCCTTAAACCATCGATCCTAAAAAAGAGTAAATTGTCCATTTTGTATTTAAAAATTTACAGTAGGTTGGGTGGGTAGGTGGACTAAGGTTCGAAATACAAAAACTGACTGAAAGTTATAATAAATTAGAACTCGTTCAACGGAAGGAACATACCGTTTGACTTTTCTGAAGTCTAGGCTAAACAGGTTCAGGGTAAATTAGCCAACGGAACTCGTTTATGTGTTTTGTGTAAACTTCACAAACGTAAAAAATCTGAATTTTTAAACTGATATTTAAAGTGACTGCACTACCTGCGGTCAACGACTCCAAAAAAAACATCAAATTAGTTTTATACGCGTGTTAAGATATCAATAAGCCCAGTAAATAACAACATAAAACATCGCAAACGCGCATGTAACTACGATTTTTATATGTTGTTATATCCCCTGAGAGTCGCGTCCGGCCCTAGTTCAGGCCATGGTCCGGAGCGAGAGTGCATGGGAGGCCGTCACTTCCTTCTGCGAAGCAGTAATGCTCGCGAAGGAGGAGGCAGAGCGCGCGAGGGAGAGGCAAGATTCGCGCCCTCGCGTCCCTAGTTGCCGCAGGAGACACCCCGGGCGTCGGGAGTCGCGAGCCGATTTCCGGCTACCGTAGGCGCTGGCTTGCGGACGGTGAGCAATGGGTAGCTCGCCATCCGATAAGGACCAGGCCCGGGCCGGGCCGGGTCGAGTCTTTGAGGCGCGGCGTGTTCAAAGCGCGCCTCAAAGAGATGTCAGCACCAACTGACGGGGTCCGTAAGGGCCAATGCCTGCCAGGGTTGCGAGTTTGTCCGAAAGGGATATCGCGGCCCCGGCACACAGGCAACGGAAGGAACACGGGTGGGTTTTGTCAGTAAAAGTCTGACACACCCTCCCGCTCCGCCCTGAGCGGGAGAAATTATTTGATAACTTTCCAGCCTCAAAAAAAAAGGTCCCCTGAGAGTAGTTTATGGTGGCTCTAACTGAATCATTTCGAAGCCACGTCGAGGAAACGGAACGTTCACAATTGTCGAAGGTGGCATCGAAATGATTCAATCAGAGCCATTGTGGCGGGATACTTTAGCTATGTTGTCAACCACTTTGGTAAAAACGTAGGTTGATTTTCGATGAATATCCACAAGATGCAGCTATGAGGAGCAATAAATCATAAAATATAAAAATTTAAAAAACTTTTTGGAAAATAATGCCTATCTTGGACTAGCTGCATTTTCGCAACCAATAGGCCTAGAGTGTTTCGATTGGGCTCAGATTGTAGAAGATTTTGCTTGCTTCACAAAATTATACTAGAGGTGAAACACGTGTCGACTTATTACAGGGTTCTTTATGACTCTTTAAGAACAGTTAAGCGGATAAGGTTACTAAATATACGTCGTCTATTGTATTTAATATTTATTTTATGTACTTCCTGCCATCCTACACGAATAAATATAACTGAACTTATAGAAATAAACAAGTTCGAACTGTAAAATGTTTTGGATCATAAAATTTTATCACGTCTGCCACAGACTTGCATACGTAAACGTTATGACATCATAATACTGTGTGCGATGCAAATGTTCGCACTGCCGTTTTATTATGATTTAAATCTAGTTACATTGCAGTAACAGTGAGAAAAATATGAAGAATATAATCATATTTACAGTACTTTCCTTAGCAGTTCCTCTTGATATATTCCAATTGATTATATCAATTTATACGACACTTCATTCTTGCAAGGGTGCGCACATATAACCTATTACAGTTGAGTTGACGAACTCAATCGCGTGTGCAAGATTACTGACGAATACTGAAATTATTTTATACCATCGTCACACAAAATTGTCGATACGATTTTGTGTTTCACCTTTTTTTAATTCCGTAATTTCCGTAATTTCACCAATTACGGATTTCAGCAATGAAACTGAACGTGATCAGCACATCTATTCCGCGTTCAAGATCTGTCAGTGTTATCACGCTTGTGGAACACTGAAAACTCTTGAAAGCAGTTTAGTAACGCTGATCGCGGTTAGGTTAATTGGTGGAATTGGCACTAATTCTCTTTAAGACGAAAGTGGAGATTGACAGGAGAGGAGATGTTTTTTAAACAACCAATAGAATTTCGTTATTCACATATCTAATCTCCACTCACATTCAGTGGCTACCACTGAGCGGAGAAGTATCATATTTGTATGGCACGATCGAAGCGGAGATGTGAGGTGTGCCTCGCAAACTAGCGGCGGCGCACAGCGGAGATTTGAGCGGACAACATCCAACGCTCGCCGCACGCAGCTCAGTTCCGTTCTAGCCAGTACGCTTCTCCGCACAGCTTCGGTGGACACACCCTAGCTGAAAAACATCTCTTCTTGTCTCCGCTTCGGACATGTCCGCACATCTCCGCCTTGGTGGAGTCCTGGTGTAAGTCGTCATCCCTGACCTACGTCAAAATTGCTTTCCAACTCAGCCCAGGTTAATCGAAATACCAGAGTTTTAGTTTTTAATTAAATTAAAGTATTCATTAATTATCAAAATTCTCCGTGTATAAACGGCTACTGATTTCCCCAGAGCTTCAACCCTTTAAATACAAAGGCGACAATGAAGTTTTATCTCGCCTTTGCGAATCCAGACGGGCTGGCATTAAATAATATGCTATCTATATTTCTGCGCTGATTAACAAAAGTGAATGTTTTTATGCGGGTAGATAGAGAATAATGCATTCTTACGTAGTAGGTACTGTAGAGGCTTTAACTTAACAATAACATGGTTTTAGAATAGTTAATTGATTCAGGCTCGCCCTTGCGGAATAAAACCTTTATAAACTAGCTTTCGGGATAGAAAGTAATTCTATATCCTAAATTTCGTCCAAAACCGTTCAGCCGTTTTAGCGTGAACCCGTAACAAACAAACAAATAAAAATCACTTTCGCATTTAATATCATAAATTAGGATAAATGGCTAGAATATAATGTGACGAGCATTGATTTGTATTAAGAAATCCCGAATCTATCCCGAATGATAGCTATCCCGCATCACCTTATCCCGAATGAACGCTGTCCCGAGTAACCGTATTCCGAAATAACGTATCCGGAATAACTTTAACCAGAATGCACGCTATCGCGAATAACGTGAGTCCTAAATAACCTTGTCCGCGACGAACGCTATCCCTAAATTTATATTGCCTTTTCAAAGAAAATGTGGTATGAAGGTCACGTTCTCATCATCGTCTGTCTAGCCTTTTCCCAACTATGTTGCGGTCGGCTTCCAGTCTAACCCGATGCAGCCATATACTAGTATTTTATACTAGCTTCCGCCAGTGCCTTCGCCCGCGTGAGATATCTTTATAAATTATAGCTATATATGTTACTCAGTGATAATACCAATTTACTGGTGAAAGAATTTTTTAAATCAGTCCAGTAGTTTTTGAGTTTATTCATTACAAATAAACACACATACAAAAAATCAAAACTTTTCTCTTTAAAAATTAGTTTAGATGTAGCGACTGCCTATCTGACCTCCACAACCCAGTAACTGGGTAGATAATATGATACCCCTTGGTAAGACTAGTTGTCAGACTTTCGGGCTTCTGACTACTCATAACGACTGTCAAAGATCTACGAATGACAGCCGGGACCAATGGCTTAACATGCTTTTCGAGGCATGGATGAGTCTCGCTCGATATGTAATGGATGGTCACCGGTCCACGGATTGGCAACCGCAGCTTAACCTTAAATCGACCCGCGTAGCTGTTAAGGTCACGTTTTTAATGTTTCTTTAATACTTTCTTACAAAAAAAAACATTTTAACAAAATTAAAGACACGATCCACCATTATTTGTATCAACAAAATTACTTGAAGGTACCAGGACTGCATGACATTGTGGAACTTACCCGTATTCTCAGAATACTTAAGTATATAAGGGAGAAGCTATGCTATCGTTGACCTGGTCTACGTAATTTGCCATTACGCTAATATGCCTCGCTCGGGCAAGCACAAAGGTCGTTTTCTCTAGCTCGTTGAGATGTTATAAAGGCTACTGCGATTAATGGTTATCCTCCTTTCTCAGAAACTCGTTGCTTTGCATTTTCTAAGTGCAGTGTGTTCATATTTTTGCTGTAACAGAAAATGTGAACATGCCTAAACATGTTGGTGAGACGAGCGTCGATAATTTAAGAGAGTTATGTTAATATTTACTAGTATCAATTCTATATTTAACTGACTTCCAAAAAGGAGGAGGTTATATGTTTTTTTTTATGTATGTCCGCGGATTTCTTCGTCAATTGGTGACCGATTTTGAAAATTCTTTTTTTGTATGGAAAGGGTATGCTCCCAAGTTGGTTTCATATAAATTTTATTAACTTTGCTTGTATAGTTTTTGAGTAAGCTTCAATAATACGTATTTTTCCCACTTATTATATGTGGATGATATGATGATAACTTCCTGTCACTGTTATTTACATAGCAGGTAGTGGTATTCGAATTTGTGTGGGGTAGCTACCACAACTAAAAAGTGTAAAATAAAAGCTTTTTGAAAAAAAAACAAGCGACTTCCAAAAAAGCACTACATAGTGAAAAATAATTTTAATTTCGGAAGTCGGTGCCAAAAAACGAATATTCAAAACCAAAGACACCGACTTCCGAAATTAACGTAATTTTTGACTTTCTAGTGCTTTTTTGGAAGTCGGTTGTTTTTTTTTTGGAAAATGTTTTTATCGTTGACATTCAATGATGTCCCTAATTGAAACAAATGATTTGTCTTTGACTTCACTAAAGCTCTTTCGTTCTCTAATAAATTGGTAATATGCTCAAATTAATTGTCATTAGTCAAGATAGTAGTATCACACATGCACTTAAAGAAAACAAAATACGATCAAGCCTTTTTACATGGCTTGATCGTATTTTTTTTTTTTTACATCCTGCTGGTGTTGCGGGTTTGTCCGAAAGGGATATCGCGGCCCCGGCACACAGGCAACGGAAGGAACACGGGTGGGTTTTAGTCAGTAAAAGTCTGACACACCCTCTCGCTCTGCCCAGAGCGGGAGAAGTCATTTGATGATTTCCCATCATCAAAAAAATTTTTTTTTTTTAAAACGTTGCCCCACGCTAAGAATTTCTTCCCGTATCGTGGGTGCGTTTACAAACATAGAAACTCACATACACTAACACCAGACCCGGAACAACTACTTGCAGATCATACAAATATTTGTTCCGTACGGGGATCGAACCCGCGACACGTTGCGCAGCAGTCGATCGCTCAGCTACTGCGCCAACTGTGTCGTCAAAATCGTATTAAATAGGATTAAAGGAAAAAACAGAACCCTTATAGGATCACTCGCATGTCTGTCTGTCTGTCTGTCTGTCCGTGTATCACAGCCGATTTGCTCCGAATCTACTGGACCAGTTTAGTTGAATATTGGTACACATATGTATTTCTGTGACCCAAACACGGACGTGTAACGTAAATAAATGAATTTTGACTATGGGGGTTAATTTTGGGAGGCAAATAAGAAAATCTAAAAAAAAAGTTTTGCGAGCTGCACTTCATAACATATCAAATGAAAAGACTTAAGGGCGTTGCAAGGATTTCAAATATATTTTTTCATAATTTTAAAATTACTACTTTTAAAGATATTTAAGAAAATTGATTTGAACTTTGAAAAAAATACAGAGAATGGTTCTTTAGTCATAGATTACAGGAAAACCTATGAGAAGACTATGGTCTTAGAATAACATGGTAAATCTCTCAATATTGTACGTACGAACTTACATTTGCAGGTGGAATGTATGGGAGAACATGTTTTTAAACTACAATGTTGAGTTTGTTCTGGGGATAAATTCATACCAACTCCGGGCCAAGTGCGTGTCGGACCACGCACAACGTAGGGTCGTTGTGCGTGGTCCGACACGGCCGTGCCCGGTTTTATAAAGTGAGTTTTAGTTTTTAAAGTTTTTTTCATTTTAGATTTTGTTGTCTCGAGAAGACGATACAAAGTATTATTCCTTTAAAAATCTCATATTTATGTGTGGTATGACTGTCCCATTTCCGTTCTTTTTTTAAGGACTTTTAGGACCATTTGATCATAGGACGATTTGCTAATAAGACATTTTGCTAAGGAATCGTTTTGATTATGGGTCGTTTTAGCTAGTAGGACCATTTGCTTTTAGGACGTTTCGACACTAAAAATGAAAAAGCTTGACGTGACTTTCACTGGCAAGTAGCTGATGTTATATGGAGTAACTAAGGCTTCTTTTATATTGGAAAAATAATTAGGGTCCATGAGGGTGACGCCGCGGGCATCAGCATTTTTAATATAAGTCCTTAGCTAGCCTGGGATTGTAGTGCTTGTAAATTCTTTGTTCAAGAACTCTGGATTCCCAATAACTGTTTAAGTATTCCACCTGAACACTTCTACCTTATTGCAAGGTATTGAATAGTGTTAAAAAATATTTTCATTAAAACAGATTGCATTCTTATTCCCGATACCGCAGATTCAGTAACCAATACCAGAGCCAATAAGTTTAAATTGAGTTCAATAAGTTAATATGCAGATATTGTGTGTGTCACAAATAAAAGTATTAAACGTCCAATTGGATTTTATATTACCAGCCACCACCACAACCACTTACCGGCCACGGCCGTACTGCCAGGGCTGTGCATTTCCGGGCACTGCGCCATCGCTGCCCGCGCCGGACCGACTTCCGCCTCCTGGTACCTCTGAGGCAAAGCGGGCCGCTCTGCGGAGGACCCCGAGGCAGCGACAGCAGCTAGCGCCTCCCAGCGTCTATCAGTGACGTATCGCCTTGCCGCCTGGAGCAGGCAAACCCCAACGTCTACCAGCGGCCCAACGCCACACTCTGATATAGGCAACTCACAGCGGTTCCACGGCATATATTGCCTTTTCTTTTTTTGGATCTTCGAATAATTTTACTTTAGGTTTCTTTAATATCATATTACCTCATGTATTAACGCCAGAAAAAAAAATTGTCATAGTTTTTAACTAAATTCTGGTTACTTTGCCTTACAGAGGCGTGGGTTAATCGCGTCAAATTTAAATTACGATCTTAAGCATGGATGTTCACGGGAGCTTTACGGGCGTTGGCCATTGTACGTTCACTCGCGTCATGAAACTAAAAACTTGAGATAACTAATGCATCCCGATAGGTTTGTCATACTTTGCCGACAAAAATAACCACTAATCATCCTCTAACACTACCATTATAACCATCTTATCCTACGCTGGCGGCAAATTCTTAATTGTTTTTTTTTTTTGTACTTGCTGTTCTATAGTATAACTACTTACTACAATATACTTTGTGTTCTTCACTTGGATACTGCGTTTCATTATATGACCTATGTCCTGCCGGGTTCGACTCCCGGGCGACCATTCACTCAAATGTAGCAGAAATACATTTTTTTTTGCTACAAAATGCAGTAAGGTAGCTAAGGCAGTTGACTGATGAAACCACAACTAGGTAAGTATACTTTGCTTATTTCCACAGTATTATGTCTTATGGCGTTCTGCTGTGGGGATCGGCAGCTGACGTAGATTCAATTTTCATTTTACAAAAGAGGGCAATCCGCGCTAGCTATATAAATGGATCCTCGCGAGTCCCTTAGAAACAAATTCAAAGAAGTTAATATACTGACTCTGCCTTCTCTTTATATCTTAGAAAGTATTATGTATGTTCGCAAAAACTTAGGACTTTTCAAAATAAGAAGCGATTTCCATAATATAAATACACGTAGTAGACATGAAATTGTGATACCCAAAAAATCAATCTGCCTAGCCTTTTCCCAACTACGTTGGGGTCGGCTTCCAGTCTAACCGGATGCAGCTGAATACCAGTATTTTACATGGAGCGACTGCCTATCTGACCTCCACAACCCAGTAACTGGGTAATACGATACACCTTGGTAAGACTGGTGTCAGACTTTCGGGCTTCTGACGACTCGTAACGACTGTCAAAGATCTGGGAGAAGGACAGCCGGGACCAACGGCTTAACGTGCTTTCCGAGACACGGAGGATTCTCGGCATGTAAAGATCACCCATCCACTGACCAACCCCGGCAAGCGTAGCTTAACAAAATTGGATTAACTAAAACAAGGAAGTCATTTCTTATAAACAGTATCCGCTTTTATAACAACTTGCCAAAGTCGGTTACAGAACTTAGCAATGGGAAGTTCAAAACCCACATCAAACGTGTCCTTATCAAGAAAGCATATTATAAAATGAAAGACTACGTCGAAGACAAGGAAGTTTGGCAATAATTTCTTCTGCACATGTGGCTTTCCTGGTACATCATTAACGGCATATTATGTAAGAGTCTATTAACTGCTGCCAAATTACCATTTTTTTCTTTCTATATTCATCCTTGACATAATCATCCTAATATTTGACATTATATAGCTACAATTTAATTTCAACACTTTATTAGTGGCTTTTGTGTAGATGATAATTATTCAGATTTGTAATACCTCCTTCACACTATGCCGCCGGGCAAGCCGCGGCGCGCCCGGCCATGGCGCACAAAGCCGCACAAAGGATCGCAAAGAAAAATGAAGGCGCAAAAGCCCCGTACGTGCCGCGCAGCAAAAGCCTGGGCGTAGTTAAGTTAAGTAGGAGCTATTACAGTTATAATAGCAATTATGTCATTTCGTTTAAAATAGGTTTTTACGAGTATTGATTTTTTTCTATTTTGTGAATGTGAGAACGCTGTATTCTTAGCGGACTGTAGATTTATTGACCATCTTCTATTTTGTTAAGTACCTGGTACTTGTTGAAAGACCTACACTGTCGTCCCATATACTGAAAATATTGTAAAGGTCATTATTTTTAAATGAGTAACCTTGGAGTTTCTTGCCGGCTCTTCTCCATAGGAAACGAGCAATTGGAACCGTGCACCTAGCTGCTGACGTTTCATAAGTGCCCATGTAGGTTTATGTGAAATAAAATATTTTGAATTGAACTTAGATCGGTGTGACTACTAAAGCTACTTTTTGTTACCAAAGACACGGAATCCATAAGGAAAAGAAGTCGTTTAATAAGACCGTTCATTTTAAGAGGCGCCTAATTAGCAAAATGGTCCCAAAATAAATTCTGACAGTTTAGTATATTTACTTTAGAAATATATTTGAGGTCATTAAGTCAGAGTCATATAATAAACATAGCATAAAATATATTTGATCCTAACATAAATGGTCATGTATCGAAATCCTAGCCCGAAGCTATTAAAATATAAGATCATGATAATGTTCCTATTATAAGTTTAAAGGGATGAATATAACGGTAAATTACAAAACAACCAACCCTCGTTTATTCTCCACAAATGTAACAGTAAACATGTATAATACTAAGTACTAAAACATTGATCATTTAGTTTAACAGATAACACTACCAAGCGATTCACGAGAAACTTCGCTAAATTAGATCTTACAATTGATTTTAACCTTATTTACAACATCACGCTACTTATAACTAAGAGTGAAAGTTTGTACAATTTCATTTATATGAGAAATATTTCTTAAAATTCTCGATTTGTGTTTCTTGATAAACTCATAATTTCAAACATCGACATTTTTGAAAATGATACACTGTATAACATAATAGAAGCTGCACATAATAATTCTGTTGCTTACATTTTTATTCTAAAATAACAAAGTAGCACAGAACAAGATAATATACACATGTCCCTATTCTAGCTAGCAAACAATTACGCTCGTTTTACTAAGCTATCAAAGTTAATACAGTTGCCATCTAACACGTGGAAGATATAGATATATAAAGTTAAAAATTGTGATGTTTGAAACTGGGCTCAACAGTCTAATCAGAAAACACCAATCAGAGATCACTTACTTATTAATACATAAGACAGTTTTACTGTCATTGCGATAGAAAATAATCATAGGCCATTTGGATACTCGCTTTATATTACTGACTAACTTACAATTTATCGGTACACATACATTTTCTGATGTACAATATATTTACATTAACTTAGATCCTAAAACAATAGCGTTAAGTAACACTGATCACAGTAAGCAAAGCAAGTTAAATATCTATACTATACAATTTAATTTGATAAAAATGTTAAAAAAACACAAACATCACTTTCAACATATTTTATTTTACATTATCCAAATTCTTCGTTTCAAAATCGTTGTAACGAATTGGTGGTCTGTAACAAGGAAAAGAAAACATGATAATAACAAATTACTAAAATGCTCTGATATTTTTGTTTACTTATATTTTAGCCTTCGAATATTTCCGTCACCTCAGTGTGCCTAAAAGCTCTTTGCTTATGGAAAATAATAATTAAGGTCAAGTGATTGAGGCTCGTCATAAAATGGATACTGAGTGGATGTTTCATCAATCTAAAAGACCAAGAAGCAGAGATTAAAGAGTGAATTTTATTGATACACCAAAGACCACGACCGTGAAGACCGTGTCTCAACTAAACACGCAATTGGTAGTTCCAATGATTTTGAATACATTAATGATAATGTCAATAAGAAGCTTGACAGTATAAAAACTGACCTAAATAAGAACCAGAATAAGAAGATGTGGTGAGAATACAAATGAGGAAAGAATACTACATGAAAAGCGGATTAAAGTTGATCAAAAAGTTAGAAATCAATTTCAACTTTGTGCTAACTGAATCCCGTCAAACAATTCCATAATTTGCCCCGACTCTGGTCATATGCAAATACGTGTCGCCCTTCGCATCAATTATTAGTATAGGTTGTTAGTTTAATTAAAGCCTGTCTCCTTGTGCCTCTTGTCTTCGTTCTACAGCGCAGATAGAAATTTAATTAAAGACATAAGCTAGCGCTAAATTTCAGATTTTCGACAGTAAATAGATATTACTGAGAAGGAAGAAAACACATCTATTCTAGATAAAACTACTAAAAAAGTCAATGACGCTGTTAATGTTTTTGTGGAAGTTGTAAACGAATAAAGGCGGATTATTCTGAACCTGACCCGGAAATCCTAACCCAGTCGCGGGTTAGGTTAGGAATTTGAAAAAAATGATAATATTTGTTCCGAACGTAACCCTAGCGATTTTAAAATCTGTCTGTGGATCTTCTGGAGTCGCTCCCACACTGCTTACTGGTGACAAAACAGTGCACACCACCCATCATGTCTTGGGAACCAAAATATGGTGGGTGGTGTGCACTGTTATTTGGCTTGCATTCGACTCGGGCCGATCGGCAAATTCCATTCGGCATCTACCTTCGCTGAATCATGTTCGGGCCGGCAACATTCGAGCATAGCCTAGCGGCTTTTCTCAAATATCTTTATATCTGCATATTGAATTCGATTTAATGCTGAAAAAAATGGTGATGCGGTAGTCAGGATGGTCAATAATTTTCAAATAAATGTATATCCTGTTATTGTTTTCGACATTTTCTCATTAGGTATAGGTACTTGAACCATCTGCCGACTGCCTCATTGGTCAAGTGGTCGCTGGGCATGAAGTTACTAGGTTTGATTCCCAGGTCGGGCTAAGTGCTATTCGATTTTGTTCAGGAATTTCTCAGTGGCAGCTGCGGCATTTGTGCCTGACAGATGGCAATAGACTTTACCCCCTATTGCATGAGGCTTAAATTTATAACTGGTGAAATATAGGTAGGTACATATCTGCCTCATCCGTCGCGTAAACAGGTGCGATGTTATATTATACTATTAGGAATGGGCAATTAGCTTCAACTTTCTAACTTCCCACTTCATGATAGTTCAAAAGTGCCTGTAAGTTATAGTAGTAGTTCTATTATATGTTACATGTTGTTGGTGTTGTGTGTGTTGTGTACATGTTTCTTAGTTGCAGCCTGGAGTCTGGATCTGTGCCCGGGTGATGGCAATAGGCTCGCCCCCCTAAACATGGAGCCTAAACCAAATTGGCAAAGTGTAGGTGTACACTATACTATAGGTAGACCTCTGTCTAGTCCTTCGGGGATTAGAGTCGTGATGTTATAACGTTTGTGTAAAACATGTTTCGAGATGTAGTTTGAGGAAAACCACTATTATTTGCGCGATTCCCCTAAGGCACTTGTCCCACCGCCAGCGAGGAAACGACTAGTTATCGACTATTTTCTTGCTCATGAAACGTACAATAGAGAGAGTTCTCGACGGCCGTATGAACATTTAGCGATCAACTATTAATACACGGTGTAAGGGGACATCGACGCGCATACTGTTACCATGTATTTGACCATATGATTCTAGACTCCTCAGAGTAAAAATGATCAGTCGGTTATTAATAAAAAGTCTGCTGTTCCATACAAAAAGTGCAACACCTACACGGTCAAAGTTTGTATAAAAACTGATAAAATTTTTAACACTTTGCGGCACACTTAACGCCCTCAGACGTAACCACAATAAAACTTCTATTGTGGCGTTCAACCGATTAATAACAGTTTGCGCGTCGATGTCCTTACTCTCAGTATATGGACCAATCTCTTTTACTGGCACGTCACTACATCTATTGTTCGTTTCTTGAGTGAAATAGTCGATAGCTCGTCGCTTCTTCGTTGGCAGTGAGACAGGTGCCTATAATGCGATCAAAACAATATTCTTATTTAATATTTCGGTGTGACTAACTTGTTTACGTGTGATGTGCACATAATTATTACAGCTATTTATAATTTTCCTTGTTATATTTAACATAAGCAATATTTGTTTACGCGATGGTTTATGAATTTGAAATATAATAGGTACGTCTTTAAAGTTTGCCGATATTACTTAGGAATATCGGGATAAAAAGTATCATGTGCGCCCAGGTCATGGTTTATCCATGTAACAAATTTCATCCAAATCCGTTCACACGTTTTTGCGTGAAAGCGCAACAACAAACAAACTCACTTTCGCATTTATAATATTAGTTAGGATGTAAGTATTATGCAGCCATTACTGTTTGACCTACGGGTTAATTGCGTGACACACTTACAATAGCAATGGCTTTCATTTTGATAGTCCAACAACATTCAATGCGTTATTTACGTTGTTGAGCGAATACATTTTTCGAACTTATGAAGTAATGGATTAGCAATATCCTTCAAAATCATTCAGATTGTGAATGATAGTGTGTTACACAATGAGGATGCAAATCGATAGTTACTGTCTATTGTCTGGCAGTAGGATCCGCCATGCTCACAGTAATGTACTGCTGGTGATAACGTTGTGTATCTGCTATTGTCTGGCAGTAGGATCTACCATGCTCACAGCAATGTACTGCTGGTGATAACGTTGTGTATCTGCTATGGTCTGGCAGTAGGATCTGCCATGCTCACAGCAATGTACTGCTGGTGATAACGTTGTGTATCTGCTATTGTCTGGCAGTAGGATCTGCCATGCTCACAGCAATGTACTGCTGGTCATAACGTTGTGTATCTGCTATTGTCTGGCAGTAGGATCTGCCATGCTCACAGCAAGGTTACTACTGGTGATAACGTTGTGTATCTGCTATTGTCTGGCAGTAGGATCTGCCATGCTCACAGCAATGTACTGCTGTTCATAACGTTGTGTATCTGCTATTGTCTGGCAGTAGGATCTGCCATGCTCACAGCAAGATTACTACTGGTGATAATATTGTGTATCTGCTATTGTCTGGCAGTAGGATCTGCCATGCTCACAGCAATGTACTGCTGGTGAAAACGTTGTGTATCTGCTCATTGTTCCTCCATTATGGATAGATTATAAGGAAATATGAAAAGACCAGAATAATAATTAAAAGCTGGAAAAAGCATTGGCTTTATAATCAGTAGAAGATTTGGAACCAAAGCTATGGTAAAATCGGTAAGATAGGGAGGACTGTTAAGCATTCTCGTAGAATTAACACAGACTGTAAGAAATGAAATATGAAACGGCTAGTCACGAAAAGTATTTAATATTCCCAGATTTATTAGCCAATTTAGTGCAAATTTAGTATAGTTTAGTAATTTGCAGCAGGAACGAAACTTTTTTGTTCTGTAGTTGTACCATAGTTTCCTTAGATATCAGACGGTTGAACACAAAATGAACCAAAAGTGAAAAATTAATTAGTACTTCCTATCTTTTTCGTGTGGTTAGTGACTAACCTGGTGTCAGACAGTTTTTATGCCGCCCATGGGCCTCTGACGTGGCTCCAAATGCCGTCGAGAAATATCTCTCGCAGGCATGCCGGATTCATCACGTTGTTTTGTTTTTTATGAATGTATGAATTAAATTAAATTCATTTCTCTCAGACGTTTTTGTCCATATTTTGTTAGTATTAAATTATCTTAAGACTACGTTAGTCATGTCGAGGCGAATGCATTACTTAGGTAGGTAAACACATTAGTTATTGTGTTATAAACGGAGACTTTTCAATTGCGAATAAGGATAACCACAAAATATTTTGCATGATGCAATACCCCAACGGTTAAGTAAGTTATAATTAATGACAAAATAAAATGGTTTAGGTTGATGTCTAATAGGCTCGCCCCCAGTAACATGGGACTTAAACATAACTGGCGAAATGTGGGCGTACTTATGGGTGCAACTCTGCCTAGCCTAGCTTTAGAACAACATACTGCGATCACCACTCCTTGTAGACATATATTCAATAACTTCATTGTAGCTGGCATTGGGAGAATGTTCGGCAGTGACGATAAAGAGATCGAAAACAAAAAAAAGTAATTTAAAAAAATTAAACCGACTTCGAAAGAAATTAACTCAAAGCCATCGGATATAAAACTTAATCAAAATAGAAACAATATATCCGATACAAAACGGAGTTAAAAGACATTTTACATAACAACCTAATGTATTAATAATAGTATCGTATATATCGTACTTGTATCACATTATTTCTTTATTTCATTTTGATTGCTTATTATTTACATTTTTTAATATTTTTATAAAAACCATACAAAATCATCGAAATTAGGCCATTTACTGTTACGATTATCGGTACAATGATTGCAGAGTTCACGTCTCACATGTCGACAACCTCGTGTGCTAAGTCGAGATACTTGACTTTTTTATCTTTCTCCGCTTTCACGAGATTCTCGTCATGAGGGACAGCGATATCAACCATCATTGCACGGCGCTCTCGTCAATCTATCACCACAATATCAGGCTTATTCGCTACAATAGTCCTGTCAGTGATTGATCCCAATACAATGTGGCGTGACCATTTTCGAGAACTGGGTCGGGCACATACCTGTAGTATGGTACTTCTGACTCAACAAGGTTTTATTGCAAGGCAAGTTGCTGGTGGATAATCCTAGCCACTAGATTGTGTCTATGCAAGTATTCGCCATTAGCAAGATTATTATTATTATACTAGCTTTTTCCCGCGGCTTAGGTCGGGTGGAAGTCGGAAATTATACCATGGAAACTTACTAAGGTAACTTAGGTTGTAAACTATATGTCTGGCTCATCCAAATCCTATTAGTAGTGATATATACTGGCCACCAAGGTTACAACGTCTGTCGCGCTGACGGTTGGTGACGTTTTGATGATCCTTCATTAATTGGAAATAAAAGATTATTGTTGTACAAAATGTGTATTTAATAAATTGGCGACGAGGATGTCGACTAATGATATAAAAAAACTGAAGAAAACCCGCGCCTCATTGCGTGGTATAATCACAAAACTAGAAAACTACGTGAACAGCCAAGAAACCCTACCATTTGAAGAAACAGAGTCAAGACTTCAATCACTTCAAGAAACATTACAGAAATTACAAGAAATACAGCATAACATAGAATTAGAAACTCCAGACGAACAACTAGACCAAGAGATAGAAACCAGGTACGATTTCGAAGAGAAATGTATTGCCATAAAGACAAAACTCCTAACATATCAATATAGAGAAAATCGACGCGTTTTACCGCTACATACATCAACATCACAGTTAAGTACAAATACGCAACAAGAACGAGGCCCAAAAATTAATTTCCAGCCTTTTCATGAAAAAGAGACTTTTGCAAACTTTACTAAAAGACTAACTGTATTTTTCTTACTTAACAAGATCGAAGACGCTAAAATGAAAGTTTACACCTTACTTGCTGCTCTATCACCAGAATTACATGAAAAATTACACGATTTATGCTCACCGGATGATCCAATTGACATGAGTTTTAAGGAGCTCACACAGATACTAGACGAATATGTTGACCCTAAACCTAGCATATGGGCTTTACAACACAAATTTATTACGCGCACACAATGCGAAGAAGAAACAGTGGCAACATATGCCTCTGAATTAAAAAAAAGATCGTTGAACTGCAAATTTAAATGTCAAAATTGTCAAAAACCTACATTAGAAAGCTTTCTAGCCCTACAATTTATTCGGGGATTGAAAGACAGTGATATACGAGCAAAAATTCTTCAAGAAAGGGAGACACTACCTTTTACGAAACTGCTACACATGGCCACATCCATAGAAATGGGAAAATCGGAGAACCTAAGAATATCCGCAGACATGCACAAACATTCGGACACAGTAAACAGAATTACGAGCTCGATAAAAAGACCTAAGTATCCACGATCCTCAAATTCACCAACGAGCGGTCTGTCAACTTCCCCATCGTTTTCATCTCCGATAACGATAAGAGATTTAAAGGGAAAATGCTTCCGATGCGGCAAAGACGACCATCGATCTAATGAGTGTGGCGCCATCAAATCTACCTGCCTGAAATGCAAGAAGACTGGACATCTGGCACGAGTCTGTCTACAGCGGAACTTAAATACCAATCAACTAGATGACTATACAAGTAATACGACTAACGAAAGCATGGGAGATATCAACCTAATTAAAAGTGAGATATCCGAAAAATATATGATCACAGTAAAAATAGAGAACAAACAGGTTAGCATGGAATTCGATACAGGAGCGACCTTGTCCTCAATGTCACTCAGACAATACAAAAGCCTAAAATTAACAAACAAAATTTTCAAAACGGAAATGAAATTGAGAACCTACACTGGAGAAATTATCAAACCTGCAGGAGTGACATACGTAAAAGGCACTTATAAAGACCAACCCTTCAACGGGAAATTATACATAATCAATCAAAACGTTGACCCAATATTTGGAAGAAGCTGGATGAAAGAACTAAATGTGAAAATTGCAGACATAAGAGTTTTGCAAACTTCTAAACAATCCGACAAACTTGATAAATTATTAGAAGAGTTTGCAACAACTGTTTTTAGATCAGACTTGGGAAAAATACCCAACTATGAAGCCCACTTAAATCTTAAGGAAAATACACGACCGATTTTTATAAAACCACGGCGAATACCGTACGCGTTAAAGGAAAAAGTTGATAAAGAAATTGAACGACTATGTGCAGAAGGGGTGATCACCAAAGTAGACCATTCGGATTGGGGCACGCCAATCGTACCGATTGTGAAACCTAATGGGAGCATCCGACTATGTGCAGACTACAAGGTCACCCTTAACAAAGTCATCAGGGACGAACATTACCCAATTCCTATAATAGAGGATATATTTGCAGAAATGAACGGAGGCAAATACTTCTGCACCTTAGACATTACCCAAGCCTATCTAAATTTGGTTATGGACGAAGAAAGCGCTATCTTACAAACATTAAGTACGCACAAAGGTACTTACAAAGTCAATCGCTTAATGTTTGGAGTCAAAGTAGCACCAAGCCTTTGGCAGAAATTCATGGACCAATTACTTCAGGGACTAGACGGAATAAAATGTTTTTTTGACGACATTATAATTCAAGGAGCATCAGAGGACCAACTCTTAACACGTCTAAAACAAGTCTTGCAAAAACTGAAAGAGAGTAACCTCCACGTTAACAGAGACAAATGTAATTTTTTTAAACGTAACATTAACTACCTTGGACATACAATCGATAAAGATGGTTTACATAAGAACAAAGACAAAGTAAAGGCCATCGTGAACACTGTAAGACCAACTAATATAAACGAACTACGAACCTTCCTTGGTATGGCAAACTACTATAACAAATTTATACCGAACCTTGCCTCTTTAACAAATTCACTAAATGAGTTACTAAGGAAAGAGAAAGATTTTCACTGGACTTCTAAATGTGAAGACAGTTTTAATAACATTAAGAAGGAGATTTTGAGCGAAAGAGTTCTTATTCACTTTGACCCAGGAAAACCACTGATACTAGCTACTGACGCTTCACCAATGGGCTTAGGAGCTGTTCTCTCTCACAAACTACCTGATGGCTCTGATAGACCAATCGCATTCGCCTCTAGATCACTTTCATTTAGTGAAAGGAAATATAGTCAAATTGACAAAGAAGCTACGGCGATCTACTGGGGCATAAAAAAATTCTTTCACTACTGTTACGGCAGAAAATTCACATTAGTGACAGACCATAAGCCCCTTACCTCAATTTTTCATCCCCACCAGACATTACCAGCATTGAGCACAATGCGATTATTTCATTACGCACATTTCTTATCGGGATTCAACTACGACGTGGAATACAGAGCTTCAGCGAAACATTCAAATGCTGATTACCTATCAAGATTCCCAGTAGAAATAGCAAAAGAAACCGCAATAGACCAACATTGTTCATACCAACTACAGCAGATTAACATCCTAGAAATTCGACCAGAAGTTATAGCTAATGAAACTAGAAAAGACAATGAACTTAAAACATTACTGGAAGCGCTACAAGCAGGTCACTCATTACGACAATATGGCTACGGTGATAATGAATTAACACTTCAAGACCACTGCATATTGAAAGGAACTCGAATGGTAATACCCAAAAGTTTACACACACGTGTACTAGATGAACTACACACCGGACACATTGGTATACTTAAAATGAAATTACTAGCTCGCAGCTACATATACTGGAAAAATATAGATAGAGATATCGAGAACAAAGTAAAATCCTGTAGAGCATGCCGATTACAACAAAATGAGTCACCAAAAGCACCCCCACACCATTGGGAACAACCTACAGGACCATGGCAACGTCTTCATATAGATTTTGCAGGACCTATTTTAGGACATCAACTTCTAATAGTCGTGGATGCCCTTTCAAAGTGGGTGGAAGTCTTCCCAACAAAGACAACAACAAGTGCTTGGTGCGTTGTTAAGTTGAAAGAATTATTCTGCACATTCGGCATACCATACACACTTGTTTCGGACAACGCACGGCAGTTTGTGTCCCAAGAATTCAAGAGCTACCTTTCCAACTGCGGTGTAACACACTTGACGTCAGCCCCGTACCACCCAGCCACCAACGGTCAGGCTGAACGTTACGTGCAAACAATAAAGAAAGCACTACGCGCAATGGAGGGGGAGAGGGGCGATCTTGCGGATAAGCTCCTTGTCCTTAAGACCCGGCTCAGACGCACACCAAACCTGAACGGACAGACCCCCTATCAATTGATGTTCAACCGGGATGTGAGAACAAAGTTGCACGTGATGTTTAAAGACTCATCTGCCACGAAGGCCTTCGACCCAGACCACACACCGCCTCCCATCAGGGCTTACTCCGTAGGTGAGCGAGTCCAGGCTAGAGCCTACTCCGACCAGAGACGAAGATGGGAGTTCGGCACGATAGTGCGTCGCCTAGGCAGGCTTCATTATGAAGTACAGACAGATGGTGGCGTCGTGTGGCGTAGACACCTGGAACAGTTGCTTTCAGCCCCAGGCGTGGTACAACCAGGAATGGCGGCGGAGGATTGATATATACTGGCCACCAAGGTTACAACGTCTGTCGCGCTGACGGTTGGTGACGTTTTGATGATCCTTCATTAATTGGAAATAAAAGATTATTGTTGTACAAAATGTGTATTTAATAAGTAGCATAACATAATGATTGAATACTATCGTCCATTCATGCATGCCTACTACTTTATGTTAGGTACCTGTTCAGAAATTGTACACAACGGCTTATTATTGAAATGCTATCTTGAATTCATGCAAGCCTAGTCCTTTTTGTGCCAAGTTTAAGGTTTAGTAAGTCAAGGAATAAGATTTTTCATACAAACGAAATCCACCTAACTAACTAAGCGGTTAATAGACGATTGCTTTGCAAACCTGAGGTTTTAAGTTCGATTCCCAACTATTTTTTATTTTTGTAATTCTTTTATTTACATTTTGTAATCCAATTTTTTTATTATTATGTATATAATAATAATAATAACAGTTCATAGAAAGTATTAATTAACTAAAAAAATAAAACTTCGTAATCTATGGGAAACTGCTACGTCACAAGCTCTATATAGTCGCACAACATTCAAGGTTGTGTTTTGATCATTTAAGAGCTATTATAGACTATAAGAATAAAAGGATTTTTTACAAAAAATATTATACAAATTAGGTATAATTCTATGAGAATAAACCTAATGTAAAACACAATATTTTTAGTGCTATATACTTTTAAAAGCATAAATTATATACTGTATTGTAAAGTATCGATATCACAAAAACAAAATATGCATGAAATACTAAATACTTTTAAGCATGTTTTTAATCTTTTGGTATCAAGAATGAAATTAAGCCGAAAAATATTGATAAAAGCCGACAAACGTTGCCGCTCGCCTCACAAACTCCTTCAAGTTATTGCAATTTAAACCTTATGATTAACGACATAGCGGCGACCAGACAGGACTTCGCGAAATAAATTAACTATACCTGGTGTTTATATAGTACAGTTATTCATTCCTTGCTTGGTCTGCTATCTCAGAGTTGCGTAAGCTTCTCTATTGGGAAGGCCCACGTGAAAAGAGTACCTACTTGGCAAGACTGGAGGCCTTGACCAGCACAAAATAACTAGTTTAATTTTAGATTTATTTAAATTTGTGTGCATTGTTTTGTCACCAGGAAGCAGCGAGGCAGCGATTCCAGAAGATCCACACACAGATTTTAAAATCGCTAGGGTTACGTTCGGAACAAATATTATAATTTTTTTCAGGTTCCTAACCTAACCCGCGACCGGGTTAGGATTTCCGGGTCAGGTTCGGAATAATCCATAAAGACTCCCAAAACTGACAAACATGTTCGGCGAAGAATCAGATACGAACAATATCAAAGATAAAAGAAAATACCCGCGTGTCCGGGTACTTGCGTGTCGAACAAAGCTACATGTTTACAACAACGTATGGATGAAAAACTTCGAACAGACTGAGCGGTTGAAATCCACCATAAACTTATTCAGCCGCAAGACATAAAAACAAAGACACGAAACAAGAAAACGTGTCGTTACATTATAGGAATCAAATCCAAAAATAAGTTTACAGGGGTTGAGAAGTAAACAAGATAAACACTGGAAAATGTACAAAACCTCTGGGGATCAAAACCTCAAACATATACATTAAATGGTAGGTACCATGAAAAGAAATGTGATAAATTCCCCAATTCCACAATTCGCTTTAACAAGCATAATCCATGTAAGTCTACTAATATAGACGTCAATTACTGTTTACTAATTATAATTTCAGCTATCATTCATATTCCAAATACTAGTTGACAATATTCGTATCCAGAACACGATAATTTATACAGAATCGTTTGCTAGTCAAATTCTTGATTGATTAATTCTGATGTTAATTGATATTACGTTAGGCTGTGTGTTATTTATATCTAGTTGTCAAATTCGATTAGTATAGTTATATAATATAAAGCAGAAGCTTTATGGCTAATTCAATTTATACCAATAATTAAGGAATTATTGGTTGTGATAGAGATTTGAGGTTTGGTTTTAATAATGGAGTGAATTGTGGCACTTATTTCAATTGAATTAAATTCCAATAAGTGTGGTTAGACATTTATATTATATATATTTTGTGTTTTTTTTGTTGAATAGTTTAGGGATATAGATAGTGAAAACTTCGGATGTAGTTTATACCAATTAGATCCTTTTGATAACAAACTATAAATATTAGCGGAACTTGTCACATATGACCCATGTTAATGTCGTTAATAGAGTAATTCCTTTGACCTTTGACAGACATCTCCAATTTCCGGTTCAATTATACTGGAGGTAATTGGTTTTAGACGTTCGACAAATACTTTCGAAGCCCCAATACGTCTACACAAAAACAAGATTATCGAACAAAAAGTGCAATTCAGTTGTCGTTGTTTTCCAACAAAATCACAGATGAGCAGATGAGATGGCGCACCATGAAACCCACAAACATTCCACCCAGATTCCTAAACTTCCTGTAATTTGCTTTCAGCTCCTCATTTTTATATCCAAAACTTTGTTCCAAATTGAGAGCTAAAAGCAGTCACTTTTGTAATTGGTTTTATCGAAAGTTTTTGAGTCGCCTGCAAGAAACTTTCCCAATTACGCAAATCAAAGGGAAAGAGGTGAAAATTTAAGTTAGAAAGTAGGGTTAGGTACGTGAAGATTTGAAAGATCGAGCTTGTGTTCAACTTGTTGAATATTGTCACAGAATTCTTTTGTTGTATGCGAAGAGTATTTTCTATTTATGAGGTGTCTTAACTGGCACAAAAGTTATGACGCTTCTTTTGTGAATGTCTGAAATTGTTTGAGATTTATACATCAGTGATTTGTAACAAAAATAACAGGCTTCTGAATAGGTTATGATTATTAAGAGCAAGCCTCGTCCTGTCAAGGATAAGTCCACAGATGTTATGCTAATAACAGAGTTATTATAGGTTATGTTGATACTTACAATTATATAGGAGATTTCGTCTCCCTCGGCTCACTGAGTTGTGATTCTTCATCTATCAACTGCAAGTTTACATTTTCGCTTTTCGTATGAAAAGTTGCCGATATTGTCTTATCTTCTAAAATAATATTCTCTACCTGTACACCGTTATCTTTTTTCCCATTGCCTTCCAATATCCGCTGCTTTATCGACGGTCCTCTATTAAATGATGAAGCTAACAAAGTTTCTTGAATGGTATCATTACCGTTACATATTTTATCCGTTTTGTGAGTTGGCATGCGACCAGAATGATAACTGTTTCTCACTCCGCCAGTCGACTCAAAAAAAGGAAGCACTTGCTTGAACTCCTTCCTAAAGTTTTCGTTCAGCCACGCGTATAAGAAAGGATTATAACAAGTTGAAGCCATCGCCATGGAATGAGCGAGAAAGAATGACACGAAGTAATAGTTCCACTCCGTCATCTGGGCGTAGAAGTCATTGAAAATATTGATCAAGTTAATGGGGAGCCAAGATATTCCAAATATAGCTACCATGGATATGAGCATTCTATTTGTACGTCTTTTCCGATCTCTGTCCGCCTCTTCTCTCCTGGTATTCTTAGCACCTGGTTTCGACCTCGCTCGGTCGTTCAATCTTATACTAACGCATGTGTAACATATAGCTATAATTAAAAATGGTATTAGAAATTGAAGTACAGTTGTGAAAACTCCGAATACTTTTCTAGATTTATCGGAAGGCCAACTTTCTTCGCAATAGTAGGTCCTATTGTTCGTCGTTTGTATTCCCATGAAGAGGCCGTATGGGCAAGTTACAACGAGGGAAAACACCCATATGAATATTATAATAAGTATACAGGTGTTCAATTTCATTCGAGGATGAAAAGGGTATATTATGACGAAAAATCGGTCTATAGCTATTGATGTTAAGGTGAGCGTAGATATGTAAACACTTGTGCCTTGAGCGTATGGCATTAGATGACAGAGCAATCTTCCGAAAACCCATCTTCCTAGGAACGTGTACATAGGCGTCAAAGGCACAGCGAATACACATAATAGTATGTCGGAGAGGGCTAAGTTAGTAATGAAGAGGTTTGTGACGGTTTGCATCGCTCTATTCCGGAAGACGACATAGCAGACCAGGACATTGCCGAAAACGCCGAGAACGAAGATAACTGTGTACAAAATACAAAAGGCAACTTGAACTATTTTAACATCGATTATATCTGTTGTTTTGTTGGATTTCGGCTCGTCTATCACTTCCACTGATTCTCCAGTGAGTGTCTTGGTGAGGATTAGGACTCCTCCGCCTATGTAGGTGGTTCCGTTGAGAGACATCGCGGCGGGGACATATCGACTAGCTAAAGTTGCCAAGTCATCCTGGCTGCTAGTGTTGTACGCGGACAGCATGTTAACTCCAAATTATCTTCCTTTTACAAACTTCTGTTGCTCGCCAGTCCATCTGTGAACAAAGAGAAACAATTTAAGTATATTATGGATTCATGTAAAAAGTTGAAAATCGGAATCTGCTTCAAAGGGATTTAAAATATTAAATGGGCTGAACATATTTCCAAGAAAATGAGTACAAAGCCCACGCTCAATTTAACCTTGCAGCATGTGTATTTTCTCATTTGAATCTTCTGACAGCTCCGTAGAGACTAATATTGCTTAACTGATTAATACAATTTCCAAGATAATAGCGCTGTACTCGGGTGGTTGCTATGGCAACAGAAATGATCGCTAATAAACCCAAAACATTATTGCGGATGGGCTATATATTACGTCATATTCTGGCACCATGTGTGGCAGCTACAAAAATACTGTCAGAATTAAATTCAATTTGTAAGTTTGGGTCGACAAGCTACCCTTCATCAACCTTGAGTGCCATGAAGATTATTATGGATGACTGTAACTATTCAGTATTTTATATTCGAGAGAGGTCAAGTGTCATCTTGAATTTTTCTATTGGAATAAGCTTTTATGCTTCGATAGTCTCCAATTATGTTGATGGAACCGTTCGAAGGATTTTTTATTATTTTTGTTGGTCATGAATGAACTCTTTTGCTTCGATGAACATTAAGAAACCTCTTGAAAGTGCTACTAAAATCTAGCTACTACTACTATCATCAGGATTATCTAACTTGTTAACTACTACTGGACATTATCCTCCAAATAGACCTTTTAATAGCTCGTTAGAGAGTTTCCTCTTAATCACCGAACTTGGCATAACCGTGTAATTGCCATCTAATCCTCTTGTATATATAATTGTTTGTTTTTGGAAAGGGATTAAACACAACAATTCAACAAGGCAGGATTAGTACCCACGACCAAAATACTCTTAGCTAAATACCCTTGTAAGCCTTTAATGCTATTGATTAAGGTATACGCACCTATGTTTAATGCAGAATTTACCTCTGTTAATCGAATATGGTAATACGCATTTATGTAATGTTAGGAAGTGGTGTTCGTTGGAATGTAATGGGTTATGAAGTCAAACCTGAAATGGGTTTTAAGTTGAGAAAATACAATAAAAAAGTAGGAACATAATTTATTAGGCAACACTCAATACATTAGATTTTATTTTATTTTTTCCAATCTAGCGAGCCATAATTACAGTTCTCGCAAGGCAACAATAAAATTTCTCAAGGCTGTCGTTATCGAAATCAATCGTACTATCATATATTTAAATAACACTTAACACATAAATCTATAATTTCAAATATTGATGAAAATTATATTAGAAAACGTCGGCAACGGACATTAATGTCGTCCAACAGAATAACAGAAGCACGAAATGGGACCTCGTATAGAATTCTAAATAGGTTCAGTAACTTGATCAATGGACGACGAAGTTTTGACTACTTTTGACATAGGTGTACATCCAACGTAGTCAGTTGACAGTAACGAGTACAGCACTCAAAAGTATTTTAATACTGTAAATTTATCGAAGTTCTTGTTTACTAAAAAACACATTTTATTTATTTATAGAAAAAAAAAAAAACATTCCAATTATGGAGTCGTCAATCTCTGTCCCGTTGACAGTTTCCTGGTGTCTAATTGCGTAACATGATCTTACAAATTTTGACAATTTTACATTGTCCATTGTTCAGTATGTTTGAAAATCAGTCTTCAAGAAAATCAACTACACTCACTCCTACAAGGATTTTTCGGCACTCTGTTTTGAGAAATTTGTCACTTGAAATGTATTCAAAAAACAAGATGGCGGCGTTAGTTCCAATTTTGGTCACGCGCCAAAATACCCTTGTAGCGCTATAGATGTAAAGGTGTTGTTGAACTGTCAAAATGGCAGCGATTGTCATTTGGAGTGCGTTTCTAAATAAAGGTGTACTTCAGAATAACTCCTTGAGACTTAAAACCGGATTATTTGTAGTAACATTGCAATGAAGTAAGGCACAATTACAAAATTAATGGGAATATTTCTGAGCCCCATTCCGAAGATTCTGGTCCTAATGGTTTGTTTATTGTTCGTTCCGAATTAAGGCGTTGGAGAATAAAATCAAATTTGAAAGGTATCTTCTGTTTTAAAGCCATTTATGGTGGTTTAAGTGAAACATTTTTACAATTCCAGATGATTTTAAATATTTAAGCATATTTTGATATGCTTAAAATATTTACGAAATATACAGTACTTTTGCATTGTCTAATTTCTTTTTAATATGCTTGATATTAGAATATACATGAGATGTTGTAAGTTTGATGTGAAATATTGAACACGTCTATAAAAATATGATATTGAATTTAGTCTTCAATATCTGCATCGTATTCCATTAGCAACTTTTTGGCAAGGTATAAAACTGCCATAACACCGCTGTATAACACATTTTTTTACATTTTTATTAAAAGCCCTATTTTAATATTTTGGTAAAAAATACGCGGTAATATTTTTTTGTGAGCGTCGCAATGTGATCATAACATGTCAGTTATTTATTAGTTTAGTAATACTACCTTTGGTCCTTCTTTCATTACGTCGAATAATCAAAGTATTATTGGGTTTTTCCATTAGGAATGTCTCAGTAACAGCCAGATTCCAGATTGGAAGTTGTAGTGTAAAGCCCCCGTGCCGCGGATAGCACGTAAAGCCGTATTGGTCCTGTGCTTGGTCTCTCCCCGCTCGTGTCGGATTGCCGTCACACTTGTGCTCCTGCGTACTTGGCTAATCTCTGTTGAGATTGGCCACCGTCACAATATTGCTTGGGGCCGTCACGCTTGGGGTCTCGTCAATGAGCGCTTCTGTGTGAGTGTGCCGTTTCGAATGTTTACTACGTAGTTTGTGTACTGTACTTATTTATACTGTGCCACCGTGCCGAAATTCGTTCATAGTATTTGTTATTTTAAATAATTATCAGACAATATTTTTACGACGAGTACCTGCTCGTATCACTACCGTGATAAAACACTATACAACTATGAAATTAAATACATATGAATTACTTAATTTGTTAAACATATTGAAACTAAACATTGAAACACTCATTTTGTTAATGTTAATATAAACACACACTGTTTAAATATTCATAGAGTAAACTTCCAGTACCTAGAACGTTATTTTAATCAAATTAAACGTCGATTTACTATTATAGATTATTTCGAGTGAATCCACACTCAAACTAAAACGGTAAAAACGTAATTTTTCATTATGTAATTACTATCAATGAAAAAAAACTTGCATATGGGTTATTGGTAATATGTCGACAATCCACTACGAGTAAGGGGATACAGGAGAGGTCATTTACTACCCACTGACCTCTGTTGAGTTTCATGCAAATGTCAACAATTTTCGAGTAATTAGATTTTTTAAAATTTTATTTCATTAATTTTAAAATATAAAATGTGAAATTACTCGAAAATGTAACAGATGTGTAATATAGTGGATTGCCGACATATTATTACCAATAACCCTATATAATTTTGATCGATCGACTTAGTTGGATCGATAGTTATTGACAGTTTATTTGAGGCTCTCGGAAACTGGACGTAAAACATTAGTGTTGCTTATACTGAGGTAATTATTACTTAGGGTGGTGTTGGCTACAAAGTAAGACACTAGTAAAGCTCGGGTTCCCTAAGATTGCGGTGGCCGCCATGTAGCCACCGCAATTTACCGTCGAATGACGTCACTGAAACGTTATTTATGAAAGTAAGGTGGTGTGTTCAAACCCTCATGGCATCATTTTCATGACGCTTATCAATGCGGCCATTATGTGGCGGCCACTACTGTTCTAGGAAACCACAGCTCCAGGAAAACAAAGCAATACCGTACCGCAAAAAATTATGACTTAGACCACCACAAACTTCCAGTACGTAGGTACCTAAAAACGTAATCGCGACACGAAAACATCCAGAGTCGTTAAAACGGAATTAATGGCCTCACAAATTAACGAAGAGTATCAATCCTTCGTAGAATTCAATTGAGTTCGTCCCTTTTGAAGGACATAGCCTACATTGAGACAAGCTTCATAGATTGGAATCGGATTTTCAATTGTTTTTGTAGTAAAAACTTCTTTAGGCGCGTTGAGTGATTTTTGGTAGGGAATAGTTATTTATGCTATAAGTGCGGAAGGTAGGTGATTTTCGACGAGTGTATAAGTCGACACGAGTCGAAAATCATCTTACGCACGTGTATCATACAACGTTTTACTATGCATTGTGCGAGGAAATAATAAAAAAAACGAGCGAGCCTTACGGCAGTCGCCTGTGATGTGTAACATCTAACATACGACGACGTATATAAATGATAAAAACAAAATTCATGACTTTGAATTTTTACTTTGACTTCGACTTCGCCTTCGACTTCTACTTCGACTTCGGCTTTGACTTTGACTTTGTTTGACTTTGACTTTGACTTTGATTTTGACCATCGTCATAATCATCGTTATCGTCATCATCATCATCTGATTTGTAAATACTAATTTGTGAAAAACTTTTCTCAAATAATAAAATCTCTGAGACGAGACGGGCTGACGACGGCCTCAAAAAAAAAAAAACAGAAAAGTAAAAAGCACTAGTGAAAAAAAGTGACACCGCACAAATTGACTGCTTGGAAAACGCTCTTTTCGAGCAAATGCATTGTAAAAATCTTTTGGGTTCGCCTCACTGACATTCTAACGATAACCATATATCTGTAGAGTGCGCGCCACGAAAGAAATCCGGCGGAAAATTTGTGGATTTACGATTTTTTTTATAATGCAATGACATAGATACTAGCGCCGCGTCAAAAGGACTTCAGTGGTTGCGCGGACTCTAGCTATGAATATGACGTATTATATTTGGCCAGCAGTAAAAGCAATATATATTTTAATAAATATTTTTTTTAATTTACAAATGATGCCATTTTAAATTTTAGATACAGGGAGGCACAATTAATTTAAAAAAATATATATATACTTATTTAATTTTTTATTTATAAAAAAAAACACATTTCATAGGTTTAAATTTAATTTTTTTTTTTTTTTTTACTGCACGCGCGATTTCTCAATTGAGAGTTTGAAGCTGAGATCTAACAAACTTCTACTTTAGTATTAATTAAGGTGATTCCTTCAACGTAGACCACGAAATATTGAATTTCGCGGTAATCACTTCAAGTGTTGCTAAAATAGAGTTTCACAAGTTCTCAACTTCGAATTCAGAATCAATCACATATGCAATCTTTACGTAATATTTTGGATGTATTTTATTTACAATTTGAGAAAACTTTTAATTACAAAATGAAGTTTAATAACATCGAATACTTTAAGACACTTCAAGCTTAATGTTATTTATCATTCGTTATTACACAAACTGATGGCTAATATCAAACTAACAACTAACCTACTTTTATGAGTTTCTATGTTAACAAGTGGTTGATGGAATGAAAACACGCACTTAGCTACTGTTGATGTGAAATAAGTAATTACGTTGAAAGGCATGAAAAGTCAATTTCAATTATGAAACGATACTTTTTAAATTATATTGAAATATGAAATGAGTAAATAATGAAGCTACCTACTAACTACTTAAGGCGACGATAACCGACTTTTAATAATTTTATACTGAAGATCACGTCTAAACGAGTAGTGTTAATGATTTGGAAAAAACATATGTTAAATTAGAGCATTTTCTTAATACTTATGGAATATTTTAAATTATGTTCTTCTTTTCGTGTGGTTAGTGAGTAACCTAGTGTCAGAGTTTTAGAGCCGCCCATAGGCCTCTGACTTGGCTTCACATGACGTCGAGAAATATCTCTCAGGCATGCCAGTTTCCTCACGATGTTTTCCTTCAACATTTTTGAAGCAAGTGATAATTATACAATACGGACATGAATCAGAAAAGTTAGACGTGCGTGCCTTGGGTTCAAACTCGAGACCTTTGACTTGGTAATCCGACGGTCACATATGGTACGGTATGTAAAAAAAAAAAATGCGCCTAACTTGAGACAGCGGTCCTTGATGGGCGAGTCCTATTACTGGTGTTGCGTGAGCTCAGTACAGAACACGCAAGCTAACCACTCAAGGTCACTGGCATATATATGCGTCTTAATAATACATCGGTACCAAACATTATTTTTAATATTTTTTAATTGTTTCGGTTTAAGTACTATAGATTTTTTAATTATCAGTAAGAGTGTGTGGTAACCTAATTACTATATTATTAAGGTTGATTGTTAAGGTATTGTCTGCTTAAAATAAATGTTTTGACTCGTTGTGGCTTAAAGGTCAAACCAGACAGTACATTTTATGTTAGCTACGTTCCCTTCGGGGTTCACATGGATATTTTCATGTAAACCGAATGGACAGAACTGTTTGAATTTATTCTCCAGATCAATGGCAAAATATCTATTTATTCTGTCAGAGAATAAATATATATTTTGGAGAGCCATACAAAGTGCTATTCTAAAGTACCCTAAAACGTGTTAAAAATAACGGCAGCTATGCCTTATCGTAAGGCTAAAGTATTTTCTATTCCCTAGCATTTTTCCTTAGCGCGAGCGAGATCAGTTTTCCGCACGTTTGGCTAGCTATGATACGTTGGTAACGACCCTCTTTATTTAAACCCTAACCTGTGCTACGGGTGGTCTTTAACCCATATTCTGAAATTAAGTGAAAGAGTGCATCTCGGTTAGCTAGATCTGAATTGAAGTAGGTATGAAATGTAAATGTCCTTTCTTGTTTACGGCACTTGGGCCAAATTTAGCAATGAAACTGAACGCGATCAGCACATTTAAACCGCGTTCAAGAGCTGTCACTCTCATTATTGTTATGGAATTTTGAAACTGACAGCTCTTGAACGCAGTTAAGATTTGCTGATCACGTCCAGTTTCGTTGGTCAAAGTGACACCTCAAATTGCTTAGCATGATCCTCCGTTATATCAAAAATACTGCAACATTAATTTTGTAATAAATATATGGTAAAGTTGAGGATTAATGTTAAGTACTATGTTTGACGAAAACACGATTCCATACATTATATGGATAGAAAAAAAAAGTTACCTCCAATCTGAACAATAAACCTGGGATAGGCTGGTATTAAAAAAATACTTCAAATTAGATCAAGAAAGGACATTGTTCGGCGTCCATACATCGTTCGCCTTAGAACCAACAGAGACGGGAATTTACTTTCTGTATTCTAAATAATGCATATATTCGACTGAAACTAAATTAAAATCACGGACACTTCTGAGAATTGTAAAAAATCTAAAACAATTTCGGATTTTGAGGTTATAATTAGGCCAATAGAAACATACTAACTTAGCGTTTATTAGTGAAAATACATAGGATTTTATCTTCAAACGTTTCATTAAATGCATAATGAACTATTAGGTAGGCAGAACCATTCTTTCTTTAGTAGTAAATAAGTAGTTACTAATTTATTTGTAGTTATGACTAGTTTAGGGCTTTGAAATCACAGCCAGAGGTCGATATTTCAAGAGGAAATCACAGTCCTTTGTTCACGCGAAGTTGTTAGATAAAATCGAAAAAAAAAAAAACGAAAATGCAATAACACACACGAATACACTTAAGTAATGCAAGATGCAAGCGCAGGAGTTAGGATGTGAGTGACAGAATAACAACACTGTCATTACTATGAAATGTCAAACTGTCATTTGTCAATTCATCGACAGTCAGTGTCGCTGTTGCTATTTTCACACAGCGCTTTTAATCATTTTAATCATTTTCTTTTTGTAATTAAATACCTTATTCATAGATCAAGCGCTGAGAGTGCTGAGCGTTATAATTACGGGGCACACTATACCGCTGCGCAAACAAACTTGGCTGTATAAGGTATTGCCCTTTGCCTACACCAGAACGTCAAATTGGAACAAAAATAATGGCGCCGGGGAATAAGACCGAAGTGAATTATTTTTTAAATTGTTTTCGAAATTAAGAAGTGTCCGTTCTATTGTAATAATTGTAATGTAAACTATTAAAAAAAAAACGAGTAATTACTGTAAAGGTTTCATACCTGTTGATTCCGAAGTACAAAGCGAGCGAAATAAAGAGTGAGTTTGAGCTGAGGTATTATTAACTCTTAAACATAACTGGCTGAAATGTGGGTGTACTATAATATTAAACAATGCCACCCACGGGCATGTGACTGTCCGTATTTTTCTGAACATTCAAGGCAAATTATCTAAAATTAACTTAAAAAATATAAAATAGGCTTAAAATAGACTATTTAATAAAAAAAAATATTTAGATATTTTTTTTTTGTTTTTTTTATTTTTGTTTTGTTTTTTTTTTGTTTTGTGTTCTTTGATTTTATGGGCTTACACTTGTGTTTTTTAAATAAATACTGTTTTTTTTTAGAAAAAGATGTATTCATCTAGTAGATTAATTTTAATAATTAATATTTTTCCATAAATATTCAGAAAAATACGGGCGGTCACATGTCCATGGGCGACATTGTATACATCTCCACCTAACCATTTGGAAAAAAACCGGCCAAGTGCGTGTCGGACCACGCACAATGAAGGGTTCCGTAGTTGGGACGAATTTATCCCAAGAACAAACTTAACATTGTAGTTGAAAAATGTGTTCTCCCATACGTAATGTATGGGAGATCATGTTTTTCAAACTGCAAATTTAAGTTGGTTGATTACTCGTATTTCTCGATAACCTGTACAGCCTACTTAGCTCTCATAATTTTCCTTTTAATTTCGTTATATATACTACTGCTGTGAATTTTTTCACAAGTCCAAGTACAATCATTTAGCTAGAAGGGGAGGGGGGGGGAGCACATGACTCTTACAAAAAAATTCAGTTAAAAGCTTAATATTTCGCAATCGGATCCCTGAATCCAAAAATGGTTGTGACAAACTCATAATATTTTTGAAAGCCCTTTCTAACGCTACCACACAACATGGTGTAGATGAGGAAAAAAAAAAACATCCCCACTTTACGTACCTATAGGGGAGGTACCCTAAAAAAAAAAATCTTGATTTTATTTTAGGACTTTGTCGGCATGATAATTATGTATACTTATGCCAAATTATAGCTTTCTAGTACTAACCGTCTCTGAGCTAAGCCGCGGACAAACAGATGGGCAGACAGACAGACGGACAGACAGACAGACAGACGGACATGGCGACACTATAAGGGTTCCTTGTTTACTACGGAACCCTAAAAAGGCAGGATCTTGTGTATATGTTGTAGTGTTGTAGATTTATGTTGTACTGTTATAGATTTATTTCTACTAGACACATTTTATATTGTTCTCCTATGTCTCTAATTTTCATATGTGAATGTCATGCATACCTGTCATTTGCATGGTTACTGAAATGTTAATTTTAGATGTTATTTAATTTGAATTGTAAGTGACTGTGCTGTTGGTGTGCTTATGATAAATAAATAAATATATGTGTACAAAAATTGTTTGAATTTAATACAGATCACAAACAACATCGAACATCGTGAGGAAACCGGCATGTGAAGCGAAGTCAAAGGCCCATGGGCGGCTTTACATCAGGTTAGTCACTAACCGCACGAAAACAAGAACAAGAAGAATACAGATTGACTATTTGATCATCATAAAACAATTCACCCAGCTTATAAAACGTTCTTTACTTAATAATATTATCCCCTGTATTGAAAGAACTGCTTTGAACAGTTTCGAGGTAATAGGGATAACGAACATTGATATCGGATTGATAATCGCAGTAGGTATATTGCCAAAATTCTTAAAAGGAAATGTCTTCCTCCTGACATAATCCCTCAGGCGCCATCTCCACGTACGAGAGAATCACGGCGATAGTCACGCAGTGCCTTCAAATGATCGCCGCGATGATATCGCCGTGTAGAGATAAATTCATAGAGTTTCTATTGAATTTGATGGCACGGTGAGACTATCGCTGCGGTTTCTTCGCCTATGGAGCTGGCGCCTTAGGCTGACTGTCCACTGGAGTGGAGAGGAGAGGAGCGGGGCGGAGCTGTGCCAATATTAAGCAATGGAAATGCATAAAATCTCCGCTCCGCTTCAGTGGATAGGGATTTGCGAACTAGTTTAAAAATTCATACAAAACCGGGAAGCGGAGCGAGGAAGTGGAGGGGGGAAGCGGAGCGGGGAAGCGGAAAAACCCGGCCGCGGGGTATTGCAGCCCGCTCAAATTACTCGTCGCGTGAACTCGTCCTAGATCCGCACAGTCGGCAACTCCGCTCCGCACTACCTCGCTCCGCATCAATGGACAGACACAGTCCGCAACTCCGCTCCGCATTATTCCCTCGCTCCGCTCCGCTGCCTCGCTCCGCATCAATGGACAGGCAGCCTTAGCCACCTTTTACGATACCAATCAGAAAAGAGAAAGAAAGAGAGAGAGTAGACAATGTAATGCCGCAAACAACACTTTCAATAATCTAGAGTAGTGTATTCACTCTAGAAGCGACGACCACTGTATAACTTACGTACTTATCTGAAGACAACATTTAAAAAAAATACGTCGCAAATTGCAACAGCATTCCAATAATACTTAGCCGATAATCGATAGTAGGTATTCCATTAACTGAAGCTTAATCTCGTAAGTACTATTACCGGCGGCTACACCTCCAATACGCTTGGTAAATCCGTTTGGCTTAGCAGTAAAGTTTCTTGAGTTTCATTAGAACCTTAGATTATACCGAGACAAAAGTACGAGCAATTAGGAAAACGATTGTCTTGAGACTTGCAGGATTGAGGCTTGCAAATTGTTTTACTAGTTTCGTAAATGGTTTTATTGTTGGTAGTTGAGAATGGTAACAAACATTTGAATTAGTAATTGTGTCTGGATCATTAAATCTGTCTGGAAACCAAATACTGTAACAATTATATGGGGAGAAAAGCCTCCACATATACTTAGGTAAATGTACACCGAGTGTATTTTTGGTAGTAGAATGTAATTCGTGCAAATAAGAGACAAGAAGAAGAAAACATATTCTTCTTGTTCTTAGCGTAAGGCCGTTTGTACACCGCCACCGTCACCGGGACGTCACCGAAAACGAGAAGACGGCATTGAATTAGCGATACATACATTGGCCGTGTCTCCACCGCACGTCCGTCACCCGAGCGCTGTCATCTAGGCCGCCGAAGTTTCAACTAGTTCAGCGTGTCCCAAGATTATGACGGGCCGATGTGCCGCAATACAAAACACGTTTGATCTTGTCCATATACTGCCGTCGTACCGGCGCCGTTCACCCGGCTTTTGTTGTGTCTATCATAACATACTGAACGGCCGAGTTCAGCTGCGGTGAACAATCGATCACCCTCACAGGGATGTCACGTTTAGTTCGCATAATCTCGTTTCTCATTGACGTCCTGGTGACAGCTGCGGTGGACCAACGCTCTATCGTTCGCAAAAAATAATGTAAAAAAATTCAAATATGTTTGATACAACACTCTGCTACGCGAACTGCGCTGACTGACGCTGTCATATTTAAGATCCAAAGTGTGTGTGAAGTGAACAGGGCATGCGGTTAGACAAATTCTTGAATGGAAATGTCAATGTTTGCCGATACATATAATTATGTATACAGGATTATTGGTTGTATGTGAGCAATCTGTTAAGGGGAGAGGTCATTTTCAACTAAATGACCCCTGTGATCCTTATGCCAATGTCAACCATTTTGAAAAATGAAATAAAAACTATAAAATGTCAAATGACTCGATTTTTTTTGACATTTGCATAGGAGTCAAAAGGGGTCATTTGGTTGTAAATGAACTCTCCTAAATCCACTTAATGGATTGCAAACTTAACCAATAACCCTGTATACAGCCTCGGCCTCAGCGCCTACGACAGTTGGGCCGTTATATCACCACCCACACGTATCGGTCTCTGCAAGTAAAGTTTCTGGATTTGTTTTATTAATATTTATTAGTGAAGCAGCATTAAGGATTGAAATGGCCTCCATGATACGTATGACCCTTCGGCAGTCAGTCTCGGCACCTGCATTGTAGAAAGACCTACTTATTTTTTTAATAAAGAAAAACTAGTCTTTCTCAGAGAACCAAGTTTATAACAGAAATAGAACTTAAGAACCCTAGCGATCTAATTAAGATTAAGCTGCACTTCTCACTAGGTATCCTCAGCTCGACAGCCAGGCACAGATTCACTCCGGAGTGTGGACTTTTTTTTTTAATGCTTTATTAGAAAGAACCAGGTTCTTAATAATTAATTACAATCTAGCCTATATGACTTATATGTAATTTTAATCTAACTAAATTTTATACGTTAACATAAAAAAAAAAATATTATCACGTAAAAATATTATATTGCACTTAATACAACTCCGTTCCACTTTCTTACTGTTTGATATAATAATAAAAACACTTTGTTCATGTCTTTTAAAGCTCCTACACAGTGCCGGCCGCAGCGGCATTGCCGCCGGCTTTTGCCGAGCGGTACGTGCCACCGGCCATCGTGTCACGTTCTTTGTGCGACAGGACCGGGCGCGCCGCGGCTTGCCCAGCGGCAGTACCTGGCGTCCTTGCCACCGGCATTGTGCGTAGGAGCCATTATGTGTGACATTGACATTATTATTTCAAAAAATTTTACACTACCTCGTAACTCAAAGGGTTTTGTTCGTTTTAGTCTTCACGCTATGTTTGTGTTGTCAGTCTGACAGCCAGGCACTAATTCATTCCGGAGTGTGGAGTGATAATACAAATACCTTGGGATTTTAGGGATTTTCGGGCCAAATTCCAGTTGGATATCTTAGCTCGCGCCAATGCAATCTTGTAGTACACTTTGTTTTGAGTATGAATGTGGTGGCCTAGCCTTTTCCTAACTATATTGAGGTTGGCTTGTAGTCCAACCGGATGCAACTGAATACCTGTATTTTACGTGGAGCGACTGCCTATCTTACGTCCACAATCCAGTTACTTGACAATACGATACTCCTTTGGTAAGACTGCTTGTCAGACTTTCGGGCTTCTCACGACCCGTAACGACTGACAAAGATCCACGAATGACTGCCGGGACCAACGGCTTAACGTGCTTTCCGAGGCACGGAGGGGCCTTGGTATGTAAAGACGGTCACCCATCCACGGATCAACCGCTGCAAGTATAGCTTAACCTGATCGATCAACCCGTGCGGCTGTTATGAATAGGTCATTATGCATGTGGTTGTATTGAGTATAAATATCTTTATAAGTGGGCTAAGACCAAAGCAAAGATGGATGTATTGTGTGGAAGATGATATGGCCAGAAAGGAGGTGACTTCAGAGATGACGGCTATTAAAGATGGAACTATTTGGCAGAAATTCAAAAAAGTAATTTAGATAGCATAACTATGACGTCAAAGCGAGATTGAAATAAGACACAACCATGTTTCGATGAATGTTCCACTTCCACCATTCGTAGTAACATTTTTTTATTTTATTTTTGTTTAATTCTAATATTCATTTGTTTTGAATTTTGTTTACTCATTGTATTTCATGTTTCCAAAGCTTTTACTAGTTTATTACGATGTTGTTTTGTAGTGAATACTGTGTATAATAGGCATACATACCAGTAATTTGATTATGTTAATGTTCTGTTTACATTTTTTGTATGTAGGTAGTACCTACTGCTCTGCCCTGCTAAGCAGAAAGGCGCTATTTCAATCGGAGTAAGTTTTGAGAACATACACTTTTTGTAAATTATTGTAATTTAAGGAAACATAAGGATAAAAAAAACTTCTTAGTGGTTGATTTTTATGTTTTAAGTTAGATAGCTTTATTTGGTTTATACAATTAGATGTGAAATTGTTATAGCTACTGAATGGTGTAAAAAAAACTAAAAGACCATATCTCAGAGATAGCGCTTTTGATTAGCGCATTAGCAGTGCTGTTGATGTACCAAATAAATAAATCTACTCAATCACCAAAAAAGGAACTATAGGTATTGTCACGAAATGCAACGGTTCTTGCCTTTTAAAGTTTTGCCGAATCCACTACAGAAAACGTGCCAGGAATTTTAACACAGATTTATTTAGAAAACATTTTTTTTTACAATTATTCATGTTTGTAGCACTTTTCTTCTGGCAGATTGTAAAATACGTACCATCAAAGCATAATCAGCCTTTAACGTTCCAGCCTAATGGCCTGCTCTCTGTAAGAGGGAGTCAGCCACAATCCACCACGCTAAGTGCAGGATGGTGGGTGCAAACGGTGGAGCATACGGTGGAGGTCTGCCCGGCTTGGGCGGAGCACCGCCGGCGCCGTGTCCTCACGGAGGCGATCGGCGGCGGCGATCTCTCGCGTCCGGCCCTGGTTCAGGCCATGGTCCGGAGCGAGAGTGCATGGGAGGCCGTCACCTCCTTCTGCGAAGCAGTAATGCTCGCGAAGGAGCAGGCGGAGCGCGCGAGGGAGAGGCAAGATTCGCGCCCTCGCGCCACTATTCGCCGCAGGAGACGCCCCGGGCGTCGGCAGTCGCGAGCCGACTTCCAGCCACCTTAGGCGCGGGCTTGCGGACGGTGAGCAATGGGTAGCTCGCCGTCCGATAAGGACCAGGCCCGGGTCGACGGCGCGTTGTGTTCCACGCGCGCCTCAAAGAGATGTCAGCACCAACTGACGGGGTCCGTAAGGGCCAATGCCTGCCAGGGTTGCGAATTTGTCCGAAAGGGATATCGCGGCCCCGGCACACAGGCAACGGAAGGAACACGGGTGGGTTTTAGTCAGTAAAAGTCTGACACGCCCTCCCGCTTCACCCAGAGCGGGAGAAGTTATTTGACAATTTCACACCATCAAAAAAAAGAAAAATGGATGGTGGGTGCAAAAGATTTCAAAATAAATTGTCATTCCTCGCTTAGCTTTTATTTTCTTCTCTTAGCTTCCGCTAAACAATGGAATTCTAGAAGAGCGGCCGCCACATAATGTCCGCAATTTACGAGTGAATGACGTCACGAAAACGTTATTTATGAAAGTAAATTGGTGTGTTTTCCTAGAGAGCGGTTTTGACACCGTAAAGTCAAACCCCGCTGCACAAAGATTACCATCGCTAACTAAGTAGATTTGCCCTGCACCGTACTAAGTCACGCGAAAAAGGGGAAAAAGGGTTCATACTAAGAAGAGTGACCTCACATTTTAGTGGCCTTTTTTTCCGCTCTGGGCGACTCTGCGCCCGCCCGCCCGCTCTGGGCTATGATACCATATTTTTTTTGAGCTTGGGAAATTATCAAATAACTTCTCCCGCTCTGGGCGGAGCGGGAGGGCGTGTCAGACTTTTACTGACTAAAACCCACCCGTGTTCCTTCAGCTGCCTGTGTGCCGGGGCCGCGATATCCCTTTCAGATAAACTCGCAACCCTGGCTTAGTGGCTGGTTTAGTGGCCTGGGGCGTCAAAAACATGAAAACCATGATAAATTTCTGTTACAGTGAATGAAATTAAAAAATTCAAAATGGAATGTTTAGCTAATAATATACATATAAAAATTTTACCAATTATAAGATTTTGGAACAATTCAAGTAGTGTATTTGTATATCAAAATTAAGTTAACCTATCTATTTATAAGTATAGAGAAAGAAGTTAATTAAGGAAAATTAAATAAAGAAGAAAATGATTGATAAAATTTTTGTTCATTTAAACAATTAACATCGTTGTCTATATCAAATATTTTCTTCGACTTCATTTATTTGAATGATAGGTGGAGTATTGAAAACCTAGCTAGTGTCCTTAATTATTAAGATAGAGAAATGAAAATGGTATCAAAAGAAGCGTTACTGAAAGGGCTACTATCCTTTTTTTTGTGGCCCTTTTAGTAACGCATCTTTCGATATCATTTTCATTTCTCTATCTTAATAATTGAGGACCCTGTTCCCCCCGGTCACACTTTTCTTGAAAACGGGTACCTTACTGAAGCGATCGCAAAAGCATTTTCAACGCTAAAAATCAAAAGCACAAAAAATGAAGTTGATAAATATTGCAATTGTATACAAAACAAAATTCCACCTCAATCTTAAAAATTCGTTCACTGTAACAAAAATCCGAGGTAAAAACCCCTAGGTGCTCCACTACATTATTAGTAAATTGCGTTTCCATGGCAATCAAGTCTAGTCATTGCGTCATTGTGTGTCAGAGGTGTCAAAATGGAACAGAAACGCGACTATCTTATAACGCGGTAAGGCGAATCTAACGATTTAAATCTGACGCTGTTAAGTGCAGCCACTGCTCTTTTAGAAAAAAGTCACCGCAGTTTTAACAACTGCCTATACAGACATACATTACCCGGGCGTAGATACATTTAAAGATGGCTTATCGAGTTTTCGAAAGACACTGTCACAAAGGAATGAAAGGCAACGGTCAAAGCCGATTTTCACAAATGTCATATTAACGGCCGCGCACTGTACATTGGTTTGATAACTTAAAATCATTGGTATTCATTTGAACACGGCACAAAACTACGCCGTAGAAAAAACGCGTCTGTCAAGAAACTTTCATAGTGATCCATAAACACTGACGACCGTGCCTACACACGGCGAATAAACCGTTATTTTTCACAGCAAGAAAAACTTGTGTGTAGAAAGGGCTTTAGTCTGTCAGTAGGTTTGTCTTTTCTGTGAATGTCACTTTATTTATTTGTAGGCCTCGAGACTTTTAAAACTGGAAGCGTATTGTGCTGTTTATAGCTAGTTTTTATTTACAGAAATGTCGCGAAATCTTACAAAATAATGACATTATTATTACCCGACTGCCCTAAAAGGAGAGTAATGTTTCTTAAGAGTACGTCTTTTCCTTTGGCTCTGTAGCCTAAAGTCTTGATAGATTTTAACAAACTCAAACTCAAAGCACTTATTTCAATTAAACCATTTACAGGAACTTTTGAATTGTCAAACAACCAACAGTTAGTCAGAAAGTTGAAGCTAGTAACATATGAGGTCTCGTTTTATTCGTCTTAAATGGGGGAGTGGCAAAGACTCAGTTTATTATAATTATATATTGCATCTACAAATACAAAAAAGGGAGGGGAAGGTTTAAAAAAAATACAACAATATTGCTGTAAAAAAAAACGCTAGTAATGAGTCAATTCCAAATATGCTAAAAAGCTTGAAAAAAGCAAATTAATAAAATAAAAATGAAAAAAAACCGGCTGCAAAAATAAGCTGAAAAGAAAAAATCAAGCATCTTAAGAACTTTGTTTATTTTTTAAATTTCACAGGCAGAGACAAACAAAAGTTACACCATATTTCAGGTTATTGGTTTGACCATGCCTGCAATAACCGGACGCGCTTACACTGTAAGCGAAATTTTTTATTTTGCGCCGAGCGCGGCAAATGCCACTGCCACCATGCGTTTGGAAGAACTTGTGGCGAACGAGGTCCTGGCATTCCTGCAGTACCAGCTGGATGTCATGGACGAGGTCAGTGTGATCCAGATCTGCAAATCCAACTTCAATGAAGAGGAGATACGCAGAGCGAAAACACTGCTGTATGAGTCGCTACATATGGCTGACCGAATGCCGTCCTGGCAGGAGGGATGAAAAGGAAGAGAGGAGTCTCCAAGACATCATAAAAATGTTGAAGGAGACCGACCCGGACGACGTGCCGACTTTCGTGGCGAAGGACCACCACCAGGCTGCTACGGGATATCACAACCCTAAGATCGAGCCTGGTCGAGATGCAGTTGACGTTGGAAGCATCGCAATCCACCATCAGTGATCTACGTGCTGAGGTAGCAGATTTACGCAAGACGGTATGTAGGTCACACGAGCCAGCTACCAGCGTCAACACACGACACGGCGCCTTCAATGCATCGCAGCTGAGTTTCGAGTCAGCAAAATTTGACTCGTCACTGGCCGCCGTCACTGCAAGCGATGCACAACCGTGCCCCGCCCTACCCGCGCCCCCTATCGTTGGGACGCCGACCAATATTAGCACGTCAACATCGGGATGTGCCTACTCGGCTGACGTTGTTAAAGCTCCCGCAAATCATCAGCGGCAACCTAATAATACGAGGAGGGCTCAGCGGCCCTTCGAAGCAGTTCGAAGCTTGTTGCCGCCGGTAACAAGCCAAGGACAGGCTGATGAAGAAGGTTTCATTCGCGTGCAGAAGAAGAACAAGAAGAAGAAGCCTGCTTGTCGCAATCAGTGCGGTACCGCAATGACTGGTCCCGATATGTTGCTGTGTCCCGCTATTCCAAGAACGCAGCTGTACGTGTCACGTCTATATCACACCACGAAAGTAGAGGAGGTTGTGGAGTACATCAGGACGAAGATCAAGTTCACCTTGAGAGTCGAGAAGTTGGAGTCGCGTCATAAGATTAACTTCAAATCTTTTGTGGTGCGGGTTCCGACTCATCACCTGGAGACTTTCATGAAGGAGGAATTTTGGCCGACGGGTGTAGTGTACCGGCGTTTTCGCGGAAGGCTACATGACACCACGACTCAGCGCAATAAAACGTCGCCAACTCAACGTATTAACTAGATTTTGTAGTGATGTTTTTTTAGTATGTATCAGTTTATTATTATCTATGATTATTGTGTGTATTTTGTCTATGGGCCTTAGTTGCCTGAAAATAAAGCAATTATTATTAATAACTTACAAAAATCAAAGTTCAATAGATAATAATGCTTGTGTGTCTTTGTAAATAGACTTTACGCCACCTATTTTTTTACTTACGTTTCAGTTTTCGTAATGGGCCAGGGTATAAAATCTTGGGCTTGTAGCAAAAAACGTGACATTGAATTAAATCTAGATTTCATTTCGTGCGAACCGATTTTTTTGTTTTGCTACCAAGATGTAAATTTAATATTTACCTTATAAATGAAATAGGTTCTGAGAACAGAGTTGTTTTTTCAACCGAAGAAAAAATCTTTATTTTGATAAAGCAAAGTAATTTCATAACACCATAATGTGTGTACATTGCGAACTGTTCATTCAAATACAGACTCTTTTTCTCTCCACATACCCTATGCCAGTGGTTCCCAAAGTGTGCGTCGCGGCGCACAGTGGGCTGGGATTACAAGGTTGGGTCTTAAGAGATCAAATGTATTTTTTTGGTATCTCGGCATACATTTAAAACGTTTTTATTTTTTGACTTTTTTTAATTTAACGAGTACTTTCGGAGATATAGCCATATCAAATTTGTATGAAGAGTCATGTTATTTTAGTTAAGCAATTTATTCCAATTAAATTGAAATTGAAAATAATGTATACTAAACGGCCTGAAAATCTCAATACCTACTTAGTTCTTTAAAAAAAAAAACAATGTTCGACATTTTCCACCACCATAGGTAGGTATGACGTAATTTGTTTTGAGACTTATTTCCGGGAATCAAGGGATAAGAGTGCGCGAGCGCAACAACAAGTTATGACGTGTCGTAACGTGATTGGTGCAACGATAGGGTATCTACGGAATGTTCGGTTGCATTCAAATTCATTACTTACTTATTTGTTATTTTGTATTTGTGAAAATGTTTGAAAATTTAGTGACAAACCTTGATCTTTTCGTTATTTTAAAAAACAGTGGCAGTATTAAAAATAATGACAGTTTGTGTAGTGAGATAAGGTCTAAATTTTTTGTCGAATTAAGTGATGATCACGAAAAGACCTTAAAGTTGTTTTGTGCAAAATTTTGTTATAATTTAAATAGAAGATGGGAAAACGCTTATCGTAAAGAATATATATTCAGAACTAAAAATAGTGAATGGTTACAAGAAAACATAATATGGCCAGACTTTATTAAGTGTTTAATAGGCAGTAATGAAGATCAACCAGCACCGAGTACATCAACTCAGTATGTATCACCATCAAAAGTTTCTGTCGGTGTCTCCACCGAACAAAGCCCAAGAAAACCTTTTTGTGAATTAGCGCCTAAACAGAAAAAAAGACGTGCAGAAAACTTTCATTTATCTTCGGACGAAATAAAATATGCATATTTTGAGCAGTTGAAAGCGGATGGGAATGAGGAGGTTGCTAAAATACTAGAACATTTACTAAAGAATCCCCAAGATGTAAAAAAAGTTAAAAAGTGCATATCTGTTAAAGAAACAAAACCTGTGTTTTCTCCGGATGAGGCTTTAGGGTTATTTTTATCACTTAAGCTGACCAAGTGGCAATACAATACTTTAAGAAAAAGTGTTAACGAAAAAGACAGTAATATATTTCCATCTTATTATCAAGTGCAACATGCGAAACAGAAATGCTATCCACCAAAAGATGCTATTACAGTGACAGAAACCTCAGCTAAAATAAAGTTACAAGCTCTATTGGATATGGTTGTAAAGAATTTACACTAATCAGTAAGTGGGGATTTGACGGTGCTTCTAATCAAGCCAATTACAAACAAAAAATGCAAACAAACGATGAACAAGAAAGTCAACTTGACGATTCAAGCATATTTATGGGTAGTTTAGTGCCAATAAAATTAGTGTGCGGCGAACAAGTTATCTGGCAAAACGATTCACCAAATTCATCTTACTGGTGTCGTCCAATCTTTTTCGAATTTGTGAAAGAAAATAAAATAACGATATTGCGGGAAAAAAGTGCTATTGAGGAAGAGATTGTAAATTTAGTGAAAACAGAAGTTGGAGAAATAAAAATTTCACAATCTTTATTAATGACTATGATAGACGGAAAAGCAACATCAATTTTATGTGATACTTCATCTCAGAGATGCGACATTTGTAAAGCCACTCCAACAGAGATGAATAATTTGCCCTTAATTGCATCAAAACCGACTGATCCAGATCTCTGTAAATACGGATTGTCATCATTGCATACCTGGATACGAATGATGGAATGCATTCTGCATATAGCCTACAGATTAACGATACAGACATGGACAGTAAAGGGAGACAACAAGTGCATCATGGAAAGAAGAAAGAAAGACATACAAGACGCTTTTAAAAATAGAATGGGACTTCTGATTGATGTTTTTAAACAAGGGCACGGCTCCACGAATGACGGAAATACTGCTAGAAGATTTTTTGCAAATCCAAACATGACTGCTGAGATAACTGGTGTTAGTGAAGAATTAATAAGGCGATTTGCAATCATTTTAGAGGCAATTTCATCAGGTTACCACATTGACACAGCGAAATTTCACGAATATGCTCAAGTGACCATGCAACTGTATTTGGAATTATATAGCTGGTATTATATGCCTTCAAGTGTTCATAAAGTTCTTATGCATGGTGCAGCTATTATTGAAAGTTTTGGTCTAATACCAATTGGACAGCTATCTGAAGAAGCTGCTGAAGCTAGAAATAAAGACTTTCGTAGGTACCGCCAACACCATTCCAGGAAATGCAGTAGAAAAACTACAAATGAAGACATTTTAAATAATTTATTGACCAGCTCTGATCCACTCATCTCAGCGAAACGTCACAAACTTCGCAGAAAACATAAAACTTTTTCAGTAGAAGCACAAAGTTTATTAGTAATTGAACAAGCGGAAACATTTGATGATGACGAATACGAAAATTTTGCATTCGTTAATGTGGATACCCTTGACAGTGATTAAATTAAAACAGTGCAGTGGCCAGTAGTGATTGTGATTTTTACTTATTTATTTATTTATTTTATTAGTCCTTAGTGGATTAGGCCTAAAGGGGAGACCACTACATAAAAAAAAAAAACGCGCCTAGTTCTTAACCTCTATGGTGGTGTGGAATAGAGAACAAAATTTGAAATTGCGACCAAATCGCAGAAAATCGCAACCCGAGAATAGGCGCTAAAATAGGACAAATATACGTACTATGCATACGTAGAGTCAATTCTTTGAGAAAATTTGAGAATTTAGAGATTTTCACATTTTTTTCTTTTGCTTCATACAAAAATTACTTTGGATATTTATAACTCCGAAAATACTAAGTTATCTGAACGACCCTCATAGAAATAATTACTTATAATCGATAGATAAATCCAACACAATATTTAAAATTTCAGAAAAATAAACTTTTTTTTTTTTAATGCTAAGTCCTTTATCGGCCCGTTTCAGCCCACTGTGCGGCGCCCTAGTGCATCCTGAAGTATCCTGTATCCTGTTCACCGTTCTCCAGAAACAAAACGTAGGTATTCGTGGATACAAAATAAAATCTCTCAGAATTCTCATTCCATTTGCAACATCTTATTTATGTGAAACCGGATTTTCAGCTGTAGCTGTAATAGAGACCAATCAAATATCGCTCAAAGATGAATGTAGTGCAAGAAATGAGAGCAGTGTCCAAGCCTTATCCATTTCATCACTTGAACAAATGTGTAGACATCAAGCCTCACACTGACTGAGTTGCCATTGTATTTTATTTCCTAGTTTTCTTAAAATAAATGTATTCTTGTATCAATATAAATATAAAAACTCAGCTTCAGATCGTGAATGTTTTAATTTTTGTGCAGTGTAGATAGTACACTATTTTGGATTAGAAATGGTGCCGAGACAAAATACTAAAGTTGCAAGTGCGCCGCGAACTATAAAACCACCCAAGGCACGGTCTTCTGACTTTTCGGATTCATGAGCATATTGTATAATTGCTTAAAAAACGGTGAAGGAAAACATCGTGAGGAAACCGGCATGCCTGAGAGATATTTCACGTCGGCATGTGAAGCAAGTCAGAGGCCTATGGGCGGCTTTAAAACTCTGACACCAGTTTAGTCACCATCCTCACGAAAAGAGAAGAGACTGTAAAAGTTTGGGAGCCCCTGCCCTAAGCGACTCACACATTATATTCCCATTTACTGGTAACACGAACACAAATTACACCAATAAAATACATACATATTATAACATCATGCTAGTACTCCCCGAAGGGTTGCGCAGAGGTGTAGCTATAGTACACCCACATTTCATCAGTCATGTTTGAGTCCCATGTAATAGGGGGCGATTGCCATCAACCAGGCACAAATCCAGACCCCGGGCTGCTACTGAGAAATTCCAGATGGAAAAACCCGATAACACTCGACCCGGGAATTGAAACCAGGACCTCATGCTTAGTTGCGCTTGCAACCACTAGAGCAAGGAAGCAGACACAAAATATTTACATCGAAATCACAAAAATGACGTAACAAAAAACCTTTATTACTTGGCCTATAAGACGAGCAGTTATTGGTTCCTGATAAACAGGATCTGATCATAAATAATACGACATAAACATCCTAAAAGGCCTCTATAAGCCTCTATTTATTCGCGTATTATTTAAGATACAATGATGCTGAAAGTGTGTGCGGGAGAATACAATAAAGGTAATATTTGATCAGCATTTTTTTGGGTTCCTTACAAAAAAATGGAATCCTTAAAGGAGCACTCATGTGTCTGTCTGTCCTCTGCCTATACATGTACAGTATTACAGGTGTGATGATATTTATGTTATGTGTATTTCAAATGATAAGAGACTTGTACAAAAACGTGGAATTCGAAAAACCTCAACATTAAGCTTAAAAGAAGAGTCTTTGCAAAAAGAATACCAGCAAATACGTAGATAGGTAATATGGGAATATTCCTGTCTGATTTTCATTTTTCCGTTTGTTATCTGGGGTTGATTCAATACGTCTGTCTTTGTGAACGTTATTCACTAATCCTTGACAGGATATTTGTTTGATTTATGAGTTATGTTTGTATCTACACATGAAACATAAGATGGCACAACATTTATCAGTTTGTGTTGGTGTTATTATGTTTTTTAGGTAATGATAAAACGGAACCCGCACTGGTGTGTCCATCTGTCCCTCTGTCACAGCCCATTTGCTCCGAAACTACTGGACCAATTTAGTTGAATGAATTTATGAGACTCAACACGCGTAACACAAATAAATTAATTTTGAATATGGGGGTCACTCTTGGAGGTCAAATAAAAAAAAATTGTTTTGAAAACTGTACCGTGTGACATATGAAATAAAAGGGGTCGTTGTGAGTTTTTTTTTTAAATTTTAAGTTATTTAAGAAAATATATTAAAATTTACCCCCATATCGCCGAAACTACTGAGCCTAAAATTAAAAAAAAAATACAGTAATTAGTTTTTTACTTACAAGTTACCTACAGGAAAACCTATAAAAAGCCTAGTTTCTAAAAATGGAAACCTATACAAAGTTGATGTTCTTGAAATAACATGGTAAATCTCTCAATATTGTGAGTGCAGCGTACATCTGCAGTTGGAATACAAGGGAGAACATGTTTTTACAAAAATGTAAAGTTTGTTCTTAGGATAAATTCATCCCAACTACGGAACCCTTTATTGCGCGTGGTACGACACGCACTTAGTCGGTTATTTTTTCTTTAATTTAAGTGCGTTTATCTTCCGGCTTAGACGACGATATCATCATGCGCGTGTCTATAAAAGAAATAAGGGGATTATTTCCGGGTACGATAACCGCCATATTGGTAAAGTCATTGTTCACTCTAGGATACGGCAGTAAACGTTTGTGTTCCTCTCAAATATAAGATGGATAAACTTCTTTCGCATTAGCACAAACTCGAGAGAAGCTTATATTAAAAACTTTTTACAAAAAAAAACAACCGATTTCCAAAAAAAACACTACAAAGTGAAAAATAACTTTAATTTCGGAAGTCGGTGTCTTTGGTTTTGAATTTTCGTTTTTTGCCATCGACTTCCGAAATCACTTTTTAGTTGTGGTACCTACCCCACACAAATTCGAATACCACTACCTGCTATGTAAATAACAGGGACAGGAAGTTATCATCCACATATACTAAGTGGGAAAAATACTATTATTGAAGCTTTCTCAAAAACTATCCAAGCAAAGTTAATAACATTTATATGGGGCCAATTCGGGAGTATACCCTTTCGTACAAAAAAATATTTTCAAAATCGGTCCACAATTGACGGAGAAATCGGCGGATATACATTAAAAAAAACATACATACGCGACGAACATGTAACCTCCTCCTTTTTGGAAGTCGGCTAAAAATTATACCAGTGTGTTACTGTCCCACTTCAGGGCAAAGGCCTCTTCTCATACAGAGAAGGCACGAGTATTGATCACCACGCTTGCTCAAGACGGGTTGGTGATTTCAGACTTATATTAACTACAAGTCCAGGCTTCCTCACGATGTTTTCCTTCACCGATGTCAGTAATGTCTAAGATAAACTCAGAAAGTACATATGAATTGTAAAAGTCACATTGGTACTTGCCGGGATTTGAACCCACAACCTCGTGCATGAGAGGCGAGGCCTTAACGACTGGGCCATCACGACCTTTTATTACTTTGATAAAAGTTTCAAGCGAAGTAAGACATCCACCTCTGTGGTGTAGTGGTAAGACCACCTGTCTCAGACTCAGAATCCCGGTTTCTATTCTCACTAGCAACAAAATTTTCTGCTCGGTTTGTTTGGTGGTAGGCCTTATTCTAAGTCAGCCGGGCTAGTTACCACCATTTTATCAAAGTCTGTCGCTATAACAACAATGTTAAAAGCATTGTTGTGTTTCGGTAGTTAGAGGTATGATAGCCAGTTCCTCTGTGGTTGAGGATTCCAGGTGAAGCTCGCTTTCACCTTCGGCCTGATCATCACTTACTATCAGGTGAGATGCAGGCAGCATCGCCGGAGAGGTAAAAAAAAAAAACGTTACGGGGCTGACTGGCCCGTGGCGTATTAAAATTTGACTGCCAGGCAACAATCTGATCATGCAACAATTTTATAAGTTTAATTTAAAGTTTCTGCTTTATTAAGCAGCACAATGTTGTGAATTTTGTAAGTAATTTTTTGACATTAACGCGATTGTAAATTATTAAAATATTAATATCAAATATTATTGTCAATTATGTTAAATGCGCAATAGACGCCTTGTAATCATAGTGGAAATTCACTGACCTGCAATATAAAAACCATTAGCAAAGTGCCAAGAGAATCTAAATATATCTTAAACCATACAAGTTAGCCACATGAAGTAAAAAAAAATGGAAATAGTGTTATAGATGTTTTTTATGCGCTATTAAATACACTAGAATGTTGCTTTTTACTCCAGGAAGCTATCTTGCGTGGTTTCGGAAATATTTCATGATAAGCTTTTTTATATCTTTTCAGTGTACTTAAATAGGTATTAGTTTGTTTTTTTGGGTTATTAGTTTTTGTACGACTTGTATAATATACAAGTCCGACAAATACTAGAACTTTGGACTCCCTCGTTGGTCCAGTGGTTCCAAGCGCTGTTGCTGAGCATGAGGTACTGGGTTTGATTCCAAGATTGGACAGTGTTATTGGTATTTTTATATGAAATTTCTCGGTAGCAGCCCTGAGTCTGGACTTGTGCCCGGTTGATGGCAATAGGCTCGCCCCCTATTACATGGGACTCAAACATAACTGGCGAATCGTGGGTGTATTATAGGTGCACCTCTGCTTAACCCTTGGGGAATTGCTGGCGTGATGTTATGTGTACAAAACGTTTGTCAATATAAACTGAAAAATTATGAATATCTGAAAGAATCTACCAAATTCTATCAAGAAAATATCTCCACGAGTTTAATTACATATATTTTCATAGGTTACATAAATAGGGTATCTTTGTGTGGAGTCAAGAGCCGACTTCCGGCCACCGTAGGCGCGGGCCTGCGGACGGTGAGCAATGGGCAGCTCGCCGTCCGATCAGGACCAGGCCCGTGTCGACGGCGCGTTGTGTTCCACGCGCGCCTCAAAGAGATGTCAGCACCAACCGACGGGGTCGAAAGACCAATGCCTGCTGGGGTTGCGGGTTTGTCTGAAAGGGATATCGCGGCCCCGGCACACAGGCAACGGAAGGAACACGGGTGGGTTTTAGTCAGTAAAAGTCTGACACACCCTCTCGCTCTGCCCAGAGCGGGAGAAGTCATTCGATGATTTCCCATCAAAAAAAAAAAAAAAAAAAAAAGGGTATCTTTGTGTTAAGCTGACATTCCTTTAGTAGTTACCTGAAATAACTTCTTTACAGTACATACTCGTAGAACCTTTACTTGTTTGTGACTATTACTGAGAAAATAAACGTCTAGTTTGAGTTTTGGTATAGAATTGTGGAGGATTCCATTGATCAATAGGAACGCAACAAAAGAGAGATTAATTTATTCTACAGAAATGTTTATTTCTAGTACACAAGGTGCCTCGCTGGTCCAGTGGTCGCAAGCGCTACTGCTGAGCATGAGGCCCTGCGTTCGATTCCTAGGTCGGACAAAGTGTTATTGGGTTTTTCGATCTGGAATTTTTCGGTGGTAGCCTTTTTTTTTTTTGAGGGTTGGAAATTATCAAATAACTTCTCGCGCTCTGGACGGAGCGGGAGGGCGTGTCAGATTCTTACTTATTAAAAGCCACCCGTTTCTTCCGTCTCATTGGCCCTAACGGACCCCGTCAGTTGGTGCTGACATCTCCTTGAGGCGCGCGTGGAACACAATGCGCCGTCGACCTGGGCCTGGTCCGTATCGGACGGCGAACTACCCATCCGCAAGCCCGCGCCTACGGTGGCCGGAAGTTGGCTTGCGACTCCCGACGCCCGGGGCGTCTCCTGCGGTGACTAGGGGCGCGAAGGCGCGAATCTTGCCTCAGCCTCATGCGTTCCGCCTCCTCCTTCGCGAGCATTACTGCTTCGCAGATGGAAGTGACGGCCTCCCATGCACTCTCGCTCCGAGCCATGGCCTGAAACAGGACCAGACGCGAGACATCGCCGCCACCGATCCCCTCTGTGTGGACACGGTGGTGCCCCGCCCAAGCCGGGCAGACCTCCACCGTATGCTCCACCGTGTCCTCCGGGCGATCTACACAGTGGTGACACTCGGGCATTTCCTCCCGCTTTATCCTAAACAGGAACCTCCCGAAACAACCATGACCGGTGAGGACCTGCATCAGGCGGAAGGTGAAGACGCCGTGGCGCCTCTATAGCCACTCCTCAAAGAGGGGACTTATCGCCACATAGCCTGGAGTCTGGAGTTGATGGCAATATGTTCACCCGCAATTACATGGTATTTACATATAACTGGCGAAATATGGGTGTACCTACTATACAGCTACACCCCGTCTTACCCTTCAGGCAAATACGGCGTAATGTTACGTTATGTCCTTACAGAAAGAAAAAAAGTCTGTAATAGTCAACTGACACTGGAGTTCTAAATTTATCTCGAATAACATCAGAATACCACTTTGAATTATATAAAGGGTAATCACAAAATACCCTTTGCTCGTGTAAAGGAGTAGGTACTTTATTTTCGAAGCTCAAACAAGAGCCGTCATCCATACAGACAAGTGTTACGTAAATCATAAACAACGTCGGATTTAAAAAGACGTGGCGTAAAGAAACAAATAAATATAGGATTATTTAAACTAATATAAGTTTCCACGAGCCACCATGTAATACAAACATTTCAATGCAGTTTCTGTAAACCATTTTAATTTATTGCAACGCAAACAATAATAATGCGCACGTGTGCACTCGCCTTTACAAAACCGACCGCAGTTTGAAGTGTGTCGTAGACTCGCAGCATACAGATGGCAGTCATTTGTAAGCTCGCTCCGTTTACCCCGAAAGAGTCGGGCGAAAAGAAATACGGAAATATTCGACCTAAAGTATATCTTTTAGTAATGGGTCGATAACAAATTCACAGCATAAGTAGAGACGGCTTATTGGTGATTCGCCCGAAACGGGTGAATCGACATTTTTAATTAATATAATTTTTAAGTTAATTTATTTGTAGACAACGACAACTCCAGAAAACGATTCGCCTATTAATAAATTACATTCGTGCGAATCGGCCAAAAAAAAAAAAATTTAAGTGCGATTCGTTTCGAGCGAATTACCAATAACCCGTAGATAGATAGGTATGCTGTGAATATGTGATCATGAGAAGATTATGATGATTTCTGAAGATTATGATAGTTTGGATAGGTTCTTCAGTTCTTGTTTTAATATAGCCTAGTCTTGATAGTTAAACTACAGCTTGGTATTAGCTTCTTGTTGAATAGCTTGACTAAGCATGGACATACAAACATCAATTACATTAAGTAAACAGCGGTATTAGTCGGTATCAGCGGCTACCTACGCCCGGTATCGACGTTAACGAAAACAAACACAAAAAATTGCTAACGAGCGAGCGTATCCTGCGCCTTGATTGGTATAATGAATTATATCAACACCAACAGCCACTCGCATTAATTTTGACGCGTCGATAATTTCTGTTCCAGAAACCAGGCGTTAGACTATCAATATTATTTTAATGAGCTGGTTGGTCCACGCGAAGTCATAATGATTATTAAAACAGAAACGCAGCATATTATGCATGTAAAGCTAAACCACATAATTGAATTCCGTGGTGCTAGAGATAAAATCACACCAACAGACTGAATCAATACACAATAACGTTGCGTTTATGTTACCTACTGCTAAAGACGGGTGTGACAATAAACTTCACCTAAGCCGGCTAAACTTTCGACATAATGTGCATTTTCGATAAATGCTTTCATCTTTAGCCGGCTAAACTGCACATTAGCTAAAACGCAACGGCTAATAAATATTCATTCTATACGCGAGGAGCGGGCGGAGAGCGCATGACCCCTTCATCGCAGAGTAACATATTCTCAAAACACGGTGTTCACTAAAAATCATAATCTCCAAACACTATAATCGCAAAACATAACATTCTCTTGTGCGTTAACGGACTCTGGCACTTGCAGGCCACTGCCGCGGCACCGCACGCTCCGCTCGCTCGGCTCGTGCGTTGTGTGGTCACAGTTCTAACCTAACCTAACCTAACCTACCTTTCAGCCATTTTCATTTGCTACTTCAATTTTTGCCAAGGGGTTACGATTACACTTAAGTTTAGGCTAAAGATGAAAGAAATTAACATTAGCCTCTCCTCGAAAATATGCTTAACTTTAGCAGGCTAATCTTTAGTTTATTTTACTATCCATCCTTAGCCGTGACATATATACGTGCACGTAGCAGCAGTCCGGATAAACACTAAGTTGAGGGTTGGCAGCCAGTCAAAAACACTGGTTGTCATGATTTAAACGAAACGTCTAGTGAGCAAAAGATATAAAGAAGAAAAATGTTAGCTAAAAGACAGTCCACTAAGAAACTTGAAATAATTTAAATGCTCAAATTCAAATAAGAACTTAATAATTAACCAAACTCTCAAACTAATACACTTCAGAGTTTCGGGTTTAATAAGAAAAGTTTATAGTTATGTCCTAGCCAGAACTTTGCGTGATTAATAGATATAAAGAGACCTATGTCACTCGTGAGCCCTATTCTGTCAACAGACTCTATTAATACAATACATTATATACATTAATTCCTTTGAGGGCATCAGTTTGGCTGTGGCCTATAGTAACTAGTATATTAAATAACTAATTAATTAAAAAGACTACATATTAGAGTCCATTCTTATTATGTAAAGTCTACTGTATGGTGCAACGAAATTAGCATAAAAATCGCGTTTGCCAAACAGTTTAGTGATCACAGAATGCAAAGGAAACACATTCTCAATAGATTTTCAAAAAAAGGAAATCGTAACTACCCTAGAAATCGTAACAAACTCGAACTCAGACCACTCAGAACCAATTACGGAAAGAAAAACATTTTATACGAAGGAGAGGTACTGTACAATAAGTTGCCAGGTAGTAATATAGTAAACGCAATTTTTTTATTTAAATGTTACAAGTTTATGCTTTAGAAACAATGTAACACATATTTAAAAAAACGCCTGCATGATAAATAACTAAATTAACATTTTGGATGGAATTTTTAGCAGCCTAGTTTTAAAGATACTTTTTGTTTTCCTCATATCGACTCAAGGAGTCTTTGTCACCTTGTAACTGCATGATTTATGTATATCTGATATATTTTGTGATTTGTCTTGTGTTCTTTATGAGAATAAAATTCTTTAAACCGAACCGAAGCTCTTGGCATATTTTTTGAGAATTTCGAAGTACCTACTTCTATGTTTCGCTGTGGAAAACAATAATATCAAAAGTCTTTTTGGACGACAAAATTAAGACAGTCCCCAAAAACGCCCGTCGTCCACCACTTTTTCCTAGTAGTTTAGCTGGGAAGAAGTGACACAACAAACTCCCCAAACCAAACTGAATGTGCGTAAAGTAACTAACTGAACAAACAACATTCGTAACTCAATGTAGGTACAATAAGTTACTGACTACAGTCAGAGACCATCAGAAATTTCAGCGATACTTTAGGGCTAAAGTATTTTGGGCACGCCACAGTTGTGGCGATAAGTCCCCTCTTTGAGGAGTGGCTAGAGAGGCGCCACGGCGTCCTCACCTTCCGCCTGACGCAGGTCCTCACCGGACACGGCTGTTTCGGGAGTTTCCTGTTCCGTTTAAGGCGGGAGGAAACGCCCGGGTGTCACCACTGTATGGATCACCCGGAGGACATGGTGGAGCATACGGTGGAGGTCTGCCCTGCTTGGCCAGAGCACCGCCGTGTCCTCACGGAGGCGATCGGCGGCGGCGATCTCTCGCGTCCGGTCCTGGTTCAGGCCATGGTCCGGAGCGAGAGTGCATGGGAGGCCGTCACTTCCTGCTGCGAAGCAGTAATGCTCGCGAAGGAGGAGGCGGAGCGCGCGAGGGAGAGGCTAGATTCGCGCCCTCGCGCCCCTAGTCGCCGCAGGAGACGCCCCGGGCGTCGGGAGTCGCGACCCGACTTCCGACCACCGTAGGCGCGGGCTTGCGGACGGTGAGCAATGGGTAGTTCGCCGTCCGATTAGGACCAGGCCCGGGTCGACGGCGCGTTGTGTCCACGCGCGCCTCAAAGAGATGTCAGCACCAAGTGACGGGGTCCGTAAGGACCAATGCCTGCCAGGGTTGCAAGTTTGTCCGAAAGGGATATCGTGGCCCCGGCACACGGGCAACGGAAGGAACACGGGTGGGTTTTAGTCAGTAAAAGTCTGACACACCCTCCCGCTCCGCCCAGAGCGGGAGAAGTTATTTGATAATTTCCGAACTTCAAAAAAAAAAAAAAGGGCTAAAGTATTTCGTATATTTCGATATATCAAATAATTTATTTACTCTCGAAGACTGCATAGTCAAACTGAAAATATATAGAAAACATTTTCAGTCTGAAATACAAGAAAATACTAAACAAAATAAGCAGGTCAGTGCTCTTTACCATTGCATAAGTCGGGACCAAACACTTTTGTGACTGGACGTTGGCAGAACGCCAAATGCAACTAGATTTTAGAAAACACACTGACATTACCATATGAAGAAAGATTTATATGAATGTTACGTTGTTTTTGTGTAGTTACAAAACAATGTTTAAATATTCATGAAACACCTTTGTTTCGAGCAAGAGGTAATGTTTGAATAGGTGTGATAGTCTGATCAAGAAGATGAAATGTGTGAATATTCTTATAAAAATAATTGCTAGAGTATGAGGTCCTGGGTTCGATTGCCGTCGGGCGGTCGGGGGAAGAGTTATTGGGTTTGTTCATCAGATTATTTAAACTTGATATTACAATTTACGTGCTTGGAATAGCTACAGGTTATCCAGGTGACATTTGAGAAGTTTTAGGTACAATATGAGAGCAGTGGTGGGTATTTACCTGCAGATGACCGAATGCTATGGGTTATTAATATTAAAAAAACAATTATTCTTTAAAAAAAAAATATTGATAATTACTTAAGTCCAAAATCCAATTTACAAAAAGAACATACCGTAGGTAGGTACGTATTTGGTCCAGTTGATTATAAAATAGGGAGTTCCAAATGTCTAGTAATTACAATATATTTAATAGCAGTGATAGCCTAGTCTCGAGTTCGAACCCAAGGCTGTAACTTTCTAACTTTTCGGATTCATGTGCGTATTGTTTAATTATCACTTGCTTCAAAACAGTTTAAGGAAAACATTGTGAGGAAACTTTTTTTTTTGAGGGTGGGAAATCATCAAATGACTTCTCCCGCTCTGGGCAGAGCGAGAGGGTGTGTCAGACTTTTACTGACTAAAACCCACCCGTGTTCCTTCCGTTGCCTGTGTGCCGGGGCCGCGTTATCCCTTTCGGACAAACCCGCAACCCCAGCAGGCATTGGTCTTTCGACCCCGTCGGTTGGTGCTGACATCTCTTTGAGGCGCGCGTGGAACACAACGCGCCGTCGACACGGGCCTGGTCCTTATCGGACGGCGAGCTGCCCATTGCTCACCGTCCGCAAGCCCGCGCCTACGGTGGCCGGAAGTCGGCTCTGGACTCCCGACGCCCGGGGCGTCTCCTGCGGCGACTAGGGCCGCGAGGGCGTGCAGCTTGCATCTCCCTCGCGCGCTCCGCCTCCTCCTTCGCGAGCATAACTGCTTCGCAGAAGGAGGTGACGGCCTCCCATGCACTCTCGCTCCGAACCATGGCCTGAACCAGGGCCGGACGCGAGAGATCGCCGCCGCCGATCGCCTCCGTGAGGACACGGCGGTGCTCCGCCCAAGCTGGGCAGACCTCCACCGTATGCTCCACCGTGTCCTCCGGGCGATCCACACAGTGGTGACACCCGGGCGTTTCCTCCCGCCTTACGCGGAACAGGAACCTCCCGAAACAACCGTGTCCGGTGAGGACCTGCGTCAGGCGGAAGGTGAGGACGCCATGGCGCCTCTCAAGCCACTCCTCAAAGAGGGGACTTATCGCCGCAATTGTGGCGTGCCCAGCGCTGGGTTGCGACAATCGTACACTCCATGCCGCCATGAGATCCCGCCGGAGCTCTGTCCGCTGTGCCGTGATTTCTCGCGGCAGCGGAGTTACACCCCGGCGTTTCGCCTCCTCGCGCAACTCCCACATGTGCGCGAGGACTTTCGCCTCCAGATCCCATGGCGGTAGTCCGGCAAGGAGGCTCGCCGCCTCAAAACCGGCATGCCTGAGAGATATTTCTCGACGGCATATGAAGTCAGGGGCCCATGGGCGGCTTTAAAACTCTGACACCAGGTTAGTCACTAAGCACACGAAAAAAAAAAAGAAGAATGAAATTTTCGGTCCCATCGGGCATCTTTTCTCCGAGCAATGCTCGGGCTATGTTGGTTCTTCTGCAGATCTCTTCATTTCTGATTCGATAACGTAGGGAAACTCCAAGCATAGCCCTCTCCACTGCTCATTGGATGCGGCCTCTCTCCTAACACAATTTTGAATTTCTCATAGTTTTTTTTTTTGCGACGCGTTTTTAGGAACGCTTCGCAAAAAAAAAAACTATGATCGCCTAAAACTTGACACGTTATGAAGCTATATGCTCTAGACTTTTAGAGCAATATTTCATACTCTTTCATGAGGACGTATAATAAAGTACGAGGTGTCAAGATTTCCACTTTAAACTTTATGAAAAATGCCGACTGCTTCGAAAGTGACAAGGTGCATCTCATAAAACTAAAGGTGATTTTAATACGGTTTGCAGTTTTAAGTAGCAAGGAATTATTTAAAGGTTTGTCAATATATTTTTTTTTTCTTGCTGCGCCCCGCGGTTTCACCCTTATAAGTCTCGATCCCGTGGAAATATATGGTAAAAAAGTATCTTATGTCCTAACTCAGGTCATGGTCTACCCATATACCAAATTTCATCCAAAACCTTTTAGCCGTTTTAGCGTAAAAGAGTAACAAACAAAAAAACTCACTTTCGCATTTATAAGATACTACCTACCCTACCTACCTACTCTACCTACCTACCCTACCTACCTACCTACCCTGCCTACCTAACGACGTATCTACATACCCTACCTGCACCTACCTACCTACATACCTACCATACCTACCCTACCTACCTACCTACCTACCTACCTACTTACCTACCCTACCTATCCTACCTACCTACGAACCTATTACTCTGCTAAATTGACATTCAGTTAAAATAGTCGTTAAGTTTTCTGAAATTTTACAATTTTCTGCGCAATTTTTTTTTTTTTTCGTAAAAACCTTCTCCTTACAATAACAAACACAACAAAAAAATAATTAGCGAAATTGGTCCAGCCGTGCTCGAGTTTTGCGCTTAGCAACACATTTAGCGATTCATTATATAGAAATAATTTTATTATATAGAAGATTAGTTAGGACTAGCTTTCGCCCGCGTGGAGGTCGGAAATTATCCCGGAAATGATTATGTCGGGATAAAAAGTATTCTGTATGTTAATTCAGGCTATAAACTATCTGTGCGCCAAATTTAATCCAAATCCGTTCAACCGTTTTTGCGTAATTGAGTAACAAACCTCCAAACACACAAGCATACAAACTTTCACGTTTATTTTATAATATTTGTAGAATATATAGTTGGGATGCTGTACTTAGACCAAATAGCTCCTACACACTATGCCGGCGGCTTGGCCGCCGGCACTATCGCCGGCCCTGCCACCTGGCAGGCCCCAGCGCGCCCGGCCCTACCGCACAAAGGATCGCAAAGGAAATGAAGGCGCAAAAGTCCGGGGGGACGTGAAGCGCGGCAAAAGCCGGCGGCCATGCCGCCGGCATAGTGTTTAGGTAGTATAAGAGACAAAAAAAAAACCATAGTTCATTTTTCACATTTCATTAGTAATAATTCAAAAGGAATTCAACTTTCATAACTGTATTTGAAAATGGAATGACCGGCGCGGTCCAAGCATATTATAACATATTGAAAAGAATTTTTGCAAAATGCAACGAAAATACAACTATGTTTTCTAGAAATGTATGTTCAATTACGCCTCTGCAATATACTTTAATACTGACGACTGAGAGCAGTGGTAGCCCGGCGGTATCAGCCCCGACTTACGAGTTGTAGGTCGTGAGTTCGAACCCAGGCAGGCACTATAGTTTGTTTATTTAATTTCATCACTACTACTCTCAAAACGGTGAAGGAAAACATCATGAGGAAACCGGTATGTGCTAGAACCAAAAATTCGAAGACATGTGACTATTACCAACTCGCACTGATGCTGCTTGGTAGATTATAGCCATTATTGCCCTCTCACAGAGACGAGGCCTGTCCCAGCAGTGGGTATGTGTGCGTATGATTGATTATTAATCCTATACTATTAAATGAGCAATATTTGTATTTTTTTTTATCGCGTTCTCGAAAACGGCTTTAACGATTTCGATGAAAGTTGCAATATACGGGGCGAAAAATCGATCTAGTTAGGTCTAATATGACAAAATTCGTTTTCTCCATATTTTCACCCGAGCAGAGCTCGGTTACCCAAACTTTAGAATAAGATGGCTACTTTAGAATAATGAGATGGCAGCTTGGAATCAGTATGTACTATACATAGAATTAGTATGAACTATCCTATACTATTAAATGAGCATTCTATATTTTCATCAGAGCAGAGCTCGGTCGCCCAGGTTAATATATTTACTACATATATACATACATACATATATATATATATAGGTATACTATAATAAGACGAAGCCCAGTCTACTCTCACCTACACACATTTAACAAGGTCTACAAATCACTGAACATCAAAGACTTGTTAACAGTTCGCCTTAAATGTGTACTAAAGTAATGGCTTCTGGAACTAACACCGAATCTTTTTTCTAACGTTTGTCGACAAGCCAAAGTGCCAGCAAACAACATACCTCTCTCACAGTTTCACCCTCAGAGACACATACACAAACACAAATAAACACATATGCTTTACTAAACTAACCACCTTAACCGACATATTTTGTTCTGTATTTTTTTTTGGGTTGGAAATTATCAAATAACTGCTCCCGCTCGCTAGGTGGGGGAGCTAGGGCGTGTCAGACTCTTACTGACTAAAACCCACCCGTGTTTCTTCAGTTGCCTGTACGTAGCCAAGGGCCACGGTATCCCTTTCGGACTTTCCCGCGGTCCTAGCAGACCCCTTATGTTGTGCATTCTTGGTAATTGATTACAATATAGCCTAATAGACTAATAAATCATTTAATTCTAACCTAATATTTTACGAGATAGATTATATTATAACTAAGAATAGTGTCAATTTGCACTTTTACACAAGGTCAATTTCGTAGCACCTTCTTAGGGTCTGATAATTGATAAAAACACTTTGTTCATGTGTTACATGTATAGCACAGCATTTTTACTACTTATTTACTATTCTCATCTCAATCATACCAAAATATTGTGATGTACTAACTTAATTGTGGTAAATGTAAGCGTACTGCCCGTCATCACCTTTTTTTTGCCAATGAAGCTCTTTGTTTCATTACGCTTTTAATATTTACAAGGCTTGAATTTTAGCAATTTTCGAAAACATATTTTTACACCTACACGGTGTGAAACATTAAAAGTGTCCATTTAATCTTCATGAATAACACCCACATTACTTCAATGTGAGGGGGCGTCGATTTGAGTGATGCAAATAAAATACTCTAAATTAATTATTGTGTTTTTCAATACCGACTAACTGGAATTCATCATTTTGCATCTCATAAGGTCAGTTGTAGGTGAACAACAACTTTTTTTAATGAGTGGCAAAGCTGCTTCACGGGCTACCATGCCAGAGATAAAGAAACATCTCGTGTACCATCATAGTTGGGAAAAGGCTAGGCAGTTGGAGTTGGCTTCCAGACCACCGGATGCAGCTGTATACCAGTATTTTACATGGAGCGACTCCCTATCTGACCTCCATAAGCCAGTCACTACTGATTGTCAGAATTTTGGGCTTCTTTGTGCCCGTAACGACAGTCAAATATCTTCGAATGACAGCCGGGACTAACCGCTTAACGTGCTCTCCGAGACACGGCGGGGTCTTGGTATGTAAAGATGGTCATTCACGGACCAACTGCGACAATCGTAGCTTAACCTGAACTATCGACCCATGCGGCTGTTATTACTTAGCCGCAAGCCCCCCATATCTTTCAAACAAAACCCAAAAATGCCGTAGAGTTAATTTAGTGAAGAACATTTAAGTACTCTTTCTCAAATCACGACTCTTAATATTTTTTCACAGCGTGTGGTTTTAATAACACCAATGAGGAATTCCAATAAACTCGTTGATGACGTAATTCATATTCTGAGAGGCTTAGAAAAGAAATCTTTCGTTTATTGCTGGCATATTTGGCCCTAATAAAGTACAGACTTAGAAGAACTTTGGGCGAAATTGCATTGTTTAGGATTACAGAAAACTTATACTCGTAGAACGAAGTTTGTTTCGTAATTGGTGAAATAGCATTTTGAAAATATTTTTTGTTGGGCACTTGGGCAGTCCTGGTTTATTTTTGGGTTGTTTATATAGTATTAATAAAGTCAAGGTCAAATAATTTATTTCAATTAGGCACATAAAAGGCACTTTTGAACGACAAATTTTACAAAAAGTTGAATTGATTCTAGTCGCCCCTTCCAAAAGGTAGTTTTAGTATAGTGAATAATGGGCATGAAACTCCACTGTTACTCTTTTAAAATGTTTTCACAATATTTTGTATACATTCATTATATATGTAGGTACTAAAAGTATATATACTTTTAGTACCTACATATATTACCTTATGACACTTACTCTTGAACACTACAAAACATACCTTTACTTATTATAACATGCCTTTGATCTATTATAACGTCCAAATCTGTATTTTATACTATTAATTCCATCTTTTGTAAAGATCTTAGGAAATTTTATATTCTGACATTTTCATCATTATCACCTGTCATATTTATTCTTCTGTACAGCCGGCCATGATTAGGCGGGCCTACAGAATCACTAGTCTTAGAAGTTACTGGCCGACTTGTAATTTGACTTGTGTTTGAAATATTGAATGTTAAAAAAATGTACTTCCGTTATATTACACTCCTACCAACTTATCTGTGAAATGGCGAAAATTGGAACTACGGCCGTCATGTCTCACCCGGCAATGCGGGGAAAATAAACTAGTCTACCGTCTACAATCTTTCGATCACCATACATGTAGTAGTTTTATTAGCCGGTGGGCACCGGGGACCAGCCCAAACCTCCGAGTGCCTCGGGCACTCCCTCTAAGGGAGGTGGCTGACCTCTACTCCGGCGCCGCCGCGTTCACTGGCGCTGTAGCCTCTAATCTCTGGCCCCTCTAGGGCAGGGAGGCCTCCAACGCAGGAGGGCCTCTCCCTTGGACCTCCCGAGTGGGAGTATCTCGAGCTTCTGAGCGAGAGGATCTTAAACTCCTCCGCTACCGCCTGCTGCTGCCGGACCCTCTGAGCGAGAGGATCTTAAATTCCTCCGCTACTGTCTGCTGCTCCCGGACCTTTCCGGAGTGGGAGGACCTCAAAATCCTCCGCTCCTCTCCTGCTTCGTGTTGCTTCGCTTCGTGTTCGTGACTCCAGGCCGCTGCTCGTATTTTTTATAACTCCTTGTACCTCTATCTTTAATTACGCTTCATGTCTTATTATTTTCATTTATGACCTACGTTTTCCTCCAAGGAGGTAAACGTTACGTTACATGTTATACTTAAGTTGATTAACTCTTGACTCCTATCAATGTCAAGTAAATTATTCAGCTCATTAACTTTTCCTTTCAAGAAAAACATCAAACAAAAATAAACTTACCGATAATTTGGTTGGGAAAGTCTTTTTTTCGTACCTTGTCAGAAATTAAATTATCCGAAAAAAAAACAGAGTTACCGACTAAGCTTGTAGAGTAAGCAAGCTGAAGTGACAGTTTTTTTTTTCTTTTTCTATGTGGCATCTCGCAGTTGACCTCTGAGGAGGTTGTAGCTGCTTAAACGGACTTAACTGTGGCTGCCTTAAGCTTCTACACTTAAAGCCTCCAGCCAGGGGAGAAGTGACAGTGATGGGATGGCTATATATGTATGCAGACGAGTTCTGGGGTGGGGACTGCGTATCAGCAAGAGTAGTATGGGACGCCCCTAGCTACCGGCCTTCCCTTTTCTTATAGCTTAATTCAACTATTCTATTCCAAAAAAATATTTTATCAATTTTTCTATTATTAAGATCCATGTTAAGGTCAACCCACACGTACCTGCAGAATATATTTTTATGACTATTCACACAAACAATACGACGTTGTCGAAAGCCATAGACATAAATGAGCGGGAAATGAATCTATAAATACCTACCGTTCGAAACAATAGAATATCGATTACGTTTGAATCAATCAGTTAGCGTAATCTTGTTTAGGACAGATTGGTTGATTGAAAAATAGATTTTCTGGTTATGTCAATAGATCTAGCGTATTATCGGATGTAGAAAAATGAAGTTTGATTTATATACTGTTTGAGATATTATCGTTTATGCTTGCGGTGATTTCTTGATATCAATGGGCGTAATCAAGCATATTATCCAATTTATTTGTTGCTAGACAAGAAGTTACCATGTCATTTCATAGACCTCATCCATCGCTTTCGATCAGGTGAGATCGGGGCCAAGAGGATAACCATTCTGTAATATAAAATATAAAAATTGGTTTCTAAGAAGTAACATAATCTTGGATCTATTAAGTTCTGTTTATTTTATGAAAATCCTAGTTGATTTGCATCTTGTTCAGGGTATAGTACATGTTCGTGGCAAGAACATAAATAAAATTATACTGTGTCGTTTTAAACAATCACTTTAATATGGTCTTATTTATTACAGTACACATTTTATAGATCGTCGCCATTCGACCATCTTTTTGATAGACCTCTAGGAAACGGAAAAAACTTCCTATAATGTTAGGAATAAAAAAACCTTAAAATGTAGCCAGCATAATGAACCAAAATAAACTTAAAATCTATGTTTGGATACGAACAGTACATATTTTACTATTATGGAAATGAAATGTGTAAACATAATGTGTGGTTTACGCTTCAATCTATCACTAACTGATAATCAAGTGTATGATTGATTGATAGATCTAATGTAATTAATAGAAATTTCAATAACATTTACCTATTTAAAAAAAATTGAGGTTTATCTTGGACATCACTGTCATCGGTAAAGGAAAAAATCGAGATGAAATCTGGAATTATAAATTATATAACTCTGTAATCGCCAATCCTCCTGGAGCAAGCGTGGTGATCAATGCTCATGTCTTTTCTGTATTACAAGAGGCCTTTGTAAATTGTCATTTATTAATTTTCTTTCCTATCTAATTATATTTTTAAATATTTATTAAAATAAAAAGATATGAAAAAACTAAATATAATAAAATAATAGAACGTTGAATGTTAGAACCTGGTTGACCGAGCTCTGCTCGGGTGAAAATAGAGAATGCTCATTTAATGGTATAGGAAAGTTCATACTAATTCCATGCTGCCATGATAGTAGGTACTTACTAATTCCATGTTGCCATGTCATTATTTTAAGGTAGCCATCTTGATCTAAACTTTGTAAACACGGAGAAAACAAACTTTCCCAGATATGAGATCTAATTAGATCGATTTTTCGTACCCCTATATTGCAACTTTCATCAAATGGTTAGAGCCGTTTTCGAGACCGTGATTACAAATATATATACAAATATTGCTCATTTAATAGTATAGGATTAAACATTATTTTGTTTTTAAACGTACTTAGTCCCACGTAAAGACTCGTATATCGTCGGTGCTTTGGTATGCAAGCACAAACTGAAAAACCCAACTTGAAGGAAAATGAATTACAATTAAAAACAATAATTATCATTAGGTACCTAATATGACGACCACACAGAAAATCACTATTAATAATCATCGTATCAATTTCGTTTGCATTTCAATCAATCACGGAACACAATCAAATGTTGTTATTGACTTGGTTGAAACGGGATATCTTTGTTTATATAATTGACCTTCGCGTCATTATGAACTGAACTGTGCAAACTAGGATATATTTCGCTCAGTATTGGCCTTCTAATAACATTTCTGATGTACCGAAATAATTATTTATTTACTCTCTATTCTATAAATACAACTACGAATGAAATGAGCCAGCCTTATTGCACATGGCGATTTCCTCCTGAACTTATTATAATGGAAAAAAATACTGATAAAAAAATCCGAAAGTGCACGACTCATAATCCTCATTTGATGATATAAAAAAAAACTACTTTCAATATAAAAAGAACCATTTTCAATAGGGTTCCTCCTAAGGGTGAAACGAATCTATAAAAAAAAAATGACTCGATTAATTGATTTTTTCGCAAGCTATAATGTTTTCAGGTTCCAGTCTTGATTGACGGATTGTTTTTTAAAACTATTTTGATGCTTTTTTTCATTTCTTCTTTAAATAAATTTTTGAAAAGTACAGAATTAATATCCATTAAATTATCTATACAATGGTATATAAATTAAGTAGGTTATGTGTACTAGCAGGAGTGTAACAATAAAAACAGTCGCAGAAAGGAGGCAAAACAAAATAAATTTTTCGATCGCCATGTGCTGATTTTTTTTTTTTTTTAATGCTTCGCGTAGGTGGTACAAAATAATGAGTTTGTGGAAGGGCTTGAAGAAAGCCTTTGCTCAGCAGTGGTACAGTAAAGAAAAATATTCGTTGTCGAATGTAGATGTAATTTTTCTGTACGAGAGTCCTGTAAGATCTTCAGCTTTACTGTCTTTCATTTTAAATTAGTTGGTAATTAAAAACGGCTCAGTACTTACCGTCGTTTTTTCCTTCAAATTATCCTGACACAATCTTCAAGTATTTAACACAAGGATGATTACCAAAGTGTACTTTACTACTCTTTTATTATTCAACAATAAACTGGGCCTAAGTTCCCAGAACGTAATAAAGAGACAAAATAATAAATGAAACCCTAGAAGTACCTACAGTCCTACAGTTAATTGGTTCCATTCCAAGATATACATTGTTCATTCAAGCGAAAATGCGGTGCTATTCGCAGATAACAGAGTGGCAACTCTCTCAGAAACAAGATAAGTAAGGATATTCACTCGATTGCTCGATAAAAAGCACAAATCCGTAGCCGTTACAGGGCGTCCCACGGATATGCCATATGGAGGGAAAGTACCTTAAATATTGTAGATGGAACATTTACTGAAAGAAGGCATTATTTGAATAAAAAAAAAAAAAATACTGCATTCATAGATATTTAAATAATTACATGGTTGAACCGAGAATCGAACCCGTTACACGAGAAAAAATTTAAAATTCATGGCCTTCCTTTTATTTTTGACACTATGTTATTTAGCAAAAAAAAATCCTTATGATGAAGCCTTTCGATCGGTATGATAAAGCTACAGGGTGAATATTTTTCTCGGGTAACGGGTTCGATTTCCGGTTCAACCATGTATTTATTTAAATATCTATGAATGCAGTTTAAATTGTTTCTTAAATTCAAATAATGTTTTCTTTCAGTAAAATGTTCCATCTACAATATTCAAGAAACTTTCCGTCCATGGAATTCCTCCATATCCGTGGGACGCCCTGTATATTATTACGTAACAACCCAACATGTTGGAACAGCCAAAAAGCCTCAAAGATAATATTAATTTTATGAAAAAATACGTCGTTTCTTGAGGAAATTGCCTTCAAACTCGCATAACATGATCAAATTACTTTAATTTTTTTCATCTAAAATTTCGGAATTAAATTAAATCTACTTACTTAATTTGATAAGCCGAAGCAAAGGTTCCTTTACACTCGACGGTCTCCGAAGTTGAAGGAAATTTAGCGTGAGACGGATTAAATTTATTAATGTGACTTCGAAAGTAGCCGAAAGTATTTTAATTAAATTATAGTCCACTTTGATGAATGAAATGTAATAAGACATTGAATGGAATTTGGAGCAGACTGTGGTTGGTGTCTAGCGGGTGGTGCGTTTGCCATTTTGTGCACTGAGAATTCCATTATTTGTGTTGTTTTAAAATATTCTAATTCAATTTAATGTTAAGGCCATAACAATATTATAAACCGAATATGCAAAGGCTCTGTTCATGTTTTTTTCTTTGGTAAGAAACCAATGGATAGTCTGTTCTGCTAATTAATATGAAATGCTTTAAAAATATGATAAATGTTTTTTTCAACTCCTAACGAAAAAAGTACGACGTATTAGCAGCCCGCTACGGCGTAGCAATCGCGTAGCACATACAGTGCTACGGTGGTGTGAGTTTTATACGCAAAAACAATTAGAATTTAATTTTGGGTAATAAATTCAAACATTTCCTATAATAAATGTACAAGTAGTTTTATAAAAAAGGGAATAAGCTCATTGGGGATCAATAATTATTCTGGATCGCTATCAATGTTATTTCCATTGTTGTCCAGAGGAGCAAATACCAATAACAATCATCGCTTTAAATCAGTCTGAACGTCAAAGATAATTCTGTACGAAACTCCAGGCCGTAATTCTGACTCCGCAGTGTTTAATTAAATTAGAGATTAAACCGCGTCAATTACGTAACTTCATGAGTTTGCCGAATTTTGACCGCCATAACCGTTAGCTAATGCATTTTACTTTGCAAATTAGCTTTTATGTACTTAAATATTAGAGTTTCGGGCTTACATTAGACGAAAGTTTAATAATATTGTAATATGCTTTATATTTTGTCAGTCTATTATAAAGGTTACTGTTAGTAACCTATGTTGATAGACGTGTTGATATAATGATACACCCACACATTGGTAACATTAATATCAAAGTGAAATAAAGTCATCGAAATGTCAAAAACGTTTTTTTTGACATTTGGATGACTTTATTCCACTTTGAAACTGAATAAAAAAGCTAAAAGTGCCCTACATGATTAGTTTATTTTTATTTTTCACCTGCTTAAGATACCAACACAATACAATGCTTTTGGTTCCAATATCTTATCAGAGGTAAATGTAATCCTAGAAAAGACGTACTCACCTTTTATTACATTTATTTTATTACTTAACATTTTATATTTTTTGTTATTTTATTTGTTAGTTATATCTTTTAATTATTTACAATGCATTTGCTCGAAAAGAGCGTTTTCCAAGCAGTCAATTTGTGCGGAAAGTGTCACTTTTTTTCACTAGTGCTTTTTACTTTTCTGTTTATTTTTAATTTTTGAAGCCGTCGTCAGCCCGTCTCAGGGATTTTATTATTTGAGAACATTTTACAAGTCAGATGATGATGATAACGATGACGATGGCGATGGCGATGGAGATGACGACGGCGATGACGATGACGATGACGATGGCGATGGCGAAGGCAATGGCGATGATTATGACGATGGTCAAATCAAAAACTCAATGTCAAAGTTAAAGTCAAAGTCGAAGTCGAAGTGCAACTCGAAACTCAAAGTCATGAATGTTGTTTTTATCATTTATACACGTCGTCATATGTTAGATGTTCTCGTTTTTTTTTTTTTGTCCTCGCACAATGCATAGTAAAACGTTGTATGATACACGTGCGTAAGATGATTTCCGACTCGTGTCGACTTATACACTCGCTCACTTCACTCGCTCGTGAATAAAAATGCCACTCGTCGGAGATCACCTACCTTCCGCACTTATAGCATAAATAGCTATTTTAAAATTAAGTATAGATTTTATCTAGTCTAAGCCTTTTCATGTTGATCCATGTAACTGGAGAAACCTCGACCCCTGTCATACAGGATGTCCTAGTTCAGGGGTTGAGACCTCATTGATTTTATGTATACAGAAGTTTGGAAATAAATTACTATTACTCGTACTGTTAATATTATTAAATTCCTATTTCGAAAATTCAAACAACAGAACTATTATAGAAATCGGAATTCAAATAAATTGAAAAGTTATAGGAGACGATCCGCAGAGGACCGACCTGCACCCATCTGTTAAATGGGTGAAAAGTATTTTAAAACTTTAGTATGTTAGAAAATATATCGCTAGTGAGTTGGCAAAAAAATCCTGGCCAGAGTGATTAATAAAAAAATCGAAAATGACTTTTTTTAAACATTGCAAGATAAACACCAATTGAAATAGCTTTTCCAGGAGAACCTTTGCCGCTAACTCGACTTTTGCCATTTGTCTGTCAATTCGGAGTTAATGACCTAAATAAGTGACTATTTTGCCACCTAAGTTTAGGAATGTTCTTGGCGCCTGCCATAAGTGATATATCAATCGACAATGCTTTTTGAGAGAGATGTTTGTTACTAAAACGAATAATTCGTTTAACGAATGAGTGCAATTTTTGAATTTTTAAGTAATCATAGACTGGCCAGGATTTTTTTTAGCCAACCCACTCGCGATATATTTTTTAACATACTAAAGATATAAAATACTTTTCATCCGTTAAACAGATGGGTGAAGGTCGTCTCTAGGTCAGATCTTAGACCATTATATTAAATTCCTAAATCGAAAATTCAAATATAGCAGAACTATGATAGAAATCGGAATTCAAATAAATTCAAAAGGTTTGGGTTTCATTCGACGAGCATATTCGTGATCACCCAACCGCCAAACGGTGTGGTATAACGGGTAAAATCGGGAATCGTATTCTACTGCATTAGTCTGTGTAATCCAGTTCTCTGATTGCTGGACACCGACTGAATTTTAATGACTGTCGAAAACTAGACGACATATAAACTACCAACTACATTTCATTGTCGTAAATGAAGGTTTATTTGTGACAGTAAATACCTCGATAATTTCAGCAAAATTGTCTATTGTTGCATAACTACTGATGTAATAATCATTTTCATCAGCTGCCTGCATTATTCTTTGCAGCAAAAAATACAGGTGGTATTTTTCTTTTAAAACATCAGGGCCGGGGCGGTTTCCCAAAAAATAATATTTTCTCAAACATGCTTGAAAATTCGCGCATTATTTTGACTTTTGGAAATTGCTGTACTAGCCGTGCTTGTACATGCGAGCGCCCGGCTGGCAATGTTTGTATGAAAATCCATATATGTCGTGTTTAGCGGCCGAATAAATTACTATGAAAACTCATATCTGTCATGTAATTTAAAAATGGAACGAACTTTTTGCTTCGACACATGGCAACCAAGGAGGTAAGTTATCAAAGATTTAATTTCAATTTAAATTTGACTTGCAAATAGAGCTATTTAAAGTAAAGAGGATACAAATTAACATATTGGCGCGTAATAAATTATCGTCATTGATTCTGGAATTTATAATTTCATTTACTTAGTTTGAATTTCGGCGCATTATTTAAGAAAATTATTATACAAGCCAACACTGTGATGGCCTGCAACATTGATGGACTCACTTATGTGTGACTCAGCTTCGCCTCGGACCAAATGTTTACCATTGTTCATCAATGTCCCTGTTGCAGGCCGTGACAGTAATATACTATTTCTTTCCAACTAAAACAGAGTTTCTCAAATTAAAGAACTTTTGACAAATCTCTACTCCTCGTATACCTAATTCGTTTTCAACCTGCGACCGTATGTTTTAAAACTCAACTGATATACGTATACATAATATTCAAGTCAATGGCGGAGAGAAAAGCGTTCACGGTCCCTTAGAAATTATGAAATTACTAAACCATCTGCTCCTTTTTCAGATGTGCTTACAAATAAGATGGCTTACGAGGGATTTAAAATTTAAATAAGGTTATTAAAGTTGAGCCAGCCCTTAAACAAATGAGGATTTGTGTCATAAGTGTTTAAGCTATTTCGGATCCTGTATTTTTTTATGAAAATATATTTCAACAATTTTTTCTTTTTTTTTTCTTTTGATAATTTAAGTATCCTAAAAGTAATTAAGAACCTTCTAAAAAGTATTAGAGCGCTTTTCCTGCATCCACAAATTCTGAAACTTACCTACACTGAACATGAAAACAAACAACAATTTATTCGAAGAAATGTTGTTCCCTGGTTATCAAGAAAACGACCTGCGCTCCACGGTTTCACCCGCACAAGTCTCGCTCGTGGGAATATCGTCACCAGGTCGTGGTCTACCCATGTGCCAAATTTGATCTGAATCCGTTCAGCCGTTTAAAGGACATCGCTTTAACGAGCCATGTTGGAGCGGTGCTGTTATAATTAACAGCACCGCCATACTGTGGATCGAAAACAGGCTCTCGAAGAATAGGAATTTAAATTTTAAAGTGTCGGTTATTTGCTTAAAATGGCTTCTAATAGCCAATATTATGCAAAAATATATCATAGGATATAATCAGTCCCAGGTAGCCAAATTAGCAAATCATATATTTTTTTGCAAAAAAATGTATGGAGCTAATACTCATATCTCCGGAACGGATAGAATAACCGTTATATCCTTGCACACGGTGAAGTAACTATTTATTTATGATTTTTTGACGTACTTGACTGACGAATTACGTATACGACCGATTTTGACGGGACTTTCGCTGGCAAATAGCTGATGTTACAAGGAGTAACTTACTTACTTAGTCTACTTGTATCTTAGTAAAATAATTAGGGTAAACGCGGGCGAAGCCGCGGGCTGCAGCTAGTTATTTATAAAGGTCATGTATTTCAATCATAGAAGATTTAACTGAATAAAAACATGTCCTCTCCTTAAACATCATCTTTACATATAGTTCCTTGATCTTGTTTCATGTTTATTATTGTACATATATATATATATATATAGATAAGAGTATGCTTTATGAATGTATGTATTTATTGTGTATGTAAATGGTACACCACTGACTACCTGCAGTATTGTCTCTCCTTCTTACTTTAATCCATCCTAAGGTTGTCTGTAAAAGATCGCTTTTAGCGATAAGACCGTCCATTGTGTCACCCTATGTAAAATTTCTACATTTATATCTGTATTTTTTATGGTGTACATAATAAGGAATATGATATCTATCTAAACAGTCTATTTTTAGCCACACTTGAGTACAGAATACCAATCGATTTAAACAAATATGTTTTGTGGTATGACAACCAGTTACGGTTAGTGGAAACGTGTCTTACGTTTATAGAGATAAATAACTGGTAGAATATCTAACCCCGCGTCCTAAACAATAGCGAACATCACGCGAGTGCGCGATCCATTGTTTGAATTTCGACGCGACGTGATTGATCGCGCGATGTCATATTCATTTTAAAGAGCGCGACAATTCGTCGCACGACGATTGCTTTTACTTAGGATGCGGGCTAATACTATGGTTATGATTACGGCAGGTATCGCAGATATGGACGTACGTAAATACAAGATGAATACAACGAATAAACGACTAAGTTACATAACGAATAAGTTAGATTATAAGTTATGTGATAACTCATCATCTCTACATACTGTCTTTCTTTTGCTGTACCCGACACCACGATTTTTTCTCAAGGAAATGTTTACCACCTCAGCACATACATTATGGAATGCAATAAGTATTAAAAACAAGAACGAAACTAAAAAGTAATTATATTTTATTTCCACATCAAAATCGACGAACATAACAGTTAGAAAACCTATGGTAGCTAACCATGTAAACAAGCAGTCCGTTTTCAGAATTTCAGATAATACAAAACCCAACCCTAAAGACACATCTCATAAATTGTCACGTTGATTTTGTAAAATGTATTGTAAGCAAAATCAAAACTCAATTATGCAAATTCAGTTGAGATTCGGCACGTTTTCGACATAACCTTACAAAACGAAAACGGTTGACTACTTTATATTGTTTAAACATTTGTCTAAAGTTATACATTGTTTTCCGACATTACTTACTTTCTTCTTGTTTTCGTGTGGCTAGTGAATAACCTGGTGTCAGAGTTTTAAAGCCGGCCATGGGCCTCTGACTTGGCTTCACATGACGTCGAGAAATATCACTCAGGCATGCCGGTTTCCTCACGATGTTATTACTTACTTTCAAAATACCGCTTATTTCTATCACAGAAACATTACCCATATATCTATTTCCCATACTTGCCACAACTGTCAATTTACATACCCGAAAACCTTTTCCGTAGTCAGTTGAAAGCAAAAACAGAGAAATATTAATGTCATGGACACAAGGTTCTCCATTAGGGTACAGAGTAACCAATATACCTTGACCCATCATGACGGCGCCGCTTGTGAAGAAAACTGTCAGTGAAACGTCAAATTTCTAACGTTAAACTTAGTTCCTTCGGTTGCCGTGTGTCATGATATAATGGTAGAGTGGAAGTTTACACAATTTGACGTGGGACAATGTAAACAAGTTCGGGTACATCGATTCACCTTATTGACACAGCCATATCGTAGCCGTGACGATGAATGCGATGGAATTTATTTTTTCGTGACGTCGTTTATCAAAGCCGTTGGATAGCTCAATATTGGTAGCGTTGATTGTGTTTTGTTTTTGTGGATGTAATTGTACTTATGTGCTGTTGTTTCATTGCGTTGGATTTTATTTATATTTGAAATCAGAATCTGATATAATTATAACTCAATGTCATACAAGACAAAGCTCAAATTCCATTGTAACCCATTTTTTTAGGCCCTTTTATACAGGTTGGATTTTTAAGATGGGGCAGTAAGGGCAGGTACCTTAACCGTTGTCGCTACAAGAAAATGGTCTTAAGAGACTCCAACTTTTTGAGACACTTTGATCTGCATTCATAGATTTTGAATAAAAATTACAGTCAGTAAGAAAATCGGCAGCTTTCACAAAAAATGTTTGATGCCAATCGATCCTGTTTCTTTTAAGGACCAAAAAACTCTATAAGACCAACTGAAGTTTGAGTGGATACTAGAAAAATTAGAAATTAATTTTAATTCAGATTCATAAGTTGGGTAACATGTATCGTCACCATAAAATAATTCTAATTCAACTTCGTTTATAGCTGAACATAAGCCGCCGCTATATAAAAGTTTAAAACTAATGTTCAAAACAGAACACAGCTGCTCAGACCCTTACGTCATTTATTTGTTCTTAAAATTCTAGAACCCGTTCTTTGTCGTTTCTTCATAGAACCCGCTTTTCGATGTACCACCCCCAAAACCGATTACTCGAATACCCTATAGTATAACCCAGTTTGATCTAAAATGAAAGGAAAACTATATTTGTGGTGAACCCAGTGAAAATAGTCCTTTCATCCTACGAATTCCAGGAAAATCCCACACGACAACTGAATAAGACGTGGTTTCTTTTGTCAGAAATATCCAATTTTCCGATAGTTCCCATTTGGTCCTAAGATCCGAATTATGGAGACAAAGATCAAACACGGAATCTCACACACACACACACACACAAGTCACAGGATGTGATGATACGATAATACGTCATTGGATTTTGGAAAGCAGGAATGGAGTGGTAACCCTCGAAAGTATATTTACTTTATGAGGGTTATCATTCCATGCCTGTTTCTTCAGTTCTGGCTGTAGAAACGTTTATTTGAAAGCTAGAATAGAGAAGAGTGCTGATCGAAATAAGCTAACAATATTGATGAGACTTTTGTATGTAGGTATATTATTGACAAAATTTATTTCACTCTAGATAACTACTCAGTTAAATTCACTCCGATTAACAAATCAATCAAACGTGACTAAAATCTAACTAATTAACACAATTTTAGTTTGAAATATTCCAACATGTCCGTTAATATTATTTAGTATTTAAAATTATTTTGAACTGTGTTCGTGTTACCCACGACTTCGTCTGTGATCCAGGATAAAAAGTAGCTTATGTCCTACTCCAGGTCATGTCTTACCCATGTGCTTAATTTCATCAAAATCCGTTAAGCCGTTTAGCGTGAAAGCGTAACAAAAAAAAAGTAACAAAAACTAACTCACTTTCGCATTTATAATATTACTAGCTGCTGCCCGCGACTTCGTCCGCATTATCGCGCCGCGAATAATACCGCCTCGAGTTTGCACCACTTAGAAATTGTAATATTGTAATCTAACAGTTGATACTGTTGTATGCTTTTCTTATGTTCACAAATGATAAAGTCCCACCTCTATTTCAATTTTTGCAAATAACAAAAGCTTACTGCCTAAATTTTGGGCAATTTTTACTTTTTTTATAATATAAAGAAGACACATCATACTTTGTGAACCACATTCACTGTTTTGCCGTCTTGAGCTAGTTATCTATATAATGTCACCCATGGGCATGTGACCGCCCGTATTTTTCTGAATATTCATGAAATTTTATCAAAATTTAACTTTAAAAGGGGTTTAATATTTTTCATGTTATTGATTTTTTTATTTTTTGCGTAGCGTTTGCCTTATCTCCTATGTTATTGGCTCGATTTGGATTCTGTTTATTATTTCTAAAAGCTTATGAGTTATTTTATCGAATTAATTAATATTTTTGAACAAAATTTGTCGACTATGAAAAAAACGGATAAGACATTTTTTTTTTAAATAACAGTATTTATTTAAAAAACACATGTGTAAGTCTATAAAATCGTATAATATTGAAAAAAAAAGAAACAAAAAAAAAATAAGAAAAAAATAAAATAAAATGGATCCCCGTTTTAAAGTTAATTTTCGATAATTTGTCATGAATGCTACACATGCCCATGGGCGACATATACAGGGTGGCCCAAAAGTCGTGGATCAAACGCAACTAGGGGTTAGATGGGGTCACCAGCTGTAAAAAGTTGTTCTACGGGAGGTTCTTAAGGCCAACCCTGCAGAGTTATAATTTATTTTGTGTTTTTATGAGAATATTGACTTTTTCTAACTAATTCTTATTAAAATTCGAAAAAATCTTCATCCTGTATCTTTTTTATAATTTTCACTAGATTGGTACTGATGAGTCCTTGCGTTAGACATGCTATTTATGGTTGTTTATTGGGTGTGTTGAAGATAATATTAAGTTTTACGTTTATTTTTTTCTCAAATCATAACTTTTTATTTACTTCGGACCACACTGTGAAAAAAAAATACTCTACCGAAAAGTGACCCTGTATTACAAGTTTTGGCGCATTTAATAGGGATTCTGAAAAGGTATTACACATGGCCATGAGTGGCTCTAATATGTTTCTAGGACGGAAAAAACAAAACAACGATTGTGAAATAATTGTTTTATTAAGCAAAACATTTTACAATAAATGCTCAAAATTACTGCCTCTGACCATAATACATAATCTGCACCGTCTAATAAAATTCCTACGTAACCTACGGAATGCACCTCTGTTGTTAGTAACTTGTACCCTAGCAAATTCGAGCTTTTGTCGTAGTTCTTGTTCGCTATTGTTCTCTCCTTGGTAAACTATTTCTTTAAAATAGCCCCAAAGAAAATAATCTAATGGATTTAAATCGGGCGACCGGGGTGGCCACGCAATATGTCCGCCTCGACCAATCCACCGGTTGCGGAAGCGCTCGTTCAAATGATCTCTAACTACTCGAGCGTAGTGAGGCGGGGCGCCATCATGTTGCAGCCACATTTCTGCTATTCTTTCTTCTGGAACTTCAGTTTCGTGAAGAATATGGTTTAAATTATTTTGCAAAAAATGTAAATACTGAGCACCATTCAGCCTTGCTGGCATTTCATGCAGCACCAACTGCTGGCCAATTATACCAGCCCACATGTTAATACCAAACAGATGCTGGAATCGATCATTTCTTATGATATGGGGGTTCACTCTGGAGTAAAAATGTAGATTGTGGATATTGAATACTCCCATTCTTCTAAAAGTTGACTCATCCGTCCATAAAACCTTGTTGAAGAACTGCGGATCCTCTCTGTGGTATCTTAGCATCTCTCTGCAAAACTGCACTCTAGGTTCATAGTCACCGGGCAGCAAAGCTTGCACCCTTTGCACGTGGTAGGCGTGATATTTGTTTCTGTTAATGACACGTTGCACCGTCGATCTTGGAATCCCGAGATTACGGGATATTTGGCGTTGACTTATACTAGGATCCAATCTTAATTATCTCAGCACTTCATCTTCATTTTCAAATTGCACCACTGGTCTGCCTGCTCTCGGTGCATGCTGACCGGGTAAGACTCCCTCCATGTACGAATTATGTACGCGCATAAAGACCCTGTAGTCCGGAAAACGATCACGGTTAGGGTAGCGTTGACGATATTCCCTGGCAGCAGCCCGGGCATTACCGTCGCAAAAGCCATACAGGTAATGCATTTCTGCATACTCCCGTTGGGAGTATTCTCTCCTCGCAGCAGCCATCTGTCCACTTTTGTAGCCAATCCGTCCGATTCCGAATCTAGTCCGATTCACACAGCACTGGTCACAGGTAGGCAATCTATCACAAGTCCGAAAAACAAAGCGTAGGTCAAAGGAAAGAAACTGATCACAAGTCGTCGTAAAACCGAGAAAAAGAACACGTGCGTACTCACAGGCAGGAAGCGAGTCACTAATGAACAATTGAACACTAAACATTCTAAAGAAACTTCATTCTTCTTCATTCTTCGATCAATAATAGTACTAGATACACAATCCCATGCAAAAGTTCACTTTAAAACTGGCACCAATTGTATTTACCTAATCCTAGTGGAAAAAAATATGCATTAATGTAATTTCAACCTTAAATACAACTACTTAAAGTTATGTTCACAAAGTTATGCAAAAAAAGCAATAATTTTTTACGACCGAAGCTAGCTGGTCAATACATCAAAAGAAATTCAACCTTACCCGTATGATTTAAGGTCAGAATTACAAAGTGTCAAATAGCGAACAAGAACTACGACAAAAGCTCGAATTTGCTAGGGTACAAGTTACTAACAACAGAGGTGCATTCCGTAGGTTACGTAGGAATTTTATTAGACGGTGCAGATTATGTATTATGGTCAGAGGCAGTAATTTTGAGCATTTATTGTAAAATGTTTTGCTTAATAAAACAATTATTTCACAATCGTTGTTTTGTTTTTTCCGTCCTAGAAACATATTAGAGCCACTCATGGCCATGTGTAATACCTTTTCAGAATCCCTATTAAATGCGCCAAAACTTGTAATACAGGGTCACTTTTCGGTAGAGTATTTTTTTTTCACAGTGTGGTCCGAAGTAAATAAAAAGTTATGATTTGAGAAAAAAATAAACGTAAAACTTAATATTATCTTCAACACACCCAATAAACAACCATAAATAGCATGTCTAACGCAAGGACTCATCAGTACCAATCTAGTGAAAATTATAAAAAAGATACAGGATGTAGATTTTTTCGAATTTTAATAAGAATTAGTTAAAAAAGTCAATTTTCTCATAAAAACACAAAATAAATTATAACTCTGCAGGGTTGACCTTAAGGACGTCCCGTAGAACAACTTTTTGCAGCTGATGACCCCATCTAACCCCTAGTTGCGTTTGATCCACGACTTTTGGGCCACCCTGTATATAATAAATAGTTAGGATGACACAATATTCCATAGATACTCGTATTTAGAATGAAACCTCCACGCGCCCGCAAGCATGACGTGACAAACACTGTAACGGGTAAATAATTACTCGCTCAAGTACTGAGTATTTATTAATTAGTGGGATTGGACCGGTATAAATACAGAGTATACTCGTTAGCCGTCTATTATTTAACGTCTGACGTCATTTTGCACAACTTTGTGTAACATATTTCAGGTCACGTTTTATTGCATATACTAGCGGCGAAACATCGAGATTTCATAGGTAAACGTAACTTTAATACTAATGTATTATACACATAAACATTTCGGGATAAATTCTCTAAACGATGGTGAAAACCTCGTCAAAATCTGTCGCGTAGTTTAGAAGAACAACGTGGACATACAGATTAACGCGAAAAGCGACTTTGTTTTATGATATGAATAGATATATAAACTCTCGCCTTCTTCCTATGGGGGTAGGCAGAAACTACAGAACGCCAACTACAACGATCCTTACATACTTCTTTTGCCTCGTTTAAGTTCATACATCTGGTCATACGACTTGCTGACGACTCGGACACAATATTACACGCACGCCGCGCCGGTTGCGAGCACTACGCACCTGACCTTTTATTATTATATTTAATTAATATAGCTACGAACTGTCTGAAATACCCGCCTGCATTAAAGTCGGCTAAACCAGAGCTTAAATAAGAAACTCATAATTTATGACATTTTGATAATATACATCTGACAACATTTTAGGCGGCTGCTTATGATTGGTGCCACGCATTCAGTATTTTATGGCTAAGTAGTTAGTAGGTACGTGTCAATCCCTAAGTTTAGTACAGATGGTGTGACTGTCTGTCACGTACTCCTATTTAATAACAAAATGTAATATTTACTTTAAAACCGGCACATGGTTCCGGCCACTTTAAGAGCCTTAGAAACCGGGCATTATGCATACGTTCTCTATGTTAATGGGAAAGACACTAGGGACAATGCCGGCCAAAAGCAATAATTCAACAAATGTAATGAAACGAGTAAAATATCTGATTTTGAATGGCAATTCACAATACTCCTAACACATCTAGTTAGCATAAATTGAGCCCAGGCAATAGCAGCCCAAACAAACCCTTAAAACAATTGAGAAATTATACAAAAACGATCATAAACCTATTCTGTAAAAGTGTGGGAAGATGGGTTGAGCGAAGTGTTTTTTAGGGATTTAAGAGACAGATATTTTAAGTCAATAAGAGCAATTGATTTTAGACCACGATAGGGAGCGGTCAATGTATTCTAAGCTAGCAGAAATAGAACTTAGTTGATAGCAATTAATGAGAATATATCTCTATGGAGAGATCGTGCGCGAGAGTGTTATTTATCACGGTACAAAATTAAGAAAAATTAAATTTTATCAGCCCAGCGTAATTTAGGAACAGTCACACGGGCACAAGTATATTTAAAAGGGTTGACTGAGTTTAGAACTATAAGTAGTTATTGCTGAGGAAAGATTTAAAAAAGAAGGTATTTCGAAGCGGTAATGGAGGGAGTGTAAGATATGTCAAACTGAGTAGGTACATGTGAAAGGAGGTTCCAGGATCCAGTGGTTCACCGTTACGTTCCGGGGAAAAAAAAAAGGAAAAATTTATATCAAAGAAGTGTATTTATTTATCATGTGTATCATCGAGCTTATCTTGGCAGAGATTTATATTCTTCTGCTGGTAGATTGAAACCTAAACATTCACAAAGAATACGGATCAAAAGTGTTATTTCATTCTTCTCTTTAACATTCTTTATGAACACAGTTACGACCCATATCAATTTTCTTACAGAAAATCAGACTTAAAGGTCATCAGACACACGAGACGATAAGTGTGACGTCATAAGAAATCCGTCTGACCTTATTCCAGTATCATTATGTTCATAAATTTGTGTATTCTCGTTACATATGTTTTCATTTCCCTCCCTGTCTGTCAGTCTAATTTATTCATCTTCCTCTGAACTCGTGGCACGGGATTATGTTCTTTCATTGTACGCTTTGAAGGAAGATTTTTTGATTTGGTTCCTGAATAAAGTAAATGTCTAATTTTGTTCGTGTTTAATTTTGTATATAAATGTTTCTACGGTTTTATGGCGGGATTATCACTGCTATAAAACTATCTATCATGATGTATTTTTTGTGGTCATTTAGATTTTTTATATCACGTTTTGAAAGAGAGCTCAAGTAAAGCTCTGTCAGATTATTGAATTCTGAAATAGATGATCAATTTATTGTCTTAATATTAAACTTTCGTAACTACTGTTGTTCTAGGACATGCCGGTTTCCTCACAATGTTTTCTTTCACCATTTTGAGAGCAGTGGTGATGAAATTATTGACATAAAGTAAAGTGCCTGCCTGTGGGAACCCATAACTCGTAAGTCGGGGCTGTCACAACTGGGCTACCACTGCTCCTGGAAGACATGTGACATATACCAACCCACACTGTGCCCATAGTAGATTATAGCCTACTTTCTCTCAAAGAGACGAGGCCTAAGTCCCAGCAGTGGGAACATTATAGGTGATTATATTAATGATGAAAACTACCGTTGGATCGTTTGATATGTTATGTCGTAATATCTAAAATATTATTTTATTATCTTAGCATTAGTATGTAAAGTTTTACCTACAAAAACAAATCTGATAAAGGTAGCAGTTTAAGAGATACCTTATCACGGATTATGAAAATAAACTTTGGTGCAGGTGTAGCGACAGAACCCCGTTTCTAGGAATCGAAACTTTTACGAAAATTCAGTAAATGAATATACACGATAGGACCACATTTTTAGGAACCAGAACTTTTACGTAAATTCTGTTTATTTATTAAAGAAAAGTTTGTTCGAACTCAACCTGTGAATGGATTCCAATATCCTAAGCCAAAAACTTAACAAAATGTTACGGGATTCCGCCATGCGGGAGGGAACTAAGTTTGTTTCGTAACTCATTTGGGGACGCGCCACAGGTTTTCAGACAAAGTCTCAAAGGTAATTTGTTGCGAACTAATACAATTTTCAACAGTTTATTTACTTTTATCATGTTTCATGGAGGGATCACAATTTGGTAGCTGATTGTGTGCCTATTGTACATCTCATGTTGTCAGTATTTTCAAGCAACAAAAAAAAGTAAAAAAAAATGAATTTTATTCGTATTGAATCGTTCCATCACGCGCATATGGCTGTATCAATGTGTTGATATATTCAATTGTGATGTCAAAGAATAATGATAACATTACATTAGGCAAACATAGTATAAGAAAGAAAGCCAATTTTAATAAAAAGATGATCTGTCTTTTTCTTTTCGTGTGGTTTGTGACTAACCTGGTCTCAGGGTTTTAAAGCCACCCATGGGCTTCTAACTTGGCTTCACGTGCCGTCAAGAAATATCTCTCAGGCATGCCGGTTTCCTCATGATGTTTTCCTTCACCGTTTTTGAAGCAATTGATAATATTACAATGAAAAAAGAAAAAAAAGAAACATGAATCCGAAAAGGTCAGAGGTGCGTGCCTTGCGTTCGAACTCGAGACCTATGAATTGGCAGTCACACCACTAAGCTATCACTGCACTAGGCAGATGCTCTGTCATCTTGATAATAAATCTATTTTTTTTAAAGCCATTTTTTTTTTCTGTGAAAGCGAGCTGGTACAACTGTAACTCATTACTTACATTCTCAGTAATTAAAAATACTACATAACTACTGTTATTTTCTTGACCAAAACCACAAAAAAGAAATAGAGAATATTGGCACAATAGAAAAGAGACCCTGTTTATCACAGCAGTGCTTTTGTACAGGCTGAGACTGAAACTAATATATAGCGACCTGCAAAAACCTCTTCATGAAAGATATGAACATCTATCAAAAGGCCGAGGATGGAAGCACAAAGTAAGTACTTAAGTATCAATTCTAAGAACACTACTCTCTATGGGCAAAAAAAATACCTAAAAAAAATGCGTTTTTCAAACAAAATAAATAGCGTAACAAGTGAAAGTTTATTAAAATTTAAAAACCCCCGACACAAACATTTCCTCATTTCTCTTTCCTACTCCATTACCAGACCCTGATAATCTATCTTTAACCTATTAATTGAGACCATTCCAATGACCCAATACGATACCTGTGCTGTAAGTTAGTAAGTGGTAAGGGAGTTGGGTATCCCGCAAATGCCAGGCGATGCTGCAGTATCAGTTCACGGTTACTATGTTCTTCTAATATCATTGAAGTAACAGAATACCAAATTTCAAATCGATCAGACCTGTGGAACACGCTCACATCCATTCATGAACTAGAAAAGAGCTGATAATCTTCAAACGGCTGAACCGATTTTGATAAAACATGTCTAAGAACCATTGCTAAAAACCTGCTTTCAAATAAAAAAAAACCGCATTCAAATCGGTTCACCCGTTTAAGAGCTACGGTGCCACAGACAAACACACAAACATAGCAGTCAAACTTATGCTCAGCATATGGACGTGCGGGGTGATGATAGAACAAACAACGGAAGCAATAAAAACAAAATCTTTATGTGCCGCTTATACAGATAAGTAAACTAATACGTATATTATCAAGGTTGGTTTATTTCATGACAACTTTTATGTTACCCATCAATTTTGATTAAAAAATGCATTATTTTAGGTTAAATGTTTATTTTATTATTCACATACAATACAATAACGCCTTTAGGATTCTGCAGCGCGTCGGGCATGTTTGCTGACGCAAGAGTCGACGACTTTTATGCCATTAAGCGTAAGAAAAGCGCTTCTCTGATGCGCCGGATTCGGGGGAGCGCTAACAGAATCCTAAGGATGATCTCGGAGAGAACAGAGTCTGCAATGCCGGGTAGGTGCATCCAGCTTCACGTGACGAGATGACACTATGGTATTTTGAATTTTATAAATGATGACTAACATAGTTTTAAGACCTTTGTAACTAACAATTTATGGACAAATGAATTTGTCTGAATTAAATGCATGTAATTTAATAATTAATTATTTGAACAGTCATATATGAACGTGTGTTCACCGCTGCACTATTTAATGTGATGACCAAATCGTCACTCTGTATGTAAAACTCTGCCTGACCCTTCGAGGACAACAGGAATGGTGTTCAGAAATTCTAAGAAAAAAAAAATCCGTTGCAACAACTAAACGTACCTAAATTTTGAAATACCTGCGTGAACAAAACTATATTTTAAAAGAAAATTCAAACATCGCCAGTTTAAAGTCTCTCCCATAAAGGCGCGTTTTGATCGATCGGTAATAACCAGTGGTCGGAGTAGGTAGATTGAACTGGGGTCATTGATCCGAAACGTATATATTACTATGGACATTCCTCCGGAATTGGTGGATTATTAAAAAAAAACCGGAACTTATGTAGGAATTGTATTCTGCCAGAGTGGAAGGAGTCATTTGATGATTTGCCATCCTCAAAAAAAAGGTAGGAATTGTAATAAAATGAGCAATTTTATTCTTTATTATTCTTCCTATTTTTTTTTTTGTCACGATTTGACAAAACCCAACGACCAATCAGAACAAAGGATCATGGGTGGTACAGTAGTAATAATATCACTACCAACATTAACAATATTTAATTGAATCCGGAAATACCGGAATTACTTTCCGGAAAAATGGCTTATCCATGTTATTCTTTCTGTGTGCATTTATGATACAAGTACTAAAAATCAATCTACCTACTCCGATCACTGGTAATAACGCAACCGTTATTGCGATAATGCGTCCCGATTCCTTGCACATAGGTGCGTTTTTATCGTTCGATATTTCTAACATCTGCGTGTAATCTACACTACAGGACTCCCGCCCGCACTATACCGCACTACACCGTACTAATATTACTAACGCAGGTGTGTGTAAGATCGCATGCGTCCTAATACAAAATGTTCCACGAATACATATCGCAAAATATCCGAATTTCGCAGGACTGAAGAACACAAGCGTCCTACTTCTATTACCGCAGCAGTGTGTGACTACGTGGCCGTCCTAATACATACTGAAAACAGATATCGAAATAAAGCTTGTGTTATTATCGACCGATAAAAACTCGCCTGTCCCCCACAGGCGAGTTTTTATCGGTCGAGACGTAGAGGCTCTAAACTCTCAGGATGTATCGAATCGTTTCAATATTCCTTCGTGTTTGCAGAAACTAATGCTTCCTGCACAAGATTTATGGGAACACTTTTGTATAGCAACAACTTATTGGAATGTGTCTCTGGTATTTATTTATATTTTCACTCGGGTCGGCGCCCGTCTGGAATTTTAAATAGTTAAAGTTGTAAGATGAAATGGAGAAAATTCTAAGAATTGGTTGAATTTTTCATGTGAATGGGTGTTCGTTGTTCTGAATTTATAAAGGACATTTTAAATTCATGAGTGAGACAAAGAGATTGTACCTTTAACTTTTAATTAATAGGTGTGTTTTTTGATTTTCGATGCTTAATCAGATTATTATGTTATTTTTTATGCTTTTAGAGGTATGAGGAACAGGGTGTAAAGTTCACTAATCCTCTATTGAAAAGGGAGGATCCGCCGAAACGACGGGTGTCGTGTCTGGCGGGCAACTGCCCAATGATAGATGTAGGATAGTCTTATATATGTCATTCGCGCGGTAAACTCTAATTGCGTGATGCAGGATTTGTATGACGTCAGGTCTTTTGATGCGTAGTTCGCATGTGGCGATGTAGATGCCGCCACATGTTCTTGTAAATTGCGTTCTAAGAAAGTGCAGTAATGTGCAATATTGAAAAACCTATTTAAATAATCGAGTGAATCCGAAGATAGTCTCATAATCTCAAAAATACTGTATTTGAAAACCGTTCTTGAATTTACCTAAGCGTGTCTTTTTGCAAGAGACTATTCATACAATCAATATCTAGGTAGGGGAGTAGGTACTCCTTATCCCTATCTAAGACTCTTATCGACATCTCAAAATCTTATAAATAATAGCATCGGATATTAGTCTCGCCATTCACACATAAGAAATCTAAATCAAGTTAAAGGTACAAAGAATAAAGACTTACTCTAGATCTCTTTTATTTCCAGTAGAAAGAGAAAATCTATTTAGGAATGGAGACTTGAATCTGAACATATATGAGAATACTGTGTTATTAACAAGAAGACTCGAAGTTAGTCAACACAGTGGCTTACTGTTCTAGGACAGATAGCAACGACGATAAAAGAAAAAAATTGATAAGGAATAAGTACGTCTCTGCTTGATCCCGTGGGTAGTTGGGATGGTACGTTTCATGTTAGACAACAGTGGAGAAGGGTTCAGTCTAACCAGACCCTACTCTAGATTGTGATATACAGGCTGTTAAAGAAATTGTGTGCAATAGCTTACCTTGAACTCACCCTGAAGCTATGGCACGCAATTTCTTTAACACCCTGTATGTGGTGTTTGAACTAAAATTATGGTCAGGGGCCTATTTCATAAAACCTTCAGGCAACCGGTGACAATCTGATATTCCGTCAATTTTTCAAGTTTCTTTCATATTTTTTATGACATAACATAATATCACATCACGGGTGTTATCCTGAAAGGGTTAGGCAGAGGTGTACCTATAGCACACCCACATTTCGCCTATAATATCTTAGTCCCAAGTAATAGGGAGCAAGCCTATGCCATCAACCGGGCACAAATCCAGACTCCGGGATGCTACTGAGAAATTCCTAATGAAAACCCCAACTTCTTCTTTTCGTGTGGTTAGTGACTAACCTGGTGTCAGAGTTTTAAAGCCACCCATGGGCCTCTGACTTGGCTTCACATGCCGTCGAGAAATATCTCTCAGGTATGCCGGTTTAGTAGGCCCTAGTCGCCGCAGGAGACGCCCCGGGCGTCGGGAGTCCAGAGCCGACTTCCGGCCACCGTAGGCGCGGGCTTGCGGACGGTGAGCAATGGGCAGCTCGCCGTCCGATAAGGACCAGGCCCGTGTCGACGGCGCGTTGTGTTCCACGCGCGCCTCAAAGAGATGTCAGCACCAACCGACGGGGTCGAAAGACCAATGCCTGCTGGGGTTGCGGGTTTGTCCGAAAGGGATAACGCGGCCCCGGCACACAGGCAACGGAAGGAACACGGGTGGGTTTTAGTCAGTAAAAGTTTGACACACCCTCTCGCTCTGCCCAGAGCGGGAGAAGTCATTTGATGATTTCCCAACCTCAAAAAAAAAAAAAAAAAAGGTATGCCGGTTTCCTCACGATGTTTTCATTCACCGTTTTTGAAGGGAGTGATAAATATACAATACGCACATGAATCCGAACAGTCAGAGATTTGCCCGACCTGGGTATCAAACCCAGGACCTCATACTCAGCAGTAGCCCTCGCGACTACTAGACCAACGAGACAATCCGTTGATTTTTATATATTGGACACAAACAAACAATGGAACTAGGAGATACAACACAGCATCAGTAATAAAGTATCCAATATTTCAGGCCGATAGTGGTTCGCAGCCGCGATTGATACGCCTATATCAATCAGGCTATATGTTCGCTAGATTGGTCTAGACTCTAGAATCTAGATAACCATTGTTTTTCATCCTAGAGTTCAGTATCTATGCGAAATAAACAATCTACCTAGGCTTTTCCAAATTATTTTGGGGTCGGTTTACAGTCTATCCGGATGCAGCTGAATATCAATATTTTACATGGAGCTATTTTCCATAACCGAGTTACTGGGTAACACGATAGCCCTTGGCACAGAATAAATAAGCAGCAGTGTTATATCTCGGCAGTGACCTTGAAATAATTACCTACGGCCGCTCGGTGGATAAACCTTCCGCGTCAATGCGCAACTGCCACGCACTTGATACTGTTGCGTAATTATTGATATACACTCGGATTTTGGAGCGCGTGCTTTCGGCTGTTTTCTATGAAGATTAAATACTGTACTTATTTATACTGTGCTCTTGGTAAGGTTTTCAGTATCTACGCAAAAATATAAGATAAAAAAATAAAGGAAACAATGTTTGTAGATAGAATGAATAATAGTGACACAAACCATGTTTTTATGTTTATAATTGCTGTAGTGTTAGTACGGTGAGCAAAAAAACTACGTCTGTCTGTTGGTCTAGTGGTCGCAAACACTACCGCTGAGCATGAGGTCCTTTTTTTTTTCAAAAAGCAGGTTAAGCCGTTGGTCGCGGCTGTCATTCGAAGATCTTTGACAGTCGTTACGGCTAGTCAGACGCCCAAAAGTCTGACAACCACTATTGCCAAAGAATCGTGTTACGCTGTAACTGAGTTGTGGAAGTCAGATAGGCAGTCTCTTCATGGAAAATACTGGTATTCAGCTGCATCCGGTTAGTCTGGAAGCCGACACTAACATAGTTGGGAAAAGGCTAGGCAGATTGGTTTTTGCTGTCTTGCTGACCGTACATGTTCTAGGTAATGGAAATAAATATTTTTTTCAACTGGTAACATTGTTCTTATAAACATAGTCAGTTTAACAACACAGTTTGTCTGTTAACAGTTTGATTCATTAAACAAAGTTATTGTTTCTTAAATAAATTGTTATTTATAGTTTTTCCTACAGACAGGATGAATTCCTACGTTTTGATGAAAACCATCCGTTAACGTTTATCTTTAATAATCTTTTGTTCTTCAATGAGGAAAGATTATTGAAACTATTGAAGAATGGAAAACTGTGTCTCTTTGAAAACGAAAATAGTTTTGTAGACTTTTTAAACGTTTACGTTCAATAGTACCTGGGCGACCGAGCTCTGCTTGGCTGAAACTAGAGAAAATGATTGAATGAAAATATTTTTCACCCCCATAAACCTCTATATTGCAACTTTCATCGAAATCGTTGGAGCCGTTTTCAAGATCGTGATTAAAAATAAAAAACCAGTAACAAATAATTCTATTATCCGATTTAGAGGCGCACATCCTCAACATCGTAATCGGGAAAAAAATATCAACTGTCCCATGAAGGAAGTTGTTCAGTTTGACGGTCAGCAAAACCCCCTAAAATATGAGCACACTTTTGCGATACATGCTGTTTATTGATGTCGAAAAGAAGTTATCATCATAATATATGTAGTGTGAACAACAAAATCATTGCGGCAAAATTGTACTATTTTATCTTTCTGTCTGGAATTTCTTAGTAGCAGCAGGAGTCTGGATTTGTGCCCGGTTGATGGTAATAGACTCGCCCCTTATTACAGGACTTAAACATAACTGGCGAAATGTGGGTGTACTTTAGGTCCACTTTTGCCTGACCCTTCGAAGAAACAAGGCGTGATATTATGTTATGTTTACTTTAGTATTCGATAGCCAAGTGATGTGACCGTCGGACTGCCAAGTCATAGGTCTCAAGTTAGAACCCAAGGCACGCACCTCTGACTTTTCGGATTCATGTGCGTATTGTATAATTACCACTTGCTTCAAAAACGGTGAAGGAAAACATCGTGAGGAAACCGGCATGCTTGAGAGATATTTCTCGACGGATGTGAAGCCAAGTCAGAGGCCTATGAGTGGCTTTAACACTCTCGACTGTTAGTAACTAACCACACGAAAAAGAGAGATTAGAAACTTTGGGAACCAACTAAACAATTTCATACAAAGCGTGCCACGCGTGCGTAGCTCAGCTGTGGGCTGCTGTGGAGCAGCCCACATTCTTATTCAGTGTATAGAGCAGTGGTGGCCTAGTGGTAACTGCCGCGACTTAGGAGTTCTAGATCGTAGGTTGGAACCCAGACAGATGCTTTACATTGTGTAAATTATTTCATCACCACTGCCCTCAAAACGGTGATGAAAATCATCGTAAGGAAACCAGCATGGCCTAGAACCAAAAAATTCGAAGACCGTGGCATTTACCAACCCACACCGGGCCTGCGTGGTGGATTACAGTCAACTCCCTCTCACGGAGAGGAGGCCTTTGTCCCAGCAGTGGGAACAATAGATTTATTATGCTGATACGAGTTCGGTTCATTATCGAAAAGCTCTGAATCGAGCTTAATGATTTAAAGTCGTCAACAAAAATTAAATGCATCTATTTTAATTAAAAGTTCTCAAGGAACATTTTACTGATTTTAATTCTTTTTCAATGTTCTTTTATAGGTTTTAATTAGTGCTTCGAACTTGTGCAGTGTTAACTGTGCTGATTGCATAACGTTACATAATGAAACTATTCGATTTAATATTCTGCTATTCATAAACGAAGCTTGAAACAAATCATATTAACAATGCGTATGTAAATAAAAGCACGCAGTTGGATTTTCAGGTTTCTTCGCTGAGCCGAGCGTTGAAAATCCAACAACACGATTTTGTTTAGGCATTCATTTAAATTTCGTCTCATCATCATCATCATTTCAGCCGAAAGACGTCCACTGTTGGACATAGGCCTCCTCCAAATGGGGGAGGTTGCCATAATCGCCACGCTTGGCAGGCGGGTTGGTGCTCGCAGTATGGTGTTATAATGCATAGAGAACGCTGCTGCCCATTCTCTAGTAAGTTCTTTAGTCGCCTTTTACGACACCCACGGGAAGAAATGGGTCTAGATGGAAAATGAAAATGGAAATGTCGTCTAGTTTTAGTATAAAATAGGCATGAGAGCTCCCGAGTCTACACACAATGAATCTGTGAACGTATATCAGACACTCACAGTCAAGACCAACCCGCCCGTCGTGAGTTAAAATCACAGTATAAACTCTTTACTAAACGTTAAAAATATCACTCAAGTACCTATAAACTTGAAACCGTTCCACGTGTTCACAACTTTGTACAAATACTGTAGCCGACGTAACCTGAAAGTCACGGTACCGGTTACCTTCCACGATGTTTTAGCGCGCGTTTGTTTAAGTTACTTCACTTGTCTTTCTAGTGTCAGGATATGAACGGGGCTTAGCGGTTCGTTGAGAATTTGTCTGTTGTTTTTTTATGTTGTTTGGAGAATGTAGATTTGTGGTGATTGATGTTTTTACGTACCATACGTCCGTGGTAAAACTTTGAAATTGAGCTGGACTGGCCATAGGTAGTACGGAGTTTCAATAGAATACAAGGCCACTTTATCCTGTTTTTGTTACCACTTAGGTCTAGCCCGCACTTTGATAAAAAATCGCGTGAAATTTTTATCGCACATGGTATCTTATACAGCACTGGCGATTTAAAATACGCGCTCGTTGCAATGCCGTACACTGAATATCAATCGCGCGAATAAAATTCGCAGTGCGAGCGGTTAGGTCTAACACCAAGAAACGATGGATGAACTGTGTGAAAGATGATTGGCTAGAAAGGGGGTGAGTACTGGGATGACGACTAATAGAGAAGTATGGAGTATCTAATAGAGAAGATATGCTGCGCCGACTCCAAATAAATAAGGCGTCATTTCCGTGGGCGAGAAAAACGTGGCAATAGTCTCGCCGAGCCATAAAATTCAATAGTAACTCTTTGAGTCAATCTCACACGGCGATAATATCGCGGCGATTATTTGAAGGCACAGCATGACTATTGTCGCGGCTAGGGTTACTATCTAACAGGCATTTGCCGTATTTGACAGGAATGTTACGGTTAAGGCGAAAGCGTCAAGGTAGCCCGCGAAAACAAAATTTTCTTACGTTTTTTGCAATTTGCAGGTCAGTATCGTGTTGTACGTTGATCTAAATATGATTCGCGGCCGTATCAAATGTTTATTTATAGAATTATAATCATATAAATGATCAATACAACTCTCTAAGTTCATATAATCGCATTGAATGACTACTTCATGAAATCATGACATTTGGCGATTGTGCTTACATATGGAGTTTTATTGCTGATTGTAATGATTATAATTATGTGAAGCCATATTGGTTACGGTCGCGAATCATATTTTAATCAACATAAAACTTCACACTGACCCGCAAAATGTAAAGAACTAAAGAAAATTTTAATTTCGCGGGCTACCTTAGCGCATGCCCCTTAAGATTGGCGTGCAGCCGGCGCTAAGCTGAAACAGGGATTTTTGAATTTCCCTACCCCATGCACAGTGCAGTGAAGAAAGGAATCGCTTACAATAGACGCAGTAAGAGCGTTATTAGTAACTCAAAAAAACTTCAAAAACGTTTCGTGTAAAGATTTTTACATTTATATTACCTATAGAAACAAAAAAGACCTGAAAAAAAAAGTCGCTTACTTAGATATAATTTTTATGGTCCTCGGGAAAATATCTCTTCTATTTAAATTCCTAAAGTTTCGTGGTCGAAAATTGTTTATAATTTTCATTTTGAATAATTGTCAGTCTTTAAAACGATCTGTATTATTTATTTTAAGAATCAGTTTTTTTACAAAAGACAGGCATTTTTCTGAAAAATCTGGCATTTTGTACATCCTAGACAGGAAACCTCGATTACATAGATGGTAACCCCACATTCTTCTCCTGAACTGCTCGTGGCGCTGATGACTTTCATCCGTCGCAATAACATAAAACAAAAAAAAAATTGTTTATGTTATATTATGTTAGCTAGCACACGCCAATATACCAAACAAAATCATCGAGAACTATACTCAGGCCGAAATAAAAAACTAAACTTAAACAGAACTTAATATCTAAATAAAAACCCTCCAGGCATAAAGGGCGTGCCCGCTCCCATATAGTTGTAACTGGAAGTTATAAATGATAAACTAGGACCAGCGATGTAAAATAAATAAACAAACAGTTAATTACTAATAACAATAAATAATATGATCAACTGTCGAGGTCACTAGCTAACCACATATTGCAATACAACTTATAAAAAAAAACATTGTGATGAGTAGATTTTGTCAACAGCAGCAACGACAGAATAGTCGACCTCAGCTTTGCTTGCCATTTAATAAAAATAGAATAGAATAGAATAGATGGTAACCCTAGTCCCTAGCCGCGGCTCGCGATTCTCTCGTCCGTGGAGATGGCGCCATAGGATAAAGCCAAGAGAATGATGACTAGAAATAAATTAAACGTACCGAGAATGAAACAAAATACACCGATTTATATTATAACCGCGAACTAAAAATAAATGCACTGCGAGTTCAGAAAACCACCGTAGTTGAAAGTTCATTCAAAGTAAGTACTTTGGTAAGTTCACTCAGTCGGCTGCGTCGTTGGGTGGGAGTCAGACGTGCACTAGACTAAACTCAGATTTTTAATTCGATAGTTCAAAATGACAGCTGCGATCGACCTTTTTTTTAAAATAACATGATAAATAATTAATATTACAGAGACAACACGACAACAGTAAAGATCCTCCTGCAAATAATGATTCAGAGGTCCTTGGTGAGAGTCACTCGGTGACTAGATTATTTACTAGGTTATTTTTATGTCGATACCAAATGTCATTTTAATCTAGCAAATTAAAAATCAGAGTATAGATTAGACGTGTACTGTCAGAGACCTTAGTGTGTGAATTTATTTTAACCACCTCGACTTTACTCATCAACCGCGTTCGGCGCTCCGATAAAATCGCCAATCGGAGCGCCGAACACGGTCGAAAACTTCGTATTTAGAAGAAACTCAACACGCTTAGCATGACGGAAACGGGTTTTGTCGACGGAAGAATAGACAAAATGACAGATAAACAATCACAATCTGTTATTTTGTCTATCCTTCCGTCGACACCACCCGACATGACAGTTTAACTACGTTATGTTTGGATTGGAAATCGTTGGAGCAATTTTGGTTCTTTCAGTTTGTTACCGATTAAGTATTGGCGTTTTTAGTGAAATGTAGGGGGGGGGGGGTAGAAATAGGGGTCGGTAGAAACTACAGAATGCCAGCTGCTACGATCCTTACATACTCCTTTTGCTTACTTCGTTTACGTTCGGCCCCTACATTTACACAAAAAAGTGCTAAACTCCCTCCGCGTAGGGCAAACGAACTAGTCATCAGTTTAATATATTCATATTGGGAGTTAGGGAAGAGAGAGTGTCCTGAGTCTGCGTCTGCTACACTGTAATTTGAAAACATTGTAAAAACCATTTACTTTTAAAAGAGTAACCGTGGAGTTTCATGCCGGCTCTTCTCCATATGAAACGACCAATTGGAACCGTGGACCTAGCTTCTGACGGTTCATAAGTGCCCTTGTAGGTTTATGTGAAATAAAATATTTTGAATTTTGTTTTTTTTTTGAATTTTTGCGCACACTCTTGTTGTGCACTATAATATCTCCCGCACCGAAGGCTAGCCTCCGTTGAGATTGGTCGCCATGACCGAAATACGGTCTGGAGGATATTAGGGGATCGTAAAGCATCATACATTGCTTACTCTAGTCTTCAAAACCACAGCGCATTATTTTCTACTGCGCTGTAATAAATAAAGCATAGACAATGGTCTAGGGAGAACTGTCAACTCTAGTATTTTATTGCAGCTATATTCTATATTATAGCAGGAGGGAGGTACGTGCAATACCTGGCTTTTGAAATTGGTCACGTTCGGGAATAGTTGGACCATTATTTTAAAAGCATTGTCTAATATTATTTGACGTTTCAATTATTCGCTTCATGAAATTTAGTTTTGCACCCTTTGTGAATACCTATAGTAATACAATAAATATGAAATTCATTCATTCGTTTGTTGGTTTATTTGAAAAATTAGGCTCGTGTTTTTGAGAACAATGCTCAATTGTTCATAGCCGGATCCGAGTTTTTAAATACTAAGCAAACGTTAGCTAGAGAGAAATTCGCCACAAGCTAGAGAGCAGTGGTTGCCTAGTGGTAACGGCCGCGACTTAAGGCGACGAAAACCGACTTTTAATGATTTTACATCGAAGATCACGTCTAAACGAGTAGTGTTAATAATTTAGAAAAAAAATATGTTAAATTAGAGCATTATCCTCATAACTTAATATAGGTATACTAATATTTTACATTATATTTTTATTACATAGTGAAATTAATTTGTAAAGTCTACGGTGGATAAAAGACTGAGAATCACACAAAATTTATCAATTGTATTTTTCTGAAACCTTCACCATTTTAAATATAACGTATTTATTGATCTTTTAGTATACGTATTTTATTAAAATACCTTTTGTTTTATGTATAATAAATTAATAATGCGTCAAATTTGGGACAGCGCTCCTTGATGGGAGAGTCCTATTCCTTGCTGGATGTACGACGAGTTGCGTGAGCTCAGTACAGAACACGCAAGCTAACCACTCAAGGTCACTGGCATATATCTGCGTCTTAAGTAGGAGTTTGTAGGTCGTAAGTTCGAACCCAGACAGGCGCTTTACTTTGTGTAAACTATTTCATCAGCACTGCTCTCAAAACGGTGAAGGAAAACTTCATGAGGAAACCGGGATGTCCTAGATACAAATATTCGAAGACATGTGACATCAACCAACTCGCACTGGGCTCGCGTCGTGGTTTACAGTTCAGTTCCTCTCATCGAGAGGACGTCTGTGTCGCAGCAGTGGGAAAATTATAGGCGTATTATGCTAAGTGAACATGGCACTTTATACCACAATACATTTTCAGGTACTCCAGCCATCAATAAGCAAACCACTTTCAGCAAAATTATTTATTTGTTCAATACAATCCATTTTATTTCGTTCTTATAAGGCCATTTGCAAACATTATGCGTAGAGTTCAGTAATCAATACCAACGATGCCTAATGGCATACATTGAGATGCTAATAAATCTGGAATAACACGCCTAATGGGCCACATTTGGTTGCCATGGATACAAGAAATAAGATGGCGGCCGCGCGCCGTCCTTCTTGACCCAATGTAATTGAGCGGGAAACTCGTGAGACTGTTTTTCAATTCTAGTTGTTCAGTCGGTCGAATAATTGTTTTTATTTAAGAAAATATTAGATGCCTAAGGCTGCGTGCTAACCAAAGCGTTGGTCGCACGAAGACGCGACCATCTCGTTCTTTTTTTTCGGTGAACTGGAACATATAACATATGAACTGGAACATATAACATATGAGCGTGACGTTATAGTATTCTCTCGACCGATTGGTTTGGTTAGACGCGGGTCAAGTTTAGTATTAGCACGTGTAATAGACTTCATAGGCTGAGGAGAATGAGTTTTTTACTATGAAAATAGCTATCAAGATACTTTCGTAAAATGGATGTTATACTTAGTCAATTTATTTTTATTTTAATATGCTAAAATGTATTTGAAAGACAAGTTAACAATTTTAGGCAACATAATTTAGTTTGTAAAGTGAAGAGGACTGTCGGGCTGGTCTCAGAGGATACATTTTAAACTTCTAGGTGCTACATACGTTCGTCTTCATTTAGGTACAGGTATACCAAGCGGCTATCTACAATATACCAGGAGCGTTCCCTCAATAATCCACCATGGTCTGGAAAGGCTTATGTTATGCCAGGTGGAAGGAAAACGCGCTCAAGGCAGATCACCGGTAAGATGGTCAGATGCGATCAAGAAGGCTGTTGGAGGCAGCGTTTACCAAGCGGGCCACACTGCAGAAGACCGCACAGCTTGGAGACGATGGTCGCGATCCGCATTGAGGGAACGACGAAGAAGAGATACAATGTCTACCAAAGTACACACAAAAGTTGTAGTGCTATACATAGATAGGCATTATTATAGCTATCAGTACACACGTACACGTACACGTAGTACTTGATAGCTTATGTATTTGTCAGTATACACAAAAGTTGTAGTATTACGCTGCAACTTTTGTCTTTACTGATAGCGTATGTATTTGTCAGTACACACAAAAGTTGTAGTATTACACTGCAACTTTTGTCTGTACTGATAGCGTATGTATTTGTCAGTACACACAAAAGTTGTAGTATTACACTGCAACTTTTGTCTTTACTGATAGCGTATGTATTTGTCAGTACACACAAAAGTTGTTGTGTTACACTGCAACTTTGGCTTTTACTGATAGCGTATGTATTTGTCAGTACACACAACAGTGTATTTTTGTGTTACACTACAACTTTTGTGTGTACTGATAGCTATTACATTATATGATATTAAATATGATGTTAAAGTTAATCTAGCAATTTATTTATTTGGGATATCCAACAAAGGATACACAGATACAATAGAAATCACAATAGTACAAAAGGTTCTTTCACGTATGCTTCTTCAATTACAGGAGGCTACAGTATTCACATACAACGTTAATACAGTTGAAATAAGACAAGACATTTAAATAAGCCTTTTTTACAGTCAGTTCACCTGATTTTGACTTCTATTGCGTTGGTGACATGGCAAATGGTAGCTGCAGTAAAGAATACCAATTCTATTATTATTGTAACCACTTTTTTGTTTTGATTGCCATCATTATGCCTTACAGTATAGAAGTCAAAATCGGTTGAACGGACGGTAAGAAAAGGCTTATTTCAATGTCTTGTCTTATTTCAAATGGAGCATAGGTGTAAACAGAATAAAAATAAGAATAGAGAATTTTAATGTCGAAATTAGAAAAAAAAAATCAAGACTGAGCATTCATATTCAAATCAAATCACATCAAAACGTTTATTGCAAACCATAATGTACAATTACAGGTGGTAAATAAAAATATAATAGAAACAATTATGGACCCTGTCGGGCACAGCAAATTTTTTTAAATAGGTAGAGAGTTGTATTAAATAGGTATTACAATTGTTAAGTATAATAATTATTATTCTACATGTTATTTTGCTTGTTAAATTATTTTTGTATTTTGAAATACAGACAGACCCTATAACACAAAAGAACTATTTTGGAAATTACCCGTCAGGATAGATTGAAAATGTAGAAAAATATCCTTCATCTAAAATGTTGAGAATAGGTTTGGGTACGTTCATCAATATTTTTACTCTACAGAAAAATAGGTACGAGATCCTTGTATTCTTGCCACAGATTATTAACTAACGTGATCTCGTTGAACGAAATAAATACATACGATTCTATTACTAAACCCTTTATCCCTGAAGTTACAGCAGTATTTGTTATTAGTTACTTGTACCTAGTAATAAAATTTGTTTAGCCACAAAAACAAGTAAGATTCGTTAACATAGGCTCATAAACAACGTGACAAGACTTGGGAATGCGAAGGTAGACGTCACAAGAGGTTTTGGACTGTTACAGGAGAAATGGACCTTTGGGGTATGAATTAAATGATGTTGAGTTAGGTAGGTACTATGTGCAAGACTCACATATGCCAGGAAAGTATGGTATAAAAGCGTGAAGGTACTAAGCAGTGGGTGGAACAACGCGAGACAAATGATACGATGCAAGAGGACAGTTTCAGCACAATGTTGCTGTTCTATTTGCATACGCATTTGGTTTGATTTTAGATGTGTAACATATTTCCTCTCGCTTTCCTGCACTCAAAATCTAAATCTAAAAAAATCTTAATAATCAAATCTGTGGGAGTGATTTCGTGAAAAGGGACGGAAGTGTGTTACAGGAAGCCTGGGAAAGGCGTGCTATTTGATTTGACCAATGAGCGCGCGTGGTGCTAGAGTTGGCGTTGGAACGACCTTGACTAGGTCCCGCCCCTTTCATTTTGCTTATTACCTTAATGTTGCTTATTACCTAGGTGAGATGTCAAATGTGATATAAATGATACATCATTATACTGGAAGGCCCGCTCGTTTTGTTTTGTATTCTCCCATGAAAAAAGATGGGATTCGAAAAACTATTTACTGTTTTAATATCGAGCATCAGCACAAAATTGCCGCTGCCATTTACATACGCATTTTATTTGATATTTAATAAGAATTAACTACAAAATATAGTGTTTTAACTAACGTCGATTGCTTATAAAGAACTATAACCAGTTTTATAATATCAAAACATTAGACGTTTGGCACAGTTATAGACCGCAGTGGTTTCCTCTTGCGGCTTTGCACAACATCCGAAAATTATAAAATTTGTTATGAGTTTTTCTACTACTCTGCCATTTACATCCCTACTTTAATCTTCAGTGACTCATACCAGCTTGCACCGCGTTTTTGAGCTTATTAACCGGAGACAAAAACGAAGAGGTTCGCAAGACGTCCCTTATATTTTTTTGCCGTTAAGCAGATTTCACTATCTACACAGCTGCCGTATCACAGCATGACAGGTTCGCACAAGCGATTTGTTTACGTGACGATTTTTATAGCACAGGATTTTCAATTTTTGTAATGAGCCGAGCATTGAGAACCCAACAGAGCGCATGCCAGTGCGTCAAAAAAACACGTTGTTGTATTTTCAATTCTCGGTGCTAATGCTAAGCAAAGCGTTAAAAACGCAGAGCGCAAAATAAAACGAAACGCCCGTGGCTAACCGCAATACGTATTACTAAAAAACGGTAAAATATTTCTCATAAAGACCAATTCTCCAAAAGCCCGCTCTATATAGATTCATACTCTAAGACAAACTGGACCGTATCAATTAGGTTTGACCTCGCAGTACTCCGCTTTATTTCGTTGCGGTACATGCTTTGAACCCGAATTATGACCAAATTGAACCATGATTGGACCGGCCCTGTTATGCATTGGGAATAGATGGGATATTAGTCGTGTTTGCCTGTCTCTCGTCACTGTCTAGGCCTTCGGGGATTACCGGCGAGATGTTATTTGTTTGGAGAGCTTGAAGTCTGATAGTTGTTTGTCTTTTGTCTTTAGGGAGAGTCTCTTGTTTCGCTTTGTAGTTATTTGGAACCGAAATAAGAAAAACTTAATAACTTACACGGTGCCATTTAATTGCGTACCATAAGTTCAAAAAATAACAAAAATTGCCTCGGCAGTGTTTAGATGTTGCAAGACATTTGCTGCTTCTATTTAATGTAATGGCCTCAGGCAAGACACTTGCATAGTGTTGTTTCGTGTGGTTAATGTTTAACCTGATGTCAGAGTTTTTATGCCGCCCATGGTCCTCTGACTTCGGTTCACATGTCGTCGAGAAATATCTCTCAGTCATGTCTCCTCACGATGTTTTCCTTCACTGTTTATGAAGCAAGTGATAATAAATAATTATGCAATTACGCACATGAATCCGAAAAGTCGGAGGTGCGTGCCTTGGGTTTGGATTCGAGACCTATGACTTGGCAGTGTGATGGTCACATCACTGGGCAGTCATTGCTAATCCATTATTATCACTGTATAGGGTGTTAAGTATTATGTTAGGTCGTTCGATCGTTGGTGCAATGTTTGAGGGGAGGGCTATGTCCAGAAGTGGATATTCATACTCATAATTTTATTAGCATTCCATAATGTTCATTTGATCAGATCTGTTCTTCTTAGGTTTGAGATATCTTTCGTCTGAATGATATTGATGAAAAAAACCTTCAAAATTGTAGTTCCGGTGATAAGGGGGACTGATCAATTTTCATCAATTTTCTTAGATAACTATAAAACTATTTATTTTATTAAAAAAGTATGTTTTAAGACCCTCACAGTAAGCTTTTTCACTTGATATGTCTCACGTTACAGATAGCAATTTTATTTTATTATTTTGCCTCCCAAAAGTGGCCCCATATTCAAAATTTATTTATTTACGTTACACGCCCGTGTCTGGGTCACAGAAATTCATATGTGTACCACATTTCAACTTGATCGGTCCATTTTGATTCGGAGTAAATTGGCTGTGACAGACGGACAAACAGACAATAATAAGGGTTCCGTTTTTTATTCGGGCGTACGGAACCCTAATGATAAGTAACTGCCTCTTTTATTACACATCCTAGTGGCTGTATGCTGTATTGCTCGTGCGAATCGTTTGATGAATAGGTAAAATAGAAAGTGATCAAAATAGCGTCTAAAATTTTATTTTGACCCCCATTTCACCAGTGCCACGTGTATGCACATCGTTAGCGACATTTGTAACTATTTGGATGCAAATTGGATTCCCAGAGTTTTTCGACGTGTGAAATAATGAATTTTTGACATACATTTATGTATTTTTCTGTTAAAGTAGAAATTGCAGTCTGGAGCCATTTAGGGCACAGAGTATAAAAATAATTTGGGAGTTATACAATTAAGATTTTTTGAAGATTTCACCATGTTGTGTTCTTTTTCAGGAGTTTGTAAGCGATGTTCTTAAGAATGTGGTTTGCAGATTGTTGAGGGAGGGCAAATAAGTAATTAAGTAGTTTTATAAGATATAAGTCATTTGATATAAGTAAAGATATTTTTTTTATTCACTTTCCATACTTCAAAGATAAGATATTATTGTTTGTTACTTTATAAGTGCAATAAGTGGTAATTAAGTGTCCGCTCTAATAAACTTTTTTTGTAATACTGTTTGTTCTATTCCCACAGACAAACCGTGAAAATGATTTTGCGGGGCGGTAGTTCTTGAGTTAAGATTTTTATAATCTTAGTTTTAAATAAAATTTAAAAAAAATCCTTTTTCAAAAAGTTCCTTGAATGGCATGCATTTCTTGCATTTATAACAACATAATCACTGCTATCAATCTCCGAAGTTAATCGTATGTCAGAAGTGGCTATCATCTATCGAAGTACCACTGCCATTTAGACATCATGACAGTAACAAAGTTAAAAGATAATCGAAAACATCAAGTCCTAAGTTCGGTAATTTATTGAGTCCGAAATCGAATCGTAGGTAATAGAAGAAACATAAATGGGGTTTATCGTGCAAATCTGTCATGTAGAAGTATTATTTATTGGGAAAACTGTTTATTTATGGTTCTTCTTGATAGTAGGCGATGGTCAGTAACCGATAAGTTTTATTCTATTGAAGAAAATTCTTTTGGAACTTACGTTTGGGAGGCAGATGCTGATGTCGCTTTGTTGATATCTGGAAATAGGGAAAATTTTATAAATATTATATATAATCATAAAGCTACGATAGTGGTAGCAGTACAATAACTTTAATTAAGATTGTTCAATTTAAAATAAATATAAAAACAGAACAAAAAAAAAACATCGTGAGGAAACCGGCATGCCCGAGAGATATTTTTTGACGGCATGTGAAGCCAATCAGAGGCCCATGGGCGGCTTTAAACTCTGACACTAGGTTAGTTACTAACCACACGAAAAGAAGAAGACCATTAACATCAATTAGTTCCGAGCTTGACTCCTACCGAAAGGACGACATTAACAAAAGACAAAATTATTTAGAAAAAGGAGTGAGGGCTCTGCCTTACAATAGGACAATACTGTATGCTTGTTACATTAGATTAAATTAGTTCCGAGAACGAAGAAACGACTTTCTTAATAAACCTCTTTGTTGCAGTAAAAAAGGAGTCTTAACTTTACCCCTGACTGCCCTGGTAAGCAGAGTTTGAACTTTGTTGGCCAACGAAGTAACAGGGGCAACACTTAGCCTCAAAGAGATGTCAGCACAACGGAAGGGGTCCGCTAGGACCGATGCCTGCCGGGGTCGCGGGAAAGTCCGAAAGGGATACCGTGGTTCCTGGCAACGTACAGGCAACTGAAGGAACACGGGTGGGTTTTAGTCAGTAAGAGTCTGTCATGGCCTCCCGCCTCCCGCCCTCCACGCAGAGCGGGAGAAGTTATTTGATAACTTCCCAAAACCAAAAAAAAGGGGCAACACTTAGCAAATAATTTTTACAATAGGTGCTTATGTATACTATAACTTTTAATATTATACATATGCACGTATTGTTAATAATTATGTACAAAGTGTTGCCCTGATACTGAAAAGCGTGGGTAAATACCTCCATGCCAGGTTATAAATTCATAACATCTATATAACAAAAAAAATCATCATCTATATCTAAAAATCAATTGCTGTGCATTAGTCTCACAAAAACTCGAAAATGGCTCGACCGATTTGAATGCTTTATTTTTGTTTTGTTTGTCTGTATTTTGTGGTAGTTTAGGAAAAAAGAAAATTAAGAAAAACCCAAACGAACAGTCGAAAAATCGATATCGAAATTTTGACAGGACAATGTCTGACGGGTCAGCTAGTTATGTATAAATTAAAGTCACTTTTTGTGTCCCTCTGTGTGATCGCATTGTTCATAAATAATGATCTAGATGCTCTGTCATGTCGTAAAAACCACGCGAAGCAGGAACGGGTATGGGTAGGAGCGCTAGTATGGGTATACAAGGGTTTGCCTTACTTAATGTACGATTAACAAAGAATAAAAGTTATAAAACTGAAACCCAACTACGACAAAAAAGTCAACTAAAAAGGTATAAACAAGACATCACAGACAGACAAATTAAAAATCCGGGGTCACACGTGTTAGGGCATTAATTGAAAATATTACGTGTGACTCCGGATTTTTAATTTGTCTGCCAAAATCATAACTGTTTTGCACAGGTCCATTCAAATCTGTGTGGTTCTTTCTTCAAAAGACCATTTCAGACACTAACAACCAAGATTATGTCTGTACTTTAAAAGATACTGCGACTTCTGAGTTTCTTTCGGCCTTTCTTCTCAGAGTTGTCAGATAGGAAACGCCGAACTCATCTAGCTTATTTTTTTTTTAATATAACTTGTAAAAGGCTTGTGCAGACCAGCGCGACTTGTCGCGCGTCGCGACACGAACAATACAATTTCTAAGAAAACTTCACAGTATAACAATAACCGATGTCGCGTCGCGCGACAAGTCGCGCTTGTCTGGCCAAGCCTAAAAGTGATTCCGATATTTACAGAATGAACAATTTAATTTCACTTCATTTCATTTGCTTCGCCATAGTCTGGCAAAGACAAAACACGATATCACACATTATCTGTATTCAATTAATTTGGCTTCGATGTTCAGCAGGCTGTAGATAATGTAGCTATTCACAACGTTAATTTACAATAGTTTGTTTCATTTTCCGGCTAATATATTATTAACGACCGAATTCATTTATGTAACAATAGAATTAACGAATGGTGAAAATGTTAATCTTCATTGAATTGTTTTATTATTGTTGCGCAATTTTGGAAAATTTATTTGCCGAACATACTCTTCATAATCATTATGGAAACAGTTATTATTGAATCAGGGTGAACAATTAACTGCAATTATGGATACAGGTTGAAAATACATATTACCTACCTACTGCAGTAATACACGCCTGCATACTTTTTTATAATTATCCTCTTTAGGTTTAAACCGTCTCATGGAATCTGTTTACAGCTTTATTTTATTACCGGTAATCAATTTTATTCGTATCTTTTAGAATTTCGAATGGTGCGGTCGAGGTGCAATTTTTTTTCTTACGACGGGTGTCATTGCAGAAAAATCTTGAGAAGGTACGATATTTTTTGAGAAAAATAAACAGAAATTGATTGATCCAGTGCTGGATATTGCCTACTTTTCACTATTTATTTTAAACATGTTCACTGTGAGTTGGTGATTAACGAACCTTGAACCTGTGTGGTTAAATGTGATCCTGTTTTGAACTGGGAACGCCCAGGATTTAATTATCCCCGTGCCGCATATACCCTAGAAGAGTTTATCTTCGCCAAACGGTGCAGGACACGTGACTAATCAGCTGGATTTCGGTTATCCACCACTGGGGTTAGCATCGTACTCCGCGAGTGGTTCGCAGAGAGCTTCGGGGTTGTGAGGAAATTGCGGCACGACTCTTCCATCGCCAATTCGTGCAGAGGATCGATTTCCGAAATTTTACATGTGTTTTAATTTATAGGGTATAGCTTAGCGCCATAATTTAGGGCTTAAAGCCGGTAAAGGACCAGTGTCGCTTTTACGGAGACAGCGCGCCACGCGCCCCAACCGTCAAGGCCCACTGCCCACCCAGCTGCACCCAGGCGACACTATGCGTGTCAATTTCGGGGCCAGCGGGGCTTGACGGTTGTGGGCGCTGGCACCAATTCGGCTGCGAGCTGTTTACCGGTTAACCTGGTGTCTAATGTAGGCGTTCTTTCGTACTGATTGCTATAAGAGACTGAGGGGCGTCGCGTTACCCATACTAGCCGGATATCTTTACAGGCTCAAGCGCACAAGTTTTACACGTACAGTATTTTTTTTCTTTTTCTTTTTAATCTATCGATCCCTGCAATTCCTATAAAGCGTTTTCATTATATTTTGATATTTGGTTTGTTTTTACGAAATTAAACGTGTTCATTTGACGGAATTCCATTTTTATTTCGCTTCACTACCTAGTAATATTGTATCTACTTATTTTGAATGTATTTCATGCATTATTAAAACTAACTCACTACCTCGTTGGTCTAGTGGACGCAAGCGCTGCTGCTGAGCATGCGGTCCTGGATGTGATTACCGAGTCGGGCAAAGTGTTATTGGGTTTTTTCATTAGGAACTTCTCAGTACCCTCCCGGAGTGTAGATTTGTGCCTGGTTGATGGAAATAGGTTCGCACCCTATTACATGGGGCTTAAACATAACTAGCGAAATGTGGGTGTACTTATACGTACACCTCTGCCTAACACTTCTGAAAATACGTAGGCGTGGTGATATATTATTAAAAAGACTCCTGCAGCTCGCCCTCGGATAAATTCAGTACGGTTTTCAAAAAAATGCTTTCTTTGTGCACAGCGTTGTTCTGACAGTGCGTTGAATTTGTGCAGAATAAAAGTTCCCGCAGACAGGCGTAAGTCGACGGTGCGATGCGATACTGGTAGCACAATTTCCATAAAGTTCTCATAGAAATTGTTCTACAAGAGTCGCGTCGCGCCTGTCTGTCTAAATTTCGAAAAACGAAAGAGTTTTTTCGAAATTAAATTTTAAGTCATGTAGTCTGTGTCTGCCAGTCAGATTCAGTGTACAGACTAGCTCCATTTATTTTTAGACTCAGTTTGACTGGAATAATCTTAACATTACCTCCCAAATGGTTCATATTCCCTCAATTTAATTTATATTTCATACGGTATACCGCTAGCCGGTTCAGACCGTCATACCGGTAGGTACTACCGGTACAAAGGAGTGCCGACCGGATGTTTGCGGGGCGGCCGCGCCACTGATTTCCGTTACAGCCCTCACTGTATAAACCTGTTTACAACATACACTGTTTCATTAATATGTGGCCAGTTTTGGTCGTTTTTGAAGTCTTACTGCATCTATTTTGATTTTAAGCAATCAATCTGCCTAGCCTTTTGCCAACTATATTGGCCAGTCTAACCGGATGCAGCTGAATACCAGTATTGTACATTGAGCGACTGCCTATCTGACCTCAACCCAGTAGCTGGGTAATATGATACCCCTTGGTAAGACTGGTTGTCATACTTTCGGGCTTCTGACGACCCGTAACGACTGTCAAAGATCCACGAATGACTGCCGGGACCAACGGCTTAACGTGCTTTCCGAGGCACGGAGGAGTCTCGGTATGTAAAGATGGTCACCCATCCACAGACTATCCCACAAGCGTAGCTTAACCTGATGGATTGACCTGTGCAGCAGTCATTACTTAAGCCACGAGCTCCATTTCACGCATTTTTATTTTAAGCATTTATTTTATGTTATTCAATATATATATAGTTTAAGTAACTATTTTCTAAAGAATAATTTTAAAAAGCTCATACCATAATTTCAAGATTAACAAGTCAAGACCCAATCAATATGCCTGCTGGGGCCGCGGGACAGTACGAAAGGGATACCGTGGCCCCTGGCAACGTACAGGCATCTTAAAGAACACGGGTGGGTATTAGTCAGTAAGAGTCTGACACGACCTCCCACTCCGCCCAGAGCGGGAGAAGTTATTTGATAATTTCCCACACTAAAAAGAAAAAAAAAAGACCCAATCAATCAACTCTGCCTATTGCAGTCACAACTAGGCCTCTCCTAGGCTGCTCCACAACACCCTGTCCTCCACCTTCCGCATCCAGTCTATCGTAGCCACCTTCTTAAATGGTCGTCGGCCCATCTAGCTTGGGGGCGTCTCACACAACGCTTGCCGGTACGCGGTCTCCACTCCAGGACTCGTCTGCTCCACCGGCCATCGGTCCTTCGTCAAACATGGCCAGCCCACTACCACTTCAGTTTGCTTACTCTGCAAGCTATGTCGGTAACTCCGGTTCTTTTCTGGATAAATTAATTCCTGATTTTATCCTTCAAAGAGACTAAGCTCGCTGAGTGACATTGAAGTCAAAACCCACGACTTACGATACTTAATAATGTGCGTATCTGGTGCAACCAGAATAGTTAAACTTACTAAGTATCAATCTTACTGATTAAAACAAATGTTTTCACCACTAGCCCTTGCCATCACAAAAAAGAAAGGGTTTCCTCTGTAAAAGACGCCAACACTGAACGTACAACCAGAGAAGTGACAGCCTAAGCAATCAGTCTAAAAGATAAATTGAATTGTTTCTAACTCAAGCCACTACAGCACAACATAAATCTACGCATCAACCAAGACATGAGTGACGTCACCACTTGACCTCTCTCTCGGGTCACCGACTAAATTAAGCTGTAAATCTAGTACACCCGATTCGACCATCTTGACCGTAAAGATGCCGCTCCACAGCAGCCCACAGCTGAGCTACGCACGCGTGGCACGCTTTGTATGAAATTGTTTAGACGGTTCCAAAAGTTTCTAATCTATCTTTTTCGTGTGGTTTCTTCGGAGTTTTTATGCCGCCTATGGGCCTCTGAATTGACTTCATATGCCGTTGAAAAATATCTCTGAGGCATGCATGTTTCCTCACGATGTTTTCCTTCACCATTTTTTTATCAAGTAATAGATATACATACAATACGCACATGAATCCGAAAAGTTAGAGGTGCGTGCCCTGGAATTGAACTTGAGACCTATGACTTGGCAGTCCGACGATCATAGTTCTAGACTATCACTGCTGTTTTACTAGGCTATCCCTGCTGTTTTAAGTTTCTGATGAAAGTCTAAAAAAAACCTGTTCTAGTTAAATTTCTTTCTTAATAACTCACTAAAGGGATGAAGTGACACGTTCTTCAGTATTTTGGTTTCAACTTTATGCTTCTCCAACAATTATTGTTTGTATAACATTATTAAATTGTAATACAATTGAAAAAACATCGGCGAAAATTGAGATTATAATACAATTAACCTCAATTGTCATATGAAAAATATATTTTTTTAATTATAATTTCAGGTATCGAAATAATCAAATCATGGCACTCGATTTTTAAGGGCGTACGATTACTGACCCGTTTGTTTAAATTTTCATCAAAAACTTTTGGAACAGACCATAGGTGGGTTCGTCCACTACGGTCCACGGCCACGCTACGAACGGATGTGAAGCTGACAAACAAATGAACCGCGGAGCTAACGTGGTAAACCTCTCTCGAGCACATCCTAGCCGTGGACGGCCAACTTTAACACACGTGGGTGCGACGGACAAGAGACGAGTTTAAAATGAGAACAAAGGGTAGTCTCGTATGTAGCCAGTTGTGTATGCATGTCGGTAACACGCACCCGTTGTTTTGTCTTAGGTATATTTAAGAGAGAATGGTAGTTTATTGTCAATACTTTTAGTGAACGTGCTGGAAGTAATTCTTGCATTGCATGCACGGTGAAGGGTAGTTTGGATTTTAGTGCTTTGTGCCAAAATTGGCGAGCAAGAAGACTTCAGAGGCCCTAGTGTGAGTTTTTTTAACCATCTTGACTTTACGCATCGGTCGCGTTCGGCGCTCCGATTGACCCTTCAGGCCAGTGAATTTAAAAGAAACTCACACTAGGGCTTCAGTACTGTAGACACTCCGCGAGTCTACTCCGAGAGGATATCAAATAAGACTTTTTGAGGTAAAACCGTTAACTAAATTATATTAAAGAATTCAATTATACATTTTTAATGTTCTATTCGCCCGCTTGACAGCCCGGGGGACTGTCTCCTCTTTTTTTTTCTATTCTTAATATAAACTAAATGTTTGTGTCTTTTAAGTGCCAACAATTTGAACACACTAAGTTCTTATTCCAAAACCATACAAAGTAAAGTCCTTACAGTACAATCGCTGAGGTCTTTATCCTACTGTTCATCAAATTGGTTCTCTAGTTGATATCTGGGGTTGAAGCCCCTTAAAGAGGACACAGCGTGTAGGTTTCCTCGTTTCAGCAATGTAGGTACAGTACACTATGGCTGGTTTCACAGCTGTCAGAGAGACCCGTACGGACGGGTCTCCCCGTACGGGTAACGCCCGCAGTGCTCTGAAACGAGGGAGTAGTACGATACGTTGTACGGGCTCTACCCGAAGCGGGTCGCGTACGGACCAATCCGCGTCGGGTGAAATAATTTTCTAGCGCCTCAAGGGCGTCTCCGTTCCGGGAGACCCGTACGGGCGGCCCATACGGGTCTCCCGAAAAGCTGTGAAACCAGCCTATAGGGTAGGCGCCACTGACGCGTGCACTCTGGACTTTCACCCTCATAGCTAGTGACACGAACCTATTCTGTTATTCTCAATGAGTGAGTTCACAATAATGCATTGTTTGTTATAAATTACAAAATCGAATTAAGTATAATAATAAGTTAGGATAAGAGTTTAAATAAGTACACTATCGCAATAGGTTACCCTGTAATGATAGATGTTAGTTGAAAAATAAATACAAATTGGCAAACATTTTATACTAACTGAGATTCACCTTTTCATTCATAAACGTCTTACAACCAAAATGGTGTCAATAGGTAGATAAACCCGAAATACGTCATTTCATTCACGCTAAATCAAAATATCATAACGAGCCTACAATGTTCCCACTGCTGGGCCTTAGGACACAGGCCTCCTCTTTGTGAGAGGAAGTCGGCCATGCACCCACCACGCATGCCTAGTGCGGGTTGTGGGATGGATGTCATAATAATGTTTTCGAATTTTTGGTTCTAGGACATACTTACCGGTTCCCTCACGATGCTTTTCATCGCCGTTTTGAGAGCAGTGGTGATGAAATTAAGTAAACAAAGTAAAGTCCCTGCCTGAGTTCGAAACCACGACCTTATAACTCGTGAGTCGGGCCATTAACTACACCGGGCCTCCACTGCTCTTATTATAAAATACTCCAAATCACACACTCAATCTAATATACCTACAACCAGTATGAATACTCTAAACTCGACCTAAGTTGCTAAATGTATATCCAGTTCGCTAACTAATTAATAGCTCTTAATGTTATCCCGACTCGAAACTTGGTCGGCCATAGTTCTACGGAGACCCGGTTGCTTTGTTTCAAGATAACGTTTCATTCAATGCTGGAACTTCAGTGACGTCATCTGGATGTCCAATGAAAGCGTTTCGTTAATTGTATAAGGTTTGAAGGCTGATTCATCCGGGTTAAAAATAGCGTTGTTATTATTTTATTGGAAGAATGGGGGCAAAAGGAGTATGTAAAGGCCATACACTGTACACATTGGACCACAGTTCTGGGCCAGCATGTTAAGGGCCAAAAACAGGGATGCCAACGGTAGCTGTATGCGTATTGATCATTCTGCATTGGCGTATGTATCGACAACAGCAACACTAAGTACTGTCCTTGCTGACGAATAACAACGAACAGAATAAGATGCCGAACGTGTGAACACTGTTTGCGGAGCGCGCCAAGATCCTTTGATGAGTGCACGAAAAACCGACACTATTCGGTTGGCCGGCCAATTTGGTCGGTTTTAAATAAATGCCCCTTTTCACAAACTACTTAGGGTCACCCTTTGGTAAACTCAACATTACCATATCACAAGCACTCTTACCATATTTTCAGAAATGGGTGTGACATTAATAAAAACAGATATAGTATCGTACTAAACAAAACAATAAAAATATTCCATTAATATTATAACTAACAATTTTTTTGTTGATGTGATCTTTCCTCTCGCTTTCCTGCAATCTGTGGGAGTGATTTCATGAAAAGGGACGCTGTGACGGAAGTGCGCGCTATTTGATTTGACCAATGAGCGCACGCGGTGCTAGAGTTGGCTGTCAGATGGTTGGTACTATCAGCCAAAATGTCAGATGTTACACATCGTATGCGACTACTGTAAAGCTCGCTGGTTTTTTCTATAGCAAACATTCTCATAAGAACAAGACTTATTAATATTATTATATTAATACGCGAAGCAAAAACTTTGTACCCCTTTTTACGAAAATTACGCGGACGGAGGAGTATGAAATTTGGCACAGTTAAAGTTTATATGGAGAAGGAGTGCAGAAAGCTAATATTTTTATAAAATATCCATTAGAAATAAATTAAATTAATATAAAAACATCACACACACTACCATGCATTTGACACAAGATACCTTCTACGGCTACCTTAGGATCATGACATTTGAATGAATTATGGTCGAATTTCGACCTCTGGGCGACCACTAAGCTACACACAAACTGCACACACTGCTGCACTAAGCTTTTGATTGCGTCGACCACGACATTCTACTAAACAAGTTAGAAGCTTATGGAATAAGGGGAAATGTACTCAAACTTATTAAATCATACCTCAGTAATCGTAAACAGTATACAGAAATAAATAGAATTTGCCCTAAGACGAAGAGTGAAAGAAAATACCGATCCGAAGAACGAATAATAAAATATGGTGTACCACAGGGCAGCGTCCTTGGGCCACCCCTTTTCTTAACTTATATCAACGATTTGCCACGACATGTTGATAATCCAATGGTGTTATTTGCCGATGACAGCACCGCGGTAGTAAAATGTAAACATCCAAATAGCTATGAACAGGACATAAATAAAACCCTGGAAGACATCGTACATTGGCTTGACAAAAACAACTTGATGATAAACTTAGCAAAAACTAACATAATGCACTTCCATCAACGCACAAATTTAAAAGAAGTATCGGTACACTACAATAAACAAAAAATTGACCAAGTTAAAGTAGCAAAATTTTTAGGGATTTACATTGACAGGCAACTAAATTGGCAACCACAAGCAGAGGAAATTTGCAAAAGGATGAATACAGCGGCATATGTCCTTTCAAAGTTGTCCAAGAAAGTTGACATTCAAACTACATTAGTAGCTTATCATGGTCTGGTTGCATCAGTTCTAAGATTTGGTATTATCTTCTGGGGCAATTGCAGCTCAAGGGAGTACATGTTCAAGGCGCAAAAACGTTGCATTAGAGCGATGTGTGGTTTGAAGACCACCGACAGTTGCGAACCAAAGTTTAAGTCCCTAAAAGTGCTCACATTTCCGTCATTGTATATTCTGGAAATGGCCATGTTTGTAAAGACCAATAAAAACCTTTTTCCGACGATGACAGAAACTAGAAAACGACCTGTCAGAAATCAATACAAAAATTTATTACAAATCGAGTCCTGTAACACAGCTTTAATGAAGAAAAGTGTTATTTGTATGGGTCCTACAATATACAATAAATTGCCAGATGTAATGAAAAACGATACAATTAAAATTTTTAAAAAGAAATTAGCAGCCTTCTTAACAGCAAAATGTTATTATTCGATAAATGATTTTTTAATGGACAAAACTTTTTAATCAGCATCGTGTAAAATAAATATAATTATTATTATCTTGAACATTAATACATTAACTTTTAATTTTATTCTAAAGTAACATTTTAATTTGACATTTTTCAATATTATTTAATGTATATGTATAATTGCAATAATTAACTGTGACATCTTAATTTGTAACAATTTTTATAATTTTTGCGTGCCTATTTCCAGGCAGAATGTACATGGCTCACTCCTTCCTATTCCACCTGTATTTAAATGTAACCTACATTCATTGCAAATAAATGATTTGATTTGATTTGATTTGATTTGACTAGTTTTGATAATTGTGTTCAAGTTGCTAACATAAACCGAAGAGACAATTCACGTTTTTGATGAACGTTCTCAACTTCTCATTCTAATAGCAGTGTGAATCTGTCAAGAATACCTCTGTGTTACCATTTTTTTTTTAAGTTTTAGACATTGTCATTGTCACACATAAACACACGTCTTTTTAAATTCCCATGGGAATAGGCAAAAACCACAAAACGCCACCTACTTCGACTCTAACATACTCTTTCTGCCTCGTTTTCGTCCATACATCATTCTGGTCATACACGCACGCCGGTTGCGAGCACTACGCACAGCCTGACCTTTCTGATGAACATAACCAATATGGTCACTATATATCCTCCTAGGGCGTCCCCTCCTCCCCAGCGATTCCACTCACATCTTCTTTGTAAATACCTTTTTCATGTCTCATACTTGGAAAGTACGCTTGAAGTTATCTGATCAGAGGGACGAAAATAGTAGTTTTCGTCCCGGGGAATAGATTTTCCCTGCCGTCAAAAATTATGCAAGCCGTGTCCATGCCAACTTTTTATACAGCTGCTCTGTTATATCGATGCGTAAAATTGTAATGAAAAAATATCATCGTCTCTTTTGTAACATGACTAAGTACTTATAATTTACTTTTCACTATTTTGATCGAAATATTATTATACACCTTTTTTCTTTTTTTTTTTTTTTTTATATATATAACGAAGTTGAAAGGAAAACTGTTTATTTAATATGAGGGGTAATATTTACCTTTTGTTAATCGCCAATCATTCATCCTCTCAACAAGACAAAACCATCTTAAGCATACTCTTTTAATTTTATGACATTGATTGCCGCTGTAATTAGATTGCGAATAGATTTTGTACGTTTTATAATACGGAAATTGATCTTTTGAAAATTAAATTGACTGAACAGACAGCTGTACTGCTGGCGAGTTTGTTGCGCCACTTCTCCTTCCCAGCTAAAGCACTAGGAAGTGGTGAAGGGCGGGAGTTCTTGGGGGACTGTCTTATGTAATTTTGACGTTGTAGTGCTGATCCTTAGCCTATTTTGAATAAATGACTTTTGAATTTTGAATTTTTAAGCGTAAACAACTAGACATCATTCACGTCTGTAAAAACCCGCTATCTTAAATTTAGTTTATCATCGCAAGATTTTCACTAAGTACTAAAAAGACAAGTTAAAATAATATCCGCTTCCAATAACGTGTCGTCGAGAAGTGTCACCCGATTTGATTTGCTACGCGCCTGTGTCCCATTTATCAATTATTTCTAAGAATAGGGACGTGTCCCTTATTGGCCGTAGGTGTACTAACACGCTAATGGTTTGCTAATGAACTTGCCTGTCACCGTATGCTTCCGATGTGTAATGTATACGGGTAAAGGTGACATTGCTGTTAGTCTTGTCAAATTTCTTTATTTTGAATGTTTTGTGACTGACTAACAAGACAACGCACAGCCTAAACTAATGGAAATTTAAGAAACATGGAGGAAATGTTAGATACTAAGGCCGAAGCGTCAGACGGAAACAAGTGACATGTGCGGGTGAAGCTTGACACAAGTCGCATCGCTCGAGGCCCCGAACGTGGGCGAGAAAGTGGATAAATCCACTCTTAAAACTGTTGTGGTTAAACCTATTGAAATTCAACCCTTGAACGGGTCTAACGGAAGATTGTCTTCGTCTTCGTCATTAACCTAGTAGTCCCATAATAGTAAGACTAATAGTAACTTAGTACCCAATTACTTGAATTACAACTACAATCCATGTATGGACTCTTAATTGTGTACCCCACTTACGAATTTATTCTTAGTATTGGGTACTAAATAGACCAATCCAATAAATGGCTAACGAATTGGTCTAGTCTCGAGGACCAATAACTTAAAAGGATATTAGGTAACGGTACCGATCGGCGATTAGTATTTACTAAACATTTATTTACAACGTTTATTTATAAATGAAGGGGCTCGTGGCTAGATGACAACAGAAACACGGGTCGATCGAAGGTTAATCTACGCTTGCTTAGAATAAATAAATGAGTAATAAAATAAATAAATATAAAAACTTGCATTTTTTTTTAAATAAATAGACGGATGGGATATAATTTAAATATTTAGTAATAAGCTTCCTCTCTCCTACTTACTTATTTAAAATTTTGCTGTGCCCGACAGGGTCCATAATTGTTTAATTTTATTAATTTCTACCACCTGTATGTGTACATTCTGGATTGCAATAAAGTTAAATTGAAATTGCCGCGTTACGTTCATGGATGGGTCACCATCCATTGCATATCGAGAGCCCTCCATGCCTCGGAAAGCTCGTTAAACCTATGGTCCCGGCTGTCCAAAAGCTTAAAAGTTTGACAACCAGTCTTGCCAACAGGTCTCGTGTTACCCAGAAACTGCGTTGTCGAGGTCAGATAGGCAGTCGCTCCATGTAAAATACTGGTATTATGCTGTATCCGGTTAGACTAGAAGCCGACCCCAACATACATAGTTAGGAAAAGGCTAGGCAGATTTATTTATAAACGTTGCTCAGAGTTGAGTAATGATTAACGTCTACTTATCCATTATAATCTTTAACGTTTAAAAGTCTATAACCTAACTTTAAGCAACGTTTGTAAATAAATTCCTTGGCATATGTAGAGGCAGAATAAAATTGGTTTTAACTTGCATTCTTAATTAACCCGTTTTTTTATTGAGAGAAGGTAAAAAAAAAAGTTATGCAGGCATAATAAAGTTGTGCCTTCAATATTAACTCGCAAATTACGTTAAAATCAGATAAAAATATGGTTTGAAAGTTATTCCACTTTGAATACATAATATAGGACCTGAAAAACACTGAAGGTAATATGGTTTCAAATAATGTCATCATCATCATTTGTAGATTTGTTCCACCCACTGCTGAGTATAGGCCTCCTCCCTTTTGTCCCATGATTTCCTGGTCTGTGCGAGTCTCAACTAGCACTCTTAATTTGGCTGTCCCATTTCGAAACCTAGTTAGGGATACTTTTTACAAAAATCGTTTTATTTCATATTCTCGCTAACCTATACTCAATTTGAAATAAGATTAGACATTTATATTTATTCATGCAAGTGGTACAAAGTATAATTGAAAGAGGTATGATATTATAAAGGTTGCCATGTTTGTAGTATTTGTCATAATGCTTAGTATGTTTGAAATTCTTTGGCTTACAGGTCATTCTATTTTATATTTTCTTTTTTGTAAATTTGTGAAGACATTGTAACTTATAACATCGCCTTGGATGAGTCTGTGAAGGTGTTATAATTGTGATTTGAATAAATAAATAAAAACAACAAATAAATAATTTAAACAAAACTTTTAATGCCATCCAAGGCATTAAAAGTAAAAAAATGGTTACAATACCAACTGTTTACTGCAGCTGCCATTTGTCATGCCACCAACGCAATAGAAGGGAAAATCGGTTGAACGGACTGTAAAAATGGTTTAGTTATCTTATTTCAAATGGAGTATAAGTAAGTCCCTACCAAATACAAAAGTATCAGCTTTGAAAATTGAAAAGTCACATAAAAGCAGATATATCTAAGCATCGATACCTAGTAAGTGCTCCGTTCACTGCCTGGTGACCACTTTAAAACCTAGTAAGTGATTTTAACCATTTCAAAACCTAGTGAGACTTGCTAGGTTTTAAATAAAAAATATAAAAATAAAAACTTTTCAAAGACTGGTGTACGTGCGTTTTTGTGTTCTCCTGTAAAATTTCGTTGTAAGTCCTTACTAAGTTTTGAAATGGGACAGCCAAACTACGTAACACACTTTCAATCACAATCTGAATGATTTTGAAGGATATTGTAAATCCATTGCTTCATATGTTCGAAAAAATTGTCTGCTCAAAAACGTAAATAACGCAATGATTGTTGTTGAACTGTCAAAATGAAAGCCATTGCTACTATAAGTTACGCAATTCTACCCAGTGGGTAACACGCGTCTTTGTTATAACTACGCCAAATTAAAGCATAATGTAGCAACACGACGCGACATCAGAGAGCGAAAATGAGCTGCGCGATGACTAGTGAGCTGTGCGGTGTGTGTGAACGGAGCGGTGCGATCATCAATTACATCTCTTACATTATGCAATTTCTCCGCTCCGTTCCGTTCAGCTAGGTACTAATTTGAAACCCCAAGATCTAGGTTATTCGGCGAATTTGCCAATTTCCCAGATTGAATTACTTAGTTCGATTTGAGGAAGCACGACCGATCGTCAATTTGTTTTCTGAAATAGAACACAGGTTGATGAACTATAATTATGGAACTTTGTATTCGACGTGGACTGGTTCAAATCTTAAACGTGGCTTCATTTAGGAATACCTACATTTTAGCACAAAGAATAAAAAAATTCTGTTCCCATATTTTTGTAAAGTCAAGGAAGAGATGTTTACGGCAAAATATAAATTATTTTACATTGCTATAATTGTATATACAGGGTAGCAGGTCGACGCGAAAATGGTTACCATGGATTCATTAAATGAATCTGAACACCCCGGCTTGAAATTATACGTTAAAAAAAAAAACAACGCAGGGGGGTTTCAGAATCATGTACTGAATCCATGGTAACAGTTTTCACGTCCTATATACCTACCTAAGATTTTTTTTATTTTATTCTGGAAATTAATTGAAGTAAACTTTTGCCAGGTACGGTTAGCAAAAACTTCTTTAACACAGTGGCTTTTGCATAATTTCTAAATTGAATTTAAATGGGTACGATTCCGATGTCGGGCAAAAGGGTATTTGGTTTTTCCATCGGTGATTTCTCAATAGCAGACCAGAATTTTATGCTGGGTTGATGAAAATAGGCTCGCCTCCTGTGACTTAAAAGTAACTGGCGAAATGTGGAACCCCTCGACCACACCCATCCGTGAAAACAGGCGTGATGGAATAAGAAAGAAAGAAATAAAAGAAAGAAAATTATTTTATTTGGGACACGCACAGGGAATACAAACATTTCTTTTCTCGTTTAATAAAATGAAATAAAAACACTCCTTTTCATTTTGTGATTAATAAGCAAACGATGCATCTGTTCCTATTTACTTAAAATGATTGTGCTCAATCATGATTTAAAGAACGCTCACCGAATTTTGGTGCTAACGGTACTATCGAGCAATTTCATATCTAAGCACCTTAAGGACTATTTTTGCTTGCAGCGCTCGGCCGCTACAGAAATGCACACGTATCTTAAGTTGGATAATTTTATAATTTTCTGAACAGTAGTTAAACAAATATCCATGCCTAGTTTGGCAAACAAATTTTCGTACTAAAAACTGTAATCAGACCCTCACTTAAAATAAACGGGCAATTTACTAAAACTCTTGTTAATTACTTTTTGTGATGACATTATTACGCATGTCTGTTTTATTTTATAACAGAGCTGTACAAAAGCACCTTTGTGCTAAATAGGGTAATCTTGAAAATGAGATATGTTTCAAATTATGAACATTAACAAAATGCTAATGGATCGTTTATGTCAAGTGCAGCCTGTAATTTGTAATTACGAACGATGTAGAACTGTTGACACATCAAGTTTAAACAATATAGAAACCACTTTATAACATAGAACAACAATATCATTTTACTACAGTATAAATAAGTAACAGTATTAAATCATTATAGAAAACGGCTGAAACGATGCGCTTCGAAATCTTAGTGTACATCAGTACGCAATAGTTAGGTTTAGTTAGGTTTAGTTATGTAATCTATGCCTATATTAACACTTACGATTAAGATCAGGAGGCTTCGAGGGTGTCAGGTTTTGCATTCCGTATGTCGGGGGATCTTACTCCTTCGTACATCAATGTATCCATGTCATACCACTAAAATAATAGTAAAGAATCCTTAAATAACACTATCAAAATGTACATAACAGCTTATTTGCCGATTTGACCGAAAAAGCTTGGTTGTCTTCTGCCAACCGCATGCCTCATTGCCTACCGTTATGCAAATGGCCGCCGCGCCATCGAGGCGCAACAAATCCCATGGTGCATCTGGGAAACTATGGTGTATCAATGTAGACTTAATGTGGATTATTAGGGTATCGAAATTATTATAATTACTCAAACAGTAAAAAGAGGAAATCACACCACACTATACACCACAGAGAACTAATAACATACTAAAACTGTACACGTAATTAAATATTATAGGTACTTACTTGTTTATATTGTCATTGTATTATGGTCTTAGATTATATATTATTATTATTTCTTAAATTTATGATATGCGCAAATACAGATATATATTTTTAATACATTTATGTATAATCACACACATTTCAGTTAAAATAATTACTAACCCGTTGAAATATCTCACGCAGGGGGACGTGAATACGTCATTCCATGGGTAATTGCTGAAAACCAGCGCTGTTGACATTAGGTTCGTCCGAATTCACAGTATTTCGCTGAGCAATGACCTGTTCTTGCACAGATGCGACGCACAGCATAATTTTTCTTATTATTTGTTACAAAAGTAGTAGTAACTCTGCTATCAGCATTTTGTTTTTGTGATGTTTTTGTTGACATTTGGTAATGTTGCAAGAGTATTACGCAATAATGTCTTTGGTCCGTGGCCATGACAGCAACCAATGAAAAATATTGTTTTCTTTTTATATTTTTATTTATTGGATGAACACGAGGCTTTTGGCTACTTTTGTAAATGTGTATTTTATGTGTTTTTATCTTTATATGTGCGTTTTGTTTGTGCAGAATAAACAATTTTTCTTTCTTTCTTTCTTTCTTCTTTCAATAGTATCGAGTGCCCGGCAGTTACGAGTTACTGACGTGGAAGGTTTATCTACCGAGCGGCCGTAGATAATTATTTCAAGGTCACTGCCGAGACATAATACTGTTACTTTTATACTGTGATTTAACACAAGCAACCCGCCCCTGTTTCGCACGGTTTTTGATTTGTGATGGTGGTCATTTAGAGGAAACCATTTTCAAAGATGGCTAAATCAAAAACTGAATTGTCACCGACATCCACCTATCGAGAAGCTTCCAATTTCTAAAGCCGTATCCAACTAAATTGATTGCGAGGTCCTCAGGTCCGCCATCGATTAAATTCGCACACTGTCTTGGATTCGACAGCCTATAATTATCGCCCATGTGCCGCCCGTATTTCGTTTATAAGTTCGTTCGGTAGGGGGAGACTAATTTTGTTTGATCACGACGCTTCGGGGTCGCTTTCTGTATAACACTGTATTTAAGATAGGTTGAAAGGTCAGATGTGATAAGACAAGAAAGGTTTGTAAAACAACATTTTGTTTCATGCTAAAGTGATCTTTCTGTACGGGAAATTGATTTTGAATTCTACTGTTAGTCTATATTCAGCATAAACATACTCAGCCCATAATGATCCCACTACTGGGACACAGGCCTCCTCTCGGTGAGAGGGAGTAGGCCGTAACCGCCACGCGAGCCCAGTGCGGGTTGGGGATGTCACATATCTTCGAATTCTTGGTACTAGGACATGCTGGTTTCCTCACGATGTTTTCCTTCACCATTTTGTTTCTATTTTCAGCATTGTTCTTGTTTCATAAAACGTTAAATGTACCTGGTACTTCAAAATACAAAATGGGTCGTTTTTGCTCAAGCTTTTGATTAATATTAATAAGCGTAATAATGGTTAACAGTTTGTGGTTGATTAAGCTAGAGTTACAAAAAACATTCAACTAGATTCAGGCGCTGAATTTATCTATCAGTTATTTTAAAATAACAAAAGGTCAACTTCTAAAAAACAGTTGCCATAAAACTAAACAGTTTTAAAATAACTAACTATCTAACAAACTTCAGAGATAACAACAGTAATGCCTGTTAATGCCTAGAAGCTTTTAAAATTCGGGTATTAAGTTCTGTTTACGTTAGTTAGTTTAGTTTTTATTTTCGCTTTTTATTTACGCGTTTTTATTTGCTATACTAGATTTCGAGGCTTTTTGTTGGTATATAGGCGTGTACTAGCTGACGTATGGCAAATAATTTAATTTTGTGTTTTGTATTGCGTAATGTAAATTATTTTGCATAATATTGTATAGAAGCAAGTTTTTCTAACTGAACAGACAGCTTGTGCTGTTGGGGAGTTTGTTGCGCAAGATTTTCTTCCCAGCTAAAGCACTAGAAAGTGGTGAAGGTGAAGGGTGGGCGTTTTGGGGGACTGTCTTATGTAATTTTTGACGTTCAAAAAGTCAGCCTAGTTTGAATAATGACTTTTGATTGATTGATTTGAGGTAGGAAAATCAATTTAAATTCCTTGGACTAATGGTCCTCACGTTCTAATTTATACTTCAACAATGCGGGTCTACATTCATTGAATTGCACAAACCTTGCATTCCCTTCATATTCTATGTCTTATTAACATATAGTTATATGAGCACCCACATTTTCCTATATTTTTCTTTGAGTGCGCTTTGATATTTTAATTTATATTCCATCTGTCACGTCAAATATGAAAATCTAATTGAATATTGAGTTTCTTAAGGATGATTCCTTCAATATATAGATCGTGAAATTCATATTTCTTACGTTTTTTTGCAAATTGCAAAATACATTTCAAAATGTCAAATGTCAAAATTGCAATTTGACGTATGTTGATCAAAATTCATTACGCGACAATTATGATAAAATAATTAGGTAGGTACTATCTACTCATTTGAAACATTGTGAAAATATTTATTTATTTAGCAGCACGGGTCGATCAAAGGTTAAGCTACGCTTGCCGTGGTTGGTTCATGGATGGGTGACCATCAATTACATATCGAGACCGTGCCTCGGAAAGCTTGTTAAGCCGTTGGTCCTGGCTGTCATTCGTAAATCTTTGACATTCGTCACACGTAGTCAGCACCCCAAAAGTCTGACAACCAGTCTTACCAAGGGCTATCGTGCTACATCCGGTTAGACGACGCCAACATAGCAGCAGCAGCTCATCAGATTCATTGACGGGGCGGATAAGTTTCTTTATTAAGGACGCTTAAATAAACTTTTTGAATGAAAAACCAAACCAAAATGAATGTAAAACGGCTTTCACCCAATGTTTTATTTAACAAAGGTTCCCTCAGTCACCCCGATACCCATTGCGCATGGCATGGCTAAATTAAAATGACAGCAGCTTTGAGTACGTATCTTTTGTAATAAGTAGAACAATTTCATTTAAATTGCTATGTATAACCATTTTATAATCTGTCAAATACAGGCCGGTTCATGGGTGCCTGCACAGCTATGATGCGCGTTGCTAGGCAACGAAAACAATGCATAAAAATAATAGGAGTGAAATACATCAGTATGTTTTATCGAAAAGAAAATATTTTCTATTGACACATTAAATGCCATTTTGATTTAAGTTAATTTTAGAAGGTGGAAGCGAGCTTCACCCGGATCCCTCAACAATGGGCTATCTTACCTCTAACTGCCGAAACATAACAATGCTGTTAACATTATTGTTATTACACTAAGTTAAGATGACACAGACAGACAGATCAGGTCTATAGATCGTTTTGATTTTCAACAATAAATATTGACAGAAATCGATAATGTTATGGTAGGTGCTTAAACTTTAAAGAAGTTTTACATTTTTTTTTATTAAAAGCAGTTTTTTTTTTTAACCTAACCAAACCTGGTGTCAAAGTTTTAAAGCCGCCCATGGGCCTCTGACTTGGCTTCACACGCCGTCTAGAAATATCTCTCAGGCAAGCCGGTTTCCTCACGATGTTTTCCTTCACCGATTTTCGCCATTACGCATTGATCCATTGGCCCATTGATTATAAAATTAAAATTACATTATAATTATGTGCCTGTCATCTGGACAGGTGACAGGTGACAATCCGGCAATCTGACAATTGTGTAAATTTTTCTTACATAGATTCCAGCTTTATTAGCATCTTTCATAAAAATCCGAAAATTATGCAATTTTTAGACAAATATGTCGCATTTTCAGTTGTATATATTTGGCCTTGATATTTATTTGGTAAGTATAGTAAACAGCACGTGTGTAGGTAATTGTTTTATATCAATCACATCTATTCACGTCATAAACAGACCAACTGATACAAATGTACTTATGCCTATCTAAACAGATATAAATTAATGTATAAACGGTCCTTAACCCACGCTACACCTACAATCGTAACGAAAACAGACCAAAACTTAACTATCAAAATGTTATCTACATTTAGAATAGAAATTACCGAATGTTTCCACAAAAATTAAAGTTCAGTCACATTCATTAGGCAACTGTCTGATTGACTATTTTGGTTTCGAATGTGTGCTTCCTTTTATTCTTCTTCGAAATTACTGATTGGATCTAATCTATAACTTTATCAACCTTTAGATTTCCTTCCGAAACGATTATTAGTATATACAGCATAACTTCGAAAACAATCGACACAATTCAAGGTGATGTTCTACCCATCAAATTTAGACAAATTTTACTATGGGAATTTTCGATCAATAAGTGCATTAATGATCGAATATGGGAATAATCGAATCCACAACAAAAATTTCGACCTTTCCATATTAAAGCACATACTTGATTTGTACATTATGTATATGGTCGTTTTTTTTTTTTGCAAAATTTGTTTGTCCCATACTGAAAGTTGTTTATATTTGATGTGTAGAACACCCCCTTAAATTTTGTCGAATATTTTCAAAGCCACCGAAAATTCGGCCATCATCCAAAGTTGACTCCGAAAACCAATAGGTATTATAGTACTCAGAAAAATCTTTATAATTTGGTAATTGGGCCATCGCGTAGTTATTAAATATTACAACTTGTTTAATCTAGATGTGTTCACATAACAAACAGTACGAGCTCTGCTTGGTTGAAAATAGAGAATGCGGCCACGTGCCAAAAGGCTCTTGTACAGCTATTAAGGGTCCGTGCACGAAAAAAACCCTTTTTCGTCAATAACTTATCTAATAATAGGAAAGCTTGAAATAATTGAAATATTAAGTCAGTGTTAGTATAAGAGTGCAGTTTTCGTGGTGCTAAACTATTCGTGTCAGTCAGAGCACCTGTTAATAGGTGCATCACTTTTGCACTCTCGAAAATATGGTTTATTTTGCCTTTGATTTACTTAATGAAGATGTATATTAATAAAATAAAATTTTGATTTTATTCTGACTAATGTTTTCTTTTTATATCGTTTGCTAAATAATAGGAAATATACATTACTGATAGGGTTTAAAAAAAAAAGTTTATTTCAACATTATTTTTCTACTATATTTTATATCGAAGTTGAAAAAATTAATTCAGCCACATGCAAGTAGACCATTTAATGATGTTTAAATGTTCAAAATTAAAAGTAGTTTCATGTAAGGTGATCAAAAAAAAATTATTCCATGAATACTTAACTTATTTGAAAAATAAGCAAAACAAAGAACTCGACTTTTCAAATCACAAATAGTTTTCTTTAAATTCTGTTTTCCTTTCTACAACTAATGAAAGTAAATGTTCCCCAAAAAAAGTAAACATAATATTATTCCAGCCAGTCATTTATTTCCTATTGTTCAAAAATTAAAAGAAAAATTAACCTCCTTTGTACAGAATACGAAAAAAGTTAAATTTTCCCGAAAAACTTATTGGCGGTAAACATTTTGGGGAAACATCCGACAGGCTGATTTGCAGATTTTTTTTTCGCGAACTCAATTTATTAACGGTTCCCTTTTTCGCTTGGGGTTAACAAGTTTTTGGGTAATTCCGAGCACTTATAAGAGTTTACGAAGAAATTGTTGTATAGAAAAGCCGGAAAGAACTTTTTGCCAGAATATTTGATTGAATTAAATTAAGCGAAAATCAGGAGTGATTCAGACTTTAGTCAGTAAGTAGATAGTGATTCTTCTTTAAATTGACAGCTGTCCTAAATATAATCTCTGACATACATTCTATTTTTTTTTTGGGTGTGAAATTTATTATCAAATAACTTCTCCCGCTCTGGGTAGAGCTAGGGCGTGTCAGATTCTTACTGACTAAAACCCACCCGTGTTCAGACTTTCCCGCGACCCACACTTGTGTGGATCTGAAAAGATACCAGAGTCGATAAGTTCCGATAAAAAAAAAATGGCATACAGGAAAATTAATGCTTTAACCATCCAATAGGACACTTGAATGATAATGTAAGTAAATAATCATGTAGGCCCATTTACAAGATGAAGTCTCTTACCCGTTGCATACAATACAATTTAAGAAAATTACTTGTTTACACGATGCAATTGTTATTGTTGCTTCAACTTATGGTCATGGTGGTGGTTCAACTCGTGGTGTTGATATAAATCAAGCGTTAGGTAGGAAGAACATTCGTATCATCACAAAAACAAAAGGCAACCGTTTTCCCATAACGCAATATCTCCAATAATGTCCCGTCATATTAACGCGCTCATACCGGCTAATCGGACGTAATCGGACGTAATCGTCGGCAAATTGCACCGACATCAAACACGAACGATCCATCGGATTAGTTAAACGCGAGGTTAATGTCTGCTGTAAACTGCGATCTTATCATTTCTATGATTTTTATATCGTTTGCAAATAAGATTGAGCTGTAGATATTTGTAGTAATGTGTCTATTTGTTTACAGGTTTTGTGAGACGGCGGCTTGAAACGTGCAGTCGACGCGAGCGATTCGCTTTAGCGCTCCGGGGAGAACATAGTTCAAATATTCATCAAAGAGTATTCATCGCTCAAAAAAAGTGCATGAGATCAATTTGTGGACTAAAACCTGATGACTCATGTCAACCAATATTTAGGAGACTTGGTTTGTTACCGTTACCGTCACTTTATATTTACGAAATATGTATGTTTGTAATGAAAAATAAACAATTATTTAAGACTGCAAATGATGTCAATCCTCGGAACAGACGAGATCCGTATAAACTTGTGTTGAATGATCTGCCTCGCCTAACTAAGTATAATAAAAACTGCCTAGCAATGTGTGTGCGCATGTATAATAAAATACCGAGGCAATTTAAAAACTTACATTCAAAATTGTTTAAAGTTCAATTTTACAAATGGATGCTCGAACATAGTTTTTATAGCTTAAAGGAATTTGTTGACAAAAAATTTTGATGTTCTATTCACTATTGATGGCTCCTTGTCTACTTGCTTAATTTTAAGTATTTTGCATGCTTTGTTAACCTAGCTAAACATGTTTGTGCTATATAGTATTATTTAACACCCCTTTATACCATGTTTTATGCAAATAAACATATTATTATTATTTTGGGGAGTGTTTTTTTTTCTCAGCTCTTAGGCTGGTTTTAGCTACATTTACGGGCCAAAGCCAAGTAAATGCAGCGTGTGGTGTGATTAAGATGAGGGTGTGTTTTCTTCCTCCAACTGCATGAATTTCCTAACTATTCTGCAGGTGTTTAAGATGGCAAATCTCAGGATATTGACGTGAAAAACGTTCATGCAGTTGTTGTCTGTACGTGGTCATGTCGGTCTCTAATTTAGTGATGTGTAGATAAGTTCGCATGATGAATAGGTTAACTTCTTTGCTCCATTTCATGCGGACTCTTGCTTTTCCAGCCTTGGTGGACGCGGGTAAGAAGGTAGATACCTCCCGCGCAACATTCAAGGTCGGAGTAGGTGAAACTGTATTAAAACTAGTTATGGGAGGTGACGATGGTATGGGTGAAGATGGTATTGATGGTGATGATGTTCTTGAAGGTGCGTACGATACTGTACTTGGACTATAAGGCTCTACAGGGGTGTCTGTCCTGTTTGTCAGTCTATCACCATCGTCGTCTTCGGCTGTAGCATCTTTGTCGGTGGGAGCCCGCCTGTTCAACTCCTCACCGCTGACGGTTCGCATGCTGAGACACCCAGCGTCAGCTCCAGGTGCGCCCCGGCGATTGCCCCCGGGCAGCGGTCCTATACGTTTTCTTTTTGAACGAGTCCCCATTTTGAGTGGGTTTCCAGAGCCACGTTAGCCACGCCAGTAATTTCTCATTCGTGTGTCCGCCCCCCACGTGATTAGATGGTCAATCAGGACGTGTGGTTGTTTAGGGGGCTTATTATTATTATTATTATTATTATTATTTGTATAAGGGACGTTCTGTTGATTCGGGTCAGAAATATGTGAGAATTTATACAAGTAGAGAGTAAAACCTAGTAAGCAATGAGTATAAAGCTAAAGCACCGGCAGTTTTCACCTCACATAATTAAAAATAAAAACAAACTTGTGTTAGTACAAACCCCTACTACAGAAATAAATATCATATAACAAATGAAGTAACAAATTCATAACAAGCTTCAAATTTCAAAGTGAATAACCCTTCAAGAACGCAAAAGGGAATCGATAGTACTTCTAATTCTAAGCGTATAAATGGCAATCTAAATTCTGTCAGTCCAAAACAGAATTTGGCTAGGAGTTTACCAATATCAGTAACGTCCATTAGTTTCTGTTAAGGTGCTCTCTCACCGGGGGCAATGGCCTGTAATGTAACGTTACAGATTCGATTTTGAGGATTACGTAATACTGCCTCCCTGACTGACGAGCATTTGTCTGTAATGTAACATTTCAGATTAGATTTGGAGCATTACGTAATATTGCCTCCCTAACTCACGAGCGGTCGTCTGTAACATAACATTTCAGATTAAATGTTACAGACATTGCACACTCCTCCCTCCCTCACTGTTGTAATGCTCGAATTGTATCATTCAGGTTGCGCACTATAATGCTCGGTTCGCCTCCCTCATTGATGAAATGCTCGAATTGTATCATTCAGGTTGCGCAATGTAATGCTCGGTTCTCCTTTCTCACTGATGAAATGCTCGAATTGTATCATTCAGGTTGCGCACTGTAATGCTCGGTTCTCCTCCCTCACTGATGAAATACTCGAATTGTATCATTCAGGTTATGCACTGTAATGCTCGGTTCTTCTGCCTCTCTAATGTAATGCTCTACTCTGAACGATCCTTTACGTGCAAGTATCACGGCACAAGTGACCCTTTGTTTACAGTCGATGCTTATGAACTGTTTTCATTCAAGCAGTGAAATTGGTCTGAGTTGTATGAAAACTAATCAGGAGGTGTTATCATTGATATTAAATCGACAAGATAAAGCGATAGATTATAGACAAACATAGCAATATGGTAAGCCTGATCGTTTCTGGTGAAGTATTACAATGTCAAGGTGACCCAATGATATTTTTTTGTAGAAACATTATATGTGTGTTGAACATGGCATATTTCTTTCTTAAACCTTAAAGACGATAAGTAGCAAGTTCAAAAAACGAATTGCTGATAAAATAATACTCCATCACGTAAAGTTGTGGACTAAAAACAAAAATACTACCTAATAAAGAAAACTTTATGTCAAACAAAGGAAATTGATGAGTAAAACGACTTTTCTTGAAAGAGGAAGGTACAAAATTGAAATTGTTTTTTTCAATAGAATCCGTCAGGAAAAAATTACCTTCAATACATACTCTTTTCCTGAGTATTAGGCATTTATAACACTTGAATAGTTTCTCAGTGATGCGTGGAAACCACCGTCACGGAATGAATGAACCTGGTTTTTATATAGTCCATACTAAGATCGGGTGTAAGTGGACGGTGAAGAGTTTGGGAAAGAAAAGGTTTCCTTTTTACCACAACTAATAACTATATATATTTTATCATTGAAGAAAATAGTTCGATTGCTATTGTGGATCTTGCATTTCAGGTACTAGTAATAGTAGTGATGAGTATACATAATATTAATGAGGTTCCTTACACGCTTTGCTTATACGAGGATGGTGACAGATTGAACGAGAAGAACCAGTCAGAAATTCTGGCGGGGGCTGACTACCATGAATCCATCAAACGTATGAACTTGTGTATTGTCTTGCCACACGATAGTTTGATCCGTAGCGGAAAAATAGAAAAATTGAGATCAAGATATAAAATACTACAAACATTAGTATAACATGATGTCGAATCATCATAAAATGTAACAACGAATCATAAAGGCCTCAAAATTGGCAACTGTTCCACATGCTCACATCATTTACATAACAACAACTTATGTAATATTTACACAACGCTATAGTCTGAATCACAATTAATACTGAGTGACGACATAGACAAGATGTCATTACTCCCTTCCCTTCAGTAGTAAATAACACAATGCCTGTTACATCTTAAAACTTCTTTAGATGACAGCATAGGACAATGCTGTGTGATAGAACTTTGAATAGGTCGACATCAATTAATATTTCAATGTGAGGGTCGTGTCTACATGATAACGGCCTCACGGGTCGATCGAAGATTAAAAGCTACGGTTGCCGCGGTCGAGTGACCATCGATTACATATCGAGACCCCGCCGTGCCACGAAAAGCTCGTTAAGCCGTCGGTTCCAGCTGTCATTAGTAAATCTGTGACGTTCGTTATGGATAGTCAGCAGCACAAGTCTTTTTTTTTTTTTTCATGATGGTAATTCATCAAATGACTTCTCCCGCTCTGGGCAGAGCGAGAGGGTGTGTCAGACTTTTACTGACTAAAACCCACCCGTGTTCCTTCCGTTGCCTGTGTGCCGGGACCGCGTTATCCCTTTCGGACAAACCCGCAACCCCAGCAGGCATTGGTCTTTCGACCCCGTTGGTTGGTGCTGACATCTCTTTGAGGCGCGCGTGGAACACAACGCGCCGTCGACTCGGGCCTGGTCCTTATCGGACGGCGAGCTGCCCATTGCTCACCGTCCGCAAGCCCGCGCCTACGGTGGCCGGAAGTCGGCTCTCGACTCCCGACGCCCGGGGCGTCTCCTGCGGCGACTAGGGCCGCGAGGGCGTGCAGCTTGCATCTCCCTCGCGCGTTCCGCCTCCTCCTTCGCGAACATAACTGCTTCGCAGAAGGAGGTGACGGCCTCCCATGCACTCTCGCTCTGAACCATGGCCTGAACCAGGGCCGGACGCGAGAGGTCGCCGCCGCCGATCACCTCCGTGAGGACACGGCGGTGCTCCGGCCAAGCCGGGCAGACCTCCACCGTATGCTCCACCGTGTCCTCCGGGCGATCCACACAGTGGTGACACCCGGGCGTTTCCTCCCGCCTTACGCGGAACAGGAACCTCCCGAAACAACCGTGTCCGGTGAGGACCTGCGTCAGGCGGAAGGTGAGGACGCCATGGCGCCTCTGAAGCCACTCCTCAAAGAGGGGACTTATCACCGCAATTGTGGCGTGCCCAAGCACAAAAGTCTGACAGCCAGTCTTATCAAGGGGTAAAGGCTTGTGCAGACCAACGCGACTTGTTGCGCAACGCGACACGAACAATACAATTTCTAAGAAAACTTCATAGTATAACAATAACCGGTGTCGCGTCGCGCAACAAGCCGCGCTGGTCTGTACAAGCCTTAAAGTGTCACCCAGTACAGTTATCGTCAAGTAAAATGGACATCCTAAAGTACTAGGCTATTGTAATGGCTAATGTACATTATTTAGCATAACTACTATTGTATAGAATCAAGTTTTTCTAACTGAACAGACAGCTGTGCTGCTGGGGAGTTTGGTGCGCCACTTCTTCTTCCCAGCTAAGCACTAGGAAGTGGTGAAGGGTGGCCGTTTTTGGGGGACTGTCTTATGTAATTTTGACGTTCGAAAAGTGCTGATTCTCAGCCTATTTTGAATAAATGACTTTTGAATTTCGAATTATTTTATAATTATAAGTGTAATTATTTCCCACTGCTGGGCAAAGGCCTCTTCTCATTAAAGAAAAAGAACGAGCTTTAATCACGATGCTTGTTTAAGGCGGATTGCGGATTCTGGACTTATATTAATTAAAAGTCCAGTACCCTAATTGCATAACACACGATTAATCAGAATCTGAATCGTTTTGAAACAAATTGCTAATCCATTGCTTCATATGTTCGAAACATTTTTCTGCTCAACAACGTTAATAACGCATTGAATATTGTTGAACTGTCAAAATGAAACAGATTAGTCGTAATCGTTTATGAAAATGTGTTGCGTAGTAGCCAAGTATTTTTTTATTTAAATTTTTCGCACTCTAAAAAGGTACAAAGGCGGACTTAATGCCTTAGGCATTTTTTACCAGTCAGCCAAGGGTGGAAAAAAGATTATATGACAGGTGTTCTGTTTGTTACCGGGATTAAAAGTACCCCAAAAGTATGCGTTTTACTCCAGGTTATCGGTGTGCCAAATTTCATCCAAATCCATTCCCCCGTTTTTGCGAAAATTCGAAACATATAGCCAGACAAACGGACAAAAAATTCAAAAACTTACAACATATTTTCGGCATCAGACTCGCATAGATAAATATATTTTTTTCAAAAATATTTAATTGTAGGTACTGATAAATATATGCTTCCTAAAAAAAAAAATTGCTAAAAACTGTGATAGGAAAATTGCCGTATCTTATCAAAATTATAATATTCAATAGACTTTGGTTTTGTTTTAATAGCAGATAAAAGGATACTCCTGACCATCTTAAAATAGCCTACCCCTTTTATACCCAAAGGAATATTTAAAGGCGACAAAGGGATTATGTTTTAAGGGAAATACCTTCACCAGAATAAATATTTATAGAACCACTTAAGAATAGCTGGCATCTTTCGTCAGACCCAAAAAAATGGGACGCCATTCATTGTTCGATCAGCATAAACAAATGCCAATCACTCTTAAACAATGTTTGTCATAATAAATCAAATAGTAAAGCCGGTTTCACAAAGATAAAAATAAAGATATATATTTATTGCCTAACTGTGTACATTCTGTTCTCATTTTAAATTAATTTTTGGTCTCAACATGCTTCCCATGTCGGATAAGCAATATTATTAAAAGGAATTGCAAATTATTATATAGTTAGATACCTACTAACATTATTTTTTCACACAAGACTCGTGCAGATTATAAAATACACGGTTTTTTTTGTGCTATAAACACATTTCCATGTAATGGTTAATAGCTGGCGGTAACTGATTGTATACACGAATGGCAGTAACATAGGTACTTTTATAATATAAACCGGAGCAACATCTTGCAACATTGTGGCATCTTAGATTGCCAAATGCTTTGAAGTCAATATTCACGAAGGCAAAACTGTGCATGCTTCTGGCGATATGCCTTATATTACCGGGGCTTGTATCTGCATCACAAGCATCCGAAAGAATTGTAGGTATATTTATTTTTACGTTAGAAAACAAATCTTTGAAAAAATCCGTTGGGTAGGTGTATTAAACTGTCTACCAATTTCAAAGTCATAAAAAAGTATTAAAAAAATAAAACCACGGGAGAGAAACAGTATGTAGTAAGATCGTAAAATGTTGTTTTTTTGAATCAGCCAACAAGACGACATGTGCCATATTTTGTAGCACCACAATTTACACAATGTTGCTCTGGTGTAAATCCAGCTTTACAACGCGGTCTTGGCTGTCGTCCAAATCCCACCACGTCTCGCAACTGACCTGACAGTATTGATTGCTATTTGATTGCTACTCCGAGATAAGGAAGCCTAATTTTGTTTTACGAGTATTTATAACTTGTACATAAGTGTGTAACTCAAACTGCTCACCATAATTTGGGATTTTACTAAATGTAATTGGTATGTGGGTAAGGTTCGTAACGGTTACGTTGGGTTTCGGACCTTCGTTATTTAAATTAGTTTTATTTACTTTAATAATTGTCTGGAATTTTCCATAAACATCATTATACCAAAGACAAACATAGAAGTCAAACAATTTCAGCGCATTCATTTGTTTTGTTTTGGTAAATTTAGAATCCAAGAGAAACATACGTAATTATTCTCTGACCCTTACCCCAATTTATTTGGGGTCAAGAAAAAACATACATACTCTGCGTTCACAATGTATTTGCCAAACATGTAAACAAACACGAATTTTCCACTTAGACAAACATGAAGTGTAAATAAAGTTGATTTTAGACCAACTGAAAAAGTCATGAAAAATATGAAGTTGTAGCGCAAACTGAACCTTATGTGTATTAAAACTCGTGTTTATGTACATTTTTGGCAAATGAATCGCGGACGCAGATTAGGTACATATATGTTTTGTTTCACTAGAAGATAGATAGAAAAACATAAATCAGCTGTTTCTCTCATCGTAAAACTCAATCGAAGGAAAAGGTTTACTAGCTCAAACGATAGGATGACATATTGGGCCCCATGACGATACGACAGAGCGACATACTCCAGCCCCATAACGGTGCTAGGCAACATACTGGGCCCCCATAACATTGCTAATCAAGTTACAGACGTTAACATGTCATTCGACACATCACAGGACAGGGCCGGAACATGGAACAAATTAATTAACTTCAAGATCAAAATAGACGTAGAGGAAAATCAAGGGGAAGAATTCTCGAAGCAAATTGGTGGTAGTTTCGCGTAATATGGCCGCTGTCTGTTGGGATTTTAAGATAATTAGAAGCAAATTGATTGCTGTTTGTCGTGATTTCTCTGATTTAATTTATAAAATGTATTACTTTAGTATCGAATTATAATATCCTCTGTGGCAACACTGTCAAAGTACAAATTATTATTACAACAATGTTTTAAAATGTATTTTCCTTATGGCAACTCAATGTATTATTTTACTTTGGCAACACACAGAAATGACGGTTATGATAATATCTTTATTTCTGGGTGGGGCAAAAGTTATCCAAAATGGAAAAATATAGTGCAGAGTCTGTCGTCATTGGATTGTGAAATAGTACAGTTGTGCTGATTAAAAGTATTACCAAGAAAAGAGTGTCTTCTTTACATGTTGATAAAACAACAAACAAACCTACTCAAGGTTGCTTCAAGTGTCCTTAATTGATTTTGTCTTAAGCGTTGTCTTATTCCCAAGCTCTGCTCGTAATGTTTGACTCTAATATTATGCACATACTCAACTACAAGTTAGCTTTAAGTTACCTCAAGCCGAGAAAGAAAACGTATCTAAGTGTGAATGAATAATGAAAATAGTAAAACATGTGTTTCTAGCTACATATACGCGCAGCTACGGACAGACGGAGAGATATTGCTTCTAATGATTTGTAAGGATGTTAATAGATGCTTTTCAATATCTAAGTAACGTCGATCTACTAAATTATTTATTTTAAACTAGCTTTCGCCCTTGGCTTCACCCGCGTGGAGGTCAGATATTTATAACCTTACGGGCAGGTACTACCAGGATAAAAAGTATCCTATATGTTAATCCAGGTTATAAACTATCTGTGTGCCAAATTTCATCCAAATCCGTTAAGCCGTTTTTGCGTGATTGAGTAACAAACATCCAAACATACAAACTTTCACATTTATAATATTAGTAGGAAGTAGGATACTAATGAATTATCAGCTTTACATCAGCAACATCGTATCAGTTACTACTAACAAACGGATGAACTTTTAAAATGAAACCCATTGCGATCAATTGTCAATTTATTTGTGTTACAATTACCCCGCTGATCACTAAGAAATAGCCTTCAATATAAAAATAAATATTTCACATCTTCACAATGACTTCAGCACTATATTTTGTGTTAATAGCTTATGTCTGACGTGTTCTCTAAAAATAGGTTTTATTTCTATTACTCAGCTTATGCTCTATAGAGTCTTAAAGGCTCTATATTATGGAACAAACATGTTTAGAAATATCATATTTTTTATGCTTATATATCTCTTTTATTTACTACTAGCATCTGCCCGCGACTTTCGCGTGAAATTTCTTGTTTTGACTTAAAATATTTGTTGTCCTTCTTCTCTTCTTTTTCGTGTGGTTAGTGACTAACCTGATGTCTGAGTTTTAAAGCCACCCATGGGCCTCTGACTTGGCTTCACATGCGGACGAGAAATATCTCTCACGCATGCCGATTTCCTCACCATGTTTTCCTTCACCGTTCATAAAATTAAAATAAATCCATTCGTAAATATTTCTATGACACTCGACAATACTGTACCTTCAGATTAGTGAAATAATTTTCGGAATCAGATCTGTAGTTCCGAAGATTCCCCCTACATATAAACTTTTATAAATATTATTAGTCTAGATTGATTTCAAATATAAACGAAAAATATCTGTTGCATGCTGTCTGTTTGTCAAATACGCAAAGCATTTCATAAAATTACGCTCGTATTCCCAAGGGTTAGGCCCCTCTCTGCATCGCTAAAATCGCGTGTTTGTCGCGTTTGCAACGTGCGACAGAAACGATGCAAACGCGCGGCTGTATCGATGCAAACACGCTACCGTTTCTGACGACATCGGGTGAACGAAGGGCACGAGAACGGATGGATGGGTGCTGGGGAATGTGCCCTGAAGCGCGACAGCATCACGATAGTAGCGATACAGAATCTGGGCGAAAATACACAGCCAGCGAAAGCATCGCGGCTGTATCGACACACATGCGCGACAGCATCGCTACTGCATCGCTACAAAAATTCGCTGTGAGCGCGGCCTCTTAGACAGAAGAGAGGGGGAGGGGGGCAAGCATTTTGATATCATCCCAGATACAAATGCAAAACCCAGGGCTGTTTCCAAGAAATTCATAGTGGAAAAGCCATGCATACATTAAAAGCATATTTCGCGGATTTCCAAGTAATTTGTCAGGCACATAATTGACATTCACGTTGCTAGCTGGCACTTTAGTATGATGTCACAAGTTATATATCATAGATATATAAAATGTATATATCTATTTTGTCGCTAGCTTTAATATAACGGAATATTGGACCGCGTTGATTAAATCATGGTTGTTATTAAATTGTCTAGGAAATTGTGCTTGTTTGTATGGAGTAAAAATGAAGGGGAACTAACATAATACATTAGAATAACTTCCGCCCGTGTGATCCCTTTATAAATTATAGCTTATGTTACTAGGTGATAACATAGCATTTTGGTGACAGAATTTTTAAAATCGGTCCATTAGTTTTTGAGTTTATTCATTACAATCCAAAATAATTTTAGTATTTATAATTTTAGTGTAGATACAAAGAAGGTTCAGTCGCCAACCAAATTCTCAAGTCTGTATACAAGCTGTAAGTAAAAAAACTGAAAATCTCATAAAGGGTAACTTTTTCATGGGACAAAATCAGAAAAAAAAATTATTACGATGTTGAAAACGACTGTATACTAGACTAGCTGGGGTTGTGCGCAGACCGCTGCGCACAACCCCAGCTAGTCTAGTATACAGTCGTTTTCAATATCGTAATAATTTTTAATAAAACTAATTAATAAAAATTAATTATATTATATTATTAATATTTTTTTTTTTTTTTATAAAACAGGTTTTGCAGTGCTTATAACTTTGACCTCACACTTAGTCAAAGTTATAAGCACTGCAAAACCTGTTTTCAAACAAGACAAAATTGTTCTGAATATGATAGATGAAATTAGTAGTTATTTGTAGAGTAGTGTGCAATATAGAACATAGACAGAACCAATAAACATATATTATATACCCTTAACTTTGAAAAATGTTAATAATATCTAAGCGTGGACTGAACCCGCATAGGTTTCACAAGCCAAACGTGTACTGACATATCAGACAATGCACTGGGAACTACGTACGTACAGAGACTATTTGTCAATGCGACATTTAGTAAGTCTTTTATTCAAATTAAGTTAAAAATCAGCACGTTAGAACGTCAAAATTACATAAGACAGTCCCCCAAAACGCCTGCGCTTCACCGTTTCCTAGTGCTTTAGCTGGGAAGAAGAAGTGGCGCAACAAACTCCCCAGCAGCACAGCTATATACTTAGTTAGAAGAACTTGATTCTAAATAACAGAATGCAAAGTAATTAACAAAACGCAATACATTACATAACATTATTTGCCATATGTCAGCTCGCACACGCCAATATACCAACAAATTGTTAAAGCAGAAATCAAAACAATGGAAAAGCAATTACGAGCTCAACTATACCTAGGTAGGTATCCAGCCTTGCTGTTACAGAACCTTTGTAGGTCAGATTGGCCTACATTAAGTCGGTATCCGAAAGATTATCTCTTACAATATTTCGCTGTCACTGATAGCTATCACTGTATTTTCACAGATGTCTTGTTCCACAGATGTGTGACGAAATACTTTATGAATATGTATACAGTATTTATTCTTTGACGTAACATCTGCAACAGATTTCCTTTTTCTGTTATTTACTTATGGAATTTAGAAATCGTTAGCTAGTGTATTATAAACGCGAAAGTAACTCTGTCCGTCTGTTACACGTCCATGCCTTAACATCTGAACGTATTTCGTGAAATTTGGGACAAAGGAAGACCATACCCTGAGTTCCACGAGAGCTAAGCCGTGGGAAAAAGCTAGTAACTATCATAAATGCTTCAATATTCATAAAGGTTTTTGAAAGATAAATGCAATAAAGATCTAGAAATAATAAATCCACATCAACATCATAAATAATAAAATATTCTCATTGTCTATCACTATCATGTCAGATTATGTGGTTCTTATTATCCAGAGTAATGTTCATTGTGTTCTAATAGTTAATACACAAGGCGTTTATGATATTGTAATAGAATTATCCATTGTCTGAGTCAAAGTTGCCTACTAAGTACGGCAGGCAAATAAGTAGCAGTATTATATCTCCGCAGTGATAATGATTACCTACGGCCACTCGGTAGATAAATCTTCCAAATCCGTGGTATCAGCCGCGCACTCGACACTGTTGCGTGCTGATACAATGAGATTTAGAAGCGCGTCGTTTCGGCCGTTTTCTATGCAGACATAATACTGTTACTTATTTATACTGTGGCCTTGGTATCACTTACGCTGGCCTAGAATAGCACCGAGTTTCAATAGAACAAGAGACCAATTTATACTGGTTTTTATACCACTGACTGTGCGTCAACTGTACTGTGCGTGCCTGAAGTTAACACACCGAATAGATAGGCTGCCTGTCATGCTAGATAAGAGAACTTCCGAAAAATGTTTTGAATTAATTATTAGCTAAATCTCAACCATCTCTTTCAAAGGAAATATGTCAATAAACTAGGCATTTGCAAACCAAAATCACGAGTGCTTATATTTGGGAAATGATTACGGGGTTAAATGAAATTAGCTAGCAAAACTCCGCAAAAGTGATGGGTTTCGATACTTATCTAAACACGATAAAATAAAATGTTTTGACGAGCTCTTATGTGATGTTACTAGATATATGAGTTGGGGAAAAACTTTTTGTTTTATCGTGAGTAGACATCGAAACCTTCACGTCTGTGAAGATTAAACAAAAAACAAAAAATTACAGGTATTTCAACAGTCTACCTGCGATTGATAACACAAAAAAAAATCATCACATTAATTTATTATTTATTTTCTCACATTTGGATGTCAGGCAGTGATAGCATAGTGGTGTGACCGTCAGACAGCCAAGTCATAGATCTCGAGTTCGAACCCAAGGCACGCACCTCAGACTTTTCGGATTCATGTGCGTATTGTTGCCTCAAAAACGGTGAAGGTAAGGAAACAAGCATGCCTGAAATATTTCTCGACGGCATGTGAAGCCAAGTCAGAGTCGCCCATGGGGGACTTTAAAACTCCGACACCAGGTTAGTCAGTAACCACACGAAAGGAAGAAGATCAATACCCATCATGGCTGCGGAGTTTCACTAGCTTATTTCATCTGATCCTGTATAATGAAGAAAATATAGTCACATTACAAAAAGTACAACAAATCACTTTTCGCTTACAGCTAATAAAAAAAAACGAAATGACCATAAAAAATTGCAAAGATCAATTAAAATTCAAAGCTCGTCGCTCTCAGGTTTAGCTATGGTTGCCGCGGGCGGTCCATGGATGGGTGACCATCTTCCATCGCCGTTGGTCCCGGCTGTCATTCGTAGATCTTTGACAGTCGTTATGGTTTGTCAGAAGCCCGAAAGTATGACAACCAGTCTTACCAAGGGGTATTACCCAGTAACTGGGTTGTGGAGGTCAGATAGGCAGTCGCTCCATGTAGAATACTGGTATTTAGCTGTATTCGGTAAGACTGTAAGCCGACTCCAACATAGTTGGGTAAAAGACTAGACAAATGAAAGGATGAATCAAAATCCAAAACACTGAAGACTGAATTCATCAAAAAATCTTATTAAATATTCGGCGTGCCATAAAAGGATATTTGCAGAAACCGTAGTTACCTAGTACCGACAGTTAAGACCCAGCAAGATAACGGTATCATGGATCAAAGTATTATAGGATTTACAGGTATCGTGTGTGCAATGTGAAATTAAACGTTAACATTTTAAGACCGTTGTTTACCGCATGTAGAGTGATACCTATGTAGTCGATGTGAATCTGTACGTCGTATTCAGGCTACTTTTAGTGAGATGAGTCAGAAATAAAGGATTTTTAGAGATAAAAGAGATAGGTACCTCTTTGTTTCTTAATTTCTCATACACACAGACATGTTGGTCTTAGGCTGTTACAAAAAATAACCAAAACAATGTAAAGCTGATATCAGACGCTTTACTTAAGTGAATGATTTTTTTATTTCATTCCTAGTTCAAACGACACCGACAAAATTACATAGAAATGAACGTTCATCTATCTGCTCATTTCATTTCAGTTTTCGATCATTCGGAGCGCCAGTGAAAGATGCCGAGGTGCCGAAATCCAACATCGTTGGATCGGTTCCCTAATGAATTTAGTTTTCACTTTTGATTCATTTTTTGTTGCAATGTTTTACTTTTGGTGAAAGCCAAACATGAACAAAAAGTGAAGTGTCGGCGAAACGAAACATGTTTTTTTTGTGAATTCATAATCTCTTATGAAATAAATAATTCATCTCTGCAAATGCATCTTCGGAAGGACTCTACTTCCAATTCATTGTTCATAAATATTTGTGAGTAAAGAATACAAAGATAAAGGTTACATTTTAAGAATTTGTTGTTTACCGCGTGTAGAGTGACATGTAGTTGATGTGAATCATGTAATTCTTACTTTGGCTACTTCTTTTGAGATGAGTCAGAAGTATAGGCTTTTTAGAGATGAAAGAGGTGATCTCTAATAAAGTCTGAATTTCTAACTCATACACACATACTTGTTTGTTGAAACAATGCTGGATCCCGCACCTTCAAAGTGCGGACCCGCGGATCCCGCAAATAAAAAATTTTGTGCAAAAACTTTCGCGTAAATCGGGATTAGCACGAGCGCGACGTTGCCGTTCCGCACAGCGTGCCGCGCCGGCGACTAGCGGACGGATGGCGGGCTGACGCTCGCCTATGAATATATCCTGAAGGTTCAGCCTACTACCATAGAAGCCGAGAGAGCATTTTCAGCATCAGGATATATTTGCAGTTCACTCAGAAGCAGGCTCGGAGATGATACAATAAATGCCATTTGCTTCCTAAGAGCGTATTTTCAAAAGTTATCACCATAAGTTAATATCATAGTAATAGCATCTAAGAGAAAGTTGTGACTTGATTAATATAAAACTGTTGTAAAATTAAACAAAACTATTAAACTATCCCAAACATCTTTAAAAGATGAATCTAAGAAAATAGATTACTAATAACTTATACTTAATTAATAGAAAAGAAATAATTTATGTTGCTTAATGTAAGAAATATTTAATAAAAGTTGATTTTTACACAAAAATCTATAGATTCAATTTGATTTTATAACATAATTTCAAAGATGCGGGATCCCGCGTGATCCCGCGCGGGATTGAGTAATCCCGCATATCAATCCCATGGGATTAAATGAGCTGCGGGATTGCAATCCCTAGACACAGGATCCCGTGTTAGTAATTGGAATTTTATTCTTCTAGTATGTAAATGTTTGTAAGCAGATGTTTCTCGGTGAACGACGTAAGGTCTCTATTTGTACGACAATATTGTCTCTGCGGTACGGTCTTGTAGCCCTAAAGCAGTTAAAATTTACGAAGCATGGCGTGCTATCATTCTGGAGTTTCGTTTCTCTAAGTTATGGTATTGAAGCGCTGAAGCTGCTGAAGTTGGAGTGTCGTCAAATAGAAGTAACGAATTCCTTACTTGGTAAAAGTCAACGTTATGTCTGTTAGTTAGCTTATAACTCCAGAATCCTAAGGTTTTGGTATATTTTTTGTAGATTTGTACCGCCTATATCAGTATCATGTAGGAAAAAAAGATGTTTAGCCGGAAATAATAGCCAAAATAAATTGCATCTACGTAAACGTTTGCAGGTTAATAAAAAACGAGATTTTAATATAATTCTAATAGAAAAAAAAGATGACGTACGCTTAAATCTTAACACAAAAAAAATCTTTTGAAATTTAAATAAGTTGGAATAGTGGTTATTATTTGTAAGTTTTGGGCATAGGTATAAAGAAAACAGTTTTTTAAATATTTTCTGCGCGTTTCTTGACATAAATAACATTTCAAAAAAAAGTTTATCCACGGTATAGTGAACATAGCGTTTCATTTTATATTTATTTTGCCGAGATTTGATAGGAAGGAATGATATTCAATTTATAAAGAAAATTAAAAAAAAAACATCTGTCTATTTGAGATACGACCAAACTACCGAACCGATGTTGAGGAATACCGCAAAAAGGCAATTTGGAAAAAGGACAGGGTTTTGCGTTCCGAAAAATTAAATCATTATGCATCTAATGTCGTGATGGCTTTCATACACGAGGTTGTGGGATCAAATCCGGGTAAGTACCTACCAATGTGACTTTTTCCGTTCTTATGTACTTTCTGAGTTTATCTTGGACATTACTGACATCGGTGAAGGAAAACATCGTAAGGAAACCTGGACTTATAATTAATATAAGTCTGAAATCACCAGCCCGTCTTGAGCAAGCGTGGTGATCAATGTTCATGTCTTCTCTATATAAAAACCCAGCAACCCTGCCGTGGGCCAATAATAGGCTGGAATTATTTATATTTATCATAATTATGTTTACATATCTCGGGACCATCGGTCCTTTGGAAGGTGTACGACCCGCTCCTAATAGGCGTGTGTAACATCTTCAACATCCGGACAAACCTATTGAGGTTTTTGTGATGTTTCTGTTTATATTTTATTTTATTCCTTAATTAATAAAAAAAAAAAAAAAAAAAAAAAAAAAAAAAAAAACTCTTTACGGGACTGACTCACTGATCCGGATCATTGAAGTGTTCCAAAAGATTGGTTCAGTAACAACGTTTCAAACGCATCATTTGAATCTGAATCATTACTTTGGCTCTATGCTCTTTCCGCGCGACCGTCGCTTGCGAGGCGACTGAGCAGCAGTGAGCGAGAGAGAAAAACTGAGACGCTGAGTTACGTTACTTTAGTCAGTACTACTGAACTGACTCGCAAGTCGCGAGTGAGCGCATGAGACATTACAATCTATTTAAGTCAGAAAGAGATACTAAATGAGATGTGTTTCACACATACTCTGACAGTTTTTCGTTGTCGTTATCCATTTTTATATCCCTTGAGTCGATGATTCAAATGATCCACATGAATAATATCAATGATCCGGATCATTTCAATGATCCAGATGCAAATGTTCCAATCGCAAAAATGATATACTTTGCCCACTTCTACCAACTAAACACTGCCGGCACAGACCAAGATTTCAGAGCGTGCAAGCCGGGCCACCACGACGTCAAAGTAGAGATACGGTGGTGAGGTCATTTATATTATAACTATACATCATATCTATAGATGACTTACATCACAGCTATAGTTTTATACCATAACTATGTTTTCCATATTAACGAGCATCTCTTTAACGTCTCACAAAATTAATAAAATCGACTAGTCCAATAAAACGAGCACGAAACCAGTAAATATTTTTGACATCAGTTTCTGAATCCCTCTCTTAAAAGTCTTAACTCAGTCCTAACAGTTTTACAGCGCAATAAAAACGTTTGCCTTCTTTCAGTAAACAACTCTGAACGCTTCTCATCCTATTTTCGTAGACATTTAGCCTCAGGACTTACACCATGTAATAATATTTTCTTTGAAGTTCTGCTCGTTGAAAATGCACACGGAAATTGAGGAAACTCGTGCTGTAATAGGGAGGGTAGGTTACGAGTACGGTTTGCTTGAGGGCACATGTATTGTATTTGGAATTAACAGCAAATCTAATATGATGTGACAGCTTTTGACTTAGTTTAGGGTTCCGTACCCGGAGGGTGCCAAACGGAGCCCTATTACCAAGCCTCCGCTGTCCGTTCGTAATTCCGTCTGTCTCTAAGCGGGCTGTATCTCATGAACCGTAATAGGTAGACAGTTGGAATTTTCGCAGGTTGTGTATTTGTATTGCCGCTGTAACAATACATAATAAAAATAAAATAAAGTTAAGAATTAAAGGGAAAAAACACGTTTCTTGTATACAAGAAACGTGTTTTTTGTAAAATAAAGTATTTAAAAGTGCGAGTTCGACTCGCACTTGCCGGTTTTTAACATTTTTGTAGACTGATTTTGAGATTAAAGATGAGCTGCATTAGCATTAGGGCGTACTACATGTTTTTGCACTTAAGCACAGGTGCCAGCACAGTATTAATCGGCACCTCGAATTTGTACTGAGAATATGTGCAGCAAGCGCGTTTACACGTAGCTGTTCTTTTCGAAATATAAATTCATTTCTATTTTATGAATGTGAGAACGCTGTAGGCTGAGTGGACTGTTACGTAGATTTGTTGACCATCTTCTCTTTTGTTAAGTACTTGGTAGGTACTTGTTGAAGGACCTACACTGTCCGCCTATGCCTAATAGCACTGTTATTAATTTGAAAATATTGTAAAAAATAATTATTTTTACAAGAGTAACCGTGGAGCTTCTTGCCGTTGCTTCTCCATAGGAAACGACCAATTGGAACCGTGCCGTGAACTAAAATATTTTGTTTTTAAATTGAATTTTTGAAAATGAACATGTTTGAAGCACTAGTAGGTATCGTATGCACTTATAGGTTCCTGTTGTGCAAAGTAGGCATAGTTTTGCTTTATTTTTGATATATATCGGCATATCAAAGTTCACAATCTTCTTTCTTCTTTTCGTGTGGTTAGAGTGACTAACGTGGTGTCAGAGTTTTAAAGCCGCCCATGGGCCTCTGACTTGGCTTCTCATGCCATCGAGAAATTTCTCTCAGGCATGGCCGGTTTCCTCACGATGTTTTCCTTCACCGTTTATGAAGCAAGTGATAATTATACAATACACACATGAATCCGAAGAGTCAGAGATGCATGCCTTGGGTTCGAACTCAAGACCTATGACTTAGCAGTCTGACGGTCACACCACTAGGCTATCACTGCTTTTACACAATTATTTAGTTATGTAGTTCACAATTATTTGTAGCGAAATCTTTTACTTATACAAACGGTACAAATGTCCTTATTTTAACATGCATATGGCGTAGACACGTTCCTCAATAAACATATAATTTTAATATCTGAATAACCTTGTACCTACTAAACTTATGTACCAACCATATCCAGGTGTCAAATCATAATTATCTCGCGTTAGATTACTATACTTTATACATTTTTGCTGCCATTCAAACATTGCTCATTCAAGTTATTATACAAATACATTATATATTTATATTCTTTTTCATGAATTACACACACACAACTGCTGAAGTTTATTATTGTAGGTAAGCCATTATGAACTTTACGCCTGATTTTATACTATGGCCAGAATACCCGCGAAACGTTGTTGCATAACTTTTTGATTAGTCGAGATTGTTTATTCATATTCTTTAAGGCACCTTTTTAGATCATGAGCTATCCAAAAAATATTTGGCCAAGGCCTTAATAGGGAGGCGTGAACATTGATTCGCTGTTACAATGTATAGTATATATAAGTATATATACTATAAATACTGAATCAGAATATACAAACCTCCTATGTAAATCTTATGAAAACCATATACCGCAATAGTACAGCAGCTTTAAAAATTAACACCACAGGACCATCCTTCTCTATTGAAAGAGGTGTCAAGCAAGGAGACCCGCTGTCCCCTAAGCTGTTCACTGCCACCCTTGAAGAGGTTTTTAAAAGTCTATCTAACACCTGGGTAGATAAAGGCATAGGCGTCGGCGAAAAAAGGTTGACAAACCTGCGTTTCACCGACGATATCGTTCTTTTTCATCTTCGGCAGCTGATTTAAGCGAAATGCTAAGTGACCTAAATAAGACGAGCCTCGAGATTGGACTTCGTATGAACATGTCAAAGACCAAACTCATGACAAACAGCGTCCAACGTAAACTGTATGTAGAGGGTGTGGAGGTTGCATATGTTCCAGAATACATCTACCTCGGCCAAATAGTCTAATTCCAGGCGAGACAAGAAAAATAAGTTGCTAGACGCACCGAAAACGCCTGGAAGAGCTATTGGTCGATGAAAAACCTCATGAAAAGCGACCTACCAATTTGCCATAAACGCAAATTAATGGACATGTGCATCCTCACATACGGCGCTCAAACCTGGTCTTTGACGGTTCAGCAGAGGTCCAAGCTTGAGATTTGCCAGCGAGTAATGGAGCGCAGCATTCTTGGAGTCAGATTAACGGACCGTGTTAGGAACACAGTGCTGCGCTCCAAAACACAAATCGCTGACGTCACCCAAAAAGCAGCCAAGCTTAAGTGGGACTGGGCCGGACACGTCTGCCGCATGTCGAATGAGTCATGGGCCAAAACTACCACGATGTGGGTCCCAAAAAACATCCGTCGACATCGAGGCAGACCCAAGAGAAGATGGCGAGACGAGCTTGACGCCTACATACAAGATTGGTCCACACTAGCTCCAGACAGAGGGGAGTGGAAATAAGAAAGGGAGGCCTTTGCCCTGCAGTGGGACAACATAGGCTGAAAATATTATATAACATTATGTTAGTCTAATTTAGTCGTGAATTTTAATTAAAGTAACACTAGCTTCTGCCCGCGACGGTATCCGTGTGAATTTCTTGTTTTAACATATAATGTATTCAATGACACTGCAATTCGGTAGCTTTAGATTAATGACAACATTTCAGGAATTGGATCAGTAGTTTCGAATTTTTTATAAAATTAAACTCACAAATACCTCCAATTATAATATTTTATGTATGGATAACTACAGATTTAGTTATAGTGTATGGTAAAAAAAAAGAAAGAAAGAAAATACATTTATTTAGCACAGGCTAAGAGGCACACAACACAACATAATTATTGCACTACAAATAAAAACCAAATTAAAAAAGAAAGAAAACAAATAAAAAGTGTGAAGTGCGTTCTAAGATATTAGCAGGAAAGTGTGCCTTGCGTCTGCGCCAAAAAGGCCTAGTTCAGTAAAAATGCCAGACAACTAGTGCCTGACGCTGGTTTTCAACTAGACCTGAATGATCAGCATTTTTATCTTTTATAGCCTAAAGTTAACTGAAAAATAAAAAGAGAAAGAAGATAAGATTTATGTCGTCCTTTCAGCTCCAGACTATTACGAGAGATCGTCAGAATAAGTCAATTGCACGCAGAGTACCTTCCAATAACTTGAACTTTATTTATGCTGAAAATCAATTTCAGATTTACCTTTGTAGTTTATGCTAGGATAGAGAAATACGTCATAGCATATTTCAATAATATAAGATTATTCACTGAATTTTAAAAAGACATTATTTTTTAACCTCAAAAAAATAAAATTGAGATTTTAGGTACTTAATTTGTTTCGTCGTTTCATAAATTATATGACAAAAGTTCACGACTATTTTGCTCGAAAATACAAGCAGAGGTGTATACGAGCCGTGACCGCCGACTCGTAAGCGACAAATAAAAGTATATCGTTTACGAAAAAAAATCGACATAAGCGTCCCTTATAAAGTTAGGGCAAATGAATAGGGATGTTGACAATAATTTTTTTGTTGACCATCAGACATATTATTTAAAAATATTGGACACGTATTTTTTGCTTTATCATATGAATTAACAATGGTTTAGATAAAACGCATGAAAGTTAACGAAGAAAGATTTTTTTTTTCCAAGTCAACATACCTATTGTTTATCAATTTGCCCACCAACTTAAAACTGTCCGTATTTTCAAATCACACTAGTCATTTTTTGACAGTTTTATGAAAATACTGTCATAATCAATTAGCCTATAAATGCTGTGACACAAGCCTCCTCTCTTCGAGAGGAAGTGGGCTGTAATCTACCACGCGAGCCCAGCGCGGGGTGGTAGATGTCACATATCTTCGAGTTTTTGAGTATAACACGGCAAATTGATATAGGGTATCAATTTGATAAATAATTAATGTCCCTGACTCTACCTAATAGGATCAAACCTCCTATATGAGATCGAGCTACTTAAATTTGTTCGGTGTCTAAAAATGTGAAATATATTTCGGTGGAACGTCACAAAATTCCATTTACTGTCACTTTTGACAGCTAAGGAGTCGGTTAGATTGGAATGTCAGTTAGTTACTCGTACCTAGATAATAATATCCGTGTTCTTATAACCCTGTCAAAAGCAAACCACCTGCCAATATTGTACAAGGTAGAGAGGTGCAGTATCACGTTTGTAAACGTGACATTCACTGAATGAAATATTCTAAGAAGTATTATGCCTTTTAGAACTTAAGGCCACAGTAGAGTAGCTACTTTTAGCAGCGGTGATTTTGCGACTGTATCGATGCATTTAGCTTATAAAAAGCGGCTAAATCACCGATCGCCGATGCTAAAAGTAGCTAGTCTGATGTGGCCCTTAACCAAGGCATCGCCTAAGTTAGCACTCAAAAAGTTAGTCATACCTTAATCCTTTGTGTTGCAGCAACTTTTAGGCCATGGTAGGTGTGTACAGTTAGAGAAATTAATTGCTTATCAAATTGACACACACGTCAATTTTCTGTGCCACTTCATACAACTGTCAAAGAATGAGAGTTCTAATTTGAATATACGGATCATTTAGGAGACCCTGACTTTACTAAAAAAGCAAAAGAAAAGAAAATATGTTTATTTGCGGTCAACGTGACACAAAGAAAGAACACAAAGAAAGAACACAAACACGAAAGTTGGGGGAAATATGCGTCACATCCACGCAAAATGGCCATCGCTCAGCATAATGCTACGACCCTATGCGAGACAGAGCCCCAGCTTTACTCTTAGGCAATTCTCCAAGTCATAGGTAGGTACATACCTTTCGAAACTGTAATAAAAACATGGCATAGAAGGCAAGAATTAATCCTATACTATTAAATGAGCAATATTTGTATTATAATATACACTTGAGAGCAATAAAATCGCACACGTTGACTTTTTGTTGTTAAAGCAGTTTTTTTCATAAATGTGAATACATATTAAAATAAAACTTACACTATTTGAATGTTTACTTCAGTACCTTTCTAATGATATCAAATACAGTGTAAAAAAAGTACCCATAGGGAGTTTTAGGGCACAAAACCCAACATACGGATAAAATTACCCAATTTAGCTTAACAAAGAATAAAAATAAAACTCAAAATGCTTGATCAAATTGTTTTTTAATAAGGTGTATTCCCTCCCCTAGCCTTGATTACAGCTCTTAATCGGTTTTTCATGGACCGTATTAATTTCACCATGAAATCTTGTGGTATGGCGTTCCACTCCTCTTCAATGGCAAGTTGAAGCTCTTGGAGGCGCGTAGGAGCAGGGCTTCTTGCTCGAACTCTTCTTTTTAGCTCATCCCAGACATGCTCAATCGGATTGAGATCAGGACTACGAGCTGGCCACTCCATCGCGGTGATTCCAACATCTTCCATGTAGTCGCAAACTGTTCTAGCGACATGCGGTCTGGCGTTGTCGTGCATTAAGAGAAAATCTTCTCCCATAAGCCACGCAAGCGGCCTCACATGTTCTTCGAGCACTTCTTCGACGTATCGTGCAGCCGTCAAACTTCTCGATCTCGGGCCGGTATTCGCCGTAGTGATGAATACAATGTCAGTTTTAGTGTCCAACATTATGCCACCCCAAAACATACACGATCCACCTCCAAAAGCCACACGTTCGCTTATGCAGCATTGTGAAAATCGCTCTGATGACCTTCTGTAGACCCTAGAGCGTCCATCATGACCATGTAAAGTCATTCTGCACTCATCAGAGAACATAACAGCCCGCCATTGGTCATACGTCCAATTTAAATGTTCCCTAGCAAATTGTAGCCGGGCTTGTCGGTGAGCTGTGGTCAATTTGGGACCATTTGCTGGGCGATGTGAAGTCATTCCTGCTTCACCTAGTCTTCTTCGAACTGTCCACCGACTTATACTGACATTGCGAACTTCTCGAAGCTGTTGTCCCAGTTGAACCGCGTTCAGTTGCCGATTTCTCAAAGACCTTGTCACAAGAAAGCGGTCATCACGCTCTGATGTTGTGCGTCGCCGGCCAGATCCTGGTCGCCGAATGTAGCCACCGGTCTCTTGGAACCTCTGGTATACACGACGAACAGAGTAGCGGCTCAAATTTAGCCGTCGAGCAACTTCACTTTGGTTATGGCCTGCTTCGAGCAAGGCAATAACTTGAGCGGCTTCTGCGGGCGTGGTATCCATATTTTTCCAGTAAATCCGTATGCTTCCAGTAGAGATGTTATCACGTTGACCTTCGGTATGCAACTGAATAAAAATTCCAATAAACTGACCTTTTTATACCTGCGGCTAAGGGTGCAAGTAGTGACAACGCAAACGCGTGAATTTGGGGAATTCGGTGTACGGTCGGTTTTTGTAAGTTACGTGAAGGTCAATGATTTTAATTTTATGTTTTTGTAAAGCTAAGCTTGTATGCTTTAATTTTGTCTAATGATTTTTACTCAATATCTTTCGATTTTAGAAAACAATCAGTAATAAACCAAATTACAAGGGGTGTGCGATTTTATTGCTCTCAAGTGTATATTAGTAATCACATTCTCGAAAGCAGCTCTAACGATTTCGATGAAAGTTGCAATACAGGGGTTTACGGGGGCGAAAAATCGATTTAGTTAGGTCTCATATCTGGGAAAGTTCGTTTTCTACCTATTTTTATCTGGCAGAGCTCCGTCTCCCAAAGTTTAGGACAAGATGGCTATCTTAGAATAATGACATGGCAGCATGGTATTAGTAAGTACTGTAGCGGCATCTACATCGCTACATGCGAACTACGCATCAAAGAGCTGACGTCACACAACATCCTGACGTCACAAATCCTGCATCGCGCAATAGAGTTTACCGCGTGATAGAAATATATACAAGCTTCCCGACTTCAACCTCTGGGCAGTTGCCCGCCAGACACGACACTCGTGTGGTCGAAGGATCCTCCTTTTCTATGGTGGATTACTGAACTTTACACCCTGTTGCTCATACCCCTAAAGTACCAACTATCATGGAAACATGGAATTAGTAAGTAGGTACCTACTATCATGGATGCATATAATTAGTATGTACTATACATGGAATTAGTATGAACTTTATTATAGTATTAAATGAGCATTATCTATTTTCACCAGAGCAGAGCTCGGTCTCCCAGGTACTCTTAAATTATGAACACGCAGTATTAACCGATCGTTGCAACTAATACTAATTACTTCTCCGTAAAAGAAGAGGCACTTACCCTCCACTAAGACAAATTACAGACCAATGCTCTTGTGCTAAATTACTGTAATTTACACCCGCGTTCAATGTGTCCTAGTTACGAACTACACCATGCAGTAAATCAGTTAAAGTGCGAGTTCATTTGGCATTGTTGTGTGAAATAAGTTGGGGCTATAGTTGGGTTATATTGCTCATTGAGATGTTGTGAACTCGATATTTGTTTGTGATTTATTTGAAACTAGCGACCCGCCCCTGTTCCGAACGGTTTTTATGACAAAACAACTAGATTTCTTTATTCTAGGTCAATTTAATTTTAATGTTCTATACATATACACCTTCCGGAATTAATTCTCTAAATGATGCTGGAAATCGGATCAAAATCTGTTGCGGAGTTTAAAAGAACAACGCGGTCACACAGACAGACGCGAAAAAACGACTATAACTTATAATATGTATAGATAATTGGTGATGGGTAATCTTTCAGTTAGCATCTTATTTCTTGTTCTTAATTTTTCCATTATTTTATTAATTTTGGAAAATAAATTATTAAAAAAAAATACCTACGATATTTTTGTCGGCAAATTAAAAAAAAATATGTACGTATACTATTAGATCAATAAAATAAAATATCTTGACTGTTTTCAACATCTATCATAACGTTCGGAAACCTGTCAGAAAAATGTTTTTAATAATGGCCCAGAGCCGGAACTGCCTCAGTAAAAATTATTACGGGCTCGCTCAATATCACGATGAAACCCAGATCTGTCATCAGTGAACTGTAAGTTTCCCTAAAGAATATTATGAATCTGTAATAATACGTAATAATGAATAATATGTGTATCGTGATACCATTTTCAAAATTATGGCTATGACTAGCAAGTTTATTAATTTTCATAATTATTTATTTACCCAAAAAAGAGTAAAAAGTAAAAGTTCCAATAATAAATTACTACTTTGTATAATTATAGTTTTACTAGCTGCACCCTGCGGTTTTTCCCGTCTCGATTCCATGGAAATATCGGGATGAAGTATCCTATGTCCTAATCCAGGTCAAGGTCTGTGCCAAATATCATCCAAATACGTTCAGCCATTTTAGTGTGAAAGCGTAACAAATAAACTCACTTTCGCATTTATAATATGTATTAGTTAGGATTAATAACTAGGAACCAGTCCCTGCTTCGCACGGTTTTTACGATTTGGAAAATCATAGAGAATTATCAATTTGATATTAATGTTTTAAAAACATTAACTTTTCGGAATAAATTATCTAAATGATAGTGAAAACCTCATCAAATTCCGTTGCGTAGTTTGGAAGAACACTTGACTCTTCTGTTTCGGGCTACAGCTCTAACTAACACCCGGTTTTTCAAAAGCTGATAAATTCAACTAACACTTTTTCATATCTCATATCAGATTGTTCTGCTCAGATTAGTTTGCTGAAATAATTGTTATTATTTCTCTATAATACAGCGTGTTAGTTGAATTTATCAGCTTTTCAAAATCTTTTACGTTATTTCAAACATTCCCAAGTGGATTTGAATCAGTACACTTTTACGTGACTAATAGAAAATCTCAGAAAAGATAGCAAAGGTCGTCCCAACTGCCTTATCTTTTATTCTCAAACAGCAGCTTATTTCATTTGCAGAATATTATCCGTTATCTTTCCATTCTTTTATCAATAGATATAAATGCGAGAAGAACTTCCAATTACGCCATGTTTGATGTGATGTGATGCGCTATCTATAAATGGAACGTTGTCACGTTTGAGTGTTGGCACTTCACTTTTTGGAACTGATATTAAAATATTGATAAAAAGATTCTGACGTTCATTTTTTTAAATTGCACATGCATGTATGTCGTGATACCAAGGTTAAGTATAAATAAAAGATAAAATGAGTACCTAAAAAACATTGAATAGAAAACGCGAATAATTTTTAGGACTGGTTTTACATTTTTTATGTGGGCGTAAATAAATAATCCTAAATGAGCATGCAAATGGGTAGTTACAGAAATAAACTGTGCATTTTAAATCAGACGCTCGTTGCTTTATGAAACCGTTTGTTTTTATGTATTTTTTTTATCTTATAATAAAACCTTTTCATCGCGCAGTTGCAAAGCAAATCGTATCTATTTGCAAACAACAACAAACAAACAACGTTTTTTTCAGCGACAAATTAATTTATTTTTCTTTCTTTCTTTTCAAAATGACTAATGAACCATCTTGTTAGCTTGATTTCCTTTGAAACTATTCTGTGAAAAACTGTTTTTATGTGTAGATATATTTAGTTACAATAAAAAGTAACCAGAAATTACCTTTATAATAATAGGTACTTATTTATGAAAATAAATCCCCGGCAGTGTCGATGTTTGAAACTTTTGAACTCAACTAACGATTTTTTTAAGAACAAAAGTATTATTTCGAGAAATTCGATTCAGTCATTGAAAAAAAATCCCCGTACTCAAGGTTATTATGTTTTGTTACAGCTACATACTATTTGTTATTTACCTATCTATTTGTATATTTTCAGAAAAAAATTATCATAATAAAACCGAACAGTAAAATTGTTAAAATGAAATAATGTGAACCAATAATTTTATATTTCCTTTTTCTCAATATTTAGAACCGTGTTAACAAATTCTACAAAAGATCACTATTTTTCTATTGTGACTAACACCGTAAAAGCTCATAGATTTAATCCTATCAATAAAAATATTTTTTACAACGGGAAATCAGTGACCCAGATATTCATATCAGGACTATCGATAATAATAATTGTATTAGTTACCTATATCGATAAACATTTATATTTACGGTAAATACATAGCATGGTAACCAGCTGCATAGTTTGTCTTTCACAAGATTTTCTTTCAGTACAGTGACGAGCATAAATATAACTACTATGAACAGCACGGCAATAATATCTGATTTAATGATTTATCCATTAATATCTATCCTCAAGCCGCAGCATAAATATCTGACAGTGAAGTTTGAAAGTAGAAATGACAACAATAATTTTAGTTTTGGCAACTGAGTCGATGTCGACTATTCTGCTAGTATCAATTACCCATAAAGTAGGCGCCATCTTATATTATGTTCTACTGCCTTTATTTTATTTTGGCCACAGTATGGTCTTCTTTTTCCATTATAAAAATAATCTAAATGGACCAACAGTGTATCTCGGTGTTCACCCACTTTCTTGACATTATCACCTTTCACTCAATCTTTCGCACTTATCTGTAATGTCCTATCCTAGGTACTTTTGCTTACTCTCTCCCTTTCTCTCTCTTTCCTTTTACTTAAGAACGTTTATCCTAAAAGTTGGCAACGTCGCAAATAGCTGTCAAATATTTATCTGTTTTGATTAATTTGGCAATATTACTGTATGGAAATATGAAATGTTTGCTAACCAATGAACTAAAATATCGATTATGGAATGCAATCATTAATATCGTAACACCGAATATTTAGTTTTAGATGTAAAAATAGTATTTCAAAACTTTCCAATGTTACAATATCAAATTCAATGTTTTATTTGCCACATTTCTTATTTCCATACAGTTATATTTCCAAATTAAACAAAAGAGCGAAATATTTGATACCTAGTTGCGACGTTGCCCACTTTCAGAATAAACGCTCTTAATACACCTTAATATATTATGCTAATGCTAATTATTATGCTTTATAAATACCTTTCTAATCACTCTAAATCATACTGATAGATCGATCCTACAAAACATTTTACATAGCTTAATCACAGAAAGTATGTCAGAAAAAGAACAGGCTAGAAAGTTTTATTTTCAGTCAGTTTAAGCCAGTAAGCTTTCAGGCTTAAATACTTGTTATAGGTATACAATTTCAGCCAATTTTTTAAGCCCTGTGGACTTTATTCCTTTAGTCGATGTTTCGTTAGTGATACCTCAACGACTCACTATTGATTTTCAGGACTAATTACTTACATAAGTTTAGGTAAGAAAATAACTAAGTGGACCTTTAACGATCGTACTTTTAAGTGTTCCTTAGTTGATTGCCAGATTAGTGGCACATAAAGTTAGATTGCAAAATAAAATATAATGTATATCTATTAAAATGTCAACTTAGACTAAAATATAATATTGTCAAATATAGGTATGATATAAAAAGAAATATAGAAAATTTTGATTTATAACTCTATCAAATGTGGGAATTGCACACAGAAAATGAGTCAAAGAAGATAAGTTAAAAAAACGTACAAAAAAAATCACCCGTTTTTCCGGATAAAACCACGATTCTCTTTGTATGTGGAAAATTCAAACAAGAGCGTTGATTACGACTTTAAAAAAATAAGTCTGTTGACGGTGAAACGAGCTTTGACTGCCATAATGACATTATGGAACTTACCGGTTCGAATCAGATTTTAGTCATTAAAACTTTCAAACTGTCCTTATTCTCCTGCTATGCGGAATTAAAATGACCGGTTTAGTATTACTAATTGTTAGAGGTTAGGTGACAGTTTGTACCAAATTGAGAAGTTAGTAAAGTTAAACGACGAAACTCGATCCATTTCGTTACCCTTTAACTTCAGTTTTGTTACGTTACAAGCCGTTTTCATTTATATTATAATTAAAAATAAATATTTGGTATTTCATTTCTGCGTAGTCCTTAGCGGCGGAGTCTTGGGGTTGAGATTTAGTAAGCGATAAGAGTAGAGTTTAAGGACCAAAATAAAAGGCTTATTTAGTCCTCGCTCCTTATTATCCAATTTTTTTTCATAATATACTTCGAACTTATAAGATTAGGTCCCTATATAGTAGGTTTTACGTAAGTTAGTTTTTTCCTGTTTATTAATTAATCAAAATATATTTTTTCACACATACAGTAAATAGTATGAAGTTACAACACAGTAAGTCACGATATTATAAAAAAATTGCTGTAACTTAGGAAAAATTTTGATGAGCATAATACCATCTTTAGAACCTTTACTCATTTTAAAATGTAAAACAAAAAAAAAAAAAAATTGCATTGAAATAAATTGGTAATAATTCCAAAAAAAACTTTAAATAAATCTTCAAATATTAAAAAAATAAGTTCACAAACCTTTACGAGGCGAATTGATCGTTCTGAGGGACGCACTGAAACACGCGCAAACTGCCACAAACAACAAAAGTTCAGTTCTCTATGGCAACTAATTTCCACAGTCCATATTTTATTCAAAACAATCACGAAGAAAAACTAACGCGACGTCAATAAAACAAAACTAAAAGAATGCACTTTTTTAAATCTGTCAAAGTTATTTGAAATTCGAACGAACAAGAACAGTCTCAATATTCATGTGGAAAATATTTTATAAACGTTGTCTTTTTTAGTTATTTGGTTTGGCTGTGGAAAACTGCTTACAGCCAAGTTTTGCTGTTTATCGTGTTGTTGACGGCTGATACCGGTACAGAGGTTCGCATCGGACGCTGGCTGTATACAGACTGAAGTTAACGTAGCGAACGCTCGCCTACGCTGTCCGTCGTAGCCTACGTTCTTATTTTGAAAATATAAGCCGTAAAGATGAGTTTACACTTCTTTATTAGTTGCCAGACTTTATTAATATTAAGAATTAGTATCGTCTTGAATAAAACCTCTTTAGATGAAATTATGCGAGAAAAAGTTAGATATGTATTTTTATGTAACGTCTTTGATAAAATATTAACTGCTTTGCAGGCTCCATTCTGTAATGTTATTGTCGGGAAACTTAACTCGCAAATTCTCATGCAAACATAGTAGAATCGCTAATAATATATTCGATATGATAATGTTATTCAAACTTGCCTACCGTTACAGAAATTCCAGACACGGCGTTTCGAGATCTTGGCTCCTTGCCAAATTCAACATTAACGTAGTAAAAAGAAATAATTTTTCATACCTACTCAAAACTGAGAGTTATCAAGTTAATCAATCATGGAAAGATTCGAAGCAGTTGTTTGCGAGTTTTGATTGAAATAGTTTAATGCGGTTCAATAAATTCATGGCGGAAGCAGACTGTAATTTGGGAGATTATTTAAATTATATGAGTATCTTTAATAGCGGTCTAAGATTGCCAATATTGAAATCCTAATCCTAACTAATATTATAAATGCGAAAGTGAGTTTGTTGGTTTTTTTTTATTTGTTTTTTTGTTTGTTATGCTGCGGCCGCATCTGCGTCTATTGTGACGAAGCTTCGCACAGTGATACGATACACGCAGATGTGACCAACTATTATCGGTTATCGTCGTGCTGGTTCAGGCTGCGTAGCACTTATCGCCCTGGTAATAAACGTGGCGAAGCCGCTAATGTGTCCACCGCATTAGCGCGATAACTTTTTAGCGAGCAAAACATATGAAACTTCGGAACGCATTGCTTTGTCACGATAGACGCAGATGCGGCCGCGCAGCATTACGCTTTCACGCTAAAACGGCTAAACGGATTTAGATGAAATATGGCACATAGGTAGACCATGACCTGGAGAAGGACTACGATAGGCTAGTTTTCATGCTGGATCGTAGACGAAGTCACGGCTAACAGGTAGTTCTAGATAATTTGCTAGCAATCTATACAAATAAAATGCTTTGTCCTGAATGACTGACTGACAGATCAACGCACAGCCTAAACTGCTGATCGTAGAGACCTAAAACTTGGAGGGTGTGTTCTTTGTATGACGTAGGCATCCGATAAGAAAGGATTTTCCGAAATTCTACCCCGAAGGGGGTGAAAAAGGGGGGCAAAGTTTGTATGGGACAACGTGATTCCTTGGTCCAATCTACTTCAAATTTTGCATAAACATTCTTTAACAGAATTGATGGAAGACATGTTTCGTATTTTATTGAAATTCATTCCCTAATGGGGATAAAAAGGGGTAGAAAGTTATTTTGTGGGTGATTTGCTTTGAAATTGATATCAATGCTCCTTAGTGCTTTTGATTTAAATTACATTTTATTTTGACGTATGTTTGAAAACTTAATCCGATTTTATTCAAAAAAGGTTGAACTCACATAAGAGCTTGGTGCAATGCAAATACTCTTTAAAATTGAAATATCTTTGATATTTAAGTAGGTAGTACTCGTAGTTTGTCTTGGAAGTTTAATTTAGTGTGTATTGTTTTTCGCAATCTTCTTATATTCATAAATTTGACTGTGTCTATTTTTTTTAATGAGAGCAGAGTTGGTTAACATCAATGGGAAATTAATAAACCTTACTATTGTACCCATAATGGGGGATGGCGCATGCCTTTTACGTACACTTTCTTATTTGATGTACGGCACACAAGATCGCTCAATGGATATTCGTAAAGAAATTGTGCTTAAAAATCCTATTAGAACCATTTTCGACTTCTACGCGGGCGAAGTCGCGGGCAAATGCTAGTATCTAATAGGTAGGTAGGTAGTACTCTATAACAAGTTGACTGTTTCATTGGTTTAGTGATCACGAACAATTTGAGATTTCGGTCTGGGTTCGACTCAGCTTATGCAAATAGTTTTTGGGTGTTCCCAAGATTTTTACTTTGTAAATTAGGCTCATACGATATTATATGGTACTTGAAATCTAACTTGCAAAATATGTATGAACTAGACACCCTTGACTAAACCCTTGGGGAATGCAAGCTAATGTAACGTTACATACAGTTATGGAAATTAAGAGCGTTTATTCTGAAGGTTGGCAACGTCGCAAATAGATGTCAAATATTTCACTGTTTTGATTAATTTAGCAATATTACTGTGTGGAAATAAAAAATGTGGCTAACTAGCGAACTAGTATAGTGATTATGAAATGCAATCATTAATATCGTAACACCGAATGTTTAGTTTTACATGTAAAAAAACTATTTGGAAACTTTCCAAATGCGTTTTTTACACCTAAAATGGGTAAGACATCAAATTCAATGTTATAATTGCAATTCATTATTTATATTCTAGTTGTTGTTCGCTAGTTAGCCACATTTCTTATTTCTATTCAGTAATATTGATATATGAATCAAAACAGGTAAATATTAGACAGGTATTTCCGACGTTGCCAAGTTTCAGGATAAACCCTCTTAATTGTTTATGACTCACTGCATCAATTTGCTGTATTATGCAATATGTAAAAATCCTGTCCTAACCGAAATACCGGGTACATAGGTACTGCAATAACATTACCAAAAAGTAATAAAAAATCTTATTAATAAAGAAAATTAAAAAAGTTATTGCTGTTTAAAATTCACATTTTTAGTACCAAAAATTTGCAAATTTTCAATAAGGGTCATACGTTATGACTTTTAGACATCCGCTAAACGACGGCTGCCCGCGCCCCATGTAATAAACCCGTAAAATACCGCATTGAACAAAAATGTAGCGAATTTGTTAAATTCTTTTTTCCTGAATAAATTGACTCACAGTGGGTTTTTTTTACATGTTGTATCGTCATATTTCGACATCAGTATAGTTCGTTTATTGCTGATCACACATAAAATTAAGTAGGTTCACACTATCCTAATATTAGCAACAACGACTTAAAAACTATGTTAGTTAAACTTACATAATAACCTAACAACGCTAATAACTGCAAGTACCCAGTGCCTATTAAAGGGGCTGTCCACCTTATCATACAATGTTTTAGGATACTGTTGTAGGTTCCGCGCAACCCTCCCATTATTGACGCCGCGCACCTTCTCGTTCTGGCATGAAAATCGTCAACATGGGTTTCCGCGAACATCTGCGAAGCGTTACAGAAGCGCGGAAGCCCCATCAACATCTTAAATCCATTAATATACTGAACGCGCAGGACGTTGTAGGCCCTCTGCGTATACTTCACCCCTAAGTTGCACGCGTAAAACTTATGCAAAATGTCTCTAACGAACTGTTCTATTTATACTTACGCAGATGATACGGCCTTTTTTCTTCACGGTAGTGACTGGCCTAAAACAGTAAAATTCGCGGAACTTGCTCTAAACTCAGTGATGAAATGGCTTTCAAATAACATCCTAACCTTAAATCTTAAGAAAACAGTGTACTAACCTTTCTCCTTACTATCCACCAACCTCCCTCCACCGGATTCAATGGTGCTTAGAGCTCATACTTGCTCACGCGGTCTATCCTCCTCACATAAACAACACACAACACATGCGGTTGTCCACAACGCACAAGGTGTGAGTCTGTTAAGTATCTTGGAGTCTATGTAGATAGTTCTTTGAGCTGGAAACCTCACCTTAACAATCTCATATCGCGAGTCTGCAAGTGTATATTTATTATTTATTAAAGCTAAGGCACTCCGCGGACTACCGTACGATTGAAACTGTTTATTATGCCATGTGTCAAAGTATAATAAACTACTGCATCACAGTGTGGGGTAGGACTCCCAAGACAACCTTACTGCCTCTGGAACGAGCACAGAGAGCTGTCCTCAAGGTTATGACCTCGAAGCCGTTTAGATATCCCACCGCGGCTCTCTACACCGAATGTCAGGTCCTCACTGTGAGACAGCTTTTTGTTCTTGGCACTATTCTGCGCAAACATCCCTCTGTGGTATACAAGCTGCAACCGAATGCTGCAAAAATCGTAGATACTTCGAAGTATGCTTAACTCGCGGATGCAGAACGGCCCTTGCTCAGCGTCATTATGATATTCTGTCCAACCATTTATATAATAAAATAAATAAACTGTGCACCATTGCTCCCATGTGTCTAAATGAATGTAAGACCAAGGTCACAAAGTGGCTATTGACACTAAGTTACGATAAGACTGAAGATTTACTACATGTATCAATCGCATAACCTAATGTACCTAATGTAGTTAATAAAGCTATATACGTATATTTATAGTTTGTTGTTATATACAGATTTACATAAACACAAGTTTTTCACCATATTTATCTCTCAATACATACACATACCCCCACATAGGTACTTTAATAGGCACTCTTTCCCTTCGTTGTGACGCTGCATAGTGTTTTAAATAAGTGTTTTTTGTACAACTGAAGGTAATTTTTATTTTATTTTTTTCTGTTTTTGCCACCGACTTCCGAATATTTTAGTGGAAGTCGGTTGTTTATTTTGTGGAAACGTTTTTATAATCGCCTTATAAACAGGGAGACAAAATATAAATACTTATTATGATGTCCAACAGCTTACCCTGCCATCTGACGCGAAGTAATAAACAAAATAAAAGTAATAGTAAAAAAAAAAAAAAGTTGGGCAGTAGGCCTTACCTTTTTCGGGGTTCGGTGATGTTAAGGTATATCCCTTCACATCACCGAACCGCCAACGCCCTACGCTTCCTGTCCAAATCTGCATCATCAGAAAAGTCCCCCATGACCATTGTACCCATTTCATACAACTTTCAAAGAAAGATATCTATTTGTGATTTGAATATAAGGACGATCTATGTTTCTAACTTTATGGGTAACTATAGTTTAGAGCTGTTTGGGGTCAAAACGCTCGGGTCATGGGGCAAGTGCGCGTCTCCATTTTAAGGAAATTTTTCGGCTACTGGTCAGCACTTCACGTGAACAGAGGGCTGGCTCGTTCTTTGGCCAAAGAATTACCACTGGCATTCTTCTGCACGCGTAGTATGACAACCATAGAAACGGGTTTTGTCGACGGAAGACTAGACAAAATGACAGATTGTGATTAAACAATCTTAGCTGTTGACGGAAGAATCGCCAAATTTATAGGTAAACATCTATCATTTTGTCTATTCTTCCGTCGACAAAACCCATTTCAATTGTGGTCATGCTGGATACGTTTCCGTTTTATCAAATAGAGGATTACTTCGACGCCTATGTGTCCTTTTATTTTTGTACATATTTGTACAGTTAGTTTTTTAATGTAGCAAAATAGTTAGTTGTATAGTAATTTATTTATGCATTAGCCATCAATTAGTTGGTATTAAATTTGATAAACAGCAACAAATCAGAGAAAATTTTACTAAGTGACTGGGTATTTTCAGTAGCCTAACCCACTTACAGAAATACCTACCCGTATAATTTTCAGTACCACTCCCTCTCGGCTCGTTACTTCGTTGACGATCCGACGTTATATCATTACATCGCAGCTTCATGACCTCAAAATATTCTGTATCTCGAAACACGATACCTCGTCGCTTGTTATCTCGAATGCTTATTACCTCAATACTATAATATCTCGATCGTTTAGACCTTCGACATGATGATATAATTATTTTGTCGCTGCATTTATATTTTATTTGCTGTTAGGAACTTTTTCGCTTGCAAGATTGCATGTAGATATTAATGACCTGATTTATTTATTTATAATTATGGGGTACTTTTGAGACGGGTACAGTCATGGTACAGTATGGATAAAAAGAAACTATTAGAGGTAGAGGAACCAAGTATGGCTGCAACATCAGAGGCGGCTGATTCGTGTTTAGTTTTTAAAGTTACTATTATAAACAGGTACCTACTTTTTCCATATTTTATGTGACAATTTGTAGGTACAGTATTTTTATCTCACGAAGCGACGCGCACTTTACTTGTGGTACAAATACGCTGTGAATGTGTGCGTGAAGACAAGTAGCGTCAGCACATAACACACACGCGCTTATACACACACACTTCTGACTTCGCTATTTTACCGAACGTTACTGAGAGCATCTGCGCTTACACACACATTCACAGTCTGTTTGTACACTTCGTAACCACAAGTAAAGTGCGCATCGCTTCGAGAGATAAAAATACGATACTTAAAGTTGTTTTGGTGAGCGATTAAATTGTAACATTTTACCAATTTACTTTATTTTAAAGCCTCGACGTGTAATGATCTTTCAAAGAGATAACGAATGTATTGTGAGATTTACAAAGATAAAAACTTTATACAGATGTGGGCGGATACAAACGTGGTATGATAATTGTCTTAAAACGATTTTTTAATTTCTTATAATGTCCCATAAACAAAGTAACTCAATCTAAAAATCTGCCTAGCTTTTTCCCAACTATGTTGGGGCAGCTGAATATCAGCTTATCTTTCTCAGCCTTCACGAGATTCTCATCATACATTTTATTATTATTATTTTAAGTATGTTGACTTAGGTATATATATGTACATATACGTTAATAATATATTGTTAGAAATAAGATTAATTAATTATGCTATTGCTATTAAAATTTGCTGTTGTATTTATGATAGAGATTGGCCATAGTCAGCAGGATGATACCGAGACTGACTGCCCTGAATACGCTCGACGTACTTATATACTTACACCCCATATTTATGTAGAACCATTACCTATCATAAAGGCATCAATCTGCCTAACCTTTTCCAAACTTTGTTGAGGTCGGCTTCCGCAGTCTAACCGGATGCAGCTGAATACCAGTATTTTACATGGAGCGACTGCCTACCTGACCCCCACGACCCAGTTACTGGGTAACACGATACCCCTTGGTATGACTGGTTGTCAGGTTTTAATCTTCTGAATACCCGTAAAGACAGTCAAAGATCTATGAATGACAGCCGGGACCAACGGCTTATCGTGCTTTTCGAGGCACGGAGGAGTCTCCATATGTTATAGATGGTCACCCATCCACGAACCGACCGCGGCAAGAGTAACTTAACTTTCGATCGACTCGTGCAGCTGCTATTATTTAACCACGAGCCCCTCTACTTTAAACAAAGTAATTAACAACATTTAATACTTTTCAATTAATCTTTTCTACGTTTGACTCCCGGGAGTAACGTAACAATAGATTATTAATATTGTTTCTCATTAGTAGAGACTTTACAGATTAGACCCTCTTATATTTCATGTTAAACCATTTCAGGAAAATTCATTGTTTATCAAATCAACACAGATCAATTAGCCGAGTTAGCCAACGTTCGCACGGACGCTTTTATAATGCGAGGTTTTTTTTTAACACGCACTGGTTTTTTAACTCTCAGCGTTGAGCTGAACGTTGTGAATCCAACAGCGCGTATTGCGCATTACAAAAGCCTACTGTTGAATTTCAACTCTTGGCGCTAAGCCAAGCGTTGGCAATTTAGTACGCGGTATGAATCCAACAGAGCATCCCTTGCACGTTAGAAAAGCGTACTGTTGAATTTCAAATCTCGGCGCTAAGCCAAGCGTTGGCAATCCAGTGCGCGCGCACGGTTTGAATCCAACAGAACATCCTTGCGCGATAGAAAAGCGTAGGTATTACTGTTGAATTTCAACTCTCTCCGCTAAGCCAAGCGTTGGCAATTCAGTGCGCGCGCGCGGTTTGAATCCAACAAAACATCCCTTGCGCGATAGAAAAGCGTAGGTATTACTGTTGAATTTCAACTCTCTGCGCTAAGCCAAGCGTTGGCAATCCAGTGCGTGGTAAAAAAACGTCGCATCATAAAAGCGTCCGTGCGTACGTGGCTTATATTTCGTAGAAAGGTAAAAAAAAAGTGACTTAAATATACGGACAGTTTAAGGCATCATCATCTACCTAGCCTTTTACCAACTATACTGGAGTCGGCTTCCAGTCTAACCGGATTCAGCTGAATACCAGTATTTTACATGTAGTGACCGCCTATCTGACCTCCACAACCCAGTTACTGGATAAAACGATACCTCTTGGTAAGACTGATTGTCAGACTTTCGGGATTCTGACTACCCGTATAACGACTGTTAAAGATCTACAAGAGAAAAAAGGCAGTTGGTTTTGAGTCGCGAAAGGCGACAGCTATCAGAGTCCGTAGCAGGCTAGTTAAGTTAGGGCAGTTGGTTCTACGTCCGTCGCCCCCCACACATCAGGACCCGAGGTGGCGGCGCGTAGTGTTCCACGCGCGCCCCTCTTAGACGTCGCGGGGGGAGCCAAACACCTCACTCCCCCCCCTGACCCGAGGAGGCCCGCGGTGGCGGGCCGGCACCAGCCGGGGGTTGCGGAAGATTTCAAGTTCCCGCGACCCCCGGCGTAGGTGTGAGTTGGAACACCGGGGTGGTTTTTAGTCAGTAAGAGTCTGACAGACCCCTCCGCCCGCCCCAGGGCGGGGGACATCCATGAGGATTTTTCAACGGGGAACAAAAAAAAAAAAAGGGCAGTTGGTTCTGGATCACTAAAGGCTACGGACGCGATAGTCGAGGCTTGTTAAGTTAGGGGACTGGGTTTGAGACCACGATAGTATAAGGACGTCCGAGTCTAGACTAGCTCGGTGCATTTATGAGGCCATGTCCAAATGGGTGTATATGTATGACAGCCAGGACCAAAGGCTTAACGTGCTTTCCGAGGCACGGATAATATTTAAGTTTGCAGTCATATAGATACACAATAACCTAATTTCCCTGATTTACCTATCTATGATAGTAGTCCCAAAACACTATTACTTTGCTTATTGCCTTGTGAAAATTTCTGTGCACTCAATATTTCAGTGGACAATCACGTAGTAACATACCTACCTACTATCATAGGGCCCTATCAGAATACCAGCGCTGCGACGTTTATTTTTTAAATGTAGCAGCATTATGCTGAGATAGGAACCTTTTGGCCGCGTACAGGACTTAATTTTTGATTTTACTTTATTTTTTTATTGTTTTTTCTTGTTATTTATGTTTAGTGTGTCTTAAATTTAATTTGCGATTTCCTGTGCGATTCACAATAAATACTTTTTCTTTCTTTCTTTCTTTCATAGGTCACGCATGATAGTAGGTAAAATATTGAGTGCACAGACATATTCACAAGCCAATAAGCGAAGTTTATAGCCTACAATAACCTCGCTTTGTTATAATGTTTCATTTGGGACTCGGGGCCGACAAAAACCCGTTTCACGAAGAAAAACCTTTACAATAACATTTCTTTTGGAGATACCATAAAAAAGAAAGACTGAGTAGTGCTTTAATTTATTTTAGACTGAACAAAGTAACTTACTGAAATCTGTATAAAGTTTTTTGGGTGATAAAGGCTAAGTTAGGGTTCAGTTGAAGGTTACAAAAAAAGGAAACAATATGAATGCCAAAGCTGACAAAATACCTGCCCTAAACAGAGAGGCTGTAGAAACATTAAAACCTGATTATGCTAAACTGACAAAATCAAACTGGTAAAACAAAGGAAACTAACAGTAAAACTATTTTTAAATTCAGAATTACCTAAGTTAAAAAAAAAAACAATTAACAAAGTTTCCATTGTATCAACCAAAAAGTTTTAATTATAAAAACCTAAACATCCTAAACTACTCTGTTTTCCAACAGATGTTTAAATAGAGAACAACCTTCAAGAAACTCATGCATTTCTTGTAATGCTTACCTACGAGTACTCCCATTTCAGTAATGTAACGTATTAGCATCAGAACGTAAAGTAATGGGCTGTCTGCTGGGGTTGCGGGTTTGTCTGAAAGGGATATCGCGGCCCCGGCACACAGGCAACGGAAGGAACACGGGTGGGTTTTAGTCAGTAAAAGTCTGACACACCCTCTCGCTCTGCCCAGAGCGGGAGAAGTCATTTGATGATTTCCCACCCTCAAAAAAAAAAAAAAAAAAAAAGTAATGGGCTGTGCAAACAGTCTACACGGCAACTAAGTTTTATTTAAGCAAAAAATATAAGGAGTTAGGGCGAGAACACATTTTCAGTTGCATTTTTTAAGTGTTTTAATTTTTCTTACAGAGTCTACAGTTAAGAATAGTTCAAAGTTCTTTAACACGGCTTACGGTAGGAGCAAACTGGTAGAAATCGTCACGTAACGAAAAAGCGTTAAGCCCGAAAAAGACAGTTTCAAATGTCAAAAGTTTTTGTTTTTGGTTTTTAATACAGAGACAATTAGTATAAGTTTTTAGCTTGCTATGATGATGCCTTTCAAATTTAATACTTGTCAGCAAAAATACACTTTATTGGTACTTCATCGGAAGAATTATTCTGCTACCTAACCTTTATCAAAACTATAAATAACTGCATTTTTTCATTTCTTTTTTCATTATATTAAAGTGCATCCCATTCTGATGTGGGTTGAACTTGACATTTTGGTTATGACGTACGTAGGTACGTCATACGTACGTACTTATATGATTGAATTGGATGTGGGATTCAAATGGGTAGAAAATGGAAATAGGGTTTTGGGTTAAACAAGCGTGGGCAGAATCTGGCTGCACCCGTGCGGTGAAAGTTGGCTAATCTCTCAAACACTATGCTTGTATGGTTAGGGAGTTGGTGATCGTTACCAGGAAAAGTAACTTCCACTGGTTTGAAAATTTAGATAAAAGCAGGTGGATTATGATGATAATATTATGAATATCACTTAGGAAAAACACAGTATGATATGTCACCGTGCTTTCATGTTTTCAATACTTAAAAGTGACAAAAAAGCTTCAACGATGATCGATGTTTTTGCATTTTTCAAGAAGGCAAGGTAATGGTCAAAAGGACCACTCTCTTGCCTGGTGTTAAGCGATGCGTAACCATAAGCATAATCAGCCAATAATGTTCTTACTGCTAGGAGACAGACCTCTCTGTCTACCCACCATGCGGGTTCAGTGCAGGTTAGTGAATGTCACATGTCTTCGAATTTTTGGTTCTTGGACATGCCAGTTTCGCCACGATGTTTTACTTCACCGTTTGCGAGCATTGGTGATGAAATAATTTGAACAAAGTAAAGTGCCTGTCTGCGTTCGAACGAGGACATACAATTTACGGCCAACTGGCCCCACAGGACCAGGGATTGCCAACACTGCTTTATTTATTTCAATATCAATTTATTTCATATCCTTATTTTTTTTTTAAGACCAAAAAAATAAGCGACGATGCTGGCGAAAATGGAGCACGTTGCGTAGAAGCAACCTATTCAGTCATGATTTGTAGATTTCCGGGAGCACAGACTCCAGCAAGAATCTTCACTCTTTCACAGTATCTACGCACAACTAGCATAATATTCTCTGATCCTCTCCAAATATTATTGCTCAAATTACAACCACTCTAGAAAATATGACGACGTCAGCTTGACATAACATTTTGACATCACAAGTCAAGGGGGCATGTAGTTGACAGATACACTTATCTATAAGCACTTATACTGTCGTATACAGGATATATCTCGCTTCTCACGACGTCTACATTCCCACAAGTAAGAGTTTTGTTAGGAAAATTGACGTCATAATAATATGTTCCTTCTTAAGTTTGAAGTACCTACACACGGCAAAATAGTTGGAGTTGCAGCCAATTAACGAGCAGTTATGACATGTAGGGAACATTGACGTGTAACTTTACTTGTAAAAGATTTATGCGCAGTTGGGGGAACAATAGTCGAATCTACATTATACAGGACTATATACAGGTAGATACTTGGCTGATGATTTAACGTAGACCTAACAGTCAAAAGTTCTAATAGGAATGAAGTAGGAGTCATCAATATTCATCATTTCAGCCGAAAGACGTCCACTGCTGGGCATAGACCTCCCCCAAGCGCCGTCACTTCGGTCAGTTCTGTGCTTCCCTCATCCAGCGGATTTCTGCGGCCTTCACAAGGTCTTCGGTCTGCCTTGTGGGAAGCCTTCCAACGTCTTCTGGTACGCGATCGCCACTCCAGAACCTTTAGGCCTCAACGGCCATATGTTCTGCGAGCAATGTGCCCTGCCCACTGCCACTTATGTTTAACATTTATATGCCCAAGTTTTGGGTCTACTGTGGTAAAATAAATTAAATTATGTATGAGAATAATAACACCATTCATACGATTCATCTACACATCAATATATAGGTGAATGCACAACCAAAATATTTAAAACTACGTATCTTCTGTTTTTATGGTCCGATATTTATATCCACTACAGCGGAAGAGTTCAAGGATCCTCATCCTATTCCCAAGTGTGAGTTATAATAAAATATTCCTAGTTTTTTTTTTTTTTTTTAATTGGTAATGTTGTTAGTTTTGAATGCTCCTTTTCCATTTATGTTATTTCCTGTGCGTGTACCAAATAGAATATTTTTCATTTTTTCTTTCTTTAGAAGAATTCCGTCTCACTGCTATTTTGTATTCCGAATTGCAAATAGCACAAAAATTTAGGAAAAGCACCTAAGACTCACTTTACTCAAACAATTAATTTCGTGCCAATTGTTCTACGGACTTTTCATTGAAATAAAAACGAAAAATTGGAGAGATTTGAACATCGGATTTTTCAGTGAACTGCACCATTTAAGCGAAAACAAAGCGTACAAAATATTTTTTATTCATTTTTTTACTTTTACCTAGTCGTTCTTTTTTCATTAAGCTTCCCAAAATCTGTTCCGTTTTCAAGTAAATACCGCGTATGTGGTTATACCAAATTACTTACCCTGATAAAAAAACCCGGCCAAGTGTGAGTCAAACTCGTATACAAAGGGTTTAAGACCGAGCAAAAAAACGCCGAAAAAAACTCGTTTCTTGTATGGTCCTTAAGTTATTAACTTTTTTTATTTTTTTTTATTTGTTGCTATAGTGGCAATAGAAATACACAATTTGTGAAAATTTCAACTGTCTACCACTTATGGTTTAAAAAAAAAAAGGTTCATGAGATAGAGCCCGCTGACAAACAGACGGACGGACGGACAGCGGAGGCTTAGTTCCGTTTGGCACCCTTCGGGAACAAAACCACAACTAGCTTTTGCCCGCGTGGAGAACGGAAGTTATCCCATGGGATCGTACTACCGGGATAAAAAGTATCCTATGTGTTAATCCAGGTAACTAACTGGATACCTACCAAATTTCATTACAATCAGTTCAGCCGTTTTTGCGTGATTGAGTAACAAACATCCAAACACAAGAACATACAAACTTTATTACTAACAGCGCCCCGCGGTTTCACCGCATAAGTCTCAATCCCATGGCAATATCGGGATAAAAACTATCCTATGTGTAAATCCAGGCTATAAACTATCTGTATGCCAAGTTTCATCCAAATCCGTTCAGTAATTTTTGCGTGAAAGAGTATCAAACATCCATACATCCATACAATCATCCTCACAAACTTTCGCTTATATTATTAGTAGGATAGGATTATTATATTATATTAGGATAGTAAGATATATAGCAGTGATAGTCTAGTGGTGTGATTGTCAGACTACCAAGTCATAGGTCTCGAGTTCAAACCCAAGGCACGCACCTCTGACTTTTCGTATTCATGTGCGTATTGTATAACTATCAATTGCTTCAAAAACGGTGAAGGAAAACATCATGAGGAAACTGGCATGCCTGAGATATTTCTCGACGGCATGTGAAGCCAAGTCAGAGGCCCATGGGCGGCTTTAAACCTCTGACACCAGCCTAGTCACTAACCACACGAAAAGAAGAAGAAATAAGATAATCTGAATAATCCTGCAAAAAGGAAATAAACATGAATTGCAGTAGGTATGTTGGCATTTTATCGAATTCTCTTTCACGTATTTTTATTGGGTCATGATATTTTATTATTATAATGTCAAAGTGTGTTGTATAGTTTTTATAAGTAGAGCCGTATGGCCCGAGTATCGGATTATAAAAGCAAGGTATAAATATTTTGGTTGTGAATTCACCAATTAATATTACTGTGAATAATCCTCAATAATCCTTTTTTTTTCTACATAACAGGTGTAAAGATCATATCGAAGCCGAGAGTTACTTGTTCTTTCCGTCATTGTGATGTTTTTTATCGGACCACGGTCAAGTTCCAACTTTTTATTAAACTTTTTTTTACGAAAATAAGTTTTAAATAGTTTTAACTTAACTTTAAGTAGTTACTCCCACGATCCCTGTACCATGACATGCATCCTCAATCACAATATTCTGCGTGCGTTATATTGCGCTCTACCATAAACAGCGAATTTTATCACAAAAAGAACTTTACCAGCATTTTTTTATACACAATGTTACTTAGTTTGATGTACAGAATGCGTGGATAACGGCTTCGTGATGGGTTTTTTTACACCCTGTATAACACCATACAATGTAAACAAGGCTTAACAAACTCCGTACCAGCCATTAAAAAACAAATGAATAACATAAGAAAAGAAAAAAACAAATGGTAAACACAGTCAGTAATTATTAACACTTGTATTCTGAGAGAAGGTAATAAGATATTTGTAAGCAAATGTGAAAGCCTGACGTAAATCTTTACGTACTTCTAAATTATATGGGTTTACGATAATGAGGATCAGCTTGCGCCTAAATAATAACATCCTCACGAGTCGAACGATGGTAAAGCTATGCTTGCCGCGGTCGATTCGTGGCTGGGTGGCCATCTTCGATACCCCTCCGTACCTCGGGAAGTACGTTATGCTGTTGATCCTGGTTATTTTTTTTTTTTTTTTTTTATTTTTTTTTTTTTTTTTATTTTTTTTTTTTTTTTTTTTAAACGTAAAAGTGACACTGTTCAGGGCCTACTGCCAAACCTTTTACACCAGCGCTCTATGGACCAGCTACACGCAACGGGCCTACAACGCACTTCGCGTAAAATATAACAATGCCTTCAGAATTCTGGTGGGGCTCCCAGGTTTCTGTAGCGCTTCAGGCATGTTTGCTGACGCAAGGGTCGACGATTTTTATGCCAATATGCGTAAAAAAGCAGCATCTTTGATGTGTAGGATCCGGGGGAGCCCCAACGGAATTCTGAAGATGATATCAGATAGGCCAGAGTCTGCAGTGCTGGGGAGGCTTATTCGGCTTCACGTGACGAGATGACTGTATTATTATGATGTATGTATTATTTTTTGACATTATTGGATATTTTTATTGTATTTAATTTTTTGTGAATTTACTCGAGCATGCTACAATACTAACATTGTTTTTAAGACCTTTGTTACTAACATTATATGGACAATTTTAATTATGTCTGAAATAAATGTATTATTATTATTATTATAAAATAAAAAAAACAACTGTTCCATACATTTTGACTGCGTAGGTATTGCACTTTTCTACGAAACAGCAGATTTTTATTTTAATAACCGATGAAAAATTTCAACACTTTATTCATCTTCTTTCATTTTCTGAATCCATGGTAACAGTTTTCGCGTCGATGTCCCTGGATCGACCCACCCAGCACCCTGTATAAGTACAATCGAAGAAGTTCATATCTAACCACTGTAAGGACTATTCTAGCTTGCAGCGCTCGGCGGCTATAGAACCGGGTCGGTAACAGATGTGGTCATCGTGTTCACGGGATTTTGATTTGAAACTGGTTAGATATGAACTTCTTTGATGGTACGTCGGGCGTATCCTGGGCAGTCAGTCTCGTTACCATCCTACTGACTATGGTCAATCTCTATCATATACAACATCAAATTTTACTAACTTATTTCAAACAATATAATATTAACATAATATGTATATTAGCTAACAGACTTAAAATAATAATAAATGAAATGTACTTGTACATGTTACTCATGATTAGAATCTCGTAAAAGCTGAGAAAGATAAAAAAAAACAGGTATCTTGACTTAACACAGGAGGTTGTTAACATGTGGGACGTGGACTCTTCAATCATTGTACCGATAATCGTTACGGTTAATGGCCTAATAGCAGAGAGCCTAAACCAACAACTCAGGAGATTCTCATTGCGCGGCTGGGTCAAGGGCTTGATTCAGAAAGCAGCAAGCAGTACTCCAGGAAAACGGCACGCGTTGTAAGGAGATTCCTCTCTCTAGAACCCTAACCAGCAGCTTGGACAATGTTCCTGATGCCGACGGGCTACTATTTTTTATAATTATAAATTTGTTTATTTTTTAAATATATTTAAATATTAAGTGTTGAAAATGACATTCACGTTTATAAAAACGAGTGGAAAGAATCATAGGGCATCAAAAAACTTGTCCGCATCGTAGAAGCACCAAAAAGACTGGCAGGATTGTCACGTTGTGTGGCGCTGCTGATTCTTTGGCCATAAAATAGGCCAGCCCTCTGGTCAGGTGAAGAGTCGACCAACCGTTTAAACAAATTTTATGAGATAAAGTAGTAAAATAGACCACGAGAAAAAGAAGAGAGCGTAAAATATTGTTTATTTTTTTATTTCACACACGAGAACTCATAAACTCATAACCTATTACAAAGCCCCGGTCCACTTTGACAGTTTATATGAATTATGGTATTATTTTAATACCAACATAAAATTAAACAGGCCTAAAACCACAATATTAACACCACTATTAATATAATAATTCATAAATGAGGACCGTAAACCGTGATACGGTCTAAATTAGCGGATAAAGTTTATACGCAATCAAGTGGATCATATAAGGGCTACGGGTGGGCCATACCTTAGGCATTATGCCAGTAATCCTTTGCCATAAAGTGGGCCTTATTAAGGAGTAGCACTAAAGCCACGACACACCCGATTAAGACGATAAAACCGTAACTTTTGTAGCGTTATTTGGCACCCGTGCAGCGATGATAAAGGTTAATTTTGCACGTAATATTTTTTCGCAATTTACTTCACTAATCTTTGGGTAGGATGTACAAAGTGTTCTGAAGATAAGTGGGGCCATGCGCCGGACGGCGTCCGAAAATATTTGACGGCAATTTTCGTAATCAACCGTATATTTTTTTTACTTCGTATGTACTTAAGTGAATATGGTTTCAAGGAGCCTGCAGGCATTCCGAAAGTTATATTGTTTATGTTGGATATTGAAACGTATCACGTCACTTATTAATACAGTCCCACTCCCATATAAGTAGCATAATAAGCCTCTCGGTGAGGAGTGGGCCATAATCCACCACGCAGGCCCAGTGAGGGTTGGTAGATGTCACATGTCTTCGCATTTTTGGTTCTAGGACAAACCGGTTTCCTCACGATATTTTCCTTCACCGTATTCAAAGCTGTGGTAACTTAATAATGTACACAAAATAAAGCGCCTGCGAGGGGTTGAACGGTCGCGGCCGTTACTACTGCTCTGATGCCGGCAAGTATAGTATTCTGCAGATTTTTTTGGCCAAAATATCTCCCGTTGATTTTCATTTTCAAGTGAACAAAGAAGGTCAAAAATACTAATGGATTCAGGCAAATTGTTTCGGCATTTAAATGGTAATCACTCTCGTAATTCACGTATCATTATGTCCATCACTTGTGAGGTCGATCAAACTAAATTGACTGTCTAGGTAAATGTTTAATTATGTATTGGAGACTATATAAATTGTTTATCAAGTGATTTGCTTAACAAACAATCCTTTTTTCGAAGGACGTCCCAGAAAACAAAAACATGTTTCAAACTTTAAATGCCAAGGTTGCCAGCATTATTTTGTAACCCTTAGCGACCGACGAATTATTCACAAATAAACACAAAGAAAAGAAATACCACCAAAAGTGTTTCTCAACAAAGAAGTTTCGGCGAACGCTTCAGAAATCAATGCGCGTGCCTAGTCGAGAACTCTTATGAAAACCATCAATAATTCGCGTTGCGCAATGTTCATCCGTGTGGTACCGGACATAAAGAATAGTACCATCCCATTTCTTCCCGTGGGTGTCGTAAAAGGCGACTAAAGGACTCACTAGAGAATGCGCAGCAGCGTTCTCTATGCATTTTAACACCATACTGCGATCGCCAACCCGCCTGCCAAGCGTGGCGATTATGGCAGACCCCCCCATTTGATTCCTGCGTTACGTATTTATCGAGAAAAATGTTTATGGCTGGCAGACAGACAGTGTAGCCCGGTCAAATTAGTTTCAAAAATAGGGGAAGGTTATATTAATTCGCACAAAGCTGAAAATTGGCATGAATGTTGGGAACACTATTACAAACAATTTATCAAAAGTCCGGATCGATCCAATGCGTGGATTTTTTTTTATTCAAGGTCAAATGTTACAAAAATCGGTTTATTGCATATTTCAGCTAAACGGCAAGTTTTATCGTAAAAATAGATGAGACAAAAATTATTCATCATGCAATTATCTATAAAAATTGTTTATACACTTTTTTTCCTAAAAATCACCACTTCCGAGATATAGCAATGTAAAAAGTTGAAAAAGTTGTGTTCTTCATAATATGCACACGTTTCCGCGCCACCCGTGAGGTAGTGCACTTGGCGCGTTTTTTTAACGTGGTTTCTTATACCGCTTTTAACTCAACAGGACCACAATAGATTGTGAAATAGACCTACCGGGGAAAGCACGATAAAAAAAAACGCGCCGAGTGCACTACTTCACGAGAGGCGCGGAAACGTGTGCATATTATGAAGAACACCACTTTTTCAACTTTTTGCATCGCTATATCTCCAAAATGGTGATTCTTAGGAAAAAAAATATGAACAATTTTTATAGATAATTGCATGATAAATAATTTTTGTCTAACCTATTTTAACGATAAAACTTGCCGTTTAGCTGAAAAATGCAAAAAACCGATTTTTGCAACATTTGACGTTGATATTTTTTTTCCACACGTCGGATCGATTGAGACTTTTGACAAATTGTTTGTAATAGTGTTCCCAACATTCATGCCAATTTTCAGCTTTGTGCGAATTAATGTAACCTTGAATGTCTATTTTGACCGGGCTAGTGCGTATATAACCTCTCTCTATTTCGTTTATGGAACGGATTCCTAAAAAGTAACAAAAATGTGTGTTTTTATTACTTTTTTCAGACCGACCACAATAAGAGCAATTAGAAAACTCTGGACCTAAACCTACAAATACACTCATCACTAATCTAATAGTCCTCCAGATCGAATTTCAGGGAGGGGCTTGTGGCTTAATAATAACAGCCGCACGAGTCGATCGATCAGGTTAACCTACACTTGCCGCGATTTTCCGTGTATGGGTTACCATCTTTACATACCAAAACCAACCAAAAGTAATAACTACTGCACGGGTCGATCCGTCAGGTTAAGCTATGCTTGCCGGGGTTGGTCTGTGGATGGGTGACCATCTTTACATACTGAGACTCCTCCGTGCCTCGGAAAGCAATTTAAGCCGTTGGTCCCGGGTGTCATTTGTGGATTTTTGACAGTGTTACGGGTCGTCAGAAGCCCGAAAGACTGACAACCAGTCTTACCACGGGGTGACGTGTTACCCAGTGGCTGGATTGTGGAGTTCTGATAGGCAGTTACTCCATGTAAAATATTCAGCTGCGTCCGATTATCGGTCACCACCAGCCACCGGTCTTATCCAGCTGCTGAATTTTATTTTTATACTAGCAGACCCAACAGACTCTGTCCTGTCCAAATTTCAATAATTCATACAAAAATCCCATATGATGTTAAGTTTTTCCCGAAATTGTTATTTTTTTTCCATAAAATCCTTTTTCTGACTATTACGAACTTTTGAAAACAAAAAAACTAATAGGCTGTCTCGGGGACTGCCGACATAAGCGAAAACTTAAAACTGGTATTAGCGCCATCTATATACTAATAGTAAAGCACTACGGCCGGTCGGTAACGCGAATCCATAATTTTACCCTCTACCAAAAATCGCTCAACGCACCTAAAGAAGTTCCCACTTCAAAAATAGACAAGTTGGTCCAGCCGTTCTCAAGTCATGCGCTTACCAAAGAACAGCATTTCATTTGTATTTTATAGAATTGTATCTTGAGTGGTCAAAAGTAACGGGAACTCCATAGGGAACATCTTATCCAAACAAACATAAAGGCTCAGTTCCCACGACATGGGTTTTTATCGATGTATGTAGATTTATGCTGAAATCTACCCATGTGATGCGTTTCCGATGCGCCCTTGTCACGCACGGTAGTACTCTCTCATATTGACAGAGGACAGCGAAGGGAGGCAGGCCGGGCGTTTGAATAAAACTCTGCTAAAAAAAAGTTGGAACCAGTCATATATATTGCTAGTTTTCGGCATGCATTAGTATTAGAGTGCCGAAAAACTATTCAAGTGCGAGTCGAAATAAGGGTTCGTTGCCACGAAAATGACTACAAATTACAGTATTTTTTAAATTTGCCATGAAAGCGGCCATAGTAACGCGTAGGTACGTTGTGAAAATTTCAACCAGCTACCTATTTATTAATTAGGTACAATTAAAAAGCTGCAGCCCTATGGAAGAAAGACAGACAGACGGCGTAGACCTAAGCCTACGCTGTCTGTCCTTACCGGACAGATTGCTAATACATAGTAGGGTCCCGTTGGTTGCTTTATGGTACGGAACTCTAAAAAGGACTTCCACTAGGGATGCTGCTATGTGGTGAAGGGATGTGCATATTGTGTGCACATCTCTGTGTTACACTCTCATGGTCTATTAAAACTTGTTGACTGGCTATTCTAGTTCATGTTGAAACAGAATGAGAATATTAAAATAGTTCTCTTGAATTACACATTTATATTTTGTTTCTGGCCACAAATGGTAGGTACAATAGAGGCAGACTTTTAATACTTTGTTGTTTTAAAATGAAAACGAAAATTTACCTCACGTTTGAACGTATCTCATAAGCAATCACATCGCGATTCTGATTTGTTTAAAATCAATGGAGTATTTTTTTTCAGGCTATAGCCTGTATTCTGACTCTTCAGTCCACTTCAGTTTATTTATAACTAAAAGTTCGTGACTTTTAGTTATAAATAAACTCCATTTTCTCAAGTGGATTGTTTTTCATCGGATTTACTTATCAGTACTTCACAAAGAACAAAACTTGGCAAATATTCCTAACAAATGGAATAATATCATCCATTATGTGTAACTTATTTCTTTCAAGGAGATGACGAAGCGTATACAAAATTCTTGTTTTCTTAAGACGTTGATAAATTATGTGGATTTAAATTGAAAGGATACAGTGATACTTAATCATGAAGATATATGATATATCTGTTAAATTCAATTGTTTTAGGTATGTAGATTTGTATCAAGCAATACTTTTAAGACTTGGCAGGCGTTTGTTTTCTTTAACTTTAAAAAAGATCGTTAGAAAAAGTGTCAGAAATGTTAAAATTCAGTTCTCAAACAAGTCAGTATTCAAAAAAATCAGTACTGAATCATTTAAACGTGAAATTGAAGAAACAAAATTACCGACCGAAACTATTTTATCGTTATGATATCATAAAATAATATTAATCGCCGAACTTTAAAACTTGATTCTTTATAAAGTACTCAAATCGAGTGCAGCATTTCACTTGAGAGATTCTGAAATTTTAGTGCTCGAGTAGTTAAAAGCACAGATGTAGGAAATGGTTAAGAGGCCGTGCACGAAATCGACTGATTTTGATTAATTTTGTTCGTTCGTTGTGAGAAAGGGAAAAATAATTTATTCAAAAATATTTGTGATTTGAAAAGTCAGGTTATGTGTTTTGCATGTGGCTGGAAGGGATTGTTCAAATAAGTTAAATATTCTTGGAAAATCACAAATATTCGCAACAAGTTTTCCGAAAAATGATGCGAGACTGACGTTTCATCACTTTTTTACAAGAAACTACTTTTGATTTTGAACATTTAAAAATATCATCAACATCGTTATTATGGTCTACTTGCATGAGGCTGAATCATTTTTTTCAACTTCGATACAAAATATAGCAGAAAAATAATTTAAAAAAAAAACATATATTTTTTAAACCCTGTCAGTATTGTATTTTTTCCTATTAATTAGCTAACCATATCAAGAAATTTAAAAATCACATATTAGTCTTCAGTGACGCCGATAACCCCGGTGATATTGCCGAACTGAGAGTGTGAGTTAAAAGCAGATGTCGTGACAAAAATTGAAAAGGGTATGCTAAGATGGTTTGGTCATGTTGAGAGGATGAATTAAAAGCGACAATAAAAAAGGATTTACAAGGCAGATGTGACTGGAAACGTCAGAAGGGGACGCCCTAGGAGATCTTGAAATAAAATCAAAATTATTTTTAATGATTTATACAATATCATCATCATCATCATCATTTCAGCCGAAAGACATCCACTGCTGGACATTGGCCTCCCCCAAGCACCGCCACTTCAACCGATTCTGTGCTTCCAACTCAAAGCATATCCCTCTCCACTGCCCTTTGACTGACTTTTAGCCTTCTGATAAGTCCCATTGTGGGTGACCACGTTTCAGTGACATAGGTCATCACTGGCAACACGCACTGGTCAAAAACTTTTGTCTTGAGACACTGCGGTATGTGGGACGAGAAGATATCGCGTAGCTTCCCGAACGCTGCCCAGCCGAGACGGATCTGACGATTGACCTCTTTCTCAAAGTTGGACCTATCTAGCTGGACAGTTTATCCTAGGTAAACATACTCGCCACAAGTTTGAGCGTAGCATCTCCGATCTTCATGACTGTGGGTGTTATATGGGCTTTGACATAACCTATGACCTATTGATACATGACTACAAGTTTTCGTGTTTCTAAAGTGCACGATTTATAGAAACCTTCAAATCCTTAAATATAAGATATTTAAGGATTCACTCCAACACAACACTCTAAACATATCAATTGTTTAATAAGTTTGGGTTTAGAAATAACGATGCAGCAAGGGATCAAACAAACGCAATTATTTCGCAATTTCCACGATGCACTCTTAAGTACGAAGTTATGGAACTAAATGTGCTTATAAAAAGAGCTTAAACATCGCAAATGTACGGAAAAGTTCACGTCGTAGTTTTAAATCCATTATACAGTACGTTTGAAGGTAGATGCAGATTTTATGTTTGCGTTTTGTGAAAATATTTTATGAAATTATTTTTTTTCATTTCGATGCAAACTTTCGGAGATAAGTTTAAATAATAATAATTGTATGAACAGAAATAGTTACCTACCTACTTGATTTATTATTTCAATCTAAACTACGAATTATAAGTTTTTTTTATTTTTTTTCAAATATATATTTAAATCGCTGTGATTTAAATATTATGGTGATACAATTTATGTTACAATATTCTATGATCGGATTTTGAAAATCTGTGTCTGAACTGGATATAAAATATTTATTTATTTATATATACTTTATTGTACACCAGAAAATACATAGTAAATAATACATTTAACACTACAAAACATACAATGGGTGGGAGGTATACTTATACCCAACAAAAAAATCCATCATTTATGTGGATCACCGTACTATAACCATAAAACCACGTATTCTATGTTACCGCCAAATTAACTTTGAACCACGCAAACAAAATTATGCCTATTTTAACATTAAAACTAAATATGCTAATTCGATCACCGTCATAACCCAAAAAATATACCAGAACGAAGAAAGGTATCGTTCGAACAAATTATTCGTAATCATGTTCTATTTCTCGTGACTTGCAAATCGATTGTACAGGTAACTGCAGTTAGGTATCTACTATAAAAAAACAAGCGAAAAAAATTCTCAAGAAAAACTTTACCAATTATTTGCAGCAAAAGTTGTTAGATCCGTTTGGATCTAACAACATTTGCTTAAGGGTTTAAGTCATTTAACATCCGGTTATAAAAAACCAGTTATTTAATTTCAGAAATAACCACATTTAGCCAGCAACATTTAAGCGTTTATTTATATTATTAGGCATGTATTTAATGCGGCAACTAAGTAAAATGAATATAGGTTTAAAAAAAAAATAGAGTGGGTACCATATATAATGGGTTGGCAGCTAATAAGGAGTATCGTAATAAGTAATAGGTAGCATATTAATATATCGGTAATAAGCTCCGTTTTAATTTAAACTAGCATCAAGTTTTTCTTTTGGAAACAGAATTAATATCTAAGCGGAAACTTAATGGCGAAAACAAAATAGAAAATGGGCATTTATAAATAATATAAATCAGATTCTATTTAAAATTGTTTGTATGAAGAATAAATATAAACTTCGTTTTTCAATCATAATGATAAGTTCGTTCTTGGGATAAATTCATCCCAACTACGGAACCCTTCATTGTGCGTGGTCCGACACGCACTTGGCCGGTTTTTTTCGTAATTTCTTTCATAGTTGAGTAGATATACCTAGTAACTGATTACCACGTGCCAAGATCTCTACCTACTACCCGCTCGCCTTGGCGCGTTAATGGCCACTGTTCTCACCTAACCTAATCCAAATGATTCACCCACAATAGAGGGTATCTGGCGCTCGGCGGCCGCTGGCGCGGCACGCTCGCTCCGCTCGCTCGCCTTCACGCGTTAATGGTCACTGTTCTAACCTAACCTAACCCAAAAGCCACCCTACTAACATTATTAGTCGCCAAGTCATTATTTATAGCTCCTCGCCTAATATTTTATTTGACTGGTATAGTTTATTTGCTACCTAAACGCAGCTGCTAGTTTTTAGTTTTTATAACACCTTTAATTTTGAACCTTACATAATATAATAGTCGCGAAAATATTTAATCGCTGGCAAGTTATTTTATTTGTTGCAAACATTGAGTCGACTTTTAAGTTATTAGTCACTCGGAAAATAATAAGCTATATTATTAATAAAGAATATTACCTTTCTTCACGTGAAGAAAAATAAAAGAACATTTTATACAACCCCTTAAAAACAAGCCTTTACCGTTTGTTGCTTTTGTATAGTTTTAACAAAATGAGGAAAATGAGTAACCATTTTCCTCATTTTGTTAAAACTGAGAGATATGTACCTATGTTTATATTTTATTTTATTTTATATAACCTCATCCGTGTTTTGGTTGTAGTATTTAACGGCGCAGAATAGCATTCACCAGAAGTGGGCATCGTATTGGTAGTTCAGTAGCTTCAATATCATCGAGATTGTACCGGAATATTCGTCGTTCATCGTGGACGTAGTGCAACACAGCAGCTCCCCTACAGGGCTCTCCTGACATCATCTCTGTCACCAGAAGACAGCCGCCACGCAACCATCTTTACGACGCTCTGCTTGAGTGACAATAATCAGCCAGTGTCACTCTTATTCGACCTCTTTGGTAATTCCAGTAATTTCGTAACAAAACTAGGCGGCGCCACTTGCTGCGCCGTCATTTCTTATATATTTTTTTAAAATTATTTTATACTGCAAGCTGCCTTTTTATGTTTGAGAAGGGCAATTCTTTTTTACTATTAATTTTAGTACGGAACCCCAAAAACGACGTTTTTCACATTGCTTACGCATTTCAATAAGACTTTAAATAATAATAAAATGTCGTTGTTGTCACACGTGATGTCAAACACATTAATGACGCATCTGCGTGTGTTCAATATTATTTCATTTTACTTTTGTATGGTAGGGCGGCCATAATTGTGACGCTTCGCGGAAATTGTTGGATTTTTCATGACCTTCTCTTTCGTGCTTCTCTGGTACTTCTGGATTTAATGGATTATATTCCGAACAGATGGACAGTAACTTAGATCAATGTTGAAACTGGCTATACCAGCTTACCCTGCGTTTAAAACCAAACACAAGTTGTGCTACTTGTTTTCAACAAGTTTACCAGACTTGTTGAAAACATTACTTTACATTACTTATCAAAAACATAAACATGTACCTATGATGCACGCTATACAATACAAATGATGTATGATAGTAGGTACATCTTTTGTATTGTCGTGTTTCAGACATTTAATACTTAGTTCACCTTTTTGACAAGTTTTGTATACATCTAAGGTCCGCGCTGCCACTGAAGTCGTTTTGATGCGGCGCTAGTGTCTATGTCATTGCATTAAATTGCATTTTTTTTTTCGCACAATTTTCCGCCGGACGTAAACGATACACAAAAACAGTAGAAGTAGTAGTAGGTACTTAGGAAAGAGTTCCAGCCTTGCGTATTTAATTAGCTATGTCTGAGAGAACTATTCCGCAATAAAAGTATCAAGTGATAATATTCGGGACATGCCCTACATTTGAGCTCTGTAGTTCTGAACCAAATTCTAGCAAAAGGTGGTAAATGGTGGTGGTATAAGTTTCAATTTCACGTTTTTAAAAAGTTGTGGAGAGCTTCACAAGTCTATATTCAGTTATAGGTACATAAAATTAAACAAAGTCGTTTTTGTCTCTCTATGTAACGGCTTAGTTCTTTTTTACAACACAATGAATTTTGATTCAGTTTTCACTATCATTTAGGAAATTTATTCCGGAAGGTTTATATTTAGAATGCATTAATATTAACATAACTTAGTTATAGCTCAGAAATATTGATGTTTTACAGTAGTAGATTACACTCGTGGGAAGCAAGGGCGGTTCACTAGTAATATAAGATGATCACAGTACTGATAGATAATCACATATTATAGCGTGTTTAACAATCTTCGTTAATAGAAGTCTTCGTAGGTCTATTCGAAAACGAACCGCCAGGATATTAAGTTCTGTTTACAAATAAACGAATGGTCACTGTACATCTGCGTTCGTTGTAACACGTTGTCATCGCCGTTCGTTATGCACGAGTGCTCGCGAAGGATTCGTTAGCTTTACGTCACTACCCGATTACAGGACCGAAGCTATTTATTTTAATTCCTTGGAAAAAGTGGTAGAAAATAAGTAGGTATCTAAAAAACAGCATTGAGAACGAAATAGGTAACTTATGTTTAAGCCCAGACCTAGCTAAAACTGAAATAATACAAAGAAATAAATTCAAAAAAATACGCATAGATACAGCCTGTGGCAGGCAGAAAGTAAAAGACAAAAAAAAACACTCCAAATACTCCGTAATAGAAGTTTTATTTATTGCTCAAGGCTCACGTACCTACACCCAATTTCACCTAGTTTTCTACCTATAAAACTACAACCAATTTGCGAGACGGTCTAGAGCCCATCTAGTAAAGTTCCTTTAATAATCTACCTATTCGGGATAAGCTGAAAGAAAATTTATCGAGCAATCCTGTGAAAACATAACCGGAAAAAATTTAAGATAATTATGTTCACAGAGAGTGTAGATAGAATGTTTTGTAATGAGGGTCCGCAGTACTAGCCCCGGGGTTTCACCCGCATAAGTCTCGATCCCTTGGAAATATCAGGATAAAATCTATTCTACGTCCTAACCCAGGTCATGGTCTACCCATATGTCAAATTTCATACAAATCTGTTCAGCCGTTTTGGCGTGAAAGCGAAATAAACAAACTTACTTTCGCATTTATAATATTACTAGCTTTCGCCCGCGGCTACGCCCGCCTAGAGGTCGGAAATTTATTATCCCTCGGGAACGTACTACCGGGATAAAAAGTATCCTATGTGTTAATCTCGGTTATAAACTGTCTGTGTGCCAAATTTTACCTAAATCCGTTCAGCCGTTTTTGCGTGATTGAGTAACAAACATCCAAATATACAAACTTTCACATTTTTAATATTAGTAGGATAAGTTAGAATCTCAGACCAAATAAAAAACCAAGACAAAGCACTGTCAGCAGTGAAGTGAAGCCAGTTTCGTAAACATGTGCGCACTTTGTGTGGTTTAGTTTGACTGTAGTGTCATTGTAAATGGTTGTAATTGTGTGCGTGTAGTTTTGGCATGTTTCACTGTATTGTTCGCAACGCTCCGTCTTGGTTTTTATTTGGTCTGAGGTTAAGATAATTGGGATGACGGCACATCAAGTGACGCCATCTACCGTTGTTAAGAAGTTATTTGAATTCCAGAAAAGGTCGTATTAGAGTGACACTGGCTGGTGACAGTCACTCTAGTAGAGTGTCGCATCGATGGTTGCGTGGCGGCTGTTTTCTGATGACAGAAGATGACGTCGCATGACAACGAAGTGCTATATTCCGGCACAATCCTGATGATAATGAACCTGCAGAACCACTAATACGAAGACCACGTCTGGTAAAGGCTATCCTGCGCTGTTAAGTCTTACAATCTTTACTATACATACAAATAAATAAAATTTGTCAAAATAATAGCTTTTTACTATAAATGCATAAAATATTAAAGTATGCGGTACTTATAAAAAAAATCAATTTTTAAATTTTGTCTGTCTGTCTGTTTGTTCCGGCTAATCTCCGAAGCGGCTGGAACAGTTTTGACGGAACTTTTACTGATATCACTACGGCTAGGCTATTTATATTTAAGGGTTAAAATAAGGGTTCACGAGGGCGAAGCTGCAAGCAGCAGTTAGAGTTTTTCAATAATCCTTCTTGACATAATATCCTGTCACAATAAACTCCAACGTCATGAATTTCATCATGCATTTAGAATTACTTGTTGCAGTCCTTACAACTCAATCCAAAATAGGATTTCCAATCTTACTTCCAAGAAATTAAAGCTCGAAATAGCGTAGCCATATATTTCTACACAGTAAAGTTCCAGATCTTCATAGCCAGTTTTATAACCACATCAAAGTATTAAAGTTATACGAGTTCTAAATAATAAGTATTCTCGCAAAGTAATCGACACAAACTCGTCGTCTGCACTTCAAATGACTTCAAGCGATTTGTTCTAGAACTTGGGAACTTAGCCTAACAAGAAAGAAAGAAAAGAAAAAGAAAGAAAATACGGCTCGCGTACACCAAAACCGATTTTGTCGGCCGATGGCGGACAGAACTACCCGGACGAGTAACTCGGACGTGTATGTGCTTACACTGCAACAGTGTACCAATGGGGAAGAAACGCAAAGCTATGAACAGGTGGCGCTGCTAACGCATTGCCCATAACATCGCACTGTCATTTTGATCTCTCAATGTTTTTCGGGCTTAAAATAATTAAAACAGGAACTAGCGTGAATTTTTTGATAATTTAATGAACTATATATTCAACGTGGACTGTACCTCAGTTAAAAGCTGAACTGAAGAACCGAGGAGCTCACTAAGAGGCCGAAAAGCGGATTTGGTCAGCAGGTATTTACAGCCAATTTTATTGTTAATGATAGAAGTAAATCAGCCAATTTTATAATTGTCATGTCATTCATTACTATCGTAGTAATTATAAACTTTTACGTACTTACACAGTAGTTCTATAACATATTCGATGTTTCATGAGCTACGAACATAACCTAGAAATTAAAATCTGAATTTGGTGACAGAATCGAATCATTTTATATACATAGAAATTTGAATTTTGGGATACCTCAGCAGCATGAAACTGATGATATCAAGATGGATCTTCCACCTCCAGACAGTTATCATGACATAAATAGCAGCACAAAGCTTCCATCCATAACAAAGCAACATATTCGTCTTTATTACAATGAATAAGTATGTACATATGATGAGGTTAATAAACTTGTATTATATTTATTATAACATTATTATACAGTGCGACATTTTTTGGTCAGATGCCGTCCGAACTTTTTGGAATCAAGTTTTGTATGTAGTTTGACAGCTAATGTCAGACAAGCGTCACCAGCGACACCCTCGAAAAAATTTGTCAGTTTTCTTCCCCATCGTGCCAACATTGGACGTTGCCGATATTCTATAGTTGACGTGTTGCATAACAGAGTGAAAACGTGTTTTTAAAATGGAGGAATTCGAAGAAATGTATCTTTTAGAAAATTCATACCGCAATTTAATTCGTCGTTGTCAACGTCGGCGACATCGCCGTGTATGGGTTAATGAAATATAAGTACAGAAAACAACTGGGTGAATACCACCACCTTTTCGAAGAATTATAATTACAACCCATCAAGTTCTTCAAGACAGAATGATTAAATTTAACTATAAATACACTCAATTTGCTCTGTAGACTGGCGAAAAATCCCAACAAGTTCGGACTCGACGGATCGGCCATTTTTGGTCGTCATCGGACGATGACGGTCGTGTTTGTGTACGCGCTCTCTTTCTTTTACAAGTGTTTGACTCAATCGTCCGAGTTGGGCTGTCGTCGTCTGAGCAAACTTCGGCTGATGACGGATTAGGTGTACGCCAGCCGTAACGCTTCCTGTGCACGACTCCGGAATCACATCGGCGGAGGCGCCAGAACGAATGTTTTTGTAAACGTATGAATATACATGCGCCGCACCACCCCCGCACCGGGGCGGTGGCGGCGGCGCCGCGTATATTTCCCATTTTCATACTAAGATGTTCTGAAACTTTTTTATTTTGCGTTCCGGCGCCGGTGCGGCTCCGGCGTTATGTACAAGCAGCCTAAGACTTCACGCCTTCGTCTTTTCAAAAGATTTATAGGTGTAATAAGTAGGTACCTACCTACGTCAATATATGCTGAGAGTGCTACAAATACTAAAATAGGTAAAAGGATATGTTGGCGTCTAAATGTCATTGACAGGGGGGCGTTGTTGAACATCAGTCTGTGGTAAACATTTATGAAATTGTTACAGAAAAACCTATTGACAAAACGAGATGGCGGCGGCCTTAGTTCCGATGTTGGCCACGCGCCAAAAGAGATAAGTAGCTTTGTAACCTCGAATTTCACGAAAAAGGTTTCACTTTGAAGCTATGCGGGTCCTTAAATTTCCCAGTTTAAAATAGAGGCCGTTAAGGCTGCTTGTCCATTGAAGCGGAGCGAGGCAGCGGAGAGGAGAATGGCAGCGGAGTGGAGCGGAGTTGCGGACAGTGTCTGTCCATCGATGCGGATCGAGGTAGCAGAGTGGAGTTACGGACTGTGTGGAGCGAGGTAGCGGAGCGGTGTTGCGGACTGTGCGGAGCTAGACCGAGCTCACGTATTTTTCCGCATCACCTCTCCGCTTCCCCGCTCCGGTTCCCCACTCCATTTCTCCGCTCCGTTTCCCCACTCCGCTTCCCCTCTCCGCTTCTCCGCTCCGTTTCCCCGCTCCGGTCCCCTCTCCGCTTCTCCGCTCCATTTCCCCACTCCGCTTCGCGGTTTTGTATGAATTTTTAAACTAGTTCGCAAATCCCTGTCCACTGAAGCGGAGCGGAGGTTTTATGCAATTCCATTGGTTAATATTGGCACACCGCTACTCCGCTCCTCTCCTCTCCGCGCCAGTGGACAGGCAGCCTTAATATTCCTTCCTTTTTATTTTATAGTTCAACTACTTATAATAATATCAGTAAAAGTACCAGCCTAATAAGGTTCTCGCGCACTACGCGGTCACGACCATGACTTGTCGCACGGCCGGCGGCGGGCTGCCGGCGAATAAAGCAAATAAAACTAGTCGGATGAACGGTCCTGCGGTCAAATTTTATTCTTGGTCGGATGTTCTGCGGCCAAGATTGCGACTTGTAGTACAACACATCGAAGTCGTTGCTGCGTATATTCCTTATCGTCCCACTGTAGGCTAAAAGGCCTCTTATTATACAGAGACGGCACGATGATTGATCACCACGCTTGCTCAAGACAGGTTGTCAATTTCTGACTTACACTTACTATTAGTAAGTCTAGGTTTCTTTATAATGTTTTTTTAAAAGTATAGGGCCTGAAAATTAAATTGAAAACAACGCCATCTATCACAATACCTTTGTACTACGCAGTGTTGACATGACTGATGGACTCCGCTCTATCGTGAGTGATATCAACAAGTGGTCCGTCGAGTGTGCAAATATTGCGCCGGTTATATAGGGAGGTCGCCATGTTATACCATTTTATTATTTTATTGCAGGAAAATCCGTGTAGTTAACGTTTTATACGGGAGATTATAGGCACTGATAACTGTGTAGAAGTGCAAAGGATTTAGATTAAGTCATTATCTGTGGTTATTGTGCACGAATTTTCCAGTCTACAATATTCAGGATCAGATTAAGTTAGCTAGCGAAACTCCGCAAACGTGATGGTATCGATATCTAAACACGATAAAATAAAAAAGTAAGATTTGATGATTTTTATTTTGGGGTCAACGATCGCTTGAAGTAAATGTTACTTCTTGAAGAATGAGTTGAGAAAAGCTTTTAGTTTTTTGTTGTGTCGTGTTTATTTATCGAAGCCCAATACGTCTGTGATGTTTACACAAAAATAAAAAATAAATTTAAACGATTTTTTCAAGTAAACTATCTAGGTATCTATTACGAGGTAAGCTACCTCGCTTACCTCGTAATTTCTTGAGAGTAAAGTAGACCGACTGCTTAAAATCTCTTTCATATGACGCAACTGATATAATTGTGGAAACTTAAAACTAGTCCAAGCCTTCACACACACCTTCGCTCCCACACTCACACCCACACACTCGCTTACACATACACACACCCTCTCTCACGCACACCCGCACTTACAATACCACTCCACACTGCACCACACGTACCAACATACAAAGTTTGCATGTTTTTTATACGTCTTTTATTATTGATTTTTGCATGGATTAAAAAAAAATATTTTACTGTTAAACAGGCAACAATGAAATGAAATGAAAAACTAAATATTTTATTTCCAGACCTGAATCCACAGATAACGATCAATAAATATACACATACATATCGTTATAAACATACAATAACATAAATATCACAAATTCACATTACACACACACTTCAGTAACACAATTAGGTATTCGGCGTGTGGTGCGAGTGCTACCATTGCCCATAGCCCCCATGTAGGGAGACTAAGACTAAGACTGTGGGAGGCTAAGAAACTCCAATTGAAAAACGTGGGTAACAATTCCTTTCGAATACGTACGTATCATTTGGCCCTGGCAAAACCCCGGTTATTAATAGACTATAATAAAACAAGAAACTGTTGACTCAAGTGTATTGACAAGATATTTGCCCCTTGACAGCGAGCGCCATCGCCATTACAAAATTTTCCACTTCGTTCACGGTTTACGTAGGCTAACAAGCAGTATGTTTATATATACGTACATATATTGTTTTTGCTGACTATGGTGAAGTCAAAAGGAAGGAAGGGGAGGAAGGAAGTCATAGGGAATCTGTACGATTTATGCCTTCATTAGGTACTTGACTTAGTAATGACGAGTGACTTCTGCTATACGAAAATCAAAAAAAGGCGATATCGATGTCTTGTTTATACCTTTTTAGTTAGCGTTTTTGTCGTAGTTGGGTTTTAGATTTTTTTTGAACTTCTGTATTGAAATTCTTTAATTTTTGTAGTTGGTGTATTTGGATCTGTATTTAAGGTTTTTACAACCGACTTCCGAAATGAATGTAATTTTTCATACTATCTACTGCTTTTTTTGAAAGTATGTTTTTTTTTCACTTTTCAGTGAGTCTGTAATTTATTTAAGTTACAATTGCCTAATGCCAACTGCTCATAACCTTTTACAAAATATTGCTTTTCCCGATGCAGGGACGTTAATTTTTTAGGAGTTCTTCTGGTACTTCACCACATGCATTGTGACGAGCATAAATTAGCATCCATATTAAAGAAATCGTATCGCAATCCGTGAAATACTTATTATAGAGTAGTTCCGGTGGGCATCTGATGGTCTTCATCATCAGTTGCACTTCACCAAATGGTGCTTTCCGAGAGAAAATGCATGCATCATCATATCCCCATCGCCATATTTGAGGGAAGAAGGCAACCCAACCCTCGACGCTACCGCAAGCAGTGACATATATGGGAGCATGACGAACTTGCTGCCGGTTGCTCAGACAAGAATAAAATGATCAATTTTCGACGTTGCTAGCTAACCACATATTGCAATACAACACATAAAAATAAAAAAAACTGTAATCAGTAGATTATGTCAATAATAACTAAAATTAAATTAAAATAAATTGACTTAAACAGTCAAATAAAATAAACTAAGTAATTATATGAATTCATTATAGTGTCCATCTAGTCGTTGATTTTAAAACACTGTCTGTTGCTTGGGGGGTACATTGGAGTAGCTTAATCTATTATTCCCAAGCCTTTTTGTCGTCTAAGTAATCTTTAACTTTATAGAAACCTTTTTGACATAGTTTCTGTTTAATAAATGATTTAAATTTATTGAAGCTCAGTTCTTTAACATGGCTTGGGAGTTTGTTGTAAAAACGTATACTTTGGCACTTAAATGAATTACGAATTTTTTGGAACCTAGTCCTGGGCACAATAAATAAATCTTTGTGTCTAGTATTTATGCTATGAATGTCGCTGTGTTTAGATTATAGATTAATATTCTTTTTTACATAAATCAAGTTCTCATATACATGTTGAGATGCGACTGTCATTATTTGTTTTATTTGTTTCTATTGTTCTTATTTTTTTTTATTTTTTTTTATTAACGATTACGTCTGAATGGTTTTTCTTGTGTTTGTTATGGAGTTGGATACTTTTATATTTTTTACCTTACCACAGTCAGTATTTGGACTGTTGTTGTTTTAATTTCTTCATATATTATGGTCAATGTACTTTTTATTTTTTTTCTTTTAGTCTAATTTATAATGTAATTTTAATATCAATTGTCATTCAATCTGTATCTTGTTTACTCGTTTATGATCTAATTTGTTAATTTAATTTTCACCTTTTTTTTTAATCTGTCGTAATTTAGTAATTAATGGTTTTACCACTGTTTTCTGTGCTAGCGGTGTTAACCTACAATTAATTGTTGCATCCACAACTGTATCCTATTATAAATAATACACTGTACTGGTGTAAACAATTGTTGGTTAACCTTAATAAATAAATAATGTTTATTTCCTCAAATTTATCCCTCAGTGAATGCCTACAACTTACGTTATATATTGCTCGAATGGCTCGTTTCTGCAGTGTGATACTCCCTGGCCGCGCCACAAAGAAAATTTAAAAAAAAATATTTCCTGATTAATTGTACCATTTATGTTCTATACAGTACGTGTAATGAAAATAATTGTACCTCAATGAATAGTGAAATATAGTGAAAATTTGGTGGCGCGGCTGGCGAGTATACTCCCTGGCCGCGCCACCACGGTTCTTGTAATAAGGGGCACCCGGACACAATATACACTAAATAATTGTACCGGAATTGTTCTTTTCCGTACGCTATAAAGAGATCCGAAAATTTAATTAAATTTTCGGATCTCTTTATAGCGTACGTTTGGAAAGTGCGTTTAGACATTATAGCCTTGCGTTGGTAGCGCGGCCAGGGAGTATGCTCCCTGGCCGCGCCACCAAGAGATATTCGGCGTATCCGAACGTGGTATACACAATATGTTAATAGAAAACATCAAATCAAATCAACAGACTTGCTGATCTTTGTACTTACTAGAAGTGGTCAACTTTATACTAGTATAAATAAGGTTGATTTTAGACCGACTAGTACTGTTAAAAAAGTCATAAAAAATATGAAGTTGTAGCGCAAACTGAATCTTAAATGTAGGCATTACAGTTGTTTTTCCTAAAACTCGTGTTAATTTACAAAGTCAAACAATTTATTTCAATAAGGCACATAAAAGGCACTTATGAACGTCAAGTTTACAAAAAATAGAATTGATTCTAGTCGCCCCTTCCAAAAGGTAGTTTTCGTATGGAGAAGAATGGGCAAGAAACTTCACCGTTACTCTTTTAAAATGTTTTTACAATATTTTGTATACATTAATTATATAATTATATGTGAAGACGATGCATCTAGAATAAGATTACTATACCGCGATAGGTAATAAGAATGAAAAATAAAGCAATTACAGATAAATTAAATATGTGATAGATACATGGTGCTCACATATTTACAAACATTGTAAAATTATACGATATTCCTAACATTTTAACAAGAAGTCAAGAAATCACAGAATGGAAAATCAGTGTTATAAAAATAACAAATTATATAATTAAATTTGCAACCAGGTTGATTTTGTCTAGACTCTAAATTTTTCTATGGAGCAGGACCAGCATATTTCCAAGCATTCTTATCTTGCAAATAATCCTCTAATTTATAATAGGTATGCTTGTTTACAGAGTGTACTTTTTAATATGAGTTTTAAATTTTCTTTCATTTAATTCTAATATAGCACAAGGTATTTTGTTGTAACATTTAACACAGTACCCCATAAAAGATGTACGTACTTTAGATAATCTGAAAAATGGTTCATCTATTTATCTTTATTTCTAGTATTAAAATTATGTCTATCACTTATTTTATTGAAAATATGTAGATTTTTTCGTACATACATAATATTTTCATAAATGAATTGGCAAGGTACCGTCATAATATTAATGTTTTTAAATAGTTCCCTGAGAGATCCCCGACGATGTACATTATAAATGGCTCTGACAGCTCTCTTTTGTAAAATAAACATGGATTCAATGTCAGCAGCCCGACCCCACAGTAAAATGCCATACGACATAATACTGTGGAAGTAGCTAAAATAGACCAGACGCGCTGTTTCTACATCTGATAACAGTCTTATCTTTCTAACAGCATAAGCGCCGAGCTTAGCCGCCCCGCAAAAGGTGTTATATGAGGTCCCCATTGTAATTTCTCGTTTAGCGTGATTCCTAGGAAAACCATTTGATTAATAAATTCTAGTTTTTCTCTATTCAATATGATATCACATTCGCTACTTTTAACATTAGGTAATTGAAATCTAATGTATTTGTTTTTTTTTTATTTACTACCAAATTATTTTTCTTAAACCAATCTTGGACTAGAAGAATAGAGCTGTTAACGTCGTCAAGATTTTGTGACTGTCGATTTATTTTAAAGATCAATGATGTGTCATCTGCAAATAACACCATCTTCGGTTGATTTTGAAGTAATTGGGGTACATCATATAAACTAAAAAGAGGAATGGACCCAATATCGAACCTTGAGGAACGCCCATTGCTATTTCAGACCCCAATGAGTTTACGCCGTTTACTGTACCGTTTACCGATAGAAGAGTACACAGCTGTGTGTAGTTCGTCCATTGAAAGAAAGAGAGTGCGCATGCTATTTGTCCTTGAAAATGAAAAGGATAACGATAGACTCGTATAATATGCTATGCATCATTTTGGAGTAGCTTAGTAATAAAATATAGTATTAAAATAGAGGAATGTTTTTTTTTATTTTTATAAGTAAATTATAAATGTGTGTATTTAATTTATGTGACATTAAAGTATATACATTTTTAGTAAATAAGAAGGTAATAGTAATACTAATCTTACAAATTTTATTTCTATTATTAGCAGACAAAATAAAAATAAAAATAAATCTTCTTGTTATTGTAATAAAATATAAATACAAAAGTTTTTAAATATTTCAAATTATTTAGGTTCCGAGTCATCGGACTTATAATTGTGATCTCCAACTTCTGAAAATTCTTCGTAATCGCTTTCTGTTTCAGTTGTTTCGACAATGTCTTCTATCCTTAAAGGTGGTTGGTGGTGGATGGTTCGCTGGGACCTCTCAGTCACCCGTATTCACTCGCAGCAATATTTCATTTTTTTTAACTCGTCTAGTGGACTGGATTTAGGACTGATTTTTCGCAGACAACCCTATACCACCGTGTTCGTAATGAAATAATCTTTATTTTAATTTAACCTTAATTCATTAACCAGACAGTTTATACCTGCCTACCCAAGAGTTGTGACGGGAAAAAATAGTCAACCTAACGTTTGCACATTCTATGGGCTTCATACTTTCGATTGGTATGGAATTTGTCTATGAACCAAACCAGTAAATGCAAAAAAAAAAAAAATTGTTAGTTAATCATATTCTTGACTGTAATTTTTTAGACAACTGTTATCGTATTAAATATCTTGGTTGAATTAAGTACCTATGTAGAATAGGGTCACACTGACCAATTTATTTGTTGTCGCCATTTCATTTATTTGTTTCACCTATATGTTTAAATACTAAATGATTGAGTTTGTAAGTTCCATTAAATTATTTTGTTAGAATATCTAAGAGATTAATTTACGTATCAATTATGTTTTTGTAAAGGCATTGTTACAATTTTTAGTTTAAAAGTATTTGTTTTGTATTAATAGTTCAGTTCGTTAATTTTACCTGTTGCAATATTCATGTTAGTTAAGTAGTAAGGGTAGACAACTGTCATTGGAAATGTTATAAAAGATCGTGTAACTTTATTTATGGTCTCTTTTCTGTACGGGTCGCTGGACTGGTAACAATACACAAAGTTGTAAGTAATTGATTATCATTTATCATCAACCTCCTTCCCAACACCTGCATCATCTCAGAAGTGGGATAAGGGCCTACTTATCGCTTCACAAGGTAACAAGGTAATAATGGCGGGTTTGGGACCCTACATCGGCGGACTAGGAAAGAAAAGAAAAATGGAGAATGCAGGAAATACTAGTGCTGAGGTAACAGAAAATATTCTTAATTTTTTTTCTACCAACTGTAGTCCAAATGCGGCGAGGAATAGAAAAGCTACCCACACGGATGCAGAGTTGATCTCAAAATTCAACCCGGGACCTAAATCTTTAAGTGCTAAGGTTTGGCTTAATAAAATAGATCAATCGAGTCATATTTATGATTGGAGTGACGCTGATAAGTCCTATATTATGCACATGAGGTTACGTGGTTCTGCAAGGGAATGGTATGAAAATTTAGATAATTATGATCTCTTGGGATGAATGGAAATATGCACTCGGACGAGCTTTCCCTATGGCCGTGGATTTCGTTGATAAATTAGAATTGATGTTGGCACGTAAGAAAAGTGATGACGAAACCATGACCGCATATTTTCACGATAAATTATCGTTGTCTAAGAAATGTAAACTGGATGAAGAAGCGACAATTTCGTGTTTAATCAGGGGTCTTCCAGTTGAACTAAGACCTAATGCAAAAGCTTTCAGATGTGATACTGCAGAAGAACTGTACTACGGGTATTTGTCTTCGTTGGAAAATTACAAGAGGCTGGACAGCGGCACGGCGAAGACCAAAGAAGCTATGTGCTACCCAAATATTTAGCTACGTGCTATCTATTTACTAAGCTATGTGCCATCTATTTACTGAGCTGTGTGCTATCTATTTACTAAACTATGTGCCATCTATTTACTGAGCTATGTGCTATCTATTTACTCAGCTATGTGCTATCTATTTACTCAGCTATGTGCTATCTATTTACTCGGCTATATGCTATCTATTTACTAAGCTATGTGCCATCTATTTACTGAGCTGTGTGCTATCTATTTACTAAACTATGTGCCATCTATTTACTGAGCTATGTGCTATCTATTTACTCAGCTATGTGCTATCTATTTACTCAGCTATGTGCTATCTATTTACTCAGCTATATGCTATCTATTTACTCAGCTATGTGCTATCTATTTACTGAGCTATGTGCTATCCATTAACTGAGCTACGTACTATCTATTTACCTGTTATGTGATATCCATTTTCTTATCTATGTTATCCGCTCATCAAGCTATGTGTAATTTTTATTTACCTTTAAGTTGTATATTCACCGAGTTATGTGATATTCTTTCTCTTGGCTATGTGCCTTTCATTTACCTAGCTACGAAATCCATTTAACTACCTATGCCTATAGGAATGACATCCAGTTAGCTGCTGTGTGCAATTCTCATACATAATAATTAGTTAGGTAGGAATATGCAATCTGTATACATGGACTTGTTGGTTTGTAGACTAAATTCACGTTACAGATGGAGAAAGCTGTACCGACGGCTGCTGCGCAGTACGGCAGAGCAACGCCGAGGGCTACTTCGTGGTCGACCAGCGCGATGGGCGGCATTTCTTCTTCCCCCGTGATGGCTCCTTCGACAACAGCCAATGTCAGTAAATAAGATCGCCGTGGGACACGGCTTTAGTCAGGACGGCCGAATGTTATCGTATTAAATATCTTGGTTGAATTAAGTACCTATGTAGAATAGGGTCACACTGACCAATTTATTTGTTGTCGCCATTTCATTTATTTGTTTCACCTATATGTTTAAATACTAAATGATTGAGTTTGTAAGTTCCATTAAATTATTTTGTTAGAATATCTAAGAGATTAATTTACGTATCAATTATGTTTTTGTAAAGGCATTGTTACAATTTTTAGTTTAAAAGTATTTGTTTTGTATTAATAGTTCAGTTCGTTAATTTTACCTGTTGCAATATTCATGTTAGTTAAGTAGTAAGGGTAGACAACTGTCATTGGAAATGTTATAAAAGATCGTGTAACTTTATTTATGGTCTCTTTTCTGTACGTGTCGCTGGACTGGTAACAATACACAAAGTTGTAAGTAATTGATTATCATTTATCATCAACCTCCTTCCCAACACCTGCATCACAACCCATTTGCATTATATTTATTGACATAATATTTTATTGAATATAAAATACTTTTCACCCATTAACCAGCTCGGTGAAGGTCGTTATATTAACCAGCTCGGTGAAAGTAATTTTATAGTGGGATCTTAGACTATAAAGAATTTCGAATTTGAATTTTCGCATATTTGTTATTTAATAAGCATGATTAGCATACCTACCTGGTATTATCTATACATATAATAAAATAGTAACGAAGTCAAAACTGTCCATTAAATATTTTTGAAACAAGTAATTGGTACGAGGTGTGGGATGGGTCTTCCTCTAAATTTTTATGTCATGATATCATTTAGTGGAAAATCGTTTGGCATACACTCATTTATGGTATGTCAGAATCATCTATAGGCATACATTTCATATCCATAATAATTAAAAAGTAGTAACATCATATCGCAGAAAGTTTACACAAACATTCAAACAACCATACACCATGCATGCAAGCGAGCATGCAACATGCATGGTTTCTGTCACAGCTCCGGCGCTGCGGGGCTCCGGCGGTCCCACGCGAGCTTATCGTCGCAGATGGTTTTTTTCACCTGCTCCTCAGCTCGCGGGCCGCCTCGCCCCTCCGCGCCTTTGCGGGCTTAAATTACACTCTAGGGGTAGGGCAGGTATCTCTCGCGTCCGGCCCTGGTTCAGGCCATGGTTCGGAGCGAGAGTGAAAGAAAGAAAGAAATAAAAATATTTTATTTGGGACACGCACAGGAAATACAAACAGTAAGTAATAAAAATATAAAATTAAAATACAAACAGAAAAGTAAAGACCTGTGCGAGGCCAAAAAGGCCACTATCTCAGCATAATGCGGCGATATTTAAAAATAAATACCGCAGCGCTGGTATTCTGATAGGGCCCACTGTGATGTCACGGACCTTATTAATCTGTGTCACGGACACACCTACGGACATAGATAAATCCCATTAAGGGATAGACCAAATAATAAAGCATTAAAAATAATAAGAAATAAAATAGTACTAATAAAAACTGAAACTAAGTAATAAATAAATTAATCTATACACGCCCGACGTACCAACATCACTTGTCCATAGTATAGACTATTTATTATCTATGGTGACAAGCGAAGGGACGCGGGCGCACTGCAAGTACTCTGTGGCTGCGAATCTGCGATGCATTCGACAATATAAATGTTCTGTGATATATTTTATTTAACAAGAAATATCTATTGGAGATAGATAGAAATTATAATTTAGTATGGTTCAAAGAATATAATACTCTATAACGAAAGGTATTAATAGAAATAAAACGGAGGGTGAATAATATACGGCAAGAAAGCGGTGCAAATGAATAGTGTATACTGTATAGTGTCATTGTGTTGTGTTGTGACTGACTGATAATGTAGTGTAAATCGGAAGAAAGAGATTCAGTCACCGAGAAAAACAAAGCGATTGAACCAAACTCACACTCCTAAGAACACTTAACACTTCGCTAAGGCCACTAATATCAACTGCGTGCAGTCCCCGGGTGAGTTCAGAAACTGGTTTCCTTTTGTACGCGTAACAAATGTTGCTTATAGTTAGTACTAAAAGTTTCAACTGTTTTAATAGCACGAAAAGGAGGTGGCAAGTCGTTCCAGCAACGAGAGGCAGCGAATTTAAAGCATGAGCATGAGTGCATGGGAGGCCGTCACCTCCTTCTGCGAAACAGTTATGTTCGCGAAGGAGGAGGCGAAGCGCGCGAGGGAGATGCAAGCTGCACGCCCTCGCGGCCCTAGTCGCCGCAGGAGACGCCCCGGGCGTCGGGAGTCGAGAGCCGACTTCCGGCCACCGTAGGCGCGGGCTTGCGGACGGTGAGCAATGGGCAGCTCGCCGTCCGATAAGGACCAGGCCCGTGTCGACGGCGCGTTGTGTTCGACGCGCGCCTCAAAGAGATGTCAGCACCAACCGACGGGGTCGAAAGACCAATGCCTGCTGGGGTTGCGTTTGTCCGAAAGAGATATCGCGGCCCCGGCACACAGACAACGGAAGGAACACGGGTGGGTTTTAGTCAGTAAAAGTCTGACACACCCTCTCGCTCTGCCCAGAGCGGGAGAAGTCATGTGATGATTTCCCATCCCGAAAAAAAAAAAAGGGGTAGGGCAGACAAGACTACGTGGAGTCGGTTTTGTAGCGATTCCTTTCCGTCACTAACTTTTGTAGCCCAACATATTGACTTTTTAATACAATATTTTAATTTTAATTGAATTTAAGTTAAAAATACAATTTTATCTGGCAGGATCTTGATGCTCCGAAATTTATTTGGCATAACACACTTGGCATAATCTTCTTTAAACCAATATTTTAAACCAATTCGACCAATTCTACCCGCATCCAGCGGGTTCCTGCGGCCTTCACAAGGTCATCGGTCGATCTTGTGGGAGGCCTTCCAATGCTTCGTCTTCCGGTACGCGGTCACCACTCCAGAACCTTTCGGCCCCATCGGCCATCTGTTCTACGAGCAATGTACCCTGCCCATTGCCACTTAAGTTTGGCAATTCTTCCAATGTGTTATGCCAAATAAATATCGGAACATCAAGATTCTGCCAGATAGAGGGACCCGTGTGGGACTGGGAACGAGTATACTGCCAAAAAAATCTTTTTTTTAGAATTTCTGATCGTTTGTCTGGATATATGTTTCGGATTAGCGCAAAACAGCTGTACGGACTTGGATGAAATTTGGCACACAGATAATTTATAACCTGGATTAGCACTTAAGGTACATTTAATCTCGGTAGTACAGTCCCGTGGGATATCTTCTGACATCCACGCGGGCGAAGCCGCGGGTAAAAGCTAGAAGCGGTAAAACATGTCTTGACCTTTTTAGACTTTTTCCAAATACCGATCTATTTGTAAAACTGGACCAACTAGAACAAACCCAGGCTACTAAGTAATATTATTATATGGATACCTAATTTGTACAACTGTACAAACTTAGGTTATTTGATCAGTTGAAAAAAAATACGCGCAGTCATTTTAATTTTTCGGCGGTAGGTAAATTAGTATGAGAGTCAAACATGAACAGTAATAGTCGGTTATTTCCATCCCAATGTCAGTACCAAAAATACTCATGTAGTAGTAATAAATGAATGGGAGGAGCTCGTGGCTAAGTAATAACAGCCGCACGGTTCGATCCATTAGATTAAGCTACGCTTGCCGGGGTTGGTCTGTAGATGGGTGACCATCTTAACATACTGAGATTCCTCCATGCCTCGGAAAGCACGTTAAGCGGTTGGTCCCGGCTGTCATTCGTGGATCTTTGACAGTTGTTACGGGTCGTCAGAAGCTCGAAAGTTTGACCAAGGGGTATTACTCAGTTACTCGATTGTGGAGGTCAGCTAGGCAGTCGGTCCATGTAACATACGGTATTCCGATGCATTCGGTTAGACTGGAAGCCGACCCCAACATAATTGGGAAAAGGCTGGGCAGATTGATTTTTTTTTGTAATACTCGTAAATGAATGGCCAGTAAAAATATTGGAATGTGCAGTTCATAGGTTAGCTTGTAACTGCGACCAACCACGCGCGAGCCGAATTGGTTGCAGTAACTAACCCAGAGATCCCTGACCAAATGGGTAAAACTGTGAACAATCGCGCGCGAACCGAGCGAGCGATACTTCCAAGTTAGAGTTCTTACCGACCAATTCCGAATTACTATTTTATTTAATAATATGTATTATTGTCAAAAAATGTATATGTTTTTTAAACAGATTTTTCTAAGAGAGGTAGTAGTAGAGGTAAAACCTGTAGAAGGTTTTCTTAAATCTACATAAATCCGCCCGAGTGAAACATTAAAATTCAGAAGCATAAATATTATGAAAAGTTTTCACGGGTTTTTTTCGATTTTGAAATGGACTCACTCTGAATATCGCAAGAGCACGAATCTGCATCCATAAGAAATAAGGCGCTAATCAAACGACGTTTTTTTTTAAAGTCATTGAAAACGAACCGTTGCTTATCATTTCGGGTACCTCCACCGAATGTTCCTGTTGCACGTCGTTTTCGTTATCCACCGTATGCAGGGGCATCAATTGTAATTTAGTCATGTGCAAAAAGAATATCGTCAAACTGTACATTACCGTACGTTCATATGGTCAGCGCAAACAGAGCAGCAATATGCTAGTGAGTGTTCATTGCTGTCAAGTTTTGATGGAAAATATGCGCGAGCGAAGTCATCTCTTGCAGCTATTTTAAACTGTATTTAATCGTGATGAAGTTTGTCTTACTATTAAATGAGTAATAGTTGTATATATATATATCGTATTTGTAATCACGTCCTCGAAAACGGCTCTAAGAATTTCGATGAAAGTTGCAATATAGGCGTTTACGGGGATGAAAAATCTGTCTCATAACTGAGAAAATTTGTTTTCTCCGTATTTTCACCCGAGCAGAGCTCGGTCGCCCAAAGTTTAGAACAAGATGGCTACCTTAGAATCATAGAGTATATTAATACACTTAGAATAAGTTTATGGTAGCATGGAATTAGTATGAAATTTCATATAGTATTAAATGAGCATTCTCTATTTTTACCAGAGCAGTCCTCGGTGGCCCAGGTACTTTTCAACTAATAAATGACACTGCACACTGCTCCAGCACTTTGCTGCTTTGTCTGCGCTGACGCTACTTGTTCACAACACGTAAAGTCTGCAAACAAATCGTAAGTGGTCAACCATGTTTGTTTACAAGAAGCAAAGCTTACACCGTAACATTTACAGCCAGTCATTAATATTCTCGTATATTTTATGGGCTTTTAAATTACTGAAACATATGGCATGCAGAAGAAAGTTTTAGTTCAACCTTGGGCTCGTTTGTATAGTCTTTTTAATCTCTGTTTGTGTTTAGGTGCCAGTGCGGCCATGGTAGATTTAAAACTTCTACAACCTATGTTCAATAGTATCTGAAAACTGGAGCTTTGAATTTAAATTCTTAACTAAAGAAGGTAATTAAGGTAAACTGGAAACGATTTGAAGAGACCAAAGCCCTGTGTAAAATTTCAGAGAGCTAGCTCTATGTCCAGCCATGCATAATGTAATAAATAGAGTGCACAAGTTTTTAGTAAGCTTTAGCATCTTGTGTAAATAAATATGAACGCAGCTAATGAGTACCTAGCTTTAAGGTGGAGGAGCTCAAAATAGACAACTATGCATCTGTCTGCTGCAAACGATTTCGTCAGTGTACAAAACACTGAGGAAATAGGTACTCATTAACTGCGTTCATATTTATTTACACAAGATGCTAAAGCTTACTAAAATTACTTTGGAAATGATCTCCAAACAGTTCAAAGGATTTTCCCAAAATAAGTTGTTAAGACCGTCAATGGGGAAAACTTGCCAGAATAACAATAACAAACATATTTCCTAACAAAACTAAGCCGAAAAGATAAAACTCCGTGCAATTACTTAACGTACCTGACAAATTACTAAAACGATATCATTTTTTGAGTGGGAAACCTCTCAGTTATCTCAATTTAGACTACAATTGAGAGGGAAGAGAGGAAAAGGGATTTGTTTTGAGGGAAATTGCGGCTCTTTGTGCCACACTAGAAAGATAACAGGCGAGAGTTGAGAGTTTTATAAGGAGGGCTAAGCCTCGCAGCGTAGCAGACTGTTAGTGTGGGGCTCTAGTGCTAGCGGGTGAAATCCTACGTATTAAAAAAACACAAAGGGACGGGCTGGTTTGCACCTGGTGGAGGACAAGTAACTGTCGAGGAAGTGGAATGGATTCGCGAGCATTTCGCTTACTCAAAAGTAACTAAAACAAATCCTTGTGGGGTTTGAGGTCTGCCATAACGTATGATGAGAATCTAAGGCATGATGGCAAAAAAAAAAAAAAAATCGGTTTGACGATCAATATCAGACTTCTTCTTCAGTCTTCGAGAGCAACAAAAGAGCAACTAATTATCATTGACAGCCAAACGTCACCGCACCTTGTTTGTTCTTTATTTGAATCAAAGCATCTATGTATGTCATAGTCGCGTGGCGTCACTTTCTTTCAAATGTGTTTTTATTGTTTGTATTCTGGTACTTTGTAATATCTTTATATTTATGTGTTTAGTTATCATTTAACTGTGCTTTTGTGTGTTGTACTTTTTCTATTGAGTGCATTAAATACATTATTTATCTATCCAACTAGAAAAAAGCCTCCCCAAAGCAGCTCCATGACGCCTGGTCTTACACTTCTCGCATCCAATGGGAATTGATATAAGGCAGTGTATAGAGTGCCGCTATCTATCCCTCTCGGATAAAGTGCCACTAGTGGCATAATAGTGGTGCTGCCGAGGCCCGGCTAAAGTGCCGTAAGCATTTTATTGTCACTGTCACTTGTTTAATATTTATAGTTTAGGTTAGTTCGCTGCCCTTTGTATTGATTGATTGCATTTGTTTGAGATAGGTAAAAAGTCCTAGGTCAAGGCCAAAAGTCATAGGTAGATAAAGTGCCGCTAGCAGCACTCTATACACTTCCTTGATATAATATGATAGAAATTTAAAAAAACCGCTTCGAGCTTCCGCTGTTGCTATCATTAAGGCCCCATGTTTTAGTTACGTGTTTCCGACGTATAGGTTTTCAACCAGACGCCATTACAAGCGTCGTAAATAATGCTAATCCCCCAGTTTTCCACGATTAACAGCTATATTAGCCACGATTAGCTAATTTTAGGCTATCAGTACTCGTAAACATAGTGTGAGGAACTTTGCTCTAGTTATTAGATAGCCCAAGAAATATGCCTGGGTTTTAGCACTTATGTTTAGCAAAGTGATGTTGTTTAGTTTTCATAGATAATGAAATCATGACGGAGCAGTGTTTGCCTAGTGGTAATGACCCCGAATTACGAGTTACAGATCATGGGTTAGAACTCAGGCAGACAGTTTATATCACCACTGCCCTCAAAACGGTGAAAGAAAGAAAGAAAAATATTTTATTTGGGACACACACAGGAAATACAAACTGTAAGTAATAATAAAAAAATACAAAATAAAAAACAAAAAAGGAGCATTTAAAAACTAACAGAATAATAACGACCTGTGCGAGGCCAAAAAGGCTCCTATCTCAGCATAATGCGGCGATATTTAAAAAAAAAAAATACCGCAGCGCTGGTATTCTGATAGAAAACATCGTGAGGATGGCACGTCAGAGAACCAAAATTCGAAGCCATGTGACATCTACCAACCGGTACTGGGCCCGAGTGGTAGATTACGGCCTAGTCCCTCTAGAAGAGAGGAAGCCTGTGTCCCAACAGTTGGAACATTATAGGTTAATTATGTGTGATAATATGAATTCATGACGTCAGGCCATTGACCGTGGTGTGACTAGTGGTGGAACATCTTTGTCCTACCCAACCGCAAAAACATGTAATTTAAAATTTGTATACAGGAAAATTAACCTTAGCGTCTTCTTGTTAATCTCACACCACACAATTTGTTCATCAGTATCACTACGTACTACTGACTACTGAAAACGACGAGACACATTAAAAAATGTCATCTTACGTTGATTATTCCTTCTAAATATAACATCACGCACCTGGGTTCCCGAAGGATTAGGCAGAGATGTACTTATTAGTTCACCTATAATTGCTCAGATAACTTTAAATTAAATTATTTATTTTCAAAGACAAAACATCATGATCATCATCATGATGTGTTTCATGATCCATTTATGTTAGTTAGTTACATAAAACTTAAAAGCTATGTTACCGTGTTATTGGGTTCCCACCTATGAAATTGGCGTTTTTTTCTCACAAATAAAGAACCTTGTCACTTCTTTGATTTAAAATATTCATCAATTGCTTGGTATTATATCGAATAATGACCATGATAGACAACTTCCAATAGTAAAAAAACCTTATTAATTATAGTTTTCTAAACATAAAAATACCTTAAAAATGACTCCTCATTTTGTTAGCAGAAATGACCGCTATTCGTTTTAACTTAGCCAAAACTTATTTTTGTCGCTTAATCTAAGTGGCATAAAACGATATCTTAGATTAAAAAAAATTGTGCATAAAAGTTTAAAAAATTTAGTGTTCTTGGTTGTTAGATAAATTAAGAAAATGTTGGTATGAAAAATGCAACTTCTTTAAAATTCTCCATACAAAACGCTGATTTCATAGATGGGGACCTAATATTATAAGTAGGTACTAAGCTCACAGTAGTAACAATATTTACATACATAATGTGAATGTATCACATTTCACCGGTTGTAATGAATCACTTCTGCCTAACCAACACCTGCATGAAGTAATTAATTATCAGTTAGTCAAATTTGTCCACTAACATCTTCAGAATCCTATTAATGTTTGACCGCGTTCTCTCCAATAGCAACGCCGTCTTTGACTTCACCATTGCGTGGAAGTCATGAACATGCGCCTGCGTGAACATGCCAGAGGCACTACAAAAGCGCGGCAGACCCTAAATCCCGTGTTATAGGAGGCGAGTCTATTGCCATCAAACGGGCACAAAACCAAACTCCGGGCTGCTACTGAGAAATTTCATAATACCTAAGGTTTACGTACACACGTAAGTCACGTCAACGGCAATTCACCGATCAGTCACGTCTAAAATATAGTTGTGTAGAAGTTGTAGGACGTTGGCTGCACACGCCGACCACGTTACTACCGGCTCATCTCAGTCGACGGCGACGTCGCGTTACCGGCAAGTCAAAACTTTTATTGCTACGACTGAAATATGGTTATAGAAAAATTTTATGAGCGAGTTGACGTTGACGTGACTGACGTGTGTTTGACGTTGTGTATGTGAGGTTGACGTGAATGACTTTTATACTCATGATATAATGCCTTGGAGTTCTTTTTCACTTTTGGTACTTACATTATTTTCTTTGGTACATAGGAAGGAGGAAAATAACAATATACTAAACCAATTCTTATTGGAACTTTATGTAGGTTTTCCCGTAACAGTTTATCACGATAGATAGCAGCGCATGCGTCGAATAGTAATGAGAGTAGAACTCATTAATTAGCCTTGTGTAATAAATCATGCAATACTACTCTTACGGGAATGAGTTATTTATTTCTCGTTATCGTAATGAAGTCATTTATATTTCTGGAGGGCTTAGCAAACTTCCATGTAAAATTACAATCATTTGAAATTAAATGAAAATTACAATTCGCGTTTTATAACTAATAATATTTAAAAAGAAAAAAAAAACACGAATAGGTAGACTATACATATATGCACAAAACTAATAATATATATGTATATATATAAATATATGTAGGATCAGGAGTGCCGAGAGGTATATCGTCAGGGTTTGGAGTTCCCATTTTATTGGGATAAATGAGACTGTATAAACAATGACTGTTTTTATTACAGTAGGTATACAGCAGTTACACTTTATAAAATGAAACAATACAAATGGAGTAACAATACAGAATCGAACAGACTTTTAAGGTCTCAGTTCGTATAGTGACCAAGCCACCCAGTGACAAAGTGTATCTACTCGCTATCAGCAAGCCAATACAGCTATGTGAATATACAGCAGTGCTGTACCAGATAAACTGACAGTTTTGTCGGGAGCAGGGGCTCTTTATTGAGTCGAATCCGAAGACCGACTGACTCGCATTTTTTTTTTTTTTTTTCTAATTGGCATCTCGCAGTTGACCTCTGAGGAGGTCGTAGCTGCTTAACCGGACTTTCCTGTGGTTGCCTTAAGTTTCTACGCTTAAAGCCTCCAGCCAGGGGCATAAACTATACTAATTAAAATTAGGCGAACGCTCGCTAAGGGCCCCCGCTGTGGGGTACGGACCTCGGCTTAGGGCGTCACTGGGGGGAGGACAGCAAGATGGGACAGGCTGGATCAAACATAGATTATTATTATTATTATTCGGGGAATTTAAGACTACGGGCTCAGCTTCGACGCGGGCTGGCGCATCGACGAACAAGGGTCGGGGGCTGACTCGCATACCGAGTGCACGCTATTTTATAAGACGAACCCCCCACCTTGCAATCCCTCCACGACAACTCTGTCCGATGACGCACGGAAGTACGTCACGTGTTTACTTGATACAAAACACTAAAATGTACTGAATCTAATAAGACTTACATTATAAAGTTATCAAATAATATAACAACAATTGTTGTAAATAAACAATGGTGAATTCAGAAAGTAAATCATTTTAAAATTAGAGCAACATGTCATCAATTGTTTTGAACAAAACCCTCGGTTTCAATAATACGGAATAAGTTGCCAAAAATCTATTAGTGCGTACACCGAGTACTTAATAAATTATGTTCCGATTTATTAGACAATAATTTATAGTAAAAATCACTTAAATTAATAATAAGAAAAAGAAATCATAACAAATTCTGTTGACTACCCACAATTGCAATTTACAACCAACTCCGACATATACATAATCACCCAATTAAACACATCTAAAAATTTATGATAAAATTGAATTGCTAAATTGATACTTAGCCCTCTTCCTCTCTCCTAATTTTGCAGTGCCCGACAGGGTCCTTAATGGTCTTTTACATGTTATATAATACATTATGGAATGATATAATTAATTTAGTATTGAGTATTGAAACGTTTTTCAATGAGCGTTTTTGTAATTTACTAAGTGCGTCCCGCGGTTTCGCCCGAATTAGTCTAGATTCCGTGGGAATGTCTGTGTATCTAGGTCATGGTCTACCCATGTGCCAAATTTCATCTTAATCTGTCCAGCCGTTTTAGCGTGAAAGCGTAACAAACAAACTTACTTTCGCATTTATAATATTAGTTAGGATATATTAAGGAGAGTCCGCGTATCACTGGTCAGTTTCCCTCACTCGCCAGTTTCCTTGTTTAGTTAGTTTCACTGATTCGTCAGGATGGCCCTGTTGATGAAGAAAAAAAAATTTTTTTTGGGAACTATCTATTTGATCCTTAAATCGTAATTACGAAATTACAAAGACAGTAAAACGTTAATGAGTATTTCGGAATATTTTTCTTAAATCAAGGAGGATCCTTCATTGCCAGCCTTTTTAGCTTTGAGTATAATTTACGATAGTTCTAATTTTTAAAGAAACCTCCTATTTTTCTCCAGCCCCTCAATACACACAAAAAAGGTACCAACGTTAGATAAAAGTTAAAAAAAAAACACTAACGAGACAAAGTCAACTTTATTCAACAAGAATACAGGTCTGTAACCCTCTGTTTGAACATTTCACACATTTCTACCGACCCCAAAGAGCCTAGCCACTTTATTTTGAAACCACTGATTTATGTAGCACCTTACAATTTCCAAAAATTTTTTTATTTTTTTTTCAGGATGGGAATTCATCAAATGACTTCTCCCGCTCTGGGCAGAGCGAGAGGGTAGGGGAAAAAAAAAAGCACCATCATATATATTTCAAATTAGAATTCACACTTTAAAGTTGTGATTGGGTCTTGAATTTGGTCTCATAAATGTCTGCATATGATGCGATGGTAGATCTCACCCAGCTTTCAAAATCAAACAATGATTATTATGTAATTGATCCAGTTGTGGTGTTGTTCATATAAGTATCAGAGGAGAGAGGCAAGATTCGCGCCCTCGCGCCCCTAGTCGCCGCAGGAGACGCCCCGGGCGTCGGGAGTCGCGAGCCGACTTCCGGCCACCGTAGGCGCGGGCTTGCGGACGGTGAGCAATGGGTAGCTCGCCGTCCGATAAGGACCAGGCCCGGGTCGACGGCGCGTTGTGTTCCACGCGCGCCTCAAAAAGATGTCAGCACCAACTGATGGGGTCCGAAAAGGCCAAGGCTTGGGGTAAGAAATCGAATCGAATTCCTATGAACCCATCGGCTGCTGCCGCCTGCGGTCGGCTACGGAATTGTACCTTAATGGAAAAGATGACGAGCTTGACGCCTACAGACAGGATTGGTCCACACGAGCTCAAGACAGAGAGGAGTGGAAAAGAGAAAGAGAGGCCTTTACCCTGCAGTGGGACAGCATAGGCTAGAAATAAATAATTCTATCGTAGTAATAATAAAGTTGAAGAGTTTATTTTTTTGTTTGATAGAACGCGCTAATTTCTTGACCGACCAGTCGGATTTGAAAAATTCTTGTATTCGATAGCCCAATTTTTGAGGAAGGCTAGGATAGGCTATTTAACATCACCTCTTAAGAGCCGAGCAAAAAGAAAAAGGTAGAAAGAATGTTAAGCGAAGTAGCGCAGGCGGCCGATGCGATGCGACACCCTGCACGGGGGAACAAGAGATTTCACGCGGTCGAGATCGCGGGCAGTAATTCATAATTGTACTACATTGTAGAAAAATAGGTACTGCACACCATGACGTAACATAATTCTTAAAAAAAAAAAAACTATCTACACAAAATTTCTTGCATTACCCCGGCAATAGAGTTTCTGCCAGAAAACGCCATAACCTGGAAAATTAAGAGAATGGAACTGTCTACACTAGCTGCCTCATTCTAAATGAAAACGTGTACCTGTGGTAGTAACCGAGTCCAGTTCTGGTTCTATTGTTAAAGCTCTATAAAAAACTTTGGAAAAAAATCTAATTAAACTGAACAGTACTTTCGTAAAATACTGCAGAACAAAATGAAATTATAAAGTCGAAAATTGCATTTATGTAAGAGCAAAAACATGTTGGAAATTGTAGTGAAAAAAGCGGGCTGGTAAAAAGAACGCTAAAGTTATATTATACTAGCATTTGCACGGCTTCGCCCGCTTCGAGGTCCGAAAATATCCTAAGGGTCCACCGGTTCTATTTCTTAACCTAGGTCAAGGTCAGACCAAATTTCATACAAATCAGTTCAGCCATTTAACCGTGAAACCGTAACAAACTCACTTTCGTATTTATAATATTAAGTTAGGATAGTTAGGAATTTAGGACACCCATTAGCAGAGTATTCATTTTAAGGTAGAACCTACAACGGAATATTTTTATAGCCCATTTATCGGATGAATTCGTGATTTGCGTTGTCGGAATTCAGAGTCAGAACAGGAAGATTTTTAATTGAAATTCTTATGCCTGTTTTCATTAACACTAGGGCTACCTAAATGAATGCCTTAATTAAGGAACGCTATTGGATTTTCAACGCGCCGAAAGATGAAAATCCAAGCGCGCTTTATTAAGACATTCATTTAGGTGTCGTCTACTGAGAACCTATGTTGAAGAGCATTAATTGCGTATGAAAAACTATTCCGTGTAAGATTGTGATGTGAGAAGTCCTAAAGTCGAAATGAAACATACTCAAGACCACAAACAAGAATAGTAAAAAAAAAGAAAGAATAATTGTTTATTCTGCACAAACAAAACGCCCATATAAAGACAAAAAGACATAAAATACACACATACAAAACTAGCCAAAGGCCTCGTATTCAACCAATAAATAAAAAATAAAAAAGTCAAGGCCACGGACCAAAGACAATTTTGCGTAATTACTCTTGCTACATTGGCAAATGACAACAAAAACATAACAAAAACAAAATGCTGATTGCAGAGTTAACTACTTTTGAGTTTGTTTAATCTTTATCTGCCCGTGTGACTCCCGGGAGTAACGTCCCAATAGTTAATGTCTATCAAAAAAAAAAAAAGGTGGCAGCAGCAGGCGACGTGTCGCCGCGACACTCTGGTTTCTATTGTATTTCTAAGAAATCGAATCGAATTCCTATGAAGTCATCGGCTGCTGCCATAGACATTAATTTAATAATACTGACGACTTTAAAATGGTGGCTGGGACAGACGGGATGTGGAAGGCGGAGCACAGGGTGTTGTGGCACAGCCTGGGAGACGCTGAGTTGATGGACACATTAATTGTGTCTCATTAGTCAATGGGGGCGAAATTTTCTGCTCAGTTTGGTTGGTGGGCTTTTTCTAAGTCCGCCTGGCTAGCTATCACCATCTTATTTAAGTCTGTCGCCATTACAACAATGTTAACAGCATTGTTGCGTTTCGGCAGTTATAGGTAAGATGCCAGTTCCTCCGTGGTTGTGGATTCCGGGTGAAGCTTCACCTGGAACCCTCAAGCACGCTTCCACCTTCGACCTGATTATCACTTTCCATCAGGTGAGATGCAGGCGAAGAATTTCCCCGTTTTGGATAAAAAAATAATAAAAATACTTGGTAAATGTTAAATTATTTTATTTCTGTAGGTTTGTACATACACTTTTAAACATCAATCGTATTATTAAAAAAAAATGAGGTGAGCGTTTCCTATCTGACTACTCAGAAAAGAAAGGCCGAAACAAACTCATAGATCTCAGTCTATTTTAAAGTCCAGACATTATCTTGGTCAGATCATGTGAGGGTAATGTAGATTAGTGTCTGAATTGATATTTTCAGGAAAAACGTACAGTTTGAGTGGACCTGTCCAATCAATGCACGCATTTGCGGTCAATCGTGCAGCTCAACTCAGAACTTAAGGAGCTCAACGATTCGAAGAACAGTTTTTTTTAAATCTTTTACGGGGAAGCTCTTGGCCTGCACCTCACCTGATGGTAAGTGATGATCAGGCCGAAGGTGAAGCCAGCTTCACTCGGAATCCTCAACCACAGAGGAACTGGCTATCTTACCTGTAACTGTCGAAACACAACAATGCTGTTAAAATTGTTGTTATGGCGACAGACTTAGACAATATCAAAGAAAGAACTTTTGGGTAAGTTAAACTTTAGCATCTGGTCAATAATTTTCTATTATAATTAGGTACTAGGTACTGTGTGGACCTGTAATGCCTTCATACCAAACAATGAATCAAAACAATCCTCGGAAATTCCAACGCATGTTTCATTACTATTTTCGCTACTAATTAGTTTGAATTCACGATGCGGATCTGAGCCGCAAATTCCATTAGCGCCATTATACTGAACTGTTTCATCTGTGTTCGTATGATGTAATGACTAATGGATCCGATGTACAATGGTTTCTATGTTTCTTTAACTTTAACGGAAGTGAAAATGTGAATAAATCAATAGATAGATTTATACGAAAAAAAAGATTTCCACATGTTAATACCTAGACAATAATTATCATCATACTTCACACTTATCTAATTTATTTGGGTTCGGTAGCGAGTTCCCATTAATCTGTATCAGTCAACATCTAAGTAAAAATATAGATAGATAAATCGTTTATTGAGTGTACTCAAAAGACAGCACAACATACAAAAGCACGATTAAATAATAACTAATTAGCTATTAGGAAATAGCTCCAAGGTGCCAATATACATACAACCAAAAAAAAAAGGAAGAAAACAAGACATTGTGATGACACTATTGGCTATGACTGACTTTAAAATAATGGATCAACGAACGTGCGTCTGAAGGTTGCACCAAATGGGAGTCCAGCTCAGCATGTGCCAGGGAAATATACCTGACGCTGATAATCTTCTGAATCCCTGCAATGATATACGGACGGACGTCGAGTAGATGAGATAAATAGGTGAAAAGAAGGTGGAAGGTGTTGTGAAAAATTGTTGCCAATAAGCCTGATATAGTGGTGATAGATCGATCAGCGCGCCGCACAATGATAGTCGATGTTACCATTCCGCATGACGAGAACCTCGTGAAAGCTGAGAAAGAGAAACAAATAAAATATCTCGACTTAGCACACGAGGTTGTTGACATGTGGAATGTGAGCTCGGCTATCACTGTAACGATTGTCGTAACGGCCAATGGCCTGATGGCCGAAAGCCTCGACCAACATCTCTCGAGGCTGTCGTTAGGCGGTTGAATCAAGGGCCTGATTCAGAAGGCAGTACTCCTCGATACGGCTCGCATTGTGAGGAGATTCCTGTCTCTGCAGCCCTAACCACCGGTAGCTTGGACCCTGCTCCCGACACCGGCGGAACACAATTTTTTATATTTTTAAATGTTTTTTATATAGTTTTTAAGAAATATTTAAAAATGTATTTTATATGTTAAAAACTTAAATAAAGGAAATAATAATAATAATAAAAATGTATTCAAGTATAAGTATAAAGTAAAATTATGATATAGATTAATTACAATCGAGGAAAATTAAATTCTAACTGTAATGTAGACCTGCCTGATCTAGGTTTATGAAAAAACTGTGTTTCAGGCAGACATGATATTTTCAATGACTTAAAGAGTAACAATTTATTTGGGTATATTTTTTTAAGACTAGATTATTTTAAGATATACGAGTATTATGTTTAAATATGCTTTAGTTTCCTTTTTTATGGTCAGCCAGCGTAATGTTTATTCTGTTCAGAGCCAATTGCACCACAGCGGTGATTAGCACAAGTGATTTTCAGTGACAACTGCAGCTTTACGTCTGCTGCTTATTTTCACTGAAACTTTTGGCCTACCAGTGGGTCATCCTTAGGGGCGGATTCTACGTGTTGATGGCACGACAGTATATTTGTTGGCCCAAACCTTCGCCACTTTCACGCCATCGTCAGTGGCAGCTCAGAGGCAGCTATGGCTGCATTTTTTGAGGCACAGAAGGCATTATATGAGCTCCGCATGCACACCTTGGTGCCTTAACGTTACGCACTCGACACCTAGCACTCGGTAACGCAGAGTCTAGGTGACTAATCCTTTTATCACAATGACACGAACCAGTCTTTCTGGGTGGGATGGGTCTTGCCCATCCCAAACGGGGATAGTTGAGCCAATCCCCGGAACTTAACTTCACCAGCTACTAATACTTATTCATTTCAATACTAATAATAATATAGCGTATCTACTATGCGTTCCGACCTCGCTTCCACGTGCTACGCAATTGACCGGCACGACGACAATGACCGGCAGATGACGGTCTAATTTACCGTTTAGCATACGTCGTTTGACTCAAATTGTATATAATTCTAGCTAGCGTTATTAATGAGTCGATTCGACTCTGAGATTGGAGCAGCTATTCTATCGAACACATTTCAAAGGTTAATTAACTTGTCATTGAAAACGTGTATTCCCGTTCATCCCACTGCCGTTGTCCCACTGGTGGGATAAACGTAAATTTAATAAAATTGTATTAAATTTACCTATTCCCGTTCGTCACACTGGTTTTGGTGGTGGGACGAACGGGAATAATTTATTATTTTATTTTTAAGGCCAATTGGCCCATCAAATAATTTGAGTCTCGTTGTTCAATGGTAAAACCAACAGGAATACATGGAAATTCGTGAAATTTTTATGTGAATTTATTAAGGGAACAGCTAGTAAGTGTAGTTTTAGTTTGCCTGCTAGCTTAAATTCAACATCATCACCATTCAGCTGAAATACGTCCAATGCTGACTAGGCCTCTTCCCACAATCATCACAAAAACTAAACCTATGTTTTCCGCATCCAGCGGATTCCCGTGATCTTTCCCAGGTCCTAAGTCCATCTTGAGGGGTTCTATAGCCTACGTTGCGGCTTCCAGTATGCGGACGAATTGCAATATTATTAAGTTCAACATCTTAACCGCTTTCCCATCAAAATCTATATATATACATAGTACCATTTAACAAAAGTAATATATCTTGATTGATAAAAATCTATACAACAAGAATCAATTAGCATTACAACAAGCTATCGGTTGCGTGACATGAACATCTCACAAGCTCTCTCGGGTATTGTAAACTCGGATGTTACAAGCTTGTCGATACACCACCGTTTCGCAGACAGGATTATTTTGAAACAATAGGTATGTATGTAAGCTATGCACAGCTTACGATTTACAGTCTATCGGCACTGGTGGGTGTTATAGTTGTCTGGATGGAATCTCAGGAAGAAAAATAATCTTCTTCTTCTTCTTTTCTTGTGTCAATAGTCTTCTGAATCATAATATTATAAATCATATTAAAAATCGTAAAATGGTCACAAACTGACAACTCATAATATTATCTGCTAGCAATTCATATTAGCCAATTCATCTGTTTGACAGTTTTGTATGGAGATGTGTAAAATGGTCCACAAATTATGAACTGCTTTATTGAAGTTTAACGTCAAATATCCAACGATTTACATCAATGCAAATATCAGAATCATAAGAAGTCAGTCAAAAGCAACATCTTGCAAATCGTATTTGGGATTCTTTAAAGAAATATTGCAATAATGGCAGATTTGGTTCTGTATGAAAATTTTCTGGAGCACGCGCGGGTTATGGAAAACATTGCATATCGCCGATGAAGTACAGCTCTACGAAAAAAGAGCATAGCCTTATACAGGTAGGATAAAAGTGTGTGACCTCATCCATGTGCTAGAGCTGGACATAACTGTGTCCCTACCCACCGCGAAAGCATAAGTACCTACTACCTCTAAGCCAAGTAAAAGGATAAAAGTAGACTGTATTCATTACTTAAGTAGTTCCAGATAGACACTATCATCTTCTATTGTAGAGGTTTACCCTGTACCCCCTCGATGAAATAACAACTTTTATTTATATACCTAAATTGCAACTTACTAACATCTTCTATTCACATTTTAGGTGCTGACTATACTTAGATTTTACGCCTCTAGATCATGGAGCTTTATAGGAGCAAGTACATACCATAAGATACACCAAGTTAGTGTATCTAACTGTATGAGAGCTGTGACACTAAATTGGTACCAACTGTTTTGGCTGACAATAATACATGGGACTTAAACATAACTGGCGAATAGTGGATGAACACATAAACTTGACACGACGTCGCATCGTGGCACTTTGCGACCGACGTTACAGACATGTTTAAATAACTATTTTTATTGATAACTGGTCTTTACACCTTGTTTTACAAAGGTATAAACGGTAAAAAAAAATAGTAGATAAATAAAAAATAGTTATGGATCAACGTCGGCGGCAACGTATCACAATGCGATGTCATGTGTATGTGTTTTGTCTCTTTGGTACACCTCTGCCTAACATTAATTACTACATACTTTACCTCCATGGGATGAATATATTTCGACTGCATCAGCAAGCCTCTCATAAGTCATAAGTCACAAGCCATCATAATTTATAATACAAGTCATGATTCATGAGTCACTAGTCACGAGTCATCACGTCACGAGTCTTGAGTCTTGAGTTTCGGGTCTTGACTCTTGAGCCTGAGTCTTGAGTCTTGAATCTTGAGCCTTGGGTCCTGAGTCTTGAATTTTGAACCGGAGTCTTGAGTCTTAAGTCTTGAGTATTGGTTCTTGAGTATTGACTCTTGAGCCTGAGTCTTGGCTCTTAAGTCTTGAGTCTTGGCTCTTAAGTCGTTGCTCTTGAGTCTTGGCTCTTGAGTCTTGAGTCTTTGTTCTTGAGTCTTGACTCTTGGCTCTTGAGTCTTGAGTCTTGACTCTTGACTCTTGACTCTTGACTCTTGGCTCTTCAGTCTTGACTCTTGAGTATTGGCCCTTGAGTCTTGGGTTTTGAGTCAAGACTCTTGAGTCAAGACTCTACGGTTTTGAGTCTTGGGTCTAGGGTCTTGAGTCTTGAATCGTGAGCCTGAGTCTAGAGTCTTGAATCTTGAGCCTGAGTCTTGAGTCTTAAGGTAAAAATCATAAGTTACAAGTCACATAAGTCACGAGTCACAAGTCACGCGTCACAAGTCACGCCTCACAAGTCAGGAGTCATGAGTCACAAGTCACGCCTCACAAGTCACGAGTCATGAGTCACAAGCCACGAGTCACAAGTCACGGATCACTAGTCACGATTCTTGAGTCTTGGGTCTTGAATATTGACTCTTGGGCCTTGAGTCTAGAGTCTTGAGTCTTGCGACTTGGGTCTTGGGTCTTGAGTCTGTTGTTTGAGTTGTTGTCATAAGTCTGCTTATCTGACCTTCACAACCCAGGAACTGGATAATACGATAGCCCTTAGTAAGACTGGTTACTTACTTTCGGGCTTCTAACGACCCGTAGCGACTGTCAAAGATTCACGAATTACAGCCAGGACCAACAGCTTAATGTGCTTCCTGAGGCACGGAGGAGTCTCGGTATGTAAACATTGTCACCTATCCACGGACCAACCCCGGCAATCGTAGCTTAACTTGTTATTACTTAGCCACAAGCAATTGTTTACTGATCATGGACCAAATTAACAAACGCAGCTTAAACCCTGACAAATCACTCCACACTGCTGATACTTCATGATAGTAAACTAAGATGTGTGCCAACAGTACATAGGTTCACCACACAAACTAATAGTAACTATGTAACGTATTCAGACGCAACCAATCCAAAAGCTATCGTAGCCTCGTCCCAAATACTGGGGTTTGTTTCGAGCTTGTAAATTAACGAGCTGTTTCATTAGTGCGCATCGAGCGATGCCCAAAATCGTAACATAAACTACGATGGTAGGAGGATAATCGATATAATCGCGATGAGCTGGACCTTGCTGGTATAATGAGGGCAGGAATTTAATTTTTAATTTTTGACGAATCAAATCTGAAACAAATCTTAAAAAACTGATCAGGAATTTTAAAAGCAAATTATCATTGAAGCAAATTTTGTAAAAGTCACGATTTTAAAGATGTTAGGAATAATGTACTAGGTAGATAGGTACCTACTGTTATTGTTCATAAGTTTTTTTTTCATTAGGACAACGAATTTAAAACAGATTAGTAGAGCCTACCCCCTTTCTTTGGTATTGTTCGTCGAGTTGAGCTCCTTATGTTCTGAGTTGAGCTACGATTACTGACAAACGCTTGCACTGACTGTACAGCCGTTCGATTCTGTAAATATATCACCGTGAAACTTAGGTGAAGTGAGCTGTCAATAGTGTTAATCCATTAGCATCCTGCCGGTCGATTCTGTGGCAGTGACAGCTCACTTCACGCTCACTTCACCTAAGCTTCACGTTAATATTTTTACAGAATCGACCGACAGGTCCACTCAAATCTGTGTGGTTCTTTCCTCAAAAGACCATTTCAGACACTAATCTACATGGCCTTTACTCTCAGAGTAGTCAGTCAGATAGGAAACACCGATCTCATCTAGCTTATTGTTTGTTATGTGACGTGTAAAAAAAAGTGAATTCAATATCCTATTTACAGAATAAACATATTCATTTCATCGTTTTCGTGTATTGGCTAAGCTTAAAGTTGATCTCCTATCTCCCCAGTAGGAGTACAGACAACTTGTTACCTATATTCGCTCATTGGTCTGTCAAGTATGGTGATTATAGCAGGTATGTATGTGTAACTGAGAAGTTGGTTGCGCCACTTCTTTACACCAGCTAAACATTCGGGACGTGGTGAAATGTGGGTAAATCTATACATACATACACACAAATAAAAAAATTGAAGTGTCTGTTTGTAATGTTAAAATAACGGCTTTTTACTAAATGCGTAGGAAAGTATATACGATTCTTATTTAAAAAAACACACAAAAAGAAATTGTCTGTCTGTCTGTTTGTTTGTTCCGGCTTATCTCCGAAATGGCTGGACCGATTTTGACGGGACTTTCACTGGCAGATAGCTGATGATATATGAAGTAAGTTAGGCTACTTTCTTTTAGAAAAGAATTAGGGTCCACCCAGGTGAAGCCCCGGGCAGTAGTCATATAATTTATAAATTGTCAGTACTCCATCAATTTTCTGTACTCGTTTATTAATTGAGTCGTACTTATTTATTTTTCTTACTAAAAGCAATCTATAAACTGGCTGTGTCAAAGTTAGCAGACTGCCTTTGATGACTCAGAAAATTTCATATTGTTCCCACGACAAACTGAAGGCTATATATAATAGGTATGTACTACAAAATCAATAGTGCTAACACTATGCGTGCCTGTAGTCAATATGTAATACCTTGTTCATGGAACGCCCTATAAATCTACAGGAAAGAAAGATGTTTCAATCCACTTAAAGAATGATGTACAGCTTGTTCATAAGCGAGGTAGGTAGGAATGGCAGTCAGAAAAAATCTCTGCAATTTTTTTTTTTATATATCAAAATGCGGTAGTGCTTTTTGCACGTTTTCTTGTGTTTTTGCCATCTACATGGTTTATACTCAGTCAAATTTTTTGACTGACTGGTAAAAATCTTGACCTAGCCAGAGGTTTTTTTTCATGGTTACTTTTCGTAAAGTCCCAGTGGCGCCCGGAGGGGTCCTGTATAGGAGTACAACCGGGATATAAAAAACTTATCCAAAACCCAAAATATGATTCCTTGGTAACGACCCTTAAATTAAATTGCGGTACAACCGCGCATCAGAGAGAAAATACTGCATTAATTAGCGGATAAAAAAAATAAAAATAAAATAGCTTACCTCACACTTATAGCAATGCCTATCATTTTGACAATTCAACAATATTAATAGGGATGAAGACTAAAATATATTTTTTTCCATCAGGTTGTTTATAAAAAAATATTTTTATATTTATTTATACAAAAATATTTTTTAATATTTTTATATAAATTTATACAAAAATATTTTTTATTATCTTACTGACGGACTAAATATTTTTGATCCAGGCGTCATCCCTATTGCATTATTTACGTTGTCAAACAGCGAATTTTTCAAACATAGTACAGTAATGGTTTACGAATTTACGTCAAAATCGTTCGCATTATGATTGAAAGTGTGTTAGACAATGAAGGTGCTGATGGGCCGTTTAGCTGTGGACTTTTATTTATGGTCTTGTTAGGGATTATGAGAGACAATAAAAATAATTACCCGCCGTAATGGAGGGCCACTATCTGTATGGTTTTATTATTTTAATTAATTAAAATAATGAATTAGCAAAGGTCAAGTTTCAACAAGGGATCATAACAAAACATTTGGAATAACTTTATATGTACTTATTATGGCTTACCTAATTTACTAAATGTATGAGGAACATAAAATACAATAGACAATGTATATTTAGTAACCTAATCCGCATAACTGTTCTTAAAGAGTCATATAGATAGAATCCTGTTAAAATCGACACGTGTTTCACCTCTCAACGCGGCATCCTCAGGGTGACGATTGACTCGTTGCGAACCCGGACACTACGTGTTGCCACGTCAAGCGCCGAACGCAGTGAACATAACATAGTTTATTTTGCTTAGTGATAGTGATAGCGTCCGTCAAATTCAAAGTCAAATAGGCACATAAAAAGGCAGTCTTAAACGACAAAATTTACAAAAAAATATAACTAGTTAAAAATGTTTTACAATATTTTGTATACATTAAATTATTAGGCCGGGGAAATTAGGTTTGAACCCTGCACTTTTGTTGACATAATCTACTCATCACATCGTTTTCTTTTATGAGTTGTATTGCATTATGTGGTTGGCTAGTGACCTCGACAATTGATCATATTAATTATTGTTATTCGTAATTAACTGTTTTGTTTATTTATTTTACCTCGATGGTCCTAGTTTATCATTTATAACTTCCAGTTACAGCTATATGTGGGCGGGCACGCCCTTTATACCTGGAGGGTTTTATTTGGATATTAAGTTCTGTTTACGTTATTTTTTTTATTTCTGTCTTAGCATAGCTGTTCTCGATGATTTTGTCTGGTATATTGGCGTGTGCTAGCTAACATATGGCTAATAATTTCAATTATGTTTTGTGTTGCGTAGTGTAAATTATTTTGAATACTATTATATAGAATCCTTTTTTTTTGTTCTTCTAACTGAACAGACAGCTGTGCTGCTGGGGAGTTTGTTGTGTGGTGAAGGGTGGGCGTTTTGGGGGACTGTCTTATGTAATTGACGTTCGAAAAGTGCTGATTCTCAGCCTAGTTTGAATAAATGACTTTTGAATTTTGAATTTTTGCACTAAATTTCTTCCTGATTTTTTCCTCGATTTATTCCTGAATCGTGTTTTTGAACTTAGCTTGGAATTTTGGTTATATTATGTAAACAATTCGTAAAACTAATTGCTTTAATTTTCTTGTAATTAGGTCGGATAGAGCCTATATATAAAAGTTAAACTAAATTTAACTCTGTTATATTTTTGCCTGAACCGCTATTGCAAAAAAAAAACTTTTATTAATATCTTGCGCTAGTACAATATGTTTAATTTTGTTGAATAGCGTATTAAAATATTTAATAAAGTAATTTAGTGCAAAAAACCGACCAAGTGCGTGTCGGACCACGCACAATGAAGGGTTCCGTAGTTGGGATGAATTTATCCCAAGAACAAACTTAACATTGTAGTTGAAAAACATGTTCTCCCATACGGAATGTATGGGAGATCATGTTTTTCAAACCACAAATTTAAGTTGGACGATTATTACTCGTTAACCTGTAGAGCCTACTTAGCTCTGATAGTTTTCCTTTTAATTTCGTTATATATACTACTGCTAATTATTTATTATTAAGATCTCATGTAAAAATGTACCAAAAATCACACCAATAAATGAATTTGAATTTGAATTTGCTGTGAAATATTTCGCAAACGGATCCCTGAATCCAAAAATGGTTTTCACAAACTCACAATATTTTTGAAAGACCTTTCTAACGATAACCCACAACATGGAGTAGATGAGGAAAAAAAAACACCCCCACTTTACGTGTAGCGGAGGTACCCTAAAAAAAAATATTTTTCTTAATTTTATTTTACCACTTTGTCGGCATGATTAATATGTATATGTCGGCGGATGGTATGAGTCTCTCTAGTTATCAAGCATATTTTAACTACTGTGGGCGTACTATGGGTAGTGTTGGTTATTGCGCAATAGAAAAACCGTTGCAGTTCAGATCAAATTATAATTTACAATAACATTACTCACACTAGCATTTCACACACTGTAGGTACACGACACAACTATTCGAAACGCGGGACAGTTTCTAAACGTCTTCACTGGTTGACCGCCACCCATCAAGTCTGCCTCTGCACTGCTGCTCTGCTGAGCCCCGGGCTGGCGGCCGATCAGAGCGTCACGTCATAGACTCTGTCGAGCGCCGCCGCTAGGCGGCGCTGGCGTCCCGATTAGTCAACTCAGCAACGAATTTGCGACACGGCCATCCTGCTTGCACACGTCCTCGTGTGTTAAACTGTAACCAAAACTCAACCACAGTGCCTGTTCGTCTCGGCCAATTCTGACCATTTACGGGTTCAAACTTTTGAGATTAGGAAACTTGAATCCTCAAAACCTTATAGTTTTAACAAAACAATACTTCTACTTTTCATAGAACTAAACAAACTTTGATTAATCATAGCAGAAATTATCAACCAGAGCCATGTACCATCGTTTTCCACACAATCATCTTTTTCACTAAGAGCCTTAGACTCTTGAAAACCCACACACGAGTAAACCACTCTAACGCCACGGCTCGCCAGCCGACCAGCAATCGCATTGCTCTCACACATCCAGCGCATGGATCAAAACTATGGTCTCTCTAGACCCCGACCTCCGCCAGTCTCTACTGGTTCGGTCGCACAGCAATCGCATTGCTCTCACACAATACGGCCGATAGAGAACCCTACTCGCGTGTTTCCCATAGTTTAGGCTTGCTCATCATCACTGTGATTACCATCTACTTCGACTGGTACATGACCTACTGGCATCTTTCTTAACCTATCGTAAGCGTATTGTAAGTACGGTTGGAATTTAAAGCTTTCAACGTATAGCGGTCACCATCCAAAACTTCGTATTCTTCCCTTCAATACAAAACAGACCTCTGAACTTCTGATCTAACTCAATCAGATTTCGTTTTTTTTTGTTTTCTAATAACACGAAAGCGTTAACTGAAAATTTTGTTTTAGCTATCAAATCGAGCCTTGTCATATTCCTCACTACTTTTAATATTCTCCGTCGCAATCTCGCGGACTTCATCTATGTCGACTTCGTCATTAGTGTCCTATCATAATATTACTTTGCAAATAACTGTCGGGAAGCACATCACAAATTCAAAACAAACAAAACCTCATGTTGGTGTTCGCTCATCGTTACGCTACATAAGATTTGTTCTGTGCTGAATACACGTGTCTGACCAATACCAGTCAACGCAAAAACGTCATTAACTCATTTGCCACTTAATTTAGCTGCACAACTCTCCATTACTAATGAGCATTAAGCAGCAGAATCGTAAACAAAACAATACAGCTCACCTTTTTGTTCTAACGTCCAAGGTAGTTGGATGACGCCAACATCCACTCGTTGGTCACTGCTTGCAGCACGTGCTCCACCATCCGATTGGCTGCCACAGCATGTTCGTGCAACGAGCCGTGATGAGTGCTGGTTTCTCACACTTGAAACACACGAAGGGCTTCGCTGACTGCTGTGGGGCTGCTTGGCTGGATACTCAAGACGTCGTAGATCTTCCTCTGCTCCATTTGGAACTGCCGACGATCCTGGTACTGCCTCTCGTCCAGTCTCCACAGCATAAAAGAAAAAGAAAAGAAAGAAAAGTGTTTATTCTGCACAAACTAAACGCAAATTACAAAAAAAATACAAATTGCAATACCCCTTTACAAATTTGCCAAAAACCTCGTATTCATTATTCAACACAGAAAAGTTTGACAAATTTTGTCTATAGCTTGCCCTTCAGGGCCAGAGGCTAAAGACAATTTACAATAATTGCGTAATGTGTTGCGACATAACAAATGAAAACAAACGATCAAACCTACAAAATGCCGATTGCAAAGTGGATTGGTTTGTGGAGTTTGTTGCCCGTTCTTCTCAATAGGAACCTACTACGCGTTGGAATGGGCAATTAGCTTCATATTTCTGTCTGAACGACCCCTTGACAATTCAAAAGTACCTGTAATTGGTTTATTTGAAATAAACGCTTTGAGTTTGAGTTTGGAAAAATAACATAGCTTTGAGACGCTCTCACTCTCGTTCCAGCTTCTTCTTCTCGCATAGACTCAAAGAAGTAGGACTCCGGCGAAGACTGCGACTTCTACTTCGAAGACGCCTTGCATTGCCGCCGCTACGCAGTCTCCATCTGGCTTCAGCTGTGTGGCGCAATTTCCTCAATTGGCGTTGATAGGCGCCGCGAGCTAGTCCCTTGATCGCGTGGCATGGTTCGAAATTCATGAAACAGAAATTTAAAAAATGGGTTAGAATTGTCAAACTAAACAAAACTACTCAAAAAACGTTATGAAATGTTATGTTATGTTTTGCAGGGTAGTTCGCAAATATCTCAGAAACGCTGCGTCTGAGCTCAAAAACAACCAAATTTTATTACCCTTTTATAAACCTTTTAGAAAGGGCTAAGAATACTAAACTCACAAAAAAAAAACTTGTTTTTCTGTCCTACCCTCGAACATTTGTTCAAAAACACGACACGCCAACAACGGTCACTTTTAGTGATTTCATTTTGCGCCTGAACCAACACGAATCCCAATTCTGATGTCGGCGGATGGTATGAGTCTCTCTAGTTATCAAGCATATTTTAACTACTGTGGGCGTACTATGGGTAGTGTTGGTTATTGCGCAATAGAAAAACCGTTGCAGTTCAGATCAAATTATAATTTACAATAACATTACTCACACTAGCATTTCACACACTGTAGGTACACGACACAACTATTCGAAACGCGGGACAGTTTCTAAACGTCTTCACTGGTTGACCGCCACCCATCAAGTCTGCCTCTGCACTGCTGCTCTGCTGAGCCCCGGGCTGGCGGCCGATCAGAGCGTCACGTCATAGACTCTGTCGAGCGCCGCCGCTAGGCGGCGCTGGCGTCCCGATTAGTCAACTCAGCAACGAATTTGCGACATATACATATGCCAAATTACAGCTTTCTAGTACTAACCGTCTCTGAGCTGAGCCACGGACAGACAGACGGACAGACAGACAGACGGACATGGCGAAACTATAAGGGTTCCTAGTTTACTACGGAACCCTAAAAACTGCTGTTAATATTTTTGCCCGAAGTACAATTTTAAAAAATTCCTAATTTTATTTTTATGAAAATTTCCGTGGACGAAAATGTTAAATTTTTTGACCTATTGTGATACCTAATCTCTTCGACAAACACTCCATACAAACATATCTGTTCATTTTTTTTGTACCACGTAAAATTTAAATTAGATGTTTGCTTTAAAAAAACCTACACGCGGGGTTGAACTTTTCGCGGTATATATGTACAGTTTAACATACTCCCTTGACCATACCCTACACGTTAAATGGAAAAAATCTCTGTTTTAAATTAATGCAAAGTTAGCCTAAAATTCGGCGTAACTTCCCCGAGCTTTATATGCTGCTGCAATGGGCTTGTCATACAGACATGGGGTACCTCATGTCTGTATGACATTCGGGGCGTGACTGGTAAAGTACTGTGTAAAGCCTGAGGACAAATGTATAATTATACGTGAAAACAATGCACCTAGAATAAAATTACTACATCCCTGTCGGTAAAAATAATTAAAAATAAAGCAATCACAGATAAATTTATTAGATAATCATGTCATGCATACATGCTGCTCACATATTTACAATAAACTATAGTATACAGCGTTTTCTGGGTCTCGCAATATGCCCCGCCAGCACCGTGGCACCGTGGATCTACATAAGGTCATTATTATAATTATGTACCTATATAGTATGTATCAGAAAGGGGTGGCCATATTTAAGGCTGTGGTGACAGATCATCAAACTGAACAAGTTTCACCATGGGAACAACATCGTAATCACGAATAACTTATCAAGTCCTATACAAAACTTCAATACCGACTCGATTCAAACTTATGGGACGTCTGATTATTTATTAGCGAAACATATTTTGGTACCAGGATAAGAAGCGATGATATCTCTGTTTTGTTTAGGTTATGACTATAATCGGAGTTAATTAACAGTACCAGTCAAAAAAAGATTTCAATATTTTTATTTATCCGGCAGTGCGCTCCTTATCTTAATTAGACGGTATGATTATAATTTATAAACAAAAAACATTAAAAGGGATACAATACATTTTTTTATCAGTGTAGGTAGGTTCTAGGTTCTGCGAATTTTGTCTGCGTGGACTTTGAATTTGGGTCCAGAGAAAAGTGAAAATTTCAGATAGACATTAGCGCTACAGTTTAATAGATCTTTTAAATAGGAATAATTCCGTTATACATTGTTTTCATTTATAACTCTATTGGTTTACGCGGCACAGCTCCCAGAGGGGATTTTTTCCAACATCTACAACAATCGTCGTCATATTTCAGCCAATTTACACAAAAACTTAATGAATAAACCTAATCCTTCCTCATGAATCACTCCGTCCATTAGTGTAAACCATATGAAAATCCTCAGGAGTTTTTGAGTTGATCGTGTTCAGACAGACAGACAAATGCGGTGAGGGGACTTTTATTTTATTATGTTGTGATTATATTGTACCTCATCATCAGTCTATAATATTCCCACTTCTGGGAAACCACACCTCCTCTCAGTGAGAAGGAGTGGGCCGTAATCCACCACACCGGCCCAGTGCGGGTTGGTAGATGTCACATGTCTTCCAATTTTGGCTCTAGGACATGCCGGTTTCCTAACAATGATTTCCTTCACCGTTTTGAGAGCAGTGGCGATGAATTTATTTACACAAAGTAAAGCGCCTGTCTGGGTTCGAACCCACGACCAACACCTCGTAAGTCGGGGCTGTTACCACGGCGCCACCAATGCTGTTTTTTTTTTTTTCATAAATCAGTACAAAATTCTTCTTCGTCACGTTTAATTAAGTAAGGATTAACACACCAATTGCTAGTTATTATTTATAATACACCTATCCCCCTGCAGCTTACACGAGGCACACACGGCTACACATCAAGCTATACATTTCCAGTTTATGCTGATCGCGCATTGTATAGGATTTCCATGCAACGAGAGGTCAGCTTATACCAGAAATGTATAGCTTGATGTGTAGCCGTATGTACAATAGGCGGCACGACAGTGGTACAAAAACAGTAAAAACTGGCCTCTTATTCTTTTATTTCGGACAAAATTCAAAAGTCATTTATTCAAAATAGGCTGAGAATCAGCACTTTTCGAACGTCAAAATTACATAAGACAGTCTCCCAAAAACATCCGCCCTTCACCACTTTCTAGTGCTAAGCTGGGAAAAAGAAGTGGCGCAACAAACTCCCCAAAATGGACCCATAGCTATAGTCAATGTGGTTAGTATACACACGACTTAGAAACTGGTGTTAGTACTTAAATCTACCACTCTACAAGAAAAACAACACAAACTATTCATTACTACGCCAGTGGCATATAGGCGTATTCATTCTGCGCGCAAATTTATTGTAATTACTTGACATTGGGAACTCCCGATTATAAAAGAATCATCTGGACTAAATAGGTACCTACGGTATGTTCTTTTTGTAAGTCATGCATGAGACATGACACTTACGTAATTATCTCTACATGTATTTTTTTTCTAAGAAATCATTTTTTTTTTATATTTATAATGTTGGGTTTAACCCATTACGTTCGGTCATCTGTAGGTAAATACCCACCACTGCTCTCATATTGTACCTAAAACTTCTCAAATGTCACCTAGGTAACCTGTAGATAAGTATTCCAAGCACTTAAATTGTAATATCAAGTTAATGCTACCGAATGGATTTTTTATTTTATAAAAGGCAAACCATGCACCACAAAGTCCAAAGTCCTTTCAACAAAAGAAACCAATAAAGTGACAAAAGAAATAATTATTTTCATAAGAACTAAACAATAAAAGTTGCAAAACAATATAAAAGTGTCAATGGCTCGGGGCCTATGTATAAAATACAATGCTTCAGCGGTCAGGGTGTTGATTGGTAAAAGGTCGTGGGTTGAAGACCCGGCTGTTGAATTTATCTGGTGAACCCGTTTCGTAGAAGAGCTAGCTAGCCTTGTGAGGGTTATCTGGGATATTAGTCATGCATGTCAGTAGTAGTTTGATAATAATGTAATTATTATGTTATGCGAAATATAAATGTTCCCCCGTTATTAGTTCCAAACATTTCTACGTGTTGGGCTTATCGGCTTATCTGTAAAACTAATATGTGGCACTGCACTCTAGTGAATGTTTTTTTTGGAACAAAGTTCTTTAACGCGGCTTTCATAAGTCGTCACGCTAAAAAGTATTAATACTTGCGACTATCTTCTTCCAATTCAAAGAGAAATAAAGAGAGACAGAGAACGCCGCACAGAAACAACAAAAGAAAACATTAAATTGATTCAGTGTCTTGGGAAAAAATTGTACACACTGTAACGGAGAGAGAGAAAGTCCAAAATGAAAATCCAAAATGGTGGCTGCGATTTTTTTTTTATCATGGTTGTCGTTTTCATAGTTTACGAGAGTGCTAAAGCCGATAGTGAGGTCAAAATGTAAATCCAAGACGACGGCTGCAATATTTCGTTTTTGTTTAAATCATACGTAAGAAGCGGAAACGAGATTCACCCGGAATCCTCAACCCAACTGGCTATCTTATCTCTAACTGCCGAAACACAACAATGCTGTTAACATTGTTATTATGGCGACAGACTTAGATAAGATGGTGGTAGTTAGCCAGGCAGACTTAGAACAAGCCCCGACCAACCAACCAAGCAGAAAATTTTGCCCCTACTGCGGATCGAACTAGACCGCACACTAGACCACAGAGGTGGTTAAAAATTCCACGTTCTTCGCGACATCGAAAAAAAGAGTTTTTAAATTTTAATATAATTTCACTTGTTCGATCATTCGGTAGGTAAGAATGAAAAATACCGAGTGCCGAAATCCAACATCGTTGAATCGGTTCACTAATAAGTTCATTTTTCATTTGTTTTGTGTTCAGAAGTTTCACTTTGAGACATGCCTTTGAGAGGGCATGGCTAAGATTACTTTTAATACGGAAATGTTATTACACAGTAGACGAATTCATGACAGTTAAAAGTTTATAGATGTAGATACTTAATTCATAACTTTTCTTTGTTGTTAGATCCGGCCTGATCAAAGTTTTTCCGAGTTTTGTTTATTCCAGTAACATTAACGAATCTATTTTATTTTGTATTGTAAAATAACATACCATAATTCAATTTTATCAATAACTTGACTTGACATGGTTGTAATTATTACCTATTCCTTATTAATTATTATTTTACTCTACTTTTTTACTCCCTACTGCAGCCTATTTGGCAGCATTCCGCTGCCAAATAGGCCTCTTTACACGCGAAAAAGGCCGAACATGTGTTATTCTTAAAATGTTGTTACGACACACATTTTTGAATTCGTTTTTGTCGAAGCAAGAAAAAAGATTGCTATTTGTTTGTGGGCAATCGCCAGTCACCCACTGACCTGAACAGCGTGAATCGATTTTCCGTAAATTTTCCTTGTGTTATTGAGCAGACACATAGCTGTCTTATAGTGTTCTATTAAGGTTCTTCCAGGGACCGGAATATTCATCCCGTAAAAGGTATTATCCGTACCGACATAAAATGCCTCATTGAGGTCCCACCTTCACCCGCCTACCCACCGGCTTTGGCTATATTGCCAGGTTTGAGCACAGCCCGGCGCTAGGCCCTCGCTATCCGTGCGGGACCCAGTAACGCGTCCCGGTACCTCTAAGGCGAAGCGGGAGGGTCCTGAAGCAGGGGCAGCAGCGAGCGTCCCCCAGCGTCTACCAGCGGCTCGTTGCCTTGCCGCCTGTAGCAGGCAAACGCCAACATTGACGTCCCAATGCAGCACTCCTATACAGGCAACACTGTGGTTTAACGGCATTAGTGGCCGTTGTTGTTTTTTTACTTTAGTTTTCCTTAATCGCGTATTACCTTACCAGTTACCGCCGATTAAATTTTTTGGGGTCATAATTTGTTAATAAAGACAGACAGGAAAGACGGGATACTTTGCCCTGTAGAGGCGTGGGTTCATCGCGGCAAATATAAAATATGATCTTGAACACGGACTTTCACGCGAGCTTTACCAGCGTTGGCCACCGCACGTTCACGCGCGTCGCGCAACTAAAAACTGGAGATAACTAACGCATCCCGGTGGGCCTGTCGTTCTTTGCCGACAAAGGTAACCATCTACCGTAATTCCTCCAACGTAACTAACCAATAAACCACTAATCATTTCCTAGGCTGACGACAATTTTTTTACTCGTGTGAATTTTTTGTATTGTTTTTAATTATAAATTTTTTCAATATACTTTGTGTTCTTCACCTGGATACTGCGTTTCATTGCATGACCTATGTCGAGTCGGGTTTGATTCTCGGACGACTTTTAACTCAAATGTAGCATACACATATTTTTTTGCTACACTACTTACTAATGCAATGTGACTATGACTTTATGTGTGTTATTGTGTATTGTTTATTACTATTAATTGGACATCATAACGACTTCTAGATATGTGTTACTTTTTTTTTGTTCCTGAAATGTGTTGTATTGTGTTAGTCAAAATTTATCAAGTTTTGACTCAATATGTTAGTTAATTCAATGTTTTTAAACTCAACAGCAAACCGACATTGTGCTTTGCAATGCCCTGACAGGGTTCATGTACAGAAACCGACACTAATAAATTGTAAAATTAGGGGAAAAAAGGCAAGATAGATGATGATGACGTTTCACGTTTGAGAGATTCTGAATGAAAGTCAACAATGAATAAAAAGTGAAGCGTCTGCTAACTGCCTTATGAAAACTTCAAAATAACATCACGCCTGTAATCCCCAAATGGTTAGGCAGAGGTGTACCTATAGTACACCCACATTTCGCCAGTTATGTTTTAAGTCTCATGTAATAGGAGGCGAGCCTATTGCCACCAACCGGGCACAAATCCAGACTCCGGGCTGCTACTGAGTAATTTCTAATGGAAAACCCCAATAACACTTTTACCCGACCTGGGAATCGAACCCAGGACTTCATGCTCAGCAGTATCACTTGGGACCACTACACCACCGAGGCAATCTTCAAAATAGGTAAGCTTCTATTAAGCTTGCACCTTTTATGATTTACGACAAGAGATTTAAGTCCAAATGTCAGAACACCCATTATTCCTTATCCTGCCAATTTACGCCTGATTGCAGCTCAACAATGTCCCTGCACTTACTGAAACAAAACGATTGTGTTGGGGAACACACTACATTGATACACAGGGCTTTTATACTCTCTTAAAGTATATTTCGAAATTATTTTAAGTTCAATACAATCCTTTATTATACCAACGCGCACCCCTTCCGGCAGCTAGTTTTCGACTATTTTTCCTTCAAACAAAAACTACATTCTTATTTTATTTAAAATACAAACTGTCAAAATGTATGAATGGTATATTCTTACCGGCCTGCACAACGTAAGGTTGTTTATTGCATAAAACCGACCACCGAAACGTAGCATGACGTTTTCTATTTCTACGAAGAATAGACACAGCACTTTCTATACAAAGTGACATTTCGTTTCTCAATTTTTGACATCGCACCGTAGAAATCTTTCTACAATCTGTCATTTTGTCTTTCGATTCTAACAATCTTTGTCTAGGTCCTTTTCTATAGACTATTTCAGAAGAAAGTTTTCTATGCCAAACTGTCAAAATCACACTGACAACTAACAGTTGTCAATGTAGTGAAGGCAATTTGATTTTGTAATCGCCATGCTAAAGACAGTAGAAAACTTTCTACTCGACGGTCACAAAGTATATACGCTTATCTACAAAATCGTGATTTTAAAGGAGAGCGTTTTGAACGCAAAACTGTGATATTCGCCTATTTTACATCATTTAGGGCATAAAGAAATGATTAAGGCCATTATTACTGTAATATTTTTTTACTCTAAAATACGGTTCGTCGACAGTTTGAGAAAAATTGTTGAAGCTGTGTTGTAATTGTTGACTTAATATCAGTAAAAATTGAGAATCAAACAGAAAAATAAATCCTATGACAACTCAGAGTCGAATTACGTAAAAGAGTGAATTTCTTAAAAAGTGCAGTTGACTTTTTCAACTTTGCTGACGTCGTATTGTCTACACGGAACGTCATTTTTGTCTACTCTTTCGTCGACAAAACGGTGCTCGTGCTAAGCCTGCAGCTGCTTCCTTTCCCGCTAAAACGATAAGTCATGAAGGAAAATAGGTCAAAATACTGCTCAGTAAGGAACTGGTCATCTTTCACTGACAGGACTGAATGAACGGAAAAGCTGTTGCAACAATCTCCAAGATAATGAGTTATTCGAGAACAGGAAAAAAAGAAAGAAAACGTACTATTGGTTTGACGTATTTTATTGTGTTTAACTGCGTTAAAGAGGTTTTTTTGTTTGACAAAAAGTTGCAGAATAAAAGCCACAACCTGTTGTTGGTACTTAATTTGTGTTTTTAGTACTACTCACCCCATTTGACTGGTGACTTGAACCACGCTAATACAGATGGGATACCCCGCAAAAACATTTAAATAAAAAGCGACTCTTGCTACGAGTCAATAAAGTGCAATACAGGTCGCACAGCGCTAATTGCCTACAGTTATATTCACCTAGAAGTTCCCTACCGCGTGACTCTTATAACTTCTGACTACGTTACACTCACTGAATATTTTGACTGTGGACATTATAGACAATATACAACAACAATAGGACTGTGTTCCCAACACACGGACGTAAAAATATCGCGGCGGGACCTTATCGTGCACTGGATTTTCACTTTTCAGTGTTGAGCCGAGCATTGATTTATTTTAATTTTTTAATTGTTTTTGTTTTTTATTACGGACGCTTTTAACGTGCACGTATTTCTATATTGTTCTCACATGTATAATTATAACATGAATGATGTAACCAATATTTTGTAAAAATATTCTGATTTAAAAGAGTGTCCGTGGATTTCTTGCCCGTTCTTCTCCATAGGAACCTACTACGCTTTGGAATGGGCAACTAGCTTCATATTTCTGACTGACTGACCCCTTGACAATTTAAAAGTACCTGTATTTCTTTTATTTGAAATAAATGCTTTGAGTTTTTTTTTTTTTGAGTTGAGAATCCAACGCGCTGGGACGCACTCTCGTCCCAGCGCGTTGAAAAAAGTACACTATTGGATTTTCAATTCTCGGTTTAGCACCGAGAATTGAAAATCCAACAGTGTACTTTTGCAGAGCGTTGAATCCAGTGCATGAAAATAAATCACCGCGGGTTCAAGTCGCCCGTGCGTACCTGGGCTTTATATCCTTATTTTGTATTTATTATAGAACGAACAGCAAGACCTGGTTTCTAATTTCCAAAGGTAAAAAAACAACTTAAAGTAAAAGAGCCTAAATAGTGAAAAACTTCTGTTTATATCACTGCACTGATTAAATGTATAGGATTTTAAAAAACTTGCTTGTTTTGCCAAAATTTGTGACGGATATTTTCAAGCTTATCCTCAGTGCCGCTGAGTTCATGGCAAAAAGGAAAAAATCGATTCAAACATAATATCTCGATATTATGCTGTTGATTCGATATAATCCCGCTGAGAGAAGTCAATCGAGAATTAATCCGAGTTGGGAGCGAAGACTTTGGAGTAAAATGATTTTTAATCTGTTGAAAGCTGTTGCTGGCTGATAACGGTTTTGTGACTGCTTCATGTGTGCAAAAGGAGTGAAAAGGTTATTTTAAGGTACAATTCCGACCTGCTGGGGTTGCGGGTTTGTCCGAAAGGGATATCGCGGCCCCGGCACACAGGCAACGGAAGGAACACGGGTGGGTTTTAGTCAGTAAAAGTCTGACACACCCTCTCGCTCTGCCCAGAGCGGGAGAAGTCATATGATGATTTCCCATCCTGAAAAAAAAAAAAAGGTACCATTCCGTAGCAGACTGCAGGCGGCAGCAGCAGTCGACGAGTCGCCGCGACACGACTGGTTTCTATGTATTTCTATGAAATCGACGTGTCGCTAGCTACGGAAGGTATTTAATAGAAATACATAAAAACAGTCGTGTCGCGGCGACACGTCGCCTGCTGCTGCCGCCTGCAGTCGACTACGGAATGGTATCTTTATTCTTTGTGGAGACAAAAAAGTAATATTGCCAATACTGACAACTTTGTAGCCTGCAAGTACTAAATTTCTAGCGGTTTTATGAAAAAAAAGCACCGATTCTTGTCTTTTTTAAATCTTTATTAGTTAATAGAGGGTGCTCGTGGCTAAGTAATAAGAGCCGCATGGGTCGATCTGTCAGGTTAAGCTACGCTTGCCGCGGTCAATCCGTGGATGGGTGACCATATTTAAATACCGAGACTCCTCCGTGCCTCGGAAAGCACGTCAAGCCGTTGGTCCCGGCTGTCATTCGTGGATCTATGACAGTCGTTACAGGTCGTCAGAAGCCCGAAAGTCTGACAACCAGTCTTACCAAGAGGTATCGTATTAACCAGATACTGGGTTGAGGAGGTCAGATAGGTAGTCTCTCCATGTAAAATACTGGTATTCAGCTGCATCCGATAAGACTGGAATCCGACACCAACATAGTTGGGACAAGGCTAGGCAGATTGATTAGATAATAGAGGGTTTGATTAGGATAAATTTTCGCACTAAAATACTATGACGTCACGTTTCCATTAACTTAAAAATGCCAAAGTCACGAGAACGAAGCCACGGGCACAGTCATCCATACTTCCTCAGCTCATAACTTTCGGTTACATCACCTTAAAAATTGGTGTTATGTCTGCTCAGCACGCAGAATTCAGTGACCTTTTAAAAGGTTTTCGTCACAAATACCTCATAATCAAGCGGCGAAAATAAACACTGCCCAAGTAATATATGTTTTTGGGAAAAAAAAAAATCTGCGATTTCCTCTACCTACCCAGCACAGAAGAACTTAATAATAATAATACCAGCCTGTTAGTGTCCCACTGCAGGGTAAAGGCCTCTTCTCATACAGAGAAGGCACGAGTATTGATCACCACGCTTGCTCAAGACAGGTTGGTGATTTCAGTCTTATATTAACTATAAATCCAGGTTTCCTCAAGGTGTTTTCCTTCACCGATGTCAGTAACGTCCAAGATAAACCCAGGAAGTAACTTATTGAAAAAGAAATAACTATAATATTATTTCAACGGACAGTCAAAACAGTAGTAGCATAACATACACAAAACTTATGTAAAGATTAATAATTTACATTGCATACAATGCCTCTTTAAACATTTGACGCAAAAAGTAAGTACTCGTATATACGAACAAAAAATCTTTAATTAAATACAACTTGTTGTTACTTTACTCACTATATCTTAGTATTAATCCAATGTACTGGTATCGTGTGTATTATTGAGTAATACTTCTTAAGTCACTGATAAGATCCGTCTAAATAGGTATTACACATTGTCTCTTTGATACCATTCTTTTTAGGGTTCCGTAGTAAACAAGGAACCCTTATTTATAGTTTCGCCATGTCCGTCTGTCTGTCTGTCTGTCCGTCTGTCTGTCCGTGGCTTAGCTCAGAGACGGTTAGTACTAGAAAGCTGTAATTTCGGCACATGTATACATATAATCATGCCGACAAAGTGGTAAAATAGTTTTTTAGGGTACCTCCGTGACACGTAAACTGGGGATGTTTTTTTTTATCCTCATCTACCCCATGTTTTGGGGTATCGTTAAAAAGGGCTTTCAAAAATATTGTGAGTTTGTCAAAACCATTTTTGGATTCAGTGATCCATTTGCGAAATATTAAGCTTTTAACTGATTTTTTTTGTTAGAGTCAAGTGTCCCCCCCCCCCCCTTCTAGCTAAAAGGTTGTACTTGGACTTGTGAAAAAATTCACAGCAGTAGTATATATAACGAAATTAAAAGGAAAACTATCAGAGCTAAGTAGGCTGTACAGGTTAACGAGTAATAATCAACCAACTTAAATTTGCGGTTTTAAAAAAATACATTCCGTATGGGAGAACATGTTTTTCAACTACAATGTTAAGTTTGGTCTTGGGATAAATTCATCCCAACTACGGAACCCTTCATTGTGCGTGGTCCGACACGCACGTGGCCGGTATTTAAAAAAATTAAAAGATATAGGTACGTGTAATTATTTTTACACTTTGTTAAACAAAAATAAAAATAAAACGGCTGATGCTTTTCTTATGTTGGTGTTGGCGGTCTAACTGTATGCAGCTGACCACCCATCCACGAACCGACCCCCATAAGCGTAGCTTTACCTTCGATCAACCCACGTGGGTGTTATTATTTACACAGGAGCCTCTCTAAAAACAAAACATGGAATTTATTTAATAAACTCCTATTTCAAAAATACCGCGCGTAATTTTCTCGCACTCGAGAAATAAATAATAAATGTTTTTTTTTTTACAAAAAGGTTGTTGTGTTATTGATTAGTGAGCCTATAATTTAAATTCCTTTGCCAGTTAGGAACAGGGAATATAGGGCTTTCAGTCTAGTGCCGTGACGTATCATCGTGTCAGCGGACGGCAACTGCTAACCATAGTACCACCAGTCTCACATTGAACACTGTTGCGTGAAGACGGCTTGACGTTTCGTCTAGCGGGAACGTACGCGAGAAAACTTAGTGAAAAAGGGAATTTACAAAACAATCTCGAGTATTTTGTTTTAAAAACTTTTCCAATCTGTGGTTCGAATAACTTTTTAATTACGTGCGACTTTCTGTTTTGTTTAAAAAGTTTCGTGAATAAATATTTGGTTTTTGTTTCATCGGATCTACTGTAATGGTAAGTTTTGAAAAGTTTAATTTTTATTTGTCTGTTTACGTGACTCACAAATTGAATAATATCCGGAATTAATTTAAGCTAAATAGTCATGCTTAAGGTAGGAGATTCATAAAAAAAAAAATTGTTACCAATTTTATTTTCAGTTTAAATTTTTTGCCTTCCACGTTATGGAACTTTTTTTCTTCAAATAGGTACTAAAAATATATGACCCGTAAAATTATGAAAGATGGCGTCGTATGTTTATTTATAGCTACACCGTTTTCCAGGAGTCATAAATTATCTTCAGCCAATGATTATTGCTATTGGAGCCGCCAATAAATCTTAATGTATACTAACAACTGACAGTTTAATGTTCAGCTCGATCATATTTATTTTGAATATTTTTTCAGAAAAGTGCCACGAAATAATTTACAGAAACCAGAATCATTTTAATAAATTAACATCCCAGCAATAATTTAAAGAAATGTGACTCTAATATTGGATAGATAAAGTCGTAAACTCAAATAATTGTTTCTTAATATTATACCTACAATGAAAGGTAATATCAGGAATTGACCTAGGTACCTGAAATTACGAAATAAAATTAATAATGGTAAGTACAATTGGAGGTTTTATAATCTAAGTAGATTAGAATATTGTGATGGTTTATCGGCAGACATCCAAATGTCATAATAATCTAGATAAGGAAGATACCCAGATTTATCTAAAACGAGAGATTTTGTTTATCATTTGTACTTACAAAACAGGTTCTAAAGAATTCTACAAACAGCTGACTGATAATTTCATAGGCGAAGCTTGAAATCAAAATACATTAGGAATGACAAATAAAAAAAAAATGTGTATTGGACTTTTGTAGGTTATATTGACTAATTTCATTATTTAGTAAAACTTTATATTTTAATTAAATGGGAGTTTAGATAAAAATAAAAATATATACATAAAGTTAAACTACACACAACAAACTATTACATAATTAGCTAAGGCCCGTATTACAGAACCTCACTCAAAACTCAAGCATTACGTAAAAGCCTTTTTATGGGTTGAAACTAGTTTTAAGTAATGCTTGAGTCTTGAGTGAGTTTTTGCAATACGGGCCTTACAAACAATAAATAAATACGCATTAAATTAAAAAATTCGAGGTCAAAATTAAAATGACATCCACTGGTAATTTGAAGAGTCATTGCAATTATCTAGGTGATGCCATATCTCCCCAAGTTCCAAGTTCCCCAAAGTGATTTTTCATACATTAATTCCCAACGTCCCCAAAATATTAAACGTAATTATTTGTTCACTCTTACGTACTGGTGTGTCAAAAAATGTTAGAATAAAATAAAATCAGTACCTAGTTAAAATTAACCTTATTTTGGAAGATATATTTATTTTATGTATAATTTGTGCATGTGTTTTTAGATTTCTAACTGCAACAAAACTTCTCACTTCCCAAAACGTGGGGTTATTAATTAGTTCTTTATATAATTAGTATGGTTTTCATACATTATTAATTTATAAGCCGCTCATGTCAACAGAAAAAAAAAAATTGCAATTTTTACTAACATATTTGACCAACATTACGGTCACTTCGTAGCGAAAGAAACTTCTTATCATCCAGTTCTATTCAGTCTGTCCTGCACGGAACATTAGCTTGCGACCTCGAAGTCCCATTTCCTAAGCAGCAATGCCGTTAAATGAAACCAACCGGAATAGTGCTAACTTGCTGACCGAAATATGACTCAAGGAAGGCTGTGGCTTACATGGAAAATTTAGTAACAAGATCCAAGCGACTTAACTTAACAAACATTCTGCCTAGCCTTTTCCCAACTTTATTGGGGTCGGCTTCCAGTCTAACCGGATTCATCTGAATACCAGCATTTTACATAGAGCGACTGCCTATCTGACCTCCACAATCCAGTAACATGATACCCCTTGGTAAGACTGGTGGGTAATATGATACCCCTTGGTAAGACTGGTTGCCAGATTTTCGGGATTCTGACGACCCGTAACGACTGTCAAAGATCCATGAATGACAGCCGGGACCAACGACTTTCCGAGGCACGGAGGAGTCTCAGTATGTAAAGATGGTCACCCATCCACAGACCAACCCCGGAAAGCATAGCTTAACCTGACGGATCGACCCGTGCAGCAGTTATTACTTAGCGACGAGCTCCTCGACGAAGCGACTTAACTTAACAATGTGGTTGACATTATTGACAAAACAGTAGTTTACTTTCAAAATGATTTCTTCGTAAAATAATTTCTTCTCTTTTTGAGAATATGCCGTTACCTGCAGTGGTACTTTAAAATAACACGTATTATAACATCACGCCTGTAATTCCCCGAAGGGTTGGGCAGAGGTGTACCTATAGTACACCCATATTTCGCCAGTTATGTTTTTAAGTCCCATGTAATAATAATGCCCTCAATCGGGCACAAATCTAGACTCCAGGCTGCTACTGAGAAATACCAGATGGAAAACCCAATAAAACTTGCCCGACCTGGGAATTGAACCCGAGACCTCATGGTTAGCAGAAGCACATATAAAAAATACAGGCTAATGTAAATAACACCTAAGCTGTTTATAGTAAAAAAATTATACTACAGTTTCTGGAAATAATAGAGAAAGAAGCATTCGTTCAAAAACATTTTTTTTTTTTTATGATTGTACTGCTATTATTTTTGGAAATGAAACATCTTCTCAATGAGAAGTCATTATCCTAGTTCCAGGATTAAGACTAGGTTTTAAGTCAATTATCTAACTCTTGCCCAGTGCAACAGAACTGGGTATAACTTTGCTAACATTTGAAACAACGAAGTTATGACTTCGCCTTTGGAGTGAAGTTGCCTCACACGAGGCTCATTTTAACTTCCTGCTCGTGTTAATATTCTTTGAATATTATATTATGTTACTTGGCCTTACTAACTTGAAACGAAAAGTATCATCATCTGAGTAGCCTTTTTCATATTACTACTTTCCTTCTCTTTACTAATATATACCCTGCCAACAAACTGTCACCTGCCGACAAACTGTCACACAGTTTAGCAGGTTTATAAAATGTTTAAGTGTTTAGTCCAAAAAAAAAATTTTTATTTTTTATTTTTTTTATTATTAATTTATATGTTGGGGTTGACTTCCAGTCTAAGCACTTAGAACCAAGTATCTCTGTTTTAAATATAGCAACTGTCATCAGTCCTTTACCACGAAAGGACAAATGCAGACTCTCGAACAAATTTTTGTTGACATTTTTTTTTGCGTCCGCTGGTGAAAAATACGTAAAAATACCAACTTTGAATTCCTGAACAGTTCTGTCTTCAGTTATACTTTTGTAGGAAGTCAGGAATTAAAGATATTTATAAGAAAGTTTATAAAACTACGCCATGATTATTTTTTATCATTAATAAACTACCAATACCAAAGTAAACCGTATACCTAAGTACCAATGTGACTTTTTCATTTCATATGTACTTTCTGTGTTTATCTTGGACATTACTGACATCGGTGAAGGAAAACATCGTGAGGAAACCTGGACTTTATAGTTAATATAAGTCTGAAATCGCCAACCCGTCTTGTGCAAGCGTGGTGATCAATGCTCGTGCCTTCTCTGTTTGAGAAGAGGCCTTTGCCCTGCAGTGGGACAGTAACAGGCTGGTATATATATTAATAAACTACTCAATTCAGATTTCAATAACGACAATTTTTTTTCCTGACTTCGATATGCTTGATTTGATAAAACTTAGTAAATTATTTCGTCAGTATCTACCACGGTGTCATAAGTAGACGCTCAATATTTCTATCAACAATTCTGCTGCCATTCTCTTTTCTGGAAAATACCGATATTACATTACCAAAAGGCCTGGACAAAGTGATAGTTTCAATGATTACGGTGATGGAAAAGTCAAATATCAATACATTTTTGACTTTTTGACAACACCTGCAAAAAGTCGTCTTGTTCAAAGTCGTTGGGGAAATACGAAACGCTTTGAAAGTGATTACCACTTGTCTAAGCCCTCCGGGCAATGTTAAAAGCACAGATAATGCCATTTGACGTCCACAACCCAATTAGATACTGGGGCTATACCGAATTTCTATTGTAGAGTAGTTATTAAAGTTGTGACTTCCTGAAAAAAAAAAAAAAGATTTGTATTTTTGTTTCTAATGAATAAACCCGAAAACTACTAATTTTAAAAATTATTTTACGAGTAGAATGCTATGATAACATCACTGAGTATCATAGGCTATAATTTATAAAGATATCACGTGGGCGAAGCTGCTGGCGGATGCTAGTCATAGATATTGTGTTGTGTATTGTTGTAATCTACGATTCGTTTGTGCAGAATAAACAAATGTTCTTTCTTTTCTTTTTTCTTTGCTTTTGTATGTTGTATGAACAACAACAATTTCACGTTCTCTCCGAGGCCGCGTAGTGAATTACCGCTGTCGCGAGAACTGACCGCGACAAGCACAGCTTCATTATGCCACGAGTGCTTTTACTAGCAGAAATAGCATTACAACTTCGCATTCGTCCTATTACATGGAACTCATAACGTGGACAAGGCAAAACCACAGATCTCAACATGCATAGGTATACATACATACTTATTTTGTTCTTGCCATGTTTATAGACGCCCCGATTGAAAGTACTTTTTGGAAGTCTTTGTTGGGGAACCATTGTGGGTTTATGCACCTATTCTTATATCTTCGGCTGTGTCAGCAGTTTTTTTTTTTAAATAAGCGACGAATAGTTTCGACGCAGGAGGGTTCACAATGAAGGAGGCAGAGCGCGCGAGGGAGAGGCAAGATTCGCGCCCTCGTGCCCCTAGTCACCACAGGAGACGCCCCGGGCGTCGGGAGTCGCGAGCCGGCCACTGTAGGCGCGGGCTTGCAGACGGCGAGCAATGGGTAGCTCGCCGTCCGATTAGGACCAGGCCCGGGTCGACGGCGCGTTGTATTCCACGCGCGCCTCAAAGAGATGTCAGCACCAACTGACGGGGTCCGTAAGGGCCAATGCCTGCCAGGGTTGCGAGTTTGTCCGTAAGGGATATCGCGGCCCCGGCACACAGGCAACGGAAGGAACACGGGTGGGTTTTAGTCAGTAAAAGTCTGACACGCCCTCCCGCTCCGCTCTGAGAAGACGAGAGCTCGGGAGAAGTTATTTGATAATTTCCCAACCTTAAAAAAAAGGGGGGGTTCAGAATCATGTACTGAATCCATGGTAACCGGCTTCGCGTCGTTGTCCCTGACACCCTGTATAGTCCTCCTTATAGATTTCGTTATTAGTGACCTTTTGAAATTATTATTTCGTAGCGTTTATAAAGATTTCCTATAAAAACTCGCCAGACCGAATTGTGTCCTTGTGGATTGAGGAGCCATGTCTCATATTTAAACGCGGGTACTACTAATATTTAGTAGTAAATTTGCCGATTTTGTAGGCCCAATCCTGAAATTTGTAGTAAAACCCTTAAAAAGTCACAGGATGTTTTGTTTGTAACGTTTGGTTTTGTTGGGCTAAATTTGAGATAGCTACAATGCTTTCATTTTTCATAAAAATACATAAATTACACCGCGCTGTTTCGGGGTCCGCTAGGACCGATGCCTGCCGGGGTCGCGAGAAAATCCGAAAGGGATACCATGGCCCCTGGCAACGTACAGGCAACTGAAGTAACACGGGTCGGTTTTAGTCAGTAAGAGTCTGACATACCGTCCCGCTCCGGCCAGAGCGGGACAAGTTATTTGATAATTTCCCACCCAAAAAAAAAGGCCTGTCAGGTTTTCTCACGATGTTTTGTTGTTTTTTTTTTTTATTTGCTCTAAAACCAAATTTCGTATCGTTGGCGTTACTCACCTGAACTTGTTTTAGAAAGTTTTGATACTTATAATTAAGGACTACAAATTGTCAACACCAGGATCTAGTAATTTAGTTGAGTTAATGCACACGATTTCTGTTTATAGCTGACCTTAGCAACTGGAATCAATGACAGACAGACACACACAGACAGACAGACAGACTCTGGACTCTGGACAGACTGATAAATTAGATCACAAATAACATTTTCTGCAATATCTGGAGTAGAATGTTTGATGGGTCTATTTGCGCAGTAGCTGAGCGATTGGAGCGATTTATAAAATAATAGTTGGTAGGGCCTGCACGCACCGTTATTAATATGCCTAAGTACAGGCTATGCATATGAGATTTTTGTCTGTTATATAATCCCCAATTACTTGAAGACTTATCGATAAACGGAATATTTTCCTGCCATTAAGATACAGACGACAATGGAAATGAAATCATAGCTTTAAATTGACTTAACAAATGTCACCTTTACGTCATCACATGCATATTATCACTGAACGAAAACATCAAACAAAGACTACCGAATTTCTCAACAAATACGCAATACTTACTATTTTATCTTCAGCCTTTTTATCAGGGATTGCGACTATCTTAAGCAAAGTGATTATTTTTTCGCAGTAAAGTGATTCTGCAGTTATCTGCACGGAACCAGATGTAACAAACCTGAAACTGGGTATCTACTATATTTCCGCATTAACCATGCTCTGAGCATCTCCATTGTCGTAGTGGTCGTTTTTATCAGAACAATGTAGATGCAGTTTATAACGGTCTCACTGCTGGGACACCGATCTCCTATCTGTTAGAGAGAGTTGGCCATAATCCTCCACGTGCATTGGTGGATGTCACATGTCTTCAAATTTTTGGGTCTAGGACATGTTGGTTTCCCCACGATGTTTTTCTTCACTGTTTTGAGAGCAGTGATGATGCAACAAAATACATAAAGTAAAGGGCCTGTCTGGTTTCAAATCTTGATGCTGCTGGAACAAAGAGGATGTCCGTAGCACAGTTGGTCTGCGAACATAGTGAATACCCTATTATGAAAGGGCTACCGTATCAAAGCAAATGCGTGGAGCAAGATGATGCGAATACCGTGCTTCAGAGTAGTGTCCTTGAAGGAGTTTCCTTTACTCCTTTAAAGACATACATCTAAGAGTAAGTTTACTACTACTCTCTTTTAAGTTCCTGCTACAATTCAATTCGTGGAACACTGATATTGCAAATAGGAATTTGTACTGTATTAGTAAAGTTGTTAACCTTCATTGTGCGTGGTCCAACATGCACTTGGCCGGTTTTATTTTCAGTAGTAATATATTGTCCCCTATTTATTTCACTGAAGCTCAACAATATTCTAACCCTTTCAACAATTGCCTTAGTTTAGTTATTTACCTGTCAATCCTAGGTTGTATAAACGAGGTTACAAGGGTTCAGGCGGTTACCAAAAATGGTTGATGAGCTTGAAATTCAATTTATTTTTCAAGAAGGCTCTGAATTCTGACCGCAAACCAAATTGACCCTCTGAATAAATCATGAAGGTCTACATTGGTTTTACTTTTGTTTTTCTATAATGTAGGTAGGTAAGTAAGTACACATAGTAATTACAGTTGCTATTTTCTTTTGAACGGTCCTTAGTTCGTTTCGTTTTGGTTGGTGATAGGGCTTGTTCTAAGTCCGCCTGGCTAGCTACCACCATCATAGCTAAGTCTGTCGCCATAACAACAATGTTAACAGCATTGTTGTGTTTCGGCAGTTAGAGGTAAGATAGCCAGTTCCTCTGTGGTTGAGGATTTCGGATGAAGCTCGCTTCTACCTTCGGCCTGATCATCACTTACCATCAGGTGAGATGTAGGATAATAGACTCCCCGTTAGTTATACAAAACTTTTAAATAATTCAACTACATAATTATCTTTTAACGTATATAATAATAACCTATAAAATATAATAATTCTCAATATACAAACTATCTAATTTGTGCAAATACTACCAATGTCATAACTCCGGAAAACAGATTAAAGCGAGTTCCAAACTTATGTTCGTTTCGTGTTAATTACGTATATACTCTGCTCAGTTTATGTCATTCGAAATGAAATATTTATTGCAACATTTTTTTAATAACATCACACCTTGTTTCCCTGAAGGGTTGGGTAGAGGTGTACATAAAGTACACCCACATTTGGCCAGTTATGATTAAGTCGCATGTAATAGGGGGCGAGCCTATTGCCATCAACTGGGCACAAATCCAGACTCCGGGATGCTACTAAGCAATTCCAGATAGAACAACCCAACAATAATATTTTGCCCGACCCGGGAATCGAACCAAGGACCTCATACTCAGCAGTAACGCGTGCGACCACTAAATCAACGAGGCAGTTATAATATGATTTACAAGATGTTGGTAAACTTTAAAGCACGATTGACAGACTATACTTTACACCCCGTTTCTGAATTAAGAATTTGAAGTTGAAACAACCTCTAGCAGTACTTATGGTGAAAACCTGCCAAATTCAAAATATATTTGCAAAACACGTAAGAAGTTTTAAATTTCGAGGGCTACATTAAAGAAATAACCTTAAATAATCAAATTTAAGAGAATCAACTATCGAATAACCTACTTTTGATTTTTGTTATGACATTCAGCATTGTGTCAAATCAATCATCACAAAATGTACATAGTATATCTTTCATTTATTAGGTTTGAATAAGGAGTTTATCATTTGCGGAGTTATGCTGTGATAGTAGCGGGTTCTAATACCACGCTTGGGATATTAACGTTATGACGGATGATAAAAAAAGAGAATCCATTTTCATTGGCTACTATTAATTCCTGGACGAAGATTGAATATACCCAGGCGTAATGCTTACACAAATACTGTCTACTGACAGAACTGAACTTACTGTCGGACTGAATACTGTCTCTCTGTCTGTCTTATTGAGACACAAAAGGCGCACATAGATTGAAACTTGGATAACAGGACCACGTTGGTTGCCCATTTTTTTTTTTTTTCATTGCTTCTTCCTTTCAAGATATTTCAACGGAATACTATTAATAAAAGTGCAATTCAAAATATTTCAAAGGAATACTATTAATCAAAGTGCACTTCAAGATATTTCAAAGGAATACTATTTATCAAAGTGCACTTCAAGATATTTCAAAGGAATACCATTAATCAAAGTGCAATTCAAGATATTTCAAAGGAATACTATTAATCGAAGTGCAATTCAAGATTTTTCAAAGGAATACTATTAATAAAAGTGCAATCTTCATACAAGTCAAACCTACACTAAGGGAATCAAAGATGGTCCAATGTATCTGTTACGTTCATTACATCTTGTTTGCATATATTCTAACGATTAGTGCATACTAGTCAAAGAGAAGTCGTGACTTCTATCGCCACTTCTGACGTACCTGCCTATGTATAATATGCACGCCCTTACAGATATATTTTTACCGTACATATCTTACTATCTCAGGTTCTTAGTAATTTTAAGTAGAAATAACATCGAAAGTCCAATATTTTGTACAAATTGTGAAAGTTGCAAAAACTCAAACGCAATGCTTGAGTTTTGTTCATAAGTAAATTTATGCGCATTTTTCTTCGACCGTACAAATTTTGGCGATTCGTTTTTATCGTTATTCGTAACAGCATTTTGTTGGTGTATTTTAGTTAGTTCTAGTTTATCACACATTTTTATCTCATTGTACTACGAGTCTACGAGTACCATACTAATGCTGATTAGATAAGCGGTTTACAGTTGTTTTAAAAACAGTGAAATGTTATGAGATTAAAAACCAGTCTTTAGATACCAGTTTTCTAAAGCATTAGGTAGATAATCATCGTCATTTCACCCAAAAGTCGTCCACAACTGGACATAAAAGCACCCAAAAGTCACCTCAATTATCGGTCCTGCGCTGCCTGTGTTCAGCCCGGTTGTCGTAACCATAGAGTACTTTGTTATACTCTGAAAGTCGTTACCTAGGTGTCACTCCTGCTTTCCTACACATCGTATTTTATAAATCTTCAACCACCTATATGAAATAAAATAGTAGTTTATGAAACTGTTGCATAATCATGGGTATTAAAATACGAGTGTGTGTTTAAAAACCGACCCGTAGGCGAGGTTTTTAATACTATCACACGAGTGTTTTAATACCTAGTTATGTGCAGTTTTATACACTGCTTTATCTACTCTCATACATTGGGATTGAACCTACTAAATAAAAGATCAAAGTTGAAGATCAAGAATAAAAAAATCCCACAAAATTCAGTACAACAAAACATATTAATGGCGCCTGCACCCAGCACATCACCACGCATGCGCTAGAGCGGTGCTGCTGTCCCCCGTAACGTTCCATCAACTTTTGTAATGACTTTTTGGATGTGCCCTGTATCGTAATAGAAAATAAAATGTTATATAGCATTATTTTGTTAGAGAAAAAGTGTTATAATATGATTCTATGTTTAAATTTCGGTATTGTGTTTATAAACTATGTCAATATAAACTCGTTTTGAAGTTTATAATTCGAATATTACGATATGAGAGTAGATAATAGTTATTTATGCTATAAGTGCGGAAGGTAGGTGATTTGACACGAGTCGAAAATCATTTTACGCACGTGTATCATACAACGTTTTACTACGCATTGTGCGAGGAAAAAAAAAAAAAACGAGCGAGCCTTACGGCAGTCGCCTGTGATGTGTAACATCTAACATACGACGACGTATATAAATGATAAAAACAAAATTCATGACAGCGACTTTGACTTTGACTTCGACTTTGACTTTGACTTTGACTTCGACTTTGACTTTGACTTCGACTTCGACTTTGACTTTGACTTTGACTTCGACTTTGACTTTGACTTCGACTTTGACTTTGACTTTGACTTTTTTATTTTGACCATCGTAATAATCATCATCTGATTTGTAAATACTAATTTGTGAAAAACTTTTGTCATTTAATAAAATCTCTGAGACGAGACGGGCTGACGACGGCCTCAAAAATGAAAAAAAAACAGAAAAGTAAAAAGCACTAGTGAAAAAAGTGACACTTTCCGCACAAATTGACTGCTTGGAAAACGCTCTTTTCAAGCAAATGCATTGTAAAAGCCTTTATTCTAGTACTTTTACAATTTTTACAAAATATATTATATTATTATATAATAGTGTGGCTCACGCCTCTAAACAGTAAGTAGTCGCCTCTTTGGCCTCTTTGACCACCTTTCCTTACTAGATTAAAAACTTCCTTTTTCTTAAATAAAAACATATTTATCTCCTATCTATGACTTCTATTTACATGTCAACCATCTTTAATTTAAACTTAAAAATCTCTGTTTTTCAAAGTAGCTCCGAGTGAAGTACCTCTAGATGTCAAGTGTGCTCCACAAAGATGTGTGCAAACGTTCTCAACTCGTCCTTGAACTATTCCCAGTGCTTGCACTGTTGAACACAATGCATTGGCTTCCATAGTTATTGTCGACAAAGCTATAAAAAGCATCTGCAGTAAGAAGTTATTGTTGTTGAAAGGAAATGGCACTAATTAGGTACTTACATTTGTTATTTAAGTGAGGTTGTTGAGAATCAAAGGTCTTCCAGTTGGAGTATTTTTTTTTAGCTGAAGCTAACTATTTATAAATAGAAAAACTATTTATTTACATTTATTTTATCAATACTCCTTGGTGAATCATCAATCTAGGCCAGGCACGAAAAAGGTTTAATTTGTAACTTGCAAGTAAGGTGTAAGTATTTACTGCTGCTTATCCCCTTTATTTAATACCATAGACACAATAGAGTACCATGAAGCCATTTATCATGTTATTTTGATGTTTGTTGACTTAAAAGAGCATGGCAGTTGAGAGTATGTCATGCTCACATAAATGTCTCGCTGATGGTGATGCGTGTGTTGGATCATTCGGTTCCCTACAAAATGGTTGAACCGGTGCTGATCCACGCGTCATTTCCGTGAACGGGCGCCGTCAGTTGAGACTGGTCATCTCGTATCTGACAGGGCTTAATTTTAATCTTATATTATATTTTATAATATAATATGTTATTATTGTATAATAGTTCATATTATTATTATTTTTTATATATTTTATTTTTTTATCTTATTGTTATCACATAAAGAAGCAACAAGAATAATGTAGCGAGATTTTGTAATATCTATATTTAAAAGAGTGTCCTTGGAGTTTCTTGCCCGTTCTTCTCCATAAATATCTACGTTTTGGAACGGGCAACTAGCTTCAACTTTCTGACTAACTGACCGTTCATTTGACAATTCAAAAGTGCCTGTAAATGGTTTAGTTGAAATAAATGCTTTGAGTTTGAGTTTAATCCCTTTTTCCGTAACTGTACCCACAAAGGGAAACAGAAAAGCCTGTTTTCCACTGGGAATGGTCGAAACACCAAATTTTCTCCTTTTTCTCATAGAATATCCTCCTTAAATATACTTCGACACGGAAAAAGTTTGAACTCTGAACTATGAATAGATCGAAGACGTGCCTTTGAATGTTTGAATAGAGCACTTCAGAACATTAAACGTCTGCATATATCCATCTATACACGTAGGTATTCTACACTCACGCGATTTTAATGGATAGACGTAGGTACACATGCAAGGGTTATCGTACTTGCACTCCATAATGACAATTTCATGGGTGATTTAGTTCGAAGATAGTGTGACGTTTGTGAGTTATGATTTGATATAACTGATCCAAGAATCGTAAAATACTTTGAGCAGGAAACTTCTATTGGGAACTTCTACATACTATTAAACAAAACAACAAAAAAAACTAAAGCTAGGATTTGACGTTTCTTAATTTCACATATAATACTCGAAAAAGGTAGCAAATATACTAATCATACTTTTGATGCCGATTTTTAAAGCAAAAACAATTCTTTAAAATAAAAACGTTTTAGAAATCCAACGAGGTATTTTCACGTCATAAGACAAGAAAAACATAAAAAATGCTAAAATTAAACTCGACCCAATTAGCTTCACCGTACCCAAACATACATGACGCCTACGTAAAATTACATGAATTGTTTCCCTTGTAATCTGAGTGTCCATTACGATGGTTTACTTGGGCCCCAGGCACTGATAACCTATATAAAAGAAATCGGCTACCGCCACAGAGTATAGTAAGTATATGGACTAACAGACCGCGTATATTTAACGACGTGTTTCTAGGCACATAAACGGGAAACAGACGCTTTCTAACAAAATCAAATGCGTCTACGTCTGTCCAGATAACCTCAGTTCGGAATCCCATGGGTGTTATTGAGTTTAATGGGAAAAAAGTCAAGAAAAAACCTGAAAAATAAAATTTATCTATATGTAGATATATTCTACTCCTATCACACGTGTGTAGATATTTATTTAGAACTGAAAACTGTTATAGCATAGCATAATCAACCTACATAGTTCCCACAGCTGAGACAGCAGATAGATAAGTGTCGGTACAGTAGGTATTTATCTTTTAAGCCTTCCGGTATAACGACTTTGTTATGAGTTTTCCAACATACTGATTTATGAGGTGTGCGTAAGAAAAGTGTTTCATTGGGCAATACTCAGCATCGCATCAATGCCTTGCTTCCGATTGGCGATAGTGATTTACCAAATGTTATCATTCCATTCTTGACAAGTCAAGGGCAATTATCTCGACCAATTTTTGATACATCTTTGTCATCTGCATTATTGTTATCAAGAACTTGATTCATGTTTATAAATTACGTAATTTTTTGAAGCTTAGGTACAAATCTTAATTCTATCGCTACGCATGACTGGACTGTTGTTTGATTTTGTCCAGAGATAGGAAATCTAATATCTTTTCCGTCACATTTCCTCTAGTCTGTGTAATATCACAATGAGTTATGACATCAGTTGTTATGGCAGGTGTATAAAGTCTCGTAGTCACTAAACAAAATATTTGTAACATTGTTGCAGCAACATGTTTTTGGGTTGCTGAAAACATTTAGCATGCACTATGTACACGTACCTACTGGTCGGCTTTTGTTTAACACGAAATTCAGATTATTATCTTTTTTTAATTCATTAGTATATCGTATGAATTATTGGCACTAGAAAAACATTTAACTTTCATCAACATTTTATGAAACTTTGATAAAAATTGCCGCAGATTCATTATTAATAAAGGTCACAATAAAAAAGCCACTGTTTTAAATAAAGGCAAAAATTAAAGTATTTACTGAAAACAATAATATACCACTCGCCAACAGATAGCTTTATGGGGATTATTTTACTTCTATGAAAGCTCTCATTAAGAACGGACGTTGAAAACTGTGTAAAGCTTTACTTCAGTGTACAATGACCTCGTTAATCATGATATTAATAATACCAACCTATTATTGTCCCACTGCAGGGCAAAGGCCTCTTCTCATACAGAGAAGGCACGAGCATTGATCACCACGCTTGCTCAAGACGGGTTGGTGATTTCAGACTTATATTAACTATAAGTCCGGGTTTCCTCACGATTTTTTCCTCCACCCATGTCAGTAATTCCCAATTTGAACTGAGAAAGTACATAATTATGAATTGAAAAAGATCCATTTGGTACTTGCTCGGATTTGAACCCACAACCTCGTGCATGAGAGGCGACACCTTAGCCATCACGACACATCTGGACTGATACCGCTTCTCAAAAAGAATCGCGGAATCATCCTAATCCTAACTAAACATAATATAATATTAATTAAAATATTAATATTCATATTAATTAATAATAATATTATAAATGCGAAAGTGAATTGGTTTGTTTGTTACGTTTTCACGCTAAGAAGGCTGAACGGATTTGGATGAAATTTGGCACATGGGTAGACCATTACTTGGATTGAGACATAGGATACTTTTCATCCCGATATTCCCACGAGATCGAGACTCATACGGGTGAAAACGCGGGGCGCTGCTAGTTTGAATATACTGTTAAATAATATTATTAAGAGCGCAAAATGGTAATTATTAGAGGTTTGATTATATACATGTCATTTCATATTAGTTTACATAGGCATATTTTACGTTACCCAGATCCAAGATCCAAACAAGTCATGAAAGAGTTCTTATTTAAATATCAAAGGAAGACACGTTTTATTTATAACTAATTCACTGGGCAATGCCGCACGGAAAAATAAACTAATATACGAATATAGTGGCCTTTATGCTGGAGTATATCCGGTATAAAATGTCACTTATATGGACAAGGGTCACCAGGAAAACCTGAGCTTACATCCTGAATATTACCTGTGAGTAAGTAATAACATTGTGACAGTGACGTCACAGCTTTTGATCATAGGAAGAGAAAAATGTACATTACCCGTCATATTACATAGAACAGTTTTACACTGTTAGTTGAAAATTAATTGTTTATCAGGTTGAAACACTACGTCAATTTGCCGTGTTATAACCATTTCATACTGATATGTATTATAAATGCGAAAGTGAATTTGCTTGTTTTTTTTCTTATACTTTTACGCTAAAACGGCTTAACGAATTTGGATGAAATTTCGCAAATGAGTAGACCATAACCTGGGTTAGGACATAAGATATTTTTTATTCCGATATTCCCACGAAATCGAGACGTATGTGGGTGAAGCCGCGTGGCGCAGCTAGTTTCATGTAACTGTCATAGAATGACAGTTGTGATTTGAATAAACGGACAATTTAATTTGGTAAGTTGATAAACAATTAATTTACCTAACTTTACCTGGGTCCCGAGGAATAAAAGCTTTAAAAACTTGTAAATAATTGGTAGTAAAGTAGTGTTTAAACCTAAGATTTCAAACTCGTGATTGTCAACCAATAGATAATTAAAATAAACGTTGGTAGGATAAATTTCGATAGTTACAGCTCAGTTTTTTTTTGTGACAGCGACAAAATTCATTTTTCATTTAGGAATTTTAGCCTAGTTATTAATATTTAAAATATGTATAATTATACTAGACTCAAAAGTATTACCTTCTCTTCAGCGAAAATTAGCAACTTTTCATTTGTAAACCTTTTATTCTATATTTATATCTTTGGATTAAGTCCACATTTGTTAGTTAATTGATTCAGGCGTAACCTTACGGAAATCCATTATAAAATACAATAGACGTAGATGTATTTAGTAACATATTCCGGCGCTCGGCGTGGCAACACACCGTGTTCGGGTTCGCGACAAGTCAATCGTCATCCTGAGGATGCCTCGTTGAGAGGTGAAACCTTTGTCGATTTCTTACAGCGTTTTTTATGACTCTTTAGGAATAGTTAAGCGGAATAGGTTACTAAATGTATTTACGTCTATTGTATTTTCTAAATCTGTTGCTGACTGTACCTACTAGAATAGGATAGGGATACGCCCATCCACTTGAAAATACTGATTAAGGTATATTTATGAATTTAATATTAATTTATTGAAGAGTTTCAAAGTATTCCTAATAACATCCACACAACTTACCTGAAATAAGTCCGCTGAACATTTAATTATGTTGGTCCATATTTATGAAAACTAAGTAGGTAAATACTATAACTTCAATAAATTGGTATAACAATAACTTGGTACATAAGCACCTTATGTTATGAAAAGTTTTGAGTTCGAGAATTTTTGTTTGATTCGAATTTCGCTCGTTTTATGAAACTTCTAGGAAATATTATTAATTTTAGAGCTTTTATGAAAATAGAATTCATCAGGGGCTCGTAGCTAAATAATAACAGCCGCACGGGTCGATCGAAGGTTAAACTACGCTTGCCAAGGTCGGTCCGTGGATGGGTGACCATCCATTACCTACATATCGAGACCTCTCCGTGCCTCGGAAAGCACGTTAAACCGTTGGTCCCAGCTATCATTTTAAATATATCTTTGACAGTCTTCACGGGTAGTCAGAAGTCCGAAAGTCTGACAACCAGTCTTACCAAGGTGTATCGTGTTACCCAGTAACTGGGTTGTGGAGGCCAGATACGCAGTCGCTCCATTTAAATACAAATATTCAGCTGTGTCCGGTTAGACTGGAAGCTGAACCCAACATAGTTGGGAAAAGGCTAGGCAGAATCAAAATAGAATTCACGATACAAAAGTGCGTCCGTCTACTCGTTCGGGAAATTCATACTAGCGTAAATAATACATTGTAGGTACGCAAAATAGGCGCATGGTCAAGTCATCGGCAACGCGATGCCCTCACCACCCCGCCACCGTACCGCCACCGCGCCGCCACCGCGCCGCCACCGCGCCGCCACCGCGCTGCCACCATGCTGCCGCCCGTGCCTCGCTGTGTATATGCAACGTTACCAGTCCACTTCCGTACCCCCACCGCGTATTGTAGACTGATATGGCAAAATTAAGCGGCGACGGCGCGGTGGCGGCGCGGTTCCGGCGCGGTGGCGGCTCAGTCTACATGGTTACGCGGCACGGCGACGGCAGCGTCGTGCGCGTCGCCGAGCACTAATCTGATCCAGCGTGTCCCTTGCTGTCCTGCCCCAGCGACGGCCTAAGCCGAGGTCCGTAGGGAGTGCCCTAAGCGTATAGTCGCTTAGTTTTTGAGTTTTATGCCTTGGCTGGGGCCCTTAATTTATTGAGGCACCCCCAGGGATAACCTCCTAGGATGACCTGTGAGTTACCATTCATTAAAAAAAAATACGCGCGTGGACGTAGAGTTGCAGACTCTAGCCTTTTATATAAACATCATTTTATTTTTGTCCTATTTTGTTATTTCACTATTATGCTGCACCGGTTGACGTCATCACGTCAACGCAAGCTGTCGCTGAAAACCAGCGCTGGGGCTATGTCTCGCATAGGGTTGCAGCATTATGCTGAGCGATGGCCGTTTTGCGTAAATGTCACGTATATTTTCCCCCAAATTGTTTATTTTCGTATTTTGTTCTATCCTTGCGTCATGTGTAACGCAAATAAACGTATTTTCTTTCTTTTCTTTTTCTTTTCTTTCTGTTACCCACATTTTCCCTGTTAGCATTATTTTGTTATTATTGACAACACATCTATTCCCCTGTTGATTACAACAAGAGAATAAATATGTTGTCATCGTCATTATCATTATCAGCATAAGTATACGTATCTGTCCTCTCCAATGAGAACTCTCATCTTGCTGCTACCAGCCACCCTGCGAAGAGTCGCCTCTCCCAGCCAGGGCGCGTACTACCTTACGATAAAATATAATATTATGTACACTCGTGTATTACTGCTGTATTACCAACACATGAGATTTTGAACTTTACCTCTGACGCATTTAAAGACGTTAAGACGCAGATATATGCCAGTGACCTTGAGTGGTTAGCTTGCGTGTCCTGTACTGAGCTCACGCAACGCGTCTTACGTCCAGCCAGTAATAGAACTCGCCCATCAAGGAGCGCTGTCCCAAATTAGACGCATTATTAATTCATTATACATAAAACAAAAGTATTTTAATAAAACAGGATAAAAGATAATTTAATTATTGATCTTTTAGTATACGACTAAAACACCAATATTTAATTCAATTATCTTTAAAATGGTGACGGTCTCAGAAAAATACGCATATTAGATTTTGCGTGATTATTAGTTTTTTATCTAAACATAACTTTGCAAATTAAATTACACTATGTAATATAAACGTAATCTAAAATATTCTCATTTTAAGTTATTAAGAAAGTCCTCTAATTTAACATACCTACATTTTTTTCCAAATCATTAACGTTTAGACGTGATCTTCAGTATAAAATCATTAAAAGACGGTTATCGTCGCTTTAACACCAGGTGGATCAAATCAATCACTTGCGGCACTTACCCAAAAAAAGGATAAGTAGACAATCAATAAACAAGTACTTAAATGCATTAGCGAGAGATTTACGTTTTATGTAAACTCATAAGATTTATAACCACCGTTTAAGTTTGTCGTAAAAATTCTAAGTGTTTGCACACCTCTTTTTATACTAAACATATTGGACTTTGTAAGCGATTAAGCCCAGATTCGCACAGACGTATTTTTATTGCGGCAATTTTTTTTCGTGCACTGGGTTTTCAACGCTCTGCTTAGCAACGAGAGTTGAAAATCCAACATTGTGTTTTCATGACGCGCTGGGATGCGCTCTGTTGAATTTTCAATGCTAGGCTGATACTGAGAGTGGAAAATCCAGTGCGAAAAAAAGTCGTCCGTGTCTGGACTTAAAGAAGAAAAGAGTTTTATTTTATTTTAGGTTAGTTCTAACTGCACAGTCAAAATCAAAATATTTGATTTCACATATACCTACATGGGCACATATACAACGTCAGAAGCTAGGTACATGGTTCTAATTGGTTATTTCCTATGGAGAAGAGCCGGCAAGAAACACCACGGTTGTTACTCTTTTAAAAATAAATGGCTTTTTACAATGTTTTCAAATTACAGTGTTAATAGGTACGGGAGGACAGTAAATGGTATAACTAAAAAAATTGGTGCTTATACTAACAAAACTTAAATAACAAATCAATTCGCTTACGAGCATAAAAATTGTACATTAAAAGACCAAATATGGCCAAAATTAACCCTTTTTTTCTGTGTGGAAACATTTTTATTTTAATCATATTTTTTCATTCGCTAGACGTAGAAATTCCAGCGCTTATGTCCTTTTAATTGGGACGAAACATACTACTCTTTTATCATAGTCATACTCTTTTATCAATAGCTTTCACACACTATGAGAGACTGCAAATGTTCCTACATAATATATGGAGGAATGCCTCCATATATTATGTAGGAAAATTTGCAGTCTGCTTCATTAAAATTAAGCTGTCCTTTGTCTTACTTACCTAGATGACATTTTACACCGGTTTTCGCTTTTTTTAACCTCACAAAACTGTGTAGGTATCTTCTCTAATTTGAGTTTAAACGCTTACTCCTACCGTAAGTGACCTTTGAACGTTTTCTATTTTTATATTTGACTCACGAAGACCGCACAACGAAATATCAAGTTCGCCTTTCTATCCCTTTTTAGCAAAATAAAATAAAATCACGCTTGTGTTCCGGAAATGTAGACAGAGTTATGAATGTATAATACATGGCCACATTTAGCCAGTTATGTATCTACAAATGAAACCTATAGGCGGCCAGCCTAATATGACCCAATGTAACTGGTGAGACAGCCCGACATAGCCCGAAGAATTGCCAAACTTAAGTGGCATTGGGCAGGCACATTGCTCGTAGAACAGATGGCCGATGGGGCCGAAAGGGTCTGGAGAGGCGACCGCGTACCGGAAGACGTAGCGTTGGAAGGCCTCCCACAAGATGGACCGATGACCTTGTGAAGGTCCGCAGGAATCCGCTGGATGCGGAAAGCACAGAATTGGTCGAACTGGCTGTGCTTGGGGGCCTATGTTCAGCAGTGGAAGTCTTTTTGCTGAAACGATGATGTAACTGGTGAGCACAAATCCAGACTTCCAATGCTAAAGAAAATTTCCCGAAAAAACTCAAGGACTCAGCTGGGAGCGGAGTGGATTAAATGTAAATTTTCTCACCCGTACGCAAAATACGTACTTGGACACAGAGTTGCGGACAGCAGTCCGTTATACAATACAACACAATACACTGCAATACTGATATGTATGCGCTCGCTAGTCACACATAGTTAATATATTGTGAATTGAGTGGACCCGTTCGTTGAAGACACTCGTTTCACTATCTCCGCACCCTCAGCTAGAAACATATCAAATACTCAACCCGAGAATCGAACCCAGAACTGCCACATTCTATAGTCGTATTTGCCACCGCTATACCAACAAGCGAATTTCTCTTCTTAACCCTCTTAACACTTAAATCGAGCTGGGACTGAAATTAGAATTTCAGGATGAGAAAAAAATATCGTTCAGCATTTTTTCGCTGGTAACCATTAACCAATAAGGGTCAGGGGATAATTACGAGTGTGCCCGGTAAACGATAATGTTGCCAGTTATTTCCAATCGAAATTCGTGCTAAAATTTTTGCTAATATAGGTCCGATTCATAGCATGCCTGTGTATGCTATATTCGTTACCTACCAATTACTTACTGTACTATAGATTTGATTTAAAAATAGTTCTTGATTTTAATCAAACCTTTTAGGTTTTACTACCTAAACATCTGAGGTGCTGCTGCATCAAAAAAGTGACCCCATTTTAAAGAATAGAATACTCTTTATTAAGTACATCCTAAGAATATTTTCAGCCTAGAAATAAAACGCACATTACAAAAAAAAAACATAAATTAAACATAATTACAAAGTAGCCAAAAGCCTCGAATTCAAGCAATACGAGTTTGACATTATCTATTTTTTTTCGATTTTTATCTATCTAGCAATATATCAACAGATTCTAGCAGGTTTTTCCCCCCAAAAGCGGTAGAACTTACAGTTTTTTAAGGTCCACATAAAACAATCAGAATAAATAGTTCCTACTCATCGGACATAGTTCATAACACATCATATAGAAAGAGAAGCATTTATTTCAAATTCTTACCACTTTCATTCCAAACAACATTATGTTTCTCCAGATTACGAAACCCTTCCACGATTAGTATAAATGGGATTGCAATTATTTATTCAGCAGTAGATACATTGAATATGCCATTACTAAGCCCACACCATACCCTTCGAGCTTCAAAGGGATTCACATTTTTTCTCGTCCCATGTATTATATGTTATCGAATTAAGGCCCTTTTGGGTTAGTTGCTTTTTTTTTGGTTTTGGTTGTGTTACCTACCCCACACAAATTCGAATACCTGCTATGTAGATAACAGTGACAGAAAGTTATTATAAGATCATCCACATAGACTAAGTGGGAAAAATGCGTATTATTGCAAATAACTTAAAACTAGGTACCCAAGCAAAGTTAATAAAAAAGTTATGGGACTACCGCGCAAAAATAATTTTCAATATGACGAAAATATCGATGAACTTACATTAAAAAAAAACATTCATGCAGAACGGAAATTTGGTAAAAAATTTAAACTTATTCAAACCAATGCTTGGCTTATTGAAGTTTTTAATAACAAAAAATCTTGAGGGTTAGGCCTGATTAAGTGGTACAACCCACCATCAGAAATATTTATGCCAACAAGCAATACCTACTGCTATCAGATATATTACTGGTACGGTTTATTAAAGGTACCGACGACTTTTTCCTATAAACTTGCAAACACATCGGCAAATCGCCCATACACCCCCACAAGCATTCGAGGATTTCTTTCAGAAAAGCTGTCCTAATTTCGACCTTCATTATAAACTATATTTATGTTACTCCTTCTCTCTTATATCTATGGTTACTCCTCAATATTTACTATACATTCTGCGCTTATGCTGCGGCCGGATCTGCATCTATCGTGACAAAGCAATGCCTGCCGAAGTGTCTTATGCTTAGCTCGCAAAAAAGTTATCGCGCTAATGCGGTGGTCACATTAGCGGATTCGCCACGTTTATTATGTACCGCCACCCGGGCGATAAGTGCTACGCAGCCCGAACTATCGCGACGATAATCAATAATGGTTGGTCACATCTGCGTGTATCGTATCACTATGGGAAGCTTCGTCACCATAGACGTAGATGCAATCGTATCATTATTTTAATCCAATTAATTCTTATTATTATAAAAGTGCTTCAGTAGGTTATTTGTGTACCTAATTTTGCAACAACTAACCAGGACTACTATCTGAGTCTGTGATTTCTTCGGACTGCAATCAGTGCTATCCCGTATGTTTGTTCTTTACACTTCACTTTAAATACACAGTAATAAAATAAAGTGCAAATACAATGAGACAATACGCAAAGATATACCTACGGGCTGCAGTTCTGATTGCGTAATAGGCGCCATCTAGTGATGCTTCTAGACATATTCCAATAGGCCTAACGCATGGTATAATTATATACTTCGCCAGATATGGCATTCCAAGACACAGTGGTCACGTGGATGACACAAGTACTTCATCACATCTGTGTAACCAGAAGTGTGGAATAATAACTCCCCAACCACCTTTATTACCTGTGCGAATCCGATAAATCAATGAGGTTTTAATTAACAATTACGTTGATATTATGTTTAAATTGAATTGTTTCGTTTGATTAGACAAACGAAACGACAATTTAAATGCTTTGTAAATATTTTTTTAACAGAATGGTGACTGAAAATCTTTCCTTAATTCTTGTTTTGTTGCAATAAAGTGGCAACTGGATACACTGGTTCACTCCCGGAATGTAGACTTGTTCTTGCGCGGTCATTGAACGGATCGCTCCGATCTAGTACAATCTGTGAAACGTACTAGTTCGGCGTTCTAGTACTATTAGTACACTAACTGAATGAAGAGTATTACGAGTATTGCTTGGATGGTATCACAGGCTCATAGGTGTTTACATCGAACTTTAACAATTAAATCGTATCTACTATCTAAACTAAATTCAAAATGGAAACTAATTAGAACGTAGGTACTTATTATTCTAAGAAAACAAAATATTTTTTTAAATCGGTAACCTCGCATGCCTATAAGTTTCGAAAGAAATAAAGCTAAATACTTAAACTATTTTCGTAATAAAGATCTAAACACCTTGGCAAATCAGAGTTATGAAGTTGTAAGTTTGAGAAGTCAGAGTGAAACAGGAGTCAAGAGTGCGTCTAGGTCCTCGCTCCCTCGCAACCGGTCTGTTTCCCGCGCGATCCATGAATCGAGAATATGCGTGATCTCTGCGGATCCAAGTCCGAGCGAACGATCGGACGGAACGTGATCGAAACGAAGTACTAAATGACCGAAGTACTATTAAGCTTACGGAATAGTTCATTTTAGTACAGTGTCGTGAATGAATTCTTAATAGTACATAGTACATGTACTACACAAGCCTACCGGAATGCCAGACCTTGTTTTTTTAGACCATGGCCTAGCGTAAGTTCGTAAGATTTTAACATCTATACATGCAAATAAATAAAATTTAAGTTTCTCTTTATAATGACAAAATAACAGCTTTTTACTAAATGCGTATTAAAGTATAATGTCGCAGGATTATGAATAAATCGGGTTCTTGATAAAAAGACCAAGCTTTTGATCAAGAATCTGAAGAAGAAAAAATAAATTGATACTTTATGTTATCATAAACTTGAGAAAATTCGTTTTTTTTTAATGAAAAACCTAGTTTGAATTAGTTTTATGATAGAATTAATTATTTTGATAATAAATGGTAAAAAAATCAATCAACAAAAAAAACAAAAACCCGACTGTGTAAAAAGAGAACTTTAAAAAAGATAGAAACAAGATGACCTATTTCTGTTTCCAATAACAAATCCCACTTAACACTATAAACAAAAAAAACAATATAGTAGGAGGCAATAAATGGGTCTTTATTGCAAAAGAAGATGCTTACGAATGCATGATGCAAACTGTAGGTGAATACTTGTAGACAATTGCAGACTCGTTGAGAACTGCACGCAAACTCTCAGTGGCGCCTCGCCGTCAGGTGGTGGACGTGACGTCATGAAGCCTTTTCTAATTAAATAAAACGCGTCGATAACACTAAGCAAGTAGTAGTAGTATGGTGGAAAAACTTTACTAGGTATCAACCGATCAGTGTGCAGCTTACACCTATCGAATTAATCTAAAGCTTAAATTCATGAATTCACTGACAGACATCGTGCAACCTAAACCGCAGAATCAATAAGCATGAAATTTTCCACAAGATTATACTGTGGAAAATTTTGTAAGCATTAAAAGGAGGGATTTTTGAAAATTCATCCTCTAATGGGGTTCAATAGGGGATGAAGTTAGGAAGTTTATTTTTGCCGACGGGAAATTCCATTGGGCAAACGGCTTAGTAAACTATTAAAAGTAAAAGAGTTTTACTTGACGGGTAAAATACCTACAGTCCCCTAGAATACCTATAGTCTGAAGTAGCAGTAAGAACTTTGTCCGCATACAATGAACAAAATTCAAAATGTGTCTTTTGTGTTATTTGACTACAGACTACCAGTGTAAAGGTTTACAATATCAGAAAACGGTTATGGTCAAGAAACTTTTGTTGGAAACTATTCAAAAACTGAATAGATTTGTTAGGAGTTAGAATAGTTTGTAGGCAAAATTCTTTGTCTAAGTTACACATTACAAACAATTCCTCCAACCAAGCCAAGCTTGTGCCAAGAATGAGTCCATGTTTATAGTGCAATGACTGGAGTTCAAACTTGTCATACTTTGATTCGATAGACATCTTTGTGGTAGATCCATGAGCCATTTCACCGGTTTGCGACTACTCAGCCTATAATGTTCTCACTGCTAGGACTCAGACCTTCTTCTTCATTTTCACGTGTCAATTTGACTCAAACTTTATCTGACAGGAATGTAGCCACCTGGAAGGTCGATCATTGGCTTTGTTTAAATCCTGTACCCTAATTGCGTAATACACAATCAATCAGAATCTGAATCGTTTTGAAACAGAACAGAACCGTTTACAAAAATTTGTTGCGTAATTAGATAGCTGAAACGTGCAGGTGGTTGGCCATTGTGTTGAATGAGCGCAGGAAAGGAGGTGAGGCATATCTTGAAAACAGTCTCCATACTGGGACTGGCACTGATGTGAGACCTTCTCAAAAATATCTATAGTCAAGTCTAGCGCGTGTTTGGTAAACCACTGATTCTCTTTTGTTTTTCTGACTTCTAGCAATCTATTAGGAAGGTCAACAGGGCCTCATTACTTCCTAAAAGAGTCGTTTATTAACTTAACCATAATCGATCTATAATTGACATCAATTTCTAACAAATAAACACATTAATATTGTATGTTTTGTATCACAGAAAATCACGCGATGGCGTTATTGACATGTTCGAACACATTATTTGCGGAGCCATTACCGATGGTACCCGCGGTGATAGGCTGTAGCATCGTGGAGGCGGTAGCGGGCGCGAGAGCGGAAAGTAAAATAAATATACTCAAGTTTTAACTAGACATTCTGACTCTTCTAAATTCTAATACGTATATGATTGTGACAGATAAGGAATTACTTTGCAGATCATTATATCTAATCAAGTTTTTCTTTTATACCTTTCACATAAATTTATATTAACCTTCAAAACACACAATAGCTACTGAAAGATAGAAACATAGGTTACTTCAATGCTATATTTAATCAATCAATCTGCCTAGCCTTTTCCCAACTATATTGGGGTCAGGTTCCAGTCTAACTGGTTGCAGCTGAATACCGTATTTTACATGGATCGACTGCCTATCTGACCTCCACAACCCAATAACTGGGTAATACGATACCCCATTGGTAAGACTGGTTGTCAGACTTTCGGGCTTCTGACGACCCGTAAAGACTGTCAAAATCCACGAATGACAGCTGGGACCAACGGATTAACGTACTTTCCGAGGCACGGAGGATTCTCGGTATGTTAAGCGTAGCTTAACCTGATAGATCGCACCGTGCGGCTGGTATTACTTAACCATGACCTCCTCAATGCTATACTTAATCAAAAACAATAAAAATTGCAAGGTTTTTGACAAACTCTGCGCACTGGTCCGAATCAAGGAACAGTATTTTACATTTTCATAATCTCAAAGTACAACTTGTTTGTTAATTAATACATGAAAACAGAAAAGTTAATGCCCAAGCTCGTTATGATAACTAAATGGGACAGTAGTTACAGTAAGTAACAGCAAGCTTCGGTGTAACTTATTATTTTGAATGTTAATTTTACGTTGATTTAAGTAAATGTGCATTTCAGCTCTCGAACCATGGGTTCTAAAGTCTTTGTTAGGGAACTACGTTAATTGCAATTAACCTAAGTAGCATCTAATTCTATGGAAATTATCATAAAACTCAAAACTTTTCAGAGTATGTATTTAAGTACGGTTTGTTTGTTTGTTGCGCTTTCTTTGACGCTTAAATGGCTGAATAGATTTGGATGAAATTTGCCACGTAGGTAGACCATGACCGGGATTAGGACAGAGAATACTTTTTATCCTGATATTCCCACGGGATCGAGACTTATGCGGGTAAAACTGCGGGGCGCAGCTAGTAGGTTATGTAAATATTGCATCTGCAAATATAAAAAAGGAGGGGTAGGTTTTTTTTAAAACAAATACCAACTATATTAGTACATATCAAATAAAAGCTAGTAATTAGTCAATATAAAACTGAAAAGCTTGAACCGGCTACGTACGGATAGCACTATGTACTTATTTACGGCGTACCTACCTACCCTACCTATCCTTTTTTTTTTTTTTTTTGAAAAAAAGTGCGTGGTAAATCATCAAATGACTTCTCCCGCTCTGGGCGGAGGGAGAGGGCGTGTCAGACTTTTACTGTCTAAAACCCACCCATGTTCCTTCTGTTGCCCGTGTGCCGGGGCTGCGATATCCCTTTCGGACAAACCCGCAACCCCAGCAGGCATTGGTCCTTACGGAGCCCTTCAGTTGGTGCTGACATCTCTTTGAGGCGCGCGTGGAACACAACGCGCCGTCGACCCGGGCCTGGTCCTAATCGGACGGCGAGCTGCCCATAGCTCACCGTCCGCAAGCCCGCGCCTACGGTGGCCGGAAGTCGGCTCGCGACTCCCGACACCCGGGGCGTCTCCTGCGGCGACTAGTGGCGCGAGGGCGCGCATCTTGCATCTCTCTTGCGCGCTCCGCCTCCTCCTTCGCGAGCATAACTGCTTCGCAGAAGGAGGTGACAGCCTCCCATGCGCTCTCACTCCGAACCATGGCCTGAACCAGGGCCGGACGCGAGAGATCGTCGCCGCCGATCGCCTCTATGAGGACACGGCGGTGCTCCGCCCAAACCCTACCTACCCTAGAAACCTACCCTACCTACTTACCCTACCTACCCTACCCTACCCACTTACCTACCTACCCTACCTACCTACCTACCTACCCTACCTACCCTACCTACCCTACCTACCTACATACCTACGTATCTACATACCTACATACCTACCTACATACCCTACCTACACCTACCTACCTACCTTAGGGGTATAAAAAAAGATAGTAGCCGATTCTCAGACTTACTGAATATGCATATAAAATTTCATAAAAATTGGTCAAGCCGTTTCGGAGGAGTTATGGTAACTAACATTGTGACACGAGAATTTTATATATAAGACTAGCTGCCCGCCCCGGCTTCGCACGGGTAGCACTATGTACCTACTTATCTACCGCGCACCTACCCACTTACCTTACCTACCTACCCTACCTACCTACATACCTACCTACATACCCTACCTACATACCCTACCTACATACCTACCTACACACCTACCTGCATACCTACCTACATACCCTACCTACATACCCTACCTACATACCTACCTTCCTAACCTACCTATCTAACCTACCTACCTACCTACCTACCTACATACCTACCAACCTACCCCCACCCGACTCTGCTAAATTCACATTCATCAAACGAACTGTCCAACGCGCGAAGTTAAATTAGTCGTTAAGTTTTCTGAAATTTTCCAATTTTCTTAATTTTTCTTTCCGTAAGAACCTTCTCCTTTCAATAACAGACACAACAAAAAAAGAATTATCCAATTTGAGCCAGCCGTTCTCGAGTTTTGCGCTTAGCAACACATTTAGCGATTCATTTTTATTATATAGAAGATAGATAGAAGATAGAAGAAGATAGATAATGCTTGTTTTTCTCTTTTTAACCGACTTCCAAAAAGGAGGAGGTTATATGTTTGTCACGTATGTATGTTTTTTTTTTATGTACGCCCACTTCTTTGTATGAAAGTGTAAAATAACTTTAATTTCAGAAGTCGGTTTTTGCCGGAAGACTTTGTTTTGAATTTTAGTTTTTTGCCACCGATTTCCGAAATTCACGTTAATTTTACTTTGTAGTGTTTTTTTGGAAGTCGGTTGTTTTTTCAGTCGGGTTATTTTTTTATTTTTTATAATTTGCTTTTTTCTGTACTTTCTTTCTATGAAGTTCATTACTAAGTAGAATTTATTATTAGTAGTCTTTGCTCTAGAATACATTATTATAATACCATGTACAAAAATACCCTGTAATAATCTCATGACAGTGCGCAATGTGCGCATTTTATAATCGTAAAACGCATTTGTTTTTTTTCCGCCGGCCTTCATACATGAGTTCACAGCCAATTTATCTTCACGACGACGCTACAAAGAACGTACATCAATCATAAACAAATGAAACTATTTACACCCAGGTTCCGTTACGAAAATAGCTATAATTTACTGAGATATTACAATTTACACATTAAAAAAACTGGCCAAGTGCAAGTCGTAGTTTATCCTCAATTGCGTTTATTCTGAAAGTTGGCAACGTCGCAAATAGATGTCAAATATTTCGTTGTTTTGATTAATTTGGCAATATTACTGTATGGAAAAAATAATCCCACGGAAACAAACTGCCGGCTTAAAAAGTATCCTATGACCTAACCCAGGTCATTGTTTTGTGTGCCTTTCATCGGAATCGGTTCAGCCGTTAAAGCATGAGGAGACACACAGACCGAGTTACTTTTAAAATATACTTAATTAGTAAGGAAGCTTGGTGAATGCCTCGTTGGTTTTGTGGTCGCATGTGCTACTGCTGAGTATGAGGTCCCGGGTTCGATTTCCGAGTCGGGCAAAGTGTTATTGGGTTTTCCATATGGAATTTGTCAGTAGTAGCCCGGAGTCTGGATTTGTGCCCGGTTGATGGCAATAGGCTCGCCCCCTATTACATGGGACTTTAATATAGCTGGCGAAATGTGGGTATACTCTAGAGGGACAGCTCTGTCCAAACCCTTAAAGGAAAGCGTGATGTATGTTTATGTAAGGAAGTTACTACATCAAAATTGCCATTGTCATCTGAGAATGTCCAATCGCCTTACGAACACCTTGGTCACTTTTAACTCGTTACTTCTCAATTGATGTAATACCTACACACGGCTACACATCAAACTATACATTTCCAGTATAACCTGACCTTGCATTGTACGGAAATCCTTTACAATGCGAGATCAATATAAATTGGAAATATATAGCTTGTATGATACCTCAGACCAAATAAAAAAACAAAACGGAGAGCTACGAACAATACAGTGAAGCACACCGCCGCTCTGTGCATACACGCTCACACGCACACATTTACAATCTTTTACAATGACACTACAATCAAACTACACCACACAAAGTGCATAATGTTTACGAAACCGACTTGACTGTTGACAGCGCTCTGTCTTAGTTTTTTTATTTAAATCACTTAATTGTTTTTGTTGTCAAAAATAAGGGTTTAGAACCTAGGTTAAGGTTATCGTTATTCGACAGCACGTCATAAAAAAACGAATACTAAACAACATTGTGAACTTCCGCATGATTTTATTATACAGGGTGGTGCTTTAGTCACCTACATCCCTCAAGGAGGTGATTCTACTCGCCATACTAAAGAACTTTCGCTATGACACTCATACACCATTCGTAAAAAAAATACAATTTCTTTTCTACCGTAGGCAGAAAATTTCGATGCATGTGTGAAAAGTTTTTTTTTACGATTCGTAAGTATATTAGTTCCATAGCGTTCCATGTTATTTAGTATGACGAGCAAAATCACCCCCTTGACGTATACTATACAGGATGGTGAGGTTTGTGTAAACTGCACACAAAAACATAAAATAGCTACTTTATATTCAACAAAAACTCGTAAACAGTTTGAAAGTGATACAAGTTGGTTAGTCTAAAGTTTAAACTACGGCTGAAGCTATAAATTTGTAACACAAGGCGACAACAATTTGGCACAGTAATTAGAGTTGTTCTACTATCCCATCAATCGAGCGCTTTCAATTACCCATTTGTGCTTCTAAACGTGCGGGTCACAACATAACTATCTACGTTTATCTACGGAAATTCTTTATTTGGTTTAGTTTTTACTAGCTGACTCGATAGACGTCGTCCTGTCCAATTTTACATCTGTTTTATTCAGCTAACCTGTGTTGTCCCACTGCTGGGCAAAGGTCACCCCCGTAACTTTCAATCATTCATACATTTTATTCATAACATTTTTCCAGAAACTTGCCCAGATTTTCTTGCCGAACGACCCTGATTCGGACTATTACGAACATTTTAGAACGAAAAAAAAATCCAAATCGGTCATGCCGTTCTCGGGCAATGCGCTTACCAACGAACAGCATTTCATTTTTATTACATAGACTATAGCTTCTGCTCGCGACGTTGTCCGCGTTAAATTTCTTGTTCCCCCGTCCCGCCCCATCGACATTGCATCGCATCGCCCGCCCGCGCTTTATCTTCGTTTTCGTTCAGCGTTTGTTCTGACTTTTTTATATTTTTGCTCGGCTCCTTAGGGTCGTAGCATGATGTTAAATAGTCTATAATCTTGTTCAAGAATTAGGCTATCAAATGCAAAAATATTTTCTCAAATCCGACTAGTAGTTCCGAGATTAGCGCGTTCGAACAAACAAACAAAAAAACAAACTCTTCTGTTTTGTTTTTATTACTATAAATGAAACACTTTATTGTACTTACACCAAATAAAAGCAGCAGAATAATAAGCAATTTGTTGTTCTTTATTTGAGTAAATGTCAAAAATTGGATACCGTATTGTCTTTTCCAGGAAATTGCTATAAAATACCCCGGTAACAGTCTATTAATTTCCTAATAATTTTCGAGGAATTACGATACCGAGAAGTTGCCAAGCTTCTTCTGTTTCTTATTATGCCGACATTTAAAGCTTTAATTGAGTTATTATTTAAATAATATTAGGCGTAGTATTTTGTGCTTTCGTTTATTATATCGAGTACCCGGAAAATCTTTCTGATGAATTTATTATTGTTTATTTTAAAAACTTGCGAGTTTCTTGAACATCCTGTGATATTCAAGAAAGTCGCAAAATTTTAAACATCCGGGTAGTTTATTCACATGGATTTACTACTCTGTAAAACAGCTCGAAGCAACAACATCGAGCAACTTTTTTGACCAACCCATTTACTTTGAAAACGTGTGCGCGTATCACTGTGCCCGCTACGTTACGAGGCGACAATTTGGCGCGAACAGTAATTTGTTCCACATCATCATCGATCGAGAGCCCTTATAGTCATGATTGTATTGTTTATGGCTTAGGTTATTGACATGGCCTTCGTAATATAATGATTACATTTTGGTAGATACAGCAGATACAGGTATGAGAAAGAAGATTATAGTAAACACCACATAAGGTGTAATTTCAAGTCAATCTGCCTAGCCTTTTTCCAACTACGTTGGGGTCGGCTTCCAGTCCAACCGAATGTATCTGAATACCAGTATTGTACATGGAGCGACTTCCTGTCTGACCTTCTCAACGCAGTAACTGAATAATACGATACCCCTTAGTATGAGATCCCCTTAGTATCAGAATAACAGCGCTGCGACTTTTTGAATATCGCGGCATCATGCTGAGATAGGAGCCTTCTTTAAATTTTAATGTTACTTTGTTTTTGATTTATGTTAAGTGTGTTTTTAGTATGTGTGATTTCCTGTGCGAGTCTCAATAAATACTTTTTCTTTCTTTCTTTCTTTCTTTCTTTCTAGTAAGACTTGTTGTCAGACTTTCTGGCTTCTGACGACCCGTAACGACTGTCAAATATCCACGAATGACGGGACCAACGGCTTAACGTGCTTTCCGAGGAGTTTCGGTATGTAAAGATAGTCATGGTCACCCACCCGCGGAGCAACCCCGGCAAGTGTAGCTTAACCGAATGGATCGACCCGTGCGGCTGTTAAATTGTAATTTAAGGTAAATGTAAACATTCCTCACTACAAAAAAAACTGAGATAACCAAAAAAAAAAAATGTGTATGATATTATGACAATCATTATATTTAATTGTATGGTGGTATTTTTTGTATGGTGACGCAAAATAAGTTCTTATCAGCATGTTGTAAAAAAAACATTATTATTGTCTTCTTATAACTGCTCTGTCATACCGCTATGGTTACGAGGAGGTTCGGGAAAGATGGTCACCGCTGCCAAAACTCTTGGTCTATCCCTAACTAATATCACACGCTTAACTTTTATTAATTTTTAGGGTTCCGTACCTCAAAAGGAAAAAACGGAACCCTTATAAGATCACTTCGTTGTCCGTTCATCAGTCTGTCAAGACCCTTTTTCTCAGGAACGCGTGGAGGTATCAAGTTGAAATGAATGACAAAAACGTAGGTCTGTGGTCCCAGGGAGCTCTAAAAAAATCAAGTTTCTAAGTCAACGCAATAAAAAAATAAGTACAGCCATTTAAGCGACATATTTTGATACTCGCAAATAAATCAAAACCTACAGGTTTGACGTTCCCGTTGTCCTAGTATCATGAAATTTGGCAGGAAGCAAGGTCTCCGAAAATCGTTAATTTGTAGTTTTACCACATAAAAAAAAATTTTTGCTACTACGAACTCACATTTGCAGTTGGAGAATTGACCGTGACGTATATCGATTTAGGGGAGAACACGGTTTTCAACTACAAAGTTAAGTTTCTTTTTAGGATAAATTCATCCCAACTACGGAACCCTTCATCATGCGACACGCACTTGGCCGGTTTTTTACTTTTATTCTGCATCTTTCACTCACACTGAACACAGATTTAATCAAAAGTAAAAAACTAATTCATTAGTGAACTGATTCAACGATATTGGATTTTACACTCGGCATCATTCATTCGCCTACCGACAAAGATTCGAGCATATGAACTTTTATTCCTATGTAATTTTGTTGGCGTCTTGTGTACTCTGTCTCGCGTCTGTTATCAGTTTAAGTTTTCCTTATGGGCTGCCTAATCTTTGCCTGGTATCACTCCATACTCTTTTAAGGCTCGTGCGGAGTGGCGCTAATCCAACACCGGTGATTGTTCTACCGTGAAGTTTTCTTGGAAATTGTTTTACTAAAGTCTTGTCGCGCTGTTTTGCGGGAGCCTTTAATCTGGTGACCCAAGTCGATATTATGTTGCATTCCAATCTTTCTTTATAGATCAATAGATTTTGCCCGCTACTTTGTCTGCGATCCAGGATGAAAAGTAGCCTATGTCCTTCTCCAGGTCAAAATCTACCCCTGTGCCAAATTTCATCTGAATCCGTTCAGCCGTTTTAGCGTGAAAGCGTAACAAACAAACTCACTTTCGCATTTAGGATTCTCTCTTTCCATCAGTACCACAAAAAGTTACCGTTCACCGTCTCAACTCTTTCATTATCTCAAGTAAATATTTATTTAAGCAAAAAATCTCATATTGACGTGTTTAACCTGGGCGGTGTCACCTTTAACCCCAGTTAACCTTGTAGAAACATTACATATGCAGAGAGTAAGGTCGCCGGTACATAAGAACTACGAACCGTTGTGACTTCTTATCGCAGGTACCAGTAGGTACTTTGTTACAACGGTCTCGCCAACCGTGAATATTTTCCTTTGAAAGCCTTGGAATTTGGGAAGATAGTACTGCTGTACCAAATGTTACGCTAGGTAATGTTATGCACTTATTTTAAAAGATTTTCCGTGTGTTTTTGGATTTTTCTTAAAGGAACACACTCCGCAGTAATTTCTTTTTAGAAGTTAAGAATTGTTCATACGTGATTGTAGGCTCCTCCACACCACAGGTCATAGATGTTCGACTTCAGCATACTGCAATAAGGATGCCTGACCATTATGCTCAGGCATACTTATTACTGTATGGGGGTCGGTGCAACTGCCGGGGTCGCGGGAAAGTCCGAAAGGGATACCGTGGCCCCTGGCAACGTACAGGCAACTGAAGGTGTGCCTTCAGTTGCCTGTACGTTGCTGGGTTACGTTGGGTGGGTTAAAAAAAAAGGGGGCTGCGCAACATGTCTTTCCCTTCGAAACTTCTCTAATAATCGTCGTTTTTAAACCAAATAAACTTTGGAAAATGATGCCTTTACCACATTATCGGGAAGTTTCCCTGAAAAGTCGGAATCTTACATAACGGAACAAAATAAAAGTTTGCCATACACTGTCCCGAACTGAGATCATAAAACATTCTACAAAATTCCCTTCAATATTGCACCAAGGATTTTAATATAACTTTGTACTTACCCCGTCATACATTAACGAGCGTGGTTACAGTGACGTCATACATTATGACGTCATTATCAACGTATGTAAACTTATTTATCGCATTTTCAGGCCACTGGGAATGTTACAGAATGTAACATCTGGCTGTTATCGTAGGGAAATTCCGGCATTTGACAAAAATCTAATAATGTGAATAGTGCGTATAGTACGACAAAACTTAGATGTAGCATCTGTAGGTTATATGACTTTACAAGTTATTGCGTTAGCGTAAAGATCATTTTTGCCTAAAGCAGTAATAAAGATTGGTGATTTTGCAGGCTCACTCAGTTCGGATGTGATCGGTATTACGAATTTTGCCGATGCTACATCGAAGTTGTGTCGTACTGTACCTACGCTTCAACATAATTTTGTATTTATACGAAAATCGTGTAAATGCTAATGATTATTTTTACGCAGAACTAGAATTGATAATAATAACACTTCATAATAGTTGGCCTCGGAAAGCACGTTAAGCCGTCGGTCCCAGCTGTCATTCGTAGATCTTTGACAGTCGTTACGGGTAGTCAAAAGCCCAAAAGTCTGACAACCAGTCTTACCAAGGGGTATCGTGTTATCCAGTAACTGGGTTGTGGAGGTCAGATAGACAGTCACTCCATGTAAAATGCTGGTATTCAGCTGCATCCGGTTAGACTGGAAGCCAACCCCAACATAGTTGGGAAAAGACTAGGCAGATGTAGTAGGTAATCACCGTGTGTTGACACGTGTTAGTGAAATACTTAAGTCCAATTTGTTCACTGTACTGTGCTGTAACCCAAATGAATTTGATTCAATCCCAAATTCATTTTGGTTACAGCACAGTACAGCCAGCTTCGTTAGGTTCTTTTTCCAGATCAAAAGTTTACAAATATGTCGTGCTTATTTCTTTGATGTACCAATTTCTCAATTTACGAATTTCTCCCGAGAAAATGGCGGCGATCATTCGTAAAATGGATGTAATTCATAAAATGATGTATTGTATGTAATGTTGTATTGTTTGTTGTTGTGTATGTGTGTTATTTATATTTCTCGACTTCATGTGAAGCCAAGTCAGAGGCCCATGGGCGACATAAAAACTCTGACACCAGGCCTACTCCCTAAGCGAAATCCGTAGTTTCGACCATTATGTCCATCGGTTAGTCACTAACCACACGAAAAACACAGAAAGAATAATGTATTTGATGGCGCGTCTAAAGGTTTTATGATGCCAAACTTACGAACTTGATTTTAGAACGATTATGACAGCTGTCAACTTGACGTAACCCCGAGTACTAGGAAGGCGGCCTCCTGTCAAAACGAAAGATCGCGAAGATGGATCGAATTCGACATTGATTAATAATGACGGTGATATAGCGACTGGAATCAACCATTTTTCAGATTATCTGAAGTACATACATCTTTTATGGGGTACTGCGTTAAATGTTACAACAAAATACCTTGTGATATTTTACAATTAAATGAAAGAAAATTTAAAACTCATATTAAAAGAACACTTTGTAAACAAGCATATTACAAATAAGAGGATTATATCCAAGATAAGAATGGTTGGAAACATGCTGGTCCAGCTCCATAGGATAATCTAGAATTGAGACAAAATCAAAATGGTTGCTAATTTAAGTTGTTTACATTATTATTTTATTATTATGACATTGATTTTACATTCTGTGATTACTTCCTCACACACTGACTTATTAATTGAAACTTTTTTTTTTGCAAATCGTCTACTTTTACAATTTTTGTAAATATGAGAGAACCATGTATCTATCACATAAGTAATTAATTTATCTGTTGTTTCTCTCTTTTTAAAATTATTTTTACCTATTGTGGTCAAGTAATTTTTTATTTTTATTTTTAGATGCATCGTCTTCACATACAATTATATAATTAATGTATAAAAAATATTGTAAAAACATTTTAAAAGAGTAAAGGTGGAGTTTCTTGCCCATTCTTCTCCATACGAAAACTACCTTTTGGAAGGGGCGACTAGAATCAATTCAATTTTTTGTAATTTTTAGACGTTCAAAAGTGCCTTGCAAGGGCCTATTAAAATTTGAAATAAAAGATTTTGACTTTGACTTTGACATTGAATATTGGTGATCATAGTGATTAGTGACTAAACTACTCTTGCAGTGTAGTGACTTGATTGATGTGCGCTCGCGTCTTACGTACTCGGGGGCATGTCGTTTACATTATTGTTCATTCCCTAATGTGATCAGAGATTTGTGATTATTCTGAATATTATTGTGTTTCATTTAATTACATCTCCTAACCTGCAAACCCACGCATAAGAGAAAATAAGACCTCTTCTGATAAAGACGACGTATTGCCTTTATATTTAATTAATAATGCTTATTTAGACCATTTTTTTCCTGGCTGTTTACCTACGAGATCCTACGTTCGCATTTTGTTGAAGTAATTTGAATAGAATGAGTTTCTAAAGGTTAAGTAATAATAGACCTGAGGCTTGGGTCTAAGCTAGGATTCATCGGACTGGTAAAAAAAGACGTAGGTTTAAAAATATATTTAATTATGTATTAGGAGTTAGGTTTATATCCGTTTAGGGATCCACTGGAAAACGAACCGTACCTACTGTGTTATGTTCCACGTGGTTTGCAGTATAAAATAGTAGTGTAAGTACTGTCGAGATCTTAACTTATTTAGTTCATATACAACACTTTCTAGTTATCTATTAAATGAGTAATATTTGTATATATATATATATATTTGTAATCACGTTCTCGAAAACGGCTCTAACGATTTCGATGAAAGTTGCAATATAGGGGTTTGCGGGGCGATAAATCGATCCAGCTAAGTCTCATATCTGGGAAAATTTGTTTTCTCCTTATTTTCACCCGAGCAGACCTCGGTCACCCAAAGTTAAGAACAAGAATAATGACACCTTAGAATAATGACATGGCACCATGGAATTAGTAAGTTCAGCAGCATGGAATTAGTATGAACTTTCCCATAATATTAAATGAGCATTCTCTATTTTCACCAGAGCAGAGCACGGTCGCCCGTCAACTTTTCATAACTATGGCATAAAATTGTATAATAAACGTCAAAACAAATATAGAATGGAAGAAAAAGTTTAAAGGGTCGGTCTGCGGGACCTTAACAAACGATGTCATGATAATTAATAAAATTGTAATGTAAAAATTAAAAGATCCTAAATAAGTATTCGAGTTATATCACAAACAAGTGTTTTACTTAACCATATTTAAACTGTGACATTACTGTAAAAAATAGGATAGGCAATTTTTTTTATTGAAATGAAATTAAATGAAAAGAAATGAAATTTTATTTATTTGCCGGAATATAGGTAGTTACATAATAATATGGTAAAATAATTTTAGTCTCACTATATTCGACTATTATTATTATTAAGATTATTATCAGCCGTGCAAATATTTCTAGTACATGCTTTAATAATTATCATGAAATTACATCAATGTCATTAGTCATACACATCATATTCAAAATAAAGTCTTCATTAACATTAATTAGGCACATTAACATTATAAAATATATTAAATTAGTTTATTAGATTATATCTCTAGGCAGTTCATCAATTTATTGATACGATAGTGTTCATCGTCACAACTTCTAGGTTGACAAAAAGATCTGCTGTAGGAATTTCTAGTCCCGCTTCTGATGTCTCATCAAATGAATTCAGCTTCATTTGTTTTTTTTTTTTTATCCTGAAAAGCGCTGCACATCACAGCACCGGGTGTTAGCAATAATAATTTTCATAGATTAGCTATATGCCTGTCAGAGTAACACACACCACATCCTTAACAAAAATAGAGCTTGTCAGTCGGATTGTAAGAAAAACAATGAAAGTCGGGAGTAACATTGTTTTGTTATTCTTCAGTTAGATAATTACTCGTGCGTTATTGTATGTGTATGCTGTATGTTTGTAGTTTAGTAAATATTTTATTTTATTAGATTAGGTACTCAAACCAAAAACATTTATTTCAGTCAAACCATTTACAGGTAGGTACTTTTGAATTGTTAATGAGTCGGTCAGTCAGAAATAGGAAACTAGTTGCCCATTCCAAAGCGTAGTAGGTAATAGGTACCTACGGAAAAGAACGGGCAAGAAACTCCACGGACAATCTTTTAAATTATATTGTTACAAAATTTTAGTAGGATTTACATCAGTTGCTGCCCTTTGCATTTGCATCTTAATTTTTGTTCAGTTGCCCTTTGCATCTTAATTTTATAATTTAATAGTCTAGTGTATCCTTATGTCTATAGTCTAAGTTTTTTGTATTGTTATTAGAATTACGTAGTAATAGGTTAGGTTTTATGACCATGAAAATGTAAATATTCGTATGCCGCTTTTAGCGACGGATGTGTCCTGATCATAATTTAAATACCTAACCAACTTATACGTACCATATCCCACGAATAAATGTCTTTGTCTTTGTCTTTGGTGCTTGTACGTATTGACTCTTACCATGCGCCCGCAAAGGGCAACTGATAGAAATCCGACAACCGACGAAACACGATGTTTGCCGAGGGGCATTAAGAAAATAGTTGTACTGTACAATTCTGTTCTACAATTATTTAATCTTCATCGTGATTTTACTTTGAAGATACACACATAAATTCACGACTTCTTCCCATGGGAGTTGGCAGGAATTATAGAAAGGCACCTGCTATGATCCTTACACCCCGTTTACGTTCATTCATTCGTTCGTTCATCTATCTTATGTTAAAAAATAATCCGATTATAACTAACTACTAAAATACTTCGCCAAAGACGCGAGATTGGTAAAGAAACTTTTAACTTCAAGCTAAGTATTTTAACAAGTCTTTAAAACCAGGATAAAGATGAAGTAAGGAAATGATAATTCAATATTAATGTAGCCTCTATGAACTAACTACTTGTCTAAAAGTTTCCAACAATATTACTTACTGCTGGGATAACTTTGACCTGCATTGTGCTTAACGGTGCTTAAAATTATTACTAGACATAAAGGCTTGTGCAGACCAGCGCGACTTGTCGCGCGACGCGACACCGGTTATTGTTATACTGTGAAGTTTTCTTAGAAATTGTATTGTTCGTGTCGCGTCGCGCGATAAGTGGCGCTGGTCTGCACGAGCCTTTAATTTCTATATTTTATGGTGTTATGAATATTAAGTTTTTGTACGTATTTGTCTTTTATTTTAACTTGAAGCAATTGGACGACTGTTGTTGTAGATGAGTCAGGATAATTCAATGGGGGGAGAGGCTTGTGGCTAAGTAATAATAGCTGCACGGGTCGATTAATCAGGTTAAGCTACGCTTGCCGCGGTTGATTCATGGATGGGTGACTATCTTTACATACAAAGACTCCTCCGTGCCTCGGAAAGTACGTTTAGCCTGGCTGTCATTTGAAGATCTTTGACCAGAAGAAGTCAGAAGCCCGAAGTCTTACGAAGAGGTATCGTGTTACCCAGTGTAAGTAGGTTGTGGAGGTCAGATAGGCAGACGCCCATGTAAAATACTGGTACTCAGCTAGCCGGTTAGACTGGAAGCTGACCTATGCTGTGCTGTGAAAAGGCTAGCGGATGATGGTGCAGAGGATGAGGGGGAAACCTGAAAAAATTGCATAGTTCAGTTTTCTTTATACGGCATTTTTTTCACGTTATCAAATGAATGAGGTGCCTAAATAATATAGACTGTAGCCTACCGAACAAACAACTAAAAATTAAATACCAACAAAACAAATTTCCACCTTCAATAATAATCAGCCTATAATTACTTCGTACTATAATTACTTAGCCTATAATTATTTTACGTTCCCACTGCTGGGACACAGACCTCCTCTCTTTGAGAGGGAGAGGGCCGTAATCCACCACGCGGGCCCAGGGCGGGTTGGTTGATGTCACATGTCTTCGAAGTTTTTGGTTCTAGGACATGCCGGTTTCCTCACGATGTTTTCATTCACTTTTTTGACAGCAGTGGTGAAGAAATTAATTATACAAAGTTAAACACTTGCCTGGGTCCGAACCCAAGACCGTAAGACGGGGCCGGTACCAATAGGCCCCCACTGCTCAATAAAAGAAGACTGCTTTTATCAAAAGTAGGTACAGTACGATACAATTTAGATGTAGCATCGGCAAAATTCGTAAAACCGATCACCATCCGAACTGAGTGCCTCACGTCACGCACGTACGTCGTACATCAAAATCACCAATATTTATTACTGCTTTAGGTGAAAATGATCTTTACGTAAACGCAATAACTCGTGAAGTCATATAACCAAATACATTAGTAAAATTAAAATGATTAAATGCAAATTTTCAAATTGATGCTACATCCAAGTTGTGTCGTACTCCGACGGGGTCGATAGACCAATGCCTGCTGGGGTTGCGGGTTCGTCCGAAAGGGATATCGCGGCCCCGGCACACAGGCAACGGAAGGAACACGGGTGGGTTTTAGTCAGTAAAAGTCTGACACACCCTCTCGCTCTGCCCAGAGCGGGAGAAGACATTTGATGATATCCCATCATGAAAAAAAAAAAAAAAAAAAAAAAAGTTGTGTCGTACTGTACCTTATATATATTTTCCGTTGTTTAGACTACGGAATAAAGAACGAAAAATAAAATCCCAACTAAAATAATTTCCATCTTCAATAACACAATGCGTCGGAATTTGCATAGAGAACCAAATATCACTAAAAATATTTACATAGGTACACATAAATAAACTCGAAAATTATGTTAAAGTTAGCAATAATATAAGTGAAACGAGGCGAGCGCAATTTCCCTAATTTTATCGACGACATTAAAATGTAAAGGTTAGGTCACACGAGCGGAGCGCTGACGAATAATAACGCCCTCATGAATAAAGTCGAGGAAAATCCACGTTTTTCCGTTGCCGTGTTAAAAATAAACTCATCGTGTGTTATGCACACTACACTCATAATATTTAACAAACGTTAGTTAGCAGTTTGTGTTATTTATTAAGGAAAAACGTGCATCTATTTGTGTTGTGTAAAAGTATAATGTTTGACTTGGCTATTTTATGACACTGACTTTCAAGTCTTTACCGATGGACGTCAGGTAAATAGGTAAGTATGTATGTGGTTATAGGTAAACTTAGGAAACAAAACTATGAGGAACTTATTGCAGTCACATTCTAAGATTTCCCTATAAAGTACATAGTGACAAACACACCATAAATGGTCTAGCAGGAATCTATTACCTCCTAAACTCACCAAAATCTTCATCAAGGCGTGTTTCTTATTTTTCATTTAGGACGAGTTTTCATCAGTAAGACTGGACGTGATCAGCACATTTAAACCGCGTCAAGACCTGTCAATAATGTGTCAATAATTTCACAGCAATGATGACAATGACACCGTTCGTCCTTTCTTCTCACAATTGTCAGATAGGAACCGCCGACCTCAACTAGTTTAAAAAAATATAATTGACGTGTAAAAGTGTTAGTACAAACATACTTACAGAAATAAAATGATTTACCATTTATCTTGAGATAGTTTCTTTAGTGAAATTGGTCCTTAGGCACATTATTTTGGTAAGCCAAACATTTTGATTGCGCGGTCGTGTCCGCCGCCGCTTATTACCGTGACATGTGCTCCAACCCTTATATAATTACTAAGCAAAATGTTTACCGACATTAATGAACTTAAACCTAGCACTTATTTACACTTGGAATAAAGTATTGACTTATACCTACATAGACAGCCATGTTTATCTAGTGGTCGCAAGCGCGAGTGCTCCTTGGTTCGATTCCCGGGTCGGGTAAAATGTTATTGGGTTTTCCATCTGGAATTTCTCAGTAGTAGCCTTTTTTTTTGGGTGGGAAATTATCAAAAAACTTCTCCTGCTTTGGTCGGAGCGGGAGGGCGTGTCTGACTTTTACTGACTAAAACCCACCCGTGTTCCTTCCGTTGCCTGTGTGCCGGGGCCGCGATATCCCTTTCAGACAAACTCGTAACCCTGGCAGGCATTGGCCCTAACGGACCCCGTCAGTTGGTGCTGACATCTATTTGAGGCGCGCGTGGAACACAATGCGCCGTCGACCCGGGCCTGGTCCTTATTGGACGGCGAGCTACCCATTGCTCACCGTCCACAAGCCCGCGCCTACGGTGGCCGGAAATCGGCTTGCGACTCCCGACGCCCGGGGCGTCTTCTGCAGCGACTAGGAGCGCGAGGGCGCGAATCTTGCCTCTCCCTCACGCGTTCCGCCTCCTCCTTCGCGAGCATTACTGCTTCGCAGAAGGAAGTGACGGCCCCCCATGCACTCTCACTCAAAACCATGGCTTGAACCAGGGCCGGACGCGAAAGATTGCCGCCGCCGATCGCCTCCGTAAGGACACGCCCGGAGTCTGGATTTGTGCCCGGTTGATGTCAATAGGCTCGCCCCCTATTACATGGGACTTAAACATAACTGGCGAAATGTGGGCGTACTGTAGGTACACCTCTGCCTAACACTTCGAGGCAATAAGGCGTGATGTTATGTTAGTTAGTTTGTAAAGTTTAATTAACGTCAGTGAAGAAATATTGAAGATACCTATTGAAATATAAGAACAATTAGGTTTTTTTTCATATAGCAAACATGGAATCCATACTAATAATTAGGGATGTAACGTGTCCGATTCCGATACCGATATATCGGCATCGCCGATTATATACAACCGAAATCAAAAAGTTCAAAAAGCGTGAAATGACGTCCCTGTTTCACGTCACCGCTATTCGTGATTCTGTATATTCACACAGTGAAGTGAGAACTACCAGACCGTTTTTTTTTTTTATGTAAGTAAATAAGTAAAATGGCGACGCCTTTAAAACATACATACTTCATTATAAAAATAGGCACTGCAGGTAGCAATAATGCTAGCAGTGCAAATCGCAATGTTCCCCGCGCATGGAGTATAGTGGCCAGTCGTTTTCCCAGCGCCACCGTGGCAATAACTTGTGTACCGTGTAACTAATGTAAGAAGCGTCATTGTGCTTAATATTCATGGTCCAGATGACCATGAATATTAAGCACAATGACGCTTCTATTTACGCAATTCTATGACGCAATAGACTTTATCTTGTACACCCGAATTTAATTTACTCTGTTCAACCACGATACTCATAAAGTCCCAACAATTTATTTGATTTATTACCCACTAAACCATCCTTGCCGATTATTTACTACAATAATCGGTAGCGGTATCATATCGGAATAATTATGTAAGTATCGTTACATCCCTACTAATAATATAAAAACTGCGTAAGTAACTTTGTCTTAGCTTAACGGCTGAAAGTTGAAATTTAACACAGAGGTAAACCATGACCTGACTTAGAAAATATGATACTTTTTATCCAGGTTGTACGCCCCAGTGGGATAACATCCACGGAACCGAATCCGTGGGCAAAAACTAATAAATAAAGCATTAATAAAACAAACGATTAATAATTTAACAGAACTTTCTGTTCAACCTACTTATGAATATTTCATGAAATGCACGTGAATTATTTTGAGCGTGGCTCTAATCCTTGTCAACCACTTATTTTAAATAATTTATTCAGTTGTGATACGCTGTAACACAGCTTTAATAAATAATTGTACGTGTTTGGTCATAAAACGGTCATTTGTATGAATATTTTAAAAGAAAACATTTGGTTCCTATATTATAAACGAGGTATGTGAACGCACACCTAATTGCGTAAAACGATCAATCAATCTGTTTCATTTTGACAGTTCAAAAACATTAATTTCGTTATTTACGTTGTTGAGCATACAATTTTTTCGAACATATGAAGCAATGGATTAGCAATGTCCTTCTAAATGATTCTGATTATGATAGGGTGCAATTCATTCTCAATTACAAATTAATAATATTTTCTTCGTACCACTTGCTCAAAAAAGTGACATTCTATGCCACAAAAAGCGAACATAACAATAGTCATTTTTAATCTGTTAAAAACAGGGAAAGAAAATTGTACTGAATTTCATTCATCCTCTAGGGGGAGAATGTGATTTAAATTTGGAATACTTACCGAAATTTATACTGAACTACATCTGTGTTTACACCATTGAGTTTGTATATAAAGCATTATACATCTTTTTGAAAAAGGAATACGCATTTATTATGCAGTTATGATTATTAAATAAAATTACGAAAACCGACGAGGCCGTATGAACTAGATGCCTTTGCTTTTCCGACAAAAAAATATTAGTCTAGGAATTTGCCGCGTTTTTGTTTTCTTCAAATACATAAACGTTAAGTTTATTTTAATTTATTTTTATAAATAAGTTAATGTTCTAAAAATACGTTACGATGTTAAATCAAAGCGACAGTGACAGTGAATTGTCGGATTCCATCAGTGCAAATGCTGCCGATAAATAATTTACTTCCAACAAAATCCAAGGAAAATTATTTAAAAACTTATGAAGAATTTTCAACGTGGAGAAGTGCGAAAGGCCTATCAATTTCAGAATCAGTACTTCTTGTCTATTTTGATTATTTATCCAAGACAAAGAATCCGAATACACTTTGGTGCATATACTCAAAACTGAAAGCTACAATAAGCATCAAACACAGCATTGAAATAAATAGATTCACGAAATTACTGGCTTTTTTAAAAAGAAAATCAGAAGGGCATTGCGCAAAGAAGTCTAAAATTTTTACGACTCAAAATGTGGAAACATTTCTTAATGAAGCTCCTGACCAAATTTTTCTGGCCACAAAAGTAAGTATACATGATTTAACTATGAATATTTCTTATCTTAGTAATGGTAATTATTCTATATATTTACCTGTTTTTTATCTTTGTTATAGGTGGCCTTAATTTTTGGACTCAATGGTGCTTGCCGCGGATGTGAACTTGTAAACTTAAAGGTGGAGGACGTTGAAAATAATACCAATGAGCTGCTGCTGATTAATTTAAAGGAGACTAAGACAAAGAAAAATCGGTCATTCATTGTACAAGGACAATATACTAAAATCATTCATAAATACCAAGCATTACGTCCCACCAACATGTAAAACAATAGATTTTTTATGAACTATCGGAATGGGAAATGTACTCGACAAGCCATCGGCAAAAATAAAATTAGCAATATGCCAAAGGAAATTGCTAAATATTTAAAACTTAAAGATGTTGAACTATACACCGGTCACTGCTTTAGAAGAACTTCGGCGACTTTCTTGGCGGATTCAGGGGCGGATATTACGTCAATAAAAAAACACGGTGGTTGGAGCTCTAATGTAGTAGCTGAGGGTTATATAGAAAGCTCAATGGCGAATAAAACCATATTAAGCAGTCAAATTAACAAAAATATAAAACTTAATCCATCAGAGCCACAACCATCAACTTCCGGCATCTTATCTTCGTCCGTAACTCACGATCCACCACCACCACTATCTCCGACGTATACTATCTACAATGAAATGCAAGTTTCTCAGACGTAAGAACAGAGAAATACTCAAATCAACTCATCAACAATAAATGTACCAAACAAAAATGTAACTCTCTCTATCAATAATTGGACCAATGTTTCGAATGTTAACTTTTACTTTTAATTGTCATTATTTTTAATAAATGCTTATCTCATATTATTCTTGTGTTAATTTACGGTTTTTTGGTACGAAAAGTAGAGTATTTTCCTCGGTGATAAAGCTGTCTTAGTCTTGGGTGAACTTAAATCCCTCGCTACGCTCAGGACTCGTCTTAAATCCCTCGCTTCGCTCGTGATTTAAGTTTTTAACACCCTCGCTACGCTCGGGAGTAAACCTCGAGTCCTTCGTTACGCTCGCGATTTAAATCGTCACCCGCGACAGAAGACACTGCTTTATCCCCCTTGGTTAATAATCTACTATTATATCATGTCACACAGTCGAACTTGGAAAACGACTCCCAATACACCCATTCATGCAAATTATTGACACACACCGCACTAATTATGACATCGTGAATGGCGGGGGTTTTTGGGGGACTGTCTCATGTAATTTTGACGACCGAAAAGTGCTGATTCTCAGCCTAGTTTGAATAAATGACTTTTGAATTTTGAATTCTAGCCAAATTTATGAATGTTTTATGAAAAAAAATGGCTGACCATTTACTTACCTTTTGTACTCCTCATTCGACTATTTTAGTGACCAGCCGACTTCCAGTCCAACCGGATGCAGCTATATCCGCCTCCACAACCCAGTTACTGGGTAATACGATACCCCTTGGTATGACTGGTTGTCAGACGTTCGGGCTTCTGACGACCCATAAGGACTGTTAAAGATCCACAAATGACAGCCGGTACCAGCAGTTTAATTAAAAAAAGTTTAAGGGGTCTTGGTATGTAAAGATGCCCATCCACGCACCAAACGCAAGCGTAGCTTAGCCTGATTGATTGACCCGTGCGGCTGTTATTACTTAGTCATAAGCTCCACGACGTTTGCCACTTAAGGGCGTTTATTCTGAAAGTTGGGAACGTCGGAAATAAATGTCAAATATTTCGCTGTTTCGATTAATTTGGCAATATTACTGTTTGGAAATATGAAATGTGGCTAACTAAAGCAGGTAAATATTTGACAGCTATTTGCGACGTTGCCAACTTTAGGATAAACGCTCTTGACCCCATAATTATTTTTATTTACCCAGCAATCCAAAAAAAAAAGCTCACTTAAAATATTTGGCTGTTATTCAAAATAAGGTACTGTAATTAAACGCTTCGGGTAGGGTTGAAAATTTTACGTAATCGCAGCCATTAGTTTGGTCGACGCATTAGCCTGGAATATTCCCTCAACCATATTTTCTAGTTTGAAACTCATTCAACTGAAAATTTTCATCGATTTTATAGAGGAGATTAATGTTCGGCAATTTTAGCACACTAGTTTGAATTCTGGCACGTTACTAACTTTACCGTCATGCAAGATAAGATAACAAATAAAAATATGGCTTGTTTTCTAGTGAAAAGCGGCCCTAAAACTTGGGGTACTTGCGTAACACATTTACTGTAGCAATGGCTTTCATTTTGACAGTTCAACAGCATTCATTGCGTTGTATACGCTGTTGAGCAGATTTTTTTTTCGAACTTATAAAGCAATGGATTAGCAATATCCTTCAAAAATCATTCAGATTGTGATTGAAAGTCTGTTACGCAATTTAGGTGCTGATCATGCATTTATTTTATAGTTTTTATTGACTTATTTGTGGCCTTTCTTATTACAGTATTGAAACAGTGTTTCTATTATTTAGATAGGCATTCGTGTAGATTAGTAATGGATGATAAAATACATACATGTTCTTTATGTACCTAAATATCCATGCTGGATTTTCAGCCAAAATCGAACACCACTTTTATACCAAGGTATAAAACATGTATTTTACTTGATGTATCTGCTGTTTTCGTTTAACATTGACACCTAAAACAAGTAGTAAACAAAAGTTGTATACAAAACTTGTAGAAAACTGAATAAAAATTTAAAAAAGGTGAGCAAAATAGTTGGGTGTTATTCATAATAATTGTGTGTAACGGATATGAACAAGATATGAAAATAAATGTAATGTAACAGAAAAGATAACAGATAGGAATTGTAAAGACTAGTACATAACACGTATAAAAATAAATATTATTTAGTTTTATTTAATGGGTCTTTAGGCCATTAATTTTATCCCGAAGGTAAATAAAAAGCTATTATTTTGATTGACGATTATTTTAGAAAAGTAATTTTGAGGAATCAAATAATAATAATTAATACCCCAGTTTAGGACTTTATGGTGACATCGACATTGTCAACAGTGTAGGAACATAACATCCTTCTAACATAAAAGGACTTAAATGACATCGTCGTGTTATTTTGTAATCTTATTAAATATTACGTAAAAAGTGATGCACACCAACTAAACCTGATTCTAAACCCCGTTATTTTGAATTGCTTAATCATAGTTGGAGGGGTAAAAGTACTCATGAATATGAACAATTTTTGCTACGAGACCAACCTAGACACCGTGAAAAAAAATCAACTGTTCAGTACATTTATGTCCGCATTATCGCGATAAAATGTAAGTAATAACTGTTTTTTTTTCGTTATTTGATCTTGGCTAAGTTATTCAACCTAACGGGTATATTATGTTAACAATCAAAAAAACATCATCATCTTTGAAAAACTGATATGATTGATATTGATGATATAGTTATTTATGCTACAAGTGCGGAAATCATTTTACGCACGTGTATCATACAACGTTTTACTATACATTGTGCGAGAAAAAAAAAAATACGAGCGAGCCTTACGGTAGTCGTCTATGATGTGACATTATCTTTGACTTCGACTTCGACTTCGACTTCGACTTCGACCTCGACTTCGACTCTGACTCTGACTCTGACTCTGACTCTGACTCTGACTCTGACTCTGACTCTGACTCTGACTCTGACTCTGACTCTGACTCTGGCTCTGACTCTGACTCTGACTCTGACTCTGACTCTGACTCTGACTCTGAGTCTGACTCTGACTCTGACTCTGACTCTGACTCTGACTCTGACTCTGACTCTGACTCTGACTCTGACTCTGACTCTGACTCTGACTCTGACTCTGACTCTGACTCTGACTCTGACTCTGACTCTGACTCTGACTCTGACTCTGACTCTGACTCTGACTCTGACTCTGACTCTGACTCTGACTCTGACTCTGACTCTGACTCTGACTCTGACTCTGACTTTAACTTGACTTCTACTTTGACTTTGAGTTTGACTTCGATTTCTTAGTCAATTTTATAACACCTTATATACGGAGCTTTACCTTTTCATATCTGTTACGTAACAGAAAAATACAACGGATAAATATCATATATGAACATTTAGCACATGTCTAACCTACAAAATATTTTGTACAGCCGTCATCAATTAGTTTTAACAAATTCCTTCAACCAATTTGACTTCTGCAACCACGATTCTCTACTTACCATAATTACTACTTACATTTCTTACCGATTCAGTACTTACCGACTTCAGATAGACCACGAAAACAAATATCACAAATAAATGTCGAATTATAATGTTACGCACAAAATTGATCGCAGTGAGTGAAAGAACAAAATGGCTGAATCCAAGCCACGCCATCAAAGTCAAAGTCAAACAATTTATTTCAATTAGGCACATAAAAGGCACTTATGAACGTCAATTTTACAAAAAATAGAATTGATTCCAGTCGCCCCTTCCAAAAGGTAGTTTTCGTATGGAGAAGAATGGGCAAGAAACTCCACCGTTACTCTTTTAAAATGTTTTTTACATTATTTTGTATACATTAATTATATAATTGTATGTGAAGACGATGCATCTAGAATAAGATTACTATACCACGATAGGTAAAAAAGAATGAAAAATAAAGCAATTACAGATAAATTAATTATGTGATAGAATACATGGTGCTCACATATTTACAAACATTGTAAAATTATACGATATTCCTAACATTTTAACAAGTAATACTAATCTGTTCTGTTTCCAGTGCATCTGTTTACAGTATTTGTTGTGTAATGTTTCCAGTAGATAATTTTATTTCAAAGTTGGAAATAATTTTGAAAAACACTGTAACCGAGATGAAGAACAGAGATGAGTAGAATATTGGACTTCCATTTAAATATGTGAATTATGTATTCATTACTGTTTGTTTTATTTATTTTAAAGAATAATCTATTTTAATGGATGTAAACATACAAAAAAAATACTAATTTTTATACTAACACAATTCTATTTTTGTAAATATATTTTTAATGTTGCTTTGAGTAAAAATTGACATGGTTTTCTTTATGAAATTTCTGTGAACACAGTATTAAAATTTGAAATAATAGAATATTTTGCTTTCGCTTACTTACTGAGTATTATAAATTGTAATTATAGGTACTTTTAGAATTAGGTTGAATAAAATTGAGCTAATAATGTATTGCAAATAAAAAATAATCGAACTAGACGCGGAGAGGGAAGCAAATGTACAATTTTCATGAATAACACCCAGTTAAGAAGACATGCCTAAAAAAACTTCAATACAGGTTATATGTCAAAAAATCCTGTCCTATCCGAAACGGAGCACATAGGTACTGCAGTAAAATTACCAAAAAGTAGTTAAAAAAAAAATATTATTGAAAATAAAAAAGTTGTTGCTATTTAAAATTCACATTTTTTGTACTAAAATTACCCCAAATCTTTTAAAAATTTGCAAATTTTCAACAGGGGTCATAAGTTATGACTTTTAGACACCCACTAAACGACGGCCGCCCGCGCCCAATGTAATAATCCGGTTTTTTTTTTTTTTCCTAAAAAAATTCACATAAATATACTCGCAGTACGATACCATCAATACCCTCACGGATGGGACAGGGTTTTTTTTTACATGATGTATAGACATCTTTTTGACAAGACTTAAAACAAGTATCACAACTTGTAGTACGGGTGTAAATATAAGCGAAACACCGACGTCAAAACATCAACAACTAAATTCGACTGGCGACAAGAATATCCGCTCCACTACATCTTGAAGTATAATTACTCATACAGATTGTAATTTTAGTCCTTAGTCTACATTTTCGGTACTTAATGTCTTTCAGTGTCAGCCGACCGTCAGTTGATGTCAAGATTATGGTAATCCCAGCACTATGCGACCTACATACCGAATTGTTTAGATTTTGAATTCAGAACAGCAGGGCAACTGGCACCACGTTTTTTTTTCTATTGTGTGTTTGAATGGTTTAAGAATATGTCTTTTGGCGTGGAATAATGAACTTTTCGATTTTTAGGGATATCTTTTGTTATTTTATCAATGTGAATGTGAGTTTCCTTGTTGAATTATTTGGATCGAAGGGAGAGTGGTACCTTGAACCCTGTAAAAGTTAATACACATTTTAAAAAACTACAGTTAAGAAGACAGGTCGGATGATTTTGGGCTCAAGAATGTTTTCAATCACCTGTGGTCACTGATTGGAAATATTCTTGATCATTTATCTTTTGGATACAAAATTCGTTAAATTGTTTTAAAACCCTGCTAATAAGTAGTTGTAAGACTTTTGTCGCTCTCGTTTCACTTGAAAAATTCTACTTTCATTAAAAATAAACCTTGCATCTGCACTCCGGTATTTTAATGAGGTATACGCTTCCTTTCCAAGTAAATGCTGCTAATAACTTTACCTCATAATTACTTAATTATTAAAATGAGTAAACGAGGTTCACCGCGCTAGTATAAATAGTGCAAAATCGTGTTTCCTTTGCAGGGAGATGCAGTCGCTTCGTGTAATTAGCTACGTACTGTACCTCTCGGATGAAGGAAAACATACATCATAATATACTCGTTAATTATAAAGCTTGTTGAAATAGCTAATCCTCGTTTTATTAGGAACACGATAATGAAAACCCTCAACAAAACAAAAAAACTATCGAACTAAACAAAATGAAATATTCAGGTCACCTCTATCAAACAAAATTGTACTGTCATCGGAATGGAACGAGTATAGTAACGGGTCAGAGGAAGCCATCCAAACTAAGCTTGGAAGAATCAGTTTTAAAATACCAACAAAGTAAAAAAAAATCAGATGGCAACATTCTACAAATCAAATATCAAAATGGCGATGCGCCATTTTAATTTAGAACTTCAATCAAAATTCGAATATGGAACAGAATTGGAAAACAATCTTGTGTTCACGCTCACAGGTAATCAAACAAATAGTGATCATGTGGCCAGTCTAGATTAAACTCGTGACCGTGAGCTTTTGACTTTTGTCAGTTCGAGGAAATAGTTGTTTTGTATGAATCCAGTTATTATTAAATTGTAGTTTTGTTTTGTTATTGAATTACCTAGTTACCTACATAACATACCTATTTTAATTCCATAATTTAAACTCCTAATTAATCTTTTTTAATAGGTGGGCTAGATTTTTCTGTATAAATAAATATAAACTTAGTTTTTCGATTATTAATATACAGGGTGCGGATGTCAATACGACAATAAATGAATAAACATAAAGGTAGGTATAGTTCCGTTAAATATAAAAGAAACAGTATCAAAGACAAAAATAATAAAGGAAATGTGACACAGAATAGAACAAGATCTAAATTGACTTGACGACGTTTGCAATCTTAGCAGGATTACATAATCTTAGAACCAATCCTTTGTGTCCTTACAAAGGTTCTAGCTTTTCGGTTATCCCCAGAGAACTATGTGATTCTTTTGATTACAAGTGGCTTCTCACTTTTCTTCCTAACTTGTTTTTCCTTACGTAAGCACGGAGTACACTCGGTAATCATTTAAAAGATAGAGAAATCTGTTGCTTGTGTGCCACCACAATTATGCTTCTTATACGCATTTCCGGAATTTTTGTAATCGTTGTATTGATAATAGGCAGAAATAAAATACATTGATCCAAAAATTGTCACAAGCTTCTGAATCGTACATTGTATAAAAAAGTTACATGCGGAGATTAACGTGTCCGTTACAGAGGCACGAAATAAATAGGAACAGTCGCGAGCATAAATACCTTACACTTCGCAACTGAATTTCACGTAACTGTAACGTATTTATGCTTGTTACTGTACAGAAGATCAGCTCCATACAACGAGCAAATAGGCACGTATAGCTTTTCCACTCTGAAATGACGCGCTACCGCATTACCGATAGAAATCCGCATTACCGAGTGGGGCGCGTCATTTCAGAGTGGACAAGCTATAGCACTCGCGTCCAGGGTTGTTATTGATACGGCAATTGCCGTATTATACGGCGATCCACGATTCTTATTCAGGAAATACGGCATACGGCAGGTCTCTCATTGTCGTATCACAAAATACGGCGGTTGAATATAGATGAAACGAAACGTTTTTTCACTACTTAATGAATGAAACGAAAATACAAATCAATTATCTGAAGAAGCTGTGCGCAACACAATTTTTTCGTCAATGTTGCCACTAACCCAGAAACTATCACGAACTGTCAAAATTGAAAATGACCTTCAAAAAATTCAAAAACAACTGATTCAAAATCAAGGACAAAAATCAAGTATACTTTACCAAGTTTAAGGTGTCGCGCGACATGTGCGACAAAATGGGAAGAAAGGACAAGTACACATTATTTAAACATTATTCTAAAGTAATAGAAACAATAAGAAACCTTTATGGAGAGAGAGAAACAAAAGAAGAATAGTTTTTTTTTTATAAATACAACTAGCAATCAATTTAGATTTTTTTCCCTTATAATACGGCAAACAAGACTGTGACATACGGCAGCTTAGATTTTTACGATAACAAAACTGCTCGCGTCGCGTCATAGAGACGCTTCAAGTACAGTGGGTGCAAGCGCCATCGCGACGGGCATTTGAGTTAACTTGAAATCTCCGTACGTACGTGTCGATATGCCCTTACACTTATTTTTGCTCGATGTATGGAGCCGGCCTTCTACACCTATTTATTTTGCGATAGAGGTATCAATAGATATTTCCGCCATCAAATATGAATCTATTATCGTGCTACACGGAATTAGGGACACGTCTACTCACGAGGCCCGAGGGTTCTTTGAAATGGATCTGCCTTTGATGAGCATGACAGGATTATATTCTTTCATTGCTCAACCCGAATGTAACGTTGAGAATATACTCGTGGACTTGCGACTTCTGACTTTTCTAGTTCTCAAACCTCAGTTGATCCAGTAGAGTTTTTTGATCCTCATAAGAAACAGGATCGATCGGCACTTTTTTTTTTTTTTTTGCGAAAGTGCCCCATTTTCTTGCAGTATTTTTTTTTCATCTGTGATTGCAGATCAAAATTTGAGGAGGAGCTCGTGGCTAAGTAACAACAGCCGCACTGGTCGATCATCAGGTTAAGCTACGCTTGCCGGGGTTGGTCAGTGGATGGGTGACCATCTTTACACACCGAGAATCCTCCGTGCCTCGGAAAGCACGTTAAGCCATTGGTCCCGGCTGTCATTCGTGGATCTTTGACAGTCGTTACGAGTCGTCAGAAGCCCGAAAGTCTGACACCAGTCTTACCAAGGGGTATCGTATTACCCAGTTACTGGGTTGTGGAGGTCAGATAGGCAGTCGCTCCATGTAAAATACTGGTATTCAGCTGCATCCGGTTAGACTGGAAGCCGACCCCAACATAGTTGGGAAAAGGCTAGGCAGATTGATTGATTGATTGCAGATCAAAATTTCTCAAAAAGTTAGGGACAGTCTCCTAAGACCGTTTTCCTGCAGCTACAACGGTTAAGGTAGTTTCCCTAACTGCCCCATCTCAAAAATCCACCCTGTATAGCTATATTTCGAGGGATATAACTTTATCACGGCTATAACCATCTTACTGCCACATATATATGTTTGTAAAGACGTTCTCGAAAACGGCTTTAACGATTTCGATGAAAGTTTCTGTATAGGGGTTTATGGGTGTGAAAAATAATTTTCTCTGTTTTCACCCGATCAGAGCTCGGTCGAACAGGTACTGTATGATTATATAAGTAGTAGGTAAATAAATGACTAAATGATTAATGTGTAGTGGTTGACTACATTTATTTACTTTAAGTGCAAAAATTGCGAACTACCTATCGAATATCGTGGACACCTTGATCTACGTAAGTGGTACAGGCATTTAAGACGCAGATAGATGCCAGTGACCTTGAGTGGTTAGCTTGCGTGTTCAGGCAACGCGTCGTACGTCCAGCCAGTAATAGGACTCGCCTATCAAGGAGCGCTGTTCCAAATTAGACGCATTATTAATTTATTATACATAAAACAAAAGATATTTTAATAAAAAACGTATACTAAAAGATCAATTATTAAATTATTTTTAAAATGGTGAATGTTTCAGAAAAATACACTTGATAGATTTTGCGTGATTCTCATTTTTTATCTTCGTTAGACATAACTTTACAAATTAATTTCACTATGTAATATAAATATAATCTAAAATATTCATATATTTAGTTATTAAAAATAATGCTGTAATTTTACATATATTTTTTCCAATTCATTAACACTACTCGTTTAGACGTCATCTTCAGTATAAAATCATTAAAAGTCGGTTATCGTCGCCTTAAAAGAACTTCCACTGGCAACTGAAATTCAGTTATCAACATCACTTAGTAAACATTTTGATTATGTATGACTTTACTCAATAAGTGACATGAATATACTGGCAGATTACTATAGTAGCATATCGTCTATCTAATAAACCTACTGATAATGTCAATAGCACTACGCTTTTGCTAACCGATTTGTCTAACAGATATGTAATGTACAGTGTTGCCTGTGTACATTAGTTTGCTTGGTTGCCTGTGTACATTAGTTTGCTTGGTTGCCTTTGACCAATTATGTACATAATGTACGTACATACGCAGTCGTAGAATCAAATCGTTATCCCAAGAGAATAGGCAGAACTTACAGGGTCAAATTCGAAGATTCAATAATGAATTAACTCTATGAACGTCTACATAAATGCAAACACATTTTTAAATCGATTCGGTTTTTATCGAATTTTTTTCAGAAGCTTCTGAATAATGAACGAACAATTCATTTTGAAAATATTGGTATTTATTAGGTCTCTACCAGTAATATTTGATTTGTACATTAACTATGTATTACAACTAATTATTATAAATATAATGTACAAGTATGTAAAGGAAAATTATCAAAAAAATTAAAAACATTGAATGGTTTTTTTTTGCATCCAAAATAACATAACACTATGCCTGTAATTCACGAAGGGCTAGGCAGAGGTAGGTACCCATAATACACCCATATTTCGCCAGTTATGTTTTTAAGTCCCAAGTAATTAGGGCCGAGCATATTGCCATCAACCGGGCACAAATCCAGACTCCGGACTGCTACTAAGAATTTTTTTATGCAAAAAACCCAATAACAGTTATTTTTTTTTGGGTGGGAAATTATCAAATAACTTATCCCGCTCTGGGCGGAGCGGGAGGGCGTGTCAGACTTTTACTGACTAAAACCCACCCTCGTTCCTTCCGCTGCTAGTGTGCCGGGGCCGCGATATCCTTTTCGGACAAACTCACAACCCTGGCAGGCATTTGCCCTTACGGACCCCGTCAGTTGGTGCTGACATCTCTTTGAGGTCGACCCGGGCCTGGTCCTTAATAACACTTTGCCTGACTTGGGGACCAAACCCAGGACCTCATGCTCAGTAGTAGCGCTTGCGACCACTAGACCAACGAGGAAGTCGATCGTATAGATGGAATGTTGACAAAAACTGTGACAACGATACTACTAGATACCTATTTTTAAATAGAATACATCGATACATACGATGCCTTTTGCTGCTGTGCACTGTTCTCAAAACCGTGAAAGAAAACATCGTGAGGAAACCGGCATGTCCTAGAACTAAAAATTCGAAGACGCGTGATATCTACCAACCCGCACTAGGCCCACGTGGTAGATTACGGTCCACTCTCTCTTAAAGAGAGGAGGCCTGTGTCCGAGCAGTGGGAACACTAAAGGCTGATTATCAATCTGCCTAGCCTTTTCCCAACTATGTTGGGGTCAGCTTCCAGTCTAACCGTATGCAGCTGAATACCAGTATTTCACATGTACCGGCTGCCTATCTGACCTCCACAACCCAGTAACTGGGTAATACGATACCCCTTGGTAAGACTGGTTGTCAGACTTTCGGGCTTTTGACGACCCGTAACAAAGAAAAAGTGTCAAAGATCCATGAATGACAGCCGGGACCAACAGCTTAACGTGCTTTCCGACGCACGGAGAGGTCTCGGTATGTAACGATGGTCACCCATCCACGGACCTACCCTGGCAAGCGTAGCTTAACCTGATGGATCGACCTGTGCAGCTGTAATTATTTAGCCACGACCCTAACACTATAGGCTAATTATGCTATGCTATTATTATACGAAGCCTTTAAAAGTAAGCTGATCGAACGACAAATCCTGATATCTGAATTTGGTGCAGTTACCAAAACAACAGCACATGTTTTGACGATACACTCGGGAAAGGAGTTAGTAACCCATCTTAACCCCAAACAACTAAAAGTAGTTTAAATTGAAAATGGGACTATATTGTGGTGAATTCCCAGTTTGAGCTCATTAAACTCGGTTAGTACGGTCTAACAGGAGTATTAGTAATTCATTTCTCGTTAGTAGTCCACCTCAAGTGCAGTTTGTATGAAAATGTTTGGAGCTAACTAGTTTTTCACACTCGCTTTCATATCATTGCTTTGATAGATGACCGTTATGTTTGAGTTTCTAGTGTTGCGCTAGGTATGAACTAAGTTTCCAAAGGAGAGGAGGAGAGGAGGTACGCAGTGTTCTATGCGCGCCTTTATAGGAGGACGTGCGGTCGTGGGATCGGCCGCACTTGTTGATGGGGCCCGCTAGGCTTGGCAGGCTGGTACCAGTCGGGGGTGCGGCGAATGTACACGAACAAGTACCCCCAGGCCCCCGACTCATGGTTGTAGTAGGAAAAATGGGGTTTTAGTCGGTAAGAGTCCGACATAACCCTCCGTTCTCCCAAGACGGAGTGTATCCATGAGGAATTCCCCACGGAAAAAAAAGTTATGGACTAAGTTAAATTTGACTGTTTGGTGGTTGGTGTATCCATGTGGTTTCAATGAAATAACTAACAGTCCGACCTAAAAGTAAACCCAGTTCTACGCCTTCTCCTTTCAGTCTGCCCCTACCGCCTTTTTTCAGTTCTTAGGTCATCATCATCTATCTTATCTCGCCAGCTCCTGAAGTAAATAAATTGAAATTTTGATAAATGGATAAATGTAAAATTTTCACTGATGCCATTGTGATTATAATAGTTTATGATCGATAGTAGGTACGTGAAAAAACTTTCTTGTATAAAAGCATTGAGTCATGAAGAAAAAAAATTTGGATAATCATTATCTATATTTTGATACAGTCTTTCTATTTATATGTGATGCAGTAAAACTTCATTGTTTTATTTCACCTTATTAATGTCTTATCAAACTTTTTCCAGTAGTTTCATCATACACATCAGTATCTACTTCAATGTTTAAAAATACCTAAGTATTAATCATAACATAATGATTTGGTATAGTATTTATTTTAATTGTATAGTTGTACTAGCTGCACCCCGCGGTTTCAACTGCATAAGTCTTGTTTCCGTGGAAATATTGGGATAAAAAGTATCCTACGTCCTAATCCAGGTCATGGTCTACTCAAGTGCCAAATTTAATCCAAATCCATTCAGCCATTTTGGCGTGAAAGCGAAACAAACAAACAAACTCACTTTCGCATTTATAATATTAGTTAAGATGTACTCGTATAAATATAGGTAGGGCTGTACAGAGTAATCTGAAATGCGAAATTTTATGACAGAAACTTAATATGTATACTTACTAAATGGGTAATATAGTGCTCGCAGTTCACACGCTGGTTTATTAGCTGTCCTTGACGGGGACAGCGGTACTTCACGCGTAGCATGACCTGATCACCATTTATAAATGGTTTTGTCGACGGAAGAATAGATAAAATGACAGATTGTGCTTGTGAATCTGTAATGTTGTCTATTCATCCGTCGACAACATCCGTTTCTATTGTGGTCATGCTACTCGTGCTGAACTAAACTACAGTTGTAGTCCTCAAGATAGCATGACAAATTCATCTTAAGCCTCCTTTTCTCACTGGTGAGACACAAGTATTGCTCTTGTTAAGTCAATATAATAGCCCAGCAGTTGAGCAGTAGCGGCTCAGTGGTAACGGCACCGACTTAAGAGCTGAAGGTCGTAGGTTCGAACACAGACAGTGCTATACATTGTATAAATAATTTCATCATCTCTGCTCTACAAAACGGTGAAGGAATATATCGTGAGGAAACCGGCATGTCCTAGAACCAAAAATTCGAAGACATGTGACATCTACCAGCCCGCACTGGGCCCGTGGGCCCACTCTCTCTCACTGAAAGAAAGCCTGCGGCCTGCCTGCCTGAATGTTCCCAGCAGTGGGAACATTTTATTACATTATATGAGCAACAGCCCGCAATCTGGTATTTTCCTTAATGTTGAAGAATCATCGTCAATAAACACATATTCTCAGAAAAGGTTTAAAACTGGTTGTTAACCAACACGCCGGCGCCGGTAAATTTCCTTTAATGCATTAATGTGCACTTTATCTACTGCAATAACAAAATAAATAACCCAATAAATAATTACTTTTATTGCAAAAAAAACCGATGATATCAGAGATTGCCTATCGCAGCACTTTTTAGTAAGTAATTTGGCTGCATGTCAGTGTTAACACCTTGACCTGGCCTAGCGTAGTGCGGATTTTCGATCGAATAAGAGGCCAGCTTGTACTAGTTTTTACCGGATTATAGCAAAGACAAAAAATGGTTATGATTTTAACAGGCTATGTATGTATGTATGTTTATCTGTTCCCTCATAACTCCTAAACTACTCGTCATATTTTGACAAACGAGGTATCGTAGAAAGCGTCACACAGACGGACAAATTAAAAACCGTAGTCACACGTAATCTGTTCGATTTATGGCTAACATGACGTATGATGCCGGTTTTTCAATTTGTTTGTCTGTGATGTCTAGTTTATACCTTTTTAGTTGGCGTTTTTGTCGTAGTTGGGTTTTGGTTTTTAACTTAATTTTTTGTTACCAGTGTCGTGCGGCCGTGCGTACTAAACATAGTGCGGTATCAAAAGGTATTAATTTTTATCTCCGACGAAGATTATACGTGCTTTAGATTTCAGTGAGAACGATAACATGCTCTTTAGATGAGTTCAGTGGAAATTTTAGTGTTTGATTTGAGTAATACTAGGCCAGTTTGTGCAAAAAATTGTTAAGTAGGTAAGCAAGACCAGTATTATACAGAAAACACTGGCACATAATGTAGTTTTTAAAGAAGACAATATTGTTCATTTTTAACAATGAGAGACAAAGTTCTTAACGAACAGGGATGATTAATACATTTTTTTTTAGTCCGTCTTGTAGATTATTAAAAAATATTGGACACGTATTTTTTCTATTTTTACGTAATCTAAAGATTACGGCGATACATTGAGTTATAATGTGCTATGACGTCACGAGTATGTAGATTTTATACTTACTTGTGACGTAGCGACCCCCACTCCCCAACTTAAAATGCGTTTAATCTAAGTAGTTTTTTATTAATATGATAAAGCAAAAAATACGTGTCTAATATGTTTTTATTATCTGACTGACGGACTAATGACATTTTTTTTTTGTCCAGGTATTATCCCTATTCACTGGCCTTTTTGCTAAGAATTATTGAAGTACCTCACAACACCCTGCCCTCCACCCTCCGCATCCAGTCTGTACCAGCCACCTTTTAAAGTTCGTCGGTCCATCTAGCTGGGGGACGTCCCACACTACGCTTGCCGATACGCAGTATCCACACCAAGACTCGTTTGCAACTCCTCTGAGCGAAAATCAATGTCAAAATTGTCTAAAACGTAGAGGGAAATTAAAGGTATTAGCGACAGATTGATTAATTGATCGGCTCGTGGCTAAGTAATAACTGCCTCATGGATCGATCCATCAGGTGAAGCTACGCTTGCCGGGGTTGGTCTGTGGATGGGTGATCATCTTTACATATCGATAGTCCTCCGTGCCTCGGAAAGCACGTTAAGCCGTTGGTCCCGACTACCATTCGTGGATCTTTGACAGTCGTTACAGGTCGTCAGACGCACAAAAGTCTGACAACCAGTCCTACCAAGGGGTTTCTTATTACCCAGTTACTGGGTTGTGGAGGTCAGATAGGCAGTCGCTCCATTTAAAACATTGGTATTCAGCTGCATCCGGTTAGACTGGAAGTCGACCCCAATATAGTTGGGAAAAGGCTAGGCATGTTGATTGAGTGACAGATTGATAAGAATGCCACTGTGGAGGTTAGATGCAATTTTGAGCTCGAGTATTCAGTTAACTTCTCGTTTCTCAAGCTTGTTGTAAATTATGAATTTTACTAAGAAAGTAACCGTTTTGGTAAAAACGGGTGTAGGTATACTCAGTCCAACGCCGTATCTACGCTATAGATAATATCTTCCATCAATACTAAATAATATTTGTATTTAATTAAGCTGTCGGCTATTATTGAATAATTAATTAATACTCAAGGGAGTTAGTGAAGTAAGTCGGTTGGGTACATAAGTAAACAGGCCTAACTTCAGGCTTAATGAACGAAGGACAGTACGACACAAATTATAAGTAACATCGTCAAACTTCGTCAACACGATCGCTTTCTAACTTGGTTTAAACGAACTCGGGTAGAGATTGCCACAGCCAAGAACGTTTAATAACTCGCACATAACATAACATCACGCCTGAATCACCCAAGTGTTAGGCAGAGGTGTACCTTATCTGCGTTCGCATTTTATTTGCCAAACATGTAAACAAAACGAGTTTTAGGAAAAACAACTATAATGCCTACACATAAGGTTCAGTTTGCGCTGCAACTTAATATTTTTTATGACTTTTCAACAATGCTGGTCAGTTTAAAATCAACTTTATGTACATAAAGTAGATGTTTGTTTAAGTGGAAATAACAGCAATTGGAAACTAGGTTATAAATAGACCTTATATACACCGTGACATTTGAATCACAGTTTTGCTAGAACAAACGTTGTTCAGACCATGGTCTACTACCATTCTATAGCATCAAATATTTTATTAAAACAAACTGAACTAGGCGTTCTGAAATTAGTCGTATGTTACTCAAACGTGTTCAAACGTTAACCGTAACAACAGTACATGCGCCAGTTATGTTTAAGTCCCATCTAACAGAGGGTGAGAGCCCTTTGCCATCAACCCAGACTTTGACGTTGACATTTTTCATCGTCATCATCAGCAGTAATCCACTGCTGGATATAGGCTTCTCCAATTGCACGCCATTAAGCTCGTTTCTCACCCAGCTGCTACTAGCCACCTTGCGAAGATCGTCGCTCTTAAAGTTCTTGTGTTTTAAACTTTAGTTGTTTACCATATCTGTTAAATTGAATGATGTGTGTGTATGTATCAGAGTTAATGATGTGAGTGTGTGTGTATAATTGATTAATTATTATTCTTGGGAGCAAAAAATTCTGTTTTTTGGAGTATGTACTTTAGTCGGCTTTTAATAACTTTTTGAAACACGTAATCTAATTCATTGCTAAAGTAGCAATATTCAATTTCTATAAACATTTACCTATATTTTTAATTAACAAAACTCACTTCCACAGCATTTTCACCAATTAAGAACTCCAAAGCTGTTAATGGCCAGTAAATAATATAACTTCCTTTCGTAATAATTACTATAGAACCACATTAATCCCCTTGCCTCATTGACTCAGAACACTCCAAAGTGTGAAACAAAAAAGAATCTTGAAAAGAACATTTATTTTTTCTGTTTCAACGCGCGATTTTATTTGCACAGAGGGATAAAATAAATGGCGCAATTAGGATGAGAAGGAAATGAAGTGTATAGTTAATTCTATTGTATGGTGCCAGGTGTTTGAAATGGAAAATTTTCACGAAAAAATCATGTTTTTCAGCCATGGATTTTGAAAGCCTGTTCATGAGATCGATGACTGAGATGTCATAATCTTAAAGATACTGTTATGATACGTAATAACGATAGTATATGTTATAATTAAGTTGACAAGAGATTTATAATTTGTATTATTAAAGGCTAATGCAAGCTGGCGCGGCTTATCGTGCGACATGTCGCGTGGCGATTCTGCGCTATTTGCGCCCACAATAGCATGTCACGATATCATGGGCGCGACAGGCAGCACGATGCTCAGAGTGTCACCAAAGGAAACTTTTTGCATGGCGTCGCATCGATATCGCCTCGATATTGGCACAAGAGAGTATTTTTAGTTTCGCGCGCGTTTTCATAAAAAAAAATCTGCGGATATACATATATCGCAAAATCGAATCGCGGCTGTCTGCCGAGCCTTAAAGCTGTAGATTTGGAGGCCAGATTTAAGTTAGCAATATTTTCAGGTAAGATAAAGAAAAGAAAGAAAGAAAGAAAATAAGTTTATTTGCGGTACACATGACGCAAGGTAAGAACAAAACACGAAAATAAACAGTTTGGGGGAAAACATGCGTCACGTCCACGCAAAACGGCCATCGCTCAGCATAAAGCTGCGACCCTATGCGAGACAGAGCCCCAGCGCTGGTTTTCAGCGACAGCCGGCGTTGACGTTATGACGTCAACCGGTGCAGCAGAGAAAAATAACAAAAAATAAAATGAATAAATACAATACACAAGTCCTAAATGTTTATAAAAAATATAATATTTAAAATGGTAACATTTCGTACCATCGGCGACTCACGCGCCACAGACAGTCTGTGCGCGCAGCTGTCGTTTATGCTTTTTGTTTGACGTTTTGTTTTTGTTTTATAAGATTGTAAACTGGTGATATTATATTGGAAAATTGTATTAAATTGGAAGTTATACAACAAGTAAATACTTGTTTCAAGTTATCTTTTCTTTCATGTGACACCCTCGATAAAAATATCCGCCCAATAACCAAGTTCACTAAACCTTGGAAGAAGGTGTAGTGAACATTGTAAAAAGAAATTGTAGTAAGGTACCGGCTAATAAGGTAATGGTTCGATAGCATACAGCCTTATTGGGCATGTAACAGACGAGGGTACTCGAACAGGGCACGCATCTTGATGAGTTTCCTTATTGAGTACCAATTTGTAGGCCTACTGCTGGAGGTTATTATTGGGGTATTTTTACAGATTAACAAATGGGAAATTTCAGCATACTCCACAAACATAGTATACATACATACACATGTAGATATGTAGACATAGTATACAGGATGGCAGGGACATCGACGCGAAAACTATTACGGTGGATTCAGTACATAACCAAACACACTGTGCCAAACATTTTGACCGTTGCAGATTTCAACGATTGCAGTTTTCTATGAAACAGCAGTTTTTTTTAAATAACCGACTAAAATTTCAATGCAGGGGTATTCAGAATCATGTACTGAATCCATGGTAGCAGTTTTCGCGTTGATGTCCCTGCCACCCTGTATATGATATAGCACATAATGTGGATTGAAAACCTGAATGCGTACAATTTTTTTAAATTATTATATTTAGTAGATATTTTTATTACATAATTAAATATAAATATTTATTAGAACAGCCATATTGAGCAGAAAAAATAACCTGACTCTATGCCAATGATAGTGCAGTTTTGAAACTGTTTTAACATGAAACGTGATTTTTATATAGTACCTAAAGCCATTATTTTTTAATTACAAGATATCACAGTCTTGGCACAAAATATCTAATAAATATTTTTCCAGCCCCCAATTTTTTATGACAATACACAACATAAACGCTAATAACTCATGTAATATTAATAGGTACCCCCGGATCTTTAGTCCCCACTTAACACAACGGAAGACCTCTTATCTTCACGAAAAAAACCTGCACACATCGTTAGGTCAGCTCACCCAATTTCGTTCGTTCTTAGAAATGGCCTCATGTACTTAAGTTTTTCCTAGAGATGAACCATTGAACATTGTCTGGGCTCATTAATTCGGGCAATATTCATGAACAGGCTCCAGAGCAATAGTTAGGGCGTGTCGTGCAAATAGATCAAAATGTAGGGAGACGCTTCGTTTAACTAAGAGCCTGGTCAAATTGGCCATTCGTTGTGGCTCTGTGACTAATAATTGGGACATTTGAGGGGCGATACTCATTTGTTTTGGTGATTTGATTTTGGAAACGATTTTTTTTTGTGTAGAAATGCTGTGACTGTAATTTTTTTTAGATTTAATTTTGGAACGACCGTCCTAGGATCGATCCTTCACCCATCTGTTTAATGGATGAAAATAATTTTGAATCAAATTTAGTAGGTATGTTAAAAAAAATATCGCGAGTGGGTTGGCTAAAAAATTACTGACTAGACTGGGATTAATTAAATGTTCAAAAATTACTTTTTTTTAAACATTGCAAGATATACAACAATTGAAAGAGCGTTTCAAGGAGGACTTTTGCCAGTTGTTAGTCAATTAGGGAGTTAATGACCTAATAGGTAACTACTTGGCCACATATGTTTAGGAATGTTCTTGGCGCCCAAGAACTAAAACAAATTAAATCTTTGTTACTAAGAATGAATGAACGAATAAGTGATTTTTTTTTAAAGTCATTTTTGTATTTTGTATTTAATCATATTCTGGCCAGGTATATTTTAGTTAATCCACTCACGATATATTTTTTAACATACCTAAAAAAATTTAAACAAAATAGTTTTTATCCAAAATCAATGAAGGTCGTCTGTAGGTGAGATCTAAGACAACATTGCTTTCTTGAAAAGTGCTCAAACCAGCATTTTTTTAAGTATTCCGAGGTCGTTGGAAGGATTAAATGGCAGAGGAGAAAAAGAAAAATGTCTTACGAGTTGCTAAATAAGTAAGGCTTTACCGGACAGCGCCATGTTTTTGTTCACTCTGAGATTTTAATGGTTATAGTAGCCAGTTAGACTGAAAGCCGACCCCAATTTAGTTGAGATAAGGCTAGGCAGATTATTAGTAGCCAGTTCTGTCAGATGAAACCAGAATGGAAAACAGAAAAAAAAAATTGGTTGAAATACATCAAAATTAACTCAGCGTCTAATCACTCGCAGTCCACTGCTGGTATAGGCCTCCCTCACATCACCCTGTCTTTCGCCTTCTGCATCCAGTCTGTCCCAGTCACTTTCTTAACGATGTCGGTCCATCTAGCTGGGGGGCGTCCCACACTACGCACTTAACGTATCCCATAACACCCTGTCCTTTGCCTTCCGCATCCAGTCAGTCCCAGCCACTCTCTTCACGTCAACGGTCCATGTAGCTGGGGGGCGACCCACACTAACCTTGCCGATACGCGGTCTCCACTCTAGGACTCGTCTGCTCCACCGGCCATCGGTCCTTCGACAAACATGACCAGCCCACTGCCTCTTCAGTTTGCTTACTCTGCAAACTATGTCGATAACTGCAGTTCTTTTCCGGATAATTTCATTTCTGATTTTATCCTTTGAAGAGACTCCGAGCATAGCCCGCTCCATAGCGAGCTGAGCGACCTTGAATTTGTGGACTGCCAGTTTCCACGTTTTGGCGCCGTATGTGATAACGGGCAGGACGCACTGGTTGAAGACCCTTAGTCTTCAAATATTGCGGAATAGCCAATGAGAAGACTTGACGAAGTTTCCCAAACGCTGCCCAACCCAACTGGATCCTTCAATTGGCTTCTTTCTCAAAGTTTTTTTTTTTCTTCTAACTGAACAGACAGCTGTGCTGCTGGGGAGTTTGTTGCGCCAGTTCATCTTCCCAGCTAACGCACTAGGAAGTGGTGAAGGGTGGGCGTTTTTAGGGACTGTCTTATGTAATTTGGACGTTCGTAAAGTGCTGATTCTCAACCTAGTTTGGATAAATGACTTTTGAATTTTGAATTTTGAGTTGTATCTCCTGAGCTGGATGACGTGCCAAACATGTAGAGGCTATATCAAAAGAAGAAATCGATTTCAAAATGAGTTTTATCGAGATTAAAACAGTGCACTCGAAAAATCCCTTTCAATTATTCTGGCACAGATCAGAATGTACGGACACGGCTCGTTCGATAAAAGGCTCAACTCGACACATTGAACTCAATAGTTCTTTTCGGCACTGCAGTGTTAGGGGAAAAGCAAAAACGAGGTTCATGTATTTTTCCTGGAATGTTTTCCGGGCGGCAAAGTGAATCTGTGTGTTCAGAGGCCCTAGCACGAACGCACGACATAAACGTAACGTAAATACGAACGATTTTGAATCGAACATACAACTATTTTATAGCATAAACATAATCAACCTATTATGTTCCCACTGCTGGGACATAGGCCTCCTCTCTGTAAGAGGGAGTGTACCACAACCCACCACGCGAGCCCAATGCGGGTTGGGATATCATAAATTTCCTCGAATTTTTGGTTCTAGGACATGCCGGTTTCCTCACGACGTTTGCCTTCACCGTTTTGAGAGCAGTGGTGAAGAATTAATTTACACAAAGTAAAGTGCCTGCTTGGGTTCCAACCCACGACAATTTGTAAGTCATTACCACTGGGCCCTTACTGCTCATCCTATAGCATTTTAGTTTAATTTGTGACAAACACTACAAGTTTTAGTCATAGATATGAATAAAGTCTTGAAACTAAGTAAATATTAAGTGCGAAATGAGAATTTTCAATTTTAAAATCGAATTTTCGTTACGTTTATTCCGTGTGGTCGTGCTAGGCCTACAGCGTGTTCTATAAATAGTTATGTAGTTTCACATAAATTGTTTGATTCTGATTGAAAAAACAGATGACGTTTGGTTCTAGGCAAGGCAAAAAGTAAAAAAAATACTGTGGCTTAACGCGAGCTTTTCCAATTTAAAAAGGAGAAATCATTTAAAAGTTTTTTTTTTTCTTCTCTAATAAGTACCTATCACTGTTGGGAAATAAAATAGAATATCATAACGTCACGCTTGTATTCGTCGAAGGGTTAGGCAGAGGAGTACCTATAGTACACCCACATTTCGCCAGTTATGTTTAAGTCCCATGTAATAAGGGGTGAGCCTATTGTCATCAACCGGGCACAAATTTAGACGCCGGGGCTGCTACTGAGAATTCCCAAAAATTTATATTAACTAGAGGTCGAAATTCGACCATAATTCATTTAAATATCATGATTCTAAGGTAGCCATCTTTTGTCAAACGCATAGTAGTGTGTGTAATGATTATTTTTATTAATTTAATTTATTTCTAATATATATTATATAAAAATATTAGCTTTCTGCACTCCTTCTCCATATCAACTATAACTGTGCCAAATTAAGGGGTACAAAGATTTTGCTTCACGTATTAATATAATAATAAAAAATATCTGCCTAAAAAAATAAAACACACACAACCCAATACTCCCTCAACCTTCTTCGAAACAACACCATGTACCTTCCAAGCCATAGCGTTCACACAATGGTCATAAACTGTGGACCATTCACACTGAAGCTGGTACATTTGTATACCACGCTGATAATAAAAGTATATAGAAGTCGACAAAGGAATATAAATTGGCGGACAGTCGTATGTGAATGGCCGCGGTCGGTTTTGGGCACTGGGTTAAGGGATAAAAGGCAGCGGATTATACCTTTTAGTTATCTAGGTCAAGTAAATAGAACCTTATTATCTTGCATAAAAGCTGATATTTGTGTGTAAACAGGGTCCCCGTCCAATGAATTATTTATGCATATGATTCAAGCTATTGTTTTACAATTTCGTCTGATTTCCAGACAATATTTACCTATCTACGAACTCTAATCTAATAACTAAAAGTTACCGCGAAAATTTTCGTTATTCTTTATGATGTAACTTTGTTTAACCATTCTATTCTTTTTTTTCTTCAGGTAAGTACGAAGTGGTAACAAATACCCGCAGGTGAACAACGCAGCCTAAACCCACACATTGTAACAACTAGAAAATTGGTAAGCAAATACTCGCAAAATAATAAACAAGGAAATAAAATAACGTGAGCAGGAAATATCGTGACGATAAAAAAAAATATCTTCATAAAATTATTGTTTTCGTTTGCCCATTGATCAAAAAACCGGCCAGCTGAAGTGGCAGTGGGCTGTCCATGTTTGTCGAAGGACGGATGGCCGGTGGAGCAGACGAGTCCTAAAGACCGCGTGTCGGCAAGCGAAGTGTGGGATGCCCCCCAGCTAGATGGACCAGATACCTTAAAAAGGTGACCGGATGTGGAAGGCGGAGAACAGTGTTATGGCGCAATCTGGGAGAGGCCCAGGTCCAGCAGTGAACTGCGATAGGCTATAGCTGCGATAGGTCATAGGTCGAAGGTCCTCCTGATCGAAAGCGGTAAACTTTACGCGTAACTACCCACGAAAGTGAAGATCAATGATACACAGTCCACGATCGAAAGTGAATTTTATCGCAGTTTCTTATGACTTAAAACACCCGAATTCGTTACAGCTCGTTTTATTGACTGACAATAGTAAAATTGATTGACCGACCTCCGTAGAGAAACCGTGAATGAAATGTGAGCAGTTTTGGGATTTTATCTATCAGCATTTTGAGAGAAGAATTTATTTAGCGATAAGTCCAGCTTTATTCATTAATTGGAATTGCAAAGAGGATCCTTTACGAGTTCAACAATACTGGATGAAGGGCTTAAACACAATTATTTTGTGTTCATAAAAGCTTGGTAATTTTATTTTGCAAAAATAAATAACGCCCACGAACGTTGGGTACTTAATACAGAAAAAATACTGGGAATTAAAAATAAAATACTAAAACGTTCAGAACGTTTTTTTTTATGTTTTAAGTTAACTTTATGTATTGCTTTGGTATGTTAGATTTTGTTTAAATTTGGAAAAATAAACCGACAGAATAACGTACTTTTTTGTACATGTACGAGTAGGTACAATATTTATTTATACGATAAAAATATATAAACATTGGATAAACTTATACTAAATGAACTAAGAAACTATTAAAATATAATATCCTGACCGCAATTGCGCCAGTCTCTTGGGTATATTACCAGTCGACAGCGATGCAGAGGAATTATTCGACGCCATATTTTAGTCTGTTAATAGTTTTAGTGAAGCTTAGCAATGTATTTATACATTGTTAGGAAGTGAGATTGCTCTGCAGCTGATTGTACAATTGTATCAAATGACATCAGCATCAAAATTATTCAACACGTTTCTACTTCAAATATTTACATTTCTAGAACATCATGTATTATTGATCGAATTCATTATGCAATCAGGTTGAAACATCGCGTCTACTGGTACTTAGCATTTAATACGGGAAAGATTACACACCGATCCGATGTTTATTTAAAATCAACGGTACTATCCCGAATAAATTATTGAAGAGTTTAAAATCAAGAGTCGCTATTTCTCTACGATTAATGAATGTATGTAGCACTCGCCCCTAGGCCCCGTTCATGACCTCACGCGATGTGACTTGCGATGCGACTTGCGTCAGGCCGCATCCTTACCAAAAGCAATAGACGCGCGAGTATATTAGCTTGTCCGCTCTGAAATGACGCGCCCCACTACTGCTTTACCCATAGAAATACACATTACCGTGTGCGTAAATGTGGTAGTGGGGCGCGTCATTTCAGAGAGGACTTATCGTCTGTGAAGTTCTAACAGTGCGTAAGTAATTTTATTTGAGATTTGAATGTCATTGGATAATTAATTCCTTCAATGGAAAAGATTGATAGGATTTTCACGGTTTCAAAACACCACAGAGTTCATTTGTATTAATAATTAAAAACATCGTGAGGAAACCGGCATGCCTGAGAGATATTTCTTGACGGCATGTGAAGCCAAGTCAGATGCCCATGGTCGGCTTTAAAACTCTGACACCATGTTAGTCACTAACCACACGAAATGAAGAAGAAGATTGAACACAATAAGGCCTTAAGCGTTAAGTTACATTCATTTCAAACAGTTTTTTCACTCTCCTGTAAAGTAGCCATTTTTGACGTACGTACTGTTAGAACTTCACTGACGTTATACTCCACTTGAAATAAGATTCGATATTTTACTATACATTTTTTACAGTCCGTTCAACCGATTTTGACTTCTATTGCGTTAATGGCATGAAAAATGGCAGCTGCAGTAAATAGTATTGTAACCACTTTTTTATTTTAGTGCCACCCTTATGCCTAAAAGTCAGAATCGGTTGAACGGACAGTAAAAAAAGGTTTCTTTAAATGTCCTCTTTCAAATGGAGTATAGCTATAAATTTATTATCATTGTGCTTTTTTTATGAATATGACATAGTAGCGCGAACAATCAAGTCGCCTTTTTACGTCTAAATTCATACGAACGATCGCGTCAATCGCGTACTCACGCGATTGACGCTCACACTTTTGGTTAGGACGCGGGGTCAAACAACACGCGTGCGCGTCACCTGTTTCCGTCCATCGTCGCTCCACAAGTTGCGTGAAAGTGGCTCGTGGCATACTCCAACTAAACAACTTCTTTCATTTGTTTTCCCCGCGGTCGCTGTCGCAAGGCACGTATCGCTTGAGCGAGTAGGTCCTGTCCACGGCGTACTGTGGATCGAAAAAAGGCTCTCGAAGACATTGGATCTTAAATTTTAAAGTGTCGATGTTTTGCTTGAAATGGCTTCTAACAGTCAATATTATGCAAAAATATATCATAGGATACAATCAGGTAGGCAAATTGGTAACTTATATTAAGTTAAATATGTATTAAGTAAATAGTTATATCACCATGTGCAAGGATATAACGGTTATTATCTCCGTTCCGGAGATATGAGCAATAGCTTCACACATTTTTTTTGTAAAAAATATATTTGCCTACCTGATTGTATCCTATGATATATTTATGCATAATATTGGCTATTAGATGCCATTTCAAGCAAAAATCTACACTTTAAAATTTAAGATCTAATGTCTTCGAGAGCCTTTTTTCGATCCACAGTGCCGCGTTACAAATGTTCCAATCGTCCCGTTTTATGGGATCTAGTCACCCTTGTGTAACCAAGTTTCTTATCATTTTGATCAATTCAAGCTATTTAAATAATAGTATTGTATATAGTACTTTTTTATCATTTAATTGTGCTTTTGTGTGCACTAAATAAATGTTTTATCTATCTATTTATTATGATAATTGCTCAAGAAACGTAAAAAGGCAACTATTGATCAGACACGCCTCATTTGGACTATGCATCTATTGGGCTTAAAACGCTCTAAGCTTATGAAGTAGAATTCTTGTAGTTGAATCATGTAGGCAGTAAGAAAAAATATTCAGATATTAGTCTGCTCACTAGAATAACAGATTATTTGAATAACATTGTATTCTAACAAATCGTTGTATAAGTATTATGAATACTGCCAAGGTTAGCAGTTCTCTCCTCTTTTTCAAACAACCGTTATTCGCACAAAGTCATACATACAGGGAATTTTTTTACCCAGTGAGCAATTGATTGATGACAGTGATTTCAGATTTGGTCCCATAGTAAAATTTGTTCATAATGATGAGTAAAGTCAAGTGTTTAAGATTGCGCATTGGTTAAAAAAAAAAATGTATATAAATTCGAATATTTGCTTTGACTACCAGTCAGTTGCGTGATCAATGGATATTATTTACGGGTTGGTAGGTTTTATGCTTTTATAGTGTTTCCCATTGTACCATGCCTTATGGGGACACGTGTGGCGCCATGGAATTTAATGAAAAGATGTATTATACCAGTGTTGAAAATACAAGGATATTTCTAAATAAAGAAGAGAACGAGTTTAACAGATGGTTTGATCTTGAAAAAAGTTAAGGGGTAATCTGAATAGGCCGATGATCGTTATTCCTTTTATGACGATGGCTATTGGCAGACTGGCGCGACGCGACTCCAGGAGAACAATTTCCATGGAGTTATCATAGAAATTGTTTCGCGAGAGTCGTGTCATGCCGCACTGTGGATCGAAAAAGGCTCTCGAAGAAATAGGAGCTTAAATTTTAATGTGTGGGTTTTTTGCTTAAAATGGCTTATATTATGTATAAATATAGGTATCATAGGATACATAAGTCATATAACGAGATGTAATGCCGATTTTATAAGTATATTAAGTTAAATATGTATTAAGTAAATAGTTATATCACCATGTGCAAGGATATAACGGTTATTCTCTCCGTTCCGGAGATATAAGCATTAGCATCACACATTTTTTTTGTAAAAAAAATATAAGTTGCCAATTTGCCTACCTGATTGTATCCTATGATATATTTATGCATAATATTGGCTATTAGAAGCAATTTCAAGCAAAAACCGACACTTTAAAATTTAAGCTCCTATTTCTTCGAGAGCCTTTTTTCGATCCACAGTGCGCCGTCGCGTCGCGCTTGTCTGCCTATAAGTTAAAAGTTTGTATTAGTAAAAAGTTATAGATCATTTATATTTTATTTGTTTGGCAGATTTCATAGCATCATATTGAACTGCAAACTACATAAAACACCACAAAAAAAAAAACAATACAACGTCAAGGTTATACGAACATTTACGTCATGTATTTGGCAGTGAATAGCTTTACCATTATTTATATCGAGATGGACGCAAGAAAAAATAGGTACCATACAAGCGAGCTTCGTGTCCTTTGACTTTGTTCCGGAAGAATAATTTGAATAATAAATTCTATAGCGCCGTCTAGTAACGGTAGATACGAGTAGGTACCTATCCTATAGTTTGAAAATGGAACCACAAAGAGTAGTCTACTTTTATAGCTACTCCCTTACAAAGAGCTGGGTCGGATATTTTTGTTCTTTTTTTTAAATTCAGTAGATTTAAAATAACCAGTTGAAATGAAACGTTTATTTCGAGCAACATAGAATCATATTAGGCACAAAATGGGTATCTTTATTACTTCTTTAATTAATACAGGACTATATACAAATATTATTAAATCATAATAATAACTATTTACACTAGGTACTAAATATAATAACTAACTATACAAATAGATACAAAAAAGGACACTTAGGCGTCGAAGTATTAGTCCGCATCGCTGTCATCCGAAAACGTGCCAAGAAGACTGGCAGCATTGCCACGTTGAATGGCAATGCTGCCAATGAAATGAAATATTTTTGAACGTTAATGTTTTAGTTCGTTGTTCAAACACCTTCTGTAAAGATTTAACTGTGCAAAATTTTAAAATTGTGGAATGAGTGTTCAGTTAGTAAAAAAGAGTCCAAAAAAAAACCTCTTTAAAAAGAGGTTTTTTATTACAGATTAATTTCAAAAATAAACCGATAGGTAGGCATTCAGTTTGATTCGAAAAATTAACAAATATCACTATGCATGCAAACGTTTTAGTAAATTATAGAATTGGAGATTTTTTTTTTAAGTAGTTTAATAGGGTACGACTTTTGACTTCGCCCCTGTACTTGAACTCAAGAGTTTCAAATTAAGCAAAGTATGACTTCTACACACTAGTAAAGTAAATAAAAGGTTTGAGAGAATTATCTGTTTGTAACCGCAGTAGGTATAACTAAGTATGAATTAAATAATCATAATATTCATTTAAATAATACCACAACTCAAAACCCTAGTATTCAATTATTCATATCAATGTAACTTTAACTATGCAGAGGATAATATAGTCGCATACAATTAGAAAGTAACGTTACTTTAGTGACCGTTCGTCCTCATTCAACAGTTAGTTACGTGAAATGGGACCGAAATAATATTTCACATTATTTTCCTCAAACCTATTTCGAGATGAAAATATCTCATTCTACCATCTTACTCAAAGGCAGCAAAAATAACAGCCGTTCATAATATTTTTGAAATATAATATTCGTATAAATTATAATTATTATATCAATATACAGGGTGAAATTTAATGCATGGGCATCATTAAGAGGTCATGGCGATTTTGACGAGTATGCAAACATAAATATAGGGAACAGCTGATTTATTATTCGCAACTTCATGGTTGGTCCAATAGTGAAAGTTGTTCATAATGATAAGTATAATGCCCATGAATTCAATTACACTCTGTTTAAGTTTTTTTTTCGTAAATTAATGTACTTTATTTTTTATTTTTGGTATTTGAGCACGAATGGACACCACGTATCGTAAGTGTAGTGTGCTACGCTCCCCCAGCATCTAGCTGGATCGACGAACTTAAAAAGATGGTTGGTACGACTGGATGCGAAAGACTGAGGACAGTGTGGCGTAGCTGGGGAGAGGCCCATGTCCAGCAGTGGACTGCTATATTAATAACAAAAACAAAAAAAAAGTCGCGTAAGAATCGTGATTTCTTCGGCGTTTATATTTCGATCTTAATTATGGCAATACTTATAAACGTTATTAAATGAGAGTACCTTTGACTATACTAATTTTCAAGTATCAATACTACCCACAGTGGTGACCCAGTGGTATCGGCCGCGACTTACCGAGTTGTAGGTCGCTTTACTTTGTGTAAATTATTTCATCACCACTGCTCTCAAAACGGTGAAGGAAAACATCGTGAGGAAACCGGCATGTCCTAGAACGAAAAAATTCAAAGACATCTGACATCTACCAACCCGTACTGGGCCCGCGTGGTGGATTACGGCCCACTCCCGCTCACTGAGAGGAGGCCTGTGTCCCAGCGGTTCGCACCTTAATAGGCTGAATGTGTGTATACAAATACAAACGTCTAACTAATACCTACTGTACGGTATATGGAACCCTTCGTTTGCGAGTCGAACTCGCACTTGGCCGTTTTCTTTCCATTCCGCGTATATTTTAACAAAAGATTTTTATAAAGTCCACAAAGAGCCGCTCACAGAACAGAAAAAAACAGGAGCCGCTAATGGTAAAATCATTTCTTAGTTTACGGCTTCGAGTTTAATCTCTTTTCCTTTTAAGAGAGTTACTTCATAAAACATGACAGTTTCTTTAATAAAACCTTTTTTGAAACTTTTTGACCAAAATAATGTCTAAAACAAAAGATAAGAAAAATAATACATTTTATACGTTTTCGGTGTATTTAATTTTTTCTGAAGATTCTTCGAACCGCTAAAGATATTGTAGGTATTGTGTTGTGATTTTTAATTTAAGTATTTTTAGAAGCTTCGGCGATGCAAGGCCTTTTTTATTTTGGGTGTGAAATTTCCAAATAATTTCTACAGCTCTGGGCGGAGCGGGAGGGCGTATCAGATTGTTACTGACTAAAACCCACCCGTGTACCTTCAGTTGCCTGTACGTTGCCAGGGGCCACGGTATCCCTTTCGGACTTTCCCGCGACCCCGGCAGCCATCGGTCCTAGCAGACCCCTACTGTTGTGCTGACATCTCTTTGAGGTGCGTGTGGAACACAACGCGCCGTCGACCCAGGCCTGGTCTTTATCGGACGGCGAGCTACTCATTGCTCACCGTTCGCAAGCCTGCGCCTACGGACGCCCAGGGCGTCTCCTGCGGTAGCTAGGGCGCGAAATTTGCCTCTCGCTCACGCGTTCCTCCTCCTCCTTCGCGAGCATTACTGCTTCGCAGAAAGGGGTGACGGCTTCCCACGCCATCTCGCTCCGTTCCATGGCCTGGACCAGGGCCGGACGCGAGAGATCACTGCCACCGATTGCCTCCACAAGGACACGGCGGTGCCCCGCCCAAGCCGGGCATACCTCCACCGTATGCTCCACCGTGTCCTCCGGGCGATCCACACAGTGGTGACACCCGGGCGTTTCCTCCTGCCTTATGCGGAACAGGAACCTCCCGAAACAACTGTATCCAGTTAGGACTTGCGTCAGGCGGAAGGTGAGGATGTGCGCCATAGCGCCTCTCTAGCCACTCTTCAAAAAGGGGACTTATCCCCGCAATTGTGGCGTGCCGAGGCGATGCAAGGCCTGGTACCAAAGTTTTGAACATTAATGTTGTATGTAAAAACTTATACCTTTGTATTTTTCAGTAATATACCTTTTTTTTTTTTTTTTTTTTTTGAGGGTGGGAAATCATCAAATGACTTCTCCCGCTCTGGGCAGAGCGAGAGGGTGTGTCAGACTTTTACTGACTAAAACCCACCCGTGTTCCTTCCGTTGCCTGTGTGCCGGGGCCGCGTTATCCCTTTCGGACAAACCCGCAACCCCAGCAGGCATTGGTCTTTCGACCCCGTCGGTTGGTGCTGACATCTCTTTGAGGCGCGCGTGGAACACAACGCGCCGTCGACACGGGCCTGGTCCTTATCGGACGGCGAGCTGCCCATTGCTCACCGTCCGCAAGCCCGCGCCTACGGTGGCCGGAAGTCGGCTCTGGACTCCCGACGCCCGGGGCGTCTCCTGCGGCGACTAGGGCCGCGAGGGCGTGCAGCTTGCATCTCCCTCGCGCGCTCCGCCTCCTCCTTCGCGAGCATAACTGCTTCGCAGAAGGAGGTGACGGCCTCCCATGCACTCTCGCTCCGAACCATGGCCTGAACCAGGGCCGGACGCGAGAGATCGCCGCCGCCGATCGCCTCCGTGAGGACACGGCGGTGCTCCGCCCAAGCCGGGCAGACCTCCACCGTATGCTCCACCGTGTCCTCCGGGCGATCCACACAGTGGTGACACCCGGGCGTTTCCTCCCGCCTTACGCGGAACAGGAACCTCCCGAAACAACCGTGTCCGGTGAGGACCTGCGTCAGGCGGAAGGTGAGGACGCCATGGCTTCAGTAATATACCTGAGCTAGATATATTACTGACAGTTAAACATAGGACAGTAGACAAACGGGCTGAAAGCTTTTTGTTAGACAGTATGTTTTGAGATATCATTTCATATTAATAATATTTCAATATCGACATTATCGACATCGTCACAATACATTCACAAGTATCCTTGTTTAAATATTAACGTAAATATCTCTCACGATAATATTTAAACAAGGGTGACAGCCCTATTTAGATATTCATCATCATCATCATCATTTCAACCGAAAGACGTCCACTGTTGGACATAAGCCAAGCACCGTCACTTCGGCCGGTTCTGTGCTTCCCGCATCCAGCGGATTCCTGCGACCTTCACAAGGTCCTCGGTCCACCTTGTGGGCGGCATTCCAACGCTACGACTTCCGATACGCGATCGCCACTCCAGAACCTTCAGCTATCTGTTCTGCGAGCAATGTGCCCTGCCCATTGCCAATTAAGTTTGGCAATTCTTCGGGCTATGTCGGTTATTTTAGTTCTCCTGCGGATCTCTTCATTTCTAATTCGATCACATAAGGGAAGTCCAAGCATAGCCGTCTCCATTGCCCTTCGGGTGATTTTTAGCCTTCTAATAACGCCCATTGTGATATTAGTTATTATCTTACATGTCCCATGCCTTAAAATCATTAAAATTGACTTCGGTAGTACCTATATATTTCGGGATTCAAATTATATATCTCTTTCCTTTAAAAGCACCTTCAGTTTCCACTACAATTCATTTTAGTCACGACCCAACCCGAAATTAGGGTAAACTGAAAGGTCTGTGGTTTCGCTACATTTCCCTTGGACGCTTTTAGCACTTCTAAAAGCATCGCAAACCTGGTTATATCCACTAGTTTAATTACAAAGATTTCGCTTTAAATATTCTCTCGGCGAACAACGGGTTAATTTTTAATCGCGCATTCGAATTAACCCTTGTCCAAGACGCAGGCTCGGATGGGGCTTTCATAAAACGGTACTCAAGAATAATTTGTCGTCCGCCTTTCCTATTTTTGTCTGAAAAATAATACAGCTATTTCAGCCTTCGAGAAAGAACCTTGAGTTGAGAGAATAAGGTTATATTTCTCGTGAAATAAAAATCAGTCGTGACTTATTCAACGTCCCGAGTTTATTGTTTCATAATTTCCTCGCGAACGCTCCGTAAGATGTTATTTGCAGGTTTTTTCTCTCAATTTATGACATTATGGTGTTATAAATGTTTAAGGGCTGGAAGAGGGTCAGCGAGAGATTTGTTATTATTTTTACAGAAATTGCTCATAATATGCCGTGCTCTGTTCTTTTCTTGTTTTAAAAGGTAAATGAGGATTTTTGGAATAAAATTCCACTTGGAAATAGTAATAATATTGCCAATTCCGTAAACATATAGTACTTTAAGGTCATGGGGTCTGCTGGGGTTGCGGGTTTGTCCGAAATGGATATCGCGGCCCCGGCACACAGGCAACGGAAGGAACACGGGTGCGTTTTAGTCAGTAAAAGTCTGACACACCCTCTCGCTCTGCCCAGTCATTTGATGATTTCCCATCCTCATAAAAAAAAGGTCATGGGGTCTTTACTGTACGAGTACTTTATTTAAAATGAAAATCAACACACAGAGTGTCAGGGACATCTGCACTTCACTCATCTACACTATCAAAATGTATGGAACAGGTGACTTTTTTTTTAATAACCGACGAAAAATTTCAACACATTCAGATTCAGAATCATGAACTGAATCCATGGTAACAGTTTTCGCGTCGATGACGAAATAAAATATGAATTTCTTTTCTTTTTACATAAACCCCATGGGCACTTATGAAACGTCAGAAGCTAGGTGCACGGTTCCAATTGGTCGTTTCCTATGAAGAAGAGCCGGTAAAAAACTCCACAGTTACTCTTATAAAAATAAAATAAATATATAAAATATGTATGTCTGTATGTCTACGACAGTCATTACATGGTGTCAAGGTGTTTTGTAAGACAGTAGCTCGTAAAGCTTATGTTTCGACGCCATAAAGTCATATGATGAGTTCAGGGGTGACGTCACCCTTTTGACATTATGGTGTTAGCATGAAAATCATTAAAATGTTCAGGAGTACGACACAATAAAGTGTGTATTAAAAACTTAATGACTACCTATGTTATGTAGTAGAAGCATATTTAGAGGTATGACGAACAGGGTGTAAAATTCACTCATCCTCTATAGATAGGGGAGGATCCTCCGACCAGATGGGTGTCGTGTCTGGTGGCCAACCGCCCGACCATTGATGTCGATATGCTGATCGTGCGGTAAACTGCTTGCGCGATCCAGGATCTCACGTGACGTCAGTGTGATGCGTAGTTCGCATGTGGCGGTGTAGATGCCGCCACACATAAATCATATACTGTGTAACGTAACGTTTACCTCCTTGGAGGAAAACGTGAGTCACAAATTAAATTATAATAAAAGAAGTATTAAAATTAAAAGTTAAAATTAGCAAAGGTAAAGGTAAGTTTAGGACACAAGACAGGCTCGGGCTAGGCGGGGGGCAGGAACATGCAGGCAGTCGGACAGGTGGGCAGGTAGGTAGGTAGGCAGGCAGGCAGGCCACAGGCAGCGTGGAGGAGGCTGGGCTGAGGATTATCCACCCTGGAGATCCACCCCACCCTGTGGAACGGAGAGGAGGTTGTGAGAGTTTGTAGATATCGGAGGCGCTTTGAGGCGCCTCACCTAGCGGGAGGACCGCGCTAGCGTCACAGGTGACGGAGGAGGTCTCTCTCGGAGAGTAACGTCGTCTAGCGTCGAAGGCCTTTATGTGCGTGTACTCGCGGCGCTTCACGCCGCGTGATTATAGTTCGTTTGAAGTGAGCGAATTAAACACAGTATTACGCAGGCAGAATGTTTATTGTCATAGACCACTCAGTATCGATAGTTTAAATTACACAGTAAGATTAGGACACCCGCGCACGCTAGTTATGCTAGTTATATGAGACTAATATTCGAGTAGCTAATGTTCAACAAATAAGACTTAAGGGCAGACAAATTGTGAATCCCGTCTCAAGCTAAAAATACGACTCCCCGAAGCTAAGACAAGACTAGACTGAAAAATTTGAAGGCCGTTTTTATTGTTCTGTGTCATATTTTAAACATTTTAAAAACATATTAGTTATTTCTTAATTTAGATATGACCAGAACTAATAAAAACGGCTTACAGAGGAGAAATCTTAGATCTGCCGGCCGGGCTTATTGCGAAGGTTCAGTGTGTACACCCACTTTATGAGAGAAGATAGAGTGTACTTATCTATGGTGTGTTCTGTCTATGGCTTAGAAAAGTAAATTACGACAGATGACAGTTGAAAAGATGAAAACGTCAGAATATAATAAAGAAAAATAGAATAGAATAAATATTCTAAAGTTTTTTACAAAAGAGAAAGATAATAATATAAAATCGATTTGGATGCTAAAACAATGAAGGGATAATTAAAAGTATGCTTTACAGAGGTAAACAATGTTACAGAATATAAAAGTGAGTAAAGTACATGTGTCATAGAATATCAATAGGTAAATATATCAAAAGGTGGTTTGTTTAGTATAATAACATAAAGAAAGATTAAAGATAGTGGTTCTGCACGGCAGAATACCACAACTATTAAGGAGCAATATTTCTGTATAATATATATGTAGAGGAGCTCGTGGCTAAGTAAAAACAGCCGCACTGGTCGATCCATCAGGTTAAGTTACGCTTGCCGGGGTTGGTCAGTGGATGGGTGACCATCTTTACATACCGAGAATCCTCCGTGCCTCGGAAAGCACGTTAAGCCGTTGGTCCCGGCTGTCATTCGTGGATCTTTGACAGTCGTTACGAGTCGTCAGAAGCCCGAAAGTCTGACACCAGTCTTACCAAGGGGTATCATATTACCCAGTTACTGGGTTGTGGAGGTCAGATAGGCAGTCGCTCCATGTAACATACTGGTATTCAGCTGCATCCGGTTAGACTGGAAGCCGACCCCAACATAGTGGGGAAAAGGCTAGGCAGAGAGATTTCTGTATAAATATATATTTGTAAACACATTCTCGAAAACGGCTCTAAAGATTTCGATAAAAGTTGCAATATAGTTTACGGGACAAAAAGTCGTCTCATATCTGGAAAAATTCGTTTTCTCCGTATTTTTACCCGAGCAGAACTCGTTTGCCCAAAGTTTAGAACAAGATGGCTACCTCAGAATAATGACATGGCAGCATGGAATTAGTAAGTACCTACTATCATGGCAGCATGGAATTAGTATGTACTATACATTGAATTAGTATGAACTATCCTATACTATTAAATGAGCATTCTCTATTTTCATCAGAGCAGAGCTCGGTCGCCCAGGTACTAATACATCGTAATGTAGCTATATGTTTTCATATATAATATAATAGTTTTATTTATTTAGGAACAGGCCGCTATATTTCAATCACAAGTAGGTTCCTAATGTCTAAACTACTGATCTCTTACTTGGGATATTTATTAATACAGTACAAGCATAAATTGCTTCAGGCTTTAAAAATCTTAATTAGTTAGTAGGTACTACGTATCTTATTTTGAAGTGCATAAAGATAATTTGCATCACCTCTGTACCCTAAGTATTTTTCTATTCCTTTCCTTCCCAATAAAAAAAAAATAAAAATTGGGGCGAATCACCAATAAGCCAAAGACGACTTTGGCTTATTGGTGATTCGCCCCAATTTTTTTCTTGAAGCTATTCGCAGGAAGTTAGTTTATTTGTAGGTGTTTCAATTTCTGGAGTTGTCGATTCGCCTACAAATAAATTAACTGCGTGCGAATAGCTTCAAGAAAAAATTACATTATTTAAAAGTGTCGATTAGCCCGTTTCGGTCGAGTAAATTCGGGCGAAACACCAATAAGCCTTGTCTTTCTTAGGTGTGTACATAAACGGTTAAATAAATAATTTGATAACGTAACATTCATAAAAACCAGCGCTGTTGATGACCTTAGGTTCGTCCGAATTCACAATATTTCGCTGAGCAATGACCTGTTCTTGCACAGATGCGACGCACAGCATAATTTTTCTTATTATTTGTTACAAAAGTAGTAGTAACTCTGCAATCAGCATTTTGTTTTTGTGATGTTTTTGTTGACATTTGGTAATGTTGCAAGAGTATTACGCAATAATGTCTTTGGTCCGTGGCCTTGACAGCAACCAATGAAAAACATTGTTTTACTTTTTATATTTTTATTTATTGGATGAACACGAGGCTTTTGGCTACTTTTGTAAATGTGTATTTTATGTGTTTTTATCTTTATATGTGCGTTTTGTTTGTGCAGAATAAATAATGTTTCTTTCTTTTCATACCGGAATAGAATTGGAAACAAAGTTGTTCATTAGTTTTATAACATTTTTTTTGTTTTTCATACCTAACTTTTTGGTACAACAATACATGATAACTTCGTACGCAAAATAGCCGCGTAATTCAATAAAATCTACGTCAGAAACAAAAGCTGCTTATGAACCGACAACTCAGTATTTATTCGACCTATGTGTCAATCACCCGTTAGATTTATCCTTTTCAATACATCAGTGCGAGTACTGTAGTCTGTTACACTGCCGTGCACCGAAATGGGACATAAACGATTTTATTTTTTGTTATAAAACACATGTTTACGGTAGTGTCTGAGCTGTCATTCGCGTACAATATTCTGTGTCGGATGTCGTTAATATTTTGTCTTTTTTGTACTAAAGTATTTAAAGTTATATGTACACGTTATACCTACCTATTAGATAAATTGTATATCGGAATTCGAATTTTTATGACATAATGGCTGTGCACTTATATGAGTAACCCATTTATTTTTAAAAAGACGAGTAATAAATAAATATCTGCTGTTTTAGTAAAACGGTTTCGTTTACGATGTCTGTATGCCTTCTTAAAAAATTTGAAGCATTCTTGTTTTTAGTTTCATAACTAAACAGAAACCATTTTATGGGATAACTCAACTTTTCTAAACGTAAAAGCGTTTTTCGTCCGTCACTGCGATTACTTTCAGTCTGATATCTACTTAGCAAAAATCTTAAATTCACTGACAGACAACACACAATATAAACTGCTGGGTCTAGAAGCATTAAATGTTGCACAAGAATTCCTTTTGTAATGAAACTGAGCACAAAGTAAGGATTTTTGAAAATTCACCCCCTACAGGGGTATTCAACCTCGGAAAAAGTTTGCATTGAAAATCGTAAATTTTTCCGATCGGAAATACCATCACGTGCACGTTTTGAACTGATATAATAAACAAATGTACTTAGTTAGTGGAGAAATACCAACAATGATTGAATGCAACATACAACCAATAAACTTTTTCAATAGGTTTACGGACAATTTATATTATTATTATAAGCCTGTGTCGTCCCACTGCAGGGCAAAGGCCTCCCTTCCCTCTTTCCACTTTTCCCGGTCTACTGCGATTGTGGGCCAATACGGACAATAAAAACAAATAAATATATCGAATCTATGTCTCCTTTTTCTTACAGATGCGTAGAGCTAGATTTCTGGAACGGCCGCACGGACGAGCCGGTGATCGTGGACGAATTTCAGAGGAAGTCTAGATCAAAAAAAAAAAAAAACATTTTTACAACCGGCAATTTTTAAGTAGACAAGTTTTACAATTAAAAAGTTAATCATAAGCTGCTTAACTGGCGTTTAAATTTATGCTTTTTCCTTCTTGATTTAATTATGTATTTGCTGAGGGAAAACGATATTTGGTTTTCAATTTCCGCAACGTGAACGCTACCGCCCGCCGTGGGGGCGTCGACCGAAAATACAAATTGCTAATTTAAATATATATCAGTATTTTTATTTCTGTGGAAGAAAATTAAAATCTGATTGGTCTTGTTGATTGGTATCTGTTTTTCTTTTGCTTGCTCGTTAATGCACCCACCAGTGTTTTTATACTACTTATCATTATTATAAAATATTTGTGTGTGTGTGGGTCTTAACCATTAACTTGAGGTTTTTTTATAATCAACCGCACCATAAAGGAGACGTTTAACATCATGACTGAAGTTTATTTAATTCACGGTAGTGCAGTCAGATTCTTGTCTTAGTCGAGCTTGAATGTAACAAATGTTTTGTACCAGTATTAGCAGACTCCATTTAGTCTCTTTTTAACCACCACCACCAGTGCTTACAACATAAATCCTATTGAAGCAAATGCATAAAAGTCCACAGTGCCATTTACCGGATTTGTTTTCGCGCAAAATCTGTGTACATTATTTTGTCCGCCATTTTATTTCGTGCAATAAACCCAGTTGAGATTTATTCGACTACAATAAAATTAAGTTTACGTTAAGTTGACCTTGACAAGTGATGGTGGACATCTTGCCAACTGAATAAAGGAAAATACTCGATGTTTCGTGGGTCGAGTGGTCGCAAGCGCTGCTGCTGAGGTCCTGGGTTCGATTCCCAGGTCGGGCAAAGTGTTATTGGCTTTTTCCATCAAGAATTTCTCAGTAGCAGCCCGGAGACTGGATTAGGGCCGGTTGATGGCAATAGGCTCGCCCGCTATTACTTGGGACTTTAACATAACTGGCGAAATGTGGGTGTACTATTGGTACACCTCTGCCTTACCTTGCGAGGATTACAGGTGTGATGTTATGTTATGTTAAGTTTCGTGGGAGTCGAAATGTTTATGTGCATACTAAGCTTGAAAACGATACATGAATTGGGTGCGTGTGGAAAATATTAACGTTAAACCAATGAAGAAGATATCAGTATACAGAAGAATAGACTTAAGGCGGAGACTGATTTGTAACGTTTGTTTGAAATGTATCGAGTTTTTGTAACGTGTTACAATAGTCGGCGCAGCGAGTCGAGCCGCTCGAGCTCCGGACCCTCCACTCGACTGACAGCTTTTATGACATACATATAAAAAAAACATACATACTCGACGAACATACAACCTCCTACTTTTTGGAAGTCGGTTTAAAATGATGAAATAGGGTGCCGTAAAAGTTGTTGTAAGTAATGTTTAGACCTTTATGGTACGAGCTCTATCTGAACAATTAAACAAGTTAGGAATTTGAAATTTCCATATAACATGTACCTACCATAATACTGTATATAATCAACAAATACTAAAAACGGCGATTCATAAGGTATTTTATTTAAACATGGGTGATTTTCTGCAACTGCAAAAATAAGTTTGTAATTCATGGTATCATTATGACATACAAATTTAAAAGAAAAAGAAAAAAATCTTCGTTTAGTATTTTCATTTATTTGCTAAATAATGTACGGTGGTACGGGGCCCTTTGTGTGCGAGTACATGTCGCACTTGACCGGTTTTTTTATTTTTTTTATCATGTTTATATGATACCCATCACCCATCGATACCTATATAAAGAATAAACAATTTAATTTCATACAAAAAGAAGAATAACATCAAATTGCAATAACCCGAATCAAAATCTGATTTATATTGTACCTACAACACAATAAACCTGTTTAGCTATTACCAGATTCGAAGCCAAAATGTATTTATTTGTATTTATTCATTCATCAACGTAGCTACAAATACAAGCAAGCCGTACTAACAAGAGCTCAACAAATTGCGCCTTACTCGAAGCACATTATTGGAGAAATTCTCCAACTGTAACTTGTCAAATTTATTATACTACTTGAAAATCTGCAGGAATTGTTGTATCGAGAATTTCAGAGCCGGTAGCTAAAATTCCTGAAATTCCAGCTTTATTAAATGGTAATGACCTAACTCCTCTTAAATTCTTTCGTTTGATAATATTTATACTTTTTTTATTACCGTTTTCATTTACGACGCCATCAATTGATTTAAATTACGATTTCAGTAAACTTAGAGATGATTCATTGATTCATACTGTGTTTGGATTGGCTAGATATTTATTAGACATAATCTAAATATCATAAATTGAAGTTTATGTGAAAGAATGTAAATATTATTCTGAAAGTTTTATTAATTTGTTGATCTTTTTTGTAATTTTTTGAATTGAATGAGATTTTATTGGATAGTTTATTAATTTTAAAATAACATGTTCAAGCTTCTTACCTAGAATAAATTAAAAGATGCAATTAAGGTATCTTCTTGAATCTAGCTGATAATTTAGATTTGTTTTGTTGTTAATTACTGTATACCTAATAATTTCTAAAAAAAAATTATTTTTTTTGTTTAACAGTTTATATATTACACACATATAAATAGACAAGAAGAAAGGAATTATACGTACAAAGGTGATGCTTATTTCTAAAGAAATCTCTTCCAGCATACCTGCGATAGAAAAGTAGTTAACGGTAAGGGATGTAGACAACGTGTGTAAGACTAGAAGAGAAAATAAAAATAATACATAAAATAAAAACACTTAATTATTCACTAATTTAACTATAAACTTAGAATATGAAAATAAACTTACATACATACTTCTAAAAGTAAAAGTAATATCACTAAAATATATTATATACTTAATTATAATGTAGTATAAAATAATAAATACAAAATATGCAACTATGACGAAGTGGACAGATAGTGTTAATTCACTCTTCTTTTAAAAACTGCAACAGTTTGGCAGTCCCTAATGTTAAATTAAATTAAATTAAATGTTTATTTCTGTAAGTAGATCTTTTAAGACACTTTTACACGTTAATATTTTAAAACTAGTTGGCGCCGGCATTTCTTAGCTGACTGATCCCTGAAAAAAAATGCCGAAACAAACTCAGCGGTTAAAAGGCTCATTAAAAGTTCAAACATTATATTATTAGGATTATAGGTGAATCTAACAATCCAGGACCATGTCTGGAAGGGTCTTTTAAAGAAAGCCATTGCAGCTTTGAGCTAACTCGTCGAGATAGAAAATAACATTTAATTAATATTGCAAACAACTCATCTAGGTATGTAGGTACAAAAATGAAGCACAATTTTATTCATAATAACAATTTGTTCAAACATTTAAATGTAGATAAGCTAAAAATAAATCCTGATTCTCTTCGAGTTTCATCAGGATGAAAAATATTTGTCTTAAACTTTGAATTCAACCATTACTTATGTATATTTTTGTTTGCTCAGAAAGAATGCATGGTTGTTGACTTTGTTGAATATCTACTTTCATACCGCTACGGCTTTCAGCAAAGATTGAAGTAAAATAATGACGGGTAGACATTAAGGCTTGTGCAGACCAGCGCGACTTGTCGCGCGACGCGACACCGGTTATTGTTATACTGTGAAGTTTTCTTAGAAATTGTATTGTTCGTGTCGCGTAGCCTGACAAGTCGCGCTAGTCTGCACAAGCCTTTATGTGCAATACAAGTTGTGGAAGTGAAATTAATTTATTTTGTGTTTTAGTACCTGAGCGACCGAGCTCTGCTGTAGTGAAAAAAGAGAATGTTCTTTTAATAGTATAGGATGGTATACTAATTCCATCTATTGTACTTACTAATTCCATGCTTCCATGCCATTATTCTAAGGTAGCCATCTTGTTCTAAACTTGGGGCGATTGAGCTCTGCTCGGGTGAAAACACGGAGAAAACGATTTTCCCAGATATGAAACCTAGCTAGATCGATTTTTCACCCCGTAAGCCCCTATATTGCAACTTTCATCGAAATCGTTAGAGCCGTCTTCGAGAACGTGATACAAATATTGCTCATTGAATAGTATAGGAAATTCTACAGCAGTAGGCATGCGTTGATAATAAGGTACCATATTATAAAATTGGGTGATAGTTGCGTATAATTACAACCTCTATTCCCGGGTCGGGGAAAGTGTTATTGGGTTTCCCATCTGGAATTTCTCAGTAGCAGCCTGGAATCTGGATTTGTGCCCGTTTGACAGCAATAGGCTCGCCCCCTATTAAATGGGACTCAAACATAACTGGCGAAATGTGGATGTTCTATTAGGTACGAGGTGTACCTAATAGAACACCCACATTTCGCCAGTTATGTTTGTGTTCAAACCTTCGGGAATACAGGCATAATGTGATGTTATTTATAAGCTCTTACTTACTCTTAAGCAAAACTTCCCTTATCTAAAGCAATTCTGATCATTTTACTAGATTTCTTTATAAAATACAATACACGTAGATATATTTAGTAACCTATTACGCTTAACTATTCCTAATCATAAAACCTGTTGCCACGCTTGGTGCCGTGGCAACACGCAGTGTTCGGGTTCGTGACAAGTCAATCGTCATCCTGAGGATGCCTCGTGGACAGGTGAAACTCGTGTCGATGTCTTACAGCATTTTTATGACTCTTTAGGAATAGTAAAACGGAATAGGTTACTAAATATATCTACGTCTATTGTAACTTATAATAGATTTCCGCAAGGTCACGCCTGAATCAATTAATTATCTTGGATTTCTTTAGGCTGAACACACTGCCTACTTGATTGAAAACCACGTAGGTAATAATCATTATCTTGTACTGTCTCGCACCATAAAACACTTTTAAGAAAATGAATTCTGTTTATTATTTTTATCTCGACAAATGGCTGTTAATGTTTTCACACTACTTGCACTGAAAATGACTAAATGCTTTTCGCCTTGTTTAATAGATGAGCCAAAATTATGTTTTAAATATGTTTTGCGCTAAACGTATTAACAAACAAACTCACTTTCGCATTTATAATATTATAGTTAGAATTTCTTCATTTCTTTTACAGCTCAAATTCTAAAAACCAAATAGGTACTAGCAACCAACATACATAGTATTCGATATTTAAAAAGCCTCGTAATCAAAATGGCGTCTGTTGTTTAGACGTCACAGCACAGTTGTACGGTACAGCGTCTGATATTGACACGTTTTATAGATGGGCGGACATTTTTTATGGAAATCTATCGTCTATCAAATTCAGTTGTGATTGCGACATATTCGATGAATCTTGTGTGGCCTCGTAAAAGCATGTGGTTTTATTATCAACCATGTGGTCTGATGACGACAGATTTTTATAGACTTATTGTTGGATTGAATTTTCTTGATTGTGTGCCAATGTTTGTCTATTGTCCAATTTTCTTTTTCATAAGCATAAGCATAATCAGCATATTTTATGTTCCCACTGCTGGGACTCAAGTCTCCTCTCTTTAAGAGGGCTCTAATCTACCACGTGGGCCCAGTGCGGGTTGGTAGATGTCACATGACTTTGAATTTTGCTAGGACATGCCGGTTTCCTCACGATGTTTTCCTTCACCGTTTTGAGAGCAGTGGTGATGAAATTATTTACACAAAGTAAAGCGCCTGCTTGGGATCAAACCCAATTACCTACATCTCGTAAGTCGGGGCCGTTACCACGGCGCCACCAATGCTGTTCTTTTTCATAAATCAGTTCGGAATTCTTCTTCTTCACGTTTAAGGATCGCCACGCCAATTACTAGTTATTATTTTTAATACACCGATCTTCTCAGCTTACACTAAGTACAATACGCCGCACGACAGTGGTACAACAACAGTAAAAACTAGTCGCTTATTCTTTTTAATAGTACTAATCTTTTATTTCGAAACTTGTGTTAGAACTAACATCTACAACACGAACTATTTATTACTACGCCACAGTGGCATGGAGCCGTATCCGTTCTTTTGCAAGTCCGTTCATCCCACTACGCTAGGTCAGATCGAGGTTAAAGTACCACCACTTGCCAACAGTACCAATTTAAAATTAAAATATTAAAACATTTCATGAATATTTATTAGCGCTGGTATATGAAGCAAAATTAAAAAAAAAACAAAATTCAAAAGTCATTTATTCAAACTAGGCTGAGAATCAGCACTTTTCGAACGTCAAAATTACATAAGGCAGTCCCCGAAAACGCCCACCCTTCACCAAGCCTTTCCGGGGTACTTATACGTATAGTTACGTTGAAAACCACAATGTTTTTGATCGTTTGCCAATCATCGTGTTGATGTTGACACGTTTCGCATATGGGCAGACTAATAGGTGCTATATGCAAATCTACTATATATTGTAACAGTGAATAAATTTTCAGGCCTAAGCATAAGGCCTAGGCTAAATATTTTTTGATATTCGGATAGCTCATGACCTAAAGAGGTGCCATAAAGAATACGAATAAAAAATCTCAACGAATTAAAAAGTTATTCATTAATGTGAAATTTCGCGGGTATTCTGGTTAGTTAAGTAGTAATATAACCTATCAAATTTCTTTCTGGGATCACTGTCTGAATTTTTACAGGCAGATGTAAACTTATGAGACCTTTTTCCTCTTGTATAAATATACCTGTATAAAACAAAAGAATAAAGCCCTAATTAAAAGCTAGTTAGCTATTCAGTCGAGTTCTTTACGATGCTAACTGCAAAAGATGCGGCAGGCAGGTACCTATCTGCTTAAGTCAATATTACCATCTCGTGCTTTCATTACGCATTTTTCTTTTCATTCTGGTCCTTATTATCGTAGGTTCGAACTGGCAGGCGCTTTACTTTGTGTAAATAATTTCATCACCACTGCTCTCAAAACGGTGAAGGAAAACATCGTGCGGAAACCGGCATGTCCTAGAACCAAAAATTTGAAGACATCTTTCAACCGGCACTGGGCCCGCGAGGTAGCCTGTGCCCAAGCAGTGGGTTCATTATATAAATTATATACGTAATATTGTTAAAGTACCTGGTCGACCGAGCTCTGCTCTGGTCTAAATAGAGAATGCTCATTTAATAATATGTTCACACCTATTCCATGCTACCATCATAGTAGGTACTTACTAGTTCCATGCTGCCATGAAATTATTCTAAGGTAGCCATCTTGTTGTAAACTTTGAGCGAACGAGCTCTACTCGAGTAAAAATACGGAGAAAACGAATTTTCTCAGATATGCTACCTAGCTAGAACAATTTATCGTCCCCGTAGAACCCCATATTGTAACTTTCATCGAAATCTTAGAGCTGTTTTCGAGAACGTGATTACAAATATATTATTCAGGGTGGCAGGGACAGCGACGCGAAGCCTGGTACCATGGATTCAGTACATGATTCTGAACCCCTGCTTCGAAATTATTCGCCGGTTATTTAAAAAAAAAAACAGCTGTTCCATACAGTTTCACCGCGTAGGTATTGCCCTTTTCTATGAAACAATAGATTTAAAAAAAAAATACTGACGAAAAATTTCAATGCCCCTGCATTGAAATTATTCGTCACTAATTTTTTTTCAACGTTCAGAATCATGTACTGAATCCATGGTAACAGTTTTCGCGTCGATGTTCCTGACACCATGTATATATATATAAACAAATATTTTCATTTAATAGTAAAGGATGTAATATCATAACGAATTACAAAAATAACTCCACTCCGCAATTAGAAAATTCACGTGATTCGTCCATGCGTAAATGCAATTACTCTCCTGTGCTGTCTGTTTTTACATCAAAATGATGTAAAAATATATTTCTAACACCAAAAGTATCAGGCTATCAAATTACAAAGGGCGAGTTATTAGTTTTATTATGTAACTAACTTTAGACTATACATTTCAGTCTAAGGCATTACTTACGCGCCTATACTTTTCTCTACCAAAACATTATTTTTGTTGTCCTCCATCAATGTTTTTCAGAAATTTTCAACCTATTTAAATCGTGCTATATTATTTCGCAACTATTCAAACAATTTATTTTTCTTATTCGTGGTATCGGATATGAATAGGTGCATTAATTATCACATTTGGTAAAAAAAATGGTAGATAGCAAGTAACAGCTATAGTGAGATTGAGAGCATGGAGACGCCTCGGCGGCCACTGCTACAGGTGGCATTCTGGACACTTTCCATAGAACATAAACCAAGCGTGTTACCGTTTACTGGCACTACGACACTAATGACGTATACAGGATGTATCACAAAGGTATGGTCACTAAGAGAGTGGTACAGACCATCAAACTCAACAACTTTCTCCGTGGGACCAACATCGAAATCGAGAAAAAAAAAATTCCTGCCATCCCATACATTTGGGTCGATTAGGTACAGCTTTGTCGTTGATCCCATGGACAAAATTGTTCAGTTTATTGATCTGTACCATACCCTGTAGAAACCGACGGCTTTGAAGGCGATCTTTGACAGAAGTTCTACGCTCAACACACTTTCGACACCATTAATTTTATTAGTACCGTCGTCTCTAGGCGTTGCTGGTGCGACAACGGTTCCGTGGCATGCGCCGGACATAAGCATCGGCACTCATGCACTGAATTTGGCACAAGTATATGATGAAACGAGTATACATACATACCTACCATAAAGTCACGCCTCCTAACCATGGGGGTAGCTCCTTTTGCTTCTTTTATTACACTTTCATACGTGAATACACTTGAGATAATTCAAGATTTGATGCAGAAAAGTAAACAAACATTACGTCATACTTATTTAGACGGTAACCGCGAAATTCAGCGAGTTATTCACACATGTAAGTACCTACCACATGATGGCGAAGCAATTAAGTAATCTGTGCTAATACGGAAGCAAGTCTCCTAAATATTGATGTGATTGAAACTACAAATATAATGATCATATATCATCATGTGAACACATCATGATCGTCGTAAATATTGACATAGCAATTTACTCACACGATTTACCGCTGAGATAGTCTGCAAAAGGTACCTACTTGATTAATCTGTAATATTTTTTTATGTGGTAATATTGTGTCTACCACTGAATCTTTCTTACGAGCAGAGCAACCTGAAAAATATTTGACGAAAATCTGCCTTTTAAATTAATATCTCATTTTAATATTTTCTCCGTAACTGCAATACTTACTTAGATTTCTTTGTTTAAAGAATACTTTCGATGAGACTTTTAAGAAAATATTATTTTTGTACATTTTCAGTCATACTTTCAGTTAAAAGTTTTAAAGCGCACGTTTCAGTAGTTTGTCACATTTTCGTTTTGTCTCTAGAGATTTATTTGTGGATACAGCGTTGAAACGCACTCGGGTTTTTAAATAGGGTAGCCATTTTTCAAAAAAAACTGCACAAGTGTTTTTGAAATTATTTATTTACCCTTTTTTTACCGCTATGTTACACAGAAAATCATAATAAAAAAATCTTTTGGAACCAAGAACGAGGGCTTAGAGACTCGATGTTGGTTAAGCTCGCGATCGAAATAATTAGAATAGCTAAACCTTCGCCATGCCTTCGCACATTTTCTTGGAAACTTGTTTTTATGATTTTGACATGAAAAAGTATTTGCGGTCGGAGTACTGGTAGTATAAGTTCAATATTTCTGACCGTCAAAAACATCGCTAATAACTACAAGACTTTTAATGATAGAGTTGTCACTCTAACATTAAAAGTATCACTAAATAAATAAAGAACAAAAAAAAAAACATTAAGAGTCTGTGTTGAGCACGCAAAAGATAAGTCATATTTATAACAATTATGAGGTAGGATATAATTTTCCGATGACGTCAAATCGCGAGGGCAGGCGCATGCGCGCGACCCTCAATTTTTCACTATGTGTCGAAATTCCAATTAGTATAGTGCAAAAACGCTTTCAGCTAGAACGATGAATCTGGTGTCATTTCCAAGAGTTGACAAAGGACTACCAGGACCTAAAGAGATATAATAAAAATATTTCGTAAAATGGGGGTAAAAATGCATGAAGTTAATAATAAAGTAAAAGTCAAACAATTTATTTCAATTAGGCACATAAAAGGGACTTATGAACGTCAATTTTACAAAAAATAGAATTGATTCTAGTCGCCCCTTCCAAAAGGTAGTTTTCGTATGGAGAAGAATGGGCAAGAAACTCCACCGTTACTCTTTTAAAATGTTTTTACAATATTTTGTATACATTAATTATATAATTATATGTGAAGACGATGCATCTAGAATAAGATTACTATACCACGATAGGTAAATAAGAATAAAAAATAAAGCAATTACAGATAAATTAATTATGTGATAGATACTAGATAATAGCAAAATAACTTCATATATAGACATATATTAGCCGTAAATATGCCCAGAAATTTTAAAAATACCAACCGAAGACAGCTTGCATCATAAGGAATGCAATGAGCATAAATTTTTGTAATTCATTGTAAGTATTAAATAACACCGTTAAAGAAATTTGTTATTATTTCACCACACCTTTTTAAGAAACTCGAACGGGCTCAAACTGCGCCTAACCCAATTTTTTTCTTCTATTCAGGAATGCGTAGAGGAATGAATACTGAGATAAGATGCTTTTAAACGATCACAATAAATCATGACGCACTCTACTGCGTAAATATCTCTCTGTAATGTAATCCCAGTTAGTCTACGTAACTATTTCACAAAAGCAATAGAGAAACTTGTCCTATTTACCCGTGACAACCTCCTTATTTGCTGTACTATTAAACTTCTACCTTTTGGTTAGAACCGTTCTAAATGTGACGCGAGATATCCCGCCCCGTCAGCAGAGCGTGGAGCATGAGTAATTTGTTAAATAAACTGCCTGAACTACTCACAGGGTTTGTTATGACTTGCTTGAAACAGCATATTAATATGTGAACCTAATATACGTAGTTTATGTTAGTTTTGTTTGAGGCCTTCAAAGTTCTGTTAGTTTGAGTGTTAAATAAAACACTAATGTTTTATTTAGAATCTTCTCTTAATGAATGAAAGCCGGTAAAAAAAAAAAAAAAACTTCTAAAGGTGTGTCTGAACATTGGACGACGAGACCGCGGCAGTGACACGCGGCGTTTGCAGGACACATTTCTTCCGCGCTCTAGTTAGGACTAAACTGACGAATGTTTGCGTTTAACAGCAGGGTTCGCGGCAGCCGCGCACAATTGCCGCTTTATGTTTGGACACACCTTTAGAATAAACCTCAATCTTCCCCTACGCTCTGATTTTTAATTTGCTATGATTTTTAATTTTCTAAAATTACATTTGGTGTCGACGTAAAATAACCTCGTAAATAATCCAGTTACCGAGTGACTCTCACCAAGGACCACTGAATTATTCTCTGCAGGAGGACCACTGTTTTCGTATTGTCTCTGTAATATTAATTAATTATCGTATTATTTTCAAAAAAAGGTCAATCATAGCTGTCATTTTGGCCTAGCAAATTAAACATCAGAGTTTAGGTGAATTAGTTTACAAATGTAGTCATTATCAGTTTCGTCACCCTCATCTCCTGCCGTTATCCCAATGTTTTATGGTTTGCGCAACATGTCTTTTTCTTCTTACAGGGTCATATTAAATTACCTAGCGAAACTCCGCAGTCTTGATGGGTCTTCATATTCACCTCCTTTCTAACCACATCATCTTCAACACAATCCATGTTGGAGTATAGCAAAAACAAATCGATCCTACTTGAACACTATAGTCTTTCTCATTGGATCTCAATCAATCTGCCTAGCTTTTTCCCAACTATGTTTGGGTCGACTTCCAGTCTAACCGGATGCAGCTGAATATCAGTATTTTACATGGAGCGACAGCCTATCTGACGTCTACAATCCAGTAACTAGGTAGGTAATACGATACCCCTTGGTAAGATAGTCTTTCTCATACTAACTCATAAATATATTATTTTATCCGAGCCCGCCTTTTACTTGAATGAAATCCATAGTCTCTCATAGTGACTGTACTATTCTTTTAGCCTTGTATGGGGTCATACGTCTCATGTAATACTAGTAAAACACACATTCCAATACATATGTAAAGAAAAATATGATAAACGTATTATGGAAATACTTAGAACGGTCTTTCCTTGGATATGCTCTCTTTAACCCTAACAACCCATCTATCGTTTCTTCAATCTTCCTCTATCCATATAGCTATTAACACCTAATAGACAGTAATTTCTAGAAAGATTATGACCGCTTAACCTAAAGCCATTACCGACACAAATGGCTTAGACACAGTATAAATAACTAACAGTATCATAGAAAACAGCCGAAACGACGCGCTTCGAAATCCCAGTGTATATCAGTACGCAATAGTGTCAAGTGCGCGGCAGCTACGCACGGACGCAGAAGGTTTATCTACCGAGCGGCTGTAGGTAATTATTTCAAGGTGACTGCCGAGATATAATACTGTCACTCTATTATATTGTGGCTTAGATTACGAGTAGTGTTGATACCGCTCATAAAAAACCACACGTAGAAACAAGATGACATAACAAAATGACGTATGTATTAAACCTTACATTACAAATATCATTATCATTCCATTATCGCTACTTTTATGACCATTTTATTGCCACTGACTCGCGAAATGTAAAAATCTACAGACTATGAACGATGACGTATTTAGGCGTGGTACAGATAGAATGTGGCGTGGATGTGGCGCGGACGTGGCGTGGGCGTGTATGTCTTCGCTGTGTCATTATTTTGATTATCAGCCAATGAAAGTTCTGGATTTAATTTGGGTGCCATCAACACAACATCAATGACTTGGTGAAGAGAAATATGGCCACCTGTGACAAGGATGGGAGGGGGCGGCTCCAAAAATCATTATGGATCGCCACTTGAGGCGGTTCATAGACAGATGTAATAATAATGATAAGTCTTAAAGAAATCTTGTCATAAAGCCGTAAAACACTTGCCCAACAATCCTCAGGTTCTTATTACAAAACTTGACTACACTCACATAACTGCCTCACACGTGTTAAATAAAATATGATGCTTGTAAATTCTTTGTCGACAAATATACACTGTCTCTCCTTTTCCACAGATACCTTACCTACACTTCACATGAAATATCATCTAACATCCGCCACGTGCGTGTCTATTGTCCACATGTCATCCTCCTATGTGGACTAAGCCTCAGGGTTAATCCCTGAATAGAATATCACTTCTTCTTTATAAAGCTGCGGTCCCACAGCCCGTTAACTGACAGGATACGCCAGACGTTTCCACGCCCGTCCAGGCCTGCCGCGACCCGTGCTGAGCATTACCACGGCGTGTGTCAGCCTGGTGCGGCCTGTTGGCTGCTATTCCAAGATGTCAAATGACACCGAGGGCATGGCTGCGAGTCCAGCCGCTATGGTCGAAATTTTCATAATCAAATAAAAAAGAAAGCAGAAGAAAAACGCCCTTATAGGTCGCTACAGGCGTCCTCGCGTCGCTCCTCGCCGTGCCTTTAAATTTACCGACTCCCGACGGATCGGACGGGCAACGGCAGGCCTCCGCAGGCTTCTTCGGATGCGACGGTTTTCACGGTCTGTCGGACCGGTCTGCGAGAAAGCGAACCGTGTGACCGCGACTTTAGACGTTGATATTATATGATTATCGTGATAACTTACTTTCTTCAGTAGCAAGTAAGGTGTTGACCTGTTACTTATAAAATATGGAACAGTGAAGCTAGCAGCTACGTGAATAGTTTTTTGATAACTTAAGTGAAAGTGTGAGCCAAAAAAGTAGGTAGTGTTTCTGTTTGTGTTATTTGTGCCGTTTAGGACTGGATTTTTGTATCACCTGCTTAATAAAGGTACGTGGGATAACTTTTCATTTGTGTCTACATAATTTTGTTTTAAAATAACCAAATCAATTTTATCCAGGTGGATATTGTTGGAGCTTATTATAGATACCTATCGTGCTTTTTTACCTATCGCGGTATAGTAATCTTATTCTAGATGCATCGTCTTCACATATAATTATATAATTAATGTATACAAAATATTGTAATAGCATTTTAAAAGAGTAACGGTGGAGTTTCTTGCCCATTCTTCTCCATACGAAAACTACCTTTTGGAAGGGGCGACTAGAATCAATTCTATTTTTTGTAAAATTGACGTTCATAAGTGCCTTTTAAGTGCCTAATTGAAATAAATTGTTTGACTTTTGATAATGTAAAACATTTTAAAAGAGGTGGAGTTTTTTGTCCATTCTTCTACGTACAAATACTACATTTTGGAAGGGGCGGTCTTATGAAAAAATTCACAGCAGTAGTATATATAACGAATTTAAAAGGAAAACTATGAGAGCTAAGGATACTGTACGTACAGGTTAACGAGAAATAATCAACCAACTTAAATTTGCAGTTTGAAAAACATGATCTCCCATACATTTCGTATGCGAGAACACGTTTTTCAACTACAATGTTAAGTTTCTTCTTGGGATAAATTCATCCCAACTACGGAACCCTTCATTGTGCGTGGTCCGACACGCACTTGGCCGGTTTTTATAATCTACCTGACGGACAAAAAAATATATTTTCGTCTAGATGCCTATTCTATTTTTTTTTTGTATTTTTGACGTTCAAAAGTGTATTTTATGCGCCTAATTGAAATAAATTGTTTGACTTTGACTTTGACTTTGCTTGAAAAGTCATTTTACGGGTTTAGTGAGTAATGTGTTTAGAATTAGAATTAATATGTCAGTTTCTTAGGAAAGCCGTGTTGAATGTAAACAGTTATGAACTAACCAAAACTAAAACCTGTTTTTTTTTCGGGCGCTGTATTTTTTTTATTGCCAATTTCTCTTAAACTGTGAACAATATAACAGGTCTTATAATAACCGACGCTCAGTCAAACACATTATGAAAGAATTTGTGAAGGAAGGACCATTTTCATTCATCACAAAAGATTATATGAAATTGAGAACGTGTGAGCGAGATAGGACCATAAATTACTTTTTTAAGAAAGAGTTATGCTAACACTTCCAAGCTTAAGACCTTATTTTACACTATGTTGGTTTTTTCTGGATACTTTGGTAACTCTAGAACAAGAAGTCTAGCGAGCTAGCCTAAACTTCGCGATTAGATTTGCAACCAATTTTGAAATAACTTGACGAAGGAATTCTGTAGCAATACGTTCGTGTTTTGTATAAGACATTCCTCTGCATTTCGGACTTTCATTTAAAGGCTGAAATCTAGTTTCTATCCATCTATTCGAGCCTGGAACTCGGCTAGGCATTCCCAAATTCTTTCTTTTGCTTTCATCCTGGAATTCTTATTTTACGTAATTTCGACATGCAACTTAATATGACAAACAAATATTTATATTACATTCACCTACTTTCTTTTCCAGTGTGGTTTATTTCAATAATCAGTTCAATTAACATACATCTTTACCAATTTGTCAGGTTTAATTCTGTTGATAAGATCTTTGACAGTCGTTCCTGGTAGTCCGAAGCCCGAAAGTCTGACAACCAGTCTTACCAAGGAGTATCGTATTACCCTAGTAACTGGATTGTGGAGATCAGATAGGCAGTCGCTCGATGTAACATAATGGTACTCAGCTGCATCCGGTAAGACTGGAAGCTGACCCCAACATACTTGGGCTAGGCAGATGATAATGAACATGACGGTCAGAAAAATAGGCCCCTAGTTTTTCAAATCAAAATGGCCCAGACCAGTGGCAATTGCTTTCAAAGATTTCTTGTTTCCACAACGATTTTCAACCGGATTGATATAAACTTTTCGGTACCAAATGTAACGGAGATACACAATGTCAATCCAATATATTTTTGACTTTACCATCATTGTTATCGCTGATACCATGTCACTTTATCTGGGCCCTCAGGTTATTTTATATTAATATTAGTATCCACTCAGTCAATAAACCCTCAGGGTAGTTGGAGCAGATTAGTACAAACAAGAGTTACCGACGAAGGCAACTATTCTATCTACGACGCCGAATAAGTTGCGGGAAATTTCGAACGGTTAGTTTTAATTGTATGGTATGAACTCAACCCGCTTTGTTTCAGAATCGCTTTAAGCTTTGCATATTGAAATAAGCTTACTAATCAAAGTGTAAGAGTGTACAGATGTTACACTGTGTTTAAGGGCTTCTCTAAAATTGAAAAAAAATGTGAATAAGTGATCCTTCTTCATTACGATCATTAGTTAGCAATACCAATCTTTATTACTGGCCACTTCATGCTTCCATTTTTCAATTCAAATTTAGAACTGCACGCAGACTTTTGTTTTCAATAATATATAATATGTCAACATAAATATGTCTTTGGTCCGGAAAATCTACATGTCACTGCCCAGTTACAGACTAGGATCTTTTGGCGCCTAAAATAACATTGACAGGGAGCGTTGTGCGTATTACATTTGTGTTATTGTCCCAAAAACTGTATTAACAAAACAAGATGAACGGCGTTCGTTCCAATTTTGTCAAAAGATCCTAGCAGATCTGGGTCTAATTATTATATCATTCATGCGTTATGTCAGTACGTTACTATGGTACATTATGTATGTCGACACAACTTTCAAGCAAACATCGATCGTGAATCCAATCCCTTCGAAGCAGTAATGTTTCTATCTCTCATCGGGCTGGATTATTTCTGTCGGCACGTCAGATTGATCTTGACTAATGATCGACAGATGCCACTGACAGTTGAGAATGGCCAGTGACAGGGAGCGGCGCCTATAATCTTCGAGAAAAAGTTTTTTTTTTGTGTTTCATTTAGGTACTTTTCAACAAAAAGAGCGAGGACCTATTAGTTATGTAGAAACTAGATTATCATAAAAGACTTCATACCGAGGCGAATCTCGCGCGGGATGCGGGACGCGACTGCGCTTCGGTTTTCACACTTCTTGTAGGTATGGAGATGTGTAATCTGGCGCAAATTAGTTGATCCAATCGGCGCGAGCGAATTTCATCACGCATCCCGTGCGGGATCGGCCTCAGTCTGATCAGAGCTTAATATGTTAAAAGTTTATTTAAGGAAACGTCCAAGTGGACTGTCAAATTAGCTATAATATCTGTTAAATCATTAGTTTCATGAAAATAATAAGTAACCTTTTTGCAAAAGGCTAACGTTGTTATATTAAAATAAAATCCCATTGAGATACTCATGACAAGTGCCCAATTCAGTTGATTCTCCCACGCCGAAAATCGAGGCTTTGATAAAATAAATTATGGAAGCAGAAATGGAACAGGTTACTTGTTTTAACACAAATCAGTTTCCACGAAAACTTCCGAGAGAAATCTCTTTTATTTATTTAACTGGTTTACTGAGCCAACAAGTTATAAAATACATTTCCATTTTACTCAGATAAGTAAAGCCTTCCTGTCATCCTCTGTTTTAACAGATAAGTTTATAACCTATTTATGTACTTGTGTACCTATTTTATTTATAATTCGTTATGATAATATTTTTTATTATTATTAAGTATCTCCTCTCAAACAAACAGAGCACCTGCCATCTTATTTCCACCCTTGATTGACTGCTAGAGAATGCCTAAAGCATTTAGACCGCCTTTGTACCTTATTGTGTGTTAGAAGTTTAAATAAAAATAATATAAAATATAAAGAATTCTGCAACGGAACATCCGTACATCCTTGCTCTGACGTCACTCTTCATTCTCATAAATCCATTTAAGATAGGTTGGTACTCAAGTACTCAAAAATTACATTTCCATAAAATTATTTCCTCCCCATTTCCTTGGGATTTAATCTTTTCTTTCGTGACTGGACTCCAAGATTTTTTGTGTGGAATGACAATGAAATTCAAATCTAGAACTGACTTGGAGGATATCATCATCATCATCTTTATTGGCAGCCTTGTTCCACCTACTGCTGAGCATGCTGCTGAGTATAGGCCTACTCCCTTTTTTACCATGCTTCCCTGGTCTATGCGAGTCTCATCCAGGTTTTCCCCGCGAACTTCTGTAGCTCGTCTGCAGGTCGTCCACCCACCTGGATATTGGTTTTGATGTTGGACATATGGGTTGCAAAAAAGTACCTATTGTTGATTTTCTTCAGGTGTTTCCATATCAAATGCATAAAGAATGTTTACTACCTACGTACGTCCTCTGGGAAATCTTTCAGTTTCTCGGGACCAAATTCTAAGAAATAAGGGAGATAGGAGAACAGTGCTTCAACCACACGATCGTCCATTGACACAGGATGGAAAGTAAAAAAATGAGAAAAAAGGTCATCCTTTATAGGGTACAAATTCAGGGTTGCAAATGGGTCACACTACCACGTTCTGGAAGGAATACGTCAAATTACCAGTCACCCCGGCCAGCATCACGCTCGCATAAGGCAATATTTTTGTACTATCTCGTTGGCATACTCGATTTCCCTAAACTTTTAAGTTTTTCTGGGTTTTGTATTTAATTTCATTCACCCTACAAACTGTATGTTGCATAGTACCAATCGAAAGGGTCAATATAAAGGATCAAATCTCTCTTATAAACAATGGAACATCATGACCACTATCATTTGACTGGTTTATTTTTAGAAAAACCGTGAGATTTTCCATTAGCAAAAATTACGAATTTCCATACAACTTTTTTTTTGTATTCTTGATTAGTATATTGCTCACCTTTCGTTATATAATGCAAATTTTCGTGCTTCTAGATCCAGTGGTTTAGGCTGTGCGTTGTTTTTCAGTGAGTGAATGAATGAATTGAAGATTTTTATGAAGGAATATTGTAGCATTATCTCATTTCCAATTAACTCGATATAGGTAACGATGGTACAGTTTTCTAAACGTAATTCCAGGAATTAGCCGTGCACTCAGCTGGGCCTAATCCCTTTAACAAAGCGGCTTAAGCTATTAACAATGTACGCTCGGCTCCGTCATCTCTGTTCTTAGCTTATAGTGTTCCTTCTTTATTTCTTTCCTATACGGAACTGGACCATCTTTCATAATCCATCTACATGGAATCATTTAATTTAATTACTCCTTGGTCTCTGCCTAGGAGTGCTAAGGAACTATTTAAAGCTTCATATTAAAGCTCGTTAAAAACGAAGAAACCGATAGGAAGTATATTGAAATTATATTTAAAAGGAGAAAATATGAAAAAAAACACTCGGGATAATAAATATGGGGCGTTTGTGAAATTATAATGAAGGGTGCAAAATGTAAATTATAATGAGCGGCGAAGAGTTACAATAATAATTATAATGTGATATAATGACACTTCCATAGCAATTTTTTATATTTTTTTTATTTACTCGGTTTCTCCGCAATATCTAGTGATTCCAAAACAAATACCCTTTGATAATAAAATGATTCTGTTTATTCAAATCACAGCGGATTTAAAAAAAGAAAGACAATTGAGTACTATTTTTCTAGAGTTGCAAACAGCAAAAAAATATATATCAAAGAATAAAGTGCCTTTTCCCGCACCATTGGAACCTAGTGAATTGTATAAAGTGCACCCTTGCACTCTTAACACATAAAATGCAAGGCATTAAATTTTTAGTGGGTGGAGACAGAACTACCTATAGATAGTAGTCGGTATAAAGTTTATGTCTTCAGCTTAATGGACATAGAAATAATGGGACTAGGAAATGTAGTGGTAAAAGGTATTTTAAGGCCAACTTGCTTCACTTAGAAGCAAGAAAATATTGAAATCAAGACATAGGTACAAAAATGGTCAAAGTAAAGCCGCCATTATAATTTTGTAGGTATTCCTGGAAACCATATGGTATACAGGCATGTGACCACGCGGCTTTACCTTGAACATTTTTGACCCAAATAAAATATTGTTCTGTCTTTCTTTCTCATACTCTCTCTCTCTCTCTTTGTTGAGGCAAAGGACGATGTTGTAAAAGACGAATAATGGATACATGTTAAGATTATAGGCTGCAGCACCCTAATCATCTTCATTATCAGCTCTAGCAGTTCGTTGCTGGATAAATTATTCTCAATAGAACGACATCTAATAGTCCTGCACTCTCAGTCAGTTACCACCGTAGGTCAATTTTCCTAGTGTGTTGCCCATGATGGTGTGGGTTCCATTACTTTTTTTCGGTTCAAGTAGGTACAAACTATGACGTCACCAAATGAATTCAATGAGACGAGGTTAACTAAGTACAGTAGGCACTCGGTAATCCGGCACCCATTTTTTTTCGCCAATGCTGCCAATGGATTATTGGAAAAGCCGGATTATTGGATTTCTCTAGGAAATATCAGCTAAGTAGTAAGACATTTTTAACTGGATTTGCAAAGTAAAAAATCTTCATTAGTTTACGTAATAATACCTACTCGTAGAACCGCACCGGATTGCAGAACGACAACGAACAATGCGTGTGCTCTATAATCCGGCACTTTTGTATTAAACCTGCCAGATTACAGAGTAGCAGACCTAAGTTAGGAAACGCGGGACTATTGGATGTGTCGGATTAGTGAGCGCTGGATTACCGAGCGCCTACTGCAATTTTCCTTCTTTCCCGTGATGAAACTTGTCATAAGTGTGTCGGACTCCTGCAAACTAAAACCCCAGGTGTTATTTCTGCTACTATCTATAGAGGTCTGAGGAACAGGGTTTAAGGTTCCTCATTTCCAATAGAAAAGGGAGGATCCTCCGACCGGTCGGGTGTTGTGTCTCCAGTCCGAGTCGCACGTCGAACTTTGCTTGCGCGATGCAGGATTTTGCGTGACGTTAGTATGATGCGTAGTTTGCATGTGGCGTTGTAGATGGCGCTACACTACCGTGGGTTGAGGTGGGATTGGATTATTACATTTACGAAGGCTTTACAAACAACCACCCTCAAACATAAGCTATTGACGTAATAAAATTCAGTAGCAATTGTAACATATACGTCTATCAATCTTTTATCAGTCATCGTCGGTTTTAGGTGAACGAGGGATTCGTGTCAAACTTTTTATTTTATCTTATCGCCCAAAAGGCTTTTGTGTTAGTGTTTGAAGTATTTACGCCTGTGAGTGGCCGCCTACATTACCAGCTGTTATTTGATTATCGTCATGGTTATTTGGTTATTGAACAAACAATCTGATAAAAAAGTTAAAAATATTTTGTCCTTAAACACCATTTGTAAGGTTTTCAGGTATGTCTGAATGTCATAAGGCTGTATCTTTAAAACTATTACAGGTACTCATTTTCAATTGTTAAAAGAAGTTTAATTATAGATTGCTTGTCGGTCTCGTGGTCGCAACCGCTGCTCTTGAGCATGAGAGCTCGATTCCCAGATTGGGCAAAGTGTCAAAGGATTTTTCAATCAGGAATTTCTTCAATCTGGATGTGTGCCCAGTTGATGGTAAAAATATGGCTATTACATGGAACTTAAATATTACTGGCAAAATGTGGGTGTTCTATAGGTTCACCTCTACCTAATTCTTCAAGGAAATACAGGCTTGATCTTATTTTATGAAAGTTTAACTAAAAAAGTTTTGATAGTAGGCAGCACTTGATGCATGAGTCCGACTCACACTTGTCCGAGTATTTGTGGATATAAGCTGGTGCAGTAATTAATCAATCTATCTACATAATTTCTACACGCCCAGCTGAGTTGATCAATCAATCATATTTGCACACAATGTCGTACACCTTACCGACACTCTCGAGAATTACAATCCACTTATCTCCTCCAACGTCGAGCTCTCAAAAATCAGATTGTTTTCGTATCTGTTTTCAATATTCTACTACCCAAGGGATTTCCGCTTCCATCTTCAAGTGTCATTGAGTTTTTATTTATTATTTACATACTATTTCTATTAGTAGTAAGTATGTAAATGAAAAAATTGTGTGGCAGTGTTTCAATCTCAAACGGCTCAAAATATAGCTACCAATAAGGTTGTTATATTATTTGAGAAGAGAAATAAATTATTTGAATTATAATAAATGACACTCAAACGGCGCAAACCGTTTGAGTGTCATTTATTTTCAGCACGATCAGTAACCAAATATTCAGCCAATGACAGGCTAGCATCGTCTTAAAATCCATCACTTTCCATCAGCACCCACAGATTCTTGCGGCTCCTAGCTCAAGTGAAAATGGTATCACCATAATTTATATTCACAGTAAATCTTAGCCAAAGGCGTTGTGTATCATTTCCCGTGTTATTTACTTGTTAAATTGCTTCACTTATGAGCTTATTTCCACGCATTGTTTGTCTAACATGAGAACTGTGAGTGGTTTAGTGGTGTGGAGATAAATTTAAATGATATTCTTACACAAATAGTGCTTGAATTTACCTCGACAGCGCTCTAGCGCTGTTTCAAACAACAGATCTGAATGGAGATCAGAATGAGAATGGTTGCAGGTTTAAAGCTCGTTAAATATTTTGTAATGTCAGGGTTTTCTTTGATAATTAAATGGGTGATCTTCTTAGCACCACAAGCACGCAGGCACACTTTCTGCTTCTATTTTAATTTAACTTTGTTTCTTATTTTATTTTATTTATGTTTAGTGTGTTTTTAGTTTAATTTGTGATTCCCTGAGTGAGTCTCAATAAATACTTTTTCTTTCTTTCAAGATTCAAGAGTAAGTTATTGTTGTTTTTGGACTTAATGCAAATTCAATTAATTTTGAAAAATATTCACGACATGCTAAGTTCATCATGTTCGAAATATAAATATTAGTTAAGTTATTGTGCAAATCATTTTAAAAGTTCCTGCCTGTTTCTAGTATAACCAGCTGAATACCAGCTGACCTCCACAACCCAGTAACTGGGTAATACAATACCCCTTGGTAAGACTGGTTGTTAGGCTTTCGGGCTTCTGACAACCCGTAACGACTGTCAAAGATCCACGAATGAGAGCCTGACGGCCAACGGCTTAACGTTCTTTCCGAGTCACGGAGGAGTCTTGGTATGTAAAGATGGGCATCCATCTATGGACCAATCGCGGCAAGCGTAGCTTAACTTGATGGATCGACCCGTTGTTACTTAGCCACGAGCTCCTTCTAAAAATAAAAAAGTTTATTTGATCTAAAATAGAAGTCTAGACATTATTAATTACCCCTGATTATTTTCAAAGAATGTAATCAAAATACTGCTAGAACAATGGACTAATTTCGTACTATTTAATTATTGACTTAAAGCATTCTTCGACGTCTAGCCCGATCTTATTTCTGGGAAAACCGAAAATTTAAATTTAATGAAATATTCTAAATGTTCTCATATTTTTGTGGTAACGCGAGCGTAAAATGATTAAAATGTGGTACATTACGGCGCCAAGTAGGGTGTGCTCAACTCATTTATTTAATTACATAAAATTTGACGGGGATTTGGTAAAGAAAGAAAGAATAATGTTTAATTGGACACAGTTCGTGAAACACAAAATACAAAATAAAAAAAAGTGAAAATATTATTTTAACAATAATAGTGTGTGCCTCATGGCTGCGCCAAAAAGGTTCATTTCAGCATTAATGCCAGGCAGATGCTGTCTGACGCTGGTTTTCTAATGAACCTATATGTAGGAACAAGTGACGGCGAGTACAAAACAGTTTCAACATACCTAATACATAATTTGTATACTTCTAAATAAATAAATAAACTAGTAATCAAATCTAAATTACAAAAACAAAAATAAAATATATATGAAAACAACAGGAACTGTCCACGCAAAACCTGTTCTCCTGTTCTCTGTTCTGTTGTAGAAGACTTTATGTAACTTTATACTTTTGCTCACCTTACATAATTGAAGAAACATTGAGATATATTTACTTATCCCAATGTTTCCACGGGGCAATTGTGTAACACACATAAAATAGCAATCGATTGCATTGCTTTTCATGTTGAAAGTTCAGTCACGTTCATTGCCTTATTTACGTTGTTGAACAGACGAATTAGGAATTTCCTTCAAAACTCTCGAATTGTGATTAGGGTGTAGGATCAACTTCGTTTAGTATAAGAACCTATTGTGACCACCAATTTACGTTCCATTGATTAGTGATTGTGTCAACAAGCCACTGGCTTGTCAATCAGCTGAACAACTTAAAATAAGAACGTTTGGTGAATGTATTTATAATTTTAGAGAACGGACAGCTATTTTATACATTACCGAATCCAAATTGGGTTTACTGGATTTAACGCGCTGTTGAGGCACAAACACAGCTATAAAAACACTTTATTTAATTAAAAGGATTATCTTCACGGTCCATCGTACACAGCCTTATAATAATATAATGTATATTCATGGTCAAAGCAAACAAAAAACGTGTACCGTTGGGGTACCCCCGTCGGGAACGAATTCCCTTCTTATGTATGATTGATACAAAAACAATTTTTCGCAGCCACCATCTTGGATTTACCTTTTTCGTTTTTATTTCCCCTTTTTCGACTTTAGCACCCTCGAAAACTATGAAAACGACACCCATGACGAAAAATATGAACATTTTCGCAGCCGCCATCTAGGATTTTTTTTTATTGAGTACTGTCACATGTTGGAACGCTTTTTCGCGTGACAATATCTGCCAGTTTATTCCTACCGTAAGCCTCGTTAAAGAACTTCGTTCCAATAATTCTTTACTTTTTTTTTATCAAAGCACTTCATTTAATTCAACAGCCGTCTTTCATCTCATAGTTGATGTAACTGGACGACCCACTTACAAATATAATTCACATTGACACACTTACACGGATGTACGAAAACGTCCGTAATTTCTTAGCTGTCTAATAACGTAAACAATTTTTAAGAGGGTGCACCCTGAAAGCTGGCAACGTCGCAAATAATAACATAACACAACGCCTGTATTTCCCGAAGAGTTAGCCAGAGGTACGTCGTAACTAGCTGCAAAAAAAAAAAAAAATTGTTCTCTAGATGAGTTCTAGACAATGCCAGGATTAGATTTATTTTTTTCAAAATCAAATGTTTCTTGTATCCTTCATTTTTTTTTTTTTTTTTATTATTTGTTGTTATAGCGGCAATAGAAATGCGTAACCTGTGAACTTTGCAACTGTCTACCCATTACAGTTCATGACATACAGCTCGCTAACAGACAGACGCACAGTGGAGGTTTAGCAATAGGGAGCCGTTTGGCATCCTTTGGTACAGAACCCTAAAAAACCATTATATATATTTTTTTGTTTCATTAAGTTGAGATATCCATCAAGTCTGCGGCGTTTTGGTAGCTTATTTAAATTGAGCCTTTTTACTTTTACTTTTAGTTTGATAATTCAGTGATTTGTTTCTAAGATTCATTCATTCACTAAACTGGATAATAATAAAAAATTCAGTTATCTGTCAGATTTACACCCCACACAAATAATGTGTAAATTTTTATGGCTGTTTGTGTAATTGTTTAATCCTTATAATATTGTGTTCACCGTATGCACACAATAATAAATGGCTTAAACACACACATAAAAATTACGATTCATAACAGCTGCTTGTCATATTTAATCTGTAGTCAATTTAAACAAGTCTGCGTTTGAGCCGCCTATGATGGATCCCATTATGTTGAGATAAACTCTTCAACTGTTTTTATATTTAAATGCTTGTTTATAATCTGTCTGCTTGGCTTTTAGGACATTCATCCAGATAAATCATGTTTTAAGTATTTTGGTAAATCCAAATTCGTGTTCTATCTCTGCAGTAAATGCTTTATTTTATTATTTTTAGTTTAACCATTTTAGGTTTGCACTTATACTATTTGTATTCATGTATTCAGTGTGGAAAGCGAGAGAAAAGATGTTCTATTCTCTCGCTTTCTAGCAATCTGTGGGAGCGATTTTGTGAAAAAGTACGGAACCGTATAACAGAAAGCGGAGGGGGGCTATGATTTGACCAATGAGCGCGCGTGGTGCTAGATTTTCCCGTCAGATGGTTCCAACCCATTTTCCGAGAGGTTGGTTGGTACTGTCAGCCCAGATGTCAGATATTACACATCATATGTGACAACTGTAAGGCTGGCTCGGTTTTTTAATAATAATTATAATAATCATCATTTTCCTGCCCTTGTCCCATGTTACTTGGGGTCGGCGCAACACGTTTTCTTTTTCCACTCTATCATGTTGCATAAAGTTTTGGCATATTTTTACAGTCGGCCGCCAGCCTGACACCAACCCTCCTTGGGAATGCAATTGTTGATGGTTTACCCGCCATCGCGCGGGTGACCCAAAGTGCTTTATGGTATGTACCGGATCTTGAGCTTCCTTAGTCGCCTCTTACGACACCCACGGCGCGAGATGGGGTGGTCCTATTCTTTCTATTTTATTTTTAATAATAATTATAATAATACGAACCTATTATTATACCACTGCAGAACAAATACCTCTTCTCATGCAGGGAAGACACGAGCATGATCACCACGCTTGCTCAAGACGGGTTGGCGATATCAGACTTATATTAATTATAAGTCCAGCTTTCCTTTCGTGCATCTTGGACATTACTAACATCGGTGTTTTTCCTTCAAAGATGTCAGTAATGTTCAATGCTAACTCACAAAATACATAATGAATTGAAAAAGTACCTTAAAACCTACAGCCTCGTGCATGAGGCGAGGCCTTTATAATCACATCAGGACATATACGAATAATACATTACGATGTAATAACGAAACCGCTTTTCATTACCAGTCTGTCAACTCATCGGATATGCATTTCATTACTCTGTCGCTCATATCATTCATAGCCACGAATCTCATTTGTCATTACCGTGACCCCAGCATATATGCATTGACATTTTCAGATGAATACATTTATATTGATCAAAAAGTTCACTCAGTATCATGTTTGGTTACCTACTAGGTATTTTGACTTTCATAGTCAAATGTAATCTCTATGATAAGCTAATTTTATGGTCAGGGGTCAAATAAATATTTACGGGTCTTCTGCGAGTTTCGGTGGTTTCTATGCTAATATTATTGATGGAAAAAGTCAAATATTCCAATTTTCTCTTTGATCATTGCCTTTTTTTAAGGCTACCCATTTGCTGGGAGAACCAGTCTTGATCTTATTAATACAGATAGATGTAAGTATGACCAGGTCAGTTCATAGTGATATCGTTCTGTCCATAGATATATAATATAAATAATACATACAAATCGTAATTGATTTGCCATTGATTAAGGTCTGACTTCAGCACGCGTAGCATGACGCTTTCTATTTCTACGAAGAATAGACACAGCTCTTTCTATACAAACTGACATTTCGTTTCTCCATTTTTGACATCGTACCGTAGAAATCTTTCTACAATCTGTCATTTTGTCTTACGTTTCTAATAATCTTTGTCTAGGTCCTTTTTTATGTAGACTATTTCAGAAGAAAGTTTTCTATCCCAAACTGTCAAAATCACACTGACAACTGACTGTTGTCTAAGGTAATAATTGATTTTGTAATCGTCATGCGACAGTAGAAAACTTTCTACTCGACGTCCACAAAGTATATACGGTTATCTACAAAATCATGATTTTACAGAAGAACGTTTTGAATGCAAAATTGGGATAATTAATAGAAGAACAAAGCTATCTTCTATTCTACATCATTTAGTTAATAGGGCATTACCAAGGAAATGGTTAAGGCTAATATTACTGTAATATTTTTGTTCCAAAACACAGTATTTCGTCATTTTAAGAATAAATGTTGTGTGTGTGTGTTCAAACAGAAAAAAAGTCCTATGACAAAACAAAGAATTCTGAGTCCAATTATGTCAAAGAGTGAATTTCGTAAAAAGTGCAGTTGACTCTTTCTACTTTGCTGCCGTCGTACTGTCTACACGGAACGTCATTTTTGTCTACTCTTCCGTCGACAAAAAGTTGCTCATGCTACGCGTCCAGTTATTGAGAAAGAAAACAGATTTAGTCATTTGACTTTACTTGTGCGTTCGGTACGAAAGAAGTTGTCTCTATCCCATATCTTGGTATTGTTCTAGCTCCTAAAGCAAAATAGGTTAAACGAAATGATTTGGCTTTTTATTTTTGAAGACTTAGTACATTCAAGTCTTCAAAAATCTACGACACTTAGGATATACATGTCAGAAATACGTTACTGAGTTGACTAATAGGGACGCCAGCGCCAACTAACGGCGGCGCTCGACAGAGTTTACAACATGACGCTCGGACCGGCCGCCGGACCCGCTCAGCAGGGCAGACTGGATGGGTGGCGGTCAACCGGCGATGACGTTTAGAAACTGTCCCGCGTTTCGAATAGTTGTGTCGTGTACCTACAGTGTGTGAAATGCTAGTGTGAGTAATGTTATTGTAAATTATAATTTGATCTAAACTGCAACGGTTTTTCTATTGCGCAATAACCAAGACTACCCAAAATATGCCTGATAATGAAAGAGACACACACCCTCCTCTAACATACATATATATGTCGAATATAAAATTCTACCAATAGTCTTTGAAATAGGAATGGGCTTAAAAAGCTGGCAACCCGTTTTAACAAAATAGTGCCTAGCAGCTGACGTCAAACGGCACTAGATCAGCACAAAGTTAGTCACTACTGTGATTAGTAACGACGAAGTTTGATTAAACTAGAAGCCGACCCCAAAATACTAAGTAACAAGAGATAACGAAGGCTGGTAGATGACATAGGGTGGTAGGTACCATTAGTCCTCAACTTTAATTTAAATCACGTCTTGTTGATATTTAATCAAAATAAACGCAAGAAAATGTCCATAGTTAATTTATGTAAGGTCAGGAAAATGTATTGTTTAACAAATTAAGACACTATTTCAATTTGCTGTGTTATATCCATTTCATACAACTGTCATATGCGGACATTTTAAGAGCGCTTATCCTAAAAGTAGGCAACATCGCAAATAGCTGTCAAATATTTACCTGTTTTGATTGATTTGGCAATATTACTGTATGGAAATATGAAATGTGGCTAACTAGTGAACTAAAATATTGATTATAAAAGGCAATAATTAATATCGTAACACCGAATTTTTAGTTTTAGATGTAAAAAAAAGTATTTGGAAACTTTCGAAATGCCTATTTTAAACCTAAAACGGTTACAACATTAAATTCAGTGTTATAATTGCAATTCATTATTATTGTTCTAGTTCGCTAGTTAGCCACATTCCATATTGACATACAGTAATATTGCCAAATTAATCAATACAGCGAAATATTTGTCATCTATTTGCGACGTCTCCCACTTTCAGAATAAACGCTCTTAAGGTGGTAGTAAATTTAAAAAACTATTAATTTCCCCTACATTACGTATTAATTGAGCTACCCGTAATTATTAAAAAACCATAACTCAACCGCTTTCCAATTATAATTTATCGATATTGTTATGAAAATAACTTTATTTATTTTTATTATCTATATTGAGTACAAAACGCTGGCGAATTTCCAAGGAGCCACATCTGTGATCAATACCAACATAATATGTTTAAATGAAGCTAACTGATTGACACACGTTACATAAAATATACCGACGATTTTTACGACTGAAATAATTAATGATGACGAGTAGATCGGTAAATATATGTATTTATTCAAATCGACTAAACGGCTTGTTAAATTGACGTTTACCAACGAATGTAACGATAGGAATACCGAGAGATATTTACAATCGGAGGAAACACCTAAATTCGTTCAAAAATTCCGAGGTCGGGGTAAGCTAGTCCTTGTATTAAATCATCTTGTTTCATCATTTCATTCATTCATTTCCCCCTGATTTCTTACGAGCCATAGATGCATATCTTTTAATCTTAAGTCAACTAAAGAACCACTAAACAAATTAAGATAATATTATCGTCGAAAAAGTTAGAAAATTTGGTAACGAATGACATCAGTAACAAGGCAAATTATCTATTAGAGTTCGATGCAAATTTAATGGCGGCTCGAAAGTGCGCTACTCGCTGCGCAGTACCCCACCCCTCACCCCCGCTGACCCATGAATTCGGTACTGCGCTGCGTAGCGACTCACCTCATGCTCCGACCCGCCATTAAGTTTGAATCAGGGTGTACCATCCATTTTACTCCATAAATTAATTTTCCTTCCTGTATTATGTCCAAGAAATTATCCGATATCCGTTGTTAATTTTATTCACTAAATAAACCAGTCATAATGTTAAAAGTCGCTAGACTTTTTTTAGCACACTTTTGTCAATAAATATTTTCTCACCATATTTCATAACCTCCTTTCATCTCTGATAGACTTTTGATCTACGTTTTATCAAGCGTTATGCCAGCCCATGCCCGATATGCCAGCGCTTGTTGGCGCCGACAAGTACGAATAATCAGATATTAACTTGTCAACGCTTATCGGCGCCTGTTCGCGCTGATTTGACAAAAATAATGAAAACCTGCTGCGCTGGCAACCAAGTGGTACTGGCATATCGGCGCCTGTTACCAATGTTATGCCAGCTAATGCGACCTTAGCCACATATTTGAAGAAATCATGATTCACTAGGTTTATAATGTAATTCATTATAATTAAATACCTTTGAAATTAACGCTATACTCATAAAATGAAATACTTGGTATACTCGTACTTCAAACGTTTTTCAATATAAATTAACGAATGTTTAAATAACGACAATATTTATGAGAAAATAAAACCCAACGTATTTTTTTAAGCCGCAAAAATGCGGACGTACAGCTTTATAGGTCAGAAATGTTTAGCCCAGCTATTATCTTCAGTTCCATCTGAAAAGAAAATGAGAATGACAGAAACGATTTATTGGGCTTTTATAGATGTCACGACTTCGTGAATAAAGAAGAATAATGGGCAAATCGTTTCACAGATTATTATGAATTGTCTGAACGTCCTTTAAAGACTGTGGGACAGACAGTCTGTGTTTTATTCATCTTCTTATAAACTTACACATAAACAAATATCCAAAAAAACACTTTTCACGTGACCTTTGCCAGCCCTCCATATACTTATGTCTATTAGGTATTCTTGTCATATGTGGCCGGCTGCGACTTAAGGCTTGTGCAGACCAGCGCGACTTGTCGCGCGACGCGACACCGGTTATTGTTATACTTTGAAGTTTTCTTAGAAATTGTATTGTCCGTGTCGCGTCGCGCGACAAGTCGCGCTGGTCTGCACAAGCCTTTACGAGTTGTAAGCCGTAGGTTCGAACTCAAACAGGCGCTTTACTTCCCTCCGTATCAAAACATCCTAAAAGCAAATAGTCCTACTGGTAAAACGACCCATAATCAAAAGACTCTTTAGCAAAATGTCATATTAGCAAATCTTCCTATGAGCTAATGTTCCTATTAGCAGAACGTCCTACCTGTAAAGTACAGTAACACTGAAAAATTACTATCGGTTTTTACCCGACTGAACCGAAGCCAAAAAAGGAGGGTTGAATATTGGTACATTCCAACTACAAACTCACATTTGCAGCCGGAATGTATGGGAGAATATGTTTTTCAACTACAATGTTAAATTTGTTCTTGGGATAAATTCATCCCAACTACGGAATCACTTGACCGGTTTTTTAAAGTAAGTTATAGTTTTTAAAGTTTGTTGTCTCGAGAAGAAGATATATAATATTATTCCTTTAAAAATCTCATATGTATGTGTGGTAATACTATACCATTTCCGTTCTTTTGTTTTTAGGACTATTTGCTCATGCGCTCATGCACGATTTGCTTATAGGACATTTTGCTAAAGTGTCGTTTTGATTATGGGTCGTTTTGCTAGTAGGACTATTTGCTTTTAGGACGTTTTGATACGGAGGGGTTTTCATTATAAACAGCAATGTAATTTGAGACTGGCTTTTTCTACAGATGACAAGATTGGTTTCTTTATCCCTTGCTGTTCCAACTACTGTTATTTACAAACAAATAAAAATTAATTGCCTAGCTACTGAACTGATCATATTATGAAACAAACAGCCCGTCAATTTGAAAAACAATTAGTGTCCATTACTTAGGCATTATAAACAAACTGTTCAACTTAGACTAAGCTAGGCTGATCTGTTTGGATAATCCTTCCAATTTGTATGAAAGTTAGTTTGTATTGTTTAGATAGATACTATAGATAGTAAACGATAGAGCTTAACCCCGTGTGCAAACATAACCCTAGATGATCATTTATAGAGCATTAATTTTCATGCCGACATCAGTGAGAAGAATCTAGTTTATAAATAAATGATCTCAAAACATCAGCTTAGGTAATATCAGTAAGAATGACTAATGCTTCAATGTGATGCTTACAAAAACAATTTCACAATACACATAAAACAAGATATTTTTATTTGAAGTATTTTTTTTAGTTTGTTCATCGATTCAACAGACATATTTATGGCAGAACTCATTTTAGAATCCACGTTTTATAGTTTCCACTTCAGCATTCCGATTTTATAGACATAAGTTTTTTTACAGCCAATCAAAACACTTACCGAGTGCGAAATATATCTCGGAAAATTTAAGACATAAAATACCCTACGGACCGATATTAATACTTTATGAACAATAACTTTGAACATGTGAAGCATTCTTTAATATCTATCATATTTTTTAGTGTTGAAAAGTAAGGTATCTAGAATACCCTTGGGATTACTTTGTTCTTAAGAACTGTTGACGAGATCTAGGCATTGAGTTTAACTAAATAAAAGCATCCATAATAAATAATATGTTCAAAACAATGACTGAAGATGTCGATAACTGTCTAAAAAGTTTCACTTGAACAAATACAATAAATATTGTCTCTCTTGTTTCAGATTACAATCATCAATCAAGAATGATCGACCGGATATAGAAAACAATGCTCAAATATCATATTGTGTTTGCTTTCGGAGATAACAAACAAGCATATAAGTTGTCAATAACAGTATGAGACAAAGTGTGCTTCACATAGAGATAAATAAGATAAAATATACCAAATATGATAAAACCAAACCTAAATTGTTTATGATGACAAGTTAATAACAAGAAGGAATTATGCCGACCAACCTATGGACAACCGACACTCCAATTGACAATGACACATTCAGCGCAATCAACGATGAATTCCAAAACAATACAAGGACTGACCCAATTGAGGATAAAGCGATTCAAGCAGCTTTCTGTACAGCGTACACCATTATTTTCGTAGTTGGAATCTTCGGGAATGCTCTAGTATGTTACGCAGTGATCAGGAACCGAGCTATGCAAACCGTCACTAATCTCTTCATCACGAACCTCGCATTATCCGACATCCTACTCTGCGTGTTTGCTGTACCATTTACACCACTTTACACTTTCCTCGGTAGATGGGTGTTCGGAGGCCCTCTGTGCCATATTATGCCTTATGCACAAGGATGCAGCGTTTATATTTCCACGTTAACTTTAACTTCGATAGCTATAGATAGATTCTTCGTCATCATCTATCCTTTCAAACCTCGCATGAAGATCCAGACCTGTATCTGCCTTATTGTTTTTATTTGGGTGTTCTCTCTATCTGTGACCTTCCCCTATGGCTACTACATGGCCCTCCAAGAAGTCTACTGCGCGGAAAAATGGCCTTCAGATCAAATACGTAAGGCGTTTGGCGCCGTGACCACTATTATGCAGTTTGTGGTTCCCTTCATTGTAATGGCTTTTTGCTATACATGTGTTAGTGTAAAATTGAATGATAGATTAAAATCAAGGCCTGGAAGTAAGAACAGTAAGAAGGAAGACGCAGAAAGAGAAAGGAAGAGGCGAACAAACAGAATGTTGATAGCAATGGTGGCCATATTTGGGTTGTCGTGGCTGCCTTTGAACTTAATAAATATAAGTAGTGACTTTTATTCGTTGGCAGAAGACTGGAGATATTACATGGTGTTATTTTTCGTTGCGCACTTCATCGCTATGTCTTCAACTTGTTACAACCCGTTCCTGTACGCGTGGTTGAACGAGAACTTCAGAAAGGAGTTCATGCAGATACTGCCGTGCTTAGGAGCGTTGGTCACTAAGAGGTCTAAGAGGAAGTTCAACCAGTCAGAGCGGACAGGTATGTTTCGATCAGAGAAAACTTGCAATGGTAACGATACCGTGCAAGAGTCCCTTTTGACCTCCACAGTTAGTAAAATACCCTCAGTTAGATATAAAATAGAATTCAATGATAAATTAAAGGTGTATGAAGATGACGGCGTTGAAAATATAAGTCCTGATGAGAAGCCAGAGGACAACCCGAGTCCTAACGAAGACTGTGTTAATATGTATATGTTTGTAGATAAAACTGTAAATACTTCGGATAAGGAGCCTATCGTGTCTGCGCTGTAGATATAGTGGTAAGTTGAAACGTCATTAAGATAAACAAATATTTTAAAAACGCTTTCAATAATTAACCGACGCGTTAACATAAATGGGTATTTAAAATTAAACTCTATGTGCTTCCATGCCAACAAATAGTCACTAATAGGACAACATTTTGCTGGTACTTGATAGGATTAATAATGCTTTGATCTGGAATTAATGCTGGCAACGTTTATTAGTTAACCAATATCGATTTAGTAAACTGCTCGATGAAATAGCAGCATCCATTAGATACTTAATTGAAATTCTAAACAGTTTTGATAATTGCAGCACTAATAGAAATTCAAGTAGAAATAAATGGAGATAAACAAAATTAATTTTGTAAAATAGAATAGTATCATTATAGTTTTAATCTTTTACCATTATTTCGATGAGAACTTTGAACAATAGCTGTTATTTATAAAAGAGAAAGCAATTAGTTGTGTCAAAAAAATGGCAACTTTAAAAATATATAATAAAATAAATAGATTGTAAAGATAATTTACTACGACACGCTCTAGCAAATAACAGCTTGATAATGAAACAGAAACTGAACAGAAAATAACAGCCCGAAAATAGCACACCGAAACCTAGTTTTCAACTTTTATTAAACCAACTGCTCGCTGATATACCTACACAAACTTGAGCTAAAAAGGTACGTTTGATTATAATGGGCACTAAAATACATACACACGTTAGAGACTTGAATTCAATTGAATCATTTGGCGCAAATTGTTTTCCATGTTCCTGCATTTTCATTTTATATTTCAATATTTTGCAGCTTCACAGTCTCTTGCTCTCGGTTATTCAAGTTTTATGGTTGAATGAAGAATGAATAGTTTTTGAACAAAATGTAATAATATCTAAGCTCTAAACTAAACAACTTAATATTTTTGCTAACAGAATATTTCGTCGAGAACTCAATTTTGAAAACGCTCGTTATGAATTTCCCGAAACTCTCACACGACAAATTCGCGGATGACTTCTGCAAGATCGTATTTTTGTAACTTATACAGACGTGTCCCAATTTGAAAGTAATCGTGAACACACGTGACAGCTGTCAATTTAGGTGATTTTACGCGATATATGCGAATAAAAATTATGAAAATAACTACCTGATGATGTAACCAATAGTGACACCATGTATACATTTAAAAAAACCCTAGAAGAACACGTTAGAAAACAACCCTAACAATACCGATTGTCACCTTTATCTCTTAATTCTCATAGTGTGAACACAGAGAATCGCACTTACTTTTATTTTTTTATCTTACTTTTCTCAATATGTTAAGTGAACTGTAATGTTCTTTTTTTTGAGAAATAAATGTCTTTAAACCGAAAATGGAAAAATGTTGTAGGAAACACTGCACGTATTTTGGTTGGCAATATTTTAAGGCATAATTTATTTGTAAAAAAACTTCTATAATTTAAAAAAACATTTTTATCAGTCGAGAATACGGGCAACTAGGTTTGAAATTAAAGGATTCACTGGAATACCTACAATAGTTACACCTTGAGTATTTGAATGTGTGATTCTGATTCATGTAAAAGATTCGAGAATAGACTCCAGGATAAATCCAATAAAAATGTATCGAACATTCCAAAGGCAACTGTCAGATACAGGCAAAAACGTTTATTGAGTAGTAAAATGTGCGTAAAATGTATTTTTATTTACGATCCGAATATTTTTAGATTTTATTTAGTTACTTTCAACAATACGAGTTACGACTTTCAAAATACATTACAATAAAAAGTAGCCCAACTATTCAATTCCGATTGAGTCATCGTCAGTTTATTGAGCCTGAACCCAGCACACCAGTTCATTGATTTTAGAATTTACTCAATTAGGCAATTGTACGTCTTCTGTTTTTCAATGCAGATTTTTATGACTTTCCTTTCCACAAATTCAATCTGTTGAATACAACGCCAGATTGTACTTATTGCTAAAAATTTAAATCGCAGCTAAGTAGGTACAATCCTGAAAGCTTTAAATCTTATTTAAAAAATCCTTTCAAATTACTTCGTTTCCTGTTCAAGCAAAAGATAATACACATACTGCATAGGTATTTTGTACGTATAGCGTCGAAATTACGTTTTTTTTTTTTGACAATGATCGTGCTCTTGACCTCGATCTCGCCGTATGGAAAGCGATGGATGAAGTCTATATTGGAACGAGCTCGCCCAGAAGATGCCTGTTCACGCTTCGTTGACAGACGGGTTATTATGTGGAAGGGAAATTGGAAAGGACGTTTATCAAATACACGCTTTTCACACGCCAGAACTGGTGCTGAGTAATGACTCGTATATTTTGAAGCAAAGCGAAGCCGTCCACAAGTAAGCAACGATTCTCATCGGTGTGGAGCACCAAGCTTAAAATTGTCAGTCATGCATGCCGTGAAGTAGATAGCGCAATATGCAGCCAGGCTGTCGCAAACTCGCTGAAGCGCCTGCATGTTGTATGCACTGTTTTGTAGGCCAGACCACGGAGATAGAAATATTATTTCAAATTGAAGGGAACTGGGCGAGTCACATAGTGGTGCGATTTAAACCAAGTCGGAATTAATCATTAATTTTTACTATAACACCCTGAAACTGTAGGCTGTATAAAGTATAGGTTTATATATTTTTCTATGATCAGCATGGATACTAGACAAAATAAATGAGAAAAACATTGCACAATTTTTTTTTTTTTAAATATCGCCGCATTATGCTGAGATAGGAGCCTTTTTGGCGTCGCATGGTCGCACAGGTCGTTATTATTCTGTTAGTTTTTAATTGCTCCTTTTTTTGTTTTTTATTTTATAATTTTTTGTTATTACTTACTGTTTGTATTTCCTGTGCGTGTCCCAAATAAAATATTTTTCATTTCTTTCTTTCAAAATGTCAATTTGTGGGAATGCATTTTGTCATTTAATGCCATTTAATTTTGCCGGGATCCACTTTTGGGTCATTTTCTTTACCAGATATTTAACTTTTGATACGATATTACTCAGTTTCTTACCGCTTACCGCCTTCCAGCTGAACTTTGTAATCGAGTTTTACCCATTTTCTGTCATCGGTTTACAAGTGGGCCACAATTTTGAAAGCACGTGTAGGTCTGTTCGGTTCTGACATCTATTGCAGCCCTTGCAATTCATGAGCGTGAAATCAAATTTAATTGTTTATTCTATAAATAGGATATGGGAATCACTTTCACATTTTATTTCACGTCATACAAAAAAGAAGCTAGGTGGAGTCCACATTTCCTATCTGACTACCTGAAAAGAAATGGCGAAAAAAACTCAGGCGTAAAAGTCTCTTCTAAAGTCCAGACATAATCTTGGTCAGATCATTTGTGAGAACAACGTAGTTATTAGTATGTCATGTGACTGTTATGCTATTGTCAAAAGCTTATCAATATCAATATTGCAGGGTATTCAGGGTGAAAATGTAGTCACTGTACAAAAAAGTTATTTCAAATTATATTGTATCTACCCTATTTATTCAATATCCAATGTAACTGCATTGTATCTTTCCAAATAATATTGCACCTATCCATCTCACTCGAGTTGCAATGCGATAAATGAATCAATGCACAATGTAAACTGCACACAACTTTTTACATAAATCCTATTATTTTTCCGCCATTCCAGGATGCGATTCGGAATTGTAGTACATTTGTACAGCATACAGTCAGCGGAATAAATTGTACAGATTTTATGTATGTGCATTTATCTGTACTTCAATCGGGAATGCACAGTTCGTTTAATCAACACGTTGTAATATATTCCGCTATTGTAATATACAGAGCGAATTTTTGAGATGAAACTTCCGAAGTCCTATCACGGAAAGAAAAACTACGGGAAATAAGGAAAACAAAAAACAATATTAAATTATTCTATTCTGATGAAAGTTGCATTAATGGCATGAAGAGCACTCAGTTCTCCCCAAACATAAAGTAAAAAGTTCGTCAGAATTATTTATTTTTATTTTTTATTTTAAAAACTAATAGGATTTCTCATTTGACGTAACTCTTAAAAATTCAAAGACGGAAAATAACAAGGAGTGAAAAAACGAATCATAGAAGAACTTCATAAAAATATAATGATAGATATTTTGATTATGTTCAAAGGGGAATGATCGAGATTTTTGTTTTGATCTCGCTTCTTTTATGGCGCGCACCCATCACACGATGAGCTAGCGCTATAACTTTTATTTTTATAAGCTGGATTTGTTTATTTAGCTCACGTTTGTACAGATTTAGATCATTCCGCTTCATTGCCCATAAAACATTGTATCCATGTGTTTTACATGTTGGTTTTATAAAATGAGTCGCGACTTTTATATATTACCAACAAACTGAAGTAACCTTTGTACGTTTGTTATTTAGATTTATCTTTAAATAGGTCCTTCTTTTTGTTTCTGTTTTAAGACTGTTGTTCAGTTTGCTTTTCCGTTGGTAAAATAGGGATACTCGTAAATCCAGAAAAAAATCGTAAATTATTCTATTCTTTCTTTTACGTGTGGTGACTAACCTGGTGTCAGATATTTATGCTGAGTAATTGTCAAATAACTTATCCCGCTCTGGGCGGAGCGGGAGGGCGCGTCAGACTCTTAATGACTAAAACCCACCCGTGTTCCTTCAGTTGCCTGTACGTCGCCAGGGGCCACGATATCCCTTTTGGACATTCCCGCGACCCCGGCAGGCATCGGTCCTAGCAGACCCCGTCAGTTGTGCTGACATCTCCGTGAGGCGCGCGTGGAACACAACGCGCCGTAGACCCTGGCCTGGTCCTTATCGGACGGCGAGCTACCCATTGCTCACCGTCCGCAAGCCCGCGCCTACGGTGGCCGGGAATTCACATGCCATTGAGAATTATCTCTCAGGCATGGCCGTTTTCCTCACGATGTTTTCCTTCAACGTTTATGAAGCAAGTGATAATTATACAATACGCATATGAATCCAAAAAGTCAGAGGTGCGTGCCGTGGGTTCGAACTCAAGACCTATCACTTGGCAGTCCGACGGTCACACCACTAGGCTATTATTATTTTGTAAATTCACTTTTTTTTTAATGAAGTGAATTTGTGAATATTTTGACGTTAAGGTTTTTGACAATACACATTACGACATTTATATCCTTCATTGTATGATATGTGAGAGATTTGTATTTAATTCATAAATTTTTTAGACTGATTTGTTCCTACCTATTAAATTCTGACTAGTCAAGCAATCTGCCTAGTCTTTTCCCAACTATGTTGGGGTCGGCTTCCAGTCTAACCGGATGCAGCTGAATACCAGTATTTTACATGGAGCGACTGCCTATCTGACCTCCACAACCCAGTAACTGGGTCATACGATACCCTTTGGTAAGACTGGTTATCAGACTTTCGGGCTTCTGACGACCCGTAACGACTGTCAAAGATCCCCGAATGACAGCCGGGACCAACAGCTTCACGTGCTTTCCGAGGCACGGAGGAGTCTCGGTATGTAAAGATGGTCACCCATCCACCGACCAACCCCGGCAAGCGTAGCTTTTAAAATAATCCAACTTATATGTATACCTACATTATCAGCAAATAAATGATTTTTTTCTTTCTTAATGCACATTCAAAACGTGATTTATGTAATTACTCACATTTGAGCACTATTTACTTTTGCACAATGTACCCACTATTAAAATTATGTATCAAAGCAATATTTCTCTTATTCACAAACTATTTTAGCACTATTCTTATTAACTTCCAGTTGCAGATTATCAAATGTTCACGTAGCTGGTAAATATATTTTTGGAATGGATTTTGCACAGTATATTTCGTACCTTTGGAATTTCAAATCTTGTGCACTAAACGTTTGAAAAATAACCGCTAATATCTATTATGTATAGAGAGTGTAAGGGACAGCCCTCCGCAGACTGATGGGGTGATTTCAGTATATAATTTTAAGATGACCGTACATGAAATTATTTCGGGAATGTTATAGGTTTGTTTTGTTATAATCCAATATACCTGATTTGTTTTATTACCTCACACGCAATGCATTTTTACCAAGGCAAAACCCACGTAGCGATCGGCAGCGCAGCGAGCTTTCGGCCGCACTCCCCGCCGACGGGGTGGCGAGAACAGCTGATTTCACACGTCGTTCGTTAGGGTATTTCAACATACTGCTGGTTTTTTTTACATAAATGGAGTGCTGAGTACAGATAATGTAATTTTACATGAAAATAAAGGAATAGTTACAGAAAAAACGATAATAAAAATGAAAATGTTCCTGCGAACATTTCCGGAGGAATACGCGTATGATTCAGAATAAACGGCTGAATGCATCCTGTTAGTTTGCGGAGGACTGTCCCTTACACCCTGTATATACACATTATAAATTAAAGTCGTTTTTCGTGTCTGTTCGTGTGTCCTTGTTGTTCTTCTAAACTCGGTAACGGATTTTTATACGGTTTTCGCCACCATTGATACTCCATTTGTTTTAACATTAGACAAATAACGGTTATTACCCTTTCGTTATTTCGAAACAGACATAATAAGCTAAATACACAGACAATGTAATCCATTTACCATTTACAATTAAAAAATAACTTTGATCTTTTGCTTTATAAGTTTTTATTTTTTTTGTTACAGGTAATACATTGCAGTGACCTCCTTTCGAATGAAAAAAATATATAAAGCAGTGTTTAACATTCGTGTTTTGACATTATAAAGAACTGTTTAGTGTAGTTTAAAAGTATGAAAGAAGAACTTTTATATTTTCACGAAATAAGTGTGAGGATTGATGTTTTGATATTCATTCTCATTGTATTTAATTTATTATATACCTATCAATAGCTGTTACTGTGTTCAGGATCATGTTTGTGTGAACTTTCATTGAAAATGCTGTAAAAACTATTAGATAAACCCTTCTTATTCATATGAAATATATTAACTAAAAACAAATTACATATGTAAAAAAAAAAAAAACTTTACTAAAGATTGTATGTAAATAGAGAAAGTAAGTATACGAAAAATGTACAGAATAGCCAAAAAATAATGTCTAGTGTAAATAAATTTTATCATAACTAAGAATAAAAGTATTTACGTCAATTATGTAGTTCGATTATGAACTTTGAGCCCATTGATGAAGGTACTTTTTTCTATAAATGTATAGTCATTAGTCATAGAAAGTTTTAAGTAGCGCTGTGTTACGCTAAAATTATTTTTGTAATATAAAAATATGGAAATTAAAATGTAAATAAAATGCAAAATGCCTTGTAATTAATGTCAATGGATGAAATACGTGCAATTCGCTGTCGTTATATTAATAAAGTGTACCAAAGACATTGTTTGTTAGATTTATTTAACCCTTAATTATTACCTAACCCTATAGAGCCTGAAATATTTTTAAGAAAATAAACTGGTTCTTTGAAAACACTGAAGAAAATTAAACGTGTAAATTGCTTCGAAAAGATGAAAATTTCTCATAATTATTATGCAAAGCTATGCAGATTGCAGAGCACGTTTTAATATGGCGAAGATACTGGTCTTAATGGTCTGTAGGTGGTGTAGGCACCTAATACATAGTTGAGATCTTGTTAAACTCTAGCGTGCATTCTGAAAGTGGGCAACGTCGCAAATAGCTGTCAAATATTTCGCTTTTTTTATTAATTTGGCAATATTACTGTATGGAAATATGAAATATCGCTAACTAGTGAACTAAATAAAATTTTGGTTACGAAATGGAATACATATCGTAACGAATATTTAGTTTTAGATGTTAAAAAATGAACTTTTTACACCTGAAACGGTTAGAACATCAAATTCAGTGTTATATAATTGCAATTCATTGTTAATATTTTAGGTCAATAGATACCGATATTTCATATTTCCATACAGTAATATTGCCAAATATTAGTCAAAACAGGTAAATATTTGACAGCTATTTGCAACGTTGCTAACTTTCAGAAAGAATGCTCTTAAGGTGATTTCTTCAATGTAACCCGCAAAATTCAACATATTTTACGGTTTTTTTTGCTTTCAAAGCAAGAGTGAACAGGCACACATCTTCTGGGCACGCTCGTTCCATAATAGACCTCATCCATCGCTTTCCATCAGGAGAGATCGAGGTTAGAAACGGGTCCAGCTTGCAAAAAAACAAAAAAAAAATTGCTTCCCAGGGTTTCGTCATAAGACATGCTAAAGCAGAGTCTTGATCAGTTCTCAATTCAGAATCCCCGGGTGTCGTCAAACAGATTCTAATGAAAATCTAACAAGGTAGGTATGTTGAATATTTTACGTGAGTTTAAAACAAATCCCGCCTACATGTTAATTTCGAGACAAATCCTTTGAAAAATACAAAACACAAAGGAAACTCCTAATGAATTAGAAAACTTTTACCAATAATGTCGAAGTATATTAGGTACAGATAAAGGAAAAGACATCAAAGAATTTTGGATTATGTGTTTTGTTTTGTTACATTAAAATTATTTAAATAATGCGTAAGATATTTCAAATAATGTTCCGGATATTAGCGTATTAAACTGTTATTTAGAGATTGTTACGTAGCGTCAGGGAAATTAATTGTTTAGCAAATTGACACCCTACATCAATACGTATACCGTGTTAATGCCATTTCATACAACTGTCAAAGAATGACGGTTATAATTTGAATATAGATACGTACAATTTACAGTATAAGAACAGATGAATACACATGGTTCATTTGAGGTATGAAGCTACAAGTACGCGGCGGGCTCGACTTGTTGGGCCAATTCAGTAAGTGTAACGTAGTCAGAAGATCTAAGAGTTACGCGATAGAAAGAATGCTCATATTCTTTCCCTTTTGTATAATGTCCTCTTTTCCCCTTCCACCCCTCTGTATCTCAAGAAACGTTTCCAGTTTCTATGTGACTCTCACACGAAATTATTAAGATCATCAGATAACTTGAAGCTTAAAATGCCAATGCATTCCTCCACTTTCCTTGACAAATTCTTTACTGTCCAGGCTGCTCGTTTGTGGAATGCATTACCAGTTCCAATAAAGCGCGCGCAATCGTTGCCTGTGTTTAAAAGACTCGTGAAAGAACATTACTTGTCGTTATGATTTTGTTCTTATCGTTAGCTGTAATAATATTCGTCATTTATTTTCGTTGCTTATATAGTTAGTATGTATGTATCTATGTATCTATTATATAGCACTTATCTGTGTATCCATTATAATATATTGTACTTATATACCTTTTATTTGCACCAAAGACAGCCCCATTTTATGTCCAGAGAATCACTGTCCATTCCAAGGTTGCCTGGAAGAGATCGCAGTAAGCGATAAGGCCGCCAATTGTATATTTTGTAGTGTATTACTTTTTCTTTATGTATTTATAATCTGGTGTACAATAAAGTATATATAAATAAATAAATAAATAAAGAGAGGCAACATCTAGGTGAATATTATAACTGTAGGTAATTAGCGCTGTGCAATCTGAATTGCACTTAATTGTGTCGTAACATGAGTCGCTTTTTATTTAAATGATTTTGCGGAGTGAACTATCTGTATTAATCTGTGTTATAAGTTGGTAGTCAATTTGCTTAACAATTAATTTCCCTAACTTAGAGAATATGGTCGTGCGACAGCCATCACTATTAACTACTGTCGAACAACGCAGCGATTTAATATATGTCAGTTACCAAAGATGACGACCGTTAAAGAAGTTTCTAAGGAAGCAAGGAAACCAGGAAATAAACTACATACAATATTCAAAGGAAAAGAAAAACGTTTCCAGAAATCCTGATACATCGGAAGTCACCTCCCACCAACAACCACTTAACTGTCGTAAAAGCCATAAATATTCTACGTTTAGAGCTCTTGCCCAGTAAAGTTTGTTTGCAAGAGAAACGTCTGTCGAAGGAATATTACATCCAGTAGCCCAGTCAACCTAGTTCTCACTAGGGATGCGACACCGCTAAAGTTATTCGATTCAGGTATTCAGTATCGTATATTTGAATGTGGAAGTTTGAAGTTCTGGAATATATGACAAGTGTGACATTTGTTGAATATTGGATTTCGAATAAAATACGTATATCGGAAGTTGGTAAAATATGTGTATAAAACACATTTTATAGTTTTTTGATGATATTGGCATTGATAGTGGATAAAGTTTATAAAATATACAGCGTGTATCAACGATTTGTGGTCGTATACAGGCCATAAACCTTATGTACTCCAATCAAAAAAAATCTGCTAGAAAATAATCAGCTGGCCCATACACAACTTCAATGCCTACTCGACCCATCTGCACTGGGAGATCCTCTCACACAGATTAATTACCATGCCTCCTCCGAAAACAGAGTTTGAGTATTAAATCTTAAAGATAATTTATTAACAAATTATTTTTACCTTTGATTGGAGAATCTTAATAATCTTAATCTTTTCTACTTTACTACTTTCTTTGTTTGCTTCTTTTATTTTTGTTAACTGTAGTTAACAAAAATAAAAGAAGAAAATAAGATTCAAAATTAAAAGTTACTATTGAAAAGTGTGGTGAAGTGTGTTGTGGTGTGTTGAAGTGTGGTGTGGTGTGGTGTGGTGAAGTGTGGTGTGGTGTGGTGAAATGTGGTGTGGTGTGGTGAAGTGTGGTGTAGTGTGGTGAAGTGTGGTGTGGTGTGGTGTGGTGAAATGTGGTGTGGTGTGGTGTGGAACAGTGTGATTTAGTTTAGTGTGGTGTGGTGTGGTGCGGTGTGGTGTAGTGTGGTGTGATGAACAGGCTGAAAACACGTTTATCTTAAAACATTAAAATACAAATGTACATTTGAATTTTAATGTTTTAAGATAAATGTGTCAGTACAGCTGACTATTTTTCCGAGATTACGATTTTGGTCTCATGAAGAAAGGTGGTCGATTTGATGGTCTATAGTCTGTATCACACCCTTAATTAAGACCACGAAATAAACTAACACATTATAAGTTTTTTGATAATATTGGCATAATTTTCGACTTTGGATTTTAGTTGATTTTTCACCATTTTACTTTGCAACTTACTCCATCGTTGCCTATTTTATGAATTCAGAAATAATATTGGATACCTACAAAAAATTCAAAGTATGACTGGAATTGAAGCATAAATCTTTTAAATTACTCATCTGAATACAAATTAATGACGCAAGCACGTAATGGATCAAAATCTCTGTTCTAATTTATGATATTTTATTCGAGCAGTGTTCGATATGATGTTATTCGAGTTCAAGTGCGATAGTTCAAATGTAACTAATAAAACCGATTTATATTGGTATTTTTTCCAATTTAACGATGTAAAAATACGTATAAAAATACATTTTATAATTATAACAGCTTCAAATGTTAGTTTCCACAACGAAGAAGTCCATTCTCTTTTTATAATAATTACAACATTAATTGAGTTGTAACTTATATAAAAAAAATCGCATGAATCCTAGCAATAATTATGTCTACTGGGAACGTTTTTGGCTTTATTACGAACTTACAAAACCATTATCAAAATGATTACTCTGAATTTCGAGAAAATGTATTTCTGACTGAGTAATAAGTTTTGGACATTCGAGAAATTGAGGTAATTTGTCGTAAAATTACTCAACACACTACGACAAAGTACCTCATTATTAAATTCCATGACTCAAGAGATTAATCTGACTCCTTGGTCTTCAAGATACCTATAATGAAGAAGAAGAAAAGAAAGTGGGTGCCTACCGTTTAGGGTAGGTATGTAACAGTCCTTTCATGATACATGCACAAAAATTGTAAACGTGAGCCTGTTATAAATTTTACATCACCCCTGATCACGTACTTACTGCGAAAATTTCCATCGATTCGCAATTCACAAAGATATGTCCCATCTCTATTTCTTAAGAGGAACTTGTGACGTCGAGGGAGCACATGTCACTAATCGTCTAAGTTTCTCCGTGACAGACCAACGGTCCGGATCATTATGTCGACAAGACCACAAGTTGCAAACGTTTTGAAATTCCTAAATAGGTTTTAATCTGACGGGAATTGGGACAGAGTTTACGTAAAATATGTAAGTAAGTAAATAATAGTAGAATACATAGGCCGAAACATTTAAAAATATAATATTACCGGGGCCGGATTAGCCGCGTAACAGATGTAGCAAATGCTATAGCCCCAGAGCTTTGGGTAGCCCCGCGCGTCAAAAGAAATATGACCTCTCCGAGTCGAGATGCAAAAATTTTTCGAGCTCGCTTCACTCGCTCTTGCATTTTAGTTTCACTTAATTCTGTAGCTTTTCTGCTTGTCGACAAAGCAACTCCTATTTCTGTATGAATTGTCAAAAGAAAGTAATTTGATTCAAGAAAACTAAGTCAACGTCAAGTAAGGAACACGAGGAAAGATAGAAGAGTACGTGTTTAGAAACATTGTTTTGGCTAGTGTTATATCGAAAATAACTTTTTTTTTTAAGTACTGGTCCCTTGGTAGAATTTGCTACAGGCCCCGCGCTGGGTTAATCCAGCACTGAATATTACCAGCCTATTACTGTCCCACTGCTGGGTTTCTGCTCATACAGAGAAGGCATGAGCATTGATCACCACGCGATTTCAGATATAAATTAATTATAAGTCCAGGTTTCCTCACAATGTGTTACTTCACCGATGTCAGTAATGTCCAAGATAAACTCAGAAAGTACATATGAATTGGAAAATTCTCATTGGTACTTGCCCGGATTTGAATCCACAACCTCGTGCATGAGAAGCGAGGCCTTAACCACTGAAAAAAAGAAACGAAAGAAATACTTGATTAAAAAGTCTCATAAGCAAGTTCAGAATTAATATTCATCGGAAAAACCCGACGAAGTAGATTTCATCGTATTTTTTTTATCCAATCATATTTCACTTTGAGCACATTTGCAAGGCCGGAACCGTTTCCAATCAGTTCTGGATCTGTTTTAACTCATATGGTGCAAATTTCATGAAGATATTATTATGGACAGAGAAATATAAACCAAAACTTTTTCTTTAGTGATTATATTAGATTCCTTCTACACACAACATTCATTCATTGGTAATCAACATCTGCCTAAGACTTATTGATGATATTTTCTTTGTGTTAAACTAGGTAGGTACTGTAATAGCCCCTACTCACTATGCCGCCACCGGCCCTGCCGCCGGCCCTGCCACCGGGCAAGCCGCGGCGCGCCCGGCCCTGCCGCACAAAGGAAATGAAGGCGAAAAAGCCGGGGGTACGTGCCGCGCGGCAAAAGCGGGCGGCCATGCCGCCGGCTTAGTGTGTAGGAGCCATAAGGTTTTATGCGATGAGCAACCTTATATTGTACAGGCTGTTAAGAAAACAACCATGGCTACATTCGAACATTCTAACAATTTGTATTTAAATAAAAATATTAATGTTCTTTTTGTTTGATAGGAAGACAGTCGCCCCCCGGGCTCTCAAGACGAATAGAATATTAGAAGATGTATAAATGAATTCTTTAACTTGATATACTTGTCTGTTCTAACGCAAATAAGTATTTTTCTTAATACCCGGTACCGTTGGCTTCGATAGAGTCTACAGTACCTATTACACTGTTTTGTACAAGTGAATACTCTCGACATTTTGCGTTATAGCATAACTTTTTAATTAGTCAAGATTTTTAATTCATATTCTTTATGCCACCTCTTTAGGTCATGAGCTATCCGAATAGCAAAAAATATTTGGCCTAGGTCATAAAGGGGTGGCGTGAAAATTGATTCACTGTTACAATGTGTAGAATAAGCGCGCTATTCCATCTCGAGCTAGATACCTAGTTTTTCTCGTAAGCAATACGTTGATATGTCTTACAAGTAATAATTATACTGTCAGGATTCATAATAAAATACGTGTATCTACTTGTAAATAGATTCAAGAACAAATCTGAAACTACAGATAAAAATAACTAAGTATAAGAAACATCCTGTCTTAAAGTAAAAAAAGCAATGCACTCTATTCTAAAAAAAACCGGCCTAGTGCGTGTCGGACCACGCACAGTGAAGGGTTCCGTAGTTGGGATGACTATATCCCAAGAACAAACTTAACATTGTAGTTGAAAAACATGGTCTCCCATACATTCCAACTGCAAATGTAAGTTTTAACGCACAATATTGAGAGATTTACTATGTTATTTTAAGACCCTAGAGTTTTTATAGATTTTCCTGTAATCTATAAGAAAAGAACATTAACACATTGAACATTAGCTGTAGTTTTTTCAAAATTTTAAGCTCAGTAGTTTCGGACATAAGGGACAATTTTCATATATTTTCTTAAATATCTTTCAAAGGATTTATTTTAAAATTAAAATAAAATATAACCCGTCCTCCCAGAGACGGTGGGACGTGCCGCTCTGCAGTATTATACGGAATTCACTGGTAAACACGTCACCTAATACTGTTGAACGTGCCCGTCTGCTAGCTGTGGGAGAATGGGACTCAGGCTTGTGGCTTCAGGCGCTCCCGTCATCCACCATAGGCACCATGATGGATGACTCATCGTTTCGGGTCGCTACATGTCTCCGCTTGGGCGCACCTTGTGTTGCACCGCATCGGTGTCTCTGCGGTGAAGCTGTAGACAGTCTCGGACACCATGGCCTGTCCTGTTACAGGAGCGCAGGTCGCATTGCACGGCACGCCAGCATCAACGATATTATTCGTCGAGCCCTTGTCACCGCCGGGGTACCAGCGGTATTAGAACCAAACGGCTTGGTACGTGACGATGGGAAGAGACCAGATGGCATGACGTTGTTGCCTTGGAAGATGGGTAGGCCTCTGGTGTGGGACGCGATCTGTGTCGACACCCTTGCACCATCTTATGTTCCTAGCACGGCGGGCTGTGCTGGCGCCGCTGCAGCGGCTGCTGAGACCCTCAAGCGGCGCAAATACGGCGGTAACTACAGTTTTCAGACGTTTGGAGTCGAAACGCTCGGGTCGTGGGGTCCGAGTGCGCGTCTCCTTTTTAAGGAAACTTCTCGCCGACTGGTCGACACTTCACGCGACCAGAGGGCTGGCTCGTTCTTTGGCAAAAGAATTAGCATTGCCATTCAACGTGGCAATGCTGCCAGTCTTCTGGGCACGTTTCCGGATGACAGCGATGCGGTCGAATACTTCGACGCCTAAGTGTCCTTTTGTTTTTTTGTATCTATTTGTATAGTTAGTTATTATATTTAGTACCTAGTGTAAATAGTTATTAATATGATTTAATAATATTTGTATATAGTCCTGTATATATAAAAGATAAATAAAATTAAATTTAAATAGGAACAACACTAGGAATATGGCGTCCGACAGAATCTCAATTGGTGATGACTGATCTAATAAAATATACATTTGAGATCTTCACAACAAGCGATTCTTAAGTCACACGGTACAGTTTACAAAACTTTTTTTTTATAATTTGCCCTCCTAAATTGACCCCATATGCAAAATTCATTTATTTACGTTACACGCCCGTGTTTGGGTTTTTTGGCCAAATTCTAACTAAATTGGTCCAGTAGATTCAGAGCAAATTGGCTGTGACAGATGGATAGCCAGCCAACCAGACAGAATGACACATGAGTGATCCTATAAGGGTTCCGTTTTTTTCCTTTTGAGGTACAGAACGCTAAAAAACAAAGCACTCAATTCTAAAAATAAGCAAAATATTCAAAGAAATTAAACCCACACACTACTCAACAGTAATTTGAGGACGGAATTTGACGTAAACAATCTTAAGTTAATTGGTTAATCGTCGAAAAATGGCCACCGTCGTCACGCCGAGTAATTTAGCTGATGGCTACGATATTATGATCGTTTTAAAAACACTTATCTACGCCCGAAACAAACAAGATAATGAGATTAATGTGAGCTTACTAATATTTTGAAAACATAACGAAGGTTGGTATTAGAACCTACGAGTTTTTGTTCGAGATTTATCCTGTTTGTAGATAAAATCAGTACCGTTAACCTTTTTCAGATAAATAAAAACGATATAGGGCGAATTTTCCAAGTATGCGTGGATGGCTAAATCCGATATTATAAGAAAAAGCTAAAAATAATTGGCTCAAAGGATTAAAACGGTATCATTAGATTTTTCCGAAACGGCAACACACGGCAACGAGGCAGGTCCAGGAGGAGATATCGGGACGAACTCGACTCTTTGCTTTATGATTGGCCACATTCAGCAATAGATAGGGATGAATGAAAAGAGAAGGGTTGACTTTGAGCTACAGAAAAACGCTAATTATAATAATTCGATTTTTGTTCTGACTAATAGGGATGAAGACTAAACATTTTTATAAGTCCGTTTTTGAGATTATAAAAAAATATGGGACACGTATTTTTTCTTTTATTACGTAATCTAAAGACTACGGCGATACATTGAGGTAAAATGTGCCATGACGTCACGAGTATGTAGATTTTATACATACTAGTGACGTAGCGACCCGCACTCCCCAAATTAAAATACGTTTTATCTAACTAGTTTTTAGGGTTCCGTAGTAAACAAGGAACCCTTATAGTTTCGCCATGTCCGTCTGTCTGTCTGTCTGTCTGTCTGTCCGTCTGTCTGTCCACGGCTTAGCTCAGAGACGGTTAGTACTAGAAAGCTGTAATTTGGCAAATGTAATGTTGTAAATGTTGTATATTAATCATGCCGACAAAGTGGTAAAATAAAATCAAGAAAAATATTTTTTTTAAAAAAAAACATCCCCACTTTACGTGTAGGGGAGGTACCCCTACACGTAAAGTGGGATGTTTTTTTTTCCTCATATACCCCATGTTGTGGGGAATCGTTAGAAAGGTCTTTCAAAAATATTGTGAGTTTGTTGAAACCATTTTTGGATTCAGGGATTCGTTTGCGAAATATTAAGCTTTTAACTGAAATTTTTTGTTAGAGTCAAGTGCCCCCCCCCTTCTAGCTAAATGGATATACTTGGACTTGTGAAAAAATTCACAGCAGTAGTATATATAACGAAATTAAAAGGAAAACTATGAGAGATAAGTAGGCTGTACAGGTTAACGAGAAATAATCAACCAACTTAAATTTGCGGTTTGTAAAACATGATCTCCCATACATTTCGTATGGGAGAACATGTTTTTCAACTACAAAGTTAAGTTTGTTCTTGGGATAAATTCATTCCAACTACGGAACCCTTCATTGTGCGTGGTCCGACACGCACTCGGCAGGTTTTTTTTATTAATATGATAAAGCAAAAAATACGTGTCTAATAATTTTTTATTATCTGACTGACGGACTAATTAGAATTTCATTTTTTTTACCCAGGCATCATCCCTATTCAACCATGACAGAAACCATCTTAAAAAAACGTGTTACAAGAAAACATCTTAAATTCCAGTGCTAGAGAAAAACGTAGCTATCCATGACCGACAGCAACATCCCTTTTTAGACTGGAATCATGATGGCATTAATACTTCATAACACGGACCCTGGACTTTATTTGAAATATCCAAGACGCAGTATGCTAACGTGGTGAAGAAGAACCCTTTGCACTTCAGAGAGAGAACTACAAGCCGTTAGAACTGGAACTTTAATTCAAACAGGCTTGTTTGCGGTATTTTGGCCCAGAATTTCCCAGTACTTAGTGCAGCACTAAATCATTCTACGACTCAAAGTTACGTTTGCAATGTTAACGGCTCGGAAACTCAATCGATTGACTGTAGAAATCTGGCCTTGCCAAATTAACTATTGAGCCTAAAATGGCTGACGAGTTTCTGATTTCTGCAGCCGTTTATTTTATGGATACATGGTGCTGGCTGCTTTAACGAGATACGAAATATTTATCTGTACTGACGTTGGACTTTAGCAGCCTTGGAACAAGGTACATTTTGTTCTTAAAGATGCCGCTGTTCTCTCCAAGAATGGTCGTTAACACGATATGTACATAGAATGTAGAACAAGTACTTGTTCTTTTCGCCTATCGGAGAATGAGAACAGCTCATATCGTCATTAACATAGATATGTCGTAGGATGATTTGATAATTCGAATTTTCGCGAAAACCCTAGGGATTTTGCGAAAAAGCGGATAATCAGAAAATAGTGAAAACATTTCTGCGATAAACTTGGTTGAAATAGGTTAGGTTAGAACTGTGACCAATCGCGCGCGAGCTGAGCGAGTGAAGCGAGCGGTGCCGTGGTAGCGACCGGAGAGCGCTACTTCCAAGTTGCTCGCAGTAATCTATTCACCATTTTCTAATTATCCGTGTTTTCAAAATATCCCGCGAAAATTTGAATTATTAAATCATCCTACGATAAAACGCTAGTTTTAACTAATACATCTATGGTCATTACCGAGTCAGCATGGCAGTAACGGGGCTGACAGCAGCTCAGGGTGCGCCTGAAGTACATAAATTTGAGGAATTCCTCGTGAAGCTATTTACATAACATAACATAACATCACGCTTTATTTCCCCGGAGGATTGGGCAGAGGTGTACCTATAGTTCACCCACATTTCGCCAGTTATGTTTAAGTCCTATGTAAAAGAGGATAACTCTATTGCCATCAACCGGGCACTAATCCATACCCCGGGTTACTATTGAGAAGTTCCAGATAGAAAAACCCAGTATCACTTAGTCCGACCCGGGAATCGAACCCAAGACCTCATGCTCAGCAGTAGAGCTTGCGACCACGAGACCAACGAGGCAGTCCCATAATACTTTTTTCCTGAAACATCAACAAAATATTTTTGAAAGCACTATAATCCAATTTTCACAGTTATACCGATAAAATATCAGTATTATCTCATCGGCTTTCCTTTACGCGGAAATTAAAATCGATTGGATAAACAGGACATGGCCACCAGTCTTGTGATGTAACTGAACATTCGAATTTATTTCATAATAATTTTGGCTATCTTTATTCTATACTTTTAAATGAGCAATATTTGCATTTACAGGGTGTTAAAGAAATTGCGTGCCATAGCTGTTCAGGTACGTTCAGAGTCGATAAAGGAACCCGTAAAAAATTAAAAATAAATAACTTTAAAAAAAGTTAAAAAAAAACGAAAATTATCATAAGATGAACCTAATGTAATACCTACTAATTAAATAGCAATCGTTTGGAAATGATTAAAAAATTGCTTAAAATAAGTTTTTATTTTGTTTAAATGCTAATTAATAATTTCCTAGAGTTACCTACCTACTATCGAACGCAATGAAAGTATTAAGTATTAATAATTTTAATTCTAAACGATTGCTATTTTAAGTTAATAGGAACAAAATTAAGTTGACATTGCAATTTTTTTTCCTGGGTTCCTTTATCGATACTGAACCTACCCCTAAGCTATGGCACGCAATTTCTTTAAAACCTGTGTATATATTTGTTATCACATTTTCGAAAACGGCTATAACGATTTCGATGAAAGTTTAAATATAAGTGTTTACGGGGGCGACAAATCGATCTACCTAGTTCTCATATCTTGGAAAATTCGTTTTCTCCGTATTTTTCACCCGAGCAGAGCTCGGTCGCCCAAAGCTTATAACAAGACTTACTAATTCCATGCTGCCATGTCATTATTCTTGGGTAGCCAACCTTAGAAAAATGACATGGCAGCATGGAATTAGTATGTACTATAAACGGAATTAGTATGTACTATACACGGAATTAGTATGTACTATACACGGAATTAGTATGTACTATACACGGAATTAGTCTGAACTATCCTATACTATTAAACGACCATTCTCTATTTTCACCAGAGCAGAGCTTAGTCAGAGTACTGCAGTTCGAAATGGGCTGATTTTGTAGTTGTTATGTACATACAAATTCTTCAGGCATGTAATCAAGCTTTCAACTATGAGAGACAAATTTTACGCAGCATTCGAGCAGCCTAAATATTTCCAGGCGTTCAGAGTCTGCGTTTTCTAATCTAAGTTACGATAAATCTCTGATTTGTTTATGTTTCCTCACGGACAAGGTGTTGATTTCTCTTACTTTTGTGTACTTTTAAAAGTTATAATGTTTGTCAGTTGGTCATGTGCTGCCTATATTGGCGTCGTATCTAAATCAACGCTACTTAAACATTTATCCAAACAGACTAGCATTGAATCATAACCAACCAGAACTGGAGGTTGAAATCATCCTCGGTTACGATACGAGACGTGTGTTAGCTATAGCCCGAAGCCACTAATTCGATGCAGAATGCTGACATTTGATCCAGAATGTTGGCCGCCCGTGGAACATTTAATACGTCAGGCAAATCTACATATCAACCATGTTAAATATTCGAATCAGAATACCCAATACGATTTCTGAAGCACGAACTATCATTGATTTATCAACATGAGTTCATCGCAAACGGCCGTCATAATTTGATTCGGTCCTTCGTGATAGTAATTATTTATAACTAGCAGCCCTGCTCCGGCTTCGCTCGGGTAGCACTATGTACTCATCTACTGCTTACCTACCTACCCTACCTACTTACCCTACCTACCCTACCTAACTACCCTACCCTACCTGCCTACATACCCTACCTACCTACATACCTACCTACCTACCTACCTACATACCTACCCTACCTACCTACCTACTTACCTACCCTACCTACCTACCTGCCTACGAACCTACCTACGAACCTATTACTCTGCTAAATGCACATTCATCAAACGCGCTAACTGTCCAACGCGCGAAGTTAAAACAGTCGTTAAGTTTTCTGAAATTTTCTAATTTTCTGCGCAATTTTCTTTTTTTTTTCCGTAAGAACCTTCTCCGTACAATAACAAACACAACAAAAAAAGAATTAGCGAAATTGGTCCAGCCGTTCTCGAGTTTTGCGCTTAGCAACACATTTAGCGATTCATTTTTATTATATATATATATATATATATATATATATATAGAAGATATCGATACTAATATTATAAATCCGTGAGTAACTGTCTTAGCTCGGGTAATAAAAGAGTAGATTGGTTGAAATAGGGTTTATTTGCCGTCTAATCTTTACAAATAAATGTTTATTGTGACAGATAAAAAAAAAATGAACTAGGAATATAGTCTGCCGCTGTGAAATCCGTAGACGCAAGTGGACATCTGACAACGCCGCGCCGCGCCGCGCTGCGCCTCTGTTGCCAATGACGCGTTGATCACGCCAACTGCTCATGCAGACCGCGCGCAAGGTTGAATTCCCAACAGTCTCTCTGTTACATTTTCACGTCTTAAGACAGATATATGCCAGTGACCTTGAGTGGTTAGCTTGCGTGTTCTGTACTGAGCTCACGCAACGCGTCATACATCCAGCCAGTAATAGGACTCGCCCATCCAGGAGCGCTGTCCCAAATTAGACGCATTATTAATTTATTATACATAAAACGAAAGGTTTTAAAATAAAACACGTATACTAAAAGATCAATAATTAAATTATCTTTAAAATAGCGAAGATTTCAGAAAAATATGCTTGATAGATTTTGCGTGAATCTCAGTTTTTTATCCGCGTTAGAGATAATTTTACAAATTAATTTCACTATGTAATATACGCATAATAAAAAATATTCCTATATTAAGTTATTAAAAAAATGCTCTTATTTAACATATATTTTTTCAAAATCATTATCTTTACTCGTTTAGACGTGATCTTCAGTATAAAATCGATGAAAGTCGGTTATCGTCGCCTTAACGGCTAAACGGATTTGGAAAGGCACACAGGCCACAATGGCCCACAGGTCGATAAAACATGACCAGTCGGTCGATTCTGTAAAAATATTAACGTGAAGCTTAGGTGAAGTGAGCGTGAAGTGAGCTGTCACTGCCACAGAATCGACCGGCAGGATGCTAGGGATTAACACTATTGACAGCTCACTTCACGCTCACTTCACCTAAGTTTCACGGTGATATTTTTACAGAATCGAACGGCTGGAGTAGGACATTGGATAATTTTTATCCCGGTAGTACGATCCCATGGGATTATTTCTGACCTAAACGCGGGCGAAGCTGCGGGCAAAAGGTAGTTTGACAAACATGTGAAAATTCATTCTCGGTAGGTGATCTCGTGGGAGATATTATATTATAGGTGACTGATGTACTTAGTGCACTGATAGATACCTATTAGCACAGTATAAATAATTAACAGTATTATATCTGCATAGAAAACGAACGCGCTTCGAAATCTCAATGTATATTATTATTAGTACGCAATAGTATCGAGTGCGTGGACAATCATTTACGCACGGACGCGGAAGATTTATCCACCGAGTGGCCCTAGGTCAGCGTCACTACCGATATATAATACTGTTACTTTATTATACTGTGCTATTAGTGCACTTCATCTAAATAGTCACATTTGGATGTGGAAAGATTCGAATAAAAATTTTTGTTACAAAACTGCGATAGAATTATCTACCATAAAGCTGCATTGCCGTATTAAATTTTGAATGGTTCCAATTCCAAATCGATTGGATACATTCTCTTTGGCTATCCATCTTAACAGTTATTGGTAAAGCCAAATGGCTAAACGACGCTGCTATAAATAGCCCTGGCCATTTTCAGTCGTTCAAAATAATTATGATTCCGTTATAGAAGGGATTTTGGATTTCTAGCCAGTTCAGCCTAAAATTAAAAACAAATAACCGACTGAAACCAATCAAATAGAAAACAAGTTAGTTTTCCAAATCGAAAATAAATTCTTGAAAGAAATGAGATTACTTCTCAGAAAGACATATGTTACCTTGTATCATGTATATAGGTAGTAATATAACATAATTAAGCTGAAGAGTTTGTTTGTTTGTTTGAACGGGCTAATCTCTAGAACTACCAGTTGGATTTGATTTTGCATTTATTAGCCCAATTCTTGAGGTAGGTTGTAGGTTATTTAACATCACACCACGACATTTAGGAGCCGAGCAAAAAGAAAAAAGAAAGCTAGACAAAGTAATATCGCGGGCAGGCGATGCGATGCGACGCGGTGCTTCATGGGAGTTTTATCAAAATTGTTGTTATTTGATTTTTTGTATATTGTGTATCTTACGACTTCCACGCGAATGAAGTCGCGGGCAGGAGCTATTTTTACTAACAAAACTTCTGTAACATTAATGAAAAGGTCTTACTTTGATATTTAATATAAATTCTACAAGTTTTTCACATCAAATTATGGTAATCGGTACCCTTAGAAGTTAGTCTGCGTATGTTACCATGTTCTTGAATACTTTGTGAAGACCTTTTCGAGGCCAAAAATAGAATTCGATACCTTCTTTTCCTAGGCTTCAAAAAACTCAAAAAAAATTGGGGACGTAAGAGAGATAGAATAAATACTCTTTAATATGTATACCATAAAAATTACAGATATAAATATTTTACATAGAGTGATACAAAGGGCGGTCTTGTCGCTAAAAGCGATCTTTTACAGACAACCTTTGGATGGATTAAAGGAAGAAGGAGAGACAATGCTGCAGGTAGTCAGTGGTGTACATACAAAATAAATAAATACATACATATATAAAGCATATATTTATACAAATTTATATAAATTTATATACAGATAGATATATATAAAATAATAAACATGAAACAAGATCAAGGAACTATATGTAATGATGATGTTTAAGGAGAGAAGGACGTGTTTTTTTTACCAGAATTTTAAAAGTGGAAAAAGTTTGAGCACGACGTTAAGAGGATTACCTATACATATAAAATGCTTTGTCCTGAATGACTGACTGACGGATCAACGCACAGCCTAAACCGCTGATTGTAGAGACCTGAAACTTGGAGGGTGTGTTCTTTGTATGACGTAAGCATCCGATAAGAAAGGTTTTTTTTTTAATTCTACCACTAAGGGGGTGAAAAAGGCGGGCAAAGTTTGTATGGGACAACGTGATGCCTTGGTCAAATCTACTTCAAATTTTGCATACACATTCTTTAACAGAATTAATGGAAGACATGTTTCGTATTTTATTGAAATTCATCCCCTAACTGGGTTAAATAGGGGTAGAAAGTTATTTTGGGAGTGATTTGCTTCGAAGTTGATATCAATACTCCTTAGTGCTTTTGATTTAAATTACATTTTATTTTGACACATGTTTGAAAAGTCAATCCGATTTTATTCAAAAAAGGTTGAACTCACGTAAAGGCTTGGTGCTTGCAATGCAAATACTCTTTAGGGAAAGCTGCTTCTCCCACGGCCAGTTGTATATGGCATGCTCCAGAGTAAGCGCACGGAGCAGCCTGGTGATTCTAGCACCCGAAAGAAAAACAAAAAATATTGTTTACAAAGAAATACTGCGGTAGGTGTAGTATTTCGATTTCGTTGTAAAAAGATAATACACTCGTGTAACTTTCACCAGATCAAAGGCCAAGCTTCGTGTTCATATTTTTTTTTTTTTCAGGTTGATTTAACCTTTATATCCCTACACTATAATAAAAATGGTTATATTTTATAATTATTCAAACATTTTAACATAATAATTTATATATTATAACAAAATTAATAACGTAAAAAACCAATAAAAAATCCTAGTAGAACCATTTTCGACTTCTACGCGGACGAAGTCGCGGGCAAAAGCTAGTTAAAATATAAAATCAAATAGAACTTATTAATAGGCAGGAAGATTTCCTTTTAGGTTATAAAAGGTCGGGAGCTCATTAGAAAGTCCACTGGTGCTAATAATGTTCCTGAAAGGTTGTCATTACTCATCATTACGGAACTTTCCACGCACACTAGTGGTTTAAATTATTGCGAGTTAGTGTTCGTCCTTCCGACGCCAACTAGATTTTCGGCATTATAATGGTGTTTTGTATGTAAAGTTAAGATAATTAATTGCGAAGCAAATTCTCAATCTGCCTAGCCTGTTCCCAACTATGTTGGGGTCGGCTTCCAGTCTAACCGAATGCAGCAGAATACTAGTATTTTACATGAAGCGACTGCCTATCTGAACTCGACAACCCAGTAACTGGGTAATACGATACCCCGTAGTAAGACTGGTTGTCAGACTTTCGGGCGTCTGACGACCCGTAACGACTGTCAAAGATCCACGAATGAAAGCCGGGACCAACGACTTAACGTAATTTCCGAGGCACGGAGGAGTCTCGGCATGTAAAGATGGTCACCCATCCACGGACCGACTGCGGTAAACGTAGCTGAAGCTAATGCATCGACCCATGTGGCTGTTATTATTTAGCCACGAGGTCCTCGAAGCAGATACACTACCAACTTAAATTGTCCGTATATTCGAATCACAACTGTCATTCTTCAAAAGTATTCGAATATTCTATGTCTATATATCTATCTCTTTTTTGACAGTTGTATGATTTGACATGGCAAATTGACGTGGTGTGTTATATAAACAATTAATTTTCCTGACTTTACCTCTTTACTTACAAAGTTTTGTTATATCGAAAGCTCAGTGAAGCATAAATCGAAACGAGTCTTTCATACTGAAAAAAATATGAATTAACGTGATAAAAACTTTCGGCAAAAAAAGTTATACGAAAGAACCGAGGCCGATATTGTGATTAAAAGATTAGAAAGTCGGCAATAATGATGCAGGATTTTATCATCACTCACAGAAATTAGAAACATTTCTAATATATTTCAGCATTGATGATCTCAGAATAAATCCAAAAAATATAATGTTAATCTTCGCATAATTACAACAATGTCTAGAAAACAAATAATGGAAACGTTTATTTAATCTGAGCTGCAGTATAAACTCTTCACAGTAGAGCTCTCCTAGAAGTACTATCTCGGTACAAACAGTGGACCTAATATTGTCTACGTGACCTATCCTGGACGAAGAAGCTTTCTCCTTGAAATAGCCATGAACTAGTTTTGTCGTGGTAAGTTTAGAATTAAATGTTTAGTTTTACACTAGCTAATATTTGTATTCACTTTTGTAAATAGTCCGTTTATCTTCATTTTAGATTCACGTAATTAATATTTCTATCAGCCTTTATGCAATGCAGTATTTTGTATTCAGTTCATTTCAACATAATTAATTACATATTTTATCAATATGTGTAACTAGAATCGTTGGTATAATTTGTGAGTGCCATAAATGAGGTAATTTCTATTATTTGTAATAAGAAAAAAAAGAGAAGAGTAATAAAAGCCGACTAGTCACATGCAAACTACACATCACACTGACGTCACGCAATATCATGCACCGTGCAAGCAGTGTTTACTGCACGACGAGTATATATACTACATCCTGACATCAATCGTCGGGCAGTAGCGCGCCAGAAACAACACCCGTCTGGTCGGAGGATCCTCCCTTTTCTATGGAAGATGAGTGAACTTTACACCATGTTCCCCATGCTTCTATATATCCTAAGCTCAAATAATATATCCCAAAATATCACCTCACAGATTTCTGAAAAGGAAAGCCAAATACAATATCTCCTGTTTCTAATTATACGAAACCTTTAAGGTTGAATTGAAGAGGAATGGCGCCTGGGTTCCTAAGACGTTCCGCGAAAGTAAGTTACAGTGAACAATGGCGTCAGCATTTGTTACCGTTATCACGCAACTTTTACATTTACCGTTGGCTCGACGAGTTCTACAGTAATCCTTTCCTAGAATCAGCTAACTTTGGGGATAAATATATTGAAAGAGTAGACGTCAGCAACGATTTACTGAAAGAGACTACATAACACACACATACCTACAAAAAGATCCATAACTTGCATCCTGGAAAGGTGACCCTGAATTTAGGTATCTTACTACAAAATAACAACCTGTATTTGTTCGGTCATTTTAAGCCATTTTACTCTTTTAATACAGAAAAGGATAGAGCATTGATTTTGATTCTTACCCCCTTCATTTTACTCAAAGGGCGTTTTCGAGGTGGCAAAAAACTTTGCCTTAAACGAGCATAAATTACATTAGCGAAATTAATTGTTTACCAAATTGTTATCGACGCGTTTTATTTAATTGGGAAAAATGTCATGAAGTCACGTCCGCCACTGATGGCGTAAACAAGCATTTAGAAACAGGACGTTTCACGAGTTGATCGATCGCCCAGTCTGCGTGCAGTTCTCAACGAGTCAACAACTGTCTACAAGTATTCACCTCTGTGAAAAAGGGTAATAAGTATCAACGTGTGCTTATGTCTTAATAATTTTGAAATAGGGAATATGCACTTTATTCAAAAGTTATTCATTATTTAAATATACATTACATAGGAGTCAAGAAACAAATGCATATTTTATTTTACATTTTTTAATGCATTACTTATTTCATTATTTTATCTTATGTTTTTTTGGTGGAACGGAACGCAAACTCGAAACGCGTCGTCTTCGAAAATCCCGGACGTGTTGCTATTTTCTTAGCAAACTGTTTGAATTCTCACGCACAAAAACAATTTAATTTAGGTTTTTTTGGGGCTTAAAACCTTAAAAAAACAGATGTAAATAAAGTAGTTCGTGCAAATTGACGTCACAACGGAAGTTTGAACTTTAGTAGAAAATCTTTGGAGTTTCATAAGTCATCTTTAGCGGAACAAGCAGAAGTTGAATTTAACTTTTAATACTTTTCTTATGTTTATTTATATTATTATCTCCTTTATTTCATTTATATACATATAATTTACATTTTTAAATATTTTTATAAAAAGAAATGGGAAAACAAAAACATTTAAAAATACATTATTATTATTATTAGTGAAAAAAAATACATGCATATTCCCTATTCCTTAAATAAATAATTAGTTTGATTGTGGCAGCCAAGTATTTAAATTACCTAAAGGAAAATTATTAAATGTGTTGAATATGATTTAAAATGTGTTTCTTTATGTATTTTGATATCATTTACGTGCTTATATTAAATGATTATTATATTAATCTGTGTTATTTCCCACAAAATCAACTACCCACTTAAATTGCTCGTGGCTAAGTAATAACAGCCGCACGGGTCGATCCATAAAAAAAAAAGAAACTAACTAACTTTACATACCGAGACTCCTCCGTGCCTCGGCAAGCACGTTAAGCCGTTGGTTCCGGCTGTCATTCGTAGATCTTTGACAATCGTTATGGGTAGTCAGAAGCCTGAAAGTCTGACAACCAGTCTTACCAAGGAGTATCGTATTACCCACTGAGATTATTATCGTGTTACTGGGTTGTGATGGTCAGATAGGCAGTCGCTCCATGTACAATACTCGTATTCAACTGTATCCGGTTAGACTGGAAGCCGACTCCAACATAGTTGGGAAAAGGCTAGGCAGATTGATTTATTCATAACACAACTGTCATTCGTTGACAGTAGTTTGAAATTGCTATAATACAGCAAATAGATGTAGTATGTAAATTGGATAATCAATTAATTTCCCGGACAAGACATAAAAAAACATACAACCATTCCCAAAGTAACTTTGTCCACCGTACACCCAATTATTCCTTCATGAGGTTATGGGCCTTCCCTTTTCTTTCTTTACAAATCCCTTTTGACAGTCCACCGATAAAATCCGTTCAATGAATAAATTATGTAGACCTTTTACATACCATATCGTAATCTTAATTTAAATGAGTTGATTAAAATCTTAATTAAGTTTCGTTTGGTGTTTAAATAATGTAATGATGGTAACCATTGAAGCCAAACTTTTTGTTTTAGGAGAATTAACTTTGTCTAGTTGTTACTAAAAGATGTGTAATGTAGAGGGAACTAACATTACGGAAAAACATGTAGGTTGAAAAGGTCGTAAAATTATATGCTTGCCTGCAAGCAACGTGCAATCATCCACTTTTTTTAAACAAAACCAAAAACGAAACCTTTACCGAAACACCACCATTAAATTCACCTATACGGCCATATTGAAAATCAATTCAAAAAAGTTCGTTTGAAACTGCCCGTAAACTGGCTCGATCCGGTTTCAGGCAGTTCGAAGCGGTTCGAAACGGTCACCGTATTTCATTGTTTCACGCCACAATAAAAATGAAAGGTCTCTGGTACACCTGACCTACAAAAGGTGTTGTTCTTGTTCTGTTATATAAATTGACACAATATTCCTATTGTTTCAGCAATAATCACGACTCATATTAATTAAATGAGTAGAGATAATATAGAGGGTAGTCGTTATTTTCGTGTTGTTATTTGAGTCTATTGTTGTATACCTGGAGCACGGAGAAATAAGATTTATCATTGTAACGTTAAGGTTAACATTCAGTTATTGGTGTAGTTATAACTACTTCAATTTCCATATCCTTACCTATAGCTTATGATTTAGTACTTAATCATGGTGAATGATTAGATTAAAATGTTCCAGAGTTTCTCTAAGAGATTTTTTCAAAGATATTGGTATCCTCACAGTGGTATCACAATTCATCTTTACCAACATCATAGGCATAATATACACTTGTTCACTAAAAACAGTGATATTCACAATATTAACACTAGAAATAAGGACAAACTACGAGCTCCCTTTCACCAGCTTCATAAGGTTTATAACTCATTTGTTTGGCTTGGTATAACCTTTTATAACAAGCTACCATCTTCTTTGCTAAATTTTCCTTTTAATGCGTATAAAACTAAAGTAAAATCCAACCTTTGTTCAAAGGCATATTATTCTATCAACGACTACATAAATGATAAGAATAGTTGGTCGGACAATGTTTATGTTCTTTCTCCAGAATTAGCTTGCCTACTGACAGGTTATATGAGTTTATTTAATTGTTTATTTAATATGACTTTATAAGTCATATATAATTATAATTTTATTTTAATTTTTTGTTGACATAATCTACTCATTACAATGTTTTTTTATGCGTTGTATTGCATTATGTGGTTAACTAGCGACCTCGACAATTAATCATTATGATTTTTTGCCTGAGCAACCGGCAGCAATTTCGTCATGCTCCCTTAGATGTCACTGCTTGCGGTAGTATCGGGGGTCGGGTTGCCTCCTTCCCTCAAATATGGCGAGGGGGGAAATGGCCGATATTTGCGTTATGCTCGTGAACGGGTGCTGCTTGTGGTGCCCGGTCGTCTTGCTGATCATGGTTTTGTTATTGTTATTAGTAATTCATTGTTTTATTCTATCTTGATGGTCCTAGTTTATCATATATACAATGTCGCCCATGGGCATGTGACCGCCCGTATTTTTCTGAATATTCATGAAAAATTATAGAAAATTAACTTTAAAAGGGGGGGTCTATCTTTAATATTTTTCATGTTATTCAATTTTTTATGTTTTTAGTAGCGTTTGCCATATCTTCTATGTTATTGGCTCGATTTGTATTCTGTTTATTATTTCTAATAGCTTACGAGTTATTTTATCGGATTAACTAAAAATTTTTAGTAAAATTTGTCGACTATGAAAAAAAAACGGAGGTGAAGATTTTTTTTCCCAAAAAAACAGTATTTATTTTAAAAAAACATAAGTGAAATTATGTTAATTATACATAAAATTATAGCGGGATACTGAAAAAAAAAAAAATAAGAAAAAATGAAAAAAAAAACAATTAAAGATAGACCCCCCTTTTTAAGTTTATTATCGATAATTTGTCATGAATATTAAAAAAAAATACGGGCGGTCATATGCCCATGGGCGACATTGTATAACTTCCAGTTACAGCTATATGTAAGCGAGTACTCCCTTTATAGCCTGGAGGCTTTTATTTGGATTCTGTTTACGTAATTTTTTTATTTTGTATCTCTGCCCGAGCATAGTTCTCGATGTTTTTTGGTTGGTACTCGTATATTGGCGTGTGCTAGCTGACATATGGCTAATAATTTATAATTTAAATTATGTTTTGTGTTGCGTAACGTAAATTATTTTACAAACTATTATATAGAATAAATTGTTTCTAACTGAACAGACAACTGTGTGGCTGGAGAGTTTGTTGCGCCACTTCTTCTTCTCAGCTAAAGCACTAGGAAGTAGTAAAGGGTGGGCATTTTGGGGGACTGTCTTAAGTAATTTTGACGTTCGAAAAGTGCTGATTCTCAGCCTAGTTTGAATAAATGACTTTTGAATTTTGATTATTTTTTAATTTTGAAATCATTATCTTAGGCCTTAAACTTAAGATACGAGTCGGTTCCACCTTCAGTACTGACTCAATCTTGCCATAAAGAGTTTTGTAAACAAAACCTCGACATTTTTTTTTTCAAATGTTAATACCCATACAAATGATACCCATAAATTCGTCGCTGCCTACCAAATTACATAATCCTTCATCCGTTATGAAAGGTAAGTCCTTCAGCACAGGATTGCTAACTCCAGTAAGTAAACTCCCATTAATTTAATGAAGTCACCTAAGTGGCCGCTACAGAACTCGGCTCACGCAACCACGGGCCCAATAAATTCTATTCTTGCTATTCGAACTATGGCCAACTTTCTCAGAATACTTAAAAAAGGAACCAACATTTTTGTGAATGTTGTTAGGTTAGTGAGAATTTATTACATTGCTGCGATAATGAAAAAATGGACGAAACATTTTGACATTTCAATATGTTTACGTAAAATGCCAACATTTTTTGTGAAATTACAAGATGAAATAGGTAATATGAATTCCGTCATCATAAACTAATGAGTGAATTTAAAAAAACACGTGCACTCATGAAATTAAATCCGAAAATATTATGAATTAAAAAAATACTGGTTTTTTGTGCACGATCCTAGAATAAATCGTAGAAAACATGTTTACCTTAACATATTATTAGCCCAGGTTCGCGATTTTTTCTCGCGGCGATTTTTTTTCGTGCACTGTATTTTCAACGTTCTCCTTAGCGCCGAGAGTTGAAAATCCAACAGTGTCTTTTTTCAACGTGCTGGGACGAGAGTGCATCCCAGCGCGTTGGATTGACAACGCTCGGCTTAACACCGAGAGTTAAAAATCCAGTGCGCGATAAAATCCCGCAACAATATTTTTAAGTCCGTGCGAACGTGGTCTTATAGTTCTCATGACGAGGCCATTCAACTTCTCTAGGCTGCCTAACCTAATATAAAAAAAAAAAACTTCGACCGTATCGCTACCCCACTGAACAATTATACAAAGAAAATAAAGTCCTGACCGTGCGTCAACTATTTATATTGCACATTCTGCTCAAACAGCATACTCTCTTGGTTTATAATCCAACGCTGTCCAAGGGGAAAAGACGATATGACCCAGTGGAACGCCATCATCTACGTCACAAAACTATTTTTACACGGCGTTTCTTTTGCTATCTGGGTGGCTACTTATACAACAAAACTCATAAGGGGTTACATATCTTTAGTCTCACAAAGAATAATTGCAAAAAGAGGCTAACTGACTGGCTACTAAAATTAAACTATGATGATACTGAAAACATCCTTATAATGACCTAAACACACAATCACATACTCTCACACACCCACACACCCTCGTATACCCATACAATCACCCACACTACACATCTACTAACATTCGTCTCGCATACTTACTTACCCTAGATTTTAATATTATTAAATAAAACCATAAAATGTCGTCTTGATTCCTTACTAAAATCTGTCAGCGCGCTTAGTACATAATTTATAAAATGAAAATGTAAAGGGGTGGGATCCTGGTGTCCTGAACCACAGGTCACGAGCCTAGCTTAGGCACCAGTCTCCCACAATATATACTTACCTGAATTGTGTATCATTGTCGAATCTGACTAATGTAAAATGATTTATGTATATTGTGGTGAGAAAATAAAGTTGATTGATTGATTGAATAACATAGAACATCATAGAAGTATCTCGCGCACTAGCAACCACGACCACGACTTGTGGTCGCACCGACCAGGTAAACTATAGAAACCGGCTATTAGCCGTTGCGACCAACTGCGCGATTCGTATCGGTTTCTATAGTTCGATACAACTAAAAATCGTGGCCGTGGCCGTCCAGTGCGCGAGATCCCTAAATCTATCTTAACTAGGTATAAAGGGCAGGTCACACGGGAAACACTATACGTCTAAATTTAAGAAGAATAAAGGAAGCTGAAAACTTTGGACTTTTAAAACTTAAATTGTAATTCTTCTAGAATTGTAGAGGAGGAGAGAAAAAAGATAAAAGAAAATGCAGCTGCAATTTATCTTTCTACGTAAGTTGATATTTAACTCGACGAGGCGTTTCAGATTACTGTATAAATGTTTTGCCTTGAGGATACAATGTTGTTTTCCTTTAGAATGAATAACAAAGCAAAAGGAAGAACTAGGAAGTGCAATATAAAAAATCTAGCTTCCGCCCGCGGCTTCGCCCGCGTGTTAAGGCGCGGTGTTACCTCAATATTCACAAAAAACTGGTTTCTTGGAAACTCGAGTATAACGTAACGTAATGAAAATATACAAAAAATACAGTGGACAAAGAAGGGTTTAAAGAAAAATTTTAACTAGAAGAATAGTACAAAATTGTTTGATATTCTCAATAAAAAATACTTCACAAAAATAAACTTTGACGTCGAACATCTCTGTATTTTAAGGGATAAGAACTTTTTTTTTTAAGAGTTCAATAGAATAAACATTATTTTATAACTTTAACGCAATCGGTTCAGCCGTTTAGCCGTGAAAGCGTAACAAACAAACTCACATTCGCATTTATAATATTAAGTTAGGATTAGGATGTCAGAAAAGTGACTGCGAAAATGTCGAAGTAAAAAATACAAAAACTTTCAAAATAGATTTAGTTTATTCAAGAAAAATTTCATATTTTGAAAACAACTTTCTAAGCACTATATACGATTTGTTATCGAATATATCTACCACTACTACTATCAATAATAAAAGCCAGCAAACACCAATTCTCCAACCGTAATGAAAATCATCCAAACTGTTTCCAGTTTCGTGGTCAAGCCTTTCACGCAAGCCCGGCAGTAAACATGATTTACAAATCATGAACCCTTCCGAAGTTACGCGTAAATCGTCTTATTGGCTTCTGTGTGTTTTAACCACAGAATACTTGATAATGGAGTAATCAGAATAATACACAATTACAAAACAAATGTTGCTGCATTTGTTTTGTAATTGTGTATTATTCTGATTCTGAATAAGTGTGTCGCTTTGGTAAGATTTCATGACCCGAAAATGACAACGTCTGAGAATGGGTGTGAATCGTTGGGTTGGAATACCTAGAGTAGCGGTTCCACGGCTTCAGGGCATTCATTATAAAGTCTGATTTTCTGATGTAGTGTGCAGAGTGTGTTAATATTGACTATTAACTATTAACTACTGTTGTAGTGACATTGCCCATGATTGAACCTGCGCAGAAAAAAAGTTATATCCTGTCGTGTCTTAAATGGGCAACAACACCTTCCTCTTAATAATGGCATCGATTTAAAAGTACCAAATCCTAACTAATCTTATAAATGCGAAAGTGAGTTTATTTGTTTGTTAGTTTGTTACGCTTTCACGCTGAAACGGCTGAAAGGATTTGTGTGAAATTTGTCACATGGGTAGACCATGACCTGGATAAGGTTATAGAACACTTTTTATCCCGATATTCTTACGAGATCGAGAATTATGCGGGTGAAACCACAAGGTGCAGCTCGTTAACTATAACTTTTAATAACCTAATAAAAGTAGGTAACTTAACCTTCCATTTATACTATTCTGTGGTCTCAACCCTAAACTGAAGGGCCAGATTAACAGCCAAGTTGTATTGAACAAAAGCTCTAAAATAACGTTGTCACCATTCGTTTTGTTTCATATATTTGTTCCGCTCCAATCCTTTGGCAACAAAAACTTTATAAAGTTAGGATATTGGAACGATATCGTGTTGATCTGGAATTGAAAATAAACGGGTCTTTGGTTCGGATTGTTTTTCTTTTCTATTGTATCCTGATCTGGTTAGATGTTTCAAAAAGGTATCGGTGTATTGTCTATTGAAAGGGGGTGTGGGAGTATTGAGGAATATAGAGCTCAAACCAAATAAAAAAACAAGACATAGCGCTGCGAAAAATACAGTGAAGCATGGCAAAACTACATCTCCGCTCTGTGCATACACGCTCACACGCACACGTTTACAATCAAACTACAATCACACTTCACTAAGTGTTTACGAAACGGAAGTGGTGAAGGGTGGGCGTTTTGGGGGACTGTCTTATGTAATAGGAATGATGCCTGGGTAAAAAAAATTAAATTCTAATTAGTCCGTCAGCCAGATAATAAAAAAATATTAGACACGTATATTTTGCTTTATCATATTAATAAAAAAATACTTAGATAAAACGCATTTTAAGTTGGGGAGTGGGGGTCTCTACGTCACTAGTATGTATAAAATCTACATACTCGTGACGTCATTGCATATTTTACCTCAATGTATCGCCGTAATCTTTAGATTACGTAAAAAAAGAAAAAATACGTGTCCAATATTTTTTTATAATCTCAAAGACGGACTAAAAAAAATTTTTAGTCATCTTCCCTATTCTGACGTTCGAAAAGTGCTGATTCTCAGCCTAGTTTGAATAAATGACTTTGGAATTTTGAATTTTGAAACCGGCCTCACGTCACTGTGACAGCGCTACGTCTTGGTTTTTTATTTGGTCTGAGGGTGGTAGCGGTCACTCCTGGAAGGGTTAGGCAGAGGTGTAGGTACCTGTGTGTAGGTAAAACTCTATGCTATGTCTATTGAAAGGGTTTGTGGCTTCAAACCCAAGCAAGGAGGATGGCAAGGATCGATCTTTCTGTAAGGTTTCACTTGCCTGCGGATTATGTCTTAAGTCGATACAAATCTTTGCAGAGTGCGATTAATACCGTCAGTCTCGGTTGTCTCACAAAATAAATACCTTCCTGTCGCCACGGATTGGTACTCAGATACTTGATAGACGTATGAAGCGTCGTGCAAACCAGCGCGACACCACTCTGACAAAACAATTACTAAGACAACTTCACGGTAGAACAATTACCGGTGTCACGATGCGCGACAAGTCGGGCTAGTCTGTACGAGTCTTTATAGCCCACTCCATGTTCCTAGGACCGTGGAGTGGGCTATACCTACTGTAAAGTAGGTACCATACCTACTTATTATTCTACTGCATTTGGTTAAAATCGAAGTCTAGCTCAACGCAACAGGGAAAAAAAGCATGTTTCAATTAGAAATCTAGGAAAAGGAATATCATAGTTTAAATAAAATTATATCTGAAGGTTGTTTTCATAAATTTTTGTACAATAAAGCGTACATTTACGGCTCGCTAGCCGTAACAATTCCGTAAATATTTACCTGAAAACGTCATAAAAGGGGAATTCTCATAATATTTGTATTACGAATTCCTTTATCTTATGCAGGACATTCTGTCGTATGATGTATGAAACAAACGGTTAGGCACGGGTTACTCACGTGTCTCTTTAAAAATGTATGAGGCAGCATTTGAAGATACGATGCCATATAAGAAAAGGAAAAAATTGCTTTGAATTCTAAGTTAGCGAATAAATTTTTATGTGAGCAAAAGTAAATAAACATGATCGGAAAATTGGTAAGACAACGTCAGACGTCCCTTTGTAATAAGGACCACGAAACATAAAATTTTCGATTTCCTGGTGCTATATGGTAGCCTCGATCTTAAAGGTGCTCCCTCGCCTGTAGTTTAACGTTCAGAGTCGAGCACGACATCAGTGAGGAAGAAGAACTGAGCATTACAGTGCGCAATGTCTGTAATAATATTGAATCTCAAATGTTACATTACAAGTGAATGCTCGTCAATCAGGGAGGCGGTATTGTAACGTAATGCTCAAAATCGAATCTGTAACGAATGCTCTTGGTAAGAGAGCACCTTAAGGTTGTAACATGTTTTCTTTTTTTCAATAGTTTTGCACTATCGAGAGCGGCAACCTAAATCAAAGAGTCAAAGCCTGGTTTTGCCATAATCGACAAAATAAGCCCCAAACTTTTGATATCGTCGATGTTTCCAAAACTCCTTACCATCTAACGAATCTTGACAGTTTTTAATCATCATCATCATTTCAGCCGAAAGACGTCCACTGCTGCATATAGGCCTCCCCCAAATGGGGGGGTTTGTCATAATCGCCTCGCTTGGCAGGCGGATTAGCGATCGCAGTATGGTATTAAAATGCACAGAGAACGCTGCTGCCCATTCTCTAGTGTGTTCCTTAGTCGCCTTTTACGACACCCACGGGAAGAAATGGGAAACAGTTTTTAATATTCCCCTTTTAACACCCAGTTTTTCTATACCTTACATTCTAACCCATATTAATCCCTAACCTATGTTTCATAAAATTACTTCCATCCAAACCACATTAATTCTGACACAAACGCAATAAAAAACAAAAAGTTTTATGTAATAAACTCGACGGGGTTACAATTTGTCGTATACACGGTTGTGTGAAAGTGACAAGTTGCCTCATTGCCCTCATTTCTGTCAGTTGGGTTATGTTACTGGCGTATATCGACATGTAAAATGATTATATTTTCCAACAAATCCTACTAGCAATATTATAAATGCGAAAGTGAGTTTGTTTGTTACGCTTTCACGCTAAAACGGCTGAACGGACTTGGATGAAATTTGGTACAAGGGTAGACCTGGACCTGGAGAAGTACATAGGCTACTTTTCATCCTGGATCGTAGACGATGCCGCGGGCAACAGCTAGTACTATATAATATTAAAAGTGTGAAAGATTCTATGTTTGGATATTTGGATGTCTATTACTCAATCACTCAAAAACAGCTGAACGGATTTAGAAGGAATTTTGCACACAGATAGTTTACCCTGGACTAACACATAGATTACTTTTATCCCGGTAAATGACGTGGCTCAGCGACTATTATCAATTTATGTAAAAAGTAGCTTCGGAATTTTGTATTTCTCTCTGGACCCAATTCTGAAGTCTACGCAGCAGAGTCGCGACCAGAAACAGTTCCAGTTCTTAAATGAGTCTTGATATTTTTTAAATGTTCTTGATTGTCAATTCTTTGTACTTTGGGCATGAGTCTTGCCACAAATTAAAAAAATTGTTGACTAGCTAATCTCTTCATCATGGCAGGTTTTACACGTACCTATAGTTTGTGCCTCGAAAAAAGAAATAATTTACTCACCACGTTATTAACTAAACCACTGCAATTCCCAAAATGACCACTAAAAAACGAAAAACCTTTCCAACTACCTTCAACTTTCTGACTAACTGACGCGACTATTTGACAATTCAAAAGTGCCTGTAAATGTTTTAATTGAAATAAATGCTTTGAGTTTGAGTTTGAATACCAACATAACTAAAACTTGACCAAAATCTATCGATAACCGAGTTCTATCAAACCAATGACAATACCTAAATCAACTTGGAAATTATTCTCAACCCCTTAACAAGACGGAGAACATAAATTTGTAACGTTAACATAAACTTGTAACGCTGTGAGTGGTGTGACTTCCCTATTGTTTAACAAAATATCACCCGGTATTGTGTGACGACAACAAATGGGACCCGTTCAGTGTCACTAATAAACGGAAGCGTAACTTATGAACGAACAGAGGTATGTAGGTAGTTAAACCTAAACTGCGTTCGCGATTTCGTTTCCGAACATGTAAACAAATATGAGTTTTAGGAAAACAACTTTAGTACCCACATATAAAGTTCAGTTTTTTATGAATGTTTCAATAGTAGTAGTAATTCTGAAGTGACGACGATAAAAACATAAAAGTCAATTGGAATTCATAATTTCTGAATAAAGAGTGTAACAAGGATCTTTTAGTGCCTGAATGATATTGACTGGAGCTATGTTGGTAAGCATTTGTGAAATTGTTAGAAAAATCGGATTTAAAAAACAAGATGGCGATGGCTCCAATTTTGGCCACGCGCCAAACGATCCTTTTGCCGTTAGATATCAGTGTGACGCGCTCATAATACATCAATGCGGACTGTCACGGTTGAATTCCCCGCTAGAGGCGCTAGTGTAGAGTGAGGTCTATAGAAATTTCAAATGTCACTGAACGTTCACTGTTCGCGGGATTTTCTATCGGGAATTTTTACTTATTATTCATATTTTTTGTCAAAATTATGCCATTCCTGACTAATGAAGGCTTAAGATTTTAAGTAACAACTCAGGATCTAATTTGGTAGCACTTGGAGGCAGAATAATATTTGTTTGCTTCATGCTTGTCAATTTTAGAAACAATATATTGTAAATATTAATTTGATGTGAATTTTATTAAATATATTATGGGTACCATAACATATCAATTAAAAGTACTGACAGGACCTTATTCGTTAGTTGCGCTAACTGGTGAGCACGAAAGCGATAACCCCATTTTTTTTTCTTTATTTTCAATTAACTTTTTTTTTACAATTTGAAAGTAGAAGCAGAATTTCTAGACAGTTTATTTTAATGGATATTAGATAGTTTGACGGACAACAATATTGTTTTCATTAGTTTATTCAATTTGCCTTGAAGTCTTGAACTTTCATAACCTTCAGTGGAACAAAACCTAATAAATAATCATTATTTTAAGAACAATGTTTGGGACACAACCTGTACATTTTAATAAAGTAATTATTTCTTTCTAGAATATTAAATTGTAATTGAAATGATATTTATTTAATGTTTATTATTAGTATATAAATGAAGAAATTGTGCAACCCTTTGATAAAAGAATTAAATTTTTACGTAGCAAGAAAAAAGGTTCAAAATCGAACAGCGACAGGAAACCATTATAAATGTATGCGAACGGATTCCTAATCCGACCCGGCAAATTGGGCCATAAAAACGATTGAGTCGACACCTTCCATTTAACGCACGTAGGTAAAGGCCATAGGGTCTAAATTGGCCAACTATCTCTTGTCGGTTAGTGTCATGGCCGATTTCTATAAAAAAAACTAAAGTTATAGAGATCCGGAAAATACAATAGTTACTGCGAAAAGTTTCGTAAGGTCAGCATTGTTGAGCAAAACTGCTCCGCAAGTAGGAAAGTTCACCTGTATTTTTCTTCACGAACTGTGGAAAAGCTATTGTTATACTGTATCCAGGAACGATAACTTGTATTAGTAAAGGCCCAATCGTGTTTTTATTTTAATTACAAGGGTGAAAATTGTATTTTATCAATTGTACTGTGTTTCATGAGCTGTGCTCGCCAAGTGGTAACTGTTATTAGCTTCTATAAACCAAACAAGTTTTTCTTCAAAGCTCGAAGTCGCAGCGCCAACTTCGAAGTCGTCAACGTAAACATCATGATGTTGACAACTTATTTACCTTTCTCGTCAAAGTGACAAGTGACAGGGGTCTCAATTACGTATTCGATGGCGTAGGTATCTACGTTTTGATGGCTGTTATTCTGTTAACCGTAATTATAAACCATGCCTAATGTAAATAACCTAAACGTCACACCTGTTCCTATTTCTCTAAGGGTTGGGCAGAGGTGTAATAGTACGTATACATTTCAACAGTTAAGTTTAAGCCCCCCCATGTTATAGGGGGTGCGGGCTAATGTAAATAGCCCCCGCCCCCGCTGCCGCCGCGCGCCTTGTAGAGGATAGATTTTTTCACTTATTTTTTATTTTTATTTAGCTATTATGAGACAGTTATTGGGTATTTATTTATTTTAGTTTTTCATTCACAACACACCACACACACTGATGTATGTCACAACATTTTATTTGATTTTGTGAGCTTTTTATGTTATCCTATCTTTTACTACTTACCTTTAATTTATTCTGTTAATTTATTAAAACGAAGACACATTTCCCTGTCTTTATTATTCTAGCGTATGGTTTTCGTGGATTGCAGCTGAAAATCAGCGTCAGGTGGTACACTTTGTGTTGCCATCTGACATTTATGCTGAGCTGAGGCCCTATTGGCATTATAATCATTGTTTTCTCTGTTTTTTTTAGTTATAAGGTGTATTTTTCTGCTGTAATGCCAATAAACGCATTTTTCTGTCTTTCTTTCTAAATAATTATTATCTCAAAACTGGTCTATATCTCACAAGTAAATTCGCACACTTTTTCGGGTCGGCACATTCGATTTGGCAGTATTCGTTGAACAAAAAAACCAACCCGAAGGAATTACTACATATACTCGGCTTTCATTTAGCTTGATTGCCCATCTACCCTCGCTGAATCATGATCAGGTCGGCTCGGCACACAAGGAGTGGGCCGTAATCCACCACGCGGGTCCAGTACGGTTTGGTAAATATCACATGTCTTTGAATTTTCGGTTCTAGGACATGCCGGTTTCCTCACGATGTTTTTCTTCATCGTTTTGAGAGCTGTGATGAGTAAGTAATTTACATAAAGTAAAGCACATGTCTGGGTTCGAATCTACGACTTACAACTCGTAAGTCGCGACCATTACCGCTGGGCCACCGCTGCTCTCGATTTTGCCGCCTGAGTCTGAATCATGCCGAGCGGAACAAGTCTGTATTTATTTCTAACAGTCATCATCATTATCATTCCAGCCGAAAGACGTCCACTGCGGTCATAAGCCTGCCCTAAGCCCGCCACTTCGACCGATTGTATGCCTCCCGCATCCAGCGGATTCCTGCGGCCTTCACAAGGTCATCGGTCCATCTTGTGGGAGGCCTTCTAACGCTACCTCTTCCGGCATGCGGTCGCCACTCCAGAACCTTTCGACCCCATCGGCCATTTTTAACAGTACCAGCTTCAAAATCCTCGTTATCCCATATCATTTGCAATCGCACCCATGTGACCAAAATTCATTAATAATTTATTCATTTATAGTTTAGGTCATGTTTTAGCAGACTATTCATTTTTACAGTCCCTTGACGCACGACCTACAATTAAATTCATTCTGTTTATTAGTAATACAATTTTCGGATTATTATCTAAATTATTACTGCGTAAAACTGGCTAAATAAATTAGTTTGGATACCTAAGGGTATTTTAATCTTGAGTAGGACGTAGCTAAATGGCAACAGCGTGATTCGGTGGATTAGGCGACGCTTGATGCGGTCAGCCCGTGGATGGGTGACCATTTTTGTTTTGTTTTTCTATATTATCTTTTACGGGTATTAAATCCGAATCGAATCCACAACCTGAGCAACATTCGAATTTGCGCTGAAAAAACATTTTTACTTCCATATTTTGCAACCAGAGATCAAACTAGCACGCAGACGGTACAATTATGCAACAAGATTTTTATTCCCATTTCAACGCGACCATGAGTATAATAAAAACTTTTTTCCAAAAAAAATCCTTTTTTTTGTTGAAGGGTGAGATGAATTTATCCCAAAAACAAACTCAACATCGTTATACTTCACGGTCAATTCTCTAACTGCAAATATAAATTTTTAATGTGTCATACAACTAAAAAAATATTATTTTCGGCATGATTCTAGGTCAACGGGAAGTACCCTGTAAGTTTTGTTCTATTTATTTGCGACTATCAAAATATGTCGCATATTTTTTTATTGCGTTGACTTAGAAGCTTGATTTTTTTTAGAGCTCCAAGGGACTGTAGACCTGTATTTGATATTAATTTCTACTTGATATCTCCAAGTGTTCCTGAGAAAAAAAGGGTCTTGACAGACTGATGGACGGACAAAAAAAGTGATAAGGGTTCCGATTTTTCGTAAAAAAACCGACTTAGACAGCGCTACAAAATGAAAAATTACTATATTTTGGAAGTCGATATCTTTGGTTTTTCGCTACCGACTTCCGAAATAAAGTTATTTTTCAGTTTATAGCGCTGTCTAAGTCGGTTGTTTTTTTTTTGTAAAATGTTTTACTATTCACTTTTTAGTTGTGCCTCCGTTGTTGCCTGTACCTCCACGCGTTCCTGAGAAAAAGGGTCTTGACAGACTGACAGACAGATGGACGGAGAACGAAATGATCCTATACGTCCGTTTTTTTTTTTGAGGTATGGAACGCAAGAAATTATAAAATACAACATAAATGCAGACAAAAGCGCGGGCTACTGTTAGTAATTAATATTTTATCGCTATAAAGGTCCTTACTCTTAATCGGGCAAAGGTTCAATATTCGATAAAACGTAGTTTGTCGAAATTTCGGCCGCAAGGCTTAAGGTTTCACAAAGCTGCAAATTGAAAACTTAAGCCCTAACTATTGAAACCTATTAAGTATCTGTCTACTCTAAAGCGATCAATTGAAGCGTAAAAGATAAGGTTCTGTTAGGATCGCCATCTTAATAGAACGTTCTTTTCTACGCCATGGGTCCTTTGAAATGAAAACACTTTGGTTGCACACAAACTAAAATTTATTAAAAAACTGTACACGAAATATTACAAAAAAAATATGTATCGGATAAAATTTGTGGGTTGACAGCACCGCTATGCGTAGCGAGCAGTTTTATATAGCACGTTATAGTAACATCAGCAGTAATTGTTGTTCAGTGAAATTATGTATATCGGAAGGTTCACGAGTACGGGATGTCAATTGACAACGAAACGCAAGTGTGAAGTTGGCGCGCTTCGACAGTCTAGCCTGACGTTCGTACGAGTCGACGAGGGGCGCTGCGGTGGCGTGGCGCAGCTCTCTTGACTAGTGATGGGTAACTCATCATTTTTATATGAGGTTGAGGGAGTACCTCATTTTGCCTCGCGAGGTCCTCAAGAGGTACCCCTCATTTGAGGCGAGGAGTCGTACGTCGATGTATTTACCTCACGAGCCAAATGCAGCCGATAGTCCGACGCGTATTGCGTCGACTCATAAGTATTACCGATTCCGATATTTACGTCTCCCTCACACACATCATTTTCTTTCGCTCATAAAATGTTGACCGCCAAAATAAACGAATCTATGACACTTGATTACCCATCTAATGCTGATGTTTTTAGAGTTCATAGTTAACGTTTAGAGTTACATAGTAATAGCAGAATTAAAATATAATTCGTTTTGAGTAATTAATAATGTTAGTTTACTTTAAGTTGACCTTGGAAGTGCGCGTGTCGTGAATCGTGAAGTGATTTGTTGACATTATAGTGACAATTAAGTACCTACATCGACTTTTGTGTTTGCTAATAATCGGATTGTTTTGCTTGTTTTGGTTTTGGTGGTGGTATGGTGGAGATACTTATTGCTGGTGGTGTTGGTTTAACCTTTATCATTCCTACATATTTGGCGGGATTATGGCTCCAACGGTAAAAAGATCTAAAACCTGGGAGTTTTTCAAGGATTTGGGAGAATATAAGGCCAAATGTACAATTTGCATGAAAATTTTGTCGCACAGGGGTGCAGGCCCCTATAATTTAACCAGACATTTAAAATCCGCTCATCCCCTTGTCCTAGCTGGGATTCAGGAAGATCGTATGGCTATAAATAACGATACTAGTGTTGCTACACCTGATACACCTCTTTCACCTGTGATTCCATCTAGGTCTCAAGGGGAGTCGTCTTCCGCCTGCCCCGATGGTTCCACTCAATTTGTACCAGCAACTCCTGCTCCGAATCGTCCTCTAGTTAGTAATCAAAATAATCAAATCAACCAATATTTTGCAAAACCGCTGTCATTAAAGAAAACGGAAACAATTAATAAGTTGCTCCTACTAATGATTGTTAAAAATTATTTGCCTTTTACACTCATCGAAAGCGATTCATTTAGAGCATTTATAAAAGAATTGTGTCCTTCGTATGCTGCTCCATCAAGAAAGACGCTATCAAAAGCGTTATTACTAAAATTTTATAACATCGTAAGAGGAGATGTGACGAAATTACTAGGACAAGCGGAATATGTTGCCCTAACTACGGATGCCTGGACTTCTTCTTCTCATCATCAGTATGTGGCCGTAACAGCACATTTTGTTGAAAACAGCAATATTAAGGCGGTAATGTTAGAATGCATTCCAGACGCACAACGCCATACCGCACAGAATTTAGCTGATTTAATAAAAAAAAATTGTACCGAATGGAATATCAATGAAAAAGTAGTGTCAGTTACTGCTGACAATGCTAATAACATCCAAGCTGCCATTGTTTTATTAAAATGGAAGCAAGTACCGTGTTTCGCACACACTTTAAACTTGATTGTTCAAGCAGGTTTATCAGAAATTAAGGTGATTCAAAATAAAGTTAAAACCATTGTGGAACTATTCCAAAGGAGTGTTTTGGCTAGTGAGCGCCTAACAGCCATGCAAAAGCAGCTAGGGGAGAAACAGCTAAAAGTAAAACAAGACGTGATAACAAGATGGAACTCCACGTTCGATATGTTCGAGAGGATTATAGAGATAAAAAAAGTGTGATTTCCACCATTGCCACCGATTATCCGAATACGCCAAATTTAACCCCCGACGACATAGAAACTTTGTCGAAATGTTGTGCTACGACACTTTAAATCAGTCACAGAAATTATGAGTGCAGAAAAGCATGTTACTGTATCGCAAATAATAGTTTTAGCTAATTTACTGAAAAAAAAGTGTGAGGCGGTCACTGAAGACTCAAACATTCCCCAAACAGTAATGGAAATGGCCAAGCGGTTCATTACTGATATATCAATACGGTTTAGAAATGTAGAGGATAATAAATTATTTGCCGTAAGTACGCTTCTAGACCCACGATTTAAGGCATATGGTTTTCCTGATGACAAAAAAAGTAGTGTTTTTAATGCAAAAAAATATTTATCTAATATAGCGGCTAAATCTATTGCATCGATTAATGAAACTGGTACAGAAAATAATGAAAATATTTCACAAAGCGATACAAACATACAAAAGCCAAATATGGGATGAATTCGATCTAAAAGTTGTAGATGCAGTTAAAAAGCAAAACCCGACCGCAGCTGCAATCATAGAAGTAGATAAATATTTCGATGAGCCTCTTATTAGCAGGAAGAATTCCCACGACCCTATATTATGGTGGTACACGAAAAGGCACACATATCCACGCCTATATGATGTAGTCAAAAAACACTTTTGTACTCCAGCTACTTCAACTCCTTCCGAAAGAGTTTTTTCGAAAGCAGGACATGTTGTTACTGACAGGCGCAACCGATTGGATGGTAAAAAAGTGCGCCTGATTTTATTTTTACACGCAAATATGTGATTATTTATTTCATACGATTTTATTTTACTTTTTTATCCTTTGATCTCAATTAATACACTATTTTTTTTTTATTTGCTCCGTGTGTTTTATTTACCCTGCAACTCATTTCACAAAATCTTTTATATCTCTTCATAATCTAAATAAGTAATATCCTACCAAACATCAGTATCACAGACATACAACTTCATTATTTCATCATTACGTACATACCAAAATCAAAATGTTTACTGTGTTTTCAAAATTTCGAGCCCTCACCTCACTCATTCTATAAATTCTGTACAATTATGAAAGTCGGTCCATTCACTCACTAAGCTCACTCAATACTCACTCGCGAGTACTCGCGTCAATAATGCCAATGTCAATTTTTAAGTGAGGACGAGTGAACGAGTGAGTTGGTTCAATGTTGAAATTCGAGTAACTCTTTCAGTTTGCGATCACGAGGACCTCAAATGAGGCACCTCATGAGTGAGGGACACATCTCTACTCTTGACCATCGGACATCGTACGGACAACAAGTGCCTAGAACTGTCCAACGTTTCGTTTTGTAAATTTTGTCAAGTAATTATAACCTTAGAATCAATAATCAACTTCAGACTTTTTCTTTTCGCCCGCAACACATCTAGTAAATAAAATGTTCAACGGTGAAGATTCCAGCTCCAATCGGCCCTCTGTTCCGATATGTACGTATAACAGTTTGAAGATAATTCTCTCTTTTAAACTTAAGAGTAGGTGACCAAACCACTAGCGACACTAGATAACTAGCGGTGTAGCTAGTATATTGCGCTGGTACCGCTAAACGCCATAAATAGATATCAGAAGAAGTTCACGTAAACAGCGTAATGTTGTAGGGAATCCATTGGTCTTATTAAACCTTTCATCAATTTAGAAAAACCAGCGACCCGCCCTTGCTTCGCATCGGTGCGAAGGCGACATGTCCAAACATATACATTTCTGTATTATATCTGTCACCGTATAATTATGAACTTCTTTAGATTATAATCGACTTTTGAATTTTGAATTTTGAATCATCTGTTTATATAGATATTATGTCTGAATTAGGTTTAAGTCTGTGAGTTTAACAATACAAGGAGCAACGTGTGAAATGACATAACAACTAAAGCAGTTTCAACGTAACTACTCGTATTTAGGGACATTTTCAGATCAAGCATTTCCAAACATCTAAATAGAAACATCCTCTTTTCCTAAATAGGTTAAATCAGGCTAACCAAATACCGGCTACTGCAGGAAATCCTGTGTAAATATTAAATGCGGTTAGCTGTATATCCGGCATCGTTACGTTCTGCTCCTGTTAAATCAGGCCACATCTCTCGATATCAACAGAACTCTTAATTAAAAGTAAACGAATCATTTGGTGGTCTCTTTTATTTAATTAAAAATTGATACAGGCTTCGTTAACCGTTTTTTTTTCAATGTATTTGTTTTATGTTTTCGGGTAAACTCCGTCATTTAAGGACGGATTTGCAAAATTCCACTTTGATTGAAAGGGTCTGCTCTCGAGATGGTCCCATATAAATATTACTTAGCTTGGGTACTTTTTGAGTTAACTTAAATAATACGTATTTTTTCTCACTCAGTCTATATGGATGAAGTTATAATAACTTCCTGTCATTGTTATTTACTTATCAGGTAGTGGTATTCGAATTTGTGTGGGGTAGGTACCACAACTAAAAAGTGACTACTAAAAACATCTTACAAAAAAAAAACAACCGGCTTAGACAGCGCTATAAAGTGAAAAATAACTTTATTTCGGAAGTCGGTGGCGAAAAACCAAAGATATCGACTTCCAAAATATAGTAATATATATACATACAAATGTCTTGGTACCTTCAGAGTTCGACTGCGGCAGTTTCTTACAGCCTCTCAGCAAAAACTGGGTATGACCATTTCGAACACATCCATTATATAACTGGCTGTCGTGTTCTTCCCGAGTCAATCCGTCTAGTTGGCGTAACTGGTGATCACAAACCTGTGAACAAGGGGGTATTTAGTAATTGAATAGCTGAGGATCTTTTGTTCTACATATAATAGTTATAATACACATGCTATTTACCTATATTTATTTACTATGAGTAAACATTATTATTTTAAATTAGCCATTGAATCGTTTATTTATTTGCACCCACGCTACTATAATTATATTAAGATTATTTATTTCAACATTATACATATGACTATATATATAATAAAGTAATCAACAATATCAACACATTAATGAACAAGAACGTTTCCAAAGGCAAAACTTTACTGCGTTGACTTTACTAAGTTGCGGGTATACTTACTTTTTTCACACGCATAACACTTTGTCACAACACCAATTTATCTCGTCTGCTCGATGTCCGTATGTCACTGCAGGGATCCAGCAGAATATCAGCGTCAGGTATATTTGCCTGAGACATGCTGAGCTAGACTCCCATTTGGTGCAACCTTTAGACGTACACCGCACCTTGTTTTTCCTTCTTTTTTTTCATTTAAACAAAGTATGTAGTGATGTCACTTCATTTCTTGAATTACTTATGTTTTTATTTTTTGTATAGTGGCATCATGTTTTTATGTATATTCATGTAATTTGTTATCTTTTAATTGTGCTTTTGTGTGTCTTTTGTATGCACTGAATAAATGTTTTATCTATCTATCTATCTACATGTATATAATAGTATAAACAAGTAAACCCACTTGTGGAGTGTACATTACTGTTATAGTGAAAGTTAATATATTCGATCGTAGGGCGTATATTTAGATATAAATATTCTTGTATTCTCCCTTACAAAGCTTACTTAGTGTAACATGATTCGAGTGAGTTCACGTCAATAGTGCAGCAGCTGAAATATCACTCTCACGTTCACAAACGTTATGCAGTTCTGAAAAAAAGAACAAATCGAAGCCATAAATACTAGGAAGCTTAACAAGAGCAAGCTTTTTTTTTGGGACCCTGCTTTTTTAGAAGCGATTGTGGCGAGTATACACGATCATTCGAAGTTTTTTTTCGGTGTATCTGAACGCGTGGTCGACGTCGCTTTCTGGTTTTCCGAATAAAATGTGACATACGGATAGGACGCGGCCTAAGTCAACACTTTATTTTTATGCTTCTTGACTCATAAATAACAACAAGCACGGACACGCCGCAGAAAAAAAACTAAAACCCAACTACTCGACACTACTACGACAAAAAGTCAACTAACAAGGTAAAAACAAGACATCACAGACAGACTCAGTAAAAATCCGGAGTCAGGCAGCGGACAATCAAGATGCCTCCAACGAAACCTCATTATTTTGTCAATGTATGATCAGTAGTTTAGAAGCTATGAGGTAACAGATGAACATACATACATACGCTCAAAATCATAACCCTTCTTTTTGCTTCTACATAGTCGGGTAAAAAACGTAGCATTTCATTTAGTTTAGATAAATAAATCTGTAAGGAACCGAAGGTTATCGTTGGTGGAGACACAAGGCGGAAATAGTTTCAGGATATGAACGGATCATGTGTAGCATTTGGATGGTATTGGAATAGCCCGAAGATATTAATGTGAATGCGTATGTATTAAGGATTATTTCCCTGAGATTTTGTGTTCTTTAAAGTTCAAGGTAAAATATGGGTCGTTTATTTGTAACATGTTGCCCTAAAGGAATTTGTGCGTAAAGATGTTGTAAATTACGAGGTAGTAAATGTCATGTGCTTTTAATAAACAAGTTTTACGCGAGGTCCTGATGGAAAACAATTTTTTTATTACCAATATTGGAAGCTATAACTTTGAAAGAAATTCGAGGTGATTCAAAAGTAATTTTGACTTTTTACTTTTTTAACCTAAAAGACTAAAGGAAGTGGTATATTTGGCGTGTGTTTTTGTAAGTTTAATTCCAAATTATTGCTAGTAAACTATGCGCCAGTGATATTTGCTGCTACGCTGCTGTAGCCAGTGCCTTCGCTGCTCGCTGTCGTAGCGCGTAGCAGTCTGCTACGACGTAGCTGCCATTGTGCTACGATAGCACATAGTTTTTATTGGATCATTTTGGGTATTTTAGACAAGTGGAAACCTCATTTGACCCTAAAATTCCAAAAATATTAATTTTATCTTGTACGTCATCACTATTCTTTATTTACAAATCTTTTCGTACCCATTTCTGTTATCATCACATATTAAAAAATACTTAGCCATTTTATTTTCATTTCAACCCAAGAATTACGTCAAGTAAATGATTGATGGAAACGATTTCACGTCTTTTCTCATAAGAGCATAGAAGTAACAGCTTTCGGTGGTATCAATAAAATAAGTTTTGCTACCTCTTGAAGTGACGTTAAATAATAACTTATTGGATTTATGAGCAACTGCTACAATAAAAACGTTTTTCGAAGTAAAGTACTTTACGGAGTTCGAATATTCTTGGGGGCCTTATTTTAAAATTATTCTGAAGTTGAAAGCCGATAAGGTTTTTCTGAGCACTATTGCCATGTTGATAGGTAGAATGATGGCTCGTGGTCCATCTCTAGATGTCATAATATTTGTAATACTTGTTTTAGACACTTTAGCGGGAAATTTCATGCTTTTCATAAATATTCTGTTAAAAAACAAAATAAACAATTACGAATAAGTCCAAGCTTGTCAAACATTTTGTTCATGCCAGTATTATCATAAGCGTATATAACAATATTGGCTTATTTAATATTTTTTGTCAAGAATGGCATGTCTAAAGACATTAAGTAACTGTCATCGTCAGGCTGACAAAGTTATAAGTCCTCCCACACATACACATACATACATACATTATATTAAGTCCTTTTTTTTTTCAAGCGATTGTCATTTTCAATTGCAATGAGGGTTTGATCTCTTTAAGAACCTAAATATTAAGTGCTGATCTGTTTCAGTAGCTTGAGTTAATAGTAATGAAGTTTGGATTACTTAAATTGGGCATGCCAAATACTAAAGACATACCAAAGATACTGGCCTCAGTAAACTACCTACGTGGTATTAAAATCGTATTTACACTCAAAAGGAACGACTCTTCGGTCGTAGTGTAGCAGTAAACTTAGAAACATGTCCACGCCATTACCGATTGTTTATGGAACATTGTTCCTTTTTAATACGTATTCACTTCAATATTTAATCTTAGTGGGAAAAATAATCATTAGGTACCTAGTCACCCTGCCAGGGTTGCGAGTTTGTCCGAAAGGGATATCGCGGCCCCGGCACACATGCAACGGAAGGAACACGGGTGGGTTTTAGTCAGTAAAAGTCTGACACACCCTCCCGCTCCGGCCATAGCGGGAGAAGTTATTTGATAATTTCCCACCAAAAAAAAATAAAAAGATACTTAGTCACGTGGTTATTTTTAAAAGTGGTTAAAAGTGACTTAAATATAATTATTGTGTCGAAAAAATGGGACGGAGTGTTCTTTTGTAATGAAAAAAAAAATGAAATCGCGAATCCGCCCGCCAAGCAGGTTTGGTTATTAAAGCAATTTACTTTTTAATTATTCTTTAGACATCACGGTTGTCATATGCATATTTATGACAGTACTTAAGAGAAGAGATTCCTGAAAGGTCTGACAACTATAAATTCTGACCTAAGATTATTGAATTTGTTAATTAAGGGCGGATTTTTCAATAGTCAGAATAAAAAGAATAGTCTTATCTGAATAAGAAACCCACCAAAAACATTTTCATGTAAAATGTTGCCAAGACGAGACCATATGGCTCGCACTGTCAAAAAGTTATCAGATCTCATGTAGAGCCAAGCTTCTAACTCTACACGCCCTAACTCTACAAGCGCTAACTTCACAAATTCTACACCTTAGTCAACATATTATGTGGCTTGGCTGTTTTCAGCCCGATCGCCGTCGATTTATTGGTGGGGCGTGTAGAGTTAGAAGCTTGGCTCTACATGAGAAAAAATTAACTAAATTAATGAATAATTAACTATTGTATAACAGAAAAGTAATGAACATTGAATACATTTTTCACCTTACACCCATGCACTACCGAGCCCCCCGATATATTTCAATTTGGCACCTTTTATATAGAAAATATGTCAAACTGTCATATTTATTCTTCAGATAAAAGTTATTTAACTATTGAAAATCAGCCCTAAATGGGGTTTACGAACTAATATTATATCATGGCTATTCAATTTTCTCAAAACAATCTCCCATTTAGCTCCAAGTAATCTGTTCTGACAAAATGATTAGCATACTATAATAGCAAAATACAAATTCCGTTTATCTTCAAGCGACTTTCATCTGACAGCATTAAAACGATTAGCGAGTATTTAATCTGATATCGAATTTATGTAAATCGATTATCGAAGCCGACCGAGATTAATGTTGTCTGAAATTGGTTGTCAACCGTACATACGTACATGAAAGTGGGAATGTCGATGGAATGTTGGATGAATCGGCTTTTGGCCTTGACTGAGCCAAAATGTTTTTGAGCTCTGCTTATTAATGATGGTGATTTTTAATGATGTTAAGAAGGCATTTATTTATGTTATGGTACCTAAATGTTGTGCCTTCCAAAAGAGCACATCCTACTATATATTAATATTAAATAATTAATATAATATATATATTAATTATTAATAAATAATACAAATGTGAAAGTTTGTATATTTCGATGTTTGTTACTCAATCACGTAAAAATGGCTGAATGTATTTGGATGAAATCTGGCAGAGAGATAGTTTATAACCTGGATTAGCACATAGGATACTTTTTATCTCGGTAGTACGTTCCGGCCGTTCCGACCTCGAAGGCGAAAGCTAGTATATATCTTACACAGGATAGACGTCCGTCGGCCATAGCTACGGCTCGTTTACGCAAATTTAATGCGTAGTGCCAAATTTAACTAACCCAAACTTCATTACTATTAACTCAAGCTGGTGAAACAGATCAGCACTTAATATTTAAGTTCTTAAAGAGATGAAACCCCCATTGCAATTGAAAATGACAATGGCTTGATTTCCGATCCGAAAATAATCAATTTAATAAAAAAAGATTAAGGTTTCAATATTATTATCACAAGACCACTAATAATAATAATAAATAATTTATTTCCAAAACGTAATGTACAAAGTAGTTATGCGCAACATTTACAGCGCAGGACTTACAATACAGAAAATTGATCAATGATACAGGCTTAATGTTATCGTAGGAATATACAAATTAAATTGAACAAGCCTTAGGACTTAATATACTGTATGTATGTATGTGTATGTGTGGGAGGACTTATAACTTTGTCAGCCTGACAATGACAGTAACTTAATGTCTTTAGACATGCCATTCTCCTGCTGGGGTTGCGGGTTTGTACGAAAGGGATATCGCGGCCCCGGCACACAGGCAACGGAAGGAACACAGGTGGGTTTTAGTCAGTAAAAGACTGACACACCCTCTCGCTCTGCCCAGAGCGGGAGAAGTCATTTGATGATGTCCCATCCTGAAAAAAAAAAAAGACATGCCATTCTTGACAAAAAATATTAAATAAGCCAAGCTTGGACTTCTATGTTCTATGTTATGGGGTTTGGTTTCCGCACTTAGTCCTTCAGTGGACCATTGTGCGTGGGCCATAGCGGCCGTTGGTGGTTGTTCCAACCAGCCCACCTCCCTCCAGAAGTTGATTAAATCTCCTGGTCTGTTCAGAACATCTGTGTAAGATCTGGGTGTCCCGAGGGTCTCTGTTCTAATCTGGATGACGCCTGTGCATTCAAAAAGCACGTGCGCGACGGTTTCCTCAGCCTCCATGCACGCCCTGCACAGAGGACTGTCCGTTATGCCCATTGTGTGGAAGTGTCTGATCAGCGAGCAGTGGCCCGTGATGGTCCCCGTCACCAGGCGCAGGCCGTTCCTATCCAGGCGTACTAAACGCCGGGTTAGCCCGGTATCCAAAGATGGCATGGCTTCCTTGGACTGCCTGCAGCCCGATGTTGAGGTCCACCAGTGCTCCGCTTGAGTGTGGGTAAATTCCTGTAGCCACCTTCGTATCTGGTTGAAGGGGATGGGTACGATAGGCTCGGGTTCACAGACTGCTGTGCTGGATCCTCGTCTAGCAAGTTCATCAGCTGCGTCATTACCTAGCGATCCGCTGTGTCCTTTTATCCATTGCAGTGTCAACGTGTTGCGGCTAGATACCGTTATTTGTTTGTTAGCTTGGACTTATTCGTAAATTGTTTATTTTGTTTTAAAACAGTGTATTTATGAAAAGCATGAAATTTCCTTTAAAGTGTCTAAAACAAGTATTACAAATATTATGACATCCATAGATGGACCACGAGCCATCATTCTACCTATCAACATGGCAATAGTGCTCAGAAAAACCTTATCGGCTGTCAACTTTAGAATAATTTTAAAATAAGGCCCCCAAGAATATTCGAACTCCGTAAAGTACTTTACTTCGAAAAACGTTTTTATTGTAGCAGTTGCTCATAAATCCAATAAGTTATTATTTAACGTCACTTCAAGAGGTAGCAAAACTTATTTTATTGATACCACCGAAAGCTGTTACTTCTATGTTCTTATGAGAAAAGACGTGAAATCGTTTTCATCAATCATTTACTTGACGTTATTCTTGGGTTGAAATGAAAATAAAATGGCTAAGTATTTTTTAATATGTGATGATAACAGAAATGGGTACGAATTTAAGTTTTTGTAAATAAAGAACAGCGATGACGTACAAGATAAAATTAATATTCTTTAGAATTTTAGGGTCAAATGAGGTTTCCACTTGTCTAAAATACCCAAAATGATCCAATAAAAACTATGTGCTTTCGTAGCACAATGGCAGCTACGTCGTAGCAGACTGTGCTACGCGCTACGACAGCGAGCAGTGAAGGCACTGGCTACAGCAACGTAGCAGCGAGTATCACTGATGCATAGTTTACTTAAAGCAATAATTTGGAATTAAACTTACAAAAACACACGCCAAATATACCACTTCCTTTAGTCTTTTAGGTTAAAAAAGTAAAAAGATCAAAATTACTTTTTAGTCACCTCGAATTTCTTTCAAAGTTATAGCTTCCAATATTGGTAATAAAAAAATTGTTTTCCATCAGGACCTCGCACATGACATTTACTACCACGTAATTTAAAACATCTTTACGCACAAATTCCTTTAGGTCAACATGTTACAAATAAACGACCCATATTTTACCTTGAACTTTAAAGAACACAAAATCTCAGCGAAATAATCCTTAATACATACACACTCACATTAATATCTTCGGGCTATTCCAATACCATCCAAATGCTACACATGATCCGTTCATATCCTGAAACTATTTCCGCCTTGTGTCTCCACCAACGATAACCTTCTTATAGATTTATTTATCTAAACTAAATGTAATGCTACTTTTGTTTGTGTATTTTATGTATTTTCGTCTTTATATGTGCGTTTTGTTTGTGCAGAATAAACAATTTTTCTTTCTTTTCTTTCTTTCTACGTTTTTTACCCGACTACGTAGAAGCAAAAAGGAGGGTTATGATTTTGACCGTATGTATGTATGTTCATCTGTTACCTCATAGCTTCTAAACTACTGATCATAATTTGACAAAACAGGTTTCGTTGGAAGCATCTTGATTTTCCGCTGGCTGACTCCAGATTTTTACTTAGTCTGTCTGTGATGTCTTGTTTGTACCTTGTTAGTTGACTTTTTGTCGTAGTAGTGTCGAGTAGTTGGGTTTTAGTTTTTTTTTTGCGGCGTGTCCGTGCTTGTTGTTATTTATGAGTCAAGAAGCATAAAAATAAAGTGTTGACTTAGGCCGCATCCTATCCGTATGTCACATTTTATTCGGAAAACCAGAAAGTGACGTCGACCACGCGTTCAGATTCACCGAAAAAAAACTTCGAATGATCGTGTATACTCGCCACAATCGCTTCTAAAAAAGCGGGGTTAGGGTCTCAAAAAAAAGCCTGTTGGTATTTATGGCTTCGATTTGTTTTTTTTTTCAGAACTGAGCCATAAAATACCCCTTTGGACCTCCGCCGCAGTCGGGTAGAAATAGCACAACGTTAGTGAACGTGGGAGTGAGATTCCAGCTGCTGCACTATTGACGTGAACTCACTCGAAACATGTTACACTAAGTAAGCTTTGTAAGGGAGAATACAAGAATATTTATATCTAAATATACGCCCTACGATCGAATATATTAACTTTCACTATAACGGTAATGTACACTCCACAAGTGGGTTTACTTGTTTACTTTTCCAAGATTATCTTCAACGATGTTTACATATTTTTCTTTCCAATACACGAGGCAACTTTGCCTCCATCTGCCTAGCTTTATCCCAACTATGTTGGGGTTGGCTTCCAGTCTAACCGGATGCAGCTGAATAGTAGTATTTTACATGAAGCGACTGCCTACCTGACCTCCACAACCCAGTAACTGGGTAATACGATACCCCTTGGTAAGACTAGTTATCAGACTTCTGACGACCCATAACGACTGTCAAAGATCCACGAATGACAGCCGGGACTTACGGCTTAGCGTGCTTTCCGAAGCACAGAGGAGTCTCGGTATGTAAAGATGTGTACCCATCCACGGACCACCCCCAGCAAGCGTAGCTTAACCTGATGGATCAACCTGTGCGGCTGTTATTATTTAGCCACGAGCTCCGTGTCAATTTTGCCTATCCTACTGAAATCCTTCATCCGACATCCACGAGACTGACCCTATCTACAAAGACAAAGATTTATTTATTTACTGAACAACAAATTATGTAATATAATACCTCTCGGGAGTGAATAGTGACGTACAACACAGATAATAATATTTCTTTAGGCAAATACCCTCTCTGTTTATGTCGAAAGAGAAATGAAAGAAAAATAGTCGGCTGTTTATCTTTCTTTGTTATTTTGTAATATTGCTTCGAGATGGATTGGTTTTGATTTTATAAAGTTTTGTTGGTGCAGGTGTGATTAATATTGTAGTTGTTCTTAAATGTTTCATAAGATGTCACTAGGTTTGTTCTATTATTTTTTTTGTTATGGCAAGCAAAGCCGATGTCGACCATTCTGCCAATGTCTAAAGTGATTTTGGAAAAGCAAGTGTGCATTGCTAAAAATTAAAAAATAAATATGTAGTAAAAATCTTCGATGCTACAGTTGACCTTAATTTAGAACTTGTGGGGTTAGTACTGGACTGAAACAAACAAAAAGATAAAATTACATAAATATTATAATTATTGTTAGGACATAAAACACTGAGTTTGTTGATTTTGACAAAGCTACTGTAAGCTATTTTGTTTGTGTTGTATTTTTCTAGTTTTTCTGTGGACTTCTTGTTTTAAGTCCCGTGCAGACTGGCGTGACGCGACAGCGCGACACGACAGCGCGACGCGACACCGGTCCGGTACCGTGAAGTTTTCTTAGATTTTTTTTTGTTAGACCCGCGTCGCGCCAATCTACCCGAAGCTTTATGCTTTTGTATTTTTTCCGCACGCTATAATCTGCACACTTGGTGAATAAAAGCTAGACGGAAAGAGTAACATTTTGACCGTCACAACACTTTTGTTACGTAACAAAACTGTAGCAGAAGTGCGCACAAGCACTTTGTTCCACCCGGGTGTCCCATGACACCTCTCGTTTTTTTAATGTGTCAATGGAATTTTTATTTGTAAAACAGAACGAAAAAATATCATGAAACATTAATTTTGCTCAATTCGGGCTGATAAGAAATAAAATGTATTTATAAAAAAAAACCCCTGCATAAAGGTTGTTTTTTTTATATCTAATCCACTCTGTTAATGAGCGTCTATTAGTGTTAACTCTCATTTAAAAACTAACTAATTAATTCCACTTACCTAAGTACGATTAACTTTATGAAAAATAAAACAAGATGAGCTTTTGAGCGACATTTTAAGCTCAATGGACTTTTAACATTATCCAAATGACTTGGAAAGCTCTTATCTCCGTACGTGCGGGGCGGCTATTACTAAAATTAGCCGGGGTGAGCTGTCCCACTGTCATGATGTTTGCTCAGCGGCTGCGAGCCTCAATTAGCGCTACTCAAATATAGCCGCCACTCCTTGCTTTTTGCGGTCATGATTCGGGGCTGGGCTGAAGCGATTTTGTTAATGCGCGGACTGATTTCGCTGTCGCCCATCAGGCCGCGCATTAAAAAAATTTCGAGAGTCCCAATTACTTGATTATTCAAAATCAAAAGTCATTTATTTAAATTAGAATCAGAACTTTTTGAAGGTGAAAATTACATAACTCAGGCCCCCACAACAGCCGCACTTCACCACTTCTTAGTGCTTTAGCTGGGAAAAAGAAGTGGCGCAAAAAACTCCCCAGCAGCACAGCTGTCTGTTCAGTAAGAAGAACTTGATTATATACAATATTATATTAAATTCTTAAACAGAACAAGTATTATGCATTTTGTTGGAGGGTTTAATAGAAATGCATACATGAATATGAGTAACTTACATTCTTAGAAATTTTACAAAAAAAAACATCCGTCAACGTCCAATCAAGTCTCCATATTTATTGCTCAGAAAACATGACTTTATAACAATTTGTTATGTCTGCAAAGTTACGTTTATATTCACTAATAATTATCTTAACTAATATATGTAGATAAAATGACATGCCGGGTAGTCTTTGGGGACTGCCGATAAAAGTGAAAACTAAGTAACTTGTGAATTGTATATCTATGTTTACACAATATACATATAGCTGATGGAAAGCGTTCGGTGACGATGACGCGGGTTCCATGATTTTTGTTCACCCAAAAAGTGCTCAACGCGCCTAAAGAAGGTTTCACTTGAAAAATATTGTATTCGTTACTATTCTCAGCAAGTGGATCGGTAATCGCCTATTCGTTACTACTTACTGCTCCTCTATCATCAAATAACATCTGTAAGTCACCAATAATCTGATGAGCTTAGTCCGGGATCAGACTTTTACCGCCAACGCTACCGCTTATCAACGTAATACCAGGCTTACCAAGTCGGATGCTCTTGTTTGCAAGCTCTAGTGACATTCTGATATAAAGTTACATTTTAATCACCCAGCCGTGTTTCTGACGTCAAGCTGTTTTTAGGAAGCGTGATTTGACAGTTCTTAACGTTAACGTTCGCGTTAGTAACGCGAAACGTTGTGACGCGTTGCGTAACGATGTTATCAATATTTATGAAGATTCATCTTGGTTAATGGGAATGTGAGATTAAGATTGTTTTCTTGGCATAATGTGGAGATAGGTATGATATTTCAGTTTAAATGATATTTTTAGGGCGTTGTAGAATATCATGGCGTTAAATGATGTTGCGAGCCTGGAACGATCAGGGATATGCTTAGTCATAATCATTATAAGCAAAGGGTACAAGTAACTCTCCATCCAACCCTACAAGGTTTTTACAATGAGATTAAAGTGGAAAAAAATATTGTATGATTAATTTAAAGATTTTTGTTTTTTTTGTGCCCCTTTTATTGTAACGTTTATTCATGGTATTATACCTAAAAAAAAGTAATCAATTTATCATTTCAAATTGTCGATATTTTTAACAAAATCTAACCGGAATCACGAAATTGTAATAAAAAGAAAATGTTTTGATAATGCACTCAATTGATTCAATTCCAGTTATGGTCGTCAATGTCAATAATGCAAGTATTGCAGCTTTTGTGAAAACGATTTTATGAAAAAAAAATTATATCAATAATTACAGCTCGAGGCGGTTACCAAATCTGTTTTTACTAAGTAAAAAAATAAACCATTGACGATACAGCAGGTTCACATCTGTGTCTAATATAATTTTTAAGTTTATTCATTCTGCGAAAAGTTTTTAAAAATTAACGTGTAACGAAATGTAGTTTTTGGTTGCTTGTCAGTTTGACTCTAGTGATGTTACTCAGTCTCATACGATCAGACACTCGATTTTCCCGATTATGTAATTCGATTCAAGTCGAATCTAAGGTAATTATAGGTTCTAGAATGAGGTTCCAGCAGCTTCACACGTATAGAACGTACCCAAAAAAAACTGAAAGAAAAGGATCTAAAATACAGTAAGCGTTCAATATTGGTACATTGGGGTTTAAGTCGGCTAAGATCAGCTTTTTTCGACTTTGTAAAGAGAGTTTTGTCCTACTCACATTCCGCTGTCAAACTGATAATCAATGACGATACGATGACGATTTTGACAAATATGAAATATTTAAACAAAAAAAAAAAAAAAATGTTTTTAATTATATATTTTCACTCTTAATAAAACTGTGTGACTCTGTTTATCACAGTACTTTGGCGGTTTATTACACGAAATATATCAAAATCTACAAAATGAACTAGTGTGGCAGTGTTGATGATATTTAACTAAATGCGACTACATCGAGTGGCACCGCGAGAGAAAATGAACCTTTATTTTTTCCTTAATTTACTCGAGTAACGAGTAAAATAAAATCGAACCGCATCACTATCTGACACTGTCAGAAAGACAAGTGTCAAGTGACAACAACGCTTCATTCATTTTATATTTTCCGTTTCTTTCGAATTGCATGAAATTGGTATTTCTGTTTTCCTGTGTGGACGGATTATCGTGAATAAGGAATATTCGAAATCAGAAGGAAAGGATGTTGTGTTATTGGTCAGTAAGATTTCAACGCAATGTGCGAAGACATTGTCACCAAAGAGAACAATACTAATATTTGTTAAAATACGCTTATTTACTAACACAAATCTTCAATTTCTAACAGTAGAAGTACTCTTGCTGGATACTGTTGTCTGTTTGTTTGGTAGGCTGTTGATTGTGTAATGTTGAGCGTACGGTATTCAAGTATTTTCATCTTGGACACGGTATCAAGATGAGAGGTGGAGCGACCTGCATCTTTTTAAATGAAATACTATCTACTCGTACTTCAAGTATTACTCGTACGTACTCTACTTTCATCTGACGTTGAAATCGATATACTTAAAGTAATAAAATTCTTTGTTACATGTGATTTTTGATTTCATGAACCGTTCAAAACACCAATATTCCTACTATTTACTACTGAACAGTGCACTATTTTAGTAAATTATAATACCCGTGAAGCCAACCTACTCACTAAATAACAATAGCTCATTTAGTGAATTTTTGGGTTATGATCGTATTTCTCAGTATTCCCGCTAGATAAACTATAATTATTACTACCACTGTAATCTAGAGATCATGAGGAACAAATCAACATGCGTTTCATGAACAGACGCCACAATCTTTAGAGGGCCTAACCACCGAACAAAAAAGAACTATCTCATGAAATTAGGTACACAGATAGACCATGCCTAAGATTACACAAAAAATACTTTACAAGATACAGATGAAACAGTGGGTCACAACAATTTAGAGAAATAAAAGACATTGTCCTTTCTTCAGAAGAAATAATAGACACGATATTTTGTGATAATATTAAATATTGAACATGAGGCAATTCATCTCTTCTCGTTATCTATAAAACATTCAAAAGGCCAGCTGTTCTTAACAAACTCAATGAAGACGACGAGTTCCGGGAATCTAGACAATTTTCAATTAAGTTACAAGTCCTTTTAGTGTGGGTACTAGGTAGTATTAAGTCAGCTGTACGACGTTGTCTATAATACAATTCTGTAAAATTGTTATGAAATAAGCGTTTGTTTGATCAAAGGCGCGTGTTGCTCAAGATTTCAAGATGGTCATTTTTGAATGTTTTATGAATTAACTAGCTTTCGCCCACGCGGAGGTCGGTAATTATCCCACAGGAACGTACTATCGGGATAACAAGTATCCTATATGTTAATCCAGGTTAACTATCTGTGTGCCAAATTTCATCCAAATCCATTCAGCCGTTATTGCGTGATTGAGTAACAAACATCCAAGCACAGAAACATACAAATTTTCACATTTATAATATTAGTAGGATATATATGATACCGGTAATCTGTATAATTCAGGTATTCTATACAATACCTAAGCAATGTATAGAATACCTGAGGCGTCCAGGCAATGTATGAAATATTATGAATATTATTGTCCGTTACATACTTTGCCTAGGTAATGTATACATTTCCCAGGGATTGTATAGAATACCTGCAGGCTCACCGGCAGTATGTAAAGTAAATAGATTTGGTCTATATTTATCAATGTTATGTAAGTACCATGGGAGAAACAAACATCTATACACCTAGGGACTATCTTGCTTGAAACACACGGCCCCTATAGTAATACTTGCTAACAGATGTGTTCATCGTGTGCACGTGATTTTTAACCGACGAAAAGGGGGAGATTCTCAATTCGACACGTATATTTTGTTTCCAAATTGGTCAGATGTAAGTTTCCTCTATAGTACTTACCTATAAAATGATGGACAAATAAAACAGCTCATATTTGCAAAATTAATTTTATAAAAATTAACCATTACTCATCAAAAATAATCTTTATAAAAAAGGTAGGTAAGCAGAATAAGAATTATTACACTCAAAAATATTTATTTATTCTTAGGAACTGACTTTTTTTACTCCTAATATTTATTTTATATAATCAATCAATTATTCTTTAAAATAATCTTAAAAAAGGAACTTAGTACCTTTCGATAACTACAGTAAAATCACAATAAAATTAACGTGAAACTTAAAATTCTTCTGGCTTAAGAAACATAATCTAATTTGCTTATAAATAATCAGGTAATAAGTATTGAAAATTTAGGAACCAAAACAGTTCTGTAAAAATAAGAAGTAGGTTTACTGCATAATCAAAATTTAATGATTAAAAAAATATTTATTTATTCTACAGATTGCCGGCTGCGCATTCTGTACTGTATAGAATGCCTAGGCAACGTATAAAATTAATAATATTTCATACATTACCTAAACGTTTTAGGTATTCTATACATTTCCTAGGTATTGTATAGACTACCGGATTATACAGATTGCCCGTAACATATTTACAACATGTAAAAAACCCTGTCTTATCCGTCTATTTATGTGGTAGCTTTCAGTTTTTTTTTTCATTATGTATTTTACGGGGATAATAAATGGGACGCGGGCGTCCATCGTTTAGCGGGTCATAAATTATGTTCCCTGTTGAAAATTTGCTAATTTGGTAATGTTATTGCAATACCTATGTGCGCCTTTCAGATCAGACAGCTTTTTTTTACATATTAATTAGCGTGTTTTGATGGGAACCCAGCACAAACCTTCAAGTTTTTTGTATCTGGAAAAGAGAGACTAGATGAGGAGCAAGACTGCTTCTGCCCTTCAAAAAAAAAATTTTTCTCAACGAGAAACGTTAAGTATGCCTTTTTTTGTGTGGGAAATGTTCAAATAACTTCTCCCGCTCTGCGCGGAGCGGGAGGGCGTGTCAGACTTTTACTGACTAAAACCCACCCGTGCTCCTTCCGTTGCCTGTGTGCCGGGGCCGCGATATCCCTTTCAGTTTGTCGTTTGTTTCTATCGTCACTTCCATATTTGTCACAAAGGTAATGGGTTCTACATACATACATAGACTCACCCCTTCTTTCTATGGGGTTAGGCAGAGACTACAAAATGCACGTCCTTATCCTTAGATACTCCTTTTATTTCATACACGCACGCCGTTTGCGAGTACTTCACACCTGACCTTTCTGAAGAACATCACCAATAAGGTCACTAGATACCACACTTCCAAAAACATAAACTACTCACACTTCCCTGTTCATATATCTTAGAATTATGTAAATTTGTCAGAAAACACCCAGATTTTTACACCACTTGCGAAGAAACACAAACAAGATTCACCCTTCGACACAACAAAAACAAAATTAACATACCTCAATCCCGACTCAAAATGCACTCAACCAGCCCTTTAGTAATGTCCATATTTTTTTTTAATAAATTGCCAAATGATTTTAGAGAAGTAAGTAAAACAAATATATTTATTAATAAATTGAAACAGTTTATGGAATCCAAGTCATACTACTCAGTAAAGGAGTTTTTAGATGACAAATCGATTACAAAATAAAATAAAAGTATTCTCTCTTACACCAAACTTAATGAAATATGTATAATGTATTATGGAATATAGAAATCAAATATAAATATGAAAATATGAGTACATAAATAATAACATAATTTAATAATAATGAAACTACTACTAAGAATTTCATAATAATTACCTACATTATTACATAAAATAAAAATAACGAATATACTATACATATATGCACAAACCTAAAAATATATATATACACCCAATTAAACACATCTAATAATATATAATAATATTGAATTGCTTAAATTGATACTTAGCCCTCTTCCTCTGTCCTAATGTTGCTGTGCCCGACAGGGTCCATATTGGTCTTTTACTTTGTTATACCATCTATGTAATACATATGAAATGCAATAAATAATTGAATATTGAGTATTGATATATGTATGACCTTCTAGGGCGTCCCCTCACAGGCACCATCACACCGTTGTGAACATCCAGTCGCGCCATTTTGGACATCGACTGGTTGGTCATAATCGCATGTATTTCCCGCATTCACTCTCCCTTCCACATCTTCATCAATATTTCCATCTCTTGTGAACAAAAAATAAATAAAAAAATTAATGAAAAATTCCCCAAATATACAAACTCAGTTACTTGCTCCACACTCTAATCATTTATTTTTACATCACACACCGACACATCCTCTTCTCTGTCAAACACCATGACCCTCGTCTTATTCACATTTATATTCAGACCTTACGTCTTATTATGCAAAAAAAAAAATATATGCTTAAATTTTTATCAAATCAAATTAAATATGAAATGTATAAAGGCACAAAATATTCTAATATTCTTACGTTAAAAATGGCTAAACGTATCTGCAAGACACAATTCTGTACATCTCCCCTGAGGATCGAAGAGCGGAAATGACATGCATGTACTTACTGCTGCAGCGAAGCGGTTTATTGCTAACTGCCCGCAATATTTGCTATAGTCTGCTTTGAATATTACTGCACGAGAGCAGTACCGATAATCGGTTTGTTGTTTAACGAAGCTGTGATCTATTGCAAAACGATTCTGACTGCATTTTAGGTTGAGCTCATGTTTTGGAATTTGCGTTAACTCCGCTACCTTATAAAAAATAATACTTATTTTATTTTCTTATCTTTACGGTTTTTCCTTATATATATCCATTGCATGTAACACAAAGGAATTTATTGCTACCAAATAATAGGTACCTACGCGGTTGTTTCATCTGAATAAAAAAATATGGTTTCTAATTTAATTTTAATAACGTAGCACAACCAATATCGACAACAAGGAAAAAGCGTTTAAACTTAGACTTGACAGTTAAACGCGGCGCACAAACCCCGCATAGCTGTCGATTGCAGCTCCTGCAGAAATATCTACGGCAGTAATCTTGAGTATAGTTACATTTAGCTTATTATTTTCCGAGTGACTAATAACTTAAAAGTCGACTAAATGTTTGCAACAAATAAAATAACTTGCCAGCGATTAAATATTTTCGCGACTATTATATTATGTAAGGTTCAAAATTAAAGGTGTTATAAAAACTAAAAACTAGCAGCTGCGTTTAGGTAGCAAATAAACTATACCAGTCAAATAAAATATTAGGCGAGGAGCTATAAATAATGACTTGGCGACTAATAATGTTAGTAGGGTGGCTTTTGGGTTAGGTTAGGTTAGAACAGTGACCATTAACGCGTGAAGGCGAGCGAGCAGAGCGAGCGTGCCGCGGCAGCGGCCGCCGAGCGCCAGATACCCTCTATTGTGGGTGAATCATTTGGATTAGGTTAGGTGAAAGTCACACAATATATGTATAATATTATTATCCTTTATTACATCTTAAATACTTATATTATTATTATTATATTATTTATTTATATTTATATTATTTATGAATGCCCATTTTCTATTTTGTTTTCGCCATTAAGTTTCCGCTTAGATATTAATTCTGTTCCCAAAAGAAAAACTTGATGCTAGTTTAAATTAAAACGGAGCTTATTACTGATATATTAATATGCTACCTATTACTTATTACGATACTCCTTATTAGCTGCCAACCCATTATATATGGTACCCACTCTATTTTTTTTTAAACCTATATTCATTTTACTTAGTTGCCGCATTAAATACATGCCGTTACATTTTACGAACGCTCGTCAATAATTTCAATTTAAACCTTATTTCTATGACTTCTAAAGTCACGGGACGCGATCGTCAATTAGGTATTTTGCTTAGCACACACAGGGGCTCGTGGCTAAATAATAACAGCCGCACGGGTCGATAGATGGTTAAACTACGCTTGCCGAGGTCGGCCAGTGGATGGGCAACCATCCATTACATATCAAGACCCATCCGTGCCTCGGAAAACACGTTAAGCCGTTGGTCCCGGTTGTCATTTGTATATCTTTGACAGTCGTTCCGGGCACTCAGAAGCTTGAAAGTCTGACAACCAGTCTTACCAAGGAGTATCGTATTAACCATTAACTGGGTTATGGAGTTCAGAGTGGCAGTCACACCATGTAAAATATTGGCAAGTATCCGCTTAGACAGGAAGCCGACCTCAATATAGTTGGGAAAAGGCTAGACAATTGATGATTGCATACACAGTTAGCACAATGTCAGTAAAATTAAAGGGGTTTATTTATAAACGTTGCTTAACGTTAAGTAATGATTAGCGACTGTTTAGCCATACATTTTTGACTTTGAACGTCATAACTTTAAGCGACGTTTATAGTTAAACCTCTAGTTCTCAATCTATCAGAATAATATATTTTTTTTACTGTCAGTGATCCACTAACTAATATTAATAGTATATTATGCAATTAGTGAATAAAGGACGGATTTAAAGCAAGGGCCATAGATGAATCACGAGCAAGTGAAGGATTCTAACTACTGAATCACGACCGTAGGGAGTGATTCATGATGATTGAATCACGAGCACAGAGAGTGATTCAAATGTTAGAATCCTGAGCGACGCGAGTGATTCATGGCCCTCGATATAAATTTTATTCAAGAGTTGCATACTAGACTTTATACCATGAGTACGAGAAAAAGAAAGATTTAAGCCAAAATAGACATTTAATTATGAAAAAAGGAAGGTTAAATTAATTAAAATGCACATTAAAATTGGAACAATTACTACAATTAATTAAGAGTAATTTTCTTATTATTAATAGGATAGTCAACTTGTGAAGCGATATTTATTTCCTGTGTATCGAGTATTTTTTCGCAAGGAGTTTGTATAGTATTGAGATGGAGGTCGCATATATTGGTGTGTTCTAAATTCAAACACCAAAATAGTGATTAAAAGAGTTTTTTATTCACTGTTTTCAGTGAATAAAATAAGCTTTTTAGAGGGGGAATGGTATAAAGTAAATTATTGATTATTTATAAGCAACATTTCTTCGCCCTAGACTGACATAATTATAGTGATGTTCTCCAGAAAGGTCTGATGCGTAGTACTTGCAACCGGCGTGCGGTATGAAGGTAAATGAAGAAAAAGAGTACGTAAGGATCGTTGCAGGTGGCGATGAGAAGAAGGCGTAAGTTTATATATGTACGAGTATGTATACTAGTGTCTCTTTTTCTATACGAATCGATGATACAACTCTTTTTTTTTCTTTATTTGTTTTTTTTTCCTGTTTCTTTTACAAAACTGAGCAAGTTAACTAGATACTTTGACCCAGTAAGTGCAATGGCCACGTTGATTGCGTCTTTAGTAGCGACTTTTCTGAGTGCAGAAACTTGTTTCGCCCCAGAACTAAGCTACAAGTTCAGCATTATCAGTAGCGCCCATAAGTTCCAGTTACGTGCAGGTATCAGGGCACGTAGGACTTGATGTACCCGTAGCTCCGAGACCAGCACCACATTAAGCCACATTTGCAATTTAGTTGGTATACGCATCTCCACTTCTTCTTCTTTTCGTGTGGTTAGTAACTAACCTGGTGTCAGAGTTTTAAAGCCGCCCCATCGCCACCATGCATCACCGCCATGGGTGGAGAGGCCCATGCCTCTGACTTGGATTCACATACCGTCGAGAAATATATCTCAGACATACCGGTTTCCTCGAGAAATTTTTCTTCACCGTTGTTGAAGCAAGTGATAATGATACAATAGCACATGAATCCGAAAAGTCAGAGGTTTTGGGTTCGAACTTGAGACCTATGACTTGGCAGTCTGGCAGTCACACCACTAGGCTATCTCTGCTCAATCTCCACCACACAGACTAGTTGATTAACTATAGTTAAGGTCAATCAACAATCAACTCAGCCTATCGCAGTCCACTGCTGGACCTAGGCCTCTCCTCCTCCGCCTTCCGCATCCAGTCTGCCCAAACCACCTTTTTAGGGTCATCGGTCCATTTAGCTAGGGGACATCCACCACTACGCTTGCCAATACGCCGTCTCGCCGTCTCCACTCCAGGACTCGTCTGCTTCAGCGACCATCAGTCCTTCGACAAAAACATAGCCAGCCTACTGCCACAACAACTTGCTTACTCTACAAACTATGTCGGTAAATTCGGTTCATTAATTATTAATATTTTGAATATTGATTTAGCTAGTGCCAGTATATTAACAAAGACACTGTAATCAATTATCTTAACACAATATCCAATATACATTTCACCATTTAATAACCAAGGTCAATATGTATCAATGAATCAACTCAGAATATGCAATAACATACATTTCATTAATCACTTATCAAAATAATCAGCCGTAATGTCACCATTACGCTCTTGACTCGACTACTCCTTAGCTTACAACAACCAGGGGGCCTAGAGTGAAACTCCAAAGTGAATGTCACTTTGGAATTTCACTATCAGCGATAACGGATGATGGAAAAGTCAAAATTTTATTGGGTTGACATAAGTTACCGAAAAGCCAATGAAAAAAAAAAAAAAAAAATTAAAAGTTAAAAGTGAAAAGAAAGAAAAAGTTGAAAGTGAAAGTGAAGTGAAGTGTTAGTGTGTTAAAAGTTTTTTTTTTTATAAATGATGTCAATCCTGTTGAAAGTCTGTAGAAATACAAAAAGCTTTGAAACCGATCGCCACTTGTCGCAGGCCCTTTTTGTCGGTGCGTCGATGTCCTTTGCACTCTGTATAATCAGCTGATAGTTTGGAAGACTCTTTGAAATAAAGTGTAAAAAGTGGGTCGTTGGATTAGTAAGTGTCATATTGGGGCTTATTTATAAACGTTGCTGAAAGTTAAGTGCGCGAGCGTTCAAACTCCAAAAATGTATAGTTAAAACTGTCGCTAATCATTACTTAACATTAAGCAACGTTTATAAATAAGCCCCTATAGGTTTTGGAACTTTTGGTTTTAGAACATCCCCTAAATTTTTTTTCGTCACCATTTGACCCCGGAGTGGTGTTGAACCCACAGTGAAGTGCGCCTAGGTGTGATCCGTCGACCTAACGACTAGTAAAAAAAATCTGCTGTTCCATACATTTTGACAGTGCAAATCACTCACTCTTGAAAGAAACGGCTGATTATTTTAGCAGTGATAGCCTAGTGGTGTGACCCTCGGACTGCCAAGTCATAAGGTCTCGATTTCGAACCCAAAGCACGCACCTCTGACTTTTCGGATTCATATGCGTATTGTATAATTATCACTTGCTTCAAAAACGGTGAAGGAAAACATCGCGAGGAAACCGGCATGCCTGAGAGATATCTCGACGGCCAAGTCAAAGGTCCATCCATGGGCGGCTTTCAAACTCTGACACCAGGTTAGTCACTAACCACACGAAAAGAATATTATTTTATTTAATAATCAACGAAACATTTTTACGCAGGGGTACAATCATGTGCTGAATTCATGGTAACATTTTCCGTATGAATGTCCCTACACCCTGTATATTGTGCTTTATATATGTAACAAACAAGCCAAATTTTCTTCGCAATATTTCACTCATAAACTACTGCGGCTCTCTCTCTGGAGCCAATATAATGTGGTACAGAACTCGTTACACCCCATTTTTAGTTATAAATAATGTTAATAAGTCTGTTACTGATATAGCGACATTATCTGATTAATTTATTATCTACAGTCTGCAATTTATTATACACTATAACTACATTGGCTTAAGCTAAGTAAATATTATGTGGTACTAAAAATTTAAACAAGTTTCACGATTCAAAAGAGTTCGTCCTCTGTATCTCTATGGATAAATTTTAAAGTCATTAAAAGTATTTTTAACAGGAAAGTTTCTGCGTTAGTGAGAAAAATGTAATCTTCCACAACCGAAAATACCTTCAAATAACTAGTTATAAGTAATACCGCACCAATTACTTACCTATATTAGGAAATCAAGTTTATCACTGAATAAAGTGTATTAAGGAGCCCATTCTGTCCACCTTTTCCGACACCCACAAAAAGCGGTAATGGCTTTTTCTACGTAAGAAGCTCACAGCAAATTATTTAATTTTCATTTTAACACAGAATTTCTAGAAAGTCAGAACATAATAACTTTGTATAGAAAAAGCAACGAGTAGCGAACAAATATCTAGGTAACTTGAAGTTAGCGGGCGGAAAACATCGGATACCTGCAGTGCTGTTTCATGTTGTAAAGTAAGTGTATTGTTTTGTTTTGACGTGCTTCAGGTTCCTAGTATCGATAAGTTTGTATTAAAACATAATAAAGTATGTACTTATATAATAATAACCCTATAATAAGTTTTTTTCGGAGTTAACTTTTTAATGAAGTAAGTAGTTACGTCATTGTCATCCTGATCAGTACCTAATCAAATTGATTCTTTATGCTATGGATATCTATAAAGCAAAACTGAAGGCAAAAAAGATTGAAGAAGAATGAAAAATCCTACAAATATTATAAATGTGAAAGTTTCTATGTTTGGATGTTTGTTACTCAATCACACAAAAACGGCAAAATGGATTTGGATGAAATTTGCCACACAGAAAGTTTATAACCTGGATTAACATATAGGATTATTTTTATCCTGGCAGTACGTTCCCGTGGGATAATTTCCAACATCCACGCGGGCGAAGCCGCGGGCGGAAGCTAGTTACACACACACGCACCCCTCACACACCTCACAGTGACATGAAGTTATAGAACGATAATTATGCATGTATCTTTAGTTAATGTATTGTAATAATTCTAGGAATGACATTGAAATAATTTATTAATAAATAAATAATGAATCTGTATTAATATATCTTTAAGAAAGACATTCCATTCATTTAATATCTTAAAATATTTTATGTAATTTTATATTTATGTTTCAATGTCAATCTTGACTTTTATAGACCATGACTGTATACATTTTGAATGCCTTTTTTTTTTTTGAGGATTTTAAATCATCAAATGACTTCTCCCGCTCTGGGCGGAGCGAGAGGGCGTGTCAGACTTTTACTGACTAAAACCCACCCGTGTTTCTTCCATTGCCCGTGTGCCGGGGCCGCGATATCCCTTTCGGACAAACGCGCAGCCCCAGCAGGCATTGGTCTTTCGACCCCGTCAGTTGGTGCTGATATCTCTATGAGGCGCGCGTGGAACACAACGCGCCGTCGACACGGGCCTGGTCCTTATCGGACGGCGAGCTGCCCATTGCTCACCGTCTGCAAGCCCGCGCCTACGGTGGCCGAAAGTCGGCTCTCGACTCCCGACGCCCGGGGCGTCTCCTGCGGCGACTAGGGCCGCGAGGGCGTGCAGCTTGCATCTCCCTCGCGCGCTCCGCCTCCTCCTTCGCGAACATAACTGCTTCGCAGGAGGTGACGGCCTCCCATGCACTCTCGCTCCGAACCATAGCCTGAACCAGGGCCGGACGCGAGAGATCGCTTGCATGCCTTACGGTAGAATCACTTGAAACATGTACCTACATCTAATAACACCATTGTAACAGTGTTTTCTGCAAAAATAAATAATTTGATTTGATATTTTTTTTATAATATCCACATAGTAAAAAATTGTGACTAAATAACAACCAATAGCAAGCAGTCATAATGGCGTCAATGACAAACTAAGTTAAGTTCCACTTACCACGGTCTTAATTTATTATATGAGTTACCACCCACTGAAATAAATCCCAACTACCCATCGAACTAAAAAGCTCTCCTACCCTACAATCACACCCAAAAGTTGGAATCCCTTGTGAAAACACATCGTGATGGAAACAAAATTTAAATATTCATTGGTATACGCGGTTTAATTAAAAGCTTTAATATGTAGGTCGAACCAACGATGAAATAAATTGTTTTCAGTACTCAATGCGACTCACTGTTATTACGGAATGTTCAAGTCGAGAACAAAATTGATTTCTGATAACGGCATAGTTCCTTATATTGTGCAGAATATTATAGTGAGCGTTGTTGTGTTTCAATAGACTGTGTAAAAATAACCTAGAAAAAAATATGGAATTGGTGGGATGAACTTATTTTTGGTAGTATAAGTAAAGGGTCTTGGTACGAAACGTTTTTTAATGTCTACTTCGTATCAAGTTTTCCAAAAACACTTGACTATACGAAACATGGCTCCTTAATAATAATTGGGTATGTTCGTGATAGCAATACTGTAATTTTTCTTTTTAGACAAAATTTGGTAATACAGTATTAAGTTATTAACAGCGCTCTCGGTACGAGCTAATAACATCTTCTTCCTAAGAAACCCAGGATCTTTCAAGAGTTCTCTTGAAAAACAAGGCACCATAGAAATGTTAAAATCAGAAACAACACAACTTCACGAAACTAACTTGATCCTACATTTTAAATCACAGTTTCGCGAGGTAAACGCAAATACACGAACCTCCCTACTTATCTGACTTACAAGTCAAAGTTTCTCAAGTAATAACATGTGGAACATGTCTTACAAGTTGCCGTCTGATCATGCTGGCGCAAGTTTGAGGAAGACTGGCCAAGATAAAGCTGCCGCGAAGTCCGACAATGCATTTTGGAAGATAAACTAAAATGGTCAGCAGTTTTGAATGTAATTTATGATTGGTATGTACTCGTACAATACGACACAACTTAGATGTAGCATCGGCAAAATTCGTAAAACCGATCACCGTCCGAACTGAGTGTGCCTTCAAAATCGACAATCTTTTTTACTACTTTATGTGAAAATTATCTTTACGAAAACGCAATAACTTTTAAAGTCATATAACCAAATATGTTCGTAATATTTAAATGAATGAGTGAAAATTTTCAAATGTATGCTACATCGATGTTGTGTCGTACTGTACCTACTTAGTCGTGAGGAATTTACACTGTCTAGTAACAGGGAAAATAATGGAAGATTCAGCGGAATCATTTGGTGATAATCACGAAGTAAATATACTAGGTGATAACAGAGCATACATACATGTTTACAAAAAGGATTCATAAGGATATTTTCCGACACCCACGCGAGCGAAGCCGCAGATAAAAGCTAGGATTTGTTCAAACAAGAAACCATCTTCCTACTAACAGCGAGAGGACTTTGGGAAAATATACATTCATAAACATCACGGTTTTTGACTACGGAACCCTATACTGAAGGCTGAAAGAACTCGGTAATGAATACAGATTTTCAGAAAGATAGCTTTAGATTTTACATTGAAATTAAACCATACCTGCTGGTCATTAATGTAGTCTTCCATTTGTAAAGATACATTACGGAATTACATACGGGAGAATCTCGATGTCGAGTAAGCACCACCAACATCCACATTGGTATGTGACTGTAGAAACTTATCGAACGCCGGCGTTCGAACCTAACGGTACAGTACCTCAAGTTAGAAGGTTATTTCACAGGACCTAAATGTGCATAAAAGCAAGATTTACAGACCCCATCGATTCATTCAAAAGAGCATGTAAAATAAAAATCTTTAAGGCTATGGTCTCCCATAAACGCCGTCAGCCGCTTGTAGCGTCACGCCATACGATGCTTACTATAGAAATGTACTGTTGTGGTCTCTTTCACACGTCGACATCAAAGTCTTGACGTCGTACGCAGGATTGAAACGCTTTGCGTTGCGTCTCTAGTTATTTCGAGCCATTGCAGCGCCAGCGACCACTCGCGAGCAACGTTTGAAGCATCGTTGTTCACTGCGGACGTATTGACCGCCGATGCTGTGCGTTGCACTCAAACGTCGATCGGAACGTTGACGCTGAAGTGAGATGTCGCATATAGCATAAAATAGGAGACCAAGACTATCTTCAATTAAAATAAGTTAGCTTTGACAACTCCCAATATAATTACGGTGCATTCACAAAGCAGATTCCCAGTACTAGTATGAAATGAACTTATTAATTAGGTCATCCATTGTGTCCGCCTGGCTTTTCCTGGACGCTCTCTGTGCCACAAATTCCTGCTAGGTCGTTTGTTAAATTTAATCTAGATCTCTTTATTAGAAGCTTGAAATATTTGATTTTTTATACGTACAAGGTGAACTTAATGTTAGTTTCTGTCTTCCTTTTAATATGAGGTAATTAATCTTTCATTAATTATCTATGTCTAGTTCATTACGTCATAATTATGCTACTCTATTTATTCCCTGCGGGCGTATTTTTAATAATAATCAATTCACAATCACATTCTGAGCCCTTAATCTTTCAGCACCTACAAAAACAAGTTTCCTTTCAGGCTTCCGCTGTTTGCCATAAACGATAAAAATAAAAGTTATAAAACTAAAACCCAACTACGACAAAAAGTCATGTAAAAAGGTATAAACAAGACATCACAGACAGACAAATTAAAAATCCGGAGTCACACGTGTCAGGGCATAAATCGATTAGATTACGTCTGACTCCAGATTTTCAATTTGATTTTTGTTCCGTAGTCGGATAAAAACGGAGTAGGATGTGCAAAAATCTATTACATTCTAACGAAGAAATTTCTTGAAAGCTACCTTTCCGAGCACTGCCCCAGATTACTCATTCAAGAAAAACAAAATCACGATTTCAACAATTCATTTTCACACCAATCATCAAAAATCTAAGGTCAAACCAACACAATTCTTTTGTAATCAATTGTTTACCAATGCTAATTCAACATCAAATCAGTCCATTCAGCGATCAAACAGAATTCATTGGCATTTGAAGTTCAAACACTTCTTGATAAGTTCGTCGATCCAAATGAGGTAAACTGAGAATAACTAGTTATGCGATCTACGTTTGCAATTTCGTTTCCAAAAATATAAACAAAGACGAGTTTATAGAAAAATAACTTTAATACACAGACAGTTCAGTTTGCTCTACAACTTCATATTTTTTATGACTTTTCAATAGCACCTACTAGTGATTCTATAATTAACTTAATTTACACAGACATAAAGTTGATATTTGTTTAAGTGAAAATTACATCAATTGGTAACAATGATTGGAATAGAACTTACAAACTTTGAACTTTCAGGCCGCGGTTTCGTTTGATACAGATGAAAAGGTCTTAAATTTGTCAAAAAAAAAAAAACTAAAGTCATTTATTCAAACTAGGCTGAGAATCAGCACTTTTCGAACGTCAAAAATTACATAAGACAGTCCCCCAAAACGCCCACCCTTCACCACTTCCTAGTGCATTAGCTGGGAAGAAGAAGTGGCGCAACAAACTCCAGCAGCACAGCTGTCTGTTCAGTAAGAAGAACAAAAAAAAAAGATTCTATATAATAGTATTCAAAAGAAGCTTTCTATTTTTGCTAGAAGCCTTCTTGCTAGTCGTTGTTGTAATGATCTTGGCTTGGTTCATTGTATAAGCATAACATTAGCTAATTAGGTACTCAAATAAGGCGCAGTAGATGGCCGTGTATGTAAAGTTGAACAAACATTGAGCAGTAATGTAAACACACTAATATTACAATAAGCATTTAAGGCGGAGTTGATGAAAAAAAAAACAAGAAGGCTTCGTAATTTTACTTAGTTTCTAGGTTTCACTATCTTTTACTGTCAGAAATAACATTACATTAGGCAGATTCTCCTGTATCCAAAATCAATCTGCCTAGCCTTTTCCAAACTATGTTGGGGTGGGCTTCCAGTCTAACCGAATGCAGCTGAATACTACAATTATTTTACAAGGAGCGACTGCCTATCTGACCTCCACAACACAATACCACGATATCCCGTGATTCTTCAATATCCGATTGTATTGTATTTGTAATGGCAGGAAGCTGCTAGCCGATCGCAACCCGTAAAGTCCTTTCGGTTTTAACTTTGTATCGTTTAGAACTTTGATGTTCAATGAAATGAAACCATTGTGTTTTTAACTCCCATAAAGATAAGAAGTTTGGGCTTAGTTTCAATGTTTCCAGAAAACCAGTTTAGAATATTGATAAGGAAAGCGTTAGACCGGTCCTAACCAAAGCGATCAAATTCAAAAAAAAAGTCATCAATAACAAAACCGTGGTCATCAAGACGACTAGTCAGCAACCGTTCACGAGCATATCGCAAAGATCACCCATTACCCCCTTCGCCATTGTCACGCGAACCGACGTCCACCGCGTACAGCTTGTTCAGCGACCCGGAAGGCGCCTCTGTCGCGGCGACAGAGGCGCCTTCCGTGTTTCCGAACTAAAGAATGACATATGAATTCGACGATTGGGTATATACGCGCGACCGATCGGTTTGGTTGACACAGGGTTAGTTTATGTTCAGTGTAATTCTGCGGTTTACCTGGAAAGTGATTTAGGTACATGTCGACGCTAATAGACTCGAAAAGTTTTTCGATGCCAACGTTATAGACAAAATTGAAAGTATTACATGGATTCAAACACCATTATAACATAGCAACGAAGTAACTTAGATCACAGTTCCTGTATATTCCATTGCTTTAATTACAGTACCGACTAATTCCCGCCCACAATAGACAATACCTTTCACAAACCGCAGCATGATTACGTTCCATTACTCGATTTCCCACATTTGCTCTCAAAGAGCTATCGGAAACATATCAAAGCATTCATTGGGCCGAGTAATCTGGTTAATCTTTAATTATCAACTCAACACGGCAGCTCCAGTTTGCGCGTCAATGATCATCGTTTGTGCGAGGAGTTGAGGACCCTTTTTGGGTAAGGCTTTGTTACTTTAGGTGATATGGGTGTTAATAAGATGGAGGTTAGTAAGTAACTAAGTACAGCTAAAGTACCAAGCGTTTTTCTGGCGCACCCTGTTGAACTGAAATGAAATTATTTATTATGTAAACAAGATATCAAAATCACATTTACACGTTGATAAATTCTCATGGATACCCTGCGTCTAATTATTTTTTTATGTTTGACTCCTACTGATGAAAACCCGAGGTTCTTCTTGATGCCATGAGTCGGGGGCGCAGTAAATACCCGGGACAGTCAGTCGAGCAACCAACCTGCTGATTGACTGCTCACTTTTTCTTTTGCGAAGGTCTGAGTTTTTGCTCTCATATAACCCACACGAGAGAAGAAATACACCTTAAGTGTAACATCCAGACATTGGATTATATAATATTGGATTTACAATACGACTTATAAGTTTCTGGGTAGTGAATTTGAACCCTGACAGGCGCATTACTTTGTGTAAATAATTTCATCACCACTGCTCCCAAAACGGAGAAGGAAAACATCGTGGGGAAACCGGCATGTCTTAGAACCAAAAATTCGAAGACATGTAACATTAACCAACCCGCACTGGGCTCGCGTGGTAGATTACAGCCCACTCCCTCTCGAAGAGAGGACGCTGATTACGATTATGCTTACAATATCTTTTTATTACGAATTTTATTTCTTGTCGGTAAAGCGAAACATCAAATGCGTTGAAATTGCGAAAACACTTCTTGGGATCACCAGGGAGTAAAGCTTTAAGACACGTGGAGTAAACTTTCGTATTTGCCCTTCATCTAAAATTCTCTCAGTTGACACTAGCAACAACTGGGGAAATTACCTTTTATTCGAATACTACCTACTACATAGAATACAGGAATAATTTTAGAGAAGAGAACAGGAAGGGGGTAGGTTATTGGATTTTACTTTAGAACTAACATAGTATTAAGTAGGTACTACTAACATCTACTGTGGACCAACAATTTTGTTTTTAAGGCGCGGTGTTACCTCAATATTCACAAAAAACTGGTTTCTTGGATAGTCGAGTATGACGTAACGCAATGAAAATATACGACGCAAAAAATACAGTGGACAAAGAAGGGTTTAAAGAAAAAAAATGACCGAATAGAATAGTCGAAAATAGTTTAATGTTCCCTATCATAAATACTTCCCAAAAAAAAACTTTATTGTCGAACATCTCTGTATTTTCAGCGATAACTTTTTTTTTTTTAAGAATTCTATAGAATAAACACTATTTTATAACTTTAACCAGACAATTATTTAATTTAATGTGTATATTCTGAATAATCTAAATAAAACCCGTAAAATAAATGCCCATTCGCAGGTTACTCTCATCGTCATCCCAAATATTTATTCAATTTTCAACCTTATTTAATGCTCTGTAATTGTGAAAATAGATATTGCGGTCATACTTTAGCCGTCGGGCTACCGTATAGCGCGCAGAAGAAGTTGTGTGAATGCAGCTGTAGCGTTTAGAATCGTAGTCAGTCCGCGCCTTAACCCTAGATTCATAAACATACTTGGTAGATAGATACACTATTCATAAACATTCACCTCTCCGACGTATATACTTACTACTTTTCTGAACATTCATGAAAGAATATCGAAAATTAACTTTAAAAGGGGGGTCTATCTTTAATATTTTTCATGATATTCAATTTTAATTTTTTGAGTAGCGTTTGTAACCATGCTTTACATTTTTTGCCATATCTCTGATATTCCTTAGATAAGCTTTTAGAAATAATAAACAGAATCTAAAAATATTAAAGATAGACCCCCCTTTTAAAGATAATTTTCGATAACTTTTCATGAATATTCAGTAAAATACGGGCGGTCACATGCCCATGGGCGGCATTGTATAAGTGCGTATGTGTTCAAAAACTGTAATTAAAAACGCTTTATAAACGCTTTCATTTAGGATCCCATCATCAGAAATATTGAAACGTGACTACCCGATAAAATATTGCATTAACAGTGAATTGCATGTATTTTAATAATATTATTTGTACATCATTCTTAAATATAATATACATCTGACACTAAAATATATAAATTATGTACAAGTATACAGAGGAAATAAAAAATAAAAATAAAATTAAGGAAGAGCTCATTGGGCATCAAAAAATTCATCCTCATCGCTGTCAGTTGGAAAAGTGCCCAAAAGGCTGGCAGCATTGCCACGTTGGATGGCAATGCTAATTCTTTGACCTAAAAATTGGCCAGCCCTCTGGTCACGTGAAGAGTCGACCAACCGCTTGGCGATGTCCCGAAATACTCGATGAGTTAACAATTAAATTAACAGTTAAACAATTTAATTTTAAACACTTCATTTCATTATGTAAACCAGTTGCATCAGACAATTTCAGGCGCAGTGAGCCAAATACTGTGTTTACAAAAAGTAAAAACCGAAAAACACGCTTTAAGAGCTAAGAGTAAATGATGTAAAATAAATAGCGCGTTAATTTAATTGCCGTGTGTACATTACCACATATCCGATGGGAGAGGAAAATTAAATACAAGAGATGAATATAAATTAAGTGGATACTTCGTATTACCGAGAAAATAATACGGCAATTATTTGAATACAAAGGCGGTGAAAATAATTACTGTTTCAAAATTACGGTTTCGCCTTCCTTAATTGACCGAGCCAGCGAAGCGTCTGTGCTACAAGTCTGGCAAAATTTGCTTTCGTGTGTCAGTTTGTTGGTACCTCTACGGGTCGTATTTTACAACAGATAAGGACGAAACTTGGTATACAGGTTTTATGACTTTATAGTTTTTTTTTTCGTCGGGGTTTTTTGTTTGGAGGGGTATTTCTTCCAAAACGGGGGCTATTGGATATCTTGGCCTTATGAGATCCGATTACGATGGTTCTTTTTTTTATTTGAAAGTTAGTAAATTTACGTTGGTCTCATAATCTTAGACGTGATGAGCAGAATAGCTCATCAAAATGCAGTAAATTGCTCACTTGTAGATTTTTATCAGTGGAATCGGCCCTTCAACTATTTTGTGTGACTGAGTTTTGTTAGGTGTAAAGTAGCTTCAAAAGTAAAGTCTCGTGTTTAACAGTCAGTAGCTGGTTAGTTGTGGGTTATTTTATTTCTGTTTAATTATTATCTTGTTACCATATGCTTTTTAGTAACCTATATCTGCGTTCGGGTTATTTTTTAAGTTGGGTAGGTATATTAAAACAAAAAATTTGGTAAATATCCCGTTTTAAATAACTTTAATGGTATATTATTTGTTGCAAAAAAGTTTGTGCTCGTGAGTTCTACTATTCGCAGTACTATTAGTGTTTACATTACGAATAAAGTATGTTTAGAACAAAAACACTATTGCATTTAAATCTTCTTTATAAAAACATAATTATATTTTGTTTTCACTGACAGGTATCGTGAAATTGATAAATAGGATATAATATATTATGAACTGCAAGTTCACAATATATTATATCGTTATCAATTATAATATAAATAATTAATGTAAATGTATATTTTGATACCTTGTAAAAAGCTAATATTTAAACTATATGAAATTTTTTAATAATAAATAAATAAAAATCTTCATTGCAGACCACATTATTCATAAAAAAACACGATAAAAAATTAAAAATAACAAAATCAATATACGAGTTTCACAAGCAAATAGCACAACATTCCTCTCTCATCTTTCCCAATTTAAAAGTACAACAAACAAACAAAAAATTTAGCCTTTAACTCCAAACAAATATGACCTTTCAACTCGAATTTACGTAAAAAAACACAATAAAAATGTTCACGAAAAACGCCGCATAAAAACAAAACTTTGAAACCATTTAGCAAGTTCGATGACGACGTGTATCGGACAAAAAAACTGAATATTCACGACCAGCGGGATGATTGTGAACCACACATAAAATAACCATCAATCGTAATGCCTTTCATAGTGACATCCATTGATTCATAGGTTTGAAAAGTTCGTCTGCTCAACAACATAGATAACGCAACGAACGTGGCTGAGTAGGGATGTTGACTAATTTTCTTTTTTTTATCCGTCATGTAGATTATTAAAAAATATTGGACACGTATTTTTTCTTCAAGATTATGGCAATACATTGAGTAGGCAACGCGTTAAAATGTGGCATGACGTCCCTGGCCGGTAGATCTTATACTGACTTGTGACGTAGCGTTTTTTTTTTCTCCAGTCAACAATACAATCAAGTCAATTGGGATCAATTGAAAAAAAAAGGAATTGCGATCGAATGTCATTTTATGCAGAGCAGTGGTGGCCCAGTGATAGCGGCCGCGACTTACGAGTTGTAGGTCAGGTTCAAACCCTGACAGGCACTTTACTTTGTGTAAATAATTTCATCACCACTGCTCTCAAAACGGAAAAGGAAAACATTGTAAGGAAACTGACATATCCTAGAACCGAAAATTCAAAGATATATGACATCTACCAACCCGCACTGGGCCCGCGTGGTGGATTACGACCCAATCCGTCTCACCGAGAAGAGGCCTGTCTTAGCAGTGGGAACATTTTAGAATGATTATATTATCCTTATGCTTATAAAAAACAAAATCGGACAATAGTCAAACATTGGATCCACTCAATCAAGAAAATTCTTTCCAATAATCACTTCTAATATATAAAATTCTCGTGTCACAGTTTTTGTAACAAAACTCCTCCGAAACGGCTTGACCGATTCTTATAAAATTTTGTGTGTATATTCATTAGATCTGAGAATAGGACGTAAACTATTCTTCATACCTCTAAGTGACAAGGTTTTTAGGATAGGTAGGTGAAGGTAGGGTAGGTAAGTTAGGTAGGTAGGTAGGGTAGGTAGTTAAGGTAGGTAGGGTAGGTAAGTAGGTAGGGTAGGTAGGTAGGTAGGTAAATAGGTAGGTACATAGGTAGGTATGTAGGTAGATACGCCGTAAATAAGAACTTAGTACTACCCGTGCAAAGCCGGGGCGGGCAGCTAGTAAGCCTATAAAACCTGTCGTCATTTGACCACATGGTTGATAGCATGGTTTGGGTGGCTTGTTTCCCAGTAGTGGGAACATTATAGGGTAATTATGCCATTTTATGCAGTTACGCAATTACACAACTGGACACATTGCGTATATTGGGTAGGGTAATCCATCATAATATGAAACTTTTGTAAGTAAGTATTGGCGGATAGAAACTAATATAGATATAACATGAAAGGAATAGTCATAAGTTGTATTATCACTAGCTATTACAGAGTCTTGAGAAAGTTAGGCAATCGGATTAGTGTCAGGTGCTAGATAGAACAAGAAGTGTATTTTCATTACTTTCAGCTAAAGAAAAAGTATCAAAGTTTAAAAGAGCTCTTAATGTCACTACTTCTTTTTACGAGAAACAAAACTTACCTACGCTTAATTTTCTTGTTTTCTTCGTGCAGCTAAGGACAGAAGATAAAGCTGCGGCCAGATCTGTTCTTTTGTGCGTACCGTACCTACGTTTCGTATCAGCGTCGCGATCCAAGAACGCTAGTTTGGACGTCCGTTCGGTACGGTGCGGTATTACAGTGTCTCGATACGGATACAGGTACGCTACGATCCATCGCGTGTAAGTTTTTTCGCCCCGTTCAAAAGCGATACGAAACCGGGGGACCAAATATCCTGTCTTTGGTATTGTTCGTCGAGTTGAGCTCCTTAAGTTCTGAGTTGAGCTCCACCATTACTGACAAATGCTTGCACTGACTGGACAGGTCCACTCAAATCTGTGTGGTTCTTTCCTCAAAAGACCATTTCAGACACTAATCTACATGGTCCTCACGTGGCTTGACCAAGATTATGTCTGGACTTTAAAAGAGACTGCGACCTCTGAGTTTGTTTCGGCCTTTCTTCTCAGAGTAGTCAGATAGGAAACACCGACCTCATCTAGCTTATTTTTTTAATATTTTTTATATGACGTGTAAAAGTGATTCCAATATCCTATTTACAGAATAAACAATTTCATTTCATTTCAAAACAATTTCATTTCATTTCAAAACAATTTCATTTCATTTCAAAACAATTTCATTTCATTTCAAAACAATTTCATTTCATTTCAATTCATTTGGTACGGTACGGACAAAACATATCTGGACGCATCTTTATGCGAATCTACAACTTGTTACAATTACAAATATTTTACCTATTTTGTCAAATATTTACTCCTTATCCCAACAGTCTATTTCCACATAAACCTATTCCAAACATGGGTCCTATTACAGTATAAACTAATTTCAACATTGGTTTATGCTATAAAGTAGAAAACCGATACTCGCAAACATTATCCACTTACTCGCTCTTGGGCATCCTCGGACTAATTAAGGAGCCAACGTCGTTAAATTTCACAATATTCTACCTAACATGTTGTTCTTATAATAAGGTAATTTTGCTGGTTTAATCGCCTTGCGAATATGTTAATCACTTTTGGACTTTATCACATTTAACCTTTCCTTGTAAATTGATGAAACACGTCGTTACGTCATTTTTGTCGTAGAAAATAATAAGGTTCTCAGTAAGAAAAGTCGACCGTACGTTTACTAAAAGACAAATTATTAAATTAAATGCCTATAAAACTACGTAGCGGAGCTCGCGTAGCAGTTGGCGTAGCAATGACGATATCTTGTTATCAGCTACGCCGTAGCAAACGCGTAGTCTTTATTTCGTAAGAAGGCTACTATACTTTTCCAAAGTAGGTTGTTTAAGGGGAATGCGCTAAGGTTGTATTGAAGATTTAAATGCTAATAATTCTGTAAAAACATATTGGCCTCGGTCGCGATGATAATTTGATCAACATACAACCTAATTCTGAATTTCGCGGGCTAACCTGAAATGAAGGCTTTATCGAGATTCCGACTTACCACAACTGTTATGGAGACCAAAGTGCGTCGGTTTGTAGGTAATTAATCGCCCTGGCGACAATCGACGAACACAGGGAAGCAATTAGCTGAGGAATCCAGGTCAATATCTGTCGATATCAGATACTGTGACGGAACAGACTCCTTTTGATCCCAAGGTCCATCAATTCTAATCGCCCGTATTACGGTTTCGTAGATAGATTTATCTGGTACTATATACCATTATACCATTGATGTACCAATCCAGTTCTCTTCTTAAGATGGACATTCACGGTCAGTCTATCGCGCCAAATGGTGAGATGTACATCCAAAATTTGACCGTGAGTGCGATTCTTCAATCCAAATTTTGCGTGACTACAAATCACGGATTTTCCGTGCGCGCCGTAATCCACATCCTCACGCCGCTTAGCGTTGCGCAATTTGTTTGGGAGTGTGAAATCCGTGGGCCAGGGCATCATACCCAGCAGCACGTGAGTGTGCAAACCCATATCCATTTTGCGTTCCGTATGTTCTAAGCCGTGCAATGAGACTATGGCAAGAAACAAATAAAAGATAAGTAACACTTCAACCACTCCTTCGACCAATTTAGTTTTTGGTTGTCTTGTTAATATATGGCAACAAATAGCAACCGCAGAAAGTAAAAAATCTTCTTCGGAGACTGAATCCATGTTCTACTACTTCACCAGTCTGTATGCATCCCCATCGATCGAGAAATGAAAGTCATTTGGACTGAAGCCGTAAGTGGCCTAAACTACTGGCGTCTATCCATTTGATTTAATCCAAATGTACTGACCGTGAATGCCCAGCTTAATATAAACATTACGCCTGTATCCAAAAGGATAGTAGTCAAACTCCATGCATTAATTTGAAATAAATGCTTTGAGTTTGACTTATACCATTTACACTTTTGAATTGTAAAAGAGTCGGTCAGTTGGAAAAATGAAATTATTTGCCCATTCCAAAGCGTAAGTACTAGATTCCGATGGACAAGAACGGGCTAAATATTGATTACTTGATCCAAGTTGAAATAGTGTTGACCAAAAAAGAAATATTTTTTAAGTGATACCTAAGAATAATTTTGTACTACATGTTGACATAATTATTGTATGCCTATTAGGCAGGACATAATGGAACTGTAATTTATCTAACATCTGTCTGGATAACCTATGCCCACAATAAAAAGATTTGATTTAAACATTTTTTTTTGTTGTTCGTCAGGTTAATTATTAAAAAATATTGGACACATATTTATTTTATTTTTTGTATTCAAAAGATTATAACCGAGTTAAAATGTAGCATGACGTCACTGGCCGGTAGATTTTATACTGACTTGTGATGTAGCGAGCCCCCACTCCCCAACTTTAATGCGTTTTATCTACAATTTTTTTTATTATCTGACTTACGGACTAAATAGTTTTTCTTTTTTGTCCCATTCAACATCCTTATTATAGGTACATGTTCGGTTGTGTTCAATTCCCATGTAAAAGGGAGCGAGATTGCCATCAACTGGGCTTGGGCTCGGAAGATGGCAATAGGCTCATTAAGACTCTGGCATGCTTCAGAGAAATTCCTAATAGATAAATTTTTGAACACATTGCCATACTTATGGACAGCAGTTTTTCTTCTTAATAACCTCCTATACCACAATAAACAAAATATAATTTAAAAACAAAATGTTATAACATAAACTGAACTGTTTTAAGTCCTCCATTACGCGTCGCCTCAGGCTCATAGGCGTCACGGGTCACACTCTGAATTATGAAATTTTAATTACGGTTCGTTTAATAATTAAAAGTTGGCTCTTTCTAATGAGTCACGTATACGTATGTTTTCTGTAGCTTTCAGAGAAATGTTTACGTAAAAGTACTTTATGTACAGTTAACAAAAGATTTTGAAAAAAAATTAAAGAAATAATAATTATGTATTGGCACTCGCACGAAAAAAAATGTCAAAAATAAAATCCTGTACAAGTCCAATCTCGGTATGATCCTGCGACGTTTAAAAATAAAACCTCCGGCTAACAGGCGCGACGCGACTCTAATAATACAATTTCTAAGAAAACTTCACGGTAGATCAATGATCGGTGTCGCGTCACGCGACAAGTGGCGACAGTCTGCACAAGACTAGTGTACGCAAAAAAATATCCTTACTGTGATTAACGTTAACTATCATCTTAATGATATCCACTACTTGAATACCTGTTCAGCACATGCTCAACAAATTAAAAAGCCGTCAAGGTTAGCTGCTTGAAAAAAATTTTATTTGGTGACTGTATGTACATACAAAACATTTGAGTAAGCCTTTGAAGCGTACCTTACATTGTTTCTGTTAATGTTTTAGACATTGTAACGAAGTGGTGATACAATTTCGTTACGTGCTAAGTGGTATTGAAACTTTATGTTAAAAGCTTTTACTAGCAATGAATATAAAAGTTCCATCGATGTATTATTATAACAGAATTGGTTACAGCTATATTATTGCAGCAACAATTTTCTAAATACAAATAAATAAAATTGATGTGTCTGTTTCTAATTTCAAAATAACAGCTTTTTACTAACTAACTGTTTGTTTGTTTGTTCCGGCTAATCTCCGAAACGGCTGGACCGATTTTGACGGGACTTTCACCGACAGATAGCTGTTACGGTACCAATTGGAAAGTTTAAAATTGGCTTCCATTATGTACGGTCTACGAACGTTCGATGTGATCGAAAAAGTTCTTATGCAATGTCGTATAATAAATACTGCTTTAGAATTAAATGGTATGTAAACAATACTGTTTTCCTGGAAGAGTTGGACAGAGGTGTATCTAATAGTAAGTACACCCACATTTCGCCAGTTATGTTTAAGTCCCATGTTATAAGAGGCGAGCCTATTGCCATCAACCGGACACTAATCCAGACTCCGGGCTGTTAATGAGAAATTCCGGATAGTAAACAAGTCATTCACTAATTCATTAACATCAAAGTAGTCCAGACGGATTTGTGTTTGCATGTAGAACTTCTTAGCGTATCTATGGCAAACTATATTGAGTCGACCCAGAACTTAGCTACGAAGTTGTTGTCATCAGTAGTGTCCATCAATGCTTGCGGATGGAAGGTTTGCCAATAAGTTGTTGGATTAACACTTTGAGGGACACTAAATACCAATAGACGTTATAACAATAAAACATCTATTGTGTCTCGTTCAGTGTTCTTGAATGCGTTAAGAAGCAAAACCGAAATGTCTAATTACGTATACTGAACCAGTTTATATTTTGGAGAAGATAATTGTATTGTGTCTCTAGCTGAAAATACTTAAAATAAATATATCATAATATCGTAGAAACACTTTGTACCAGAGAATTTAATAACAGCAAATACGGACACCTATCACAGTAGACTTCGGTTTCTCAGCCAACAAAGTGTGTTGCAATATCCACATGGTCGCATTACAACTGGCGCGTCACATCCGGTGAGAGACAACATGGCCGCTATCTGGCTTCCGGTTACGCTTCAACGCTACTCTTTGACGGATTTATACGAGTGATCGACGTGTAAAATTGTTTTTTAATCTGTCTGAGTGGAAAATATTTGTTGAGAGGATAAAAAGGTTAGGTTAGAAGACCTTTGTTTGAGAATAACAATAAAATTGTGGTTTTAATTTGAGGAAAATACTTTAACATCGACAACACATACTTTCAATGGGTTTTTATAATAATGCCTTTCATTGCGACAGTTCCACAACATTCATTTCGTTAATTACGTTGTTGGAAAGACAAATTTTTCAAACTTATAATTATATAGCAATAAATTAGCAATTTTATTCAAAATCTTTAGGGGGGGGGGGGGTGTTATTGAAAGTGTGTGCGCAATTAGGGTAAAACATCAATAACAAAAAGAGAGTACACTACACACCTTTTTTGTATATCCTACTTTTATAAAAAAGAGTTTTCCTGTGGTTAGCCACAAAATCAGAGTGGAAAATAATAAGAATTTTCCCGATCGTCGACTGAACATGAATGTTGTGGTCAGGACCGGATTTACCATTTAAATAGCCAATGCGTTGAATTATTCACTAGTACAAATAGCAATTTAAATATTTTATAAACACAGAATTTCTCACTAAAATAACCCGTAGCATGTAAAGGGAAGGACGAGTAAACGAATCACTAAATCTAATAAACCTTTGAGGGTAGATAAACTACCAGCAACTTTATCTAATAAAGGGAAGTCAAACTAATAAAATAATTAAGGCAAACTATTAAAGGATCAATTCCAGATTCAAAGAAATAGTGAATCGTCTAAGTTATAAGATTAATTTCTACTATGGAATCAAGGGGCAACTTGAGAACATTTTAAGATGAGAGAATTTATTTCGCGTAACAAACCTTTGATAATTTCTATAGTGAGATATATCCTATACTATTAAATGAGCAATATTTGTATATATATATTTGTAATCACGTTTTCACCCGAGCACAGCTCGGTCGCCCAAATTTTAGGACAAGATGACTACCTTAGAACAATTACATGGCAGCACGGAATTAATAAGTACCCTACTATCATGGCAGCATGGAATTAGTATGTACTATATATGGAATTATTATGAACTATCCTATAGGGACTGTTAAATGAGCACACTCTAATTTCACCGGAACAGAGCTCGGTCGACCAGGTACTTAAAATTAAATGGCTCTAAGCTCCATTGTATTAATTTTATTCTCTCGTATATCACCACCAATTACTCGTAGGTATATGGATAAGAATAGCTCATACGATGGTCATAGTATTAATCAGTCAAAGTCAAAGTCAAAAATTTATTTGCAAGCTAAGTGTACACAGTCAACCAGGTGTTAGCGTGCCAGCTAGTCAGGGTTACGGCGGACGCGCGTTGCTACTTTTTTTTTTTTTTGAGGTTGCGAAATTATCAAATAACTTCTCCCGCTCTGGGTGTGTCAGACTTTTACTAACTAAAACCCACCCGTGTTGCTTCCGTTGCCTGTGTGCCGGGGCCACGATATCCCTTTCAGGCAAACTCGCAACCCTGGCAGGCATTGGCCCTTACGGACCCCGTCAGTTGGTGCTGACATCTCTTTGAGGCGCGCGTGAATCCAACGCGCCGTCGACCCGGGCCTGGTCCTAATCGGACGGGTAGCTACCCATTTCTCACCGTCCGCAAGCCCGCGCCTACGGTGGCCGGAAGTCGGCTCGCGACTCCCGACGCCCGGGGCGTCTCCTGCGGCGACTAGAGGCGCGAGGGCGCTCATATTGCCTCTCCCTCGCGCGCTCCGCCTCCTCCTTGGCGAGCACTACTGCTTCGCAGAAGGAAGTGACGTGGCGTCGCCACTTGTGGTGGCTCTTTTAATTGGTAACGATAGATTAAATGTAAAAAATCTTAGATAAACTTATAAGGTCCATTTTGCAAGGGTTGACCATACTGATTATAGCAATACTCCAAAAAACATCGTAAAGTATGGACGCTCGAACAGTCAAATAAATAAAGTCACAGCGAACCCACGATATCAGCAAAGACCTGACGCAAACAGATAAGACAATACATAGTATGAAGCGAATATTCCCCGCAGTAACTCCTAGAGCCTCAAGCAAGACATTCGGGTGGTTTATGTCCCTAAGATGGCGTCAACGTAATGTCATTTAAATTATAGCGGCGTCTACACAGTGGCGGAATTGCATGTTTTGCCTTTACTGCTCTGTGATCATAATTGAAGATTTAGATCATGAGTTTATTGGTTAGGGGTATGATTCTGGTTGTAGTCTTCAGTTTCTTCTTACTTACAATTGTTTTAATACCTTATGTCATGTACTTACAATCTATGCAAAGAAATAAACTTTACTTTACTTTACACACTTATATTTATTCTTAAGAGGGTTTATCCTAAAAGTTGGCAACGTCGCAAATAACTGTCAATTATTTACCTGTTTTCATTCTTAAAGCAATATTACTGAATAGAAATAAGAAATGTGGCTAACTAGCGAACTGGAATATAATGAATTGCAGTTATAACATTAACTTTGATGTTGTAAAAAACGCATTTGGAAAGTTTCCAAATTGTTTTTTTACATCTAAAACTAAACATTCAGTGTTACGATATTTATTATTGCATTTCATAATCAATATTCTAGTTCGCTAGTTAGCCACATTTTTTATTTTCACACAGTAATATTGCTAAATTAATCAAAACAGTGTATTTGACATCTATTTGCGACGTTGCCCACCTTCAGAATAAACGCTCTTAAGGAAGTGCTATGTTTCGTCGGTTGTTATAATGAAGTTTAGGATGTCTCCCGGCAAGTCAACCTTTTACTTAAATAAAACCGACCAAGTAGTTGTCGGACCGCGCACAATGAAGGGTTCCTTAAGAGGGATGAATTTTTTCCCAAGAATAAACTTAACATTGTAGTTGGAAAACATGTTCCTCATAAGGAATGTATGGGAGAACATGTTAACAGTATTTAATATGTATACTCAGGCCAAATAACTGATTTCTAGTACAAAGTCTCTGAGCTAAGCCGCGGAAAAAAAGCGAAACGTTCCTTGTTAGCGACGGAACCCTAAAAAGCAGTTGGGTCAGATGGATCTGTATGGCAAATTGTAAGACGCATTCTTTATATAGCACAAGACTGCAATAGGTGATTCGTTCTTCATTTTTGTCGCGAAAGCGGACTATTCAAATACCAACATCTACTATATAAAATCCTCAGATTATTTCTAAGAATTTATTGCGAGGAAATGGTTCATTCTAAAGATTTGAATCGTTCCGATTTTCTTTTGCAGTAAGAATTGATACTGCGATTTCTTTAAAGCAAATTGTGAAAGGGTTTCCTGAACACGTAGACAGTTAAACAGATTCTAACACGTTCCAAAAATAGCACTATCAAAAACCACGACAAAACCTAAAAACTATCTAAAAAGGAAAGTTCAACAGACAATTCGAGCAGCGGACAAACTTGTGCTCTCCGCCAATAACAAACAATAGAACGGCTATAACGGTCCGCACACACCCGCTATCAATTGCGTACCCAACTTTGAGAAGCAATTAACACCAACCTGTATAGTTTTTATCGCGGCCATTTTGTACCTACGGAAACTTTAGTGAGTAGGTCACATAGATAGATGGGTAGAGTTTTAAGTAATTGTACTTGGATGAAATTGGTTGTATGGAGCTGGTGCAATTAAAGGCACCATGAGACTTGACCAACCTTGATTATAAGCAACACTTGCCGCCTTGTTGGTCTAGCAGTCGCAAGCGCTGCTGCTGAGCATGAGATCCTGGGTTTCGATTCCCAGGTCGGGCAAATTATTATTGGGTTTTTCCAAAACTTTTTTTTTTGTTGCCGCCTAGAGCCTAGGTTTGTGCCCATTTGATGGCAATAGGCTCGCCCCTATTACATGGGACTTAAAACACGTGTATTGCAGGTACACCTCTACCCAACCCTACTGGATAACAAGGATAATATTTTTTGTAATTGTGATTACTTACACAAACAAATTGTAAACAAGTTGCCATCAGATCACAGTGGACAAACAATAACATTTTGCTCCTTTACAAAAAATTCAAATAAGGTTTAGGTCAATTACATATAAAAGTTTAGAGAAATTAAATAATTCATTGGCCAGTAAATTGTGTTCAGAGTTTTAATAATATAAGTGACCCAAATGAGTTCTACGCCGAGTCCTTTTCAGTATTAAACACGCAATGTAATTTTTATTTTTGAATAAACGTTATAAACGTTAAACGTTACGTTACGTTATTAATGTAATGAAACTTTTCCACTAAAGACTAAAAGTATTTACACAAAGTTCTTATTTAGTGATTGGGCGACTCCAGGTATTCGTAAAAGCAGGGAAAAGCTATTTGAACTTTATGGCCTAAAGCAACATATGAATAATACAAACTTTCATAAGTATGTTGCAAAATATTCAAAAACTTTTAAAAGTGTGTGCAAAATAGCCAAAGCGCTTTATATTAGCAATAAAATAAAATCAGCTGATGATAAAATAAAAACTACCTGACAAATAATAAATAATGAAACAGGTAGGAAAAAAACAGCGAAATACTGAATTTAATTTAGAGACTGCACATGGCCCTATCAACTCAGATGTAGAAATAGCTCAGGAATTCGAAAACTTTTTTGCTAATGTTCCCATTAAATCTACTGAAGCTATAAATTCCTCACCCGCGCTTTCTGCTGCCTTACTTAGACAGAATGTGAAGGCATGCCCTTCGGAGTTTAGGTTTCAGCATACAAACCCACAGGCTGTTATAAAAGCTTTTAAAGATCTTAAAATTAAATCAACAGAAGATCTCTGGGGAATGTCTGTAAAGGTCTGTAGAACTATTATCGAAACCATTGCGCCCTATTTAGCTTTCATATTTAACACCAGTGTAGACCAAGGAGTCTTTCCGGATCTCATGAAACACAGTAAAGTAGTTCCATTGTTCAAATCCGGTGATAGTAAAGAACCCAACAATTATAGGCCCGTGTCAATTCTACCAGTTCTCAGTAAGGTATTTGAAAAGTTGATACTCAATGAAATGTTACGTCAATTTAATAAAATTTCCATATTTCATGAACAACAGTACGGTTTCACCAAAAGGCGTTGTACCACTGACGCTGGTGTCACCCTAATAAAGAACATTTTTAATGCCTGGGAAGAAGCACAAGATGATATTGGAATCTTTTGCGACCTCTCGAAGGTGTTTGATTGCGTAGACCATGAGACACTTCTGCTGAAACTGGAGCACTATGGGATTAGAAATACAGCTCTTGATTTACTAAGATCATACCTGAAAGATAGAAAGGTTAAAGTTCAAGTAAACGGCGTAAACTCATTAGGGTCTGAAATGGCATTGGGCGTTCCTCAGGGTTCGATATTGGGTCCATTCCTCTTTTTAGTTTACATTAATGATTAACCCCAATTACTTCAAAATCAACCGAAGATGGTATTATTTGCAGATGACACATCATTGATCTTTAAAATCAACCGACGGTCACAAAATCTTGACGACGTGAATAGCTCTATTCTTCAGGTCCAAGATTGGTTTACGGTAAATAATTTGGTACTAAATAAAATAAAAACCAAATGCATTAGATTTAAATTACCTACTGTTAGAAGTAGCGAATGTGACATCATATTGAATGGAGGAAAGCTGGAATTTATTAATCAAACGGTTTTCCTAGGAATCACGCTAGACGAGAAATTACAATGGGGACCTCATATAACATCTCTTGCGGGGCGGCTAAGCTCGGCCGCTTATGCGGTTAGAAAGATAAGACAGTTAACAGACGTTGAAACCGCGCGTTTGGTCTATTTCAGCTACTTCCACAGTATTATGTCGTATGACATTTTACTGTGGGGTCGGGCTGCTGACATTGAATCTATCTTTATCTTACAAAAGAGAGCTGTCAGAGCCATTTATGATTTACATCGTCGCGAATCTCTTAGGAAACTATTTGGAAGGATTAATATTATGACGGTACCTTGCCAATTCATTTATGAAAATATTATGTATGTAAGAAAAAATTTACATATTTTTAATAAAATAAGTGATAGACATAATTTTAATACTAGAAATAAAGATAAAATAGATCAACCATTTTTCAGATTATCTAAAGTACATACATCTTTTATGGGGTACTGTGTTAAATGTTACACCAAAATACCTTGTGATATTTTACAATTAAATGAAAGAAAATTTAAAACTCATATTAAAAGTACACTTTGTAAACAAGCATATTACAAATTAGAGGATTATATCCAAGATAAGAATGCTTGGAAACATGCTGGTCCAGCTCCATAGGATAATCTAGAATCTAGACAAAATCAAACTGGTTGCTAATTTAAGTTGTATAAATTATTATATTTTATTATATGACATTGATTTTACATTCTGTGATTACTTCCTCACACACTGACTTATTAATTGTAACTTTTTTGTTTTTGGAAAATCGTCTACTTTTACAATGTTTGTAAATATGTGGGAACCATGTATCTATCACATAAGTAATTAATTTATCTGTTGTTGCTCTCTTTAAAAAATTCTTTTTACCTATATTGTGGTATAGTAATTTATTTTTTTTATTTTTAGATGCATCGTCTTCACATATAATTATATAACTAATGTACCTACATATACCAAATATTGTAAAACATTTTAAAAGAGTAACGGTGGAGTTTCTTGCCCATTCTTCTCCATACGAAAACTACCTTTTGGAAGGGGCGACTAGAATCTTTTTCTTTTTTTTGTATTTGTGACGTTCAAAAGTGCCTTGCAAGGGCCTATTTGAAATAAATGATTTGACTTTGACTTTGACTTTGACAAGGCGTGATGTTATAATGTTACTTAATATAATATAATAATAATTTATTTAGGAACATAAAGGTTTTGTAGTACATGAGGGACTTACAAAGTATGCATTATTAATAACATGGTGTAGCTCCAATGAATTGTTGGGTGAATCGCTGCTCTCCTAGCTAGACCACTGATCGAGTAATCTGTGCTTAGGAGAGAATTACTTCGAATACTGAAGATCGACCGCTGGCCTTAAAAGGTTAGTTGGTTGTGGAAGGCGGAGAATCTGGTGTTTTAAGTATGATGCAACTTGGGAGAGCCTATAGTATGTCCAGTAGCGACTGCGATATCCTGAGTTGATTACATCGACAAACTCCTGTATGTTGCTACTAGCTTTCGTCCGCGACTTATAACCGTCCTCAAGAATTTTGGCTATCTATACAAAAAGATTTTTTCAAAACAACTGGTAGTTCCGGAGATTACCCCCTACATTACAAACAACCAAATTTTTTGGTTGTTTGTTGACCGTACCCTACTCTTTTAAATGTCACCTCTCTTTTTTACCTGTATTTTTTCTCTCTCTCTTTTTATTTTTATTTTTCCTATTTATCTTATTAGTATAGATATTGCATGTTATTTTTATGTAGCAGCAAAATCACTAGCCATCATGCCAGCCAAAATACTATTGGGTTACAGGACCCCGATTTTATTTTATGGTTGCCGTCACTAGACACCAACTGTTTGTCTGTAAACCTATGAATAATACCTACGAAATTTTGCTTGGATACGAAAATTGAAAAGCTGCGTCGATGTGGCGGACGTGAAATAGTTACGATTATGATAACAATATTGTGTGGCTCTCGTGTCGCATGTTAGATTATATATCCAGTTGATAGGGTGGACCAAGCTTTAGAGGTAGCGATTTATTTAATTTTAATTTGTTACCATTTTAATTTACTACAATTTCTTTTTGACTATTTTAATTTTTGTTACTGTTCTTTTTTAAATCCGACTGTATTTTCATTTCATTAACTGGAATCTGAAACGCTGTCGTCTCCCTTTTGGAGGTGGGCGTTAATAGCTGCGACACAGTTTTGTAACTAATGTAGCTATTTACTACGTACGCAATCAATTTGTAAAATGTGTTTTTGTTCCAATAAAGATTTATGATTATGAAATATAAAGATGTATGATTATGATTGTATCATTTCACGTTCAAAATCGTTTGTGTGGTTCAGAAGGTGAACCGGAAATCCGACACATATTTCCCAACAGAATTAGATTCTAAACGTGCACGTACGCTACTAAAATATAATTATAAGGCTTTTTCTTCGAGAAATTGAAGTTGATTCGGGTCGCATTCCCTTATTTATTATTTTTAAATCCCTACGGCCTGTATCTTAATTGTAGCCCTTCACTGCGTGGAGATTTTGCTGTCCAGATTAATGTCCCTTTTAGATTAAACTTCTTAAAAAGGCTAAGTCATGTCTAGACAAAATACTAGATTAATGTAAGGTATTTAATGATTTACTTTATACAATATGTCGGAGGATGGTATGGTCTCTCTCGTTATCGTTATCAGGCATATTTTAACTACTGTGGGCGTACTAATGGGTAGTCTTGGTTATTGCGCAATAGAAAAACCGTTGCAGTTTAGATTAAATTATAATAACAATATTTACAATAACATTACTCACACTAGCATTTCACACACTGTAGGTACACGACACAACTATTCGAAACGCGGGACAGTTTCTAAACGTCTTCGCCAGTTGAGCACCACCCATCAAGTCTGCCTCTGCTCTCCTGCTCTGCTGAGCCCCGGGCCGGCGTCGATCCGAGCGTCACGTTGTAGGTAGACTCTGTCGAGCGCCGCCACGAGGCGACGCTGGCGTCCCGATTAGTCAACTCAGCAACGAATTTGCGACAAATATAATATATACTTAATTTAAAAACTTATAGACTTAAAACAGGAGGAGAAATAATCATAGAGCCTCAAAAAATACGTCCGCTTCGTCAACAAGAAAAGTGCCCAAAAGGCTGGCAGCATTGCTACGTTGTATGGCAATGCCGATTCTGTGGCCACAAAATAGGCCAACTCTCTGGTCACATGAAGAGTCGACCAACCGCTTGGTGATGTCTCGAAAAATTAAGTGGGCAGGTTTCAACCCCAAACGGCTCGAACATAATTATAAGTCCCAATAAGATTGGAATAATTGCGCCGTTTGAGGTTTTCCGCACCTGCAGTAGCCGCCGCAGCACAGCCCACCGTGCCAGGAAGATGGGGTGGCGCAAGGGTGTCGACACACGTTGCATCCCACACCAAAGGCCTACCTACCATCCAAGGCATTATGGTCATATGGTCTATCGTCTAAGGCTAATAAAAATAAATGAGAAGACGTGGTAAGAAATTATGCAAAGAAGAATATTACTAAATATCTGGAAGAATAATCTTCCGGTTAGCACGGAAGCCGAGTGATAATCAACCTCATTTTCTCATCCAATATACATTTTAAAGACGCTCGAATATAAAGTCGATGTAATGATAAGTCACAAACGCTTCGCCCACGACCATCATAAAAGTCTCAATGACTGCCTCAGTAGACTTTAAAAGCCGTAAATTACGACTTACGAGCGAAGATAACGCCTTTATTACTTTGTATTTCTTTTTTGCTTTCATTACTAAATCCTTGGAAATTACATTGTTACGGGATATTTTTAGAATAAAATATGACATGTATGGTAGTAGGTAGGTGGTAGGTGGAAAGTACCTATTATAATTTTAAGCTATCTCTAAAACTCTTATACTTAATATTTTTCAGGAAATTGGCTAACCTAAAAGTATATTAATCTTTGATATATCCATTTCCGGTTTTTCTTAACCGATAAAAGGGTTATCAAAAACCCTAACACTCGCAGATATCTTGCATTGATATTTATTTTGAGGGCATGGCTAAGTCACCATCAATTCCTCGGAATATCGACCCTATATTGGTGAGCATCTAATTTACCCAGGACCATAGACTAACTCAGAAACATTAATTATTGCTCGCTAAAAACTCTTCACTTGCGCCAAAACAAAATATTTGTATTCCGTAACTTCTGCTTCCCGGGCAAAAACAAAGTGAAAGTCTGAATATTGACGGGCGTGAAATTGTCTCCGCTGAAATTGATGCCTAGCTGTTTTCACATACCAATATTTTTTTTTTGTAAATACCCATTTTCATTCAAAAGAAACTGAGCGATTGGTATGCCAACTACTCAAAGAATAAGTAAAGGCAAACGCCATTTAAAATTACCTTGCAAACTGATAAACTTTACTTATCATCATCAGTCTAGCGTTTTCCCAACTATGTTAGGGTCGGCTTGCAGTCTTATCGGATGCAGCTGTAGCGGCATCTACATCGCTACATGCGAACTACGCATCAAAGACCTGACGTCACACAAATCCTGGATTGCGCAATTAGAATTTACTGCGCGATGGACATATGTACAAGCTCCCGACTTCAACCTCTGGGCAGTTGCCCGCCAGACACGACACCCGTCTGGTCGGAGGATCCTCCCTTTTCTATGGGGGATGAGTGAACTTTACACCCTGTTCCTCATACCCCTAAACAGCTTTTTATTTAACTTGGGGAAACTGCCTATCTGATCCCCACAACCCAGTTAATAGGTACAGTACGACACAACTTAGATGTAGCATCGGGAACATTCGTAAAACCGATCACATCCGAACTGAGTGCGTCTTCAAAATTACCAATCTTTATTACTGATTTAGTTGAAAATGATATTTACGAAAACGCAATATCTTGTAAAGTTACCAGAGTTACCAAATACATTCGTAAAATTTAAATAAATCAATGAACGTTTTCAAATTTATGCTACATCTAAGCTGTGTCGTTCTGTAACATGATACTCCTTGGTATGACTGATTGTTGAACTTTCTGACTTCTGACTACCCGTAACGACTACCATACATCTACAAATGACAGCCGGGACCCAGGGCTAAAGCTAAAGTTTCTAAATGAACTTTACATCGTTTAAAAAAATTCCAATAGCACAATTGGTAAACAAACGATCGGTTTCCGGGTAATTGCTCGATAATGCCAATTTCACTAAGAGAGCTTTACAGTTTCAACAGTTTTCAAGAACTCAGCATACTTACAAAATCACAGTTTTAAAGATTGCAGCACTTCGCACCCAGGTAAATAGCTAGGGGATCGAACAAGCAACTTGGCAACTGTTTCTAAGTTGGAACTTGTTAGGAAAAAGTCGTCTAAGTTATAAACTTATAACTTGTTAAGGCAATGAGAATAAGGTCGCAGTTGCTGCGTTCTCAGTGCTAATTCTAGGTTACATTTTCTTTGTCCTGTTTTACTATTCGCCCAAGTATTTAGTGATTTAAAAAGCATTAACAGCTACTCGATTAACTTCTTTATTGACTGTCTACAAGCTTGAGCATTAACATTTTGATGTACCACTATTACGGCCTGGACTGCATGACGTCAGTTAGAAAATGTATAAGTACCACTACATCTACTGAAACATTCGAATAGTCCCCGTGTAGAGTCCTAAACTGTACAAGTTTTACTGACGCGGTGGCTTGCCCTAGACGTGCGCCAGCTTTATTATCTATACATACATTACAATCAAACAGCGAGTGCGATTAGCTCAGGTACGCTCGGGCGATTTATTCCCGCGGCGAATGTTTTTCGTGCACTGGTTTTTTAACGCTCTGCTCAGCGCCGAGAGTTGAAAATCCAACAGTGTGTTTTTTAAACGCACTGGGACGAGAGTGCGTCCCAGCGCACTGGATTTTCAACTCTCACATACAAGAAAATCTAGTGCGCGATAAATCCCGCCGCGATATTTTTACGTCCGTGCGTCTGTCCGTCTGTTGTAAATGATATTTATAACATAACATCACGCTTGTTTTCCCCGAATGGTTAGGCAGAGACACTACCTATTAGTACACCCAAATTTCACCAGTTATGTTTAAGTCCATGTAATAGGGGGCGAGGCTATTGACATCAATCGGGCACAAATCCAAACCCCGGGCTGCTACTGAGAAAATTCTGATGGAAAACCCAATAACTCTTTGCCCGAACTAGGAATCGAACCCAGGACCTCATACTCAGCAGTAGCGCTTGCGACCAAGGAGACAATAATCGATATTTATTTCAAGAAATTAGTTCGAAAAAACACTTTTACACGTCAAAAATAAATTATGTTCTAAAACTAGATGAGGTCGCTGCTTCATTATCCGACTACTCTCAGAAGTAAGACCTAAGTAAACTCAAGGTCACAGTCTCTGTTAAAGTCCAGACATAATCTTTATCAGGCCATATGAGAACTATGCAGATTGCTCAAATGCTCATGCAGATTGCCCTGCTCGACGTTTTCCTTTGCAATGTTCAGTTAAACTAACATCTTACAAGCTTAACCCTTCAGTGTGTCTTCAGCCATGATATGGGGTAACACATGTTGTGTTGTGCCTTCATATATAGCCATATAGGTATATTACAATGGGGTAGGATTAACGTGTGGTCACAGAATAAATAAGTAGCAGTATTACATCTTGGCAGTGACCTTGTAATAATTACCTACGGCCGCTCGGTAGATAACCTTCCGCGTCCGTGCGTACAGTACGACACAACTTAGATGTAGCATCGGCAAAATTCGTAAAACCTAACATCATCCGAACTGAGTGCGCCTTTAAAATCACCCATCTTTATTACTGCTTTAAGTGAAAATGATATTTACGTAAACGCAATAACTTGTTAAGTCATATAACCAAATACATTCGTAAAATTGAAATTAATGATTGAAAAGTTTCAAATGTATGCTACATCTAAATTGTGTCGTACTGTAACAGTAACTGCCGCGCACTCGATACTGTTGCTTACAAAACACTGAGATTTCGAAACGCGTCGTTTCGGCCGTTTTCTATGAATATAGAATACTGTACTTATTTATACTGTGGTGTGGTCGAGACCAAACGTTAATCCTAGCTACATAATATGTATGTATCTTGTTTTGTTTTTGTTGTGATAGATATAATCTTATGATCCTTTAAGAACTACTGTCATTATTATTATAACTAGGTTGAGAAACGTTAAATCAGGCAGGTAACTCGCACCTTGCATATTAAAATCACAGTACCAAAATTATCCATATTTAGATCAAATAGTTCAAACTTCACTGAAACTTCATTAACTCGATTTATTGAACCTCCACATTAGTTTCAATCTCCGAGCCGACCTTGCCGCCATCTTGGAATCGAACACAGAAAATTCGAGGAATTTAAATATCGAAAATTCCTTGGAATATTTATTTATTTAAGTCGAACACAAGTGATTCATATTTTTGTTAGTAATACTTATAAAACTATGTTAGTAACACTTCTAATTAAAATAAATAAAACAAACAAAAATAAAACTAGTTTAAAAACCTATAACTAGGTATATCCGCTTCCCGCTGCACCAGACCTGCAGCTGTGCATACGGGTCCAGTGCCCCAGGAACGGGCAATCAGGCTTATTCACTATCACTTTTAGAATGCTGTTGGTGCTCCCCCGGATCCTTCGCATCAGGGATGCGGTTCTTTTGCGCATAATAGCTTGAAAGCTATAATATATATTTGGGCTGCTCTTCATGTAATTAAATGGAGAATTAAATAATGAAGTGCAACACTTATTAAGGGGCCTATTACATTTCGACTAATTTCGACGGTGATTTTTGCGTTGAATGGGCCACTTGGCGTTCTTGTTCTGAGAAACTGAAAGACTTCGACAACTATGAATTATTGAATGGTGGAGAATAGTTATTAGTAAAGTTTTCATAAAATGCCCGACGGCACTTTAAAAAAAAAAAACGATGATATCAGAATGGAATATGTAAAAAAAAACCATTCAAAATCATTAAAAAAACGCTCAGAGTGAACTGTAAACTCCTTACTACGTTAATATTATTACGTATAATTTATACCAGAATAAAAGTTAGTTCATAAGAAAGTAAAATTGCATACTTAAAAAAAACCAAATTGCTACTTAATGCGATGCGTAAGCTGCTCGAACTGCCAAAACGCAATTTTGTGATAGGCCTCTTAATGGAACACGAGCATTTTATTACACGTTCTTTCAGAAAAATATAATATGGCTATGCAAGAAGCCCTGATTCGGGACTACCAATTTGCTGAGGGGCAGCCCTGTCCTGCCGTACAAATCAAATGAAATGTTAACTCAAGTGTAGAATTAAAATTAAATATGTAGGTAATTTTTCCAGATTACCGGGACCGTTTTCTGAGAAGCTTAGAAACGGCTTGTCAGACCTTGCAAATAAAACCAATCTAGCTTATGCTCTACTACAAGAAGTACATACGAAAAAAAAAATCTGCCAAGTGCGTGTCGGACCACGCACAATGAAGGGTTCCGTAGTTGGGATGAATTTATCCCATGGACAAACTTAACATTGTATGTAGTTGAAAAACATGTACTCGTACAATCCAACTGCAAATGTAAGTTTGTACAATATTGGTAGATTGACCATGTTATTTTAAGACCATAGACTTCTTATCGGTTTTCCTCTAATCTATAATTATAGAACTATTTTCTGTATTTTTTATAATTTTAGGCTCAGTAATTTCGGAGAGAAGGGGATAAATGGTCAATTTTCATCTATTTTCTTAAATATCTTTTTATTTTAAAATATTTGAGATCCTCACAACAAGCCCGAAAGGCTAAAACGTGATCCCCACAGTCAAAATTAATTTATTTTTGTTATTAAATACGTCCGTGTTTGGGTCATAGAAATTGTTATGTGTACCAAATTTCTACTTAATCGGTCCATTAGATTCGGAGCAAATTGGCTGTGACAGACGGTCAGACAGTCACACGAGTGATCCTATAAGGGTTCCGTTTTTTCCTTTTTAAGTACGGAACCCTAAAGATAATGAAATTGAAAGTAGAAAAAAAACATAAAAACATACGAAAACAAATATTTACATAATAACATTTTAATAACAAAAATAGAGAACACGAAAATCACTAAAAAAACTTTTCTTTTCTCAACAATACCATCTAAATTTAGTCGTGTACTAAGGGAAAATTGAGAATGAGGCCTAACAATAACACTGACGTCAGAGCTTGATAAGGCCTATTTTCATCACGCGGCTGATTTCCTTTGGGATAGCATGGACTGGTGGTGTTGTGTCAGGTTGGCTGACGACAGTGTACGGCTTAAAATGTATTCATCTAGAAAGATAGATGACGTCATCTGAGACCAGCACTATTGACAATTTGAGCTAGTAAAAAGAAAAACCGTACAACAGAAGTCCACAGTAAATGAAAAAAATAATGTAATGGAAAGTACTTTTGCGTTGTCAAGGAGTCGGTCAGTTAGTCGAAAGTTAAGACTATAGTCTTAACTTTCGACTAACTGACCGACTCCATGGGGCCGATCTGAGCCATGGGGCATGGGGTCTCAACTCGAAAAAATTATAATTAGTCTTGAAAAAGAATCATAGATGGCAGCATAGGTAACAATTGTGAAATTAACAATCATTAATTAACAGTACTTTTCGACCCAGATATTATTCATCAAACATTATTTTAAAAACATATTTATTAGTAATAATTTAAGGATTTTTTTTTTTAAGTACAAAATTATTCTCCATTAAATTATCTACGTATACAATGGTACATAAATTAAGTAAGTTCTGTGTACTAGCAGGAGTGTAACAATAAAAACAGTCGCAGAAAGGAGGCAAAACAAATTTTTCGATGACAAAGCACTCTAATACGAAGCATTATGTGCAATACCTACTGATGATGATGATTCCACAATATAGACCCTATTACCAAAGGTAGATTGTAGTATGACTATAGTGTGGGCGATAGGCATATTGTGGTAGTCAAAGCATCGTTATGGTAGCAGGCTGCAATCCCGGTGGAAATCTATAGCCTGATCAAAATGGCAATTTTGATCACGCTGTAGATTTCCGCCGACGTCACTGCTACTATTGTCCGTTCATAAAGTACTGCGGCTAAATTCAGATGCAGGCAAATTCAGTTGTTAAAGAAGCAAAAAAGCACCACACGGAACAGAAAGCAAGTTTTTTAGATGTAATCTAATCTAACAGTGAACCTATAAATTCCTTGCACGGGTAGACAGAGGTGTTTAGTACATCTACAACACGCTAGTTATGTTAAAAGTCCCTTTCTGTGTATGACTATAGTACTCGCGTTATGACTTGAGTCATCGGGCTATAAATGTCAGTAGCAAAAAAAATAACGCCACGCGCGTTGTGCAACGCCTTGCGTCTTATCGATAGTTTGCTACCTGATTCATAATCAAAAGTGCGAGCGAGACAGACTAATAACAATGATTACCCGACGCTTCAGTTGTTAACGCGGCGCGCGGTGACTATAGTCACAGATAATATAATACTACAAAGTACTCTGTGAATACTACGTACAGATACCCAATCCCATACAAAGAAATGAAACCTCCCTAAGTCTGGCTATTGAGCTGGCTATTTTTCTTCCTTCATTTTTTTAACAGATGGCAGCATCATCGACTCACTAATTGCCAGAGACTGTAGTTTTACAACGCCATCTAGGAATCGACTTTGATACTTATGGCGTTGTTTTATTATTGTAGATTCTTTAAATCGCACATGGCACGGTGCGTTCAAGGTCAAGTAATAAGAATACCACAAAAATATCTCGAGTTGGCGTAATAGTTTCATTTCTGTGTGAGCTAGCAATTTTCACGCTGCTGCGAGAGCTTCTTTATGGGTTTTTAGTATGTCAATGCTTAAATCTAGATTTTCATCTCCTCGTCACCAAATCTACTACCTATTGCAAGACCCAAAACTTAAAACACGCCTTCTTCGTCCGAACTCATTAAGATAGTAATTATTTTTTTAAACATCAAATAAAAACCGACCAAGTGCGTGTCGGACCCCGCACAATGAAGGGTTCCGTAGTTGGGATGAATTTATCCCAAGAACAAACTAAACTAACTAAACTATCACTAAAATTCCTTATTTTTGGCTATGAGATTGGAGCTATTCTGCAAAAAAAGGTCATCATTTAAAAATAATTTTGACACAATTAAAATCGAATTTGACACTGACACTGCACGTGGTACTTGTTTGCCATACCCCAAGATTTTTAGGTGAAAAATGTCAAATTCAGAATAGCAAAAGTAAAAATCAAAACTTCCTTGTTTGATGCTGATTTATCTATTTAAACTCATAAATCTCGTATTTTCGACAAAAAAGATAAATGAAACCTTTTACTTCAATTCCAACCTATAGAATGATAAAGTAGCCATCTGTTAATCATTTTATGTAGAGTTCTTCGCAATAGATGGCGTTTTACTCAATTTGTCATCACGTTTAGTCAGAAAATCTTTTTTTTTATTTAGTACCTACGTTACATAGAATTATAAGAATTTAAAGAAATAGTTGTTTTTGGCAAGTACCTACCTACATATTTTTTTTTTTCATTTTTCTGATCTACTAAGCTTTCTATAAAAAAAACTGGCCAAGTGCGTGTCGGACCCCGCACAATGAAGGGTTCCGTAGTTGGGATGAATTTATCCCAAGAACAAACTCAACAAACTAAACTATCACTAAAATTCCTTACCTTTGCCGGTTTTTATTTGATGTTTAAAAAAATAATTACTATCTTAATGAGTTCGGACGAAGAAGGCGTGTTTTAAGTTTTGGGTTTTGCAATAGGTAGTAGATTTGGTAACGAGGAGAAGAAAATCTAAATTTAAGCATTGAAATACTAAAAACCCATAAAGAAGCATTCGCAGCAGCGTAAAAATTGCTGGCTCACACAGAAATGAAACTATTACGCCAACTCGAGATATTTTTGTTGTATTAAAAACTAACACTAAAAACTTTGACGTCTCGTTCGAGTATAAGTTAAAGCCTTAGGCACCAGTCCCACTACCGACAAGAAAGCGACTAGCTATCGACTATGTTCGCTCAAGGAATGTACAATACATGTAGATCTCGTGTCAGTAAAAGAGATACATATGTTAATAGTTGATCACTGACTGTTCAAACTGGCAGCGAGAACCCCTCTCCAATAGTTTGTCGCAGCGACAAGAGCTATCGATGAAAATGCCTTGTTCAGCGATGCTATTTTGTCATGCAGAACACTTGCTGAGAGACTCTCGATTGGTACATACGCATATCAGCAAGTGACTAATTGGCTTATCAGGATCCAATTTAAATCTTAATTAGGATTTGTAAATTCAGAGCATAGTGTATTTTAGATTGTATTGCAGTTATAGACTGCCGAACCATGCTTACACTTGAAAAGTAAATTAAACGACCCACCAACCGATCGATCTTTTGGCCTTTAATAATTTAAATTAAGCTCAAGGAATACGTCAGACTTTAATTGATCCATTGAATCCTAACTATAAAATGTATATATCATAACTAATATTAAAAATGCGAAAGTGAGTTTGTTTGTTTGTTTGTTTGTGACACTTTCACGCTAAAAAGGCAGACCGGATTTGGATGAAATTTAGCACATGGGTAAACCATGACTTAGGTCAGGTCATAGAATACTTTTTATCCCGATATTCCCACGGGATCGAGATTTAAGTGGGTGAAACCGCGGGGCGCAGCTAGTTTACTAAAAAAGCTGCGAAAATAAATCTAAAAGATTCAGGTGAAATAGACAAATAATAAATTTGATTAATCCCTTATAATTGATAGATTCTCTAAGAAATAGGATTAAACGAAGAGCGAGTCATCTTAATTAGAAATAGGTACAAAAACAATATGTGTTTAGCTTTCTCGATAATACTAGAATTGCGAAGTAGTAATAACTATCCAATCAAACTAATAATGACATATTATTTATGGAACAGCTAACTAATAAGGACCATCAAATTATTGCGTAAGGGTTCATATTAATCTTGGGCACGCCACAATTGTGGCGATAAGTCCCCTCTTTGAGGAATGGCTAGAGAGGCGCCACGGCGTCCTCACCTTCCGCCTGACGCAGGTTCCTCACTGAACATGGCTGTTTCGGGACGTTCCTGTTCCGTATAATGCGGGAGGAAACGCCCGGGTGTCACCACTGTGTGGATCGCCCAGAGGACACGGTGGAGCATACGGTGGAGGTCTGCCCGGCTTGGGCGGAGCACCGCCGTGTCCTCATGGAGGCGATCGGCGGCGGCGATCTCTCGCGTCCGACCCTGGTTCAGGCCATGGTCCGGAGCTAGAATACATGAGAGGCCGTCACTTCCTTCTGCGAAGCAGTGATGCTCGCGAAGGAGGAGGCGGAGCGCGCGAGGGAGAGGCAAGATTCGCGCCCTCGCGCCCCTAGTCGCCGCAGGAGACGCCCCAGGCGTCGGGAGTCGCAACCCGACTTCCGGCTACTGTAGGCGCGGGCTTGCAGACGGTGAGCAACGGGTAGCTCGCCGTCCGATTAGGACCAGGCCCGGGTCGACAGCGCGTTGTGTTCCACGCGCGCCTCAAAGAGATTTCAGCACCAACTGACGGGGTCCGTAAGGGCCAATGCCTGCCAGGGTTGCGGGTTTGTCCGAAAGGGATACCGCAGCCCCGGCACACAGGCAACGGAAGGAACACGGGTGGGTTTTAGTTAGTAAAAGTCTGACACGCCCTCCCGCTCCACCCAGAGCAGGAGAAGTTATTTGATAATTTCCCACACTAAAAAAAAAAAAAAAAAGGGTTCGTATTAATCTGTATCCAACAGATTATTGTTTTGTTTAGTTATGATCGTGAGTCATAGTTTGTGCATGAGGTGTAGATTTTTGAGATGGGGCAGTGAGGGCAGGTACCATAACCATTGTTGCTCCTTCCTCCGATCCTTAATTTATTGAGATATTTTTATCTACATTCACAAATGTTGTTTTTTTTTTACAATTAGCAAGAAAATTGGCAGTTTTCTCAAAAACTTTTTTTGATGCCAATCGATCCTGTTTCTTATAAGGATCAAAAAACTCTACATGACCAACAGAAGTTTGAGTACTAGAAACGCTAGAAATAGCAAAAACTTTTTCGTACATTTCAAAAGTGCAGCAGTACCCTGTATATATTTTTACGCATAGGTAGGCAACAACCGTTGCTCTTAGCTGCAAATGACATAAGTAGCAATCAATTATTTTTTCTGTTAAATATTTTAACACTAAAATAACAATGAGTAAAAACATTGAATTAAAAAAAAAACATATTTTAGCTTCCAAGTAACAATAGTATTTTAGATTAGTACTCTAAATTTACACCCTATCACTAGCCAGTCCACGCCTCAAACGTCAGACATCTCGCGACAGTCAAAAGAAGTCCGATTTGACACCTATCAAAATAATTTGTGTAATAATTGTGTAGTGATGGGGAAAAAAAATCGGTTGCTTTAAAAACCGATTCTCGATACATATCGATTCATAACACGGCATCATCATCAGATAAATAAATAAGTTCACTAAATTTGTATCAATTATCAAAATAAAGCTAAAAATATATCATCAGATTTTGTTTTTCATATGTTTAAACATTTAATAATACAGTAATTATACGTATCTCTCTTTTCTAAAAGTAATGTTTGTAAAAGAATCGATTTTTCAGAACATTGATTTTAATCGGTCCAATAGCGGCTTAAAATTGTGAAAACACTACGGCAACGAACCCAAAGACATTGTAATAACGTCCTATCGGAATATTAATTAACAATTAAATTGTGTTTTTGAGTGCATTTTTGCGATATAAAGTGAAAGATTAAGAATTTGATTTTTCGATTTCTTACGTAAACGTTCATACAAAGTTTTCGCGGCATGCATAATGAGAATCGTCAAATCGGGCTTCTTAGATTGTCGCGAGATTAGATAGCTTATTTTTCTTGGTTCAATTCAATCCCAAATAATAAAATACTGCGTAGGAAATAATATTGTCAATTTAAAATGTTTAATGTCCTTAGCCAGAGTGCCCAGAGTATAACGCGGCAATGCTGCCAGTCTCTTGGGTACATTACCAGTCGACAGCGATTTTGAATGTTTTACTTCCATCCCAGCAGGGCCGGATTTAAGGCAGGGCATCAGGGGCCATGGCCCCGGGCCTCCACAAAATAGGGACTTCCACAAATTTATGTTTTGATAAAAAAAAGTTTAGTTGGTCCAATACGTTAAATTTACCGTTTTGTATAAAAACGATTATCAAAAAGATCATATAAGGAAATCTTCTATTAGCAAATACTCGAAAATTCAGAGCTACATTTCCAAATGTTGAAATTACGTTGAGAATGTACTTGATGTTGATGGCGTCAAACTGCACTGGAGAATACTCATTTTCGAAGACGAAATTATAAAAAATGGACTTCGGACTACAATGACACAGACCCGCCTATGAAAGTTATCCCTACTTAGTATTGAAAGTGTTTTACTCCGAGAACTGGATTTCACCGAAATTATCGTATGTATATTTTTAGTATCTAATATGTATAAATGATTGAAAACTATGTTTTTTTTCCAAAATCAAAATGCCTCCACTTCTTGGTTGCACCAGGGCCTCCACACCTTTAAATCCGGCCCTGCATCCCAGTAAAACATTCAAATTTGGAAGGAATACCCGGTAGGCTATCGCCTTTTTTTTTTTTTTTTTTTTTGAGGGTGGGAAATCATCAAATGACTTCTCCCGCTCTGGGCAGAGCGAGAGGGTGTGTCAGACTTTTACTGACTAAAACCCACCCGTGTTCCTTCCGTTGCCTGTGTGCCGGGGCCGCGTTATCCCTTTCGGACAAACCCGCAACCCCAGCAGGCATTGGTCTTTCGACCCCGTCGGTTGGTGCTGACATCTCTTTGCCGTGCCTTAATTCTGACGAATTTGTACACGTGTATGTTATTTTAAAGGCTGGAGATAGAAAGTTAACTCAATTTTTTTGATACAATTCATGATACAAACCATTGAGGGTTTTCATGAAAAAAAGAGGAAAGAAGAGGTCTTCCATTTCGACAATGAATTTAAAATATATGATACCGTTCATCATTCGTTTCATTCCTACATCATTCAGTCACAACTTAAGATAATATAGACGCCTTGACACTTGTGACGGGTTGGACAATGACGTGTCTGTGCTGCCACCTACTGACACCACCTGAAACATGCTGGTCCTGCTCCATAGGACAATTTAGAGTCTAGACAAAATCAAACTGGTGGCTTATTTAATTATGTATTTGTTATTTTTTATAACACTGATTTTACATTCTGTGATTTCTTGAACTCACACACTGACTTATTAGTATTACTTGTTAAAATGTTAGGAATATCGTATAATTTTACAATGTTTGTAAATATGTGAGCACCATGTCCATCTGTCACATATTTAATTTATCTGTAATTGCTTTATTTTTCATTCTTTTTTACCTATCGCGGTATAGTAATCTTATTCTAGATGCATCGTCTTCACATATAATTATATAATTAATGTATACAAAATATTGTAAAAACATTTTAAAAGAGTAACGGTGGAGTTTCGTGCCCATTCTTCTCCATACGAAAACTATCTTTTGGAAGGGGCGACTAGAATCAATTCTATTTTTTGTAAACTTGACGTGCATAAGTGCCTTTTATGTGCCTAATTGAATTAAATTGTTTGACTTTGACTTTACTGAACGTCATTTCAGAAAACCCTTATTCCGTAGACACGGGAAGTGACTGAAGAAGAATGTGGATAGACGCTTTTTCTACAGCACGTCAACTGAACGCGATAACTACCTTCGTATTGTCAGATAGCGCAATAAGGATGACGACGAAAAAAATTTTTTTGTCCGTCTTTGAGATTATAAAAAAATATTGGACACGTATTTGTTCTTTTTTTACGTAATGTTAAGACTACGGGGATACATTGAGGTAAAATGTGCCATGACGTCACGAGTATGTAGATTTTAAACATACTAGTGACGTAGCGACCCCCACTCCCCAACTTAAAATGCGTTTTATCTAAGTATTTTTTTATTAATATGATAAATCAAAAAACATGTGTCCAATACTTTTTTATAATCTGACTGACGGATTAATTAGAATTTCATTTTTTTTACCCAGGCATCATCCCTATTGTGGCTGATCGACCACATTTAGATAGGAACATTATTTAAGAAACATTATTAATCACAAAGACAAACCAAATTTTTATATTATATAAACGTGCAGTATTATCAGAAATGTTAGTCTTCTCTGCTTCATTGATAGTCACAGGAAAGTTCCGATGCGTCGGAGGACACTCAGCGACCTGTCACACGACGTAGACGTAGCTGGCACGGTGAGGAGCAAGACTACTAAGCTTTCTACTTATCAATGATTGCTCTTGAAACTTTGGTTAGCCAATCTTCTTGCGTACTCTCGGAGAGTCTTCACTTTAGGTATTGCTTTCCTAGCTATCTTCATTTGCAGCGCTAGTGAGTCAATTTCAAAATCGATTGCGATTTCAACAGTGTAATTTAATTTGAAGGTATTTTTGCATGCTTGGAGTAAGTAAGCAAAATTTATGAGAGACAATTTCTATTTAGCCTTAATGTACCATATTTTATGCAAAATAAAGATTTTATATTCTAATTCTAACTAATTTTATCATTGGATCTCATAAAGCAACGTTATCAAATATCAACAATTATGCAATGAACCCAAAGTTCAAAACTGTTCGGGCCAAGTTATAAAGTGGATCTTCTATATGTTACTTTGCGTCCCTAATGGACAATCGTCACACAATATATTCCAACAGCTGTCCAATCCGGTTCTCCGGGCGTCCTGGCATCAATCTAACTTATCAGCCAGATTTATTGGTGAATTTTCGACCAATTCTTTCTGAGGACATCCCCACAGTTAGCCACGTGTTAGTCGAATAAATTTTGGGTTGACATAGTGTGCTTGCACATAATATGGAATGACTATGAGGCAGGAGGAACAGGGCCTACTCATTTGCATTGCCACTTTTAATACGTAAATTGCATAATAAAAGTTCACAATCAAATCAATCAGCTAATACTATACTTTTTAGTTAGTTAACCTATGTTGTCGTCAAACTCAAACTCAAAGCATTTATTTCAAATAAACCAATTACAGGCACTTTTGAATTGTCAAGGGGTCGGTCAGTCAGAAAGATGAAGCTAGTTGCCCATTCCAAGTTAGTTTCCAATTCGTTTCATTTAGTTCGAGTATGTGGGGAGGTATTTTATTGTAACATTTTAAACAGTACCCCATGACGGATGAGTCTACTTTAAGGCTTGTGCAGACCAGCACGACTTGTCGCACGACGCGACACCGGTTATTGTTATACTGTGAAATTTTCTTAGTAATTGTATTGTTCGTGTCGCGTCGCGCGATAAGTCGCGCTGGTCTGTACAAGCCTTTTGCCAGTCCAGTTTAAAAATGGAACGAACTCTTTACTTCGTCACATGGCAACCAAGGAAGTAACTTATCAAAGATTTTATTGAAATTTCGATTCGGCTTGCAAGTAGAGAGTGTAAAGTAAAAAAAAAAACAAATAAACATATTTGAGAAAAGTACTATACAAGCCTTGGCCACAACCAGGCATTGATGGACTCACGTATGTGTGTTTCGGCTTTCGTCCATCAATGCTCCCGTTGCAGGCCGCAACAGTAATATACTATTATTGATGTCAAGATCAAATTGACCTGGCCACCAACAGCTTCCCGAATGCCACAAGAAGAATGATAAAAAACACTTTAAAAAAAATTTACTTCTACTTACAAAAGGGCGTCCCACACATTTCTATTCTCATAATTACAAACATGAAGGTCGAAGCTGTTCCCTTGTGCTGTACCTCTCAATGCAAATGGGCTCAGGCATTGTAATTAGCACGCCTAATGCTTATGCTTCAGGCTAAATGCCACTCAGCTTGTTAATTGTGTAACACACTTACAATTGCACATTTTGACAGTTCAACAACATTCATTGCGTAGTTTACTTTGATGAGAAGACGAATTTTCCAAAATAATTATGAAGCAATGGATTAGCAATTTCCTTCAAAATCCATCGGATTCTAATAAAAAGTGTGTTACGCAGTTACGGTGCTGGTCCTGACTCCTGAGAACGGTGTGAACCTGACCTTGTCATAATATATTTTAACACTGAAGAGTTCCTTAATTGTGAAACAAATATCGTTCTGATTATTTTTATATATTTCACATTACCTAATATTGGAAATGGAACTATTCGTAAGCATAGAGCTAGATTTATTACCAAAACTGTGGTCATACGGCCGCTGGTTGAATTTAATATCAAACAGAGATTGGAAATGCATAATTGAACTTAATTTCCAAATTTTAGTCGATGTTATAACAAATTAACCACACAATGAGGTATACGAAATTAGACTCAAAATTGTATTGCATTCGATTTATTACTAATCGAATGTGACGACACAGTTCGCTCCAGTTTGCTCTAATCAGCATGAAAGCAATCAATATGATATTTTGTTTACCTTACTAATTTATTTACAGACACGTTTATACAGCCCCGCGTACCTACATAATTACATATTGTTTTTCTATAGAACAACATTGGCGAGAACAGCTGATCGTAACCAGTCACCCGATGACATAAACCTTTTTTAGAACAGTAATATAAACACAGAAACTCGAAACTCCGCAACTGCACTATTTAAATAATAAAACAGTTCAGAGTGACTTGCAGCGCAAACACGGTGTGACGGTTGCTCTTAACGCCAGTCTCCCCAAGGAAAACTGAACTGAACTTCAGAGTCTAGCTTCAGTTACTAGCAGACACAACCTGCGGGAGCGATTGTATACCGTGTTATCTTAGAACCTGTGTGTTTTGAGGCGATCCCCTAGGATTTTGGAGTCGAAGTCTAGTTTCAACAGATGGATCTTAATGGATAGTATTTGACATGTTTTACAGAGTTAAAAAGGAGCTAGCGCGTTCGAAATTGTGTTAGAACATTTTAGAAAAACTACTTATGTGCGAATTAAACAATTGCGCGTTGTTGCTTGTTTGTCTTTATTGTGATCATGCTACATAATTATATTACTATCACAAAACACGCGCAAAACTGTCATAAAGCCAGCCAGTGTTTGAACACTGCTTTAAATTGTTCCATTGGATTCAATCCATAAATTCATCAGAAAAGAGAGTTCAACTGATTGGAAAATGAGACCTCTGTATCTTCTTGCTCACGCCTGCCCAACCCGAATTTAGAACAGCTGTCAGAAATATCAATCTACTGACTGCTCGTGGGTTTCTGAGATTATAGTGGATTGCGAATGAATAACGAATAGAACCGCAAGCTTCGCAAAGCCGCATTGGATATGACAATAATAACCTAAATGTCAATAATTGACTACAGCTCTGAAAACACCCTAGATAGTTTTCTTTCTGTGTCTTGACGACTGATTCCGTTCTGTTTAAAGTTTTGTGGCTCGTTTATATAATATGGAGCAGCTGTTCACTTATATACGGCACGATGACACAGTATAATATAGTAATCAGTATTATGTCTCAACAGTGACCTAGAAATAATTACTTACGGCCGCTCGGTAGATAATCCTTCCGGGTCCTTACGTAAGCCCACTTTCGCACGGACGTAAAAATATCGCGGGGGGATTTTATCGCGTGCTGAGAATCCAAGGCGCTGAGATGCACTCTCGTCCCAGCGCGTTGAAAAACACACTGTTGGATTTTCAACTCTCGGCGCTAAGGCAGAGCGTTGGAAATCCAGTGCACAAAAAAATCGCCTGTGCGAACCTGGGCTAACTGCCGCACAATCGAGACTGTTGCGTACTGATATCCTTCACTAAGATTTCGGAGTGCGTTGTTTCGGCCGTTTTCCATTAAGACACAATACTGTTACATATTTATACTGTGAAGATTGTGTCTTATTTTGCAGAGTGATTTTTCTTTTTCTTTCTACCATTGCGACTCAGTGGGAACGGTGCCTTACAAGTGTAATGGCATCAGGTACACTGTAAAACGTAAATGCGCCCTCCCTAGGGGCAGCCTGCAATGTTATCTTAGTAACGTGCACTTGGAAGACCTTGAACAAGAATGTTATACTTGCTATACAAACGTGGAGTTGGCTCTTGACGTGAACACGTTACTTATTTTTTTACAAGATTTTACTTTTATTCCTGAACATGTGATTAATAACGGAACGATTCACCAATTTTTCAGGGTTCTTACAGTTCTAATAAATTTAGAGATGATGTGTTTCTGTGGTCAATAACGTAAGTAAACCACTGTGGCAACCCAACAAGCTAATATGTAGAAATCTATTTACAAATGTGTGTACGGTAGTCGATGGATAAATATCTATAGGAAGTATTGACGTAATTAAATAATAATAAATTCCATGCTGATTTCGGCTGCGGTGACGCTGACTCTGACACTGACCGCCTACACCTCCTGAAATCGGAACTGCCTGAATGCAACGATCTTTATTTCTTGCCTGCATCACAGATGAATACAGTTGGGACACTCCGCAGCTTAGGTATGAACCTACAAGTACGCGGCGGGCCCGTCTTGCTGGGCCAATTCAGTGATTGTAAAATAGTCAGAAGATCTAAGAGTGATAGAAAGAGAGGCAACTTCTAGGTAAATAAAACTCTAGGTGATTAGCGCTGTGCGACCTGAATTACACTTAACGTGTCGTAGCAAGAGTCGCTTTTTATTTAAATGGTTTTGCGGTGTCCCATCTGTTTTAATCTGTGCCTGTATGAGAAACTCTTTTGTTTACTGTATACAGCCTTGGAAGCACTGCCCAGCGCTTCGTTTTAAATTCAATGGTGAAATTCCTCATCGTGTTCCATCCCCTATTTTCGTTTAAGACATTTCAGGCGCCTTTTGCGAGTCGTCCTTGACAATAGTTATCTGCGCTGAGTCACGATTCTTGTTACATTTATTTCAAAAAAGTTTTAACACAAAGTGCATACCTCGTGGTTACGTTTAATTATTTAGAGGATTCAGCTTTAATGCAGGTGAAGGTACTGTTTCATTAATTTGGTTGATTATATCCTGATATCTACCTACCTGGTTATTTAATTAAGTCCCTATCGGACATGCATTTCAAGATTTCAAGGCTCAAGGCTTGTTGAAGCAAGGCTTCAACAAGCCTTGGCAATGGTAATGTCCTCATTTAACATTAATTACCTAATTGGATAACCACTAGTGTTGAGAAGCATGTCAAGACTAATGTACCTAAGTAAATATTCGCTATATTCAGTGGTAGTAGAGTGCATTGAGTTGAGTTCAAGTGTTTAATTAGAACTATTAGAAGTATCACTATCATCATAAATAGCCTATGTTCCCACTACTGGGACACAGGCCTCCTCTCTGTGAGAGGGAGTGGGCCGTAATCCACCACGCGGGCCCAGTGCGGGTTGCTAGATGTCACATGTCTTCGATTTTTGGTCCTAAGACATGCCGCTTTCCTCACGCTGTTTTCCTTCACCGTTTTGAGAGCAGTGGTGATGAAATAATTTACACAAAATAATACACCTGCCTGGGTTCAAAACAAACTCGTAAGTCGCGACCGTTACCAGGGCGTGTCAGACTTTTACTGACTAAAACCCACCCGTGTTCCTTCCGTTGCCTGTGTGCCGGGGCCGCGATATCCCTTTCGGACAAACTCGCAACCCTGGCAGGCATTGGCCCTTACGGACCCCGTCAGTTGGTGCTGACATCTCTTTGAGGCGCGCGTGGAACACAACGCGCCGTCGACCCGGGCCTGGTCCTTATCGGGCGGCGAGCTACCCGTCTGCAAGCTCGCACCTACGGTGGCTGGAAGTCGGCTTGCGACTCCCGACGCCCGGGGCGTCTCCTGCGGCGACTAGGGGCGCGAAGGTGCGAATCTTGGCTGTCCCTCGCGCGCTCCGCCTCCTCCTTCGCGAGCATAACCGCTTCGCAGAAGAAAGTGACAGCCTCCCGTGCACTTTCGCTCCGAACCATGGCCTGAACCAGAGTCGGACGCGAGAGATCGCCGCCGCCGATCGCCTCCTCACGGTGATGCTCCGCCCAAGCCGGGCAGACCTCCACCGTATGCTCCACCGTGTCCTCCGGGCGATCCACACAGTGGTGACATCCGGGCGTTTCCTCCCGCCTTATGCGGAACAGGAACCTCCCGAAACAACCGTGTCCGGTGAGGATCTGCGTCAGGCGGAAGGTGAGGACGCCGTGGCGCCTCTCTAGCCACTTCTCAAAGAGGGGACTTATCGCCACAATTGTGGCGTGACTGGGCCACCACTGATGTCTGATTAGAAGTATTAGGCAGATGAAAATAACATGAAAATAACTACATACTTTAACACGAACAATGTGTACCATACGTACGTACGATAGAATATGGATTCGTTCCATTATTCTCTTTGTAATTTTATTTGCTAAAGCCAGCCACGTGGAAAATCACATTTTTATGCAATTCTCCTATTCCGCAGAACTTTCAGTAATTTTCAACTTTAACTCATTACATTTAGGTAGTTTTAATATTAAAAAGTTTGAATGTGGCTAAAGTTTTGTGCCAGCTGCAATGTTAGCTCGTTTTGTGAAAAACCGGTTTTAAGTCCCGGAAAGTATGACCTAGAAGACACATAAGTACTAACTTAGGACCTTGGACCTAGAATCTAGGTAGACATATCACTTACTGTCTAGCCACCTAAAACAACACCCTGATGTGTCAAAATTAAGTAATAAGGGATTATAATTACTAATAGAGTACTTGTTAGTACTCTATTTAAGACTAAAATGTTTGATACAGATATGACAGTCTTTTAATTAAGCTTTGTACCTAAAGCCAAAAGCGTTTATCGTAGAAGTAAAAGCCAATTTAATTATTACTAGCTGCGTCCCGCGGTTTCCCCCGCATAAGTCTCGATCCCGTGGGAATATCGGGATGAAAAGTTTACTATATCCTAACCCAGGTCATGGTCTACCCATGTGGTAAATTTCATCTAAATCCGTTTAGCCGTTTTAGCGTGAAAGTGTAACAAACAAACATACAAAAAATCATATATTTTCTTTTCTCTTTTATATTAGTACAGATTTCAATTCGATTTCAGTCGAGCGTTTTATTAAAAAAGGTTGTCTTGTATTTACTGAATACTTAAGTAACAATAAAATTAGCATTAACCAAGACCTAGCCTGACAATTATAATTAGCAACTTTTGAATTACGACTGCCTATACCGTGTAAGTTTAATTACGAAAGTTTTTTTGTTGTATTGGTGAATTTTGTTCAGAAGTTTTTTTCACAACACAACTCCCACAAACAACTTTATTTTTATTTTTTTCGGGTGGGAAATTATCAAATAACTTCTCCCGCTCTGTGCGGAGCTGGTGTGTCAGACTTTTACTGACTAAAACCCACCCGTGTTCCTCCCGTTGCCTGTGTGCCGGTGCCGCGATATCCCTTTCGGACAAACTCGCAACCCCGGCAGGCATTGGCCCTTACGGACCCCGTCAGTTGGTGCAGACATCTCTTTGAGGCGCGCGTGGAACACAACGCGCCTTCGACCCGGCCCGGTCCTTATCGGACGGCGAGCTACCCATTGCTCACCGTCCGCAAGCCCGCGCCTACGGTGGCCGGAAGTCGGGTCGCGACTCCCGACGTACTCACACACACAACTGGCGAAACAACAACATAACAGGTCAATTTTGGGTGTACTATAGGATACACTTCTGCCTAACCCTTCGGGGATTACTGCCGTGGTGTTCTTATGTTGTGTTTAAATATAAGAAAAGTTATTCTTGCTACGCAATCAGTAACTCAATATTTTATACTCGAATTAACAGAAATGTGATTGTCAAAGGTTTAAACATAGTTTTACTTCATAGTTTTCTGTACTGCGAATGCCTCAATAATTTAATTTCTTCAAACTATTATATTTATATTTATTTATTTCTTAAAGCAAACATATATGATCAGTCTATAATGTTCCCACTGCTGCACAGAGTAAGTAGTACACTGCTGGGAGACATGCCTCCCCTTTATGAGAGGGAGCGGGCCATAAATCCATAATCCACCATGCGGGCCTAGTGTTGGCCGGTGTCACATATCATCGAATTTTTGGTTCTAGGACATGCCGGTTTCCATACGATGTTTTCCTTCACTCTTTTGAAAGAAAGAAAGAAAGAATAATTTTTATTTGGACACAGTTCGTGAAACACAAATACAAAATAAAGAAAAGTGAAAATAATATTTTAACAATAATAGTGTGTGCCTCACGGCTGCGCCAAACAGGTTCATTTCAGCATTAATGCCAGACAGATGCTGTCTGACGCTGATTTCTAATGAACCTATATGTAGGGACAAGTGACGGCTTAAATTATTAACGATGAAATTCTCGTTTTATTATTTTCCCCAATAATTGGCCATTTTGCGAACTAGGTATTTATAGAATTAGGCATTTTGAGAATTAGCCATTTATAGAATTAGCCATTATGAGAATTGGTCCATTAAAGACTCAGTTGCCATTTTGAGAATTGGGCATTTTGCGCCTAAACCGTGACGGCGAGTACAAAACAGTTTCAACATACCTAATACATAATTTGTATACTTCTAAATAAATAAATAAACTAGTAATCAAATATAAATTACAAACTAAAATAAAATATATATGAAAACAACAGGAACTGTCCACGCAAAACCTGTTCTTAGCGATTAGCTAGACTAGATTGATTCGTGCACTCACAAAATGCAAACAGGCCAGCAGCGAGCAGCGGTGATGAAATAATTTACTCAGTAAAGTAGGCCCTGCTTGGGTTCGAATCCACGACCTACAACACGTAAGTCGCAGCCGTTGCCACAAGGCCACCAATGCTCTTGTTCAAGGCAAATATGTAAACTCAAAAAGTGTCTCGTGTCTCATCTGCAACACACTCTTTAGTCTTTGCCAACTATTCCTTACGGGGTAATAAGTAATGCTGTCAGTATTATGTCATGATAATGAGTACTCTTGTGATCTAACTTGTGACCTCAGCTTTTATTACAGCACAGTGTAAGTGTGTACCTATGACTCCATTGCTAGGCGTTTTTCCGTTGTTATATTACACACTTAATGCATAACAAATTTTTTATTCATATAATATGTATTTTCTTTATTTTGTCAAGTATACCTGTCTGTCTTATGAGTTTGAATACTAGTAATAAAGTAAAGAACACATACACACTATAAAACTGATTTACATCCGTAAGACGTCCTCGTAACAGAAGGTCCAGTTGAAAACCAGCGTCAGCCACTAGTTGTCTGGCGTTAATGCTGAACTGGGCCTATTTGGCGCAGCCGTGAGGCACACAATATTATTTTAAGTTATCTTTATTTTTTCTGTTTTTTTTTTGTTTTTGTGTGAATATTGTGTGCCTTAACCTGAGTGAAATAAATTTATTTTCTTTCTTTCTTTCTTTCTAATAATATTGAAGTAGGTAATGTTTGTGTTCTCTTTTGGCTTTGTAAAAATATTTATTTTCGAGTTAGTATAGGAGGTGACTTCTTCTTTTCGTGTGGTTAGTGACTAACCTGGTGTCAGAGTTTCAAAGCCGCCCGCCAATAGGCCTCTGACTTGGCTTCACATGCCGTCGAGAAATACCTTTCAGGTATGCCGTTTTCCTCACATGTTATCGTTGTTTTTGTTTTGTGTGTGTGTTTTAAGTGTTTTTAAATTGGTATTTTAGTGGAAAATAGAAAATGAAAAGGGATTACAACTGGAATCTTCTTGTACAAATTCCAATTAACAATGCTCGCGAAATACTATGTTTTTTCGCTTTCATTTCCTCACGTTGCACTGACCTACTCTATATTTATTATACGTAGAAACATGTTCACAAAGTACCAAAATATTTTGATAAATGAACAGACAACATCAGATGATACATTTAATAAAAACACGATCGTTAAGATGAACAAAATAAATGGTGTCCTATGATCGATGCGCTGTCAAAAATATTTGGCAAACATGACTAAATACGACAATTTCGTTTGGGCAAACTCTTAACACAACAACATAAGGTTGATAATCCCTAAAATCAATATACAATATTTGCAAATCTGTGAAATAATCACGCAATACAGTATCAACTTACCAAGATTGATATTCGATGCTCGGGTGTAAAATCCTTGTAGTTTCCCTTTTTGGGTAAAAAGGGATAATAACGATTTTCCGAGTCCCTTAGGACCAATGATGGGCAGCTTTCGGTAAATAAGGGACAGGGAAACAAGGTACCATTTTTTGCCTAAAAGAAAATAAATCGTTTTTCACTGAAAAGTTTGTTAAGTGAGAGGTGGTTGAGTGAAAAGGATTAGGGTACTGTTTTCGTTAGGTGGGATTATAAAATGTCTGTTTCAGAATATACAAGCTTTTGCCCAAAGCGTCGCCCGCGTGGATGTCGGAGAATATCCCACGGGAATGTACTTCCGGGATTTCATACCTAATGGCCGAGGAAAAGGTCCAGGACTCCTTTTTTTTTCTTTTTTTGAGCGTGGGAAATTATTAAATTACTTCTCCCGCTCTGGGCGGAGCAAGAGGGTGTGTCAGACTTTTACTGACTAAAACCCACCCGTGTTCCTTCCGTTGCCCGTGTGCCGGGGCCGCGATATCCCTTTCGGACAAACCCGCAACCCCAGTAGGCATTGGTCCTTGAGGACCCCTTCAGTTGGTGCTGACATCTCTTTGAGGCGCGCGTGGTACACAACGCGCCGTCGACCCGGGCCTGGTCCTAATCAGACGGCGAGCTACCCATTGCTCACCGTCCGCAAGCCCGCGCCTGCGGTGGCCGGAAGTCGGCTCGCGACTCCCGACGCCCGGGAAGGTCATTGACTCCTACCGCTGCGCCCGCGTTGTCGTCAACCATAGTTACTCTGTTAAGCGTGATTTTGAATCTGTGATATCTTTTATACTTTTCATTTAAATTATATGATGTCTAAGCCTATTTTAATTAAATGCCCAATTTAAATAACATATTTTATTGGATAAAAATTAATATAATACCGGTCAAAATAGCTTCGGAAATAACAATAAAAAAATTAAAAGATAAAAATTGTTATTGTGGGTCAAGATAGACATAATCGCGGACGGCATGTCCGCGATTATGTCTATCTTGACCCACAGACATAATCGCGGACATGCCATCGCGGACTTTTTTGTTGAACTTCTTAAGATATACAGGGTGGCATGGACATCGAACCCTAAACTGGCAGTACATGATTGGATGGATTGCATCGATTCAGTACATGATTCTGAACCCCCTACGTTGAAATTTTATGTCGGTTATAAAAAAAAAAATGCTATTGCATTCATTTTGACCGAAAGTCTGATAACCAGTCTTACTAAGGGGTATCGTATTACCCAGTGACTGGGTTATAGAGGTCTGTTAGGTAGTCGCTCCATGTAAAATACTGGTATTCAGCTGCGTCCGGTTAAACTGGAAGCCGAGCCAAACATAGTTGGGAAAGGCTAGGCAAATTGATACATTTTGACCGCGTAGGTATTTTACGTTTTTATGAAACAGCCAATAAAAATAAAAAAGTCGACGAAATATTTCAACACAAGTGCGCTCAGAATCATGTACTGAATCCATGGTAACAGTTTTCGCGTTGATATCCCTGCCACCCTGTATAATCCTGTAGCACATCAATTTTATTTATCTCTCATGGTTTACAGCGTTTTAAAGGTCCCAGTCGGCATGATTTTTTCCCACATCTTCAACAAAACCTTTAATGAATTATACAGTAAGACCTTACTCATGAATCAGTCCATCTATCGGTAAAAAACCGTTTGAAAATCCGTTCGGTAGTTTTTGAGTTGATCGCGTTCAGACAAACAGACAGACGCGGCGGCGGACTATGTTTCATAATAGATAAGGATTTTGCAGTTTTGGAGCAGTGGGGACCCAAATGGCCGCAACGTACAAATTGTAGGTCGTGGGTCCAGACGTTAGCGTGCATTTTACTTTGTGCAAATTTTTTCATCTCCGCACACTGCTCTAAAAACGGTAGAGGACGAAAATAAACATCGTGACGAAACAGACATATTCTAGTTCTATAACCAAGAATTTGAAGATATGACTGTGATATCCACTATCCGGCACTGCTCTCATAGAGAGGAGACCTCTGTCCTAGTAGTGGGAACGTTATAGGCGGATTTATGCTTATGTTATTCTAAAATCCTATACTATTAAATGAGCAATATTTGTTATCACGTTCAAAAATCGATGTAGTTAGGTCTCATATCTAGGAAAATTCGTTTTCTCTATTTTCACAGCCTCGGAAATGTGATAGAAGGTATACCTGGACGATATGTTTATATATTTTCACCCGAGCAGACCTCGGTCGACCGGGTAATATAATATGATTACGCAACAATAGCCCAACCATTAAAGTGAAGAACGGTTGTAGTATTTGCTTAAATACTATTTTTTTGTAATAAGTCTTCATTTATCCGCCAACTTCATAATATAGTTTATCTTGTGGGGACCCTAAACTAACACACGATTAAAATTCAGGCCCATTCACATACAACCTTTGTAAAGCAACTAACTAAAGTAGAAGACAAACTGAGACTGATCCTGGTCAAGACCTTCAAGTTTGGACCTCATTGTTTGAGCATAAAACAAGGGCACAAGGGTGTCGGGCGACGATAATGGGCGATAATTGCCGAAGTTTTCCGAACATACACAACAACCTCTGGCTGCTGGAGATGGAAGAAAAGATTGTGCAACAAAGATCTAGCGCGCCTAGGTTTAAAAGATTCTTTATTACTTTGTTAGATCTAAACATCTAGATAACACATGGTCGTTCCTACTTAATCTGATTGTTTACAAGTATTACAATCGATTAAAAATATTAGTCATTTTGTTTCGGACTTTTTTATAACCCTGCAATTGCTCCCTTAAGACCCAAGGCTAAAAAAACCCGTCAGCATTATTAAGCCAATGGAAGACGATATTCCTATTTCCTTTTTAAAATTTAAAGATCCGTTTTTACGCAGCCGGGTTTTTAATTCAGTTTCTTTATTTTTTAATCGAATTTGACAAACTATCTCAGATCGCAGTTTTGACACTGACATAATCGGGTACGAGTTATTTGACACTTCGGTTTATCCTTGGTATATCTTAATTGTCTTTGAAAACCAATGACGATGCATTGTATCCTGCAACAATCGAAGACCTCGATTTGTTCAAAATTTATCACGAATTGTTCACTAATGCGGTGTGACATCCTTGCCACGCGACTGAAGTATCTATTCAAATATTCTGTTACCTTAAATGAAAATGAACTTTAATGTCTAAGTGTTACGGTTCCAGAGAGTTTATTGGATGGTAATTAGGGTTGGTAGTTTTAGATAATAAATGGACCTGTGTGATCGATTGCGAGCTGTGTGTTGATTCATAAATCAAAGGAAACATGTCTGTTTGCGTAAAGGCGGTTACTTTATTTATTATTTATTTAGTGGTTGTGGTTTCTGAAGACTGTGACGATTATGGTGATGTTGTAAGTGATTTTTAAATCTATGATTTATTTCTTAAAAAACACAAATAATGATTTCTGTCTGTTCGGTTTTGAACAACCTTTTTTAAGAAAATATTTGCTGGCTGCTTCTGAACCTTAGAATGTTGAAAGTAAAGTATTTGTGGGTGGAAATCGTTCGTTCCTACTATCTCCAAGAAAGCAATTGAACACCACCTACCTTGTCTCAACTCCCGGGTCAGCAGGAGAGCTTCAGCGTGCACGGCACTTCACAGATAGGCAGTTTAGATTTACTCTGGGTTCAAAGGTCTTGAAGATTGCACACCACACGGTAGTGAGTCCACAAACACTACAGATGCTAAAACGTTTAGCTTGAAACACGATCACAACAAGAGAGGAAGAAACGTTCATTCAGCTCAAGGCGCAAAATCGTACTGTTCGCCACGGATGCATATCTCCGCGACGTAGGTCGTGAGCAGGTTTGGTGATGATTTACCAACTACCCTCAATTCGATAATAAGGATCGAACACTGTCATTACTTTAGTGTTAGTATATTTTGGGTTGTGTTTAGAAACGTGCCCACTCGCTGGAAATAACTTGAGGCTACTGGAGGGTTCTAGAGGATATTTTGAAACCTCCACATTTTTTTTTTATAAACAATAATAAGTACTTAGTATGTTTTTTAGGTTAGGAACGTAAATATTGGCTCAACAGTACTATATGGACCGCGCGTGTGTTGCTTAATTTTTGTTTTTACGTCTTCATGTAGAACACTTTTGCAAAATGTCACAGCTAGCAAACGCCTAGTTTTCGAGAAAAAATAAAGTTAAATCGCAATGAGAACTTAGGATGCAAGAGCGAGCCCAGTGAGCTTGAGACTTGGGACAGCAGGGTCTTTTTTCGCTCGCTTTGCTCGCTCACTCGACCCCGCCAACCCCTTCGAACCTACCCTGTCTGAGTCTGGCTGCACCAAGTGCCGACACATCTCGACTTAGTAAAAAGGCATTGAGAACTTAGGATGCAAGAGCAACCGAAGCGAGCTCGTGACTTGGGGCACCCCGACTCGGGAAGGTTAGCTAAAATGGGGATGACGGGGGCTCAAGTAAGTGAGCAAAGAGAACGAACGAGCCCCGTCTTCTCCTTCGTGTTAGGTTCCTTTAAAGCCTGGAGACAGAAATAGGCGAACACGTTTCTAAACTTTAACTAACTAATTACTAAGGGCTTGGTTGGTACTTAAAACAACCAAGACACTATTCCGCACCTAAAAAAAAACTCGGGCGCACATTGAACGGTTGAATTATTTAAATATCTAACAATAAAACTGTCAAACGAACCATACTAGCATGACTTCATTAATCTGTCCACAATAGAACTTTCACTATTGTTATAAAAACCATCGAATATGTAATACCCGTATTTAACAAAACTATTGAAGCGTTTCGAAATAAAACCAGTGTAAGTTGACCTATGTCCCCTCTACGTGCTAAGTAAATGTCAAACAGAAAGGACTACTCTATACATACTCAGGGTTCTTATTAGGGTGGTTTGAGTTTCGACATCTCACTTACCTGGGAAAGTTATTACGTGTTTTGGACACTTGACAGAGAAAATATAAAATAATAGAACATTTATAAACAACTTTAACATTGATTTATTTAACGTATACCTATCTCGGTTATCGTATGTTCCATAAAACAAACTCCTTTAACTTGACAAAATACCACATAGTTTTAATATTATTACTGAACCCATTGAAGATTCTAACAGTATTTCATAAACACTAACCTCAATAAATTAATAGTGCAGCTCTAATCATTACCGTCAGATATCACACCATAACTCACAGACTCCAATTAGCCAATTACACAATCACAACTGTCAATCTGACATACCTAAATTCCATTGCTATTGCTAAACGTAATAGGGCAGTGCACCGGCTGAGCTAACTCGGTCACAATGCCCGAGGTCGGCGCGAGCGCAGATACGACCATTTTACATAATTTCATATACGTGATACCTCGTGACAATTTTCTTCTATTTATTTTCATACAAGACTTGACAGTTGTAGTGAAGAGACTTGTTATAATAGTCAGAAGATGAGGATAATAATAGTGTTGTTATTCAGCTGTGTGCTTGTGCTTGCCGGTGCGCAGGATTGCAAAGTTGGCGGAAAAAAGGTAGGGTGCATTTTTCAGTGATTTATTTTGAGAATGATTTTTGGGAAATGATATGTAGCCGTTAGTTAGAGATGTTGTTGATGATGTTTAATTAAAATTGTCTTACGTAACATGCGAACATAAATAATTATAAATACCGGTTTATAGTATCGAAACACTCAAAAACACATATTTTAAAAACATCCACTACACTGACATTGTCTTTTTTATATTATCATAATTTCAAATCATGTCTATCATCACTAGCGACCCTGCTACGCACAGTTTTTTACGACTTGACGAAAAATGGAGTGTTCTTTATTAAAGGGATGTAAGTTTAATATTTATGTAGAGAAATATAATAATATGAAAATAAGAAATATAATATATATATAATGTTTAGAGAAATAAAATATGGTGTCCCGCAGGGCAGCGTCCTCGGACCTTTATTATTTTTATTATATATAAATGACCTACCACGTTATATACTTTATCCTATGATATTATTTGCTGATGATAGCACATCAATTGTTTCATGTGTCAATAAAGAATCGTATGTAAATGACATCAACAATACAATTACTACTTTAATAAAGTGGCTTGACAGTAATAATCTAACCATTAATCTCCAAAAGACTAAAATCATGCACTTTTACCAACGAATATCTACAGGAGATATGGATATAAACTACAATGGTCAAACTATTGAAAAAGTAAACAGTACAAAATTTTTAGGAATCATAATTGACAGTCAGTTAACATGGAAGCCGCAAGCAGAAGATATATGTAAACGTTTAAGCACAGCCGCGTTTATGTTGCATAATCTATCAAAAAAAGTAAATTTACCGACAATATTAGTGGCTTACCATGGTCTAGTAATTTCCATCTTAAGGTTTGGTATAATATTTTGGGGTCACTGTAGTGAACGAGAAAGCATTTTTAAAGCGCAAAAGCGCTGCCTGAGAGCTATATTTAATCTTAAAGTAAGAGACAGTTGTATACATATATTTAAGTCTCATAAATTATTAACCTTCCCATGCCTATATATCCTTGAATTAGCAATATTTGTAAAATAACAAATCGATGTCTATTTGCAACTTTAATAGAAACTAGTAAACGAAGTACAGCTATGAGATCTCAATATCAGAATCTATTATGCACGGGCGTATTTAAAACTACCTTATTAAAAAGAAATGTGATTTGTATGGCTCCTGTAATCTATAATAAAATACCTGACCAAATTAAAAACTTACCGTTGCAAACATTTAAAAAACGTTTCACAGAATTACTTGTAGATAAATGTTATTACTCTGTGCAGGATTTCTTAAATGATAATTGTTTGTAATATCTTTACCTTGTATTACATTTGCATGCTTTAAGGCAGAATGTACACGGATTCTATTATACAATGTAACAACTTATTTTATGTACCTACATTCTAAGCAAATAAAGACCTATTCTATTCTATTCTATTCTATTCTGTATTATACACATAAACCTTTCGGAATAAATTGTCTAAACTCTAAAGGATGGTGAAAACTGCATCAAAATTTATTTGCGTGTATCAAAATATATCACAGCAGCTGTGCCCCGCGGATTCACCTGTATAAGTCTCGATCCCGTGGAAATATCGGGATAAAAAGTATGCTTTGTCCTAATTCAGGTCATGGTCTATCGATGTGCAAAATTTCATCCAAATCCATTCAGCCGTTTTAACGTGAAAGCGTAACAAAAAAACATACATATAAAAAATCAAGTCTTTTATTGCGTTGACTTAGAAGCTTTATTTTTTAAGAGCTCCAAGGAATCATACATCTACGCATTTGATATTAATTTAATTTTGATACCTCCACGCAATCCTGAGAAAATGGGTCCAGACAGACTGACAGACAGACAGACGGACAACGAATAAAGAGATCCTATAGAGTTGCGTTTTTTCGTTTTGAGGTACGGAACCCTAAAAAATATACGTTAAACGTTATTAAGTCCAATCAGTTCCAAATAACCCTATTTCATGTCAAATTAGAACAATAAATTGTAATGGTAATCAACTAATGAGAGCACGAACCATTTCATTACTAATTGCCAATTAGTTGAGACTAGACTACGACTATTTCATACTTAACTGTAATGCAATTTTCTTAATATTCGACAATCCTGTCAGGATTGAAATAAGGTGAATTTTAGACATTGTCCTTTCTGAATTAAATGATTAATTGCAATTTACTATAATATTTTTGCTACAAATTATTGCGCTCATATCACATCATAACAGGACATAAACGTTCATTAACTAAATTTGTGGCTATGTGAGAAACGCAACAAAACAGCTGATTCGGTTGTCATAAATACTAAGTAGATATGTCGTGGCCAGATCTTAGAATTGACCATTTCATGTAATGGCCAGTTAAAATTGACCATATCATTTAAACGTCAACGTTTAATGATATGTCAGTCGACGTTTGACCATATTTATCATTAATGTAGGGTATCCATGGTTTAAGGTGAAGTAAAAATTGCCAAGTAACGGCGACCAACTTGGAAGTAGCGCTCGCCGGCCGCTGCCGCGACACCACTCGGTTCGCTCGCTCGTTTTGCGCGTGGTTGGTTACAGTTCTAACCTAACCTAACCCATTTGGTCGGAGTGCCATATAAGTGGTGTAAATTTTTCATATTTTTAAACTTATTTTAAGAGCAATGTTCCATTTCACGCCGCGGCAGCGACTGGCGAGCGCTACTTCCAAGTTGATCGCTTTCCATAATATCATATTTGGAAACCCAATGAAAGCCCATCGACTTTTTTTGCGTGGTCACCCAATTTGGTTTGATTTGTTGTATGCCGCCGCCATGATGCACAACAAAAACAATGCGACATCGACGCCTCTACCGGTGGACAATCTAACTATTTTACGATATGATCACTAATGTTTGGCCACATCATGAAGCAGTCGTGCGTTTAACTGGTCATATCGTCAAACGTTGAGTATTTAATGATCTGGCCAGACCACATCATGATGAGACCAGCGTTCGATGTTCATTTCATGAGATGATCAATTCTACGATCTGCCCATGACAGATGTACTACAGAGATGCCAATCAAACCTTAACACTTACAAAATTTTATTTTCATTGACAAACCTTGTTCTACCTAACGCATATTTATGTAGCTACTGAGAATATTAGTTTTGTGACAAAGAGAAGGTAAAATAAAACTATGGTGGAAAGAACAACAATATAAACTAAAGAAACAAATTCCATGTGATATATCTATTTGTTATTTAAAACAAACACAGGCGTCCAAATAAGGGAACTGATTGTATTACCAAAACGAGGTATAGTTCCCAAAAATTCAATATGCACCAACAAGTATTTTCAAGCTTAAAATTGCTTTTCACCTATATCTAAAATCGAAATTCTGACAATAGATTAGACAAGAGTCACCAAATGACGGACCACCTATTTCGTAACTTCATAAAAAAGGGTATTTCAATTGGTTTTTGGGTTCCGTAGTAAACAAGGAACCCTTATAGTTTCGCCATGTCCGTCTGGGGCATCTATTTGTCCGCGGCTTCGCTTAGAGACTCTTTGTACTTGAAAGCTGTAATTTGGCATGGGTATACATATTAATCACGCCAACAAATTCGTAAAATAAAATCATTTTTTTTTTTTTTGTGGTACCCCTACACGTAAAGTGGGGATGTTGATTTTTTTTTCTCATCCATCCCATGGTGTGGGGTGTCGTTGGAAAGGTCGTTCAAAAATATTGTGAGTTTGTGAAAACCCCTTGCCAGCTAAATGGTTGGTTTTGGATATGTGAAAAAATTCACGGCAGTAGTATATATAACTAAATTAAGAGGAAAACTATCACAGCTAAGTAGCGTTTACCAAGTTTATGAGTAATAATTGACCAACTTACATTTGCGGTTGCAAAAGCATGTTCTACCATACATTCCGTATGGAACATGTTTTTGCAACCGCAAAGTTAAGTTTGCTATTGCGATAAATTGATCCCAACTACGGAACCCTTCATTGTGCGTGGTCCGACACGCACTTAGCCGGTTTTTTTGCTAGTAATCGACTACCAAATGGACCGCTACAGTCATATAATTTTTTAAACGGACCACCGACAAAACTAATTGGTGACCCCTGGATTAGACGATAGATATCAGAGTCAATACCCAAAAACATCTTCATCAGAACAAATAGGTAACCTGTAAATTAAACGTGAGAAAACCGCTGACTATTTAATCATACATTCACATGTCTAGATGCTAATCAAACATTAACACAAAAGGTTCTGTCCACAGTGTGTCGACCACGAACAATGTTGCGGAGGATGCTGCTTCTATGGCGAGTGTATAGATAGTGAGTATCACGTGTTTATGTATTATATATACGTATTATATATATTATGTATTATATATATATTATTTATGTATTATATATACATAGTGCTAGACAAGGTCGCTGGAAAATTATTGATGAAAACAAAAGAAAATCATTTTACATTAATAAGCATAATGACCTTATCATGTTCCCTCTACTGGGATACAGACCTCTCTTCGAGAGAGAGTGGCCGAAATCTACGACGCGAACCCAGTGCAACTTGGTAGATGTCACATGTCTTCGAATTTTCAATTCTAGGACATGCCGGTTTTCTCAACAATGTTATCCTTCACCGTTTTGAGAGCAGTGGTGATGAAATTATTTACACAGAGTAAAGTGCCTATCAGGGTTCGAACCTACGGCCTACAACTCGTAAGTCACGGCCGTCACTTGGCCACCACTGCTCTACATTAATAAGAAGTCTTAATAAGATCATAGATCTGTAATGATAGTGTAGGTAAGATTTTTATAAATAAATAAATAAATAAATAAATAAGACTTTCAGTTTATTTCTAAGTATCGTGAAAGGTTGGTAAATAGCCTGCAGTTATGTATTTATAAGAAAAGTGGTCCCCGTCTATTGACACTTGCAAGATGCTTGGCTTCTTTTTTTTTATCTATGGTTTCTCGCAGTTGACCTCTGAGGAGGTCGTAGCTGCTTAACCGGACTTTCCTGTAAAGCCTCCAGCCAGGGGCATAAACTATTCTAATTAAAACTAGGCGAACGCTCGCTAAAGGCACCCCCTGTGGGGTACGGACCTCGGCTTAGGGCGTCGCTGGGGGGAGGAGAGCAACTTGGGACAGGCTGGATCAAACATATATTATTATTATTCGGGGCTTGGCTTCAGAAGCAAGAGAAATAAATAGCGACTTTCCAACACATTATTTACAACTAGATCTTAATATCGTGACAAAATATAATAAGAGTTAGCCAATCTTACACCTCGAAAGTTTATGTTTTTAAACTGAACTTAATATACTTATCGTTGAGTTGAGCTCCACAATTACTGACAAATGCTTGCACTGACTGGATAGGTCCACTCAATTTGTGTGCTTTTTTTCCTCAAAAGACCATTTAAGACAGTAATCTACATGGTCCTCATATGGCCTGACCAAGATTAAGTCTGGACTTTATAAGAGACTGTGACCTCTGAGTTTGTTTCGGCCTTTCTTCTCAGAGTAGTCAGATAGGAAACGCCGAACTCATCTAGCCAACTTTATTTTTATTTTTAATATGACGAGTAAAAGTTATTCAAATATCCTATTTACAGAATAAACAATTTCATTTCACTGGTTTTACCTTTACTCCGCGTTTAATTAATAAGGGGGTAAAGTTCCAAACCAGTAGTTTCCTAATGAGCCGCTTTATTACAGTGTATATTATTAGTATTATGGAGTCATGAGTGACATGCTGACAGGCTAGCATTATGCATTCATGTTAGGTAACGTGATCATCCCGGCATTATGCATTAGCGCGCTCATTAAAATCATTTGTGAACATGTTCCACTATCTGTAATCTGTATGGTATCAAGGTCTTCAAACAATAGTGTTATCAATTTAGACACAATGGTTACTTACTTGTGCAAAATAAAATCTTCAAAGGTTTCTGATAAGCCAGGTACGATTCAAAGGAATTGTACCTTAACTTTCTACTAAGGGGTTGGCAAAATAGTATATAATTACGTCATAGAAAGTACTCTTATTGCTATTTACCGAACCAAAATTCAAAATATTTTATTTCACATAAACCTACTTGGGCACTTATGAAACGTCAGAAGCTAGTTGCACGATGCCAATCCGTCGTTTCATATGGAGAAGAGCCGGCAAGAAACTCCACGGTTACTCTTTTAAAAATAATTGCCCTTTACAGTATTTTCAAATAACATTATTAATAGGTATGGGAGGACAGTGTAAGTCTTTCAACAAGTACCAGGTACTTAACGAAACAGAAGATGGTCAATAAATCTACAGTCCACTAAGCTTACAGCGTTCTCACATTCACAAAATAGACAAGAATCTGTATAAAATATGAATAAATTAATAAAAATAAAAACCTATTTAAAACGAACACAGCACAGTTTCCAATTCCGAACTGCTACTCAGAATGTAGGTACTACAAAAAACACCCAAAAACACAAAAAACAAAAACCCAAAACCCAAACCCCCCATAACCATAACCCATACCCCTTTTGGTATATGAAAACCCAATAGGTAACTCTTTGTCCGACCGGGGAATTAAACCTGGCACCTTATGACCACAGCTGTCATTCTTACGACCACTAGAGCGAACGCTGCTCCCTTTAAAAATGATTAATAATTTCACCTAGACCTTGAAATTCACATGCCTTTTTTCCTTCCAGCCTACAGATCCTGTCTATCATCGATGGACGTGTGTGAAGACCACGTCTGTCTCGGAGAAGAACAGTGCATAGTATACATACCGCCGGAGTGTCCAGGATGTGAACCCCTGCCGCTTTGTAGAATGCCTGGTACATACCTGTAGCTAGCACAAGAGAAGATATCTTACAGATAACAAGCTTCATAGAATCTACAGTCACGAATGAGAATTTTTCGACGTCAAAATTACGAAATTTTTATTTATAAAGTTAGGCGATAGTTACAGTAATAAGTTGAAAATGTACATACTAAACGTTATTAAATCGGTATATTTTTTTTCCAACATATTGTTTCTGACAGAAACCTCTGCTGGCTCCTTTTAGAGTTTAGCGGTTAAGGTCTTAGAGGCAGTCAACCAAATCAAAAGGTTTAATAATTTTAAAAATATTTAAAAAACTTGATAACAGAAAATAAGTAGTTAGGTTGCTTTATGTACCTGATTTACATCTACAAAAAAAGACCTCATATTTTATTATAAAAATGTAATATGATCTCATGAAATAAATAACTTATGAAGACATTAACATTATAAACTAAAAAATATATGACTAGCTATCTGTTTTATACATTAAAAGTAAAACCATATTATTTTAAATATTCATTCAACATTAGAAATCTATTCTCAATATGTTATTGCATTCCACTATGTCTCTGCTTCGGTGGTAAATATTTACTTAAGAACAATCGTGGACCTTGTCTCGCACATCAAAAGAAAGAGAGTAAGTAGGTAGAGATAAGGACTTAGTCTAACTTATAATGTAACTTATTAAAAAAAAAACATATTTTGTGTATTTACGGATTTATAATTTAAATATTCGTATACATATACTGTAAATTAAAAAAGCTATTTATTAAGTAAATGTTAATTTACTTATTAAATAGGTTTTTTAATTTTTTCGTGAATAGATGGAGTTTTTTTTTCTTTTCTTATTGATTCGGGTAACTTATTGTTTATTTTTATTGACATAACATTTCTTTACCTATGAACGTAAGACTTTGTTACTTTAGAAAAGGTTAAGAAAGTAAAACAATGGTAGTATAAATAAACTATACTATTGCCTACAGTTAAATCCAATAGCCGCATATATTGAGTCTGTAAACCGCCATGAATCAGTCAATCAGTGTGCTACACTAGCACTATAAGGAGACTCAAGAATCGCCTTCAATAGAATACAAATGTTCACTCCACACTGGAAAAGTGTTTTAAAGTAACCGAATTTAAATCTAAACTATTCGTTCGATAGTCCTGTTTGTTTGTAAACGGCTGAAGAGATTTAGATGAAATGTATCCGGTTGGGTTCTGATGCGAGTGAAATCAAGCACAAATAGTCAGACAGACAGAGATTTTGTGTTTTTTTTTAAATATTTATAAATTCGTAAATCAATCTGCCTAACATTTTCTCAGTTATGTTGGTGTCAGCTTCCTGTCTAACTGGATGCAGCTGAATACCAGTATTTTACATGGAGCGACTGCCTGCTATCTGACCTCCAAAACCCAGTTACTGGGATACCCCTTGGTAAGACTAGTGCCTGCTTAACGTGCTTTCCGCGGCACGGAGGGGTCTCAATCTCGATATTTAATCGATGGTCGCCCATCCACAAACCGGCAGCGACCAGCGTTGCTTAACCTTCGAACGTCCCCTGCGGCTGTTATTATTTAGCCACGAGCTCCTCGATGACACGTACCATCAAAAATATAACGTGCTAGCAGAATACGTATATTATGAAAAATGCATTCCGTTCCAAAATTGAATTACAGAAACAAATGCGTTCCTGCGATGTTTTCCTTTTGCTGTCGAATTTCATATTTGTCAGGAATGTATCGAATATTTATGTGAATTTTACGGAATTTCAGTGGAAATTGAATCGGCAAATACAGTTTGCGATACAAGTGAAAAGGTCGTTAGTAATTTACGCAATCTGTACACCATTGTGCGTGGTTGACAAATATTTATTTTTAAACAATTGGTACAAGATTGTTTTTTTTTTTCTTGTCGATGATAGCAGGGTCGCTGACCCTGCTATCATCTATCTTAAGGATTTAAACTGGTTTCCCTTCAGGGCCCATTGATCTGTTCCACTCTGTATATGTATTTTCGGACTGCCTCGTTGGTCCAGTGGACGAAAGCGCTACTCCTGAGCATGAGGTCCTGGGTTCGATTCCCCGGTCGGGCAAAGGGTTATTGCGTTTTCATCTGGAATTTCTTTGTAGCAGCCCGGAGTCTGGATTTGTGCCCGGTTAATGGCAATTGGCTCGACCCCTATTACATGGGACTTAAACATAACTAGCGAATGGGTGTACTATAGGTACACCACTGCCTAACCCTTCGGAAAGTACAGGCGTTATGTATGTATTTTCTTTTGTATAATGTACAAGTCAGCTTATTAATAGTGCCGTGCTTTCCTATAATTTAGATACATTCGAGATCTATAATTGGGATTTAGACTGGGAAAAGAAAAAAAAATATTAAAGACGTATTTTTTGCTTTATCATATTAATAAAAAAATATTTAGATAAAACGCATTAAAGTTGGGGAGTGAGTGCTCGTTACGTCAAAAGTCAGTATAAAATATACCGAGGTGTGACGTTATGCCAAATTTTAACTCAATTTATTGCCGTAGTCTTTTAATTACGTAAAAAAAGAAAAAATACGTGTCCAATATTTTTACTTTATTTTTCGTCCGTAAGAATCATACTTACGGGAAAAAAAAATATGTTTGTCAACATCCTTATTATGACAAAGATTCTGGGTAAATGCTGTATCTGTATTTAATTGGTAAGCTTTTATAAAAATAAATACATTTGCTTCTGCTGCTCTTATCATTTTATTAGATAGATATTTTTTATTTATTGCACACTTTTATTCTAAAAATCGGCTTCACAAATAGTAATGTTAAGTTCACATGTATCTGTAATGTGCCTGTCTGTCTGTCGTGTATGTGTGTTGTCATGTTCTTCTCTAACGCGTTCAATTTAGAGTGATAAGCGTAAGACGTGTGGATGACGGTGGAAAATTACTTTTGTATCATACATAGTCTATTTTAAGATACAAAGCTCAAAGAGATTCAGATGTAGAAATTACGAATAGATAATATTATAAATTACTGTCCAGAATAGAATATTAAAGCCAACTTTCTATGGGTGCAATGAAATACATCTAAATCACTTATTCGTTTGCCACTGGTGACTAGAGTTCATCACAAGGCTTAGACAAGTGACAATCGTTTTTCAAAGCGTTTTGTATTTCTACAAATACTTTCAAGACTAAAAGTTCAGAAATTAAGAGATCCGTAGAAGAACCAAGGTAACCGACATAGACCGAAGAATTGCCAAACTTAAGTAGCAGTGGGCAGGGCACATTGCTCGTAGAACAGTTGGCCGATGGGGCCGATGGGGCCGAAAGGTTCTGGAGTGGCGACTGCGTACCGGAAGACGAAGCATAGGAAGGCCTCCCGCTAGCTGTACCGATGACCTTGTAAAGGCCGCAGGAATTCGCTGGATGTGGGAAGCACAGAACCGGTTGAAGAGGCGGTGCTTGGGGGAGGCCTTTGTTCAGCAGCGGACGTCTTTTGGCTGAAGTGATGATGATGATTAATGACAAATAGGTACTTTCAACGGGATCGACATAGCTTTTCGGTAGTTTACGTCAATCCAATACATTTTTGACGTTTCGATCTTCGTTATCGCTGACAGAATGTCACTTTGTCTAGGTTCACGTCATTGGTGGTAGACAACCGTTTTTTTGCTAGTCGCTTAGATATTATGATGATAGATTGTTAAAATGGAACCTCAGAGGTAAGTACTAGCAAAGTGTTATTTCTGATACGTAGGTAAGTACCTATTCATCGTAAACAAAAGTTTCGTAACATATTTGCGAAATATGGAAACTGATGTCCAAAGTTTAACGACTTAATATTTTACATTTTTAGTACTTTTAGGTACTTATAGTACTTAAGTACCACCGTAATTTTAGAAATATGTTCATAAAATTTCAGGCTATTGACATTGTAAGTCGACCCACTGACCCAGTAGGTCGTCTTCGGAAAAACGAATCGCAACGGACAAGTGGCAAAACGTATCGCAACAAAATTTGATTTGAAGTTTTACGGGCAGATTGTTAATGTACTTATCCAATTTGAAAACCTGCCCGTAAAACTTCAAATTAAAATTTTGTTGCGATTCGTTTTGCCACTTGTCCGTTGCGATTCGTTTTTCCACTTGTCCGTTGCCATTCGTTTTACCACTTGTCCGTTACGATTCGTTTTTCCACTTGTCCGTTGAAGTTTCACTTCTACTATGTGTCCCAGCACACATTTCGTTTTTTTTATTTTTATTTCTCAAACGTTGATTAACAATAGTATTGTTTTTTTTTTTTTAATTATTTTTATTCTGAACACGCACTGATTTTAAAATCCTTAGCGACAAATCTGCTGTCAAAATATGTGTGTCTACTTACTTATTCTAATCCTTTTCTAATAATGAGTCGCCGGCGATGAAAGTCACTGCGTTGGTACCAAGAATAAGCGGCGTCAGCTTACCAAGAGTAAGCGGCGTCGACGTCTCATAACACAACCTTAAAACTCCTTACAGGAAGACGGTGAACAAGGTTTCCATAAACAGTCCCTCACGCCAAGGATTATTTTAACGTTTACGAGGGGAAGCCTAATCATCAAATCGCTTCCTCAGCTTTATGTGCCATTTGCCGTAATGGACCAATTAACTGATCCCTGAAGCTTGTCTAAATAATACTGATTTAGAATAGAATCTAATTTCATGTCATGATGACAAAACGTTCTTATTTTTATTCTGAAGAATGCTCGAATCAACGTCAATTTTAATTGAAGTCAAAATGCTTTTCAGTTTTGACACTGTCAAAAAATTAAGGAGAAATGTCCTTAATTTTTTGACAGTGCCAAATATAAAACGCATTTTGACTTGAATTGAAATTGACGTAATTTTTTTATTAATTTTACAAAAACTGAAAACGCATTACTTTTGAATCGTCTCATTGAATAGATTAATATTATAACTTTATTGAAACGCTGCACACTCCTCATCTTTTTCCAGTATCATGGAGTTCAAAGGCTTGCATAATTAAAACAAAAATCTCTTTGCCAGTATTATTTGTCTGATCTAGAGCGGAACTCATTCGCCTTTTGCAAACTTTGCAGATTTCATCTACAGAATTTACAACGCAGCGTAAACAGAATTTCTAACGGAAAAATGAAGCCCGCATTGTAATAACTTAAACTCGAAGCTTTATCTTTATCAACTGAAGCACAGATTCTTTATGTGAACCAGGTCACCAAAACATTTTTAGGTTGAAAATCTCAATAAATCGTCACGATAAAGCTTCCCCAAAAGCATTTACCAAGATCTGGAGTAACTCCAAAAGCGTGTCTTGTGTGAAAGTGGAACATATCCAGGAAATGGACGCCCGGACGGGTAGCGAGCGGTTTGGTCAACAAAATAAGACAGAGTACATACCGGGGGAGCCTGCGACGGACTGATGAAGTCTTGGAGACTGCGCACTTCGCTTTATTGCTGAGAGCTGTATCGTATTTGGCTGGATGTGGTTTATTACTACAGAATAATATGTTTCTTATTTTATTTGCTCGTGCAGCTGACACCATATTGGTGAGGATTTTTAACAAAGCAATCGCAAACAATGTGTACTCTTTTAGCAATTCATTGCTTCATGGTCCTGTCAGTATAGTTAAAATAGTTCCCAGTGATAATCACTACTGTTGGCAGAAAGAGACTCCTCCCTTCTGTGATAAAGTACTGAATTGTTTAGGCGATCGACGATCAATCTGACAACTATAACTTAGCAAAAGGTCCGTTACATTAACGTTTGTGTCAGCTTAATGTTTGCTTTATGCTCCATGTTGTAATCACTTCTAGAATATTACAATTTTAGAGCAAACATTCTTTGTAATGAAATGTAGGTGAATGGGTAGACAAATCCCTGAACTGTGAACAAAATTCACAGCACTCAGTTGTATTGAATTCTTAATATCTCTGGGTATCATTCGTATAGAGGTATAGCTTGTCCACTCTGAAATGACGCGCCCTTCTACCGCATTTGACGCGCTTGGTAATGTGGTAATACGGTAGTGGGGCGCGTCATTTCAGAGTGGACAAGCTATAACTCTACTGTTTACACGTACATTTAGACAAGTTTGAATTTCAGTTTGGAGAAAGTTTGTGTAGGTATATCACACATTTTTCTTGAAGCAACAGATGGTTATTACGCATTTTACTAGATATTCTTTCTTTGTGACATGGATAAGAAATCTGTACCTATTTAGGAGTACATAAATCTGTTCAGATTCTGATGGCCAAATCAAATTGATAATGCGTAACTAGTACCAGATAGGCATTCTGAATCCATTTCTCGATTCTAATTGTTTGTTTTATATGAATCGTATCTAAGCAATACCTTTTTGAAAACTAGTAAAGTGAGTTGAAATAACGTATTTCTATTTCATTTAATCGTTCCAAATTCAAACCCGACCCTAATACCCTTTTCTTGGTATTTTTTAATTAAGAACAAGCCTGTCGAAGCCAAAAATACGAGATCATAATGATATTTCCAACGACAAGGTTTATATAAAACGATAGATATTTTCGGTTATTTGTGTATAGACAAAATTAGGCAACCGTTAGACGACCTTTATTTGACAAATTATGTAATCATTCTTATCGGTATTGTGTCGAGAAACCTTGAAATGTCCTAGATTTTGGGTTAATATTTAATAATATCCCTTGTGAGTCGCCTTTCATTGCGTGTCACCTACTAGGGGCTGATAATATATAAAGTTGGCGACGAAAAGTGTTACTATATGAAGAGGTTTCTTTTTTAGAATTAAATAAGAACTTATTATTTGATTGTTCCCAAAATGGCTTGGATATCGAGATAGCTTGGATCCCTGGTCACTCGGGTATTGCTGGCAATGAGTGCGCTGATTCGTTAGCAAAGTATGCCACATCAAATCCGGTTGATCGAAAGCACTATGTAGCTCATAACTACGATTTGCGAAATGGTGCCAAGCCCAAGTTATTCGGCTCGTGGACTAAAAAATGGAGGAATACTTCAAAAACCAAGGGCGTCTACTTCGCAGCGATACAGCCCGACATCCAACGCAAACCTTGGTTTTTCAAATGCCCGAAATTGTCCAAAAGAACTGTTTCGTCACTTTGTAGACTGAGACTCGGACATTGTTGTAGCCCAGTGTTCCTGAACAAGATCCACGTTCGGGACAATTCACTATGTGAGTGTGGCCTTGCGGAGGGTACTTTAGATCATATATTTTTCTCATGCTCTTTGAACACCCATTCCTTCGACCTCTATCGAAAAATTTCCAAATATAACATCCCTCTCCCAACTAACTTCCACTCTCTTCTATCCCACTTCTCTCCCAAAATCATCCAAATTTTAGCAACCTTTATGAATGAAAATAATTTAAAATTTTAACTGATGCGTAAAATAACTATGTATTATATTTTATATATGTCGGAGTTGGTTGTAAATTGCAATTGTGGGTAGTCAACAGAATTTATTATGATTTGTTTTTCTTATTATTAATTTAAGTGATTTTTACTATCAATTATTGTCTAATAAATCGGAACATAATTTATTAAGTACTCGGTGTACGCACTTATTGATTTTTGGCAACTTATTCCGTATTATTGAAACCGAGGGTTTTGTTCAAAACAATTGATGACATGTTTTTCTAATTTTAAAATGATTTACTTTCTGAATTCACCATTGTTTATTTACAACAATTATTGTTGTATTATTTGATTACTTTATAATGTAAGTCTTATTAGATTCAGTACATTTTAGTGTTTTGTATCAAGTAAACACGTGACGTACTTCCGTGCGTCATCGGACAGAGTTGTCGTGGGGGGATTGCAAGGTGGGGGCTTCGTCTTATAAAATAGCGTGCACTCGGTATGCGAGTCAGTCGGTCTTCGGATTCGACTCAATAAAGAGCCCCTGCTCCCGACAAAACTGTCGGTTTACCTGGTACAGCGCTGCTGTATATTCACATAGCTGTATTGGCTTGCTGATAGCGAGTAGATACACTTTGTCACTGGGTGGCTTGGCCACTATACGAACTGAGACCTTAAAAGTCTGTTCGAGTCCGTGTTCTTACTCCATTTGTATTGTTTTATTTTATAAAGTGTAACTGCTGTATACCTACTGTAATAAAAACCGTGTCATTGTTTATACAGTCTTGTTTATCCCAATAAAATGGGAACTCCAAACCCTGACGATATACCTCTCGGCACTCCTGATCCTACATCAGAAGTGGGATTAGGTCTAGCCCAGGAATCGCTAGGTGTTGGTGATCCATGGCGAGTAATGTTAGAGCTTCAGAACCATAATATGGCTCAGTTAATTGAAGCGATTAAGACGCACTCCGCTCGGTCTACTGTCATTCGCTTGCCCGATTTTGATCCAGACCTACCTGATTCCAATGCTCAATCTTGGAGTACAACCGTTGTTATTTGCCTATCGGAAAAGCCTCTTCAAGGTGGCACTCTTATTATTGCCCTCACTAAAGCCTTAAAGGGCAGTGCTAACGTATGGCTTTCCCAAGTATCGTATGCAGGCATGACCTGGATAGACTTTAAGTCTCTTCCTCTCTCGTTATGACGTTTCGGAAACTATTGCCGCTACCCTCATTAACCTTCATAATAGTCAACCAAAAGGAGGTGAATCTTTAGCCGCATATGCCAGTCGACAGATTACTTCACTGACATCTAAATGTAATAGCCTGAGTGTCGAACACATTGCTGTTTCTACTGTACTGGCCCATGTCTCCAAAATTGATTCCCGTGCTCATCGATTAGCATTTACTATCGAAGTACAAACTAGGCATAAACTTCAACAAGAACTGAGTGTCTTGTCCCATCTTAAGAGAAAGTCCCAGATTCCCTCTGACCAGCACGATTCTTCTTAACCTAAGAGTTTCAAACCAGGTACAATAGTATGTCACTTTTGTGGTATATTGGGGCATAAATCTACAAACTGTCGCAAGAAAGCCGAGCAAACCAAACATCCTGGACCAAGCAGCTCGTCACATACGGTGACACCAAAGAAAATCGTCTGTTACCGCTGTGGGGAGTCGGGACACGTCGCTCCTCGCTGCCCAAAGGCGACCGGAAGGCGGCCGGGAGGTTCGAGTGAAGATGATGGGAGTCGGCCTTCGAGCAGCCAACCATCCGTAAAACGAGTTGAAGCTTGTGATGTACGACCTGTCACAGGTGTTCTACAGCAATCTGGTGAGTCACTTTCATTTTGTTATGACTCTGGGTCTGAATGTTCTCTTACAATTGCTGACAAGTTGTCTGGCAAACGTATTTCTTGTGGTCAATATAATGGGAATAGGAAACTATCATAATATGTACCGAACAAATTCTGAATGAAGTAGAAATAGATGGTTACCATTAAGAGATACTCTTTCATGTGATCCCGGATGCCTATAAAAGTCATAGTATCACGATAGGTCGTGAGATATTAAAATTATGTTTGGTAGTTAATATGACCGGAAACAGTCTTACCATTACAAAAAGTTAAGATTATTGATCAATGCTCTATTCCCGAGACTCCGAATTTTCATGATATTGATACTGATGCTCCGTCCGAATATAAACCACAGTTGATTTAACTCCCCGAGTACATAGATGGTGGGCTTTTCTGCAGGCTTATGATTTTGACATTATGTACAGAGAAGGCAGATATATGAACCATGTAGATTTTCTTTCAAGAAACCCCCTTCCACAATCAATCAACAAAGCAGAACAGAAACGTGTTGATATTACAACTCTGTCTAATAGTTGGCTTTTAGCTGAACAACAGCGTGATTCTGAGATTTTAGTAATCGTTTCTAATCTGAAAAATAACTCTCTACCCCCTGATGTTGCCCAAAGTTATGAATTAAGATCAGGAACCTTGTACCGTAAAATACAACGCAATGGTCAAACTCGTTGTTTACCTATTGTCCCAAGAGCTTTTAGATGGTCTGTTATAAACCACATCCATGAAGCAATCGTGCATTTAGGTAGGGATAAAACACTTGAAAAGGTTTATGAGCATTACTGGTTTGATAAAATGGCTAGATATGTTAGGAAATTTGTAGATAACTGTATCACGTGTAAGGTCTCAAAATCGAACTCGGGTAAAATTCAAGCAGAGTTACACCCTATACCTAAAGTCAGTATACCTTGGCACAGTGCATATAGATGTTACGGGAAAACTTAGTGGAAAGAGTGATCTCAAGGAATACATCATTGTTATAATAGATTCTTTTACAAAATGTTTTACTGTACCATACTACCCAGATTGACGCATCAAATTGCATTAAATCTCTCAAGTCCAGTGTCTCTTTATTTGGAGCACCTTCTCGGATTATAGCCGACCAAGGTCGTTGTTTTGCTAGCAAAAACTTTAAAGATTTTTGTGATTCCCATAACATTGCTTTGCATTTAATAGCTACCGGTGCATGTAGGGCTAATGGGCAGGTTGAACGCATTATGAGAACATTAAAAAGTATGCTTACCGCCGTTGAAACTAGTGAGCGATCTTGGCAAGATGCCATTGAAGACGTTCGAATTGCTCTTAATTACACAATTAATCGGGTTACTAAATCTAGTCCTTTAGACTTATTGATTGGACGAGTTGCTAGACCTCTAGGTTTGATGTCTGTTGATAATGAGGAGATGGAAGTAAATCTGTGCCGTGTAAGGGAACAAGCAGCCCTGGGTATAACTAAAAGTGCGGAACACGATTAAGCCCGTTATGATAAGACTAAAGCTATTTTGAAAAAGTTTCAAGTTGGATTCTTTGTACTTATTGCTAATGAGGACCCTATAGAATTTTAGAACTTTTTGATGATGATAGATATTTGTTAAAATCTTTGAGTAACAATAGAATTTACAAATATGCCCATGATCGTGTACGAAGAATGCCTGAATGTCCAGTCGCTGTTAGTGATGATGTCAATGTTGACGCTGATGACGATTCATCTCCTGCTGACATAGCATAGCTGAATTGACAAGATGTCTATGTTGACTCTTGATTATCTTGACGCCTAATCGGATGTCTATGTTGACTCCTGGATTTGGATGTTGAACTTGACGCTTATGCGGGTTGTCTATGTTGACGCCTATGCGGGTTGTCTATTCGACTCCAAATTACTTGTCGAATCCCATGGTGTGATTTCGGCTGGGAGACTATATCTCTACTTTAGTTGAGCTATGCATTGTCTGTAGCAGTATGGTCATTTTGAATTATTGCGATGCAACTGCTATTGATAATAAGTTTATTTGACTAATTCAGGATTTTTCTTTTCAACATACCTTTTGACTTTGTTTGTCAGAAAGGCCGATCGATATTTACCACGAGTTTTCTTTTCAGGATCACACGAGGTCGTGTAGAACGTCAGTTCTGGCCGTGTCGGAGTTGGTTGTAAATTGCAATTGTGGGTAGTCAACAGAATTTATTATGATTTGTTTTTCTTATTATTAATTTAAGTGATTTTTACTATCAATTATTGTCTAATAAATCGGAACATAATTTATTAAGTACTCGGTGTACGCACTTATTGATTTTTGGCAACTTATTCCGTATTATTGAAACCGAGGGTTTTGTTCAAAACAATTGATGACATGTTTTTCTAATTTTAAAATGATTTACTTTCTGAATTCACCATTGTTTATTTACAACAATTATTGTTGTATTATTTGATTACTTTATAATGTAAGTCTTATTAGATTCAGTACATTTTAGTGTTTTGTATCAAGTAAACACGTGACGTACTTCCGTGCGTCATCGGACAGAGTTGTCGTGGGGGGATTGCAAGGTGGGGGCTTCGTCTTATAAAATAGCGTGCACTCGGTATGCGAGTCAGTCGGTCTTCGGATTCGACTCAATAAAGAGCCCCTGCTCCCGACAAAACTGTCGGTTTACCTGGTACAGCGCTGCTGTATATTCACATAGCTGTATTGGCTTGCTGATAGCGAGTAGATACACTTTGTCACTGGGTGGCTTGGCCACTATACGAACTGAGACCTTAAAAGTCTGTTCGAGTCCGTGTTCTTACTCCATTTGTATTGTTTTATTTTATAAAGTGTAACTGCTGTATACCTACTGTAATAAAAACCGTGTCATTGTTTATACAGTCTTGTTTATCCCAATAAAATGGGAACTCCAAACCCTGACGATATACCTCTCGGCACTCCTGATCCTACATATATATATATATATACTTTTTTAGGTTGTAAGTATATTATTTTATATTAGTTTGTAAATTAGAATACATGTTTTTTACTAACCCTTGTCTTCGTCTGCAGCTACTAACATTTATCTACCCACAAAGTACAAAGTCCGACGGCCTGCCACTCTGCGCTGCCGTCGCCACGTGACACTGGCAGAATAGTCGACACCGGCTCAATTGCCAAGAAAGGAAGAAAAAAAAAAAAGTTTAAGAAATGTTTACTTGAAATATTATGGTTACAAGGCTACTGAGCTTGCCTCAAAGAGATGTCAGCACAACTGACGGGGTCCGCTAGGACTGATCTGTCGCGGGAACGTACGAAAAGGATACCGTGGCCCCTGGCAACTGTGTGCCTGTGTGTCAGACTTTTACTGACTAAAACCCACCCGTGTTCCTTGCGTTGCCTGTGTGCCGGGGCCGCGATATCCCTTTCGGACAAACCCGCAACCCCAGCAGGCATAGGTCTTTCGACCCCGTCGGTTGGTGCTGACATCTCTTTGAGGCGCGCGTGGAACACATCGCGCCGTCGACACGGGCCTGGTCTTTATCGGACGGCGAGCTGCCCATTGCTCACCGTCCGCAGGCCCGCGCCTACGGTGGCCGGAACTCGGCTCTTGACTCCCGACGCCCGGGGCGTCTCCTGCGGCAACTAGGGCCGCGAGGGCGTGCAGCTTGCATCTCCCTCGCGCGCCCCGCCTCCTCCTTCGCGAACATAACTGCTTCGCAGAAGGAGGTGACGGTCTCCCATGCACTCTCGCTCCGAACCATGGCCTGAACCAGGGCCGGACGCGAGAGATCGCCGCCGCCGATCGCCTCCGTGAGGACACGGCGGTGCTCCGCCCAAGCCGGGCAGACCCCCACCGTATGCTCCACCGTGTCCTCCGGGCGATCCACACAGTGGTGACACCCGGGCAGGCTATTGAGCTTACAGTCCTAAGATCAGATTACAAGTCATAATACTGGCATTGATATCTCTACGTATTATTTTATTAGCTACTTTCAAGTAGGTATTTAGAATTTAGCCCAAATCATAGAAAAAAATTACGTAGGTAATAACTGACAAGGACCGAAAAGAAGTATAGCCCTTGAGGGATCATAATTTAATCTTACTCAAGTGAAATTCCATGAACCATGAAGATTGTGTAAAAGGTTTCTCCTCTCTAATCTCTCATCTAATAACTGTCTCAAATATTCGATAATCTCCATCGAAGACTCTCGTTAATCATTAAAAATATTTAATTAACCACCAACGAAAAATAAAATATTATTCAAGTTTTAGCAAGCCTTGATTGGAACGGCTCCAACTTGAAGTAAACAAATTAGAGGGTAGTACGACAATTTTTAATTGAGAATATGGCAGGTATACAAAGTTGCCGCCATTAGCATATTTATTAGGTTTCAGCCTCATTGGGGTAGGCTTTGTTTGTATAGTTCTGTAGGCGTTAACTGAATGGCAGTGGTGTGAAGGATCGCTATTTTTCTTTTTTCAGGACAAGTCGCATTCAACAAACGCCCGCGCGTCCTGTAAACACCATTATTTCAGTACACTGAAATTTGTTTTACATACATAAATTACTGTATTGTGAATGCGACTTGAAACCTACACGAGACGAATCTTAAAAGGTTCCATCTGTTAGAATTCTTCTAATTTGAGACACTAAGAAATAAATCAAGAAGAAGAGAAGCTTCAAAAGAGGTAGGTACGGCCTCAGACCAAATAAAGAACCAAGACATAGCGCTGTCAACAGTGTCGTGAGGCTGGTTTCGTAAACATGTGTGCACTTAGTGAGATGTAGTTTGATTGTAGTGTCATTGTAAATGGTAGGTATGGGTTGTTACGTGATTTTCATTGTCGTTTCGCGAAACGTAACGTAACTAGTTACTTCGAAGGCGTCACCTGTGATTCAGGTGATTTTAGTAACTAGTTATTTTTCAAATTCTACTCGGTGATTCAAAATGGTGATTATAACGAAGTATTACAGTTATTTGCGAAACGAAAATATAAATGATTACTTATGTAATACGTTACATATTTATAGCTTTAAGTTTTTTGAACGAATGAGTTTTTGTGGCTACATAAGTAGTTACATTATTAACGTAATACTAACACAAATGAACTTGCTTTCATACTTTATTCAGGCTAAGGACTGACTGCATCGAATAATATATTATAATAATGAAAGTTATGCAGGCGTTGTGTCGTGATGGCCCAGTGGTTAAGGCCTCGCCTCTCATGCACGAGGTTGTGGGTTCAGATCCGGGCAAGTACCAATGTGACTTTTTCAATTCATATGTACTTTCTGAGCTTATCTTGGCCATTACTGACATCGGTGAAGGAAAACATCGTGAGGAAACCTGGACTTTATATAGTTAATATATAAGTCTGAAATCACCAACACGCCTTGAGCAAGCGTGGTGATCAATGCTCGTGCCTTCTCTGTATGAGAAGAGGCCTTTGCCCTGCAGTGGGAAAATAACAGGCTGGTATTATTATTATATTATTATGCAGGCGTATTTAGAAGTTCATTTGATTGTATGAGTGTATAGACAAGGATTTCAAATATTTATAATTCGATGTTTTTTTTGCACGTTTTAGATTTTTCTCTATTTACACTTTTTCAATAGTCTAACACTATTAAGTTGGCGTGTGCATGTTCGGATTTAATCGTGTCACCACTTGGGACTTCGGGAACTCTCGGCTCGCTTTGCCGGTCGGTCAGTACCAGTAGGCAAGTAACCTGTCACATAATACGCGCGAAAGAAACAACATGCGCTCGCAACGTATTTTTGTTTCGTTTCTCTTTTCATTCGATCACTGCATTGCTATGTAACTAGTTACAAAAACCACGTGTTTATGTATAACTCGAATTACATGCCCCGTAGCCAGTTATTGTAACTAGTGACGTGAAATAACGCACATACCTAGTAAATGGTTGTAAATTTGTGCGTGTGAGCGTGTATGCACAGAGCGCAGGTGTAGCTTTGGCAAGCTTCACTGTATTGTTCGCAGCGCTGTCTTGGTTTCGTATTTGGTCTGAGGGTACAGCAAAATCATATTTTTATCGCATTTACATTAGTTCCTTTCGGACAATACGTACTCTAATGCAAATCGAACATCAAAACAGAAAAATTTCGGTTCATTATTATTTTAAGGTAACTCATCATACTCCTCTCATAGAACGCTGCCTAGACCTAATGCCTATTAGACCGTAACAAAAATCAGTTTATGCCTTCAAAAAATATCAGTTACCAACGAAAATATACCGTGTGAACCCTCATAATTTTATTAACAAAACTGAAAGGATATTTTTCTTACAAAGAGCTCAGTCATCAAAAGGTAATATTTTAGGCAAATATATCAAAGAAAGTTGAACGGGCTCGCTCAGAAAAAAAGCAAAAAGTAAAAAAAATACGTACATTTGGCAAAAATAATTATTTTGTGAAGGTATTTGCGTAAACATCGCAAGCTCGGGATACTATAGCTGTTCTATTAATGTCGGCAAATTTAATAGTGTCTTATGAAAATGATGAATAATTTTGGATAGGTCATGTACGCATTTTTAAGTTAATTGCTTCCAGAATAAAAGATTTTGTTAATTGAAAAGAAAAAAACTTTTATTCTTAATGTTATAAACATTTGTGATGGAAAACAAAACATAAAATTTCAATTCTAACAATAATTGTTTCCTTTACTTAATCATTTAATTAGCAAAGGAAATGCGGGTTTTTACCCGCATCGGTGGGAAAGTGTCCGCACGCCTTTAAAGATCTTTAGTTTTTTAGTAATACAACAATTTTTTTTTCTACGCAACATCAATAAAACACATCTCCACGAACTTTACAAATATCCATCAATCACTAATTGTAAGTTACCGGTTTTTGATTTGATAAATTCATATGAACTCATTATATAAGGAATTATAAAGTTCGAGCTTAACTGTAATGCAAAAGCACAGTGCAAAAGTGTCCGTAAGAATAACATTTCAACTAGTGAACTAAATATTATATGAATAACTTCAAATCCGCATCTAAATAGTTCATGTTTGAGGATTAGGTATATAATATTTACGTGACGTTACAATGTTGTAACGTCACATATGGTATTAATGTTATTATACAATAAAAACCGGCCAAGTGCGTGTCGGACCACGCACAATGAAGGGTTCCGTAGTTGGGATGAATTTATCCCAAGAACCAACTTAACATTGTAGTTGAAAAACGTGTTCTCCCATACGGAATGTATGGGAGATCTTGTTTTTCAAACTGCAAATTAAGTTGGTTGATTATTTCTCGTTAACCTGTACAGCCTACTTAGCTCTCATAGTTTTCCTTTTAATTTCGTTATATATACTACTGCTGTGATTTTTTTTCACAAATCCAAGTACAACCATTTAGCTAAGCAAAAAAATTCAGTTAAAAGGCTTGTGCAGACCAGCGTGACTTGTCGCGCGACGCGACACCGGTTATTGTTATACTAATAAGTTTTCTTAGAAATTGTATTGTTCGTGTCGCGTCGCGCGACAAGTCGCGCTGGTCTGCACAAGCCTTTAAGCTTAATATTTCGCAAAAGGATCCCTGAATCCAAAAATGGTTTTGACAAACTCACAATATCTTTGAAAGACCTTTCTAACGATACCCCATAACATGGGGTGGATGAGGAAAAAAAAACATCCCCACTTTACGTGAAGGGGGGGTACCCTAAATTTTTTTTTTCTTAATTATATTTTACCACATGATCGGCATGATTAATATGTATACATATGCCAAATTACAGCTTTCTAGTACTAACCGTCTCTGAGCTAAGCCGCGGACAGACAGACGGACAGACGGACATGGCGAAACTATAAGGGTTCCTTGTTTACTACGGAACCCTAAAAAACCAATGCAAGATCTTTATTTTTTAAGAATTGTATAATTACAAAAAAAGCATAATCGATTTCCAAAGTAAGTATCTGACCATCGGAGTTATGTTGCGTCGCTGATGAGCCCTGTCGGCGAAGAGTCCTGTCGGCGAAGTGTCCTGTCGGCGAAGAGTCCCGTCGAAGTAAAGTCTTGTCGGTGTTCAGTCTATCGGCGTAGTGTCTGTCGGCGTTTAGTCGTACACTCTAGAATATAATTTACTTATTTTATTTTTATTTTCCACGCAGTTTCAGCACTCACGGGTGATTTGCTGTCATCCATTGAAGAGTTCGATTCTCTATTCCTATAGGTAGGTATTCATTAAATCTTCAACCACGGAACCAATTATGTATATGTACCTACATGGTTTTCCTAATAAATGAAAGTAAAAACAATTAACATAGGGAACATATCTACTTTAAAAAAACGTACAGTCGAATTCATAATCCAATTTCGGTTCTTCCATGCTTTCATCTGTGACCTGAAATCCTATCAATTTGTCGGTAAGTAATATCCGTTCAGTTATTATTTTCTGAAGTTAAAGATTAAAGGGTCGTGAGTCTTGTGATTCGTTTCAGCGTCGCTTGTCGGTTATATGAAGTGGAGCGCTCATCAATAAAACATTTGAAGTGGTTACGCAGTGACGTAGGTGCGAAGCAGAAGTTTAGCTTGGTAAATAATAAATATCCGGTCAGCGAGTAGGAGGTCGGGTCGGCTACGGAAAATATATTTCCAAATATCTGCCAGTACATTTATGTAGGCTGTCAATCTTCATTACCCAAATGTAGATCCTCGTTATTATTGAAGAACGCCTAAGATCAGAAAAAAATCTTAAATCTTAATTCGTTTATTCAAACTAGGCTGAGAATCAGCAGTTTTTAACGTCAAAATTACATAAGAAAGTCCCCTAAAACGCGCGCCGTTCACCACTTCCTAGTGCTTTAGCTGGAGAGAAGAAGTGGCACAACAAAGTCCCCAGCAGCTCAGCTGTGTGTTAAGTTAGAAGAGCTTAATTCTATACAATAGTATGCAAAGTAATTAACATTGAGAAACACAAAACGATTTACTTAGTCGGCTTCTTATCTCGTGTTGGATTGATCTACCTAGAATAATAAGTCATGCCGTAGTAGGAAGATTAACCAATAAGCAGAGGTTGGTAGAGAGCTCGACTGCCCAGGGTATAATATCAGCCATTAATGCTCTCAGTGCTGGGACACAGGCTTGCTCTGGGAGTGGGCTATAATCCATCACGCAGGCCCAGTGCGGGTTGGTAGATGTCACATATTTTCGAATTTTTGGTTCTTGGTCCCGGTATCCTTTTTCACCATTTTGGGAGCAGTGGTGACCGGCCTACAACTCGACAGTCGCGGCCGTTACCACAAGACCACAACTGCTCCATTGGGCCACCAATGCTCCACTGAGCCACCAATGCTCCACTGAGCCACCAATGCTCGACTGGGCCACCAATGCTCCACTGAGCCACCAATGCTGCATTGGGCCACCAATGCTCCACTGAGCCACCAATGCTCCACTGGGCCACCAATGCTCCACTGAGCCCCCACTACTCAGGGTCTGCCGGACTAAAGCCAAATTCACACTAGGCTGATGTGTTGTATCGTGATGCAGGATTGGCCAATCAAACGAATCTGATCAGGAAATTATCGTTTAGCAACGAGTTTTGATTGAATAATACTGCGTCAGTACTGTGACTGCGTCAGAAGGAGTCACGACACGATCCAACACATTAATGTGAATTTGGCTTAACATTTAGTAACCATCAATCAGGTCGTGGAGGCGTTCATTGCACCTCGTCGATTTAGTCCGTATCTCATAACGCCTTTTTTCTGTATTTAATGTTACCAGCTCTTCAACTTCTGCTATTCACTGTTGCTTGATTAAGCAGCCGTTTTGTCCACTGAATAAAGTCATTTCGAATACGTATCTGCATTTTAGATGGACAGGACACGGAGACAACGAGTCACGTTTTATTGAGATCTATTGTATTCTATTGCTTTTCATTAAAACCTCAATGGAGAATGTTGTGTTTTGATATGCTAACCACGAGAACAGCGGGGTCTGTACTGATGAGTAGTCACCCTCAGCGCCAGACCTTAAGTGGCCGTTCTTAAATTTTTTGACAATTATTATATTATTATTATTTAAATTATAAATTTGGCAATAATTTTTTTGTTCGGATGTGTCTAAAATGATATAATAATCCTATTTTTCTTTGATACCCTTCTTTTTTTCATAATTTTTGTAGGAGTTTCAGCCGTGTGATATTTAGATACACGTGGCCTGGGAAATACGAGTAGTTCACGTACAAATTGTCACTATTTTTTTGTTGATTTTCAAGTTTTTATTTTTTATTTTTTTATCATTTCCAGTGCCATAAAGAGAAATAATTTAAAATACTACAATTTTTAAACGCTTTTATTGATTACTTGCCTAAGTATCCCAGAAATATCGCCCAAAAATTCAAAAGTCTATAACTTTTTTGAAAAATAACCGATACCCAGAACATTTATACCGAAAAAATGCGACAGGCCAGGGCATTTTTTGCCTATTAAATGTATAGAAAACGTGTCTCTAAAAGATACACAGCGCTTTTACCAAGTAGAATGATGTGTATACTTTTGGATACACAATGTGCCAGACACTGTGAGACAAAAAGATACACATGGCAGCGAGGGTGTTAATAAAGACTAGCGATCTGATTTGTGTTATTTTTGGATTTGAGAGGAAGTAGCCTTATTAGAGGTAAGTTTTACCAATGCTTTACAATGCGAATTGTTTGATTTTTTCACAAATTGTTTGCGTTGATGGGTTATGATCCGAGATCAAATAACCGGATGCATATTTAGCTTAAGTAAATTTTTAGCTGCGAAATGAAATTTATGGAAGCGGCTTCTTATTTTTTCCCGAATTTTCAGAATCCAAGAATTCCAGAAAAGCCGGGAATGCACAACTAATCTGATATATGGCATAGAAACGACTTTTCAACCCTCTTTTACTGTAAACGTAAGTAAATATACTCATACATTCGATTATATAATCAGAACTCTACATTTATGGATCCCGGAATCCCAGGATTTATTCGATACGAAAGTGTATTCCATAATATCCAACACCTCAACTGTAGGTAAGTATGCATCCGAATATCCGATCATTGGTTATGATCATCAAACTCAAAACTAAATAAAAAATTACTCAAACTAACTTGATCGTTGTTATCCATTCCTAGTACTTCCTAGCCTTAGGTATATTGCTGTGGTCTGTTTCAATGATTTTAGATTCCATAACAGAAGACATTTCGCTCTTCTTTAACTATTATCGGTTCTTTTCGTGTTTCTGTCGTTAAAATCAACTTACTAGAACCTTTTGAACGGATAGTACCCTCATAGACGTATTTTCCCTCTAATCCTCTTTCAATAATATCAAGATATATTATGTAAAAGCATGTTCTGTATAAAACTGATTGACTAATCAAACACAGCAGCGAAGCTGTTTGCATCTAAGTTTAGAAACACTTGGAATTATTTAACTAAGTCTTCTTACTGAACTAATTTTCTGAACTCGTCATACTTTGTGTCTAGAATTTTGTCTATAATCTCTTTGACGAGTAGGCAGATTGTGTTCGTTGGTCGGCTTTCTTAGTATCCATAGAGTTGATATCGGCTTTCTGGAAAACTTGCTATTTTTTTGATTATGTAGCGTTCTAAATATAACAAAGACAATTGGGGTCTTATTAAATTAGCTGCTGAAGTTTCACAGACCGTATCAATATTTAATGACAATAAAAAAATAACTCAAGTAGGTAGGTACGTACATTACCAGCGGCCGCTGACCCCGAAATCAGCTGCTAATATCGATCGATACCCAAGATGTCTGTCGGAGGAGCTCGTAGCTAAGTAAGTTAAGTTACGCTGGCCGGGGTTGATCGGTGGATGTGTGACCATCTTTACATACAGCGACTCCTCTGTGCCTCGGAAAGCACGTTAAGTCGTTGGTCCCGGCTGTCATTCGTGGATATTTGACAGTCGTTACGTGTCGTCAGAAGCCTGAAAGTCTGACAACCAGTATCCAGGTATCGTCTTACCCAGTTAATGGGTTGTGGAGGTCAGATAGGCAGTCGCTCCATGTAAAATACTAGTATTCAGCTGCATCCGGTTAGACCGGAAGCCGACCCCAACATAGTTGGGATAAGGCTTGGCAGGTTGACCCAACACGTCTGCTAAGTCTAGCTAGCTAATTTAATATGACCTTGCATAGACCGTGCTACAATTTTAAAACTCTTTTTGCTTCTTCGTGTTGTGAAAAATGTTTATTTATATTCTAATGAAGGAAAATATTTTAAAAAATGTAGATTTCTACAATATACTTTTAATGACTCATTTAAAAAGACAATAAAATTCAAAGACGAGACTTAATTTCTGGCTCCAGACTTTTTATTTTCACTTTATGGTAAACAGCATCTGGTCTGGTCTGGGTGTATGTTTACGATCGAATACCACAATTTTAAAACGACAGTATTTAGGCCAGTACTTCTTTCTGTCTGCCAGCTTATTTTTTAACCGACTTCCAAAAAGGAGGAGGTTCTATGGTCGACTTTATGGAAGGTTTTTTTTTATTTATGTTCACCGAAATTTCTCCGTTTATTGTGGACTGATAAAAAATATATTTTTTGTTGAGGAGACTTATACTACTGGCTATAGCCAGAAAGTAATTAATTTAAGAATAGATTAAAACCTTTAGAAGGTCTTCAGGTGAATTTAGAACTTGGTCAGGCTTCATATAAACTAAACAAGGTATTGTATTTCTAAAGTTCAATCAAAATAATATCATTCTGTAAGCACTAAAATTATGTATAAAGATTCTACCTCTAGAAGGTCTAGTAACTTTCACGGTACGAGTAGGTTAAATTAGTCAGTGATTCTTTACTAGGGGCGTAGCTATCGCCGTGTCAGCCGTATCAATGATACAGGGACCCCTAGTTACAGGGGCCCCCAGGTGTGTAAGCAAAAATTCGTATAGTATTATCCAAAACCTCAAATTCTTATTGATGAGGAGCCCATATTTAATGAATATCTAATGAAAATGAACGAAATTTGTTTAAGGCATACTAAGGCGTCAAGGAAAAGGCACGGTACAACTCTCAAGCTCTTACATTAATTTAGTAAAATCACACAGAAAATCTAACCTACGAGTCAGGATGCTCCAATGTTCAAGCTCGCTTTGCTGGCTCTTACATTCCCTTAGTTAATTGACAATGACAGCTTAAAACCTATCCGAGTCAGGATTCTCCAAATTTCTAACTAGCTTCGCTCGCTCTTGGATTCTGTTAGTTATGTCACAATGACAGCTTAAGCTCTCGACTCAGGAAACTATCTCATACAGTTTGTTAAAAAAATAACCTGACTTTTGAGGTTCGCTACAGTCACATAAAAAGGGCCGCCAACATATTTTGATACAGGGGCCCCCCTTTTCTATTAGCTACGCCACTACTCTATAACAACTCTCTTTAATACATTCAATGAATAAAATCCGTAAACATTGGACTGCTACTATCTGTACATATTATGCGTATTTTATCCCGTTTTTCATAGTCTTCAATAGAAGTTATATTTACGAGGATCATATAGCTAGGTACATAGTAAATTTGACAACTACCGCTTGGTCGTGAAGTCGTAACTCGTAAACACGAGACGATATTTGTCTCCTCACCATATTGTTCCGTCTCGGAGTCCCACAGGGAACAACCTCAAGATAATCGGTGCGGTTCACGGACAAGACGGAGAATGATGAACTAGATCTGTTTTATACAGCAATCGATTCACCACGATTGCTGGAATCTGCATTGATGAAAATGGTAAGCAGTACTTGTAACAACAAATACTGCTTACCAGGATAAAGGCTTGTGCAGAGTAGCGAGACGCGACGCCGATAATTGTTCTACCGTGAAGTTTTCTTAGAAATTGTTTTGTTAGAGTCACTTAGCGCTGTCGCATCGCGTCGGTCTGCATGAGGCTTAACAACTATATATTGCGATTAACAATGGAATAGCTAATTGTGATTGTAAAGACAATATTCTGTCACATAGATTCAGACGGTGTATGAGGAAGCCGATTTTCAGTCCTGCTTACATAGCAGATATGATGATGTATTCAAAATTAAAACTTTGCAATGTCATATACTTACACCATAGCTACCTGTTCAAAGATATTATACATAGATTGCAAAGCAGCCAAGTCATATTTTAATTAATGCTCTAGGGAGAAACTTGCTGTTAAGTTTTGTCAAGTATTACACGTGTCTTTACAAATAAACATCCCGCGATAAACTCCCAAGAGCCATCAACAAAGATGGCTCACATCTGAAGTCTGCAAGTCACATATGCCGAAGTCTCCAAGTCACTCGAGAGTATTCTATTCATGATACAGGAAGATTATTAACTTCCTGTACTACCTACTGCGAGCCAAAATCTGTTATGAAAAAGGTTGTAGTAATGTATTCACCAATCTGGAAACGTCAGAAAAAAAACACGCACAGTATTATATTTCGTCGTAAACGGTCTTACAAAATGTGTAATGAAAACCGAGCATATTTTCTTTTTATAGTCCGTACGTGACCTCCAAAATAGGGTTGTGTCTCTCCAGTTTTTCCGACGAATTACGATACAACGATTTATGAAACAAAACAAACGGAATATGTAAGGATGCAGGTGGCATTCTTAGTTTCTGCATAGAGGTGCGTGGGAAGAAGGCGTGACTTTATGTATGTAAGTTACTATACAACCAATTTAGTTTCTGTGACCTGTGTTGTGTAGTAGAAAACTAAAGAAAAACTCATAAACAACATGTCATGTGGCACCGCCAACAGCATCCTTAGCATGATCGCTAGTCGGCTGGACTGTAGTTACATCAATCATTGCTGCGTGCATTTGTCATGGAATGGCGCAGTAGTGATTGTTGAATTTACTTTATTTTATTGTGTTACTAACAAAATGGACACCATGGTCTGAAATAAAGTATATATTACAAACATATATCTCCGTCTACCATCCAGAGAATATTTCAAAAGCCAATTAATTTATTTTTCGTACCACTTGCTCAAAAAAGTGACATTCTATGCCACAAAAAGCGAACATAACAATAGTCATTTTTAATCTATTAAAAACAGGGAAAGAAAATTGTACTGAATTTCATTCATCCTCTAGGGGGAGAATGTGATTTAAATTTGGAATACTTACCGAAATTTATACTGAACTACATCTGTGTTTACACCATTGAGTTTGTATATAAAGCATTATACATCTTTTTGAAAAAGGAATACGCATTTATTATGCAGTTATGATTATTAAATAAAATTACGAAAACTGACGAGGCCGTATGAGCTTGATGCCTTTGCTTTTCCGACAAAAAAATATTAGTCTAGGATTTTGCCGCGTTTTTGTTTTCTTCAAATACATAAACGTTAAGTTTATTTTAATTTATTTTTATAAATAAGTTAATGTTCTAAAAATACGTTACGATGTTAAATCAAAGCGACAGTGACAGTGAATTGTCGGATTCCATCAGTGCAAATGCTGCCGCAATTATAAATAATTTGCTTCCAACAAAATCCAAGGAAAATTATTTAAAAACTTATGAAGAATTTTCAACGTGGAGAAGTGCGAAAGGCCTATCAATTTCAGAATCAGTACTTCTTGTCTATTTTGATTATTTATCCAAGACAAAGAATCCGAATACACTTTGGTGCATATACTCAAAACTGAAAGCTACAATAAGCATCAAACACAGCATTGAAATAAATAGATTCACGAAATTACTGGCTTTTTTTAAAAGAAAATCAGAAGGACATTGCGCAAAGAAGTCTAAAATGTTTACGACTCAAAATGTGGAAAAATTTCTTAATGGCTCCTGACGAAATTTTTCTGGCCACAAAAGTACGTATACATGATTTAAGGGCGGATATTACGTCAATAAAAAGACACGGTGGTTGGAGCTCTGATGGAGTAGCTGAGGGTTATATCGAAAGCTCAATGGCGAATAAAACCATATTAAGCAGTCAAATTAACAAAAATATAAAACTTAGTCCATCAGAGCCACAACCATCAACTTCCGGCATCTTATCTTCGTCCGTAACTCACGATGCACCACCACCACTATCTCCGACGTATACTATCTACAATGAAACGCAAGTTCCTCAGACGCAAGAACAGAGAAATACTCAAATCAACTCATCAACAATAAATGTACCAAACAAAAATGTAACTCTCTCTATCAATAATTGGACCAATGTTTCGAATGTTAACTTTTACTTTTAATTGTCATTATTTTTAATAAATGCTTATCTCTTATTATTATTGTGTTAATTTTTTCGCAAATGGTACGAAAAGTAGAGTATTTTCCTCGGTGATAAAGCTGTCTTAGTCTTGGGTGAACTTAAATCCCTCGCTACACTCGCGATTTAAATCGTCACCCGCGACAGAAGACACTGCTTTATCCCCTTGGTTAATAATCTACTATTATCTAACTTTTTGGCAATACTTATTTCATAAAATGATGACCAAATTTTCGGCGTCCGTAACATTTAATGCGTAGTGTGTGGCATATGCGACATCCCTGGCTTTGTCAAAAATATGTAGTATTTCATAAATTGAGATTTCATACTGGCTGTAAACCACGTCTCACTATACTCAGTCAACAGACAATAGTCAACTCCTGAAGTATCGACAGAAGACTAGTTAGTATTACTCATACAACAACAAAACAGGCAGTCGTAACTCTTTATAAAATGTACACAATTATTTGTTAAGTTTCCAATTCCATTGCGCTATACACATAGTCTATTGACAACCAATACTGAGAAAAACAAGCAATGGATGGCAGGTGAATGTACAGGTACAGGTCTTGTTCTATAACCAAAGAGTTATTTCTAAGCGTCACAAATACTGGGTGTCTAAATTAATGCATCTTAGTTCGTCATAGGAGTTTGTTCATAGTGTTCGAGTACGTAATGTTATTCAGAACAAAAATATTTGTAGGTACGGGTCAACTTTCCACGGAATGGCGCCATTCCGTGGAAAGTTGACCCGTTACTAAGCGGGACAAAATGGACAATTTTAAAATTCCACGAATGTTTCACGTCACTAACGGACGTGACGACCTTCTGCTTGACTAACATACGACATTACCAATATTCTTTGTTCGTTTAAAGGGAATCATTATTTCATTACATAGACAGATATATAAAGTATAATTCGCAAATGAAAGAATGTCTTAGAACTTCCCAGTATCACGTTATAATTGTGACTATAGTGGACTTCTAATTTGACTACCTGTAGTACGTACGCCTTTCGTCGCCGATTACCGCGTCACGGTTGCCCGATGGGTAATAAGACATGGCTGATCTACCATAATAATGTTACCATGAAAATAAAATAACTTGTTCTGGTAATTTTGTACTATTAAAAGCAAATAAAACAGTAGGGACTAAAGTAGAATGTCCACCTTGGTGCTAATTTGATTATCATTATTTCAAGAATAGAAAAAAAGTTTATTTAAATGTCTAATCTTATTTTATAATCGAGTATAGTTTTTACCCAAACGGTTAAATATTTTGAAATCGCTTTCAAAATCCGTTTTTAGAAATCGATTTCAGGAGTGGCTCCGGCTAGCAGTTTCGATCGTCTTTAGTACTATTATTCGGTTGCACGTGCATCATTCAAAACTATTCAAACATAAACAAATACGTACTTACGCAAAGCTACTATTGCCATGGTTTTGTGAAATTGGTTTGTCTAGTTCGGATAATCGATATGATTCGATCTGACTGAAATCTGATTTTAAATTCGGGTGTAAATGTATCTGACGCATTTCTATAACGGACTCAGGGAAAAAAATTGGCAGCACTGAGTAAAAGTTGAATAACCTCTTGAACGATCAGCCGACTCATTGTGACGTGTTCAGAGTCGAATTTAATGCAAAATATTGCCTGTCTAAAGTATACCTTTGCTGCTCTAACTTTATCAGTTTGTAGGGAAAAGAACAGGAAAGGCATAACATCACATGTTAAACATCGGAAATAATCTGCACTGGAATGATCATTCTTTGAAGTCTGTGGAGAATACGCTATCAAACATGGCGATGTCTTTGTTTACATTTTGGTCTTGTTGATTTTGGTAATGTTTTTGTTATGCATTGTTTTGCCTTGAATGTTTTATATTTTTCAACATACAAAATTATATTTACTATTCTCTTACAGAAACATGGGCCTATGCTAAGCAGTTTTGGAATATTTTTCTTGTGGCTAGTGGAAGTCGGAAAAACTTTAGAAAATTCTCTCGTTTAAGACACTGCATGCTCTGTTTTCGTTTTCTACTGGCTGCACTAAGACTTACTTAGGCTGTTTTGCTCAATAGTGAAAAGTACCTAAGTCGATGTTATCACTACAAGTAAGTAAGCCAATATAAATAGGAATAACATGTGTAAGAGAGTACCTTTGTATCTCATTACATTATTGTAGCTGTAGGTACATTATTGGTCAATCTACCTATGGAGAATCATTCCTTTGTTGCGTAGACACAAGCATCTTAAGTGAGGTTATCTATTTATTGTGGTTAAAATAATTATTAAGTATAGTTACTATGTCCGTCAACCTCAAAGTCTAACTAAAATTGTTAATTAATATTTATGTACATAAGTAGATGCTGAAATAAACAATTATAATCACTAGCCAAATAGCAACTTACTACAAAACATATTTATTATATTTTCACAGACCGTGCTAGTGCTGAAAATACAAGAAGGGAACGCTACCCAACATCAATCTTGTTGTTTAAACATGGATTGAATAACCAATCTTCTGTATTAATCATTGAAGGTAAGCTTTTTGACACATAGTTAAGAATCAAGCGTAGCAAATCACATAATTATAAAATTATGAATATATTTCCTTGGCTGAACTTAGTGCATAGACACAACATATATTTTGTGTATACCTAACTAATGTTTAATATTATAATTCAGTATTATAAAATATCTGGAGACTGAAATATCAGCCCTAAATAAAGATGAAATTATACAACCATGGCTTTTTTCCAGCCATGGGCTAGTGAAAACCTAGTTGATATGCCTACTTTACTTTGCCACATAATGTTTAAGTACTTTATTTGAGCAGAAAATAATTAGTTTTTGTTTTAATAGAGTTCCTGGGGCGTTTCACCCATGAAGACATGAAGGCAGGATGAAGGATGTCGCCCATGCTGCGTTGCCCCGTTGATCTGCTACTTCAGTTTTCAAGCTTCTTAAGAACTAAAGTAGAAACTGAAGATTGTTAATGAAAGATAATCATTTATTTTTTTACCGGTGCAGTCTTGTACGACAGCGATAAAAATGTGTGTTCCTATTTTGTTAATTGATAACAGTGTAAACTTTTATAAAATGTTTTTATTTTGAACTTGTACTTGTAATTTTTATTTGTACCTATAAAGGTGCAATAAACAGCACGAAGGAGTTTCAGCGGGTTGCCTGGGCCTCTGGGCCAGGGAGAACATGCTGACTCCTTCAGTGTAGCGCGCGGTAAGTAATGAAATATTTAAGAATTGAATACTATGCTTTTTATAAACACAGCCAATTGATTATTATAATGATACTATGTAGGTATCTGTATACCTACAATTAACTGTCAGTCATTAGGTAACAATAAATAGAGAGAAATAAATTATGGTAAACAAAAACGACTTTTATTATATCTTCAATAGCATTTATTCACATTATTGTGAAATATTTGGACATGGCGCAAAAATAAATTGGAAGAAATATACTGTAAGGATTAGTGGAATTTGGGATCGTCTTTCTGTGGCAGTCATCATGGAATAAGTATGTACTGCTTGCTAATTCTTGCTGCAAGCGCTCATGAGAGTTTAATTTTTTCTGAATAATGTAGTATTATAGCCTGACACCTGAAATAAAAAAAAACAGAATTTAAATAAATGCTCAATATATTCCATGAACCATTACATCCATCCACAAAGTCTAATAGGCCTCTACCTTAAACACTTCCATGCACAATCTATCTACTTTATAGAACAGCAATATTCTGCTATATACAACAATTAGGTGCCTACAATTGACTTTATTTAAATGTATGGTAAGTTTACATTTGATGGTGCATTTCGTATTCATCAACAAACAATAAGATTGTGTGTAAAATTGTTGCTATGCTAAACACACAATCAATGTTCAACACTAAGAAAGAAAATAATATTGATATTAAGTAGGTACCTTAAACAGACAATGATGTGGAAATAGATCTATGTATGGTGTGGTGAGTATGTTCATCGATGTCCTTACAGAATTCCTTATATTATAATATTTGTTCTTCCTCTATTATATTTGCTTTTCCAATGAAGTACAAGCTCGACTGGGTTGCTAAGCTTGTGGCTTATGATAAGTTTGATACGGTACGAGGTACGAATTTGGCTTTCCTTTAAAATGCCACCAAAATACCTCGTTTCTGAAATATCATAATATATATCTTACGTTTAGGTTGTAAGCACTTGTAACAGAAGAAAACTTTCACAATTATTATTGAAAATCGACCTCGCTGTTTTGATATTTTACAGACCACTAATATTAGATCAATATTATTATATTAATATTAATATCAATTTATGAAGACGACGTTCACTTACATAATTTTGTAATAATTAAGTTCAATTTAAATCATTATTTGAGATTATACGAGTAAATCCCAAAAATATTGCAAAGAAAATGGAATGCAACCAGTAAGGTGCCTTCGCTATAAAATGTTAATTTTCAGCTGTCAAAATCGTTACGTAATTCGAATAATCGCCTTTGTAGACGATTATCGTTCACTCTTTAGCGTCTGAAACAGAGTGCAGTTGATATCACAGTTTTTAGAGTTACGTAATTCGAAAGTTGTAAATTTAAAGCAATTCTAGTCAAAACGAAAGAAATTTGACTCAATTGTAAATCGAAAATGTGTTGCGTAATTAGATAGCAGGTCTTCAAATTACAATAGATTTCTAGTAGTTAACTAAATATACCCCAACGACTACAAGACCCAACAAGTAAGTGGTGCTTAACTTAGATCATTAAAACTGTTTCGGCTTAGTCTAGACAAGCTACTAAACTTACCTGAACTTGCGATGCTATGATCACAAGTAATTATCCTCTTACAGCCCGCTTTTCAGAACAATGTTCATTCGTGGAACTGTATTTTGAGATGCCAGATTCGATTATAAGTAATCTAGATTCAAATCTTGTTTTAGAACTGGAATTAAGACTGACATCTATACCTAAACATTACTTTGCACGTACTTACTTTAGCTAAGCATTATCCCTGTCACTCTCGCACTATTACCAAACTACAAGTGCAGACTGGAATATGACTAAGTGAAACCACGTGCCAAGTAATGTTTAGAGGTCTCGGCCTTTTTTTTTTTTTTCCGGATGTGAAATCATCAAATGACTTCTCCCGCTCTGGGCAGAGCGAGAGGGTGTGTCAGACTTTTACTGACTAAAACCCACCCGTGTTCGTTCCGTTGCCTGTGTGCCTGGGCCGCGATATCCCTTTCGGACAAACCCGCAACCCCAGCAGGCATTGGTCTTTCGACCCCGTCGGTTGGTGCTGACATCTCTTTGAGGCGCGCGTGGAACACAACGCTCCGTCGACACGGGCCTGGTCCTTATCGGACGGTGAGCTGCCCATTGCTCACCGTCCGCAAGCCCGCGCCTACGGTGGCCGGAAGTCGGCTCTCGACTCCCGACGCCCGGGGCGTCTCCTGCGGCGACTAGGGCCGCGAGAGCGTGCAGCTTGCATCTCCCTCGCGCGCTCCGCCTCCTCCTTCGCGAATATAACTGCTTCGCAGAAGGAGGTGACGGCCTCCCATGCACTCTCGCTCCGAACCATGGCCTGAACCAGGGCCGGACGCGAGAGATCGCCGCCGCCGATCGCCTCCGTGAGGACACGGCGATGCCACGCCCAAGCCGGGCAGACCTCCACCGTATGCTCCACCGTGTCCTCCGGGCGATCCACACAGTGGTGACACCCGGGCGTTTCCTCCCGCCTTACGCGGAACAGGAACCTCCCGAAACAACCGTGTCCGGTGAGGACGCCATGGCGCCTCTCAAGCCACTCCTCAAAGAGGGGACTTATCGCCGCAATTGTGGCGTGTCCAAGAGGTCTCGGCCTGAGACTGTAACCCTAGAAAGATTAAATCGAATGACCCAAACGGTATGCATACATTCAAAGGCTTATTGAATGACAACGAGAGCGATGTCTCCTAGGCATTAAGTGATTGAAAGGGCAAAGAACAGTTACCAATTCAAACACTTGATAGAGTCAACATTGTACCGATCTGTACGGTTTCCACTTTAAAAGAGCACCCGCAAAAGATTGTCGAATATTTGACTCTTATAACCACAGCAAAAAGTAAAAACGAATAACAGAAAAAAAAGAAACTTCTCTAGTGCATCAGTTTACAAATAACTTGTAAAACGCTGTGCACATCACATTGTATTAGAACTTAATAAGTGCGATAAATAAAGTTATTATTAATACAGAAAAAAAAAAACAATTGACTTGTCTGCATGAAAACTCAAAGGAATTCACAGCTGCATTGGTAAAGCGAAACGACTAATATAAATCCTCTTTATCGGAAGATAAAAGAGATTTGTTCCATTCGTATCGCAGACAAAGACCACAGTGCAAATTCTCGGAGAGAATTGTTTTATCTATTCGTTGCCCTCACTTCTCCAGTGCGTACGTGGCCTAAGATTGAAGAATTTGATGCTAACTTTACAATGGGTAGGAGTCCAGACAATCACGCCCGTGGGATCGGTAATTTACTTGATGGATACTTACGTTGGTCGACGCCTGACGACCACAAGACGGAATAGTGTTTTTGTTGGAAAAGTATAGTCGCCGGCACGTAACATGGCAAGAATCGTAGATGCGCAGAATTCGTTTACGCTTCTTTTTCTTAACAGACATGTTCAAAAATAAATTATGGCAATAACCAAAGAATAATTATATGTATTTTTTTTGTTGTTGCACTAAGTGGACGTGCCGTAACTTACTCCCAATATGCCAAGTTAGGTGCCGGCGACTGTAACCGGTATTATCTTGTATGTTGTCTTGAGGCTGAAGTTTAAATTCAAATTCAAATTCTTTATTGCAAACTAAGTGTACAGAATTTTGATGATGGAAGAAGATGTTAACAATAGGTAGGTTCTTAGAACTTAGTTGCCTGTTAAGGCATTGCAATTTCAAAAGTTATAACAAAAAAAATACCTATATATACTCAATATTGAGTATATATAGGTATTTTTTTTCAACAATTATACAGTTTACATTATATTTTATTAATTATCATTATTCATACATTTTATATTATATTATACTATTCTTATAATTTATATCACATTATAATTAAGTATCACAATCATTATAATATTAGATAATTATTTTTCTTCAAGGAATTCTTTTACAGAGTATTATGCCTTTTTAATCAGTAAGTATTTTATCTTCCTTTTAAAAATCAGTAAAAGTCTGACTCGCCCTCCCGCTCCGGCCAGAGCGGGAGAAATTATTTGATAATTTCCCAACCAAAAAAAAAGGGTACCTTATTAACCATTTTAAACAATCAAATGTGACATTAAAAAAATGAGATAAGTTCTCCATCTTATCTCATTGATCTGTCATCTATTCTTCAATAGATTAGTCTCTAAATCAATACCAACAAGAAACTATTTATATCCCTTTCTATTTAATGTTATGCTCCACAGGTTCGTCTACCGAGGTCATGTAACAGATCAGAACTCGACATTCGTAGTTCACACATGACCGGGTCTCCAATCCCAGCTGTAATAAGCCTTCCGTCTTGCCGTCAGCTTTATTTCACACTTGTCGGACACCAAGAAATAACAGACGCATTAAGTCGATTTCCTTATGGAAAATAGGAATACCCTTTTTTTCATATCATGCATTCGCTATGTCTGTAGGAGATTTCTGGCTTTGAAAATATGTATGGCCCTTCTTATAATGTAAGAAATAATTATTCCACTAGTGAGCAAAGGCCTCTTTTTCGCCTTATTGTGCGTCGGTGCTGTTTTTAAGATATTTATATGAAACTGAAGAAGGAATATCGAGAATGTATGAAGGATGGCTAAAACAAGTCTGATCGGACTTTTGTTCTTTTCATATTAAATTAAATGCTTGCCAACGACCAACTATACTGCGATACCATGTCCAACTACACAAACAAATAACACTGAACCACGATATGAACTTACTTCAAAGTACTTCTCTAATGACGACTAATACAGAACTCCTAGGAACACATCTCACAGAGCCAAACTATACAAACTAGTCTACAGATAGACACGTGTTTATGTATGAAAAGGTAGCAACAGCCACGGAAATAGCCCGGATTAATAGTAATCTATCTCGTGTTAACTAATAATAAGTTTCCCTCAATACAGCGTTGGTAAAGAAGAGATCACGCTTGATTGAGGTAGAAAACGGATACTACCTAAGTATATGATTTCGTGTTTAAGTTCAATGTAATGAAATAAATTTTCATTATGAATTGAGTACTTAATTTGGTCTGCTACTTACTCTTTTCATATAAGTAGACGAAAACTTTCCGTTTAAAATGCTTCGAAAATCATTAGGACAAAGAAATAATCTGTACAGCCGACCCTTTTATATAACTTTAGTAATCCTTCATAAAATTAAGTTTCACAAGCCTTGAGAGCTAGCAGCTGATTTATATACTTACTTAATATTTATATTCCACGCTAAAAATGTTCAGTGGCAAATCATTTCATTTTATCTTCTTTTTCGTTCATCTGCCCAGCATGAACTACGATAAAACAGTTTTACTGAACACCCATACATTATTACGGTATACATATACTCATGAAATGACTTTTACTACGGGACTAACTCTGAAATATAAAAAAAAACGAGCGAGCTTTACAGTAGCCGCATATAACATCTCGGCTGACGTATATATGATATAAACAATATTCATCATCATCATCATACAATCTCTCGGAAAATGGGTTGTTACCATCTGACGGCCAACTCTAGCACCGCGCGCGCTCATTGGTCAAATCAAATAGCGCGCGCTTCCGTCTTCCTGTTACACACTTCCGTTCCTTTTCACGAAATCACTCACACAGATTGCAGGATCCCACAGATTGCAGCTTACAGGAAAGTGAGAGGAAAGATGTTGTACATCAAAACAGCTGTTCTATGCGAACACAAATATGGGCACCTGAATTTTATTTTTCAATTTCAAGGTTGGTCCGATTGTAAAAGTTGTTAACTTTCATGAGTAGGTACTACACTGACTAAAAGTATGTTCGTTTAACCTAACACCTTGTTGACTTCCAAATATTACTGTTATATTATTAATTATAAGGAAACTCCTTTAATACGTTCATGTTTATCCAGACAGACTTCACCTTATTACATTTTCTGCCACCTTCACATAGTATAATTGAAACTGTAAGCAAATAAAAAAAACTATGTTCATCCTGATTTCCCTTGTGGTGAGAAAAACTTAATAGACTGCCTTGTCAGACCGCGTGAATGATAGTTGTTCAGTTAAGAAGTTAATGTAAAGAAACATTTCTAGAATAAATATCAAAGGAAATAGTACTCTTTAGTGTACGCTCAACTATAAGCGTTTGAAAAGGCAGTGTTTTACATAAAACCATTACCTATAATTTGTAGGTAGACAGATATATGCATAAATAGTTCCAGTCACAACTAAAGCCTCTGACTACCAGGCTCGCATAAGATCTCGAGGCTTAATACATCTTCAACCACATTATACCACTACAGATCATACTCCGAACTCTCATTCGTTTCAACTGTCACAATAAACGACACAATACTGCCTCCACAGCTACCACAAACATTCCATTCAACAGGTATAAATTAAACTGATCTGGAATCAACAATTTACCAGTCCAAGTTCAAGCTTATCACTACCAGGCTCCCATGAGTACAAGGAAGATTTACCTGTCACAATTATCTTGCGACAAAACATCTTTAACCACAGTCACCACTAATATTCTATTCAAAGAACGTGTATTTAACTGAAGTAGAAATACAAATTGAACCCGACAATTAAGCTGCTGAATTAACGATAATGTTTTCTTCAATATCCGAGTCTTAAGTTTGTAGTAGCAGTTAATATTTAGATTTAACTGAAGTCCGACGTCTTAGCCCAGTTAACCAGCTATTTAAACAGTTATTCAAAGTTCAAATTTACCCAGATTTGTCTGTGCTAGTCTAGGTATCTAACTGTCGAAGGGTGTTTATTCTTAATTATGGTCAACCACCTGCGCCCCGCGGTTTCACCCGCATAGGTCTCGATCCCGTGGGAATATCGGGATAAAAAGTATCCGTCCTAACCTAGGTTATGGTCTACCCGTGTGCCCAATTTTATCCAAATCTGTTCAGCCGTTTTAGCGTGAAAGCATAAAAAATTAACAAACAAACTCACTTTCGCATTTACGTATATTAATAGTTAGGATTAGGATTATATAAAGTAAAATGTTTATTCTTAGATTTTTTATCGTCATTTTGTTCAACTTTTGAGTCTTCTACCAATCTTATAATAGTGGAAGTTTTAGTTTTAACCTAACATATATACTAAGTTAGAGCCATAGATAGTTAGAGCCTATTAAACTGCTCTTATGGCATCAGGTATACCTTTTTTTCCACCAAACGTGTATCAATAGATCGTGAAATCGATAACCATAATCCTAAAAACATGTAGGTAAGTAGGTGTGGTTATGTTCAACTTCAAACCCGTTACTAAGTACTAAGCAACTGTTCTGTAACATGAACAGCTTCAATAATTCTGACCTCACCGACGACGTTTCAGTGCGCAATGGTCCAAGACTCTCGATCCAAATTCATCAGTTATTAATAAGTCATAACAGATAAAGGTCGTATTGTTAATTAACTGTCTGCTTGATCTAGTTTCAAGCCGTTTGGTCCCTGATTAAATATTCAATGGATTTAGTACTGTTTAAGTGGCTAAGAATTAGAACAGTGTGTAATGATCGGATTGAACCGTGAGCCTTGACATGTCTATTAGTCATAATTATACGGTTAAATAAAGAAGTAAATACAACTAAGAAATGTATTTAAGTTAGTCAGAATGACATATGTTGAAACTATGGATCGCTGTTCAGCAAGGACTGATAAGTTTAAATCTATTAATGCTCACCCTTTTCATATCATTACATTCAGGCCCAAGATTTATTTACTTATATACATTTATACTTTATTGTAGCCTAGTGGTGTGACCATCGGACTGTCAAGTCTTTTCGGATTAATGTGCGTATTGTATAATTTTATCACTTGCTTAAAAAAACGGTGAAGGAAAACATTGTGAGGAAACCGGCATGCCTGAGAGATATTTCTCGACAGCATGAAAAGCCAAGTCAGAGGCCCTTGAGTGGCTTTAAAACTCTGACACCAGGTTAAGAACCACACGAAAAGAAGAAGATTGTACACCAGAAAATATATAGCAGAAAAAAAAATCAGTAGAAGAAAAAAAAAACAAGAAGAAGTGAAGAGAAGATTGTATGTAATCGTTTCCGTCTCCTTTTAAATTAAGACCTTTTTATTATCACACTAGCGACCCGCCCGCAAGGTTCCCACGGTTTTTGCGACTTTTCAAAACATCGTGATTTCTGTGTCATACCTAAATTAACAATTGATGTATTATACATATACATGCAATCCTTCCGGAATAAATTCTCTAAATCACGGTGAAAACCGCATCTAAATCTATTTCATATTAATTTTTAAAAGAACAACGCGGTCACACAGATACAAAAAGCGTCTACTGAATAGGGATGATGACAAAAAATTTTTGTTTAGTCTGTCTTTGAGATTATCAAAAATTATTGAACACGTATTTTTTCTTTTTTTACGTGATCTAAAGAGTATGGCTATACATTGAGGTAAAATGTGCCATGACGTCACGAGTACGTAGGTTTTATACCTACTAGTGACGAACGACCCCCCCTCCCCAACTTAAAATGCGTTTTATCTAAGTATTTTTTTATTAATATGATAAAGCAAAAAATACGTGTCTAATATTTTTTTATTATCTGACTGACGGTCTAGTTAGGATTTCATTTTTTTTACCCAGGCATCATCCCTATTGCTTTATTTCATGATGAAAAAAATATCTATTAAACTTCTTGTAGAAACTACTAACAATCACAAACCTGTAGGTATCGTAGTTTTTGATTTCAATATCCGCTAAACCCAGTCTACCATCTTTACAGACTAAAGAACTTATGGAAATCTTAACCTCACTGAGCCCCATTAAAGCTTACGTTAGGCTTCAAATAAATGACCTATAAAAACGATACTGATACCCAAAAAACGCTAAAGAATCAGAAAACATTACTTATCTGTTTATTCTCCAAAACGCTGTAGCCCATAAAATGAGGAAAATAAAAACCTCTGTGGTAAGGTAAAAAGCGTTCGCACGAAACTAATATTAATAACTTGAGTTTTAGATGGATTTGCGCACAAGTGCAATCATGACATTATCGCGATGAACTTCTAAAGGGGGAGATGACACGTTTGGATTAATAAAATTGCGCGGTATTTTGGTGATGGATAGAAATACCTTGGTAAAGATTTAAGGGAAATTAAGCCTAAGTGCACGCTTTACGAAAACATTTGCTTACGCCGCTAAACAAATGCCAGTCAGTAGGTTACTAATATAACTGCCCAGGGAGCGCCGAATTAACGCTTAGTAATTTATTTATACAGAATTAACGAGAAGTGTCAAGAAGTATCCTTCGAGCATCTTGTATTTGAGATAGTTGTGATATTCAATTTCTCTCACCCCAAATTAACGTCAGTTGAACACAGTTTTCAGAACCGACTATATTGTTTCGTAGGTGAAACTATTCAAATAGCATGACCTGCACGAGTATATACTCCATGTGGTGAGTTCGAGACCTATTGTCTTCTGTGATATGTGGTGTCAAAGGCATGCAAGAGGCCACCGTAACGTTCAACGTGAGATTGGATTTGATTTATGAAGGTAACGACCGCTCACACGAATCTCGGATGACGTTTAATGCCATCATGATTCGAGTGCGAGAGAGAGACGGAGCTATATATGAACGATAGCACCATCTCTTTTTAACCGAATTCCAAAAAGGAGGAGGTTAAATGTTCGTCGCGTATGTATGTTGTTTTTTTTATGTATGTGTACCGATTTCTCCGTCAATTGTGTGAAAATTCTTTTTTTTGTATGAAAGGGTATGCTCCCAATTTGGTCCCATATAAATTTTATTAACTTTGCTTGGGTAGTTTTTGAGTAATCTTCAATAATACGTATTTTTCCGACTTAGTATATGTGGATGATATGATGATAACTTCCTGTCACTGTTATTTACACAGCAGGTATTCGAATTTGTGTGGGGTAGGTACCACAACTCTAAAAGATGAAAAATAACAACAAAAATTCAAAACCAAAGACACCGACTTCCGAAATTAAAGTTATTTTTCACTTTGTAGTGTTTTTTTTCGAAGTTAGTTGTTTTTTTTTTTTGTAAAAAGTTTTTTAGACCTGGAACTATGATGGCCTTAATACTTCATAATACGGCCCCTGAAGTCAACATGCCTGTCAGGAAGTGTGAGAAACTTTTTCAAGCCCAACGTATTCTTATGAACAGTAAGTGACACTATAACAACTTAAGTAATTCCGTTCAGAAACTCTTCTTTCCTCTCTCGCTTTGAGTTTATGACTTAGATATTATTTGCTCAGTCCATATAAATAGGATGGTATTTTTCATCACATTTTTAATTTATTCACAGATAGATTGATTATTGAGTGTGGCGTGGAATACGAAATTGTATGCGTGAGTGAGCTCTTTCATGTTCATGCAATAATCTGAATTCATACAAGTGCGTCTGTCGGTATTTTTTATTTTCTATTTTCTATTTGAATTGGAAAACGGGAACGCGCGTACAATATTTGGCAGCTAGGTAACATTTATTATTTATTTATTTAATACTTCAAGCACAGAAATGTACACAGGCGGACTTAATGCCATAGGCATTTTCTATTATTCTATTTTTATTTTTACTATAAATGTTCACATTTTATTTTTAGTTTTACTTAGAAATCTACAAACATAGTTCGATTTCATATGCTACGTTATTCAATACGAAGCAAGTTCTCTGCCATTTATCGAACTTCAAATCCTGACCTAGAAGGAAAACTTAGAAAAAGAGAATTCAATTAAACTTTGTGCCCTATCTAGAACTATACTGAAATTGAACCTTTGAAACTTAAGAAAACTATCACAAGACGACATTTTTATGTAGATCCTAACTAGATTTTGTAATCGTACGAGGTATTTAGCGTAGGTATATCGAGGTATGTAGAGACGGAGAAAATCGTCAATAGTATTTTATAAGATTTTTTTTAATAACTCGATTTATACAAAGATTAACACAAAATATAAGGGTTCCGTTTTTTCCTTTTGAGTTACAGTACGACACAACTTAAATGTAGCATCGGCAAAATTCGTAAAACCGATCACCACCCGAACTGAGTGCGCCTTCAAAATTACCAATCTTTATTAATGCTTTAGGTGAAAATGATCTTTACGCATACGCAATAACTTATAAAGTCATATAGCCAAATACATTCGTAAAATTGAAATAAAAGAACGCAAATTTTCAAATGTATGTTACATCTAAATTGTGTCGGAACCCTAAAACATTTAATTTCTGTAAGGGCGGAACACAATCATGTCATATTTATTAAACAGTGCTGAGTAGATGGGTAGGTACTTTGTATCTTTGTCGACCGCGCGTCACAATTGATTCTAAACATTTTCCGAAGCTTACAGGCTTTTAAAAGGAGTTTACCGAGACCTTAATTGTTCCATGCATTTAAATGTCGAAACGAGTAGAACTCTGTAGTCCCGAGGTTACAGCGTAGGCGGAAAGTGGGGTAATTGAAGCACTAACATTGAAACAATATTCAAATATTTTGTAGAATTGTGGGTTGAAATTTCAGGAATTCCTGATACAATAATTTTCAGGTTATTTATACTAATTGCCGATACAAAAAACTTTAACTACGAGCGTAGACGAGACCTTTTAGAGTTCTGTGGTCAACAAGGAACCCCTTATAATCTCGCCATGTCCGTACGTTTGTCTGCAGCTTAGCTCAGAGACTCTTAATACTAGAATGTGTGTAATTTGGTATTTGTATACGTATACATATTAATCACCCCGACATGGACAGTGTTTTTTTTCTATCATCTCTTTTTTAGATTCAGTGACCCGTTTGCGAAATATTAAGCTATATAGTGCTCATTTTTGTTAAAGTCGCGTGTCACCCCCTAAGCCAGGAAATTAGGATAAAACCGCGTGCAGACTGGCGCGACACGACTCTAAGAAAACTTCACGGTAGAACAATTACCGGCGCACAGTGGGCTGAAAATCGATCTTCATAGACTTAGAGATCAACTTACTAATTTTTTATTTTTTTCAGCAGAAATGGGTTCAGGTATCGTATTTGATCAATTTAAAGCTATTTCAGTTTTTCAATAAACGTTTTTCTTTACTTAATAGCACTTGGTTGAAAAAAATGTATGGGGAAATATGTAAAAAAGGATATATTTCGACTTAGCTACAAGTACCCCTAATTTTCTTTGGCACGATTATATCTCTTATTTTTCTGTATTTTTTTAAATAGCGCATAATGCGCGCAATAGTTAGATTTTAGGAGAAAAAAAATAAGATGTGTTTTTAGAATATAAAAAAGGTTTTAATCTGTTTATAATTGACATTAGTTACTTAAAGGTTATAAATAAATTATATGAACAGAAATGTAAAAGCTACCGGGTAAACATAACAAATATTATGGAAATTAATTAAACATCTTTTAAATTTAATAAAACGAGGATGGTTAAATAAAGAGATCTTATGATCCATTGGCATCTATCGTAATAAGATCGAATGTCCTATTACTAAGATAATTAGATCTCATTAACTAACTACCCCCCTTCCTACATACGTAGTTTTTACGAACCTTAAGCATAAATCGTGTACATTTAATTACTATTTTCAATCGACTTTGTTATTTCAAAGAGTGATAACCTATTTTTCCAAATTGGAACAAGTGAATTTAGTTCATAACCTTGATTTATATATCAATTATAAACACATTAAAACCTTTTTTGTATTTAAAAACACATTTTGTTTTTTCTCCCAAAATCTAACAAGTGCGCGCATTGTGCGCTATGTCAAAAAATGCAGAAAAATACGGGGTATAATCGCGCCCAAGAAAATTAGGGGCACTTATAGCGAAGTCGAAATATATCCTTTTTTACATATTTCTCCATACTTTTTTTTCAACCATGTGCTACAAAGTAAAGAAAAACGTTTATTGAAAAACTGAAATAGCATTAAATCGATTAATATACGATACTTAAATCCATTTCTGCCGAAAAAAATAAAAATAATCTAAATTGATCCCTAAGTCTATGAAGATCGGTTTTCAGCCCACTGTGCGGCGTCGCGTCGCGCGTCGCGCCGCTCCTCTATGTACAAGGCTTATGCTTATGCGTTTTCGTACGAATTTCACTCGTGCGTAAACGTGCGACCATGGTCGTACAAATTGAGTACACTGTACACTGGATACACTTTTTTCCGTCAAATAGAACAAATCCCAACAAGTTCGGATTGTTTTCGGACGTCGTCGGTCGGAACTATACGTACGATAAGTCGCACCAAGTCTGCGCACTTCCTTTGTATTTGGAAGGTTGGGATCGTTACGCACGAGTGAAAACACATCCAAAGTGCGCGCGGCCGTAGGTTAGATTAGGTAAGGATAGGAATTAAGGATATTTCAGGTCCATCCTAAAAAAATATCTTTGTTAGCTTCACGCTTCAATGATTTCCTATCGCTTACAATCTCACCTTATCTTCCCAGATTAAATTAAGCCGGGTATTAGACAATAGGCCCGAACTGTAGTTGACAACCTCATTTAATATGTCTCGAGTACCGAATACATTTGACACACAAACTGACACGGTTTGTGTTTATGAAGTGAGGAGAATGGAGAGCTTAATACAATGAAGACGGGGTACTTCGTGAGTTATGAAGGTCCTGTTCTAATTGCTCGAATTTTACAATTTCACAAGTATTCTGGCACCTAAAGCCCGTGCAATAATAGCGAGCTATATCTCGTCACGACCGGTCGATGTTGCGACGCTGATCAGTCAGTCGATTCTGTAAAAATATTAACGTGAAGCTTAGGTGAAGTGAGCGTGAAGTGAGCTGTCACTGCCACAGAATCGACCGGCAGGATGCTAGGGATTAACACTATTAACAGCTCACTTCACCTAAGTTTCACGGTGATATTTTTACAGAATCGAACGGCTGTTGATCTACTGTTACTATAAACCCGTGTATCAGGTGTACATCTGGCGGTGGTGTCGGGCCACACGCGCTGCGTCAACTGTGTGTCGTGGAACCCGGTGCATCACGACGTGCTCGTGTCGGCCTCCGACGACTATGGAGGCCTATGCCCAGCAGTGGAGTCTTTCGGCAGAAATAATGATGATGATGCTGGTGCCGAGATGAAAAGGTACTCGTTTAGATATGCCCTTGTTAGCGTAGCAAATTACTAATGATGCACCGGAGATTTTTTTTTTGAGACCATTTTCATACTCCGGGAGTTATTTATTTACGCCCAAAGATGCATTAAAATTAGTATTGAATTAAGGAAGTTTGGACGCTCATAACTTCCAAACATTTTTTTTTTGCTCTCGTATAATAATAATGACGAGACAAGTAGATATAATTTTAAATTCACACTGTCAAATAGTGGAAATAACTTCTTACGACGTTAGTATGGAAGAAAGACCGACTAGGGTACCCTTAGCACTCCAATAAACATAATTATGTCCTCAGATATAATAATGTATGTGGTCTCTGTAGCACCATTCGCCTAGCCTTTTCTCAACGGTCTCCATTTCAAATTCTCCCAGATGCAGTGCCGGATTAAGACTACTTGATGCCCTAAGCAATCCACGCCTGTGGGCCCCCCTATCCACTAGTTAACTAGTATCGGTCTTTAAAAACAAATGAATGCACGTAGAGTAGGTATTACAATAAAAACCAAAGGATATTTTTTATTTATTTATTTATATGCGACTTGTGACTTTTACGTGCATTAAATTCGTGGACAGTGATTTTTAAGTTCAACGTTTTAGCATAATCTGCCTGTATATGTCGTGGCGATCTTAGAAATGATCATTTCGTGAAGTGTTCAACCATTTCATGAAATAGAACATCGACCGCTGGATACATCATGATGTTTTCTACCCAGATCATTGAATACTCAATTTTTGACGATATGAACAGTTAAACGCAGGACTACTTCATAATGTAGCCAAACGTTAGTGATCATAAATTGTTAAATAGCTAGATTATCCACGGGTAAAGGTGTTGATGTCGCTTTGTGTTTGTTGTGCATCATGGCGGTGGCATACAAAGTAGAGCAAAACACCCTAACCACACAAAAAAAATCGATGGGCTTTTATTTATATCTAAATATGATATTAAGGAAAGTGACCCACTTGGAAGTAGCTCACTGGCACTACTCGCTTCGCTCGCTCGGCTCGCGCGTGGTTGGTTGCAGTTCTAACCTACCTTAACTCATTTGGTCCGGGTCCGGCCACAAGCAGCGTGCTTTTTTTTTAAACATATTTTAAGTGTTATGTTGCATTTCTCGCCGCTTTTGGCACCCCCACCAAATACCAGCGGCCGCCGAACGTTACTTCCAAGTTGGTCGCAGTTACTTGGCAATTGTTGCTATACCTTAAACCATGGATACCCCACAGACCTACATTAATGATATGTCCAAACGTCGACTGACATATCATTAAATGTTGACGTTTAAACGATATGGTAAATTTTTGCTGGCCATTTCACAAAACACAACCATTTTATGAAATGGTCGAAGTCTCTAGTCGAATCTAGCCACGACATAAATATATTACCTACTGATAAAGCATCGAGGCTGTCCAGCAGCATCGTCATTCTTTTTCTTTTTTTTTTAATTTCAACAACATGCCCCGCCGACAATACGCGAGGATTTTCAAACAGCCTTGCCTTTCATGTGCAAAAATCTTTTCGGTGCTGTTTATGGTGCCCCCCGGGACGTGATGCCCTAAGCAATTGCTTAATTTGCCTAATCCGGCACTGCCCAGATGCAGCTAAATATCAACACTATGAAACGGTACATTTATTCAGTCTCAATATTTTCCTTACACGTTCTTCCACTCGCTAAGGAAGAAATGGCACGCTCTGAAAAGGCGTGACATGAATTAATGGCGAACCCGGTGAAACCCTGTTCACTGGAGCGAAGAGCACATCATCAAGCTCGGGTGACAACATCACATCTCATTAACACCTCGCTAGCTAATTACGGCTCACGCATTTGAACATCACAGTGCACGCACGATAATACTTCCGTTTTGTTTCGACATGTGTAAGCCGGACAGCAACAAATCCTGCGACAGACGGCCTTCAAAGTAAATCTATGCGTGTACGCAAGGCTTGAAGGTGTGCGTAATACAAGGACAGAATCCTACTACCTGTGATTTCTGCGTGCCTAGTACTCCGGGCAACGATCAATATTATTAATGATTATTTTGTAGGAATTGACAAACAACTTGCAGAAAAATTCTTGCCGGATACCAGAACGGATCCTGAGACTGACTTAGGGACAGCTAATACTCAATTAACATCACTTGTTCTCTTGGAACAGATATATATGAAGTGCACTATTTACTCATGAATTTAAAATTAAGTAGTGCATCACAACATTCCAACCATTTTTCTCAAATTAGCTAAGCACGTTGTTCTCTCAATTATTTTTCACTTAGCGATCTTGTGCTTCAGTAAAGGTATCTTTCCTAAACTCTTCTCTTTATCGGCGATAATTGGGAGTATGTGCGGAAGGATACGGAAGTAGGATTATCTAGAGTCGCTTCCTGGCTAAGAACTAATCTACTCATGCTGAATAGCCAGAAGACTATCTACATGTGTTTCTCCCTAACTAATAGAACCCAGCCTGATATAAAGGAGAAACTCGTTTCTGGATTTTTTTTGGTACTTATCTGATCCGTGTAACGGTTAGGCCGTTACACGAATCAGATAAGTACCAAAAAAATTGTCTATTTTGTTAAGTTAACCCATTTAAATCTTAGCCTTAATAATAAATGGCCAAATGTAGAAAATAAGTAGATTTCTATCTTCTTGTTCTAAACAACCTTTGTAAACCGTTACAAGTTACAACACTTATTTCATTTTACGTCGCTAACTTCACAATTGCTAGCATTCTATCAATAGAGCGTGGCCTGATAAGATCGATTTAGTGGAAATGTTGATACTGTTACAATTAAATAATACTCCATTTTCTAGTAGAATTGCTTTTTTTAGGTATTAAAATCAATGTAAAATATAAAATCTGGAATCTTATTGATTTTTAACTTAGCACCATTAAAAAATCATTCAAAATTAATAATCAATAAAAATCGATTACACCACGGATTGCACTAGTGTCAATGTCAACGTCTGTCAATTGTCGTGATTGTAATGTCATAACATAACGGCATTCGCTTTTCGTATTTTTGCGCAAGTGAATGTGTTTGTCTGTATTTCTCGAGATTTATTATTTCTTAAGATCTCTGCTCGAATACTGAACTCCGAAATTGATTGCCTTCTGACTGACCCTCACTTGAACATTGGACACCGTACCCTGCCACCCCTGTCGACCTTTGCTGGAAAACCGGATACTTTATATTGCACTTTTGACGACTGGAGACGACATCATGAGCCTGTGCGTTAATTGCGGAATAGCAACGGACCGCTGCAATATAATAGGAAGGCGAAGATTGGAAGATGGAAATATTCTTTCAATTGTACAGGAATGGGCCGCGCCTCAAACGGTTAGTACCTATTTATCCGATATTTCTTTAACGTAGGTAACATTTTTGTACTATGGAATTACTTAATGTAGGTAATCAAACTAAATAGTGTTATCGCTTATGTTCAGTTATCTGGTGATAGTTGTGTTTTATAAAATGATACCAGAATCTGCAGCAAATTAATATTCGAAGATATGTGACATCACCAATCCGGACTGAACCTGGATAGTTAATAACAACCTATTCCCTCTCAGAGAGAAGGCCTGTATCCCTGTAGTGGGAATGTAATAAGGTTGCTTATGTGTACCCAAATTTCCCACTCCGATGTTTATTGCTTAATGCTAGTGTTAGACCAAATCGTCAAATGATAAATGTTTGCTTCAGGTAAATGAAAATGACTATATCTGCCAAGCTTGCTGGAATCATGCCAATATTGTTTATCTTGATGGAAATAGACCAGAAGAGGGTAAACAGACACCTACTGGACACCAACGAGTATGTATTCACTGTGGACGTTCTCTTCTGAGAAGAGTTCGTTGCCATCAACTTAAGACTGGTACAGTGCAAGAACGCAGAATACATGATGTTATAAGAGAATGGATCCTACCACGCTCGGTCAGTATATTAAGTACTTTTATTCATGGTATATTAATAAAGTTCTTTAGTGTTGTTTAGATAACAAGGGCATTAAAAAATGCCATTTGGTATGCTAAAACATTTAAGTGAATTAAAATGATGGTCTGATAATGGTCAAGGTCAGCATCAGGATTTCTCATTTGCAGGATTTCTTTACATCAGCCTTTTTCAAAGTAGGCAATAACACATTACACAGCTCTGGTGTAAAGGCACCCTTTAATGTAGATAAATTATTTTCAGGTGGGTGGTTCAAGTGTTGTCTGTCACTCTTGTTGGGTGCGAGCAAACAAAGCATCCCGGCATTTCCATTCTGGCCCCTCAGCATCTTCATCAATTGTCAATGAGCCAAATAGTCAAGACATTCCTCATTTAGAAGAACCTTCAACAAAGCAAGAAACTTATGCTGCACCAAGGGCACCTTCTGTTGGAACTATTATTGTTTTACCTGATTATTATAGAGCTGTTGAAACTGAAAGTAGATGTTTTGTGGAAGGATGTCGGAGACATGAAAGAAATCGAATAACAATTACAATGCGAAAACAGTTACTTAAAATGTATAACTATTATGTACCTCCAAATAATCGCCTTTGTGATACCCATTTAACATGCACATCATGGGACTTTCTCAATGATATTAGAGATAAAATCATCAACACATTTAATGCAAATCAAATTCAAGATATATTTTCATTAAAAGAGTCTGATTCAAAGTTTTTGGATTTTGAAAATGCTGAGTCTATTGAAGACCATATTTTTTACCATTGGGTTGGTTTTAACAAAGAGCAATTCAGACAGATATTGAATGAAGTGCCTCAGTTTCTGAACTTTAAAAGGGGGTGTACTATATTAGCTGCTTATTTAATTAAACTGAGGACCGGGATCTCAGATGATCGATTGTCAACACTTCTGCAAATTCCTAAAACTACTTTAGGTACTCTACTGGGTAAAGCTAGAAGTTTCTTGTATGATCATTTTGTGCCCAATCAATTGGGACTTAATCATATTAATAGCAGCAAATAATTGAAAGGAATCTTCTTATTCCAAATTAATTGTTTGGTAACCACAATGGTGAAGTAAAACCTTTAGTTGTTTTAGATGGCACTTACGTGTATGTGAAAAAAATGACAAATTATAAGTACCAAAAAAAGACACAGTTTGCAGTGGTCATGGCTGATTAAATTTTTGAATTGTTCTTTGTTTTAAATTTTTATTATGGATGCTTCTAACGTGCACGTCTTCTTCATTGTTCTCACATGCATAATTTCAACAAAAATTATGTAACCAATTTTTTGTAACAATCTTTTATTTATTTAAAAGAGTGCGTGGAGTTTCTTGCCCGTTCTTCTCCATAGGTACCTACTACTTCCAATATTATTTATTGCACCTGTTGGCAAAAGAACGGATGGTTGCTGTGCCCACACCATTATGGATGAAACGAAAAAGCGACAGTAAAAAGAGACGGACTCATAAATTCATAAGATTTAACGTGGGAGGAAATGAGATAGGAAGCATTATACGAGTACAGTGTTTCTTATATTCGTGGTTCTCTTTGTGCTCTGCTTCGTACCCCCTCCACTCGTGTTTACCAAGGCAAATTTTTGAAGGTTACACTTCTACCACATGTGAATAGGGATGATGCCTGGGTAAAAAAAACTCAATTCTAATTAGTCCGTCAGTCAGATAATAAAAAAAAATTAGACACGTATTTTTTGCTTTATCATATTAACAAAAAAATACTTAGATAAAACGCATTTTAAGTTGGGGAGTGGGGGTCGCTACGTCACTAGTACGTATAAAATCTACATACTCGTGACGTCATGGCACATTTTACCTCAATGTATTGCCCTAATCTTTTACGTAAAAAAAGAAAAAGTACGTGTCCAATATTTTTTTATAATCTCAAAGACGGACTAAAAAAAAATGTTGTCATCATTTCAGCACGTAAGTAGCATTGCACACATGTTTTTTTATTTTTATTATTCAACCTAATTACAGCTGACGGATTCATCATCATTTCAGCCGAAACACGTCCACTGCTGGACATAGGCCTCCAACAAAGGGGGGGGTTTGCCATAATCGCCACGCTTGGCAGGCCATTCTCTAGCCAGCATAGCCTAGTCTCTAGCTAGCATTCTTTAGTCGCCTTTTACGACACCCACGGGAAGAAATGGGATGGTACTATTCTTTACGTCCGGCACCACACGGAACAAGTGACCGGATCTCATGCCGGGGGTTTCGAAAAAAGCGGTTTATTTATTGAAAAGGTTAAGCGAAGCAGTATGAGGTTCAAGTTCCTAGAAAAGAAAACGATTCTAATACTGTGCTCAGCAATCAATTTGCTAATTATGGCGATAGTGGCTATAATTATGTAAAACATATGGATTCGTGACCAAAAACTGAAACCTGCAACCTTGGTCATCACATGACACTCATCGTAGAAACAATCGTAAAATGGAACACAATTAAAAATGCCATTGAAGAAGCCATTCAATAGATAGGACCTGCAGCGACGCCTTACCCCGTGGCTACGACCTACACGCTCAAGCAACTCGCGTCTTGCGACAGCGATGACGAACAAATGAAAGAAGTTGTTTACAGCATGCTCAGAGTAATCAGCATGCTGCGAGTCACCGAGACGTGTCTTGCGGAGCGACGACGACGGTCGGAAACAAGTAACGCGCGACCTTTTTGAGGGTTCCCTAGTACAAGGAACCCTTATAGTTTCGCCATGTCCGTCTGTCTGTCTGTCCGTCTATCTGTCCGCGGGTTAGCTCAGAGACGATTAGTACTAGAAAGCTGTAATTTGGCATATGTATACATATTAATCATCGACAAAGTGGTAAAATAAAATCAAGAAAAATATAATTTTTTAGGGCACCTCACCTACACGTAATTTGTTTTTCTCCTCTACCCCATGTTGTGGGGTATCGTTAGAAAGGTCGTTCAAAAATATTGCGAGTTTGTGGAAACTATTTTTAGATTCAGGGATCCGTTTCCGAAATATTAAGCTTATAACTGAATTTTTTTGTTAGAGTCGAGTGTGTGTGTCCCTGCCAGCTAAATGGTTGTAGTTGGATTTGTAAAAAAAATCACAGCAGTAGTATATATAACGAAATTAAAAGGAAAACTATCAGAGCTAAGTTGGCTGTACAGGTTAACGAGTAAAAATCAACCAACTTAAATTTGCGGTTTGAAAAACATGATCTCCCATACATTCCGTATGGGAGAACATGTTTTTCAACTACAATGTTAAGTTTGTTCTTGGGATAAATTCATCCCACCTACGGAACCCTTCATTGTGCGTGCTTCATGCGACATGCACTTGGCCGGTTTTGAACTTTCCTGTGACTGCCTCAATAAATTAAGGCCTCCTGCCTGGGCATAAAATTTAGAAAATACACGCTAAGGGCACCCCCTGAGGGGTACGGACCTCGGCTTAGGGCGTCGCTGGGGGGGACAGCATGGGACAGGCTGGATCCGATTAAAAAGGAAACACGTGACGTGCGAGCGACTGTCTCGTTCATTTTGTTCAGTGAAACGAAACGCGTGGTCGCGCCGAAAGAGGGCGCCTTCCGGTTTTCCGAACAAATATATGACATATTGAACGCGACGCTCGTGTATTTGCGCGACCGATCATTTTGGTTAGGATGTAGGGTAAGCATAAAATCCTAAGCGTTTTGACCCTAAATTAGACTGTCGTCTTAATAAAATGATAGATACATATATGAAATCAGTTAATTCAGACCGCTTATCTATTGAACCATAACGGTAACTCTTCCAAAATTTGTAATTCAGCAGATCAGAATCACAATTATTTAGTGTAGCGCAGTAAAATATTCTAACGTGTTTCCATATCCGCCGCGCAATGCGGCAGTGCTGTGTTGATTGGGACTGAATATTTTAGCTCGACAACTTTTACTTAAGGTGAGAACTCGATGTTGATCCAAGATGGAGAGGGTTCTATTTCTTGTGGATTATTTATTCGGTGTTGCCAAGTAATTGATTGGTGTTGGTGCAGTCCAAACTCCGATTTATGTTTAGTTTTTGCATTGTATTTACGCCATTTATTTTGAGAATTTCAACTATGTCGTTTCTGATGTTACGCTGTAAGAATACTTTTCTCAATGTATGTCATTCTGAGTAGGTATCTTTCTTTTTTTTTTAGTTCTCCTTTCAAATGAGAGTGATTTATCTTGAGTCAAGTTCAAGGATAAGTTAGTGTAGGTAATGTTTATACATATTTTCCATTCAAAAAGTTAAAAATTCCATATAAACGGCGCCTCCGGCTCTAAAAAAAACACGGGGTAGGGCACACCACGGGTACCACGTGGAGTCGCGATTGTCAAATTCGATTTTAGTTGTTATTAAAATTTAAATTTAGAGATTTATTTTTGCAGAATAGCTTTAAAATTCTCATAGCCAAAAGTAAAGAATTTTAGTGATAGTTTAGTTGGGTGTACAAGAGAATCGGCGCCATTGTCCACTTGTGGTACAATACGGACTGATTATAATAGTATTAAAACAATTTCCCCGCCACATTGTCACAACATTATTTACTGTAGGCAACAAATCAATTTGTTCACATTCTCTGAAAGGCGGTATTCTACCGAAGAAATGTAATAAAGAGCGCGTTTTACGGGAGACTAAGTTATGAGAGCCTTATTGATGTTATATCACTTATATCTACTGAAACTTATGTGAAGATACGAATAGCTAGATACTATGTGGCGTCTGCGATCCATACGGATGCGCGGAGATGGGATTTAGAGAATGTAGTTAAGTGAGTTGAGATTTCAAGTACCTAAGTTACGTTTTCAGCGTTGTTCTCATTGTTTCAATATAACTTTCAGTTAATAAGAGTTACAAAAGTTAGATCTACTTGTTGTTTCTTAATGTACGTCGGTTCGTTTGTCATTCGATTCAACCATTCAACTCTGACGACAGAAACTAACTTTTATGATTTGCTTTCCTCACAATAGCAAAAGAATGTTTAAATTGGCAACTTTCACCCACAAAATTACAAAATACTTAATGCTCAAAATACACCTGTCTTAGTAACACCTTACTTCGGGGAAATATACGATTCTACAGTGACAACACCGGCTGAAAATAATAACAGTCAGAAACTGTTAGTTAAATATAGAGAAGCTTTCACAGAATTAAGTCCTAGTAAAGACATCTCAATTGTCACTCAATTCCACTATTTTCCATTTCACCATTTAGTCATGAAAGCGGCTTTAAACCTCCCACAAAAACCTTTTATAGTTATTATACAGTTTGCATTATTAAACGAAAACCATTTATTATTTTACGAATAGCACTTTGTGCGAGAATATTAAAATAGCGTCATTTAGTTGTGGCTTGGCCTTTAATTCGATGAAAGTTATCTGTGTTACTGAAAATAATATTGAGAACCATTTAAGAAGCTTATTATTTCTTTGTACATGGCTGCAATGTTCCTGCTAACATTTAATTTAATTAATATAATTACATATTTGCTAAATTCTAAATTGTCAATCTATTTGTCAATGGAATTTAGTTATTTGTTTCAGGTTTTAAGTAACAAACATCCATACATCCATCCATACTCACAAACTTTCGCGTTTATAAAATTAGTAGGATTGAAAATTAATTGTTACTAACAAAACTTTTATATAAAAGTTTTCTATTCTATGCTATCCCATTTTGTTTGGTCACCCTGTTAGTTTTCACAGGAGTAGACAGAGCCATACTAATTCATTAAGAAGCATTTCGTTGAGATGATGCATAAAAGTTTTCATTTAAACCTTCGAATCACGCTAAGCCACACCAACCACAGCACGTGCAACGCTGACACTTGAAAATGAATTAAACAGAAAATCTAAATTATATTTAAGCTCACATTTCTACGTGGAAGTGCACTTCGAAGCCACATAGTGGTTTAATAGTCACAGTATCAAGTCCCCTGCAAGGAAGTCCATCGTAACTAATTTTTCGTAACTTTACAGGAGAGCGCGTCAAAGATTTAAAAAGTTCTTATTAATTCCTATTAAGTTCTTATGCCAAACAACTTTGAAAGATTCAACAAGGGAAAATCTACACCTTTTTTATAATTAATGTTATTAATTATGATTACTTTAAAACTTTTTGTGAGTGTTGTGCAACGAAATTTCACGACATAACTTTATAAATTACATTGGAACTCAGACATACAATTCAAGTTTGTATTAATGTTTACTTTATGCTATTTTTTTTTAAGTCTCACATTATTTTTATGTGTTTTGGCGTTTGCATGGCAAGTAATAGGTGAGTGATTGAAACTAAATACATACCTTTTTATTATCTTCAGTAGATTTAAAAAAAAAAACCACTCGTCAAAATCGTAAGGATAATCAACGCATTTTCTTTATTACTAAAACTATGTAACTTAACCGACTAAGTCCCGCAAAAAATGCGCGCGAACATAATTAAAAACAAAGTTACGATGTTTTTCCTTCCAGATGTCGAAGTGCGGTTGCACTAGGTAAGCTTATCGCGTGCTCACAACGCACACTTTCGCTGAACATAACAATTTGCATTCAACGATGGAAAAACTGATTCAATCTACATATTTTTATATCCGAAACAACGTGCAAAAAGGTGAAGCGCTCCAATTATTGGTTATTGGTAACGCATGTAAAAAAGACTTCGCATTATTGTACTGAACTCTAAATAAAATTACCGAATATTTTACGTGTGCAGAAGGCATTACATAAATTGGTTGGTTATTCCATTATCGAATCTTTTCGATAACTTACTCATTATTGACTAAGGAATATTCGCCATAGGGTTTGTGTACCTGTGCGTATTAGGACAGGTTATTCTGCCCTCATTTCTTCATAATTTATTCGATTTTCTATTCCACTAAGGAAAATGCAATCAATTTACCATCCATACAAGAAATTAAACTAGGTTAAATTACCTTTCATTCATTAGAAACACGTTCCATTTTTGGATCGTATTCTAAAATAATATTAAATACAATAACAAATCCAGTTCTCAATGAAAAATTAATTACCTTTTCCTTTCAAATGTTTCAATTAAGTCTTACTACGAAAACACTTTTCTAAGGTGACTTTGCAACTGTAGGTAATAAATAATCTATTTTTGTAACAAACCGTTGTAGAGAAAAGATTAATTTCCTTCTACCACCAGAATTAATTTCGGCCTCTTGTATTAAATACGTGGGTATTGTAAATGTAATTATGATGATTAAAGCAAGTTTGTTGGATAAGTACCTACCTAATATCCAGTTGATGGTTTTTGTAGATTTTTCTACTACTGTTTTATCGCTTACTAGGTAAAAGGTAGGTCAATTAATTAGTTACCAACCAGCATAGATGTTGTGCCGACGTTAGAATCTATCCTTGACCTATAAAAGCGGGCGAAGCCGCGGGCAAAAGCTAGTGCTTTTGCCCGCGGCTTCGCCCGCTTGGAGGTCGGAAATAACCCCACGAGAACGTAATACCGGGATAAAAAGTGATTCAGTTGTTATCCAGGCTATAAACTATCTGTATGCCAAATTTCATCCAAATCCGTTCAGCCGTTTTTACGTGATGAAGTAAAAAACTAATCAAATCTTAAAATATTAGTAGGATCATTCAAAATTACCTAGTACTTATTGTAAAAGACTTCTGATGAATCGGGATAAGACCTAGAGGAGCAAAGTGTAAGAGAAAATAAGGAAGGGTGGCCAGCAGTTCCTTTAACAGAGGGAGAAGCAGTTAATTATCCAAAATAACCCAATACAATTCACAATTACCTGCCCTTTTCTCTTATTTTATGAGTTTCCATCTCTCATTACCGTGAACGCAATTTAATTTCGCATTCAAATTGACTCAAAGGCACATAATAAAACGCTGTTGTAACCATTAATTACCTCATCTAACAAATTGTTACTGACGTTGTTGGGCTTGCCAGCGCAAAATACTAATCACCCGCCCGTAAAAATGTGTTGCCAATTTAATAATTGCGTCATCAATTTGTGGAACGAGAAAAAGCTTTCAACTTAATTAAACACTAGTGTCTCAAACCTAGATAATAAAGTTTTGTTCTAGGAATTAAATCTAAGTGTAGGTGAGCTGTTCTACTATGTTTTCTTAGCATTTAAGATTATAATGGTTTCTTAACTTAACTATTCAAAGCTTTGTAGTCCCGTTTTTCTCAAGACTAATAGGTAAGAGCGGCTAGCTATCATTCGTTCCCCAAGAGTACCTACCTATTACAGGTGACTGGGCACAGTTACTTAACACGTAAAAGGTAGGTCAATTAATTAGTTACCAACCAGCATAGATATTGTGCCGACGTTAGAATCTATCCTTGACCTATAAAACCATTCCTAAAATAGCACCGGAAAACGTAAAAAAGCTATTAAAAATGATATATAACTAAATTACATATATTTTGCAAAAAGTCTATACCTACTCGTACTTAATCCTATATAAAGCCATACATAATAAAGCACCACTTATGAAAGAACTCTCAAATGTGAATCATTTATTACTCCACGATGTTGTTTATTCATCAGGCTAATCTAAATATTTGCTGAAGTACGTACGTCATATTCACGGTAAGTAGCACCTCATCGTTTTAATAACAAACATAGCTCGGGATATTACTTCACAAAAACATGCCTAAGGCCCCGTTCACAGACTCGAGCGTTGCGACTGGCGACGCGCCTTGTAACAATCAGCACGCGCGCGCCGATCCCGTGTCGCGGTGACTCGTGGCATGCTGTAAACAATTTCTTTCTTTTGTTTTTTCCGAAGTCGCTGTGGCAAGACGTGTGTCGCTTGAGCGTGTGCCCGTGGCCACGGAGTAATACCGTCTCAGTACCTACTCCCTAATATGATGCAAATTCTTCTCAACTTCCATACCGAAGCAGTTTCTAAGCTGAGGATTTAAAACACGAATAAATTTACCTACTTGATTGTTCTATGTGCTGTTTACGTGATAGATTATATAAATGGTAATTAAGCTTATTTGTACGTAAAGTCGTCGGTGGTAAAACTTTGACCTTGAGCTGGCGTAGCTTAGTAAGTACAGAGTTTCAATAGAATGAGAGGCCAGCTTACACTGGTTTGTTACTACTAACGTGTACTGTATCTATTGTGTTAAGCATAGAGATAGGCACCTTTTTTTTCGGGTGGGAAATTATCAAATAACTTCTCCCGCTCTGGTCGGAGCGGGAGGGCGTGTCAGACTCTTACTGACTAAAACCCACCCGTGTTCCTTCAGTTAGTACATTGCCAGGGGCCACGGTATCCTTTTCGGACTTCCCCGCGACCCCGGCAGGCAAGAGATAGACACCTGGGACGTGCTTCGTGGCACATGAAAGGCTCTAGTTCATAATACTGGAATATCTTATACTACACAATCCGCCACCTGTCTGAAACGAAAGATGAAGAAGATTAGGACGTGAAATAAAAAGCAAGGCACTGTATAAAAATATATTATTATAATTAACTACCAGTGTATCAATGAAAAGTGCTCGAACATTTTGTTGCTCAAAGAGCACCTTCGTTCATACCCGTGTCAACGGCAGAGGCGACTGCAGCCGTCGTCAACACTCATTGATAGCTGCAGTTTCCTCTGCCGTTGACGCGTGCTGCTCGTGCGTATGACTTTTACAGGAACCGCGGCAAGGTTGGTAGGTACTCGTGTTGTTAATTCAGGATGATTTCTTGGCACAATTTCATCAACATTACCTATATTTACATAATCAGACTATAATAATGATTATTTAACAGTATAATTGACATCCAAGGATGTCACATACGGTGTATTAAGGAAGATTACAAGCCACGAAACGTAAACTCGGTATAATTTGGTAACTAACATGTTTCACGGAACAGCCTTTTAATTAGCTGAGAAGGACATGAACTATGTTGTTTCCGACTTCTGTCGGTCGATTCTGTAAATATATTAACGTGAAGCATAGGGAAGTGAGCGTGAAGTGAGCTGTCACTGCCACAGAATCGACCGGCAGGATGCTAGGGATTAACACTATTGACAGCTCACTTCACGCTCACTTCACCTAAGTTTCACGGTGATATTTTTACAGAATCGAACGGCAGGAAACATACGGCAGAGCAAAATTAATACAACCTTTGTGTAGTTTCGTAGAGTAGCAAAGTTTTTAGAAAAGTCTTTGCGACGCCCGAAGAAGCATAGAGATTTGTAGAGCGAATTGAAATCTAGGAAATACAGAAAAACAAAAATAATAAAATTCATAACACTTCCATTTTCTATGCCTTTTTACTAAGCAAAATTCAAATACAGATCCGGGAAACAGACAATCAGGGTTTCGATTTTGAGACCGTGGCCCCTGGCAACGTACAGGCAACTAAAGGAACACGGGTGGGTTTTAGTCAGTAAGAGTCTGACACGCCCTCCCGCTCCGCCCGGAGCATGAGAAGTTATTTTATAATTTCCCACACACACAAAAAAAAGGCTTGCGATTTTCGTGGTAAAAAATACTCTTGCCTTTCACAGCCTTCATCTTTCATTTAATATGACCATTGTTTAACTTTGAATAATTGCCACAAAACAACGACCACTGCAACAATGTAACTGTACTGTACTCGTAGTATCAGCCATCAGTTGAAGTCAAATTGTACAAAAACAAAGAAATTATAAAACGTTAAGTATATGAAATGGACTTTATACGCATGCGTCTTAAGATCGATTGTATCCCTTATCATCATTATCATTCATAGCCGAAAGACGTCCACTGCTGGACATAGGCTTCCACCAAGCACCGCCACTTCGACTGGTTCTCTGCTTCCCGCATCCAGCGGATTCCTGCGGCCTTCACAAGGTCTTCGGTCCACCTTGTGGGGGGCTTCCAGCGCTACATCTTCCGGTACGCGTAATTCATAATATCAACATTTTAAATAAGCCCGCCTCTATTTCCTTCTCATATTTCTCCATAAGCCGTTCATTTGTTTAATGCACTAATTGATTGGCAAACAGATACGGTCAGCAAGTCTACCTCATAATGCCGTAATGGCGCACAGCCGCAATTTATGAACGGAATAAATCAACCACGATTAGATAGGTTCTGCTACCTTAGTGCAAAGATTTATTTCACCCATTAAAATTTTTAAAGACTAGTTTTCATGAAATATGGTCTCGATTCTAATTTATAGTTCTTACTTGAACATAATTGGAAAGAAAATTGGTTGAGTAGGGTAGGTACAGCTATCGCTAGTTGTCCTACATTGTGATATGTACTGTCGAACAAAGAGTTTGGTATACAGGCAAAACTATTTAACTTTCCACAACTACTGCCAATATTTATTTTAATTATACACACATAATTTACAAGAAGCATGTAAAAGACTCGACCACTCAACATTGTTTAAAAGTAGTTTAGCTCCCTGTACCTATTACCAATCTTTTTGCTCAACTGAACGTACTTAAATTGTTGTTCAAACGCCAGAATACGAACTCAATATTATGCTAGCAAAAGTGCTAGCATTATATTGAGTTCGTATTCTGGTATAAAAATATGATTTACGACATTTTTTTTTCACATGCAGGAGATCGTAAAGACCTCACATAAAAGTAAGAGGCGTCTGTTTAATTATTTTTTCCACATTTGGAAGTAATTATCACACGTATAATTTGAAATGTATTCGCATAATAAACAAACAGAAAACAAGAAGGTACTTACTCATATTCAGAATTAAATGTTTGTGATTTTCCAACATTCCTTTGACAAAATATTCTTTGTGTATGAGTTAAAATATCATGTGTTGAGATTTAGCAAATAAAACAAGTGGAAATAACGATAAATCTAACCTTTACACAGTAGACAGTACAATGCAAAGAGCTGTACAAATCCACTGTATATATATTACAATGTGTATCACCACAATTTTCTACGAAAACCCGTCATCCTGTTATTCTTTCATCTCACACACCGGTATGAAAAAGTAATATCCAAACGAACATTGTAACAAAAACAGTTTTTTTTTTCACTCATATTTAAACCTAACAAAAAGTAACTTTCTAATAGGTATGAGGAAAATGAAATACTTAATGAGTAATTAAGGTGTTGTATTTCCACATGACGCTAAACTATCAAAGCGTTCAAAACTATTAAAGGGTTGAAGAGTTTTGGAGGACATGGTCACATAAGTAGGTACTCTCAAATAGATCAATCAGCCTACTTTGGTATCCGAAACCCAAGCGTCCTTGAAAATTAATGGTGTTTGAAACTTTCTACATTACTCGTGTTGGCCTATTAGGAATTAATAACTGACACTAAATGCGTATATAAACAAATTTGTTATATTATGTGTTCCCCGTATTCACTAGGAAACAAAGTTGCATAACATTGTTTCAACGATATGTTTTCGTGTTACGGGGACCGTAAGTTTATTGCAATACAAAGTTGCGGAACATTGTTTGTCGTGTAGCTTAAGTTTATTTTTACGCAAGTCAGTCATAATTAATATTTCACATCGGTGTCGAGTCGACGATGAAGTACCTGGGACTCGTCCTCGACAGCCGGTGGAACTTCGTGGAGCACTTCCGACGTTTGGCTCCCAAACTGGATAGGGCTGGGGCTGCTTTGAAGCGGCTCCTGCCCAACCTGGCGGGTCCAAACGCCTCCTGCCGGAGGCTTTACGCGGGGGTCGTGCGGTCCATGGCCCTTTACGGGGCACCGGTGTGGGCGCGTTCATTGAGGCTGCGACCGGCCCGGCGGTTGAACGCGTCCCAAAGGGTCATGGCCATCAGGCTGGTCCGGGGATACCGCACGGTCTCCCGTGAGGCGGCGAGCCTCCTTGCCGGACTACCGCCATGGGATCTGGAGGCGAAAGTCCTCGCGCACATGTGGGAGTTGCGCGAGGAGGCGAAACGCCGGGGTGTAACTCCGCTGCCGCGAGAAATCACGGCACAGCGGACAGAGCTCCGGCGGGATCTCATGGCGGCATGGAGTGTGCGATTGTCGCAACCCAGCGCTGGGCACGCCACAATTGCGGCGATAAGTCCCCTCTTTGAGGAGTGGCTTGAGAGGCGCCATGGCGTCCTCACCTTCCGCCTGACGCAGGTCCTCACCGGACACGGTTGTTTCGGGAGGTTCCTGTTCCGCGTAAGGCGGGAGGAAACGCCCGGGTGTCACCACTGTGTGGATCGCCCGGAGGACACGGTGGAGCATACGGTGGAGGTCTGCCCGGCTTGGGCGGAGCACCGCCGTGTCCTCACGGAGGCGATCGGCGGCGGCGATCTCTCGCGTCCGGCCCTGGTTCAGGCCATGGTTCGGAGCGAGAGTGCATGGGAGGCCGTCACCTCCTTCTGCGAAGTAGTTATGCTCGCGAAGGAGGAGGCGGAGCGCGCGAGGGAGATGCAAGCTGCACGCCCTCGCGGCCCTAGTCGCCGCAGGAGACGCCCCGGGCGTCGGGAGTCGAGAGCCGACTTCCGGCCACCGTAGGCGCGGGCTTGCGGACGGTGAGCAATGGGCAGCTCGCCGTCCGATAAGGACCAGGCCCGTGTCGACGGCGCGTTGTGTTCCACGCGCGCCTCAAAGAGATGTCAGCACCAACCGACGGGGTCGAAAGACCAATGCCTGCTGGGGTTGCGGGTTTGTCCGAAAGGGATAACGCGGCCCCGGCACACAGGCAACGGAAGGAACACGGGTGGGTTTTAGTCAGTAAAAGTCTGACACACCCTCTCGCTCTGCCCAGAGCGGGAGAAGTCATTTGATGATTTCCCATCCAAAAAAAAAAAAAAAAAAAAAAAGTCATAATTAATATGTTACATTATCCTGTCTATCTGTCTGTTGGTTCGCCTATTACACAAAAAACACTTTTCCGATTTACAAGATTTTGTTTTAATTTACAGGTATGTTTCCTCGCCGGATTTTGAATGTTAATCCACTCAAGCAGAACTGGAGAACAGCTACTAATCTGAGGAAGAAAATGTGATTAATGATAAGATGCGGATGGACTTGTTTAGGGCTCATCAAGAATGACTAATTATGGTAATGCTGGGTAATCTATACAATTATTATAAATTCGCTTTTCGTGTCTGTCTGTGTGACCGCGTTGTTAAAGAATTAATTTTGGATGGATTATGCGTAAAATACATTAATATTAAACTTACATAAAATAAAGTCGGTCTGCTAGTTCTGTATACTTTCATGTCTTTCTAATTATGTCAGTAAAAAATAAAGAAAACAACATTTTCATTATTTTATTATTTTCCCGGTCCCAATTAGTAAAAACATGACAAAGCGAGTTCCATATTTGAATTAAAGTTCTACATTTCAAAAGAAAACATGATAACTTTTTCTTACAAAGGTTGTTCACCCCTCATGTCCTTCACCTCTGTGTCTTGATATCAATAGGGTTGCCTCGTCATAAGATTACTTTAATCCGTCTCCATTTCATTTGCTGACCCTACTCACCCGGGGTTCCGTTGACAAGATTGCACGGACGACTATCGCCAGATACGGACATCATCTAATCTGGGCTAGTAGGTTAAATCTGACAATGAATGGCATCGGTTAAGATTAGACTGATCAGTTAGTTTCGGTATTCAGGATCTAATTTGTTTTTTTTTTTTCCGGTAATGAATGGCAAGCATCTCTTTTTGCTGCTATTTACTATTATACTTCGTCAAAACCCAGGTTATGTTCAACGAACACGTCACTCAAGGACCGACTGCTGTCAATGGCGGTGCTCTAGAAGTTGTTTGAGAATACGTTTACCTCGGGTAAACTCTGCAGTTTGGTAAGAATAATTTTAACAGAAGAATTCAGCTGGGCTGGGCAACGTTTGGGAAGCTTCGTCGAATCTTCTCGTCGCGTATTCCACAGAGCGTTTAAGTTTAAGTTTAATTAGTGCATAGCCGAAACGTGGACACTCACGGTACAGCTAGTCCAAAAATTCAAGGTCACTCAGCGAGCCATGGAACGGCCTATGCTTGGAGTCTCTCTGAGGGATCAAGTCTGGAACGTGGTGATCCGGCAGAGAACTAAAGTTGTCGACATGGCAGAAGTGGCAATGGGCCGGCCATATTTAGTCATAAAACCGATGACCGTTGGGGTAGACGTGTTCTTTCGTGGGGACCGCGAATCGGCAAACATAAGGAAGGACGCCCTCAGGCTAGGTGGAGAGACTATCTACGCAGGGTGACTGGTAGCAGCTGGATGAGAGTTGCCGAGAATCGAGCTGAATGGCGTGCAGTCTAGTAGTGGACTGCTGTAGGCTGATGATGATAGGCTTCGGTATGGGTATATTATTGTAGGGAAACAGAAACGGAACAGGTAAGCGGAAGACTCTTTATCAGTTTTTTATAGTGTACTAAACGTGATGCTTCAGTACTTATGATATTTTGCTCTTATAAAGGATAACAGCAAGATATACTAATTTGTATTATAAGACTGTTGCTATAGTTACAAAAGTTACCAAAATCTGTGAAAAATAGTAAGTACTTAATATCATGGCAGCATGGAATTAGTAAGTACCTACTATCATGGCAGCATGAAATTAGTAAGTACCTACTATCATGGCAGCATGGAAATAGTAAGTACCTACTATCATGGCAGCATGGAATTAGTAAATACCTACTATCATGGCACCGTGGAAATAGTAAGTACCTACTATCATGGCAGTATGGAATTAGTATGAACTATCATAGCAGCATGGAATTAGTATGTACTATACATGGAATTAATATGAACTATCCGATACTATTAAATGAGCACTCTCTATTTTCACCCGAGCAGAGCTCGGTCGACCAGGCAGTCTAGATAAAAGGAACATCATCTCCCTAACCCACTAAAGCGGATTACTACAAGACGCGGTGTATCACATGTGTCCCATATTCATGCGTTATGAGATTGGATACTAACTTGCATGATATTACCTGAGATTGCAGACATCTTAGAACATGCATTGAGCGACGAATCTTGGCACTGTATTACACGGTACAGTGCGCATCAAAGGTAGTCAAACATATTCTCTCCTTATTGGAAAACTTGGTTTAACACCGGGGATCTGAAAAGCTTATCAACACAATTTGATCGGAGACTGATTAACTCGTAATGACTGACTAAAAATAACAAATACCTTGGTAAGTTTAGCAGTCTGTTATCTATGTATTGATCAGCCTTTCAGAAATCAGATGTTAATAAACCTAGCCTAGTAGCAGCTTATTTTTGTGATTGCTTTGATTTAATTTAAAAAATGTATTACTAATATCGCAATAGAATATCCACTGTGGCAACACTGTCAAAGTACAAATTATTATTATTATAACAAACTTTGAAATGAATTTTCATTATGGCAACTGCATGTATTATTGTTTTGTTGTTTTTTTATTTATTGATTGAATACCTACGAGGCTATTAGCTAGTTTTGTATGTATGTATTTTATGTGTTTTTATCTTTGAATTTATTTATTTAACGTTTATTTTTACGTTTTTTTTTTTGCAGAATAAACAAATTTTCTTTCTTTTTCTTTTCTTTTTTCTTTTATTTTACTTTGGCAACACTCAGAAATAACTGTTATGATAATATCGTTATTTCTGGGTGGGGCACAAGTAATTTTAAATGGTAAAATGTAGTACAGAGTCAGTCGTCGTTTGATTGTGAAATAGCACAGTTGTGTGGATTAGCAAGAAAAGAGTGTTTTCTTCACACTATAATGTTCCCACTGCTGGGTCACAGGCTTGCAGGCTGTAATGTACCACGCGGGCCCAGTGCGGGTTGGTAGATGTCACATGTCTTTGAATTTTTGGTTCTAGGACATGCCGGTTTCCTCACGATGTTTTCCTTCGCCGGTTTGAGAGCAGTGGTGATGAAATTATTTACACAAAGTAAAGCGCCTGCCTGGGTTCAAACACACGAGCTACTTCCGTAAGTCGGGACAGTTACCACTGGGACACCTCTACTTTCAAGACTACACTGTTGACCTAAACCAAGGCAACCATTAAACTACGGTTTGTAATAAAATGGTTTACTTTGAAGTGGCAGTGTTTAAGCTTTTTTATCTGTGATGTGATAGATTTAAAAATAGATAATATTTTATCCATGATAACAATAAGAAAGCAATCGCTTGTCTGCGATTACGATGATAGACTCGACTACAAAGTACAACGTGCTATATTCCCTCACATTGCTCCGGGAGTCGGTGTTCGTATCGTCTTCCTAAATTCACCTTTCTATTTCCAAATAACCGATAGGAAATATCTAACAGATATATTTCATAGGAAGTACAGCTCAGAATCTAGCAATTTTACTCAATTTACACTCAAACCTTTTAACAATCCAACTTGTTTATCGATATTGCATTGCATTCAGATTTCCTTACAGTTCGCAATACACCTACACTTACGGACGATCAAATATGTACAGCATTCAGTTAGTAAGTAAGAGATACGGTTCCTTTTAAACGGAAAATTGTGTTCCATTGAAAAATGTATTCCTTCGAATAGCATTAATAATAGAGATGTGTCCCTCACTCATGAGGTGCCTCGTTTGAGGTACTCGTGATCGCAAATTGAAAGAGTTACTCGAATTTCAATATTGAACCAACTCACTCGTTCACTCGTCCTCACTTAAAAATTGACATTGACATTATTGACGCGAGTACTCGCGAGTGAGTATTGAGTGAGCTTAGTGAGTGAATGAACCGACTTTCATAATTGTACAGAATATACAGAGTGAGTTCGGCTCGTGAGGTGAATACATCGACGTACGACTCCTCGCCTCAAATGAGGGGTACCTCTTGAGGACCTCGCGAGGTAAAATGAGGTACTCTCTCAACCTCATATAAAAATGATGAGTTACCCATCACTAATTAATAAACTGAATCTATATTCAAGCAAAAAGAAAATCTATTAACGTTGTGGCAGTCTTTGAACAATATTTTTATAAGCCAATCACAAAAGATAAAACCTTTCGACTAGGTCCTAGGTATATCTGGATTTCTAATTTTAGTATACGAGGACCAAATGTGGAACGTATCGTCGTAGGAATTAGGTAATTATTAGGTAGAATCATCAAAATATACTAGTTTTAAACACAAAATTGTTGAAAATTATATAAAAAATGACACTTGTTATTTAAATTATTGTGAATGAGAGGACTAAGCGGTTTTTTTTTTCTTGCATTTATTTTTTCTTTCTCAGATAGTTTTAATGATGATCTGTTAGTTTGAGTAGTTTATGCGGCCTACCCAAACGTCCTATCTTTGGTATTGTTCGTCGAGTTGAGCTCCTTAAGTTCCGAGTTGAGCTCCACGATGATTGACAAACGCATGCACTGACTGAACAGGTCTACTCAAATATGTCCGGTTCTTTCCTCAAAAGACCATTTCAGACACTAATCTACATGGTCCTCATATGGCCTGACCAACATTATTTCTGGACTTTAAAAGAGACTGCGATCTCTGAGTTTATTTCGGCCTTCCTTCTCAGAGTAGTCAGATAGAAAACGCCGAACTCATCTAGCTTATTTTTAATATGACGTGTAAAAGTGATTCCGATATCCTATTTACAGAATAAACAAATTCATTTCAATCCAAAAATACATTTAGATACCTACTCAAAATCTAATTACGTAGAACCTCGTTTGTGTCGATGCCCAGTGTATGTCCACAGGGACGCTACTTTCAACTGTTTGCAGCTCCTCAGGGCTAAAGCATATTAACACACTTATTACCTACAAAATTAATTTAAAACATCGAATAAAGTGTACATTATTTTTCATTATTTATCTATATGACCCATGACATTCATGAATGATCAACAACGTGACAGGCAACGAGAACGCAAGAAGCACTGCTAGGATTTATACCTCTGAACATGGAACATCCCTGAAAAAGCCAGTCAACTGGCTAAGCCACTTAGTATTCAATTCCGTGAAAGATAAGAGCATGGATAATTCCCCCTGTCTCATAAGAGACGCGATTAGAACCGACTCCAGTCTCACATTACCTCTAATGGCCGTGATTTAAACATAATTGTGGCATATCCGTTCCGAATTAGCATCGCGTATCATGAGACTAACTTTATGATTTAAATTGTACGAGTGATTTTAAATTATTCTGATATTGCAGTTCTATAATAATTATGTGGTATGTTTTTGGATTTTTGACGTTGTTTTTAAATGGTTCTATAACACTTTATAGAAGCAAATGTAGCAAAATCAGCCTTTAATGTTCCCACTGCTGGGACCCAGGCCTCCTCCCTGTGAGAAGGAGTGGGCCGTAATCTACCACGCGGGCCCAGTGCAGGCTGGTAGATGTCACATATCTTCGATCTTTTGGTTCTAGCACATCCCGGTTTCCTCACGATGTTTTCCTTCACCGTTTTGAGAGCAGTGGTGTTGAAATAATTTATACAAAGTAAAGCGCCTGTCAGGGTTCGAATCTACGACCGAAAGTCGCGGCCGTGACCACTGGGCCACCACTGCTCTAAACAGAAGCAAATGTACTGAAAGTCAGAAATATGTGGAATATCTATCCAAGTTAAGCAAAACCGCCTACGCTTGACATAATATGACATCTGAAAAGAATGCTACTTTTATTAATTCTACAAGTTTATTAATTATGAGATTTCACTTCTTTCCGTGCCATTTCTTGTTAAAAATCATGATAATAAAACAAAAACGATCAAACTTTCCACTCTTAAAAACTATGTCAATGTATTGCCAGCGGTAAGCCCAAAATTGTTTATAACGATCTCATGTTAAAGTGGCAACACCAACATGACTAATCCGAGCACGTAAGTTTGTGACGACGACGACAAAGTTACAAGTTATACAAACTAAGTTAGAGCTCCAACAACGGTTGAAACTATTCTACATTTTATATTTGACGCCTTGAGAAATAAATGAAGAGAGATAAAAACATAATGCATGCAATAGCAACTTTGTAAAATTGCAGTAATTCAATGATTGCATTTGTTTTTACGCCAGTATAAACCAGTCCGCCATATTTGAAGAATTTGAGGTGACGTCATTGTCCGTCATTCGATATGCTGGCTTCAAAAATGGAATATGATCAGCTATTCGAACGTCAGGCAGGAGAGACGGTGAGACGGTAGAACTTAATATGATCGGCTAGAACTGAAACCTTACATTTTTACATGAAAGCAACAAGTTCACATACCTACCCCAAAACTAAATAAGGTAAACTACTAACTAACTTGTGCCTTGTACCTGCAGTTGTAAAGTTTTTTTTATCGCTATACGTTTTGAGACTAATATAAAATCGGTTAAGAGAATTTTAATTTTAAAACTACATGCACAATTTCCAAGAGTCTACCACGTCTTAAAGTTTTGTAGAAGGCTTTTTTAATTTCCCTGAAGAGTTTTAAAAACTTCAGCCTTGCTTGTGTATGAAAAATGCATACTGAAAATAGTTTTACTAGCATCTTCTTTATTTTTCGTGTGGTTAGTGACTAACCTGGAGTCAGAGTTTTAAAGCTGCCCATGGGCATCTGACTTGATTTCACACACCGTCGAGAAATATCTCCCAGGCAAGCCGGTTTCCTCACGATGTTTTCCTTCACCGTTTTTAAAGAAAGTGATAATTATACAATACGCACATGAATCCGAAAAGTCAGAGGTGCGTGCCTTGGGTTCGAGAGATGACTTGGCAGTCCGACGGTCACACCACTAGGTTATCACTGCTATTATTTTACTAACATTCTAAATATTATAATATTATAAAGTTTAATAATAATAAATCATTTATTTTCAAATAACATGGACTTCCTAACATTAGTAACAAGTTTCTTAGAACCTATGTTAGTTCATAATCAGTCAATAATATTCCCACTGCCGGGACCCAGGCCTCCTCTCTGTGAGAGGGAGTGGGCTGTAATCCACCACGCGGGCCCAGTGCGGGTTGGTAGATGTCACGTGTCTTCGAATTTTTGGTTCTAGCACATGCCGGTTTCCTCACGATGTCTTCCTTCACCGTTTTGAAAGCAAGCGTTTTGGTAATGAAATAATTTACAGAAAGTAAAGCGCCTGTCTGGGTACCTACAACTTGTAAGTCGCAGCCGTGACCAGTGAGCCACCACTGCTCTGTCATGTCTCTTAAATATATTTAGGTTATATATCTGCACGTATGTTAATAGTATTGCATAAAACATTATGGCTTCAACAACCAAGTTACTATTAACAGGTATGAGAGATAGGACAATCTAGTTTGTTAGCAATGACACCCAGGAGACTGTTGGAGCTGGCAGGTACTCTGTGCAACATGGATGTGCATGGTGCGTCTGATCGCAGCGAAGTCATCAGCAGCATCAAGTTTGCGCGTCCGCAAACATACCCGATTATTCCTATGACGAAAATTTTACTAAATTCACAGGGAGAAAGTCAAAACAAAATAAATAAATAAAATCACAATCAAAATAAAAGTGAATGTCAGACCTACAAAGTGTCAATCAGTAACTCGTGGAAACATGCACTGTTTCAAACATATTTTACAAGCCTAAATGATATTTTTTTTCTAATCAATAAACAATTCGGATCTAATTCAGCGAACTATTGGTTGTTCACGTCGCATCACACGTTAGTTATCACTGTCAAACCGTGGAACAGAGCGAAATAAAACTCTTCCTCACCGCAACTATTAATTGGTTGTCCGAATCAACTAACTATTCAATTTAGAGCCTACAGTCTATGCGAAATGTTCTTTGTTTGAAATTGTGACACCATTTGAAAGAATAGAATATTGTTTCTCTTTTTAAATATTTGGTGTATGAATATTTTTCGGATGAAAGAATTTCCGAACTATGTATTGACTTTGCTGTTGTATTTTCCAGTGTTACATTTTCTATACTTGGAAGTGTTGTGAATAAGTTTAAAAGGAAGCTCAGTTGTGGGTTCCCCTCTTTATTTGTTGAATGACGTAAATACACTACACACACATTTAGCGCAGCCGTGTGAGGCACTTCTGCATTTTTAGAACGGATATTTTTTTGTTTTTATTTTCCAGAATATATTGTGTACCTTTCAAGCTGTGATAAATACACCTATTTTCTCCCTTTCTTTCGAATAAACATGTATCTCGTACAATACCAGTCTGGCATGTACAGAGTAAAAATCCCCATACGTTAAATTATGGGAATTCGTTACAAAAAAAGCGCTGTTGATATTCTAAAATATGACCGCTGACTCGATCCGTGATACTTTTACGCAAAATAAACCAAGCTTTATGATGACGCCAAAAAAAGCTGAACATTTTAACATATCCCATTTTTCCGGTTACTTTGTCACGCACAATCTGTTTACTCTCATAACTACCTTTTTCATTCGGGTGCTACGTTGAAGGACGTTATCTAAATTAACCGGCTAACGTCAGCATTCGCCGGTCGGTCTACGACGGAGGTGCGATCGCTGCTTAAGTGTAGCCGTTCCGTAAAGTTCAATGTGTGTAACGTTAAGTGTATTGTAGTACAGTGTTCTTACTGACCGAAGGTCATGCTTAGAAGAAGAAACAGCTAAATGATCGAAAGAGAATCGTCTGCATGAATTTATTGTCTTAAGTGGATATAATTAATCCTTAAAAATACAATAGACGAAGTATATTTAGTAACCTAATCCACATCACTGTTCTTAAAGAGTCATAAAGAACCCTGTAAGAAATCGACACGTATTTCACTTCTCGACGAGGCATCCTCAGGATGACGATTGACCTGTTACGAACCCGGACACGACGTGCTGCCACGTCGCGCGCCGAACGCAGTGTGAGCCACACCGCTCGACAACACCACTTCGGATTACTGCTCGGTCCACCTCGGCTAGGATCACGATAACGAGCTACGAACAATCGCAGCAAAGGTAACCTTGGAATACTCGTATTTCATTCGTTCAAATGTGTAACGTCTATCGCGCTGATAACGATCCTAGCCGAGGTGGACCGAATCCTTATAAATAATAATAATAACATTTATTTCAGATTAAAAATCCATAATTACATACTACACACATTTAAAAACTAATTCTGATGAAAAATAAAATAAAACATCATATAAAATAAAATACAGTTAAGGACACAGTTACACACATTAGGACCGGGAAGAACTGACCACTGCTCACAGTGCAGTATGCAAAAGTATCCAGTGGCGCAGCAGTGGTGAGTCCCACCTGTCGGCGAACACGCTTAACAAACTGTTACTACTGGACCTAACACGACTCAGCAGTGACGCACACTGCTTCCTTAAAAGAGCATGAAACCCATCAGTGTGCGCCTCTGCGAACATAGTTGAAGCACTGCAGAAACGTGGTAGCCCAGCAACACCCTAAAAGCGTTGTTGTATTGAACACGCAGTGCGTTGTATGACCCAAATGTGTAGTTAACCCACAGGCTGCACGTGTATAGTGTTTGGCAGTAAGACTTAAAAAGAGTCACTTTCACTTGATTAGTGCTACAACCTGCAGGCCAACATATTAAATTCAAATTCAAAAGTCATTTATTCAAACTAGGCTGAGAATCAGCACTTTTTGAACGTCAAAATTACATAAGACAGTCCCCCTAAACGCCCACCCTTCACCACTTTCTAGTGCATTAGCTGGGAAGAAGAGCACAGCTGTCTGTTCAGTTAGAAGAACAATAAAAAAAGATTCTATATAATAGTATTCAAAATAATTTACATAACGCAACACAAAACATAATTTAAATTATTAGCCATATGTTAGCTAGCACACGCCAATATACCACACAAAATCATCGAGAACGTACTCAGGCAGAAATAAAAACTAAACGTAAACAGAACTTAATATCTAAATAAAAGCCTCCAGGCATAAAGGGCGTGCCCGCTTACATATAGTTGTAACTGGAAGTTATAAATGATAAACTAGGATCATCGAGATAAAATAAATAAAACAAACAGTTAATTACTAACAACAATAAATAATATGATCAATTGTCGAGGTCACTAGCTAACCACATATTGCAATACAACTCATTAAAAAAAACATTGTAATGAGTAGATTAAGTCAATTACACCGGACAGCCAACGCCCTACGTGCCCTTTCCACATCCGCGTTATCCTGTTGGTTATAAAATGTCTAGTTTACTCTAAGCCCTTAATGTAAACCAGGGCTCTGCGTCAGTCGTACAATGCTTCCATAAACCATTATTATCACTAAAAGGTATAACCGACGACCTTAATATTACATGCAGCATCTAAGCAAAAAAAACATGTAAGCAACACAACCTCAAGTCAACCAAATTACCTACTTAACCGTCGGTGGATTTTTATCTAAATTGCCCGGCAAAGGTCGGTATCCGCCAGAGCTGTGAACATTCCCGTTAACAGTTAACTGCAGGGGTTTCACCCTCCTGTATAATCTGTTGATCTCGTTTACTTCAATTTGCGCCTCAGGACGTTACATGTTACAGCGCGAGGAAAATCATCCTTGATTGGTATAATTAGCAATTTTATTTTATGTGTGCCTGTAATCCTGTATATTTATGGTTCGGGCAGGGATTAATTAAACGACTATTAGATATACATCAAGTTTAAAAACATATCTAAAGAGAAAACTTTATAAAAAGGTCGTTCTTTTTGAGTCCCAGAGTTGCATAAAACGAACTTATCTCAAGACTATTTCCTATTTGAAAAGACTTCACTAGACGTTATTTCAAAGTGACTTTTGTCGTATGTTGTGCCGTCGGCAAAGTAGGGACAGGATTTTCCAATACAAAGCGAGAGATCAGAAGCTGAGACATCCAAAGTATCCACACTTAATAATATAGCCATGTATAACTTCAGCGAAATATAGGGCAAATATACAATACAACATCATTGAATTTCTCGCGTGCGTTGTAATAAACAACCAAGGTTTACCTAGGCCTTATAATTGGACTACGCTATTGTCCTTCACCGAGGTTATTTCGTGGTCTACGAGTACTTTAGCAAGTAGGAGTATTTTAGCAATACCTTCTCCTAAAGCTCTTAAGGTCATAAAACTATTTTTTGTCAAAGCCTATTAGGACTCATCATGTCTGACCAATTACGAGCTGAGGGCAAAATTACAGTAACGAAATATTAAGGGACAGAACGAGATAATATACACGTAGGTTAATGTCTTCGGAAATACCCAACCATACACATAATGGACATCCTGTCTGTGAAGGTTTCACCTGTATTCTGTGACGTATTAGGGTAAACAAATAATTGGGGTACACTATACAAACTATGCCTATAGTTTGTACAGATGTCTGAGAGGCTCATTACGACATCACAATCATGTTTCGTTCGTGTTTATGCTTTGTAGAACTGTCCAAATGTTTCTAAGGGCGTTTGTGTTTAATCAAAAATGATAATATAGGTACCCGTTTTTCTCAAGGTCCAAACAAAAATTGCCGAATTATGCAAAACTTAATGGCGTCAATTTTTTGGTTACCTTAGCATAAACTTTGACAAATTGCCCAAATTATCCTCAAACCCGGTAAAACAGGTCTCCAATCCATCAAAATGTACTGAAATATTCTTTACATTATTCATACATTTGTACGACGTGGAGGATAATAAAAACAAACAACTTCAAGAGTGCCTTGTTCCATCAATCTGCATTTTTATTGGAGACTGGCAACATGTTACGAATAACTTGGACGTAGTAGGTCGTTTAGTTACTCACCACACACACAGTGACGATGCAACTCAATATAAGACGACTTTACGAGAAAAGGGTTCGCGTCCTACGTTCAACGTCCTTCTCGTTACGTCTGGAAATTGAAACATTCGGATTTCGGACGTTTAACATTCAAATTCGAACGCGGACGCTTTAGTTGTTTTCAAAATTAGAACGCATCGTTTGTTTTTCCAATGTCGTAATTGCTTTGCTGGTGGGACTCGGCTCCTATATTTTGTTCTTTTGGCGTAACTTTCATTTAAATTTTGCACTGCGTCTATAAACATTTTTGTTGGTGTAAAATGGTCTTCCCTTTCTTGCATTTGTTATTTAAGTTTTTAATCGTCAACCCTTGTTGAATTTTTTAACATTTTAAAGGATCTAAGTCTTTTTTAAATGTGGAAATGCGCATAAAGTAGAATATAATAATAGAGGTTACGTAAACATTATAACACACGTTAGCCACTTCTCCCATGCACCTTTTTACCGTCAAAATTCGTCACTGATTACAGATATAAATCACAATACTCACACTAGAATAACGTTAAATCTTCGCTCGTTCATCAAAGTTTCTTGTTCTCAGACAAGAATCTAGAATAATTGAGGTCTCGAGGGTTTCCGCCAAATGGCCGCCAATAAGTGTGTTCGACTTGAGTGTGTGACTCCGACAATTTGTAACGTGTCCAGGGATCTGTGGTTAACATTTATTAGTCAGTTGTTTGCTGTTTGTTTGTTTGTTATTTAGCATGTTCTTGTATTTGTGTGCCTTTATGTTATTAGACCGTTTATATGAACATTGAAAGCTAATAGGTAACTAAAAATAAAAGTGACACGTGCCGAAAAATCTCAACTTTAGAGCGTAATTTTCACTTCCAATGCGGATTACGTGGTACAAAGACATGTCGCTTAGACGTGCAAATATTTGATAAAGAATACAAAAATAATTGTTTCATTATTAAGACGGCTAACTGTAGCTATGTGATTACGAGCTTTATTTAACATTACACAATCTATTGAAATATTCGTTAACTATTATTATTTCACAATAATTAATTTTATTTAGGTATACGCACGCAGTCAATCTGCTTAGCCTTTTCCCAACTATATTGGGGTTGGCTTCCAGTCTCACTGGATGCAGCTGAATACCAGTATTTTACATGGAGCGACTGCCTATCTGACCTCCACAACCCAGTAACTGGGTAATATGAAACCCCTTGGTAAGGCCTGGCAGTATAAAACTGATTTACTTCCGTCACCTCACACTCAGGTCCAGTTGAAAACCAGCGTCAGGCAATAGTTGTCTGACATTTTTGCTGAACTGGGCCTATTTACCGCAGCCCCGAGGCACACTTTCCTGCTAGTTTCATACTTAACAGTTTTTATTTGCTTTACTTGTAGTATAATATTTTGTGTTGCATGCCTTTTAGTCAGTGTATTTTCTTTCTTTCTAAATTTAATGCCCGGATGAAACTTGTTTTATTCGGGCAGTTTTATTTGCAAATGAACGTCGAAGTGGCTAAGAATGGACCATTGTATACACGCAAAAAGGCCAACAACTACACAAAGCTAGTTGCAGCTTTTGTGTCCCCTGCAGCGGTTTAATATCGCTCGCTAAGTGAAATTGCATTCACCGCTTTTTCCCAACGATTATGAACAAAAGCAGAACCATCGTGTCGATACAACTTTAGAGAGGCTTTTCACTTTCCGATAGTGCTTTCTAGGTTTATTTTATTACATTGGTTTTGTATTTGATGCGCTATTTCCTTGCATTTTGTAAGTTGAGTTGTCAAATGAGTTTTTATTTTAAAAATTATTAAAATAAAAACTTATTTGACAACTCAACTTGACATCAACATACCTATGGTTACTGGTTATTTTCCGTAAAAAAAATTGGCGGCAGCCAGCTGAGCTGAACAAAAAAATATATTAAAAAAGCTAGACAAATGGCATCTCAGTGTTTTTGTGATGGAACGGCCAGTGTTTTTTTTTGTGTTGATTGCAATCACAGCAACCTCATTTAAAAAAAGGCTAACATCTTCATCTTCACAATGACTTTTCTCAGCGAGATGTTGAATTTCGTTGTTAACTTGTTGATTTTTATATTGATGATTGATTTTTGTAATTTTAATCACTTACTGTACGTAGGTAATTAGCATTCCATCCTTATCGTTTTATAGCTAGGTATCTTCTCGGTTGTAACTTTAATTATTTGCTTGCTTGTTATTTTCCTACTTTGGTAAATAGTTAATACAAAATTATTTTGTTTAAAAATTATCAAACTTCCACATTTGATCACGTGGGAGCGTGTGTAAAGTTCTCAACAATGTAATATCGCAGTGCGATTAATACCGAACGGAACAAGTGTGGAACTCAGACCAGATAAAAAACGAAGACATAGCGCTGTCAACAGTGACGTGAGGCCGGTTTCGTAAACATGTGTGCACTTAGTGAGGTGTAGTTTGATTGTTAATGTGTGCGTGTGAGCGTGTATACACGGAACTTGTATTCGTTTTTTATTTGGTCTGAGGTGTGGAACTAATTCACTGTTTAAAAAAAAAAACAACACAACTCGGATCTTAATGTATTATAACACCTTCTGTATGTTCCCTGTGTTCACGAAATAAATGAATTTGAATACTTTTCAAAGTGGATTTGTTAGTTCACAAACTTTTTGACTGCCAATAAACAAACATTCTTAAACTTTTACAACCTGTAACTTGAGTAATGTAATTTTGAATTGAGAGTTTTGAAATAAAATAAACATTCTTCGCACTTCGAACATTGCTGGTGAAATCTGGGTACACTATGCAACTCTGCCTGCACCTGGGGTGTACAAGCGTAATGTTATATTTAGGTATACGTTTTTAGCTTGTCATAAGCTTAGGTATTGAATAATATGCAGGAGTTATCTATTACAGATTAGATACTTCATAGAATATTTTAAGAGACTTTTCGATAAAAATCAAAGACATTTTACGAGTTACTTCATCATTTGGTCACGTGTTCTTTAGTATGATTTTATTCTACACAATATCGTATATCAAAAATCTGTAAAAAGAGTTTAGCTTTTTATCAAGCGGTGTAACATCTGTGATCAATGTTAGTGGTATCGCGTTCCATGTAGAAACAGCGCTGCAGCGGCTTAAACGAAAATTTATAATAGTACTAGCTTATGCCCTCGGTTTCTCCCGCGTGAAGATTAGAAATTCTCCCACAGGAACCTACTACTGGGATAAAAAGTATAGTATTTATACTAACCCATAGTCCTGGTCTAAAATGTGTGCCAAATTACAGTGAAATCCGTTTAGACTATCGGACGTGAGGACGTGAGTATAACAGAGAGACAGACAGTTACAGATAGTGCCATCTCACTCCGCGACGACTGTACTGTAAGCTGTAACACAACAAACTAGAAAAATTAAACATATTTTTGTCTAAATTTAACGAAATACTCAATAAAACTTGTTTAAAAAGTAGGAAAATAATTATTTGTGGCGATTTTAATATCAATAGACTAAAAAGAGATAAAACGGTAATAGAATTGGAGCAACTACTGGCTAGCTATAACCTTAAACTAATGATTAACGAACCCACGCGATTATGTAGTAAAACATGTATTGACAACTTTATTTGTATTAAAAGGGGCTCCAGGTATGAAATACTAGAGCTAGCGCTGTCGGATCATACTGCTCAACTGCTGCAATATCCAGTCAAAGAAAGTCTTAACATAACACATTGGTACACACATAAACGAGACTATAGCGCCTCCAACACGGATAAGTTCGTTGAATGTATCCAAAACCTTGCCTTTGATGAAGTTTATAATGCAGAAACAGCAGATGATGCTTTTAGCAGATTCCATGATTTATTAAGACTGTTATATGATCTCTGTTTTCCTTTAATAAAAGTCAAAATCTCTATAAACATACGACCAAAATAGATATCAAAAGGTATCAAAGTTTGCTCCAAGCGTAAACGTCAATTACTTTGGAAATACAGGAAATCACCAAGCCAACAATTTAAAGATACATACAAAGTGTATAATAAAAGATTAAAAACAATATTTAAATTAACCCAAAAATCTCACAATGATTACTATATTAAAACCTCAGTAAATAAAGCTAAAGCTACGTGGAAAGTTATAAATAATTATAAAACAAATGTCCACCAGCAGTTTAAAAAAAATTACAAAATAAATGTAAATAATATAATAATCACAGATCCAATTGCTATAGCGAATGAATTCAACACTTTTTTTACAACTCAGGTACCAAATAAACACTCCATTAACAAAAGCCCTCACTATAAAATTACATATAATAACACATTCAAACTCACCCTTTATGAGCCCGTGTACTCCAGAGAATATCGTTCAAATAATAAAATCCCTATAAAATACAAATAGTGCAGGGTATGATGGAATATGTACTAAAATAATTAAGGTGGTGGCCGAAATAATAGCGCCAGTACTGTGTTATATAATTAATAAATGCATTGAGGATGGGGTCTTTCCATCAAAATTAAAATTATCCGTTGTCATTCCAATATTTAAAAAACAGGATAGAGAAAATATGGATTGTTATAGTCTCTAATACCTATCTTATCAAAAGTTTTTGAAAAAGTTATCTATAATAATCTGTATAACTATATGGAAAAACATAATATCCTTGCGGAAGAACAAATGGGTTTCAGGAAAAACAAATCTATTAACAACGCATTTCACACTTTCCTCAAAAGGGTACTAAAAGGAATGGATGGTAAAAAACATGTCTCAGCACCCGGACCCGACGTGACGTGTCATCACGTCAGATCCGGGTTCGCAACAAGTCAATCGACATCCTGAGGATGCTTTGTTGACAGGTGATACACGTGTCGATTTCTTACATGGTTCTTTATGACTCTTTAAGAACAGTAAGCGGATTAGGTTCAGTTGTATGTTATCGACTTCTAAAGGCAAATCGACAGTTTAAAAACAAGCAGACACGAGAAGAAAAGCGAGCATGCCTAGCAAACATCTCCATCTACATAAATTCAAATCCTTAAATATCGCAAACAAACTCCTTCAAGAAGAAAATGGAAATAAGACCCAATCGTAACTTAGAAACGTAAAAGGACAAAATAACAAAACCAAATACATTCGATAAACAGTACAAAAGTCTTATTAACATAAACGAAATTCTTGAATTCCGATATTCTGAAACAAAATGGTCAGAGTATCATTACCGTACCAATAAAAAATCTGCCTAGCCTTTTCCCAACTATGTTGGGGTCGGCTTCCAGTCTAACCGGATGCAGCTGAATACCAATATTTTACATGGAGCGACTGCCTATCTGACCTCCACAACCCCAGTAACTGGGTAATACGCTACCCCTTGGTAAGACTGGTGTCAGACTTTCGGGCTTCTGACGACTCGTAACGACTGTCAAAGATCCACGAATGACAGCCGGAACCAACGGCTTAACGTGCTTTCCGAGGCACGGAGGATTCTCGGTATGTAAAGATGGTCAGCCACCCACTGACCAACCCCGGTAAGCGTAGCTTAACCTGATGGATCGACCAGTGCGGCTGTTGTTACTTAGCCACGAGCTCCTCCCACATTGCCGTACCAATACATAATATAAATTTATTAACGTACCTACCTTATTTCGGTAGTTTGTAGAAACGATACGCTGTCCTTCGTATCAACTGACTGTACTAGGTTTTCTTTTTTCTTTCTTTTCTTTCTCATTTATATTTGGTACCACTTAGTTTCATTACGAACCAGATAAAATAAACTCGGACAGCAAACTCATTTTTATGTAGTACCTAACAAAAACAAATAAATAACAGAAATGAGTCAAGTTTTTCATAGTCAAGTTACATTCCGATGGAACGCCTTAACCAATACGATACGACCAGATTAAAAATTCCCTAAAGTTTAAAATTAATGAATTCGACAGCACCAGCCGTGCTATATCGAAAATGGAGGACATTCTCTTTGATTAAAAAAAATACGGCACAAAATTATATTACATCAGTATTTGAAACGGTATCAATTCTATTTTCTCTCGATATTTTCCTCTCAAATTTAATTGGATCGAGAACATAATAGACATCAGAACGATGTCTTGAGTACAATAGGTATTGGTCAGATGATATTAATTTTGAGGTACCTACCCAGATGATATTCAAAAAGAAGGATCGTTCACCCTGATTTTATTGAAAATATTTTTAGACATTTTTTACGAGCCACCGGTTCTTAGATAGATATTGACATTAATCTGTTATATAATCTCATGGATCGAAATTACATAATTTATTGTTATAGTGTCGGTCGGCACATTGACACAACAGGCAATTTGAGATTTAACAGCAGATAACTAATCAGACACCTGATTATGCTATCGGACGAAACACATTAAAAAGCTCTGACCACACTGAGGCGAAACCCGCGCATTTAAATGATTAGGAAGTCACACTACTGTTCGCACTAGTTTGAACACCTCCATACAAAAGTATAGTAATATCACATAATCGTATGTTGATCAGTTGAGCTCCACGATTATTGACAACTGCTTGCACTAACTGGACAGGTCCACTCAAATCTGTGTGGTTCTTTCCTCAAAAGACCATTTCAGACACTAATCTACATGGTTATCATATGGCCTGACCAAGATTATGTCTGGACTTTAAAAGAGACTGCGACCTCTGAGTTTGTTTCGGCCTTTCTTCTCAGAGTAGTCAGATAGGAAACGCCGATCTCATCTAGCTTATTTTTAATATGATTTGTAAAAGTGATTCCGATATCCTATTTGCAGAATAAACAATTTCATTTCATGTTGATATGTGGCGGCGCAAAGTCTGTTTGTTGTTTTTCATAACAAATACAGGCTGTTTCCACACTTGATCCGTTTAAACGGCTCTCTACAATCACAACCGGCGTGATCAATCATAGTAACAGATCGGAGGCACCTGTTACTATTACTTTATGAGCCATTCCGGCGTGATTGATTAGATCTCGCCAACTTTCGACGGAACCACACCTCCGTATACATAAATGTCTCGTCGACTAATTACTGTAGTTTGGGCCGTTGTTGGAAGCAGCCTTAAGGCGACTTAAAATATGGGGGAAGATTTCATGTTCGTTTTCAATACATTTTTGACGTCACAGCTAGGTCCCGTTATGTCAGATTATAATAATGTTTGTATAAACCTACTTTCAGAAATAAAATAATTCATTATTTATCATTTACCAAAATTACATCCAACTTAATTTGGAAGTTTATCGAATGTAACTCTTAACTCTAGCCTATAAAATTCCGAACGAATAAACTGGAAGAATAGGACTTCACGATCCGCAAATCTATAGAAAACTTTTCGATGTAGATCTTTTGTGAGAAACAATAAAGAACTTGCTACCGATGGCTTTAAGTGTTCCACTACAAAAACCCAATCCAAATAACCATTGTTGGCACGTAACATAAGATTCAATGCAAACTGTACACATTTATTCGGTAACAAAACACATTTATTCGAAAACAAACAAAAATAACACATCACAGAAGCAAAAATGTTCACTAAGTTTACGTATATTTACTGGACACTTTTCAACTATTACATAAAACGGTAAATAAACACGTACCAACTCACGCGTATCCGATCACCATTAATTCTCCCCTCTCAGGTCACCTGCCCCCCCCCCCCCCCCCCCACGTTTCACTTACTAGCACTTTAGCCCCATGCTGCAAGCTTTAATGCCAGAATTTCCCAATACTCTGGAATACGGTCAACGCATCGTGTCCCCGTTTCGTATTACATTTTCGCTTTGCGACTACCGTCACAGAATTAGTTTAGGTTTAAAGCGTTGTTGTTTGAATTATGATGTTATGTTATAATTTTAGGGGATTTAGTTTTTTTTTTTTGGTTTATCTCTTGTTCCTAACTTGATCGCTTTGTATGAAAATGTAGGCGGTATCTTCCACTGCAACTCACCACCACGCTACGAGTGGAAGCAGCTGGCAAACAAATGAACCGCGCATCTAACTTGCCAAACCTCTCCGTGAGCAGTGGTCGGTCGATGTTTTAGCTCTATTTCACAAAATCAAGAAAACCAGGTAGTTACTGCCCAATCACTTGTCATAATCGCTTTTCATCTTTAACATCGCCCTTAGCAAAGGTAGCCTATTTCCGTCTGAGGAAACCCTTTCGCAGCCTAGGAAACGATTGCTTTCTGTATGACGTAAATCTACAAACGTTCGTAGCTGCTACGAAATCTCGTAGCACCTCGTAGACTGTGCTACGCGAATAACGAATCGCTCGAAATATTATTTCGTGCAGCATTACTATATTTTAAACTGTATATTTCTTCAGTAAAATGTCCCTGAAAAGAGGAACATTTAGGTGCCCGGCCCGTGCCGAGCCGGTTTTTTGTAGTGGAACACTTAAAGCCATCGGTAGCAAGTTGTTTATTGTTTCTCACAAAAGATCTACATCGGAAAGTTTTCTATATATTTGCGGATCGTGAAGTCCTATTCTTCCACGCCGGTTGTGATTGTAGAGAGCCGTTTAAACGGATCAAGTGTGGAAACAGCCTGTATTTGTTATGAAAAACAACAAACAGACTTTGCGCCGCCACATATCAACATGAAATGAAATTGTTTATTCTGCAAATAGGATATCGGAATCACTTTTACAAATCATAATAAAAATAAGCTAGATGAGGTCGGCGTTTCCTATCTGACTACTCTGAGAAGAAAGCCGAAAAAAAACTCAGAGTTCGCAGTCTCTTTCAAAGTCCAGACATAATCTTGGTCAGGCCATATGACAACCATGTAGCTTAGTGTCTGAAATGGTCTTTTGAGGAAAGAACCACACAGATTTGAGTGGACCTGTCCAGTTAGTGCAAGCAGTTGTCAATAATTGTGGAGCTCAACTGATCAACATACGATTATGTGATATTACTATACTTTTGTATGGAGGTGTTCAAACTAGTGCGAACAGTAGTGTGACTTCCTAATCATTTAAATGCGCGGGTTTCGCCTCAGTGTGGTCAGAGCTTTTTAATGTGTTTCGTCCGATAGCATAATCAGGTGTCTGATTAGTTATCTGCTGTTAAATCTCAAATTGCCTGTTGTGTCAATGTGCCTACCGACACTATAACAATAAATAATGTAATTTGATCCATGAGATTATATAACAGATTAATGTCAATAGCTATCTAAGAACCGGTGGCTCGTCAAAATGCCTAAAAATATTTTCAATAAAATCAGGGCGAACGATCCGAATTGATACCGTTTCAAATACTGATGTAATATAATTTTGTGCCGTACTTTTTTTAAATTAACGAAAATGTCCTCCATTTTCGATATGGCCGGTACGTCATAGCATGGCTGGTGCTGTCGAATTCATTATAATACCAAGCAATTGATAAATATTTTAAATCATAGAAGTGACGAGGTTCTCTATTTGTGAAAAAAAAACGCCAATGTCATAGATGGGGACCCAATATAATAAAGTGTATTGTTAGTAGAAGTAAAGATTGAACAGTGGCCTAGTGCTAGTTTATATCTATTCGATTGCGTTAACGTAAACTTTATTTTGTAATAAACGCCGTCTAGTGACAATAGCATAATCAGCCCATTATGTTCCCACTACTGGGACACAGGCCTCCTCTTTTCGAGAGGGAGTGGGCTGTAATTTACCGCGCGGGCCCGGTGCGGTTTGGTAGATGTCACATGTCTTCAAAATTTTGGTTCTGACATGCCAGTTTCCTCACGATGTTTCCTTTCACCGTTTTGAACGTGACACTAGTGGGAAACACAATTATTAAGTAGTAAGTATAAAAACTGGCACAAGACCCACAGTTAACGAAGCACAGACAATAATGTTACAGGTAAAAGTGTTTATAAACGTACTAGATTGCAAGTTTTGTTTTCGTGAAGTTGTTGATACATATAAATGCTAAATCCTACAAGTACTAAAATACTTTTTACCCAAATAAACCGTATTTTAGAAGCTCATGTCTTTCAGTATTTTATATTCTACTCCTAAAAAGTGTACTTGTTTTATTAAGTGCAGAACCCTGTTTTGTTGTGATTCCACTCAGCGCGAGCGGTTGAGTTTCAAAACTCCTAATGCATTTTAGTTCACCTTTACTGTGTCTTCGGAACAGATATTGATGTTGCTATCTTCATCATTCAAGGTTGCTTAGCGCGCTATGGAGCTCGGAGTTTTTTGAAGGATAAAAATTAAATTATCCGGAAAAGAACCGGAATTAGCACGGAGTCGGAGTTGCCCGGAGTAGTAAAATGCTCTTATTCGTGAAATATGTTCACCTGGATATTATAATAATATTTCTTACTTATTTTGACAATTGTGTTAGAGTTTAGTTCCTGCCAAGGGAGCCGTAATTAAAGGCCTAGTTAAATAACAATTTAATTAATCAAAGTGTTTTCTATCAGTTAACTTTGTTACATCATAAACATAAAAATTGCAGTAGCTCAAACTATGAGCTCAAAATAATCGGAAGCAAAAGCGAGACATGGCATGGGTCGAAAGGTCCAAAGTAATAAACTTTTGCGTTCCGAAGGTACAATCAAGTAGTAAAGGCGATGGATGAATGGCAATTAACGTATAGGTAAGTGTCCCCTCTAAAAATGCTTTTAAGATTGATAGCTATAATAAAAATGGACACCCGACGGTGAAACGTTGAGTATTGTTTGTTCGTCTGTGTGTCACGGCTGTTTTTCTCTGTTTTTTTTTTGTTGCTATTGATTTGAAATAAAGCACAGCTTAGGAGATGTATGTAGCATTTTTTTTTGTGAAATTGTTTCAGAAAGATTACATTTATCATTCTAAATGAGGTCTAAAATGATATCGTCCAGAATTAAAAAAACTAATTTAGTATGGGTGCACACTTGATGATTATCCTACTATCCTACTAATATTATAAATGTGAAAGTTTGTATGTTTGTTACCCAATCGCGCAAAAACGGCTGAAAGGATATGGCACACAGATATTTTATAACCTGGAGTAACAAATAGGATACTTTTTATCCCGGTACTAACATAATAATAAAAAATACACGTGCAACTTACTCCTCAAATATAACCAAAGTTTGATGGTTATTTATAACTATAAATAAGAGCTTCTGTTCGGTTCAGCGGACAGCGATCCGCAATAACTGGCTAATTTTGTAATAAGCCTCGACTAGCGATCAAGTGTAATCCAGAGGAGTGCCCAATTAGTGGGATAGACAGAGCAATAAGGAGTTTTTAAGTAACAATGTTGTTGTTGAGGTAGATTATTTTGTTGGGGAGTTATTTTGAGGCTGGCATAGGAGGGTGAAGATTGGCACAAGCAAAGAGAGGCGTATGCCCAGCAGTGGGTGTATTCAGGCTGTGGATGATGATGATGAATTTATTTTTATATGGGGGTTTTGAGAATGTGTGACTAACGTACAGCCAAGACTTTTGAAGATCAATCAATCAATCTACTCGGCCTATCGCAGTCCACTGCTGGACATGGCCTCTCCCAAGCTACGCCACAATATCCTCCGCCTTCCGCATCCAGTCTGTCCCAGCCACTCTCTTCACGACAACGGTCCATCTAGCTGGGGGGCGTCCCACGCTACACTTGCCAATACGCGGTCTCCACTCCAGGACTCGTCAGCTCCACCGGCTATCGAACCTTCGATAAACATGGCCAGCCCACTGCTAGATACTTCAGTTTGCTTACTGTGCAAGGTATGTCAGTAACTCCGGTTCTTTTCCGGATAATTTAATTTTTATCCTTCAAAAAACTCCGAGCTCCATAGCGCGCTAAGCAACCTTGAATGTTGAAGATAGCAACATCAATATCTGTTCGGAAGACACAGTAAAGGTGAACTAAAATGCACTAGGAGTTTTGAAACTCAACCGCTCGCGCTGAGTGGAATCACAACAAAACAGGATTCTGCACTTAATAAAACAAGTACACTTTTTAGGAGTAGAATATAAAATACTGAAAGACATGAGCTTCCAAAATGCGGTCTATTTGCGTAAAGGGTATTTTAGTACTTGTAGGATTTAGCATTTATATGTATCAACAACTTCACTAAAACAAAACTTGCAATCTAGTACGTTTATAAACACTTTTACCTGTAACATTATTGTCTGTGCTTCGTTAACTGTGGGTCTTGTGTGAGTTTTTATACTTACTACTTAATAATTGTGTTTCCCACTAGTGTCACGTTCAAAACGGTGAAAGGAAACATCGTGAGGAAACCGGCATGTCAGAACCAAAATTTTGAAGACATGTGACATCTACCAAACCGCACCGGGCCCGCGCGGTAAATTACAGCCCACTCCCTCTCGAAAAGAGGAGGCCTGTGTCCCAGTAGTGGGAACATAATGGGCTGATTATGCTATTGTCACTAGACGGCGTTTATTACAAAATAAAGTTTACGTTAACGCAATCGAATAGATATAAACTAGCACTAGGCCACTGTTCAATCTTTACTTCTACTAACAATACACTTTATTATATTGGGTCCCCATCTATGACATTGGCGTTTTTTTTTCACAAATAGAGAACCTCGTCACTTCTATGATTTAAAATATTCATCAATTGCTTGGTATTATATCTGTCGGAGTTGAGACAATGCAGATATTTTTAAAAATACGCAGAACCATAATCTGGCCTTCGGTTCTGCTATAACTACAGCGGATTTCACATTTGATCAATTAGGAAAACTTAAGGATATCAGTAAAAATTAAAACAAGCAAACTACTTTATGCAATAATTTTTAATCAAACAGATGTCTCTTTGATTAAAAATTATTGCATAAAGTTTTTAAGAAACATTGTGAGTAAAATCTATGTAGATTTTACTCACAATGTTTCTTCTCCAAAATCAGCAGCAAAAAGTGAGCTCCGCGCTCAGGTCGCGCCTTTTATTAACTCGTTTGCCCCACTAGAGGCAAACGTCAATTACAAAGTCACAAAATTTTACTGCCGAAAAAATAGGTACAGACAAGCAAATAAGTTTTAGGTATTACTATTAACAAAACAATGTTCCAAAATTACAAGTTATTTAAAAATAATCAGAATTGAATTTTAGTTTAAATTATCAAATAACTTCTCCCGCTCTGGGCGGAGCGGAAGCGTGTGTCAGACTTTTACTGACTAAAACCCACCCGTGTTCCTTCCGTTGCCCGTGTGCCGAGGCCGCGATATCCCTTTCGGACAAACCCGTAACCCCAGCAGGCATTGGTCCTTGCGGACCCCTTCAGTTGGTGCTGACATTTCTTTGAGGCGCGCGTGGAACACAACGCGCCGTCGACCCGGGCCTGGTCCTAATCGGACGGCGAGCTACCCATTGCTCACCGTCCGCAAGCCCGCGCCTACGGTGGCTGGAAGACGGCTCGCAACTTCCGACGCCCGGGGCGTCTCCTGCGGCGATAGTCATGATCTTGACATTAACTTAATGTCAAAATCATTACTAACCAAATCCGAGGTTATTTATTAACAAACATAAAACTTCTCTTAATATTGGTAGGTACTGTACTAACACACATATAACACAAAATCAACTAATTAATTAACGGCCGAATAATCTCCGCGGCGACATATCGAATAATGACCATCATAGGCAACTACCAATAGTAAAAAAACCTTATTACTTATAGTTTTATAAACATAAAAATACCTTTAAAAAAAACTCCTTATTTTGTTAGCAGAAATGACCACTATTTGTTTTAATTGTTTTAACTTAGCCAAATCTTATTTTTGTCGCTTAATCTAAGTGGCATATCCGTTAACTTAGTTTTTAAACATTAGTGCATAAAAGTTTTAAAACATTCCTGTTCATGGTTGTTCTATAAATTTAGAAAATGTTTGTATGAAAAATGCAACTTCTTTCAAATTCTCCATACAAAACGCTGATTTCATAGGTCCGGTAAGAACCTACTCGTATTATAAATATACCTTTCCTTTGTATCTAAAAATCCGCGTTACTTTAAGCTCGGCCTGTGTAACATCATGTAACTGGAAGTTAATTAAAGTCTCACTTATTTTAAACATTTGCTTAAGCTTAATCAAGCGAACAGGAAGGCTTCGTTGTCAACCAGTCTGGAAATTCTGGTCAACTGTTCTTTAGAATTAATAAAAACTATTGAGACTAACAAAAACTATTTGCCGCGTATTGTGTATGTTACTATTTAATGTAGGTACAATGGTACATATAATTCTTCATTATAGTATGCAATTAGGCAATGATAGTAGCTAAGACATGCAATTTTTTTTTTATGAATAGGTAAATAAGTTGCAAGTAAAGCCACGGCCACAGAAACATTTGGCAACGAGAACCTCACAAAGTATCAAAATCACACAGAATATATGTTTCCTTTGTTGGTACAATTCCTGAGAGCTAGCGGACCCGTTGAGACCAATCTGTTTCAAGGAACTAATACAATATTTTGTCTTGACAGTGTGATATGTGAGATAAGTTTTGTCTGCAGTTTTATATTAAAACAAGCTCCAATGGGATTTTCCATCGGCAAAAATGTATTTTCTTATTTAATATAACAAACACTTTAAACTATCTTTACAGGTAAATTACGACCTTTTATATAAACCTTCAGCCAATTTAATTCTCACCTTCGTTATTTCAGGAACTCTTGCGCAAAAATGGATGCTTCTAGATCCAGCGAAGTAGACTGTGTGCGTTGTCAATCAGTGAATTAAGGCAGTGCTTGTGGTGAATTAAAGTCATCAGTCATTGCAGTGAGATAGGATGGCTAAATGCAAAACTGACTGGTATGAAATAATATAGAAGTATTAAGTCTCATACTCGTTTAACAGGACTGAAGTAAAATACTATACTATATTATATCCTACTATTCTACTAATATTATTAATGTGAAAGTTTGTATGATTGGATGTTTGTTACTCAATCACGCAAAAACAGCTCAACGGATTTGGATGAAATTTGGCATCGGTGTTAAGCTTGTAGCAGATATTCTCATAATTTTAAATCAGTCTTAACATAGTTGTTAAGAAATATTGTTACTAACATTTTGAGACTTGTTACTTGTTGATTAAATATAAATAAATAAAATAAAATAAGCGGCGCCGTTTTTGTGTTACTATAAGAAATCCGCATTTGATAATCTTAGGTATCTTCCACAAAATCTACGAACTCATAGATCAAACTGGTATCTTGCCAAAATAAAATAGACACTTCTTAAACCAGTACGTACTTTCTCAACCCTGTCTAATAAAAGACACACAATAAATTACCCTACGAAAACTTACCTTCATAAATCACGAAACAAAGCCGAACTATAGCGAACGAAATTACCGATTGATGTTTTTTCCTTCTATAATTCCCGTACCCTATTCACTTTGTAAACTAGCCTGTTACTCCTACATACAAACATTTTCCATAGAAACGACAGTTTTTCTTTTAATATTTTTAATATTTAATAAGACTTTAATTTTTCTTAATATCTACAGTATATCAACATTAGGACTAGGTCTCTTAATTAGTGAAGTTGACTGAAATGTTGGGCCAATTTTTATAATTGGACGCAGTTTTTTTATTACGTAGGTAACCTTAAGCGTTCTAAATATTTTCGTTAACTAAAATAAAGATACCTACTCGTAAGTAGGTATCTATCTATTCCATAACCAGATAAAAAAAAAAACTTGATATTTCATGTAGGGAGGGTATTTATTATTTAGTTCTGTATGTTTCCGTGACATCACTGCGACACTTATTTTTAAAGGTCGCAGCATCATGCTGAGACAGGAGCCTTTTAGCCTCATACAGGACTTTCTGTTTTTATTTACATTTTACTTTTTTTTAATATTTCTTTAATGTTTCTATGAGAGTTTAGTTTCATTTGTGATCTCCTGTGCGAGTCCCAATACATACTTTTTCTTTCTTTCTCCAGTTGTAAGTGCATATGTTATTATTTTATAACGTTTTGACTCTCTATGTTATAGAAACGAATATTGTACTTAATCATGTTAGTATTGTTAGCCCTGAAAAGGGCTTATTGGTGTGGTGACCGCATGCACGCGCGCTATGCATCTTCGTGCCGCCGCGGCGTGGTTTCCAAGGGTATTTTTTGGTCTTTAATGTGTGAAAAAAAAACTGTGTGTAAATAATATTGAATATCTCCTTATTATAGTCATTTTATAGTTATTATTTTAGATTCTAGTAAGTATTATGCGGGTGGTTATTAACATGATGAGTCGCTTATTAGCAATTACTTTATAGAGGTATGAGGAACAGGGTGTATAGTTCACTCATTCTCCATAGAAAAGGGAGGATCGTCCGACCACACTTATGTCGTGTCTGGTGGACTCCTCGTCACGCGTTAAAAGCGGTTACGTGATGCAGAATTTTGCGTGACGTCAGTGTGATGCGTAGTTCGCATGTGGCGTTGTAGATGCCGCCACAACTTAAAATTAAGTCAGAAAACGTAGATACAGGAAGGACGAAATTCATCTGACTTTCCCGGATTTGTCTTAGTTTTTAATGACTTTAGCGCGGATTTTTAACGAGTCTAGGAGAAACTCGGATTTCGCGCCTTTACTAAAAGGTACGCAACCTGCGACTCTCGCACCTGAGTCCTTAAAAATAAACAGACGCGTTAAACTTCTTGTTTTATTATTAAACAGATAGCAAACTTCGTTACCTGTGTTTAAGAGACTCGTTAAGGAACATTACTTGTCGTTGTGATCTTGTTCTCATAACTGTAATTATTTATAGTGTTCATTTATTTTTTTCTGCTTATATTAATATTTAGTATGTATGTATTTATGTATCTATTATTTAGGATATGTATTTATCTGTGTATCTATTCTAGTATATTGTATACTTATAATTTGCACCAACGACAGCCCCATTTTATGTCCAGGTAAATCACTGTCCATTCTGAGGTTGCCTGGAAGAGATCGCGGAAAGCGATAAGGCCGCCCATTGTATATTTTGTAGTGTTTGTTTTTTTTTTTTTTTGTTATGTATTTTTGTGGTGTACAGTAAAGTATATATAAATAAACTTATAAACGACTTAGAGCTATATATGTAGGATCTAAATGTAAAACTATGAAAGAAATCGAATCCGAAAGCTTAGCGAAGTCAAAATTCATAAAACCAGATACACAACAATCGTGTTTCATAAAATTACATAGACCCAATTTTATATCGATACAAAAGTAGGTAACACAAGATATTTTATGAAAATCGAAACCATCAATAACACATAACTTGAAGCAAGGGGAGAGAATAAAAAATACAGGATTTCCTCATAAAGCTTCAGTTTTTACGACACGGTACAAATCACTGTAGGCTCATGTTTCTGACTAATAATAAAGCTGTGTTTTCACGAGGCACGAGGTGTTCCGACAGAGAACCAAAGTTATTGACACATCATAGGACATACAAGCTGAAGTGGCAATGGGCTGGACATATCAGCCGTCGAATTAATGGCCGTTGGGGAAGTATTCTTGAGTTGAGACCACGAATCGGCAAACACATTAATGTTACCCATTATTTGTATGTGTCATGTATTGTGTATGTCGGAAATACGACAATGATTTGACTAATCGGAACGCCAGCGCCACCCAGCGGCGCTCGACAGAGTCTGCACGGACCGGCCGAAGCTAAGCAAACATCGTGGGTGGTGGTCAACCAGTGAGGACGTTTAGAAACTGTCCCGCGTTTCGAATAGTTGTGTCGTGTAGCTACAGTGTGTGAAATGCTAGTGTGATTAATGTGATCTTAAATTATAGTTTGATCTGAAGTGCAAAAGGTTTTCCTGTTGCACAATAACTAACACTACCCACAGTAGTTAAAATATGGTTGATAATAATGAGAGAGACACATACCCTTCTCTTTTATGTATATCTTTTGTTGGAGATCAAATCATTCTAAAATTCAAAATCATTATACATAAATAAAAAAAACAACACAGTGACGAACATCGCAGGTGATGGATGGATGAAACTAATCGAGGATCAAGCTCAGTGGCGTGTCATTGGAGAGGCCTAAGTCAAGCTGAGGCCTGCAACACTTAACTGGGCAACACTCGACGATCAAATGATCTTAATGATCAATGCGGAGTAAGCGAGCACCATGAAACACCAGCATGAGCAATTAGAATATGCTACTCAATAAAAGTTGCTAAACGTTACATTCAATGAGACCAACTGTTTTAAATTGCTGCCTCTCAGTACACAACTTAAGATTCAGGAATTCAATGTAAAGAAAATAAAGTTTTTGGTAATAAAACTACAAATCTAAATAACTTGGGACAAGTCCTTGGAGCAATAAATTGTTGTAGGTTCAACTAGGCTTCAGATGTAATTAAGTTGGTCATACTTTGTTACTTCTATTGTTTCTGTACTACTGGGTAATAAATAAAAATAAAAAAGGTTATTACTGGGCCAAAACACAGGACGTAAAAGAACTTTGTATTTTATTTGAACAAAATAAACGATTGGAACTTTGAAAGTATTGTTACGTATTGTTGCAAATCTCGTAATTCAAAATCTTTGATTTAGGTCAATCAACAGAATCAACTAAACTACTTGTTTTGATTAAGGTAGATGAAAAGATATCGTAAAAATCGTAGTACTTTACAATAAATAAACCCGTGATTGGACTGTGCATATTTCTATGTATGTATGACGCAAATATGAAGTAAATAACAAAAATGACAGATCACGATTTGATGGTTTGCACATGTGCCAAAATGTTTTGATTGAATTCGTATAGCGTTAGCAAGTAGAATTAGAATTAGAATTAGAATTTCTTTATTTTGCATAAAATATGGTACAATAGGTCTTAACTTAAATATAAGAAGTTCCACATATCTTGCTTACTTACTATTTCAGCATGCAAAAAATACCTTATAATAAAATTATATACACTTCACTTGTTTACTATTGAGATCATGAAGTAAAAAATAAAAATAAAATTAAAAATCCTTAAAACTACGTTATTTAAAAAAAATTACTAGTAACATTATATTTCGAGCTTTGCTTATAATTTAAAAACTCACTTATTGTATAGAACGCATTGATAAAGAGCCATTTCTTAAGTTTATTTTTAAAGTAGTTTAGTGGTAGCTCTCTGATCTGTTTGGGTATTTGGTTATAGATTTTGACAGACATATTGTAACAATTGTTCTGAACTAGTGTGCTTCTACATCTTGTGACAGCCAGTCGGGTTGGATCTCTTGAAAGGAATTTTTTATTTACTATGGCTTTAGTATAACGCTCAGAGTGCTTTTTAACAAATAATCCTACTTCTAATATATACAGACTAGGTAGAGTTAGTAATCCTAATTTCTTAAACAAAGGTCTACAAGATTGAAACGGTCCAACCCCACAGATTGCCCTGACACATTTTTTTTGTGTGATAAAGACATTGTTAGCCTGAGAAGAATTACCCCATAAAAGAAGACCGTATCTAAGAACTGACCCGACGTAGCCATGACTAGACTAGACTTTATTATATTTGTGTAACAATAAAACAGAAAAACTTTGAAATTATTTTTATTCTGAGTTACGTTGCTGGAATACTTACGCAGTGAACAACGTTTTAATAATGCATGATACATACCATAATTGCACCTAAAATATAGACGAGGAAACTTTATTTTTCTTTCTCAGCTTCCTATGTTTTTGTCAAGGCACATGCAGTCAAAGTGGAACCTACATCTCGCTCTACTTTAAAACTAAAACCCCACCATTCTTTGAAACCATAATCCCTTTCAAACTTTCATTCTCTTTGACAAAAACGTTGTCTGCAAGTGCGAGCAAGTGTCGTCACATAAAAAGTCGTCCAAAGCTCTTTTAATTAAGAAAGCACCGACACACTACTTCTTGCGATCCTCGTTAGCCAATAATTAATTTCTGCCTGGCTTTGATTAATGTACCAGGGCTGAAGACCTTTGTGGAGTTTGAAGAGCTATGGAACAGCAGGTCAAGTTAGCATAGTCATCGTATCTTACAAAGAAGTGAGTCTAGTCTTTACATTTTTAATTACAGCATAAAAACATCGGGGTTTGCGTTAAATTGTTGTCGCAAATACATAAACAAGCGCCAAACGCCATAAATTAGGAAAAGCTATCGACCGAACCCAATAGGTACTAACATCATTTATTTTCGTAGTCAATAAAAACTTGCCGTATTTCCGTAAAATAAACCGTCGCCTAATGGCAGTTAATTGCTATCGTTATTGCACGTAATTCTCTACCTTACACGAGTATACAATTCGATGAAGCATATTTTATTTCCTGAATTTCAGTTCAAATGGTTCTTAAAGAAAAATTTATCAGCTTTATAAATTAAAATGAGTGGAAAATCTTAAAGGAGAGCTAATTCAGGTTTTCACAATTTAATGGAATCATGCCAAGTGAGTTTTATTTATTCCTCGAGAACTGTGCTTTATTGTGTGCCTTTAGAAATATCTTCTTTCGCATCGGCACAAGAGTTGTAGTGGCAAAAGATAAACTTGTAATAATAATAATCATCGATATCGAATTGGTGTTTGTATAGTTGGTTGGTACCATTATTATTGATAATGTGAAAACGCCCATTAGGTACACAGGACATTTTAAGCAATCATTGTAGTTCAATATACCGTAGGTAGGTACCATAAAATGTAAACCTAAGGAAAAAAACGAACCTGAGAATTCAGTTGATCAACTGCAGACATTTTAAGCTTCGTGCAGACTAGCGCGACGCAACAGCGCGACGGGACACCGGTTATTGTTATACCGTGAAGTTTTCTTAGAAATTGTATTGTTGGAGTCGCGCTGCGCCTTCGCGTCGGGCTGGTCTGCACGAGCCTTTTTACTGTGCATGGATTTTCTGCGAAACGGTCGGCGGCGCATCGTAAATGACGGCAGGTAGCGTTTTAATTTTCTAGGCCCAGAAACAAGCAGGGCTGACTGCCAAAAATGCACCTTGACAATTCAAAAGTGCCTGTAAATGGTTTAATTGAAATAAATGCATTGAGTTTGAGTTTTGAGTGGTTTGAGCACCATACGCACTTAGGCCGATATCTAGTTATAAAGTCAATTATCACGTGCTTTGGCTTTGACATGTTCCCGTCTCAATCAGAGAGAAATTGCAGTTGTAGTTGAGCGACACGAACCAAAGTGCGGGCTAAGTAACTTGTTTAGATCTCGGCCTTAGTTTCGTCACTCGTGATGGTTCTTATAGCAAAGACTTTTTATCCGGCTTAAAACAATACCACAGAAATAATAAGCACAATATCCTCTTTTTATTTATAATTACAGACGTACGGCAAACACACGAACACGTAGAATTGTTTCATATTGTTACAAATTAATTTGAACGAGAAAAGAATATCCGAGCCACATCCACGGAAAAAGAAAATGAGAACAACTTGAATTAAAATTAGAACATACCTACCTACCTATCTCACCTACACCGGCTTTTTAAATCAAATAATGTCGTTTTTCTTTTATTATACGCTAGCGACCCGCTCCTGCTTCGCACGGTTATTACGACTTGACAAAACATTGAGATTTCTTAGGTAAACGTAACATTAATATCAACATATTATATACAGTTCCTGGTCGAATATTCTCAGATATAAGACCTGGCTAGATCGATTTTTCACCCCATAAACACCTATATTGCAACTTTCATCGAAATCGTTAGAGCTGTTTTCGAGAACGTGATAACAAATATATATATATATATATATATATATATATATACAAATATATATATATATATATATACAAATATTGCTCGTGTAATAGTATAGGATAAACCTTCCGGAATAAATTCTCTAAACGATGGTGAAAACCTCATCAAAATCTGTCACGTGTTTTAGAAGAACAACGCAAACATACAGACAAACGCGAAAAGCGACTTTGTTTTATAATATGTATAGATAGAAGAATGAGAGTCAAGAAATTATATTTGCTTCTCCATTGGATAATATGAAAAGTTTTTTAGAAAGGTCGAAACGTCGTTATACCTTGAAAGAAACCTCATTTTCTACATTTATATCTGTATTTTTTTGAGTGTAGATATTATAGAGTATTCTATATATCTATCTAATATACATAAACTCACGCCAACTTCCCATAGGGGTAGGCTGAAACCACAGAATGCCACCTACTACTATCCTTACATACTCCTTCTGTCTCGTGTTCGTCCATACATCTGGTCATACACGCACGCCGGTTGCGAGCACTACGCACCTGACCTTTCTAAAGAACATCACCAATAAGGTCAGTGTATGTAGGTATCTATCTAACGCTAATTAAGAATCATTGATGAAGATAACTTTAGGGCTTAATACACAACAACATTAACAAGAACATTAAGTTCCTTTATGTATTAGTCCAAGACCCAAAATGGCATACGTAATTCCTAAAATGTCTGCCCCAGTATGTGAGTCAAATAATATTACAGAGAAGGGGAGAAATGGCTGGAACGTAATATTGCAAAGTCTAATGTATGTTAGACACATTGCTTTGTAAGTACACTTGCCCGCAGTACTAGCTGAGTTATTTCGTAATTAAATGAGTTTAAACTGCCAGAAACATGACCATTTATCGACCATTATATGCGTCTTGCTTTACTAGACAGAGACAAACGATTCCTACACAGATAAGGTTCTGGCAATCGTACTGTGATTTAGTGAATGTTTGATAGCCCCACAGAGGACGCTATTTCCGCGCCAGCATCCTCTAAGGACAGCAATACCGCGAAACTATTAAAATTCGTGGCAGTTAAAAGTGCGTTGAGCGCACAAGTTTTGTCACGACGGCCTTTTTATCCGTCAGATTCTAAACGTCATAGTATGTAAAAACAGTGACACTCTTGCTTTGACACGGTGACACGGCCACGGCTACATTCAACAATTATTGGAAAAAAATGGTATAGACGTTCATCATCCCTGTTAATTGTGTAGACTGGTTTATCAATTTACCATGACATATTTGTCAGCTGGTGTCGACACCCTGTCTTTTTTATGGTGTATAACTACAGAAATAGTTCAAAGGACGTCTTAAATCATGCAAATTTAAAATAACTTGATTTTTGGTCATTCGGGCCCATGTGTGTTTTTCATTAAAGTTCTAATCAACGATTTTTAGGAATTTTAGGAATTCTCAGACACCTATAATATAGACCCAGTACAAAGCCGGCATTAGGAACGCACCCCTGCACAGAATTGAGAACAGTTTCATATTAAATGTTCTAGTAAAGTCCCAGCATTCTGAATCGTTATTCATGTTAGCTACTCGTTTTAACTTCCACGAACGTTGAATGAAACTCAATCGCGATGTTTTTATTAGTGTTGTTGTACTTTTTAACGAATTTCGTGATGCTAGTACTTATTGGTACCTATATCTATGGAGGTATACCTGGGTCATGACCTTAAATCTTTTAAATGTGGGAGTTCTGACGTTTTTATTAGATACTCGCTTCTTAGTTAGGTTTAGTTAGGTTAGGATACTTTATCGTAATAATATATATAATAAAGTTAATTAGTTAATTTAATAAAAGAAGTTTATGCAATGTGGAATAAATGTCATAAAAATTATATTATAAATTATATATTTGGCAAAATATTTACAATGGATGGAGAAACGTAAATAAATCAATACAAGATATCAAAATATGTGATTTGTTTTTCATTAACAAACTTGCTTGATAGTTGAGATTGTTTTATGTATAATTTAAAAGCCACTTTACAAAGTTTACTTAGTTAAATGACCGCAGTGCAATTTCACAAATGGATATCTGTTAACTGAAACTTGGCATTATGAGAATCCATGAGATTTTCTCGTTACAGCGACGTATTTTACTGCATACAAAAAAACTCTTCAAAAATTATGATGTTTTCAGTTTTTTATTTTGTTATTTGTATTTTGTGTTTCATGAACTGTGTCCAAATAAACGATAATCTTTCCTTTTTTCAATTATTCCAAGCAAACGTAGATAGTACCGGGATAAAAAAATATCCTATGTCCTAACCGTCTCCCGTGTGTTAAATTTCATCCGAATCCATTCAGCTGTTAAGGCGAGTAAAGGTAATAGACAGACAGATAGATTGGGGAGTGGGACTTTAGAATAATGTTAAGTATGGAAGTATAGATCCGATGAATACCCTTTTCTTTTATAGATGGCATAAAAGCCGCTTTGAAGGCGTAACAATATCGGCAGCTATTTTATCCTGGTGAAAGTTGGGAGTCGTCAATAGGTGCGAGCAACCCATTAATTAATATTATTGTGGAAATCTATTGATTTTTCCAGTAGTGGACGTCAAACGACTGATAATGATGAATCTTAAACATAGTGGCCTAAAACTCCAGTTGCCTTATACTTTACTAAGTATTTTGATCATCAATCCATCCGCCAGACTATTTCCGTGTAGGACAGGCCGTCGGAACCAAAAACAGCTACACAAGTCATTTAACGCAATGCAAGCCAAATTCCAACTTGTTAACATAAAATTTGTCTACAAGCTAAAAATTTGCGCTGTAATTGTCGCGCCATTTCTTAGTAAGGAAGAAATTATGCAGCCGACCTTCGACTTATTAAATATAAACATGAATATGTATGCGGCAAGAAATCCTTTAGAGTTCCTTCTTGAATTAAAAAAGACGTGCACTATTCTTAGGACATAGTTAGCATAACTCTTGAGCTAGAGCTGTCTCATAGCTTTAGTTCAATTACAAAAAGTACATAGGTACTACAGAGAAATTCGGATCTGAAAATGTGGAACACACTCACTGTTACGATTTATAATAGATATACTTGGAAGACAGTGTAATCTCATTATACTAGTATGTAGTACCGAATTTACTACCTACTCTAATATATGCAAATTCGCTCTCGAAGAGATTTCGAACGCCGGAAATTGTGGGAATTTGGTCGACAGTTTTAATTAGCATGCCGCTGTGAAAGTCTATTTTATCTATGGTGAAAGCCTTTCTTAATTTGCATACCTCGATTTAAGTTTTAACATGCTCCTGCATCCGATATTACCTACTAGCTGACCCGACAGACGTTGTCCTGTCCAAATTTCAATAACGACGTATTACAATTTCAATTTTTTTTCTATTTCAAATTAAAACAATAGCCAAAGTGATGGGCTTACTAACGAACAGCATTTCATTTTTTAACCGACAAAAAGAATGAGGAGGTTCTCAAGTCGACGCGTAAGAATATATTTTTATTTTTTATTTATGACCACGCATTACGTTTTACTGAGTATTCCGATTTGAACTATTCTTGTTTTATTATATTTTATTTATATATATTTTTTATTTTAGGTGTATATACCTCGAAATTGGTCCCATGTAAAATTGAAAACTAAAATCCACCCGAAAGTGTAAAAAATTGGGGTTGATTGATTATCACATACTGCATTTTCAACTGTGAACTGTGAACTGTTGTAATTTCGCACACATATGTAATTCTGATGACATAATCACATAATAAAGACCTGGAGTTGATCTGATGATGGAGACGGAAGACAGTCGTGAGAGCTGCTTAGCAGCTTACAGCAGCTACATCGTGTTTGGGCTTATTTAATTCACCTTGATGAAAACTTTAGATCTAGCTGGGTATGGCTGTCATTGAGAGTCTGAGGATAGAGACGGAAGGCTGTTGATGTAAATCCTTACTTGAGGAAAACAATAAATGGTAACACAAATAATTAAAAAAAATATACAAAAAATTAAACCGACGACAAAAGAACTTAAAAGCGAAAAATAAAAAATTACATTCAGTGTAACTAAGCTCCTAAACTAATTCAAGTAACAAATTTTGAGGCGGCGCCAAACACACATTCTACGAAGAGCCATCAAGCTACCATTTTACGCTCTAAGTAATTAGTTTATTTGTTTGTCGCAGATTTAAAATTTGTTATTTAAATTAGTTTACTAGGCTAAACTGAAGGTTATTTTTTTATTTTTCGATTTTCAGTTTGTGTTCCGTCAGTTATATTTTAGTACCTGGGCGACTGAGCTCTGCTCTGGTGAAAATAGTGAATGCTTATTTAATAGTATAGGATAGTTTATACAAATTCCATGTATAGGATGTACATACTAATTCCATGCTGCCGTGATAGTAGGTACTTACTAATTCCATGCTGCCACGATAGTAGGTACTTACTAACTCCATGCTGCCATGTCTGTCAATTACTGTCAATTGTCAATTATTCTACGGTCTTGTCATACATTGTTCTAAACACGGCTGGTAATCTCGGAACAAAAAATCCTGGCATTAATAGACGTATTTGTCTATGGGTGAAACTCCTCAAAGTGACAACCGCCCCTCGTCCCTTTCCCCTTTGTCGCCCGTGCAATCGTCGCCATATTAGTTTGTTGTAAGTCTATCATAGTCTGTGGTTGTCTACACCCCGCCATTACAGTTTTTAAAGTTGATCGAGTGAAGTTCTACGTTGATTTATTTCCGTAACTTATCCTCTCAAGTTTAAACCTGTAATAGTGTAATTACAACGTGCAGTATGTTCCGTACTTGCTGTATTGTGAATTGCGCTAGTAAACGAAAGGACGTTAAATTATTTCGATTTCCCAAACGTGAGATAGGACTCAAGTGGTTAGGTTAGCTAGCTTTTCCAATAGCGAAATCAGCAGTGGCACTCCTAGTCCTCGGTTTCAAACTATTGACACTGACGCACACACCACTGGTAAGTACATCAATAATATGATTTTATTCTATACAATTTTTTTCATATATTCATACATTCATATATTCTTCATTCATTTCATATATTCTTACATATTCAAATGGCAAGTGCATCATGTCCATAATATTCATGAACTTTAAAAAAAAAAATTGGATTTGAATTTTCCACTCTGGAACTTCACACAGAAGCCATACTTTTTAAAGAAAATAAAAAGTATCCTATATCCATCTATGTTGCTCTGTCTTGAAAGTGGGTCAAATTGGCCGTAAATGCACTAACAAACCAAAACAAAATTTAAAATTGTTCAATATACACTCGCTTATTGTGTAATTAACATTTTTTCTGTCCATAATAAGTTAATAACTTGATATTATCACATAGTATTTTGAAAAGGCATACACATAGTTATTATTTGGGTTCCATACCCAAAGGGTGCCAACGGGACCCTATTACTATGATTCCGCTGTCCGTCTGTCAGTCCGTCTGTTACAGGGCTGTATATTTTGAACTGTAATAGATTTACACTTGAAATAGAGTGTACTACTATGTACTGCTCAGTAAGAGTAACATGGCATCTATAAAAATAATGTAGGCAAAATAGTTGTGGCATTTTTGTTTTACAATCTGCACAGCACACTCATATTTTGTTGAGCTATCGTTATATCTATCATACATTTTTATTTACAGACGCAGTTATTCCTTCTACTCCGAGGCTTTGTGTCCGAAGAAGGTGTATTATTTTAAACAAAAAGTCTCTTTCACCAAAATGTGCCAGGCTCTACCGTGAATATTTAAAATCTCGGAAACAGTTGGATTTCAGTCAAAGAGCACGAAGAGCACTAAAGTTTTCAAAGAAAAATTATTTTGAAAAACTGACTGAAAACATGAACTCATTGACCAAAACAATTATGTGGATGCAAATTAAGCAATGCACCAAAAAATCAAAGGGGAGACGCTTTACTACTGAAGAGACACTTATGGCTTTATCAATATTAAAGCAAAGTCCAAAGTGTTACAGATTCTTACATAAAATATTTATACTGCCCACAAAACACACTTTAAATAAAATGGTTTCTGAACTAAATATTGAAGCTGGGATCAGTGCTCAAGTATTTGATGCAGTTAAACAAGAGGTACTTATTAGATGGCTATATTTAACTTTAACCCTGATTCTCAAGGAAACATGGCTACATAGATCGGAGTGTGTATTATTATAGATGTGTTAATATTGCAATAGTAATAATATTTAACTAATGATTTCAGGTAAATACGTGGGAAGAAAATAAAAACTATTGTTCAGTTCTCTTTGATGAGGTTGCATTAGAAGCAGCCTTGAACTACAATAAAAAGAAAGACTCCATCACTGGATTTGTCGAACTTCCGGAAAAAATTACTGACTTTGCTGAACATGCACTTGTCTTCATGTTGAGACGAGCCCTTTACAAATGGCAACAACCTATAGCCTTCTATTTTTGTAAGGGAGCTACATCAGGGGTTCAACTTAAAACAATAATACAGGATGTAGTAACTGCTGTAGGAAATACAGGTTTGTTACCTATAGCCCTAGCATGCTAAAAAGCCTTCAAGAGGACACACGGAACCAATAAGATTAGGTTGCAGTAGAATTGGTGAGTATAATTGAGAATTTTCCTAATTCATAATTAACACTAAACACTTTGCAGGACACTAAATGCCCCCAGATGTAATAACAATATAACTTCAATTTTGTCTCATTCAGTGTCCTTCAATGGATAGACATTTTTCACATATTCCACACACAACCTGACTTAAACATAATATTAATTGGCTTAATGGGTGAACACCTCTACATAACTCTTCGGGGAATACAGGTGTGATGCAATGTAATTGAATATTGAAGGTGTATGTTAAAGGTTATTGCTATTATTATAACATTCCTGTCATTATTTTCAGATGATATAATAACCATCAATGGTCATTCACTAAGCGTGATACATGATCCACTGCACCTAATAAAGGGGTTAAGAAATAATTTCTTAACCAAATATATAAAATACGATGGTAAAATATCTAAATGGGACGATATTGTGGATGTCTATAAAACGGACTGCAATCATGCGCAAATGCGATTGTTACACAAATTGAACGATGAACACTTAATTCCAGAAAAAATTAAAAAGATGAAGGTAAATAATATTTTTGAATTGAGAATGTTTCTGAAGATGGCTGTTTAAGGATACCTAGTCTGTTTGGTTTAATCACAATAATCATGCATAAAGGGCTGTATTGAGTCATGTGAATTGTGTTGTTTATCAATATTTCAAGGTGTTCAAAACTTTGTACTTATAATATCTATTTTTATTGCAGGTCAAGAATTGTGTGAGAGTGTTCAGCAAAACAGTGGCAGGTACTCTTTCATACACTGCTCAGTTCTGTAAGTATTTTGCCTGCAATGTTATTTTCTCACCGACTGCAAATTGTGTCACATAAAAATAAGTATACTTAAAGTATTTTTGGACAAGTCAGAGCCTACAATTTTAGAAACAATGATCCAAATTGCCACAACTTTAAAAACACCTTTAAGTCACTTCTAATCACAAGATTTATAAAATTTCACTCCAATGGTTACAATTGTGAAGAGGATTCAGGTGAGCAACTAGTAAAACTCAAGCCTTTATTTGAAACTACGAAAAATAATGAAACAAATGCCGATAGTGCCTGCTCAGCTGGATCCTCTAACCTTCGGAGTGCAGTTCTAGAGAATATCCCCACAACTGCCACGCAAGAAAAGCTAAAAGTTCACTCACGGGCATATACCACAGGGTGGGTTATAAGATTTTTTTCAAACAAAAACAATTGTAAGGAATGTGAAAAAAACCTTACTTCTCGTGAAATAAGCTCTACCAGTAATTGGATATCTGGAAGGGAATATAGAAACACAATTAACCTTAAAAAATTGACCTACCCTACCGAAAATGCCGTGAGGACTTTTGGCTATATCATTCAGGAAACAAACGAATACTTGGAATTCACACCACACCTAACGGGTATTATAAAAGAACTTAAAAATAAAATAAGATCAAGTATTCGTTTGATTTTCTGGATTGTGTGATACACAGGGATGCTGTTGAGGAATTCTTTCTAGAATTAAGTCTTCGATTAGCAGTATTTAATTGGTGCAATGTGATAAATAAGATAATGAAGGGCACAGATGTATATACGTAGGTTGGAAAACAAAAGTTTGCCACCAATGCAAAAGAAAGCATTTATAAAATATAAACCAAATTAAAAAAATTAAAATGTTAATAAATAATATTGAATGTTTTTTATTTCCATCACATGACTTTCCTTTTCTAATACACACACCACAGGTGTGCTATAGGTTCACCTATCTACCCACACAATCACAACCTCGGCTTGAATTTAAAGCAGAACCTCTTTTTTGGAAGGCTTAAAAGGCTAGTTTCCAAAATATTCTGGGCTCGACAAACCTTGGCAAAAAGACCCGGTCTCATAACAACATGAGCGACAAAATGGGTAAAATTTAAAAAAATATTAAGCGTCAAAATGATGAGTTGCAAATCGTATAGCGATTTTTCTACTATGGGAGATTACCGTCTGAGTACTACTTAGTCTGTGGTTCTAAACTTTGGGCGACCGAGCTCTGCTCGGGTGAAAATACGGAGAAAACGAATTTTCTCAGATATTCATATATCTGAGAAAATTCTTAGAGAGTAAGTTCCTAGCTAGATCGATTTTTCGCCCTGTAAACATGCAACATATTGCAACTTTCATCGAAATCGTTCGAGCCGTTTTGGAGAACGTGATTATAAAAAATGTATAGGATTTATCGGATAGGCAACTCCAATTTCAAAGTAAAAGAAAACGAAGCAATTTGGTAGTTACCGCCTAACCTTAAAAGCAATGTGACCCTACGGAACCCTACAAACTTAATTTTTTCCTTAATAACTCACCGATCCTCAATTACCTGACCATGAGGTCTCGGGTTCGATTCCCGGGTCGGGAAAAGTGTTATTGGGTTTTTCCATCTAGAATTTCTCAGTAGCAACCCGGGTGTACATTACCCCAGCAAGAAAATCTCTTCTAGAATGAATTGAGTTTAACGAATATTTAGAACATCATGTGCTGTAAATGTGCGCCAAATAAAAAAATTGTGTGTGCTGTCGTTTTGGAAAAAAATCGAGTAACGTAAAGTAGAGGTAAATCTAATAAAATATACGTCAAAAAGAGCGAGCTTATGGTTTTTAATGCGGGTTCTAAGTGTCCGGCGGAGGTTCCACCAGTAAGGCTATGTGGCGTGCCCTTGGAGCGGGCTGGGCTTTTAAGTATCTGGGCCATATTGTGACGTCCGACCTGAAGGACGACGCTGATATTGAGCGAGAAAGGAGGGCGCTGTCGGTGAGGGCGAATATGATTGCCCGCTGGTTTGCTCGTAGCTCCATGCATGTGAAAATCACCTTGTTTCGAGCCTACTGCACATAATTTTATACGAGTAGTCTGTGGGTGTCATATTTGCAGAAATCCTACAGCGCTCTCCGCGTTCAATATAATAACGCACTGAGGGCGCTGCTGCGGTTGCTCGCTTCTGCAGCGCATCGGTAATGTTCGCGAGCGTCCGCATTGACTGTTTTTATGCCAGCATGCGCAAGAGGGCGACCTCGATAGCGTGTAGAGTGCGGGGCAGCGACAACAGTCTTCTTACCGTTGTTGCCAACAGGTTGGACGGGCCTGTCATGCAGCACTGGTAGGCCTTACATGCACCCGTATATCAGGGTTGGGGTAGGTAAAGATAAGTACCATTGTTTTTTTTTTCTTATCATTAAAAATAAAAATTATTAAAAGAAAAACTGTCGTTTCTATGGAAAATGTGTGTACTAGTAACAAGCTTGTTTACAATGTTAATAGGGTACGGGAATTATGGAAGGAAAAACCGTTCAAACGGCAATTTCGTTCGCTATAGTTCGGCTAGTTTCGTGATTTACAAAGGTAAGTTTTCGTCGAGTTATTGATTGTGTGTCTTTTATTAGACAGGGTTAAGGAAGTACCTACTGGTTTAAGAGGTATCTATTTTATTTTGACAAAATACCAGTTTTATCTATGAATGCCTAGACTTTGTGGGTGATACCTACGATAATCAAATGCAGATTACGTATAGTAACAAAAAGGGCTACGCAAAGCTAATTAAGTATATTTTCATTAAACTATTTTCCTGTTCTATCTAATTTCATACCAGACAGGTTTGTATTTAGCCATCCTATCTCACTGTGTTGACTGATGACTTTATTTAGCCATCCTATCTCACTGTATTGACTGATGACTTTATTTAGCCATCCTATCTCACTGTATTGACTGATGACTTTATTTAGCCATCCTATCTCACTGTGTTGACTGATGACTTTATTTAGCCATCCTATCTCACTGTATTGACTGATGACTTTATTTAGCCATCCTATCTCACTGTATTGACTGATGACTTTATTTAGCCATCCTATCTCACTGTGTTGACTGATGACTTTATTTAGCCATCCTATCTCACTGTGTTGACTGATGACTTTATTTAGCCATCCTATCTCACTGTGATGACTGATGACTTTATTTAGCCATCCTATCTCACTGTGTTGACTGATGACTTTATTTAGCCATCCTATCTCACTGTATTGACTGATGACTTTATTTAGCCATCCTATCTCACTGTATTGACTGATGACTTTATTTAGCCATCCTATCTCACTGTATTGACTGATGACTTTATTTAGCCATCCTATCTCACTGTATTGACTGATGACTTTATTTAGCCATCCTATCTCACTGTGTTGACTGACGACTTTATTTAGCCATCCTATCTCACTGTGTTGACTGATGACTTTAATTCGCGTTAATAAAAAGTTTTAATGGATTAATATACTGACAGACAGCGTACAGCCTAAGCCGGTTTAGAAGCATTGACTTTTGTGCAAGAGTTCCTTAAATAAGGAAGGTGAACACTAAAGAAGGATTTTTGGATGAAGGTTTATATAAAAGTTCTTAATTAACCTGTAAAGATAGATTTAAGGTGTTCTTGTAATAAAATAAATAAATAAATATTTGTCGATTGAAAATCCCATTGGAGCTTGTTTTAATATAAAACTGCAGACAAAACTTATCTCACACACTGTCAAGACAAAATATTGTATTTGTTCCTTGAAACAGATTGGTCTCAACGGGTCCGCTAGCTCTCAGGAATTGTAGCAGCAAAGGAAACGTATATTCTCTGTGACAAAATATAAAATTTTGTGTTTTTTGAGATGTTCTTATCGTATGTCTTGTTCAAGTCTTAGCTACTATCACTGTCTAATTGCATACTATAATAAAATATTATATGTACCATTGTACCTACATTGAATGTTAATACACAATAATAGTCAAATAGTTTTTGTTATTCTCGACCACTCTATTTATTCTAAAGAACAGTTACCCAGAATTTCAAGACTTTGTTTGACAACGAAGCCTTCCAGTTTGCTTGATTAAGCTTAAACAAATGTTTATGAAAGCGAGGCTTTAATGAACTTCCAATTAAATTATGTTAAACAGGCCGAGCTTAAAATAACGCCGTTTTTGCGTACCGATACAAAGGACAGTTCAGTATTTATATGATTATTAATAGAATCTACCAGTTGAAGTAAATATACATCAGTAGCCTTAGTGTTAGTTTATTATCTATTCGATCGCGTTAACGCAGACCTCAATTTGTACTGTTCAAGCTGAATAAGCGCCGCCTGGTGACAGTAATGGGAAACACAATTATTAAGTAACTAGTAAGTGAACGTTAATGTTAACGCGATCGAGTAAGTATAAAAACTCGCACAATACCCTCAGTTAACGACGCACAGACAATATCGTTAAAGGTAAAAGTGTTTATAAACGTACTAAATTACAAGTGTTGTTTTAGTGAAGTTGTTGATGCATATAAATGCTAAATCCAACAAGTACTAAAATACTTTTTACGTAAATAAACCCCATTTTAGAAGCTCATGCCTTTCAGTATTTTATATTCTACATTTTACATCCCAAAAACAAAAGTGTACTTGTTTTATTGAGTGCAGAACCCCGTTTTGTTGTGATTCCACTCAGCGGTTGAGTTTCAAAACTCCTAGTGCATTAGGTTTAGTTCACCTTTACTGTGTCTTCGGAACAGATATTGATGTTGCTTTCTTCAACATTCAAGGTCGCTCAGCGCTCTATGGAGCGGGCTATGCTCGGAGTTTCTTTGAAGGATAAAATAAAAAATGAAATTATCCGGAAAAGTTAGCGACATACCTTGCAGAGTAAGAAAACTGGAGTGGCAGTAGGCTGGCCATGTTTGTCGAAGGACCGATGGCTGGTGGAGCTGACGAGTCCTAGAGTGGAGACCGCGTATCGGTAAGCGTAGCGCAGGACCCCCTAGCTAGATGGAACGACGGCCTTAAGAAAGTGGCAGGACAGACTGGATGTGGAAGACGAAGGACAAGGTGTTGTGGCGCAGCCTGGGGGAGGCCTATGTCCAGCAGTGAACTGCGATAGGCTGAGTTGATTGATTGATTGATCTTCAACAGTCTCGGCTGTACAATGTCACTCACCCATTCACACTCAAAACCCCTAAATAAAAATGAACTTATCATCATCATCCACAGCCTGAATACACCCACTGCTGGGCATACGCCTCTCTTTGCTTGTGCCAACCCTCACCCTATGCCAGCCTCAAAATAACTCCCCAACAAAATAATTTACATCAACAACAACATTGTTACTTTAAAAACTCCTTATTACTCTGCCTACCCCACTAATTGGGCACTCCACTGGATTACACTTGATCGCTAGTCGAGGCTTATTACAAAACTAGCCAGTTACTGCGGATCGCTGTCCGCTGAACCGAACAGAAGCTCTTATTTATAGTTATAAGTAACCATCAAACTTTGGTTATATTCGAGGAGTAAGTTGCAGGTGTATTTTTTTATTAGAATCTTATAATGTTACTAGCTTTTGCCCGCGGCTTTGCCCGCGTGAAGGTCGGTAATCAACCCACGGGAATGTAGTACCGGGATAAAAAGTATTCTATTTGTTACTCCAGGTTATAAAATATTTGTGTGACACATCCAAATCCGTTCAGCCGTTTTTGCGTGATTGGGCAACAAACATACAAACTTTCACATTTATAATATTAGTAGGATAGTAGGATAATCATCAAGTGTGCACCCATACTAAATAAGTTTTTTTTAATTCTGGACGATATCATTTTAGACCTGATTTAGAATGATAACTGCAAATATTCTGAAACAATTTCGCAAAAAAAAATGCTACATACATCTCCTTAACTGTGCTTTATTTCAAATCAATAGCAACAAAAATTTCAGAGAAAAACAGCCGTGACACACAGACGAACTAACAGCTGCACTCAACGTTTCACATCCATGAAATCCATCGTTTCCATTTTTATTATAGCTATCAATCTTAAAAGCATTTTTAGAGGGGACACTTACCTATACGTTAATTGCCATTCATCCATCGCCTTTACTACTTGATTGTACCTTCGAACCCCAAAAGTTTATTACTTTGAACCTTCCAAACCATGTCATGTCTCGCTTTGAACCTAAAAAGTTTTGCTTCTGATTTGAACAACTGCAATTTTTATATTTATGAAGTATCAAAGTTAACTGATACAAAACACTTTGATTAAATAAATTGTTATTTAACTAGACCGTTAATTACGGGTCGCTTGGCAGGAACTAAACTCTAACGCAATTTTCACGTAGACACGAATTTAAATAACGTTTAAAACAAGTACGAAATATTATTAAAATATCCAGGTGAACATATTTCACGAACAAGAGTATTTTACTGGCACCTAAATGTTCCCCTTTTCAGGGACATTTTACTGAAGAAATATACAGTTTAAAATATACTAATGCTGCACGAAATAATATTTCGAGCGATTCGTTATTCGCGTAGCACAGTCTACGAGTTGCTACGAGATTTCGTAGCAGCTACGAACGTTTGTAGATTTACGTCATACAGAAAGCAATCGTTTCCTAGGCTGCGAAAGGGTTCCCTCAGACGGAAATAGGCTACCTTTGCTAAGGGCGTTGTTAAAGATGAAAAGGGATTATGACAAGTGATTGGGCAGTAACTACCTAGCCTTCTTGATTTTGAGAAACAGAGCTAAAACATCGACCGACCACTGCTCACGGAGAGATTTGGCAAGTTAGCTGCGTGGTTCATTTGTTTGCCAGCTGCTTCCACTCGTAGCGTGGTGGTGAGTTGCAGTGGAAGATACCGCCTACATTTTCATACAAAACGATCAAGTTAGGAACAAGAGATAAACCAAAAAAAAAAAACTAAATCCCCTAAAATGATAACATAACATCATAATTCAAACAACAACGCTTTAAACCTAAACGAATTCTGTGACGGTAGTCGCAAAGCGAAAATGTAATACGAAACGGGGACACGATGCGTTGGCCGTATTCCAGAGTATTGGGAAATTCTGGCATTAAAGCTTGCAGCGTGGGGCTAAAGTGCTAGTAAGTGAAACGTGGGGGGGGGCAGGTGACCTGAGAGGGGAGAATTAATGGTGATCGGATACGCGTGAGTTGGCACGGGTTTATTTACCGTTTTATGTAATAATTGAAGTGTCCAGTAAATATACGTAAACTTAGTGAACATTTTTGCTTCTGTGATGTGTTATTTTTGTTTGTTTCCGAATAAATGTGTTATGTTACCGAATAAATGTGTTATGTTACCGAATAAATGTGTACAGTTTGCATTGAATCTTATGTTACGTGCCAACAATGGTTATTTGGATTGGGTTTTTGTAGTGGAACACTTAAAGCCATCGGTAGCAAGTTGTTTATTGTTTCTCACAAAAGATCTACATCGGAAAGTTTTCTATATATTTGCTGATCGTGAAGTCCTATTCTTCCAGTTTATTCGTTCGGAATTTTATAGGCTAGAGTTAGGAATTGCATTCGATAAACGTCAAAAATATGTTGGACGCAATTTTGGTAGAATAAAACGATAAAATAATAAATTATTTTATTTCTGTAAGTAGGTTAATACGAGTACAATAACTTTTACACGTCAAGCACGGTACATCTAACTCACATATCGGGGGACCTAGCTGTGACGTCCAAAATGTATAATGAAAACTAACATGAAAATCTTGCCCCATATTTTAAGCCGCCTCAAGGCCGCTTCCAACCGCCTAAACTACAGTAATTAGTCGACTAGACATTTATGTATACGGAGGTGTGGTTGCGTCGAAAGTTGTCGAGATCTAATCAATCACACCGGAATGGCTGATGAAGTAATAGTAACAGATGCCTCCGATCTGTTACTATGATTGATACTGCCACGTCGGTTGTGATTGTGGAGAGCCGTTTAAACAGATCCGAGCCTGTATTGGTTATGAAAAACAATGCCAGACTTTGCGCCGACATATATGAAATGAAATTGTTTATTCTGTAAATAGGATATCGGAATCACTTTTACACGTCATATTAAACATAAGCTAGATGAGGTCGGCGTTTCCTATCTGACTACTCTGAGAAAAAAGGCCGAAACAAACTCAGAGGTCGAAGTCTCTTATAAAATCCAAACATTGTTTGTGATGCCATATGAGGACCACGTAGATTAAGTTCTGAAATGGTCTTTTGAGGAAAGAATCACACAGATTTTAGTGGATCTGTCCAGTCAGTGCAGGCATTTGTCTATAATCGTGGAGCTCAACTGACCAATATACGTTGATTGACGTTTGAACTCTGGCCTAATTGAAGCAAATCTTGCGCGGGAACTAACTTGTATGGAGGTTATTCAAACTGGTGCGAACAGTAGTCTGACTTTCTAATCATTTAAAAAACAATCGAACCGCGGAATTGCGTTCCGAGTCCCGCGCGGGTTTCACCTCTGAGCTTTAATGTGTTTCATCTGATAGCATATTCAGGTGTCAGATTAGTTATCTGCTGTTAAATCTCAAATTGCCCGTTGTGATGGATAGACCGACATTATAACAATAAATTATGTAAGTTGATCTACGAGATTATATAACAGATTAATGTCAATAGCTATCTAAGAACCGGTGGCTCGTCAAAATGTCTAAAAATATATTCAATAAAATCAGGGCGAACGATCCTTATTTTTGAATACCATCTGGGTAAGTACCCCAAAATTAATATCATCTGACCAATACCTATTGTACTCAAGACATCGTTCTGATGTCTATTATGTTCTCGATCCAATTAAATTTGAGAGGAAACTAACGAGAGAAAATAGAATTGATACCGTTTCAAATACTGATGTAATATAATATTGTTCCGTATTTTTTTTAATCAAAGAGAATGTCCTCCATTTTCGATATGGCCGGTATGTTATAGCACGGCTGGTGCTGTCGAATTCATTAATTTTAAACTTTAGGGAATTTTTAATCCGGTCATATCGTATTGGTTCAGGCGTTCTTGACTTGACTATGAAAAACTCCTTTCCGATATTTTTTTTTGTTTTTCTTACTAGCTCCATAAAAAATAGTTTTGCTATCTGAGCTAATTTTATCTGGTTCATTATCAAACTAAGTGGTGCCAAATATAAAATACAAATGAGTACAAAAAAAGAAAGAAAAAACTCGTACAGTCAGTTGATACGAAGCACAGCGTATCGTTTCTATAACCTACCGAATTAAGGTACCTTGATAAATTTCTATTTTGTATTGGTACAGTAAAGATAATCTGACCATTTTGTTTCAGAATATCGGTACCTATACATTCAAGAATTTCGTTTATGTTAATAAGACTTTTGTACTGTTTATCGAATGTATTTGGTTTTGTTATTTTGTCCTTTTACGTTTCTAAGTTACGATTGGGTCTTATTTCCATTTTTTTCTTGAATGAGTTTGTTGGCGATATTTAAGAATCTGACTTTATGTAGATGGAGATGTTTGTAGGCATGCTCGCTCTGCTTTAAACATTGAACTGTTGATTTGCCTTTAGAAGTCTTATTAGTATCACTTGTTAAAATTTTAGGAATATCGTATAATTTTACAATGTTTGTAAATAGGTGAGCACCATGTGTCTATCACATAATTAATTTATCAGTCATTGCTTAATTTTTATTTCTTTTTACGTATTGTGGTATAGTAAGTGAAAACCTTTTAAAAGAGTAACGGTGGAGCTTCTTGCCCATTCTTCTTCATACGAAAACTACCTTTTGGAAGGGGCGACTAGAATCAATTCTATTTTTTGTAAATTTTTACGTTTAAAAGTGCTTTTTATGTGCCTAATGGAAATAACTTATTTGACTTTGATAACAATTAAAATTATATTGTGTCTCGTAAGTGACAGATAAGCTCTTAAAATCATAATCCCTTACAAGAGGTGTATAAGGACTCAAGTTTAGAAGATGATCCTTAAGCTATGCTATGTCATTGAGGTGGGCCAGAGCTTATGACTGAACAAAAACTGACAGTTTGAATATAAATACATACTAATCCATCCTAATATTATAAATGCGAAAGTAAAGATATTGCTATCCACGAAGACGCTCCCCACTACGCTCCACTCCGTACTGAAGTACAGCTTACAGTACAGTCGTCGCGGAGTGAGATGGCACTATCTGTAACTATCTGTCTCTCTGTTACCTTTTCACTTCCGATAGCCTAAACGGATGTCACTGTAATTTGGCACACATTTAAACCACGACTATGGGTTACGACATAGACATACAATACTTTTTATCGCGGTATTTTTATCCGAATTAGGTCCTGTGGGAGAATTTCTGACCTTCACGCGGGTGAAGCCGCGGGCAAGGGCTAGTATGGGCTAGTACTATTATAATTTTCGTTTAAGCCGCTGCAGCGCTGTTTCTACATTGACCATGACAGCACTAACATTGGTCACATATGTTACACCGCTGACGAAAAGCTAAACTATTTTTTTTATATACGATATTGTGTAGAAACAGTTTGATTATTGGTAAGGAATAAAATCATACTAAAGAACACGTGCCCCAATCATGACGTAACTCTTAAAATGCCTTTGATTTATAGATATAATATTTCTATCGAAAAGATTCTCAAAATATTCTATGAAGTAGATACTTAGCTATCTAATCTGTACCTAATAGATAATACGTACATATATGAAAAGTATTCGCTACCTAAGCTTATGACTAGTAATAAACCTTTAACTAAACATAACATTACACTTGAACACCCCAGGGGTAGACAGAGTTCTTGCCGGACTGCCGCCATGGGATCTGGAGGCAAAAGTCCTTGCGCATCGTCCTCGCTCATCTGAGAGTGTCGCGAGGAAGCGAAACGCCGGGACGTAACTCCGCTGCCCCGATAAATCACGGCACGGCGGACAGAGCTTCGGTGGGATCTCATGGCGGCTGGAGAGTACGATTGTCGCAACCCAGCGCTGGGCACGCCACAATTGTGGCGAAAAGTCCCCTCTTTGAGGAGTGGCTAGAGAGGCGCCACGGCGTCCTCACCTTCCGCCTGACGCAGGTCCTCACCGGACACGGTTGTTTCGGGAGGTTCCTGTTCCGCATAAGGCGGGAGGAAACGCCCGGGTGACACCACTGTGTGGATCGCCCGGAGGACACGGTGGAGCATACGGTGGAGGTATGCCCGACTTGGGCGGAGCACCGCCGTGTCCTGACGGAGGTGATCGGCGGCGGCGATCTCTCGCGTCCGGCCCTGGTTCAAGCCCTAGCCCTTTCGGACAAACTCGCAACCCTGGCAGGCATTGGCCCTTACGGACCCCGTCAGTTGGTGCTGACATCTCTTTGAGGCGCGCGTGGAACCCAACGCGCCGTCGACCCGGGCCTGGTCCTAATCGGACGGCGAGTTACCCATTGCTTACCGTCCGCAAGCCCGCGCCCACGGTGGCCGGAAGTCGGCTCGCGACTCCCGACGCCCGGGGCGTCTCCTGCGGCGACTAGGGGCGCGAGGGCGCGAATCTAGCCTCTCCCTCGCGCGCTCCGCCTCGTCCTTCGCGATGATTACTGCGTCGCAGAAGGAAGTGACGGCCTCCCATGCACTCTCGCTCCAGACCATAGACTGAACCAGGGCCGGACGCGAAAGATCGCCGCCGCTGATCGCCTCCGTGAGGACACGGCGGTGCTCTGCCCAAGCAGGGCAGACCTCCACCGTATGCTCCACCGTGTCCTCCGGACGATCCACACAGTGGTGAGACCCGGGCGTTTCCTCCCGCCTTATACGGAACAGGAACCTCCCGAAACAGCCGTGTCCGGTGAGGACCTGCGTCAGGCGGAAGGAGAGGACGCCGTAGCGCCTCTCTAGCCACTCCTCAAAGAGGGGACTTATCGCCGCAATTGTGGCGTGCCCAGCGCTGGGTTGCAACAATCACAATCTCCATGCCGCCATGAGTTCCCGCCGGAGCTCTGTCCGCTGTGCCGTGATTTCTCGCGGCAGCGGAGTTACGCCCCGGCGTTTCGCCTCCTTGCGACACTCCCACATGTGCGCGAGGAGTTTTGCCTCCAGATCCCATGGCGGTAGTCCGGCAAGAAGGCTCGCCGCCTCACGGGAGACCGTGCGGTATTCTCTGACCAGCCTAATGGCCATGACCCTTTGGGACGCGTTCAATCTCTGGGCCGGTCGCAGCCGTAATGAACGAATAACTTAATGAATGTATAGAACCTACATACTAATTCCATGCTGCCACGATAGTAGGTACTTACTAATTCCATGCTGCCATGTCTGTCAATTACTGTCATTTGTCAAATATCAATATTCTAAGGTCTTGATGTGTTTCGCATTAATCTTAATTACTTATTGGTATTTAATTTTAGCTTCTATCAATTTTTATTTTTTATTTTGTTTCCCACCGCACGTTTTCTCCACACATTGACATTGGCAGAATTGTCGACATCGGCACCATTGCCATAAGGAAAAATAGAATAGAATAGTCATACCTTGTTCTAAACTTTGGGCGACCGAGCTCTGCTCGGGTGAAAATACGGAGAAAACTAATTTTCTCAGATATGAGACACAGCTAGTTGGATTTTTCGCCCCGTAAACCCCTATATTGCAACTTTCATCGAAATCGTTGGAGCCGTTTTCGAGAACGTGATTACAAAAATTTTATAGGATTTATTGGATAGGCAACTCCAATTTAAAAGTAAAAGAAAACGAAGCAATTTGGTAGTTACCGCAAGCCTTAAAAACAATGTGAGCCTATGGAACCCTACAAAGTTTATTTTTTTCTTAATAACTCACCGATCGACGATCCTCAATTGCCTGACCACGAGGTGTCGGGTTCGATTCCCGGGTCGGGAAAAGTGTTATTAAGTTTTACCATCTAGAATTTCTCAGTAACAACCCGGAGTCTGGATCTGTGCTCGGTTGATGGCAATAGGCTCGGCTCCTATTACATGGGACTTAAACATAACTGGTGAAATGAGGGTGTACTATAGGTACATCTCTGCCTAACCCTTCAGGAAAAACAGGCGTGATGTTATGTAACTCACCTCTCATTTGAAAGAATAACCGAGGGAGGTCCAATTAAAAACTTCAACTAACTTATTTATTACTTCAAGCACAGAAATGTTCAGAGGCCGACTAAGGGCCGAGTCACATCAGGCGGTGCCGCGAGCGGCCTCGTGTCGCCGCTGGCAGCCGCGGGCAAAACCACAGACAAGATGCGTGGCGCGCGGCCGCTCGCGTCACCGCGGGCGGCCTCGCGACCTTTTCAAACTCTTCAAGCGATACTGGTCTATTAAGTATGTAGATAAAGTTTAAAATTATTTCACACTGAAAGTGCTCGCCGCGTCGCTGCCAGCCGCTGCCATTCCGGTGTGACCCGACGCTTAATAGGCATTTTCTACCAGTCAACCTTTGAGTGATGCAGAAACAAACAGTGGTAGGTGGTGCAATTACGAAAAATTGTGAAATAAAAAACATATTTAATTAATTCATTTTAATATATTAATTATTCACAGATGCTAACGCCTGCATATATAATGAGAGAAATAAAGATCAGAAACCCTTTCAATTTTCATTTCTAGCCTATTTCTGCTCTAAATTAAATCTAAAATGCCATAAAAATAAGCCTTTGACCTAACCTTATAATTATGTAAATTCGGACGCATCGACAGTTAAATAATATGATTTTTTCGTGAAGCGATTCGCACAAAGTTAATTTATTTCTAGGCGAATGGACAACTCCAGTAATCTCGATTGTTAAACTCATCCTCTTGTTTTAAATATTCAAAATATTTTTTTTGTGTGAATATTTGTTATCGTGAAAAACGTTTTCCACACTTGAACTAAACCCATATTTTTTATAAATAAAAAGGTTTGATCAAAACCAACACGTACATAAATCTTGTTAATACAACAGATTTTATTTTCACACTTTATAATGCGAAAATCGCTAAGAAAAACTCACATTTAAAATGAGCCCTCCAGGACTCCAGGCTACCGGTTCTGAACGTGTTAAGGAGGATCCGCAGTTGTAGCGCACAAAATTCAGATTTATATTTTTGGATCCTCCTAATGTATCCACCCTAGTACACGTTGGGCGAGCCGCAAAATACACTCAAATCAAACGGCAAATCACGCAAAAAGGACCAGTATACGTTGGGCGAGCCCATCGCTCGGCCAACGTATACTGGTCCTTTTTGCGTGATTTCCGTTTTCAGCATTTAAACACTAATAATTAATTTTACAAAATCAAGCACAGGTTTTTTTTCAATTCTTCGTAGTGTATTTCTAGAAAAGTAGTTACGCTAGCAATAAAAAAATGGTTTTATCTAAAATATTATTCTGTATGCATTTCTGGTGATACGTGCATTGTTTTCTGAGGTAACGGGTCATTTGGCCCTATCAGGCCATCAGCGATCATCCTCTGTCTCCTGGCCTCATCTCGAGCTTGCTTCTCAAGTTCCTTCTTCTCCTGCTCTGCTTTCTCTTCTTGTGCCTTCTTTTGGGCCATCTCAGCCAAAGTCTTCTGGTCCAACTTGAAGAAGTTGACGGGTTCTTTGAAGAATCTCAAATCTTTAGCATTCATGTTCTCCACAAACTTAAGAAAACAAAACATCCCAGTTTCTGGATTGTACGATTTATCCTTCATAGCCAATCTTACCCAATCCGCGAACTCGGCTTCTGAGACGGGCTCGCCCCACTGCATCAGTTCAGTCTTGAACAGCTCGAAGTCTACGAACCCTGTTTCTGCCTCGTCGTCGTGCCCCAACGCTGCTATCGCTTTCGTTATCGCCAACTCGAAGTCGTCTCCCATAATCATTTTGGCTTCTATCATTTGATACCATTCGTGAAGCTCTACAGTGTCCACAAGATCATCTTCGAGAAACATTTCGAACAGTTTATTTACTTCAGCAGTTTTCGGGTTGAGTCCAATTTTCCTCAACATCACTATGATTTCCTTTAAAGGCACCTGTATTAAAAAGAAGAATTGTGTTATTTTTTATAGATTGGGATCGAATGTTTCACAAAACTAAATGGAATAGATTTGTTCGATAAAATAGCTTTTTCTACATTGCGCATTGTGTGTTGTAGTGATGTTAATTTTGAAATAGAAATAAACGCCACATGTATGGACGGTGTAGTTTTTGACTTTAGATATCATAATTTAATAATACCTAAGAAGTAGTTTCATCAAAATTAGATACCTAGGTAATATTTACAAACATTTAACTTGATTTAAAAATGACACATAGCTAAAATTTTTGTCAAATCTTCTTCACCTTCCTCCAAATCATAGTTAGGTCAAGTGAAACGTATAAGAGATACTAGAAAATAAGGGCCGAGTCACACCGGAATGGCAGCGGCCGGCAGCGGCCAGCAGAGGCCGCCAGCGGCCAGCAGAGGCCGCCAGCGGCCTCCAGCGGCTGCCAGCGCCCACCAGCGGCCTCCGGCGTCGCCTCTGGCGGCCTCGCGCGACCTCCAGATCCCACGTGCCTAGTCTCATCTTGACTAGTTTAGTTTCTACATTACATACGCGCGGCCGCCCGCGATGCCGCGAGCGGCCTCGCGTCGCCGCTGGCAGAACCACCGACAAGATGCCATTCCGGTGTGACCCGACGCTTAGAAGGAGAGCCCTACTCTGTGCAGGGAACTACAAATAAAAATAGTGAAAAATATACATTTTCATTAGCTACCTTATCAATGTCCTCCTCATCGTGGAGTTTAAAAATCTCTTTATATTTCATGAGCTCTTCCATGGTAAAACATTTCGGTGGGCGCGGTATTTTCTTCGGCTTTGGTATCTCTCCGATCGCTTTCAAGTTCGCGCCCGGTTTTGGAGGGGGCTTCGCTTTTTCTTTTTTTTTCGGAGCCATTGTTTTTAAAAATACTACTTAAACCAAACGAAAGATGCGGGAGAACTTCTTATTTTTGTATATTATCTTTAATAATGTAATGTAACTGGATCATTTTTAATTGAACTGATTATTTTGGCAATCTTTCAGTTGGTGACAATGATATTACTGATAACTAACCGTATTTATAATATCAATGGGTGGTGGTAAGCAAAGAGTAAAGTAACTTGGTGGTAAGTACTGAAAGAAGACTCTGTGACTGTTATTGAAAGAAGACTGTGACTGAAAAAAACAAATAAAAAAGCTGAAAAACTACATTTTGATGTTTTGACAGGTGTTTTTTTTTCCACATAAGTAGAGTATTTTCGTACTTATAATGGTAATAAGGTTATATAGGTATAGTGTGCTTTTCGACTCATTACATTGCATTCAGACAATGTGGAGAATACCCCAATGCGGTAAAGTAGCCCCCGTATTGTTGCGGTAAACACTGTTGTCTGCAACATTTGATGTTGCGGAAAAATGTTTAGCAACTGTTGCTCGACTCTTATTTCCACAGAATACACATTGCAGTAGGTATGTGCAAATCAATCAGTTGGCGGGACATGGAGCATGCGTAACGAATGATCAACGGAATGGATCTCCCAGCGTCACTGGCCCGCATTTACAACATTCAGCTAAATACCAATTTAAGCTCGGGAGCCACGTTTACAATCAGATTAAGGGCCCGGGGGCCCACGATCAAAACACCGACGTGGACCGAAGGACCGAACCACCCACTCGAACATAGGGCTGCCCTTTATTCAGTGTTATTGAAATCCTGAATAAAAAAGGAAATGTGATGGAGCGATCACCCTGTGTTCGGTTACACGCCCTTTCTTCGTAAAGCTACGGTTTCCTAGAAGAGCGACCGCTCACGTAGCGTCCGCAATTTACGCCGAATTTAAAATCAGTGAAACGTTGATTATGAATATAAGTTGGTGTGGGTTCCTAAAGAGCGTTGTTGACACCGTAAAGCAAACCCCGCCCCCAAAGATTTAAATCGCTAGATTTGCCTTCACCGTACTCAGTCACAAGAAAAAGTGTCCATACTGAGAAGAGTGAGCTCACACATGGTTAAATAGTGTTGCCATGACAAACAAGTGTAGTCACTGCGTTATTGTGTGTCAGAGGTGTCAAAACGAAACAGAAACGCGACTATCATTTGACGCGGTAGGGTGATTTGAATCTAACGATTTAAATCTTTGACACTGTCATCATTTTCATGACAGCCGACACAGCGGCCGTTAAGTGCGGTCACCACTCTTCTAGGAAACGTGTCCCAAGTTGCTTTGATCCTGGGCAGCTACATGGGTACATACAGTACCTATCGAATTGGTTTGATCTGGGTGACTTTGTAACTTTGAAAGTGAAGTTTTATGCCAGTTAACAACAAATGAAATTGTAGCAAGGAACAAGAGTTCGATGTTAGGTTTGGCAGCCCTATGAGAGGAGTGCGCATTCTCCGAACGAACACCTACCTACGCTCCATTAAGGTGCTCACATAGAAATATTTATATCATATTTATTCATCACCGAAAGCATTCGCTTGTGATGTAACCGTTTCCCGCGACCTAGCCGTGTTAATTCTACCTATTTAAGTATAAATGAATGAATGAATAATTATTTATTTGTTAAACACAGGTACATACATTTGGTCTTCAGTTACAATTCAGTTGGCTCTCTATGTTTTGCCATTGGCGTACAAATTTTATAATTACAGTAGGCAGGTAAAATAACATTAAAATTAAATTCAAAGTCATAATAAATTAAGTATTTACAAGGTATTTTTAGATTAATTAGTATTCAATTCAATACACAAATCACACAATATACGCCAAAAACACACATTCATTACTTAGTCAAATTATAATAATATTATTGTCATTAAGGAATTCATCTACAGTGTAATAACATTTATGGATTAGAAACATTGATAATTTCTTCTTGAAGCTCGTAGTCTTAAGTAGCTTCAAGGAGTCAGGTAACTTATTAAATATTCTGGGTGCTATTCCTATCAAGCTTTTGCGCATTAAAGCTGTCTTACATTTTTTTGGCACATAAAACATTTTGATATTGAGCACGTATAGGACCTCTCCGTATTTGAGACCATTTAGTAAATAGCATTGCATTTGTTTTGACAAATGTTTCAACTTCTAGAATATACAATGATGGAAAAGTTACGATTTTTAAAGATTTAAACATTGGAACAAGCTATCTCTTGTTCGCAGATCACACATAGCTCGAATGCATCGTATATGTATTAAAATATCCTGCTGGTTTCAAAATTATCTCTTTACATTACCTAGCAGTTGACAGCCAACGCAGTCTAGCCCTAGACGTTACAGTGGAATCTTGGATTGTTACACTACTGGCGAATGCTCCCAGTGGGTGTACCTACCCACGCAGAGGAATCCCTATTTTTATTATTTTTATTAACTAAGTTTGCATTGCATTGCACGACGATTTTAAAACTGAACCTACCCCATACTACATGATAAAACAGAACTCGTGTAAAAAAGAAATGAGGGACGCATATGATGTGAAACATCTGACTTCTCACCTCGATAATGGTAAGCAAAATTAAAGGGAAGGGGCCTCGTCAGCGTCGTTTCTGACGGCCATCTCTAGCACTCGCGCGCTCATTAGTCAAATTAAATAACGCGCGCTTCCCCGGCTTCCTGTTACACACTTCCGTCGCTTTTCACGAAATCACTCCTACAGATTTAATTATTTAGATCAATAGCCCAGTCAGGATACCGTGACCCCTGGCAACGTAGAGGCAAAACTAAAGGAACACCGGTGGGTTTTAGTCAGTAAGAGTCTGACACGTCCTCCCGCTCCGCCCAGAGCGGGAGAAGTTACTTAAGTATTTGATAATATACCAACCAAAAAAAAAACCCTAGTGAACTCAGCTTTCATAATGTAAATCTTTGGAATAACTAGATAAAAAAGATAAAAAAACTTATTCGAAATTCAGCATAAAACTTTGATTAATAAACATGTTCAGCTATCTAATTACGCAACACATTTTCGTAAACGATTACGACTCTGTTTCATTTTGGCAGTTCAACAACATTCATTGGGGTGTTTACATTGTTGAGCAGATTTTTTTTTTCTGCAGGACAGTTTCAGGCTCCCACTCACTCGTAAAACAGGGAAAAAGTAGGTCACCACCCACACAAAATAAATCATTGGAAGGCGGAACTTCACTGCTGCCCCGATCACTCTAATTTGGTTCCGTTAGCAGTAAACCTTTAATTTTACAGACGCTTAAAGCTAAGTTATTGGCCAGAAGGCTCAATAAACCCTTCCCAAATTGCTCTTTACAGCCTTTAGGTTGTTATTCTCTGTCATCAACAGTGGTCGTCAACCATTTACAGTGACACCTTTAATAATATAATAATAAGATAAGAATGTATATGAGTGTGTGTGTATGTGTGTGTGTGTATGTGTGTGTGTATGTCTTTTTATGTAAGAGCCTGAAATAAAACAACGATGACCACGCTTCGCTCTGTATTACATTTTATAAATATAAAAGCCGTTAGTGCCATTCCATAAAGATAAAAGCAATTTTAATGAAACTGCTTCGTAATGCCGCATTTTATGTTGAAGTCGATGGATGTTGAGACATATATTATAAGATTTTATTTGATGATCGCCTATAATATATAAGATAATAAGAAATAATATTAATATATAATATATAAGATAATTTACTTCAAAATAAATAATAGCAATGTGTGGTAAAGAGATTTTTTAAGTTAATGTCAGCACTACCAGCAATAAATCAAACCATTAAAACGTGATTCAAACACACGTGTTCGGCATTTTTCTAAATATGATCCAGCCTGATAAAATTATGCTCTATCTAGCTGGACCATATTTGGAAAAAAGGCGAAACGAGTGTGTTTTAATCACGTTTAAATGGTTTGATTTATTGCTCTCTTAGCTCACAATGAAGATCTTTTTCAGAACGCCTCATCGGATGAATAAGCATGTCTGTAGTTATTCCTCGATGCAAAAAATAGACCATCCTCATCCTCTTTTTCCAAAATCGAATAAAACCACGACCTGACGTCACACAAAACTTCACACAAAATCCTGACGTCACACAGATCCTGCATCGCGCAATTAGAGTTTACCGCGCGAACGACATATCTGTAGCCTTAGCGAAAAGGGATCTAAGTCCGAAAATGCAACATTACAGGAGACGCAAAAAACACTCCGCGCGCTTCAAATTGCGTGTTGACCTCGTGTGCCATTTAAACCGCTATCACATGAAATACATGTAATGTTTTTATAGGTACACGATTTATGCTCTTTATTATTATTGCGTTATTTTGTATGTAAAGTTAATAGTTTTTAATATAGTGACTTATACTGGTGCCGATTCTCTTGTCACAAATCCCTCTAAACTAGACTAAAAATAACTAAAATTTAGTTTATTCCTGTCAAACGACGATTTCCCATTCTGAAATAGACTAAAGTGACACAACTTAACTATATTTTAGTTTGACAGCACTAAGATAGTACTGAGTTTTTAGTTTAGTGAAAATGGCAATTTTGCTATTCTGAATTTGACATTTTTCACCAAAAATTTTGATTGTAAAAAACCAAACCAGACTAAACCTAACATTTTTTAATCGCGTTTAAAAAGGTGTGGGATAAAATAAGTTGTCATGAACTAAAATTCACACTAATATCTAGACTTCACATGCAAAAACAGTACTGTATTTATTTTTTCTTTTGCTTATATCTCGATAATGGTGCGTCCTATGGCAAAAATAATGAAAATTTCGACCCCCTTAAGCAAACCTATAAACCCCTAAACCTGAACATGTAGGCAATATTTTTTCATGTTTTCCATACAAAAAGTGAAAAATTCCATATAAAACACGTCGCGGCGGCACCCAACTGCGCGCCTCCGGCTCTAAAAAAAATCACGGTTTAGGGCAAACCACGGGTACCACGTGGATTCGCGACTGTCAAATTCTATTTTAGTTGTATCAAAATTAATTTTTGGTTTAGAGAATTTTATTTGCAGAATAGCTCTAAGATTCTCATAGCCAAAAGTACGGAATTTTTGTGATAGTTTAGTTAGTTTAGTTCGGTGTACAAGAGAATCGGCAACACTAACCACCATGTTATAGTTGGCGTATAGATTACATTACGACTTGCACGAACTATTTTGAGCAACATAAATTTTGCTAAAACCATTATTTAAGAGAAACTCGCATCTTAATCTGCAGATAAATCACAAATTGTGTAGAAAAACAACAAAATAATTTTCCTGAAAATATTTAAGTATCTGATTGTTTAGTAACAAAGAAATAAAAAAGAGTTTCACACAATTTAAAATTACGAACGCAATTTTAAAAAAAGAAGACATTCTAACAAACCAAAAATATTAGAAAACCTTATTCTAGGTCATCTTCGCTGTCATTTGGAAGAGGATTAATATCATTTCACTTAATAAATTGGTATAGAAATGGATCTGACACTGGGGTTTATTAGTGGAAGAAGATAGAGCAAGTCTCGCTTTTTCTCATTAGAAATTGTAATCGACCCATCGTTTGACTTGGGTATACAATGGAATATTTTTTAAACATTCTTTTGGACAATAATCTGTAGAACATCCTAGAACAACCTTGGAGAATAATCGTTAGAACATCCTAGCTTTGAAAAATAATTCTCAGAACAAATACGTACAGGTTCTTTAATAAGGCAATCCACGTCATCCATAATTTCCAGCTGTTTATGAACAAGATCAATCATACGGTTAATTCGACCTCTACCAGCCATTCTAAAAAGGAAATAATTAATTTAAGTAATTTTGAACAGAAAGTAATAATTACAACTAGTACTGTAGGAGATTTCCGCAGGGAAACTTAGTAAAAAATTACGGTAAGTAAAATAGGCATCCTAAATGTGTAGGCTTCCAGGTAAACGATAGAGAAAAAGAAATGCATGTTATGTCACTAAATTATGTATATTACGTTACGAACATTAATAACTTTAACAAAAATGCAAACTAAAGCCAAATAAAAACCATGCAACCTGAAGATTTGAAGAACATTTTATAAATTGGTACATAGCTTGAATACAATGGTGCCGATTCTCTTGTACACCGAACGAAACTAACTAAACTATCACTAAAATTCCTTACTTTTGGCTATGAGAATTTTAAAGCTATTCTGCAAAAACAAATTTCTAAATTTAAAAATAATCTTGACACTACTAAAATCGAATTTGAAAATCGCGAATCCACGTGGTACCCGTGGTTTGCCCTAACCCGTGATTTTTTTAGAGTCAGAGGCGCGCAGGGCGTTTAGGTTCGACATGTTTTGTATGGAATTTTTCATTTTTTGTATGGAACATTATGAAAAAATATTACATATATGTTGAGTTTTAGGGGTTTATTGTTTATTGTTTTAAGGGTTTTATAAAGGGGGTGGAAATTTTCATTATTTTTGCGATAGGACGCACCATTTTCGAGACATTAGCAAAAGAAAAAAAAAATACAGTTCTACATTTGCACGTGAAGTCGAGATGTTGGTGTGAATTTTAGTTCATGACAACGTATTTTATCCCACACCTTTTTAATCGCGATTAAAATTTGTTAGGTTTAGTCTGGTTTGGTTTTAACAATCAAAATTTTAGGTGAAAAACGTCAAATTCAGAATAGCAATATTGCTATTTTCACTAAATTAAAAACTCAGTACTATCTTAGTGCTGTCAAACTAAAATATAGTTAAGTTGTGTCACTTTAGTCTATTTCAGAATGGGAAATCGTCGTTTGATAGGAATAAACTAAATTTTAGTTATTTTTAGTCTAGTTTAGAGGCATTTGTGACAAGAGAATCGGCACCATTAATTCGAAATAAGTTACAGAAATATGTGTAATAGGATCTAACTTACTCGCGTAATCATCGATTTTTCTGCCGCGAGCGACTGAAGGGACGCGGGCGGTATGCGCTCTCCACCCACCCGCACCATTCCCTGCATCGATGACTTATATCCTTTCTCGAAGAATGAAAGCAATTTCTAGGATAAAATTATAATTGTTTCAAATTACATTTATTAATTTCACAATAGCATACGTGAATATTGAACTCAACAGACTTACTTTTGATTTTTCCCTTTATTTTGGTGAAAACGGATTTATGTCTAGTAATACCATTGTTCACTATACCACTTTTAAGGACTAGATGTTGCTGTATTGATAAACAGCCCAAATGAAAACGTAGGTAATTTATGTTAAAGATTTAATAACACAAAACATTTGTTTTATGTATTCCTATTAAAACCGACTTTTGTTGTTGTTTTTGGTTTCAGTTTGACCCTTTTACACAAAGTAACTTCTTTATTTTTAGAGATAGTTTAGATCCGTTTTCACCAAACGATAGAGCATTTTTCTGATCACTTTGGTATACTTAACTCATTTTCGACAAAATCGGACTTATACCCCTTTTCACTAGGGCTACAGATATATAATAGCTCCTACACATTATGCCGGCGGCATGGCCGCCGGCTTTTGCCGCGCGGCATGTACCCCCGGCTTTTGCGCCTTCATTTTTCTTTGCGATCCTTTGTGCGTAGCAGCTATAAGACTATTAGACATCAATCGTTGGACAGTTGCCCGCCAGACACAACACCCGTCTGTCGGAGCCTCCCTTTTTTATAGAGGATGAGTGAACTATGAACACCTTGTTCCTCATATCTCTAAAAATCCATCAAGTTTATGCTTTGTCAACTACGAAAGGGTAGAATGTTTACCTATCTGCAAAATAAATCAATGACCACAAAAATGGAGATAATTGAACACGAGCGCACGAAATATACGAAAATGTTACCTATACGTATAATACTTTGCTACGACGGCTATAGTTTTCTCTAGGACCTAATCTCCTGTCAATCCCTCTAGCAAATCCTTCGTGATGAACGTAGCCTTTGATGACCGTTTTGTTAAATAGTATTTTGGTGCAACAACTAAACGCATTTTATAGTTTCGTGCAGAAGTCTCTATTACCTTTTTTGCAAAATCAATAGAAGTATCAAAGTATTATATCTGTACAAAAAACTACTTTATTCGTTTATCATCACATAATGGAGACTTTAATTCGAATACAACTTGGTTTAAATATTAAAAACAAGCAAGTTTCCTTCAAATATTACTTCTAGTCGATTTCAGGACGTGTGAGGAACTGACGCCAATTTTGACAGTTGATTAATGAATCCTCGCTACGCTAGCGTTTACGTTGTAACACTATAATAGAACTGCAAATAATTGTTACAATTCCTCACAGTAGTGTTTTTATTTATCAAAACCAAGATGGTAGCGCGGGTGGCTGGTGTTTTCGACGAAAAGTTGACGGAAGCCATTGCAAATTCTAAAATTTTGGTCGTAGGGGCCGGCGGTATAGGTTGTGAAATATTGAAGAATCTCGTGCTAACCGGCTTCCCTAACATTGAAATTGTACGTGCTACGTGTGTTTTACGATAAGATTGGTTATTCGTGGGGATGCAAGACATTACTCATGTGTTTATTTTTTCAGATCGACCTTGATACGATCGACGTAAGCAACTTGAATCGTCAGTTTCTTTTCCACAAAGAGCATGTTGGGAAGTCAAAGGCGCAAGTGGCGAAGGACAGTGCGCTCAGCTTCAACCCTAACGTCAATATCGTAGCACATCACGACAGTGTTATCAGGTTAGTGAGACTTGCGTCTTCGAATGTAAAATAAACAATCTCGATGCGTAGTGTCAATTGTGTCGACAGCGTAGCTGCTAAAGGTCATTGACCGCACTGGTGCAAATATCTGCATAATGCATTTTTTGTAAAACATGCGAAATTTAAGTTCTGCTATCTGACTAATTTGTTAAGTCCAGGGAGACATAACACAGTCACACCTTAGAATTCTTGAGATTCGTATTCTCGTTACTTCAACTTGTCAATCAGAAGGCAACGTTCAGATACCTACTAATTTTGTTCACCCAATGAATTATACAACAAATTCAATCTCACCAACCTGTGGATCTACACTTCGTTTATTAACTTTTGGTTACCATTAGGATTGTTTTACATTCTAACCAATGAATATGATATGTAATAAATATTTTTTCTATTATTCCAGCAATGATTACGGTGTTAGCTACTTCAAACAGTTCCAGATTGTGATGAATGCATTGGACAACCGTGTGGCACGTAACCATGTGAACCGGATGTGCCTCGCTGCCAATGTGCCACTCATTGAGACTGGCACTGCAGGATATGCTGGACAGGTAATACTGTGTCTCAGTTTAAGGAGAATTTATCCTAATATATTTGTAATAAAAATTACACAGAAATATGTTTGCTGTTTAGAAAGCATGAGCTTTTAACTGCACTGCTGTAGCTATAAATAAATGTGATATTTGGTCTAGAATAAAGCATCGTCAGTAAATTATTTCTGTTTGTGTGTATTTATATCTGTAATCCATATGGTGTTAATAATAAATAGTATTAGATTGTATTCTATTCTGTGTACACACTGCTACACATCAAGCTATACATTTCCAGTAAAAGCTGACCTCTCATTGTATAAGATTTCTGTATAATACGACATTAGCTTATACTGGAAATATTAGCTTGATGTGTAGCCGTATGTACCAAAAAAGTTCACTAACACAATATTGATTCTTCAATTGAAGAATTACCTATTAATTTAATTCTTAATTGGCAGGTTGAGCTCATCAAAAAAGGCCTGACACAGTGCTATGAATGTCAACCAAAAGCCCCACAGAAAACATTCCCTGGCTGCACAATACGTAACACTCCATCCGAACCAATCCACTGCATTGTATGGGCCAAGCATCTCTTCAACCAGCTATTCGGTGAAGAAGACCCTGATCAGGATGTCAGTCCAGATACCGCAGACCCTGAGGCAGCCGGAGAAGCCGGTGCATCAGCATTGTCGGCAGAAGGAAACACAGCAGGGAATGTAGAACGGAAGAGCACTCGGACATGGGCTGCTGAAACTAACTATGAACCTGAGAAGCTGTTTAGCAAGTTGTTTGGAGATGATATCCGTTACTTGCTGTCTATGGAGAATCTTTGGAAGAAGCGTAGGCCTCCTACACCTCTTGTGTGGGACAACTTGCCAGGCAAGGATAACGCACCAGCACAGCATTCCGGGTTGCCTGATCAAAGGACTTGGTCAGTGCATGAATGTGCACAGGTAATTTTACTTACATAATTTGGTAACTTACTCCATTGTAATTTTTTTACGCCTTATTCTCAAAAGTACTTTCAATCTCAGAAAGTTATGAAAACTTTTAAAAATTTGCTGATACTGTTATTGAAGTCCTACTGTGATAGCCACTCTTAAAGATAAGAATTGACAAATTAGTGTGAAAACTTTAAATTATATAAACGCTTTAGTATTTGCAATTGTTAAGTAATCATTAGATGTAAAATAAAATGTACAAGTATTTGTTTTCCATGGGGCTGCACCAGCCAAAGCAGCCGTCAAATCATACAACGTTTTGAAAACGAAGTACTAAGAGATATAGTCAACGCTCCCTGGTACATTAGAAATAGTGACGTCCACCGAGACCTCAAGATGGATGTCATAAACATAGTTATACAAAAATTTGCAATAGTTCATGAACACATCATTCATCATCATCATTGTCACGTGAATGTTGAAGCGATCCAACTCCTTACCAACACTGAATTTGTGCAAAGACTAAAAAGGGTTAAACCTTTTGAGTTAGTTTAGTGCAGTGTAATAGGTCCTACACACTATGCCGGCGGCAGTGGGCAACCAGTGGCTCGCCCCGCCCTGTCGCACAAAGCCACACAAAGGATCACAAAGGAAATGAAGGGGCAAAAGCCGGGGTACGTCGCCGGCATTGCGTGTAGGAGCCATAAGTGATCTTAAACTGTAGTCGCAAGTGCTGACTTTTATCAAGAACAAGTAAATCAAGTGTCTTCCTCTTAACATATAGTGAATAAGAAAGATGTTATTGGACAATTTCTTAATTTTATAGTTATTTAGCAGTTTAAGTTATATTTAAATTACTTATTAGCTAATAGGCTAGATCGTAATGTGTGTACTTATGATACTCAAAAAAGGAATATGATATGATAAAAAAATGTTTTCCATAACAAAATAAATAAATAAAGTACTTCTTAATTTACACACATTCAACTAAACTTCTAGTAATTCCTAAATAATAAAAATAAATGTTTAAATAATATTTCCAGGTGTTTTCTGCAAGCTGCAGTACTCTACAAAAGGATCTGAAGGGCCGTGCGGAAGGCGATCATCTGGTGTGGGACAAGGACGAGAAGAGCGCCATGGACTTCGTCACTGCCTGCGCTAATATACGCGCACACATCTTCAACATACCGCTTAAGTCCAGGTTTGAAATCAAATGTAAGTACATTTCTGTAATAGACCTTTATTCCATGTGGCTGAAATAAAACCAAAAACATATGGAGCATAAGTTCAATGCGAGATACAACGACATACACCAACAACACAACAGGCTAGCAATCATTTTCAAACATTTTTGAATTATCAAGAAGTCGGCCAGGTTAAGATATATTTGTTTTTTCTTATTGAAAATATCTCCATAAATGTTTGTTTGCTTGAACATCAGCGGCTTTTTTTTAAGAACTCCACAGTTTTTGCTGAAATCTTAGTGACACTGAGTTCTAACAACCCATATTAATTTCATCCTGTCATGTCATGTCTTATTTTTTATACTTAGCCCGCGGATCCGGCCGCGTGGCGGTCGGAAATTATCCCCCAACCATTCATATGAAATCATGTGGTGGATTGGATCCACACAAGACAATGGATTTTTAATTGTTTTTGTAATTACTGGCATACGAAAAGTTAACGGCCCGGATTCCACCGAAGCGGAAACGAGACGAGAGGAGAGATGTGTTTTAAACAACCAATAGAATTTCGTTATTTTGAGCTGTGCTGTGCGTCGCCGAGCTTGAGCTGAGCGGCGGTACAAAGCGGAGATGTGAGCGGCATGCAGTGAGCGACGCCGTAATTTCGTTAAAACATCCAACGCTCGCCACACGCAGCTCAGTTCCGCTCTAGCCAACCTCAGTCTAGTCTGTACGCATATCCGCACAGCTTCGTTAGATACACCAAAGCTGGAAAACAACTCTTCTCGTCTCCGCTTCGGACATATCCGCTCATCTCCGCTTTGGTGGAGTCCGGGCCTAATAGCTCCTACACACTATGCCGGCGGCATGGCCCCCAGCACTGCCCCGGGCAAGCTGCGGCGCGCCCGGCCCTACTGCACAAAGGAAATGAAGGCGAAAAAGCCGTGGGTACATGCCGCGTGGCAAAAGCCGGCGGCATAGTCAAGCAGCTGGCATAGTGTATAGGAGCCATAAAACTCGAAACAGTAACAGACAGACAGTCAGACAAAGTTACTTTCGCATTTATAATATTATAAGTATGGATTTAAAACAATTATTATTTTCTTGTCCTACAGCAATGGCCGGCAACATAATCCCAGCCATAGCGACGGCCAACGCTATCGTGGCCGGGCTCGCGGTGCTGCGCGCGCAGGCAGTGCTCCGCGGCGAGATAGAGAACTGCACCAGCGTCTATCTGCGGCCCAAGGTCAACCACCGCGGACAGTTGTTTGTGCCGGAGAAAAGTAAGTCGAACTCAAAGCATTTATTTCAAAAGCTTTTGAATCGTCAAGTCAGGCAGAAAGATGAAGCTTCCATATCCTTTGTACAAGAATGGGAAATTCCATGGACACTCTTTTAAATCAATTGGTTAAATATTTCAAATTGAAATTATGAATGTTATTTTAGTAGACGATGCAAGTAAAAACATAACATCACCCTTGTAATCCCTGAAGGGTTAAGCAGAGGTATACCTTACTAAACCCAGTAAGTAACTTTAAGATAACGATATTGTCAGTTCATAACGTCTTGTAGACATAATATTTTACTAGCACTATTTACTTTGCATTAAATCGTGTCAGTCGTACAATATTTTGCTCACAAAAATGCTGGTTAGGTTGCTAAAAAAGCGCCCATCCATCTCCCATAATTTTCTTTTAATGGGACTAGGACCTAAACATGCCTAAACGCAAGTTTTATAATGCCTAATAGTATTATGATCCCTTGCAGTTAACAAAATCAGAAAAATATATGATATTCTTCAGGATATATGCTCAATACTCAATGTAAGATATTGTGTTGAAAATATCATAGTTGTATTATACTTAATTTAATATGGTAGGAAAAAAAACAAGAAGATACCTCTAAAAATTTCTTCTAACAATTAAAAATCATATTAATATACACGCAATCATTCTGATTTTTTAGTCCAATCCACAGATTCTTTGTAAATACATAATTACTTCATATTTTGCAATAAATTACCTGCGTTGTGTCATCGCGCTTCTCTTTCTTTTCTATGCAGTCCGACAGTGACAGCGCTTTAGCTGTTGTAAGCCTTCTTCTGTCTTGAAAACACAACAATTTCGACACATGGCACTTGTCGAAAATTTAAATGATTAGTGCCTAGTCAGACTGGTGACTAGACACTAATTATTTAAATTGAATGAAAGGGATTGCCAGCTTTGTTACAGCCACTAGGCTGGAACAAAGCAGCCAATCCTTACATCTTTTCTTTGGTCTTCCCCTACTCTTATATCGACATTCATACTCAAAAACTTTCCTCACAACATTTCCATACCATCACAACCGATTTTCGCATTTTTGAAGCTGCCAATGATCATGATACATAATTAAAACCTTTATTTTATTGTGTTCTTCCAGCACTGACTCCACCCAATCCTAAATGCTACGTGTGCGCGCCAAAACCAGAAGTAGGTCTCGCTTGCAACTTGAAGCAGCTCACGCTCAAAGATCTCACAACCGCTTTCAAGGAGGGACTCAACATGCAGGCACCCGACGCTACTGTCGAGGGTAAAGGCCTGGTCGTCCTGTCGTCAGAGCCCGGTGAAACCGACCACAACAACGACAAAACACTAGAGGAAATAGGCCTCAATGACGGCTGTGCGTTGTTAGTCGATGACTTCCTACAAAACTATGAAGTCAGGGTCAGATTACAGCAGGAAGACGAGGAAAAATCCTGGCGACTTGTGACTGACACCGACGCCCCAATGCCGGCTCCGAAAGATGAAGAAAAACCGGCTAATGGTTCAAACGGCAGTGATCCGAAACCTGGTCCTTCCACGTCCAGGACTCGGGAAGACAGTGACAGTGATATGGAGATCATTGAAGAAGATGACGATGAACCCACAGTGAAACCACCGAAGCGCAGGCGCACAGAAATGAGCGACGAAATCGTCAACCTCTGTTAACGTAGCCCTTTCAAATTCAGAATGCGCATCCAACTGTTCATAAGTACTGGTCGCAAATGTTACAATTTTCTACTATTAAATGAATAAATGTTTAAATACCAAGTTTTTATAGAAATATTAAGGCGTTTTGCCTGTTTAAATAGCAATATATTAAAACATGTTCATATGTTATATTGGGTCATGTAATCAAAATGATTAAAGAGATTGCGCATAGTATTTAAACTCGTTGAGAGGAATAATTATAAGAACAATTCATTATAATTTAAGAGTTATGTAACTTTTCTAGTACTCTGTCTCATTAATAAATTAATTTAGATAAGAATTTGGAATTTTATTGGACTTGTTAGTAAGTATAATATCAAAGTTCTAAATAATTATTTGTTGGTAACAGAAGCAGTATCTATCTCATTTTTTTTTATCAACTCATGTGCCACGCAGTGCAATGAACTCTTCTATATCAACCTAAAGTACCTACCTACATATCATAAAAGTTGAATGGACCGTACCGTTGCCGTTGCAGAACACTATGATTATCGTTGTTTAATGCCATACTCTGGTAAGATATTCTACGTCATCGTAGCCCCTGTTTTCACTGATGGCCACCGAGAGTGATTTCCCCTCATTTCACATGCGGATTGCCCCGTTAATTGCAATGCGGTCGGCTCATTCCCACGGTCATATTAAGCGGCCATTGTAATTCGTGAACAGAAAATTGCTCATATCCTTTTTAATTCCTTTGTCTTTTTAGAGAGAAGTTTCTAACAAACCCTGACCTGACTAGGTCAAGCCAGTTAAAATAATAAGTTGAATTAAGAAGTCTAAACAGTATTGACCCCAGGGCAACCCTATCTTAGGTCACGGGGACGATTATTTTGATGTATTTGCGTTACAAACATATTCGCTAAATACTTCCTATATTTTGTTTTTGTTAAACAATATTCAGTGACTTGGCGTATCTCCAACAGTCCAACACCTAGTGTGACTAGCATTTGTGCAGGGACACTTATCATAGACCCTTAATTGTCACAATGGGGGTGAAACAATACGATAATGATATGTTGATAGCCTATTGTCTAATTAGTAAATAATACTCCAACTTGGGTGGCATCCGCACGCTTTACTCCTCGATGGGATGGGCAGAGATGTGCTGTCGATACGCCTACAGTTCTCAATGTTGTGATAAAGGAAGCCTATCGTGAGATGCGGCATTTCCCAGACCTATATAAGATGCTAAGGAAGACATGACGTAGTTTTTCCTTGAGGAATATTTTGAAGATCTGAAGATAGTGATGGACACTTTATGATGAGTTAACTTTATCATATCATTCCTTCTTGTAACTAACGGTTTTATGTAGGTATCAATCGTACTTTCATAAACATTGTAGAATGCAATGCGATAAAATAAGAACTCCATAACATAACTTTAACATGAGCTACGCAGTAACCAAAACTACTCATCAGAACCACCGTAACAAATTGTAATTAGTTCCAGTCAATTAATAACATACCGTACGGTGTATTTTTATTTTTCCTCAAAGATAATAAGTTATATCGGTTCGGTGAGCGTCTAAATAAAAGATGTGCCGAACACGCGCGCAGAGATTCTCCTATTTATATTAACAAATAGTAATAAATAGCGTAGATCCTACGCATACTACTATACTATAAACATCTTCACGACTTTTTTTCTAGTTCGCGTGTTTTACGAGGCGATGTCCTAAATTTAGAATCGATAACGGGTAATGTGGTAGCAGTCTCAATAAAGAACTTACTGCCGGCCCACTTTACTTACTTAAATAACTTTTCTATTATGTGCTTCTCAATATACTCCCAATTTTGTATGCAACCCAAGAAGAAACAACTGCGTGCCTACATAAACACGCTTTTTACCGCGATGGGCAGAAACTACAGAACGAACGACACATGATGTTATAAATGCGAAAGTGAGTTTTTTTTGTTACGCTTTCACGCTAAAACCGCTTAACGGATTTGGATGAAATTTGGCACATGGGTAGATCATAACCTGGATTGGGACATAGGATACTTTTTATCCCGATAATCCCACGGGATCGTGACTTATGCGGGAGAAACCGCGGAGCGCGGCTAGTACTTATATAATAATAAAACAGATTCACGTAAAATTCACGTTTATTACATTCTAATTACATTTAGGAGGTATTTTATAAAGGTGTATTATTGATTAGCACCCGCTAAATCTTAGGCGGATATTATGCAGCCAAAAATTGGATTACCTACATGCATTAAAATTATGATACATCGCAAGACACCATTTAGAAATGTAATTCCCTCATTAGGTACTTCTAATAGGGAAACGGGTAAGTAAGTACTAAGTTTTTAAAGTAAATGCATTTTTGTCTTAAATTTTAGAAATTAACTCTATAAAACTAAGTAAGAAGTACTTACAACAATGATATTTTCAATTTAAAAAAAAAAAATATTTTAGAAAAATGCAGTTGCTTATAATATTATAAGTTTTAGGTGTTTAAAGTGAATTTTAGTACTTACATATTTTAGTACACAACATTAATTTATAAACTAATATTTTTATTAGTACCCACAAGACAACACAACGCATTATGTTATAAACTAGTAAGGCTGACGAAATCTTAACATTACACATTCATAATAACTACCACATCAAAAACTAACTCTAAATATTGCTACCAATATTATAAGCTAAAATATCTTAGAATACACAAGAATATGGAAAATTCTGCAAAATTTTACAATCATTAATTTAGTATACTTTGGCTGGATAACATTAACATTTTTTCTATATAAAAAGTTTGAAGTACAAAACTTGGTTCTTACAAATAGGTCAAGAATGCATTGTTGGTTGTTCTTGTTACCAATTGTTACCAACCTGACATCAATTGTTGGCCCACAATGCAGCAAAAATATCCGTAACATCAACATAGATGATATACATATCAACAATGTTGAGGCATGAACAATCCCTAACCACAAAGAGAAAAAATGTAACGTAAATACATGGAAACCTGTAAACATCCTTCAAGGATGATTAACTTGTACAATATTATTGGTGGGATGCATGAAGTCTGATTATTTAAGGAAAACACATGATTAGTGCAAATACCTGCTGCACAACAAAAATCAATTGCATAAAATAAAAAACAAAATAGGTCAATAAGTAGCATTATTTTCCTTAAGCACTGGTACACTGACATATTTCATTGAAATTGTTCCCTTAAAAGGTATGAGAACCAATTTCCTTAAAGCTAGGCTTACGTTCATGATTTTTTATAATAAATAAATTATAAATAAACCCACCTTACACATTTACACTCAAGATCCATTTTCATTTCAATTTGTAATCTTACTTAATTGGGATATTCTCGAAATGAATTAAGATGCTCTGATATCTAGCTAACATTTATGAACAAGGGGGTTTAGATTTAAAATAAAAATTAAACCTATTACTTTTCTGGTAGCATCCCAAACTCAATGAGGAAACGTTCCACATCTGTAGCATAGAAATCATTGCCCAGTTCTGTAGCAAGTTGTACAAAGTTGCCAATAGTTTGCCCTGCTTTGTACACGAGTATTGCTGGTACTCCATCAACACGGAAGTGACGACTCAGACCCGTGATGTCGACTGCTATACGACAGAACTTTGTTGTCGGGTATTCAGTTGCTAATATATTCAGACAGCCATCCATTGTCTCACAAGCTCTTGTGCTATTGTTGTAGATGTGAATGATTACCGTAACTTTTGGATCTTCCTTATCAATCGCATTCAGGAACTCTTCTTGGCTGTTGAGAGTTGTAAGTACACCAAACTTAGGTACCTTCTGTAACTGACTCATCAGTTCTTCCATTCGTTGTTTCTGATATTGTAGGAGGAATTCTTCATCCATAAGCTCTGTTAGTTCGTCTTCTAGTTCTTCTCTTTGCTTGTCTTGAGCCACTTCGCGTTCTGGTTTGACAGACAGAGTGAGCTTTTTCGCTAAAGCGATACGTTCTTTGGCGAGCTCTGCTCGATTTTCTGCCTCCAACTGCTTAAACCTTCGCCAATCTTCAAGTACTCCTTTCGGGCCAGTGTTGCTGGCTTGGCCGGTCCAGTTGTTAATGGGCGGTGGCTCAGCATTCGTCGCTACATCAGCTTTAGCAGTTCCTCCTTCTTCGTCTCCACTTCTGTCGTCATCAGAATCGCCCTCGCCTTCGTCTTCACTGCTACTACAATAATTTTGCAATTTCTCACCCAAAATTTTATCTTCTAAAGTAGCCATGGTTATTCCGTTACTGTATCTCACAAAAGATGATTCACAGTAAGTAATAAAATCGGAATGTATACAAGTGCAACCATAAAAAAAACCTAATTTGAACACACAACAAGTCCAACTGCTAACGCCAAACGCAATTGCGTTATTTTCCCTCACATGACATAATCAATGCTGTCAAAAATAACAGTGTGAGCCAACATTACAATATTGCCAACGATGAAAGCCTTGCCTCGACTTTTCAAGCCGTTAGTTGAGCTATGCAGTTATTTTAGTAATCTCAGATTTTATGCCAGTAATCAAAAAAGTTTCAAAGGTTTGTTTTTTTTAAATATTTTAGTGCGATATATTTTTTTTTCCTCAAGCCTTTTCTTTTATACCCCACATGAAACTAGTACAAAAAAAAACAAAAATTTACTTTGAAAATCCGTGATTCTGATTTTACAACATCAAAATATAGCCATAACGCGATCAAGACGAGTCATAGACATGCATGAAAAATATAACCTGTATTTACTGTCGCGCAGTCGGGTAAAAATAATTCGTTCTAGATTGGAAATGGTAAAATGAATGACGTTTTTTTCAAGAATGTCTAACGTCAAGTTGTACTTGTCTTGTCAATTGTCAAGAAAACAAGTTGTCAATGTCACGATAATTTTCGTAAAATAAAACGTGGATTCGTGGGTTTGTTTACTTGCCGATTAAATGAAAATAACAAAGAACTAATATTAAAATAAACGCCAGCTAATTTTAACACTAAGATGAGTGAGTGTTTAAATGTATTACTTCATAAAATTAAGTTTTACAATAGTTTAGTAACACAATATTTTTTTCGATAATTTTTACCAAAATATTCCAGGTCAAATATTACAAAAACTGCGGGACGTAAATCCAACCGACAGTGATGCGGTGAAGGAGGTGATTACCTCGTTCTTTCAGAGCTTGCTCAAGCACACAGTAGAAAACTGCAGCATATGGCTGCGTGCATTAGAAAACGTGATAACCCGGTAATATAACCTATAAATACTGTAAATTATACAGTTTTACTCATCTATATTGCGTTCTCGCCTGCTCTGACAGGGCAGGTCAAGGTGTGATGGTAGAAGTAAAGACCCACTGTATAATTCCTTTATTTGAGCACCCCTGGCCCCATTCAAATTTTCTTTTGCTTGATGAGAAAACTTTATACTGTTACGACTGACTGAAACTTTATATTGCTAAAACCTATAATTCGCAAGTCACATGATCTGGGGATTATTCGCTTATCATTGCTTAACATAAAGCAATGTTTATAAATAAAGGGGCCAACCATTAACATGTCAAACCTGAATCAAAAAGGGAATCCAATTTTCTCTTCCATCTGTATCTAACTTTCTTTTTTATTGTAGATTCCCAAGGTACTGTTCACAGCACCGGCCTGCAATAGAGAACTACTTGGCTCATTTCTTGGAATCAAGCAATTATTACAATGTTATTGTGGCAGCAAAATGTGCACATGGTTTACAACAAGTAAGTAACTATTTAACAAGCGTTGCAAAGCCCATTAACCATTTCAAGATTATATTGAATTAGTGCCAGCTCTTTTCTCTGGTTTTCAGGGGAATTTTATGTGAATCTATTATTTTAAGTGAAAGACCACAAAAGACAACTATAGTGAAGCTAGATTGCTCATTTTATAAAAATCCTTTAAAATAAAAACTTGATTTTATACCTTCTGTTTGCTCTGATTTCTTACAGATTCGTCCCTCCCAAGACAAAACAGCAAGCCCGAAGAACTGCTGGAGGGAACAAATGGCAATATTATGCAACACAGCACACACACTCATTGAAGCCATATTCTCAAAGACCGTTAATATTTACAAAACCAACCAAAGTGTTAAGGTACAACTTTTATTAGTAGCTTTTGCTCAAGAAGCACCTCAATTTATATGCCAATGATAAGTAGACCATCAAAATAAGAAAATTTTCATAGACTGTTTTGCATGTGAATGGGGAAGAAATATAATAAATATTGATCGAAACCGCTGTACTGCACCTTAGGTATGTGCGTGGGTCACAGAGGGGCAGTGCAGGCTACTCATTCGTCAACGCTCATGGCGTCCCGCCCCCCGCCTCGCCGCGAATTCCTAAGGCGCGACACAGCAGTTTCGTTCAAATTATAGTATGGCAGACTTATTAGGTTTTAGTGATGGGAGAATCAGCAGCTGTCAATACACAGGATTAATCTTTTTTTTAAATTCTGTTTTCAGAAAAAAGATCCAGAACTATTGACTAATAGTCCACTGACAAAAGCTCTGTCTAACATTTTGAGTGTAAAGAAATCACAGGGCTCTAGTAGTGAAGAGAAAAAGATGGTGTTATGTAATAAACTGAGGAATGTGTTCGTCTTCATTCAAGCTATGCTAGTGTAAGCACTTTTTTGTTTTTTTTGTAAAGTTAACAAAAGTGATAAGTACCAAAAATTTACATCAGCAATAATGATTTTAAAAAAAATGAACATACATGCAAACATTGTTTTATGGTGTATTTAGCTGCATGTTATTTTTTTTATTTATCTATCATTTACATCTCTATAAAATCATGTCTATATTTCTTGAGATGAGTGATCAATGATTACATATAAAAAAGGTGTGAGTTTATGTATGTATGTGTATTTGATTCTTTTAAAAACAAGATTGGCATAAAATAAACATATTTTTCTGCCTTTCACTTGTCCTTGATGGTATTCAACTTAGGTCGTTCTAAATGACTGTCTTCTAAAAGTGTTTTCCCTTACCAATCCATATCAAATTCCCACCCTAACAATTTTTCATGTCAACTTAACATCCGTAGGGAGGTGTATCCAGTCTCCAAGCCGGTCCAACCCAAGCTGATATTAGAAGTGATAGTGCAAGCACTCAGTGTATCTAGCAGTGTCAACACAGACGCGAAAGAAGCAGCCATGGTGAAGACACAGGCACTTAGGACTCTGGATGCTATGATATTAAGGTAAGCTAAACTGACACAGCTTCTATAACCTACTAATATTATAAACGCGAAAGTTTGTGAGTATGGATGGATGTTTGTTACTCTTTCACGCAAAAACTACTGAATGGATTTGGATGAAATTTGGCAAACAGATAGTTTATAACCTGGATTAACACATAGGATACTTTTTATCCCGATATTCCCACGGGATCGACACTTATGCGGGTAAAACCGCGGGACGCTGCTAGTATAGTATAAAACAAAGTTACTTAGGTGTGCTACATACTTGTTCGGGTCGGTATGATTCGGCTCTACATGATTCGGATCGGCATAATTCGGTGATTATGATGCCCGACTGTGTGAATCACCCGAACAAAGTGTAGCATCCCTTATGTGTCTAGTGTGTTTCATACACAATGGATTATGATGCAGTTTTCACCATTATTTAGAGAATTGCCTCCAGAATATTTGTGTATAATACTTTAATACACATAAATATTCTGAAAGAAAATCGAATTAAATTTACGTTAAATATTAGACCGTAAATACACATGTCATGTTGAATGCAACTGTGCGAAACGGGCGGTTTGCTAGTTACTCACAAAACGAAAGGATTCATGCATTTCATATTAAAAGCACGATAATCAAAGTTTTAATTGTCTTTAGTTGTGTATTAATGTAACGTTGTTTTGTCGTACAGCTTGGGGCCAAATCTCATTCCGTTCTCGGGACTAGTATTCAGATTTGTTATGCAGACGCTGAAATGGAGCTCCGAGAATCCTAGTGAGGAGTCAAGGTAATGTCTACCTTATACTTCATTTTATCTGTGATCTTCGGATCTTCTAAAATTTTTATAAATAATTTATAAAAAATAAAAATCTTACGTATTTAAATTTATTTCTTCTAGTCTGACAATTCCAAAGTGCCTGTAAATTTTGGAATTGTAATAAAGGCTTTGATTTTTTAATAGCCGAATTTCTCTAGTATGTTTCTTAGTTTTTTTTGTTGTTGCCATATTCAACTTTGTATAACATTTGTATTATTTTATTGACTTTATAGAAACGTCCGAATCACTGCTTACAACAGCCTCACCAAGTGGTTGAGTATATTAAATGTGCACCGTGTATCAACTGAAGGCAGGGGACGATCCTGGGAGGAAGAGCTCACCAAACATATAATAGAAAATATCACTCCAGTGAAGAAGATTGTGCAGCTCACTGTAAGTATACAGCGTCAAATTAAATTAAGACTAGCGTTACTTCACGACCGGGTCCAATAAAATTAAGTTAGTAGCGTTACTTCACTGCCGGGTCTGATTAAATTAAGTAGTGTTACTTCGCAGCTGGTTCCAATTTAATTAAATAGTGTTACTTCACAGCCAGGTCCAATTAAATTAAGTAGCGTTACTTCACTTAACGGGTCCAATTAAATTAAGTAGTGTTACTTCACATCCAGGTCCAATTAAATTAAGTAGCGTTACACCATAGCCTGATCCAATTAAATTAATTGGCATCGATATCAAGTCATGAGAAAACAAAAAAAGAAGTATGAACAAACTTATTATTTCTCATAGTTCCTGCGTCCTGCTGCCATTAATCCCAAGCAGCTGTAATTACTTAAAATTATAATGACCTACTGCCCTTTATTTGTACTTTACAGCAAAGCTTTTTTGAATTATTCACACTAACATTATCCTTATATAATTGTTTTGCAGATGAGCAACCAATACACTAAAAACTTGAGTAAAAAGGCGAAGAGGAAGCTAGCAAACCAGACGCTACAACAAAGTGCCATCGCTAGTCATAGTCCAGGGGAGAAAAATAATGCAAATTTGTAAGTATTCCTTTTTAACCGACTTCTTAAAAAAGGAGGAGGTTCTCAATTCGTCTGTATACATATACATCGATATTTTTGTCAATCATGGACTGATTTCGAAAATTCTTCATTTGAAAGAGGAAGCTTGTGCAATGGTCCCATATAATTTTATTAACTTTCCTTTGGTAATTTTTGAGATAGCTCCTATAATACGTATTTTTTAATTGCTAGTTTGGCTGTTATCAGTTTGCTAGCTAATTGATCCTTCTTAGTTTTTGTACCGCCATATACGAACGATGCAAGGCATCTGACGACCTGACGTCACACAAATCCTAAATCGCTCAAGGAAAGTTTACACAAAAATCTTCATATTGTTATACCCAACTGCGCGACAACCGAAACCATCGATCGGCCTAAAACAGGGTAAGATTGTGCGCAAAAAATTTAATACCAATTTGTTTATTCTTTAGGTCTGACGAATCAAACGATGAGGTCGCAAATGCAGCTCTAGAATGTGCAGAAACATTCCTCACAGTCAGTGGAATCTTTTTGAAACCAACTACACATAAGGTAAGTCTGTAACCATAAGATTTAAGCAGTACAGTCACCATAAAAATAAATTGTAGGCATGTTTTTTTGTCAATATTTTTGCTAGTGTTTTATCCGTGAAACTACGTTTCATTTATTATTTTGTTAATCTGATAAAGGAAAGAAACTTAATAATATTTAAATAATTTTAGTTCAGTGATATTCTCTTTAATCGCTATTGTCTTTTGGCAACTAACAACGACTTGGGTGTATATGATTTATGATTTTGCAGAAACCCTAAATCTAACCGGCATTTCTATTCCGCAGACGTTCCAAGAGCGTCTAGTACGCGAGTGCTTCAACCTCGAATCCTACAGCGTAGTCCGGTCTCTACATCTCCTGCGTGCATTGGACGCAGCACGCAAAAACACCGGGACTACAGTGCCGCCGCCGACGCAGTATTGTGTGCAACTGTACAGTACGCTTGTTAACAGTCGCTGTGATGAGGTATAAAGCAATATGACCGTTTCCATTTTTTTGGAATTGCATAGAGCTGTTAATCCATAATTTTGTAATCATGGTAATACAAAATAGGCAAGTAGTTCCAAGATTGTAACAGCTCTATATTAGATCTCATACTTTTCTTGGGATATCTATACATAATATGCTTGATATAGAAAATTATCATCCCCTTAGCCAAAAATAAGCACCGCCACAACAACCGGTTCTACGTTCTCTGCATTCAGTGAATTCTTATTAGCTTTATTTATTCTAAAGCTTAGCTTTTCGGGAGGGCTACCCTATGCTGCGCCATCCGGTAGACCGTTGCCGCGGTTAAACATATCCGAGCCAAGCACTACTCATTTCCCCTTTTCTTACACATAACTCTTCTCCTACAGATAAGGAAGTTCTGCTCACAAGCACTGCTAGACATTCGACTGCACCTGCACTGTTCACCGCCGTCGATCAACTTCGCGCTCGACGCAAAACCCGAGACTGAAGCAAACAAGAATAAGAGGAAGGAAATATCTGAGGAGAACAGAGATGCACTTGAGTCTATAATAAACGAAGGGTTAGTAGTATATTTTGTGGAATATGGTAGCAAAAGACAGTATCAAAATGGTGAATGAATATTAGTTAAAATTGTATTTGAAGAAATGGTCAAAAGATGTTTTCGTTTTCATCTAATAAAAAGTGCTTTCTACTTTAAATATATCAACTCTTATTTCTGGGTTTCAGCACAAATAAAAAATTTCAAATGTTCAATTTATTTTACAGAGCGGGACCTTCGACCGCCGAAGATGCACTAGCAGAAACCATGGGTGAACCGTCGACCAAAAAACCGCGACTAGAGGAAGACAGAATTAGTATCAGCAGCGAATCTGAAGTATCTGTAGTAATTCCTGATGGCTCAGACGACGAGGTTGAAGAAATTAACAATGACTTTGATGTAGACGAAGTAAACGTACTGCCAGAACCCGAAATCGGAGAATTCAGTCCAAAAACTGGCGAAGGCAGTAAAGAAACCACAGATAATATCGTGACAGTCGAGGATTCTGTAGATACTACAGATGCTTATCAAAATAACAGAAAAAGAAAACTAAGTGAGCCAAGCGAGAAAGCTTCTATCTACGAAGCTAAGACACAAGTTCCTCTAAAAACTTTAACTGACACAATAGATGATGATAAAAGTCCAGTGTCTATGGAGATAGCTTACGATGCCTCCAATGTAGATAGCAAAGTGGTGGTTCTAGAAAAGCTGGATGACGATAATCTACCAAGCACAAATGAAACGGATGACGTGCAAATAACTTGCGGGCAAGCTGTTGTAGTTTCCCAAGAATCGGAACCCGCCAAAGATACCGTTGAAGTCGAGATTGAAATATCTACTGGGAACACTAAAGCAGCTGAAATTGAAGAAACTCAAGAAAATTGTGCCATTGCAGCTAATGAGAATAATATAGAAGTAAAAATAACAAGCAAAGAGATCAGTGTTGAAGATATGTTGGCTGATTTCGTCGACGAAGTTAATGAAGAGCCAACTTTAGTAGCATAAGCATTAAATTGATTATTATAACTCTATAAGAGTACATTGTATCGTTTTCGTAATTACATTGCTTGAAAAGCTTCATTCATTATTGTTGTTTCTTTTGAGGACGAGTTTCATACATGTTTATTGCAATTTTCTTTAGGCACACTGCGCTCTTTGTGAATAATGATGAAGCTGAATCGTCACACTCTGGTTGTTGACGCTAAATCGGGTATACTCTAGTTGGTCGGTAACGCTGGTCTACATGACAGTTAGAGTTAAGTTTTCCTCGATTGTAATTAATCTAAACCATCATTTTTTTAATGTACCCGTTGGATTCAAAGGTGCTTGTCCGTGCAATTAATTTTTGGGAAGAATTGGTAGAAATCTCAGATTGGCATTGACATCACTTTATTTGACACTGTCAATATCGAATTGACAGTTAAAAAGTTGACACTTGACATATTGATTGTTGTTGAAAACACGAGATCCACGAGTGAGTTTGAATACTATTTTTCAGCAGAAATTCCTTTTCAAAATGGTTATCGCAATTGGGTTCGAAGGAAGTGCCAACAAAATTGGCATCGGTATAGTCAAAGATGGAGAAATACTGTCCAATTGTAGAAGAACTTACATCACACCGGCTGGCGAAGGTTAGTTTTATAAATATCGTTAATAATAGCCCGAAAACATCGTTAATCGATACATTACCTATCTCATAGTTTCCAGAATACATTGTTACACAGTTAAAATAGAACCACATAGCCTATCTTATGAAATAAATTGAAGGTTAGATTGATCATAATATTATTGTTTTTTTTTATGGCTTAGGCAAACAGGTCGCAGATCTTTGTATGCACGCATAGTAATCACATATTTGGGGCGTGTTATTAGGCATGAGTTCCAAGGCAATACAGTATAATATCTACCAAATCTGCAATAAAAATGAGATGTAGCATCTGTTACCTGCCTTGCATGTATGCAGCTTAACATAAAATCTATTCAAATTCATTTTAGTTTTCCCTTAAGCATTAATACAATATTTAAAATATAGCTTTAAAGTGGAATTGACAAAAAAGTAAGAACCATAAATTATAATTTACATTTTATTTACAGGCTTCCTTCCCAGAGAAACGGCAGAGCATCATAGACAAAACATCCATGCCGTGTTGAAGGAGGCGCTAGATCAATCTGGTATAACTCCTCAGGAGATAGATGTGATCTGTTACACCAAGGGCCCTGGCATGGGAGCCCCGTTGATGGTCTGTGCTATAGTGGCCAGAACTTGTGCCAAATTGTGGAAGAAACCAATTTTAGGAGTCAATCATTGTATTGGGCGTATCCTTTTATAATTAACTGAAAACAATGTGTACCTACAATTCTCATTATATTGAGTAAAGGACCCTTATAATCCTTTAAATGGATTGTTCATATACTTTTTGCAAATATGACAACTAAATAGACTATGAATGCAACACCATCATAATCAAAAAAAGAATCATTTTTTTAAATATATGTATATGTACCCTAAAAATGTCACCATAATTTATTTAATATTTGCTAAATTGCAACTTAAGTATAATGTTATAAAGAAACAAAACTACAATAATTTTGCTATAAACCTCACTTTATTATTACCAAATTCATAAAAGCTCCTTTAGACAACTACTTTAATTCCTTAACACACAAACAGACATAGAAATGGGCAGGCTGATCACTAAGGCTAACAACCCAACTGTCCTATATGTGAGTGGTGGCAACACGCAAATCATAGCATACTCCAGGAATAGGTACAGGATATTTGGAGAAACTATAGATATTGCTATGGGCAACTGTTTGGACCGGTAAGTCTAGTTTGCTGCAAAACATAACTGACGAAAGAAGGTGTGCCACATAATTACATCTCTGCCTAACCTTACTGGAAATACAGGTGTGATGTTATATTTATGCCTTCAAACATGAAAACAGTTTAAGAAAAAACACGTATGCGGTCGGGAGACCGAGACTCCCGTCGGGAACGTAGTTCCTTACGCGATACTCACACGCACAGACACACTCGTATATAACAGAAAAAGACAGAGAGAGAGAGAAAGTCGCATGGAGGGAGCATATCAGCATAACGCTTTTTCCTTACGTGACGATTTCTACCAGTCAACTCCTTTCTTCCTCACTCAACTTCGTTCCAAAAACCTTGCGATTGAGTCCATCAAATTATAAAACTTGCCAGTTTTCAGAAATACATAATGTTAATTATTTTCTTATTTCAGATTTGCAAGAGTGCTAAAACTATCTAATGCACCAAGTCCAGGCTATAACATCGAACAAGCTGCCAAAAAAGGAAAGAAATATTATCAACTTCCATACTGTGTAAAAGGTATTGTGGATTAATATTTGTTTTAACTAAATCAACTTCATGTTACGGAATTTTGAATGTAACTTTCTTGTAGCTAATATGCAGTAGTGGCTATATCATAATTTTTAAGGACTAGTGAAATCACTGAAATTCTTGTTTCCTTTTCGTTTTTCAGGCATGGATGTAAGCTTCTCTGGCATTTTATCATACATGGAAGATAAAATTGACGAACTCCTGAAAACATACACCCCTGAAGACTTGTGCTATTCACTGCAAGAGACTGCATTTGCCATGTTGGTGGAAATTACTGAGCGGGCCATGGCGCACTGTGGTTCTGACGAGGTATACACGAAAATTAATTAAGCGAAAGCGACCGTTGCGCGAGTAAGCGATAGTTTGGATGAATTATGACGTTGTAACGCGACTTGATTGAGCGCACGTGTATGTCATTTTATTGATGACGATCGCTTTCTCGCGGAAAATTATCGCTTTCAGTTAGGAAGCGGAGTCAAGGCACAAGGCGCACAAATTCAATTTGTGTATTAGGTACCTTTCGAGTTCAAGCAAGTGTTGCCATAGTTGTCTTGTTAAAAACAACAAATTTATAAACAATAACTTATTTGTTATTATACATAAGGGGGATATTATACTATCATATCTATAATCATAGATTTATGAGTCATAGATACTTATAATAAAATTGTAGAATATACATATTAATGGGTATATCCCCCATAAGGGAATATTACACTATCAAGTATGTACCTATCTACGAGGCTCAGAAATAACCCATAATATGACTATTTTACAATTTAATTATATCTATGATCATAGTGTAATATCCCCCTATTTATTTTACTAATTTCGAATTTTCTTGGCTGTATTGTTTTAGGTCCTAATAGTAGGCGGTGTTGGTTGCAACGAACGTTTGCAAGAAATGATGGGAGTAATGTGTGCCGAAAGAGGAGCCAAGTTATTCGCCACCGACGAACGATTCTGTATCGACAACGGCGTTATGATCGCGCACGCGGGTGCTCTGGCTTTCGAGTCCGGAGCGACAATGGATTTCAACGATTCTACAATAACACAGAGATACAGAACTGACGATGTATTAGTTACATGGAGGGATGATTAAATAATGAAATGTTAACTTTGTTTGTTTAATTTCATAAACGACGCGAACCGAGTTATTCTGGCTTCTCTCAGTCAAATTCATTTTCACATCATTCTGAGGGGCTCGTAGCGCGATAACAGCCGCACGGGTCCATCGAAGGTTTTGCTTCGCTTACCGCGGTCAATTCGCAGATGGGTGACCATCTATTATGTATCGAGACCCCTGGTGCCTCGGAAAGTACGTTCAGCCGTTGGTCTCGGATGTCATCTTTGACAGTAGTTGGGTAGTCGGTAAATCGGCTCAGAAGCCCAAAAGTCTGACAACCACTGTCCCCAAGGGGTATCGTGTTACCCAGTGGCTGCGTTGTGGAGATAGGTGTCAAATAGACAGTCGCTCCATGTAAAATACTGGTATTCAGCTTCATCCGGCTAGACTGGAAGCCGACCCCAACAGAGTTGGGAAAAGGCTAGGCCGATTGAATCATCATCATTCTATACCAGTCCACTACTGGACATAGGCCTCTCCATTCGCACGCCAGAAGCAGATAACTCAGTTATCAGTTCTTAGAGAATTACATCAAAACTCGAGTGTAAAGTTACAAAAACTTTATTAAATCAACCATTATATTTGTTCAAAATAAAGACCACTGCAAACTCATCGGGAGCAAACACGCAACAAATAACATTACAAACAAGATACCATTATTATTGCATTTAAAAAATTAATTACTTTATATCCATATTGATTGAACTCTGAGGAATATTGATAAAACTTAACAAGATTTTACTTACAATAATAAATAAATACTACAGACATGCAGACGGAAATACGGTATTGTCAACACCGAACGATAATTCCAGAGTTTCTCTATCCACAGCATTATTCTCTACAATCACTCCAAAAACGATTTTTTATTCTAAAATGTTAGGTTTGTCCAGACTGATGCAGCGCTTTCATGAGCCATCAAAAACACGCGCAATCTTGCCTGAACAAACTTTTAAATACCCATTTATATAAAAGCATTCTGACCCCACCAATGACTATTGCTTTTCATTTTATTCTAAAGAATATTTAGTAAGAATACAAGGATCTTATAGAATTATCATACTAAGATACATAATTATAATTTACATCTCTGTACTTACTATTTTTGCAGCCAATTTATTCTTACACTACAACCTAGGATAGTGCTGAAGTTATCCAATGTTTATGAGACGGTTATTTTATTTTAATGTCTTCTCAACTATTTGCAACATTTTATTGGAAACTAAAAATATCAGGCTGAGTTTTTTCTTTAGAATTTATGAATTCATGTACAATGATTTGCAGGGTAAAGGCAAAACAAACGGCTTTCATAGAAATTGAGTAAAGTTTAACATTAATATTAAGACAATAAGTTGGTACTAGTATTTATTCACTCATTGAAAGGTTTGTCAATGTCTTATTGTGCATTCGAGCCCTAAAGAAGTAAAGGAACAATTTCATTGAATATGTAATTCTTATATAATTCATACAACTCAATATTGGTTTACAAATAGTATAAAAGTTAAATTAGCCCTAATTGGCACTGGCTAGAAGACTGCATACTTAAAAAAATTAGGATTATGTGATTTAGAAAATATTTTACATTTTAATTTATAGATTAACATTCAAATTCGATGACTTAAATGCGTACAGCGTACATAATCCAACACAGGATATATTGATATAAATAAATTTAATGATAAAGGTTTGCAAACTTATATTCCTAATCCTTACATTATGAAGTTTTTATGTATGAGTCTCAGACCAAATAAAAAACCAAGACATAGCGCTGCAAAAATACAGAGAAGCATGGCAAAACCACACCTCCGATCTGTGCATACACGCTCACACGCACACATTTACAATCAAACTACACCTCACTAAGTGCACATATGTTTACGAAACCGGCCTCACGTTACTGTTGACAGCACCATGTCTTGGGTTTTTATTAGGTCTGAGGTATGAGTAAATACTTGTAAGTATCAGAATCTAATGAAGTCTCTATAAAGTATAAGATTTGATCACATCCACACATTAACTGTCTTATTGTAAGGACTCTGAAAAATCTAGAATAAAACTAAGAAACAAATTGAAATGCCTAAGTGATCCGACTGATGGCTTAAAAGCAACAACAAAAAAACTTAATGAGCTTATTAAAGTAGAAACCACTTGGAACAGTGTTCACATATTTTGTACTAGGACTCTCTCTTGCAAGTCTCGGCTTGATACTGTAGCACTCAATGTTAAGTTTACTTTATGTCTCATAAGTTGTCTGCGATGTGTAGTCCTGTGTAAATGATTATCCATGTTACCTAGAATTAGAAAAAAGATTAAATAGCAAAACTATCACTAAATCTTAAACTGCCTCGTTGGTCAGCAGTTGTGCTTGCAACCACTACTGCTGAACATGTGGCCCTGGGCTAGATTCCCGGATTGGGCAGTGTTATTGGATTTTACCATCTGAAATTTCTCAGTAGCAACCTGGAGTCACCATTTGTGCCCGGTTGACGGCAATAGGCTCCCAATTACATAGGACTTAAACATAACTGGTGAAATGTGGGTGTACTATAGGTACACCTATGCCAAACATTTGAGGAAGACAGGTGTGATGTTATGTTATAACAAAATCTTAGGTTTCATGAGAATAGTGTTCTAAGAGATTAGAGAAAATTTTATATGGCAAATCACATAATAAATATTGACATAGCATTGAATAAAGCCTGCAGAGTTTATCTTATTTAATGTTTACTATGCACTATTTTTTATAGATATGCACAAGAAATAGCTAGACTACTTGATGTTTTTACCAAAAATCCAGCAAATGAAGTCATAAATCCTTCCTTTGTTATTTCCCAAATGCCACCATACTCCTCTTCATCTATGTTTTGGAAATTATTCACATAAAAGTAAATAACAGCTGCATTTACTAGCACGAATCTGAAACAATACACATCACAATGAGATTAGATGAAAAATCTTTATACTACAGGTCATTTGTAATCTAATAGGAAATTTACTATTTGAAATATTGTTTAAGCTTCTATGATAAACGTAAATCTAAAGGCAACGTAAATGTATACTTACAGTAGTAAACCAAGGAATCCTTTCATTGGTAGGAGGCCCCAAAAGAGTCCCAAAAAAATGCCCATAGCTTGACGCATCCAATAAATAACGTCTAGAAACTCTTCCTGAAAATCACGAACACAATTAAATGATCAATAAATTATATTTTCATTGACGAATGTAAGCAAAGTCTCGTGATACGAAATCTAACCTTGTCTGGCCATTCGGCGTTCGCAATTAACGCTCTCTTCCATGCTGATTCGATCGCTTTCACCTTATTGCTTACGTCTGAAGATTTGCTTTTACTCGACATGTTTAAATAGGTTATTTTCTTTCAATTTATTAAATTAATTCATTTAATTTCTGGAATCAATAAGTCATTTCACGAAAATCGTACACGTCACTGTGACATTGTAATGATGATAATTGTCAAAAGTGTCAACGAACTTTTTTTATTTTACGAATAAGAATGTGGCTTTTGTCTCTCAATGTTGCATAAGAAAAAAACAGTATTAAAACTGAGTAACACCTATATTCTAAGTCATCACCTCGAAAGCTCCTCGACTCACAACTCAGTCAAGGAACCTCAAGGCGTGCCTCGAAAGATCCTCAAAATCGGTATTCATAGTCGTAAGACTAAGGAAATTATGAGGTTCCTTGAATGAGTGTGAGTCGAGGTGATACGTCACGAATACGTCATTATTTGGAGGAATATTCCGTTTATTATATTGGCTAAACTTATTTTTAGAACAGTCTGTGAGAGCGTTACCTACCTGTGGTTTTCAACTTGAACTGTCACATTTGTCAAATGAAAGTAGATAGAGTGATAAAAATAAACACACTAATAATTTATCCACTTGAACCAAAAACCATGACCTGGGCAAAAAATAAGGTGATACTTGAGAAATGAATGGCTTGAGAACATAAAAATACTTCTTTATGCGTTTCCTAAAATATCAGTTCATCTTGAAATTTCCTGATGCATAAAATCGTAAAGCGGCTAATATTTGGGTTATGGGTGGAGTTGACAATCCACGTCTGTTACCACCACCAATATCTTGAAACAATAGTGGTAACAAAAAGCTCACCACAATATATTTTATAAAGCGAAATCTCATTTTAAATAAATCATCATAAAACCCAATTGGATTTTCTGCATCTCGTAAGTAGCGCCACGATACGTAAATGTTATTATCGTAAAAATATTCAATAAATTCTTCAAAAGACATAACGAAAAGCGGATGAAATACGCTTTTTTTGGTTAAAAACTTCCTCAAGGTAGATCGCGACGTACCTTATATTTGACAGTTGGTTCCTCAACTCAAACTCACCTCGACTGAGGAAATTCTTTAACATGAGGAGTAAAATTGCAACTATGAATATCAAACTACCTAAGTGAGGTTGAGTCGAGTCGAGGAAATCATGAGGTATTGACTTAGAATATAGGTGTAAGTCTCTTTACGTAACGACTGATCCCAAGGCATATAGAGATATAGATAACCATTCACTATTTCTTTTTACCAAAATTAAGGGGAGAGCAACACACAACCTTATTTATTATAAATAAATGCAAAAATATATCAAAAACAATTTATTAAAAAAAATGCATCACTTATTCTTAAAATTACACGCTTAAAGCGAAGGAGCGACCCTATTTTTTATTCTGTGGAGCCTCTCAGCCTCCATGGTCTTGGTGATGTCCCAGCACTCTTTATTGAGGGTATCCAGCCCTCGTGAGAGGCTGACCAGCCGCGCCAGTACTAGCAACCTGTGCAAATCGTCGGCTGTCACAGGATTATCTGAATCTGATTTGCTTCTCATTTCTATGAAATCATCTTCAACAAACTGAAACAAGGATAGGTAGTGTAATCACCAGAGAATAATAAATACCTGTTTATAGGCAAGGAGTAGTGAGTAAATGGAGTAGCTAATCAGTTGTAAAGCCGTAAGGAGCTTGTGGCCTAAGTAATGACTCCCGCACAGGTCGATCCATCAGGTTAAGCTATGCTTGCCGGGATTGGTCTGTGGATGGGTGACCATCTTTACATACCGAGACTCCTCCGTGCCTCGGAAAGCACGTTAAGCCGTTAGTCCCGGCTGTCATTCGTGGGTCTTTGACAGTCGTTACGGATCGTCAGAAGCCCGAACAACAGCCCGACAACCAGTCTTACCAAGGGGTATCGTATTACCCAGTTACTGGGTTGTGGAGGTCAGGTAGGCAGTCGCTCCATGTAAAATACTGGTATTCAGCTGCATCCAGTTAGACCGGGAGCCGACGCCAATATACTTGGGAAAAGGCTAGGCAGATTGATTGAGTATGAATGGGATAAAAAACGTCTGTATGTCTCTTTTCGAGACAGGGATAGGATAAATATTGCTATATTAAATAACTCAAGTCTCACCTGCAAATCTTCACTAATAGTATACTTTACCAGCTTGAGACTTGTTATGTATTTCCTAATGATGTTCATAATGTCGTCCTTCAAATAATAAGTGGCTGCCTCAACGATGGCGTCGAATATTTGTAAGGACGACTCTTCAGGGCGTAGCGGGAGGTGATAGTCGTTCTGAAATGAATTGATCGATAAGTGCGGCATTTGTCGACAACTTCAAAGTTTCTATTGCAAGACGAAATTCAGGTACTTATTAGATTTATTTTTCCGAGAATGGGCCCAGGAGTTGGAACTGTTTGTTATGTTGAGAAAAATTAGTTATGAATATTATGAGCATAACTATGTCATGACATGTTAAACTATCGTCGGAAAACGGTGCGCGACCGTAGTTAAAGTTAAGTACGCTATCATAAATCTGATAAGAAAAGCAATTGGAAGCATTCCACACAATGGCACATTTTCATTACCATTATAAAGTTAAAATAAGCAATCCCTTGTAATATTACGTTATCAGACTAAATTGCAACCACTTGCAATACCACAGTATTTTCATAACTTTCAATAACTTAATTTTCCCAATAAATACTGTATAACATGATTAATTTACTTTATATTATTATAATATTTGTCACTAACTAATGTAATTGGCGTGTTATTGTTAAATAAATAAATAATTACATGAATACTTACCGGTAACAAAGACTTGCCCTCAGACAATATAAGAACTGACACATCAGAATCAAACTCCATCTTATAATACTTGAAATCATATTCCACTTTCTGTGTCATGATCATATTGCCCAAAGCGGCAACATTATTCACTCCGGTCGCATCAAGCCGACCCTGCTCCATCTTTGTTTCATCTAGAATGAGGTGCGTGTCTTTGCTTAGCTGTAAGACTCCACTTGTTAGGCGGTTGCATTCGTAATCTTTTCTGGCGAGTAAAAATAACGATTAGTTATAGTGGTTGGGGTGGTTTATCTGTTTTGTTTGTTTGATAAATTAGAAAACTTGCTTGTCGTGAATTAAGGAACTAGTTGTAAGAACTTTTGGACATAGGAGGAGATTTAAAAAATAGGCGTTATTTAGGCTTTAAATGATCTAGCTAGAACGTAGGCTGAAATAATAAAGAGACGGCAAAGCGCATCCTTTGCATGAGATGGCCAAAAGGAAAGGTAAATCATTCAGTACTTACTTAGGTAACAAGCTGAGTGTATTCATGTTATCGATAGTGAGTGGCAAGTAGTAGCTCTTAGTGACAAACTGCTTGATGATCTCATACAACTGTTTGGCGTAGTTTGGGTACTTCTGTGTCGGCAGGTTTGATAAGTTCAGGCAAAACTGACCGAGGGCTAATGTTTCTTGGCGTAGGTATCTGGAAAATGGAGTTGGAAAACATCAAGAACCTTGCCTTAACATCGGAAAAAAAAAAAAATGAAATGGAAATTTTCCAGTCACTCAATAAATGAAGTGCAAGGAAATAGATAAGTCGTCGGGTATCGCTATGCTATTAATGCGATCCATTATTCAATGGGTCTATATTTTCAATAAAGAAAACCAGTTTTCAATAGTAAAAATACCCTAATTTGCAAAACAGCTGTGTTCCCCACAGACGTCAAACAATTGTATTCGCCCTCACATTAGCACTCCATTTATTCACTACTCCATGTTTTATATAATGCCGAGCGGTACGAAAATGATACTTACATACAAGCAATAAGGTGACAGATTAAATACTCGGCCGCAAGTTTGTCCCCCAGTAAGAGTTCTGTGAGAGCTTTCAATAAATGTTCACGCGCCGAATTTGCTTCTTTTAACACTGCGTCTATAATTTAATTTTAATCAGTTAATAATAAACAAAGAAATTCCCAGAATAAGACAGCCGAAAGAAGTTCTTCAATAGGAAAGACATTATGTGGCATCCACAATGTGTCTACTACCATCTGAATTTCAGATAAGAATCATTTTTACCATGACAAATTACATACCCTGATCAAAGTTCCTAACCAAAGGGTTACAATGGTCCAACTTCTTCACATAAACCGCATGGAGCCGTGGCACCAAGCTTGGTGGAGGGTTGTGTGTGATAGTCTCTACATCCGACTCTGCCGTAGGGTCCAGTAATGGATCCTTCTCCGGTTGAAACTCTCCAGATAATGCTGGATCTACAGACAAGAAGCCTATGACTTCTATCATGTCATTCAGTTTGACATTTTCACTATCATCGTATAGCTGAAATCAAAAATAAATAGTGCTCGTTTTTTTAATGACGATTTTGACTTTCATCTTATTTAATTCATGAAAGAAAATCGCTTTCTTGTTAAGCAAAACAGTTGTTATTCAATATTAATTAATTATTCATTCATTTGTAGATATGCAATTAGTATATTGAACTTAAGGGAGATCCGCAGTTGTAGCCCGCGAAATTAGAAGAAATCTCAAATATTTTCTTTTTTTTTCTTTCGAGCCCGCGAAATTCGAATTTCCTTACGTTTTTCGCATTTGCAGGTCAGTGTCAGGTTGTATCTCGATCAAAATATGATATCTATTGAAATATAAATTAGATTTGTTCCTTATGATCTCTAAGTTACATTTGTTCCATAAGAACAAACTTCTTATGGAAAAGTTCATGAACAAATCTAACTAAGAGAGATGCAATAATGATTCTAATGGTTATAACTCTGTTAAATACATATCTGTTATAGTCGCAAGTAATTTTTTGATTAAGATAAAACCTGGCACTAACCTGCAAATTGCAAAAATCATAAGAAAATTTGCAGATTCAGCGTAAACCGAGGTCACTGTAGATATTTTTACAAGTATTGAAAATAATGTTATGATCATACCTTAACAATACACGATTTGCTTGGCATATCAGGCAGAGGGAAGTTCAATAAATGTTCTCTAGACACTACATTGGCTGTGCAGTTATCTGCCTCAGTAGTTTTCGGTTCCTTACTACCAGCAACTTCATCAACTACTTCCATAGCATCAGAATCCTCTTCTGCCTCATCGTAACTCCGCTTCAACTTCATACTAGCTTGGCTGAGGCGTGTAGAAGTGTTTGGTTGCTGTTCTAGGTGTTGCAGATGGTTCTGTCTGTCTTCTAACCGTTGTGCCCAGTCGTTGAAACCGGGCATTGATACGACAACCATTGTTTGACGTTGTGAGCTTTTGAGATTCTCTGTGTAGTTGATTTTTTCATTTTCCTGTGTTGTAGGAAATATGTTGTGACATTGAAAGAAATCATTATAAGAGTATAATTTTCTATTTTAACAAAAATTAATAAACATCCTCAGAATGTTTGTGTGAGTTTCTCAATGAAGAAAAATTTTATGATACGAAGAAATTATATTTTTAAATTTAGGTACTTACCATTATATTGGCTGTGTCCCTGTACTTTCCACTTTTCTGTTTAATATCATTTGTAACTGTATTGAACACTTCAAACTGTTCGAAATAAAACTCAGGGTTGTGCATATCCTGGACCATCCCCCGGAACCGGACTAACGTGCCATCAGGCAAATTATGAGAAGCGTTCGAATTGATCAGAGGAATCTTAAAGAGAATAATGTAAGGTTAAGTAAAGGTCAAATGCATTAAAAAGTAAAAACATTTTAAAAGGAAGGGTTTGCGTTATGCACGCTTATGTTACCTGGAACCAATTCGGCAGTTTCAATAGTTTCTCTTTCCACCCTTCTTCGTTAGCCATCCATAAATCAGGGGTAACGGTTTCAAAATCAGTCATAAGATCATGCATTTTGTAACAGGTACACGCAACTTTTGCTTGAATATATATTAGAGAATATATAAATGACCTTTCGCTGTGGGTTTATTTCAGGAAAAACATTTACAATCAAGAAAATTAAATAAAATTACTTTGAAAACACGAATCAAATCACATTGACAAATGACAAGATTTATGATTTTTTGACAGCGCGCGAATTCACGAATGCGAGATTATCTTTTTTTTTTAACACTATAAAGCAATCAATTCATAAAATCATTCAATGAATGTTTCCTCATAAATTCAATTAAATAAATAGTTTTTGTAAAAATAATCAATTTACAGTAACTTATGTTAACGTACAGTTTAAAAAGAATTGGCTTTTTGCTGGATTTTATCATCCATTTCATATTGCTACAAAAATTATAAGTAACAAATAATGTTCATGCCATAAAAGAGGATAGCAAAAATCATAGGGCCATAGGATCATAGGTCTCGTTTTCTGAAATAAATTGTTTTGTGGTTCTTTGGCTCAGTGAGAAGTAATATTGTTATCTGTGGTGTCTGCAGTAGTAAACTTTATAAAATTAATAATCTGTGGTAGATTTGGCGTGTGTTGTGGCGGCGTCGGTACCTACGAAGATTAAAAATTGTTTAATTATTTATTTGCAATACCCTCGTGTGTTCTTACAATTGTGAGCATCACTCACTAATTTAGACAGGTTATTCCGGCAAATAGTTTTTCTCAAACGCGCTGCAAGCCCAGAGCGTCGGATAAAGCATCTTCATCCTTAGATTTTTCAGAAGCTCACGACATGAGTAAGTCTAGCTCAGAAATTCAGTTTTTATGTGGATTGATTTGTGCATTAAAACAGTTGTCGAGTTTGACCTAAAATATTTGAAAAATACCTTATAATAGTGTATCCCAAACCTAACCTCAAAACGAGAAGGGTTGCCAGCGTTCAGTCGTACATTGTTGTAGATTTTCCTCATTTATTTCAACTGTTTCCTGTTTCAGCGATGGATATTCGACCTAATCACACAATATACATCAACAACCTCAATGAAAAAATTAAAAAGGAAGAATTGAAGAAATCCCTATATGCCATATTTTCCCAGTTTGGTCAAATATTGGATATTGTGGCATTAAAAACATTAAAGATGAGGGGGCAGGCTTTCGTTATATTTAAGGAAATCTCCAGTGCCACTGTTGCACTGAGAAGTATGCAAGGCTTCCCATTTTATGACAAACCTATGGTAAGTATCACAACAGTCTTCTCTATAGTGTACTTTATTTTGTGATGTTCCAGACATAACTATTTCTATAACTTTTCAGAGGATTCAATACTCAAAAACCGACAGTGATGTCATTGCCAAAGTCAAGGGAACATTCCAAGAAAGACCAAAGAGACCAAAAATGCCCAAGGGTCTGGATGATAGCAGAAAGAAGAAGAATAAGGATGCCAATCGTCCTGGCATGCATGTGGGACCGGCTGGCATGCTCAACAATGTCAATGCTGAGCAGCCTCCTAACCAGATCCTGTTCTTGACCAATCTACCTGATGAAACATCAGAGATGATGTTGTCTATGTTGTTCAACCAGTGAGTATTGTTCATTCAATTCGTGTTTCGGTTAGGCTAGGCTTAGCTGTGACAGTTTGCGTCACTTTTACCATGAAAAAAATACTTTGTACACTTATACTTGAACTATTCCTTGTTACAGATTCCCTGGTTTCAAAGAAGTTCGTCTTGTACCAAACAGACACGACATTGCCTTTGTTGAATTTGCAAATGAAATGCAATCAGCTGCAGCAAAGGAAGCTCTACAAGGATTCAAGATCACACCTACCCATGCAATGAAGATAACTTTCGCGAAGAAATAATATTATTTTGTAGTACTACATTGTACAAACTACTTATTTAAGCAATAAAGTTTAAGTATTCGAGACCTGTTTTGAGCATTGCACTTAGCCTGAACAGCTCTCCTCAGCTGTGATATTATTCTAAATCTTAGAATGACTTTTACTTTACATCAAAGTCAAGTTAACTCAAGCTGCAAGAGTAACCGACTATCTCCTAAAAGACTTACCCAGCCTTTGGTTGGAGTAAATAATTTTATTTATCGTAACTAAAGTAGGTGGTAGTTTCATTCAAGATCATGTAGGTTACTATTTTCCTTTTCTAACGGCATAATGGTTTAGCCCTACCATTAAGAGCTGTGTAGTTATTCACTCACATCTTTCAATAAATTGAATGTTTAGAGACTCCCCAAAATCATTGGTGTGTAAAAACAGCTCCAAATCATGATCCTGTGACTGGTTGTCCAAAAAGTCTATAGGTTATACGGAAAACTACCATTCTCTAATCTGGCAACCTAGTAAATATTATCCATCGAAATTAGGTTTATAGGGTTTTCCTTGCTAGAAAGAGACGAACAAATACACAACATTGTTGAATGAAAGAGATATAAAGAATTATTTAAATCAGTTCAAAATATTTGTATTATAATATTATTTTCGGTGATTGCGAAACTGTCAAACAGGTCGCAGGTGAAATGATTTCGTAAATTTTATATTAAATTATTTACATTCATTCACAGTTTCTTTTGACTTATTGTGAAAAGTGCCTTGGAAAATCTCACGTTCCCTACAAATTCAAGTTGTGTTGTTAGTGATTTTGGTGTTAAAACATGGAAGATATATTTCAGTGGTGCAGAGAAGGAAATGCATTACAGGTGCGAGTTTGGCTCGATGATACCGAACATGACATGAACCAAGGGTAAGTAGAGTATATTTACGGTGTATTTGTCTGATGATACTCCATATGGAAGGTCTAGTTGTCCCATATATGGCATTGAGAGAACACGCCCACAATGTAGTCATTGACTAGTGTTATGCGTCAGATGTGTACAAAAATAATAATAGTCCGTGTATGAGATCGTATTTGACCTTCGTAGCAACATAATTAATTAAAAAATATGATTCTGGTGCAGGAGTAGCTAAGTAGGTCAAAACTACCTGAGTAATTGGTCTGCAAATAGATCTGATCATATTGGTTCTTCATACCTGACTATAGGTATCTATTGTACTTTTTCCTGTTGTAATATCTCACGATTTGAGTCAAGTATTGTAAAATGTTTCCTTGTTTGGTTAAATTCAAAGTTTCCTCTTTGAAAAAAATCATTATCATACAGAATAATATTCTGTATGATATAACAATATTATGGTTGTGCTTTTGATGTATTGTTTATTTATTAAATATATTTATACTGTCCATAATATATCTTTGGTTTTTAAATATTCAACTCTATAAAACTGACAACAAACACGAAATCTATCTATTTAATAAATTATTACTTGTAAAAAGCCAGGAAGGATACTTAGCATGAATTAAAAAACAAAATACGTAATACCTATGTAACCTACTTCTTACTCAAATAAATCTCATTGATTATTGAATCCATGGAATTATATTTATAGAGAAATACAATTAACAATGATAGAAAATAGTCATGAAGATGTTTTACAGCTTCATTCAGAAGATATTTTATTTAGAAATGTTCTTTTATGGTATGGTGATGGATTTTATCCCAGAAATCCCATTTCATTGAAAATCTTAAAGCTTACAAAATGTTTTGATTTCATGTCAAGGCTAGTTATATACTGAAACATACTTTCAATATTATTAAGTAAATACTTACCAAAGAAATACAAATGTACAATCAATCTGCCTAGCCCTTTCCCAACTATGTTGGGGTCGGTTTCCGGTCTAACTGGATGCAGCTGAATACCAGTATTTTACATGGAGCGACTGCCTATCTGACCTCCTCAACCCAGTAACTGGGTAATACAATACCCCTTGGTAAGACTCGTGTCAGACTTTCGGGTTTCTGACGACTCGTAACGACTGTCAAAGATCCACGAATGACAGCCGGGACCAACGGCTTAACGTGCTTTCCGAGGCACGGAGGATTCTCGGTATGTAAAGATGGTCACCCATCCACTGACCAACCCCGGCAAGCGTAGCTTAACCTGATGGATCGACCAGTGCGGCTGTTGTTACTTAGCCACAAGCTCCTCAAAACAAATACAAATGTACATACTTATTATAAAAATGTAAATGGCATCATTCATTGAGGAAAATATTAGTCATGCTAATGCTATGCCAGTCAAGTTAATTTGACCTATAGACGTAACTTTATGTCATAGCTACTATTATCCCTGCATTAATCATCTTGACAAAAGTATAGACTTAAAGGTCATAACCAGTGATCGGAGTAGGTAGATTGATTTTTAGTACTTGTATCATAAATGCACACAGAAAGAATAACATGGATAAGCCATTTTTCCGGAAAGTAATTCCGGTATTTCCGGATTCAATTAAATATTGTTAATGTTGGTAGTGATATTATTACTACTCAATTCAAAATTTAAAGGAAGGTATCAAAACTAAATTAATTCATTATTTATCTGTTGAATAATAAAAAATAGGAAGAATAATAAAGAATAAAATTGCTCATTTTATTACAATTCCTACCTTTTTTTTGAGGATGGCAAATCATCAAATGACTCCTTCCACTCTGGCAGAATACAATTCCTACATAAGTTCCGGTTTTTTTTTAATAATCCACCACGTAATATATACGTTTCGGGTCAATGACCCCAGTTCAATCTACCTACTCCGATCACTGGTCATAACTGTAAAATAATGATAAAGAATAAAATTGGAAATTCCAAATTGGTCAGTCATCAATTCAGAATGACAATAACTTTTTTATTTCAACTTCCAAATACAAAACCACTGCTTGTTAGTTAAGATTAATAACTTAACGGAAAAGCTTTTTATAGCCATTATTAGGATTAAAAAAAAAAAAAAAAATTTAATACATTTACAACAAAAGCGTTCTGGTTTACCTATACGTTATTGTGAATAATAGTCACAATAAAGTAGGTAAATAAAAGTCAGAACTCTGGCTGACTGAAGAGTGGAAGGGGCAATTAGATACGATTATATTTTTCTGTAAACTTTGACTTTCAAAAGTGCCTTTTTGAAATAAATTGATTGGCTTTTAGTTTTATGAATAGAAGTAAGACAACTTTCAATTTAAAAAAATACGCTCTCATCTTTCCAGAGATGACCATCACTTCAGTCCTCTCCACTGGGCATGCAAGGAGGGTCACCTCAAGATTGTGGAGATGCTGATCAGACGCGGCGCACGCATCAATGTAACCAACATGGGAGACGACACCCCACTGCATCTGGCAGCCGCTCATGGGCACAGACCTATTGTACAGCTGGTAAGTAGTTAATTATTGATTAGGGAAATGACAATTATAAGTAATTAAAATTATCCTGATTCCTGATTGTTCATTCATGTGAATTTAACCAGTATGCAATGCATTAATTTATGAAGATATATTTTTAATTTTTAAGTATTGCCAATACATGGAATCTCAAATCAATGGAAAACACTCATGTAATTACTAATACAAAATGGTTTTCCAAAAACCTTTAATCTATTTCATTCCTCATAGCTCCTCCAAAACCGCGTAGATGTGAACTTCACGAACGAACACGGCAACTCGCCTCTACACTACGCTTGCTTCTGGGGCTACACTGCTATTGCCGAAGACTTGCTGCTCGCGGGGGCTCTCGTGTCGCTCGCTAACAAGGATGGGGACACGCCCCTCGATAAGACTAGAGGAACGCTAGTTCAGAGGTAAGAAACTTCTTAAACACATACCACCACTGGCTCTTAGGTAATACCAATTCAGGCTGGTATCCGCAACTCCACGTCAAAGCGCGTATTTTGCATACGCGTGGGAAAATCGGTTATTCGATCCACCACCCCAGCTCCTCACAGAAGGCCAAGGGAGCAACGACTTGGTGTTACTGACAAACTCACGTAGAGTATCTGGGTTACCGAAGTACTTTGCCCTGTATGTGGCGACCACCGGGCAGTATAACAGCACATGAGCTGCTGTCTCGTCGTCCTCCATGCAGGCTCTGCACAGTGGACTGTCTGTGACCCGTATGACAAAGAGGTGTTTATTAAATGACTCATGGCCAGTTACAGCAGCTGTTGTTTCGTTAGTCGGAGAACCTGCTTCGTGAGGCGGCCATCGATTGTACTACCTGGCCCTTGGCCTGTCTGCGCTCACTTTGGTCCAACCATAGTTTGTGATGTTGGGCCCTGGTTCTTTTAAGAAAAAGAACCAGGGCCCAACATCACAAACTTACCACAGCTTACCAGCGCACGCTTATCACAGCTTACCAGAGTGCGTAGGTACCCGATCGGGAGTGGCGCGATAGGTTCAGGCACCACTGGCTCTTTCGGAGTCTAACCCAAAAACTGAGTTATTTCGACCAAAAACACGCCCGAATTCGCTATGACAAAAAGTCGCCAGGCTATTAAAGGATCAAGCAATGTAAAACGAACTGGGTGTTTAATGGCTCGATGATATCACTAAAATAAAATAGAAGTCGAAAGATGAAGATTGATAGCACGAGACACGATATAAGATGTCCTACATACAGCAGTGAATGATAAGTCGGACAAAGAGTTCCTTTATAACCTGACTTATCAACACAGAACATAACAAAAATTCTTCACTAGAAATTATACACTTTTTCTCATATCTCCACAGACTACACGAGATCGCCACTCAGCAAGGTCAAGATCTGAAGAAGATCCAGTTCAAGGATCAGTCCTGGCTAGGTTTGAAGACTCGCAGCAGGGACGCCACGCTGTCGCGTCACAAGGGCATCAATATCAACGAATTGTCACTGCATACCAGGATTGCTGTGACTCCATCAGGTAATATGAGCTTTTAGCTACGCCCCGCGGTTACACTCGCATAAGTCTCGATCCCGTGGGAATATTGGGATAAAAAGTATCCTATGTCCTAATCCAGGTCATGGTTTATTCATGTGTCAAATTTCATCCAAATCCGTTCAGCAACAAATAGACAAACTTACTTTCGCATTTATAATATTAAGTTAGGATAATTGGCTACTGAAGCTCCCTTGTGATTTGGTATTTCATTACTCCTCAACTTTGGTTTGTAATGATAATAATAACATGTATTGTTAGTACTTACCACATTTACTTCATTTTCAAAACGAAAATAAGTGTTTGCAGAAGAATATTGCTTTTCGGGAATTGCCATTTGTAAAATGCGCTTTTTATCAATGATTGACGCATCTTTTAGTCTAACCGTTGCTGCCAGCCCTGAGCCGAAATGTTTGTAATAAGCGTGTGTATTCATTTATTTCTCCATCAAACACGTGACACTTTAAAGTTTAAATCATCAATAAAAGTGAGAAAAAAAAAATTGCCATCAGATTTTAAACAACATAAATCTCATTATTTAACCCAAATACACCTAGAAATAGCCCCAAGTCACAACAAATGCCAAGGTTTTGACATAGGTCTAGCTAGTACAAATATTTTCTTCTAGGCGAGACATGGCGCGGCAGATGGCAGAAGAACGACATCGTAGCGAAGATCCTGGCAGTCCGCGAATGTACACCACGCATACAGAGGGATTTCAACGAGGAATTCCCCAAGCTCCGGATATTCTCACACCCCAACATATTGCCTGTGGTGAGTATCACTTGTAAAACATACATTAAATTTGAAAAGTAATAATTGTTGAAGAATATTGTGATAACAACAAGCCCTTTTATGAATGAATGATATATTTATATGCTATATTCTTGCATCTAACATAAGTTCTTAAGATCTATGGGTTTCACTATATTCGGCATTTCAGCCGTGCAAATATTCAGATTTTACATCTTGGTACTTATAGCACGCAGTACACATTTAGTAATTAGCCATAACATAAAAATACTAATAATTATTTCATCATTAAAATTTAGATTACAATGCAATTAATAAAACTAAATATAATTCTATTCATTTAAAATATTCATTTATATTAAAAATAGCGATCAATAATAATGATGTCATGTCACTATCAATTTAGGTGTAATGTCAATGTTGGTTGTTGGCTGGGAGTACTAACTATACAGCTCTGCTCTCAGTGGGTATGTTTGTTAAGGTTTATGCCATGGAAATATAAATAACAGGAGAAGTGGCTGTGTCCGCGCGTCATGATCACGATGCTCAGGCAAATGGCCGTCTCCGCTAACTAGTGCGCTTTCGAACGCGATCGTGATAACATTTAAGAATACCGTGTTGTTCAGTGGTTTCTTGTAAAAATCGAAGCCAAACTAGAAACTTTATAAATCATAGAACCACTTTTCATAAATCAGCACAATTATTTTACTATATTTGTGTTGAAAATCATGAAAAACAACAAATCGTAAAATATTTCTTGCCTTTACTACGATGTTTTTGTTTTCATATATCACAGCGACTGTGCTATTATTGTAGTAAATATATTGCTTCTTGACCACTACCAAAGTATGTCGCTAAGTAACTGGACAAGCAATGTAAAAATCACATAACGATACGTTCTTTAAGCGGTTGCATCGCGTAGTACGGCCGCTGTAACTTGCGACGAGTTAGTGATGTGGTTGTGCAGCTCCACTAACGTAGGCTATCGACAACAATGTCGATTGTCGTAGGAATTTATATTACTATTAAAGTTTATTCTTCAATTTGTCAAAGCAATTTTGTGGCGCTTCGTTCTCCGTCTCACTTACGGACATAGCGTAAGTTAGACAGAGAGCGAAGCGGCCGAACGAACGGATTTCTCTTAGGGAGTAGGCCCCCAGTCTAGAAGACCGATGTGAAATCTTGTTTTATACTCATTTAAAATTTCTCATTATGTTAATTTTTTTTTATTTGCTTAATATATATATTTTTAGCTACGTATTGTTTATTTATATCATCTTATTATATGTATATCGTTTTTTATTTATATTTTCATCAGGAACTTTAAAATTTTTAATACAATAATAAATGGGAGAATCGATAACTTTCCGATTTAGACAATCACTAGCGTATATGTAAAATAAATGACTTTTGCACAGCACAACGATAGCGATCGAGGTATTTTGTGAGTGAGTTGTATGGTGCATGGTAAATGCATGCTGTGTTTGATGGAATAAGGTTTATAATTGATTGTGTAGTACGTTCTGATTTTTAAATTGCAAGTGTGAGCGGGACCTCGTATTTATTGGGTTTACTGATCTGCATGTGTAGTTGTGGCCTACCCCCGGGGCCCCACAGGCCCAACAGGCCTACCTAGGGAGTAGGGATAAATTGAAGACATTGGGTTTCGATACATTTTCAACTACCGGGCATATCTCCTTCTTTCTTATATCTATGGTTTATGCTTTTTTCTACTCTATTCAATATGTAACATAATTATTGAGCCGGTGACTGCCTACTCTGTTTTTCTTTCTGCTCCATTACAGATGTTAGGAAATTATTCCTAAAAAAGCATTTCTCTTAAGACATCCATCTGAAAGTTCAAGGTTGTGGTTAGAATTCCGGCTTCTGTACATGTCAGTTGCCCAAAAATGAATACTTAGCGAAGCCTCTCTAATGAGGTCAGTTACGTTCTGACTAATCTGACTCCTGGCTTCCAGACGTTACTAAAGCCACTTCTATTCTTAATTCGATGATCTTTCCCATTCCAGGTGGGTTGCTGCGTATCGCCCCCCTCTCTGGTCGTAATATCGCAGTACATGTCGTGGGGCTCGCTGCACGCGCTGCTGCACGGCGGCGGCGGCGGCGCGGCGGGCGCGCTCGTGCTGGACGCGCACGCGGCCGCGCGCCTGGCGCACGACGTGGCGCGGGCCATGAGGTACCTGCATGCGCTGCAGACTGACAAGATACTGCCCACGTATGCACTCAATAGCAAGCATATTATGGTGAGCTGATTTCAGGGGATTTTTTATTACTAGAACGACTATTTCAGTTATAGATGAAAACACGAGCAGAACTATGATTCTCTTGTGAAATGCTCGAAAAACATATTCGATACTGCTCTCCAATGCTTACAAGGGTTCATGATTTAATCAATATGAAACAGATCATGATTACTTTTGCGCAAATGCTACTACCCCTCCAATGTAATTCAAACATTCAAAATCATTCGTTAATCGATAAATCAGGACCCTAATTGCGTAACACACTATCAATCACTATCTGAATGATTTTGAAGGATAAGGATATGATCCATTACTTCATATGTTCGAAAAATTTATTTGCTCAACAACTTAAATAACGCAATGAATGTTGTTGAACTGCTACTGTAATTGTGTTACGCAATTACCCCGCAGCACTATGTGCTGAATGTTAAATGTAATCATGTCAAATTGCATTACATCCCTTTGAAGAAAGAATTGACGACTTTAAAAATTATCTTAAAATCTACTTTTCCAGATCGACGAGGATCTAACAGCGCGCATCAATATGGCCGACTCAAAGTTCTCGTTCCAAGAGAAGGGCCGCGTGTACGCACCGGCTTGGATGGCGCCCGAAGCCCTGCAGAAGCCCGCCGCTAAACGCAACCTCGAAGCAGCCGATATGTGGAGCTTCGCCATCTTGCTGTGGGAACTTGCTACTAGAGAGGTGTGTGTTTTCTCCCATGAATATTTGTATTTTCATCTAAGTCAATCTAAGTTAAATCGTATAATTAGACCATTAAAAGGCATTATTGAACATCAGTCACAATTTACAGAAAAGAAGAAATTATGCTAGTTACCCCTTCCAAAGGGCAGTTTTTGAAGATTACGTCTATAAACGTACCACAACTCAACACAGAAAAAACGTACTTGCGAGAGTATAGCAACACTGAGAAGAAAACCATTTTATTTGATGAGAAGAATAATATGGCCACCTCATCTGCACAAGGTCATTAAGTTCTCCATTGGAAAAGTTCATAATAAGCCCTCAAGTGTGAACAACCTGTTCTATTCACAACATTGAAACAGCTCTACGATTACGATAGACTGACAATTTCACCAAAATCATTCCAGATTCTTTTGGAACCATTCATTGGAACTCTCAAATAAATTTTGTCTAATAAATCGTAACAACTTTTCCAGGTACCCTTCGCCGACCTATCTCCAATGGAATGCGGTATGAAGATAGCCCTGGAAGGGCTCCGTCTCACGATCCCACCGGGCATATCTCCCCACATCGCTAAGTTAATCAAGATCTGCATGCACGAAGACCCCGGCAAACGACCCACCTTCGAAATGGTTATACCTATACTCGAGAAGATGAAACGCTGAAACGATTCGAATTGAAGAACTTTAATTTTTTATTAAATATATTTTTACATGGATATTTAGAAGTCAAGTAATTTATACAAGGTGTGTATTGAAATCCAAAGTTTTACAGTTTATATATTATTGCAATATTTTTTTTTTACGATTTAATTAAACTTTTGTTTTAGTAAAGTGACACAACCCACCCTGCTAAAATATATTTCAAATATACATGCTGTATAAACTAATTCTAATTGAATCATTTTAAAAGTGATTATTCCGAGTGTTATATATATTTACGTATTCTAATTTACGAAAAGCAAACATACAATATATGGCTTTTATATTATTTAAGTATTTTCTTGCACTGTTCAAAAGATAGGGATTTGAATCAATTAAGTAGAGTATCTCTTAATGCTTCCAACTATTAAACAAAATCAATGAATTCTTGAAAAATATTCTCTGGCGATTTGCGAAAGAAAATAATACAAATGAATGATTAGGTGCCATCACTTTAATATTAAGATTTTATAGTCTCTTCCTAATAAATTTTATACCTATATTAATTAAAATGTTGTACTAAAAATACGTTTATCATAAACCAACTTTTATATTGCAGATATCGTTGGGATAACAATTATTTTTGCACTAGGAGATGTTCTTTTATTTACATATGTTTATTTAAAATGATAACTGTATTTAAACATCACTAAAATCTTTTTTAACTGCCAGTATTTTAAGTGTTGTTTAGTACTTAGGTTGTGTTCTAATAATAAATCTTCTTTTTTGGATAAATATGCTAAATTATGGTTTCGTAGTAATTTGACTAAATTATAATATATGGTTTCGTAGTAATTTGACTAAATTATAATATATAGTTTCGTAGTAATTTGACTAAATTATAATATATCTACATATAAGTGTACTTGCTAATATTGAAATCGGTGCTAATGTGAATTTTATAAACCAGAAATATATGAAATAGATCTAAGAGTCTCGCCTGAAATAGTTGTAGAAAATAATTACATATTTGAACAGCCGAAAAATACCTGTAATGTTTTCCTTGCGCTTTTTAGGGATAACTAAGATCAATGTAAACAAAAAACAACCGTTTTAATAATAAACATTGAATATATTTGTTAGAAACTGCAATTCTTTAAGTCTCGATACTAGCCTCTAGAATCTCTGAAACCACTGTTTAATTTAATTTGTATCATTGAGATTAATTGTATTGCTGAAATAGGAATTAAATGCATAGTGTAGTAGTCAAACTAATTTTGTTAACGCTATTGTGAAATGTGCCTTATAACCTGGCCGAATAACATTATTTGCCTTATGACATTGTAACTTTAGTAGTTAAGGGTAGATTTATATTTTTGATGACAAATCATTGTTACAACTTTCATAAAGTTGTTTAATATACTAACGATTTAGTAATAAATGTTGGTTTTATTTCATCTATCTGAACCCCATGACCTTCGTATGAGGTGACGCACATCAAAAAGATATATGGTAATGAAATTCCTGACATTTCGGAGATGCGATGTCGCATTTCTTTGATGTATCATTACAATTTTCAATGTTGCGGTGATACATTTTTTGACCACGAATTTGCTTAGAGTTAAGTTCAAAACCATCTCTGCATTGGATTGGTTTTGCCGTTCTGCAACTCCATGCTTGTGCACGCACACTAACCAGCACTAACGGTATCGCGTCGCCTCGAAATAAGCTAGTAAACGACTCTCGCCGAGCTTACGGCTGGGCGTCGCCGCACTTACATCGAGGGCATCGTCGCGCTTACCTCAGAAATGTTAGGCGTAAGCGACTTTTTACCGACTTCAAAAAAAGGAAGGTTATCAATTCGACATGTATGTATGTAATATTATTGGAACTGCAAGATATTCACATATGATAATCTGTTAGGGCTTCCAAACAAATATATAAAATTTTATAGGTGTATGTATGTTTGTCCTCGCATATCTCCGAAACTATTAATCGTATTGTGACCATTGTTTTTTTATTGGCTTACATTTACTTCAACTTAGGGTACAATGCAAGTTTCATCAAAATCGGTTCAGTCGTTTTCAAGATATGGACTAATTCGTACAATGGCCTGGCTTATTGATACGAGCCTACGGGTGTGGTGTCATAGGGAAACATTTCAAAACCTTTGTAAAATTCTAGCGCGTGTTAGAAAAAAAAAACTGGCCAGGTGCGTGTTGGACCACGCAATGAAGGGTTCCGTAGTTGGGATGAATTTATCCCAATAACAAACTTAACTTAGTAGTTGCGAAACATGTTCTCCCATACATTGATTACGTCACTGTCAATTCTCCAACTGCAAATGTAAGTTTGTAATCGCAAAAAAAAATGTTTTTTTCAAAAGTTTGTTGGGATCTAACTCATATATGGCAAGGCCATCAAGCGAATTACACCCTACTCAAAGCAACATAAGCTTGACCCTTTGCAAATAACCTTTTGCCTAAATTTACAACTGCAGTTTCAAGTTGTGCCCTGTAACTTATATACAGTTACAGCCGAACTAAGTATCACTGGTAAAATGCGTCGTTCCATGTCACCTTAACTACGTTTAGCTTGAAACGTTACCGTGATTGGAGATATTGGCACAAAACTATCTGCATCTTTTGAATTCTCAGTGATTAAAGCGTCATCGAATAGAATTAGCACTGCATCAGGCATCTCTCCTTCTTCTAGTTGATCACGCCTTAGTGCAGGCCATTCGGGAACCTTTTACAACACCCATGCTGCCATTGACCAAGCCGTCAGACACCGAAACATTTATTCTCAGCATCACTTTTGAATATTTTCATCCCACTTCCTCTTGAAGTTGAGTTAAAAGTCCAACACATTTGTTTGGGTCGGTTGAAATTACGTTTTGTGGTGGCGTTTTGCCATAAGTAGCTGTTTCTTTTGACTCGTCTGTAGCCTTAGTTAAACATATTATGCCGCGTCTATGATTTTTGTGGTAAGACGGTATTTTTTTACATTGGGTAGCTAATATTTAAAACAAACTATAAGTTTTTTTTACATAAAACATCTATCAATGCTTACAATGAAATCTTTAAATATTTACAAAAAAGAATATTAACTACTTATTACAAACAAATACTCCTTACAACAAAAAATTACGAAATTAAAAATAATGAAAGATTAGGGGCCTACAATTTTTTTTTGAGGTATCCGTGTCCGATATATCGTTTCTATTTTGATTAAGTTTTATATTCGATGGCTTTGCTGGCACCGACCTCAAAAAAAATTGTAGGCCCCTAATTTGAATAGATTAAGGCATAAAACTTATAAACTAAGCAACTACCTACACGCTCAACCCACTACACCCTGTGGGATATGAACCTCAGCTTAGAACGTCGCTGGCTCTGGGGGAGGGCAACGAGGGACAGGCCGGATCGGATCGTGATTAATTAGGGACTAATTTAAAGCTCGAGCAACGACGGGGGCTTCGCAGCATGCCTCGACGGCGAGGACGGAAGGAAGAAGGTCTGTGTTTGTAAAGATAAAGCAAGTTGTGTAACAGATATAAGTATTTAAGTTGCCGCCAAATGGCCGCGACTTCATCATCACCACATCCACCAGCTAGATAAACAAAAAACTTGCTCAAAATCCAATGTTCCGTATCTTAAAAAAGAGTGAATGATTTCGCAACATGACATCGAACTTTGCCATTCCATTAAATAAAATTCAATGTTTGTGCTCTCTTTTGCCCTGCTTGGGACAGATAGAGACAACAATCACAGGGCCTGTGTTTTGCTTGTGTGAGTGTAAAACAAAATTGCTCTGGTTTTGTTTCTAGTTCGATGAGTTTTGTGGCTATCAAAATATTTACAATAATTCTAATGTATAAGCCTTGAAAATCAAACGTGCAATGAAGTCTATGTAACTATCGCACAATTATTGAACAATGGAGCCGGGCAAGAGCATTGATGCCAGCGTTTTACCCAAAATCACAGACGTGGAATGGAAGCTTGAAGTTATGACCAATACTCCAGGTGTTGGGTCCGACAATTTGTTATACACAGTTATATTGAAGACGAACAGCGGTGATGATGTCAGGTTCACTTGTGGAAGCCAACAGCTGCAAGATTTGGTGTATAAACTGAAAGATTTAGTGAGACATTGCGAGAAAGTGAAAAGTGAGATAGGTTGATTGTTTTATACTGTTTGTAATTTAAGGTGGCACAGAATGAATTCCAGATAAAAATGATATTGTAAGTTACATCTTGTTTGATATTTTTCTCCTGCTACACATCAATAATCAAATAGTTTTCAACGCCATTAATATATTAAGTCAGTAAAACCGCAGATTCTTATTCAAAATAACTTTATTTCAAAATATCATTATAAAGTACCATAGTGAGAACACAAATCAGAAAAAAAAAACAATTCCATTGTGTAAAACATAAAGCTGATCACAGATTAACTAAAAATGACTTAAGTGAGTAGGTAAGCTGCATTTTTCATAATTAACATCTACCATTCAATGATGAACTACACAAGGTTCCATACATGACAACTTCACCCAGAGCTATAGTAAAAGAAACAGTAGTTCATATGGTACCGCAAATACTCCAACCGCATTCAGAATTGGGAAATTACACTGTTGATGCATATGTTACTATGATATGAACCCGAGTTTTCTAACTGTGCATCTGTCAAAATATTACAGTTTGTTTAGGTTTAAATAATAACAATAACAACTTAATGAATAATATGATAGAACTGTGGAGGCGACACAAGTTGTGTAGACTGTATTAAGAGGCGACCGAGCACTTAGGACGTAACCAGGAGGGTGAAGAACCTATGACTTGCATAGCAACAAGGCACAGTTACAAAAATCGAGTTATACCAGCGTTGCTCTTATATAAAGTAATATTTCTTCTACAATACTTAGACATAGGCAGATGTTACGTTTGTTGTTGATTGTTTTAGGTAAATGCACCTCATGTAGTTCTCTATTTCATGCATCTACTCTACATAGGGTTAGCTTCTGGGGACTTGAATGCTTGTTATATTATTAATAATAAATTTATCTTAAAATATCACAATATCAACAACTACGCTACCACAATACAATGAACATTTTGATTATACTGTATTTATAGGAGCCTCAGTACATAAGAACACAATTAACCCGTCAAGCAGTTGCATACTAGAAGCAGTCTCCTTGTAAGCACTCAACGGTTTTGATGATTATAATTGTTGTCTTTTCAAGTACAATTTTCTAATGCACAACCGCTGATCCATACAACATTTGTTGGGTGAATTGATACAATCGCCTACTTTCAAGTCATCAAGTGTATTGATTTATGCAACATCAAATTATGAATGATAATAATATTGTGAAAAGAGTGCTTGTATAAATGCAAATTATGTGATTGGATCAGCTAATGTGGAAATGCTATGGGGAGGTCTATGACCCGCAGTGGACTGTGCAATAAGTAGAGTTGATTGATCATAAAGCTACACAATTTTGTTATAGAGCTGGCATCCCAATAAATACAGTCTACAACACAATACATCTAATTTCAGACTTGTAAATAATTTTGCATTCAGATTCAAAAGTAATCACAGAGACCGCTTACATTACTGTGACGGATAGATTTGAAACAGTACTTTAGGCCTAAAAAACCTTACACAACAGTTTTAGTATCCGAAGTGAGCTTGCAAATGTCCTTAGACTAATTTACTTTAATTATACATGCAACTATCAATGTGTAATAAAATATTGCTTTCTTATTACTAGTAGCTACACATTCATATTGTATGTTAACGATTTTATGAAGATTTTCAAGTTTACTTTTAATCTACTAATATTGTGATAAAAATACTGAGTTAGGGCTGCAGAATTTGACGAGTCAAATAATTCTCTTATACTATTGTTAAAGGCAAAAAGGTCTCGTCAAATTCAACTAGTTGGACGAATCTACAATGTTATAATGTTAGACTATCACGGATAGTGAAGTACTGTTTCCACAATCAAAAAAGTGTGCAAATTAAATGCAAGCACACAATTTAAAAGCAATTAAGTCATGATATTAAATTCGTTAGCTGTTAAATAAATAGCTTACTTCAAAACAAAAGAATTAATAGTTAGCAACAATATTCAATAGTTTTTATATAGCTATGTCTTGTCAATTCTGTTTAAAATGAGACATCAAAGTTTTTTTTTAAAACAGCAACAATTTTTTATAGTGGTAACACACCACAGTCCTTGGTCGGCAACCTTATCTGACAAGGTTGCCAGATAAGCGGGATTTGCTTGTGTCTTTTTAATTTACTTGTGAATTTGTGATCTGTAATTTACCTTGGCTACTTTTAATTTATATTTTCAACTAAAATAAAAACCATTTAAACATAACAAACAACACACATAGACAAATAGTAAATTATACCGATTACAACACACTTACTGATATAATTTTGGAATTATCACATACTTTTTTTTCATTATTTTTAGCCTTATTCATATTTTATATTATAAGCATTAAGTGCGTGCGCAAACAAAAATAGGTGAACAAATTAATCCCTTAAACATAACATTATATTCTTATAACAAAACAGCAAGTTAAATGTTTTTTGGTCACAGTCACTGGTAGTGTTGCCATTATTTAGGAAGTTCTAGGATATTCATCTTCATGCAATCCATGTTTTAAAGGAATTGCTGTAGCATGGCAACTATTTTAACTGGCTGAAAATACATAACGCTGTAATAATACAAAACAAGGGTTTCTACTTGAATACTTGTAAATTGTCACTACATTAAAATATCAAATTTTTATTAATAGAAAATAGCTACAATGGAACACATTAATTAATTTCACGATGGATCACAAACCATAGATTTACAAAATGTTAAAATGATTTACTTAAGCCATAGTTATATAAAACAATATCAAAATAATTAAATCCTTAATTTAAAAGTTTTTAAATTACTTTCATAGCATAGTTCATTACTTAAAAGTGGCATGTTTCGTTTAAAATGTTTTTATGTTCTTTATTTAAATTTCATAAATGTACACACGGCAAAACAAATGAGTTGACAGATATCTAAATACATGTGTAGACATTTGTCTTACATTTTTTTTAAAGAATGACAGCTATTCCTGTAAGATCGAAGTCGATATTTTGTTTTGCCGTGCCATACTACATATTAATACATATCTACAGTTTAAGTAATTCATTTCCTATTTTATGAACAGTACTGTTAATATTTCAAGGTAGGCCTGTCGCCAGAGATCTTATTCAGTCATTGATATTTTATAATAAAGGGTACAAGTTACCATTTGATACATGTTTAAAAAATACTGGACAAAGCACCAAAGTATTATGAATCGCATTTAGTAGGTATCTCAATGTCTTATTTTACCAATTACTCTTAGTTCTCTTTGATTCACAAGTCTTGTATTGAGTGATGTACTTGTGGCTTAAAATCATTTTTTTGTTTGTACCATCAAAGTTCATAACTAGCCGCCGTAAGGACTATTCTTGCTTGCAGCGCTCGGCGGCTATAGAACCGGACTGGTAACAGATGTGGCCACCGTGTTCACGGGATTTTGTTTTCAAACTGGTTAGAAATGAATTTATTTGATGGTACATTTAAATACTGATAAAAGTGTCTTAAGCTACTACTTTCAGTATTTAAAGAAAATGTGAATATTTTCCTCACCACATTGAACGGGAAACTATTCAATGGTTACTTTGGCTCGAGTACTATGATAGTGTCGTCACAAGTTATCTTTAAAACCACAAGCTGTGGCTAGGGGGCGTAAACTTTTTAAACACATTACACTGAGCTACTGAACACCAGAAAAACACGTCATAGGTTGACACAACAGCTGCAAATAACTGGATAGTTGACTGTCCAAAAGAGTCCACGGTAAGCCTGTAGCCGAAGAGTGATAATCATTTTCGAGTGTTTTCCAGTCCCGTCATTTAGCCCAGGTTCGCATGGGCGATTTTTTTAAACGACTTTGTTTCATCGCGCACTTGGTGTTGTGCCGAGCATTGGCAATCCAACAGAGTGCATCTCAGCGCGTCGAAAAAATACACTGTTGGATGCAACTCTCGGCGCTAAGTAGTGCGTTGAAAGTCCAGTGCACGATAAAAAATTGCCATTTTTTAAAGAGAAAAGAACTTTAGGAAGGCCGCCGGAGGCACGGGGTGCGGCGGCAGGGGCCCGCCGGCTTCCTTGAGGCGCTCGCGGTACTCGGGGCACTGGTCGGCGATGCACGGGTGGCCCAGGGAGCGCCAGAACAAGCACTTACAGTGACGACATAGGGAGAGGGTCTCAGCAAATTGTGCGTCTTCTCGGAGGCCGTACATCCTGAAAAAATTATAGGTTGAGTCTTAAGGTACAAGGTACCTACGCTTTCATTTACGAGACTTTATTCTCTGTTTATTCGAGACTATGCCATAGATGATCGTTATTTGCCTGCATACTTAATGATTTGGCCGTGTGTACGACATTTTAAAGCTGTCAACAGGATTGTACCTAAAGATGAATAAAGTATTTTGGGCTTTTATGCAGATAATATTTGAAACTGGCTTCTAAGATACAGGTACATAAACCTAGTTTAGAAGTCAGGGTTTTTTACTCTGGAGCACTAAATCAAGCCAGCTTTAGATCAAAATTATGTAAATGCATTTATGGAGAAATAAAGAAATAAAGACGAAGAAATTCATACGAGTAGTCAGGAGCAAAGGACGCAAAGGGGTTATCATATTACCCAATAACAGTTGTGGAGGTCAGATAAGAAGTCGCTCCATGTAAAATACTGGTATTCAGCTGCATCCGGTTAGACTGGAGCCGACCCCAACATAGTTGGGGCTGGGCAGATACATACTAAACTCACTACCTACTTGAAATACCTTTTTCGCTAGTTCAGGGACAGTAGTTTTTTTAAACTTTTTCCATGACTCACTTTCTAAGCTGATGGAACAGCTTCTTCCAGTCGAAGTCCTTCTCATCAACGACCTCGTCCTTGTTCTTCGCCAGTTCTGCGTCAGTCTGCTGCTGAGTGAAGTGGAAGCTGACCAGCTCGCGCCAGATGCGCTGTTCTGTACACACTGATGCCATTACTGTCCATGCTGATGATGCCGCCTGGGGAAGGGCAAAAATACTTAAGAAAAAAGACAGTATAAAAATGCTTACTTGTTTACTTCTATTCGATACTTGACAATGGTAGGTATAGATTTTATGCAGATGAGTTGGTACTAAACTATAATTTTGTGTGCCTAGCTCATGTGGACCCACTGCAGGGGAAAGGCCTCTATTTCTCCTTTCCACTCCTCTCTGTCTTGAGCCAGTGTGGACTAATCCTGTCTGAAGGCGTCAAGCTCGTCCCGCCATCTTCTGGGTCTACCACGAAGTCGTCGGAGGGTTTTCTGGGACACCCATTGTGGTAAATTTGGCCCAGGAGTGTGGCAGACTAGTCCGGTGCAGTCCCACTTAAGCTTAGGTGCTTTTTGGGTGACGTCGGGGACTTGTGTTTTGGAGCATAAATCTCTGTAAACTAAGAAATAACATAGCGACAGAGAGGAAAGTTACTTTCGGAGAAACAAGAGATTGTACCTAAGAGGAAATGTAGAAGAGGAAGAAGCCGACTTGTGGTAGCTCTTTTTAGGCCCAAAGCTTGAAGATCGAGGATAAGTTTAAATATAGGTACGACAAAATCACGATAATCAAAAGAAGGTCCAAGGCTCATAGTTCTACAGAATTCTACTTACATCCAAGTCCCTGTGATCTGATATCCTCAGCAGAATCTCTCTGATACACTCCTCAGGCAAGTCGTGAAGCTTAGGCACTACTTCTGGTCCCGGCTGAAAACAAATGCTTTGTTAGCTGTTACGTACATCTTGATTTAACAACGAGTGCACTCCGAACGGCCGCACGTGAGTGTTCAGACCATTTGGAGCATTGCCAGAATGCCCTTAACAGAAAATAGCACTAAATGAGTGGTTCCCTGGCGATTGTGCAAGATAGATTGGACAATTGCTGTCCAAAATAACCGGAGCTTTTGTTTTTGGGTGAATTATTATATTTACGAGAGTAAAGAATTAATTTAGCAGGTTGCGGTGCTTTTCATTTTAAGCTGGTTAGGTTAAATGGCGGACAGGAAGCAAACAAAGACAAATATTACTGGATCGTATGTTTCTTAAACCTTAAGAGGGTTCAGAGATTAGACACAATAATTAATCAAAATAGTTTTAGAGAGCATGCCCTAAATCCTTGCACCTCTCGTTGACTTTTCATCTCACGCGCTTAGCGACGTCAGAAGAACGCCTATGCATTATCTACTCAGTAGGTATCTATAATGCTACAAAAATCTGTCCCGGTACCTATTCTGAAAACTTGAAAAGGTCTGATATTCATTTTTCGATGACAGCGACGCTGTAGCTAGGCTAGGCATGCCTTTATACATACCTCTTGTATCAAAATACTGCTAGCGATGCGGTTGATCCTCGCGATGGCGTGGTCGTGGTGTCCCCAGAGAGCCCGCGAGCCGAGCGGCCGGCCCCAACACGAGCGCTTCTCCGACTCTCGGGCTGATGATACTGACATCACTAGCGCGCGGAGAGCGTTTAGATTCTGTTTTGAGGTTGCCACTGGAATAAGTGATGTGATTGTGAATTGGGAAGGGGAGATGTTTCCTTAGAACTGTATACACAGAAGAAAGTATGCTAGTAGGTTCTGCCTGCGTCTAGACTTGATACCGTCTTCACCGGAGACTGTTTTCCCCATAACTATATCCTGGGTCTGGGGCACAGACTTCGGAATCGCCGCGACAGCAGGGTCTACAGACGGCAGTACCTACTACTAAATTTCGCGTCGCGGCTTCAACCACAGGTACTAAAGAAGTCGGCCGAATAACTAACTATGTTTTGTCTCTGTATCATGATCCCTAAGTAGACTGGTAGAAAATGCCAAAGGCATTAAGTCCATCTTTGTTACTAGTTATTTTCAACTTGTGCAAGTTTTAATAAATAATAAAATAACCTTGATCAGCAAGTTGCTCCAACATGGACAGTAACAGTTTTTGCGCAGCTCCGGGCAGATGCGTTAGTCTCTGACCACCAACCAGCAGCTCTAATAACGCGCAGATGTAGTTGAACCGGCGAACATCGCGCACGGCTGACGAGAAGTCAAGACGACGGACGGCTTCTGATAGACCGTTGAACCCTGCAATCTGAGGGGCAAAAAATAAAAAGCGAAAAAGTCAGCTAAAAAGGTATAAACAAGACATCAAAGACAGACTAATAAAAAATCCGGAGTCACACGTGTTATAAATTGATTGATTTGACATGTCTCAGACAAAGAAATAGAACGGATGGAATTTCTCAGTACCGGCCCGGAGCCTGGATTTGTGCCCGGTTGATGGCAACAGGCTCGACTCCGTTACATGGGACTTCAAACATAACTAGCGAAATGTGGGTGACCTAATAGGAACACCTCTGCCTAAGCCTTTACTATCACTACAGGTGTGATGTTTTGTTACGTCTCGCTAAAGTGTGGCATACAAATATTTAAAAGAAAACAAGTTATAAAATATGTTGTTGATGATGGCCAGTAAGTAGGTAGAATTATTATATTGGTGCTTGTGCCTACCTCTCTTGTACATTTGATTGTGATGTGACAATGTGGAGGTATCCTGTTCACTCCATCATTTGTGTTCTTATCGCTCTCCTCGCCTTCTGCGGACCTAGGAACAGAAAAGAGACAATAATAATCGTTTTTGAAAATCAAGAAAGCGATGATTATCTATGGCAGACATTGATACCTATTATACGATTAAAATTGTGTGCATGCCTGCCTGGGAAAGGATAGCAAAACAACTAAGAATTGGACAATTTCTGAGAACATAAGTACCAAGTATTGTTCTAGTCATCTATATATTTTACGAAACATCATAAAAGTCTTGTATTGATTTGGCGGCATCTACATCGCCACATGTAAACTAAATATGACACTGACATCATTCGAAATCCTGGATCGCGCAAGCCGGGCTTACCGCGCGATCAGCATATATATAACTTCCTGACATCAATCGTCGGGCAGTTGCCCATCAGACACGACACCCGTCTGGTCGGAGGATCCTCCCTTTTCTATAGAGGATGAGTGAACTTTATACCCTGTTCCTCATACCTCTATTTTATATCTACCGGCATGTCATACAAGACCAATCTTTCCCAAGAATCTCAATTTCGATAATTTAACCTAATATTGCAGCCATCTTTTCCAATAATAACAAGGTGAACCTTATTACAGAAATATCAGAAACCAATTTATTTCATATCGAGTTAATAATACTAGTAACAAAATTAAACACGTATCATATGAACCTAAAAGACAGAGGGCCACGATAGAATTTTGCGTAAAGGGACGAACGAAAATAGCTCAGGGATATCCGATATCCGAAATATGGTCCGAACGAAATGGGTCGCTAGTAGTTCGTTACGCGTGACCCATAAAACGTGTCCAGTGTTATAGATCGATTACCAGGTAGATGGCCCATGGGTGTTGGGGTCTTATTAAAATGGTCGGTTTAGAGCCATCACTCGCAGTTCCTTTGTATTCGCTGGAACAAGAGTGCGTTGATGCACACTTGAAAATCTGCACTAATGCAGCTTATGAAAGATCTATTTCAGAAAAGAATAGAAGACTTTTACGCATAACATAAGTAGGTATACCCTACTTACTTGTGTTTAACAAAAACAACCGACTTCCAAAAAAAACACTACCTACAAAGTGAAAAATAACTTTCATTTCGGAAGTCAGTGTCTTTGGTTTTGTTTTTTGCCACTGACTTCTTTATTTTTCACTTTTTAGTTGTGATACCTATCTACCCACACAAATTAGAATACCACTACCTACTATGTAAATAACAGTGACAGGAACTTATCATCAAATCATCCACATAGGCTAAATACGAAAAATACGTATTATTGAAGCAAAAACTACTCAAGCAAAGTTAATAAAATTTATATCGGACTACCTCTGAAGTATGACCTACCAAACAAAAAAAGAATCATCAAAATCAATTCATAATTGGCAGAGTAATTACGTAAAAAAATATTTATAAAAAAAAACAACAGTTGGATTCCTGACTTTTGACTTTTTGATGTCGAAAAAAGTTTAAAACCCCTTTTCGATTAAATAGAGGGTAAATCCTGAATTATAATAAGTTTCCCCTAGGGTTTCTGTCTTGTTCACTTCTCTATTTTCCTGTATTGTCATGGGACATCTCGTGTGAATGATCGAACCATCGACTTACTTTTTGGTAGTCTATAAATTATAGGACGAGTTGAGAAGAAAAGTTCTAATGCGCGAAGTTTTTTATAGGCATCTTTAAACGCAGCATTTCCCTCATTTGACAAAGAAAAGCACAAATCTGAAACGACGATCTGATTTTAAATATTGTCAACTTTCATCACGATTTGCGTTGCTTCACCTGCAATTACCTTCTCCTGGCTTCACTATCGTAATTGACAATCTAGTTGCTATAAAAACTACAGTATACCCCGTGGTTTATAGCCTTTTTATCGTGCATAAATGTCGTAAATTCTTTTTATTACAAATAATGGGTGATCGTCACATTTTGCTCTGGTCATTAGAAAGTTCGATTACGTAAGAATAGGCCGCCATATTGACTAAGAAATCTGTTTTTTACTGAACTCATTAGTTGTGTAAGCCGAAAATATGGCACGGACGCTCATTAGACTATTTGCTTGAATAAGATACGCTGAAGTTTAAATTGTTAGATGTATGTCGAGATAACTATGCTCATAAAGTTTCGTAACTTCTAACTGCTAGTTTTGAGGACGTAGATGTGACACTTGATGCACGTCCACACTTCCATAAAGTGTCGTGTTTGCGTGTATATTCGAGAGGTGACAATAATTATTACAAAACTTGCGAGTTGTCTATGAGCCTCAAAGTACATGTTCGTATATGCTGTATGCATATGTATTATCACGCTCTCTGCACTTAAGAGGGACGCCACTAACGAGGGTTGTTACTTAAGACTTGCTGCAAACACATCGTACCGTTACGTAGATACTGCAAGGCTTTCTACGGATTGACTTCCTTTATACTGTGTAGTTTTTCTTTCATTGGTTTTCGCCACAGTAGGAGTTGAAATAGGTGATATACCTACAAACATACTTATTGTATGACAGAATACAAGTCGCTTAGCATAAAACCAGACACGAACATTTTAAAAAGTCAGAATTATTTGGCACTGGTCCCCCAACAAAAGCCTTAAGGGTAGAAATCGCTGTTCCTCCTAAGGGCAGCCTAGTCATAAATGGCAATTAAATGATAGAGGATTTAATGTTTGGCAATTAAGAGAAACAGTAAGTCCTCTATTCGTGCCACAAATCTTCCATGAGCATCCGTTAACGCCACGGCAAAGGCTACGTAATGAAAGAAGCCATCTTTTCAATCGTCGGTCTGACGCCCTTCCCCGGAAACGTTTGCAAATGGCCGCGTATTATACTGCCCTACAAAATCCTAATGCTGTGTCACCAAATGTAGCACGGATTTCTTGCGTTAGAAATTGTTTCTTCATCTTTATGATTCTACTTTTACAAGTAAGTATAGCATGAGAACATTAAACCGAAAGACTTTTTCAAATTCGACTATCTATGAACAATTTACAAAAGACAGCCCCCAAGACCAGTTATCTTAAGTGTTAAAGCTAAGAAAGAAACGGCGCAGCAAAACTGCTAGTTTTAGCAAATTGTTTTAGAAGCTGTAAAGAACGTAGGGGAAGACCGAAGAAACGATGGATTGACTCTGACACCAAGATAGCAACTAATAGAGAAGTATGCAAGAAAAAGAGACGTTGCGTCGACACCAAGTAAATTGGTATAAGGGCAGGAGACTGATGAACTATAATGCACTACAATTCTTGGAAATAAACATTTCATTTCAACGAACTTCCCAGTAACATGTTCGTAGCAACGTAACAGCTGACTAGACCTGCTGTGCTATTCTGTAACCATCTCACCGTGAAAACTTAGGGGAAGTGTTCGTGCAGTGAGCTGTCAGTGTCACCCCATCCGATACTAGGGATGACCAAGCATTACATTTACAATCGTAATCGAGATTTAAATTATATTTTTTATGCTAATTCTATTGGACATTTTTTATTAAGTATTCTAAAGCTAGTATCTAAATGTCTAAACATTACATTATATACCCCCCTATATAGTAATGTTTAGTAAAATAACAAAGCAGATATCCAATCAGAAACTCAATTTTGTTTTATTCTATTTTGTTCCTAGACTAGTCCCTTAATATATATTATAACCTGAGGCGCGACGCGTTACGCACGTAGGTACCTACCAACAATAAATAAAATAGAACGTACCTACATAGGTATTTACACGTTGCTGCTACTTAAGTACTAAAGAAAATGCTCATCGACATAGTTTGTTATTATGAACCCATTGTTAACTTATATTATAAACGCAATCGAGTGTTAATAGTGTGTAATTTAACCCCACACAAACTATGTGGGAACCTACCTAAACGATGTAAGTAGTCATATAGATAAAAAGATGTGTATATTATTTGTACCTACCTACCGAATATTTTATTGGAGATAACCTACCTACGCGTTGAATAAAATCATATTCATCAAATCCTTCTTAAGTTCAACAGCTGACACTCTTGCAGCGCGCGCACACCGAATCACTTCACCACGTTGAAGCGGTAAGAATCGCGCTTGCGCGCTAGGTAGACACTATCACATTGAGGTTTTTTTTTACTTACTACGTACCTACATACTTATTCAACTTGTAACGCGTCACGTACTTGCGTACTAAATACCAACGTCCAATAAGTACCTAGATACAATGTTTTATTCATCATCATTATATATAACCCAAGTAAAACTGACACTTGTAGCGCGCGCACATCACATCACCGAAGTGTTGTCGCCGAGGAAATAACACGCCTTACCACGGTGACCACCCGCGTGATCACTTCACCCGATTCTTAAGGAATCGGATGAAGTGATCACGCCGCGCAGGCGCGCTGTTACGCACTTTATTTATTTTTTCCCCTCTTTGACGGCCATGTCCATAAGCCTATACGTATTCAGAGTCAATAATGAGTACCTATTTATTTCAATACTTTTAGATAATTCAATGTCTAAATCATACCGTTTTGTACATTTAAAAAGTCAGTTTATTGCCTAGATACATTTTGTTTTCAATAATTAAACTAGTTTTTTTTAAATGAACTAGTTACATACTACTTATTTAACCTGTAGGTATGTAACGCGTCACGCATGTGCAGTCAGAACATATATAAAATAAAATTTAATAAGTAGGTACCAATAAGTACAGCAATAAGCAGCAAAAAAACAAAGTGCGTAACAGCGCGCCTGCGCGGCGTGATCACTTCATCCGATTCTTAAAGAATCGGGTGAAGTGATCACGCGTGTGGTCACCATGGTAACGCGTGTTATTTCCTCAGCGGCGCGCCTGCGCGAAGTGATCACTTCATCCGATTCTTTAAGAATCGGGTGAAGTGATCACGCGTGTGGTCACCATGGTAACGCGTGTTATTTCCTCAGCGGCGCGCCTGCGCGAAGTGATCACTTCATCCGATTCTTTAAGAATCGGGTGAAGTGATCACGCGGGTGGTCACCATGGTAACGCGTGTTATTTCCTCAGCGGCGCGCCTGCGCGAAGTGATCACTTCATCCGATTCTTTGAGAATCGGGTGAAGTGATCACGCGGGTGGTCACCATGGTAACGCGTGTTATTTCCTCGGCGACAACACTTCGGTGATGTGATGTGCGCGCGCTACAAGTGTCAGTTTTACTTGGGTTATATATGATGATGATGAATAAAACATTGTAGGTACTTATTGGACGTTGGTATTTAGTACGCAAGTACGTGACGCGTTACAAGTTAAATAAGTATGTAGGTACGTAGTAAGTAAAAAAAATCTCAATGTGATAGTGTCTACCTAGCGCGCAAGCGCGATTCTTACCGCTTCAACGTGGTCAAGTGATTCGGTGTGCGCGCGCTGCAAGAGTGTCAGCTGTTGAACTTAAGAATTTTGTAATGATTTGATGAATATGATTTTATTCAACGCGTAGGTAGGTTATCTCCAATAAAATATTCGGTAGGTAGGTACAAATAATATACACATCTTTTTATCTATATGACTACTTACATCGTTTAGGTAGGTTCCCACATAGTTTGTGTGGGGTTAAATTACACACTATTAACACTCGATTGCGTTTATAATATAAGTTAACAATGGGTTCATAATAACAAACTATGTCGATGAGCATTTTCTTTAGTACTTAAGTAGCAGCAACGTGTAAATACCTATGTAGGTACGTTCTATTTTATTTATTGTTGGTAGGTACCTACGTGCGTAACGCGTCGCGCCTCAGGTTATAATATATATTAAGGGACTAGTCTAGGAACAAAATAGAATAAAACAAAATTGAGTTTCTGATTGGATATCTGCTTTGTTATTTTACTAAACATTACTATATAGGGGGGTATATAATGTAATGTTTAGACATTTAGATACTAGCTTTAGAATACTTAATAAAAAATGTCCAATAGAATTAGCATAAAAAATATAATTTAAATCTCGATTACGATTGTAAATGTAATGCTTGGTCAATCCCTAGCATCAGTGAGTTTTCACTGACAGCTCACTCCACGCAAGTTTTCACGGTGATATTTTTACAGAATCGACATGCTGTCTACCTAATGTAGATGGATACGTTCGATTTCATTATCAACTTGTTATGTTCACTACAGTAGCCAACATAAACTCAAACGGGTCTAGTCTCCATGGACTATTGCTATTTCTATAGAAAATTCCTAGGAATTCAAGAATGTCATTATTTCATGTAGCTCTTCTAGATGGCAATGTCAAGTTACTTCGGTTATTCTAATTGTAAACAATGATGGTTTCTATTATCGTAAAAAAATTGTTTTGATATATTGAAACTAGATTTAATTCGTAACATTTCGATTTCTTTACGACACTCAACTATTAGGTACGTTTTCTCGGCTTCAATCAATTTCAATGTTCGATATTAATCGGTGCATGCCACGAAATTGTTATTTAATAAGTAATTCATAACATGCAAAAATTATTACATTTAGGATATTTTGCTACTAAGAACTTGATTACAGTGAGCAATTGCTTTAGAGCAGCATGCTATAATTTCTAAGAAAGGAAGATCAAAGATTCACAACAAATAGCTGCTCTGCGGATTCAAATGTGCGGAAATCGATACTATAAACAAGCTAAATATGTTTCCATCTCTCCCTCACTAATTGTGTGAATTTAGATCAGTTGCATTTGAATTATTAACTACATGGTGAAGGCCTTACAGACCAGATGCGCGTTGGACACCAGATAATCTCACAGGCCATTAAACATGGGTATAAAGTATTTTCTATTCTTGAATCGACGTTTACATTGCATGACTCGCAATGTCGTATTGCAAAGAGGAAGTAATATCTCCCTATCAAAGATGTAACCGTGACGCAATAAAGCAATATATTGTCTTACATAATACGTGCATAATATAGCTTAGAAAAGAAACAAGAAGCCCCTCTGTTACGAGACTGAGTCATCGTGATCCCTTGCATTTTCTATGAGACCGTCGACTTACTACGCTAGTGTACGCCATTTTCTCAAGACCTCTCAATTTCCTTGCAGTTGCGTCTTTGTGTGATGGGTTTAGAAGAAAGAAAAGGGGGGAAGGGATCAACTTATCGTGGTGGTTGTTGAATGGCAGTGCAATGGCGTAGGTCGTTGACGTGGGATCAGAAGATTCGCTGTATGGTAACAATCTTTCGAGGTTGACTGCCGTTTTGGTCTGGTTGTAAGGAACGATATTTGCATGCTTAGTAAAATATGTTTTTTGTAAACAATGAGACTGGAATGTGTTTGTGGAAGAGTTTGAATGTATGCAGGGCACAGTGCCGGATTAAGACTACTTGATGCCCTAAGCAATCCACGCCTGTGGCCCCCTATCCACTAGCATAGGTCTTTATTTATTTTTTTACGTTTTTTTTTTAAATTGAAATGAGACTTGCGACTATTTCATTCATTCAATTCGCGGACAATGGTTTTTAAGTTCAACGTTTTTACCATATCTGCCTGTATATGTCGTGGTCTGATCTTAGAATTTATCGTTTCGTGAAGTGATCAACCTTTTTATGAAAGGGGAAAATTTCATGAAATAGAACATCGACCTCTGGTCACACCATGATGTTGTCTGGCCAGATCATTGAATACTCAACGTTTGACCATATGAACAGTTAAACGCACGAATACTTCATGATGTGGCCAAACATTAGTGATCATATCGTAAAATAGCTAGATTATCCACGGCTAGAGACGTTGATGTCGCTTTGTTTTTGCTGTGCATCATGGCAGTGGCTTACAACAAATCCAACAAAGTACCTAAGGATAACACACAAAAAAGTCTGTAGTATATATATGGAAGTATTTTATTTCCAAATATTATATTATGGAAAGTGACCAACTTAAAAGTAGCGCTCGCTCGGCTTGCTCGCGGTTGGTCACAGTTCTAACCTAACCTAACTCATTTGGTCGGGTTGCCAGAAGCAGCGTGTTTTTTTTATTTTTTCGACCAGCGGTTGGCGAGCAATACTTCGAAGTTGGTCGCAGTTACTTGGCAACTTTTCCTAGACCTTAAACCATAGATACACTACATTAATGATATAGCCAAAGGTCGACTGACATATCATAAAACGTTGACGTTTAAACGATATGGTAAATTTGAGCTGGCCATTTCATGAAACACAACCATTTTATGAATTGGTCGAAGTGTAACACTTCATGAAATGATCAATTATAAGATCTGGCGACGACAAAAATATTATTATTGATGCTTTATAAGCACCAAGCCTTTCCTGCAGCATCGTTGTTCTTTTTTTATTACTTTCAACAACGAAATCTCCCACAGATAATACGCGCGGATTTTCAAACCTTTCATGTGATAGCAAATATTTTTTCGGTGCTGTTTATGTTGAGATGTGATGCCCTAAGCAATTGCTTAATTTACTTATGGGCTAATCCGGCACTGGCAGGGCATAATATATACACTTGAAATTATGCGGGTTCTAATGTCAACTTTATGTAGGTAACGTCACGAGTATGTAGATTTTATACGTACTAGTGACGTATCGACCCCCACTCTCCAACTTAAAATGCGTTTTATATAAGTATTTTTTTATTAATATGATAAAGCAAAAAATACGTGTCTAATATTTTTTTATTATCTGACTGACGGACTAATTAGAATTTCTTTTTTTTACCCAGGCATCATCCCTATTATGTAAGTACATAAAATAAAGCGCCTGCCTGGGTCTAACTCACGACCGTAAGTCGGGGCCGATACCACGGGAACACCACTGCTCTAAAAAATATTTTGTTAAGGTTTATTACACCGATGATTTTGTAATCGGTATGTTCTATTTAAACTCTGGGTTATTTCTTAAAAACCGACCAGATTTCCAAATATATATTTTTTATTTATGTATGTTTTTTTTTAAATGATCATACTCATAAGTTCTGTTAAAGATTCTCAAACTTTTATTATAAGTACCTATATTATCTTGACTCTGTTTTGTAAATTAACATGTCTAGAGATGGATGGATGTAAGGTGATCTATAACTCAGGACCGTCCTACTTCAGACACCTTTCTGTATTTAAGATTGTGCATTTTATTAAAAGTGTCTCGAGATATGATGTTGAGATAAATAAGGATTTATGATTATGATCAGACATGCTTGCATATTGGAACTGACCTGTCGAAGTAAATATTGCCGCAAGACCAGGACCGGAGAAGATTCAGTAAATCTAAATAATACTGATTTCTGTGGTTATTGCCAGGTTAATTGCTAAACAAGTTAAGTAAAATCATAATTTGTACAACTTATTTTTGATTAAGAAATTGGAATGACATTAATTTATTGCAATTCGCAATGCAACTCGCGAACTGCGCAAATGGTAGATGTTTTTAAATTGATGCAAAACAAGATTTGCATACGATTACAACGTCGATTTGAGTGTCATTAGTTCATTACTCATTATTGTCAGCTACGTTATGTGAAATTAATTAATCGCATCACTGCTACGCGGGAAAGTGGACAACAATTTGACTGTCGTTGTATATTATTTAGGTTGATGTAATTGATGCTAGATTTAACGAAAACGAAAGTTATCGCGTGCGAAAATCGTGAACGCACGAAAATGGAACGCAACCGAAACATCAAACTTTTTAAATTAGCAATCTGAAGAACATTTTCAGAAATGGAACACTGAATGCAATCAGATTCAAATAAGAGCGTTTTCAAAAATAGACGATATGTTTATAACTAACCATTTTATAAGACCTTTCGCGATATCTAAAGCTATTGAAGTTTACTGAGCATTGAAAGCTCAGGATATACTGGAGAGATTCCGGGTCAGCGCGTGTGCAACGCTCATGACAGCCGGTCCCATGAAGCAAGAGGCGCCATTCCAATGCCATTTTGAATATTTGATGCAACAATTTTGAACATTATTAATTTTTGTTCGCGATTTGTTATCGTCGAACACGATTCTTAAGTAAGTGCGATATTCGGTTGTATTCAGAATATTCGATAGGTTCTATAGTATTAAATGAGCAATATTTGTATACATTTATTGAAATATATTTTGTAATCTCGTTCTCGAAAACGGCTCTAACGGTTTCGATGAAAGTTTTATTATATGGGTTTACGGGGGTGAAAAATCGATCTTCCTAGGTCTCATATCTGGGATAATAATTCGTTTTTTCTATTTTCCCAGCCTCGGGAATGTGATAAGTCAAAGTCATAGTCAAACAATTTATTTCAATTAGGCACGTAAAAGGCACTTATGAAAGTCAAGTTTACAAAAAATAAAATTGATTCTAGTCGCCCCTTCCAAAAGGTAGTTTTCGTATGGAGAAGAATGGGCAAGAAACTCCACCGATATAACGTTGGTATACCTGGACGATATTTTTTTATCTATTTTCACCCGAGCAGAGCTCAGTCGACCAGGTACAGTACATGAGGAGTAGTAAATTCCGTTTCATTTGTTTTTTAAACGTCATGAAAAAATCATTTTACGGAATTAGGCTCTATCTAGCTCTATCTGCAAGCTAAATAATTATATTCAAACTCAAACACAAAAAACTCAAACTCAAAGCATTTATTTCAATTAAACCATTTACAGGCACTTGAATTGTCAAATAGTCGCGTCAGTTAGTCAGAAAGTTGAAGCTAGTTGCCCATTCCAAAACGTAGATCTTATGGAGAAGAACGGGCAAGAAACTCCAAGGACACTCTTTTAAATATAGAAAATTACAAAATCGTGGGTACATTATTCTTGTTGCTTCTATATGTGAGAACAATGTACAAAACAATAATCAAAACAATTCAAAATATAAGATTAAAAATAAGCCATGGCAGATAAGAGATGACCAGTCCCAACTGACGGCGCCCGTTCACGAACATGACGCGTGGATCAGCACCATTCAGCTCAACCATTTTGTAGGGAACCGAAATTCGTAAGTACTGCATTATTAATTCAAGCATACAATTAACACACCTATAATAAGGAGGTACCGCACCTAGTGCGTTCCATTGCGTGAATTAAAAAAAAAACAACTAAGAAGGTAGGTAGGTTTAAGCTTTTTTTTTTTTTGTTTTTTTTTTTTTGGGTAGGAAATCATCAAATGACTTCTCCCGCTCTGGGCAGAGCGAGAGGGTGTGTCAGACTTTTACTGACTAAAACCCACCCGTGTTCCTTCCGTTGCCTGTGTGCCGGGGCCGCGTTATCCCTTTCGGACAAACCCGCAACCCCAGCAGGCATTGGTCTTTCGACCCCGTCGGTTGGTGCTGACATCTCTTTGAGGCGCGCGTGGAACACAACGCGCCGTCGACACGGGCCTGGTCCTTATCGGACGGCGAGCTGCCCATTGCTCACCGTCCGCAAGCCCGCGCCTACGGTGGCCGGAAGTCGGCTCTCGACTCCCGACGCCCGGGGCGTCTCCTGCGGCGACTAGGGCCGCGAGGGCGTGCAGCTTGCATCTCCCTCGCGCGCTCCGCCTCCTCCTTCGCGAGCATAACTACTTCGCAGAAGGAGGTGACGGCCTCCCATGCACTCTCGCTCCGAACCATGGCCTGAACCAGGGCCGGACGCGAGAGATCGCCGCCGCCGATCGCCTCCGTGAGGACACGGCGGTGCTCCGCCCAAGCCGGGCAGACCTCCACCGTATGCTCCACCGTGTCCTCCGGGCGATCCACACAGTGGTGACACCCGGGCGTTTCCTCCCGCCTTACGCGGAACAGGAACCTCCCGAAACAACCGTGTCCGGTGAGGACCTGCGTCAGGCGGAAGGTGAGGACGCCATGGCGCCTCTCAAGCCACTCCTCAAAGAGGGGACTTATCGCCGCAATTAGGTAGGTTTAAGCTGACCTCGCATTGTACGGAAATTCTATACAATGCAAGATCAGCTTATACTGGAAATGTATAGCTTGATGTGTAGCCGTGTGTACCATAAACAATTACTGCGCCAAACAGAGGTTAGATTGCACAATTCATTCACACTTATTATCAGTGATCGGAGTAGGTAGATTGATTTTTAGTACTTGTATCATAAATGCACACAGAAAGAATAACATGGATAAGCCATTTTTCCGGAAAGTAATTCCGGTATTTCCGGATTCAATTAAATATTGTTAATGTTGGTAGTGATATTATTACTAGTGGTATTATTATTAGTGGTAGTCGTTGGGTTTTGTCAAACCGTGACAAAAAAAAAAATAGGAAGAATAATAAAGAATAAAATTGCTCATTTTATTACAATTCCTACCTTTTTTTTGAGGATGGCAAATCATCAAATGACTCCTTCCACTCTGGCAGAATACAATTCCTACATAAGTTCCGGTTTTTTTTTAATAATCCACCAATTCCGGAGGAATGTCCATAGTAATATATACGTTTCGGATCAATGACCCCAGTTCAATCTACCTACTCCGATCATTGCTTATTATATTGCACGCATTTAAACTAGGATCAACTGCATAAACTACCGTTTAATACAAGGCTGAATCAATAATAATAAAAGTTGAACTTGTGGCTATCCGTCTGTGTCACGTGGCTGCACAGTCTGCCCACAAGGCCATGGTCGGTAGAAATTGTTAGTAAACAATTGTCATTTATTTATTTCCTCCTGTTTACCTATAGGGTGCGTTGGCGTTAAAATTTTTCAAGGAAACGTCGAAAGAAAGTTGCAGTTTTTCCTTTTTTTACAAGTTTTTAATTAAGGCGAAAGCGTCAGGGTAGCCCGCGAATTCCATAAGTTTTTTGCAATTTGCAGGTCAGTATCAGGTTGTATGTTGATCTAAATATGATTCGCGGCCGTATCAAATGTTTATTTATAGAATTATAATCATAAAAATCATCAATACAATACAACTCTCTAAGTTCATGTAATTGATTGAATGACTATTTCATGAAATTATGACATTTGAAGATTATTCCCACATAAGGAGTTGTATTGCTGATTCTAATGATTATAATTCTGTAAAGCCATATTTGTTACGGTCGCGAATCATATTTTAATCAAGATACAACCTGACACTGACCTACAAATTGCCGAAAACATAAGGTAGCGCACTTGTTAGTTTGTTAATTAGTATTTATTCATCAAATCTTGCAAGCTGAATTAGAATCACTTCCTCTTATCCTACGGAGTCGATTTTTTTTCTTTCGTAAAGAAAGTCAAACTAGTCTGGAAAGTTTATGAGCAACGTTAAAGGTTGGTTTTGTGGTTACAATGAGGTTAATATTTTCCTCTGTTGTTTCTTACATCTGAATCTGTCATGTGATGAGTGTCAGCTGATTCATTGACTCCATTCTTTTACAATTAATTACTTTTTATCAACTTTGAAACTTTTTACCTTTTTTTTTTAATTTATAGTCCTGATGGCCCAGTGGTTAAGATCTCGCCTCTCATGTACGAGGTTGTGGGTTAAAATCCGGGCAAGTACCAATGTGACTTTTTCAATTCCTAAGTACTTTCTGAGTTTATCTTGGACATTACTGACATCAGTGAAGGAAAATATCGTCAGGAAACCTGGACTTATAGTTAATATAAGTCTGCAATCACCAACCCGTCTTGAGCAAGCGTGGTGATCAATGCTCGTGCCTTCTCTGTATGAGAAGAGGCCTTTGCCCTGCAGTGGGACAATAATAGGCTGATATTATTATTATTTTTTATTTATTATTTGATACTTTTTATTTTTTGAAGATCTTTATGAGAAAACGAACAGTAAAATACGAATAGTAGACTAGGTAACTAACTACGATTTAACTTGGGTATAGCGCAGTTTTAACTTAAACAATAGACTTGCGTTTTGTGGAATTATTATTATCGCAAGGTCGACGTCTATTATTAATTTTAGATAATAGGTGCTGGCCTTTTTCTTTTAGACCTGACTTTCACCTCATTAACTTCAAATCACAGTTTTTATCTGGCAATAGTTGACTAGCGTGAAATCCGTAAATCGTAGTTTAGGTAAAAATATTTTTTATTACTTAAAAAGTAAGTAGGTACAAAGAAAAGCTAAAATATTTCCATCCCTGGCCTGAGATTAAATTAAAACGAAGCGGGAGAGTCGAAGCAAATTACTAGCGAACCGAGCTAGTAATTATTGCTTGCCAGGCAAACCAGGCAATTTGTTGTTACATAACTGCAGTCCTGAACCAATTTACCTATTCATGAGGCCCAAATCTCCAGCCATAAATCAAGGTAGGTACTTATTTGCCAAAACAAAGATATTATCTAAACTATTGAAGTAGTGACCCTCAGTTCTTTGTAGAGGACAAGGCCATGGCCACCATAAGGAGAAACAATAGGCCTCAGGAACCTAAAGACTCCAAACTATAAGTCATGAAGGTTGGACACTATAAACTTCACACAATGAAGATAAATCTAACACAGAACTAGCTCCACTAAGTGCTCATTATACCTCAGAGGAACGTTGCCAACGGCAGGGGCAACTGCAGCCATCGTGCGTTGCGTAGGCGGTAGGCGGCAGGCGTCGACCAGTGTCGACGGCTGCAGTTGCAGTTGCCTTTGCTGTTGGCTACGTGCCGCTCGTGTTTATGAGCACTTAAGGCGACAATAACCGACTTTTAATGATTTTATACTGAAGATCACGCCTAAACGAGTAGTGTTAATGATTTGGAAGAAAAAAAAGATGTTAAATTAGAGAATTTTCTTAATAACTTAATACACGAATATTTTAGATTATGAATTATTATTACATAGTGAAATTCATTTGTACAGTTATGTCTAACCCGTATAAAAAACTGAGAATCCCGCAAAACCTATCAAGCGTATTTTTCTGAAACCTTCACCATTTTAAAGATAATTTAAGTATTGATCTTGTAGTTTATGTGTTTTATTAAAATACCTTTTGTTTTATGTACAATAAATTAATAATGCGTCTAAGACGCTCCTGGATGGGCGAGTCCTATTACTGGCTGGGCGTACGACGCGTTGCGTGAGCTCAGCACAGAATACGCAAGCTAACCACTCAAGGTCACTGGCATACGTATATCTGGGTCTTAAAGCGAACAAAACAGCTCCCCTTGTAACTAGGATTGCCACCCGTACTTTATAATAAAGTATTGTACGTTATTTCAGGTAATTGTACTCTATACTTTATGAGAACAATAAAGTACACGAAAATACTTTATTTCACATGATTTGATTTCTTTAGAATTTTGAAAAGAAAACTGCTATCTTCACCGGAACTGACTAGGAAAATTCACAGGATTTTTTTATTATTTATTGACGAAGCCCTAGAATACCTGAATAAGTGGTTTGATTTAAAGAGCATTATAGAATTTGGTAATATTGTTAACATAATGGAAAATTTAAATCTGCAAAAACTTAATGAAGATGTGGATACTGATGATCTTTATGGAGAAATCGCTTTTTTAAACCAATTTAATAGTCGGATATGTACTTCTAAGGGTTCAGCATAACTATTAACTACACAAAAATGGCAGCAAGTATTTAATAAGAGTGATGATAACTTTTTAAACTTGTATAAAGTAATTTCGTTTTTATTGTCTAATCCCGCCACGTCAGCATTCACAGAAAGAGTTTTTTTTCTGTGATGAATAGCAAATGGCGAGACGGAAGAAACAAGCGTCTCTGAATGTGAAATATAAAATGAATTTCGTTATTTACTTTAATTTAAATATAGGCTGTAAAGATGCTGTGCAATTGTTTAGTAGAAATACGGTACAAGATTTGATACAAAAAGCAATAAAAAAATATGTTATAATATGTTAAAATGTGTATATCTACATAATAAATGAAAAATTATTGCACTTTATTTTGATAATGTGTACTTTTTTTTTCTTACCTATAATAACCAATGTACTTTAACTGCAAAAAAAAGGTGGCAACCCTACTTGTAACGGTATAAATAACAATTTCATTCCAACAAGCAAATAGATTCAATAACAAGAAAGCCAATAACCACTCTTTTGTAGCAAATAAATCGATTCATATTGTGGACACTGTTCGTTCTGTGAGGCCAGGGACACAGGGCTCCGACTTCCCAGGCCTTGACCTATAAATGGCCGACAAGTTGAGGCCAGAATGCGAAAGGAAGGATTCTAACAAAATATTTATAGCCACTGAAGGCCTTTGTAGTCCTTTTCAATTAGCTTTTTGCTATTTCTCGGTACTTACGACTAGTGGGATATTTTAGGCGAAAGCGCCTAAAACCGCGGAAAGCTGAAGCGGTTGCCTGCGAAATTATAAAAAATATGCATTTAATAATGAAAATATTAAATGAATGAATTTTTCATGTCATTTTGACTTAAAGAGTTATATTGATGATTTTAATGATTATAATTCCGTTAATAATTATTATTTATAATTGTTGGGAATGTTTTTTTTTATCAACATGCACCTTGATATTTGCATGTCAGTTGCAAAAAACGTAAGCGAAAAATATATTAAATTAAATGTGACTTGAACGTAAGTACTTACGTGGAAATATTGAGTTCACTGGCGTAGAATTATAAAGGGTGAAATGTTACTTTTTAGTTCATTAGAGCGCGAAAATTTATACTTTCTTCGATTGCATTGTTTGATAAACGGAAATTCGTTCTCTTTCCCTATATTTCTGCTTCTGTTACGACGTTCTCCAATTAAAAACCTTAGAATAGAAACTTGGAATTTGAAGGGACTTGGGACTTGAGATTTGAAGGATTCTTAATTATTACTTAAATAAATTAAAACCGAACAAGAATAGAAACTTCTTATTCGGTTTTAATTTAAGTAAGAAGAAAGTAAGAATCCTTATCTAAAAGGACAAACATAACAATTATTAGGGTGTTTTTTTTTGTACTTACCTTTACCGATTGCTCAAGTTTTAATTATCTTTATTTATATGCATAACCACACTGGCTTTGTCAAAAGACTAAATGTTTATTCTTTTCCTTTTATCTTTCTCCCGTTCCAAAGTATTGATTTTGTTTGAACCTCGTCGCAATGTTCTGCATGTGACAGGTCCGTGACAGGACATTCGATATGTAAAATATTTTTTTGCTATAACGTGGTTCCAAAGGGTTCCAATCAATTTAAATTGCCAATGATTGTGTACATCCTGCAATTCGGTGCTATTGAAGCCTTTATTTCAGTTATGGAAGTGCACGATAGTATAGAGTTTTTGTCATTTATGTTCCTTAAAAATGAATGGAGAGTTACAATTTTAACTTCAGATAAATACAAATTTCAAGGAATTTGTTTCGTTAACATTCTGCTAAAGGTACCATTTAGATAATTACAATCTTATCCAAGGGCGTCGCCAAGAGGAGGCAAAGAGGGCAGCTGCCACCCCCCCCCTAAAGGTTAAAAAAAATATGTAAAGAAAGTGCATAATGTAATAGGTAAAGCCAGTTTTGTTTATTTAGACGACTTTTATTTGGTTTTTTAATGTTCAATATCTCCTAAACGGGATGGTAAGCCCATTCATACATAATACCCTATTAGGTTCCAGCTCTAGATTTCTGAATATTTTCGGGAAAAACGACCCAAAAGGTCCGTTTCCAATTCATACATAAAAAATGGAAATTTGTATTTTTCTCAGTTCCTATCGGGACTACCGAGTTAAAACTGATTTGTCAAAAATCAAATGTCCACCAGCATCGATTTTAGTACTATTGTGCGCCGTAGAGGTAAGACTCGAACTACACGTGTAAAGCTTCGTGTGCTCTTGACTCTTGACTGTACCAACAAATCATACTTTTCCCATCCTCCATATATCAACGCATCATCACACATCTCTTTTGATCTGCGTTCAGCCAGTCAACTACGAGCAGATGTGGAGTAAGTAGGGCTTTGCAGAGTAATTTCTTCATTAAGGATCCTCCTTATTTGCATTAGACTTGCAATAGTCTAGCTTGATAGGTATTGCAAGCCTTTTAAGACTTCGTTTGTGGTCAGAATTGGTTACTGGTGCAACTGCTAGTGGTATTGGATGCTTCTCAAGTCATGTCTTACAGCGTGCAGCAATAGACTTTATCTCCTGTTGAACAGTGTTAATTTTTTGAATGTCGTGTAACTCGTGAGTTTCGGAGAAACCATGGAGTATTTGATATGGCTTGTAAAACGCTGTTTTGTGGCCTCTGGATTATGTTTAAGGTTGAGACACTTGCTGTGCCCCTAAGCTGGATCACAAATGTCCAAACTGGCATAAGTACAGCAGGATGGAGTAGCTTGTTATCTATGCTCAGTGTGGACTTTGTACCCAGGAGCCATTTTAGACTACTGTGTTGATCTCTCTTAGCTTGAATGCGAGCTTTCCATGTGAGTTTTCGATCAAGCTTTATGCCTAGATAATTTACAACGGCGCTTTGTGGTAGTTCCTGATCACCTAGTTTGACAGGTGGAGAATTTACTTGGCGAATAGTGAATGTCACATTAATTTAACAACAGAATCAGTTATTTTAGTTCGTGCCAAAATGAGAGAAAAAAAATAGGAAAACTTGAAGAACTTACATAAAAATCAAAGTGAATTGCAGTTCCAGAATGTTATTTTATGTTACTCGCGAGACATTTTCGGATGCAACAGCAATCAATTCATGACTTCTGTCGACACGCCAATCTTGAACTGTTTCTAAATGTTACGTTAACTATTGGAAATCTTTGATACAAAATGTATATACAATCACGGATACGTAGTTACATAAAATGAAAACAGACTTGCAATACGTAGGTACTGCAAGTACGCGGCGGGCCTGTCTTGTCGGGCCAATTCAGTGAGTGTAACGTAGTCAGAAGATATAAGAGTCACGCGATAGAAAGAGAGGCAACTTCTAGGTGAATATAATTGTACTTTATTGTGTCGTAGAAAGAGTCGCTTTTTATTTAAATGATTTTGCGGAGTGTCCCATCTGTAATAGTCTGTGGTATCAACTTGCACCATTACCTTGGCAGACTGGCAGATACCTATTATTTATTCTGTGGTTATAAGCTCTTACCACCAGAGTGAGTGAGCCAGAGTCCATGTTTGTTTGGCTTTGGTAGGTACTTCTAATGGGTTAAAAGTGTTTTTGTAAGATTACTTAATAGTTTACACATTACATCAACCAGAAAGCTCATACTGCTGAAACAATAATAATGTTTTTAATTTATTTTCAAAGAAAGTGGATGTTTTTCTCAGTGAGTAGGTACCTATATCTAGAAAGTTTCGGCTCTGGGCCGTATTTTTAGTCTATGCAATATTCGAAAACATAGCTGCCTATCGAATGGCTGAATGTATTTCTTCCCTAGCAATTTGCCAGTTTTATTAAATGAGGGAAATGGGTCAGTCCGATGCTAGTCGGCGATAAGCGTTCTTCAGACCACCTGAGGCCTACCGCCACCTCTAAAGCAGTATTATTTTAATCTTACTTCAGTGGGGGAAAGAGATGGAGCTATACATCCTCTAGATCTTCATCTCTTTCCCACACTAAATAATACTGCTTTAGAGGTGGTGGTAGGCCCCCAGGATTTTGAATATTTGTACATAATAAAGAGCGATGTTACTGATTCCGGGTACTTAAATATCGTTTCAAACCTTTTCGACAGTGAAAAAAGGACTCTATTTACAGTCACTTTTGAAGAAATTGAAAAAGTAGGCTTTACTTTTACGACGTTTTAGACCGTTCGTCCACCGCACCGTAAACGTCAACGAGAACAAGATGACGAAGCTGAAGCAGCGAGTGTAGCGTCAGTACATTTACTATGTTTGGCCGCGTGTGTTAGGTGAGAATCTCCAGTAGGTACCTAATCCAAAGAGAAGATGAAGATACCTAATCATAAACAAAGAAAAAGACGGTCGCATCTTCATTATAATATTATTCACATCCATCCAGCCCTAATGGAAGTAAAAATATATTCGATCATTTCTTAATTAAAATTAATGGACCGTGTAGAGATTGAATAAATGAAGACCCAACCAAATGATGTAGCGATGTAAAAATAACTGAGTCATAAAAGTTTCCTTTGAACTCGGTAACATTTTTTTTTGTCCGACCTACAACTGTTTCGAACGTGACAGTTCAGTTTAAAAATTAGAATTAGGAACACCCGACCATAGACAGTTAAATAGTTACAAACAGCCAACAAGGCAAACATTTCTCCCTGAGTTGGCATCCTGGCTTTTTGCCAAGGATGCGAGTCGGACAACGAACACCATTTAATCACTCCTCGCATAGACAAGACATGTCTATGCGAGGCAAGACATGTCTGAACGATTATAAACTGTTTCATTCCCGTTTTAGAAGTTAAAGCTCTTTTATTGTGTTGCCAGCACTTTAAATGCGAAACATAACTAGATGGTTCAGATTCTAAATCTGTTTCGGGAGCGATTTTCTTCCGTGTCTATTTCGAAAAGAGCGCGACGCCATTACTTAATGATTTGCAATGGTTACGTTAGGTGGTCGTTGGTTGGAAATGTTTCAAAACAATGGCGGTAGATTCATCAAGTAATCGTGGAGGATAAGAAGCTACTGCGTCTCGCGATGTTGAGATACGATTTGGAAATAATTTGCTGTCATTTAAAATTCAATGACTAATTTAAAAGGAACATTGGTGTAAGTTATAGTTCTAGCGGTCTATCCATTGTTTTATTTTATTAACTTTGATTTTGTTTGAGATAGTTGTGTATTATTATGTCAATTAATATTGTTTTGGTTTCATATTGTGGCCTTGCGCATCTCCGTTGGTGTAAAATTATGATCTGCGTAGGTATATTAATATTTCATTGTTAATATGAATGCCGTCACAAGAAAGTTCTTAGTCATGCCATAGAATATGAAATTCTATAGCCACACACAGTCTTTACTACAGAACATACGTAGGTACCTATTAATTTAATTTGTGATCTCCTGCGTGAGTCTCAATAAATACTTTCTCTTTGTTTCTTCTTCTTCTTTCTTTTCTTTCTTATAACTGAAGGTGGCCCATTGCAAAAAGATATATCTAGTTTCTCCTCCTTTATTTATTCATATCTTTACTTTTATTACTTACTTAATTGTTTTTCCAAACAAGCTTATTTCGTTTTTTTTTAACAATTGTCAACAACCCATGTCTTAATCATTCACGCTACACTATAATTTTCCAAGAAATAAAACGTAGCTGCGCAAGCGCCGGTCGAGGTCTAATTACAAAACTTTCTCTAGAAAATCTTATCATTTGGACATTTTGATGTGCATCGTTTCGTAGCATTATGAGGTTTCAAAGTACCATTGTTCATTTATTACGAAATAGCGCAAATTACGTCTGAAGTAACACAGAACGATACGACTCTCACTTTTAAGTTTCGGTCTTTACCGAAATCGATATGGCAAAGAAAGTTATCATTTATATCAAGCAGCTAATAGCTCATTGTGACTCGCGAATTTATTTAAACTATGTTAGTACGGGATAGACTCAGAAATTATAACCTAAAACGACGTATTCCAGCCAGCTATAGAAGGCACTATTGTAGGCGCAGGCCTACATTTCAAGATGAACACTTAAGGGATATTCTTCAGGATATATGCTAGTAAGATAAGTGTGTTGAAAATATAATACAACTAATTTGAACTATAAATACCTGCGTTGTGTTATCGCGCTTTAGCTGTTGTAAGCCGCTTAAAACTCATCAATACCTATACAAGCTAATAACTGCAACCACAGCCACAACATAGAAAAGATCCTCAAAATTTTAATGACCTCCTTAAACTAATCAGTGATTTTTACCGGCATGCACATCAAGGGTACCAGTAGCTTGTAATTATTAATGTTTGTATACTTCCGCAGTCTGAAAATAAACACAAGGGAATCGAAAGCACTTTCACTCACTCCGACTTCAACTAATAACCCTAATGAAGGAGAAAGAATAGAAAATTCAACCTTATCTAGAAGTAGTTAAGTCCAATATAATTTGTCAGGATGCTAACTTGATGCAACCAAGTGCAGTTGATGCAGAGTCTATAAGAAGTACTGCGATTAGATTGTCTTTTGAAGTTGGTAGGATTGTAATGATACAATTGTTTGTTGATTAGTAAATGACAGCGGTCTCCAAGCGAGACGTTTCCGTTTCATGTTAGAATTACGATTATTTGCTTTCGAATACGAATACGAATACGTACCACCTTAAGTGTTGAATAAGGTATGGGTAAGGTTTTAAATAATCACAGAATATTATCGCGAAAAGCTGATATTGTAATGATAATGACGGGTTCTTAGACAGAGAAAGCATAGACTGTAATTGCAGGCGTACCTAGGTGTTTTTGCATCATGCTGAGATAGGAGCCTTTTGGCCTCGCACAGGACTTTCTGCTTTTATTTTAATTAAACTTCTTTTTTTTTCTATTTATGTTTCAATGAGTGTGTTTTAGTTTAAATTTGATTTCCTATGCTTGTCTCAATAAATACTTTTTCTTTCTTTCCTTCTTTAAATCCTGGTGGATATAGTTTCTAGCAAGTCTAAGTACCTACCAGTGGAAATCAAATCCAGAAGCAGCACGTAAAATAAGAAGAATATTCTGCTAAAATTACCACTCAGCAAACAACATAACATAACATCACGCCTCTAATCTCCGAACGGTTCGGCAGAGGTGTACCTATAGTACACCCACATTTCGCCAGTTATTTTCAAGTCCCATATAATAGAGGGCGACCCTACGCCATCAACCGAGCACAAATCCAAACTCCGAGCTGCTACTGAGAAATTCCTATTTAAAAAACCCAATAACACTTTGCCCAACCTGGGAATCGAAACTAGGACTCATGCTCAGCAGAAGCGCTTGCTACCCACTAGACCAACGAGGCACACTGCAATCAAATAGAAGAAAATTAGGACAGTAATGAATCCGATGCGAAGTGCGAATACGATTCCCGATCCCAGCCAAAATCGTAAATGTAACCAAAAGTCGACAATTCGTAAAGGCAAAGCCATTTACAGTATATTGGAAACCATCATCGAAAAAAAAGACCACTATTTGTTGGACAGAATATATACGAAAAGTCAAGGCAACGATTCCGCATCAATTTATTCCAGACTTGTCAGGCCAATTTATTTCGGATTGAGGATGAAGGCAAAATCGAGACGAGGCATACAAAGTGAGCTCCACATCAAGAGGCTCTAATCTTTTGTTTTATATGTTTTGGCAACGAAACTTTACCTAGAAAAAATGTTTATTGCAAGTGCTGATTTGGAATATTCTAAAAATGCTAGCCTCACCAAAGATATTGCCAAATATTTTTTATTACATGTTTACTAGCATTGTAAGTCCCAGAGTATGAGTGCATGAAGCTGTAAATTTTCTATTTTATGTGGCATAATTTCAAGCTTTTATCGTGCGCTGTAAAAATAAAATTGGATCATAACGTTGAAGACGTTGTAGCATATGATGAGAACTTTGAAAGTGATGAAAACATCCATAGGGCTTAAATAGTGAGAGCCAGTTAATAACGGACTTGTAATGGCAGTCTATAATATCATAATATATACTATTTGTTACCAAGCAGGGTTTCAAAAGCAGTTTCCATGTCTCTCCTGATTATAATATTGTCTTCGGATGAAGCTAATATTGTGTAGGTAGATATTTGAAGGACTATGATCCTGTTGTTTGATCTTTGCAACTATTGAACTTTTAGGTATGATACTGGTTTATTATTATATTATTTATTTTACTTATTATTTAGTTTTATGTTAGAGCTAATTGCTCTGAGATAAAACTTTCAACACGTCTTGGTCCATTGTGTGAGTGAGAAAATGTAAAACCACTACTTAAAAAAAATACAATTTTTTATAAAGAAAATACATCTAACGTTGAAATAAAAGGGATAGATAAAGAAGACGGTCGTCATTATTATTAAAATATAGAAGAGGTCGAAGTCAAACAACGTGACACCTTATCTGAGTTCGTTGCCAAAGCTCCGCGACACTCCGCGACCTACATTTGGGAACATAATATCACAGAGATATTATAAGGCACTTTTAGGAATAAAATACTAGAAAGGTGTTCCAGATGTTTAGAATATAAGATTATAAGAGGATCATAAGGTGTTTGATGTAATATTTTATAAGGAACTCAAAGCTGAAATTGTTTTAGAAGAGAAAATTGGAAAATGACATCTATTACAGCCGCACGACGCACCCATCGAAATGAGAATGCAAATGATTCCGATGAAACGTTGAATAACATTTTTCTCAACAATAGGTAACATATTTCAGAGTAACCTCGATGCTCACATCCTTAATTAGAAGAAGCATCAGCGTTCCAATTCTGAACAGATATCCTATTCATACTATAATTATGAGAAAAACACTGTGATTATGAAGTGTTGAAGCATTGCACCCGCGGTAAGATTACTCAATCGTTTCCGGACGAACTTCGACCATGACCTACTTCTGTCTATTGGAGGATAGATGCGAAGTTTAACCTCATTACACTTAATAAGTACCTATATGTAAATCTTGTGCAACTATTTGAGTCAAATCTGATTGCATAGTACATAATCAACCTATAATGTTCCCACTGATGAGACACAGGCCTCCTCTCGGTGAGAGGGAGTAGGTCGTAATCCATCACGCGGGGTCAGGGCGGGTTGGTAGATGTTGGTCATGTTGGATATGCCGTTCCCGGATTGGGTATTAAACAGCCTGAGTTTGACTTCACTGGAAACTGAAAAGTTTTCAGGGGTTGAAAGTAGTTACTTTCTCATATTGAATATGATCAAGTTTTTCTCATGGGAATTCATGGGACCAACTCTGATATAGCGAATGGTCACAGATGATATACCGAGCGACATTGTTTGTAGAATGCAAGCACGCGAAAGATACTTGTTTTAATTTAATGCTCCATAAGGTTCTTCATTAAATACAGTTAATAAAATACGGGGTGTCCGGGACATCGACGCGAAGCCGGTTACCATGGATACAGTACATGATTCTGAACCCCTGCTTTGAAATTTTCCGTCGGTTATTAAAAAAAAAACAGCTGCTCCATACATTTTGACCGCGTAGGTATTGCACTTTCTATGAAACAGCAGATTTTTTTTTTAAATAACCGACGAAAAATTTCAACGCAGAGGGGTTCAGAATCATTTACTGAATCCATGGTACCCGGCTTCGCGTCGATGTCCCTGCCACCCTGTATAGACCAGGCTTTTCCTCATGAAAAACTACTAATAAAGTAAGAAGGACGAACAGTAACTTCTCTAATTATTATTAATCTCCAAGTACACACGGCTACACATCAAGCTATACATTTCCAGTTTACGGTGATCTCGCATTGTATAGGATTTCCGTACAAGCGAGGTCAGCTTATACTGGAAATGTATAGCTTGATGTGTAGCCGTGTGTACTATAGTCCCGTCTGAAAGTAACTGTCCGAAAAATAAACTGATACCTATTGGTAGAAAAACAAAACTTTTTTCATTAAAAGCTCTTACAGAAAGTTTTGATTAGTTTTGTCACCGGTAGGACAAATAGATGAGAACAGATGGGCGAGCTAACAAAAACCTAGAAAGACTACTTGTTTGTCAGCTGCGTGAATCGAAACGAATGGAAAAATACAATGTATTATTTGCTATTGTTGGAACTAAATTGTCAAGTGTAGTTAGAAATATAGATGGATTTATATAAATCGCATTATGATGACGTTATCGCTTGATACCCTAGAAACAGAAATATTTGCCAATTTCAAACCTCATAAACCGTTTTCCAATGATAGGATTTATCCGGAAACACAGAGCCAAACAAGTTAAAACTGGTACAATACCTTCCACAGCCTATGACAAAGTTTACGGCACTATCCACTTTGACGACAAAGTAACAGATGAACAGGCTGCCAAATTTAACTTACCCCAATTCCTTTTGTATCAATCAAGTACACTACATTGCATCTAGTCAGACCTAGATTCCTCACATTGACGAGGTTACAGAAATATTGTTTCCTTTTTCATAATATATGGAGACGGATGTGTAGACGGAAAATACCCATTGTTTATAAAATATCTGAGGAGATGCAAGAATAAAATGTTTTTGATATCCGAAGAATGTTTAGGAAATTCTGCCGATATGAATCCACACGTCTCCGCTCTTTTGTACTCTTCCATAATTAAAAATAATGGTCGGAGAAATGTACATATTTTCCGCTTAAATTCGGTTTAGTTAAGACTTTTCTTGAAAAAAAAAAAACTCCTTAGGAAATCTGGAGTGGCACCAGTGACTGAAAAGTTGTGTGTAAATCGGATGTCATGTGACGTGGAAAATGAGGAATATGTCGTGAAGAAAGCTTTGAGTATAAATGTGGATGGCTATAAGAGTAAGGGGAGACCAAATAACCTATGGATGGACTGTGTACAAGATGGTAATGGCAGAAAGAAGGTGACTGCTAAGACGACGACTAATAGAGTAGTATGGAAGACAAAAGACAGGCTGCCTATCCCAAAGAAAATGGAATATGATGAATATGATACCCCAAGAGAATGATGAAAACTCCTTGAATATAACCGACACATTGAATCTAATTAATTAAGGAGGAGGAGGTAAGTAATTCCATTTCCCAATAAATATATTTGATCAACACATCGTTAACAGTAAACGTACTAAAAGGTTTTACTAATCAAGATACGTGTCCCGGGGGACCCCGGAACACTGAATATCCAAAATGTGCCTAGGTTTGGGTTATAGCATTTTCGTTCTTAATGCCAGAAGTTACAGTTCGAAATCCTATAGCTTTTTCGTTAAAAGGTAATCTGATGCATTAGATATCAGTGCAATTCCCTAAAAGGCTAACTTTAACCTTTTCAGTGGGTGTGGTAGATTACATTAGAAGATTTAGGTGTGGCCTGTTTTCGACTGAAGTTATATCGTCAATTTGTCTTTGTCTTTCAATCCGCAGTTAATCAAGATTGATATAAATCAACTCTAGCTCTTCCAGTTGAAATAAAACTAGAATGAGTCACAGTCTAGTCCATTTACATGAATATGTGCAGATAATAACAAAATATGATGTTGCTAAAGATATCTATGAGGAAAAAGGTACTCGTATTATTTTTATTAAACCTGTCCTTCCTGCAAGCAGTGTTATCGAGAAAAACAAGACAGCAGTAGACGCAATATGCCAGTTGGTCACAGTTGTCCGTGGTTATGTTGGTGTGGGTCTATCTGGCAGGCCAACGAGATTTATCAACAGGTGATAGGTTTACATAAGGACATTATTTTATACCTATAGAAAATAAATAAGATATATTTTGTACCTCGACAGTTTTTGATTAAATGACGTTTCTATGAAGTGTCTTGCTAGCGGGCCCCTTATGATTATTTTTATTGTTATTATACTTTCAGATCGCCCAGTAGTGCTCGGGGTTAGAAACTATTATGTACCTTACAAATCTAAAATTTCGACATGTTTCTCAACTATTAATTTTGTTCTTGGGATTAATTTCATCCCAACTACGGAACCCTTCATTATGTGTGGTCCGACACGCACTGGGCCGGTTTTTATTTATAAGAACATAAGTTTTAATCATATTTATTTCGCAGGCTGGAAACATTTCTGAATTTCCATCAAAGCACTAGATTTTCCGCATTTTGCATCTATTTATAAAGCCTTTATACTCAGACATCTTATATCTTTATATTCAGACAGATATTATTATGATTCAGTGTATCTAAAATAATGTATTTATTACACGTGTGTATTTTTCGTACATAAAATCGTGTCCCTGCAACGTCCGTTAAGCCTCAAGCAGAATCGACTTTAACAAAAAAAAAATCTAAGAAAATTTAACGGTAGAACAATTACAGGTCTCGCGTCGCGTCGTGCCAGTCTACACGAGGCTTTAATTGGTATCAAATTCAATCAGATCGTATTTTAATCTCATTTCAATATCTCTTACTTACTGCCTTCAAATACTATCACTAACCTTCAGATGGCCTCCAATTCTGTTGTGATCGTGACTCATATCCATATATAATTATATACTACATACATATGTATATAATAACACTATAAATGCGAAAGTAGCTCCGTCTGTCTGTTACCTTTTCATGCCATAATGGCTGAACGGATTTGGCACACAGGTAGATCATGACCTGGGTTAGGAGTGGACAAAGAATAATTATCCCGGTAGTAGGTACGTCCCCATGAGATAATTTCCGATCTCAACGAGGGCGAAATCGCGGGCAATAGCTTGTAGAGTATAGTATCATTAAACACCAGTTTAATGATCCTACAGTTTCTTTTAGGTCTTTAGGCTTGTTCCTATTTCCTGCTTGAATGAACATCGTCTTAAGGCGCGCGGTGTTACCTCAATATTCACAAAAAACTGGTTTCCTGGATAGTCGAGTATGACGTGATGCAATGAAAATATACGACTCAAATACAGTGGACAGAGAAGGGTTTTAAGAAAAAAAATTACCGAATAGAATAGTCGAAAATAGTTTGATATTCGCAATAAAAAATACTTCACAAAAATAAACTTTGGTGTCGAACATCTCAGTATTTTCAGCGATAACTACATTTGTTTTTTTAAGAATAAGTAGAATAAACTTTATTTTTTAACTTTAACCAGACAATTATTTTATTTAATGTGTATATTCTGAATAATGTAAATAAAACACGTAAAATAAATGCCCATTCGCAGCTTACTCACATCGTCAACCCAAACATTTATTCAATTTTCAACCTTAATTAATTCTCTGTAATTGTGAAAATAGATATTGCGGTCATACTTTAGTCGTCGGGCTACCGTATAGCGCGCAGACGCAGTTATGCGAGTGCAGCTGTAGCGTTTAAAATCGTAGTCAGTCCGCGCCTTAATTGCTGAGCGGACCACTCAGACTGGATTAATTGAGACGTAAAGTTGTTATTGAAACTCAGTGACGATGTTTATCGAAGGCCTGCGAAAGATCGACGAAAGTTGACAATGTTGAATTCTAGAAGATACTCATGCCATTCAAGAATAACGATTAAATTTAAGATTAGTGGTACTAGGTGTCACTGTAATTTTTGAAGTTTATACTGAATTCTGAATAAGATTCGCGAAAAAATATATGTAGTTTTAATGATGCCGAGACTTTATTAAATGCGGGTGGACTAAAAGCTACAGCAGAAACTTTTTAAAACAAATTCTGTGAACTGTAAGCGCTTTGCATGAGTCAAATAAATCTAAAACTATCCTCGAAAACATGCCCGTTGAAATGGCACGCGACTGGACTGAAAATTATTTTTCGAGTCGTTTCAGATGTCCTCTGCTTTTGCTTGTGAAGAGTAAAATTTAATCAGACCAAAGTATTTATTTTTACGGTTCTTTTAATAACAGCAAGTTTATTTTAAAACAACATATTTACATAATCTGTAAGCTAAAATAATAATAATATCTACGACATTTATATAAAAAAGAGGGGTCAACTAATCGCTGTCAACAGGCAAAGTGCCCAAAACGTTGGCAACATTGCCACGTTGTATGACAGTGCTGATTCTTGTAACAAATTCATGTCTAATAAAGTAAATATATAAAAAAAATACTCGATAATAAAAACCCGTGTATGTCTAATGAAAACCCAGTTTTTCAGATTAGCCTCACCATTGCAATTCAAAGTTCAACCAGCGCTATATTTTATTGCCAAGTGTTCGTAGGCGTCTCGCTGTCTGCCCGGTTCTATTCTGAATCATCGTAATCTCTCATTTACTTCGCATTATAATGTTTTGATTTCTAAATGTTGTGGTTATTAAAACGTTGTTTATTTATTTATTCTTATGTCCCATTGTTTATGTTGTCTATGGTGTTTTTAGTTACAGGTTTGACGACTGCCTCGTGTATGGCCTGTATGGGATTCAAATACTCAATGCAAGTTAAAGGTGTAGGTAGGTACTGGTCGCAGCTGACTTCTTATTTTTAATTATTAAACATGTAGACAAAGAAATACGTTTTACATACATAACATGACACCCGAATTCCCCGAATGGTTAGGCAGAGATGTCCCTATAGTACACCCACATTTCACCAGTTATGTTTAAGTCCTATCTAATAGGAAGCGAACCGATTCCCATTAACCGGATAATACATATTGTAGCTTGTTGATTCTCAGTATTCTAAATCAAAACCGTCAATTTCGGAAGATCTACAAAAATGTGAGTTAAAAAAAAAACATTTTGCTCAGTCCTGATTCATGTAAGTACGTAAACGTCCATTTTCGACCTATGGTTCCAGTTCCAAGTAAGGTACAGAAGCATAAGTCTCCGGTTCCTATTTCCTAAGTAAATGGCCTTTGTCGAACATCGAAGTTAACCACAAATTCTGCTAGCATTTCTTTGTGACAAAACTTGGCTTAGAAATCCACTAAAACAAGTTTGAAATTGGATAGCTTCATGTATTCCACCCCAGTCCAAAAGTAAACTCTGTTTACATGTTAACATGCACATTACAATAAAATGAAACAGTAACACAGTTAGTCAGGGGTAAATGAACTGTGGCCTGCTTGAAATGTTCAGCTCGATGTTTACCTTATTTTCTGCATCGTTACACTCGCCCCGAAATGGTATTCAGCTAATTTCATTTTAATTTTCGCATCAATTCGTAAATTATTTGGTTCACTCGACGAAACATATGTATCACATTTGGATGATTTAACTTTATCAACCCTTCCAGTAGCTACTACCTGATTTGCATTCTTATTTTCTTAACATAAAACATTATCTCATTTTTACTGATTCTTATCCTCGTAAAACACTCTTTATACATCGACGAATACTGCCAGCCAAACGACTTCTCAAATAAAACTGCAAGAGATTCTTGGCTTCTCTCCAGATTTCATAGTAAACCGTAGTAAGTATTCTACATGGCCATCAATATTCTAATATCATCCATTACAGTTCGTCTATGGCCGTCTGTATCTGGCGTTTGATTTATTCATCTTTTGCAATATGATTATCTTTATCACTCATGTGTAGTTACTGCAGTCAAGATAATTGCGTAGACAGATAGGTAGCTAATTGATGTCTACGGTCAAGTGTCTTTACAATATTAAAATTATGATTATCAAAGACTTAGAACTTAATTACTTTATGTACTTCTATGACTATTAATAGACTACTTGACGTTCTTAAACACTGGAGAGTGGATCGATTAGTTAGACTTTAGAGGATTTATTTTGGATTCTAACTGAGAATTCAAAATACCATAACAACTGTATCGTCCATAAATTCGAAGTATGCAGACTATAAACTGATTCATACTGTCATCCACAAATACAGATTTGCGTTACTGAAATGACCTAAATCATATCTATTAGAGCAATTTACTTTTCAATAAACCAGACCGACAGGAGTCACAGATGTCATAGCCACACACAACACACACCAACGACTATTTCCGAAAAAAAGTGTATTAGGGCAATTTAGGAAATGATATTTCTAATGTCAGTTCTGAAAGCATAATGATTTGTCATAACATTTTCGAAATGCCATTAAGCGGCTCACAGAACCGTGATCACATAGAAATGATGACAGAATAGTAACCAAGTGTATAATAAGGTAGTCCTCCCAATGATCTGTAAGCAAGCCTATAAACGCAGTATGATTATCGTGCCGACTTTCTAATTCCCGACCTGCATTGCAACCCAGTATTTAAATGGAGCTGAACTGTCGTCTCTGATAACTGGTACGATGTTTCAGATATGAAATACCGGAATTTTAATAGTAAATAAAATAGCTGATGCTAAACTTGTTATTGCTGACAAAGTACTAAGTCTCACATTGGTTTCTGCAGTATATATATAGCAGAAGGTAAATATCTATGTATAGACTCATGGAGTGTCCCTAATGTTAAATGACTAAACAAAGGTAGAGTCAGGAGCTAAAATTTCTAGAGAAGACAATAAACCTAACTGTTTTGTTGCAAGAGCAACTGGCGTTTGTAGAACAATTGTCGAACGGTCCAGGGAGGCAGTTACAATCGCTTTGAAGATGGCAATAGTGGCTTTACTAGTCTTTCGTAGATTGTAGTCAATAGTGAGTCTTCATACTAATGAAATGCCCAGCATCTTGATAATTTCTCTCCTTCCAGAGCAGCAAGAATGAGGACATCCATTTAGAATATAAAATGCAAATGAAAGCATACATGTAGCTTCATTTTGCACAAATTGCGATACTCGTTAGAAGGCAACAAACTAGTGTTGAGACGATATGCATGCTGTTCCTATATAGTCATGCTCCTAATGGGAACTATAAACTAAATGTGCTACAAATTTGCGACTAAGACTAGTTACTAGTTACATGCGATTTAATATGTATCGACTGGTAGTAGATCAAATATCTTAAATTCCGATGGAAGATAGGGAAGGAATATATTTATATACTCAACATACAGCTTTTACGATGGAAGAATTTGAAGGATAAAAGGTCGGTCACAGTTGACTGGATATTGAGAGATCAAAGGTGCCTCACGCAAAGCCATTATGCTTAAACCACTCCTTAATTCTGCACATTTAACCTTAGAAGGAAGGGTCAACAGCGATAAAAAGGTAAAAGTTGATAGTATAAAACAGCTTTCTAAAGGTATTAGCATATTTGATTTTATTTCTGTAAGTAGGTTTGTTTCTTCTATTATTAAAATGTACTGACGCTTGCATTTATTGGATTATCCCTCACGTATTTGAACTCCTTAGAAATGCAGACCGGACGTCCGCAGTCCTTCAACTTCATTCAAGTCTACATCTGTCAATGTCATGTCTGCCGTACCTTACCCCAAAAATCTCAAGGTCTGTCCACGTCTGCGACAAACCCTTTTATCTGACCACCTCGCCCTTTCTAGTTTTACCGGTTCTCGTGTGTCAAAGACGAGAACATGATTCATGGCTGTTTAGTCATGTTACTGGCCAGTCTACCAGTCGTTATTGCTAATATTAGAATGGCTAAATATAGGAAACTAGCCCGCTGCAGTTCCGGAATGGTTGTTATGGAACTGTTTTGACAGTTTAAGTAACCGAAAGGATTAGTTGTTTTTTTTTTTTTTAAAGACACGTTTTAATTTAGAATAATATTTTTAGTTTACTGAGTGATACTATCACTATTCGTAAAGAATTCAAAAGAAATGACGCCGACAGTCGACAGTATAGGGAGAAATTCATTGTGAATATTGTGATGGATATCGTAAATGTCAATCACAACTTGTCAACCGTTCCGCAACAAAGTGGTTACAAAAGAGATTCCGAAACGGAATATTAACTAATTGAAACATTCCGAAATGTATTAAGAAGTAGCCACTGTAGATAAAACTGCAAAGTAAGTAATTAACAATCTATCAATTTGCATAAAAATGAGCCAACATTGAATGTTGTTGAAGTTGTAATGAAAGCAACAGTTGCAAGATGTTATATTTTTAGATCTACTCGTGTAAAGCTCTTTATTATAAAAATCGAAACATCTTGTCATAAGAATGTCACAACAATCTTTCAAAGATTTTGGTGGTAAAGAATCTTACCAACAAAATCATGAAGATTTTAAAAATAATCGTCCACTTTCCTGTCCGGACTTGTTTTGAGAGTTGTTGACTCATCCGGAACCTTCCGTCAACCGTGGGTGGACCCTTTTGGGATGAACATATTTTTGTTTTGGTCTCATTTTGAATTAAAATGTCGTTAGGTTAATGGCCTATCCTGAGTGTGTATTGAGTTATAATTAAGGCTTGTGCAGACCAGCGCGACTTGTCGCGACAATACAATTTCTAAGAAAACTTCACAGTATAACAATAACCGGTGTCGCGTCGCGCGACACGTCGCGCTGGTCTGCACAAGCCTTAAATCGGTAATTTGTTACGGGCAAAATTATATTGAAATAAGTTTGTTCGAGATCCATAACGGGTTTTTTTCTCGATGCGTAGAATATCAATACAATGGATAAAATGACAATACTATGCCTAAAGAACTAAATCGGGATCTTTGATGGTCACATTGTTTGCGTGCTACCAAGACACAACGAACATTTAGCCTGAATCAGCCTGATGGAAAAGTTCTATACCAACAATAAAATCTAAATGAATTTAGGTTAGTCTAAATCTAACACTTTTTCTCTTTAAACTAGTTAGTTTGCTCTAAATACTTTTCTAAACAAAGTATCTGTCTGCCAAACAAATTGGTTCTTCATGTTGAGTCGGAATTTTTCAGGCGAGTGGTTTGACCTGAACTGTGCATTTCAGACTGACCTAGATACGGTCAAAACTTTTTGCGTTTGGTCACGATTTGCCGTTTCTATTAAATACTCGTTCGTGTTCGTAGTCTATGGATTTTATTTCCGATTTTTGATTTCATAAATGGAATCTGGAATTCGAACGATGGAATTCCATTTTTTTTTTTATTGCTATTTATTGTAAGCGTCGATAATTTTTTTTAATTATTTAAGGGTCCTCGATAACCATTCTTCTTTTTGTAAACAAAACACAATATTAGTTGAAACAAAACTCCCAAGAGCGTTTTTAATACCGGTATTTTTGTTTCGGGTATTTTGTTTTTCAATAGAACGTTGAATCCGTTTCGTTGTTTAAATAAAATATAAAAAATTGGGAGCCTTTGATGCTTTTTCTAGTTTTTACAAAATGCTTTCATTTTTAACTCCTTCAGATGTTGGTTTTGAAGTCCATCATCAGAGCCATAGACATAAATATGTCTAGATGACAGTCAAAGCTGTGAACTAGTCGAAAAAAATACCGTCCAACTATTAGCCGCACACTAAAAAGCACGAGACGACATGGCACGAGTGTAAGAACTACACCCTAATTGCATAACATACGATCAATATGATCTGAATAATTTTTGAAGGTTATTGCTAATTCATTGTTTCATATGTTCGAAAAATTTGTGTGATCAACAACGTAAATAACGCAATGAATGTTGTTAAACGGTCAAAAGAAACAGATTGTGATTAATCGTGTGTTACGCACTTAGGCTTCTGGTTTTTAGTTATTTTGCAGCGCGACACTCTATAGAAGTTGACATATAAATAATCAAAATCAGAGCAATAAAACTATAATTATATTTTCAATTGTTAGATCTTAGTTATCATATTCTATCAGAATGTGCAGGCACAATATAATTACACGTATCTGAGAAAGCTTTAAGTATATTAGCCAATCATAGGTAGTTGTGAAACAACACTGATGATTCACGTTCAGTAACATGATTTATTCCTTGGCTAGCATATTTGTTTATTACATTATCAATCGACCTATTTTCTCTATTACGCGCCGATACAATATCTTTTAGATAGTTTGATATGATTCATAATATTGTTATTAGGACATTCATAGAGATAAGATTAGGTACAGTACGTTCATTATAACTTGACCCGTGACGCGATTGGCAGCATTGAATTTTGCAGTCGTGTGATTGGTAGTACTGTTCTATCAGTTGCCATTTTGAACCCTATCAGTATTGGAACTAAATCTGGAAAATTCAGTGCTACGAATCGCGTCTCACGTCAAGTTAAGTATAATGAACGCACTGCACTTGAGCTTTTTCAGTATCTTCTTAATTATTCCGTAGTACCAGTGGTTATAAAATCTGGGCACCGATTTATAATAAATTGAAAGTGACTGAAATAGCTGATTTGAGGCTCTTTTCGATCTTCTGCCGAAGGTCGAAAGTCGGAAGAGGGAAAAAGAAAATCGGTCGGAAGTCGGTGTGCCGACCCGCGGTTTCAGGGACAAAATAAATAACCTAAATGATTGGAAAATGTTGTGACGAAAGTTTTGCGATTTGATGTGGACGGCTATAGGAATAGGGGAAAAGCAAAGAAACGATGGATGGACTGTGACAGATGTTATATGGGTAGAAAGGGGGTGACTACTTAGAATACTGATTACTGCTCTATTAAGAGCAGTATGGAAGAAGCCATGTTGTGCCGACCCCTAATAAGTTGAGAGGGAAAAAGAATGATGAGGTAGTTCTATTTCTTCTCAGCACCTATTCTTAGTAGACTGACTAGACTATCTAATGGACCGATTAAGTTAAAATTTGGTACATTTATGTATTTCTGTGACCCAAACACGGACGTGTAACGTTAATAAATGAATTTTGAATATGGGGGTCACTTTTTTAGGTGTAGGATCTAGGTAGGTAAGTAGGTACCTACCTGGTTTATTGAAAGAGTACCTGTGCGACTGACCTCTGGTCTGGTGAAAATAGAGAATGGTTATTTAATAGTATAGAACTTTCCTATACTATTAAATAACCATTCTCTATTTTCACCAGACCAGATAATAAACCATGTATAGTACATACTAATTCTAGGCTGCCATGATATTAAGTACATACTAATATACATACTCTCGTTGTGAAATAATACGTGTCGATGACAAAAATCCCTCATAATCATACATGGATACATGGATATCGTACATGGATGAAACTAACTTTATATTACAGAGAATTTTAATAGTGTATGAAATAAAACCTTAAATGATCGACATCTTAATTTTTTTTTTTTTTTTTTTTAAACATCTAATTTGGAAATTAATCCAATTCGCGGTTGTTTTCCTTTCGCTTGTTTTCTCAATTTTGTTTTCAATCTCTCAAATCAAAATGATAAAAGGCGGTCATCGTCCTCTTTCACCATCATTATTGAATTACTATCATGTCGCTAACACCAGAAGAATGTACTTACACGTATCGTCACTAGGTTAGGAGAAGGCAAAAGTCAGCGAAGTACAGCAAGAACAATAGGTGTGTCACTTTCTACAGTGCAGCGAGTCGTCCAACGTTTCCGAGAAACTGGGCAGAACATAAGAAGACCAGGAACCGGTAGAACGAGGTGGCTACGGCTTGACATGATCGATTTATTGTTCGATCATTCTCCAAAATCGGCACCTCACGGCAGTTGAAGTAACAAATTAACCTTCGGGAGACCCGTAGAAACTCCTTGAAGCTATTTTGACCCCACATAGACACGCGTATGGTCCAAAACTTGAAAGGGAACATCGGTTAGCAAGATTATGTTACGCCCGCGAACACGCACAATGGGGAGACGAAGACTTGACAAGAGTAATGATTTCTGACGAATCCAGATTTATGCTGTATGCACATGAAGGGTGGCGAAGAGTCTACCGACGGCCAGGGGTACGTTTTATTCCAGCTTGTTTTAAAGAAAAAGTGCCGTTCGGCGGGGGATCTGTTATGGTTTGGGCTGGAATCTCTTCAGAGAGTCGCACAGAGTTACTGCTTATAGAAAATGGTACGCTAACTAGTGCAAGATATTATGTGTAGCAAATTCTTAATGAGCATGTCGGCCCATATTTAATTAATATGGGTAAAAATTCAATACTCATGCATGACAACGCCAGGCCACATGCAGCTCAAATTGAGTCCGAGTCCAATTGAACACGCTTAGGACGAGCTAGGGAGTTGTGTAAGAAATCGAAACCCCGCCCCAGGTAAACTTCCAGGTAGACCTGAAATATGCGTTAGTGGAAGAATGGACCAGTATTCCGCAACATCGCATAAGAAACTTGATAAACAGCATGGCCTGGCAGCTTTGAGAAGAGCCCGTGGAGGCAATACAAAGTACCTATTAATTTTGTTTTAAAGTTCGTTTTTGTGTTGTATGTGAAAAGTTATTGATATTTTGTTTTTTAATGTAATTTTGACAATTAAACTAATAATGTTTCCAACATTTGGTGTTTTTTATTAACTGGTAAATTATCTACATTAAACCGTTTCATTCATGCCGCTAGCTCTATTATTTTAAGAGTAATTTTAGTTTTCGTGCTGACCCGTATTCTTTGTCTGCGAGTAGATATACGAGTATATCCAAATATTTATATTTTTAACCGACTTCCAAAAAGAGGAGGTTGTCAATTAGATTGTTTATATATATATATTCTTTTATGTATGTTCGGGCATAACTCCGTCATTTATAGACGGATTTGCAAAATTCTTTTTTGTTTGAAAGGGTATACTTCCGAGATGGTCCCATTGTCATTAGGCCAAGATCTGATGGTGAGATCCTGGAGCAATCGTGGGAACTCCTCAAATATTATAGGCACACCTATAGCGATTTGGGTATTTTTTATAATAACACGTGTAGTTGCTCTTGGAAAGCACCATTTGGTGAAGTGGAACTGATGATGAAGACTACAGATGGCCACCGGAACTACTCAATAATAAGTATTTCACGGGTTGCGATTCGATTACATTAATATGAATACCAAACAATTCATGCTAGTCACAATGTATATGAACAAGTGGAGCTGATGGTGAAGTACCAGGAGAACTCCACAACCATTAACGTCCCTGCTTCGGGAAAAGCAATATTTTGTAAACGGTGATGAGTAGTCAACATTAGGCTATTGTAACTTAGATACATTACTAACTGACCCACTAAAAAGCGAAAAATAAAAACTTTTTTACAAAAAAAAAAAAACAACCGACTTCCAAAAAAACTCTACATAGTGAAAAATAACTTAAATTTCGGAAGTCGGTGGCAAATAACGAAAATACAAACTCAAAGACACCTACTTTTTTTTTAAATTTGTTTTTGCTTTGTTTTTTAATAGTATGGGACACGCTAAAATCGGTAGGTTATACCTACTTAGGAGCTTGAAATTAAGTAAAATTGGTTTACTATCAATACCAATTAATAGGTAAGTAGGTACTTACCTATATTAGAAGCAATTTATTTTATGAACAACAATAAATACCTACGTAAACGTTTAACCGATGCTAGCTAGGCATGTAATTTAATAGGTCATAAAATGCGTGAGAGTGGGTGGTTGTGTTATTATGTGACCTAACTGGTTTTTCCCAAAGAAAACGTTGGAATCAAAAGGTAAACACAATTCCATTGATGCATTACCTCTAGGGAATGCAATCCCGCAAGATAATTTCAATCACGGTATTTATGTGACTGACCTTTCTTAATCCCGCGGGATCCAGGTATTTGCGGGATCCCGCGAGTGGACGTAGATTTCTCAAAATAATCACAACAAAGACCTCATTTTTTGGATTTAAACAAGCTTTTTGGTACCTACATATTTTTTTCTCTCTATTAATATTTTTAGAAATTTCACAATTAAACACATCTCAAGAGAACCGAGAAAATTAAACATTATTTTGAAAATAACTGCGCAATATAGTTTTATTTGTTCGTCGGCTAAACGGCTCCTAACCTTACACACTAGGTAGCCAGCAGCAGAAAACAGCTTCAGGACTGTTTTTTTTGTCTAGTGTTCGCAAGCGTTACTGCTGAGCATGAGGTCCCAAGTCGTAGGAATTTCTCAGTAGCAGTCCGGAGTCTGGATTTCTGCCCGGTCGGTGGCAATAGGCTTGCCCCCTATTACGTGGGACATATACATGACTGGCGAAATGTAGGTGTACCTACTATAGGCATATCTTTGCCCAACGCTTCGAGAAAACAAGATTTGATGTTTAAAGTAAGTACCTATGTGCCTTTCCAAATGACTCGAAATAATTAATCTCCTTCTTTATCAAAACGCACGATATAACACGATAAACTCCGTTTCTCCGTATTCCCGCCAGTCCCGCGGGATCTCGCTCAATTTTGAAAGAAAGAAAGAAAATAAACTTATTTGACTCAGGTTAAGGAACACAATATTCACACAAAAACAAAACAAAAAACAGACAAAATAATGATTATATTTTAACTTAAAATAACATTGTGTGCCTCACGGCTGCGCCAAATGGGCCCTCAATTTTCGATCGGGATTAGTTCCGCTTATTGCACGCGAGATCCCGGTATTTCGGGATCCGGGAATACCGGTACCTATTGCATTCCCTATATTTACACCCATAGAAATATAAATAACTGAAATAATTATTTCTTATATCTATGCTTACACCTTTGATACATACGTACTTACCTACATTTTAATTATTCTGAAACTTGAAAGGAGCGTTTTAAACTTCGCAATGAAGTGCTTTGTTTCACAAATATATTTCAGTAAGTAGGTTTCTACCTAACTTACGTCTAAGTAAGTATATACCTACCTACCTACACAAGTAAGTATAGTAAAATGCGCTTTCTTCGTTTGCACAAAGTGGTTCACACAAAACCAGGCGAGGACTTACATATACACGCGCAGGAAAATCAATAACAGCGCACAACAGACAACAGCTGATCACGACAAAATATAACAAACGTATTGGATAAGTTGTAGCAACACTCACCACGACTTCTGCTGACTATCATCAGGGTTATTAAAGTTAGTTATAGCGGCATATCTGCAATACAAAATAGCAATTTTCAACAATCACAATAACACTACAAAAGTCAAGCATATTTATCATTTTTAGCGCACTAATGTTAGGTAAATTAATGAACTAAATGGCCCGTGTTATTTTGTTGCGTTCAACTATATGCGAACAAAGGACTGTGCTTATTTTGCAACGCAACTCACCTTTGTGCGGTGCACTCCAGCACTTTCTTCTTTTCCCATCCTTCTTGAGTTTTCACCCATTCTTCTCCTGGTGACCGCCAGTCTTTTGAAATAAAAGGCATTTTATAACACAAAACACAACAAAGTTTAACGCGATTCAAGTGCGCAGCCAACGAGTCGCACAAGTAAACGTCTGCAACGCGAGACGGGATTTGACGATTTTGACACGAGAAGTGCTAGGTTGCGAGTTCGAGCCGATGCAAATGCATTAGAGCGACAGAGAAGTCTTGTTTAGAAAAGGATGGATGCGCGCATGGCTTTTGTTTTGTTGATTTTATCGAAGCCGTCAAGAACAGCTGTTTTTGTTTTGCATAAATAAAGAACGAAAGACATTATTTCTTTGTGGTAGAAGTGCCATTAATATTTGGTATAATTCGTGCATTTTTGTAAATCAAGTTTGAAAATTAATAATTTACGTTCAAAATAATAAAAAAATCCTTTTATTTTGTTCAAAAAGAGTGGCATGACGAGACGCTTAAAATTCAACTTTTCCTATCCCTGGAATGTTAAACTAGAATCATTCAGTCATTCATTACATAACATTTCGTTATTTATCTGTAGTCAAATAACCATTCGTTCTCTGAAAGTTTCTAACTGCGTTTTGAGGTTATATTTGTCGAGAATTTGTGTTTTCGTAATGGGAGACTCCGATGCAAGTTTCAAGCCAAAAATCAACAGTACTGCTCAAGATCCAGTACTAAAACAGGCTGAAATAGCTTACATGAAGTTGATAGAGCAGAAAAACCGTGAACGAGTAAATAGGTTGCATCAGATTTCCAAAAAAAATAGAATCACCGGATTAGCAATTGGGACTGGTGTACTCAGTGTTTACTTGTACTCGATATTCGCCGTGAAACAAGAAACCTTCCTCGACGACTTTGAGGAACCTGTCAAAGTGCAGCAGCAGTAATATGGCGGCGGCGAAGAAAGCTTTACAGATAAGATTACCTCCTCTACCAAGTATTAAAGATGTTATTCGACTGTACAAATTACGTGCTCTTCGGGAACTGTCTCAGAACTTCCTCATGGAACCGCGTTTGTTAGAAAAAATAGTGAACGCTGCTGGTAATATAGAAAAACACGTCGTCTGCGAAGTTGGACCTGGCCCCGGCGGAATAACAAGGTCAATAATCCAAAGAGCTCCAAGAAAGTTAATCCTGATCGAAAAAGATCGACGTTTTGTGCCATCATTGGAACTTTTAGCTGATGCATGTAGAGATAAAGTTGATGTAGACATCATAACTGGTGATATTTTAAAGACTGACATTGGTCAGTTCATTCCTAAAGATGTGAAGACAGATTGGCTTGACTCACCTCCACCAGTTCATTTAATTGGCAACTTGCCTTTTAGTGTGTCTACTATACTGATAATACGCTGGCTAGAGATGATATCTAAGCAAGAAGGTCCATGGGCTTTTGGCAGAACTAGAATGACGTTGACATTTCAAAAAGAAGTTGCTGAAAGGATGGCAGCAAGAATTCTTAGCAGTCAGAGATGCCGGCTATCTGTGATGTGCCAGAACTGGTGCACAGTGAAATATAAGTTTGACATTTCAGGGGGAGCATTTCTTCCAAAACCAGATGTTGATGTTGGAGTAGTGACCTTAACACCTTTGAAACACCCTATAATACAGCATCCTTTCAAAATGATTGAGAAAGTTGTTCGGCAGATATTTTCTATGAGACAAAAGTATTCAATTAGAGGTGCTCAAACTTTGTTTCCTGAAGATGTAAGAGATGAAATGGCATTGAGAATGTACAAGATGGCTGACATTGATCCTGTTACCAGACCGTTTCAGATTGCTAACATGGAATTTGCCAGAATAGTTCATGCATATAGTGAAATTATTAAGCAGTATCCTGAATTTGAGCACTACGACTACAGGGCTAAAAAAGTGACAAAAGTGGTAGAGGATGAAGTTTAAGTTATACCTAGATGGTTTAGATGTATATATTAGTTATGTTTCAATAAATAATTTTTGAGTGAAGCAGTTTATTAATTAGTCTAAAGTTACATTACATTAACACTAAATTATAGTTTAAACAACATTGTCAAGCATCAGAAGTCTTCTCCTCCATCAGAAGTCTTCTTCTCCATCAGCTCCATCTTTCTCTTTAGCTCTTCAAGGCGTTTCTTTTTCTTCAGCACTTTATTATGTCTTATGGACTTTAGATGAATGGCATACACATTATCCCCTATGAATATTCTGTTGCACACATCACAGTGGTTGTGTGAATTTCCATCAACACCCCTTTTCATTTCATCGATTTCTGTTGTTAATGGTTCAATGTCACATGGAGTTTCGTTCAGGTAACTTTCTAAAATGTGTATAGCTTTGTTTTTAACTTCATCATCCCATTTTGAAACATCTGTAGTATCAAGTTCATAGATAGGTGGTACCTGAAAATAAAATGTTTTTTAGCGCCATCTATTGTTTGAATATTTAAAACATTTAACGAGTTATGTTACTTTTCAATAGTTCATCTATTCGACAGTAGATGTCTCTGTTTAGTTTCCTTCATTGTAGTTTTGCTACTTGACACGAGATGACTCTATTAAAACATGTTTTTTAAGAGCGCAAGCAACTTTAATAAATAGCCAAAAACGTATTGAAATGGAATTATGACAGTACTGTACTGTACTGCCTGACTAAAAATATAAATATTTCGACGTACACAATTCTGTTTATTCAAATACCTATGCAATTACCTAGTACCTACATGTAAAAAATAATGTTTTTTCATGTGAACGTTTATTACAAACGAAACATAAAAAAAAAATATCACTTATTTGATCTATCGACTGTTACACGACACGAATAATGATGGTACTTTTTATGTCCTGTGTGGTTTTTTTCTATTACCAACGTACAGTCGTACAACGCTGTTATTATAAAAGTCCTACAATACGTTGTTGTAGGTATTTGACATTTAATTAAAACCTGCTTACTTCTCTTGTAGGATGTTCTAAGAATCTTCCTCTAATCATCTTGTTTTGCCGGCGGGCATACCTTCTGGTGCCCATTTTCATGTTTTCTATGCTTTCATTGAGCAATTTTTTTCCTGAACTACTGTTTTTTTCCTCATCGGATAACATTAAATACTCATGAAATTCTTTAAAGCCGAGAGTTTGGAAGACGCCTTTGGTGTAGTCCGGTGGCCTGGAAAATGATAATAAATAGGATAATGTATGAAATAAATTATTAATGTTACACGGGGTACGGACCGCCAAGGGTCTTTTACCCGTCGATGATAAAAGCTTGAATATGCGACTGTGGAACACAGAAGTGAATAATTAAACAAGATACGAATGTTTTTTGACCTCAACTTGGTTATGATTATGAAACATAAGAAGTTAAGAGCACTGAGCAGGCAAGTACCTACCCAAGTTGAACTTCTTAAGCAAATTGATTTTGAGTAAGTATGCTCGGTAATACGGAAAGCCGATTATAGGCTCGTGCAGACCAGCGCGACTTGTCGGGCGACGCGACTCAAACAATGCAATTACTAAGAAAACTGTACGGTATAACAATAACCGGCGTCGCGTCGCGCGACAAGTCGCGCTGGTCTGCACAAGCCTTAAGGAAGCCAGAAGCAAAGATTATGATTTTAAGTTATAGCGAATTATCTAAACATGACACACACACATATTACATCACATCACACACACATCACATTTATTCTTTCTTTCTTTATTTTCTTTCTTATCTTTCTTTCTTTCTAAACATGTATTGAACAACCTGTCGAGGTAGATATTTCAGGATTTGTTTAAAAACTGTTATGTATTAAAGATAAATCGTTCAGGGTCAGTCCGGTGCCGGATTAGCTTTAGATAAGTATTTGCCAACATAAAACGATGCAAAGATATTGGGTTTATCTTTTCGATACATGTATATCTTTCAGGGAAGTGGAACTCACGCGGTTTATTTACTTGTGGGGTGTTCGACGTTTGTTTTATTGTAGTAGTAAATATATGTACCTAGTTACACCACGGCTTCGTAGGATCATTTAAATTCGGAAACTTTTAGCTGTGTTGTTATTGGCAATGGAAAGAGACTGTAGGTATCGGATGCTCGTCAAATCAGTTGTTAAAGTCGGTTGCCATGTAGTCCCATGAACTCATGCTAATCTTAGGATGAACTGTATCTTTCCTTGTATGGTAACGTTAGAGAAAGCTTATGGCAATTATGTAGCTCCTCTACTAATGGCATTCCGAGATAATGCTCATGTTCATGTTGTTGTTGTTGTGATTCTTGCGTTGCACTGGTTCATAGTTTTTCATTGTCTCAAATACGGGTATGTCTAGGAGGTAAGTACTTAGATATTAATCAGTTTAGTTACGTGCTAGTGAAGTGTTTTTTGTAAATATAATCGAGCAGCTAATATTCAAAACACTGCACGAAGCTGTCTAACAATATACTAAAACAACTGATTGAGATATAAATAACCAACTAGATATCGATAGCAATAAAGACGCTCAATGCAGATGATGCACGACTAACGTATTTTGCATGAAACGTCAATAAATTATTCACAGACAACGTAGAAACCCCGAACATTTAAAAATGGAATATGAATGTTTGCGCGCCATTTCGTGGCGGAGTTTTTGTCGATGGTATAATTATTTAGCGAGCGATCAGCGGTTACGTAACGTTTGTTAGGTATCGTTCGTTCACCTCAGGCTCGTTCGCTTCACACTGACGTTTAACCTTCAAAAGTTATTCAATTTATTTCCTATATTTTGATATTTTTATCGTACACGTGTGTTTTAGTCACGTGTTCGTATATTCTCTATTTTTGGAAGCCTTTTTTTTTTTTTTTTTTGGATGGGAAATCATCAAATGACTTCTCCCGCTCTGGGCAGAGCGAGAGGGTGTGTCAGACTTTTACTGACTAAAACCCACCCGTGTTCCTTCCGTTGCCTGTGTGCCGGGGCCGCGTTATCCCTTTCGGACAAACCCGCAACCCCAGCAGGCATTGGTCTTTCGACCCCGTCGGTTGGTGCTGACATCTCTTTGAGGCGCGCGTGGAACACAACGCGCCGTCGACACGGGCCTGGTCCTTATCGGACGGCGAGCTGCCCATTGCTCACCGTCCGCAAGCCCGCGCCTACGGTGGCCGGAAGTCGGCTCTGGACTCCATTTTTGGAAGCCTAAGTATACATATTGTGAGATCGATATGCGGACAGGTTTGAATTTTTAAGACGTAATTTGGTAATTTGGGCATATTGTAAACTTGCTTATACAGACTATGTTGATACGTAAGGAAGGATCGTAACAAGGCGTTCTGTAGTTTTTGCGTACCTACACCCCACGGGACAAAGTCATGAGTTTATGTACTACACTAACAAATTATAATAAGTCAAAGTAAATATAATATTTAATCGACTGTCAAAATATTTCGAACCAAATCAAAAAGCAATAATGTTGTTCGCACAACTTTATCCTTATTTTTCCACCTGTCGAAAGTTTTTAATAAAAATATTTGACTCTAATGGTACAGTATCGTGACACATCAATTGATTCTCAGAATAAATAATAAAAAGATGTTAAGGCTTAACGTGGGAACCATTCCAACGAATATATTCCATTTTATGATTATTGATAATTACCTAGTGCAGTTCACCTTGAAAGCTTTAGGAATTTCGTGATTGACAGAAAAGAGACTGATCTTAGCAAAGGGTCTTATAAAGGCATCTTCTTCATTCTTCTGCGGGTACTTGAGGACCTAGACAAAGTAATATTCTTTCTAAAAGCGATAACGTTGATGGAAAAGTCTAAAATGTATTGAATTGACATAAGCTACCGAAAAGCTAATGTCAAACTGTTGAATATAGTCCTCGCGCGACTGTTAGTCACCGCTTGAGGTATGTGAACGGTGAGACAGGGGAGGTAGACAAAAGCCAAGCTAACTCAGTCCGCCAATTTTGTCAATGGCACCCTCCCCGTGTCACGCTCACATACATCAGGCGGTGACCAGCAGTCGCGCACGGACTTTGAAAGACATTGTCACTTTTCTAGGCTCTCTTGAATAGACTAAGCCCGATGTTTATGTGCTGAAAATCAAATCTGCTGTGAAGAGCGGGCGTTTTTGGGGGACTGTCTTATGTAATTTTGACGTTCGAAAAGTGCTGATTCTCAGCCTCGTTTGAATAAATGACTTGAATTTTGCTTAGCTCAAAGTGGAACATGCAATGTCTAATAACAGCGACTGTAATCATAGTGCTGGTCATACTGTCATATTCTTGAGTTCTGGCGTAAAACCCAAGTTTTTCATCAGGACGAGTAGATTTACCTTTCCGGTTTTTAATCAATACGAGTGTATTAAACAATGGTACAGATTAATGGTATTGATAGGTACTACAATAATAGTGCCTGATAGTGATAAGATCAAAATCCGTTTATAAATTGCACGTTATCTTAGTTAACAAGACTAGTTGCAGTTAACAATACATTTATAGTCGTGATTGAGTTAATTAAACAAACCAGTACTTAATCAATTAAATTGTAGACAAGAATATTGGTGGTCCAACAAAGGGTTACTTGACGATATTGCAAATGTAATGTTGTAAGGTTACGTAGTTAAGTTAGTAATACAGTCTTGAAAATATGAACCTGTTATCTAATGAGAAACATATTTTCGTAAACGATTACGACTAATCTGTTCCTTTTTGACAGTTCAACAACATTCATTGCGGTATTTACGTTGTTGAGCAGAACATTTTTTCGAACGTCTGAAGCAATGGATTAGCAATCTGTTTCAAAACGATTCAGATTGTGATTGATCGTTTACGTAATTAGGGTACTGTTCATTTCTTTTGTCAAACAATTTCACTTTTTTGGTAAGAGAGTAGTGAAAGGTGTTAGGGTCGTCTTTTACTACTCTACTCCCAGTTACTGGGTTATGCAGGTCAGATAGGCACTCGCTCCATGTAAAATACTGGTATTCAGCTGCTTCCGGTAAGACTGGAAGCCGACCCCAACATAGTTGGGAAAAGGCTAGGCAGATTGATTGCAAAGATGGGTAATAAAGAGTGGGTGTTTCAGGGAAGTCTTCTTGTGTGCAAAGCTACAACACTACTTACTCTAACTTCTCTTTACTCTAAGTATAGTCCTAAATTGTCAATTCAATCTGCCTAGCCTGTCTGACCTCTACAACCCAGTTACTGGGTAACACAATACCCCTTGGTAAGACTGGTTGTCAGACTTTTGGGCTTCTGACGACCCGTAACGACTGTCAAAGATCCACGAATGACATCCGGGACCAACGGCTTAACGTGCTTTCTGAGGCACGGAGGTGTCTAGGTATGTAAAGACGGTCACCCATCCACGGACCAAGCCCGGCAAGCGTAGCTTAACCTGGTGGATCGACCCGTGCTGCTATTATTACTTAGCCACGAGCTCCTACACCTACACGAGTTATTACCCATCTTTCCACTCCCTCCAATTTTCTCAATCAGCAAGGAACTACAGCCCATGCTGCATAGCAACAAAACATTTGAAGAAGGGTCACTAACAGCTCCAGTGCCCTCATTCAGAGGGTAGGACCGCTGAAGTAGGGTAGAGGGTAGTTGTTAGTAGGGTGACGTATTACTTGCGCGTAATGAACCCACCGGCTAGATGAAGACTTATAAGTTTACCAGGAGGTACGAGATACTGGAAGTGATAGTTTGATTAATAAAAACTTTTTAGTTTCGGATTTAAATGTAAATAATGAGCGAATTATTATAGAATCCACCGATTAATTGCTGAAAAATGATAATAATATCAGCAGAATATTGTCCATCTGTAGGAAGCGCAAAGCCCGTTTCTTCAAAAGGTAGAGAACGTGATCTATAGTCTTGACAATTGTAAAGAAAGAAAAATTCGTTTATTGGCATTACAGCAGAAAAATAAACATAATAATTATAGCCAAAAGGACCTCAGCTGAGCATAATGTCAGATGGCAACATAAAGTGTACCACCTGACGCTGATTTTCAGCTGCAACCCACGAGTGCCATACGCTAGAATAATAAAGACAGGGAAGTGTGTGTCCGTTTTAATAAATTAACAGAATAAATCAAAGGTAAGTAGTAAAAGATAGGATAACATGAAAAGCAGTAAATTGACGATTCTGGACTACGTACCAAAATTTTTGCTCAAGATTGTTTCATTTACTTTACGTTAGTGGTGTCCAAGATTACCAAAGAAAACAATAATATAAGACATTCAATTAGTTAGCTTTTCAACCTGATATCCGTAGTCCTACCAATACAAAACTGTATAAGATTGAAACTTTAGATTTATTTCCGTGTTTCTATCGATTGTCATGTAAAATGAAAGAACTGCTAGCTGGTAACGTGTCTTCTCATGCTATACAAAAGGGTCATGTGGGTGTGGTTTGCGGATAGAGGTATAGGTACCTGGTTTATGCACAATTTTGATCTATCACCCCGTAATACTGGCTTGTTGGGTTAAGGGTTCGCTGTCAATGAATTTTAATATAGTAAGAGCACATGAACGTGTAGAATAGCAGAGCTTTTCATCCGTCTTAAGCTCGATCCTCGAAGATTAGAGCAATAATATAATAATGTTCCCAATGCTGGGACACAGGTCTCCTCTTTGTGAGATCCCGAGCGATCCGGTGAGCCATCAACCACGCGGGCTCAGTGCGGGTTGGTAGATGTCACATGTGTTCGAATTTTTAGTTCTAGGACATGCCGGTTTCCTCACGATGTTTTCCTTCACCGTTTTGAGAGCAGTGGTGATGAAATTATTTACACAAAGTAAAGCGCATGTCGGGTTTCGAACCTACGACTTACAGCTCGTAAGTAGCGGCCGTTACTACATGGCGACCACTGCTTTTAATAATAATAATCCCCAATATAATATAATATCCTAATATTCGAATAATTATCCTAACATCCGATACTAGTCTCTTAGTTCGAGTTGGTATGTTGTTGTTGGTTTGTTGCTGTTGTTGTTGTATTTCTAAGATAATATTTACATAATATAAAAGCTAACAGTCTTAAAATAATAATATTTATTTATCATAAGCCCACCAACAGCACAGTCACTTACAATTCAAATTAAATAACATCTAAAATTAACATTTCAGTAACCATGCAAATGACAGGTATGCATGACAGAGACTAATATAAAATGTGTCTAGTAGACATAAATCTACAACACTACAAAACAAACCAATTTGCGCTAGATAGACGGGCACTCATCACACGAAGCGAAAGTATGGAGAAATTATCAATAGTGTAGGTAATCCGTCAAATTGGATAAGACATGTGGATGTCATTGCATGTACATAAAAAACTGAAGGGAAATAATCATGGAACATCAAAAAATTCGTCCGCATTGCTGTCAACAGAAAAAGTGCCCAAAAGGCAAGTCAAAGTCAAACAATTTATTTCAATTAGGCACATAAAAGGCACTTATGAACGTCAAGTTTACAAAAAATAGAATTGATTCTAGTCGCCCCTTCCAAAAGGTAGTTTTCGTATGGAGAAGAATGGGCAAGAAACTCCACCGTTACTCTTTTAAAATGTTTTTACTATTTTTGTATACGTTAATTATATAATTATAAGTGAAGCTGTGTGAGGCTGACAGCATTGCCACGTTGTATGGCGATTCTGATTCTTTGGCCAAAAAATAAGCCAGCTCTCAGTTGGTACTGGTTTGTGATTGTAGCTAGGTAATAGTAAACCAGCCCTGTTTACCAAGCTAAACTTTGAAACCAAAAATAGAACTATCTTTTGCCTAAATGTGTGCGTTTAACTCTTTTCATTGGTTTCTCGTTTTAACAGCTAGTGTTGTATTATTGTATTGCATATTGACTGTCTAAGATGGACTTCGTCTCCGGGCTAAGGTCCTATGAAGGGGTAGCAAGTAGGCTCACATCCCATCGCTTAGTTGGTTGGTGTTCACTGTTTGCTACCGCCCGCGCTTACGCAGCGTCCCTCTCATTAACTTGTCTTGATACTTGCAATTAAAATACCTAATTATCCATAAGTTTCTAAAAGCCTATTAATATTAATTTGCTTAAACCTCATGTCAAAGATTTTTGTGTCGATCAGCTTTTCAGAAACCGAATTTATGTCTACTTACTCCTAATAACTCCAAAGCATGAATTAATGAAAAAGAAAAAGAAGTAGACTTGACTCTATGAAGGGTCTACTTCTTCTTTTTCACTACCGACCTCCCTGTACCTTCTCTGAGGTCTAATAGTAAGACCACCTGTCTTAGACCTCGCGGTCTTGTCTTAGACTTAGAGGTCCCGCCACCTGTCTAAGACTTAGAGGTCTCGGGCTCGCTTCCCAATGGGAGCAAAATTTTCTGCTCGGTTTGGTTGGTGATAAGGCTTATTCTATCTCCGCATGGCTGGCTACCACCATCTTATCTAAGTCTATCGCCATAACAACAGCATTGTTGTGTTTCGGCAGTTAGAGGTAAGATAGCCAGTTCCTCTGTGGTTGAGGATTTCGTGTGAAGCTCGCTTCCACCTTCGACCTGATCATCACTTACTATCAGGTGAGATGAAGGCCAAGATCTTGCATGTTGTGGTTAAAAAAAAATCTATAGAAAAAGGTAGAGTGTAACCAGAAACAACTTTCACTTTTGAAAATCAGAAAAACGAAAGGTCCGTTCATTGGTCCCGGAAGATTGGATATCAATTACACACTGCGTTAAAAACGAATCAATCAGAAATACTAAGGTTTTTGTTCCATGGATTTTCAATTTAATAAAAAGCTAATCAATCATGGAAGTAGGTTAGATGATAGATGCAGTTATAGCTGTTTCTAGATTATTGATTACTTATTACAGTTACTAGGCGCTATGTTGTTGTTATAACAGACTGTGAACGGAATGATCTGTGAAACGTTGTGCCTTTTTAGCAAAAAATTAAACCTACAGGCATGTAGTCAAGAGTAGCTGCAAAAATGCTTGTATGGTTGTTAATGTGTCTCACAAGACTATTTCAGTAAAAGGCCTTATTTTTAATTCCTGAGAGAGAAAAGCAATTTACGACGAATTTCAACGATGAAACTGAACACCTAAAACCGCTTTCAAGGGCCAATATTCTCCAACATTGATGACACACACCCTTGATTGGTAACAGTTTTAATGGGTTCCAAATGTAAACAGAATAATCTAAGTTATAGGGTTTTTTAGGGTTTTTTTATAGGGTTTGCACCTGGCAATTTTTTTAAGACAGAATTTCCCCTCGTTGAATGCAAAGTACCAAACAATGGGATCGTTGTAAAATAGGCTCGGCCATGTAACACGACCCTGTGCGTAGTACGCGACCGCAGCACCGCACAGTCGGCACAGCAGATGACACTCAGGACATTGCCCGCGAACGCCATATTTGTTTTTGTACAACTTTTTTTTTAATACCATAGACTTTTTTACCGCGGAGGTGCGTTGGTATTTTTGTAACTGTAAAGAAGTTGGCAACTCGGACAGTTTTATTTTTGGAGTGCAGTTAGCATTTTGACTAAAATATTTTAAGTATTAAGAATTAGTTTAGCTCTGCTGATCTGTTGTGTATGGAACTAAAAGAAAATTGAAACTATAATTCTGGGATTTTAGCAAGTATTCGTTCCCGCCTGCCTGTTTAGAACTTGGGACAGTCTTGTTGATCTAGTGGTCGCAACCGCTACTGTTGAGCATGAGGTCTTGGGTTCGATGCCCAGGTAGGGTAAAGTGTTATTGGGTTTTTCCGTGAGGAATTTCTCAGTAGCTGGCTGGAGTCTGGATTTGTTCCCGGTTGATGGCAATAGGCTCGTCCCCTATTACATGGGACTTAAATATAACTGGCGAAATGTGGGTGTACTATAGGTACACTTCTGCCGAACCCCTCGGGGATTACAGTCGTGATGTGATGTTATGTTATGTGTTGCAGTGCCTGTAATGTTGCACCTCCATATCGTATCGCGATTGTATGAAGTTTTGGTACGGTTGGCTATTTATAGGCTAGAGTGAGGTGGGCCCGTTGTAGCCACATAGACACGCAAATGTCTTGAACTCTTGATCAAACAACTGATAAACTGTTAGTGGGCGTCGCGGCGGTTTTGCGGTTAGGGTTAGAATGGGTAAATGATTACTCGTTTCCCATAAAGATGAAAGATTGGTACAATGGAGAAGATACCACCAGGAAAGAGATATTCAACGAAAAAGGAAATTACTAATTAAATTGTTCGTACCTTTATTCAAATCATAACTGTAATTCATTGACAGTTGTATGAAATGTTTTTATCACGGAAAATTTACGTAGTGTGTCAATTTGATAAACAATTAATGTCCCTGACTGTATCTTATGCTGGAGTCATCATCATCATAATTTCAGCTAACAGACGTCCACTTCTGGACATAGGCCTCCCCCAAGCACCGCCACTTCAACCAGTTCTGTGCTTCTCGCATCCAGCGGATTCCTGCGGCCATCACAAGGTCATCGGTCCATCTTGTGGGAGGCTTTCCAACACTACGTCTTCACTGCTGGAGTAATATTTCAGAATATGAAAGTGAGAAATACTGTCATCTTTTAAATAAAATTGACCTCATTACTATTTCAGTTATCTATTTACCTTCCCTCTTTATTCTTTCCCACCATCCAATACAGACTCACTTTTCAGTTTAGGAGTCAAGTTCATTAAAGTCATTATCGAATACAAAGTTTTGAAAACCATTCAACCAGTCAAACGGCTATATAACTTATCAAACACATAATTACGCAAATAATACCGTGTCCAGTATATTTTGATATTTCAGAGTGGCCCCACTTTCTTTGGCAAACGTCAAATTTTGCATAAGATTTCAATTTAGTTCCGTATCTCGCCACGTGTCAGGTCATGCTGGTCACGTTCTCAAGAACAGTTTCCTGTCAATTTCGCGTTTCTTACTAACAAAATGTTTCGCTTAGCGCCATTTAATTTCACGGATAATTTGTGTGGATCGAATGCCCTTTGTTTTTTCGTAAATTAAGTATCGATCGACAGACTTCACTGTCTGATGGATCTGGCTTTTAAACAATAAGTTTTTTTTATGTTGGAATTTTTCCATAATTGAGACGTAGATTTTTTAGGTTTATAGAATTAAGCCTAGAATTCTTTCAAACATTTTCCTTAACCAACCGCTAGTCAGCATTTTCCAAGTTTTTTTTTTAAGTTTAAAATTCTTATTGGTAAGTTTATATCCAGCTGTTGACCCAGGACAACTGTACTTTGATGAGAGACCTTAAACTAAATCTACGTGCTTCCGTGGAGTTTGTTGCGCCAGTTCTTCTTCCCAGCACAAGCACTAGGAAGTGGTGAAGGGTGGGCGTTTTTGGGGACTGTGTTATATAATTTTGACGTTCGTAAAGTGCTGATTCTCAGCCTATTTTGAATAAATGACTTTTGAATTTGAATTTCCCTGACATTTGCTTACAAAAACTTGCAGTTCCTAAAATACATTAGATATAAGTAATAAGCTTTTACTCACTTTCCATCCTGTATCCTTTGCTTGTTGTGTTTATCGTGGAAGTCCAGTAGCTCCTGTATGAGTCCCTCTTCTATCATCGAGTCCACTCGAGCGTTCAGTCGTTCATCGTGTATGGCCTGTAACAAAAATAATTGCATATTAAACTTTTTTATTGGGTGCTACAGGCGAACGGCAGTGTCTTGCCTGGCGTGGAAGAGGAATGCACCGTATTGTAATTAATACAGTAGGTGTAGGAGGATTTCGCAAGGATTGTCGATCACCAGCATATGGTTGAGGAAGACTAGAATTAAGTCAGTAGGATTCTGACGTAACCATTCTCCAGCGATATGAAAAAACTAAGTATTTATCTGGTATATTGGTTGAAATTAAACTTTTATTTTTTCTACAACGACACCCACAGGTAATTCTAATAAAAGTTAGTAAAAGTTTCCTTTGAGATTAGAAGTCTGTAAAAGAAGGATGCATCTTACAGCAGAATATATCATTATAGCCACAAGGAAACCATATCCCCAGAATAACCACACAATCATCAAGTCAACAAAAATCCAGTTTTATCATATTACAATTGTAGGGGTGGCAGGTGCCCCGAATTCTGTTTGATTACCAGGACGAAGACCCCGGTCCCCCATGTAGCAACATTACCTAGGGAACGAAGGATTCCCGTGTGAACCGAATAAATCTGAATTCGCGACAGCAGATAAGATAAGGTGATAAATGTATGCATTGTAGTGCAATCAATACTTACGTTACGTCACTGGAAATGTACAGGCCCGGATGGAATGTTTTAAAATTGGCTCGTGTAAAGAACGTTAATATCGGTTTAAAAAAATAGTAGGTAAATTAAAGCTTGATTTACACGATGCGATTTAATAACAGTGTTTAGACGATGCAAGTCATTTGTTGCTTCAATTTTATTGTATAACACTGTCAAGAAACTTGCTTCATGTCAATGGAGCTTTTTCTGTTTCACGACTTTCCTATTAGTTCTAAATCCTACTAATATTATAAAAGCTAAAGTTTGTGAGCATGGATCCGATGGATGTTTGTTACGCTTTCACACAAAAACTACGAAACGGATTTGTATGAAATTTGGCACACAAATAGTTTATAACCTGGACATAGGATATTTTTATCCTGATATTCCCACGGGATCGAGGCTGATGCGGGTGAAACCGCGGGGCGTTGCTAGTAGTTCTAATATAATTATTATAATCTAACTGATTATTTAATACAAGTCTGTTCCATATCTGAACTAATCTGGTGGCGCCCAGATGTGGTAAGCCCCCGACTTGCTGAGTTTAGGAGGACGGGATGGGTTGTAAAATGTACATTACTGTTTGCCTGTTTTATAAATGAGGCCTATTGTTATTGTACTTTTAGCTACCCCATAATTCATGACATGACTGACTATGTATTTCTTAAAGTTAAAACACTCATCATTTCATTTCATATCAAGCGCAAAGTACCTACTAGGCGCCCATAGGACGCGCGAAAGTTTCATCCACAAACAGGTAAACACAATGAGACAACATCTTCCATGAAAACCTTTATGAAGCTGAGGAAGACTTGAAAAGATGTAATTTCCTTACCCTAAACTGTTTGGCAATCTAGACTTTATTGAAGCTGGGAAATCGGTTTAAGATTATAAGAGGTCCGTCGTCCGTGCGCGAATAAAATGCGGATGGCTGATCTTCTTGTGATTAGATTTGTGTTAGGTAAAACGTTTATAAAATTGATATATATGAGTCATAATCATCATTTCAGCCGAAGGACGTCCACTGCTAGACATAGGCCTCCCCCAAATGGGGGGGTTTGCCATAATCGCCACGCTTGGCAGGCGGGTTGGCGATCGCAGTATGGCGTTATAATGCATAGAGAACGCTGCTGCCCATTCTCTAGTAAGTCCGTTAGTCGCCTTTTACGACACCCACGGGAAGAAATGGGATGGTACCTACTATTCTTTACGTCCGGCACTACACGGAATCACCTGATATATGAATACTGGGAGGTGATTAATTGGTATTTGGTACTAAAGCACAAACCAGTGAAGCTTTGGTTTCATTCTTTGGTCATGTTCTATGGGCCGTCATGAAAGTCTGTCTGTAACAAGTATTTGACATGAAGGTGTCAAAAAACGCTGTGTATTTGGACAGCCGTAATCATGTGACCGTCCAACGCTTTTTTTGGAAACCGAAGCTTTTGGGCGTAATTATGTTAACAAGAGTTTTCAGAAATTTAAATTATAAGTCCCTATATTGTAACAGAGAATAAATATTCACGCCTCCCTTTTTTGATATTCGGATAGCTCATGACCTAAAGAGGTGCAAAAAAAAATATGAATAAAAATCTCGAATAGTTAACAAGTTAGGCAACAACGCGAAGTTCGTACGCTTATCCAGAAAGCTTTGTCTTTCGTACGCTTATCCGGAAAACTTCGTCCTTCGTACGCTTATCCAGAAAGCTTTGTCTTTCGTACGCTTATCCGGAAAACTTTGTCCTTCGTACGCTTATCCAGAAAGCTTTTTCTTTCGTACGCTTATCCAGATAGCTTTGTCTTTCGTAAGCTTATCCGGAAAACTTTGTCTTTCGTACGCTTATCCGGAATACTTTGTCTTTCGTATACTTAGATTAAACGCTTGATACTTATTCCCATACTTAAAGTCATGAATATGGTAATTACAATGATTAGATGACAGCACTCGATTAGTCGAAACATGGCTATTGTTGGTCGTTAACACGTTATAACGATCGCGTACGACTATCGATTATCGTGTGAGTCACGACTCGACAAAATTAGGCAGTTTTGCTTATGGTGTTGAATAACTGTTTGTTTGTATGTATGGAATGAATGGTAATTTTATACTGGTAATGAAAAATGTCCTTGTAAGTGAATAAAAATCTGCTCATGTAGCAAGATAACTGGCATCAGAGTTATGCTACAAGCAGCAATAGCGCAACGGATAACGCTCGGACTGGTGAGCGAAAGATTCGAGTTTGAATCCCATCCATTGCTCAGTTGACGTGATACCACGCCAAGCATAAGCATTAGCATAAGCATTTTTGTAGGAGGGGTTAAGAAAAAGAAATTGAAATTGCAATTTTGAATATACACACCATATACACTAAAGGCATAGACAAGTAACTGATGTTGCGTCGGGTGCAGACACGCGGACTACATATTTTTTAAGATATTTCATACATCTATTTTATTTTTTATTTAGGCATTATTTCTGTATCTATCTATCCGTGACATCACTGCGGGCCCTATCAGAATGCCAGCGCTGCGACATTGATTATTAAATGTCGCAGCATCATGCTGAGATAGGAGCCTTTTGGCCTTGCACAGGACTTTCAGTTTTTATTTTAACTTTACTGTTTTTATTTTAATTGTTTTTTTCTATTTCTGTTTCAATGAGTGTGTTTTAGTTTAATTTGAGATCTTGTTTCAATAAATACTTTTCCTTTGCTTCTTTCTTTTCTTTAATAAGGTTTAAAATACAGAAAATACATACCTAGGAAACAAGAGCATTTTAATCGAGAAATCTGAAAAATACGGGAAAAGTCATTTTGTTGTGCGATACATCGTGAAGGACAAACTAACGGGCAGAGCCTATATTTAACAAATACTATTCATAGTTTCCATGCGATGAATCATGAACACGCATTTGACGCATTGTATTTTCCGAATGCGTGCGGTGTGCCAGTAGGGCAGATAGGACGGCTATAAGCGGCTATATCACATAGCAGAATACAGTAACCTAGGTCCAGTTATAATATGAAAGTGGGTGTATATGAGTAGGTAATGAAGATACTCGTACATGCCAAGGATGAAGTATAAACAGAATACATTTATGGATGCTTAAAGTACCATGCCATTTCTTCCCGTGGGTGTCGTAAAAGGCGACTAAGGGACTCACTAGAGAATGGGCAGTAGCGTTCTCTACGCATTTTAACACCATACTGCGATCGCCAACCCGCCTGCCAAGCGTGGCGATTATGGCAAACCCATTCGGGGGAGGCCAGCAGTGGACGTCTTTCGGCTGAAATGATGATGATGATGAAAAGTGTCTATGAACTAAAAAGTTTGAAAGAACTGCATTTTTGCATCATCTCTCTAAAATGTTACAAATATATAGCTGCAGTTACCCCATAATTTTTTATGTACTACGAGAATAGAAGATTTCGCCAGTTATTAAATGAAAAGGCAGGCTAACTGAAATTTTATTTAGGTGATATTAAGCCATGAGCTTTGCCTACCATTATGCCCGGCAATCTAGCAAGACAGATTTTTAACCTCCGAAAATTTGGTGCTAGCAAATGAGTTCAGAACTCAAAACAATGAATGAGAATGATGTAAGAAAGATTTTCTTTTTTTTTTTCTACATATACGAAGCTCATTATTAAATACATGTAGTTTTCTTCAACAAACATATGAGATATGGCAAACGCTACTAAAAAAATACAAAATTGAATAACTTGAAAAATATTAAAGATAGAAAAAATACTTTTAAAGTTAATTTTCGATAATTTGTCATGAATATTCAGAAGAATACAGGCGGGCGTTGTGTTAACTGCTGTAAATATATTTTATTTTTATATAGATAAAACAAATTAATAAAAGTGTAAAGTACGATGTAATAATAATTAGCAGGAAAGTGTGTCTCACGGCTGCGCCAAAAAAGCCCAGTTCAACAAAAATGCCAGACAACAATAAGTGCCTGCAGCTGGTTTTCAACTAGAACTGTACTCAAACGAGTACACCAGCAGCCGAGTACACTAGCTCTAGGTTTCTAGTACGTCCGTGTTGGTCACGGTTATGTCATTTGGGTCGAGCGTGTGTCAGTCCGTCACTGACCTTTCTCATGCACGATTACAGGTGCACAGTACAGTGGAACTAAGAGTTTGGTATACAGGATAAAATATTTATCATTCTATTAGGTACACTGCTAATTGTTATTATTTTAATTAGCGACCCGCCACTGATTTGCACGGTTTTTACAATTTCACAAAAGATAGAAATTTCTTTATCATAGGTTAGTTTAGTATTAACAAATTATACATATAAACATTCCGTTCTCCGTTCAATTCTCTAAATGATGGTGAAACCCGCATCAAAATTGTAATTGCGTAGCTTAGAAAACCAACGCGGTTTCGGAGACACAAGAAAAGCGGCTTTAAATATAATATGTACAGATATACAGGGGTATTGGTAAAACACCAACAACCTCTTAAGGGGGAAAAAAATCTGCTGTTCCCTACATTTATGTTCGCATAGCTCGTCGAAATGTAGGGAACAGCTGATATTTTTTTTCGCGATTTCAGCGTTGATCCCATAGTGAAAGTTGTTCATAATGATGAGTACAATGACCCCTTAAGAGGTTGTTGGTGTTTTACCAATAACCCTGTAGATTGAGTGCGTAATAGCTTTCTAGTCTTTAGACCTCTCAGCACCCCACAACATTGCTGCATTGTTTTAAATTGTTGTAAGTAGCTGCCTGCATGTGTACTTGCCTCTTAGTTTGACTGTACAATGCATGCGCACAGTACACTGCACTGCTACCTTAGCTCACTTTGGACGTTTACTATGTAATTGTGTCCTTTAGCGTATGAATAAGTTTATAATTGGTTGCTATTTGTGAGGTATTAACCCGACTTGTAATTTTGGGGGGGTTTGCAATGATCGCCACGCTTGGCAGGCGGGTTTGCGATGGCAGTATAGTGTTAAATTCCATCAATTCTCAGTAAGTCCCTTGGTCGCTTTTCGCGACACCCACGGGAAGATATAGGGTGGTCCTATTCTTTAAGGCACACAGCGCGGCAAGGTGAACCGATGCCCTTGTGAAGGTCGCTGGATTCCGCTGGATGAAGGAAGCAGAGAACCGGTCGAAGTGACGGTGCTTGGGGGAGGCCTACGTCCAGCAGTGGACGTCTTTTGGCTGCAATGATAATGATGATTAACCCGATTTGGAAAAGGCTTACCTACTGCATTTCAGTCCATAATAGTCTTGTAAATAGCAATGTCCTCCAGTAGTTATCTATAAACTCACATTGAAAGATACGATAGATTTGCCTACAATCTGTTGTAACCAAAGATTTGGCATAAAACTAACCTTATCAGTCTGCTACCTTACACTGAGAGGATATTAGGACCATAATAGCTTGACAGTCGAATTAGTAATAGCAAATTGTCCTTAAATACAGAAGATTACTAATAGCCCTTAGGCTCTCAGCGTAATTTTACTCTAAGTTTCGTCTCGAATAAAATTACGACTAGATCAGTCAAAATCTCGTCAAAATTAATTTTGTCAGATCGTAGCTTAAGTTTACACCAAGGTTTGTCTCTATATCTTACACTCAAGATAACATAACACCACGACTATAGTCCCAGAAGGTCCGTTGGTCCCGACGTGTACAAAAGTACACCCACATTTCCACCCTCAATTCTCTACCATATACCAAACGAAACTGTCTTAGGTTCAACGAAGTGAATCCTCGCTCTACCATGCATAATAATTAATAACACTGTAATATGTACTAGGACTTTAATGCACAAGACGGGGAAGAAAATAGTTTAGTCTCATATATTAGTCCTTCATACCTCCCTACACGTGTGCTTTCTACACGTGCTTGTAATAAAACGATCTTATCCTCTAGCGTATAGCTGACTGCGAAAACAAACTAGGAGATGAGAAACTGATAGGTAGTAGGTGGAAAGGGAAGGACGGAAAAACACGAGGGAGGATGAGTTTTTTATTGAAAAGAAACAGTTTTATCTTATCACATTTATTAGTTTGATTACTTGATTCAATCTTGTTTTTAAATGTGAAACAACAATAAATCGTTTTAGTAAACTGAACATGTTTATGTCAGCACTGGGTTATTTTAATTTAAAATTTTCCATACAGGGAAAATTTAAATAGAATTTTGTAACATGACAGATGGGGTTCGATATTGCAGCATCCGTTCGCAAGTCAGACGACTGTTGGGCTACTGGCGCTTCAAAGTTTAATTTGGTCCTTTGTTACAAACCTTTGATGAGAATCGAAAGACTGATTTACAAAAAGGCTTTCTCTCAAATACATTTTGGACGCCGGTCAGTACCAATATTTGAACTCAAACTCAACTCAAACTCAAAGCATTTATTTCAAATAAACCAATTACAGGTACTTTTGAATTGTCAAGGGGTCGGTCAGTCAGAAATATGAAGCTAGTTGCCCATTCCAACGCGTAGTAGGTTCCTATGGAGAAGAACGGGCAAGAAACTCCACGGACACTCTTTTCAATCAGAATATTTTCACAAAATATTGGTTACATCATCTATTTTTGTAATTATACATGTGAGAACAATGTAAAAAGACGTGCACGTTAAAAGCGTCAGTAATAAAAATAAAATCAAAAACAATTAAAAAATTAAAATAAATTTAAATAAGCCGTGGCAGCTAAGAGATGACCAGTCCCCACTGACGGCGCCCGTTCACGAACATGACGCATGCATCAGCACCATTTAGCTCAACAATTTTGAAGGGAACTTAACGATCCAACACACACGCCACCACCAGCGAGACATTTGAGTGAGCATGACATACTCACAACCGCCAGGGCAAACTCAAGTCAATGAAAGACGTACCCAGTAAATGGTAACTGTAAAGTAGGGACATAGTGCTCACACATGTGCTATGCAATTATATAATACTAAGAGATTGAATTTATACAATCTAAAGATAGTTTTACAATCTTCAGCAGCTGCAACAATATTTTGAATGCTAATCAATTAGTTTATGCGCCCTTGTGGAGCTGGACCAGCGCTGAGCCAAGCATTTTTGTCGTCGATGTAATCCCCCAACTTATAATATGCTTGGCAGCATAGTGTGCGTTTTATACAAGATTTAAATTTCGTTTCGTTCAATTGAAATAATAATAACCAATAATAATAGTATAATAGTTGTGTCGTGATGGCCCAGTGGTTAAGGCCTCGCCTCTCATGCACGAGGTTGTGGGTTCAAATCCGGGTAAGTACCAATGTGACTTTTTCAATTCATATGTACTTTCTGAGTTTATCTTGGACATTATTGACATCGGTGAAGGAAAACATCGTGAGGAAACCTAGACTTATATAGTTAATATAAATCTGAAATCGCTAACCCGTCTTGAGCAAGCGTGGTGATCAATGCTCAAGCCTTAAGAGGCATTTGCCCTACTCGAGTTTTTATTATTTTTTTATGCACGTGTTTCTGTGACGAATAAAATTATTTTTCTTTCTTTCTTCAGTGGGACAATAACAGGCTGGTAATATTATTATAATAATAATAACCAGTAAAGAATACGATCCATTATCGATTAAATACCAATCAAAACCCCACACAAATTGCCGCTTAAAGTAGCACACAGTCTAAATATAATCCCCATTCACCTCTAATATAATCAGTACGCCAATAGATTTGCAACAAACATCTTTCACACAGCCATTACCCCACATATAGGGTTATGTTCGGACGTAGTCGGTCGGATACGCGCGTAAGTGCATCATGCGCTCAGCCTAACACATGCATTCGTGTGCACATGTAGACACTTTGCACGGACATAGAGTAGATAGAACAGTATGTTCACTTTTGAATAAGTAATGTGAGGTGAAAAGCTCATACACGTGTCGACTTTTCCCTTGGGGTGCCAGGCTAAACGCAGTTAAAATCAAGGTGAATTAATCGTACCTGTAAATTGCTGTTAGATTTTCCACGTGCAGCGGCTTATTTAATGTAACTGACAATGCGAAGAATGTTAGAAAATGACAAAATTGCCACGACAAGTGCTGTTCAATAAAGAAAGTAAAACTATGAAAAAAAAAAAAACGTTAAATTGTCGGTTTTTCGCCTGTCACCTGTTCACCTGGTTCAATTAAATAAGCCCCTGGAGCAAACTAGAGATGTGTCCCTCACTCATGAGGTGCCTCGTTTGAGGTACTCGTGATCGCAAATTGAAAGAGTTACTCGAATTTCAACATTGAACCAACTCACTCGTTCACGCGTCCTCACTTAAAAATTGACATTGACATTATTGACGCGAGTACTCGCGAGTGAGTATTGAGTGAGCTTAGTGAGTGAATGAACCGACTTTCATAATCAGAATGAGTTCGGATCGTGAGGTGAATACATCGACGTACGACTCCTCGCCTCAAATGAGGCGTACCTCTTGAGGACCTCGCGAGGTAAAATGAGGTACTCCCTCAACCTCATATAAAAATGATGAGTTACCCATCACTAGAGCAAACACTTTTATAGCATCTGAGTGCATTGCACAAGTTTGTTATCGCGAAACATTGGCCCTACAGTACTACTGGTATCTTTTACACTGTGCCACAGTTCACATGCATCACGTAACTCATTTGTGTCCTCGTCCCCAATATAAAAGATAATTTCAATTCTAGATAAAACTGACTTTGACTCCGAGCCTTTGACTGAGTTATAATCGTGCCCTTGCCATAACTTCGTCCGATCTTTATTATGAGTTTAGATAAATAAACAGTACTGTGATATCGACACACCTAATATTGACATGTGGTTTACTATTGGGGATACATCCTATACTATTATACGAACAATATTGGCATGTATATATATATTTGTAATCACTTTCTCGAAAACGGCTCTAATGATTTCGATGAAAGTTGCATTATAGGGGTTAACGGGGACGAAAAAACGATGTAGCTAGGTCTCATATCTGGGAAAATTCGTTTTCTCCGTATTCTCGCCCGAACAGAACTCGGTCGCCCAAACTTTAGAACAAGATGGCTACCTTAGAATAACATGACGTGGCAGCATGGAATTAGTAAGTACCTACTATCATGGCAGCATGGAATTAGTAAGTACTTTCCTATACTATTTAATGAGCATTCTCTATTTTCACCCGAGCAGAGCTCGTTCGCCCAAGTACTAAATAAATAAATAGACCGCTTCACGTGGGTGACATTTCAATCAAAGCTGATTTATTTACATAACATCACGCCTGTATGCCCCGAAGAATTCGGCAGAGCTGTCCCTATAGTACACCCACATTTCGCCAGTTCTGTTTAAGGCCCATGTAATAGGGGGCGAGCCTATTGCCATCAACCGGGCACAAATCCCGACTCCAGGCTGCTACTGAGAAATTGCAGATGGAAAACCCAATAACACTTTGCCTAACCTGGGAATCGAACCCAGGACTTCATGCTCAGCAGTAGCACTTATGCGACCACTAGACTAATGAGACAGTCTTGATTTATTTACTACAAACAAACATACAAATGCTTATGCTTAGCTTTAACTGCCCATAAAATACTAGAGCAATACATGGATTTGTGCCCGGTTGATGGCAATAGGCTCGCCCCCTATTACATGGGACTCAAACATAAGTGGCGACAAAAAAAAACTAGTGCTTTCGTTAAACGAATACAAACTTATGTTTACCTAATAATAAAATCTCTCCGTAATTGTCCACTGCAGTGCAAAGGCCGAATATTTTACCATTTCAGGTTTTATTCGGTCAACATTTACATAAAATAGTATTTTTCAATAAATCTGTTATTTCGTAAATTGGATTCAATTAGCTTAACAACCATTTTGGGAAAGCGACTAATCTTTTTATAACTCAATTCGCGAAGTATTTATATTTTATTTGATTTTAATTAAAAACCAGCGGACGGATAGTTTAATTGCAATAAATTGGCTGTTTTTATACAAAATATTTAAGTCTTAAGTTTCTCACGAATGGATCAAGATTTTAATGTCTTATTTTGCATCTATCAATAACTAAGTATCAACTTTTGCTTTTATTGCAGTCTTACCAATGGGTATCGTGTTACCTAGTAACTGGGTTGTGGAGGTCAGATAGTCGCTCCATGTAAAATACTGGTATTCCGCTGCATCCGGTTAGATTGGAAGCCGACCTTGGGAAATGGCTAGGCAGATTGATTTTGTCTTATTTTGCGCCTATTGGTAAAATATTGTTGTGGTAGGAATAGAAGTAACTTCACCTCTATGCTTAATTGCTTCTTACAAAAGCTACCAATCTACTATGCATTGGTATTTTTCAGCGTGTTTTTCAGTGTAACATTTTCCATGCATTTATAAAATAAATCTTGCAATCCGCCGATGAGAGTATCGTGGCGATAGTCACGCTGTGTCTTCAAATGATCGCCGCGATGATATCGCCGTGTGAAGATTGATTCATAGAGTTTCTATTGAATTTGATGGCACGGCGAGACTATCGCCAAGATTTTCTCGTCCGTGAAGATGGCGCCTTATGGCCTGCTCAGACTAGAGGACGGGACGGTGACCGACGGAAAACTGCGCTGCGATTCGCCAAGCTCGATCACCGAACATTGAAATATATACCTTATTTCGATTGAATAAGTATTAAATTCAATTGATAATTTTAAAATTCACTGAATTATGTAACTACTACCCAATTTTCCTGCAATAAAAACAGAAATTGTTAAAAAAACAATTGACTAATAATTATTGAGCAATAAAGTGCAAATGAAATGCACTCTCTTCAATGCACTTGCACCGCAATTACTATCGCGAATGATAACACGATATCATTATGTATGAGAGTTACAATTATTGTGCAATGTAGTACACAGCGCCAGCGCAGGCGCCGCCGTGGTGCAATAAACAATGCTGATCAGCTGACTAAGTCGAGTACCTACACAGCTGATATTGTATGTTGTTGATGTTGCTCACCTTTTGGAGAATGCGTCAGATAAGGAAAACAATAACACATTGAGTGAACTTTTCTTTGGTTGAGGTTGTTTACTTTACCTACTTTATCACATAACACCGCGCCTGTATTCCCGGGGGTTAGGCAGAGGTGAGCCTATTGCCATCAACCGGGCACGAATCCAGACTCCGGGCTGCTACTGAGAAATTCCAGATGGAAAAAACCTGATAACTCTGCCCGACTCAACAACCGAACCCAGGACCTCATGGTCAGCAGTTGCGCTTGCGACCACTAGACCAACGGTGCTTTTACTTTCATTTATTATGTAGGTACTATTGTTTAATAAAACTGTATTGTGATTGACACGTCGGCAACGCTCTTGTTTTATCCCTGAAGATTCCTATCTGGATCAAAAAATTCTGCAAAATCCGAAATCATCAGGTTAAGCCACGCTCGTCGGGGTCGTTCCGTGGATGTGTAAGCATCTTTACATACGGAGACTTCTCCGTGCCTCGGAAAGCACGTTAAGCCGTTGGTCCCGGCTGTCATTCTTGGATCTTTGACAATCATTACGGGTCGTCAGAAGCCCGAAAGTCTGATAACCAGTCTTATCAAGGGGTATCGTATTACCCATTTTCTGGGTTGTGGAGGTCAGATAGGCAGTCGCTCCATGTAAAATACTTATAAGACTGGAAGCCGACCCCAACATAGGAAAATGCAAAGCAGTTTTTTTTTGGTACGCCCTTTGAATTAAGTCTAGTGCGTCATCGGGAAAGCCCAAGATTTGGTAGTGGCAAGTCCTTCATCCAATACGCGAAACTATCCGACAAACCAGCAATACCAAGCAAATACATACAGTTATTGTAACGACCTTCCGGCTGTGGTAATACTGTGAGCGGACATTCACTTGACGATGAATTAATTGATTATTAAGATATATATTATTTAACATATGGCAAGCATCAAAGTCAAAGTCAAATCATTTATTTCAAATAGGCCCATAAAAGGCACTAAATATAATTGATTCTAGTTGCCCCTTCCAAAAGGCGTCACTTTTCAAGCTTTGCAAGAAACAGAGGGTCCATGGAATAGAATAGAATAGAGTAGAATAGAAAAGAATAGAACATATTTATTGTAAAACATGAGTATACATCAAGTAATACGTGGGAGGTCTTAAAATAACAGGTAGATCTGCATGTTTTACTATAAATGGCGTACCTAAAAAACAACTTTTTTTTTTTGTGCAGTTTTTGCGTTCTTCATAAGAACCTACTACGCTTTGGAACGGGCAACTAGTTTCATATTTCTGACTGACCGATTCCTTGACAATTCAAAAGTGTCTGTAATTGATTTAATTGAAATAAATGCTTTGCTTTGAGTTTGACAACAACAAATTACAAGGCGATTTTAGAGGTCTACTCAAATATGTTGATGAAATAGCAGGAAAGAAAGGAAATACACTCATGTGCACTAAAGTATAAATCGCATGTCGCAAAAAGAACACAATAAAACCAAAAAGAGAGGAAATATGCGTCACATGATCACATCATCCACGCAAAATGGCACGGGCTTTCATGTAGGAAGAAGGATAATTTTTTGAAACCACATTACTGGTGACTGACATCATAGTAAAATTGGCCTCCAGTAGGCCTAAAATGACACACGCGACAATTACTCACTCTCGCGTGAGTAATTGTCGTCTATTTCTGTCACTTTTCTCGTTTTCTGACAGCGCTGCCATACAAAATAGTCGACTCGTTCTGTCAAATTTGATGTTTTTTCGACAAACCCTAACATGACACCTTAGTTATCTCGATTTTTGACAATTCAACACGAGATAATCTGCGATTTTTCTGCCATTTTGTCGTATTTACTCGTCCTCGATTTTGACGACAAGAGGAGTAGACAAAATAAAGATACAAAAAAAAAACTCCGAAATAGCATGGCAGTTTCACAATATTGTACTTATTTTAGTCATATTTTTTTTTACAATATTAATAATGAAAATACTTAGTTTTAAACTACAATTTATATTGGAACGACATGTTTTGTATGGAATTTTTCGCTTTTTGTATAGAAAATAACAAAAATATTACCTTCATGTTGAGTTTTAGGGGTTTATGCGTTTTATAAAGATGGTCGAAATTTTGATTATTTTTGCGATAGGACACACAGAAAAAAAGATACAGTACTGTTTTTGTACCGTCGAAGTGTTGGTGTGAATTTTGGTTCATGACAACTCATTTTAATCCACACCTTTTTAATCGCGATAAAAAATAGTCAGATTTAAAAACTTTAAATTCAGAATAGCAAAATTTACATTTTAATAAAATTAATAGCTCAGTACCATATTAGTGGGAAAACTTCGTTTGACGGGAATAAACAAAATTTTGGTGATTTTTTGTCTAGTTTAAAGGCATTTGTGTCAAGAGAATCGGCACCATTGAATGAATGAAACGGAATCTCAAACCGATGTTGCTATCATAAAATTATTTGTTTTTAATAATTTGCAACATCGGTTTCTCATTGCGAGATATAGAAGTGTCAAAGTGCCTTTTTCGAGTTTACTCGTCGTTTACGGTCATGTTGGGGATTAGAATGACGTCAGAATCGTAGACAAATTTCGACAAAACGAGAAAAAGAGCGTTCTCGTGCTTGTCATGTTAGCCATACTGGAGTCGATACCTGAAGTTAAAACGTTCGTCTATCGCACCCTGGACAGTTAGCGCCCGCTACCAATTACTGCTTACTAGAGAATTTTTAATATCACGGGATGAAGAGTTGAAGACAGTTTAGTACCAACCATCCCTGCTGCCACGGCACCATAGCCTTTTTTTTTCTTTTTAGACGGGTAATGATCAAATAACTTCTCCCGCTTTGGGTGGAGCTAAGGCGTGTCAGACTCTAACTGACTAAAACCCACCCATGTTAGTTGCCTGTCTGTTGCCAGGGGCCACGGTATCCTTTTGGACTTTCCCGCGACCCCGGCAAGCATCTGCCCTAGCGGACCCATCAGTTGTGCTGAGATCTCTTTGGGCGCGCGTGGAACACAACGCGCCGTCGACCCGGGTCTGGTCTTTATTGGACGGCGAGCTACCCATTGCTCACCGTCTGCAGGCCCGCAACGGCACCCTAGCCTTACACCACCATAATCAGTATCGTGCAGCATGTATTATTAATAACCAGCTATAATCATATGCGCCAGGCGTCTGATGACTCGTGACTGGCGCAGCATGACCTGTACTCCTAATTACGTGGAAACATGACTGTTGGCTGTCCATTACGGAATTACCTACATTATGTATTTCCTTTTTTATGGAGATATAAGTTCTGCGTCAGTTACGTCAAGAGGTTGCATAAGTTTATGGTAATATCCTATAAACGTGTGGCGCCATCTACAACGCCACATGCGAACTACGCAGCATACTGACGTCACGCGAAATCCTGCATCGCGCAAGCAGAGTTCGACGCGTATGTATATATACATCGTCCCGACATCAATCGTCGGAAATCGCCTGTTCGGAGATTGAGGAACTTGCCACCCTATTGAGGAATAGGGTGGCAAGTTAGGTGGCTCTATAAACGTAGTGTAATACGCCTACAAGCCTGTAGGCGTCTGCAAAGATAGTTGCTCCATCTAGCCAGGTGGAGCCACTATCTTTACAGGCTGGCTGGTAATCGATAGATGCGACACTTATCAAGATCGATCGCAGAAGCGTGCTATAGAAGAGGCCTATTTCAAGCAGTGGATTGCCCTAGATTGTTCATGAATATAACCACAGGTATTGACGTATGGAAAGGTGAGGGAGTACCACACAGGATGTTCATAATACAGCCGTGATAACCACGACCAATTCATGAAAAGTGGCTGTTCTGTATACAACGGGAGTCTCCTAATAGTATTTTAGAAGATTGACGTATTCAACCGCACATGACTAAACTGAAAGCGAACCCAAACAATGCAGGAAAAAGTCCAGGGCTAGATGTAAAGTCCGCACTGAAGTCCGGCGGAAAATTGTGGAACTACATTTTTTTTAATGCCATTTGATGCAATGACATAGATACTAGCGCCGCCGCGTCAAAAGGACTTCAGTGGTGGCACGGACTCTACTATTGTTTTTTTTTTACCTAAAACTGTCTCTATCGTAGTATCCTGTCCCACATGCAACAAAACACAATAACACACAGTCACACAGCGACACACAAATGCGTGCAAACTACTCCCATTATAACTCGACAACTCACAATGGGTGCATCGCTCTATGCAGTCTATGCAACACGATGACTCAAACCTTATGTCATCTGTGGGCTTTAGTGGGCGGTGAAATCTGACGTTCGAAATTTGAATTGGACGTTAAATCAACGAGTTGGTTATGGTTGTTGTGACAGTTGACTTCTGGGGGCGTAAAGCCTCCTATTCACAATGCGATTATTCCATTTTTATTTTCGCTTGTTGACTGATTTAAGAGCACTCGGTCAAGGAATTTGCTATTGATACTAGAAAAGGAGTGTGTGCAATGTGATTCACCTTTAAATTCACATGTTACGGCAGATTCTCGAGTTAGTAGATTTTAACTTTTAGGAATGAGTTGTCTGTTTCGCTTAACCCTTGGCATGGTTTTTGACAGTGTTAAAGCAGTAGTAGTTTTAAATAAAGTTTTGTTGGAAAATCTTGAGATAACCCTTTTATTTATCCACTTGCAACTTTTGTAAAGATCCTTATATCAAATAGAAGCTAAGAAGTTAATTACAACATCAAATATTGATAATAATCTATAAGGTTTAGCTTTATTTTTGATTTATTAAAGAGCGGCAAAATTCCTACACAATTTCCGCTAACTCTAAACTGCGAACCTACTCGTAGTACTAACTACAAACATAGAAACTCCTTTCACTAAAGCCTGTCTGCCGTACCACGCCAGCGCCTTACGCATTACTTTATCAGCAACTCGTTGAATTTTCACGGTCTCAGTAATATTTATTCAGCGAACCGGTTTTTTTAAATACCTTATCGTTTGGACTTTAAACGTTCATTCATGAAAACCTGAATGTGAATTAGGTATTGAAATTGCAAATGATTTTGGGAAACGATGTTAAATGGGTAAATTAATATGGGCAGCAGTGTGTTGTTTAATGTTTTTATGGAGGACAACAGACATGGCTGATTTAATCTTGTCTCTTGTACATTCTTTGTTGGATTTACTCTGTATTTCTTCTATTATTGCATCTATACTTCTTCTATCTTATCTTCTTTCTATTATAAAGAGCGAAAATTTGTGAGCTTGTATGTAGGGGGGTAATTTTCGGAACTACAAATTCGATTTCGAAAATTCTTTCACTAACGGGAAGCTACAATATTGCGAGTGTCATAGGATATATAACAAGAAATTGCACGGGTCACGGGCAGAAGCTTGTCGCCTTTACCAGTACCGACTTTAACAGTAGTATTGATATTATCTAAGCCCGTGCACCATAATACCACAGTACGTAAACCACATTTTATCAGCGACTACATGGTTTGATTTCATTTAGTCCTGTAGAAGTAACAAATAAATTCTTTGTTCTATGCTAACCAACTATGGCATGATCTGATTCTAAAGCCAAATAATTTAGACCATTATAATTAGTTTCGTTCTCATTCCAAACAGGTCATTATTATCTATAACAGATACAAAACCCTTTATCTAAGTCCGAAATCAAAGGTCTAGCTCAAAGTGATATTTCCTTAATATACTATTATAAATGCTACGGTTATCGCACGACCGGTTTATTCAAGCACTTTAACGGCTTTATCTATACGCGTAATATTATAATATTATAGTGAACTGCATTTCGCCTGACCCATGACCAAATTTGGGCGTATCTGGTGTCTCGAGTTCCGTTTGCTAAGAACCATGAATTGATTTTGGATGAGGCATGTTGTTGTGAGCACCATGTATCTATCACATAATTAATTTATCTGTCATTGCTTCATTTTTATTTTGTTTTTACCTATTGTGGTATAGTAATTTTATTCTAGGTGCACCGTCTTCACATATAATTATATAACTTACGTACCTGTACAAAATATTACAAAAAGAGTAATGGTGGATTTTCTTGCCCTTTCTTCTTCATATGATAACTACCTAGTGGAAGGGACGACTAAAACTTTTTTTTTTTTTGTAAATGTTGGCGTTCAAAAGTGCCTTGCAAGGGCTTTGAAATATAAATGATTTAACTTGGACTTTTGAATTTGTAATACTTAGTTTGGCTGTGAAGACTTGAATTGTTGGAGATAGGAGGAACATGTTAAGATGGACGGCATTAATGGCAGAGGTCGATGAGAAGATTAGGGTTACTTAGGAAATGTGTCTACTCAGCAGTTGGATGTAAGCTTTATTTTTAATTCGCACTTTGTAGTGGGCTGTCCTGTCATATTAAATTAGCATTAGACCGTAATAAATCGCGATAAAACAAAGCCTGTCTCAAAAGAAGTGGTAAGTGGGTGGTATCAAAAGAAATCATAATTAAAGCATTATAAAATACATAAGTTTCTTGTAAAGATAATGATAATGATTCCAACAAAAACAATCAAAAGAAAAAAATTAACAACTAGATAACAGATGTACCACGCACGACTTAAAACTGTAGACAGACAGTTGTATATTCAAGTAATTACTACTGCCACTACAAAAATATTTTATAATATCAGACAGGCAACTCGCCAGTTTATTGATCTCCAACATTTAGAAAAACTAAAGCATACGTCGCGCCAGATCGAACAGCGAAACAAGTGGAGCTGTCACATCAATTTATTTATTAAAACATGTTCGCGCATCCGAGTGCGAAGTTCGTGCGAATTCGCCGGCGCTCGTGGGCGTCTGACTAACAGAGGCGGAATGTAGTGCCGAAACACCTCGCTGTAGCGCATTGAACTGCACTCAGTCAGGGCTGCTCTGGACGATTGATTTTCGAAGAGTAAAAAAGACATAGTTCAAGAGTTCCTCCGACACAAGTACTATTGTAACTTCAGGGGCCGGCTCAATTTACGTATGACATAATATCTATGCAGTTTTTTATATTTAATTTTTTTGTGTAATGTCAATGTCAAATTGTATTGCAATGACATTAGATATATCAAAATTATCTAGAGTGCTAATAGTAATTAGCCTTAATAATAATTTAGCCAAACTATTGTTCGTAAACTATTGACATAATGAGCAGATTTGATTGCTTGTGCGGTTACAGCAAATACCGATTTAGAAGTGGTTGAACTTCGATCTCTGTAAACGAATTGATTTTTTAAAGATTTCGCCGCAATTTGTATGCTGAATTTAGAGCTTAGACGTGTAAAACCGGCAACCCTATCAATGTTGTGTTTAGTGCATACTAATAGATTAATTAAGTAGTAAGAAAAAACGCTTACCGAGAACATTCAACTCGTGCACTATCGCGAGTCGCGACCGTGCCTGCGTTCAAGGTTAGTCGACACGTTTCCAAATTTTAGATCGCCTAAGTTCTGGGGCGCACATTCATGGCGCGATTTTTGACTTTCCAGTGTTGCGATTTTAATTCTACGGTCGGTCGGTAAGAAAGGCGGATTGGCGGTAGCTACTTTTTTGTACTAAAGGATGTTAATAAAGGTCGGACGATAGAATCTAACCATATCAAAATTATTTGTTTACTGTTAAAGAGTCAAAAATAAAATAGCTGAATACAATTTAGTCTCAACTATAAATAAGTAGCTATGTATTCTATGTTAATAGCTCCATTTATTATCCCAGCTTTAGTAAACTATCAAACATAAGACGTTAATATAATAACTCGTTCATCTTCTAAACTACTTGTGAAAATAACAGTATAATTAAGTGACAAAATAATATGGATAACGACCAGTCAAACTCAATTCCATATTTCAATCGCGACAAATTAAATCGTTATTATCTGCGAAAGGGCCATAAAAGTCGTCGCATATATTTGTCGCCGTGTGAATGGGTACCTTTATATAAGTGTCATTGTGTAAAAATAAAAATAATGAAAACGAAATCGAGTTTGAAAGGAAAAATTGTTTTCAATAAAAATGAATTAATTAACTATCTGTAAAGATGCCTGTCTTGGGTCTTGGACGCTTCGTCTTGGATAGTTAAAATTGATTTGTTGTCAATATTGAGTAAACGGCCGGAGTTCTTTTTACGTGTACCCTAATTGCGTAATACACGATCAATCAGAATCTGTATCGTTTTGAAACAGATTGCTAATCCATTGCTTCATAAGTTCGAAAAAAAATCTGCTCAAAAACGTAAATAACGCAATGAATGTTGTTGAACTGTCAAAATGAAACAGATTAGTAATAATCGTTTACGAAAATGTGTTACGTAATTAGATAGTTGATAGTGACCAATTTAATTCCCATGTGAATGTTAGTAACCTAACTATTCGGTTTAGGTCAGTGGTTAAGGTTTTGTGAACTACTAATTAATAAAAAATAAAAAAAAACAAATATAAATTGCGTATTTTTTTAATTGTCAAAGCTTACTACACGGTCCAACATTTTTTCTTAATAATTAGTAACTACTACAATCTGTCACCAAACACCTCATTGTTATTTTGTAAGATTTGCTTTATAGGTGATACCTAAGAAAGTTTTTATACTGCGTGTTGACATAAATATTGTATGCCTATTAGGCAGTACATAATGGAACTGCTATTTACCTAAAATCTGTCTGTATAACCTATGCCCACAATAAAAAGATTTGATTTGATTTGAATATAATGTGGATATTTCAGCAAAACAACGATACAAAGTCGCGACGATTCGCTACATTAAACTTACAAAAACTATTTAATGCTATGTTAAACGAGTAATTGAAGGCGTTAATATCAAAGATAATATCAAAACTCGTGTCTAAAATGTATACCACACATAATTTCTTTGTTCCAACAATATATCTAATTTTCTTAATAACTGAGTAGCCGGCAATTAACGTTGTTTTTGGTGGTAAGTCATAACATTACCAAAACGTATGTGCTCGACGTAAAATGAATTAAAAAGTTTACTAGGTGCAACGTTTGGGTTCATACGTTTGAAGTGCTTTTTATCAACACTCTCAAAAATGAATTTCCTCGGTCACGCCTTATAAATCGTCTTAAATATTGAAATAAATTCAAACCAAATGGGCGCTTTTAAAGTTCAAGCACTACGTATCGTCTGACCTTGAACGGAGCTCACGGAGCCCAGAATTTTTGGGGATTAATTTGAATTAACTACCTAAGTTACTCCACATCATTATAATATTACACCGTCTGCTACTATGCTAGAATTAGTTAATTTATGCTCCAACATTTAATTGACAGTGAATAGGCTCGCTCGTGCCAATGAATGAAAAATTCCGCTCATTTATTAAAATTTATTACGTGTTTCAAGTAAATATTGGATGTTTAAGAAGTTCAAAAATAGAATTTCGTGTTCTCTATGACACCGATCGGTTTCTGGACATGCGTTCCTATGTCTCAAGGATTTCTACATGTCTACAAGTACTACCGAATGCAAGTTTCTGTGTAAGGAAATATCGAAAGTGAATTTTATTTGCGTAAATATATGAAAGTTACAACTTTGGGCACGCCTCATGCGTGCTAATCCAAATGGAGATCGATGTTGACAGAAATATTGATGGCTTCCATGCGTCCTTTGAAAGCTAAATGCTTTTGACGGGAACGTTCCAATTTTAAATTGTTGTCAAGATATTCGATCAATGAACGCGTTTATGTTTTGAATTTTCATTTTATTTTGCTTAAAAAGTTTGCAAATAGTGGTAGTAGGTACATTTTATCCGCTACAATAAAACGCCGTTTGCAAAGATTTTTTGCTTGAGCGTATCAAAATGAATGTCACATAAATCGACAGAAAATCTCGTCAAAATCCAGATAGCAACCAGTTGCTTATCGCTATGCACACATCAGGTTACTGACATTACTGTGAAGGTCTACCACGCCGTGGACCATATATATATTAATATTTTACGATATCCTCGATTTTTTTTTATTAGATCCTGCACACACGAAATATGTGAATAATCAAATTTTTCCACGCGAAATCGCGCATAGTAACAAGACTACAATTCGAGTTGTGACCTCGGGAGCGGTCGTAAACTAATATAGCGTCGTAGTTTCTGAATCGGCAGCGTATTAAAATTCAGTAGGAAACCAGCTGCCTCGGTGACTGCCCTTGACTCAGTACGACGCGACGGTACGCGCTAATTGTCGCACGATAGGGTTGCCGACGCGATTCCGCATTGAAATCGAAAAAGGAGATGTACAAAAAAAAACACCCTATGGTTTTATTTTGAAAAAAAATACCGGATTTGTTCTTGGATTTTTAAATAAATATTATGGATTTAGACGTTAAAATTGGATTAGAGGCCAAGAAAAAAAAAATGTTTGTTATTATCATTACTGTAAATTGGGGATACCTTTCATTACCTAATAAACACAGCAGTGTCTCAAAAACTTCAACTAATATTTATATGTCCGAATATTAGCAGCTGTCGAAAGACTGAAAAATAAATTTAGTTTTTTATTTGGGCAGCAGGTATTTGGGCGATAAATTTATTTTATGCCACGAATCAAAAAGGGATTTGCCTAAATTCCCGCTAGGTAATCTGTGACAATTTAATAACATTTCTGTTTAATTTATTACGAAACTATCTCTGCAACAAGAAAATCAGCCAACCCTGCCATTGCGACAGCCGGACGTTTTTCAATTTTTTTTATATAATCACGTTTTTTTTTCAATTCCGTGTAAGAGTAAAAGTGTTATTTCACATTGTGCCTATTGATGCCAGTTTAAATCCGTTATAAAAAAGCATAACAGATGTTAGGCGGTGTTGACACGATACATACTCATGTTTTACCGTGAAACGCATTTTGTTCGACAAAAGAGGTAGATTGCGGTTGGGGTCGGTTGAAATAAATATTTATTTACAAAAGTAAATAAATATTTTAGTGAACAAAAGTCGCTGCTTTGCTGAGAAATATAATTTATTGCCTTTAAATTCAAAAGGCTTGTTGATTTACATGAATATTTTTAATTTATTACAGTTAGAGGTAGGAAATCGATGTTACTATAGTTTTATTGGCCTCTTATGTTTATAGAATAAAAACTTCTTTATAGTATAACATTGACTACGTACAGGGTGAACTTAGTTTCAAGAAATAATAGACATATGATCGAGGAATGAATATAAAAAAAATATGTTGCAGAAGTAGCATAGGCATATTACGAATGGAATATCTGTCAGCTACAGTTAATTTTATTTAGGGAAACAGTGATGAGTTTTCCTTATTTTAGCTGATAAAAATTAACTTAAAAAACAACTAATAAATAAAAAACGTTTTTTTGTCTATCGTTAGGTATGGAACTACTAGGCAGTCAGGAGCAAAGGTGAATTTCCACAAAATTCAACATATTTTTTTTTCAAAAAAATAAAAAATAAACATTCATTTTCCCCGCCATTAACGTATTAGTTTATTATTATTTAGTTTACCTAAATCATATTTGTATGTTGATATAATTCGTCTGTTAATGTCTGATTAGTTCTAGCCAGTTCAACAAGGACTTCTCAGAAATATTGTTAACTTTGATAACATGTTTTTTTCTTAATAACTAGAGTAGGTCGGTAAGTAAAGACTTCAGTCACTCTTAACATTTTACTAAAATAGGTACTTACCTGAAAAAATAAGCAGAAAAATGTAAATACTTATTAGGTTTTTTTAACCTGTGAGGGACAGCGATTTAAATAGTGGCTCGTCTATGCGTAATTATGTGCGTCTTTACGTTATTTTTAGCATACCTCAGTATACATAGTACATCGTTGTTAAAATTAAATTATATCGAAGTACCTACTTACGTAGGTACTTCTTAAAACAATATTTCTTAAAATATAAGGATTATCTCAAAAATATTTCTATATAAATTTTGCGACATCAAAAAATAATTGACATATTGGGTTGGGTGCAAAAAGAAATAAAATTATATCGCACCACATCCGGTATTACACAACGGTGTACACTGGCCTTAATAAATTAAAATATTCTGTCACGCCATATTTTTAAACATTTATATTTTATAGGTACGGTAATGGATTCCGCAAATCTAATTGTGCATTTAAAATCGATCATTCGCGTGTCTGAGGTTTGCGTAATCGTCATAAAAAGTTAATTCCCCGATGAGTTAGCAAATAGCAATCGACAAATTTAAATCGATCCATTCATACTCGTTCAGAATAATCGGAAATGCTGTTCAGTTCCGAATAGGGATGTCTCTATGCTATTTAAAACGAAGTGAGAATATTTGTATTTTAGATTGCAATATACAGAGTCGTAAGTAGGATAGTTTGTAATTCAGTGTTCTTAAGACGCAGATATGCCAGTCACCTTCTGTGGTTAACTTACGTTATCTTACTGAGCTCACGTAACGCGTCGTATGGCCAGCCAGTAATAGGACTCGCCCATCCATGAGCGTTGTCCCAAATTAGACGCAATATTCATTTATTATGCATAAAACAAAAGGTATTTTAATAAAACAGGTGTACTAAAAAATAAATAATTAAGTTATATTTAAAATGGTGAAGGTTTCAGAAAAATACGCTCGATAAATTTGGCATGATTCTCTATTTTAGATAAATTTACAAATTAATTTCACTATATATGTATAAACTTAATCTAAAATATTCATATTCCTATTAAGTTATTAAGAAAATGCTTTAATTTAACATATATTTTTTCCAAATCATTAACACTATTTGTTTAGACGTTCAGTATAAAATCATTAAAAGTTGGTTATCGTCGCCTTAAGTGATTTTCATGTAGATTTATACGTTAGTTCAGTTTAGATTCAGTCAAATTATTTAACCATGCATTTTTGGATGTTGAGTTGATGACTTAAAATAGGTACACAAAAAGTCAAAGTATTTCTGACAGGTTTGCCCCTATAAGCAACGTTTGTAAATAACCTCCTTAATGTTAGAAGCTCCAAAAAATTATGAAAACGAAGAAAAAAATAACAAAACTAGTCTAAACTAAAATGATTTAAATGTGACTTTATCCGTAATCTTTATCTAAAAATCTACACTTGCGGGCAAAAGTATGGAATCACCTACTTGTTCCTTGTTCCGACTGATTTAAAGAACTAAATAACTAATGAAAATGCTACCATTTTAAAGGCTATACTGTAAACTTGAAATAAGTGCCACATGCATTCAAATTAAACCCATTTTTCAAGAGCTTCCCTACTTTGAGTGGAGGAGTAAGAAAAAAAATTGGGAATAAGGAAAAGAATCAACCAATAAAACAACAAAAAATCATAAAAATATCTTTATTTGACCTTAAAATTAAGTGACACGTGCTTTTATAGGGGATCATTATGGCGGAACTCACGACGTATCGAGAAATTGAAACAAGTCTTTTTTCTTACTCCTCCACGCAAAGTATGAAAGCTCTTGAAAAATGGGTTTAATTTGAATTAAACCCATGTTGGGTTTTTTTTTGTTAAAAATAACTGAAAATGCTACATTTTCAGTTATTTTCATTAGTTATTTAGTATTAAAGATCGCTCGAAACAAGTAACGAGTAGGTGATTCCATACTTTTGCTCGCAAGTGTAGTTGTATCCTACTACACAAGTTTGTTCAAATATAAATAAAATAACTCATAAAATAAATTCACAACTGCTCGAGAAAGAACAATAAAGGCTTGTGCAGACCAGCGCGACTTGTCGCGCGACGCGACAAGAACAATACAATTTCTAAGAAAACTTCACAGTATAACAATAACCGGTATCGCGTCGCGCGACAAGTCGCGTTGGTCTGCACAAGCCTTAAAGCAATAAATTATAATATTCCGCGTTAACGTTAATCAACGTTAAGGCTCATGCAGACAGGCGCGACGCTGCTCTAGTAGAACAATTTCAATTAACATTGTTCTACCAGAATTGCGTCGCACCGTCGCGTCGCACCTGTCTGCGGAAGTCTTTAATAATAATAAAACAAAACGCCTCAGCTACAACTATATAGCGGCACAAAAACACACCTAACGTATGCTCATTTCAAAACGATCTACATTTTAGTTTTTATCGATGTCAGTGCTTTTTATCGCGTCGTGATGCCATTAAATGGCTATCATTGATGCGAGGTACGGGCGACTTTTTGTGCCTTTGCCTCCTAAAAAAGTTTAGAGAGAAACATATAGACAACCATAGACACTGATGTTTGACGTTTGGTTCGCGCCTAAACTTGAGCTGGGCGTTGGCATTGCGGTTCAGAGAGGTTGTTGCTCATTGGAGCCTACGCTTCGAGGAACTTTAGGTCAAGCGACATCGCCTCTTTTATATCGAGTAGGTATTGGAAATTCAGAACCATGTTATTAGATTTCTATAAATAATCTTTATTTATTTACTTATGGTTTTGTTGACGTTCCACGTGATAGTAATATCATGTTGTTTATTAATACTTGAAAGTAGAAAAAATATTGTTTGTTGCCACAACAAACAATATTTTTTCTACTTTCAAGTATGTTTATAATTGATGTCTGTTCTAAACTTCTCGGGCTTCTAGGGCTCGCGGCTAAGTAATAACAGCCGCACGGGTCGATCGATCAGGTTAAACTACGCTTGCCGCGGTCAGTCCGTGGATGGGTGATCATCTTAACATACCTACCGCGACCCCTCCTTGGCTCGGAAAGGACGCTAAGCTGTTGGTCCGTACTGTCATTCTTGGATCTTTGACAGTCGATATAAATATACTGGTCGTCAGACGCCCGAAAGTCTGACAACCAGTCTTACCAAGGAGTATCGTGTTACCCAGTAACTGGGTTATGCAGGTCAGATAAGCAGTCGCTCCATGTAAAATAATGGTATTCAGCTGCATCAGGTTACATTGGAAGCAGACCCGAACATAGTTGGGAAAAAGCTAGGCAGATTGATATTTTTTTTGCTTTAATCTTCTAAAGTATTCATGAAAAAATAAAAAAACACCACAAAGACCTACATCTTACGGTTCACGGAATACATTAGAGATTAATAATATATTTGAACAGTTTCAATAAAAAAAACTATTATAATTATTACACATACAGTTTTAAACGCTATTAAATAAATTACTACACATAGTAGGTAGGTAGGTCTCAACTTTTTGTTGAAATTCACATAAATCTACTTTTACACTTTGTTTTTGATAATTTTGTTGATAAAAAATGGCTTTTATCTTTATTATATCTAATCTTTATTGCGTTAAGTTAATCATTTAGCATAAAACTAATGCAATTTACTAGGTACAACACTAAAATAGATTCCAAAAATGATAGTCGAAACCGACAAGCTGTGTTTCCGAGTCTAGCTAGCATACGCCAAGATAATGCTCAAAAAACTGCTAATGAGAACGAATCATTTAATGTTTTTCCTACAGCAAATAATCGCGAGTCATTGAAATCTGCGCAAAAATTACATAATCAGTCTGTTAAGACGGTTTTTAATTTTTTTTCACGCGTGCTTACAACCGAGCGATCGCTTTTTGTCATTTTATTTGGGGTCAATGAACTTGGTTTCTCAACCTGTCGGGGCTTGTAGATTCGTGGGAGCTTACTAGACTGACAGAAGAAGACAGGGCCGGATTCAGGTAGTCAATGGTGGGTGCGAAAAGAGTCGCTTGCAGTCGGGTGCAACTAGGTTTTTCTGGAATAATATATTTTTGAAGAGCTTTTTCATAAAGTGTTGGTTTGGGACAGTTGATAGTTAATTGTTAAAGACAGTGAATTGATGACAGCGCACTGAACCTTATAGCTTTCACTGTGGACTTGCCTTGTTCAAGAGTGGATGGCTACTGAATTTCTACTTATTGTTAATGAAAATAATTATACCTAAAGCTCTAGCAATAACGAAGAAAGAAGAATATACAGAAAAAATCTGATGTTCCATAGAAAAGTGCAATACCTACGCGGTGAAAATGTATGGAACAGCAGATTTTTTTTAAAATAACCGACAAAAAATTTCAACGCTGGGTTCAGAATCATGTACTGAATCCATGGTATCAGTTTTCGCGTCGATGTTCCTGCCACCCTGTATATTTTGGAGTATTTTTTTACATAGTCACCTAAAAGTTAGCAAGCTATACTTTTTAATACTTTAGTTGATTTTCACTCAGGTTGGCCAACGAAGTTGCTCAAATGAACACATTACATTAATGTAATGTGTTCATTTGAGCAACTTCGAATTGCTTTAAAGCAATTCAATAAAAAATCCTTCGGACTGCACCAGCGCCGAATACACCCATCCCCGCCCTAGTCCGCCCCTGTAGTATCAGCCTAAATTACAATATCAGTATCTAGTATCTGTCGGCACTTTGATACCGGCGTGGTATCGACAATTTTGACGTTTACTGATTGAGAGGCGTTGAATGGACGTGAAATCATTTATTACCACGCATTTGTGCTAAGGAGACTGACGGCTTATTTAACAAAAACATGGCGAGTGACGTCAGAGATGGGTAAACTTACTGGGTACTAAGAAAACTGCATCTTATTATGTTTTTGCTGGTGTATTAACCTCAGTAATGTTTACCATATGCATGCATTTCTAATGCATGTTTTAACATGTTTATTACGCCTATTATAATTTGTAACTTCTGACTCAATGAGTAAACTGTGTAATCTTATGCAGGTAACTAACACCATTTGCAAAGAGAATAGTGATGATGCCTGGGTAAAAAAAAAGAAATTCTAATTAGTCCATCAGTCAGATAATAAAAAAATATTAGACACGTATTTTTTGCTTTATCATATTAATAAAATATTACTTAGATAAAACGCATTTTAAGTGGCGGTCGCCACGTCACTAACATGAATAAAATCTACATACTCGTGACGTCATGGCACATTTTAACTCAATGTATCGCCGTAATCTTTAGATTACGTAAAAAAAGAAAAAATACGCGTCCAATATTTTTTTATAATCTCGATGACGGACAAAATATTTTTTTTTTGTCATCATCCCTCATAATCTTCATTTGCGAAGCTACAGTACACGGCCTCGCAATCCCGCTGTGCTTACGGAAAAGGAAAATAATCGGAAGCGTGTTTTAATTACTATAGGAAGTTATAAAACCATGTTTTACAAACATGGGGAAAAAGAAGAAATAAATTAAGCAATTTTAGCAACCCTACCACGCGAACGGTTCAAAGAATGCGAGCCAGTTCCGGTGAAAAAAAACAAGAATATGTTAAAAAGGTTAAAATACTGATGTCAAATGACCTACCATAATGCATACTGGCTTATTATACTTGCCAAGACGGGTTAAAGATGGGGAAACAAAGAAAAAAATGAAAAAAGGGCGGGAAAACAGCAGGTGCGCGCGCGAGACATACAGGGTGATACAAAATTGAAAGTAATTAGATACGAAGCTTGCATCAATTTCAGCCATTTGACAATTTTAATTGGTAATTTAATTTATTGATTGGTTGCAATTTATTATAGACTAGCTTCTGCTCGCGACTTCATCCGCGTGAAATTTCGGCCCCCGACCCACCGCGTCGCATCGTATCGCCCGTCCGCGCTAGTACTTCGTTTTCGCTTAGCTTTCTTTCAGACTTTTTTTTTTTTGCACGGCTCCTAAATGTCGTAGCGTGATGTTAAGTAACTTATAGCCTTACTCAAGAATTGGGCTATCCAATGCAAAAAGAGTTTTTTGAATTCCGACGACCCTTCACATACAAACAAACTTACCTCTTTATAATATTATAAATTAATAATAATAAATAGTAATACGATCCTATGAAGTAAGGTCTACCGACTCCGGGACCGGGACAATTGCAGTCTTCTCACACGATTTAAAAAAAATAAAGATATCCAGCTCGCTGGGAGTGTTCAACACCGTCTACGAGGCGGAGTGTGTGGGCATCATACAAGCGGTCCACGCCCTAAAAGCCAGGAGAGTTACAGACACACACATACGCATACTCTCCGACAGCGCCTCAGTTCTTCAATCCTTAAGGAAAAAACATATTACCTCAAAGCTAACACTAGAATGTTAGAATGCACTAAACAAATAATGTTATCTAGCCGCAACACGGTGACACTGCAATGGATAGAAGGACACAGCGGATCGCTAGGTAACGACGCAGCTGACGAACTTGCTAGACGAGGATCCAGCACGGCAGTCTGTGGACCCGAGCCTATCGTACCCATCCCCTTCAACCAGATACGAAGATGGCTACAGGAATTCACCCACACTTAAGCGGAGCACTGGTGGACCTCGACACCGGGCTGCAGGCAGTCCAAGGAAGCTATGCCATCCTTGGATACCAGGCTAACCCGGCGTTTACTACGCCTGGATAGGAACGGCCGGGTGACGGGGACCATCACGGGCCACTGCTCGCTGAACAAACACTTCCACATAATAGGCATAATGGACAGTCCTCTGTGCAGGTCGTACATGTAGGTTGAGGAAACCGTCACGCACTGGCATTTTGAATGCACAGGCGTCACCCAGATTAGAACAGAGACCCTCGGGACACCCAGATCTTTCACAGATTTTCTGAACAGACCAGGAGATTTAATTAACTTCTGGAGGGAGGTGGGCTGGTTGAAATAACCACCAACGGCCGCTATGGCCCACGCATAATTGTCCACTGAAGGACTAAGTGCGGAAACCAAACCCACATAGAACATAGTAATATGGTAAATATAGGTATAAACTAGCGATTCGCCCCGGCTCCACGCAGTATTTACGACGTGACAAAATATGGAGATTTATTTATTATAAGCACGTATAATATTAATGTATTATAAATATAAACTTTTCGGAATAAGCACTCTAAATCCGTTGCGTAGTTTAAAAGAACAACACGGTTATACAGACAGACACGAAAAGCGAATTTAATTTATAATAAGTATATATATATACATATATATATATATATATATATAAATGTTCGGTTATTATAAAATAGATGAAAAATCGACTTAAGATTAATATGATACCATTTAACATTTAATGGACTGTAATTAAACGTTGATTCATTGACCTAGTGTAAAAAAAGTAATCAGTTGTTTAAAAATAGTGCTAAGTAATTGGAGGTCTTCACAATTAAAAACAAGTTCACTTATACTTGTATAATCGGATTTATCTTCCAAATAAGAATAATGATGATGAGGATTATTTATTTCTCGATTGAAAATAAGAATAATAATTATCAACACATTCGTTCAAGGATTCTAGGTCATTGCCGCAGTTATAATAACTTGCGAAGGCTTTTGACCGACAACTTGAATAATATGGGTTTTGTATTTATAGCTACTGTACAGTGTGCTGAGTAGACACTACATTTTCCATTTGGCTTTTGTATGGGGAATTGCATTGTTTGGCATTATTTACGGGATAAAATTGAAGATAATAGACTGCCACCAGATCCTGGCAGTTGAACGCCGAACTTACATAAAAGACGAAGAAGGAAAACAAAAAACTATACCTACAATCTGTTTGCTTATTATTTTTGCAATCAGCCTGTATAAGCATGCCTGTACAAGCAGGGTGCGCGGACACAACAGGTGGCTCACTGAGCCACACGCCGCTCACGTGCCGACAACAGCCGAACATGGCCGATTTACGACGAACAGGGACACATACATCATCATCGTAACCTTTCCTGTGTTTCAGTCCGCTTTCTTGTTAAATAGGTCTTCGTTTATCGCGTACCGATAGCAGCCGATTTACTTCGAGCCGGATTATCATAGCGAAAAGTGACTTTAATAAGTTCAGTTAATATAACGTAGATGCAAAATAGACTTTCTTACAAATATGTTTAATATGTTTTCGAATCCGTCCGACTTGATAAGGTGATCCTTGCGAGTCCTGCAACTCGACTTGTCGTGGCAACTGAGCCGATCAGCTGCCTCTCCAAAATGGAGGTCATGGAACGGCCATGGAGTTCCCTTTTAAACCGACTTAAAAAAAGGAGGAGGTTTTATGTTCGTCTGTATGCATTTGTTTTATTTTTTATACGTTCATCGATATTTTCGTCAATTGTGGACCGATTTGGAAATTATTTTTTCATTTGGTAGAAGAAGCTTGCGCGGTGGTCCCAATTTTTTTTTATTAACTTTGCTTGGTTAGTTTTGAGTTAGCTTCGATTATACGCATTTAATCCACTTTGTGTATCTTGATGATGTTATAATACTTCCTGTCACTGTTGTTTACATAGCAAGTAGTGGTATACGAATTGGTGTGGGATAAATACCTACCGTAACTAAAAAAATTAAGGCAAAAACTAAAGTACAGATCCAAAGACACCGACTGCCACGTAGGGCCCGGAAGAAGCGTCCGTAAATCTCCTTACTCTGCCATACCTCCCTGCGATCGTTAGTTTCAATCACTACAGGCTTGCGCCAGTTCTCTTTAGCCAAGGAGAGCGGGGTGAGGCCCTTGTCCACCGCGATCACATCTCGATGCATCCCCACGTCGACTTCTAAGAAATATTCCCTGACCGAAATAGACCCTCCACAATCGCGAGAAATGCAGTCTGCATTTCTCGCGATTGTGGAGGGTCTTAGCGTTTAAATAGCCTCGACTTCCACATTTTCGCGGGAAATACAGTCTCATTACCAATGACCGTGGGTGGTGCATTCGATATGCATTCAGCAGCGTACGGACCCTCCTATCCAGGGCGTCGAGTTCGGTCTGAGTCCATTTGAGTACCAGAAAAAGTACATCGAAACTGGCATGACCCAACCGTTGAAAGCGCGCACCTTGTTCCCACCTGATAGAAAACTATTAAATATTTTCTTCAGGCGGCCAAAGAAGCGCTCCTTCAACGATTGATTCATGTCAGTAAAATTGATGCCCAATGTTTCCGACATACCCAAATACTTATAGGTTTCGCATGCGGAGAGAGCTCTAAGGTTTATGGAATCCGCGAGTTGTGTTCCCATGGATTCCACAATCCCCCCTCGCTTTACATGCATTTCCGCACATTTTTCCACACCAAATTCCATCCTGATGGCTCTTCTAAAAGTTTCAGTTACTTTCAGTAGCTCCATCAGTTGCAAATTGTTGGGGGCAAAGAGTTTTAGGTCATCCATGTAGAGGAGGTGAGATATAACCTGACCACCTCTCCTCAGCCGATAACCTAGGCCTGAACCCTCCAGCAGTGTGCTTAGAAGATTCAGAGCTAAGTAGAACCAAAGCGGACTCAACCTATCGCCCTGAAATATGCCTCTCTCTATCCTTATCGCTATTCCTCTGGATATTTCGACATCCTGGATAGCGAAGGACCGTCCTCCATTACCCCATACATGACAACAGGAAGGTACACAGAGTTGCAAAATTTTAAACAACAGCAAACAGATTTTTATTATTATGGGTTTTCCGAAACGCAAAGCGCGTAAATATTATTGTATGTAAATAATTGTAATCAAAGCTAACCTTTCGACACCCCTGTCGAAGATAACTAAAAATAAAAAGTTATTGGAGAGTCCGTTACCGTTAAAGCGAATGATGAAATATACTAGTAGTTCTGCGAACAGCAGAATCCGGGAGCTCAACTTTTTTGCAACAATTATTATACCACGAAAGTTATTTAAAACGGGATATTTATCATGACACAAACAAAGTTGCACTTCGTTCGGAGCCAATCTCTGCACTTCGTTCGGAGCCAATCTCTGCACTTCGTTCGGAGCCAATCTCTGCATTTGCTGCAGGCATATCCTATAATACCTATCGCCTGATAGTAAGCATAGGTCAACATATAAATTTTCGAAATTAATTTCGTTCGACGTGCCATACACGACAGCACTCGCAGCCATGCCGAACCGTTGTTGCTTTTGTTAGTCACAGCAGTCAGATAACTGATTGAAGCTACTGCGCTTAGCTAGCTTAGCTGCGATAATTAAACAGAAAGTACGTGGTCGACCGAGCTTTGCTCGGGTGAAAATAGTTGCTCATTTAATAGTATAGGATAGGATAGTTCATACTAATTCCATATATAGTACATACTAATTCAATGCTGTCATGATAGTAGGTACTTACTAATTCCATGCTGCCATGATAGTAGGTACTTACTAATTCCATGCTGCCATGATAGTAGGTACTTACTAATTCCATGCTGCCATGTCGTTATTCTAAGGTAGCCATCTTGTTCTAAACTTTGGGCGACCGAGCTCTGGTCGAGGGAAAATACGGAGAAAACGAATTTTACCAGATATAAGACCTAGCAAGATTTCGATTTTTTGCCCCCGTAAACCGCTTATATTGCAACTCGAGAATACATATTATAATGTATACAGATATTGCTCATTTAATAGTATAAGATAAGATAAAGTAGCCCACAACTAACTGTTCAACACGAGACTTTACTTTTGAAGCTACTTTACACCTAACCAAACTCAGTCACACAAAATGTTCGACGGGACCTACCTAATCATTTCCACTACCTAACTACCACCGAGCAAGTCTAGTCGCCCCAAGACACAGACTAACTGTCTAGTTTGGGGCTCACAGGTAAATAATATTTTGTAACCTAGTTATAGGTAATATTTTAAGCTACTCATGTCGTCTCAACTTAACTCAGAGGAGCTCGTGGCTAAGTAATGACTGCCGCATAGGTCGATCCGTCAGGTTAAGCTATGCTTGCCGGGGTTGGTCTGTGGATGGGTGAACATCTTTACATACCGAGACTCCTCCGTGCCTCGGAAAGCACGTTAAGCCGTTGGTCCCGGCTGTCATTCGTGGGTCTTTGACAGTCTTTACGGGTCGTCAGAAGCCCGAAAGTCTTACCAATTCGTTTGTTACCCATTGATTGATGACCATGATGTCTTACCAATTGATTGATGTCGTCTCAACTTGGTGTCAACCTGTAAACCTACTTACTGTATTACCTGGACAATATTTTTTTTAAATTTTTCTGTTTGGCGAGCGACAGCGACATCGCGATCTAACGGTGCACAGTAACGCCATCTAGTGACCTTATTGATATAAAACTAACATAAATATTGATTTTTAAAACCTCGTCTTAGAGACTAATGCCCGTTTTCACAGACAACTAACTGACACTTAAATGAATACATAAATAAAAGAGCACGGTTGGATTTTTAACTCGCAGCGCTGAGCCTAGCGTTGAAAATCCAACAGTGCACTTTTATTTAGGGATTCATTTAAGTGTTACTTAGTGAAGGTGAACCCGGGCATCAGAGGGGCAATTCGTGTATTTTTAGGAACGTTCGCGTTCTTAGCTGTCTGTCAGTCGAAAACAACTCTCATTAGCCTACATTTTTGCCATATTTTTGATATTGATTGTAATTGCGACTGGATTGTGAATGCTTATAATTATGGGACTCCTTATGGCATAAAACCTTTTGGCATTCGCCGGTGTAATGACGGGTTCGGCCAACTTCAGCATCTCGTCGACTCTCATAATTCGCTTTTTGAAATAGATAAATCCAGAAATGTTAAGTTCTACCAACAGATTCATCTGACCTCGTTGACATCCTTGTATTGTATGTATTTATGGCTGTTATGATATCTAGACTCAAGACCACTTCCCAGAAACAAATAACTGACCTGACCGATCTGACCCACGTTCCTATGTTTAAGTTAGGCAGATTAACTTTTGACACATTTCTGAATCCAACCGTAACACGTTTAACGCAAATATAAACAAATGAGTAAGAAGATGATAATTTACTCAAAAAAGATAAATTACTATCACTATATATTATAAAACAAAGTCTCGGACGTTGCGTCTGTCTGTCTGAACGCGACAAACTCAAAAACTACCGAACAGATTTTCATGAGGAAGGTTTATAAATTATAGCCTATGTTACTCAGTGATAATAATATCATTCTACTGGTGAAAATTTTTTTTAAATCGGTCCAGTCGTTTTTGAATTTATTCATTACAAACATACAAAAATCAAATCAAAAATATTAGTTTAGATTAAGGTTTTGGGGATCCAGACTGACAAGCACAAGAGGGAGACAACTCAACAAAGTCTGGATCAAAACAACCTCAACCCTGTCTCTACTTCAGAACCCACATACTGGCCAGCAGGCGATAACAAGAAGTCTGACTTGCTGGACTTCTTTATTACAAAAAATCTGTCGAAATCGATTCTAAATAGGATTCTAATTGAATACGAGAAGCCAGCAATTCTTAGTCACCAACGGGCAGACTGGAATGGTTTTCGTGAGCATATCGAGAATGCAATAGAGCTGAGGGTCAAATTGAAGTCTCCCGAAGACATTGGTATTGTACTGGAAAGCTTCACTGCACTGGTTCAAACAGCCTGTTAGATTAACACTCCTGCCATAATTAAAAACGAGTCTATTGTAAACCATCCCTTGGAAATAAAAGAAAAAATCCGAGAAAAGCGCAGGCTACGTTGAATATGGCATGAAAGTAAAAACACCCTGATGAGAAAACAGCGCTGAACAAGGCAATTACCGAACTAAAGGCAATGATTGGAGATGCGAAATAAAATACACTGCGAACCAAACTGGAATCGCTAACAGCAACTTGCTATGGAGAATGGCAAAACCGTATGATAGAACGCAAAAATCTTGACAGCAAAAAAGCACCAGGTTTTGATCTCATCACTAAGGAGATTCTGCGAGAACTGCCAAGAAAAGGCATTGTACGTATGACAGTATTGTATAATCCTATGCTTTTTTTTTCGAGGGTAGGAAATTATCAAATAACTTCTCCCGCTCCGGGCGGAGCGGGAGGGTGTGTCAGACTTTTACTGACTAAAACCCACCCGTGTTCCTTCCGTTGCCTGTGTGCCGGGGCCGCGATATCCCTTTCGGACAAACTCGCAACCCTGGCAGGTATAATCCTATGCTGAGAGTTCAATATTTCCCAAGCCTGTGGAAAGTCTCCCAGATTATTATGATCTACATATATGGCAAAGCTCTTCATGAAAAATCATCCTACATACCAATAAGTTTGTTACCCGTGATGTCCAAAGTATTTCAAAAGATTCTATTGAGCAGGCTTACACCAATCCTACAAGAACGCAAGGTAATCCCTGACTACCTGTTTGGGATTAGGAGACATCAGGCTCACAGAGTCTACGCTACTGTAAGGAAGACTCTGAAGAACAAAGAATATTGCTCGTCGGCATTCTTGGATGTACAGGAAACCTTCGGCAAGGTCTGGCATAAAGGCTTGTTGTGTAAAATCAAGCAGAACATAGCTTTTTCCTATTGTTAGAATCCTTTATCTCAGACAGAATATTCTATGCTAAAGAAGCTGGAGACACTTCCGATTTCTACGAGATCAAGGCAGGAGTTCCCCAGGGATCAGTCCTTGGACCTGCCCTGTATACTATGTACACAGCTGATTTACCAATTACACTAGCTATCTAATTACCGCACATATTTTTCTAAACGATTAAATCAAAGATTAAGTCAAATCAAATAGCGCGCGCTTCCCCGGCTTCCTGTGACATACTTCCGTCCTTTTTACGAAATCACTTCCACAGATTTGATTATTTAGATTTTGATTTCGATTGCAGGAAAGCGAGAGGAAAGATCTTACACTTCAAAAGAATGTAAGCATAATGCTCTGTTACCCGTGCGAAGCCGGGCGTGTTGCTAGACTTGCTAGTAGTGCGATGTGGGTATATAAGTTGACAGTAGTGTAATCTACAATCACTACAATTTGTGGAGTCGAAGGCTAATTATTGAAAATGTTAAAATCATTTGTTTGTTTAACTTTGCTGTTAATAAGTGGTAAGTGTTTTATTATTTCTTAGACCCGTGTTTTTCCTGCTTTGTTTTTAATTACGTTTTTTGAGAATAGTTAATGTGACGTTGGCTGCTTCGTTCTTCTGATCGCAGTAGCTGACTGCTAAGCGTGGTACCACCCTTTGTTAGATTCCCAGGTTGGATATAGTGTTTTTGTTTATTTTTCATCAGGAGAATTCGTAGTAGTAACTCGGAGTGCAAAATTGCGCTAGTTAATAACAATAGGCTCGCCTTCTATGGAAAAAATCCCATGGGGTTGAAGACTGGAGGAGGAGCTGTTATGTGGTATTTCCTGATCCTCCCTGTGCAGCTGGGGAGTTTGAACGCCAATTTTTGTTCCCAGCTAATAAAAGCACTAGGAAGTGGTAAAGGGCGGGTGTTTTGGGAGATTGGCTGATGTAATTTTAACTCTCCCAAAGTGCTGATTCTCAGCGTAAGTTTAGTAAATGATTTTTGATTTTGAAACGTCCCCTTTTTCCGTAGCGAATTTCGTAATTCCTTTACTATGGGGAACCGGAAGGATTATTTTGAGCACTCCTACGTGAAAACTACACACCTCTAACCTATTCCAGATCACCTGTTGCCACGCCACTATCTAATCTTTAATAACCACTATTGTTTTATCCACAGATGTCGTGCTGGGTGCTCCTGATTACAAGTTCAATTACGATGTGAACGGTTGGCTGAAGCTGCACAAGGTCCCCGCGTCATGGCAAGATGCTTTCGTGACCTGCCACGCCGAAGGTAAGAGGTAGTTCAGTATTAGAGAGAGCTTTACAAAGAGTAGTGAAGGAGCTCGTCCAAGGAAATACTGCCACCATAGCTATATCTGTCGCCAGTTAGCTATGGTATCCCTTTTGTTTTGTTGTCGGACTGGAACTCCTCGTGGATGTCATCCACCCCGGGGAGGGTAGAGGGTCTGTCAGAATCTTACTGACAATAACCACCCCGGTGTTCCCTCGCACACTTGCGTCGTGGGACTGTGGGTGCAAAGTGCTAATGCGACTTCCACTGCGCCGGACTGGTGACGGCCCGTGCTCTGCGGTCCCCGTCCCGTACGGGGAGTGAGGTCTTGAAACTCTCCCAGATACGTCTTAGAGAGGCGTGAGTGGAACACTAAGCGCCGCTGTGGCGGCATCTACAATCGCCACATGCGAACTACGCATCAAAGACCTGACGTCACACAAATCCTGCATCACGCAATTAGAGTTTACCGCGCGATGGACATATATACAATCTCCCAACTTCAACCTCCGGGCAGTTGCCCACCAGACACTTCACCTGTCTGGTCGGAGGATCCTTCCTTTTCTATGGGGGATGAGTGAACTTTACACCCTGTTCCTTATACCCCTAAACCGCCATCTCCCGATCTCCCGGCTATCCCGCTATCCGGGGGGCGACGGATGTCAGCTGTGGTATTCCTATGGTAACATTCTTTCGCCTCGTTAACTTGGTCTAGTGGTCGCAAGTACGATTGCTGAGCATAGGTCCTGAAATAAACGTATTTTTTTTCTTTCTTTCAGTGTTATTGAGTTTTCCATCAGAAAATTCTCAGTAGTGGACTGGAATTGTGCCAGGTTGATGGCGATTGCGAGCCTATTGCCATCAGCCGGGCACAAGTTCATAAGGGCTGATACATGGGATTTAAATATCACTGGCGAAATGCGGGTTATATTTTCGACCTGAGCCTTCACTTGACCTTTAACTATTGCAGGTGCGGTACTGGCTTCTCCGCTGACGACGCAGCTCGAGAATGCTCTGCGTGGAATAATGCTCCAATCAGCAGTGAATAGACCTATCTTCTTAGGCGCCAATTCATTCTGGTCCGAAACAGAATTCATCTCCATTGAAGGTCAGTTTGCAGGATTCCGTATAACGCATCATAAATATCATATTGTTACCGGGCTTTCTGTTTATCCGACAATGAATTTTCTTAGGTTTGGGTGGATTGAAATTGATATCAAATACGAAGATAAAAACACCTTACAAAATGTCGAACTTCAAAATATTTTCATAACATTATTATCTATTTCAGGAGTTCCACTGGACGATATGTCAGTAACTTGGGGCTCATACGGCGACGGTGCAAAACCAGAAGATTGCTTAACTTTGTCGCCTGATGGTAAGGTGTACACCTCCTCATGCAAGCAGTATCTTCCGTACATATGCTACAAGAAATATTAGAAGACTTTGCAACTGAATGAATGCGGCACCTTCGATGACAGTAAGTATTTAGTTAATCCCACTCTTGACTTAGGATCAAGAGCAAGAAGCTCTGAAGACCAATTATGTTACTTAGACGTTCAAATTCAAGTCGCCATCTCATGTCAGCGACAATCAATGTCAAAAATTGTTTAGGATTTTTTGAGACTGAGATCTGAGATTAGAATTCGGACGTTCTTAAATACGGAAATTTCCCCTTTGTAAGTACGTACGTAACATTAAATGAAACAACCGGCATTAGAACTTAGACCAAAAAGTTTTAAATGCGGCATCGCGAGAACTAGTGATTGATTAATATACTCGTATGTTACTCTAGAGATTTTAGTACTCAAAATAATCCATAGAAAGGACTATGGTCGACTAACTTTTTCTAAGCTGGACGGGGTCTAATAAGATTTCTGAAATATTTCCAGATTATCAATTCAATGGAAGCACGGGAAGCTGTTATAAAATGCACGATATAAAGACGACGTGGAATCAGGCATACAAGACTTGCTTAGCGGAAGGAGCCCATCTGGTCGTCATCAACGATAAACAAGAGGCTGATGTCGTCATAGCTTTATTCCCTGAAGAAGCTCCTGAAGACAAATCTGGCAATACGACTAAGCAGTGGAAGTGGCTTACTCTTTCGCACATAGGCTTGCGAGACTGGAATAAGAACTTTACTTGGGTAACCGTTACCGGTAAGTCTTCATGTTTTGGTATCTATTCTGGCTGATTTGTCGTGAGGTAATACTAGGAACACCCGACACTCCATACAAACTAACTCATATAATTGCCTACTCCTACTACTACAAACAAAATATATGAGTGCGTTTGTCGATCGAAGTGCAGGCCTGGGGGCCTACCACCTCTTTAGCCGGCCACATACATATGGAATTTCCTTTCGGAATTCCGTTTCAAAATATCGATTCGTAATTCCGTTTCGAAATATTAATTGGGAATTTCAAATGCAGCAAATTCATAAAAAATCAAGGATCTATCACATCCCGTTCGGAATTTTTTCGGTGTCGTTTTCATAGTTTTCGAGGCTGCTAAAGCCGATAGTGAGGTCAAAATGTAAATCCAAGATGGCGGCTGCGAAAATATTGTTTCCGTTTTAAATCATACGTGAGAAGGAACTTCTTTCCTGATGTATCCCCCGACCGCGCGTTCATGTGCGAATAGTCTATTCAATCATTTTCAAAACCCTACCCCGTCTTTTAACTGTTTTTCATACCACTATTTTATTACCCTTGGTCGAGCACAAAGTATATCTAAGTAAGGACTACGTTGATTAATATTTTGTTTATTGTTTCAGGGGATAACATAGAGGATGTGTTCAACAAGTGGGCTTGGTATCAACCCGACAACAAAGGTGTAAATGTGTGTACCTCTCTCTTAAGAGACGGTACTTTGGATGACCACTGGTGTTATCTAGAGCTCCAGTTTGTCTGCGAGAAAGATCCTAAAACATCACGGTTCGAACGTGTTGTTGGTGCAGAACTCATGAACCACGGTCAGTAGGCAACTTATGCAAGACGGCATAAAATAATGTACTTTCCTATAACACTATGTACCTTGTTATCAGGAGAAATAAACAAATACTTTAAAAATCTAGTTTTTAACCCGTCATCACAGTTGAATCTAGGTTAGAGTAAAAATCAAGAGCGTGTCGGACCACGCACAAAGAAAGAAAAGAAAGAAAGAAAAATAAGTTTATTTTTCACAGAAACACGTGCATAAAAAAGAAGATAATAAACTCATTTGAACAAAAAAATAAAACATAATAGATTTAAATACAATAACGAGCACAAAACAGAAATAGTCGGCGGCTGCTGGCACGTCATGACTGTGGCAAGAAGGCTACCACTCAGCATGATGCTGTGCTATGGGGACCCACAGCACAGCGCTGATTTTCAGTGGTCACCCGAAAAAGACGTACGGAAACCAAGTCAGGTTTAATGAATTATACATAAAAATATAAAATAAAATAAACAGTACTTACAATATAATGCTACTATACAACCAATAATATGAATTAAATTATTAAAAACATAAAAAATATTATCCGCAGGCATCACCGTGCGTCCATATAACATGTACGCACCCAAAACACTAATAACATTCATTGTTTTTTCTCGCTCCCACCATCACCGTCGCAATGAAGGGTTCCGTAGTTGGGATGAATTTATCCCAAGAAAAACCCTCCTACGCTAGACCCTTATGCGTGTGCGACTGTGTGCGTGCGTAGATTTGTAATTTGACCACAATTTTCTACCACAATCAGTATAACTAATTTAATAAATAAATAATGTTTTATACATAATAGTAAAAAATCTATGTATGTATTGTGATTATAACATACTATTCTAATTGGGGTGTTTGGAGGATTGCGTTTATTCCGGGACATGTTGTATACTAAAGTATCAAGAAAAGCATGTTCTTCTTGTTTAATGTAAAGGCTTGTGCAGACCAGCGCGATTTGTCGCGCGACGCGACACGAATAATACAATTTCAAAGAAAACTTCACAGTATAACAATAACCGGTGTCGCGTCACGCGACAAGTCGCGCTGGTCTGTACAAGCCTTTAACCAACCTTACAATAATCACGCACATGGGCGGTCACCTTAAGAGGATAGTTTGTTATTTTGTCACCGAGAGAAACAAACAGCAAGCGACCGCAACGTGCTCCCTAAAACCAATAAATAATTAACGTTTACACAATCAAGAACTTGATTATAAAACCGAATGGTGCCGAAGATGCCCGAACGCACCTGACTCGTGTGCGAGCGCAGCACCTGCTATACTTTGATAGAGGAAAAAATAAAATCGTCTATTTATTAGGTTAATTAAGGAAGCTGTTGTGCATGTTTTAGATTGGATGGGCAAGCATCTAATTATGATAAATATTTTGTCGTAACTCGTAGAAACAGCCATTTTTAGAATTAACGGATAAATTATATAAATAGTTAGCATGGGTCGTCAACCCATTATTTTAAGTTACTTTAAAAAACTTAGTTAAAGAATGCTTTGACGACATACTCGTAATGTCAATGTTCTTCTTTTCTTTCTTTTCTGCACTTGAGGTCTAAAGGTGACGAACATAGTTGGTCTCATTATAAAAGCTTTTGGATCTTTCGGACAATTGATTATATTGCTTCATCTCTTTCGTTGTTTTTGCAACAATTTTAAACCCCGTTTAAACTCAAACTCAAAGCATTTATTTCAAATAAACCAATTACAGGTACTTTTGAATTGTCAAGGGGTCGGTCAGTCAGAAAAATTAAGCTAGTTGCCCATTCCAACGCGTAATAGGTTCCTATGGAGAAGAACGGGCAAGAAACTCCACGGACACTCTTTTAAATCAGAATATTTTTACAAAATATTGGTTACATCATCCATGTTGTTATTATACATGTGAGAATAATGTAAAAAGACGTTCACGTTAAAAGCGTCCGTAATAAAAATACAATCAAAAACAATTCAAAAGCAAGCAAACATTTTAGTAAGCAAACATCTATTAAACATCATGGTACACGATGAAGCATGAATTTGAAAGTTGCATTCATTCATTAAAATTTTACGAATGTATTTAGTTATATGACTTTACGAGTTATTGCGTTTGCGTAAAGATCTTTTTCACCTAAAGCAATAATAAAGATTGGTAATTTTGAAGGCGCACTCAGTTCGGGTGGTGATCGGTTTTACGAATTTTGCCGATGCTACATCTAAGTCGTAACAGCTTATATTTCTAAAAAAGCTTAAGTACATCGTCAGTTTTTTCCACAATTAATTTTATGGGTGTACTTATTAACTTTCAATGATTAATCACTTCCTTCTAATACATAATGTTATCTTTTCGCACATTATGTTGAAGTAAAAACTATAATTGTGTCCACTGCATTACTATACAACTTTAATAATGCATCTCTACCATTCCACATTGCCTTTTATTATATAGACAATAAAGTCTGTAATTCCCGTAAAAGCTTTTTGTTAAAAGTTATTACAGTAGGCACTTACATAGATAATTATAATTATTGTAGCCCTAACATGTGTTTAGCATAATTGTTAATAGACAAGATTAAATAGCCCCAAGGTGTTACCGGTATTAGGCATTTGGTATGTATAATGTAAAGTAAGAAATTACTTACAACAGGTGTGAATTGCTTAGATATTACGGAATAAGCTCATTTGTTTTATGATTGCGTAGCATAATTAGCCTGTAATGTTCCCACTGCTGCAAGAAGTGGTTGGTGAGTGGGAGTGGGCCATAATCTACGTAGATGTCATACGTCTTCAAATTTTTTGGTTCTAGGACGTGCCGGTTTCCACACGATGTTTTCCTTCACCGTTTTGAGAGCAGTGGTGATGAAATAATCTACGCAGAGTAAAGCGCCTGTCAGTGTTCGAACCTACAACCTATATCTCGAAAGCCGCGGTCCGTTACCACCGTGCCACAACTGCTCTCACCACTTATGATTGCATGTCGTCGACTTAAGAGTGAAAAGCTCGGGAATGCAACTTTGACTTTTTATTTCATTAAATTTTTGGAAAAAAAACCTCGCAACACACTCAGTTTTGTGGCGGCATCTATATCGCCACATGCGACCTATGCATCAAACTGACGTCACGCAAAACCCTGCATCGCGTAAGCAGATTTTATCGCGTGTTCAGCATATAATATAACTTCCCAGTTGCCCACCAGTTTTTCGCATATAAGAGGTTTTCACTCTAAGACGACGATATAAGGTTATAGAGAGATAGGTATCTGGGAAGCTGACAAATGCTAAGCCTTAAATTCCAAACACGGGTCATGTTTATATGATGTGTTTTTAGGCGTGCTATACACTTGTTCGGGTCGGCATGATGTGGCATGATTCGGCATAGCCGAGCGGCAAAATATACATTTGGTTCTGCTGCCCGGCCTGTGCTAAATCCTGTCGCCCCGAACGTGCGACCCCTGACCTGACTCTCCTAATGACCATTGTTCTTTTTCACAATTTAGCCATATGCATTGCATCATAAGTTTTATAATCCGTTAACTAAAATAACGCATTGGATGTTGTTAAACTGTCAAAATGACAGCGATTATTATTTGGAGTTGAGTTCGCGCCACCACTCCAGTCCGATAGACGCGGCGCTAGTGTCTATGTCATTACAACAAATTGCGTTCAAAAAAATGTAGTTCCACAATTTTCCGCCGGATTTCAGTGGTGGCGCGGACTCTAGTTACCCCTTACCCAAAGAAATTCTACGGTCATTCGTAGATAAATATTCTGTCTATGAAGTCATTGCACTTTAATAATAACTAAAATTAAAAACACCAAGGAGGTCAAATGAGTTGGTAACTATACGAATAGATACCCTATCAATAGTTCGTCAATGACGGAATTAATTAGACACTAATAGGCACGATTGGGCGAATATACCAATTCATTATAAACAGTTAAAATAATAGGTAGGCCAAACAGTGATAAGCTGTTACTAGTTCAACTTGTTGACCGTTGACCCAAAATAAGGGCAATTATAAATCCGATAGTTGTTTCTTACGGTTCTACTTGTTTTCTAGAGGAACTGTAGCCATTTTTCCGCATATTATTTTTTAATCCTCTAAGTGGGAGCTCTTGGCCTGCATCTCACCTGATGGTAAGTGATGATCAGGCCTAAGGTGGATGCGAGCTTCACACGGAGTCCTCAACCACAAAGTAAATATAATAGAAGTTTATGAAACTGTTGCATAATGAGGAAATTAATATTTCATAAGTTGATGGAAGCTCCTTGGTGATATTAACTTCTTGGATTTACCCTGTATCGTAATAGAAAAAAAAATGTTTTATAGCACTATTTTGTTAGAGAAAAAGTGTTATAATATGATTCTATTTTTAAATTTCGGTATATGTCAATATAAACTCGTTTTGAAGTTTATAATTCGAATATTACGATAAGAGAGTAGATAAAGTTTTTTATGTGGATCAGCGGTTTTTCTATTATCTTCTTCATGAACTTTCACATTTATTATATTAGTACCTAAGGTTTAATGAGAAATCTAAACTAATATTATAATAAGAAAAAAATTGTTTGTAAAGAAAAACTACTGGACCGATTTTAAAAATTCTTTCACCAGTAGTAGACATGATATATTATCACTGAATAAAGGCTATAATTTATAAAGATATAACGCGGGCGAACCCGTTGGCGGAAGCTAGTACACGATAAAGTTATAAGTAGAGGTTTAAGTTTTTGTTGTTGTCCGTCTCTTTGATATAATAGCCTTATATCTTCATTAACGCCCTCAGCATGAAAAGGGTTAGCAATTGGCAGTCTTTTTCAAGAAACATGCGGCCTTTACAAGTTCTTGATACAAATTAACAAACTATCGAAACAAAACAGTTAAGTTAAAACTCATGTTATTGTAAACATGTTCCTAAAGAAACAAAACATATAAGAATTCATATTTGAAGACACCTGTTGTCCCGTTGTCGTGAGCATAAATTATTTTAACCCTCCATCTGCTCACTGCTTAGAATACAAGTAAAAAGTAGCCGTGTGTCTATCCGTGTGCTTGTGTCAAAATGTCATTATCACAGATCCTAATTAGAAATTCAACTAGTTGTAGCAATTTATCGAAATCGAGATTTGCTAAGCCAGACTAATATTCAGCTTGCTCAGAAATTTTAATCATTTATTCAAAAATACACAAACAACAATAAGAATAATTCCGGAAAAAATTAGTTGTGCGAAAAATCAGAATTGCACCAGCCAATATTGAGCAGGTTAACCGTACTCCGACTTTGAGAGACCGATGACATTTGCATTTTTAATGGCGGCAGAATGCGCGGCAAAAGGTGCAGTACCACAGAGGTTACTTTGATCCGAATGTGCATGAGTTCTTAATATGGCGCCGGACCTCGCGTGATAGGGTACTCTTAATAAAAAAACATTTTTAATTGAGCCAGGTGGAGCTACCTTGTTATTTTTCTATTTCCTCGTAGACATGTTTCAGTTATCAAAAGAAAAATATTGACAATTAGACTATGTTGGTATCATGTGAAGAGGTAGTATGTCATTCGTCCAATTAAATAGCAACAAACTTGACCCGTGACGCGATTAGTAGCACTAAATTTTGCAGTCTTAGTTTCAATACTAATAGAGTTCAAAATGGCGACTGACAGAACAGCACTACCAATCACACGACTGCAAAATTCAGTGCTGCCAATCGCGTCACGGGTCAAGTTAAAATAAACGAACTTTACATAGTTGTGTGCAATATGTTAGAAAAAATAAGGTAACATTTAACTTTCTAGACTACTACTTTCACTTTAGATTAATGTTTGGCGTAAAAGGTATCATAGCAAAGGTGAAAAAAATAATTTAAAAACTTACAGAAGTTAGTTAGTTTTAATTATTACGGTAGGCAACCCGCCATAATAAATCATTTCATAAAATAACCCACCTTATGACTTGACACATTACGAAGTTAGCGCAAATAAATCAATCACAACCATAAATAATCTAATATAAATACTTTTCAAACTACTTTACACATTCTAAACGCCCATAGGCGTTATAACAATAAAACTTCTATTGTGACTTGATCAGTGTCGTTGAATGCGTTTATGTACATAATTATACAGTTATTAATAATATTATAATAGGAGATACCCTTTTCTTACCTAAAAAAATTAGAATAGATAAAAAAGACTGAAAAATAAACTGTCAAAAATGACACCTTTCAGAACTGTTGACAATTCACCGAAGCAACTGACAAAAACGTCACATTCCACTGATTCCACCTCAGTGTACATCACTACCAAAAACGTCAAATACTTGATCAACCCTAAAATCCCAATTAAACTAAACAAGGCTGCAACAAAGTAACGTTATTAATCGTTCATTCGTGGAGGTCGCAGCGCGGGGTGAAAAAAACGTAAACACAGTTTCACCTGCGCGCCGAGATTGGCAGGTGCGACGCGGGCGCATCTGCGTGGTACTAAGTAGATAGATGCAGAAGTGTCACTTTAGTGGTGCACCTGCAACTTGAAAGGCTATGTTTAGCGTAGGGTGTGATGACCCCTAGCCAGATGAACTTTAATTTGGCTAGATTGCCTCGAGGCTCAAAGCCCTCTATTAAGGTTTCAATGGGATGCAAAAGACGGAAAATTAAGGTTTGCTGAAAGCTTGCTTGCAGTCTTGCAGTAGAGAATTGCGCTCATTCTACATCTAAGCATTAAAATTGGAGAAACAGTTATAGTACATACGTGAGTCCATCAATGTGTGGTTCCGTCTAAGACTTGTATTGTACTTTTCTCAAATAATGCGGAAAAATTCGAACTAAGTAAATTAATTATAAATTCCAGAATCAATGATGAATAAAGAAATTTTTTCATGAGCCGATAAGTTCATTTGTTTCTTCTTTACTTTATACAGCTCCAAATCGAAATGTAAATAAAATCTTTGATACGTTAACTCCTTGGTTGTAAAAAGTTCGTTCCAATTTTAAATAACACGACAATATGAGTTTTCATAGTAATTTATTTGGCCGCTAAACACGACAGATATGGATTTTCATACAAATATTGCCGGCCGAGCGCTCGCATGTGTTCGGCCAGTACAGAAATTTCGATTTATCTCGAAGAAAGTTGTCAAAATAATGCTCGAATTGCCAAGCATGTTTTAGAAAACTTAGTTTCAATGTTTCAACAGTATGCGGATAAGATTTTTAGCTCTGGTAAATATTCACAATGGTTGTCATGAACGTGACTTCTGTACTTTTCGATATTGTGTCACAGGACGCAGAGGGGGGAGGCACCAACCCTTGCACATGCCGCATTAAAATATCGATGTGTTTAGTTAGTTTATAAATAACTTGTTTATTCCAATGCTATGACTGGCGTGGGTAAACTAATTAATGCATTTAGATAATCACACTTATGGGATGCAGTCATTAATTGTCCTTGGTCTAAGATCAGGTGCTAACCGAAGCGGCGACGCGGCTTGTAGACGTGCGTGTTAATAGCTCTGGTTCTGGTGCAGCTTGTCGCGTGCTTGAACTTACGATCCGTTTTAGGTACATTCTAAACGCGCATTAAGGCGCGAGTTTTTGTCTTAGAAAAGACACCTAGGTTTTATGTGACGGGGTCCGAAAGGACCAATGCCTGCTGAGGTTGCGGATTTGTCCGAAAGGGATATCGCGGCCCCGGCACACGGGCAACGGAAGGAACACGGGTGGGTTTTAGTCAGTAAAAGTCTGACACGCCCTCTCGCTCCGCCCAGAGCGGGAGAAGTCATTTGATGACGTCCCAACCTCAAAAAAATAAAAAGTATGGTTTTATGTGGAGGAGAGATTCGTATTATTGTGACACATAGCTTTAAAGACAGTCAGGTGGATGGATCACATTCAGAAGATCGAGGGAGCTGGTTGAGACTTACAAGGACCAGGGAAGCATGGCACATAAGGGAGGAGGCCTCAGCAATGGTGGAACAAGCCTGTCAATTATGTTAATGATAGCTTTATTTATTTATATGGAATCTCCAACAAAAGATATACACAATACATGACATATACGATATGGACAAAATCAGGTAGTAAGTAGATGTACTCCTTCACTTGAAGGAGACCACAGCATGCAAAATAAACTTAACAACTAAGCTAACAACGTTAAAATATGTATTAATAACTAGCTGCACCTCGGTTTCACCCGCATAAGTCTCGATCTCGTGGGAATATCGGGATAAAAAGTATCCTATATATAGTATACTAACTAGGTGATGATCTACCCGTGTGCCATCCGTTCAGCCGTTTTAGCGTGAAAGCGTAACAAACAAACGAACAAACAAACTCACTTTCGCATTTATAATATTAACCAGCGATCCGCTCCTGCTTCGCACGGTTTTTACGACTTGACAAAACATCGTGATTTCTTAGGTAAACTTAACTTAACATAAACCTCTCGGAATAAATTCTCTAAACGATGGTGAAAACCTCATCAAAACTTGTTGCGTGGTTTAGAAGAACAACGCGGACATACAGACAAACGCGAAAAGCGACTTTGTTTTATAATATGTACAGATAAGGATAGCTAAAATGTATAAAGAGAAATTGTTTTTTTTTTTGTATAATTTGGAAGAGTTATTAAATTAAAATAGTACAGTTATTACTTTTATTTGTTTTAGCTTTAAAAAGATGATGTGTGATGAGCTGATGACAGAGAACGATTCTACCATGTGTCATCTTGATATAATGCCAATATAATGGAATTTTCACTACGGAAGAGACCGTGCAGTTAATTTTTATTATGCGCAACCTTTTTTTTTTTTTTTTTTGAGGGTGGGTTATCATCAAATGACTTCTCCCGCTCTGGGCGGAGCGAGAGGGCGTGTCAGACTCCGAAAATGGACGACGATGTGGTTGTTGCTGCTGCTGTGACGCTATGTGCTGTAGCGTACTACAATTATTTTTGTATTATACAGAATAAAAAAGATATGGAGAAAGAGAAGATGGTGGAAAAAAATGCATGCTATAAAAAAAATCTCGCAAGATCACACTCCCGATTGCGAGCGTGTAGATAGTTGCGTTCGCGTTCGTCCGCGGTGGATCAAGCGTGAACCCTTTGTTAGGACAAAAAACCGACACCGATCTGGAAAAGGCGCGAAACGCGAACGCGAACGCGAAGGCGCGAAACCATCTACACTCGTGTTTCACGACTTTCGCTGGAGTTCGCGCCGCAAGTGTAGAGCGCGCATTACAGGTGCAACCTGTGATGGATAATCGCAGTCGCAATAGTCAATGTCAGAAATCATTACGTGATGTAATTATGATAAAAGAAATGGTGCATAAACACTGGATGATTGACATAATTATTACAAAGAATGCTCGCTACTCATGCAAACATAATAAAATGTGTACCTACATCGCAGGAAGCGCTGCATTTTGTACAGTTTTAATGGTAAGTGTTATAACAACACCTGTCGCGGTTGGATGGAACTTTTATAATTAACATACTTGAGAATTCTTCACATTTTCTGTCGTATTTACAACGTTAGTTAGGTATTCTGAGTAGCGAGGCTTCAAAGCAGCGAAAAGGTAGTTAAGGGGCATGCGATAAAGTAGCCCGCGAAATTCAAATTTTCTTTAGTTTTTTACATTTGTCAGGTCAGTGTGAGGTTTTATGTTGACTAAAATATGATTCGCGACCGTAACCAATATGGCTTTACATAATTATAATCATTACAACTCCATAATTAAGCACAATCGCCAAATGTCATGATTTCATGAAATAGTCATTAAATGCGATTATATGAACTTGAGAGTGTTGTATTGATAATTTCTATGATTATAATTCTATAAATAAACATTTGATACGGCCGCAAATCATATTTAGATCGACATACAACATGATACTGATCTGCAAATTGCAAAAAACGTAAGAAAATTTGAATTTCGCGGGCTACCTTGACGCTTTCGCCTTAAGCCGATATCAGTCGCTCCGCTCGAATGAATGTTTCAATCGAGTGAAGGTTCATTTTTGTTTAATTCCACATGCATGAGCATAATCAGTCTATAATGTAAATCGGTTCAGCAGTTTATGTGCATAATTAGCCTATGTTCCCACTGTTGGGACACAGGCCTCCTCTCGATGAGAGGGAGTAGGCTGTCATCCACCACGCTGGTCCAGTGCGGGTTGGTAGATGTCACATGTCTTTGAATTTTTGGTTCTAGAGCAAGCCACCACTGTTCTTTTTTTGTTAATTATTGTAGTAATGCCGCGACGAGTTGTAGGTCTTAGGTTTGAACCCTGACAGGCGCTTTACATTCCACATGATACCGACAAAATTTAAAAGGAATGAACTTTCATTTAATTTTTCGATCATTCGGTAGGCGAGTGAATGATGCCGAGTGCCGAAATCCTACATCGTTGTATCGGTTCCCTAATGAATAATTTTTTCCAATTTGATTAATTTTGTGTTCTCAGACGTTTCACTTCGAATGAAAGTCAAAAATTTACTTAAAGCGAAGCGGCTTTATGCACATAACTAGCAACGAAAAAGCTCGTATTGTAATAATACGAGATTTTTCGTTGCTTTCAAAAAACAAAAAATAAATAGAGCTGTGTGCACCAATAGATATGTCCCAATTACTATTACATTGTAAAACCCTCATTGGCTTTTCACCTTAACGGCTTGCCCAGCTTCATAAGCAGCTGGTTAAACATTACAAATATCCCAAACAATTAATACTTTACATATACCACTGACAGCTACATAGATACAGGACTGCATGGCTTATTAATCGTCCATTATGAGCATTGTGATGCAGTACCGCCCATTTTAATTAGAAGGTACACCTGCGTTTTAAATATGTACAAGCGGCTTTTAAAAACAAACTAGAATTGATTAAGATTATCCAACTACGTGTGTTTATAGCTATAAGCCCGTCAGGAACGTAGCTGTAATATATATTATTATAAATCACATTACGATATATTTTCCATAGAAATCTTCGAGGGATCTTTTCTTTTTGAGTGGGAAATTATCAAATCTAAAACTAAATCTAAACTAAAACTTCGCCCGCTCAGGAGGGCGTGTCAGACTCTTACTGACTAAACCCCACCCATGTACCTTCAGTTGCCTGTACTTTGCCAGGGGCCACGGTATCCCTTTCGGACTCTCCCGCGACTCCGGCAGGCATCGGTCGCAGCCCCGTCAGTTGTGCTGACATCTCTTTGAGGCGCGCGTGGATCACAACGTGTTGTCGACTCTGGCCTGGTCATTATAGGACGGCGAGCTACCCATTGCTCTCCGTCCGGAAGCCCGCGCTTACGGTGGCCGGAAATCGAAATCCCAGGGCGACTCCTGCGGCGGCTAGGGGCGTGAGGGCGCGAAATTTGCCTCTTCCTCACGCGCTCCGCCTCCTCCTTCGCGCGCATTACTGCTTCGCAAAAGGAAGTAACGGCTTCCCATGCCCTCTCACTCCGTATCATGGCCTGGACTATGGCTGGACGCGAGAGGTCACCGCCGCCGTTCGCTTCCACGAGGATACGGCGGCGCTCCGCCCAAGCCGGGCAGACCTCCATCGTATGCTCCACCGAGTCCTCCGGGCCTCCGGGCGGGAAGATGAGGACGCCGTGGCGCCTCTCTAGCCACTCCTCAAAGAGGGGACATGTCGTCGCAATTGTGGCGTGCCCAGCACTGGGTTGCGACAATCAGACTCTTCATGATGCCAAGAGATCCCGCCGGAGCTGTATCCGCTGTGCCACGATTTCTCGCGGCAGCGGAGTCACGCCTCGATCTTCCGATTACTTCACCAAAATATGTGGATAGATATAGCAAGACATATTAATATATATTATGGTATAATAAACCCACACGAAATGAGGACATAAATATTTAGTATAGTATAGCTCCATTTGTGGTGGTTTGCTATAATATAATATTTACAGAGTATATTAATATACAGGGTGGCAGAGACATCGACGCGAAAACTGAAAAAAATCAACGCAGGGGGGTTCAAAATCATGTACTTAATCTATGGTATCAGTTTTCGTGTCGATGACCCTGACACATTGTATATTATAGCTAAGTCTGTGATGGGCTTTATACTCTAGGATATAACCATTATAATTTTAAATAAAAACAACTCAGGTGAGTACAGACTTTAATCTATTTTTATTTTATTACAGATTTTTCAATAAGCTATAATATCCTGTTTACGAGTCAACAGGAGTTTACTTAGAGTACGTCGGGAATTGAAAAGAGTATACTTGGATGTTTGATGTTTGATGGTTATGTTGAGAGGATGATTGAAATGCGACTAGTATTAGGCAGATGTGAGTGGAAACGCCGGGAGGGTACGCCCTCGAAAGACATGTTATTTAGTGACCTTATTTGTGATGTTTTTCAGAAAGGTCAGGTGCGTAGTGCTCGCAACCGACGTGCGTGTATGACCAGATATGTATGGACGTACATGAGGTAGAAGGAGTATGTGAGAATCGAAGCAGGTGTTGTTCTGTAGTTTCTGCCTACCGCCTGGAGATGACGGCGTGAGGTTATAAATGTATGTACTAGTGATGTAACAAATGTCATATTTTGGACATTCGCGAATGCGAATGCGAATGTGAATATCTGCTGCCAACATCCGCGAATGCGAATGCGAATGCGAATGTGAATATTCAGTTTTTGTTTAATTTGGCGCCATTTGTCTATGGTTTGGTGACTTTAGCGGCAGTCCAGTTCGAATGAAGTGCGTTCCGTCTGTTTTTCGTTCCGAGAATAGCCGAGATAATACGAACGCATCCGATTGAAGTGTCATTCCGCTCGCGCCGGTGTTTTCGTAAACAATTAACCAACTAATATTACCTACTTAAAAAAATTATACACGCAAAAACATTCGCAATAATTTTGCGAATGCGAATATGCAAAAATATGTGAATATTCGCGAATGCGAATGCGAATATTCGTTACGTCACTAGTATGTACGTCTGGAACAATGATCTATATATATAAAAATCTATCCCTATTTCCCTTGGTCACGCCATAACTTGCGAACGGCTGTACCAAATTTGCAAAATTCTCTTTTTGCTGTGTTCGTTATTCTCAGGATAAGGTTATAGGTAGGTAGGCAGGTAGATAGGTAGGGTAGGTGTAGGTAGGGTAGGGTAGGTAGCCTAAGATAAGTACTTAGTGCTACCCGTGCGAAGCCAGGGCGGGCAGCTAGTTTTATATATTTTTACAGTTAGTTAATCTAAGTGTTAGTTAAGTCAATCAAATAAAACGAAGTAACATTACTAATCCTGCGAGTGTTTGTAATCCTTAATCCAGGATCAGCGAGCTTATCCTCAGGATTGAGGAGGGAGGTCTTTTCAGTAGGTATTTGCGGGCTCATTAGACGAATTCATTTAGTCCATGCATGAGCAATGGTGGCCAGTGGTACTTACATCGTGGATTCCAACCCAGCGGTCGCGGGACTGCCGGGGTCGCCGGAAAGTCCGAAAGGGATACCCTGGCAACGTAAAGGCAACTGAAGGAACACAGGTGGGTGTTAGTCAGTAAGGGACACGTCCTCCCGCTCCGGCCAGAGCGGGAGAAGTTATTTGATAATTTTCCACAAAACAAAAATGGTGGCGCTTTAGTTTGTGTAAATAATTTCAGCACCACTGCTCTCAAAACGGTGAAAGGAAAATCGTGAGAAAACCGGCATGTCCTAGAACCAAAAATTCGACGACGTGACATCACCCAACTCGGACAGGACCCACGTGGTGGATTACGGCCCATTACTCCCCTCTCAGAGTGATGGAAAATGTGGTGGAAAATAGTGGTGGGACTGATTAATCAGGTTTCATTTCATACCATTGCCACTCGTGGTGCCCTGGAATCAACAGGTGTTCTTTCTTTTTCGTGTGGTGCCTGGTGTCAGAGTTTTTATGCCGCCCATGGGCCTCTGACTTGGGTTCACATGCCGTCGAGCAAAATCTCTCAGGCATGTCGATTTCCTCACTATGTTTTCCTTCACCGTTTTTGAAGCAAGTGATAATTATACAACACGCACATGAATCCGATAAGTCAGAGGTGCGTGCCTTGGGTTCGAACTCGAGACCTATGACTTGGCATTAATGCATGTGTTTGATTTCGCTTATTAAAAATTGCAAGTTTGTACAATGTCGTTGTAGTAATCAATACCTTACCTTTTCACATTTCAGCCAGAATATGACAGTGGCACCTGGTCTCCGCAGCTGTCCCTCGGTAATCTTCTGCTCTGCCAGGATCTCGCTGTGACGGCGACCTGTCTTCAAAAAGACTTCTATTGACCTGTAGACAAGAACAACATATTATGAACTTGAGACCATGTTTTGGCATTATTTGTTATACGAAACAGGTGTTTTTGAAGTTCCTCAATAACGACAGATTTTAAATGGCAAAAGGGATGAAACCTGGGTAAAAAAAAAAAAAACAATTTAGTCCGTCAGACAGATAATAAAAAAATATTAGACACGTATTTTTTGCTTTATCATATTAATATAAAACTACTTAGATAAAACGCATTTCAGGTTGGTGAGTGGGGGTCGCTACGTCACTAGTATGTATAAAATCTACATACTCGTGACGTCATGGCACATTTTACCTCAATGTATCGCCGTAATCTTTAGATTACGTAAAAAGTTCAAAAATACGTGTCCAATATTTTTTTTAATCTCATAGACGGAATAAAAAAAAATTGTCATTCGTATATTATATGAAGTTTTATCTACCAATAACAGACAAGCATAACATAACATCACACCTGTTTTCCCCTCTGGGTAAGGCAGAGGTGTACCTATAGTACACCCACATTTCGCCAGTTATGTTTAAGTCCCATAGAATATAGAATAGAATAGAATAGTTCTTTATTTGCACAGAAAGTAGGTACAAGTTACAGATGTTAAGGTTAAAATGATCCTTATACTAACTACCTTAACTAAGGCATGCAAACAGTTTACTTAATATAAATATTTATTATTAAATTCAGAAAAAAATAATGAAATAGGCAATACAACACAAAATGTCAAGTTTAATAAAATGGGATTATACATTCGTCAAGTTCGAGGTCGATACATTTAAATTAAAAATAAATCTATTTATTGTCTGTATCTGATTTACAAATGTACTCTATTCAAAGCTAAACTAAATACAATAACTAACTACACGAATAGATACAAAAAACAAAAGGACACTTAGGCGTCGAAGTATTCGTCCGCATCGCTGTCATCCGGAAACGTGCCCAGAAGACTGGCAGCATTGCCACGTTGAATGGCAATGCTAATTCTTTGGCCAAAGAACAAGCCAGCCCTCTGGTCGCGTGAAGTGTCGACCAGTCGGCGAGAAATTTCCTTAAAAAGGACACGCGCACTCGGACCCCATGACCCGAGCGTTTCGACCCCAAACGGCTCAAAACTGTAGTTACCCATGAGGTTACAGTATTTGCGCCGCTTGAGGGTCTCAGCAGCCGCTGCAGCGGCGCCAGCACAGCCCGCCGTGCTAGGAACATGAGATGGTGCAAGGGTGTCGACACAGGTTGCGTCCAAAAATAAATGATTTAGTAAAAGTCAGGAGTACAGAGATGTCATATTATCAATTTAAATTCTTATCGGTCAAAAATGTAATATGGGGCGACTCTATTGCCATCAACCGGGCAGAAATTTTCAGATAGAAAAATCTATATCATTGCTCGACACGGGAGTCGAGCCCAGAACTTCATGCTCAGCAGTAGCGCTTGGGACCAATAAACCAACGAGGCAATCTTTCAACTACCAATCTACATAAATAATAGCCCATCATGAAAATAAACGTTGACTAGACATTTAAAATGATGGCAAATTCTATTTTAGAATAGAATTTCATTTATGCATCATTTGAGGAATTAGAATACTTAGGCCATCATAAAGGAAAGAAAAAAAAGAAGGAAGGGAAGAAAAACATTAGGGTTATTAGAATTTCTCTACCGTAGGCATGAAAAATTGAGTAGCCGAGCTCCCCTATTCATTGACAAGCAACAAAATAATGTTCATTTATCATATTGTACCTCATTTTGTGTTTGATACTCCTGACCCTTGTTACGGCATTGTTTTTTAAAAGCAGTTCGTCAAAGTCCACGAACTAGATGCTACTGTTTGTAGACAATGGACATGTAAAGGCTTGTGCAGACCAGCGCGACCGAACAATACAATTTATAAGAAAACTTCACAGTATAACAATAACCGGTGTCGCGTCGCGCGACAATTCGCGCTGGTCTGCACAAGCCTTAACGTGGAATAGGATTATTGCCAATACATTTTTTGTCCGTCAGATAACTTATTAAAAAATATTGGACGCGTATTTTTTCTCTTTTTACGTAATCAAAAGATTACGGCAATACAGTTAAAATTGTGGCATGACGTCACTCCCCGGTACATTTTATACTGACTTGTGACGTAGCGAGCCCTGACACCCCAACTTTAATGCGTTTTTATCTAAATATTTTTTTATTAATATGATAAAGCAAAAAATACGTGTCTAATATTTTTTTATTATCTGACTGACGGACTAAATAGTTTTTTTTTCCCCAGTCGACATCCATATTATGGAAAGTTTCGTTTCTTTCAACCTAATCTGACAACGGCATGAGAACTTACTGCCGTCTAAGGAAGGAGTTATTGTCCTTTCCAAACTTTAAAAAACACTTAGAAAGCAAGACAAGATAATGCAAAAATGATGACGCTAACTCAACAGCTTAGCCCCCTTGTCTAATCAAAAATATTACATGGAAAAGAGGTCAATTGAAAAACAAGCAATCAGCTATCATGCTCACAAACAATCAGTCAAGTTAACGAGCAAATTCTCGAATCAAAGTGTCAAATGTTGTACATTTAGAAATATTCTCACGAAACTTACAATACAGTAAGCAGTTATTTTATGACGGTAACTATCGGTTTACCTAACAATTTTGAGTCATCAACAGCGTAGAAGAAGTAAAAAAATAAAAATTACAATGTCACCACATCCTGCGAGACATTTCATACTTTAAACTTGTTTAGGGCGCATTTGTATCAGTCGAGTGACTCGCTCAAGTAAACAGAGGAACTATTAATCATCAGGGAACTAATTGGAATCAATAAAGACAAAAGCAAGGGGTTCAAGCGGACAGACAGGTACTTTTTCTTAGTGATAAATTACTACAATGGGTGCACGTTATTGATGTGATCTTTTATTTTGTGACGTTTTCGTGAAATAAGGGTGCTTGTTGCGTCTTTGAAACTATATAATATTTAAAGACATTTTGTTACTAATATTAGCCCGCGTATAATTATGGCAGTTTAGGAAAAGCTGAAGTCATTTAGCCGTCAAGTACCATCGAAGAATTTCATATCTAAGCAATTTGAAAACAAAATCCCGTGAACGCGATGACCACATCTGTTACCGCCCCGGTTCTATGGCGGCCGAGCACTGCAAGCAGAAATAGCCCTTACGGTGCATAGATATGAACTTCTTCGATGGTACATGCGACTTAAGGGCAAAAGTTTCGTTATGAAAATGATAAAATACTAAGTAATCAAAATTGAATTTTCTTTGCGTCTTGCACAAAAATTATAAGTAGATAAGACAACCATTTATTTGCTTAAACATAAGTACAACATAACACAAATTGTCAGCATGCAAGAGATGTTAGAAGTAGAGGTAAAAACAGATCATCACGTTTGTCTTAAACCTAACAGAACCCAACATCTGGAAAAATAATTGTAACGAGTCATTTCTTTAAAATTATCACATTGTTTCCTCTTATGACTTTTGTTCTTTATTTTGTTTTGTCTGAAAATAAAGCTCGCAAGACTAAACAGCAAACCACACAGTCCAAACGCAGCACAAGAAAATTTCCGTGAACGAATCCGTGCACCGTATTCTCAACATAGAGACATTAAGTTCGGCCTTCTATCGCCATAATGGCCACTTAAAAACTCATAAAAGTGAACTCAGACGAGCCCCCGAAAGCGTCGATGTAAGGAGATCATACTCTAAGATTGGACGTGGTTAAAAACTAACTCGTGGAGAGGGCCTTTATGGCGCAGTGCAGCTTATCGCAATGTTTTGTGGCGCGTGATAAAACAGCTTTATTTGGCTTAAAAAGAACAGTGGTAGATGAGTTTCTGTTCTTCTGTGTAGGGCGAGAATTATCTGTTTTTGTAACAATGCCGATGGGAGCATTTTGAACAAAGAGCTAAAGCTGATGTTATAAAAAGTTTTTAAGATACTGAAAGTTTAGCGATGACATATTTATTGCGTCCTTTTAAGCCACCGTAAGACTATCTAGAAGCATAGATCATGTTAAGGATCTATGCTTGTTTCGTCAGTTATGCTTAAGTCCTATGTAATTGATGGCGAGCTTCGATCAACAATAGCACTATCAATCGAAGTAGTAAATATATTGCAAACGATAATAAACTTTATGTTAGTCAAGATATATGCAATCGCGGCTACTTGAGATATTTTTGTTCATAATCCATTAATTAAATAATCAAAAAAAAAGCCAATCGCCAACAACCTGGCACAAATTTAGACTCCGGGCTGCTATTGAGAAATTCCTGATGGAAAAACCCAATGACAGTTTACCCGACCTGTGAATCGAACCCAGGACCTCATGCTTAGCGGTAGTGCTAGGCCCCTAGACTTACGAGACAATCATGTTAGGGATCTATGTTGAAAAACTTTCTACATATTCATTCCAAAATGCTCTGTTTAAAGAATAGTCCCTGGTCGATCGAGCTCTGCTCGGGTGAAAATTGAAAATGCTCATTTAATAGTATAGGATAGTTCATACTAATTCCATGTATAGTACATACTAATTCCATGCTGCCATGATAGTAGGTACTTACTAATTCCATGTCGCTATGATAGTAGGTACTTACTAATTCCATGTCGCTATGATAGTAGGTACTTACTTATTCCATGCTGTCATGTCATTATTCTAAGTTAGCCATCTTGTTTTAAACTTTGGGCGAACGAGCTCCGCTCGAGTGAAAATACGCAAAAAACGATTCTTCCCAGATATATGACCTAGCTAGATCAATTTCGCGAACGTGATTACAATTATATGTACAAATATTACTCGTTCAATAGTATAGGATTTAAAATATGTTTTCCTCGTACCCCAGAGATTGGTCGCTGAAGTAGTACAAAAGTTTGAGTGATATCAAAATAAAAATGTTCGTGAGCTCAAGGATGCCTTCACAGGACGTTACGAAAGCCGATACGAGCCAACAACCTGACCATGGACACGAGAGTTCACAACACTGAACTTGGTGAACAACAAAAAGTTATTCAACACTTTTTTTGTTGTTGTTGCGATGTAATTGGCTTATTAGTTAGTTCTCTTTCCGGAAGATGGACAGTGCAACCATTTTCAATAATTGCGTGTAAGAGAAAAATAAAATGGATGAAATCGGATGTCCCTAAGAGACGAGGAAGACAAGGAAACGAACGATGGATTATGCTAAGGATGATATAACGTGTTGATAAAGAGATAATGGCTAATAAATGGAAAACCTCATGCAGTGCCAATTCCAAATAAATTGAGGGGTTTAGGGCCAAAAGATAATGCCAATGAAGAGAAGCTAACGTCTTACGTGTATGACAACAAATGGCAGATTAGAGGTAAACTATTAGCATCTGCAGAATACTTTTGTTATTTTTCGTTCCGCAAATAGAACCATGGAGATCAAACGTTCGACCAAAAGTTGTTTTATATTGACGACACACTCTTAAACTTCGGGTACAGCTCAAAAGGTGAATCTATGCTTCGAGAAACTTCTAAATCCCCTTTTCATGGGGATACGGATCGATTCTCAGTTACAAACCCCGCTTTTATCTCTCTAAAGCCTTGAACTTTTCTTTCAAATCCAGCGTTCGAGACGCTCACAACTTTGGTTTGTCTTCCAAAAAACAAACAAGTATATTTTTCTTGTGTTGTTGGTAAATATAAAATATTCTAGAAGTGATCAACTCTGAACCAAAGTTTTACCGTTAACATATCTCATTTTTTACTACGTTACGTTCGGTTTTTTAGTCTACCCTCCTTACTATGCCATCTGTGACCACCAACTGGGGAAACTACAACGCAATACGTTTCCCCGACCACAAATCAATAATTAACTAAGAGGTTACAATAAAAACTAAGTGCTTAATACTTAATAGACCAGTGCCCATCGCAGACATGATTAAAAAAAAAACATAAGCAGCAGGTGTTGGGTCGTCGACCTCGCTTACATCATGGCGGGAAAAAATGCCGGCAAAAATTGTGTTAAGTAAGATTCTACTAACAGTTTTTTGTTTTTTGGGTGCTCATTGAGGTTTAAGTCGGCGTAATATGATGAAAAAATTGTCTGCACTACTTAAATTAGACAATTTGTTTGTTTATTACCTTGTTCTGAGTATGTCATCATCATCATTATCAGTTTGTCTGCGTCTAAAAGACCTGCTTCAAGGCTTTTCCCATGACATAATTACTTTTAAATTCTTAAAACAAATGGCGTGAGTCACACAATAGCTGGAGACGGAAGCTACGATTTCATTTTTGGGGGTATTGGTCTTCATATGAAGTGCAAACTGAACTTATGGATATTTTCATATTATCATCCTGAAATCTGCTATCTAATTACGCAACACATTTTCGTAAGCGATCACGACTAATCTGTTTCATTTTGACAGTCCAACAACATTCATTTTTCGAACTTATGCAGCAATGGATTAGAAATTTGTTTCAAAATTATTTAGATTCTGACTGTCGTGTATTACGAAATTAGGGTACTGGAGTATAATGGACCTTCGGGGTTTAAATTGAGTTACACACTTACATTATTTGGATTTCACTTTGACAGTTCAACAACATTCATTGCGTTATTTACGTTGTTGAACAGACACATTCGAACATATGAACCAAAGGATTCGTAATATCCTTCAAAATCATTCAGATTGTGATTGAGTCAATTACGCAATTAGGGTGGAGGTCTAGTAAGACGTATATTATTAGGTAGATCGTTCATTTCCTTTCGTAATACTCTAATTTTCGGTAAGTAATGGTGCGAACTGCTGTGAGTCGCTGTTTTATAGTATGCACTACCTTGCAGGTTCTGAACAACATAAATACTACCACGTAGTATTATGAAACTGAAGAGACAAAATTAATCATCGTATGAAAATAACACATCTTTTATTACGAAAAATAACAGTTATAAAACTAAAACCCAACTTTTTTCGTAGTTGGATTTTAGTTTTATTTCTATTTAAGAGCGTTTATTCTGAAAACTAAAACGGTATAATCAATAGTTTACCAGCCCTTATTTGTAAGGATAATTCTCAAGGTCTACAGAAGATCCGTTTGTCGCAACCGCCTGAGAAATAACTGGAACGTACAACTTAAGGCCAAATATAAGAAAAATGTAATGTCAGAACATCTGAGTTTATTGTATAAGTTTCATCGGGAAGTTTTTTGGCATTCGAACATATCATGGTAGAATTATATATAGGAACTAGCATTTGCCCGCGACTTCGTCCGCGTAGAAGTCGAAAATGGTTCTAATAGGATGTTTTATTGGTTTATTACGTTATTAATTTTGTTATAACATATAAATTATTATGTTAAAATGTTTGAATATTTATAAAATATAACAATCTTTATTACAGTGTAGGGATTTAAAGGTTAAATAAACATGTTTTTTTTTTTTTTTTAAGGAAGTGTATTTTATGAACACGAAGCTCGGCCTTCGATCTGGTGAAAGTTACACGGGGGTATTATCTTTTTACAACGAAATCGAAATACTACACCTACCGCAGCTTTTCTTTGTAAACAATTTTTCAATTTTTTGTTTTTCCTTAGGGTGCTAGAATCACCAGGTTACTCTGTGCGCTTACTCTGGAGCATGCCACATGTTACTGGCCGTGGGAAAAGCAGATTTCCCTCAAGTCTACTCCCGCTACCTAAAGAGTTTGACCTTGAGCTTTGTTTATGGTCATTGCGAAGCAGACTTTGATGGGAAACTGCACTCTCTTGAATTCGAAGGGGTAATTTGATGGTGTTAAGGGAATCCTAGGAATATATGTAGAAAAACCTCTGTAAAGCTCAGAAACCTTCAAATGCGGTACTAATATAGTACGGTGACTTTCGAGACATTCCAATTTTATAGAGTATTTGCATTGCACCAAGCTTTTACGTGAGTTCAACCTTTTTTGAATAAAATCGGATTGAGTTTTCAAACATGTGTCAAAATAAAATGTAATTTAAATCAAAAGCACTAAGGAGTAATATCAACTTCGAAACAAATCTCTCCCAAAATAACTTTCTACCCCTATTTAACACCGTTAGAGGATGAATTTCAATAAAATACGAAACATGTCTTCCATCAATTCTGCTAAAGAATGTTTATGCAAAATTTGAAGTAGATTGGACCAAGGAATCACGCTGTCCCATACAAAGTTTCCCCCCTTTTTCACCCCCTTAGGGATAGTATTTCGAAAAATCCTTTCTTATCGGATGCCTACGTCATACAAAGAACACACCCTCCAAGTTTCAGGTCCCTACAATCAGCGCTTTAGGCTGTGCGTTGATCCGTCAGTCAGTCATTCAGGACAAAGCATTTTATATGTATAGATATAATTTTTGGGAGCAATACCCATTTTGTATAGTGACTTACTTATGAAGATATTTCATCTGTTCCTGATGTTTGGTTGCTATGGAGAAAACGGTATCATTTTTAGGGTTCCGTACGTCCCAATGAAAATACGGAACCCTTATAGGTTCACTCGTGTGTATGTTTGTCCGTCTGTCACAGCCAATTTGCTCCGAATCTAGTTGAAATTTCCGTGACCCAAACACGGACGTGTAAAGTAAATAAATGTATTTTGAATTCGGGGGTCACTTTTCTGGAGAAAATTAAACAGAAAAGTTTCGCGAACTGTACCGTGTGACATATCAAATAATAAGACTTGTTGTGAGGATCTCAAATAGGCTTTTTTATATTTAAGAAAATAGATGAAAATTTCCCACCTTATCTCCGAAAACAATGAGCCAAAAATTTTGAAAAAATACACAGTATGATTCTTACCCATAGATTACAGGTAAACCTATAAGAAGTCTATGGTCTTAAAATAACATGGTAAATCTCTCAATATGGTGCGTACAAACTTATATTTTCAGTTGGAATGTATGAGAGAACATGTTTTTGAACTACAATAACTTTATATTTGTTTATTTAACAGTTTATGTACACACATTATAAATAGACAAGAAGAAAGGAACAGAAAAGTACAAAAGTGATGCTTATTTCTAAAGAAATCTCTTCCAGCATACCTGCGATAGGAAAGTAGTGAAAGAGATGTAGACAATGTGTGTAAGATTAGAACAGAAAATAATATACATAAAATAAAAACACTTAATTATTCACTAATTTAATTATAAACATACAATATGAGAATAAACTTACATAGGTACATACTTCTAAAATAAATAACCCAATAAATAACAAATATATATTCTTAATTATAATGTAGTATTAAATAATAAATACAAAATATGCAACTATGACGAAGTGGACAGATAGTGTTCTTTCACTCTTCTTTTAAAAACTGCAACAGTTTGGCAGTCCCTAATGTCAGGCGGAAGTGAATTCCACAACCGAACCGCGTGCACGCTGAAGGAGTAGGAGTAGAAGTCGGTTGAGTGGGGAGGGGACTTAAGGAGATTTCTAAGATGCGACCGGCAAGGTGCATCAGAAGGACGGGGGTTGGAAAAGCGTTCCCGCTTTGTAGTTTGTTCTTTGAATAAATTCATCCCAATTGCGGAACCCTTCATTGTGCGTGGTCCAACACGCACTCCACACTTCTCCTATACAGAATGTATGTGAGAACATGTTTTTCAAACTGAAAATTTAAGTTGGTCGATTATTACTTGTTAACCTGTAAAGCCTACTTAGCTGTGATAGTTTTCCTTTTAACTTCGTTATATATACTACTGCTGTGATTTTTTTCATAAATCCAAGTACAATCATTTAGCTGGCAGGGGGAGACACTATACTCTAACAAAAATTTGCACTTTAAAGCTTAATATTTCGCAAACGGATCCCTAAATTGAAAATGGCTTTGACACTCCCACAATATTTTTGAACGACCTTTCCAACGACACCAACGCTGTTTTTTTTCTCATTCGGCCTATGGTGTGGACCATAGGGCGAACGAGACAAAAAAACATCCCCACTTTACGTGTAGAGGAGGTACCCTAAAAAAAATGTTACCACTTTGTCGGCGTGACTACTATGTATACCCATGCCAAATTACAGCTTTCTAGTACTAACAGTCCCTGAGCTAAGCCGCGGACAGACAGACAGACAGACGGACATGGCGAAACTATATGGGTTCCTTGTTTACTACGGAACCCTAAAAATCAGGATTGCATAATTATTAGGTACGATTTGGCAGTTGGAATCCATCTTGATTATCTCAATTCGATCTTTGGACTTCACCGAGGCATGTTATTTATCACCAATTTTAAACAAACAAACTAAAACTTCGTGAGAAATAAATATTGTAAACGTGTACGTGTTTTCGCTCCACAACATCGAAAGTTGTGTCACCTGTACAATGTGCATGACTTCAAGTGTAGTAAGTAATATTTGAAATAGACAATTTAATGCCTTATTTCGGTGGGAATCTTTAGTTCGACGAGAAAAGTTTTCACTAGTTGGTGTTCTTCATAAAGATCTTCATAGACATGAGAGTGTGGCGGCATCTACAATCGCTACATGCGAACTACGCATCAAAGACCTGACGTCACACGACATCCTGACTTCACAAAAATCCTGCATCGCGCAATTAGAGTTTACCGCGCGATGGACATATATACAATCTCCCAACCCCGACTTCAACCTCTGGGCAGTTGCCCGCCAGACACGACACCCGTCTGGTGGGAGGATCCTCCCTTTTCTATGGTGGATGAGTGAACTTTATACCCTGTTCCTCATACCCCTAAAAGAGAATGCGTTCCTAACACCTGTCAGTTGGACTATTTCTAGTAGTAATAAGAATCAAATTCGCAAAACACATATTTTTTCTTATGAAACTGACAGGTGTCAAAAATGCATTCTCTCGACGGCCGGACTGTGTGTTCTTCATCTTACTTCATTGCCAAACAATCTTTTACACAGTCTATTATTTTTTGCGTTTTCCAAAAGTTTTATGTTTATCGACTAAGGCATATCCACATTTATTATTAAGTTTTTCTTTTCTGGTCTTCTGCCTGTAAACTCAATTCGTTCAATTAATTATTACGTCACGTCAAATTCTGATATAATCAGCATTATCAGACGCAGTTCATTGTCACTTGTCACCAGTCCCACATTATTTAATAATCCCTTTTGCCCTCCACAAGTTCTTGCATTATCGCACAACGAATGTTGTTCCCTGATTAAGACAGGAAGTACTTCGTTAGTTCGATGCAAAAGCGCTTGGTGACGTCAGGTTTTATTTTTGGAATATTTACTTCATTGTCCTTATAGTATTTTTCTCGAATAATTAATTTTAGGGGAGTTTTCATACTAAATTTAGCTACTGTAGCCGAAAAAAATCAACTTAATTATCGACAAACGAGATACGTATGTAGGTACATATTCATATTTTAGTACCTGGGCGACCGAGCTCTGCTCTGGTGACCATAGAGAATGCTCATTTAATAGTATAGGATAGTTCACACTAATTCCATGTCTACCTACATACTAATTCCATGCTGCCGTGATAGTAGGTACTTACTATTTCCATGCTGCCATGATAGTTCGTACTTACTAATTCCATGCTGCCATGTCTGTCAATTCATGTCAATTGTTAAATGTCAAGTAGTCTAAGGTAGCCATCTTGTTCTAAACTTTGGGCGACCGAGCTCTGCTCGCGTAAAAATACTGAATAAAGTTTTTCTTTGTCATTTTAAATGGGAGCTTTGAATCATATAAACTTTGTGTAGCTATAATAGACTGTTGTTTACATACTGATTCATCTCTATGGCTCACCCTTAAAATCGATACCTAATCTGACAGTTTTCTTAAACCAAGATTTAAAAGAACCCATTATAAAAAAAAAAAAAACGAGTGAGCCTTAAGCTGCGTATGCTGTATAACATCTGACATCTCACCTTGGTAATAAACAATATCAGAGGGGCCTCGTCAAGGTCTTTTCTGACGGCCAAATCTAGCACCGCGCGCGTTCATTGGTCAAATCAAATAGCGCGCGCTTTCCCGGCATCCTGTGACACACTTCCATCCCTTATCACGAAATCACTTCCACAGATTTGATTATTTAGATTTAGATTTTGATTGCAGGAAAACGAGAGGAAAGATATTTCACATCAATAACCATTAAGAACTAGAAGCGAAATCCATTGATTTGAAAATTATAGCGTGGTATAATATCGTTATTGACTTCGAAGCTCAAAGTGTCAAACCACAGAATGATGTATTATTGTGCGGTATTTTAAAAGATTTCACGACACACCTTTTCAATGGGGTATAAATCTCTTTATTTCCCATAAATAAGGGGTGATACAATAGTCTTCTGCAGTTTCAATTCAGATGTTCTTACTGCACGGAACTGTGAATGTGAACGTCAATATTTTGCTGTTGTTTCTAATTTAAAATAGTTTTTTTTTGCACGGTACCACATCATCAACTTCGTTATCGTTGGGGTTGGCTTCCAGTCTAACTGGATGCAGCTGTAACAGTATTTTAAATAATGCGACTGCCTACACGACCCAGTTACTGGGTAAGACGATACCCCTTGGTAAGACTGGTTGTCAGATATTTGGGCTTCTGACTCCCTTATGACTGGCAAAGCACGGTGCCTATAAAGGGAAAAAATATTTTGTAGAATTGGTAGGGTAAATGTACCAAGTATTATTTAGCATCTTTCTTAAGATAAAAATAATTTCCATAGGTAATTGATATGTCTCTAAACAGGCGCAAAACAGTTACATGCCAACATAAATCTCCATCAAATTAACGCATTAATATAGTTATACTAATGTATGTTTAGCGTCAAAGGTCGTTCGTCGGCTCCCATAGCGGCGCACGCTTAGGAATGCGCAAGCGCATACTCTATGGTTTTATTTGTTTCGTGCTCTTTTGTGCGACGGATTCCGTGGCTTTTGATGCTTTTTTGTAGATATGTAGGTACCTACTGTGTTTGTTTGTAGAAGCATGATACAGTTTTCTTTTAGGCATTACTACTGTTCTTTTACGGAATTTTTGCCAGTTAACATTTTTTGGTCGGGTTTATACAGGGTGGCATCGACGCGTAAACTGATATCCTGGATTCAGTACTGATTCTGAACCACGCAGGGGGCGTTGAAATATTACGACGGTTATTAAAAAAAAACTGTTGTTCCATACATTTTGACCGCGTAGGTATTGCACTTTTTTATGAAACAGCAGATTTTTATTTTAATGTCCCTGTCATCCTGTATATGAACCGTTATGAACTAATGACTATCTTATTAGAACTAAGACTGAGATTCAGATTGTAGTATTATAAAAATCTCGAAGCAAACGCGAAAACTAGAACTATGCCTGATTTACCAAGTACGGCGTTATCGGTTGACAGATGCTGAGTTTTAAAGAAATCATATGTTTGGTCTTGTCATTTACAGGCTGCTGATGATAATGGCAATAAGCGGGGTAATAAATATACTTTCTTTTAGGGATTATCCATAGTATCTACCACGGGATAGGTTCTTAAGAGTTCCTTCCTTCTCATCGAACTTTACGACACCTTTTTGATGTGGTTCCATTTATAAATTGTGTTGTTCAATGGATTGAGTAATAAAAGAAAAAGACAATCATGTACTTACAGTTCGGTCGTCGAGAAAATGCGTTCCTGACACCTGTCAGTTGGACAATTTCTAGTTGTAATAAGGATCAAATTCGCAAAACACATAATCCTTGTATGAAACTGACAGGAGTCTAGAATGCATTCTCTTGACGGCCGGACTGTAGTGCGTGTCTCTACGTCATAATGTTATGTAATTTGGCGACACACCGAATCGCAAAGCTGTTCGGTATGTGGTGGCGAATGTTAATGTTAAATATAAGTATAGAGTGAAAGGCTTCCAATGAATGAACAGGCGACATCGACATTATTCCGAGAATGTGGAATGCACATTCACTCGTGAACTGTTTGTGTCAGATTTCTCGTGAACTGCCAAGTCCGGGAGACTAATTTGTAGTACAGTTTAGTTGTTTTACTTATTTCCTTTAAGGATAATGTAGGCTTTTTAATTTTTTGTCATGTTTTTGTAAGTAGTGATTTTGTGACGATAGAATGCCTTCAAAAATTTTATGTTAGGTTGAAATGATCGTTGCGATAGTTTCTGTCATTTAGTGAGTTTGGTTTGCCATATAGTTTTTCCCTTTAATATAAAAATCTAAACTTCTCAATGTTTACCCCGATTTTCTAAGGATTAGGTTCTTCAATAAATAATGAACAACCGTTCGGTTGTCGGCGATATCAAGTCAAGCCACACTTGGTTCGCCAATATGGGGGTTACGTCTGTAGTAATGACTATTGTAATTACCCTGAACTTTGTGTATGTTCTCTCTTAATTAGCTTCAACTAATTAATGTAAACAATGCTGAATGATTCTTGGAAGCAGATAAAAACTGCGGTCAACGGCACCTAGCCTACCAAGTTATGTAAAAAATGATCTTATTAATAGTTCATATGTTACTTGTCTTTATTACAATGCGATAAGGTTGATTTTCGTGTGGTTTTTTGTTGAAAGTTGTCACTTTGACACACGCGGAGTGTCAGGCCGGGAGATAATTGATGAGCTGTCGTTCTGTCAACCACCTGGCGGTTGTGTCGTGATGATAGAAATGTTGCTCTTTGTCTTGTATCAAGCTTGTGTTTGAATTAGTATTTTTTGCTCTATGAAGTCATACGGATCGGAATTAAGATAGTTTTTTTTGTGAGATCGTTAGGCTGGCTTATCACCCTTCTCATCAGAGGTATCAGTATCATAGGCATAGAGACGCAAGAGATAATCTTCACCATCAATATGTCAACTGTCGAACAAGAATCTTCTCATGTCGGCCAAAGACAAGAGTATTGCAAGTATAATAAAGAAACTTAACTCATGTCACAGCGAAATGCATATACGAGATGTTAAAAAACCTGTGAGGGTGTTGTTCGGTACTGAGAGTATATTTTAGTGGAAATTCTAAATAAAAAAAAACTATGGGGAATTTTACCGGGTTTATTACATGGGGCGGGGGCGACCGTCTTTTAGTGGGTGTCTACAAGTACAAACTACTAAAATAATAGTTTGCAAATTTTCAACAGGGGTCATAATTTTTTTTTTTAAATATATAATTTTTTTAGTTGAAAATTTACAAACGTTTATTTTCAACAAGATTAAATTTTAAAAAAATAGGCAATTTTAGGTAGAAAATCCTCTGTGTGACGATTATAAACTAGGTAGGTATCACGCATTTCCTGGGTCAGACCTACCACCCTTATTGGTTAGGTTATCGATATACAATAGCATGACCATACATACCTCCAATATGTAAAAAAAACCTGTCCGACCCGAAAGGGGCACTTAGGTACTGCAATAATATTACCTAAATGTAAAAATTATTAGTATTTAAAAATTTAAAAATCACATTTTTGGTACTAAAATTACCATAAATCCATTAAAAAAATAAATTTTCAACATGGGTCATAAATTATGACTTGTAGACACCCGCTAAACGACGGCCGCCCGCGGTCCACGTAATAACCCGGTAAAATCCCGCATTGAAAAAAAAATACGATTTCGATACGAGGCCTTTGGCTACTTTTGTCTTTATGTGTGCGTTTTGTTTGTGCAGAATAATCAATTTTTCTTTCTTTTATTTTTTCTTTTAATTTTTTTCCTGTTTCCCTTCTATTACCACATAAATAGACTCTCAGTACGATACCTAACAACACCCTCACGAATCGGACCGGGTTTTTTTTACATGTTGTGTATAATTGGTATTCAGCTGCATCCGGTTAGCAGACCCCAACAAAGTTGGTAAAAGGCCTGGCTTGAATTGGCTGATTAGCTGAATTTGGCTGTTTGGCTAAATTTGGCTGATTCATAGATGCATAAATCTGAAGGTTCAACGTCAGCGCTATATTTTCTTCTGCTTAGTTTTTATAGCCTAGCCCTGCCTAACAATCTAAAGTCTATGATATTGGGGTCACGTCATCATTAACTATCAAATAGGCTATAGATGAGTGCATCGCGTTGAGTGCGAACCGATTCAATTAATGATAAATTAGATACAGTTAGTTATGAGCTAGTGAAAGGATTCCAAAGAGGATGTGATTAATACTGGTAAGTTAAGTAGTATATCTTTTATATGCCATAGTTGTTTTTTGCAGTCTTACCAGTATTATCAAGGGTTATTGTATTACACAGTAACTGGGTTATGGAGGTTAGATAGGCAGTCGCTCCATGTACAATTGAAAACATATTAAAATTTAAAAACCCCCGTCACAAACATTTCCTCATTTCTCTTTCTTACTCCATCACCAGACCCTATCTATAACCCACTCATTGAGACCATTCCAATGAGCCCAAACACGATACCGGTGCTGAAAGCTGGTAAGGGAGTTAGGTATCCTGCAAATTCCAGGTGCTGCTGCAGCATCAGTTTAAGATTGCTATGTTCTTCTAATATCATTGAAGTAACAGAATAGCAAATTTTAAATCGATCAGACCTGTGGAAGACGCTCATATCCATTCATTAACTAGAAAAGGGCTGAAAATCTTCAAACGGCTGAACCGATTTTTATAAAACATGTCTAAGAACCATCGCAAGAAAACCTGCTTTCAATTTAAAAAATCCGCATTCAAATCGGTTCACCCGTTTAAGAGCTACGGTGCCACAGATAGACACACACACATAGCAGTTAAACTTATAACACCCGCATCTGCATCGTGCTTAGGTTTGTACAAACAGTTTTACACATAAATCATATTTTTTTTTAACTAGTTGAGGTCGGCGTTTCCTATCTGACTACTCTGAGAAGAAAGGCCGAAACAAACTCAGAGGGCACAGTCTCTTTAAAGTCCAGACATAATATTGGTCAGATTAGGCTGAGACTTTTGAGGAAAGAACCACACAGATTGACTGGAACTGTCCAGTCAGTGCACGCATTTGTCAGTAATCGTCCAGCTCAATTCAGAGATCGTGTAGCTTAAGCTTGTTAAGTCGATCCTATTGGATAAGGCTGTTGATCCATAATTTGTGCTTATTTCTTCTGGATTTCCCACAGCCCTGATCAGAGAACCATAAAACATACAAGATGATCGTATCCACGACGTAACAGTATTAGCAACGAATCCACGTACATATTTCAGTCTCGCTAGAGATGTGCTAGGAATTAATTATCTGTTAACAAATACCTAGTAACTGCAGCTTAACAGTTCACATGAATTCACAGTTCTCTGTTACCATTTCACCGTTTACCATGCCCTGACGTTTGTTCGTTCATCGTTCATTTATCAGTTATTTTGTCGATGACTGGGAATTCCTCGGTATTTACTTGGGAAGGTCGCTCAGTAGTGATAGTGAAGTTAAATGAATGTAAGTATGCGACAAAGAATTAGCAATTCTTTTCCTATTGCATTCAAAGTTAGTTAACTAATTACTTATCTGTCTGAAATATAACGAAGTATGAATGAATTATTCTATCTAATCAGTTACCTTAAGAAGGAAATTTCGCTGTTAAAAGTAACAGGTAATTTCAGAGACTAGGAACAAGTTATCTGTTAACAGAATTATCCTGTTAAATCCCGTCTCTAAGTCTCGCGAATAATTAAAATTCAAAGATCAAATCGCTTAACAAGATAAGTATTCAGAATGCTAACTTGTTAAGCCTTTCGGCCATACTCCTATTTTTTTGCCTAGATTTTTTATCTTACTATCTAGAACTTTAGCCGTGTATAACAGGCTTCTATTCATCAAATGTTTAGACGTGAGGCTAAGCGAATGATTTTTTAATTGATCATGACATGTAACATTTTTGGGAGGCAAAAAATGTTTTTTGTTCGATGAAATTCTAAGAGAGGTATTTAATGGAATAATAATGGTATGATAACTGTTTTGTTTTTGTGGTGTGTCTTGCAATGTAATTGGTGGTTTGATCTAGAATATATACTTGTAAACCTAATACATAGTACTGAATGATTTATATATTTAGCTACAACGGCTGTGCTTCAGCTAAATACAGTAACTAAGATGAAAAAAATTAAGGAGACAATTATAACAAATAAAAACATGAAAACATAAATTTAAAAAAAAGAAGGTTGACAACACTTTCATAAATTTCTCTCACAGTACTTCTGACATACCAATAAAATCTTCGTCCATCCATCCGCAAACAGGTCGCCTGTTGGGTTGGAATCCAAGAGATCATTAAGCGCGGCCAGGGTGCGAGGAATTGGCGACTACGCACGTGCAACAGTACGACTTGGCTCTCATGGCTTCCTAGATTGCAACGTCGTTGGCCATTTCAAAAGTTTTTTAATCATACCGTTTGACTATGTGCTATAGCAAAAATTGTGTTTTTGATGTGTAACATTTTTCCTCTTGTTTTCCAACAATCTGTGGGAGTGATTTTGGTGAATAGCAACGGAAGTGCGTAACAAGAAGCCGGGGAAACGCGCGCTATTTGATTTCACCAATGAGCGCACACAGTGCTAGAGTTGGCCGTCAGAAACGACCTTGACGAGGCCCCGCACCTTTAATATTGCTTATGGTGAGATGTCAGATGTTAAACTTCATATAGCGACTACTGTAAGGCTCAGTATTTTTTTAGCTCAGTCTCTTCTGCTAAGACTCCAATCGAGCTTAATAGGCATATTAGGCAGGCAGAACACAGGCCTCGTGGTTTGTGAGACGGAGTGATGGGCCGTAATCCACCACGCGGGCCCAGTGCAGGTTGGTCGAAGTCACATGTCTTCGAATTTTTGATTCTAGGACATGCCGGTTTCCTCACGATGTTTTCCTTCACCGTTTTGAGAGCAGTGGTGATGAAATAATTTACACAAAGTAAAGTGCCTAACTGGGTTCGAACCTACGACCTATATACAACTCGTTAGTCTCGGCTGTTTCCACTGTGCCACCACTGCAAAGATAAGTAAGCAAATGGTAATATGGCAGTCATTCCACTCGAACCTAGTTCGCTGAGGTGAAAAATTAGGGTTCAGACGAATTGAAAATAACTTGAATGAAAATGTAATCACACAGCAAGCAAAATATAATTAAAATATGAAATTGCTTAATCCCAGATATGTCGAAAGAAGTTATAATAGTGTATTACTTTCCACAACTTTCATAATCATAAAACTTTTCTTGTTGAATGGGAAGAAAAACAAGAAATTGTATTAAAATTACATTTCAGCGCAGAAAATGTAATTTGAAGACAAAACTCGTTCATTTTATTCGTTAAAGTCTAGATTCTTGGCGGCATCTGTTACAATCCTAAAGTTCTATGAATAATCTACATTATTACTACTATTATTAATGTTCTAATCTCAGTTATTAATGAACTCAGCGGGGTAATGATACCCACTTATTGTATAACAGTTCTGTTTCCAACTAAAATTGTATTACTTCGTGTTAATTTTGGCAATTTCAGGAATATAACTGTTGAATCTGATAGTAATAAATAGTTATGATAATGTAGAGCGACCCATTCAGAGTGTTAATTGTAATGAACGTTAATTAATCGACATTAGCACTGTCCGTGTGGCCGTGAGTATTATATTAAAAGATTTGTCAAAGAATCGTGTGCGCGTTTCCATTGCGATCTAGGACGATTCATTATGATTCGAGATAATTGTAGACGGATATGCAATATGTAAAAAAAATCCTGTCCGATCGGTAAGGGTGTTGTTAGACATCGTACTGAGAGTATATTTATGTGGAAGTTTTCAGGAAAAAAGAAAAAGGAATCGCCAGTTTTTTTATTAATGGGGAATTTTACCGGGTACATTGGGCGCGGGCGGCCGTCGTTTAGCGGGTTTCTAAAAGTCATAACTTATAACACCAGTTGAAATTTTGCAAATTTTTTATGGATTTGGGGTAATTTTGGTACTAAAAATGTGAATTTTAAATGGCAATAACTTTTTTATTTTCAATAATATAAAAATACTTTTTCGTAATAATAATAATAATATTCTTTATTTCAGATAAGTATGATCGGAGAATATGATGTGTTAGTAAACAATAATATAACTTATTACTAGTGTTATAATTACAATACAATAGAGAAGAAGACATAGTAAATATTCTTGTGAAAAGGACTTCTCACAAAACTTTTAATAATCGGAGAGTCGATACTCTCCGCTATAGTCTTTAGAATGCTGTTGCCACTCGCCCGAACCCTTGACAACAGCGACGCGGTTTTCTTGCGAATGACGGCGTTATTGGAATACCTATATGCCACTTTCGGATCGGACAGTTTTTTTTTACATATTGTATACGGTATAGACGTGAAACTGACAAATCCTGGTAGAATTCAAAAGGCAAGGCGTAACGTGTCGGCAAAAATGTGTCAACGTTTATGATAAAGCAAATCTTGTTTCTTCTTCTTTTGGATACATTTTGAGTTTTTGTTAATTTTATAATTAACAAAAACTCAAAAACGCCCACGTAGAGTCGGAAATTATCCCACGAGAACGATCTACCGGGAAGTATCCTTTGTCCTAAACCAGGTCATGGTCTACTTGTGTGCCAAATTTCATCCAAATCTGTTCAGCCGTTAAGACGTAAAAGCGTAACAAACAACAGACTTTCGCACAATCACATTTCACGCTTTTATTTTTTGAAACGTATATGTAGTCTCCATGTACTTATAATATTATCAACCTCGCGAGATATTCTCGTCTCGTTCTCGGACGTGAGAAGAAAATCCTCGAATCATCTATTCATGCTTTAAATTATCGTATCGTGAGCAACAGTGGAGCCGCGCCAATTGGCGGAAGCAAGCACATGCTGCCGCAACATGTGACAATGTAGCAGGTGGCCGCCATCTTTATCCTATAACTGCCCATCAACAACCAGTGGGTCTACAGCCTAAAATAATCCTAGGCAGCGAAAATCTTCCTAGATGTTAACTTGTAACCTAGTTTCTTTTATTTTTGTGCCGTTTATAGGTTCTCTTTTTATTCTTTGCATAACCAGTACAATGTTCCCACTGTTGGGACACAGGCCTCCTCTCTGTGAGAGCGAGTGGGCCGTAATCCACCATCGGGCCCAGTGCGGGTTGGTAGCTACCAATAGCTAGCTAAAAACTTCGACATCTAGATGTCACATGTCTTCGAATTTTTGGTTTAGGACATCATCTGATTATTTTGCAACAAATTGTCTTTTAAATAATTTTGTTTTTATTAAGCTTTCTTGTGTGGTCGAAGTATCAAAGATGTAGATGTAGTATCACTGAATGACACTGCTGATAGGATAGATTTATTTAATAGCTCTCTGAATGAATTCACAAAGGTAACATTGTTTGTATTATGTTATGCTAATATATAACTAGTAGTTTTAATTGTAATTTAGAATGTAACTAAAGACCACGCTACCGCATTAGGATTATTGCCTGTAATGATAGTTGTGTTTGTGATAAATAAATAAATAAATGTTTGCTTTGTTCTTTAGCTCTTTGCACTAAAAGTACAAACACGCCGTATTCACATGCAAGCGAGGATAAAAAAATTGATTATTGATCGATGGTTTACAAGGTGGGGATATTTATAGCTTTCATCAATTTTAATCAGTGACGTATTAAAATTTAAATTACTAGTCAATTGACAGAAATATGAGTTTATAACACAACCGTTGGCGTCGTCGGGCCTTTGAACAATGAGCTTAGCGTCATTTATACAACAATTTAACTCACTATGTTTTTTGCATGAATGAATTCCCCACAAGCAAATTTAAATTCGTCCTTATCGACCTGATTTGCATAAAAATGCACTTAATTTTGACATAAGTAATGTTTTAGGATTAAATAGAAACAAAACTGCACCTTAATTGAACTTCGATAAGCTTCACGAATTTTTTGCGTACATTAAAAATGTTTGTCGTAACCAAGAGATACCGTGGCCACAGCGTTATTTCGTTATTTATTTACTTCATTTAATTAAATTAGCCTGTAATTGGTTTGCCTGCTGGCCGCCGCAAAAAAAGAAGCTTGCAAAACATTTTTTGAATTACGAAGCTTTGTAATTTATGGGTTCTTAAATTAAAATAATTCGTTTTTCTTGCTAATCATAAACAGCCAGTGAGTTTGAATAAAGAACGTCGACCTACCTTTACACTTTGGTCACAGTTTATAGTTCTGCTATTAACACCACTAGGCTATGAAAATAGGTAATTAAGTTTGTAAAATCAGTCATGGAAGGAAAAGGGTATACTTATAGAACAGATTCTGGTCTGCCGTCCTTAAACTACGAAGAGGTAAAATCTCAGAAGATCTATTAGCAAAGAAAGCCCCATATAGCTGGTCAAATCCAAAGGTTCCTATTTCGAAAATTGATCCTAAACTTGTGTCCTTATTCTGGTCAACATAAATTATTATTTACACAGCCTAACAATATACCAGTGAGACAAACCATAACCCATAGGAGACCATAAAATATTAACATACCCTACGCTTATTACCGATGTCATGATCCGACGCACGTGAAATCGATGTATCGGACGTAAAGTTTTTATTGCTGACACTAGTTTTGGTGCGTGGCGTTGCATGGTTTAGCTTTGAAGTATTGGAAATACTTGGTAGAGGTATTAGCAGATATTCAGCCGTGGACAGATAAGATAAATTGAGTGAATGGAGTGTACAGCTCGAATAGACTAGCTCAAATCACGATGAGTCTTAGACAGGTGGGCGCGGGGCCTGAAGACAGAAGCTGGGCTTATAATGCAAAAGGAAAACTAATAAGATATGATTTCAGGAAGAACTCTATGTGTGAATCCTCCATCCTTTCAAAGTTCAATCTTCCTAGCCTTTTCCCAACTACGAGTAGGTTGGGGTCGGCTTCCATCTAACCCGATGCAGCTGAGTACCAGTATTTTAAATGGAGCTACTGCCTATCTGACCTCCACAACCCAGTTACTGGGTAATACAATACCCCTTGGTATGACTGGTTGTCAGACTTTCGGGCTTCTGATGAATCGAAACGACTTTCAAAGATCCACGACTGGCAGCCGGGACCAATGGCTTAACGTGCTTTTCGAGGCACGGAGGATTCTCGGTATGTAAAGATGGTCACCCAGCTACGGACCAACCTCGGCAAGAGAATATTAGTTAGTTTTTTATTAATTATAATCAAACTACGTTGAATAAAAGAGCCATTTTCAATAGGGTTCCTCCTATGGGTGAAACGAAACTATTAAAAAAAAAACAAGTTTCACAAGCTACAATTTTGTCAGGTTTCATACTTGATTGGAGGGAAAAAAATTAAAACTATTTTGATGTTTTTTTTCGTTTCTGCTGCATTAAATCAATTTTTGAAAAGTACAGAATTAATCTCCATTAAATTATCTATACAATGGTATATAAATTAAGTAGGTTCTGTGTACTAGCAGGAGTGTAACAATAAAAACAGTCGCAGAAAGGAGGCAAAACAAATTTCTCGATCGCAAAGCACTCTCTAATGCTTCGCATTTTGAGTCGTGCAATAGTCCTGTATTCCTCAGGATGATTGACTGAAAATTGCAGTTTCTGATTACGTTTGACGTTTCTGGATTTCAATATTCACAAAAATCGCTGCTTCCATGAAAATACAAACACGTTTACCCAAAGTCCATATATCGACAACATCATGTTATAACATATGTAGGTAATATCGGATGTAATCGACTAATTGACGCAAAATACTCGTCACGGCATTGGTTTAATTGTTGCCGACGGTTTGTCAATACTCCACTACCGAGCTTATCAGATACTTGGGATCCAAGGATCAGGAACTGGTTTTAACCTGAGTTTTTATGAAAGACTACGTACCTTTTAGAAAATAAGACATTTGTGCATTTGTAGTACGTCATTACAATGCAACTCTTATATCATTGTATTAAAGTACAAATTAAAATGATTGCCGTGAGTTTAATGAAAATCTCGGTAGTCATTGTACGAGTATAACATCTAAATCTTACGGAAACAGGGGCAAAAGGACCAATTCTTCGAAATAGGACCAATTTTGATCCCTATTACATGGGACTTAAGCATAACTGGCGGAATGTGGGTGTACGAGTACTATAGGCACACGGCGTGATAATAAGTTGTTGTTATCTTTCAAAGCCAAAACTCTTGCAAGTTATTGGTTTCAGAACCAAGATAAAGGTTAGTTTCTAACCGACTTCAAAAAGGAGGTTCTCAATTCGACTATGTTTTTTTTTTTTTTTTGTATATGTTTGTTACGCGATTACTCTGCCAATTATGAGATGATTTTGATGATTCTTTTTTTGTTTGGTAGGTCATACTTCAGAGGTGGTCCGATATAAATTTTATTAACTTTGCTTGAGTAGTTTTTGAGTTAGCTTCAATAATACGTATTTTTTCCACTTAGTGTACATGGATGATGTTATAAGTTCCTGTCACTGTTATTTACATGCAGGTAGTGGTGTTCGAATTTTTGTGTGGTTCCACAACTAAAAAGTGAAAGATAAACACATATTCCAAAAAAAAAAATCTCTTAAAAAAGTAGTTTGTAAAAAGCTTTTTGTTTTCTGCAAACGGGAATTCTTTCCCTAAATTGTCAGTGTTTCGGCGCTCCTTTCTTTTTTTTAATCATGTATTTAATAACTATTTTAATCATAAATTTATTAATAATTTTAATAATTAATGTATTTTTTTTTGCTACGAGTATTTTAATTACCTATAGCTTTTGTTTGTCTAGTGCAGTGGTCGTCAAACCGCGGCTCGCGAGCCGCATGCGGCTCTTAGGCCTATAGAATGTGGCTCTGTACAAGTGTCGATCAGTGCGAGCGTAGATACGCGCGGGGGTCGAGATTTACAAGACATCAAGTTTTATTCAAAATTCAAACTATATTTCGAAGATTCATTTCCGAAGTATTTTTACCTAAAATTAACAGGACGTCGAAAATTTATAATTTACTGTCAAAGTTCTTAATACGGAAGATGCCTTCATCATATTAATATCAGCCGATATTCCCCGATATGATGATGATGATGATGAAGCCATGCTACTTCTTACCAAGTTCATTTTGGGTAACGTTGTGGAGTGAAAGAGGATGTGAGTTTTAAGGATTAAGAAAAGTGTATTGAGACAGTTTAGACACATAGAAAGGATTGGCCCTCTAAAAATCTTAGTTGTGATACAGGTTGGCAGGGTAATTCTGAACCCGTTGAAATATTTCGACGGTTATAAAAAAAAAAATCTGCTGTTACATATATACATAGCGTAGGTATTGCACTTTTCTATAAAATAGCCGATTTTTTAACGCAGGGTGTTCAGAATCATGTTCTGAATCCATGGCAATAGTTTTCGCGTCGATGTCCCTGCCACCCTGTATAGTATTGATATTTGGCTCTATTGACTAATGATTTTGCCGACCACTGGTCTGGTGAACCAGAACCTACTGATTAGCAGAAGACACTGGCTCCTGTACCACAGGTGTTTTTACCTAGCGCGGGAGTCAGAGCTTCACTTTGTTTGGTACAAATTTTTTTTGGCCAATAAAGATATTTATTCTTGTAAAACATCGTTTCAGCTTCTATTATAAAATTTAAATTAAAGTTCAGCATGTTTTACGGTTAATAATCATCTCCCATATTAATAATCATCTCCCATATTAATAATCATCTCCCATATTAATAATCATCTCCCATATTAATAATCATCTCCCATATTAATAATCATCTCCCATATTAATAATCATCTCCCATATTAATAATCATCTCCCATATTAATAATCATCTCCCATATTAATAATCATCTCCCATATTAATAATCATCTCCCATATTAATAATCATCTCCCATATTAATAATCATCTCCCATATTAATTTTATTAAAACACATGCAAAGCTGTTGGCAGAGTATACAAATAAAAGAGACGCATACTTGTTAAGATCCTATGGCTTGATTGTGAACTGGTATTTGTGAACTATCACGTCATCCAGCTGAGTGGCTCATTATCGCACACCTACATAGTTATTGTGCCAATTATTATTGAATATTGAATTGTACTAGCAATAGAGATCGGGGGTCTCTTAGCACAGGTATTTATTTTAAGGCTTGTGCAGACCAGCGCGACTTGTCGCGCGACGCGACACCGGTTATTGTTATACTGTGAAGTTTTCTTAGAAATTGTATTGTTCGTGTCGCGCTGGTCTGCACAAGCCTTTTCTTAAAAGGAGGCCTCTATGTAAGATTAAATATTGTAGAAGTTTGTATAGTTAACTAAATAAAATTTTATTTATTATAATTTTTTATTTAAAATAATAGCTAATTCTTTTTCTATTGGAGATATTAAAATGGCCTCCACGACTGGCTATAGGTAGTGGTAGTGATAGTGGTATACACGTCCGGTGTAAGTTATACTCGATTGGTTTAGGTAATTAACTGAAGGTAAACAAATCGTAAATAGGGTTTTTATAGATGACACTTTCTTGTTGAAATATATTATAACCGAATTTACGATTTTTACGATAGTTTCCACTTTAATTAATGTATGTTAAACTTTTTCTTGTATAATTTATTCTTAAGGCGACACTAACCGACTTTTAATGATTTTATACTGAAGATTACGTCTACACGAGTAGTGTTGATAATTTGAAAAAAATATATGTTAAATTAGAGCATTTTCTTAATAACTTGTGACGTAGCTTGACAACTGAAGATATAGGTATTAAGTTTAATCGGTTACTTGACAGCTCTGTCGTCACGTGGTCTGTTTTTGTTTACCTTTAGTAAACTGCCTAAACCAACGGAGTATAGGCTGGCAGCCCCGCTACCTTTCTGACTGGCAAATACTTTACAATGGTTTTTTTTTCCATACAGTTCTTGTCTATATGAAAAAAGAAACAGCTTCCTTGTTAGATGTACCGACGCCCTTAAAAAGGTGGCTGTGACAGACTGGATGCGGAAGGTGGAGGACAGAGTGTTGTGGCGCAGCTTGGGGTAGGCCTGTCCAGCAGTGGACTGCGATAGGCTGAGTTGATTTAAAGGCTTACTGCGTCCGCAGTAGGTATACTGTGATTTTTTATTAATGTAAATAAGATGGAATTATTTTCGCACAACAGAGCCAGAATGTATCAAATGTCAAACCATGACTATCGATAGTACCATCGAAGAGTTCATATCTATACACCGTAAGGACTATTTTTGCTTGCAGCGCTCGGCGGCTATAAAACCGGGGCGGTAACAGATGTGGTAATCGTGTTCACGGGATTTCGTTTTCAAACTGCTTAGATATGGAATACTTCGATAGTACCTATAAGGTACTATTCTGCTGTCACCCGTTAGGTCGCGTCGCTCATAAAGATATGGGAAAACATTTTTTGTTCATGGATTTTAAACAGAAAGAATAATGTTTTTTTGGACAACAGTTCGTGAAACGCAAAATAAATAATTTAAAAAATCTAAAACCCGACTGCAAAATCACATAACTGAAAAATGAAAAACAAGCATTATAATCTATATAATTTTATGGTATTGCAGGCGGGGGGGGGGGGGGGGGATTAACAAAAGTTACACCATATTTTCATGTTATTAATTTCATTTCATTAATTTTGTTTAAGAGTTTTTAGTGACCCACACTCCTAAGAACAAAAACTGCTCCGACACTAACATGGCCCATTTTTGCGTTATAAAAATGTTTTATACCAATTTATTATTCCTAATTAAATTTAAAAATATTACTTACATATATTTTTGTAATCCCTTTTTAATTTCCTTTATTCACCCTAACCTTTTTCAAACACCTAAGGACACTTGAAATTTTAAGACGAATATAACGATACTTTAACTGTCGAAATCCATCCAACCGTTTAGTCCCCTGGCTGGAGGCTTTAAGTGTAGAAGCTTAAGGCAGCCACAGGATTGACCGGTTAAGTAGTCATGACCTCAGAGGTCAGTTACGAGATGCCCTATATAAAAAAAAAAAAAAAAAACAACCGTTTAGTAGATACGAAGTAATAAAGAAATTTACAAATACACATACAATATACGCGCGAGAAACATAACCCTTCCTTGGCAGTCGGATAATAAGTGAATCAATAGAATTAGTAAATCAATACTTTTCTTCACTCCCTTTTTATTTGAGGTACTGGGGTGATGCTGATTATAACATCTGCTTCGTATATAAGTAATAAGTAATTAGTAGTATAATAATATAAGACGTTTATTTTCTCTACACAAGGTATGTACCATCGAAGAAGTTCATATCTATGCACCGTAAGGACTATTTCTGCTTGCAGTGCTCGGCCGCCATAGAACCGGGTTGGTAACAGATGTGGTCATCGCGTTCACGGGATTTTGTTTTCAAATTGCTTAGATATGAAATTCTTCGATGGTACTTAATGCTAGTATTTGACAATACTGCACGAACAAGGAGCTCACTTTGTGATATAAAATGATCCTCATACATCGGTACTGCTAATCGTCTCCTTTAAAATAATTAATTTACAAAAGAAACAGCTGTTAAATTGACCGTTAATCAACAACTTAACAAAAATATCAAGTTACTTCAGCGACGAAATCGTACCATGTCGAAAAGGAACTGGAAACGATGTTTTTTTTTCCTTAAAAAGACCAACAATACAATTATAAATCGATAACATTAACTGTGGTTAAATTGATGAACTCGTCTATAAATCTCCCGTTTACCCGTTTAATTTTAACCTGCCTTTAACTCCAGCTTTACGTTCCTGACATGACAAAGGTGGGTCCTAGTATGGTAGGTCATTGTTCCCATGGTTTGCGGAAAAAAGTACAAAGGGTACAAAAGTCTCCAAATAATTAGTTTCTGCCTAAAGTCTTGTAGCTTCTCTGAGGAAAGTATGTTGATAGAACTGTTTTTTTTTAAGTTTTATGGTGTATTTTTCTGCAGTAGTGCAAATAAACGCATTTTTCTTTCTTTCTTTCTAATATTCCTAACAAATAAATATAGGTATTGTGCCTAATCTTTTCACTCCCATTGAGGAACGGCCATGTTGCAACAATTGTTTGTTGTTATTCAATCAAATAAACAATGCTTAGATTTGGTTTTAATTACTATGATTTACCGTTCTTAATTATTATAGCAGTACAGTACAACTATAACGTTAGTTTTAAATCAAAGTACGCTACAATTTATATACCTATTATCATTTAAAAGCTCAAAGAACAAGATATATTACTTCATTAACATAAATAAGTATCAATTAAAAGGAAATAATTAACTTTATTGCCCTCTGAGTGCATGTATCATTACTGATCTAGTCTGATTTATAAAGAAGCAAAACACAGTTAAGATCGGAGTAGAACTTTTATTAAAGGAATAATGCATGTCAACAGCAGGTCCTGGGTTCGATTCCCGGGTCGGGCAAAGTGCTGTTGGGTTTCTCCATCTGGAAATTCTCATTAGCAGCTCGAAATCTGGATTTATGCCCGGTTGATGGCAACAGACTCGCCCCCTATTACATGGGACTTAAACTTAACTGGCGAAATGGGGTGTACTATAGGTCGAGAAACTTTCATATCTACCATCATCACATCATCATCTTTCATTTCTTCTATCTTTTTCTATCTTTTCTATCTTTTTGTTACTTTGTTTTTTATTGTTTTTGTTTCTTTCCTGTGCGAGTCACAATAAATACTTTTTCTTTCTTTCTTTTCTTTCTAATTAGTTTGAAAACAAAATCCCGTGAACACGATGACCACATCTGTTACCGGCCCGGTTCTATAGCCGCCGAGCGTTGCAAGCAGAAATAGTCCTTACGGTGTATTCATATGAACTTCTCCAATGGTAAATCTCTGCCTAGCCATTCAGAGAACACAGGCGTGATGTTGTTATGTGAATTTCGAAAGTCCATAACTTAATGTCGCTTTAGGTCGTCCGGCTTACTTCAAACGTTGGATTTACGAATACCTATGTACCATCGAAGTTCATATCTAACCACCGTAAGGACTATTTTTGCTTGTAGCGCTCGGCGGCTATAGCACCGGGCCGGTAACAGATGTGGTCATCGTGTTCACGGGATTTTGTTTTGAAACTGGTTCGATATGAACTTCTTTGATAGTACAACACACCACTGAACATATGCACTTAAGATGACTGATCAGACGCACTTAAGTGTTAACTAACCTTATTCCTGATAGATGAAGAAGCAAGCATTTTTTCCATTACGCCTACGAAAATAGGTAGAAAATACAAACAAAATCCCATCTTTTCACCCTAATCTATGCCAAGACAAGTCCTTTCACTTAACCCGCATGCAGTGTTCGATTTCAATTACCCCCTCACCTTGAAGAAAAACTAAGTGCGAGCGAAACAGGCATACCACAACTCCCAAGAGTGAAAAAGATACAATATAAACAAATCGTAGGCCCCGTAAAAACGCCATATGTCGAGGCATCATGACAGATGGTCTTCACCGCAAAGTAGTCTCGCGAGTTCATTTGCTTGAAGAAGTTTATTTTTGTTCTGCCGGTGTCACCTGACTTCGATCAGGTAAACGAACCCTTACGGCAGTTTGCTTGTTATTTATTTTTAATATATTTCTCGGCTTGTTGGCGGGAATTTAAGATAAATATAGAGCAGGTCAGTGTTGTTTTGATATCTGATGTCGGGAGTCTGAGTGGCCAGAAATAAGATTGGAAGAATAAGAAAAGAATGGTCATCATCAGAATAGGGATGTTGACTGCGGAAAAAAAAAACTATTTAGTACAAAATATTAGACACGTTCCATTCAAGTTGGGGAGTGGGGGCTCGCTACGTCACGATATAAAATCAGTATAAAATCTATCGGGGAGTGACGTTAGGCCACATTTGGACTCAATGTATTGCCGTAATATTTTGATTACGTAAATATTTACGTCCAATATTTTTTTAATAACGAACAATTTTTTTTTTTGTTAACATCCCTATCGATATAGAGGAGACCTTTAGCTACAACATAGATTGGATTTAAAAAAAGATATCTTGCGATAATAGGTCGTTGGATATCATCAGTTAAATCTCAAACCATGAATTAAGAGAGTACTAGTTTTCTCTTAATTCATTCTCGGTGATTTAATTCATGGTTTTTTGCCATATTTACCAATACTCCATTTGAAATAAGATTACACATTGAAACATTGAAATAATTTTTTTTTACAGTCCGTTCAACCGATTTTGACTTCTCTTGCGTTGGTGGCACGACACATGGCAGCTGCAGTAAACAGTTATAAACAGTATTGTAACCTGTTTTTTGCTTTTAATGCCATCCTTACGCCTACGGTATAGAAGTCAAAATCGGTTGAACGGACTGTAAAAAAGGTTTATTTAAATGTGTAATCTTATTTCAAATAGAGTATAGAGATAAGGCAATACATATGAGGTCATAAAAATACAACTATCCACTTCAAATTAATTCTATCTCGTGTTTGTACCTTAAGCTTTAATAAAAAAAAAACCTTTGGTATACACAATCTTTCCACCTTACCGGATCGTTACTTTTCTTCATATGTGAACATTAAATATTAATTAGCTAATGTTTTATTTGAACTTCTAAAGTTTTATTACGTTATGAGTTTTAAACAGTTAAGACAATTATGGTGCTAATTAAATATTAAGCGTGTACCTTTGGGCACAGTATAATAAAGGAACAGTATTATGTCTCGGGAGTGACCTGGAAATGATTACCTACGGGCGGCCGATCAGTAGATAAACCTTCCGCGTCCGTGCGTAACTACCGCATACTCGATACTGTTGCGTACTGATACACCGAGATTTCGATTTCAAAGACATAATACTGTTACATATTTATACTGTGCTTTGGGTCAGTAAAAAACGGAGCTACGCACACAGTTTTATGATTATCATAAAAATCGTAACAAAATTGTTTAAAAGTCATACTAAGTTACTAAATGAGGAGTTTTTAGGTTAATAATCTGTAGTTGAAGACAATTGAATAAGTTTTTGTGGAGGTCGTTGACCCGGCGAAGTAACACTCGAGGTCATGGAAAGTGGAACAGTTTACGTTTGCAATATGGAGTTAGTTTCTTTTAAATACGGTTTACTTTATAACTATAAAATAAACCGTATCTATTTAAAAGGAACAAACCGTAAAAAAACTTGTAACGAATTGTCATCTGTGAAAATTAAAAAAAAACTTAATTGTGTTTGAATAATGACTGCGTGACAGATGTATCCATAAACTTTATTTTATATATAAACTTTATTGTAATGAAGGGAAATTCTTTAGAAAATGGAAAATTATTTTATTTCAAACACTGTTTCCCACTAGTTGGAAAATGATATCAAAGAATCTTTTGCTTTCAAAGGAAATAGTAACAATGTTTTTGTTGTTTACATCTGAACTTTTTTTGTGAGAAAACAAGTTATTGTACGAACAGTTGAAAAGATTCACCAGACCATTCCTTGCATTTTTTATTTAAGTATATTATTACTTATTTAAGTTTTAAATCAAACCCGATACAAAGCAATACATTTTTAAAGGGCGTATGTACACACGCCCTTTAAAAAAGTCAATTGATTTTACTACATGACACATAATAAAATCTCCCTTAAAAGAAGTTAAATTGCTATAAAAAAGTGCTTTCACTAAATTAGATACAACATTAGTATTCGTCTATACAAACATTTTGAATATTTAATTAGACTTACTTTTTAACCATTCAAAGTATACAACACATCTCCATTTTATTGTTATGATAAAGAATTTAATAAGGTAAATGAAATAAAATACTTACGAAGTTTATTTGGTCGGAAGTGTATTTTAAGTTATAACAATAAAAAAAATACTTAGAACATAATAGGTAAGTGGGACGTGTGATAATAAGTTTCATTTAACTGGTGGTTCAGAAAATGAAATAAACCGGAATTATGGGTGATAAATCAATAAAGGCTTTGTTTGTTTTACCGACGCCATGCTTCTATAGTTCGTCATGGTTACGACGATGTATCTAAACCTATAGCATATATCATAAACTTGTGGTCATAAAAATTAAGGCAACGATAACCGACTTTTAATGATTTTATACTGAAGATCACGTCTAAACGAGTAGTGTTAATGATTTGGAAAAAATACCTGTGAATATTTTAGATTATATTTATATTACATAGTGTAATTGAAAAGTGTAATTTGTGTAGTGTAATTTTTTTATGTCGAACGCAGATAAAACACTGAGAATCACGTAAAAACAAACAAGCGTATTTTTCTGAAACCTTTACCATTTAAAAAATAATTGAATTATTTATCTTTTAGTAAATGTGTTTTATTAAAATACCTTTTGTTTTATGTATAATAAATTAATAATGCGTCTAATTTGGGACAGTGCTCCTTGATGGGCGAGTCCTATTACTGGCTGGACGTACGATGCGTTGCGTGAGTGTCACAGAACACGCAAGCTAAATCAAGGACAAAAGCCACTGGCGTATATCGGTGTCTTAAAAGAGTGTGGTGGTACAGAGCATCAAACTGAATCACTTTCTCCATGGGAAACATGGTAATCGCAAAAAAAAAAAAGCCCTTCCATACATTTGGGTCGAGTAGCTTGAGTTTTGTGTGGGACAGTTGATTATTTTTTCGCGATTAGGATATTGATCCCATGGAGAAAGATGTTCAGTTTGATAGTCTGTAGACTCTGTACCACACCCTTCAAATATGACCACACCTTTCTGCTACATGCTGTATACATTTTTAATTAGATATCGCTTCGGGTCGATTAGAGGAAAGATGAAACACATAAGGTGCGATACGGATGCAAGAAGTGGCAACAAGTATCGATATAATATTATATCGTATCGATATTTAAAGAAATATTGATTTCGATTTCGGTACTACGAAAAAAAATCATTGATACATCGGTGAAATTGTCGAAAAAATAAATAAAACAGAAATTTATAAAAATAAGTCTATGCTTTTTACGGCTCTGTGACGACAACGGTGTTACTATTAACTGAACAGACAGCTGTGCTGCTGGGGAGTTTGTTGCGCCACTTCTTCTTCCCAGCTAAGCACTAGGAAGTGGTGAAGGGTGGGCGTTTTTGGGGGACTGTCTTATGTAATTTTGACGTTTGAAAATTGCTGATTCTCAGCCTATTTTGAATAAATGACTTTTGAATTTTGAATTTTATTGGAAATATATCGTATTTTTTTACATTTTCGATACTTGATATTTTATATCGATGAATCGAAATAAAAGATATCGATGTATTTTCTACAAGCCTAAGGTATGAGTTAATTATTAGTCTATTGAATAATTTAAATGAGTAAAAGTCACGCTCGGCAGCATACATCTCACTTTCAAACTTTGCACTTGGTTTCCAGTCAAAACATCGCACAATGAAACGATGACGCCTGTATATAGTACCCTTTTATGTAAACAAAAACATTTCAATTTCCCCACACAAGCTTGTCAAAGTAACTGCGCAGACAGTTGGAGTTCTGTCGTGAAACAAACTTGTTGATTGACGGCGTTGCCACTCCTTTTAGTTTAAAAGGGAGAAGGAGTGTAATGAATGTAGGTACTAGCTAGAACTGGTACTTTACTCCTACATCATTCATCATTATGGGAATGTCATCATTATCATCATTTCAGCCGAAAGACGTCCACTGCTGTACATAGGCCTCCCCAAGCACCGCCACTTCAACCGGTTCTTTGCTCCCCGGATGTAGCGGATTCCTGCGACCTTCACAAGAATTTCATCGAATGTTAATGTAATCGTGTCGTTCGCAAGCACTGCTTTATATATTGGTCATGTATGTAGGATGAATCGAGACAGATGGGCCAGAGTTTTCACGCAGTGGGTGCCAGAAGACGGGCGTTGTCGCCGAGGGAGGCCAAGGAAACGCTGCCGCTTGGCGTGATGATTGAATACTTAGATGCGTTTACAGGAGATCTCTCAAATACACAAGGAAAAGTGGAAATTTATAGGGAGACCATTGCCCAGCAGCGGGACACCACAAGTTGAAAAAAAAAACACAAAATGTAAGACTTAGTACACCTATACTAAAATAGAGCTTCCTAGAAGTTTTCAAACACCAGATTGCAAAGGTTTGTATTGTATCTAATTACTACTACCGAGCTCTGTTCGGGTGAAAATAGAGAATGCTCATTTAACAGTATAAGATTGTTCATACTAATTCCATGCTGCCATGTCAATATTCGAAGGTAGCCATCTTGTTATAAAATTTGGGCAAGCGAGCTCTGCTCGGGTGAAAATACGGAGAAAATGAATTTTCCTAGATATGAGACTTTTCTAGCTAGCTAGATACATTTTTCGCCCCCGTGATTACAAATATACATATAGGATTTGAATTCATATGGTTAAGCTTAGTTTTAATAACAATAGAGTAACAATAAGGCTGTGCAGGCGCCAATATTCTAAACATAGATATCGTTACAATGCGGCCGAGTCGGTGCACTATGATGAATACTTTCACTCAATCCTGAAACACACTGAGAGATTGCATTGATTTTCATTGAAAAAACCGGCTAAATTCGTGTCGGACCATGCACAATGAATGGTTCCGTCGTTAAGATGAATTTATCTCAAAAACAAACTTAGCATTATAGTTGAAAAACATGTTCTGCCATACATCGATTACGCCGCGGTCAATAGGGATGACAAAAAAATTTGTTTCGTCCGTCTTTGAGATTATAAAAACATAATGGACACGTATTTTTTCCTTTTTTACGTAATCTAAAGATTACGGTTATACATTGAGGTAAAATGTGCCATGACGTCACGAGTATGTAGATTTTATACGTACTAGTGACGTATCGACCCCCACCCCCCCACCTTAAAATGCGTTTTATCTAAGTACGTAATTTTTTACTAATATGATAAAGCAAAATATACGTGTCTAATATTTTTTTATTATCTGACTGACGGACTAATTAGATTTTTTTTTTTTACCCAGGCATCATCCCTATTCTCCAACTGCTAATGAAAGTTAGTAATTTAAAAAAAAAAACTGTTTTTATGTGATAAAACTACAAATGAACGATTTTTAGATTTTTTCAAGCTTGAAATTTTTCCAAGTTTCATGATCAGAAGTACCCGTTAAGTTATGATTTAATAGCGATTACCAAAATCAATCAATCTGCCTTTTCCCAACAATGTTGGGGTTGGCTTTCAGTCTAACCGGATACAGCTGAATACCTGTATTTTACATAGGGCGACTACCTATCTGACCTCCACAACCCAGCAACTGGGTAATACGATACCCCTTGGCTGATTGAATGGGATTTGCGATTACCAAAATATGTCGCATAAATGGTCGTATTGTTTTTTTTTGCGTTAACCTAGATTTTTTTTAGAGTTCCAATGGACCATAGACCTACTTGTTTGATTTTAATTTCAACTTGATACCACGGATTCCTGAGAAAAAGCTTCGGGACAGACATACAGACAGACGGACTGACGCACGACGAAGTGCTTCTATAAGTGTTCTATTTTTTTCCTTTTAGATACGGAACCCAAAGAAAGTTTAGGAGCATGAGGAACAGGGTGTAAAGTTCACTCATCCACCATAGAAATGGGAGGATCCTACGACCAGACGGGTGTCGTGTCTGGCGGGCAACTGCCCAGAGGTTGAAGTCGGGAAGCTTGTATATATGTTTATCGCGCGGTAAACTCTAATTGGGCGATGCAGGATTTGTGTGACGTCAGGATGTTGTGTGACGTCAGGTCTTTGATGCGTAGTTCGCATGTAGAGATGTAGATGCCGCTACAAAAGTTTGCACCATGTTGCCAAAAACCTTCTGCCCAATTTTCAACGTTTTTGAAGTATAAAATTCACTTTCAGTAACTGTTTTAAGCATGAACTTTATATTATGCGCCTGCGGTCGTTAGCCACGCACATTCCCAACACAATTTCCCAAGCACTTTCACTAACAATCTATGTATTTCTATGAAAAGTGCACCATGGGGGAACCCCCATGCCAGCACGTTTGCATAGGCATCCAGGTAATTAGACGTATAAGTTACGTGCATACATGAGCTCTATGCGACAGTTATGTTTTGACATTTTTGCGTGATCTTGCCCAATAAAAATGCAACTATTTGTATTTTAAATGCTTTTGCTGATAGAAGGAAAGTGTTTGTGTGAAATCGTGAATGAATAATTTGTTTTTACGGGTGGTTGGTTGCACTGAACAAAACAATTTTTATTTTGCACGTAATAACATTTATACACTTTTTAACATTTACACTAGGTACTAAATTAAAAACTGCAGTTAGTTGCTCAATTTATGGGATTGTTTTTGAGGCTTCGAACATGGCAATTTGGGATTTCCAAATTTGGATTTGAATTTGGTCTAGTGGCCACAAGCGCTACTGAGCGTGAGGTCCTGGGTTCGATTCCTGGGTCGGGCAAAGTGTTATTGGGTTTTTCCATCTGGATTTTCTTAGCAACAGCTCGGATGCTATTGCTTCTGCAGGAGCCTGTAGTTGGTAACGCATCGGTAATCATTTGGACGTTACAGGTGTCTGTAAGGGAACGGCAGCCATTTCCATTTGGTTGGGTTTTAACCCGGCCAACATACATACATAAAAGAACATTGTCCTTTGCCCCATTTAAAAATGGATAGACTAGACACAAGAAAGTGTCTCCAAAAAAACTACCGTTAGTTTTCGCCTGCTATTAGTTTTTGTTTTGTCCAAAACTTTACAAAAGACTGGTCACACTATGAAGTGTCATCTGTCCAACTGTCTATTGTTACCCGACGGCTGCCGACAAAGAGGTATTGTGTTGCACCCGTTACAAGTATTAATTACCGTTTTTGTCATTATAATTGTGGGTATCGATTGCATTTCTAGTTGTTTGTAGAATTGCGAAAAATTTTGATGAGTTGGTTGTCGGCCGAGGTGCTTCTACAGGAGCATTTAGCAATGTATGTGACGTAAAAAAATATATTTATCAAGATGTCCACTTCACTATAGTCAGGATTATGCTAAGTACCTTGAATGGTTGAAAGATTCCTGCTTAAAGGAAATTTCGAAACGCCTAGTTTCGCTTGTAAAAAAAGAAAAAAAAAGAAAAGAAAACTGGCACGCGGGGACTGCCGACATAGGTCAAAACTTAAAACTGGTATTAGCGCCATCTATATTGTGCAGTAGTGCGCGAGAATGTCGGTGACGCGAATCCATAAGTTTACCCCCTGCCAAAATTAGCTCAACGTGCTCTTATATTGGCCACATCGCAGCATAGATCGATAGGGGCTGTTGCAGACAGTGTTCAGGTTCCACAGACGGGCGAGGAAACACATTGGAGGACGAGCTCTGTTATAGGGGGTGTCCGGGACATCGACGCGAAGCCGGTTACCATGGATTCAGTACATGATTCTGAACCCCCCTGCGTTGAAATTTTTCGTCGGTTATTAAAAATAAAAACAGCTACTCCATACATTTTGACCGCGTAGGTATTGCACTTTTCTATGAAACAGCAGATTTTTTTTTTAATAACCGACGAAAAATTTCAACGCAGGGTGGTTCAGAATCATGTACTGAATCCATGGTAGCCGGCTTCGCGTCGATGTCCCTGCCACCCTGTATTTATGACATATAAAATAAACAATATTCAGGAACATCATCATCATTTTGGTGTCCTGTATCCCCCAAAAAGAAACAAAACTATTTTTTTTTTTAACCGGTATTAGCGCCATCTACATGCTATAGCCCAGCACTACGTGAATCCATAATTTAACCCCCTACCGAAATACGCTCAACGCGCCTAAAGAAGTTTTCACTAAAAACTTAGCCTTAATTTCTTGCTGTTTGAATCTTAGAAACATTTTCAATGTATTAAGTATTTATTCTTCCACGATTCTGTGCTTAATATTCCTCTCACCGGTCCATTTGTTATTTCAAGCGCATTCCCAGAATATTCTCCTCCAAAAAGTTCCTCCCGTTGTCACAATGTATCTGTAGAGCCTAATAGTTTGACCCGAATACTTCTCCGGCAGCAAGACAGACATAGCTTTAAATATAGACAAACCATAGCTTCGCGCCGCGGTCAGCCCTCATCGAAATAGCCGCGCCGAATAGCGATGGCGACTGAAATTGTCATTACTGCCTATATTTTATCTTGAATTACGTTTTGTATATAAAATATTTTTTGTAGTAAATTATTTGTCGCCAGGTGAGTTACTGAAATAGGTAGAGGGAGACAGAGTTGGTTAGAAGAGTGAAGAGATGTTTCGAACGCCATTGAGCTCAATAGAACTCAGTATGCTTCCTCATTCACAGATTTAGCACAAGCTCGCCAGTAAGTAGTCTGTATGACATAGGTCAAGTTGGAATATTGTTCTAATGTTAAGGAAAATAATCATGCATTTGATAAAGATAGTCTTTACAAGCGAGGAGAAGTTGGGAAACGTACTGAAGGAAAGTATCACCTCAGCACAGTTTTCTTTGGAATCCTACAGCAAAATAAGCGGACGACTATTTCAGCGGCACTATTATAATGGCGCTTGTGACAATATAAAAACTATGAAAAATACAGCTTATCCTTTCGTCATCAACGACCTGAAACAAGTCCAGAACCGAGACATTTAGCGAAGAATGACGAGGAGAGCCGACGCCAAATGAAATGGGATAAGGCGAGAGCAAAGAGAGAGAGAGCTTAGATTTTTATCAGACAAAAATCTAATGACAGAATGTTGACATGCTAGTAAAATATATGTATTGTTGTACTTGGCATAAATTTTTGCATATTGACATCAGTATTGTTTATTGACATTAGTATTGTTTATTGAAATAGTCATGTCATTTGTTTTCTGTCAGTGTATTGACATTTTAGATTTTTATTTTAGATTTAAATTATTATTATTTTTCTCTTTTTTATTGACATTGGTTTCTATTGACATTTAGTATTTATTAATTTGTATTATGAAATAAGTGATTTTTTATAATTGTCTTTTTACTATCCAAGCTTATTTTATTTAATTATTGAGACTTGTCTGACTTGAATATGTACTTTTCAAACATTTGTACGCTCTCTGGCATAACATAGCGAACACTTTATTATCTTTATACCATTATTATTGTACCTATGTTAAACAAATGAATAAATGACTTATGACTTATGACTTATCCTTTCGATAAATTATAGTTGCAGCAGAACGTAACTTTTGCGGCACGTACAAAAACGTAAACTCACATTTAGCAGCCAATATTAACGGAATATCATAAAAAACGTAAAACGTCACAAGCCATCATGCAGTGCCGCCATTGCATTTTGTTGTTTTTTGATTGGACGAAGCAAACCGCCTTCGAAGTTTCCCCAAAAACTCGGACAGACTTCAGATATTTATAAACACAGCTTCAGCAGCCTACGTGACTGCCGCCTCATAATAATATATCATTTTTAACGCGAACACGTTGAGAGATACAAATTCTTTTCTGCTATTAAAGAGGTGGAAATCACAGATTAAAAGAGCCGTGATATAGTATGCTGCCCTGGTATTTCAGCTTTGTTATTTCGCTCTTTCTGTTGACAGATGGATTAATAGTATTTAGGATTTCGAAGATTCTGTGTGGTCGTCGTAAACTGATGACGAGGTTGTAGTAACGTACTATTTACTCTTTTTTTTTTGACGTGAGAGTCCACTTACTTCTTTCACATGTTATTTGAAAAAGGTCCCATATAGCTCCCATATAGTACCTGGTCGTTCGAGCTCTGCTCGGGTGGAAATAGAGAATGCTCATTTAATAGTATAGGATAGTTCATACTAATTCCATATATAGTAAATACTAATTCCATGCTGCCATGATAGTACATACTAATTCCATGCTGCCATGATAGTAGGTATTTACTAATTCCATGCTGCCATGATATTAGGTACTTACTAATTTCATGCTGCCATGTCATTATTCTAATGTAGCCATCTTGTTTAAAATCGTTTTTTGCCAGATATGAGACCTACCTAGATCGATTTTTCACCCCCGTGAACCCCAATATCTTGCAAATTTCATCGAAATCGTTAGAGCCGTTTTCGAGAACGTGATATAATACGTATACAAATATTGTATGGAATTAAGACACAAATTCTGCCTCTTCATGAAGTCACAGGCAAAGCCAGATTATATTTCCAATTAAGTTTTTAATTTCGGCCATATTCCTATAGAATAAGCATCTTTACCAAAATTATATTTTTGAATTTCTGAAATAATGCTACGGAGGCAGCACCTTACACTCCAGCTTACCTCCTTCGGTCACCCCGCACCACAAGCGTGACCGTTTATCAGTCTTTCAAGTACCCGCTCGCGTGCAATACCACATAAAGAATTAGTTCAAAGAAAAGAGCTATCTATTATTAGAATCTCCATAAAAGATGTACTTCGGATTTATTTAGCCATAAAACTATTTATTAGAAGTACATATTTTATATTTAACAGCCTCTATACATTGACCTATCAGATTTACAAGGCTATAAAATTTGACCTACACTTGTATTAGTGGATGATCTTATGACAAAAAACTTTCATAGGAGGAATGAGGAGCTATTTATAGAATGCTGAAAATACCGTTAGACTAGTGTTCGTAAGCGCTTGAGGTCGTGAGTTCGATTCCCAGGTCGGGTAAAGTGTTATGGCAACAGGCTCGCCTCCTATTACATGGGACTTAAACATAACTGGCGAAATGTGGGTGTACTATAGGTACACCTCTGCCCAACCCTTCGGAGCATACAGGCGTGATGTTATGTTATGTGAAAATACCATTAACTTTTGGCAAAAGGATCTGTAACCTACCTGTAACCTATCTGTAACCTACCTGTAACCTACCTGTAATCTACATGTAACCTACCTGTAACCTACCTGTAACCTACCTGTAACCTACCTGCAACCTACCTGTAACCTGTGTTAAACCTAAACAAAGAAAAATATAATATTCTTAAAATAAAAACAAGCTAGCGCTATTCAAGACCTAATTCCTAGCACTCATAAACAAAGACTTTTAAAACCATTTGTAAATCAAATATTATAAATGCGAAAGTGAGTTTGTTGGTTTGTTTGTTACGCTTTCACGCTAAAACGGCTAAACGGATTTGGCATATGAGTAGACCATGACCTCGGTTAGGACATAGGATACTTATTATCCCAATAATCTCACAAGATCGAGACTTATGCGGGTTCAATTCATTTGAAAAAAAAAAACATTTCAAATTTATTTTATTTGATTTCACTGAAAAGAGCACACAATTAAACTAATAAGTTAGCTAGTCTGAAACTTGATATACGTAAGAACAAAACTGACGATGATGCGACTGTTAGTTTTAAGCTCTAAAGGTCTCAGCATACAGACACGACGCGACTCTAGTGGAACAGTTTCTATAAAATCTAGCATTAAAGCCCTTTGTACACACACGATTTTCTTGCCTGGATCACTATGGAAGCTTGTGACGGACACGGTTTTTCTACGGCGTGGTTTATAAGCTGTATCGTGAAGAAACCGTGCCGTGTACAAAAGACCTAATGCCCCGTAAGTTATAAGGGTCTAGTGTAAATAAATAACATCAAATTGATATTGTATCACCAAAGTGTTACTGAGTAAATAAATAACCTAATAACTTACTACCCTATTGTTATTTTCACACTAAAGTCTACGTCAATCCGCTCCAGCCGCATGACAAGACAGTATCCTGTAAAGGACTCGTCAAGGGCTCCGAAGGCTCGGTACGTCTGTACCGAAGCGACGGGAAGGACGAACAAAAACTTTTGGAGGCTTATATAGGTTATTTATGTATTTTCTGAGGACCAGACCTAATATTTTCAGACAGAATCCAGACTAATATATATATATATATTATATTAATACGTGAAGCAAAAACTTTGTACCCCTTTTTACGAAAATTACGCGGACGGAGGAGTATGAAATTTGGCATAGTTAAAGTTTATATGGAGAAGGAGTGCAGAAAGCTAATATTTTTATATAATATATATTAGAAATAAATTAAATTAATAAAAAAAACATTACATACACTACCATGCGTTTGCCACACACACTAACTCTTTTGTAAAACCTTTTGTTTAACCTTAGAATAATGCCATGGCAGCATGGAATTAGTATGTACTATACATGGAATTAGTATGAAGTGTCGAAGTGTCTTGGGTTATGGTTGAATTTCGACCAGTTGGTAACCACTAGTAGTTATTATACAAAAGTAACTCTGTCTGTCTGCCTGTTACCTTTTCACTCCTTATCAGCTGAACGGATAACGATGAAATCAGGCACACGGATAGCCCATAACCTGGGTTAGCATATAGGATACTTTCTATCCCAGAAGTTAGTACGTTCCCGAGGAATAATTACCGATATCCACGCGGGCGAACCGTATATTTATCAAATGTATACAGATCGTGAAGATGAACAGTCCCATGCAGTGAGGCTTAAACATTATTGCAGTTACGGGTCGTGCAGAGATATTACTATAACCACAAACCTTATTTAGAGTTCAATGGCATGTGAAGCCAAGTAAGAGGCCCATGGGCGGCTTTAAAACTCTGACACCAGGTTAGTCACTAACCACACGAAAAGAAGAAGATTAAGTGTTTTGTACGAGCATGGCGCAGCTCTTTTTTGGCACATTCACTTAACAACAATGAACAATATTCACGAGAGAGTGGAAGATTTGCCGGACACCGTTTGGTGTAATTGATATGAATGGATTTAATCTCCGGACGAAGAAACATTCCGTCTGAATTTACAGGCATCCTTGACATTTATTTTCTGTTTCTTTCCGACAGCATCAGCCTCTGCTAGCATTAGAACATTTAGACAGTTAGAAACACACAACTAACTAAATAAACATCATTTAACATTGTAACGCCAGGTCCTTTCGGCCACACTTACTTTTCCTCAGGCACCTCTCCAACCTCCCCGGAGATCTATTCTCGGGAACACTTCGCCAAGTATTCTGCTCTAAGGACACGATAAGGACGAGCCAAGACCTCGGTACAACCGCACTTGTGGTAACAAGACAGCCAGGACGAAAGGACCAAGAATATTTGGTCCTTCAAGACAGACGAAGAAGAAATCTGCGTGAAACAAAATTGCCTACGCACTCTACATGTAAGTTAATTTTCTTTTTGTTCTTAAATAAATGAGCATCGATTATCTTCTATGAAGGAGAGGTCTTTGTTTATGAAGGCAGGATAAGGACGAAGAGAAGTTTTGGTACGCATGTACTTACGATGAAAGAAAAACCGAAGGAAAAATAAACGAATAATGTGCCTTAAATTGCTCACACAGAAAGACTTAAAAGCGGTTTCTTTGAATACTATTACCTAATCTACTTCAAAGTAACTTAGAACATCGATAGACGTCCAAACCAGCGAATCCGGGTGTAAGGGCAAAACTAGGGCGCCGGGAAAGCTCGGTGCGTGTGTACCAAACCAGACATTACCAAGAAAAATCATCTCAGATCCGTAACAAAATTAAAATTTATTACTTTGATATAGAAAATAGACTTTAAACAGTGTACAGTAGAACCTTCTATAGCAGTAAAAAAAGTAAATTTAAAAAATCTGAACCCGAAAAATGGAAACTAGATGATCTATTTCTGTCTCTTTTTTTTAAACCCTGGTTGTTTAAATTTTAATATGAAACTCAGTGAAACTCGCGCAATAAAGACAAATCTAACGACATATCAAAATCAGTTCAGCTGTTTAGTGAGTTATAAGAGAACATAAGGACGGTCATACAAACAGGTCAAACGCATAACCCTGTTTTTTGGGTTCGCCGCAGTCGGGTAAAAATACGTAAGTGAGGTGAAATTTGGATATTGGGTCGTATCCTGTTTTGAGGGCAGGGTAAGGGCGCCGGGGCCCGCTCGGTACAGGTGTACTGGGCCGGCGAGACATTCGCCCCAGACTAATGGCCTGAAATTACAGAAGCGACGTCGGCGGTGTTTTTATTTTTACCTATTAACGTTGAGTGATGACGTGATTTGACGTTGACTAAATTAAAGCTTTGTTATTTGAACTAGATTTTGAGTGCGGTATTGCAGACGGCGATGTGGTGGGTAACTTTTACTTTTGAGTTAAATTTTACCTCTTTGAATCGAATATTTCTAAATGATTCGCTGTAATTTAGCCCTTCTTTCGAAATAAACAACTAAATATTTAATTTAAAAAAAGAAAAGTTTAAGAAAATACTGAAGGTATTTTTGACACGAATTTCGTTAAAATGTTCGTTTGTTATTATTTTTTTTGTTGCCGTATGGGCCAGCTCTTGTCCTCGATCTCGCTTGCGATCGATGAGGTCTATGATGAAACCCCGAAGAATGTAAATGTGAAAACCAACTTCCTAGAAAATCATACCATTTAAGGCAAAGATCACGAATTTTACGGAAACGTTAAAATATCAGTAAGTAAACCAACTGAAAAAAAAAATAAGTAAAAAATATTTAAAAAAATATATAAATATATAATATAATTTTAGAAAGAAAGAAAAAGTATTTATTGAGACTCGCACAGGAAATCACAAATGAAACTAAAAACACACTAAACATAAATAAAAGAGTAAAAACAATAAAATACGAAGTAAAATTTCAATTTAAAGCAGTCATCTGCTTTGGCATTTTGCTGTTATCTCAGGATTTTGATACATGTCAGTGGACAGATGTAAGTACGTCTGTAAATTGATCTAATTTGATAAGTAAATGAATAAAGATACAGTGCAGCCGAGGTACAGGGGACGAGCTCAAAAACCATTAAAAAAATCTTTATTTACTTTCTTTCCTTACCCAAGATTTAAAAGCGATTTTGTCCGTATTGATAAATGTTTTAAGGTGTTACGATATTGTCGAAACTGATAAGTATTATGAAATAGGTCGTTTCTCCGTCTCTCTTGTGACTGTAGTATAGGTAAAAAAAAGTCGGGAGGTTTCGTGGGATACTCGGGGGGAACGAAGTTCCTTTCGCTGCATATTATGTATTATTGCAAAAAACAAATACCAAAAACTTTTGATGCTTGCAATTTGTGACCTTAAAACTGCTTTTTCGGGCATAAAAGTTTTTCGTTACGTGACGATTTCAACCAGTCAACTCCTACCGTAAGCCGCGTTAAAGAACTTTGTTCCAAGAAATCTTTTGCCGCGAAATAGATCCGCATCTGCGCCATTAATCAAAGTTTGATCTTTGCGAAAGGGCAAAGGGCGTCGGGAATAGGGCGCAGACAGGGGGAAGTCTGTCCCCCACAGCGGCGTTTACTATTCTAATCGAATGTCGAACTAAGTACTTGCTGTACTTAGGAAAACTTGGCGCGAATTATAAGTTGAAAGTTTGCTTTAAAAATACGAATATTTTGGCGTTTGTGGCCGTTTATAAGGGTTTTGGGGTTTTTCTTTACGAATAAAATAGTAAATAATATTTATGTTGATGTGGTAGGAGGTAGGGGGGCGGTAAATTGAGCTTCATTCCTTATCCCTATCTAGTAAAATAAGTGATTAATGGCAAAATTGAGGGACCAAATTAATCTTAGTAAATGGTTAGATGTTTTTGCTATGTAGCGTAATCATATTTATAATTTAGGATAAGCTAGTATATTAATATCTTTTCCCAAGCAGCTGAATACCAGTATTTTAAATGGAACCACTGCCTATGACCTCCACAACCCAGTTACTGGGTAATACGATACTCCTTGGTAAGACTGGTTGTCAAAGTTTCGGGCTTCTGACGACCACTAACGACTGTCAAATCCAAGAATGACAGCTGGGATCAACGGCTTAACGTGCTTTCCGAGGCAAAGGGGGAGGGGGTAGGGGGGTGGAAACTAATAAGTGTATATTGTAAGAAGAATAATTTTTCTTCTAGTACATTTATCTCGAAAAAGGTGTCTTGTTTTGTGAAATTATATAGCCTAACATTGTTTGTGACAACAAATTACCAGCTCGTCACATCAAGTTTCTCCTACGAAGTTAGACTGAACAGCTTATGTTGTATAAATATTAAACTTAATCTCGAAGATTTAACTTGACGTCAATGTCGTTTACGTAAACAAAACATGAACACACGTATCAGTTGCTTTTCGCGCGTAAATTGTCGTCTGCGAGAGAAAACTGTGTGGTCTACAATTTCCGCGCGAAATGATTGTTTACGTTTAGCTTTTCAAGATGGCGACTACGTGTATCAAACTTTATTATTTGACACTGAATATGAATAAAAGCAAATGTGGTTTCCAAGTAAAAAGCTATAGAATAAATAATAATTTAGGTATAGATAACATAATCTGCCTAGCCATTTCCCAACTATGTTGTCGTCGATTTCCAGTGTAACTGGATGCACCTGAATACCAGAATTTTACATGGAGCGAATGCCTATCTGACCTCCACAATCCAGTTACTGGGTAACATGATACCCCTTGGTAAGACTGGTTGTCAGTCTTTGGGGCTTCTGACTATCCTGTAACGAATGTCAAAGATCTATGAATCTCAGCCGGGACCGACGGCTTAACGTGCTTTCCGAGGCACGGAGCGGTCTCGATAAGTAAGGGAAGGTCACCCGTTCACGAACCGACCCCGGCAAGCGTAGCTTATTAACCTGAGATCTTCCCATGTGGCATCCCCATTAAATCAGTACAAGATTCAGGTTATGTTGCAAAACAATTTTCCAAGAAATGAAAACATGAAACAATTTCAACAAAACCTTTGATTAGACAGTAAACGGAACCATTCGACAGAAATCTCGAAACAAAAACTTCGATTTGAATAATAAATAACATATCAAACAAAACTTTGAAAAAATATAATTTTATCGCGACATTTGATTCGATAAAGTAAGAAATTTTTTGGTACTTTTTTACGATTTTCCTAATATGACTTTCGGAGGGTCAAAATGTCCGGACTCAATTTGGAAAGTTTCAGGAATATTATCCTTGTGCAGAGGGGTGAATAATGTAGTGTAGTATTTAATATGCGAATTATGGCCCCGGGATGTTATACATTCTTTATGAAGAAGGAGTCGAAAGACCTTTAAGTAAAAGGTAATTTTATTACTTTAAGAGGGCGTACAACGGTACACTAGCGCCATTCTTAAAAAAATAAAAAAAAAGTATCACGTGACTGAGAAGGAATTATGAATAACGGCTAATAAGGACTCTCGGTAAGTGTGTCTAGAATTGCCTAATAACTTTTATAAAGTTTCATATTGAGACACGAAGCAATTAAATACGATCTAGTGGAATGCGGCCGCTTTTCTTTAGCTCTAATTTTTTTGCTTCTTGTCTCAATATGAAACTTTATAAAAGATATTAGAAAATTCTAGACACACTTACCGAGAGTCCTTCTTAGCCGTTATTTATAATTCCTTCTCAGTCACGAGATAATAGAGTGGCGCTAGTGTACCGTTGAACGCCCTCTTAATAGTACCTACGTTGTTAGTTAGCTTTGAATGGCCATATATTATGTTTAATGTACATTTCTTTGATAGCTTCTTAGATCTTGAAAGGTTGTATCGCAAATGAGAATCTAGTAATTTGTGCACTGTTGGTGGTAATAGGCTCGCCCCCAATAACATTTGACTTTTAAACATAACTGGCGAAATGTGTGTGCTATAGGTACCCCTCTGCCCAATACATGTTATGGTTATGTAGTAAATGAAAATTTGTTTTCGTTTTTAAATCATAATGAAGTAGCGGTTGTAACGATCAGCATCAGAATTTTAAAATAATCAAACCAAGTAAATTAAAAGAAAACAGAACATAACATCGAATCGAAGACCAAGTTTTAATATTTAAAAAGAAAAATAATTTACATACTACCACTAAATGAGAATTCCTTACCATTGTTTTGTGTTTATGGAAATTCTTTTGTTTTTCATTTATTTATTTTCTGCTCCACGATGATCTGTATTCGTCCTTTTGGACGAGGGGAGAGTTTGGTAAACAGTTCTTAAGTGGTATAAAATACAAGAAATTTGTGAATATTCCTGAGTTGACGGACTTTGAGTGTTCTTCAGAAACTATTGATGGGTGTGGTTCTAAAAAGTTTGTTGATATTGCACACTATTTCTTTGATCATGAATTACTACAACTACCTACTTGCTTAACGTTACACACAAGGAAGCCTAAACTAGTGTGGTCAAAATGAGACATTTTTAGTCTTTCTTCGGGTCGTCTTTCGTCAAGCACTTTAAAAACGTAGAAGGACAAACATGATCTTATGGCATCCAGCTATATAATTACGTAACACATTTTGGTAAACGATTACGACTAATCTGTTTCATTTTGACAGTTCAACAACATTTGTTGCGGCATTTACGTTGGTAAGCAGATTTTTTTTTCAAACTTATGAAAAAATGGATTAGCAATCTGTTTCAAAAGGATTTAGATTCTGATTGATCGTGTATTACGCAATTAGCTATCCATCATAAACTGTCCAAGAATACAAAGTGAACCTTGTATTATGACTAGCCGCTAACACACTTCACACAACACAATTTCAGCACCACCCAGAAACTAAAACAAAACACTATCAACTAAACCTCAATGTTTACACTCGAAATCGACTTCGAGTCGCGTAACCTCCGGCTCGAAGGCCCGTGGTAACACCAATCTGATCCCAGACAACAAAGAGTATGGCAGTATCATATCTCCTAGTGTAGAGTTGCGACCATTGGCAGCCACAGGTTGGGGGTCACTGACCGTCTGAAGACGCTGTTATAAGGATGTTGTAGATGTTACTGATGATGTGGTAATTTGAGAGATTTTGGTGCAGAAAGTATTTTTTGGATAGGTGAAAGTTCGAGGTCATAGAAAAGAGGTTTGGGGTGTCGTTGACGACAACAAAGGAAATAGCTTAAAGTTCGAGGTCACATAGAAGGAGATGGGAAAGAAACTCTGTTCATGGATCACGATGAAGACAACAAAGAAATGCATAAAAGATAATGCAGCCTGGTAAAAACACGGTAGGCCAAACCGATCGACGGTTGTCTAGTTTTGGTGGCGGACTCATTTTGGGCAAATAAAAGTTCGGGGTCATAGCAGAAACCATAGCAAAGAAAGTATGGGTGCTGCTTAGGAGTGAAGATGAAGGTGAAGAAAGTTAGACAGTACTGGGGACCTCCAGTTACAAGGTTGGATTAAATTTGACTTCTGTCTGCCGTATGTGTAAGTTTATCTAGGCCGATTTGATGGCATTACGACGATTGTACTTGTATTTGTGTATTTTTTTGTACATTATAGTGCATTACTATAATATAATACGGCGGTTGATGGATGATCGTGGAAATGTACTGTGTAATGTACACATACGTGAGTCCATAAATGCGTGGTTGCAGTCAAAGTTTGTATAGTACTTTTCTATTTTAATTAATTATAAATTCCAGAATCAATGACGAACGACAATAATTTTTCCAATATGTTCATTTATTTTTCTATTTGCAAGCCAAATCAAAATTTAAATAAAATTTTTGTTAATTTACCTTCTTTTGAAGTAAAAAGTGCGTTCCATTTTTAAATAACACAAAAGATATGAGTTTTCGTAGTAATTTTTTTGGCCGCTAACACGATATGGATTTTCATACAAACATTGCCGGCCGGGTGCTCGCATGTATTCGACCAGTGCCACAATTTCGATTTATCTCGAACAAGGTTATCAAAATAATGCTCGTATTTCCAAGCATGTTTGAGAAAAAGCATATTCTATCTATCTGTGTTAGATTTGCGGTTGTAAATGTATCCACAATGAAAAAGAAATCCTATACACACTAGTAGTGGTTTAAATTAAATTAAATTAAGTTGAACTGCCTGCCTAGTAATGCATTGTTCGCTATTTTTGTTTGTCTGTAAGTACAATTTTTTCTAATATGTGTTCGTTGCTTTTTAATCTTTATTTTTATTCAATTTAAATTCAGATTACCAAATTTAATAATGTACTAGTATAATACTATATAATTTTAACTTTCAGGGCTACTTCCATTTTTAATATACTGTTTGCTTGTTTTTATTGCATGATGTGGTCTCCTATAATTGAGGGAGCACATATATTGTTGTTCTTGTCTTTATATTATAGCATGTAAGGTGTATTCTTTGTTGGAGATCCTAATAAAATAAAATAAAATAAATGTATTCTGCTAGCGTCCTGCTGGTGTAAAAGTCTCTTGATAGGTGTAAGTTCGACGACTTTTGGTCGTGAAATGCCTCCTTAGGGAGTCAAAGAGTATGGGGTGTGACATCTGTTTATCCATATGTAATGAAAGGAAGACATGCTGCATTCTTAAAGTAAAGGAATTTTAGTTCTTTACCAGGTAACTGATTTTTAGTACATTGGAGAAAGTTGGCGGTTGACCACTTTCCACTCTTGTCCTTCGTAATTAGGTTGAAAATTGATTAACCCTGAATAATGCGTACCGTTACTTTCTTTTGTCCAGATTTAAGATAGTTAACCATTTCATCGTTTTTAGGGTTCCGTATCCGAACAGAACCATATAACTAAGCCTTCGCTATCCGTCCATCCGTCCGTCCGTCTGTCTGTCAGCGGGCTGTACCTCATGAACCGTGATAGGTAAACCGTAGAAAAAATCACAGATTGTGTATTTCTATTGCCGCTGTAACAGCAATCAATCTGCCAAGCCTTTTCCCAACTATATTGGGGTCGGCTTCCAGTCTATTCGGATGCAGCTGAATACCAGTATTTTACATGGAGCAACTGCCTATCTGACCTCCACAACCAGTAACAACCCAGTAACTAGGTAACTCGGTAATACGATACCCCTTGGTAAGACTGGTTGTCAGACTTTCGGGCTTCTGACGACCCGTAACGACTGTCAAAGATCCACGAATGACATCCGGGACCAACGGATTAACGTGCTTTCCGAGGCACGGAGGAATCTCGGTATGTAAAGATGGTCACCCATACACAGATCAAACCCAGCAAGCGTAGCTTAACCTGATGGATCGACCTGTGTGGCTGTTATTACTTAGCCAAGAGCTCCTATCCTTTTTTTGTTATAATAAAAATTAAATTAAATTAAAAAATCCCCAAACAAGTTGTGGTGGAAGTGTGACTCCTATAACTGTAAGCCAGGATCAAAAGCTACGTCCCTGAAAATAGAGAAGATTTATAAGGGCCATTGTAAATTATTTGGGAGCTTTGACCTTCACGAATTGCTGTTTGTCTGCACATTTACGTTTTGCCTTTGTTCGTAGAAGCTTTAGTCAACAGTACTAAATATTTTGTAGACAAGCATAAATTAAAAATTACTAAACCCCTGACACAAACATTTCCTCATTTCTCTTTCCAATTCCATCACCAGACCCTGTTCATCATCTATATATAACCTATTCATTGAGATCATTTCAATGAGCCTAAACGCACCTAAGTAAGTGCTGTAAGTTGGTAAGGGAATTGGTATCCTACAAATTCCAGCTATCTAATTACGCAACACATTTTCGATTTGCAATTGAGTCAAATTGGTTTCGTTTGACTAGAATTGCTTTCAATTTACAACTTTTGAAAGCAATTCTAGCCAAACGAAACCAATTTGACTCAATTGCAAATCGAAAATGTGTTGCGTAATTAGATAGCAGGTGATGCTACAGTATCAGTTCAAGGTTACTATGTTCTTCTAATATCATTGAAGTTACAGAATACCAAAATATCAAATCTATCAGACCTGTAGAAGACGCTCACAGCCATACATCAAATAGAAAAGATCTGATAATCTTCAAACGTCGGAACCGATTTTCTTGAATCATAGCTAAAAACACTCGATCAAGTCACCTTTCAAACAACAAAAACGTTGAGGGTTAATTAAAAACTAAATAGATTTTGTTTAGTCTCCAGCGTTCCAGTCACCCTTAGTTTGCGACCGGTATTGGGATAAGTAAAAAAAAATGTTGTAGAATATTTGATCAATTCGGTAGACCTAGACAGCCTCTTTCGGCCATACATTAATTATCCCAGACTTGGCTAATTTGTTACTGGGCTCGGATAAGAAATAATTAATGGAATAGCTGTCAACGAGGTGTTTATATGCCTGAATTCGGAGCATTTTCGTTGGTTTTTGAAATATAATAGAGGTTTTAGATTTTAGGTATTCTGGATTTAGTGACAACTTAATATTCTATGAAACAATACGTAAAGGGATGTCAATGCTCTGTGGGTCCAATACAATAACGCATTCAGGATGCTGCTGAGGCTCCCTCCGTTTTGCAGCGCGTCCGCCAAATTCATGGAGACACGCACAGATAGTTTCGCTGCAATCTTACGCGAAAGCGGCGTCACTGCTGCACAGCGTGGGTGTGAGTAGCAACAGCATGCTGAATGTGATAGCGGACAGGTCCGTTCTTCAAACATTGTATGTGTGAACTAACATAGTTTTAAGTACTATTTTTTTACTATTAAAATGGATCATATTGTCTGAAATATAAATAAATAATAATACTAACAATACTTATCTATGTTTGGGTAGGTAAACGTTTGGCCTCGGCTTCAAAACAGCTTTCAGGCGTCCTTTGCGCGATTGTGGTTAAATGTATGACGAAATTGAATGTCTTTGCTTGTTTAAAATGTTGGTCTTTTTAAAACTTTTCAAGAAATCCTAACTAGACTACTACTAATAAGGTACACTCACCTTTATTCCCATTCAAGACTCAGATACATTAAAGGCCTGTGCAGACCAGCGCGACTTGTCGCGCGACGCGACACGAACAATACAATTTCTAAGAAAACTTCACAGTATAACAATAACCGGTGTCGCGTCGCGCGACAAGTTGCGCTGGTCTGCACAAGCCTTAAGGCTTTAATGAAAATTAATAGAGCTCCAAGTCAACTCAATCCAGCCCCTATATTTACAGTTCTGTTACCCATAAAACATGTAAATAACTATTAGAAACCAACTTCAACCAAATATTTTCCCCCCGACATCTAGATGCTATAAATTAAGAAATAAAAAGTCCCACACAGCATATTTCGCGCAGTCCCAGCGGTGGGCTAATCCTCAATAAATACGAGTTATAATATTATTCATGTCGTGTCGTCATGGCTGCCGATTTATAGCTGAATCGATTCCTTGTTTAAGTACGGCTGTAAAGTTAGCGGGATGAGCTGAGTGATTAAGCGGATATGACGCTTCACTTTTTGTAAATTTTTGTCCTTCATTCGGTATCTTTCACTCAGAGTGAAACTTCTGAACATAAAATTAATCAGAAGTGAAAAATTAAGTCTTTAGTGAACCGATTCAACGATGTTGGATTTCGACACTCAGCATCTTTCACTCGTCTACCCAATGATCGAAAAATGAAATGAAAGGAGCAGATGAAAGTAGAATGAAACAAAAAAAAAAAAACATTTACTCGAGCGAAACGCCTGATACTGATATTCGGAGTGTAAATATGATGAAAATATATGATATTTTTTGATATGATGGAAAGTGTAGTTTCAGTTCCCGAAAATTATGCTCAAAACGTGTTTAAAAAAAAAACTGCAACTTAACTAAATTGGATAACTTGAATCATTTACTTACACAAGTGACTACAGACGTAATTATCTAACTTTAGGAAAAGATGATAATTTTCTAATGAACTCTGAATAATAACGTGTTAACACACAAATAATAAATTCATGTTTTCGAAAAAGTCGTTTACCTACGTAAATACGTCACCATCAATCACTATCTTCCGCTCAACTTTGAAGGGTCATAAGACAAGAAGTCGTAGCTAATCTAATTAAAAAGCTAAAAATAAAAAAGCACTAGATTTTTTTTTTCATTCCCGGCATTCTTAGTTCTAGTGGCCACACAACGTCGCAAAAATATCTTCACGCCACGCGGATTAGGGGCCCGGTACGTGAGCGAAACGGAAAAACCTTGGGGTTGTAATATCGAATAGAGATATTGCGTAACGCATGAATAGAATTTAAAAGAGCTAGAATTAATCGCGAATAGCTGCGTCTGCGGGAACAGACTTGCAACACATCACCTACGCAGAGTTGCAAGCGTATCCGTGTTTCTTCGGATACATTTCAGCAAGTATGGAATTATGAAACGACCAATTGGAACCGTGCACCTAGGTTCTGACGTTTCATAAGTGGTCATGTAAGTTTATGGGAAATAAAATATTTTAAATTTGAATTATTCGATTGTATTTTCTATCAATCCCTATCAATCGTCGGCCTGCTAAACATGAAGCAATGCGGTGACGAAATACCGTGTCTAGCTACGGAAGGTAGTTCTTAGAAATACATAGAAACCAGTAGGGTCGCGGCGTCACATCGCCTACTGCTGCTGCCTGCAGTCGGCTATGGGATTGTACCTATACGCATTATGTAAGTACTTTTAGAGTGCATTTTATTTTATTTTATCAGGCGATCAATACTAGTCGCGTCGACTGTGACAAATGTGTCTCCATCTTTATCGGGAAGCGCGAATATCGAGTCATTATGGATTAAGTTTAGTGGTGTATTGTTGTTATGAGTTAGTAATTAAGTTTCCCCTCTCGTAAATTTTAATGGAGTTAGAGATTTGTTCACAAGTTTCTAGAGTTTTAAGTGGTTTTGACTTGAACGGTACGTATGAGGTAAGAAGCTAATTCATCATCATCTTTGCGTCTGTTAATTGGCCTAAAATAAGGCTTAGGTACTACTTTTATGGATCAAGGCTGCACCAGACAGGCGCGACACGATACCAGAACAATTTCACGTTACGTTTGTCTGCTTGAGCCTTCAATCTAAGCTTTATAGTATAGCTTTTGAGTAACTACACTACTCGTTGAGAGCGATGTGAAAGAGAAACGTATATACGTGACTTAATATCAGTAAAAATTGGCAATCAAACAGAAAAAAAAAACTAAAGAATTCTTAGTCGATTTATGTATAAGAGAGAATTTCGTAAAAAGTGCAGCTGAGTCTTTCTACTTTAGTGCCGTCATACTGTCTACATGGAACGTCACTTTTGTCTACTCTTCCGTCGACAAAACGGTGCTCATGCTACGCGTGCAGGCAGTTTTTTCTTGTCACGGAGTCTGTCAGTCAGAAAGATGAAGCTAGTTGTCAAATTGTCCATTCCAAAGTTTAGTAGGTTCCTATGGAGAAGAACGGGCATGAAACTCCACGGACAAACTGAAAGAATATTATACCCACTTATATGTGCATTTGTATATATTTGTAATCACGTTCTCGAAAACGGCTCTAATGATTTCGATGAAAGTTGCAATACCTATAGGGGTTTACGGGGCGATAAATCGATCTAGCTGTGTGTCCTAACTGAGAAAATTCCTTTTCTCCGTATTTTCACCCGAGCAGAGCTCGGTAGCTCAAACTTTAGAACAAGATGGCTACCTTAAAATAATGACATGGCAGCATGGAATTAGTAAGTACCTACTATCATGGCAGCTTGGAATTAGTGTGAAATATCCTATACTGTTAAATGAGCATTTTCTATTTTCACCCGAGCAGAGCTCGGTCGACCAGGTACTAATATATACGTAGGTACTAAAAGTGATGGTTTTATTCTAGAATAAATTTACACCTATTTATTCTGTACTTAAATATCATCAGTAAATCAATTTAGTTGCAAAAACCTCTACCTACAGTAGTTTTGACTGACTATTCACTTTCGAATGGAGATCGTGGTCCGGAATACTAAAGTGATTGCCAAATACTCGAAAGTAGTACGATATATTTTGTATTTCTGACATAAGGAAGACTAGGCTAACAGCGGGTCCCATTGACAATCAGGTATAGCTAAACTATTGACCCGATTTAGATTAGATTTTCGGTTTTATCAAAAGCAAGCCGTGTTGGGATTCCCCATCGTCAAAAATTACGAACTTCCATACAAAAATACATCCCGTATTGAACCCCTTTAGGGGATGAATTTTCGAAAGGCCTTCCTTAGTGCTCACCTTCGTTACATAGGAACTCTTGTGCAAAATTGTATACTTCTAGACTTAGCAGTTAAGCAGTTAAGGCTGTGCGTTGTCTCTCAGTGAGTGAATTGAATATTATGTTATATTGTTATAATTATGTTTTATGTTTATTTATATCTTATTGTGAATTTAGTTTATAATTGTATATTTGTACTTAACTATCGCATTAGGGCAACCTGTGAAGGTAGATTTAGAACTTTATACAGTATATTAACTATCAGAGGGCGTTCCCGTTAGGCCGCAATGGTATAGCGTCACTACATGCTAAAAAATATTAACATTTTTTTATTATAAAATATTCACAAAAAATATTAAATTCATACGTAAAAGAAACACTCTGTAGACGCGAATTTGGCATACTTGTCCCATGTTGAAAGACAAGTGCATGTATACAGAGTACGTATCATTTAATGCTTTTTGTGAAAATGTTATATAAAAAATGTATTATAATACTTTTTTTAATATTTTTTTTTTATAAAGATACTTTCGAAATAAAAATACTGCGACGGTTTCACATCCACTTATGAATTTAATTTAATACCATAACCCTTACGACCCTGACCTTCGAAGGGTAAACATAGAGACACTTATACATAGTGTCGATGACTGTACCAAGTCCCAAACGGCAGGGGTAAACCCTTACATTACACTACATAATTTTCATTTCAAAAGTGTATTTAAACATTATAAAACAATTTGTTGCTAAATATATTGTTATTATTTTAGTATGTAGTGGTCAAAACAGGGGTTATAGTTATCTAGGGAATATGATAAAACTGTTCGTGCTAAGTTCGTGAGTTGAACTTTGCTCACGCACGGGGCGGCCATTTTGAAGGGCATTGTAGTTTGTCATCTAATTTAAGGTTTGCAAGTAATTTTCGTTTGCTGGTAAATAATTCGGTAAAAATTCAAATTACTTATTTTTTCTGAAATCTTGTTTAAATCTAGCTTAAAAACTACGTGACATTTGTTTTTGAGACTGGTCTCTGCACTAGGAACACCTGTGTTCCACTGTGGTCACCAGGGTCCCATCACACGGTATTTAAACACAATAAGTATTCAGTAGTTTGAAGATCCCTACTAGTAGTATTATCTTTTTGAGTGTCTTGATAGGCAGTATCCAACAGACGAATTAAGACATTGGAACAGAGTTCTGTCTGCCGAACTAGGACTAATCCGAAGTTAAAGAATTAAGCGCTTTGTAAAGTGGGTGTCATGTTTAAAAATAAAATGCAATCAAGTTAAGAATTTGATCCTTTTTTGAAATATTCCAAAAAAAAAGACGCGCGCGTTCCGAAATCGAGATTCCTTTGTTTAGAATTAAGTATTCCGCCTTTACCCGTTACTAATCCTAAATCCTTCGTTTCAAAACTACAATTTGTTTTTCTATGTCCATTTCTCGAAAATAGCCAAGGATTTGTTGAAAAGGGGCCAACGAATCATTTATAGGCCCCGTAGAGCCATTTAGATGTATTTGGCAAATCTCATCTCGGAGGGATCAAATATGTTTTTCAGAGAGAGAGAAATGTTGCATTACTGCATGAGGGATGCGAAGATGAAAATGAAAACAAAATGGCGCTGAGTAAGGTCAAGAGAGTTTTGTGAACTCTGTTTAGGTTGATGTTTGCGTTGTTTTATAAATCTGTACTTATGTTTATTTATGTCGTTTTTTTAAAACCTGCCTTCACTCATTTCTTTGCCAATTACGAATATATTTTTTTATAGAAATCACAGAGATAATATATTTTTTAAACTATTTGCCCGCCCTATGATTAAAGTTCATTTGGAATACTAATATTATTGAGAAACCTCACATTATTATGATTTCAGAAAATCGAGTTGGTTACTATTGAAGGTGACCATTTCAACATACAATCACAAAACAATAGTCTAGTGTTGTACCTCACACTTTACTAACGCCTTGAGGCAAATCGTGAATAGAGATGTCAAGCCTCAACATTAGGGACCTGTTCCACCGCCGCCGCCCGCCGACGAGGTAGCTACTAGCTATCAACGATGTTCTCGCTCAAGAAACGTGCAAAAGTTTGTAGGTCCCGTATAAGTAAAAGAAACACATATTAGGGCCTATGCACACCACGTTTTTTAAACGCGCCGTCGACACGCGTTTGTAGCGATACAGACGCGATACGCACGCAAGTCAGACACAGCCAGTAGACTTTGCACACCTGTCTGTAGGATAAAAGCGCGCCGTCGACGCGCGTTTCTAAAACGCGCGTCGACGGCGCGTTTAAAAAACGTGGTGTGCACAGGCCCTTAAGGCGACGATAACCGATTTTTAATGATTTTATACTGAAGATCACGTCTAATCGAGAAGTGTTAATGATTTGGAAAAAAAATATACCGTATGTTAATTTAGAGCATGTTTTTAATAACTTAATCAGTGAATATTTTAGATTATGTTTATATTACATAGTGTAATTAATTTGTAAAGTTATCAAACGCTGATAAAAAACTGAGAATCACGCAAAAAATATCGAGCGTATTTTTCTGAAACCTTTTTCTGAACCTGTTTTTTTGTTTTTTTTTTGTTTAAAAAATAATTTAATGATTAATCTTTTAGTATAGGTGTTTTATTAAAATACCTTTTTGTTTTATGTATAATAAATTAATAATGCGTCTAATTTGGGACAGCGCTCCTTGATGGGCGAGTCCTATTACTGGCTGGACGTATGACGCGTAGCGTGAGCTCAGCACAGAACACGCAATCTAACCACTCAAAGCCACCGGCATATAGTGGCGTCTTAATAGTTGATCGCTGAATGTTTACACCCCCGACAAGTACTCGTTTTTCGCAGCGACAAGAGCTATCAAAGGGATCTCTATGCGACGCTCGCTTGGCGAGCAGAATACTCGGTACGGTACATTACGCATACCAGCGAGTAATCGCTTGTCGCAGTCAGGCACTCGCTGCCCGTTGCACACCAACTCATTTTTAGGGTTCCGTACCCAAAGGATGCCAAACGGAACCCTATTACTAAGCCTCCGCTGTCCGTCCGTCTGTCTTCCTGCGGACTTTATCTGAACATGAACAGCAATAGGCAGACAGTGGAAATTTTCACAGATCGAGAAAAAACCTTTCAAATCCTCTCTCCTTTCAATCGAAAAAAAACCTTTCAAACCCTTCGTGAGCAAGTCCGCCTCGCACTTGGCCGGTTTTTATTAGTTGCTGGCTCTACGCGCTTGTCGTTAATCGGTGCGGTGGGACAGTTCCTTTACGTGGCTGATAGACCCCGCCAGCGATATTCGCCATAAGTAACTAGTGATGTGTGCAGGCGTTCACTTCCTCATGTCTTTAAATGGGTTTTATCGATGTTCCCACATACACGCCCACTATAATGCGTCATACATTGGCGATATCGCTAAATACGGATGGACAGACAACGGAACGTGCCAAAATAATAAAAATTATACGTAAATAATGGAATTCGTTTTCAAACGCCGCGTCGTAGTTAAAACAAAATCTCAAAATCGAAATCTAATTTATGGGTAAAAGAGACTGTTTCTCTTGTAATTATATAATGTAATGATTATCATTCTGTACATGTTGTAAATCAAATAAGGAAAAGTAGCTGCTACGAGCTATTGTAATGTCTATTTGTTTAATAAATTTGTTCTTTATTTATGCCCTTTTTTAGCTTTCTCTGCATGTTGTCCTACTGGGAGACGACCCTTAAGTGTTTGAGAAAAAACTCAAAACTGTATTTTTCCTCCCATAATTATAGGCACAAATCACCGCCCTGCTTCGCACGGTTTTTACGACTTGACAAAACATCAAGATTTATTTATAATATTAAAGTTTAATATTAATGTTTAATACACACAAACCCGTGCTTCGGAAAGCACGTTAAGCCGTTGGTCCCAGCTGTCATTCGTGGATCTTTGACAGTCGTTGCGGGTCTCAGAAGCCCGAAAGTCTGACAACCAGTCTTACCAAGGGGTATCGTATTACCCAGTTACTGGGTTGTGGAGGTCAGATAGGCAGTCGCTCCATGTAAAATACTGGTATTCAGCTGCATCCGGTTAGACTGAAAGCCAACCCCAATTTAGTTGGGAAAAGGATAGCCAGATTGATTGAAACCCTCCGGAAAAAAATATCTAAGTGATGGTGAAAACCGCAGCAAAATCCGTTGCGTGGCTCAGGAGAACAATGCGGTAACGGAAGTCTAATCTCTATGTAATCTAAAAATTGAATCACGAAGTCCGTAGTTACGGCCGAAGTGATGGGCGTTTCATAGTCCGTATCACTTACGGACATGAGATTCATTCGGGGCCAGAGCTAAGAATGCATGACATATTGAAAATTGACAACACGATTTGACAGTTGTCCCTACTCCCGATGTGTTTTTGTCCATCCGAAAAATTGCATTTGACACTTGTTTTGACAGATCAACTACTTTCCGACGAGCCCGTATCTTCGTTAACCGGTTTAGTGAGTAGGGCCCCAGTTTCGGCGTTTACGTACGATTTATGTAGCAGGCCAGTGTGATAAATCAGGTTTTCTTAAGAGTTCCTAAGTCACCATAAACTTTTTTGTAACAATAACATTTTGATATAGGTTGTTAAAGAAAGGAAACATAATTAGGGCTTTATTCAAAGTTGTAAAATTTTGTTTTACAAAGATACACAAAAGAACCATTTTATTCGCCCAATTATGAGAAGTCAGATTTTTCGCTAAAATAATGAGCAATAAAATGTATTTATTATATGTGTATATACGAACTCCCAGCTTGATTTATGTAGCAAAATTATTATGAAAAGTGCGCGAACCGGTGATTTACAAAAAAAAATTGTAACAACGGATCAATAAATAAATCCCGCGATAGTCACAGACAATTTCTTCATCAGTATACGTTTGACCTGAATCCTGGGCAATTTCAATTAGTAGAACGATAATAAAAGTGATTTTTCAAGAAAAACGACGGAAGCACGATCACTACATCGGTCTAATAATGTGCGTGTTATAAAACAAGGTAGGCAGATCAAACGACGCTAGTAGGCGGCGCGCGCGCAGCGATTTATGCGAATTTAAGACGAGCACATAGATATTAAGTTATTTTTACAATAATTATGAAAAATGGTCTGATTATTTATTAAGGTACCATATCTTTGAGAATATAAATATTTATGGTAACTTTGAGAGTATAAAAATAATTTATTGGGCAGTAATTATGTACGAACTAATGGGAAGACACATAAAATATAATTTATGGAAATAAATGAATAAAAAAATAGACAAACCAATTTAATTTGTATGTTTTAAGTAATTTAATTACAGACTGAGGATTTTTTTGTTATATGTACGTATATAATAATAGGTAGTAGGACGTATAGTTATGGGTATCTATTTACTTCAAATGTTTTTTGAAGTTTTTTTATAAAGGGAAAGATAAACTTACACAGAGAAACTGTTGCCATAGCAACAGACATTATTCCAATAAGGAAGTAAAGATGATACGAGACTCAAATATTTTGCTAAGTACTAGAGTGCGGAAATATATCATTGAGCATAAATATACATACATATAGTACATAATATATCGTCGGACGTGACCCACATGCTTATTATTGTTTATAATAAAGTTTATAAACATTAACTACGTTCTCCAGGTCGTAAAACTAATCCACTTAATCGAATGTCGACGACTTTTATGTATTTTTAGAGGTATTGAGAAATATTCTCGATCTATGTCACTGTTATCATCAATCATATGGTCTCAATACTATTTATATAAGATTTATCTTAATGCTTTGACCTTTTAATTACTGGAAAAATAATAGAAGAAAAAGCTATATGTATATGATAACCTCTAGCATGCAAGTTTGTTACACTATCTATGTCATCTTAAAATTTATTTCTTCTTGTTTTTTCTTCAAACTTAAAACATTTATTTTAATTAAATCTTTATTCTTATCTTCAAAGTTATACCTTCCAAAAAAACCCATTGCGGGGTTTTCCTACAATTTTTATTTTATTTAAAATTTATAAAGATGGCAAAGATCAGCGAAGTGTCAATATCGTGTCAAATCGTCAACCACTACGTGTTTGACACGTCAGAGCAGAATATAAAATGACATACACAATTATTATATAAATGTAAAAATATGATAATACTAACATTCCCATAGTTGATAATAACGAAACTGAAAGTAAAATGGTGGATACGCTGATATCAGTGGTTTCCCATCCGGTGCAAGATAAAAGCTTCTTATTCCGGGAAATATCATAATCAGGTCAACCTTATTGTGTGATATAACATCACGCCTGTATTCCCCGGGGTTAGGCAGAGGTGTACCTATAGTACAGGCAGAGGAGTACATAGATACACAACATAACTGGCTTTATGTTTAAGTCCCACGTAATAGGGGCGAGCCATCGACCGGACACAAATCCAGACTCCGGGCTCCTACTGAGAGATTCTAGATAGAAAGACGGAATAGCACTTTGCCCGACCCGGGAATCGAACCCAGGACCTCATCAACTCAACCGTTATGATGTTTTCCGTTCACATGTGCATTCTCAAAGATGAAATTTCCATCATCGAACGGGAAGTGTGTAATAATATACTGGTAATTATAATCTTAGCAAGTTGAAAGACGACCATAATCAACCAAACTTAATGATTTTTGGGACCAATATTCGCGAGCTTCGTTTTTCAAATAAAAAGAATTACGAAAATCGGCTGAGAAACGGAGAAATCGATGCACATATATTAAATAAACGAATCGAATAAACCTTATATCTTTTGAAATCGTTTGATAATACCCATCATTCAGTCTATTCTATGCTGTCTCGGCCTCTACCGAGTTGTACACTGTACCTACTTCTACAATTCTTTTCCTGGCTCCTGAAATAATAGACGCAGCATGTGTAGTTAATTTGAAACATATATTACCTACTCTGATCCATCTATATATTTCATGGCTCCATGCCTCCCGCCGCATAGTTACAGCAATCTAAGATTAGAAACTTTCTGAACCGCGGGAACAAAAATATTTTGACTTTTAGTTATACAGTGTGTGTACGCGGTTTTACAAAAATGTTTAGGAAATATACAGATAATGTCCGTTGAGATAAAAATTAGGTCAGGGACTCATGATTTGTTATAGTACTGTCGTTAATTCAGTGTACTTGAGAATGTTTAATTTAACTTTGTTCTCCACGTTTTTAATTATTGTTTCTTCGTCTCAAGAATTTTTATGTTAAAACGTAATAAGATTTTTTTCTTCCCTGAAATATGTATCATCGTTTTTCTATGTGGAATTTCCTGTATTTATTCATGAATAATTACAAAAAAGTTGTAGTTAATTAAATTCGCGATTTCTTTGCTACAATGACTAGGTTCGAGGAAAACTTCATAATTTGAGATAATGATGCCAATTAGGAAGGAGTTGTTAATTGTTTGGCATTGAATTCAAATAAGTGAAACAGTAAAAGTAAAGTAAAAAATAACAAGGCCGTTTCTCTTTATGAGTCAAAATCAATCATGTTTATTCTTAGCTATTTTATACAAAAAAAAACCTTTTACGTGGCATTTAGTCGTAGGTAAAGTCTACGACTAAATGCCACGTAAAGGGTTTTTTTGACGTATTTGTCACACTTTCCAAAAATGTAATTTATTTTACAAGAATTTCAAGAGGATTCCTTTAATACCAATTTTTCTCATAAGTTCCTGTCAGATTTTCTTACAGTTACGGAGGAGCTAGTGTCAATCAATACATATCAATATTCCTAATCCCTTTAAAGTTGAACAAGGCATTGTAAGTACCTGAAATACATTTCAATACGATTATAAAGAAACAACTTATTGCTAAGACGCAACATTTGATTCAGCACCATTACATATTTCCCATTTCACATAAAATTGGGCCTTGTAAAAACTATAAATGAGTTGTCATCAAAAGTATTTCTCTGATGCCTAGATTCAAATGCGTCACGCCCAGCGGCCTTGGAATCATCGCTTCCTATATTAATATCAGACTTTTCGTCCACGAATATAAAGCTAGCCACTATTCTGGTGTCGCCAAACGAACGATAAATTTTCGCACTCTTCCTCAATTATATTGGATGTGCCACAGTCATTAACAGGCACATAATCTCTCAAATATATTGGATTGTCACTCAAGATTGTAATATTGTAATTATTTTCATGCTTAAGAAGATTGGATGTTAGAACATAAACAGCAGTTGCATTATCTAAAAGATTTGATGTTTGTATTTTCATGGATTTCGCATATTAGTTTGTCAATGATATTCAGTTAACATTTAAGTCTTTCATGAACTTTCATAGTAACATCACGTAAAATGATTATTATTTGGTAACATGGTTAGTCACATAATTATACAACTGCAGTGAAAGCTTATAACCCCTCAACAGAAAATTTGTAATTTGTGTGTATTTGTTACGACGTTCATGTTTTAATTGTCAGCAAAACGTCGTGCATTGTAATTTTCTTTAAAATAAGTAAATATTTCAACAAGGTTTTTAGAATATGTCACAACTGCAAAATATTGAAATAAAAACCTGGTTTTTCTCTGCGGTGCATCGAACTTTGCCGTTTGTTTCAAATTATCTAGACATTTTATAAAAAGTAAAATTTCGCCCACGCCCACAACATAACACAGGTGCTATTCCTACTACACAATGACGTGATCAGCTGTTATATTTGGGTCAGTCGAGGATTTTTTTTAGAACTGATTCATTTTTATAACATTTGTATATATTTTATTTCGCGCGTTTCCTACGACATTTAGTAGGCAGTGTTCAGGCATCGTAACGTTTGATTTATTGCTGTTTATAAAGTAAAATTGTAAATTCTTCGTCAAGTCGCGGATTTCGGAAGAGCGTGCTAAAGACGCGGGTCGGAGAATAAAAATGCTATAGTCTTGTTTAAATACTGCATAGACGGTCACCTTATGTCTGTAGATAATGGCGACGATTCTCCTGTACACCGAACTAAACTATCACTAAAATTGCTTACTTTTGGCTATGAGAATTTTAAAGCTATTCTGCAAAAACAAATCCCTAAATAATAAAAAATAATAATAATAAAAATAATTTTGACACAACTTAAATCGAATTTGACAATCGCGACTCCACGTGCCCTAACCCGTGATTTTTTTTTTAGAACCGGAGGCGCTCTGGGGGTGCAGCCTGGACGTGTTTTATATGGAATTTTTCAGTTTTTGTATGGAAAATATGAAAAAATATTACCTGCATGTTGAGTTGTAGGGGTTTGTGGGTTTTATAAATAGATGTTGGTTTGAATTTTAGTGCATGATAACCTATTTTATCCCACACCTTTTTAATCGCGATTAAAAATTGTCAGGTTTAGTCTGGTTTGGTTTTTTACACTCAAAATTTTAGATGTAACACGTCAAATTTAGAATAGCAAAATTGCCATTTTCACTAAATTAAAAACTCAGTACTATCTTAGTGCTGTCAAACTAGAATATAGTTAAATTGTGTCACTTTAGTCTATATCAGAATGGGAAATCTTCGTTTGACAGGAATAAACTAAATTTTGGTGATTTTAAGTCTAGTTTAGAGGTATTTGTGACAAGAGAATCGGCACCATTACCTATCTTACTAATATTATAAATTGGTAAACATTTGTTCGTTTGTTTGTAGGTATGTAGGGGATAATATCCGAAACTACCAGTCAGATTTGAACTATTCTTTTTGCATTGGATAGCCAAATTATATAACGCTACGACCCTTAGGAGCCGAGAAAAAATAAAAAAAAATTAGAAAGAATGGTAAGCGACAACGAAGTAATAGCGTGTCCGGGCGATGTAATGCGATGCGTTGGTACGGGGGTCGAAATTTCACGTGGATTAAGTGGTGGATAGAAGCTAGTCATAGATAAAGCCAGTACAGTTCGCGTCAAATAACTTTGCCGCTCTGAAGTAGGCTACAAATGACTGCAGAGTAGTCAATCTTAGTTAAAAACAGTACTCGTAGAGCGCATACCAGCGCACATACGCAACCTAACTACGTATACGTACTTACTTTACTAATTTATTCATATTTTATACAGATTCTTTTCTATTTTGTGAATGTCAGAATGCTGTAGGCTTAGTGGACTGTAGATTTATTGACCATCGTCTACTTTGTTAAGTACCTGATACTTGTTGAAAGACCTACACTGTCCTCCCATACCTATTGTACTGTACTGTTATTTGAAAATATTTTAAAGGCCAATTATTTTTAAAAGAGTAACCGTTTCTTGCCGGCTCTTCTCCTTAGGAGACGACCAATTGGAACCGTGCACCTAGCTTCTGACGTTTCATAAGTGCCCATGTAGGTTTGCGTTTTTTTTTTAACTTCAGACGGGCAATGTTATTTCACGCGAACTGTACAAGTCATATGATCGGATCTAGATTCTGTATCTTAGATATCGCAGAATGGCGCAAAACAACATACAGATTGATCGTTAAGATAGTAATAAAACATGCAAAAAATTTAACTGACTTACCCGAAATTCGGATATTTTCAAATCGATGAGATCTAATATCGATCTTTCTATCGATGACTTTGATTAAGTTATCATCATTAGCAGCCTTATCAACCTTCTGATTGTTATGGACATTATTTATTTGATAAGCTTTCCCTGATTCTGCTCGATTAGATTTCTTCCGCGATCTCTAAAAATTCTTCTTCAATTCCGTAGTCGATAGATAGGTAAGGTCTATTTAAATTCATGTTTCCAATTGATGTTATTTCCACTTAAACAAACATCAACTTGTTGCTAGTGTTCATAAAATTGATTTAAGACTGACTAGGACTGTTGAAAAAATTATCAAAAATATGAAGTTGCAGCGCAAACTGAACCTTATGTGTAAGCATTACAGTTGTTTTTTCAAAAAACTCGTGTTTGTTTTCATGTTTGGCAAATAATAAAAGGAACGTGTTTTTTTTTTTGTGTTTTTTTTGCCCGATTTAATACAGTACGGAACCCTTCGTGTTCGATTCCGACTCGCACTTGGCCATACCACCTGATTTTCCAAGATTTTCGGACGAACTGTAAATACATTTCCCATTTTTCAAACATTTTACCAAACCATTCCAAGCACTCATCCCATCATGCAGCTGCATTATTTCCATTTAAATCAAGCACTGCAGTGTCGTTGCAGAGGAATGCAGAAGCTCTTGATTAAATGGTGACCATCACGGCGAAAGCTTAACGCTGTATCTACGTCACATCTGTGTTTTACGAGCTGTTCTGTGGCCGGTTGAGAGACTTGTGCATAGTGGACAGCGCAGGAGTATAGTGTTTGAAGCCGGTTAAAGGTTTCCGCGGACAGGCGCAACGCGACGGCTCGACGCGACAGCGGTAGGACAAACTCCGTGAAATTTTCATAGAAATTGTTCCACCATAGTCGCGTCGCACCCGTCTACGGGAGCCTTAAGTCTGTTCTGGCTGTCTTCCTACTATTTCTAAGCCTTTTTCCACATGAAAGTTGACTCCATCCTTCAACCAACGCGATCTTCGCGCGACTATGCAGTCATCGCGTTCATTTTTTTCGACGAACGCGAATGAGTGGTCGCGTCAACAGAGGGCGCCTGCCAGTTTTCCGAATAAATGAGAGACCTTACTTCATGGGATCATAGAACGCCATTACGTGACGTAAATCAAAAACTTAGTTTTTTTGGCATACGACTCTGGAGAACTTGCATTTGAATCGGGTTTGAATTTTCAAATGGTTCTTCTTTCGCTTCGTCAACTTTCATTCGCCACAACAGAATGGTCGGTGTTTTTCATTGTTGTCAGCACTATTTATATAATGTTTCTCTCTTATATCGCACTCCCGAGAGGTCATGTATGCATACTTAATGTTGGGAGAATGTCGTCCAAAGTCCGGGATGCAGTACATCGGTCAGTCGAAGATGTTATAAGATTAATGGAGCAGCAGTAGGATGTAAAGAATCGTCAATCGAAGATGCGTAAAGTTTAATGGCGCCCCGCACCGGTAATTGTTTTACCGAGAAGTTTTCTTAGAAATTGTTTTATTAGAGTCGCGTCGCGCTTGTTTGCGGGAGCCTTAATGGAGTAAGCCATCTTTAATTCGAGGGAGCAGTAGCATGACTATACTTAGATAAAGGCGATTTACCAAAGATTTTTTTTACGTCAGCATTTGCCACACTAGATTACAACTATGTGGTTTTCAAATGATTAACGTCACTCTTTTTTCATCTGGCACTATTCCCTTGGAGGTCAATTTAGAATCATTAATTCCGCGGTTCTATAACTGACCTAGCAACAGTCAAGGCTTGTTTCAAAAGTTCTGTAGTTATGTGTTAACAGATATAGACAAGGTGACATACATATTAATATACTTAAGTATATAGCGTAGTGGGTGGAGCTACTGTTACACCGAATATATCCGGGGTAATATATATCGGCTTAATGGCTGAATTTGTTTCAAATCTTGTTTTATGATGTTGTGAAGGACGGTCATGTTTTTTTATAGGGCTGAGGCAGTAAAAACATTCTTGTTTATTCATTTTTTCTTGGCCGTTGAGGTTGGTCAGGATCGAGTTTCATAGCAAATTGTTTAAAGATGTATTTAAATTGTTTGGCAGCGATTAGTTTGAAGAACAAAGCTACGTAATGGGGCTAGGTCAGGTTTCAATATCTGCGTAGGTGTATTGTTTCCTCTCGAGAAATCGAAGTGGATCGAAAGTATTTTGAAATTTCCTCAGTGTTTTTAGGGAGCATAAAGAGATAGAACAAGAAGATTTCGTCTTTAGTTTTTTACGTACTTCTGAACTTATAATCCAAACTAATATTATAAATGCGAAAGTGAGTGTTTGTTTGTTAAACGGCTAAACGGATTTGTATGAAATTTGAGTAGACCATGACCTGGGTTAGGACATAGGACTTTTATCCCGATATTCCAACGGAAAACAACGTGGCGCAGCAAGTTAAAATATACCTATTGGAAAATGGAAAGTATCAGTCCTTATCCCATGAAGTTGACTACTTTCATTTATAGCACATCAAAGCACATATCCCGAATATATCCCATAAAACAGTAGAATAACTAGTCAGGCATATCACACAGAAGTGTTGCCAATTTCCCGCACTCCAGCGAAAAAAGTCACAAAGAAAATATGAAAAGAGTAACACCCATGAAGTTCCATAAATCAGTTAACCTTCGTACTTCAGGAAGTTTCAGTAATATATGCCTTGACGTAAAACTAACGTAATAAAGTAATAACTTCAAATACGACGAAATAGCTTCAGTTGACAGGTTATCTTTAATAGCGTCTGCGAAAATTCTCGAGTAATTTTACAATGTTACCGATATTTTAGGGAGCTGAGATCAAGGGCCTATGAGATCATGTTTATTTATTTCTGTTTCGATCGAGTAGTCTCGACTATTTTTATTGCGATTTTCTTAGCTGTATCTTGCCAAGGCATTCGCTGATTCCAATTATTTTAGATTTATTTCGATAATTACGGATTATTGTGATATAAATCGAATGTCTTTATCGTTTTTCTTCAAACTGGGAAGATATATCAGTATTTGTTTATAGTTTAGGAATTTTATCATTTCCGGTGCTTATATTTTGACACGGGCCATATTTTCATTTTACTTTACCATTTTCATCAACCCAAAATAATTTGACCCAGATTTAGCTACATTAAACACCTGCCCTCCTCCTTCCGCATCCAGTCTGTCCCAGCCACCTTTTTTAAGTCGTCGGGCCATCTAGCTGAGGGACGTCCCAGACTACGCTTGGCGATACGTGGTCTCCACTCCAGGACTCGTCTGCTCCACCAGCCATCGGTCCTTCGACAAACATGGCCAGCCCACTGCCACTTGAGCTTACTTACTCTGTAGGCCATGTCGGTAACTCCGGTTCTTTTCCGGATAACTTCATTTCTGATCTTATCCTTCAAAGAAACTCATTAAACATTTGCCCCTTCGTAAAACGAGTTTAATTTATACAAAGCTCATAAAAGAAGACAGAACTAACTCATTAAGGACCTTCCCTAAGTTCCTAACATTCTATGACGTCACGAACTCACGCCCAACTGGCCCATGACAACAGACAATAAAACATTTTTATATTTCTAGGTCAGTAAAGCCGTAACGGCAGGTACAACTATATTCGTCCGACTTCACCGATAGCACGACGGATTATTGTCAGGAGAACACGAGCCAGGTTGATGGAAGGTTAAGCCACGTTTGCTGCGGTCGGTACGTAGATGGGTGAACATCCATTACATATCGGGACCGCTACGTGCCTCGGAAAGCACCTTAAGCCGTTGGTCCCGGCTGTCATTCGTAGATCTATGACAGTCGTTACGGGTCGTCAGAAGCCCAAATGTCTGACTACCAGTCTGGGTTTTGGAGTTCAGATAGGCACTCGCTCCATGTAAAATAGTAGTATTCAGCTGCATCCGGTTAGACTGGAAGTTGACTCCAACATATTTACCGGCTAGGCAGATTGACAACGGATCGTTGTCAGTTATACTGACGGACTACGGTAAGGTAACTCGGTAACCTCGCGTCCCTTCCGTGATAAATTCAAGGGACGTAGTATTAACCGACCATTATTTGCATACAACGATACCGCTTTGTTTAGTTATTAGTTTAACTTAGTCTTCAGTGTCGGGTTTGCTTGTGAGTTTTTTGACAGCTTTTTTAGTTTGAGCTCTTTTAAAAGAACAACATGAGGCTTTTGTGGTGTCATGTTCAGAGCTTTGAAAGATAACTTTACAATCTTGTTTCATGAATTTGTTCCTCAATACAGTTTTCTTTCTTTTTATGTAATGAAAACTTCATGGGCATTAGAATGTCCACATTTGCATTGTCTTGGAGTGTGTCAGTTAGTTGGAAAGATAGACTTCCAAACACATCTTGTTTCAAAGCCTGACTTTATATATCATCAACAAACAAATACACAGTCCCTTTCCTTCAATCCATACCTATTTCACAATCTAAAATTTGGCCATTTATATAACTAATATATTCAAGAGCGAGCCTTGCAAAAGCGAATCTAAGGTCGATTCCGAACTTTGCATAGACGCGAGGCTACAGAATAATGATATGATATGCGGCTAGCAACACGTTGAGTCTCTTAGGCACGTTGTAGGCCTACACCATCATAAAATAGGGTGTTACCAAGTGTTGGACAAACGGAATAGTTAAGGGATATTGAGAAACTATGTGGAAGGACGTGAATACTAAGTTTTTTGGCCATTGTTGTGAGGTCGTGATTTCCTGGCGATGACCTATATTTTTTTGGTTTTGTATGAGTTCGTGATGACAGCTGGTTTTATTATGAGCGTCGTAAAAGTTTGGCACACTTGACCAACGCCACCAGTACGGTGGAGTGTGAAAGTCGTCAGTGTAAAAAAAGAGAGGATGTTACCTACGTATCCTTTGCAGAATTACAGTTAAATCTCTCTTTTTATGAGTTAACTAGCTTCCGCCCGAGACTTCACCTACGTCAAATTTCTTGTTCCTTCGCATCGGCGCCTGCGCTGTTACTTCGTTTTCAATTAGCGTTCTTTCTATCTTTTTACTTTTTCTCAGCTCCTAAGGGTCTTAGCGTGATGATAATCAACCTTTAAATTATAGGATTATATAAATTAGAGGATTATATCCAAGATAAGAATTCTCGGAAACATGGTTCTGCTCCATAGGACAATTTAGAGTCTAGACAAAATCAAACTGGTTGCTAATTTAATTATATAATTTTTTATTTTTTTATAACACTGATTTTACATTCGGTGATTTCTTGAACTCACACACTGACTTATTAGTATTACTTGTTAAAATGTTAGGAATATCGTATAATTTTACAATGTTTGTTGTTGTTTGTTGTTTTTGTAATATGTGAGCACCATGTATCTATCACATAATTAATTTATCTGTCATTGCTTTATTTTTCATTCTTTTTTACCTATCGTGGTATAGTAATCTTATTCTAGGTGCATCGTCTTCACATATAATTATATAATTAATATATACAAAATATTATAAAAACATTTTAAAAGAGTCAACGCTGGAGTTTCTTGCCCCTTCTTCTCCATACGAAAATTACCTTTTGGAAGGGGCGACTGGAATCAATTCTATTTTTTGTAAAATTGACATTCATAAGAGCCTTTTATGTGCCTAATTCAAATAAATTGTTTGACTTTGACTTTATTATGAAACTATCTACTTGGATAAGGATTTATATCATGATACGAATATTTTCATCCTTTGATTCTACCCGTGTTTTGATTGAATAATTTGATCACAAAACAGTTATTGTGACTTAACTATAATAGTTAGACTTATAGCCTCGCGGACTTTTTGTGGATAATGATGAGTTCTATAAACATGTACTACCTACATTATTTTATGTATCAATCAATAGTTTAGCTTTTGCTTTTAGACTTTTGCATTTGTTTTGATACCTTGGGTTACATTATTGCAATTTTCACAGGATCTCAAATTTTTTGAAAAATAAAATACGCCCATGTTACTTGCTGATAATGTAGCTTTCTAAAGGTGAAATAATTTTGTAAATCGGTAAAGTATTTTTGAGTTTATCCATTACAAACAAACAAACAAAAAATCAAATCTTTTCTCTTTATTATATTAGTTTAGATAGTTTAGATGGGCCCATTCTTGACCTCGATCTCGTCTGGCGGAAAGTTTGTACTGTACCTACGTATAATAATGATGGCTCATAATCATGTTTGCAGCTCAAAAATTGGACTGTTCTACATTCTGAAAAGCTTAGGTATGGCCAAAGTTTTTTTCGAATTCGAATGAGTATTTAATCTTAAAATACAACTATTCTGTTTATATTTTTGCGACAGGGTTAATAAGTATCACCCATAAATATGATTAAGATCTTAAAACTTAGTTAATATGAAGTTAGTTAATAGGCCCACTGAATTTTCTAACTAAATCACTCTTTATCATTATCTGAATCTAGCTTTAAAGCTATCAAATTCTAAATAACCACGTCACATTTTAATTAGAGTAACTATGGAGTATCTTGCCCCTTCTTCTCCATACGAAACAACTTTTTGGAGGGGCGACTAGAACAAATCTATTTTCTTGTAAATGACGTTCAAAAGTGCCTTTTAAGACGCAGATATATGCCAGTGACCTTGAGTGGTTAGCTTGCGTATTCTGTACTAAGCTCACGCAACACGTCGTTTTTGCAGTCAGTAATAGGAATCGCCCATCAAGCAGCGCTGTCCCAAATTAGACGCATTATTAATTTATTATACATAAAACAAAAAGCATTTTAATAAAACACGTATACTAAAATATCAATAGTTAAATTATCTTTAAAATGGTGAAGTTTTCAGAAAAATACGCTTGATAGATTTTGCGTGATTCTCAGTTTTTTATCGGCGTTAGACTTAACTTTCAAAATTCATTTCACTACGCATAATCTAAAATATTCGTATATTAAGTAATTAACAAAATGCTCTAATTTAACATATATTTTTTCAAAATAATTAACAGTCATCGTTTAGACGTCATCTTCACTATAAAATCATTAAAAGTCGGTTATCGTCGCCTTAATGGGCTACTAGAAATAAATTATTTGATTTTGACTTTCATTAGGTTCTCATTCTATTTTAGTTTTGTGTGGGTTTACTTTGCGACGAAATACTCTAGTACATTCAGCCATATTGAACAGACTTCACCACCCTTTAACAGTTTAATTATTAGCCTTGCATAGACTTCCGCATATAAACAGAGCAATGAACTCAGAAAAACATTATAGAGTATATGTAGAAAGATTGTGGGTGTGTCTTGCGACTCGGCTCATTTCAGCGTAATGAGGCGCGAAGACTGAAAATGTCAGAAAAACTTTAATGTAAAAATAAGATTTCAGTAGCAACTACATTTGCTTTGACGTAAAACTGAACTGACGTTAGTAATCCATTGTCTACAAAAGTTACGTTATCACCTTGTATTTGCAAATTAATCTATTTTTACATATACATATAAAGCAGATATTACTTATTCATGTTTTTCAGTGTCTTTAACCTACATACCTTCAAGGAGAGTCTTAACATTCTGTAAAGTTTTACTGGTCTGTTTAAAACTACACCAATCTGCCCAGCCTTTTCCCAACTATACATATATGTTCCAGCTTCCAGTCTAACCGGATGCAGCTGAATACCAGTATTTTACATGGAGCGACTGCCTATCTGACCTCCACAATCCAGTAACTGGGTAATACGATACCCCTTGGTAAGACTGGTTGTCAGACCCGTAACGACTATCAAAGATCCACAAATGACAGCCGGGACTAACGGCTTAACGTGCTTTCAGAGGCACGGAAGAGTCTCGGTATGTAAATATGGTCACCCATCCACGGACCAACCCAGCCAAGCGTAACTTAACCTGATGGACCGACCCGTGCGGCTGTTATTCTAAGTAACACGAGCTCCTCGGTCTGTCTAAAACAGCATAAAATTAATAATTAAACTTCAAGTTCAGATTAAATTACAGGAAAAACATATCAGGCACTGAAACAAAATATTGTGGTTTCCATATGGCTTATCATTTCGGGCCCAATTATTGCGATTAGAAGAATTATTTAATTATTACGCAACGCAACGAACGCCTATTAAATTATCAGTTGAGTTATACATGAAATTTTCCGCACGTCTGTCCTTGAACTAGTGACGCGAACGATGTCGATAAACGCCGAACTGGCGCGATGATTCCCGAACCTACTACCGGCTTTTTGACCTTAATTTTTTAAGTAAAATTGCGTTTTTTTTATCGGGTTTTAGGAAAGGGTGAGCTGAACTCTGGGATGTAGTGTTGACAGCATTGGTTCTACATTTGATTAATTTATATGGATTTTTTTCTATCGCATTTGTGACGGCGGATTTCCTAGTCGTCCCAAAACTGGGAAAGCTATTTTCACCAGCTGACTACCACTATAAGAATGAGAACAAGGAGACAGTTTCGTTTCAATAAAATCTACATTCCAAATGAAATATATTATATATAAAATGTGGGACATATTATATTCTTTAATATATTTTATTGTCTCAGCTGGCGGTCGCGAGGAGTCTGTCTTCTTTAAACATATTACAAAACTAAAGTCGATTTTCGTGGCTGTCAAAAAATCACGATCTTTTGTCAAGTTGTAAGAACCGTGCGTGCATGGTTGGGGCGCTAGTAAGTTATAATAAGAAACGTATCTACATAATTTATCGTAATTATGAACATTTAGCAATGTCTCGACTCTGTGATGTTTAGATAATTATATTTTCCAATTAATTTTCGTTATAAATTTTGCCACACCATTGAAGATGATGTAATATCGAAACGAATTGGTTCTGCAGATATATCCCAGTTAAATTTTTTAAAGATTTGCGGAAACATTTTTATCAGAGATACCGTTTTCTGTTGAAACAGTTACATTGAGTCATCGTTATCTACATAGTAACCTACTTATGTAAGTGTAGACGTCAATGTGTATAATTTGTTGTAAAGGTCGGGAGGCCCATTTTTTGCTACAACTATTGAATGAACTTAAATAGGTATTATGTTACGTATATTAGAGTGTGTTACTAAGCAAAGAATCCTTACTAATATTATAAATGCAAAAGTGAGTTTGTGTTTGTTGTTACGCTTTCACACTAAAACGGCTCAACGGATATGGATGGAATTTGGCACATGGGTAGACTATGATCTGGGTTACGACATAGGATACTTTTTATCCCGATATTCTCACGGGATCGAGACTTATGCGGGTGAAACCGCGGGCGCAGCTAGTATTATTAAATAAAATACTTACAACGATATTAATAAGAATTCCCATAAATAGTAAAGAAAAATGTGTATACTTAAAAAATCATTTTACTACGTGTAAAAGTATTTACACATAGTAAAATTCTCAGGATTCCATACTTCTTTTGAAATATCTACAATTAGCTTCTGCCCGCGACTTCGTCCGTTTCAAAGTCAACTTTACCGTAAACATACCCTATGGCAGTCGGCAATATAGTGTAGCTTCCTATCAGTCAAAGATTGTTTGTAATCGAATCGGTACTTCCTCAGATCACCTCTTACAAACCAACAATTTTACGTCTTTATACACCTCTACCCCTCTTTTTTAGGGTTCCATAGTAAACAACGAACCCTTATAGTTTCGCCATGACCGTCTGTCTGTCCGCGGCTTAGCTCAGAGACGGTTAGTACTAGAAAGCTGTAATTTGGCATATGTATACATATTAATCATGCCGACAAAGTGGTAAAATAAAATCAAGAAAAAAATATTTTTTTTAGGGTACCTCCCCTACACGTAAAGTGGGGATGTTTTTTTATTTCCTCATCTACCCCATGTCGTGGGGTATCATTAGAAAGGTCTTTCAAAAATATTGTGACTTTGTCGCAACCATTTTTGGATTCAGGGATTCGTTTGCGAAATATTAAACATTTAACTGATTTTTTTTGTTAGAGTCAAGTGTCCCCCCCCTCTTCTAGCTAAATGGTTGTACTTGGACTTGTGAAAAAATTCACAGCAGTAGTATATATAACGAAATTAAAAGGAAAACTATGAGAGCTAAGTAGGCTGTACAGGTTAACAAGAAATAATCAACCAACTTAAAATTTGCAGTTTGAAAAACATGATCTCCCATATATTCCGTATGGGAGAATACGTTTTTCAACTACAATGTTAAGTTTGTTTTTGGGATAAATTCATCCCAACTATGGAACCTTTCATTGTGCGTGGTCCGACACGCACTTGGCCGGTTTTTCTTTTTAAACATCGTGAGGAAACCGGCATGCCTGAGAGATATTTCTCGACGGCATGTGAAGCCAAGTCAGAGACCCATGGGCGGCTTTAAAACTCTGACACCAGGTTAATCACTAACCACACGAAAAGAAGAAGAGATCTCTTTATAATATTTCTAAAGAATTCTAAAAGAAAAACGTGATTTTATCGATAGCGGCACTGTCGATCGTCCTTGAACTCTGAACGGTAATCGAAACTGAGCAATCAGAGCCCGGCTCATTAACCATTTGACATTTTTATATCGTTGTTGCCAGGTGTTGTAAATTTGAAATAATTTGATGATAAACGTATCGAATGATTTCATAGTTTTTATGACATATTGATATGTTAGGCCTGGTGATAGAATTGGCTACAGTATTGAGAGAGAGTTGATGAGCAGACGACTCCGGCGCAGCATGTGGTTGGTGACGACGGTTACATGCCAATCATATAGGAGAGAGAAAAAGACTGACTAGTACATATGAAAGTCGAGTCGGTTCCTCCCCCCAACACGACTGACATTAATCCAAGCGACAGTTTTGCTGAAAAGGGTTAATCATGCAATCAGCTCAGCCTATCGCAGTCCAGTGTTGGACAATGGCATCTACCAAGCTGCGCCACAACTCCCGGTCCTCAGTCTTCCGCATCCAGTCTGTCCCAACCACCATTGCCGTCTCTGTCCCTTAAAAGCGTTAACGATCAAAACTGCGCTCGTAGCTTAGGGGCGATTTAAACGCCCAATTTCGCTGTTAAACCCCGTGGTCACGAGCGCCACGTGTCTTGCAACAGCGATTGCGGAGGATACAAATGAAAGAACTTGTTTAGAGCGTGCCACGTGTCATCGCGATGCGAGTCGCGGAGCGACGGATGGAAACCAGAGACGCGCGCGCTTCACGCTTGTCGCCTGTTGATCGAATTGATTACAGTTTTATAATTAAAGCATTTATCGTATATGTATGCCAATGATTTTCGGTTTTGCCGGGAAAAGCTTTGCGGCGATAAATGAAAGAGAGAGATTAAATCATAAAACTAAAAGAAATTTCCATTGACATTATATACTTCAAATGATGGTATCATATACTCGTACATTGGGTGTACGTCAATGGAAATTTCTTTTACAACTCTGACACCATCAAATATTTCTCACGAAAGGATTTTTCCTCTTTAAGAATTTAATTATTTTATTACATAATATAACATCTACTAGATAATGTTTTATTTAGTCTACTAAAATGACATGTTTTGAAACAATTACTATTAGATTATCGTGGCACAGTTTTATATCAGCCGTGGGAAATGAGTGCTACGCGTTATATTTTGTGGTTTCATGATAAGCTTTATGTCTGTTTGTGATTATTTTATATTTGCACATAATAATATACCTACACATTTTTACTCCAGGTTTTTCCATTGGTATGAGCAGGCGACTCCGGCGCAGCATGTGGATGATGACGACGGCTACATGCCAATCATATAGGAGAGAGAAAAAGACTGACTAGTACATATTAAAGTCGAGTTGATTTCTCTCCCCAATACGACTGACATTAATCCGGGCGACAGTTTTATTGAAAAGAGTCAATCAAGCAATCAACTCAGCCTATCGCAGTCCACTATTGGACATAGGCATCTTCCAAGCTGCGCCACAACTCTCGGTCCTCAATCTTCCGCATCCAGTCTGTCCCAACCACCATTGCCGCCTCTGTCCCTGAAAAGCGTTTCCGATCAAAACTGCGTTCGTAGCTAAGGGGCGTTTTAAACGCCCAATTTCGCTTGTTAACCCCATGGCCAGTATATTTCACCACAGAGTTATGTCGTTTTGCAAAATATTTCTTTTTCCTGGTTTAAACTGTTTCCAGTTCTGTCACGCAGATATAATCACATTCTTAGTATTCAATGATAATTTGTTTCGACTTTTTCAAAACTCGCAAGAATATCGATACTTTTCCGTCATCAATGTCTCATCTCTACTAGTTCGTGTAACACAGGCGCTTGCCCGTAATGAGCAGGGCGTGTAAAATGCCTCTTTAACTTTTAATAGCTTGTCACGCCTTCCTAGTGCCTGATAAAGTTTCAGTAGGTACCGTTTGTTATCTAGTTTGCATAACTACTTTTATGAAGTATCGTTAAAAAAAAAATTGTCTATTCATGATTAATAATTGCTAGTCATTTGTCCAATACAAACTGTTATAATTTTTTTCTTCTATCTTAACTAGTACATATAAAATGGTTTGTCCTGAATGACTGACTGACGGATCAACGCACAGCCTAAACCGCTGATCGTAGAGACCTGAAACTTGGAGGGTGTGTTCTTTGTATGACGTAGGCATTCGATAAGAAAGGATTTTTCGAAATTCTACCCCTAAGGGGGTGAAAAAGGCGGGCAAAGTTTGTATGGGACAACGTGATTCCTTGGTCCAATCTACTTCAAATTTTGCATAAACACTCTTTAACAGAATTAATGGAAGATGTTTCGTATTTTATTGAAATTCATCTCCTAACGGGGTTAAATTGAGATAGAAACTTATTTTGGGAGTGATTTGCTTCGAAGTTGATATCAATACTCCTTAGTAAAAGTACTAACACACATAAACAAACACACACTTACACGCACACACACTCACACACACTATTTTAGAATATATCTCTAACTTTATTTTTCTTTTTTTTACTTTTATTTAGTTATATATAGTTCACGTCTTATTAAATCTTGTTTAGTTTGAGATTTTACTTGTAATTTTTTGTTTAAATTCTATATTCTTTTTGTACACTGATTTACTGTAAAAGTTGTACAAGTTTCTGCGATAAGCCATTTTTTTTTTATGACGAGCGGGCGACTCCGGCGCATTGTGTGGATGATGACGACTGTTACATGCCAATCATATAGGAGAGAGTAAAAGACTGACTAGTACATATTAAAGTCTAGTCGATTCCTCCCCCCATTATGACTGACATTAATTCCGCATTCAGTCTGTCTCAGCGAACTTTGCCGCCTCTGTCCCTGAAAAGCGTTTGCGATCAAAACTGCGCTCGTAGCTTAGGGGCGTTTTAAACGCTCAAATTCGCTTATCCCCGTGGCCACGAGCCACACGCAAAAGCGACATATTTCTTGCGACAGCACCTGCGGAGAAAACAAATGAAAGAAGTTGTTTAGAGCGTGCCACGACTCACCAAGATACGACTTGCGAAGCGACGCACGAAAACCTGAGAAACGCCCGCTTGTCGCTTGACGCATGTCCCGTCGCACGTCGCTATAGTCTGTGATATCAACTAGCAGATATCACAGACTCTTGAAGGTTTAAATGTTTGTAATGGCGGAGGGTTCAACAGGTTAATTTCAAGATAAATGTCTTGAAAAAGTCTTCAAAATTAAGTTGTAGCGCATACTGATTTTTTGAGTGGGTGTTTGAGTTGATAAGCGGGCGACTCCGGCGCAGCATGTGGATGATGACGACGTCTACCTGCCAATCATATAGGAGAGAGAAAAAGACTGACTAGTACATATTAAAGTCGAGTCGATTTCTCTCCCCAATACGACTGACATGAAATCAATCAAGCAATCAACTCAGCCTATCGCAGTCCACTGATGGACATATGCAAGCTGCGCCACAACACCCGTTCCTCCATCTTCCGCATCCAGTCTGTCCCAGCCACCGTTACCGCCGTTGTCCCTGAAAAGTTATTGCGATCAAAACTGCGCTCGCAGCTTAGCTAGTAGCTTACATAATAAAATAATTATATTGTATATATATTTACATATATGGTATGTAAACAAAATTGTTGTTATCATCATTAATGTTTTCAATAAACTGATAAATGGTGATAGCATTTCCAAACGTCGCAAAAAGTGTACTTATGGAATTTCAAAAACTACGCTTTAAAATCTAAATCTGTAAGTAAGACGCAGTATTTTAATATCAACAAGAGGAGATAACTACTAATATGAGTGATTGGTAATCTCGTAGTAATCTCTTATCAGTAGGAAGTAAGTGATAAGATTGGGAGAGCCATCGTACGATAGCTATTTTTGAGTGTAGGCCACGTGAGTTATCAAAAATCGTTGCTTTGTTTGTATATACAATACTCACGTGGAAGAAGCGATAGGAATAAGTATAAAAAATTGCAGTGTGGAATTTTTTGGGAATTTTTTCTTATCTCTCGTGTTCATTTGTTCTGTGCGAATGCGAGTATACCAAAGTTATTGATAACTGGACCAATGCCTGATGAGTCTTATGAAGCGATAGTTATATCCACACCAAAATCAAAGTATTTTATAGTCTAAGGCAGGGGTTCCCAACATTTTAACATACGCGCCCCATTAACTTTCTTTTAAAATCATTACGTCCCTGAGTTACTTTGTCGACATAAGCAGAAAAGCATAAGAATAGCGTAAGGCGAGCGAAAGTGAGGTCAAAAATGTTTGCACCCCCTTGGGTAGGTTAGATTTTCTTTTGATCGTTCAAACAGAAAAAGGAGTAACTCTGTCAACTTATGCAGAAAAGTTGAAGAATTTAGAATGGAAGAGCGAACAAAATGAGTTCGAAAATTGTAGCACGCCGCCTCTGATAGGTTCGGTTTGCTTTAGATTATCAAATAAAAGTAGGAAAACTTATTTTGTCGACTTATGCAGAAAAGCTGCAGCTCATTTTAAAGTACATACCTAAAAAAATATGAAACGTTCAGATTTTGAAAAGTAGCCTTAACCTTTTCTAAATAAATAACATAAAATTAATCTATCGCTTACTATTAGAGCTGCCGCGCTGTTGGTCACTCTACGCCCCCCGAGGGGGGCGGGCCCCACGGGTTGGGCATCCCTGTTCAAAGGGATCTCGCGCACTAGACGGCCACGATCACGACCAGGTTAACTATAGGAGCCGATACGAATCGCGTACTTGGTCGCAACGGCCAACCGCCCAAATAGCCGCAGATCGGGCCACGAATCACGGCTGGCCGGAGGCGTGGCCGTCTAGTGCGCGAGATCCCTAATTGTTAAATATAAATTACCCCAATTTTGTGCGTGCGAGTCATTAAATAGAAGATAGATAGAATACTCTTCTCTCTTATCTCTCTTCTCTTCTGTCATTATTTGCAACAAAACCTAATTCAATTACTTATAGGGAACGTATTTTCTGGTGCGAACCTATGAGTTCCACTGCGACATTATTTTACAGGCAGACTTCTACCATCAGCTGATTATCAACAACTTTGTAGCTCACTGAAAAAAAAACATAAATAACCATACACCTCTACAGTTGCAGAGAACTCAAGGCCAAGTGTACACTATTCGCGAATGAATGAATGAAACTATGCCCGATGCGCGACGTCGCGACGCTACGTGGTCACAACTTACATCGCCACGTAACCATACGCGCCTGCGTAATGACGCACGCTACAGCTATTAATTTGAGACACGCTCGTAAAATGCTAATTGATTTGTGCCTACTAATACCTGTGTGAAAATGTACTGGAAGGTACTTTTGAATGGTCACAGCCTTTATGTCTTCTTCTTCGTTTTCATTTCGCTCTTGACAAAGCGTGAGACTCACGAATTCACGATTAAGACCAGGCATTCTAAAGACAACTTCCACGCAAGCTCCGCCCCCATGCACCGCGCCACTCCACATATGTGTTAAACGCTAAAACATCAGTAATAAAGTTGAATATCGCGTACGCTCCTTGATCGTGTTCGAGCACGGAACTAAACGGCGTAAGTCTCAATTCTTATTTCGTTTATAACTAAAGTAATAATTGATTTAGAGAAAAAATATATTGTGGCTGAATAATAAACTATATTTTCTTACTGTGAATACTTGTTTTAGACATAAAAGCTGAGTAATATTCATTTTATTTAAATAATCTTTAAAAAAAAGTTATGATTTTCGAAAATGAATCGAGCGAAAATGTTACAATTACGTAACATGGAAAGAAAAAGATCCAATAAATAATATACTAAAGTTCCATTTTGATTGTATGCGTGACTGCTGCAGAATATGTAAATAAAAATACAATTTAGGGAGCCTCCTCTCGCAGGTCTAGTCGCAGCTCGTCTCTTGATCTCTCTCCATCTCGTTCTATTAGAATATGACAGTCTACCGCATTCATTGACAGAGCTTCCAACCGCAGATTTAATCTGATCCACTTAATCGGTGACCTAGGCTTAATTTTTCAGAAGCGAAACCTTTTCCTTTAGTCCACTATAATTGCGCGTAAGTAGACATTAGTAAGGCTGACCATTATCTAGTTTACCTTTTAGGTCCTCAAGATTACTCTTATTCAGCATGTTGATTACTTCATTATCTCCTTTTCAGGAAAGCCTATGTTCTACAGAAAGGCTAGAGAAGACATCTTTTGAATTTTAGAAAAGACTGTGTCTTCGAAGTTTACTGACGTTCTAATTTACCTGTTAGCTGCATCTTTATAAGTTGTGTTTGTTCGGATCCAAAGGTCGAACAAAAGTGGTTTCACTGTTAATTAAATTCTTAGTAAAACAGCGGAACCGATAATATTATCCTCCTCTCAGTTGGCCCCTATGATTTTGGTATACCTTTAAAATACCTACCATATATTTGACGAAGTGTTTCGGGTATTCCCTGCGAAAATATGCAAGGTAACAGAACATATAAGATTGTGGGTCTGACCCGCGTGACACACCCTTAACTTATTATTTTACTTATAAGATTTACCCGTTCTCAAACCTCCGCCTAGAAAAACTGGTCCTCGTGTACAAGGAAGTTTGGCAATCATTCCTTCTGCACATGTGACTTCCCTGGTACCTCTTTAACGGCATAACTATGTAAATGTCTAGTAACTGCTGCCAAATGACGATGATTATTTTATTTTACCTTTTTGTTTTGTCATACTTCCTTGACATAATCTTTTCATTATTTGACATTATATACTTGCAATATTCAAAATTTTGAATTAAATTATATTTTTAGTGTTGTGTAGTGGTAATCATACCACTACACAACACTAAAAATTGTGCATTTGGTTTAAATAGGTATTTATTTTTAATTTATTTCTTTTTTATATAGATTATTTCCTTTTAAATTTTGTGAATGTGAGAACGTTGTGGCTTAACAGACTGTAGATATGTGGACGATTTTATATTTTGCAAAGTACCTGGTACTTGTTGATAGGCCTACACTGTCCTCTCATACCTTTTAACACTGTAATTTGAAAAGCATTTACTTTTAAAAGAGTAACCGTGTAGTTTCTTGCCGGCTCTTCTCCATAGGAAACGACCAATTGGCACCGTGCACCTAGCTTCTGACGTTTCATAAGTGCCTTTGTAGGTTTATGTGAAATAAAATATTTTGAATTGAATTGATGATTCTTAGATACTTTACGTAGAGGCCAAAGGCAATATTTCAATTTAAAATAGAATGGGACAATCAATTATAACAACATTCTAATGCGTGCGGAAACCAATAACTGCAGCCTAGACATTCTTTAGAAATAATAACTATCATAAATATTCAAATAATTTACAGCCTAACTATGAAACATCGCTTTCAAAATGTCAGTCAGCCTACGAGGTATTAGAACGTACCTACATTGTAGAAAATGATAATGTCAAGAGTCAAGCGTTAAGGAAAATCCGGTACAGTGCCTGCATATCTAGATTTGTGGCTAAAGTGCGTACGAACGGCGGAAGGGCCATATTATTTATTATGAACAACACTATTAGGTTAATTGGGTGTTTTTGTGTGCACTTAGGTATAGGTTTTGTAGACCAAGAATAACTTGAGGAAATTATGACAACACAGACAAACAGAGGAATGAATAATACCGACATCAGTGTGTAGAAATGTGAATGATCTAGTGGGGATCTGTGGGTGTCAACATCATAATCTTAAATGGAAACAACATGTTTTACTGACATCTTTTGCTAATTACTATAATGTGAAAGCTCCATAATCCGGTACATTAAACTACACATTGAAGCCACATGTATACAGCGATTAACATTGAGTTGTTAACTGGTCCTTGAGTCCGCGGACCATTAACATCTTTTCTGTAGTGTTACGAACGTATTGGTAAGTAATTATAAGAAATTAAATATTTCTAGTAGCAGACAAGCTTTGAGGTTAAAAAAAATCGACAATTCACGTATGGGGGCATATACCATAACCGTAAAAAGCAGATAATTCCATGGACTTTGCGTGAACTGTCGATGTTTTTTAACCTCTGCAGCTCAAATCTTGTCTGCTAGTAGAATTTTTTGCAAAATCACAGTTCATGGACATATCCAAGTTGATGATTCTTAAAAAAACTGAAATCTAAAATTATAAAGTTCAATTAAGGTGTACCTATAGCGCCATATTGTTTTTTTTTAATAACATTCTGATACAAAAACGTATCAATAAACCCAAATGGTTCTTTAAAATTGAAATTGGAAAGCAATGAGGGGAAAAATTCAATAGTATCTCCTACTACTCAAGTTATTAATACTTAAAGTACCGTATTTATCTACCTAAAATAACTGTTTGTTTATTTATCAAACAACCAACACACCATGAAGATACGTTGCAGCGTAACGATGCATCGGGATACCATAAATAATTAATTCCTAATTGGGACATTCTCACGTCAATTATAAATAATAAAAACTTACGTTCACCGAGCATGCATTTTATGAAACAATATCTAATATTCAAAACATTTATTAAGGAGTTTTACAACCGGTATAACTTGAGCTTTGCCACCCTCTTGGTCCTAATGAATTGGTGGTGTTAAATAGGATCTGTGGGTCTTTGTTTTCTGGTCCTTGTGTGACTTGTGACTGGTGACTTCCTCAGCGATGGATCGGATTCGACGGCGTAGATTTATGGCAGGGTGGCCATGATGTAATTGTGTACCTGTTAGTAAGAACAGGGCCATTTGTTTTCAGTTTTAAAGGGAAGCTTTTAAAGAGCGTTTACTTTATCATTAGGTGTGCTGTTAACGGATTTTTGGTTTGGTTTACTAATAGGGTAATGGGTTATGCTGTCAAATAGCTACGGAACTGCATAATTGCTTCTTTATATTTTGAGCTTAGAAATGTTTTAACATAATTAGAAACATCAAATACGAATATAGAAATAATCGCATTTAACAAAAATGATTTAAAGTGGGATGAAGAGTAATTTTGCCAACTCTGATTTAACTGCTTCTAACTATCTTCACATCATCTTACTCTACAGTATACATCTACCTAAACAAAAACTGCAAAAAAAAACCTTTTTGTGATTGATGATCACAATTTTCCTCATATTACCATCTCTATCTGATGTCAAAATATTTGCAAAAACTCGCACGTAAAGACCAATTTAGCTAAAGGACCAAAAAATAAACAGGACTATCCTACGTTTAACAAACTCGTATGCAGCACACAGCACCTGTACGTCAAAGCTTGTCGGCAACTTAACGCGGAACTTTTAAAAGTCGCCTCGGTTTAGACGCGCGCGCATTATTGCATGTAAGTCGTGTAACATACGTCATGTGTGATGTAGGGAACAAGGCATGAGCTGGAAGGGTACCCCATAATTTATAGAAGAAGGAAAGGTTTAAAGAAAATACAAGGAAACGACAAGATTGAGTTAACGAAAACGATTTTAAAATCTAATAAACGTTGTAGGTTCCTACAACGTTCCTACATCTTATCAAATGAAATGACGTGCTTGGTTTGCCGAATGACAGACTATCAGTAAGTGGAGCCTTAACTAAATTTACTGAAGGTGACATGACAGTGTGAAGAAAGACAGAATCCGGTTCAGGACTCGCCCTTTATCAGCCTGTGCAAAATCCGCTGTAAAACACAGCTGGAACCCTAAACCTTGCTTAATTTCAAAAGTCTAAGACAAAAGACTGAAAGAAGATGCGACTCTCTGGGCGAGAAAGGAATATTTTAAGACGCAGATATATACTAGTGAACTTGAGTGGTGGCTTGCGTGTTCTGTACTGAGCTCACGTAACGCGTCGTACCTCCAGCCAGTAATAGGACTCGTCCATCAAGGAGCGCTGTCCCAAATTAGACGCATTATTAATTTATTATACATAAAGCAAAATATATTTTAATAAAACACGTATACTAAAAGATCAATAATTAAATTATCTTTAAAATAGTGAAGGTTTTGCGTGATTCTCCGTTTTTTATCCGTGTTGGACATAACTTTACAAATTTCTCTATGTAATATACACATAATATAAAATATTCATATATTAATTTATTGAGATAATGCTTTAATTTAACATATATTTTTTCTAAATCATTAACACTACTCGTTTAGACGTGATCTTCAGTATATAATCATTAAAAGTCGGTGATCGTCGCCTTAAAAAACGTGCGAAGGTTTTATTCCGTCTTGAAAGAGGAGTCCCTTTCTACCGCGCCTCTCATAACTTGCATCACACCTGTCTGCTCACATTATTGTCGGGCATCGAAAGTCGTACTTACTGCTCGTAATAACGATGCTTCAGGGCATAAAGCACAGAAATAAAGGGGGTGACTATTATATCACCATATTTTATATCGTGTTTATATACCGCTCTCGACTCGGGAGCAGTCACTGGAACGAAAAGTTCAGAGACTCTTATTTGTCAGGTTTTAAGTGGAAAGTGAAGATATTGGGGAAATATTGTGACTATATTTAGAAAGGTGTTTGAAGAGTATTTTCTGACGAATGATTAATTTAGCCTTTAGGCTAGTCTGAACATAGCCTAATCTGCACACAGAGCTTCATTATGACCTCTGACTTCTTTAGATTTAGATCTTTACTAGATATATTTGGTTTAACAGCGTTTTGGTTATTTTTACCTTTGAGCTTTATTATCACCATCAAATCAGATTTATCAGATGATAAACCTCACATACAACTTCTAGAATGATCTTTTGATACAACAATGCCAGGAAAGCAGATTGGCATGAACACAACACTAACATGACTTATATTCTCGATATTTCTCTCAACAATCGATCAACTATGTCACAATATTCAAATTTCGAAGACACGGTAACCATGGAAACAAAACAAAATCCACGACCCTCAGAAACACGAGGCGCAGACAACTAACGACTTCCCCTCACCAGGATAACCTTTAATTAGGTAAAGCTGAACTTGATTATTAATTAAAAATTGTTATGTAAATCGTATAATTTTACACTCGAGCGACCTGAAGCGAATACTGGCTGTGTCTTCTGTATTATTTATATTAATTAGGTTGGAGATAGGCATCTGTTTATTTAGTTTATTACGGATTAACTTCCGTGGGTGACTGACAGTTGAGTGTTGCCATGTGAAGGTGGAGTAGAAACAAATGGTAAGATATGGCACCTGTATTGGAGCTTTAGGAATTGTTAATATTAGATATTTGCATTATAAACCCGACGTGTCTTCGTGGAAGAATGGAAGGTGATCAAGCTTTATGTATGTATGTATGTTCTGTGAGATGAGTGTATGAATTTTTGTCTAATTTTCTTGTGTTAAAGTAACTAATTTAATTAGCGGATAACCGTTGAACGTTTTAAAGTAAACATAAATAAATAAATTATTAATTAATTAATAAAATGGACTTGTTTACAAAATTGTTTACCTAAACCCTTTTTAGTTACGATTTAGTAAAGTTTTAACAACATTATGGATGAGAAGAGAAGTTCTAAGAGACGGTGGTAAATACTTTATCGCAGTCGTTTTAAAGGCATTTTGTGATTGCTGCACGTGGATTGCTGAGATAGCATTAATTAGAAAGAAAGAAGAAAAGATACAAAGAAGTATTATTAGGTAAAGTCTGTTTTTTACCCGCCTGCTAAGGAAGGGTTATGTTTTTTGCGTGTATCTTGTATGTTTGTTTGTAAATTTCTTTATTAACTCGTATCTTCCAAACGGCTGTATGGATTTCGAAAGTTAAGGTATTGTTATATTCGTCTTAAAAACCCAAGTGTCCTTAGACAGGTGTTTGAAAATAAAGAACAAAATGGCGGATTTTTGCAAAATCACATAACTGAAAAGATCTGATTTTGCAGTCGAATTTTTATTTTTTTTAATTCATATTTATTTAATTAATCTCGTAAACTAATTTGACAGGTGCAAATGTCAAACTCCAAATTGAAAAAATAAACAACAATCACTTGAAATGTCAAATTAGTCTACGAGATTTCGCACTACTTTACTAATCATAATGATCAATCTATCGTCTGTATTCACCATAGTGAATACTACAGACAATGATTCGACAAAAGTTAATGACCACCACGTGTAGGGTTTTGTCAAAATGACAGATAAACAATCACAATCTGTCATTTTGTCTATTCTTCCGTCGACAAAACCCGTTTCTATGGTAGTCACGCTACGCGTGGTTTTTTTTTTTTTGAGGGTGGGTAATTATCAAATAACTTCTCCCGCTCGGAGCGGGAGGGCGTGTCAGACTTTTACTGACTAAAACCCACCCGTGTTCCTTCCGTTGCCTGTGTGCCGGGGCCGCGATATCCCTTTCGGACAAACTCGCAACCCTGGCAGGACGCTACGCGTGCTGAAAGCCTATTCTCGTATTTAAAAACGTTCAAAATCTAGTCGCAATTTAATTTCAGCGAGAATCAATGTCAAAAAGTGTAGGTAAATTATAGGAATTTTTGACAAATTAGAATAAAATGCGACCGGTCCGACGCACGACTGGAGTTGACTCCTCAATATGATTATCTTTGAATATGCAATAGGCAAATGGATTAAATAAAAGCAATTCTTAAAAAAAAAACCTACCGCCCCCCACTCTAATATAACTCCAATTAAACAATAATTAGATCAAAATTTAGACTTGTCTTTGCGATTTAATTGGATGCAGTAAAATACAAGTAATCGTGTAATCGTGTATCGCACGACCGAAATATCTAGATCGGTGTAAGTCGGGTCGTCTAGTCGAGTTTAAGTAAAATACTTTTTTTTTTCAAAATTTAATTCCGTGTTATTTACGAATAAAACACAATACAAAACGTAACGCTTTTAAGTTAACGCTTGTATAAATTTTACTCCTCATAAAATATCCCACCTTATATGAAAATCGATTCTTGAGGAGTAAAATCCAAAAAGGCAATTGTCCCTCAGAAACTGGCAACTTCTTACAACACCATTGGTAAAAGCACCGACTAATCAGATTCACAAGAAGATCCATAACTACGATAAATAACTATTTGAACTTAAGTCAAGCACAAGTTAACAAAAGTCTTTATGCCACGGGGTCAAGTACGGTCATTGTGTGTAAAAACAATGAATTGGCTTCAGGATAGAAAGGGCTTACTGCCTCCTGTTTCGAGCTAGGGTTAGCTCGAAGTTGCGTTGAAATGTTGATGAAATTGTTGAATTCTTACCTACCTATAGTTCCAAGGAAATATACAGGGTGGCAGGGACATCGACGCGAAAACTGATACCATGGATTCAGTACATGATTCTGGACCCCCTGCGTTGAAATTTTTGGTCGGTTATTTTTTTTTAAACTGCTGTTCCATACATTTTGACCGCGTAGGTATTGCACTTTTCTATGGAACAGCAGATTTTTTTAAAAATAACCGACTATAAATTCGCGTCGACGTCCCGGATGCCCCCTGTATTACATACCTTTGTTTATCATAGCAATCAACAATGTGTCATCGCGAGTTGCCATAGTACTTACTTATACTGAGGCCGTCTTCAAAAAGATAGGTTCTTTGGTAGTTGAGAAAGACTGTTATCGATATCATGATAAATCAACCTTTGCGCTCGCCATGAAGCGATTTGTAACACGTTCAAATTCTGTGGGTGGTAAATACTAAAGTTTGGTATGCATTCTACTTTTACGAATAATCCTGATCCCGTCAAAACCTCAAACTGGTTCAGTTTGAAATACAAAAACTTTTTACAAAAAAAAAAAAAACAACCGACCTCCAAAAAAAAACAGTACCTACAAAGTGAAGGCCTATTCTTCTCCATACGAAAACTACCTTTTGGAAGGGGCGACTAGAATCAATTCCATTTTTTGTAAAATTGACGTTCACAAGTGCCTTTTATGTGCCTAATTGAAATAAATTATTTGACTTTGATTTAATTTTGTTATTAATTGAATTATAAAGAAAAGTGGCAAGGAAACAGATTTTTTTTTAACAAACATTTCTTGATCGTCTATTTTGTGATCGTAAATCGTGATCTAAGGGAAGTTCACTGTCCTGCTGGGGTTGCAAGTTTGTCCGAAAGGGATATCGCGGCCCCGGCACACAGGCAACGGAAGGAACACGGGTGGGTTTTAGTCAGTAAAAGTCTGACACACCCTCTCGCTCTGCCCAGAGCTGGAGAACTCATTTGATGATTTCCCATCCTCAAAAAAAAAAAAGGGAAGTTGGCTGTGTTTTTTTTTACTGTCATGAACATGAACAACTGCCGGACCGTTAGCACTTGGCAGTGTTGGTAAAGTTCCAAAGTTGGATAGATTTTATATTAACTTAGTTAGAATGGGTGTACGACAATAATGTGAAAGAGCGGAGCCTTCTAATACAGGCATTGTTTGCCTAAAAGGGGGCTCCAAACACGTTTCAAATGTAATTCTATTTACACAATAAACTATTTTGTATTTTTTGTATAGAGGATTGGGAAAAAGTAACTAACTTTTAATATAGCCTGTCAGTTTCGTATTAATGAATAATAATTTTGCGAATTTGATCCTTATTACTACTAGAAATTGTCCAACTGACCGGTGTCAGGAGAAATTGTCCAACTGACAGATGTCAGAAACGCATTCTCTTGACGGCCGGCCTGTACCATCCTTCCTTAAGAAGTACTAAAATCCTTTATTTTTAAACTAAGTGTCGTTAACGTTTAATATCGAAGTCGCAAGCGGATGTATGAATTTATGAATGAAACAGACTTCTCATATTTAAGTGTTTGAGGCGTGACGTCATTTGATAGCTTGACGGCTAAAATTAGCCTTTAATGTGTGCAAAGTTCGTGTAGCACTCGTCTTTTCGACTTTGCCCTTGTAAAACATAGTATTTTGCCTTAGAATAGAATATAATACTTCCTTTTTATTGTGTACACCAAATTAATTACAGATATATGTATGTAGAAATTTTGCATAGGGTGACACAATGGGCAATGGGCGGTCTTATCGCAAAAGCTATATTTTATTGTCCTTTTAATCCATCCAAAGGTTGTCTTTAAAAGATAGCTTGTAGAATGTGACTGAATAGTTCCTTAAGAATATACTTAATGTTGAACTCAAATGGGAGGCATTTTTTCACAGGTTCGCTGACATACATTGTGTAGAATATGATTTTATTTACCCATAGTGTAGGTATACACTGTATCCCCAACACCCGCTACCGCTTGTCGCTACCGCCCGTCAATATAACCGAGACAAGATGTACCGTGCCTCGGTAGAAAAAAGAAAACTACCAAACACTCGTAAGTGTATGGTAGTTTTGTCTAAGACATAATTAGGTCCTTCAAGACACAATACAGATATTCGCGACAACTCATTGATAGAACACTTCTCTTTATTGACTCAGTTGCTTTAACGTCATATTATTATCAGATATTATGTCAAACAATGTATATTCTCAAACAAGAAAAACAGTAAACTAAGTTCATAATCAGCATTTATAAAATAAATAAGTTTTCGTCAGCCCTACTAAAACAATACTGTTCAGTGTACTACTATAATTCTCAAGGTTTAAGATTATAATTATCTGCTAAACAGACATTATCTTGAATTAAATATTATTAAAACACATTAGAATCTTATTTTCGCTAATAAAACGGGCTTAGCAACAGTGCGACCAAAAAAGATACAATAAAATATTAATACTATCCCCATCTCTTTCTAACATTACGACGACAAAAAGAGATGGAACATGTAATCCAAATTCGAATTGGTGTCATCAAGATCGGCTGTAAACTCATGTGTGTGTTTTGTAGTGTATAATTTCGCACGACACATCAAGCGGCGCCGTGGCTTAGTTGGTTAAAGCGCCTGTCTAGTAAACAGGAGATCACGAGTTCGAATCTCGTCGGGGCCTATGCAAGTTCGTGCATATAATCTTTTTGGATTTTATTTAGTTTTTTAAATTAAATTATTTAACTAATGCAATAATATTAACCTGAAATAAACCAAATATAAACCTGAAATAAATAATTGTTGTAATTTTTTGTTGTTTTATTTTGGTGATAAAATTCGCATATAATCTTTTTGGATTTTATTTAGTTTTTTAAATTAAATTATTTAACTAATGCAATAATATTAACCTGAAATAAACCAAATATAAACCTGAAATAAATAATTGTTGTAATTTTTTGTTGTTTTATTTTGGTGATAAAATTCGCGGAATTTTATCACCAAACTAAAACAACAAAAAATTACAACAATTATACACTGTTTCTATTTTAGTGATACCCACATTTTTTTTACGTAGTTACAACACAAAATGGGGTTACGGACGAATTTATAAAAGTTTATGCATCGAGAAAGCATAATGAACAGTGATTACTGAGGACATAGCACAATGCTTACTGTTGTCGGTAGCGTTAGCAAAAAAAAAATTACAGACCATTTAATAAAATGAGGACTTTCTTTTCTCTGGGAACGTTTTATGTTTATTGTTTTTTTTTCGTAATGTTTTAAAGAATAATTTTATAGTACCTACGTATACGTATTTCATATTTTATGGAAAAAATTTCTTCCATTATACTATTGAAAGGCTGAGGTTAATAAAGGTGGGCCAGAAATTAAGGGTTTTTCCACTTTCACGTAGGTAATGTCATCGTTGCATGACTGCTAACGACAAGCCCAGTGCTTGTCTTTTTAAATGTGCGTTTTGTTTGTGAATAAACAATTTTTCTTTATTTATTTCTTTATTTTCTTACACAATATTACTTTTAAATGCCTATAACAAACTTTTAAAATTTTCCACAAACAAAAAAAAAACATTTATTTATTTGTTTACAAAAAAAACTGCTGTCGTATTCAACTGACTTCAAAAACAGGAGCAAGTTATGCATTCGATAAGTATCTAACTGTAATTTCTGGTGGGATTACCGATTTATCTACTAACCCTCCAACCACTACACGCCAGGAATGGCGAGTTGCGTGGGAGCCGACGAAGGAGCCGTCTAACATTAATTGCCACCGCGTTAACTCCACAGTCGAACAATGGCGTATTAACATACTAAAACTGACAATCACTAACGTATGTGACGTACAGGCGCAACGCTAATGTCTGGTGCATTTATATCTGAGTGATTAAAAGCGTTGCCGCGACGCATTCATAATGTTATGGAGGGAAGGATTGACGGAAATGGCGGAGAGGGCAATCGAATCACATAGCAATATCAAATAGATTAAGGAGGAAGCCAAAATTTTGAATTATTTGTAGGTCAAGGAATTTGGACTCAATAGAAAAAACAGCACGTTTAGCATGATCACAATAGAAACACGTTTTTCCGACGTAAGAATAGACAAAATGACAGATAAACAATAACAATCTGTCATTTTATCTATACCTCCGTCGATAAAACCCATTTCTATGGTTGTCACGCTACGTGTGCTGGAAGAGTTGGTACCGATCGGAGACTACGTTTGTTGAAAAAGAAGATCGAATGAGAGAATAAAAGCGTCTTTGAGCATGAGCGATAGAGAAACCTGTGAAAAGAACCACGAGCACGAGACACCGCCTCTGTAATGTAGTGGTAAGACCACCTGACTCAGACTCAGAGGTCCTGGGTAAATTAATTTTCTGCTCGGTTTGGTTGGTGGTAGGGCTTGTTCTAAGTCCGCCTGGCTAGTTACTAAGGCTGTCGCCATAATAACAATGTTAACAGCATTGTTGTGTTTCGGCAGTTAGAGGTAAGATAGCCAGTTCCTTTGTGGTTGCGGATTCCGGGTGAAGCTAGTTTCCACCTTCGGCCTGATCATCACTTACCACCAGGTGTGATTAAGGCCAAGAGCTTGCATGTTGTGGTTTAAAAAAAATAACAACATTCCACTGCACATTTGAAGCTTTTTGAGACGTTTTTTTCGCAATCCTATTTGGTTTGAATTTGAACTGTGTTTTGAGTTACTATATGTAACTACCTACATCATATTCTTTGTGCCCATTGCTTTTGCAATTTTTTAGTCACCCTAATCATAGGAAGAAACCATATACTTAGTCTATTCGTTGATGAGATCAATTCAACCTTCGCCACTTCAACTCAATTTTGTTCTACAATTTCATGAATAAAACAACGAGTCTGTATTAATTTACTATTATACTGGTAATAACCTAATAAATAGTGACGTAACGACTAGATACTGGCAACACAAGGCAACGATCGCCGTGCAGCCTGTAATGACTCACTTATTACCGTGGTATGCTAAGTGCGGGGTTGTCAGTTGCGATGGCGCTTTCCCTGAGTGTTGGTATGGGGCACTAATCTACATAGTAAAAACCCAATTACGACAAAAAAGTCACCTAAAAAGGTATAAACAAGACAAATGAAAAATCCGGTTTCATACCCAAAACGGCATCATTACAATGTTTTTCTTCATGACTTTGTTTTCTAGAGGGCGCCATATTCAATTTAATGTGACGTCACATAGTCTATACCAGCGGACGATCAAGACGCTTCCAACGATACCTTATTTGTCAAATGATAATGAGGAGTTTAGAAGTTATGAGGTAACAGATGAACATACATACATACCTTCGCTTCGCCGTAGTCGGGTAAAAAGGATAAGTAGCACGTCGTGCGCATAGATTTAAAAAAAATAAGAAAGAATAAAGTTTATTTGTACACAGTTCGTGAAACGCAAAATACAAATAACAAAATATTCTTTTAAAATAATGTTTTAACAACAATAGTGTGTGCCTCACGACTGCGCCAAAAACGTTCATTCCAGCATTAATCCCAGACAGATGCTGCCTGACGCTGGTTTTTAGACAGGTCTATCGTTAACCTAATCTAGCAACACCAACTTTAACCTTACATTATAACCATAAAATTACCGAATAAGGACACTTGAATTTCTAGATCTCTAGATCAACAAAACGTTTGATTATGTAAACGTTTCATAGAACGTAGAATTAAATTATTTGGCCCTATTATATAAAGCTCCCATGAAAATCAGAACAGTCCAGGACGCTACGTACAGCGGGGTGATTGACTAACTACGGCACACTTACCTGCAATGGCATTTATTTTGACAGTTCAACAACATTCTTTGCATTAAACGCTGTTGAGCAGTGAAATTTTTCGAAGTTATGAAGAATTGGATAAACAATATCCTTCAAAATCATTTCGATTGTGATTGATAGTGTGTTGTGCTGTTAAGGCACACAGCAAATTGCTTTATTAAGGCTTGTGCAGACCAGCGCGACTTGTCGCGCGACGCGACACCGGTTATTGTTATACTGTGAAGTTTTCTTAGAAAGTGTATTGTTCGTATCGCGTCGCGCGACAAGTCGCGCTGGTCTGCACAAGCCTTTATTCGGTACTATTTCATTTCTAACTGAGGTACTTATCTCCTATTAGCAAATCATAATCAGACTATAATTTTCCCACTGCTAGGCCACAGGCCTCCTCTCTTCGTGAGGGAGTGGGCTGTAATCTACCACGCGAGCCCAGTGCGGGTTAGTAGATGTCACATGTCTTCGATGTTTTGGTTCTAGGACATGCCGGTTTCCTCACGATGTTTTCCTTCACCATCTTGAAAGCAGTAGTGATGAAATTATTTACACAAAGTAAAGCGCCTGTCTGTCTGTATCTCCTATTAATACTACTATATCATAGTAACAACCTTCCTCTTGCAATATTGGAAGTAGATCTGGCAACTCAGCCAAACGTTCTCTGATTAATTCACACAGATTAGGTCGCGCAAGGTCACAAAGTCCATTCCCGGCTGTTTCATTATAATTCCCATAAAATATGCCGGTTATCGTCGCTCCATACAAGGAGACACAACACATGTTTTAGATGGTTATAGAATAATGGAAGCCATGGGCTTGTGACCGACTTTTTGGAACGTTCGACTTTGGATGCTACTTCACATACTTGTGGGATTACTGACCTACTTCAACTTTTTGTAGTGAAAACTTCTTTAGGCGCGTTGAGCACTTTATGGGTGAACAAAAATCATGGAACTCGCGCCCTCGTCACCGCACGCTTCCCATGAGCTATATGTACATACTGTGTATACAATGTGTAACGTTAAATGCGCAAAACCTGAAAATAGTTTGATCAGAATAACGAGCAGAATCAATTGAAGCACTTTTTAATATAGGTCACATTTTTAAAACAATCTCCATTAAAAACGTTGCCGTGTCTATTTATTAATAGGTCAAGCCATCACATGCGCAAACCCGCTAAAACGGCCCGGTGACGATCAGAATTGCCAGTAAAACTAAAACAGCACATAAAACCTTTACAATTTTTTTATGATTTTTTTTCGCTTTAAAATAGGTCAATTGAATTAAAAATCAGTTGGGGTGTCTGAGGTTTTGCGCATTTAACGTTACACGTTGTATATGTATAGGTTTTCACTTCTATCAGCAGTCCCCAAAGACTGCCCCGTATTTTTTTTTATTTGTTATTATTACTTCGGCCTAGTAATCGTGCCTCAGAAAGCACGGTAAGCCGCGGTGGGTCGCAGCTGTCATTTGTAGATCTTTGACAGTTGTTACGGGTCGTCCGAAGCCCGAAAGTCTGACTACAGTCTACCAAGGGGTATCGTGCTACCCAGTAACTAGGTTGTGGAGGTCAGATAGGCAGTTGCTCCATGTGAAATAAAAAAGTCAAAGTCAAACAAATTATTTCAATTAGGCACATAAAAGGCATCTATGAACGTCAATTTTACAAAAAATAGAATTGTTTCTAGTCGCCCCTTCCAAAAGGTAGTTTTCGTATGGAAAAGAATGGGCAAGAAACTCCACCGTTACTCTTTTAAAATGTTTTTACAATATTTTGTATACATTAATTATATAGTTATATGTGAAGATGATGCATCTAGAATAAGATTACTATAGGTACCACCATAGGTAAAAAAAAAAATGAAAAATGAAGCAATGACAGATAAATTGACTCTCTAATTGATTGATCGACTGGAAGCCGACCCCAACATAGTTGGGAAAAGCCTAGTAATCACAACAACTGATGTAGAACTGATTAAGGGGGACGTGCTAAGGTAGCCCACGAAATCAATTTTTATTACGTTTTTTGCAATTTGCAGGTCAGTGTCAACATACAACATGTTGATTAAAATTTGATTCGCGACCGTAACAAATATGGCTTTACAGATTCATAATCATTAGCAATACAACTCTTTAAGTTAGTATAATCCTCAAATGTCATGATTTCATGAAATAGTAATTCAAGAGGATTACATGAACTTAGAGAGTTGTATTGATGATTTTTATGATTATAATTCTATAAATAAATATTTGATACGGCCGCGAATCATATTTAGATCAACATACAACCTGATACTGATCTGCAAATTGCAAAAAACGTAAGAAAATTTAATTTTCTCGGGCTAGGCTACCCTGACGCTTTCGACTTTTTTTTTTTTTTTGAGGTTGGGAAATTATCAAACAACTTCTCCCGCTCTGGGTGGAGCGGGAGGGCGTGTCAGACTTTTACTGACTAAAATCCACCCATGTTCCTTCCGTTGCCTGAGTGCCGGGGCCGCGATATCCCTTTCGGACAAACTCGCAACCCTGGCAGGTTCGCCTTAATGTAAGAATATCAGAGTTCAGCACCTTAATTACGTAACACACTTTCAATCTCAACCCTAGAGTTTTGAAGGATATTGCTAATCCATTGCTTCATATGTTCGAAAAAATTATCTGCTCAACAACGTAAGTAACGCAATGAATGTTGTTGAACTGTCAAAATGAAACCCATTGCGATCATTGTCTATTTACTATCTTTAACGCGCGTTTTATTTTTTTAGGTTTTTGTTTCATATACTTTTTGGCACCAGCTCTTTAGGTCATGAGCTATCCGAATATAAAAAAAGATTTGGTGTAGGTCTTCAGGGGGAGGCGTGACAATTGATTCGCTGTTACAATGTATAGTAGATGTGTGTTACGCAATGATGCTGGGGCCACACCAACGGGAAACGCCGTTGATTATCGCGATGATGGACGGTAATCGTAGGTGTAGCCACCACTTATCGCGATAATTTGGCAACAGTATTCACATTGTCGTTTGACGTTGGGCGATAACTCGGGTGTAAGTAAATGAGCATTAACGTTGACCGTTTAAATGTGGCCAGTCAATTGATCGCCTTAGTTATCGGAATAATCACTGCGTCGTTTATTGCGATGATGGGTATTGCCTTTGATCGTTGATGTGGGCCCAGCATGACCACGCAGATATCGGTGAGTAATATTTTGTCAACCTGTTAAGCCACTCTTCAAGGACAAGATTTCTTTTCATATTGAGATGGAATAACCAGTGATGAAAAAGTACAAAAGTCTCATCATCATGCACACTATGAATTTAATAAAAGTAACTTCCATAGAAACCCCGAACAACGTCAATGGGTCTAATAGACAAGTATGTAAACACAGATATTTGTTGAACAAGCGGCCCTTCGGGACCCGAGGTGTCGAGACACGAATGCCTACAACGCACTATTAAAATACTCACGAAGTAAAGCGGAAACATAAAAAAAAATATAAATCTACGCACTGCGGGGCCTATTGTCAAAACGTTATCCAAGGGCACCCACGCTAGGGTTATCGACATCTCCAACTCGAAATATAAATATATCAAAAGATTTTTTGCGAGTTTTTTTATGTGTCCGTACATCCCTTGACGCATATGTTTAAATACTTATTTAAATGTATATAATTTTTATATTTATGCGTAGGATAATGTGGACGTCTCTTTATTATAATTTATTGGTCGCGGTCGCTAGACTTTAGTTTCTAATGTCTCTGTTAGTTTAGATAACTTTTTATTTATAAAACCTGGGTATTATTTTTCTAAAAATAATGGCTTCTTTTTTTAATTTATACGGCATTGACCTGAGCCCATGACGTAGGTATAAGTATATTACCTGATATAAATTAGTATTCAAGTTAATTTTGAACAAAGCTTTAAACAATTTTTTTTTAATGTTCAAACCAAGAGTGGACAGCCCTAGTGACATCGTCCAAATTTGAAGGGCGACATCTGTTAAGGCTTCTGCAGACCGGCGCGACTTGTCGCGCGACGCGACACGAACAATACAATTTCTAAGAAAACTTCTCAGTATAACAATAACCGGTGTCGCGTCGCGCGACAAGTCGCGCTAGTCTGCACAAGCCTTTATAACGTGGTGTGAATGATTATGTTATATTAAACGCGCCGATAGCGGCCCTGGCGCGAAATATACTAATATGGCGCCGAACGACCAATTAATCTATGAATAAATCGACGGGAATTTGATAACTTGATCAAAATGTGGGACAGTGGGTCAAGGTAGCATAAATTTGGGGCAATATTTGAGGCATTTTAATCTACAAGGGAGGATAACAAAAATAATAATTATTAACTAACTGACCCTACAGTACGTCCTGTCCATACAATAGTTCATACAAAAATCGCACAGAAAAAAGGAGGTTCAGTTTTTCCGAATTTGAATTTGAAAACCTAATTAGGACTATTACGAACATTTGAATCCAAAAAACAGCCATATCGGACTGCTTTGGTCAAGTGATGCGCTTACCAAAAAACATCATGACATTTTTTGATAGATTTTTGGTTCTGTTATTTCAGTATAACTTGGTAATAAACAGTTAAAAACAACGATGCCAATGCAGAATCTTGTTACCATCGACAACGACGTGTAATTTTCAAATGGAGACGCAAAGGTTTACATGCCGCCATCAATAAATCCAACTCAAGATATATGTGGGAAAAAGGCCAATACGCGCTATAAACAAAAACTATAAATTAAATTAAAACTTGTAAACACATTACACTGTTTACATATTTGTTATTTATACCCCCAATAAGCATGAGAGTATTCAAAATATTTTTTAGGTCCCACGAAACGACACCATTTGACTTTTTAATGTACCATTAAGATAACATTACAAAAAATATTTATACAGATTTTTTTGTTTACCATACTAACTCTCTATGGTTAAGTATCGTACGTAATTGTCTATGGCACAGTAGAAATTAAAATGAATAAAAAAATTAAGACTTTCAATGATAATAAAATATGTAAAAAAAATATAGAATGGTGTATATTGTGTCCCGGTCTCTGATCAGAATAGAAATACATAGTAGCAGAAAAGCTTAGGATAAAAAATAGCTTGTGATAAGTGTCATTATGGTGTGGTTATGCCAAAATACCTATCCCATTTGCCTTAAAACAGAATCCCAAAAAAAAAGACGAACTCTGATCCATCAAAAATTCCAAAGTGATAATATCATAGAACGTTATCGACGTTAAACTATCACAGACAATAACACTAAATACGATTCTAACATTCATTACCGGTATTAAAAACTATAAATAAGAAATATTGAAATACCGAGAGGTGCGATCAAAATTATTGGTCGGCGTATGCCATGTACTGTAGCCACAGAGTAAAAGAATAGCAACAGTACGGTACGACGCATTTCTGGCAAATTTTTCTAGAAGAAGAAAACATTTTTTTTTTGTGTGAAGTTTGGGGCACATTACCCAAAGAACCTATTAAACATGAGTGACATAATTGACAAAAAATTACAAAATTGACACATTTTCACGACAGGACTTACAATTAAACAAAGAAAAATGATAAAAAGAAAAAAATATCTTACAAAATTATCAGACCTGTCGCCTGTCGGTTTTGTTAAACAGGCCTCAGGCTTCTCAGAGAGACTGATGATATCTCAATAATTAACAGATGTGTCGAAGCAGGGAATAAAATCCCCACGTTTTGTAAACAAAATGGTAACAAGAAGATTGATAACGGTCTAATTTTTATAGGAAAAAAACCACAATCATGCTTACCATACTATTTTGCAATGTGTTTAATAATATGGTGATGTGTAATCGGTAGTGGCCTGTCAAGAAAGAACGTTCGAAATATGATAAATGAGTGTCAAATCTTAGAACTTATTTTAATGATTCATGTCCATCTGTATGTGGCGACTCTACAAGGCGCGGATACAGGGGGGCTTCAACGGGTACAATTGCCGCCCTCCTGGGCTTCGACTAAACTTAGGCTTAAATACACATGTAGAAAAATTGCCGTCATCCTTGTAAGCGGGAGCACATTGTTGAGTTTACTTGGCTTGAAAAATCCTCCCCCCCTGCCAAAGGGAAACATTTCCCCCCTTTTGCGTAAAACTTGGTTCGCGCCTGCGAGTGATGCTGATGGCACATCTACAATATTTTTATAATCCCAGACGAAACAGAAGAGATATAGCTTTTAAAAGCTATAAAATGGCAATCGATATTAATCGTTAACTTGTTATAGGAACCCATTAATATTCTTAGATTTAAATTTATGGATATGATATCGGATCAGACAGGTAATACATCTACATATACATACAACGCGCAATGCATATGTGAAAGTTTCATTTGGTATTCAATCAACTTGTGGCAACATACGTGCTTGATTATAAAAACGTATGTAGGGGGAATTTCATTGCTGTGTATTTGATTACGAGGGCGAACCCGTGGGCAACGGCTAGTCATTGAATAAGTTGTTGGATCCTTAATCTTCTACTTATCTCTGGCACATGATAGCTTCCGCATCTGTGTGGGGAATTAAATGAGTCAATAGTATCGACCGCAGCGCCTCAAGTAGTGGCTAACTGGTAGATTACGTCAACAGATAAGCCCTTGGCAACTACTAAGATATTTAATGTCTTTAGTATATTAATAGCTAGCGAGCCGTTCCTGTTTCGCAGTTTTTGCGACTTGACAAAACACCGAAATTTCTTAGTTATATGTAACTTTAATATTAACGTATTATACACATAAACGTTCCGGTATAAATTCTCTAAACGATGGTGAAAACGTCATCAAAATCTGTTGCGTGGTTTAGAAGAACAACGCAGTCATACAGACAAATACGAAAAGCGACTTTAATTTACAATAGGTATAGATAGATGCCTTAACACAAGTTGCAATCATCAAAATTCAAGATAATTATGCATGACAATGATCTATTTTCAAGAAACTCATCCAATTTTGCTGTAGCGCCATCATTATTCACAAAATTCTTAATTCACCAACTCAAACTAATTAACAATGTGCTAATTACCAAATTCAGAACATATGGTCGAACATTTCCTGTTTTTTACGATCTAGGAGGAGCAAATATTTTATCATGAGAAAAAAAAATAATTACGCGACGTGCCTTTTCAAGCTAAAAAGCGCTTAAATAAGTAGTTTTTAAGGTCACAATTTGTTTGCAGTAGTTATCGAGGCGCGAGTTTCATGAATGAACGTCTCGGCATGAATGGCAGGCGGATATGACATCACGCGAAGCCAACGAGGCGCCGACGCGCGTACGCACCCTACAAATATAATAATAATCATCAGTAAATCAGCTACAATTTGTCTTTTGAATATTTTTATTTCTTTAGCAGATTTAAAAAAGTGAAGAGTATTAAAAACTTTATATGTTGATACAGACTTAATATTATTTTTAAATTATGCAATTTTGTAAGTTAAGGGGGGATCCGTAGTCCGCAACAAATCTCTTATGGAACAAATCTAACTTAGAAAGATGTATTAATGATTCTAATTCAGTAAATACATATCTGATATAGTCGCGAATCATATTTTGATCAAGATACAAGCTGACACTGACCTGCAAATTGCAAAAAACGTAAGAAAATTTGAGTTTCGCGGGCTAGATCTGCGGATCCATCTTAAGCTAAAAATCTCAAATAAGTTTTAGTTGTTTTTCAAAATTTTAAATAAATTTAGCCAAGTCATTTATTTTTATTCAAAACTCCAGAAGGCACACGATTTGAAGTTTTACTACAACAAGTCTGTGTTACAAAGATATAATTCATTAAAGGTTTTTTAAGGCTATAAACGTTAAGTACATAGCCTAAATGAATGCACGACGTGTTGTAGCTACTTATTGCTATTCTTAATGCGTTTTACACGGTCAGAATACAAATTAGGCATAAAGGTTTTATTTCATGCATTTTTTTGTTGTGTTTCTACACACGTTCCGGAGCCTCCATTGACAAAACCCATTGATAAATTGCAAATAAATATATAGTATCCTTCAAAGCACATTGACATGAAGAGATTTGAATCAATGACCATCGATATTTTTATTACTTATATTGTTATATATATTTAGTGTAGTTTTGAGGATGATTTTCCTTAACAGAAAATATTAACAAACAATTTTTAGTAACTAACTAATATCTTGTTACTGATTGAATAGCTAAATTAGGAATGACTTTTATTTGAAAGCAAATTAATACACATTTAATTATTCTTGCTTTTTATACGTTTAAAAATGAGGAAGCTTGTATTGCAAAAAAATGCACAGAATAAAAAACCGGCCGAGTGCGACTTGGACTCGCACACGAAGGGTTCCGTACCACCGTACAATATTTAGCAAATATGACGTATTCAAAAAAAACTACTCACTAGATCTCGTTCAACCAATTTTCGGTGGAAGTTTACATGGTAATATACATCATATATTTTTTTTAGTTTTATCATTCTCTTATTTTAGAAATTACAGAGGGGACACACATTTCACCACTTTAGAAGTGTCTCTCGCGCAAACTATTCAGTTTAGAAAAAAAATATATTAGAAACCTCAATATCATTTTTGAAGACCTATCCATAGATACCCCACACGAATGGGTTTAATGAAAAAAAAAAAAATGTTGAGTTTCAGTTCTAAGTATGGGGAACCCCCAAAATTTATTGTTTTTTTTCTATTTATGTGTGAAAATCTTAATGCGGTTCACAGAATACATCTACTTACCAAGTTTCAACAGTATAGTTCTTATAGTTTCGGAAAAAAGTGGCTGTGACATACGGACGGACGGACAGAAAGACACACAGACATGACGAATCTATAAGGGTTCCGTTTTTTGCCATTTGGCTACGGAACCCTAAAAAAGAAGATATAAAGTGGGCAAAAAACACGAGAAATTCATTAACTGTGTTCTGCTTTCAATCTTACATTAGTTGCATCTAAAAAAAATGCTATAAACTTGTTATACTGCATTCACTGCACTGTGGCAGCCACGTCACAGTGTCAATAGCGATATAACAACTTGCACAAAAAAAGTGCAGTTGCTAAGAATGAGAATCGTAATCTCACTGTTAGCAACTGCACTTTTTTTACTGCAGTCATCTCACACGCAGCGAGTGAATGAATCAGTATTATTTATATTTTATGAATTGATCACGAACCGCTAAGTTTCATGTATCTACACATTTTGTACGATTAGCGATTGTTTTTTTTTTCAGGATAAATGGATGTTATGGAGTTTTATTATTTTGTACGAAGAAAGTTTTAGTCCTTGTGTTTCAAAAAAAATTAAATCATTTTGGTACCAGCCATTCATCCGTCCCTGTATTCTTTAAAACATGATGCTCATAATGCATTATGCAGACACACCCACGCAGCTTAACCTGAATTGCGACCAGAATATGAGATTCCGGTTTCCAGGCAGTGGACTACGGCACAATGATGGTATCAGAAGGTCATCCTCTTCCCTTGAATCGCGGCACGAGCAACACGAGAAAACTCTACACCCTTTACCAGTTCTTGTTTTCGTGTGGTTAGTGACTAACCTAGTGTCAGAGTTTTAAAGCCGCCCATGGGCCTCTGACTTGGTTTCACATGCCGTCAGAGAAATATCTCTCAGGCCGGTTTGCTCACGATGTTAAGATTATAATTAACTACTACGAAACTAATAATTAACTACTTACGTAATAACACGTGGTTAGCCTTTAACCTCTGTATAAGAGTAATTAATAAACGTTTAGTTACTTGCAAATACTCTGCCGAACTTTGTAAGTAACAAGTATGTAGGTACCAACCTATACATAGGTAGGTACTTTCATTGGTGTTATCAGTACTTATCAGTCAGGAAAACGTCTTATTCACGTTATCGTGTTCTTTAAACTGATTCCCTTCTGAGCGTGTCGATGGCAATCGAAATAGACTCGGCCCAGAATTCGGCCACGTGTTTGACTCCATCACTGGCGTCCATCAGTTCCTGTAACGTGCAGCTGACAGGACACGCAGGACACGATATTAAGTGTCCCATCGTTGGTGGAACAGCACCACATTTATACTCCAAGGTGGAGTCGTCTATGATTCTCCACCTGAACAGATTTTCCGTTTTTCGGCCAACCTGGGTCAGGAGTCTGTCTAAAGGCTTCCAGGTTACCCAAGCAACTCACGTCCAGGTGGGAGATCTTCAGCACCGTCTCGCCACTGCTTTTCTCTTTTGGTCGTTCGCCAGTGAGTGGGACGACACACTTAAACTGTTTTGGCTTTGCAGCCTTTGTGGCACAAGGATGTTGTCATGCAAAGGGTGTCGTGCGTCGGAGATCATTTTGGATCTTTCACTGGAGCTTGCCACCGCTTTGCGAAATACCGCTGGCGCTATTCCTGCTAATAGAAACAGCATTTGAATCATGATTGACGATTCGGTACGTTTCATTCAAAGATGTATCCATTGACTTTTCATGGGCAGAACGACTCCTCCGAAAAAGAACTGATCCGATGTGATGGAAAACTTAAATTCATTATTACTTTAATCATAGGGAAAAACTCTTTGTATATCCGTAATGAAAAGTACTACATCATGTCTTCTATATTTAAGTAGCTTCTTCTATGGTAAATATTATCAAAATCTGTTCAGTAGTTCTGCCACAAAGTCAGCCAAACAAACGGATAACAGAGCGATTCAGTACATTCGCATTTAGAATAACTAGCGTGGATTCAATCAATACCATGCATAAATTAGCAACGAAACATAAATTCTTCAAAAAAATATTTATTCATTAACTGCCAGACGTTTTTAATACTTCAAGTGTACATAATTGGTTTATTCTAAAACCCAAAACACACGCCTTTGTGAGCATAAGAATGAATACGTTAATATACATATTTAATTACATAATTTTAGACCGACTTCATGCGAGTTATTTCATCGTCTTAGCAGTCGGTTGCCTGGTTGTCAAGGTCGGAACTATCATCATTATGATTATTGCTTCTTGAGAACTGATGAGTGAGCTGCCGAGTTTTGGATCATCATTTCAGCCGAAAGACGCCCACTGCTGGACACAGTCTCTCCCAAGCATCGCCACTTCGACCGGTTCTCTGCTTCCCGCGAATTCCTGCAACCTTCACAAGATCATCGGTCCACCTTGCGGGACGCCTTCCAACGCTAGATTTAGATCATCTTAGCTGAAACTGTTTGCTGCTTGAGTTAGAGCCATATTTGATTTGCTTCCCAAGTTGTGACCATTAAAAATCTTCTGATGCTCATGTTTGCGCAACGAAGGCCTGACTTAATAAGTCTCCTGTGATGATGAATTTAGTGCATAAAATGCTAGACTCCCATTGTTGCCCATTCTTAACAACATAACACCATTCCCGGAAGGGTTAGGCAGAGGTGTAACTGGTACTACCACATTTCGCCAGTTATGTTTAAGTCCCATGTAACCATTAATTTGGTCCGTGCTCTAGCATTTGTCTAATATTAATAAAAAAGTAGTAACAGTTATAGCCTAGTGCTGTGACCGTCTTACTGCCAAGTCATAGGTCTCGAGTTCGAACCAAAGGCCTCTGACTTTTCGGATTCATGTGCGTATTGTATAATTTTTTTTTTAATTTTTTACTTGCTTCAAAAACGGTAAAGGAAAATATCGTGAGGAAACCGGCATGCCTGAGAGATATTTCTTCGACCACTCTTACCAATGGTTATCGTATTACCCAGTTACTGGGTTGTGGAGGTCAGATAGGCAGTCGCTCCGTGTCAAATACTGGAACCTATTTAGCTGCATCCGGTCCATCAGACTGGAAGCCGTCCCCGATAAAGTTGGGATAAGGCTAGGCAGATTGATGTGAAACCAAGTCAGAAGGCATAAAAACTCTGACACCAGGTTAGTCACAAACCACACGAAAAAGATAGAAGAAGAATTAAAAAATGTCTTAATAATTACGAGATCCAAACATTTACATAAGCTAGAACAAGAACTTATCAGCTTGACACTTCATTACCGCCCCAAGATTCCTAGCGACTCAATAAACATCGTCCAACACGAAAACCAGTCCATTTCAGATATCCGAGTATTTTTGCAAGTACCAGGTCGTAGTACTTGCCAGTACTCGTGAATACTCATGATGCCGGTGTACATTACATTACAATAAATCAGTCAATACGCACCGCATTCCGACTGGCTGGGCCAGTCTGCGAATATTTACAAATCGTCTGCGAATGTGTCAAAATTTTGTCGTGCTAATATTAATATAAGCGATTGAAAATCACTTAGGATTATTATGTGGAATTAGCTTTTGTAAAAAACTACGAGGCAGAAGTTGAATAAATCCAAGATTTGCATGCAAATAGAATCATATGGTATTATTAAATTAAGTTTTTTTATTATTCTGCTAAAAGGTCTGAGTTATTTAACACACAGGCCTTGGAAGATACCTATAAATGTCGTGATTGGCAAATTGTCAATGAAGTTTGGTAGGTATAGGTATATTTACATTTTGTTAATAATTCAGGGGTCGCAGGTGCGATGTTGAGTGATAATAAATTAATTAAAATTAGTTTTCGAAGGTCAGTGTGCCAAACATTTCCTAAGAATTATGAAATAATAATATCTGAAAATTAAGAGAATATTGTCTAGTAGATCAGTCTGCGCATATTTTAATATTAATTATTTACTTGTATCAATCGATACCTACCGATTATTATTTAATGATATCGTCTCGCAGCCTTCTTTATCCAGCTATCACCGTCACGGTGTGGATTTAATATAATTTATATTTAGAATTTTAATGTGAAAAATGTTAAATCTCAACCTTTTCAGAGGCCACCTATTTTATTTAGAGTTTTTTTTTACTGACACGCACGCTCCTTGTAAAGTACAAATCGCAATTCGTCGATTCTTCTAGAACTCTTTAAAAAAAAACAATTTTTTACCAAAAAGAAAACTGCCAAAAATTACGACAAGCAACCGCTACAGAATGGCCCAGTGGTACGCATGGACAATTGAACACACTTCCTTATTGTAGGGCTTGCGTCATCCTCCGGGTGACGCCCCCCGCCCCGCTCACCCCGCGGCCCCCAACCCGTACCCCGCGGGAGTCCTCAAGATACACATCTGATGTATGTAGGTCACGTTCACTGAAACTTGGTGTAAATTAGCCAGTGTGACATTGAATTCGGTGTCATATTTTTGTGTCCTCTTTTTGTCCAGGAAGCGCTGTCATCGCTCGAAGATGGAGGAGGAAATTGAAGAATCTTGTTGAGTTTTGAGTATTACAAATACCTATTTGGAATACACGATATTCAAGGCTTTAAAATACTGCGAATAAAAAGTAAATACAGCTACAAGGAATGTGTGTGATCGAAAAACCCTGATCTTCAAACGTGATACCGGTAATAAAAAATTGAGCCGACTATCTTGGCTGAATAACTAACCAGGAATCTGTAGATAGAAAACAATACATTTTGAATTTGGAAGACAATATTTCCCTTTAAGACGTAACCTTGCTGCGGCCGATGAAGATTTTTAGTAACATGGAAACTTAGTCATAAAAACTTTATAATCAAATTAAAATCACAGTTCAGCTCATTTACTAGTCAACTAAATTACTTCTCAACCACAATTCGATACTGTGGGCAATCCCTCTCAATTGGCTTTATAAGCGTCGCGACGGTCGCCATGATTGATAACTAGTTGACATATGACACGGTTTTCTGTCATAATAAACTATATAATATGACATGTATAGCCAGAAACATTGTTTTCCTTTATAAAATACCAGTATGGCTATAGAAAAGACCATAGTTATTACATGAGATAAAACAGCATAAAAGCATTGTTCAAAAGTTTACAAGCTTATTACGAACTCTTTCAGTCAATCTATTTCTTTAAGAGGCAGAGGGGAGGATATGAGACATGGATGTAATATGCCTAATGATTCAAAAGTGCTTTTAAATTGGCTGAAGGTCATTATCAAGAGACCGCGTCCATGACATTGTGAGGTACGGCTGACCCTGCGTCTACACCGTCTGATTCGAGAAAATTAGGTTAGCGTTGCCGAGAAATATAGGCAATAGAATTGTGGATCGTGATGCTACTAAGCCTGGATTTGGTCGAGTAAGCAACCTATTGGATTTGTGGTGGTTACTGGGAAAACTAACAGTGAAAACCACAAAACCCGGTCTGTTCTGTAAAAATATTACCGTAACGACTGTTATTCTACATAATGCTAGGGATTGACGGATCACTTCAAGCTCACAACACCTAAATGACGGAAAGACAAGTTACCCAGTCCTCGTCAGCCCTTGTATAGCAACCAAACTCAAGATAAAGGCGACACTAACCGAAAGCCCAGAGAGTAGCTTGGAGACCTTGAAAATGACACAGAAACGGAATCTACCGACTACTTACCACAAAGATAAAGTAAAACAGAATATTCTCCAAGCAAAATACCATGAAAATCTAACCTTATCCCAGCCATTCCCGGCACCCCACAGTCAACGAACTAAAACCAATCGATACGAAGCGTCAAGAACGAGGCCAAGGACGCGACAGATACAAAATACTAGATATAATACTATTATCTGAGCAAACATCCACTTCTTAGAGTTCCAAATGAAAAGGGGGAATATTCTTATTCATTTGCACACATTATTTATTATCCTGTCCCGAAATTATGTTTGGTTATACAACGAGTAATAGAATTAGGGTAAGCAGGTCTTTAAGTAGACCGGACCGGTGGAGATTTCAGCCATTTTTCAAATGTGACATTAGTTTTTGGTGGTAAGATATTTGACTTTCAAAAAGGAGGAGGTATTTGATGTTTTTTTTATTTTTATGTATGTCCGCTGATTTCTCCGTCAATTGTGGACCGATTTTGAAAATTATTTTTTTGTATGAAAGGGTATGTTCCCGGATTGGTCCCATAATTTTTTTATTAACTTTGCTTCGATAGTTTTTGAGTAAGCTTCAATAATACGTATTTTTCTCACTTGGTATATGTGGATGATATGATGATACTAACTTCCTGTGACTGTTGTTTACATAGCAGGTAGTGGTATTCGAATTTGTGTGGGGTAGTTACCACAACTGACAAGTGAAAAATTAAAAAACACTACAAAAAACGGAAATTCAAAACCAAAGACACCGACTTCCGAAATTAAAGTTATTTTTCACTTTGTAGTGTTTTTTTTCGGAAGTCGTTTGTTTTTTTTTGTAAAAAGTTTTTATTAACTATAACAAAGAGATAGGAATAAACAAAATATAGTTTTCATAAAGTTTAACATTTTGCTCTGAAAAATACTTGAATGTATTTTTCAGAGCAAAATGTTAAACTTTATTATATATTCTAGATAGATTCGGATGTCTCAGGTCTTATTCCGTTACTTCTTATGTAATTCCACCATACATTCGGGACGTATATTGTGATAACTAAAAACGTAAATGCCGCCATTTACCACAGGCGTGCTCTCGGCCACTTTTGATTATTTACACAATAATTATTATTATTGTGCGTCATGCGTGTTTCTATGCGTAACGTCCTTGGTACCCAGACAGACCATACATGGGCTTTAGAGTACTTCAGACATTTTTGTAGCTGTGTCCGGAAACGCTCTTTTAGCGATAGACTTGTGTGAGGTACGATACTTCCCGCCACTTCCCAATTACAACAGGGATGAGGACGAAAAATTTTGTTTTGATCCCTCTTGGATATTATTAAAAATATTGGACACGTATTTTTTTCTTTTTTTACGTAATCTAAAGATTACGGCGATACATTGAGTTAAAATGTGCCATGACGTCACGAGTATGTAGATTTTATACTTACTTGTGACGTAGCGACCCTCACTCCCAACTTAAAATTCGTTTTATCTAAGTATTTTGTTATTAATATGATAAAGCAAAAAATACGTGTCTAATAAAAATAAAATATGTGACTGACGGACTAATTAGAACTTCTTTTTTTTTCCCCTGGCATCATCCCTATTGATTCTGTCTGCCTATTTTTATTATAATTTTATCTGATGTGGTGGTCCAGCGGTATCGGCCCCGACATACCGAGTTGTAGGTTGTGAGTTCTAACCCAGGCAGGCACTTTACTTTGTGTATTTCATTCTTCTTCTTTTCGTGTGGTTAGTGACTAATCTGGTGTCAGAGTTTTAAAGCCACCCATGGGCCTCTGACTTGGCTTCACATACCGTTGAGAAATATCTCTCATGCATGCCATTTCCTCATGATGTTCTCCTTTACCGTTTTTGAAGCAAGCGATAATTATACAATACGCACATACATCCGAGAATTCAGAGGTGCGTGTCTTGGGTTCGAACTCGAGAACTATGACTTGGCAGTCCGACGGTCACACCACTAGGTTATCATTTCATCACCACTGCTCTCAAAACGGTGAAGGAAAACATCGTGAGGAAACGAACCGGCATGTCCTAGAACCAAAAATTCGAAGACATGTGACATCTACCAACCTGTACTGGGCCCGCGTGGTGGATTATGGCCCACTCTCTCTCACAAAGAGGGGGCCTGTGTCCTAGCAGTGGGAACATTAGTCTGATTATCCTGTCTGCCTATTTAGTGCGTATTCACTAAACTACCAAACCATCAGAACTATTAATAAAATCTGGTAAATAATTGGTACAGAACAGAGTTGCCTTATCTTCCTGATGTAAATCTTGACATGTCGGTGGAGTTGTGCGAAGTAAAGCTGGTACATACAAAAAACAAAACAAAGTCGAATTGAGAACCTTTACCTTTTTGAAGTCGGCTAAAATCTACGTATTCAGTGCGTTCACGCTTATTTTAAACACAAGGAGTAATCTCTTACGAGCTTAAAATAAAAATTGTGCGTTCCTAGTGCACACGATTGTGTGAATCAATTTAGATCGGAGAAAAAATCTAAATGGATCTCTTTGTCTGCCTAAACATTATATCATGCTAGACTTGCTATTTATATCTGTGTTTTGATCACGGAAACCAGGCGAAATAACGAGGTCACTGAATTGGGAAATATGTAGTTGTAGAATAAACAGCTAGTTTTTTTTTTTTACCTACGTTGTTCCGGGCAAAGGTCTCCCCATAGTTTTCCAGTTCTCTTTATTTTTTGAGCATAAAAAAAAGTATATTTTTCTGAACGTAAAATGGCTACTCGTTAGTAAAATTAGGAACATTTTACTAATAAAATAACACATTATCTGTTAAAAATACGAACCAACAAAAAGGCAAATAAATCTTCATCCGGTAAAGGGGTTGTAAAATCATACTTTACAAACCACTAGAAATTAGCTATGTCAAAGTAAAACAATAGGAAAACGTCATTTAATTCAAACAATCCCAAAGATTTAAAATAACAATACAATTCAAAATAAATATTGTTAACAAAAAAATACCAACTATTTATACACGAAATACAGCAAGAGGAGTAGCCGCATGCGCTGTCTCAGCTCTTTGTACAGCGTAGCAACAGTGACGTCACGGCTATATTATAATAATTGTCGGAAAAATTCGCCTATTCGCATGCTGTATCCATAATTCCGTTGATATGGTCAGAATATATGAGCGTATAGTACGTAATAATCGTAGTAGTATAACCCAGTTTTGGAGGGTAAAAGTTTATTGATATAAAATACTGTGCGGAAAAAATGCTTGCAAGTTCGGATTTTTTAAAATATATTATATTGTAAGTAGTCTTTGTTTCCCATCGGTGTCACATATAATTTTATATTACAAGGGAAAAATAGTAAAATATTTAGTTCAATATCAGAGAGCAGTTTACAGAATTCTCGTAGACCCTCTACGCAAGCCTACAAACGTTACAAACATAACGTGTATTACTGTAATATTCCCCCAACCACAATTGCATTGCATATCTACGACCGATGAGACAATGCGTTCCGGACACCTGACAGTTACCTACCTTAGGGCTTGTGGCTAAGTAATACCAGCCGCACGTTTCGATCGATCAGGTTAAGCTACACTTGCCGCGGTTGGTACTTGGATGGGTGACCATCTTTATATACCAAGACAGGTGTGAGGAACGCATTTTCTCAGTGGCCGGAATTATCATCATCATTTTCAATTGAAAATGGGATCTAGATAATTGAAATGAACGTTCAGAAATGTCCCATAACCGGAAAATTACAAGTTTTCATGAGCTACGAAATCCGTAGGATATTGCTTTTACAACTACTACTAGTTTTAATTGCAACGAAAAGAAAAATTATTTGCTCCAAAGACATCAAAATTATTGGTCCTGTAACTAAGGACCAAAAATGTTGACCTATTAACCGATGACTTCAAAACCGGGCAAGGAGTCATTGCCACCATTGGTTTCATGATCCATGAAGCAATGAAAATAATTATAAATAATATACACTTACCGCGTATGTACTTGTAATCTATTTATTAACTTTAATTGATCTTCATATTGTACTACGGTGAGATACAACCATCTTTCAAACAGATAAGTACAATGATCCCAATAGGTTTTTCTCAAGTTTTTTTGCTCAGAACTTATAATAGAGTTTTTATTCGTCAACTGCTGATCCATCCATCTTCTGGGTGATATACAAAGATACATGGTGTACGAATGTCGTCAATTGATCGATTACTGAACTCGTGAATGAACTGTTCGATGAAGTGGTATGTTCAACCATTGACCAAACCAATGCCATTGATATGAAACTCTTGGATACCAAATGAAAATATAACACTTTTATAAAGCTGTCAGGTTTGAACATTTATCATTTAAAGTTGACTTATTTTATAGTCGGTTATCATGATGTTCCATGTACCAAAGGACCAATACCTTGGCAAGGAAAGACCAACTGTAAAAAATCTCACCATCAAGCGTCTTGTCTTTTACAACTACTAAACTTTGCAAGAGAAAGAGCTATTTTTATCATTACTAAACAGAAATAAAAAGAAACACATTTCCATCAAAAATCGTCCATAAATCGCGGAAAATATTCAGAAAATCAAAGTCCAATTGAATATGCGTAATATGATAATTTTCAATTTCAAACACCAGTGGCGCGTCTAGCTTGCCGAATGTATAATAATCACGTGATAAGTAATTCGGGGTTATCGAGGGGCCTTATTCGCTATACTATGTCGTGTGACCATGATCCCTCACACCAGATACGGGACTGTTGATTGAAATTCGATGAACGTTTAGTTTAAGATTTGTTTTTGTTTACAAATAAAGGCTAGCATTGGAAGTTATTAAGAAATAGCGAGTTGGACTGTGAATTATTTTGTTATGTTATTTAATCGTTTTTTTTTGTCTAGGATATGTTTTTAATAAATTGATATCAAAAAGATAGGTGCAAATGTCCAACGTTTTTATGATCTGTGATAGAGTTTTTCATTGAATCATTCTAAAAACGTACAAACTTTTAAGAAACCGAATGCTATTTAAGAATTATCTGTAGTCTATGAAACTTGAAAAACAAGTGAAAAAATATCGGATTAATTACAATATTCCTACATACTACGTACAATTCAGTATGAAAGTCGTATGATCATCGTGATCGATATAGTATTCACTAATTTTAATGAGTAAAATTCTTCTTTTCGTGTGGTTAGTGACTAACCTGATGTCAGAGTTTTAAAGCCGCCCATGGGCCTCTGACTTGGCTTCACATGCCCTCCAGAAATATCTCTCAGGCATGCCGGTTTCCTCACGATGTTTTCCTTCACCGTTTTTGAAGTAAATGATAATTTACAATACGCACATGAATCCGAAAAGTCAGAAGGGCGTGCCTTAGGTTCGAACTCGAGACCTATGACTTAGCAGTCCGACGTTCACACCAGTAGGCTATCCCTGCTCTTGATGTAATGAGTATTGATATAGTAGCAACGGTATTTCATACGTTCACCTCAAATATTGGACGCAATCCCAACTTAATTAACCGAAACGAAACAAAATGATTAATTAATAAAATGACTTATAAAGCTGATATCTTTATAAAGATATTGATCACTTGTCCCAACAAAACGTCCAATAAGATCGACCCACATACGCTCGCCGCGACCCAATCCGTAAACTACGTCTGCAAACATGGCCACACTACACCGGGTTGTAGAACCAAGGTCAAACGCACACATTCGCAAACGTCTACGAAATCCTTGGCAGCGGTTGAAGACCTACGGAAGTAGTAACGTCTAGTATAAGCAGAACCGCCGCCGTCAATATACTTCCCCCTTTGTAGGGAGGTTACGGTCAAGGAGGGGGCTCAAGCTGACTGGTTCAAACGTTTTATGTCATCAAGTCATGCGGCCTTCAGTTCCTATGTTTATGTAAACCGCGTGAACAAGTTTTGCGACTCTGTTGTTAGGGGGAAGTGTGTTTTTTCGAAGTCTAATTTCGGTTATATCTCATATCTTAGCCCGCCTTGTGAAAAATGCGAGGGAGGCGCCTTAGCATGAAGTTTTAGAGTGGAAGTCATTGATGTGACCATTTTTATAACGGATTCTTCTATGGTGAAGGGTTATTAAACAGATGATTTAGGTCGACGGATAACTGAAGAGGTGGTCTTTATCGTAATAATGACGTAAGTAGGTACATCCATAAATAATTCAAAATTTGTTGGATTTGATCTGCGTGTTATTTCCCAACGGATGATATGAAATCGTTCATAAATATAGCTGTGGAGTTAAGTTTATTATCCTTCCTACACCATAACACTTGGTGGACACCTAGTGGGTGTATTGTGACGTAATTCATATTTCAACATGAGAACACAACTGAGAAACTAGAAGAATATCATAATCATTAAAAATCAAATGAAATGAGCAAAGTTGATGTAAAAGAAGAAATAAATAACATAGCTATTAAAGGAGACGATGCTAAAGAAATAAAAACAGCCCCTTTCTGAACCGATCATAGTAACACTAAGAACGTAATTATTAAGCAGCAGGAAACGCTAGAGGTTGATGAGGTCGAACGAGATATCTTCATAAAACATTAAACATAGGAAACCGACTATCAACAGCAATAAAAAGAGAATAAAATTGATTATTCGTTCAAGGCTGTTAACTATAGAATTGGTATAAAAATTCATTGTAGATAATTTATTCTTAGAAAGGGACAGTTGGTATGGGTGAATTGTTAATGCCTACGAAATGTTGGAAAACTCACGATTTTATGCAAAAAAATGTCTGAAATCAGTGTAGTTGATTTAGGATCAAAAATTGGAAATACGATGGAAGATTTTGCGAAAGAATCTAATAATATTATGATACATAAATTACCTTGACATCTATTATCATAGTTGAATGGATATTTCTTATGAAAACTTCTCCAGAAACATCCACCGATAGGTTTGTTAACATCTATACATAAATTTAAATTAATTAATGAAAAATACAGGTAAATACGTATATTTGAGGAAGGCTGTCGAGTAAATATTTTAACAATTAAATAAATAGTTTACCTTAAAGATAAATAGTCGTATTATTCTGATTTACTCCTGCAGTCTATGTTTTTTACTGTTCTACTTCATTACAAAACAGCGATTCCTTCCATTCAGGTATCTGTTATTCTGTACTAACTACTATCTATTTTCAAGATCATAACTAGAAGTCGATGTAACCGAGGCAGATTCCCATCAAAATTCACATTTAATTACCCAAAAATATCCCACGGCAACAATCCAAAATCGCTCACGTGATGGGCGAGAAACATGTCGTACGTATGTATACTGATCCTCACATCACCGCTGATTTACCAATGTGACCTCTATTATCACAGCACAAGGTCCAAGATAACGAGCACCAAGCTAAGCACCAGATTGATCAATTTGACACAGTGCGTCTGAACTTTGACATAACTTGATAAAATTGATAAAACAACATTTTATAAAATAGCTTAGTCGTCGTTAGAAGTCTTATGAAGCGGCGATAGAGGTGAAAATCGAATGGTAGAGGTTAGAATTTAAATTGGTAATGAGTTATTGATAGTCACCTAACAAATATCCGATAGATTCATTCATAAAAACCGGTCGCGGCAGTACGTTTGCGTCGCTTCGTTGTTTTTGATTGGATAATATTGTTGCATGATTTATTTTTAAACCGTTTAGTGATAGCGAAAACAAATTGGTTAGACGCTTAGATATTATAAAAACATAATTATGTATGGTATTTTATGTTTGGCTACCACCAGTGGAAAACTATATAAAAGAATATAAATTGGCTGAAGATACTTAGCAGACTATTAAGGAATGAAAGATAATTTATAATTTGTGAAGTGTTGAATTTTTCTAGAAATATTAATTTTAATTAAAGCAAAGCCGATCAGAGTATTTATGAAATTAATCATGGAGTCCCACATAATAGCAAAAATCCGGTTCGTCACGTGTATTGTGTGGTATTACGTGAAATAAGCCTGACATACAAATATGCGTCGATAGATGGCGGTAATTACCGCGAAGTCAATTTATTAATGAAAACGATCACCAAGAACTTAACATACTGAATCAATAATAATTACATTTACCACTTACCTCATTATTTTTCTTCTATTGTTCGGATGCAACCGCTTCGCCATCTTCGGATCAACCAGGTACAATTTCGCGTGCATCTCTTCGTTTGTAAAGATTATCTCGTTATCTAAATCTTTCTGGAGCTGTGCTTTGGTTAATTGACATTTAGAGATATCGAAGTCTTTTTTAGGGGCATCAGATGCAGATGGCTCTTCTGGATTTTCTGTTTGATCGTCTTCTTCTCTTTTAGCTTCTACTGATTGTTTCCTTTCCTTTTTTTCTTTCTTTCCCTCACCATCATAATCATTATGATCTCTCTTTCTCCTACTCTTCTCCCATAACAAAGCTTCATTATCATCCATGTCTTCTACTAATATTTTGTACACAATGGATTCTATGTAATAGTTTGTTCCACCGACTACGATTGGCATCTTTCCTTGTTCTGCAAGGGTGTCTATCTGTATTATATATTAAGGAAAGTATTTATTTATTAAGAGTACTGCCACGTCACATACATTTTGCATGTTCAAAGAATTGTTCTGTAAAGAGCGCTTTGTATTAAGTATTCATTGTTGATAACATAATGAGAAAATGTTGTCACCAAAAAAAGAAATCACAAAGTTTAATTAAATTCCGACGTTATATGCATATTTCTCAAGAAATTATGAAACTTTGACTTTTACTATCTTTTTGTAACTGAACGTAAACGAAACAATAGGAGTATGTCTGGTTTGTAGCAGGTGGTGTTCTATAGTTTCTGTTTACCCCCATCGGGAGAAGGCGTGAGTTTTATGTGTTATGAAACTTTTAGAGGAAGTGACCATCACAGATAGGAAAGAAGCAACCGTTATCTGATTTGAAATCATGTCGATCACATTTCGACGGACAATCTAAAGGAACGATTGATAAACCGGATGTAAGATAGGTTATACATAGATAATCTCCTACAATCAGTGATTATGGAGTAACTAACTGCTTCCCAAAAACCACAATATCTATCTTTGTGATAAGAATAATATCGAGTATGAATATGGAAATAGTTTCGAAACATGGACCAATAAGAATGATATAAAAAAAGCACAGCAAAAAATGAGCGGCTAAACATTAAAGAGACAAGGAAAACCGCTTAAACACAAATTCAGTTACAACCAATCTTTTGATCATCAAAGGCTCAATGCAACCAGAGGAACGGTACCTTCAATCATCCAATATTCACTTTTGAATGACGAAATTGCTCGTTAGCGAAGTACATACTTATTATACCGACAGGCGGGTGTACCAAATGGTAAGCCACTTTGGTCAACATAAGAGGATTATGTGGTCAATGGCCGAAACGCGAAAGAAGGTAAACCTTTCAAATACTTGTCAGAGGTGACGCGCACTACTACGGTTTGATCGACGAATTTTTTGTGATCAAGAATTTGGCTATGGAATGTTTTGATAGGATAAACTCTCAAAGCCTGACAAGCATCCTAATTTGTGTAACACACTTTTTATCATAATCCGAAGGATTTCGAGGAAATTCCTGATTGCCTCATATGTTTGAAAAGTTCGTCTGCTCGACAACGTAATAGACGCAATGAATGTTGTTGAATTGTCAAAATGAATGGCATTGCCATGGTAAGTGCGTTACGCAATTAAATGTCACAAAAGTCAGCATAAATTCAAACTGACAGCTGTTTTGTTTCTACGCCTAAAAACACATAGGTAACTAATGATATAAGTTACAATAAAAAGACTTTTAGACGCCGGGGGTCACGTTCTTTTCATGACCTCTGCACCGATTCCTAAGGTCCGCGGAAATCGAACGAGGAAGATAGATTTCGTGTTTTATGTGTTCGGCTGTTTTTGATCTTTCCACGCCAATTTACACAAGCACATGAACGAGTTAAAAACATTTTCATCTGTGTCTTTTCCAGTCAAATAACCGATTTTGCAACCTCTAAGACTTCATATAGCCATAAATGATACGTTGAAGGTACAGAATCTATGACTACTTACATTAATAATTTCAAGCCAGAATGACTCACGGTTACTCTTACTACACTATCTGCAACTAGCATGACTAAATTAAACTCTGCAATGCCAGTGACGTGTTTTACGCCTACAGCTCCATTAGTGTTGCAGTTGACCCTTCGAATACTTGCGTAGACCGCCAGCTGATATCCTAGATAAGTTTCCCTTTCACACGCACTTCTACAAGGACTTGTTTTCTGAAAGGTTATTTTAAGCCCACGCGTGTTACTTAATTTACAATGTTGTTATCAAGTTATGAAGAGGTGTCATCTGTTATCTCATATAAGGGATCATTGAATGACACCTAGGACCAGTGCCGTCTTTGCCACAGGGCGCCCATGCCCAGGGCACGCAACTACACTTGCACTCAAAAGCGTTTTTTTCTTCAATTTTTTTAGGTACATATTCACAAATATAATTGCTCAGTCAACGTTTCCAAATTGAAATATTAATCGGGCACCAGATAAAACTTTTAAACTTTTCTTTTATTTTTCTGACAAACGTTTTAGTTTTCTTTCTCAGTTAATACCAATTGATTCTGAACAGTTGACAAAAAAAAATGAAAAGAATTTGCAGAAGATATTAATGCTTACGAGCTCAAATCAGAATGTTTTCATCAAAGGAATCAGCGGATTCGAGTATCTCAACCTTATAAAGTCCGACAAATTAGAACAAACTTTTCCAAATGTCGAAGTCGCTACAATACTATTCCTTTACGTGATGATTACCAATTACCACTACAATTGGTAATCATCGCGAGAGCGAGAGCGCTCATTTTCACAAAAAAGAGAATAAAACTAACTAGTGTCAATTATGTGCATAGAACCTAATATCGTTAAAGTAATAGACTTTCCAGAACAGAAATCCCGAAAGAAACCATTATCATAAATTCGACACCAACTCATACACCTGCAGTATTTTATTTAATAACGTACCTAACTAACTTTCTTAATATTTGATTTGTACCAATTGGGTAGTAAATATAAAATCATAACAGAAAATGTTTCTTGTCATTAACGAAGGCCGTCAGGAGCAAATGTAGTTTCATTTCACTTTTGGAATTTTCAGATCATGCTTGATCAAATTTTTATGTTACCAGCGACATATTCAAGAATTCAGATACATATATTTCAACAAGACTTAGATTAAGGACATGAATCTTGATTTCTTTGAATCCTCTTTTAATTATCTTTCCGTTGGTTTACCAAGTGCCAAGAAATCTTTGATTTAGATTAGCAAGTATATCTTCATTCCACTTACTACAATTCGCAAGGGTAATAATAAAATAAATGCGGAATACGTTTTTCTATCTGAAAATTCGCAGGAAATAAGGTTGAATTTAATAAATGTTGTTATGGCCTGGAGCTTAACGTGACCGCTTCTAAAGTAGTAGGTAAATAGTGTAACATCGAAGAAGTTCATATCTAACCACCGTAAGGACCATTCTTGCTTGCAGCGCTCGGCGACTATTGAACCGGGCCGGTAACAGATGTGGTCATCGTATTCACGGGATTTTGTTTTGAAACTGGTTACATATGAACTTCTTTCATGGTACTTAATAACGTGAATTTTTACACGACTCATAATGCGAGGCATTAGACTGCTTTGCGATCGAAAACTGCAACTGTTTTTACTGCTACACTCTTGCTAGTATACAGAACCTACTTAATTTATAAATCATTGTATAGATAATTTAATGGAGATTAATACCGTACTTTTCAAAACTTAATTGAATGCACAGAAACGAAATTTATTAATTTAATTCAGCATTATGAGGAACCCCTTTGAAAATGCCTCGTTTATTCTAAGTAGTTTAATTATAATTAATAAAAACTAAGTAAGATAATATCTATATAATATATATTTCCAACTTCGAACCTCTTCCGTTGCCTAGCAACCAGCAAAGAAAACCTAAATAGTCTTTGAAAGTACGTAAAGATTGCGAGGGGAGAAATTTTACCCATATTGATGAGTGAAATTTTTTAATGAGCGTTATCAGGCGTGCACTTTTGGATTTTCCATTTTTTTTTTCATTGTATCAATTGTATCTAAATCGACCAGTGAAAAATGGAGAAAGACTCCATTTTTCACTGGTCGATTTAGATGCAATTATATCCTCTGGGCATATTCATATATATTATGTCTACGTCTTTTACGAAACGCACAGAAACAGATGGGACAGTCCATTCTCTGCCTTTTTATTCAAATATTATGTTTGCAATCCAAACTCAGATTGTTATTTTAACCTACATACATACCCTACAATCGCTTGGCAACAAGTCGACACCTACTGTTACATAAATTGTTCATAAATTTTCGAAAATCAATATTTGCCAAATTAATATTGTATTGTCTAAGCATTAGTCCCCATACATAAAATTATTGAACAATTCAGTTCTTTGTACATATTTGAACAAATGTTCTTCTTTCAAAAGCTGTAGGTGTGTAAACGTCAATTTGATGGCCAAATTAAAATCCTTATGGAAAATTGTGGCGTTATACCTTCAGTTATTCATTTAGCGTCATCAATTCAAATATAATAAGTATTGGGAAAATTAATTAAAAACCTGAATATTATGTCACTTGACGAAAATACCTGTAGTGTGAAACAGACTTGAATAAATGGAAATGACATAATCGTCTGTAAAGAATAATTGTTTGAACTGCTTCCTGAGATGTAAAACTAAAGTCTAGAGCTCTTGAAATGGCCTATCAAATGTAACTGTTATTGTGCTCTTAGACAATCTTACGAATCTTACCCGTGCTGTAAACTTATGACCACCTCGGTTGGAAGGTAGGTATGCTTAGGATATACCTAAGCAGTTATGTCTTGACCTTAGTGTGGTTACCTTACACCTAGGTAAGGTTATGGGTTATATTGGACTTCTACCAACTTAGACCTCACGATGACCGTCATGAGCACATCCAGAGTGGCTCAGAGTTCTTCACTAAAACATAGCAGTGCCTATCACGTGCTGTGCCTGTAGCACATGGCTGCCCAACAATTTTGAAGGTGGACCATAATTTTGATTCCGTGTCACCGCGGGTCACCCAGTTATTAAAACTTATCTACAGTTATGGTAGATACCTTTTAAAATTAAACATATTAATTACTCATAGTTTAAATAATCTAAAAAAAATACTTCATTGAGACCTTTGAATAGGTTTTTACTCTAACAACTACCAATATTTGGCGACAAATCTGAGGTCGATAAGTCCGAAAATATGATTTATGGTTGGCTAATTGAGAATAGGTTAATAAGAAGTAAAATATTTTAAGACCTTCGAAGAAGACCCGACGAAGGTTTGAAGTCGTGAAATGCGTTGACGAGCCACTTGGTGGCGCCCGGATCTGGAGCTGAGTAGCCTTACTGTAGCACATCTCCGACGACACCAACGCGGTGTACGATAATATGCACATCCTGCATCATCACAACGTGTTGTCATCATGGCTAGGAAATCTAACATTATGTACTGTGCCAGTGACGTCTTATACTTAAACCTACCTTCTAAAAAGGATACAATCTTCAGTGCTCTGTTCCTGAAGTCCACGACGGTGAACATTTGATGCGGCTCCAGAATGTCCAGGAGGTGATGTGTCGCCATCTCCCGTTCTTTGGCCGATGCCTTTGCGGTCACCACGTCAAGACCTTTGTAGATCTGTAACACATGAAGAACATAAGATGATTGATTTTATCGTAAGTTCATTAGCATAAGCAGTCAGTCTATTATGTTCCCACTGCTGGGACACAGGCCTTCTTACTGTGAGAGACAGTGAGCCGTAATCTACCACTGGACCAGAGCGGTGAATTTCAGACAGCATGAATGTCTGCCACGCCATGTCTGTTTTAAGTCTTTACTTAATCATACCGTCAAAATAAACTCATCATCATCATCAGAATATCTTTCAGTAACGTTTACATCTTACATAATAACAATTAATTGCCGAATAAGTTCCTAAGGCAAGGGCCAATATATACGTATTATATTTAAGAAAGCCAACAAACCCTTGAAGTTGCAGTCTAAGAACTACGTGAAGCGATAAAATGGCCACCCGCAATGAAAAACATCACCAACTAATAAAATTCCCTTCTCATGGAAAATGTTCCCCTCGAACCAGAAACACACAATTTCCTCCCATATCCACCTATAAATACACATACACATATCTACCTTATAAATCACGAAAAATTCTATTATTACACCTTCAATGGATCATGGGACATTATGGTAATTCAAGTAAAACACCATGAAATGTATGTAAAGGGGGCGGAGGGCGTGACATATATCTGAATAATGTTGCTGGCACCTTTCAATACTCATTATATTACGTTAATGGGGCTTCGAGCATTTAGAACGTTCCAACTATTTTTAGAATCTTGTGATTATTCCTACAAGTGTTGTTGAATTGAAAGATATTGATTTTAATTTACACAAAGTACTCAATATGTTGTCGTGGAATGAGGAAAATGTCGTGAGGAAAGTTTTGAGTATGAATGTGGATGGTTATAAGAAAAAGAAGAAAGAGAAAAGATGGATGGACTGTGTGAAAGATGATATGGCTAGAAAGAGGCTGGCTGCCGAGATGACGACTAATATCCGGCTCGAAGGACCAAAAAGATATATGCGCTACTGAATGGGTCGCACACACCTTGGATGATAGTTGAATGATAAGTCACGGATAGCAAAAGATGATGGTTTATTGAATATATTTAACTACTACGTAACTAATGCTATTATATGAATGATGTGTGAATGACTACAGCTGACTATGAACACTGATCGTGTATTGTCGCGTACACTATAATTTGTGCAAGGTGACGGAAAAATGCTGATGTATGCAATGCGCGCGTGCCATATACGATACATGACTCGTACGTATGGAAGAAAAAGACAACGACCCGAAATAAAAATCATTTAAGGCAACATAACCGACTTTTTAATGATTTTATACTGAAGATGACGTTTCTACGAGTAGTGTTAATGATGTGGAACAAATATATGTTAAATTAGAGCATTTTTTTTAATAACTTGATTTGTGCATATTGTAGATTTTGTTTATATTACATTAGTGTAATTAATTTTTTAAATATATAAATATGTCTAACGCGGATAAAAAACTAAGAATCACGTAAAAACTATCAACCGTATTTTCCTGAAACCTTCGTTCTTTTAGTATACGGGTTTTATTAAAATACCTTTTGATGAATGTATAATAAATTAATAATGCGTATAATTTGGGACAGCGCTCATTGAAGGGCTGCATTACTGGCTGGACGTACGACGTGTTGCGTGAGCTCAGCGCAGAACACGCAAGCTAACCACTCAAGGCCATTGGCATTTAGTGGCGTCTTAAGAGCTTTCCTATTCGCAGTAGTTTATAAGAACCTCCGAGACGAAAGCAAAATCGGTTTATTACTTTAGCTAAGTATAGCATATTTGAAATCAGCGAGATCTGTCCACGTCTGTCAATCGATAAGACAAAAATGTAAAGATAATTAATAGTAAGAACTTTACCTTTTAAGTCAAGTTATCAGCGAATAAAATTGTCCAAGAAGAATTTATGCATTTACTTCAATGTCACCGACGCAGTCATTATCCCATCAAAATAAAGCTTTACGAGCCATTCCCGTTGCGTCATATACTTAATAATAAATTAGAAAAAAAAACACTTTAGAAAATATATAAAAATTTGATTACTTGTGAATTTATGATTTACTTAAGTTGGTACTTTATTCTTTATCACTTCAAATTGTTTCGAAATAAATATTGATCTCAATAAAAGAATATTAGTAAGAAGTAATTTATAAAACGGATGGTTTTATTAACTTAAAAAACCGGCCAAGGGCGAGTAGGACTCGCACACGAAAGAAACACGTTTCTTGTATGGGAACACCATTTAATTATTAACTTTTTTATTATTTGCTGTTATAGCGGCAATAGAAATACACAATCTGTGAAAATTTTAACTGTCTATCTATTACGGTTCATGAGATACAGCCCAATCCAATCTGCCTAGCCTTTTCCCAACTATGTTGGGGTCGGCTTCCAGTCTAACCGGATGCAGCTGAATACCAGTATTTTACATGGAGCGACCGCCTATCTGACCTCCACAACCCAGTAACTGGGTAATACGATACCCCTTGGTAAGACTGGTGTCAGACGTTCGGGCTTCTGACGACTCGTAACGACTGTCAAAGATCCACGAATAACAGCCGGGACCAACGGCTTAACGTGCTTTCCGAGGCACGAGATACAGCCCGCTGACAGACAAACAGACACCGGAGACTTAGTAATAGGTTCCGTATGGCACCCTTCGGCAACGAAACCCTAAAAACATTCGACATTTTCCAATAGCATTATACGATTATTCGATAACTACAGCAAACCGTAACTATCAAAACCAAATATTGCATCATCCAGCTGTAGAAACAAGATTTATGTCATAGTTTTATTCCTTACGAGTTTCAACGAAATCCTTGACATATTCTGAAGGACTGCAATGCACCTGCAATGCCGTATAACTGCAAAAGTACCAGACGCGACGATATCCTTTTCGTGCATTAGGACCAGACGTGCAAAACCAAAGGTAATGGAAGCCTAGCCAGAATTGATGATACGAATATTTTTAATGATGCAGTAGGCGTAATTTAGTATAAGAATCAATGGGATAAGCAATAAAGTGAAATTCGAGCTTACTCAAAGTCATACGAGTACGTACAATTTTCATTTAGGAACTCGTAAATATCAACTATACCTAATCAGATTCTTACATACTTTGGTCTTTTCGAAATCCTGAGTCGGTTTTATGAGGACCAAAAAATGGGAATGCTATATCAATTAGGCTAACTGGGTAGGATATTAATGTATTGTTTTAAAGGTCAGGGAATTTCATTGTTGATCAAATGAACCAATTTGAACTACAACTAAGTATAGTCGCCGTACGTAACTTGGCAAGGTTTTGGCGTAATAAATGACGGCAATTATTTTGTCGCGTATATGCGCAAACTTACTCCCGTTTGCGCATATACACTAAATGCAACAAAAAAAAAACACTTTTATTACTGGGCATTATTCTATAGTTATTGCCGTAATTAATTTTTAAACATGTCTGTTTAGTAAAAAAAAAAAAGGTAGCTTCCTAATCTTAATCGTTCAATTTTAAACAAAACACTTTTCTAAAACATGGTTATTATGGAAATCAACACTTTGAAAGTCAAAGTTACCAGCCCTGAACCAAACCATCTGTCATTAATACCATGTCATAGGTTATGGCAAATAAATAAATCGTTCATACATGCATTCAAAACGGCCACCCTACACCATTTCCTTCTTTTTGAGCTGGAAGAAGCTCATTGTCACTACTGACACATAACAAACACCGATAGCAGAGCATCTTCAACTAACAATACCTATCTTTGTAAGAGAACCGAACGTTTAAAAAGAAAACCAGCGCTGGGGTTCTGTCTCGCACAGGGTCGCAGCATTATGCTGAGCGATGGGCGTTTTGCGTGGATGTGACACATGTTTCCCCCCAAATTATTATTTTCGTGTTTTGTTATTTCTTTGCGTCATGTTTGCCACAAATAAACATATTTTCTTTCTTTTACCCATAAGAAGTAATTATTAGGACATGACGCGATTCTTCTATAAATAGTCATCCTCTTGGCATAATTATTTAGTCACCCTTTATAATGTCTATGGAAGGATCTAATGGTCTATTAAACATTGATACATAAATTAATCGACCTAATAATCACAAGACAGCTAAGGGCTATTCAAATCCTTGTTTCCAATTGATGTTATTTCCACTTAAACAAACATCAACTTTATACTAGTGTAAATAAAGTTGATTTGAGACTGACAATTACTGTTGAAAAAGTCATTAAAAATATGAAGTTGTAGCGCAAACTGAACCTTATGTGTAGGTATTGCAGTTATTTTTCCTAAAACTCGTGTTTGTTTACATGTTTGGCAAATAAATTCAAACTCAAACTCAAACTCAAACTCAAAGCATTTATTTCAAATAAACCAATTACAGGTACTTTTGAATTGTCAAGGGGTCGGTCAGTCAGAAATATGAAGCTAGTTGCCCATTCCAACGCGTAGTAGGTTCCTATGGAGAAGAACGGGCAAGAAACTCCACGGACACTCTTTTCAATCAGAATATTTTCACAAAATATTGGTTACATCATCTATTTTTGTAATTATACATGTGAGAACAATGTAAAAAGACGTGCACGTTAAAAGCGTCAGTAATAAAAATAAAATCAAAAACATTTAAAAAATTAAAATAAATTCAAATAAGCCGTGGCAGCTAAGAGATGACCAGTCCCCACTGACGGCGCCCGTTCACGAACATGACGCATGCATCAGCACCATTTAGCTCAACCATTTTGAAGGGAACTTAACGATCCAACACACACGCCACCACCAGCGAGACATTTGAGTGAGCATGACATACTCACAACCGCCAGGGCAAACTCAAGTCAATGAAAGACGTACCCAGTAAATGGTAACTGTAAAGTAGGGACATAGTGCTCACACATGTGCTATGCAATTATATAATACTAAGAGATTGAATTTATACAATCTAAAGATAGTTTTACAATCTTCAGCAGCTGCAACAATATTTTGAATGCTAATCAATTAGTTTATGCGCCCTTGTGGAGCTGGACCAGCGCTGAGCCAAGCATTTTTGTCGTCGATGTAATCCCCCAACTTATAATATGCTTGGCAGCATAGTGTGCGTTTTATACAAGATTTAAATTTCGTTTCGTTCAATTGGAGTATGTGGGGAGGTATTTTATTGTAACATTTCAAACAGTACCCCATGAAGGATGAGTCTACTTTAGCCAGTCTGAAACCCGGTTGAATCAATTGGTCCCTATTTCTAGTCCTATAATTGTGTCTATCACCTCTTTTACTGAAAAGACTTAGATTTTTCCTTACTTAGAAATTCCGAACGCAGTTTAGGTCTTAACCGAAGCATACCAAAATTAATCATCTGTTCATCTGTCTAGCCTTTTCCTGACTATGTTGGGGTCGGCTTCCAGTCTAACCAGATGCAGCTGAATACCAGTATTTTATATGGAGCGACTGCATAACTGACTTCCACGGCCTAGTTACTGGTTGTCAGACTTTCAGGCTTTTGACTACCCGTAACGACTGTCAAAGATCTACGCATGATAGCCAGGACCCAACGGCTTATCGTGCTTTACGAGGCATGGAAGAGTCTCGGTGTGTAAAGGATGGTTCTCGGACCAACCTCGGCACGCTCGCCCCGTGTGGCTGTTACTACTAATACACAAGCCCCTAAAATAAATATAACACAATTTTCGTAATATACATTATAAGTGTAGCAATGATAAGAGCAATGTGACTTTGATCTTGTGAATGAAACTCGGAAGGGCAACTGAACCACCCAATAAGATAACCCGGCGTTTAAAGAAGCAATTAAGATTTTTTTCTATAACATTATTTGGTTCATTTGCGCAAATGTGATATGTACTGTGTTCGTCGATTGGTGGTGTGTAAGAAGTATTATTTTTAAGATAATGTTGGGAATTATTCACATTGTTAGTTGATGTAGTTTAGTCATTTCTTGGATGAGTTTCTATCTAGCTGCCCCCTGAGCCACAGCAACGAAACCGGTGTAGACTGTTACCTTGTTGAATGTGCCTATCTAATCGAACGAAAATATTCAATTGCATCAAGGATCCCACTGCTGGGACACAGGCTTACTCTCTGTTAACGAGATTGGGCCATGATCCACCACACTTGCCCAGTGTGGGTTGATGGATGTCACATGTCTTCGATATTATTTGTTCTACGACATGCTGATTTTCTCACGATGTTTTCCTTCACCGTTTTAGGAGCAAATTTAAATGATGTAATAATTACACAAAGTAAAGTGTTTATCTGAAGAGCTCGTGACTAAGTTATGACTGCCGCACTGGTCGATCCATCAGGTTAAGCTATGCTTGCTGTTGGTCTGTCGATGGGTGACCATCTTTACATACCGAGACTCCTCCGTGTCTCGGAAAGCACGTAAAGCCGTTGGTCCCAGCTGTCATTCGTGGGTCTTTGACAGTCGTTACGGGTCGTCAGAAGCCCGAAAGTCTGACAACCAGTCTTACCAAGGGGTATCGTATTACCCAGTTACTGGGTTGTGGAGATCAGATAGGCAGTCGCTCCATGTACGTACAATTGAAATTATATAAAAAAAATAAAACCCCCGACAGACCATTCCAATGAGCCCAAACACAATATTATTATTATTTTTTTGGGTGGGTCGGAGCGGGAGGGCGTGTCAGACTCTTACTGACTAAAACCGACCCGTGTTCCTTCAGTTGCCTGTACGTTGCCAGGGGCTACGGTACCTATCCCTTTCGGACTTTCCCGCGACCCCGGCAGACAGCTTCATGCGGCTTGCGTTGCGGCCTGGGTTCTAATTCGAACCAACGACACGTAAGTCGGGGCAGTTACTACTGGGTCACCACTGCTTTACACTATAAAAGACGGTAACGTGTAAAAAAGCTCTCTACGTATAGATATGCTAATTAACAAAATACATAGCATTACACCTGTATTCCCCGGGGTTAGGCAGAGGTGAGGTGTTGAAGCCCATGTCATAGGGGGCGAGCCTGTTGCCATAAACCGGGCACAAACCAAGACTCCGGGCTGCTACTCAGAAATTTCAGATGGAAAAACCTGATGACACTTTGCCCGACCCGGGATTGACCCCAGGACCTCATGCTCAGGAGTAGCGTTTGCAACGACTGTACCAACGAGGCAGTCAACTTTAAAAGCCAGCCAAGTGCGTGTCAGACCAAGCACAATGAAGGGGGAATAGTTGGGATGAATTTATCTCAACAACAAACTAGACTTGGTAGTTGAAAAACATGTTCTCCCATACATCGATATACGTCACGGCCAACTGCAAATGTCAGTTTGTAATCGGAAAAAAAATTCAATAAAAAATCCTTTACTGATGCTGCGAAACCTTGCTTCCTGCCAAATTTCATTTCTAGGTCATTCTAGGTCAACGGGAAATACCTTGTAGGTTTTGATTTATTGGCGAGTATCAAAATATGTGAGATAAATGGCCGTATTGTTTATTGTGTTGACTTAGAAGCTTGATTTTGAGCTCCAAGGGAACATAGATCTACGTATTTGATATTAAATTCAACTTGATACCTCCACGCGTTCCTGAGAAAATTGTTCTTGATAGACTGACGGACGGACAACGTCGTGATCATATAAGGGTTCTGTTTTTTTTCCATTTGTACGGAACCCTAAAAACGTATAATTTATTTAAAGTCAATGTTAGAAGTTAGCACAGAGACTAACCCTGGGAAATCCATAGTTGGTAGTAGTCTAAGATACTTTATGCATGCATTTTCCTCCTTTCGCTAACCTACTGAGACGATAATGTTTGTTGAATCATAAACATCTGCACATCTACTCGTATGTATGCAACCGATGCAACTACATATCAACTTTAGCATACGTAAGTGGAACTTGTAGCTATTGATGCAGTAATATTTAGATACCATAGTGCCTGCGTTAAATATACGACACATTTCAATTGAACAAAAAAAAAAACAACAGAATTCCAAAAAAAAACACTACAAAGTGAAAAATAACTTTAATTTCGGAAGTCGGTGTCTTTGGTTTTGAATTATCGTTTTCTGCCACCGACTTCCGAAATTAAAGTTATTTTTCACTTTGTAGTGTTTTTTTTGGAAGTCGGTTGTTTTTTTTTAAGTTTTTTATTTTTCACTTTTTAGTTGTGGTACCTACCCCACACAAATTCGAATACCAGTCCTGCTATGTAAATATCAGTGACAGGAAGTTATCATCAAATCATCCACATAAACTAAGTGGGAAAAATACGTATTATTGAAGCTTACTCAAAAACTATCCAAGCAAAGTTAATAAAATTTATATGGGACCATACCCTTACATACAAAAAAAAGAACTTTCTAAATCGGTCCACAATTGACGGAGAAATCAGCGGACATACATAAAAAAAAAACATACATACGCGACGAACATATAACCTCCTCCTTTTTGAATGTCGGTTAAAAAGACGCTTAACGGACGCTTGTCTCTTGTTCTTGTCATAGTGATCATTTTTAACCCCCGATGCAAAAAGAGTTGTGTTATAAGTTAGTCGGCGGTTAGCTACGTGAGTGTCTGTCTGTGGCACCGTAGCTCTTAAACGGGTGAACCGATTTGAATGCGGTTTTTTTTTGTGAAAGCAGGTTTTCTAGCAATGATTCTTAGACATGTTTTATCAAAATCGGTTCAGCCGTTTGTAGATTATCAGCTCTTTTCTAGTTGATGAATGGATGTGAGCGTTTTCCACAGGTCAGATTGATTTGAAATTTGGTATTTTGTTACTCCAATGATATTAGAAGAACATAGTAACCTTGAACTGATGCTGCAGCGTCACCTGGAATTTGCAGGATACCTATATTCCTAACCAACTTACAGCACAGGTATCGGAGTATGTATGTTTTAGGGTCATTGGAATGATCTCAATGAATAGGTTATTTATAGATGATGAACAGGGTCTGGTGATGGAGTAGAAAAGAGAAATGAGGAAATGTTTGTGTCGAGAATTTTTAAAATTGTAATATAATTTTACTTGTTTTGTTCTAAACCATACCTGGGAACCTTTTAGCTACGGAGGTATTGAAGGTCAATAAGTTCCAACTTATTTTTTACGATAACATGTTTTTACTTTAAATACCCACCCGACCCCTGTATCGTTGCATGCACCCATAAGGACAAAGTTTTGCTTGCGTTTCGTTCCACGCTACCTTAAACACCTATTACCACAACAAAAATAAAAGTTGAATGCGTTAATGACGGTTTTATGATGGGTTTTTTACATCCTGTATTTAGTCCGACCGAAACGTAGATTAGAATACCATTTTCAACCTAGTACTGTATCCAAGGACCAGGATTCGAAAAATTTCACAAAATCAACAAATTATGCAACAATAATAGAAAACTTTACAAGAGCATGTCGAAATTCAAACTGATAGGCCTATTCAAATAAATTAGCATAATTTCACAAAATAATTAATGTATTTAGGACAAGTGGATTGTTTTTAAGAATATCTACTTAAAAGTTAGCAATAAATTACACGCTTTTGTTTTGTTCTTAGGCAGGGAATGCCAAATGTAGCTTGACCAGCGGGAAAATACGGAACTAAATAGAAAAATGTACTGAATATGACACACTTTCTTAGCAAGTGGCGCCGCCATGACATGTCAAGATATTTTTGCTCGTTATAAATACTTTTACTTCCATAGACCTACAGTTTACCATTATGGTATTGCTGGTACTGACCACACTTGATAAGAGGATTGAGTATTATTAAAATGCATTCATAGTTGACAGGTTGCCTAATAATTAATAAGCTAGCTTTGTTTATGGTGAAATTTTTAAGTAAAGGAAATATTAAGGTTCGATCGATACCTCTGAACTTCTGACCCCATGATATTACGACGCCTTTGCTTACGTTACTGTGTTTGAGAAAAAACTTGGTGTTTTATCGATTTCGCTTTCAAATGGGCTGTCCTCAACCAATTTCAAAATTAACTAAAAAGGGAAATAGTCACTTCTTCTGTAGCCATTTTCTTCCTTGACGCTTTTTAGGATTCCGTAACCGAAGGGTGCCGAACGGAACCCTTAACCCTTTTACTAAGCCTACGCTGTGCGTCCGTCCGTCCATCTGTCTGTCAGCGGGCTGTATCCCATGAACCGTAATCGAAATTGTCATAGATTTTGTATTTCTATTGTCGCTATAGAAGAAACGTGTAGGTATTTTGCTTTTTTTATTGATTGGTTATATCATCCACTTTATCTTTATCATCATTAACTGAAGTTTTTTTCATAAACTGATGTAATATATCAAAAAATATCATCACCTTGGGCAACATTGTAAGCTTGTGGTAGGACATGCTTATATTTGATATGTTCGTATCTGAACAGCGATCCCTGACATCTGACCACCGTCATTTACTACCACAGAAGATCTTTAATAGCTGGTCACCTTAAACAACCAGACGTAGTTGGCCCTGAAGGACCAAGCTAACGTTCATAATCGGGGGTCTTAATAAAGTGGATTTTTTTGTCGGTGCACCCATTCTGCATAGGCCTATATCTCCATTTTGCGGATATTATTCTAAGGTTCACTGGATCTGGTCATCCAGTATCATAATATAAACAATTACCGATTGACGTCAGCATGAGTTGATAACGAAAAAAAAGGTAATGATTTTGGCATGTGGGTAGGTAATCATTTTAGATTAGCTGTCAAGTCTTTGTCAATGTCAATATCATGTTATTAAAATTTTAGGAAAACCTTTTTGTGTAAATAAAACTCTTTGTGAGCATCTGTCTGGTTTCCATTCATAAACATAACATACTATCCCGTCTATTTTCCCCGAAGGACTAAGCAGTGCCTATATATACCTATAATAAACTACATTTCGCCAGATATGTTTAAGTCCCATGTAATAAGGGGCGAGCCTATTGCCATCAACCGGGCATACTTAATTCCAAACTCCGAGCTCCTACTGAGAAATAATTATCAGTTCCAGAAACAGTCACACAATTTTCCAAGTCTTAAATTAGCCCCATAATATTTCCAACCAACAATTAAATCGTGTAACCCAAACCGACAATCAAGTTTCTAAATCTATTCAAAACGTACGTCAAACATATTAATATTATCTATCGGAAAATTTACTAATATTAATTAGTAACGACCAGTCTGGTAGTAAATTGGACCAGTTGATGATATAATACAAATTTGTAGGTATATTATATGTATATTATGTGCTGCAGGTTGCAAACCGATACGAGCCTGTATCAGTTTACACATGTTTGTGTTCGAAAAAATCTGTTGCTATGTCAGACAGGTAGGTCATGAGCGGAAGCGGGCGAGTTAGCTTTCGGTTTCTGATAGTACCCGTACCCTAATTGCGTAACACACGATCAATCATAATCATTTTGAAGGATATTGCTAATCCATTAATTCATAAGTTCGAAAAAAAAATCTGCTCAACAACGTAAATAACGCAATGAATGTTGTTGAACTGTCAAAATGAAACAGATTGTGATTTATCGTGTGGTTTGGAATTAGGGTACTGGTTCTAAATCAAACGTCGGTTGATGGAATTGGTTCTCTGAAAAAACAAAAACAAATCGACTTGAGATTTTTCAAGAGATTAAATTGAATAAGGCTGATAATTGATATTGCTGAATTATTTACAAGACCATTTTATCTGTTGATTTAGGATTTTTGAACGTTGTCACAAGTATTACAATCTAAGCGCAGGCAGCACCGCTGAAGCCCTGCTAAGTCGGTCTTATAAAAGCAAGATTTATTGTAAAGACTCAAAAATTTTGTTTCAAAGCGAACGAACTTCATTTCCACAGGTTTGAATGTGCAGAAGTAGTATTTGAATATTACGATAGAATATTCGAGAAAAGCTGAAACACAACTGGTTTTGCTATAGATACCGCCAAAACTGGCACCACAGAAAACATTTTAAAATTCGCTAGATAAGTGAAATCAGTCAAGGCCGAGCCTATCGCTGTAATTGCAAGTATCGCCGCATTCGCTCATTAGTTTATCAATAACTATAATTATCTATCGAACTATTGGGTGCGTACTATCTGTTAGTTTGATTATCTGTCTCTGACCTGCTCTGTATTTGAACAGGGCCGAGAGCTGACGGCCGAATGAAAGGATTTGGAGTACCTATATTATTATTTGCTGCTATAGGAATGATTGTGTTTGTGATTGGCGCCGGTTTTTTGGTCCTAAGTGGCGCAGTGATTTTGTTTCAAAAAGGAAATAAACGCTGTCTTAAATACCTGCCTATAAGTTTTTAAATCTTCATCGTCTTTCTTTATAGTAATATTATATACTTATTCTACTTTCAGACTGTTTTTTTTTCTTGCGTTGGTACATTATTATACGCAGAAATTCGGGGGCGGCTGTGCAAATTGGAATGGTAAGAAAGACATGAACGATGATTTTGACTATTGTACTTTTATTAACATCAAATTAGGCAGAGAGACACATCAAGCCAATATGACAATATTTGCCCGCTTATATGCAAAGAGAAAATTATGGTGTTAATTATGCACATTTTTGGACCGAAATTGCTGCTAAGAATTTCTGAACCAGTTTCAACAAAGAGACGCCGCCGCCGTAGAGAACGTTGTCCTTTTAATCAATAGCGGTGATGACAACAATTTTTTTTAGTCCGTCGCTGAGATTATAAAAAAATATTGGACACGTATTTGTTCTTTTTCTACATAATCTAAAGATTACGGCGATACATTGAGGTAAAATGTGCCATGACGTCACGAGTATGTAGATTTTAAACATACTAGTACCGTAGCGACCCGCACTCCCCAACTTAAAATGCGTTTTATCTAAATATTTTTTTATTAAAGCAAAAAATACATGTCTAATATTTTTTTATTATCTGACTGACGGACTAATTGGAATTTCATTTTTTTTACCCAGGCATCATCCCTATTATAATAAAACAAAGCAATGCAAAACGAACAAGATTCCTTGTACCAAGCTTGAGAGCTACGTTATCAAAAGTTAAAGCAATGTCAGATGCGGACGCAATCCTGATATCATGTGTCATTGACAAAACTATATATTTAATTGTAGTATAGTCAATCGTATCGTTCACCAAAGTTTACTGCGGAGATACAGAATTATCATATTATTAGATAAATTCTAATAGAAAAAATCATCGGCATGTGGGGCCTGCTTGTCCAATCTTCTATAACAGTTCAGAAGGCCAATTAAAAACGTTCAAATTCAAGTCGTAATCTGGCAAACTTGTCAAAAATGTTTGTAAATTGATTGTATTTTTGACAGATTGCGAATGAGATGCTAATGCGACCGTTCTTAAAAAAAATCTTGTGAAGAAACTAGAAACCCACTATTATATGTAGTGTAAGTATGTACCTATCTATAAAAATAAGATTCCTCAGTTATTGCTGCAAAATACACCATCATTGGCAAACAGATTGGTGATCAACGTACATGAATGTAAGCACACAAGAAGTATCCAATGTCATCTTTAAAGCACCTTTCATACTTTGAGATCTCCCCACTCCTTATCAAAGACGGAAAAGTTTGATGACAAACGTTCCTCTTCACAAGACCAAGTGATATGTAACATCTTTCCTCACGCTTTCCTGTAATCTGTGGGAGTGATTTCGTGAAAAGGCACGGAACTGTGTAAGCGTAGTTGGCCGTCAGATGGTACCAAACCATTTTCCGAGAGATTGGAAACAGAATGATGATGATGATGATGACGAGGACGATGTCGATGACCTGGACTATGATGAATATTGTTTATATCATAAATAATTATGCGACAGCCAAGATGTCAGTGTTACATGACATTATAAGCGACTCCTGTAAGGCTCGTAAAGTTTTATTTTTGTCCACATCAGTGTAGGTCTTGGCTTTGACCTCACCTGATGGTAAGTGATGCCCGATCAGCCCGAAGGTGGAAGCAAGCTTCACCCGGAATCCTCAACCATAGAGAAACTGGCTATCTTACCTAAATCTTTTCCAAAATAATACTATACTCCACTTATTATTTGTCCTCTGACATTCCGAGTGCAAAAGACGGTCTTTCCATCACCGGAACCACGCTACATTTGCACCGCAGCATTCCGTAGTAAATGTACAATCTTTTACTTGCACTTACCACACGCGCATAGAAAGTAAACAGAAGATAAACACTATCTTTCATTCACGGATGCACTGCACTTAAAGAAAGTTCAATGAACATGCAATTAGCGGCAATACCTTTACAAGAACAGTAATAACTTTTGCAACAAATGCATGATTGATAAGAAGAAACAGGTTCAAGGGTATCACGTGCGTCGCGGATGCACGAGTGCTGATAAGAGGGAAACAAGATACAAAGGCATTCGGCATGTTAGGGTTATCGCCAGAATCCGTATTGCAAGACTTCGTAATAATTTGGGCCTCTCAATGACCGCTACTTTGAACAATCGGTCAAATGGTTTGATCGTCACCGCTTCGCAAACGGATCATTTGACGATAGTGATCGCATTTTGTTTTAATTCAAGACTGTAGGAAGCTGCTTCTTTGAGGGGCTCGTGGTTAAGTAATAACAGTCACACGGGTTAATCGAAGGCTACGCTACGCTTGCCGAGGTCGGTCCGTGGATGGGTGCCCATCCATTACATACCGCGGAAACTCCTCCATGCTTCGAAAAACACGTTAAGCCGTCGGTCCCGCGGTTGTCATTTGTAAATCTTTGACGGTCGGTATGAGTACTCAGAAGCCTGAAATACTAGTATTCAGCTGCATCCGGTTAGACTAGAAGTCAACCCCAACATAGTTGGGAAAGGGCTAGGGAGATTGATTGATTATCTTGGTCAGATCATGTTAGGACCATGTGGATAAGTATTAGGATACCCACGCCCACGGCTCGAGAAAAGCTGGCATAGTCCCGTCTCGCATAACACACATCACAATAACCTACCTTATTTACCTATTAATTTACCGACGTAAGTTCCCACGTTACAACCTTCCCGCTTCGATATTGATGAATGGATCCATTCGTTCTGATCACGCGATCCACAGATACCGACAGTGTTTAAAATAAAGCTGTGTAGTAACGATATTCTCGATATATCACGAAGGATTTTTTTTGTTTTAAAGTATTTATCGTTCTGCTATTTTAGCTTCTTTCGGTTTCGTTTTCGTTCTTTTTAGTTCTGAGAATGACTGGTTTTAAATTACGTAATTTGAAAGATTGTTGTAGTCATAATAACGTTTATATTAATGCAAGTAGAAGAGATAATTGGGTGCGTTGTTAAGGAATTTAATAAGAGTAGGTGTAAGAAGACTCACTTAGCACATACCTACCGGGTTAGTTTTCAATGACCGGCCAAATTTTCACAGGGTGTTCTACCCATGAATATGAACAAATTTCACTTTGGAACCAACTCTGAAATCACGAAAAATATATCAGCTGTTTCATATATTTTGGTCTAGTAGGTATTGAACTTTTGTATGAAACAGCTGATATTTTTTTCGTGATTTCAGGGGTAGGTCACCCTGTGAAAATTTGGCCGGTCATTGAAAACTAACCCCTTATACGACATTTACTATTCCTGTAGGCGTTTTAAGAGCGTTGATTCTGAAAGTCGCAAATAGATGTCAAATATTTTGCTGTTTTTATTAATTTGGCAATATTACTGTATGGAAATACGAAATGTGGCTAACTAGCGAACTAGAATATTAATAATGAATTGCAATTATAACACTGAATTTGATGTTGTATTCGTATTAAGTGTAAAAACGGTTTTCACATTTGGAAAGTTTCCAAATATATTTTTTACGTCTAAAACTATATATTCGGTGTTATGATATTAATTAGGTATTGCATTTCATAATCAATATTTTAGTTCGCTAGTAAGCCACATTTCATATTACCATACAGTATTATTGCCAAATTAATCAAAACAACAAAAAATATTTGACAGCTATTTGCGAAGTTGCCAACTTTTAGGATAAGCCCTATTATGGAGCATCTAAAAGCTTTGATGACGTCAAACTACAGTATTTAAAGAATCTGATTAAGGGCTTACTTTCTCAGATATTAAGTGCGGATTTCGCCAACGAAACTGCACGCGATCAGCACTACCAACTGCTGTTACTGTCAATACTGCAGAAGACACTGACTGCTCTTGAACGCAGTGTAGATGTGCTGAACGCGTTCAGTTTCATTGACGAAATTCGCCTTAAGGTTGATCAATCGATCATAAACTTCCTCTATAAAACAAAATTGCCCTACCCATTCGTTGTATTGTCTTGACCCGTATTCGTGACACACATTCATGAAAATAGGGTAAGGACAAGTGCTGTAGGAAAACTAACTGGGTAATCACAATCTTAAAATAAACATACATAAACTCACAAATAGGGGAGGGAGAAACTATAGAACGCCATCTTACATACTCCTTTTGCCTCGTTTATCCATCTGTACCCTAATTGCGTTATATACGATCAATCAGAATTTGAATCGTTTTGAAACAGATTGTTAATCCATTGCGTCATGACTTCGACAAAAAATCTGTTCAACAACGTAAATACCGCAATGAATATTGTTGAACTGTCAAAATGATTAGTAGTAATCGTTTACAAAAATGAGTTACGTAATTAGATAGCTGGTCACACACACGCCGGGGTAATAAATAAACAAAATAAACATGTAGGTAAGAAATAGAAATATAGCATAAACAATCAAACAATAGCGATGGTGACAATTTTTTTTTTGTTGTCTGTCTTTGTGATTATAAAAAAATATTGGACACGTATTTTTTTTTTACTAATCTAAAGATTGCGGCGATATATTGAGGTAAAATGTGCCATAACAACACGAGTATGTAGATTTTATACATACTAGTGACGTAGCGACCCCCACTCACCAACTTAAAATGCGTTTTATCTATGTAATGTTTTATTAATATGATAAAGCAAAAAATACGTGTCTAATATTTTTTTATTAACTGACTGACGCTATTGTTTCTGCTAAACACGCTTATTTTGTAACTTAACTAGGAGAATAGTACGGCACCCACTAACTAGATTTAATAAACTTTATGCTTGTGCTTTATATATTACCTTTCCATGTAATCTAGTCCTAGTTAAACAATAAATCTTATTCTATATTATTCTTATAATTATAAACACGGCGGCCTTTTAATTTTATGGTTACTTATAATAAAGATTACTAAGTTTTATAATGATCCCCACTTGTATAAACCTCTATACTGCCATTTCTAGTCAGAAAATTTCATATGTCTCTTAAGGTTGCACTAGTCGACAGCTCGAACTCGTTGGCGTCACTAATATGCATGCCATTTAGTATAGTATAGTTATTTATTTATTTATTTATCTTGTTTTTATTTATTTATTTTGTGAAATAGACGATGATTTATAACGAAAACGAATGCATACAATTTCATGAACAGACCTTTGGGCGTATAGATATTATGGAAAAACTACTGGGTGTATCTACTCAAAATAAAATTATTTGAACTTTCGAATAAATTATCTATCCCTGTACGGTTTCTATTTTTCCCTTTTCATACTACATAAGTTATTTATTTACTCTCAAAGATGAGTTAAAAATTAGTGTTGAAATATAGGAGTTGCGACTCTCATAATTTCCAAACCAATTTTTTTTTTCCTATAAATATATTTTTTACTTTTGAACGTACACCGTCAAACAGACGAGTAATCACCATACTACGTTTGTATGGAAGAATGATCGACTAGCGTAACCTTAACTACCTCAAAAAGATAGGTACTTACACTTCAGATTTTTTAATCAAAATCAAAAGTCATTTATTCACACTAGGCTGAGAATCTGGACTTTTTGAACGTCTAAATTACATAAGACGGACTTCTTTCTGCGTTTGACCAAAACGCCCGCCCTTCACCACTTCCTAGTGCTTTATCTGGGAAGAAGTGGCGCAACAAACTCCCCAGCAGCACAGCTGTCTGTTAAGTAAGAACTTGACTCTATACTCAAAACATACAATTAAATTATTTTCCATGTCAATAAAGAATGTTACTAACATTCACAATCACACTAAAGAACGAATGCAATGAATTCAAAATGATCTCTTTCTATTAATCTATAGATCACGCGACGTAGGAGTTCATTCATGCTTACTATTCGTAGGCAGTAACTACGAGTAGTAAGTGGATATGGGAATGACCTTTGCCGTCGATACAATCATCATTATCTGCACGAGGAGTGCCCACGTAAGGTTCATTCAGTTGGCTGCATACTAGTTTGTATTTCTTTGTTTGCATAGTTTTCATAGACTTGCCTAAAGGAGTGTTATTTATAGTGTTTGGTTGCGTGTTGGGGGGATTTGGGGCTAAGTAATAACAGCCGCACGAATCGAACGATCAGGTTAAGCTACGCTTGTCGCGGTTGGTCCGTAGATGGGTGACCATGTACCCATCCGTGCCTCAGAAAACATGTTAAGCCGTTGGCCCTGGCTGTCACTTGTCGATCTTTGACAGTCGTTACGGGTCGTCAGAAGCCCGACATCGTATTATCTAGGAACTGGGTTGTGGAAGTCAGATAGGCAGTCGCTCCATGTAAAATACTGGTATTCGGCTGCATCTGGATAGACTGGAAGCCGACCTCAACATAGTTGGGAAAAAACTAGGCAGATGCTGGTTGCGTGTTATGTAATGTTGTCAAATTATAACCCTCCAAACGTTTACTGCTAGAATATGGCTTATCAATAAGCAATCAAAGACTACTGTCCCAGAAGGAAACTTGCCACAATCACCATGGCATTGGTGAACACAGTTTGTTGTTTATACAGCTGGAAAACGTTTGTTAAAGTTAAATAGTTATCTTTGGCAAGGTCCACGGTTAGAGAAATACGACACGAATCATGTTGAATTACTTCAATTCTACAAAACAAATTAAACCCTACCTCTCATATGAGCGTTTATATAGAAAGTGGCCAACGTCGCAAATAGCCGTCAAATATTTCGCTGTTTTGATTAATTTGGCAATATGTAGTATGGAAATGACACATCAAATTCAGTGTTATAATTGCAATTCATTATTAATATTCTAGTTCACTAGTTAGCCATATTTCTTATTTCAGGTCCAAACAGGTAAAAAAAATTGATAGCTATTTGCGACGTTGCCAACTGTTTGGATGAAAGCCCTTAACATTATTCCTCTTTTAGATTTATCAATAAATTCAATACTTTCCAACAAGAAAGCCCGAACAAACGCCTACCTCCACGCGCATACATCACAGACCACCCACACAGTTGTCCCGCTAACACGCTTCATCTGACATTCTGTTATCAATGTCAATATTATCAAACGTAATACCTACTGCATTGCACGACATCTGTAGTACGTGACGTCACAAGCTATGAATGGGCCCACGCTTCGCCACGCTATGCCTTAGTAGGAGACTATTTTTAGTGCTCCCCCCGACGCCAAGTTCTAATAATTTTTATGTAGGCTAGATTTGGGAAAACTAGAGTTGTATTCTAGATGTTTTTTACTTTTGTTCGTGGGTGAGTTTTAAGTATTATTATAGTATTTTCTTGTGAGATTTGTGAAAGGAGCTGTAATTTCAGTTTTTTTTTTGTGTTATTATGTAGGAATTGGGTTGGATGGTTTTGGGATGTTGACACAGATAACCACCTAGTGCTTAGTTAAGTACTTATTTATTACTCACGTTATGTCTACGTATTCAATTAAGGATTTTTTTCAATGCACGATGCTTTTTATTCTTTTCGCTATTTCTCATAAGTCTATAATCTGTATAAATAAAACTTATATCCGTTGTCCAAACATTACCCTCCTTTTAGGATTCGCGGCACTTGGGTAAAAAGACGATACTCAATTTTTTTTAATTGTCAGTGCCTTTTAAATCTTCTGATTTCCATCGAAAATGTGAAGCTGCAGTTAAAACATATAAATAAACACAAAATTGAATAACACTGGTCCTTGTATACGGCCAATACCTTTGCAAATTATACTTTTTCACACACTTTTTTACTAGTGAATGTATGATTTGACGTATTGGTTTTTTAAACCGTAGGTCAAAGACAAGTAGACAAAGGTAGTCCGCAGCAATTCCATTCACTGCCAAGGCCTTTTCTAAGCAGACTGAGTTCAAGGGAGTGCAATCAATTCAATAGTGATTAATTATAAATAAACATTGGGTTTTTTTATTGAGATTGTATTTCGTAACTTTATTTGGAACTGACGTGGATACAGAGCTTGCGAATCACTATGTGTATGATTGATTGACTGATTGATTAGTGATTGCAGTTTATTGTTATTAATTAGCTAGCAGATACTATTTCTAAATAGAACTTCGACCTCCGTTGCTGTATTTAGTTATTGTATCTAGGTATAAGATAGTGTATTTGACAGGTAGGTTGGTACCTACGTAAAGTGGTTGAGGGTTTAGCTTCTGGGGTCCTTCAAGTTACAGGTGTGATACCCCAATAAGACCAAAAAACAATCTGCCTAGCCTTTTCCCAATTATGTTGGTGTTGGCTTCCAGTCTACCCGGATGCAGTTGAATACCAGTATTTTACATGGAGCAACTGCCTAACTAACTTCCACAACCCAGTTCCTGGGTAATACGATTTCGGGCTTCTGACGTCCCGTAACGACTGCCAAAGATCGACGAATGACAGCCGGAACCAACGGCTTAACGTGCTTTCCGAGGCACGGAGGAGTCTCAGTATGTTAAGATCCTTCCACGGACCAACCCTGGCAAGCGTAGCTTATCCTGATGGATCGACCCGGCTGTTATTACTTAGCCACGAGCTCCTCATACCCCAATAAGACCAATTTTATTAAAGTATTTCTAAGAGATAGTTGTTACGAGACAGATAAATAATGGGAAATTATATTTGTTTCTGTAAATTGGTTTAAAAAGACTACTCGAGTAATTGGATAGGAAAAAGTGACCTCGGTATTGCCTATCCGACTACTCTGAGAAGAAATACCGAAACAAACTCAGAGGTACATTTCTTTCTGCTCAATCACACTCCGACCCCCTACTCCCCCAAGACATAAGCCCTGCTTAGTTTGGGGGTGAACGGTCAAACCAAAACATTGCGATGTACAAACTTAATTGTGTTTATATAAGATTACTGTCTGTCATTCATCACCTTTTCTTTTTGTCAATAAAACTTTTTATATATTTATTTTTGTACAGGTAGGTCAGAGTACTTGGAGATAGAGACACCACGATACAGGCTCTTGGCTAGTGTGCGATATTTCAGCGAAATACCGGAATCAACTTAAACATACAAAGGAGATATGCCCGGTAGTTGAAAATGTATCGAAACCCAATGTCTCCATTTTGTCACCACCACCTCGCCACAACTACACATGCAGATAAGTACACATCCAGATAAGTAAACCCAATAGATACGACGTCGCGCTCACACTTGCAATTCATAAATCAGACGTACTACACAATCAATTATAAACCTTATCCCATCAAGCACAGCGTGCATTTACCATGCACCGTACAACTCACTCACAAGAAAACATCTATCGCTATCGTCGTGCTGTGGAAAAACTATTTATGCATACAATAGTAGATACGAAGGAACGAGGGAGAAGACCTATTATTTGCTAAGAATAACATGGCGTAAAAGAAAGTAAAGGAAATAAATTTCAGCTACGAATTTACTCAGTCCATGACATTATTTACGGTGGCATTCCAGACTCTCGGCGGGAGTACCTAGTACGTAATTACCAAGGTATCATTGCGACTGAACCCTATAATATATTCATAATTACTCTCCTACTTAGTTAATTAGTCTAAAAATATGATTCCACATAGTAAAATGGTTCTTAGTCACGCCAGGAGGTGCGAGGCTAATTTCACTGGAGATCTTGGGCTTTCAAATACTGCTTAAAATAATCGTAGGGATTCCTATAATCGGCGGCGGCGATCTCTCGCGTCCGGCCTTGGTTCAGGCTATGATCCGGAGCGAAAGTGTAATCAGCATAAGCATCATAAGCAGTAATGCTCGCGAAGGAGGAGGCGGAGCGCGCGAGGGAGAGGCAAGATTCGCGCCCTCGCGCCCCTTGTCGCCGCAAGAGACGCCCCGGGCGTCGGGTGTCGCGAGCCGACTTCCGGCCACCGTAGGCGCGGGCTTGCGGACGGTGAGCAATGGGTAGCTCGCCGTCCTATTAGGACCAGGCCCGGGTCGACGGCGCGTTGTGTTCCACGCGCGCCTCAAAGAGATGTCAGCACCAACTGACGGGGTCCGTAAGGGTCAATGCCTGTCAGGGTTGCGAGTTTGTCCGAAAGGGACATCGCGGCCCCGGCACACAGGCAACGGAAGGAACACGGGTGGGTTTTAGTCAGTAAAAGTCTGACACACTCTCCCGCTCCGCCCAGAGCGGGAGAAGTTATTTGATAATTCCCCACCCTCAAAAAAAACATAGTACGTAGAAGTGAAAAACTTCAACGCAGGTTTACTGCAAATTATATTTATATTAAATTTGGTTATAGGTACATTTTAATACAATATATATTTTTTATTTAAACATATTTTATTTTATCAAACAACAAAAACTGAATTCAATCCGGAACCAAAAAAAACATCCATAGTCTACTCTAAAATTATACACTTACATACAATGGAACATTAACATTAGGTATTTTCCATCTGGAATTGCTCAGTAGCAGTCTGAATTTGTGCCCAGTTGATGGCAACAGGCTCGCCCCCTATTACATGGGACTTAAACATAACTGGCGAAATGTGAGTGTACTATAGGTATGCTGCTATAGGCTGTTATGTTGTCGACATCGTATTGCTTTACCCCTTTAGGTTGAATATCACTTGCACTTCATTAACCGACAAGTTCTATTTGTCTATGAGAGAGTTTGATAGTTTCAACCTTAGTAAAATTTCAATTTACTGGAATTCGTTGTCAAAGCAAATTACGCGGTTGACTATACCCACAATGTTTACTAAATCGAATCTACGCTGAAACGGAACAAAAAATTGTAAGCATATACACACGCACACACACACACACACACACACCCAAACAAACATACACTAAGACTCGCCATCAACCACTCACAATTGTACCACGTTGACAATCTTTACTATGTGTGACCTGGAGGTCTCAAATACAGGCCTAGCCTAGGCTTAGTTTAGACTTCTGATCTCCCACAAATTACTTAAATTTTATTAAATATCTGTCAACATATTATGTATAACTAGTATAAGAATGTAATTTATGGAGATAAGTAAACATAACCGCTCTCAAAAACGGTGAAGGAAAACATCGTGAGGAAACCGGCATGTCCTAGAACCAAACACTCGAAGACAGTGACATCTACCAACCAGCACTGGGCCCGCGTGGTAGATTACAGCCCACTCCCTCTCGAAGAGAGGAGGCTTGTGTTCTAGCAGTGGGAATATTACAGACTGGTTATACACGTGCTTATGCTATACCTATCTAAGAAAAAGCTCTTTTTCTCCCTGTGCAATTCCTTGTCTCTTACGACAAAATATAAATGAAATAAATCTTTAGGTACCTCGTTATCTTTCCAGAACCAAATTTACCTTCTAACCATGACTATTTATACAAAGCTATCTAGCCTATTACAAATAACAGTATTTAATACGTATTACTAGAGGAATAAAATATAGGTACGGTAATTATAATTGTGTGGTAATACTGCCGCCCAGCTCGTGGGCGGACGACGTGGGCGGATTTAGGACCAACACTTAAACTGCGAAGCTGTTTTGTTTGATAAACAAGGGTAAAAACTAGAATATTTTAATGTTTACTGAAAAAACATGATATTTACTAAATTAAATATTAACGAACTTAGGTTTTTCAACGGACTCAAATGAAATTCCACGGTCTATTATATGGTGTATCCGAAAGAAGTATAAAACGATAATAAAATATTATTTTAATTATAATGTTATCATATATTAATTTGATATCCTATAATTAAATAAACATATCCGATCATTTTGAATGACAAACAAGACAAAAATATGATTAGTGCCAAAACATTTAATATTATTGACAAAAAATCTAGTTAATGGAAGACAATTTATGTTTTACTATTATAAAACCAAAGTTTGCCGTCTAGTCACTTTCAGTGTTTTAAATAATACTTTTATTTGTAGGTATATTATTTAAATTGGCCGAAAAAAGCAAGCCAAAGGCAAATTAAAAATTATGGGGGAGAGCTATTTCCAGCAAATTCTAAACTATCTTGGAGATTTTAGAATTTAGATGAACAAAAGAAAGGAGTTATTAATTTCGCGACAAATTTTCGTCATGGATATTATGCGCTGTTTTAAGCCCGACGACTGAATGGTGCTTTGAGATAGAAATTACTTAAATTTGCTAATATAATAAGTCCTAGAAGTGTAATTTCTTTTACTATCTAGCGTAGTAGTAATGGTTTGCTCACAGAACCAAAAGTCCACCGACAGACACACGAAAAGCTGCCTACTGGGGAAGCATTTTGTTCCTTTTAAATCTCCGTCAACCTTGTGATTAAACCCTATTTAGATTTTTGAATGGGAAACCAACAGATGTCGATTTACGTTAAAATGTTTCACGAAAATGATTTAATTGTTCAATTCGAAAGTGTTTTACGATAAACGGCTCTGATTTTAGGTTTGAAAAGTGGTTTATAAAATTACATAGAAATTATACTCTTTTTTTGTCAATTCGTTACCGGGTTAAAAGAAAAGGTTTTGACAGGTTAGTGAACTTAAAAACAAATGTATGCATATTAAACGATTTTAGTTTGTTTCTTTTCACATAACTCGCCCAACGTGTACTTGGACTACACGTTGGGCGAGCCCGTCGGCAGAGCGTGTTCGGCCAACGCAAATCACGTAAAAAGGTATACGTTGGCCGAGCGGCAGGCTCGCCCGACGTGTTCTGGGGGCTTAAGACTAGCAGACCCGACAGACGGTGTCCTGTCCAAAAGTACATACAAAAATCCTATAGACTATAGGACTTCAGTTTTTCCCAAATTTGATATTTTTCTGGTAAACTTCAGTATAGATTCGATGCTCAAACATGGCGACATCTACCTATAGGAGGCCCACTAACTTTAGTGGATTTACAAAAATGAGAGCCATAAATCTGACTAGCAAGTTTAAGAAATAAAACTATAACTATAGTTAATTCAATCATTTTCCTTTACGCCACGAAATCAATCATCATTTATCAATAAAAAAACAAGAGCCAGTTCAAAGTTTTCCAACTCACACAATGTTGACACCCTTTCCACCTCGTTATCAGCTTAGATGACGTCACGGCACGACCTACCGCTAAAGGCTTGTGCACACCAACGCGACTTGTCGCGCGACGCGACACGAACAATACAATTTCTAAGAAAACTTCACAGTATAACAGTAACCGGTGTCGCGTCGCGCGACAAGTCGCGCTGGTCTGCACAAGCCTTAATTCGACTACGCTCAAATATTTTATACACATTTTAGTCACGAATTTTCTTTGAGATGTTATTATTTTATGGTAATTAAGTGAAGATCCAAAAGGGTTTTCAGTCACACACTGAATTTGAATCAGCTTTGTCCATTACCATTTAGGAATCTGAAAAATCCATTACATTTTCCCAAATAGAAATCTATGTTATCACATCACCCTTTCTGTCTCAGGGTAAGAAAAATCCTAAGTTTCCCTTATTTAAAATAAAAATACACATACTATACAGGATGGCAGGGACATCGACGCGAAAACTGATACCATTGGCTTCAGTACATGAATCTGAACACCCGTTTTTTTTTTTTTAGTGTGGGAAATTATCAAATAACTTCTCCCGCTCCACCCAGAGCGGGAGAAGTTATTTGATAATTTACAACAGTAAAAAAAAAGGGGGGGGGGCACATGACTAACAAAAATTTGCACTTTAAAGCTTAGTATTTCGCAAACGGATTCCTGAATTGAAATGATTTTCACACACCCATAATAATTTTGAACGACCTTTCCAACGACACCCCACACCATGGGGCAGACGAGAAAAAAAATTAACATCCATTTTTCTGGACTTTATTTTACCGCTTTGCTTACAGCTTTCCAGTGCTAACCGTCTCTGAGTCTGCATCACATTCACGCAAAACGGCCATCGCTCAGCATAATTTATTTATTTAATTAAGGTTCACCAACAGTTGTTACAGATAATAAACAGATAGGAACATATATAGTTATTAGTGTCTTAAATCTAACTGCACAACCAATTACAGGCAAACATCGCATACAAATTGCTCTTGTGACTGTAACTGTTAGTGTTCTTGGAAACACTGCCCTAAACAAGGTTTCATCCCTCCGTGACCTAGGCGTAAATCTTGACTCAAAGCTCCATCTTGACACCCATGTGGACAACATAGTCAACAAGGCTTATAAAATGTTTGGTTTCGTTATGAGGGCGTCTAGAGAATTTCATCGGCCTTCTACCTACTTACATCTATACAAATCTATAATAAGGCCACAACTTGAATACGCAGTACCCATTTGGAACCCTTATTACAAAAAGTACATTGAGATCATTGAGTTGGTTCAACGTAAGTACCTCCGTTCCATGCATTACAGATGCTGTAAAACCAAAATGTCCTATAAATTATTACTTGAAAAATATAACCTCATGACCCTACAATCCCGTCGCACCCTACTTGAAATGATGACTCTGTTTAGTATATGCCGCAATAAATTTGATTGTACTGATCTTGTGAACAGTCTGTGCTACCTGATCCCTCGTACTGTAATCGGTCGAGAAGTTCGTTCGAGACGCCTATTTGCTACTTCATTTTGTCGAACGAACTCAGGCGCTCGCTCGCCGTTACATCGCTTGGTTGACACCTATAATAAACAGTTTGGCTCTACTGATATTATGTTTCTCAGCAAAGCTGTATTTAAGAGTGAGATTACAACTATTTTAAGAGATAGCCCTAGTATATAGTATATAGTTAATAAGTGCTTTTTTAACTAGCTCTGCTAACAGCTAGCTATTCTGTATTGTAATCTGTGGATAACGTATTGAGTAGTGTATTTGTTACTTTTATTGCAAGTTTTATATTGTATGCCTACTGTGTAATATACTGCTGTTTGTTATTCCTATCAAATAAATAAATAAATAAATAAAACTTTAATTTTATAACTTTAACTTTATTTTTTATAATGAATGCATCGCATAATCAGCCTATAATATTCCCACTCCTGGGACACAGGCCTCTGTGAGAGGCCGTGGGACGTAATCCACCACGCGGGCATGTGTTTTCCTCACGATGTTTTCCTTCACCGTTTTGAGAGCAGTGGTGATGAAGTAATTTACACAAAGTAAAGCGCCTGTCAAACTTACGACCCTAAAACTCGTAAGTCGCGGCCAATACATACTCGTATAAGGTTTTCTGTGGTCCGAAAACAAGACAAAGTAGGAACCTACTTACCTGGATCGCTTTCAGCCGCACTACATGAATTAGTCTCTCGTTAACGAAGCACTATAACATGAACTATGACGTCACAATACACATTATAAATAGCTTTTCTCTAGAGATGTGTTGTCTAACATGAATCCTACGTGTTTCAGACTTTTACTGGTGTGGCTAGTTAAAAATAAGGCCTAATTTGACTCAAGTATTAAGCCTCGTGCAACCTAGCGCGACGCGACGGCGCGACGCAACTCGAACAATACAATTTCTAACCAGTGTCGCGTCGCTCAAGTCTGCACGAAGATTTACAGAAAATAACTCTACCCAGAAACAACGTAAAACTACACAGTTACTTCATAAAGGACTTAACCCACACGAAGCACTAAGACAATTAGTTAATAGGTAACTCCCAAACTGGGCCGCAGACATCCTGCCTACGGGCTACATTTAATCCGTTTACCTTAATTACCGCCTACAATTCGCACAGGCTGGATGAAGCGTTAATCTTTGATGTATCCTACTTTCATTACCTAATAACATAAAATTGTATGTATCTTTTTCTTTTGGAAATTCGTCTGTGACTGACTGAAAAGCTGAAAACGCACAGTTAAAATCACTTTAGATAACCAAGTAATGAATGCATCCATACTTACTAATATTATAAATGCGAAAGCAAGTCTGTCGGTCTGTATACTACCTTTTCACGCCTTAACGGCTGAACGGATTTGGATGAAATTTGGCACGACACTGTCACAGCCGGAGTCGATCTGTCTGCAAACACTAGCTACACCTTAACCTCATCGCAACTACTAGCGACAACGCAGCCACAACGCAACTGTAAAAAATTGCAGCGACACTATTCACTCGTAACTACTGCTAGCCCACTTTTTGTCGCTGCGATGTGGTTTGGCTGCTAATATATCGACACTGCATCGTAGCTGGTCTTGGGGTTGAAAATTGCATTTTATTTTGTTTCATTTGCATTGAAAACTAGTTTTTTTAAGCAGTTATCCCCATTATTCTCACAGCGATTTCATCTCACAGACACTGAAATTAAATTGGATGGTGTAGCTACCTACAATTCGGGGCCATAGCAACAAAAATTCTCGCGCCCCGGTCCCCAGTAAATCACAAAGGTAGGTCAGGGTACATCGCAAAAAGCGAACAAAGAGACGACAACCCGTCCTCCTGACTTCCAGACGGCGGCCATCTTGAATGGCGAGGGTTGTCACTCACTTGTTGAGCCGTCGGATTATTTGAATGATAACAGTTTTGTGAACACCCCTAGGCGACTAGGCTTTAACGTAGCCAACGTTTGTTGGGTATATAGATTATACATACACTGACGACCCACACAGGCTGGCAGGGACCTCGACGCGAAAACTGTTACTATGGATTCAGTACATGATTCTGAACTTGCCTTGAAATTTTTCATCGGTTATTTAAAAAAAAAATCTGCTGTTCCATACATTTTGACCGCGTAGGTATTACACTTTTCAATGAAACAGCAGATTTTTTTTTTAAACTCTCGAAAAATTTCAACACAGGGGAGTGTACACACACGTACTGAATCCATGGTAACAGTTTTTCGCGTCGATGTCCCTGCCACCCTGTATAAAAAAGCCACTTGAAAAATCTAAATATCTCCTAAACCACACAAGCTAGCTATATGAAGTAAAAAAAATGTTGAAAACATTTTTATAGGTGTTTTTTAAGCGTTATTAAATATACTTGAGTGTTGCTTTTTACTTTAAGAAGCTATCTTGCGTGGTTTCGGAAATATTTCTTGATAATTTAGAGGCTTTTTTATATTGCTCGTCAGTGTATATTGCGATGTTTTAGTGACTAGCTAAAGTACACAATGTTGTATCTGTTATTCGCAGCTAAGTTGATGTTTCTGACATAATTGAGCTGGTATCCTGTTGGTACTATTAAACGAGCAATATTTGTATAATAATCACGTTCTCGAAAACGGCTCTAACGATTTCAATGAATCTTGCAATAAAGGGGTTGACGGGAGCAATAATCGATCTGGTATAGGTCTCATATTGAAAATTTGTTTTCTCCGAGCAGAGCTCGGCCGCCCAAAATTTAGTACAAGATGGCTACTTTAGAATGTCATTACCATGTCATTACATGGCAGCATGGAGTTAGCGAGTACCTAATATGATGGCAGCATGGAATTAGTATGTATTATACATGGAATTAGTATGAACTATCCTATACTATTAAAATTCGCATTCTCTATTTTCACCCGAACAGAGCTCGGTCGACCAGATATTGAAAATAAACACCTATACGTAGAGAGCTACCTAAATTACAATATCATTGATATTAGTTAATATGAGTTTTCAATAAGAAAATGCCCCCAATAACGTGATATACAGTAAATTCAGGACATCTTGCAGAATTAAAATCATAGCTACTACGTAAGGTACTTACGATTTGTTTGGATTGGCTAAGACGCCAATATCTACTGATAGAAAATAAAGATCTGAGAGAAAACTATTATTTTTGTATTGACTTTGTACCTGTGATATTGAACTTATAAATTTACTAATAATTATTATTTTGCATGCAATTGATACATATCCTGTATAGCTGAACATGCGGACTTTAGATTAATATCTGACTATAACACTCTGACTCTAACTGTAACAACTTTATACCATGTTTAAGGCAAATAAAGACCTATCTTATCTTATCTTATCTATCTTACGCTACGCTACAGTTTTTCCATGCGGGAATTGAACCCGCGGTGGTTCAATTCCCGCATGGAAAAACTATTATTGCAAGACTCACAATGTGAAGCATTAGAGAGTGCTTTGAGATCGAAAAATTTGGAACAATTTATTTATAATTTTTGTAAGTACTTATTGTTTTTTTTTTTGTCCTTTTTTAAAAAGAACCAGGTTCTTAATTACAATCTAACCTATGCGACTAATAAGCAATTTTAATGTAACTTAATTTTTTACGTGATCGTTTATCTAGATTTTTTTTGCAGAAATGCAACTGTTTTTATTGTTACACTCCTGCTAGTACACAGAACCTACGTAATTTACATACAATTGTATAAATGTAATGGAGATTAATTCTGTACTTTTCTGAAATTGATTTAATGCAGTAGAAACGAAGAAAACATCAAAATAGGTTTATTTTCAGCAGTAGGAGGAACCCTATTGAAAATGGCTCTGTTATTCAAAGTAGTTTAATTATAATTAATAAAAAACGAACTAATATTATATCTATTTAAATTTCCAACTTAGACCCTCTTCCGTTGCCTAGCAACCAATAAAGCGAACCTAAATAGTCTTTGACAGTACGTAAAGATTGCGAGCTGAGAAATTTTACCCATTGATGGGAGAAATTTTTGAATTACCGTTACCAGTTGTGCACTTTTGGATTTAAATATTTTGGATAATAAGTTTTCAGATGTGGGTGTTTCTCTCTATAAAGTGCTAGCTTCTGCCCGCGATATCCTGAGACACTCGGCAATATTGTAACTTCCTATTAGTAGTTCCGAAGATCGAAGATTACCACTTCATACAAACTCACAAATACTACTTTATAATATTATTAAGAATAAAATATAGATTTATCTTTGGTAAGTTTTTCAAAGCCCATGTGAAACATGAGAAAACTAAGTGGGGCAAAGTTCTATACAAAAAAAGGTGTAGACTTTTCTTAAACAACACTTTGAAGTGGCAAACAGAATCCGCGTTGACAAATGCGTGATGACCTTAAGTTGTAAGATACGACATCTGTCAAAGGCACTAATGCTGTAAGTGTTAGGCGACTACTAATGTCTCATATTAAGAACTAATTTACTCATTTCCGACTACAGAATAATTTGTAAGGAACTTGATAGTTCAACGCACCAGGCAATTATATATAAAAATATGTATAAAAAGAAAATTATTCTTAAAATAGTTTTGAATATTTTTGCGATGAATTGTGTGTATGTCACTTCCGGTGTCCGACCGATGAGGGTATAATCGAGACCCCTCCCTCCGTGTCTGGGATAGTTGTCGGATCCTGTGATTATTATTGGTACCCGAAAGTCAGAAACCGGTCTAAAAATTTTTTATTCAAAGTAGACTAATGTTTTTTATTTTTTATTTTAAACTTTGCCCCACGCTATGAATTTCTTCTGTATCGTGGGTGCGTTTACAAACATAGAAACTCACATACACTAACACCCAGACCCGGAACAACCACTGCGCCAACCGTGTCGTCAAAAGATATATATAGTACTTCTGAACCGTCTACAGAGTGAAAGAGAGTCCCGAGAATTGGTTCATGCGTCTAATTTGAGAATATTGGTATTTCCCAGTTAGAGTTGCGAAGGCCTGATGAAAACATCTCCCTGCCAAATATCTAGATATTAAGTCACATCTGGCTCAACTGAAAGACCACCCTAAAAGAGTTGGTAAAAGGCAAAGAATAATGAATACTTCGTAAGGAACCGATACTCCCGCTCTAAAATGCCTTTTAAAAGTGTTTGCACCACAATTCTCTGTATTTAATACATAATTCGAGTGGGGCCCGGTCCGTTCGTGGAGCATCATTACATACCGAGACTCCTCCGTGCTTCGAAAAGCACGTTAAGCCGCTGGTTCTGACGGTCATTCTAGTCTTTGACCGTCGTACCGGGTCGTCAGAAACCAAAAAGTCTGTGAACCAGTCTCAACATGGGGGTTATCGGCGTATTACCCAGTAACTGGGTTGTGGAGGTCAGATAGGCAGTCGCTCCATGTAAAATACTGGTATTCAGCTGCATCTGGTTAGACTAGACGCCGACCCCAACATAGTTGGAAAAAGGCTAGGCAGATGATGTATTTAATATATCATTCTGTCTCTGTCATTTTCAAGTGATTGACGGAAACAGAACTAAGTTTAGCGTTAAATTTGTTTTGTGATGTCTGGTCCAAGCGGGCCTTCATATACCGATTCAGGGCGTATGATACTCCCAGCCAAGGTTACCTACATAGCCCGAAGAATTGCCAAACTTAAGTGGCAGTGGGCAGGGCAAATTACTCGCATAACAGATGGCTATGGGGCCGAATGGTTCTGGAGTGGCGACCGTGTACCGGAAGACGTAGCGTTAGCCCTCCACAAGATGGGCCGATGCTCTGGTGAAGGCCGCAGGAATCCGCTGGACGCGAGAAGCACAGACCCGGTCGAAGTGGCGGTGCTTGGGGGAGGCCTATGTCCAGCTGTGGACGTCTTTCAGCTGAAATGATGACACGCCTAGCTTCCACTTCTACACAATTATTATATCTATTTCTATGACGAGAGGTTAGTATGTCTATGGTTCGAGATATCGTTCTAGCTAAGTTGCATCATTCAAGGTTTAAGGAAAAATAAAATTGATGGAACAAAATATAATAGATATCCTGCTAAATATAAAAGGTATAATTAAATAAATGTATTCTTAAATGCTCTTGTCCTTTACAATAATAATAAACTAGGTAAAGCAATGGTTATAGAATAACATCTCAGAATCCTGTATTTGCATACGTTGCTCCAAGGATTTTGCTATATGCGGCAAATATTGACTACAATAATGTTCTTTGAAATAATATTATTTGTTTAATTTATACATGGATACCGGGAAATGGATGTACGTCTAAGTTTAAGTACATAATGATTATAAGGTTGTGGGAACCATTTGGTTAGGTTCCTACAAATATAGGGTTTTTAAACTTGAAAAGAGTCAGATTTCATTTGCTCTTTTTAGGGTTCCGTAGCCAAATGGCAAAAAACGGAACCCTTATAGATTCGTCATGTCTGTCTGTCTGTCTGTCCGTCCGTATGTCACAGCCACTTTTTTCCGAAACTATAAAAACTATACTGTTGAAACTTGGTAAGTAGATGTATTCTGTGAACCGCATTAAGATTTTCACACAAAAATAGAAAAAAAACAATAAATTTTGGGGGTTCCCCATACTTAGAACTGAAACTCAAAATTGTTTTTTTCATCAAACCCATACGTGTCTCTATGGATAGATCTTCAAAAATGATATTGAGGTTTCTTATAGATTTTTTTTCTAAACTGAATGGTTTGCGCGAGAGACACTTCTAAATTGGTAAAATGTGTGTCCCCCTGTAACTTCTAAAATAAGAGAATGATAAAACTAAAAAAAAAAAATGATGTACATTACCATGTAAACTTCCACCGAAAATTGGTTTGAACGAGATCTAGTAAGTAGTTTTCTTTTATACGTCATATTTGCTAATTATTGTACGGTGGTACGGAACCCTTCGTGTGCGAGTCCAACTCGCACTTGGCCGGTTTTTTTGTAAGATTAGCAACCGATCCGATGTAATCTTAGCTATGAGCAAGTATCTAAGTACTTACAAGTAATTAGACTGCAAAATGATCTGGATAGGCTAAAAGCCACTGCAGAGAAAATGACTAGAGGGACGGATACAAACTTTAAAGATTTTTTTAATTTGATTAATATGTATTAACAGACACACGATCTGCAATTGAAGAGTTAATTAATAATATCCATATATTTATATAGAGCAGTGGAAACGTCCGCGACGAATTGCAGGTCAAGGTTCATAACCCAGACAGGCACTGCTCTTAAAACAGTGAAGGAAAACATCGTGAGGAAACCGATATCTAAGAAAATTCTAAGTCATGTGACATCCACCATGCCGCATTATCTCATAGAGAGGAGGCCTGTGTGTCCCAGCAGTGGGAAAGTGATAGGCTAATTCTGCTTTATGCTAATAATATCTTGTTTCCTTGCTAAAAAACATACAGACATAGCAGATTTAATTCATTATAGCCATCAGTAAAGTCCTATTAGTCATTGACGTAACTAAAAAGCTACGCTGTCTGATCGCAAGAACGCCTCCCAAAATCTTCGCCCATACTTCGGCCATACCCCAAACTTTACTTTCTGATCTAGTTAGCGCTGGCACCCTGCCATAAGTGGAATAACTCGATAAACTTTTGACCCAGTAATTATATTCACGGATAACTTAGTTCCAAGTTAGTTTTAACTACAGTCGCCGATCACTGGTCTGGATTCAAGTAACGTAATTAAAGGGAATTTTCGGGAGATTTCGTTGGTGGTTAGATGAAGAGCAGCTTGGCCAGCAGTGAACCCTTATTAAAATGATTGCAACTGAAGACCATCATCATTTCTCAGCCCTTATCCACCAAGCAAGGATCTTCCCGCAGGGTCCACCGAACCGCCTCCGAACCCAAGTGGTAAGATGTGATGACCACCTCGTACAGTGGTATTACCTCTACGGTATAGCAGCAGGGTGTGGATCAGCTGTGGAGCAAACTATATCCCACCTCTTATCCTGCCATCTCTGCCCGTTAAAATACAGCCTAAGAGACATACCTCACCGGGACGCCATGGTGCCGCAGCCAGGTCGCGTCGCCAACTAAATGTATGGTTGGCAGTGACAAGCAGACGCCAGGTTAGCCACCCACTATAGAGCTGTATACATTTAGATGGTAGCACGAGCTCGCCATGGCGTCCCGGTGAGGTATAGCTCTTAGGGATCTCGCGCACTAGACGACCACTACCAGGTAAACTATAGAAACCTATACGAATCGCGCATTTGGTCGCAACGGCCAACTAGCCGCAGACCATACAATACCACTAGGCGGCCACGACTGGCCGGAGTCATGGCTGTGTAGTGCGCGAGATCCCTTAGTGACTTTTGCGCTGTCGCCGACGATGGCGTGGAAGTGACGTTGTTTTGGACCAACAAAATCTAATTCACTGTCGTGCCTTCGACACGACTAAGAAGTAGCCCTATCTAGTTCGGATAGGAGCAGCAGTTTTAGTTTTAGTTTTAGTCCTATTGCCACTTAAAGACTTTACCCGCCTCTGAGGTTTAGTGGTTAGACCACCTATCTCAAACCCAGAGGTCCTGGGTTCGATTCCTAATGGGGGCAAAATTTTCTGTTCGGTTTAGTTGGTGGTAGGGCTTGTTTTAAGTCCGCCTGGCTAGCAACCGCCATCTTATCTAAGTCAGTCGCCATTACAACAATGTTAACAGGATTGTTGTGTTTCGGGCAATTGGAAGTAAGATAGCCAGTTCCTCTTTGTTTGAGGATTCCGGGTGAAGGGCACTTCCATCTTCGGCTTGATTATCACTTACACCAGGTTAGATGCAGGAAAATGCAAAAAATTCAAAAAACAAAAAGGCCATAAGTAGTGCTTTTCCGCCGCGACTTACAAGTTGCAGGTCTTAGGTTCGAACCCAGACAGGCGCTTTACTTTGTGTAAATTATTTCATCACCACTGCTCTCAAAACGAGGAAGGAAAACATCGTGAGGAAACCGGCATGTCCTAGAATCAAAAATTCGAAGACATATGACATCTACCAACCCGCACTGGGTCCGCGTGTGGGATTACTGCCCACTGCCTCTCTCAGAGAGGGGGCATGTGTCCCAACATTGGAAAAATTCTAGCCTGATTATGCTAGTGCTTTTCTGTATCTCACCGTGAACACTTAGGTGAAGCCGTCAATCCACCTGACGCTAGGGATTGATACTATTGCCAGCTCACTTCACCCAAGTTGTCACGGTGAGACTTTTACACAATAGATTGGCAATGTAAGAGCGCTCATTCCAAAAGTTGGCAACATCGCAAATAGCTGTTAAATATTTGTTTTGATTAATTTGGCAATATTACTTTATGGAAATAAAAAATATCGGTCACTAGTGAACTAGAATATTCATAATGAATTGCAATTATAACACTGACTTTGATATTGTACCTAACCCTTTTAGGTGTAAAAAAAACATTTGGAAAGTTTGCAACTATGTACTTTTTTTACATTTAAAACAAAATATTCAGTGTTACGATATTAATTATTGCATTCCTTAATCAATATTTTTTTTGTTTACTAGTTACCCATCTATATATATAAAAATCAATTGCTGTTCGTTTGTCTCGCTAAAACTCGAGAACGGCTGGACCGATTTAGCTGATTTTGGTTTTGAAATGTTTGTCATAGTCCAGGGAAGGTTTAAACGTTGAGAAAATTAGGGTAGGTAGGGTAGGTAGGGCAGGTAGGGCAGGTAGGGTAGGCAGGGTAGGCAGGGTAGGCAGGGTAGGCAGGATAGGCAGGGTAGGCAGGGTAGGCAGGGTAGGCAGGGTAGGCAGGGTAGGTAGGAAGGTAGGTAGGGTTTAGTGCTACCCGTGCGAAGTCGGGCCGGGTAAAGCTAGTATTTCATATTTCCATACAGTAATATTGCCAAGTTAATCAAAACAGCGAAATATTTGACATCTATTTGCGACGTTGCCCACTTTCTGAATACACGCTCATAAAATACCGAAGATAAAAAAAATGAATTTTGGAAGTAAATAGAACAAGTAGGTACAATGTTTTATGTCAAAGCATTTCCTAACGAACGGGTGTTATGACGTCAGCTCAAATACATAATTCATTCTAATACAACAATAACCTGTCCATGACATAAGATCGTATGTCCTTACACTACACAACCTATATTGCACCTTATTACTAAACTATAAATTCGAAAATTCTTTGAGCACTAAAAAGGAAATATGTGGAGCGGTAACATAAAATATTTAGATTGAAATAAAAATGGCAGAATTATGGAATTCAAGTAATAGGATACGATTTGACAATATTGAGTGTTATTTTACACGGAGTTAGGAATTCGCATCATCGCGAAATATGAACAATGTTTAATATGCACTTTTAAACCGTTGTTTATAAGGGAATTCTTATGTTTTATTTAGATACCAGCTATAGCCGTGATTTTGTCTGCGTGGATATTTTTGCTTTCCCGAAGTGGAAGACCTATCGTTGACAGTTTTCAACAAAATAAGTTACACACAACAACAGAATTGTTGTGAAAACTTTTGTTTCGTGAACCAAATGAGGTATCTTATGGGGTAAAACACTTCCTCTCTCCTTAAACATCATCATTACATATAGTTTCTTGATCTTGTTTCATGTTTATTATTGTATATATATAGATAAGTGTATGCTATATGAATGTATGTATTTATTGTGTATGTAAATGGTACACCACTGACTACCTGCAGTATTGTCTCTCCTTCTTACTTTAATCCAACCAAAGGTTGTCTTTAAAAGATCGCTTTTAGCGATAAGACCGCCCATTGTGTCACCCTATGTAAAATATCTACATTTATATCTGTATTTTTATGGTGTACATTACAAAGAATATACTATCTATCAATCTATCTATCTTCGACCCATCCCAACATACAGTGCCCGTATGGAGCCTCCTCACAGGAGTTTCTCTTCTCTCCTTTCCTGCCCATCATGCCCAACTTTGTAAGCATTAAAATCCTCCCATACCTATTAACAAGTGTTATTTGAAAATATAGTAAAAGCAAATTATTAAAAAAAAAGAGTAACTGTGGAGTTTTTGCTGGCTCTTCTCCTTATGAAACGACCAATTGGAACCGCGCACCTAGCTTCTGACGTTTCACGTTTCATAGGTGCCCATGTAGGTTTATGTGAAATAAAATATTTTGAAATTAGAATTTGGAAATGAAGCCAATGATATAGCTGTCCAGGTGGCTACATTCTGGTCGGTCATTTCAGTCAAATCGACGCGTAAATAATAAATAAGGCATAGGAAAGTAAAACAGTAGTTTATGATACTGACATTGCATAATGAGGGGTATTAAAATACGAGCGTGTGTTTAAATACTTTGTATCACACGAGTGTTTTTATACCTAGTTATGTGCAGTTTCATACACTACTTTACGTACTCTCATACATTGGGATTGAATCTACTAAATAAAAGATGAAAGTTAAAGATCAATAATAAAACAATCCCACGAAATTCAGTACAACTTCACGTATGAATGGCGCCTCTGTACCCAGCACATCACCGCGCATGCGCTACAGTGGTGCTGCTGCCCCCGCTAACCTTCCATTACAAAAGTTGATGGAAACTCCTTGGTAATATTAATTTGTAAAAAAAATTGCTCTACAATGCATTTGCTCGAAAAGAGCGTTTTCCAAGCAGTCAATTTGTGCGGAAAGTGTCACTTTTTTTCACTAGTGCTTTTTACTTTTCTGTTTTTTTTTAATTTTTGAGGCCGTCGTCAGCCCGTCTCGTCTCAGAGATTTTATTATTTCGGAATGATGATGATGACGATGGCGATTATTATGACAATGGTCAAAATCAAAAAGTCGAAGTCAAAGCCAAAGTCAAAGTCGAAGTCAAAGTCGAAGTCGAAGTCGAAGTCAAAAGTCCAAGTCATGAATTTAGTTTTTATCATTTATATACGTCGTGGTATGTTAGATGTTACACATCGCAGGCGACTGCCGTAAGGCTCGCTCGTTTTTTTTTTTTTTTCCTCGCACGATGCATAGTAAAACGTTGTATGATACACGTGCGTAAGATGATTTCCGCACTTATAGCATAAATGATTCTATTTTTAAATTTCGGTATTGTGTTTATAAAGTATGTCAATATAAACTCGTTTTGAAGTTTATATTTCGAATATTACGATAAGAGAGTAGATAAATATACATTCATAATACATAAACTCACACCTTCTTGCCACGGGGGTAGGCAGAAACTACATAACACCACGACCTACTACGATCCTTTCATACTCGTTTAGCTTCGCTTACTTACGTTCAAACATCTGGTCATACACGCACGCCGTTTACAAGTACTACGTACACACGGCTACACATCAAGCTATACATTTCCAGTATAAGCTGACCTCGCATTGTACGGAAATCCTAAACAATGCGAGATCAGCGTAAACTGGAAATGTATAGCTTGATGTGTAGCCGTATGTACCTGACTTTTCTGAAGAACATCACCAATAAGGTCACTATTATGTCCTTTTAGCGCGTGTTCCCATTCAAATCGGCATTGTAAATACCTTAAATCATAACGCGGCCCCGGCACACAGGCAACGGAAGGAACACGGGTGGGTTTTAGTCAGTAAAAGTCTGACACACCCTCTCGCTCTGCCCTGAGCGGGAGAAGTCATTTGATGATATCCCACCCTCAAAAAAAAAAAAAAAAAAGCCTTTTCCCAACTTCGTTGGGGTCGGCTTCCAGTCTAACAGTATTTTACATGGAGCGACAGCCTATCTGGCCTCCACAACCCAGTTACTGGGTATCACGATACCCCTTGGTAAGAATGGTTGTCAGACTTTCGGTATTTCGACGACCCGTAATGACTGTCAAAGATCCACGAATGACAGCCGGGACTAACGGCTTAACGTGCTTTCCGAGGCACGGAGGGGGGTCGCCCATCCACGGACTAGCTTAACCTGATCGATGGACCCGTGCGGCTGTTATTACTTAGACACTTTAATAAAATAAAAAATATTCCTGGTTTAATACAAAAGTTTTCACTACCTACAAATCCACTTTACCTAACTGAATTACTACAAAATATAGTATTTAATAACCTGTTTATATTTATCAAAACATGTATATCGTAGTAGGTCATTTTATTCATTTTTTTTACCGGATAAATTAGTTACCCTTTACCTACAATATATTTAAGGAAGGAAAGCATCTAGATTATTATTTTTATAATAAACACAACATACGCACGGCCTTGTACGATATTTTGCTATTAAAAGTATTATCGCCACGCATGAATATCACAAACTGATCAGATTGTGGTAAGTTGTGTAAGCACCTACAGGAAAACAGTTTTTTTTTACTATAAAACCACAATACAGGAAGCATAAATAATTAGCCTAAAATGTTCCCACTGCTGGGACCCAGGCCTCCTCTCGGTGATAGAGAGCGGGCCGTAATCTACCAGTCTATCACGCGGGCCCAGTGCGGATTGGTGGATGTCACATGTCTTCGAATTTTTGGTTCTAGGACATGCCGGTTCCCTCACGATGTTTTCCTTCACCGTTTTGATAGCAGTGGTGATGGAATAATTTATACAACGTAAAGTGCCTGTTTGGTGCAACCTACCACTCGTCTTACTCAGTATACGAGAAGAAATTAGCTAAATAATTAACTCTCACGATTGGCGATAGGTGCTGCCAAGGTGCGATAATGTCGAGCAATTTTCAAACAAATTCCTTCCCCATACAGCGGTCGCATATCAGCTTTTCCAACTGTCATTTTAATTCAAAATGTTGATAATGACGTTGTCGTAAATATAATATGATGCAGGCAAAATTTAAGCTTAAGAGCTTAGTACCTCAGCTCAAATTCACTTTTTATCTCGCACGTATCATACTGCCCGCGGCCTAAGTGAGCTCGCGTCTCCAAGACGCCAATATAGTTTAGGTACTTAATTTGTTTTTACGGCGAAAATTATGGTAATAAAAAATAAACATAGTAACATCTGCATAAAGTTAGGTCAGTTATTATTATTATGCGAAGTTTCATGATCTAATTTGCAGTATTTTTTTATACAAGTGGTTTATTATTCGGTTTTGGGGGTTTCGTTTTTTGACTTCCACAACTCAACTGGGTGACACGATACTCCTTGGTACCACTGCTTGTCAGACTTTTGGGCTTCTGACTACCCGTAAAGACTGTCAAAGATATACGAATGACAGCCGGAACTAACTTGCCGAGCTTGCCGAGGCACATCTCTGTGCCTCGGTCTCGTTAATGGACGGTCACCCATCCACGAACCGACTGTGGCAAGTGTGGCTTTTATTACTTAGCCAAGAGCCCTCCGTAGCTATTCTTATACCTACATTTATAGCTCTTGCCTATTCGAGAGAAGAAATATAAAGGACAAAATGGCCTTTTTTTTTTGAGGGTGGAAATTATCAAATAACTTCTCCCGCTCTGGTTGGAGCGGGAGGGCGTGTCAGACTTTTACTGACTAAAACCCACCCGTGTTCCTTCCGTTACCTGTGTGCCGGGGCCGCGATATCCCTTTCGGACAAACTCGCAACCCTGGCAGACATTGGCCCTTACGGACCCCGTCAGTTGGTGCTGACATCTCTTTGAGGTTCGCGTGGAACACAACGCGCCGTCGACCCGGGCCTGGTCATAATCGGACGGCGAGCTAACCATTGAGGACAAAATGCCCTACGTTGGCTGAAAAAATCCTTTAAAACATAGGGACAAGTTCTCCTCATACTAAACATAATACTACTGCAGAACTCATAGTAAAAACCAGCTGTCCAATACGTTTAATTACATGATTCATCAAAATTGCCTATTTTAGAATGCTGTAGGTAGCCAAGCGGGTGGTTCTGGCAATTTCCTTATCCCCCCCATTCATTAATATTGTGGTTTTGGTGATGTTAATGAAACAGAAATACATACCTACTCTAGCAATGCTATTGATATATGTCAAATTGGACACATTTCCTCTTGGACATAATGTATCGACGGTTATTTTACCTTCACGCGTAGCATGACAACCATAGAAACGGGTTTTGTCGACGGAAGAATAGACAAAATGACAGATAAACAATCACAATCCGTAATTTTGTCTATTCTTCCGTGGACAAAACCCGTTTCTATTGTGGTAATGCTAAGCTTGCTGGTAGAAAGTGGTTTACGCTTTGCTTTTATAGAGAAAACGTTGAAATGCCGCCTTTGGCTACAATTTATTTAGCCATCACACCCTTACAGCCGGACTAAGTATTAGTTACTTAACCCTTTCCCTGTCCCATGAACCACATAATTATGGTTCAGGCTCAGACCAAGACTTAGCACTGTCAACAGTGACGTGAGGCCGGTTTCGTTAACATGTGTGCACTTAGTGAGGTGTAGTTTGATGTAAAATGTGTGCGTGTGAGCGTGTATGCACAGAGCCGAGATGTAGTATTGGCATGCTTCACTGTATTGTTCGCAGCGCTATGTCTTGTTTTTTTTTATTTTCTGAGGGTTCAGGTTGATTATTTAACTATTGTGTCTACTTTGTGGACCGTGAAAGTGTTAATATATGATTCCAAAAATATACAAGATGTTATAGCAATAGTTGAAAACCTATTAAAAGATCATTTGTACTCATCATTACGAACATTTTTACTTGGGATCAACATCGAAATATCAACAAAAAAAAAAAAAACTGCTGCTCCATACATTTATGTTTGGATCAATTAAGTATTTAAATTAAGAACAACAACTGAAATGTTCTTCAAGAAAAGGCCAATTACAATGTCGAGTTGTTTTATCCCAACAGACGTTACGCATCAGCCATCTTCCAGCTCAAACCAATTTTAGGAGAATTTCCCAAAAATATTAAAATACCAATATTTTCTTTAAAAAAATTACTAACCTAATTATTATTCTAGATTATAGCGGAAAGGTGCTACGATATCACTTATTACGTTAGTCGGGTTTCCCCTAAGCACGTTACCCACGGGAGTCGAGGCCGCGATAAAAGCGGGCAGGAAGGTTGCGGTTCTGTATCGGGTCCTTATTTCCGTGTTTAATCTAAGTTAGTGATAAAGACCCACTAATTGGGTGTTTTGAACCTTTGTATAAATATAATAGTTCATTAAAAGAACTGTGAGCCGTGTTATGGGTTCCCCAGTCGTTGCTATGGGCTTTGAGGAAAAATTAGCGTTGTTTGTCATTAAAGGGACAACGGTATTGTATAATGAAGTTATTTTCATTCTTGTGTTGTTACTATCGTTATATGACAGTTTCCTTGTAATTGCAGGTATCTATAATTAATAATTACTCATCCTAGTGTTTCCTGGGCTTATGAGTTTTGCTGAGAGCCGCTACCTGCTACGGCTCGGTCTTTTCCCTTTCGTTTGGTTAGTGACTAACCTTCTCACTTACGGTATGTCTGTAAGTGAGACAGAGAAAGAAGCGCCCGTAACGACGGCCGTATCTACGGATTTCGCTTAGGGAGTAGGTCCCCTGGTGTCAGAGTTTTAAAGCCGCCCATGGGCCTCTGACTTGACTTCAGACGCCGTCGAGAAATATCTCTCAGGTATGCCGGTTTCCTAACGATGTTACGACTCGGTTTTATACGGTCACTAACCGAATCTTTACTGTATTTCTGCTGTCTGTTTTTACGGTTCGAACACCACGTTTATGATCAACGTAGACAATGGCATCAATCAGTACTTGGCAGACGGAATTGTGGTCATTAGTATGCTAAAGGCTAGCTAGCATACTGACATAATTGCTACAATATTATAGAAAAATTTAAGAATTTCTTTATCGAAAGTTGTAACTACCAGAACGTTAAATAGAAATTGGAGAAACATTTCTTTGCCGAAAATCGTACGGATTTCGTACCAAGGAAAAAAATCGTAAGAAATATTGTTTCTACACAAAATACGAATATTTATTTCGTATAAGAATGACCTTGAGAGTAGGTACCCCTTTTATTAACATTCCACCCCAAATCTAATATGGCGGACTCCAGATCTGTGTTACGAAAATAAAACAATACATATTCATTTGTGACACGTTCAAAAATAACAATATTTTGTTATAATTAGCTGTTTTATTGCAAGTAACGGTGAGGATAAGATTTGCTTTTATTTAGCAATTGATGTGTCATTGGGTTATTTGTTTATATATGGGTAAAGTTATGTAAGTTTTAATTATAATGGTCAGTATCGTCCGTTGTCGAAACAAAATAAAGTGGGTATTATGCAGCTGGTTTAAATAAGTATGGGTTTTTCTGTGTATTTCATAAATAAGTAAGTACCCAGTTAGGGAAGTTGATCAGTATTATCAATATTAATTTCACTTTTTTTATTTTGTGTTACACAAACTGTGTCCAAATAAACATTATTGTTTCTTTCTTTATCCCTTTACAGCCGTCGACAAAATCAACTTCCCGTACCTATTTGAAGTTTGCGTTTTGACCATACCGCACTAGCGCAGTCGGTAATTAATTACGTTTTGGGAAGCACTTTACCTTTGACGCTTTTGAGAGGTTCCTGTTCTGCAGGGGTAACCTTATTGTTTATAGACACTTTCCCGAATAAATAAAATGTAATAATTAAATAACTAATGTTTATTAAAATGTAATGTATACGTATTGTAATAATTAGAATCAATATTATATCATGTAATTTAATCATTTGATTTGAAACATTTGCAGTGCCCTTACAGGGTGCATGTTTTAACACTGTTTCACATGTTAGCAAATAAATAAATAAAATAAATTATTTGTTCTTCAGAAATGTCAGGTACGTAGTACTCGCAAGCAGCGTGCGTGCGTGTTTGACCAGATGTAACGTTAACGAAGCAAAAAGAATACTCTTTTTGCTTCACAAAGATTTGTTCTTTTTTTAAGAACACATAATGCCACCTGCGACGGAAGTGGCGTTCTGTAGTTTCTGTCTACCCCCATTGGAAGGAGGCGTGAGTTTATGTATGTGTATGTATAAATTATAAATACGGATCGTGACAAAATTTTTTTTTTAGACTTTCTTTGAGATTATAAAAAAATATTGGACACGTTTTTTTTTTTTTACGTATTATAAAGATTACGGCAATACATTGAGGTAAAATGTGCCATGACGTCACGAGTATGTAGATTTTATACATACTAGTGACGTATCGACCCCCACTCCCCAACATAAAATGCGTTTTATCTAAGTAATTTTTTATTAATAAGATAAAGTAAAAAATACGTGTCTAATATTTATTTATTATCTGACTGATGGACTAATTAGAATTTCATTTTTTTTACCGAGGCATCATCCCTATAGCCGTTGTAGATTCATCGAAAACATTGAAAATGTCATGTTAATAAATCGTTAGGTAGAGGATAAAATTGAAAAGTCGGTAGGTTTACCTACCTACTCTTTCTGCTAGGTCGATATCGCCTAGGAAAAACATCAGCTGCAATCAATTAGAATATATAATCAATTAAATATAAAACCGAGTCTTAAATAAAACAGCAGGGTTGACAACATTTGTTTGAATAAAAAACAAATACTTTGGCGCTTGTTGACATCCGGATTAAGACAAAAAAATCTAGCATGAGAATGTAGTCGAAAAACAATACGACGCAAATAATGTTCTTCACTAGGTATTGGCCATCACTTTGCTGTGCTAATTTTATGCGTAAACGAATCTGATAGGTAATCAAAAATATATAAAAAAACATCAAATCATCAAAAAAATCATGAAGCAAACAATATTATTATTAAGGGCGTATAAACTGAAAGTGGGCAACGTCGCAAATAGCTATCAAATATTTCGCTGTTTTGATGAATTTGTCAATATTACTGTATGGAAATAAGAAATATGGCTAATTAGTGAACTAAAATATTGATTATGAAATGCAATAATTAATATCGTTAGCCACATTTTTTATTTCCACACAGTAATATTGCTAAATTAATCAAAACAGTGAAATATTTGACATCTATTTGCGACGTTGCCCACCTTCAGAATAAACGCTCTTAAAATCATTAAAAAAAAAATGCTAGAAGGCAGTTCAGTAGGTACCAGAAAAAGGATATAGTTAGATAGTTCGTCTAATTTCAATAAAGTTTTTTTTTTCGGAACGTCAACATCTTTAGTAAGTATTTTGAATGAAGAACCTGACTTAACCTGGTTTGTTTGGTTAAAACAAATAGTCTTGCGGATTCAATAAAGAATAAACTGTATATTCGTCTCGGCCAGGACCTCGCGAAGGAAATCATGGTACCATTATCGATTCTCAGCAACATTTCTTAAAACAATAAACAAACACACCTGCAATAATACAACACACACAAAAACAAGTAGGTAGGTACAAAAAAAAGCAACAAGTACAGAATTTTAAATGGCAACACTGCGATCAAAACACGCCGATTGCAGGTAGGCCAACGACCTAGGTATTGAGTAAGACAAATATAATATATGCTGTACATGTCCTGTCTTCGGCAAACAAGTCCGAATTTTTGGAATACCACGCGAACTGGTATTTCGACTTTGAAAGCACTAAAAAACGCGGGCAAGTGTGAGTTGGGAGATTAATGATTATATTCCTTATATGGACCTATATCATAAAACATTATGGTGTCTCGTCGATCAACATCACAAATCTCGGATTTTGAGAGATAGTTGAGAAAGAGGACGAAAACAGAACTAACTTTAGTGCAAATCCAGCCCATAATCTTATAATATACCCTAAAATTGTCCGACAATCATAATAATTGAATTAAAGAAAAGAAAGAAAGAAAAAAAAATTGGGACAGGAAATAACAAAAAAAAAGGACTTAGGCATTGGTCCTATAGTCCTACTACAGTTTCTAATACCCGCGGTACCCTAAAGTATCGAAAATCGCGAAATGAGAACCGGAACGTATTAAATTAATGGCGTGTGGAATAATCCGACGGTGAACGTTGATATGACGACTCATTTATTGGAAGTCATTTTCTATAAATATGATTATTATTATTATAAGTACTGGGTCACCACTGTGGGATTAGCGGACTTCCAGCACGCTTACCATGACCACAATAGAAATGGGTTTTGTCGACGGAAGAATAGACAAAATGGCAAATAAACAATAAGAATCTGTCATTTTGTCTATTCTTCCGTCGACAAAACCCGTTTCTATGATTGTCATGCTACGCGTGCAGGTATTGATGATAGTGTTGTGTCACACCTTAAACCTCTCACCTTGTCAATAGAATGAGCAAGGCAGGGAGAGAAAGTATATAAGTAGGTACCTAAATTACCGCATTTGGTGAGCAAACTGTTGTGTAAATGTTTTACTAGAACTCCAAGTCGAACTGATAGGTAGTTTCTTCTTAACCAGCTATCTAATTACATAACATATTTTCTTAAACAATTACGACTAATCTGTTTCATTTTCACTGTTCAACAACGTTCATTGCATTATTTAAGTTGTTGAGCAGATTTTCTTTTCGAACTTATGAATCAATGGATCTGTTTCAATACGATTCAGATTCTGATTGATCGTGTATTACGCAATAAGGGTACAGAAAGTAAGTGTAACAGTTCCATTTACACGCCAATTTATCCTCGATCCTCGATCCTAGGCTACTCTCATCCAACTGCTGCAGATCGTCAAATGTCGGTTCTTCCGAGAGCATTGGATGTTGGATGCGCGTGGATTTATAGCCCACTCCCTCTCAAAGACACGAGGCCTGCGTCCCAGCAGTGGGAATATTATAGGCTAATTATGCTATCTAGCATTGGCTTGCTACACCTTTTTTTTTTTGAGGATGGGAAATCATCAAATGACTTCTCCCGCTCTGGGCAGAGCGAGAGGGTGTGTCAGACTTTTACTGACTAAAACCCACCCGTGTTCCTTCCGTTGCCTGTGTGCCGGGGCCGCGTTATCCCTTTCGGACAAACCCGCAACCCCAGCAGGCATTGGTCTTTCGACCCCGTCGGTTGGTGCTGACATCTCTTTGAGGCGCGCGTGGAACACAACGCGCCGTCGACACGGGCCTGGTCCTTATCGGACGGCGAGCTGCCCATTGCTCACCGTCCGCAAGCCCGCGCCTACGGTGGCCGGAAGTCGGCTCTCGACTCCCGACGCCCGGGGCGTCTCCTGCGGCGACTAGGGCCGCGAGGGCGTGCAGCTTGCATCTCCCTCGCGCGCTCCGCCTCCTCCTTCGCGAACATAACTGCTTCGCAGAAGGAGGTGACGGCCTCCCATGCACTCTCGCTCCGAACCATGGCCTGAACCAGGGCCGGACGCGAGAGATCGCCGCCGCCGATCGCCTCCGTGAGGACACGGCGGTGCTCCGCCCAAGCCGGGCAGACCTCCACCGTATGCTCCACCGTGTCCTCCGGGCGATCCACACAGTGGTGACACCCGGGCGTTTCCTCCCGCCTTACTCGGAACAGGAACCTCCCGAAGCAACCGTGTCCGGCGAGGACCTGCGTCAGGCGGAAGGTGAGGACGCCATGGCGCCTCTCAAGCCACTCCTCAAAGAGGGGACTTATCGCCGCAATTGTGGCGTGCCCAGGCTTGCTACACCTAAGCTGATGATAATCATAACTTGTACCTACGATAAACGGTCTTCCATAAAATTTGTTTCCATTAGCGGGCGATTTCTAACAAAGTCCAGGAAGACATTAGACCTAACATATGAACACTAGGATGTAAAACCTCTGTTAGTTATTTAAAGAAAATTTGATGCTTAAAACTGTTCCTATACTAAAGGTTGATTAAAATGACTCATTGCCTTTCTTCCCATTGTGTGAAGACTGTAAAGTTATTGATGTAAGCAATCAATTACATCACCGTTACGGCAGATTCACGACTTCGGTCTTAGCGGCGAGCGGCGCGGCAGGCGGGGCGGCGGCGGCAAGCGGTGCGTTTTACACGCCATGTACCCTCAGTAGCGGCTAGCGGCAGCGGCCGAGTTGGACGTATTTAGGTAGTCAGAACGTGCTCAAAATTATCCCTTCTGTGTTTAGAAAACAGTATATTTTTAAAACAAGATATTCTTAATATGAGAGAAGGAGTGCACGAACTGAATAAAGATCGACATTTAAATGGCAATTTTTTTGTTTATAAGTTCGCCGCCGAGTCCGTCACACCCCCTTCTGATCAGAAGGTCTAAGTGGCAAAACGTCCAACATCGCGAAACGTCTAATGAGCAGTAAGTCTAATTAGCAAAATGTCCATGTAGCAAAACGTCCAACTATCAGATGGTCTGTATAGCAGAACGTCTATTTAGCAAAAAGTCATTTTTAAAATGTGTACACTCAAGAAAGAAAGTAAAAGTCATTTGTAAATTACATGAAATTTATTTATTTCCGCGCCGCTCTGTTTCGTGGCGTCGCACTTATTCGCTTGTACTTTTGATCTCGCTCCCCGCACCGCGCGCCGCTGCAGCGATTCGCTCCGACAAAACCGCGCGCGTTTTCGTTATGAGCGGCGACTCGTGGCGTGCTACAAACATTTTCATACTTTTGTTCTTACCGCTCGCCGCCCCGCGCTTAGCCGCCGCTCACCGCGGCAAGGTCGTAAATGAGGCCTTAGGAGAATAATGATAAACCTGGGAACGCTCGTCTTTAGCTGCCAAATGATAATTTTACACGAGATTTTGTTTTCCTTGAACACAACATTACTTGTATACCGTAAGAGAACTGCGATAAGGTTAAAAATGGAATGGGTTTTCAAAGATAGACAAGCAAATATTATCCTTGTTATTTTAAAGACATTCTAAATAGGAAAGTTTCGGTTTCACAATGCATTGTTGGCTTTTCAAAATGGCGACTAATTGTTGCCTATTCGTTATTTTACGACGGACTTGGGGACAAACGATTTGGAAATATTTCTTTACTTAGCTTTTTGTCTCATGTTATTGTGAAGAACAGTGTATGTCTGACATACGCTTTCTTTTGTTGATAAATTATGTTTAAATGGTTTTACCGTTTTCTGGTAATCGCAGTTTTGTTTGAATTAATAGACCTAGTCACAGTATAATCAAGTAACAGTATTACGTGTTCATAGAAAACATGCAAAACAACGCGATTCGAAATCTCAGTGTATACACTCTCTATTGGTACGCAACAGTCTCGAGTGCGCGGCACGCACGGACGCGGAAAGTTTATGTATCAAAGCCGCCGAATTATGTCAAGGTCACTGTCGAGACGTAATACTGTCATTTTATTATACTGTGGCCTAGTAGACTTCGGCGACGTCGTAAAAAGATGCCCATCCAGAGATAAATATCACCCGTCTAGTCCATTGCCTACCCAAGGATACATATCCGGTATAGCTCGCAAATCCTTCCATATCCTGAGGGCACATCTACCTTACCATTACCGCACCACCCGGTTTACCTCCTGATATACAATGGCCTCTGTGGCACCATGAAGCATGAGGCTCCATGGGCTAGTGCAAATCTTGGGGTTCATTCGATTTATAGTCTGGTTGAACCACTCTGGGATCAGTGCATTTCATTCATTCATTCATCCATTCACTGTGGCCTAGTAGACCATTTTTAACCCACGACGCAAAAAGGGGTGATAAAAGTTTGGCCGCTATGTGTGTCTGTCTGTGGCACCGTAGCTCTTAAACGGGTAAACTGATTTGAATGCGTTTTTTTTATTTGAAAGCAGTTTTTATAGCTATGGTTCTTAGACATGTTTTATCAAAATCGTTTCAGCCGTTGAAGATTATCAGCTCTTTTCTAGTTGATGAATGGATGTGAGGTGAGTGTCTTCCACAGGTCTGATCGATTTGAAATTCCAACCCCCTTACAAGGTAGCTTTCGAAAAAATAATATATGATTATGATCTTAATTATTTATCTAGATAATTGTTTGAGCCAAGTTTCTTAGTTAATTAGGTATGTTTATTTTATAAAGTGCGTATTATTCGAGCAGAATAAACCATTTTTCTTTCTTGTTTCTTAACTCGAAATTCTCATTATAAAACATGAACCCGTAAATGTTAACAGAGCTTAGGTCTATCAATGATCACTACGATAAACGGTCATGATAAGTTATTACCAGAAGGGATACAGATGCCCTAACCCTTAACATAAGGTACTTATTTCGAATCATGGGGCCTTATAGACCAATGAGCCCGCGTAGGGTGTTACAAATGTGCCGCGTACCCTTTAAACGAAATCAAAATGGGTGTTTTTTTTACAGACATACCTACATGTCAGCAACTCAAACTCAAACTCAAAGCATTTATTTCAAATAAACCAATTACAGGTCCTTTTGACTTGTTAAGGGGTCGGTCAGTCAGAAAGATGAAGCTAGTTGCCCATTCCAAAGTTTAGTAGGTACCTATGGAGAAGAACGGGCAAGAAACTCCACGGACACTATTAAATCAAAATATTGGTTACATCACTCATGTTGCAATTATACATGTACAAAGACAATTTAGAAAGACGTGCACGTTAAAAGCGTCCATAATAAAAAGATAAAAACAATTCAAAAATTCAAATAAATAAAAATAAGCCATAGCAGCTAAGAGATGACCAGTCCCTACTGACGGCGCTCGTTCACGAGCATGACGCATGGATCAGCACCATTCAGCTCAACCATTTGAAGGGAACTTAGCAACCGTTTCCTGACCACTGTGTCTTAATTAAAGCTATGAATGGCGTTCCTAACAACCGTGATTAAGAAAGTATGTACTTTAAAATTATATCAACTCCATAATAATCATGTAACCTGTCTGCATATCATCTGTCCAAATACACCAGCGTAAATTCCATGCAAAGAGTAACAAAAACACCTTATTTTTTAGAAATAATAAAAACATTCCTACCGGTCATTCAAGTTATAAGAACCGTTATCCTGTTGTGCGATCAAATTAAACAGACGTACAACCTAAACAAACCACACACAACAGCTGAACTTTTCAAATTGTCCGGTTTATAACATACTCCTTATTCCTAGAGCCTGCTTTCAATTCTAATTTAAACATAGAATGAAGACAATTTAATTTGGCCGTGTTATTTGTAGGTGCGTTCCAAATGACGTCAGGAGGCGCATTCCATTCGACGAGGAAAATGTACGCAGCGAATTCGCGGAACGCACCGTTGCACTATTTATACGTTGACAATTTTGTTTTGCTATCACGTTTAACACAAAGCCTTATAAACTGGCCCTTATTTGCTTATAGGTAAGAGTGTTCAAAGCCTAATGTTTTAATTTTCCGAGTGTTTGCTAAGTTTGCAGTTTGCGGACTTTACGCGGGAAAACGTTTCGATTCTGACGTCGATGAGTCAACAATCGAATCTTTATTTTGAACGCATTCGTGACTTGAGTTTCAAACCGCGGCTAAGCGATGAAAATGTGAAGATATATTGACCTTTCTGGTGGATAGGTTTATTGCGAAGACGGGGTCAGTTTACAATGGAAGAAGGGGACGAATTCTTTGACTAATGTTTGATGACTTAGCAAGAAATTGGCACCATTCACGATGTATACGTATGCCTTCTAATCTAATTTTAATGTTATCACAAACTGTTCCCTTTTACTGCAAAATCAGATCCTTCTAGAGATCCGTTCCGAAAACTATATAATTATACGTGGTTTTATGTCACAAAATTCCCATTAACATACACTGGTTTTCCGATTGTTTTCCTCAGAATCGATGCCTATTATTAAGTCATTCGATCCTACCCGGATAGACTGCAGTTCTAGATGTACGATTCGTAGAATGTACCTTGGATGTGGACGGGTGGGTCCTTATGCGTTCTTCCTTCCGTTGTCGGCTTCCTTGCATAATATTTAGTATATATTTAGACCACACGCGATTGCACCCGAGGGTAAACCGGTAAATAAGGACATCGGTGATAAAATACAGAGATGTCTAGAAGAACGATATTTGGCAGAAGACTGGTTTATTTTAACCGGTTTTTGGGTTTTAGATATAAATTACATGTGGTAGGTAAGGCGGTTTTGCAAAAAAAAGGAAAATAAAAGAAAAGCGGACGCGTGTCGAAGTGTGGCATGGATATTAGAGATTTATGCGATGCTACTTTAGTAGAACTATTTCTATGAAAACAGTTCTACCTGAACCGTGTCTCACCGTCGCGTCGCGCCTGTCTGAGCCTTTAGGTTTATTGAAATAATTATGACGAAATACTAATCAAACTTTTGAATGTGATAACTGGGTACGAAACAGGGGGTATCGTGCTACCCCGTAACTGGGTTGTGGAGGTCAGATAGGCAGTCATTCGATGTAGAATACTGGTATTCAGCTGCATCCGGTTAGACTGGAAGCCGATGCCAACTTATAGTTGGAAAATGCTGGGCCGATTGATTGATTGAATTGGGTACAAAACAAGTAAGCTGTTTCGTAAGTTTTCACTGTTAAATTACCGAACCATGTGTGATCAGATCACACACTTTTCGTGTAAGTACTTATTCCTTTTTTAGGGTTCCGTAGTAAACAAGGAACCCCTATAGTTTCGCCATGTCCGTCTGTCTGTCCGTCTGTCTACACACGCACACGACACGCACGACACGCACTTGGCAGATTCTTTGTTCTTTTATTTTTTTGAAAAAACTTCTTCACACTTAACTTTTATATTTCTAAAATTAATATTTGTAACATTGTTTTACCGTCAACTACAAATTTTTCGTAAGTAATAATGTAAAAAACCGACCAAGTGCGTGTCGGACCACGCACAATGAAGGGTTCCGCAGTTAGGATGAATTTATCCCAAGAAAAACTTAACATTGTTGTTGAAAAACGTGTTCTCTCACACGAAATGTATGGGAGATCATGTTTTAAACTGCAAATTTAAGTTGGTTGATTATTTCTCGTTAACCTGTACAGCTTACTTAGCTCTCATAGGTTTCCTTTTAATTTCGTCATATATACTACTGCTGTTTAAAATTTTTTCACAAGTCCAAGTACAACCATTTAGCTAGAAGGAGGGGAACACACTTGACTCTAACAAAAAAAATCATTTAAAAGCTTAATATTTCGCAAACGGATCCCTGAATCCAAAAACGGTTTCGACAAACCCAATATTTTTAAAGACCTTTCTATCGATACCCCACAACATGGGGTAGATGAGGAAAAAAAAAACATCCCCACTTTACGGGGAGGTACCATAAAAAAAATATTTTTCTTGATTTTATTTTACCACTTTGTCGGCATAATTAATATGTATACATAATATGTATACATATTAATCATGCGATAATTTGACATATTATGCCAAATTACAGCTTTCTAGTACTAACCGTCTCTGAGCTAAGCCGCGGACAGACAGACGGACATGGCGAAACTATAAGGGTTCCTTATTTACTACAGAACCCTAAAAACAGAGAGGAAAAAATTAGGGCAATTTATTTTATGTAAGTTTTCTGTGCCTCCGGGCAATTTAACGTCTAACCATAATTTAGTCTGCCATATTTCTAGCCTTTACTCAACTACGCTTTACTTTATTTTGAGGTCTTCTTCTGGTCCAGATGTTGTCTGAATGCCTTTATAAAAAATAAAAATAAATTATAGCCTATGGTACTCAGTGATAATATAGCATACTACTGCTGAAAGAATAAATCGGTCCCTGTGACTTTTACAGAAATATTATGCAAAATAATTATTATGAAATATTAATATATTTTACAGTTAAGTAGCCACACGGCAACATATCAAGCTATACATTTGCAGTATAAGCTGACCTCTCATTGTACAGAAGCCCTATATAACGCGACATCAGCTTATACTGGATATGTATAACTTGTTTGTGAACTCTTAGCCGTGTGTACCTGTACCTATACCATGTCACATGAAGAAACCAATACTGAAGTCAGTGTTTCCAAAGTATTCAAGCATTATTTTCCGACTTAATACCTACAATTTTCTCCTATTAACTTCAAGTTAGTAGGTACCTATGAATTTTACCACAACTTAAAAACTTTCAAAGCAAATTAAGCGATAAAACGGTTACAAAACCTTAGCAGACTAACAATTTACCCAATCATTGGAAGTAATAATACTTCTAATGATTTTTTCCTCATCGGAGACAAAAAATTGCTATATCGGAAACCGGTTTTGAGAGGGATGTGCAACTTTTTTACCATGAAGCTATGGTTCGATGGCCGGTAGAGACTGGCAGGAATGTCCGGTGTCGGGCCGGCCGGAAGTGACGGGTCGGTAGCAAAGGTCAATTTTTGCCTTTTTGATTCTTTTGGCGAATAAGGGAATTGTGTTGGTTGATGTTTGGGTAGGGTTATGGTCTTGTTTTGTTGTGTTGAGTATTTGATTGTTAAATAAAAGTAAAGCCCTTTTCTTCTTTATAGGTTTTATGAAACGGCACCATTTCAGTATTTTTTCTTTTTATAAATGCTAAATGGCCGGACCCAAGCACCTGCATTTAAAAAAAAAATCCGGCGATAACTTCAAGCGTTCCCCAAACTCGCACTATCGTTTGTCGAAGGATATACTTACGTATAACATTACTTACGTGATATAAAGTTTCAGTAAAGTGATCGCGAAGTTTCTGGAAAATATTCCTACAGACGACCCTCTTATAACACTATATATTTTGCATCGGAACAAGCACCTTCATAAACCCACGACCACACAAGCGCTCCACGCGTCATACTTAGCACCATAAATCGCAAAGATTTATACCACCCACCACCACCCGCGAATACCACAAGCAAAACGTTTCCCACTTATTACTTAACATATTTTATGCAAATCGAAACAGTATTATCAACCAGTAACGTCTACAGGAACAGAAACTATTCCTATTACCATAATTCACCATATTATTCGTAAAACCGGTTCTTGTACGGTTTTCCCCAGTAGTATGCAAAACACCCTGTGTATGCAACTTATCAGGAAATGTAGATACACGGAATTGACGGACAGTGTCATAATTGTATTGATTATGCAGTTGTTGAGTTAAAATCGTGATGCAGTATGTTATCGGGACTTTATCTCGGTGTATACAGAGAATCAGGTTATTTATAGACTTATGCTAAGGTAGCAAACTATGCTAATTCTATTCATACTGTACCACATGTAAAGGAACGGTATAAACTACATAAGTACCTAACGTCAAGTTATAAGATTAACTAGTTTCAAATGGTATTAGTTTTGATTCTTGAAGTAAATACAATTCATAGGTAAAATTCTTAAAATCAGAACAAATACTACGAACACCGTTATTCCATAGATTACACTGTGAGCTTCGATCATTTTTACTTTTTCACCCCTTTACAGCCACAATTCTACGGTTCCACATGAAAGAGCGTAAAGAACAGCATTCCAGCCGCATAAAACCTTGTTTTACAATATCACAAATATTCAAAACGATCTCTATAAACTCTCTCGGTTCCAAAGCTAATATTTTTCTCGGGAGCACCCCGTATAATGTTATGATTTCCACACAAAATTGTTAGTACACCCTGTATGCCGCGTTCGTGTTTGGAACTCCATGTTATAAAAGGCGGATAGACGAACTTTCTTAAAAAAATATACGCACTTGAAATTCGGGGAAAATTTGTGTTTGAGTAGATTATTTGAATATATTGTCGAACTGTGAAATTACGATGATGTCTGTAATGGCAGTTGTTTATGTTATCGGTATCTTTCACCCCTCAGTGAAGAGGCGTGGTGTTCGTATTTTGCAATAGATTAGTTTAAAGGAATCTAAACTGGAATGCTAAAACCGCTATTATGTATACTTACGTACTTCATCATCATCTGCCAGCCTATGTCGACCCCGACAATCTACCCGGATGCAGCTGAATACCAGTATTGTACATGTCGCGAAACTTGTCGATGCCCGAAAGTCTGACAACCGGCCTTACCAAGGGGTATCGTATTCCCCTTGGTAAGACTAGTCGTCAGACTTTCGGGCATCTGAACTTTCGGACGACAGCCTGGACCAACGGTTTAAACGTGCTTTCCGAGGCACGGAGGGGTTTCAATATGTAATGGATGGTGACCCATCCACTGACCAACCGTGGCAAGCATAGAAGTACAAAGATGAACCAGTCGAGGTAAAAGTGGGTATAATACCTAATATTAAAAAATGTCATCGGGGGAATTACTGCCATCATTAAATATTTCGCCAAACTGCATATTTTTCCATTTGAAGGACTCCCCAAGAAACTAGCTGCACTTCTTGGAAATCAAAAGCAAACCGAAAATAAAAAAAGTCAGTTTGGCCGAAACTGGTTATGGATTTTTAACCGACTTCCAAAAAGGAGGAGGTTTTATGTTCGTAGCGTATGTATGTTTTTTTTATGTATCTCCGTCAATTGTGTACCGATTTTGAAAATTATTTTTTGTTTGAAAGGGTATACTCTCAAATTGGTCCCATATAAATTGTATCAACTTTGCTTGGATACTTTTTTAGTTTGCTTCAATAATACTTATTTTTCCCTTAGTAGTCCCTTTTTCCCACTTAGTATATGTGGATGATATGATGATAACTTCCTGTCACTGTTATTTACATAACAGGTAGAATTTGAATTGTGTGGGGTAGGTACCACAACTAAAAAGTGAAAATTAAAACTAAAAAATAAACAAACTTTATACACATAAACAAAACAACCGACTTCAAAAAAAAACACTACAAAGTAAAAAATAACTTTAATTTCGGAAGTCAGTGGCAATTTTTTTTTTTGTAAAATGTTTTTTTTGTTAACAATATCTTATCCCTGCAATGGAAGTTATAACTCATTCAGTTTGAACCCTGACAAGCGCTTTACTTTGTGTAAATTATTTCATCACCACTGCTTTCAAAACGGTGAAGGAAAACATCGTGAGGAAACCGGAATGTCCGACAACCAAAAACTTCGAAGACATGTGACATCTACCAACACGCACTGGGCCCGCGTGGTGGATTACGGCCCACTTCCTCTCTGTGAGGAGGCCTGTGTCCCAGTAGTGGGAAAATTATAGGCTGGTTATGCAGTTGTCGATATATTTGCCTTATGTGCTAGCTAACTTGTAAATCCAGTTATGATTCTAATAGATAATGAAACAACATAACAGTTATAAAACTTTTTCAACGCGTTGTTTTATCTCGTGCGTGCGTCCAGACTTTCAGATACACGTGTCGGTGACGTCATTGAGAGGGCTGTGACGTCGTAGTGACGAGTTTTGAGAGGGGGGGTTCCAGCGTTTGAACGATAACATTCATTTGTTTGTTTGAACTTGAGCTCTTGTATGGATTGTTGAGCCCAGAAAGTTTATTTAAGTTGCGAAATGATAAAAAATCATATGGGTTTGCGTCATCGACAGGCTGTTTACAATTTATCTGTAGCAATGAGTATGTACGTATTATTTCATATTTTTTTAAGGTTTCACGGCAGTGCCCATGACTGCCTGTGTTTTTTTTTATAGGTCTGAACTCCTTGCACATAGGATACCTTTAAGATTCTATGTTCTATGTTATGGGGTTTGGTTTCCGCACTTAGTCCTTCAGTGGACCATTGTGCGTGTACCTTTAAGATTATGGAATTACCATACCTTTAAGATTATGGAATTAGGTAATTCCTTTGAGTTCACCTATTCTTCAATATTCCAAGGAAAGCGACATGGTCAAAGCCCGTAGTGGCGAAGGAAGGGTCAAGAGTTTGATTCAAATTAAATTGATTTCTTTTTTTTTTTGAAGTAGCTGTTTCCTTATATTCATGTTATTATTTAATCGTGCTTTTGTATTTTGTGTGCACCAAATAAACGATCTATCTATCTAAAGCATAAAATACAACAGACGACGTATATTTAGTAACCTAATCCGCTTAACTGTTCTAAAAGAGTCATAAAGAACCCTGTAAGAAATCGACACGTGTTTCACCTCTCAACAAGGCATCCTCAAGATGACGATTGACTTGTTGCGAAACCGGACACGACGTGTTGCCACGCCAAGCGCCGAACGCCATAGCAATTAAATAATTCATTAACTTGTGCTATAGAAATGAGCAACCGAAATTGCTTATAAATTGTTAAATAATAACATAACATCATGGCTGTAATCCCGGAAGAGTTAGGCAGAGTTGCACCTATAGTTCACCCACATTGCGTCAGTTATGTATAAGTCAAATCCAACAAGGGGCGAGCCATTGCCATCAACAGGGCACAAATCCAGAATAATCTGTTAATTATATTAAAATTCAAAAACCCCCGGCATAAACATTTCCTCATTTCTCTTTCCTACTCCATCACCAGATCCTGTTCATCATCTATCTAAAACCTTATCATTGAAACCATTCCAATGAGCCCAAACACGACACCTGTGCTGTAAGCTGTAAGGGAGATGGGTATTCTGCAAATTCCAGGTGATGCTGCAGCATCAGTTCGAGGTTCTTCTTCTAATATAATTGAAATAACAGAATACCAAATTTCAAATCGATCAGAACTGTGGATAACGCTCACATCCATTCATCAACTAGAAAAGAGCTGATAGTCTTCAAACGGCTGAACCGATTTTGATAAAACTTGTCTAAGAGCTGGACAACCTGCTTTCAAATGAAAAAAAAACCGCATTCAAATCGGTTCACCCGTTTAAGAGCTACGGTGCCACAGACAAACATAGCAGACAAACTTATAACACCACTCTTTCTGCAACGCGGTTAAAAATCAAATACAAAAGTAAATAGCAAGAAAATCTTCATGCACGTTGTGAAACCCATTTACAAAGTGCACACATCCAATTTGATTAGTATAAAAACTATTTACAAAAAAAAAACAATCGACTTCCAAAAAAAACACTACATAGTGAAAAATAACTTAAATTTCGGAAGTCGGTGTCTTTGGTTTTGTATTTTCGTTATTTGCCACCGACTTCCGAAACTTTTCTGGAAGTCGGTTGTTTTTTTTTTGTAAAGAAGTTTTTATTTTTCGCTTTTTAGTGGGTCAGTTTGTAATTTATCTAAGTTACAATAGCCTAATGTTGACTACTCATCACCTTTTACAAAATATTGCTTTTCCCGAAGCAGGGACGTTAATCGTTGAGGAGTTCTCCTGGTACTTCACCATCAGCTCCACCATATACATTGTGACTAGCATAAATAGCTTAGTATTCATATTAATGTAATCGAATCGCAACCCGTGAAATACTTATTATTGAGTAGTTCCGGTGGCCATCTGTGGTCTTCATCATCAGTTCCACTTCACCAAATAGCACCTTCCAAGAGCAACTGCACGTGTTATTATAAAACATACCCAAATCGCTATAGGTGTGCCTATAATATTTGAAGAGTTCCCTCGATTTCTCCAGGATCTCATCATCAGATCCTGACCTAATGACAATGGGACCATCTCGGAAGTATACCCTTTCAAACAAAAAAGAATTTTGCAAATCCGTTTATAAATGACGGAGTTATGCCCGAACATACATACATATATATATATATATATATGTAAACAATCGAATTGATAACCTCCTTTTAGAAGTCGGTTAAAAATGGTAAGTACTGCACAACCCACACACAAACAAAAATTCATTCGATTAACAAAATTAATGTTTACTCAAATTATCGCATCGTCAACATGGACATATAGATGTACATATAGGTAGTAAATAAATCAGTAGGTGGCTATGCAACTATACACCGGACGTACAGTATAGATATGTGTTGCAACATACCTGAGCATGTAAATAGGGATCGGTCAGTAGATCAAGTCCGTGCAATATCCAAAAATAAACTGACGCCCAAAGTAATAACCGCCGCACGGCTCGATCGTCAGTCCGTGGATGAGTCCCATCTTAACATACCGAGGTACCCCTCCATCCCTCGGAAAGTACGTTAACCTGTTGGTCCCGGCTATGAAGGGTGGGCACTTTGGGGGACTGTATTATGTAATTTTGACATTCGAAAAGTGCTGATTCTCAGCCTAATTTGAATAAATGACTTGAATTTTGTTATTATATATTCGACCGTCGGCGTCGTTACGGGAAGTCAGAAGCCCAAAAGTCTGACAACCAGTTTCGCCGAAGCTTTATATAAAAACCTCGCGTAATTTTCATGGAACTGTAAAACACGAAATTTCGTCGCGTATTTTTCGGCTCGTACGCTAAATAAAGAAAGAAAAAAAAGAAAAGAAAATGTATTTATTGAGACTCGCACAGGAAGTCACACATTAAACTAAAGACACACTAAACATAAATAAAAAATCAAATTAACATTAAAATTTAAAGAAGGAAGTCCTGTACGAGGCCAAAAGGCTCCTATCTCAACATGATGCTACGACATTAAAAAAAAAAACGCAGCGCTGGTATTCTGATAGGGCCTGCAGTGGTGTCACGGATGGATAGATACAGAATTAAATACGTATAATAAAAAATAAAAGGAACTAGGAGACGTAGCCATACACTATTGGAGCTTGTGTTTCTTTGGTGGGTCTGGACTGAAATGAGATGATAATTTCTGAATTCTATGAAATCCGTACATATGTCTCAGCGCCGCTGTTATTAATGTAGGCATGGCATGTGTTCAGGAAATGGACAGACTCAGTGCGTATTTTTGTGAAGTAAACTAATACTACTCGTATAGCGTACAGCCGAACCACTCAACAATATACCTCATCATCAGACAAGACTATGCAAAATACTACGATGACTTAACTAAATAAACGATATTGTCCGTCGAGTCGTTGAGCTCTGAGGCTGAGCTCTGTCTTCTGAGTTGAGCTGCACGATTACTGACAAATGCGTGCACTGACTTCACAGTTCCACTCAATCTGTGTGGTTCTTTCCTCAAAAGACCATTTCAGACACCAATCTACATGGTCTTCTCATGATCTAACCAAGATTATGTCTGAACTTTAAAGGAGACTGTGACCTGTGAGTTTGTTTCGGCCTTTCTTCTCAGAGTAGTAAGGTAGGAACCGCCGATCTTATCCAATTTTTACTGAAAATGAAATAAACCTTCTGTGTTCTTATATTTACATTATCTACATATGTACTGTCACTGGTGCAACTAGGGCAAAGTGTCAAGTGAAACCGAGTTTTTATCGATTATGTTGATTCTAGTATATGATTAATAAGTTCGCCAAGATCGATCGCTTTGAACATAAAGCGTTACTAAGAATGATGAAGTAATCGTTCAGGGAATTGAATATTGAAGAGGACGATCTGATTTGGTCAATCAATCTGCTTAGCCTTTTCCCAACTATATCGGTCGACTTCCACTTTACCCGGATGCAGATGACTACCAGTATTTCACATGGAGCGACTGCCTATCTGAACTGCACAACGCAGTTAATGGGTAACTCGATACCCCTTGGTAAGACTGGTTGTCAGACTTTCGGGCTTCTAACTACGCGTAACGACTGTCTAAGATCTACAGGACCAACGGCTTAACGTGCTTTCCGAGGCATGAAGGGGTCTCGATATGTAACGGATGGTCACCCATCCACGAACCGACCGCGGCAAGCGTAGCTTAACCTTCGATCCCCTCTTTTCCATCAGGTATTAGATTTATATTGTCAATTATCTCCTTCCTAGTTGAATTTCTCGTAATTCAAATAGTAAGGTTCCTTACATTCCTAAATTTAATTTAGAGTAAGTTTTTAATATAAAAAGTTATTTGTGAGATTTTAATTAATACCTACACATAAACAAAATAATCTGTACCACAGCTACCATCAACATTAAATTCCTTGTTTGTCCTTAAAAGCATACAAAAAAATAACAGTTTTAATTAAAGGAAATTCGCCATTGACGTCAAGACTCATAATCTTGCTAAAACATTTATATATAAAACGAAAAACAATTGTTTTTAACAGCAGTAACAATACTCATTAACACAATCAAACTACGGACGATTAGGTAAATGCACGACATAAACGTAAAAGGAAAACCAGTAAGGCATCAAAATACTTAAACGATGTACCTAACGTGCTAAAAAGCTTCATATTATGTTGCGTCAACATCATGAGTCTATAGCAAATCCACTGCTGAACAGACGCCTCTTCAATCGCCATTTGACTCGATCCTCGGCGGTTCTTATCCAGCTGGTACCAGCCACTCTGTGAAGATCGTCGGTCCTTCTAGCCTGAGGGTATTGGATGTTGGATGCTCGTTGTTTATCTCAAGAATTGACTAGCCATTACTGGACAGCCATTTAGTTTCAAAAAGAAGCCGAGCATTCGAACTTCAGGCGCCTTTTTGATTATTAAAGGGTACAGAAATCCCATGTTTCTGTACTAGATAATATAAATATTAAATCATCATAGTAAGTACTCGAAACGAAACCAAAATATAGTACCGACAACATATTATTCGAGTTTTCTTTCTCAAAATAAATTTTACTTTCGTTTTTACTAGGGTTGCCACTTGCCACTTTCGCAAAGAAGTGAGTAGAGCTTCTAATTCGAACTCGAAGCATTTACCTATTTCAATTAAATTACAGGCACTTTTGAATTGTCAGAGAGTTGGTCAGTTAGTGAGAAAGTTGAAGCTAGTTAGCTTTTAACGCAACCGATTAAATTGTAATGTTTGTGAATGCAATATAAAAGACAACTATTTATCCTTATTATGTCACTAATAGTCACTTGTAAAGCCATAATAAGTAACTACGTGTTCATCATAATAAGGTAATGCATAGAAGATGCTATAGTCAACCTAGCTACGAAGTCAATGAAACCACCAAAACCGCCTTGCTGGTCGTTTCTGCCTAACCTTTTTGCAACTATGTTGGGGTTGGCTTCTTGTCTAACCGGATGCAGCTGAATACCTCCACGTTACTACCTAAGTAACACAATACCACCAAGCAAACGTCATAACTTGTATTTATGCTCAACTAAATTCGCTACACACTGCTGAGTATGAGGTCCTGATTTCGATTCCCAGGCCGGGCAAAGTGTTATTTATTTATTTATTTATTTAAGGACAACCAACAAAGCATACACCAAAAATAAATGTTAAAATACCCATGTTACTTTTACATTTTGTAGTGTATCCTTAATTTAAGGCTGCCAAGGCATGATTTGAACATAGGAGTAGGAAATGCAGTTACAAAACAGTTACAAAACAAAACATATCTTTTTTACTAATTTAGATAGCTTTAAGTAAATCATAAAAACTACATGAATGAATGTGAATGAATGAATGAATGAAATAAACCTTTTGAAGTGTTGCCTAACATTCTTTTACCGGAGTTTGGGTTACCAGGTTTTCTTTTTGTAAGAATTTTGCCTTTTATAGGTTGGCAAGAGCTATACGATGATCCCTAGGTTAATCGGCTGAAAAACTAAGGTTTCCTGGGCAGCCGCTTTTCAAACTCCAGTTATGGTGCTCCATGGTATGTTGATGCTTTTCACTGCTGAGTTGATTGCTATGTTTTTCAGTTTTTTGTTATGCATGCTTGGTATTTTGTTTTGGAGGATTTTTTATTGAGAGCGGCATCGGTAGCATTGGTTGTGGTTGAAATCTTTGTTCTCAATTGTTGTCCGATTCTTTTGTGTCTCGTGTTTGGTGCTTTCAATATAAATAATAGTTATTGGGATTTTCCATCTGAAATTTCTCAGTAGCAGCCCGGAATCTACAATTTGCGCCCGGTTGATGCCAATAGGCTGGCCACCTATTACATGGAACTTTAACATGACAGTCGAAATGTGTGTGTATTATAAGTATACCTCTGCCTAACCCTTCCGGGAAACAAGTCGTTATGTTATGATATCCCTTGTCAAATGTCATAACTTGTACTCATGCTCAGGTTTTGGATAGTGCCAACCCTATTCCTGATCACGAGCAGCAGATAAATCTATAAAAAGGTCGCACGCATTGTATGGTTCAATTTGATAGTAAAGCTATGGTGTATGGACAATAAAACGATCGAATAGCCGTTTGTTTTAGACTAAAGTTAGTAGTTAAACTTGCGGTGTAAACAAATACTGTTTCCTTCATAGTAGGTGGGCGAGGAAATGTGAGTAGTATGCGTGAATGGGATAGGTCGAGCTTCTGGCCAATATTATATCTATGAAAAAATTCGACCTCCAAAAAAAACACTATAGAGTGTAAGATAATTTTGATTTCGGAAGTCGGTGTCTTTGATAACGGTGGAGTTTCTCCATCCGAAAACTAGCTTGTGCAAGGGGTGACTAGAATCAATTTTTTTTTTGTAAATTTTGACGTTTAAAAGTCCGTCATACAAGATTCTATTTGAAATAAATGATTTGACTTTGACTTATGAATTTTCGTTTTTTGACACTGACTTCCGAAATTAAAGTAATTTTGCCACTTTGTAGTGTTTTTTTTGGAAATCAGTTGAGTTTTTTTTTTTTTGTAAAACTTTATTATTATTTTTCAATTTTTTGTTGTGTTACCTACCCCACATTACACCTTAAATAATTACCTACCGTGTTTTTAAGCTTCACCGCACTCGGGTAAAAATAAAATATACATGTAACTACAATGGCTTTACGAGATTTCTACCGGAAAATCTTTGGTGGAAAGACACTTTCAAGAAAATGGCAGGGTTCGTAGTCCATAGTCACCATGATCATGCTTATGTGAATGATGAAAACTAACATGTTAATGCCGTCATAGTGTTCCATTAACTAATTATTTATTAGGTATTTACGAGTGTCCATATCTTAGATTCCCAAAGACATGGGTCGGACAGTCTCCTACATGTAACATAGATATTTATCATCATTTCAACCGAAAGACCCACTGCTGGACTTAGGCCTCCCCCAAGCATCGCCACTTCGACCGGTTCTATGCTTCCCGCATTCAGCGGATTCCTGCGGCCTTCACAAGGTCATCGGTCCAACTTGTGGGACGCCTTCCAATGCCACATCTTCCGGTACGCGGTGGCAACACCACAACCTTTCGGCCCCATCGGTCATCTGTTCTGCGAGCAATGTGCCCTGCCCACTGCCACTTAAGTTTGGTAATTCTTCGGGCTATATCTGTTATCTTGGTTCTCCTGCAGATCTCTTTATAATACACACACAGACAGACGGATTATAGATACTATTTTATATTGTACAGCTAGATATACACAAGATTTCATAGACACTTCTATTTCTAGGAGGTGTTATGAAATGCACAGAACCTTTTACCGTTCCTAACGGTCAAATGGGTGTGAGTTAGAACCGCTATCATGTTTCTCTCCTTCAAATCGTAAGGTTGGCAACCCCATCTCTCAAAATAAGTTTTCAGTTGCTGAAAACTTCTAAAAACAAATGATGACTAACGACTGCACTAACAGACATACGGATATATTAAGACTGAAAAATGTGTTCCATTTCCGAATTCCCCGACAGATGACGAATTACAAATTCTATATTTGAATCGCGAAGTGACATTTCTCATGCGCGTGAGCGGAATTGCAAAAAGATAATGCTTTTAGTGTAGTGATTAAGTGATTCATCCGATTTAGGTATAGAATTAATGGTGGGCATATTTTGGTACTTGTTGGTACCGTACCTACCATGAGCTTTTTATCCTTATCGCATGACTCAAATTTCATATGGCGCCAGTAGATGCGTCAGATTTGATTGGAGTCATATCTTGTTTAAAAAAATTGGTGATTATAACTTATTTATCCTACTTCCTACTAATCCTATACTAGTACATGAGCAATATTTGTATATATATATATATATATATATATATATATATATATACAGGGTGGCAGGGACATCGACGCGAAGCCTGTTACCATGGATTCAGTACCTGATTCTAAACCCTGCGTTGAAATTATTAATCGGTTATTAAAAAAAAATCTGTTGTTCCATAGAAAAGTGCAATACCTACGCGGTCAAAATGTATGGATCAGCAGATTTTCAGTGGGACCTCCACACAGGCGAAGCCGCGTACAAAAGCTAGTAATTAAATAATATAACCTAAAAGTTACCATCAAACATCTTCAGTGAAAGTCATAAAAAGATGCATGTATTTTCGTTAGGCGGAAGCTGTGTATTTGAGCACATAAATACTTCTTCATACTAAAAAATCCTCAAACTTATTTGCATCACACATCCTGTACTCTTCACATTAAAAATGTTAAGACCAGTCATCTCCCAAATAACACACTATTCAACACTTCATTTATATCAGCAACCGACATCATTAAAGAGTTTCACAACATTCTTCAAGTGAAACTGGCCGAGTCCTCTGTCATCGTTAATTGCCGTAGAGGCTAAGGACCGTAGAGGCTAAAAAGAAACAAAAAAGCAAGAAAGAACAGTGGTCGTAAATATAACTGAAATGTTATCATAACCGGAACAGTTCAAGTAATTAACCTCTGCTCCGATATACGCTTGACCGAATTATTTCAACGAATCAAGTTCTGTTGCCATGTACAGATAAAATACTGAGTTTTGTAATACAACATTTCTGATATCTGACTTCTTTATCTCTTGCGACTTCGAAAAAAAGACCATGTAAGTGGAAACACCTTACATTAAATCAACCTGCCTAGCCTTTATCCAACTATGTTCGGGTCGGCTTCCATACTAACCGGTTAGAGGCTAGATAGCCAGTTCCTCTGTGGTTGTGGATTCCGGATGAAGCTCTCGTCCGCCTTCGGCCTGATCATCACTTACCATCAGATGAGATACATGCAAAGACCTTCATAGATGAGGTTAAAAAAAAAACAAGCAAATACTTTTTTCCTCGTAGTTCGCCTCTCTAAACTCCCCAAAAAATGGCAAATCAAAGTAGTAAACCACACTACTGTCATCATTTCACCACACCGATCTACATACAAATCTAGCATCTAAAAAAAGTTTCATAGAACCACCATGGGGTTCGATAAGATAGTAACCTACTCTTATTGTACTTGTATCTCGTGTCAGAGGTAACGGTGAGATCGAGATACGTATCTCTAGACAATGGGCACTGACCACTGTATTAAAGTTGGAAGATAGTTTATATTGTTGGCTAAAAATAGATCTAGAACGTGGTTGGAAAGGTTGTGGAGAACATGTCTAACGATTTTGGCAGTAAAGAGCTGGTTTTTCGCTTTATGCTTTATAATCTATCTGTCGGAACTTATGACAAGGTGTTGAAAATGCCGATAAAACGATTTTCTTTGGTTAAGATACAGTCTGTTCTGTACAATAGTTCGCCATAACTTGCCTTATATTGATCTTATGCGATTCATATACAATTTCAAGTTTTTTTTTTCATAGTGGAGATTCATGCTTCAATCTTCAAAGGTTCTTCACTTTTCTTTGGTTGGGACTTCTGACTACCGTAACGACTGTCAAAGATTCATGAATGACAACCGGGACCAACGGCTTTCCGAGAAACGGAGGGGTCTCAGTATGTAAAGATCGTCACCCATCCAGGGACCAACCCTGGCAAGCGTAGCTTAACCTGATGGATCGACCCGTGCAGCTATAATTACTTAGCCACGAGCACTATACACTGAAATAAAAATCAAATCAATTAATCTGCTATTACAGCGCAGAGAAGATAAACAATTGATCCGTAAAATCTCATACAAAGTGTACGGGTGCTTAAAATTTTATGTCCCGACCTGGAAAGAACGACATTCGTTTTAGCGGGCATTTATGAAAATACCTGAATTAATAAGTAATAAGGATCTGTCGGTATCTGACGGTCGTGCCTTATGTATATTTTTTTTGACATTTTTAATAATACCTGTTATGAAAAGTATTTGAATTTGGCAACATGGTACCCTACCTAAGCTTTGATATTTTCTCCGGAATAGTTGAGTTTATAGCAAAAATACTTCAAATTGACAATGTTGTCAGTCATTATTTCATGCGAAAATATAATTAGATTATAATCTGATCTTTCCTAAAAAACATTACTTCGATGCCGTTCGGGGACTGAAATAGTACATTATACAACAAGTGAAAAAAAGGGAATTTAATTCGAGGGACTAAGTTGTATCCAGAGAGCAGCGAAGGAGTCTAGATTAGAATCCTGAGCGGAGCGAGGGATACAAAAGACCGATAGTTAACTCTACTTTTTACCATTGACTGCGACAAAATAAGCGAGTGCTCAGGTGCGGTTCGGTCAAGTACTGTGCTCTGCGTGGAATACCTCTTTCTTTTCCGCCGTCCCCTATTTCTAGAATATTCTTTCTCGTTATAAAAAAAGGCAGAAACGAGTCGCCCTTGAGAATCAGTGATAACACATGTAGGTCAGTTATGATATTAAAATAATTTATACTATTACCGGCGCCATGTTTGACCTGGCTAAAACTATCGTCCGGCATGCAATACAACCGCAGAGCGCCATGATGAAGATGTGCGAATTATAACATAATGTTCGTTTGGGCACGCGAGGACGCTTATGTACAGTACATTACCCACTAGCTGTTGCCTGGGCCTCAAGCTGCCGATAGAACTGTTTAGGGTTTGACTTGACGATTAATAATTTCTTGTGCACCTTTGCAGACTTGTGGTTTATTAAGTTGTGTGTGTGTCAATGAGCCAATCAATCAGTCTGAACCACCTATGTATCAAAGCCGTTGATTAGGCATATTTTCACTACTGTCCGACCGAAAATGGATTTTCAGCCGAAAACTACAAAGACCGAAAACAAAGCCGAAAACGTAAATGATTTAGACATTAAAAAATATTAATATTTCCGCTGTAGCCTACCTACAGCGAAAATCCTATTTGTTTTTTTTACACATAGGGAGAGAAAGAGCTGTTAATATAGGCTTTAAAAGAAATAAAACACGATAATTCCATTACAGGATACAAAATATCGTGTATTTTTTGTTATATCGATTCACCGGTTATTGCAGAGCTTTACGAAGTAGGCCGAATGAGGCACAACAATTCACTAACTTCTGATTTTCGGCTTGGCCGAAGCTTCGACTGGTTTATGGCCGAAAACGAAATATGGCCGAATCATGATTTTTTGGCAGAAAATGGCTGAAAATGAAAACGACGCTTCGGTAGGTGACTAAATTTCACCTCATCTTTGTGGTTTCTTGCAAAGAAGCTAAAAGATAAAGATAAAAGAAAATTTATTTGTCAAACATGTGTTTACATACAAATCGAGCATGTAAGATCTTAAATATCTAATAGTGGCCTTTAAAATCCTCATAAAGTTAACGCGTCCTTAAACCGCTTTCAAATGTTGCGATCACCAATCAATTTCTGATCTTGCCCTTTATATTGCTTTTCGCCCTGTGCATGCTTTTATGCACTGAGTGAAAAGCTAAAAGGCAAAGACTAAAAGGTATTTTGCTCACAATATTTTTATCTCACTCCTAACGTAATTCTCACAAACGCACTATTCGTTTCTCAGCCGTCACATTACTTTTATGCATTCAGTCTTAAGTAGACATGCGTCAGTAGGCATGATTCAGATAGGCATCGGCTCTGAATTCTGTGCTTGACCTGCACATTATCTGCGATATAATGAGACTAGATCCGGCTGGCAACCAGCGACATACAATGTCGTGTAGAGTTCCTTAGACTTCGCACAAAACGTAAGTGAATTCGATGAAATTAGTTACAGTTCAGTGATAAAATATATGAAAGTTTGCTTTTAACGGGTTGCTTAAAATGTTTACCTACTTATTTTTTAACACACCTTACAAAACGTTATTTTTGACCCCCGACGCAAAAAGAGGTTGGAAGTTTGAACGCTATGTGTGTGTCTGTCTGTGACACCGTAGCTCTTAAACGGGTGAACCGATTTGAATGCGGTTTTCTTTTTAAATCGGTTCAGCCTTTTGAAGATTATCAGTTCTTTTCTAGTTGATGAATGGATGTAAGCGTCTTCCACAGGTCTGATCAATTTGAAATTTGGTATTCTGTTACTTCGATTATATTAGAAGAACATAGTAACCTTGAACTGATGCTGCAGCAACACCTGGAATTTTCAGGATACCTAACTCCCTCAGCAACTTACAGCACAGGTATCGTGTTTGGGCTCATTGGAATGATCTCAATGAATAAATAGGTTATAGATAGATGGTGATGGATGCAGTAGGAAAGAGAAATGAGCAAATGTTTGTGTCGGGGTTTTTATTTATGCTTTTTTTTTTCTTTTTTTTTTTTAGGGACATTTATATATTTATGCTTGTAATTGGTTAATTAAATGATTGTGCCAACTTGTAGTCGTATCAGGGCCGATTTTTCTTTTTTGGAAATAGTCCAGACCATTTTTATCCGTGGAACAAACAGCTTTTGTATAGAAAATAATTAATTCAAATTGTCATGTTTATTTTACGATCAAAGTTATCTGACTATTGAAAATCAGCTCTTAACATGTGATTACTTTATACAGAACCATTGCACCTTGAACAGATTATTTCTTGACTACAAACCGAGTGCATATCTGACCACCGGGCGTCAACCAGCTAATCTAAATTGACTTTTAGTGTCAACATACCCCAAAAAATACTGTATAATTAAATGCATTGATAAAGAAGGTTCAATAATGTTGACCTCGTTTTTGCTGCTACATGGTGATAGCAGAATCTGCATTTTTTTACCCTATGACCTGTCCAAGACATTTGGAGTCCAGAAACAAGTGACATACGCGTTACTGACGTCAACAGACATCATTCTTCTTCGTCGTGTCATACCGGTGATAAAGTAAAATACCGTGGTTAAGCTTCTGGGAGAGCTCGTTCGTCATAGTCCTCATCCATCGCTTTTCATCAGGCGAAATCAAAAGAAGAAGCAGGGTCATTCTCATTACAAAAATGTATGGAATTAGGCTGGACATAACTGCCTCATGTCAAACGATCAATGGGATTAATTGACGACCCAGTGGATCCCTCGTAATGGCAAATGACATCGCGGTAGTGCCAGACGGAGATGACGGGATGAGCTGAATTCCTGGAGTTTGTTGCGCCACTTCTTCTTCAAAGCTAAGGCACTAGGAAGTGGTGAAGGGCGCGCGTTTTGGGGGACTGTCTTATAATTTTGACGTTCAAAAAGTGCTGATTCTCAGCCATGACTTTTGGTTTTAATTTTTAACAAAGATTGGTCTTTGGCATATCTGGAGGGAATTAAAACGAGAGTAGGGAGGGCTGTGCCCAGCAGTGGAGATATACGGTTGAAAAAGAAAGGCTAGTAGCAGATCTGACTATCCAGTTTACTCGAGACGTATCGTCACAATATACAAGATAGATGTAGTGACAGTAGAAAAGATGATGTAAAACGAATTTGCAATTAATCAAGCTTTTACATCTTAAAATCTTCAAAAAATCAGTTCAATTGTTTAGATTTCAATTTATTATTTCGTGAAAAAGACGCCACCGCGTTTACATTTTACAAATTCAAGGTAAAAAGAAATTCCAGAATGAAAATCAAAATTAGAAAAAAAATTGATCAACAATACGACTGATTGAAATTACAGCGTCTCAAAAATTGTTTAAGAGGTTTCCTTTCGACCCAAATGTTTTGTAATTTTATCACGATTATATTTTACCACTTACAATTATTAATATATATTTATTTTTATAAATAAAAGGCTGGTTAGAAACATCTGCCTTTGTGCTCTATTTAACAAAGCAATATAAGCATTGTGTCATCATTTATTTGCTGAAACATGTCTTCTAAAAAAGAAAATCAAGAGACAAACTCCTGATTTCCCTTTTTAGTTGCTCTATAAATACCAATCCGCTTAATTAACGGGGTTATGCAGCATTACTATTGGAAGATAAGCCAAATTCATAATACTAGTGGTCGTGGTTGTCGAAATTCGACTATAATTCATTTAAATTTTAAGTTTGATAGAATAGTTTCGGATAGGTGATGGTGAAAACCGCATCAAAATAGTTAAGCAGAACAACGATACAGACACGAAAAGCTATTTTAATTTATGATTTTCAAAATACAATTTCAGACACTAATCTCATGTAGAGTCCTCACATGGCCTGACCAAGATTATGTCTGGACTTTATAAAAACTAAAATATTTTATACTAAGCATATACCAAAATATACCGTAATATAATTATATATGAAAGCGATTCATAACTATATCCCTAAGGATATAACTATATCACGGCTTCAACTATAAGGTTCTGTAATTTCGTTTTTGCCCCCGACTTCCGAAATTAAAGTTATTTTTCACTTTTAAGTGTATTTTTGTGGAATTCGGTGGTTTTTGTTTTGTAAAAAAGTTATTCTAGTGTTTTTTTGGAAGTCGGTTGTTTTTTTTGTAAAAAAACTTTTATTTTTCACTTTTTAGTTGTGGGACCTACCCCATACAAATTAGTATACCATTCGAATAATGGAAACAAAACAAAAGATTTTTCTAAAATTACACCTAGTGGGGTTACAACTAGTGGGGCAAGTAATCCATCACGATTTTAGACTAGTGGAATCTGCCCCACCAAATCGAACTAGTGGGGCAGATTCCACTGACAATTTTAGGCATTCCACCTTGGACCAGAGGGGCGACTTGGTGGGGCAAAGTGGAATGATTTAAATTAACCCCTTTGTGGGTGAACAGGGGGGGATACATTTTGTTTGAAAGATCTTTTTCATTTGGTTTAGAAAACGTGGTATAAACTTATCTAGGTAATAATAAAGATGTAATCATACATTTTGCATCTCAATGACATCTATTGGCCCAATATGGTACTAATGAATGCATAGTCTACATACAATTTAGCAGATATAACATTTTTGAAATTTAATTACGGTCCTATTATAATTTTAAATAGAATATAATCACGATGTAACATTTAGTTTTTGTTTCATTGCAATCGTCTCATCCAATAAAAAGATATGCAAATTTATAGTTTTCAAAGTGATACCCATACCACCAACAAGCAATATGTTCCAGGCGGCAAGGGGGGAGATGTGGAGCGTCGTATGCTACCTCTAATATTAAGCTGGGCGGTCACAGTCCTTATATTATAGGGTACCATCCTCGAAAGATCTGTGATCTACCTTGTTAAAAAAAATTGCAGAAGGGCAAATATACGTCGTGCTTAGTCGTGCCAGAAGTTTGAAAGGCATAGTTTTATCAGATTTGGACGCGAACTAATTATTAAACCGAGCACACGACGACAGGATCATTGACGGAAATAACGAGGCTACGAAATCTGTCTTCTGACAATCAAGACCACACATAGCAGACGACTCAAGTAGCACAATTTGATGCCAGGATACTACCATTAATCATTTATAGGCAGAGTGCACCTCATGGCAATTCCAATAAGCCCAAACACGGCTAGGATACATTGTATTATGACGGAGTTCCGGTGCCTTCCTACCGACTTCATCTTCAGATCAGTTCAATGGTACTGTTTTCATCAGAATGTGCTTCATAGTCGCTTAACTATTTAAATCGATATATCTTATCGCCACCCATAAAATACTTATCATTGATTAGTTCCGGTGGCCATCTATGGTCTTCTTCATCAGTTCCACTTCACCAAATCATACTTTCTGATAGCAAATGCTTAAAACTCGTTGCTGAAAATTCCAAAATCGCTATGTGTATGCTCACAATATTTGAGTTCCCTCAATTCCTCATGGATTCCATCATCAGAACTGAATGTTTATAAAAATGGGACCAATCTGGAAGTATATCCTTTCAAATAAGAAAATATTTTTACAAATCGCTTCATAAATGGCGCCACCCGTGAAATACTTTTCATTGAGGAATTGTGGTGGCCATCTGTGGTCTTCTTCATCAGATCCACTTCACCAAATGATACTCTCTGAATGCATATGCTTAATGCATACGCTCGACGCGACACCGGTTATTGTTATACTGTGAAGATTTCTTAGAAATTGTAATTTTCGTGTCGCGTCGCGCGACAAGTCGCGCTGGTCTGCACAAGCCTTTATGAGGTAACAAACATAAAAAAAGAAAAACATACAACCGAATTGATAACCTCCTCCTTTTTGGGAAGTCGGTTAAAAAGAGACTGTGACATCTGAGTTTGATGCGGCCTTTCTTCTCAGAGTAATCAGATAGGAAACGCCAACCTCATCTAGTTTTTAAAATATGATTGACGTGTAAAAGTATTTGTACTGACCTACTTACAGAAATAAAATCATTTATCGATATAGAAGCGTCTAAACAAAGACTCTTGCTCCTCTAACTTGTACATTCTTTTCAGCCTATCCATCAGAACAATGACCTCGCAAACGACATTGTGATTGCCAATCAGCCCCTACCGATGAGTCGCCAGATTTTATTTAAAATATTTACAATTACGACCAAAGTGCAATGGTATTTAATTTATCGTGAAAAAGTGAGTTAGCAACAATTAAATATCCAGTACCTATAGACATTTATTTCATTGCCTCGTTGGCCTAGTATTTGCAAGTGCTACTGAGCTGAGGTCATGGGTTCAATTCCGAGGTCGGGCAAAGTGCTATTGGGTTTTCTATCTGGAATCCGTAGCAGCCCGGAGAGTGGATTTGTGCCCGGTTCATGGCAATAGATTCGCCCCCTATTAATGGGATTTAAACATAACTGGCAAAATGTTGGTGTACTATAGGTGCACCTCTGCCTAAGCCTTCGGGGATACAGGAATGATGTATGTAATTATTTTAAACAAAATATAAAGATGCAGGCACAGCTAATTTTAGACCTAATGGTTAAGTACCTAATGAAGTAATGACAACGTTAGCTTTGACAGGAAGATAGATGACGTCATGGTGGGGCATAGAGAATTGGACTGAGCGTTAGCCTCACTAAAGTGACCAGTCTCTAGAAAGAGACAAAGTGAGTGTGCGGCCAATACCTGTAGTACTACCAAAGAGATAACTACTGGCCGCACATTCGTTTTGTCTCTCTCTTACTTTTCGATCTGTATTCACTGCACAACTGAATACGGAACGCTCAGTCCATTCTGGGTGCTAATGTGAAGACGAGTCTGTTACGTTTCATGGCTAAATTACCAAACCATGTTCGACCTAACCTGGTGTTAAGGTTGTTTGATACGTAAATCTGTGGTTGTAGAAATAAAATAACATCAAGCCTGTGTTCCCTGAAGGGTTAGGCAGAGGTGTATCTATAGGGCACCCTCATTTCCACGGTCATGCTTAAGTCCCATGTAATCCCGCGCGCCTATTGCCATCAACCGGGCACAAATCCAGCCTCGTAAAAATGTGAAGGTATATTTCATCTTAGACGCGAGACAAAGCCGTGCAGTACAGCTCGTATTAGTAATTAATTACATTGTCTTAACTACATTGTATGATGACTACTCTGGCACATGGCGTTATTCAGTGTCGTAAAACTATAACAATACAAAATCCATTAATTGTGCACACTTTTATGATGTTTCTGCATCGTATATTTTCATTAAAATTGTCTTTTATCATCCTGCATACCTATGCAGGATGTTAAAAGACAATAATACGTGTATAACAAGACATTCCTACGTGGAATTTAAGAATAAATAATAAAGAGGACCTTGTGAGTAGATTGACAATTGTTATCATAGATATAAAGCGAATAGGAACTATAAAAGGAATTATGGTGTATTTAGTATAATTTTCCGATGTATAAAAGCTCAGATTTATGGGTAGATATTTTTTCAGCTTTTCTTACTCGGTTTCATCTGGTATTGCTACAATCATGCTGGAATGTCAATATCCACCTTAGTCGCAGTTAGTTGGTCACAATACGTACCTTAGAAAAAAGCAAAAATGCTTATAACAAACAAAAAAAAAAAGGTAGATCAAGAATTTCGTCAGTGTTTGTTTACAACTTAGAATTCGCCTACATTTCTAAATTCAATGTCGTAATTGGTATTATTAACAATTTTGCCGACAAAACGAACGTGCGCACATCATATTACGTGAAGTGTGGTAACTGGCACGTGTATGCATTCTGCTGTGTTCGCATTTTGAAATCCGGTGTACCTGGAAAAAAAGAAAATGGAATTAGTCTGTTGTTCTGTGTTTAAAATATTATAATTTGTGGGTATAATGGCGGTTTCCAACAGGTGTTTCATAGATGCCTTGGCAAGGAAAGAGCTAGAGAGAATCTAGATAGGCAGTCAATTTTGAACGCGAATTCGCGATCTGAGATCTAAATTTCGGTTCAATTCAGTTGTCGAAAACTCACGAAATAAACTTTTCAGGTATATGTCGTAAAATCGCAACCCCACGTTGTTTACAACAGTCGGGCTTCGAAAACGCTAGCATAATGACCATTTTTTTTTAACTAAACAAGAAGTGTAAAAGGTTTTATTGCTCAAACATTTTTGCTATTTTAGTTTATAAAACTTTAAAAAAAGTCTAGATAGGTATCTAGATTTTTTTTGATGTTTTATAAACTTGTTTTATTAGCATCTAGGCCCGTTGTCTGCTACGGCGAGTATGTAAATATTTGTATAATAAATATTTCTTCTAGTTCCTTCTGTCGCGGATCTAAAGATTATTTTAGAAACAAACTTATTCAAAAGAATTCCTCGATAACTGCATTTAGCATAGATATATAGTTTAGCATACTAACATAAAATATTTATTACCTACTAGCCGCCCGCTCCGGCTTCGCACGGGTAGCATTAAGTAGTTATCTACGGCGCACCTACCTACCTACCTACCCTACCTACCTACCTACCCTACCTACCTACGTTACCCTACCTATCTACATACCTACCTATGTACCTACGTACTTACCTACCTATGTACCTACGCACTTACCTACATTACTACTACCTACCTACCTACATACCTACCTACCCTATCTACCTGTACCTACCTACCTACCTACTTACATACCTACATACATACCTACCTATGTACCTACCTACTTACCTACCTATGTACCTACGTACTTACCTATCTACATACCTACGTACTTACATACATATCCTACCTACACCTACCTACCTAAATACCCAGATGGGTATGTAGGTAGTTAGGTTGGTTGGTGGTAACCTAACCTATCTACTTACCTACCTACCTAAATACCCATCAATACCTACCTACCTTACTCTGCTAAATTTACATTCTCAGCCAACGCAAATCAAACGGACAATCACGCAAAAAGGCCCAGTATACGTTGGCCGAGGGACGGGCCCGCCCAACGTGTACGGGGGCTTTAAAACCTTTTACCTTTTTTTATGACCTTTGCAGACTGAGTCTCCCAAATGGTAGAATTTACGCTTACGCAGACGACACTGCAATTCTTGTAGACGGAATCACTTGGGACATTGTGAAAGCAAATGCGGAGGTGGCCATGGCTAAAGTTATGATGTGGTTAAACTCAAACCTTCTTACATTAAACCTACAAAAAACTACATATATTCCCTTTGCTATACGACGTAACGCTAAACCATCTCCTTCCTTTAGTATAACTCCTCATTCTTGCACAAACCCGTTCACCCCCTGCACTTGTCCTCCGCTTGCTAGATCCGAAAGCGTTAAATACCTCGGAGTATACATAGATGCCGGACTGAGATGGGACCAACAAATTGACGCCGTCACCACCAGAACTTTACGTCTTATACATATATTTAAGTCTCTTAGAGTATCCGCCGACCTACAAACTCTGAAGATGGTGTACCTTGCACTATGCCAATCAGTGATAGGTTATTGCATAGTTGCATGGGGCGGTGCCGCTAAGACAAGATTTCTGAGGGTGGAAAGAGCACAGCGAGCTATACTTAAAGTCATGACGAAAAAGCCCTATCGGTATCCAACAACTGAACTGTTCTCTGACTGTAAAGTACTTACGGTTCGTCAGCTTTATGTGCTTAAATCCACCCTTAGAAAGCACGCAGGCCTTCCTCCTCCTATAACAAATAAACGCACGTACCTTCCACCAAATATCCAACACAAGACCTCCTTCGCCAAACATCAATATTATATATTAAGTACTCATATCTATAAAAACATTAACAAACATCTCAATATTATAAAACTCAACTCACATGCACTAAAATCTAAACTAACAGAGTGGCTGCTCCTTAAGGATTACTCTTATACGGAGTCTTTACTCACCTATCTTGTATAATACACTCACACACGCCTACACACACACACCACTCACATACACCTACACTCACACCTGCACACACACCACTCACACACAACATACAATTCCACTCTTGTTTTACCATACAGTAGAATGACACAGTCCACTTGAGATAAGTTTTTGTTAACTAATGACCGTAAACTACCTCTTAAAATACAGGTATACCCTAGCTTAAGAGGTAGAGTATTATTCTTGTACAGATTTTGTAACTTAAACTACCTTTAAATGCATTTATTTCTAAACCAAATATCAAACTGTTTTTCAAACTCTGTATGTTTTTTGGATAAATAAAGTTTATTATTATTATTTATTATTTATGGGCAATTTTTTCCAGAATATGTATGTATTTAGGTATGTATATTCTTTGGCACGCTCTGCAGCAAAGGCTAGATGGATTTTAACATATGAGGTGTCGTTAGATTCGTCTTATTATATCTCAGGTTATTGAATATATAGATTTATATAGATTATATCATAAAATTATATAGATTATAATACTGGTTTTTCTCTTTTCTGTTAGCCCAAGTACGCACGGGCGATTTCTTCCCTCGGCGATTTTTTTCCTGCACTGTATTTTCAACGCTATGCTTCGCGCCGAGAGTCGAAAATCCAGTACGCGATAATATAACGATATATTTACGTCCGTGTGTATGTGGCCTACTTATGTATTTTTGCAGTCGGATTTTCTATTTTTAGGTAAATAATACCAGCTTATAGGTACTGTCCCACTGCAGGGCAAAGGCCTCTTCTCTTGCAGAGAAGGCACGAGCATTGATCACCACGGTGTCTCAAGACGATTGGCGATTTCAGACTGAGATTAATTGCGAGTCCTGGTTTCCTCAAGATGTTTTAGCTTCACCGATGTCAGAGGTTTCCAAGATAAACTTAGAAAGTAGGTAGGTACATTTGAGTTGAAAGTCACATTGGTAGTTTTGCCCGAATTTGACCCCACAATCTCGTGCATGAGCGAGGGCCCATAACCTTTGGGCAGCACGACAAGTGTTACGGTTGTTTTAAAAAGTTTTGAATTTTGACAACACATACATATACGTATTTGCTCTTTAACATGTTATATTTTATACCCAATTCTACAACCATTGACATGACATAATAATGTCAAACTGACTCCATTAGGGAAAGAAGCGTGAAGCTATAAAATGAACGAGTTAGAACGACATGTATGCAAATAAAATGGGTGATAATTATCATAAATTATTTAATTTATAATGTTAATTGTTCAAGGACAGGAGGATGATTGATAAAGATCGCCGAACGACCGGGCGAAACTTGTTCGACAGGGTTTAAGGATCCTGCAGACAGGCTCGACGCGACTCTAGTAGAACAATACTAGCAGTTTTTTTGTCTATCTGCAGGATACCTCTAGTATTTTACTACGAAAATCTTCCAATATGTATGACTGCTGACTTTTATTATTTTTACCTTTACCTACGTATTAAATAGGTACCTATTTCTTTCGTCAAGATCCTTTGACATTTCACATTGCTTTTGTTATCTTCCCAACTTTTTGATTGATAACCCTGTATGGTTATTGGTATTATGTCGGCAATCCATTTCGGGTATGTAGGAGAGGTCATTTACATACAAATGACCCCTTATGACTCCTATGCAAATTTCAATTTTTGATTTTTGAGTAATTTGACATTTACATTTTTTATTTTATTCATTTTAAAATATATAATGTCAAATTACTCGAAAAATAAAAAAAAGGAAACGATGAATTTATAAAAGTTACATATGCATGAGTAACTTTAAATAATAATTTGCTGCTTTTTAAATGTACTTATGCAAAAATTGAGCAAAACCAACAAAAGAAGTTGTAAGAATGTTTCAACATGATACAAAAACGAAACAAACTATGTTTTCTTATCTACCTTTTAAACGGTTCTTCAATAGACTAATACACTATAAAACAATCCTTTAGTAAACTTAAAGTTATAAAGTAAACAATAAAACCAACACTGAAATCTTAAGTAACTTAAATAAAGAAAAGTTGAATAAAGAGCAATTTTACTTTACAAAGTGAACATCTCACGAATAAAAAGTTTAAAATAAGTTCTTGCAAAAATAGAATGAATTACGATGTAGGAAAACTGTAAAAAATCTACACTGAAATCGCGAACACGCAGCTGCAATCAGGGTTTTCATTAAAATTCCCGCCACCAGTAGGCGGCGCCACTTTGACAAGAGGTTATATGATGCCGTTCATCATTAGTTTCATTCATTTGTTCATCATTCAGTCACGACTAAAGAAAATATAGGCGCTTTGACATGTTTGACAGGTGCCCGGACCTGTCGTCTCAGCGCTGCCATTTAGTCGTAATTTCAGAAAATCCTCATTGTGGAGATTTTTGCGTGTTCCTTGTCTACATAAGAATCCTGAAATCTACGAAGAACCTGAATCCAGGGAAAACTTATTTTTGTTAACTGGCTTGTTGTTAACCTCAATCTCGGTAGAAAGCGATGAAACTAACATGTCCAGAAGATGCTTGTTGACTCCTGCTTTGAAGTAGAAAACCCAGAACCCAGACGCTGGCAGCGATCTTTCAGCGATTGACAGGCGCGACGCGACTCTGGTGGATAAATTTCTATGAAAAGTTCACGGAAATTTTTCTACCGGTGTCGCGTTGCGCCTGTCTGCGCGAAGACTTTAATGATTGTTCTGCAGTTAGACATACCATAAGATTTGTTGTTGTTTTAAGATGTTTGTATTTTATCAAGAAAAGATTTCAGCTAGGTATATCTATGAAAAGTATTGCGTTAAGGGCAGAGGGCAGAGCTGTACTTGATGTGCATAGATCGGTTTTCTACAAAACGCCAACCGTCAACCCGTCTACGAAATGACCGCGGAATGCTCAGCTTAACTTGACAGATTAATCGATTCTTGCTTTTATATGTAGCCAGAAGCTAATACATGTTTGACCTTTCATACTTTAAACATAATAAAAACTTTAAACCTTGACCCCTGAAACATTACACAGCACTTTGCTATAAAAAGCACACAGTTCAACGACCTCACGAAATTCCCAAAGTAAAAAAAATACTTAGATTATTTATACATAATAATAATAATACATTTTTATTTTTACATAATAGTATGTATTATGATAATTCCTAATGTCTTATTGTAGTAATTACTTACTGTAATGTATGCAAAGTGCGTGAATGAGGCTCCAAGGTTGACAATATTTTAAAATTGTATATTATTACGCACTATTTGGAAGTTATCATTAATAATATCACGCCAGTATTTCCCGAAGAGATAGGCAGAGGTGTACCATATAGTACACCCACATTTCGCCAGTTATGTTTAAGTCCCATGTAATAGGGCGCGAGCCTATTGCCATCAACCGGGAACAAATCCAGACTCCGGGCTGCTACTGAGAAATTCCAGATGGGAAACCCAATGACACTTTGCCCGACCCGGGAATTGAACCTAGGACCTCATGCTCAGCTGGAGCGACTTGTGACCACTACTACAATGAGGCAATTATCTGGAACCTATGTATGTATATTGTGGCATATGATAAAAGGCACCTATTATGCTCAGCTTCATCATCCCAACAAAAATACGAAAGTGAGTTTGTTTGTTTCGGTTTTATGCTAAAACGGCTGAACAGATTTGGATGAAATTTTGGCACATGGGTAGAGCATGACCTGGATTAGGACATAGGATACTTATTATCTCGATATTTCCACGGGATCGAAACTTATGCTAGTAAAACCGCGGGGCGTAGTTAGTTATTGATATTGCTGGGGAGTCTGTTGAGCTCCTTTCAAACTAGGAAGAGGAACATGACAGGACATTTAAAAAAAAACGTGCTGTTGCATACATTTTGACCGCGTAGGTATTGCACTTTTCTATGAAACAGCAGATTTAAAAAATAAAGGACCGACGAAAAATTTCAACACAGAATCCATGGTATCACTTTTCGCGTCGATGTCCAACCTGACACTCTGTATATGTCGTGATGGCCCAGTGGTTAAGGCCTCGTAAGTACCAATGTGACTTTTTCAATTCATATGTAAGTACTTTCTGAGTTTATCTTAGACATTACTGACATCGGTGAAGGAAAACATCGTGAAGAAACCTGGACTTATAGTTAATATAGGTAAGTCTGAAATCGCCAACCCGTTTTGAGCAAGCGTGGTGATCAATGCTCGTGCCTTCTCTGTATAAGGGGCCTGCCCTGCAGTGGGACAGTAACAGGCTGGTATTATTATTTCGATTATTCGCTTTGATTCTTATTCATTTAAATTTTTAAATATTTCTTAAAAAAACTATATAAAAAACATTTAAAAATATAAAAAATTGTGTTCCGCCGGTGTCGGGAGCAGGGTCCAAGCTAGGTGGTTAGGGCTGCAGAGACAGGAACCTCCTAAATATAGTAGCCCACTGGTATCGGGAACAGGGTCAGTTATTATTAGTATTAGAATATTAGTATAGATACATTGGCAGATCTTGAAAGGAACCGACTAAAACAATATTGCTAATGTCCTCTCAAAGAATAAGCTGACCTGCCTGTAACCAAAAACCTAGGTAAGGGTTATTAACCTGAAAGTTCACTTAATTCATGGCCCTATTACCAGTTAGCGAAAACCTCATCCATCATTCCATTTTCCCACTAAATGCCTTAAAACATGCGTGTGATTACAATCAGCTGATGCATGGTACTTAAGGTACAATGAACAACATCCATTGCTTGCCTCCCATTAACATAGACGAACCTCTTGAAGTCCAATGAAGCAATGTACGTAATTTTCTAGCTATTAGCCGACAAGGCGTTATAACACAGCCACTTAACGCACAAAAAAACAATAACACCTTTGAAATCAATCAAAAACAAATAAAGTAAGTATCCCACGGCAATAAACTGACAGATATAATAACATATTCCTTAGATAATTGTTCAATTTCATTCGGCTACGTACTGATACCGACCAGTTTATCTTGACATCCTGGGGTGGCGCTGCTTGTCAAGGGCTTTGTCCAAATAAATGTCAAATTCGGTACATTTTTAAATTTAGTTCTGTTTTTCGCCGCGTGTCACGGTATAGTGGGGAAGGTATACAATGTACACGTTCGGTTTTAGATCTGAATTTCCTAGTCAATGCCAAGGTTAGAGTCGTTGACCGAGGCGGTGGCGACGGTCGCCAGGCGTGTGCAAGAGAGGGGATAAGTCTGTGTTTATATTTTGAAGGTGAAGAAGTCGTTGTCTTCACTTTTGGTACGGTTTATTTGGTTTATTGTGCACTTGTCCCCCGATAGTAAACGAAATGCTTGTTATGCACAGATTGGTGGATCGGATGAGTTACCCGAGTCCTTAAAATAATGGTAATTAGAATTATTATTATATTAATACGTGAAGCAAAAACTTTGTACCCCTTTTTACGAAAATTACGCGGACGAAGGAGTATGAAATTTGGCACATTTTAAGTTTATATGGAGAAGGAGTGCAGAAAGCTAATATTTTTATATAATATATATTAGAAATAAATATATATACACTACCATGCGTTTGACACAAGATGGCTACCTTAGAATCATGACATTTAAATGAACTATGGTCGAATTTCGACCTCTGGGCGACCACTAGTTTAATAAAAAATATGAAACATTTCATACAAAAAAACATGAGTTATATTTTCTGCACAAATAAGAACTTGTGACTAGAATAATTTTTAGTACATAATCCAATCTATTCACTGCACTAATCAAAGTAGAAATGGAATAAAAATCACTGGACAAAAACAAAGACTTTCCGAGCCTAAAACCAAACATGGCCACTCAAACGCTAATCGTTCTTAATCAGTCACTTCGGCGCGTTTACTCTCAGCAGTACTCAAACAAGTACCCATACAAGCCCATACTCATACGAGTCCGTCCTCATACAAGAACACACTCATTATGCAATTATGTGCGATCACATGCCTCGAGCGAAGGAATTCAAAGGTAACTGCAGTTTGAATGGAAAGGGCTTCAAAGTAAGGAATTTTTGGGATAACTGTTCTTCGATTAGTGAGTACCTAATCAATATTAGAGGCTTATTGCAGTTGAATCTTTGAAGTTTGACTTGACTTTTTTGAAGCGGATCTTTGAAATTCGTTACGGGCCATCAGAAGCCCGAAAGTCTGACAAACAGTCTTACTAAGGGTTATCGTATTACCCAGTAACTGGGTTGTGAAAGCCAGATAGGTAGTTGCTCCATGCAAGATTAAAGAGGTGAGGAGGTGCGTTTGAGCTTCTAAATGTGAGAGTGAAATCAATGGGCTCAATGTTAACGCAGTATTCTTTGATAATAACAATACAATTCGGTCACGAACTGACCAATCCTTTTTCGTTTTTCAGGTAAATCTGGACCCAGATATTAATTTATTATGCATAGGTTTATCGATTCATCTACCTAGTGTGATCACTCATGAGACAGTAATTATCTGTGCTAAAGATTAGGAACATAAATAACTCGTACAATATTAATCAGTAATTATAATTTGTAAAGTAAATATAATGGTAATATAAACAAGGAAACTGCATGTGAACCATAGCATACGGAATTATAAATAAACAATTACATCAATTAAACGAATAGTTCGCTCTCAATACAATCATGTTATTGCATTTTCCTGTATAAAGTACTTGATTGATAGCATCATTTTGCCGCCAATTCTAGCGTCCATTTCATTGGTGCACTTTTAATTGGCGCCAACTGCATTGAAATCAGTCTTACCAAGGGGTATCGTGTTACCCAGTTACTGTGTTGGGAGGGGGGGTAAGATAGGCAGTCGTTCCATGTAAAATACTGGTATTCAGCTGGATCTGGTAAGACTGGAAGCCGAAAAATACTTACGTAATTTTTACGCATTGTACGGAAATCCTATACAATGCGAGATAAACTGGAAATTTATAGCTTGATGTGTAGCCGTGTGTACAATAGCATAGCATAAGCATAACCAGCCAATAATGTTCCCACTGTTAGGACACAGGCCCCCTCTCTGTGAGAGGGAGTGGGCCGTTATCCACCACGCGGGCCCAGTGCGGGTTGGTAGATCATTGATGTCACATGTCTCCGAAGTTTTCGTTCTAGGACATGCCAGTGTCCTCACGATGTTTTCTTTGACCATTTTGTGAACAGTGGTGATGAAATTATTAACACAAAGTAAAGCACCTGCCTTTTTTTGTTCTTTTTTTTTTGGCTGGGTAATTATCAAATAACTTCTCCCGCTCTGGGCGGAGCGGGAGGGCGTGTCAGACTTTTACTGACTAAAACCCACCCGTGTTCCTTCCGTTGCTTGTGTGCCGGGGCCGCGATATTTTCGGACAAACTCGCACTGCCTGGGTTCGTAACCATGACCTACAACTCTTAGGTCGGGGCTGTTACCACTAGGCCAACACTGCTCTCACATATACAATAGAATTGATGCCAATTACTTGGGTTTTTCAAGTTTTCGGTACCTACGTATCAGGGGGCCTACTCCCTAAGCGAAATCCGTAGTTTCGGCCATCTTTACGGGCGCTTTGTTCTCCGCCTCGAGAGCGAAGCGCCCGTAACTACGGGTTTCGCTTAGGGAGTAGGACACCAGAGGTCTATGAGAGTGAGGGACGAGTGAGTGCACCTGTGTCTGCGCTGCAAACACACTTGTGCAGTATAATACCTCCCGCGCCGAAGGCTGGTCTCCGCGAAGATTGGCTGCCATGGCCGAAATGCAGTCAACTATTCGGAGGACTGTTATTATCTAAAGTGACGGAAGAGCAAAACATCGTGAGGAAACCGACATGCCTGAGAGATATTTCTCGATGGCATGTGAAGCCAAGTCAGAGGCCCATGGGCGGCTTTAAAACTCTGACACTAGGTTAGTCACAGACCACATGAAAAGAAGAAGAAGATCGTTAACTGCGCCGATAATTGTGATGTTTTAATACTTTTGACAAGAACACACTCTTAATTACAATCAAAAGTATTTACAATATGGCCGATACAACTTGGCAGGTCTGAACATAGGCACTACGAACTTCCACGCATGTTCTCTCACACTCGCCTCATGTCACCATTTGGTTCCTCAAAAATGTTATTGCGCAGCCTTCTGCGCGAAGTTCGGAATAGCCAAGGTATATCGGCCATATTGTAGCCTAAACTTAAGCATAATACACAACACATTACTAGAAAACATGCCTACCACGACTGCCTCGTAGGTCCAGTGGTTGCAATCGCAACAGCTGAGCATGAGGTCATAGGTTTGATTCCCAGGTCAGGCAAAGTGTTATTGGGTTTTATCATCAGGAATTTCTCAGTAGCATCCCGGTGTCTAGATTTGTGCCCGGTTGATGGTAATAGGCTCGCTCCTTATTACATGGAACTTAAACATAACTGGCGAAATATGGGTACACCTCTGCCTAACCTTTTGGGGATGAAAGACGTGATGTTATGTTATTACTAGAAAATAGTTAAGATAAAATGCTTAGCGTACTTAAACCTACAGTACCTGGTCGACCGAGCTCTTCTCGGGTGAAAATAGAGAATGCTTATTTAATAGTAAAGGATAGTTCATACTAATTCCATGTATAGAACATACTAATTCCATGTATAGTACATACTAATTCCATGTATAGAACATACTAATTCCATGTATAGAATATACTAATTCCATGTATAGTACATACTAATTCCATGCCATGATAGTAGATACTTACAAATTCCACGCAGCCATGTCATTATTGTTGTTCTAATCTTTGGACGACCGAGGTCTGCTCGGGTGAAAATATGGAGAAAACGAATTTTCCCAGATATGAGACCTAACTAGATCAATTTGTCGCCCCGTAAACCCCTATATTGCAACTTTCATCGAAATCGTTGGAGCCGTTTTCGAGAAAGTGATTGCAAATATATAAACAAATATGGCTAGTTTAATAGTATAGGATACCATGAAGAGTAGGTATTCTATTATATATGCTTTTCTCCCAAGCTCTTTCACCGTTCGACTTTTAATAAGTAGGTATACATAGGCATTATATATAGAGGTCTCGCAGGTCCGGGTTCGAACTAACGGTTGTTTTTTGTCTATGACCACTAACAGCTATAGCATTGCTTCTCATAATTTGAAAGTTGAAACTGATTAAAAGATAAACTAGAAGAATTAGATTGGTAGTTGTAAAGAAAAAAAATGGACAAGTGCGAGTCTTATTAATTCACAGAAGGTTCCGTACCAAAAAATAAAAATGTTCACTAAATTACTATGACATTTCCTCTTTTTTCCTCTTCTATCTATTTTATAAATTAAAGTCGCTTGTCGTGTCTGTTTGTGTGACCGCATTGTTCTTCTAAACCACACAACGTATTTTGCTGCGGTTTTGACCATTATTTACCGAATTTATTCCAAAAGGTTTATGTGTAGTTCATAATTATTTAACTTACATAAAATAAAGAAATCTCGAGATTTGATCAAGTAGTAAAAACCATGTTAAGAAGGGGCGGGTCGATAGTTAACTATAAATAAACTAAGCTTAATTGGGTTCTAAACATTTTGCCGTTTTAATCGATCCTTTGGCACCGCAATCAGAACCCACTATTAAGACTGCAGTTTTTATCAATGTCAGCAACTAAAAGTGGTAGACAGTTGAAACTTTACCAGATCTTGTGTGACTGTGCATGAAGCAAGCCAGCTATACTAATCCCTCAACGATTGCGGATGTATTTCAATATCTCTTGCGGAACCCTAAAACTGAGCCTAGTATTAATATTAATATAAGTACTTAATAAGTAGGTATACGATATCATCACGCATGTGTCAGTGCTGGATATGTTTCATTGCAAGTGATATTAATACAATGTCAAAAAAAATGAGCGTGCGTCTGAGCGATGTAGGCGGGAAATTAATCTATGAAATCGAAGCTATCTTTTTTTTTTGTACATTCAAGAAGGTAAGCAACTGCCTAGCCTATCTCTTTAGGCACGAGGCTAATCATCTAATGTAATTTAACTAGCCTGTATTGTCTCAAATGTTATGATTTAATGAAATATTGGAAAATCCAAAAGTGCACGCCAAATAACGCTCATTCAAAAATTTTACCCATCAATATGGGTAAAATTTCTCACCTTGCAATCTTTACGTACCGTCAAAGACTATTTAGGCTTGCTTTACCTATTGGTTGCTAGGCAACGGAAGAGGTTCGAAGTTTGAAATAGTTATAGATAATAAATTAGTTAGTTTTTTTATTAATTATGATTAAACTACTTTGAATAAAAGAACTATTTTCAATAGGGTTCCTCATATGGCTGAAACAAATGTACAAAAAAAAATTGTGAGCTCAGTACAGTACACGCAAGCTAACCACTCAAGGTCATTGGCATATTTCTGCGTCTTAAGTTATCATATTGAAACCAAAGTAAATACAGTCCTTCAAAAGAAAATAAACGCAATCTCAGTAAACTTGCACCCACAATCTATGATTGGCTGGCACATTATGCAACAACGTGTTAATGATTGCAATTTCCACGTCGATTTGAGAAAGAAATACTGTTGCAGTGAAAAGTGAAACAAATGCTTATCATGCGCCGCGAATCGGGATAAACTTAGTTGCTATGATGATAAGGTTTTGCTGACCTAATTTCTGCAGGAATGACAATACATACTCTCTGTATCCGTATTCCCAGAAGGCTAAGTAGATGTGTTTTTTTTTTGTGTGTTCTATTATACAGGGTGTATCAGAAATGTGTAGTCAACTTAAAGGGTGTGGTACAGACCATCAAACTGAACAACTTTCTTTATGGGACCAGCATCGTAATCGTAAAATTATCAGCTGTTCCATACAAAACTTCAGTACCACCTCGACCCAAAAGTATGGCACAGCTGATAATTTACGATATACTGCGATCGCCCGACAAGATGGACCGATGACTTGCACACTAATTGCGTTACACACTTACAATCACAATCTGAAGGATTTTTGAAGGAAATTGCTAATCCATTGCTTCACAATGTTTGAAAAAATCCTCTGATCAACAACGTAAATAACGCGATGTATGTTGTTGAACTGTCAAAATGAAAAGCATTCCAATTCGAAGTGTGTTACGCAATCACCCCGCTGGTGATGATTACTGGAATCCCATAGGTTGGAGAAGCAGATGGCCTTTTACCAGCAGTGGTTTCTGGGTGAATGATGATACTGCGACCATTAATGCTTCTGCCAATGGCGGAGGAAAGCTGGCGCTTACACTAGAGACCCAAAAACGAGAGCCCAAACCACTCTTCCGAACTACAACCCTAATAACGCTATTCCGATTCACTTTATCCCTAATAAAAAAGTCGTGATGGCCCAGTGGTTAAGGCCTCGCCTCTCATGCACGAGGTTGTGGGTTCAAATCCGAGCAAGTACCAATGTTTTTTTTTTTTTTTTTTTTTATGGCATCTTGCAATTGACCTCTGAGGAGGTCGTAGCTGCTTAACCGGACTTTCCTGTGGCTGCCTTAAGCTGCTACACTTAAAGCCTCCAGCCAGGGGCATAAACTATACTAATTAAAATTAGGCGAACGCTCGCTAAGGGCACCCCCTGTGGGGTACGGACCTCGGCTTAGGGCGTCGCTGGGGGGAGGACAGCAAGATGGGACAGGCTGGATCAAACATAGAGTATTATTATTATTAATCGGGGAATTTAAGACTACGGGCTCAGCTTCGACGCGGGCTGGCGCATCGACGAGCAAGGGTCGGGGGGGAGTATCATTTACTCGGGAGGGACGCGGTCGCGGACCTCTGCGGCGAGGTCGGAACGTGTGTCGGTGTGTATGTTTCTTTACTGTGCTGGTGGCCCTATTGCTCTCCTGGAGGAGGGTTATGGGGTCATCTGGGTCGTTGAGAACATGCCTTGGACGGCGGACTTTACTTATTCTGGAGGGAATATAACTGGCGGCCTTCACAACCAGAGGGTTGCGATGTTTGGCGGCTTTATCAAAATAACGCGTTGCATTGCGTTTCAGAAATTGAACTATTGTGGGGATTCTAAGGTCGAGATGGAGGATCTCGTTCCTAACGTACCAGGGGGAACCCGTCGCCGTTCGAAGGAAACGGTTTTGGAGGGTCTGCATCTTATGAAGATGATAGGGTTTGGCTTGTGCCCAGGCGGCACACGCATAGGTCATAATAGGTCTAATGCACGTCGTGTAGGTACGCAATTTGCACTTGAGTGACAACTTGCTTCGTGCATTGAGAACGGAGTGGAGCCTACCGAGAGCGAAAGCGGCTCGCGAGCGTGCCTGCTTTATGTGCTCGGAGAATGAGAGTTTGTAGTCCAGGACTACACCTAGATATTTGGCTCGCTTCTCCCAGGGGATCGGCTTGTCAAACATGGTGATTGGTCGGGGGAGCGTGTCAGTTAGTTTTTTGAGTCTCGGTTTCTTGAAGAGAACCGCTTGACTCTTATCGGGATTGACCTCGATTCTCCACTTTCTGAACCACGTGCCGAGCTTGTCGACTGCGGTTTGGAGAGTGAGAGCTATCGCGTCGGGGCTTCTGCCTGAATAGTAAATGGCCGTGTCGTCTGCGAACAGAGCCAACTGCGCCTTTTGACTGTTAGGGATATCGCTGGTGAACAGCGTGAAAATGAGAGGAGATAGCACGGAGCCCTGTGGGACTCCCGCGCGTAAGCGTCGGGGGGAGGAGAGCGCTCCTTCGATGCGATAGCGGAAGGTGCGGTTCGACAAAAAGTCTCGTAAGATGAGCAGTACCAATGTGACTTTTTCAATTCATATGTACTTTCTGAGTTTGTCTTGGACATTACTGACATCGGTGAAGGAAAACATCGTGAGGAAACCTGGACTTTATAGTTAATATAAGTCTGCAATCGCCAACCCGTCTTGAGCAAGCGTGGTGATCAATGCTCGTGCCTTCTCTGTATGAGAAGAGGCCTTTGCCCTGCAGTGGGACAGTAACAGGCTGGTATTATTATCCCTAATGAACGCTATCCCTGAAAATTCTAGGAAATGTACATTGTATAATATGTATATTCTTATACAGGGTTATTGGTAAAACACCAGCAACCTTTTAAGGGGTCATTGTACTCGTCATTATGAACAACTTTTACTATGAGACCAAACCTGAAATCACGAATAAAAAATCAGCTGTTCCCTATATTTATGTTCGCATAACTCGTCAAAATGTAGGGAACAGCTGATCTTTTTTTCATGATTTCAGGTTTGGTCCCATAGTAAAAGTGGTTCATAATGAGGAATACAATGACCCCTTCAGTCATCGTGGTGTAAAAAAAAAGTATGGACAACACTACGGCAAGTTTAAAAAAAAAATTGGCGCACCTAATCAAGATTCCAAAATGGTATATTACTCTAGGCAAAATAACTACAAAAAAAAATGCGTACTATTTATAAACAAGATTCCCTGCCTTGCCTGTAGATTTTGTGTAAAAACTACAGGCATTCTGGGATTTTTAAGGCTTTTGTAATTTCAAAAAAAAAAAAAAAGAACATATTTTTTCTCGAGTAATGATGAGCAGGTCCACCGTGTGGTGCCCGCTTATCGTTGAATTTTGGGATACGTTGTATATAGGTTCGAAGAGGATGACACCTTCGTTAAACTATTTCAATGATTAACATAACTACTAGGTCTATGATCTATCAACCACAATGCAATTCGTAAAAAACAATGTTTATTTTCCTTGCATTACAAAACCACCTACAAGCAATGACGCATTGAAAACACATTACAAACACCACAAGCACAATTTCTGCAACCAAATGGCAGTTGCAAAAAATCGAAAGGAAAAATATTGAATAAAAATTCATATCAGACGTTGTATGTACAAACTAGGACCGGATGTTACGCAACCGGTAGTGGGTGTACATACACTATACATATATGTATGTGTACATTGTGTACATCGATCCCTTATGTATTCAGTGGACGTTTTCGTCGCCCTTTACCTTGCGGGGACTGTGACCCTGGTACGATTGGTAAAAAAGTTTCTATAAGAAATATTTTTAATTTTGTAACATTTTCTTTTTTCCATATGAAGTACATACACATTCATTAAAGAGGATAAAGATATATACACTGGATAAACATCTTATTGTTCTAAAATAACACATTATTAAAATTAAAATATTATATCATAACCTAAGTAACTAAAATTATTAACAAACTAAAATATGGCGTCGACATATTCCTCCGCATCGCTGTCGACTGGCAATGTACCCAAGAGACTGGCGGCATTGCCACGGTTTATGGCAATGCTTAGCCTCTGGCCAAGGTAAAACCCAGCCTTTGGGTCACGCGAAGTGTCAACCAGCCGTATTAATCTTCTATTAATAAAATGCATTTTAATGCCATCACCTACGTTTGACACCTTAAATTATGACAGTAGCAACATGGATGACGCTATTTGCAATCTTTTTGCCAATTTAACAAGGGGCAGTCACCTATGCAAATGAAAAATATTCAACAGCTTGTCTAAAGATAAATTAATCTAATCTAACATAATTTACGTTTTAAAAGAACAAAAAATTGTTAATTTATTTGCGACAAAAACAATTATAACAAAAATCTTCGCGCAACAGCTTTTACTTTGGCTGCTAACCCTACCTCTATTAGGGTAGTTAAACCTTAGGGTTTATTGATAAACTCGGTGTGTAAAACGCTTACTATATTGTTGTTTTTAGATGAACAGTTAACAATATCGACAGTTGTGTTAAGCGAGGAAAACATACTAAGTGCGAATTTCACCAATGAAACTGAACACTAAACCGAGTTCAAGACCTGTCAGTGTCAATATTCCAAAGAAAATAATGACACTGACAGCTCTTAAACGTGGTTTATGTGCTGATCGCGTACAGTTGAGTCGAAAAGGGTTTAAAGTGCGTGAAAATCATGCGTTGGAGTAGTCGCGTGATCACACAAGAACATGGCTACATGACGCATACAAACGCGATCATGTGAATGGCCAATGTATATCGTAACCTATTTATAAATGCGTGTTTTGGCTACCGTTTAAACTTACCAATATTAAACTTTATTTTAGGCCTGATTCTTTCTTTTTGTGCGGTCAGTGACTAAACTCGTGCCAGAGTTTTAAATCCGCCCATGGGCCTCTAACTTGGCTTCATATGCCGTCGAAAAATATTTCTCAGGCATACCGGTTTTCTCACGATGTGATCACAATGTTTTCCTGCACCGTTTTTGAAGCAAGCGATAATACTCGTAATACAATACGCATATGACTCCGAAAAGTCAGAGGTGCGTGCCTTGGGTTCGAACTCGAGACCTATGACTTGGTAATCCGACGGTCACACCACTAGGTTATCTCTGCTATTCATTATTTATTGGGCTGAATTGAAAGGACCTCCACGAGAGATGAATAGGCCCGATGAGTGGGCCCGCGTGTTTTCCCGATGTTTTCAAATTTTTGGCTCAGGACATGCCGGATTCCTCATGATGTTTCCCTTCACCGTTTTGAGAGCAGTGATGATGAAATTATTTACATAAAAGTAAAGCGCCTGTCAGGGTGATGACTATTGACTTGCAACCAACCATTCAGTCCTGGTACCAACCTTGCTGACTGATTAAGAATTTAAAACCACGTGAACTCTTCTCGTGTCGCGGGAAAGTCCGAAAGGGATACCCTGGCTCCTGGCAACTTACAGGCAACTGAAAGAACACGGGTGGGTTTTAGTCAGTAAGAGTCTGACACGCCCTGCCGCTCCGGGCAGAGCGGGAGAAGTTATTTGATAATTTGATTTTCTGAAATGAAGTTCACTAGATGGCTACACCTAGACGTCAGGTCCAGGCGCCTGTCAAAAGTGTCAAAGCGCCTATATTTTCTTTAGACTGAATGATGAACGAATGATGAACATAAATAATATTTTTATATTCATAGTCAAAATGGAAGAGTTCTTGTTAAAGTGGCGCCAACTGGCGGCGTAAATTTTCTAAATTTTCCACATTAAATAAAGGGTCAAAACTTCCATCGAAAGGTCAAGATGAAAACTACTGTATTGGCATTTTAGAAGCTGCAAGATGCTGCTGCCAGTAATTATAACATGATCATGATGCCAGTGGATGATCTAACAAGCAAAATCCACTTGAAACTACACAAATTTCACAAAACCGTCTTCTTCCTACTCATCTATAGATAGATACATCAGATACACATCTTACAAGGGTGAACAAACGATTACAATCGCGACCATAATTGAGCGAATTACAAGTCATTGTTCATGTGATGTCCATTCTAAATATGTAGATCCATGTGTTGAGCTCACACCTTAAGTAGTGCTGTGTGACAGTTTGCACGTGTTTAAGGTGGAATCTCATTAGTGCGACATGAAATTATTTGCCGCAGTTTGAGATCTAATGTATACATACATACAAATAAATAAAATTGAAGTATCCGTTTGTAATGTCGAAATCACAGCTTTTTACTAAATGCATATATAAAAGTATATACGGTACTTACAACAAAAAAAAAAAAAAATTGACCGTCTGTTTGTTCCGGCTAATCTCCGAAACGGCCGGACCGATTTTGACGGAACTTTCACTCGCAGATAGCTGATATTATAAGGAGTAAGTTAGGCTACTTATATCTTAGAAAAAGAAGTAGAGTCCACGCGGGTCTAGCCAGTAATAGGACTCGCCCGTCGAAGAGCGCTGTCCCCAATTTGACGCATTATTAATTTATTATACATAAAAGAAACGGTATTTTAATAAAATACGTAGACTAAAAGATCAATAATTAAATGATCTTTAAAATGGTGAAGATTTCAGAAAAACTTGCGTGATTGTCACTATTTTATCCGCGTTAGACATAACTTTACAAATTAATTTCAAAACATAATCAAAAATATTCATATATCAAGCTATTAAGAAAATGCTCTAATTTAACATATATTTTTTCCAAATCATTAACACTACTCGTTTAGACGTGATCTTCAGTATAAAATTATTAAAAGTCGGTTATCGTCTCCTCAATAAGTTTGAGGATGTTGGTATCATAAGACAGATACAAGTATATGCAAATAGATACCGTGATGAATAGATTAGTTAGTCAGCAATGTTGGTATCGGGGCAAGTTTGCCTCGATACCAATAGATAGAGATATCGGTCGTCTAAGGCACCCTGGGCAGTTGCCCAGGGTGCCTTAGACGACCGATATTGAGCTTATTATCATGTGATATTGTTCATTAGAAAAGAGTTAAGGCCTGCGCCGACTGGCGGACGGGGCGGCAGACGATTTTAAATTTAATACTAATCCGATAGATATACGGTACATATTTCAATGGTCGGTGATCGAGCTTGGAGCATCGCAGCACAGCTTTCCGTCGATCACCGCATTTGAAATATATACCATATTACGTTTGAATAGGTATTAAATTCAATCGATAAATTTAAAATCCTCTACCATCCCGTCCGCCAGTAAGCGTAGGCCCTTATGCACATAAAACCGCGTTTTATTATTTAGTAAAAGAATCGATTGTATGTAGTTACTTTTCGAAACTATAAAATGAACCATAAAACTTAAGAAGATCTACCAACACATCCAAAAATAATAAAGTCTAATACAATTCAAATCGTAATTGGTATACACAAGAATCCCACCTACATGTATTAAAAGTAATATTTTCAAAAACGTTTAAATTTGAACGTTACAAAACGTTTTAGATTCTAATCGTATTTGAGAACGGCGATAAGCCTAGAAACTTCAATTCCCTGTCTTTTATGGGAGAAATTCCCACCAAAGATGGGTAAAGATAACCAATTTTTATTTATTATTGACCTATAGATAACCAATGGTAATGCGATGGTTTGGTCATGTTGAGAGGACGATTGAAACACGACTAGCAAAAGGTATTCTACCTATACGTTTAACCTGTAGAATTACAAGGCAGATGTGAGTGGAAATGCCGGGAGGGGACGTCCTAGGAGGATCGAAATTCAAAAAGGAGGAGGTTCTATGTTCATAGCGTTTTTTTTTAATGTCCACCGATTCTCCGTCAATTGTGGACCGATTTTGAAAATTATTTTTTGTATCAAGGGGAATTTGTGTGAGTACCCTCCAACTAAAAAGTGAAGAATAAAAACGTTTAACAAAAAAAAACCGACTTCCAAAAAAAACACTACAATGTGAAAAATTACTTTAATTTCGGAAGTCGGTGGCAAAACAAAATTAAAAACCAAAGACACCGACTTCTGAAATTAAAATTATTTTTCTCTTTGTAATGTTCTTTTTTTAAAGTCGGTTGTTCTTTTTTGTAAAAAGATTTTTTGGTGATGTTTTTCAGAAAGGTCAGGTGCGTAGTACTTGCCACCGGCGTGCGTGTATGACCTGATGTATGGACGTAAACGTGGCAGCAGGAGGTGGTGTTCTGTAGTTTCTGCCTACGCCCATGGTAAGAAAGCGTGAATATATGTGTGCTATAGAAAACCTCTAAAACTTTGAACCTTTGGTAACAAACGCGATGACAACCTTAAACTATAAAATCAAACTTTAACTCGTTAATAAATATTTCAATGGGCTGTTTTATACACAATCAGTAGGGTCTTAAATTAATCCGAATTATTTATGTCTAAATTTTTACATTTTGTTTAGTGTTTCGCCAAAAGGATGATCTCGAAGAGCCGAATAGCCAAAATTGACTCCGTATCATAGTTGCGACAAACAAATACGCGACAAATGTTAGAGCGACACAACGATATGTCGACCATCAGTGGTCGTACATCAGCTCGACTACATTAGTGCGATTGATTGTTTTCTTGACAAACGACAGGACGACGGAACTTTTTATCGACGAACGATAGCGCTACACAACTTTCGCTCGACAAACTGAAGCAACAAAAACGTTTATATTTTGTGACAGAATGTTGTATAATTGTACCAAGTATCCGCACGCTACCAGCGGCCCTAAGGCCAGATCTACAAGACCTGCTACTCTGTAGAGCTTGTGCTGACAGGCCACCACGTTGGCCACGTGCTGCCAAGGACGGTACATTTCTATTTCTACCCAGGTGTGTGCGAGTGCTCAGACAGTCACTAACTTACCTACAACCTAGCCGAGTGGAAAAAACCAGTAGGTAGGAGTATACCTGCTGGTTATTATCTCTCTACACTACCTAACAGTTGACGGTCTACGCAGTCTACTCGCCACTGTAACGGCTGGGACTTTGCAGATAGACTGCACAGGCCGTGAACTGATAAGTTCTGTGGAGAGGTAAGTGAAACTAGCAGGCTAAAATTAAATATATAGAAGTCAGACGGCTAGATCGTGGGAAAAGGTTTCAGTCTGTTTTGGGCACTCGCACACACTTAGGATAAAGGACGTCTTTGTTACGACGTGGCAGACGTGGTGGCCTGTCAGCACAGGCTCCGCAAAGTAGCAACAAAATCGCGTCGCGCTTGAGCGAAAGTTGTGTTGTGCTTTCGTCGGTAAAACAATCAGTCGCACGTACGTCGAGCTGATGTGCTGTCGCACCACTGATGGTCCAAATATCGTTCTGTCGCCCTAACATTTATCGCGAATTTGATTGTCGCAACTATGATACGGAGTCGTCAAAATTAAACAGTCTCTTACAACCGGTTTTGAAATTCTTAGCTTTTAATTTGACTTAATTAATGGTATTCTGTAAGATGAGACTAATTTAAAATGATTTAAAACTCAAATAAAAAAATGTTGACTAAGAAATTTCCAACATAATTCCTCCGAAAATAATACCTCAAATAATTCTTCACATTTTGTCAAAAAATTCACATTACCATCCAAGCCAGCAGGTTATGCGACATCTGTCGAAACACAATTTGTCTATTTCTTATTTACCTTGCCGAACCGGCTTCTAAAAACGGCTAAAATTAAATGCCAAGTCTGAAAACAACTTTTCATTTCAGTTGTCCCCGTTCTGTGGCATACATTATGCTAATACATGCTGTTTCCGGTTGGGGAATCCTATTTGGGTTCCGCACAATGTTTTGTTTGTAAAACATCTCGGTGTTGCCAGACCAAATCATTGTAAAATCGGCTTGTCAGCGGCACAGGTAGGGTTACCCCTCGAGGAATTTGTCCCTAAATTGTTTTGGCAAACTTGATTTGATGTTTATAGTTTTGATTGATGTGGCTGTTCGAAATACTTCCTGCTTGTTGGCTGAGACTGTTTTGTCGTCTCCTTGAAGGTACTTTTAAACCATTTAAAGATTGTTAACCATTAATTTTTGTTCTTATTATTAAGTTCCTAGGATCTTAGCAGATGGCGTTCTGTAGCTTCTGCGTACCCCCTGGGAAAAAGGTGTGAGTATTACAATATTATATGCAATCATTAATATCGTAACATCGAATAAGTATTTGGAAAATTTTCCAATGCCTTTGTACACTTAAAACGGTTCCAACATCAAATTCAGAGTTATAATTGCAATTCATTATTAATATTCTAGGTCACTAGATAGCCATATTTCTAATTTAAATACAGTAATATTCTAATTTACTCAAAACAGCGAAATATTTGACAGATATATAGATCTAAGTAGAAAACCCGAAATGCTAGAATATTGACCTTAAAAATTGGCTCGTCTAAAAACATATTTTTGTTTTGACAACCCTGGCTGGGTGACGTTGAGTATTGTCGGTTTAATCTAATATTCCGCGTCCCAATCATGCTAAATGATTATTAATTTGAAATGACATGCGAATGAGCCTCACGAACCCAAAAAAGTACATACAAGTTCATTTTTGGAACATGTTAATAAATTATGATATATACATAGTTATGTGAGAACAGAACAGGTGATAATTTTAGAGAAATGGTGATAAATGTACGAGTATTACAGTTGATTTTCTAATGAAATTATATCTTCTAATAGACACCATAGAACACTTTTTAACACCAAATTCGAAGACATATGACATCTAAATCATCATCATCATCAAAATATTATTTATCATTATTATTTTTTTATTTTTTATTTTCATCTATATTATTTGCATGCCCATGAGACGGTAGAATATGGAGGACTACTTTTTTTAAGAAAACATCTATGTACCAATTTACCCATGTTTGCAATAATAAATGATTTGATTTGATTTGATTTGATCTACCAATTCGCACTGCGCTCTCACAGAGTGGAGGCCTGTGTCCCAGAAGTGGGAACATTATGCCCTAATTATGATTATTCTAGGACACTGTTAAAGATCTGTTCCGTTAAAATAAATCCTAATACTAACTAATATTATAAATATTAATAATATAAATCTTCTTATATAAAAAATTCTCGTGTCACAATGTTAGTTACCATAGTCCTCCGAAACGGCTTGACCGATTTTTATGAAATTTTATATGCATATTCAGTAGGTCTGAGAATCGGCTACTATCTATTTTTCATACCCCTAAGGTAGGTAGGTAGGTAGGTAGGTAGGTAGGTAGGTAGGTGTAGGTAGGGTATGTAGCACGTAGATATGTAGGTAGGTAGGGTAGGTAGGTAGGAAGGTAGTTAGGTAGGGTAGGTAGGTAGGAAGGTAGTTAGGTAGGGTAGGTAGTTAGGTAGGGTAGGTAGGTAGGGTAGTTTCGTAGGGTAGGTAGGGTAGGTAGGTAGGTAGGTGCGCCGTAGATAAGTGCATAGTGCTACCCGTGCGAAGCCGGGGCGCCCAGCTAGTATTATAATAAAATAAATAAATACGAAAGTAAACTTGTTTCTTTGATACGCTTTCACGCCAAAACAGCTGCACAGATTTGGATGAAATTTGGCACATGGGTAGACCATGACCTGGATTAAGGCATAGTATACGTTTGTTCCTGATATTCCCACGGGATTCAGACTTATGCGGTTGAAACCGCGGGGTGGATGTAGTAGGAAATATAGCGAAGTTTGTCAAGACATCTAAAAATACAAATGCCACACAATCGATTACTAATGAACCGATAATTATGCCGAATTAGATCCGCTTAGAAACGCTTTTGGAAATGAATCAATCAGTCCTACACATTGTATAAGAAAACTTAACATATTAAGCCGATTACGAGTCTTAATAAAAGTTAACGAGTGAATTAAGACTGTCAACTAATCCATGGCGGAAAACTATAAAAAATGTAACAGTCTACTTTATTCATAAATTAGCGACCCGCTCCTGATTCGCACGGTTTTTACGACTTGACAAAACATCGAGATTTCTTAGGTAAACGTTAATTTAATATTAACGTATTATACACATAAACCTTCCGGAATAAATTCTCTAAACGACGTTGAAAACCTCATCAAAATCTGTTGCGTGATTTAGAAGAAACGCGGACATACAGACAAACACGAAAAGCGACTTTAATTTATAATATGTATAGATTCTGTAGGAGTCTGTGACGTGCTTAACTTTATATTGGGTGGATCTTATACGAATATTTTGTTCTTTTTGACTTAGAATGGATTATTTAGGCATAGCCTATTATATAATATACATAAACTCTCCCGTTCTTCCCACGGGGGTAGTAAGTAGTAACCACAGAAAGCTACCTGCATCCGTAAATACTCCTTTGCTTCCTTTTATGAATGAATGAATGAATGATTATTTATTTGTCCGAAGCATGAGTATGCACACACAAAGCATGCAAGATGTTATGTACATTGCAGAAAGAATCACAGTCATGTTTTACCTTATCGGCGTACAAATATGTATTATATATATTATGTACATTTGAATAGTTATTAAATTAATTAAAATGATTAATTATAATAAATAAATAAAATATATATATATATATATATATATATATATATATATATGTATATACATATATATAATATTTTTTTACATAAAAAAATAAATAACAATAAACTGAAATGAATTTGTTAACGATTACAATAAAATTAAATTCACATATAATTTAGGTACAGGACAAATCAAATAAATTACTTACAATAGTTAACAGATTCAAATTTCACCCCTCTATTAGAATTATTATGTTTTCTGTCATAACTTGATTTTGCACAAACTCAAACTCAAAGCATTTATTTCAATTAGACCATTTACAGGCACTTTTGAATTGTCAAGGAATCGGTCAGTCAGAAATATGAAGCTAGTTGCCCATTCCAAAGCGTAGTAGGTACCTATGGGGAAGAACGGGCAAGAAACTCCACGGACACTCTTTTAAGTTATATTTTTACCACGGTTACCACGACATCCACGACACAAGGTTTGTATGACGGACCCTGACGGTCGTCTGGGTTTAATATTAGACCAGGAATATCGTCATCAGGATCGTCAGTTGACGTCAGAGCCTTTGTTACCCCAACAGCCCAAACATTAATTGTAACTAACCACTAACCAACTTTTGCTGAAAAGTCAGTTTGGTAACCCTGTGTAGGGTATGATTGTCATCAGCTAAAACACTAGGAAGTGGTGAAAGGCGGGTGTTCTGGGGTACTGTCTTATGTAATTTTGACGTTAGAAAAGTGCTGATTCTCAGCCTAATTTGAATAAATGTTAATAATAATAATGATGTTGTGTTATAATATATGCTTTTCTCCTTTCGCAACTCTCCCACTACTCCTTCTTATCTTGTGTCTCACTTCCAATACCTATCTTCTTCACACACTAAGAATCTGCGATCTTCCAACAATCTTCTTCTACTCTGTCCTTCTCATACTTCTGACTTTGTTCATTCTTCCTTTCATATTCAGTCCATTCTTCTTCGGAATGCGCTTCCTCTTGATATCAGGACGGCCACCAGTCGGTATGCATTTAAGCGGAAATTGCGGAGTTGAGTCATCTCAACACCTCTCTCCCTTGAAGGTGTCAGGGACATCGACGCGAAAACTGTTACCATGGATTCAGTACATGATTCTGAAGCCCAATGCGTTGAAATTTTTCGTCGATTATTAAAAAAAAACTGCTTTTTCATAGAAAAGTGCTATACCTACGCGGTAAAAATGTACTGAGAAGCTGATTCCATGGTAACAGTTCTCGCGTCGATGACACCCTGTATATAATATAGGTACATAGTATAGTAAATATGTATGTATGTGTATGTAGTTATTAATCTATTTATGTACTGTTGTACCTATTTTAATGCATTATGACATATTTTTTTTTTTTTTTTTTAAATCCTCTCAAACAGAGCACCTCCCATCTAATCTCTTTACCACCCTTGGTTGACTGATAGGGAAAGCCGTATTACGTCTTTTTATTTTGATTTTGATCATCCTGCTCTTTTACCATGTTACTTGGGGTCAGCACAACAGGTTTTCCTCTTCCATCCCTGTCAATCACCACGCTGTCCTTTACTCCAATAGTTAGATAAGATAAGATATTTATTTTGCAAATATACAAACACGGTGACATTAAGAAATAAAATTAGCAACAGCCATATTTAACCAGAAGGCATGCAAAAGTACAAAACACGCTTGAGATCCTAAGTACATAATAATAAAGATAAACAATGTCAATATAAAATTTGCCATCCAACGTGGCAATGCTGCCAGCCTTTTGGACACTTTTCCAACTGACAGCGATGAGGATGAATTTTTTGATGCCCAATGAGCTTTCCTTAATTTTATTTTTTATTTTTATTTCCTCTGTATACTTGGACATAATTTATATATTTTAGTGTTAGATGTATATTATATTTAAGATTGTATACTATCCTACTTATATTAAAAAAATAAAAAATAAAGCACACAATATCGAAAAATTTGAGTAACTAAAATTACAATTTAATTATGAAGCAGGTACTTCAATAACGGCATTGGAATTAAATTCAAATTATATTTAAAAAAAAAAAAAACTCGTTAGCAATAATAAAAAAACATTTTAAAAAAAAGTTTGGAGTTAGGAATTTTAAAAGAAAATTTACGGTAAAATCTTTGGAAAGTGTGACAATAAAATCAAATCAAAAGTAATTAGTAACTAAGACAGTAACTTATAACGTTATAACAGCATTTCATTGTGTTTTACAGCATTTATAGTGATTAATTGGGGTACAACACGGTAAAAGTTTACCGCAAAGCATTGTAGCTCAACTAAAACTGCTGCAAGCACAGCTACACATTTAATGAGTGACATAAAATTAAGATTTTAATGTGATCTTAGCACACATATAAATAAAGACAGATACACGATGTGATTTAATTGTCTGTGGTATACCGTAAGTTGAAGCAATAATAAAAGCACAGTATTATTATCCACATTCACACACAGCCAAAACGACGCGCTTCGAGAATAGATTAAAGACTTATTTAATTAATAAAGCTTATTATAACTGATTGCTTATTGAATGATAAATGTAATTAAATTTTCAAGTTAAGAAATAATAATAAAATTATATTATAAATGAATGTCATAAATACCCCAATAATAGGGATGATGACAAAAATTTTTTTTTGTCCGTCTTTCAGATTATAAAAACATATTAGACACGTATTTTTTCTTTTTTTACGTAATCTAAAGATTAGGGCGATACATTGAGGTAAAATGTGCCATGACGTCACGAGTATGTAGATTTTATACGTACTAGTGACGTATCGACCCCCACTCCCCAACTTAAAATGCGTTTAATCTAAGTAATTTTTTATTAATATGATACAGCAAAAAATACGTGTCTAATATTTTTTTATTATCTGACTGACGGACTAATTAGAATTTCGTTTTTTTTATCCAGGCGTCATCCCTAATATATTTGCTATAGATAAGCGTATGATTAATATTTGCACACCTATTAAGGGTAGGACATGGTTAAAGATCTTCTGTTTTATGTGTCACCTCATGTACCTACCCATATTCAAGCAAATACATGATTTGAATTTGAATTCGAAATCTCAGTGTACGCAGCAATTTCGAGTGCGCGGCAGTTACGCATGGACGCGGGAGGTTTATCTACCGAGCGGCTGTAGGTAATTGTTTCAAGGTCACAGCCGAGACATAATACTGTTACTTATTTATACTGTGATAAAAGTTGCATTGTCTGCTGGGCCTTAACGGTTAAAAGTCGACCATTCGAATCCAATGTACTGCTAGCTTTAATTATTAGTGTTTGTATTTTACTGCATTTCGTATTAACGTGAATAGCTGTAACTGTTCACTTAATTTTGAAGATAGATCGATAAAATACTCTTTATTGAACACCATAACAAAGAAAAAGAAGCTTTTGTTATTGTTCGAGCTAACTAATGTTTTTGTATGCACGTGTTACTGTTTGTTAGGATTTCGTACCTCAAAAAGAAAAAATCAGAACCCTTATTGGATCACTCATGTGTCCGTCTGTCCGTCTGTCACAGACAATTTTCTCCGAATCGAATAGGCCGATTAAGTTGAAATTTGGTACACTTAAGTATTTCTGTGACCTAAACATGGACGTGTAACGTAAATAAATGAATTTTGAATATGGGAGCCTAATCACTTTTAGGGGGCATTTTTTTTTTCTAGTAAAGTTTTGCAAACTGTACCGTGTCACATATCAAATGAAAGGGGTTGTTGCGAGGATCTTAAATGTATATATTTTGTAATTGTAAAATAAATACTTTAAAAGATATTTAAGAAAATAGATGAAAATTAACCACTCCCCCCTTATCTCTGAAACTACTGAGCCTAAAATTTTGAAAATTATAAAGAGAATGGTTGTTTACTCATAGATTACAGGAAAATCTATAAAAGGTCTTAAAATAACGTGGTAAATCTCTCAATATTGTGCGTACAAACTTACATTTGCAGTCGGAATATATGGGAGAACATGTTTTTCAACTACAATGTTGAGTTTGTTCTTGGGAAAAAATCATCCTAACTACGGAAGCCTTCATTGTGCGTGGTCCGACACGCACTTGGCCGGTTTTATTTAAAATAACTATAAAGTTAAAAACGAATCCAAACTCGATGGGGTTGCACCGTTTTATAACAGACTTCCCACGGCGACCTTCCGGCTCCATCATCAGCTCAGCTCCATGTCGTAATAATATTGCATTGTCATCCAATTTACATATGCATGAAAAATTTCAGCTCAATCAGAAACCGGGAAGTGGGTCAAATTTAACTTGCAAGATTTGTTTACAGACAAACACGGGTGAAACTAAATAAAAGCTTGTAAAAAACATTACACTGCTTATTGGGCAGTCGTGTAAAAAAACAATTTTTCATCCCTCTTGTTCGCCAGTGAGTAACAGTATCAATCTACCTAGCCTTTTCCCAACTATGTCGGGGTCGGCTTCCAGTCTAACCGGATGCAGCTGAATATTACATTACATTCTATTTTACATGGAACGACTGCCCATCTGACCTTCATAACCCAGTAGGTAACTAGATAATACGATACCCCTTGGTAAGACTGGTTGTCAGACGTTCGGGCTTGTGACGACCCTTAACGAGGCACGGAGGAGTCTCGGTATGTAAAGATGGTCACACATCCACGGACCAACTCCGAGTGAGTTTGTAGTAGTGTATCAAATTTTAAGTGTGGCCTAAAATTAATTGTTTCTTGTATTTATATACCACGGAAGATCAGGGCCTTATGACAACAGGCCTTCTTTAAAAAAAAAAACGAATCAAAATAAATAAAGATGTTAAGCCAGTTCTAAGCTAAATAACTCATCAGAAGCTTCAACAATTAATGCTAAGTAATTAAAAATAAACGATTAATAGCTTTATTTATATCCAGTTAGCGACAGTCGTTCTCTGAGAACCAAACCTTAACCGCCTTGAAAGGAGATCGCCAAAAAAGCGCGCGTTAATCGCACGCACGACTTTTTCATCGCAATTAGATTTAATTCATCGACAGTCGTGATCTGAACTTAATCGTAAGCGATCACACGCACAAAAATCTGCTTTGTTTTTGTAGCAATTTGGTGAAATAATTACTATCATCATTATTAATATTTAATGGGAAGTTTCCGTAACTACTACTGATTCTTTCACACATGTTTTGAATTTTAGTGTGGTTTTTTACACCTTTTGGTATTTAAGTTTTGTTTTACTGCACTGCATAACCACCAGCAGATATTGAATCTTTGTAAAACATCCATTATATTGATAAACATATCATTGCATTACTTAGGCTCCGCTGTCCGTCTGTCCGTCATGAACCATAATATGTAGACAGTTGAAATTTTCACAGATTGTGTATTTCTATTGCCGATATAACAAATAAAAAAAGTTAAAAATTAAAGCACTTTTCTTGTATAGGGGGGTACGAGAAACGTGTTGTTTTTCGGCATTTTTTGCTAAATATTGTACCCACGCCACCAAGGGTCTCCCTTGGTGGGCGAGTCCGAATCGCACTTGGCCGGTTTTTTTCAATACTCAATACTTTATTTGCATTCCACAATGTGTACTTATGTGATAACTTAAAATTATATGTGATCAATATGGCCCTGTCGGGAACAGCAAAATTGTAGGAGCGAAAAAGCTTTGAAAAACTTTACTTATAAGTCTTCTGAACTAAATCTAATATAGGATTTTTAAGAGGGATTGTTTATACTTATAATATATATATATATATATATATAAATCAATTGCTCTTCGTTTGTCTCGCTAAAACTCGAGAACGGCTGGGCCGATTTAGCTGATTTTGGTTTTGAAATGTTTGTCGTAGTCCAGGGAAGGTTTAAACGGTGAGAAAATAGGGTAGGTAGGGAAGGTAGGGTAGGTAGGGAAGGTAGGGTAAGTAGGGTAGGTAAGATTTAGTGCTACTCGTACGAAGTCGGGCCGGGTAAAGCTAGTATAATATATATATATTATATTAATACGTGAAGCAAAAACTTTGTACCCCTTTTTACGAAAATAACGCGGACGGAGGAGTATGAAATTTGGCACAGTTAAAGTTTATATGGAGAAGGAGTGCAGAAAGCTAATATTTTTACATAATATATATTAGAAATAAATTTAATTAATTAAAAAACATTACACACACTACCATGCGTTTGTCACAAGATGGCTACCTTAGAATCATGACATTTAAATGAATTATGGTCGAATTTCGACCTCTGGACGACCACTAGTATAGTTTACTGTACTAACACTTCTAAACTAATATTATAAAGAGAAAAGATTAGATTTTGTGCATTTTGTATGTTTGTTTTGCATATGGTCTATGGGTAGACCATGACCTGGATTAGGACATAGGATACTTTTTATCCCGATATTCCCACGGCATCAAGACTTATGCTAGCCACACACGTAACAATTTACTTGCGCAAATTTAGACTTTCGCAAGTCTAAGTGTGTTGCTAGCATTATGCGGGTGAATCCGCGGGGCGCAGGTAGTATTAGATATGTTAGATCTTATATTTTGTCGTTTAATTATCCTCCATCCTCGTCGTGCGTCGTTCCTAATTTTCCTTTTACCCAAAATCCAGTGTAAAATGCGGTAGAAGCATAACTACTGCTTCACAACTTTTTTTTTGCTTTTTTTTTAACTCTAAATGACGAGTAAAACATATTTTATGTAACTTGTTTTAAATCTATTTCTGATAAAATTAGTAGGTATCTCAGTCATAACAAACAACATTTAAGTATCTAAAGAGATGTAAACGTTTAATCTAAGCTTAACATCTAAATAATCTTTACGTGTCTATTTCAAACAGAATAACTAAGCTATAATTGTTTACGTATTAACATGAACAATATTAACTAAAAATATTGATCATGAAATCGGAATAGCTAGTTTTAAAAACGGAGAGAGCTAAGAACTTCTTTTACTTTTAATGTTGCCCTCTTTAGTATTAAAAGGTACACCGTTTTTCTATCTATTCATAACTATTCAATAGAATATTGAAGCTCCATATAATATCTATAAACTGTGAGCGAAAATTGTAAACTCACAAATAATTTTATGGGCCTAAAATAAAAAGCAAACGTGTACCCTAAGCCCTAATTCTAACTCCTCCGATTCAAATTTCGAATACCTTCCAAAAAAAACAAAACTAAAATTTCATCATGGCCACCTGTTACGACAATAAAAACGCGGGAAAACATTGATATACAAACGTCAAACGTGCAATACGATTGAAATTCTGAGGGTAGTTCCACCCTATTTCGTATTCAGTTCTATCCGTAATATGCGGATTCTTGAGGGGCGTCGAAATTCTTCCTTTTGGGACGTCCGCTATCGCAATACCGTTTTCCGAAAAGCGAATGAGCCGAAAAATGGCGTTGACTAATTTCGTTTGTTTTATTGCGCATTGATGTAGGTGTCGGTAATGATCGAATTATACAATTTTTATACAGCTAGGTACAGTTAAAAAAGATCAAATAATTAGTGAGAGAGGAAGACGTTTTTAGAAATCTGAATACGGAATTCAGGAGTTTAATACGAAGTTCTATACAAAATGCCTGAAGACGAAAACATTTGTGTCTGTAATATTTCATCACCATTACATTCAGCAAATTAATGTAAGGGTGCTAACCATTCTCACAACGACGCAAACACCTAATGAAAACATCGGTTAGTATGACGAGACACTTACATCTTAAGCATCATAGCTTCCAAATGTCCGTCTGTCCTGCTGTCGACGTTGCGTTGAGCATAGCATTATTACCCTAGATATCCAGGGGAATAATAACAGATGCATCATTGGTGAGACAAGTGGATCATACAGTCACCCCTGCCTAAGACACGGGACATGCTACAGTTTTTTTCGACCTGTCTGTAGGTAAATACGTTGACTTTTCTATCTTCTATAAAATACAAAATAACAAATGTCATCACATAATAAAATGAAACGCTTTACCTAAAAAGGCCCCAAAACGAGCTGTATAAAAATTCTAATAGCCGAACTACATACGAACAATTTTTTTTGTCTCGGATCGTTGGCCGAGCAAACACACATATAAGCAATAAGTAAGTACTAATAATATTATTAAAAAAAACTGACCAAACGATTGTCGGCCTTCAATTCGGTCAGATCATTCACCTGTGCTGATTATAACTGCGGAAGACTTGTACAGAAATACCACTTTACACAATGTTGTTACATAACAACGATTAAAGAACAACAGCAAATCGTATCGTATAATGTATCGTACTAGAGTTTCTTCATCTATTCTATGTCCCATGCAAAAGGTGGCAACCCTATTGCAATTCACCGGGCCGAAATACAGACTACGGGCTCCGGGCCGAGAATTTCCTGACAAATAAAAACAATGACACTTTTCCCGAGCCAGACAAGGAACTCGACTGATGGAACGCCAAAGCAGTCAAGTTGGCCCTGAACCTTCTAATAAACTGTCTCATGGGGCAAAAAAAAATATTTCTATAGTCACCAGACTTGGCAAAGCGATTAGTGATAGTAGTTTTTTTTTTTACCATTTAATGACGCTGTCTATCCTCTTAATATAATCCCTGAGTCACTTTTAATTTAACGCACTTTTTCTGGAAACCGTAGCCCTAAGGCTACAAACAGAATTGAACAGTAACAAAACAAAAACACCGCGAAAGGGCGTGCAATCGATTACGTCTGAGATTACGTTTGAGCGGTGGTTATGCGTAAGCTTGTAAGAATCTTTCACTTATTTTAACTGGAAAAGTGAATCTGTCCATGTCTGCTACACTTTCAAGGTTAAATGATAAAATCGAGCTTGATGTTTTTTAGGAGACAATTTGGTAAGTTGAACAATACCTACAGACGAATTCAAATACAACTTAATATTAAGTCGCCTACTGAGATGACGAGTAAAGGGGATTTAGAGGTATGAGGAACAGGGTGTAAAGTACTCTCGTTCTCTATAAAAAGGGAAGATCTTCCGAACAGACGGGTGTCATGTCTGGGAGGCAACTGCCCAACGATTGATGTCGGATAGTCTTATATATGTCGCTCGCGCGGTAAACTCTAATTGCGCGATGCAGGATTTGTGTGACGTCATTTCTTTGATGCGTAGTTCGCATGTGGTGATGTAGATGGCCGCCACAGGGAAGTATGGAAGAAGACATCTTGCACCAACCCCGAATAAATTGGGATAAGAGCAAGAGAATTAATGAATTAAGTCTTAAACCCCTACATCACGATATTTAGAGCCCGATATTTAGATTATGTGTTTTTGATGTGTTACATCTTTCCTATCGTTTTCCTACAATGTAAATCTAAAAAAATCTAAATAAACATATCTGTGGGAATGATTTCGTGAAAAGGGACGGAAGTACGTCACAGGAAGCCGGGGACCCGCGCTATTATATTTGACTAAAGAGCGAGCGTGGTGCTAGAGTTGGATGTCAGAAACGACCTTGACGAGGCGGCGCCCGTTTAATGTTGATTATTACCAAGGTGAGATGTCAGGTGTTACTCATCATATGCGACTACTGTAAGGTTCCACACAATTTTTTTTATAGGGACCCTTCCTCTCTTACTCTTAATACACCATCCCGATTTAGGGAATCTCCCGGATTATCGTGTAGTGTAATAAGGCTTTTAGTCACTTTAAGGTGTAGTATAGAAATGAAAGAAAAACTAAATGTCCCGTTTAAGCTCGTTTGAGAATTCAGGGTAAATGGGCTTTTACTTCCGGCATAGATGAATACAGATGGGACACTCCGCATTGTAGATATGAAGCTACAAGTAGGTACGCAGCCAACCCTCGACTTGTCGAATTCAGTGGGCGTAACGTAGTCATAAGATAAAAAAGTTACGCGATAGAAAGAGAGGCAACTACTAGGTGGATATAACTGTGGGTAATTAGCGCTGTGCGACCTGAATTGCATTTTATTGTGTCGTGCAAAGAGTCGCTTTTTATTTAAATAATTTTTCAGAGTGAACCATCTGTGCTTCCGGAAAGTTATTTACAGGTACAATATTGGTTGGGAGGCAGGTTAGTAGCTTAGTCTTGGTCAAATAAAATTTGCAATTTATCTTGCATAATTGCACACAATAAAGTGAGCCTTCTGCAAGTGTGTAGTTATAACCAAAGGTTCAACGCGTGACGATTGCCAAACGAAGCCGCGGTCTGAGAACGATCCTAGTTGGATGATCAGGCGTTTTTGCGCAGACCTGACTTATTAGTCACCTCTTTAGTTTTGTTTACAAATAAATCAAAAATCTGCGAAGCTTCGCCGCGGGGAATAATCTGATCATCTTTATAAGAATGTAGAATACCGTTGCATTTTCTGCATCTCAGCCCCTCCTGGTTGCTAAAGTTTGTCTAGCCTTTTTCCAACTATGTTGGGGTTGACTTTAAGTCTAACCGGATGTACATCACCAAATACCAGTATTACCACCATTACCAGCCCACCAGATACCAGTATTTTACATGGAGCGAGTGCCTATCTGACCTCCACAACCCAGTTACTAACTAACACGATACCCCTTGGTAAGACTGGATGTCAGACTTTTGGGCTTCTGACTACCTGTAAAGACTGTCAAAGATTTACGAATGACAGCCGGAACCAACGGCTGAACGTGCTTTCCGAAGCACGGTGGGGTCTTGATATGGAATCGATGGTCACCCATCTACGAACCGACTGCGGCAAGCATAGCTTAACCTTGCGGCTGTTATAAATTACCCACGAGCCTCTCTTTGTTGATAGAATAATCTTGGATTTTAATGTCTGGAAGATACTAATTACGCGACTAATTGTTTTATTGTTACTGTCCGTGATACCATTAAAGGCTTGTGCAGACCAGCGCGACTTGTCGCGCGACGCGACACGAACAATAAATTTTCTAAGAATACTTCACAGTATAACAATAACCGGTGTCGTGTCGCGCGACAAGTCGCGCTGGTCTGCACAAGCCTTAACGTATAACTTACTTAAGATAATAAAGATATAATTATATATTAATACAATAGAAACCACCTATCTAATTGCTTAACACATTTTCGTAAATGATTACGACTAATTTGTTTCATTTTGATAGTTCAACAACATTAATTGCGTTATTTACGTTGTTGACCAGACTTTTTTTCTAAATTATGAAGCAATGGATTGCCAATCTGATTCTGAACGATACAGATTCTGATTGATCGTGTTTTAGGTAATGAGGCTACAGAGTGTCGCGACGACACGTCGCCTGCTGCTGCCGCCTGCGGTCTGCTACGGAATCGTACCTTTATGATTGTAGTACTATTTCATGATAACGTATCAAAAGACTTCTTTGTAAACTTCTTTGTTTCTTTGTAATCGCTACGCAACTGTATAATCTCCTCTATTCACCATAAAATATTCCAAAATCTCCATGGAACGCTGATAAACAACAATATACCATTCAAATATCGGCATAGGAAAATAGATATTCCCATACGTATCACCCTGGTATTTTCATACAAGGGTTCCCCCATCCTTTGGTATAAAAAAACATCTGAAATGTGTCTCCCTTGGTATTCAGTACCGGGGATGGGCAGAGGAGTTACGTAATTAAACATTACGCGCGCACAATACACAAATAATTGAAATATTAACGTAGAAGTTTTAGTTCATGTTTCAAGAAGGGAAGCGGAAATTAGCAAAAAGTATCAAGTATTATATATATTTCATTTATGTTTACTTACTTTGAACTTATCAGCTTAGCTCTAGTTTTTAAGAGCGTTTGTACTGAAAGTGGGTAACATCGCAAATAGCTGTCAAATATTTCGCTGTTTTGATTAATTTGGCAATATTACTGGAATGAGAAATAAGGCTAGCTAGTGAAGTAAAATATTGATTATGAAATGCAGTCATTTATATCGTAACACCGAATATTTAGATTTAGATGTAAAAAAAATATTAATATTCCAAACTTCGAATTCAGTGTTATAATTGCAATTTACTATAAATAATATAGTTCAAACTAGTGAACTAAGAAATCTGGCTAACTATAGCCAGATTTCTTATTTCCATACAGTAAAAAAAAAAAAAACAGCGAAATATTTGACAGCTATTTGCGACGTTGCTTGAAAGGTCTTTCAAAAATATTGTGAGTTTGTCGAAACCATTTTTGGATTCAGGGATCCTTTTGCGAAATATTAAGCTTTTAACTGAAATTTTTTGTTAGAGTCAAATGTCCCCCCCCTCTTCTAGCTAAATTGTTGTACTTGGACTTGTGAAAAAATTCACAGCAGTAGTATATACAGTGTGGATTTTTGTAGCTGTAGCTACAGGAAAACGGTCTTAAGAGACTGTCCTTAACTTTTTTTAATATTTCGATCTGCATTCACAGATTTCGAAAAAAAAATACAGTCAGCAAGAAAATGGGCAGTTTTCATAAAAACTTTTTTTGATGCCAATCGATCCTGTTTCTTATAAGGATCAAAAAACTCTACTGGACCAAATGAGGTTTGAGTACTAGAAAAGTCAGAAAGCGCAAAAAACTTTTCCCATATTTTCGTACGAAATGTGACTCCAACTTACTATTTTACGATGATAGAGTGATAATAGATGAAGCAAATTAACGCCTCAATCCCCCAAGGGAGTGTTATTGGATGCCTCTTATTTATCATCTATATAAATGACCTCCCTACAATAATAAATGAATCATGTGTCCTGTTTGCCGACGATATCTCAGTACTAACTTCTTGCCACGACAGTACCAACTTAACCGAAATACTTACAAGCATACTTAATAAAATAATAACTTGGATGACAGAACACAACCTTGAATTAAACTTCAATAAAACTAAAATCATGTCCTTCCATCCACGTCAGAAAACCCCTTTAGACTTAACATTTATTTACAACGACGCAAAAATTGAAACAGTAAAAGAATTCAACCTACTCGGCTTATCCATAGATACACATTTAAATTGGAAATCACATATTAAAAAAATCAGGTCAAAGCTATCAAAATTTTCCTATGCCCTCCGTGAAATAAAAAAATCCACAAATCCCTCCACTGCTCTGGTTACGTATTATGCCTATGCATACGCATGGTTAAACTACGGCGTAATATTATGGAGAAATAGTACAGACGCATCAACACTATTCATACTACAAAAACGACTGATTAGAATACTAGTTAACATAGATAACACAGACAGCTGCAAACCCCATTTCCTAGAACATAAACTTCTAACCCTACCTTGCATATATATCTTGGAAATGTGCAAATTTGTTAGAAATAATCAAAAACTCTTTACTACACGCGAAAACATACAGACTCGCTACACACTACGACACAAAAACAGACTAAACCAACCAGGTTCAAAGCTAAAAATTCACTCCACAAGCACTTTAGTAATGTCAGTTAAAATATATAATAAACTACCTGATGAAATTAAAAATGAACAAAAATTTAATATCTTTATAAATAAATTAAAACAATTTCTAATCTGTAAATGTTATTATAATGTACATGAATATTTAAATGATAAATTTAATAAATAAACAATAATATAAAAAAAGAAAGAAAAACGCAATAATAATTTATTTATAATTACCAATGATAATAATAATATATGTATAATTTAAATAAATATTAATGTTTAAATCCAATATATGTAGTGGTAAAAATTATATGTACACAATTAGTTATCAGCCTACCTACCTACACAAAACGAAAGAGTAGATTAATATTAAAATTGTTAACTAATATCTGTAATAGCCCTCCTCCTAATTTTTATGTTGTTATGCCCGACAGGGCCCACAATGCTCCAAAACTAATGTATGTCTTTATGTACCTACCACCTAAGTTCACATTGTGGAATGCAATAAACGTATTGAGTATTGAGTATTGAGTATTGAGTGGCCGAAACTAAACTAAAACCATTTGAACTTCAAATTTCGAACGAATAGACGACAAAATTTAGAACCTTTGGTGCTTTTGAAAAAACTTTTTACATAAGTAGTTCTTTTTCTTGCAATTTCTGTCTTTTGTAGAGGATAATCTTTTTTAACGTTTTCCAAACAAGTCTGAAAGTTCTTAATAATTTGAGGTCATTTTTAGAGTTCCGTACCTCAAATGGAAAAAATTGAACCCTTTTAGTATCACTTCGTTATCCGTCAGTCAGTCTGTCACGACCCTTTTTCACAGGAACCCGTGGAGGTATCAAGTTGAAATAACATCAAATACGTAGTTCTGTGGTCCCTTGAAGCTCTAAAAAATCAAGCTTCTAAGTCAAAGCAATAAAAATACGGCCATTTATACGACATAATTATTTTGATACTCGCAAATAAATCAAAACGGGGTAGTTCCCGTTAACCTAGAATTATGAAATTAGGCAAGAAGCAAGGTCTCATAACACAAGTAAAGGGAAAAGTCCGAAAAGTCCGAAAATCGGTAATTTGTAGTTTTACCACATAAAAATCTATGTATGGGAGAACATGTTTTTCAACTACAATGTTACAAGTTTGTCTTTGCGATAAATTTATATCCCAACAAAGAAACCCTTCATTGTGCGTGGCCCGACACGCGCTTGGGCGGTTTTTTTCTCAGAGCGTTGGACATCACAAGCAACAAACTATCTTGTTCTTATAGTAAATAAAATTATAACGCGTTTTAATTTCGAAGTTTAAATAAATTTTTGTTTTTTTTTGGCTAGTCTGTCTATCTTAATAAAGTTTGTTGGAGTTTATTTCTTACCAAAATGTATGAGAAAAGTTTTTTGCGATTTCTGACTTTTCTAGTACTCAAACCTCAGTTGGTCTTATAGAGTTTTTTTATCCATATAAGAAACAGCATCGATTGGCATCAAAAAAAGTTTTGTGAAATCTGGCCATTTTCTTGCTGACAATTTTTTCAAAATCTGTGAATGCAGATCAAAATGTTTCGAAAAGTTAAGGACGGTCTCCTAAGGCCGTTTTCTTCTAGCGATAACGGTTAAGGTAGCTGTCCTTGCTGCCCAATCTCAAAAATCCACCATGTATAATGAAATTAAAAGGAAAACTATCAGAGCTAAGTCGGCTCTCCGTACAGGTTAACGAGTAATAATCGACCAACTTAAATTTGCGGTTTGAAAAACATTATCTCCAATACATTCCGTATGGGAGAACATGTTTTTCAACTACAATGTTAAGTTTGTTCTTGGGATAAATTCATCCCAATTACGGAACCCTTCTATGTGTGTCCAACACGCACTTGGCCGGGATATTTACGTAAGCATAGTATTGGTTTTATTAACCGAGTTTTAAATCCCTCGGTTACATGTATAGGGAGAACAAGCCCTAATATTAAAAAATATTGGACAAGTTTTATTTTTTTTGCGTTATATAAAGATTAAGGCAATACTTACATTGAGTTAAAATGTGCCATGGCGTCACTCCCCGGTAGATTTTATACCGACTTGTGACGTAGCGAGCCCCCACTCCCCAACTTTAATTCGTTTTATCTAAACCATTTCGACCCATCTGGAAATATGTAAAAAAACCTACCCTTTGAGTAACTGCCCACAAAAATGTTCTGATAAACTTCCACAGCCTCTCACTCCCCTGGAGATGGCCTCTTCAAGCTCAAACTGATGCCTACCTTCACCTCAGTGATCAAAAAGGTTGGTGACCCAGGTTAGAACCAGTTCTAAGTGGTTCAAAACATTGTATGATGAGTTCAATATGCTTTTAGTTACGCAAAAAGTTCGTTAGCAAAAAGCACGATTTGAAACTGCTTAGCACTAAGTTTTTTTTTGTTTTCGGAATGCGTAAGCTGTTTTTTTTCTTCCTTTCCGTTGTGAAGCTTTTTGATTTTCTTAAGAGCATCTATTTTCAGAACCGTTAAAACGCGCATTCAATTTTATTATCCGATATCCAAAATGTCCGAAGGGTAGGTTTGCAAATCAAAGCACATGTTTTTTATTTCTTTTACCGTAATAATATAAACAAGAAATGATTCAGTATTTTTAAAATACGTTTTATGCTACGAATAATCAGTAAACTTATCACAATCATGTTCTTAATAAAAAGTATGAAAGAAACTGAAAAATGTTTGCACTAAATATTTACATAAAGTAAGGTACTACTTTACATATGAAACAATCCAATAACTAATACGTTAAGCTTCAATAATCTCGCAAAAACAAATACTTTTACTAACAAGTACTCAACATACATTATTCCAAACCATTACCTAATAATTTCCACCTGCCACCATTATATTCTTTTAAACTAAACTGCAAAAGACGTTAACTCTTATATTTGTGATTAACTTCTTGCGTATATAATATAAAAATAAATTGGTAAGCAAATGGCAGGGCATTGTATTCAAATCTGCAAACAAAGTATGCTTTAGACTGTTTCATTTATTTTATCTTAGAACTAGCTTTTGCCCGTGACTTCGTCCGCGTAGAAGTCGAAAATGGTTCTAACAGGATTTTTAATTGGTTTTTTACGTTATTGATTTTGTTATAACATATAAATTATTATGTTAAAATGTTTGAATATTTATAAAATATAACAATCTTTGTACAGTGTAAGGATTTAAACGTTAAATAAACATGTTTTTTTTTTTTTTTTTAAGGAAATATATTTTATGAACACGAAGCTCGGCCTTCGATCTGGTGAAAGTTACACGGGGGTATTATCTTTTTACAACGAATTCGAAATACTACACCTACCGCAGCTTTTCTTTGTAAACAATTTTTTTTTTTTTTGCTTTTTTTAGGGTGCTAGAATCACCAGGTTACTCTGTGCGCTTACTCTGGAGCATGCCACATGCTAATGGCCGTGGGAGAAGCAGATTTCCCTCAAGTCTAATCCCGCTACCTTAAGAGTTAAACCTTGAGCTTTGTTTATGGTCATTGCAAAGCAGACTTTGATGGGAAACAGCACTCTCTTGAATTCGAAGGGGTAAAGCAAAGCTTAGAAACCTTCAAATGCGACACTAATATAGTACGGTGACTTTCGAGACATTCCAATTTTATAGAGTATTTGCATTGAACCAAGATTTTACGTGAGTTCAACCTTTTTTGAATAAAATCGGATTGAGTTTTCAAACATGTGTCAAAATAAAATGTAATTTAAATCAAAAGCACTAAGGAGTATTAATATCAACTTCGAAGCAAATCTCTCCCAAAATAACTTTCTACCCCTATTTAACACCGTTCGTGGATGAATTTCAATAAAATACGAAACACGTCTTCCATCAATCCTGCTAAAGAATGCTTATGCAAAATTTGAAGTAGATTGGACCAAGGAATCACGTTGACCCATACAAAGTTTGCCCCCCTTTTTCACCCCCTTAGGGGTAGAATTTCGAGAAATCCTTTCTTATCGGATGCCTACGTCATACAGAGAACACACCCTCCAAGTTTCATGTCCCTACAATCAGCGGTTTAGGCTGTGCGTTGATCCGTCAGTCAGTCATTCAGGACAAAGCATTTTATATGTACGAATATAGAAGATAGATGAAAACATTGTGGGTTGAAAATGTAAGATTTCTACTTCAAAACAATTCTGTTTTATGGGATTTTCTCCTGGCTATGTATTAATGTATTGAAAATAGATTGATTGAAATATTAAAACAAAAAATACGCGCCATTATCAGCCGTGTATATTGTTTATGATATCGGCAACACGAAAAAAGATCCAGTATAACAATATTCGTACATTTTTTGCAGCTTGCAACTCTGCTTACACCTTTTTAGCATTAAAGTACATAATTCCATATCGTCAGGTGCGAAATAATCAAATTATAAACGTTAAATATTAATGGTATGCGAGTTCACTACGATTTTTTATCAAAAGAAAATCAATTATACAGTGTGCGCTTCATGTCGTTGCACGTGATAAAAGTACGTCCTGTATGTGGAAAAATAAAAGCAATTCTAATTCTAACTTCGTAAAGCCTATTTTCCAATGCAAGGAAAGTGTTGACGACACAAAAATGTAAATGCAACTTTGTGTACTAGGGCAAAGGGTGTGTTTCCAGTTGTACATAGTCTGACTTGAGTCTATACGCTCAAGTAAAATGTTCGGTATTTTAATAATGTGTAAACTAAGGGGGGAAATGTATAAAACATGTGTAGTGTAAGTATTCGATTCAATCTAATGGTGTATTGCTTCTTGCGAGAAATCCGCCATGTTTATTATTGGTATCTGCGCGGGTCCGTTACTTCGATTTGTCAGTTACTTTAAGTATGTAGTTGGTTGCCGGGTTCTTATATCCGATCTACTAATCGTTTTGCTTACGAGTGGTAGTGTCGAACTTTTCCTATAGAAAGTATTATTTGACCGTTAAAGCCGCTTGGAGCTTGTGAGAAAGTTTTAATAACTACTAGCTGCTGCCCGTGGCTGCGCCCACGTGGACCCTAAAAGTAGCCTTAGTTATTCCTTATAACATCAGCTATTTGCCAGTGAAAGTACCGTCAAAATCGGTCCAGTCGTTTCGGAGATAAGACGGAACAAACAGACAGACGGCCAAAAAATGTAAAAATCGTTTTTTTTTTCTTATCAGTACCGTGTCATACTTTCATATGCGTTTAGTAAAAAGTTGTTATTTTAACATTACCAACGGACGCTTGAATTTAATTTTTTTGTATAGATTATATAGATGAAGACTTTCGCTATATTGTTGGGAGTTTGACACATACTTAAAACATAAACAACTCTAACCTTTATTGAATGGCAATAGTAAAATATAGGAATTCAGCGCTTACCGACTGTCTGCGCACAGATAAGTGCGAAAGGCGACTCTTGCTACGAGTCAATAAAGTGCAATTCAGGTCGCACAGCGCTAATTACTGACAGTTATATTCACCTAGAAGTTGCCTCTCTTTCGATCGCGTAACTCCTTATATCTTCCGACTACGTTACGCCCACTGAATTCGACAAGTCGAGCCCGCAGCGTACCTACCTGTAGCTTCATATACCTAAACTGTGCCTAAACCTAATTCATCTGTGGTCTGCGGAAAAGTAAAGTATCGTTGTAACCTAACCTAAACTATTATTGTCATTACTATTGCTTAAGCCCATTTATAACAGTTCAACCCAACCTTACCCTATGTCCCTTTCCACAGACATTATAATTTAGAACACACTTTAGCATCCATTGACGTCTCACCAACAAGTTCGAAGCTCATCTTCTGTCCAAATGCGCAATGGGTACTATAGTACCCTACTTGACTTGTCCCACAGTCCCGCAGTAACACAAATTACTTGACACATGTCAAGGTGACAGTTCACTGACGAATTTGATGATACCTGTATTGTGAAATATTAACAATGGTCGAAGAGTTTACGGTAATGACCCCAAAACAAACGTAATGATTAACATTATTTTGTGGGATTGTGTAGGCATATATTTCTGGATATTGCTCAAGAATTACATTGTTGAGAGGGTCGTGACTGAAGATTTAGTTACGCTTGCTACGGTAGGTTCGTGGATGGGTGATCCATTACATATCGAGACGAGACCCCTCCGTGTCTCGGAAAGCACGTTAAGCCGTTAGTCCCGGCTGTCAATCGTGGATCTTTGACAGTCGTTACGGGTAGTTAGAAGCCCAAAAGCCTGACAACCAGTTTTACCAAGGGGTTTCGTGTTATCTAGTTACTGGGTTGTGTTGGACAGATAGGCAGTCGCTCCATGTAAAATACTGGTACTCAGCTGCATCCGGTTACACTGGAAGTCGAACCCAACATAGTTAGGAAAAGGCTAGGCAGATTGATTGCCCAATGGTTACATAGGTCATGTAAGTGGTAAAAATGCCAGAAGAACCTGGAAAAGTACCTACATAGAGAACAGCGGAAGAAGGTTTGGTCACTCAATTAAAATGAGGACATGATACTTTTATTACCACAACTACGAAAGGAGAATAATAAGAAATCAGAGAAGAAATTGCAAAGTTGAAATGTCGCATGTTCTTGTAACTTTACCGGCATACATCTCTCTCTGTGTCTCCCTCTTTCTCTCTCTCACTCACTCACTCGTTCACTCTCTCTCTATCACTCACTCTCTCTCTATCTCTCTCTCATTCTCTCTCTACAGCGTGTACAGACCATCAAACTGAACAACTTTCTCCATGCGACCAACATCGTAATCGCGAAAAAATTATCAACCGTCCCATACATTTGGGTCGAGTGGTTACTGAAATGTTGCATGACAGTTGTAATAGTTCTGATACATGCTGTACATCCATAAATCTATATATAAACTGGAAACAGCCATATTGATGGCTGTTGAAATAACGACTGAGGTAGAACTTTCCCAAATTAGCTTTTTCATGAGTGGCTCTGCCACCAAACACCGAAACAGAAATTAAACACCACCTCTTAAAAAAAGTTAGGTATGAAACGTCCAAATCTTCCCAGACTCAAAATGATGGATGACAAAGTTTGAATGAACTGCTGAACAAACACGAAAACATACCGCCCTACCCTTGAACGTTCCAAATTCAAAACCCAAGCGGTATTAAAATCCATTCATTCATTCATTCTCTGAAGCCAAGATTAAGGCACAAACACCTTTTATGCTCAGAATACACGAATTTTCACGAAGAAAAGTAACATGGACCAATCGCGTTTATTTTGTCGGTGTAATTGTGTTACGTACACCCCATTTGATACTAATTCGATTCGGCGCCCTACAGGACTGAATGAGTGGGTCGTAACTAGAACTCGTCTCTGAGTTTTCTGTTGTACTTACTTACTTCATATAAGTATGTTAGATGTAGGGTTGTCTCACATGGTATATTTTTTTTCGACGTGATGTTCACGTTTTTGACTTAGGCCTACATTGGTTTCAGCCGATCGGCTTTAAGGCTCCTCGCTAACAGGCGCGACGAGACACCGGTAATTTTTCTACCGTGTAGTTATCTTAGAAATTGTTTTATTAGAGTTGCGTCGCGCTGTCGCGTCGTCCCTGGTTGTGGGAGTCTTTACGCGTTACGGCGGATCCGTGATTTTGCGTGACAGCAATGTTTTACTTCATGATTCGACACACACGTTAATATTATGGCAGAACGACCGTAAATGTGCTAGGTACTTAACTTTATGAAATCCTTTGTAATCCACTACAATTTAGCTATTATAAATCCAATGTAATGAAGATTTGCAAAAAAAAAGGTTATGATGGTATTTGAAAGAGTAACAGGTGGAATTTCTTGCCCATTCTTCTCTATACGAAACTACCTTTTGAAAGGGGCGACTAGAATCAATCGGGGGGCACGGTAGTGCCCCTGCCAAGTCGAGCAAAACAAATACAAAGGCACAGCCGTACCATCTTTTCTCGAAGCCATTCAGGACATTTTCAACCCCCTGTAACTTCGTTTTGTATAAAGCTAGAAGCCTGAATATTTTGTGACCACGAGGGCGTAGTATAACTACGTATATTCCAAAATTACACTTAATTTGAACCAGTAGTTTAAGAACGATTGCAGGTCAAAGTTCCTTAATTTTGTCACTGACATACGAGTACTGACTCACTCACTCACTCACTCACCGATCATGAAAACTCTAAGGTATTTCTAGCAGACACACAAGCTTCAAATTTTGAACACTTTTAGTGTTTAGCCTATAAAGCAAGGAAAAATTAAAATAAACCGCAACTTCAGTCCCATTTTCTCCACGAACTGCATAAGTAACTTTGTAATCGCATATTATTTATATAGAATTACAAAGTTAGAGTTAAAGTTATGACCTACATATTTATTATGTATAGGTACTGAATAAATTAACAGACTTGGTTTTACATTAGATCTCACATCTTTTTACGGTAGAAGATTAAATTTTTTACATGTTATGTTTTTGATGGGATTATATTTACTTGTAAATTTAACGACGTTAAAGAGTGCCGATTTGACTTTAGCTTGGATTCCATCCCCTTGATCGGTCGCTCGTCTCAAAATCAAAGAACTGATAGACTAATGCTTTATTTATAAATATGATTTGTGTTATGGTGGGCACAAATTAGTTGATTGTATTCTTTTTAGTAAAGTATAAAGAGATCTGTCGGCATTTGGGAAACTCTTGAACATATTTTTTTAGACTGTCTCCGTTGTGTGGTCAAGTTTTTATTAAGTACATTCTTGTTTATTTATAAAATATTTTTAGTTGAAGTCCTTCGCGGTATACCCACAATCAAGCGTAAATCACGACTTGACCCTTTGGTCCAATTGTGATAACCGTCACGGTTGGCGCTTAGCAGAATACCATTGTAGATTTTTTTGCCAAAATCCTATAAATTAGTCGCGATTTTGATCACGACCATGACTTCAAATGAGGTTCATTCTCTATAGAAAATACAAAAGAAAAAAAAAAAGAAAAAAGAAATGACAAATAAATATTGTAGTAAAAAAAAACGAACTAAAAATTATTAAATAATTAAATTGACTTGTTACGATATCAATCCAGCTTGTCACTTATTTTACATCCAATGATTAAATCAAAAAGCGTGGACCGCTTTTGAGCCATGTGTACTTTTAATCAATTTAAAGAAAACGTGGAGCGTTTTTAGCTCCTCTTTTTTATTTAATCATTCGATCATAATTCCATATTTCTGGTTGTCATATAAATACTCCATTGACCACAGGACCACAGAGTTCGCCCGCACGTGCCACCCGCGAGCAAAATGACACAATATAGTATGTAACCCTTAAATGCGGGTGGAATGTTCAATTTTTGCGTGGGACGTCGACGGCCCGTTTTATCAGCGAGCGAGTGAAAAGCGTTTCCTGCGAACTTTTGCCTCGTAGGCACAAGTTGTGACTAGAATTGTTGGATATTGTTAGCTGTTGGAGGTTATTTTTTGATGAAATGTTTTCTGGTAGGTGTGTTGTTAGTTTATAAATAGCTAGGAGTGATCGTGTATTTAGGACAATGTTTTTGTGAGAATAAATAAAATAGGGAGCGAAATTTTCGCTTGAAATCGCAATTTCTTTTGCAACTTTTCTCTTTCATAGTATTTCTATTGAAAAATCAAAATAAGGAAAAGTCAAAGCTCGTGGCAATTAATCGTTATAAGGCACTTTAACGAAGTGGCTCTTATTTCTATAACTGTTAAAAAGGGTTATGACAGTATCAATCGGGCCACATTTAGAAACCTTTTATTTTTGAGTTGCCAGTTTATTCCTCCTTTGATAACGACGGTCGTACGATCAGTTGCTATCACAACTTCCGCGAATAGCGAACATATCGTCGCGTTAATTGGCAACATTCGCGTATATTTTTATTAAACGCACAAAAACAAAAATGGCCGTTTAAATATTTGCAAAAAGACCCTATCCTTTGGTGTAACAGATTCTAATTTGACCTCTTACCAATTAAAATTCGGCTTTATTTTTTAAGGTTCAAGTTTGAATTTTGAATGGATAAGCGTGTTGCTAAAACACATTACTTTTTATACCAGGAAAAAATAATCATGTTGGAGTTTAGAATATTATCGTAACTGGTTCCGTTTTTGTCGGTGGGGGTCGAATGCGCCTCATTTCCTTGGTGTTTCGGGGTGGTACGTAAAATCGTAAATATGCAAACTTTTTTTCGACCGCCCGGGTCAATAATGCGGTCGGCAAACGGAAGGGTTAAGTGGTTTCGTAGCACAAAAAAAGCGTTTTATGAAATAGAATTTTATTTTTAACCCTTCTTGCTCTATATTTGAGGCTGTGCGCCTAAGTTCTATTTTATTAAGAAATAATAATAATAATAACTTTATTTATTTGCACCATAAAAGTACAACCATATAATTGGGTATTTTGTAACATTTGGTAGGTAGACAATACATCATCATAGTTTCACCCGAAAGACGTCCACTGCTGGACATAGGCCTCCCCAAATGGGGGGTTTGCCATAATCGCCACGCTTGGCAGGCGGGTTAGCGATCGCAATATGGTGTTATAATGCATAGAGAACGCTGCTGCCCATTTTCTAGTAAGTCCCTTAGTCGCCTTTTACGACACCCACCGGAAGAAATGGGATGGTACTATTCTTTACGTCCGGCACCACACGGAAGACGCCGACGGATGATGCCTGGGTAAAAAAACTTAAATTCTAATTAGTCTGTCAGTCAGATAATAAAAAAATATTAGACACGTATTTTTTGCTTTATCATATTACTAAAAAATTACTTAGATAAAACGCATTTTAAGTTGGGGAGTGGGGGTCGCTACGTCACTAGTACGTATACAATCTACATACTCGTGACGTCATGGCACATTTTACCTCAATGTATCGCCGTAATCTTTAGATTACGTAAAAAAAGAGAAAATACGTGTCCAATATTTTTTTATAATCTCAAAGACGGACATTTTTTTTTTGTCATCATACCTATTGGTAAGTGATAATATACAATACTTAGTAGCTACATTATTTATCAATTACAGTAAACTTGCAATTTTGATAATGATATCAAACATAAAGACTACTTACTTAAATTCTGCCCAAGTATCAGTAAAACAACGAATACTTTGACACAGTATTAATAAGTAACAGTATTATGTATTCATAGAAAACGGCCGAAACGACGCGCTTCGAAATCTCAGTGTACATACCTATCAGTACGCAACGTATCGAGTGCGCAGCAGTTACGCACGCACGGATGCGGAAGGTTTATCTACCGAGCGGCCGTAAATAAGTAATTATTTCAAGGTCACTGCCGAGACATAATACTGTTACTTTATTATACTACTGTTACTGTGACTTTGACGGCGGAAAATGCAGTCGGGAAAATCCTTAATGCTCCTAGGTTTGCACGTGTAATGCATGCAAACGGCTAATTTTGTCACGATGTGTAATAAATTACAATACTGCATTATGTTCATAATATTGCACAAAGAACAGTGGTAACCCAGTGGTAACGGCCGCGACTTACGAAATGTCGGTCGTAGGTTCGAACCCAGACAGGCGCTTTACTGTGTTAATTATTTCATCACCACTGCTCTCAAAACAGTGAAGGAAAACATCGTGAGGAAACCGGCATGTCCTAGAACCAAAAATACGAAGACATATGACATCTACCAACTCGCACAGGACCCGCGTGGTGGATTACGGGCCACTCCCTTCCACCGAGAGAAGGCCTGTGACCCAGCAGTGGGCACATTATGCTGAGTATGTACCATCGAAGAAGTTCATATCTATGCACCGTAAGGACTATTTCTGCTTGCAGTGCTCGGCCGCCATAGAACCGGGGCGGTAACAGATGTGGTCATCGCGTTCACGGGATTTTGTTTTCAAATTGCTTAGATATGAAATTCTTCGATAGTACATAGTATTGGTCCTGATTGGCGCCCTTACATCATCTAATACTATATACGTACATATTATATATTAAAGACACTTTTCGTGTCTATGTGACCGCGTTGTTCTTCTAAAATCTACGCAACGGATTTTGATGCGATTTTAACCATTATTTAGAAAAAATCTTCCGGAAGATTTATGTGTATAACAATTAATATTAAACTTACATTTATTTTAAAGAAATCTCAAGATAGTTAATTGACTCAGGCGTGATTTTAAGGAAATCCGTTATAAAATAAAATAGACGACGTATATTTTGTTACCTATTCCGCTTAATTGTTCTTAAAGAGTCATAAAGAACCCTGTCAGAAAGCGCCGAGCACTGTGTATCACTGCGTTCGGCGCTTGACGTAGCAACAGGTCGTGTCCGGGTTCGCAACAAGTCAATCGTCATCGTGAGGATGCCTCGTTGAGAGGTGAAACACGTCGATTTCTGGCAGGGTTCTTTAGGACTCTTAAAGAACAGTTAAGCGGATTAGGTTAGTAACCTAATCCGCTTAACTGTTCAAGACCAAGAAAATTCTGACAAGAAAATACAATGTGTTTAACATACCTACTGAAAGAAAAAGTGGTGAGCTTTTTCTAAAAAAAATTAAGGGTCGTCTTCCTGTCTAGGAACATGCAGCGTATAAAGAACCAATTAATTACGCAAATGAACATTACAATAGCTTATAGCAGCTACTTTTCCTTATAAGATTTACAACATGTACAGAATGATAATCATTACATTATACAATTACAAGAGAAACAGTCTCTTTTACCCATAAATGCGACCAATAAAAAAATCCAATCATCATACCGATAATCGTTTTTATTAGCAGACACTCTTTTGGTCTTGGCTAAATAATAAAAGCCGCACGAGTCGATTGAAAACTAAGCTACGCTCGCCGAGGTTGGTCCGTGGGTGGATGACCATCCATTACATATCGAGACCCCCCGTGCCTCGGAAAGCACGGTAAGTCGTTGGTCCCAGCTGTCATATGTAGATCTGTGACGGTCGTCTCTGTCAACCAGTCTTACCAAGGGGTATCGTATTACCCAGTTATGGGATGTCGAGGTCGAATAGGCAGTCGCTCCATTTAAAATACTGGTATTCAGCTGCAGCCGGTTAGACTGGAAGCCGATCCTCACATATTTGGGAAAAGGCTAGGGACATGGATCTATTTGTCATCTTTATTCTTTAATGAATAGAATGACTTGGTCATCGCATAATAAATTGTTGGATACAAAAATAATTAAACTAAATAAAGTAAAATAAAGTGCCATTATTGCACGCCTACCGCTACTTTCAATTAAGCGTCGCTCATTTGCTTCTAATGAGGTTGTATTCTTTATTGAATTAACAAGATAAAAGATATAATTTTGTGCTTATAAAAGGTTATTTACATGTCTATGCAAGCGATTGCTTGTAAGTTGCCATCGGTTGTTAATTTTCAAGGCAGTACATATAATGATGAGGCTGACATGCCACTGTAGATAAGAGTTTTCTAACTGAACAGACAGCTGTGCTGCTGGGGAGTTTGTTGCGCAACTTCTTCTTCCCAGCTAACGCTAGTGCGTTGAATTTTGAGTATAAAAGTGCCAAAGAGCAAAAATATCAAAATTCAAAATTCAAAAGTCATTTATTCAAACTAGGCTGAGAATCAGCACTTTTCGAACGTCAAAATTACATAAGACAGTCCCCTAAAACGCCCACCCTTCACCACTTCCTAGTGCATTAGCTGGGAAGAAGAAGTGGCGCAACAAACTCCCCAGCAGCACAGCTGTCTGTTCAGTTAGAAGAACAAAAAAAAAGATTCTAAAAATAATAGTATTCAAAATAATTTACATTACGCAACACAAAACATAATTTAAATTATTAGCCATATGTTAGCTAGCACACGCAATATACCAGACAAAATCATCGAGAACTATACCCAGGCAGAAATAAAAACTAAACGTAAACAGAACTTAATATCTAAATAAAACCCTCCAGGCATAAAGGGCGTGCCCGCTTACATATAGTTGTAACTAGAAGTTGTAAATGATAAACTAGGACCATCGAGATAAAATAAATAAAACAAACAGTTAATTACTAATAACAATAAATAATATGATCAATTGTCGAGGTCACTAGCAAAACCACATATTGCAATACAACTCATTAAAAAAAACATTGTAATGAGTAGATTATGTCAACAATAAATTGAAATAAAATTAAAAATAGCTTGACTTATAAAGTCAAATAAAAAAATACAATTATATAAACTCATATAACTTGTCAGTAGGTAATCTGGAGAAAGAACATAAACATTGTCTTGAGTTAATCACAGCGACCAACTATTCTTATCATTTAAGTAAGTAGTCGTTTATAGAATAGTATGCTTTTGAACAAAGCTTGGATTTTACTTTCGTTTTAAACGCATTAAAAGGCAAATCTAGCAAAGAAGAGGGTAGCTTGTTATAAAAGGTTATACCAAGCCCAACAAATGAGTTATGAACCTTATGAAGCCGGTGAAAGGGAGCTCGTAGTTTGTCCTTATTTCTAGTGTTAACATTGTGGAAATCACTGTTTTTAGTGTATAAGTGTATATTTTGCCTAATATATAACATGTTGGCGAAGATGAATTGAGACGCCACCGTGAGGATACCAATATCTTTGAAAAAATCTCTCAGAAAAACTCTGGCACCTAGCTGGTAAATAGCTCGAACAGCTCGTTTTTGAAGGACAAATATATTTTGAATATCAGCAGCTTTGCCCCACAGCAGAAGACCGTAGGACATAACGCTATGAAAATAACTAAAATAGACTAAACGAGCTGTATCGACGTCAGTGTATTGTCTTACTTTCCTGACGGCGTAGGCGGCCGAACTGAGCCTTCCCGCTAGGCTCGATATATGTGGGCCCCACTGAAGTTTGGCATCTACTGTTATGCCTAGAAAAACTGCCGTGTTTACAGACTCAAGCACCTCTTTATCTAAGACGATGTTGGGTCCTAGATTTCTAAAATTTGGTAGGGCGAACTTTACACATGGAAGGAAGATCCTAATCTCCTCTTGCTTCAAAAACGGTGAAGGAAAACATCGTGAGGAAACCGACATGCCTGACATATGCCTGATATTTCTCGACGGCATGTGAAGACAAGTCAGTGGCCCATTGGCGGCATTAAAACTGTGAGACCAGGTTAGTCACTTACCACACGATAGTAAAAACATGGAAATACTTCAATATCCTACTAATATTATAAACGCGAAATCCTGCAAATATTATAAGCGCGAAAGTTTGTAAGTATGGATGTTTGTTACTCTTTCACGCAAAAACTACTGAACGGATTTGAATGAAATTTGGCAAACAGATAGTTTATAACCTGAATTAAGAAATAGGATACTTTTTATCCCGATATTCCGACGGGATTGAGACTTATGCGGGTGAAACCGCGGGGCGCAGCTAGTAACTAATATTTTCAACTCCTTCGATAAGAGTAATGGTCGAAATGACCAACATTAACTCTTCTATCAAGGACCTATAACAACGTGTGCAAAAAGGCAAGCACGTAGTCCAAAGGCAGTCAAATCCACAGATCAGTGACTAGATATAAATATAAATAGGCTGTAGTTTTACGAGCCGCAAAATGAGGCTATGAACCTAATCTCAACGTTATGGATCGCATACACTAGCCGATATGCACGCTGTCTGTTTATTTCTTGCATTGAAGAGTGCGACAAATGTGTTGATTTTTGGCAGCATCATCAAACTATAATCACACCTGAACATAGTACTGTACAAGTACATTTTTTTTTTTTTTTGTGGGAATTTATCAAATAACTTCTCCCGCTGTGGGCGTTCTTCCTTCAGTTGCCTATACATTGCCAGGGGCCACGGTATTCCTTTCGGACTTTCCTACGACCCCGGCAGACAAGTACAATATAGGGTGGAGGGACATCGACACGCCACCTGTTACCACGGAGTCAGTACACGTTTTCTTTCATCGGTAATTAAAATAAAATTGCTGTTCCATACATTTTGACCGCTTAGGTATTGCACTTTTCTATGAATCAGCAGATTTTTTTTTTATAACCGATGTAATATTTCAACGCAGGGGGGTCCAGAATCATGTAGGTACTGAATCCATGGTTACGGTTTGAATTTCGATGTCCCTGTCAGCTGTATGGTACCCAACTAATTTTTCATATGCTGGCATAGAAAACGTACTGCTGCCCGTAGCCATTGGCATTGGCATGATGACTATTGCGACCCAGATTTAAAAAAAACAAAAAATCCGAAAAGGAAAGACGCTTCTCTGGCATTCAATGGCAGTTCTGTGTAACCATTACCGATCATACTTTTTTTTCATCCCATTTTTTACGGGTAAGTGTTGGACATCTCATTTGGTAAACGACGATTCTAAAACGACTTTCAAACTAATATAAAGGCAGCACAACAATGGAGAGAATAAAATTATACACATGGAAAAAAAAAATTTACGATCTAGATTTATTACTAAAAATACAAACTTCATAGAAGAATATTTAAGTCGTAAAAATAATTTTATTATAGTACTAGCTTTTACCCGCGGTTTCGCCCGCGTGGATCTGTTAATCAATCAGGATATATACACGAAGTGTATGCCAAATTAGTCCAGCCGTTTTTGCGCCAATCCGGAACATAAATCCAGACGAACGGACAAAAATTCTAAAAACTATATTTTCGGCATCAGCCTCGTCACCTCGTAGCAATTACTGCTTTCAAAAATATTCAGTGTACAGTTTTGAGTTCGTTGCTATTTTATAATTATAATATTATTACTAACTGTGAGAACAGCTAGCTCGCGGCTTCGCCCGCGTGGACTCTAATTCTTTTTCTAAAATAAAAGTACCAGTTACCAAGGCGTAGGTCAAACTCAAACTCAAACTCAAAGCATTTATTTCAAATAAACCAATTACAGGTACTTTTGAATTGTCAAGGGATCGGTCGGTCAGAAATATGAAGCTAGTTGCCCATTCCAACGCGTAGTAGGTTCCTATGGAGAAGAACGGGCAAGAAACTCCACGGACACTCTTTTCAATCAGAATATTTTCACAAAATATTGGTTACATCATCCATTTTTGTAATTATACATGTGAGAACAATGTAAAAAGACGTGCACGTTAAAAGCGTCAGTAATAAAAATAAAATCAAAAACAATTAAAAAATTCAAATAAATTCAAATAAGCCGTGGCAGCTAAGAGATGACCAGTCCCCACTGACGGCGCCCGTTCACGAACATGACGCATGCATCAGCACCATTTAGCTCAACCATTTTGAAGGGAACTTAACGATCCAACACACACGCCACCACCAGCGAGACATTTGAGTGAGCATGACATACTCACAACCGCCAGGGCAAACTCAAGTCAATGAAAGACATACCCAGTAAATGGTAACTGTAAAGTAGGGACATAGTGCTCACACATGTGCTATGCAATTATATAATACTAAGAGATTGAATTTATACAATCTAAAGATAGTTTTACAATCTTCAGCAGCTGCAACAATATTTTGAATGCTAATCAATTAGTTTATGCGCCCTTGTGGAGCTGGACCAGCGCTGAGCCAAGCATTTTTGTCGTCGATGTAATCCCCCAACTTATAATATGCTTGGCAGCATAGTGTGCGTTTTATACAAGATTTAAATTTCGTTTCGTTCAATTGGAGTATGTGGGGAGGTATTTTATTGTAACATTTCAAACAGTACCCCATGAAGGATGAGTCTACTTTAGCCAGTCTGAAACCCGGTTGAATCAATTGGTCCCTATTTCTAGTCCTATAATTGTGTCTATCACCTCTTTTACTGAAAAGACTTAGATTTTTCCTAACGTACATGATGTTTTCATAGATATATTGACAAGGTACCGTCATGATATTAATATCTTTAAACAGTTCCCTTAGAGAATCGCGTCTGCGGAGGCCATATATTGCTCTGATGGCTCTTTTCTGCAGAATAAAAATAGAGTCGATATCTGCAGCCCGTCCCCATAGTAAAATACCGTAAGACATAATACTATGAAAATAACTGAAATAGACCAGCCTCGCGGTATCTACATCAGTAAATTGACGGATTTTTCTCACAGCATATGCTGCTGAACTTAGGCGTCCTGCAAGAGATGTTAAATGAGGACCCCATTGCAGCTTGGAGTCGAGCGTGATCCCCAAGAAAACAGTTTTATCGACGAATTCCAATTTCTCCCCATTCAATACTATGTCACAATCACTACTTTTAACATTCGGTAAAGCAAATCTAATGCATTTAGTTTTTTTCCCATTTAATACTAAATTATTAGCAGTGAACCAATTTTGGACCTGCAGTAGGGCGTTATTTACGTCGTCAAGATTTGATGCACGTCTATTTATCTTAAAAATTAGAGAAGTATCGTCAGCAAATAACACCATTTGTGGTTGGTTTTTTAATAAATGGGGTAGGTCATTTACATATACTAAAAAGAGGAAAGGACCCAATATCGAGCCTTGTGGTACACCCATTTTTACTTTTAGACCGAGTGAATTGACCCCATTAATTTGGACTTGCTGTTGTCTATCATTTAAATAAGATTTTAGCAAACTGAGCGCAAGTTTACCTAGACCGTAATGCTCAAGTTTCAAGAGTAAGGTTTCAAGAGTAAGGTTTCCCAGTTACTGGATTTTAAAGGTCAGATACTTAGTCGTTCCATGTAAAATACTGATATGCAGCTGCATCCGGTTAGACTGGAAGCCGATCCTAACATATTTGGGAAAAGGCTAGGGAGATGGATCTTAAACTGCAATTATTGCACGCCTACCGCTACTTTCAATTAAGCGTCGCTCATTTGCTTCTAATGAGGTTGTATTCTTTATTGAATTGAATTGACTGGAAGTCGACCCCAACATAGTTGGGAGGGCTAGGCATTTTTATTAATAAATACACAAATTTGAATTACAAATTCAATTATTATTTACATTTTTTGTTTACTTTTTTATCTGTATTTTATTAGTGAAGACCTGTAACTGGCTTTCAGACTAATGTACTACATTAGTAATTAATTTATTCACTTTCACTTCAGAGACACAAAAATCTCTGTCCTTGATCTGTTTGTTTTAGCTGTCAGTCTCCCATGTTATTTAAATACATAAATAAATTAAATGGTGTTTACTTATTTTCAATATATATACAAGATGTATTGTGCAAAACCACAAAAAATGTTTTAAATGTTAATAATCAAAGAAAATGTTGCCAACCAGCAAACAAGCCAAAGCTAAGTGACCTGACCTCATACAGTTTAAATAAAAAAATTACGTTTAAAACTGTTATTTATAAACAACTTACAAATTAAATATAATTTATTACTTAACAGGGCTCAATAGCTTTCGCTAATTCATGTTTACGTCAAAATAACAGTTCAAACAAAGGCAGTACAACATTTTTTTTATATATCTCCTTAAAACCTCTTCCTTCTTAAAAACCGGCTGCCATTAGCATATTCTTCTTTGTCTATTAAGCCATTTAACTTAGCAACCGTTGATTTTCAACAGACTTCCGGGGGGCAACCTTCAGATCAACCTCAAATGAACCAGACAGACATAATATTGAGGTTGCGAAATCTAAATACGGAAAACGATTCGCCATAACGTTACGGTTTAGGAATAGAACAAGGTAAGATTACACCATAAAGATAAATAAATAGTTGCCTTCTATTAGTAAGTAAGTACCTAGTAAAGTACCTACCTTAAATTGAGCAATACGGAATTTTACAATTAAAAAAAACTGTTGAAGCGAAGAGAAGAGTATAAATAAGTTCGATTCAAAATTTCAAACTTAATGGCGGCTCTGAAGTTAGGCACTCGCTGCGCAGTACCGCACCCCCCACCCCTTCTGACACATGAATTCGTTACTGCGCAGCGAGTCGCCTCATGTTCCGAGCCCCCATTGAGTTTGAATCGGGCTGTACCTACTAACATTACTTACTTGAAAAAAAGTCTGGTTCTTGAACATAACCTGCCCGAGATGACACAGGCTGCTAATCATGATAACTACACCTAAATAGGCCGCTGCAAACGCAATCTAGCGAAATGAAGGATTATTGACCAACCAACACCCAATGCGAATGCGGTGCTCCTGACCAAACCACGCCCAATGTTGATGTGTCCTAAGTGTCCATTCGCCTGCACTTCTAAGGACCTAAAACGTCACTAATGCCAAAACTGTCATGGCCGCCTACTGGGTCCAACTCATTTAATAATTCACCATCGACTCGAAAAGAAGAAGATTAGAAGATTAGAATTTGAAGCATTATTTCTAGAATGCTCTCAACGAAGGATGCCACCTTTTAAGGCATCGACACTAAAAATGCTACCTACTCAAGAGCTCAAAAGGATTAACCTAATTAATCGCCACTTTTGTTTATGGTAGTAACCTAGTAGGTAGTAGGCCTTAGACAAAAGATTGACAAACTCCTTTGAAAAATCGCACAAAAACAATAACACAGCTTTCATAGATAAAATCAACTAGAACCCCTACTGGTTGACATTGATATAACTAGCATAGTTCTTACACGTTTAGCAAAAACCCCCATTCAATTCGATCCAGCCGTTCTTAAGAAATACAGTGATACACACATGAACAAATTACCTTTCACCACACACGGTGAATCTAAATAAACGTTTGAAGTGAATATAGTAGACGAAGATATACATATACAGCCTTATATGGAAAGATCATAAAGCAAGGAATGTGGCTTCACTGGCTATCTCCGAAGGCGATATAGGTATCTACTTTAGTAAGTGGGTACCTATGTGGTAAGACAGGTCATCAATGAGGTCTGAGGTCTTAGAAGATATGGTAAGAAAGTATTTCTGATTTTAGTTACAATTTAGACGAGATTTCATCGTTTACTAACGCAATGGATAAGCACAAAGTAAAACTTGTCATTGAAATAGCTACTATTATATGTTTCAAAGTGTTTGTGGGCCAACTAAAACCAGTGTTTATTTCAGCAACGGATATAAAAAAAACTTTTTTACAAAAAAAAAAGCAACCGACTTCAAAAAAAAATACTACAAAATTTAATTATAAAAAGTTTTTATTTTGCACTTTTTAGTTTTGGTACCTACCCCACATAAATTCAAATACCACTACCCGATATGTAAATAACAGTGACAGGAAGTTATTAGAACATAATCCATATAGACTAAGTGGAAAAATACGTATTATTGAAGCTAACTCGAAAAGTACCCAAGCAAAGTTAATAAAATTTATATGGGACCCTCGGGAGCATACCCTTTCAAACAAAAAAAGGAATTTTACAAATCCGTCTATATTATGACGGAGCCCCGAACATAGATGAAAAAAACATACCTACCCATTGAGAACCTTAGAAGTCGGTTAAAAACAATAATATTGTTTCATTGCCGAGACTGAACATCCGGTTCACATTATAAATGATAATTTCGAAAACATACCTTTTCGTACTACCTATGCCAAAACATTTCTTGTTTTGGCATAGGTAGTACGAAAAGGTATGTATAAGCAACGCACCATCCCGAAAATTTACAATCTATTCCACTCTGGGTTCCAGAGCTCGTAACACGACCAACAAACACTGAATGAAATCTATGAAATCCCCACCTTTCTACCATTCAGCCTAAACCTACAACAACCACTCCAGTTTTAGTACAAAACATCGCAGTTTCGGGAAGCATCGTTCTAAAATATAGAACTGACAACAGACTACGATTTAGAATCAAAATCGTAACGGTCAACCTTGAAATTTTCGAGCGTGCCCAACCCAGTTGCTTAGCGTGTAATCGGGTGACGTCAAGACCTAGGTTGTGCCAACGACCCGACAAGGCCAAACCGTCCGTTTACGGCGCCATAAAAGTTTTATTCAAGCTGTTGTGACGCGAAGCCGGTATTTTTTTAAATTTTCAAATTTAGGGTCGGTTCGGGTGGTTGGGAGCCTTCGTGGTGGTTGAAACCATGTTCCTTTAGGTTACATCAGGAACATTCTGTTACGAAACAAAACAATTACTTGCGCACGGTTCAAGTTCAAGAATTTATTCGTGTTCAATGCTTTTAAAGGCTCTATTGAAATATGTAAGGCTTGTGCAGACCAGCGCGACTTGTCGCGCGACGCGACGCCGGTTATTGTTATACCGTACAGTTTTCTTAGAAATTGCATTGTTTGAGTCGAGCTGGTCTGCACGAGCCTTTAGTCTTAACAGATACTATTCTATATCCCGAATGATTCATAACGCTTGCTGCAAACTTTACAATTGGCACAATAAGTACACCAGTTCAATAATTATGTTTTCTCATTTTATCAGTACTTTCTGCTTATCCTCAAGAATCTAAAACAAAGGATAATATACCTCGTTAGCTTGTCGTTGATGGACTAGCAACATGTCAATTATTAATAATTAAATCGTTGTGTGTATCTTTACAAGTTGCAGTTAGTTCCGCTTCGTCTTCTCTGCTGACACCGTGGCAGAGAGAGCGTAAAGATAAGCTTTATGTTCTATATCAGCTATGTTACTTACTTTCCTAGTTAAATGTCAAACGGGGCCTTGTTGACTAAAGATGAATTAGTCACTTAGTTGATTCACTCCAACGATACTTGTGACCATATGAGATTCGACCACTGCAATTTTAAATTTTGTCAGCTAAGTCAGTTGATAAAGCTACAACTAAAATTATATTTGTATTCAAGAAAATCCGGGAATGCACAACTAATCGGATACATGGTATGTATGGAAACGACCTATCAACCCTTTAATGAAGATTACTCTCGCGGTCTTTACATAAAAATTAATATACTGTAAACATTTTTTTACAAAACTCAAAGTACCGAGTTGTTTGTCGATACGTGCGGCGTTTAGCAATCTACTTTACAACATTAACTAGCATTTCTAGTCAAAAATTATACAAAATTGATCAATTCCGGAGTCACGAGATTTTTACTATCAATACAAAAGTCCATTCCAAATTAGCCAACACCTGAACGTAAGTAATATACAATTTGCCGATTCCGGAATGCCGGGATTTTTTCGATACGAAAGACCATTCCATAATAGTCATCACCTCAACTTTAGGTAAATATGTATCCGAATATACGATCAATGGATTCATCTAGTGGTCTTATGAATGAGAGTTGAGATTGTGTTGACATGAATGTTAAACCTAAATGAGAGCTGTGAATACTCAAGCTGGCCCATAAGAAGTGGCCAGAAATTCCATCCAATTATGATAGAAATTACCAGATATGAAAGTTTAAATTGTATTTTTTATTGCAACAGTTCTCATTGATATATTTAGACTTATCTATGGAGCCATAACGAACTGAATTTTACTCAAAATTATTAACTTATTGCGTAACATCAAAAATGTATGTCCGTTCCAAAGTCCTCTGGGTACTTTTATATGGCATTTAAACTTTCAACTCTGATATCCATCCCATGAGGATAGTACCTCGCCACACAACATAGGGCGCCGCCTATTGTCCCCATTAATTTGTTCTTCAAACTCGAACCAAGGGACGTATGTTCGACTGCCCTGCCCGTATAATACTGGGCCAGTGATTAAATATAATTGGCTATGATCATTAAATAATTTATATTTGAAGTTGTTACTAATTTTCGTAGTTGAGTTTATGCAAGGAAGTGGAGTTGTGGAAATATTAAGGTGTTAGATGACAGTTATCCAATTATTAAAGTATAATAGAGGTTACTAAGGATTTACAACAAAGTAAAAAGATGAAGAAACGCCAGGTTGAATAACTGTAAAAGTTGTTATTCTGGCTGTAAAACTACAGTAGAATGCAAATTTTGTAAGTAAACGACACGATTATTTATTTAGTACCTGATCGACCGAGCTCTGCTCGGGTGAAAAAAGAGAATGCTCATTTTATAGTATACGATAGTTCACACTAATTCCATGTGTAATACATAATAATTCAATGCTGCCATGATAGTAGGTACTTACTAATTCCATGCTGTCATGTCATTATTCTAAGGTAGCCACCTTGTTCTAAAGTTTGGACGACCGAGCTCTGCTCGGGTGGAAATACGGAGAAAACGAATTATCTATCTATCTAATTTGCCCTTTAATCGTCATTTGCCTCTTCATCTTGAATCCCTTTTAGAATTCGTGACTGACTAATGAAACATTCCTACAAAATTCCCTAAATCAGTCGTGATTCGAATCAAAAGGCAATTCATTGACGTAACACATCACATACGATGGAATCTATTGTAATTTTATAGCTATGCAAATCGGGAAACTGGTATGTCTAAATATATTTCAAGTAGATCCAATGATGATGAAATAAAATAAGGCGATGCTTATCGTCGCATATTTAAGTCAGAGGAGAGAATAGATAAAAACTAATAGACTAGCACCAATACACACGTCAGTTTTTGGTTGATATCCCGCGACATATTATAAAACAAAGTCTCGGGGCGCCGCGTCTTTCTGTCTGAACGCAATAAATTCAAAAACTACCGTACGGATTTTCATACGGCTTTCAGCAATTGACGGAGTGATTCATGACGATGGTTTAAGTGTATAATTTATTAATATTTTTATCTAAATCGGCTGAAATATGACGATGATTGTTGAAGATGTTGGAAAAAATCGTGCCGACTAGCGACTCGGAGGTTTACTGTCGTGCACCGCGTAAACCAATAGAGTTATATGAAAACAATGTATTACAAAATTAATACATTGTTTATCTGGATTAACACATAGGGTACTTTGAATCCTGGTAGTACATTCCTGTGGGATATTTTCCGACATCCACGCAGGCGAAGCCGCGAGCAAAAGCTAGTATATATTAAGTTCAAAACCACAGATAAAAAAGAAGCTAGAGTTACCTTAGAACTTAATACTTCTGGCATAGCCGGTAACAGCCACAAATCAAAGGTGCCTTGTTTCATGATGATATAAATCCCATGATTTCCTCTCCACGTTGAAAACCAAAAAATAAACCTAATCATTCAACAAATTGCTTCGTAGTCGACAACTATTCAAAAGCTTCATTCACCCTTGAAGGGAATTCAAACACGAACGAAACGATAAGGCTATTGAATTTTAAATGTTATAGCTATGTAAATCAATAAAACAGGTCTGATTAACTAAACGAAATGTTACTACGCAGTAAAATAATCAGGATTGTTTCCTTATTGTCAAATTGATTAGCACTACCAAATAATAATTTTAATGTCACAGTATATGCGAATGTATCAACACGTCGATAGGAGATATTACTGAATGATGAAATAGTTACGTTAGTTTCGTTGGGAACAGTGATGACAAAAAAGACGGGATAAAAATTGCATTCAGGATGAAACTTATCATATCGGTTTCTTAAGAAATCTAAAATAATGTTATTGGAGACAAGTTACTACAACTACACTACAACATATTCGACATTACAAGGGAACGGTGAGTCAAAGTAACTGATAATTCAACAATCCTAACCAACCCTCTAATACATGGCTAAAACTCAGCCAATACCAACAGCCGGACAAAATTGCTAAGCCAACCAAAATGTCCTAAAAACTAACGAAACAATGGTCCAAATACGATACACCCACACAAACACCATAATTTTGTTTACAATCCCCATGTGAGAAACGATGACCTGTCAAGGCCGCCATGTCACGGCCCAGCCATCACAATAGCAGGTCGGGGAAGTCGAACATTTTCACTTTCATACAAATACCTACGAGCGTAGGATTCCAGTTTAAAGTGTATAAGCGTACCAGCCTATTATGGCGTTCGCGGCTTTAGAATTTAGAACGTATTTTGTTGTGACCGTCGCGCGTCGGTTTGGTGGTGACGAAGTTAGAAGCTTGGACATTGTAGGGAAAATTTTCCATGATATCTCTGAATAGATCTTAGTCGACAATTTTAGGTTTAATACCCCACTAAAGGTAAAAGACGAAATAACAAAGTAAGATACTTCTACTACTCAAAATGAATGATCAATGAGCGAAAGTGTTGAGCAAGTTTTAAAAAAAATCATCTCCCACACAGCGAGCGCATGTTACCTATTCAAACTGTCATTTTCATTCAAAATGTGAGCAATACGTTGTCGGAAAAATAACAAAGTGCAAGTAAAAAAATACTTCATGTTGCTTAACATATTAATTCTCTGACGGTAAATATAAAGTTAGGAAAACTGAATATCATATTCCTAAACATAAATTGTGTCTCAAATGCTCCAGATCTGGGTCTCGCTTAGATTCTGAAACGGGACGCGAGTCATTAGTCTCAAGAAGAAAATTAATGTATAGAAAGGATTTAAATTCCTAGCGTAAGATTTAATATATGGGTTACGTTATATGGAAGGAACGAGGAAAATTTGTTATAGAATAATAATATTATTTTGGTTACTAATACAGAAATTAAAAAGGATATACTTCCTTAACCAGTAACATAAGTAGGTACAAAATATTAAGGTTAACAATACAACTAATATTTACCCACTAAAATATTCGCACAAAAGCCGTAAATTTACACGCAAATAAAAACACGACATAACTAAACGGAATATTCCCACATAAACCACATACAGCAAATGTAAATCAGATATTACTAGACTACCCGCACTATTTTAGGAACTTTATGCCTGTCATCTTAAACACGCTTGGAAAACTACTCATACAGACTCATACACATTCCGAAGGCCGCAGATAAAACCAATACTACCCGAAAAAGAGGCTATAAGGAAAAATGGCCCAAGATTTGGGACAATTTGCTGGGACATCAAGTTACAATGTTTTTTATTGGCGAACGTGCGTTTTACATATTTATAAGTTGCCGAAAATATTATCTTGTTCCCCGAAAGTTTTAATATTAAAGATTAAAGTGGTCATGTAATTTCGTTAGGAGACGTACGTATATACCTACTGTGTTAAATGTGTGGATATGTTTTATTCAAAGACAGAAATTCCATAATGTTACACAGGCAATTTCGCTTGATACTATTTTGCAGGAATAATTTGACTAAAGAATCGAATAGGTGAAAGTTGTTGTAAATTAACCTTGCTTTCATTTTGATCCTTTCCATGGTTAGTAAAACCAACTAGTTTTAGCAGTTTTCTGTTCAGTGTTTCCTTTTTTTTTCAGCAATTTGGGAACCTTTCTCTTGATTTGAACGTAGGTTGATTTGGAACCATTTATTTCCATAATGTCCAGTGTCATTTTCATTACCTACATTAGCTAATGCATCCGTGAGATTGTTCCCAAGCTAAATGTCTAATTAAGTTCACATATGCAATTGAAAAACTAAATGTACGCTAAAGATGTTTACGAGTAATTAAAATGATTTATAATCTGAAATATTTACTCAAGCTATTGTTCTAACAGAGACATCGTACACTATAAGTAGGTAATTTAAAGCAAAAAATTACGAAATTCTGAAATAAAATAAATACGAAATTACTCCAGAAGGTAGGTTAGGTAGCTCGTTACATCAACTAAAACATTATACTTTTCATAATTGAGTAAAACTAATTACATAATGATTTTGATGGCCGTGGACAGCGGAAAATAGCAGATGAGACCCCACAATCAACGCATAAATTACACAGTATTATTTCTGAACTGGAAGATCACGATGGTTAATTAAAAGATAACTTCAGAGGCCAAGAAATTCATCCTTTCAGAAATATATCCAAAGCACAAAGGGATAAAGGACCAATCGACCTTCCTAGTGTATCCACTCGAAATGGCAAAAAAGACCAAATAGACTATTGGAAACACTTGATACACGTGTCAAAAAAGACGCTTGAGCACACGAATGACCTCAAAATGTCGTCGTCCAATCGTTGGCAAAAAACTGTGTACATAAATAAAATAGTACGTTAAGAAACCAGGAAAAACTTATTGAACAGTCTAACTGTGAAACTGAAGACTACAAACAAAGCAACAAAGATTTGGACTAGAATTTCAGTGTTGGTAAAAAACGCTCGTCCAGGTGCATCAAAGTTAATTTGAAAGATGTTAGCAATTTAATGTAATCATTATTGACTGAAAGAGTTGTTGGAATCGATGTTCGGCCGTTATTACATTAGCAATCAATTGGTTTTTTCGGTCTGACACGTTCGCGATCAGAATTCGGTCCAAATGTTGTTAGTGCTTTTATTTTTGTATGGCAATGCATTTAGGACGGTGAATTTTTCAAACACCTTTTTAGGCCCGTCTAAGTATTGTATTATGTTAACAGTGAGCTGTTGGAAGATCTATAAATAGACTCTAATCTCTAGTATACTTGTACCCCCCTTCTGGTGATTTTATTAGTTTCGAATCGGTAATGGAGGATTCACTCAATAGGTTAAAATCAATTAATAAAAGTATAATTTTATGTGGAGATTTTAATATTAATATTTTAGATGTTACTCCATTAAGTATTAGACTCCTTAATCTGTTTAGGTCTTATAATTTAATAAACTTGTTTTTTGAACCTACCAGGATCACAGCATCTTCTTCAACTTGTCTAGATAATATATTTAGTGATTGTGATGCCAAAAATAAAATAGTGTTAAGTGACTTAACGTCTGACCACTGTGGTTTATTAGCTAGCTTCCCCATGCCATTACATAAAAAACCGCATAAAATAGAATGCAGGCCTTATACAGCTAGTCGTTGTAATAAGTTTAAAAATAATATAGCTCATAGAATTACGCCATCTATAGTAGAACACGAGAATCCCAATGAAATCTATGGAGCCCTTTTTGATGTTGTGCAAAAAGAGTACCAATCTACTTTCAAGGCCAAAACTATTCAAATTAATGGCACCTCCGTTGGCTTTAACCAATGGGCCACTCCAGGAATTTATAAAAGTAGAGCGAGACTATACGAGTTATATGGTTTGAAAAAAATCAGGTTTGATACTCCTTTCCTAGAGCATGTAAAAAATTATTCAAAATTATTTAAAAAGGTTTGTGTTTTTGCTAAATCTAAATTTTTAAGCGATACAATTAAAAAATCCAATAATAAAGTAAAAACCACTTGGAAAATTATTAACAATGAAACGGGTAAGTCGGTTAAACAAGATAAACAACTTGAGATTATGGTCGACAATAAATTAGTTAATAAAGCAGCTGACGTAGCCGAGGCGTTTAATGAGTTTTTTGCCAACATACCTGTAACTACGACTCGCTCCTTAAATTCATCCCCGTCTAAAGCTGAAAACCTTTTGCTTAGTAGTGTATCTAAAAATAGTCCCTTATTTAGCTTCGAACATGTAACGCCTCGTGATGTAGTTAATGTTTTTAACACACTCAAGTCTAAAAACACTGGTGATTACTGGGGCATCTCCATTAAACTTTTAAGTAATATAATAGACATCGTAGCCCCCTATCTAGCTGTTACTTTTAATAAATGTGTTGATTTAGGAACTTTTCCTGACCTCATGAAGAATAGTAAAGTCATACCACTATTTAAATCAGGTAATAAAAACGACGTTGGCAATTTCAGGCCTATTTCTATCTTACCAGCATTTAGCAAAATATTTGAAAAGTTAATACTCAAGCAGTTACTTAGACATTTTAATTTAAATAGCCTCCTTCATAATGAACAATATGGCTTTACAAAAGGTCGTTCGACTACAGATGCGGGTGTTGCTCTGCTGAAACACATATTTAACGCATGGGAGAACTCGCAAAATGCTATTGGGGTTTTCTGTGACCTCTCCAAAGCCTTTGATTGCGTGCACCATGACACGCTTTTGCGTAAGCTGCGTCATTACGGTGTTCAAAACGAAGCTCTCAACGTTATAAATTCTTATTTACACAATAGGTCCCAATGTGTAGATGTTAATGGTGTGAAATCTTCCGGTCTACCAGTTCAGTTAGGTGTACCTCAAGGCTCAATACTAGGTCCATTCTTGTTCTTAGTGTATATCAATGACTTACCATTCTATTTAAAGGGTATCTGTGAAGTTGTACTGTTTGCAGATGATACCTCTCTTATTTTTAAAGTAGACAGGAATAGACAAGATTTTGACGATGTAAACAGTGCTCTCTCAATGGTTACGGATTGGTTTACGACAAATAACCTAGTTCTCAATGCCAAGAAAACGAAATGTGTAAAGTTCGCCCTACCAAATGTTAGAAATCTAGGACCCAACATCGTCTTAGATAAAGAGGTGCTTGAGTCTGTAAACTCGGCAGTTTTTCTGGGCATAACAGTAGATGCCAAACTTCAGTGGGGCCCACATATATCGAGCCTAGCGGGAAGGCTCAGTTCGGCCGCCTACGCCGTCAGGAAAGTAAGACAATACACTGACGTCGATACAGCTCGGTTAGTCTATTTTAGTTATTTTCATAGCGTTATGTCCTACGGTCTTCTGCTGTGGGGCAAAGCTGCTGATATTCAAAATATATTTGTCCTTCAAAAACGAGCTGTTCGAGCTATTTACCAGCTAGGTGCCAGAGTTTCTCTGAGAGATTTTTTCAAAGATATTGGTATCCTCACGGTGGCGTCCCAATTCATCTTCGCCAACATCTTATATATTAGGCAAAATATACACTTATACACTAAAAACAGTGATTTTCACAATGTTAACACTAGAAATAAGGACAAACTACGAGCTCCCTTTCACCGGCTTCATAAGGTTCATAACTCATTTGTTGGGCTTGGTATAACCTTTTATAACAAGCTACCCTCTTCTTTGCTAGATTTGCCTTTTGATGCGTTTAAAACGAAAGTAAAATCCAAGCTTTGTTCAAAGGCATACTATTCTATAAACGACTACTTAAATGATAAGAATAGTTGGTCGCTGTGATTAACTCAAGACAATGTTTATGTTCTTTCTCCAGATTACCTACTGACAAGTTATATGAGTTTATATAATTGTATTTTTTTTTTATTTTTTTATTCGACTTTATAAGTCAAGCTATTTTTAATTTTATTTCAATTTATTGTTGACATAATCTACTCATTACAATGTTTTTTCTAATGAGTTGTATTGCAATATGTGGTTAGCTAGTGACCTCGACAATTGATCATATTAGTTATTGTTATTAGTAATTAACTGTTTGTTTTATTTATTTTATCTCGATGGTCCTAGTTTATCATTTATAACTTCCAGTTACAACTATATGTAAGCGGGCACGCCCTTTATGCCTGGAGGCTTTTATTTAGATAAGTTCTGTTTACGTTTAGTTTTTATTTCTGCCTGAGTATAGTTCTCGATGATGTTGTGTGGTATATTGGCGTGTGCTAGCTAACATATGGCTAATAATTTAAATTATGTTTTGTGTTGCGTAATCTAAATTATCTAAATTATTTTGAATACTATTATATAGAATCTTATTTTTTTGTTCTTCTAACTGAACAGACAGCTGTGCTGCTGGGGAGTTTGTTGCGCCACTTCTTCTTCCCAGCTAATGCACTAGGAAGTGGTGAAGGGTGGGCGTTTTGGGGGACTGTCTTATGTAATTTTGACGTTCGAAAAGTGCTGATTCTCAGCCTAGTTTGAATAAATGACTTTTGAATTTTGAATTTTGAATTTTGACCAACATAGGCTGTTTTATTTATTATAAAAACCCCTTCAAATAAAGATGAAACACAAATATTTGACAAAATATAGACGCGAAAGGACAAAAAAGTTCCGAGTATTCGCAATATTACGTTAAGACTCGTCCTAAAGTGTTTCCAACATACAGACGGTGTGTACCATTTAAATATTTATAAGAGTAAAAACATACAGACACAGTGAAGCAAAAACGTGATCATATGCATGAATTAGTTTATGTATGTATTGTATTCATTCAATTTTTTCAAACACTTTCGAAGCAAAATCAATAATGACAACAAAATTTTATTACAATGCGATAATGTATGCACATATATCATTAGACCATTACAATGCAGACATGTTATTCTTCGAGACATCTCTAGTTTTTTTTATTAAGTAGATAAAAAATCGGAATCTTCGGTTTAAAGATATTTATTTAAAAAAACAAAGAACGTCACAGTTCATATTGAGAAAAGTAAGATAAAAATAAAAGTAAGTCCGGTTCTCTGTGTTCACAATAAGAAAATTACGATCGGTATTCTTAGTGTTGTTTTCTAACGTGTTCTTCTAGGGCTTTTAAAAATGTATATATGGTGTCACTATTGGTTACATCATCAGGTAGTTTATTATACAGTTTTGCTCCTTCGTACAGTATATTTTTTCTGTCATAGTTCTGGGTTATCTTAATTCTAGTTTGTCTCGTCGTCTTGCGTTGTATGTGTAAATTTTCTTTTTTATGTTTAATTGTCAATGTGTACCTTGTGTTATGATTTTATGTATTTGAGTGCATTTTTTAAGTATGTAATTATAATTCGCAAATTTTAATTATTTTTGTATCATTGTAAATGTTGGTGTTTGCTGTTCAGTAGTCATAGTTATAAAGTGTTTTTATTGCCTTATTTTGCAGAAATTGTAGTTTTGGACGTTTGATTTTGCTGCAATTCCCTATATCTCAACGAGATATTCTATATGAGTTCTAACAAGAGAGTTGTAAGTAGATCATTGCGCGAACTTTTTTAGGAATACAATTAGACATTGGATCTTAATAAATAAATCCTAAATTAATATATTTGAAAGAAGAGAATAATTAACGATCCATTCAAATAACAGTAGAAATCGCATGTAATGTTATCTAAGCTTCGTACCGTAACATAAATTTAAACAAAAAGATAAATTAGTGGAAGTAATTACGACCCAAACATGGTCCCCTGAGGAACCCATCAAGATATCATAATAAACTTCCACCTGTAATGTCTAAACGGCTTTATACCGATGGATAATGACGTAGAAAAAGCAATTATAGAAAAAGTAATAAAATTATTTACGTGTCTCTGTGATTCTAAGTACAATTAGCCGAATCAACGTCTCGTGGGATTAAGTCTTGTTTATGATACCTCATTCATCGAATCTTTACGTTCAGTCAACGTGAGAATGGAGACACAAATACTAATAAATACCAACGCCACGCAATTTATTGTTTTGCCTGATGTAAGATGGACTTTATTTATTTCAATATTTAATAAGGACTGCGGAACACGACTAACTTTGTCACGTGCGTGTATTTGTACTTCTAAAAGTTCTTGCGAAAATACGTGTTTGTATTGAACAGTCAAATAAAAGCTAATGGCATATCTGCATTTCGGAACCTGAATTGTTTAAAAATCCACGGACAACTTTCTCGAAACAAAACTGGAAAAAACTTTCAGAAAACTCAGTATCAATTCATCCGTTATTGTATCGATATAAACATTGTTAATGTTACTACAAGCTTTACTAGCGAAACGACATAGACAGTTGAATATATAATCACAAATATGTTCATAAGTCATAACTATCCGGATCATCGATTATATATTTCCCAGGCCATCCATCAATAGACTCATCGCGAGACAGACTACCTATGTTTATGTCCAAAAAAAACGTGATAGCCGAATTGAAATGCACGAGCACTAAAAGTGGAGAACATGGTAAGATCAATGGCTCGCGATCGCGAGTGCGACGCGGCGACGTTGAATAGTGTAATCTAATAGAACCGGCGGCCTCGGTGGGTCAGTGGCACATGATGTCATATCGCGAAACATTCCGCCTAGAGACTACTTCGGGGGGCCTTCGGACTCACCTGTACGTGGTGTGTTTTACTTCGCCCGCGTACCACGTTTTTGCGCAGTCTTTGTCTAGTGTTTGATGTTAAACAGTCTGCTGTGAGCGTTGAAGGTCGCGCTCAACAGGACGATACAAAGAATTTGATCAAATCTCCTATTACCAGTTTTGGGCGTGTGAGACTGAGTTTACTCCAAAATTAGGCATGCAAATCGCGGTATAAATTTTTTCGTTATAGCTCTGAATTGAGGCGCGCCATAGAATCGTGTCAGCTGTTTTTTCGCGTGTTATATTACAGTTAATTGATGTAAGGCTTTCAGTGTTGCTAGAATACGAATCACTTGAGTCAATAGTGTCAGACTTTCTGCATATATTAGTCATTGTAATAACCACAATTATTTTTGGATATTTACATTTTTGACGAAAAGAATGGGCTGATTACCTATATTTTTACAACTGTAGGCACTAAGTTAGTTTGCACAGCTCCAACTGTTGTGCATAGCAACCTTATTGTTTTATGGTTCCATGCCACCAAATATGAAAAATCAGAACCTACTTATCCTAAGAAATGCTGTTAGACGTTATTGTTTAAAGACAGCCGCTGTCGCTTATAATAAAATGTCATAAATTCAGACCAATTCTTATGAGCAAAGCAGTATGTTCTTTAGATCAATATTTCGACCAGCTTTCAGTCCTAATAGAGAGTGATGATCCTAAGACTACCCAAAACATATTTAAATGCTAGGTAATTGGAAACCAACAATTTGTACCACCAAATTCTTTTTACAACTAACAAACTTATTCAGTACTTTATCTTCAAATGAATGTTGAAAACTATCTAAAATTAACTACACACAAATCCACGCCAAATTAGAGAGCAATAGGTACCTTAAATAAAAGATTGTTGATCTTAATTACATGCTCAAAACAGCCATCGATTAGAACTAGGCGCCATTAGCCAAATATAAAGACTATTAATCAAATTGTGTCGGCGAATATGGCCACCTAATTATGATAATCCACCGCTTACTGGACGACTGACCTTATATTGTATAACATAATTAAGGTTTCTATTGTTTTAAGATGCTACCACATGTAAATCAACTTTATTGCGTACAACGCTTGCATGACAATACAATCTGTCACTTAATTAAATAAATTAAAATGTACTTAACGTGGTAAGTACGGTTTTCCGTTTAATATATGCTAGAAATTGGGTTTTTTCCCTTAGCCTTCATTCCGTTGTCGTACTTTTGTTTTATAACGTTTATATTAATATTAGGGATGATGCCTGGGTAAAAAAAATGAAATTCTAATTAGTCCGTCAGTCAGATAATAAAAAAATATTAGACACGTAATTTTGCTTTATCATATTAATAAAAAAATACTTAGATAAAACGCATTTTAAGTTGGGGAGCGGGGGTCGATACGACACTAGTACGTATAAAATCTACATACTCGTGACGTCATGGCACATTTTACCTCAATGTATCGCCGTAATCTTTAGATTACGTTAAAAAAGAAAAAATACGTGTCCAATATTTTTTTATAATCTCAAAGACGGACAAAAAAATTTTTTTATTCATCATCCCTATTGTACAGTTGTTGTTGTGAAAATGAATGATTTAATGATGAAAAGGTTATAACATAGCTTAGTGGCTATTCAAATGGACTAGATATTGTTGTACTATTAATGAATAAAGAAAGAGAACAGATTAGAAAGAAAACAACTGATATGATAAAACTTGTCTTTGAGATCGAATACATTCGATTCAGACTAATAATATAAACGTCTGAGAATCCGGATTTGATTATTAAGGAGCAAACGACTTGTAAGTAAGTGAAATTATATCAACAAAAATAAAGCTTCCATTAAGGATATGGATCATAAAATCTTTAAGAGGAAATAACTAGAAATAAACAGTTAGAACTGAGAGTTACATTTACGGGTCATGATTTACAAATATTATTAAGAAACCGCGTGATTTACCAATTTTGTTTAAAATCGCGTGATATAATCAAATCGAACATGATAATATTTACACTATATCATTAACACCCATATCCAATTGTTCCACAGTATCAACAATTAGTTAAGTTTAGAGGTCTAAAGTTTCAAGGCGATCCAATATGGCGTAACTAAATAACGGTAGGTATTACCCCTTCGGATCCATTGTTTTACATTATAAACACGTGATAGATTAACAAAAGGCTTAGGTAATTAATCAGAAAACTTGGAAACTGTAACAATGGACGTAAACATACTTGAAAATGTTTTGAGCCTGAATTAACAATGTGACAGAAAAATTACTGAAGATTTTGTAACTGTTTTGCAAACAATGGTCTTAGAATTACTTTTAAATACATATTAAACATAACATCACGCCTGAATTTCCCGAAGGGTTAGGCAGAGGTGCACCTATAGCACACCCACACCCAGGACCTTATGCTAGACAAACAAAACAGATACATTTTATACAAATGTGTTCTAGTTAAGACCTTACTAGCACACAAAAATAAAAGGTCTTAACCAGTGTTACTCAAACTCCGCAAAGCATGCGTGGGGGCGCCGCGGAAATACTGGTCACAAAGAACCAGTATTTTCGCGGAGAGCAGCACAGAGGCAAATGTATAATTAAGCAAATGCCGCCACATCAAAAATTTGTTCTTGAGGAAACGGTAATAATGAATTTCGTCAAAACTAAAAAGCAATTTCAATATTGTGTGAAGATTATAGCAGCGAACATTAAATACTACTGCTCCATACAGAAGTGAGATGGTTATCTCGGCGTAAATCTTTAACAAGTCTATTTGGGCTTAGACCGGAGTGACAATCTGTCCGAAACAGGATTCTCAACTCAACCTACGCAGCTATAAAAACAATATAGTAGATGCACCTTGACATGCGACTTGCAACTCTCTTCAATAAAGCCTGACATCAAACAATTGATGAAAAGTTAAAATTTATTTCGGTTTTGGGTTTTAGGTTTTGATTATTTTAGACTCCGTCAAATATTTAGTTTTCTAAAAGGGTTCTATTGCCTAAAAAGTTTGAGAACCGCTGATCTAGACAAACAAAACAACGTAGGTAAGCATGATAACGGTATAAATTCTAGGGGTTAGTAGCCATTTGCGTGATGCCGAAACTGCAAATGTTTATATTGTGACAAACCGTTTTCAACGGTAAATAAAAATTGGTCCTTTTGAATCTATTTCAACTGAACAATTTAAAATTAGAAGTCAAAGCAGAATCATATTTATTCCTATTGGGCAAAAAAGAAAAAACTAATAGTCATTCGTATGCATGTACCATAGGACGTATCATAGGACCAATGATCTATATCCACTTCAGCCTCAATTAAGGATTGCTCGGATTCTTTGACGGAGCTAAATGTGACTGGATTAATAGACTCTCAAGAGTACTTAAAGGTGATTAGCAACCAACCACTAAAATCACAGTGTGTTCAACGGGTGATAAGAAAAATCCCCGACACACAAACATTTCCTCATTCCTACTCCATCACCAGACCCTGTTCACCATCTATCTATAACCTATTCATTGAGACCATTCCAATGAGCCCAAACGCGATTCCTGTGTTGTAAGTTGGTAAGGGAGTTGGGTATCCTGCAAATTCCAGGTGATGCTGCAGCATCAGATCAAGGTTACTATGTTCTTCTAATATCATTGAAGTAACAGAATACCAAATTTCAAATGGATCAGACCTGTGGAAGACGCTCACATCCATTCATCAAAAAGAGCTGATAATATTCAAACGGCTGAACCGATTTACGTGAATCATAGCTAAGAACATTCTAGATCAAGTCACCTTTCAAACAAAAACACAATCGGTTCAGCGGTTTGGGAGCTACGATGGCGTAGACAGACACACAGATACACTGGTACACTGATACACACGTTAAACTTTTAACAACCCTCTTTTTCTGTCGGGGGTAAAAAAAAGCATTTAACAAATTGTAGATATTATGCATCACCGGTACGATATTTTGTAGTTAGTACAAGCCTTATAAAAATCACCAATTATTTCTTGTATATATGAAATGGTTAAAAAATCAAAAATACAGCTACAGCGTGATCTACTTCTTATTGATCGAAGATCTACTTGTCAAAAGTGGATCTTACTTTCCCCTTGTGCTCCAACAATAGGTACTTACGTAACTAGGAATCCCGCAGTGCAGACGGCAATCCAATTCCTAAATCAGTGTCGTTAACTAATCAAGTCATGTCTATAACCTTAAATCGACCAATCACTTCATGTATACAGGGGGCCTACTCCCTAAGCGAATTCTGTACGTTTGGCCGTAGTTACGGGCGCGTCGCTCTCTTTCTCACTTACGGTATATACGTAAGTGAGACGGAGAACAAACCGCCCGTAACTACAGCCGAACGTACAGATTTCGCTCAGGGAGTAGGCCCCCAGTTTCGCCCACAGGCATGTGCCCGCCCTTATTTTTCTGAATATTCATGACAAATTATTATCGTTTTTTTTTAAATGGGGGGTCTTTTTTGCGTTTTTCTTATTTTTTTTTATGTTTTTTTCAATATCCCCCTATGATTTTATGGAGTTACCCTTGTGTTTTTTAAAATAAATACTGTTTTTTTTTAAATGTCTTCACCTCCGTTTTTTTGTTCATAGTCGACAAATTTTATTACAAAATGTTAGTTAATCCGATAAAAAACTGATAAGCTTCTAGAAATAATGAACAGTATCCAAATCGAGTCAATAACATAGGAGATGGGATGGGAAACGCAACAAAAAAAAATTAAAAACATGAAAAATAATAAAGATAGCCCCCCCCCCCCCCCCCCCCCTAAAGATAATTTTTCATGAATATTCAGTAAAATACCAGCGGGCACATGCCCATGGGCGACATTGTACATATATCAAACTAGCTTATGTCCGCGACTTCGCCCGCGTTTAATTTCTTGTTACCCCGATCGACCCCATCATATCGCATCGCCTGTCCGCACTATTACCTACTTCATTTTCGCTTAGCCTGCTTTTGACTGGCCCGTTAGTCTCATGGTCGCAAACGCGACTGCTGAGCGTGGGGTCCTTCTGGGTTCGATTCGGGGTCGGGCAAAGTGTTATTCGGTTTTTCCATTAGGAATTTCTTAGTAACAGCCCCGAGTTTGGAAGTTGGCGGTGTGATACCCCCGTGCCTCGGAAAGCATGTTAAGCCGTTCGTCCTGCGCCTTATCCCTCTCCGGTCGTGTCGGATTGCCGTCCCATCGGACTATGAGAGTGAGAGAAGAGAGAGTGCACCTGTGTCTGCGCACAGACTGGTGCACTATAATATCTCCCGCGCCGAAGGCTAGACTCCGTTGAGATAAAGCCTATAGCCATTTAGCCTCCTAGCTAAATGGTTGTACTTGGACTTTTGAAAAAATTCACAGCAGTAGATATATAACGAAATTAAAAGGAAAACTATCAGAGCTAAGAAGGCTGTACAGAATAACGAGTAATAATCAACCAACTTAAATTTGCGGTTTGAAAAACATGATCTCCCATACATTCCGTATGGGAGAAAATGTTTTTCAACTACAATGTAAAGTTTGTTCTTGGGATAAATTCATCCCAACTACGGAACCCTTCATTGTGCGTGGTCCGACACGCACTTGGCCGGTTTTTTAAAATTACACAGTACTTACAGACGGGCGTCCCATTCTTTAAACCAGTGTCATTTATCAAATTTAACCATGACTAAGACCTTAAATCAGGGAATAATAAACACAGTCTTCATATTTACGTCATCTCAGCATTGTCACGATCTCATATCTCCATTAAGGATGACAGCATGGCAATTCTATGAACAGAGACTTGTCGTACGCATATATTTGACATGTTATTTATAGAAGTTATGCCATGCTGTGGTACAGTTAGCTATGCTTATATGCAACTTGTTTATACTGTGACTGTACTATGGGATATTAGATATGTAATATCTCGGGACCAAGGGGTCCCGGTCCTTCGGAAGGTATACGAGAGGCCGTAGCCAACTAAATTAGACAACAAATTAAATGGAATGAGGCGCCAACCGACGACATATGCACTAAGCAAGTGCACCCAAAGACAACCCCCGGTTGGTGCAGGACTATTGCAGAACATGGAAACAAAACATATTAGGCTGTGGGTTTGGGTGGCTATAGTGGATTGGTTACCAAGAACTACATCAATTACTAGAACGGCAGGGGGTGACTTGCACACTCAATAATGGGCCCCCAATAATTACTATCGCTAGCACATAGTGACGTAGCGACATGTCCTGAGGTGCTTAAGGACTGGAGAGGTATTCCACTGCTTTCAGAACATTATCCTACTAATATTATAAATGTTAAAGTTTGTATGTTTGGATGATTATTACTCAATCATGCAAAAACGGCTGAACACAACAAACAAAAATACAAATGTTTAATTTTTGTAACATTAGTGTAGATTACACATGAATCGGAGAACACCTTCATGATTCATACACATTTAACTACTTATTTCAATGATGAAAACTTTAAAAGAATAACTTGTCTTTTTCAACATATACAACAAATAACGATTTAATACTTATATTTTAAAAAATCCCCAACGCAAATTAAAAAAGTCAAAAACTGTTATTATTTTTTCAAGAGTGTACTAGTGTGCTGGGTATCCTGGCTGCAGCATCCGACCAAGAATTCCATAATCTTGCACAGATATATAGCATAAGTACATGGGTGTTTCAAATTTTAGATCACACACACGTTTGAAAGTAAAGTAAATAACCATTATGCGTCTAAAATCCCTACCGCAGCTAACACAAAAGAGCTGATGACCTTGAAACGGCTGAACCCATTTTGATAAAACATGTCTAAGAACCATCGCTAGAGCGATCATCAGCGAACGAGCGAGCATCGTTTAAGAGCTACGGTGCCACAGACAGACAGACAGACAGACAGACACACACACACACACACTAACATACACACACACATAGCGGTCAAACTTGTAACACCCCTCTTTTTGTGTCGGGGGTTAACAAAAAGTTAAACCAGCTGAAGTCTTCCATATCTACGCAAAATGAATCAGCGCGACACGCAACAGTTCTTTGACTCGTTTCTGTGTTGACACGGACACAATAACCTCAGTACCTAAGTACTTCAAACGTATTCTTTTTATCTACACTTGAGATCAGAACAACTAACAATTAAGTAGTTTAATTATCAACAAGACACATGCGACTGTTGCCCTATGTGAATGAGTAGATGAAAATGTATATGTATTTAGAATTTAGGACATTTTGAAATGGCAACTGGCCATTAAACTAATAAAAAAGTTGTAAAATCAAATACGGAGAAACTCTATTAGAATTCAGTCGTAAACTAAGAATAACTTTGCACTTTAAGTAAACACAAAGTTAAACTTGAATATAATTCTTGCGAATCAAACGAAATATATTGCTGAATTTAAATATAAATATTGAAGCAGAATCTATGTACAATAAATAGCAAAGAATAACATCAAACGAGCTTAGAAACAACTTTAGTAAATGTAACTTGAAGTTATTCAACGAATCGTAAAATTTATTTGCAAATTCAATCTTCAATTCAAAGGTGTACAAAATTGGTTGGCAATAGGCATATCAAAGCACTCAACGACCCATTGCCAACCTCGGAACATTTAGCAGAATCGCGTTAACAATTCGTAATGGTCAATATTTAGTAATAAAAAAGTCATGTGCCAGTAGTTGATTTAAAAATGTAGAGGCCCTCAAAAGCCATTCTGTTAAGGGCCCCTTCACACGAACCACAGCCACACCAGGATCGCAGCGACAAAATTTGGGCAAGCAGTGGTAACGTTAGAATAGTGTCGCTGCAGCTTCTTACAGTTGCGTTGTGGTGGCGTTGTCGCTAGTAGTTGCGATGTGGTTACGTTGTGGCTAGTGTTTGCAGGCAGACAGATCATTGTTTCGGTGTGGCCGCCAGCTAGTCCGCGGTCTCACTGGTGGGTGCGTTGTGGCTGCGACGTGGCATTATGTAGTAGGTATCGCCCACACGGTTGATTTTGACGCTCAAATGTCCGTGTGAATAAACTATTAATTTTTATACAGAGTGGCATCCACTTCGACGCGAAAACTGATACAGTACATGATTCTGAACCCGATGTCCCTGCCACTCTGTATCCTTGCATAACATCTTAGGGCCCGTTCACGTGCTGTCGTTGTGGTTGTAGTGTGGTTGTGGTGTGATCGTATGATCGGGCCCTAAGAGATTCGTAGAAGACCAAAAATAGTCTATGGTGTTAATAATGTGTCTGTCTACTACGTCACGTGTTTCCATATAATTAGCAAGTCGAGTCGTGTCAACTTGCTTCCATCGAATGCCAACATTTTTTCCTAGATCTTCCAAGATGGCATGATTTTAAATTTAGGCCGAGATAAAACAGACTGGCGGAGGTAGGCAGCACCTGGGTTTATGTGAGAGCTGGAAATTGTATAATTATCTAAGAATACTGTAGATATATACTAGGTTATTGATAATATGTAGGCAATCCATTATGGAGATGTAGGTGAGGTCATATGCAATCAAATGACCCCTTATGATTCCAATGCAAATGTAAAAAAAAAATCGAGTAAATTGACATTTTATATTTCAAATGAATGAAATAAAAATGTAAAATTAGTCGAAAATGGTTGTCATTTGAGGGGTCATTTGGTTGTAAATGACCTCTCCTACATCCCCTTAACAATAACCATATATGTTGATAAAAAAATGCTTTGATAAGATAACTTGATTTTGAAGATCTTAAAACTGACAAAAGCTCTTTCAAGTTTTGACAACCCGCAATGGGAAATTCATTTTTTTTCCGACCTTAAAAGGTAGAACGAAACCTTCTTATGATCACTTTTTTGTTCGAGATCTTTGCAATCTAAGAATTTTCACGAGACAGGTTCAAGAAGGGCTCGAAGATAAATAAGAATACCGGTACGGGTCGATCAAAGGTTAAGCTACTCTTGCGCGGTCGGTTCATGGATGGGTGACCATCCATTACATATCGAAATCCTTCCGTGCCTCGGAAAGCACGTTAAACCGTTGGTTCCGGCTGTCATTCGTAGATCTTTGACAGTCGTAACGGTAGTCAGAAGCCCAAAAGTCTGACAACCAGTCTTACCAAGTTGTATCATGTTACCCAGTAACTGGGTTGTGGAGATCAGATAGGCAGTCGTTCCATGTAAAATACTGGTATCCGAAGCCGACCCCAATATAGTTGGGAAAAGTCTAGGTAGATTAATTGACAGGTTCACTGGAATGTCCCAAAAGGGCACTCCAATTTCGCTCACCCAAAATAATCCCTGGTAAATTCAGAACGTTTATAAACTCCCTTCTAATAATAGAAATGTAAAATGACTAACAGACCGTATTCCCTCGTTTTTGGACAAAGACGCGTTTGGCACTGATCTACATTGCCCTCTCTTGGCTAATGTACAAGAATAGCCAAACAGTACATTCATTGAAAGTTTATTTAAGGCTTAAATTATTTAGATATACTTACTGATGCGTGATCAGTTGATTGGTGGTGAAGTAGATCAAAGTAGACTGGAATGTAGGTGGTGTAAGTACTGGACTTACAGACGAAATGTATATAAGAGTGGTCTAAATTCAAAGAAGAGGAACAAGATAGATCAAAAATCTAAAAACAATCTGAAAGAAAAAGTTATAATAGATAAAAAAAGTCTGGATGCAAAAGCAAGTTGTAGCAGAGAACATTTTTAGAGTGGAGTAAGTAGTTCATATAAAATTTATCCTCGATGTCAAAAATAGAATCGTAAAGTATCGTCTCGTCTCCTTCTCCAATTCCCCCAGCTCAAATGACCATATAAATCATAACCTTAAACAAGGTTAATCAAAAAATTATACCCAATCGACGCCTTTATAATTCACAAATGAAAACGCGACATCTGAATCACATTTGTACTGAATCAAATGTCTATTTCTCTCTATTACAGTCACGGCCGCGATTAATGTACTATCATTGTAATTTACACTACAGCTGTTACTTTTCCTAAATATAATTGCTGAGTGCAGTACATTGAATACACAGACGAGATGAATCACGAGACTGGATCAGTCCATTATGGGCGTACCCATGATGTCACGACAAAACACAGTACCTACGGAGTGTACGGAATGGCTTCCCAAAAATTCGACGCAGATTGACTGGTCATTTGCGTACATATGTTTCAAGATTCAAGATGTGACGTCAAAAAGTTAAAATTACATAACGTAGGCTCGCAAAAAATGTCCGCAATGGCGCTTGAATAGAATCATAAGAATAGATTTTATTGTTAGAACAGCTGCTTTCGTAAAGGTTTCTTCCATTTCATCCTGATTTTTTCTTCGGTGTATATTTTTAGATCGTGTTTAGGAATACATTTTTATTTTCTTTCTCAGGATTTTTCGTGGTCTAAAATTCTAAACAGATTATTGAATTTGTAGGTATCCTAAAATAGAATAGCGCAATTTGGGAGTAGCTTATATGTGGAATACACAACAGACTGGTATGAACTTGGGTGCACCACATACATACATGGGTACAACTATTTTCTTAATGTCCCTCGGGAATCATCGCATTTCCGAATACAAACGAATCCTCTTTTCCATGTCCATCAATTATTAGACATATCGTGTATAATAATTTGAATTCAGAACTAAGTATTTACTTTATTGTTGTTTTGTTTTGATTTCAGTGTGAACTATGTAGAGTAAAGTATAAAGTACTTAGTTCTGAATTCAAATTATTATACACAATAAATCTAATAATTGATGGACATGGAAATTTGCATTCGTCATTCCGTGTCATGTTAGTGTATGGTGTATAAATAACTAGAACGATGTAGGTACTTATATTTTAAGCACCTGAAAAATTAACTTTTTCCTTAGTTGGCTTTCGTGATGAAAACGGTTATTTAACCGAAGCGGAAATCACGTGCGAGCAAAAAGGGCAATTAAAACGACACGGTTAATAAATAGAATTTTATTAAAGAACACCGAGAAAAACGTCTGTATCGAGACTCGGTCATTCATAAAAAGCCCAAGTAGTTACGAAGGTTAACACCTTCCAAGGTACCCATATACCTTCGAAGGCCACTCGGAGGCACGTCGGCACGCAACATATGTCCACGATCACGTCTGTTTACACGACTGTCACAGCCTCAATTCTCATCAACCTAAATACTTCACTGAAGATCCTCCCAGTAAATCTATTTGCAATCCGATACGTATACTATCCGCACTGCAGACTCGAAAACGAGTCAAAATACAACATCAGAAATAGAATACCTTGGGATTACGCTACGCAGGTCATTTGATGCGAGCGAACAACGCAACATAAACTATGTTGAGATACACATCGTAAGTACATATTACGTCTGTCGGAACACTAAAGAGATTAAGGGAATGGGAGGCACCGATTTAAGGAATGTTTCAATTTTACATAGGAACCGCCCCAAAAGAGAACTTTCGCTGTGTCGTTACGGCAAAATATTTAACCGTTTCCATAGGAAAAATAATTTTAAGACATAATTTAATTAACATTGACGTAATTTTATAGTATTTAGGACTGGTTGCTATAAAAATTCATAATTAGAATAGTAGTCTTTTTGACATTTGCAGAATTTCGGCGCAATTTTTTGCGAGCCACACCTCTTTTTCAGCCTTTCAGTATTTTTTTTTTACTGGAGTATCTTCTATTCGCCCAAAAGGACTTTAAAGTGTCGCAGGATTCGCCCAACTGGTCAGCTCTTAACTTGGTAGGTCTATGGAGGCACCGCAGGGTGGCGGAAAATACCGCGGCGGTGGCCTTGGACGAGACGTCGAACTCTCTGCGGAATGCAAACACGAACAAGCGGACATCTTGCCGAAAATTTTGTGTATGTGGCGAATTCACAGATGTAACTTGTGTCCTATGTAAGCGAAGGTGTGAACAGTTCTCCAAAATTTGTGCCTCTTTTAGTTTGAATTTCGGAATTGGGTTAAAGCCGGATATTATGACATTTGAGTTTGTGTTTGCAGTAAAAGTAAAAACTGTTGACTGACTTTAGGTGTACTTTTGGGAAGATCTAATAATAACGACGTCTGTTAAATTGTTTCCACGTTACGTAATTAGCTTGGCCATAAAAATCTTGTCCTTGAGTTGAATATTAAAACTCGTTAGACGTAAACGTTCGATTCTGATTCGTTCTATTAAACACCCCGAAAATATTTTACACGGAAACATACAAGAATTTTCACTTTCTGTAGACCTAGTTCAAATTAGATTGTTAATTGTTGAAATTGGTGTGGCGGCTTTAAAAAAATGAGCACGACCCTTTTGTTAGAACTCTTGTGGCTGCCAAATTACGAGAATTGAGATCGATATGAACTAAAAATACCATAGACAAATCAGTGAGATCACTCTGAAATTGCTCGAAATAATCCCTCCGCAAGCCAAGCCTCTAATCTGGACCAATTAAGGATAGCTCGGCAGATATCAGATAACCTTTAATTAACACCACTAAAACAAGTATATATCGGAGCCATTAAATGTGGTCTTCATTAACCATGCCAAAGAATATTATAGCTAAAGGATTGTAATTAGTTCCATAAATATTTCCGGATACTTAAACCAGGTTTTTAATTCTGAGTGTCATGGGGAGAGCAGAATGTGTGCAATTGATGGTAATCCCCGGATTACGGCGTACCCTAATTATAAATAATCACTTTTGTAAGCTGCAAATATTTTCACTTTAAATGATGTAGGTTTGAAATAGGAGGGAGATAATTGAAATAATAAAAATGCTGAAGTCGAATGAGTTAGTGAACTCTCATAAGAATCAAATAAGTACCTAATACAATGTAGTTTTTTAGTAGAATGGCTTGTTGGTCAAGTGGGTGCAAACATTACTGCTAAAAACCGACTCCGAACCGACTTAAAAAAAAATACACAAAATAGGGCGTTAAAAAAAAATTGTTTCTTTTTTTTGTAAAAAAGTGGCAAGGGTTGCGAGTTTGTTCGAAAGGGATATCGCGGCCCCGGCACACAGGCAACGGAAGGAACACGGGTGAGTTTTAGTCAGTAAAAGTCTGACACGCCCTCAGCTCCGCTCAGAGCGGGAGAAGTTATTTGATAACTTCCCATACTCAAAAAAAAAAAAAAGTTGCGGTAATGTGACAATTTTATGCCTAGAACACAGATGAATATAGATGGGAAACTCCGCATTTTAGGTATGAAGCTAGTAAAGATAGAGTTACGTGATAGAAAGAGACGCAACTTCTAGGTGAATATAACTGCCGGTAATTAGCGCTGTGCGACCTGAACTGCACTTTATTGTGTCGCCGCAAGAGTCGCTTTTTATTTAAATGATTTTGCGGAGTGTCGAATCTGTACTAATCTGTGCCTAGACGTCAATTGGGAAGTAATCCTCGGTTGTTTAAACATTGTCTCACGAAGTTATTGTCCCCAAATGTAACCAAATATGAGAAACGTGTTAGCACTGCAACACGAATCAAGCATGGATGGAACTTCTGTTCTGTTTTTCTCCGTTTTAGATGCTTTAAAATGCCGTTAAATTTTTGCATTGTGCAAAGGGATATCACTTCTGCAAGCTTATCGATAATTGAATTTTAGATAGAAAATAAATTGTACTACCCTCCTGTGCATATTAACCACAAAAACCTAGTTTCAATAAGAATAAATCTTATGACAGAAGGGGTCTAAAGGTCAGACTAAATAAAAAATCAAGACAGCGCTGCGAACAATACAGTGAAGCATGCCAAAACTACACCGCCAACCTCTTACAAACTACACCACCCAAAGTGCACACATGTCTCACGTCACGGCATCTCTTCACTGTTGACAGCGCTCCGTTTTGGTTTTTTATTTGGTCTGAGGTCTAAAGTAAATATAACAGAACGTTTTTATACTACAAGCTATTTAATCAGACTGAAGAATGAACACGCTACTAGTTACTACTACTAATCTTAATTTTACATTTGTTTATAATAAGCTTAGCTTAAGCTACACATAACTACATGACATAATAGTGTGGCTGTCACGGCCTTCCTGGGTAAAACAATATAAAAAAGAACAAAATGTCCCGTTATCAAATGTCTTTGAGATAGGAATTTCTCCAACAGTAAAAACAGCATATCCATGAACCGAACCATAAATAAAATATCAACTGCCTTATTATTAAAATTAATAACTTTTTTACGGACATTCTTAGCTCTTCATATCGGTACAGGAAAACCTCACATACTTTAGTGAATACTATGGCCATAAACTAAGAATATAACTTAGTAAAAATATGCAACTACTGTTAGAATTGAAAAAGTTAGTACAACATAAGTTTTATTGAGGAAAAACATACCTAATAATTATACTTCTCCGGTTGGCTATCTATATATGCAATACCTAAGGTGTAGCTTATCTGTTCTGAAATGACGCGCCCCCTTCCGCATTTATGCACACGGTAATGCGAATTTATATGGGCAACGCGCTAGTGTGGCGCATAATTTCAAAGTGGACAAGCTATACCTACAAAACAATTCCTTATTTTGATTATTGCTACTTAATAATACATACGAGAATTTACACAGGATTTTCTACAAGATCATATTTTTTTGTCTTTTTTTTCTTTCATATTGTTATAAACTACTGAAATATTACTGCTACTAGCAAGCAATACTTTCCTAGCTGAATAATAACTGCGAAGTATTAAAAAAATATATGCATATTAAAAATCATCTGAAGTCTCCACATATACTATAATGACATCGACCTGTGCGAAGGTTACTCGAACCAATCAAGTTATAACTCAATGGAGACAAATTCGTATGCAACGCAGGTCTACTATATTTACTTATCTAAAATCTTTGCATATACTATAGCGACAGCGACCTGACCGAAGGCTACACGACGCAGTCTGGTTATATAACTCAGTGCATAAACCAGAGTGCGAGCTATGCGGGTATTCCTATTCACTGTTACAAATCTCACGACGTACATACGTCGAGGATTTTGTCATACTGGCAAATCTTGGGAGTAAAATATGAACGGTAAAAATATCATGTTCCACGTACCTAAATGGAAAGTAACGAAACTTCATACAGGAGCAGTTCAAAGACTAATCAGATTTTACATAAATATATATTATGTATATCTGTATGAATCTGACTCTGGAATAAAAGAAGGAAATAAAATATAATTGCAATTCGTCTTCTTCTTTTCGTGTAGTTAGTGACTAAATTGGTGTCAGTTTTGAAGCCGCCCATGGGCCTCTGACTTAGCTTCACATGCCGTCGAGAAATATCTCTCAGGCATGCCAGTTTCCTCACGTTTTCCTTCACCGTTTTTGAAGCAAGTGATAATTATACAATACGCACATGAACCCGAAAAGTCAGAGGTGGCCTTGCAATTTATAGGGCTAACAAGCCGTGCGCCCGATGGTATAAGAATGATGACAAAACAATTTTTTAGTCCGTCTTTGAGATTATAAAAAAATATTGGACACGTATTTTTTCTTTTTTTAAGTAATCTAAAGATTACGGCGATACATGAAAAAAAATTCCAAAAAAAAAGGTAAAATGTGCCATGACGTCACGAGTATGTAGATTTTATACTTACTAGTGACGTGGCCACCTCCACTCCCCAACTTAAAATGCGTTTTATCTAAGTAATTTTGTATTCATATGATAAAGCAAAAAATACGTGTCTAATATTTTTTTATTATCTGACTGACGGACTAATTAGAATTTCATTTTTTTTACCCAGGCATCATCCCTATTTCCCATCGGCAAAAATGATCATTCCATACAGTTTCATCCCCTAATTAACTAATTTATGGGAATGAATTCTCAAAAATTCGTTAGTGCTCACTTTCGTTATTGATGGAACTCAACATTTCACGCAAAATTTCATACTTCCCAGTGGGCTATACCTACTATTTATATACAACATGTAATAAAGCCCTGTCCGATCCGCGAGGGTATTGTTAGGTATACGTACTGAGATTTATGTGAAATTTTCAAGAAAAAAAAATTCCTAACATCTTTTTTCTATGGGGAATTTTATCGGGTTATTACATTGGGCGCGGGCAACCGTCGTATAGCGACTGTCTAAAAGTCATAACTTATTACTTACCGCTATTGAAAATTTGCAAATTTTTAATGTTATATGGATATTTAATGGAGTTTTAAATAGCAATTACTTTTTTATTTTCAATCATTTTTTTTTTGAGTTTTTGAACAGAAAAATGTTTTTGGTAATGTAATTGCAGTACCTATGTGCCCTTTTCAGATCGGACAGGGCTTTTTGTACATATTGTATTGGCTGTGCGTTGGCTGTCAGTGAATTAATGAATATTGGATTTTTATTAATCGATTCCAATTTATGAAAAAGTTACAGACTTTATTTATTTATTTACTAAGGTACCAAGTCCCAATATACTAATCACAAATACATATCATTCATTCAATTCATTATATCATTAAAATACAATAAGTACATTACAATGCAATCGATCATTCATCATCATCACAAAATTAAATAAGTATGCGCATTAAAATTCAACTTTAGAATCTTGAAACTTATCTCCAGTAGTTTTCTTTCCTTTTCTGCTACTATTGGTATTCGCTAAAAAAGGAAAAAAAAATTTTAAAATATTGTAACTTCGGTTTTGCATTTACGTAATTTTATTAATCGATTCCAAATATATCAAAAAGTTACAGAGTTTAGAATCTTGGAACTGCTCTCCAGTAAAGTTGTGTTTTTGAACTTGCACTAATTTACGCAATTTGTATTAGTTTGCATATTGCATAGTAATGTGTTGAAACATCTTGCATTATTAGCGTGACTTGATGAATATTATATTATATTATCTGAGGTCACCGAACCATGCGTCTACCGTAGTGTTAACTTGTGATGACTATGAACATTACCTACCTACTGGAGCAAGAAGATGCAGCAAGCTTTGCAGTTATTCATCACATTGCGCCAGTCTTAAAACTGGATGCGTGTTTTATTTATTTCAGTAGAAAAATAAAAACTTTAAGCGCACTGCAGACTTTTCTTCTACTGCATTTTCTCAAGCAAAACTGAGGTAAAATAAATTTGAATTATATTTGATCGAAGGAATTAAATGACTGCGGTATGAGTGCAAGCCCAACAATAGCCTAAAAGGAGGGTGCAGATTGTTCCCCGTGAGGTCGATTCTAATTCCAGATCCATTGTGATCAGACCCACTCTTACTTAGTTAGGGGTCATTTATCTTAATAATGGGATATGCAAGCGTTCTTTCTGACGTCTATGAACATTAAAAGTAAGGGAAGACCTATTGGTATGGCTGGCATAGGACGTCTTACGAAATGTCTGGACTTCAACGAACTTAGGTCTTGATACCAGAGTTTGATTCGTAGTATTTTTTTGTGGAAGTCGTATAGGAATCACTGGCTCTAGACACAACATAATGACAAGAAAAAGTGTTAGTAGGATGTAACCAACTTATCACTAATGATCTTAATTACTTAATATTAATATTTAATATCCGAACTTCTATTATAAATGCGAAAGTTTGTTTGTTCGTTACGCTTTCACGTCTTAGCTACTCAAGCGCATACACGTTGTCAGGGGTACAGAAAAGCACGTAAGGCACCTTTCAGCCAGTAAAAAGTACTGTTCCCGAGGGAGAGAAAAACGCGAACGAAGCCGCGGGCAAGACTAGTAACCCTACTATATAATACTACCTATATAATATTATAAATGTGAAAGTTTGTATGTTTGTTACTCAATCACGCAAAAATGGCATAACGGATTTGGACAGGCACACAGATAGTTTATAACCTGGATTAACTTATAGGATACTTTTTATCCCAGTAGTACATTCCCATGGCATAATTTCCGACCTCCACGCGGGTGAAGCCGCGGGCGAAAGCTAGTAATATTATAAATGCGAAAGTGAGTTTGTTTGTTACGCTTTCACGCTAAAACGGCTGAAAGGATTTGGATGAAATTTGGCACATGGGTAGACCATGACCTGGATTAGGACATAGGATACTTTTTATCCCGCTAGTTCGTTCCCGTGTGATAATTTCCGAACGCCACGCTGGCGAAGCCGCGTGCATAAGGTAATAAAATATAAACAAAAGTTTTGTGCCTTTAAAAACAGCAACAATTAAAAAAATATAATAATATAAAAATAATTACTAACTTAATAAATCTTGTTTAATTTGATTTCGTGTTTAATGAAACTCAATGTTCTATAATAATTAGCGATTAAACAAAAAAGACATCAAGAAATTCTTAGAAATAACGAAATTGTCGGCTACAGAGAAGCTTTAGCAATAATTTAACAAGTTTATGAGTTAATGAAGCCTGAAATTACAACGGGGGAGTAAAAATAGATGTAACGGCATATCTTCTGGTTCATGCTTAATTCCCGGGTTACACGAGGCTAGTTATTCCAGCTAGAATAGCAAGATTGTGCTAGTAAGATAGCAAGCTAGTCACTCTGGCGTCGTGGTCAGATAGGGGGGCACTTCTAGCTCAAAAATAGAACCCCTATTTTTGAGCTAGAAGTGCCCCCCACCACTGATATGCAATTTCAATTTATCTTTAATGCAATCCATAATGTACACATACAGGTTGTAAGAATAAATAAAAAGAAACAATAAAGGACCAAAGGGATTTTTTTTTATTAGTAGGAGAGAGGAAGCTTATTACTAAATAATAATAATTGCACTGCCCTCGTGTGGCCGGGGAAGCTAGTATCCAATCGGATCATTTTACTTGACGGACTAAGTAAACAGCTCTAGCATGTGCCAAGCCAGGATATTACTTGCTTACTATCCTAGCTTCAGAAACTAGCCTCGTGTAAACTGGACATAATTTTTGAAACGTATAAAACAAGGGTGTTGCAGATTTTTACTATTGATGAGGTAAGAAAGTTCTGCTAAAAGGTGATCATGCGGTCTGCAATCAGATTATGCAAACATATATGTACGCTGATAGATAGGAAAACGATCTGCCTAGCCCTTTCTAAACTATGTTGAGGTCGGCTTCCAGTCTAACTGGATGCAGCAGAATACTAGTATTTTACATGGAGCGAACTGCCTATCTCCCCATGACCTCCACAACCCAGTAACTGGGTAATACGGTACCGGTAAGACTGGTTGTCAGACTTTCGAGCTTCTGACAACCCCTAACGACTGTCAAAGCTCCACGAATGACAGCCAGGACCAACGGCTTAACGTGCTTTCCGAGGCACGGAGGAGTCTCGGTATGTAAAAATACCCATGCACAGAATAACCCCGGCAAGCGTAGCTTAACCCGATGGATCGACCCGTGCGGCTGTTATTAAATCTAAAGGTAATATTGATCACCAGGGTTATATTATATTTGTTAAACTAACCGCTTTTTATTTTTCGTAAATTATAACATCAGCTATCTGCCAGTGAAAGTCCCGTCAAAATCGGTCCTGCCGTTTCGGAGATTAGCCGGAACAAGCAGATAGACACAAATTTTAAAAATGTTTTTTTTTTGTTACAAGTACCGTACTTATATACTTTCATATGCATTTAGTAAAGACCTGTTATTTTGACATTACAATCAGATCCTTCAATTTTGTTTATTTTTATTCTATAGAAGATAGATGCATAGATAAACTATATTTTTTTTGACCCCATTAGAACTCACAAATCACTCCTAGCCTAGAAACCAGTAGTATTTTACTAGCAGCTAAAACCGTCATATTTAATCAAGCAAAATTACTGCGCTATTTCGGCCTGTGCGCAGTCAAATAATTACACCGTAGATAGACGAAAGCCTAATCATTTCAGTGCCAAGAGGCAGGACCTAAGTACCAGTCATTACTCAGCAAAATTGTGCAGTGCCTTTGCAGATATATGACCAGCTTAGAGCTTTTTTTTTTGAAAACGTACAACTCGAAAGTCGCGGCCGCGCCGTTTCCACTGGGCCAAAACAGCTTGTCTTTAATGAACTTTCTCCAATAAAGATATGATTCGATTCTAACAGGATTTACTAAAATTCAACAATTTATGTAGCTTAATCGACGTCCGTCGAAAGACCAGCCTAGAAAAAGAATCCCGGTTACAAAAACTTCAATACCAAAAGAAAATAAAACTACAGTGTTGCCAACCGCTAACTAACTTTTAACCGTCCGGCTGCCATCAATCGGCCATTTGCAAATTAATACAGCCTCAGGCGAGACATTCCGTATCTGTCCACAAATCAAAAACGTTTTTATTATTAGCAACATTATAAAAGGAGGATAGTGACCGCTGAATGATTCACAGATTCTGACAGACTACGCCCCATTGTTAGATTGACTTTTTTTTACTCTGCCGTTTATTCTAAGCCTTCTCTTATCTTCTGAGTGAACAAAAATAATTACATGCAATTTTGAAGCTAACTTTGAAGATATAGTTTGTCCACTCTGAAATGACGCGCCACACTACTTACTACATTTGCACAGACGGTAATGCGGATTTCTATGGCTAAAGGCTTGTGCAGACCAGCGCGACTTGTCGCGCGACGGGACACCGTTTATTGTTATACTGTGAAGTTTTGTTAGAAATTGTATTGTTCGTGTCGCGTCGCGCGACAAGTCGCGCTGGTCTGCACAAGCCTTAACGCGTTAGTGAGGCGCGTCATTTTATTGCGTTGGTGGTATGACAAATGGCAGCTGCAGTAAACAGTTGGTATTGTAACCATCTATTTGCTTTTAATACCACCCTTGTGCCTACTTTATAGAAGTCAGAATCGGTTGAAACGACTGTAAAAAAGGTTTGTTTAAATGTCTAATCTTATTTCTATCTAGCTTTTGCCCGTAACTTCGTCCTCGTAGAAGTCGAAAATGGTTCTAATAGGATTTTCAATTGGTTTTTTACATTATTAATTTTGTTATTTATAACATATAAATGATTATGTTAAAATGTTTGAAAACTTATAAAATATAACAATCGTTATTATAGTGTAGGGATTTAAAGGTTAATAATAAACATGAATTTCAATAAAATACGAAACACGTCTTCGATTACTTCTGTTAAAGAATGTTTATGCAGAATTTGAAGTAGATTGGACCAAGGAATCACGTTGTCCCATACAAACTTTTCCCCCCTTTTTCACCTCCTTAGGGGTCGTCATACAAAGAACACACCCTCCAAATTTCAGGTCTGTACGATCAGCGGTTTAGACTGTGCGTTGATCCGTCAGTCAGTCATTCATTCATTCATTCATTCAGGACAAAGCATTTTATATGTAATAGATGTAGTAACAACTGTCACTTGTGTGATGGCCTCCACAAATACTTGATGATTTTAACGGTACTAAGATGGGTCATTTGGTTGTCTAAATGACGTCTTGGTTGTCTTATCTTATTTATAAACCAGCGCTGGGGCTCTGTCTCGCATAGGGTCACAGCATTATGCTGAGCGATGGCCGAATTGCGTGGATGAGACGCATATATTCCCCCAACTTGTTCTTTTTTGTGTTTAGTTTTCTTCTTTCTTTGCGTCATATTTAACACAAATAATCTTATATTCTTTCTTTCATATTACATATGATATAGGTATCAAATAGTAGTGTAATAGATTCTACTTAGTTATTTTAATTACACATTGTACACTGGCTAATAACAAATCTCTAGTTAACCATGCTTGATTAACTTAATGTACCGTAATAAATCTCCTAAAGTATGGGAAAATCCATAAGAAAAAGTCTTTGAAGCAATTCTTGACTAACCGAGTTTTAACAGAGTGAAATATAAGACGGGCTGGTGATTTCAGAGGTTATGAGATATAAGTCCAGGTTTCCTCACAATGTTGAATGACAAGATAAACTCAGAAATTACATTATGAATTGAAAAAGTCACATTGGTACTTGCCTGGATTTGAAACCACAACCTTCTGCATGACAGAGGATGCCTTAACCACAGGGCCATCAAGATATTTTCACAAGAAATTATTAACAAATTGATTAATGGCTAATATAATTTAATTTAACTAAGGTATATTCAGTTTGGAATAGTAAACAACTTTAAATTCATCATGCTTGGACCAAAAGGGGGAGCCCAAGTACTAACACAAAATGCTACCATTACTGTAGGACAGGGATCACCAAAAAAAAAAAATTACTGATGCAGTCCGTTTGGCAGACAATTACTAGCAATTTATTAAGAAATATTACGTAATGGCAAAAATAACAAAGTAAGTAATAAATATTAATGAGAAAAAAATATTTTTGTCCTTTCAATTTTATTATCTGTCAGAAGTCTAGAATGTTGATGGCAGAAAACACAAAGCACGGGCTAAATTAAAAGATTTACTAAAAAAAATAACTAAAATATTTAAGTTATAAATATTACTGTTTACTTAACACTTTCGCTGTCTGCAAAGCAGACACAGTAGTTAAACAATTGCCCTAAACCCTATGTGATTCATGGGACAGAACAAGTGTTAATGTCTGCACAAAATTGCCATTTTATGACTCCTGCTGTATAATATCATTTTCATGCAGATAGTTTGGTAATTACTGATTAAGAAAGTACTGTGTTCCTTATATAGTATGGCTGACATATGTAGGGTAAGCCAATTCAAATTTCAATCATATAAACAGTTCAGGAGTTCTTAAGAAGTTGACAGGCCAAGAATTCAGTGGAACTTGCAATGGACAGGTATTTCTTTAAAGGGCCCTACCATATAAGAGATGTACAAAGTTTTGCCTTGTTTGAGTCGGTATACATAAAGAAATATAGCTCTTGTCCCGTTAACATGCTCAGAACTTAGGATGCCAATAGGATCTTTGATATAGCTTTTGTCCCGTTAACATGCTCAGAACTTAGGATGCCAATAGGATCTTTGATATAGCTCTTGTCCCGTTAACATGCTCAGAACTTAGGATGCCAATAGGATCTTTGATATAGCTCTTGTCCCGTTAACATGCTCAGAACTTAGGATGCCAATAGGATCTTTGATATAGCTCTTGTCCCGTTAACATGCTCAGAACTAAGGATGCCAATAGGATCTTTGATATAGCTCTTGTCCCGTTAACATGCTCAGAACTTAGGATGCCAATAGGATCTTTGATTAAACTACCACATATTTAGATCTGTAACAGTCTCAGAATTGAATTAAAAAGTTCTAATAAGACAAATTTGGTATTAATGTTTCAATATAGACACAAGAAGAGCCTGTTTCACCACCTACAACTTACTTGGGAGATAACGTCTTACAAATTATTTTCCATTTTTGAATTTTTTGTTATGAAGTGGCTATTCAGACATCATGAAATATTCCTAATTATAGTAAAGTTATAATGTAGTAACTCAAGAACTGATCATGAGCTCAAAGCAACACCTAAATAGATTATATATAAAGAGACCCGTTGACCCCACATGCTTAAAACTTCAAGAAAACTAGTACTTAATAGGTTTGTTTAACTTTGCTACAATTGAAAATCTATCATAAAACCCTCCAGGATACCATTACAACGAGATTTATGCCTTGAGTTTAACATCATGCGTGTAATTGTTCGTGTTTTCATTTAAAATAGAATGAATCAGAGACAAACAGGGAATTGCATTATCAAAATATAGATTTTTAGGTTAGGATTTATTTCATAGCAAAACACTGAGTAAAGTAACTAATATCAAAATAATTATTTATTCTACAGGTTTTATATGATGGTCTTTCAGAGCTAAATCCTATTTTACGAGTTTTCTATGTGCTGCTGCACAAAAAGCGTAAAGAAATAGAGCTGATATTTTTGAGGTTACAATCTGACAGTTTTCACTAACAAACCTGCATAGAATCAGCGCTGATGATCTCCGTCGCGAACTTTTGTGCTAATTCCACTCCTAACTTAGTCTTCCCCGTACCCGTAGCACCTAAAATTATCACCATAGGAACTTTTGAATACATCACTGCACGAAAAGCCATCTTTCCAACGGCTCGCGCGAACTTCACTATTGTTTTCACATCTGTCCTGTCACCTTCTCGCTCCGCTTCGTTTGAGGCAAAGGAATAATATAAACAGCCAACGTAATAATCGTTGTTGATAATAGAAATATCTATTTACATTCGGAAGGTACTTGTAGTTATAGCATTGTTTATTTACCTTTCCATATACATTATTAATCTACATAAGACAAGCTCTTTCTTCTTATGCGACATAAATAGATACAGCCAAGTTGTTATGAAAACATATTGCAATAATGTATTAGATTTATTGCACAATCTGGACTTTCTTCTTTCTACTGAGTGTTTATACAGTCACTTTAGTGATAGGTAACCTACAGTTCAACAATGTCGGAGTAGGGCTTTGACGTCAGTGACGGTATTTAACATAATAATATCGTCATTTATCGGGCGCAGTTCCAGTTCAGTTTTAACCGTTTTAACAGGGATTTATTAACCGTAATTCCTTTAAATACTTTAAGTTGCCTGGGCATCGAACCCAGGAGATTCAGTGAGCGACAACGAACGACTTTATTAGCTACAAAGCTAAGTAGGTAACTACCCACCTGAAAAAATATTAAAGTAGGTAGGCACCTACTTACTTTTAGAGTAATTAACTGTAAACTATGTGTGAAATAATGGGCATTGAAAACACAGAACATTAGATCTGAATTCTTCGTCGTAATTAATCTCCTACTAAATAGGTATGTTTGATCAGATACCTACTCCTGTGGATATTCGTGTGTGATTCAAATTTGAATGAATGAAAACTTCTTACTTAGTTGGAACTTGGAATCCGAAGGCGTGTAGTAATCGGACACTTAGCTACCTTTTCTTATTCTTCATTAATTTATTCTCCAGTTATATGTGGGTAGTTGGCTAACTTGGCTACTTCCAAATACTTGGCAACTTTTTTGGGACAGTAGGCAGACGCGCAGTAGCTGCCGCTGAGTGCTGTCCTGTCTGTAAGATTTGGAGTACCTAATCTGCTAAGATTTAGTGTGGTGATCAAAAGACCTAATCTTTGCATTTTCTCCTTATCGTTGTAGGGAAATACCCAAGTGAATTTTACCAGTCTACTTCTCGATATGTTTCGTATCTTTTTCTTACGATCGAAGAATACAAAATACCTATGTGTATATTTTTAGAACATGAGTGGATTCTCGTTCAAGCCATCTCTGATGTTTTCCAATCTTCGATTACTTGCCTATCCTGTCTTCCGATCCGACAGTTCTAATTATATCATTATTGTTTCAAATAAGTGTTCAACTAATAATTACACACCTATTATGGGCGAATTTCACCGATGGAACTGAACGCGATCAGCCCATCGTAACCGCGTTCAAGAGCTGTCAATGTCATCATTGCTATGAAAATATTGACACTGACAGTTCTTAGGGCACAGGAACTGTTCTGCGAGGAACAGATGTGCTAATCGCGTTCAGTTTCATTGGTGAAATTCGCCCTTAGTGACATTACAGTTTAATTAAACTAAGATAAAAATATTTTGTCTGGTAAATTTTTAGCAGTTGTGTTCAGAGTATCTTGTGTGTGTATGTGTGTATTCAATATTACTTAGAAATATTCTTTTCAGTGGATGTTTAGAATTTAATTAATCGCCGGATTAATCAGCTGCTTCTTTATTTTAGGCATTTTGCCGCTGTTCAATGTTGTTAAATCAAATATTTTGGGTAAGTGATTCAGAAAATATTCGATGAATCAAGTTGGGTTGAGTCACAGAAACTTAAATAAACAGGTAAGACCCAATTTATTTAAATTACTGTGGTTTAGGTATTATGTGGATTAAAAAATCAAAACTCAATTAAGTATTTTTTTTAGTCAGACCAGATAGGGCTGTGGAAACCCAAACGTACCCCACAGGTACATAATCACAGAATCTATACTATACAATACAATGATTTTATTTATCCCAAATTACAGCGAATAAGTATAAAAATCACATTAATTAGCCGACTGTTCCCAAGCTCTCTCCGGATCCGACGTAAGCGTTTAATATGTATAGTCAATGCAATACAATGTATCAGTGTATCCATATACATAAAGGAACAAAACCAAAAAAAAACTCTCTGTGTTACAATAGTATCCCAAAAAATTAGCCACATAAGTACAAAGGTCCTTAGACATAAGAGCGCCGCTTCACAGATTGCAGAGGGCAATATTAATATTAGGCGGAATCTATGTTGCCCCCTGCACTCCCTGTAGCGGCGCACGCGCACCGTCGCCGGCGCACGTCGCACCACCGTGTGTCACAACACACCCGGCCACGGCTAGATGTTACAAACATACGGATACTATACAAAGAATAAAAGGAAATCTTTTATATATAACAGGACTTATAATTTTATAACCCGACCTTAACTATATACATTTCAACCTAAACTTATTATCAATAATTCCTTTTCCATTTTGGCAGTGATAGAAATGTGCCTTGTCACAATAGTGGTTATAATGTGCTTCATACATTTTTAAACGTTCACTTTCGTCATTCGTCTCCCGATTTTATAAAGCTGTCAATACTTACCATTAAACATTTAACTACTGACTTTTATCTTATGGGTCTAATTACACTGGTCATCATCACCAAAGAAACCGATTACATTTTGGATAACTAAAACCATTATTATCTTTATTTATTTATGTCAAGATATGAATAACAAAAAAAATAAATGCAGGTACAACATTCGAGGATCCGTAACTCTCCAGTAAAGAAAATTAAACAATTACTAGGAAAAAAAAACTCGTTAGTAAAAAAGATTGATCAAAGTAATAATATACTTAGTATTATCATTACATCTGTATGTACAATTAAACACCTAGTGGAAGATAAGATAAACATCTTTAATATCAATAAATTTTTCTTGTCTGTGAATGTATACTACCTAGGAGAGCGCTATTCTAATCGTAGACATTCTTCACAAAAAATATGTCTTGCAACTTGCAACTAATTCGAGTATAAACCTAATATATACGTAATAATGTACATGAACATAGCAAGGCACATTCCTCACACAATTAAAGCCTTCACACTAACGAAATGCTGACCATGTGCTTGATAAAACATCAACCTTCTGCAAACCTGACCAGTAGAATAAAGAACCGCGGCTCACCGAATCACCGGCTCGGCTTTACATTATACCTCGTGTCTAAATTTTGAACTCCTTTATTATCCTGATCAGGTTCAAATATTCAATAAACACGAACTATTGCGAGTACTTTAATAACTTACCTGCATTCATAAAAAAAATATTATAAAGAAAAAAATGCAAAATTTACTATTAGTAGGTACTATGAGGAACTATGTCTTGGTTATTTTTTTATATCGGTCCAATTTCCGGACCATCATATGGTATATTATATAAGATTTGATGTTATTATCAAAATACACAGTCTATTATTATTTTCTTAAGAATCGTTGACTGTCACTGAGATTATACAATTTACATCAAAACGTTTACCTAAGTGTCATAAATCATATGAAAATGGTATGTTTCCTTTGTAATCCCAACATGTGAATGAATTAAATATTGATTTCAATATTCTAGACGACTTAACATTAATAATAATGTTAATAACTATAATAAGGTACGATGATCGTAAAAGAAGGGAACGTGCACCTTCGGCTAACATGCGCTTGCGACTCAAGTCCCGTTCACACGTACAAATTAAGTGTCCACAAGAATTTTAACAAATTAAAGTAAAATATTTGTTAAGTTATTATTCAAACTTAGAAGTGTACCGTTGTTTAAAAGGTGGTGAACAAATACAATTATTCGTAAGAGTACCTAATATTGGGCTTGTTGAACAAGATGCTAAAATTAGATCGAAACGTTTTGTTTCGATCTAATTCTAGGATAATATATAAAAAAAAACCTTCTAGGGGGACTTATAAATAGTACATGTTAATTTTATAAAAAGAACTGGGAAGGGCATTTTGTATTTCTTTATAAGAAAAGTCGCGATAGGAAGCGGAAATGATCACAATCGCATGCTAAACGTACGGCGGTTTCACATGATACTTTTCATACACATTAATCATAAAATCGTTATGAATCATCATCATCTCATATGGAAGCTGTATGTGAATCATTTTAATTTATTATTGTATAAAACTAGATCGATTCAAACTGACCCAAAATCTATTCAACGATTCCAAATTATCGAGAATTGGTACCGAGTTCATTGGGCATTTCTAATGTAAAAAAAACAATAAAAGTGTTACAAATTTATAAAATAACAAAAAATAAACTAATGAAACAAGCGCGCTATCCTAAAATGCAATTTACTTAAAGCAGTTAAAATAATAGTTTACTTAAAGCAATTAAAAGTAATAGTAATTGATGTATCACTTCACTAACCCCACTCTCGCGAGTCAAAGGCTAAAATTGAAAAATCCTGCAAATCGGGCCGAAAACATATAAGTGGCCATACATCTCAAATCTGCTCACAAGCGCTTGACCACCTCTCAAAGCTTTCAACTATCTGCACTCTCAATATATTTACAGCATTGACAAATTCATGCTCCTTTAAAAAATGCGACATCGTAATACTAACTATTTAATGGAAGGTCCAGTAAAAAATCTTCATATCAACGTCTCGAAACAATATTTTAACAAATGTCATATCATTTTCGATCTGTTAACACTGAGTAAATCTGTAATGTGCTATTTCAACTATGTATACTTTAATGATAAATTCAAAAAACATTTTAGAGGTATAACCAGTCTACTAGTTCACGAAGCAGTCTGTAACTATTAAGATATTTTACTGAAGACCTAGGATTTGTCGTTAACAACAGTTTTATGGCTCACTTTGGCACTGCAAAATATCGTTTTGAGCAAAACAAACCTGCGGTTATTGTTTCAACTATATTACTCTCGAGACATTGCCAGAAGCAGAGTAAGCCGTAAAAGCTGAATTTTCATTGAAATATAACAAACTCCCGACTGCCGACTCGACTGAAGACAACGCTTAAAATTTTGCAATCAAAACGGCGAGGGAGGTACAACCGGACGGGGGCTTCACTGCGCCACCGCGTCTTGAATAAACGGTTCTAACGTTCACTAGAGCGTTCAGAAGCGACTTACATAAAAAGTTACCATTCCATAAGTGTCCAGTCGAGTAGACTCCATAGTTCCTCGGTCGGAACAAATCGATAACCAGTCAGGTAGTGCGGCGCGCTCAGTACGAGCGGTAGCGCGCCGACAGCATCGTGCGGAGCTTTTTCAACTTCGTCACAAGTTGGTGTTGTTTCTTCTTCAGCTTTTCCCTCTCGAGGTCTTCTTGGCTAAGCTTTCTGCACAGCGCGGCCGCTTCTCTCAGTATGACCACTTTCGGAGCGCGTTCCTTGTCTCTCGTGGCCGGGATTTGCTTTTTGAGCTCATCAAAGAGGTTTTTGAGACCTATGCGCCGGAGTCTCTCCATATCGTTGTGTATGGAGCGGCGTTCTATCTCTGGAGACTCGGCTTCCGAGTCTGTGTCGGTGTTGGACCGGCGTCCGCGGCGGCCGGGACCACGCGCCCGCCGGCGCGACGCGGCCGCTATGCTAGGCGGCGGTACCAGGCGCTTCCTGGCGGCCGGCCGCGGGGAGCGGGGAGTGATGGCAGTCTCCACCGTCCGCTGTATGTGCTGGCGCTCCTGGGCCGACGGCACGCGGGGCAGCGAGTCCGTGCGGACGTGCGTCTGCGTCGTGGGCAGGGGCTGCTGCGTGCCCACTGAGACCACGTCGATTTCCTCCTCTGTAACAAAGGAGAATTCTGTTTAACATAATGGTACCTAATTAAAAACTCATCATAAGAATCGTTTATCAGAGTCCCGCCCGCATTTACCGTTCCATTGCTCGCATACTTTCATTCATACCGTTCATTACGCTCACATCACCATAAAAGGCGACCGTCGATTGTCGTAGCCACATCTGTATTCTATCGCAGGGGGCTAGATCTAGTCTGGGAGATGCGACTGCAGTGGTCAGGTGCGCGGGAGGGGGTGAGGCCGGCGAACGCGGGGAGAGCGTCGACCCCGGCGTACTACCGCAGCGTCTGCCGCCATCGATCCAGACGCCTGACGTCACGGCGCGCCATTCGCGCCAAAACGAGAGCGCGTGCGCGACGCGCTGCCGCAACGTCCGCACTCAATGGACTCCGGATTACCGAGCGGTGGACACGCTTTCCGGCCTCCGCCGCTACTATTTAATAAAGCATCGATCGAAATTAACTGTCACGTGAGAGTTGCACGATAAGGACGGCCGACCGGCTTACACGTTCGGGTTCTAACTGACATACCAGCCGGACCGGTTCGGTCGCGAGCTAAAAGCCGCACCGTCTATCACGCATTGCGTTTGGTATTTCTAATGTAAGAGACGTACGGGGTTGCATAGCGTCTATTAAGAACGCCTCAATACGGATCGCCTCTGATTTAATGTACCTGTCTTTTCTAGAACCGCAACCATAGGGCAATACGGCTCCCAAATGAACAGGATAACCCTAACTTAAAACTATAACTAACTTAGTTACACGTATGTTCTATTGAAGCACGATTAATGCCGTTGCGGAAACGGCCTAAATTCCGTCCGGTGCAGCAATGCAGCGATAGTCGTGCTGAGAGTGCATTGTCGACTTCTATGAATGAGCTATGTAGGTGCGGGCGTCCATTTCACGATCGCATTGCATCTAAGTGCGGATGTGGACGTTAGTTCGTCTCGTGTTTACGCCGTAGTGCATGTTTCGCGGAATCCGTTCGCCCGCACTATCCGGTTACACCAACAAATAATTATGTCAGCGGTTCATTGTGATTAAAGGTTACCGGCTCTGCGCTAAACGTGCTGCTTGCAGTGCTATTTACGTACCCAACAAGGACGAGAGTTTCCGTTTAAATCTCCAGTGCTTAAGCACTAGAAATAGAAACAAGTTACGTGGGCAGCTGGCCGATTCGATTACGAAACGGCGAGTCAGGGACGCGGCTAAATAGGTTCATTAAATTGAGCAGTTTTGCGCGAAAAAAAATACGCATCAGACACATTTATCGAACAGCGCGACGATAAATTTATACACGAACGCGATCTTTTTACTACGTTTCCGCATAGTTACGCGGCTTACGCGGCCGCTTATGCGTAGATCTAATTTGAGGATCGGCGCCTGTCGTCAAACACGCCTCGCTTACGTCCAAATCTAGGCGTGGGTATTGCTGGCGCTATATCGAGCCACAGTACACACACCCTGCCTATTAGGATACAATTTACTTGTACCACGGCGCCTATCTCCATATTTGGGGTCAGTTTTTGTGGGCTATTCCCGAAGGGCGTTAATCGCATTTAACGGACGATAAATTCCGAGTGATTACCTATCGAAGACCCTAAGTGACAAATTTGAGTGTGTAATCGAGAGGCAATACCACAGGATAAGAGGCGTAAAGGAAATGGCGTTGACAGTAGGCGTAGGCGGCTATTGTGCGGGAGTCAATTTTCACGTGACGATTTTCTCCGTGGCGCCAACGCGATTAACGGTCCCGGAGAGAGTATTTGTTTCAGGTCTGCGTGTAAGGCGATACGGCCGGTATTGTCGCGGTGCGCCGCCCGCCGGATCCGGTCTAGTGCATATCTATTATATCTCCATCACTCGAGACGCGATTCTCAGATCCGCCGCCGTTCCAATTTTATACCAGAGATAATCCGCTTTTTATTGTTCGCCCGACCGACCGGTATCCGAGTGGTGGGGTAAAAAATCGCCAGCTCTCTCTTATACTTGCCCATATGTTTCGATGTCTAGATACGGCCAGACGTCAAACTTTATTAAAACTTTGCGGAGTTTTTATTTCCGTTGATAAACAATGAGTGAGCATCGTAAGCTACGTAAGTAGGTATTGCAGCGAGCCTGATTAGTCACAAATTCTAGGTAGGCTAAGCCTTACCGTGAGAAAACAATGAGTCATAGATCCGCAGTCGCAGACTTAGGCCCGAGTTCACCAACTACAACGTAATCATTGGTTACGTAACCGTTCTGTTAGAATTAAACAGTTGTTTAAACAAACCGCGTTTTTTTCGTGTTCACCATTTATTTCTAACCAACGGTTAAATAACCAAGCGTTTTTGAATGAGTGAGTCGAAAATGACCGAATGATCCAATGGTTTATCAATATTTTGTGAATGTAGAATGTCAACATCAATCAATTTTCATTGTCTAACTCACAGAGGACATTTTTAAATAGGTTATAGACGTCACTCGAGTCATTTTGCGGGATGTAGGTATGGCGTATGGCGCCATCTGGTGCTTTGTGCAAGGTACTTTGGCACTAGACCTTTATTATTATTATTTTTTATGTTGCGCTTAAAAATTTAATAAAACGAAGTATTACAAAAATCTGTTTTTATTTTTTAAATCTTTTCGTACAGTATCTATGTGCTAATTAAATTTTTAAATTTCATCATTGCGCCGTGTTTTGAATATACGGGGAGTGCGCAAAATTATTTCTGTACCTTCAAAATCAGAGCCTTGCATTTTTTTTTTGTAACTAAATACAAATATTTTTTATTTGAGGTAGGTTGGGTACAGATGTTGTAATTATTAAAGAACGCTATGTCTAGCCGAAATCGGCGTACAAATATTATTTTGGTACAAACATTATGATTATAATAAATTATCAAACAATTATCACTCATTATTAAACAATTCTAATGAAAATTTTCGACACAATAAAAACATTCCAATAAAATATAATAATAATAAATTCTAGTATGAATTGTCAAATCAATAAATTATAATAATAAAAAAAGGTTAATGTGTCAGTAAGGTATTTGTTCATCTAAAAAGTGATGCACAATGCAAAACTTCACATCTGGAAGCATAAACCAATGGTTAAACCGAGTTGGCTACCTCGTTTAAGATAACCGTCCGATTACCGTACTTAATCAATTGTTAGTGCTTGGTGAACAGTAAAATATTGTTAAACAGCCGTTTATGGTTAAAACAGATGTTTAAAATTTAAGCATCTGTTGGTGAACTCGGGTCTTAACAGACCAACTTATTAATCGCCGGCGATCTTTGTAGACAGTTATGTTAAACCGGTATTAACGTTCGAAACATTTTCCCTGTAACTTTGTCAGCTTCACGTTTCTTGATGGTATTCAAGTTAATTCTCAATTAATTGCCAAGTTTGGAGTTGTGTAATAAATCGAGGAGGGAAAAAACAGAAAACATCATTCTGTTTATTATGTTGTAGTGAGAAAATCGCGGAGATTCAATAACGCCTTTTACATGGAGACGTTGACGTGACAGTCATTTACTTCGGGACGCAATAAAAATCGAAATTCGAGAAAGTCCCGAGCATTTGTTTATGCCAGTTGTCAAAATAAACAAGTGTCTTGTCTACGTTAGAAAACGGAATGCAATCCACAATGGTGTCGTCAAGTATGACCTGGTGAGTGGTGAGGCGGGGGCACGCTCCGCTGGCCACGACTTGAGGCCAAGTTCACTGGCATTTGAGCACGATAATTAAAAATTATCGTGACGCGCACGGCGCACGCCATCTTATATACAGCCTGCTCGTAATGCCTAATTAAAAAATAAATAAAACCTTTTTTCATGTAATTTCATGGAAGCTATGGACTTACAACTTTTTTTTAAAGGCGCGGTTTCGTCCCAAATTTCGATAGTAGACGCGTGTTATCATAAATTTTCCTATTTACTTAATCTGAAGCGATTTCGTCGCCGCGATAAAATGATAATCCTCACAGAGTGTAACGACCTTGGAAATTTCTTATAGTAATATTTTAAAGGTATTAGCGGCGGCATTTTTAAATCAGCCTGTATGTTATCTCTGTATCTGAGGTATGACTGAAGTGAGGTGGATGCTAATTAGAAGTACGTAAGTCATACCAGTTTAGTAACAAGTCGATTGCTTATTTTTGTCGTTGCTTTTATTCCCACTGAACTTAAAACTTAATTGTACAAGGTTATTGGTTCTATATCGGCAATCTGGCAAGGGGATGTAGGAGAGGTCATTTGCAACTAAATGACCCTTTTGACTCCTATGAAAATGTCATAAATTCTCGAGTCATTCGACCTTTTTAATTCATACATTTTAAAACCTAAAACGTCAAATTCCTTGAAATTGGTTGACATTGCCATAGGGGTCTTAAGGGGTCATTTGCAACCAAATGACCCTTAACGGATTGTTGACATATAACCAATAACCTTGTATACTCCACGCTTATCAAACGTAAAATAATGACGCTATACTATTTTCATCAAGAATAAAAGAAACGCGGGAAAAACATGACAAACAAAAATAACTCATTAACGAAAACTACCAACACATAAGTACCTACAAAACAAAAATCGTACGCTACTATAACTGATAAGCATCCGATACGGCCATAGGTATCAAAGAATCGCGTAGGCATCAATATACAGACAGATAGCCACTATTTTTGTCGTGTTACGCAACTAAGAAAACTCGGTCATCTGGTTTACTGGTAACCACTCGTAGCCGGCTAAAATAGACGGTTCGTAATTTATCGCGTGGCGCATCGATCCACCAGCAACGAATGACCTTGAACACTGTGCGCACCGCCCCGGAAGTTCACGGCCGGTACATATGCGCACAAAAATGTGACGCAACCTTTTTTTATTACCCAATTAATGAGACATATGTGTATGGAGGCTCATTAACATTAAACATGCGAATTCCTAAGCGTATTAAAGTGTATGACTGTGAACCATGGGCGTTGAAACTGGGATTTAAAACTTTCTAGATGACGATAAAGGTTTTAATCTGTTCTATACGGCGTGACTTGGCTGTGAGAGTTTATGCAACAAAATTGCACATAGGTACTACGCTACATACGGTGGGGGGCACATGTCTATGAAGTTCCAACCGAGACATGCTTATACTTCATAATTAAATGCAAGTAATTATAATTTAATTGAACGACTGAAACACCTATAGGAAGGCTATAAAACAACTAGCCGGCAACCTTTGACTTGACACTAAGGATACAATACAACCCACAATGATTAACGATCTAAATACGTATAAAAGATGTCTCATACATAACACATCCTAACTATAATATCTCATACAAAGGCGATATAGAGGACACTTCCGTAGTGTTAAAACATTCAAATGGGCAGTTTATTACGTCATTGTAAGTAGTTCGAGTTGCCGGGCAGCCGCCACGCCCATCTGAGCGACCGAATAAGAAACCGGATCGTAATAATTATTACTAGATGTGCCTGACTGAACTCACACGGACACCGTTCTCACTGTGGTGCCCTGTGGTCACCACAATGTGGTCTAAAGACACCCTTAAAATGTAAGCAAGATTAATATTATAATGAGTATGGCTTCCATATTAAGATCGAGAGATTGTGTAATTGTGACGAATTTGGCAAAGCGCGCCACATTAAGTACGCGATTAAACTGCGCCACAGAATCTTAATGAAACTGAAAAATTCTTTAACAATTGGTACTGTATGTTATCACGTGTGTTGCGGAGACTGTCACGTGTTATCAACAGAACTATATTTTATTTTGGGGTCATTTTCGCGTGTCGATAAGCACTCGCGATTTTGTGGTCATGGCGCAGGCCTGTGTGAGTTGGAAACCGGACTTCGTACACGCTCGACTAAGCAAATATAACTACAACATTCCTCATTTAAATATTTTGCGATGTTACGAGATCAAACAGTAATAAAAAACTTATCTTGTTGCGATGTAGTTTATCAGTCGTCAGCGTGGCTTTAGTATTTTTTCGTGATAAGACAATACAAATTTATGTTAGGGTGTCACGTTGTAATAAGTACTATTGTTATCGGCATTGATAATGCGACGGTCGCGCGGAGGCCAAGATGGCGGGCGCGATCGCGATGTGAGCATATCAACACATTCAATAACGATTGTTTAAATATCTAAGTGCATATTCTGTGGCGATAAGGCTCAAGGTCCTTTCCACTACGTATGTATTGTACATGCATGCCGATCGACCAGTGAAATTACTTTATCGCTGGTTGATAAAGTGCTATTTAATATTTTTTTCGTTACAGTGCCCTACTGGCCTAGTGATGCGATTCGCACCGAAATATTTACAAACAAAAAAAACTTTCTCTATCTTTTGTGGTCGCGCGCTGAAGCGTGTAACAGCCACTTGATTTGTTTGTTTACCTTATTAAATAGCTGTTAATGTACTTTTAATTGAAGTAGGTAGGTTGAACTTGTGTTTCTAAATCTCTTATCACGAGCGCTTATACATGTTGATGTTATTTCGCGCAGATAGAACTATGTTGGTATCGATTGCGTATTTATTGGCAATCAGAATGAAACATTACAAAGTTGGTACGATTAAAATTAATTATGACATTCTTGTAGTCAACAACATGCTGACTGTCACTGCAGTTGATTTACTTATCGTCGGTACGAAAATAAATCATACAAGCAAGTACTTTACTAAGTTATTGAGATCAATTGTGGGCCAGGACCGGTGACTAGGCGGCCCAAGGCTAGGTTAGACCTGGTTAGACCAAATATCTACTAAACTACCGGCCACACTATTTAGGACAGTGTAGTGTCAACTATCACTCTTGGTAGTCTGTGGACATGCCAAAAGAACTAGAACATTGGTTTAAAAGTATTATAAAGGCATTTCACGGAATTTTTTTTTAGTTGACTGAAGAGAATCCAAATTCGCGCGCAAATTCCTATTTCATATTAATCAATTATAGGGTAGCTGGGTTGGCCCGGACTGCAAGCTAAGCTAACTGAGCGCTTTCGGTGTGCCAGCATTCATTATGAAAGCTGATTGTCAGCCTAGGTATAGTTGCGGATGGCAACGAATTACCACAGCCAGAGGAACGTGAAGGTATATAACTGTGTCTTAAACATATGTACCAATATAGTATCAACCGCGCAAATTGCTTTACAACGCGTTCGAGGCCTTCGAGGCCGTTTGAATGATTATTATTACGCTTGGCGACACGATTAATGTTTATTTTAAAGTTAAAAGATTTTAAAGTTAAATACGTATAAACGTGAAAATTAAAACAATTTCTGATGAATAAAAGGTTGAAATAAGACCGAAACTTTGACAGATTTTTTAAATGGCGGCCGTGAAATCTGGTACATAAACAGAATGTTGCAAAACTAATAAGTTACGATTTTTATTTTGAATGACATTTTGAGATTGGAAAGAATAGTATTGATTTTAAGATTGACCCAATACCTACCCGAATATCAACTTAAACCATTTTTAGGATAAACTACAGTTGATATTGACATAGATATTAAAATAAATATCGTTATAAAGTACATTTATGTATACATAGGTACTACAGCCTATTAGAAACTAGTACGTAGCCTTGGCTCACTGATTGATACTAAAATGTTTAGGGCGCCGCGCCGAACAAACCGGATCTTTGTGCCCTAAATTGCCCCTTAGAGGAACTTACAATTGTGGGGTCTAAAAGCAAATCCGCCACTGTTGGTCTAAAATTAGTCCAACAGTGGCGGATTTGCTTTTGGACCCCACAATTCATAGCTCTAAACTAGTGGCCTACATTCGAGTAAAGACTATTAATCAAGAGTGTGCAATCTGTCAAGATAGTAGCATCAGGTCAAAAACACAGCGCTGTTTAAACTTTGCTATCTCGACAAGATATAGCTAGACAGACACAGATGCGAGTGTGACTATACATTGCTATTTTCAGGATTAAAATCGGTATGAAAATACAGTACTTATATCAGACGAATAACCATATCTACATGTTTCTTGTGTTGTAAAATGAATCTATTTTAAAAGAAAATTATTGCAACGTTGTTACGAAGTAAATTGGCGCGAAAATGTGACAACTACGCTACGAGCGTACGGTTTGCTGCGTGGCGTACGGAGCGATAAAACCGCGCATGCGTCGTAAATTCTTCGCGCCCACCGCGCTCACTAGTGATGTGACATAGTACAAGTTTTTTGTCGACTCCAAGAAGCAAATGCAGAATAAAGTTTATCTTTTTTGTTTTTCGCTGACCATTAATTACAATTTAGTAGGGTACCTATTCAAATATGTTACTTAAGTATCTGATAGTGGCGCTTGCCGACTAATTTTCGATGACGATTATTGAGACGCTGTCTATCAAATTGTCATCCGGCCAAGCTGGACATGGGAGCACCGCGTTTCAAACCGGTCCAGCGAGCCGAGCAAGCTCCACTTCAATGAGATTCCATTTCATTCCACTGCATTCTTACACAAGTAACGGACTAGACACGAGAGTGCCGAGTGCGAGGCAGCCGCGTCCCTCGCTCAATTCATTTTATACTTCGCTAGGTTTTAATTAAATTACTATTTCCGACAGCATATTTATTTTCAACTAAAAGCTGCGCAACAAGTTAAAATGTAAACAAACGTTCGCGGCCGCTGGAATCAAACACACATGCCCATCGCGACCTTACCGACTGCTATCGACGATAACTAAATTACTACTATACACACATAGCACATAATCGGTGGTGTCTATTTGAGGTCGCACGCCATATCACACTCACAGTACAAGCGTTATGAATTTATGTGTATAAGACAAGTCAATTTACATACCAAAAAAAATCTAATTAGAGCAATATCTAACAGAATATTTTTACCGAGTCTAAATCTTACAAGTGAAAGTACCGTTTCAAATAGATATTCTTATTAGTCTTTATCCAGTTTGATCTAGTATTTCGATTTCACAAGAGCAATAACGTATCAGTAGATGAACAAAACAAACTTGGATGAATTTCGTTACGAGAGGATGATAACCCTGCCGCCGCTGCCGGCGGGCGGTGGGAAGCGCCGCCGCGCCGGTTGCAATTGGAGGATGCATCAAGGTCTCCTCGAACGTCTCGGTCGATGTACTTATGACCTTAGTTCCGTCTAAGCCCGTGACACGCGGCGAGACCTTTTACTTTAGTTTGCATACAACTTTAATTCGCATTCTAATTGACAATTTCAATCCCGGGAGATTAGAAGCCTGGTACAACCGTTGCGCAATCTGACATTAAGGAAGGTTGGGGCGTTCAAGGTCGCAATAGGCGAAGGTTCCGGAAGAGCGGAAAAGCGGGTGCGTCTAGACGCGGTGGGGGACGCGGGATGGCGGTCGATATGCGCAGTTTCCCGCGCTCACAGTCAGCGCCTGCGTGCTCACGACATTCCCGGTCAACCCAACTTGACGAATACTTAGAGAAACATCTTATAACTAAGCAAGAAAGCCAGTCTTTTGAGACTTAAATCCGATGCACGCAATATAATTAAGTAGGTACTTCGTAGGTATTTATTTTTCGTGAAGTATATTGAACCTTTGACGAATTCAATGAGCTGCTAAAATATTACAGGTACTTATTCTTGGAGTCATTTAAATTCGCATTGAAAATACAGAAATAATACAATTTCATCGTATAGTAAATGTGAGAAACAAAAAATAACCACTTTGAATTCGTTATTAAGGTCACCGATCGTCACCGGTATCAGCGGCTTCCCAATAAGCCAAAGAGGCCCTAATATCATCCATTTGAATTTCAAATCAAAGCGACACCACTTTACGAAGATATTTAAACGATCGTTTTGAAACTTAACTTCAACACTGACTATTTATATTTACGGTTTTGCCAAAAATCTGTATTAATTACACGTAACTTATAAGTGACGATAATATCGAAAGTAAAGGAGTAAAACCATACAGATAATAAATAGTACTGACCTGATTCACATGAGTCAGAGGGTGTTTGCACGCCGAGATAGTCTAGATGCCGCCTGGCCAATGTGTAAGAATGGTCGGCTGCTACCACGGCAGAATCTCTCAAGAGGCGAAGAGCTGTGCCAGCAACATCGACTGAGTGACGGAACTGAGGTGGTTCATCGCCGTCTATTGATGGTGGAGTTTCTGGTCTAGATGGAGACATATCTCGTCGAAGTAGACTCTGTCCGGGTGTAGTTGGTGTTGTTATTGGATCGGTCGGAACAAATGTGTTGCCTGGATGTACAGAATCGACACAAGAGCCAGCCCACATACAATCATGGTGTACTATGTTATCTTTATGTGGCTCCTCTGGTGCGTCCATTATCCTCCAGTCTTCATCACTGTCCTGCAGGGGGTCCGAATAGTTGGCGGGAGGGACTAGATCCAATCTATCTGCTTCATATTGAACTTGAGTCCAAAATTCGGACGTTTGCGTCAACCTCAGGGAGTCCTCGTCCAAGGCTTCCCACATGTCGAACTGAACGAACGAATCGAACGGTGGCGACATTTTTAATTATATATTCCTAAAGACTAACTAGTTTTAAAGCTAAGTCGAACTCGTCGATATCACAGGACCCTCTTATCACAGGGAAGATGCGCGCGATGGGTACAACGCACGCAGTCTGTAACAATGAAAAAAAAACTAGTATCAATATTAAGAATAACTACCTAATACACGTAGAAGTTTTCAGCGATTTCGAATTAAATTAATAAGGTGCATAACCAAGTGATAAAAATTTTGCAAGTGCGCGAAAAAATCCTAAGTCAACAAACACCTAAAATATTATCGCTTCATAAAATAATCTTAGTATTTAATTGTAATTATTATATAAGATATTTAACAGTGGAATAACTAATCAAGTACCTGATAAAAAAAATATTCGATGTTGTAGTATTGTATTCCAACAAAATTGCACAAGTCCACAAATCACCAAAATAGTGATAAAAATTTTGCAAGTGCGCGAAAAAATCCTAAGTCAACAAACACCTAAAATATTATCGCTTCATAAAATAATCTTATTATTTAATTTTAATTATTATATAAGATATTTAACAGTGGAATAACTAAGCAAGTACCTGATACAATAAATATTCGATGTTGTAGTATTGTATTCCGATAAATTGAGTCCACAAATCACTAAAGTATTGCACTGTATTTTTCGAGAAATTCGATAAAAAAAATTGTTTTATAAAAATAAAATAATTAAAAAATTGAAGCACTGAAGGGTAATAACCCCTTTTTATTTAATAACAATCGCGAATTGAAACGGCACAGCGACTCAAGCTAACTGTCGGTAAGGAGGAAGTATCCACCGCGGTGCCAGAAACCAGACTGAAGTCTGGATACAAGACCGGACAATTTTAAAGAGTACATTGGCCTTGGGCCCTATCCCACTTTAAAGAAATACAATTAGTCATTGTCCTGACTGCCTCCCCCGCGACTTTTTTCTCCCGGTTATCTTTACCTGAAATAGAGCGGGCGCATCACTAATCCCGCCATGTTTTTGCGCCCATCGAACCTACCAGGTAAAGATTTCCGTAAACTGTTTTTGTTTACAAGCGCAGAATGGCGCGAAATGAGTGTTTACTAATAATAATGCAAATGAACGAGTCGTTTTCCCGCTAATTTACGCCTTCAGTGCAATGTACGACATACCTCTACGATATTATTTACGACTAGTGATACAACAATTTTTTTTTCCTAAATTTGCGTTCAAATGAACATGGTCTGTCTTATAAAAATATTGTGTAGGTAAGTTAAAATTAAAATAGCGTTATAGTTATTCTATTAAAAGTAGGTAGTTAAACACCTAAAATGTTAATTTTTGTGAGAGGGTAGGTAATGTAATGTTATAATATAATATCTGCACAATGTTTTATGATTATTTAAAAAATAGCAATTTTAAATAGAGGAATAACCACAGTTTTACCATACAATATTGCTACAAGTCCACTAATAATTACAGGTAGGTAGGTAGGCATACGAGCTTTTGTGAACATTTTAGATATTTTCCTTCTTTTTTTTTGCTCACTTCCGCCTTCACAATTACTTACTAAATTAGTTACATAAGTATCTGAATCTTACATAATTATAGCAAAATCAAAAACTAATTTCTTTCTTGTTAATGCATTTGTGAAATACTTGGAAATGTTTGTAAATACATTTCATAAATATTGCACAACGAAAGCAATCTGTCAAAAAACATTATCAATACCATGTGTATGTTATCTAAGTACACATACGTATTATGTAGGTAGAAGTTAGTACACTTTATTTAACACTTATCTTCATTCCAAAGTTATTTCGTAATAATTTTTAATGAGAAATTAACACTTTTTTTTATTTGTAATAAATGAATTTTTGACAAAATAATTGTCACACAAAAAACACTGGCCACTAAAAATCTGAAATTATCAATGACAACAGTCTTAATGAATTTAATAAAACCTATTTCGTTTTGCACAGTAAGTACTCTACCTACTTTTAAAGATGTAGGTACCTACTTACTTTTTAGTTCACAAAAAAGATTCTTAGAAAATTACAATTCAGTACTACCCTCCTACTACGTTCATATTGTAAGTAACTGCTTCAACAATAAAGTAAAGATTTTGGGCGCTGCCAATTCGCAGAAAAACTCATTAAACCTATAGTATAGGTTGGAGTTAGCCGGCAACGCCCCAAGCGCACAAGTATTTAGTACCCACACATATATTCGAACTTTAATGTAACACTGCACATTGGTTATACTATCTTAATTATTATAATCAATCAAACACTCACCAAAAAGTTTTGTGCAAAACGCAATCCGGCAGCGGCCGGTGTATTACACAATTTTACACAAGATTCTTCAGAATCTTCGACTAAGTTTTTTCCGTACACACTGCGTAACACTCACTGAGAATATGCGATAGGTTATACAGTGTAAATTATTTAATACGATACTTCTTCCAAGACCTCCGATTGAGTTTGTCAAACACTGAAACATTATTCGGGAGCCGGCCGGTTCTAAGGAGAGCCGCGCGTGCGATTCGATGGGCGCCGTGGACACGACTACAAGCTAGATGAACGTATTGTACGAACCGCGCTGTGAGTAGCGACTAGTGGTCGTCGCCGGTCGCCGGCGCGCGTTCGCGAGCGGCGCGGTGACGCGGCGCCCTCCCCTCCCCGCCGCGTCCCGGCTAATTCGATGTCATTCACGAAATTCTCTGAAAATACGCACAAATCCTAACTGGATAAAACCTAAACGCAGGCTAAACCTATCAAAGAGTATGGATGACAACAATTTCTGCACAAATCCGTTGAATATGTAGTCGAATTTTGCAGAAGAATTTTGGTAACCGCGATTGTCTTGAGGGGTGGAGGGTGGAGGGGTCGCTCGAAGAAGGAAATCAGCGCAGCGGCATTCAAAGAACACGAAAGCAAGGATGTGTGTGTGGTAGTTTTTTGCGAATGTGTGCTTGGCGCGTCGAGTTGAATATCGAGGAGGCGAAACACCGGCTAGATATACGCTTCTACCGCGCCTCACTCCTCACTCGGCTGCCAGCCTTGCTACGAGGAGATTGTGTCGCTTTATTTTTTAGCAGCTGCAGGTATCGAAGCCAGACGGTCAACATTCCAAAGGCGGCGGATTATGGCGCGAAGCAGAAATACCTGAGCGATTCTGATGAATTCTCGCGTATTATTTACTGGACGTCTACACAGCAAACAATTAGCGTTTCAGAGGTCCCGCAGCTGTAACTACAGGTGTACGTACCTTAACCGAGATGAAGGTCTTAACCCCAGACCGCTGTATTAACGAGCCTTTTTATGGGATACGTTTGTAGATTTCTGAGAAAGTATAAATATTATGAGCCCGAAGGTATGCAGACGCTGCCTGCAATAAAATCTGGAATCAGTTTTATGGAAACGTCGAATAGATAGTAAGTAGGCACAACTACCTTCCTACTAACATTCTTCAAACATACATTCTGGATAAATAACCTACACTCCTAAGTGGGTATTCATTTACCTATTTTATTTTTAGTAATAAATATTTTGATAAGCTCCTCTAGGTGATTACAATTTTGCATTAGCAACAAGAGTCCAATCTTAGCAGTCATTAATTAAATAATATTAGTACCTACCTAAGTAATTTTATTAATAGGTACACGAAGAAGTTTAGGTAATAAATATATGATTCCTAATCCACCCAGAAAAACTTTGTTCGAGTTTCATAGAATTTTCAACTTCATTCATACCTACCACCTGAACATACGGATAAACTATGGGTAACAAAATTAAAATTAAATACTTAAAACTATTACATAAAAAAAAAATTAATAAAATATTTAAGCAACTGCTTAAAGTTTATTTAAGTATTGAAATTATATTGGCCATTATCGTTTTTCAACATAGCAACAAAATGAGTAGGTACAAAATCCATAAATATAATTATTATTGGCATGACGGTTCTCAAAATGGACAACGTTCGAAAATTCGAATTTTTAAATAAAACTAGGGTTCCGTTCCACTACAAGGGTTGTGAATACGTTTTGTTGTTCGCATTGTTATTATACGTAAGGTTGGGAACAAATAGGTAATCCCGCAGAACCAACCCCATGTTCCCGCAACGGAGTTCAACGACCCCGAATTCCTGGCGTTGCATTCCCGTACAAATAAAAATCCGCATCGACTTTGCAATCCGGCTAATAAAAATCATTATTTCTCTTTAATTTATGAATTACACTTTATAATGCTGTGGGATTTTAACTTCGTTCGATTTTATAGCTTAGTATTTTATTTCTCGATCGGCTCATCATCTACGAGACATAGCGGTCCTCAGTAACTCATACCTACGTACATTAAGTAATAAATATAATATTGAAGTGAGCGGGCGTGTTATTAATTTATTAATTGATAATTAATGTTAAGAGCTTCATAAGCGTAATACTTATTGAAAACAGCTTTTTATAATTATAGGTTTTATAAATATTAATAGCTTGTATCGTTATTCATAACTTGATCTTAAACGTGAACTGCATACAGATTTGGCCACCGTTATGAAAAAAATCTTATTAACTTTGATTTCAATGACTTCTCGAATAAAGGCTTGTGCAGACCAGCGCGACTTGTCGCGCGACGCGACACCGGTTATTGTTATACTGTGAAGTTTTCTTAGAAATTGTATTGTTCGTGTCGTGTCGCGCGACAAGTCGCGCTGGTCTGCACAAGCCTTAACTTTAGCAAGACAAAAAATTATCAAGCTCGCCTCTATAACTGTACTCTTTACACGTACATCCCTTCAATTAATTTCACATTCATTCATCCCTTTTAGTGTAAAAAATAGATAAGCAGGAAGTACAGAACGTGTAGTTCCGAACGTTAGCTAGCAAGGGTTGTCAAACAATGCCACTTAACCCACAATTTTACAATTTCCCTCGCATAAATGAAAAAAATATTCAAATCTGCGCTCTATGGTCCTCGGAATAGATTTTAACCCTTTGAATGCCGAATTTGAAAGGGGTAACATCAAAACCCGATATAATCCGGGCCTCAGTCAAACTCATTTGTCTACGGTCGGTAACTGTCACGTTTTTACGACATGTCACTTCATTATTTTGACAAGTGAAACTGTCCCAGTGATCAAAGTGTACGGCAGGTTTGATTCAAACGTTTTATTAACTTGCAGCAATTTATTTCTGAATATGTTAGGGTTGAACTTAATTACGCGTATCATGTTGTTTCAGTGTAATGTATGAATGACGAGCCATAAATATTAAGTGTACTTAAATACTTGTAGGTAGGGAATAGTTTTAAACACTGCTACAGAATATGTTGTCACTGAAATAAAATATTAGTTTACATTAATAAATAAATAGAAAAAAAAATGCCTAATAGAGGGAACTGCATAATTATTCATTACAATGCACTAAGTATTATCGTATGTACCTACTGTATAATTAAAATTAATTAGAATAATTGCCTGGCGATACATAATAATTATTAGCTGTAATTCTACATGCAAAATCAGTGTACTAATAATAATTAGCACTATGTTGTTAACTTCTGACTATATAAATACGACGGATAGAGTAATCAATAATCATAGAATGCAGTAAGGGTACACGTATTACTTTACGTTAAACGGACTTAGTAAAAAAAACATAGGGTGTGAAAAAATTCAAACAAAATTATTCCTTCTTGTCACATGTCATTAAAAATACAAAATCCTTAATACAATAGATATGTCATCCCTAATAAACGGTTTCATGCGCTGTGCGTACGCGCAGGGTGGTAACGGGCTATTTGTCACAACAGGAAGCGAGATTATCCTCATTATGTTAGAAAGTGTCGTTAATCCCCTTTTTATTTGGTTAAACATTATCCCTAATGCATATTCGTGATGTGCAGTCATCGCTCAACCGTAAGTGGGAAGTTTTATTTTTGTTACGATTGACCGATAATAATAAAATGTAAACATACATAATTATTACGTCGTTTGAGTAGCGGACTTAAGTGAAGAGTGTGATTGTGATAAAGATTAATGGCAACTGGTAGTATTTGTAGTTCTTTTGTGGAAACAAAAAGTTTGATAAGTGTTCTCTAACATCAAAAAGTTTTTGAAGAATAGGCGAAGAAATTAATTTTATTTACAAAAAAAATACACTGTTTATCGAAAGAAAGAAATAGCAAAAACAACATCTGAGTAGGTATTTTACTACAACACTTTTATGGTAAAAAACGCCTACTTCAAGTAATAAACAAGTCTACAGATACAATCACACTAGTAATTCCGTAATTCGAACCATTTTTTTTTTCATTATCATTGCCACCTAACTCCTACAGGTAGATAAACCTCACTTACAAACTTGTTATTTGAAAGAATATTAAATCAATATTTCCGTTTTAAACCCTTCAAGTTTCGGGACGTCAAAAATACACCTTGCGCATATTCCCACGATAACACTATGTGACAGGATAGATATCTTAAATTACAAATATCGGCACCTTTATAAACGACTCGGGTGTTCGCAGCTGCAATTTCTGTACAATCAGGTAAAATATGTCGAAAAAATTACACTGGTTTTATAATGATAGAGTATTTATTCAAAACTAGCTTTTGCCCGCAGGTTCGCCCGCGTGGAGGTCGGAAATTATCCCACGGGAACGTACTACCGGGATAAAAAGTATCTTATGTCCTAACCCAGGTCTACCCATGTGCAAAATTTCATCCAAATTCGTTCAACCGTTTTACCGTGAAAGCGTAACAAACAAACCGACTTTCGCATATATAATATTAAGTTAGGATGTAAAAAAATAGGCTGTTGTAAAAGATTGACATTAAAAGAGTATTTATTTGCAATTTCAAAGTCAAAGTCAAAGTCAAAGTCAAACAATTTATTTCAATTAGGCACATAAAAGGCACTTATGAACGTCAAGTTTACAAAAAATAGAATTGATCCTAGTCGCCCCTTCCAAAAGGTAGTTTTCGTATGGAGAAGAATGGGCAAGAAACTCCACCGTTACTCTTTTAAAATGTTTTTACAATATTTTGCATACATTAATTATATAATTATATGTGAAGACGATGCATCTAGAATAAGATTACTATACCGCGATAGGTAAAAAAGAATGAAAAATAAAGCAATTACAGATAAATTAAATATGTGACAGATACATGGTGCTCACATATTTACAAACATTGTAAAATTATACGATATTCCTAACATTTTAACAAGTAATACTAATAAGTCAGTGTGTGAGTTCAAGAAATCACAGAATGTAAAATCAGTGTTATAAAAAATAACAAATACATAATTAAATAAGCAACCAGTTTGATTTTGTCTAGATTCTAAATTGTCCTATGGAGCAGGACCAGCATGTTTCCAAGCATTCTTATCTTGGATATAATCCTCTAATTTGTAATATGCTTGTTTACAGAGTGTACTTTTAATATGAGTTTTAAATTTTCTTTCATTTAATTGTAATATATCACAAGGTATTTTATTGTAACATTTAACACAGTACCCCATAAAAGATGTATGTACTTTAGATAATCTGAAAAATGGTTGATCTATTTTATCTTTATTTCTAGTATTAAAATTATGTCTATCACTTATTTTATTAAAGATATGTAGATTTTTTCTTACATACATAATATTTTCATAAATGAATTGGCAAGGTACCGTCATAATATTAATCTTTTTAAATAGTTCCCTGAGAGATTCGCGACGATGTAGATTATAAATGGCTCTGACAGCTCTCTTTTGTAAAATAAAGATGGATTCAATGTCAGCAGCCCGACCCCACAGTAAAATGCCATACGACATAATACTGTGGAAGTAGCTAAAATAGACCAGACGCGCGGTTTCTACATCTGTTAACTGTCGTATCTTTCTAACAGCATAAGCGGCCGAGCTTAGCCGCCCCGCAAGAATTGTTATATGAGGTCCCCATTGTAATTTCTCGTCTAGCGTGATTCCTAGGAAAACGGTTTGATTAATAAATTCTAGTTTTTCTCCATTCAATATGATGTCACATTCGCTACTTCTAACATTAGGTAATTTAAATCTAATGCATTTGGTTTTTTTTTTATTTAGTACCAAATTATATACCGTAAACCAATCTTGGACTTGAAGAATAGAGCTGTTAACGTCGTCAAGATTTTGTGACCGTCGGTTTATTTTAAATATCAACGATGTGTCATCTGCAAATAACACCATCTTAGGTTGATTTTGAAGTAATTGTGGTAAATCATTAATATAAACTAAAAAGAGGAATGGACCCAATATCGAACCCTGAGGAACGCCCATTGCCATTTCAGACCCCAATGAGTTTACGCCGTTTACTTGAATTTTAACTTTTCTATCTTTCAGGTATGATCTTAGTAAATCAAGAGCTGTATTCCTAATCCCATAGTGCTCAAGTTTCAGCAGAAGTGTTTCATGGTCTACGCAATCGAACGCCTTCGAGAGGTCGCAAAAGATTCCAATGGCATCGTGTGCTTCTTCCCAGGCGTTAAAAATGTTCTTTATGAGGGTGACACCAGCGTCAGTGGTACAACGCCCTTTGGTGAAACCGTACTGTTGTTCATGAAAGATGGAATTCTTATTAAAGTGACGTAACATTTGATTGAGCATCAACCTTTCAAACACCTTGCTGAGAACTGGCAGAATTGACACAGGCCTATAATTGTTGGGTTCCTTACTATCACCGGATTTGAACAAAGGAATTACTTTACTGTGTTTCATGAGATCCGGAAAGACTCCTTGGTCTACACTGGTGTTAAATATGAAAGCTAAATAAGGCGCAATGGTTTCGATGATAGATCTACAGACTTTTACAGACATTCCCCATAGATCTTCTGTTGATTTAATTTTAAGATCTTTAAAAGCTTTTATAACAGCCTGGGGGTTTGTATGCTGAAACCTCAGCTCCAAAGGGCATGACTTTACATTTTTCCTAAGTAAGGCAGCAGAAAGCGTGGGTGAGGAATTTAAAGTTTCCGTAGTTTTAAGGGGAATATTAGCAAAAAAGTTTTCAAATTCCTGAGCTATTTCTACATCTGAGTTGATAGGGCCATGTGTAGTCTGTAAGTTAAATTCAGTATTACGCTGTTTTTTCCTACCGGTTTCATTATTTATTATTTGCCAGGTAGTTTTTATTTTATCATCAGCTGATTTTATTTTATTGCTAATGTAAAGAGCTTTAGCCATTTTGCACACACTTTTAAAAGTTTTTGAATATTTTGCAACATGTTGATGAAAGCTTGTATTATTAATATGTTGCTTTAGGCCATAAAGTTCAAAAAGTTTTTCCCTACTTTTACGAATACCTGGAGTCGCCCAATCACTAAATAAGAACTTTGTGTAAATAGTTTTAGTCTTTAGTGGAAAAGTGTCAATAAATTGCTCATTTAATAGTGAAAAGAACTCGGCGTAGAACTCATTTGGGTCACATATATTATTAAAATTATGAACACATAATTTACTTGCCAAAGAATTATTTAATTTATCTAAATTTTTACATGTAATTGGCCTAAACCTTATTTGAATTTTATGTAAAGGCATGTAGGAACAAAATGTTATTGTTTGTCCACTGTGATCAGATGGCAGCTTATTTACAATTTCTTTATGTAAGTAATCACAATTACAAAAAATATTATCTATACAAGTCGCAGAAGAAGCTGTTACTCGAGTTGGTTCAATAAAAACATTTGACAAGTCAAATGACCTAAAAAGACTTAATAGTCTGACAGTATTAGAGTTATTTTCTAATAAATTAATATTAAAATCACCACATATGATTATTGACTTACTACTAACACTAAGTTTCTTTAGCACATCTTCCATTACAGAATCAAAAATAGATAGATTCTGGTAACCTGGAGGTCTGTATACGCATACTAAAACAGTTGTTCAAAAGTGCGACAACATTTTTGACGGCAAACGGAGGGTTAATTTTTTTTCTATATCCCTTTGATATTATTAATGTATTGTAGTAAATGTAATTAGGGTACCTGGACTATTCTTGGAAGTTTACCAAATGAGATAAGAAATGTTAAAATAGGTGTTAAACCCATTGTTTACCTTTCAAACAAAAAACCGATACCATCAAAATGACGTGTAAAAAATTATGGAATTGTAATTTTCGCAATCATGTCTAATTTGGTACCTAACACTTCCTTGTGTTAAACCGATAAAGGTATTATCGGTTTTAGGCTTGCTTCTGGGCGAGGCGAGGTTTAGAAAATTACTATCTGTGACGTCGGTAGGTACCTACTTATCGGATGATTATTTAATTGAATTTACTTATCACTATCAGACAATTATAGTAGGTACTTAATAAGCTTTAAGTGGTATATGAACTGTCATTTTTAAAAGTTACACAGCTTTTTAAAGGTTTTAAGAGGGGCTAAGTATCAATAGCCGCACGGGTCCATCGAAGCAACGCTTGGACGCTTGCCAGGGTCGGTCCATTACATATCGAGACCCCTCCGTGCCTCGGAAAGCACATTAAGGCGTTGGTCCCGGCTGTCATTCGTAGATCTTTGACAGTCGTTACGTGTAGTCAGACGCTCGATTTCTGACAATCAGTCTTATCAAGGCGTATCGTAGTACCCAGCTACTGGGTTGTGGAGGTTAAATAGGCAGACGCTCCATGTAAAATACTGGTATTCAGCTGCATCTGGTTAGACTGGAAGCCGACCCCAACATAATTGGGAAAATGCTAGGCTGATTGATGATGAACAAAGGTTATTTTTTATTTTTATTGTGCATGTTATTATTATTTCATGTCTCGCAAACATGATCTTCGTTGACCACTGCAATGATCAGGTAGAATTATATGGTACTTTTTTGTTAAAAATAATCGTAAATAAAAAATGAGCATTCGCATAAACTGTCTAAGATTTACCCGAACGTGATAGAAATTCCACAGATTAACTCGCTTTTGTACTGTTTTTTTTACAAATTCCTGGTGTGTAACAATACCATTTATTAAGCATTACTAATCCAAAGTTTGGAGAAGTAACAAAAACAAAAAGAGGTAACAAAACTTTTTTTTTTTGTCTAACATTTTTACGGCTTACAACTTAACACCTAACTGCTGTAGAGAAAACTTGTTATTATTTTTCAAAACTTTCCATAAGGATTTATAAGTATGTACCTAAATAAACAAATTTGGTGTTAATTAAGGTTTTCGAACTACACAAAACAATGTTTTGATTAAAAATACCCATAAGTAACGATATATTGTCGTTAAGGAAAATTTGTTTCGACATACTAACCAAGATCCCGTTGAAGTTAATAAAAAAAAACCGAATGTTGTTATGTATATGTTTTAAGGATATTATTTTAGTTAATGCCCTTAAATAATAATGCGTGAATAGGAAACCGCTGATAATCATTTTTCTAGTTTAATTGACTGATTTGACGATATTAACGAGAGGTATCTAAGGAAAAAATATTATATAGGAATAATCTATTAATAAGGAAAGTAATTCGTGTTTTAAAGAGGAAAGTTATTTAGAGATTGTTAAGTTGTTCATTGAATATTCCAATGTTCAATGAAATTTAGGAAATAAATAAAGAAAATATTATTATTAAGCAAAATAGCTGATATGATTTTTAAATTTATATAACTTAGGTGCTCAACCGCTTCAAAAGTTATAGTCGAAAAACAAGCTTTTTGGCAAAACAAAATTGCTAAATGATCAAATTATTATTAATAATTGGTCATACTTCAGATAGTGTTGTCAATTGGTTATAAAGATTACCTAGAAAAAAAACATATTTTTTTTTTAAATTAATAAATCGTCAGGTCCAAAGATAAGCAAAACAGTTCTAGTCTAGTTCGTCAGAAAGTTCCTAGAATAAGCATTAAATAATAGAATAAACAATCATAAAATTATTCGGACGACGATATCTTTATGTTTCTTGACTTGCCGTCCATAAAAATTGAATGAAGCCGTAAATTACATTAAAAAAATAAAATAGATACAAAAAGCATTACCCGCCTTCAGGGGCAGTCGGGTATAAACAAAAAGGATGCGAAAAAAAAATGTGAACACAAGTGCAGAATAAATGGCAGACTGTTTGGCGGCAAAACTAACATTTTATATTATAGTAACAAATTTTTGTACGGCATTTTTTCTCTTAAATTGATAAGTTGTTTGGTTAATTAGTAAAGGCCAGTTAGCCAGCTACTCTGGTTAATTAGAGGCAATATATACACTTATAAAGAATTATCGGAAAAATGTAGTCGTGTTATTATTTTACCTATTATTGACAACTATTTCCTAAGAACCGTGTGGTAACTATTTTAGGGAGCAACTGGAAGGTTAATTAAGTAAATAGTTAGGACATTATCGTACCTCATTATAAATAAATAAATAATGGCACATTCCGGGGGCACGGTAGTGCCCCCGGCAAGTCGCACAAAAACAAACATTGAAAAAAAAGTTATTAAAACTATAACCCAAATACGACAAAAAGTCAACTAAAAAGGTATAAACAAGATATAGACAGACTAATTAAAAATCCGGAGTCACACGTAATTTTTGGTTGGTGTGTGTGGTTCCGGATTTTGGTGTTATAATAATAATATATATATTTTTGAAATGTGCTCGTCAAGCCAGCATTTGATACATAAAAGTTTTGTTTTGTTATTTTTTTTAGGACATGACTTTATGTCCTCTAGAGGGCGCCATATTGAATAATGTGACTTTACATAGTCTAGTCTGAACAGCGGCCGACCAAGACGCTTCCAACGATACGTCATTTGTCAAATTATGATCAGCAGTTTAGAAGTTACGAGGTAACAGATGAAAATACATACATAAAGGGTCAAAATCGTAACCCTCCCTTTTGCTTCGCCGTAGTCGGGAAAATAGTTACCTACCTAGTTAACACTGACTTAATAATAATATTTAACTACGATTACTAAAGATTGTTTAATGATTATTATTTTTTGTGTGAAAAACACGTAAGTACCACCGTACTTGAACAATTGGAACGAAGTATTTTCTGCTCCAACACAAAAACAAATCAATTGACAGAACCTCGTTGCTAAACCTACTACAAAATATAATATTCCATATTCAAACAGAGGACATGTAACCAGGAAAATAGAATTATTCGCAAGGCCTTGATCTCACTGGCGGACGCGATACGGCCCTATGACCTTGTGCGTTTCCGCCCTTATCTCTCACTATACTACGCCCATTTCTGTACGATACGCGTAAGTGTCATCAGTTCTGACAGTGACATCTTGTTTTATGAATGAGTTTGTCATTCTCAGTGTCATTATCTTTTGGTTACATAATCGAAATTATTTTAGATTACGAGTATAGTAGTATAAACTGTACCGAATTATTTAATCAATTTTAATCTTCCCGCGTTTTCGTCAGAGGCCCAAGTTTGACAACCAGTCTTACCAAGGGGTATCGTGTTACCCAGTAACTGGGTTGTGGAGGTCAGATAGGCAGTCGCTCCAAGTAAATACTAGTATTCAGCTGCATCCGGTTAGACTGGAAGCCGACCCCAACATGGTTGGGAAAAGCCTAGTCATATTGATTGTTTTCCCATGAATTCTTAGATAATTATGTAGGTAATTTATCAAAATATTTACCCTAAAATTTAAGCTACGATGAGGAAGTTTATCGCCTTTTATCCTAGATATACTTTGTCTTAAACCTTTAATAATTATACCTAAAGAATTAATATTTAAAGTACCGACTATGATTCAGGTTAATCGGTTTTTGTGAAAAAAACCCGCCTTATCTACAGACCGTGCCAATAGAATATTTTATTGATTAAACAGCAATACTTAGTAGTTCATTTTGAACTTTATTTATATACGCAATTTAACTAGTACATACATACATATATATTGATTGGCGTGATGCGATGCGACACCGGAAATTGTTCTACCGTGAAGTTTTCTTAGAATTTGTTTTGTCAGAGTCGCGTCGCGCCAGTGTGCACAAGGCTTTATAAAGGATTCTCTAGTCAAGATGATTTCACAAGGATCTATTGTCACAGATAAAGTGTCATGATTCTATTATAAAGCCTCGTGCAGACTAGCGCGACGCGACAGCGCGACGCGACTACAATTTCTTAAAAAACTTCACGGTATAATAATAACCAGTGTCGCGTCGCACCAGTCTGCACGAAGCTTCACACGAGGCTCTCGATGTGTGTATTGTGTATTTAAGTTTAATTGATTACGAGTAAATCATTTTTATTCAAACCAATCATTCATATAAAACTAAGAAAATGTTTTTTTTTATTGAGAAATATAGACAGTATTTTTTTTATTTTTTTATTTAACACGTAATGTTTTACATCCTGCTGGGGCTACGGGTTTGTCCGAAAGGGATATCGCGGCCCCGGCACACGGGCAACGGAAGGAACACGGGTGGGTTTTAGTCAGTAAAAGTCTGACACGCCCTCTCGCTCCGCCCAGAGCGGGAGAAGTCATTTGATGATTTCCAATCTTCAAAAAAAAAAAAGGGTGTTTTACATAAATAATCTTGAAATTGTCGAATTTCGTTGTACGAAAATGGAAAAAAAAAATTTAAAAAATATAAGTAGGCGCAGTTCGAGCCGCGGTTTCGTGAAAACGTGTGGTGAAATAATAAAAAAAATCTTTAACGATGTTATTTAATATATACAATGAATTACAAAAAATAATTTTCATTGCATTCCTAATGATGCAAGTTTTCATCGATTGTGATATTTTTCAGCTCTGAGCAGATTTACGGCCGATATGAGACGACGTCTTACATTTGCAATACATTTTCTTACGGTTTCTGATACTGCCGTTGCTATTGTATTATCTCGACACTATATTTTTTAGGCTCATTGCATTCCTTATGATGCAAGTTTTCTTCGATTGGGATTTTTTATTTCTGAGCAGATTTACGGCCGATATGAGTCCTCATTATACGAAATTATTTTGCTATTGTCAACTTCATATGCATTTTTACCCCTATTTTAGGAAATATTTTTGCTATATCTCTTTAGGTCCTGGTAGTCCTTTGTCAACTCTTGGGAACGACAATTCTAGCTGAACACGTTTTTGCACTATACTAATTGGAATTTCGACATATAGGGAAAATTAAAGGATCGCGCGTCACCTGCCCTCGCGAAGTGACATACTATGCAAATTATATCCTGCCTGAAAATTGTTATAAATATGAACTATCTTTTGCGTGCTCAACCGTTACACTAGACGTTACGTTACACATTAACGTTACACATTAAAAGTTTTGTAGTAATTAGCGATTGAAATCTTACAAGCTTTTGACGGTCAGAAATATTGAATTCACTACCAGTACTCCGGGTGAAAAGATGTTTATAAGAATCAAGTAGCTTGTTTTTGATGTGATAAAAAACATGCCAGTTGATTCTTTGACATGGTCTCATTAGTATCCTAGGCTGCCCTAGAGTTAAGGGATATCAAAAGGAACACGTTGTAACTTATTAAGTTATCAAGTAGGGCAGCTACCCCCCCTGGATTTTGTATGGCTTTTTTTTTTCTTTTTTTTTTGGTGGTGGGTAATTATCAAATAACTTCTCCCACTCTGGACGGAGCGGGAGGGTGTCAGACTCTTACTGACTAAAACCCTCCCGTGTTCCTTCAATTGCCTATACATTGCCAGGGGCCACGGTATCCCTTTCGGACATGATTTTGTATGCCTAAGTACCTACTGCTGTCGATAAAAGTTATGTTAGAGTCATGTTAAAACTTATTTTGAAATTACAATAAAAGCAGCAGTAATTTTAGAAAAAACCGGGCTGCGCGGCCGTTGTAAATTTTATTATTAATGCCTTAAGGCTTGTGCAGACCAGCGCGCCTTGTCGCGCGACGCGACACCGGTTATCGTTAGTTATAGTTATGGTGGCGAATCATATTTTAATCAAGATACAATCTGACACTGACTGGCAAATTGCAAAAAACGTAAGAAAATTTGAATTTCGCGTATACCTTTGCGGGGATCCACCTTAAGAACTTTCTGATTTTATCTGCTTCACTAACATGATCGATAAGGGACTACAATATTTGTTTAAGCCGGAAATCGAAGGCGCACCCAAACTGCCCTGAGGCACTACTGACTGAGCAGATAAGTAAGTTTTATTGGTGATATTAAAGTAGATAGATAACTCCATTCCAATGAATTATTAACTATTGGATCGAAATTTTCAGAGTTACCTCTGAACATAAATGCTTCTTGAACCTGCTTTATTCTGCGTCAAAGCACACATTAGCAGTTCTGTTTAGTAGATTGGATTAATAGCAGCTAAGACACTTTACACTGTTGGGGAGTGTATTGCAGTTGCAAAGCACTAGGAAGCAGGGCTTGAAACCGGTTTTGAAATACCGGTTAATATTGTTCATAAACACGTTTACCGATTAACCGGTTAATTACAAAAACGGTTTCGACTAAACCTAAATAATGTTGGTTACCGGTTATTACAGAGAATAAAATTTTAATACTCGCGGTAACCTGAATGAACCGGTTTTACTCAGACGTACGCCTGCCGCTGCAGTTTGTCACATTAATTTGCGTATTATTTGTTGGCGTGGAACGAGAGCTTTGTTATTGTAGGTGTAAGAGAGAAACTCAAATTAACCGGTTAACTTCGCTCAACAGAATCGGAATTTGTAAAAAACTGGTTTCTCCCATTAACCAGTAACGGTACAAAATACCGGTAACTGAAACCTAAATCGTTTCGGGTTCGAGGTCAATGACCAAAACCGGTTTGGAAAATTTATCAGTTTCCGAGCCTTGCTAGGAAGTGGTGAAGGGCGTTTTCGGGGACTGTCTTATGTAATTTTGACGTTAAAAGTGCTGATTTTCAGCCTAATTAGATTAGATGATTTTTGATTTTTTTTAAGTCAGGCCCATTTCAAATTCCAAAGCATGAAGAAAAAACAACATTCAAAATACATAGAACGGAACCCAAGTAAGTAACTCAAAAGAATCGTACGTATGCGGAATTGCCAGTTCGCAAAAGTCCATAGATAAGGAGTGCGGTATCACAGATTAAACACACTCAACTTATATACTTACGTAATGCCACACGTCATACTTTAGCCGTTATATTACGTCAACAATTCTTTTTAAATTCCTACCTATGTTTATTTACGATGGCTGCCGGTAAATACCGAAAAATATTGAAAAATATTCGACTTCATTTTCTGCACCCTAATTGCGTAACACACGATCATTTTGACAGTTAATCAACATTCTTTGCGTTATTTACGTTACTAAGCACACAAATTTTTCGAACATATGAAGCGATGGAATTAGCAATATCTTTCAGAATGATTCAGATTATGATTTATCGTGTGTTACGCAATTAGGCTGCTGGTTTATTTAGTTAAATCCAATCCATAGAGAGTTTGGATGCTAATTGCTGATGTGCCAAATTAACACATTAAGTCTTTTTCTTGCACCCAGACCTCTTTGTTTGGTCTTTCGAGTCTGCAAATACACAGTAGACAGTAGGTAAAATCAGGGAAAATAATTACTACTAACTTGAATTGTTCGTACATTCAAATCACAAATGTCACTCGTTGACAGTTGTATGAAACGGTTTCACAATTAATTTACCTGGCTGTAAATGCGTGAGTGAACCTAAGTCCAGCCAAGGAAAGTATGTAGTCTTGATTAAATAATTAAATGTTGAATCATGTCAAAAAGATAAGTGTGCTACATGTATTAAGCTAAATTATTTAAATATTCGCGAAAAAGTGGAAATTAACTAAAATATAAACCTGCACGCGTAGCATGGCAACCATAGAAATGGGTTTCCTACGGGTTTTTTCGACGTTAGAATAGACAAAATGTGAGATTGTGATTGTTTATCTGTCATTTTGTATATTCTTCCGTCGACAAAACTCGTTTCTATTGTAGTCATGGTAAGCGTGCAGTATACACTTAATAAATAGGTCTAGATGTACCTAATCGTAATTAAAGGTAGGCCCTCATATACTAAAATAGTCGCATGATACATAGGTATAGGATTAAACCGTTCTCACTATCATTTGATATAGCAGTATTTCCTTGACGACTATCTTCGTACACTAGTGTTTATCAACGAAACATTTTTATATGCTACAATCATATGGCACACGATAAGTCGGCCCAATTCCAGAATCTTTCATATCGATAATTTATTATTGATAAAATAATACTCGTAATTTATAGGTAATTGGGTTAAGCAAGATAGCGACTATTATACGATAAGGTTTTTGAAGAAATATTCCGTTTTTTTTCTTAAAGAAATCTGATGTTTTGCAAGGATTTGAACGCGGGAATTATCGCTGTTACAATAAATGAAACAAAAATATTGAGTCTGTTAAATTCGCGTACGGCCATAAATTCAATTCGTAACCACCTGACGTAACCTTATAAATTTTCGTGTCGTATAATTGCATAATTGGCGATATTTGTTTTCCTAATCTTACTAAGTAAGTCAACGTTTCCGCGCCGCTTAATTTTTTAAAGATTTCTGATATCTTGTCTTTTCTTCGAATAAAAAACGATATCAGTTCACTTATCAATCTGGCCCAATTACTAAGGGTAATAAAGCTGCCATGATATGTAATTATTTGACGTCAGAAAAATTCAAATATTAAAAAAATGTTTTTTTCTTGTATATTGAGAAAAAAAAAACTAGTATCTATATTACTCAAACTACAATTTCCATATGTTCCGAAAAATTTAGATCAATTGTTAATAAGAAAACCGCGGGAAAAAAATTGTAAGTTAGTAAAAGTCTAGAAAAAGCTAGCAAGAGGAAACAGATTTGATTAAAAAATCCAAGAAAGTTGTTCAAAAGTAACTAATTCTAATTATAACTGAACATTGAGGAAAATGGGTCACTAACACTTCTTAATTACCTACTATGTACCGAGCAGGAAAAGTTTATGTACCTACACAACTATTCACGTGAAGTTTCAGAAAATTATAGTTTTTATTTTATGAAAAAAGAAAGAAAGCAAAGAAAAGAAAAGTAATCTAATCTTAATCTTACAGAGCATTTCAAAGTTATTCTTGATAAATTAAGCCTCATTTTTGCTCGGACAATTTTAAAAGTTGATCTTGATTTTATAAGTAGACTTCCTTTTCTTCCCAAGTGCAATAAAACGTTCAGGTTCACGGCTTAAATGTAATCCGTAGTCAAATTTGTTTAGGTTATGATGGGGCTGTCATACGCATTACGTAAACAGTCCTTGAGGGGACTACAGGACCTAAACGCAAGTTTTATAATGCCTAAAGTAGATTCACTGCAGTAATTGTTTACTGCACAAAAATATATGATATTCTTCAGGATATATGCTAGATAGTGTGTTTGAAACATAATACAACTAATTTGAAACGATAGAAAAAATCACGAAAATATCTCAAAAAAAATCTTTTAACGATTACAAATTATTTATTATGTAAGTACATGCAAACATTCTGATTTTTTGTCAGATTATTCTACAAGCAATACATCACCGTAATACAACTATAAATACATTTTTTGTAAATAGATAATTGCTTCTTAATAAAATCAATAAATTACCTGCGTTGTGTCATCGCGCTTCTCTTTCTTTTCTGTGCAGTCCGACAGTGACAGCGCTTTAGCTGTTGTAAGACTCTTAAAAACGCCTGATAGAGTCTATACAACTATGCAATCCGGTTTCCTACAATCATATATTGGTCTGACAAGTTTTATTGACGAGGGCGTAAAACCAGCCGGAAAAGCTTGATGACCTGCGCGTCTCTCGAACTTGGTACTTAAACCAAGACATTAGTGACTCAGTCCACGTTTCAACATAGTTGTCTTATCACAACAAATCTTAACAAACTAGACATCATAAAATTATCTCCCGTTCAAGACGAGTGCACTTAAAAACTAAATTATACGTGAAGTGTCATGTTGCAACATTATTTTTGATAATAAAGCCAGTATGAATACACTAACTTTGCCTAAATAAAAACTCTGTGTTGATTCTCTAGCGGCAGAGATAACAAACATTTGTGTTGTGTCCACTTGTGTACACTAGGGGTTATATGAGCCATAGATTAAGGAAATACGGAGACGAGTTGTCATAGACATTCTGTTTTGTTTATTTTGTTATGATACGGGAAGACTAAACATGTAAGTTGAGTTTATTGATATTTCGAACGTAAGATTGATAGCGAGTTATGGCTGCCGGCCGACACGTCTCGATTCCGATTCGAAGGAAGCCAGCACCCTAAATGGGTAACACACTTTCTATCACAATTCAAGGGTTTTGAAGGAAATTCCTAATCCTTTGCTTAATAGGTTTGAAAAGTTCGTCTGCTCAAGAACGCAAACAACGCAATCAACGTGGCTGAACTGTCAAAATGACACCCATTGCGATCAATTGTAATTTTATGCGTGTTTCGCAATTACCTCACTGGAGTCCTAAGCACACTAGTAGAGCTAAGTCCATTGTCAACCATAGAGTGGCTAGCTTGCGTGTTTTAATCGTACGCAACTATTTTCAACTCCCTAAGATTCTCTTTTACGCAATTTTCCCCCGGTTTTCAGGTTATAAATCGTAATCCTGGCTAGCAACACAACTAATTTTTAATACTAATTATTTATTTTTTTCCATCAGAAATTTTACTCACAAGAAATTCTATCTACCTTCTAATCTTTGTCCACAAAGTTCTACAAAGTCCATTTCTTTGTGGTGTTAAAGGCACAGACACACGTCTTTATTAAAGGTATGTTGTTGACGCAGTTGCCCCGACAACTAGGTTATGTTCATTCATTCACTCACTTCTTCACTGCTTCCGCATGCATCTGCTTTGTGAGCACTGGTTTGCAGTCAGGAATGCAGGATAATTTGCGACGTGGTTAGAATTATGATTGTGCTGTAAAAGTTTTGTTCGAAGGTAGATCTTCAGGATGAAAGCTCTGGTACTATTTAGTCAAAGCAGTTCATTCAGACAAAAGCTTATGTCATCATGCAGGAATCCTGCGACAGAAGGGATAACTGGTGTTTATAATAATGTTGGTTGAATTATTAAAAGATTTTTTTACTATTTATCAGAAAGTTTGAAGAATATGCAAGAAGCACAGGACCGGCCGACCAGACGGTGATTTGGCTGCATCAGTAGTGGGCGTCTTCGGCTGGAATAATGATGTTGAAAGTCCATATCAGCCGAAAGACGTCGACTGCTGGACAAGCGTTGCCACACCGACCGGTGTGTTTATTTATTTATTTATTTAAGGACAACAAACAAAGCATACACCAAAAATACATGTTAAAAAACCCATGTTACTTTTACAATTTGTAGTGTAGCCTTAATTAAAGGCTGCCACGGCATGCATTGAACATAGGAGTAGGAAATGCTGTTATTCGCATAAGTCCATATTATTTCCGGTAAATATTTTTAGCTTCATATTTTTCCTCGAAGTTTTAGTAACAGTAGTATAATCAACTTTCATTGTCAAATAAAAATCAAAACCCAATAGCGCTCTGATGTCAGCTCTAAACCGAAATGACCTAAAGTACTAGTACTATGGGTGGTACCCAAAGTACCAGCAAGTGACAAACAGGCACTAGACAGGTCTGCAACTGCATTAGTACCAACATCGATCGCTAGTTGAGCAATGAGAATAGATGAGATAAATTATTGATGGGAGTCTGCGAACGAATGGTGCGCGAATCTGAGCTTTATTGTTGTGGAAAATCAGAGGGAGTGACTTTTGTGAATGTGAAGTGTGTTTTGGTGGAAATATACGAGAGAAAAGGCTTTGAAGAGGTAAACTGTAGCGGCCAAAAGAGACTACAGGTTCATTGCACTTTTTGAATTTGTAAAAATAAAAGACAGCCCTCAAAAATGCCTACTGTAGTGGCTATAACTTAGAAAGATTAAGAAGCCAATAGAATTCCCAAATATTTTTTCCAACTTTAGGAAAAGCTCTTTCTATGATCTATTTATACTTGTGGATGATAAAAATTACACAATTCAAATCTCAGATCCAGGAAAAATCAGGGAGCCAGACTTCCTGATGTTTTCCTGGATCATATGAAAAAAAATAGCATTACGGAGATTGTATTTGAAGCCAAAACGACTTGCTCGCCTCGTAAACCCTTTAAGGAAAACCGGAAAAATATTGAAACGTTTAATTAAGACAATTGGTTCCTAAATAAGACAGTAAAAAATATATAAAAACAAACTCGCATACATACGGTATTTCCCGCGTTAAAGAAAATTTGATAAACAAAGATAATATGACGATAATGAGGAAAAGCCCTAGAAATTTGAACATATCGTTAATCTCTTGGTTTCGATTGGTATATACCGTCTCTATATATTTTTGAAGTTGCATCGTTTGTAAAGTCTAACCCCCAACTCTTTCCACGACAATCTGACATTTTTCCGCGCAACAGACGTGACAATAGCCAACTTTGCTTGCACTCGGCAAAAACTGCCCTCATGGGGAAAAGCTTTTTCTGTATGGCCCCGAAAATATACAACAAAATACCACAGTCCTTTAGAGCTATGACAGCAAATCAATTTAAAAAGAAGATTCGAAATATATTAACATACAAGTGGTATTATAATATAAAGGACTTTTTGACAGATGCCTTTTAACATACTTGAACTTTATAATATTATTTCTGTAGGATTATTTACTCTCATAAAATTTTATATTGAATGTTAGTGAACCAGTCATTAGTCTTTGGTTCACTGAATGAATTAATTATTTGTGTTATAAAAATAAAATATTGTACGCCTCGTCAGGCAAAACATGTACGGACTTTTTACCTTTATTTAAGATCTTGCATGCTCGATTTGTATGTAAACACATGTTTGACAAATAAATTATCTTTTATCTTTAAATATTAATATAATTATCTACGTATTAATTGTAATGATGAATAATCAAGTCTCACTGTATGTGGCGGAATATGACTCAAATATTTTTGGTGTTTATAAAATAAATGGAAATTGATGAAGATGATTTTTTTTACGAATTGAATTAATAGAATGATTTGAAAAGAAAGAAATCTTTAAATAATATCATCAGCCAGTAGGTAATTATTGTTCTGCTGCTTTGCAAATGCCTCTTCTCATATTAATTTGGGATTGCACAAACTTGCTCACGAATGTTGGCGACCTCAGACCAGGATTTCTCAACATTTTATCATTTTTAACTTCGAAGCTGGATACATAAGAAGCGGGTTTGTAAACCTTCGGCTCGTCTCAACATTAATAGAATAAAATATTGTTGCTGTCTTAAAGTTTTGAGTCTACTTTAATTATCTAATTAATGACGTGGATTAACTTTTGACCCAGTTTTCCAAATAATAAATAGAAAATAGGCGACAAAAAGCAAAAACACGGATTGGCCGTATTTTTATTGTTATTGTCGCCGATTGTCTGTTGTTTTGTACCCATGTGGTTATCTACGAAATCGTTTTCATTTATAATTGTGTAACAAGTATAAACCCACTATTTTCTTCTTGCATTTTCGTGCATAAATTCAACTAGAAAAATACTGTTATTTGCAATTCCGCATAAGATATAAACATGAACAGAGACAGTATATTTCTGCTGGCGACAAATACGAAATTTCTGTGATTCCCTCGCGACGTTCGTGGGTGTGGACACGGTGCCAACTAGGCCATAATGTCTTTAATATCGTCTACCAAAACACACAAATATTCGCTAAAAATACCATCCATTGCGTGGACACAAAGTCTGATGAAATTTTAGGACAGTACAAAGTTACCAATGGATGTCGAAACAAGAGATGAAACGGTGGAATTTTTTCGCCATCGTGATCTAATTTTAGAAGTTTCGATTGTTTTGTCTGTTCGGAATTGTGTAATAGTAGTTAAACGTTTCCTAGTTCATGAAAATAGGGCGGTGGGCCGAGCTGCCTAATTGTTTCGTAATAAAGGTATGGATACAAAGATTGTGTTTTGACAGATCTAAGACACAGTTATGACGGGAGCATAAACTGATACATTTGAAATGCATTAGCGGGAGTTATGGAAGCGATACTTGCTTGGAACAGTTGTGTGTCTTCTAAATTTAGTTATTCTAATGTTAAGTTTAGCTTTTTATGTAAATGCGTAAGTCATAAAGTTTTGATGAGTTAGATCTGGAACTAATAGTTTGTGAAATGAATTTGCCTCTCTTCTGTCTTCATTCTTCACATAAGTTTCCCTTTGCAAATTAAGTACTCTGACATCATCCATGGCTTCCTCTAGCAATTCATTCATTTGCAATTCCTATCTTAAAGTGACCTGTTTTAATGGAAAACTCTCCACTACAGCTTTTAATTTTTCTTTAATCAGATCGAATAGTGTATAAAGAAAAGAAAGAAAGAAAATACGTTTATTTGCGGTAAACTTGGCGCAAAGAAAGAAATAAAAACATGAAATTAACAATTTGGGGGAAAATATGCGTCACATCCACGCAAATCAAATATCTGTTCATTTTCTGCAGGAAACTTACCCACTTTCTTTAAAGAAAGAAAGAAAAATTGTTTGTTCTGCAGAAACAAAACACACATTACAAAAAAAATATACACAAATATAAAGTAGCCAAAAGCCTGTTATTGAAGCAATAAAAGTTTGAAATGTTAATCCATGGCTTGATGTCAGGGCCAGGGACCAAAGACAATTTTCATTGCGTAATAGCAGTGGTAGCCTAGTGGTGTGACCGTCAGACTGCCAAGTCATAGGTCTCGAGTTCGAACCCAAGCCACGCACCTCTGACTTTTCGGATTCATGTGCGTATTGTAAAATTATCACTTGCTTAAAAAACGGTGATGAGAGATAACTTCTCTACGGTATGTGAAGCCAAGTCAGAGGCCCATGGGTGGCTTTAAAACTCTGACACCAGGTTAGTCACTAACCACACGAAAAGAAGAAGAGATTGCGTAATTACTGTGTTTTGCGACACTGGCAAATGGCAACAAAGAAATATTCAAACAAAAAGCCAATTGCAAAGTGGAAAAATAACACATATCTTTCTTTCATGATCTAGCTAACTTCAATTCAGCTGATAATTATAAGCTTTTTGTAAAGGATTACAATCAGCAAAAGCCAGCAAGTAGATTAAAACTTCTCCAAATGATGTATTGCCAGCTATAGTAATGATTTACGCAAGACGTGTCACTTTAACAAGGCTAGCTGGTACAGTCAACTGCATGCGTACATGGTAAGAATTTGACTTTGACAGCGCCAATATTCCTAGCAGTTGTGCTGGTTTTTTTTTTTCAAACCAAAGAAGCTTAATCGCCACGCTTGCCAGGCGGGTTGGCGATCGCAGTATGGTGTTAAAATGCGTAGAGAACGCTGCTGCCCATTCTCTAGTAAGTCCCTTAGTCGCCTTTTACGACACCCACGGGAAGAAATGGGATGGTACTATTCTTAACGTCCGGCACCACATGGACGAAGGGATATCGTGATAACTCGTTTGTTGTGAAGGTCAGATAGGCCGTCGCTCCATGTAAAATACTGGTATAAAGCTGCATCCGGTTAGACTGGAAGCCGACCCCAGTATAATTGGGAGTAAGGCTGGTTTTCGTAGTTCAACTGTTGTGCGGTTGAGCGTACCTGTGTCTGAAGTATAAATATCTAGTAACGAGTGTTCCGAAGGGCTACTCTTGATGTTTCAATATTGTCGGATCGCGTGCGCGCGCGCATTGCACTCGGGTTGGGGCGGGTGCATATTGGTGGAAGGCTGACGGTTACATGGATGTTTTTTTGTTGAAAATTCTTGCTTGTTTTTGCGACATTTTTAAAAATAGTATGTACTATACGGTTACCTATCATAAGTTCGAAAAATTTTTGACCGAATTTAATTTCACCTAAAACTTTTCAACTATTATCGTTTCGTTTTTTTTACTTCATCGAAGTAACGTCTGCCACTGTAACAATTGACCTATTATCAATTCGATTTTATTCTTAACGTCGACGTTTCATTTGGTCGAAAAACTTTTTACCGAATTTACACTTAGCCGAAATAACATTTGTTCGAAGTATTTTGTTTCCGAACATTTATTATACCACGAGGTATGGATGGGTGAAGGAAGGATGCTTGCTTCAAGCATGCAGCATGCAAGCAGGCATACAGCATGCAAGTAGGAATGCAGCGTGCAAGCAGACATGCAGCATTCAAGTAAGCATGCAGCGTGCAAACAAGCATGCAACATGCACGCAGGCGTGCAACATGCAGCAAGCATTTTTTCTGTCACGGCTCCGGCGCGGCGCGGCGCTGCGGGGTTTGGGCGGCCCCACGCGAGCTTAGCTTATGATGGTTTTAACGCTCACCACCGCACACCCTTCTGCGCCTACACGGGCTTAAATTACACTCTAGGGGTAAGGTAGACAAGACTACGAGGAGTCGGTTTTGCAGCGATTCTTTTCTGTCACAAAATTTTGTAGCACAACATATTGACTTTTTATGACACTATTTTAATTTAATATTGAAAATGCTACCAAGTAAAGTATTTGTGACCAATAATATTCCGTAAAGTGTTGTTTCGGTGTGGTGAAAATATGGCAAATAAATAATTTGGCAAATCAAAAGAGGCTTCGGCCAAAAGCAAAAAGTTATTTTGTACATCGGCGAAATATAGTTCGGTAAAATAATACCTATGACACATGATACTTCGATGATCTAAAAATATGTCAATAATGCGTATAGCAAAAAAAACGTCGGTCGTCGATAGTTTTCGGCAAAATGAAATTCGAACAAGAAAAATCGGAAAAGTGATCGGTTCCCGTTTCACACCTTTCATAAGCTAATCAAAGCCAACGGACTAGATTTTTAAATACTCGCAGGTCATGATATATTTTGAGGTGATTTCATGCATGAATACTGTTGTCTGCAAATTCCTCTATTATCCGTAGATTTTCCCAAAATACGAAATACCTATTGTTAGGCCCAAATAATTTTTCTTGAATAACAAAATATGTTATGAAATTCATTTCTTTTGCATGTGCTAGCAATCAGTATAAATAGTTTTTTTTTTACTACCTCGTTGTTCCAGTGTTTCAATCGCTACAGCTGAGCACATGATAAGATATGGTACTGATTGTTCTGTGACTGATGATTCCCAGGTCGGTGTTATTGGGTTTTTTCATCAGGAATTTCTCAGTTGCAGCTCGGAGTCTGGATTTGTACCCGATTGATAACAATAGGTTCACCGCCCATTATATGGGACTTAAACATTAGGTACTGGTGAAATTTGGCTGTACCTACTACGTAAAACTCTGTCTGCTTCACCCTTCGGGAAAAGCAGGCGTGACGATAGATTTTTTTTGTTGTAACGATGTTCTTTAACGCGGCTTGCGGTAGGAGTTGAATGGTAGAAATCGTCACGTAAGGAAAAAGCGTTATGCAGCCGATGATTACCCCCCCTCTCTCTGTCTTTTTCTATTACATATATACGAGCGTGTGTGCGTGCGAGTATCGCGTAAAGGCTTCTGTAGACAGGCGTGACGCGACTCTGGATAGAACAATTTTTATGAAAACTTCATGGAATATTATGTTGTACCGGTGTCGCGTCACGCCTGTCTGCGGGATCCTTAAGGAACTTCGTTCCTGACGGTGGTCTTCCGACCGCACACGTTTTTTTTCATTTGTATTGCTGTAAGTCGTTCCCTATGTCTCCCGCCTTACGTCGCGACAGTGGCGCCAACTTCTAAAACCAACGAGCCAACAAACAGCTCAGAAACGTGGAAGTTATCATTAATCGTATTATTACGGCGTGACCACGGCTTAATTAAGATTATAACTGAAGATACACAATGAAATTATGTACATGAACAATCTGGGTAGCTTGCAACTAATTTTTACCTTATTAAACTTCTTTTCTATGCCGTAATTATATGCCGTAAATAAGGGTAGGTAGACCCTTGCTGCTGTCGTGACGTGCTAAACATAATAATATAAATACAGAATAATTATATTATTTGAATAGTGGGTAGCCAGTTGCTCTTAAAAATCAAAAGCTGCAATGCGATTTTTGTCACAATGCTGCCAACCTGCCAGAAAACTAGGGATGATGACTAAAAGTTTTTTTAGTTCGTCATGGAGATTATAAAAAAATATTGGACACTTATTTTTACTGTATGGCTTTAGTGTATTTCTACTTTTATGTAATGTAAAGATTATGGCGACACATTGTGTTAAAATGTGCCATGACGTCACGAGTATGTAGATTTTATACTTACTTGTGACGTAGCGACTCTCACTGCCCAACTTAAAATGTTTTATCTAAGTATTTTTTATTAATATGATAAAGAATAAAAAACGTGTCAATTTTTTTTTTATCTAACTGACGGACTAATTAGAATTTAATTTTTTTTACCCAGGTATCTTCCCTATTATCGTTAAGTTCAAATTAAACACCTACAGGAAACCAGACATCCTACTAATATTATAATTTGTATGTTTGGATGCTTGTTACTCAGTCACGCCAAAATTGCGGAATGGATTTGGATGTTATTTGGCACACAGATAGACCATGACCTGAGTAAGCACATAGGCAAGTTTTCATCCTAAATTGCAGACGAGGCAACTGCTTAAAAATGAAGCTTGAACTCGGAATATTTTCTTTTATTTTCACATCAATTACTTCATGAATTTCGAGTAGGCAATTTTTGAGAGTGTTAATACATTTGTCGAGTTTGTGTTAACTGTATTTTGACATTGCCTAAAGCAAGAATACGTGTTATTGCAGTTAGCTTTACTTTAAAATACCTACTTATGATAACTTGAACCAATGTTGCCCGGGAAAAAAAACTATATAGTCCGTCAGTCAGATAATAAAAAAACTATTAGACACGTATTTTTTGCTTTATCATATTAATAAAAAATGATTTAGATAAAACGCATTACAGTTGGCGAGTGGGGGCTCGCTACGTCACAAGTCAGTGTAAAATCTATCGGCCAGTGACGTCTTGGCACATTTTAACGCATTGCCTAGTCAATGTATTGCCGTAATCTTTTGACTAAGTAAAAAAAAAAAAAAATAGGTCCAATATTTTTTAATAATCTACATGACGGACAAAAAAATATTTTGTCAACATCCCTGTTGAGGTTATTTTTAACCGGGGTTCTCGTAATTTAATAACCTCTATTTTTACTGCCTTGAATATGAAGCCCGCTTAAAGACTAATTTGAAATGATATTCTTCAAATTGTATGTTTTTGATTTTTGTTTGAGCATGGAATTGTAAATGGCGGAAGCGTCAAATGTGTGCGTATAAAAGTTGGATGGACTAATGCTGAACAGTTCCATGCTGCCTCGATGGTCTACTGTAGCCAAGCGCTGCTGCTGAGTGGGAGATCCTGGGTTCTATTCCCGGGTCGGGCAAAGTGTTATTGGGTTTTTCCATCTGGAATTTCTCAGTAACAGCCCGGAGTCTGGATTTGTGCCCGGTTGATGGCAATAGGCTCGTTCCCTATTACATGGGACTTAAACGTACCTATTTGGCGAAATGTGGGTGTACCTACTCAACCCTTCGGGGAATACACTACAGGCGTGATATGTTTGTTGAAAAAAAAAAGAAAGACAGTTTAAGAAAGAAAAACAAACATCTTCTGTTAATGCTCAGACCAAATAAAAAACCACAAACGCTGTCAACAGTAAAGTGAAGCCGGTTTCGTAAACATGTGTGCACTTTGTGTGGTGTAGTTTGATTGTAGTGTCATTGTAAATGGTTGTAAACGTGTGCGTTCGAGAGTGTATGTACAAGGCGGAGGTGTAGTTTTGGCTTCACTGTATTGTTCGCAGCGCTATGTCTTGGTTTTTTATTTGCTCTGAGTGTTAATGCAATTCTTATTTAGACTGATTGACGAACGATGTTTTAAAAATATAGTGCACCTGTTTTAAATATTGAAACTCAGCCGTAAAGTCGGAAACAAATAGTTGGCAAGTTTGACCTACATTCTACAGCAGTCATTCATCTTTTCGCCTGAATCTGGCAAAACGTAATATTAGTGATAACTTCTTGTTATGTACTTTATCATTTATCGATGCATTGATAACGTTTACAATACCTACTTCAAGATAACTATATCGAACATTGCACTAAGTGTAAAATTCATAAAAAAATGCGTAGATACATAAATGTTATATTGTTTATATGTCAAACTCAGACTCAAACTCAAAGCATTTATTTCAATTAAACCATTTACAGGCACTTTTGAATTGTCAAGGAATCGGTCAGTCAGAAATATGAAGCTAGTTGCCCATTCCAAAGCGTAGTAGGTACCTATGGAGAAGAACGGGCAAGAAACTCCACGGACACTCTTTTAAATAAATTGTTACAAAATATTGGTTACATCATTCATGTTGAAATTAAACATGTGAGAACAATGTAGAAAGACGTGCACGTTAGAAGCGTCCGTAATAAAAAGATAAAACAAAGAACAATTCAAAAATTTTAATCAGCCAAGGCAGCTAAGAGTTGACCAGTCCCAACTGACGGTGCCCGTTCACGAACATGACGCATGGATTAGCACCATTCAGCTCAACGATTTTGAAGGGAGCTAAATGATCCAACGCACGCGCCACCATCACCGAGACATTTGAGTGAGCATGACATACTCACAGCCGCAAGGGCACATTCAAGTCAATAAAAGACGTATGACATATAGGTAAATGTTAGCTCATTAGTACTCGTACATAGTACTCACAACTGTGCTCTAAAATTATATAATAATAAAATTTAAAATTCCTAAACGTTAAGTTAATATTTTGATTATATGTTATATTTTGATTACTTTATGTTAATCATAGTGTATTTTTTATACCGCTTAAAATGAAATAATAATTATTTTAATTATAACAGGCTGTAGAATGTTCATTTTAAATTGTCGGAAATTCAAATGTAAATTTTAGGTTCTCGTAGCCAAATGTCAAAAACAGAACTCTTAAAATTTGGTCATCTCCGTCTGTCAGTCTGTCATACTGTTCGCCTGTCAGTTTGTCCGTCTGTCCTTCCGTCCGGATGTTACACAGCAATCTTAATCGGAGACTTTTTGCACTAAGTATATCGATGAAAATTGGTAAAAGTTATTCTTCGTAAAAAAAATCATTAGGGGTGGTTCCCAATGTTACCCGAGGGATGAAAAAGAAAATTCAATGTATACGTTTGGGGTATTGCCGGATCCCACAATAGGGATGATGTCTGGGTAAAAAAAATTAAATTCTAATTAGTCCGTCAGTCAGATAATAAAAAAATATTAGACACGTATTTTGTGCTTTATCATATTAATAAAAAATTACTTAGATAAAACACATTTTAAGTTGGGGAGTGAGGTCGCTTACGTCACTAGTATGTATAAAATCTACATCTTTAGATTACGTAAAAAAAGGAAAAAATACGTGTCCAATATTTTTTATAATCTCAAACACGGACAAAAAAAACTTTTTGTCATAATCCCTATTAAACGAGTACGATGTTTCCAAGTGACTTTATTTAAGTCAATAATTTTTGAGTTAAGGGATATTTTCTGTTACAACCGCTGTAATAACTTTGTTTTTCGAGAAATATGAAATACAAACTTATTTTTGCGGTAGATAAAATTCTGTGCATTCGCAAATATTCGTCCCAACTACGGAACCATTCATTGTGCGTGGTCCGACACGCTCTTGGCTGTTTTTAGGGTTCCGTTCCCAAAGTGTGCCAACGACAACTATTACTAAGGCTCCGCTGTCCGTCCATCCGTCTGTCACAGGGCTGTATCTTTTGAACCTACTATGGACGCTATAACAACAAAATTAAAGGGGGTCCCCCCATACAATACACGTGTCGTGTTTTTTTCACTAAAATATTGAATAAAAAAATGCAGAGTTAAATACTACGGAACCCTTCGTGTGTGAGAGCGACTTGTTTAATAACGTCGAAATTGTATCTACTTACTAAATAAAACACCAAGACAAAGCGCTGCGCACCATGTGAAGTGTGCCAAAACTACACCGCGCCGCTCTGTGCATACACGCTCACACTGTGCGTACACTCTTCACAACCATTAACAATCCCACTACACCTCACTAAGCGCACACATGTTTACGAAACCGGCTTCACTTCACTGCTGACAGCGCTCTGTCTTGGTTTTTTATTTGGTCTGAGCTGAAATTCATGCTGGAATTTCGAAATGTAATCATTTGCATACATAGTTATGATGTAATCTATCTGTAAATTCGTGGAAAAATACCATATTAAAATGTAGGTTTAATGAAACAAAAGAATTAATGATTTACTCACTGTCAAAGTACTGTTTGAACAAGTGTTGCTGGTGATATTGATCGCAGTTCAAATATTTGACCAAGTGTATGGTTTAGTGTAGATAAACGTTAAAATTATAAAGCCTCCGCGACACGATGCTGTGACACGATTCTGGTAGAATAGTTCTCATGAAGTTTTCATAGAAATTGTTCTACTACAGTCGCGCCGCGCCTCTCTGCGAGAACCTTAATTTAATATGTGGGTGACACGGTTACTTGTTAACTGGTTAGTCTTCGGTTAGTTAATGGTTTGGTTTGCAATAGAAAAGGAAGAGGTTATGTATTTGGAGAGTAAAAAAAAAATGGGGTACGTGCGTAACGCGTCGCGCCTCAGGCTATTTATATTAAGGGACTAGTCTAGGAACAAAATAGAATAAAACAAAATTGAGTTTCTGATTGGATATCTGTTTTGCTATTTTATTAAAACCCATATAGTAATGTTTAGACATTTAAATACTAGCTTTAGAATACTTAATATAAAATGATCAATAGAATGAACATAAAAAATATAATTTAAATCTCGATTACGATTGTAAATGTAATGCTTGGTCATCCCTAGTATCGGGTGGGGTGACACTGACAGCTCACTGCACGATCACTTCCCCTAAGTTTTCACGGTGAGATGGTTATAGAATAGCACAGCTGGTATCAAACTTGCTTGCGACATAACGCACCTTGCACTAATACTAAATAGCCTGCCTAGCTGCGAGCAACTTGGAAGTAGCGCTCGCCAGCCGCTACTGCGGCACCGCTCGCTTCGCTCGCTCGGCTCACGCGCGTTTGTTCATTTCACCCAGTTCACAATTTTTAGACAGTTTATAAGCTAACGGAAATAATACCGATAGATTATAAATTAACGGTTCTTACAATCATACGGCGACATACATAGATGACTTTATTTGTAAGCGCGAGCAGCCTGCGCAAAATAGATTTTATAATTAGATCTAGATGTCATATAAAAATGAACTTACATCTTTATTTTATTGCAATTTTCTGGGAACATTGAAAAAATATGTAAAGTTACATTGACAGCAAAAAGCTTTTAGTGAATACATTATCTTGTCAACGAATTACAAACACGACACCTATTTTATTGAATCCTATTGGCTTAAGACCTACGTGAGAATTTTTGTCAGATCAAATTAGCAAACAGTATCTAAATAAGCACAAGCTAAAAAGATACGAAAATTGTGTCTATTTTTGACACCTTTACCGATAGGTGTTAGACCACAAATATTTTCTAAACACATATTGAAGTCACATTTGCTTGACAATACAATCAATCAATCTCCGACGTCATGAAGGAACTGCCTATCCAAAATGGTGGTAATCCAGACGATATTAACTCGATAATATCGTTAATTTAATGAAGTAATAAAAGGAACTACTAAAAAGGGTACATTCCGATTCATATTTCTTATAGCGTGGCAAGTGCAGACGCAGAATGCACCGTCGTTACACTTGATAAATAAGAAGTTACAGAAGACCAGCGTTTTACCAGATCACACAGATACATAAGAAGATGAAAGTGAAACAGTTTTTGACCATAACTGATGCATATAGAGCAGCTTTAAAAATATTGTTCTCAGTTCAGCATCTATGTGTGCGTGAACTACTTCGCAGTCTTTCTTTGGACCTTCTGTTTTTATTCCATGGTACAGCGCCGTGGTCGTTGCATTCCTGCGCTCGAGCTGACTCGCCGAGTTTGTTGACATTGCGCGCGCCGGCGGAAAGGCTGGATGCGCACGGAATACGCGCTGCGCAGACGTCGCCCAGACGAACGTAAGCGCCATTTTCGAACGCCCTTTCCTGCCAGGGCTGGCGCGAAAATGGGTCAGTTTCTTGCACCATTTGAAAATAGGTTGGCGTGGCCATTGATGACTGGGTTTCGTATTACGACGAAAATTATCTCTGGAATAACGTGTGGCGTGGGACACAACTCGTTAAACACACTTTATTCGTAATAAAAAGAGTTGATTGTATCATAATAGATGTTTGTGCACCTAAAAATGAGATTTAACATAAGCCTGAAGATATAGGTCAGTGTATTATTACGTCAACGATTGAATTAGGTTATTCGTAAATTGATAGCTGTGACGGTAGCGACAACGAATATTATCTAATTGGTAGACTAGAGATAGTATATCGCTTTGTCTTAGATAAAAATGAACTGTTAAGAGAACACCTTGTACTTATTTCGGCTGATAGTGACAATAAAATATTTTGTTCAAAAGAACTGAGTTTTAGTGTGAGTGCCTCGGTGTGGACTTTTGATAAAAGAACAAGTAAAGACGTTATCAATGATTAATAACGATTAGGTGATAAAGAGGGCCCCCAATGGGCAATCAAAAACCAAGACCTAGAAATTCGCATGCCCTGGTTTGAGGATAGAAGTTTATGCAGAAGTTATGTTAGCACTAAGACTGCGTTCTGGGCACTAACCATCGCCAAAATTTGGATTCCTAATGCGAAAGGTCGCATCACCTTATTGTGAAATATGCAACAAAATGAAGATGTACAACATTTGTTGATGGAGTGTGATAAGAGCAAGAATCAATGGTCAAAGAATTTAAAGTAAACATTATGGACGTTGAGCTAATTCAAAACATTTTAGCAAACCCTAGATCACCGATTGCAAAGAGGTTATGTGGTTTGGTGAACATTATGCCTAGTCATTGAATGATTAAATTTCTGCTACAGTTTCTAGTTATAGTTGTAATTACTTTAATTAAAGTTAAGTAGTTGATAAGATACGATGGGGTTGGCATATCCGTGTGGATGAAAAGCCCCTTTTGTTATTAATGAATAAAAATTTATAAAAATCTAGAGATCTTGAAACCAATAGCAGTGAATAAGAATAAATCCAGAACTCACAAGGCCATTAAATAATCACATAAGGCGAATATGAGCAGTAGCAAGTAGCATTATATTCATGACTCAAAACCTGGTTGTCATTAAGTTTAAGAGACCACAGACTTGCTTCCAAAATACTAACCATAAGATAGACAAAGAAAGCGTTTTTGGGAAAAGCGTAAAGCATATCTTATGTTGCCTTATTATTCAACAAGATTTCCAAAATTACACAAAATTAATGACGCGCTAGTCATCTTACTAGCCAATCTGCCAATTAGTAACAATTATGTTAACTTACACTGGCTGATCTAGGAATCTAACGCAAACAGAGTGTATCAACCTTTTATCTTTCACGCCAGTGTTCATCAGCTGAGCGGAATTGGGTTAGTAAGGTATGAGTGGCGAAGTGGAGATGTCACTTATCTTCAAGATTATTTAGCCTTACAAAAGTAGACAGTTGCTAGGTAATGTATTCTTTGAATTATTACGTAAGTTTACTGAAATCTTTGTTGAAATTGAAGAGGTATAACTCAATGGAGAAGACTTACTTTGCTGTGGCACCGTATGGATTGATAAAATTAGCAATTTTAATGAAGAACAAAATGTGTTGTTTGCTTTGATTGTCAAGCAACTGACCTTGAATTTTTATAGTCGGTTAATGAGTTTGGTAGTGAGGTAGCAACCAGAGATGGTAATGATAGAACAGCTGCAAAGAAGACACTGATAAATGTATTGACAAAATAATAATTGATATTATATAATTTAACCGAAAAGCAGACACTGACGATTTATTGCAAGATATCTGACTAGAAGAAAATTCTGAAGATTCAGAACAGATAGATAGATATATACAGGAGAAATGGGCAAAGCAGCTGAAGAATGTTGTCTTAAAAATCAGCAGAACCAAAACTGAATATATTTTCTGCGATTTCGGCGGTCTCTCCAATTCTGTAGCCATAGTGATGGCGCGCTTCTCTTGTTCTGCTCCTACTTTCGGTATCTCGGTACACTCTTACAAAGCGATGGCGAAGTAGATCGGACTGTTAGGCACATAACTAACACTGGATGGATGAAATGGCAACAGGTCACGGGAACAATCTACGACTCCCGCTTACCTACCCTATAAATTATGGGAAGATTTATAAAACAATGGTTAGTTAGATCTGCGGTCTCGTATGGATCAGAAATATGGGCGACAAAAGGGATGAATGAAAGGCACTAGCATACAGCTGAGATGAGAATGCTAAGAGGGATGTGTGGTGTTACGCGAATGGATAGAGTAAGAAATAAGTACATAAAAAGTCTGAAAGTGGCACCGGTAACTGAAAGGTTGTGTGGAAATCGGTGGTCATGGTACGGATGTAATGCGGAATAAGGAAAATGTCGTGAGGAAAGTTTTGAGTATGTATAAGAGGGTAAAAAAAGGGTAGGGGAAGACCAAAGAAACGATGGTTCGACTGTGTGAAAAGCTGGAAGGCCCCCCTTCCAGCCTTTCACACAGTCCAACCATGATGAGGACTAATAGAGAAGTATGGAAGAAAAAGACGATGTTACGCCGACCACAAATAAATTGAATTGAAGAAAATGGGAAAAATAGTCGCTAACAATATCACGAATTCACGATCTTTATCACAACTGGAATTTCCAAACAAATCAAATAAATGTTTTCGTCTTTGACATCATCATCTCTTATCATTAGAAAAATAGCGGTTCAAAAACGGGCAGCCCTGAATCATCTCTCAGATGTGTCGTTTTGCTATCAAATACAAATTGCCTTGAAACAATATAACTGTGTACGCTTGTCAAATCTTACTGATAACGCAGAATGGTATCTGGCACTAAATAAATAATGTTTTACTACTGAACGTTAGTTTTGGCAGAATTAGGGGATTTTTTGGGCAGAATACATTAGCGACACACTTTTTTTTCGACGAGTTCATTAATTAAAGATTGAAATATTATTATTAAAAGCTGGTTTGATAAAGACGACAAGCAACATAAATTGACACATTAGAGGATTGTTGAACGGCATTTTTGTGAGATTAATAATTATTACAGGCTGGTTCATAATTAAGGAAGCCTAATGAAGCTTGTGCTGTATTAAAATTTTATTAAGATGAATGAAACTATCACCTATTAGAAGTGTGTATACTGTTAGAAAAATAATCAACATTCCATAAAATTTAAATTCACAAGACATTTATATGCAGATTTAATAGTTAGAAGAAAACGGCTCCTTTTTAAAACAGAACACAAGATATATTCTAAAGCTACTGCAAACCCTAAAATCAAGACACTATCAGACACTTCAGGTCACAACGGCTCGATTCAAGTAACATCACAATTCTGGTCATCATCTCGACATTTGGACAATGGGTTCAATTCCGCACACGTAGAGGAAGTTCTTTCGGCAATGTCTGTTTTTATATATCGAGTGAATGAACTTATTTGTCGGACAATTGTTTGAATACATGCATTTTATAGGTTCCATGAATGGACCGGCGCGCGGCGTCAATTGCGCTATAAAATTGTCAGGAAATTATTTTTGGGAAGCCGGTCTTAACCAACTGGGGATTTTTGAATAATAATGAATTGATGACCGCAATGAAATGATCGATGAAATGAAATTGTTTATTCTGTAAATAGGATATCGGAATCACTTTTACACGTCATATTAAAAACGAATAAAAATAAGCTGGATGAGGTCGGCGTTTCCTATCTGACTACTCTGAGCAGTAAGGCCGAAATAAACTCAGAGGTCGCAGTCTCTTTTAAAATCCAGACATAATCTTGGTCAAGCCATATGAGAACCATGTAGATTAGTGTCTGAAATGGTCTTTTGAGTAAAGAACCACACAGATTTGAGTGGACCTGACCAGTCATTGCAAGCATTTGTCAGTAATCGTGGAGTGATAGTCGAAGAAGCCCTCTAATAATTGAAGATTAGAAGAAATTATTGACAATCAGGATGAAATAAAATAAATTGATCCATTTAAGGATAGTTACAACAATGTCCTAAATGAACTAATAAGAGCAACGCACGTAGAAGAGTCAGTTATTAAAATTGATATAAAATGATAACAGTAATCACAAAACTACAATAAACTGTAATAAAAGCTGTAAAACGTTTTAAATATTGCGATGTTTCACGCACAAGATTGTGTAACGAGTATACTGCTGTGCAAACAGACAGACACCGGCCTCTCGCACCTATCGCGATTATGTAAATGTAGCATTTGTTGCTACGAATATATTAATTTGTCTTTTTACGGCCCACATATTTCAATTAAAACTATTTTTATTGTTTTAACAATGTTTTCTTTAGATTTCGGGACCTGTTTTAAGCGCTGTGAGCTTTTTCATTTGCCACAGATTCGTTTAGTATCGATTTTATTATCAATTGTGCTACAACTGACTTGATTGTTCGCGACATCGTAACCTTAACCATAGTTACATAAAGTCCCAGTGGCGCCCGGAGGGGTCGGCTACCAATAGTAATATCCCGGTTGTACTCCTATACATATATAAGACTATTGAGGTATTGACTATTCAGGAACTTATAGCCTGTCTTAATGATAAGCAAAAAAACCCTCGAAAATTATAGCCATACTAACTGAAATTCAGTCTGCCCCTCAACTAGGAAAGGCAACGAAACTATAGAAGTAGATATAAAATTACTTTTGATACTACTGCTTCCTTTTTCGTTAAGAACAAGGCAATCAGATAAGATTTGATCGTTACGATGACAAGGCCTATCGGAGCAGGTGTTAGATAGCGGGAAAACGACACAGGATTTGCTACTGTACTACTGTAGTTACATAACACCACGCCTTGTTTCCGCTACGGGTTAGGCGGAGGTGTAGTTACCTATAGTACGTCTCATGTAATAGGAGGTGAGACTGTTGCCCTCAACCGGGCACAAATCCTGACTCCAGGTTCCAGGTTGCTTCTTGGAACTAACTCCTGTAGTTACTGGTAGAAATCATGTGCTCACAATAATAGTTATATATTAGACTTTTTTTTGTGTGACTGTTTGGTTGCGTCATCTCTGATATCTGCTAATTGGCATCATGGGTCTTGGCACTGTTAATAAAATCTATAAAGAAACTTGACCTACATAATGGATACTTTATGTTGTCTCTGTCCCTTGTTCCCGTATATTATCTGTCTCGAGTCATAAGGGGGTTAAAGGACACCCAAGTAAATCAGTAGTGGTCGCAAGCGCTGCTGCTGAGCATGAGGTTTTCTCAGTAGCAGCCCGGAGTCTGGATTTGTGCCCGGTTGATGGCAATAGGCTCGCTGCCTCTAACATTAAACTTAAACATATCTGGCGAAATGTGGGTGAACTGTAGATATTCCTCTGCTTTACCCTTCAGTAATTAGAGACGTGATGTAAAGATGTTATGAAACCACGAAGATTTTTTTTCAAGTTCTCTTTAAACTTTTCTATTCAAATAAAAACGAGCATAAAGGAAGAAACCACAATATGATCTCAACACAGAACTTCCTATTGATACTACTAGAATGGTAGCAAATACATTAGTACAAGCTACTGAGACAATAACGCTCAAGTTCATCAATAGACAAACAGCCGTGGACCATCTGATGGCATCTACTGTCATCGAGGTCACAGAGAAGGCTGTTCTTACATTTGTTGACATTTCCTATTAGCATCTTAGAACCTTAGAACCACAGCAGCGCAGTTAGCAAGTCAACATTTTTTTTCTATAGATGGAAATTTGGTAACGGCTATGGTACTATTATACAATTTGGGTGGTATTTCTTGGTCTGGTTTGTGGTAGTTCGCGTTTAGAAGATTTACATATTTTGAAGTTGATTAGGCAGCTTATGTGGAAGATTTTTGTGTACACAAAACATGTGTGATATTAAGGTCGTTTCTGTTAGCTGTACGTTTTGGTTGTTTCTATGGAGATTGGTTGGAAAATTTTCCAATGGTCGTTTATGTTTTACTTTGAACCTTTTTCACCAGATATGTATTCTAATATGCATTAATTGTTTCAAAATGTATATTATTTTCGAAATTCTCAAGCCTTCATTTTCCTCATTGTTGCCGAAAGATTTACTTTCGTAAACGAAATATATAAGAAAATCTAAATACAGAAAGTCTTCGTTATTTGTTTAGTTCACCATGTAACAATGTATTCTTTTAATTGCTTACCAACACCCAAGGAAGTGATATAGGTTATTCGCACCCGAGACCTGACAGGCACAGCCAACTTTAGGATACAGCCAGTTTATTTAATTGGCGCAATTACTGCGAGCCCTGGCATAGCGACAATTATGTCACCTCGCGTGACGTCATCACAATTAAAGGGCGCCATTATTATAATTTGGACTTCCTTAACACCGGCATGGAATAGATAAAGTTGGAAGGGATATTCTGTAAAGTGGACAAACGAGACTTCACGAGAACTTCGCAATAGTGTGTGTAATTTGTGACTACAGTCGTTTGTTGAAAGCCTAAGTTTTATCTTGAATTGTCTGTCTGTCTACTTTTTATTTATGACTAGAACAGGGAAAGTGGTTTCGTTAAAACAAAGTCAGATCCTGACTTGATCTCCATTCAAAGGTCCTTTTGGGGTTACGAATTAAGCTCCATAGCATAACTTGTTAACATCGTCTTGGTCTTCGTTTTAAAATCATTTGAGCTGAAACTGGGATCGGAAACGTAGCTCCGGTATTCTCTGCACCAATCATTACATTTTGTATGTTGATATAAGTAAGCCTTCTGCTTATTCCCATGAAGTGTCACAGTTCTATTCATACGCTCGTAAAATGCAGAGCTCACAACCACAATGTTATAGTCACTGACGCTGGCCGCTATGCATTGTGTGGGAATACCCGTTAGTACTTGTACCTAATTAATTTGATGATCATTGATATTATTATATAGGTAACCGTTTTTGTATTTGAATGGCGATGACTTACATTGTTGTTTGTCATTGCATGTCTAGGTTTTTTATTTGTAAGCTTGTGAGGCGCTTCGCGATCAAATACTTGCTTCGTGGCTCTAATCAAATACAATTGCATTGTCTTTGGGACAAATAAGGCTAAGCTAACTGTTCAATTGTTTATTATAGTTTGACCGATACCGCTCTGGAACGCGCGGGCCGCTGCTGTGAGCGTTTACGAACGAGCGGCTTGCACTCCCCGTCTCGCCGCGCACACGATATCGCATTATCGATCAAACTATAGCAGACATCGATACCTACATATGAAAGGATAGGTAGTAAATGGTAAGATGATGGCTCGGCTGGCAAAGGAGATAAATATAGTATCAATTCGACAACCCCAAGGGACCAGGGCAGGCAAGAAGAGAAAGACTTCAATAGGCTTCATAAAGCATCTAAAAAAACCATTGTTTGTTTTGTAATATACAGGTTGTCAGGGACATCGACGCGAAAACTGTTACCATGGATCAGTACATGATTCTGAAATTTCATTCAATTTTCTGACAGTCGGTTATTACAAAAAAAAAAACAGCTGATTTTTTTAAAATAACCGACGAAAAATTTCAACGCACGGGGGTTCAGAAGCATGTACTGATCCATGGTAACAGTTTTCGCGTCGATGTCCCTGCTACCCTGTATAGGCGTCTTCAGAATATCGTAGATCCAGATAATAAATGCTGGTTCTGGTTGGTTTGGCTGGTTAATGGCTGAATAATTTTGAATGGAAAAAAAAAACTCACAAACAAACAAATCAATTTATCTTCCCCCAGCTTTAAGATCTTCGGCAAAAACTTAACTGCTAAGCGGTTTTGACCCTAATTAGCCAATAGAGACAGTATGTCACTTGGATAGCCTTCGAGAGAGGCCGTGGGAGCAGGCGCCTGCGCATGGGAATCGCCTGAAACCGATTGTTTTTGCTCCAAACTTAGATTTGGTACAAGAAACACTAGTATTACTCGTATTATTTGATTTGGACGGTAAAGTTGTTAAATTTGGTTCATAAACTTATTTTTGACTAGGTTTTTTTTTTGCTATTGTTGAATTTCGTATCTAGTTAGTAATTCATATTTGGTACATAAGTGCCGATTTATTTTGTTCGTTAGAGAAGTCAAGAATTAATTAAATCATTTTGAAAGTCAATACTATATTGTGCAATGTTTTCTTCAAGTTCCCACCAGAAATTCAACCAACCTTACGATGCCGTAGCCACCAGATACGTATTTTATATGTGGGTTCTTTAAGCTACCTGCGACATATACTTTACTCGATGTAAAACCGTAATATCAGAGGCACCTAATAAAAAATTAATAAAATCCTCCTTCGTATTCACTGTAAACAATTTGGTGACGATTCGATCAGTTAGGAGCTCCTTTATGATACCACATTGTTAATAAACATAAATGAATTGAAATTGGCTTTAATGCTTTACGTCGTCTTAAATAGGCGTAAAACTTATGAAGATCTTAGAATTAAGAATGTTGGATAACCCGTGCAGAATGTAAGTAGGTACAACGAGAAAGTTAGCCGAACCTTTTTTTTTTTTTTGAAGGTGGTTAATTATCAAATAACTAAATAACTTCTCCCGCTCTGGGCGGAGCGGGAGGGTGTGTCAGACGTTTACTGACTAAAACCCACCCGTGTTCCTTCCGTTGCCTGTGTGCCGGGGCCGCGATATCCCTTTCGGACAAACTCGCAACCCTGGCAGCCATTGGCCCTTACGGATCCCGTCAGTTGGTGCTGACATCTCTTTGAGGCGCGCGTAGAACACAACGCGCCGTCGACCCGAGCCTGGTCCTAATCGGACGGCGAGTTACCCATTGCTTACCGTCCGCAAGCCCGCGTCTACGGTGGCCGGAAGTCGGCTAGCGACTCCCGACGCACGGGGCGTCTCCTGCGGCGACTAGGGGCGCGAGGGCGCGAATCTTGCCTCTCCCTCGCGCGCTCCGCCTCCTCCTTCGCGAGCATTACTGCTTCGCAGAAGGAAGTGACGGCCTCCCATGCACTCTCACTCCGGACTATGGCCTGAACCAAGGCCGGACGCGAGAGATCGCCGCCGCCGATCGCCTCCGTGAGGACACGGATGGCGCGGTGCTCCGCCCAAGCCGAGCAGACCTCCACCGTATGCTCGACCGTGTCCACCGGGCGATCCACACAGTGGTGACACCCGGGCGTTTTCTCCCGCCTTATGCGGAACAGGAACCTCCCGAAACAACCGTGTCCGGTGAGGACCTGCGTCAGGCGGAAGGTGAGGACGCCGTGGCGCCTCTCTAGCCACTCCTCAAATAGGGGACTTATCGCCACAATTGTGGTGTGCCCAGCGGTGGGTTGCGACAATCGCACTCTCCATGCCGCCATGAGATCCCGCCGGAGCTCCGTCCGCTGTGCCGTGATTTCTCGTGGCAGCGGAGTTACGCCCTTGTTTCGTCTGCTCGCGCAACTCCCACATGTGCGCGAGGACTTTTGCCTCCAGATCCCATGGCGGTAGTCCGGCAAGAAGGCTCGCCGCCTCACGGGAGACCGTGCGGTATCCTCGGACCAGCCTAATGGCCATGACCCTTTGGGACGCGTTCAATCGCTGGGCCGGTCGCAGCCTTAGCCAGCCAGCCAAACCTGGATTTACAAAAAGGTATTGAAAAATTGTCTACACTATGCTCTAAAAAAAAAAACACATGATGATAACTTTTGTAGTTTTTTATTTTAGTTTGAATAATATGTTATTTATTTATTAATAGGTTAGCATACAATAGGGATTGGGTTGACTGGGGAACAAAAAAAAAACTATTAAGTCAGTCAGATAATAAAAAAATATTAGACACGTATTTTTTGCTTTATCATATTAATATAAAATGGTTTAAATAAAACGCATTAAAGTTGGGGAGTGGGGGCTCGCTACGTCACAAGTCAGTATACAATCTACCGGAGAGTGACGTCATGCCACATTTTAACGCATTGCCTACTCAGTGTATTGCCGTAATCTTTTGCCAATATTTTTTAATAAAATAAAAGTACACGGTACATTTATAAGTGCAACAATTACTTACAGGCTAACACCACATGCACTATATATACTCGTATATATTTAGATTTTACATTTTGATTACTGCAATTAATTAAGAAGTATGGCTGATTAAAAATAATGTAAAAACAAAGCATACATCTAGCAATATAACACACAAATCAAAAATCTAATTAAATTAATTTAAAATAGAGAAAAAAACTTATTATAATGTAGATTTGTAATAGAGTGGCAGATGAATAAATAAAATTAACTAAGATAAATATTTGGTTTACATTAGATAATAAAATTAAAAGTTAATTACAATTAAAATTAAATAACGTTATATCTTATATATAAAATTCTCGTGTAACAATGTCAGTTACCATACTCCTCCAAAACGGCTTGACCGATTTTTATGAAATTTTAGATGCATATTCAGTAGGTCTGAGAATCGCCTACTATCTATTTTTCATACCCCTAAGGTAGGTAGGTAGGTAGGTGTAGGTAGGGTAAGTAGGTAGGTACGTATGTAGATACGTTGGTATGTAGGTAGGTATGTAGGTATGTAGATACGTAGATATGTAGGTAGGTAGGTAGGGTAGGTAGGTAGGGTAGGTAGGTAAGTGGGTAGAGTAGGGTAGGTAGGGTAGGTAGGTAGGTGCGCCGTAGATAAGTACATAGTGCTACCCGTGCGAAGCCGGGGTGGGCAGCTAGGAAGTATGTAAATGAATAAATATAAGTACAAGGTTTTTATTATAACCAGTTTTATACATATTTGCACCTGCACTCCCGCACTCAAACGCTCTCTCTTGCGCCATACAGCACACCATAGCAGCTGCAGCTGTGTCTGCCTACTAAAGCTGGACTAACTAATCAAATTAGATTCTACGTGGCAGTTATTTAAAAATATTAAGTATTTAAATTTAATAGAAGGTAAGTCATTTATCAATATTTGGCGGTAAAAGAAATATCAAGGAAATCTTTCAATTATCCGGCTTTCAATTTTCAAGAACATGAAGCTCCTACCAAATAATTGTTAAATCATTTGCTTAGCAATAACGTTCACTAATATTAATAACAGTTATCCGTATCGATGGGCTCGTTATCAGGTACAGGTAGCGCCACTGTGACCATGAACTAACTGCCTAACGTTATAACTAAATGCCTATCATTCGCCAGATAACTGTCAATCGATAGCTATATTTACTTTGCAAGAAATACACCGAAATGCTTCTTCAGTAATTTATTTATTTCGCGATTATTATTAATATGTGGCAAACGATCGCAATCGCCATGATATTTATTATTTTTACCATTCTGTGGATGAAACTCAAATACTTATCATAAACTATTTTTCAGTAAGCAATAGATTAGGTATATTCGACAAAATAATCTTATCAACACTATTGAAACGGCTACTGTGAACTAGCGGCTAGATACACACGGCTACACATCAAGCTATACATATCCAGTTTATGCTGATCTCGCATTGTATAGGATTTCCGTACAATGCGAGATCAGCTTTTACTGGAAATGTATAGCTTGATGTGTAGCCGTGTGTACCACTATTTTTTTTTTATTTGTAACATTTTTCCTCTCACTTGCCTACAATCTGTGCGAGGAACATATACTCACCTACGGCGAGAATCTGTGGGAGTGATTTCGTTTTAAGGGACGAAAGTGTGTAACAGGAAGCCGGGGAAGTGCGCGCTATTTGATTCGAGCAATGAGCGCGCGCGGTGTTAGAGTTGGCCGTCAGATGGAACCAACCCATTTTCCGAGAGGTTGTAAACAGGATGATGGTGATTATGATGAATATTTTTAATATCATATATATGTCAGCCAAGATGTCAGATGTTACACATCATATGCGACTACTGTAAAACTCACTCGTTTTATTTAAAAAATTGTTGGGAACATTGAAAACTTTGTTTAGATGAAGTCTGATCTGAAATGCCTGAACTGAAATATGGAACTGACATAGACATAACATCACTGGTACCTAAAGTACACTCACTTTTCCCCATTTATGTTTAAGTCCCAGGAAAGCCACAGAGCCTATTGCCAACAACCGGGTACAGACTCCGGGCTGTTACTGAGAAATTCTAGATGGAAATATACAATTACACTTTGCCCGACCCGGCAATCAAACCCAGGACCTTATGTTCAGCAGTACTTAGAGTTTGCGACCACTAGTCCATCGAGGCAAAATGGAACTGTTCAGCATTAGTCCATCCAACTTTTATACGCACACATTTGACGCTTCCACCATTTACAATTCCATGCTCAAACAAAAATCAAAAACATACAATTTAAAGAATATCATTTCAAATTAGTCTTTAAGCGGGCTGCACATTCAAAACGTGTCCACACAACAATTATTGATATCCACTTTACGACCAACGTAAAGTGTGCAGGTCGCATTAGGTACCAGCGACTGACGAAGGGTCAATGTGCTCCGTATTTAAACCTTTTAGTGTCAAATTAGGATTTTGTTTATTATTATTAGTTTAGTTTTAGTACTGCTTTTATATTTAATGCCAGCCAATGATCTTAGAATGGATTTTTCGTTCACAGCTAAGAATAGTCTACCCTCTGTTAGGCTGCGCCCACTGGAGCGACGGAGGGAGGAGAGGAGCGGAGCTGTGCTAATATTAAGAGCGTTTATTCTGAAAGTAGGCAACGTCACAAATTGCTGTCAAATATTTCGCTGTTTTGATTAATTTGGCAATATTACTTTATGGAAATGTGGCTAACTGCTACGTTCACGTTTGCTTCGTTTATGGCATAAATGTTCAGGGACAATATGTACGTTAAGCACAGTAATTCTGTCTCATATAATTGTGTCTTTGGTCTAATTTTGATCCCTACTTGGAACTTGAAAGGCGGTACCAATTGAAGTCGCGAATTGACGCTAAGTATGTACTTTTGGGCAATAAAATGTTAAGTTTAAAAGTCAATGTAATTGCTACCTTAAACCACTGAAGTTATTGGTCAACAGAATGCAAGTGGATTACTTAAAAGTTAACTAGCTAATAGGGATGATGCCTGGGTAAAAAAATGAAATTTTAATAAGTCTGACAGTCAGATATTAAAAAAATATTAGACATGTATTTTTTGCTTTATCAGATTAATACAAAATTACTTAGATAAAACGCATTTTAAGTTGGGGAGTTGGGGTCGCCATGTTACTAGTATGTATAAAATCTACATACTCGTGACGTCATGGCACATTTTACCTCAATGTATCGCCGTAATCTTTAGATTACGTAAAAAAATAAAAAATACGTGTCCAATATTATTTAATAATCTCAAAGACGGACTAAAAAAATTTTTTATCATCATCCCTATTAGCATTTTGTTACGTAATTCCATCTGTTGTATGTGACTGAGGTTTTGGATTCAGATGGTAGAGAGACAAAAAAAAGAATGCTTAAATTATTATTTCGTGGTAAAAGACTGGACAGTCAGTATTACTGTCTATGGAAGCGAGACTGGCAGGAAGGTAGTTACTAAATCATTAAAAATTATGCAGGCAAACGTACCATCAGAAAAAAATCGCAAAAGCTTGCTTAAAGTAGAAGTGAAAAACAAAAACCCTCAAAGCAATGGCTTCTTTTGAAACAAAGAATTAAATAAGTACATACTCGTAAATTACAATACAGCAATTTAAATGTCAAAATAATGATTCATATTAAGAATATGGGTGCGCAAAAGGTAAATCAAATAATAGCACAAAGACATAAGGTCACAGCTGAAAGATGACCATGAAACATTTCAGCAAATGTTCAAACAAAGAAATTTTAATTATCCATTGAGCCTACCACAAATTTACGCACGTCTATTGTATTGTAAAAGAAAGAATACCAATGTGTACAGTACACGTAGTACAACAGAATTGCGAATAAGTAACGCAGTTGATTAATGGAAAACCAATATGTCAATATGTTCGTTTACGAAAAGATATAATACAATGCCGGCCATGCGCATGTGATCGCGTATTCTTCTGAATATACATGATTTTTTTTCGAAAATTACCGTTTTTTATGGATTTTTTTTTGGGATAAAATGTCCTTTCGCTTTTTTTTCATAGTCGACAAATAAAATAAAAAAAGTTAGTTAATCCGATAAAATGACTCGTAAGGTTTTATAAATAATAAACAGAATCCAAATCGAACCAATAACATCAGAGAGATGGCAAACGTCAGACAAAAAAAAAAAAAAAGAATATTATTAAAGGCAGACACCTTTTAAACTTAATTTTTCATGAATATTCTGAAAAATACGGGCGGTCACATGCCCGTGGGCGATGTTGTATATGGCTTGCTTTGTGAAATGAAAGAAAGAAGAAGTGAATATGGAAGCAAATGTCAGTCGAAGCCAGAAGCCTAAAAATTGGTCGTAGTTTGGAAAACTTCCAAGATTATGCAAGATGTAGTTGGAAAGTCAAAAGGTAGTCGAATCGCTGCGTATATCAAAGACAGCTCCATATGGGTTGAAAGCTGACCCCGTCATAATCATCCTTTTGCCCTTATCTCAATTTATAATGCGTCGGCACAGCAAGGAGGATATCGTAAGGATGAGACCAAAGAAGTATGGATGGAATGTATGAAAGATGATGTGGATATAAAGGAGACACCTCATGCGTCACCACTACCACCTTTGTAACCATATCTCTACGGCCGCAAAGTATATACGGCTATCTACAAAATCATAATTTTACAGGAGAGTGTTTTGATCGCGAAACTGTGATAATTAATAGAAGAACAAAGCTATTTTCTTCTATTTTACACCATTTAGTTAATAGGGCATGACTAAGGAAATGGATAAGGCTGTATTGTAATGTTTTTGAAGTGAAAACTTCTTTAGGCGCGTTGAGCACTTTTTGGGTGAACAGAAATCATGGAACTCGCATCATCGTCACCGAACGCTTTTCATGAGCTATATGTAGTATACATGTATATATAAATAGATAATAATAATTCGAAAATAGCTCGACGATACAATTCACAAGTTACTTAGTTTTTACTTGTATCGGCAGTCCCCAAAGACTGCCCCGTATTTTTTTTTTTTGAAATATAGTAGATGTCTACATCTATCTCGTAGAAAAAAGTAAACGAAATGATTCAACTGCCATATATCCTCTTCTACGCGGGACATGCTAATTGCTTAAGCTTATTTATTTTTTTATATTAAGACAGTTATTACTATTCTTTTGTATTTTACATTGTTTATTGCTATAGTAAATAAAACTATGTAATAATTTTCCTTATTAACCGTTATGTGTAACGCCAACGTGGCTTATTATGTTGTACAACGGCGATGTGACTAATATCTTTGTTTCCAACAGGTGAACGCGCCGATTGTCCGTCGTATAGACTAATGGGATAATATGCCCGTGTGTACTTCGTCACTTTGTGAAAAATATGTCTTTATATACGTGACTTAATATTAGTAAAATTGAGAACAAACTGAAAAAAAAATCCTATGACAAAACAAAGAATTCTGAGTCGAATTATGTACAAAAGTGAATTTCGTAAAAAGTGCAGTTGACTCTTTATACTTTGCTACTGTCGATCTAACCTTCCTCAAGGGGTGGGTCGTTACGTGATTTTCGCGAAACGTAACGTAACTAGTGACTTCGAAGGCGTCACCTGTTTTGAAAACTAGCGATTTTAGTAACTGGTAATTATTTTCAAATTCTATTTATTCGGTGATTCAATATGGTGATTATATCGAAGTGTTACAGTTATTTGCGAAACGAAAATATAGATGATTACCTACGTAATACGTTGTATCACAAGCTTTAAGTTTTTGGAACGAATAAGTTTTTGTAACTACATTATGCAGTTACATCAATAACATAAATAAACTTTCCTTCATACTTTATTCAGGCTTAGGACGGTTATTTTGTAAGTAGTTACATTTTTGATGCAGTATCGAAATTGTAACTATGTACTCACAAAATAACGTGTTTACAGTTTGACTCGAAACAAGCTATTCGGCTACATGCCCCGTAGCCAGTTATGGTAACTAGTAACGTGAAATAACGTCCATACCTTCCTCTACTTTTAATGACCATCAACATTACTTACTACATGTTTCTCATTTGCTTATTTTATTTTGCGTACTTTGTCATGCTTAATGACCTATTCAAGAAAATTAAAACTCAAAGGAAAGCTTGTTCATATCTATAGATCTGCTTTTCGGACAGCAAAGATAAAAATACATACCAGTAACTAGTCACTGACACGGATGTGCTAAAATTAGAATAGTCAACTCACTATATATTACTAGCTATAAGTCGTGTAGAGAACACGAAGAGAAAGGAAGCTGTTGCTTTTATTGTTCACTCATATAGTTGTAATTTCAAATAGTTTAATTATAACTTGAAGACATGCAACTAATTAACATCCAACAACTTTTCGTTCCATTGCGTATTATCTATAGCAACTTCACGAGAATGAACCACTTGTGTTGCAAAAATCGCGCAATGGTTGATGCATATTGCGAAACGATCGTAATTGTAACTTTGCGTGCAAGTCTCATACTACAAACTGATTACAAAGAATATTATTTGCAGCATATTAGAAGTTTAGAAGACAATTCATCTGAAGCCGGAATAAAACTTTATGCCTCTAGCACAGTGCACTGTAGGAATTACATTTAATTCATTGCGAAAGCGAGACGGAAGCATATAGCGAAACTCTTCGGAGCATCCTCTCCAGTAACTGGTCTGAAGTTTCATTTCGTAAATCGATTTAAACTGTACTTTCACACACTTATTCTCTCATCTAATCTAAAACTTATTGACTTGACTTTTAACGACATTCAGACACACCTTAAGGAGCTTTATAGGAAATTAGTTTAATCTAACTTTAGTATTTCTTACACCGTTTTCACACACAGTTTCTTTAACATGGTGTTCACTTAAAATAGCTGTCGATGCAATAATTTTTTATTCGTCAAAATACCTAATTGTACAAATCAATCAAAAGACGACTCTTGGCTAATGATAATAATGATGATTTTTGTATTTACTTAGCCGTTGTTTTAATTTTTAAGGAAAATTTAAGAATATGTAATTTTAAAAAGTTTGCGAGTCCAAAAACAAACGTTTTCAAGGATTCCGTCGTTTCCCATGATTACTATACCGGGTACTATGGTAATATTAAACAAAAACACGCTGGTGCCATAACGAGGAGTTTAAAATAATTTGTGCAAAATTCGCACCTCATCGCCAATGCGGTAGAACCACATGAACAGGAAATGCAGAATGTCCGCTTTATCATAGTTCATGGTAGTACCTGGTAGACCGAGCTCTGCTCGGGAGAAAATAGAGAATGTTCATTTAATAGTATAGGATAGTTCATACTAATTCCATGTATAGTACATACTAATTCCATGCTGGCATGTCATTATCCTAAAGTAGCCATCTTGTTCTAAACTTTGGGCGACCGAGCTCTGCTCGGTGAAAATACGAATACGAATTTTCCCAGGTAAGCCCTCTATATTGTAACTTTCATCTAAATCGTTAGAGCCGTTTTTGAGAATGTGATTATAAATATATATACAAATATTGCTCATTTAATAGTACTAGTGGTCGCCCAGAGGTCGAAATTCGACCATAATTCATATAAATGTCAGGATTCTAAGGTAGCCATCTTGTGTCAAACGCTGTCAAACGCATGGGTAGTGTGTGTAATGTTTTTTTTTTATTAATTTAATTTATTTTTAATGTATATTATATAAAATTATTAGCTTTCTGCACTCCTTCTCCATATTTTTATTTTTATTTTTTCTTAATAACTATAATATTTTTGAATCTCGGGAATCCTGTGGTCGTAGCTACTTTTTTTTTTATGTTAAATCAAGCTTTTCTGTTCCTTCTGTTTCACTTATTTAGTGATGAAACAAACCATGGTGATTGTTTTTATGGGAGTCGGGTAAGGATTCTTGTTACTGGCACGCGATTATTTTTAAGTTAAATATCGATATCCGAGAAATGTCGAATACTGCGTACTTACTTATTTCTTTTCACTGAGTCACTTCAATGTCTTCACCTTCCTTCGTTATCATCTGGTGTCATCTTATCTATTCATACATTTTTAATTATAATTCTGTATTGAATTTATAACAATGATACCGATATTTTTTTGTTTATGTTATAGTTATTGGAATTAAGTTCTTTAACGCGGCTTGGGGTAGGAGTTGACTGGTGAAAATGGCCACGTAAGGAAAAAGCGTTACGCCCGAAGAAGTCAGTTTCAAGGTCTCAGTTTTCAAGTGATAAAAGTTTTTTGTTTTTTAATAAACAATATTCAGTGAAACGAACTCCGTTCCAACCGGGTGTCCCACGACGCCTTCCGAGTTTTTGATTATATTTTATTTTTATGAATTTTTTGTTGTCATCGCATAATTAATGCTGTACTTACTCATTCTTATTCCATTCTTGACAATATTGCCTTTTAATTGTGAGCTGTTTTAGTGGATATTTTTAATAAATTTGCAAGACTTTTAAAAGTCATAGTCACAAATTCACAATACAAATGACATGAGAATATACATTGTATAATCATTCATACCAAAAATGACCTCAAATTTAATGACAGTTAATCCGCGATGTCTATAGGTACAACTAACAACTTTTTCAGTAACTGCTACAAATCCTATCGTTTTTGCTAGACCGACAACAGTCCCTCCCACCGTACCTTCGGTATGCAACGGATATGCTCCGTAGAAGGAGGTACACGTATTATCACCTCTACAGCCAAGAGTACCATGTCAAAGCATTCCAAAGACACTGTATAACGAGAATTCTGTGAGATCTTCTATAGATGGATTTAAAAGGAAAATCCTTTTTTATCAAGTAATGGAGTGAGGTAATCGCATACGAGCTTTCAAGTTAATATGGAAGATATAAAGAGAACAGCTGTTTTATTTGCGAGTTTTTAAATTAGTGAAGAGATAATACTGTTGATGAACAAATCTGGAAAACAGAATGCATTTCTAAAACAACTCAAATACGGAAGCGGGTAATTTTTTTTTCGGTCTGTTTATTTATTTAATAGGTATTTTAATAACACAAATGTGCAGAGTTTGGGTAATGCAGAAACATGCAGGGGTGGGTACAATTACGAAAATATAAAAATCATATTGGTATACTTATTACAAACTATATGATATATTAAATAACTATATTTAAAAAAATATATAAACCTAATTGTATGTAAATATAAGCACAAATAAATACACAAATAAGACAAACAATGGAAAAACATTAGCGTTATAATGGTACTGCCAGCTTCTTACGAATGTGCTCGCGAACTTTAACTTTAACGCATATAATATTATATTAGTGTATGTGATTTAACCTTATCAGAAATTTCCAAATTAGAACTTAATTCATGTATAAACATATTTTTTTGACCTAAACGTAAACAAAAACATAACACAAGACTTCATGTTCTGAGCAACTCAACAAAATAGTAACTTCGTCTCCTAGACACCACTCTCACTTCAAAACGGCCGAAGTAACAAATATAAACTAAAACAAAACGACACACCCCTCCAGAACGACAAACGTTCTTACTAAAACAATTTGGCACGACACTATTAAAAAAAAAAACATCCATACATTTTGTTCGACCAGATCACGTATGGCATGTCATTGCACCACAGATGCCAGCACAGGCAGGACGTGAATCAGGAGGAAATCCGCCATCTCCTACCCATGAATATTCGATCAGCCATTGTTACAAAGTATTCGCAATGTCCAAATCTGGACAATGATTTCTCGATATAAGATGTAATCGATGTTGTTATATTGTTATCAATAATTCTTGATTTGTGGCGGGAGAGTTTTCAGAAGTAACTTTGTAGAGAGATGCTTTAAATTGTACCGGCTCTTGACTAATAAATGAAGAAAGTAAGTAGACCATGATTGAGTACCTAACTACACATTTAGGTTTTCAGAAGTCTCAACATGCCAAAGGTCATGTTTGGCCATATGAAGATACTAAAATAGATTTGTTTTAATTCCTTTTCGTTTCGTCAACATAGCGATGGCGTTAAGAACTAGAAGGTAATGGCATCGGTCTGCAGGTCAACCAATGACCGTATTTTGGTTGTTGTTAGGAAGCCCATATTCAGGAACTGAACGCAGCCAAAATTATAAGTTCGTTCAACCATATCTTTGAATCATATCGGCATCACCGCGGTATCGATAGTCCACAAAATTTTATCATTCTGAGATCGGATTATCGTGATCGATTCTCTGACACATTATAAGACTGATATCGAATTGGTACCGTCTGTCTGAGATTATATGCAAAAATGTGTCATCTAAAGTCACCAGTATAACTTGACTGATTACTGTCACTCTATCTACAAAGGGTGCTATAAATTGTTGTCCCCTTTTAGTTTGATTCTGTGCCTCTCCGCGTCCTTAGATACACTGGTCTTTATTCTTTATGATTAGTCATATTTTTAGGCTGGATTGTGTCTACGTGTAGTTCTGTAATCAGGTGAAAGTCTAGAAAACTTTTTATCTATATTAACAGTCAATGACCGTCTGAAGAAGTGTTTACTATAATTTGTTTATCATTTGCTGTAGGTACTTGTAGATCTTCGATAAAAAAACTTAGATTTATATTTAGTTGCTTAGCGCTATGTTGTCACAGTGAATTGGATAATTTTATACACGTTACAAAGTGTAAATTCTTATCAATCAAGACAGCTACTAGGTACTTAATTTTAGGATATGAGTGCGTTAACCCCGCCGTCTTGCCATGGCGTAGAAAAGACGGTAAATTTAGGTTTTGGGTTGTTTCTTCAATTAATGGATTGTTGGACTGTATAAAGGATGGTATGGCTAGAAAGGGGGTGACTGCCGAGATGACGAGTAATAGAAGTATGGAAGAACACGACATGTTGCGCTGACCACACATCAATTGGGGTAAGCGCAGGAGAATGATGGTATCGGAATTCTGATATCCTCATTACCTTATTGAAGTGAAAACTTCTTTAGCATCGTTGTGATTTGAAAGTCGATGAAACGAAAAAGCGACAGTAAAAAGAGACAGACACATAAATTCATAAGATTTAACCTGGGAGAAAATGAGATAGGAAGCATTATACAGTGTTTCTTATATTCGTGGTTCTCTTTGCGCTCTACTTTGTCCCCTCCACTGGTGTTTACCAAGGCATAGTGGGAGTTTGCTTGGGCCTCAGCGTTGTACGTTTGTTAATACGTGTTTGTGCGCGCATGCGTAGTACAAAACTTGAGAAAAGGCATCACAACAACCGTGGTGAAATTTTTGAAGGTTTCACATCTACCACGTGTGAATTGCACACATGTTTTCTTTTGTCTAAGCAACCCATTAGAAATAATTTTAGGGATTTTTAAACATCCTTCAGAAGTCATTATAGACGACAAGAAGAAGCTTTTCCGCTCCACAAAAATTCTCAATGGGCGCAAAAAATTCCACATCATCCGTCTTTTACGTAACCATAGTGACAGATGATGCTGATGACAGACAGTCTCGCTACCCGGTTATCTTCAAATAACCTCATTTAGTTCGACAACTCATTTCACGTGTTGAACTACAAGATGGATGGACTGATAACAATAGGATTTCAGGCCAGACTTAAGAATAATAATGAAAATTAAAAGTAGAACTTACTATCTGAGTCTAGTTAATGTGAAATATTGCGAAATCTAATGGTTATTTTACATAAGCCGATAAGTCTTGTTGATATTAAGAACACACCTTCTGAAGATATTTCGATACAAACGTTTGGAAAAACCATATCGACAACCAGAAAATGGATGACTGCGACGCGACTTATCGAATTTTGCAAGTGGATTAAATGACTTGTGTAAATGATGCTTCAATACTCGCTAAGTCAGTATTGGCCATTGGCATATCTCTATCCTCTATCAAACAGCTCATATAGCAACAGTTGACGGTAAATATTCCTTTAAGTTAGGACCTAAAATCTGCGATCACCCGCTACCCTCAACTTCCACAGCTGCAGCTACTAGTATTGGAGAAATATATTCCTCTGAGGATGATTTTGATTTTGAATCATCTATCTAATCTATCCCACAAGATGGACCTCTGACCTTGTGAAGGCCGCAGGAATCCGCTGGATGCGGGAAGCTCATGAATCGGTCGAAGTGGCGGTGCTTGGGGGAGGCCTATGTCCAGCAGTGGACGTCTTTCGGCTAAAATGATGATCTAATCTATTAATAGAAGGTACGAGTACTTCCCTAAAAAATCATTTAAGTTATTTTTGTGAATATTATTGATCTTCTAAGCCTTTTTTTAGATCCTAATTTAAGCCCGTTTTAGCTTCGGAAGTAGAAAAGTAAATTGTCAACACTGTTTTGACTAGCCCTTCAAAAGTCCTTTCTGTCTGGTCTAAGAAGGGTTGAAAATTATTATTGCATCAAGAATTCAATTAAGTTTTTCTCTAAAATAAGTGAATTTCAAGGGCTAATTCGTTTGCTAACCCTAAACCTTACGTGTGTGCAATTCAGAAGTAAAACCTTTTAAAGGTATGAGATGACACAAAGGGTCAACAAACACCTAAAATGTAATACGTAAAACAAGTTGTGTTGTCATTTCCATCACGTTTTCGTTGCAAAAATTAGTTTAGCGTCCGGAAACGAATTTTTTTCTCTCACTCTTTTCAACATAGTGATGCAGCCGACGCATACAGCTACTGTTTTGATTCATGAATTAAAAATATCACATAGGTATATACGCGGCAACGCCGACGGCCGGGCGTTGCCAAAATCGTTCCAGGAAAAAATATTCTTACGACAACGCCTATAAAATCCGTGTTTTGTCGGCTGTTTCTCTAAGTTTAAATATCCTTTTGTCTAACGCTATTTTGGTGCTTCTTACGTAATGTTTCTTTTCGAGTCAGCACTGGGATAGTCACGAGGCCATCAAATATCTAAACGCAGTTTTGGCTGAATCGAAATCTGGCATTGCACAATCTGGTCAGTTATTGACGTGACATGAAAAAAAAATGTCCTCGTCTTGTCTGAATATGAAATATCTATAGTTACATTGTCTGTCTTACTCGGTTTCTATAAATAAAAACGAATCGTTAAACTTACCAATGGTAGGTTTATTGCCACACTGGGCATATAAATAGATTAGTAAGCTAATTTTACCTGTGTCAGCTAATTCCTTATGGGACTACTATGCGAAGCTATGAGTGAGGTCTTTGCTTCATTATTGGTAAAGATCCAAGAGTCTTAATTTTAACCAATAACGATAAATTATAGGAATCGCCCATAAATGACTTTCGCGAAGCGTCAAAAAGAAGTGTAATAATAAATAGCTTTCGGGTTTAACGCCCTGAAGACGCTGGTCTGTAGGGCGTGCGTGACCCATGCATGCGGATACGACGCGACGGCTGCCAAACGATCATCAGACTTATACTAGAGCAATGTATGCAGCACATTGATGTATAGGCTGAATAGACGGAGACAATTCTATGAATAGTCTGCCCTATCAGGAATAAGGGGTTCTTCAATCAGATTGTAACTGTCAAGTGGCGTACCTGTCATTCTTATTATTTGTCATTGGAATATTCCCCTTTTTGACAGAGGGATTGGTGGTCTCAGTAGATCGATAGTAGGATATGCTTTATTGTACACCAAAAATGTTACCAAGCTCATATTAACATTCAAGGTTGTGGGTTCAAATCAGGGCAAGTACCAATGTGACTTTTTCAATTCATAAACGTGTTTTCTGAGTTTATCTTGGACATTACTGACATCGGTGAAGAAAAACATAGAGGAAACCTGGACTTGTAGTTAATATAAGTCTGAAATCGCCAACCCGTCTTGAGCACGCGTGGTGATCAATGCTCGTGCCTTCTCTGTATGAGAGAGGCCTGTGCCTTGCAGTGGGACATTAATAAGCTGGAACTATATTCAACGTAACCGTTAATATTCAGGGTACTTCGGCGGTCTAACCGCTTATAGCGATATCTACTAGACAACCTTTAGATGGACAGGGTGACAATAAGTTAGGTAGGGGGGTACCTAGTTCGTGGTGTTGGTACTTCTTCTTCTTCTTTTCGTGTGGTTAGTGACTAACCTGGTGTCAAAGTTTTAAAGCCGCTCTCTGAATTGGCTTCACATGCCGTCGAGAAATATCTCTCAGACATGCGGTTTTCGGCTTGCGTGGTGTACTGCGAGTAACATACAGAATAAATACATACCGATGTATGTTTGTATGTTCCAGTACCTATGTTGTTGAAGCAAGAAGACGTTATTGGGATCTTACTTTTTGTGTGGGAAATTATCAAATAACTTCTCCCGCTCTGGGCAGAGTGTCAGACTTTTACTGACTAAAACCCACCTGTGTTCTTTCCGTTGCCTGTGTGCCGGGGCCGCGATATCCCTTTCGGAAAAACTCGCAACCCTGGCAGGTACGGAAAATACCTGAGTTGCCGATTCTTTGGCAAAACCATCAGATCCGAGCAGGAAATGTATCATCCTTTTGCATCTTGCGAATTCACATGTAGTTACATGGAAGATTGTTTGAATATCAGCTGACACAGGTAATGCGTGGTCGCAAAATAAAAGTATTTTCAATCAATCTGCCTAGTCTTTTACGGATGCAGCTAAATACCAATATTTTACATGATGGTGCGACTGCCTATCTGCCTCCAGTTTATTGGGTAACACGATACCCCTTGCTAAGACTGAAAATTTGGAAACTTTACAAATCTACAGGGCTGCAACCGTCAAAAGCATCAAAGATCTGACCAAATTAACTGTTGGTTAGGCAAATAGTTTTTAACGCCACGATAAAATGACAATACCACCAACAAAGTCTTATCTAAAAACTAAAATTTTGTGGCATATCCATTATCGAAATAAAAAGAACATTCCAGATTTAAATTTAGTATTTCCGCAAATTAGAACTAAATTGACGTCAAGCTAGTGTTGTGACAGTCAACAGCAAACCGCGATGCTTTCTGTTTGCCGACGATTTTCCGTGAACGATAAAACGGAATTGCATCAACAAGACGTTACATTCGATTCTGAGAACGATAGTGAATGCTCGATATAATTGCTGTTTTATCGATTCGCGATTTGATCATGCTTTGTGGAATTGCGATAGGTGTGTTGGTATTTCTATGTTGGTTTTCCTTCATTGGCGCCAGTTAAGTTGTTTGTTGTTGATGCACCTTTTAATATGAATGAATAGGACACGTGTATGCATATGCATACATATTCTATATCGAATGTGGTTGTATTATCTAATTTTAGTTTTCCTCATGATATTTTCCAGTAGTGATCAAATAAATAACACAAAGTAAAGCGCCTGACTGGATTTGAACCTAGGACCTACCAATAGTTACCGCTGCCGTTACTGGGCCCCCAGTGATCATGAAAGCACTGGCAAACGAAAATAGAGACTGAAAAAGTGCGGCAAATTTAAAAAAATGTCAGCATAGCAACCCCAAAATCAGTATGACATACTTACTTGGAATAAACTAATTTGATACTTTAGAATTATTTGTTTAAAATCATGTTACCTATTATGATCCAAATCAAGGAGAGGTTTCGTGACATTTCGAAACATCAGTTTACTTCGTCTGAATAAAAATACGACTTTAGGTATTATGCAGCAATTCGAATAAAAAAATCAACAATATTCTATAATCATTTTGGTTAATATTTACTACCATAATCAAAATCTGTATCTAAATCTTCCATGTGGAAAGATTCATTAGAGTCACTGTTTTGTCATTTTGAGTTAGTAAATGCTGTATCAAGATCACAACAAATCACCAACAACACTCCATTTTGTTTTGGTAAATTCAGGTTGACATTATATAGCATTGCCATATAAAAAATAAAATTCGAGTGTCTACTTTCATTTGTCAGGCTCTATTACCAAAGACTGCCTGAACGACGATAGTTGAAACAAATTAAACAATTGAGCTTTTCTTTTGTATGGCATTTTCTTTCGACCATCTCAAGGCCAGTAGCGATTAATTATCCGTTGGTATTTCATAGAAGAATCTGCGAACAGATATTCAATAGGAAGTTTCTTTGAATATTGATAGTCTTGAGAAGCCCTGGCTCGTTCGTAATCTATCCATTTATCACGCCTCAACTGACCAAAAAGTCTTGAGGGTATTTCGCGTAATTCGTGCAAATTCCATGACATTTCTAAATTTCAAATCAATTGTTTAATACCTTTGTTTTTTTTCTAATACCATTAATATACGTATAATCCTTCAATATTTTGTGGTTTACACCTCCCTTCTATAGATAACAATGAAATGGTTATGATATCAAAAATCGGAATGAGACGGTAATGAGAACGTATACGAAGGGCATGATTTTGAGATGTTATGTGAAGGCATAGAACTGCGAGGGTATTGAAGATAAACGGAACGCAATGATAAAACATACTGTTATAAATACAAAGATGCATTTTAATATTTAAAATTCAATGAACTTAATTGCTGCAATTTAATTAAACTACCTGCTAGTTATGTACTTAATGATCAAAACATAATATTGGCCATTACTCCTTGCCTTTCTAATAAATTAACGTGTCTATATTTATAAAATCTTTGGAAACATGAGATCAAAATCAAAAGTCCTTCTTAACAAAAACAAAAAATCACTATTAATTTAAACAAGAATAAAGTTATTTAAGAATTAAAAAAAAAAAAACTTCAGATTTTTTCATTTATCTCTCGTATTAGAAAATATTCATATCATCGTCATCATCGATGTCACTTCAAAAATTAGGCAGTCTTTTTTTCTTGTCCTTCTCACATATTTGGTCTGTATTTTCTTTGGCATCATCTTCATTATCATTCTTACAGATAATGAATTTCTCAAAATCTGTTTGATAAGTATTATTATCTGTTTTCATTTTAGCAATGCTCTCCTTATTTATATAAAACTTTCTATTTACCCAATCAGTCACATTAATATCCGATAGTATCTTGACTTTCGGTGAGCACGATTTGTTTGAAGATTTATCTTCGAAGCTGATCAATGATGGGTCGGAACGAGTAATTGCAAAACCTGTATCGTTTATTTCTTGGATAAGTTCTGGTGTTGTATTCTCATCGAGGAAACTCTGGAATTGGTTAGTATTGACGTCTTCATAAGAAGGAACATCATAATGACCAATATGTTTGCCATGACTGCAGATATCTTTATTGCCACACAGAAAACAACTTAATTTCCTTAGAGTAATTTTAGAGCACCCATATGACCAAAGAGCTTGATGCACCATCATTGTACCTTTGGCTGCTTTAAGGGCTGTTGGAAAACTTCTTGCTTCAATGTCACTTCTTGTAACAATGCGAATCTCAATCTTCACTCTAGGTACAAGATAGGCTAAAAATGTTTCTAATGAGTCCACGTCACCGCCAAAACGGACTACTTGATCTGCTGTTCGTTTGAGAAGCACCAACTCCGTCTGGCGCCCCTTAGCCATGTCCAGCTTCTAAGTAGTTCCAGTTCACAGATTTCAGTTGCGGAAAATCACGATACAGTTGGCTAACCATATAAAAAATAAAGCGATTTCTATATTGGCTTGTTGGGCTGTCAGAAATGAAATGAACTGTGTCAATTTGGGATGAAATCTCCGATACATACCCAATAGTCGGTAATAAATGTGCCCAGATAGCCGCAGCATCGTGTTGGGTACATTCACTTAAAGTGCAAAAACTATATTGTTTTTGAATTCCAACTTCTGGATCAATCAAGTAGATGACACATGTGTGCAGTGACAACTGCATTCTACTACCACCAAAGTGAAAACTTTGGATTTCTTCATTATATTTAATGCAGTAGTTTTCGCTGAAGTCAACGTGAACCACTACCTCTTGAGGAGTAAGATTATTTTTAAGCTCTTTAATATTTCTATACTGAGTCAAGATATTAGTGCAGTGTTTCATATAGCCCACAAGAGTGTTTTCTAATTGGAGTATAATGTTTCGTGGAAAATCATATAATATTCCTTTTTTTGTTACTAATTTGGTTTTCTCCTCATCTTTTACATAGTATTTTTCAGAGCAACTGCACCACTGATAATATTTTTTTTTTTTGTCATTCTGGAATTCGGCGTAATCTAAATTTTTCAATTGACATTTTTCACATGATCGATTCAAACAATTTTCATCATTAACGTTGCAACATAAGCTTTCTAAAATACCGGTCCCGTTTGATTCTTTTAGTATCTTATTTGTATTAAGGCATTTTATCAACAAGTCTATATTAATGTGAACTTTGCAAGCACACGTATTTCTGCTGGACTCCTTTGGGTATAAAACCCAAAACGGGCGATATTTACAAAAAGTTTGATAAGTTACCTTGAGATTAGAATGATGCGTAAACTTTTTATATAAGTTAGTTAAAGTGTCTGTTAAATATCTTTTTTGTTTCCTTATTTTCTTTTTGGTTATGTATTCTTTTTTATCAGCTGCAATTCTAGTCACTTCATCATCGTCAAAAAACTCCAAAATTAGTTGCTCTGTCAAGTTTTCACTCTTAGCTGTTTTATTTTCTTTTTTATCTCTTAATGTGAATGTTTTTGTTTGTGTCAATAGCTTATATTGTTTGAATTTTTCTCTTTCTGTCATAACCACATTAGAGAACTCTTTCTTTTCTTTTCTTCTCAAGCACTTGTAGCCTTCCCCAACACTTCTTGTAAGAATTTCACCAAATATTAGTTTCTTTTTTATTTCTTCACGCTTTTCTATGTTCACATTTTCTACCAGATGTTCTATTTTTTCTTCAGTCGATGTAATTGCATTTTTTCTCATATTTTTCATTACTCTATAGAGCATTTTCCTAATGGCATCTTTCTGTTTCTTCGTTTTTTCAATTTCTAGTTTCAAAATGCCTATTTCTTTTTTATTTCGGTAGCGAAGCTTTCTCAGAAGAACATCCTTTTTTAGACACTGTTGACAAGAACTACTATTGCCGGAACTCAAACCATTTAAAGATGAACTAAGTATGGGGCTAAGATCTGGTCGAGCGAGAGGATCTTGTTCAGCTGGGAGTGCCTCAGTGTCACTATTTGGTGGAGAATTATCTAGTAATAACTGCTGAATAGCTTTTTCTTTCTTTTTTCTTTCATAATGACGTTTCGAATTAACTCTCCATGTTTTTCTTTGAACTCTCAATTGTCTAGGTGTCATATTTTCTGCACTATTTATTTTTCTCTGTTCTTTTCTTTTAAGGTATCTTGCTCTTTCTTTTGACTTAATTTCTGCATACTTTTCTGGATCTTTCTTAATTTCCGCATACTTTTTTTTTTTTGTATCCGATCGCGCTCTCGTTTCTGCTCTAATGTTTGTTTGGTTTTCCTTGGCATTCTTAATGTCTAATAATCTGTAAAAATACAAATATAATATTAGAGCTCCTGTCGTTAATAATTAAGCGTCATAAAATGTTTTAAAATACACTCACCACACTCACACCTTTAAGCAATATCAAATAACAAATATTGATTCTTTATTATATTATTAATTAAAGTAACAATATTATTATTACCAGTAGGACTAGAGCCCGCGAGCACACTGAAGTTGACAAATATAACTTAGTCAGAAGGTTTGCACAATACAAATCAAAAATGAACTGACAAAAAACAGTTTCTAATTGCCATCGTTATGACCTCATTACCATCCCTCAAAAAAACGACGGTAAACGAAGGAAGTGAGGAAGAAGGTAATGAGGTTTGAATCCTTTATCAATTTTTTTCCTAAATAATATCATTATTACGAACGTCATGCATATTCTAAACTACGAAGGTAATTATTAGAAATAATAATTAGCTACAAAGTAAACAAAATCATAAACACTCACGTAGTAATATGGACGATAGGAAGGAGAACGATTCCAGAATAATCACCTCCCGCGAAACTACACACGCAAATATGTTTTACCACGACCAAGCGTCCACTCACTACGACGTTTGTTCGGTGACTGAGACGTGCGCGGGGCGCAGCAAGGGGGGTAGCAGCATTTTTAAGGGCTTACGTAGACTGTAATTTAGATTTTCTTTCAAACCGATGGTAATCAGAAAAAATATATGATAAAAGTTTTAAGAAATAAAATATTATTATATTGTGGATTTATTGTTATTTATTTAGGTGTAAGCATGTGCTTTTTAATACAGTTTCTTGGTATGGTTACTTTGTTTATATTTAATATTGATATTTTTGGTTAGAATACAAATGTATTTACGAGAATAGTAAATGGACAATGAAGGAAATGAGAATTTACAACGTTTTTTATGTATAATTTATTAATTACGTTATTTGGATCTGTAAATGAGACATGCATGTAAGCATAACTTTATTACGTTTAGTTTCCTTTAAAAGGAATTTAGATTTATAATGAATAAGTAAAGATTTTTTTACTGGACGTGTAATATGCACGAAAAATGAGAAACACCCTTGACCGCTCGACCGTTAAGGCGCAGATATATGCTAGTGACCTTGAGTGGTTAGCTTGCGTGTTCTGTACTGAGCTCACACGGCGCGTCGTACGTCTAGCCAGTAATAGTACTCGCCTATCCAAGAGCGCTGTCCCAAATTAAACGCATTATTAATTTATCTATACATAGTATAAAACAAAGTCGCTTCGCGCTGTCTGTCCCTATGTATCTTTAAAACTACGCAACGGATTTTGATGCGGTTTTTTTAAATAAATAGAGTGATTCATGCAGAAGGTTTTTGTGTATAAAACATTAAGGTTTTGTGTAAATTGGCTGAAATGTGACGATTATTGTCGAAGATGTCGGAAAAAATCATGCCAACTGGGAGCTTTACTGGCGTGCGCCGATACATCAATTTTATGTTTTACAGAATTGTATATTTTAAAAAGTTCTAAAATAAAGTCCGCGATAGCATATGTCTATCTTCTAAGGATGACCTACAGTAACCATTTTTATCTGTCAGAATTTGATAAAAACTTCATTGTTATTTCCGAAGCTATTTAGACCAGTATTTTATTTATCAATAAAATATGTTATTTAAATTGGGCATTTAATTTAGATCAAAATATGCCTTGTCATCATATCATTTAAATGAATACTTTAAAAGATATCACAGATTCAAAATTACGCGTGACATAATAATTATGGTAGCCGACAACGCGGGCGCAGCGGTAGGAATCAATGACTTTTCTAACTAACTAATCCCGGTAGTACGTACCCGTTGGATATTTTCCGACATCCACACGGGCGAAGCCGCGGGCAAAAGCTAGTTATACATAAAACGAAAAGTATTTTATTAAACACGTATAATAAAAGATCAATAATTAAATTATCTTTAAAATGGTGAAGGTTTCAGAAAAATACGCTTTATAGATTTTGCGTGATTCTCAATTTTTTATCCGCGTTAGACATAACTTTACAAATTATTATGTAATATAAACATAATATCTAAAATATTCATATATTAAGTTATTAAAAAAATGCTCCAATTAAACATATATTTTTTCTAAATCATTAACACTACTCGTTTAGACGTGATCTTCAGTACAAAATCATTAAAAGTCGGTTGTCGCCGCCTTAACCGTGAAGCCCGCGCCGGTTGCAAATGCAAATGAAAACAAAACTGGTAAATGCAGTAGTAATGTAGTAGTAGTACATTTTGGACATTAATTCCATATTCCACCACCTGCCATCATAAGCTGGTTGCTCAGTAATTCATGATTTTCTGTCATGTTCCTACACAGATTGCGCCGAACAACTTGGCTAACAGCCAATTTGAAACTATAACACTAATAAACATTAGTTAATTATTAGAAACTAATTATAATAAGTTCGTTTACATATTCAGCTAAGTACTTGTCGACATTGAAAAATGTTCAACCTTCGGACTTAGCTATTTTTAGGAAGTTTAAATGAAGAGACCAGAATGACAGTTTTTAGGGTTCCGTACCCAAAGGGTGGCAATGGTGACCTATTAATAAGGCTCCGCTGTCCGTCCGTCCGTCAGTCCGGCAGTCAGTCACAACAGTCACAAGCCTGTATCTTTTGTACTGTAAAAGGTAGACAATTTTCACAGAGTGTGTAAGTACTATTATGGCCGCTATAACAAATAAAAAAGGAAAATAAAATAAAGTTAAAAACAAACTCTTGTTTTTTTATGAAAAAAAAGTATTAAAAAAAAATGTAGTGTTAAATATTGTGCGGTGGCACGACCCCCTTCGCCTGCGAGTTCGACTCGCACTTGGCCGCTTTTTTATCAAAAAGTCTGAATAAACATGTCGAATTTTAACGCTTTGCAAATAAAAGATTGTTGTCGACTTCCTCTGGCTAGGCTGGCGACATACAGTAGTTTCATACATACAAAGTAATGGCGACAGAGTACAAAATGCAAAAACTAGTACCGTACGACATAGTTAATGGAGCGATAAGTGGTCCATTCATACATACTTTGTTAGTACTTTGAAGTATTTTTTACTAGCTGAGCGTCTCTGCGACGCAGTAATTAAGTAAAGTAATTAATTAAAACTATCTTAAAACGTTTTATTTTTAATTCAGGACACATTCTACTTATTTGCAAAACTTGCAGTACCATCATTCAAGAATAATGTTTAAATGTGTTGCGTTCTGTCATGTTTGATGTTGATGCGATTCTTGACACATAAATAAAACGAACTAATAATCCTCCTAGAAAGGTAAGGAATAAAATATAAGAAAATCAATAAGTTTTGACTTACGAATTAATTTTGAAATGTTTTGACTCCTATTCCGGGTGTACCGTTTAGCACCAAATACTTGGATATACAGTGAAAACTATAACAAAAAAAAAACACTACTCAAAGGTAATTTACAACCACAGAGTTCATAGGTAACTCAAAACTTGTGAAATGTGGAGATTGCTATAATACCTCTCTCTACCCAACCCGCTCTGTGCCCGCGTGGTGGACTATGGCCCATCTTTTCTCACAGCCTGCGGCCTGTATCCCAGCAGTCAATTCAAAAAAATAATTAAATATTTTATTTCACATAAGCCTACAAGGGCACTTATGAAACGTCAGAAGCTAGGTGCACGGTTCCAATTGGTCGTTTCTTAAGGAGACGAGCCGGCAAGAAACTCCACGGTTAGTCTTTTAAAAATAATTGTTTTGTTACAATATTTTCAAATAACAGTATTAATAGGTATGGGAGGACAGTGTAGGTCTTACAACAAGTACCAGGTACTTAAAAAATAGAAGATGGTCAATAAATCTACAGTCCACTAAGCCTACAACGTTCTCACATCCACAAAATAGAAAAAAGAAATCTTAGTAAGTATACAAAATATTAATAAATTAATAAAAAAAAAAAACAATTTTAAACGAAATGACATGATTGCTATTACACCTTGCTACAACAACAGCAGTGGGAACATTATAGCTAATTATGCAGGTTGCATAAAACCTCATGATTATGTGTCATAGGTAGGTCATTTAAACAACTGTCGTTACATGATTGACTGCCTCGTTTCGTCGCAAGTTGAGCATGAGGTTCGATTCCCAGGTCGGGCAAACTGTTATTGGGTTTTTCCATTAGGAATTTCTCAGTAGCAGCCTTGAGTCTGTATTTGTGCCCGGTTGATGGCAATAGGCTCGCCCTAGGGGGCGAACCTATTACATGGGACTTAAACATAAATGGCAAATTGTTGCTGTACTATATAAAGTACACCTCTGCTTAACTCTTCGGAGATTACAGCCGTGATGTTATGGCGTTACATAATAAATCCAAAAGAAAAAAGAAAGAAACACTTGATGCTATTCATTAAGCCAAAATATCCATTGCATTCTTCCGCACGCACTGACATACACCTCGTTGATAAGCGATCACTACGGGCACGTGTATATATCTAGGAAATCACGATAACGCACGCGGCTCCGCGGCGCCGGCGCAGCTGATAAGGATAATATACGCGCGCTAATCCCAATGAAGTTTTTGTTGTATTAATACAATACCATTGAATCAATACTGTTCGTTATTCAAGATTTGCAATTCATTGTTCAGTTGTGGTTATGTGAGCTTAACTAGTTTTGGCAAAGATCTTTATGAGAATATCTTAGGTATGCTTTGGTGAAAAGATTAGGAAATCTAGTAGGTAGGTATCGGACTGACTGTGACGATTTACCGGGCTGGTACTCAAGGGTATGGAATCTGAAAAGGGTAAGAACTTTAACCCACTTTTTTCAGTGGGTTTCAAAAAGACACTTTGGAGACTTAGACAAAATAAAAAACAAAGACAGCGCTGCGAACAATACAGTGAAGCATGCCAAAACTACACCTCCACTCTGTGCTTACACGCTCACACGCACACGTTTACAACCTTTTACAATCAAACTACACCCTAAGTGCACACATGTTTACGAAACCGGCCTCACGTCACTGTTGACAACGGTCTTGGTTTTTTATTTGGTCTGGGCTTGGAGATTGAACTCTTAACTTCTGAAAGCCGATGATTAAAATCTAATACTAGTTCCTCTGGTTAGAATAGAATACTCTTCATTATGTACACCATAGAAATATAAATAACAGATGTACACACATACAAATAACAGATATAAATGTAGAAATTTTACATAGGGTGACACAATGGGCGGTCTTATCGCTAAAAGCGATCTTTTACAGACAACCTTTGGATGGATTAAAGGGAGAAGGAGAGACAATACTGCGGGTAGTCAGTGGTGTACCATTTACATACACAATAAATACATACATACATAAAGAGATCACTGATGGGTCCAGTGGTTCGAACCCAGACAGGCGCTTAACTTTGTGTAAATTATTTCATCACCACTGCTCTCAAAACGGTGAAGGAAAACATCGTGAGGAAACCAGCAAGTTCTAGAACCAAAAATTCGTAAGACATGTGACATCTACCAACCCGCACTGGGCCCACGTGGTGGATTACGGCCCGTTCCCTCTCATCGAGAGCCTGAGTCCCAGCAGTGGGAACATTATGCTTATAAATAAAATATTGCTTACACAACCAAGGACGGTTAACATGGGCTTTCCGAAATCGTCGGCAAGTCAAATGTTTTGTTTTAATTAACACTTTCGTCTCCACCCATTTTCATAGAACTCATACACCATGCCACCATACATATTGGAAGTGATGCCTCCGGGAGGGTTTCCGGCATTACGTTTGCGCAAAGTTAACCATCACAGACATTCAACAGCATTAGGTTTAAAACCGTGTTATAGAACACAGTTAAACGAAGTAAAATAGTTTTTTTCTGGGGTTCGCTATACGTAGTTTCTAACCTTTTATTTTTTTTGTGAATATATGTAACCGTGAACAAAAAATTTAAAAAATGCTTGGACTTTACAACCAACGCAAATACTAATATATCTTGTTAAAATATACATCAGATTTTATTTTCACAGTTTATAATGCTGTAATCACTAAGAAAACCTACATTTACAATGAGATCTCCACGAGGGCTCTCGGCATCCCATATGCGACTAGGTGAACCCGCCAGGAGGGCTCCCGGCACTGAACGTGTCAAAACAATCACCAACTAAACATTTTTGCTATGCATTTGAATTTCTCTTATACGCCTACGATAACGCCTATTTTCAGTAGGGCACGGTTACAAAAAGATATGAAATTACACGGATATGCAGAACCAAACGAATTTGATTACGTTAGCGCGATTTTTGTCACAGAAAGACGGCGCCAGTGATGCTGATAACACAAGTATTTGCTAATCCACGGGGATATGATATCTCAATGAAATTCAATGTATTTAGTATATAGAGCTATTTATTGATTTTATCAGTGTGGGAGCTAAGGTTGTCACACGTGTGGAAAACTGTGAATTCCAATTTTACCTTTTTATGGTAAACGTCAATCATTCGACTGCCTCGTTGGTCTGCTGGATTGCGCTACTGCTGAGCATGAGGTCCTGGGTTCGATTCCCGGGTCGGGAAAACTGTTATTGTGTTTTTCCATCTGGAATTTTTCAGTAGCAGCCCGGAGTCTGGATTTGTGCCTGGTTGATGGCAATAGGCTCGCCCCATATTACATGAGACTTAATCATAACTGGCGAAATGTGGGTGTACTATAGGCGTAACTCTGCCTAACAGGGGTGATGTTATTAAAAACAACTGGCAAAATGTGGGAGTATAAGTGCCTATAAGTGCACCTCAGCAGTAACAGTGCAGTAACTCTTGGAGGAATACTGGGGTGATGTATGTAATCAATGAAATTATGAGTAAAAAGACGTAGATGTAGACGGCAAAATATCACCCTATCAGTTGACACGTGGAAGTAGGACGGCATGTCGTCATTATCGGGAGCAAAAAAGAGACAAGACGAAGAAAACTTGGCTAGACTTGGCTAACTAACCAAGTCATGACGTGCCACTTGCGGAGCTTAATATAATTGGTAAACATTTATTGTGTTGATAGTTCAAGGCAAAGGGATCTAAATTCAGCGTCTAATAGGCGATCGGGAATAAACAAATGAAACGAAATTGAGTGGATTTAGACGTAAATATTTACATGGAATTGTAAGCGGAAATGTATCTTGGATGCTGGAGATGGTTTTTGTCTTTGTTACTACTAAATAGTTGTCTTTAAGTAGAAGGTAGGTATCTCCTTTGCTGAACTGGCTATTGAACTAACTGGTGGTGGAATGAGTGTTGGCAATCCAATAGCCAGATGTGGTGGATGGCATTCAGAAGATCGCTGGTAAGCCCTGGTTGAGACTCGCACAGACCAAGGAAGCATGGCGCTAAAGGGATTAGTTGGTGGGTGAAACAAGACTGCCAGTGATGATGATGTTATGCTGACCTCGAATAGAGGGCTATAAAAGAAAGAAAAATAAGTTTATTTGTGTCAGAAACACTTGCATAAAAAAAGATAATAAACTTGAGTAGAACACGAAAATAAAACACAATATATTTAAATTCAATAACGAGCCCAAAACAGCATGATGCTGTGCTGTGACCCACAGCACAGCGCTGATTTTTAGTGGTCACCCGAAAAAGACGTACGGAAACCAAGTCAGGTTTAATCAATTTAATTAAAATTGTCTAGATGCCTTAGCAAAGAGACGATCGATGGTTTGTGTGACGACAAATAGAGTAATAGAAGAAAAATATATGCTGTACTGAAATGAGGATAAAGTCAGGAGTATGATGAGTCTTAATGATGACCATGTATTTAATTTGCTAACTCAAAGTCAAAGTTAAGTTCATTTATTTCAATTAAACCATTTACAGGCACTTTTGAATTTTCAAGGAATCGGTCAGTCAGAAATAAGTAAGTTAGTTGCCCATTCCAAAGCGTAGTAGGTACCTATGGAGAAGAACGGGCAAGAAACTCCACACTCTTTTAAATTAAATAAAAAAATTGTTACAAAATATTGGTTACATCATTCATGTTGAATAATTTCAACATGAATGATGTAACCAATATTTTGTAACAATTTTTTATTTTATTTGAGAACAATGTAGAAAAATAGAAGCGTCCGTAGTAAAAAGATAAAACAAACAACAATTCAAAAATTAAAATCAGCCATAGCAGCTAAGAGTTGACCAGTCCCAACTGACGACGCCCGTTCACGAACATGACGCATGGATCAGCACCATTCAGCTCAACCATTTTGAAGCGAGCTAAATGATCCAACACACGCGCCACCGTCAGAGAGACATCTGAGTGAGCATGACATACGCACAGCCGCCAGGGCACATTCAAGTCAATAAAAGACGTATTACCCGGTAAGTGGTAGCTCTTTAGTACATAGTAGTCACACCTGTGCTCTGCAATTATATAATACAAAGAAGATTGATTTTATACAATGCAAACAAATGAATGAATCTAAAAACTAAACAAATGAATAGTCACTTTAGTAGCTTGTTCATAGGTCAAGAAGAAGGGCAGCAACGTTCTTCTGTCTGTTTCTAAATTCACTGAGTTCCCGGCCCGGATATTATAGCCTTTGATTATGTATATTTTTAGATATAATGTCGCAGTGCAAAAGAAGTAAAACAAACACGCCATCTTTGTTATGCTGGTGTGCGTGTCAGCTACGTCTTACACCCGCGTCACGTCATTGTGCTGTCATTATGGTTTTCTAGTGTGCATTTAGCGGCCAACAGTTGGACGCTATTTTTTTCCACGAGTTCACAGCTATGACTGTCTATCTAGACATATTTCTTGTCTGCTGTTGTGATTATAGCATTTTCCCATTCGAAGATTTATTGTAGAGGTCACTGGGAGGCCCCTGTGAACAGTGGTCGAATACGGAACTGGATAACGTCATAAATAAAGATTAAATTCAACGAACCTCATCGCCTATCGTCTTCTAATGTTGTGTAAACATACATAATGTGACATTTTTATAATATAACACAATAAATATTATATTTTATTACCGGCTGATTGATTAAGCTTTGGCTACTGCGCAGCAAACGTTACATAATATTTGAAATCAAATAAAAGTATTATCTTTTGTCAGTTTCTATGTTATTAATTCTTGGATTTTATTGCTTTTAAACCATTATTCTAAAGTTGGGTAGCTGACTTTATCATCACTGACCTAGGTAATATAAATACATGGTGGTATTATTTTTTAGTAAACGTAGTCAATTTACTCAGAAAAATTATATATTCGCAAAAACCGAAGAATGTCCGTCCTCATAGCTAAGCAGAGTTGAATGAAAATACCCAGGTCATTATGGCAACAACCATTTTCAAATGCTACCTAAATCACAATCTGAAGAATACTGCTAATCCATTGCTTCATATGTTCGAAAAAATTGTCTGCTCCAAAACGTAAATAACGCAATGAATGTTATTGAACTGTCAAAATTAAACCCATTGCTACCGCGGGGTAGCAATGGGTAGGCAACGTCATGTTTCAATTCATTTATTGACTAAGGCGATGGTAACCGACTTTTAATCATTTTATACTGAAGATCACGTCTAAACGAGTAGCGGTAATGATTTGAAAAAAAAAAAAATGAAATTAGAGTATTTTCTTAATAACTTGATATATGGTTATTTTAGATTATGTTTATATTCCATAGTGAAATTAATTTGTAAAGTTACGCGGATAAAAACTGAGAATCACGCCAAATTTATCAAACGTATTTTTCTGTAACCTTCACCATTTTAAAGATAATTTAATTATTGATCTCTTAGTTTACGTGTTTTATTATGTATAATAAATTAATAATGCGTCTAATTTGGGACAGCGCTCCTTGATGGGCGAGTCCTATTACTGGCTGGACATAAGACTTTTTGTGTGTGCTCAGATCAGAACACGCAAACTAACCACTCAAGGTCACTGGCATATATCTGCGTCTTAAAGATTGGACGCCTTGGAGAGAATGGAGGCATTTGCTCTAAAGTGGGACACAAAATGATAATGATAATTTATTTATTCAAATGACAAGTTGTTTTGAATGACGCCACAATTCAGTCTAGACTAAATATTGACAGAATAAAACACCTTGTATAAACATTTATATATAGGAGAAACCTTCGATCGACAACGGGATTATACGGACCTTGGCTGTAAGCTGACGTATCATATCTGATACGGTATCACTGGCCTCGCTAAATGAAGGAAGAACTATAACAGTGATCCGAAGATATCAGTCATATGGGCCGATAAATTTAAATCAATAAGTAAAAGAAACACTACATTACATAATTCTTACCTATGTCACCAAATTCTATCGTCTTCTTTCGTGTGATTAGTGATTAACCTGTACCGTAATTGCGTAATACACGATCAATCAGAATCGTTTTGACACAGATTGCTAATCCATTGCTTCATAAGTTCGAAAGAAAAATCCGCTCATCAACGTAAATAACGCAATGAATGTTATTGAACTGTCAAAATGAAACAGATTAGTCGTAATCGTTTACGAAAATGTGTTACGTAATTAGGGTACTGGTGTCAGAGTTTTAAAGCCGCCATTGGGCCTCTGACTTGGCTTCACATGCCGTCGAGAAATTTCTTTTCGGCATTCCGTTACCGTTTCCTCACGATGTTTCCCTTCTATCAATTATGGTGAGTGTCTCCTTTGGCGATTTATTGGGAGATCCGTTTTCAGCAAATTTCATTGATTTACATTATGATGAAACGGTTGTGAGGCCTAGTGGGGTATTCAGTATTTCTGTTTTCTTATCTTGCACTCTGCGCCCCAAAAAATGCAGCTATAGTGACTTCTGTGCTGCCTCCGATGACGATGCCGTTAAGTGGCGTAGTTTTGGGCCATCAAAATCGAATTCACTGTCCTGTCAACGACATTCGCACGACTTCAATAAATTTCTTGTACTAGCGATGTTGCTTTTGAAACTTGCAAAATAAGGTGGTTTACACTTTATCGTATACTCCTAAAACATACAAAATATTTACTCAAACTGTTACTCAACCATTGCACAATAGAAACTATGAAAGTTTACACTCCGGAAAAGCTCGACACAGATTTACAGTTTTGAGTGATTCCTTCACAAATATTTGTCAAACATTATACCTACATAAATAGTAAAGTAGGTTAATCACATTTCATGATAAGAAAGTCTTGATAATTACATCAACCATTGTAATATAAACTTTATATAAAAACAATAAGGCAGGTTTTTCTTTAGTAGGAGGTATCTCTTTATTTATACATGAAGTAGAAGTGAATAAACTAATTGAGGATTAGTAATGCCTGAGAAATTAAAGTATTTGCGAAAGAGGTGATTATGTTACAATGTAAGAGAATCGTAGACCTAAATAAGGTTGTACTTACCTACATTGTATAAAAACAGTTTAAGTGGAAAGTGAGGGAGAAAACCAGTGATTTTGGCAGAACCTTTTTTTGATATTTAATTTAGCTTCCTTAGTGAATCTTGGTCACCAAACACTGAGGTGCACTGAATCGAAGAGTAGCGATACTTAAATGTACCTCTACCTAGGTATGTACCTCTGGTGAACTCTAAATAATTAAGAGTGTTTATCCTAAAAGTTGGCAACGTCACAAATAGCTGTCAAATATTTACCTGTTTTGTTTAATTTGGCAACATTACTGTATGGAAATATGAAAAGTGGCTTACTAGCGAACTAAAATATTGATTATGAAATGCAATAATTAATATAGTAACATCGAATATTTAGTTTTAGATGTAAAAAAACTATTTGGAATCTTTCCAAATGCCGTTTTTACACGTAAAACGGTTACAACATCAAATTCAGTGTTATAATTGCAATTCATTATTAATATTCTAGTTCGCTAGTTAGTCACATTTCATATTTCCATACAGTAATATTGCCAAATTAATCAAAACAGCAGCGCAATATTTGACATCTATTTGCGACGTTGCCCAGTTTCAGAATAAACGCTCTTAAGTATGCTATCATCTTGCTAAACACGTCATGAGCTACATATTCTTATTAAGTTCTTACCTATTATGAAGAACATGCCTAAATAAGGCTTGTTCTCTTTCTCCCTCTGTTAGTCTCTAAAGTTAGTCTTTGCACTGCAGTGAGACTGCCGCAGTCTAATAAACTCAAACTCAAAGCATTTATTTCACATTAACCACAGGTACATTTGACTTGTCTAAGAAGTTGGTCAAACTACTCTTCTAGGTCAGTCAGAAAGATGAAGCTAGTTGCCCATTCCAAAGCGTACTAGGTTCCTATGGAGAAGAACAGGCAAGAAACGCTATGGACACTAATAGTTTCCTCGAATAGCCATGGCTTCGATTTATAACTGCTATTAGCTAAGTAGAGAATCTATGATTAGAAGTTAAAATATGACCAAGGAAGTGCTATGTAAAGAACCCATTAGAACCTGCGCGTGACAAGCACGTCACAAATCTCTCTTTAATGGCCAAATTAAAACAAAAGAGCCTAAAGAGTGTCAAAAAATAAATGAGGCGTAATAATTAATGATTAGTCCACTATTTCCTGAATCATGACCTCGACAACACGCTGGTGATAACCCATATCAACAATGTAATTAGAACTGTAAATAAATATTTAATTTATATAACAGTTCCGCCGACGGACCGTACGTACGTAGTTATCTACTAACTACGACGCGTCACGTATCTAGGAAGCAGGAACGGATAACGGATAACCATGTGATTTTGTGGTTATCTATAATCAAAGGTTAGTTTTTTGAATTTTGAGTGTTCTAAAACATAAAACTCTCTTTTTAACCCCCGATGCAAAAACAGCTGAAGTGTAGTTAGACCGCTATGTCTGTGTGTCTGTCTGTGGCACCGTTACTCTTAAACAGGTGAACCGATTTGAATGCGGTTTTTTTTATTTGAAAGCACGTTTTCTAGCGATGGTTTTTAGACATGTTTTAACAAAATCGGTTCAGCCGTTTGAAGATTATCAGCTCTTTTATAGTTGATGAATGGATGTGAGCGTCTTCCATAGGTCTGATCGATTTGACATTTGGTATTCTGTAACTTCAATGATATTAGCTTCACCTGAAATTTGCAGGATACCCAACTCCCTAACCAACTTACAGTACAGGTATCGTGTTTAGGCTCATTGGGATAGTGTCAATGAATAGGTTATAGATAGACGGTGATCAGGGTCTGGTGATGGAGCAGGAAAGAGAAATGAGGCAATGTTTGTAACGGGTTTTTTTTTTTAAATTTAATATAACTTCACTTGTTTAGCTCAATAGGTTGGTTCAATGTCATTGTGACGATAAGCGTGTTAACGCAAACTATTTCGCAAAAAATCTTCAAAATTTTCCAAAATCGCGCGTATCACGTCTCCATAGTTCCACAAACTACTTTATCCATCCAGTATTTTGGATCTGCTGCTGTTTGGGTATCTTAGTCTTTAAAGTCAATACCTAGGTCTACTGCAAAGTAAAGAGTCTTTAAATCCTTACCAAAATTCTCGAGTTTTTTTTTATTTTAGCACTGAAGAAAACGTAACAAATTTCAGAAAAGTGGGAAAGTTACGGACTTTAATTTTAATACATTTCATACTCACATTATCGTAGTTTTCATTACTATTGCACTCATTAGACGCCAACCGTCGCGTGCCAGTTTGATTCAAATGAACTAATATCAAGCACTATGTACCATCATCCCGTGTTAAGCACCCCTTACATGGATGTACTACGGAGTAATGTCACAGGGTTTTATAGCTAGGGATGGTAATCGAATCAAAAGTATCGATATTGTTCTCATTTGTGATATCGACTCACGTACTATTTACAATCTAAAAAAAAATCAATAGCTCACCTAGTTATTTGTCTTACTGTTGGTATCTGTCCATCTTTTCCAATCCGCACTATTCAGAACCAGGACTAAAGATTACTGACGTTGTAACTCTCAGGAGCAATACTAATCATCATACATAGAGTGTAAATATACAGTACAGTTACAGAAATATCGATATCTACTACCCAGGTATCGTTACTTTTTCACATCCCTATTTATAGCAAGTAGTAAACGTTGTAAAGGACGACTCACACGCAATGCGTGACGTGAGACCGTTGCACAACGATCCCTAAGGAATGGCGGGAGTACAAAATTTGATTTATTATTTTACCTTTGAAGATTGAACCCTTTTAAATATGGAACGTTTGATGGCGGAGATTTTTAGTTCGTTCCAAATTTGACATTCGCTTGGTTAACCGTTGAAGTGATTTGTTAAGTTTTTTTTAGATCCTTTAGTAGTGTAGGGACATACCGAGGTAGTGCCTTATATTCCCCTCTTGATCAGAAGGTCTGATTCCTCGCTGTAGTTCGGCATGTAGTGTAGTAAAGACACTGTATGTACTCAGTAGCAGTAACTACAAAGTTTGCAGCAGTAAGTACTTAACTTTGCCTAACTGATTAAATTAACTTTGCAATTTATTACCTGTTTGTCATAACTTACCAAAGAGTATTATTGCAGTTTTCCGTATTGCTCCGTGTTGTATCTTTTCTTTTTTTGCAGAATATTAATAAATGATTGGTAGAAAATAGTTTAAAAACATAATTTTAAAAAACTGTGACCCGACAGCGGAAAAATTAAAGTGATCTAAAAAGTCCGAAATAAGAAAAAAATTCAGACAGAAATCAAGACATAGGTACAAAAATGGTCGCAAGTCTGTGGGTGCCAAGAACAACAACAAAATTATAATGTGCTCATCAAGACCTTTCTTTTGATACTAAATATGTCAAGATTATCTCAATTCAATTTTTTTCGACGGCAGAAATTTACGTGTAAAGCCCACCATATTAAATTTGGGAGAATTTATATAGCCTTTGTCACCCGGGCTATTATTACGAATCTATTGATACCTCATTCATCAAAATCGGTTCAGTAGTTTAGGCGCTACGGTGGAACACACGTAAATACAAACATACTTACAAAGACTGCTAAAATCATTACCTTTTCTTTTAGCTTTGCCGTAGTCGGGTAAAAAGGCAGATGCGAAAAGAAAATGTAAAGTGAAAATGATGCGCTTGTAACATAAGAAAACATCACACCCCCGTTTACTCCGAAAGCAGGGGAGGCAGAGGTGTCCCTATAGTAAACCCACTTTCGCCAGTAAGTGAGTTTTTTTTAAAATTTTCCTTTTACCTCAAAATCTAAGACGAAATCTTATGCAAAATCTAGTTTTTCTTAAACCACCCAACCCAGACGAACCGTCTGAATGAGCAACAATACAGATTTTAATTGACAAACTAACACAATAGTGAAACTAACTGAATGGCAGAGCGGCAGCTTTGTGCAGCTAAATAAGTTACTTGTACCGTCTAGCCCAAGTTGGGGCTAAGTAAAGTGATACTTGAACAACGTTTCGAGTCTTCCGAGAGATTGTTACGTTAAAGTTTCATGTGCGTTTACCTTGTGATTTTGGAGATTTATCATGAAAGTTGACAGATGAAATTAAGTTGTCTGCGAAATTATAAGAGTCGTTACTACCTACATTAGATTTTATTCAGTAATTGAATATTGTTTGTAATGGATAAATTGAAGTTGGAGGACTAATAAAAACTCAAATTAGTTAGGTAATTATTACTTAAGTAATTTTTTTTTTTCTTCTTTTTGGCGTGTTGATGGCAATCTAAATAGACTCGGCCCAGAATTCAGCCACGTGTTTGACGCCATCAATAGCGTCCATCCGTTCCTGTAACGTGACAGGGCACTCAGGACACGATATTAAAAGTGTCCCATCGTTGGTGGAACAGCATCACATTTATTTATTTATTTATTTATTTAAACTTTTCACACTCAAAAAAGTACAAAGGCGGACTTAATGCCTTAGGCATTCTCTACCAGTCAACCAAGGGTGGTGAAGAGATTAGATGGCAGGTGCTCTATATGAGAGGAACAAGGATAAATTAAAAAAAAGTATTCTAATTCATTATAACTAAAATAGGTACAACAGTACAAACTACATACACATACATACATATTTACTATAATATATACCCATATTACCCCACATTTACACTCCAAGGCGGAGTCGTCTATGAATCTCCACCTGAACAGATTTTCCTTGCTTCGGCCAACCTGGGTTTGGAGTGTGTTTTAAATTCCAGGTTACCCAAGGCAACTTATGTCTAGGTGGGAGATCTTCAGCAGGTGGAACGAATGGTTTGGGTAAAGAAGCACTATCTCGCCATAGCTTTTTTTTATTTTCTAATCTGCCGAATCTGTTCCCTCAAAAATCTTAGAAATTCCAAAAATATATTTACCTGCTTACTTATTTGCGTGTGACAAAATACGTTTTAAAAACCAAAACCAAGCCCTTCATTTACACTTTTCTCTTCATTTTCTGACGCAAAAAGCATCTTAAACATCTAACTTAAAACAAGCATCAATAAAATTGCCTCAAACAAGGCACAGCCACAAATCATTAGCCAGACAATTAAGCCACACTTGTACCGGATGGTTGCATAACTTGGATGTGGGTAGTCGCACAAACGCACCACCGAAACAAACAGGACGGCGAGCAAAACGACGCGCGCGCATCTGCATGTTTGCACTAAATTAGCGATGACGCCTGCGCTGTTTTCCCACACATTACAACTGGGGACGGTCAGCAAAGAAGATTTATGTAGGTTTAATTATAGAAATTAATTGAAAAAATCGTTACCTTTTTACGGTGTGTGTGAATGACTTTATTATAATGAAGTTCATTTCTTTTTATGAATGATTTATAAAAAAAAAACAAAACAAAAAAGTATATCAAAACTGCGCTTAATCTGTGCGGAGTGTAAAAAAAAACACAATTTATACAATATCCCTTCATTCATTTGTACAATGGCCCTTCTTAAATGTTTACGGCTCCATAAATACTAATTAACATTTCACCTTCCAACCGGAAAATGCTTGAAGCATTCGGCAAATTTACTAAACAATAATAATTTAACAACCAAACAATAAAGATGCAAAATAAAATGAATCAAGACAAGTATCTATTGTTGACTACGTTTAAGAATTAGCCGTTTAACCTAAATATTTTAGGACAACTTCTGAAGAAACGCAGGCTAAAAATAATAGTTAGACGTTATCTTGTCATTTTAGAGAATGCATTCTTGACACACTAGGCAAGCGGTCAAAACATTTTCTTTTTGATTATTGATATTTTCCTGAAAGACAAACTTGCTTTTAATTATTTCGCAGAAGCCACATGCGTGTGGGCAAAACAAATGTATGTTTTTTTTTCATTCTTCCTTCATCTATCTATGTTCCGGATTTCAAAATTGTTGTAAAATATTGTGTATTTTTTTGTAAGAAGTAATTCAAGTAAAAACCAACAATTGGTTTTCTAAATTTTACAGTTTATTGTTTTTTTTAACAATTTAGACATTACATCAATAAAATAGATAGATTATTTTTGTAGAAAACATTTATGTTACCACAAGTCCGATAAACCGTACGTAAACTAAAGACAGTAATAAATCAATTACGAAGCTGCGACAAATTAATCGCACACTTAATTTGCTGTCGCATCCTACACAGGATGCTATTCCTTCTCACTTAGTTGTGGCAAATAAAAGTAATACTGTCTATCCGTGTAATGAATGGGTCTCATTTGCCGGTCGGCCGGTAAACTGCAATCACTCATACATTTTGTTATACCTCTTACAAATATGCTTTTTAGATGTTTTTTAAAGCCCTCTCAATGAATATTTTGGGTATGAGTGGAAATTCTTGGAACTGAGTTTGTTGATTTCGTAATGTATGAAAAAAGGTTGTGTTTTTGAGGTTACTTTGGTGGGAGTCAGCAGTTAAGTTTCGCACTTCGAAATCAATGTTTGTATGGTTTCGCATTTATGTGAATATTTGTTGTGTGTGTAAAAAGTATTAATAATCACTTAAGGCGGGGTTACCCGGAAAAACGTCGTTTTGTATTGATTTTTATTCGTAGATAACACGGATTAAAATTTTGAAAAAAACTTATTACATATTTCACACTTCGATCTAGGTGTTTCGGCGGTCCGATACACGATTACATGCACTTTACTGGATCCAATTAAATCACAAAGACACGTCTAAATTATGTTCTAATTATTATTTTATTTGAGTTATATTAGGCTTTGAATAATAAAACTTATACCATAATAAAGGTCGTAAAAAATGTGATATAAATCGGCCAACATAATGTGAAATTTGAAAATACTTATACCACTAATTCCAAAATCAAGCGTTTTCATCTTTTCATGCGCTCGCCCCGTATCATTTAGTTCCACAGAGTACTTTTTAATATAGTTTAGTCCCGAGCGGGACGTCTTGGAGGTCGGGCGCATGCCAATTTTTGTTTAAATACGCTCTCTCTGCCGTTGTTAAAAAAAATCTAATATAAGTAGAACACATTAGTTAAGAAATTGCGATAGCTCAGAAAAAATATCTCGTAATTATATTATAGTTTTAATTCATAATATTGTTTTTTTACATAATCTACTCATTACAGTTTTTTCTTTAATGAGTTGTAATGTTTTACGTTGCATAATGTAAATTGTTTTGCGTAACTGCTATTGTATAGAATCAAGTTTTCTAACTGAACAGACAGCTGTGCTGCTGCTGGGGAGTTTGTTGCGCCACTTCTTCTTCCCAGCTAAGCACTAGGAAGTGGTGAAGGGTGGGCGTTTTTGGGGGACTGTCTTATGTAATTTTGACGTTTGAAAAGTGCTGATTCTCAGCCTATTTTGAATAAATGACTTTTGAATTTTGAATTTTGAATTTTGTTTTCGAAAGTGTGAAATGTGATGGGAAAAGTTTTTTGCGATATCTGACTTTTCTGGTACTGAAACCTCAATTGGTCCAGAAGAGTTTTTTGATCCTTATAAGAAACAGGATCGATTGGCATCAAAAAAGTTTTTGTGACAACCGCCCATTTACTTGCTGACTGTACATTTTTTTCAAAATCTGTGAATGCAGATCGAAATCTTTCAAAAAGTTAAGGACAGTCTCTTAAGACTGTTTTCCTGTAGCTACAACGTTTAAGGTAGCTGTCCTTACTGCCCCATCTCAAAAATCCATCCTGTATAATTTTTATCTTCGCGGTCGTTTATGAAGAAGTATTAATAAAACACATTTTTCTTAAGAGTTTTTAATTAGATTCATCCATGTTACTTTCTATATTCACTCTCCATCGAACTGTCTTTGCTACTATCGTATATTACATTAATAAACACATAAAATACAATGTGTCCGGTTGTCGGTTGTACCTATATTATTCAAAACAACTTTTATTGAAAATTAGAAAAAATTGTTATTTCAAACAAAAGTGCTATACTAACACGACCAAATGTATGGTTTTTTTTTTTTTAATCCGTGTTTTTATCGTATTGGCTCTGGCTCAGTGTGAACAACTACGTATATGTATACGAAAAAAATGTCGTTCTAAAATGTCGATGTCGATGACCTAAAATAATAGATTCGATAAATAATAGCTGTAGCAGTAGGTACGTCCCTTGACAATAAAGTACGGCAATTGTTACTTCATATGTAGCTGTCAATATTTACGGATCTTCATGAGCGGTGGGAAACACCCAAAACAAAAGAATATGGTCACAGAATTAGCGAAACAGTTAGACAAATTTTAGCCAATTCTAATGAATAAAAATCTCAAATTAAGGTTTTTTTAAATTCTGTCACTGAAGGGGTTAAATAGGGGATGAAATTTTATATGGAATTTCGCAATTTTGTCTTAAATTCACTTAATTGTTTTTTTTTTAAAGTGGCTAACTGCTAGTCGGACTCGCCCATGAAGGGTTCCGTTCTAAAATTTGAGTTGAATTAAAGGTAAATTGCGGTTTACGATTTACGACGTATTAAAAAAAAAACTACTTACTAGATCTCGTTCAAACCAATTTTCGGTGGAAGTTTACATGGTAATGTATATCATATATTTTTTTTAGTTTTATCATTCTCTTATTTTAGAAGTTACAGGGGGGACACACATTTTACCACTTTAGAAGTGTCTCTCGCGCAAATTATTCAGTTAAGAAAAAAATTATAGATATCCATAGATACACGTATGGGTTTGATGATTTTTTTTTTGAGTTTCAGTTCTAAGTATGGGGAACCCCCAAAATTTATTGTTTTTTTTCTATTTTTGTGTGAAAATCTTAATGCGGTTCACAGAATACATCTACTTACCAAGTTTCAACAATATAGTTCTTATAGTTTCGGAAAAAAGTGGCTGTGACATACGGACCGACAGACATGACGAATCCATAAAGGTTCCGTTTTTTGCCATTTGGCTACGGAACCCTAAAAATCACTGTCAGACAACGTACAACCTGCACTGCTGGGTCTAGAAGCATGCAATTTTGCACAAGAGTTCCTTTTATAACGAACGAAATTACGACTTTGGTATTTTCTATCAAAATTACGTTTTGCGTGACTTTTGAACCATTGCAATTTTGAACTTTCACCTTACTACCGCAAAGCCACTGGTTGGTGGCTTGATACACTAACTGAATCTTACATATTATTCCCGACTACCCCGGCTATCACTAAAAAAATCCCGTGTACAGTTTGTACACTGGATTTATCATTAACAGTCACATAACCATAGATATTTATTTTTATTAAAACCATAGATGGCAGAAGAGGCCTAAACTTCATGTTTTTCTTTGTACGTTGTACGAACTATCCCATAACACTATATCAAAATGTTATTAATGTGAAAACGCCCATCAGGTACACAGGTCATTTTAAGTAATCGTTTTAGCTCACTAAACCGTAGGTCCAAAAAAATTAAAACTTATGGAAAAAAATCAAACTTAAGAGTTTGGTGTCGTTATCTGTTATTAATGTGAAAACGCCCATCAAGTACACAGGACATTTTAAGTAATCGTTTTATTTCACTACACCGTAGGTCCCATAAAATGAAAACTTATGGAAAAAAATCGAACCTAAGAAAAACTAGTTCAGTTGATCAACTGCAAATATTTTATGCTGTGACATGGATTTTCCGCGAAATGGTCGGCAGTGCATCGTAAATAAATACGTCGCTCTGCAATTGGAGGAGGCGGAGGTAGCGTTTGAAAGGCCCACCGGCCCGGAAAACCTAGCCTTAACGAAGCCTGCTTCACCATATCTCCATCAAAATGATACTAAAAGGAAATGCATCATGAAAGTGATCAGGAGTGTACTGTCAGCTATAGAGAGTGCCGTCCACGAAGACGCGCCCCACTCTGCTTCCTAATCGCTTACAGTACAAGTGTGCAACATACCGCTACTGTTTTCGTTTTTTCATGTTTAGTAATTACCCATTCATAGGTAATTAGTGTGTATCGACAATACTAAAACAATCAATCGTGTATGGCACTGTCTGTGATAGTGACAACAAACTGTGTTCAACAATGCGAGGTGATTATAACAAGTTCACTTTGCACGGTTTTTGAGGCCACTTTTTTTGGTTGTATATTTACAGCCCAGAATACAGTATCACCTAACGACCAAAAAGCCCTATTCTAAACATCTGCGGTCACTACCCCCTTTTCTGACAGCCATAACCTGCTCACACATGATAGATCTAAAGATAGAGCAAACACAGAAGGGCCTTGAAGAAGACCTAGGCTATTAACCTCCTTTACCGAATCACAAGAAGGGGGTAATGGCCTGTCAAGCGTCACTATTAGGTCTGCTAACTCGAATGACGTATGTGAAGACGTTGCGTAAGATAATGTAGCCGCTAATTATGCGAAACTAAGGTAGGTAGGTAGATAAATAAAATATTCACGCTGTATAATGCGTGAAAAAAATCTGGCAATTTGTGGATGGTAAGATATAACAGACTGATATGATGAAGTTACTTCTGAGTTGAAGCAAGATGAATCACAAGATGTATGAGAATAACTCATACTGGGAAAAGATTGTTTGGTCAACTAGGTTAGACAGAAAGAGAAAGACAAATAAAAGACAGAGAAAAGAATATGGGCATGTGATGCGGACGAATGAGGAAAATGTCATGATGAGAGACCAAAAAAACGATGGATGGACTGTGTGATAGATGACATTGCTAGAACGAGATTGACTACCGACATGACGACTAATAGAGAAGTATGGAAGAAATAGATATGTTGCGTGGGTGGACCTCAAATAAATTGTGATCAGGTGCAAGGGTTACAGAATTATGATGCAGTGAAGAGAACGTTTTCTTATCTCTTCTTTAAAGAAGAAGTAGGGAGTATTGCTAATGGAGCTCGAGTTGTACTTATACTCGTATGTTTATCTTCAGTTGTAGACAGTTTTTATGACATCCGTAATATTTTCCTTATAAAAAATTGGAAGGATATGAAGACACTACATCTATTCAGTTATATTAGGCGGTTTTTGTGACACCCACGGAATATTGAAACTGGAACCATATAATTGTAACATTAGTTGAAAAAGTTACGAATTCTCTACAGCTTTTTAGTGAAATCCCCAATTATTTAGCAGTTTCAGTTCAAAACTTTTTCAACGAAAACGTTTTTCTTGGAACTAAAACATTTGTAAACATTACACAAAAAATTAATTAGGCACACCAAATACCAAACTAAACGCGTGTGACCTAACTTCTCAGATTTCTAGGCACTGCTAAATAGTTTTTTGTTAACTAAATCGTTGATAGTTTTCATTCATAAAACGGTAGATATATTAAGAATATTTTATTTCAAAACGTCTGCGATCAATCAGGCTGCCAACATTCTCAAATATCACCACCCAACAGCCAGTTTGAACGTAAAAATAAATGGACAAGTGTGAGCTGTCCGTTGAATCATGAGTTCCGCAGTGAATACCTTCACAATATCGCCGCCATTCTTGCTATTAAATCTCATTCATTATGTGTAGCCAGTGTAGCTTTCTTAACGAGTATACACAATTACGAAGAAGAAATTTCATTTAGAATTGTATATTAACACGGAATCGATCTTTTGAATATGAAACTTTTAATGTCATTTTGCTGTTCCACATAGAGCATAAATTACCTAACTTACGGTCTATGAAGAAAATGGTCGTAAATTAATTATGACTACACATAACAATGGAAGAGATAAAACCTCTTGACACTGCTCATAAGTGACTTTGCCTTGTCGTTAAACAACAGCTGCTTTCTTGAAAAAGTTACTCTCTCCACGTAACCCTAAAAGCAACATGAAAGAAACGTCACGTAACATCGACTCAAACGCATGCCAAATAGTTCTTTTTCCATTTCCAAGTCATTGACCCAACGAGACTAGAAAAGTCAGCGGCTTCGCTCGTTTTAAACTGTGGCGAAAGCTTATACTTCGCTGTCGAAATAGATGCTGGGGTTTCTCAAGTGTTTAAAGATTTTTTGTTTTTTTATAGTTTTTTTGTGTGTTCGGTTGCTGTTGTTATGTCCGGTCTAACGGTAATATAGGTAAATCTTGTTTCTTAGGCCAATACAACCATTTTGTCATAAAGACTAGGATTATGATGAGCGTAAGAGGTGTAAGTATGACAAACGTATTTACCTACATTAAATGAATTAATGAATGAAATGCACCGACGACCCCAGCATGATTTAACTAGACTCGATAAATCGAATGAACCCCAGATTTGCACTAGTCCCTGGAGCCTCATGCTTCATGGGGCTACAGAGGCCATTGCATACCAAGGAGTAGACCAGGGGGCGCGGTAACGGTAGGGAAGACTTGCCCTCATGAAATGAAAGAATTTGTGATTTTTAGACTTATCGGATATGCATCCTAGAGATATTGTACGACTTATTTACATTAATCTAAAATTCTAAATTGAACTTAATACAATGATAAACGTTGACAGTCTCAATAATCTGAATGTTATTGCGTCACTTCATTCGTATTTAAGATTAGTCATAAACTCAGAATTAAACTCTTTTATACTACCATGAACTCGTCTCGTATTTGAGCCAAAACTAACTATAGAATCGCCAAAAAAGTTGTTAATGTCACAGTGTTTGAAACACAGGCCTCTTTCTATTAGTCTTCTGGATAACGTCAGCATCTTATTTCATTCATTACCTACCTTCCAACTTCCTTCATTTTCGCAAAATACATACGTTGGGGTCGGCTTCCAGTCTAACCGGATGCAGCTGAATACCTGTATTTTACATGGAGCGACCGCCTATCTTAATATTTCCAACCCTGTTACTGGGTAACATGATAGTCCTTGGCAAGGCTGCTTGTGAGACTTTCGAGCTCCTGACTACCCATAACGGCAGCATTAGCATCATTCCAGCATCTAACACGGAAGCTTTGCAATATCCCTCTGTTAGGATCTGTCATCAACCTCATCCGAGTCTTTTTCCGCTATCTCATTCGCCAGTGCTTTTGGTGGCAATTTCTGGTGTTACGCTCGAGCTGTCATCTCCGTTAAGTTGGTCACGATAGATTGCTGTTTCCATTTTGGATTATAACCCCTAAATTGTGTGTCGTACGTATGGCTCACCGTTGCACTATCATCATCATGTCAGCTTCATCTCTGAAGAAAGGATTATACTCGGAAATTTTAGTAACAGTTTACAAACCTCTTGCGGAGGCCTGTTAATTTTTTCGCCGCATATGTTAAAGTATATATTAAGACTACTTTAAAAACCTTAAAGTAGGATACCGTACAGCACAAAGAAACACAAACTGGACTTAATAATTTCGCTATCACGTCGTGTGGAGAAACTATGGGTGTTACAACTTACTAGTATGTAGTATGTGAAAGCTATAATTATCGTGTATCGTGAAACACTTATTTGCATACATAAAGGCTATTAAGAACGGGGTTGTCGCCAATCGGTTCCCGGGTCGAGACATTTCAATTTTATTTCAATTATGAAGCAAGTTATGTCGCGTCGTATGTGAGCATGCTGAGATGAAAATACAGTTTTATTAAACGTTTAAATGGTTGAGAGTAAATCGTTTTTAGTAAATTCTATAAGTACTATGGCATCGGAGCAGTCAGTGGTATGGTTTCGGTCGGCCCGGGTACATTAATAGTACGTGACCGGTCAAGAAAACTTCACGGTAGAACAATTACCGCTGTCGCATCGCGCCAGTCTGCACGAGGCTTAAAAGAGTACTGAAACATGAAATTGTCGGATTTTGTCCCTCGAAAACGAAAATTCGACATAGGACACGTCAATTCTGATAAGTTCGTCAAGTACCCATATATTCAGATTATTAGGGAAATATCACAATATGTGGGAATTTGATGAATGAAGGGTAATTCCATCATGAGGTAGGGTATACTATTTCCGTTCCTTTTCCTTATCTATACTTTATATTATATTATATTATATTAATAATATAATATTTTAAAGAGGTAACATTTGTTTTTTTGCAAGTTTAGGGGGTCATCTCGGAACTAAGATTTGAAGAATTCTTTTTGCTTTTGATATCCCAATTCTTGAGGAAGGTTATAAGCTATTTAACATCACGCTATGATCGTAAGGAGACGAACACGAAGAAAAAAAAAATTGAAAGAACGTTAAGCGAAAACGAAATTATAGCGCGGGCGGGCGCGGGCGGTAGGATGCGATGCGGTGGTTCGGGCGCCAAAATCTCATGCGCACAAAATCGCGGGCAGAAGCTCGTCTAACCTAAACTTCCGAGGTCATATCGTACTAGGTATAAACAAAAACATAATCAATAAGTTCAAAAGGGCGTATGAAAACATTATTTTGATAAACGATCCTACGCCGTTCTCAAATTGACTTTTTACTGGTGATACGAGTATATTGAATAATTACCTCAACACCGGTAATTAACTGTGGCGGTGATTAATGATTGGACGGTCATTGACACGTAACTTATTTATAATGATTTGTTATTGTTTATGTATTAGTTATAACACCTATTGGTTTGTGGTTAGGTAATTCAAAGTCAGTAACGATGTAAGTTCGGATTCATTGTTAAATTTGAGTCATTAGTAGTTACTACTTTGTGGTCTAATTATTGATGCTTAATTAAATTTGTAATAAAAAACCTACTTAAAAACCTACCAAAAGGTTTTTCAGGGAAAATAATAATACATTTATACTTTGTAACCACTAATAAGGTGAGTTTTAGAATGAACCTTCATTTTATGTTTGGATCAAAAAGGGGTATTTTATAGGTCCTACTCTGATAAGCTCGATTGCAAGAAAAATTTAAGTATCTTTATAAATATTTTCACAGACATAATCTCTGTTTTAGGAACGAAGTTCTTTAACGCGGCTTGCAAACTGATAGAAATCGTGACGCTTAAAAGTGTTCATACTTGCTACTGTCTTGTTCTAATTAATTTAAGAGAAAGAAAAAGAGAGAGAGAACGCCGGCAGGAAAAAACAAAAATAAAGAGTAAAGTAGAGTGTTATGGCATAAAATTGCACACTTCAGCCCGAGTACACTGCATACCGGAGAGAGAGAGAAAGTGTGAATTTGGTCAAACTGAATATCTAAGATGGCGGCTGCGAAACTTTTATTTTTTTTCGTCATTGGTGTCATTTTCATAGTTTTCGAGGGTGCTAAAGCCGATAGTGAGGTCATGATATAAATTCGAGATGGCGGATCGGATTTTTTAAAATTTTCGTCGTGTGTGTTTTTTTCATGGTTTTAGTGGGTGCTAAAGCCGATAGTGAATTCAAAATGTAAATTCAAGATGGTGGTTGCGAAAATTTTGTTTTAAATCATACTTCGTTCCTGACGGGGGTCCCCCGACTGCATACTTTTTTTTTTGTTGAACCGTTTTACAACATATTAGACCAGCCCTGAGTTTCTAAAAATTGCAAGCTAACTCAAACTCAATCAACAGCCGATTTAAGTACTTAATTGTGAGTGATATTCCCCACACGCACTCACAATTCACACTCAGTCTTTAAAAATGAATCTATAATTCAAAATACATTCCGTAAATAACCATTTAACTAGAAAACAAATATCCACAATTTCCGCAAATAAATCCAAAATTACACCGACACAGCATCACCATAGAACAATAGGTAAACTTTTGGCAATACTAACACCATACTAGGCAATAAAGATGACGTCACGAGGTGGCCATTTCTAAGAAACAGGCGGCCTGATGCCAATTGGCAACTGGCATGAATACGTTGACCACTTTCTATAGGTTGCCTTGCTAACTCACACACCGACTTACGGACAACGTTTAGTAAACCACGCGATGGAGTATTTATAATGTTTGAAGACCCAGTTCTGCTAATTAGAGGCAATGACTGAACGAATGGAACTTCAGAACTTCTTTTAAAGGGACCGGGTACAAGTATTGAGGTTATATAACCATTAGCTAACACCTAAGGAATTATTCGATATCAGACTGATGGCAGTAGTGTTACTCGAATCGATTCCTACTCAAGATTCTACTACTCGAAAACCAATATATTTACCTAAGTGTCGCCTGTCTCAATGGCTTCTTTAAGGAAGACGCAGTGAGCCACTATTCATTCTTATCTTTAGCATTTCTCGCCTGGTAGCTGTTCCCTTTTCTCCTTGGTTTACGTCCTTAAATCTTAAGAGAAAGCGTCGTATATACCGATATCGATATGTAAAAAGTTATATGTGTTCTACTGCTGGAGAATTACGTCTCTCACACGACTTCCAGCTGTTTCAAACTAGAGTTCTTGCATCACCAAGTAATGAGTACTGTTGGCTTTGTCTAGCTCGTCTCGCTATCTTCAGAATGCACCTGCCATGTTATCTCTCCATCAGCCTTGGTTGACTGGTAGAGAATGACTACGGCATTAACTCCGCCTTTATACCTTGATTGTGTAAAAAGTTTAATAAATAAGCAACATAAACGGCACAAACCTCCCAAACAGCATAAAATAAGTAATCAAAACCATGAGCTTCGACCAATCAATCAAATCTAACCCCGCAGCCACTCGCAAAAAATTTAAAAATGATGTAGTCACAAGTCTCAAGTCCGTCATTACCTCATTAGGTAGGTCGGTGTGGCAAAGTGGTAACTATCGCAATTATTATCCACCGAACTATGAACCGATAACGAGTTGAATTTAACTGGTGGGAACGGACAGAAGGCTAACAACTTTACAAAGTTACATATAAACTCGTCCATTATATTATTGGGATGAAAAATATAACAAAATCGTTTAAGTAAGGCTTTTTCACTTTTTCACTCATCTTACAGTACTTTTCAATCGACAAATTCTGATCAAAAATAGATAATAGAATAAAACCCACAAACGATTATTAATATGACACTCACAGGTCATTAAAAGAAAAAACATTCAGCATGCGTCAACCGAAATGCTTTTTCAGGCCACTGACTGACCTGCCCTGAGAGGACAGTCAGAGGAAAGTCAAGAACAGTCAGTTAACTTTGTTGTACTACAGGTCAAAAACAAGCACATGTGTCAACCAAAAAGCTCACTGTAACTGACTGTCCCCGTTATTAGGTTTGTTAAAATTGTTGAAAAAAATGAGCACCTGTCATGTCTCACTGACTACCCAAGTAGCTCAAGTCAAAGTCAAATAATTTGTTTCAATTAGGCACACAAAAGGCACTTTTGAACGTCAAAATATAAAACCTCCGAAGTATTCTACGGACCACATAACATACCCAATGATCCCGTTCTGACAGTGATATTATATAGATTATAATGCAGGGTTTTAATAACCGACGAAAAATGTCAACGCATGGGGGTGCAGAATTATGTACTGAATTCATGGTAACAGTTTTCGATGTCCCTGACACCCTGAATATATATTATTACTTTTTTTGCACCCAGGAGCATTTGAGCCCTAAGATGGTTTCGTATTCTCTAATGATATGAACGAAAAAGGAGTGAATGATAGAGTGACCGCTGACAGGGAAGAATGAAATACAAGGACGTACTGCGCAGACTCCAAGTAACAAGAAACAAGGGCAGGAAGATGATGCTCGTTTCCTATTCTAAGTGAACCTTCTTTCTCAGTTGTTTATGGTCGCCAGGTAAACTTAGCACCTCGATCAGCCTGAACCAGTCGACCACGAAGTCTCGTTTCGTTTTCGACATCCACTCTCGATGCTGACAATTTTGGTATCTTAGGGTTTCATAAGCATACTTAGTGCTTAATGTACTAGAGCCTGTACTTTGAAATGTAATGAGATATTGTCTTAGCATTACTTAACTGGGTAGTTTGAGTCGGGATTTCTTCAGAGAGGTGGCTAATCTGACTAGATAGAAAAATGTCAACGCCGGATAGCTTTTCTTGATGACAATTAAAATATTTATGTATAGATATTTTCAATCGTTAAGGAGTCGGTAAATTAGCCTAAAAGGCTAGTGGCCCGTTCTATAAAAAGCAGATACCTTTGGAAAAGAACTGGCAAGAAACTCCTAATAAAGGATAAATTATTCATTTAAGTTTTATTCATAGAGTTTTAAGCAGAACCATCAGTTATCTTTATAATTTCTTCTTTTTAGGGTTCAGTACCGCAAACGGAACCCTTATAGCAGCAATATAAAAAAAACATTTACAAAGTTAAGTTTGTTCTTGGGATAAATTCATCCCTGTGCGTGGTCCGACACACACTTGACCGGTTTTTTTACTTAAAAAAGAACCCTAATAATATATAAACATACATACTAAGACACACCACGCTCTTTCGCCTCCACCACATTCACAAAGCGATTAGTCGCAACAGTTCACGACCGATCGTAAAACAAAACCAACGTGATTAAGCCGAACATCCGATTTAGCGATGGGCGTATATTATCACTTACTATCCATTACCAGACAAACTTGACCCGTATCGCCTTTACTAGCCGTCTAAATTAAAGACCACTCTAAACCGGCCTAAGAAAAGTTTGTCCAAGAAAATTTTAAAGTTGAACCAAAGAAAAATAGTCGCTATTGTAATACATCTAAGGGTTAGATGAATAACATAAAGATTTTCGGTCAATCCACTTGTATAAGCTCACGTTTAGCTTGGGGCGTTCGTCGCCAATCCGTCAAACTGACTAGTTATGTGTTACAGTTAAATATTAGACAAAAACTGGCCGTTAATAAACAGTATGTTTGAATTCACTGACGTCATAGGAATTAATTGGATTCTATTCTCTTTGGTACGCTGCAAAAAGTTTTTTTCCATATCACGGTGGTCTTGACTATGAATAGATGTGTTGTGTTTCTGTTTCTAGGAATGAAAAGAAACTCTATTCATAGCCCTGATTTTTTGACAGTTTGTCGACGTACCACTGCCGGTGGGTGTCGTAAGTGAAGATTAGGGGATTATGTCAACGAAAGGGCAGTGACCACTATACTGAAACGATCACGAAACCGCTTAATAAATGGCTTCAGTTTTACCGTCGCTTCAGAACGATTCTTCCTCTTTCATGCCAATAAGTTAAAATATTAATAAAAGCACGTAATAATTCCAACATTGATTGTCCAGATTCGCCAGTTGCTCAGTATTGACAATCACCATTAGGACTGTCATCGCCACTTTAGGTTTCAAGCAGTATTTTTTATTTAAAGTTGGTTCTAAATAACTGTTTAGCCGATATAGGATATGCTTCCAGTTTGACAGGAAGCTGACCCCAAAAAGTTGGGAAAAGGCTAGGCAGATTGATAAAGCCAATACAGAACAATAACGACACCTATCTTCAGTAACAGCAGTAGGTACTTATGGAGGAAAATCGATGATTTTTGTGACGATGACGATCGATTACGAATTCCTATTTAAATCCATCAATTATAATATTATTGTCATTCTGCTGGTGTTTCTTTTGACGCAATGTTGTGCTATGTGCGGCATCCTAGAGTAATGTCACTTTCATATTCCATTGTTATTTATAGAGGTTTATGTATTGGCCATTCTTCTTTTCGTGTGGTTAGTGACTAACCTGGTGTCAGAGTTTTAAAGCCGCCTATGGGCCTCACAGGCTGTCTCAGGCATGCCGGTTTCCTCACGATATTTTCCTTCACCGTTTTTGAAGCAAATGATAATTATAAAATTACTTATTAGGCTATATTGTTAATAAAACTTGACAGTTTATAAATATTTATGGTATACGTTCTCCCTTTTAACTTTCCTTTGTCAAAGGTTACCCCATTTTTAAGATTTCCTAAAAAAAATGCCGTAAAAGTGCAAGTGAAAGTTTAATATTCATTGGATAATTAACAAAGAAGATGGTGATAAAATATTTAAATGTTCTTGTACTTACTTCCCACGTAAAACCAGATAATTTACATCAAACCTGAATATATTTCGACCAATGATTGACACCTGACATGTAAATTACGAGCCATTTTTACGGTTACGTACCTCAAAAGGAAAAAACGGAACCCTTATAGGATCATTTCGTTGTCCGTCTGTCAGTCTGTCATGACCCTTTTTCTCAGGAACGCGTGGAAGTATCAAGTTGAAGTTAATATCAAATACGTAGGTCTACGGCCCCTTGGATATCTAAAAAATCTAGCTTCAAAGTCAACGCAATAAAAAAATACGATCCTATAAGCGACATATTTTGTATATACTCGCAAAAAAGTATATTCATATTATACTCGCATAAAAGTCAAAACCAACTTCCCGTTGACTTAGAATCATGAAATTTGGCAAGAATCAAGGTCTCATAGCACAAGTAATGAAAAAAGTCCGAAAATCGTTAATTTGTAGTTTCATCACATTTTTTTTGCGAATTTGTTGTTGGACAATTGACCGTGACGTATATCGATGTATAGGAGAGCATGTTTTTCAACAACAAAGTTATTTTTTTTTAGGACAAATTTATCCCAACTACGGAACCCTTCATTGTGCGTGGCCCGACATGTACATGGCCGGTTTTTTTATTATTATAAAAATCAGCATAATTGAATATTAAATTGCTTAATCGACACGTTTGTGTAAGTGTAAATTACTTGAAAAATTAAGGAAATGAGTGTGCGTACGGTATTTTTGATGGCGGGCAATTATCCGAGGCAATAGTTATTGCCCCTCGAATTAAAACGAAACACGGAAAGGGCATTTCGTTTGATATTTTGACACTCCTCGAAACAGCTTGTTGTGGACTTATTTTTATGTTTTGTGGCTTTTTGATTATAGCGGGAATAGGAGCCGACACGTCATGCGTGTGTAGCTTTTATTTTTTCTTGAAAAGATTGTATGGGTTAAAAATTAGTCGTTTTGTTTGTCTATTTTTTAGTAAAGTTATTAAGCTGAAACTTCGCATATGAACTGAAAATGGATGACAGTACATTTTGACATAATTAGTCCTTAATTTTGATGATGACTAAGAAATGATCAGCACTTCCTATAAAGATATCTTCCTATATAGGTATCTTTCACTTACGTAATAAGTTGTTCTTAAGATGATTAATCAGATAAACGAGAAGTCAATGAATTACTAGTAGGTTCATGGGAGGACGTTGATAATTGTAAATGAATATATAACATAATGTGGGCTGGTACGTAGGTAGATGTGGTCTGTGCAACACTATTTAGATCAAAAGCTAAGTGTAGGCATTATTTATGAGCTGCGCCTGAGGCTATTAACATTTCACAAGACTTTCCAGAAGGAAAAGTATATTTTTTGGTAACCTTTTTTTCAGGATGTGTAATCATCAAATGACTTCTCCGGGTGTGTCAGACTTTTACTGACTAAAACCCACCCGTGTTCCTTCCGTTGCCTGTGTGCCGGGGCCGCGATATCCCTTTCGGACAAACCCGCAACCCCAGCAGGCATTGGTCTTTCGACCCCGTCGGTTGGTGCTGACATCTCTTTGAGGCGCGCGTGGAACACAACGCGCCCCTCAAAGAGATGGGCCACACGTCGACACGGGCCTGGTCCTTATCGGACGGCGAGCTGCCCATTGCTCACCGTCCGCAAGCCCGCGCCTACGGTGGCCGGAAGTCGGCTCTCGACTCCTGTAATTGAACCAAAATGTATTAAATATTTAATTGTTTAGCCATTTCGGCATTATTGAATGAACACACAACTTCTTAAACAAAGGAAATTATATTAAAATTTTAAAAAAACCCGACACAAACATTCCGCATTTCTCTTTCCTACTCCATCACCAGATCCTGTTCATCATCTTATATATAAAATTCTCGTATCACTATGTTAGTTACCATACTCCTACGAAACGGCTTGAGCATAGTCAAGCCGTTTCGTAGGATATTCAGTAGTTCTAAGAATCGGCTACTATCTATTTTTCATACCCCTAAGATAGGTATGTAGATACGTAGGTATGTAGGTAGGTAGGTTAGGTAGGTAGGTTAGGTAGGTAGGTAACGGTAGGTTGGTAGGGTAAGTGGGTAGGGTAGTGTAGGTAGGTAGTGTAAGTAGGTAGGGTAGGTAGGTGCACCGTAGATAAGTACATAGTGATACCTGTGTGAAGCCGGGGCGGGCAGCTAGTCTATCTATAAACTATTCATTAACACCATTCCAATGAGCCCAAACACAATACCGGTGCTCTAAGTTGCTAAGGGAGTTAGGTATCCTGCAAATTCCAGGTGTTGCTGCAGCATCAGTTCAAGGTTACTATGTTCTTCTAATATCATTGAAGTAACAGAATACCAAATTTGAAATCGATCAGACCGGTGGAAGACGCATCCATTCATCAACTAGAAAAGAGCTGATAATCTTCAAACTGCTGAATCGATTTTGATAAAATATATCTAAGAACCATCGTTAGAAAACCTGCTTTTAAATAAAAAAACCGCATTCAAATCGGTTCACCCGTTTAAGAGCTACGATGCCACAGACAGACACACACATAGCGGTCAAACTTATCATATTTTACTTGTAGACAAGGTATTACTTAAACCACTACATCGAATCTAAAAATATACGAAATTGAATAATCTTTTAATAAAACAAACGTCATCTTAAAAAGTTTCGAATTTGCCAACGAACTGTGCTAATTGAAAAAAAAAAGTAAACTCAATCGCATTTCAGTCCAGTCAGTAATCGAACAAAGCTGTCCGAAACGACTTTTTCGACTCGATTAAGGAGATTTATTTGCTTTATTAATTACTCGTTTAAATATCACAAGAAATACATTAAGGTCGATCGATTGCTTTTTGTCTGATAAATCGATAATCGGGGCTACTGATTGGGCGGAAGATATTACCAATACTTATTATTAATTTTATTGCGAGTAATTTAGCTTAAGAACTACATGAATGAAGTAGTTAGTGTGCTTTTGAATTGTTTTTTAATATATAATACCAACCCACCCGCACTGGGCCCGCGTGGTAGATTACGGCCCACTCCCTCTCGAAGAGAGGACGCTTGTGTCCTAGCAGTGGGAATATTGTAGACTGTTTATGATGATGAATAATATAATAAGCTACAAAAAAAACTCAAACACTAAGTATCGACTGAAATTGCACAATATGTCGACCTGCCAACGACTTCCGCTGAACAGTATAAAGGACTCTATTATAGAAGACCGTAAGTCGCAGTTTGACTGATTGTAACAAAAGAAAACCGGCCAAGTGCGTGTCGGACCACGCACAATGAAGGGTTCCGTAGTTGGGATGAATTTATCCCAAGAACAAACTTAGCATTGTAGTTGAATAACGTGTTCTCCCATACGGAATGTATGGGAGATCATGTTTGTCAAACTGCAAATTTAAGTTGGTTGATTATTTCTCGTTAACCTGTACAGCCTACTTAGCTCTCATAGTTTTCCTTTTAATTTTGTTATATATACTACTACTGTGAATTTTTTCACAAGTCCAAGTACAACCTAACAAAACCACTACACTTGACTCTAACAAAAAATTTCAGTTAAAGCTTAATATTTCGCAAACGTATCCCTGAATCCAAAAATGGTTTCGATAAACTCTCAATATTTTTGAAAGACCGTTCTAACGATACCCCACAACATGGGGTAGATGAGAAAAAAAAACATCCCCACTTTACGTGCAGGGGAGGTAGCCTAAAAAAAATGTTACCACTTTGTCGGCATGATTAATATGTATACATATGCCAAATTACAGCTTTCTAGTACTAACCGTCCATGAGCTAAGCCGCGGACAGACAGTCGGACAGACAGACAGACAGACGGACATGGCGAAACTATAAGGGTTGCTTGTTTACTACGGAACCCTAAAAAGGAAAAGGTGGTGGAACGATTAATCCATTCTTAGAAAGAGATACCATTCCAGTATTTACCAAAGAGGTAATTACTGCACTTCTTATTTCTGGAAACACAGCATAACAGTACTTAAGGATCCAACATACCAAAGCGTAAGACTCGCGATAAAAATCAGGCGATTTTCCCTGCGCCCGCGCCGCCGTCCAATTACGACGAACTACTCATTATTTTAAGAAAACATTAACTACTTAACATAAAAATTTGCGTCGAAAACGCTATGCAATTACGTGCACCACAAAATTGCGAAGTGTATAATGTAGGTGGCGCTGACACGGAACTGTGGCGCTGGATGAGTGGATGTGGCAGAGACTGTACAAATATCAGAAGAGTTTTAGTGCTTGAGATACCAGGGGGTCTACTCCCTAAGCGAAATCCGGACTATCGGCCGAAATTACGGGTGCTTCGTACTCCGCCGCACTTACGGATATACCGTAAGTGAGACGGAGATACCGTAAGTAGACCCTCAGTACCGACTGACTGCCACGGTCGTAAAAAAAATTAAGTATCCTTTTATAATTTTGGGCTGAAAGCAATATGCAGTATTACGTAAATATATCTGGCATTTAGATCGAACGGTGAAGGAAAACATCGTGAGGAAACCGAAATGTCCGAGAGATATTTCTCGACGGCATGTGAAGCCAAGTCAGAGGCACATGGGCAGCTTTAAAACTCTGACACAAGGTTAGTCACTAACCACACGAAAAGAAGAAGACAATCGCAAAGGTTGTTTAGCATAAGACAGAGGCCATTTTCGCTTCCTTACAAAACTTCTGAAATCTCACGTTCCCCTAGAAATCAAGCGGATTTTAAACATTTCCCAAAAAAACAGCATTATATAGCATAGCATTCAGTGTTCAGAAGTGGCTTTTTTATATCCAACCAAGTCTCCTGAACTTCCCATTTGCATTTGAGCCAACAGAGTGGCAGATCACTTCAACACACCGTACATCTTCGTCGGGATGCCGGCCCGACCCTCGCTGTAAGTGACTGCCGAAACTTACACGAAGCTCTGCAAAAAGTATAAGACGCGCTCCAGATCAAATGAGATGGTCCCCGGGGCATCAGAGTAGAGTATCACAGATACTGCAGCTTTCATTTAAAGAGAAGGGCATTAAATTTATATAGTTAAGAAGGATATAATTTTTAAAATTGGAGATGGATATCACTAAGTCACTGGCTAGAGCTTCTAATCTTAATATTCAGGATAATCTATATCGATTTCAGGGCACAGTTTCGTTAGAGTTAGTAGAACACTTGAAACCCAAAAACGTCTACACCAATTTTGTGCCTGTTCTATTATAAAGCTTATGGAGTCGCCTCTGTCCCAAACTACTCTGCGCTTACATTGCTTTTTAATAACGTGTTTAATGCAAAAGAAATTTACGTTCGAAATCAGTGGCGAAGCAGCTCTTCGCACCGAAGTTGCCCATTGATGCAAAATCGAGAACTGGTTTCGAAACCGATACCATATGAACACATACGTACTTATTACCCCTTTTGACGGCGACAGGTGAAATTTTAATACCGAATTTTATTTTATTTCAGGGTTGCCAATTTTCGATATCGGAATTTTGAAATGATTTCATACAAACTCACGTTTTCTTGGCACGTAAATTCCAATTCGCGCGATATAGAATTGACTTTTCAATGCCTAAGGATTGCATTCAGATATAATGTTGATCGTTTTCGTACAATAACATTCGTATCTTATTGAGATTTGTGAAACTATTATTGTTTTGGCATAATTTTTCCAATTTTTCGATAACGATTTTTTCGTCTTGTCAACTTTACGATCCGGAGAAGTCATAAAAGTGAATTTAATGCTATAAATAAAATACTTAATGTTAGCTGTCGTTACTTGAATTTAAAGGTCTTATAAATTATAATAACATTTCAATATTTCAGTGTAAATTTTAATAAAATGAACCATTCCAAAGACCATTTCGATGAAAATACGATCGAAATTACTTCATAAATGACTTTTACAACACCAAATTTATTTATTTTACCTGTTTGATACCTCTTCTGAATCTTCCATCTTCAATAAACTAAAGCCCATATCACAACAATACAGAACAATGAGGAAATGCTATCATATCACCATACGAGTGCAGGCTGCGCGTACGCAACGACTAGTTTCTCACGCGTACCACTACCCGCTGCGGTTTGTGGCCGCGCTCCCTGCACGCCATGCAATCCACTCGATTTACTATTAGTAAATAATCGATAGTATATAAACTTGTCTATAAACAAACTGTCACTGGACACTTCTCTTTTCGTATTAACACGTAGCAAAATGTTAACCACGCATCACCGTGGTAACGGGGTTGAGGGCCCAAAATACGCCCAACGTACATTGAAGTATGTACCGATTAGTAGAGGCTCAGATTGTAATGCAAATACCCTCATATTAATCAAAATAATTGATTTCTACAAGATAACGGTTTTTTAGGCAGATACATGTGTAAGTACAGTAATTAGTGTAAAACTTCAATTTGGAAAAAAAATTGTGAAACAGGAACCCGTATATGTATCACTTAGTTCATATTTTTACGAAAAATGTCGGTCAATAAACGGTACAAAATTTCCCCCCTAGCTAAAAGTATGCCTAATTACCATAAAAATGAATCTAAGCGTTTCCTTATACCAGCATAGTTTATTATCCGACCAGCATGCAATATGACAGCCCGTAGACGACCCACTACAGATTGTGGGCCTCCCCTATGAAGTAGAATGCTTTTGAGGAAACTATCCGGAAAAGTACCGAAATCACTAAACATATCTTGCCGAGTTATCAAAGCTGAAGTGGAAATGAGCTCAGATTGTCTGTCAAAGAACCGATGGCCATTCGAGTAGTACATTCCTTGAATGGAGACCGTGAATCGGCAAGTGTTCCCAACTTGAGCGACCGGCGACCAGCTCAAAAGGGCGGCAGGGATGGACTCGATATAGATAGTGCAGAACTGGGAGCTGTAGAGCTAATTGGAAGTAGCGTATGTCAAGCAACGATCAGCGACAGCCTGACTTTAAGGAAAACATTGTAGACATCCTCGCACTTAGTCTGGTCGTCGCAGTTTTATGACTGTCTATAAGTAGCCGCCTGTTCGACTTGAATATATCTACTGAAGAAGAAGTCTTCAAACTAATAATGCGAAAGTGAAATACGGTTCCACAGTTTCACTACTGATCTGATGGCTTTGCAAACTTTTCAAGCATGTCATTCCAAGTTTCTTATATTTTGCACTGAAATGCAATGTAAACTCGACATTTACTTGTAGGTACTTGGCTTCCATTGTTGCAATCATTATTCGCTAAGCACCAATTTTTAAAGTTGATTCTCGTAAAATTCCCGCAACTAACTTTATCTAAAGATCTTCAATACCCATTTTGCTGAACTATTACTTGTTCTAATCATTCTCTTCGTCTTCACCTTTGACATTATAAATCGAAAGATTGATCTCATAGTAAATATTTACCTATAAGATTATAATTGTATGCTTACCTACAATGTTGTCAGTGTGATATAAACACAAGTCTATAAAACTTATTTTATCCACAACAACATCGTTAACGGATTTAAACCAATCTAAAATTACGAACCATAACATCCTAAAATAACAATACAATAAACGATCTGAAGAATTTTAATCCTCACAGAAAACAAAATTCGTATGCAGCAGTCAAGTCCATCCCACCTGCAATAAAACCATCATATAACACGTTACTGTTCTGCTCTCGACGTTTTAATGTTGAAGTCATAATTATATCATATATAATCTTCGTTAATGGTAACCGAACAATTTGGTAAACGCTCTGGGTGGCACGGTGGTTGCCGACGATGGTAATACTGGTAATATGGTGGAATGTAAGGAAAATGATCCGCGAATGTAAGAAACGGTATTTTATTAATCGTTAGGTGATACGCATCTTGCAAAATGGGCAAATTAAAATTTGTGGGACAGTATTTTAATTTGCCCAGATAAAGTCCCTAAAGGTAGAATTCCATAACGTGTAATTTTTGCACAAAAAATCGGCAGTCTTTATAAAAGGAATTAATCACTAAAACCTTTTGAAGGGCTTACCACCACCAGCTTATTAATTTCTGATATTAATCCAAACAGACAGACAGACGCGGTCTGTAGCTTATAATTGTGCGTACGCGGCGATTAAAAACGCCCGCCGCAATTTCGGCAATTTAAAAGTAAATTGTAACTGAACTGTATTAAATAATTCCTTTCTCCTTATGGGCATTCAAATACGACATCGCCATAAACCAAAATCAAAAGCAACTCAGATTTCTCGGAACGCAAACAGGTCGGGAGACATATACAATCACAGGGTATATCGCAAAAATGTTAAGGAACTTGCAAAAATCTGGCTGTGCCGCCTAACCCTCGCCGTCCCACGATCAAGGGCTTTTTTGGGCAAATAATTCTGAACCAGTTCCCGATCATTGACCTCAGCCGCCGGAGGCTGTGGTATTTGGGCTGATTTTGGCTCCAAAATCGCACATCGTAACGTTGTTTTTGCCCTCACCATTATTATTATTAATTGGATCACCGACTTGTCCAATGATGGAAATCGTTAAGGAACTGCCAGGACCGAGCTGTGCGCAAGAGTTCCGTGGGAAGGTTCATGATTTTACGTTTATCTTTGTCCTCACCTATGGTGGAGGTGACATACTCGCCATAAAATCCGTAAGTTTAATACTAGGTGTGGCCTATGCTCTAGGAGTGTAAATATTTTACTACATTCTTTCCGTTTTTCCCATGTGAAATAAGTGAAACTATAGAATAATGCGCGATTGCTTCTTCCACAATTCATGGTGTTGCATCTGTCTTAGTCAGAGTCTCTGTTACCGGTTACGTATCACCTGTATTCAATCAGTAATTGTCTAATACATCATCAAAAACGACCACAAAATAGTCATCATCACCTAATGATGCAGAATACTTAGTTAGATTATTATAAAGCTCTATATTTTCAGATGTCAAAAAACAGAAAGAGTAAAAAGTTGCGATACTGCATCCCTTGAATCCTAGAATCTATACGTAGTTGTCGAAATTTAAACATTCACAAGCTATCACAAGAAAAAACAACAGCTTCTGAAAAATATGTAAGTATATACTAGTATATCATCCTTATATTTCTGGATTCCTGTCAATATGGGACCCTAAAACGCATTCACGTTTATAGCTCGAATAAATCAAAAATCTCCGGTCGTATATCACCACGCAGTGCTTTCAATGTCCTCCTCGATATATCCGGATAAACTTGTCAATTTGTTCACCGCCGAAACGTGTTGGTCAATAGAGATATGGCCACAACATACGTTATAAGTTGATTTAATTTTGTCGGGTTATAAATCTGGAGTACTACCATAGCGGGATAGTGACACAGTGTAGGTTTATCAGTAAGACAAGAAATTTATTCGGGTGATTTTACCAAGACCGGAAAATAAACCGGCAGTTTGAATTCACAAGTATGTTTAAGTATTTACAAAATGAGACTGCTATTTCCTAGTAAGACCCACAAACCAATCAATTTATCGAAAAGAATCTGGCATCGGTTACCAAAGGTAGGTAGTAGGTACTACTTAGATATGCTGAGATATTATACAGGAGGCCATTTCATGATTTCATGTGAGTCTCTATCAATATCCCTGGTTTCCACACCAGCGGGACCCAACTCCAGATCACTTCATCTTACTGGTCTCGTGAACTCTGTGGCTGCGTTGTATTTCCACGAAGCGCGGCGGCATTCGGTCGTCGTTGCGTTTATATTAGCTTAATGAGTTCGCTTCGGCCTGAAGGCAACTTTTTACTCGCTTTTGCACTGTAATAAAGAGTTACCACGGTGTTCACATGCACCATATTATGATTATTTTTTATTACATAACAGTTATGCACTTTGCACGACTAACCAATTAAGTTATTTAGGTATTGGTTTAGTTATTTTGTTTTCATTGATACCGTTTTGTTCGCGGTCGGCTCGTGATGACTGCGGTTTGTTCAACGTTTTTCGGTGTTAATTCATAATTGAACGTTGGCGCAGTTTTAATATTAATCGCAGATTTTTATGTGTTTGTTGTGGTGTGTTATTAAATAACTTCTAACCACATGACTGTTATTATAAAAGTTTTTATTGATTTAAAACTGAAATGGTTATTGCTTTACTGTGATGGCGAAGAATCGCTCCACAAAGCAGTATAGTTTTGTGAAGCTATTCTTAAACCAAAAACATTGCTTTTTTGGGCAGTCGTGTAAAAACTTGTACAGATAAAAGAAAAGGTTTCCGGAGAGTACAACAAGGAAGACCTTTATTAATACCAAAAGGTAGGTACAAAAAATACCTGGCTAAAACCGGAGAATTCGTAATAAAAACGCCAAGTACAACATAAAAGAATAATCCAAAATACCGGTCGAGATGAACTGTCATAATATTTTAATCAAAGTAACACATCAGTTAGTCGTGTGAACTGCCCCCTACCCGGCCGCAGGTACTCCATTAGTCCTATATTATTTCGTCCGACGAAAAAGCTGTCCAGACTTTTTGTCAGAAAAAATATCGGGGCGAAAAAACTCTTTGAATGATCCGACATCGGTAATACTAACAGAGATGCAGGTTCAGGTTTGTGAACTATAATTTGCTAATAAGTTCTGAGAAAAGGCCTGAAGAGCCTGCAAGGTAATTAACAGTTACAGTTTGTTTTGAAATTGCTGTGAAAGATGAAAAAGTAGGTGCTCTGAATTTTGATTTGCTTTTTGGGGAGATAATGCTGCGTGGAGATAAATATTATTACAAGTCTAATTTGCTCAGAATAAACACAATTTTTTTTTTGGGTATTTGCTTGGCTGTTAAATAAATGGTTATAACATAAAGATCTCATTACTAACCTTATATACTCGACAGCTACAAAGATAATAATAGAGACGTATGATACAAAGAAAACGTTTATTCTAAATTGAATAATAATGTCGAAGTCAAAAGTCTGTGAACATATAAACCTGGGATTACCCCAATATGTTGTGTTTCTTAGAATTTTTCGTTAGAACAAGGGGTCTTATGTAATGATTAACTTTAGTATGATTAAATTCCGCGCGTGTTTCGATTTTGAAACATGTTATTTAGTTGATATTTTCCTTCCTTGGAGAACATAAATCCTTTTGGATGAAATAAGCATTATTTATAATAGCTCCAAACTTAAAATACACCTATTTTCATTTCTAGTTAAAAAAGATTATTAACTTGTCATTTTGCTAAAATCTAGTATTTGCTAGGGTCAGATGGCAGTTGCTGTGAAATAAAACTAAGTGTATCTCCCCGTACGTCACCAATGGAAAAACTTGTATGCCCTTAGTAACAAGCGCAAACGCAGGATTTGACAATCCAATTAGAATTGTCTCGAAAAAAAAAATATGTTAGTTAAATAATAAATCATTGGACTGTGAGGTCCTGTAATACCTCCCAAAGGCACTTCAAACATCTAACAATAACACACAATTAAAATCATTCCTTCGGTCACGAACTTCGTTTCCGGATCCAAATGCCAGATTCCGATCAAACGAAACCTGTTCTAGAATTACTAACGGTCTGTCTAGATTCTTTACAATATTTATATCTTTTTGATCAGCACTGCCTTTCACAGATAAAAAATCTTTCACATCCTCAAGCACGCTAATATCAACCGTATTTTTGACATGGTACAGTTCATATCAACTGCTTCATTAACTTAGTTGGTTGTACTCCTTATACATTTCGTCAATCTAAGACAAGTAATGATTAATAGAGTTGAAAGCGGTGTGTTTAGATCTCTCTCAAACATGATCCCATTTATTTTGATTAAATGTTTTAGGCTGGGTGTAAGACACATGGAAGTATACAGCAAGTTCAACAAGCAGGTGGTGACTGATGTATCATTGTTGAACTTGGGTGAACTACTGCGAGTAGGCAGAGTATTCTATGTAGATTGGGTTGGGTTGGGTTGATTAGATCACCAAGTACAGTTACAGGGGAAGCCGTACTTGCATTGTATATGACACAATGATGATTGAAGATCTAATTAGGTCTTCATGAACAGCTTTATATTTGGTTTAATCGATGTTACTTGAAAGAAAAGAAAGAAAGAATAGACACAGTTCGTGAAACACAAAATACAAGATAAAAAAAGTGAAACTAAGATTTTAAGAATAATAATGTGTGCCATGCTGGCCAGTCTGCGCCAAAAATGTTCATTTCAGCATTAATACCAGACAAATGCTGTCTGACACTGGTTTTCTAATGAACCTATTCCATACCTATACCTTGTCTCATCAGTGTTTCTAGGTTTGAATGGGAACAATTAAAATTGAACCACAATGTATGTGTATGATCATATTTATAATTATGGCGACTGCTTTTCAACCGTCAAATATTTGTTCACGATTTGTCATCGTCTGTATCTGGATAAAATCTGAATTTTCTTTGGAATTCAAGTGTCTGTCGGATTAGAGGTGTGAAATACCTCGAATATCGTTAAAACTTACGACTACTTCCAACACAATTCGATTAACTATTACGTTTATATCTTCACGCATTGTTCTCAAGGTACCCATTAAATAAATATTTCAAAGAATTCGTTAAAGTAGGACAAGTGAAACTCGTTTTCTTTCCTATAATTGTAGGATTTGGTCACAATTTGCATATAAATTGGAATTTAAAAGCCTAACCTTTAGGCAAATCTTAGATTCGATCCGGAAAATCGCGACTAATCTGGTTACGTACCTATGCAATAATATAATAATTTAGCCGGTTATGGGTTGTTGGTGGGAAAAATTGGATGCAGAGGATTCAAGATCGCAGATGGAGTGATAATGAAACAGACATTCATCCAGCATCGAATGGTGTATGTTTAGAGAGGAAGAATTTAGGGTTTAGAGATAGACAGGCTGAACACACATTTGAGGTCATTACCGAACTCGGCTTTCAGGTCAGAAGCAGCAGATGAAGCCATAGATGTTAACAACAATATATATGCTCCTATAACATCTCATGTTTTAGAGACACGAATATTGCCTTTTTTTCTGCTTTCGCGTGCGTTCCAGTACATTGCATCTGTCATGTATTTATTATGATACTAATACTTGGTATCTTTCAGGTAAAATTTCACGCATACAGAGCAATCCTGCGTGTTCACAGAAGAACAAAATCCTCTAAAAACTGCCACAAGCGCGGCTCCTATCAAGTGTGTCGATAATCGTATTTACATAAGTTTTTATTAATCTTATGGCATTAACGTGAATATATCGATTCTTTTCGCTCCATTGACATCTACAAGTAGTTTTACTGCAGTTGTGGAGGGTCTGACAACAAAACCGTCTGCTTACCCACAGTAGGTTATGGCGTGACTGTGAACATACGATTTCCGGTTAGCTAATCCGTATGGTAATCAGCACCTTGGTTACCATACTTTAGCATTTTAATTTCATAGTCGGTAAGCACCCGGCAACTTTAAAGGTTAGACTTGTTTTTACATGGCGCCGCCTTTATTAACCTAATGAATTTTCGTTATTGCATACTTAAATTAGGAGAAAAAATGCTTACAAAATTAGCGTGTTCTGTCAGTATAAAGTACATGCACACCTTACAGGAAGACTGTAAATTAATTGCTGTGCAATGCTGATTTTTTTTTTATAATTGCATAAAAATATTTTTGAATTATTTAATAACTTCTGGGTTTCTTACTAATTGTCATATTATTTCATGCCGATGAGGGTAAAGTTGCAATTCTGAAGCCTAAAACAATACAACTTTTGACATCGCTGACTGAACATGTATGGAAACGTAAAGACATACTCAAGAAAAGTAATTTAACTTTACCTCACACCGACTTTGTGTGCTCCCTTTAAACAAATAACGTTGTTTTGCATAATGAAGCCTTTTCTGACGTCTCCATGATTTAAGGAGTACTTTTCCCCATGTCGATCATCCGTGAACCTCATTAGCACTATGCAAATGATACCACAAATTGTTTAATGGAAAGTACTGCTAAAACAAACCTAACAGGTATGGTTTGGTCATATTCTGAAAGGCGTAAATGCGAAATCACGATTTTTGTTCTCAATTGGTCAGTCACAAGCGAATTCTTGGCCTGATTTCAAAGGTAACGAATTCAGTTTAAATTTAAAATCAATGGTACACGCACGATTTGGTTGTCTAAGCGAGTTTTGAATCTATCTCTGATCGGTTCAGAATTTTAATTATATTAGGTTTTTCTTCAAAGTCAAAGTCAAACAATTTATTTCAATTAGGCACTTAAAAGGCACTTATGAACGTCAAGTTTACAAAAAATAGAATTGATTCTAGTCGCCCCTTCCAAAAGGTAGTTTTCGTATGGAGAAGAATGGGCAAGAAACTCCACCGTTACTCTTTTAAAATGTTTTCACAATATTTTGCGTACATTAATTATATAATTATATGTGAAGACGATGCATCTAGAATAAGATTACTATACCGCGATAGGTAAAAAAGAATGAAAAATAAAGCAATTACAGATAAATTAAATATGTGACAGATACATGGTGCTCACATATTTACAAACATTGTAAAATTATACGATATTCCTAACATTTTAACAAGTAATACTAATAAGTCAGTGTGTGAGTTCAAGAAATCACAGAATGTAAAATCAGTGTTATAAAAAATAACAAATACATAATTTAATAAGCAACCAGTTTGATTTTGTCTAGACTCTAAATTGTCCTATGGAGCAGGACCAGCATGTTTCCAAGCATTCTTATCTTGGATATAATCCTCTAATTTGTAATATGCTTGTTTACAGAGTGTACTTTTAATATGAGTTTTAAATTTTCTTTCATTTAATTGTAATATATCACAAGGTATTTTATTGTAACATTTAACACAGTACCCCATAAAAGATGTATGTACTTTAGATAATCTGAAAAATGGTTGATCTATTTTATCTTTATTTCTAGTATTAAAATTATGTCTATCGCTTATTTTATTAAAGATATGTAGATTTTTTCTTACATACATAATATTTTCATAAATGAATTGGCAAGGTACCGTCATAATATTAATCTTTTTAAATAGTTCCCTGAGAGATTCGCGACGATGTAGATTATAAATGGCTCTGACAGCTCTCTTTTGTAAAATAAAGATGGATTCAATGTCAGCAGCCCGACCCCACAGTAAAATGCCATACGACATAATACTGTGGAAGTAGCTAAAATAGACCAGACGCGCGGTTTCTACATCTGTTAACTGTCGTATCTTTCTAACAGCATAAGCGGCCGAGCTTAGCCGCCCCGCAAGAATTGTTATATGAGGTCCCCATTGTAATTTCTCGTCTAGCGTGATTCCTAGGAAAACGGTTTGATTAATAAATTCTAGTTTTTCTCCATTCAATATGATGTCACATTCGCTACTTCCAACATTAGGTAATTTAAATCTAATGCATTTGGTTTTTTTTTTGTTTAGTATCTTATACCGATTTACAGTTTATTGGCACTACCTATGATTTTAACCAGTTTTGGCACACCTTATCTTGAATTGAATTTTTTGAATCAGTTAAATACAACAACTAGCTGCGTCCCGAGGTTTCATGCGGATAAGTCTCGATCCCGTGAAAGTATCAGGACTAAAAGTATCCTATGTCCCAATCCAGGTCATGGTCTACCCATGTGCCAAATTTTATCCCAATCCTTTCAACCGTTTTAGCGTGAGAGCGTAACAAACAAACTCACATTCGCATTTATAATATTACGTACTATCTTTCGCCCGCGGCATCGCTCGCGTGGATGTCGAAAATTATCCCACGGGAACGTACTACCGGGATAAAAAGTATCCTATGTGTTAATCCAGGTTATAAACTATCTGTGTGCCAAATTTCATCCAAATCCGTTCAGCCGTTTTTGCGTGATTGGGTAACAAACATTCAAAAATACAAACTTTCCCATTTATAATATAAGTAGGATAAAAAGTAAGGATAGTTAGGATTAAGTTAGGATATAATGTAATAATTAACCAAATTGACCTACGCACAAGCAGATACTGAGCATTGCCCGATCCAATTCCAATCAATCATTCCATTGCGTACTAAAAGAAATCTGTCCATCAACGAATTTTTTGTCGCACGCGCGGTTTATAGATCCGCCATTTTTTTTTTCAGAGTTGTTGAAGAACTGTCACATATATAGTACCACAAGAACCTGAGGTCCTGACCATACCTTGAGTAGAAGTTAAAGGATTATAAACCTTAGTTTCAAGACGTTATATTTGATTTTTGTTTGTAATGGAATCATTTTCGGCACAATTGACAGAGGTGGATGGAACTTCATGCTCATATCATACTAGTTCTATAAGTAGCATAAAAACCGGGGTCCTTATACTATATACTGCGTCTAATTATTACAAGATGTTATCTCGACCAGATGTTTGACAGAAATCGATGGTATCGGCCCCACACATGACTGAATCGCCCTGATACCTGTGACATTCGTTGTACGGTTCTTTGTGTTGAGAAAAAATATTTTAAATAGGTCACATTTGGATTTAGATCTAGTGACGATACCTTAGAACGACAAGCGTATCCTGGGCAGTCAGCTTCGCTTAGGTAATTCACTAATCTTCACCACAGTATAATAAATTAGCAGTATTACGTCTTAGCAGTGACCTTGAAACAATTACCTACGGCTGCTCGGTAGATAATAAACTTCCCACGTCCGTGCGTAGCTTCCGCGCATTCGAGACCTGCGGATGGTATACAATACACTGAGATTTCAAAGCGCGTCCTTTCAGCCGTTTTCTATGAAGATGTAATACTGTTATTTACTTATACTGTGCCTGGCACTAAGCCTGACCATGATCTTTTCGCAAAGCTCTGACGCCCAGTTCTCGTAATGAAATACGTTTAAAATGTAGTCGAAATCTCATCTTGGCGACAATCAATGTCAAAAATATATTTGAGATCCTCACAACAAGCTCTTTCATTTAATATGTCTCACGGTACAGTTTGCAAAAATTCTTTTTTAATTTTCCAATTTGCCCCCGATCAGTGAGTCCCCATATTCAAAATTCATTTATTTACGTTACATGTGCGTGTTTGGGTCACAGAAATTCATAGATATGTGTACCAAAATTCAACTAAATTGGTCCAGTAGATTTGGAGCAAATTGGCTGTGACAGACGGAGAAACAGACAGACACACGAGTGATCCTATATCGGATGTACAGAACCGTAAAAAACTTGTCAAAAATGTATGTATGTCAAATTGAGATTCGAAATGAACATTCTTACAAATGCGGAAATTACCCCTCTGATTAACCCTAGTCAATCTGCTTAGCTTCCAGTCTAACCATCGGATGCAGCTGAAGAATACCAGTATTTTACATGGAGCGACTGCCCATCTGACCTCCACAACCCAGTAACTGAGTAATACGATATCCAAAGAAAGAAAGAAAGAAGAAAGAAAGAAGAAAGTAAGATGAAAGAAAGAAGAAAGAAAGAAGAAAGAAGAAAGAAAGAAGAAAGAAAGAAGAAAGAAAGAAGAAAGAAAGAAGAAAGAAAGAAGAAAGAAAGAAGAAAGAAAGAAGAAAGAAAGAAGAAAGAAAGAAGAAAGAAAGAAGAAAGAAAGAAAGAATAATGTTTATTTGGACACAGTTCGTGAAACACAAAATACAAAAAAAAAAAAAGTGGAAATAATATTGTATTAATAATAGTGTGTGCCTCACGGCTGCGCCAAAAAGGGTCATTTCTGCATTAATGCCAGGCAGATGCTGTCTGACGCTGGTTTTCTAATGAACCTATATCCCTTGGTAAGACTGGTTGTCAGACTTTCTTAACCCTAGTGAAGAAGAATTTCTAGATATGCGGTTGACGACCAATGATCAATGGTCTTCGTCAGTAGTCGAGAAAACTTCCAAAGCTCGGGAGAAAATACTGTGTATGATAATAGATACATGCTGATTGTAGACATTGGTTGCTTCTGACACTCACACATGACTCTAAATTACCTAGAGAGGTAATTTAGTCTCGAAAATCACACCCTGAGCGCCAAGATACAGACTAACTATGGTTTGATTCTCACTTTTTTTTTTTTTTTTTTCAGGATGGGAAATCATCAAATGACTTCTCCCGCTCTGGGCAGAGCGAGAGGGTGTGTCTGACTTTTACTGACTAAAACCCACCCGTGTTCCTTCCGTTGCCTGTGTGCCGGGGCCGCGTTATCCCTTTCTTTCGGACAAACCCGCAACCCCAGCAGGCATTGGTATTTCGACCCCGTCGGTTGGTGCTGACATCTCTTTGAGGCGCGCGTGGAACACAACGCGCCGTCGACACGGGCCTGGTCCTTATCGGACGGGGAGCTGCCCATAGCTCACCGTCCGCAAGCCCGCGCCTACGGTGGCTGGAAGTCGGCTCTCGACTCCCGACGCCCGGGGCGTCTCCTGCGGCGACTAGGGCCGCGAGGGCGTGCAGCTTGCATCTCCCTCGCGCGCTCCGCCTCCTCCTTCGCGAACATAACTGCTTCGCAGAAGGAGGTGACGGCCTCCCATGCACTCTCGCTCCGAACCATGGCCTGAACCAGGGCCGGACGCGAGAGATCGCCGCCGCCGATCGCCTCCGTGAGGACACGGCGGTGCTCCGCCCAAGCCGGGCAGACCTCCACCGTATGCTCCACCGTGTCCTCCGGGCGATCCACACAGTGGTGACACCCGGGCCTTTCCTCCCGCCTTACGCGGAACAGGAACCTCCCGAAACAACCGTGTCCGGTGAGGACCTGCGTCAGGCGGAAGGCGAGGACGCCATGGCGCCTCTCAAGCCACTCCTCAAAGAGGGGACTTATCGCCGCAATTGTGGCGTCTCACTGGGAATATGAATTGTGTTAAATTGCTGTATGTGTAAACTATAAAAAAATATTAATCAACCACGTACCTGCGTATGTATGTATTAGCTGGAAAATAAATAAACTTGTTGTTAGGAACCTTCCCGGTCCAATCTCCTACATCTCCTTCCAAAAGTTGTATCTTCCGGTCTCTTAACAACAGGCACATTACACGCTCAACTATTACATTATTAGTAAAAAACACACTCTACAGTGGGCCATATTATAGTCGATTAGTTCACAGAAACCGAGGGAGCATTACCTACCACGTACTGTGTGGTATAAGTACTTATGAAGTTGTATTTTGAAGGAGACAAAAAATATAATTACGTATAAATCAACTTCCTGTGGAGGACTACATCCACGTGCTTTGCTCCACTGGCCACTGGCCAGGCGAGAGGTAGAGACAGCAGAAAAGTAAAAAAAAAGCAAATACATAAAATATTACTTAAAAATGTATTATTTTAACCCTTGGACCTAAAACGAATCACAGGCTTTTCGTCGTCGAAACCAAAAGAGTATACAAAATTCACATCTCTTTTAAAACTCTAAGAGCAAGTCCTAGATCGATAGTGTTAAAATGTTGTTAGGGTGATGACAGGAAGAACTGGTTTAAATAACAATCGACAAAAGGGCAGAAATAGATATAATGAGCAAGTTAGGAAGTACGGGATGGCAGTAAAACTAAAAAATCAATTAAAACTTGAAAGACTGTGTTGACAATATCACAGGAAACGCCAATTGACCGATAAACTAATCTAGTTTGATAACAATAAGTAGGATGTATTTAATATCAAATGCAATCAAAAGGATACTTGTAATTTGATCAAACTTACGTTAATTGCTGTTAGCTTTGCTGTTAATTGCTATTAATTATCGTTCACATAGATCAAATTTGGAGAAGCACCGTACGTGGTCGCGATCTTACAGCTCGCGAGGAAACGACGAAGAAGAAAACCTAGCTCTAATTTTGCAATATTTTTTTTCTTCTTTCCCAGATCTGCTGACGCTACGATCGGCATGTCTCACAGACTCACAGGCAACGTAATGAATATATATTTTTTGCGTTTTTTCTCTGTCTGTACATAGTGCACCCACTATGTACAGACAGAGAAAAAACTTTTTATCACTCCCCGCCACGCTTTCTTTCCGGTTCATCAGCTCTATGCCCTTGCTATTGAAAACTATTCAATTTGTGTTATTATGTACATATGCTGTAGATTACGAGTTGAATACTGTGGTTTAGTTTTAATAGGCGTACTTTGTAGATTTTCGTGTGTTTGTTTTAGTGTTGTGTTAACAAAAACATTTTAGTTTGAGAAATAGTTTTCGCCTATAGATTTTTTTTGTTAGTCTGACTTTTTTTTTGGATGCAAATGATGATGACCAGTGATCGGAGTAGGTAGATTGAACTGGGGTCATTGATCCGAAACGTATATATTACTATGGACATTCCTCCGGAATTGGTGGATTATTAAAAAAAAACCGGAACTTATGTAGGAATTGTATTCTGCCAGAGTGGAAGGAGTCATTTGATGATTTGCCATCCTCAAAAAAAAGGTAGGAATTGTAATAAAATGAGCAATTTTATTCTTTATTATTCTTCCTATTTTTTTTTTTTGTCACGATTTGACAAAACCCAACGACCAATCAGAACAAAGGATCATGGGTGGTCCAGTAGTAATAATATCACTACCAACATTAACAATATTTAATTGAATCCGGAAATACCGGAATTACTTTCCGGAAAAATGGCTTATCCATGTTATTCTTTCTGTGTGCATTTATGATACAAGTACTAAAAATCAATCTACCTACTCCGATCACTGATGATGACTGACTTCTATCTATATATGATCTCTATTGTAAAAAAGCTCCATTACATAGTTACATAACATCAAACCCAAATGAAAAAAAAAATGATAGCCCAAATTCCCCAAGTATCACGTAACGCTCAATTTTATGAGCATTTCATAAAAAGTATGCCACTAACTTATTTAATGACCGAAAAATCGATTGACGTTTGCGTTAAAACAAGCGTCCGTTGCCATGGCAACATAGTCGGATCAAATAATTGGCCCGCCGCACTTGCCGATAGGATCGCCACAATCCGAACCACTTTATTTTTATATTCAACTGAATATTGCATTCCAGCGCCTTTACGTACTCAAGTTTTGAGCAAAAACTTTCGACTCGTAAAAATCTACCTTTCTCCGTCATCCTTTTCGTTATGTGAAAGAGATGACGATACATCTCAGCGTCTGGTTTAAAAAATGGCCGTTTTGCATCAGTCATGATTGGCGTGAATTCGAAATACCGTTCGGTGCGATCGAAAGCTCTTTTTGCCGATTGCCATGCATTAATTACTATAAATGATGAAGTGATAAAATAAAATATACATATAATAGAATATATCGCGATATGTTCCGGCTGCTTAAGGTAGCGATCACGGAAGGAGCTGAACGATATCTTATCTTCGACAGGGGAAAGCACAATAAAAATTATGTTTTTTTTAATTCTGAGAAAATATTTGAGCTTTATAGTGTGGTCAGGTTGTTTTTATGTCTGACGGAGTAAAAGAGAAATGTCTGCTGAAAGGAATCAGCTGGTTATGAGACAGCCAATTTTGAGGTTAATAACTTGACAGAGATGGATTGGAGAACTGTTACTAAGCAACAAAGTATTTTTTTTAAACTAACGCTGTTTTACGTAATTTGATATCACCCTGTTTATAATACATACTAGAAAGAAAGGAATAAAGAACATTTGTTTATTGTACACAACCAAAACGCAAATTACAACAATATGACATAAAATACACACATAAAAAGTAGTCAAAAGCCTCGTATTCAAGCAGTAGAAATTTGACAATTTCATCTATTGCTTGATGTCAGGGATAATTTACATTGCAAATCGATTATTCTAACTACTACGACTAATAAGATCAGTCATATTCTATTGTAAACGCATTTTTAGGGTTCCGTAGCCAAATGGCAAAAAAGGAACCCTTATAGATTCGTCATGTCTGTCTGTCTGTCTGTCCGTCCGTATGTCACAGCCACTTTTTTCCGAAACTACAAGAACTTTACTGTTGAAACTTGGTAAGTAGATGTATTCTGTGAACCGCATTAAGATTTTCACACAAAAATTGAAAAAAAACAATAAATTTTGGGGGTTCCCCATACTTAGAACTGAAACTCAAATATTTTTTTTCATACATCCCATACGTATGGGGTATTTATGGATAGGTCTTCAAAAATGATATTGAGGTTTCTAATATCATTTTTTTCTAAACTGAATAGTTTGCGCGAGAGACACTTCTAAAGTGGTGAAATGTGTGTCCCCTCTGTAACTTCTAAAATAAGAGAATGATAAAACTAAAAAAAAAATATGATGTACATTACCATGTAAACTTCTACCGAAAATTGGTTTGAACGAGATCTAGTGAGTAGTTTTTTTTTATACGTCATATTTGCTAAATATTGTACGGTGGTACGGAACTCTTCATGTGCGAGTCCAACTCGCACTTTGCCGGTTTTTTTATTTTTATTTTCACCGATCTATGTATAAACCAAATGAGTTGTGTATGGCAGAATTCCCCCTGCCTCTATGACTTTTTGACTGACAGGCTCATGCATTTACTGCTTTATATGAGATCATACGAATAACTATTATTTGACAAAGTATTCCATCACAAAGGAGTCCAAATGACATCACTATAACTGTCAATAAACCTATACAATTCAAATCAACTCGCAAAAAATATATCGATGCTAGATCACAAGAGATCACAACCTACACTATGAAGTGTAAATTGACACTAATACCTTTTAGAATGACTATCGCCTCATTAACATAAAAGGCTGATGATACACATACGATCACAATAGATCAGCAAGATGGATGACTTCTTAGCCAAATTAACAGCTGACTCGAAGATTAAGATTTAAATAGAAAGTTTTTGGCAAGCACTATATTACAGTTTAAACGTTACAACTGAATTATTTCCAAAAACTCCTTAGCCAGAAATAGTTTGAGGACAGGAAGTAAAAATGACAGAAGGTCTTCTTGGGCATGTGATAAAGAAATAAGAAGACAGATATCAAGAGACGAAGTAGAAGAGTGATTCTGTTATAACAAACCCGTATGTGGTGACTCCAACTTCTATAAGAGCAGTGGACATGAATACAGCAAAGTCCTAAGAAATAAGACAATTGCATTGTCTTTGTAATTTTTCCATGAGAAAAAAAAACACGTTTTGTTTAGCAAAATATTAGAAGATTTTTCTATATGATTCGATTTGACTTTACGTTGTTTGACGTTCGTCATTTCAGTGTTACCACCATTTCATTCAAATTCCTCTGCGCTGGCGCACTTCATCAGCCATCCACTGCAACTTTCCAATCTATTACGGAGTGGTCATTCTGCAGCGTCTACAGCTCATGTTCAAGTCCTGGAGATGAGATCAGAGCCGGGAGTTTGTGTAATAGTGGCGAGTTCTTTCACCCGCACGCCATCCGTGGGTGGTTGCTACTTTAGTTGTGTGGTACCACCACTGGCAGTAGTGACTTGGGATATATTGTCGTATATGATGTTTTAGTGCTATGGCATACTCCTAAGTATGGAAACTCTTGGATGATTTTAAGTAATTTGGGTTGATTGAATCTATTTTGGATAGATTTTCGTTAGTGTCAGATACTAGGAGTATGCCTACCTAGGGCAAGTCATCCAGCTCGTTAGATACAACTTTGAGAAAGAAGCCGAGGAGGATTCAGTTGGATTGGGCAATGTTTGGAAAACTCCTTCAAGTCTTCTCGTCCCCTATCCAGCATTGTTTGAAGACTAAGATCTTCAACCAACGCGGCCTGTCCGTTATGACATACCGAAACGTGGACACGAACAGTCGGTCAAATTTAAAGTCGCTCAGCGCGCTATGGAGCGGGCTATGCTCGATGATTTTTTGAAGGATAAAATAAAGAATGAAAAAAAACGGGACTTACCGACATAGTTTGCAGAGTAAGCAAGCAGAAGTGGCTCAGGGCTGGCCATGTTTGTCAAAGGACCGATGGCCAGTTGAGCAGACGAGTCCTGGAGTGAAGATCGCGTAAGCAACGCAAGCGTAATGTGGGACGCCCCCCAGCTAGATGGACCGACGACCTTAAAAAGGTGGCTAGGATTGGCTGGATGTGGAAGGCGGAGGACAAAGTGTTGTGGGCCAGCCTGGGAGGGCCTATGTCCAGCAGTGGACTGCGATAGGCTGAGTTGATTGCATGATTGTATGTTACTTGGTAACGATTAGTTGAAAAGTGACACTAGTGCCAGTAGGATTGATTCAAATAAGTAAAAAGTGACACTCATTTTAAAAGTGTTATTAATCTTGACACTTCGCGATAAAATTCGCGAATCTTATAAGGTTTTGTTCCTCAAAATACCATTAGCCAAGAAATCATATGTAGGATTTAAACAAATGCCATGTAAATACTTAATAGGAAAAGTTAACGAGTACTGGCAAACTTTGTAATACTAACAATAAACATTAACTTTGGCCTTTTCCTTAATGAGCCCTTGCGCATTCAGTGGCGTGGGTAGAACAATCCAATGATATTTAGAATTTAACTATTGTATTGTGTTCTGAATGTACGACAAACAGAAACATTTCAATTACTTATTTGATTAAACATTATTTCTAATAAACTGATCTGTCAGACCGTCAGACTCTTTTTGCACAGCAACGACGCGGTTCCCGGCTACATAGTTTGAAAAGTATCAGGTTTCGTGGCGTTTAGTGTCGGCGGCAAATATCGTCAAATGTACAATAAAACTTTGCCATTTTATACAATTCCAGTACAGTTCCATTACAGAGTCAACAGTCCTTCATTTTCGCTTTAGACATTCTTTTAACCCGTTATTGAAACATTAAAGTCCTCCACCAATTCTTCCACCGAATTCGTTGTCCTTACCAATTTTGCAAATATTTCATCGCCTCAATTTTAACCGCTCCATAGTTTTCGTATTCTTCCTCAACGCATTTCCTAATCCGCGTAGCTAACGACATGACGCGGACAGGAAGACGGGACGATGCTCTTTGTCTCATCCAAAACGAAAATATACAGTCAATCATCAGGAAACACCAACTAATGGCGGTGCTGATTTTTATTTCGTTCTTTTGACCTATCTAAAAAAAGAAGTTTTCTATCAAAAAGAAAATCGAACAGCTTGGTCGAAAGCTTAACTACTTACTAGCTTTTATTATAATGGTTTTCGTCATCATATACATCTTGTAGCGTACCTTTCCGGTCAGATTGATATCAATAGAATTGACAGCAACATCGCTATTGATAAATTAGTAAGCATCATCATCGGCAAGGAAAAGTAGGTTTAGCTGACGAAGTATTCAAAATCAAGGGTAGATAAATGAGTACCAGTTTTTGTCGATCCGACGTAACCCACCGTCTTTCCCAAGGCATCGCATTCCTCCAGAAATAAAAACAATTGACGATTGGTTTATGTTATGTTGGAAAACTCCCTGAACATGTTTATTACCTCAATAATTCTCAATTCTTTGTGTTGTTACTAAGCAAAAACTATTTAGAGCCGTCTAGACGAGCCCTTTACCAATCTATTTACGTGCTCACATTTTTCTAACAAAATTAGCTAAACTCGTGTCCAAGCCAAGATTTCATTGATCCCATTAGGTATGACATACGTATATACTACAGTAATATAATGTCAATCAGCAGTGTCTGTAATATCTGTAAATTGTCTTGTACTAGCCGTTTTAAAAATCTCGTGATTCTGCCCAGTAAATTTTTCAAGTTTGAATGTACTGGATTCGAGACATTCTTGATGTTCACTCAATTTACCAACACATATTTGACACTCTGTCAACCATCCACAATATAGATATAATTATGTTTTATGTCTAATTGCTAGCCATTTTGACATATAAAAATGTTCATCTTCAATGTAAAATGCTAATTGTTTGACTGTGTGTGTTTAAATGCGTATGAGTATATGAATGTCATATGACGTCTAGTTAGCTATCATATTGAGCATAGTAGTGTAATATGAGATCGATTCACAAATTGACTACTCGCTTTTTCAATTCTTCGTTTCGTTAACATTTTCAACAGCAACTACAGATTTCCAATTTGGTAAATTGAATGCAACACTTTGCTTCTCCACAGTAATTTTTATCTGAAACCAGAAAGATTTAAAAAAAAATCACATCAAAAGAATGAGGTTGCTATAGATGCAGTGTCTAACGATGTTGAATGATAAGCCGCTAATTTTAGACACCATAATGGTCCCCCTTATTAAGAAATACCTACCCACTTATAATGATACTAGCTGTTGCTCCCGACTTCGTCTGCGATCCAGGATGAAAAGTAGTCTATGACCTTCTCCAGGTCATGGTCTACCCAAATGCCAAATTTTATTCAAATCCTTTCAGCCGTTTTAGCGTGAAAGCGTAACAAACAAACAAACTCACTTTCGCATTTATAATATTAGTTAGGATTATAATGAGTAGTCGGTTTTTTTCTTGCAGTTTCGAGAATAAGAACAATATCTACAAGTTTGACTGCAAAAAGGTTCTAAACCCATTTCCTGTCTACATGACAAAGTGACACAAAGGGGCAGACAAAATTTCATTAAGCATTCATTGTTTTTACCTCGGTTTTTCCTCATAACATTCATATCTTGTGTGACTGTTATAGATATATGGTCATACACCTATTATGTACTAGTGGTTTTCCGCCACGTGACTCTTAGGAGGAAAAATATAAATATACTTACGGGATCGTGCCTGATAGATTCGTTATTTATTTAATATAATTCGGTAGCACGTGGCATACGTGATTATTACATAACATTAAATGTATTTATTTATTTATTATAAACACATATAAACAGACCAGAAGAAAGGAACAGAAAAATACGTTAGGTGATGGCAAGTATTCACTAATTTAACTTTAATACTTTACTTTTGCATTATCTTGGTATGTTAGTGAGCAGAATTATTTTTAAAACAAGTTGCTCGTGTACCATAAAGTTAGTAGAGTTTTATTTTGCGTTTATTCGGATTGACGATTTTTCGGACAATTATTGCAGTTGACCAATAATTGCTTAGTTTTATTTATTTGCTTAGGTTTTTAAAAATAACGGAAGATAAATATTCAAGATTTATTATAAACATCCGTATACTTAAATGGATGCGCATTTTATTTATATCACCATTGATTACTAACCTCTGGCTCTGTTATAATAATATATCACGGCAAACAATTCAGCTTATCTAAAAAAAGCTGAAACAGGTTTCTTTGCACAGCAACCTATCAAACACAAAGTTATAAACAATATTGTAACAAAACACAATGGAATCAATAACAACAGCCGGAACAGACGGAACTCTTTAATATCTTTGAGTACAAATATTAAAGAAGGTGCATACAAAAAACAATTGTGTCTATAGATCATATAAACATGAGAATTAGGAATACATATCTAACATAAATTACAGTACAAAAATCTGTAATTCAAGATGATACAATTTATGAAAATGCTGTCTCCTAAACTTTACTATTAAGGCAGGAATTCGGTGATGTTAGTATGATTGTTCGAGATAATAAGTTTATATTTCTTCTCACATGTAAGTATAACTTCTCACTTAAGTATAAGTTATTGAGAATATAATAGGGATGATGCCTGGATAAAAAAAAATCTAATTAGTCCGTCAGTTAGATAATAAAAAAATATTAGACACGTATTTTTTGCTTTTTCATGTTAATAACAAAATACTTAGATAAAACGCATTTTAAGTTAGGGAGTGGGAGTTGCTACGTCACAAGTAAGTATAAAATCTACATACTCATGACGAAATGGCACATTTTAACTAAATGTATCGTCGTAATCTTTAGATTACGTAAAAAATAAAAAATATATGTCCGATATTTATTAATAATTTCCATGACGGACTAAAAAAATTTTTTCTCATCGTTCCTATTTTATAATATATCTCAGTCAAGGACGAGATTTGCCAGTCAGCATAGTGATAGAACAGATTGTCTTAAAATTATGTAAAATTAAAAGACCGATTTCAAAAGACAGACGATTCAGGATTTACTGAAATCTAGATCAGTCAATCAACAGAAGCCTACCTGAATGCAAATCAGCTATGGGATGACCCGAATCTATCCCTACTTCAAATGGTGTACAGTCACGACCAGCCTTATAGTCTGAGGCATCCATATAGGAGCAGTCGAAGACAATGTGGATACAGTTCACACACCGACTTGACGTGGGTGCTTTAAAGTTTCTGAAAAGCGACAGGTACCAGTTTTTAGGTCCACGGTTCGGGTCAATAACCGGGGCGAGTATTTCGACAATGCGACTGTACGTACAATTACGAGTGTCGTATTGCGCACGCGGCTTGTTAAAGTGCGATTTTTGTTTCATTTTCATGTATTTGATACTTAGTTTCCGTTCGTTTTGCGTTTTAGCGAATTTTTCGGGATCGTATTTCTTGGTGTTTGTGGAATTGTTGTAATGTTATAGTTTTGTAGATGACGTCAATGTAAACTTAAGTAAATTATTGTATTGAATGAATATAACACTGAATCGGTACCAACAATATTCCAATTTATTTTTGTACTGTTTGATTTATTTTCAAATGAAATCACTGAAACGAATTCCCATTAATTTGATTAAACAAAACTGTTTGTTTTTTTAAATCAGATATAATCAACACATAATAATACCTACTTACTAATAATTCGACAATATACAAAACTGCTCCAATTTAAAAGGTAAACGTATCGCGTCGTTATTGAGCAGAAAAAATGAATAAGATACAAGTTTTTGCCGCCATTTCACTCGCGCAACTTCGATAATTGCCCAAAAAAAGTTTTAGTGTTTCACTTCCTTACTTGATATCTCGAATATGTGAATATGTAGGTGTTCGGCAAGAAGCTAAGTAATCCATGATTAAAATATTATAAAAACGATTAATTTAGGCTAATAAATCTATTTAAAAACGCCATTGAGCAGCAGTAATCTGATTACAATATTTTTTTTAATGTTTAATGTAAAAAACGACTTAAAATTATAAAATCAGCCATACCTATAAAAAAACTGCCTCGTTTTGTAATACATCAATTACTTATTATGAAAAAAAAAACATATTGCAAAAATTAAAATTCATAATTTAACAAATTCAAAAGAAATTGGGTTCGTAGCACAAGTAGGAAACCAATCTAAACCAAGGTAAACTAATGCGAAAGTGAGTTTGTTTGTTTGTTTGTTACGCTTTGCTAAAACGGCTGAACAGATTTGGATGAAATTTGGCACAATGATAGACCTTGATCTGGAGAAGGTCATAGGATATTTTTTGTCCCGATATTACTACGGGATCGAGACTTAGGCAGGTGAAACCGCGGAGCGCAGCTACTAACTCATAAAAATCAAACCTTAGAAGTAATTAGACTCAAAAAAATATATCCATAAAAATACCTAACCAGATTACCAGACTAAAATCAAGCTTACCGCTTTGTTTTTACGTACTTTTTCGTTTTGGGCCAGACGTGCGTAGCTGAAGTAATTAGCGTTGCGCAAAATCAGTCAGAGGATTTAATTTATTTCTCATTGATATACCCTTCCTGTAACATGGTGATTGTCGACATGACTTGACATGTTGGTGTGTGTCATTTATGACAAAATTGTTGGATAGATGCTCCCATACGTAGGTACTGAATAATTTAACTGACTTGGTTTTACATAAGATCTCACAAAGTTTTGCGAAACTTGCATTTTTTACATGCTGTTTTTGATGGGATACCTAACCTACCTATTTATGAGTTTAAACGCTTGAGAATATCTACTACTTTGGCACATCTCGGGACCCATGTCTCTATCATTTTCTTATCTTCAGTTTCTGACTGACCAATTCATTGATAAGGCTGACTAACTTTCATGCTAGCCCTGGTGATTGGTATTTATAACAAAGGTAAAAAAATAAATAGTTTACTGCCTCCTGACCGTGAAGTACCTATTATCCACAGCCTGATTCTATCCTCTTTTCTAATAAAAAAATCCAAGCAAAAATATTCAACGCACAGACAAACACAACCTCTTTATTCTACCTACATAATATTCAGACAAGTTTGCTCACTCCGGCGCGGCCTTATTTCACGGAGGCTAATTTTGACGGACCGCCACAGGCACCGCGGCTGCCACTCCCATATTCGATTACATGTCGTGATGACGCTGAAAACTGGACTAGATGGAGAGATAGCCTGTTTGGGTAAAATTGTGGATGTTCATTTTGTTGGAGTTTGATATGAAACATGATTTTTATGGCTTTATTATGGGGGCTATAAAAATACAGGAGTTAGGCATAACGAATTAATATCATCATTAATTATTTTAACACTTTCGACTCCACCCATTTTCATAGAACTCATACGCCATGCCGCCATACATATTGTAAGTTGACTCCAGGAGGGACACCGGCATTACGTTTGCGCTAAAGTTAACCCGCGAGGAGTGTCACCGGCATTAGGGTTGAAATCTTATTAAAATATACAACTGATTTTAGTTTCATACTTTATAACGTCGAATTCGCAATGAAAAACCTACATTTAAAATAAGCCCTCCGCGAGGGCTCCCGGCATCCCATATGCGACGTGAGCGAACCCTCCGGGAGGGTTCTCAGCACTGAACGTCTTAATAAACTAAGACCTAAAATTACGTCTTTCGCGCTACATCTTGAATGCTCGTTTCCTCTGAGATTATATCATCTTCATTTTTAAACAGTACATAATCTTTATGTGTCAGTCTCGCTCTTTCCTTCAAGGATCTCTTCTTCATTTGCATTCCATTTTCAGAAAAAATAAACTATAAAAGCAATCTACGATATTAGAACGTTTAACCAAAAACAACTTAGACAAAAACTGAATGCCGTTACATCCCCGAAAGAATATAAGTAGACCACAACAATACGAACCGATTACAACAACAATCTAGTAAATAGGACTTACTATTTAAAACTAAACAATACATGAAACAGCGCGCTAACTCGCCCAGAATAATAAGAAATACAGATCAAATCTTATAAGAAAACAAAAAAAATTAGATGACTAGCTTTTATCATTTGCTAGTGGAACAGAAATTAGCAAGGCAGGCTCATGACGCGCAGGTGGTCGGTCCACTGCTACACGATTATCAACCATATCTGCCTTGAATTAGAGTGTATAGTACTGTTAGTAGAATGTGTCATTTAGAACAGTTCAAGGAACTGCACTCCCACATCGATACATTGGGTTATATTTTCTTTTTTAGAGTTCAGTTGGTACGGAAACCGTAGCGAAAAACTTTTTGTCGAGCCTTCCGAATTCATGTTCATCATAATTTTTTAGTGTTTATGTCGATAATTACGTAAATGTAGTACTTGTTTTGAGTACACACTTGTCAGTAATTATTGTTAAGTGCAATATTGAAGAAATCGATTTTTAAGCGTTTATCTATGAGTAAGAGTTGATTAAAGACTAGTGTAAAGTTGTGCACGTAGTTAGTGTTGTGGATTTTTAAATTGCTCGCAAATCTGTGTAACAATGTTTTTCAGCGATTTGAAAGCCCGACTTTGCTTTTCTCTGTTCAGTCGCAAGTTTTATTCAATTCCAAAACAAACGTCCGACCAAATTGTGCAAAAAGTCGTCGTGTGCATGTCTTAAATGTAGAATTTACTGCGCAGGCAAAAACAAGACCTTGGCTCCTTGCCTACAAGCGCCGAGAAACCCATTTCAGTTGACTTTACAATTTGCAGAAAAAGACGGAATAGTCGCTAGTTCCAACTGGGTTTTTTTTTTTCGGGATAACGTGATATAAATACAGAATTACAAGAGATTGCTGAATCCGATTTTGAACTTGTAAACTGCTAAAACCTTGATTAAGCATTGTTTAGGTCTAATTACAGTTGAAAGCAATTTTTCTAGATCGATGTTTTGCGCCCTGCAAAATTTTGTTTTAGGTATGATAAAAGGGCCTCTTCTCTTCACCTCGATTCACCACTGAATTTCACATTGAGACAACTAACTACTCAAAATATTGTTTTTTACAAAACCTCCAAACAGTTGACGGAACCAGTTCTTTGCGCACGGCGCACGGATTATTCCTACTACGTTTTTTGCTGTCTATTTCTTGTTCATGATGAATCGTCTATTATTTGAATAGGTAATACAGGCTATCGGGAGCATTGGACCTCAGCACTCCACACTTATTACACGATTTAATTCTAGATTCGAGAACGAATTTGCGCAAAAAATACTAATGTTTACGGAGCAGAAGTGCTTAAAACACTTAGGAGTGTATTCAAAGTGGCTCAAAGAAATTATCATCGTTATAAATTGCAGCACATTTATCTATTGGTCGATCGTTCACGATCTATGTCTTCATTTGTCTGGAGTAAAGGAAGTTGTTAACAACTTGGGTTGTAGGAACGTTGTAGGTAACTGCGAATCTATCTAGAAGAGCCTTTAATTTTGCATGAATTTAGATTCAATCTGAAAATCCAAAATGGCTGACAAGACATCCTTGTTGCGATCAAAGAGCTGTTGACTCATTTATAATCTATACATCATAATAAATTACGTCTCTTTTTATGTCTGTGTGTGTGTGACCGCGCTGTTCTTCTAAACTGCAACTGATTTTGATGCGCTTTTCACCATCATTTAGTGAATTTATTCCGGAAGGTGTGTATTAACTCAGCTTATCGTAGTCCACTGTTGGATTAGTATATGGGTATATACATATATACATTCATATTAAATTTACAATATGATATAGAAATCTCGATATTTTGGCAAAACCGTCCGAAGTAGGGGCGAATCGCTAGTGTACAAAAGCTAAACAATTTTAGACTACTTTGTATAAGCTGAATGGAGATTTAGATATTTGATAATGGAGAATATCCACTTTACGAAGAACTATATCAAGACATTCTGAACCTAAATCTGTTTTATAGCTTTGCATAATAAGTATGTTCTCAAGGTGCAGCCAGAGTGTGTCGACCCTGATTTTAACGTCTTGCCGCCAAAATACACGCCCGATACCTAGGCATGAGTCGGAATGACTGTATACCTAAATAAGTTTATGACATAATCTATGTGTGGATACAATTTTTTTCCTGATTCTATCACGAACATATTCATCAATTAGGAGTATTGAATGTCTCGCAAATTGAACTCAACTGGTGACCTGTTCAATAATCAACTATTCACTGCAACTGTACCACTGGAGTTATGAAATGCTTACCCTGTATGGTGGTGTGACCTCAGACTGCCAAGTCTAGGGTCTCGAGTTCGAACCCAAGGCACAACACTGACTTTTCGGATTCATGTGCGTATTGTTTAATTATCACTTCAAAAACGGTGAAAGAAAACATCGTGAGGAAACCGGCATGGCTGAGAGATATTTCTCGACGGCATTTGAAGCCAAGTCTGAGGCCCATGAGCGGCTTTAAAACTCTGACACCAGGTTAGTCACCAACCACACGAAAAGAAGAAGATGATTCCTAAATTCTTATAGATTTTAAAGAAAGAATAGCATTGGTAGAACAATTTTCCATGACACTCAAAGTTCCTTTATATATGTAGTATTATCTAAAACCTCTCAAAGCACACTGTGTCATGTCATGACCCCGGAAGCAACATCATTCGAGCTAACAATGTCCTTCTGGCTTCTTCAAAAGCGGTAAAAAAAGATCAAAGTGGCTTTACAAAACCCTTATGGAGTGATTACATGAAGGTAGCTGACATCTCCAGTCATCTGATAAGCTTGCTAATTACGAGGACTCAAAGGGAAGGGACACGGACGTAAAAAAAATCAACAATTGGAACTTCGGCTGCCCTGTGACCGTATATAAAAGGTTTTTTCATATTACCTTCATTATAATTACATTTTCCTCTCCCTTATTGTTGGAAAGGATATTAGGATTCTCTTAATTATATTTGAAAGTTTCACTGACTAATACTGAGCGCATGAAGAGAAAGTTTTGTTTCTGTAGCATCTTGAAATGAAGGACAAAATAATTAGCATATTGCAGAACCAGTTTCGTGTAAAGCCCTAATAAACAAACATATGATAAAGTCTTTAAAACATAAATACACAGTGTGATTACTTCATCATAAAATGCGACCATTGCCCCCGCAATATAAAGTAAATAAAGTGAACCAACGTCAATCAAGAAAATGTTAAAATACCCACCCACTGATCAAAAGCACATTAGCTATCGGCACAAAATAACGATGGGTAGAAGCTTCACTCCTAACAACATTTGTCGAGAGTCCCTATCAGCTTAAATACGTACCTACTACATATATTAGTGTAACCAAGGTTTGGTTTGGTATCACCAATTTTAACAGCGTGAGATCTTTTTGTTATTTCCTCTTGTTCTTAGGATTGGCCATATCCTGGTGGAATTCTACTTATAGATAGACTATCAGTGCTAAAACATTACAGATGCATAAAGATGAGTTTTAGTCACGTTTATCGTTAGGTAGCAATATCCTTTTGCGTACTATCGCAAATCTGTAGCAGAACTTCTGAACCAATCTGTGCATTGATTTCAGCGCTTGTTTCGTTCACATTTCTCGGCGCGGGCGCACCTACGCGTCGGCGCGACGTACACTCACACATACTGTTACTTTCTCGGTAATTTTCCGATTAGTGAGTCAATGAAATAAAAAATGGAGCTCTATCATGACTGTTGCTACGTCAACGATTAAAGCGTTTGTTAAATCTTAAATGTCTCATACTCATGATTGTTTTTTTTACGAATGATTGGTTTCTGATTTATTGCCAATTAGTCGTAAATATCGTTTATGTATTGCTTTGGTTTTAAGTTGTCTGGCTTTGATACATCGGGGTATTGGCCTGAAAACTTAAGTTATCACGGTTAGAATGTATACCCCTCGTCATATATAGAGTTACAAAAAACTTGCAAAAACCTTCGGGATAAGCTCCACTTCAGCTGATTCCCTAATAACTTCTTAATATTTACTATGGTTACTGTAGCAACCGCTTCAGTTTTCTATAATTTCATAGGTCAAAAATGAAATAGACCGTAAATCACTTAGTGAAGTGGGGTAATAAATAACGATGAACGAAACCACAACCAGACTATCATTCAATTACAACATTTTAGGCTTGACGGCTATTTTGTGGAAGGGCAGCGTCCTGCTGTCTGCTAATAACGTTAAGCTGTGGTCTTCTGTCTGACAAGATTTTTTATCATATGCTGGTGTTTGGTTGAGTTTTTTGTACTAACCGGTTTGAAGAATGTTGATTAATGATGATGAATATTCTTTACAACAGTTCATTGAAGCGTTTATTGGGAGGCCCAAATTTTACAAAGGACCGTATAGGCTATGAGACCCAGCCAGCTAAGTAAGGAAGTAAGGCAAACCTAGAATTTATGAAAAGTTTATTAATGTAAGTAACTCCCATAGCCAAGGAAAGGTCTTAGATGAAAACAGCCCCGTCATTCCAGCAATCAATGGACTCGGCAACAATCGTCTCAAATCCGAAGATGACCATGATTAAGTACAGATTCCAGTCTTTTTTCATCACAAATAAATAACTTTCCCAACAGACTTTCTCTTTCTATTTACCTCATAGTAGCTTCAGAAACTATAATATCTGGACTTATTATTAAAACGTCAAATAGCGTTAAAATTCCCGATTGGTTCCAGTGCGCGGGCCGCTTAGCTTGCTTGTACCAGCGCAGCATGGCTTGCGACCGGTTGCTATGGAAAGTGACTCATTCCGAGCTCCACAATGATCTGTAGGCGATCTACTCTCACCGAATTGTTTTATATATTGTTGTCTATTGTTGATGTTTAGACTGTCAATGACTTGAGTATATGTGGGGGTCTCCTTAAAAGAGTAGACTTTCTTTCTAGTAATGTAACGTAGGAATGGGAACCTCTCAGATATAACACGTCTGGTCTGATAATTTCTTCTTTGTTTATTTGCAATTTTGACAGATTTACTTCGTCTATTCATACCTTCATATCGTCAGGATGGTTAGCTTTCTTTCATTCATTATATAGCCATGTGGTTAAAAGTTGTTGCTAAGTAACATCGTGTATCTTCAATCAGGTTACACTTTTGGTTATGATTGATTAGTTATTTAAACCAGTTATTATTGCTTTTCAGTTTCTCTAAATCTGTAAATCAGACAGTTTATTGACAAATCAATTAAAATTGCCAGTTCGTGCAAAATAAAATATCTATATTGACATTTCACAATCTTCTATTTATAAAGCCGTTTAAAGGTTATAAATCAATGCTCTACAAATGTCACTTTTCATGTAATAGGTGAGTGGTTGAGATTAATTCAGTTATTACCGTTTGGACAAGTAGAACAGACATAATAGAGCGCAAACTGTATTTAGTATAAACAAGGACACTAATAAGAATAAATTGTGTAATAAAAACGAAAAAAAGTTTTCTTAATTAAACAAGGTCTATGTAATAGATGATATTAGATAGACCTTGTTTAATTAAGAAAACTTTTTTTTTAAAGTTATCTATACATATAAAATGCTTTGTCCTGAATGACTGACTGACGGATCAATGCACAGCCTAAACCGCTGATCGTAGAGACCTGAAACTTGCAGGGTGTGTTCTTTGTATAACGTAGGCATCCGATAAGAAAGGATTTTCCGAAATTCTACCCCTAAAGGGGTGAAAAAGGGGAGCAAAGTTTGTATGGGACAACGTGATTTCTTGGTCCATTCTACTTCAAATTTTGCATAAACATTCTTTAACAGAATTGATGGAAGACGTGATACGTATTTTATTGAAATTCATCCCCTAACGGAGTTAAATACGGGTAGAAAGTTATTTTTGGAGTGATTTGCTTCGAAGTTGATATCAATACTCCTTAGTACTTTTGATTTAAATTACATTTTATTTTGACACATGTTTGAAAACTCAATCCGATTTTATTCAAAAAAGGTTGAACTCACATAAAGCTTGGTGCAATGAAAATACTCTTTAAAATTGGAATGTTTCGAAAGTCACGTACCGCATTTGACGGTTTTTAAGCTTTACAGAGGTCTGTATTTATTCCTAGGATTCCCCCAACACCATCAAATTGCCCCATAGAATTCAAGAGAGTGCAGTTTCCAATCAAAGTCGGCGTCGCAATGACCATACACAAAGCTCAAGGTCAAACTCTTAAGGTAGCGTAGGAGTAGACTTGAGGGAAAGCTGCTTCTCCCATGGCCAGTTGTATGTGGCATGCTCCAGAGTAAGCGCACAGAGTTGCGTGGTGATTCTAGCACCCGAAGGAAAAATAACAAAATATTGTTTCCAAAGAAATGAAGCGGTAGGTGTAGTATTTCGATTTCGTTGTAAAAAGATAATACCCCCGTGTAACTTTCACCAGATCAAAGGCCGAGCTTCGTGTTGAAAAATTATAATAAAATTTAATTTTATTTTCATGTTTATTTAACTTTGAAATCCCTACACTATAATAAAGATTGATATATTTTATAAGTATTCAAACATTTTAACATAATGATTTACGTATATGTTATAACAAAATTTATAACGTAAAAAACCAAGTAAAAATCCAACTAGAACCATTTTCGACTTCTACGCGAACAAAGTCGCGGGCAAAAAGCTAGTATAATATATCAGTTCATTTATCCTAGCGGAGCAGACTCCGCTAGGATAAATGAACTGATATATTTTTGGGTAACCGAGAACGGATCTGGGCTATTTTTACCCTTTCATGTTAGTATCATAATCAACTTTTTAGCCAGACCACTAGGACTAAAAAGGGGTATTAGCAGACATACAATTTTATTACTAGACTAGAACGTCATTGTTCCAATTCGCTGCATATCCCCAAACGGCATTTGATAAAACAGAAAACCTATACTGACGGTAATTATTCTACTCAACAACGATTTTATATAAACATGTAGGACTAAGTATTGTATTTATTTTATTTCTTATTTTGTTATTTTTATTTCACTATAATTATGCTGCATCGGTTGACGTCGTTCGGGGCATAGGGTAGCAGCATTATGCTGTTATCCCCAAAATTGTTATTTTCGTGTATTCCTTCTTAAGCTCTCCTCATATTACAGGAACCTAGGGAAAGGAAGAATCTTATGAAGTCTAGACGAATACCAACTGGGGGCATAACTATGTGCCAACACTATACAACTTTCAGAGACATACTCGTAGTACAAATAATTCATGCATTTGAATATTTAAAAATCAGTTATACCTTCACTTTAAAATCAATGTGACTGACATAAATACAATGTAATTGGCTGTGTTATATTTTTTTTCTGCATTGACTTATTTTACCGCTGATCATAAATGTACAGTCAGCCCACAACCTATTAGCAAACTCACCTAAAATAAAAACAACTGACATCTAATAAGATAAGAAATGAGTAACGCAAGTGAAACTTCATTTCACAATCTAGACTTGAAACATCTCAAGTGACTGAAAGCTTTAAAAGATCTGACGCATTCTGTCGTGCAACCGGTTCTAGATTCGTGGAAGGAGAACAAGAGAATATCAATAATGAAATACTGGGTCGATTTTGATATATATTTTTTGCTGGTAAGTAGAATCTGGTCCAGTCATAGCAGGAAAGTTACATTGATATTCGTTCATCGGTTTCTGAAATATGGTCAGAGGAAGATACCTACTTACGATATTAGGTACAATGTTTTGCATCCTAAACTTAATTTGTAAAGACTGCTGATTGCGATAAGGCCATTTAGTGTTATTTCATCCTCGTACCGAGTCATTTTCAGTGGCAGCGTTGACACCGCTCAAGGTATTCAAACAGAAGAATCAGGAAAAGCTGTGGTCGATAATGTTGGATATATTCTTTCCCTACCAAATGGAGGTGGTCTCCAATAGTAGAATTTTGTAGCAATCGCAGTGAAAGGATTGGAAAGGGCATCTAGATAAAATGCGACACCAAGAGTTAGGTGTCTAGGTTGTCCCGGAAGCATCTGTTATCGGAATAGGGAACCAATTTACTAACGTAGTTCAGGGAGTTTCCTATTTTACGTAGCATGGAACTAAGTCTAGTTAGATGGAGCGAAGATCTTTGCGGGGTGGCTGGTAGCAACTAGATAAGAGTAACTGAGAGTTTAATTGGATGAAGAGCGTTTGCTTATACTCAGCAGAGGATTGCTAAAGGCTGAAGATGATAACGATAGAAAGTTCCAACCTCGTTCTTTGAATTCTGTCAAAAACTCTCATGTTTGGTATGTAAACATGTAAGTTAGACTAATAAATGTTTCATTGACTACAGGGGGAAGCTGTTCTCAATTTTCATCGCCACCCTTTTCAAAGCAGCTATAAAACTGTTTTTATATTTAGGGGACGTGGTATGTTACAGTTGCAGTGCCCTCTATTTTAAAAGGGCGTGAGATTCAACCATGTTTCTAAGATACAACTTCCAGAACCTTTTCGTATATACCTAATTCAGTCGACTAATCACCATAGGTGTTTTAAAAGGCTAGCTAAGAGTGAAAATTATCTGCGCAATCTCCACATCTCGTACGGCCCATAACTTTGGCGGCCACAAGCTCAGCATTCTGTACGCTAATCGAGGCTCATTGTTTTCCACACGCATCGATCTGAGGCCCAATTAGAGCATTCGATCGACACGGACGATTAACCGAATATTCTACATTCATTCACCAAGAAACAGGGTGCTAGAAGGTAAGCGCTGATACAGATTTATTTAATAAAGTGATCAATTTATCAACTCCGAGGTATGTCTAGTCATACCGTACTATAGCTGAGAAACTATAGTACGGTATGACTAGACATACCTCTCTCTAATTGCGCTACAGAAAGAAAAGCTTCCAACAAGCTATTGAGAGATCGTTCTTCTTCTTCTAGAAATTTCGGAACGTAACAAATAGATACAAAGTTACAAGTCACATGGCTTCAGCAGTAAACTTGTTCAGTAGAATTAAAATTCTAAAACTGTCTAAATATTCAAGGGCGCTACAGAAAGAAAAGCTTCCAACAAGCTATTGAGAGTTCGTTTTTCTTCTTCTATTTCGGAACATAACAAATAGATACAAAGTTACAAGTCACATGGCTTCAGCAGTAAACTTGTTCAGTAGAATTAAAATTCTAAAACTGTCTAAATATTCAAGGTCGCTACCCAGTCACAAAATAATGAAATCAAATAAAACCGAATCTGATAACCTTTTCGGGAAGCACATTCAATTGACCGTAAATTATATTTAGACCAATGTCTTGCTTACGATACCAGATAGCGGATACATGACGCGACATTGGATTATTGTTTTATTTTTACCTTTGAAGTGGTTTGAAAAACATTATAATGTGTGCATTTTGCCAATTTGTAACCCCTTTTTACATAGTACCATAACTATTTATTCCAATAAATGACGAGTCACAAGACTAATTTCTCGTGTTAAACCATTTCAAACGGGACATGTTTCCGTCGATGTCCACTGGGAACAAACATTGAACTTTGATAGTTAAACAAACAATGTTTTCTCGTAGACGTGTTTAATGAGACAGCTCAGTAAATACTTACGGGAGGAAAGCACGATAATTAAAGCTTTGTACGCCGCCAGGAGAAAGCATCACTTTAGTAGACTCGACAATCAATGTTGGGAGCTTCATAAATACAGTCAATATAGTAAACAATAAATTTGTAATGTCTGGTTTTTATTATCGTAATTTGAATCGGTCTTCCCAAAAATGGTTAGTTTTCACCATCTGGCGGTGTCAATCAAGCTGTATATGAGAGCAAAAACTGTAAAGTACACCGTATCCAGTTGTTGTATGTCCGTGTACAAATAGGCAGTATGTATGTATGACTGGTGAGTCAGTTCATGATCCATGGGAATGAGTGGTGATCGAATGTTGGCCAGTTTCATTCATGAGCTGCACATACAATGGGTTTTTTCCTATAAATGAGTTGGTCTGAATGTGATTGAATGGAATTGTGATTTGAAAGCGATTGGAGGGCTCTGTTTAACTGTTTTTAAAGACAACTGGTAAAAGATACGTGGATTGCTTCTGAGGAAGCATTTTACAATAATTTTCAACACTACATATTTTTTCCTTATGTTTTGAAATATTCAGGAAGCCTAGTAAAAGTTTTTCTGTATATTCAACAGAGGATCGTAGCAGAGCAGTTCTTTTCTTCTTTTACTTAGTCTTAGTTTGGCAGAATCACTATGAAAAGCTTCTGTTTTGGGACAACTTCATACAAGAATTTCATAATGTTTGCTAACCTATTTATTTATCATCTTGAAATTGTATAATGTTTACCTACAGTTTTGCAAACTTGCTTCGTCCAGTATTATTAGAATACTTTCGGACTTGGATCCTCGTCCTCTTTTCCTAAACTGATCTAGAAAAGAGGTATCAAAGTCAAATTAAATCTCAAAACATGCGCGTGAGTAATTCCGTAAACAATTACTATAAACATAAACGTGTCTTTCAAAGTACAATAATACACCAAATACCGCATTAAACTGCAACCACATCAACTTTCTTATCATCCATCGCAATAATTCGCTCGATATATCACCCGATCAGAATTTCGGACGGGCTTGGGTCATCGACCTCGCTGCATCGCGCCACACGCGAGATTGATCACCATACGCGGTGCAGATAACAAGACCATTTACTTGCCTTGGAGATCGCTCAATTGGAAGCTATTCTTGGTTGGAGGAAGCTCGAAGAATGTATGAATTGTTGACTTGGTCAGGCGATCTTAATAGCCTACGTCAAAGGAGTGATGACGCTGTGGTAGGAGTATCCGCAGTGTGACGTAGCGTTGGGGGTAGTTCAGTGACGTCATTCGCGAATACGAATCTTCTGCGAAGTATGAAGGCTCCTTGAAGTTCGTTGCCGAGTTACCTGGTACTTTAGAAATGTCGATGAGTCAGCCAGCCTGTCATCCGTCGTACCCAAATATTTTTTCTCGAGACTCAGCACAAAAATCTACGGACAACATTTTTGTATTATGCCAAATGAGCTTTAGATAAATTCTAGGGTGGTGGAACAGACAATAAAAACAAAAGAAGTATCGCACAGATTGACATGCCAGTCGGTATTTAAGAAAACCAGATTTAGGAGCTTAGGTAGACATTTCTTAGAAGTCTGAGTTTCTAGACTTCTAATCCAGACTCAAGGCTGATAAGATGTCAGTTCAGCCAGTTCTTGGTATTCTATTTACTTATCAGTATGTTTAAAAGCATAAAATAGTAAGTATCATTAATCATTTACAGACAAGACGTAGGTGTTTATAGTTCGAAAACATTATGCAGTAATATGCAATTACTGGTTGCAATCAATTATATTAATTACATCTGCGCAAGCGCAGTTTTATACAATGATCATATTAACTTTGGAATACAAGTTTTGTTAACATTTGCGTCACATTTAAGTTATTTTTGTAATACTGTTGTTTTAGAAATTCTTGGAACAATGAAGACCATTTTTTATTATTTTTTATGTCAATGTTGGAACAGAATAGAATAAACTATCATATATTTTTTTGTAAATGATACTGCTTATTGTTCTGGTTTCTGGTTGACTTATGACAATAAAATTCCTGTTATGGTAGTCAGATTTTGGAACCTGTATAAATACTCATTCAAATGGTACCCGATCATAGGCGAAAATCTTTTGAATTTTTATATGTATCAAACTCAAAGGATTTATTTCAATTAGACCATTTACAGGCACTTTTGAATTGTCAAGGAATCTGTCAGTCAGAAATATGAAGCTAGTTGCCCATTCCAAAGCGTAGTAGGTACCTATGGAGAAGAACGGGCAAGAAACTCTACGGACACTCCCGTCACACCCCGGACACTCCGCTATCCGGTTCCAACCAAATATTGACCGCCTTATAAAAGAAGGAGGTTCTTATTTCAACTGCATTTTATCCGGTTCATAATACCTTACAGACACTACCTACCACCACGACAATACCTTTCACAGCTCAGTACACGGCCTGACACTAATAACAGCTGATACGTTATCAGGCTCTCATCCAATCAAAGCTACGCGATATAATTATTTGCACGCATTGTCCGCGTGACGGGTGCACTTTCTCTTGCACTCTAGTCGCTACGTCACATCTGTAAAGCTTTGAAATCAGTGTGAGCGAAATATATGTAACACAGTTTGGGATTTAGATCCAGTTTGGAAGATACGATTAGTAATTGTAGATATCTGTAGATGGTTGTTACAATTTTCTCTCGATTCTGATCAGTCATCAAAGTTATCATTGTGTTTACTAACTTAAATTGGAAAATGTCCTTTAAGTGGAGTAATTCTGCTTAATATTCTTTCATGATGGCCTCAATCAATCCATTTGAAACAACGCAAGTATACCTTGCAAATGTAATTTTAATTACTATATAAAGCAAATTGTTGAATGCCATTTTGTTCAATGATTTACGTTATGTGCTAACAAATCGAAATTGAACCCTGTAATTCTATAGGTGTCAAGTTCGTTATGAACTTTGTATTAACTAGAGCTCTGTTAATGCAAATAAATATATTTTAAAGTCAACGCAATCGCAACATGTTATTTTCAATTTTATTTTAAACTATCTTTTGCCCGCGTTGAGGTCGTAAATTATCCTACGGGAACGTACTACCGGGATGAAAGTAGTTCGTTTCAGCCAAAAGACGACCACTGCAGGGCATAGGCCTCCCCCCAAGCATCACCACTTCGACCTGTTCTCTGCTTCTCACATCCAGCGGATTCCTACGGCGTTCACTAGGTAATCGGTCCCCCTTGTGGGGGGCCTTACAACCGTCTTCCGGGACGCGGTCACCACTCTAGAACCTTTCGGCCCCATCGGCCATCTGTTCTGCGAGCAATGTGCCCTGCACATTGCCACTTAAGTTTGACAATTCTTCGGGCTATGTCGGTTACCTTGGTTCTCCTACAGATCTCTTCATTTCTGATTCCATCCGGGATGAAAATGTCCTATAATATGTCTTAACCATGGTCATAGTCTACCCATGTGCCAAATTTTATCCAAATTAATTCAGCTCATTTAGCGGGAAAGTGTAACAAACAAACAAACTCACTTTCGCATTTGTAATATTAGTTAGAATTACCTATCCATCTTGAGGAGCTCGTGGCTAAGTAATAGCAGCCACACGGGTTCGATCCATCTGGTTAAGCTACGCTTGCCGGGGTTGGTCCGTGGTTGGGTGAACATCTTTACATACCGATACTCCTCCGTGCCTCGGAAAGCACATTAAGCCGTTAGTCCCGGATGTCATTCGTGGTTCTTTGACAGTTGTTACGGGTCGTCAGAAGCCCGAAAGTCTGACAACTAGTCTTCCCAAATGGTATCGTATTACCCGATTACTGGGTTGTGGACAGATAGGCAGTCGCTCCATGTAAAATACTATTCAGCTGCATCCGGTTAGACTGAAAGCCGACCCCAACATACTTGGAAAAAGGCTAGGCAGATTGATTACTGTCCTAACTACTTATTAGGTAATTTTATTTTTTTACTACTTCGTAGATGTTGAAATGAGTCCGTCTGTGTACAAGCATATTTTATAAATACGGTAAAAGTTTTGCTCCTAAATGCTAGACTATCTTGCAAAAGTGTAACATTGTTACAGTGTTACATTGTCCATGTTTCAGTTGTCATCAAATTGTCAGAATTTCTTGATAAAATGATTGATGCCACTTGAGATTTTAAACTATTGCTTAACATTTTAAACCATAATAACAGCTTACGACACAGGGATGAAATAAGCAAGCAACTACTGTTTACATAACAAAAATATTTTATCTTAATTGACACCTTGATTAAAGGATAGCCGAATTGTGAAAAGTTGTAAATTATAGTACCAGCCGGTTTCAGTATTTTGAGGCTGTTCATTTCATTTGTGATTTTTAAGTGCGTTACCAAACACACGACACTTTGTCCAATATCTTCTGCAGAAGCATGTCCCTAGAGTTCAGTAGCTATATTCTTTGATTGCCAAATCAGCAGGTCAACGGACCAAATCAGGACTCTACTAAAATATACTATTGCAAACATCAACACCAATATAACTACAGCTACATGCAGACAAATCACAATTAAGTGGGAACAGCTTGCGTTATCGGACTATTAAAACCCCAATAACTATCGTCGCCAGCGTGTCCTGCTGTCTGCACGCTACAGGAGCTGATGGACGTTACTGAAGGTGCCAAGCTCGTAGTCAAATTCTAGGCAGACTCTATATAGATTGCCATCGACACGCTAAAAAGATCCCCAATTTCTATAGACCTGAATGCAGTTGACCTCATTCCTCTCATCTCCGTTGTCCATTTGCAGTGCGGTTGCAGCAATCTCCATCTTTTACGACAAGTCCACCTGTTTTCAGCCCAACATTTCCACATCTCGGGTCAAAGCAGTAATATAAAGTATGTTATTTTCCAACAAAAACAGTAACTTAATATAGGCGTTGACCTGAGCATTACAATGTAATCGTTAAATCGTAAGTACATTTATCTTCGTGAAGAAACACATCACACGACCGCCGAGACCTGTGTTCGATTGTAAGGGTGGTACTGTAGAAAAAGATATGCTGTAGCGGTTAAGCAAACACTGTGCTTCCTTTTTTATGAGCACCAAGTTAGCTAAGCACCTGTCACGAATCGACTCGAGAGTAGGTGGATAATTTGCCGCTAATTAGTCGTGAATTAGTTGTGAAAATACCGATTTTGTCGTTTTGTTTTTTTACTGTTTTTTAACTTTATATCAAGTTAGCAAAGCACCAAAAATAACGAATACAAATTTAATTGCTGAATAAAATTCCTTCACAACTAATTAGCGGCAAAAACTTATCCCATTCCCATTCTTCTACGAACGCTCTTAAGTATTTTTTGAGGCGTGCTTTGCACCTAAAAAAACAAAAAATCTAAAACACGACAAACTAGGTATTCACAGAAGTAATTCATGACTAATTAATGGCAAATTATCCACCTACTCTCGAATCGATTCGTGACAGGGGCTTAGCTAACTTGATGCTCATTTCTTTTTTACCTGTTGCTAACACCAAAGACTAATGACTATAGCTATGCAAACAAGCGACACTCATACCTACCGCAACAGGCCAGACAATAGTGCTGTCCTGTGATTGACTAAGCTCGGCCCAGACAATGACTACCCACAGAGTCAGTGCCGGGGGTGTGCAAACACTGTTAAACATTTTAGATTACATTTCAGTGCGAAGTGCTCAGATGCGGTTCGGACAAGTGCTGTTAAAATCAGTGCTCATCATTACTAGAGAAATGAGAATTGATTGCTGATTTTTACCTATATTAAATATGTTGCTCTGTGTGTCTATCTGTTTAACTAAGCTGCTCCAATCATATTCAACTAGACTACAGCTTGTTTATAAGTTTGAACAAATACCAAGTCTTAATGTCAAACTTAAAGATTTACCAACGAATTATAGCACCACTATATCTTCGCCTTGCATTTCACTGGTCAAAATCCTAACATTCCATAACTGACAGGCAACCCAATTAAGTGAGCAAATTTCGTAAGCATGAAAGTCACTGGCGGGACAACTTTTATACGTCGGCATTAAACTTTCGACGGCCGTACGTAACCCATATGCAACTGTATGAAATGTCACCTCGGCCCAATCGGTCAGTTTGGCGAAATCTTTCCTAGAGGGTGAGGTTTTGTTGCGGACATGTCATAACGTTCATATAATAATAGTGATTCACAGGTGCTGCTGTAATTAGTGGTTTTACTTCCCGCAATTTCACGTTCTGTTGCTTAAGAGTTGCGTTATGAAGTGTCAATGTATACTTATCCTGGAACTGCTTTATTTAGCAGTGATTTCTGTCATATACTTCCCATGTTTTTCTGTCCGTGATACCTGTGAAGATTTTGATGCGGTCTGCTGATGTCGTCACGGACGACTAAAGTTTATATCATGTGAAGAAGTACCTATTGTGGAATATGTTCATAAAATCTTACTCCAAAATGGTTGCGTTTATTGGGGTAAAAAACAGCAGTTCAAACCGGATATCGCCAAATCACGGTGCAAAGAACTTACTGCACGTTTGCTAATCAGGGCACTACTCTTTTAAACAATGCTGACCCCGGCAAAAAAAATAAAAGCTATATACTCTTACACGTTATTGCTCAAATTATGAATTCAATTAACATATCCCACTGCCTGACACCTTAATTTATTTAAGGTGGATAAAAAACCTTACACGTCTACGTAGGTCGAGATCTACAAACGTTACTTAGCACGTACTTCGGCTAAGCGTCGTCCTGTCACTGTCGCACAACTGTCAAACTACATCAGCAAGATAGGGACGGGAGCACGTCCAAGTCAAAGCACGAGCTAAGAAACATTTATAAATCTCGGCCTCAGACATCACAATAAATTGGTCTAAAGATTACTCATCGTGTTCAAAGATATCCACTCGTCTCTCAAGACTAGACACCGCGGTCATCGTCCGAAGATCGGCCCGATAAGATCCGATCCGAGATAACCACGGACAAATTAATTTTCACTCGTCTTTACATTAGCTGCTTCGTTAAAATTTTTCAGCAATTATCTCCCCCATCTTTTCTTTGAAACTGATTTTCGAATATTTTATATTTCTGTATGAGAAAAGTAATCATATTTTATGGAATTATCGTGAGGGATCTAGAGCATGAATATTTTTGGATCCGTTTTATAAATGCTGTTATATTTTTCATTGGATTTCTGTTAAGAGAAATATGTAGTGCTAAGTGCTTACTAAGCACTTTGCAGTATTGTGATTTTTGAACAAACACGAGTATGTATTACAGCCTACCTACTTTTAATTGAATTTGTAATGCTAACACATCAACGTTTCAAGTTGTTATTGCTTTTCTGTTCACCACATTAGCAAGAATTATGTAATTAAGTGCATTTTCTGAGTACGCAAATACCTGTGTGTACCTACGTGACAATATTTGCTGACACTTCAGGGTTATTGTTATTAGTGTTAACATAATTAACCTGTTCGTTGTCACATAAATATTTCAGTGTTACTGACACTCTCTCACCCTTATGGCTTAGTTATTTCAGTTATACAATTCACTGATTTCACCTTGTTTGCCGCTGCAATGAACCATCTCTAGAATGCGTGTCTTAACATCCCATAATCTCTGTTTGAATCCCGAAATATAATATTTTAAGACAGGTTGTCTTGAGCAGTTAATATTTCCTTCAAACCTAATGACAGTAATAAAACTAAAACTGCACATGTCAAACTTGTAAATCATCTACTCTATCAAAACAGAGGATTTATACGGCATATATTGCACATAACAATCCCGATGGCCGATGCCGGCATTATAACTCTGACAACTCACTAACCACACGAAAAGAAGAAAACTCAATCTGAATGATTTTGAACGATATTGCTAATCCATTGCTTAATTTATGTTAAAAAAAAAAATCTGCTAAACAACTTAATTAACGCAATGAATGTTGTTGAACTGTCAAAAAGAACGCGGGTCAAAGTACGACATTACTGATACTTATAAATACGTAGAATTCATTTAACACCTGCATTTAAGCATTTTGATAGAACAACAATACAAACATAATATATAACAAACAATTTGGTTTAGTGAAGCATAAACACTGAGTAAATCAGCTGTGGCTGTGAGCCACTGACACACCAAATGTGACCTATTTAGAACAGAAATACTTCAGCCACTGATCTACTGAGCAATGTACGAACACTTCCCGTGGCAACGCTCAACCTTTACATGATCTCATACTCATTATTTAAATTGTCTTTAGAAAAGTTCGCTATAGTAAGGAAACAACTGTACAAATTGACTTTAAGTCTATATTGACCTCGTATGTAAAGAGGTAAAGAAGCAGAATTCATCATTAATATTATAGCTATAAAGTTTATTATAGTAAAGGAATTGTATACCGAACATAGGTACTTAGCCGGTTCAGTGCAGAGGTCGCGTCGTCCTGATGACATTGGATTAATTGAAAAATGACTTTATGTCCGACCTCCAAACGTGCCATTCAACGTTCTCAAGACAAGCGAAATAACTGTGGGAACAGACGCCACATGGAACCTCAATGAAACCAACATTCATGCCGAAACGTTTATTAAAATCCGATTTAAAATCAATACATTTAAAAACAATAACTTTCTTAATTTATAATAGACTGATTGATGTAATTAACAGATTGCATAATCAAATTTTTCTAAATAAAAAAACTAGAAAGCAACCCCGGGTATTGCCATGCAAGAACTAAAACTCGAATTTAAGTGTTCAGAATTTAACCTAAAATCAAGTTTTATGAAGCAGGGCCAACGACCACATAAGATTGATCTCATAATAATGATTGAATCCAATAAAATTTACAAATTGTTGAAGTAAACACAATCAATAGGTACATTTAAACAATCAAATAATTTAAAACATAATTATAACATGTCAGTGTAGCAGGTTGTCTAAATATTTAACAAAACATTTAAAACTAAGATAATTAAATATTAAAACAAGATTATTTGACGTCATGCATACTCGCGAGTTGATATCGTAAAATTAAAGAGTCATGCGTTAGAATTGTTTAGTGTTTGTTAGTCAATATAATTCAAAACACGAATAGACAACACAAATACATAGAATTAAACAAAGAAAATGCGTGAACTTTGAGGATCATGAAGGAAAACGGAAAAACGTAATAAAGATCACACAAATTGTTTCAAGTCATAAAACTTATAAACTAGAGGAGCATTTTTGCATTTTCCTCCGCGATTTTACCATAACGGATGGTAAATGTACTATGGTTTGCGTAACAATATTGGACTGCAGAATGTTATGAATCAATGCTCCTAAGAATATACGAAACTGCAGTGAAGCACTATCACGTAATACGGTGAATAGTAACGATATAACAAGTCCGGTGATGAGTGTTGACTGCAAATTTCGTAATATTCCAGATGAAACTAGGATTGTAGAATGAAATAATTTAAACAATATGATTGTAACATAAAGAGTCTAATATAATGGTGGACTGAAATAAACTAAACGCTAGATGGGACAATGAGTTTCAGCTTCGGGCAGGTCGCGTTAGATCTGAAACAAGAATTTAAACTCATTTAAAATTCAGAAAAGTAATATATAAAGTAATAGTGCAAGAAAGTACACAAAAAAAAATCAATCATAAAATTAATTTAAAGTAATGCGAAATGATGGATGGATTTTTTTTTAAGTTTATCACAAAAAAATAAGCACAGGACAGAAATACGGAACATAATGAAATCAAAAAGAGAATCCTCCAGCGGATTACAATAAAAGTGATATTTCGACTCATGTTACTCAATATCGAATGCACAATAGTTGGCAAAGATCCGAAAGTCGATAATAATGAGGCCCTCTGGGACTATGTTTATAAAAGCGAGACATCTGCAACACTCGACGAAAGGAAAAAGGTAATCCCACGTCAAATGTAGTCAATTGAAGTGAAGATCCAAAACTGTAAAGTCACTGGAACGAGATCTTCACTCCACACCCGTGTGCTTCAAACGAAAATGATGACGTATCATAATCATAAGCTATTAGATTTAATAATCCATGTTCCATTGTTATTTGCACTAACAAAAAGTTTTGGGATACGGAGAAATGCATTGCCATTTTAAATTGGTTGTATTACGCTGTGACGAATCCGGTAATAAATCCAGGAAGGGGTGAAGAAAGATTAATATAGACCGAGTGAGTCAGCGTTTAGTCAACTTTTTGGATCAATAACTGCACCCCGAAACGAGTGGCCTAAAGAATATTTTGAATGGCTCATTTTATGATCAACGACACCAGTTGACATTACTCTTAAAGTTGATAAGGAATTAAGTGATGCAAGAACTGGATAATTTTGCGTAAAAGATGCGTTGATAAACGATTTGTAGGTCAATAAAAATATCGTTACGCCAGAATTTGACTTTTGAGTTAAATCGCAGATAGAGCCCAGCCGAGTCGATCATAGACAATTGATGAAAATAACTTCTTTACATCCAGTCAATTTGCTAGAACATTAACGTGCGAGTTAACTGCTTCAGATTTAATTTATAGGCAAGTTTTCAGTGTCAGTTGACGCCGGTTGTCACGTTTCCGCCAAAGACGTGGGTGACATTATTTAGAACTCTGATGATTTTGTTCCCAGAAATAGATGGCGGGAAGCCGTTGACACGTATGGAAAACTTCGTTCTGAACGATTTGGAACCGCTCCATTCATGACAATTTATGTAAGCGAGCGATCAAAAATAATTTGTATATTTTTATAGTGATGAAAACTGCGGCCTTGTTCTGTTCACACAAAATAATACCCGGTCAGAAAATTCTGATTTGAAGCTCCTATTTCATATATTTCGGGGCAACATTTTTTGTATTCGTGTTGAGTGAATTAGTGATGTTTATTGTTAGCTGATACAGTCTTTGTGATGGCGAGCCGTCATCGTATTTTCCAGCAAGATTCAAATTTTTTAACATATCCTACACAAAAGTCCACCCACTGGCGGTGAGGGCACGGTTACAGAGTCTCGTGCGTCCTATTTTAACCTAAGAATACAATGAACAAAAAAAAACCTGTAGACGCGTATTCTCGCATAGCAACGTTTATCAGAATACGTATAGTGGAACGTTATCAATCAGAGTTTCGTCATGGCCTCGATTCCGCCCACGCCCCGTCGTAATCTTGACTATTTACCCCGTTTCTTAATCCTACATTGCCTCCAAAATAACCTGACCCCTGCACAATATGGGTTTATACAAAGCTGAGGATCACGCTAATTTGCTACCGAGACCAGCTAGAAAAGACCTTTTTTCCTTGCGAGAAGTCTGACGAAGGGTGTCATCGACTTTGGTTCTGATAAAGAAAGCTTGCCCAGAATATCCCTTTTCCTGATTACGGCACCCATTGAGTTAGACTCTGATTATCGCATATGCCCTCAATCGTCGATAATATTTATAAATAGTATAGCTGTAACCACAATAAATTCTTCCGATTTTATCTGTATGATAATTCTATTACGCGTCTCTTGAATACTGTCTTGTTGGAAGCATGGGAATGTCGTTATCATGCTTATAATCGCGGTGAGGTATACTTCAACGGATAGTCAATAATAATTAGTGTAAATTAGCATTGTGGAGGGGACAGTTAATGTGGGTCTATTGACTATAAAAATTCATTCAATTATAGACAGTGGGAACCGTGTTTCCTGCTTTATTAGTGAAGAAACAAATGAATGCGTTCGATTGTCCATTTGTATCCTCCATATTTATTTAATGACATTTTATAAATTTTTACCTTATTTGAGGATTTTATAAAATAAATATTTTACTAACGTTAGAAACTTTTCGTCACGGTTTATTATATATTTTTTTTGTTTGACAGAATCTATTAAGATGGAAATATTCCGTTCAATTAGGTAAGATAAAATAAATACAATTTAGCTGTGATTATTTTTATCAATTCTCACTTATTGTAGGTCGTGGTCGTGTCCCAGTTCAATACTATTATTCTCTAGCAACACAGTATATACTATATACATGAGCCATTTTGTTAATAAATATAATTACTTATGTCAGTTATTTCGCATAGACGTTTCCTACTCCTAAATGTTGTATTATATTTGATTATGTTACCTACTGATTCTATTTCTAACCAGAGATTGTATGCCAAAATCGCCAGACAGTTTAATCGCAATTTTATATCCACTAACCACACAGTCAGAAGTTAATTTAGTTATACATTGTGTATATTACATTTCGTAACGGTGTCTGAGCACCTTAATAATTTAATTTTAATATATATAGTTCTGACGTTTAATATAGTAATTTTGTCTGCGAGAACTACATCAATTTACGTTTAAAACCGTAGAGGTTTTAGTCTACTTACATGTTCATTACAAAATTTATTCGACCTAATTATTTTTCTAAAATGTAGGTACACAAGTTATTAAAACATTCAACGATTAAAATTAATGAGCTGAATAATATGCATATCGAAGCGACTGCAGCGAAACAGCTACATTACAGGAATTTTGTCGCCATGGCGCATTTTAAGCATTTGAAGAATGGACAGCAAAAAAAATGGACTTATATTCATTTAAGTCGAACAATGCGAAAATTACGGGAATCCGTTTGACGAAAATCGATACCTAATGTAATTTTGGAAGATGTCCACATAAACGGACTAACGAGTTTGTTTAATTGACGTCATTGCACAATCTTAGTCTTAATTATAAGCCATAGAAACTGACCCGATGACACACATTCATACATTGAGTGGATTTCATTGTAGAAACAATAGGTGAATTTACCGTGGCAACAGACCGGCGCGCAGCTGAACAAATCGCTTACAATACTTGTATAAAACCTTTCAGTACGTGTTCGGGCGAGTGTGACGCAAATAATTATTTTTATAACACTGGAATCCAAGGTGAATGTGAAGTGTTAAAGTTCAATTCACTTTTATGTACTTTTTATTCACACTAGAACAATCGTCCAGTATGCATGTAGATTTAACCATAGTATAGAGATCATAGTATGAATCTGCTAATGCCATTCAGTTGAGCTTGAGTCAAATTCAAATTATTTAATTTCACATAAACCCATAAGGGCACTTTTGAAACGTCTGAAAGAGCTCTAATGCGGGCGCCCCATTGCAATCTCGAATCTAAAGTAATTCCTAGAAATACTGTTTCCGTAATAGCATCTAGTTTCTTGCCATTAAGTTTTAAATTTAGACCTACTTGAGGTGCATTTGGTAATGAGAATTTAAAACATTGACATAGTTTTGTTCGCATTAAGTAAAAGATTATTAGCTGCGAACCATTTCGAAATAACTGCCAGACTATTGTTGACATGTGAGACATCCGTATCTTTTCTATCTATTTAAAAAATAAGACAAGTGTCATCAGCGAATAGATTTATATCTGATAAGTTGGTTATGTAAGGAAGGTCATTAACATAAACTAGAAATAGGAAAGGTCCAAGAATTTATCCTTGAGATACGTCCATCTTAACTGGAGACCCCGAGGACGACGCCCCGTTAACATTTACTTTTTGTTTATTTTTGAGTTCATGAGTACAACAACAAACAGCACCCTAATTGCGTACCACACGATCGATCACAATCTGTTTCATTTTGACAGTTCAACAACATTCATTGCGTTATTTACGTTGTCGATCAGACAAATTTTTCAAACATGTGAAGTAATGGATTAGCAATATCCTTAAAAAAAAATATTCAGATTATAATTGATCGTGTGTTACGCAATTAGGGTGCTGATTGAAATGACGTTAGGCGACTCTTTTTACACACATACAGCATATTTCAGAAAGGTGTGGTCATATTTAAGGGCCACAGCAGACTAGCTACTTTTAGCACCGGCATTCGGTGATTTAGCCGCTTTTTAAAAGCTAAATGGATCGATACGGTCGCAAAATCGCCGATCACCGATGCTAAAAGTAGCTAGTCTGCTGTGGCGCTAAGAGTGTAGTACAGACTATCAATCTGGACAACTTTCTCTGTGGAATCAACATCGGAATCGCCATAAAAATTATCAACCGTCCCATACATTTGGTTAAAGTAGGTACTGAAGTTTTGTATGGAACAGTTGATAATTTTTTCATCATTCTGATACAAGTGCAAACGAAAAAAAATGTAAGCCCTCAGTATTTTATTTTCATAAAATGATCAAATATTTGAATTCACACGTAATTTATTTAATTTTTCAAAATTATCTCTGCTTTGTCCTTGCACTGTGTAATCAGCCGAGGTCACGTAACATCCCATTGCAGATATCGTATGTTACGAAAAATTAATTTAAGTATTGCTTATCAGTTTTATCATTAGTGGTAAAGATCTACTTATTCACGTGCTTCAGCTTATGTAACGCACACGTGCGTTTATTATCTGATTACGTGTAAATTTCATACCATCGTCTTATTTTATGACAATTTTAAGACGGTACATTGCTCTCTGACAAATTAATTAATAATTTGCAGATGCCGCTTTCGAAGATACCTTTATTTAGACAGGACACACAGAAGTCAAAATAGTTTTATATGTGATTGACAGTGTTTTGTCTATGATTGACTGTTTTTGTCTGAGGTTGACAACGAAAGAAAGAAAATAGATTTATTAGACCAAGGCATACAATATTCACACAAAAAAACAGAAAAACTTAAAACAGTTGTGTTGTGTGCCTAACAATAGAGATTTTTATAGAGCTGATAGTCTATCTAAAAACATTCTAGACTCAGATCTACGCGCAGCCTTATGTCATAAGAAAAACAAATGACATCAACTACAGAAGTCTGCGTTTTAACATAACATTGTGCAATTGTAAAGTATTTAAAGATTTAGGTACTTAAAAAATATGCACAATCATTGCCAGATGAATCGATTTTCCTTATTCGTCTTCAAGAATTCGTCTTTAAAACTGGGGTTTTCGTGTCCACTTATTGGTCCTTTCATCGTCGAAACCATGAAATTGAGATCTAATGAAACTTTGACACCATGTATTAAAAAAAGTGTTACACAAATAGAAACCATTATCGAGTGACGAGATCGATAGTATCGATTCTTGTAATCGAGTGATTCATTCGTAACCCACTAGACCACACTAGACTGTTAAACATTTGCTAGTTAAATAAGTATAGTTGTAGTACATGAATAATTGTTTAACTGAGGTTACAGCGGCCCCTTTTATCGATGCGTTATCTATCGATAAACGGGATCACGTCGACAAAATTGAAGGCCGGTGAAAATTATCGATAATGGCATACGCTGGACAGCTCATTGGTCGATAAGATTAAAAAGATTTATTTTAGGATTTGTGTCAATTGTAGGTTTTTTGTTGGGGATAGTAATTAATTCTGTGTGTGGAATCTTGTTAGGTAAGCATTAAATATGGAGGCTGATAAAAAATATTTTTTTAGTTCGTCTTTGAGATTATTAAAAAATATTGGACACGTATTTTTTATAGTCACGAGTATGTAGATTTTATACATACTAGTGACGTAGCGACCCTCACTTCCAACTTAAAATGCGTTTTATCTAAGTGTTTTTTTATTAATATGTTAAAGCAAAAAATACGTTTCTAATATTTTTTATTACCTATCTGAGTGACGGACTAATTAGAATTTAATTTTTTTTATCCAGGCATCATCCCTATTACCTTGTTAGAATTATCCTGTAGTGTTATCTTGAGGTCAAAGTATCCTTCATCAAGCAAGGTAACGTACCATCGAAGAAGTTCATATCTAACCACCGTAAGGACTATTCTTGCTTGCAGCGTTCGGCAGCTATAGAACCGGACCGGTAACAGATGTGGTCATTGTGTTCACAGGATTTTGTTTTGAAACTGGTTAGATATGAACTTATTTGATGATACATAGTATTGTTGATAAATATACCGTAAAGGTAAAATTAACATTAAATAAAATTCCATCTATTCAGATAGTCTTTAGGCCATTTTTTAAAAAAAAAACGAGCGAGCCTTACAGTAGTCGCATATGATGTGTAACATCTGACATCTCACCTTGGTAATAAGCAACATTAAAGGGGCGGGAACTCGTCAAGGTCGTTTCTGAGGGCCAACTGTAGCACCGCGCGCGCTCATTGGTCAAATCAAATAGTGCGCGCTTCCCCAGCTTCCTGTTACAAACTTCCGTCCCTTTTCATGAAATCACTACCACAGATTGCAGGAAAGCGAAAGGAAACATGTTACACATCAAAAGTCCGGCCTTCTAATATTTTGCCAAGTTATGAGAATAATAGGTCAATAAGTTACAGCTAGAAGCTAATAATAATCTTTAATCTAGAACATTCTAACTGGATTTACCTACAATTACCGCTACGATACGATTAAACCCACAAAATCAATAATTTTATTTTATTATTATCTTTCATTACGGTTAAACAAAATGAAATAAAATCGTAAACTAATACACGTGACAAATTTAATCAAATATCTTGAATGTGGCGTTACTAAGGGCATTGATAACGCGAGTTTATTATAAAAGTAATAATTATATTATTAATATAATAATATTTATAAATATAATAATGATGAATAGTTTGATGTCACACATCACTGTGCGTGTCTGTGCGTATTACCTACTATTATCACGATTATAAGTCGTGATACTAATAATTATTGGGTTTATTTATATGTAGGTACATGTATGGTGTGAATAATTATTTATTTATTTACCGTTGCTGCAAGTGGTGTCTGGCGGCGTTGGGTAGGTACCTGTTAATAAAATAAAAAAACAATTATAAATGTCTATTCATTTAAAAATACCAATTTCAAAGTACACATCATTGAAGTCTTAGGCATTGAGTCATAAGATTACTAGTGTAAGTTTACGAGACAATACTCAATGACGTTCAGAAAGTCAGAGAATATCGGTATATTCTCTGACTTTCTGAACGTCATTGCAAGTGCAGCCAAAACTCTAAAACATTTACGATCTCCGTCTGTTTATAAACTAGGACTCATTAGACAACTACAAGAAACTCCGTCTACTCCAAATACTATGCAACCAGAACCCACACATACACACCGAGTACACACAAAAGCTATTCATTCCATAACCCCCATTTTCCCTCCACTAATGCAACCCACTAAAACGTTATAAAAAGTATACGTCAAACTGACTAGCAAGTCCTACTCCATTACTATTTTCCCATTCCCTTGCATCCGACACGCCGCGTAATGAAAAAAAAATCAATAAAGACGCTGCCCGACCTCAGACTGGGAAACATAAATACAATCTCCATTCACAGAGTACAAGCACACTGTGCACGCACACTTGCAGCCGCTGCAACTGATTGCAGCGCTCACACGCGTCATACTCCCGCCGCCACGCACACACTCACACAATACTACGATAGTACTATAATGAGTACTATAAACGGCGCTTCATTTTCCGACCTAACTTGCAGCCTACGTATCCGAGCGCCGGTGTTCCCCGACAACGTAAACCGAACCTAGTGACGTTTGTTATCGATTCAAAATTGCGTAGCAACGTCTCACCTATGAAAATTGTATTTTATATTTTACAATCAAGTGCAACCAGTCCAGAGTCAACTTTGTGTAACGTAGATAAGGTTGAATATGGTTTGTAACAAAGTTTGTAGATAGGACGTTTAGTATCCGCTGGGCGTGTAGTGAGACGTCTGCCGAGTCAGACGTGTCTATTTATAGATAGCGATTAAGTTTAGCGGTCGGTGCAGTTAATGGCTGCAGGGAGGCTCGACAGTTGTGAAGTTGTGCCATCGACTGCTGGTTTCAGTTTAATCGATTGTTTATGTAGTGGTTAGACGGCCCCCGATGAAGTTGTATCAGTTGTATGAGTTGCTAACTCATTTGTGCTGTCGATTTTACTGCATGTGGCCGTTTTATTGCGAATGGTTGAGGAAAATACAATTTTTGTCTCGTTTTTTAACCTCGTAAGATTGAATGCATCGGAGAGGTCTTTTATGCTATTCGCAGAAATACATCATGAAAATGTTCGTTAAGAAATACATTGTGGTATTTTTCCAGTTAATCATCTTCTGACAATTCTGACCTTCGAGAATGGTCTGTTCATACAATTCCTTGAATTAACCAAGTAGTCAACACGCGGTATCTTTCCATTTACTGTATATCTTTACCGTACGAGAATAGTTAACCAAGATCCTCTGATAAAATAATTAGGGATGTTCCGACTAGTCGGTAAAGAGCGCCGACAATCCGGCTTCTTACTTTGTACGTATTTCTCAATAAAATGTATACAGGAGTAAATTACATCAAATAAAAAGCTTGATTGTTAATTCATATTTTATTTTAGAATCAGTTTTACACATTTTGAAATTTAAAGCAACCTTTTCTTTGGTAAATCAGTCTGTAAATTTCTTACTTGTAAAGAAAAAAAAACTATGACATTTAAACAAAATTCAAGACATGATTTAATTTTAATTGAGCTCTTTCACTTTAGTGAACAATAACAGTATTGTCTCTATTTTTTTACACAAAAACACCGCTCTAACCCGTGCAAAAAATAAATCAAGAAACAATGCGAAGTAAATAAAATATGTTCCGACACGCTCGCAGACGGCGGTTGCGATTTGCGCGGGAATCAGCTGTAAACGAAGCGTGTCGCATATTGCCGAAACCGTGATCGGCTTGGCCGAGTAGTCGGCCTCTTTACAACCCACTAATCGGCTAGTCGGCCAAAGTCATAGTCGGCACATCCTAGAAATAATGAATTCCAATGGGAGGATCAGAGAAATACTCTGTGATTTAACATGAAGAGTAGATTGTCTCTTGCATCATCACATTATCTCCTGTCCCTATTCCACTATATTTGGGGTCGGCACAGCACTTTTGTTTCTTTAATACATCTCTATTAGCCGCATCTTAGGATTTACTTCCTTCCTATTCATAGGATCATCTTTCACACAATCTCCATTTTTCACCGCACCCTAATTGCGTGATACACGATAAATCAGTATCTGAATCGTTTTGAAACAGATCGCTAATCCATTGCTTCATAAGTGCGAAAAAAAATCTGCTCAACAACGTAAATAACGCAATGAATGTTGTTGAACTGTCAAAATGAAAGAGATTTGTCGTAATCGTTTACGGAAATGTGTTACGTATATTCATACTTAAACTTTTAGATAAGATTTTTTTTTCCATATTCACGGAAAATTACAACAGATTCATTATAAATCTTCAATAATACGTTAAGCATAGTAATCAATGAAAATAGCGTAAGGTTACCAACACATTGGCCTACATTCGATAACCCGTAATCACCGAGGTTGTGCGATTATTATCATAGAACTAACTGATATGTGTAAGTAAAGAAAACATTTTGTTAGCATAGAAAACCAAGGATTTTATGTCTACTATGTTAAATACATGACATCAATCTGCTTGAGCCTGTGAAATAATTTATGAAAACACAAGAGTAGTTCTAGGTTAGCTACAAGTCGCATACCTATATGACATTGATCAAGACTTACCCTAAATGTAAATTGGTATCTAAGTTGTAAGAGGCGGAAAGTTCCGAAACGTCCATCGTCAAAGGCGTTAAAGATGATATGGCTAGTACGGATTAAATAACACCTGATAGAGATGTATGGACGAAGAGGAAATACAGCGCCGAGCCAAACAAATTGGGGTTAGAACCGGTGGATGATTACAATGACAATGAAGATGAAGGTATATCCTACAAAGAAAAAACAGCCCACTTACTACAACCACAGATTTAAGGCTTGCGCAGACCAGCGCGACTTGTCGCGCGACGCGACACCGGTTATTGTTATACTGTGAAGTTTTCTTAGAAATTGTATTGTTCGTGTCGCGTCGCGCGACAAGTCGCGCTGGTCTGTACAAGCCTTTATACAGATGGGACACTCCGCAATTTAGGTATGAAGCTACAAATACGCGGCGGGCCCGTCTTGTTGGGCCAATTCTGTGAGTGTAACGTAGTAGATCTAAGAGTCACGCGATAGAAAGAGAGGCAATTTCTAGGTGAATATAACTGTAGGTGATTAACGCTGTGCTATCTGAATTACACTTTATTGTGTCGTAGCAAGAGTTGCTATTTTACGCAGTGTGCCCTCTGTATTAATCTGTGCTACAACTACAAAATATACTTAAAAAACTGCGATAAGATCAATCTAGAAAGAAGTGTAAAAAGATCTCAGATCCCATCAGACCCGTAGTTTCCCCAACACCCATGGGAGAATGGCGCAACATTACATATTCATGTCAAGTCCGAAGCTCTTAAAATTGCAATAGTGCATGAATAATGATGGGCTGTTGGGCTGCCGTTTACCGACATTAAGTTTTTGCATTTCCCTCCATTATAGCCACAAATTGTGCGGAAAGATAAGCACTTAGTTCGCACTGTTTTTATTCAATCGTTAGTTACAAGAACCTATATTGAATAATTTATAATTTCTCACGAAAATGTATCTCGCAAATATGGTGGAGGAATTTCCTTTATACTAGGTACCGTTTTACTGAATCAGCTGGAATGGGCCCGTTTCTTAGTATGTAGTTATGCTTGTCTTGAGTTCTGTATCTAACTACATAATACCACATTGATATGTTTCTGATATTACCGGGAACGGATGCCGTTTGATTATAATATTACATGGAATCCCGGGGATTAAGAGAAGAGATCCGATCGTTGTGGAAATCTATTGAAGAGCCTTAGTCCAGCGGAGAACGTGTTCCGGCTGCCATCAGCATAATATTATGACGATGATATTCATGGAAACCTGCTTTTCATAGCTCTTTGTTGTACTCTAAAGACAGATCTTCATCTACTATCCATTCACCTGAAATAACCCTTGTTCGCTTTGCTACACCCACGTCCGCAGACAGCCAATTAATTCTGCTGTTCACAGGACAAGTTCCAATACAAATATTGGAACATTTAACGTCTGCCAACACATAAGAATTTTCCGATTTACTGTGGCCTCGACAGACCGGAGAATATTAACGAATTACGGCCCTCGGTAACAGAGTAAAATACCTGTACCATTAACAATAACATGAAAATCGAAATCGATTTAAATCATACACGTTGATTATATAAACGTTTAATTTGTCTCGCTTCAAGCAGTCGAATAGGTTAAAAGATTATTATGGAGATTCAATTCTTATTCATGGTCACGCACGATGGTTTAAAATAGTAGAAATTGAATATAAATAATATAAAATTCTGTCATATAACTAAGAAATGTCAGACGCTGAACACGGGAGATATGTATGTCACACAGAATTAAAGTTTAATATCGAAAGTTACTCTTTCTTTGTCGATAAGTTTCACATGCCAATACGTACTTCTTTATTCACTTCATAAAATTCCTCTGATTGTATTAAATCACTACTTCTACTTTACTCGGATCACAGCTAATTTGTATGTTCACAGTGATAATATTTCTGATTCTCTAAAATATGTTTTCGGCCTCGTCAAAATCATACTTGGATACTATCAAATGTTTCGGTGAATTCAATATGCAATCTACTGAAAACATTTGCAGCTATAAAATACAACTATTGACATATATACCTACTAGCATTATCGTTTGACCGCAACCTAGACCCAGAACTGATACAATAATCCTTTGTCCCAGTCGGCAGTCGTCATAAAAACAATATTGAAAATCGTCCTTTCCATGTTTCTATCACAAATACGGTTCGCCCTACTTGTTGCACTAATGATATCCGTTAGCATTGTGAACAAACATATGACAATTGAAGAGGCACACTATGCCATTAAGTCGTTGCCTCTAAATGATATGTGCGAGGCCAACATTCAAATGAGCTTGAAGACTTGTAGAAACTACATGATTCAACTGTGATTATTTCTTTGTTTTGTTAGAAGAGTCTTGTAATGAAACTGCTAAATCAAGGCAAGCTAATTCATGGCTAAAATCAGTCTCCAAAGTTGGTGCAGTGCAACACGGTACTCTTACAGTGTATACTTCGCCGATGCCTAGGTGTACTGCAAACGGGCATTAGTCTATTTTAAGAGATAGCCCGTAGTCGCTAGACTTCAGTCCCCGTTAGGAATGTTAATAAACAATAGTACCTAGCCTGAAGAACAATATAAACCTGTTCCATTGAGAAGCGTCAGGTCGACTACGACCGGGCAAACGTGATGAATCTCGACATGCAATCTTGAGAGCCATAACAATGTGTGAAACATGTGATGCCTGATGAAACTGTCGACGTCAGTTCACGCCCTTCATAACGTCTCAGGACTTCCAGCGCGATCTGTCACGTCACCGCCATTTTTAATAAACAGTTTTATTCAACTTTGCCGTGTATGTATACAAGGCAATCTAGATAACGCAGATTAAAATTGTGGAAGTACTTGAGTTACGTCAGTGATTGGTTGGCTTGAGCAGTTCGCTTGACTGCTTTTACGATATTTTGTTTGTCAAGTAGTTGCTAATTGGCTAGTGCAGTGCCCTGAGGTCTCTGTACTGGTTTAAAAGACTGCTTTCATGTGTAATGCCGTGAACTTTTGCGACTTTGTAACGTTATGGATCTGCTATGTTGGTCGATTAACATATCGATTTGCGGATGGCACCCGCTTTCGAATTTACTACTTTTTAATCTTTATCTGCTAACTTTTCATAGTTCAAGACAGCTGCAGTAAACTATTAACCACTAGGATTCTCAGAAAACAAATGAACAGAGTCAGCGAACGGATTACATGCGGCTTTTATCGAACTGCCTCAAAAAATCCAACACTGCACATACTTATTCTTATCAACTTACTGTGTGGTCGAGTACCCTGGAAACATATCTACTATCAAACTTCCTTATACTATGTAGGCAGAATTACAAAGCGTTGTGCCTATAATCAACGGATGCTGGTTGATAACGAGCAGGAATAACATTTCGACCTTACAATATTGCTCAATTAGTCAGTCTGGCGGTCGACGTGGTACAAGGTCACCGGGGTTTGCGGTCACCAACCCGCTGGCAGTGGTGATACCACCCTTTTTGGGGAGGACCCAGCTATAAATGTGGTTTTGGCAAAAATATGGATAGTACAGTAATCTATTAAAATCTGAATTTGAAGATCATGTTTTAATTTTTTTCTCCAAAATGAACAGCATACATTAAATGTTGCTCAACAAAGCTTGATATGCAAATTATTGTTTATTGATATTTATTATAGCCATAATAATACTTATAGCATTCTTGTTGATTAGCGGAACTGACATTCTGATTCACATCTCAGTCACAGTTCAGATTAGCCTTGATTATTGTTTTAATGACCATACAAGTAAATCGTTCTAACAAGCGGTCAATTATTTCATATAATACGTAAATAATTGAGAATGCACAAACAACTCGCAACAGACTTAGTATAATGTTATTTAAAATTGTAATGTAACCGATTCAGATTCCAGCATTACATCAAGGAGGAAGGAGAACCGGCCATTACAGTTCGCAACCTGTAATGGTACAATTCGAGCATTACCTACATCAGTGAGGGAGGCAAACCTAGCATTAAAGGAGGACCGGACAAAATGGTCCCCACCATCAATAACAACTGCACATACTCGTATATCATTAGATAGGCATTTTAATATAGAACAATAACTACTATTGCGGTTCATTTCAAATCGCTGTGTGAAAAAAGTTATGGCGATGTTTTGCAGGACTGACCTGGACGCTAGATAACGCAACCCTAGACTAGTTAATCACTTTTGGTGGTCTTGGTTTGCTTAGTTAACTTATTTGCAAATGTATGCATGCCGATGATAATACAATAGCTTGGTACCATTGAGCTGGTCTGATGAAGACCCTGGACGCTATATAACGGAACTCTTGAATGGCTTCTAGTAGGTAAACCCACCGAGTGTGGGCTCATTAGATGTGTCTCAACGAGTCCTGTTCTTTTTACCTGATGACGAGGACCTGGTGACTGACCTGGACGCTAGAAAACGGAACTCTTGAATCGCTACTAGTAAACCTACTAGTAATAACTTTTTTCACACAGCGATTTGAAATGAACCTCCATAGTAGCTATTGTTCTATATTAAAATGCCTATCTAATGACATATGTGCGGTTGTTATTGGTGCTTAGACCTGCTTCCATATATTTTTGCCGATTCTCCTTTCGTAATGATGCTCGAAATCGAGTCTGAAATGTTATATTACAAGCTAATGCTTGTCAGTCAGGGATGCAGTATTGTACCGTAATGCTTATAATCGAATCTGAAATGTTACATTACAAGTGAATGCTGGTGAGGGGGGAGCACATTTTAGCTCACAAGTATGGTAAGAAAGTTGATACGGCTAGATTGGGGGAAATTCTGCGATGACAGCTGATCGAGATGTACGCAAGAAAACCCCAAATAAATTGTGATTACGATATCGGTAGGAAGATTAACACAACGATGCTGTGGGAATGCCGTTAAACAATTCATAATTATCCCTTAATTTTTCAACCCCATCGTAACTCACTCGTGTTGACATTTAAATCCAAAAATAGAATGTGTTACTCATTGCAGTAGGTTAAAAATAAAATCAGAAATAATAAAAAATGTATCGCGTAGTCCGCTGGGAGCCTTAAATATTATAGTCGGGGAGTCAGCGAGGCGGCATGAATGCGCAGTGCGGCGCTATCGTCGCATTGTGACACTGATAACGGATGCTGTGTGTACGTCATCTCTCCGACTAGATTCTGTACAGATTAGAGGCTGTGATTTTACTTGGTAGATTGTGAGTTTACTTGAAGAGTCGATTTGTAGTTTGTTGCTGTTGTTTATGGAAGAATTTCTTGTAGTATTCAATGTTTTTCGCTTTACGGTGTACTTGAGTGGACACCGCGAATCGGTACCCTGAGTGGAGCAAAAATCTGCAGGGTCACTGGAAGCATATATATAGCTCCGTACAGCTAGTAACCGAGGAACGAGTAAAACCGTTTGGAGAGGCTTATATCCAATAGTAGACTGCTACAGCAGACGATGTTAAAGGTTTTACTTTATCAAGGGCTTAAAGGGCTAACTATACCTAATCTAGAATCCAGATAGCGGTTCAGTGGCGATTTTAGCCATGAAATAAACACCAACGCAAATTAAAGTTGACATAAAAAATACCAATTACATAACTGCATAATAATCAATCCACAATGATAAAGTTATCTATACATATAAAATGCTTTGTCCTGAATGACTGACTGACGGATCAAAGCACAGCCTAAGCCGCTGATCGTGGAGACCTGAAACTTAGAGGGTGTGTTCTTTGTATGACGTAGGCATCCGATAAGAAAGGATTTTCCGAAATTCTACCCCTAAGGGGATGAAAAAGGGGGGCAAAGTTTGTATGGGACAACGTGATTTCTTGGTCCAATCTACTTCAAATTTTGCATAAACATTCTTTAATAGAATTGATGAAAGACATGTTCCGCATTTTATTGAAATTCATCCCCTAACGGGGTTAAATAGGGGACGAAAACCTACGGGGTAGAAAGTTATTTTGGGAGTGATTTGCTTTGAAGTTGATATCAATACTTCTTAGTGCTTTTGATTTAAATTACATTTTATTTTGACACATGTTTGAATACTCAATCTGATTTTATTCAAAAAAGGTTGAACTCACATAAAAGCTTGGTGCAATGCAAATACTCTTTAAAATTGGAATGTCTCGAAAGTCACCGTACTATATTAGTACCGTATTTGAAGGTTTCTAAGCTTTACAGAGATCTGCATTTATTCCTAGGATTCCCCTAACACCATCAAATTACCCCTTCGAATTCAAGAGAGTGTAGTTTCCCATCAGTCTGCTTCGCAATGACCATAAACAAAGCTCAAAGTCAAACTCTTAAGGTAACGGGAGTAGACTTGAGAGAAAGCTGCTTCTCCCACGGCCAGTTATATGTGGCATGCTCCAGAGTAAGCGCACATAGTAGCCTGGTGATTCTAGCACCCGAAGGAAAAACAAAAATATTGTTTACAAAGAAATACTGCGGTAGGTGTAGTATTTCGATTTCGTTGTAAAAAGATAATACCCCCGTGTAAGTTTCACCAGATCAAAGGCCGAGCTTCGTGTTCATAAAATATAACAAAATATTATTTTATTTTCCTGTTTATTGAACCTATATATCCCAACACTATAATAAAGATTGTTATATTTTATAAGTATTCAAACATTTTAACATAATAATTAATATGTTATAACAAAACTAATAACGTAAAAAACCAATAAAAAATCCTATTAGAACCATTTTCGACTTCTACGCGGACGAAGTCGCGGGCAAAAGCTAGTTAGTTATAAAAGCAAACAAAGTCATAAACAATTCCAACACTACAGTGTTGACGATCATTAGTTGCAGTTGTTGAATAGACTAAGATCTTATAATTATTATCAGTCAATCTTCCGCGTACTAAACCTTCGGCTAATCGTTTCCTTATAAAACTGCTATCTAATTACGCAACACATTTTCGATTTGCAATTGAGTCAAATTGGTTTCGTTTGACTAGAATTGCTTTCAATTTACAACTTTTGAAAGCAATTCTAGTCAAACGAAACCAATTTGACTCAATTGCAAATCGAAAATGTGTTGCGTAATTAGATAGCTGGTTTACTTAACAAATTGCAATGTTATCTTGACATATCTGCAAAGGAATGATCGATTTGTCTTCATTTTGCGACGTATTTGGGTAAATATAACCCTAAGGTTAATAAATCTAAAAGTACCTACATTAGTCAATGTCGGTGCAACTGTAAGATCACAGGTAAAGAATTTGGTAACCCAAATTGCAAACAATAAAGGCTCGTGCAGACTAGCTTTTCTTAGAAATTGTTTTGTTACAATCACGGCGCGCTATCGCGTCGCGCCGGTGTGCACAACGCGTTAGTCCAAAACGTTATGTTTTGCAGAGAATAATTGTTGAACTTTAACTAAGTAAAATTAAAGTTTAACCGGGTGTAAGAACAGACTGAAAGTTGATACGGCTGGTCAGAACTTCCGACAGAATTCCGAAAATCTGGCAACTAGTAAGAACTGCCCAATGATTAGGTTGTATTCGAATGGCTAGCTCCTAGTGTTATGGAGTACCTCCTGAATGAATTAATTAATTAAATGCACCGACCCCAGCGTGGTTTAACTAGACTCGATAAATCGAATGAACCCCAAGATTTGCACTAGCCCCTGAAACCTCATGCTTCATGGTGCTACAGAGGCCATTGCATATCAAGGAGTAGACCGGGGGGCGCGGTAATGGTAGGGAAGACGTGCCCTTAGGATAAGGAAGGATTTGCGAGCTGTACCGGATATAATGCATATTAATATAGTAGCTTCCGCCAGCGGCTTTGCCCGTGTGATATCTTTATAAATTCAACTGGTGAAAGAATTTTGAAAATCGGTCCAGTAGTTTTTGAGTTTATTCATTAAAACAAAAAAAAAAAACATACAAACATTAAAAAAAAAAAAAATCTCTATAAAATATTAGTTTAGATAGAGTTGCATCTGAGAATATTACAAGTCGACTACTTAGTTGTCGTCGGCTCGCCCTACTTTGAGTCTAAGCGGATCATTGAAGGAATCCACTATATTATTATCTACTATACTGTAATGCACTGAAACATGTTCAAGAAAATGACGCTACACAATTCCATTACACGGCAATCGCTTCCATCATACCACGTCACGGCTACGACTCAATTAAGTACAGTATCCCCTTATCCATCACTAACAAGGAACGCAAACACATAATACCTACTTAACCGACACCAACAGGCAACAGTGCACGTCACGCAGCCATGATCCGAATAATATACACCGTGTATTATTTTTTATTTTTTTTTAAACAGATAATAAGTCAATTTTGTCCACCGTGTTTATCTTTATTTTAAGGGCGTTAAGGACTGGACCTTAATTTATATTTAATTATTTTGTTGTTACTTTTCATTGGTTGTAAGTAATAATGGGTTTGAGTTATAATCAGTGATCGGAGTAGGTAGATTCATTTTTAGTACTTGTATCATAAATGCACACAGAAAGAATAACATGGATAAGCCATTTTTCCTCATTTTTGCTCATTTTATTACAATTCCTACCTTTTTTTTTGAGGATGGCAAATCATCAAATGACTCCTTCCACTCTGGCAGAATACAATTCCTACATAAGTTCCGGTTTTTTTTTAATAATCCACCAATTCCGGAGGAATGTCCATAGTAATATATACGTTTCGGATCAATGACCCCAGTTCAATCTACCTACTCCGATCACTGGTTATAATGTGTGTTTATGAATGAAGTGAATTGACGGTCAATGACGTGGAATGTCATTTTTGGTCATGTTCGTTTTCATTTAAGGCTTGTGCAGACCAGCGCGACTTGTCGCGCGACGAGACACGAACAATACAATTTTTAAGAAAACTTCACAGTATAACAATAACCGGTGTCGCGCTGGTCTGCAAAAGCCTTTATACAGTACTAGCTTTACCCGCCTCGACTTCGCACGGTTAGCATTAAACACTACCTATCCTACCTACCCTAATTTTCTCACCGCTTAAACCTTCCCTGACCTATGAACCTACCTACAAACATTTCAAAACCAAAATCAGCTAAATCGGCCCAGCCGTTCTCGAGTTTTAGCGAGACAAACGAACAGCAATTGATTTTTATATATATAGACTAGCGACCCGCTCCTGCTTCGCAGGGTTTAAACTAGAGATGCCGCGAATAGTTGTTATAGTGTATAGTCGAATACCGATTAATCGCCATTCCCTATGACGAATAGTCGAATACTAGCCAAAATTACTCGAAATAAAAAAAGTTTATTTATTCTCAAATAATAATATAGTTTATGAAATTTTCTGAGACAGGTTTTATTTATGAAAAAAAGCGCAACCGACTTGATCCCATTAGTTTTTCTGCACCACAACCTGGCTAATTGGATTTTAAAATCTTTAAATATTAAAAAGGCTAACTAATTAACCTCAACATGACTGATGTTTGGCTAACTTTTAATATTATTGTGTTTTGTTTTTAAAGAAATAAAAGTTTAATTATTTTTAAGTCCAAAGAAGTTTTTATGTTCATTAAAAGTTTATTTTTATTTAGACAATCATTCGCCGAATGTCGAGTATTAGACACGATTATTCGGTAATCGACGAATAACAAAAAAAACAGAGTCATGCCGAATACCGAATAATGGCGACTATTCGCAGCATCTCTAGTTTAAACGAGTTGACAAAACATCGACATATCATTATTATACTTAAGTTGAATAATAATATTAATAATGTACATAATAACCATATAATCCTTCCGGAATAAATTCTCCAAAGCATGGTGCAAACCGCATCAAAATCCGTTGCGAAGTTCAGAAGAACAACGCGGCCACACAGAGAGACGCGAAATGCGACTTTTATTAAAAATATGTAGATTAATACAACAATACAGGGTTTAATTTAAACCCTCCGTATCAAAACGTCCTAATAGCAAATGGTCCTGCTAGCAAAACGACCCATAATCAAAACGACACTTTAGCAAAATGTCCTATGAGCAAATGGTCCTATTAGCAGAACGTCCTACTTGTAAAATACAGTGACACTGAAAAATTACTACCGGTTTTTACCCGACTGAACTGAAGCCAAAAAAGGAGAGTTGAATATTGGTATATTCCAACTACAAACTCACATTTGCAGTTGAAATGTATGGGAGAACATGTTTTTCAACTACAATGTTAAATTTGTTCTTGGGACAAATTCATCCCAACTACGGAATCCTTCATTGTGCGTGGTCCGACACGCACTTGGCCGGTTTTTTAAAGTAAGTTTAAGTTTTTAAAGTTTGTTGTCTCGAGAAGACGATATATAATATTATTCCTTTAAAAATCTCTTAAGTATGTGTGGTATGACTGTACCATTTCCGTTCTTTTGTTTTTAGAACTATTGGCTAATAGGACATTTTGCTAAAGTGTCGTTTTGATTACGGGTCGTTTTGCTAGTAGGGCCATTTGCTTCTAGTACGTTTTGATACGGAGCCAATTTAAATAAATGCCGAAACTTCACACACTTATCGATACCAAATCATGATAATGATAAAACCCGGTATAATGATGTCACTGATATTAATGAGAAGTGTGTTAAAATTACTTCGGAAACATGATGTGTTTACCTTTTAATGGTGAGATCAGCTTTCAAAAACTACAAATTGACTTCAAAATTGTATAAAATATTTTTTATTTTTCCATTATCCTCATCTCATCTTTTCCAATTAAATTGAAACTGAAGAAATTAGACCCAACATTATAATTTACTCTTACAGGTCGAAACAGATCAAAAATATGCAGTAACTTAAAAAAATATTACCACGTGCGAACAATCTCACCTCGAGATTGACAAATAAACATACAAAAATAATGACCAGTATAACACTTTCGAAAATAAGAGAACAAGGCGATAACTACTTGTTTACAACCGAAATCAAGTATCCCATTCAACAGTTATCGTAAACACTTTTGACATATGTAACGTAAATCGTAACAAAAGACGTAAAATCTGTATTGTATCGCAAATATTATGATCGAGTTAATTATATACTAAAGAGAAAAAGGCACAAATACATTGAATTGAAAGTCACTTTGCAGTCAATGGAATAATTTTATAAATTCCATATTTTAAGATCAATTATTTAGTTTAACAATGACATTGATGACTTGAGTGGTCAATATTCTTGATGACGTTTTCTCTTATATAATAAACACTTGATTATTTTACTGACACCTTTAAATTTTAAGTTAAGTAAATACTCATTTCAATTCCATTACTTAAATACATTACGTATACTGTGAAAATGGTTACAATATAACATGATAATTATTTTCGGAATTAATTAAATCAGACAAAATGTTATTACGATCTGACACAACTTGATTGCAATAGAATCAATACCCGACGAACAGGCACTTTTGAATTGTCAAGGGGTCGGTCAGTCAGAAAGATGAAGCTAGTTGCCCATTCCAACACGTAGTAGGTGTCTCTGGAAAGGACGGGCAAGAAACTCCATGGACACTCTTTTTTATTAAATCAAAATAATGTTACATCATTCACGTTGAAATTTTACATGGAAGAACGATGTAGAAAGACGTGCACGTTAAAAACGTTCATCAATCTATAGTAAACAACGTTCTCTAGCAGAATCTTCATTAATAAATTATTTGTAAAAATAATTTTACAAAAAAAAGGAACATTCCCACGACACACTACCCCAATTTGGCGCCCAAAAGAAACGTTTCATTCACAACACATGCTCGTCTGCGCCACCCTTAATCATCAAACTGTCATCTGCGAGGTGGTCCTAAAAAACGAAATAAATCTTTTCGAGGCTAAAAAATTCACTTAGCACTTTATACATTCATAAAAGTATACAAGGAACTAAGTTCTGCCGTCAAAACGGATGTATTGTGAGGTTCGGTGTCCATTGCTGCCTGTGAACGTGTTAATTTGAAGATGTTTCCTTGTACAGGATAGATGTAGTGTGAACTATTTATATTTGTAGTGATCCGTGATGAAGGAGGGTAGGGTGCAGGTCAGTAACGGGTCTAGTTGAAAAAACGTAGCTCACGACTCCCGAGTGATTGGTGGCTAAGAAAAAAAAGGTACGAAGACAGAAACCGAGAATCCGACGGGTTCCGTAATTACAGAATGAATATTCAACGACATTTACAAAGTCGTTCCAAAGAATTATTGGTATGCTCAGAATTTAATTGGAACTTTGTTTTAAATTAAAATACAAGAGCCGTTAATTAGGGAAAAAAAATGCATCTGTGGACTGCTAGTAAAGATCAGAGGAATGTAAGTAATGCTTATTAAACTTTAGAGTGACCTATTAATCCAACAACTTTATTAGTATAGATGTAGAGGTAGTTATCAATAGTTATAAATGCAGCTATACTTAACAACTTTAAATGAATTAATTTAATTAAAATAATCACCAGAACAAATCTCAAAGCGTATAAATAAGCTAACGAGGTTACACTGACACATGACACCCAAGTACATCACTTCTCTTCAAGACACAGAAATTTCCTAGTTTGAAGTTTTACTAATCTTCAAAAGCCATACCATCTTTGCTGGGGTTGCGGGTTTGTCCGAAAGGGATATCGCGGCCCCGGCACACAGGCAACGGAAGGAACACGGGTGGGTTTTAATCAGTAAAAGTCTGACACACCCTCTCGCTCTGCCCAGAGCGGGAGAAGTCATTTGATGATTTCCCATCCTAAAAAAAAAAAAAAAAAACCGCTATAATCTTTTATGGAAACAATACTGATGTTACAAAGGCTAAGTTTTTCGTAAATAAATGATTACGTACTTACGTTTTTTTTACCACTACTGGGAAGCCATTGGCCTGCATCTCACCTGATGATAAGAGACGATCACGCCGAAGGAGGAAGCGAGCTTCACCCGGAATCCCCAACCAAAGAGAAACTGGCTATCTTACCTCCTAACTACCGAAACACAACAATGCTGTTAACATTATTACACCCGTTTCAGTAACCGTCGCACGAAACCCCAAAATCTATTGAACTTTAGCGGAAAAAAAACCCTGGCTTCCACGAAGCGTCTCGCATCGTGATTGAATCTTTCATCTAAGGCAGACATAGATAAATGTATAGTTACTTAATAGTTTTTATAGTCTTATGAAGTCTTATTAGTTTTTTTTTTTTTTCGGTTCAATGATGTTCACCGAAGCAGTGGTTTTATCTGAATCATGTTTGTTGAATAACGGAGTTTGGTAATTGATTTGGTGTTGATAAATGTGGAGTTTTCCATTGATCGTGAGTGATGCTTTAGAGATCGATTCGTGTTAAATAGAACTCGTGATAATAGACGCACGGGTCGATCGAAAGTTAAGCTACACTTGCCGCGGTCGGTTCGTGGACGGGTGAGCATCCATTGTATATTGAGACCCTTCTGTCTCTCGGAAAGCACGTTAAGCCGTTGGTCCCGGCTGTCATTCGTGGATATTTGATAGTCGTTATGGGTAGTCAGAAGTCCAAAGACCTAACAAGCAGCCTTACCAAGAGGTCTTACCCAGTAACTGGGTTGTGGAGGTCAGATAACAGTTGCTGTATGTAAAATTCTATTCAGATGCATCCGGATAGACTGGAAGCCAACCCCAACATAGTTGGGAAAGGGCTAGAAAAACAAAAAGAGGGAAAATGTTTAATATTTGTGAGTGCGTGCTTTAATTCGATAAAGTGAACAAAAGAACTTGAGACTTGAGATACTCGTATTCTAACTTTTTCACCTTAAAAAAACTATGACAAGAAAATAGTGTTTATTTATAAATTGTAATGTAGAAAAAATGTAAAGACTCCATCTTACTTCCGATGCCTATTTCCAAAGACGCTCTAAAAAAAGAGTACATAACAATATGTCCATCCTTTATAATTCAATAACATTCTGAAAATTGAGAACCGTAAAGAGGGTTGCACTGAATAAAAAAGCTAGATTATACAAATTATACTGTATCTTTTAATCCCATTGTATTAAAAGGATAAAGGGTATTATTTCCATAACATTATACGTAAAGTATACATTAATACTAAACACTAGAGGATATCCGGTTTTTTAAATCGATCCTTTGGTCCCACGCCCACAGCGAACGAAAGTAAAGTATTTTTTATCGATAACATTACAAAAATAAACTCCATGTTACATTTATCTGTTGAAGAGCGTAGACAGTCGGAAACAGATCTTATCGAATTGAGCTTTGTTTACAATGGATTTTTTGAGGTTAAAAATGCTTCCACATTTCTACCTGCGTTTGCGCAAACAGTTTTGGAAAGAGTCCTTTCACGTGATCGCATTAGTGGAAACCTCATTGCTGTCGAACCGGACACAACAGTAAATCTATGGTGAGAAGAGCATTTATCTAACACCGATTGTCAAAACACGGACGCAAATCAAATCCGTCAGTGACTACACGACAGCCGCGACAGTGGAACTTCCGCTCCTAAAAACCGACAAAAGCATTAATCGCTCCGGTCGGAGTCGGACCAAATCAACCGTACATTGTGGTAGGCCCTCCAGTGTCATCGTGACACATTGTTTTTTTACAACAGGCCGTATTAGGTGTGAAACGACTCCTAATCCCTTATTAAGTAAACGAACATGAACATAGAAAAAGTTCTTGTGAATTTAAAAGCAATAAAATTCTCGGCGCACGAGTTATCTCGAGTGTCGAGCGGTAAAGAAAGCCGATGTATCTAAAATGTCTAAAAACAGGTTCTGATAATACAACTCGGTCCGGTAACGAGTGGCCCTTTCGAACTTTCACACGGAGTGCACATGCACGAGTATGTACATCTCGTACAACGGATGTCGTCGCAATTACGAACGGCTGCGATTATTATTGCGCGGTATTGTGCGGCCAAATTACAGCATCTCGGCTTCCCATCCGGTCTAACGCTGCCACCGTGACACGCAAGACTCGATCTTATCACAAAAATGACAGATACCAAATTGTAATGTGGGCACGGCAACCGTTTGAGAAGACGCGGCGACGTCTACAGGACGCGAGGACGACGGTCGCGATAGACGGGCTAATAAGGGCCGGACAAATCGCAGGTGAATGAAATGGAACAATTGCGTACGCTCACAATGCAGTCTCGACGAGATGATACCGCGTGGACACCTGCGGAGGCTCCGTCAAAAGGTTTACTTCTGATTTATGGGCTCCAACATAAACGCTGCGCTTTAGCGATATGCACCGGAGAAAATCGCGCCTTTCTACATTCACAAAAGCGTGTTCGAACTTGTTCAGCGATCAATGCGTCCATCCGACTGTGAGGACGCGATTTTGTTTTCATATCTCTCGAATAATGCAGCTGCATTGAAAAGTGACACCCAGAGATGGGAAATTTATGAATTATTGTTTGAATGGGACGGATTTCTAGAATTTCTCTTTGACTTGGGAAGTTGGTTCTTGGTTCCTGTAATTTGCACAATGAATTTTGATTTAGCGCACCTGCATTGTGCATGTATTTTTTGCATAGTTGTGGTACAAAAGTGTCGGATGCATAGCGGCGACTGGGAGAGCAATCACCCCTGCAGTACAAGGTAGTCTGGGGACGCGCCGTGAGTCGGAGCCCTCGGTGACCCGGTTCGCACGCAGCGTCGCGCGCGCTAAGCTGCGTCTTATATGCCGCGGAATTCATTGGCTTCATACACAGAATGAGCACGTATCGCCTTTCAGATAGAAAGAAAATACATTTATGTAACATATTCTGCAAATAAAAATCAAAGCAAAGTGCGTTGTTGGATTTAGCAGGAATTCGTGCCTCACGGCGAAGATACACATACCAATAGCTAGCACTGAACTCTAATCATTCACTCCATGACATGAGGAACACTGGCCTAGAATCCTGCGATGAGTTGGCACAAAATCCAGGCATCATTCGCCGTGTATTATCTATTGCTATGACGGCTCATTAGTCTCCGGCTGACTGCTCCGGTTGAGATATTTGCACAAACATGGTTCTTAGTGATAAGATTGATTGATGGCCAGTGCCGCAATGAGCCGCTATTTCCTTGGCAACCAGTTATAATAGAGATATAATGTGGCATACCTATTGTAACAAATACGACATAAGTGAAAGACCTATGGTGAAGTATGTGTCGAGTGCCAAGTATTTGACATGGATATGCACTCCACTGTATTGTAGAGAAGTCATTGACACTTCCAACTTTTGAATTCCGGTTTCTTTTTCGATCTATTGTTAAAGTTGACTTTAAATAGAGCTACTGTTCTCTCTCAATGAAGAGTACAGTATCAGTACCAGTTACTCTCTCATCATAATAATCACAAATACAAAGGGTGCCGAGAGAACTCCTGCTTCCAAACAACCAGTACTTGCAGCATGAGAGTGACAGATGTACTGGCTTGACCCGATGACATCGTAGCTCTATCAGGGCCACGTAAAACCTTCAGGCTTCAGAGCATTATTTGCATATGTATAATTATTTTAACCACCGTCATGTAAACGTCTCCGGAGTGGAGCACAGCCGGCGTCCGGTCGGGCCGGTACAGCAGATGCCGCGCCGACCTTGCGCGCGCGCAGACGAATATAACCATATATCACACGCCTCAGACGCGATAGGAGGCTGCGTAGGAATGTAATGGAGGCTGTATTTTAAGGTGCCTTTATCATTTCCTTCTATTTTTGCAGGACCGGCAAGGTAAAAGAACCTTGTCGTTGACTGAAAGTGTGATCAAGCGCAGTTTCAGGTTGTTATCAATGGTGATTTTATTCTACTACAATAAATAGTATGTAAACTGAACTGCGATAGCATCACAAACTAAACTAAAAGTCAACATGCTCCAACATTTCTTTGTGTCCAACAACATCTGCTCCATAAGACAAGAAAACGATCAACAATAAATTAAAAAAAAACCACTCATGTTCCACTTATAATGACTCCAGAACCCAATAAACAATATCCTTTCATTGAATATCCTTTAATCAATATTTCGACGACAAATAACAAGAATAAAACGTATCATTTATTCGGCTCTCGTTGTTAAATGTCATAATAAACTCCATACCAAGATAATAACGCGGCATCGCACGGGTTAAGGTCACAACATCCCGTAAAATATTAACTATAATTGGAAAAAATGAGTTCTAAAAGACCAAAAGCGAATGTCAGGCCGCAAGTGTAATCTTCGACAGTGGAAATGGGTATGTGGTTTTATGGTGCAAAAATAAATAATTATTATGAACAAGACTAGTGTACTGTGGAGGGTTATTCTGAAAGAATGATCGCTGCACTTATTGAAACTTTAATGTCAGGATCAGTTTATAATGGGAAAGACTTTTATGGTTACAGAGACTATGTTCTTTTGTCTCCTATTTTTGTTTGCATATTTTGCCAAAGGATTATGGGAGATTTTTTTTAGGATAATGGATAAACCCTCGTTTGGCGAAGTTAACAGACAGGCGCGACGCGTAGAACAACTTTCGATGTTTTTTTAGAAATTGTCCACCAAAGTCGCGTTGCGCCGTTGCGTCGTGTTTGTCTGCGAGAGCTTTAAAGGTTTAAGTTAAAAAAAAAGTAACCAAAAAGATTTCATAAGACAAAAGAATCTTTACAATCAAAGCCAGCAAGCTTAGAAAAATTACAATATTATTATTTTTTTAAACTGAAAAGAAGCAGAAGGCGTATGTAAGCATCGTGACAGATGGCGTTCCGTAGTTCCTGAGTGAGTTTATGTATACAGTATGTAATTTCTTATTGGAATGAAATGAAATTGTTTATTCTGTAAATAGGATAACGGAATCACTTTTACACGTCATATTAAAAATAAGCTAGATGAGGCAGCGTTTCCTATCTGACTACTCTGAGAAGAAAGGCCGAAACAAACTCAGAGGTCGCAGTCTCGTTTAAAGTCCAGACATAATCTCGGTCAGGCCATATAAGAGATGTACGTATATAGATTTGAGTGGACCTGTCCAGCCAGTACAAGCATTTGTCAGTAATCGCGGAGCTCAAGTCGAAGAACAATACCAAAGAAAGGACATTTGGGTAGGCCGCACCAACTACTCAAACTGCCAGACCATCATTAAAACTAACTGAAAATTAAAAAAATAAGAAAAATCCACTTAGTCCTCACCACATTCACAATAATTAAAATAATATAATACTTTACAAACTAATCATGTCATCTTGTATATAATTTTCAACAATGCCAATCTGTATAATATTGAATCGTTTGTCGTATAGGTAAGTGATCGTGATAAACAACTAACTGGGTTTTCTTCGGATGACTAACATAAGCACTAATATTTTAGTAAACAGGCGTGGGAGGCCCAGCTAACAGCCAATTTCCACAAACCGTGACGTCAGAGTCTGTGTATATAACTTGGATTTTCGGGTGTTTCATATTATGAGTCATTCTCAATACAGCTGTATTATTTTGATAAAGATATTACAGTTTTTATTGGGTTCCAAAGTCTGCCTTATCTTAGTGTTCGATCACGAATCGAGGCAGGTAGAACGGTGATAATGGCTTTGTACTCAACGTGATGGACATTATCGGAAATCCCATATTCAGTGGCTACGTATTTATATACATGCTCATGTAAATAAATTTGCAATTTTGTAAAACATGAATGATCCTTTCCTAAGTGTGGAAAACCTACCTACAGCCTATTACGTATGCGTAACACACTATAAATTATAACCACTTGTACTATTTATTTAGTGTAAAAATATGTTCGAAAAAAAACCTGACAAGTGCGTGTCGGACCACGCACAATAAAGGGTTTCGTAATTGGGATGAATTTTTGCCGAGAACAAACTTAACATCGTAGTTGTAAAACATGTCCCATAGATTCCAACCGCAAAATAATGTAAGTTTGTACGCATATTATTGAGAGATTTGCCATGTTAGTTTAAAATCATAGACTTCTTATAGGTTTTCCCGTAATCTATAAGTATAGAACTATTTTCTGTATTTTTAATTTTCTGTATTTTTAATGGTCAATTGTCATCTGTTTTCTTAAATAACTATAAAACGATTTATTTTAGAATTATAAATAAAAAATATGTTTGCGACCCTCACAATAATCCTTTTTTTTTTATACGTTTTTCATTTGATATGACACGCGGTACAGTTAGCAAAACTTGTTTTTTTTAATTTTATTATTTGCATCCCTTAAGGCTCGTGCAGACCAGCGCGACTCAAACAATGCAATTTCTAAGAAAACTGTACGGTATAACAATAACCGGCGTCGCGTCGTGCGACTAGTCGCGCTGGTCTGTACAAGCCTTAATGTGAACCCATATTCAAAATTCATTTTACGCTACATGTCCGTGTTTGGGTCACAGAAATTCATATGTGTACCAAATTTCAACCTACTCGGTCCGTTAGATTCGGAGTAAATTGGCTGTGACAGACGGACAGACAGACACACGAGTTATCCGATACGGGTTCGGTTTTTTCATTCGAACGTACGGAACCCTACAAATTTATCTATTCGATAGTAAATCCGCGAAAAGACCAGTAAATATGATGAAATTGTTTAAATTAAATTACGCAATTATGCTGCAGGTCTTCGAGGAATTAATCAGTCATAGGACAAATAGGTCATGCCCTTTATCGCTACCGCAATCCAATTATCAGCCGCGGACTGTACCTACCTACTAAACAGGCTTATCAATATGATTCACAATTCCGCGAACTCTTAAATAAAAATATCTAGTACGTGGAAGATATGGTAATACCAGCTTGTTTTTGGAGTTTATTCCTTAAGAATCGGTTTTTATGTAAACCCCCAGTATGGAAAATGTATGAAGAGTAACATTTATACAAGCGTTATTTTTTTGTATTATGTTTTATTCGTAAATAACACGGATTTAAATTTTGAAAAAAACATATTACATATTTCACACTTCGATCTAGATATTTCGGCCGTGCGATACACGATTACTTGCATTTTACTGCATCCAATTAAATCGCAAAGAATAGTCTAAATTATGACCGAATTATTGTTTCATTTGAGTTATATTAGAGTAGGTAGCGGGGATGGGTTTATGTTTTTTTTTAAAGTTATGTTTCAATTATGATCTAATTATCGTTTCATTTGAGTTATATTAGAATGGAGGGAAAGTTATTTTTTTCATTGATCCGTTTATTTACCCTCTTTGCTTATTGCATATTCAAAGACAATCGTATTATGGAGTAAACTCTAGTCGTACGTCGGAGCTAACACAAACTTTATTTTGCCTACTACGAGGATTCTACGACCATTTTTCTTCATTTCTTTTATTTAGGCTAGGGGTAACCCTAACCTAGTTAGAAAAACACTTTAATAAAAACTGGTCTTTATAGTTGGTACTATCCCTGAGCTGGACTTCTTTGATAAAAATCTGGTCCTTATGGATTAGGGACTAGACTTTATCAAAGAAGTATTTTTTATTTTATTCATTTATTTCACTAACAATTTTTACATTGTGTCGAAAAGTATTAAATATACGTATAATATGAACTACCACAACAAGAAGATAAACAAAAAAAAAAAAACATAATATAAATGATTCAAAATTACAAATCCTTTTTTCAGTAGGTTTCACAAAAACAAAATTCAATAAAATTTTGGTACATTATTAACACCGAAAATGTTAAAAGAAAAAAAGGTATACATTATAATTTCATTAAATTTGGGTATATTAACACAGATACAAATGTCAAAAAAATTACATATAAAGTAAAAAAATAATAATGGTTAAAAATCATGACAGTTCCCCAGACACAGTCGCTACATGTCACTGGGAAACTAATCAAGTGTATAATAGCAATTTTCTATCAGAAATTACTTGTACAGGTAGTTTATTATACAGTTTAATTGACTGATACCATGACTTAACTACTTTCAAATGCCAGTCAAGCGCGTATGGGTCGAATTTTTAGCTCTCGAACCACATCCTCTTAATCAACTCCCAACTTATTGTTAAAACAATATTAAGCAGCCGTTAATGTATTTATCATTGCCCAAACGACCGCCCATTTGAAGCTAATCATCCCTAATTACAATCACGCAACGCAATCTGTTGGGACAAAACGACTAGTTACGTGTTGTATAAAAAAATCTATCACCCAGTAATCATTACGAGGCTTATAAACAAAAAAAAACTGGAGTAGGAACAGTCGTAAGCACGCCAGTGCTAACAAAACCAGTGGGTATAACCTGGCCTCATATTCCATGATAACTTCGTATTGCGCTAGGTCAGCTTAAGGTCGGAAGTGTTACCTCTACAGTGCGGTCGACGGTACTATGATGACTTTTTAATTTATTTGGGACGAAGCGTCAGGGGGTAATGATGAGCAGGTTGAAAAAATGCTCATGACGCGGCTGTTATAGAAACCGGGAAAGGGCCATGTTATGATTGATAAAAAAAGATGGGAATACGGGTTATGGCTACTACATAAGGTTGATGAGGGATTTCAAGTGATTTGAATTGAAGGGTACACCAAACTTGACATGCTTTAACCCCACAAATAAGCAGTTTCAATGTTAAGTTGTTTGTCAGACAAATAACTAATTACTAATACGAGTGGCTTCAAATGCTGCTTAGACAGAAGCTAGAAGTCTAAACCATAACCACAAATACCTTATTTTAAATCACCACCTCTAAAAGGTAGAAAAAACATATATAGCGAAAACTATATATACTGTACTACCTATTACAAGAAAATTACTGCGACCTTTAATCTTCATACAATGTTGCTACTCTCATATCAAATGCTACTCGCATAACTCTCATTTGAACCGCAGGAGATCCCGTTGCTACAGAGGATAATTATTCTAAGATACACATAAGTAATATTTATTTATTTATTTATTTGATAGGAATAACAAACAGCAGTATATTACACAGTAGGCATACAATATAAAACTTGCAATAAAAGTAACAAATACACTACTCAATACGTTATCCACAGATTACAATACAGAATAGCTAGCTGTTAGCAGAGCTAGTTAAAAAAGCACTTATTAACTATATACTATATACTAGGGCTATCTCTTAAAATAGTTGTAATCTCACTCTTAAATACAGCTTTGCTGAGAAACATAATATCAGTAGAGCCAAACTGTTTATTATAGGTGTCAACCAAGCGATGTAACGGCGAGCGAGCGCCTGAGTTCGTTCGACAAAATGAAGTAGCAAATAGGCGTCTCGAACGAACTTCTCGACCGATTACAGTACGAGGGATCAGGTAGCACAGACTGTTCACAAGATCAGTACAATCAAATTTATTGCGGCATATACTAAACAGAGTCATCATTTCAAGTAGGGTGCGACGGGATTGTAGGGTCATGAGGTTATATTTTTCAAGTAATAATTTATAGGACATTTTGGTTTTACAGCATCTGTAATGCATGGAACGGAGGTACTTACGTTGAACCAACTCAATGATCTCAATGTACTTTTTGTAATAAGGGTTCCAAATGGGTACTGCGTATTCAAGTTGTGGCCTTATTATAGATTTGTATAGATGTAAGTAGGTAGAAGGCCGATGAAATTCTCTAGACGCCCTCATAACGAAACCAAACATTTTATAAGCCTTGTTGACTATGTTGTCCACATGGGTGTCAAGATGGAGCTTTGAGTCAAGATTTACGCCTAGGTCACGGAGGGATGAAACCTTGTTTAGGGCAGTGTTTCCAAGAATGTAATTGAAATTCAGCACATGTTTTTTTTTAGTAAACGTAATGCTGTAACATTTAGAGATACTAAGGTGAAGCTTATTAACAGAGCAGTATTTCGAGAAACAGTCAAGATCCTTCTGAAGGTCTAAACAGTCGGTTTGAAGGGTAATATTTTTGTAAATTTTTAAATCGTCCGCGTATAGTAGGAACTTTGAACTTTTAAAGCAATCTTTGATGTCGTTGATGAATAGGATAAACAGAAGGGGCCCTAAAATTGAGCCTTGGGGGACTCCTGAAGTGACCTTTATTGTATGAGACTCAAACCCATTAATGACAACCTTCTGAGTCCTATTAGTGACATACGACACGAACCAACGCAGTAAATCTCCTCTAATACCGTTGAATGCGATTTTGTCGAGTAATAGCCTATGATCTACCTTATCGAACGCCTTTTGAAAGTCTGTATAAACAGCATCAATTTGCTGCCTCTTGTCTAAGCCTTCAAACAGATGTGTTGTAAAAATAAGGAGGTTACTTATACAGGACCTTCCTCTGACGAACCCATGTTGTTCTTTTAATAGTACACGCTGAATGATTGGATATATCTCACTATGCACTAATCTTTCAAAAAGTTTTGAAAGCCCCGACAACAACGAGATTGGACGATATGTAGATACATCACTCTTGGAGCCGCTTTTATGGATTGGAACAATATTTGCTCGTTTCCACACATCAGGGAATACGCCATAGGCAAGGCATTTATTATATAATATAAACAACGGAAAGCACAATGTGTCACAAGTATTTTTTAAAAAGATCGAGGGAATACCATCTGGCCCGGGACCCTTAGAAGCATCCAATGATTTAAGTTCTTTTTGAATTTTGTATACCGGAAAGTGCAAATTACAAAGATTAATATCGTTATCAGGATTAGCGGGAGGTGGTACCCATGACTTATGATCGAAAGTAGACGGTTCATAAACAGATTGGAAAAACATTGAGAACAAGTCGCAAGTAGTAGTAGGGTCATTGGAAGACTGTTGGAGATAGTGAACTGTAGCTGGGATACTATTACTGGAGTTCCGATTAGAAACGTACGTCCAAAATGCTTTAACGTTTTTTTCCACGCTGTCCTCTATAAAATTCATGTATTTTTTATAACATATGTCGGCCTGTTTTTTGAATTTTGCTCTGTAAATAGAAAATAGTTCGTAGTCGCTAATGTTTCCATATTTCTTCCACTTAATCCACGTTCGAGATTTCATTTTAAATAAATGCAAAAGAGATTTAGTGAACCAGTGTGGGAATTTAAAGTTTTTGGTTTTGTGAGTGGGAGTATGTAATTTAATAATTTCGTATAATTTTTCGTAGAAAGTAGAGACCGCTTCATCAGGTGGTAAATCATTGAGTAACATGTTCCATTCAGCGCTTTCAATGTCTGTATTTATTGCATTGTAATTAGATTTGTGATAATTTAGTGGTTTTACATTTGAGTGTTTAGGCATTCGTGAGGGTTTTTTAAATGGTATTTGTATATAAAATGCAGGATGGTGACTGTCTATAGGTAAGAGAGGAGTATTAGGATTACAAGCCACAGTATGTGTATTGCAAAAAAACAGATCGAGAATACGTCCGTTACTGTTATTAACATTGTTAAATTGATTCAAATCAAATCGTGAGCAAAAGTTTAGTAGATGCCTACTTGTATCCGAATAGGTGTTATTAGTGGCACACACCATGTATGACGATGCGTTAATCCAGTTAAGTTCTGGTAGGTTAAAGTCGCCTGTTAAAATAATGTGTTCTATGTAAGGATCATCAAATAATTTCGATAACGAATTCATGAAGTTTACATAAATGTCTTCTGACGTGTTTGGAGGTATGTAAGTGGCACAAAGAAGTAGATTTTTACAATCATAAAGGGGGACTTTAATTATTTGATGTTCTGGTAGAATTAATGGGGGAGACAGTGTGAGAGAAGATGGAATAAGATCCTTAAAGATAGCTATTAGGACTCCTCCCCCGTCTTTTTTATTTGAAACTGCTCGATCGCGATCGTGTCTGAAAACTGTGTATCGAGAGTCAATGAATTCGTTTTCGGAAATATCCGGCGTCAACCACGTTTCAGTCAAAATTATGATATCGTATGCATGCGACAATATATTAATGTACAATGTGTTCAGTTTAGTCCTGATCCCTCGACAGTTCTGATAATAAATGGAAAGATTATCCAACATTTTGAAATTTAGTAGACATTTGAGTATTCATTATAAGTGGTAAATTGGAAGATTTGTAACATAAATTTAACAAGCACTGTAATAATAGTGTACAAAAAGTATGCAAAAATAAAGCAACAAGGATTGAAAATAGAAAGATCAATGTGTCACACAAATAATGGCAAAAATAAAATAGACACCTAATGCCACAAGATGTTTGGCGCTTAATTAATGTTTTAGACCATTTAAAGTGTGTTGCAGAGTATATAAAAATAAAAAGTGAGACCAAAAAACATAAAAATACATAATAGACATATAAATACATAACGAAATATCTAGTAAGGACAGGCGGCTGAACCCGTTTATCACGCTTATTCCGTAGCCGTAGTTGTAGGTACGTGATTTGGCTTGATCTTCTTAGAAATGTCATCTTCTGTACGTATGGCGAACGTAGCGGAGTCTTCAGATTCCTTGACCAAGACAGTTGCATTCCGGACCCACACGAACTTGAACTTGTTTGACATAGCGGCTGCACGGCATTTTCGAAATATATCCTTAACCTTTGATTTCTAAAGGTTCAACAGAGGTGTATTGTTATAGTAACAACCATAGCATCATATTAGGTATAAATCTATTCCGACGATATTAGAAGACTACGAATTAAGAACTTGGAACCATACTTTGACATCGATCATAAGAGCCAGGAGTGATTTAAACTTTGAAGTAGCAATCGTTCTGTTGATGAAACTATAGGTACTGCATATTCCAACCATAGTGAAACAGCCATTCACACAGCGCTGTCCTTTACGATATTTTACGGTAATGTTGGGATCACACGTCAAAATCCCCGTGTGCAAACAGTTAAAAACAAGTACAGTATGAAACTGCAATGTGATCCCAAAATTATACATATCTTACTGATCAACACCGTGTGAACACGTGAACATCTAGAAATGCACCGCATAGTTGGTGTAAAATGTTCAAGAAGTGACACTTCGTCGAAAGGTAGTATGATCAAATGTTCCAACTATATAGCATTACAAACCCATGCTACAGATCACCGTTCACTTTTATACGAACAAATCACATAAACCTATCAACAGAAATCGACGAAAAAATCCAAACGTAGATACAAAACGGTACAAAAGTAGATACATATTTATGAAGCGACATCCTCTGGTCTGTCGGGTTGTTGGGATTCATTCACCAAATGTCGCTATCTACTTACATTGTTATCGCCAGTTATCGAGGGTCGCCCTTCTAGGAAACCAGGGTTATCGGTACGAGTGCCGACTTTGTGATAAACCAATCATGAGAAGGGATTTCTGAGGATTCCGTGACGAGTTTAGATGTAAATTATAAAAGGAAATGGTGTGTAAAGTGGACAAGTTCTCATTGGTCACTAAAGTGTTTTCTGTTTCCTTTGTGGAAATAATATGGTCCTTATTGACCTTATTTTACAACAGAAAGTTTATTGTTCGTACCGTGAAATCCGCCATTGCTGTCTGTCGGACTGCATCTATAGTTCCCCGTTAGCCAGAGAAGCGCAGCTGTGACGATGTGTCAATAAAATAGCAATAACGCACCAGCAATATCAAATATCTGATTTATCTACTCAAGTGTAATCAAGATTCACACTTTATAACCCATTGAACAAGTCGTTAAGTCAAAAGCAAAATGATTCATAAACATATACCGTTCCTCCCAGAGTCCAAGGACCAGTTACAAAGATCGAGTAGTCGTATAATTGGGACGGTGATAAACCTCCAGTTTCGCCCTCTAAACATTGGTCAGTTGTTCTTAATCTACCCACACACTGTCTTTAAGTTTATTTGCTGTTCAATTGAGATAAAGACGAGCAATAAAATGGTAGATGAGAACCCTTTAGACTCCCACCTGCTAAATAACAATGGACTGAGGTAAGCGTGCAGATTTTGAGAACCCGTCATAAGAATGACCGGGAACAAAACGTGATAATAAATAAAAGAGTTTCAATGGAACTGGATCATAACGACGTTGGAACTTGTTTTCTAAGTCATTTATGTCCTTAAAAGGAACTTCGCATCTTAAATGGACCAAATAAATTGTGGAGGAGGTGATATCTAACAGGAAAAATACATAATATGCGCTATAAGACCAGTGGCAGAAAAAAACGATTTGAACAATACAAAGGGGAAATGTAACATACATACATGATACTAGCAGGAACAAAAAATACAAAACATAGAAATAACTGCAAATAAGAAGAAAAACAGCAAACATTTTTTTTGGGAAACATTTCACCAAATATATTAACATCACTGCGAAATACTCTGCTACAATCTATACTTACTAATATTATAAACAGGTTGTTTATTTGTTTGTTTGTTACTTTGTATGTAGGGGGTAATCTCTGGAACTGCCAGTCAGATATGAAAATTTTTTTTTACAATGCATAGCCCAATTCTCGAGGAAGGTTATAGGTTACATATCATCACGCTACAAGGCTTAGGAGCCGAGCATAAAAAGAAAAAGTCAGTAAAAACGCCAAGCGGAAACGAAGTAATAGCGCGGGCGGGCGATGGGATGCGGTGGGCAGCGGCCGAAATTTCACACGGACGAAGACGCGAGCAAAAGCTAGTTATCTATATAAAAATAATGAATTACATTATCATTAAATGGAGCCCTCCACCGTTAGATCGGTCCCAAGGCTTTCATTTCAACGACTGAAACCGCAAAACGAGTTGAAAATAAGAATGGATGTGAGAAACTTCTGAGAACTCGATAGCAAAAGTTTAGAATGTTTTATTATAGAGCAAAAATTATTTATTGCAATCATCCGTAAAGAAATTAAATATGTAGATTTTTCTAATCCTTGGAACTAAATTCATGATTTGGAAGCAAGAACTAATACGAAAGTTTGAAGAACTTCTACATACGAGTATCATAGATCGCACACAAAAAGAAACTGATATTTTGTAAGCACTTCCTAAACAAAATAGGATGTAACGGTTTAGGTATCCTACCTAAAAATACTCTCTTTGATCATCGTCATTCCTGCACACAACACTATTCATAAATACTCAACCAATTCCCCAAAACCGTTTAAAAACACCAACAAAGCCACTTCACACAAACGGCGAGACGTCAAGTTCAAAACCGTGAATGAATCAACAACCGTTATTTAATTGCCAATATAAATTTGTCGCCACTCTTTTAGCGAAAATAAACTTCAATTTGAAGTTTCAACCAAGCACAAAAACCACACTTAAATTCTCGGAAAAGAAATATCTTTGCAAACAGAAAAAGGAGGTTTTAACACTACTTATAAACCTCTAATTGGCTTTGGGAACACGAATGATATAATAATTAACGTTATTGTAAATACCGAGGATGATGTAGCAGTAAATCTGCATAATACTACTACAAATTCAACTTGATAGGTACCCAATTGTACTAAGTAGCAAGTAAAAACCATTGTCATTCAGTCGGTCAATAAACTAATCAATCAACAGAGCCTATAGCCAATTTTACTGGTAGACATGAGCTTGACTCAGTTTGCAATACAACTCCCATTATATCGTCAATATATACACATGAGATGAACACATATACACGTGAGATGAACAAAGATGACATGAACAGAAAGGTAAACAAACGAACAAGTTGTAATAAAAACATTACTCACGATGGGTGTTATCAAGGGGCCGCCGTCAACCTCGTCTGGAACCAAAAACAAACATGATTTCAAATTAAGGGATAATGAAGTGTCGGCATTTTAGAGTTCTGTTCGATGAGAGTAAAAGACTTTGTAGTTTAACTTTCATATGTACGACATCGCATTATTTCTTCAATCAATACAAATAGAAAATTTCACTGAAATATCTGCTGGAGATGGTCCATCTGTGGTAAGAAAATTTGATACAAGACACAGACAAACTAATTACAAAGGGACAATTAGTACAGTTATAGTATATATTGTGTTATAATTTTTTTTTGCATAAAATCATAAATTATGGTCAAGCTAATGATGAAGACGAGATCTTTAAAATACATTCAACTTAAGCTACAATATTAGAAGTCTTAACAAATTCCAACTTCTTTGTTAGTCATAAGGAACCCTGAGCCTTGCATTCAGTTCGTAGACGACTACATTTTTTTCATTTTACCGTGTCCACAGTTCACCGCCTTGCTACCGTAGCGTAACGATATAACTAGCTATGTTTGTTCCAACTTGATTCCGGTCATCATCACCGATGGACAAACTAGTTTACACTGGATTTATAACAAGACAATATTTCTGTATGCGACTATGAGCTCAATCCACAGGGAATGACGATTTTGAAGATATAAGAGAAGGTTCTGAAAAAGCAGAATAAAACATGCATTCCTTCAAGCCGTAGGACAATACGCAAGCAAACAGCAACAGGACCAAAATAAATATTTCATTATAATAAAAATATATAGTCCAAGAGAAACACCGCGAGCACTCAGAAGTCGCAAGTAAAAATTATAGACAACCTAACGATAACTGTAATCATAGGAACATTCGAATTAATGAAACTCCAGGCTAAATCGTTGCAACGCTAATAAAACATAGTCGTAAAATCATATACAGAAATGCCATCAGCCCATCACCATCGGTTCTCACGCTGTATAGATATAAAACCCATATTATGTACGAGCAATTAAGAGGTACATAATATAAAAATGATTGCCAGACATCACACGATCCTTTTATAGATGGCGATGTCGATAGACTGGGCTAGTGCCAAAAAATATAAAAAATAAGCGATCATTGATCTGCAGCATCACTAATCGGTAATGTATACACACGTCCAATTTATTATCATGTCCAAACTAGGTATATCAAATATATGTGATGTGATAATACAAAAAACGTCTCAAATACATTTTGATGCTAATATAAATATGAATACGTTTCGTCAATAAATTCTAATTTGTAATACAAATTGTCGAGCATCTGTTTTGGATGTTCAGATCAAACGAACTCAGATGTTGATACTATATCATTGAAATTAAAAACCTTGTCATCAGTATAACTTACTTCTGAAGAAAAGTATCTCAGTTTGACATTATTAATAAATTATCGCCATACTATAACTAGTTAGCACTAATTAGCATTCATTTCTTTTTATAGGGCTGATGGATAAACTGGTTTTTAAGACTTATCACAGGGACTGTTCTCCAGCCACCGCACACCTCAGAGAAGGCTGGTTTTGCAACCAAAAACAGATAAGGACGGCGCTTATTTCAACCGATGACCACGCGGAAACAATAAAAATATCCCATAACATGATAAACATAAATGACCACCATTATCCATGCAACTAAGTAGCTGATTAGTCAGCTATGACCACATATGCTATTATTTATAACACCATACATATGTAAATGTAACAAGAAACAATAAAAGTCCATTTATTGACCATTTAATAGTAACTCGGGATCAGGCCAATGACAACTCTTGATTCAAGAATTAAGACTAAACAAAATGTGTCACACAATCTTATCACGGTTAAAAATAACTCAATTATTGGTATCAATTAGTATCAGTGAACAAGTGTTAGTTATTGAGTCATATAGCATGCGCCTGCGGCAGTGTATGAATGGCTAGTCAATGACTCAGTGTTTGGTGCCAAACGGCTGCATATTAATAATGTTTCATGGAAAACTAATCATACAGGATAACACATGATAATTAATATTAAGGTTGATATCTTAGGTGGTCCTCTTGTCTTTGGTACTTATGGAGGAAAACTGATTCAAAAAGTAAGATGAACTTTAGCATTTAGGTAAGCAGGTAGCTTTTTATGCCTTTGAGCTTAGGCGGTAAATAGATTAATCAAGTTCCTTGTAAAAACAACTAAACTTGCTGATTCAGGGACTCGCACATGTGCGAAAGGCAAGTGTGCCATATGCAATCTACTGCTAACTCATTAAAATTTGCTCCAAGATAATTTATTAGACAATAATACAACTCATATGGTGAGGCTAATAACGTGCTTCATCATAAAATAAATAAATTATCTCCAGAACTTAAAAACGAAATGCATGAAACCACAACACGAGAACTTAAAGCCAAATTGAATTATACCCTCCGAAATTCCTTCTACTTACTAACGCACGAACTAGGCAGACTTAGTCAGCAACGGCTCTTCAAAAACCGCTTCTAACTCGGGTTCAAATAACTAGGCAAATAGAGCAATTACTGAACCTTACCCAAGATCGTAATGGCGATAAGAGAGAAAAAATGAATATTCTAACAGAGCCAATTACTGATACATTAGTCTTTGAAGTTAATGCAGAGAAATAAAACGGCAACGATTTAAAAGCGGAACGGAAGCCAGAGGTCACGGCCGTTCGAGAGTAAGCTGGCCATTTAATTAATTTATCAGAAAAGAGTCGGAAAGACGCAACGAAATGTAAAAGGTATTTCTTCCTGCTCGGTTGAACGGCACTTAAGAACAGCTGATTTTGTATTTTTTATTGTGAAAGCGGAATTCGAATTGTACATTATTGTTTTACTATGATGGTTTCTTTATCGGGAATCTTATTGTGATCTTGTAGCCTGTCTGGACTTTAGCTCAAAAACCAATGAACTCGTATCTCAATCCAGTGATGACCTAGACAGAGGTCTAGGTCATCACTGGTCAGAACGAGATCATTGGTTGTTGAGCGAATAAATCAAGTACACTCGATTTTTTTACGTTCCAAGTCTGCCTCAGCAGCATTCTAAAGACCACGGTTCAATCTCGCATAGGTCAACGTACTAGAAGATAATTACACACATATAATTAAAAACCAATTGGTAAACTGCTCATACATCAAGCAATCAAGATCATAATACGTGACAGTACGCCTTCTAATTCAATTTCGGCCGACTTCGGTCGTCGGCATAGTTTTCATAAACCGATTTGAACTCATGACCCTTGCTTCCGCAGGCAAGACAAGCGTGGTAAATACACTACTTGGCTATACCGACCTCTGAACCTTGAGTCAAGTCGATACAAAGCGGTACGGATGTTCAAGTCTCCGGGTTCGCAGAAAGGATGTAGGCATAAAGCAGCCGAGTTTATGATTCATTTGCAAACGAACAGTTGGTCTGCATTCATGAATGATGATGTGATCTTAGATTTTTGTATGTACTAGCTTTTTGTCAACTGTTACTGTTTTGGTCCAGATTCCTTACCGCAGGAAATTGTTAAGAATTCGTGGTTTGCGAATTAATGTTATGAATATAATATACTTGTTTTAAGTGGGCAATTTATCTTACTTAAAAAAACTATTTGTTATTATGGGTTATGGAGGTTTTTAAGGAAGCGCCAAGCGTTTTTGTTTTTCCAACCCACACACACAGGACTTATCCGATAAGGTTATTTCTAACTTATTTCATACATCGTTTTTCCTTAAAACGTTGCAATTTATAGCCTTCGAGACCAATGCCAAGATTTTCTTGGGCCATCAAAATCTGCTCTAAGCCAGTTTTCCTGTACCAAAGGCTGAATTTTTGCAACTAATTTTAAAACAAACAATAAGGATGAACAAAGAAAATCCCTAAAAAGGCCTCACTCACCATGACCATTAACTACAAATTTAGAGATACGAAGCACCATAAAATTTTGATTGCCGCGTAGGTCTTGAGACGGCCTTGACAAGTACTCCTAGTAGTTGAATGATTCACACGCCTACGGTCCTGGTAGCTTGGACCACTTCGTCACCAAATATGCATAAGTGTTTGGTACTTTTCGTGACAGAATTTTGTGTTTCACCAAAATGCTGTGTCATTGAATGTAAATTAAGTTGTGCTGTGAGTGAATTTACGAGATTCTTTTCCTTGATTTTTTGAGAGTATATTTTCGTAGAGTCCATAAAATATTAGGTGTAGAGTACTGAGCTGATTTATATTCTAAGCGAAATTCGCAAACTACAACCTTGAAGAATGGAATATAATCAACATAAATTGACGATACTAATCAGAATACACTCAACTACTAGAAATACGAGGTGTTAAATAAAGAGACGTCTTTTAAATCGTAATCGAAAATTAAAACAATTTCTCAGTTTCTCTAGTACATGAGAATCCTTTTACAAAAAGGTGTAAAATACATAATAACAGAGACGCTACTATGCTTTTTAAATTAGAGCACGTCCATACATTTCTCTTTTTGGGGTGTCGATATTTCGAGAGCACGGGAACGGGTTACAAAACGTCGATTTGATTCGGGAGGCGATGTCCATGTTCGTGTAGTAAATAAACATTGTCGTAGCCAGCAGGGGGCGCCGGGAGCGAGGTGCGAACAAACAGGCGGACAAACAAATTGCATATTTATTCTACATTAACAAACGTAGTCGCCGAGCCACTTAGACGAAATAATGCGAAGAACGTTTAGTAGTCGATTTATGAAAACCTTAACCACCTTGTGATACTTTGGCGTCGTGAAAAATATGACATATTACATCAATTGACAAGTAACGAGTTTAATGTGATAAAGGCCAGTGATCAACGTTTTCGTAAGGTGATCGTACAAGCTCATAAAACAGTTTAAAGTAAGAAAGAATTTGACGTCAAACAACCGTTCCCTGTAAACAATTACATAATTGCGTATGTGAATGGAAAAATAAGACATTTGTATAGATTTCATTGGCCGTTTTAGAAATTCAATGTCTTTATAGAGTCGGCTATACGTATATTGAATTAAACATTAGCTACCCAGTTACGTCCCCTCTTCTCTAGTTGCCACACATGTATAAATAATCGAATCGTTACTAAGACATCAGTTTGCTAATAAAGCAATTTACTTAAGCAGTTTATACATGAGAACTTTTTGTGCTGAAAACTACGTTTTGCAGTATTTTAATATGGATGATATGTTAACATTCTATATAGTCTGTCTGATAGAAGTCTAATCAAACTGTATTAAATAACTCAGAGCCAGGTTCTGACAGCGAATCTGACAAAATCACGTGAGATTTCTCTATAAACACAAAACATAATAAATAAATAATATGTAATCATGAGCATCGGTCTGCGAGCGAGCCGGATGCCAAGATTCGCTCCGAACATGTCACAGGCGCGATGTCATGTTTACATTCTGTAGTCATCAATCTATGTGTCTGGGGAGGTATAGTTACGCAAACGCGCAAAAAGCGAAGTGTAACGACCGGCGAACCGCCCTTGAACCTGAGAACACGTGCACTGACGGACAGACATGACGACAATATTTAACATTCAACACGTAAACTACTCGTAAGCGAGAGGAAACTCCGGCACCGCCCGGTACACTGTTAGCTACGGAATGCATTATTATTAGATGACATGACGCTCATGTTTCCATCCTGGATTAAAGCCATTCGCGATGAGCTCACGATGAGATTTTCGAAATGTATGCTTTACATTGCGTATCAAGCAAACTAACTAAAAACTTTTAAAAAAAATGCAATGAACGACGGAGAAGCAAAATTGCTATTGTAGACTCATTTGGTACCTTTAAAAGATCACCAAAAGGACTCGAGCAGAATACTTAAAATACTAGAGCAAATTCCAAATGCACGAAGCAAAACAAGCTTTTAAGAGCACATTCATTACCCTCGGCACGGCTGCACTGTTTAGATATTTTTGGCATCCATTTTTATGATACGCAGTAATCCGGCAAGCCGTAACGGCTGAACGGACTTGGATACAATTTGGTACAGGGATTGAATTTATCCTGGATCAGCACGAAGCTTACTCCGGAAAACTGAATATTTTTCCATATGGACAACAAATAGCTACACATGCATGATATAGGTGTACAGGTCGTGCAGGATATGTTAGAATTCCTGAACTCCATCTTATTAAAACGCCCACAATCCCATTCAAATCTACATTAGTAATACTTAAATCAGCTGAATGTTTTGACATGCCCGACCTTGAACCGCCATGATGGACAGTTGGCAAGGCAGGCATCCGAGGCGATAAACCGGCGCTTTCGGTAGAAACGATAAGTTTTCCTGTTTTTTTTGTAGAAACACGATGTATTTGCGACCAGAACGGGGTAATGGTTTTTGACATTACGTAATATTGTTCAGAGTATAAATGGGAGGTCGTTCGTCAGAGGTAATATTTTACTAATAACTTTGTTGAGTGATACCAAGCTAATAGTGGAATTGAGAAAAGATAACGTAACCATTGAGCGAGCTATACCAAAGAAATGTCTACAAGACTGGCTGAAAGAAGCTTAGGAAAAAAAAAGCACTGGTCCAATCCAAAACCGACTGGATTTGTCTAAAATGTCTTATATAATATAGGTATATGATGCTTACGTCAGTCTTTGTATCAGGTCTCCTGGTTAAGTATGAATTAGAAAATACAACGTATCAAAAGCTTTACCAAAATCTACTTTACGACCCTGCATAACTTGTTTTAGGATTTTTCCAAAATCTACGGTATTATCAACATGAAGTAGGCCTGTTTTGGTTCACCTTGAAACTGCCAAGGAATTTGTAACCCAGGTAGGAATTTCGCAAATAATTCGCTGTGAAATTCCCTTCGTGACAGAAACCATCCTTCGTCACATTTCGTGTTCGTGTCGCTGAACTAAGATGGCCTCAGTACCAGCAGCGTGTAAAGTATTAGTTTTGCCAATGAACTCCACAAGGTCAAGTGTACTTAAAGAATTATTAGATACGTAGCCATGTAAAATGCTGTATGGCATTAATGTAGGACTTTCCAGAAACTGTTGTCATGTAGAAACAAATATACTTAATGCAAAACTAGTATTTTCTGTGATGGCGGATCTAACAGCTATATCTTAGGATAATGTAGGAATCAAATTTCAAATATTTTAAGTAATACAATCTGTAACACTACACCGATTTTTTTCGATTTTAGCCTAAAAACGCAATTCCTGACTTTTTCTTAACTTTTGACTCTTTTAAGTCGATACCCAGTCCATAGATTTCATACTTTTCCAACAGTCTTTTACGAATATTATTTCAGTATGAACATTTAAGGCTCAAACGACGGGAAATTCTTGGGAGTAGAATTTATAAACAATAAACACAAAGCAATCCTATGTTATTCCAACCAACGCCTACGAGAAACATCACACACATCCTATTCCGAAAAGTACTGAATAAAACATTCCACAAATGTCATCAAAACGCTTCAAAGTATATCTAAATAGCAATCTTGATGAGTGAGCACATCCAGCCATAGCAAAAACGACAAAAGGTTTATGAGAAATTCATCAAAAGAGTTGAAAAATTTGAAGATTTTCCGGGCGGCGAAATCCCGCGTGTTTTTCATACGAACGATGAAAGCGATCATTATTCAGAAATAATAAGTACAAAGAAGACTGAGGAGTCTAGTACGGCCTACCTTGAACCTCAGGGGATCAACACAATGCCATAATAACCGTATTTATAATAGCTATCGATCCTCTGTAGCTACTAACATTTTTCATGACCAAGGCCGCGTTAAAAATAGATAGATGGATTCCTTTACACGGAATTAAAGTGGTGTGTTTTGTGATAGCTTATTGCAATCATCAATTTAGTACGGGAGAATGCCCCGGAAGAGTTATGAAGAAACGATTTTTAAAATAAATGACTATTCAGGTTTAAGATATTATGCTTAGGGGAACAGCTAAAAATTCGACCGTAAAAAGGGTTCGTATTTTTGGATCGTGTGCTTACCTGATGAAAATAATGGAACACTGTATATTACCATCTGCCTCGTTTCCCGCGGAAAGTTGAATGAACTGATTAGCTAATTAATGGTTGCGTAAACTATTGTCGGTCTTCTTATGGTTAAGGTTTCATTTAAGCTCTCTAGGGTCAAAATGTGACTTACAAATTGGCTCTTGGGACATAAGACACCAGTTCAAAGCGGGGTTTTCGTCGACCTCGTTTCGCAAAACATAACTAGACTCATATCAAGAAGACATCTTCAAAAGCATATCTACGGTTAACTTCTGTAGGTCACACTTGGATCATAGTAGATCCGGTAAAAGCTGGCTAAAACCACCTCATGAAGACACAATTATGATGGATAACCCGACCTTGATGTCATTTCAGCATCAGCTTAAACAGCCTACAAACCCAACATTTTTGCATATATAATTTCGCAGATGGCTTTCATACGACATCTACTTGTTCAAGATAATATCTCAGTAGGTTTTCTATGGCGTGTTGTGCAATAAAGACATAATGGTATCATCATATTTCACTGATGCTTATCAATGGCGTCCACATTGTAACGCTAGCGACAAAATTGCCTGCAAATTATAACGCGATATTAAAATATAGGTTTGTTCTCGTAATTATATGGTGCACTGATAACTTCAAACATGAATTATGTACTGAAACTAAGTTGCCCTGTGTGGGTGGTTCATTCATAAATGTAGTCTGGATTGTTTTAGTTTGCTGTTGTGGATAACTAGCGTTGGTTACAATGTTTTATGTTGGATCAAACGACGCTGATAGAATCGATACGTAGTCATTCCCATTTAATGATAGAACACTTATCTTTCCACTACGTCATAGTTGCATATTTTGTATAGTATATATATTTTAGTGATATTTATTTTAGAAGTAGTTATGTATGTAAGTTTATTCTCATATTGTATTTTTATAGTTAAATTAGTGAATAATTAAGTGTTGTCTACATCTCTTTAACTACTTTCCTACCGCAGGTATGCTGGAAGAGATTTCTTTGGAACTAAGCATCACCTTTGCGTATTTTTCTGTTACTTTCTTCTTGTCTGTTTATATGCGTGTACATAAACTGTTCAATAAATAAATACTTTAGTCTATACTTTTGATATGCCAATGTTGGTTTTGGATAAAGCTTCAGGTGCATTTCAACAACCTGTTCCATTATAATTAACCACACAACTATTCCAGGAGCCACAACACATTACCATTAAGATGAGCCATAAACCACAGTTGCACCATACTTCACAAGCATCTAAATAAAACCATATAAAAGGAAACAGCCCATTTTTCGCAGAACTTCGGAGGACAAAGAGGGTCTCGGTCAGAGACGTGACCTTCGCAGGACGACGGACGTCGGAGTGTCCTTGACCGCTGGGTGCAGTCTACCCACACGTCGCACACGCCATAAACCACTCATTATGTTAAGCCAAATGTACTGGCACACAAAATTGTATTTGCCGCCGTCGTATATGCTAATGTTACTTGAACACTCCGAGGATCGGTTAGATTTCAATTGCGAACTGTATAATTAAGTTTGTGGAAGCGAACATTGAGCTTTTGTATTCAATTTTGATCTCTATATGAAGGGCGTTAAAGTTTTTCTTGTATAGCTACTGTGTATATATGTCTGAGGACGGAAACTAACTTCCCTAACGTAATAGTGAAGTGTTTGATATGTCGGAAGTTATGACTAACTCGCTAGAACTATGTAGGAGTTGGCTAGTCTGGCTGGATGTAACGACCTCCTTTGTGTCGCCCGGCATGTAGGTACGGGAAACGTGTATTATTTTGATAATTTCATGTTTAGGCAAATAAGCGGCGTACTGGGAAACACGAACGTACCATACTCTTTAACAAACTGCCAATTGCATGAAAGAAATGCTTATGCAATTCCAGTTATCATTTACAGCAAATTACTAATGACATGAAATAATTAGCTTTATTATATATAGATTAAAGACATACAACACGATAATGTCTATAACCACGAGCCTTGATAAACCGTTACATGGCGCTAAACCCTAATGAAAATAATTTATATTTACATGATCATTAATTACTTACAGCCTTGACAGTAAAACAGTTAGTATTTAGATTTAATTTTACAAAAATGAATTAGACACTTAATTAATTTCTAATAATGTTAATACAGTGTAAACTCCATGTAACGTCACTCTATTTAACGACAAACTCCCTTAAGCGTCGAAATCAATTGGCTTTGGTTGGTTTAGCTTGTCTTTCATACAATGTTTCACTCTACATAGCATTACACCCACTCTCAATAACGACAACAATTGAGTAATAAAAAGTACCTTTTAAGTTGCTAAAATTAGTAAAAAATGCGCAGCTGTGTACGATCTATTGTCGCTTTATTATCCTAGCCCGCAATAAACTCGACTGTCGGCATCATGCATACCGAACTTTCTAAGAAATTCGTTCTTTTGTTTACAATTTGGGATTGCTTGTACGTGTAGACTGTTGTTGACCATGACTCATAAGTAGGAGTCATGGATTATCTATACCTTATCATATTCTTAGTTGCTCACAAACTTTCAAACTGTAAACATGGCTAATAAAAGAAAATCACTGTGTATTGACAAAAAAGTTTTACTGATACGCGCAATAGAAACGGGAGAGAAGATAAGTGATGTTGGCAAACGCTTTGGATTTAGTCGCTCTACCGTGTCCACAATATGAACTTGTTTTAACTTCTTTCAAAGCATCAGAAGGATAAGGATAAATAACAGACTATACGCAATAGCGTTCATATAACATTCTTTTTTATGCACATAACTACTAACAATAGTCGGAAATAAACTTTTTCTTTTTCTAATTCTGATGTTTCTTCTCTCCATTTAACGACAACTCTCTATAACGCCATAAAATGCACAGTCCCTTCAGTGTCGCTATATAGAGTTTACACTGTACTTTATAACATTGTACTACCCAGGTAATGTTTTTAAATTAAGGCAGAATGTTTCCATGTAGGCCTCGAGTTCCGAGCTATCTTTTGTAAAAATGAGTAAAGAGGGCGAGTTAATAATTATGGTGTACATAAAATAAAGCGTATTCTATATATATATTTATCTATCTATCTATATTTTTTTGTATTATCGTATATAAAAACACAGCTCATCACACTCCCCAGGGCCCACATCAAACGTATCAAAACACGGGACATCATACAAGACAAGATTATGGAAATGCACCAAAACCAAACCGGATCCTACAGCGGCGTCCTCAAACAATATTGACTCTCACATCTAAAGAGGTCTGTCATTATTATCTTACAATACATTCTGCTCTTAATGGAGGTCCGGAGAGTCCGGGGTACTCGGGAGTTCGGACAGGCGGATGCAGGAGCCAAACACGACGACATCGTATCACCCGACCGCCCGTCGTGTTTCTGCATTAGCCCCGTTACTAGGGCTGGCGAAATGATCTATTTGATAGTTTTCGATTGATATGGCTGTGGCAGCTGGTGATGGAGAAACAAAGGATGGATATTAATTGATTTGACTAATTTGTGGTGACACCTATGGCCGTGTCCTAACCGAAAGCGATCGTCGCACGAATACGCGATCGTCGCGCGAATACGCGATCGTTCGCGTGCATGTCACTTTTAGTTCGGAAAACCGGAAAGAATCCTCTTTCGACGTGGCCATGCGTACAGGTTCACCGAACAAAAAATTCGAACGATCGTTTATTCGCGCGACGATCGCTATTAACTAGGACGCGAGGTAAGATGTACTCACACGATCACACAAGTCGCGTTTGTACGTCACAATTCATATAAACGAGCACATAACCGCGTATTGTCGCGACAGTCGCTTTCAGTTAGGACACAGAGTATGTCTTGTAGTCAAAGCCCTGTGCCTGACATGTGTCATACTCGTAGATCGATAATTTCGGTGGGATTGATAAGAAATTATAAATAGGTATAGTTACAAATAAAATTACAGAAGACTACAATAGACGACGTATATTTAGTAACCTAATCCGCTTAACTGTTCTTAAAGAGTCATAAGGTACCCTTTAAGAAATCGATACGTGTTTCACCTCTCAACGAGCCATCCTCATTGACTTAACCGAACCCGTACACGACGTGTTGCCACGTCAAGCGCCGAAAGCAGGTCTTACTTCAACAAAACCAATTCCATTTTATTACACGTTCCACCTCAATCATTTTATTTTCCAGACTAATATCGGCTATAAATTGTTAAGGACATAACTTACGAGGCTATCATAAACCTATCTTTATTAACGACTTACAAACCCAGTTAAACAATACTTTGATACTTAGGAGCCATATCTTCAGGGATACTAAACATATAAGTAAACGAGAGTCCGATCAAAACAGCTATCTTCTAAGCGCCCTTCAAACTTTTTATGACAACGTTACTTGTGTAACTTATTTAATCTTTCTCCCGAGTGTTTGGCAACCCTGGCCGAAGTTAAGCTCTTATTTTTGCCTTATTGTTCGTTCGATATCTATCGAATCAATCGCAAAGGTCAATGCCACCACTTTGATAGCCAAAAGTTTGCACGCGGCAAACTTTTTGCAACGAAACCCATATTAATCAAGAGCTATTTATAGGAATAATGGAGTATGTATACACTGAGTCTTGCTTCCGAAAACTTGAAAACATTCCGTTTTTTGTCAATGTATAATGATGCTATAGGAGTCTGTTGTAAACATTTTCGATTCGAAAGTCATCTACCGAATGCCTTTAAGTTTACGTGGAAATCGAGCACGAACAATGTATTTCGTTTAGAATCAAGGCTCACAAAGAGGCGCGTCGCGACTCTAACAAAACAATTTCGTAGAAAACTTCATGGTAAAGCAATTACTGGTGCCGCGTCGCGCCTGTTCGCTAGGACCCTTTAAATTGCAATGTAGGTATTAATAATTAAAGTCACAATTAATAACCACAAGTCCACGTTCAAATAAACCTTCATAAAAACCTCAATTAATTTACAGCTGCCATTCAGAGAGCATAACCCATAAAGTTCGCCTCACAAACTTTGCTCCATGATCATATCCCCGATAGTTAAATTTTTGAGGTTTTCCCAAAAAACTGCTTACTCACAAAAACCTACGTTTCAACAAGACAATAATAAAATAGGACGTAAAGATAAACCGGCAGACTCGAAAACCGGAAACAATAAAAAACGTAATATCATAACCGCATAAAAACCGCCATTTAAACATATCACTGGAGGGAATCGTAAAACACCATCTTAATATCGGTACGTGTAGTTCGTAACAAACGAAAATACCAAGCTTTATGTTAGTCAGAATTTAAAGGCATAACTATAAAGTCTAAACCCCAACAGAAACCCAATCCTAATTAAACTAATCATACAATTTTAATTACAGAGTAGTCTCATACTTTGCGAATTTATAGCTTATTTTTAAGGAAATATTGATATTAATTCTTTTTCTAATGTATGAGAGGATTTATTGAATCGAATGGAGTCGACGACTTACAACAAAAAATAAAACTTACAAATAAAAACACAGTAAAAAATATACCAGATAAGGACAAAAAAGGTTACTTATCTAATACATCTTCATAAGCTTAAATTAAGCATAAATATATTTGATATTTCTAAATAATTTTTTATATCAGTCGAATCGATCACACAATTTCCATTGTGTGACTGCATTCATTTCCCGTGCAGCACGCGCGACGCGAAAAACCAGCGCTCGCGCACCGATCTCAGCAAAAACGCGTCTGCTCGCTAATGAAGAGTTGGAAGGGCATGTATTAATTAGTGGGCGCTCAGCGGCGCGTGCGCCAGCTAACATGGCCGACTGGCATTCCTTGTCAACTATTCTAGTCTTGATACGGTTCGAGTAGCTACAGATATCTATTGTGGGCGCAAAGGAATTAACTTAATGGCAACTTTAGTAACTCATTTATAACATGTTGTTTCACTTTGCGTCGATTTAGATTCCACTCTGTCTGTCAAACCGTTATTGCAGCCGATATAGACGCCTTTAAATTCAGTTTATTTTTCAATGCCTTCGATTATATCCATAAATTACGCTTTACGCTCTTGTGTTTAAGAATTCAATCGTTGAACACGAGACTATACGTGGCCCATTCACAAAAGTACCATAAAGGCTTGTGCAGACCAGCGCGACTTGTCGCGCGACGCGACACGAACAATACAATTTCTAAGAAAACTTCACAGTATAACAATAACCGGTGTCGCACTGGTCTGCACAAGCCTTCAAACAACATTCAAAACGTATAATGGGTCCACTCGTCAACATCCTACATTATATTTAATTTGTATTCTCGCTGTCGGATCCAGCGGGAAGCGACACTGCCGGCGTTATCGTCACAATTACACGCCGAATCTAATCTCGAAATCTGTGTTACAAAAAGAGCTATCACATGTCAGATAAACACACCCACATCCTGTAATATTAACATTCACTTCTGTCTATCAAGATGACTAATGCCACTTTCCAACAAGAGGATCGTGTCGTAACGTAACGTACACAGTGCATGCTGTGTCGCGTCACCGGAGCGTGCACTGTGTCTGATATTCGCTAAACGCTATCAATTGTATCGGCATTACGCAATAGGAAGTCCACAGTAGTATATAGTATGGGCGGCGTGGATAGTACGGAATTAGACCGGCAACGACCCGGCCCGATTTAGAATTGTCCCCGGGACAAAAAGTACATAGGAACCGGCGCGCCTTAACGACTAACGTGCTTTACTGTCACACCGAACCGAACTGACATTTAACTGACAACTGTAGCAAATGCATTTACTGATTTACTCGAACATAAAAATAAATATTAGAAAAATAAACAATAGCTTCATAAAATTAAAAGTTTCCACGCTGCAAATATAATAAACGACTTGACACTAAAAGTTTCAGCAAAGCAGAATAAAACAAGCAACAATTGTTTACAGGAACAAAAGCAAAAAGTTTAAAGGTAGATTTGATCAAATCTTTGTTTTAACGAACAATAAAGAAGCCGCAAAGAGTAAGCAAACGATTTTCAAAGTCGTTATTGTAAATGGAAACGGTTTCACTTTTCACAATTCTAATCGTTTGTTAACCATTTTCCTAGTTATAAATTAAAGTAAAAGTTTTACGACGACGGTGTTTTGTATGCTAAGTGTTTTACTTTTAACTTTTTATATTTTTTTTGCCAGCAGCATACATGATTTTTCACCCTTTCACTGCTTCCTAGTAGAGGTTACTTTCTAGAATGCTGCTGAAAGGAATTTTAGGCTTATTTCATACGGATGGGTCCGAGTTCAGTTCACTAATCCGATTGCTTAGTCATCTATATAACAGTGTAACAATCATCTAAAGTAAAATTCACGGGCTTATACAAATGTGGAACCTGCAGCACTAACTTCGGGTGATTAAACTCACCGAATTACGCGTCGATATAAACGCGTCCACCGCTAAATAGCCAGATATTTCTGGACACACAACACCCTCCGCTCACATCGTAAAAGACACCGCTACAATGTCTCTACACATGACATATATGGTGTAGAAAGTTATGTCATCGTATCGTAACCCGAGCTTGCGGAAGCAACGTAAATCATTGTCGGCGAGGGAATACGTTTGAATCAATTTTAAGGCAGGAGTTATACGAGGATTTTCTTCCGTTGATTTACGATGTAGGCCATTCATCTTGGAGGTTCAGTAGTTTAGTTATATATGGTGGGATGTGCGTTGGTGTGACATGGCGTTTGTTTCGAATGAAAGCAGTAATTAATAATGATGTAGCTTTAACGATATTACTCTAGAGAAGTTCAGTATAATCTAGGCAGTCAATGCGAGCACTCATTTTGGTAGCCTATGTATCATAGTCAGACGCTGGACATGAAGTTTGGCTAAGCTGAGCTCGGAAAGAGGATTGATGTCCACCGCTGTTCCAATTCTTTTACACGAACCTGATTTATAGAGACGGACAGCTGGACATATCAATTGCCTGCAGTATGTTTCCCAATAGTAAAGTCTGCTTTTTTGTCACTGACACCGGAGTCAAAAATTCAAACTCAAACCAATATAGCACGAAAGAAGAGTGAACAAGGAAGAAAGCCCTCAATCCTCACAAGGAAACGACAATCACAATCCATCATTAATCATGACCAGAGTAACAAGTAACATTCACAGAGCATTTCACAATTAGAACCATGTCATCCGCCGTGGCTTTCTCTCCGTTGTTGTCAGCTATCATGGATGACCCTAATACCTTTCGCATTATCATAACTTGTTCATTACATAATTGCTTTGTATTTCAAATTAGAGAATGCCATCAAAGATAACTTAGCAACAATATTAGATATTGAGATTAACTAACTGTACATGCATAACTTTGTTTTGAAATGTGTTCCGGTTTTACAGTGACAACTTTCGTATGTTTCAATGAGTGTCACGTAAAATTATTGTAATAGATTGTAACAGTTTTAGATCATTTGATACAATAACACTTTCGCCATACGAGTATGTGTTTACTAGATCACTTCGTTCTGAGTTGCTAACGGTAGTTCCGTTTGCAACAATGTTTTTACTCTTGAAAAGCTTTCCCCACCTTCACAGGTCGTTCGAATCAACAAGTATCATTAACCCTTCAGAAATGTCCAAGCAATCGACCCCAATCATCGTGAAACTTTCTGATTGATCCCGAACCAATTGCGCGCATTGCTTGTTAGATTGTCATATTAACCTTCACCACTCCTAATCTGAGCAAGAGGCCTCTCAGATGTATTAGTTAATTAATGCAACCCAACTTCACCTTGACACGATCTAAACGAGAACGTAGACTGTGAACGACCGACCTTTGCATTGGCAATGAAATATCTCGATGTCAATTTGGAACGTTATTACCGCATAGCTTGAGTGTGTGTGTCAACGGCCCGCTTCTATTCCGAAATAAGACACGTGAATTTATAAATTTAAAAACACGAATATTTCTCAATGACTCTTTAACCTTTAATATTATCTTCAACGATGCCACATTACAGCATAAATTACTCACGGTAGACAAAAAGTTGTTAGAAACTTTAGCTATGAAATTGCAAAAAAATTTAGTTAACTTTAAATTACCACTAATAGGCTCAATAAAAAAACTTAGGGAAAAATCGCGAGCGGTGTAACGTAAGATTTCTGAGCGTATAACGACCTCGGCTATGAAAACATCGTAACAAAGTTCTGGGAAGTAATTCTATCGTTTAAAAGGGAGCGAGCCTGGCCTAAGGGTTGCTAATCATCTCATTGTTCCAACCTTGGATAAAAAGGCACGCGATTTTTATACCAGCCGAATAATTGTTTTTAAAAGTTATTTTTTCGTTCACCGAAATATTTTTAGGGTATGAACGGATAACAATCGGAGAACGAAATTATTACAATAAATAAATATGGGAGCGTGGTGTTCGAAATTGGACGATATTCAAAATAAATTTGTGGAAAAATGAACGCAATCCAATAAAAGTTTGAGTGAATATCATAAATACTGTTTCACACGAATATTGGCAAAAATATATTGAATATTTTTCTGTATTAAAAACGTCAAAAGAGCAGTAGGTACTCGTAATGAACACATCAAGAGAAAGCTTCAATAACTTTTTCACTTTTCCGAAATCAGTTAATAATGATATTGCGGTAACTATCGAGGCCTTTTTAAGGTGCCGCCGATTGACTTGTACAAATGATGTACAGGTGCATAGGTTGCAAAAATTCGTACTTCATTTCTGCACCATGCAATTATTTAGCCATCAATTTTCGATCAAAGAATCTCGTCGAAAAATGTTCAACATTCGCGAGTTATTAATCAAAGTAATGAATGAATATAAATTAAAACGACGTGCTCAAAAGTTGTACAAATGATGTGAACAAAGCCAATTTAATATGGGAGGGTATGGACTAAGTTTGCAGGAAGATTGGATTAGAATTTTCAGTAGAGGCTTCATCGCAAGCGGGGCTTGGTTCTTAATTTTGGTGATACTATTTTTATTTTTTTCCAAAAAATACTGTCTTTCAACTATCTGTGGTCTCAACAATTTAAAGCTGAATCGAATGATAAGCTGTTCATACTCGAAGACTGAATTACAGCGAAAAATCAAACGAAAACAACCAAAACGCCAGCAGTATAACCCCAAGCCTACCGACAAAGCAATAAGAACAATAGTTATAATGCACCTTTAGTTTATAAGTAACCACAGAAGGATTCCCAAGACCCCGTGAGACGTCGCGGTAGACCACAAAGGAAATGGCGAAATGATCTTAGACTTCCCAAAGGAGAGCCGGATGACTTGATGAAGATGAGAACGGACCCCGACTGTCCGTAAATGTAATAGATAATCATGACGTAAATTGTTTTGAAACTTGTTTTCATATTGATGCGCTGTTTCCGGAACTTTCGATGACTGTTTTGTATACAAAAGAATTTTCTGTTGGGGATTGACTATAGCATACAATATTGTTATACGACAATGAGAAGCCTGACCGCTATCGGATTATCTCCCTCTGTTATTTCTTCGCGAATTCTTTATTTCCAGCCAAGCAATCAAACATCAAAACGAACTGACATCCCCGTAATTAAAGAGTTTCGAATCGCCACACTGATTCACTGAAACGCACAGATAAGGCACACACAAAAAACGAGCCAATTCTTCGTTTATCGTTAAATTGTTAAGCATCGGAGGGTTTTCGTCTTTGGTCCTTTGGTGCATCGGCACGTGAAGCCGTTTGTCGGTGAGGTGCAACTTTAGTTTATGGCTTTTTTCATTCATTCTCGTTCTGAGAACTGGCGGCTTTTTGGCGCCTACCTAAAGCCCTCAGTTTTTTTGGAGCGAAAAAAATTTGGCGCGAATGCGGTATCAGATTGAGGGAACTCATTCCTATTAGCTGTTGGTGCAATACTGTTTATTTTTAAATTCCTTGGAATTGATATAGATTTATGAGAATACGAAGTTGCGTGTCTTTGTATTTATCTTGTGTACTCAAAGTTATTCGTCCAAGCACTTAAAATATTCAACCGAATGTTTTTCAACGCATTTATAGCTAGCCAATTCGTTGTGACGGGAAAACCATAGTTCTTTAGTAATTATCGTAAAAAGTACATTAAAAAAACTGTTGGTACTTGAAAAACAATTGCAAAACACCGGAGGCGTCCCTCAGCTGAGTTTAGTTAGCGCTGACATTGTTCTCGCGAGGTAAATAAAAATTTATTCATCAGTAACAACAAAAACGAATCCTCTTTCCGGGAAGACGCGACCATTTCACCAGCCACCCTTGACAACAAAAGATGAACGGAATCCATTGTGATGGAGCCTTTTATGATACTTGCGCTCATGAATTGGAATCTATGGGTGGTGTGTTGGCGGAGCTCATTTTTGTAAGTAATAACATTTTGTAGGAAAGTCCCAACTATTGTCTTGTCACTGGCCATTGTAGAACAAACATTATCCGAGGCGTCATTTACGACACTTCCCTCTTTAATGATGGCAGCTGGTCCGTTCGAAAGGTAAAGGTGCTGGTAAGGTGGTCCGGTTTAATGTGGAGCTTTGTTTCATCCTACATCTGTATCTATCGGTAATTGCCATCACCTGCTCCACGTTTCCTTGTTACGTGTAATTTTATCGCTTTGTGTTTGCTGTTCATTTCTTGTGGTGGATTCAATTTCAAATTAGTGTTTATAATTGAACGATTGATTCGCATCCGGTGTTGAGCAGTTTTGGATGGTTTCAAAGTCCGAAATTTATTAGTATCGAATGCACAATTTAATCGAATACCCCTTCATTAGTGGTGGGTCTTATGATTTGTTGATAAACTGTATTGGTATTATAGAATATCATTTTAAATTGAATACATAATATCGTATATTTGGTAATTATTAAATTGTTTGAAGCGCTGTGTAAAGTAGGGACTCTCAAATCTTCAATAATAAATACTAAATATATATAGACGCGAAGAGCTTTATTGTTAGAACAATTGGATTCGTGAAGGTAACCTCCCCTCCAGCCGTAAACCTGAATGGTGTAGGCGATAATGAAACAAACAATGCCACCCTGTATAACGCCAACTTATTTCAGTTGATCATTAGATGAAACTTTGTAGACGTCTAGAAAATTTGGTCTCAGCAGTTTGAGCCAATCCCCGGTCTTTGTTTAATTATGTATTTTAGCGCGGTTAAGTCTTTTATACTTTTAACCCTTGAGGGCTTCACAAATCTTCGAGGTGTCAAGTTTTGAGACATTCAATATTAATACAGTGTAGTTAATATATTTTAGGCCACATAATGTATTTTCGTATTGAATGAAAGAAATCTTTGAGAATGTATCATAGGTGGGAGATTGGCCAAACGTATCTGGTTTTAGGGTCGTTTCAATGTTAGTAAACTAATCCACATTAGATCGGCAAACATTCTGTACTGCACAGATTGCACTATAGCTAATATTTACATCTGAATTCATTGATAAATGTTTGTAAGACGTTTGATATAAGTAGTTTGTCCCCTAGAAGATCTGCTCTTAATTCTATTTAGGTGTATATTTTCTATACTAGCTGCTGCCTGCGGCTACGCCCTCGTGAACCCTAATTCTTTTTCTAAAATAAAAGTAGCCTAAATTGCTCGTTATTACATCAGCTACCTACCAGTGAAAGTGCCGTCAAAATCGGTCCAGCCGTTTTTTTTATTAGCCGGAACAAACAGACAGAAGGACCACAAAAAATTTAAAAATTGTTTTTTTTTTTTTATAAATAGGTAGGTACTGTACGAGTATATACATTCATACGCATTTAGTAAAAAGCTGTTATTTTGTCATTACAAACAGACGCTTCAACTTTATTTATTTGTATGTATAGAAGATAGTGCATGGTACCTTTGTGTCCTTTCCTTGATCGACAATACAACTTAAAAGTAAAACTGATCGGTCGATAAAATTGCAATGTGCAATCTAAAAATACGCACAACATGCGCACACGGCTACAATATACTGTCTTTAGTATTTATACACCTTTCCTATACAATTCTATAACTCGTGTAGAAAGTCAAGCAGTCAGCCTGATAAGTTTAACACTACAACATTGTCCTTTGAATTTGACAGTAGGTTTTTTCGACGGACAACTTGACAGGTGCCTCCTAGTGGTTGATGTTTATCTCGACCAACCTTCCTACTCACCCCACTTCCCGCGTCCGTAATGAGCCTTTAAAACTCCTAAACATTTGTTAATATCCCTACCGATGGCTTTTTAATGTAGGTCCTGCGATTGTTAAATTTATTTTTTTGCTGATTTCGTGTTTTGTATGTTGTAAATCAGCGGCAGGTGCGTCAGTTGCTGTTGCTATGTTGGCGATTAATAAAAATATTTCTGTTGTTATCTTTTACTGATCAGTAGAGAAAGTAGAGTATTTAATTTTTAGTCAAATTCGAGGTAAAATGTCATTCAAATCAAGATTATTACATTAATGAATTAGTCTGAAGAATTACAGCTAGTCCGGGGTTCATGATGATGCAAACTAAAGCGTAAAAAAATCTTAACATCAGTTTTATGCAATTTTTCTAAGTTAAACAACTAAATAACACGTGGGCCCAGTGCGGGTTGGTTGATCGTTTGTAAGTAATAGTAGTAGTAGTTGCCAAACAGAAGGCCAATTCTCGTACTTATAAAACGTTCACATTCAAGTCGCAATATGTCACAACTTGTCAAAAATTTTGGTAAATTGATTGTATTTTTGACAGATTGCGAATGACATGCGAATGTTTTAAAAAATGACGGGAATTGCCCCTCTGGGCAACGTCCTATTGGATGAGAAGTGATTACCGCCATCCATACTAATATTATGTGCTAAGCTTTAGATTAAAATCCCTCGAGTTGGGAGTCCATATTTGCTGTACTTATTTTTTTACAGAGATCACATTATTAGAAGCCTCCACGTAAAATTTTAAGTTGCGGAGATAAATAGTTTACGAGAAAAAAATAAAACAAAATCGTAGAAATTTAGAAATATTTAGTCACTTTTAACATTTTGTCTCGATATTGAACTTCTCGTTTTACGTAAGGTCAACGCAGTAAAATGTTGTACTTTATGAAATAAATACGTATATTTAGTGATTTAGATATTTTTACGCATATTTCATAATATTACCTATATTTCGCTGATTTAAATTAGTGCTATTAAATTAATACTTATAATAATTTACCGACATGTGAAACCAAACGTAAAACGACGCCATTTTGTATTGTCACTAATACTTCACATAATCTGTCACTCTGCAGTCAAGCTTGAGCTTGAGACTTGGGGCACCCCGACTCGGGCAGGTTAGGTTCGAAGGGGTGGCGGAGTCTTTGTTCGCTCGCTTCGCTGGCTCACTAGACCCCGCCATCCCCTTCTGAACCTAACCTGTCCGAGCCGGGATACCCCAAGTCCCGATACATCTCGTCTTAGTAAAAAGGCAATGAGAACTTAGGCTGCAAGAGCGAGCGAAGCGAGCTCGGGACTTGGGGCACCCAGACACGGACAGGTTAGGTTAGAAGGGGATGGCGGGGTATTTAGACCCCGCCATCCTCTTCGAGGCTATTTTTTTTAAAACCACTCAGAAATAGGAGCCCCGTCGAGCGGGGCTCCGTAGACTATACCTTACTATGCGTTTTCTAAACTTCCCCCATGACGAGGGGGGTCTCCTACCTCCCTCCACAAATATTTATACGTATGTACCCTTTTATTATCGTTTTTCCGAAAATTCGAAAGTTAGGTTAGAATATTAAAAAAATCATATCTCAAAAAGGGGGGGGCTCCGCAACTTTTCCTTCAAAGAGGGTTCTGTACCTCCCCCCACCCCCACCCCTTAAATCGAGGGATGATAAACTAAAGTCGTACCAATATTATTATTATATTAACACATGAAGCAAAAACTTTGTACCCCTTTTTACGAAAATTACGCGGACGGAGGAGTATGAAATTTGGCACAGTTAAAGTTTATATGGAGAAGGAGTGCAGAAAGCTAATATTTTTATATAATATACATTAGAAATAAATTAAATAAATAAAAAAACATTACACACACTACCATGCGTTTGACACAAGATTGCTTCCATTAGAATCATGACATGGCAGCATGGAATTAGTATGTACTATACAACTTAAAATTTAAATGAATTATGGTCGAATTTCGACCTCTGGGCGAACACTAGTAAATACAATTATGTAACTCAATATGTCTGTATCTCCTTTTCACGCCTTAAGGACTAAACGGATTTCGATGAAATTACCACACAGGTTAGCCTTAACAGTGATAGCCTAGTGTGGTGTACCATCGGACTGCCAAGTCATAGGTCTCGATTTCGAACCCAAGACACGCACCTCTCTTCTCTCGTAAAGGGTGGGCGTTTTTGGGGGACTGTTTTAAGTAATTTTGACGTTCGAAAAGTGCTGATTCTCAGCCTAGTTTGAATAAACTAATGACTTTTGTTTTTTTTGTATTTTCTGTTTCACTTTCATATCATTCAGGAAGCACTTCTTTTCTGTCATCATTATCAAAACAAAAACATGCTTCGCCTTCACAAGCCTTAAATTTGAACAAATTAAGATCATTACACTACTCATATTTACGTTTCTTTTCATTACAAATAATTACGGACAGAGTAAGGTGTAAGCAATTATTGTCTGTTTTCCGAATGTTTATAAAAAAGTAAATAAAAAAATAATAAGCGACCACCCAACGGTTCTATAATGACCTATTCAGTGAGTTCCGATCACTCATACATCAATTGTTCTCGTATACTAATTTAAACATGTTCAGTTTGTTTGTACACTGTGCGCGCGTGCCCTTAGGTAATTGACCTGTCGATCAAGAAATTTATTGCCACCCAAATCTTATATCCTCGACCTTATTATCATTGTTTTAAGACCCAAATTGGAATCCAATTTCGTTATCGACGACCAATATAATTTTGTTTAGAAATTAATTTCTGGTCAAAATTGTTGCAGTTTTTATCTAAGATCGCATTTCAATATCCTAATGTTCTAGGAAATAAGGTTCAGATTCGTATACTTTTTTATATAGAGCACAATAATAACTTTTTCCAGGAACAATTTCCCGGGACATAATGATAAGTTCAGAAGGCATTACAACTAGTAATTTTGTATAATTCGGTGCTTGTTTTAGTGAAAAAAAGTAACGCCTTTAATTATTAACAATTCTTGTAATTACGTCAGTTAACGCACGTTAACTTTCAATTATAACAATTTGGGCGCCCTTTGTACTGTAGCCGAATATTTTTAGGGGTACGCGGGTAGACACGGAAGCCTTTGCAATCCGAAGACTTTTATTAAAGCCGAGACTCACCGTTTTAAAGGATTAATTAGTTGGTGTAACTAAATTATAGCTAACAAAACAAGGAAACAGGAACGTAACGTAATTATTTAAGAAATATTGTTTGAAATCTTTGTTCACAGTTGCAGAATAAAATACATAAATGAGAGGCAGAGGTGTACACCAGAGGAGTACACCCAAATTTCGCTAGTTATGTTTAAGTCCCATTGTAATAGAGGGCGAGCCTATTGCCATCAACCGGGCACAAATCCAAACTCCGGCTGCTACTGAGAAATTTCAGATGGAAAAACCCAATAACACTTTACCCGACCTGGGACCCAGAACCCGGATATCATGCTCAGCTAGCGCTTGTGACCACTACGCTTGTCCCACTACTGGGACACAGGCCTCCTCTCTGTGAGAGGGAGTGGGCAGAGTGCGAGCTGGTAGATGTCACATGTCTTCGAATTTTTGGTTCTAGGACATGCCAGTTTCCTCACGATGTTTTCCTCCACCGTTTTGAGAGCAGTGGTGATGAAATAATTTACACAAAGTAAAGCGCCTGTCTAGGTTTGAACCTACGGCGTACAACACGTGAGTCGCGGCCGACCACTGAGCCACCACTGCTAGTAGAATCTCAAATACAGGTTGAAGAATATTCTAGCTCAAATCTTGGTAAATGACACGCAAATCATACGGAGCCCATATTCTCCTACGTAATTGTTTCGACAATTAAACTTAACATCAGTACATCTCCACAAACCTGGAATTACAAACGATGCGATACCTTTAATAGTTGGGGATGGTTATCACAAATCATGCTTAATAACATATTATGTAAGTAAAACAAATTTATTCCGATTATTCTTCGAACTTAATGTTGAGGGCAACGGATACTGGGGTACGCATGCATGAGAGATATGCAAATACATCTTTGGATTGTTTTAATTAGGTACACATGGTATTTATTAGGAATGATTATGAACTTGTGTTACAACATTCATATCCACACAAAATGTCTACAAAACTTTTGTAACTTTCGTTTAACATGAGTCCATTACTGTCACCCAAAGGGCAATGTAGAGGGCTATGCTTGGAGTTTCCCTACGTGGTAGAAATGAAGAGATCCGTAGGAGAACCATGGTAACGGACATAGCCCGAAGAATTGCCAAACTTAAGAGGCAGTAGGCTGGGCATATTGCTCGCAGAACAGATGACCAATGGGGCCAAAAGGTTCTGGGGTGCACTCCGAAGACATAGCGTTGGAAGGCCTCCCACAAGGTGTACCGATCACCTTGTGAAGGCCCCAGGAATCCGCTGGATGCGGGAAGCACAGAACCGGTCAAAGTGGCAGTGCTTGGGGGAGGCGTATGTCCAGTTGTGAACGTCTTTAGGCTATGATGATGATGACTGTCAAACTGCAGGGCAAAGGCCTCTTCTCATACAGAAAAGGCACGAGTATTGATCACCACGCTCGCTCAAGACGGGTTGACGATTTGACTTATATTAACTACTGCTGGTTTCACCCGCATAAGTCTCGATTCCGTGGGAATATCGGGATAAAAAGTATCCTATGTCCTAACCCAGGCTATGGTCTACCCACGTGCCAAATTTCATCAAAATCCGTTCAGCCGTTTTAGCGTTAAAGCGTAACAAACAAATGAACTCACTTTTGCAATCATAATATTAGTTAGGATAAGTCATTGCGTAATACATGATCAATCAGAATCTGAATCGTTTTGAAACAGCTTGCTAATCCATTGCTTCATAAGTTCGAAAAAAATCTGCTCAACAACGTAAATAACGCAATGAATGTTGTTGAACTGTCGAAATGAAATAGATTAGTCGTAATCGTTTACGGAAATATGTTACGAAATTAGATAGCTGGTTGGTTTCACTACATTTTTCTTCCCCGATGTCAGTAATGTCCAAGATAAACTTAGAAAGTACAAAGTAAAATACTTATTCATCATCACTTCTCTGTATTTTGTGTAAAAGCTTCATGTTATGGAACAAAAGTTAGTAAATCACTACATCAAACAAAATATTATTTATTTACAATGAAACAGAGATATCACACGTATCTACAAGTGACATAACCCCAAGACTGATAGAACACGATCTCCACAAAACTATGAAATGCAACAAAACAAAGAATTTTTCCAAGTCCCATAAAAGGTACAGATAATATCAACTTCGGACACACTTGAAGTTATTAAGTATCCCTTCAGGAAGTAATTTAGTTTCATTACTCATACAGGCTGTGCCATATTTGGTCCAAGTAAAAATAAGAGCCAAGTTCAGTAATACCTGGTTACTCAATTTCGCGTGGTACATTTCAAGGATCCACAGTGGTAGCCCGCGAGATTCAAATTTTCTTACGTTTTTTTGCAATTTGCAGGTCAGTTTCAGGTTGTATCTTGATCAAAACATGATTCGCGACCGTAAAAAATATGTATTTACAAAATTAGAATCATTAATACATCTCTCCAAGATACGTTTGTTCCATTGAATGAGTTTTTCATGAAAGTAACTTACGTAATTAAGTGTTTTTGCAAGCGGGTTCTTCTTTTTTTTTATAATTTTTACTTTATTTCAAGGTTTTTAGTTTTTTTATTTTATTTTAAATATTTGGAATTGACTCATTACTAGCATTTATTTCATACCAATATTGTTGTATTTTTTGTTTTTTAACTTCCCCTCTCTTTTTATTGTATTTGCAGATTCAATATATAAATATTACATAGCTTTTGTCACTCCCACAAAATTAACCTCATATGTTAATCCATCAAGCCGTTTAGGCTACAGAGTGTGCGTACAGACATACATACATACTCTCGAAAAACATTTCCCTCCTTCTGGGACAGTCGGGTAATTAAAACAAATGAAAATCCGTAACGTCAAAATGATTGTTTTCTTATGTATTTTCTAACAGACAGGTTATATACTTATGAGTTATGAAACGAAAGTACTTAATTTACATAACTAGTCAACAATAACAATGATATTTACTAAATATATAGCCGGTGCTTAAAACCTAAATACTTATTTTATAGGGAGGTAAAAAATTACGACAACATGTCTGAGTCGCTATGTCAATAATGATCGTACTGTTATGACCGGTTTGTGCCTGGTTTTCCTTATTGCAGGTGTCTAGGAAACTGATGTTTTATCTACCTATTCTAAATACTTCATCTTTTAGTATAGGCTAGCTAAATATTATCTTAAATCGTTTAAGTCTGTTTAATCAATGGTGAATTCAATTCACCATTGACATTTTAATTGATTAAGCAAAAATTAAATGTGCGCACACACACGTGAGCATGCAAGAATGACGGAAATCCAGTGTAGGCTGACCTTTAAAAACATCGAATAAAAATAAAAATGCCAGCAGTCGCCAAAGCCCGTTGCAGATATAAATCATGATCCTTCCTCCACCCTATTGCTAGCACGGCATCCAACCACCGACCTCAAGGATCGAGGATTAACCATTCATTTATTCATAGTGTACCAGAGATTAACATAATTATGTTAATGCCTTCATTTGTTTTTCACTTTTTCCGAACTGGCAAACAACAAAAACAAATGAAAATCATCACGAAGGCAGAGAAATACTTAATTTGCTAGAGATTTGTGGTCATAAAATGTTAAATATGAAAGAAATACCCGAATTATTCGTTTACAAGGCAGCTTAAGACGTAGATATATGCCAGTGACCTTGATTGGTTAGCTTGCGTGTTCTGTACTGAGCTCACGCAACGCGTCGTATGTCCAGCCAGTAATAGGACTCGCCCATCAAGGAGCGCTGTCCCAAATTAGACGCATTTACTAATTTATTATACATAAAACAAAAGATATTTTAATAAAACACGTATAATAATAAAATTATATTATACGCTTGCGTGATTTCCAGTTTTTTTATCCGCGTTAGACATAACTTTACAAATTTATGTCACTATGTAATATAAACATTATCTAAAATATTCCTATATTAAATTATTAAGAAAATACTCTAATTTAACATATATTTTTTCCTAATCATTAGTGACTCGTTTATAAAATCATTAAAAGTCGGTTATCGTCGCCTTAATATTACGATCCAAATACATTTTCTTTAACGCCAATTGAAGGTGAACTACAGTTCCTTTCCAAATTTCAATTGATTCTAGAGATGTAGTCGAACGATAGAGGCTTCGTATCCTGGGTTCAATTTATGTTCGTAAAAAAGAGTCTACACTGATTTCAAAGTCAAAGGTAGGGTAAACCTAAAACCGATATCCACACATCTAGAAGCTTCCAAAACCAGGAAGAATATCCACTGATTAGAGATACTCAGTAGCTTCCTTAACCGCCGCTCAAAACAGATATTTACAACCGCCAAGAATATAACGTCGGCCGTAATAACAGTAGACTGAAAATATTTGCACGTAAATTACAAGCAAGCCCGCAGTTTACTTATTGGCATACATATACGACCTATCAACTACAGCGGAACGGTCGGTAACTCGGCTGTACGACCGGTATGACCATGGCATTGTTTCCTGGACGCTGGTACACTGTGACTGCAGGCCGATTGCATCATATAACTACTACTAGGATGCAAACGTTAATCAAAATGGCGGTATACGGCCGATGAAGTCAAAAAATCGATGAGGTCTACAAGGTTTCTAATATCACGTTCACAATCAAAGGGTTTCAAATAGACACACTCATCTTTATCGAGTTGCTTGCAGCATTTCTGCTATCTTACTTGGTGTTTTGTCTCGTCTGATCTTTCCAACATAAGTTATTCTCGTATACAGTAATGTGTTGTCGTATCCATCACGAAGAACAAGAAGTAAAGCGTTGTTCAAAAGTTGGCATTCGAAATCTTGATTCGTTTCGGACGTAAACATCAAGTATTAACGAACGCGAAACGTAACGTAAACGACGTACGCTTTGATTCAACCCGCCCTCTAGTATTGTTCTAGTTTTTCAAAGCTACACGTGTTTCAAACCGATTTACACACGTAGTTTATAGTACGGTAACAATGTAAATGTATTTTGTAAATACAGATAAGGTTACTACAGTTGCCATGCGTCATTACTTTAATAGTGTTTCACGCCTAATACTACTCTTCCTAGACAATTAAAAACGATAGGAAACTGATCATACAAAGAAACACCAGAAATCAATAACGTTTTATATGAAAAATCCCGACTTTAAAAAATAAAATTTCAATAATATTCCGATTGAAGCTCGCATGGATATTACTGAATAATACAACGAGATTACCGCACTGTTCGAACATAATCTAAATTATACCGCACACGAGCACAAGAAAAATTATAAAAACAAAGCTGAACGAGATCAAGCGAGTTCAGTTGTCAAAACCTCTGTGCTTCACTGAACAGCTGTTTATAGATTGCCTAGATATCGGCTTACCAGATTTATTGCCAAGCTAAATCTTACATATTAATGGATCCGAGTGTACGTTTCCGTGCAGACGTAAAAACAGTTCTATTTCTTTAACAATAGACACGCAAGAATGTTTACAATGTTTTTACTACAGGCTACGGCATTTGTAAATAAATATATCGTACTGGCCCGTGGTAATGGGGATACATTTTTATCTGTGTGTTAGTTCATCGAGTGGGGGTACTAAAATAGCGCGTACATAATCGAGCCATCAGTGAACCCCTCTCACGACGCATGTCTGAGGATCAAAGTAGATGAGGAAAGTATAGATAGGAATGTATGTAATGACCCTTAATGAACAAGGGTTCCGGTAAGTCCTGTTCGTGTTGCGTACTTGATGACTAAATACACTAAATAAGTAAGTTTATCAGATATTCGAGTATTTCACAACCCAAATACATCAATCAAACTAGGGTCACGTACTTCCGAACAAGTACTTAAACCTTTTTGTATGCTCAAGTCGGTAACGTAAATAAATAACGATTAACCTCCCCATTTAACTAGTGAAAGCCTCAATTATTTCAACAAAAAAACTTAGCCCACTGAACAATTCAAAAGCTCTCCCAGAAAACAACTCATACACATCATTTTCATAACAAAAACACGCAATAATACTTAGGGAACCGTTAAAAGTACGTTGGCCAAAGATGTATGGAATTTATTCACCCCTTGAAAGCAGATCGCATTTCCATTCACACACGACAAAGTGAACAAGGGGAAAATTGTACTTGAAGTAAATTGTAATAGGGCTGGCAGCGTATGATTTTATGGTGCAATAAATTGTCAAATAAACGTCGTATGGAGGAATACAATCAACCATCGATATGGTGAGCATAATAAGTGTTTTGCCAATTTGTTTGAAAAATTTATAAGCAATACGCAAGCCCCTTTCTCGTTTAGGGAAAATAAATTACATATACTTAAATGGTTTCAGAATTAAACCAAGTAGAACCAATTTCTAACACAAGCAAGTGTCAGTAAGACCCAATAGTGCCCAACCAATACCTATATCAAGGCTGACAAAGGCCGATCAACAATGATAATAAACAAACTATATCGACATAATATTGTAATTTCTCCATAACCACGACGTAATTCTCCCATCAACAATCAATGGAAACAGGAATTAAACAGTAGCACAGATAATTACAGATGGGACACTCCGCAAAATCATTTAATAAAACCGGCCAAGTGCGTGTCGGACCACGCACAATGAAGGGTTCCGTAGTTGGGATAAATTTATCCCAAGAACAAACTTAACATTGTAGTTGAAAAACATGTTCTCATGAGTCTTAACAAAAAAAATCAGTTAAAAGCTTAATATTTCGCAAACGGATCCCTGAATCCAAAAATGGTTTCGACAAACTCACAATATTTTTGAAAGACCTTTCTAACGATACCCCACAACATGGGGTAGATGAGGAAAAAAAGAACATCCCCAGTTTATCTCGATTTTGTTTTGTAGGGCTAAGGACTAAAAATGTTTTTTAGTCCGTCTTTGAGATTATAAAAAAATATTGGACACTGTATTTTTCTTTTTTTACGTAATCTAAAGATTACGGCGATACATTGAGGTAAACTGTGCCATGACGTCACGAGTATGTAGATTTTATACATACTAGTGACGTAGCGGCCCCCACACTCCAACCTAAAATACGTTTTATCTAAGTATTTTTTAATTAATATGATAAAGCAAAAAATACGTGTCTAATATTTTTTTATTAACTGACTGACGGACTAATTCGAATTTCTTTTTTTTTTTCCCAGTCATCATCCCTATTAAGGTCGCACAGCGCTAATTACCATCAGTTATATTCACCTAGAAGTTGCCTCTGTTTCTATCGCGTAACTCTTATATCTTCTGACTACGTTACGCCCACTGAATTCGAAAAGTCGAGCCCACCGCGTACCTAGTTGTAGCGTCATACCTAAAATGCGGAGTGACCCATCTGAATTAATCTGTGACAGTAGGCGATGACGCGAGGAATTCTTGGAAGGCGGGTGAGCTTCGAGCAATAAGCTTTTATATCATCAATGTATACATTATTCATTACCATGTCAAAGAAAAATAAGGTACGATAGTGCTGACAATGATGTTTTACAAATACTTAATGATGACATAATGTTTCGTGTTGCCAGGCGGTTATTGGAAGGTTTGTAACGGGAATACAGTCACGTTATTTCGCTGTGGAGTCCTGGAAATCAGTCTAAATGGATTCATATGACAGTATAAGCAGAAAAAAGGAATACGATAGAAACATTACACAGACTTAAGGCTTGTGCAGACCAGCGCGACTTGTCGCGCGACGCGACACCAGTTATTGTTATACTGTGAAGTTTTCTTAGAAATTGTATTGTTCGTGTCGAGTCGCGCGACAAGTCGCGCTGGTCTGCACAAGCGTTTAATGTAACATTAAAGAACCGCAAAACAAACTAGAATTTTAGTACGGCATACAGCCGCCATATTGGCTAAAATTTCGCACACAAACTTTACAATATCGTTCAAGAACCGTTAGTGCTACCCCTAAGTGACAGTTCGGAAGGGAAACAATGCATCTGATACGTATCTGCGCCCCACCCTATGATGCCGCAGCTAGCTTCAGTGCGGATAACCGCGGCTGGACAATATGGTACTGCTAGAAATATCTTACAGATTCACGAACTGATTTTTAGTATATGATTGAGTCAGTTTCTCGATCTGTTTCTAGTTGAGTTAGTTTCTCTCTCTGTTTCTAGAAGTCCAACTGTTAACGGATAAGTTAACAAACAAGTTGCAATGTTCATATATGTAAAAAGTTTAGTTAAGAAAGCAAGATTTCCATACAGATAAAGTTCAAAAGCTATCAATTTGTAAACAACCGATAGACAGGTCAATGAAAAAGAAGCCAAAAACAAGCAGAAAGACAGTCAAAAGCCCTCAAAGCATCAAACCCTTCAAGACAACGCTTGCTTTTAATACGATTTTTACAAAAAAAATCCGCGGCGCACAACCAAAAAAAACTCTAAACTCGTTAACCCACTTGCTGAAAAAACTGAACATTGCACCCTCAATAGAACAGCCCTTATGAATTGGCACGTCCACAAAGGAGGACGTGCGGCGGTGTCAGTTCGAGGCTATTAGCCACCTAGCCACATAGCCGAGTAGCCGTTATTCGCGACACAGCTAGGTACGGCACGGCCGCATAGGGTGACTTAAGATAAAATCTGCTGCATTGTTTGACTTTTTAGCTAGATTGCAGTGACGACGAAGGGTGAGTGCATTTGTTTGGAGCGTTTCCATTCAATTTCTATAATTCATAATTTTTTAATCGATGTTAGCTACCTAGATAGAATGCGTGAGGTGCGGTTGAGGTCGCATAAAAGTCACCTTTTGCCAAAGTACGTGCGAAATAACAAGTCTATTAGAAATCCACCCACTATTACGTCAAATACTTAGTAACGAAATAATTGTAAATGAATTTATGTAAGAGAATATAAACTACGCACACCTACGACTGAAGAAGATTCATTCATTATTCAAGCCCCACCCAAACCTGACGAAAATAGACGAGAAAACATAAATTACAATATCGATTACACCAAACACAACGTTAGTGAAGTCAACAGCACCTCAAGAAAATAACCACAAACAACTTGATTAGGGTGTTCGCAATGGGAAACCCACCATAAGTTCTCTGTAACCCCACTACGCGCCACTGTGCCCCACGGTGGTAATCCATCATGCACCACAAAGGGCAGTTCTGCGAAAGGCTAAATTTGCAGCCCCGCCTGATTTATGAGATTTACGGCATGCTGAGATAACGGTCCCAGATACCATAGGACTATTATTACTCAGAAAAAGGGCAATAATGCCAATTAGTTTTATGGAACTTACGTGAAGGTATTTTGTAACTGTGGTTGGTTAGGGCTTATCAGATTATGAAGTGTTACATGTTTTATAGAGTAGAATAGGAGTGGATGAAGGGTCTATAGGTGCATTTGACTATTAGTTATCTATATATAAAGTCAACCTTAGTCTCGCAAATGTTCTAATCGCAAGGGACAAATAAAATTAAAACTGTATTTATCCGTTGAGATCAAATTTCTCTAAACAGTTATTCCATAGGGAGTCGATTTAAAATCACACCTGAAACCCTAATTAGCTTATTAACTACAACATTAACTAGTTCAATGAAAAGCCAGTAAAAAAGAACATGAATAGAGTTACCATAGTAACAAGTTGTCAGATAATCCCATAGACATGTTGGTAACTTTATCCCTCATTTAACTATTCATAGTTTAGATTGGCTTATCTCTAGCGGAAATTAACACCCAGACTGTGATTTTAGCATGTGTCCCCATATTATGTTTCCCACGGTTCTTTACATGTCTATTCACTATTTTAGTTTATTGTTTAGAAACGAAAATAAAACATAGAATGATTAAAAAAATGGCGACTTCAAAATTTTGCCCAAATTCACATATCGCAGTTGGCATCGATCATGTTTCTAAAAATGTATGACTCAACAACATACACATGATGTTTGTTTGTTTGTAAACTAATTTACTGAAGAGGAATGGCCTTACAGATTTGTTTAATATTTATAATATATATATATTTATTTATTTTATAACAATTATTACCAGGTTTGAGGTGGCGCGGGAATAGAGTTCCTGGTAGGACAAGGGGGATGCCTTTGCCCCGGAGTAGGACAGCACAGTATAGGGTAAACAAAAATATGAAGAAGAAAAAATCCTAACCTAACTTTCGTTTCACAATCAATACTATGAGAAAATATTTCCGGAATGAGTACAGCATGTATTTAGAACCCAAACAAACGATTGCATTATCCTAACTAATATTTGAAATGCGAAAGTGAGTTTGTTACACTTTCACGCTAAAACGGCCGAACGAATTTCGGTGAAATTTGGCACATGGGTAGACCATGATCTGGGCTAGGACATTGGATACTTTGTATTCCGATAAAACCGACATCAAAAGCTAGTTTTCTATAAATGCCACAGAAATAAAAACACAATTATTAGCTTATTATCTATCCCAAGCGCCTGATGACAACCAAGTTTTAGACACAAACACAGTTGGAGTCTCGGATGGACGAACTAATAACAGGTTTTTTAAAACATCATCGTATAATACGCATCAAATTACAGACTACACACTCTACTGGGTACACTATTTAGTTGAAATTAGTTGAGGAAAAGGGTTAGAATGTGTAGAAGAAACATGAATAAAAATATTATGATCATTATGAATTATATACCAAGAAAACAGCTACTGTAGTAAGGGGCAGCCTTTCCGAAGCCACCACCGAAAGTCGTGAAATGCGAAAGCCCGTCACAGACGTAGCTATAATATATATTAATAAACTGTGATATATATTATATTATAGTATAGCAAGCCACCAGACACGGTAGCTACACAATAATATATATTTTTGCCCTCATTTGGTCTGCGGTTTAGCATACCATAATATATTACTAATATGTCTCGCTATATCTATCCACATATTTTGGTGACGTAATAGAAATATACGTATATATCCGCCGTCCGCCGGCCGCTCCGTCTGAGGTCGCTTGAAGATTACTATGGAAAATATATCGTAATATACCCAGCTATGATTTATATTAATATATATTATAGATACGTCTGTGATGGGCTTAAAGAACGTCGAGAGAATAAATTCGCTCCATGTTACTAAGGCTCTAGACAGACGGAAAGGTGATCATACACGGTTGAAAATATTATGCTTCCTAATAAACTCGATAAAGGAGAAGTTTCTTTTACCATTTTTGCAAACCGCAAATTTGCAGTTGAAATGCAGTCCGTGTACCCAGAGCCTAACAGAGTAACAATAAACTGCGATATCCAATCAGTCTGCAAAAATGATAAAAGAAACTTCTCCTGTAGCGAGTGTAATATATTGGGAAGCATAATATTTTCCACAGTGTGTGTTCACGGCCTGTTATGATCAGGTAGCAGTCAATCAGTTTGTTAAATGAAAGTAAGTTTCTAATTGTTTGCAAGTATATATTCTAAATATCAATCTATTAGAAATTGTAACAGCGAATCAATTTTCACCCCTCCCCCTTATGACCTAGGCCAAATATTTTTTGATATTCGGGTAGCTCATGATCTAAAGAGGTGCCATAAAGAACGCGTAATATCTTTATAAATTATAGCGTATGTTACTCACTGATAATATAGCATTCTACTGGTTAAAGAAATTTTAAATCGTTCAGTAGTTTTTGAGTTTACTATTACAAACAAACATACAAAATATCAAATCTTTTCTGTTTATAAAATTAGTTTAGAAAAATCTCGACTAATTAAAAAGTTATGCAAAAATCCACGAAATTTCGGTGGTATTTTGGTACTTGTACAACCAATTAGAAAACCAGAAAAGACAGGAGCAATAAACTCTTTGAAAGTGCGTGACAGGTCAGCCGACCAAACAATAATATGGATAGGAACGCAAAACTTTTAACAAACGATAAAAATCGCAGATCTATTAATAAAACTAGACGCATAGCAACAGTGTCGCAAAAAAAACTGTCGATACGACAGTAATGTATGTTTTAAACTCACATGTTATCACAGGAAGTTTATCGGCCAGTGAACTCGATGAATCTGAAACAACCAAATGGAATATTACTGATCGATTACGGATAGTTTCTGTTGCTTATCTGGTTGGCAACCGTGTGGACATAATACGGATGTTTTGGTTTTAAGAGATTATAAAGAATAATGGAAGATACAACACTATATGCTTGCTTCAAGGCATGGCAACTAAGCTCAGCAATTTATTATAGGGACTGGGAGCGGTCGTCGCTCCAGAAGTCCAGTTCCATCATTCATCATCATCAGTTCAAACGGTAACATATCGTGGAAAAGAATGGTTCAACTGTAAATTAAAGTACTTAACGCATTCAAGGACACTGAACAAGACACAATAGAAGTTTTATTGGTATAACGCTTAAGGGTAAGCTAGTTGGTCATTCTTCTATACAAACGTAGTATGGTAATTAATCGTCTGTTTGACGGTGTACGTTCAAAACTAAAAATTATATCAATTTGTCTGGTCATTATCTAGCACTGTATGGACGCAGAATTGGAAAAAGAAATTGGTTTGGAAGTTATGAGCGTCGAAACTTCTATATTTCAAAACTAATTCTTCTTTTTAACTTAGTACTTAGTCGATTTTGAGTAAATCCATCATCCAGTAGTTTTCCATAATATCTATACACCCAAAGGTCTGTTCATGAAATTTTACGCGCTCTTTTTCGTTAAAAAACATCGTCTATTTCACTAAATATATCAATCAATCTGCCTAGCCTTTTCCCAATTATATTGGGGTCGGCTTCCAGTCTAACCGGATGCAGCTGAATACCGTATTTTACATGGAGCGAATGCTTATCTGACTTGCACAACACAGTAACTGGGTAATACGATACCCTTTGGTAAGACTGGTTGTCAGACTTTCGGACTTCTGAAGTTCTGAAAATCCGTAACGACTGTAAAAGATCCAAAATATCCTCCTAAATATATAAAACTTAATAAATAAATAATTAAACTAATTAGACCACCGATGAGTTCGAGCCGTCGACTAGTGCACCCTTAAGGGCGTTCAGTGTCCCTCAAAGTGTTAATAATAATATGATTGCTTTATGTAGTATCTTAGTACAGAAATGTTAAAAAAAATAGGTTTTAATAATCTTATTAAAACAATCATTCATGAAAACAATCATGGTAGTAAAACCGATAATAAATGTGATAAAATGTACCCTAATTTAATATTCAAATCACGTAATTAAAAACTCGGAATTCTGGTTTCGGAGACCGAAACCACGGGAAGATTCCCAGTTCAGGAATTTATTCCAAAAATTATTCATAACTATTCATAAAATGACAATTATTTATTATCTAACATTAAAATAATGCCTTGCCAGTTAATTTTAATCACTCATTATATTAATTGTAGAAAACATGTGAACGTAAAGGCTACAAAAACCATAATTTGATACTTTATTTGAATAACATTTTTAAGAATAATGATAATTTTATGTCGAGAATATTGCTAGAGTTCATTTTCTTGTGTAACTAAAGTTAATCACAGGAAATCATTACAAAACCAAATATGTAACTTTACGTCGAAAAAAAAAAGTGCCATTGCGAATCATGTACTTACGGACGAAGTTCGTCAAAAATAACAAATCATTCAAATTCCATTCGGTAACCGACCGATACGTTATCTTCACATAAGCCGTTCACACAGTTCCCTGCCGACATGATGGATGGAGGAAGTTTCCACGTATTTGAACACCACCCCAACCTGACCCCCGTAACTTAACCAAACCATAAACATTTGTATGTAAAATAATAGGTCAACTTACACCAGGAAGCTAATGACGAAATCAAATCTCAAGTGATGGGCAAACATCGAGTGTACAGCAACACCTACTATTACAATTTGTGACGAGGCATTACATGCAACATTCAACTCTAAATTAATTAATTAAAGTTCTAAATGCAATTAAGCCTTTTACAGAGTTGTTCCATTTCTGTTGTCATGTGTAGTTCGTAACGCAAGTTTCCGACAAGTGTGACATGGTTTTAAAGACTTAATTGGACTTGAGGATTTAAAGCTAATTAAAAATAAATAATTACTATGGAAATTATAAATGTAAGTAAGGGCTCATTAGCATAGCAATACAAACAAAAAATATGGCATCACTAATAGTGTAAAGTATGATAAAAGTTTATCTAATATCAAAAGAGTGTGACGACCTTTGTCGTTTTTTTTTCTAATGTGTGCACACAAATACATGCATGCGTCATTCTCATTACATTCGTTTATGTGCGCAGACTAGGTGTGCCCTCCTACGTCACAGACTTCTAATCTAATGATAAACAAATATTATTTGAGTACGTGTGTTGCATCATGTATCCTGTTTGTTGGATTCTAACATCAAATAAAAAACCAAGACAAAGCGCTGTCAACAGTGAAGTGAAGCCGGTTTCGTAAACAGGTGTGCATTTTGCGTGGTGTAGTGTCATTGTAAAAGGTTGTAAATGTGTGCGAGTCAGCGTGTATGTACAGATCGGTCTAGTTTTGGCTTACTTCACTGTTACTGTTCGCAGCGCTCTCAGTCTTGGTTTTTTTCTTTGGTTTGGGTTTTGTACTTTCCAAGTTCATCAAAAACATGCAAGATGAACAGTTCAGTACTGGTTTCTTTAAGAATCATTAAACCCGTTTATTTCAATCATAATCAAAAGGCGACTGAAATAATTTTGAATTAGTGATTTTTATTTATTGTGTCAGTAAACCAATCACATAAGCATACAGTGAGTCGAATAAATATAAAATACAAGGAGTGAAGTTCCTCCATTGACTATGGTGGAACCGTGGCGGCATCTACACCGCCACATGCGAACTACGCATCAAATAACTGACATCATACAAAATCGCAATTAGAGTTTACCGCGCGCGAACACCATACAAATAATTTCCCCGACATCAATCGTTTGGCAGTTTCCCGCCAGATACGACAACCGCCTGGTCTGAGGATCCTCCCTTTTCAACATAGGATGAGTGAACTTTACACCCTGTTCCTCATACCTCTAAAGAACTCTTGTTCCTCCCTTTTCAATAGTGGAACTCTCCCACCTCCATTTCTAAATGTGACTAAGACAATCAGTAGTACCAGAATACCCGCGAAATCTGGCGTTGTAGAATTACTTTTCAATTTTTCGAGATTTTTTCTTCATATTATTTATGGCACCTCTTTAGGTCATGAGCTATCCGAATTTCAAAAAATATTTGGCCTAGGTCTTCAGGGGGAGGCGTGAAAATTGATTCGCTGTTACAATGTATAGTAGATGAAAATTATTGGCTAGTTTCATTAGTTTACAAAACATACTTGAAAAACAAAACATACAATTAAAACATATTGATGAAGTTTAAATAAACCCATTTATTCGACTAACTGTACATAAGATTTGATACCTACTCAAGCTTTTATCGTTTAAATAAATTTCAATACCTATTCAAAAAATCTCCAACCCACTCAACCCTCAAATGCAACTGCGGTCACAAAATATCTAACCAAAGCTACCAATAGGTAAACAATTCAGTAAACAACATCGCATCGGCATCGATAATGCATCGTGATATAATTTCAGTAATGGCCGCGGGGAGGCGCTGGTGGTGCATAAACAACAATTTTGCAGCGGCAACCACCCACAGCTGCAATGCAGAATGCGGCGAGATTTTTAGCCGAATGCGGTCTTTTACGGTTACGTGGCTACCTTTCGTTTTGAAGGGTTAGTTAGATACGATATTTTTTTTGGGTGGATATTGGATTTGTTGGACGATTCGGAAATGAAATTAGTAGAAACAATTTTAACTTTTGATAAAGTGATTTATATCTGGTATTGTTTAAATTAATAAACTCTAGTTAGTTTGACTGGTATTTGTACGATTGGAAACACACATGTATGACTGGAATTTCGTGTACCTACAGTAAAATTTACATTTAAACAAAAATGTTGCAATGCAAATGCAAATAAAATGAAGGCATCGCGCAAACCTACCTAGGCACAATTTTTTTTTTTAAACGTTACTTAATAATAAAATAATCAACAAACCTTATCTATTCTACACTACACCCTAAATTCAAAGTTTCGTAATTAAAAACAACAAACAATGAAATAAAAAAAATATTTAAAAAAAGAACTCGCCAGGTTAAAAAACTAAGTTGCATGCAAAGTGTAATAACAGACAATCCCCGAAAACACCTAACGGCCGCGGTGGAGGCACGAACCGACACTTTATTTATAACGTAGAAAGTTGAATAATCTAATTTTCTACGCAAAGGCACCCCAGCAGTGCAGTGAACTTGCCTTCTCAGAAAACTAGACGAAAATTGTTTGGCAAAGCTCGCGTGGCTGAAATTAGCGTGAGAAAATTACGCCTAAAGTGGATTTGGATGGCGACTTGGCTAGACTTGAGTTAAAAAGAAAATATTTCGGGACTAGTTTATTTGTATTTCATTTTTCGTATGAAAATATAAATTGTAGAACGTTTATTGGTAATACAATAATGCTACGCAAGAATTTTTACTTAAAAGTAGAGAATACTCTCAATGAGCAACATGTATAAACAAATCACACTACATATATTGAATTAGTTCTTAAAACTATTTAAAGACATTCATAAACAGAAAACCCTATTATTAGAAATGATTTAAAAGCAAAACAATTTTTATAAACATAACTAAAGGCATCACAGAAATAGAATGGTTTCAAATAGTAACATCGCCTCCAGATATATCTGACAATAACTCTAAGACAAAACACAATAATTTACCTAATAAATATTTACTTAGGCAATATAGTACAATGTTTAGGTGCACCATGACAATAAACTACGGAGAAGATAAGGTACCATTAACGAAGGTCACTTTATGACGGTCGAGGTGCAGTTATTACCAAGTGGTTACAAAATTGCAAATGGCAGACTAAGTAGCAAACTAAAACATTTACGTGAAGGTCCAGACACTTCGTATTAATCTCAGTTTTATCTGTGGAAAAAAATCTCCATCATCGTAACGAAGTGCGTCCGTTTGAGTTTGAATGTTATTAGCATTTTAAAAGGGAAACGTTTTGTGGTGTCGAAATATTCACGTATTGACGCACGAAGTCAACATATGTTTTGCACGCCAATTTCCTTTCAGTGATCTGCGAAATAACGCGGATGATCCCAAATCACAACAATACATAAAATAACATAACATCACGACAGTATTCCCCGTAGGGCTAGGCAGAGGTGTAACTATAGTCCACCCACATTTCACCAGTTATGTTTAAGTCCATGTAATAGGGGGCGAGCCTATTGCCATCAACCGGGCACGAATCCAGACTCCGGGCTGCTACTGAGAAATTCCAGATGGAAAAAACCACAACACTTTGCCCGACCGGGATTCAAACCCAGGACCTCGTATACAGCAGCAGCGCTTGCGACCACTAAACCAACAAGGCAGACAAAGTAAATAAAATAATTAGCCCATTTTGCCCCACTGCAGGGCAAAGGCCTATTTCCTTTTCCCGTCAACTCGATATGAAACATGTCTAGAATAAATAAATGTAATATTATGTAGTCAGAGTCACTGTGATCAACGAATTACAATGATGAACCATTTTGTTGAACAATGAGCTTGCCTCACACCAGACTAGGCTATAAAAACATACCTTTTTTTTAAAATATCTATGGTTTATTGGTAACATGACAATAGTCAAAACAAGTGACTTAGCATATCAACATCGATTAAATTTTACTATAGGAAGACGCTCAAGGTTCAACTCAGTTTAAGACAGTAAATAGTTGCCGCCTCACACCTCGACAATTGAATGATCATTGATATTGTTCCCAAACAGTATATGATTACATTTCTATTGACAGTTTTATGTGCCTTGTTACACAGTGTACAAACAGCCTAAAGGTCAATCGTATGCAGTGGACCGGGATTGTGGGAACATGACTATGTATCGAGGCATCAATACATATGTCAGATGAACGTGTCAAACGGAATCATGTCAATGTCAAGTTCATCTTGCGTACAACGTTCGTTTTCATGCGAAACATTTAAATATTGTTTTGCATGGACTGGGTGGGATATTGTCTTTGTCGTGGCAATTTAGAGATGACGTCAAACCCCGGTCAGGCAATCACAATCCACCCACAGATATTACTCACTGCCTTTTATGGAGGGTTTTTTGAGAGTTCAGAATATTTACATATTTTGTGGTTTGAATTTTGAGCTGCAAAACAACATTGACTTGAGTACTAATAAAAGTTTCAGCAAATCACATAATATGTAAATTTTTAATTTGTCTGAAATCATACTTCCATAACAACAACGTTTACACACGCAAACCACTGTTTTTTTTTGTGTAGAAAACAGCTGACATTTTTTTAAATTACTAACCTCTTTCACGAGCAAAACCACACTCCATTTAGTAATACGCGTATTTAGTTTATTTACCTCCCTCAGCCCAAAGTCGAGTAGAACTGACACTGTCTGTTGCCCTTAGCATCGACCCGCCAACTTCAGACAAACCTGTTCATTTAGCAGATTTAAGAGATCAGAGGGCTCATACAATACGGCCGGTTTATCCTAAAGAGATTCAATGTGTATCTCTTTACTTTATCGTGATTACTCTTCCGCCGAAAGGAAGCTGATCATAAATTTTGGCCCCTCACTTTAGAATGCCAGGTCAATTCCGTTAATAAATGACAGCTTGTCCGCGGCTCTTGTAGTATTCATCGCTCGTCAAATGCTTGGGTCGTTAGAGACCTCATACACATCGCCAGTTCTGTGTGAACCACGGGAGTACGTGCCAGACATGTTTTACAATTAAAGATAAGTATCCAATTTAGAGGCTCAGTGTTTATTCTTTGGTAACGTTACAAGCTATTCTTTGAGCTGCTTATCAAGTTCATTACTCCTGGGTGAGACATGAAATTGTGAGCGATGTCGTCATAAGCAATCGAAACGATTGCGAATCTCGTCTCGTTTAAAGGAGAGCTTTTTACTTTAAGACTGATTCTGTGATGTAGGAAATCACTCGCAATTACGACGAAAAGACATTTGGCCGGTCTTTTGAAGTTTTTACGTGTCACGTTCGTTTACATATTTCGGCAGTCCAGGGAATTGAAGCGGCCAAATACTCGAATCTGCCAAATGAAATAGATTCAAAGAAAAGATGCTTTAGTCAAATCGTAATTCAGTTGAAGAAATTCACTGAATTGAATAATGCCTTGCGACATTCTCTTGATGAAATACTTTTATAGATTTACTGCGAGGACTCTCATTTTCATCCCGAAATTGGAAAATTTAATAAGCCCCGCCAGTTTGTGCAAGTTGTACCTATTACCGAACAATTACGAAGCCGAAGCTACAATTTGTCTGCCTAATCTATATTTATATCTCATTAAATTACTTTTAGTCGCTGTTCTAGATGTCATTATGCAAAAAAAGGAAATAATTTGAACGAAGCGAAGGTTTTGGCATGCCTACATTTTCCTGGATATCATCCAAGTAACAAACAAGTCCTTTACTTTACAACGTGCAGAATGTGGGAACTGTACAAACGATAACAATGAAATTGTAGCATCTGGACAAGCCTTAGCCCAGTTATCATCCCAAATAATAAAGCCAGACTCTCGGGGCGGGAGAGCGAAAATATGCTAACCGTGATAGACCACTCGTATTAAAATACTAATCCTGTAAAAGGCTGGCTTGTTACATAAAGATATCGACCGTACCAAAAGTCCTGTATCCATTTCCAAATTAGAAACAGTATAAATTTATTGGCTGTTACACAACGCCTCTGAGCCTCATAATTTTCCTTTTTTATTTTTAAGTCAATCACGCAAATGGTACTTACATGAAGCCCCCATACGTCATATATGGCAGTAACAACATTGAATAAGTCATGCATAGCGTTTATTACAGTTATGTGTCCGATGATATTTTTTTATCATGCTATTCCATGTTTGGGTAGGTTTTACAACACCTTATCCTATACCAGCCTTGCCTCCTATGCCTTGTTCTATGCGTTGGTCGTTAATAAGAGACTGTAAATTTGTTTCAATCATTCGTATACCACTTCTTTGGAATTGTTATTACTATCTGTATAGAAAGTCTACTGGGAGATGACAAGCATTCAATTCAATGTCGAAGAACTTGCAAAATAGTTAACTTTTCACAACAAAGCACAACCCAGACAAATTGAATTTCAGCGCGACAAAAACCTAGACAGCTTTTGTCTCCCAAGATTTGAGGAAGGCGCCTAGAGTTAGACCGTTAAAAATCATAAATCGTGATGAAGACCCGAGCGCTGCGAAGTTATCGGTCGTTGTCACATAACGCTATCGTTCAAGATAACAGTTATGGGAGGTCGCGACATTTCATCGTTTCGTCAGCGGTCGCAATGGAAAACTACGTATGCCCCTTATCAGCCAAGAATGTGAGAGTGACAAAAAAGTGATGTTAGTATTTGAATTTTGTAACTTTCTAACCATGTTCGTAATTCATAATAACACTTTAGTATGGCACTCGATAAAATAAATGTGTTTGGATTCGTGATAATCGAATTTTGTTAAAACGGGACGTTGTTTAAAGTTACCATTAAAAAAAACGCAATAATATACTTAACGGAACTTAAATTACTTGAAACTTTTTCATTTTATATCTTACAAAAGTGCTTTTGAGCAGTTTCCTAGAAATTTGAAGCTTGAATACAGAACAAATAAAGTTAAAAAATGTCATTTAAATCTAGCAACTTTCAAATTAAATTGAAATCATATAACAGTAAGCGCCTTTCCTAATAAATCTCTATCCGTTCCAAAACAAACTTAATTACACCAACGCAAAGTAGAAAATTGAATAAACAAGATGTCGTCAGGAGCGGTAAACCTTGGGTGTTTTTATTTTACAATGATTATTTACTTAAGCCAGACTTTTTTTATTGTAGGCTGGCTAATTGCAGTTTCGCAGAAGGACTGTGTTGACACTGCCACTATAGTTTCCGGTTTATCTTTTTTATTGTAGGGTCTGTTTACATACGTCAGAAACGTTTTGGCACGATCCCGTTGAGTGATTCCCATGAGGGGCATAAATTCCCCATGGTTGAAATAAAAAAGATATAAATGTTTGATAAAAGAAATATATCGTTTTAGAAATACTCTCTGTGGGTTTTAAGACGCGATAAAAATAATACTGAATGGATTCGAAGTTCCCACTTCGAATCCATTCAGTATTATTTTTCCATCCATTCATCTCTAATTTTGAAATAAACATTTTATATTATGTCAATTTATGTAAAATATTAACGTCAATTATAAATTAAACAACGAATTAACGGAAGCATAATTTCCTCTTTTAGCAGCGGTTAACGTTTTCATTAAGTCTTTAAAATTACGACATTTATATTGTAAACTTGGTAAACCACGGACCAAACCATAAACAAATCCATGTAGCTTAATAAAGATTCCTCACTTATTTACATTGAGCAGAAAATTCAATAGCAACATAAGTTAATCTGTAGCCAAAACGTGCCCACACGCAGTCAATTCTAAACGCCAGAAAAAAAAATACAATATGGGGTCCGATTCCAAAATTCATTAGAGACGCGTGCGCACGATGCGGGTACCATTTTACAGACATACGTTACTGTGTATATTAATGACTTAATAATAATAATCGTCCACTCATTCTGTTTGGAATGATCCCGTATTGGCCCAGGATTCGAGAATTTCAATTGACTGCGACTTTTTTTGTTTACAAAGTATAAGATTAAAATGTGTATTGAACTACCCGCATGGCTACATTAACTATGAAGTTAAATACTCTCACAATCCATATAGTTAACAGTTAATGAACATGTTTTTAGTTTTGAGGAGCCGAAACGATGTTTTATGCAGATTTTATTAGAGACGGTTGATTTAAAGTTGGGTAAAGCTGACCATCTCGTGTCTTATTTAAGCATGTGTAATCTTATTAAAATTCTGAGAGAATATAACTGGAAATGAATTAGACTTTCATATGAGAAGTTGGGAAATGGTTCAGTTGTTATAAACGGTTAACATGCAGTAGGAATACTAAGTATAGTATAGAAGAGTAATGATAATCAAGAAGGTAACAATATGTGATGCACTGGATCCACATACCGACGGTAAAATATCTTCAAGCCAATAAGATAAAAAAACTTCTGAAATGTTACTTACTTGTGCCTTAAATGAAACTTAAACAACTAGAAAAGACAACAACTATAACAACAACAACTAGAAATGCTCTGAAACCTATCGATGTCAAAATGATATAAGAAAAGAAGTTTCCAATTTATACTAACTAAGGGCGCAATAAATTCCTGATATGCCAATTAAGTACGAGTCCAAATTTAGATCCTGAGAGCATATAACTGAAGACGGTCGTAGTTACTGTGCCAAACACCCTTCATACACGACGTGATAGTTGGTTTTAGGATTATTGAAACATGAACTATTATCAAGGGTTAGATACGTTAGCGAAATATTATGATAGACCTAAGAACAATGAGTGACTCATCGATAAACACAAAGAAAAGCAAACTAGAAAATTATCTGTCGGAAAACCAACTCAAGCCCAAGATAACGATAGAAGTAGAAAACTAAAGGAACATTGTAAACACGGGTCGACCTACATTTTCCCCAGTAATAGGGAATGAAAGAAAACAGTGTCAAACGCTTATCTCCCGCGCAAATTATCTATATAAGCTGAGGGAGCCGGTTACTATGCCGGTCACAATGACAGCTAGTGACGAAATGTTGTTTATCTATGAAGACTACCGTAAACAACGTTTTATGTTTTTACGAGCGAGCCGCCAATGTATTTATACGTGAAATTATTAAAGTGAACTCTTCGATAAAAGTTTAAGTAGTGAACATCGTACGTAACAGAATCGACACAGTAAGGGCGTTTGAGCACTTATCCGTATCCGGTTCGTGTTCGTTTCTGATCCAGTTTGGCCATCCTAGTGATTGTATTGACGTTTTTGCACTCATGTGTATACGGTTCGTGTTCACTTCGTAAATTCTCACATCGAGTCGTTTTTTGACGAATTAAAACAGAGTATATCAGACAAAACGGATCAAATACAGATAAGTGCGCAAACGCTAGGACGAGATGTCTTGTCCATCTTTTTCACGTATCGAACACGAATCGAATCTTCTTTTCGTGTGGTTAGTGACTACCCTGGTGTCGGAGTTTTAAAGCCGCCCATAGGCCTCTGACTTGGCTTCACATCGCCGTCGAGAAATATCTCTCAGGCATGCCGGTTTCCTCACGATGTTTTCCTTTACCGTTTTTGAAGCAAGTGATAATTATACAATACGCACATGAATCCGAAAAGTCAAACGTGCCTTGAGTTCGAACTCGAGACCTATGACTTGGCAGCTGGCGGTCACACCTACTAGGCTATCACTGATACGAATACGAATCGAATACGAACCGGATACGCATAAGTGGGCAAACGCCCTAGGGATAAGCCCAAAACAGTAGATGTATTACATGAATTTGATGTTCCACTTGGAATGGATTCCAAGGAAACGCTATAAGGTAGGCGTCAGTCACCATAAAAATTACACCATCGCAAAAACACTTCGCACACCGGCCCTAAAACCATACCATCTTCATTGTTAGCCTTATCATTCAACTCAATTTTGACATCATATAAATCATTTGAGCCGGCCGAGCGACAATTATATATGAGTCAGACACTCTCGGCCCTTATGACAAAATTGGCAACGCACGAACGTTGCATGTGCGACCGCAAAATGTGGGTTCAAATTGCTAACATATCATTATGTAGGGGCTGGGGGTAAGATGTGAGATAACAGTTTTAAATTATATTTGACGGCCCTACACGTAAATGTAAATGGCAGCAATTAAAAATATTATTAAAAATAAGTATGTATCATTGTTGGTGATATTGTTCTCATCAAGTTTAGGGTTGTCAATTTTATGAATCCTCTGTTTTAATAGGTGTTTCTAATGAGATTCATAGTTCTCAGTAATTGTGTTAATTGTGCTGCATATCCGTGTTTACAAGAACATACTTCTTCAGTACAACAATAGACATATATAACAAAAGGTGGCCCAGTAAGTACGTAACACACAATTAATACAAGTAAGCTGACATTTTCTGCTCCAACTATGAAGATGAATGAACATTATTTTCACATAAATCTCTTGTAGATTCATGTAAAAAAATGCCCATTATAGGGCCTGTCGCGTTAATCACGGTGGTTACTTCGGCTAATGATGTCAAAAACTGCATAAATAAATAGCTGCTGATGTAACATATTTCCAAAAAATAAAACCCTGTCAAGCTTGCACAGTAAGAAATACGACTATTAATCACAAAACTAAGGGACAATATATATGGTAATAGTGTCGGTCTTTCTGTACGCCTATGAGGGACACAAAAGATCTCGTCTCATAATAAATTCATTTCGGCTTCTAAACAAAACTACAAAAAGAATTTGGTGAATGCGTCTTTAAACAAAGTTGGTTTTTTGTTCTTTCGTCTAAGTAAAGTAACGCTTTGGTTGTTTTAGTGTACTCTTTAAGAGTGTGTGCTGTGGCTACTAGCTAGCTACCATATTCAACTTTTGTTAATGTCTTTCTACACCTCTATACAAATAATAGCATCTGGTTGTAAATCAAAATAACAGCTATTTACTAAATTATTTACCTGTTTAATAATCTCTGAAACGGCTGGACCTTTTCGGAGATTAGCTGGACCGGCTTTGACGGAACTTTCACTGGCAGATAGCTGATGTTATAAGGAGTTACTTAGGCTACTTTTATTTTAGAAAAATAATTAAGGGGTCCACGTGGGCGAATCTGCGGGAGTAATACTTAAACTCTAGCCTTTTTCTTATATGGTAACCTGAAAGTGAAAGAGCGACCTCCTTATTTACTCCTTTTACTTCGTTCACGTTCAAACATGTGAGGGGCAATAGGGATGATGACTAAAAAATTGTTTTTTAGTCCGTCTTTGAGATTATAAAAAAATATTGGACACGTATTTTTTCTTTTTTTACGTAATCTAAAGATTACGGCGATACATTGAGGTAAAATGTGCCATGACGTCACCGAGTATGTAGATTTTATACGTACTAGTGACGTATCGACCCCCACTCCCCACCTTAAAATGCGTTTTATCTAAGTATTTTTTTATTAATATGATAAAGCAAAAAATACGTGTCTAATATTTTTTTATTATCTGACTGACGGACTAATTCGAATTTAGTTTTTTTTACCGAGGCATCATCCCTATTCACGTATATATAAGATCGCTCGCATTCCAAACTCAGTCTGTCAAAAAAACCTCTGATTTACCTACATTATTGACAAGTTTTTGATAGTCGCTGAGAAGAGATTGGGACTAGATATTGAACGTTTTTATTATACAGGATGAAATTGAATTCATGGGCATCCTCTTAAGGGGTCATTGTACTCATCCTTATGAGCAACTTTCACTGAAATCCCTGATTTCCTGAAATCGCGAAAAATAAATCTGCTGTTCTCTACATTTTGACGAGCAATGCGAACATAAATGCAAACAACAGCTGATTTTGTTTTCACGATTTCAGGTTTGGTCCCATAGTGAAAGTTGTTCATAATGTTGAGCACAATGACCCCCTAAGAGCGTCTATCCTAAAAGTTGGCAATGTCGCAAATAGCTGTCAAATATTTACCTGTTCTGATTAATTTGGCAATATTACTGTCTGGAAACTAAAATATTGATTTTGAAATGCAATCATTAATATCGTTACACCGAATATTTAGTTATAGATGTAAAAAAAATATATTTGGAATATTTTCAAAGGCCTTTTTTACACCTAAAACGGTTACAACAGCAAATTCAGTGTTATAATTGCAATTCATTATTAATATTCTAGGTCGCTAGATACAGTGATATTGCCAAATTAATCAATTCAGCGAAATATTTGACGTCTATTTGCGACGTTGCCCACTTTCAGAATTGACACTCTAAAGAAGATGCCCATCAATTCAATTTCACCCTGTATACGGGTTTTTTTCTTCTGGTTATACACACACGCCAGCACGGGTAACATGACAACAATAGAAACGGGTTTTGTCAACAAGAGAATAGACAAAATTGTGATTGAAATGAAATGAAATTGTTTATTCTGTAAATAGGATATAGGAATCACTTTTACACGTCATATTAAAAATATATTAAATTTTGCTAGATGAGTTCGGCGTTTCCTATCCGACTACTCTGAGAAGAAAGGCCGAAACAAACTCAGAGGTCGCAGTCTCTTTTAAAGTCCAGATATAATCTTGGTCAAGCCATATGAGGACCATGTAGATTAATGTCTGAAATGGTCTTTTGAGAAAAGAACCACACAGATTTGAATGGACCTGTCCAGTCAGTGCAAGCATTTGTCAGTAATCGTGGAGCTCAACTCAGAACATAAGGAGCTCAACTCGACGAACAATACCAAAGAAAGGACATTTGGGTAGGCCGCATAAACTACTCAAACTGCCAGACCATCATTAAAACTAACTGAGAAAGGAAAAAAAGAAGTAATGAAAAAAGAAAAAAAAAAAAAAATATCCACATAGTCCTCACATTCACAATAGGTAATTAAAATAATATTATACTTTACACAGTGATCATGTCATTTTGTTTTAATGTTTAAATAAAACTGGTATATTTTAATGATTTTACTAAATAATTCTAATTTCAAGTTTTATGGTTTTATCACAAGGTTTAGCAGAGCGAGCAGCTCAATCCCAAGCTTTTTTATCTTCTAAATAATCTGAAATTTGATAGTACCCTTTTTTACAAAGTTTGGTTTTAATACAAATTTTAAATCGTTTAATGGGTAAGTTTCGAATGTCAATGGGAAGTTTGTTGTAAAAGCGTATACATTGACCCATGAACGAGTTGCCTACTCTGTGGAGACGAGTGCGATGTACAGCAAGGTTGTGTTTATTCCTGGTATTTAAACTATGAATATCGGACATTTTCTTAAAATTTGATATATTTCTGTGTACATATATTAGGTTTTCAAAAATATATTGTGAGGCTAGAGTCAGAATATTTACTTCTTTGAATTTTCCTCGAAGGGAATCTCTCAGACCTAGGTTGTAAATGGCTCGAACAGCCCTTTTCTGTAGAACAAAGATAGTGTTAATGTTCGCACAGGTTTTCCCCAGAGAAGAATCCCATATGACATAAGACTATGAAAATAACTAAAATAAACAATTCCGGCTGTATCTACGTCAGTTATCTGTCTAATTTTTTTAACAGCATAGGCGGCCGAACTAAGCCTTCCTGACAGTTTTTCTATGTGTGGGCCCCATTGTAATTTACCATCAATAGTGATTCCAAGAAAAACTGTCGACTCAACAGGGTCCAGCTCTATTCCATTAACTTGAACATTGGTAGTTAGCTGGCCGACATTAGGCATTGTGATTGTTTATCTGTCATTTTGACTATTCTTCCGTCGACAAAACCCGTGTCTATTGTGGTCTGCTAAGCGTGCAGTTGCGAGTATTACGCATAACGCACCGGACCTTTTTGACCATCCTACTTTATATTGTGTTAGAAGTGATTTTTCATGAATCAATCAAATTGAATGGAACTGGAAGCAACAAGTTTTTAATAAAACGATTATGTCAATTTAGAACATTTATCGCTTTTCACTAGTTTCACCCATTTAATATTTTAATTTATAAATATTGTCATAGCCGAATAATTTTATGTGATTTGACGATTACTTTTCTCCTGTTAAAATAAACTTTGCTAAATAATATAAAATGTTAATTAAAAAGTCTAATGACGTATCATGTCCCAGTAAAAGAATATTTATTCGAATGTGTGAGAAAATAGACATAATTAATAGCCTATTCAGACTTATAAAATAGTGTAAATGAGGTTTATAATATCAATTCATAAAGGATGCCGCAGCCAGGCGCAACGCGACAGCGGTGCGACGCGTCTCTAGCGCATACACTAATAGGATTTAAATTAAACGAACCGCTATTTTCTTCACATAATGAACATGAAAAAAGTAGCCAAACATTGATTCATAGTTAGATTTTATTATTTTTATTTACATACGTTTAAATAATAACATGCTTAACGGCCCGTAACGGGCTAAGTAGAGATACAATTAGTGCCAAAACATAGCTTAAAACGCAGTTAGCATAAATACGAGAGGTTGTTAAACTTTGTTCGTATGTATCTTAACTTTAGACGATGTACCAGACTACGAGTACGATTACCAAGAATCACTTTGATTCGTGAATGCTGAAAATGTTTTGATTGTCATTAACCTCACGCAATTGGTTGTGGGTTCAAATCCGGGCAAGTACCAATGTGACTTTCAATTTGTATTTTTTTTAGTTTATCTTGGATATCATAGACATCGGTGAAGGTAAACATTGTGAGGAAACATGGACGATATAATAATTCACATAGGACTGAAATTACCAATCTGTCTTGGGCAAGCGTGTTGATCAATGCTCGTGCCTTCTATGTATGAGAAGAGGTATTTGCCTTCAAGTAGGACAATAATAGACTGGTATTATTATAACCTAATGAACAATCACGGATTTGAAAGCATATTTCTAAGTTTTAAAGACTTAACCGGTCTCGTACTGCTAACGCACCCGTGCCGACCGAAACCTTAAAGAGCTAATTTAATTTTGGTAAAAAATACTTGTTTGTCTTTTAAATATATTTTATTATTTATTTATTCATATAACAATTCGCATTGTGTCTGAAATATTTTGTACATTAATTAACATAATAGATATAGCTAGAAATGATAAATTATGAATCAAACAGTAGTTTTACCAAAACAGAAAAAAAAAGAAAACAAAATCAATAATACATGTGATAAATATTAAGCAATTATGTCCATAGATCGTAAATCGAAAATATGTCAATACATTTTAAATAGTTATTAAATAAATTCATTCATTCATTTTAAATAGTTGTTAAATAGTTAATTGTCTCCTTTAAAGGTTCATACAACCGCGACGCGACCCTGGTGGAACAATTTCTATGGAAACTTCACGGAAATTGTTCTACCGATGTCGCGTCACGCCTGTCAGCAGGATCCTTTATGTTCATACAGGGTGACTTGTAATTTCACGTATTCCAGGACGTAATAGTGTGACACATTTGCCACAATTAAGCATCCCATTAAGCCTAGGCGAAAATTCACAGGATTCGACAAAACCCTATTTTTATGTGTTATCGAAAATTTCCAAGAATTATTCACTGAATATCACTTTTCTCTTAATAAGGAATACGTCAAGTTACAAGTCACCTGTATATGTAGAACAAGATTCTGAAATTCATAAACCTAATCAACTTTGTATACATTCAATCTGCCTAGCCTTTTCCCAACTATGTTGGGGTCGGCTTCCAGTCTAACCGGATGCAGCTGAATACCAGTATTTTACATGGAGCGACTGCCTATCTGACCTCCACAACCCAGTAACTGGGTAATACGATACCCCTTGGTAAGACTGGTGTCAGACTTTCGGGCTCCTGACGACTCGTAACGACTGTCAAAGATCCACGAATGACAGCCGGGACCAACGGCTTAACGTGCTTTCCGAGGCACGGAGGATTCTCGGTATGTAAAGATGGTCACCCATCCACTGACCAACCCCGACAAGCGTAGCTTAACCTGATGGATCGACCAGTGCGGCTGTTGTTACTCAGCCACGAGCTCCTCCATCAGCTATCAACTTTGTATACATTACAAAGCAGTATTTAAGAGACTCGTGAAGGAACATTACTTGTCGTTGTGATCTTGTTCCCGTGACTGTAATTATCTATACATATCTTCATTTATTTACGTTGCTTACATATTTAGTATGTGTGTATTTATGTATCTATTATTTAGAATATTTATTTATCTCTATTCTAGTACATAACGAGGTTAGTTTTCAATAACCGGCCAAATTTTCACAGGATGTTCTACACATCTCTTATTTTACTACATTACTATTATTTTACATTTTGGTCTGGTAGGTATTCAACTTTTGTATGAAACAGCTGATATTTTTTTCGTGATTTCAGAGTTGTTTCCATAGTGAAAGTTGTTCATATTCATGGGTAGAACACCCTGTAAAAATTTGGCCGGTCGTTAAAAACTAACCCGGTATATTGATACCGGGTACACATATATTTGCACCAACGACAGCTCCATTTTATGTCCAGGCAAATCACTGTCCATTTTGTAGTTAATTTTTTTCGTTATGTATTTTTGTGTACAATAAAGTATATATCAATCAATCTGCCTAACGTTTTCCCAACTATGTTGGGGTCAGCTTGCCAGTCTAACCGGATGCAGCTGAATACTAGATTTTACATGGAGTAGGTATGGGCGTTATTTCACGTCACTAGTTACAATAACTGGCTACGGGGCATGTAGCCGAATAGCTAGTTTCGAGTCAAACTATAAACACGTTATTTTATAGGTAGTTACAATTTCGATACTGCATCGAAAATTTAACTACTTACAAAATAACCGTCCTAAGCCTGAATAAAGTATGAAGGAAAGTTTATTTGTGTTAGTATTACGTTAATAATGTAAATGTATAATGTAGCTACAAAACCTTATTCGTTCCAAAAACTTAAAGCTAGCTATATGTAACGTATTACGTAAGTAATCATCTATCTTTTCGTTTCGCAGATAACTGTAACACTTCGATAGAATCACCATGTTGAATCACCGAATAGAATTAGAAAAATAACTAGTATTCAAAACAGGTGACGCCTTCGAAATCACTACTTACGTTACGTTTCGCGAAAATCACGTAACGACCCACCCCTAACATGGAGCGACTGCCTATCTCACCTCCACAATCCATTAACTAAGTAATCCGATACCTTGGGTAAGACTGGTTCCCAGACTTTCGGCCTTCTGACGACCCGTAACGACTGTTAAAGATCCACGAATGACAGCCGGGACCAACGGCTTAACGTGCTTTCCGAGGCACGGAGGAGTCTCGGTATGTAAAGATGATCACCCATCCACGGACCAACCCCGGCAAGCATAGCTTAACCTGTTGGATCAACCCGTGCGGCTGTCATTACTTAGCCACGAGCTTCTCACAAAGCAATGCCAGGCAAACAGCAAACAGGCGGCGAATATTAAAGCTGTATCTACAATCTTTGCGTTCGTTTGCAAAAGTAACCGTTAAACTATTAAAGAACAAACAAGTTATATTCGATAATGGCGACAATAGTTGGGGTGCTTTTTTCCAATATTGTACATCATTTGTCACTGGTCCTCTTTTGAGGGTCGCAACTGGAATAAAGAACGATGGTGTATGGTACGAAGAATAGGAGACAGCGGTTTCCGAGATCTTACGTCAGAAGGATTAAAAGATAACGAATTAACTCTCTCAGTGCCGTGACTTACCAAAAAAAAACACGTTGTATGGGGGACCCTTTTAATTATTAACATTATTAAATTTTTATTATCTCCTTTATTATAGGAACAATAGAAATATACAATCTGTGAAAATATCAACTGTTACGGTTCATGAGATACAGCCCGCTGACAGACGGATGGACAGCGGAGACTTAGTATTAGGGTTCCGTTCGGCATCCTTTAGGTACGGAACTCTGAAAATCAAGATTCCTAGCCGAGATACCGCATAGTGATTGCTTCGCTGTTTCCAACCAACAGAGTACAAAAGAACGTATTGTCTAATAATACAGCATTACTAGCATTACCCTTTTAGTACATCTTTAGATTGATTCTTTGTCTCCATATTATTATATTGCATGTTATTGCACATCCCACGCGAAGTTTTTGTCTATGTCCACATTATCTGACAGATCATTTATAAACGCTAACGTTTCAAGTTTTTATTACCTTCTATTACAGTATACCACTTTGTATTATCCAATAATTTATATACAATGATGTAATTGATTTAATAATGTAGCCATATTAGTAATTGAATTAATGTATTTATGTGACATAATCTTGGCTTAGTAATCAGCACTATTGTATATTACAAACTAGGTATAAATAGAGTTAAAGAGCCTTGGTCTGTCGTTATTAAGAGTTCGTTTTAACCTAACACCATAATTTTATTATTTTGCAGAAACGACTGGCATAGCAATTTACACGACGGAGCGGCTATCGCTGCTCGCTTCCGCTCAAGTCTTGTACCGCACTTAACTAGAGCAGCCCGCCGACAAACCGTCCGTCGATAAGTAGTGGATTTAGCAACCATTATACCATTTTCCCGACGTTTACAATGATTAATGTGGCCGTACCACACTACACGACAATCTACCGCAATTTTTACCGAGTCCGCCACGCGTGAAAACTAAACAAAACAGTATGTGTGAACCGCCGTCAACCATTGTCAAGCCCGATATTACGATTGGAAACTTTTTAATGACAATCATGAATAATCGCCGGTTGCGTATGAGCATTTGTTACAATGATTCCTGTGTCGTCATTAAAATATTATGTTTATTTACAACGTCTTCATAATACACAACTGGTGGTAATTATGTGTATTAAAAAGATTATAATCATTATTTATGTTAAACAACTTGAGCTGTTGATATGGAAGCTGAATAAATCTGTGGTTTTATTGCATTAATTTGATATTTAAAACGTTTATGAAGAGTATTTATAACATCTTTTGCAAGATAGTCTAGCATTTAGGAGCAAAACTCTCACCATTTTTATAAAATATGCTTGTACAGAGACGGACTCATTTCAACAACTACGAAGTGGTAAAAAATAAAATTAATAAGTAGTTAGGACAGTAAAAATCTGCATAACCTTTTCCCAACTATGTTGGGGTCGGCTTCCAGTCGAACCGCATGCAGCTGAATACCAGTATTTTACATGGAGCGACTGCCTATCTGTCCTCCACAACCCAGTAACTGGGTAATACCAAACCCTTTGGTAAGACTGGTCCGGGCTTCTGACGACCCGTAACGACTTTCAAAGATCCACGCATGACAGCCGGGACCAACGGCTTAACGTGCTTTCCGAGGCACGGAGGAGTCTCGGTATGTAAAGATGGTCACCCATCCACAGACCAACCCCGGCAAGCGTAGCTTAACCAGACGGATCGACCCGTGCTATTTGCTATTACTTAGCCACGAGCTCCTCAATAAGTAGGACAGTAAGTAAACATGAAAAATAACAAACTTACATAGAGCGTTGACTAAAACAATAGCCGCAGCAATAGGCAAAACAAACTTAGGAAATACCAATGTTTTCACTGGTATTGGTAACTGTGATACCTTTCATAAAATAAACGCATCATTCACACAAAAACCACCTAAACCTAAAGTATTAAACAGTCAGCCATTACTCACAGACAGCCTTAAATAAAAGTTATATCACAAATAATAAGTACCTTTAATTACTAGCCTTGCAAACGCAAACGTAAACAAATAATGTGAAGGATTTTAAAACTGTTTGTTTCATAAACATCAACTGTGTATATCACGCATAAACAGCTGAACGGATTTCGATGAATTTTGGCAAACAGTAGACCCTAATTGCGAAACACATTTAATCGCCATCCGAGAATTTTGAAGGATATTGCTAATCCATTTCTTCATAGGTTTGTAAAATTCGTCTGCTCAACAACGTTAATAACGCAATGACCTGTCAAAATGAAACCCATTGGAATCAATTGTCATTTTGAAGCGGGGTAATTGTGTAACACAAATAGGCTTACCAGGGGGTTTAAATCGAAAAGCCGGTTGCAAGTGTTAAAACATCCTGATTTCTGTAAAAAAATCCGTTGTTTGGCCGAAAATAATACTCAGTAGATTATAACTACGTTTTATTAATATTATTTGTACAGTTAGTACTTATATTTCTGTCCACTAGCAACAGCTTTCAAAAAATCTTATTTTGTGGAAATTTTATTGTAAAATTCTTCACATGTCAGATGTTTGAAATTATATTGTGTGAGTAGTATTGCTCTTATTGAATCAACAGACAATCTGTTCCTCTTCTTCGTCCACTGTGGGGCGGGGAATACCCGGCGCGGCCCCCGCCCCGCATGCACAGTTCGCGCGGTCGTCGCCTATTATTTAAGGACCTGACAAAAAATCCGGGCTCGAATGAAATCCGGGCGGAGTCCGGTCTATACCCTTAAAATCCAATCAGATGGTAACCCTAAACACACATGTGTTACACAATTACCCCGCTGGATTTCAACATAGGATACTTTTTTTATACAGAAATTTAAACCCCCAGTACACGTTGGGCGAGAAATACACGCAAATCAAACGGCAAATACACGCAAAACGGCCCAGTATATGGACTCGCCCAGCGTGAACTGACAGCTTTAAGGCTTGTGCAGAACAGCGCGACGCGACGCGACACCGGTTATTGTTATACTGTGAAGTTTTCTTAGAAATTGTATTGTTCGTGTCGCGTCGCGCGACAAGTTGCGCTGGTCTGCACAACCCTTAAAGCAATACCCCTCGGTACGGCTACTAGAGATTTATTGAAGGAAAATAAGAACGACAATAATGTTGAACGATGAAATTATTTGAAAAAAACTTAGAATTCCATGAGCGATCCCAAAATCTAACTTGTAATCCGATCTTCACCATACCCGCCGGCTATTCAAAAAACTCCTGGTAAGTTTAAATCAAATATTGATAGCCCCACACAATATGAGGCACATGCATGTTTGGCAAGGCCAAACCTGCATGTTTCATGAGATCCCGTGGTGGTTTAAAATCAAAAGTTTACTTATTCATCAGGGTCAACACCGTGTTTACATCGTCGCAATTGGATGAATGGGATCAGTTACATGTTTGTGGAAAACAAACGGCGTTTTGTATTGTTTGGAACAATCGCCTGTCAATTTGGGGTGAATTGAGGAAAATGTGGTCGGTATTGATGTTTTGTTGGAGGAAATACCACTTGATATTGTGGCTTGTAACTCCTTTACTATTAGGAAGGATTTATTTGAAGGGGGCAATGAGCTTTTTGGTAAGCTATTACATCTACCCATGGATGTCTTTAACAATAGACAAGTCTCTGACGTTCATGCATTGCTTAAATGCCCCTTGTCAATCAGTAACTGTTCACTCCATCTCTCGGGGAGAAGATAAAACAAATGATCAACAATGGCCAACACTAGACAAAGAGAAATTAGACTAAAACAATGCGAGACTGTTTAGGGATAAACAAAGCATTTATCACTACATCGTAATTTCATCACTAACGTCAAATAGTAAAACTAAACACGTGGATCCGGCGATTAATTCTTTACATGCGCAATGGCCTAAGAACAATGATAGCCAGAAACCGTTACTACAATAATAGCTGGTCTGCCAAGAATCCAGTTCCATTGACGCTAGGTAACAAATCGCTACTTTCACTGGAAAGGACACACGGTAAATTTTACTTATTCATCCTTACGGGACGGCCCTTTGCCAACATCCGCTTTGGTTAAGAATTTAAGATACTGGTCATGTATTTTGTGGTAACTGGTAACCGTATAAGCAGATCCGTTATCTAGGTTTTGTAAGAATTTAATATAACATGAACTGGTAGCAGAATACTCGATGTTTGTGAAACATGGTGTGGTGTTGATAATATTGAAGCGGAATCTATGGAGGGAATGTTCCAAGGCCCCAGAGGATCAGGACTACTATACGTATCCAGTAGTCAACCAACAAGTAAACAGAAAAATGTACCTAAACCAACATTAAAAAACCCGGTAAATTTAACCAATAATATCACTAAAGGAACAAACATCGAAACGAAACTAAATTTCCTAACCCAACTGCCCATTCAAAGTTGTCTCGCCATTTCGTATCCGAACTCACAACTATGCATATAAACATCCCAGGACTACGGTAAAGGGTACAGTTTGCAAATTTTCCCGGACGTATGCCATTTTCTATGTATTTATCCACATTTAACCCGTTGGTGAATCAACAAGGTGTAGTTGACCGGTAAAGGGATCAGTTATGGTATTATAATGATCGGATACTTGGTCAGCATGTATTTCAGGATACCAATCAAGAGAATGGCTTCAATTAAATGGTTTGTATGCATACAAATCAGCGAGGTAATGTTCATTGGCACACTGTGCATGGGCCTTCGGACAATGGATATTGCTTGGCTTTGTAGTCTAAAGTTAGCTTGTTGTATACAGTTGGCATTCTAGAAGACGAATTCACGTGTGATATAACATTTCAAAGAATTACTTAAGAAAATGCCTTGTGAATTGCTTCAGAAAAATCGTTTCATTATGAAAAGATGGATGAACTTAAACATTTTTGTATCTACCCACGATATCCTGTGTCCATAAAAATCTAATGCCAATACACCTTGGAGCGCAATAATGCCGAGTAAACAAACGGCAAACGGTTCTAAATCAAACATTTCAACAGATTTCATGAATGATTTGTACTTGTTCCACGAAACTTGGGTTATTACTATCCTATTCTATCATCATAAAAACAAGGAAATATGACTCATCACCCGCTAGAAATAAGATTGAAGACGGGTGTACCGTCAGTTTTGCTTTGCACTGAACAGTTGCATGTCAAGGCCTGAATGATCGTAGATTTCAAGTGAAGAGCTAGAAGCGACGGATTGAAATATTGTTTCAAGACGAAAAAATACATCTCCTTTGTTTACGATTTTTTTATAAATTGTACACTAATTAACCGTAAAGTTTGCAACTGTGTGTTGATTTTACGAACGGAGCAATATGAGAATTTCGTAAACGGCCCACTATTGGCTCTCTCTCTGGTTATCGTCTTTGATAATATTCACACACTGCTGACAAAACGGTTGTCTGCTAACATAATATATTCCTCTCGTTTTGTTTCACCAATGAAATTTATTCGAATAACAATTCTGAAAAGCTTTGCGAAAAAGAAATTGAAGAGGCAACTAGGTCAAATCTTAAATGATTGTATGAAATAGCTGTGAATAGTTTCAAAATATTTACTATTCTGTTGCTATCCGTAATACTCATGCTGGAATTTTCCCGGGCTTTTAGAATTGTCATAAATTTTCTATAAAGGGACTGTTGCGTGCTGATAAGCAGCTTGACAACTATTTTCCAGCGGATTGTGGTCTGACCAGTGTTACTACCTAGTGGTACCTTTATATATCGCCACCCACGCTAACCTACAGTTAAGTAGCTATAAACGTTCTTTACGACGTAGGCAATAAATAAATAGCATAATAAACATTAATTAAAACTACAGCTTTAACCCTGTACCTCTGTTACTAGAACAACTCATAGACGAAAATGAAAGACATATTTTATGACTGCAAACCACTACCGCGTTCTGAAGAACACGTGGGATTTGAGTTTGCACCTTGTGCCGGGTCTAAGAATAGTGTACGTCCATGTAAATCATAGGATACCGTCGTAACCGGCAGTGTGATGAGAACGAAGATAGTAAGGTACTATGCACGTATATATTTAGCGGACGCTTTGAACCTCGCGCACCGTAAAACATTGGATATAAACTCGGAGATAGTAAAATTTACGCTCAAAACATAAATAAACGAACCTTCCTACTCCCTCTCTCGAAAGTCGATACAAACGATATTGAAATAGCTTCTGTTGTATCTCACACCGACAAAGACTAATGAGTGTACTAATAATTCTGTTAATGCAGCCAATAAATGTAAATATTATACATTAACGTGAATGTAAACAAATACATAAAACTTCATGACCTAATTTAATTAACATAATTATAACATAGAATGCAGGCAGTATCTGCATCTCTGAACTGGATTTTCCCGTCCTAGCATGTGACTGAGGTAAAATATTTTAATTGGTCACATTTATAGGTTTCCCGTGGAGGGTGAATGCACTCTGCGTCTGAACCAGGGCCATATAATGACTCAATCATGCAAATGGGTACTCTAATTTTAGATACTTTTCCGTCAACGGTAATGGACGAATCATCATTTAGTTTAAAAACCCTCAGACCAAATATAAAATCAAGACAGAGCGTTGCGAACAATACAGTGAAGCAAGCCAAAACTACACCTCCGCTCTGTGCATACACGCTCACACGCACACATTTAAAACCTTTTACATTGACATTACAATCAAACTACACCACACAAAGTGCACACATGTTTACGAAACCGGCTTCACTTCACTGTTAAAAGCGCTCTGTCTCTGTTTTTTATTTGGTCTGAGTTAAAACCAGTCAATTATACACGTTATTAGTATATGTTCATCAATCTCCTATTGCCGTTTGTGTTGATTCGTTGCAGCATATTAGACGAACGTAATTTTAAATATTATTTTACCTACTACGGAAATACCTTCTGATGTTAAAACGGAAGTTCTCCACTTCTCCAGTTCTCCAATTTTGTAGTTGTACTCACCCTGTAACAAAAAGAAAAGGATCTTCAAACACTAATTACTTATGAAGAAATTCATTAATTACCAGAAGTATACGGACAGACGGTACAAAAGGGATAAAGTTTACGTCCACTCGAGTGTTCCGAAGTGTCCCAAAAGTCTAGACCGGACGCTCGTTGGACAATTAATTGCCCCATTCCCATCTAAGGGTCGTCTAACCTCCCCTTACACTTACGGTTACCAAGTATGTGGAGTTGGAGACTCATAACTGCATTATGGCAGCCATTTGTGGTTGGGTCATTTACTTATTTTAAGTATCTGCCAGGGAGTTTTATGGAATTTTGTATACGGTCCATTTATACGTAAAGTTATTCAGAACCATATTGCGAACTACCTATTATTATTAGAACGACTGGATTTTACCAAGCTTGCAAATTACTGATGATTAAGTGCCTTATATAAAATTACATCTGCTCGGATAATCTATAAGGCCATTTATAAAAAAAAGCGAATGTTACAGTAGTCGCATATGATGTGTAACATCTGACATCTCATCTTGGTGATAAGCAACATTAAAGGGGCTCTCCTCGCCAAGGTCGTTTCTAACGGCCAACTCTAGCACCGCGCGCGCTCATTAGTCAAATCCTGTGACACACTTCCGTCCCTTTTCACGAAATCACTCCCTCAGATTTTAAACATCGAGGAAAGATGTTACACATCAAAAAACCCTTACGTGTTCACAGGTTTTTTAAAACCCTAATAGAAGTAGGAGTTACTTTCAAGATTTCCAAGCCGCGCCAAAGATACAAGACCAATAAAGTGACCAAAAAAACATTATCTTCATTAATTATCGTCAACTGTTCAGAAACCTTTTATCAGAAAGTCAAATAACAATACAAACTTCTGGGAACAATTTCTCGTCCCCAGAATATACGCATTAGAAAACTTTCGAGAACAAGTTACACCAAGTTCTGAAGACCAGATAAAGTATTATAGGAACTGAAAGGTATTATAAAGCTTTAAGTTCGGAATTTCGGATATTATGTTAAGCAACGGATGTTCTACGGATCAGGATGTTTAACGTTCTTAAAGCGTTTATTTCGAGGAAAAATTGCGGATGATATGATCGGTTTGGGAGTTCATAAGGAGCGAGTATGTTGCTTCTTTCCTCCTTTCTTGACCACCTTCGATGAATCTTTAAATATCCACATTTTGCAATTATTGGGGAGTTAGGAGAGGTGATTTTGAAGTTAAATTCCGCAAGACCACACGCTTAATTATTTTGAATCCTTAGGTAAGTTCACATATTTGAAGTCAAGTTCCGAAAGACCACATTTACGAAAAGTAAATTTTTCGTCGGTTATTAAAAAATAAATCTGCTGTTCCATACATTTTGACCGCCAGATATTGCACTTTTCTATGGAACACAGCAGATTGTTTTTTTAATAACCGACGAAAAATTTCAACGCAGGGGCGCGGGCGTTCAGAATCATGTACTGAATCCATGGTGTATCAGTTTTCGCGGCGATGTCCCTGCCACCCTGTATATTGCAGATGAAGATTGAAGTATGTAAGGATAGTATAAGGTGGCCTTATATAGTTTCTGTCTACCCTCATGAGAAGCAGGACTGAGTTTATGTATATATTGCAGAAAGTCCCTTTCACTAACCGCTCGAGAAAACCTTAAGAAACCTAAACTAGAAGCACAGATTACTACAGATAGGACACTCCGCAAAATCATTTAAATAAAAAACGACTCTTGCTACGACGCAATAGAATGTAATTCAGGACGCACAGCGCTGATTACCTACAGTTATATTCACTTAGAAGTTGCCTGTCTTTCTATCGCGTAACTCTTAGATCTTCTGACTACGTTGCACTCACTGAATCGGGCCCGCCGCGTACTTGTAACTTCATATCTAAACTGTGGAGTGTCCCATCTGTATTCATCTGTGCCAGAAACCAAAAATGCCACTAGGAACTTTATTTAATCCATACTACCATCTCAGCAGCTGTAACTGTGACGCACCTACATTCAATCCTCAAAAAGTATCCATCACGCTTACAAACGTTATCGATATGCAAATCTACTGCCAACATTAGGACTTGCGTTTCATTAGAACTGTGCGTCATAACCACATCACCACAGTAAACGTATGAGTAACTGTAATTAGTCTTATTAGCACACTAGTGTGTATTTAAAAACAACGTCCTTCGACCGCATTTTTTCTCAATGCGGGCCTGAATCCTAATGGAACCAGACGTAAAACTGAAATCATTGACATAACTATAAAATCTGGTGTTCCACTTGACTGCAATTTGTGTGATGTAACCGTAGTAAAACAAGCATGTTTAATAATGTGGGTTATCGTATAAATGTTTAGGAATAAAAGGGGGACGAGATAAACTACTACAAGACTATGCCGTCACGATTTAATGCAGGGGAACAAATAGACTACGTTTAAATACATTATTTGATCCTATACTACATATGTTCCCTGCCAAATTGAATTTTTTATACTATCCAACCACACCCAGACATGATTGAATGACAGTATTATCAAAAAACGATTGACATCTGACTCCATAACCACCATCAGCTAGTTGGAAATATCAGCGTCCGAATTATGACGTAATTTCTAGTGAAAAATGTATTTAGAGATCGTAAAGCCCACAATAACGATACGGTCAAAGGTGACACACACAATAAAAGACGGTAGATTGAAGATCTTAAAATTACCGATCAGTTTCTACAGTGCCTCAACAATGAAAAAGATGAGTCACATTACTTACCTCAATAATGATCAACCGTGAAGGTAAGTAAATACTTCTTCGTACAAGAGTACATTACAATTGTTCATTGCTTTTTGCATAAATTACTTCATGAATGTTTCATGACATCAGTGAAGACATGGACGTCCTTGCGTCAGTTGCTTTTGGAATAAATGAGTAAGCAGAATCCGTTAGCTATAAGCGAATTTGATACTATTCTACTAAAAGGAAGCCAATATAATGTTATCGATACCAGAGCAAGTTACCAACTTGAGGGTTAAGGGATTCACTAGTTCAGCAGAATGTTGAAAATAGAATATTATTTATGTTAGATACAACCGACACCAACCGTCTTCATTACGATGCGGTAAATAGTTTATCGGATAAACACTTGTAATAAATGTTAACGGTGTGGTTATAAGTAAAGTAAGTAAATTGTATTCTCTCGCTAGCCGAGAATTTGTTAAACAGCCTGGGGTAAGAAGTATATATAGGATTGACAAAGATATGATCAAACGGCCAATTCTAAGTACAATAACAGATGCATGATAAGATGAGACTAAAAAATATCCCAAAAGCGAACACAAACCCGACTCCACTCCAACGCATTCAATATAAACTACAGACACAGGTACACTCGAAGAAATATTTTCTAAGCACAATTTAGTGTACGTCTACGACCATTAACTAAAGGGTATTATCGTTGACATAAAGCAATTTGTAGTAGATTTATCAATAGGAGGTATCTTGGTATCGACTGCTAATGACAGTGGGGACCGGACGATACGATACAGATTATATTGGAAATTGCTATCAGTTTAAAATTTATATTTTGTGAGGAGAAAACGATAATGTACTTTTGGGTTTCAACGGGATATCAAGGCGCAGTTATTTTGCTTTACGTACGCTTTCGTCATGTACTTATGAAAGAAAGAAGATTGTTTCTCTGGGAGTGTATTTCATCACCATCATCACTGGCAGTTTTGTTGCATCTACTGTTGGGTGTAGGCCTTATAACCTAGATCCCTCTGGGTAAACAATTTCATGACTACTGGTTTGATTTATTACTCTATTTATTTGTTACATTATAAGTAATCTCTTTCGTTGGCAAATCTATTTGAAGTATATTTCCAGCTATACTATTTCATTATTTTGCTCTCACATAAAGCGTAGCCCTATCTTTGGTGTTGAACCTACGCACTTTCGAGTTCTGTACCTTCGACATCGAAAGTGAGTGGGGTCTATCCCGTAGGCAGCACTGAACCAGTTGAGACGCCCATATAAAATGAAAACGGCACGAATCTATCATCGTTTCGAAACCTACACAAAACATTTCCGATTATGATTATTAGAGTGCTTGCGCATCCGAAACAACATGGCGCAAACTGGCTGTACTTTATGTCTTTCGTATATCCGATCCGAATTCAATTTATCTACATTGATTTCTCTTCGAATTACTTCGTCAAAACAAATGCATCCCATAAACCACTTTTAGCCACGGAAAATAACTAAAATATTCGCTAATACCCATTACAAATTGGCATGTTGATACGGAAGCGCGCAGCCACCTTTAGCCGCGTCCTATACAAAAATAAACAGCCCACTACAGACTTCAACCCAGACATCTGCGGCCACCCATAAAGAAGACAAAACACCACATTCACACCCACACAATACCACAAATTAATATCATCTCACCACAGCGATAAGTCAGAGAGGACGCCATTTTTCTCTATTAACTATATTAATATAAAAGCAAGGGAATTCACAACACGTCATAAAGACGGCCCATATGGATCACTCATGGTGCCCTTTTTCGTGGCCAAGTATAATTTGGGACCACGGATATTAGATCTGCAAATTGGTCGTGTTATCTCCCGCCCTACCCGAGGGTGACCATTAGGAAATAAGGATATCAAGGAAGTCGATACCGGTAATAAAATCTCTCTTCTTGTAGAGGATGTGTTGTCTTGTCTTTCATCATAGCCTTTTGAATGGAGTTTCAGAGTTCATTTGAATGACAACAACTGGTCAAGCTGCGATTTTTATGGCGGATCTCCGGTCGTAATTCAAAGTGGCCAAAGTCAACATATTTTTACGGACTTTGTTTTAAAAACTACATCATGTATCCCACACATGTTAAGCATGACCAAACCGAAGTCCAGATTAAAAATAAACAGAAAATATCCACAAAATCCTACATCATCTAAAAACATTAGTCGACGCCATTGAAAATGGTAAAAAACGTAGCAGATGACAGAGTGTCTGATCTGAACAAAGACATAGATAATTAACATTCACGTCAGCACCGCCTAGGTTGTTGGAAAGTCAAACTAAAAACGGACGTTGAGAACTTATATTATACATTACCTATTCTTATATTTTTCTGTCAATGCATGGTGTATATTAGATACCTACCTAGAAAGATTGCTAGATGTATTATACACCGAATTTGACCGTAAAGACTAAACAATAATCAAACAAACAGAGTCCAATCTTAGACCATACTAAACTTTATCTAATGCTTTTCGTTTAGAGACAAACAGTTTCATATGCCATTTACAATATCAATATTAAGACGATCTTCATCTATCCACACTCTATCCATCAAAACCACGAATTGTGCCAAATCCGCCATAAGTTTAATATAAAATATTCTCAGTACCAGACAGCAAGTCATCATTCCCAATACATTAAAACCATGGTCACTATACATCGCTCCCTCCCTGGCGGTCTGTAATGGCGGATACAGCGCCATCTAATAGCTATATTGACCCACGGCCCATCCTCGAAATTTACTAAGGACGCTATTTATATCAACCAAGTCTGTTATGCGGAAATTACGTCACTATTGCGAAAAACTGAGCGACTAAGATTCTGAGGACTATTAAACATGAACTGTAATTAATTATAATTATAGTTAAGTGCATTGGGCATCCGAACTGACTGCATGTCTGACAGAGACTGATGCAAATTCTCTCGTTTCTAAAACAAAACTGCATGAAAATCATCTACTCCCAGAAACTGTTTACATTTAAAAAGAAAACTCTGTATACATTTTCATCAGCGTCACAGGTAATTTATGCTACAGTGTTGCAACTATACAACTACTTATGATTCTTTATTGGAAAATACACGACACTGGCATCACTCCAATCTAAAATGTCACCAATAAAAACTGCGTTCCCTAGTACAAAAATATTTGTACAGATAGGCTAGGACTCTTAAAATTGCATTTGCAACAAATGTTCAAACTCAATATTTCAGTAACATGTACCAATAAATAAACATCAATTTTATTGACTATGGCTATGAATCCTTTGTCAGGTTGTAAAATGGTAATCGTATAACACTGCGACGAAATTCAATTGGAGCCAATTGCAGAGATAACTTGGCAAACATAATCAAAACTAATTGAGCGAAGCATATATTATAAGTTAATATAAGTCTGAAATCACCAACCCGTCTTGAGCTCGCGTGGTGATCAATGCTCGTACCTTCACTATATGAGAAGAGGCCTTTGCCAGGGGGACAGTAACAGGCTGGTATTATAATTGATCGGAGCAGACTAATAAAAAACTTCGTGATCGGATAGTTGTAATAGGGATGGAGCAGACAGTGGGGAAGATACTACCACTGAAATTATAGAAAGACGTAAGTTAGTTAACGTTTTGGATCCGCGAAAAATTCTTCACGAGTCACATGACAAAAAGTCTCTAAACGAACTAAAGAATATATTTTATAACAGACAAGAATGCTGATTTCAGAGGCCTCAACACAGGTTTCAGCTACAATAATTTAAATAGCAAATATGTAGTTAATAAAATCACGGGGCGACCTTGCGGGTGACAATGAGGAAGAATTGAAACGGAATATATTTACAAAAGTAATTCTGAACGATAAAAATGTTATAAAAGTATACATGGAAATAAAAAAGCGCGCTGTTATCTGTAACTACGTGTAAAATCTTTGTAAAAATGCGTGATTCTGGTGTGAATCTGTGTGCGCGTGACTGTGCGTGAGCGCGTGGCACAGTGACCGAGATGCGCGCGCGCAAGCGCCGCCTCCGGCGCCTGCGAGCGTATGACGCAACCATGTAGGGCACCTACTACGCAATCCGCAACTATATCTATCACCGTCTGAAGCGAGATAAATGCCGCCTAGCAACAACGTTTACATATTCACCATTCATATTAAAATACGCTACACTGGATTTAGAACAGCTGAATATTGTTGAAATGAATTCATAAACGTGAGAACAGGTTAATCTCCGTTAAAAACCGACAAGAGAACATAAACCACTTGAAATACAAAAGCTTATTTCATAATGCACAAGATGACGCAAATGTAGAAGAAAATCCAGGAAATGTCGCGTGTCTCTAGAATGTTTTGAGCTACAGAGCCAACATTTTTCACCTCATAAATGTCTGTTTGGATTAACAAAATGACTTCACGAAAGAAAACGCAGTTTTCCCATCAACTTATAATAAAATATTCCACACCAACTTTCAAATGCAACAATTCAAAGAATCTTGACCTAAGTAACGTTATCTAGTGACATCGCAATAGGGTGTCGGGTCAGCGATACATTGCAACAGTTGCAGCGATCACGTGGTGGCACAGAACACGGTGAGACCGAGGTAACATCGTTAATTACCTGAGGCCCGGCATAATTCACAATAGACGAGGAAAATCACCGCATGAATATTAACTAAGTAATTAGCAAATGGAATTGTTGTAGGGCGTAAATCCCTAAGTACTGGTAGTGTCTTCATGTTTATTTTAAAGGTATATCGTAGATTTTGTTAAGTCTCCGAATATCAGTATATTTCTTATTAATATTTTGGGTTCATTGAACGGTAGTAGGAAATTTTAAAAGAGTTAATCGATTATTGATTTCCAAGCATTTTGAAACACTCAAAATATATCGACGGACTGAATCAGAGTAGGACGAGAATCCTCTTAAAACTGATGACCGCAATGCACGGCCTAAGATATATCTGAACAGTATTCTAGGAAAACACAGAGCCAAAGCCTCAAAACCGTTTGATGAACCAGATTTCAAAGAATGCATTATGAATGAAGATAATATTATGAAAGCTAAAACTGCTTTTAGTTGTCTAGGCTTCGAAAATGCTAAATCTTTAACAAACGCAAAGCTTTATGAAGAAAATGCGTTGCCAAGCTGAACTTGCAGTAAACTAGGTTGGATCGCCCACGCCCTGCGACTGCCAGACTAGTTCACCGACATTTGCACTGTTTCCTTCTATATTAAAATATTTATACACATCTCATTTCAAATTATTTTGTGTTATTTAGGTAAAAATTCTAAACTTTTAATGTTACAAAAATACTGTGGAGGCGGACACGGCCTATCAAGATCAAACCAAATATGTTGTTTGTGTGGTGGAATTAGAATTATTTTGATACAGTTCTGTCTGTGAAATGGGCTTATGAAATAGAAAAATAAGTCCTAAGTTTCTTTTAGAATGTGACCAATAAATATTATGCTAGCTTTGGAGAATTCCTATGTTTCTGAAGTCTTCGAGCACATTTAAAGCGAGATAAAAGAAATAATGGACTCTGGACAATACGTCCAAGAAAGACGAAACCGTTACCCCACAATTGTATAACAGGAAACATTAGAATAGCCACTGACATAATGACATAATGAGCTCCATAGCCATAAAAGCCTAGAACGAAAACGTTCCAACATCTACCAAAAATGGAACCCAGTATTTCCTAGAGCTGGATAAGGAATTTGGATGCAATTGCACAATGGTACGCAATGAATCAAGCGCTATTTCGAACTGTCGCCGTCGTATGTAACATATCTTGGCACACGTAAGAATGCACCACATTGTATGATTGTCAATTTATTCATAGAAGTATACCGTTTACCTTTGAACGTGTGGAGCAGTGCGTTCTCTGATGCGGTTAGGTGTCTGCTTTAACTGGGGTGTTGTAATTTTGTTACTCACTGGTCTGCGATTTGCAAACAGATAACTTTGTGAGTAACGTAGCAAAGTCTGAATTACACATTTTCTATTGAATAATGCAGGTATTCGAACGTAAAGATGCGACTACCCAAAAGGGACAAAGAAATGAAAAGATGAAGAATCAACTGCTGTACCACGATTAAAGAAGAAAAGCTATTGACTGAAACAGCTAACAGAGATCCTCAAAAAAGAAACAGCCATTTTTCCACCAGATCTTTTTTCGAGTAGGAAAACCTTGTGGCTATGGAAACCGACGGAAGAAGCATGTTCAGCAAGTGGGTAGACCCAGGTTACTAGATCATGGCTTCACAATGTATTAACTCTTTAACCCATTTCTTTCAAATTTACTACATGCGTGGGTTGAAAAGCAGCTGATTCGCTCAATTTACATAATACTTCACTCGTCTTTATTGGAACAGGGAAATCTTTTTTTTTCTTCTAATATTTATATCAGCAACGTCCCACCTGATTTTGCGTATCATTTGGTGACGCACAATGTTTTTATTATTGGGATACTACATGGGCCCTAGACATCCGCCTTTCGCGGTTAGTTATCAGCTGGTGAAGCCGTTATTTGATGGCAAACAAGTTTGTAAATAAGTAGATTTAGACCCTAATACACGAATCAATCAGAATCTGAATCGTTTTGAAACATATTGCTAATCCATTGCTTCATAAGTTCGAAAAAAATATCTGCTCAAAAACGTAAATAACACAATGAATGTTGTTGAACTGTCAAAATGAAACAGATTAGTCGTAATCGTTTACGAAAATGTGTTACGTGATTAAGGTACTGGTCTAAGAGTACTTATTTACAAACGTTGCAATGGTTTCTGACAGATTTTGTATGGAAAATCTGTCAAAAACTCACAAGGGAGTTGGTCCCCACCTGAAGTCACCGCCCGACATCTACCGTACCAGACTAATCGCAAGTGCGTTCCCAAATGTGCGACAAAGAATAGACTAAAACATGGCCACATATCTAGTCTATTTTTTCAACACAATTAAGGCTACTAAACTGCTAGGCTACTGCCGGCTGCTGGGTTTTAGCTTCCTTGTTATTAGTGTGTATTTTATATTCGTTCTAATGTGCAGAATATTTGTTTTTTCTTTCTTTATATTTCTTTTAATTCCCACAAGCATTTGTAGTAGGAAACGAATGAGAAATGTGAATGAAATTCTCAGTTCTCACTTGCATACCGCATATACATAGGTGATAATTATGATAATCTTTTATGCACATAATATTTCAAAATCAAAGGATTTCCCCGATAGCAGGATAACCAGTATTCAAACATTAAGATGAACGGAAAATATGCAGATGTAATGCCTTTCTACATAGGTATTAAGGAAATATTTACAACGTTTATGTTTTCTTTGTCAAAGGATGGAAACTATACGTGGAATATTTTTGTTTTACGTATTTTCAAATATTTACTTATGTAATACTTGACAAACTTCCTCATTTGTTACCTAATAGATTTTTTTACTACGTAGCGTTTATGTGTGATCAGTATCCGTTACATACTTAGCAACTGACTTAATACAGAAAATAATCTGAGTGTTTAGGCACATATTTAGATGTTTTTGTTAGTGTCAGACAATAGCAATCTGTCTATAAATTCTTATTGGGATTATTCTAGTACCAATATGTCGGTGGTGAAATATCTGGTCCTTTTTTATGGAATTCACAGTTTTTGCTAGACCAATATTTCTCTCAACATTTCTGAATGTCCTTTCCTGCCAATATAGTTGGGGGGGAGCTTAAGTAAAATATAAGACTAGGCTTTAGTATATCTATCGTACGTATATATACGACTAGTCTGGCAACCTAAACAAATGTGCCATAACGTTATCACCCGATAGGCATCCTCTCCAATCAGTCCACATCGCTCGCCGCACAAAGGCTACTGTAATCAAAAGCAATAGCTTCCCAGCGCACACAATGCGATATCTTCCGACGATCCTACTAACCTATATACACCCACTTATCTAGCAACCTTGAGGCACCAACCGAAGAAATTGGCACAAATACCAACCACGCGTGGCATTGAAATCCGTAATTTGTGAATCCCATTCATTTTTATAAAGAAAATTATGCTAGGATTAAAAGTACGAAATGTCGTCTGGCCGCATAATTTACATTAAGTATATGAGCGTCGCACGAGGCGCGGAAAAAACCGCAATATTTTACAAATTTAAAATGTATTTAAGGAACTGGTTACGGCGTAGTAAGAATGAATCTTCAGCGCCTACGGCAGCGTAGTAACACATGTTTTATAAATTTTTAGTAGTGGCAAACGAGTATTGTTTCCGCGATTTCGTCAGTTTAAAGTACTTAAGAATTCCTGCGCAAAATGTATAAACATAATGTAGTGTCGTGTCGTTTTTAGGGTGAGACGAGCCTCAATAATGTGTCACCTGTCGTTATAACCTGACCTTTTTTGTATTCCTCCAACATTCTGTTTGCCCCCTGCTAGTTAGCATATATTTATCCATCACGTGTTTACTATTTCCGTCTTTCCTCATTAAAATTAAATAATTCTCGAAGGTTAAGGTCGGTTTATAGGTGTGCTGTAAGGTATAACTATAAAAAACGATTGCAAGCCGTGAGCAATGAAATCTATAAATAATCGAGTCAGAAAGCTCACATACAGATCAAGTAAATTAAACCTGGAATAAACGTTAGACCTTTAATCATACAATGACAGAAACTTCTGAAACATCAAAGTAGTATTTGATTGGCCTTGAAGCTTCGTGATTAAACAGTAGAATTAATTTTCTTTTTGCTAACGAGTACCAACGCAATTTTTTTCTGATACACCAGAGTGACTCTATTCTTGTATCATTAAAAATTCTCTAGATTATTGGAGCCTTGAATCTATTAATTGATTATATTATTTAATATTTAATCTGATTATATTCATATCGACTATTATTACCAGGGAGCTCCTTCACCTAGGTGAGGGAGCATTACAGGCGAATGCTAGCATTCGCCTGTAATGTAACGTTACAGAGTCGAGCATTACATCAGTGCGGGACGAGAACCGAGAATTACAGTGCGCAACATGCGAACTACGCATCAAAGACTTGACGTCACACAAAATCCTGCACCGCGCAATTAGAGTTTACCGCGCGAACAGTAATATAACTTTCCCAACATCGATTGTTGGGCAGTTGCCCGCCAGACACGACACCCGTCTGGTCGGAGGATCCTCCGTTTTCTATAGAGGATGAGTGAACTTTACACCCTCTTTCTTATGAGAAAGAGGGTGTAAAGTTCACTCATCCTCATCCTCTAAAGATACAATCGAGCATTACATAAGTGAGGAAAGAGAACCGAGCATTACAGTGCGCAATGTCTGTAATATTTTGATACAACTTGTTATTATATTGATATTACAAGTTGTTACATTACAAGCGAATGCTCGTCAGTCATGGAGGCAGTATTGTAACGTATTGCTCAAAATCGAATCTGTAACGTTACATTACAGGCGATTGCTCCCGGTGAGGGAGCACCTTTATGGAAGTCTGCCAGTACATGCTACAGTTGAGATATCCATATTTCCTAGTCAACGAGACATGATAAGTGTGGCTAGACGCCGCAGTTGTCAGCGTATTAGAGACACTCCGGTTTTTATCCGACGTTCTCTAATCTCGAAGTGTCCCTTCGCTACATTAACAAATTCGTATTCAGATTTTGTGTTTTTCTGTTGACTTATGTGATCCTTAAAACGACAGCATGAAACTTAACACGACTACACATTGATTTGCGATTGAGATTTTTTAAAGCTGTTCTAGGAGAATCAATTGAATCAATATTTAATTGAATTTATGAGTAGGAAGTTATATCAGATTGAAACAAGGGATCAAGGAGCCGACACCGGAACTAAGTAAATGTCTATCAAAGTCATCAATTCCACAAGTCATCAAATAATCCTATCCTACATTATGAGGAAAGACATTCGAGAAAGAAAAATGATATTTCCCGTTTATGTGAGCATATTTCGGAGGTATGTGAAGGTTTTTAGAAAAAGATGTGGAGTTACGGATGAAGTAAGCTTGAGCTGTTGAATGGTGGCTGAAGCTGAAGAGATTTCAACTCATCAGATTTAACTTACTACACTACCAAAATTTCTGAATAAAACCCAGTAAAATTGAAAGAAAAGATAATATACGAGTATATAGTAGTTATAAGAAATTTCTATCGTATTGCACATTTTTGTCCCGCCCATATCCTAGAGATTCCGTACTCCTCAAATCAATTGATTCTAATCTAAGGCAAGAGAGATTGAAGTCTAAGTCAACTGGCTTAGACTTTTGCTTTACATCACCGGGATAATATTTAAGGGAAAAACGAGTTCTCTTGAAAGAAACCCCTTAAAGTGTCGTATTGATATCAAACCTTCTTGGAAAAAGTTTAAAATCAAACAGGGCTGAGCAGGAAAAGAAATAGTCGCGTCTATCAGCTGTGTTCACATTGTAGGCAAACTGAAAGTATACCGCCGGTGGGCGTAGTCACGAGATTGTATGAATCAGCCGGTTATTCCCGACATCCTGGCCCAATTACATGTTACACTGGTTAAGGCGAAGCTGTACTGGCGGTTACTGGATCGGGTTAGGGTATTGTCTTCGTGGTTAGATTATCCACGACGATTATTAAGGAGGACAAGATATTTAAACATTAAAAATTGTCCAATGAAATCTTTACTTAAATATAAAAAAAGGAATAAATAGAACAATAATATTGATGTTTAGTAACACGATAGTAGAGAGTGGCGAAAAATTCATAAGGCCACAGTTTCTAAGTAAAGCTAAGTAGATCCGTCTGTATTTTTGTGGCTTCATTAGTCTAGGTTAAAGGTTACACCAATTAGGCGTTCTTTAAGCACTAATTAGGCATAAGCTTGTTAAAATGTTAGACAAAGACAGTCTATTCCGGTCCGAGCAAAATAAGTTAATTATAGCGCACGTTAAACTATCATCATGCATCAAATATTTTATAAAGTCCAATTTTGGGATCAATTAGCAATTATAGTTGGTTATATTTAATTCCTCATGATACTAAGTGAATACTAGATTGGTTGGTTGCCTTGGGTAGCCTGGAAGTCTTTAAACAGACTCCAAGTTGGCCGGAGCAAGGAAAATCAGTTCAGGTGGAGATTCATAGACGCTTTGGAGTGTAAAATGTGGTGCTGCTCTACCAACGATGGGACACTTAATATCGTGTCCTGCGTGTCCTGTCAGCTGCACGTTACAGGAACTGATGGACGCTAGTGATGGCGCCAAACACGTGGCCGAATTCTGGGCCGAGTCTATTTAGATTACTATCGACACGCTAATAACAAGAAGAAGACTACATTTCTATAAAATTATTGCGTTAAACTAATTACTTAAATCACGTGATTTCTGAAATAAAATCAGATAAGTGCTACAGTTTTATCTATTCGAAGCATTTTGATAGAACTGCGCTTGTTCAATTAATATTCAATTGTATCTAAGTACCTATTTAATTAACAATACATTTCTGAAACACTTAACAGTTATTGTAATTGTGTGTACTGACTATTACTACTGACTGGTGCCAAAATATCTGCTGTAAATTTAGAAGTAAAGTATCCTACTACTAAGTTTATCATGAACATTGGACCATACAAATGAACAAAATCTTAGACGCTGGTCTGGCCAAATCAATGCTGTAATTTGGCCAACCTACACTGTGGTTTCTTTTCCGTGCGCCAACGTCCTCATCCCTCCAAGTTACCAATAAATCGGGATAATTAAAAAAAACTTCGATTTACGAGATATGTACCTATGTTATTCTATTATTACCCACAGATAAAAACCAATAATAATAATAATAACCCCACCGCCGTTTCTCTACGTTGACGTCGTGGTGGGGCTTGCGCGCTCCAGGTCTGTGCCGGTAGTCATTTTATCCGTGTACATATAAAAAATTGATCAGCCAGGGGCCATAATCCTTCAATAGTTCCAGCTCACCAGTCAACTTTAGCCACCCAACCCATAGTCCAATATCTTTGTTTCCATATCCTGCAATAGTCCTACACCAACCGGGGGTTGTCCTTGGGTGCCCTTGCATAGTGCGAACAGGGATAATCGTCGGTTGGCGCCTCATTCTGTTGGCTTCCGCCCCTCGTACGCCTTCCAAAGCACCGGGATCCATGGTCCGAGATTTGTTGATAATAAAAAAAATACAGTTTATCTATTTTACCTCACAATGGTTTTGTAGCACGGTAAAAGTTTTGAACTACCAACTTAATTAATTCACATTGTGAGAGCTCGAGCCTGATGTAGGTTTAGACAAAAACCTGTTTTACAGGTCACCAGCCCCCACTTAATGGACTCATACCTAACAGGCAGGTAACATGTATTTTTGCTAAATATTTCTTAGATACTTTAAATACATTTTATAGATCCTTGTTCACTTGGCCTTAACTCTGCAGCACGTGGGACGAAATGTAGACTATTAACTGGAATCTTTATAGAGCCAATCTCTAGGAATGCGGAATACAAACTTGATGATATTCGCCTTAGCAACAGCTGAGTATAATACAATTATTGAATTAATTCGCTGCGGCTGCGCAAACGTTTTACGACGAGACGCGACGGATGTGTCGAATTCCGTGTCATTGATGAAAGTGTGCGGTAATTATACGGTTTATAAGATGGTTGCTAAGGTGAATATACTTTCGTTGTCTATGGAAATGTTTAGTGCTTCACTTCCTGTATTGCTTTTCTAACATTTATTTAAAGAAAAGATTTTTTTAAGTTATTTCTAGTCTCCAACAATTCCTAAGAAAGTATTTACTTTTGATATAACATTTCGTTTAGCGTACAAATCATGCCTAGCCTTTTACCAACTATGTTGGGGTCGGCTTCCAGTCCAACCGGATGCAGCTGAATACTAGTATTTTACATGGAGCAACTGCCTAATCTGACCTCCACAACCCAGTAACTGGGTAATACGATACCCGTTAATCAGACTGGTTGTCAAACTTTCGGGCTTCTGGCGACCTTGCCAAAGATCCTCAAATGACAGCCGGGACCAACGGCCAAACGTCTCTCTGAAATTCCGAGTGACGGAGGAGTCTCGCTCGGTATGTAAAGATGGTCACCCATCCAAGGACCAACCCCGGCAAGCGTAGCTTAACGTCGTGGATCGACCCGTGCGGCTCGATCTGCAGCTATAACTTAGCCACGTGCTCCTTTCCTTTATTGATGACTAGCTGCGCCCCGCGTTTTCACCCGCATAAGTCACGATCCCGTGGGAATATCGGGATAAAAAGTATCCTATGTTCTAACCTAGGTCATGGTCTACCCATGTACCAAATTTCATACAAATCTGTTCAGCCGTTTTAGCGTGAAAACGTAACAAACAAACAAACTCGCATTTATAATATTAGTTAGGAATTCGTTTAACGTATGGCAAAAAGAAAATACATACTGTTCTTCAACACACAATAAGTTTCGTTTCAACAAAAGAAATACAAAGAATTGATCGACGAAAACTGCCTGTTTCCTGATTATACTTTGACCCAATAAATTATTGGTTTGAATTATTACCGGGACTAACTAACTCGATTATCGTGTAACGTGATACACGCACACGCTAACATTTCATTTAAGAAAACCAAAAGGAAATAACAACACATGAAATAATCAACGATTAATTTTCCCCGTACTGATCTATTTCATTACTTATTTACAACTTCCTTGTGAAATTTCTTGTTCCCACAACGTCGTATCGTATCGGCCGTCCGCGCTTTTATGTACTTCGTTTTCGCTAAGCGTTCTCCTTTCTTTTTGCTCGGCTCCTCAAGGTCGTACCGTGATGTAAAATAGCCTATAACGTTCCTCAGGAATTTGGCTATCAACTGCAAGAAAAAGATTTTAGCAAATCCAACAGGTAGTGCCAGAGATTAGCGCGTTCAAACAACCTTATTATATTATATTAGTATAGATGGAAAACCCCCTATTCTATAGCGTTCTATAGGGTTCCATAGGGGTTCCATAGGGGGTAAACAAATACTATAAAAATCGCAAGCACGTGCGTAATTTATTTTCTATTTTTATTGTAGGTACTGTTGTGTTTATTGGAATAAACGCAGACCAGCGCGACTTGTCGCGCGACGCGACACCGGTTATTGTTACATTGTGAAGTTTTCTTAGAAATTGTATTTTTCGTGTCGCGTTGGTCTGCACAAGCCTTAATGCACGCACTGCCGCGGCCATGTTGAATTGTTGATAAACAAACAATGATACGAGTGATATTGAATATGTTAATGAGTACAACATAATGCTTGATGAGGTATAACGTAAGTAATGGTCGATTAGTGCCACATTACAGGTGTTTGTGGAAACTATAATAGAAAGAAAGAAAATACGTTTGTATACGGTAAACATGACGCAAAGAAAGAATTACAAACAAAGAAGAACAAGTAGGGGGAAAATATGCGTCACATCCACGCAAAGCGGCCATCGCTCCGCATTATGCTGCGAACCTATGCGAGACAGAGCCCCAGCGCTGGTTTTCAGCGACAGCCGGCGTTGACGTTATGCCGTCGATCGGTGCAGCATACAATGAGATATAAATACGACATAATAATATACAATAATTAATCTACATGTTTACATAAAATATAATATTTAAATTGGCAACATTCAGTCGGCATCGACTCTCGGAATACTCGACTGTTATTATATTATTTGTATGTAGATTAGAATTATTTGAAGGGGTTTGATTGTCAGCTGTTTATTATCTTATTGTTAGAATCAAATGAGGAAAACGAGTTACAACACTTCAATTCAAAGTGCATTGATGAATTTGATGAACCACTTCGTTTGAAGTTAAAAAGATGATGGACAAAATGAATTGGTATTTAAATTTTAATACCCACGTCATGGCAGCTGGTCAATATGCCCATTGCCCCTCGTTATATGTCAATTAAATATTAAAATGAATTTAATAATTTTGATCTTAAAGTATGAGTAACAAAAGTTACCCTCCGGAAGGAAGACAGCAGCGCAGAGAAAATGTGATTACACTAAATAAGTTATTAAATTGCGAAAACTTTCCAAGTATTTATCTACCTGTGTACGTCATCCATCCATTTGCACATATTTGATAATAAATGCGATTAAGGAAGATACTGATAACAATACCAAGAACTACTTCAATATCACCAACCTCAAGGAATAAGAAAAAAATGCGACTTCCAAAACAAAATTGAAGTAAAATATAACTGCTCCAAGAAACGTTTCGATGTCACCAGCTGCTATAAAAATAAGAAAAAAAAAAAAAAACAAAAAAAAAAAAAAACATTTCCCAACTAGCACGACGCGTATCCAAAGTTCAGAACTAAACTGCAATATACCCGCCATTCAAATTGAACCGGAATTTGTTTTATATAAAATGATTTACATAGAAGGAATGCCGGAAACAGACGCAGCTGTTATTCTTCCCGCGCAAATTGTAAGTGTCAACTAAGGGCAATGAGATGCCATGGTACTTGTGGACAAGCAAGTACCATCAGATCACTAGTAGTGTTTACAGTGTTTAGTCATCATCGGATAGGTTCCATGATGTAATTCGGTGCCTAAAAGATTTGTATTGAGTGCAATAGTAATTAGTTGGTGATTCTATTAAACTACAGATGCAAGAGAAAAATGTCATTGACAATTTGTTAATGTGTCAGAGCAATTTGCTGGTAAATCAACCCGAATCGTGGGGCTCGTGGCTAAGTAATAACAGTCGCACGGTTGATCGATCAGGTTAAGCTACCCTTGCTGCGGACAGTCGGGGATGGGTGACATATCAACACGTTAAGCCGTTGGTGCCGGCTGTCATTCGTGGATCTTTGAAGGGGTCTTCAGAAGCCCGGAAGTCTGACAACCAGTTTTACCAAGGGGTATCGTTTTACCCAGTAAGTGGGTTGTGGAGATCAGATAGGCAGTCGGTCTATGTAAAATACTGGTATTCAGCTGCATCCGTTTAGACTAGAAGCCGATCCCAAAATAGTTGAGAAGAGGATAGACAGATTGATTGATCTACGCAAATCGTTTTTAAGATAACTCTTGGTAAAGCCTATGATTAATAAGTTAAATATCGCTGACTTTATTACAAAATCGGCCCAATCTGTAAGCATATTACTATGAGCAGAGAAGCAACAAGAAATAACGATACACTTTGAAGCCATATCTCCAACATTATGAAGCAACAAAAGCTAATAACACAGAAAGAACACCTACGTTCTTCACCACACATCGCTTTAAGTTCTTAATTAAAGCTATACGGAACATAACAGTCGATTAAGGTTCCGTATCCACCAATAAAAGGCGTCGGCTACATCAGCCGGCATACAAAAGAACATTCTCAAAACGATAACCACTTCAACGATCGCAATCACACGGCGATTCATTTAAAATTTATTGCCATTTCGAATAAGATAACATACGGAGTCAAGCGCCCCCCTCTAAAGTCGAACAATAACGTGCCCATCGACAATAACCAATAACTCTTTTGAATACGACGCGAAAACGGCGCGCGAACAATAAATTCGTAAAGAAATCGCCTCCCGTTTACCCCCATACGTTCTATATTCGAATAATAGTGTATAAGTAACACGGTATTATGGCGACACCCAATTTATTTTTGAGTTTATCGCTCGGTTTGCTGTAATAAATTTCTTGGTGCATTAAAGATGGGGCGCATTGTATTGCAATATATTTGGCGAGATAGTTTAACCGTCTCTTGGAAGTGTGTTTATTACAGCTTAAAGTTACCGTTGAATATTTAAAAGTGTTTTTATGCGAAGAAAAAATGCTATCAATTAAATGTCATTTAAAATTCTTTATTTATTGAAAAAGTGCAAACACTTTTATTTTATTTTAATATAAAAAGAGTAAAAATAGTTATGCGTTTTAATTACAGCGCCTTAAGCTTTCTCGTAATGAACGCAAGGGTTAACCCCTAATAGTCAGGATTACATAGCGTTACGATATTATATTTTTTAACTTATTTATATTTATAATAAGCCACGGCAATATGAGTTTAACAGCGCTTTATATTTTCCTTTATTTTTGTGATCTCTAGCATAGAACCTAAATGCCTCATAAAAGTCATTACAAGGTCGAAGGACTAATAAAACGATATCTGCATGCAATCGAAAATGATTTCAAAACACATATTACGGCGGTGCAGCCAATAAAAACACTTAATTCTTATTCATACCTCCTTTACGATGGGAAATTGTAATGTATTCAAAATATTACTGTATGCACGGTCTAGCGGCTCGGGCCACGGGCTATGGACTTTCCTTAATGCGCAGACAACTTTGTTAAACTTATTAACATACATCGCGATGCACATTTGATTTTAATGTTCGAAATTGCAAAAATCCATGTCAGCTTCACGCTCTGGGGGTTTACAAACAGTAAGCTTTTGAATCTTAATCGTAATCTACTAAATGGATTTATTATTCCATGTTTTATAGAAATATGTATTATTAAGTAAGTATTAGTAATACCGCTGTATAATCAATCGGTTTGTTACTTTACTTAAGGTATGAAAGAATAGCTTATGCTACATTAAATCTGCTGTTTAAAATTCTAAGTCAGTCCTTGGCCTACGAGAACGGTAACTTTTTTTTTATTTGGGTTATTCTATGAATTCTCAGAAACCATAACAGGAAGCGACCGATCCCTTTAAATAACATTCAGTTTCTAAATTCTAAGAACGACCCTTATTTATCCCACGAAAATAGAAAAACCTCGCCGCAAAATCCAAGTTCGAAATTAAAAATCACTGCACAACAAGAAATTAGCAAAAGAAGATCACCTCAAAATCAGGATTCGAAATTTAAACCTCAAAAAATCGCAGCCAGAATTCAACCCTCTCTCTACCTAACAAAAAGCCACTACTCGCCATTCAAAAAAAACGTTGAAACAGACACAACATCATGATGACCACGCCACACCTGCAGCCACAGGGGTGGCGATGCGTGCCCTCAACTGCCGGAACACTGACGTCATAAAATTGATAAAGAAAGGTTAAAGATACTATAAAACGGCACCAAAGAGACCGCTGACCTTTTAAGAAGAATTTTTCCATGTAATGTTCGTGCACCTTGTAAAAGGCGTTTAGCAGACATTTTTCGTTCATACATCAAGTACTTGATGTGTTATCTTTGCTTTCATAGCGGGGAAGAACTAGTGGCACTTGTAGATAAAATGCACGTCATTGAATTTCTGACTGCATTTTATAATGATTGAGGTAAGGAGTTCCTCGAACAGCAATCAAATGATTCACGCTTTACAACCACTTAGTATATAAAGTAAATGTAAAAAATAAAGTCAGTGATTAAAAATAAAACTCGGAAAGTGCCATTACTTTCCCAAAAAATCTCCAATAAAATGAACTGTCCCGTTCCACATACTCATAAAGACGTGACATAATATGCAATTCCATTTTCGAAAAACTGTAGAAGTAGGCTCTAATAAATCGGAGATTCAACAACATTCAACCACAAATATGAAGACTGACGTCGAATACCGACTAAATACCTTACGTCATGCGTCACACACCAAAAAAGCAATAAAACAATGTCATGTCAATACCAATTTAATACACGCTAATAAAACAGACAATACGTTTAATAACATTGTACCGGAGTTCGTTTTACGATCAACGTACTCAGTTAACGTTGCATCGTTGCAGTTATCAAATCACTGGATGTATGGCGTTGCGTGTTTATTTTGACGGGCCGACGCTACAAAGCTACAGTGTACAGATCATAAACCTCAAGTAATTGTGTATAACGTGTACATATGTAGAGGTATCCGTGTCTGCTACATGCATGTTTTTTGAAGCTTGTCTGTTCGTTAGACAGTTGGTGGGGGAGTTGATATATTTTCTTTACGTTTATCAGTTAACTTTTAATTATAAATAGAAGTATTTTTGCATTGGAAAAAATCCAAGAAAAATCCTCATAAAGTGGTTGACATTACTGACGTGATGATAACTTTGGCAGAGTTTAACAGTCAACAAAAAAGATGACAGTGAATGAAATAAAACTAACAATAAAATAAAAAAATTGTCACCTACCCAATTTCAAGTTAGTATACACGCAATATGCTTTCTCGAACAAAAAAGTAGAAAGTTTACGTTATTTTTTAATTCCTTAAAATATTTCTGTAACATAGGTTTCCAAAGAACGGCCGGTTAGAATGAATAACAACAATATAACGCAAGCGGTCAGGTAAAGCAGCAGGTAGCGGCTATACGTAGAATATCGGAACCAATAACCAAACAATATGTCCGAGCCGTCGGACAGCCGGACAAACAAAATTAACAAGGGTTTTTGTAAATCAGTGGTACGGAAAAGCTGGATAAAAGCTGTATTTCATTGACAAAAGATGGATTTTGAGCCGACAATGAGAACAAAATTTTCAACCTGTATTATGCATAACTACCAGTGCATTTTTTTTTATAATTCATATGAATGCATTGATGACCCTTGATAAACTCTATGGGAGTTCTAACACAATGTTTTTACACACAACCAAAACAAATCAACACTCGATATTATTAACTAGAAGTCAAAATGCGCATTAATTGAACAGTACCTCCATTCCATACCATCCCGTACCGTATCCAATCCTACAACCTTTTAAATATTAAAGGCTCGCCTCCCTTCGCACATCGTTTTAGTGTGTCCAAATTCCCGGTATGCGCCGAGCCAATATTTGCTCCGAACATTAGACAAGCATGATCGACCGGTCGCTACGTTCACGATCGATAATCTGTCACATTCATTCATATCCCAACAGACCTTGGGTTTAGAGAGGAGAGCGCTAAAAATAGAACTGTGTGGTATTTAATTTAAGATCGGCATGTTATGGCCTGTAAACGGAGCAATAACTACACGAAATGCTACTAGTTGCGAAATTACTTTAATGCTGAATTTGTCGACGGAATTACCATAACGATAAATCTGTCTGCGTCCAGTAATTTCCGGAACACATACGCGACTGCCATTAAGGAGTTACATACAAATAACATTAGTGCATCCCCACGAAATACAAGCAATTGTAGCTAGAATATAAGTTATAAAACAAAACGCATAAAGGAAAACAACGCCATTAAATTTGAATCCCCTATACCTAGACCTCTGATGTATTTATACAGTCTAGACGAAAATATTGTTTATTGCACAATAATGGGAAAGATTTAGAATACCCTCACAGTCCTTGAAAGAGGGGGCGAAGGTGAAAAGTGCAATTTGCAATTCAGTTCGGTATTAAAAGCACTTAATCCAATAAAAAATAGGGGAAACTGAAAGTCACAGAATGACGGATGACAAACAAGCAATTAAGGTCTCCCGGTCTCCGTACTTCAATAACAAATACAATATAGACAGACTACTTACATTAAAAAGTTAAAAATATGGCCCGATGTTAAGCAATTCATTCAAATGAGAATTGCTATCGATTTTAAGGAGTGTACCTTTATGAATGAAGAGCATTTAGTTTACTATATTAATAAAAGCACAAAAGATTTCCATCATCATTGTCCGTCGATTCAGTGTATTGTCAAAGAAGCCAACTTCAACGAGGAATTCTTTTCGTCGAAGAGCAAAGCTCTTGATAAAAAAACAACTAATATCTATGATGAAAATTTATTCATTGCACAACTACAGTCTAAAAAAAAAACAGAAAACTGATTGTCTCAAGCAGTATTTGCAAGTGTTGAATAACGATAACGACGCATTAAATCACCTGAATTATTGACAAAAAGTGGCGTAAAATTGGAACGTACTACGGTCTACCTAGTTTACTAAAAAGGCGGTCTAGTAAAAATTCAAGCTTATCTACGGTAAAATATAATTGCTCATACATCAACCAACCAACCGTTCACGAACGCTCGACCGGCGCATTTGTACTGACCGAGGTGAGTTTGACACCAACAAACATTTTCATAGCCAATAACTACGTGACCATGGTGGCTCTATTGTCAACGATCCGCAAGACAGACTTCCCAGAAATGTAATATAACATCAATGGCCTTTCATTCCTAAAATATATTTTAATCTAGGTGTCCCCGCCTTACAAAAACAATCATCAATCTCAAAATACTTTTTTGAAGAAGCAATTATATTTTTTGGCAAATCGATCTTGTGATAGTTTTTTTCGTGGAACGGTTAGGAAATTAAATAACAGCAAATGTTATTACTTGGGTAAACAACAGATTATAGAAGCGTTTCAACAATAGAGTTCAGTGATCGTTTAATTCAAATAAAATAATAACATCCATTTCAGAAGGAATGTCTGAGCGTAGGAGAGAATGCAAATAGCCGAGCTGAATATCTGACTAGACTAGAGCGACTTCCTAATTTCGAGTCTCCGGAAGGATCCCATCTAGGCATGTACCTCATCAGGAAGGGGTTGACGCCGTCTCGTCGCGTACTATTCAAATCCGGCGCGTTTATCGGTTCATAACTCAGAACTGGCGTTGTTATGAGCGTCCTACATTCCTCAGAGATTAAACCCAGCGCCCGAATGCTAGATACGCCTTAACTGTCCATACGTGACTCGAATTCGACGGCGGGGACTAAAAAGTGCCCGCTAATTTTGTTAGGCACAAAATGGACAACTGGCGAATTTAAAATGAAGACGTTGCGCAAGATTTATAACTCAATTTAGACATTTGAGCGGTGCTTACGTCATGTAATGGGTGGAAAATGACATTAGACTTTCTATGAAATAAATGGACATTTGACATTCCGAGACATATGGCGAATAGTCATGCCCGGGGGAACATGTAATATAATGGAGCTTTAAAGAGATTATAGACTGATTTGATGGTGAGCAGTTTTAAGGCTCGTACAGTCCAGCGCGACGCGACTCAAACAATGCAATTTCTAAGAAAAATGTACGGTATAAAAATAACCGGCATCCAGTCGCGCGACAAGTCGCGCTGGTCTACACAAGCCTTTATATTCTGTTTATAGCCTCCAGTGCGCCGCCGTTGCCTCGTCAAGTCTATTGCTTGTCGCACTGGGGATATTTCTTTATTTCCCTTGAGCGACAGCCATAAAGTACTGTGTCAATTTTTTTTTTTTTTCTGTAATCGAAGCTCATTGGATTATATCTCTATTGTGTTCCAACCCCGCCCACAATTACCAATCAGGTTACAAGATCCTCCGAAATTACCCAATAACGAATTTAGAGTAAATCTTGTAAGACTCAATCATGTCCAAATGGAGGCATTGAAGGGTCACAGAACAGTGAAGCATAGCCTCAAGTCATCGTTGCTACGTGATTCGTTTGTTCGATACACTGAAGATGTTAAACCCACAGACGTAGAAAGGGCTTTTTTACTACCGACTTTTTAGAAAGAAAGCTATAAAAATGTAGTACAAGAAGCACACAGTTTTTGCGGCGAACTGGCACAAGGCAGAAGTAGGCCACTTGATTCTGAGTGTTTAACTCAGACACTTGAAGCAGCAGGAGGGTGCCGATGACTATTGAAAGGGTAGGAGTCCCTTTGAAGAAAAATAGAAGCGACGAATTTGTAATATTTAGCGTTGGAACACCAAAATAATGTTTTGGTAGTCAAGATTGTGGGAAAAATGACCAGTAAAGTAGTAAATGCAGATGTTTGTGCATAGCCCGGCGATTTATTCGCTTAGCTAGAAGCGAATAATTTGACTTAGCCACGCCGTGTTAACAGAGAACGTAAACCGCATTATTTAAACGACCAAATGATTATTTATTCCAACAGTCATTCAATAAATCAATATTAGAGCGGCTACTGAATAAATAACACCGAACAAGCTCTAATTTTTTAAATTATGTACCCTCACAATAACCACCATTAGCGCAAGACGGAAGCTTTCAAAACTGTAACACAATACATCAAAAATCAATGCTGTAATCGACATCTCACGATCGCAATCCCCATACATACCTGCATTACCCTCAGACCTAATCCAAAATTGCAAAATGGTTCCCATACATTCAAAGAATTCAAAGAAAAAGAAAATTTGCAAATGCAATATGCCTTAGAAAAGCGGAGAACCTAAGAGTTTCACCGTAACAATGCTGTGTAACACAATGGAAGTTACAATAGTAGTGATCACAATCAGTTTGGGGGCAAAAAAATGGGTGCTTGGTAGAGATGGGCAATTCAAAAGGGAACGTCTGAGCCAAGCCATCTGCCGCACCCGGCGCTGCCTGCTCATGTATAATGTGACCAAACGATCCCATTACCCTGGACTGTGCCGCTACAAACGCTAATTTCGACAATCGCTCAACAAAGAAGACTGTCGTAAAAATTTAAGACTTACAAGGGGAAGGGTTATGAATGTTATGATTAAAGCAAGTTTAGCCATAAATGTGACGATAAAAATTTATTATTTAAAGCTAGGGTGAAAGTGAGACTGGTCTGCCAGTTATTGTTGAGTTACATGCCACAAATTAACTCTTTTGTACCATTGAGGAGACGGAACATAAAAAGAGACTGCGAGATGCCTGTAATTCCTGGACAACACAAGTTAGTAAAGTAAAACTTGTATTCATTTATTGAGTATATTATCACCTGGCATTCTATACGAAACCATACTAGGTTGTATTCCAGTTTAGGCAGATAATAATGAGGAAGTAATCAGAAGCCAGAAGTACAATTCTCGTTCTTAAAAATATTCAAATTCAAATCGCAATCTCAGCGACAATCAATGTCAAAAATTTGTCAAAAATGCAGGTAAATTAGAAGTTTTTTTACAGATTAAGACGAAGATTAGAAGGCGAATGTTCTTAAAAACATTGCCCCTCAGAGCTTTAAGCACGTACAAGACTTCTAGTCAAAAACGATCTGCAACTTTGCACATCAAACTATTCAACAGTACAACATATGCGTCTATCCCACAAACCACGCCAGAAGGCATGGTCACCATACCACACAACACACCCCAGTCCGTATCTAACTAAACTATATCGTACACATCTCTAGAACCCGTAATTTCTTCAAGACAGCACGTGTTCCGATTCTATGGCGCAATTTGATGGAAAAAAAAAACAAAGCGTCCCCGCACGGATAAATATGGGGATTAGATACGATTTTTTATACACAATGATTTGTGTCATAACAGCTCATGGAAGTTTTATTAATAGCGAAGTTAATTTTAAAGGTGTAAGAAAGAAGAAACAGGTTTAATACTGTCTGTTGAGCAACGGAATGGAAATGGCAATTCTGATGCGTTTACTTGCTCATTATTGGGGCACTTGATTAGGATTCATGTCACCTTATTGTTCCTGTGATCAGTTACAAATTGTACAATTGTTTGAAAGAAGCGAAGCCGCAAAAAGCGAATCGTTCTAATGAAACCTCTTTGCTAAAATTATCACAAGTAATTTTTTACCGCTTACAACATCCGTCAAGCGTGCTAAGAACAGTTCGTCGACACATGAGTCGGCTAGCCTGACCGCAAACATACTATAATGTAGGTTTTTGACATGTTGGATGACTTATAAATTGATTTACAATAGTTTTCCTTATCACAGCGCACCTAGAAAGTAGGTACTCGTGTTAAATAAGCAAAAAACCTCGTTTCAAGTTCCTTTTTTTCTTCTTTTTAAGAGCGGTTCATTCACATTCCGAACGTCGTAATTCAAGACGAGCCGCGAGCGTTTTCTCACGCGTTCTCATTTTAAATTTAGGCGCGAAGTTGCTGCGAGACGCTTAAGATGGTCGGCCATGATGACTAATATCTCGTAATGGATTATTTAGTTACTCGTAATGTTTTGATTAATTATACTGTTATATAAATTGTGCAAACGACGCTCAATAAACAATAACTTAGCCTCTGCCTAGCCTTTTCCCAACTATTTTTAGGGTCGGCTTCCAGTCTAACCGGATGCAGCTGAATACCAGTATTTTACATGGAGCGACTACCTATCTGACTTCCACAACCCAGTAACTGGGTAATAGGACACCCCTTGGTAAGACTGGTGGTCAGAGTTTTGGACTTCTGACGACCGGTAACGACTGTCAAAGATCCATCAATGATAGCCGGGACAAACGGCTTAACGTGCTTTCCGAGGCACGAAGAAATCTCGGTATGTAAAGGTGGTCACCCATCAAAGTCAAAGTCAAAGTCAAATCATTTATTTCAAATAGGCCCTTGCAAGGCACTTTTGAACGTCAACAATTACAAAAAAAAAAAAAATTGATTCTAGTCGCCCCTTCCAAAAGGTAGTTTTCGTATGGAGAAGAATGGGCAAGAAACTCCACCGTTACTCTTTTAAAATGTTTTACAATATTTTGTATATGTAGGTACATTAGTTATATGTATAATTATATGTGAAGACGATGCATCTAAAAATAAAAAAATAAATTACTATACCACAATATAGGTAAAAAGATTTTTTTAAAGAGAGTAGCGACAGATAAATTAATTACCTATGTGATAGATACATGGTTCTCACATATTTACAAACATTGTAAAAGTAGACGATTTTCCAAAAAAAACAAGTTACAATTAATAAGTCAGTGTGTGAGGAAGTAATCACAGAATGTAAAATCAATGTCATATAATAAAATATAATAATTTATACAACTTAAATTAGCAACCAGTTTGATTTTATCTAGATTCTAGATTATCCTATGGAGCTGGACCAGCATGTTTCCAAGCATTCTTATCTTGGATATAATCCTCTAATTTGTAATATGCTTGTTTACAAAGTGTACTTTTAATATGAGTTTTAAATTTTCTTTCATTTAATTGTAAAATATCACAAGGTCATCCACGGACCAATCCCGGCAAGCGTAGCTTAACCTGATGGATCGACCCGTGTGGCTGTTATTACTTAGCCACGAGCTCTTCTAATAAAAAATAACTTAGCAATATATTGAATTCGCTTAATTAAAGATAATTCATAAGATAAGATGCGACAAAAAGGTCAGTGTGATAGGAGAGATATTAAAACCCACTTAATTTAATTAATTTAGAAATAAAACTCTGCAGAATATAAGCTGATTAAGTGCATAGCCACATACATATTTCTAGAAATCTAGAAAAAATTTAACCCTGGCTGATTAAGCCATAGAAATAAGCAATAACAACCGTATCAACATTCGTTTAATAAAATCAACCATTTTAATTTGATGAATCGATAATGGCTATTCGGAACTGCATAGTGGATTAGTCGATTATGCAAATCATTCGTAATAGTTCATCACTAACGTTTCGATGAATACACCAGCCGCGCTGCGCCACGCTGCGCCTATCGTGTCTTAAGGCGCGGTGTTACCTCAATATTCACAAAAAACTGGTTTCTTCGATAGTCGAGTATGACGTAAAGCAATGAAAATATACGACGCAAAAAATACAGTGGACAGAGAAGGGTTTAAAGAAAAAAAAAAACCGAATAGAATAGTAGAAAATAGTTTGATATTCCCAATAAAAAATACTTCACAAAAATAAACTTTGGCGTCGAACATTTCCGTATTTTCAGCGATAACAACATTTTTTTTTAAGAGTTCAATAGAATAAACATTATTTAATAACTTTAACCGGACAATTATTTAATTTAATGTGTATATTCTGAATAATCTAAATAAAACCCGTAAAATAAATGCCCATTCGCAGCTTACTCACATCGTCAACCCAAATATTTATTCGATTTTCAACCTTATTTAATGCTCTGTAATTGTGAAAATAGATATTGCGGTCATACTTTAGTCGTCGGGCTACCGTATAGCGCGCAGACGAAGTTGTGTGAGTGCAGCTGTAGCGTTTAAAATCGTAGTCAGTGCGCGCCTTAACTAACAAGAGTTTATTAACACATTTCTGTTAAATCGATAGAGAACCAAAAATATTAGCCATTCAGCTTTGAAGTAGACCTCACGCAGTCTAGCAGGCAATACCGCCCACACAATAAAAACGGATGCGAAATGAATTTGCAGCAAAAAATAAGGCTTGTAGATTCATTAAAGATGGCATCATAATAGAGGCAACGTGAATGTGTGTTTACAACTTAAAACTGTCAATAGCACTAAGTAAAATTAAACTTGCAAAGAAAAAGTTTAATAAATATTAAATCAATTCTTTGAATCTATTAATCGAAATAATTACAAGACAGCCCACACTGGACTTTTACAGCCAAAGCCGAACTCGACTACTCAATAATCGCGTCCACGATAAGTCTCATCTCTAAAACTCAATGAGGTATCGATTATGCATCTATAGATCACCTCTGCAAATAACATAATTTGCATTAAATGTCAAGGCACCTACTGAGAATTTTTCATATTTTCCTTAAAGGAAAATAGAACCGAAATATCGGTTAAAGGCTTGTGCAGACCAGCGCGACTTGTCGCGCGACGCGACGCCGGTTATTGTTATACCGTACAGTTTTCTTAGAAATTGCATTGTTTGAGTCACGTCGCGCGACAAGTCGCCCTGGTCTGCACAAGCCTTTAGGGTATTTCCCTCCGTGTCGATAGGTACAGGCATTTACTGATAAAGCATTAATTTTAGATTTGTATCATGAGGTTTTTCCATTAGGTATCTACCAAATAAAAACATTCGTAAATTTTTAATACATTTTTAACGGTTTTAACCTTGTTTCTTGTGGTGAACATTACTGAATGTGTATTACTACTTGTCACAAACCAGGATAAAAAATATAAAAAAATTGTTTTCTCGACACCTAATAGGTTTTTTTACACACAATTTGCGGAAAAAACTTTTAAAAGCAATAAAAATTGCATTATGTCTGCGTCATTCCCTATGGTCCTGCTGCTACGCAATTAATTTAACATCGAAACAAGTTGTCACCCCCGAGATGGCCATATTGCCCAGAGGGGCCGAGCAGCCGAGCCAGATTTTATTCAATCCATAAAAAGCGACTTTACAACCTACTTCCCGACTAGACGCGGTCGCGTGTGAGCTAACGATCTCCCATTAATATTTAATACTTACTAGTTAGTTACATACATATTTGAGTTAACACAAGCCGACTCCCTGTAATATCCCGTAAGAGAAGCGTAGAACCGCGAGCGTAGTGGCACGCAAACTTAATGTGCTGAAACATTGAGAGGTTTTTATTTGTTTAATAAAGACGTTATATTTTAAATGAATTGCTTAAATTGTAACCACTGTTTTCGCTGGTTGTTATTAGTGAGAGATTTTTAAGTAGCGAACCATCTGCGCTTACTTACACATGCATTTTTAAACATGATCGTTTCAATCAAAATAAATAATACATAGTAGTTTTGTGAGTGTTTTATAATTAGAAGGAAATGTATGACATTTTTGGTTCAATGTTGAATTCCAGACGAATGATTTGTGCTTGTGAATGAACTTTAAAGATGCGATAGTACCAACTTAGTTACTAATGAGATAAGATCCCTAATAGCCCACTTTCGGAATGTCGGGGTTATCTAAAACTTCAGGTTTCAACCATGTAAAGGCTGTTTAATAGGCTCCAGTCGATTAGCAAAGTTTTAAGACCTGAAATCCTTCGCCAATTCCCAAGTAACAACTAAGAGAATTAGTCTAGACACTATAAAACATTGCAAAGACGCTCACCCCAAAAATAGGTTTAATATCCGTAGAATTGGTAATTTTCAAAACTTTCTTAGGCAAGGGGCCTGTCCAAACAAGCTGGGGAGACGGAGAGAAGTGAAAAAAAAAACCAGGCAATTTTGTGAAACGTTATTTTATCCCTCGCCAGTTCAGAGTCTAGTGATTGATTTTTATAAATCCCCTCTGCCTAGTGTGGACACTGTTCGATATTTGAAATTAAATGTCAACCGGCTTTCGATAAACGCGGTAAAAACCGTTACCGTAATATTGCTGGCAACTTGGAAATACGGCGACCGTGTGTTGTGTACTCCGATGTTAATTACCCGTAAAGTGTAATGCAATGTTTACATCCAGATGATTTTGAGGCAGCCGGGAAAAACCAGTTCTTCGAAACTTTATGAACAAAAAAACTAATAATAGTCCCGCAGATATTTCGCAATGTGCAATTACACAGTTTTTCCTTGGTATACATTACAGGGCTAAAAAGATGTTGGATTAAATTGTTTGAGTAGCCGCGCGCGCTTGCAGGCGATGCGTCTCAAATATTCGAAGATCGCGCGCCTGCATCAATAGAGGCTGTAACGGACTTGCATTCCGAAGGAGGCTTACTTTGTAAAAGGTGTTTGGAATCCTTCATACCGCAAACATGGCCTGAATTATGAGAATGAAGACATACATTTGATAGGAAGAATTTTATTTGTAATTAAGTAAAGGGCGACGGAACTTAGCTAATTAAAGTTTTTACAGAAAAAGATAAAGAGCACTGACTGAAGGTGAAATGTTTTCATGCTCCAAAACCTGGACATCTGTAACAGATTATTGTAAGACGTTATTTTTCAACAGCGGAAGTTGTAGCTACAGAGTAACGAAGTCAATGATAATTATTACCTATGCAAAATATTCCATTTGGATGCAAATAAAAGCATTTACCATCATTATTTGCATCTGAATAGAAAATAACATTTTAATGCACGAACAGCTGCGAACGCAGGCTCGTTATGGAAATCCTTAGGACGTATTTTTTTTTAAATCTGATTTTGCACTGTGGCGTTATCTAGACCTGGCGCCAGTAGAATAGTGATTAGTAAGTACATTTTTTATAGTCGTAAAACGAGTGCGGAACTTCCAACTTCTCATTATGAGTGTAACTTTATTAATTTACATTTTCTTTACGATTAAAATGCTTTTTGTAATGTAACACCATTAATAAACTACGCGATATTCTATCATCATTTAAAAGCGAGCCAATCAAAAAGCCATAAATAACCGTTTACCAAACCACAACAAATAAATACTTACAAGACTTTTTACGAACCTCATCATTCAAAATCACACAGTACAATAAAATATGTATTTATTTAATTTAGTCATAAACACGAGTACAAAGTCAGTCATCAGCCGCCCGCAGCGACCTATTCATTCGTTCAATCATTCATCCCGTAAAAGCGCGGGAACCATTGTTGAGGGGTTTCAAACCGATTGACAGACTGTGTCAATTTTATTGCTTCGGCGCCGCCGCCGACTGTACTAAAAATATACTCCCACGCGTTTGTAACTTGGTGAAATCTTGACGTGACAAACGCGAAGATAAAACTTGAACCGTGTAACGCATAGACCACTAATCAATTTTAGTATTTTTAGAGCCTCTTGTGTCAGTGTTAGAGAAAGAAGAGCAACACGCATTAATCTTGTGATTCCGTGGCAACGAACTTTGGAATACGCATCGTTTTTTGTGACTAATTGTTGGCTACGAAAATAGATAAAGTTTGAAAGAATTTTACTGAAACGAAGTTTTAATTGCTTTCGAACTATATCTCTAACATTTTTCTGGATAAATGAGCAAGACATAGAGAGAGAGAAAAATATTGACATAAAACAATTTTTACAGTCAAGGATAAGAATTCTCTGACTCCTGCGCTAGTGATAACTGGTTCTGGGAGCCAGTGTCCGTCCTCCCGCAATAAAAAGAGACACAATTTTGTTGTTTCAATTGTGTTACATGAACGAGACTTCATCCAAAAAGTTGGCAACGTCACAAATAGCTGTCAAATATTTACCTGTTTTGATATATTTTTTAATATTACTATAGGTAAATAAGAAATATGGGTAGAATATTAATAAAGAATTGCAATTATAACAGGCTTTTGTAAAGTTACTAAATACTTTTATTACATCTAAAACTAAATGTTCAGTGTTGCGATATTAATTATTGCATTTCATAATCAATATTTTAGCTCACTAATTAGCCATATTTCTTATCGCCAGCGGCTTCGCCCGCTTGATATCATAGCCTATTGTTAGTCAGTGATAATATAGCATTCTACAGGTGAAAGAGTTTTTTAAATCGGTCCAGTAGTTTTGAGTTTATTCATTACAAACAAACATACAAAAAATCAAATCTTTTCACTTCATAATATTAGTAATATGTATGTATGCCAAATTAATCAAAACCGTGAAATATTTGACAAAGCAGCTATACATATAGCTTTCTGTATAAACGCTCTTAAGTATAAAACAATGACACGTATTTAACGTTAATCAGGATTATTCGTGATCGCGTCAAGCTGTGCCTTCACCTGGGACCAAAGCAACAAAAAAAAACTATTTAATATAAAGCATCGCGGCACGCGACTACAGTCCAACGAACTAACGTTTGGACATTCTGCATAACCATAGTTTTTTCAACAAACCCCCCTTTTTACGCCGCGTTTTTGTGCAAATCTCGCATCCATTGTACTTTGAAACGAAACCGTCCACAATGCTATCAAGGAAAAAAGTACCACTCGCACCTGGCGGGAAGACGCCGCCAACATCAAGCAAGAAACGTCGCAACCGCCAAACGGAACAGCCGTAAATCAATACTGCCCCTCTATAAATAAGGGCTTAATTGCTTAATACGGAACTGGGGTTGCCCGCGGCAAAATTCGCGTCAGACAATAGTCTTGAACACACAAAGGCACAAGACATTGAGTAACGAGACGCCAAATATATGGGGATCCATTTTTTCACATAGACCAGATGCAGGTGATGCCAAAGGTATAGAAGAAGGTAAGATTCAATTATTCGTGTATTGACAATGGGAATCTGGAGCGTTTCTAATCCTGTTGCCATGCGGAGCGGAGGAGCTCATTCAAAGTTTGGAAAGCTGCAACGCCCTGAGGCTGTACCAACCGGCGCGTTAACGTCAGCCCATTATATCCCGTGAAAAGTTATAATAACATATGATACGTATGATAATACGCTAATGTTATAATTAAGTTCTATTTTCGAACCTAGTCTTCGCAAAAAATGGCGGAGTTTATTCGATATCGCTGTGTGCGGGGTAATAATTTGTTCTTTGTATCTTGTATCCGTTCGAATAAGACCAAAAATTATAATTTCTTGTATGTAATGAACATAGCATAGCAGAGTCAGTAGCGGAACAGAGCAAGTCATCATATTCACGCGAACAAAATTGCATGTAAAACTTAATTAATTAATTAATTTACGATAGCTACCGCGAAAATTAATTTTACTAGCATTACACGACATTTTTACATTCAAGACGCTGCTTATATTGTGTAGCTTAAAAAAAGAAGAATGCCATATATGGAGAAAAAAAATTATGTTTTAACTTTTTAAGTTCTAACACACTTCTCTATGGCAGTGTATTTTCACGCGTTTTTTGTACGGCACGCGACTGTCAGCCTTCAAATATTATATCCTCCTATTTTGCCAGCTATTATAACAAGATGCTTGATGTAAAGCGTCATTGATAATCACAATTTATTGGCAGTACTGGTAACCACAATCTGTGCGTGTGCGGTCCCCTTCAGAGCTTAGCCGGTCTATGCAGCACAAACACGACCCCGACATAATGTCCCTTTAAGAGCGTCGTAAACTAGCACTTTTGTAGATTGCTCGTAAATTATATATACGAGTGAATAATATGCAACCATTTAAACAACTTAGTCTATTATCATATAGGTTCAGATGTAATAAAGTTTATTGTGAGTGGATACACAAAAGTTTTGGCAATTGTTCGATTTTATAGGTCTTTATAATATTGTTGGAGTGTATAAACGCGTAATTTAAGGCGCCTGGTTGGTGCCCGTCTATGAGACAGATAATTTGTTGGATTTGTAATTGTTACTAGTAAGTAAGTAATGCTGTTATAAGTACCACACGATCCAAGACAGTGTCTAAGGGGCTACACTCGTCCATCAACGAAGATAGGGGCCCGTCCGGGGGGGGGGGGGGGGGGTGAAAACATCGTGTGGGTGGGAAATATAAAAATAATGAAAATAAATATTATCAAATAACTTCTCCCGCTCTGGACGGAGCGGGAGGGCGTGTCAGGCTCTTACTGACTAAAACCCACCCGCGTTCCTTCCGTTGCCTGTACCTTGCCAGGGTCCACGGTATCCCTTTCGGACTTTCCCGCGACCCCGGCAGCGTATTGTATAATTATCACTTGCTTCAAAAACGGTGATGGAAAACATCGTGAGGAAACCGGATGCTTGAGAAATATTTCTCGACGTTATGTGAAGCCAATTCAGAGGCCCATGGGCAGCTTTAAAGCTCTGACACCAGGTTAGCCACTAAACCACACGAAAAGAAGAAGGGGCTCGTCCGAAACTAGTTCGAAACTTCGGAATGAACGGAACGATTAATCAACTTTTTTGGGCGGGTAAAAACACTTTGGGAGTAGGGACAACTGTCAAATCGTGGTGTCATTAATTCTTAGGTCGGGCCCCCAACTTATCTTATGTCCGTAGGTGATACGGAGTAGGAATCGCCCGTTACTTCGGCCGTGCTTCGGGGGTAGACCTCATGATGTGTGAGGTCAAAAATACATTGGTAAAAAGAATTAAATATTAGTTTAAAAGTCTTTGCTTTTATGGTCAACAGAACACTAGTCTACAACATTGCTAACATAAGCCTCTTATCGAGTTTGATCCTCGATGAAAAGCCCCGATTTCATTATGCAAGAAACTTCAGAAGATTCTCCTATTTAAATCAGAAGCAATATAGCTCGCAGGCATCATGTCGCAAGTTCGCAGCAAGAAAACACATGTTTTGCTTTCCAAACAATTTTAAACAAAACATTGTGTTTCACAACATACCAGGAACAATATGATAAATTCATAATTATGAATATGGATGAAGTTTATGACAAGGAGTATCGATATTCTGCATGATATGATAACAAACTGAGAGAATCAATTTGTGTTTTCACGGGGTTAAACTAAATACTGAAGCCTATCTATGCTACTTGTGTTATCAAGATTTTTTAAGAAGACATTAAGGAGTTCTGACCTAGCACAATTAAGCCGTACATTTTCCACAAAGGTTCGCTGATAAAATGATCAAAATGTGTTTTTTAACCAGTAGAGTTCCGAGCACGGATATCGTTACATTTGCTAAGTGGTGCCTACAATTTAAAACACGATGGGATCCAGGCAAAAATTATTAAGGTTACCGCTTCGCATAGATTATATTTTAATACACATAATTAACAACGCCATAAAATATGTAGCCAGACTTCATAAAAGTTTATTTAAGTAAATTATTTGCATATTATAAAGAGGAACCTGCAATCAAAATGCTCATAAACAAAACATCTACGTGCAGACATACGCATTAAATGATTACTTGTTAAGTGTTACTCCCGCCGTAACGTACGCCCGCATTAATTAGGAGGGTAGTATATAAGATTGATGATATTCCAACGTCATTACCGCGTCGCAGGCGCATGACCTGTTCAACTTGGAAGAGTTACGCTAAACAGTGCGTATAATTAATGAGCAGACATTCAGTTATTGAAATAATAAAAGAATCAGTTTTTATTAAGAACTATGCTAATGATGATAAAATTTTGTCTGGAATATAACGGGAGATAACTATCAAGTTCCTTATTAGACGGGTAAGGGAAAGAGCGTTGTACTTATTCCCTAACTCAATATTCAATTGGTACGATTCGGCTTATTTGACATCAAAACGACATCTAATGGAATCGTAGCTACAGCCGGACCGTCATCAAAATCTTTTGAGAATACTCGACGTCTATGTCAGACGTTTCCGACTTCCATTTGATTCCAATAAGAGACGTAACAAGAACTACTTGTAAGACAATACTCATAATTGTACTAGAAAGTGGCGCCAACAAGTCACGACACACAATACCACATTTAAGTGATGGAAAAGTCAACAACACCATAATTTTATGTCGGGATCGATTATATCGATTATAAGTTCCGATTCACCCTTTTATTTTATCCACTTCCTTTGGAGGCGTTATATTCCATATCTGGACAAAACATCCGGTGCTGTTAACCCTTCAGCTTCGCTTTGTTTGTAAATATAAAAACATTTAAAATGTTAAGCGTTACGTGAGTCACACGGCTGGGCATTAGGACGCAAATACACCGGTAGCTAAGCGACAGAAAGCGAAACGAAAACTATTTTTAAAACGCACGGTTTTATAAACATAGGGAAGTTTCGTCCCACACTCAACGTAGGCGACTTTCTAACTAACACAACACTGTTTTCAGATCATCGAACTTTCGTTTCATGTTGCTAATATTAGACTATACGAAATAAACGTTTTTAAATGTAACCTGATTGGCTTAAATGTCGTAGAAACTACAAATACGACACTTACGATACCTTCTTCTATTTAAATTGGGAAAAGTATATTTTTGCACAATGAAAACTATATGGAAAAACTGCTAACAATATCATATTCATCGTAGGGATAAAAAACATTAATTTTCTCTAAATAAATCTCGTCATTATTGCTTGTTTCATTTATTCAACACCTGATTTTATTTAACCCTAATAGTTACGTAATCAAGTACAAATCCCAGCCATACAAAATATCCAATGGTTTTTTTATTATTTTGCTATCATCAAATAAAATCACAGCACTACACTTTCAATGTGTGCCCATCTTAACATCACGCAAGGGTCTAATGTCCCAAAAAAGATCAAATAAAACGAATAAATTAAGCACTTTGTATTCTCTTAATACAGTTGAAATGTGGCACTTGTCAGATGGTAGATAACATGGTTTTTTAGCAGTACATAAAGCACGTAAGATTTATGAATTATTTATAGTGGACATCGAATTTATTATTCAAAGTATTAAACCTAGTTAAGGACGGAATTGCAGGGTTGTTTTACTACTGTTTTATTACTACGAGAGATAATAAAAAGATTATAATAGCTGCTGATCATGAGGATACTTCGACGGTACGGCAGCATGGTGTGGATGTGAAGCTGCGGCGCAAACTATGCTCCACCTCTTATCCTGCCTTCTGTGCCGCATTAAAAGCTTCGTGCAGACTGGCGCGACGCGACTCTAACAAAACAATTTATAAGAAAACTTCACAGTATAACAATAACCGGTGTCGCGTCGCGCGACAAGTTGCGCTGGTCTGCACAAGCCTTAACACAATTCGTTGTAAGAAAAAGATTTATAAAGTTAGTGTGAAACACATACTGAATCTGGTAGTAATATCAATTATTTATTAAAATTACCTACCTACATACCTGATACCGATATGCAAACGTGCAAGCAAAGACCTAGAAATGCCTAAACACAGTTGCGAATTCTAAAACCCTTCACGATTTTCCAGAAAGCTATTGCGTAAGCAAATACATAATAATTATGCAAATCAAATAATCAAGTTACACGAAATCAAAGTCCCTACCTAAGTAATACCGTGGATAAAATGCGCTGACATAACAACATGTTCTAAGAACACGTAAATGCTAAAATTACGCGTACAGTTTAATTAATTCTAAACTAAAGAATGCAGTGTCATCACGACTTTCTGGGCAGGAAACGTGCTGCAAACTGACTTCCACCATGCCTGAATATATTAGTATCCTTTTCATTGAAAGGCTATATTTATGCGAGCTAGATAGAAGCCTCATCCTACTCAAAGAATAAACAGTACAAATAATTGTACCAGGAATAAGAATCAATTTACGAAACTACCTTTTGGAAGGGGCCATCAGAATCAATTCTTCTTTTTTCTTGTTATTTGTGACGTTCAAAAGTGCTTTTTAAGTCATTGTTCTACCATGAAGATTTCTTAGAAATTGTTTTATTAGTCGCGTCACACCTGTTTGCACGAAGCTTAATGGTCTAATTGAAATATACATGTCGCAGTAAGATGGTTAAAGCCGTGATATATTTATATCCCTAGGTATATAACTATATACCGTAACATAGTTATATGAAAGCGGTTCATAACTGTCTTTTTAGGAAGTATAACTATGTACGAGCACGATCTAGTAATATTGAAATTTTCACAGATTGTGTATTTCTATTGCGGCTGTAACAAAAATTAAATAAAGTTTTTATTTATACAAGAAACCTGTATTATTCGGCGTTTTTTATCTTAATACGGAACTCATCGTGTGCGAGTCCGACTCGGACTTGGCCGGTTTTTTTTTTTTTGTTTAGCCTATACTGTCCCACTGCTGGGCAAAGGCGTCCCCCAAGTCCTTTCAAGATCTCTTTTCCCGCGACACCTCGAACGAGTCCTCACGGTACGGGTCCAAGTTATCTCGAACGAGTCCTCACGGTACGCGTCCAAGTTATCTCGAACCAGTCCTCACGGTACGCGTCCAAGTTATCTCGCCACCTTTTTCCGGGCATCCTCTTTCTTTGAATTTAATAAACTAATTAAAATTATGTAATCATTAGGATAAGTATTAAATTACTTAAATATTGTCACAAACCTAAAATTAGCTAACACAAATCGTACTTATTTATGATAATGAAGAAACCACTCGTAAACCACAACTTTAATGCTCAACTATCAATAATTATGGCCGAAATTAATTTAATATTTGAATAATGAATGCAAAATTACGTATAAACGAGAATAATTAAAAATAGGAACTTAAGTACTGGCTACTATGCCAACGGTTGGTGATGCCAAGAAAAATGTAAGTATTCAAATTGACATAAGAAAGGAATACCAACCAGCGATGCGTTGTGCCTCAATGGAAGCCGAAGGCATTCAAATTACTTTTCCGAAAACCGAATTCCAAGTAGTTTCTGTCTACGTAAGGTTCAAGGCTGGATTATTCAAATTTCCTATTCGAATTGCATAACCTGTTATTTCACAACATTTCACACGGCTACGAAGTTAGACAGTCCTTGACCGTTGAAAGTGTTTAAGGCAGATTAACGGACATCAAAATGTGAAACTTCTTTAAATGGGATGCCTGACATGTTTTAAAAGATTTACTTGAGTGGTGAATTTTTTTACGGTGTTTTGATAGCTTCTTTGGGCATGAAGTAGTTCTAATTTAGAAGTTCTAAAGGTGTTTTTTTTTTAAGTTTTCCTGATTACTGTTTACGCCATCGATCGTCGCCATGGAATAGCAAGCTACTAAGTATTTAGTTGAAATAAATCAAGCAATGAAAAAACGATTTAAAAAAAAACAACGCACAGTATATGTCCAACGACCTAAAATGGGAAGTACACATGAGCAAATTCGAAACTTTACATCATCCGCAAGGCATTCAAGTGCCGGACGCCTAAGACATTTGTCAATTTGTACAAGACCTACATAAGATCTCTTTTGGAATATGCTAATGTCATCTGGGACCCATATTTCAAAAAAGATATTACTCTACTGGATAATGTACAAAGAAGGGCAACTAAGATAGTCCGCACCATGCGTAATCTACCTTACGAACAGTGCCTCAAACATCTTGGCCTTATCACACTGGAACAGGGTAGAAAAAGGGGTAGGCTCATTGAGATGTACAAAATACTTACTGAACACTACGAAGTGCCTACCCTTCAAGACCTTTACACTCTGAATGCCAACAAACATTTGCGTGGGCATTCCCTAAAGTTATGGGAAAATTCATCTAAGAAAAAGCCTTTGAAGCAATTCTTATCTAACCGAGTTGTAACAGCATGGAATAGGCTCCCGGAGAGTGTTGTGACAGCTCCCTCACTGAACTGCTTCAAGAATCGACTGGACAGATTAAATATCTCCAAGCTATTTAATACACACGCATCAGGTAATTAGCTGCTAGTGTGTCTAACCAAATAATAATAATAAGTATAAATAGGTGTTAATTAATTAAATTGTAGAATAATCGAAAAAATATTCTTAATTATTTTGAAGATAGCCGATATTTTTAAAATAAACCTTATAATTTTGACAGTCCAGCTCTAATTTCAATGACCTTTTCATATTATTTACTTAAAACTAGGTACTTTTACAATTCTCAACTACTTGAATGTAGTACGTTAATGTTCATTTGATCCAAGTAGCGCCATCTACATCTTTACGAAATTAAATTGGTTCTCGCTACTCGCCACTAGATGGCGCTGAAGTATGAGCGGCATCTAGTGGTTACGTTGATTATACAAAGTGATATTGAAACTTACCATAAACGCCATCTAGCGTGGAATAGCCGAACAAGTATCTCACTTGCTAAGCAACAATCCGAACAGCGCTATCTAGCGAAGAACACTGCATCCAATGTGCACTTTATAAACACACAATTCGAAAACTGTTGACACCCATTTCAATAAAATTATAATTTTTCACGTTATATATTGGTCGATTGCACAATTTTTGTTGTTCACTATAAAATTAGTTTTAGCACATTTTTTACACTGGCACATGTGGTATTTCATTTTTGTTGTATTTATCTGAAACAAAAATAAATATTACATATAATTTTTATAGAAACAGATTTGTTCACATTTTGTTGTGTGACCTAAAATGCTTGGCTTTAAAGATATCAATTTTTTATTGATCACTAGAACTATCAAGTCCCGCATGTGTAATAAAAAAAAATATTAGGTCAAATGCAATTTTTTCTGCTGCATTTATATTCTTAAACATGTGAAGCAAGATAAATGGCAATGTAATGGACACTTTATGAACAATGGACTTGCAAAACGGATGGGATGACTTCATCCATCTGATGCAACATGGATAGCATCTCAGAAATTGTAAACCAACCTAGTTACAAGAGTCTATTGTGGGCATATTCAGACTAAAAATATTACAGTCTAGTAATATCAATATGTAACTAAAATAAATAGCTAATTACCTACTTATGCCATTTTTAGTCACTTAAAATTTAAAGATTAAGTTTGCTGTTTGCCTGGAATTATGACTTGTACAGTTTCTATCAGAACATATTTACGTGTTATGATATGGTCAGTAAATCTTCTAATGGAGTGTTTTGTTACATAATGCACTTTTACTGCATATAAAAAAAAAATACTAAGATACTCCTTTGAGTGTTATTTTGTGAATTTTCTGCTACCTATCTAAAGACCTACCATTTATATAAGATTGAATAGCTGTCAGGAAAAGTAATTTTTCTCTAGACATGTGATTGAATTTGATTAATGCATTTAGAAGTAGATAATGAATAGATTGCATATGTGGCAGTTGCACATGGCTGAAAAATTATTTTACTTGAAATAGATATTAGTATATTACAGGACACAGATTTTAACTTACACCTGTATTGGTTGCATGGAACACAAATAAAAATAATTATTATAATTAATGTTTATGTTTATTTGCTCATATTCCTACTGCATTTTAGGACCTATAAAGTATTGCATGTAAGGTGGCATGATAACTACAGGTGGAACATAAATAGAAAAAAATGAAAACATTATGACCTTTCTAGAATGTCCTTCAAATGCAACTTGTTTTTTTCTCAATTTTAGAGATCTAAACAACCCTATTATTTTGTAATACGTACCACAGACACTTCATCCAACGGAATACTAATCCAGGATGTAGGATTCATGCTGACACTGGTTCGTAATAAAACAACGAAAGTATTTTCCAACCTAAGATTTCAAACTTATTTTAACACTGTTGAACACACGGTTTCTAAAAAATAGACCGAAAAACTGGGCTCGGGCGGGGGCGGTTGCGTTAATAAGACAGCTCTTATGAATGTAAGGTCACCTTGCAGCACACTTATAAACTGAAACTTTACAATTAGCCTGAAAAATGCAAGCACGTGCACATAGAAATGCACCTATTATGCACCACGTAATTTAGTCTCAAAATTTTATATATTACACACTAAATAAGCCTAATGAGCATCAATATAGCACAACGAGCCGATAATCGAGGGTTTATAGCCAATTTAACACGTGAACTTTATAACCAATTCGAATTACAGCGGCTGAAAAAACTACACAAAGAAAACATATGATCGATCGAAATTGAAGTGCACATGGATTTGTCTATGGTTCGCCTTCTGTCATCTGTGAGGAACGGGAAATGAAAACGAATATAAAGCCATAGAGGACCCTTCCAAGGATAGAATTAGTAAGAATTATATAATTAGTTTTTATTTATAAACTTTATTATATAAATCGTGGTACCTATTGATAAATTTGCACAAAAACTATAAGTAAAAAAAAGATAACGGTTGTTATTTCGTTAGGATTTTGAAATTGGATGAACTGAGTGAATGAAACTGGGGAAATTATCTGTAAATGAAAGTCTCTGTGTTAAAAGTCCACGAAAATAATAACTTCCGTACTTACAGTAATAATGTTCTAGTTGTGCACGTTGTGAATAATTTTAATCATGTCATCGTCATTAATGCCTGCAAAAGTAAAAAATATTTTTACTTTGAAAATAATCTCTTCAGTTCTTACAAGCAAGAATAAACAAATTGCAAAAGTACCGGTTCATTTTCCACCCATAAACTTTCAAATTCCTTTTCGAACTTTCCGACTATATTCTGATGAGATGTAACTATAACACTTTCATGATTTGAAACCATAGCCTGGGTAGACCAGTTCAATGAACCAGACATAACGAAACCTTTAATTTGTTTGTTCTTTGGTGTTGGTTTTATATTTTTGGTATACTGTGCATGAATGTTCAACTTTTCTGCATGTGCTTTTAATAAATTCTTTCGTTTAATGGCTTTTGGCCCGTCAATAATACAAAACTTATGATGCATCAAAATTGTTTTCTTGTTTGTCTGCACTTGGATGAAACCTGGAAAATACAAAGCGTGCAGTTAACTATATGTATATAACTATTACAAAAGCTAAATTGGGCTTAACTTTAGGTACTAGACACACAATACACAATGGGATTTTATGTACTCACTATATTCTTGTAACTTTTTAATTTGCGATGGTGGTGTGAACGCCATATCACTGTCAACAACTATTCTCACTAAAACATGTTTCTGTCCCAGCCGTATAATTTGTTCTGCTATTTCACTGCTTGTTATCAAATACATACACACATCCAGGGTTTCACGTGCTGATTTTATGTATTTAATTAATTTGAAGCAGTTCAGCTCTCTACTTTCACAAATAGTAATGTCCTTGTTAGGTGGTACTCTTATTGTATGTCGGACTACGTCATCTGAGAATAGTATTACATCGTTTATTTCACGATTTTTAATACTTAAAACTTCGTTGCATGTGTCGTCACTGGGATTCTCGTGTTGAGTAGTCTTCCCGGAACCGAAGAAATACTTATAAGCTTTTTTCACTATTTGTGTTGCGACAACCAACGTCGCTGTAGATGCAAGTAGGATCTTTGCGTTTCTCCAATCCATCGTTATATCAATTTACTGCATTCGTTACTAATTTAAAACTATCAAATTAAAAATAAACTTTTACATATCAACAGTCCACCATGTTGTCCACGCATCTGCCTAATTTTATTTTAGCATGTCGTAAGTTACTCAGATTTTTCATTGAATACCCTCAACTTTCAAAGTGAAAAATAAAAATATATTTATGTTAAAGGTTGTCTTTTAGTTCAATCGGCATATTAGTTCATGAACCATGCACCCTCGAGGAACTAAATACATTTTAAATTAATTTTTTATTTTATACATTTTATTAGTCTGTTTTCATTTTTATTTATTTTTATTTCCACAGACAAGGGTTTTTCATTCAAAATTGAATGAACTAAAAACTAGGCTGAATGGGTCATGACTTTAGCCTTACATCTAAACTATGACTTTAAAAAATACCAACAACAACAAACGGAGAGATAACGGATTTTGATAAAATTTTGATAAATAGCGCCTTTGTTTTAATAATTTAACTACTTCTATTAAAAATATAAGTGAAATTATCCTCTAGCCATATTATGAAAGTTAAATCGTCCTTTTATTTAATTAGGTTCTAAAATTAGATTCATGGATTCTGTGCGTCGCATTTAGAAGAAACAAAAATGCCAAAGATACCGTATAAATCCCCCGAATTATTACATGAAGACGACGAGGATTATGAGATTGTGTCGTTTGAAGACTTTTGTGACAAATCTCCTGGTTCCAAAACGGATTTATTGACTTTAAATGACAACATAAACTATCGCCTTTGTTACGAAGGTGATAAGAATTCTAAATTAGCTGAAACTGAAGGCGAGAGTTCAAGAAGTGCTGATAGACAAACGGAGACTTCACTAAATGGACCCAAGGGTGTTACTTTTAAGAGAAAATTGTCCAATTCGTTCGCTCCTTTCGGGCGATACAATAATGCTAAGGGGGGTAAGGCCCCGCTGTTTAGTGGTGTCATTCCTAAACCGAGGAATGAAGGCGAATCTGGTTCCAGAGAGCATAGGTAAGTAATAAATATGAATAATTACGATGATTCCATTTTCAGCATTGTAGCGGCTGTGTATTGTATTGTATTAACGGGCTAGTTTCTCCTACTGCACGTCCAAACCCGTATTTTGCCTACGTAAGAAGCTGTCTATTCAACAGCTTAATCTAGCCATCTCTTAATCACATAAGGTAATAATTAAAAGGCCATAAATTATTTGCTAATGAGTTTGCCTGATCAGAATGCCCTACAATCTTAAGAGTATATAATCTATCTATAAATACATACATAATATTATGCTTATATTATCAGTAAGTATTTTGCTACTTTTGATCGACAGTCTACAAGCCTGTTACCATAAACTGCATGCACTGATCTTGACTAGTCTATTGAGAAGTTCCTAATGTTCTTCCTCATTCCCTTAATGCTGAAGATCACAACCACATACAATGCTTCTCCAAGTTATGCAGTCTGCTGTAGTGTAGACTGCACAGTAAATGCTGCCTTCAGCAGGTTTCTTGTGTTGCGTCTGACCAAACTGCCTAATGCAAACCCAATAACACTTAATGACTATTATAGGATTCTGTTATTTAAACATTATGGGGTATTTGATTTATTGTTATTTTAAAAAAAAAATCTTGAAATAACAAACACTTTTATATTTTATTGACTATAAAATGCAAAGTATGGCATATTTTTGTGTGCTTTTGCCTCGTGTTTTGATAGTCTGGTATTACTTGTGCTGTTGCTATAAGTTGTTGTGTTGTTATAAGTAAGTGTAAAAACTGTTTACAAAAAACTCTACAAAGTGGAAAATAACTTTTAATTTCGGAAATTGGTCTCTTTGGTTTTGTATTTGCATTTCTGCAAATTTATATGGGACCACCGTGCAAGCTTCCTCTACCAAATGAAAAAAGAATATTCAAAATCGGTCCACAATTGAAGAAAATATTGTTGAATATAGACAACGCCAGATTGATAGTGTGTTCAGATTGTGATTGTTCGTGTGTTACGCAATTAGGGTGCTGCTCTCGATTAAATCGTTCATCTATTTAGTTTAATAACTAACAGAACATGTAAACAATGTTTAAGATGTAGTTGGCACTCGGGCCTTAGACCTACAAAGGCTCTTAAGGTGTTTTAATTAATATTCTGATGCAAAATTACAACCCAATATTTGCTATTGAAGGTAATGATATATTCATTGACTTTAATGATTGTCCTAAGATCATGACATTTCAGTGTTACTAACACACTAACAGTGAACTAATATAATAACATAAATATTTTTTTTTTTTTTTTTTCTTGTACATTGTATTGTTTTTTGAGTAAATAAACATATTATGAAAATTATTTGGATTGACAATGAAATATTTAAAAAAATTCCGCTGTTACAACAGTTTGAATTGTGTTTTAATTGAATAAATAATTAAAAGATAACGATAAATTATCAACAGGCTCATTGACTGCAACATTAGTTAAACATTTGTCATGAATCATATTACTAGCTTCTGCATGGGACTTCGTTCAAGCAGAACTCATAAGATAGGTACTTACATAATATACTAATTTTAGTAGGCCCAGGGCCCGGATAACCCACCGCGACCGCGAAAATTAAGTAGGTACATTTTCACTAAGCGTTCTTTCTGAGTTTGTTTTTCTTTTTACTCGGCTCCTAAGGGTCATAGCGTTATGTTAAATAGTCCCTTCCTCAAGAATTCGGCTATTAAATCTAAAAAGAATTTCTCAAGTTTCTCAATTAGTGCGTTCACACAAACTCTTCAGCTTTATTATATCAGAATAGATGTGATCACATGGCAGAGAACGGGTAATACGTAAGTTCCTAGTAAATGAAGAACACTGCTTAGAAAAAAAGTACGTAACAACATTAAAAAACAGAATAAAAACAGATCTCTCACACCTAAATAAGTTACATAATACATCATAGCAACAAGGTTTAAAGTGAAACAATAATATAATATACTCATTGTTTTATATGTCATGATGGCCCAGTGGTTAAGGCCTCGCCTCTCATGTACGAGGTTGTGGGTTCAAATCCGGGCAAGTACCAATGTGACTTTTTCAATTCATATGTACTTTCTGAGTTTATCTTGGACATTACTGACATCGGTGAAGGAAAACATCGTGAGGAAACCTGGACTTATAGTTAATATAAGTCTGCAATCGCCAACCCGTCTTGAGCAAGCGTGGTGATCAATGCTCGTGCCTTCTCTGTATGTGAAGAGGCCTTTGCCCTGCAGTGGGAAATAATAGGCTGATATTATTTATTTATTGTTTTATGATTAATCATCCATTTTATTTGCTCAGTAAACATGAACTTTGACTAACTAATATAAATGGCACCACATTCTCTTTATTGTACCTAATACTGCGGTTGAATAAACTTGTGTTTGAGACCTTTTGTGTGATTGTGGAGTGTAAATTATGAAAAAGTTAGTATTTTATTAATAAACCAATGTACAATACTTTGTTAATTTGTAATTTACATATTTCTATCATTAATTGTTTATGTCTACCTAAGCATTAGAAGGCATTGTTGTGTTAATGTTTAAATAATTTATTATTGCGTATACCGCCACTAACATTGTCAAATTATTATTGTTAAATAGACATAGGTATTATGGGTACCCTTAGGGGGATCTTACACATTCATATTATATCATATACCTATCTATGAAGCTCACAAATTATCCATAATTATGTCAATTTTACAATTTCATTCTATCTTTATTGATCATAGACATATATAAAAGTACTCTGTGATCATAGATATGATAGTGTAATACCCCCCTTAATGTCTGACAAAGTGATAAAGCATTGGAGACATCGATTTACATCGAGGATATGCCATAACGCGTCTAAAGATGACCGCATTTATGCTTATGTTGTAATCCGTCACACAATGTCGTAGAGGATGTCGACTGTACCGTCAGAATACTCGTTTCAAAAAGGGTACTTAATTTTAAAAGGAGGTTCTTTTGAAATAATACAATGTTTTTTTTAATAGTCGGTAATACCTTTAGCTTTATTTGAATTGTTGGTATATTTCCTGGCGGCACAAGAAGGCATCTTTGTACAGCTGTGTGTGAAGAAAACTGTGACGAATGAGGAAAATATTCGCAGTGAGCGACGTCGCGCGAAAAGTGTCAAAGCCTGTGCACACGATACGTTACCTGTCATACCGTACTTAGGTGAGAGCAAATCCTTGATTTAGGGCAGTTGGCAGCGGAATATATTCCGCCAAATCTAGTCAGCTGTGAGCTACGATGGTGTCAATCATAGAACTGCCCGGGCTTTGCACAAGTGTTATTAATATTGACATTACATGTGAATGTAATAAACAAATCAAGTTTCCTCAACGAAAACACAGACCAAATTTGTGATATATCATTCAGATATTTTAAGTCCCTTTTTGTTTTTTCAGATACCAGCGCTTCTCGGAGCGGCGCAACATATTCCAGCGCGCTTGGGAACACTTGCCCGGGCTAGGGTCGGGCATGTTGGGCGTGGCTCTTGTCTGTGCGCTGTGTGTGGGCGCCTGGTGGGCCGTAGGGGGGGCTGTCGGCGGGACGTGGGGAGAGGAGCATTACAGGTATATACTAGAGCTTTGATGCGCGTCGCAACATAGGTATTCTGTCGCGCTTGGAAACAGTTGCTCTTGCTGGGTCGGGCATGATGGGCGTGGCGCTAGTCTGTGCGCTGTGTGTGGGCGCCTGGTGGGCCGTAGGCGCCGCTGTCGGCGGTGCGTGGTGCGAGGAGCATTACAGGTAGATATTCCTAGCTAAGTACTCCGACTGTGGCTATGACGTTGAAATTGAATGGGTTGGTAATATCTAAGTTGTTGGTAGGAGACGATGTGTTTTATCCTACCAACAGCTACTATACTACTTTTTGCAATAAAAATTATTTCGAAGAAACAGTTCTTATCGTGTTCGCCTTTATTAGATGATGACCTGCGAGGTAATTGCGTAGCACACACAAAATTACAATTTATCGCAATTTCCTTAATGTTGACAGTTTTAACTACGTTTGTTGCATTATTAACGATGTGCAGACAAATTTATGAAACCTATGTAGCAATTTATTAGAAATATCCTTCAAAACTCTCGGAATGTGAATGAAAGTGTGTTACGCTATTAGGGTGATGTCTTCGTAAATTTCATGACACAGTTATATGGATAAATAAGCTTCATACAATGAGTTTTCATTGCAGGAAACTATGGGAACGGACTCATCCTGACACAATCAAGAAACCACTGTCTCCAATGCCATACGAGAAGGTTCTTCATTTTATTTATTCATCAGCCTTTAAACACTACATAATTAAAGCATTAAGTCCAACTGTGAACAGTATAACAATTTTTTTTATGTCCCTCGGCAAACTTCGTGTTTCGTCAGTCGTTGGATTTCTATCAGTTGCCCTCGGACGCTCTCAATCGACTTGGAAGTATATGGAGTCTGAAACTCTATATACTATATAATTATATCTATTAAGAAAATAGTTTTACTGTACCTTATTATGTGCGAGAATTTGAAATAAATAAATAAATTCTCTTCTCTTATCCTCAAAATTGCACCTACTATAGTTTGTCTTGTCTCTGCATCATTTAAAGGTCGATCCGTAGAAAATACTTCAGACATGTCTGCCTCTGAACATCTGTGTTCTTAAAGCAAAAATAAATAATGACTAAATAAATTTACAGTTCCCAATCCAGCAAGCCCCAGAATACCGCTACCACGACCACAACAACTTGAGCACAAAGAACAAGAGTAACGCTACAGAACGGAAGAAGACAGAACTGAACAAGAAGAATGTGTACCCTGAGAGGACGGTGGAAGTTCAGCAAGATATGTGCTCGAAGGTCGAGGAGATTATGAAGTTTGACTGTTTTCCCCAAGGAACTTCTAATGAGAAGGATTGCGTTAAGCGAGGTAGGTTGAAATTATGTTTTACTAGCTTTTGCCCGCGGCTTCGCCCTCGTTGAGGTCGAATATTATGCCACGGGAACGTACAACTGGGTAAAAAAGTAGAAAATCCTCTATGGCCATTTCCATCCTAATGGCAAATAAAAAAAAGAGTATCCTATGTCCTAACCCACGGCGTGGTCTACCCGTTTGCCAAATTTCATCGAAATCTGTTCAGCCTTTATGGCGTGAAAAGGTAACAGAGAGATAGTTACTTTTGCATTTATAATATTACTAGCTTTTGCCCGCGGCTTCGCCCGCGTGGATGTCTCTCTTACGGCTTACGTGGCGCACGCCAGTAAAGCTCCCTGTTGGCATGATTTTTTCCGACATCTTCGACAATAATCGTCATATTTCAGCCAATTTACACAAAACCTTCAGCATGAATCACTCTATCTATTTAAAAAAACGCATCAAAATCCGTTGCGTAGTTTTAAAGATCTAAGCATACATAGGGACAGACAGCGCGAAGCGACTTCGTTTTATGCTATGTATGTATAGATTACTAACTACGACCCGCGATTTCACCCGCGTCAGTCTCGATCCCGTAGGGTTATTGGGATAAAAAAGTATCCTATGTCCTAATCCAGTTCATGGTCTACCCATGTGCCAAATTGCATCAAAAATTGTTCAGCCGTTTTGGCGTGAAAGCGTAACAAACAAACAAGCATACTCACTTTCGCATTTATAAAATTAGTTAGGATATCATCATGTGCCTAGTGCCTAGCCTTTTCCCAGCTATGTTGGGGTCAGCTTCCAGTAAATAAATAAAAAAATACTTGTATTCAGCTGCATTCTAACCGGATGCAGCTGAATACCAGTATTTTTCATGGAGCGACCGCCTATCTGACCTCCACAACCCAGTTACTGTATAATACGGTACCCCACGGCAAGACTAAATATCAGATTTTCGGGCTTCCGACTACGCGTAACGACTGTCAAAGATCTACAAATGACAGCCGGAACCAACGGCTTAATGTGCTTTCCGAGGCACGGAGGGGTCGCATTTATAATACATATTATACTATATACTATTAAATATGGATTTAAACACTAGTAACCCGTCCAGGCTATGCACGCCTGAAAATGTCGATACTTATTAACCTTTCTGAATAAATTCTCCAAATAGTGCCAAGTAGTTGAAGTTCCAAATGTTAGACTGTTTAAAACATGTTCTAGAAATAGAATGGAATAGATTAGGTATCATTAAATATAAATAGTTGGTGAAAGTGAGAACCTGCTATCAGAGTTTTGCATATTATTATGTCAAGTAACACGACTCTGAGTAAACCAAGGACATAATTATTGTTTTATCATTCTTGTATGAAGGAAATAGTTACCTTGCGCCGCCTTGGAATTATTTTCATCCATTATGCCTTGTATAGATAATTTTAAAATTAATCTATTTTATAGTTTTTCTGTTAATAGCAATACAATCGCGTTCAACTGACTCTTCATGTTAAGACTGCCTTGGCTTTTGTGATTACGATGTAAGCTTAAAAATCATTCATCACTCTAAGCTACCATGTATCAAATTATGAAGATGATATCCTTTTATATAATAGCCAGTATTATACTTGAAACAACAAAAACAAGTACAGCGCTCGGTAATCCGGAACCTTTTGTTTTCGCCAATACCGGATTATTGGAAACGCCGGACTATTCGATTTCTATAGGAAATGTCAGCTAGCTAGTAAGAAATAATTTTAACACAGATTTGCAAAGTAAAACTATGCGTAGAAACGGACCGGACTTCAGAACGAAAACTAACAATGCGCGCACTCTCTAATCCGGCACTTTTGTATTATAATTAATATACATAAATAAAATAATTTAATAACCTCATGATATTAATTAAAATAACTACATAAACTTAATACTAGTAATATTATTATCAATAATAATTATATTTGTTAAACAAACTTGCACTGGGTGCTTGTTTTGCCCAATTTATTGTATACCTACGTATTTATGTTGCCGTGCCGAACCGACCGGACAATTGGACATGTCGGATTACCAAACGCCTACTAGTATTAGTTTAGTGGTGCCCAAACTCCCAGAAGCTATTTTCGCATCCTTATCATCATTCATTCGAACCCAATCTTGGACATATGGCCTTCCCCAAGTATCACCACAATGAACTGTCGGCCGGTCGTATCATAAACATAGATACGTATTTTTTATTTTATTTATGTTTTCTCCGAATTCAAGTCTTACCACTTTTAAATCTACACTCAAAAGGAGACATAGAATTTTTATCCCAAAATATTTACCAAAAGCAACCCTTGTTTTCTCTGTACCCAACTCAAACTTTCAAAACGTAACCATTCCAGGTTGCTGTTGGAAATCCTCCGAAACTCAAGGGGTTCCATACTGCTACTACCCTTCGCACTTCGACTCGTTCCGCTTCATCAATATGACAGAGGATAAACACGGCATGAATGTATACATGGAAAAGATGCGGCCTTCGGGGTATCCGGGAGATTTTGAAGTCGTTAGGATGGACATCAAATATCTGTCGGATGATGCGCTGCAAATTAAGGTGAGATGATGTAATCTATCTATTCATATTCATGAATATTTCGGAAGTCACAAACTATTTCACGATAAAGCAGCTATTAGGGGTCGTGACAATAAACGTGGCCACCTACTGGGTCCAAACAGTATGGTATAGATATACCGTTGATATGAAAAGAAGAAAGTTCGTGACCAAACTATGCTCGGACTTTATGTACCTTTGCCCGCGGCTTCGCCCGCGTGGATGTCGCAAAATATCCCACGGGAATGTACTACCGGGATTACTTACCTAACAGCCGAGGAAAATATCATTGACTCCTACCACTACGCCCGCGTTGCCGTCAACCATAATTATTTTGTTACGCGTAATTTTGATATCTTTTAAACTATTTAAATGATATGATGTCAAGGCATATATTAATCTAAATTAAATGCCCAATTTAAATAACATATTTTATTGGATAAGGATAATTAATATAATTGCGGTCAAAATTGCTTCGGCGATAACAGTGAAATTTTTATCAAATTTTGAAAGATAATAATGGTTACTGTGGGTCATCCTTGGAAGATAGACATATGCCATCGCGGAATTTTTGTTGAACTTTTTAAGATTAACAATCCTGTAGAATATAAATTGTATGTATCTTTTACGGTTTACGCAGCGCACGCCAGTAATGCTCGCAGCTCTCTCTTCAACAATAATCGACATATTTAAGCCAATTTACACAAAACCATAATGAATTATACACCATGCCATGCCTACCTCATGAATAACTCCGTCCATTGGTGAAATCCGTTTGAAAATCCTTAAGTTTTTTTAATTTATCGCGTTCAGACAGACAGACAGACGCGGGACGGGGGTATTGTTTTATAATATGTAAGGATTAGTAGCGAAGTATCAACTCGACTCCTTTTTCGTTAACATTATAATAGATAGGTAATCCGTAATATTGAATACGGGGTGGTGTCCGCAACTCCACGTCAAAACGCGTATTTTGCGTACGACATAAACATACTAATTAGTAGAGTCAAAGGATTTGTGCTCACATAACTGATTCGGATATTTTTATGTAAAATTTCATATTTCTTCACTGTTTCGTGTACCTAGTTCTACTTGTCTCTCTCTCTCTAACATTCAATCGTAACAAATTCAATATACAGTGCCAGTGAAGTTACAAGCACATAAACATGTTCAACTTTATATCTAAAGCAATTTAATAACGCTTTCTCCAAAACTTCAGATATACGACGCGGAACACAAGAGGTTTGAGCCGATGCAGCCAGAAATAGCGATGGTGTCGAAACCTCTATCAATGAAGAAGTACCGGGTGCAACTGAATGGGTCTCTTATCGGGTTTAAAATTATCAGGAATTCGGATAATGTCACTATGTAAGTTATTCTCCACAAAATATTTTCCCCTATATGATTTTAGGTGATTTGGATATAATATTTGCTATTATCTTGCCATATTACATCTTAATTTAGCGTATACCCAAATGTGGACATATTTTGGATAATTTGTTATAAAAATGGCAGTAACAGATTCAACATTATAACGACAACAAAATAATACGTCGCATTTCGTTGTTTTTCCGTCGTCACACCGACAAGAACATAGGTAATAGGGTAATAGGTAATACGGGCTGGTATCCGCAACTCCACGACTAAGCGCGTATTTTGCGTACGGGTGGGAAAATTGGTTATTCGATCCAACCCAGCTCCACAAAGGCCAGCAACGACTTTGTGTCACTGACAATCTCACGTAGGGTACCTGGGTTACCGAAGTACTTTGCCCTGTATGTGGCGACCACCGGGCAGTGTAACAGCACATGGGCTGCTGTCTCGTCGTCCTCCATGCGGGCTCTGCACAGCAGACTGTCTGTGACTCCTATGACAAAGAGGTGTTTATTAAATGACCCATGGCCAGTTACAGCTGCTGTAACTGTACGTAGCTGTTGTTTCGTTAGTCGAAGAACCTGTTTCGTGAGGCGGCCATCAATTGTAGGGAGTGCCTCCTTGGCCTGCCTACACTCACCGTGGTCCGACCATAGTTTGTGATGTTGGTCCCTGGTTCGTTTCCTTACCAGAGTGCGTAGGTACCCGTAGGGGAGTGGCGCAATGAGTTCAGGCCCCACTGGTGCCATGCTCGATCCCCTTCTGGCAAGTTCGTCGGCTGCGTCATTGCCCCGCGAACCGCTGTGTCCTTTGATCCATTGGTATGGTAATATTATTGAGGCTACCCACCTGGTTAAGGCGCTGGTGGCACTCGTATATCAGCCCAGAGTCAACAGTGTGGCTGTTTAGCGCTTGCAGAACAGCCATGCTGTCTGAGAGTATACGTATCGAGTGGTCCTTAACTTCCCTGGCCATGATGGCTAAAGCGGCAAGGGATATACCCATGTATTCGGCCTGGAATACTGTATTGTGGACTCCCAATGGTGTGGCTATATGTATGTTGAAGTCCTCAGAGAAGATTCCAGCACCTGTGCCACTACCTGTTTTGGATCCATCAGTGAAGATTCGTAGTTCTGCGGGGCGTAGACCCTCGCATCGGCGATCCTCATGAAGTTGGATTCTGCATTTTTTTTCGAAGATAAATTGTGTATTGGGTACCCGATCATTAATGGCTTTCGTGATAGGGAACACATTATTGAGTCCCTCAAGCAGCGCGGTGTGTTGTGTGTCTCTCTTACCCCAGAGATTAATTGCATTAAGACGTACCGCTGCCATTGTCGCTTCCTGCTGTATAAACAGGTGGAGCGGGGGCAGTTCCAGCATGGCTTCGATTGCTGCAGTCGGAGTAGTCCTCATGCAGCCCGTGGTCGCCACGCAGGCTAGTCTTTGCATGCGTTGTAGTTTGTTAGAAGCTGTAACCAGCTGCGTTCGGGGCCACCAGACCACGGCCCCGTAAGCGATCATGGGGCGGATCACTGCTGTGTAAAGCCACAGTATGATTTTGGGGGATAGGCCCCACTTCTTACCTATTATTTTCCTGCACTGCCAGAAAGTGATACAGGCCCTGTTTAGCTTGTTGTCTACATGACTGCTCCAGTTTAACTTACTGTCTAGAATGACCCCGAGGTACTTGACCTCACTGGCCAACTGGAGTTCTGTATCGAACAGTTTGGGTAGGCGGAAGGGGCCTAATGCTCGTTTTTGGGTGAACATGACTAGTTCAGTTTTACTGATAGTTCAAATTCCCTGCACCAACTTTCTACTATACGTAGTGCTTGCTGAGTGAGGTTACAGATCGTTCCCGTCACCTTCCCCGATACAAGGATTGCGAGGTCATCTGCATACCCTATTGTATAATAGCGGTTTGCGTTGAGTTTAGTGATAAGGTCATTAATGACCAGATTCCATAAGAGGGGGGACAGAACCCCTCCCTGGGGGCAGCCCCTGGCTATCATAGCCAACTGCCGCTCATCCTCAAGGCGAACCACTCGTTTGCTTAGCATCTTTGTAATCCAGTCCGTTAGTACCTGTTCTACTCCATGTCTGGAGAGGGCGCTGCTAATGCTGGAGAAGTTGGTTTTGTCGAAGGCTCCTTCGATGTCTATAAAAGTGCCCAGGCAGGTGCCTTTTTGATGAATCGCGTCCTCTATCTGGCTGACCACTAGACGAAGAGCGGATTCGGCCGACTTACCGGAGCTGTATGCGTGCTGATTACCATGTAGCGGTATGGTTTTTAGAGCGCCGTCCCTCAGCTCCCTGTCACATAACCTTTCCAGAGTTTTTAGTAGAAAGGAGGTCAGGCTGATTGGTCAGTGGGATTTGGCGTTTGTGTAGTCACCCTTACCTGGCTTGGGAATGAATATTACTTTCACCTCCCTCCATCCTTTAGGAACGTATCTAAAGGCCAGGCACGCTCTCATTAAAGGCACCAGTCTTATTGCGATAGAAGCACCTCCCCACTGTAGTAAAGCGGGGAACACTTCATCAGGACCAGCTGCCTTAAAAGGATGGAAGCTCCGGATGGCCCATTGTAGTTTCTCCAATGTGATCACCCTACGTGCGTAACTCCAATCATTGTCTGATGGTGTTTGGGTTTCATCTTGCCAGTCAATTACCTGCGCGAAGACGCATCCAGGGAAGTGAGTTTCGATTAGGACGCGCCTAGTCTCTTCAGGTGAAGACGTGAGTGTGTTATCAGGTTTGCGGAGGGTGGCGGGCCCAGCTTTATGCTGTTGCGACAAGAACATATTGTTAACTGAATCTTAGTGCGTGGTTCATGACTTCGTTCTCGCCTTTAATTTTATCACCCTCGCCGCCATGTGTATCTTTTTGTCACACATTGTCTGGCACATTGTGTATCCAAAAGTATACACATCTTTCTATTTTGGTAAAAGCGCTGTGTATATTTTAGGGACACGTTTTCGGTACATTTAATATGCAAAAATTTAAGCCCTGACCTGTCGCATTTCTTCGGTATAAATGGTCTGGAAATCGGTTATAAAAAAAAAAGTTGTAGTCTTGAATTTTTGGGTGATATTTTTCGGATACCTAGGCAAGTAATCAATAAAACCGTTTATAAATTTTAGTATTTTTAATTCAATCTGCCTAGCCTTTTCCCAACGATGTTGGGGTCGGCTTCCAGTCTAACCGTCTAACAGTAAATTTTTAATTATCTCTATATATGGCACTGGAAAATACAAAATAATAAAAAAAAACTTGGAAACAAAAAATTGTGACAATTGAATGTGAACTATTTCCCAGGCCACGTGTATCGAAATTTGGAAATAATTTTTTTTGTTACAATTGAATGTGAACTATTTCCCAGGCCACGTGTATCGAAATGTCACACGGCTGTCCTCCTGTAAAAATAATGAAAAAAAGAATGCTGTCAAAGAAAAATGCGATTATTATGTTGTTTGAAACACATCCGAACAAAAAAACAAATTTGTGTAATCTATGAACCACTTACTGTAGCCATTTATTTGTAAACCTCATATAATAACCTTTATATTCCATTTTCCAGTGTAAACAGCCAAGACATAGGCGGTCTGATCCTCTCAGACAAGCTGCTCCAAATATCATTCGTGCTACCGACCAGCCACCTGTTTGGACTCGGCGAAAAGAGATCCCGATTCATGAATAACGTCAACTGGAACACTTTCGCTATATTTAACAGAGATAGAGCGCCTACTGAAGGGGTACGTAGATATAAACTTTACTACTGGTACATAGACTGTACTGTCGTGTAAAGGCCTAAGTCCTTCGAGGAACATTTTCCCGCGCCGTCTCGAAGCTGAGCTGGGTGAGCTGGCTCACGGTACGCGTCCAGGTCATCTCGCCACCACTTTTGTTTTTAGGCTCTGTATTTAAACGAAACCGCCTCCGTTGCCTCAGGTCTTCTACACTCTGCTGATCTATTTACGCTTGAAGTGAGCTGTTATTCCTCCCTGATGCTAGGAATTAACACTATTGACAACTCACTTGAAGCTCACTTTACCTAAGTTTTCACCGGCCTTCTGTTCGGTTTCTTAACAAAGATATGTTTTGGTAGTTTTAGATAATGAAAAACAAGGTTTGTGTTGTTTACATGTCTATCGCATTAAGGGCAACCTGTAAAGATAGATTTAACGTGTGTAAATAAATAAAGGAGAAGGCCTCCCACAAGGTGGACCGATGATCTTGTGAAGGTCGCAGGAATCTGCTGGATGACGGAAGCAGAAAACCGGTCGAAGTGGCAGTGCTTGGGGGAGGCTTATAGTCCAGCAGTGGTCGTCTTTCGGATGAAATGATGATGAAATACAAAATGTCACTATAAGGTAGAACATGTATGAGACACTTGCTTGTAAATAATAGTGGGATCTTGATCTGGGAGAGAGATTAAAAAATTACGGATTACCACCTCACATTTTGGAGTTAACAGTGTAAAAATCTTTCTTCAGCACTTACATCCAATTGTATTATACACGGATACTTCTCAAAATAGTATGAAAGAAAAGTGGGTCTATCTGGAAAAGGCTGTGGGCAATTTCGGACTTTTATTGATCACTTCATCACAGGATCGTCAATGGAACGCTCTGTAGCCTAGCCTTTTCGCAACTATGGGAACAATTATTGGGGTCGGCTTCAAGTCTAACCGGATGCAGCTAAATACAAGTATTTTATATGGAGCGACTGCCTATCTGTAAGACTGGAGGTCAGACTTTCGGGCTTCTGACAACCCGTAAAGACTGCAAAGATCCACGAATTACAGCCGGGACCAACGGCTTAACGTGCTTTCCGAGGCAAGTCCGTGCAAGGTCTCGATATGTAAAGATAGTCACCAATCCACGGACGAACGATGGCAACCGAAGTTTAACCGGATAGATCCACCCGGCGGCTGTTATAACTTAGCTACGAGCTCCTATTCTAACTAATACATACTATATTGTCACTATACCGCCTCTAGGTGAATCTATACGGCACGCAGCCTTTCTACCTGGCAGTGGAACACGACGGCAAGAGCCACGGGATGCTTCTACTCAATTCTAACGCTATGGGTATGGTTATACACTTGTAAATATATATATTATCAAAGAAAGTCATATCTAACCAGTTTGAAAACAAAATCCCGTAAACACGATGACCACATCTGTTACCGGCCTGGTTCTATAGCGGCCGGGCGCTGCAAGCAAGAATAGTTCTTACGGTGGTTAGTTATGACTCCGCGATGGTAAATACACGGAGCATTTAGTTGTAGTAGCACAGATCAAAACAGATGGATCACTACGCATTTTAGGTATGAAGATACACGTACGCGTTGGGCTATTCTTGTCGAATTCAGTGGGCGTAACGTAGATAGAGTTACGCGATAGAAAGAGAGGCAACTTCTATGTGAATAACTGTAGGTTATTAGCGCTGTGCGACCTGAATTGCACTTTATTGTGTCGTAGCAAGAGTCGCTTTTTATTTAATTGATTTTGCGGAGTGACCCATCTGTACTTATCTGTGGTAGTAGTTTGTAATGCACCCTTTAAAGTTCTTGTTTACGAAAGACAAATTCCACGTAGAGCGGCTTTCCTAAGGCGCCTTATTCTTAGTAAATAATTTTACATCAAGGGGCATTTGCAGCAATATGTTTCTGTGTTGCTGGCAAGACAAGATGATAGTGTTGCAGCTAGCATTAAAAAAATTGCCGATTTAACGTAGTAAGACTGTCTTTTATGAACAATAAGGTAGGATGTCGCTCTTAACACATTTTATTTGCTGTATAATGATATTGTGTGCCTTTTAGTCTGTACTAAATAAATTTATTTTCTTTCTTTATTTCTTATGTCCAGCAACATTTAAGGTGGTTATTAGTTATATTGAGCAACTGCTTCCCAACAATTTATCTCAAAAATGTATTATTTTAGAGATAAATTGTTTTGTAAATAATGTAATATAGGCAATGTGTGCCTTGTACCTTCTCATTAAAATGCATTATAAATATCTTACAGACATAGTTCTACAACCGACACCCGGCATTACCTACAGAACTATAGGAGGCATACTGAATTTCTTCGTATTTTTGGGACCGTCTCCTAAAGACGTGGTAGCGCAATACACTGAGCTGGTTGGAAGACCCTTCATGCCTCCATATTGGTCACTTGGATTCCATTTATGCAGGTAAGACAATTTTGCTAGAATTGGTAATCGTGTGTGGGAACTTCCGTCGCTAAATGGTAATTGTTTCGTAACGAAATGATCTATTGCCCATTTACTAGTGCTATGCGTGAAAATAAGAATGGAGAATATTATAGTTTTTGCCATGATGCTCTCAAAAAAAGGACCTTCGAGAATTCAAATTCAAAAGTCATTTATTCAAACTAGGCTGAGAATCAGCACTTTTTGAACGTCAAAGTTACATAAGACAGTCCCCCAAAACGCCCACCCTTCACCACTTCCTAGTGCATTAGCTGGGAAGAAACTCCCCAGCAGCACAGCTGTCTGTTCAGTTAGAAGAACAAAAAAAAAAGATTCTATATATTCAAAATAATTTACATTACGAAACACAAAACATAATTTAAATTATTAGCCATATGTTAGCTAGCACACGCCAATATACCACACAAAATCATCGAGAACTATACTCAGGCAGAAATAAAAACTAAACGTAAACAGAACTTAATATCTAAATAAAAGCCTCCAGGCATAAAGGGCGTGCCCGCTTACATATAGTTGTAACTGGATGTTATAAATGATAAACTAGGACCATCGAGATAAAATAAATAAAACAAACAGTTAATTACTAATAACAATAAATAATATGATCAATTGTCAAGGAAAGATAAGATATCAATTTAATTGTACAGACTTACGTTCATACATACAAAACAAATTGTCAATATGGAACATATTATTGTCAAAAGTTTAAAAAGAATGATCAGAGAAAATACGATTATTACTCTGTCATAAAAGTTGTTTTCTATTTCAGGTTTAACTACAATACAGTCAATGCTACCAGAGATGTGTGGAAATCAAATAGGGATGCTGGTATACCATTTGTAAGTACATTATATAGAGCAAATTGGCATTGGAGGCTAAACTACATAATCTCATTCTAATAATTTTTGGAAGACATTATTTTTATCTCTATAATTTGATGAAAATCCTACAAGCGGGCTGGCATTGGTATCACCTGTTAAACTCCCCGTCACGAGAAGCTATAAATTTAATTCTGTAATAAAAGAAATGCTACTGAACGCATCTGAGTTCCAGTAACACAAAAAATTAGACGATAGTGCTTTATATCGCTAAAATATAACCCGACCAAGTGAAATTCCTCGTTAGTTTCGTATTACACGTATGTTACTTTGAGTTGATTGAATTTGGGATTATTTGTTGTTGATTTTATTTGTCGCTACGTAACTTAGTAGAAGTTCTTTATTTACAAAATGTCTAGCTTCTCGTGACGGAGACTTTAGTGTCCTCAACTCTACGTCTAAGCGCGTATTTTGCGTACGGTAAAAAATAATCCTCATTAAAAAAATCTTCCAGGACGTGCAATGGAACGATATAGACTACATGCACGATCACAATGACTTCACGATCGACTCCAAACGGTTCGCCGGCTTGCCTGAGTTCGTGAAGGAGATTCATGCGGAGGGCATGCACTATATGATGATTATTGGTGAGTGATTTATTTTATATCTATGTGATAATCTAAATAATCTGGCAGCGACATCGACGCGAAAACTGTTACAGTTGATTCAGTACACGATTCTGAACCCCCCTGCGTTGAAATCATTCGTCGATTTCGAAAATTTTCAACGCAGTGGGGTTCAGAATCATGTACTGAATCCATGGTAACAGTTCTCGTGTCGATGTCCCTAACACCCTGGTTGAACTACATGCACGATCACAACGACCTCACATACTCCAAACGAGACGGGAAGTGGGACTCGCAAACGATTCGTCGGCCAGCCAGACTTTGTGAAGGACGTGCATGCGGAAAACCTGCACTTTATGATTATTATTGGTGTCTTAAATCTAATCAATTTAAACTATCACGCTTAACGTGTGGTGAGCTTACTAGGAGTTTAGTTTCGAAATATTTAACGAAAAGGTTTTTCATTGTATCAAAGTCAATATCGAAAGAGCTCAGTAGGGACATAAACGATTTGTGTTCTTTCAGTGAGGAGCTCGTGGCTAAGTAATAACTGCCGCACAAGTCGATCCATCAGGTTAAGCAACGCTTGCCGGGGTTGGTCTGTGGATGGGTGACCATCTTTACATACCGGGACTCCTCCGTGTCTCGGATAGCAAGTTAAGCTGCTGGCCTCGACTGTCATTCGTGGATCTTTGACAGTCGTTGCTGGTCGTCAGGAGCCCGCAAGTCTGACAACCAGTCTTACCAAGGGGTATCGTATTACCCAGTTACTGGGTTGTGGAGGTCAGCTAGGCAGTCGTTCCATGTAAAATACTGGTATCCAGCTGCATCCGGTTAGACTGGAAGCCGACCCCAATATAGTTGGGAAAAGGCTAGGTAGATTGACTAAGTTCTTTCAGTATTTTGTCAAGAAATAGTCATTATCCGAAAAGTATCTAAAACTAAGCGCTTAATACATAATCTTAATTAATCTATTTTACGGTACAAGTCTAGCAAATAAAATATACAGATACCTCCATTAGAAAGCCGTGTATAAGTTCTTTCCCTGAAAACACTATAGACGTAAATTAAATAAACGTAACTTGTTTCAGATCCTGGTATTGGTGCTTCAGAAAAGCCCGGTACCTACCCACCATACGACCGCGGGGTAGAAATGGACATATTTGTCAAAAACTCGACCAATCAAATACTCATTGGACAGGTAAAATAAATTATTAGAAAAATGCTATCTCTGTAATTTCTAGAAATATAATATACTCGGTTTTACGACACACATAAATCGACCGACTGTCTCGTCTGACTTTTTTGTGCTTCCGCTACCCGCTGCTTCGCTCGAGTGCAATGGCGACATGTCAAAACATTTTTGTGCTATATCCCAGTTAAATCATAGTTCTCTTGCTCTTATACCAATTTATTTGGGGCGGTCATACTTCTCTATTAACACAGATAAATAACATATGCAACACTCCCCATTTTAGGTATGAAGCCACAAGTAGGTACGCGGCGGGTTCGACTTGTCGAATTCAGTGGGCGTAACTTAGTCACAAGATATAAGAGTTACGCGATAGAAAGAGAGGCAACTTATAAGTGAACTAGCTTCTGCCCGCGACTTCGTCCGCTTATAACCTTCCTCAAGACTTGGGTTATCAAATGCAAAAATATTTTTTCAAATCCGACTGGTAGTTCCGGAGATTACCCCCTACATACAAACTAACAAACAAGCATACAAACAAATTATACCTCTTTATAATATTAGTATAGATATAACTGTCGGTAATTGGGATAACTGCAGGATAATGACGACATATAAACCTTCCGAAATAAATGCTCTAGTCTAAATGACAGTGAAAACCGCATCAAAATTTATTGTGGGGTTAAGAGCGTGAAAGTGAACTAAAATATTTATTATTATGAAATGCATTAATTAATATCGAAACACGGAATATTCAGTTTTAGATGTAAATAAAGTATTTGGAAGCTTACCAAATGCCTACCTAAAACGGTTACAACATCAAATTCAGTGTTATTTTGCAATTCATTATTAATATCAGTCATGTCAGGTCACTTAGTTCGCGATATTTCATATTTCCATACAGTAATATTTATTGCCAACTTTTAAAATCAACGCTCTTAAGAAGATCTTCGGCGAGCTGAGCGAGCTGCGGTCACACAGTCAGACACGAAACGCAACTTTGTTTTATGAGGTTAAAATAACTCTTTTTTGTGCACCACAATGTACACATGCAGGCTGTACGTTATTATGAGTCTATTTTACTTGAATTTAATTATTTGAATTTATACTATGTACGGAAGATGCACATAAAATTCTCATTTCTGAACAACTTAAAACATTTTTGGTCATTCATTGCTACGAAATACTAGAACGTAAATTAGATTTAATCGAACTTCTGTGTGTTTCAGGTATGGAACACCGGATACACCGTATTCCCAGACTTCACTCATCCAAATTCTAGCAGCTACTGGCTGGAGATGATGAGCGACTTCCACAAAGCTGTTCCTTACGATGGAGCTTGGATTGTAAGTATTGTAACAGTTCATTTATGTAACTAGTGAGGGTTTATTTGTGCAAAAACGTGATTTGTTAGTAATGTTATGTTCTTCTTTACTTCTTTAAAGAGGTTTCGTTATACATTTACAGTTACAATAAATAAAACCGGCCAAGTGCGTGTCGGACCACGCACATTGAGGGGTTCTGTAGTTGGTCCAATAGAGGTTTTTGTTTCTTATAAGAAACAGGATCGATTGTCATCAAAAGAAATAGAGGTTTGAGCCAAAAATTTAAAAATTCAAAAGTCATTTACTCAAACTAGGCTGAAAATCTGCACTCTTCGAACGTCAAAGTTACATAAGACAGTCCCCCGGCGCGCCCACCCTTCACCACTCGCTAGTGCGTCAGCTGCGGACAAGTGGCGCAACTTACTGTCCAGCCGCACTGCTGTCTGTTCAGTTACAAAATAGTTATTTATGCTATAAGTGCGGAAGGTAGGTGATTTCCGACGAGTGTATAAGTCGACACGAGTCGGAAATCATCTTACGCACGTGTATCATACAACGTTTTACTATGCATTGTGTGAGGAAAAAAAAAAAAACGAGCGAGCCTTACGGCAGTCGCCTGTGATGTGTAACATCTAACATACGACGACGTATATAAATGATAAAAACAAAATTCATGACTTTGACTTCGACTTCTAAAAAAAACGAGCGAGCCTTACGGCAGTCGCCTGTGATGTGTAACATCTAACATACGACGACGTATATAAATGATAAAAACAAAATTCATGACTTTGACTTCGACTTCTACTTCGACAACGACTTCGACTTTGACTTTGACTTCGACTTCGACTTCGACTTCGACTTTTTGATTTTGACCATCGTCATAATCATCGCTATCGTCATCATCATCATCTGATTTGTGAGAAAAAAAATCTCAACTCATAAAATCTCTGAAACGAGACGGGCTGAAGATGGCCTCAAAAATAATAAAAAAACAGAAAGTAAAAAGCACGAGTGAAAAAAAATTACACTTTCCGCACAAATTGACTGCTTGGAAAACGCTCTTTTCGAGCAAATGCATTGTAAAAATATATATATAATAGTATGCAAAATAATTTACATTAAACAACACAAAACATAATTTAAATTATTAGCCATATGTCAGCTAACACACGCCAATAAACCAAACAAAATCACCAAGAAATATACTCAGGCAGAAATAAAAACTAAACGTAAACAGAACTTAATATCTAAATTATTCTTATTCTTAAATAAAAGCCTCCAGGCTATAAAGGGCGTGCCCGCTTACATATAGCTATATATAGCTGTAACTGGAAGTTATAAATGATAAACTAGGACCATCGAGGTAAAATATAATATAAACAGATAATTACTAAAAACAATAACAAGACCATGATCAGCAAGACAATCAGTCACCATATTGGAGGGAAGGAGGCAACCCGACCCCCGACGCTACCGCACGCAGTGACATCTTAGGGAGCATGACGAGCTTGCCGCCGGATGCTCAGGCAAAAAATAATATGATGAATTGTTGAGGTCATTAGCTAACCACATATTGCGTAACTCATTAAAAAAACATTGTAATGAGTAGTTAATATCAACAATAAAATAAAATAACTTGACTTATAAAGTCCAATAAAATAAACAATAATTTAAACTCATATAACTTGTCAGTGGTAAGCTGGAGAAAGAACATAAACATTGTCTTGAGTTAATCACAGCGACCAACTATTCTTATCATTTAAGTAGTCGTTGATAGAATAGTATGCCTTTGAACAAAGGTTGGCTTTTACTTTAGTTTTAAACGCATTAAAGGCAAATCTAGCGAAGAAGAGGGTAGCTTGTTATAATAATAATAATAATATTTATTTATTTGTCAGAAAACAATGATCCATAATGGTTAGTAACAATTGAAACTTATAAACTATGTTAGTAGGCACAAAAATCACAAAATAAATATTACAAAATTAAATAGGCATTTGAAAATTTAAATTGGATTAAATTGGAAATAATTGACGTTATAAAACGTCATACACAAGCCCAACAAATGAGTTATGAACCTTATGAAGCCGGTGAAAGGGAGCTCGTAGTTTGTCCTTATTTCTAGTGTTAACATTGTGACAATCACTGTTTTTAGTGTATAAGTGTATATTTTGCCTAATATATAAGATGTTGGCGAAGATGAATCGAGATGCCACCGTGAGGATACCAATATCTTTGAAAAAATCTCTCAGAGAAACTGTGGCACCTAGCTGGTAAATAGCTCGAACAGCTCGTTTTTGAAGGACAAATATATTTTGAATATCAGCAGCTTTGCTCCACAGCAGAAGACCGTAGGACATAACGCTATAAAAATAACTAAAATATACTAACCGAGCTGTATCGACATACTTTCCTGACAGTGTAGGCGGCCGAACTGAGCCTTCCCGCTAGGTTCGATATACATGTGGGCCCCACTGAAGTTTGGCATCTACTTTTATGCTCGGAAAAACTGCCGAGTTTACAGATTCAAGCACCTCTTTATCTAAGACGATGTTGGGTCCTAGATTTCTAACATTAGGTAGGGCGAACTTTACACATTTCGTTTTCTTGGCATTGGCATTGAGAACTAGTTTATTTGTCGTAAAACAATCCGTAACCATTGAGAGTGCACTGTTTAGATCGTCAAAATCTTGTCTATTCCTGTTTACTTTAAAAATAAGAGAGGTATCATCTGCAAACAGTAGTAGTTGTAGTAGAAAAGTCAGAAAATGCAACACACTTTTTCCATACCTAGGAAAATTAACAACAAAAAATAACTTCGAACGAATGTGCGTTATAAAAAAATAACTTCGAACGAATATGTGTTATAAAAAAATAACAATTTCGCAAACGGATCCCTGAATCGAAAAATGGTTTAGTTTAGTTTGATTTTGCTTACGCAACCAGTTGTGTTTAAAAAATCTATTTTGATAATTTTTTACCCAACTATGAATTTCCAACATGCAGTTATTACTGCTCATGATTTCTCTGCATGAAAAGAGATCTTAGCACACCTGTGGGACAGCTACTGGCTGGCATTATAATTAATCGGTGAAGCCTCTATCCATCAGTGAAAGTGTTTCAGTTGAAATGATGGTGATGACTATTTCAATTTTAATTTATTCACAGGACATGAACGAGCCCTCAAACTTCAAAGACGGTACAGCAGTAGGTACCTGCGGCCCAGAAGACCTTCCATACATGCCTCACACGTCCGACTCCCAGCTGCGCACACACACGCTGTGTATGGACGCCAAGCACTACGCGGGCGCGCACTTCGACGTGCACAACTTGTACTCGCTCACTGAGGCTGTCGCTACTTACTTGTGAGTTTATAATATAGAATAAGAAAGGCAACAAACCTACCTATTTAATGATACAATATTTAAGTTTGTAGGTCTAGCAGACAAAAACAAATAACGGAAATAAAAAAGGTCTCAAAACAGACTTACTGTTTTTGAAACCTGATAGTGGGTCGATTTTATTGGCTACCAGTGTATTATTATGGTGTTGTTCCCAAACGAATTGTCTGCAAATATTTCTTCCATCTGATAATCGAAATCACTTTCACGCAGCCAGTACTAATATCTGCGTTCGTAATTTATTTGCAAAACATGTAAACAAACACGAGTTTTAGAAAAAACAACTGTAATGCCTATACATCCTCGACATGACGAAAGCCTTTGATTTTGTCTGCCATAAAACACTACTTTCAAAGCTTGAGCACTATGGAATACGAGGTAAAGCCAATGACTGGATCAAAAGTTATCTTTCGGATAGAGTACAATGTGTGGAAATAACAAAAACTTGTAAAAATCAACAAAACACCTTTAGGTCAGAATATAAACAAAATAATTATGGCACGCCCCAGGGTAGTATCTTATCCCCAGATCTCTTTAAAGTATACATCAACGACTTTCCCGAAGCGATAGGGAAGGAGTGCATACTATTCGCTGATGACACTACAATAATTATTAAGAGTGATAATTACAAGGATTTAGAAAACGAAATCGTCGAAGCTATGGATAATGCAATCGGCTGGCTAAACAAGAATAACTTAAAAATAAATATGACTGAAACAAATATAATACAATTTCAGACATACAATGCAAACATAAATAAACTAAACATTCTTTATAAAGATTCTCACTTAACCACTGTCGAAAATTGTGTATTTTTGGGTATAATAGTCGATAAAAATTGTAATTGGAAACCACATATAAATAAAATTATTGTTAAAATAGATCGATTTATATATGTCTTGAAAAGAATTAGACAAACAATTAACTATGAAAGTGCAATGTTAGCGTATCATGGTTACGTATCATCCATACTTAGATACGGTATTATAATATGGGGTAATTCAGTAGAGTTTGACAGAGTTTTCAAAGCTCAGAAAAAATGTGTCAGAGCAATTTGTGGAGCTCATTTTCTAGACAGCTGTAAGCCACTATTTCAAAAACTAAAAATTTTACCTTTGCCATGCTTGTATATCTTTGAAATGTGTATTTTTGTTAAGAGGAACTATAATTTATTCGAAACTACCATTACCAGACCAAATTGCAGATCATCACGCCATAAAGATAGACTTCAGCTACCACCAATAAAACTAACATTATTTAAGAAAAATACATACTGCATGGCCATTATAATATACAACCATTTACCAAATAGTGTGCAATACCTACCGCTGACAATGTTTAAAAGATATATTTTCAAACTGCTTCTACTGAAAAGTTATTATACGATTAAGGACTATTTAGAAGATAAGTCAATAGAATCTGTAGTTTGTGAGTTAAAATAATTGACATTATAAGTATGTATAAATTTGCACGCCATCGTTTTGGCAGGATATGCAGAAACAAAATTATTGTAACACCATTATGTACCATATTCTAGCAAATAAATATTTTTGATTTGATTTGATTTGATATACATAAGGTTCAGTTTGCGCTACAACTCCACATTTTTTTTATGACCTTTTCAACAGTACTAGTCACTCTAAAATTAACTTTATTTACACTTACATAAAGCTGATGTTTAAGTGCAAATAACATCAATTGGAAACAAGGTTATAAATAGACCTTATATGTATATATTTTTAAGGGTAAATTACACTAAGAAAAATTCAGATCTGTGTGTTTAAATGTGATTTCACCCTTATTCACATAATTACTTTTTGTCCTACAGTTCATTGGCAGAAATTCGGGGCAAACGTCCGTTTATAATAACGCGCTCTACGTTCGTGGGTATGGGCAAGTACTCGGGACACTGGAGCGGAGACATCGCTAGTAACTGGCATGACATGAAGATGACAGTGCCTGGTGTGTTTATCCTTCTTATGTACTAGTCCTTAGTGCAGAGCAAAAGCTTGCCATTCAAAGGAAAAAAAAGATATGTAGGATAATAATAGGGGAAAAAAAATATTTTCGAGAAATAGAAAGAACCCATTTTGTTGTTGTTCATGTAAAACAATAGAGATGTTGACTGAGGAAAAAAAACTATTCAGTCCATCAGTTAGTAAATAAAAAAATATTAGACACGTATTTTTTGCTTTATCATATTAATAAAAAAATATTTAGATAAAACACATTAAATTTGGGGCCACATTTCAACTCAATGTATTGCTGTAATCTTTTAATTACGTAAAAAAAGAAAAAATACGAGTCCAGTATTTTTATATAAACTATTTGAAAAAGAAATTAAGTCAACATATCTATTGTTTAACTTGACATTTATATACGGAGTTTGACGTTAGATTGACATTGTCACGCGTTCATCAAGTGTGTTAAGTTTTATAGCAGCACATAGAAGCGCATTTTGTACCCCAAAAAGCATGGTATATTATTTATTTGTTTTTTTACAGAACTGCTAAGCTTCAGTCTATTCGGCATCCCTATGATGGGCGCGGACATCTGCGGCTTCAACGGCGACACAACCGTGGAGCTGTGCAAGAGATGGATGCAGTTAGGAGCCTTCTATCCTTTCTCTAGGAACCATAACTCGGATAGTTCAAAGGTAAAGAGATTTTTAATAGAGTTTTCTATTTTCAATGTATCACTAGCTGCGCAACGCGGTTTCACCTGTACGGAGTTGGAGATAGCATATCAAGTAAAAGTTCTTTTTGATATCCCATACTTGGCTATTAAAGAGACCACGTCAAACCCCGCATTACGAGTTGTGATCGATTTGAGCGATTTGAACGGCCGTTCCGAATAAGCCTTAGCGCGATAACGATGTATTGTGAATCGTCATAGATGACGTCATGACATGCGCCATCTTGTGATAACGCCGACCATGCCTTTTACTAATATCACCGTGAGCGCTGTCAAAGAGGACAGTTGTGCTGTTTTGTTTTGAGTCGCATCATAACTTTGGACAAATGTGGCATCTTCGAAATTGTGCTTCTGGCTACCGTGGCCACCTAACCAACGAAGAAGAAGAAATGTGTAGTATAAACACAAAGAAATATGATATGCAAGTTTTGACGTTGAGCGAGCATCGTGAGAACGTTCACGGGCGTTCCGAATTGATGACAGCCCTCAGCTGTCATAATCGTGATAATCTAACTCGGAACGTCAAATATTGATGTCAGCGCTGTGAGCGATTACGTTCTTATTCGGAAAGCGGCCAAAGAATGAACTGGCATATGAATTATATTTCAAAAAACTAAATTTTTATTTTTTTCTTTTTTCATACAAAATCATTTGAGAAAGTCACGATTATTTATGTAAAACACCCCTGCATGAACAATTAAAAAATAAATTATAATTCAACCTATATATGTCAAAAGAAAAAAAAAATATGACAACGTCTTATTTTCTTAGCTTTAAATATGAATCATTGGTTTGAATGAAAATGATTTACATGAACTTATCAATGAAACTTAGATACACACATCGAGAGTCTAGTGGTAAGTTATCTTCGAAACTATTTATTTTTGAATCACTTGTTCTAGGACTTTTTGTATTATTTTTACTTATAGCATTGTAACCCTAGAGTTATTGGACATCAAAACGAACACGTTGTATATCACTCGTGAATAGTTTATTTATATTTATTTATTTAACCACCGACGACAAAAGCCACTGACACTGATGAGATAGTGTAACTTTCTACCTGTCAAATATTTTTATTGTATTACTGCGTTTACGTTTTACAAACATACAAAGTTGCAAACAACTTAACGTCTTTAAAATAGGGTATTTGACCTCTATTAAAGTATTATACTACAAATTTTAAAGATGTTACTATACAAACACGATTTGTGAAAAAAATTATAAAATCGGTGGGAACATGGAGAAGTTACACGATTTTAAAGTTTTCTCACTCGTCTTTCATCCTTGTCACTCAAACGGACGTTATTATACCGTTTCTGTCTTGCAATGTCAGTTGGTAGCAGTTCGGTGTCCTTCTAGCACTGATTTTTAAACACTAACAACTTTGTAATTTTTCGAGATATTTAATAAATTTTTCTTACTGGGCTTGTCTTTTTTCAAGGTCTTGAGAAAACCAATTTAAAAAAATCGATTAATTACCCTCTTTTGTTCCAGCCTCAAGACCCGGTATCCTTAGGTCCGGAGGTGGTAGAAGCCAGTCGCTCAGCATTACGTCTGCGCTACACGCTACTGCCGTACTACTACACTCTGTTCTGGAACGCGCATGTGAATGGAGAGACTGTCGTCAGGCCGCTGTTCTTTGAGTAAGTAACATTAATATTGTCATCAGTCTGTGATTCTGTAGTAGTCTAGTTGTCGTCCTCTCTAACCGCGCGCCATTTAAATCGCGTATCCTTATCCATCTGCTTCCAGCCAATTTGCAACGATTGAGGTTCAAATAAGTCTGAGTAATAATTTATACATCAGTTCTATATCACATGAATACCGATTCTGTATACATTTATGAAAAAAATACAACCAACTGGTTGTCAATTTCGCTCTTTTCCATAAATTTTTGTTTGTATTGTATGTAACACCAAAATATAATTGATGATTTTTTGACAAGTAGATTAATTTTTAGCTCTTCTCCACCGTACGACTTATAAAATATTGTTTTTTGTAGCTGAAACTACTATAGGCTATTCTTGTTCTCATTTATTTACTTTTGAAACTAATCTGCGTTCGCAATTTATTTGCCAAACATGTAAACAAACTCAAATTTTCCACTTACACAAACATCAACTTTATGCTAGTGTAAATAAAGTTGATTTTTGACCGACTAGTACTGTTGAAAAGTCATAAAAAATATGAAGTTGTATCGCAAACTCAACCTTATGTGTATGCTTTACAGTTGTTTTTCCTAAAACTCGTGTTTGTTTACATGTTTGGCAAATGAATTGCGAACGCAGATTACAATAATATGTTTTTGTTCCAGAGCCCCAGAACAGAACAACCTCCACGACATAGACACCCAATTCATGATCGGTCCCTACGTGATGGTGTCTCCCATACTAGAACAGGGCGCAGTCGTCACTAGGGCAGAGTTCCCCGGCCCACAGAGCTGGTACAACATACTGGACGGACAGTTCATAGCCAGCGACAAGTCTTTCGAGCTCACTGACAACGAGACCGTGTCGGTTAAGGTGAGGTTATGTGTTTTATTATCGTCTGTCACGCAGGATTCGTGCATTTTTGAGGTTAAAAAGTATGCCACTGTCGCATAAACTAGGTATATCTATAAAAAATATCACGTCGATCGATCCGTTGCTCCGTTAAAATTAAACTTCCATGATAATCTACAACACATACTTGTAGGTCTGGGTTGTCTGGTGATATGCATTAGCATTGATCATTCATACAACCCTCGGACCTCTGAGCCTACCCCAGTAGTGAAAATGATGCGCTGAGAAAGGAAGTCCGTGCAGTCTACATTTACAACTTGCGCTGATTTTACGTAAATCCATAATCTGCTAAAAAAAAAATAAAAAAAATGTGTGCTGGGACACATAGTAGAAATGAAACTTCAACGGTCAAGTGGAAAAACGAATCGCAATAAAATTTTAACTTGAAGTTTTACGGGCAGATTGTTAATGTACTTGTCCAATTTGAAAACCTGCCCGTAAAACTTCAAGTTAAAATTTTCTTAGGTTAGGTACATTTTAATAAATGCATTTTTTATTTTAACATATTTTATGGGAAATTATAAGTGCAACAACAAAAGTTTTATTTAGCACCTGCAACCTAACGTCTTTTTATATGTAGGCTACGAGTTAATAGAACAGCTTCAATTATATTCATTCATCATCTTTACTATTCCAACAGAATACCATAAAACCAGCGTCAATTTACGAACGTAAATTAATATGACTCAGAGCTACCGATAAATATATTTACTTCTGACTTGATAACTCAGCGACTAATGTTGTAAGTGAGCTACTTTATATATTTTAGAGATTCAACATCTGTCTGCTAATAAAATCAAATTCCAGTATCAAAATTAGCAATCAAAGTTTTTATTCAACAAGTAAATTAATAAATCATATTCTTTTTTCGTGAAAATTAGCAACACAAGCGCGGGACTGTAGCTGACGCTCGTTGAGAATGAGAGGGGCGCGACCGCGTATTTTCAATCTATACAAGGCCAGAACGCAGCCATAGGAAACTGCTCGCGTATACATTGTAATGCTATTTTTAAATCTGTGATTACAATGTATTCACGAATTTTGCGTACTGCTCGTGTTTAGTTTGTAACGTGGACGCGCGCGTCCTGGTTCCAAACTACATCACTTACGCTTGACATGAGTTTTAAACATAAATAGTTAAAAAAAAAAAAAAGTGAACTGGGTGAAATGGAACAGATAACGGAATATGAAGTGGGTTAGGTTAGAACTGTGTCAACCGCGCGCGAGCGGTGCCGCGGTAGCGGCCGGCGAGCGTTACTTCCGAGTTGCTCGCAGCCAGGCAGGCTAATTAGCGCAAGGTGCATTACGTCGCATTTGTTTTTGATGACAATATTTTTTGTTTGTTCAATTGGGTAGGTATAATAGACAAGTCATCAATTACTTATGGTAACATTATAAATAGATAGGTGAATACTTGAAATTAGAGCTTTCATTGACCATTATTTGATGACAATAATAAGGTAATTTTATGTTCAAATATAGTAGATTCACTCATCAATTACTTATGTTAACTTATAAAAATAAAGGTGACTATAAGAAATTAGAGTTCGTTGATATTATTTTATAGATGCAGTTGATACACTTATTAGAAGCTGGCAATGCGTAGACATATCACAAATTTAGATGCTTAAGAATTACCACCATGCTGCGTCATAATAACAGTAGGTTGTTTTACAATATATGGTCGCTTTAAAACCATTTATTAGACGCTAAAAGTTCGTCGCTGACCTATTAATTCATTAGACAACTAAATATATTTGAAGACGAGAATTAAATTTTAAAGAAGCTGCCTTAATTAGCACCCATATTTTATTTTATCAAACAAAAAAAACTGAATTCAATCCGGAACAAAAAAAAACATCCATAGTCTACTCTACACTTATACACATACAAAGGAACATCAACAAATGCACATCTTTCGTCATCAATCTTCATTCGGCTCATCTACGTTATGATCAACTAGCGGCCCGCCCCGGCTTCGCACGGGTAGCACTAAGTACTTATCTACAGCGCAACTACCTACCTACCTATCCTACCCTACCTATCTACACTACCTACCCTACCTATCTACACTACCTACCCTACCTACGGCACTTCATTGCTTGACATTGACTCGCCTCCCGTACGGCCCGACCCCAGTGACGCCTACATTGCTAAGGTGCTGCCTAGCACCAAAAAAAGTTGCGTGGTAGCCGCTCACCCTGCTCGGCTAGAGCAGGGTGAGCGGCTACCACGCAACTTTTTTCTAATACTTACATTTTTAAACTCGTGATATCTTTCGAATGGAATGTCCGAATTGAATTATTCAAAAAGTTATATAAAGGTATTGAAGCAGTCTTGAATATGAAGTAATTTTATTTTGATAAGGATTAATACCAAGATGCAAATAAACAGCCTTTTCTAGCGGCGGCATTTCAATTAAATTTTTAAAATAAAAGAACACTTATTGTGGCATAACAATAATAGTTAGACATATGCTGTCGCGACACTTTTTGTTAATAATGATCTGTTCTGCAAAGTCGTAGTACATTATTTTATTCTATCATTAATAGTTTTCGCAGCGCACGCGATGTAAAGAATATTGTAGGTCATTTTTTTACACCTTGTGTTACATTATTGGAGTTTTAGTAAGAATCCCATTAAAAAAAAAAATAATATAGCCTATGTCACCCGGGGATAGTGTAGCTTGCCCACACTGAAATAATTTTTCAAATCGGTTCAATATAAAAAATCCGGCCAAGTGAGTGTCGGACCACGCACAATGAAGGGTTCCGTAGTTGGGATGAATTTATCCCAAGAATAATCTTAACATTGTAGTTGAAAAACATGTTCTCCCTTATGCAATTTTGAGTTTGAGTTGACTATAAGGGTTCCTTGTTTACTACGGAACCCTAAAAACTTGAGATTCCAATCTATTCTCCGCCGCTGCCGCACTCACCACGCGATATATCGTCTACCCCCTCCACGCGGCCGTAACGCTTTTTCGTGACAGAAAAAATCCTAATATCCCCCGTTTATATAGAAGTTTCACTTCAAAAACCCTTTTTAATAATATCGTTAATGCTTATAAAACGTGAGCCATGTTTACGGCTGTAAATAACCCCTATTAAAACATTTTTTATCACAGGGTGGAGGCATAATCCCCCTGCAGGAGCCGCCCCTACAGGGCCCCGTCAGCACCACCAACACGCGCAGCGCGCCGCTGCAGCTGCTCGTGGTGCCCGACAGGGACAGGCTGGCCAAGGGGGAGCTGTACTGGGATGATGGGGATAGCTTGAGTGAGTTTATTTTATGATTATTACTGGTAATATATTGTAAGGCTTTGAAGGAGATGGGGGGTGAACTGGACACATACTTAAAGTTAATACTTTAAGTATGAGTCTATCTTAGGCTAATGCCTAAGATGGCAATAGACAAAGACAAGTAAAAAGAGCGAAGGGAGGCCTTTGCACTGCAGTGAAAACCAGAGACTATAATAATAATGCAATAGCTTGAAACTGTTTTTCACGTTTTGAACGAATCAGTTTTTTTGACAATTTGCATATTTTGTGAATTAAAAAAAAAGAACTTACAAGTCTTTGTTTTTCTTTTGCTGATTTCTATAAGATCTTTAGAAAAACTCATGAATTTTTACTCCATTACAGACACATACGAAGAACAAAAATACAGCCACATAGAATTCTCCCTAAACAACACAGAAGTACGCAGCAACGTACAATGGTGGGGTTTCGGCGTACCTTCCATCAACAAAATATCAGTACTGAACCAGCCGCCGATCAAGATGGTCGCCATCAACGACCAGCCGTGCGTCAAACCATGCGAATTTACCTACAACACACAATCCAAGGTACTGCAAATAACTGCCACTCTCTCCCTAGATAAACCTTTTAACGTTAAATGGTATCTAACTATGAAATCACCTAGTCCGAATTGGAGAAACTGGATGGGAAGCAAAAATAATCCCTGAAGATTGTGGTGGGTAGTTTGAAGTTTATTGTAATTTATATGTGACGATGGAGGTTTTAGTACTATGTGTACTCTGGTCCTGAAAAGTCCTGTTTGTCTATGGTAATGTGACCATTTTGTGTACCCTGAATATTGACCTAAGGAATGTATTGAAACATAAGCTGGAATGGGGATGTAAAATTAAAAGATTTGTTTGAAACTTTGAAATAATACAAAGTAACGCCGGTTCCTATGAAGGAATTTAATAGCTTTGTGAGTTGTGTGTCAGAGAGCTGGGTCATGATGATGGATAAGATTAGTAATGCAAGTACATGAAGTTATTGTTAACTATTAATTTAGCTATGTTTACTTACGTCTAATTATATTCTCTCATCACTAAAATGGCTTCAGAAGTATGAAATAAGTCACCATCACTTCATTGAATTAGTGATCTTGTAATCCTTCTATACGATTGATGTAAGAATTTTGGAGAAAGCTGTACTCGAAGTCTGGCAACTTGTCCTGTCTATTTTTCTTTATTAATCAATAATAAACTCAAACAATAAATTCGGGCAGCACTCATTGTTAGAATAATCTTATTTTATTTGCACTATATTCTCAGGCTTTTAAACCAGATATATTCGTAGCTACTAAGATGTTATTCATTGACATTTATATTTCTATTGACTACTGATATACTTTAATTCATTGGGGACACAGTCCATCTAACGTTATTCTATGTCTATGATGTTAAACTATTGAAATCTATTCTAGGTAACTCTATGGTAGTAACTAAAAGTATTTATTATACAGGGGTGATAAATTTGAGACAATTGTTTTTTTTTTTTTGAGCATGCTAAATCATCAAATGACTTCTCCCGCGCGGAGCGAGAGGGCGTGTCAGACTTTTACTGACTAAAACCCACCCGTGTTCCTTCCGTTGCCCGTGTGCCGGGGCCGCGATATCCCTTTCGGACAAACCCGCAACCCCAGCAGGCATTGGTCCTTACGGACCCCGCCAGTTGGTGCTGACATCTCTTAGAGGTGCGCGTGGAACACAACGCGCCGTCGACCCGGGCCTGGTCCTAATCGGACGGCGAGCTACCCATTGCTCACCGTCCGCAAGCCCGCGCCTACGGTGGCCGGAAGTCAGCAATTATGTTACCCTACTAACATAATTATCTCAAATTCTAAAACCAAGTTAAATTCAGTTTTTCTTTGCCATAATTCCTTAGAACTATTTTCGCTATAGTTTCACGAGTTCTTTCCACTGACTAATCTCTCTGTATACCTTTTTACTTTTTTTATTGCCTTTATACTTATGTATTTTTTCTCAGACTGCATCTGATTTCATGTGTTGTTTGTTCTCATAAAACAGCTTAGTTTTTAAAATATTGCTTTATAATATAATGCTTATTTTGTTCTTGGTATTTCTTACTTATTGTATCATAAAGCTTTATAGAATTTATTATGTATTATTGTTTTTAACACGGATTTTAAATGCTTTTCTGCCAATTATTACTATTGATATTATTGTATCAAAACCCAAATGACTGGTGGTCAAGTTCAAAATTGATAGGCTTTTTGAAAGTGTATAAAATCGACACAAGGTTCTCGAATTAGGAATAAAGGGTTCAAAACTTGCATCGTGTATTTACGGTCCATAATTTTATCGTGGGTTGTAGCGAAACTTCGTTAGACGGCAAAGGGTTTTGAACTTGTCCACAGTAATAAAATGATTATTGATAGATACAATTTACGTGTACCTCTAGTCATAAGGTATATATTTAACACTAATAAAAGCTCAAATCGCATCGTATTTGGTGGTACCCAAAGTCCACAACACAAGAATTACCTAAATGATGTTCATTATAAAATAAAAATGTTTTTCATAAATTATATAGATGTATGCATTTTTAAACTTAAATATACATTCACATAAAATGATATATATATATTTTTGGTCTTTCCAAGATAGTTAATTATTAACTTTATTAAAATATAGCACCAGTTGCGACTTTACGTATGACATTAAAGCATTTATCAATATGTAATAGTGTTTAATCTGTCTAAGTCTAAGTGAATTCTCAGAATATTGGTGTTGTATTCATTTAATTTAATTAAACTCTTACAAATGGTACATTCATCTCATCATATCTCCTGTACAATAATTTATGTGATAATTTTGGAAAAATTTGTGATAATTATGTTACTTTGTTGGCGTACAAAAGATATATTGTGATAACATATTAATTGCACTAAATGTTGGTGTGATTGATGCCAAAGTAATGACTTGTGTTTACCATTAATTTTGTAGTTAAGAATGCACTAATAAAAATGATAACGCACAATACATTGTTTTTTTTTTTAATATTTCTGTAAAATTATTTTAAGTCATCCTGCAATTCATCAATAAATCCAAGAACTACTGTAATTTGCCATGAACATTAAAATAAAATGAATGAACATAACATACTTTATTATTCTCTATAACATCTAATAAATAAAACAAATGTTAACATTTAAAATAAGGGACTACTTTTCTAATTCTTTCTCTTGTTTTTCCACATCTGTTTTCAGGAACGTCTCATACTGTTCTTCTGTCATCAAAGTTTTCAATTCATCTGGCTTTGTCAGCTTCAACTTAAATAACCAGCCTTTATCATAAAAGTTTGTGTTTATGAGGGCAGGTTTGTTCTCTACTTCTACGTTTTTCTCAGTAACTATACCGGTTACGGGCGAATATATTTCACTGGCAGCTTTAACACTTTCTAGAGCTCCACATTCCTCGCTTTCATGGACCAATGTTTTTGGTTCAGGTAGTTGTGCGAAGACAACGTCCCCAAGAGATTCTTGCGCGTATTTGCTGATACCGACTGTTCCTATTTCATTGTCTACAACAACCCATTCATGTCTGTCAGTGAATAACCTGGCTGACTCGCTACTGTACTTATGGTGTAATTCACAGTATGTTTGCTTGATATTTGACTGGAGAAGACAACTCCTCGACACATACTGTTTTGAGAGTTGCAGAAAATATCTTTGGAATGCCATTTTGATCTGAAAGAAATAATATTGTGATTGTTCAAATCAAATCAAATAATTTATTTGCATAATACATGTTAAAAAGGTGTTACAGGTATAAAAGGTACATTGTATTATAACCTAATAAGGTGTGCAAGTTAATATCTTAGGTACTAATCGCAACATTAATTAAACAGAATAAATTTTAAATTAAGATACATTAAATAAAGAAATGTCAAATAAAATGTCAAATCAAAATTTCAATACTTAATCATTATAGTTGTGGTGCCATTACAGATAAAATCAGTCATCTTTCATTTAAATAATCATTGTTCAATATTCATTGTTTGTTTGTTTACAATTATTTATAGTGAACAGTCAGTTCTGATAATCTGAATTTACCCATGGGAACAGCTATTTCCAAGTAAATAACAAAAATCCTAACTAATATTATAAATGCGAAAGTGAGTTTCGTTACACTTTCACGCTAAAATGGCCGAAACGATTTGGATGAAATTTGGCATAATGATATGAGTAGACCCTAGCCTGGATTAACATCCTATATCTTAACCCAGGCCATAGTACATTTCCATGGGATAATTTCTGATCTCCACATGGGCGATTTTGCAAGCAAAAGCCAGTAGTCAATGTTACTTAGATACAAACTACCTGCATGGTAAAATGGAATAATTCAAATATTATTCTCTAAAAATTGTGTAAACAAAACTAACTGATTCTCTTTATGTATTACTTCATTTCAAAGTACCTCTCGAGGTGTAATACTTTGATAAATAAATGTCACCAATGATAATTGTGGTCATAATAATTAATTGTTTACATTGTATCTGGGGTCAAGGCACAAGATTTATCTGTGACTAGGTTGGCATGGAAATAATGAGGCAAAATGGAACTGATTTCAATGTTTTTTTTGTGGAACTGTTTAATGATACAGAAGGTTTTTAACTCAAAACGCAATTGAACATAGTATGAAGAGGTGGCAGGAGACTACTGCATGCGAAAAGTAAAGCAAAGACCCGCGGGGGCGCAGGTCAAAAAGTATGGCAGGAAGTAGACTACAGCGTGTTTTGAAAGATGTTACAATGGATTATGGTATTTTCGGGCACTATAATACGTCTGTGTCTAAGATTGTGTGTGTGTACTGTCCTGTTTATGAGAATTGAATTTCCGTACGCCGGCCTCGACCAAACTCATAAGACATTAAAATGTTAATGTTAATAACTTACTTACAAGTTATTTTTTTTATAACGAATATCTGAAATCCATCAGCGATCAACTGTTACTCTTTTTTAACAAATTCACTATACAACAAGAAAAATAACTGAAATACAAGGTTTCAGGTTATAAGAAACCTTGTGAAACCGAAACTGAAGTATTGTCTGGTATTGTCAAATGTCAATCAGAAGTCAAGTTTGACATTGGCTAGCACAGGCGAAGTTTGACATTTTTTTCTTTTCTAATAGACTCCGGACAAAGTGATTCCAAGGTTCCTTGAAATAAATCATTTTTAAATAATCAGAGAAATTCCATGAATTAATTCTTTACTGCGCAACGACTCGCCTCATGTTCCGCGCCGCCATAAAGATTGAATCAGTGTGTATTTTATTAACTGTGTAGAACAACACAAGTTTTTCCTATTTTGGTGTTAAATGTTTATTATATTTTACATTATATTTAAGATTTGTCCTTAATAAAGTATTATTTCATCAGTATTATGTAAAAATATTTTTTACCGAGGAAAAAGTATAACAATGTAGAAATTGACAGTGTTTATGAACGAAAATTGTGCTGCCATTATAAAAATAAACTCCTAAAATGGTTTATAATCTGACTGAAAAACAGACTTGAAAACTGCAAACGAAACGAAACGAAACTTTAAAACGTATTAAAATCAATGTTTTAGAATCAGGTTTCAAAACACAAATCATACTTTTATTATCTATTGTACTATTATATTGTGTTCAGTGTTATGTTAGTTTGCGTTTGACAACTCATTTGTTTGTTTTCTTACTATTCACACTCATCAATTGGTGGAACGATTTGTCAATTTTTTGGAAAATAAGACGTATCCATAGAATTTTAGGGGTATGAGGAACAGAGTGTAAAGTTCACTCATCCCCCATAGAAAAAAAAGGATCCTCCGACCAGACGGGTGTCGTGTCTGGCGGGCAACTGCCCAGAGGTTGAAGTCGGGAAGCTTGTATATATGTTCATCTCGCGGTAAACTCTAATTGCGCGTTACAGGATTTGTGTGACGTCAGGATGTCGTGTGACGTCAGGTCTTTGATGCGAAGTTCGCATGTAGCGATGTAGATGCCACTACATCACTCCCCTCCGGAGACCGGAGGTCGATAGTGGGCTGAGTCTTGAATCTTGCGATGCTTCACAGTGCCAGATGTGGGTCCAGTGAGTTGGACCTGGGTGCCGCATAGTTCGCGGTGAGTCGGAACTGTTTGCGGTGGTTCCCCAATGAGTCGGGGTAGCGCTGCGTTATGATCCAGTGGGTCGGATGTGGTACAGCGTTGGGTTGTGGCTGAGGGTAATGACCAGGAATGCGCGTTCGCTGCATGCTGGTGGTCAGGATACCCGTTGGAAGCCGTGGGTGCTGACTGGCTGTGTGACTCGCCTCACGAAAGCTTGCGGGAGTGATGATGATGATGACGTCACGCTGAAGTAGTTGCACGAAGGCAGCGTTGACGTTCATATTTTGGGGTCACCAATTTAGGGATATGAGGAACAGGGTGTAAAGTTCACTCATCCCCCATAGAAAAGGGAGGATCCTCCGACCAGACGGGTGTCGTGTCTGGCGGGCAACTGCCCAGAGGTTGAAGTCGGGAAGCTTGTATATATGTTCATCGCGCGATAAACTCTAATATACAGGACTTGTGTACGTCAGGATGTCGTGTGACGTCAGGTCTTTGATGCGTAGTTCGCATGTAGCGATGTAGATGCCGCTACAGAATCAACCTTTGGTAGTATCTTTCTGACCATTTATGGTAACATTTAACCATCAAGCTTGACAACACCATTTCAAAAACGTCACAACAAACGTCATTGTTCGCTTAGCCATGAGTGAAAGATGTCAAACGAAGCTTGCAGAGAAATTTGATAATAAAAATTATATTATTTACTTCGGTATTCTATGCACGGTGATTGGAGTTTTATATTTTTACAGGTAGCATAATTAAATAACTACATATCTGTGTACTTTGTGAGTAGTATTTCCCTAAACGATTAGGTTTTTTTTCAGATTTCACTTTGCCACAATAGCATTTAGCTATGTGCTGGGATGTCTGGCTTGTTATTACGGGCTCAACTCGAATATTTTACACGATTACATTGATAAATTAAAGTGCCATTTCGTCGGTGAGACGTACAAAGATGAAGGAGACGCGACAGTCAGAGTGAGTTGGCATACTTTCTTTGTTTACTGTTTACTTGCAGTACAAAAGTCGTTATTTCGCTATTGAGGTCATGTACGCCTCCCTATTCATCATTTTTACCATTTGATAAGTAATTATTGTGAGGGCAATTACTCCAAGTAATCAAGAAAATACCTAAAGAGATGTTATTTTTTTCATTTGCTGTGAGACTTAACAAATCATTTTTATTGCTTAATTAAACATCAGTATTATCTTGCTAGTCCGTTTTCTAATGGATAGAGTGATGTGTTGAGGTAGTACATAGAGCCAGTTAAATTGTTACTTTCACAGTTAATCATACTCTTTGCATTATCTAACTAGATAGATCTTATCTGGTGCTCCAATTTCCAACATTAATACTACGATTAATAATACCTAAGAAGGTACTTACTGATTTCTGTGCCCTTTCCCTGAACTTTATTTATGAATATGCTATTTAGTTAATTCATTAGTTCACTAATTACTTGAATCTGAATTACGAATGACCCAAGCACTGAGTCATAAAATAAATTTCATTATAATTATTAATTGGTCATTAGTATGAGACATCTAAGACAAAATAGGTTGTTATTAATTACATCAAAATAATTTTAAATAATGTCAAGCTTATCTTTTAACATGGATACATATCAAACGCCCTGTACATATTTTTGTGTTTACAATAAAGACTATGAAATTGACTATTAAAAAAATATTTTAAGTACATTTTCAACAATAGTTTATTTTTTTTATTGTTTGGGCAAAGGGCTCGCTTTTGTGAATAGTCTATAATCATAGGTTATCAGGGTAATATTTCCTGATTAATTAATATATTTATCAATTGATAGATAAGATAACTGTTAATTTCTAGATTTTTTTTCTTCTCATTTCTCAGCATGAGTTACCTTATCACAAACATTAATCAAAATGAGCCTATACTAATGTAAATGAGAAATTAGTCTAGCACAAATATTCGTAAGTAGGTTGATTCTGTATTGGTGAAGGTTACTAAATACTAAGTAGTTTTTATTTAAACTTATGATACTATATTTCATTGCACATTTTTGTAAAATATATTTACTAGCTGCATCGCGCATAAGTCTCGGACCCGTGGGAATATCGGGACAAAAAGTATCCTATGTCCCAATCAAAGTCATGGTGTACACATGTACCAAATTTCATCCAAATTCGTTAAGCCATTTAGCGTGAAAGCATAACAAATAAACCAAAAAGCAAACTCACTTTCGCATTTATAATATTAATATATATGTATAGTTAGGACACAACAAACTAGAACCTGCCAGTGTTTCCAAAAAATAAAATTAAATACTTAGTTGTCAGTATCACATGAGTCATGATTTTTCCCAAATCATTTAAGAGATTAGTCACTTCTCCTCAGATTTGTTATTGAATGAGTAATGTGTGTTATTGACAGTATTACTTATCAATGTAAGTTATTACAGAGTGGCTATTAAACTTTTGCCTGTCCAATGGACACAATCTTAACCAAAAATTATAATGAGAAAACACTTGATTTTTGTATGTTTGTCTGTAATGAATAAACTCAAAAACTTCATCACTGAGCAACATAGTATAATTTATATCTATATATATATATTTATCTATATATATATCGGGATAAACAATACCCTATGTTCTAACCCAGCTCATGGTCTACCCATGTGCCAAATTTCATTCAAATCCGTTCAGCCGTTTTAACGTGAAAGCGTAACAAAGAAACAAACTGACTTTCGCATTTATAATATTAGTAAGGATTAGGATAACGCGGGCGAGCCTCTGGCGGAAGTTTCTAATAAATAAATAAACAAAATAAAAGTAATTGAATTCAGGTAAAATCCATAAATTATATCAAATCAAATTTCATAATTATTTTTTCCTAGAGGCTTTTGCCCTGCAGTGGGCATAAAAGGCTCGTTCTTTTTTTTTTTAAATGTAACAGAATAGATTACAATAAAAAAAAAAACGATGCAATTATATAATGATAGCCAGTTTTTAACATTGCATCATAATCATCAGCTGCAGCAGTCCATTGCTGAACATCCTCTCCAATTGCACGCCATTCAGCTCGATTCTCCGCAACTCTAATCCAGCCGCTACCTGCCACCCTGCGAATATCGTCGCTCCACCTAGCCTAAGGGCATCCTACCTTACCTTTGCCAATTTCCGGTCGTGATCGATTGTTTTTATGGAACCAATTCAAATGCAATGAAGACAGATAAAATGTTGACATAAACGTTCCGTTCATGTGTTCATATGACTTGATGATGAAGTCTTGTATTTTCAGGGTTGCGAGACCTGTGGGTCTAAGGATTGCGAGAGACATGACTCGAGCTTGTCGGCGGAGCCCTGGGTCGGGCTCCAGATACACAAACAATTGGATCAGGCCATAGAGGATGTGAGTATTCCTTCAAACAAAATATGTTACAATCCTATGTAATTTGGCAGCTAGAAATTAAATTTAATACACATAAGAACTTTAACGAAGGAGTATGTTAGGATCGTGTCGTTCTGTAGGTACTGCCTACCCCCATGGCAAGAAGGCATGATTTGAAATATCTTTACAAAAATTGAATCCAAAAATATTTATAAAAAAACCGGCCAATATTTTCACAAGTCCAAGTACAACCATTTAGCTAGAAGAGAGGGGGACACACTAACTCTAACAAAAATTTTCAGTTAAAAGCTTAATATTTCGCAAACGGATCCCTGAATCCAAAAATGGTTTTGGACAAACTCACAATATTTTTGAAAGACCTTTCTAATGATACCCCACAACATGGAGTGGATAGATGAGGAAAAAAAAAAACATCCCCACTTTACGTGTAGGGGAGGTACCCTATAAAAATATATTTATGTTGATTTTATTTTACCACTTTGTCGGCATGATTAATATGTATACATAAGCCAAATTACAGCTTTCTAGTACTGACCGTCTCTGAGCTAAGCCGCGGACAGACAGACAAAAATTCAAAATTCAAAATATCTTTATTGTGGGATAAAATATGTCAGATAAAGGTCTTAATAGTAAATTAAAGTGGACAGACGGACAGACAGACAGACAGACGGACATGGCGAAACTATAAGGGTTCCTTGTTTACTACGGAACCCTAAAAATTGAAGAATATTAAAATCTGAATTTCACAACATTCAGATTTTATTACTGAATATCAATATCAACAACTGTGTAATTGTCATCGCGGACAATAAACTATAACAATGAAAAAGTTAATTGTATTTTTTCCTGTGTAGCTATTTATTATTCAGGAAAAAATCATAGGCGTTAAATTTGCTGTGTAAACTCATGTTTCCTGTACTTACAATTCACGCAAATTAAAAATATTTAACAACTAGGTTTTGCCCGTGGCTTCGCCCGCGTGGATGTCGAAAAATATCCCACAGGAACGTACTAACGGGATCCAAAAAACATCCTATGTGTTAATCCAACTTATAAACTATGTCTGTGCCAAATTTCATCCAAATCTGTTCAGCCGTTTTTGCGTGATTGAATAACAGACATTCAAGCTTTCACAAATATAATATTAGGTAGGGCTTCTGACGACCCGTAACAACTGTCAAACTCTCTCTCGTCTACAAATGACAGCCGGAACCAACGATTTAACGTGCTTTCCGAGGCACGGAGGGGTCTTGGAATGTAAAGATGGTCACCTATCCACGGACCAACCGCGGCAAGCGTAGCTTAACCTGATCGATCGACTCGGGCGTAGCCACAAGTCCTTTAAATAATTAAACAATATATGCAGTAATTAATTTAAAAAAATAAATTTTTCGCAGCTTTTATAAGTCAAACTTAGTACTTACTTACAACAATAAGAATACTATGTATTAGCATAATCTAATTCTGAACCCACCAAGGTCAAATGATATCTAAGAAGAAACATCTTAAACAATGAGCGACACTACCAAAACAAATTGATATTATGAGATGTGAGATCACCTCTTATTCCAAATGAACTGACAGTACGTACATTTGGCTATGTCTCACAATTCATTACGAATATTTATTGTTACATCTATACTTCTATAATATATCTATGCTATTTTTTTTGCTTGTTTATATGTGGGGGGTAATCTCTGGAACTACCAGTCGGATTTGTTTTTTTTTTTGGATTTGATAGCATATTTCTTAAGGAAGGTTATATGCTATTTAAAAAGAAAAAAAAGTCGGAAAAAGAAGTAATAGCGCGGGCGGGCGATAGGATGCGACGGGGTGGGTCGTGGGCCAAAATTTCACGCGAACGAAGTCGCTCATATAAGATATGGAAAGAACAGAAGGTCTATTCTTTAGAATCTTGCATAAACTGAACTTATTTAGTTCAGTTGATGCAAGACTATGAATACTTCGAATATACTGCATTATAAATTTATAATACGATGCTCGGAGACGCCTCGGCGGCCGCTGCTAGACGTGGCACTGTCAACGCTTTCCATACAAACCAAGCGTTTTACCATTTACTCGCGGTATGACAAAAATGACTTGTAGAAATTGACGGCCTTGAATGGCGAAGATGACAGGAATTGTGCGCTCAATGCATTGCGGCACCACGAATTTAATCGTCTCTAGATGTTGCCTGCGCGGTGATTCCGTGCTTTTTGCCTACAACACTAATCTATTCCTAGCCTAATACTATCTCTTCCTGACTTCCCCGTCAGTCTCAAGTCTTAGCCATTAGCACTGTTTCTGACATTTAGAACTAGCTGCTGCCCGCGGCGTCGCCCGCATGGACCTTAATTCTTTTTCTAAAATAAAAGAACCCTAAGTTACTCCTTGTATCATTAGCTATCTGTCAGTGTCCCGTCAAAAGCGGTCCAGCCGATTCGGAGATTACCCGGACAGACAGAGTCGGACAGACAGACAAAATAAATAAAAAATGTTTTTTTTTGGTATAGGTATATTGTCGGGTTATTTGACAGAATAATTCTACTGTATTGATGAGACAAGTATTAGAATTATTCTCATTAGTTAGAATTGCCCCACAGTCGAAATAGCCCCGACCCGGCCCGTCCGACTATATACTTTCATATGCATTTAGTAAAAATATGTTATTGTGACATTACAAACAGACAATTCAATTTTATTTATTTGTATAGAAGACTTCTAATGGTCCCTTTACTTTCTTTTCTCTTTCGCTATTGATGCCATTTCTCATCGTGGCCTGCCTATCGAAGACGATAACGCGAATGGTTTTGATTTCTAGTTTTAGAAAGAAAAAGTATTTATTGAGACTCGCACAGGAAATCACACATTAACTAAAAACACACTAAACATAAATAAAAAGCAATAAAAAACAAAGTAACATTAAAATTTAAAGAAGGACGTCCTGTACGAGGCCAAAAGGCTCCTATCTCAGCATGATGCCACGACATCATTCATAATTTATTTTATTGTACAGACTGGCTTTTCTGTACCCTTTATTTTTCTGTCGTCTGTACTATCAAACGATAACATTAATTTAATCACTTCCCTTATGTGCCTAGTTTGGGGATATACCGGATATATCCAAGATAATTTGTGGGATGACTAATATAATTGGAGTTGGGAGTGACGGTGTCTCATTAACTGATTGTGGTTACACAACTTACACATTGTGTTCATATATTATTAAAATGTTCATGACAAATAAATGTAGGATGATTATTTATAAAGTTTTATATTACCTTTTTCCTATATCCCTTAGGATAATTTGTTACTAATCACAAATTTAAATACCATTTATTGGAAACTAGGTGCGCCCCGCGGTTTCACCCGTATAAGTCTCGATCCAGTGGGAATATCGGGATAAGAATTATCATAGGTCTTAACCCAGGTCATGGTCTACCCATGTGCCAAATTTCATTCAAATCCGTTCAGCCGTTTTACCGTGAAAGCGTAATAAACAAACAAAACTCACTTTCGCATTTATAATATTATAGTTAGGATTTGGCATCAGTGTTATTTTAGCTTAGAAGGGGGAAATATATTTATTAGTACCTCATGGATATCAGGAATCCTATATCTAATTACGAATCTGTAATATTCATAGGTTTAAATTAAATACGATCAGTCTATCTGAGATACTTTATATATATAAATGTTGACTTACAAAAAATGCAAGTCGATGTTATGTTTTATTTATTGCATATTATATCTTCTTATCATAATTATGCATATTATAAGCATTAAAAACCATATAGTTTGCATATCACAATGCGACAAAAACAAGATTCGTGTGTCTATTATAAAAAACTCGTAATGATGACATTTCAAGGTGAATAATGAAACTATACAAAGTGGTATGCATATGCGCAGTTTGGTTCTTTAAATTATGTGATATTACCATAACTGAAAAACAAAAGTCATGGCAAAACGACCCCAAATAAATTAGGTTCAGGGGAGCAGAATGATGACTACCACATGACCTGGTTTACGACAAAGGATACTTTTAATCTCGGTAGTACGTTCCCGTAGGATAATATGTGACCACCACGCGGGCGAAGCCGCGGGCAAAAGGTAGTATGTAGTTCTATAACTTTTAAAATAATGAAGGACTATTTAAACTCATTAACGCCGAGCTATTTAATTGCTTGACGAATAGAATAAGTTGAAGGGCATTCAATGGGGAACATAATTGCTCCCGGTTAATTGGAATCTACACAATAAAGGTTTTGATGGCTTCTAGAAGTTTAAAAATCGATGACTTTATGTTGCAAACATTTTAATTGTAACTTTGGAACTAATAACCGCGCATAATATGGTAACCGGAACGATTACTGTTTGAATTAGTATTTAGTTTGTGTATTTTTGGTTCATGATTTTTGCCTAACTTTGCTCTATAAAGTAATGTAAATTTTAGTCTATAATGGATCAAATCTGACGAATGCTGGTCCTAGAAAAAAATTGCAGAATGTCTTGTTGTATTATCATGGTCAAAGCCAACAGTACACAGTAGAACAATAAATAAAGAAAGATTAAATGGTTATTATCAGTTTGCAGGAGTTGATTTATTGACATAATATGTCTTATGTTGTGTCAATAAATCCTAACTAATATAATAAATACAAAGGGAGTTTGTTTGTTTGTTACGCTTTCACGCTTCAAAGGGCTGAACGGATTTGGATGAAATTTGGCGCTTGGGTAGACCATGACTTTTTATTCCGATATTCTCACGGGATCGGGACTTATGCGGGTGAAACCGCGGGGCGCAGCTAGTAAATAATAAATCAGGAAAAACCACCCCAAAACGACATAAGAGCTTAAAGATTTATCAACAGCCAATAAAACACCGAATGCTTTCTGGTTCTCAAGGGTTATAAAACCCATTGGAAAAGTTCCTACCTGTTTTCTATCTAATACCATATTGCGTGGAAATAGGTTGTCATGGTATGGGCATGTGATGCGCAGGAGTGAGGAAAATGTCGTGAAAGTTTTGAGTATGAATGTGGATGCCTATATGGGTAGGGGAAGACCAAAGAAGCTGTGGGTGGACTGTGTGGAAGATGATATGGCGAGAAAGGAAGGGGGGAGTGACTATCGAGATAACGACCAATAGAGAACTATCTAAGATGAAAAAGACGTTGCGCCGACCTCAAATAAATTGAAATAATGGCAGGAGAATGATGAACATAGCCTTTTTTTTGTGTGGGAAATTATCAAATAACTTCTCGCGTGTCAGACTCTTACTGACTAAAACCCACCCGCGTGGAAAACAACGTGTCGTCGATCCGGGCCTGGTCCTTACCGGACGGCGAGCTATCCATTGCTCACCGTCCCAAGCCCGCGCCTACGGTGGCCGGGAATCGGCCTGCGATTCCCTACGCCCAGGGCGTCTCCTGCGGCGACTAGGGGCGTGAGGGCGCTAAATTTGCCTCTCACTCACGCGTTCCGCCTCCTCCTTCGCGAGCATTACTGCTTCACAGAAGGAGGTGACGGCATCTCACACCCTCTCGCTCCGTACCATGGCCTATACCAGGGCCGGACGCGAGCCTGACGCGGACTCGCGGGACGCGGAGCTTGAGATTAGATGATGCTAAATACTATTATTATGTATTACAGTTCTACAACACAATACTGGATCAGTTCATAAACACGTGGTACAGTAAGGTGACGCTACAGCCGTTCTTTGTAGACGAGTTGAGGTATCAGCTTAGATACGCTTCTGCTTGTCTCTTGCAGAGAGCTGTTAAGGTAAGGACATCGATGTTATTATTATTTAGTTTATAAATCTTAATACGATCAATCAGAATCTGAATTGTTTTGAAACAGATTGCTGATCCATTGCTTCATAAGTTCAAAAAAAATCTGCAACGTTGTTGAACTGTCAAAATGAAACAGATTAGTCGTAATCGTTTACGAAAATGTGTTACGTGATTAGATAGCAGTAAGCTGAACTGTAGTTAGTTGTTAAGCCCCGGAGTCCTGAAAATTTTGCTGCTCCAAAACATAAAGCACAAAAGGCATTGTAGCTTATACAAGGTATATATATATATAGTGGCTTTTAAATCTAGAACGCATACACATGAATTATACATAAATATATGTGAATATTTAAGTATTATATTAAAATTTGTACTTTATGAAATAAATTTCGGATGTAATGTCTACTACAAAGCATAATAAACGATATTACTTAAAAAATACATATTTTCATGTTTTATATTTGTATGAACAAACTATTTTATTATTTATTATTTTATCTGTGATTTTTTCAAATATTCATATTTTCGTGACTACTATTAGGTTACTAAATATACGTCGTCTATTGTATTAATTTTTTTTCCACCCTTAATTATTAGGAAAGCAGAAAGCAATTTGGAAATTAAATCAGTTCAGATTTTTTTTGATTGAATAGTCGACAGTAATAACTTCTAAACAAATAATCTTCTCTTCCAGATAAACTACGCCCGCTTTATAACATCCCGCCTAATTCCGTGTGCGTTACGTCACTACTCAGTATGTGCGTCCCGTCCGGGCGTATCCTTAGATTCCAAGATGGCGCTGCATCCGGCCGCAGCCAATAGGAACGCGGAGCTAAAGTATTTGAGGTGTATCACTAATGCCATAATGCCGTATTTGCTGAAGAATAATGAGTTGCATAATCCGTAAGTAAAATCCGTAATCCATAGGTTGGTACTGAAAAAAATAATCTTTCAAATAAAAGGGAAATTCCGCCCGAAGATGTTGGTTAATAGTACGATTTTTAACGTATTCGGGGTGAGAGTTTCGCTCGTATACAAATATTATTTATTTTATATTTCTTTATTTCATTTTGATTGCTTATTATTTACATTTTTAAATATTTTTATAAAAACCATACAAAATCATTTAAAAATATAAAAAATAGTGGCCCATCGGCATCAGGAACAGGGTCCAAGGTGCCGGTGGTCAGGGCTCTAGAGAGAGGAACCTCCTCACGATGCGTGCCGTGTCTAGGAGTACTGCTTTCTGAATCAAGCCCTTGACCCAGCCGCGCAATGAGAGCCTCCTGAGGTGTTGGTCGAGGCTCTCCGCTATTAGGCCATTTACTGTTACGATTATCGGTACAATGATTGCAGAGTCCACGTCCCACATGTCGACAACCTCGTGTGCTAAGTCGAGATACTTGTTTTTTTTATCTTTCTCCGCTTTGACGAGATTCTCGTCATGAGGGACAGCGATATCAACAATCATTGAACGGCGCTCTCGTCGATCTATCACCACAATATCAGGCTTGTTGGCTACAATAGTCCTGTCAGTGATGATAAATCGATCCCAATACAATGTGGCGTGACCATTCTCGAGAACTGGGTCGGGCACATACCTGTAGTATGGTACTTCTGACTCAACATGGTTGTATTGCAAGGCAAGTTGCTGGTGGATAATCCTAGCTTTATTTTATATTATTATTAACCATTTCTGTTGTTCGTTTTTGAGTGCATAGCTGAGTGCAAGGTCAGTGTTCTTACACACATACCTGACGACATATTAACATATTCATAATACTTTTACGAGATTTAAATTAACAGTATTTAACAGTTTGTTGTTAATATGCTAATTGAATCTGAATAAGCTATTCTGAATCTCATAGTATGTTACGAATTACAGATTCAGACATGAAATTAAAATAACGTCCTTATCCAACATTGCCATAAAAATCTAATTTCATTACTTATTAACAAGTTAATAATACTAGATTATACAACAAGTGAAAAAAAAGGGATACAAGGACCGAGATGACTTTTTTCTTCACGAGTTGTTGACTCTACTTTTTATTATTGACTGAGAGAATTTTTTTTTTGGAGGCAACACATTGTCTATAATTGCTGCCTTTAATACAAAATGATTCCGGAGTCAGTGTCTCATTTTCGTCACAGGAAGAACTCATTTTATTTTGATTATGTTAATAGATTTTCCAATGACATAAAAAGGCCACGAGATAGAAAAGAACCCAAAAGAAATTGGCGGGCGCCTTTTTTTTTTCTTTTTTTTAATTGCTCTTTGGAATAGCTTCATTTAGCCAGCTGGAAGGTACTTTCAGCACGTTTTATTGATTTTTTGTAAATAATTCGTATAATTCATGCTTGTTTCAAATTCAAAATATTTTTATTGACTCAGTGACTACAAGAGAGTTTGATTCGCTGTTATCGATGAATAAAATGCCCTTTTCAAGTGTCAATGGTAAAAGGAAAATTCTTAATTCCAGTGTATTCCGCGTATTAATAAGAGAGATATTCGCTGGCTGGGTGTTGTTGTCACTGACGGACGTGTTAGCAGAGCCGTATATATTGAACACGCTCATCATGCTGGCCACTGGAGACGAAACGATGGCGCAATTGCCCTCCACTCCTAATTATAAGGTAAATTGTATGTGATTTGTGTAGTCGTTTTTTTTTTGTAGTCAATTTACTTGCCTGAGTTTTCAGCATTTCTTCTCAGAGATAATCTAATAAGATATCTCAACTTCATTAAGCATGAAAAAAAACTGACTTGTAAAGTTATGTGATTAAAAAGCCAAGTTACAGAATAAATTATTCTACGTCAACGGTCGGCAACCGGCGGACCGCGGTCCGTATCCGGACCTCTAAAGGTCGGAACTTGCACCGCCAAATATTTTTAAATAACTGCCACGTAGAATCTAATTTGATTAGTTAGTCCAGCTTTAGTAGATAGACACAGCTGCAGCTGTTATGCTGTACTGTGTGGCGCAAGAGAGAGCGTTTCAGTGCGGGGGTGCGGGTAGCAAATATGTATAAAACCGCTTTTAATTATTACCTTGTACCTATATTACTCAAAAAAAAAACTACTAGATAGTAAGTGTTATGAGTTTTGTTTTCTGGACCTCAATAAAAAAAAAAAACTAAAATTACTTGCTGACCCCTGTTCTACGTGATTGATTTGTAAATTGAGTTAATACTTTAAAATGATTTTGATCCATCCATCAAAATTATTTCATAATATTAACACAATCTGAACATCCTTTAAAATCAAAATGACTAACTCTCTCCTAATTCTCCTGCAGGTAGAATTCCTAGAAACATTCGTCCGTCAAACAGAATCGATCTACAGCCAACGCTGCAAACTGCTGCGAGTTGAGCTCGATGTGGTCATCAATGAACAAGAACATCTGTACGCGTTCATGCAGTTCATGAAGACGACCAGCCACCTGCACTTACTGCAGTTCTATAATGATATTAGTAAGTACAGATTTCCCTAGAAAAGTATGCGCTTCGGGGATCATCGTCTATCTTCGGAAATACGAACGCACGATGATGAGATCTAATATAGAGCTGTTACAACCATGGAATTACTAGCCTATTTTGTATTACAATGATTACAAAATTATGGATTAACAACTCTATGCAATTCCAAAAAACTATGCAAAACTTTTGAGTGACAAAATGACAATCTGCGACCGGAGTAGGTAATCCGACAGAGATATAACTTCATACAAACGCGCAGTTATAGGTACACTACGATAAAGCGCGGCAGTACAACACATAGAAGCTTTACCTCTGTGGGGGTTACTCTGTGGCGCGACGTTCGTATTAATTCGGAAATACGAAGATAACCGAATTGCATACCTTTTTTTGATCTGCACTTACTGCAGTTCTATATCGATATTAGCAAGTATTTCTACTTATATTTACTGTAGGTCCCCAGTAAGTTGATCTCAAAACTCCATTTTCAGTTTATTCGGCCCCTGATTTACCACCATGCGTGTTAACAACATAAGTCAGTAAATGAACAAAGTATTTGTAATTTATGTGAATTCATATAAGACCAAAAAATCATCAAGCTACCTCTTTAGTCTAAACAGCTCTAGCATCCATGACGGAATTTGTACCCACGATAAAAGTTCTGTGCATCCCTTGAATTTATTTCATAGCAATTTTTGCTTCCGATGAAAAAGAGGAGTTGTTACGTTCCAAACTTATAAAAAAATAACTATAATAAAAATATCTAGAGAAAACTTTTTTGTTCCAGAATCATTTCAAACAAAAATCCTGAACCCTGACTTAAACAGTTCAGAAGAAGAGTCCCTACAACGACAAGCACGAGCGATGTACTCCACGTACCTATCAGTAGGTCACCCGCTGCCTATCTTTGGCGAGCTCGCGGACGAGCTGCAAGCTCTGTTGCAGCAGGATAACAGTATCAACAAGTAATGTAGCTTTTTTAGCTTATTCTGGATGTTATTCTGGAAAGTTAAACCTGTTCCTAGATAACTGCAGCTAGCCTTTTCTAAGAAAGGTTTTGGCCGTTACTTGACTCTAATAGTGAGAAAAACGGTAAGGTTTCAGAGACAATTCAACAAGTTTAAAGGGTAGCGTGAAGGATAAATGATATCACATCTGTCTTCGACGAGATTTTTTCTTTGGAAATTTGTGCCAAAACTATTGCTACATGTTGCAAAATATTTGTTTTGTTTTTAGATTTCAAACCAGTCGAGCGCTGTATCAAGCTGCAAGACAATCACACGCTGTATTAGAAAAATTATGGCTGCCTAAGTTTTTACATAGTGAAGAGGTAATTATTAATAAATACGACACATATAATAGTACACAAGTCGTTGGTAATATTGTTATGATCAATAAAATTAAAGCTGGTTTAATTATTTACAGTTCTACAAACTACTTATTGGTAGTAGGATACCTACGGGGTATCAAAAACAAATGGTTAAAAAGTAAGTCGAAATTAATTAATTTGTGTAATTTTTACAGCTGAATTGATATTTTTAATTATGTATTTACTAACTATGAATGACTTAAAGCTAAAACAAACAGAATAAAAAGTTGTATGTGAGACTGACCGCCGATTAAAAGTCTTCATTTCTAAAATAGATTGGAAAGAAAGAGTGAACAACACAGCTACCAAAAAGAGAAAAGAAAAAAAAAAACACAAAATTCACATTTCATATTCAATACGAGAATAAAAACTTGAACATACAAAATCTTAATTAAAAAAGCATCAGGCACTTAATTATTTATGTCATCATTCTTCTACCATTATCACTTTAGAACACCGTGTGTGCGTTATAAAGTTATAACTATAATAACTCATTTAAGTTTTTTTGCTAAAAAACTTGTGCCCAGTAACAGCTGCTAAAAAACGGAACGAAAAACGGCTTTAACTTGCGACCTTTAAGAATCCCAATTTGTCTATTGTCTTTTCCTTTGAAAAGAAGTAACAGTTGCAATATAACATTTTCCAATTATTTTCCAGACCACACGATAAGCTCCTAAACACAGCTTTAAAGCTAGGCCATCGACTAAAAGGTGCTCTAAAACCACAGACAGTAGACGGACAAGTGTTAGACTGCTACACGAATTGTGACGAATCTGAGGGCGATGGCGTAGACAACATGGATATATTGAAGTATTTAGATAATCTGGCTGTTGAAGATGCGGCGAGGGGACACGATTTGAGCACTTATAAGGTCGTGTTGACTAATGTTGAAACTAAATTGGTGAGTTTATTGAGTTACTTCCGGTTTCAATACGATTTTTTGTGTTGTTTTATTTATGTTGTAATTATATACTCTATTTGAAATAAGATTAGACGTTTAACTAAACCTTTTTTACAGTCCGTTCAACCGATTTTGACTTCTATTGTGTTGGTGGCATGACAAATGGCAGCGGCAGTAAACAGTTGGTATTGTAACCACTTTTTTATTTGAATGCCATCCTTATTCCTACGGTATAGAACTCAGAATCGGTTTAAATGTCTGATATTATTTGGAATGGAATATAGTTATCTGTTAGTGAAACATGTAGCAAAAATACCAAGATATTTTTGAATAGTAAAGTCAATAATTAATCCCTACATAATTATATAATTTGATATTATGTTGTGGTAGAGGATAGAAACATTTATTTTACATGCATTAAAAAGACGTGTCCTATCCCAAAAAATTTTAGTTTGCGATGAAAAGTTAGCATGTCTCTGGGTAGCGAGGCGCGCTTCTGTCGTGTCATTGCATCCTTTTCAGTGTTCTTTATCCAATTAGGATAGCAGAGCTTCAACTTAGTTTAAAGTTAAAAAAAAAATACCAGAAAACCTGACCAAGAAAATATACAACGTGCCGCTACAATGGCGCCATTAATTTAACATACGGGTAGGGCTAGTGGCCAGTAACTATAAAAATTATAATGAAATAAAATAATTCGTAAATCGAAAAATTAAATTTTTCTAACGAACTAAATAACAAAGCTATCTCTTTCCTTCAATTCGGCTACTATTTGTACGTTATTCGTTTTAATTTCATTGATGCGATCCCGGCAAATTGACCACTGCGCTACTGTTCCTTAAGTTCAAGGTTGCTCCAAGATGCTATTTTAGAAAATTGTAAATAAATCAACAAATAATAATGTTTAGTGAAATTAAAATATCTTCATAAAACGAAAACGCAAGACCGTATACGTCTGTTAAATTAATGTCGCCATTAAAGCGGCGTCATGTATAGGACAAATTGAAAAGATTACTAAATGACCACATCTCACTCTATACTCTTCGTTTCTCTATAGCAAGCCCCACCCCGTCGCGGCACAGTCCGCGTATTCTCCCTAACCGTTCACCGAGTAGACGCTGGCTCAGGAGCACAACTCTGGAGCGTGGAGCGAAGTGAACACGACTTCCATCTGCTGAGGAGCAAACTGCATGAGTTCCATGGAGACAGGCTCTTCATAGACCTCACACTACCTTCCCGGAGGTAGGATTGTTATAAACAAGTTTTTTTTTTTTTTTTTTGCCTTTTTTAGTTTTGACACTGCGGGACACTACACGCGCCCAGACGTAATAAGCCCTCGTTCCATGTAAAAAAAACTGGATTTTCAACTCTCGGTGTTAAGCTGAGTGTTTAGAATCCAACTAAGTGGATCTCAGCGCGTCGATAAAACATGCCCTTGGATTTTCAACTCTCAGCGCTAAGCTAAGTTGAAAATACAATGCGTGAAAAAAAATCTATGCGGGAAAAAATTTCTCGTGCGAACCTGGGCTAACAAAACAATCAAAGTTTTATTGTGTCTCGTTCAGTGGCCTTCAACCGATTAAGGAAAAAAAAGGTCTTAAAAATATCCTTCACTCTCATCACTAGATGACCCTAGCAAATAATCGTTTTGAAAACTATCAATTTCAATATTAATTCGACTTACAACCTGCAATAGGTTGCTTGGAGTGCAGAACATTACGGTCTAGTGTGGCTCAATTTGCATTGCCACGGAACGGAATGGAAGCGAGTTTTTATAACGATATATATACGATATATACATAGCAAAATGAACTTTAGGTTAAACAGTTAACCTATAGTATTTTTCTTATACCTTGTCTAGTCTACTATCATTTGATGCTATGAACATGTGCATAAAGTTGCAACTCTGCCAAATAAATGGATCGAAAAAATGAAAAAATACATGGAATAAAAAGCTTCGTTTTTTATTTTCGTAAGTTCTTTTAAGTTAAATTTGATATGGAATAGTAAGTAAAAGCACGTAATAATACACATAATTACTTAACAACTAACAATAATACATTTAAAAGGTCCCTAATTAGCTAATATGTACATTATTTAAAAATGTGGATCTATGAATTACAATTTGTTTGTTTAATGACTTTAATTAGGTTATAAAATGTTGATATGATTTAATAATGAATAGTAAGTAAAGATACCTACTAATACAAATTAGTAAAGGTGAACTTACCACTAACACAATTAAACTAAAAACTAACTATATACAACACCAAACTTTACTATTTCCTTTCAACTATGACAGACAAATTAATATAAAAAAACAAGAAACTTACAATCTACCAAAAATCTTATTCACTATCGCTATGACAATCTTGTAAATTATCTACATCAATAAAATATATATGGATGTCTGTGGGAAAACTCAGCAGAAGCTCTTTAACTTTTGGAGTGAGAACCATTATATGTTGTCTCACCATTCGAGGTCTTAGACTTGTGATCTTTGGATCAGAAGAAAAGAAGATTGTGTAAAATATCCTCATTTTTTTTTTTTTTTTTTTTTTGTCGCCGTTCTACTTACCTTTCTAGAATAAAACTCTCTATATTTCCGGAAATCTTTATTGCGAGCTTTTGCTGCCTCTTCCGACAGTTTACCTATAGGTATGGCACCAAAGTGCTTAATTATGTCACTCCCATGTACCAACAATTTATGTATACTGGAAGGCATATAATACCAGGGATATAATTTAACATACAATTCAACAGTATCTCTACAAAATTCGGAAAACTTAGAGAGGTCCACGCGCTCTCCAGTTGCAACAGTCTGAAGAATCACGTGAATCTAGTTTGTACGTTATACTATTGACATAAAGTTCATTATGCTTAGTAGAAAAAAAATCGCTCCGTTCCGTGCCAATGTAAATTGAGTCTAAGCGTTCAGCTATTCGTCTATAGGTCGCCTTTAATTCTACAACAACAAAAAAACTCATTTCCCTTTTAACTTCCGAATAATTCTTAAAGTTCATGTACAAGAAATCATGTCATAAAATTTCTTTCAGAGACAACAGTCCTCTAGAAACTCTCCGCTACAAATACGAAGACTTTCTCCAGCGACTTCTACAGAAAAGTCTTCTCCAAACCAGTGAGCTACTCCGCATATTCCTTACGGAAGACGGCGACTTCTCGATAGTCGTCCATGCTTCAACGTTGAATGCTACCAGCAGTGACCTGGGGAATATATACCAGAGTGTGGCTCATAGGTTACGGAAGGAAAAAGGACAGCATCTGGAGAGTTTCATGAGGAATTTGTTGGTGTCTTCAGATATTGAGCGGTATCAGGCTTTGTGAGTATGTTTTCGATTATTTGTAAAAATAGTTTTTTTGTTATATTTTGGGAAACAGTAAACAAACAAACAAGAGAAAGTCTTACATTTAATTTCATTCCGTCGACAAATAGTACACGAATATCATTTCGTGTTTAACATGAAACATATAATTAAACTTAAATGTTCATATAATTTTCCCTTTTCACATAATCGAACAAAGTTTCATCTAAAAATCGGTTCTAATTCGCCTAGGTCTTCTTCTTTTCGTCTGGTTAGTGACTAACCTGGTGTCAGAGTTTTAGAGCCGTCCATGTGCCTCTGACTTGGCTTCACATGCCGTCGAGAAATATCTCTCAGGCATACCGGTTTCCTCACGATGTTTTCCTTCACCGGTTTTGAAGCAAGTGATAATTATACAATACGCACATGAATCCGAAAAGCCAGAGATGCGTGCCTTGGGTTGGAACTCGAGACCTGTGACTTGGCAGTCCGACAGTCATACCACTAAGCTATCACTGCTTTGGTTATTAGAACATGCTAATTAGTATCAATTTATGGAAACATGAACAACCTTTCATATTCATAGTAGTACTTAACGTTTAATCGGACAATAATATTTTTTTGTTATCGTCAATTTTTTTACATTAGTCCTATCCCGTGGACCAGCAAAGTTCTAAGCCACTATTCTCTCCCTAGAAAGCACGGCACAGCTCACGTAGAAGAAGCGCAAGAGATGAGCGAAGATATAACTGTAGAAGTAGAAATGAAGAGACAACGACGCGTGCGCAACATTCACGCGACCGTGTTCCAGAACAACTTCGACGTGACACCGGTAGTGCGCAGTGTGGACACAGAGTACCAGAGCAGCGTGGTCGGCTTCACGCAGTGTCTTATGTATGCTTGTGAGTATTACTTACTTACAATATGTTAGTGACGGTACAGAATAACTTCGGCGCGGCACCGGCAGTGCGCACGAGCATTTGTCACCACGCTTGCTTAAGGCAAAAGTGTAAAGGTAGTCCGCGAAATTCAATTTTTTTTACGTATTTTGCAATTTGCAGATCAGACCGTAAAAATATTTTTTTTTTTCGGTGAGAAATTATCAAATAACTTCTCCCGCTCTGGTCGGAGCGGGAGGGCGTGTCAGAATTTTACTGACTAAAACCCACCCGTGTTCCTTCCGTTGCCTGTGTGCCGGGGCCACGATATCCTTTTCGGACAACTCGCAACCCCGGGAGGCATTGGCCCTAAAGGACCCCGAGAGTTGGTGCTGACATCTCTTTGAGGAGCGCGTTAGCACAACGCGCCGTCGACCCGGGCCTGGTCCTTATCGGACGGCGAGCTACTCATTGCTCACCGTCCGCAGGCCCGCGCCTACGGTGGGGAAGTCGGCTCTTGACTCCCGACGCCCGGGGCGTCTCCTGCGGCGACTAGGGGCGCGAATTTTGCCTCCTCCTTATTGTCCTTAAAAGATTGATAAGATTAAAATCCTTTCCTGTCATTTCCTGAATCCTGTCCTCAAAGGTCCTTGAAGGATTGATTTTATATTTCTAGTATTTTTTTTTTTCTGGAAAATTTGTATTTCGCGGGCTACCTTAGCGCACTCTCCCAATACCGGTTACACACACACAGGCGATGCGCGCCCTTTTACTAATGCCGACGGCACGTGTAAGATGCGGGGCAATGTTTATTTCGGTAACCGGTATTAATACTGGTTTTAATTTAAGGTAACATTTAAAAATACCTGTAAAAAATATAAATGTCGTAACTGAAAATATACCGTCCCTGCTTTGCTCATTCCGTGTTTAAATATTAGAAATATAAATCGTTCATTTGTTTAATTAGTATACAAATAAGATTAAATTTTTATAAAATTGTCCCGATACCCCGATACATCTTTTTTCCCGATACCCGATACCTACTGTATGCAAAACCAAATAATAATAAAATAAAAATGTCTTAATATTTATAGGTTAATAATTTAAACTTTACTCTTTAAATCCAGTAATAAAAGTTATCCGCATCCGCGGCGTGATTGCACACGTGGCGGGCTCACTGGTGGCGATGACTAAAGGCCTCTTAGACGATGCCTTCAACTGTCTGCTGAACAGAACGCTGAGAAACCTGCTGAATGAGAGACGACTGGCGCATCTTATTAGGTTAGGACATGGTGGGTAGCTTTTTACATTCAATTTAAATTTTAAATTTTATTATTGATGAAAATGTGGTTTCAACGTGGCTGGTTTACTGGCAGCTCTGACTAAGGACGTCTTAGACGATGCTTTCAACTTTTTGCGGAACAGAACACTGAGAAAACGTCTGAATGAGAGGCGACTGGCGCGTCTTATTAGGTTAGGACATGGTGGGTATATTTTGATATTAAAATGTCTTTTATTTATTGATGAAAATGTTGTTTCAACGTGGCTGGTTTACTGGCAGCTCTGACTAAGGACGTGTTAGATGATGCTTTCAACTTTTTGCTGAACAGAACGCAGAGAAACCTGAATGAGAGGCGACTAGCGTATCTTATTTGGTTAGTTATGACATAGTGGGTAACTTTATATTTTGATGTAAGGTCTATTCAAATCCTTGTTTTAAATTGATGTTCTTTCCACTTAAACAATGAACTTTAAGCAAGTGTTAATAAAGTTGATTTTAGACTGACTAGTACTGTTGAAGAAGTCATAAAAAATATGAAGTTGTAGTGCAAACTGAATCTTATGTCTAGGCATTACAGTTGTGTTTCCTAAAACTCGTGTTTGTTTACAAGTTTGGCAAATAAATTGCGAACGCAGATTAGATATCTTGCTACATGATCCTAGATTGGAGATGCTAAACAGTAAAACTATGAGACGAAACTTGCCAGTCATTTACATACCTTGTTCCGTTTACAATATCCATGAACTAAAGCAAAACTATGTTTCATTAGTTAATTGACTCATATAATAGAGAGAAAGAGAGAGATTATCTTTGACTGCTCTCTATCCATGAAAGTCGTAAAAGATCGATTTAAAAAAAAAACACTGACAGACAACGCAGAGCCACTGGGTCTAGTAGAAGAAGCATGAAAGTTTGTACAAGAGTTCTTTTTATACCTTTCATAGGTGAACGCTATACGAGGGTGACACTGAAAGTACTTAGAAAATCAAAAACTGAACAAACTAGCAAGTTATTAGTATTATTATATCTTTTCAAAATAGTGTCCATTTACATCAATACATCGCTGCATCCGATGGAACCACTGAGAAAAGCACTTTGCCCACTCGTCCTTAGGGGTCTCTTCGACGGCATTATGAAACGCAGCCACTGCTTCTTCGGCGTCCATAAAAAGATTTCCTCGAAGTATTCTTTTTTTTTCGGAAATAAATAAAAATCGGCGGGTGACCCAGTCATTCCGTCGCCAAGTAGTCGATTGTTTGCTTGGCGGTGTGCGACGAGGTGTTGTCGTGGTGAAGGAGGATCCAACTGTGAAGTCGTTTCTCCCGAACTTTTTCCAAGACAAGTGGCAAACAATTGTTAGTGTACCACTCTGCAGTAACTATTTTTCGATCCTCTAAAACAATTGTTGCGTAATGACCTGTCGTTCCGAAGAACGAGGCCGCCATCTTTTTTCCCACGCTTCGACCTCTCTTCACTTTAGTTGGCAACTCCTCGGAAGGAAACACGCAGACGACTGTCTCTTAGTTTCAGGATCATAACAATAAATTCAGCTTTCGTCAACCGTAAGTATGTCGAACACAGCATTTGAGTCACCTCCGTTAAATCTTTGAACCATTTCACGACACCAATCAACACGACGGAGTTTTTGGGCCTCTGTCAAGTTATGAGGTATCCACCGGGCACAAAGCTTCCTGACCGCTAAATGTTCATGGAGGATTTTGTGCACTTGATTCATACCGATACCTAAGCTTGTCCGAATCTGCTGATAAGTCACTCTTTTGTCAGTCTCTATCATACGCCGCACAACACTGATGTTATCTTCAGTCATCGCCGTAGAAGGCCGTCCCTCACGCAGGTCATCGGTGAGACTAGTGCGACCACGTTAAAACTCATTATACCACTTGTAAACAGTGGCACAAGATGGGGCTTCATCGTGAAAGGCCAATCGAAGTCTATCATAACTTTCTTGTTGACTTAAACGACATCGAAAGTCATAAAAAATCATTGTACGAAAATTTTCTCGCGTTAAATTCATGCTGACTTGATACAGACAATTTTCAATTTGCCGCCAAATCGTAAACAAATGACAAATGAATAAAATACATACACAATAATATTGGCAAAGAGTTCAATTTTAAAAATTTGAACATATTTTTTTATTATATCGTTTACAAGTGGCCAGTTCTAAAAACTTTCAGTGTCGCCCTCGTATTAAGGAAGAATTTTTGATTTTTCGGTTCAATAGAGGCTGATGAATGAATTGAAGTAAATTTTAATGAAGAATTGCATAATTAACCTAAAAGATGTCCCTAATTCCTCTCCCTCTGTTTCCAGGACTGTTATTCGGTAGAAGACAATCGTCCCCTCGCACCGACGCCGTCACACAGCGGGAGCAGGCGCGCCTCCAGCTGCTGGGCGCCGTGCCGGCCGGCGCGGGCGTCGCGACCGGCCCGGGGCTACGCGCCGCGCTCAACTCGGCCTTCGACATCATACAGGCGCCGCATCTTAATAAGCAGGTATACATTGGCTTAGCTAAAATTGAGCACCCTGCCATTACGTGGACGAAAATACATAAATAAACCGGAATACACACAAGGTTTTCACCATTGGTCCCCCTTCAATTATGAGTCAGATACGAACTTTGAAAACTATGCAATTAGTACTCATGTCTTGATAACATAAATTGAAAAATTAAATTTTTATGTCTTGATAAAATTACTTGAAAAATATTTTTTTTATAGATGAACGCACAATTTAGATTTAGACGGACTCTAACTTACATACACAGAAGCTTTTGCTTACTTTTCAAAGATGCAGCTCTCCATTATCAATTTCCCTGTGTGCCCATTAATCCGCTTGTTCGAAATGAAACAAAAGTCGCCCAACATCGTTGTCAGCAACACAAAACAAAAACAAATATGAGAGCAATTTTTTTATAAGTAACATCTTTTCTCGCTTTCCTGCAAACAAAATCTAAATAATCAAATCTGTGGGAGTGATTTCGTGAAAAGGGACGGAAGTGTGTCACAGGAAGCCTATGAAGCGCGCGCTATTTGGTTTGACCAATGAGCACACGTGGTGCTAGAGTTCGCCGTCAGAAACGACCTTGACAAGGCCCCGCCCCTTTAATGTTGCTTATTACCAAGGTGAGATGTTAGATGTTACACATCATATGCGACTACTGTAAGGCTCGCTCGTTTTTTTAATATAAGGGAGGTGATTAAAATCCAACATGTGTCATGAATGGCTTTAATAAAGTATATTTTTATTCACTTCTTGTTTACTAACGATAATTGAAACTGTTATTGTACAAACACTAACAGTGTCACGTATCAATAAATATTGTTATTGACAAAATATCGTATACCAGTAGTACGCATGAAAACCAGAAACGCGGTTGCTAATCTGTCTAAAAGAAAATGCGCTATATGGGACAGCCGAATAGTCCACACCCTTTGATGGCATACTATCTTTTACAGTCACATAAATAGTAATATTTTCACTATGAAAATGACCCTTACTGCTACGACTTAAAGGCGATGTCAATGACAAATTGTTACCAGTGATGTGCAGTCGTTAAGAGCTACTGTTTCATTGTCTTTGCCATCTTTTAATCTCAAGGATAGGGAAATCCAATGCGTATGTTCCATATCAGATACTGACTTGCTGATAGGATGATGATTCATGCAGAATAATTAATTCATAACTGATAAGGATATCAATGACTGATAGTTATTGAGGTGACGCGGCGAATGAAACGCAGTGTTATCTACCGTAATATACTGATCTACTTTCTATTAAAACGTTTACATAAAAAGACTTATTTACGCCAAGCATTGTTGCTGTTTTCCGGTTTGATAGCTTCTGGAATGGCAATGCACTAACTTAATTTTCATCAGACGCAGCGACGCGCGCTTTACTTGTGGTAACTAATTTTACGAACATGCTGTGAATGTGTGTGTAAGCGCAGGAGCTCTCGGTACCGTCCGAGACACGCATGGGTGAAGTCGGAAGTTTGTGTATGTGTGAGTTATGTGCTGTCGCTAATCGTCTTCACGCACATATTTAGAGTAGTATACTTGGTTACCACAAGTCAAGCGCGCGTCGCTTCGTGAGATAAAAATACTATAATAGAGGGGGCTCGCCCTCTATTATTATGGCTATCGACCAGACACGAAACCAGACTCCGGGCTGCTACTGAGAAATTCCTCATGGAAAAACCCAATAACACTTTGCCCGACCTGAGAATCGAACCCAGAACCTCCAGCATAGCAGTAGCGATTGCGACCACTAGATCGATGAGGGAATTCAAAAAATAATCCATACTTTCTTTTGTTTCAGCTGGTCTACAATCTCTTGGATCTGTGCATCATGGAGTTGTTCCCAGAACTAGGTGCCGTAGACAATAGCCCATTTAAAGAACCAAAGAGTTGAGGATTTTTATCCATATCAGAGAGATACTATTTATTTTATAAATAAAACTTCAGCTAGGCATTTTTTATTTTTGTAAATCGCCAAAAACGCACGGTTGTTTGATGTTTAGTTAATTTATACGCAACTTATTATGTAATTGTAAATATTTGTATTGTATAATAATGAAACTATTTTTATAATATTAGTTAAATATTGAAGCAATATTCGTTCACTTAACCCTTCGAGGTTGTAATCGAAAAGACCACAGAGTATTTTGGAATGTTTTCAGTGTAGAAACGAAACACCTGAAATAAATTATTTTGATAATTGATACTGTTTTATTGTGTTAATCTGTAATTTCCACCCACACAGCGACTAGCGTTTGACTTCGCCGTTTTTGCCGAGTAGCAAATATTTATGTGTAATAATAATAACAAATTGTAGCGAGTATGGTGCTCCTGAACAAACTATTTCCCATCTGCTTGAGTGTCCTGAATGTCAGTTCATTCTCCAATACACGTGGCCATCTAATGGGCCCAAACAGTATAACCAACATAGATGTACCGCTTAAACGAAAGGAAGAAGTTAGAATAAATAGTATGTTATTGGACAGGCCGACTTTTCATCATTTAAATAAAAAGCGACTTGCTACGACACAATAAAGTGCAATTCAGGTCGCAAAGCGCTAATTAGCGTTAATACCTAGAAGTTGCCTCTCGTTCTAGCGCGTAACTCTTATATCTTCTGATTATTCTATTATCCTAGTCACCAGTGATTATGAACGTAGAAAACGTAAATGGGTACTTTTCGTAGGTATTTCCTAATAAATGCAAACACTGGCGTCGGGTATCTAGAATGCGTTTAAAGGCCAACGTTTAGTCTAAATATTTGCTTTAGATTAAAAGAAATGGGAAAAACACTGGATATAGCCATTTGCGTTGGAATGAATTATTAAGATTAGACGTTTCTGAACGACCAGACCAGTTTGATGATCAGAAAGAACGTAAACAAAGCAAAAGGAGTTTTATGGGATCGTAGCAGGTGGTGTTCTGTAGTTTCTGTGTACCTCCCATGGAAAGAAGGCGTGAGTTTATGCATGTATGAATTTCTGAACGATAAGATCATTATCGATAAGCGTCACTAGTTTCTGGACGGCATGCGTAAACAATTCAATGTTGCCAGCTTTTTGCTCACTGCATATCTATTGGGTAAATATGTGATATCTGAAAGCTTTCTCTAAAATTTTAAATAAAATATATAAATAAGTTATAGAACACGTAACAGAAATTATCCACATAATTTTGAATGCAGATTTAACTTAACCATTTCATTTAACTAACCGGATTGACCGTAATTTCGTTTACGCTCTTATCAATATCCGGTTCGTATTCGATTCGTGTCCTTTCTGATCCGGTTTGGCCATCCTAGTAATTGTATGGATATTTGTGCACTCATGCATATATCATATATAATATATAATTCTTAAATTTTCACTTCGAGTCGTTTTTGACGGATTAAAACCGAGTAATATCAAATAAAACGAATCAAATACATATAGAATACGAACCAGATAAGAATATGGGCGCACACGCCCTTTGGATCAACACACATACTATGCTACAATAGCACTATAATAATTACTTTTTGAAGAGAATACAAAACGAACTTGTGAGGTACCAAATGAGCGTCGTCATCATACGTTTTTAATTACTTAACAAATATTACATGATTGGTTTGCTAGTATGTGTTGGTATTGGTATTGTGTCATTTGAAATAAATACAGGGAGTAAATCTTATGAATCAAATAAATCGTAAGTGATTTCCAAACCAACAACACTCCACCAAAATTGTAACTGGGGAATTCAAAAACTGGGTTGGCAACACTTGTGTTATGTCAATTTTAATTTACAGTGGAAAGTAAAAGGCGATGGGTGTGTTGCTTTGTGTTTATTTCTTGTTTTAGATAGAAACGAATGAATAAGTTAAAAATAAAATGAACAATTAGAAAATCAAATATTATTTAACCCATTCAGTTACTAGATTACACCATTGTAAATATCTCATAACAAATCCTTGTTTTGATTTCATCAATGGTTGTGTTAGGTACTGATTGTAACAAAACAAAATATAAAAACAACTGAATAAATTTGTTAATGTAATGTTTGTGTTAAGTGATGTCCAGTGTTTATGAGATTCTTAGTAAACACGCGTGTGCTTAATTAGCTGATAAAAGTTAACGATAATGGCTTTCGTAAATAAATATTGTGTACATAAACATGGATATGGTTTTTGAACGTGCCAGCGTTCGTATTTCGAAATCGCGATGTCGTCTTCGCCGTGCCAAAAAGGCGGGATGCGCCTCAGTGAAGCATTGGATAACATGCAACTTGCGTATAATCCGATCACGAAACAGTTACACTTTGTGAGTCCTAAAGTGGAGAAACATGTAGAGGATACATCTGATGATATTGATAAGCTGTCAAAGAAGAGTAGTTTCAGTGATGAGGGTAATTTCTCTATATCAACTTCTGAGAAGAGTGATACAAGTGATTCTCCCAAGAGTACTTTGCAGTGGGGCAGTGTGGGTGGGCACCACCGAGGCAAGGATGGTGGTTCCTTCTCCAGCACTGTGTCGAGTCTATCAGAGTGTTCTCTTGGCTCTGCTGCCTCCAAGGATGATGAGGTTCCCGATGCAACATCTCATGATCAGGACAACTCTAAGCTAAAGAAGAAGGGGATTTCTGGATTTTTCAGCAGGTAAGACTTACTTTTTAATAACATAGGTACTTGATTTATAAATTCTGTGTGAAATTTTAACCATTCAAATGATTTAAAAACATGCTGTGGTATGAGTCCAGTCTATTATTAATTTATTATGATGTTCCCATCAAAACCATAATGAGTCATCCTATTCATTTTTTGTATTTACATGTGTTTATATAACACCTAGCTAGTTATAGGAAAATTAACTCTTATGACAATAGTAAAGGGTTCAAAATACACTAGCAATTTTCCACTATGGAAAAAAAGTTTCTTAATTTAAAATTGTGGCAGTTATTTTTTTCATTCTCTTCCTCTCTTCAGTTAGTTTCAGTGTCTTCTTTTAAAAGAGAAAAAACGTTCCGCAAAAAAAATCACAACAAATGATTAACTTACTGACTATAAACATTTTAAATGTAAATTATCACATTCAGCATTCTTGAATGCATCTATTAAGTAATGTATTGACAGTCTTTATGTAACACTATCTCATAACATTAGGAAGCATTTAGTACCTACTTATTTTATAACTAGCAGAATAAATTAACCTGTTCTAGAAATTGCTATTTTCTGTGTCGGACTATGATTTTTTTAATAATTTATTAATGTACTAATTACAATTCTAAATATTTAAACTTAACATCAATGAATAATGGCTTCATTTTGTCATTAAATTTTACTGATTTTAATTTCAAACTGTTAAAAAATTTACATATGTATCCACTTTGTAGTGTTAATATCACATGGCATGTCACATACCATAAATTGGAAATATAAATGCCAATCAAATAAGCTAATATTTACAAGGAAAACCAATGAGTTTTTTCATCAACAGGATGCCTATTATTTCCTAAGTACCAGACAACACGTTATAAAATCACAAAACACCTGCATTGTCCGTCTACTGTTTTAGTAATAGCAGGTTAAAGAAACCATTGGAATTTCCCTCCGTCTTAGTTGTACTACTCGGTATTCTTTTGTTTATTGTCCATTGTGTTTTCTGTGATAAAAATCTGCTCGAGCATAAAAATATCTTATTCGGTTTTAATGTCTTTCAATGTATTGCACATAAATTACCAATTTAGGACATGGGCAATTTTTTTTCATGTATTTATCGAATTGGCACCAGAAGTTGCCATGAACGGCAGGATTAAAAATTTACATAAAATTATAATAAAACACGCAAAATATTAAGAAAATAATTTATTTTGAATTTTATTCATAGACAATCTTATTAGATAGACTGTACTTAATATCTAAAGTCTTTTGTTTTGTAAAAAAATCTGTATTAACTAAAATGGAGACTAGACTTGTGCTTTACCAAAATTGACTTTATCAACGCCAACTAACTGGCAAGACACTTCAAACAGTCTCTCTTGATGATCTAATTTCTTTGAGAAACTGTTACTGATTCCTTCAATACAATTACTAATGTATAAACCCCCCCTTTTCTCCAAATCTTTGTCAAAACAAGCATGAAGTATTGAAACAGCTCCTTTAGCCGGGGTCTTGAAAAACAGTTTCATAGCCCAAGGGAAAGCCTTTTTGAACATGGTCTTCTCAAAGAGGTCTGTGTCCACAATTCCTGGGTGGGCCGCATAGCATTTCACTGCAGAACCTTCTTCTTCCAACATCTTGTTTACGTATCTGGCACTCATCAGCTGTAACAAACAAAAGACGTATTTTAAATACAATTTTAACACAAAATTCTTAAAAATAATTTGAAGCAGTAAACTGGTTTTCTAGTTCGCATACAGTTGGTGGAAGAAAGTAGCACATTTCTTTACCTGTGCCAGTTTAGCCTGCGCATACGCAGCCGTGGAATCGTAATGCTCCTTCATATTGATGTCTTCAAAGTATATCTTGCCGGGGTAATGAGCGCATGACGTCACATTGACAACTCTTGCTGCTTCTCCGATAGCGCCGCCCTTTTTTAGAGCTGGCAACAACAAGTGTGTCAAATAAAAGTGGCCCAGATGGTTGACCGCTAACTGGCTCTCAAAGCCATCCTGAGTGAGTTCATAGTCTCCATACATTATCCCAGCGTTGTTGACAAGAAGGTGAATGGCCGGGAATTTGTCCAACACATTTTCCGCAAATTCCTTGACAGATTTCATGGATTGCAAATCCAATGGAAACGCCACTATGTTATCGCCATTCTCCATGTTATCAGCTAACTTCTTCATCGCTTCCGGTTTCCTCACACCGGCAATAACGAACATATTCGACTTCAGTAATCCTCGCACAACTTCGGATCCGATTCCGCGAGCGCCGCCGGTGACGACCGCAATTTTCCTCTTCGCATCTGGCAACACAATTTTGTTTCTCCATACATTCACCCAGTCATCGATGAGACCGCCGGCGCCTGCGCCCTGCATGTCTAATGCGTATCGTAGTTCACTGAGGATGTACTTCAAGGGCTTGTGTCTGTTGACATACCAGTAGATAGCTGCAGCACCGGTAAGAATTAACGCTGATGCGATCGCGAGAGACATGTTGAGGTTATGTTATCGTCCGCTCGACGCGGCGCTACGGTTACACTGGCGACCGTTGCTTTCACTCCGCTGGAAATCCTCAACGCTTTCTCTCGTTTGTTTGGTCTAGTACCGTTAGTCCTGAGGTCGCGCTGCTCATTTACTGATTAAATGACAGGGAGGGAGTCCACAGTATCTGTAACAATACATAGAATTGAACGTCAACATAATTATTATTAATGTGACGCGAGCAGAACTTTGCGAAGCGTGTTATCGATGCGTGGCCTCCAGCTGTACTGAAAACGATGACGCAACGCCAGTACTATTGATATTAGACTAGACGGAAGTCGTTGAAGCGTTAAAATACAAAGCCTGTTTAGGAATTTTATGGATTCTTTTAACCTAGAGCTGAAAACTAAATACCTGGCTATCTCACGCACGGCACTGATTTCACAATAATATATATGGAATGAAATACCATCTGTTATACGATATGCACGGTGCACCTGACGGTACTGACTTGTTTGTTTTGCAAATACAATCGGGGCGCATGCGCTGTACGTGCCGGTATTTATCGGTGTACCGTCCGATTTCTAATTATGGCATTAACAGGTTGCGGTGCAGTGGTTATCGCGGTTTCGTTAATATTCTTTGTGCTGTTGTGTTAATTTTGGCAACTTGTTAAAGAATGATATCCGATTGATGCTACTGATTTCCTATTGGAGTTGCTCTTTTGTTGACTACTTTGAATGTTGTTCTTGTTCTTAGAATTTTGATAACCGGTTTAGACTAGGCATGTTAAAAATGTGAACCCAAAACATCGTGTTATGAGCGCAGCTAAGGCAGCTTCATTTGAATATTTTATGACTTCGCCCAGATGGCTTTACAACTCCTTGCTTTTCTTTTGACGGTACCGCAGAGTTGCGGGCTGTATATGGGGCGATAATACTGCCTTTGATGAATCAGCTAACTGTTAGCTGCGTCATTGCTGGATATAGGCTACAACCTATCAAGGTTAAAACTTCCAACATCAAAGAAAAACCACTTTTTCTTGAGATTCCAATTCGAGTCAAATTCCTAGCGAGCGACACGGACAAATTCAACACATTATTTCACATGAACGCGTAACGAATCTGTCTCACATAATAAATCCGGGTTAAGGATGTAAGGCGACCTCTTTATATGCTCCCCTTATCCAACATCAATGTTTGACGCTGAGAAAGACAGCAATACCTCTTCATCCCTCTCTAACGCTCTAGCGGTGCGGACTAGTTCCCGCTCCGAGATTTTAATTAAGGGTCTTTGAACTACTGAATGCTGATGGTGCGTGTCGTCTACGCTATGACGCAACGCTAAACCGCTGTAAAAACGCCAGTGCTTAATGTCTACTTATTCCGAGTGGACTCTGACGTCAGTTTACTGTTAATGATGGATTTAATCATATGGATCCTGATAGATGAAGATGAATTTGGAATATTTGGTGATATCTTTGTTACAACAAATACACCAGAATCATCACATAACTTTAAATTAAATTTCAATTTATTTATTTAGTAACAATTCACACTGCGTACCAATATAATCCAGCAGGAAACGTAGGATAAAGATGAAATTATTTTACCACAATCGCTTGTCGAGCGATAAAAACAACCACAAAGCATTATGGCTAACACAAAATGCCAACGAAGCTATATTTCTGCAAGCGAGTGCATTCATGTGAGCATGACATCATTTAGAATAAGCTAGCTCAAAAGAAATGCACCTGTATGAAAAGTACATAAGAAAGATTTTAAAACGACGCTAAACCTGAGAATAAACTTGAAGTAGAATATGTGAATTTACGGTATTTGCAAAATGCATTCTGGGCTCCGGCTAAATATCAGGGCAACCGCAACCACCTTTGAGAGGTTTTAACGCGCTGCGGTTGACTGATCGGCCAGCAAGCACATACATACACACAGTCTTCCGGTCTAACAAATGTTAACGTTACCATAAGCCCATTATTAAAATTGAATGCACACAAAGTCAGAAACAATATACGTATACTATTTACTTTAGCAGAGTATTTAGAACTTTAAAACAGTTCCCTAATTCCCCATAAATAAAACGAAGGTGCTTTATCTTATCATAAGACAACAAACAGTCCCGTCGATGCAATTAATAACGAATCTTATGCTGATGTCACCGTCGCAGATAAAATCGATGTATTTACAACGTAGTAGGTAAGTAATAAAACACCGGGCTTTCAAACAACTTGCAAGAAAGCATAAAATAAATGAGAAACACTGAAACATATATACAAGCCCTTCTAGATCCGGTTCGAGAAACAATACGGCATAAAGTTAAGGCGAACTCGCTGCATACGTAATAATGTACAATGGCCAATTCCAATACGCCCGATACTTGACCGGGGAAACCTGTTTTCAAAGGCGCTGTGCCCCTGGACTCAGCTACCGCCACGACGCCTGACCTTGGATGCTTTATCAATAACCCTTTTTACCGTCGCTGGCTTTACGTATCGTGGATTGAAAACATTATTTCCCAAAGCTGCAATGGAAAGCGTGCACTTGGCTATTAACGAAAGTTCTTGCGATTCTTTGTAGCGGTTGTAGACTTCCAATAGGACTCAGCTCGGTCAAACGTTTGATGATTGCCCATTTGCCCATTGAGTTTAAAAAGTGTTTTCGAATCAGCACTCGGTTCAGAGCATGTCTTAAAAGCTTAATCTGACACTCTGGCGCAAATTGACCATATGGATGCGCACTCCTAGCATATGGCGCTAACGAGATGTTCGACACCTGATACGTGGTCTGATCGAGGCGAAAATAGAAAAAAAGCGACAGGCTTTCTGGAAAGCTGACATTTAAGACAAAGTAAATAAGCACCTTACCCGAAGTGTTCTTGGAAAGAGTATTAAAGATACAATAAAATGGATTTAGAGCTTCCTACTTTTTACTCGCCCGGAAACTTAAGTAAGATTGGCACTCAAGAAAATCGCGCGCTTGCTTTTATTTAAAGGACTACAAAGGGCTTTGTTTTTGCCATGATGCCATAATTGGTATGGTATAATAATAACTGTATGTACAGCTGGTAACTCAAACCGGTTATCCGGGTCATCCCTCATTAGCTGCAAGGTCCTCAAATTAACGAACTGCTAAATACAGAGACCTGTTTATCGTCTGTCTTTACAGTATTGTCATTTCGCCTTGGAGTTTAAATGGCAATGCCGCATTAAAAAAGTTGGTATCAGCTGTTTAACCAAGGTTTCATTCATGAGTTTGTTTTTTACTTGTAACGACGCGTGACAATGTGTCTTGATGATTTTCTTCGCTATTGCTGCTAAAGTGAGAGTAGATAATACCAGCTTAAGCGCAGTACCTTATACGTAAGTTTTCTCTGCGAATACACCAGATTAGGCGAAGCTGGGATTTAAAATCCGGTTTCCACGCATTATGAACTATATAGTTGTGGGAGCATTGAAAATCTTATGTTTGTCCGAAGACATAGAAATAATGCTGTTTTTCTGGCAATTAATCAAATGATTCTCTCAGAGTTGTTTTTCCCAGTGTTTTGTTTGGTCATAATCGTGAGTTAAATATTTTTAGAAATCATTTGTTCTTGTTTCTTCGACCACTTCTTAAAGTTTCGACGTCATTGCGGCTTTCAACAGATTATTTGAAATGTTTGGGATTATCAAACATTCTCGTGACGCTGTACGCAATCGTGAACGTGCCATTTTCATAGATCCAAGATGTTTGGATACCTGATTTATCATAAATTGGCTTCAATATCTTGTATGTACTATATACCGAATATCGTATATATACGTTGTTTCGTATATTAATAATATAATCAATCCTGTAAAGGTTATTCAACATTCATGCGGCTTCTTTGACTCAAGCTTCGTGAGATTAATTTCCAAAGGAATTCACAATAAGGATGCCTTATAAGAAGCAGCGTTCAACTAGTTTCTATATTTGAAATAACTAACAAGGTTCACTGATTTGAAAGATTATCATACTGTTATATTTTTCAACGTAAATGCGCATTGACCCAACTGCCTTTGACCACCGGTTTAGCAGAAAGAAATTTCATGGTTGAGGTAACATTGACAATGTTCTATTACGAGTTGTTCAAGTCTATACTTATGCCTGAGTCATTGACGTCAGTACAATTTTATCAAGTATTTACCGCGTCTTAATTACTACTATTGTTGTTATTCTAATGACTAATCAGTATTGGACGTTGGAATTCCGTCGGTCGTCGTTCCATCTGCATGGCATAATTTTACCGTCGAGTCAACTTTAGTTACGTCTTCGGTTACGTCAGTTTCTTACTCACATTTTAATGCGTATGGAATTATAACACCGATGAATCGAACTTCTGTGTCATCTTCCTGAAGCAAACCGGAACTGACAAATGTTAATGCAGTTTTAAGTGTTGGTATTTAGAACTGGGTTAATCTATTTGTTGAGTCGTGAAAGTAAACATTGATAAGTTTTCTAGACAAAACAAATAGTGTGATTGTAAAAAGATCAACCGATGACTTCAGAGCGTGCATTCTGAAAGTGGGCAACGTCGCAAATAGATGTCAAATATTTCGTTGTTTTGATTAATTTGGCAATATTACTGTATGGAAATATGACTTACTAGTGAACTTAAATATTGATTATGTAATGCAATAACTAATATCGTAACACCGAATATTTAGTTTTAGATTTGAAAGCATAAACGTATTTGGAAACTTTCCTAATGCCTTGTTTACACCTAAAACGGTTACAACATCAAAGTGTCAAATTGCAATTCATTATTAAATCTTCTAGTTCGCTAGCTAGCGATATTTCTATACAGTGATATTACCAAATTAATTAAAACAGGTAAATATTTGACAGGTATTTGCGACGTTGCCAACTTTTAGAATATACGCTCTTAAAAACGCGTAGATTAAAAATATCTACTGCGAATTTCGTTTGATGGAAGCTGCGTATCATTCACATATCACTAATGGAGTCAGCTCCCCCTCTGGCTTGATAGAAGGGGAACCGCCCCCTTCTATCAAGCCAGAGGGGGAGCTGACTCCCCTAAATGTAAAGCCAATATTACCGATTCCGAAAACAATACGAATGAAGACACAGATATAAATATAGCTATTGGCATCACATTGGATGATAACAAAGAGAGACAACACCTCGAATTACGTTCTCCGAGCAAGATCTTTCAAAACAAAGCAAAAAAGTCCCATTCAGTTTATTCTTAGACATAAAATTTCCTTCATAGTAAGTACCTTCTTATGTCGTAATAGACAAAGATAAAAATAGTCCTAACCGTGCCTATGAAGTAAAGAATGATAAAAGCAAAGTGAACTTTCTTGGTGACTCAACGGCTATTTATTTTGCTGGGTTTACACTGCAGTGTTACTTTGTGGACTCTGATAACGGCATGGAGGAAATATTTTTCAAACGCTTTTAATATGCTGTGTGCAGTGTTCCAAGAATTTTAAAAGGTGCATTGTTTGAATTTCAAATTCGAAACAGAATATAATGTCATGTATAGCTTTACAAAACTATAGTGACTCATAAAGTTTCTAAAAGATAGGTATCCAAAATTATAGTTTTTTAAGTTAAATACATACTTATGGTTCATCTAAGACTTATAACAAATGTTAGTGAATCATTTATATATGATATTCTTTTATTATCAATTTGTTATGCAAAATACACTGGAACTGAAACAAAAAAAAATACACTGACAATATTGTTTTTTTTTCCTTACGAAGCTTTGTCATAATAGTTTCTGTTAGTGTCATCTTATAGGAAATTGATGAAAAAGCTTCTTTGTTACGTATTTATATTGGAATTTTCTTATTTTTTGGTAAAATTTTATTTTAGACCTATTTGGAGGCATTTAATTTTGAAAAAAATGATTAATCGTTAATAAATTAAAGTGCTATTCTTAGATTACTATTGAGACCGCAACGTTCTTTAGTAAACAAATTAATTAGACTAAACAATATCGTATAAACTCATCAAGATCGAGATTGAATTTAATAGATTTTAATTAAAGTACTTAAAGCATGCTGTACTCGTCTGCACTTTTGAAGATAACATCTACATTTCAGGTTAATTTCCTGTTTTGTTTTCGTTCTAAGTATTTAATTGATAGCGTTTGATGTTGAACAGTACAGCACTCCATCTTAGGCAATCAATTTTCACAGTTCTTTATTTGTTGTGGCAATGATCTGTTCAAAATATGAAAAGCAACATGCTGAAATAAACGAATCCAATATTATATTCAGTAAGAGCATTATCTCATTGAATTTTGGCAAACATTCGTATATTCCACGTTCTCTAAGAATGATTCATAAACAATAATGGCTAGAACAAAATGTCACTTGTACCCATGAGTAATGTTTACGGTAACAAAGATGTTGTGACAAAGCACGAATGTTCTTATTTTGTCAACTTAGTGGCACAAAGTTTAGATTACAATGACTACGATGAAGACAACACTGTAACGAGTGATAAATTGATCGCTGTTGAAGTTTGTAAGGCTATTTAAAGAGGATATTTTATTTGGGCGTGTGAAAGGTCTTATATTCTGAACAACTTAGAGCCAGTTAGTGCTTATAAGCAGAAGACTTGTATTTATGAGAAGCAATTTTAATCAACCCTAATTTGCCGAGTACAAATCTTTGCCATTATATTGTAGGAACACTTTGGATCATAAAGACTAATGCTCTTGTCAGTCAAGTCAAGATTTAGCTACTGCCATAATAAGATACGATTTAGGATCATATACCTACATAATGTCAGTGCACTAGTATTTTTCAAGACCGTTTGCCTGCGTAGGTAGGCAAAACGAAACTGACGTCACCGCCTTTCACTGTACCTATGCCTATTTGAGGAGTGTCACCTTAAAGAAACTTGTTGTTGATCGGTCGGTCAGGGTGATGTGCAAAGGTCCTGATAATCACGCGTAGATCGTATTATCTAAGAAGGCAAAGGTGAAGGCATACCTAAAGTGGTATAAATAGCTTGAAGCCAGAAGATGTATATGAAGTTAAATGAGAATGAATTGTCTCAGCGGGTGGGCATTAGTACCGAGACAATGTGTGTAATATGTTTGTATTAAGAAGCGACAGGGTAAACGGTGTTAGCGATGGAAATAATGTAGGTCGACTTAATCGACGAACATAAAAATCTAAATATAGACTCCAATATTGCGTTGCCTTCAAATATTAAAGAACTTGAAATTCAATAATACGAAGAAGATAGTCATGATATTATAATCAAAACTGATGTAGCAAGAGCACCTGACTGCCTCGGGGTCGATGACTCTTTTTTATAAACATACAGATTGTGGAGCAAGATTTTTTCTCATGAAATTAGAATATTTATAGAATACAAAGCGGTTTTTGTGGTTTTATACTTGCCTAGTATACACTAGTTCTTTTTATTCATTTATTTATTTATATATACTTTATTGTACACCACAAAAATACATAACAAAAAAATACTACAAAAATAATACACAATCAATGGTATTATATCCCCAGCACCGAAATAATTGGGTTATGTCAGTGGGGGCGAACAGTATAAAATTAGAATCATAATTATAATTCTAATTTTATATAAATATCCAACAGTAAGGTTATTTATTATTTTCGATTAACAGTAGATGGATTGTGTGGTGATGGGGTTTGCTATGGACGTGTTATATTCATCAGTGTGGCAACAGAGAGAGTACTGCCTTCTTAAAACTTGCAATCATTACATTAGTTTGGGTCAACTGGACCAGCCAAATGACGACTGAAAGTCATTTATCTGATCCTGTGACTAACTTCCATCTTTTCATAGCCAACATAATCTTTGTAACACGATCCACAAATAAGATATGACTTTCTTTATCTTTCGATGTAAGCAACTCTTATCTTTCATGGTTACGTAAAAGATAGTGACGAGAGTGACGATCATAGAATTACCAAACATCGTCTTCAAATCGCGTGAGAAGTACAAGTTATTGCTTCACAATAATATTTTGGGGCCCGTGACGAAATGTTAAATCGTTTTAGTTTACCTGAAAATTGTACAGCGTTGTCTTGAGTCGTAAGTTTTCTGAAATCACCCGCCTGCTCGTTGATTTAAATGTGTCTACACGATCTCTCAACGTGTTTCTTTATCCGCGAGGTTATATTTGGAGATGAGTACAGCCATAGTGTAGCAATATAACGTAATAATGCATGACATTCGTGAAGGATACGTGTATGCATAAATACTCTTTGCTATCTCAAAGATAAATTAAAACCTCTTTATATGTATAATAAAATAGGAGCATGGATACACAGCGTTTCACATTGAATCAAGCCACAAAAACGTCGACTGCATTCATAATAATGAGTTATGGATTGAAAAATTCATTCCAATGTACCGATAGATCAATATAGTAAAAGCAATGTTGAGTACGCCATTTCATTTGCCGATTCGTTTCGTAAAATAATGCCGTAAGCCGTAATGTGTTAATGTCAATATCTGCGGGGTATTACATGTCGCTAGTCGTTATGCATACAACCAAGTTGTCATTCGTAGAAATCGTGTCATTAATGAAAATTAAACAATGGTTATTGCAAAAAATGATGGCGCCGTAACTATAGATGCGGAGCAGCAGCTCGATTCACGCTTACCGATGCCGTAACAACAATAGCGATGGAAATGTGTCAGTGAAATTTAATAAATTCGTCCAGTGAAAGTACTGCACGGACTAGAGTAGCGATTACATACGGCAGTTACTTAATAATTACGGAATTCAGTTTATATGTACTTTCTTTGAAAGCAGTTAAATATGAGATTTAGGTATTTCCTTTGAGCCGGGAGACCACGATTGTAAGGCGGTGATTTTATTGCGGATCGGTTGTATAAGTATTTTTATGATCTGAGTATCGATAACGAAGTTTTATAGAACTACAATTTCTTAAGAACTAATAATGTACATACTTATAACAAGGCAAAACTACGGTTGTTAAAAAGGCAAACCAATTAAGAAGTAATATACGAAAGCAGAAAAGGCATATGTTAGATAAAATCTCCTAGGCAACAGAAATATGAACAAAACTACTAATAAATCCAAAGAATTTTCCTCTAATAGAAAGCAATATAATGTGTATGAATAAATATTGATTGACTTGGGGTTCCACAAGGGGCCATCTAAGAATTGGAGCTTACGTCAATAGAACGCCGGTGTCAAGTCCTTCCAACGTAATGACTTTCTGAATGTAGACTATTTCTGGATTCGATAACCTTTTTATATATATTAGTATATATTCGGTGGATGTTCGTATCATTAGTTTTCATATTGTGTGGAAGCAATGATGTTTCTTTGTATTGTGATTGGATTTTCTGGGTGGTCTTGGCCCCAGCCAGTCGGTGCCGTAAATAAGTCAAATTAGATATTTTATCAGCGATTCTATGAATAGCAGTCTACTGACCGTACTTTAGCATTCATGAAAGATTATGCCTTGTCTGTCGACACAGTAGTTCCCATGTCTGGCAAGGTATTTACCAAGTGTTATGAAGCTGAGGATAGGTTAATGATTTATATCAACTAACATTTAAGAAAGAAAGTTCAGTTTCACATTAATGATTGATCGTGAACGAACAGCGCCATCCGTACTTAATCTGGCATGACTTAAGCTTTTTATAGCTAACAGGAAATTGTTCCACCACGTAACCACTCGTGTTTTTATGGTTTTACTCTAACTATCAATAAATGTGTTAGTCGTGTAGTAAAAATTAAAATAATTATTGGCTGCGCTCCGCAGCAGAGGCTGCCGACATAAATAGTTTCTGATTATATCTGGAGTGTACATATATTGGAAATCTGTCTGGGTTTTATATCTGTCTGTACCTATATTAAATTCTAAATGTATTTTCGGCATCTTTGAGTAGCCCACATGTATTTCTTACCCATATTCAATATCCAATGGTGATTTATTATCTGTTCCAAATAGTTGCTCAACTTTCGAATGCTTTGAACATTCTCAAGGGGTCTTCCAATCGCCAAAGAATACCTTGTAACCAAAAGGGAGTGAAACTCAAATATGGGTCATCATCAAACATCAAAGAACAATATCTTATTACCATAACAAAGTACCCTTATGCTCCGTTGTGACAATTAAAGCATTCAATTGATAAGGCCATAAGTATGCATGAGCTATGAATGAATGTCGACTATTTATAGAGACAAAGTGGACTAGATTGGAACCATTCGTTTTTGTATTACTGATGTAATGGTGAATGTCGTTGAGGACATTTTAACTGTACCAATTGTGACGATATTGTTGGCAATTGATCTTTGATCAGACAACATATTAATTAAATTGATTTGAAAGAGTTCATCGTATCGGAATAAAAGAAAATATACTATTTGTTTTTATCATATTCGTTTAATTCAGGCAAGACCCATATTACATAAAATAAAATAAATAATTTACAATACTGCCACAGAATAAATCAGAATAAAATATCAATACAACTAAAATAAATGTGAGTAAGTACAAATTAAAAAGGTCACAGAATCAAAATTAAATAAAATGTCAATGCAATTAAAATAAAATAAACTATTAAAAAGTGCCTGAAAGAAGGGTCGAAATATTACCGACAGGAAATGTCAGAAAAGAAATACAGACTCCATTTTGATCTCGAAATGGTTGCTAGGGAATTTCCATCCGAACGTAACTTACGTGTGGATGAATGGATGAATAGAACGACCTCTTGACATTTACGAAGCATTTGGAATTGGTAAACGAACTGTAACGTACCGTATAGCTTTTGCAAAATTATGCTGTGTAGTACTTCAATATTTGCCTTATTGAATTTAATACCTATGTCCATTAACAGAAATAAATATTTTTAAAGAAAACTTTAGTGATATTTACTGTTTGACTCATAGCCCTATCGATAAAGAGTCCACCGTTCTTTATATTGGTTCATCAACTGTAATATCGTCCGCTTTCATGCATGACCTACAAAACAAAAAGCCAGACAAAGGGAGTATCGATTTGGTTATATGGTATGCAACAATTGATGAATAATAAATTACTTTGGACGTTAAATTCTATTACTATTAATGAAATAAAGGTCACAGGAATAAAACTGTGCAGATTTTATTGTGCCATAAGATTATAATAATATTAGAATTGAACAGGTAATTTATTCTCAAATCGATTTGTATTGGATCAATTGATTTAAACTATTCAAACAAAACTGTAGAATCCAACAAAATGAGCAAACACCACGTTGTTTCATCGGCAAGAAATTACTGATTGAAATAATACCACCTACTATTTTAAATTAGTCCGTATCATCAAAGGTCGAACCGTGAAGTGATGTCACGACACCATTAATCCAATTAGTGTGGGGCAACGTTTTTAAAAAAAAAAAAAAAAAAAAAAAAAAAAAAAAAAAAAAAAAAATCCGTCTGCTCCAGACCACTTGAGACAACGAAACAGTTCAATAATATCGGAATTATTTATCGTACGACGTCACCGTGACCTCCCTCCTCGATGTATAAATACTAGCACATATTATATTGACGAAAGCACCTACGTCACACCGGTCACACGGCATTGACAACTTTTAGTTAAATACAGTTTCCAATCTGAAGAACTTGATCTGTAGAACCGAAGGCCGAAATCAAGAGTACGAATATTTTCGGATAGAGATCCGGTTTGAATGAATGTATAAAGAAAATAGTTCACAGTTCACATCGATGTTATAGTTTAGATCAAGTATATGCATATATTTATATCAACACTTGGGAAATGAGGACAGCTCTCCGCTTAATCGATTGAACTTACGTAAAAAGATCATCGTTCCTTAGAGGCGACTAAATTAATCCGATTCGTGCGACTCGATTGGCTAGTAATGCACTTTTGAATAAGCATGATGTCATCAGATTGCAATAATGCCAGATTCAGTTCGAGTATGGCCAGTGTTTATGTGTTAAGAATGTGTCAACTGCGATCCGCAAAATATTAAAAGAGGGAAGTAACTGTGACTGGACACGACGATTCTGATCTAAGTTATAACTTCCATATAAAGTCTGTAGGCGTCCATTGGTAATTATGTATCATGATAACCCTACAAATTCGGAAAAAGATACAGGTGTTTATTTAGAAAAAATCTAAATTGGAGCTGGATTTAACCCAACTCGTAATGGAAAAGAACTGAATGATAATGAATATATCGGTTACGCCGTATACATGCGTCACTCATTTCTAATTCGAAGTGAAACCATAGCTAATTTCAATTGTGATGCTAAATGTGTCTCTTAAATCTTGGCAATCAACACTGTTTAAAATTCCAACAAATGCTACCACGTTTCTCAAAACATTTGGAGTATAAAATGAGTATTGCACTCATATGTGCATGAACCATGTAAAAGTCTATTGTCGGTCGAATTTTTGCGTGTATTACGTAAACAGGTTTTTCGTATTCTTTCACAACTTTCATTCATTGCGACACATTATTTGCTATTGTGCGTACTGCGGTGGTGTTTTAAAAACGAATTTCGATTGTTCGCAACCGCACGTGTTCGAAACAGAGTTACATCTTTGCTTTTACGTAATGAATGTTGGTAAACATTTTTTTTTTGACTTACATCTGTTATGTGAAAACATAATGTGTCTTGTAAATTCGTAAGAACCAAATTTTAGATGCTATAGTGCAGTTCTTTTATTATTTAACCTAACACCATCCAGTAATAGTTAGTTGAAGTCCGGGCACATGAAAGACCCCTTGGTTAAAGTTCTCTAATGGCTATAAGCCTTCCTTAGTCACTATTGCCAAGAAAATCTGCAAAAGTTTACCTCCGATAGTTAAACTTCTACACTTGTTCACTTCTTGCAGCATAAAAGTAAATAATACATTTTGTGAACAAAAATAGCCTGTAGTTTTAGAACTACTAAAATCTATTTTATTCTTATCATTTACTAGAACATTGGCGTCACTAAGGATAACGTTTTTGAAAGATATTATCAGCCAATAAGTAGGTGCTCGCCATTCGTTAGCTCTCGGGATAAGATCGTTTGAAGTTTCTTTCAGAACTGTTGAACTCAAAATGGATCTTGATTAAGAGTTGCCGTTACAGTATGAAGCTCTCTTTTTATCAGTTTGAGATCATCTTGTAATGGACTTCATAATTCTTTTTTTTATTTGTTTTCTTTGTTAGTTATTATGAGCTGATCACGATGAAAAATTATTGCGTAAAAGCCTGCTTATTATGTCTGACTTATTATTACTAAATCTTCTACTTATTGTTACTAAATCACCAATCTAGTAGTCGCCTGTCTCATATTACGTTTTCTGTTTAGAATCTACATGTTTTAAAACAGTTTTTTGACAACAATTGCTTGCTTGCTTACCTTACCTCCAGCATGAAAGTCGAGATGCACGGTATGCTGCTCTGAGTTAAGAGCTAGTCACGATTCTACCGTATCCAATCGTAATGTTTGATTCTAACTGGTTCCAATCCAACTTCCAACACTGCGGTATGTAACTTTATGTTGGTGATGCACGTATTGATATCGCTCTCAGTTCTGCTCATCCCGGAAGCGAAAACAAACTTGCAGATAAGCAACATTGAAAATGTAAAATATAATTGTTTATAATTTAAATATTACTTTTGTTATTACATATCGATATCCCGTCTGTTTTTCAGTCACTATGTCTGTCTGGAAACAGTGTGTCGTGTCGAATATTTTTGTTTCCACTATTTACTTTTATTTGTTCTTGGTTAGCACGTAGTGTGTGTCTAGTGGACATGTGCGCTAAAGCTGTGTGAGTACTATTCTTATTGACACGTCATATGCATGTATTTGTCTTAACAGAGCCTTCGACACGGTCGTCGCGGCATTTCAGTATAGGGATAATGACTAAAAAACATGTTTTTTTCCGTCTTTGAGATTATAAAAACGTATTGGACACGTTTTTTTTATTTTTTTACGTAATCTAAAGATTACGGCGATACATTGAGGTAAAATGTGCCATGACGTCACGAGTATGTATATTTTATACGTACCTACTTGTGACGTATCGACCCCCACTCCACAACTTAAAATGCGTTTTATCTAAGTAGTTTTTTATTAATATGATAAAGCAAAAAATACGTGTTAAACTAATTATTGTTTGGCCGAATGTTTATATGTCCGACTTTACAATGGCATACTTGTAAGATGGCAGATTTTTATTTGGCATAATTACCTTTGGCAAAGTTAAAATTCCGCATAATTTCGTTTAGCATAACGTTTATTTAGAGTGACGATTATTTGGTACAATTTCACTTGGCATACTATGAAGGTGGCAGTATTTCATTTGGAATAATTTTATTAGGCATATTGCCATTTTTATAAAATTGCATTTTTAACCTTAAATAAAAATATTGTCTTAAAAAGTAAATACTTTGTGCTATAAAAGGTAGTGACAGAAACGAATCGCTGCAAAACCGACTTCACGTAGTCTTGTCTGCCCAACCCCTAGAGTGTAATTTAAGCCCGCGTGGGCCCGCCGGAGCCCCGCAGCGCCGGAGCCGTGACAGAAACCATGCCTGCTGCATGTTGCATGCTGGCTTGCTTGATGCATGCATGGTGTATGCTTGCTTGCATGCTGCATGCTTGCTTGCATGCTGCATGATGAGTCTTCTAATTATTATGGATATGAAATGTATGCCAAAAGATGATTCTAACTGTAAACTTTCTGAGATATGATAGTTCTGCCTTTTAAAGACTATCGATATTAAATGTATGCCAAAAGACGACTCTGACTGTGGACTTTCTTCGATATGATGGTTCTACTTTTTAATAATTATGGATATGAAATTTATGCCAAAAGATGATTCTGACTTACAAAATTATGAGTTTTGAATGTATACGTATGATAAATGAGTGTATGCCAAACGATTTCCTGCGAAATGAAGTTTATACTATCCGCTGTTATGCAAAATAATATTATGACATAAAAAGTTCTGCTATAAAGGGTGGACCCCCCTATTAGTCATAAATATTCTTCGGTCGTTGGATTTTTTTTTAAAAGTAGTCAAAGTACTGGTAAATAGGAAATATTTTAGTGCAGTCTCAATTCATTTACCACAAGATGTCTCAACAGGTAGCGTGACACTAGTAATGTTATTTATAAATATCGGTAAACCGGAAGAAACAACAAGAACTCATATTCAAGTCATAATTGAAACAAAATATACAAACAAGCCTGTAACATCCGTGGCATGGTTGATAAGGAAATTCTTGTCGATGCCAATCTAAATAGAGTCGGCCCAGAATTTGGCTACGAGTTTGGCATCTTCAGTAGCGTCCATCAGTTCCTGTAACGTCGTAACGTGCAGGCAGCAGGACACGCTGGACACGAGTTAAGTGCCCCATTGTTTGTGGAACAGCACCACATTTCATTTACATAAGGAAATTCATTAACATAGTTTTATTTCGTTGCAAGATGATACATACAGACAATTCATATTTGACACAAGACAATAAATCACACACATCTAGATCTAGGGTCTTACCGCAAACAAGTCCCTCTTCACAATTGCAGATATTCTATTCTCCCTAGCCCCATTCCTGGACGTATATGTATTTACTGGTCGCCTCAAAGAAAGAACGTGTGCCCCATCATAGCCCCATTCACGAGAGCAAATGTTAGTTATTTACATTCCATTCCCGTGGCTCGCACCCAGTTCACACTGCTTGGGGTCGCGTCACTGAACAAAGTAAATGGGTCTCGGCCATCTATCCTCGGAGTGCCAAGCCAAGGCTACTATGATACGGATTGCCAAATTTTCCGTTAATGCTCGTTTTACGGCTGCTTTTTGCAGTATGTGGGTTAAGGATGTTCATATAGCAATTGTCAGTGACCCTCTAGTGATTTGGATCTCGTCTATGTGGTTCTACTTAACATTGCTAAGCGATTTCTAATTTGAAAGCATCGGTTTCTGCAACTATTATGTTTGTTTTTCTAGAAACTTTACTTCATTAATCATAAACGTTGCCCAAGTAATTCTTTGTCTTTGCATTTCATATTGTGGCAACCATTACCGTTTCAAAGGATACTGTCCTTGACAGTTTCTTTGAGTAGCTTAGAACTTAAAATATGACCCAACTAAACCCACATATTATCATCTTTATTATTACATATAATATCACACATCGTTGTACTTATTGTTAGAGTCAACTGGAGGAAATGAGTTGAGAACGAGTAGACTGCTATATATATTTGTCACTATTAATGCACAGATGTGCCTTTATGACCTGCACGTTATTTCTCCACGTGGTTCCAATTGGGGAGGAGCGTCATTGTTTGAAATTGTCGTTTGTTACTATTGTATATTCTGGCAGGAGCATTCAATGGTATGTGAAATCCTGATATACGTTAGTGTTGTAAACGGCCAACCCCTCTCAAGAAACGAGAGGGTTAAATAAATAAGTATCAGTTTACAATCGATGCTGGTTACCTTGCTTTGCTACTTGCTCCGTGATTTTATATTTCTTTTCCAGCGTTTCTACGTGAGTATTGAGGTCAGCTTCTAGCCCAACTAGATGCAGCTGAATATCATTACATATTCCTTTTAACACATCTACATAATAGTACTGTAGTTTGTATTATCGCGCCATTGTGTGCGAGTCTATTTACCCGTCCGCACAGATATTCTATTTTCCTTATCAATTCATTATTCGGAGGCTGTAAGTGTTCATCGTAATAGAACTAAACGGTATTAGAACTTATTGTATTTCCAACAATATCATCATCTCAGTTCCTTTAGCATCCGTCTTGTATATTCTGCTTTTTGTTACCATAGTCTTCTTAGCCTTGACATTTGATATCAGTTTAACCGTATTAACACTGCTGTATAATAAAAAAATCGCCAGCTTTGTATTAATAAAAGAATTTATAGACAATTTTCGAGACTGCCGCAAAAATCGTCAGATTTACCTATTAACGCTGTTAGCCAATAAAAGCAAACACGTTTAGGTTTTTTACTATTCCCTAGAATTTGATGTCAGGCCTTGGCTCGTGATAACGTAACGCAGTAGTTACTGATATGATCTGGTAATGAGAAGTTTCTATAGTGATAATGAATGTTATTGTGGCAGCATCATGCAATTGTGATATAACAATTAAGATAGACGTCATGGCTGTCCATCATAAAATAATGTTGCAATCATAGATATCATCACTATGATAATGTCGAAGTCTGAAAATTCCAGTAAAATCGCATCGCACAACATAGTGTTTTTGCAATTATAAATATAATATTTAATTCGTTTTATGAAAGGAGGTAAAAGAACCTACTGCTATCAAGTACATGTAACCAAAACGTAGTTTTATTCTGGCAAGAATTTATTACGTAGATCCCAGATTTTGGCGTAGATTACGCAGCCGTATATCAACAAATATACAAAATATTAAAGATGAAATTAACAGTTATTTAAAATATCTTATCTAAAGAGTAATCAACGGACAATCATAGAATCTACGTCATTATCAATAATGACGTACAACGGATCAATTAACTTTTTATTGCCAACATTAAGATAATATCGAAGTCTGTAAATTCCAGTAAAATCGCATCGCACATCACAAAACAGCGTTGGTGCAATTATAAATATAATATTAATTTCGTTTTATGACAGGGGCTAAAAAAGCCTACTGCTATCAAGCACATGTATCCAAAAAGTGCTTTTATTATGATAACAATTTATTACGTAGTTCTCAGATTTTGGCGTAGATTACCCAGCCGGATATCAACAAATATACGGAATATTAAACATAAAATTACCAGTTATTTAAACAATCTTATCTTAAGAGTAATCAACGGACAATCATAGAATCTACGTCATTATCATTAATGATTTTCAACGGTTCAATTGACTTTTTATTGCCAAGATTAAGATTTTCTTGAAGCAATTGCTTCATTGCAGTTTAATAATTTTCAATTACCTCTAATTATTCCCTAGAAAAACCAACTTGTCATTAGACTTATGGCATGAACGAATTAACTCGTCAATTAGTAACAAGACCTCATATAAAAACCTTTGCTGTTTATTTAAAGTAAACTGTACCTTATTTGCTTACTCGAAGGGAGTTAACACCTTCGTGCTTATGTTGGTTACTATCGTCACTCACGTCTTCTTGCAACAGACCTTGCCGTTTCTCACGGTTCACGTCGTGGTGTCGTCTTGAGATCGAAACCGGAGGTTGGGCAAAGTGTTGCAAAACTGTTATGGTATAGAGAACGACTAAGTACATGCCTTTGCGAGCTATGGAAATAACTAGAGAATTTATAGCTAGGCTTAATGGATGACAATGTGAACACTGAAATGGATGTCGTTGGGTTGCGTATTTAAATGAGACATCCCTGAGTAATATGATGATGTCAGAGGTCAGGTGCATGCTGTTGCTCATCTTTCAATTGTCTTTCGATTCCTACGAATGAACGCTTGTTGGTAGCATTTGCTTCGTCAAAATTCTGTACATAAGCAGGCCCATGACCTCTGATGAGCTGATTCCTACACAAGATTATCATTTACCAAGAACTTAATGAGTAAGTTCCCAAGTACGATGCGAGGAAAATCAGTAGGATGTTCAAACAAGTTATTCCCAAGATGCTTGTAGGCGATAAAATAGTGTAAATGAATGAAATCGCTTAATCTACTGTATCTAAAGCGCTACTAATCTGGCCGACACGATCTGTTGCGTACGATTCGTCTAGTCTAGATTACAAGGAGATTAGCCATCTATACGAAACTACTGCACGAGGTGTTGAGCCATTAAATTCTCCGAAGGTAGAGTCATCTGTTGATACAAATGGGAACATAAATGAGAAAATACGATGTCCGTGAAGCCAAAAATCTTAGAATGCATCTGAGGACGAATGCCATTGGCTACAGGCAAGGCAGGATGTTCCTACGAATTTGGGCAAAGACAATGATGCCTATGACTAAAACAAAAGGAAGACTTTGAATTGTTATAAGCTAAATAAATACTTTCTTGAATAGCATTTTTCATGTATAAATGGTATTTATCAATAAAAAATCAAGCGAGTCTGGTTGAACTATCGACGAATTAAAAATAAACGTCAACTTATTTAGCATTACGTAACGGTCCCAGCGTGGCCAAAGCAAATTAATGAAGTACGAGAATGCGCTTTAACTATGAACTTCAATTAAACTCTACTTTCATCATTATAAAAGAGAATGAAGCCTTGGTGAACTTTTTAATTAAACATTTAAGTCATGCTTTATTTACAACATTATGATGAAATGGTATGAAAGTAATTTGTGGTTACTTACAGTTGATGACGAATTTAAAGTAAGTTGCCGTGTGTGAGCAATAAGAGACGAGGAAAAAGAAAAAAAAAAGTGTTTTTTGTCAGAAACTTAAGCAAATAAACAAAACAAAAATGAAACAGAAAACTTTGAGGTAAACAAAAAATAAACTTTGTTGCCAAAGAACACAATGTAGCCATCTTTGACACGGAACCTGACCAGCATGAAGGTTGACGCTGACCGTGTGAACTTTAGGGCGACCCGCCATCTTTAATTCATGAATATTTAACAACAATAAACTAAATCGTCGGTTAATATAGTATTTCCTGCACAAACCACTAACTGTTTACAAACATGTTGTAGCTTCGAGGATTATTTAAAGTTGTTTTTAAATGTTTGGAGTTCATTTTCTTGCTCTTTTTTCGAAAACTAGTTCTGGGTACAGAAATCTGATGATTGTTCAGAAACGGCAAGAAATATTTTTATTTGCCACAGTTGCTTATTTTCCAGTGGTATTAGTCGAGTCAAAAGGCGTAGTGAATGAAACTATGGAATAACAAGTACGTCACAAACAGGCAGCGGATCGTTGCCTTCTCTATCTGCCGACCTTCGTTAATAGCCTGGAGCACTTGAAATCAAACGTAAACAATCTCATTTTAGTTTTGAAGTAACAATACAATTAATACTTTATCTTTTATCAAGATAAGTAAATATTATCCTGCTTCAGACTGACATGGAATTTCGTTGGTAGACGAGTCTCACATAGTCACATCCATTTAGCAGCAAACATATTGCATCCAAAGATTGCAATAGCGCAAGCTGTAATGGTTGCTAAGCCATCACTTACGAATACTAGGGTAAATAGCTTAGTACATGAGCTATGTTATTAAGTGTTTAACAAATCTAAGGATGCTGTGGCATCACTACTACTCGGAGCAGGACAGACCACCATGTCGTCGATGTAGGTTGCATACATATATGGCATGTTAAATATTTCTAGTCTGAAGCCGATACCTAGCAATACCATTCAGGAGATAGCGAACGCTTCCGCAAAGTTTCTTCCGTGATTAAGTGAAGTCATTAAAACCTATATTTTAGTCGTCTTTTGCCACCCCAGTGCGACATGATAATGGGCTCGTACTGCATAGATGTCAAGTCAAAAATAATTATATACCATTTGGAAATATCGACGTAAATAATATGTCGAGAGCTTTAAACGTGTGAACACACGACATGGTAGGACAAATTGCGGATGTAATTTCCGTTAATAATGCTCTAATGATAGCTGATGGCGATATAATATTTAGCAATATTGAAGGCCAATCTGGTAATCGAATTCGTGCACACTGGAGTGTTACATTTTGTTTTAAAACTATCATGTTACCGAATGTGCTACCACGGATGAGTGCTTACGATGAAAAATTCGTTTTATTTTCTTGAACGAACAAGACTAGTTTTGTGAAGAGCTAAGCTCCTTTTACATAGCAATCCAATTTTATTACTCCTCCTCTGTATTTTGATCTTTCGGTGCGGATTTCAAGACAATCTACGATTCTGGGTCAGGCAGATCGGTCGTTATTGCTTTGTTTTTCTTTTAGATCGAATTTGGCTTTTGGTATGTGCTGTGTTTGCTTGATCATTTTCTTTTAAAGCATCCTGAGCGTCTTATGATCTTGAGGTAGTCCGGTCATTTACTTTTAGTCTTGGTTAACAGTAATTCATGGAAAAATCTAATAATTTACCCCAAGACGTCCAAATTATAGTGTTTGGGTAAATCTTTTCATTACTTGATTATTCATACACAAATATATAAAAAGGCATAACATGCGTTAGTTGAAAATTACGCACGGTTTCAAATTAAATTATGAAGGTAAAGGAATCTCAATGATGGTAATTTGAATGTTATTTGCAACACGGTGTTATGCACGTGCAAATAAAAATGCTTGACTGATGATCAGTGATCGGAGTAGGTAGATTGATTTTTAGTACTTGTATCATAAATGCACACAGAAAGAATAACATGGATAAGCCATTTTTCCGGAAAGTAATTCCGGTATTTCCGGATTCAATTAAATATTGTTAATGTTGGTAGTGATATTATTACTAGTGGTATTATTATTAGTGGTAGTCGTTGGGTTTTGTCAAATCGTGACAAAAAAAAAATAGGAAGAATAATAAAGAATAAAATTGCTCATTTTATTACAATTCCTACCTTTTTTTTGAGGATGGCAAATCATCAAATGACTCCTTCCACTCTGGCAGAATACAATTCCTACATAAGTTCCGGTTTTTTTTTAATAATCCACCAATTCCGGAGGAATGTCCATAGTAATATATACGTTTCGGATCAGTGACCCCAGTTCAATCTACCTACTCCGATCATTGCTGATGATGTAATCATCGGAGGGAAAACTAAAATTCAAGAGTCGTCGAAGTCGAAAAAAAAGGCTTACAACAATGGGTCTGGTTGTTTCTTTGTAAATAAATAACTAAATTGGAAGCTTGCACGGTTTAACAATATTCAGCCACGACTTACTTGCAATCTTCCAATCCTTCCCATTCACAAACTTCAGAGAATCCCACACAAAAACTGAGTGAGCAGGTCCATCGACGCCCACTGGCAACCATTAGTCTGGCAAACATTCTATGATGCGAAGGTCACGACCACACAATGGAATGTTGCGATCGCTACAATGGATGGGCAGGCCGCGGCTCGAATAAATTAGCTTTGCGATACGCTATTGATATTATTAGTATTGTCGACTATTGTGCAGTTGCACGTGCTTGTAGCCGAAAATGTTAATGTTTCGACATTTATGATAGTAGACGAGATAGTAGGTGTAGATTCCCAGGCATTGTTGTTTCCTGGGTTGGAATGTGATACTTTGGTGTGGGATTTCATTATTTAAGTGTACTTATATCCGAATTGCGTCGAGTACCATTACAATAATTCACATTACACTCCTAATACAGCACAAACAATCAGATTAGGTTCTTTCCGTAGCCCCGGTACATGCATGTAGCATGTTTCTAAAATTGCTTTCTGTGTTCAATAGGCACTCAAAACGTTGTTAATTTGCTAGCAAACGCTTTGATGTTTCTGAATATTGTTTAATTATATTTCCATTCCAGCTGTTACGACTTCAATTTCATATTGTTTGTTATTCCCTGGGAATCTGTGTCTATCTGGTATAAAACATTTTCTGATAATTACAACAGTCCTAATTTTGTTTTGCTTTTCAATCTTCATTCCTAAGTATATATTTATATTGATGATTTATTTCCATCTAAGCGTTTGAAATCAAGCACTAATCAGTAGACTTGAGCATGGGCAATAATTTCCTTTCTAAAACAAAATTCAGAGATTTCTCTGTACGCAAAGAAAGTCTTATTTCGTCTACATCGTAATCATTACAAGAATTCTTCTCACTCCGTTCAATCTCGTAGAATAAAATGAAAATTCTAAGCATAATACCAGTCTCGGTATCTTAAGGGTCACATCGCGCTCCCTGACCTCAAATAATTGTAGCCCGTACCTCGCGCCACATACCATAAATGATGTGAGATTCTTGGTTACATGCGTCTAAGGAGGTTACATATTTCTTACATTATTTGGTCTGGATTGTTTGCAGACACTCGCGTGTGGGTGTTCAAGATTTGCTTTGATTTATTAGTCCTGTTATTTGCAGTAGGATTTACGAAAATAGGTGTAATTAATTGGCATATGCTGTTTTCATTTTTGCTCGCGTTCCCATACATATTCAGGCAATTAGTTGTGACCTGTAGCTGTTCTGTTGATGACATATAGTTTGTTTTTGTTTTGAGTAGGTTTCTAACGGGAGTTCCAAGCCAACTGAATAAATCAGTCAGATATATGTATTTAATTTTGCATTAACAGCATCTCTGTTCTGCCAGGTTTACAACTAAAATATTCCACAAAAGGATAATATCTCGCTTTGTAAATTGTATGCGTAGAAATGCAGAAAGCAATTTAACCCAACCCACAATCAATTCTGCGTTCGTAATCAGAAACCTTGTGAACATTCGCCTCCGTTTCAATTTAATAAGAAATTGAGAATTTTCATGTAATTTGCTTCGGTATTCGCAATTTTCCAGACAAGCTATAGTTGCCATTTCACTGCCGACGTTAACGCGCGAGTTTCTACGTTTCTAGTTCTAGAGCTGGAAGCCATTTTCCTTTTACGACTCTCTTTTCTAAGAACTGCTTAGATTTAATTCAGTTTTCCATTCGTATTTTAATAAAAGGTTCATATATTCAGTGTTTGATTTATAGTCGTTTCAGTGCTTTCTTTTTGAGACTCATATGAACTTTGATATACATAAGTACAGTAATACAATACAAGTACAATAATGGCTTCATATCAAACTGTACCTATGTACATAGGTACAGGTTGATATGAAGCCATTATTGATAATACGACTGAAAAGACCAAAATATACTTGTTTTGCTCAGTTGTCTCAAATATCTTTTGCTCAATACACACTGTTTTTATTAAACTCGCAGGTCAGTAAAGCAATGTATAATGAGCGCCATTGTTTCCATATTTTCCATTGCCGCGTTGAAAGATAAATTATGAATTTAAACAAACTTTGTCGGTACACAGCATGTTTACTGAAGTTATCCGTACTGTTTGCGAGCTCCAACGTCATAGTTACGTCGATGTTTCTACACAAGCATTTCTTACATATTATGTACTTAAATACAAAACATTGTTTGCGGGGACACTGGGTTTCGCTGAACAAATGATTGGTCAAATTGAACAGTGTTTTCGATAGTGCAATGCACTTGGTTCTTTGGGATAAGATCATTTGCTTTCTCTCTTTTGGTTTTTCCAGTGACTTGCTTCTAAGTACGAACGCAGTGGATTGGTGGTTTATGTACAACACAAGGTGATATATTTAATAAACCTTTCACCCCTTCTTATTTTCGTGTCGATGTAATCTTCTTCGTTGTTTGAAGATATCGATGGACACAAGGCATGAAACAATGAACGAGGAACAAATAATAAGAAAATAAAATTGAAAGTATCTAACAGAAGAAAATTCTCACACAATTTTCTTTCATTATTGTATACTTCCGCTGTATATTCAATTGATTTAGAAAATTACTTATCCAAATCAGATTGTTATACGTCCATGTTAATTAAAATCTGTCCAACGTATACTTCATGACAGTTCTTAAGAATTTTAATTGTTTCTTCTGCCCATTGTTTGTGCGATCTTCATGATCAAAAATGTCCTCATTATAATATTATAAGCTTTATATTATCATTTGTAGTGATTATATAACTAGAATTATATTTAAATACAAGGTTGTCGTGAGAACTTGTTTCTGTGATAATTGCATGTTATCTGCCGGGTTAGATAACTTGACTAAAAAGACATCGCTCGTATTTACGGAATTGCTTCGGAATGTAGTGCCGTTTCCGTTTTGCTCCTGTGACAGATGAGCGGTTCTATTTTTGTCGTTTTATTTGATGTCATAACGAGCGGTTGTGAAGCAAATTGTCACATTTGTTGAATACTGTGTTCATCTCTTTGGGCGGGATGTAGTTAAACGATTTCGTTTTGACTACCACCGTTTTGTTTTGTCAACATTCTGTGACCTATTATTAGTTAACTGTTTATTAACTTCGCTTACGGCCTCATCATCATCTGATCCAATCGGTCCTTTCTTTACTTTTGGTTTTCATTTTCAAAGTACACTTTGTAAACAAGCATATTACAAATAAGAGGATTATATCCAAGATAAGAATGTTTGGAAACATGCTGGTCCTGCTCCATAGGACAAATTTAGAGTCTAGAAAAAATCAAACTGGTTGGTAATTTAATTCTATTTTTTTTTAAACACTGTACTTATTAGTATTACTTTTTAAAATGTTGGGAATATCGTATAATTTTACAATGTTTGTAAATATCTGAGCACCATGTATCTGTCACATAATTAATTTATCTGTAATTGCTTTATTTTTAATTATTTTTTCCTTCTTTGTATTTTCTTATCGTGGTATAGTAATCTTATTTTAGGTGCATCTCGTCTTCACATATAATTATAGTATAATTAATGTACACAAAATATTGTGAATACATTTTAAAAGATTAACAGTGGAGTTTCTTGCTCATTCTTCTCCATACGAAAACTACGAGTACCTTTTGAAGGGGCGACTAGAATAAATTATTTTTTTTGTAAATTTTGACGTTCAAAAGTGCTTTTTATGTGCCTTATTGTAATAAATTGCTTGACTTTGTTTGACTTTGACATTTACTATAATATCTTTGCATGTATAAGCTAGGTCTCAATTTGTCGACTAACAAGTGCCGGCCGGGTCGTCGTGATAATGTGTCGGCGCGCGCGCACGTTTCGTACCAAGGTGTACCAAGCGCCGCCCGGCACCGCCGCGCACACCACAGCTGTTTTTATTCCGCACAACTAACAGATTAGCTTTAAAACAATTGTAGGAAACTCACATTTCTATGGTTGCGTAAAGCTTTTGTTGTGGCGTTATGATTTTAAGTACTTTTGCGTGGCTTGCTGCAGTGCCCAAGGTTTGACGTTAATGTTGCATATTTGGACTTCAATATTTCAAAACTTTACTTCGCAAGTAGTTAATATGCTGATGTGGTATAGGTTACATCAAACTTACCTAACGATATTTCATTTCAAAGCTATTTGCAGAGATTCTAAAATGGTCGGAACCTGCGGTTTGGTGAAAGGTCTGCGATTCGATGAAAATTAAAATTTTCCGTTCTAAATATACTGCCCTTTATACCTACGGATTGGCTGTAAGCTCAGTCTGTAGACTGTGATAGCGCTTTCTTGAGCGAGGTCTCATGTGTTTGCGGTGATTCAATATTTGCCTTGAATGGAGGGCGTACTCTCTTTGATGGTGTTTATTTTACAACGCCCCATTCTTTCTCACATGTCCAGGCGTATTTTTGTACCGAAATAAAAGATAAGGGCTCTAGTAAGATTTTTCAAGAAGCAGTAAAATGCTTGTTGCTCAGCTCGTAAACTCACTGTTCTGTGATTTTATTATCCACGTTTTTACGATATCTTTTTACTAGGGATGAATAGTAAACAGACATCTTGATGACCCCTTCTGATGCTGTATGTGGCTCAGATATTAAACGAGGCATGATCCTGCGAATGGTTACAAGGCGAAATATCAACTTTATTTCCTGGCTATTAGGTCTGAATTCGTCTGTTTATGTAGTAAACAATTTGATATTAATGTACTACGCAAATTGTACGAAGGCCACACATGTGTTTGACGTTGATGCATGCTCATGCTTCGAATATAGTTATTTTTTGTGCTCCATCAGTTTGGTTTCCTCATTTTGCACACTGATTTAGTACTTAATTTGTTGTCATATCACGAACATAGGTACCTACTCAGGTTTTGTTGTTCTCGTTTATTTTTGGTTTTGCGCGATCAAGGATAATGATTTCTGAAAATAAATTAATTGTAGTTTTCTTCTAATTATATGCCAATTAATAATGGATGGATTTGGCTTGTGATTTAAACAGTTTGATTACATCCTTGTTGTAAGAATTAGCTCCATAACCTGACGTTGATCTGTCAGCTTCTAGTTATCTAATTACATTTGCAACTTTTCCATTACCTAAGACGTTAGGTAAGTAGTTTTTATTAAACTACTTGTTATCGATTTCCGTTCCATAAGTTCTTCAAGTATTCTATTAAATCACTTTTCTCTTTGGAACCATTTCCGGCTATGCTACAAATGGCTTCTCTTAGTAGGTACTTCAAAACTTAGTTCTCTGTGTAGTAGTTGTTACTAGTACTAAATCAAAACCATTTGTTAGAGTTAGACTATCTCCTCAATCACTCTTAGAGACAAACTTTTTGAAAAATTTATATTTGCTCATATTATATTCCCAGTACCTGGTCGACCGAGCTCTGCTCGGGTGAAAATAGATAAACATATCATCACGGTATCGGGATCCATATTCCCGAGGCTGTGAAAATAGAGAAAACGAATTGTCCTAGCTAGATCGATTATTCGCCCCCCGTAATCCCCAATAAACTTTCAGCGAAATTGTTAGAGCCGTTTTCGAGAACGTGATTACAAATACAGGGTGTCCGGTTATTAATGGATAACCTTAAACCAAATAAATACTTTATTTTTAAGTTACGGATGCTTAAACTTTGTCAAATTGTATATTTTTCACAAATTTTTCCCCAGAACAAACATTCAAGTTGTTTTAAAAGAAAAACGTGTAATAGTAGTCATACTATTTATTGCCTATCTATCAGCTCAGTTAACGTTAATTACTATAACAATAAAAAACATAAAGAATTCGTTAATCTGTGGTCGTGGTGTATAAAAATGTAAAATAAGGTAACAAAAAACACCGATTATTGTTAAAATAAATCATATCTTTGGTACCAACTGTATTTTTTTTTCTGTATGGCTATTAGTTTTACCATGACCCATTTTAAGGTTATCCATTAATTACCGGACATCCTGTATATAATTGATTATATATATACAGGGTGGCAGGGACATTGACGCGAAAACTGATACCATGGATTCAGTACATGAATCTGAAGCCCCCTGCGTTGAAATTTTTCTTCGGTTATAAAAAAATATATTAGCTGTTCCATACATTTTGACCGCGAAGGTATTGCACTTTTCTATATATATATCGGCGGATGGTATGAGTCTCTCTCGTTATCAGGCATATTTTAACTACTGTGGGCGTACTATGGGTACGAATTTGCGACATATATATATACATACAAATATTGCTCATTTAATAGTGTAGGATACACTGAGCTAACATTGATGAAGAACTTACAAATACCTGTCTTGACAGAATAAAGGATTTCAAGTCACCACAAAGCAAAACTTTAGCAACAAAAAGCACAAGTAACCACAGACTTTTTGTAACAATCAATACAAAAACCCATGCAGTCCACATCTAAACCTGAACCATATAAAGCGACCCAATTCATGTTATATGCCAAAGCATTGATCGAAAACAACCATCCCACACGAGGTATCGAGCCGCGAATTATCACACAATGACATTCCGTTCTGCGTAAACGCAGACAGTTTTGATGATTGATGTGTATTGTCAGTCTGTCCTGTGTTTGTTATTGCTCATCGAGAAATGGGAAAGGTTGTTAAATGAGAACAGATCTATTCTTATAAATAACTTAGATGAAGTGAGCTTGAAGTGAGCTGCAATTCCACCCGATGTTAGGAATGACGCTATTGATAGCTCACTTCAAGCTAACTTCACCAATGTTTTCACGGTGAGATCGTTACAGAATATATCAGCTGTTGTTGATCTCGAAAGAAATGGCTAAGGTAAACCTACCGATATTCGTCGGGTTTTGAAATTCACTGACTTTATGGCCGGTTTTTTGATAATTTGACGACTACTTACTACTCACTGTCGACTTCACCCGCGTTTACCTTAACTGATGTAACTGTTTGTTTATTTTTTGTTTGTTGATGTACAGGTGCCGTGTACTGTATCGGACTTCTTATTGCTCGGCAGAAATACTATAAACTCAAACGCATTTCTTTCATTTGAACTATTTACAGGCACTTTTGATTTGTCAAAGGAGTCGGTCTTTCAGAAAGATGAAGCTAGTTGCCCATTCCAAAGCATAATAGGTATTTATGGAGTAGAACGGGAAAGAAACTCCATAGGCACCCTTTTAAATTTTATTACAGCATGTTTATTTCCTTTTCAATGTATTTGAAATACTGGTTACTAAAGAAAATCGGCTACCTATATAAAAGCTAAATGCTCTAAAAAGATCGAGATCGAGGGTTACTGAACTTGCAGACTGCCTAGTTTTAAATTCTGTGCACTTGGTCCTTTCATACGAGCAAAAAGGCGGCTCACTTTGTAAAGCAATTCTCGTTAAAAGGAGCATTGAATTCTCAAACATTCTCGTACATTTTGTAACATTGTTATGCGCCTTTATGCGGACTACGGTCTTTTAGAACCAGGGTTTGATGAACATGAATTATTTTTAAACATTTGCCATTTCTCGACTAATCTTAGTGGGATGTGTATTTTGTTTTTAAGAAAACAATTCCACAATTTACTCGTCTTTGTTATAGCAAATTAGAATACTACATCTTCCTTTGTAGTTTGTCTCCAACCTTTATCACGTGTATGTAGAGCTCATAGTGAATGTTTATTAATGCTATAGATTCCGTTAGACAATTTAAAGGCACAGTCTTCAGATTACGTCCTTCCTTTCATGTTTCATATGAAAAAACGAACCAGACGAGAAATGCCTCCATCCGCAACTCACTACGATTGAATTTCATATCAACTTCTTTTAGAATAAATGCATTACAATTTATTAGCTTTACTTTTATCTTTTATGGGTTCACTGTTGTAGCAAGATGTATATGTTTATGTAGTCAACATAAAACTAAAAAGTGATAAAAATAAAATGTCTAACTTACATTCTTGAATTTTGATTTCTTGTTATTTTCGTCACATCTACGATTATGCATTTCAACTGACTATGTAATGTCTTGTTCACCTGCCCCACTAATGACAACCTCATTTCTACTCATCTTTTATTTATATTATTACTTTACTTCTTATTTGTTATTCTCTTCAGGATGAGTAGTTTTCTATTTGTTTTGATTATCATTATTGCTATCGATAAGTATTAGCACTTCTTTCAATTGTGTCATCATCAAGCTAGCTGGCATGAGACGATTATCTATAAAGCACTTGAAAGTATAAGAAAACTTTTATTTGACTATGCTACCTGATGATTTCCTACTGCTATTCAAATAGAAACTGCTACACACAACAGGTTCTTTGAACCTGACTTGAGTAACTTCCACAGTGCACTGTATAGCTGAAATGAACGCATCCCACAGTCCTTTTGTACAGGCTAAACGAACCATAAATATGGGATAGTTCTGGCACACAGTTACAGTAAATATACTGGCTAGAAACAGCAATATAAACGTTGACTTTATAGCTACAACAGAGCATATAGTAACTTCAGAATATTATCCTATGTTCATTAACTGATCGTTTTCTCTTAGTTGACATCCACAATTTGCAATGGTAAGCCGTTGATCTACAACTTCCTCTCTATCTATCCTCAAAGCAGCATGAGAGCGTTTACTTTTACTTCCCTAATGAATCTTGATTTAACAAGCAACACGGTAAAGGCGTAAAGTGTTTAATCAACATAATTAATTAACATTCAAATTCGTTTGGTCATCCCTTGTTAATTTTCAAAAGAAAGTTTATCCATTATATTGTCATTCATTACCATGAAAACTTAGAAAGGCTTTTGTCGTAAAGTAAACGCAATTTCGTGATGATGATATTATTATCATAACAATTTAAATAGGAAAGTATGATTCGTTTAAGTTAAGAGTTTTGCATAAGACAAGTCAAGATGGCAATTGCGAAATAGAAACGTTAATGAAACGTGCGGAAAGGAAAACCAAACGCTAGAAACTATATGAACTCCGTAAATTTCACTGGCTATCACTTCCCGATCGGTGATTTTCTTGTCTATAGAGGCATCACACTCTAGTCTATCGCTTTCCGTTCGATAGTGGTCATCCAATATAGGAAATCCTAGGTAACAGTCATGACGTATAGCATCCGCATCATCAATCCGTTCTTGTTTCGACTATATTCCAAATTCATCATAGGAAGTCCTAATTAGACCATTTCGTCACTATATTACCATCGAGCAACTGACGAAATCAAAGTGGGTGTCCACCGTCCATTACATTATGCACTTCCTTTAGCCTACAAAGGAAGCGTCTGTCTGCTCGCATTAATCACGAGATTTTAATGTAACTTTCAATGAGATGCTTCAGCTTTGTGTGTAATAAAAAAGTGAAAGAGAGCTTGTTGAGTGAGTGTACTATCTATGTTTAAAACGACTTAAAATAACTTTTTGATTCTTCAGCCTGGCGTTGTCCCATGTTACTTAAGGTCGGTCTACATTTTTTTTTCTCTAACATTCTCCCCTATAGAAATATTATATTTATGTTCTCCCCTGTTAGCTGTCACGTTATCATTCACTCTCTCTTCATCCATATATCATCCCTCACACGATCCATTTATCTTTTCTCCCTCTCGCCCTCTATCCATCAACATATTTTAGACTTATGAGTCACTGAAGTCACATGCATTTTATCGTCCTCATCACATACCAACACAAACGGATAACATAGTTTCTAAATATCCAGTACTAAATATATTTTCTCGTTTGTTTCAGAGGAGTATTTCCATGGAAGAACAACACTTCAAAGAACCACGATTCGCCATCAACAGTGGTGTCATGGCGTCTCTTCGGCAGTAAATCCAGTGGTAACCTGGCTGCAAAAACCATCAACTCCGAAGCGCAGAAGACTTTGACGCCAGCTTCTTCGGGAGCCAATACTCCTCATCATCACAAGAGACAAGGCAGTTCTGCGAGTGAGAAGCAGTTTGAAGATCTGGTGGCCAGCTCTATAGCTCTTATACAGCATGATAGGTGAGTTTGCTTTGTTAACATTAAATCATCTTCCAGTTAGTGTTCATGCTTAGGCATTTCTTGGTCCTTATAGTAGTGGAGAAAGTTCAAAAGTTCGAAAGTTCTGTTAGTAGTGGGAAAGCGTTAGCCATGAGAAAAACGTTGTTTTTTCTCCAAAATGTCAGCTTATGTTTTTCTCAGTAGGTACTGTTAGAACTGTCGCATGACGATCAGTTTGTCGTCTTGGCGGTATCCTCATGCGAAAATTATGTCTGTGCACTAAAATGAACCCGAACTTGACCAGTGATATTGAAATTGAAAACTGTCTTGTGAAAATATTGTTAAACCTTATAATAACAGTACGTTTGATTGCATTATGTTATGATGCTACTAACAAACGCAGAGAATACAGACGTTCATAAACCACGAATTCGCAAACATAAACACTTTCAGGTGACCTGGTAGTTCTGTTTGCTTTCCTTCACAAAGGTATCCCACGTCAGTTGATAACGTAGCCAACTCGTAAATGTTATTGTTTTGCCCCAATTACGCGGAAACTTGTTTGCGCAGCCGTAGTATCGTATTCGTGGTTATTATCAGGAATATTGCTTGAACATACATTGTGCATTAAGTCGAATATTATTTGATATTCTAGTTGAACTAAGCAAAGTCTTTTGTGACCTGAAACTAGAATTACAAACTTGTTTACAAAGAATCTTTCAATCATCTGTCAAGCTATGGAATTCAATTAGAGTATCAGGGTGTTATATTAATCATCTATAGTTCAAGAGGCACACATAGAATGGACTTATATACGTAGAGTCATCGACACGATGAACTCGAGCTTTCTTCGTAAAGTTCAAATTCCAATTTTTAAGTTCATCAACATCGTGTGCTACCTTATCAACTACCGGGTTACCGTCTCTTCACCTACTTCTTTTCGTGTCGAATAATTATTTAGTATAGTAATGTTCGACATGTCATTTACTTCATAAATAACAAAGTTTTCTTCAAACATTTCAACAGTCTTATGCGATTGTGCTCAAACTTACAGATCGTTGACCCTTCTCTTTTCTCCAAACACTACTAAGTCTCATAAATAAGTTACAAATTTACCAGCATACCAAAATAGCTGTTGGTGACATTTTTGAGGCCACCTAACCACAAGCTTTTCAAACTTATGCAAAAATAGACACACTGTTTTTCATCATATCTGTCTGTCTATCTATACTTTTAAGTTTTAGTTAAAAACGTTCAGTATGGTCCATTAATCAAGTCATCGACACGACAATCTGAAAAACTTTTTCAGTCAGTTCATTAACATCGTCTAAAAGTTCAGTAAGGTTCGCTTAATCAACTCATCGACATACAAAACTACATAATTATACTCTCTCCAATAAGTTCGTCTACTTCGTTCAACCTTTCCACTTTCCGATCGTGACAAAGACCACACAAATTGGTCCACCGATCCATCAGCACACTACAATGGCCGTCGGTACCCGGTGACATTTCCGAGGTCATATACAGGTGTTATCTGACCGACATTGCCTGTCCTAATAATCTGTTTTCACGTTTTCGCATCACGCTTCGACGAAACTGTTGGCTAATTAACATTTGGACTGAATTTCTGAAACAATCCCAGTTAGGCCTCGATTTTATATAGAAAGCTGTTTGGTAAATTCTTGAGAGAAGTTGGTGAAATTGATACTTCGAATTTGGAATTTAGAGGTGTCTTCGTCAGACTGTTTAATTACATTTAATATTATTAAACGCTAGGCTATTTTAGCTTTATAGTATAATTATAATTCTCTTTTGGGTAAGTAGCTAAATAATTATTTCACTGTTCAAGGTAGTTTCTCTGCGTGTAGACTATGCGTGTGTTCCTTTATTATCTACAACCCTTAATTCGTTGGTGTTGGTAAAGTTATACTTTCAGTGCCAAAAAAGAAAACCTTTTTCGAATGCTATCGTGATTGACGTGTACATCTAAATTAAAAATACCGTGTATATGTATGGGTGGGTCGAAATGCCTCAATAGTTTCGGTCATTGCTTCAACAACCTGACTTTGTTTTCCGTGCGTGTCAGGATATACTTATCCTTAAAATTATGCTGGTGTGGCTTCTAACACATTGAACCAAATACATACTGGAGTATCATTAGTCTTTTAGGTTAGTCTTTTACTACTGGGCCCAACTCATTTGACATATGTATAAAACTTGAGAATGGTTGAACGATTCCGATTTTATAATAGGTTTTTATGGGGAAAAAAATTGAAACAATTTGCCGCAAAATTTTCAAATTCGGGACGAATTGGATGTCGATTTTTCTATGGGATTTTTGTATGAACTTATTTGAACAGGACAACGTCTTGGGGTAAACTAGTAATACAATATTTTTACTCGAAAAGAAGACGAAGTCTTACTAAGCCATTCAAGTTTGGTCCTTGGGCGCACAAGTTGAATGAGCTTTTCTGATTTATTTTTATCAATAACCGCCTTTACGAGTCTTCACGCTACTTAAGTGCATCCGGCACACTGTAAGTTACCGTCCCTGCCAGCCCAGCTAATTTGCTAATGTTCCCACTTTGGCATGAGCTATTTTCTTATAGCTAGTTCCCATGCGTAAGTACCCACTATAAATAATTATTTTGTCTTGCATTTGCTGCTATTCGATCTTCTTTTGTTAGATATTGCGGGATATAATAATATCCTTATAAGCAATGTTCTCTGATATCATTTGTTTTGCTGCAATCGATCCATGCGGTGGGTTTTACCAAATGGAACACAAAATTCTAATATGACTAACTTGACTTGAGAAGTGAAGTAATTGTCGGTATAGGATTTTCCAGTTTCCTTGTTACCTAAAAAAAGTCTAAATTAAATTTGGAAGAGTAGCCAGTTTATATGTTATCCTAAATCTTAATGAACATGCACATAGAATTTAGTTCTCTATAGTATAGAGCATACAGCACTGAATTATTAACTAAAATTAGTTTAAATGTGCATATATAAACATTACTAAAGCATGGACAATCTACAAGGACTAAGCGCATTGGCACCAGTAATAATATTACTAGAGCTTGAAGGCTGAAACTGATAATACTGTTTCAATTTGCCCAATTAATGTCACGGGTGAATCCTTTTTGTTAATCGAATCAGCACGTGTAGATACTTTAATATTTTTAGTCCTTCCATCCTTTAATAATTACTCCAAAGCAACCGTAACATAACCAGCCGATAATGGTCCCATTAGTGAGACTCAAGCCATCATTATACCAGCCATTACTATTATCTCTTCTGTGCTCAAGCCTGCATTCTATATTCCTGTCTTGAGAGGGAGAGGGCCTCAATCCACCACGCGGACTGAATGCGGATTAGGGTAGGATGTCAAGTCTTTGATTTTTATTCAGTTCCTGTTACCTGTTTTCTCAGGGGGCTAAGGCTAAGGGCTAAGCTAAGGGGTGATGTATGCTAGACCGTCACGAGCGCAAGTCGCGTCCGTGTTTGCTCAATTTCTAAGGACCAAAACTCGAACGGGACCCGGACGCTGCACGGAGTAGCATGAACTGCTCTGCATCTCCCGCACTTCGTACATGACACGGCTCTCGCCCGGCACGGTCTGGCATAAATCATCCTTAACTAGTAGCGAATCTATGTACATGGTGCTTAACGCATTGCCACTTGTAACAAGATTAGGTACTCAGTTGAAGGCTACCAGTCTAGTACTCTGCACTGATAAGACTCTTTCAATGTGCCCAACATTGATGTCACGCGTAACGAGAAGCCATTGTTTATAAATCGTGTTAGCACGTGTAAGCAGAGCTTGTTTTGTTTCATATCCAATATAAATGATATGTGGTTTCATATAGTATTACGTTTAATAAGCATGAGAAAATATAGCTAGTTTTTTTCACGGTCAACTTCAGAGTTCAGATTGGTCTATGAAAATGCATTTGTATGATATGGCCAATAGGGATGATGGCTAAAAATTTTTTTTAGACCGTCTTTGAGATTATTAAATAATATTGGACACGTATTTTTTCTTTTTTTACGTAATCTAAAGATTACGGCGATACATTGAGGTAAAATGTGCCATGACGTCACCGAGTATGTAGATTTTATACGTACTAGTGACGTATCGACCCCCACTCCCCAACTTAAAATGCGTTTTATCTAAGTAATTTTGTATTAATATGATAAAGCAAAAAATACGTGTCTAATATTTTTTTATTATCTGACTGACGGACTAATTAGAATTTAATTTTTTTAACCCAGGCATCATCCCTATTTAATGAAATACAGTTGATAAAGCGTATTTGGAAGAATTTGTTGTGCACGTGTTAAGTTAGGATTAGGATTTAAAGGAATACAAGAAGCTCTTGGTGAGAACAAGGATGACAAAATATCTATTATTAACTTTGTTGAGTAAGAAAAAAAGTATCTTCGACAGAGCGGAGTACTACACGCATTTGCACATACATTAATCAGCTAATAGCCTCCCAACCCAATCCAAAAACAATCGATATCTAAAATTAGAATAATCGATACCAAACAGAATAATAAATTGCGGTACATCCGAAGTATTTATGGCTTATCCGTATACAGGGACATACGGATAAACCATAAATAAATCAATATTTAATCGCCATATAGGAACAGACATTCCATGCAAGCCGTGCGTATGAAAAAACACCATACATATGCATTGCGAACAACAGGTGTTATTAAGACCTTCGTCATAAAGAACCGAGGGAAATACCTAAGTATCTTATAATCAGTGATCGGAGTAGGTAGATTGATTTTTAGTACTTGTATCATAAATGCACACAGAAAGAATAACATGGATAAGCCATTTTTCCGGAAAGTAATTCCGGTATTTCCGGATTCAATTAAATATTGTTAATGTTGGTAGTGATATTATTACTACCTAACCGGTTATTGTACCACCCATGATCCTTTGTTCTGATTGGTCGTTGGGTTTTGTCAAATCGTGACAAAAAAAAAAATAGGAAGAATAATAAAGAATAAAATTGCTCATTTTATTACAATTCCTACCTTTTTTTTGAGGATGGCAAATCATCAAATGACTCCTTCCACTCTGGCAGAATACAATTCCTACATAAGTTCCGGTTTTTTTTAAATAACCCACCAATTCCGGAGGAATGTCCATAGTAATATATACGTTTCGGATCAATGACCCCAGTTCAATCTACCTACTCCGATCACTGCTTATAATGGTGCAAGCTGTATGCTCGATGGGATTTGACATCGGCAAGAATGACGACCTTCCACACAAAATTTCAACCCCTATACATATAAGCCTTTTTTCAAAAATCCTTCATTTAAATGCTCACCTTTGTAAGGAAAATTTCATGCTTTTGACCTAGCTGTTTAGGCCGTGCTATGTCTGTCATTGAGAGTGAATGAATGAATTTAAGTATTTAATTAAAATAGTAGATAGGTTCCAGTTCAGTTCAGTATTTGCACTCGGATGCTTCTACTACAAGATTTAAAGAATATGGTATTTGTGTGGATAATGTAACATTCTTCAATGATTGTATGGAGTGTTTGGGAGAGACAGCATCCTTTATGGTTTGAGGTATTAATAACATACACACTGTTGTATGTATCGGTTAAAATATTGTGATTATGGAAAAAAACTCACACGATTGTTCGTCTCGACCATCTTGTTCTATAAAGATGCGAATGATATTATTGGACTGTATTTCAATTCATCCATTTGTCTTATGAAACCGTATTCGCGATTAGATTTTCTTGCGCTATCGATTTTTTTTCTATTGAAAATGACACCATTTTCTTAGACCTCTTTGGCAATCAGAAAGAACTTTGTAAACTTTGTTTTAAACAGTCTGCGAGAACTTTTTATGTGTAATTTGAATACAGAATGAATTTTTTTTATATGATCTACTTAAAAAATAAATGTGTGCTTTTTAAAGTGCGTGATCACGATCAGTGATCCTCCCTTTAAGGTTTCCGTAGACTGGCGCGACATGACACTGATAGAACAATTTCCGTGAAGTTCTCATAGAAATTGTTCCACCATTAACATGTCGTGCCTGTCTGCGGGAGCGGGGGTTTATGTCAAGTGGCTTGACATTATCCCCACGACCTTATTACGTGTCCGTGCTTACGAATTTAAATTGCCAAATTAATATTCGCTATACAACGCGAAAATTACCGGATTCACGCAACATCGTTGGCACTTGTGCTAAATTTTAGTAATGTCCGGGAAAATTGGAGCGTTAGCTCCTAATAAATTAGCCATAAACAACATTAAATTTCAAATTCAAATTTCAAAAGTCATTTATTCAAACTAGGCTGAGAATCAGCACTTTTCGAACGTCAAAATTACATAAGACAGTCCCCCAAAACGCCCACCCTTCACCACTTCCTAGTGCATTAACTGGGAAGAAGAAGTGGCGCAACAAACTCCCCAGCAGCACAGCTGTCTGTTCAGTTAGAAGAACAAAAAAATAAGATTCTATATAATAGTATTCAAAATAATTTAGATAATTTAGATTACGCAACACAAAACATAATTTAAATTATTAGCCATATGTTAGCTAGCACACGCCAATATACCACACAACATCATCGAGAACTATACTCAGGCAGAAATAAAAACTAAACGTAAACAGAACTTATCTAAATAAAAGCCTCCAGGCATAAAGGGCGTGCCCGCTTACATATAGTTGTAACAGGAAGTTATAAATGATAAACTAGGACCATCGAGATAAAATAAATAAAACAAACAGTTAATTACTAATAACAATAACTAATATGATCAATTGTCGAGGTCACTAGCTAACCACATATTGCAATACAACTCATTAGAAAGAACATTGTAATGAGTAGATTATGTCAACAATAAATTGAAATAAAATTAAAAATAGCTTGACTTATAAAGTCAAATAAAAAAATTAAAAAAATACAATTATATAAACTCATATAACTTGTCAGTAGGTAATCTGGAGAAAGAACATAAACATTGTCTTGAGTTAATCACAGCGACCAACTATTCTTATCATTTAAGTAGTCGTTTATAGAATAGTATGCATTTGAACAAAGCTTGGATTTTACTTTCGTTTTAAACGCATCAAAAGGCAAATCTAGCAAAGAAGAGGGTAGCTTGTTATAAAAGGTTATACCAAGCCCAACAAATGAGTTATGAACCTTATGAAGCCGGTGAAAGGGAGCTCGTAGTTTGTCCTTATTTCTAGTGTTAACATTGTGAAAATCACTGTTTTTAGTGTATAAGTGTATATTTTGCCTAATATATAAGATGTTGGCGAAGATGAATTGGGACGCCACCGTGAGGATACCAATATCTTTGAAAAAATCTCTCAGAGAAACTCTGGCACCTAGCTGGTAAATAGCTCGAACAGCTCGTTTTTGAAGGACAAATATATTTTGAATATCAGCAGCTTTGCCCCACAGCAGAAGACCGTAGGACATAACGCTATGAAAATAACTAAAATAGACTAACCGAGCTGTATCGACGTCAGTGTATTGTCTTACTTTCCTGACGGCGTAGGCGGCCGAACTGAGCCTTCCCGCTAGGCTCGATATATGTGGGCCCCACTGAAGTTTGGCATCTACTGTTATGCCCAGAAAAACTGCCGAGTTTACAGACTCAAGCACCTCTTTATCTAAGACGATGTTGGGTCCTAGATTTCTAATATTTGGTAGGGCGAACTTTACACATTTCGTTTTCTTGGCATTGAGAACTAGGTTATTTGTCGTAAACCAATCCGTAACCATTGAGAGAGCACTGTTTACATCGTCAAAATCTTGTCTATTCCTGTCTACTTTAAAAATAAGAGAGGTATCATCTGCAAACAGTACAACTTCACAGATACCCTTTACCCTACATTATTTATTGCCTTCCTTCCCCTATGGGTACGAGAGAGAATAGATCGGACAATGGCCACGTCCTCGACGTTAATTTAGCTTCACTTTATAAGTCAATATTAGTAGACACTATGTTGATAATTTCAATGTTTAGTTTTACCATGACTGACATGAAAGCTTATACCGTAGACTCGGTATCTAATTTCATTCCATGTTTACAGCCAACAATAAAATCCCCAACACGAGTTTACCCGACATTATTATGGGAAAATTGCAGTAAACAGTTATAGGAGTCGTGCCTGAAGGTGGCTGATTTACTTTTTCAAACTACAACAGAGGCACAGAAGCGGAAATACCAGCCTAATGACAGAGCTGCCCTCCGCAATTTGCTCGTTCGTGACCGCTGTAGGGCTCAGTGTAATAGCGAACTTTATTTAATCTGTGCCACTCATCTCGCTCCGGTTCACGTTGCCCGGAATATTTTCGAGAGCTCTCCAAATATTCGCAGAGCAATTTTTATATTTTCAATATTCCGCTACTACTATCGGAATTTTCGTTCAGGTTTGGTTTACAACGAATTGCAATTTGTAATACCTACATGGGAATTTATTTACGTATTGGCGTGTGACTGCGCAATCTTGAGTAAAGACCTCACTAGCGTGCAATTTTCAATTATGATGCTAATTTAGCGAATTGCTCGTTGCTGTCCAAACAATGTCGTCGGATTACTAACCTAAATGCCTGCTTAGTTTAGCGCTTCTTTAGCCTGCCGAGAAACCAATTTCGCATCGGTGTCTTCATTATTTTGTGTTGCCAAAGTTCATGCTAAATATTCAAAGCTAAATCCATAATGATTGATGAAAACAGATTCAATAAATCTGTTTTCATCAATCATTATGGATTTAGCGTACTTATGTAAATTTTCCACGTTTTATTCTATGCGTGCGTTGCGCTTACTCTTAAAATTTTAAATGCATGCATAATGAATAGGGTTTATGGTTTTTCGAAGTATTTCATTTCTCGGGTCTCGAGAATTCTCGAACTCGATTTCTCGGGAGTACCCGGGAAACCGAGAATTTATCATTTCTGTTTAAATAACATGAACAATCAACAAAATCTCTTGTCAATAACAAAACATTACAATATTTTCTTATTTTCATAGAATATAATCAAAATCAACTTTTTTATAAACTTAAACTAGTTTCGTCTCTCTGATAAACTCTGATTAAATACGAAAATAAACAAATGGAAAAAAACATACTAAAACGGAACTCAAATCGATTATTCATAACAATGTGAATAATCACAGCACTATTTTTGGCAATTGTGTGTAGTTATCACTTAAAATTTCGTTTTTTTTTTTTGTTGGTGCTGACACTTTAAAACTGAACTAACTGGTAGACGCTTCTGATGTGTCAATTCGTGTGGAATCCTAGGATTTTATATAAATTTTGTGCACGTGAGCTAAATGCCTAAGAACAATGCGTACACTGTCCAGTCCTAACAAGTCGTTTGACGGTAGTATCGACAAACGATTCCGAAATTCCGAATTCTGAAATTCTCGGATAAACCCGAATAATGAAGCATATATACAGTCATTCGTGCATTATAAAAGGTGCAGAACTGCAGACGCTTTTAACGACATGCGTTATAATGAATTAAACATTTATTCGCAATTCGCTTTCTTAATTCAATGTGAACATTTGAATAAATCATCTCGTATCTTTTGGATTGAATTTATCGGCAGCACATGTTGTAATTACGCGTAAAAAAATTGGGAATACAAGGAGCGTGAAACACGCAAGTTTGCAAACTTTTTAGGTTTAATTTTAATTGCCATTGTTTTTACTGATTAATGAACGAAGATTAGCGTGACCGTTGTTTAAAGGTAAACATCAATTTGGCTCGAAAATTTGAATTGCGTATCCGCAAGATTTCGATGGGTCGTGTTAGACCTGTAAGATGTTAATGACTTCGGCATTTTGGCATGTAGCTGTGAGAAATTAGGCATGTTCAATTTAAGTTTCGAAATGTGCATTTGGACCTTTAACTTTTATGGGACTTATACTTTTAAGACGAAAAGTATTTTTTTTTATAGTTTAGAAAAAAATCGAAACCAAAGCATTTATTTAATTAAACTATTGACAGGATTTGAATTATCAAAGAGTCGGTGAGTCAGAAAGATGCCCATTCCAAAGCGTAATAGATTTCTATGGAGAAGAACGGACAAGAAAATCCATGAACACTCCTATTAACGTTCATTCTAAAAGCTGGCAACATCGCAAATAGCTGTCAAATATTTACCTGTTTTGATTAATTTGGCAATATTACTTTAAGGAAATATCGCTAACTAATCTCGCGACAATCTAAGAAGTCCGATTTGACACCTATCAAAATAATTTGTGTAGTGATGGGAAAAAAAATCGGTTGCTATAAAAACCGATTCTCGAGACATATCGATTTATCATGCTTAGAGTTTGTAATCGACAATTTTTGTCGCCGTTGGTTATTTTATTAATTTCTCTAAAAATTATATTCTTTGTAGTATTATGTTCTAACTTTCCATCATAATTTTCCGAATGTCGGTTTTTTTTTATCTACACCCCATATTTATAGAATTGGTTTTAAAGACTGCCATCATATAAGTTTGCAGATTTAAGGGACACAAGTAATTTACTCACGGGGGGTATCATAAAGTATCGATTTTTCAGAATATTGATTTTATTCGATCAAAAAACGTTTAAAAACGGTCACAGAACTACGGCAACGAATCCAATGACATGTCATTGTAATAACGTCCTGTCGGAATATTATTCAACGATTAATTCGTTTTTTTAAGTGCTCTTTTCCAATAAAAAGTGAAACTTGGTGCTTACGAATGATACTCATTTTTGTACTATGGATAACATAGCATAATTCTATTCTATAACATCATTAGGATTATGAATTTGATTTTTCGATTTCTTACGTAGACGTTCATACAAAGTTATCGCGGTATGTATAATGAGAAACGTCAAATCGGACTTCTTAGAATGTCGCGAGATTAGTGAACTAGAATATTAATAATGAATTGCAATTATAACACTGATTTTGATGTTGTAATCGTATTAGGTGTAAAAAAGGCATTTGAAAAGTTTCCAAATACTATTTTATATCTAAAACTAAATATTCGGTGTTACGATATTAATTATTGCATTTCATAATCAATATTTTAGTTCACGAGTTAGCCTTATTTCATATTTCCTTATAGTAATATTGCCAAATTAATCAAAACAGCGAAATACTTCACATCTATTTGCAACGTTGTCCACTTTCAGATCGAAATATTGATCTTCTTTGGCAGAGATAGTCAACGTGTGAATCTGCTGCGATGCATATTTCAAAATTTTCAACTCATATTCAATTATTGTTATCTTTAGTACTTATCATTGATAGTAATAGTGGCAGTATAATAAAAACTCATGACTGAATCGAGCGATGAATGTTTGGTTTCAACTGACATTTTCCAAAGCAACAGTAATTTTGAGGAAAGGGCAAGGCTGAAGAATATTGTTAGGAATGGAAGTTGCTTTGTCTATAACAAGAAAAGGGTAAATGTCTATGATATTCTTAGCAGATTTTACGTAGGTTTTGTGACATTTGGAAAATAGGTGCAGAGATTTGGTCTTTTGGGACGCATTCCCGATGTTCTGCATCTTAACAACATCTTTGCAACTTAAAACTAGCTTTCTTTCCTTTCATTAAAATAAGTTTTTAATTCTGAGACCAAATAAAATCGAATTTTTGGTCTTCAGCTACATCAAATTCTCAATAGGGATGTTGACTTGGAAAAAAAAAAAACGAGAGTTAGTCCGTCAGGCAGATAATAAAAAAATATTACACACGTATTTTTTGCTTTGTCATATTAATAAAAAACGATTTAGATAAAACGCATTACATTTTAGATTCTAGCTCAGTGTATTGCCGTAATCTTTTGATTACGTAAAAAAATAAAAAATAAGTGTCAAATATGTTTTAATAATAATCTATCCGACGAACATAAAACATTTGCTGACATCCCTTCTTCTGTGCCTTTCGTTGATTAAATATTTCGATAAAAGTAGTATTTGTACGGCAGGTGTATTCAAACACATGCATAACACGTACAGTTTCTCAGAAACTGAATCCAGATACTTACATTATAAATTATAAGCCAACAATGTAACTTGCCCGTTCTAGATCCACAAGCGTGCACTTTTGATGCGTTGCTATTATGTATCGCACGCAAGCCCTGCACGTATACCATTTGAATATTCAATCACTTTATATATTACTTATAACATCACGATGAAGCGATCCTTTGTGTTATCTAATTGCGTATAATGCTGCATAATTATTTAAGTGTAATTGTTTAGATAATAATTGTAAATGATTGCAAACAACCGGATTTTTCATCAATTATGTGCAACTAATTTCGTTATTCCGAAGATATTATTGATTTTTCATGTGGTTTTATGGTAATCTTAAGATGAGTTCATCGCAGCCTTGTTGCAGTGCATACTAATTGCTAACAAACAATGTATTCTTGCCACAAGATTGTAAACTGGTATAACTTTGAATTAGAATTGGACTGCGTAACTGTAATATTAGATCCTGATATGAAGCGATTAGGTCTAATTTCTTATCTACTTATCCAATTATACGCAATGGATTTATGATCCTAACATTATTGATTAACTAGGTGTGTTCCTTTTGATACCTCATGACTCTAGGGTATTAATCAACTGGCTTAAATATTTTTTATTTTTTTTTCTATCTTTAACATAACACTAGACTCTCGATGTGTGTATCTAAGTTTCGTTGATAAGTACAATTAAATAATTTTCATTCAAACCAATCATTCATATTTAAAGCTTAGAAAGTGCGACGTTGTAATTTTTTTGTTATGTACTGTCTGTTAAATGCGACGTTGTCTATAGTCTGAATTAAGTAAATGTTTTTTTTTTATATATTTCACTTATGGGTGTTTTACAATACATAAATAATCGTGACTTTGTAAAATTATTTTGAAAAAAAAGTGAAAAATAATATTCATATGACTGTTGGTTCTTTGACATGAGCTCATTCTTCTTCTTTTCGTTTGGTTAGTAACTAACCTGGTGTCAAAGTTTTAAAGGCTTCACATGCTGTCGAGAAATATTTCTCAGGTAGGTTTACTCACGATGTTTTTCCATTGTTGTTGTTTGATGTTGTCTCATTAATACCCTAGAGTTTTGGGATAGCAAAAGGAACACCTTGTGTATAGGTTTCTGTAAATTTCTTTGGAGCAAAAATAAATATGGTCAAAATTAAAAAGAAAGAATTTGCATTACTAAACCCATTCCATCTCCTTTCAGACCATCAAATCTACCCCAAAAATGCACCGAAGAGGCGCTCCGCCACAAAGCCGAGCACGCACGCATGGTGGAAGCAGCGAGGCGGCGAGTCGAACGCGAGGCAGCTGCAAGACACGCAAGAATGCAAGAGTCGCTGCGATTGGAGGAGAGACTGGCAAGGCACGCGAAAGAGTGGACGCAGAATATACTCCCGGATTGGAATACCACGTGAGTACTATTGTAGTTTCTAAAGTTAGTTGAGTTGAGCTCCTTATGTTCTGAGTTGAGCTCCACGATAACTGAGAAATGCTTGCACTGACAGGACGGGTCCACTCAAATATGTGTGTTTCTTTTCTCAAAAGACCATTTCAGACACTAATCTACATGGTCCTCACATGGCCTGACCAAGATTATGTCTGGAGTTTAAAGAGACTTTGACCTCTGAGTTTGTTTCGGCCTATCTTCTCAGAGTAGTCAAATAGGAAACGCCAAACTCATCTAGCATTTTTTTTTTTTAATATGCCTTGTAAAAGTGATTCCAACAACCTATTTAAAGAATAAGCAATTTCATTTCATTTCACTAACCGTCGCTTACTAGCTAATATGCCATAACCAACCTATTATCTTCCCACTGTTGGGACACAGGCCTCCTCTATGTGAGAGGGAGTGGGCCGTAATCCACCACGCGGGCCCAGTGTGGGTTTGTGTATAAAAATACTAATAAATTTTTATTACCGAAATGTCGCAAAGTTAATCGCAAGATACCTATTCATGTCAATAATTATAAAATAATTTTAAACGTTTAATCATGTCCTTATCACAGTTATCACACTTGGTAGGTAAAACTATTGGAATTCAAACATATTCAGGCTAAACGCATTGTTACAAATGATACCAAGTTTTTACATTGTTAACAATACCGATCTTATGATGTTTGAATTACACGTATGACTTGTCTCATAGATTGAGAAACTATTTTTATGTTAGACTAGCAGCTTCCCACGCCTTCCCACGCGTAGACCCTAACCTCCTGACTCCTCTTTTTCTAAAATAAAGTTACTCCTTATAACATCAGCTATCTGCCAGTGAAAGTCCCGTCTAAATCGGTCCAGCTGTTTCGGAGATTAGCCGGAATAAACAGACAGAAAAAAAATTAAAATAGAGATTTTTTGCTATAAGTACTGTATACAGGGTTATTGGTAAAACACCAACAACCTTTTAAGGGGTCATTGAACTCGTAATTATGAACAACTTTTACTATGGGACCAAACCTGAAATCACGAATAAAAAATCAGCTGTTCCCTATATTTATGTTCGCATAACTCGTCAAAATGTAGGGAACAGCTGATCATTTTTTCGTGATTTCAAGTTTGGTCCCATAGTAAAAGTGGTTCATAATGAGGAATACAATGACCCCTTAAAAGGTTATTGGTGTTTTACCAATAACCCTGTATACTTTCATATGCATTCAGTAAAAATGTGTTATTTTGACATTACAAACAGACACATTTTATTTATTTGTATAGAAATACAGAAATATAAATGTTGAATGGTAACATGGGCTCTGCACACAATCGTATTCAGTTTTTTAAAGTGTATAAAAACAAAATGAATTTTATTGTGTGCAGAACCCATGTTAGCAAACATGGGTTCTGCACACAAAAGCATTAAGTTTGTTTTTTTACACTCTTTTTCAATTTAGGCCCAAAAACTAAAGTCAATAGCAGGTAGCAGCAATTGTTACTGTGATTGACATTATTACTCAAATTACCATTTAAAAGGTAATGTGTGCCGTGAGGTACACTCCCCTGCTAATTTCTTGCGTCACATTTTATTTGATTTTTATTTTAACTGTTTTTTTTATCTGCTGTATAAATTGTGTGTTTTTTAGTATGTGTTAAATAAATGTATTTTCTTTCTTATAATTAAGTAAACCTAAATATTTCGGTTTAATTTAATTGGATACAACAATGATGATTATCATGAATTAATATCACATCAAATCATTCCCCATAAATATTTATAACACTCGAATTAACTATAAATAAATTAAAACAGGAAAATCAAACTTAATCAAACGAATTCTATTTACAGGAAGAATTCAAAACGCACGCAAGAACTTTGGTGGAGCGGGCTCCCCCCAGCGGTACGCGGCAAAGTGTGGCAGCTGGCCATCGAAAACAAACTCAAAATCACCCACGACATGTACGAAGATTACGTCGCGAGGGCGAAGCAAAGGCTCCACGAAGCACAACTCCGAAGAAAACGGTTAAAAATCAACAGAAAAGAGAATACATGTAGCTGTCAGAAAGAAAATAAGGAAAAAGTTGTTGAACAAAACGAAAAACTCGCCAAACTAGACGATATTCTCGCTAAAACTGATGAAAGAATCAAAACTGATGAAGAGAAAACTCGTTTAGGTATTCCTAGAAACTTCAGCGAGCAGAACCTAAAGTCGCAAGCCACAGATGCAGGGCCTAAGAAGTGTTGCTCCAAATCCAACCCTAATCTACTAGACTATAGTGACGAATGTTCCATGGAGTTGATTCAGTTGGATATTGCGAGGACATTTCCTCATCTATGTATCTTCCAGCCTGGAGGACCGTACTTTGATGTGTTACATGAGCTGTTGGCGGCGTATGTGTGCTATAGGCCGGATATTGGATATGTACAGGTATGTTTGTTCTTTAGTCTAGTGATCCATATTCTTTAACACAAGTGCTAAGAATGGGATTATTATTGCGTAAGACACGGTCAATCACAATCTGTTTCATTATGACAGTTCTACAACATTAATTGCGTTATTTACGTTGTTGGAACAATTGAAGCAATGGATTAGCAATATACTTCAAAATGATTCAAATTATGATTGATCGCGTGTTGAGCTATTAGGGTGCTGTTATTGCGTTTCTCATTTAGAAAATTCTCAGTAGCAGGTCAGAGTCTGAATTTGTGCCAATAATCAGGCTATTAGGCCCACGGATGGACTCAAACCTCTTCTCTGTCAGAGGGATTTGCGCCCGATTTAATTTCGTTTTATAAAGTCGTATTTTGGAGTGGTGCTTAATTTCAATGACGACTTGTTTTCTTTGTACATACCTGAATAATATACTTGAATAATACCGTGACGGCATCTAATATACATCGCCACATGCTACTATTTCGTAGATTGCGATTTCGTAGATGCGTAGATTTCGCATCAAAGACCTGACGTCACACAAATCCTGCATCGCGGAGTTTACCGCGATCAGCATAAATATATACCTTTTCGACCAGTATAGAGAGATGAGGAACAGGGTATAACGTTCACTCATCCTTCATAGAAAAGGGAGAATCCTCCGACCAGACGGGTGTCGTGTCTGGTGGGCCAACTGCCCGACGATTGGTGTCGGGAAGTTATACATATGCTGATCGCACGGTTGCGCGATGCAGGATTTTTGTGACGTCAGGTCTTTGATGCTTAGTTCGCATGTGGCGTTGTAGATGCCGCCACAATACCACGCGTAAGCTGATGTTTCTAGTAGATTACCCATTTCATTTGCAAGGTTAATCATGCATATTACTTTTTGCTTTTTTACCCTATTAAACAGTGAATTTCGTGGTCACAAACGGAAAAAATATAAAAGTAATGCAATTTCCTTGTAGGTACCTCATCAAGTTAATCACGAGTCCACGAAGTGTAAACCACATTGCCACGATATTCAAAGTGATCGTGATAAGACCGTTTACCTACTTATTATTTTAACTAAATGTTTGTAAGAGTTACTTGTTTAAAGAGTGCTTCACGATTCTGTAGATTTCGTTAATCTCAAATGTCAATTAACACTTTACTCTTTTTAATCTTATATATTGAGCAAAATATTGCCTCGGAAAGCACGTTAAAACGTTGTTCCCGGCTGGCATTCGTGGATCTTTGACAGTCGTTACGGGTCGTCAGAAGCCCGAAAGTTTGACAACCAGTCTTACCAAGGGGTATTGTGTTACCCAGTAACTGGGTTGTGGAAATCAGATAGGTAGTCGCATGTAAAATACTGGTACTCAGCTGCATCCGGTTAGACTGTAAGCCGACCCCAACATAGTTGGGAAAGTATAGGCAGATTGGATTCAGAAAAATATTAAATTTAAATCGGAACAAAAGTATAGTTTAAAGATTCTATCTTCTCTATAGTTTTAAAACTTCTTATATTGATTGCTGAAAAGTATCTTATCGACACATTTTGAAGCTACATTTTGATGATGTGAAAACGTGACAGTGTTAATGGTTTTTTTTCCTGACCGTACAGTACGACCCAACTTAGATGTAGCATCGGCAAAATTCGTTAAACCGATCACCATCCGAACTGAGTGCGTCTTCAAAATCACCAATCTTTATTACTGCTTCAGGTGATAATGATCTTTACGCAAACGCAATAACTTGTGAAGTCATATAACCAAATACATTCGTAAAATTGAAATGAATGAATATACATTTTCAAATTTCTACTACATCTAAGTTGTATCATATTGTACTAAGCTAGCCTTTGCTTCATAGTTAATAGTAGGCAGCAACACCGGATGCCTAGTGACCTGCAGCTACATATCTGATGTTAATATTTTTGAGAAAAATATTATATGTATATCGTTCCTATTTCCTTATCTTCGACTGTTGTGTTTATTGCACGCTTAGCATGACCACAATAGAAACGGGTGTTGTCGACGGAAGAATAGACAAAATGACAGATTAACAATCACAATCTGTCATTTTGTCTATTCTTCCGTCGACAAAACCCGTTTCTCATCAACACCGTATGCCCAAACTGACCTGCAGCTACATATCAGCATCTTTTCTATTAAATAACCTAATATTACTTCTCTCACCTACTGATCTGAGGTTAATATTTTTGAGAAAAATATTATATGTATATCGTTCCTATTTCCTTATTTTTGCCTGTTGTTTTTACTGCACGCTTAACATGACCACGATAGAAACGGGTTTTGTCGACGGAAGAATAGACAAAATGACAGATAAACAACCATAATCTGTCACTTTGTCTATTCTTCCGTCGACAAAACCTGTAGAAAACCCGTTTCTATGGTTGTCATGCTGCGCGTGCAGTTTGGGCTTAGTTTATACACAAAAATAATCAGCCGTCCCATACATTTGGATCTAGAAGGAATTCAAGTTTTGTATGGGACAGTTGTTTTTTTTCGCGATGTACCATGGATAATGTTATTCAGTTTAATGGTCAGTATCACCCACTTAAATACAGTATGTTAATTAACGAAAGGCGTTTCCTCAACCCGTGTCAATACATGAAAAAAAAAACATTTAAAAACTAAAAATTAAAGAAAAAAATTCAACGTTATACCTTTCTGATTCATGATATATTTTTGCCAATAGATTCTTTTTAAACTCAACCCCATACATAACGTCCATTAGAACGGTATCTAGCGTGCCCCACACGTCCCGCATGCAGCTATTCGCTGGTAATCGTTACGTGATAACAATGCACGCGTCATACGATGAGCATGTAGCGGGACTTGTAATTATACTGTTGTGATTGGACCTTTGTTTGGCCCTGATCGCGAAATGGGTTGTGGAAGGCAAAAATAGTAGTTGATCAACTGGTTACTTTTATCATCATTTCAGCCGAAAGACGTCCACTGCTGGACTTAGGCCTCCCCCAAATGGGGGGTTTGTCATAATCGCCACGCTTGTCAGGCGGGTTGGCGATCGCAGTATGGTGTTAAAATACATAAAGAACACTGCTGCCCTAGTGGGTCCTTTAGTCGCCTTTTACGACACCCACGGAGGGAAATGGGATTGTACTATTCTTTACGTCCGGCACTACACGGTGATTACATTAGTATAAATACTGTTCAGCTTCATAGGGCTTCGCTCGCGTGATATTTTTATAATTTTTTTTCCTTTCTTTTGACCTCTAATATTTTCCCGAAATAGAATATTGTTAGGTACTGTTTATTAATACTAAAACATATCTTTTCAGGGCATGTCATTCATAGCCGCAGTGCTGATCCTTAACATGGAGGCGCCTCAAGCGTTCGTCTGTTTCGCCAACATGCTGGATGGACCTGTGTTGAGGGCTGCGTTCACTAGGGATGGAGCTACAATGCAGGTGTGTTACATGGTCATGGCTTATGGGTTGTATAGAAAACCATCGTCGCTAGTTTAGATTTTTTGATAAATTACGTGCTAGATTTGTATTATTGTTTGTTAGATTTATATGAGGACACATTATTGGTCAATCCTTGTTTAATTGATCTAAAGTTAAGTGTTACTAGTGGTTTACTTAGAAAAAAATACATGAGATACTCAATGATATTCAAAGAAAAGTTTTCAAATTATGTTGGAGTTAATACATTTTTGGAATATTTACTTTTGGCTTAAAGACTTTTATAGTCGTGATGGCCCAGTGGTTAACTCCTCGCCTCTCATGCACGAGGTTTTGGTCAGTTTATAGTTCGAGTCTATCTTCGTCATTATTGACATCGGTGAAGGAAAACACCGTGAGGAAACTAAAAGTCTGAAATCCCGTCTTGAGCAAGCGTGGTGATCCATGCTCGTGCCTTCTCTGTATGAGAAGTGGCATTTGCCCAGCAGTGGGACGGTAACAGGCTGGTATTAAAGACTTTTAAATTGGAATGATAGCTCAAAACGCGATTGATTGTTTATTTCTTAAAATGCTTCTGATGCAAGCAACAGATCAGCTATTCACGTAAGCCCTCCCCCAGCGGCTGTGGCGCGCCTACAGCGCCGTGCTGCGGCCGCGCCTGCCGCGCCTGGCGCCGGCGCTGGCGCCCGAGCTGTACCTGCTGGAGTGGCTGTACACGGCCTTCGCCAAGGCCATGCCGCTGGACGCGGCCTGTCGCGTGTGGGACGTGTTCCTGCGGGACGGGGACACCTTCCTGTTCAACACGGCTCTGGGTACGCGAGGTGCCATTATATTTTCAAAATAAGTCGATGAAAATGTTAACAAATGTGCCAAAATGGTGATTGCTGGACTCAAGACTTCTTTGCAATTACAAACACCACTGGTTTCGGACAGCCTCGTCTACAAGGCACAGCTTACTAAGCGGTCAAAAATATGTATTAATTGCCTAGCCTTTTCCAAACTATGCCTGAGAGTAAAATGTTTATTGTTATAAAAAATCTGTCAACCAAAAATCAGTCTTAATAATGTGAACTGACAATAACCTAAATTCGATGGATTTTTGAAAGTAATACAGTTGGCGTCACATAGTAGTCAATGTAACTTAAAAATTAGTAGCGTGCATACGCAACCTAACTTCAGAACGGCAAAGTTATTTGACACAACCTACACTACTCTCCAAAATTATGATGAATTAATATTTATTTCAAAGATGATAATGATGATGCAAAAAAAGTGAAAAAAAACACTGGTAAAATAGACAAGCTACACGCTTATGAAATTATTTTCTATCCTTCAAAACGATCATTATACAAACAAATACCCTATTATAGCTAACGCTTACCTAGATGGTCCCTACCGTAAGGGAATCATATTTCTCTGAACTACTATTAATTGGGGCTCATTATATGAACTATATCATCATTAATTAAATAATCTCTTTCTCCTTTCAGGCGTCCTCCACCTCTACCAAGAGGAACTAAAAGACATGGACTTCATCGCCGCAGCCCAATTCCTAACAAAACTCCCCGAAGACCTGGACACCGAGGCTCTATTCAAGAGCATTTCCACCGTCTCCCTAACCCTCGACGGTATGTCCTTTGAAGAACTGGCTTCTTGCTGCGAGGTGGACACAACCCTGGATGATGACGTCACGGTCAGGTTATGATATAAAAGAACTTTTAATTTTGATAGTTTCTGGGACATTGTTGATGCTTTGTCGTTTAGAGTTCGGTTATAGTGAAGTTTGGGTTTTGAGTGGAGGAAACTGAGGAAGAAAGTAGGGTTAAAATCACCATCGCTGTAGTCGCTAAATGTTAACTTTTGTGGCAGTCGCGGTCATAAAATGTTAGAGCGAGACGACATGCGACGTATAGACTTTTCGTAGTAAACATTCACCGTCCTACTCGCACGTTATGCTACCATAACTGCCACAAGTTTAGGAGAATCGTATTTTTTACGCTGGTAAGACGACATTTTATTTGTCAAGTCTAAAAAAAATCCTAACTGGCAACATTACTATAGACAAATTTATGGCCTATGCAACATTAAAGAAACCTGTAACATTCTTGGGTGACGATTTGGTGCGACGAGTAATTTTGTAAGTGAGTAAAGTTGAGTCGTTTATACAATGTCGGTCAGAGAGGTTTTGAGTGGTAACAGTTATATATCGATGATATGCTAACTCTTGCTTGAGAAAATATCTCGTAGGTAGGGTTTTGTTTACTGTCTATATCATTTTCCTAGCGATTTTTTAGAGAATGATGAAAGAGTTGTATGTTCGCATTGTACACGCCCCACTCCGCGACGACTGTACTGTAAGCTGTACTTTAGTACGGAGCGGAGTGAGCGGCGTCTTCGTGGATGGCACTATATAGCTATATTGTGACACCATGCCCTTTATTTATAAACCATGTTTATATAAGTTTTTTCTAAATATGTTATATAATTTCGAAATGTAAATAGAATGATATTAGATATTATTTTGATAGATCGTTATAAAATTTGGATTTTTATATTTAATATGTTTATGATTCGAATTTATATGAAATTATAATTGAATACGACTGGTCGTAGTGAAGTGGAAATATATAAAATAAAGTACTCAAACAAGATTATCAGCAATCGAGTATCGAGACTGCTTAGTACCTATCGTCTCCGAATTTATTCGTGATTTTCAATAAATTAATTAAAATCAATGTAAATAATGTTATTTGTGCGTGTAACAAACATATCATATACATTAGTTTTGAGTTATTCATTTGAAGTTCTTTTAGAAGAACTTTATCTGAGTAATTACATTATTATACGACATTATTTTGCTGGCATTATCATCGCTATCCTACAGACAAAATCTAAGTCTACATCTTAATTTAGTGTCAGCAAAATTTTGGGTTATTCTGAATTATTTTCATATCTGTGACAATCCAAAGTGACTTAATTCAAAAGTCATTAATTCAAACTAGGTTGACAATCTGCACTTTTCGAACGTCAAAGTTACATAAGACAGTCCCCCGGCGCGCCCACCCTTCACCACTTCCTAGTGCGTCAGCTGGGGACAAGTGGCGCAACTTACTGTCCAGCCGCACTGCTGTCTGTTCAGTTAGAAAAAAAACTTGATTCTATAATGCAAAATAATTTACATTACTCAACACAAAACAGTCAATAAAATTATTTGCCATAATGACAGCTAGCACACGCCAATACACCAAAAAAAACAAACCCAATAAAATACAACACATTATTATACCTGTAATTCTCGAAGTGTTTGGCAGAGTTATAGTAAACCCACATTTCGCTTCTCTAGTTATCAAAACAAAAAAACACAAGTCGCTTTCAAAACCATTTGTTTTGTCGCAAATATGGAAGTATTCTTCTGCTGCGGCTATGGTTGTTCATAATATTTTATGCAACACACCCAAGAAAAACACATTCAAGTAAAAAAACAGTCAAATAATCTTTTCAGTTATACAATTTTATGTTAGTTCTAGCATGCGTAGCCGCAGCCCAACAAAACTATCCATCTTCGTACCTGTTTCTATAAAAAAATAATTAACAATACTATAAGTTAACTCTAGGAATATTTAGGTATCCTAAATTATAATCATTAAACTAACGTTTTGTACTACAACTCGAAATACTGCGAATTGAATTCGCGAGACTGCGATATTTGCAATATTTCTTATTAAAATTATTATTTAAATAATTTTACAAGATTTAATATCCCTGATCTTTAAATGAATAATAATTGAATTTTCTGATAAAATTTTAAGAGTTTTAAAAATCTTCGCTAAAATTGAAGTTGATAGAAAAGGATGTTTATATTATTTTATTTATTACTTATATTATATATATGTCTAGTAAATAACGAAATTGTACATTATTCTTTACGCGCGTGAAAGCAATACGATTTCATAGTGAATGATAGCTAAACAATTATAATTATGTATTAAATTGTTAGTATATATTAGTAGTTGTAACTATTAATAAGGGACCTTGGTGATGCCAGGAAGAAACCCCAAGTGCTGGAACAATTAATGGCAAAAGTAGTAAAACAAATTGATATTGTGCTTTTATTGTGTTGTGTTTGTTTGATGTCGGGACGTTGTATATATACTCGTCGCGCGGTAAACCCTGCTTGCGCGATGCAGGATTTAGCATGACGTCAATGTGAGGCGTAGTTCTCATGTGGCGTTGTAGATGCCGCCACAATTACGACTTTCGAAAATCTGTTCTAGCATGAAGAAAAAGATAAAACTAAGCATCTGATGAACTATTGCAATGTTTTTAAAAGTATTTGTACTACTTGATACCATCTATTACATAAATTAAGAAATTATCTACATTATTATGTACTAGTAAGTATCCAGTTATGACTAGTCAGAAACAAAGTGCTCTTATTTTGTCTAGCACCAGATGCATAACAAGCTATGCAACAATCGGCACCATGACATCATCCGACACTTTATCTCACAACATTTTACCAAAAAGAAAAATATTATTATTAAATATAAACATCTTCAAGATTATAATTATAAAAGCCTGCACTTTGGACCTAATTAAAATACATAACTAATCCAGTGGGGATGAAAACATAATATTGTATATAATACAAAATAATAACTATTAATTATTATAGTCAATTATATTATATCTTAATTATTAATTATGTAGTGGCGGGCGGCAACACTAAAGTAGATTCATCAATCGGTTAATCACTTAGTAATTAAATTTTCTTATTATTTTTCCACGGCATTGAACAGACAACTATATATTTAGTCGAGAATGGGAATACATAACCACAATACCCTTTCTTTGTTGCGCCGTAGTCGGGTACCAAATTATTGTGCTAATTGAGGATGCATAAATTGTATGTACACACTTAATTTGATTCAAATCCGTTCAGCCGTTTCGGCATAAATTCGTAATATACTAACATCAATATTAAAAATCTGTGTTAATTACTAAAAGCCTTAATCGCTTCATTTTTCTGCACGCCACTAAAGTATATCTACTATTATGTAATTATAATTATACTATTATCTAATTTAATTAACGATCAACGAGTAGTAAACCGGCCTAATAGTTAACGACAGAAGTATCGAAACTTTGGATAAATAATTATAAATAATAATTAAATTAATTAGTACATATTCTATAGCTATTATTATAAAATATTAATATTATTGTCATATATTTTGTTAAAACCGTGTGCGCTAAAATATCTCTTGTGCTATATACGTATATGTAGTTAAATTAAAAGGGGAATCGTTTGCACGCAAGTTTTGAAGTTATGAGCATGTCAATAAAGATGGTTTTCCTTAAAAATATCTTTAAAATTCGGAGTGTTTTTTTAATCTTTCGAACACTTTCTATTCATAAACTTACTTACGAGTTAATTACTACTTTAGTAGATTATGGGTAAAAAATTCCAAAAATTTATAAAAATATTAATTTTTTGCAAAAAGTTGCAAGGTAATTACTACTTTAGTAGATTATGGGTAAAAATTTTGCAAAAATGAAATCTTGTTGTTTTTTGTGTTGTACAAAAATAAATAAAAAAATCTTTTCAAGAATTGCCGTTGAAAGAACAGCCGCTCTGCAAGTAAAGTATATTGTATTTTATGTATAAAATCTAGTAAATAAAAAGCTTTAAAAAATAACTAATTTAATATTGTCTTACCACACGTTGGTGATAGGTTAAAGGTAAAATATGTATATTTAATGTAAAAAATATTTTAATAAAATCATTTAATTTCGTTCATACACCATGAACGAAATTAAATGATTTCATTAAAATATTTTTTACTGTTTACTGTTATTAAACTGTTTTGATTAAAAAGAAATCTAGAGAATATCGTATATTTTGAGTATTTAAATTTATGTTTGTAGTAACTTTGAAAATGTTCATTTATTCCGTGTTTTTGACACACGAAATGTGCTTAGGAATAGATACACGTTCAAATGTAAAAGGTTTGCTAGATATTATACAGAGATATTATTTTGGAAGATTTTAAGTAATATTTATCAAAATATAAAAAAATATTGAAAAAAAATAATAATTTAGTTTTGCATGTCTATATACAAAATGTTTGTAAAAACGAGTTCATATAATTTATCAGTCTGTTTTAACGCAAAAAAATAGTAACTATAAAATATTATAAAGTTAGAATTAATAATATTGCATCCTTTTCTATCTATTTTAATTAAGAATCTCGCAGAAAATAATTTTAAAATATATTTTATTGTCTCCTAATTACATCCAATGAAACTTGAATAACTAAAATCAAATTTGATTAATTTGTAGGTATTTTAAAGCGAAAATAAAATATCAATGATAATTTAAACTAAGTGTAGGTGCACACTAGTGAATTATACATTATAATTTACAATATCGCTATGTCAAGATTTGCCAAAACAATTTTTACTAATGTATTTATAACACTACTCTCCTCAACTTCTATAATAATAACGAAAGCTTATAAAATAAATTAAAAGTGAATGTATTATTACTAGTGTGCCCCTATATTAATTGTAAGGGTGGAGACTGACTTGCAACAAGAGCGTTGCGTAACATGTAACACCTTGGTTTTAATTGTGAGTTAAGAACAGCTCACCTATTCTATACAAAAAAATCTATGAAATTTTGGTATGAGCTTAACACGTTCAGTGCCGGAAGCCCTCCTGGAGGGTTTACCTAGTCGCATATGAGATGCCGCGAGCCCTCGCGGAAGGCTAATTTTAAATGTATAAAATCGGAACAGATGAATACAAACCGTGTATCAAAGCAACCATTTTAGTAATTCCTTATTTTTGATTCTTAGGCTACACTAGATTCCTAGAGCGTGGCTATCAATCCGATCAACTGTAACAAATGTATAAACAGTTCCAACGCAGCTGGACTGCAAAAATCCGATTGGGATTACCACAGCTTATTCTGTATGAAACCTTTATGTGCGCACACGCTCCAATGAGCCCCCACCCTAATTCAATTACAGTTGTGATGAGGACTGATATTACTAATTATAAATAATGCCATCTCAATAGTTCATAAAGTATTGTTATTCGCAGTGTAAATAAATTGTTAGCAAGTATAAATAATTCGGCCCCAATACAGTACGAAAGTAATTATCATGTAATTTAATTGTAAAATAAACTTATATGAATCGAATGCTTTGTTTTTTTATTAACTCATACCTGGGGTTATCTAGGTGTTTGGAATGATTTAATTATCTCTAAATTGTGGGCGAGCTTGAAATCAATAATACCTAAGTATCCTAGGTAAGTACAGTAATAGATTGTTACGTACTGAAATTAACTTATAACATAACATCACGCCTTTTCCCCGAAGGGATGGGCAGAAGTGTACCTAAACAGGCTGGCAGGGACATCGACGCGAAAATTGACACTAAAAATTTCAACGCAGGGGGGTTCAGAATCATTTACTGAATCCATGGTATCAATTTCCACGTCGATGTCCCTGCTACCCAGTATAGTACACCCACAATTCGCCAGTTATGTTTAAGTCCCATGTAATAGGGGGCGAGCCTATTGCCATCAACTGGGCACAAATCCAGACCACGGGCTGCTACTGAGAAAGTAATAACAATCAATACACACTTTTCCCAAGCTAGAAATGGAACCCAGGATCTCATGCTCAGCAGTAGGGCTTGCGACCACAAGCCCAAGGAAATAAAAATTTGTAAAATGAAAATTAACTGGTGTTATAGCCATTTCAAGATGGGTTTGGACCAAACGCACTGTATAGAAGCAGAACAAGAGCTAGAGCATTATTTTATTGATACGAGTATTCTTGACATTTTAATAAAGAGAGAGAGAGAGACTAACAAAGGAATGTTTTGTCCCTGTTTACACAACAGGAATTTCGTAGAGGGGGGATAGAATGTGCATTCGCTCGCTTTACACCGAATGACAGGCGTGATTTGAATAAACGGTCAGTTTCTTGATAGTAAATTTGCTAAACAACTGATTTCGCCGACTTTACTTTTACCAAGCAATTTGGCAGTGTAGCTTAATTTGGCGATTATAGCACAGGGCATGATTTTTTTTATTGTGGCTTAAGGGGACACTAAGCGAATTTTAATTATTTTATACTGAAGATCACGTCTAAACGACTAGTGTTAATGATTTGGAAAAAATATACGTTAAATAAGAGTATTTTCCTAATAACTAAAATAGTCTGTGAATATTTTTGATTATATTTATTATGATTATGTTTAAAGTGTAATTAATTTGTAAAGTTATGCCTAGTTCATGTCGTGATGGCCCAGTGGTTAAGGCCTCGCCTCACATGTACGAGGTTGTGGGTTCAAGGGGTTTACTTAGAAAAAAATCCATGAGACACTCAACGACATTAAAGGAAAGTTTACAATAAGCGTTAATATATTTTTGGAATCTTTACCTGTGGTCTAAAGACTTTTATAGTCGTGATGGTCCAGTGGTTAGGGCATCGCCTCTCATGCACGAGGTTGTGGGTTTGAATCTGGGCAAGTACCAATGTGACTTTTTCAATTCATATGTACTTTCTGAGTTTATCTTGGACATTACTGACACCGGTGAAGGAAAACATCGCGAGGAAACCTGGACTTATATAGTTAATATAAGTCTGAAATCACCAACCCGTCTTGAGCAAGCGTGGTGATCAATGCTCGTGCCTTCTCTATATGAGAAGAGGCCTTTGCCCTGCAGTGGGACAGTAACAGGCTGGTAATAAATATGCCTAGCGCGGATAAAAAACTGAGAATCACGCAAAAACTATCAAGCGTATTTTTCTGAAACCGTCACCATTTTAAAGATTTATTTTATTTATTTATTTAGATAATTTAACTATTGATCTTTTAGTATACATATTTAAGATACCTTTTGATTTATGTATAATAAATTAATAATGCGTAATTTGGGACAGCGCTTCTTGATGAGGGAGTCCTATTGCTGGCTGGACGAACGACGCGTTGCGTGAGCTTAGCACAGAACATGCGCGCTAACCACTAAAGGCCGCTGGGATATATCGGCGTCTTAAATTGGCAGATAACAAGTTTGACGAAAAAGTGAATAATGATCGTACCAGTGCACCGAGTACAAAAATATGTCATCCTTGGTGTCCCAGTTTGCTTTATTAGCCTAAATTACAATTTTCCCTGATACTTGTTGGACTAGTATTATTATCTCTACCTATTCATTTAAAATAAATTACCACGGCGCCATTGAGATGACCTCCTAACAATACGAGCCGTGTCCAGGAGCAGAAACGTCATTATTAGCCACAGCGTTTCGGGAAAATCTTGTGGATAGCGACAACTTCAAGTAATTTGGGAGCCTACGTAGGTACACCCCGATTCAAATTTAATGGCGGCTCGGAACAAGAGGCGAGTCGCTGCGCAGTAACGAATTCATGGGTCAGCGGGGGTGAGGGGTGGTGTACTGCGCAGCGAGTAGCGCGCTTCCGAGCCGCCGTACAGCAGCTGTACTTATTTGATAAATCTGATATTTTAAATAATATAACATCACGCCTGTAATCCCGGAAGGATTAGGCACTGGCGGAGGTGTAGGTACCTATAAGTACACCTACATTTCGCCAGTTATGTTTAAGTCTCATGTAATAGGGGGCGAGCCTATTGCCATCAACCGGGCACAGATTCAGACTCCGGACTGCTACTGAGAAATTCCAGTTAGAAAACCCAATAACACTTTGCCCGACCTGGGAATCGAACCCGTGACCACTAAACCAGCGAAGCAGTCTAGTATAGTTATAATATAGAGAGAAGATTTATTTGTCTGTCGGGGTGTCGGCAAGTCGGCTCTTGATAAAGATCCAATGTCGGGAGGTTATCGCTTGGTTCGTCAAGCTCACTCAGAATAGATAGAACAGTTCACAAAATAATGGAATGCGTTTAGGATTCCGCATGATGTGTTAAAAGACTTCTGTGTAAGAAGTCTTTTATGAGTCCACAATACCTCAGCTGCAACTGTTTTATTCACTCTTTATCTCGCTCGCACAATACTGCTCGCGGACTGACTGAGAGCGAGATTGAGCGGCGGGAAAAGGCTCCAAGGCGCCAATAATATGTCTTTAAATTATTGGCGCCTTGGAGCCTTTTGCCTTTTCTTTTTCCTTTCCGTATCTGCTTTCTAGTTAGTTCAGTTATTAATTTATTATGCCAAGTTTCATTATCTAATTTGAAGTATTTTGTTTTTTTTTTCTGTTGTTTTTCTTTTGGAATAGTGTTTTCGTCGAACATATCACTTAACATTAATCCTCAACTTTACCATATATTTATTTAAAAATAAATGCTGCAGTATTTTCGATTTAACGGAGGATCATGCTAAGCAATTTGTGGTATTACAGACTCTTAACACATCATGCGGAATCCTAAACGTCGTTTTAACAATACTGTGGTCTAGTAGATAGGGCAAGTAATAACAGCCGCACGGGTCGTTCGATCAGGTTAAGCTACGGTTACTGCGGTCGGTCCTTGGATGAGTGACCATCTTTATATAGATACCGAGACCCCTCTGTCCCTCGGAAAGCACGTTAAGCCGTTGGTCCCAGCTGTGATTCGTAGATCTTTGCTATCAAAGATTACTATTTGTTACGGGTACCTACATGGGTACATAATCCAGCTGCCCAGGAGTAGGTTATTCAATCAATTGTTAGTTTCCGACCGTTAGCGTGTTAGTAAATATAATCGCTAACCTAAAAAATCAGGTCTGTTTGTCCACGCAATCGCGAAGCTACAAATAGTGAGTGACTGGTAAAGCCGTACGTAACTAATCAACACACCCCTCTGTGACGTATTGTTAGTTTACAATTACATCAGTTATTTTGCTCTTGTTAAACGATTTTAAATCATGCTCTCCTCTGCTACAGTATAAATAAGTAACAGAATTATATTTTCACAGAAAACGAAAACGACGCTCTTCGAAATCTCAGTGTAGGTACAGTATCGAGTGTGCGGCAATTACGCACGGACGCGGAAGGTTTATCTACCAAGCCGAGATATAATACTGTTACTTTATGATACTGCGCCTCTGTCTTCAAAATGAGTACCAATAAGTGACTTTAATCCTGAACTGGGGGTCTACCAGCACCTCCTATATCAGTAAATAATGTGTTAATCTTAAGTAAGAGATGTAGCAGGACTACGGATACACAGGACGAGCATATCTTTTCCATACTAAACTGTTAATAAGCACATGAGCCTTTGAAACAACTAGAAGCTCGATTCCATGGCAACGAAAGCCATCACCATCACAAATTAAGTATGCTTCTGATAAGCTCCTGATCCGGTTACTGCCTGCTATGCTCATATTAACACACGATATGTGGCTAGTGTTACGAGTTTGTTAGAGTTCCTCATCAAACATACTTTAACATAGGCATCCCATAATAAGTGAACCAAGACTTGAAATAGCCACAATCGCCACGTTTCGAGACAAGGTTTTGTTGTTATTTTGTAAATGGCTGCCCATCCATGACTAGAGCACTACCTACCTAATCCCTTTAGTCGCCTTTTCATAAATTAAATTATAATGCTCTACCAAAATGTACAAGACTTGTAGGTTAGCACCAACAACAAATTAACAACAAGGTGTCAACTAAGGACGGCTAACTGTGGTGTTAGTTGATATTTAGTAACTAGTAAGTATGGAAAATATGTAAACTTAACTATCGCGATTTAAGGTGGTTTTGTAATAAATAAATAAATATTTCCCCAAAACATCAGAGTTGATGAGAGCGAATCAGGAATCACCGGAATCAGGATAACGCGTATTCTCGAATTGAAATAATCATCATGGTACCTAGTAAAAGGACAATAGGCATGATGTCTGGGTAAAAAAAATGAAATTCTAATTAGTCCGTCAGTCAGATAATAAAAAAATATTAGCCACGTATTTTTTGCTTTATCATATTGATATATTTTTTTTTAGATAAAATGCATTTTAAGTTGGGGAGTGGGGGGGTCCCTACGTCACTAGTACGCATAAAAATAATATATGTAGATATTATACTTACTTGTGACGTAGCGACCCCCACTCCCCGATTTAAAATGCGTTTTATCTAAGTAATTTTTTATTAATATGTTATAGCAAAAATAACGTGTCTAATATTTTTTTATTATCTGACTGACGGACTTATTAGACTTTTTTTTTTACCCAGGCATCATCCCTATTGATCCATGAAAAAATCTTCCGGGATTCTTAAGGCAAAAAATCAAATTTTCTTGCGTTTTTTGCAATTTGCAGGTCAGTATCATGTTTTATGTTGATCTAAATATGATTTGCGGCCGTATCAAATGTTTATTTATAGAATTATAATCATAAAAATGATCTGTATTGATCATTTTTATGATTATAATTCTATAAATCTAAGTTCATATAATCACATTGAATGACTATTTCATGAAATCATGACATTTGGCGATTGTACGTACTTATGGAGTTGTATTGCTGATTGTAATGATTATAATTATGTAAAGCCATATTGGTTACGATCGCATATCATATTTTAATCAACATAAAACCTCACATTGACCTGCAAAATGTAAAAAACTAAAGAAAAATTGAATTTCGCGGGCTACCTTAGCGCATGCCCCTTAAACTGAAAACGCTTAACTATTCCTCTACTAAAGCCTTGACGATCTGTCCAAAAACTTTCAGAGTGAGTAGGTACTCGCTTATTATTAGCTAATTATTGCTCATAAATTGCACTCATTACGTCATAAATAGTCTACCTTCTTGTAAGATGCTCCAGACCAGACGAATGATGATTCAACGAGTAATACTTAGATAAATAATTCCCAAATGATGAAATAGATAGGTAGGTACTTCAAATACCGCAAAAAATACCTTCAATTATTAAAATAAATAAAAAAAGAATAATAAATTAAATCAGAAGCTGTCGTATGACGTGACGTACTTTTAGATGAATGAACGTACTATTAATTTCCTTCACAAGAAAAACGCAACAAAAAACAAACTCTATCCTCAGTTGAAAAAGTATAAAATTGAGCGGAACCCACGCTCAACGCGGGCCGTAGTCACTGACCACGCGAAATAGGGGTCCGGGAGCTAATCGCAAACGCGCATGCGTCAACTGTGGGGTAACTGACAGTCTCTATTCATCCACGCGGCCGGCAACTAAACATTCCCCGAAAGGAATCACGAATAATAACTTAAATAATTTCCCAGTGAGAAAATCACGAAAATGGCTGAAGTTAAAAAAGTGATGGAACCAGGGGAGACGATCGGGCTGTTGGAGAAAAAAGTAAGTGGTTTTTAAGTAATGTCAAGTTAAGGTCAAAGGTTTTGGGGTGGTTTGTGACGCAAGTTGTACTTAAGGTTGAATTTTGTCAGTTCAGTGACGTATCATGTAAGCAGGCCTGAAAGTTAGTGTTTTTAAACGGAAAAGCAAAATAAAATTGGCGAATTTTCAGCAAATCAAGTAGATTTATACTTGAAAATATACGCAGTTCACTAACCACATAGAAAATGGAAATTATTGCTTAATTCGGTAAACAAATTGTGTCAATTTAGTGATTCTGTTGCGTTCTCTAATAAAATACCGCGTCAACATTGCACGTGTTATGTTAATTGCTGCTTGTTTATTTAATTAATTGATGAATTCAGACCTGATCTTATAACTATTCAGTAGGTGGATATATATACCGAATAACTGTTAGGTACAAGACAGTGGGAGATTGTATTAGGCTGTGTAAATAGGTACAAAAAATGTAAAAATAAAAATGCAAGTAAACTTACCTCGAACATCGCCAGGTAAAGAATGTCCGTAGGTACCGTCATCAATATTATGTTCCGCAGATACCAAATACCTACTTAGTTTTACCTACATACAAAATAAATATTTGCAAATCATATTAGCATCCCACTGATGCCACATCGTACAAAATCCTGCAGTGGGAAAATCCCACCGAAAATAGCAAATAACTGCTGGATTTACATTCATTCAAAACAATTCATTTAATTAACATACTTAGTCCGTACGAAACTGGCTAGATCCGGTTTAAAAACAAACAACAGCTATTAAATAACTTGACACCCTGATCAATATTCTAAGAAAATGCAAAGTGATCAAATAAGCTTCAAACCATAGTCTATGGACTGATGACTATCAACATCGTAGTTACTAACTGTTGGAGCCTACTTATTTCGAAGAATTCTCTATTAAACAGTTTCCTGAACACTCAAAATTGACCGAGTATTAAATCCTCTTTTATTACGAACTAGCTACGTCCCGCGATTTCGGCCGCTAAGTCTCGATCCCGTAAAAATATGTGGATAAAAAGTATCCTACGTCCTAACCTAGGTCATGGTCTACCCGTGTGCCAAATTGCACCCAAATCTGTTCAGCCGTTTTAGCGTGAAAGCGTAACAAACAAATAAATAAACAAACAAACGGACTTTCGCGTTTATAATATTAAAATTAATATTAGTTAGGATTCAAACCCATATACGTATATTGTAGGTAGGTTACATTTCCACAAACGCTAGCATAATCAGCCTAAAGGTGATGTTCCCACTGCTGGGACTTAGGCCTCATCTCTGTGAGAGGGAGTGGGCGGTAATCCACCACGCGGGACCAGTGCAGGTTGGTAAATGTCACATGAATATGACTTTTTGGTTCTAGGACATGCCGTTTTTTCCTCACGATGTTTTCCTTCACTGTCTTGAGAGCAGTGGTGATGAAATTATTTACACAAAGTAAAGCGCCTGCTTGGGTTCGACCCCACGAGCTACAAACTTGTAAGTCGGGGCCGTTAGCACTGGGTCACCACTGCTCTATACAAAAGCTACCTACGCTTGAATCCTTTAATTCTTTCCTATAGTATATTAAAGTCAATAGATTCCCTACAGAAAAGTAGTTGTGCTATTTCATTTTATTTATCAATAATCGAAAAGCAACTTGTTAGCAAGAACATGAAGTAGTGTTTACCAATGATGATAATTTTACTGTACAAAGTGCGTTTGTAAGGAAAAGCGCCATTCGCGGTGGATCTTTAGTTCTTGTTTCAAACAAGTTGAAATGTAAACAACGTTTAGATTTAGTTAATCTTTCCATCGAGCGCACTATTGAGTTGTCTTGTGTTGAACTCGAGCGATACGTTATAATTTGCGTTTATCGACCCCCTTCTGGTGATTTTATTAGTTTCGAATCGGTAATGGAGGATTCACTCAATAGGTTAAAATCAATTAATAAAAGTATAATTTTATGTGGAGATTTTAATATTAATATTTTAGATGTTACTCCATTAAGTATTAGACTCCTTAATCTGTTTAGGTCTTATAATTTAATAAACTTGTTTTTTGAACCTACCAGGATCACAGCATCTTCTTCAACTTGTCTAGATAATATATTTAGTAATTGTGATGCCAAAAATAAAATAGTGTTAAGTGACTTAACGTCTGACCACTGTGGTTTATTAGCTAGCTTCCCCATGCCATTACATAAAAAACCGCATAAAATAGAATGCAGGCCTTATACAGCTAGTCGTTGTAATAAGTTTAAAAATAATATAGCTCATAGAATTACGCCATCTATAGTAGAACACGAGAATCCCAATGAAATCTATGGAGCCCTTTTTGATGTTGTGCAAAAAGAGTACCAATCTACTTTCAAGGCCAAAACTATTCAAATTAATGGCACCTCCGTTGGCTTTAACCAATGGGCCACTCCAGGAATTTATAAAAGTAGAGCGAGACTATACGAGTTATATGGTTTGAAAAAAATCAGGTTTGATACTCCTTTCCTAGAGCATGTAAAAAATTATTCAAAATTATTTAAAAAGGTTTGTGTTTTTGCTAAATCTAAATTTTTAAGCGATACAATTAAAAAATCCAATAATAAAGTAAAAACCACTTGGAAAATTATTAACAATGAAACGGGTAAGTCGGTTAAACAAGATAAACAACTTGAGATTATGGTCGACAATAAATTAGTTAATAAAGCAGCTGACGTAGCCGAGGCGTTTAATGAGTTTTTTGCCAACATACCTGTAACTACGACTCGCTCCTTAAATTCATCCCCGTCTAAAGCTGAAAACCTTTTGCTTAGTAGTGTATCTAAAAATAGTCCCTTATTTAGCTTCGAACATGTAACGCCTCGTGATGTAGTTAATGTTTTTAACACACTCAAGTCTAAAAACACTGGTGATTACTGGGGCATCTCCATTAAACTTTTAAGTAATATAATAGACATCGTAGCCCCCTATCTAGCTGTTACTTTTAATAAATGTGTTGATTTAGGAACTTTTCCTGACCTCATGAAGAATAGTAAAGTCATACCACTATTTAAATCAGGTAATAAAAACGACGTTGGCAATTTCAGGCCTATTTCTATCTTACCAGCATTTAGCAAAATATTTGAAAAGTTAATACTCAAGCAGTTACTTAGACATTTTAATTTAAATAGCCTCCTTCATAATGAACAATATGGCTTTACAAAAGGTCGTTCGACTACAGATGCGGGTGTTGCTCTGCTGAAACACATATTTAACGCATGGGAGAACTCGCAAAATGCTATTGGGGTTTTCTGTGACCTCTCCAAAGCCTTTGATTGCGTGCACCATGACACGCTTTTGCGTAAGCTGCGTCATTACGGTGTTCAAAACGAAGCTCTCAACGTTATAAATTCTTATTTACACAATAGGTCCCAATGTGTAGATGTTAATGGTGTGAAATCTTCCGGTCTACCAGTTCAGTTAGGTGTACCTCAAGGCTCAATACTAGGTCCATTCTTGTTCTTAGTGTATATCAATGACTTACCATTCTATTTAAAGGGTATCTGTGAAGTTGTACTGTTTGCAGATGATACCTCTCTTATTTTTAAAGTAGACAGGAATAGACAAGATTTTGACGATGTAAACAGTGCTCTCTCAATGGTTACGGATTGGTTTACGACAAATAACCTAGTTCTCAATGCCAAGAAAACGAAATGTGTAAAGTTCGCCCTACCAAATGTTAGAAATCTAGGACCCAACATCGTCTTAGATAAAGAGGTGCTTGAGTCTGTAAACTCGGCAGTTTTTCTGGGCATAACAGTAGATGCCAAACTTCAGTGGGGCCCACATATATCGAGCCTAGCGGGAAGGCTCAGTTCGGCCGCCTACGCCGTCAGGAAAGTAAGACAATACACTGACGTCGATACAGCTCGGTTAGTCTATTTTAGTTATTTTCATAGCGTTATGTCCTACGGTCTTCTGCTGTGGGGCAAAGCTGCTGATATTCAAAATATATTTGTCCTTCAAAAACGAGCTGTTAGAGCTATTTACCAGCTAGGTGCCAGAGTTTCTCTGAGAGATTTTTTCAAAGATATTGGTATCCTCACGGTGGCGTCCCAATTCATCTTCGCCAACATCTTATATATTAGGCAAAATATACACTTATACACTAAAAACAGTGATTTTCACAATGTTAACACTAGAAATAAGGACGAACTACGAGCTCCCTTTCACCGGCTTCATAAGGTTCATAACTCATTTGTTGGGCTTGGTATAACCTTTTATAACAAGCTACCCTCTTCTTTGCTAGATTTGCCTTTTGATGCGTTTAAAACGAAAGTAAAATCCAAGCTTTGTTCAAAGGCATACTATTCTATAAACGACTACTTAAATGATAAGAATAGTTGGTCGCTGTGATTAACTCAAGACAATGTTTATGTTCTTTCTCCAGATTACCTACTGACAAGTTATATGAGTTTATATAATTGTATTTTTTTTATTTTTTTATTCGACTTTATAAGTCAAGCTATTTTTAATTTTATTTCAATTTATTGTTGACATAATCTACTCATTACAATGTTTTTTCTAATGAGTTGTATTGCAATATGTGGTTAGCTAGTGACCTCGACAATTGATCATATTAGTTATTGTTATTAGTAATTAACTGTTTGTTTTATTTATTTTATCTCGATGGTCCTAGTTTATCATTTATAACTTCCAGTTACAACTATATGTAAGCGGGCACGCCCTTTATGCCTGGAGGCTTTTATTTAGATAAGTTCTGTTTACGTTTAGTTTTTATTTCTGCCTGAGTATAGTTCTCGATGATGTTGTGTGGTATATTGGCGTGTGCTAGCTAACATATGGCTAATAATTTAAATTATGTTTTGTGTTGCGTAATCTAAATTATCTAAATTATTTTGAATACTATTATATAGAATCTTATTTTTTTTGTTCTTCTAACTGAACAGACAGCTGTGCTGCTGGGGAGTTTGTTGCGCCACTTCTTCTTCCCAGCTAATGCACTAGGAAGTGGTGAAGGGTGGGCGTTTTGGGGGACTGTCTTATGTAATTTTGACGTTCGAAAAGTGCTGATTCTCAGCCTAGTTTGAATAAATGACTTTTGAATTTTGAATTTTGAATTTTTTTGTTGTCCACCGTGTTATTGCTGCTATCAGTAAAGCAACGATTATCCAAGTGTTAACTCCGGCCGCTGAGAGAATGCGTTCTTGACACCGCTCAGTTGGACACGATTAGAAACATAAAAATCAAAATTAAAGAAATTTCCGAAATTAAAGTTATTTTTCACTTTGTACTATTTTTGTTTTCGAAGTCGGTTGTTTTTTTATTTTTTTTTAAATTTTTTTTTCACTTTTTAGTTGTGCTACCGCATATTTTTTTTTTTCGGCGGACGTACGTACAAAAATAAAAACATATATAGGGTGTCAGGGACATCGACGCGAAGCCGGTTACCATGGATTCAGTACATGATTCTGAACACCCCTGTGCTGAAATTTTTCTTCGGTTTTGGTCTGGTTTAAAAATAAAACAGCTGCTCCATACATTTTGACCGCGTAGGTATTGCACTTTTCTCTGAAACAGCTGTTTCTTTTTAAATAACCGACGAAAAATTTCAACGCAGAGGGGTGCAGAATCATGTACTGAATCCAAGGTAGCCGGCTTCGCGTCGACGTCCCTGCCACCCTGTATACGCGACGAACATATAACCTCCTCCTTTTTGGAAGTCGGTTAAAAAGTATTCGTAAAACACGTATTCTACTCAAATCAAATCAAATCAAATCATTTATTTTGCAATGAATGTGGGTACAAAATAAGATGTAAACATTGTAAAAGCAGTTCCAACACACTCTACGTTACGGCATGCAAAAGTAAAAATACATTTTTAACTAGGTACTCAATTAAACAACCAAATAAAAAATATATAAGTATAATTATGTGGATCAACAGCCTTCCTACATAAACTAAACATCAAAAACAACAATCTTAATTCTATATTTTACAACTGATTATATTATTGATTATTTTACTTACATTAACAAAACAAATAAAAAAACATAACATTATAAATTCTTATCATTCAAAAAAAACTTGTATACGTCGAATAGTAACATTTGTCTATTAGTAAGGATGTCAGTCTCTTTTTAAATATACTTAATGATTCTTCTTTGTAGGCCTGAGGTATTTTATTATAGATGACGGGCCCCATTGATAGTAAGCTTTTTCTTAATAATGCTGTTTTTTGCCTACCTGTAAACATTACATTTTTATATTGCGACCTAACAGATCCCGGACGTGTTCTAATATCGTCCATTAGTGTAAAAAGGTGTAAGTTTGTTCTAACAAATGTTGCAACTTCAAGTATATACAAAGACGGAAAGGTGAGTAATTTTAGAGACTTGAAAACAGGTGCACAACTGTCGGTATTTTTAAGACTAGTCCTTGATCTCACGCAACGTTTTTGGGCTTTGAATATCCTCTCCCTCTCAGTACAGTTACCCCAGAATACAACTCCGAATCTCAAATGTCAACTGACAGGTGTCAGGAACGCATACTCTCAGTGGCCGGAATATAGTCTATGAGACACGATAACAGACCCTCTCGCGTTTGCTAAGTAGTTAGGCAGGTAGGTACCTACGTACCTACTTTTTTGTTTGTAGCAGTAGATCTATGACGACGAAAACGAGACCAAAATCTTCGTGATGGGCTTACTGGAGAATTAGAAATTCTTAAATTAGTCCTACCCAGCCCGGTAGGATTAACTTAAGAAGTTTTAAGACTTCTAATTACTTTTGGAGAGATGTTCTGTTTGGACTTTACTTGCTTCACGTCAAAAGTTTAAAACACTTGTTGAGAACGCTTTAATAAAGCTCTGCGCGGACTGTACCTCTCTCTATGTTTACACTATGAACTATCCAAGCTACTTTACAAGATTGCGTCTTGTTAAATCATCTCAGACGCTACGTCTCATACACTTTTTTCTAGACAGAGTTTGTGGAAACCAACGCATATTAAAGTTAACACAACCAAAAAAATCTAGAAGAGGGATGCTAGTAAAATGCAAAATCATCACTATACTTCACAATATTTGTTCTGTAGTAAATTGTATACGTTATAATTATTATCTCTGACGATTTTATCAGAACTGTCAAGTACTTACCTAGTGCTCTGGCACTAATTGCGGTCCGGCCAGGGATCATGAATTCATGAACATATTATGGCGCGATAAACGATTTTAATGGCTGTCGATTAATGTACCTATGTACATTATCATTTGTATTTAAGGCATGATTCGGCATGAACCAGCAAATCAGGTAAGTATCCATGTAACATTACTTTACTAATATTTTAGTGATAGTCTACTAATTTCCATCTTTAAATAGCCGCTGTACCTATTACGTGCAATTGTGCACATACAAGGATCTTTAATCGAATGATTAAATCAATGAGTTTCAAGAACACGTCACCAATTTCATCACGTTCAATTGATACCTTCAGAAACGGTGCTATTGCGTTTTATAACCACATTCTGCTTCGGAGGTGTGTCTAACCAGTTACGCATAATTCTGCGTAAATGACGTCAGACCTCAGACCACGTACCACCTCATTCAAACCTGTCTTTTAAATATGGGGGAATTTTAGGTCATTGCAAAGAGTACCTGCCTACATTTAAAGCATTTCATCATGAGGTTTGAGTGCTGTATCACAGCTTTTGTCAATACATTCTTATCTGTAACCTATGAAGTGTTTTGACCGCGCCCCCGCCAGATTAGAGGAAGAGTGACTTGTTATCTGTATTACTGATACTATGTTTCATAATTTTGGACTTTACCCTTCGAATGTTAAGGTTTATTTTGCATAGAAAGTGGTTTGGTGACGTCAGGAGATAACGGTCCTGTTTTTGTAGTACACCCACGAGTATTTGGTGGTGTAGGGTGTACTTTGAAGGTCAAACAATCTTTTGCTCCGTTTAGTGTAATTGCTGTATGACGTTCCAGTGGCAGGATATTATTATTATTATTATATTAATACGTGAAACAAAAGCTTTGTACCCCTTTTTACGAAAATTACGCGGACGGAGGAGTATGAAATTTGGCACAGTTAAAGTTTATATGGAGAAGGCGTGCAGAAAGCTAATATTTTTATATAATATACATTAGAAATAAATTAAATTAATAAAAAAACATTACACACTCTACCATGCGTTTGACACAAGATATTTAATCCCTTAGAATCATGACATTTAAATGAATTATGGTCGAATTTCGCCCCCTGGGACTACCAGTATAAATAAATGTTTCTGATTAGGTACTTTCTAATATGAGAACGCCATTTACTCACATTTCTGGCGAAAAAATTGGTATCTAAAAGAGGTGACCGATCATGTGACTGAAATTCTTTTGGGACCTTGAGAACAGCTTTAATTTTCATGGAAACATATCTTCGATAAGAAAACGGACGTATATTTTCAACTGCCTGTCCGTGAATTGCTTAGGGAAAATGATCTAATCGGGTCTGGGTGGTGGTATTCTGGTTACATTATACCTCAGTGATTCTTCCATTGAGGTGCGGCGGCATCTACATCGCCACATGCGAACTACGCATCAAAGACCTGACGTCACACAAATCCTGCATCGCGCAATTAGAGTTTACCGCGCGAACGACATACTATATAAGACTATCCGACATCAATCGTTGGGCAGTTGCCCGCCAGACACGACACCCGTCTGGTCGGAGGATCCTCCCGTTTCTATAGAGGATGAGTGAACTTTACTCCCTGTTCCTCATGCTTCTAAAGAGGTATTGACAATTATCGACCGAATTGCATATATTTGCATGTGTAGGCACCAGATTCATTCAGATGCAAAGATGCATTTCGACATGTATCACATGCATACACATGCAAAGATGCATTTCGACATGTATCACATAGTGCAAAAACCTGATTCCCAAAATCGCATCGTGAAGTCGTCATTTGTGAAGGAGCCGGTCTTGCAACTGACGGTTGAACGACCGGTTTCCCGAAACACAGGCGATGCACTTTCTAATCTCCTTGCAATGAAAGTTCCTGTCCATGTCATATTCACGGGCTTGGCTTCGCCTGATTTGTAAGATATAGGTATGAAAGCATTGGAAGCGTATTTTTTTACCGACTTTCAAAAAGGAGGAGATTCTGTGTTCGTAGCTTGGTTTCTTTCTTTTTTAAAAATATTAGTTTACCGATTTCTCCGTCAATTGTAGATCTTTTTTTTTTTTTAAAGGTTATGCTATCCAGGTGGTCCCACATGCGGACGGTGAGCAACGGGTAGCTCGCCGTCCGATAAGGACCAGGCCCGGGTCGACTGCGGGTTGTGTTCCACGCGTGCCTCAAAAAGATGTCAGCACCAACTGGCGGGGTCCGTAAGGACCAATGCCTGCTGGGGTTGCGGGTTTGTCCGAAAGGGATATCGCGGCCCACGCGGCACACGGGCAACGGAAGGAACACGGGTGGGTTTTAGTCAGTAAAAGTCTGACACGCCCTCTCGCTCCGCCCAGAGCGGGAGAAGTCATTTGATGATATCCCATCCTCAAAAAAAAAAAAAAAAAAAGTGGTCCCACATAAATGTTATTAACTTTGCTTGGATAGTTTTTGAGTAAGCTTCAATAATACGTATTTTCCCACTTTGTATATGTGGATGATATGATGATAACTTCCTGTCACTGTTATTTACATAGCAGGTAGTGGTATTCGAATTTGTGTGGGGTAGGTACTTCAAGCAAACAGTGAAAAATAAAAACTTTTTACAAAAAAAAAACACAACAGACACCGGTCATTGTTATACCGTGATTTTTTCTTAAATATGTGATGTATTTGAGTCACGTTGCGCTGTCGCGTCGCGCCTGTCTGCACGAGGCTTTAACTGGGAATAGAACCTAGGACCTCATGCTCAGCAGTAGCAGTTGCGACCACCAGACCAAACGAGGCCGTTGTTTTTCATATTCATCATTTTAACCGAAAGACGTCCACTGCTGGACATAGACCTCCCCCAAGCACCGTCACTTCGACCGGTTCTCTGCTTCCCGCATCCAGCGGATTCCTGCGGCCTTTATCGGTTTTTCATATTAATTTGCATAAAATTATCTACACAGCTTATTATTATCAAAAAGAAGTGCAATTATAAACTAAATATGATCCAAGTTTATCATTGACAGATAAACTGTAGATATGCAGGAATTACCGTGACGTCTCTACTGACGTCATAGCATTTCTTTTGTTTAAATTTAATAAGAAACGCCTTTCATTTTCAAGATGGGACAAGGTGAGTCTTATGGCCTGTGCTTGCTTATCAGATGAAAAGAAACTGATGCACAGATCCATCGATAGACATAAACTGGTATTGTATTTGTAGCTTAAGTTTCATATTTCACAAATAAGTTACAAACTATATTGGAGAAGAAACGGGAAGAGGTTGTAAGTAATTAAAATCAATCAATCTGCTTAGCCTTTTCCCAACTATATTGGGGTCGGCTTCCAGTCTAACCGGATGCAGCTAAATACCACAATTTTACATGGAGCGACTGCCTATCTGACCTCCACAACCCAGTTACTGGGTAATACGATACCCTTGGTAAGACTGGTTGTCAAACTTTCGGGCTTCTGACGACTCGTAACGACTGTCAAAGATCCACGAATGACAGCCGGGACCAACGGCTTAACGTGCTTTCCGAGGCACGGAGGAGTCTTGGAATGTAAAGATGATCAACTATCCACAGACCACCCCCGGCAAGCATAGCTTAACCTGATGGATCGACCCGTGCGGCATTTATTACTTAGCCACGAGCTGGTGAGTAATTAAAATAACAATAGATAAAAGAAAATTCGTTCATAATCACAAACAAATATTGTGCAGTCTTCTCTTGATGACGAAGCCAATAAAAATCAAAGCTAATGAAAACAAATTAATTACTGATACAGATACTGCAATTAAGCTTTACGACTTGTTTAATAAAATAATCCATGATTTAAAAGAAATGCGATAACATTCTAATAGGCCGCTATCATCACTAAGGTTCTAGGGGCTCAGGCTATCTATGATAAGCCTATTTACCGATGATTAGTATCATCATTGACCATCTTACTTTTGATCTTAAGGTTAAGTAATCAAGTCATGAATATTTATTGATGATTGATAATGGGGTAGTACCGTGTGCCGATCTTGTATCATAAGTAGCTAGGTCTACGAATTGATTTTCAGTGTCTCATAATAAGGTAAGGTTCGAAATAAAATGATCAGTTATCTTTATTAAAAATAAATCATAAAACAATAAAAAATAATGTGTCTTATTATAACGGGAGGACACTGGCTTCTGAGTCCTGCAACACAGTTATAACAAGCGCAGGAGTCAGAGAATTCTATCATTTGTGGTGCTTTTTCTTTTATGTCAATGAATATTTTTGGATTTTGTAGTTCTCCTATCTTTTGTTCACGTATCTAGAATTCTATAACTTTGTAAAAATTCATTGTCAATCCATATCATCCCCATGAAGGATAATATATCTAACAAGGAAAAGATTCATTATTTTAAGACGAAAAGCATCTACCAAGATCCTTCTCCACTGCAAAAAGTCATCATAATTCTTTTGATAGTATCAAACTATCTCTGGTAATTCGGTAATTCCATCAAAGTCAGTTCTGCCGTTCCGATACGAAAACGTGCCAAACTGATAAGCAGACCCACTTTCGTATTGGTAGATCATTAATTCATTACTGATGGTGCATGAAAACATTTTCATGAAATATGATAACCCATTCCGCATAATATGAAATACATGCATAGATGACTGTTGCTTGTTTGAACGCATAGCATTAATACATCAATACCTGGTAAGGTCGTATTGATTTTTAATTACCTTGTCGCTATGTGGTGCTTGCACTAGGCTTACTTCACTACCAGTTACTAGGCAATCTTGTGTTGTCTGAGAATCCCAATCAGGGCTAATGAGGTGTAAGTTCATGTTATTTTGATGTCTGATTCTACCCTGCTGGGTGCTGCTAGGGAGTTTGTTGCGACACTTCTTATTCCCAGCTAAAGCACTAGGAAGTGGTGAAAGGCGGGCGTTTTGAAGGACTGTCTCTTATGTAATTTTCACGTTCGAAAAGTGCTAATTCTCCGCCTAGTTTGAATATTTATTCAAACTAGGCGGAGAATTAGCAAAATGGCTTTCACCCAATTAGGGTTTTTTAGGTTCCGTACCTCAAAAGGAAAAAAACGGAACCCTTATAGGATCACTCGTGTGTCTGTCTCTCTGTCCGTCTGTCACAGCCAATTTGCTCCGAATCTAATGGACCGATTTAGTTGAAATTTGGTACACATATGTATTTATGTGACCCAAACACGGAAGAGTAACGTAAATAAATGAATTTTGAATTTTGGGGTTACTTTTGAGGGGCAAATTAGAAAACAAAAATAAAAAGTTTTGCAAACTGAACCGTATGACATATCAAATGAAAGGACTTGTTGAGAGGATCTAATTTTTTTTTAATAATTTTAAACAAAACACTTTTAAAGATATTTAAGAAATTTGATGAAAATTACCATTGATTTTGAATTGAATTGACCAAAAATTTGAAATAAATGCAGAGAATAGTTCTATACTCATAGATTACAGGAAAACCTATAAGAAGTCTATGGTCTTAAAATAACATAGTAAATCTCTCAATATTGTTGTTGTAACGTTAAGTTTGTTCTTGGGATTAATTGATCTCAACTACGGAACCCTTTATTGTGCGTGGTCCGACACGCACCTGGCCAGTTTTTTTATAACCAACACAGTTAGGTTGTTTGTGTAAATTAAACCAGATTTCAATCATCTCCGTGCTCCCCTTGTGGCATGTTACTTGTGGTTGTCACAACAAGTTATTCTCCCCTGTCAACCGTCACGCTGTAATTCACTCTCTTCTCTTTCATATTCATTCCTCACACAATCGATCCATCTTATCTTTGCCGTCCTCTCCCTCTCCTCATCTACCAACATTTATATTCCTCAAATTAAACCAGATTTCAATAATGGTTGGAATTTAAAAGGTCACATGATCCTTCTTGAATAAGAACAGTAACATCAGGAACTTCATCTGTATTGTAGGGCAAATGAGTAATGAACAAAGACTGTTAATTTGATTGGTAATGAGCTGTTTTTGAACATAGTGCTAGGTAGAAGATAATTAAATGAACAGGGTTAGTCAAAAAACTCAAGGACTATTGCAAAAATCGGTCCTGCTTTAGGGAATGCGACTATTGCCCATCACACAACAATAATTTATGTAGATCAGCTATTTAATTGCGCAACACATTTTCGTCAATGATTACGACAAATCTGTTTCATTTTGACAGTTCAACAACATTCATTGCGTTATTTACGTTGATGAGCGGATTTTTCTTTCGAACTTATGAAGCAATGGATTAGCAATCTGTTTCAAAACGATTCAGATTCTAATTGATCGTGTATTACGCAATTATGGTACAGTTCCTATATATCTGTGATTAGCATAAGGGAAGGTTTAAGTGGGTAAGATCGTAAGAGTGCTTTTGATGCCGAAACGTACGATACTGCATCTTCCACATCATTACAGAACAACAACGTCATACAGTGAGACAGATCAATTCTATATTTAGAGTAACAATGCATCTTAACCAAAGGAATGAGCAGCATCCGGTGGTGTTAAGGTTGCTACGAAATTATTTGTGAAGTTCTTTGCGACCATGACTTGTTTTCAAATGATTTTGTGTTTGTTATAAAAATAACTATGTGTAGATTGTAAAGTATTGTGAATAATATAACGTCGTGGCGTCCGTTGTGGGAAAATAACTGTATGTTTGTGTTTCGTTGTAATTTGTAGTTGTGATGACTAAGTTTTGTCTTGATTTAAAGGAAGCATCGACCTTTGTTTGTAAGTACTTTGTTTGATAGTTTCGGTATGATAAATTAAAGCCTATGTTGCTTGGAATCGAGTATTTGGGTCATACGAGACATACAATTTTAATATAACGCCTCGTTTCCTCGAAGAGTTAGGCAGAGGAGTATATATGTACTCCTCTGCCGCTGCTACACGTTTATTTCGCCTGTTATGTTTAAGTCCCATGTAATAGGGGCGAGCCAAAATATAAAGAAATAAAAAGTACTTATCCCAATAAAGATGATTACTTAAGAGCCTTTATTTTGAAAGTGGGCAATGTCGCAAAAAGATGTCAAATATTTCGCTGTTTTGATTAATTTGGCAATATTACTGTATGGAAATAAGAACTGTGGCTAACTAGCGAACTAGAATAATGAATTGCAATTATAACATTTAATTTGATGTTGTAACCATTTTAGATGTAAAAAAGGCGTTTGGAATGTTTCCAAATACTTTTTTGGGTTTAAAGAACTTTATTTCTCATAAGAACTTAATATTAGTAGTTCGCTTTTAATGATATACATAAATGTGATTGTTTTTTTTTTGCATTATTTTATATACGAGTATTATTACTACTATTAACATTAGTTAGTTACCTCTAGGGTGTTGGATGTTGGTTTTTTACGTCTAAAACTAAATATTCGGTTTTCGGAATCAATATTTTAGTTCCCTAGTTAGCCATATTTCATATTTCTATACAGATATATTGCCAAATTAATCAAAACATAGTTACTTACAGCTTTTTGCGACGTTGCCAACTTTTAGGATAAACGCTCTTAAAACGTAGTAGCAACTAACAACCTTAAAACCAATTACTTAACATGAATTATATAAAGAGAATAAAACTTCGAGTAGTAAACTGCAGGTTGACTTTATCTTTTAAGGAAAATAATATCTGCATTCTCAGTTCACACAGTCAATGACCTCCCCGCGGTAAATTACCCCTCGGTTGAAAAACCCGACAAGTTAGACACACTGCAGTATGCAATGCTATTAAATAGAAGTGGGTATGCGGAAAAGTCAATTGAAATCTCTTATCTTTAGCTTGTATTAAATTAACTTAGGTAGGTTATTCAAACTCAAAGGTCACTTGGCTGTGCTTACTTAAAATCAGGAAAAGTAGCAGCCCTGTTATATTGTATGCAAGATAACAAAGAGAGGAAGCATAAAAGAAGTTCGTATCAAACCACAGTAAGGACTATTCTTGTTTGCAGCGCTCGGCGGCTATAGTACTGGGTCGGTAACAGATGTGGTCATCGTGTTCACGGGATATTGTTTTGAAACTGGTAAGATATGAACTTCTTTGGTGGTAAATAATGTACGACGCGTTATATACTGCAGAACGTTGATCTGATAAACATCTTGAATAATTCTTGTGTTTTGTGGTATGCATATACAATAAACACATACATCTACCTAAATATTATACCTAGTTAAAGGCACAGAACAAATAATTAGCATAATCTCGGCAGTGACCTTGAAATAATAGCGCACTTGATTGCTCGATACTATAGCGTATTATATTATCTGTGCTGTAGCCTACTGATATACATTGAGATTACGAAATGCGTCGTTTCTGCCGTTTTCTATCAAGATAGAATACTGTTACTTATTTATACTGTGGTATAGGTACTGAAAAAGTCAAAGTCAAATCATTTATTTCAAATAGGCCCTTGTAAGGCACTTTTGAACGTCAAAGTTTGCAAAAAATTGAATTGATTCTAGTCGCCCCTTCCAAAAGGTAGTTTTCGTATGGAGAGGAATGGGCAAGAAACTCCATCGTTACTCTTTTAAAATGTTTACAATATTTTGTATATGTACATTAGTTATATGTCTTTGACAGTCGTTGCGGGTCGTCAGAAGCTCGAAAGTCTGACAACCAGTCTTACCAAGGGGTATCGTATTAAGGCTTGTGCAGACCAGCGCGACTTGTCGCGCGACGCGACACCGGTTATTGTTATACTATGAAGTTTTCTTAGAAATTGTATTGTTCGTGTCGCGTCGCGCGACAAGTCGCGCTGGTCTGCACAAGCCTTTACCCAGTTACTGGGTTGTGGAGGTCAGATAGGCAGTCGCTCCATGTAAAATACTGGTATTCAGCTGCATCCGGTTAGATTGGAAGCCGACCCCAATATAGTTGGGAAAAGGCTAGGCAGATTGATTGACATTAGTTATGTATGAAGACGATGCACCTAGAAAGAATTGCGATACCACAATAAGTAAAAAGAATTAAAAATGAAGCAATGACATAAATTAATGACTTATGACGATAGGTCCACTTGAATCTGTATGTTTCTTTCTTCAAAAGACCATCTCGGACTAATAATCTGCATGGTCCTCATATGGCCTGACCAAGATTATGTCTGGACTTTAAAAGAAACTGCGACCTCTGAGTTTATTTCGGTCTTTCTTCTCAGAGTAGTCAGCTAAGAAACACCGAACTCAATCAGTCTGCCTAGCCTTTTCCCAACTATGTTAGGGTCAGTTTCCAGTCTAACCGGATGCTGATTACCAGTATTTTACATAGAGCGACTGCCTATCTGATCTCCACAACCCAGCAACTGGGTAATACGACACGCCTTGGTAAGACTGGTTGTCAAACTTTCGGGCGACCAGTAACGTCTGTCAAAGATCCACGAATGACAGCCGGGACCATTTCGAGGCAAAAACAAAGAAGACAAAAATTATTAAGGTACACAATTGAACACTACGTCAACTATCATAGAGCAAGACATAAAAAGACCTATCTCGATGCAAATCCTTTATAGTGTAGGAGTTAAGCGCTGTTTAATGCATTTTATATGGGTTCGTTTCACTGGCTTTAGATTTATTGTGTTTTATTACTGAGCTCTTGGACTAGTTTCAAAGTTATTGGATAATGTCTTTTGTATTCCGATATGAATGGAGAGATGTCTCTTTGTTCTTCATAAAAGTGAAATGCCAAATAGTTGAATCACCACATATTCTTCTCCTAATATTGTTTGCTCATTGCGGAACGTAGTCATGTGCCTGAATAAACTTTTGGACGACCTCCTCTCCATTTGTGAAGATTTATTTATTTATATATATATACTTTATTGTACACCAGATTATACATTACATAAAGAAAAAGTAATACACTACAAAATATACAATGTGCGGCCTTATCGCTTACTGCGATCTCTTCCAGGCAACCTTGAAATGGACAGTGATTTTCTGGACATAAAATGCGGCTGTCTTTGGTGCAAATAAAAGGTATATAAGTACTATAATAGATACACAGATAAATGCTATATAATAGATACATACATACTAACTATATAAGCAACGAAAATAAATGACGAATATTAATACAACTAACGATAAGAACAAAATCATAACGACAAGTAATGTTCTTTCACGAGTCTTTTAAACACAGGCAACGATTGCGCGCGCTTTATTGGAACTGGTAATGTATTTCACAACCGAGCAGCCTGGACAGTAAGGGATTTGTCAAGGAAAGTTGTGGACTGCATTGGCATTTTAAGCCAATGCTTGTTGTAATGCGTCGGAGATCTTGGTGTGTAGGTGTTGCTTCACTTGGTCAGAACATCGTATAGATAGGGCTTCGGCACCTGGGTCCCTTTCCTTCCATCTTTTACTTCACATACGTACTAATAGTTATTCTAATAATAACATAGTAGGTAAATAGAGCAGTGGTGGCGCAGTGTTAACGGCCCCCGACTTACGAGTTGTAGGTCATGGGTCCCCACCCAGCCATGCGCTTTACTTTTTGTAAATAATTTCATCACCACTGCTCTCAAAACGGTGAAGGAAAACATCGTGAGCTAGCCATGTTCTAGAACCAAAAATTCGAAGACCAACCATCTACGAACTCTCACTGGGCTTGCGTGGTAGATTACAGCCCACTCCTTCTCACCGAGAGGAGGCCTGTGGCCTAGCAGTGGGAACATTATGCTATGCTATGATAATACTGTGCTACGTAAATAAAAAGAAAGTGATCATCATTCACAACTTTCGGAGTAGATAAGTATTTTATCAACCAGTTACATTGCAGTAAGTGCTGATATAAGATTTATTACAGTATTAAGTACGTTCGAATACTCAGTTTTTTAGAAATCTGATCCAATTTAAGAAGTTTACCAAGGTATTTTACTGGAGAGTATGCCGTACCATTTTCCATAGAAATGAGATATTATACGACGCTATACCCCGGGGCTATGCGATAGCATAAAACATGCAAACCCTGCAAACCCGTTCCGTGGTTACGACAGGGGCGGACTCGACCCACTTCGTTTTTTAAACTTATTAGTTATTTACTTAGACAGTAATTACTAGTTGCTTACATAAGAAATCGTCGTGGACACTTGGACAGAGGTATTGGAAGAACCAGAGACCGACTTTTGTCTCAAATACCTACATAATTAATGTGGATGGGCAATTTATTCGTCGACGAGATATTAATCTGCTGAATTTAACATATATAATATTTATTCGGAAAAAATAGTTTTTTTGGAAAAAGACTATAAATTCAATACCTTTTAATTAAGAACTTTTCTGCTCCCGATCGGTCGTTTTTAGCTATCGTTTTCCACTGTAGATATTTGGCAAAATCCATGTTACTTAAAATAATAATTGATAACTCACGATAAGCATTTGAAAATATTATCATGCGGTTTTCCTAAATTAAAATACGATTAAAATGACATGACAGAAGTTCTATATTTTGTCACTAAGTTGTTTATCTGCCATTTTAAGATAAGATTCGATAAAAATGAAAAGAAAGTAATCAATAATTTGCCAATTATAAGTGGTTTGTTAATCCATAAATGGGTGCCTATTTCAAATGAATTGGACCATATTTGCTACTGATCAACTCTGTTTTCTTAAAGGATTTTATAAGGAAAACAAACAACTGGAAACTAAGCTCGGAAAAAATATTTACAGATGATGATTTATTCCCCATTGATTAGATGATTTTGTAATATTGTGGACTGACTTTTCCTCATGCAATTTTTTATCTATCTAGTAACTTCTGTGATGAATATAGTACGATTTTATGATAAACATTTAGCAATAGGAGATATTAATACTTGTTTTACCAACAAATTGTAACTACAAACATATCTTAAAAAATAACATTCTTTTCTCATTTCTGCATTGAAAGTCCGATCACATAGAGCGAATTCTTTATGTAAACATTTTCTAAACATTCTTATTTTGAGGACATTGTGTCTATTGTCTACTGCTAAATCCTGTTATAGAAGGCTAGGTTTTACAGTTTTATTATCCGTTAACTTTCTTTTATCGCAGCTATAGCAATGTGCCTGAGGCGTTAATGTTAAGTAAGTACCCAACTTTTGGCCCAAGGGAGGGCAAATCAGCAATTTCATACCGTGGATCCGCAAAGATAGCCCGAAAATTCGAATTTTCTTAATTTTTTTCCAATTTGCAAGTCAGTGTCTTCTTGTACCTATCTTGATTAAAATATGATTCGCCACCATAACAAATATGTATTTACAGAATTATAATCTTTAGAATCATTCATACATCTGTTCTGAAATGTCATGATTTCATGTAAAAGTCATTCAATGGAACAAATCTAACTTAGAGAAATGTATTAAGGATTACAATTCTATAAATACATTTTTGTTATGATCGAGAATCATATTTTGATCAAGATAAAACAACACTGACCGAAGACTGACAGAGCAAACACCATTTAATTTAACCTGTCTTTGACAATTGTTGATCTCAGCCATGTTTTTACGCGTTTGAGTGTACTGGCAGTAGCCTATAATATATAAGCTTATAGGGTAGTAACCTGCCCGTAAAACTTCAAGTTATAATTTTGTTGCGATTCGTTTTGCCACTTGTCCGTTGCCATTCGTTTTTCCACTTGTCCACTTGTCCGTTGAAGTTTCACTTCTATTATGTGTCCCAGCACACATTTTTTTTTTTTTGTTTTTACTCGGCTCCTAAGGGTCGAAGCGTGATGTTAAATATCTTTTCCAACTTCCTCAAGAATTGGGCTATCAAATGCACAAATATTTTTTCTAATCCTACTGGTAGTTCCAGAGATTAGCGTTTAAACAAATAAATTAACTCTTCAGCTTTATTATATTAGTATAGCTCAGGGGGCCTACCTGGTGGTAGGCCCCCTCTAAAGTAGTATTATTTTAATCTTACTTCAGCAGGAGAAAGAGATGAAGCTATTGGTCCTGTAGAGCTTCATCTCTTTCCCACACTAAAGTTATATTAACATAATACTGCCTGAGAGGTGGTGGTAGGCCCCCAGATAGATTTCATGTCTCAATAAAAAATATGCGGTAACAAAGAGAGACATTTCATTATTTTATTCTGTACCAGTACCTAATGAGTAATGATCATGACATGTTAAACCTGTAATACTCGTAGTTTAGATGTTAGCAAAGGTAATCTATAATTTTGTTACATTTTTTTTTTGTTGGTTTTTTGTAATGTTTAGTTTGCTAAATCGAAGTTGCGCATGATCATTTGTTGTCAATTTCGAATATACTATGTTTGCCAACTTACCTTAATTTAGAATGGACCTTTGACTGAGAGTTTTTTTTAAATCACTGATTGTCTTTTTCTTCAAAAAGAACTTTAATTAATTAGTGCTCACCTTAGCACCACCCTGCATACATCTCTGGAATAAACACAGTGCATTGACCACACTACAGTTCAGCGCAGTTTAATCCTACTTTCCCGAGCATTGCACTCGACCACTCGACCGGTCGAGCAAACCAGCTGCTAGTACTGCCCTGCTAGATTGCACATCTATGATAGTTATTTTTTTAATGATATGCCTACCGAGGCTAATCAGGTAGGCAGTAATTAAGGACAAGCTATTAAGCGATTATGTACAGAGCGATATCGTTTGTTAGTAGTTTCTGGTAGAGATACGTTAAATAATTGAAATAAACATCTAATGGGTTCTACCTGGCTATCAAATTTATGTTTATTATTACATTTAGACAATTCTTGATTAAGTACTTGTTTTTTTTTTTTTGTATTGTCACAAAATTTGCATGCCGAATTTAGTTGGCGGAATATGAAGAACTATTGTGTATTTGTTATAAAATCTGTAAATTACCATATTTCAGGCAAATAAAAGAATCTATCCAGCTATCTATCTATCTATCTAAAAGGTTGCGCATCTACTTCCTATAAATTGATTAGTAAAAACGTCTAAAAATGAATTGCTGAAAAGTATTTTTTTCCGTTTTTCTATTGTTATATGTTCCCATCCAACCCTTGACTCGTCTACAATTTCGTCATCCTACAATTTTGGGTTTTATGCTGATAAAAAATTGGTAACTACCTATGTGAAGTCTGTCTCTAATGACATTAGGGTTTATTTATAAACGTTGCTTTAAAGTTAAGTGACGTTCAAATGTCAAAAAATTATGGTTAAACAGTCGCTAACCAACAACTTTAAGCAACGTTTATTAATAAACCCCGTAATTTTTTTTAAGAAAAGATTTTAATATATACCTGTTCAAAAATATACTCACCTGTGATGCATGATTAATAATTTCATAACCCGTCAATGACTAAGCGCTCCAAGTTCTTACTCGAACACGTACTCTACAAAAAAACACAAAATGTTATTGTTAAATCTAGGTGTGTTAAGGCCATCTAAGTCAATGGACTAATGTTTGGGTCTTTTACCAGTTCAGTATTGTGCAAGCTGCGTCTAAATGTTAAACTTTCGTTCGTAAGTTGCATCTCGGAAATTCCAAAAACGAAATTAATAGTGCAACTGGCATTATAGATAATGTCAAGTGTGTTTTTTTTTTCGAATGACAGTTCAGTGATTTTGATTTAGTGTTCAGCAAGCACCTATTAAGGTTATCTTTTCAAGACTTGAAGGAGTTTCTCAAATAGGTTCTGGATGAGTGATCATCCATTACATAATCATTGGCATCAAAGATAGTGGTCCCGGCTGCCATTCGTAGAGCTTTGACAGTCTTTACGGAGTTTTAGTCAGAAGCCCAAAAGTCTGACAACCAGTCTTACCAAGGGGTATCGTGTTACCCATCAGTCAGATAGGCAGTTGCTCCATGTAAAATTCTGGTATTCAGTTGCATCCGGTAAGACTGGACGCTGACCCCAACATAGTTAGGAAAAGTTTAGGCAGATTGATGATAGTTTAGAGTTAATCATCGACCATACTAAGGCTAGTGTTATTTTTATCGAAACGGAGTTATTTCAAAAGGCAATAATCAAACGGATTCAAGGGCAAGTGAGAACAGTGGTCAATTGTACGAGATGATGTAACGTGATAACAAATCAGTCATTATTGCATTATGTTCTGTCAATGGAAACATTAGGAGCGTCGTTGCATTGGAGAGAAACTGTTTAAACAAGATAGTTTTATTGACTGATGAATACAAGTGGTTCATTTTGCAAAATCATCATTTCATTCATCAAAAAAGCGACTCTTGCTACGACACAATAAAGTGCAATTCAGGTCGCACAGCGCTAATTAGCTACTGTTATAATTATTCACCTAGAAGTTGCCTCTTTTTCTATCGCGTAACTCTTATATCTTCTGACTTCGTAACACTCACTGAGTTAGCCCGACAAGACAGGCCCACCGCGTACCTACTTGTAGCTTCATACCTAAAATGCGGAGTGAACCCTCTGTCTGTATTCATCTGTGTCTGTGGTTAATTTATTATGGCCATGAAAACCAGGCGATGGCACTGTATATTTTTAACTTTGCCAAATTACTTAAACTGTATTTGTTTTTTTATTTTTTTTATTGCTTTACAGTCGTGATGTTATATACTTATGTCTGTTATGTTACATGTTTTCAGTGGCTTACCTTTGTGGTGAAGTCGTCAGTAGGTATAGTATTATTTATCGATTAGTGAGAAAAACGATCAAAATTAAAATTCACTCTCATCTTAATTCGCGACTGCATTAAATTCAAGCTAAATATTTTGCAGGGATCTTGTTGCGTATTAAAAGCAATAATAAAATGACTTGGAGCAGAAAGATCCGCTTATGAAGTAGGTCGGTATAAATTGCTTTACCTAATAGTACCTACCTGGTCGACAGCGTTCTGCGTTCTCCTTCTAATTCCATGCTGTCATGATAGTAGGTACTTACTAATTCCATACTACCATGTCATTATTCTAGGGTAGCCATTTTGTTCTAAGCTTTGGGTGACCGACCTCTGCCCGGGTGAAAATACGGTTTAAACTAATTTTCCCAGTTATGAGACCTAGCGAGATCTATTTTTCATCCCCGTAAACCCCCATATTGCAACTTTCATCGAAATCGTTAGAGCCGTTTTTGAGACCGTAATTAGAAATGTACATGCAATATTTGTATGTAAATACAAACAAATATTGCTCATTTAATAGTATAGGATTTATTAATTACTAGACGACATACCTAATAATTAAGCCAGACATGAGACAGGTGACTTATGTAGATTTTAAATAAATTAGTGTCTCATAACCATTGGTATTTTATTGCAATATTGTTAATTTTATTACTCACTTGTCAACTGTAAACAGCGTGTCGTAAGATTTTATAAGAAAAACAGTTAATTTACAAAAAGGTCATTAAACAAATCGTTTTATAATAATTTCCCGTCGGAAAATTTTATTTGAACTCACATTATCGATATGCAAACTATAAGTAGATCGCTTCGGCAAGTGAACAGAAATCTGGCTTGTGCATTTTTTTTCTTATTTATTAGGCAGATCGTTTCAGCGCCGCGGTCAGTTTACCTCGAGTCGGTTTCCCGCGCAGTGATCTGTCAGCCAGTTTGACAGCGGTCTTGGCGGGAAAGCATTTCTTAACCCTACGTCGCGTATCGAATAGATGTTGAATGTTGCGCTTTACGATCCAGTTGCTTTCTTAAATGCATCGCATTCAAGGTTTTTAACACACCGTGCGCTCGGTTAGTTTCATTTAATTCTTAGTATTGTGTTAAACTGATTAAAATGTCATTTGGAAGTGAAAAAATGGACAAGGAAAAGTGTTGTTACGATAATTCAGCGTTTGTGTTGACTGAGAAAAATGTTTGGATGCAAAATGAGGTACGGATTTTTTATTATTTAAATTTTCAGCAATGTGTGTGAATAAAGTTTATGTTAGTAACATAATCTGCTGTTTCTTATGAAATAAAATAGTTCGGAGCAATGACTAAATTTTATAGAAACAGTATTTCAGGTATCTTTCTCTAAACAAACATAAATTACAAAGTAAAAATAAATAACAGAATTAGCTGACCATAAATATTCCAGTAACTATTTTAATTAAAATTTTAGTAACGCAAGGATGTTCTACGATTACATTCTTCAGTCTTGTGAGTAACCGAGTTACCGAGGCGTAACCACTATGGATATTAGTTAAACTACTAATATTCTACACTATTTATGTTAGAATGTTGTACCTTGGTGCTAAAATGAGCCTTTTTGTGCGATTATCGCCATCTTACGTTGTCATAATCATAAAAAATAACTGTTTTTATTATGATTGCTAGTTCAATTGGTATTTTTTACACTATGTGATAAGAAAATAGGAAACATGCAACTACAATAAAAGTGTATCTTTTGTGTTTTTATTATTTATCTAAGAATAAGGTCAATGGAAACTTGTTTAAGACATAATTCATGTTATGATTAGCTAACAATAATTACATAAGTACTTACTGCATTTTTTAGGGTTCACCACCCAAAGGGTGCCAACGGGACCCTAGTGCTAAGCCTCCGCTGTCCATCCGTCTGTCACTCTTGTACTGTCACTTTTGAAGGGCTGTATCTTGTGAACCGTAATAGGTAGACAATTGAAATTTTCACAGAGTATGTAGTACTATATCCGCTATAAGAACAAATAAGAAAAAATAAATAAAGTTACTAAATAATATTGAGACGGTACGGTATACGGTGTGGTACGGAACACTTCGTTTGCGAGTCCGACTCGCACTTGGCCGGTATTTTTAAATTGCTGGAATCATAAATAATTCCATGAAATGTAATTCTACTGTAGTACCTACCCACCTCATGAATATTTGAACATCTAGAGAAAAAATAATACCTAACCTTTTCTTTCCTTTTTTTCTTTTAACAGTTTTCCACTATGACAAAATAATGAATATTAGGTTAATTAATTAATGCAAGTCAATGCTGCCAATGTTCTAAATTATACACATTTACCGGCGGTAACGGCCCCGACTTTCGAGTTGTAGGTCGTGAGTTCAAACCCAGACAGGCGCTTTACTTTGTGTAAATAATTTCATCACCACTAAACCGAAACCGGCATGTCCTAGAACCAAAAATTTTAAGACATGGGACATCCACCAACCCGCACTGGGCCCGCGTGGTAGATTATGGCCCACTCCCTCTCAAAGAAAGAGGAGGCCTGTGTCCCAGCAGTGGTGTTACTATTTAAAAAATAATTAGGTACTTACCTACTTTATAATAAACTATGAAAAAAATACAAGTTACAAGATTTTTGTTGTGTTGTTGTATGTTTACTATCTATCAGACACTATCGATACTTCTGCATTTAATTGTTGTTGATTTATTAAGATAATTTCATACTATTCGTGCAATGGCGGGGTTTCTCCTTTTGATTAGATGAAGAATTATTCATTTAAACCTCATTAGTATCAAATTGTGCTAGATAGTGACCCCGATATGCTCGTCAATGGCTCCCATGAGAAACACGCAATACTATAGTGAAAATGCTGAGATCTATCATATAAACTGTTTTCTTAATTAATTTACTTTGTGAAGAATTGGCAACGATTATGTTAGCTCACACATTAAACGAATTCTACAAAATAATCGCAAGTAGGAACCATAATTAAAAAAATAAAACTGCTGTCTTTTACTAAACTAGCAAAATAAGAAAAGTTTTATAATGTTAACTGTTCTATCACTATTTAAATATCCTGTCACTTCGCAACATCATAGGCAAACAAATTTAAAAAAAAAATATATATAAACAGATCACTCCATAAATTGTTCGAAACAGTTTTCACTTAAAACACTATTATTAGTAACTTAAACTAAAGACGAATTAATGAGAAGACCACCCATCAACTAGATACAACGAGAAATATAAATAAGTCTTCTCAGAAATTGACTTATTATGGCGGAGAATTTATAGATCTGCCGCCACAGCATTTAGGAATTATGATTGAATCATAATTTTAGTTCTTTGAGCATCGGGTTCGAATTTGCCCATTGATTTTTATTGATTGATTTAAGGATATCCCAATGCCTATGGCACGGAGAGGGTTAAATGCTGCTCATTTTAAAAGCAATTTACGTAAACCTATTCAACCTAGTTGATTTTATATTCTGCGACAGTCAAGTTTGTATACGCTGTCTCATGATAGTATCATAATAAATAATATTCTAGTTATCCTAGATAATAGAATTCTATACGTGCGTTGCTAAAGTTTATTACCTTACCTTTAGTGAAAACTTAGGTGAAGTCATCTTGAAGTGAGATGTCAATAATGTCAGTGTATAGTGAGAAGTCAGTGTTTATTCTGAAAGTGGGAAATGTCGCAAATAGATATCAAATATTTCGCTGCTTTGATTAATTTGGCAATATGGAGATAATAAATGTGGCTAACTAACGAACTAGAATGTTGATTATGAAATGCAATAATTAATATCGTAACACCGAATATTTAGTTTTAGACGTAAAAAAAAGTATTTGGAATTTTTCCAACTGTCTTTTTTACACCTAAAACGTCAAATGCAATGTTGTAATTGTAATTCATTATTAATAATCTAGTTCTCTAGTTAGCCATATTTCACATACAGTAATAATATTGCCAAATTAATCAAAACAGGTGAATTTTTGACAGCTATTTGCTAGGGGCATAGGGTGGAATGACATCTCACTTCACGTGTTTTCACGATGACATTTTTACAGAACATGGCTGCTGCTGTTTATGAAATAATTTCTCAACATAATAAATAATATTAAGTCCTTCAGGCTCTCGCATTTAATCAGCAAAGCCAATGTCAGGTGGCTGGGGGCTTCAGAAAACTAAGAGGTTATCGATATAAAATGTTCCTTGGTTTAGGTCTAGAAAACTAGACAAGACATTGTTCTAAATGAAAACACTTTTTAACAATAGACATAGTAGAAGAATAATGAAAGTAAGCTACATGACGTGGATTAATGAAATCTTTCCTTCAAATACTCGGATCCTATCGTAGAACAATAATTAAACAGGGTGGCAGTGGCATTTACGCGAAAACTGTTACCATGGATTCAATACGTGATTCTGATCCAAGCGTGAAATTTTTCGTCGGTTATTTAAAAAAAAACAGTTGTTCCATACAATTTGTCGGCGTAGGTATTCTACTTGTCTATGAAACAGCAGTTTTTTTTTTAATAACCGATGAAACATTTAGTTAGGGTTCAAAATCATGTACTAACTAAATCCATGGTAAAAGTTTTCGCGTCGATGTCCCGCCACCCTGTTTAATATATTAAATAGTAAAATATGGCAATTAATTTATCATTGCTCTTGATCTGACTCAAACTCTTCAGTTTTTATTTAAAAAAAAAATATTTTTTTGCCTCACACGTTCCTAGCACGGTCATAGTTATACGGTGGAGTGGACAGACTCCTTTAAGTTATTTTTGGTGTTACAAAGGTCTTTTATGTTCTTAGTTTCAAAGTTAATTATCTCATAAGAAGATAAATTAATTTAGTAGAAATTGCTACGTCATAAAGTAACTATTAAAAAGACAGATTTATTTGTACATCACAAACTTCCTTAATGCCATGAAACTCTCCCACGGGAACATCTGAGACCACTGCTATTAACATCCTGGTCTTGTTCTTATTTCAAAATGAATGCGCATGCGACGCACAGTCTCGTCAGAGCGAGTTTTGAATGTGCGCACGATAAAAAAGAGGATGCACTTGTTTTGAGGCTGTAAAAGACGTATGTAATTCGAGATTTCGTAATAACGTTTGATTTATTTTATATTCAGAATTTAATGAAAGGCTCTATGAGTGTTGGTCCAGCTTTTTACACCCAAATGTTGCCGATGCTCTACTAGTTGAATAAAATAAAAATAATACCTATGTAAAAAAAAAATCGAGGGCGTGGTAAATTTTTATCTATTCTTATTATTAGTCTTAGCCTGCCTTCGTGTTGTCATCTGACATTATGCTGAGCTGAGGCCCTTTTAGCATTATAATCATTGTTTTCTGCTTAATAGTTTTAAGGTATATTTTTCAGTTATAATGCCAATAAACGCATTTTTAGCAATAGATTAGCAATATCCTTCAAAATCATTCAGACTGTGATTGAAAGTGTGTTACGCAATTTGAGTGCTGGATTTCCCCACTGCTGGGCAAAGGCCTCCATACTCTCCTTCCACTTCTCTCTATCTTGGTCTAAGCTATCGTAAAAACCCGCCAAGTGCGTTGTAGGACCACGCACCATGAAGGGTTCCGTAGTTGGGATGAATTTATCCCAAGAAAAAACTGAACGTTGTAGTTGAAAAACATGTTCTCCCATACGGAATGTATGAGAGAACATGTTTTTATTTCATTATGCCGCGTGATTTTTTTTACCGTCTCGAAAAAAATAGGGTACTTATAATAGGTGAACGGAGTAGAAGCCTATGGCAGTATTTTGTTTTTTAAACTATAAAAAATATCGAAATTCATATCATACGCACCCTACTAAATGCGCGGAATTTATCAATGAATTCGTAGCTTTCCTTAGTGGCCGATAGGTAGTCGCCACACTTGCCGTCGGCCTCTTTGATATCCTTTCGCAGGCGCACAAGCCGCTCTCGCATCCCCGCCCGCCCGCGTGGTCAATGCTACTAAGCTAATATTCTCGGGCATGGCTTTTGTTCCAATTACACAACACACCATATTATTCTCGAGACGGTAAAAAATTTCAGCCGGTATACTGGCTGATTTTTTTTACCGTCATGGAGCCGTGACACTTGACTCCATAGAAATATAATAAGTAACTAACTTTCTTATATCTATACTTGACTCTAACAAAAATTTGCACTTTAAAGCTTAATATTTCGCAAACGGATTCCTGAATCCAAAAATGGTTATCACAATATTTTTTTACGACCTTTCCAACGACAACCCAGACCATAGGATAGGCGAGGAAAAAAAAATCATCCCCATCTTACGTGTAGGAAAGGTACCCGAATCCAGAAAAGGTTTGAATTCAGCTGAGATCTTTCGACTCAAGAACAGCCACGACTAGTTGGAATCAGCACTTTAATGCAACATTTTAAGGGTTGGCATTTATTTCATGTTAGGTAATTTTTTTAAGAAGCAATTCATAATTACGTTTAATTTAATTTTAGATTAAGGTTATAATATTTTAAGCTGTTTACTTATAAGAAGAAAGTAGGTTTCTACTTAAACATGGAAAATGATGTTCTTCAAAAATTCTATTTTGAGTCTCATGTTATCTAGAAACAAATGTCAAAATCAGTCACTATCTATCACAATCGCGTATTGTCAGTTTCGAGAGAAATCTCTTAAAACAAACATTGCAAACACAAAGATATTTGCTGATATAAGTTTTATGAAAACAACCTCTTGTTAAATACGTAACGTGCCGATCGAAGCATTCATTTCATAACTAGATCAATGTGATCAGTTTCATACTTAGAAAGAATGAAAGAATTTATTTCACTTCACTTCTTAGGGTCCGTAGTAAACAAGGAACCCTTCTAGTTTCGCCATGTCCGTCTGTCTGTCCGCGGCTTAGCTCAGAGACGCTGTAATTTGGCATATGTATACATATTAATCACGCCGACAAAGCGGTAAAATAAAATCAAGAAAAAAAATTTTTTTAGGGTACCTCCCCTACACGTAAAGTGGGGATGTTTTTTTTTTCTCGTCCACCCCATGCTGTGGGGTATCGTTAAACAATATTATAAAGTTTACATCATATCATCCACATATACTAAGTGGGAAAAATACGCAATATTGAAGCTTACTCAAAAACAATCCAAGCAAAGTTAATAAAATTTATATGGGACCAATTTGAGAGCATACCCTTTCATACAAAAAAATAATTTTCAAAATTGGTCCGCAATTGACAGAGAAATAGGTGGACATACGCTACGAACATACAACCTCCTCCTTTTTGAAATTAAGTAAAACCCATGCAATTAACAGCAGCATTTCACTATTTTAAACTCAATTAGTAGATAACTGCTAAAATCTAATTGGATCTGCAATGTAAAATGTTGAGATACTTTTAGAAAATCTTCGTTCAATTACTCGTATCTCGGTACAGGGATCCCATTAACTCTAGAGATTGCTTGGAGCTAGCTGCTCGTTTGTAGATAGTTAAAAGTCGTAAATGAGATGAGCTTGGTTAGTTTCACTGACGGAAGCTAGACATAAGTTTAACTACTACAATTTACAATAACTTAACGTTAATTAATTTTTCTAATTTCTAAGCTGTCCTCTCATCAAGTTTAATGTTAATTTCATATATTACCAAGTAGGTATAGCTGTTGTTATTGTACATCTGAGGTGACAAAAGATTTAACAAGAGATTAAATGAAAATGGAATATACGGGGTCACATTAAATTACCTAGCAAAACTCCGCAGACGTAGTGGGTATCGGTACATTTTTTTTTTTGAGGCTGGGAATTATCAAATAACTTCTCCCGCTCTGGCCGGAGCGGGAGGGTGTGTCAGACTTTTACTGACTAAAACCCACCCGTGTTCCTTCCGTTGCCTGTGTGCCGGGGCCGCGATATCCCTTTCGGACAAACCCGCAACCCCAGCAGGGGGTATCGGTACTTAAACACGATAAAAAAACCAGGACGAGAAGTTTAAATAATTAAAACGAAATTATGTACAATAAGGAGTTTCTAAATTAGGTACGTAATTAGCCCATAATCATATACAATACATTATTTACCTACGAAGTATTACAATATTTACGAAGTAGGTAAATAATGTAAGTAAAATGTACAATATATGTGTGTGTTCCTCTTAGATTCTTTAAGGAGTCGATAATCGACTTTGAATGATTTTATACTGAAGATCACGTCTAAATGAGTAGTGCAGGTTGGTACGGAACAACCTTATTAATACGTCCACCAATACTGCTGAGCGTGCCCGCCTGCTGGCTGTGGGTGAGTGGGAGTCGGGCCTTTAGCTTCAGGCGCTACCGTCACCCAACATAGGCACCATGCTGGGTGACACCACTTTCCGGCTCGCTACCTGTCTGCGTCTGGGCGCTCCTTGTTTGGCCCCGCATCGCTGCAAATGCGGTGAAGCAGTCGACTGTCTCGGGCACCATGGTATATCCTGCAGTAAGAGCGCAGGCCGGAGAGCACGGCACGCCAGCATTAATGACATCATCCGTCGTGCTCTTGTCACCGCCGGGGTGCCAGCTGTTCTAGAACCCAACGGCTTGGCACGCGACGATGGGAAGAGACCAGACGGAATGACCATAATGCCTTGGAAGGTAGGTAGGCCTTTGGTGTGGGATGCAACGTGTGTCGACACCCTTGCGCCATCCCATCTTCCTAGCACGGTGGGCTGTGCTGGGGCTGCTGCTGCAGGTGCGGAAAACCTCAAACGGCGCAAATACTCCAATCTTATTGGGACTTATATGTTTGAGCCGTTTGGGGCCGAAACACTAGGGTCATGGGGTCCGAGTGCCCACTTAGTCTTTCAAAGCGGTTGGTCGACTCTTCATGTGATCAGAAGGCTGGCCTATTCTTCGGCCAGAGAATCAGCATTGCCATACAACATGGCAATGCTGCCAGCCTTTTGGGCACTTTTCCTGTTGACGAATGCGGTTCGATGCGGACGAATTTTTTGATGCCCTATAATTGTTCCCCCCCACCCCTTTCCTTTTTTTCTTTTGTTTTTACTTGTACATATTATTATTATTTTAAGTCTGTTAGTTTTTAAATTGTTTCTAGTTAATGTAAATATTGAGAAATTAATAAAAAATTGTAAAATGATGTCCAACGCGGATAACAAACTGAGAATCACACAAAATCAATCAAGCGTATTTTTCTGAAACCTTCACAATTTTAAAGATAATTTAAATATAGATCTTTTACTGTACGTATTTCATTAAAATACCTTTTGGTTTATGTATAATAAATTAATAATGCGTCTAATTTGGGACAGCGCTCCTTGATGGGCGAGTCCTATTACTGGCTGGACGTGCGACGCGTTGTGTGAGCTCAGCACAGAATACGCAAGCTAACCACTCAAGGTCACTGGTATCTGCGTCTTAAGTTAAACGTGAGAAGTGACTCACCCTGATGACGCCGTTATAATTGTTCTCAAAGGGAAACATATTGTTACTGATCTACAATTACTGTCACCTCTAATTACAGTAGCGATGAGTAATTTTCTGAAGGAAACCAACCGATACTTACTTAATAATCCTCACAATATTCTCTATCTTTTTTATCCCTCTTTGGTTTGCCCACATTTCAGTTTTTCTCTATCTGCACCCTAATTGTTAAACACACGATCAACCATAATCTAAATAATTTTGAAGGGTACCTATTGCCGTAGTATTATATTATCTGTGCTATTGCTAAACCATTGATTTATATATTCGAGAAATGTATCTGCTCAACAACGTAAATAACGCAATGAATGTTGGTGAACTGTCAAAATGAAACTGATTGTGATTGATCGTGTGTTACGCAATTAGGGTGCCGGTCAAAAATTTAAATTTTATGAAAAGAAAGAAAGAAAAAGTATTTATTGAGAATCGCACAGGAAATCACACAGGAGGAGCTCGTGGCTAAGTAACAACAGCCGCACTGGTCGATCCATCAGGTTAAGCTACGCTTGCCGGGGTTGGTCAGTGGATGGGTGACCATCTTTACATACCGAGAATCCTCCGTGCCTCGGAAAGCACGTTAAGCCGTTGGTCCCGGCTGTCATTCGTGGATCTTTGACAGTCGTTACGAGTCGTCAGGAGCCCGAAAGTCTGACACCAGTCTTACCAAGGGGTATCGTATTACCCAGTTACTGGGTTGTGGAGGTCAGATAGGCAGTCGCTCCATGTAAAATACTGGTATTCAGCTGCATCCGGTTAGACTGGAAGCCGACCCCAACATAGTTGGGAAAAGGCTAGGCAGATTGATTGCACAGGAAATCACACATACTAAAAACACACTTAACATAAATAAAAAACCATAAAAAACAAATTAACATTAAAATTTAAAGAAGGAAGGAAATTTTATGGCCATACCAGGCTTTAGCTAGCATATTATACAGGCTGGCAGGGACATCGACGCGAAAACTGATACCATGGATACAGTACATGATTCTAAACCGATCGATGAAAAATTTCAATGCAGGGGCATTGAAATTTTTCATCGATCGGTTCAGAATCATGTACCGGATCCATGGTATCAGTTTTCGCGTCGATGCCCCTGCCACCCTGTATATTTGGGCACGCCACAATTGTGGCGATAAGTCCCCTCTTTGAGGTGTGGCTAGAGAGGCGCCACGGCGTCCTCACCTTCCGCCTGACGCAGGTCCTCACCGGACACGGCTGTTTCGGGAGGTCCCTGTTCCGTATAAGGCGGGAGGAAACGCCCGGGTGTCACCACTGTGTGGATCGCCCGGAGGGCACGGTGGAGCATACGGTGGGGTCTGCCCTGCTTGGGCGGAGCACCGCCGTGTCCTCACGGAGGTGATCGGCGGCGGCGATCTCTCGCGTCCGGCCCTGGTTCAGGCCATGGTCCGGAGCGAGAGTGCATGGGAGGCCGTCACTTCCTTCTGCGAAGCAGTAATGCTCGCGAAGGAGGAGGCGGAGCGCGCGAGGGAGAGTCAAGATTCGCGCCCTCGCGCCCCTAGTCGCCGCAGGAGACGCCGCGGGCGTCGGTAGTCGCGAGCCGACTTCCGGCCACCGTAGGCGCGGGCTTGCGGACGGTGAGCAATGGGTAGCTCGCCGTCCGATTAGGACCAGGCCCGGGTCGACGGCGCGTTGTGTTCCACGCGCGCTTCAAAGGGATGTCAGCACCAACTGACTGCCGGGGTTGCGAGTTTGTCCGAAAGGGATATCGCGGCCCCGGCACACGGGCAACGGAAGGAACACGGGTGGGTTTTAGTCAGCAAAAGTCTGACACACCCTCCTGCTCCGCCCAGAGCGGGAGAAGTTATTTGATAATATCCCACCCTCAAAAAAAAAAAACCCTGTATATTTGGACACTAACATTATTTTTAAGTTTTCTTTACAAAAACTAGGTTACTGTATGGATTCTCTCTGGTCTGAATTTCAGGTTTATTAGATATTATATTTTAAACCATACCATTACATAATAAAAAAAAGTGTAATAATCTAATAGACTGAAACGTGACGTGTTAAAATATCAGCTGTGTGGACTGTTCTTATGGTTATAATCATAATACTTTAGCAGTGTAAAAATAACATTGCAAATATTACAAAAGATGTTTTATAATGCACCGCCGTGATTAATTATGAATCTATGCAAATTATAATGGTTGTTTTTTTTTTTCAGTAACTTTACAGTGCGTAAAATAATGTGAAGAACCAAGGTATTTTTATACACAGAGCGCCGCCATTACTTCTTAATTTTTTTTTTGATAGAGACATGATTACTGTGATTATAAGTTTAGCTTGTTATTAATGCCAGTGTTAGGCTGCTGATAAATTAATAATCTATAGGTACATACAAATAAATAAAACGTAAGAGTCTGTTTATAATGTCAAAATAAATATTTTTTTAAATAAATGCATACGAAAGTATAAACTTAAGGTACTTAAAAAAAAAAAAAAAATTTTTTTTTGTTTATCTTTTCCAACTAAACTCCGAAATAGGTGGAGTGATTTTGACGAGACTTTCACTGTCAGATAGTTGATTTTATAAGGATTAACTTAGGCTACTTTTTTTAAATTATAGAATTTTTTTAATTGAATTTGATTTTATTTTTATTTTAGACAAAGAATAAGGGCCTACGCGGGCGAAGCCGCGGGCAGTAGCTAGTTCATAATAAAAAAAACTATAAAATTACACTCTATTGACCACCACTGAAGACCGATTATTAAAATTTTCCTTACATAAGTAATCATCTTAAAGCAATTACATAAAACGTTTACATAGTGTTGCTCTATGTACTTACCAACCTATCATACGTAAATGTATGTATGCTAGTATAAATATGTACATACACTAATTTACATGGTTACTAGTATAGCGGTAGTTTTCCGTTTATTATTTACTTTAATGTTTATGTAAAACTATTGTTGTCTATGTCCTAGGCTGCTATGAATGAGGTTCTATTCTATTCAGTTGGTCTGAAAATGCTAAACGATCTGTGACTGAAAATACTTGATAAGCTATTTAAGTATTTTTCTGCATGAATTACCTACAGTAGCTACGACTTAGTGCGGATTTCACCAATGAAATTGAACGCGTTCAGCACATCTAAATGCGTTCAAGAGCTGTCAGTGCACAATATTCCATAACAATTTTGACACTGACAGCTCTTGAACGCGTTTAAGAAATGCTGATCGCGTTCAGTTTAATTGGTGAAATCCGCACTTAGTATGCTTAAATAATATTAATTTTCATTTAATTTTGTTTTTTTTAAACTTCTACCGAGATGACCAGTAATAGAGAAGTGTGGGGAAAAAAGACATGTTTTGCGGATCCAAAATAAATTGGCAAGAAAAAGATGATGTATGTACTCGTATCTAAATGGTGTCATTTTGATGACCATTTTTTTCTACTTTAGAAGTGAATCAGAACACTTGATCAATTTCTGCTGTTTGGTATTAAAACTATCAAATTCAATGTCAAATCATTTATTTCAAATAGGCCCTTGTAAGGCTCTTTTGAACGTCAAAATTTACAAAAAAATAATTGATTCTAGTCGCCTCTTCCAAAAGGTAGTTTTCGTATGGAGAAGAATGGGCAAGGAACTCTACTCCATCTTTTAAAATGTTTTACTATGTAAAACTATGAGGTAACGATTGTAAATGAAAACTAACTGCAGGCTTTGCACATAATGTTAGATATGTAAGTAGGTACCTACACTAGCTTTAAACTGTAAAGTTGAATAATATATCGAGTGTAAAAAAAGACATTTTAACTACTATTAAAGTACCTACCTATGACAAACAGGAAAACACAGATTTTTTTTTGCCCAACAATCATTATGGCTGCCTACAGTAATTTGCCAACGCGGTTCCCAAATATAGCTTTAAAATTTAACCTATTTAGTAAATCCTCTATTCATATATAGACTTAGGTACGTTTTTTATATATTTTTTCAATTACATCTTTTAACAATAACTAGAGTTTTGTTAGCGAGGCAGTGTGAACGGTGACATTTTCTGTCATCGTTTACACAGCGGCCTAAATGACGGAAAATTATCGTTGAAATAATTCATGTTTGTTGCCGAACGCGACCGAGCGATTATGGATACAAAATGTTGACACGATTCAATTACCAATGGTTGGAGTCAAACGAATGGATGATTTTCGCTTGTGTGAAAATTGAGAAAGAGTCGCGACATCAACCGTTCGCTTCATTTTGTCGATTACGAACATAAGGCGCAGCTGATTTATTTTTGCGACTTTTGGTTTGGTCCCATACATAAGATAAAGATATATGTATAAGTTCTTTATAATCATTAGGACAATGACCCCTTTTCGGGTTTTCGTGAAAACATTATTTTGGATCTAGATCTAAAGATGACAGAACAAGCAAACTTATTCAGTAAAGGATTGGTCAACGGTTAGCCCAAATCTGTTATTAAAGCATATTCATTTAATTATAAAAAGCACCAGACAATAAAGGCAACTAACTAGGTATGTTATTAGTTAATAAATTACATTTTACGTCATGTGTCATTTTTACAAATAAACATGGTTTAAATCAATAGAATAGAATAATTATTGTTACTGTAACTATCGAATTATTACTTATTATGGGTATTAAATTATTTTATTCTTCATATTACAATTCAGTATGCTATGTTAGACTATGTATCTATGCCTAACTGCCTTTGTAGGTGCTACATTTTAATAATTAAAATTTTTAATAATAATTTAATTTAATTCAAAATTCAAAAGCCATTTATTCAAATTAATTTAAAAAAAAACGAATTTTTCTATCGATTCTATGATTCTTACTGTGAATCTATGCTTCTTACTGTACTAATGCTAATTATTGTGTAGGTATATCTATTACCTATATTTATTGCGTATTTTATTTCTGTATGCACACATGATGTACCATCGAGGAAATTCATATCGAACCACCGTAAGGACTATTCTCGCTTGCAGCACTCGACGACTATACAACCGGGCCGGTAACAGATGCGGTCATCGTGTTCACGGGATTTTGTTTTTGAAACTGGTTTTAGGTATGAATTTCTTTGATGGGTACCTAAGTAAATAAGTAAGTATTATTTACAATGAATGAGTACTTATGTGACAAGTAAATGATTTAAAAAGACAGACGTAGGTCGTAGTGTTTATTTCTAACATTTGTCTTATTGACGCTTCTAAGGAAAGATAGTTAGTAATGATTAGTAACCTATAATTTACTTTTACTCATTACTCTTTCTTCATAAGCAATAACCACAGAAGCTGAGAAACCCAACGAAGTACGTCACGCAAATGACACAAGTTCCTTTTCTACGTAATTATTACAAATTTGTAAACGCTAGGAGACGTGTAATGAACACACCTTTGAGTATCATTTGTAACGTTTTATGAATGAAAAGCATGATGTGCCCTCAAACAAACATTTTTGTCGAACGTTATACCTTCACTTAAAAGTACTTATTTGTAGAAAGACGGTTAAAAAAATATTTTTCACTATGATGTCCTAAGTAATTTATATTAAAATTACATTAAAACACATTTTACAAAAAAAAATATTTTTCAATTTTTATTTGTTGTACCTACCTAGTACCACACGAATTCGAATACCACTTACCTGCTATAAGTAACAGTGACAGGAAATCATCATATCATCCACATAGAATAAGTGGTAAAAATACGTATTATTGAAACTAACTCAAAAACTATCCAAGCAAAGTTAATAAAATTTATATGGGACCACATCGAGACCATACCCTTCAAAACAAAAAAAAAAACAAAATCGGTCCACAATTGACGGATAGATCGGTAAATATTACCGTTCCAACTTCAAATACCTTTTTCCTATATCTCTAATTACTATAGTCACTATGTGCATCTAGGTAAACTGTGAAAGAAAACAGAAGCCTTACTGCCACATGAGCACAAACATACCTACCTACAAACATAGGTAACTAACAGCAGACAGTAGAGAATAAACTTCGCGCGCACGTGTTTGCACGTCGATATTGTTTGATCAGCTCTGAGTTCTGAATCACGGATCTAATGGGAACTTTATTAGTTGACATGATTGTATTTACTGGTCAACTAATTCTGCCTAGCCTTTTCCCAACTATGTAGCACTTCCAGTTTATCCGAATGCGGCTGAGTATATACAAGTAGTATTAGTATTATACAAGGCCCGACAACACATAAAAAAAACGAGCGAGCCTTACAGGTTGTCGCGTATGATGTGACATCTGACATCTCACCTTGGTAATAAGCAACATTAACATTATAACCTAAAAAAAAAAAAACTGATATTATTTGAAATGATTTTTCTTAACGAAGAATAATAATTTTTAATGAAATTTGTACTTTATTTAAGTGACACTAGGAGTACTTAATGCAATCAAATAGCGCGCGCTGCCACGGCTTCATGTTACACACTTCCGTCCCTTTTCACGAAATTACTCCCACAGATTGCAGAGTAGTATATTTTTTGGATTGCAGGAAAGCGAGAGGAAAGAAGTAAGCTTTCTACATTTATATCTGTAAATTTGTGGTGTACCACCGAAGAAGTTCATATCCATACACCGTAAGGACTATTCTTGCATGCAGTGCTCGGCAGCTTTAGAACCGGTGCGGTAACAGTTGTGGTCATCGTGTTCACGGGATTTTGTTTTCAAACTGCTTGATATGAAGTTCTTCGATAATATATATTAAAGAGTTTTCTATCCATCTTATCCCCTAAGCCCCCCCAAACTCAAACTGAAACTCAAAGCTATTATTTCAATTAATCCGTTTACAGGTACTTTTGAATTGTCAAAGAGTCGGTCAGTTAGCCAGGAAGTGCCCCTTCTGCTATTCTATCTATCTATCCCCCGCCTTATGGTTCCTGCCTCCTAACTTAACATTGAGCATTAACTTGAAAATTGAATCTCCATACCTAGTTTTAGGCCTGGCCCATTATAATGGTAGATGAAGAGAAAAGAAAGACGCCATAGACCAATTTGATAGTCTGGCTGATATCAACAAAATATGGTATCATGGAAATCATGAGATGATGTGTATGTATCTAATGTCTGTCATTTTTGTGCAGAATAAACATTTTTTCTTTCTGAGATACGATAGATTATGAACTAATTGATCTATGAAGCCTTACTTGAGATCGGTCAGTTACTTTTGCAGTTACAGACTTTCCATTTGACGTTCCCATTTCAGTACTCGTCTGCAGAGACCGTTGCTCAGATAGAAATAGAGAATGCTCATTTAATAGAATAGGATAGTACATACTAATTCCATGCTGCCATGATAGTAGGTACTTACTAATCCCATGCTGCCAAAGGTAGCCATCTTGTTCTAAAGTTTTGCTTTAAACTTTAGTTCTAAGCTCTGCCCGGGTGAAAATACGGAGTAAATGAATTTTCTCGGATATGATTGATTTCCCCCCCCCCCCCCCCCCCCCCCTATATTACAAACATCATCGAAATCGTTAGAGCCGTTTTCGAGAACGTGATTACAAATAATATATATACAAATATTGCTCGTTTAATAGTATAGGATAAATGCAACTTATTTTTACCATCCAAATTCTAACAAACAATCATACCTCGTCAAAAAAATAAATACAGTCTCGTTTGCGTATCACATACCTGACATACCGCGCAATACTTGACAACGAGTACGTTGCATGACGTCACTATGCGCCCGCGCCTCTGCGCACGTGCTTCAGCGCACTCGCATACCTTGACATAGACACTGCTGTGACGGCAGGACTGGTTCATGGGCATGTGACAATGAAAGGATTATATGTTGATATGTTCTGCGGCAAGTTGAAGGATAATGGTATCAGCCTGTCCGCCTTTGAATCTTTTTATGTTGCATAAAGTTTAACCCTGTAAGCCCACGTAAAAATAACGCGGCGGGATTTTATAACGCACTGGATTTTCAAATCTCGGTGTTGAGCCGAGCGTTGAAAACCAACGCGTTGGGACGTACTCTCGTCCCAGCGTGCAGCGCGTTGAAAAAACTCACTGATATGATATCCAATCAATAAAAAATCAAAATGACGCGTTCAGAATAAACTAGTTTTAAGTGATCTTTATTAACAATGGTATAGATTCACTATGGTCTTTAAGGTTTATTATTATTGTTAAATGAAATCTTGCTTTTCTTAAAATATATGCGTAGCTGTATAGGGAAATGCAAGTTTTTATTTTGTTTAAACAAACAATAAAATTATGTTGTCAATGAATTATGCTCGATAACATCATTAATTTGTAATGGATTGTCTTTTAATTCTTGGAAAAACGAGTTAGTTATCATATTGTTTTGACATCAGTTTTGCGTCGCTGTTAATCTCATTTGTTATTCATATTAATAATGTACTTAGTCATAAAAGATTGAATTTCTTTAAACCTGCACCATAATATCGTAACACACAATCAATCACAATCTGTTTCATTTTGAAAGTTCAACAACATTCATTGCGTTATTTACGTTGTTGAGCAGACCTTTTCGAACAAAATATGAAGCAATGGATTAGCAATTTCCTTCAAAATGATTCAGGTTATGATTGATCGTGTGTTACGCAATTAGATTGCTGGGTCTAACAACTTGTATCACGTATTTTTATTGAATATAATCTATACAAACCACGAGCACATCTTACACAAAAAGCAGGAAATAACGTAAATCTGTTTTATGTAAAGATCTCGCTTCCGGTTCAGCTGTATCCGGTTAGACTGGAAGCAGACCCCAACATAGTTGGGATAAGGCTAGGCAGATTTTTTATTGGTAGGGAAGGATTTTTATTCCACATTGAGTACCTATTTAATTTTAATAGTATACCTACTGGGAATGCTTTTTTATTTTTGAATTGTAAAATATAATATAACATTACGCCTTATTTCCTCGAAGGGTTGTGCAGAGGTGTACCTATAGCACATCCACATTTTGCCAGTTATGTTTAAGTCCCATGTAATAGGGGGCGAGCCTATTGCCATCAACCGGGCACAGATCTAGACTCCGGGCTACTACTGAAAAATTCCAAATAGATAAACTCAATAACACTTCGCCCTACTTGGGAATTGAACCGAGGACCTCATGCTCAGCAGTAGCGGTTGCTTCTACTTGATCAACGAGGCAGCTAAGATAAATATCAGGACCACGTTACTGTACTTTGAAAACCATTACAAAGTACAGTCACATCACCGGAAGTGAGTCGGAAGCTTTACACACTTTTAATGCCATATGAAAAAAAAGCCGGCCTTGTGTGTGTCGGACAACGCACAATGAAGGGTTCCGTAGCTGGAAAGAATTTATTCCAAAAACAAACTTAACATTGTAGTTGAAAAACATGTTCTCCCAAACATCGATATACTTCACGGTCAATTCTCCAACTGCAAATGTAAGCTTGTACAGGCAAAAACAATATACCTATTTTGTGTGATAAATGTATAAATTTACTATTTTCGGACTTTTTCCTTTAAAGGTGTATATAATAAGACCTTGCTTCCTGCCAAATTTCATGATTCTAGGTCAACGTACTTACAACTTACTACGAATGTACAGGGTACGGGAAGTACCCTGTAGGTTTTGATTTATTTGGGAGTATCAAAATATGTCGCATAAATGGCCGTATTTTTTTATTGCGTTGACTTAGAAGCTTGATTTTTTTTAACTCCATAGGGCCTTAGACCAATGTATTTGATACCTCCACACGTTACTGAGAAAAACGGTCTTGACAGATTGTCGGAGAGACAACGAAGTGATCCTATAAGGGTTCCGTTTTTCCTTTTGATGTAGGGAACCCTAAAAAGATAAATCAACAAAATCGTTCTAAGGAGGTAACCAATGTTGTACTACAAACTTTAAGTATTTTCATTTTGTATCGTTGCTATTGCGTCTCATTTGATAATATCACATAAACATATACAAAAAAAAACAAATTGTATCAAAACCTTTGTAAATCGCCCAACCGGAAGCGAGATCTTTACACAAAACAGATTTACGTTATTTCCTGCTTTTTTTAACAAATACGTGACACAAGTTGTTAGACCCAGCACTCTAATTGCGTAACACACGATCAATCATAATCTGAATCATTTTGAAGGATATGCTTATCCGCTCCGGTCTGCTCAACAACGTAAATAACGCAATGAATGTTGTTGAACTGTCATACAGAAACAGATTATGATTGATCGTGTGTTACGCTATTAAGGTGCAGGTTTTAACAAATTCAATATTTTATGACTAAGTACATTATTAATATGAGTAACAAATGAGATTAACAGCGACGCAAAACTGATGTCAAAACAATATGATAACTAACTCGTTTTATATTACTCGTTTTTCCAAGAATTAAAAGACAATTCACAACAAATTAATGATGTTATCGAGGTTCATTCGTTGATAATATAATGTTATTGTTAAAAAAAATATTTTTTGCATTTTCCTACACAGCTCCGCAGATATTTTAAGAAATCAAGGCGATTTCATTTAACAGTAATGATAAACCTTAATTTAAGACCATAGTGAATACATACCATTGTAAGTAAAGAAAACTTAAAATTAGTTTGTTCTGAACGCAATAATTTTGAAAGTTTATTGATTGAATATCTATCATTGGCATGACAAAAGTATTTCTCAATGAAATACCTACTGTTTTCAGTTTACATTTGGTTTTCCTTAATTAGGGAATTAAGGAAAACCAAATGTATCAATATATAAACAATAGTTCATGACTTATTCAATGAATTAAAAAGAAAATCAGTCGGTACAATGATCTCCCATGGGCCACAAAATGAAAAAATAAAATGTCCCAAGGCTGTTGATAAGATTTTCCTTCGCTACTGGTAGGAATTAGGAGAAAAATACTTCGGTCAACTACGAGCTCACTCGGTAATCATTCCATAGTTCGGAATTTAAAAATAGTTTTTTTTTTTACTTGTTTTATTTAATTGGCAATGGTAATCGAATGCTTAGCGATAATTTATCCGTAGTGTAATCGATTGTTTTTTTTTCATGCTGAGGTCCTTCTACAAGTCCGAGAATCCCTTGCCCCAGGGGTGTCACGTAGAATCAGAACGTTTAAAACATCGTAATACCTATAATTATGCATGACAGATTACAGTAACAAGTTTCCGCCATTTATTTTATGTTACCTACTGTTGCGATGTGCATTCATAATAATTTATACCTACAGTTGATAATTGATATGTTAGTTGTGTGTGTAAGTACCTCAATTTAAATTATTTCTTTTGTTTTTTCTGTTCATTCGTGATCATGATTATGAGTCAACAACACTCCACTTTAGCAATAAAATCTTGAATAAAAAATAAAAATATGTAAGTTTTTTTTCTTATTCGTTGAATTATACCTATCGACGCATTAAGGCTTGTGCAGACCAGCGCGACTTGTCGCGCGACGCGACACGAACAATACAATTTCTAAGAAAACTTCACAGTATAACAATAACCGGTGTCGCGTCGCGCGACAAGTCGCGCTGGTCTGCACAGGCCTTTAAGTTAACAAAATAAATAAAAGAAGTAACTGTAAAAATAAAAAGTTATACGTATGGCTGTGCGTAACAACCTATAACTTTTTATTATTTTCAAACTTCTTGATTTCTTTTACTTATTTTCTTTACTTGCCTTGTAATAAATGACGTGAACGACAGTTTATTTCCCTAAAGGTCTTGTGTCACTGTGTCGTTATGAGTCGACAATGATTAATCAGTCTGGTCAAAGTTCAAAGTACACCTGTCCTAGCGAGCGTTTTGTTTTTTAGCACTTATGTAATCTGTGCAATGTCAGTGCTGAAAAGTAAGCACCTAGTGAGGACATTCATTGCAGCACTCACACGACATCGCCAATAAAATAATCCTAACTTTAAATGCGGAAGTGAGTTTGTTTATTTGTTGGTTTGTTACGCTTTCACACTAAAACGGCTGAAAAGATTAGGATGAAATTTGGCATATGGGTAGACCATGACCTGGATTAGGACATAGGATACTTTTTATCCTGATATTCCAACGGGATCGACACTTAAGCAGGTGAAACCGCTGGGTGCAGCTAGTAGGCTATATTTCCTTGTTACAAATGAATTAGACATCTGTAGCACATGTGTGAGTACGATGTACCGACTATAAAGCTACCATTTAGGTACTGGGTATGTCTTTCATTGACTTGAATGTGCCCTGGCGGCTGAGAGTATGTCATGCTCACTCAAATGTCTCGCTGACGGTGGCGCGTGTGTTGGATCATTTAGCTCTCTTCAAAATGGTTGAACTGAATGGTGCTAATCCATGCGTCATGTTCGTGAACGGGCGCCGTTAGTGGGGACTGCTCGTCTCTTGGCTGCCACGGCTTATTTTAATATAATTAAATGTTTATTTTCTTTTTTCTTTTTGTTACGGACGCTTTTAACGTTTTGCATCGTTCTCACATGTATAACTTCAACATGAATGATGTAACCAATATTTTGTAACCATATCATAATTTAACCTTCAAGCGGGCGCGCGGTCATTCATAACGGCAGCTGTCGCGCGTAACCTAAAAGTCCGATGGGATATACCAAAGAGATAAAACACAAATTAAATAATCATTTATTTCTTCGTAGTTTAATGTACTATCATTATCTTAGCACTCAAATTGTCGAAAACAAAAACACCAAAAACCCTCCAATAAAAAATAAAAATAAAATAAAAAATACATTTTTTTTAAACAATCATAAAATATTCTTATACACATTAAAAAAAACATATAAAGTAAAAACAAACAAAATCAGTTGGATCAAGCATATAAAATCACAATAATTATTATCCACTTATGGTCTAGTTTCCCTCATCATCAGTATCTTCGCCAAGATAAGCGGCGTGCTTTCGACGTATGCGCCGTGACAAAAAAAACTGCAATCAGTGCATTACCAGGCGCGCGGGGAGGGGTGGTTAACTGTTTATTTCGTACACATTGAAACAATGACAGGCTACTAAGGATGAGAAACGCTTACAACGAAAGATAATAAAGTTATAACCGAAAGTGTATCGAGTGCGGTCGATTCGACGTCGCGCGGCTGCTTGAAGGTTAAAAGAGTGTCCGTGGAGTTTCTTGCCCGTTCTTCTCCATAGGTACCTACTACGCTTTGAAATGGGCAACTAGCTTCATCTTTCTGACTGACCGACCCCTTGACAATTCAAAAGTGCCTGTTTATTGGTTTATTTGAAATAAATGGTTTGAGTTTGAGTAGCTGAACTAGGCGAAAACATGTATTTCGGCTATCAGCGCCAAAACCCCTCAAAGTCATCAAGTAGAGATGTTAACATTTTGTACATCAAAAAAGCTTATGATAAATTGTGACATTTTGAATTTATTTTTTCTTTTCCAAGCCACGTAAAACATTTTCGTAAACGATTACGACTAATCTGTGATTTTGACAGTTCAACAACATTAATTGTGTTATTTACGTTGTTGAGCAGATTTTAATAAGGGTACTTGACCTTGATCATGACCTTGATCTCGCTTCGTGGCAAGCGATGGATGAGGTCTATGAAGGAACGAGCGTGCCCAGAAGATGCCTGTTTACCTACTCTTGCTTTGAACGCAGACGGGATTTATCCTCCATTTGAGATGATAACAATAATAACGAAGCCTGGTACCTATTCTGTAAACTGGATTTCTTACCAAAAAGAAATCAAAAGAAGAAGAATATCAAACGTGTTTGCAAAAATGTTTACATAGGTACTTACAGAATGTCCGGAACACAATGATTTCATTTCGCATATTTTTCTATTCAAAAGGCGATGGCCAATCTAATATAATATATTTTTTTGCAATATCAGACTAATTTACATAAATTTACCTATTTACCTACGTTACATTCTAAAATTATTAGCTAACTACATAATATTTATATTTTACTTTTTATCCGCAAATAAAAAGCGTGTTTTGAATAATAATCTGGCCCATGGGCGACTTTAAAACTCTGACACCAGGGTTAGTATTAAACTAACCACACGATAAGAAAAATAATAATAATCATTAGATGACGTTGGGGTTTCCAGGAAATCAAAACAAATGCGTAATGTAATGACGTCGTATCGTATTTTCCTTAAAATCTGCGTAATCTACAAGGAAAAATCAATGATATGCCAGACGCGTGTGGTGTGGTCTTTGTCACCGAAACAACATGTGCGGAATCACGTAATATGGCGGTTTGGGAGTTCCGTTTCCTAGTTTCAAAAGTTTTTGACAGTTCTTTCACAGTAATAAATCTGACAGATGGAAAATCATGAATACGAATAGGTTTCAAACCTTTGAACTTACATTTTTGAGCGACTTGGTTGCTCTGATTAAGAGCAAAATATGTATCTTATTTATGTAAGAGGTATAATTTGCTTGTGTTTTACGTAGCTTTTATTGTAGTTGAAATGGTAGTGTTTTTTTCAAAAACTTAACCGCGCTTTAGAGTCCTCTTTACACGGTTTGGAGCTGTGCCAAACATTTTGCTTGAAATCTGAAGGCCTCTATTCAATCTACAAGCAACATATTTTTTCTTTATCCTAACTAATATTATAAAATGCGAAAGTGAGTGTGTTTGTTACTCAATCACGCAAAAACGGCTCTATGGATTTGGATGAAATTTGGTACACAGGTAGACCATGACCTTTAAATGCACGCAGGATAATTTTTGTCTTTTTTGTTTGTATAATTACTGTGGGAAGTTAAAAATACTAACTTCTGTCATTATCCTTGTATGAGAGATATTTGATTTGCCCCCTTACGCATACGGTAAAACCAACGATCTAAGATATATCCTTATCTACTTTCCTGCTTTACCTTTACTTTTACACTCAGACCATTTTATTACTAGCAACATTACAAAGTCATAAATTATAAAACTTACTAGTTTGTTACATGATAAAATTTTACTTAAAGTGTAAAACTACACAACTAAGTATGTACTTATATTTGATTATTTATCATAAAAATACGATACTTTTTGAACTTCAGATAAGGAAAATAACAAAGTTATATCATTTTTGATTGGGAAAAACCTTTAAATATACTTAGTTTTAATGCTAATTTGTTGCAAAATTATAAAATCTGATTAGGTGTCTAATTAACGCAACCTAATAATTTTTTCGTTGGGAATGGTGACTGTCGACTGTAGAATATTTTAATTTGTTGGTGATTAACTGTAACAATCAATCCGGTGTTTAATATCCGTCCCTGAAGACTCTTAGTATATATCAGCACACAGGAGCTCGGAGGATGCTACTGTCCATTCGGTAACACGTTAATAAAAAAACCAGAAGAACTAGTTCTTAAATGTCTACGAGACAACTTAGTAAAACACTCTATTACATTATGAATAAATTGCGAATTTTGTCAATTAATAAAACCAGCTTTGCTTTTACGAGCTTAGGTTTACTAGCTACTCAAGGAAAATGACGAGATATCCCTGAGAGGATATATACAACGAAAAATGCTTGAAGGAAATCAGTGTAACGCAGTCAGCCTTCAAGAAAGGGAAGGCCGGAATCAGACGATTCGAATTTCGAATTTTGGATTTTGTAGTCTGACAATTATTCGTTATTTAGTTTGTGTTCTATTGGTGTTTTGTGTTTGAATTTGGAAAGTTTTGACTTTTGAGAACTGTTACTTTAAAAAAAGTAAAAATGGTGGTAGATGGTGTTGTGTTGGTGTCTATGAAAAGGCTTTCATCCTTGTATTATGGGGTATGTACTGTTTACAATTTTTCAGTTCTTTTATTACCTAACAACAATTCAATCTTCTAAAGAATTGTTTATTTAAAATGACTTGAAGAAGTTGAATGGCATTTTATAACGTTGCGAATTATCTCATGTTAAAAAGCGAAAATTCATCCAGTTTCAAGTTTTTCCTCCAATTAGTTACAGACAATATAAAACTGGTCCCTTTGACAATTAAAATAACGACCACTCAATGTAAATTCATAGTAGATAAAAAAAGTTGTAAAAAATGTTCATAGTAGTAAAAAAAATTCGAATCGTCTGATTCCGGCCTTCCCTGGCCGGAATCAGACGATTCGAATTTCGAATTTTGGATTTTGTAGTCTGACAATTATTCGTTATTTAGTTTGTGTTCTATTGGTGTTTTGTGTTTGAATTTGGAAAGTTTTGACTTTTGAGAACTGTTACTTTAAAAAAAGTAAAAATGGTGGTAGATGGTGTTGTGTTGGTGTCTATGAAAAGGCTTTCATCCTTGTATTATGGGGTATGTACTGTTTACAATTTTTCAGTTCTTTTATTACCTAACAACAATTCAATCTTCTAAAGAATTGTTTATTTAAAATGACTTGAAGAAGTTGAATGGCATTTTATAACGTTGCGAATTATCTCATGTTAAAAAGCGAAAATTCATCCAGTTTCAAGTTTTTCCTCCAATTAGTTACAGACAATATAAAACTGGTCCCTTTGACAATTAAAATAACGACCACTCAATGTAAATTCATAGTAGATAAAAAAAGTTGCAATTAATTGTTGATGTTCCGCTTTTCTTTATTTTTCACGTTCACGTTTGCGCGTTTTCAAACTTAAGGAAAAAGATATATTAAAAAAAAACATAAAGGAACTTTACCACGATATACAAACAATATCTTAGCCGTTGTGTCCATCTAGATGGCGCAAGATATGAGACAAAGGCGGTAATACCAGCTATTAGGTTGAAATTACGATAAGCATATAAAGCATGTACGTATTCAACGACTTCCAAAGCGGACGTCTTTAAGATTTTTTTAATTTTAATTAAATAATTTAAAGCTGTAAAGTGCTCACACGCATCATAGTGGCAGTTTTATTTTGGTGACGATCTGCTAATTACGCAACACATTTTCGATTTACAATTAAGTAAAATTTGTTTCGTTTCGACTAGAATTGCTTTCAGTTTACAACTTTCGAATTACGTAACTCTAAAATCTGTGATATCAACTGCACTCTGTTGCAGACGCTAAAGAGTGAACGTTATTCATCTAAAAAGGCTATAATTCGAATTACGTAACGATTTTGACAGCTGATTTGTTTCAAACAACGAGAAATTGCCAACGAGGTATCATTTTAAAGAGAAGCCACCTTACTGGTTGCATTCGATTTTCTTTGCAATATTTTTGGGATTTACTCGTATATTCTTCTTAATTATTACAAAATTATGTAAGTAGATTACTTACATAATTTTGTAATATTCGTTATTTTGTAATTTCGTCTTCATAAATTGTGAATGTGTTTTGTGTAAAACCTCAATGATAAATCAATATTAGTGGTCTGAAAAATATCGAAGCAGCGAGGTCGATTTTTAATAATAATTGTGAAAGTTTTCTTCTGTTACAATTGCTTACAACCTAAACTAAAGATTTATGATATGATATTTCAGAAACGAGGTTGGTATTTTGGTGGCATTTCTAGGAAAGACTAATTCGTACCTCGTACCGTATCAAACTCATAAGCCACAAGCTCATCAACCCAGTCGAGCTTGTACTTCATTGGAAAAGCAATTATAATAGACGAAGAACAAATAATAAAATACACCTAGTTTGAAGAATTTTATGTCAATGGATTCTGTAAGGAGGACATTGATGAACATATTCACCCAATAAGGTAACCTACTTAATATCAATATTATTTTCTTTCTTAGTGTTGGACATTGCATGTGTGTTTAGCACAGCAACAATGTTACACACAATCATATTGTTTGTTGGTAAATATGAAATGCAGCATCAAATGTATACTTACCATATTAAGTTAATTATTGATTACATTTAAATAAAGTCAATTGTAGGCACGTAATTGTTGTTTATAGCAGAATATTGCTGTTCTTTAAAGAAGATAAATTGTGCATTGAAGTGTTGAAGGGAGAGGTCTATTAGACTTTGTGGATGGATGTAATGGATCATGGAATATATTAAGGATTGACTTAAATTCTTTTTTTATCTTATTTCAGGTGTCAGGCTCAACTACATTTGGGCACGCCACAATTGCGGCGATAAGTCCCCTCTTTGAGGAGTGGCTTGAGAGGCGCCATGGCGTCCTCACCTTCCGCCTGACGCAGGTCCTCACCGGACACGGTTGTTTCGGGAGGTTCCTGTTCCGCGTAAGGCGGGAGGAAACGCCCGGGTGTCACCACTGTGTGGATCGCCCGGAGGACACGTTGGAGCATACGGTGGAGTGAGCATAGAGTGTCCTCACGGAGGCGATCGGCGGCGGCGATCTCTCGCGTCCGGCCCTGGTTCAGGCCATGGTTCGGAGCGAGAGTGCATGGGAGGCCGTCACCTCCTTCTGCGAAGCAGTTATGCTCGCGAAGGAGGAGGCGGAGCGCGCGAGGGAGATGCAAGCTGCACGCCCTCGCGGCCCTAGTCGCCGCAGGAGACGCCCCGGGCGTCGGGAGTCCAGAGCCGACTTCCGGCCACCGTAGGCGCGGGCTTGCGGACAGTGAGCAATGGGCAGCTCGCCGTCCGATAAGGACCAGGCCCGTGTCGACGGCGCGTTGTGTTCCACGCGCGCCTCAAAGAGATGTCAGCACCAACCGACGGGGTCGAAAGACCAATGCCTGCTGGGGTTGCGGGTTTGTCCGAAAGGGATAACGCGGCCCCGGCACACAGGCAACGGAAGGAACACGGGTGGGTTTTAGTCAGTAAAAGTCTGACACACCCTCTCGCTCTGCCCAGAGCGGGAGAAGTCATTTGATGATTTCCCACCCTCAAAAAAAAAAAAAAAAAAAACAAAAAAAAAAAAAAGGCTCAACTACATTATTCAGGAAAAATTTAAACTCTCTCATGCACTTACAGCAAGAATTAGCAAGCAGTACATACACAATCCATGATGACGTCCACAGAAAGACATTGAATCACAAATTCCACTAATCCTTACAGTATATTTGTTCCAATTTCTTTTTGCCCCATGTACAAATATTTCATAATAATGTGAATAAATGCTATTAAAGATATAATAAAAGTCGTTTTTGTTTACCATAATTTATTTCTCTCTATCTACTGTTACCTAATGAATGACAGTAAATTTAGGTAAATAGGTACCTATAAATAGTATCATTATAATAATCAATTGGCTGTGTTTATAAAAAGTATAGTATTCTGTTCTTAAATATTTCATTACTTACAAGTTATTTGTATTTGCACCTATATATATGTAGGTACAAATAAAAATTACAAGTACAAGTTCAAAATAAAAACACTTTATTAAAGTTTACACTGTTATCAATTAAAAAATATAGGAACACACATTTATATCGCTGTCGTACAAGACTGAACTGGTAAAAAAATAAAAGATTATCTTTCATTAACAATCTTAAGTGTCTACTTTAGTTCTTGAGAAGCTTGAAAACTGAAGTAGCAGAGCAACGGGGCAACGCAGCATGGGCGACATCCTTCATGCTGCCTTCATGGGTGAAACGCCCCAGGAACTTTATTAAAACAAAAACTAATTATTTTCTGCTCAAATAAAGTACTTAAACATTATGTGCCAAAGTAAAGTAGGCATATCAACTAGGTTTTCACTAGCCCATGGCTGGACAAAAGCCATGGTTGTATAATTTCATCTTTATTTAGGGCTGATATTTCAGTCTCCAGATATTTTATAATACTGAATTATAATATTAAACATTAGTTAGGTATACACAAAATATATGTTGTGTCTATGCACTAAGTTCAGCCAAGGAAATATATTCATAATTTTATAATTATATGACTTGCTACGCTTGATTCTTAACTATGTGTCAAAAACCTTACCTTCAATGATTAATACAGAAGATTAGTTATTCAATTCATGTTTGAACAACAAGATTGATGTTGGGTAGTGTTCCCTTCTTGTATTTTCAGCACTAGCACGGTCTGTGAAAATATTATAAATATGTTTTGTAGTAAGTTGCTATTTGGCTAGTGATTCTAATTGTTTATTTCAGCATCTACTTATGTACATAAATATCAATTAACAATTTCATTTAGACTTTGAGGTTGACGGACATAGTAACTATACTTAATAATTATTTTAACCACAATAAATAGATAACCTCACTTAGATGCTTGTGTCTACGCAACAAAGGAATGATTCTCCATAGGTAGATTGACTAGCGACCTATATATATATGACCTATATATATATATTTAGTGGAAATCCCACTAAGTTGACAACACTGCTTTTCTACTATTTTGTCATTGGCCACAGATATCAAAAACGTGAAAAGAAAAACGTTTTGTTACGTATTGCAAATAGGGTAAAACTGTTTTAAAAATTGGTTTTTAATTTTTCGGCAAGCATTGTACATTTTCATTTATAAGTACTAGTAGAGCATCAGTTGTAATTTAAAAAAAATTAAAATATAGGACAATAATTTGGAAATTAATCATTCCTATATGGTGTAACAAAACACATCATCCAAACAAATTATAGCCAATTGATTAGAACATTCCTATCCAATTTCGGTCGACCGATAAAAAATGTTGATCGTAATTCGAACTATGGCATCCGTTTAAAATTGGACTTGCTTTCGATTCAGAATTGTAAACAGAAATAAAATATGTTGCGAAATTAGACTGGATGACCAGTTGTTCGATGCGCGCTTATAAAGACAGTCGCGTTAAGATTATCCGAAAAAAAATTATACTTGCAATCTCAACTCTAACAAATACTTTTTATGAATACAAAATAATAATTAAGACTTTAGTAAAATAATGAATTTTTATTTCAGAGAAAATAAGGGAGAGTTAGGTTACACTTAAAACGCTTCAAGGTCCTCTTTAGGCTAACTAACCGATGAATCAGGACCAAAAATATAGAACAAACTGTTGTAAAAAAATGCATTTACTCTTGGGTGGGGTCCGGTTAAGTACCGATATCTAGACTAAATAATAGTTCGTCATTGACTTTGAGTGAGTCAATTAATGTATGAAACCACACCCTGTTGGTTTTAGTGGACGAGCCTCTACAAATATTCGTCAGTCAATTGGTGGCAAATATTGGTCCCAAAATTGGGGCAGGACAATAACTTATGAGGATAATGTTGATTTTATGAGCCACTTGGTACAGGGTTTACTATAGGGCATCGTATTTTTTCTATTTTTAGATCAAATAGGGTTGCCAGTGCCAATTTTTTTGTACCTATTGTAATATAGTAATTTTATTCTAGGTACATCGTTATAACTTCACATATAATTATCCTATACTATTAAATGATATATTTTTACATAATATATATGTTTGTAATCACGTTCTCGAAAACGGCCCTAACGATTTCGATGAAAGTTGCAATATAGGGGAGTTTAATCGATGTAGCTAGGTCTCATTTCTAGGAAAATTTGATTTTTCTATTTTCACCCGAGTAGAGTTAGGTCGATCAGGTACTTATTACCTAATGTACGCTAAATCTTGTAAAACATTGAAAAAGAGTAACTATGGAGTTCCTTGCGGTTCTTCTCCACCCGAAACTACTTTCTTGTAAATTTTGACGTCCAAAAGCCACTTAGTACCTAGGCCATTAAGGCCATTTAGGCCGTTAAGGCCTATAGATACTAGGTGGCGCATAAGTTATCACTTCTTCGAAAGATGCTCTCATTTTTGAAAATGGAATGCAGGTACAGTAATTGCGAATTTAACATTTGCGAAGTAGTACACAACCTTTTTTTCATAAATGTAAAATACACATAGTAAAATCATGGTGCACTATGCTCTACAAGAAGAGAACATAGTAGAAGAAGTGGCGAATCTATCGCCAGAAGTAATGCAAAAAGCTCTAAAGCGCGCCCAAATGTGTGTCAATTCTGAAGGCGCTTAACAGTTATTATTTTTTGACTAAACAAAACAAAATTATAAGTCCGAATAAACATTATAAGTAACAATAACCAGAACGATTTTTCTTAATTATTTAAAAAGTTATAGCGTTAGGAAATGGTGATTACTTAAATGACGCCGTTTCGCGCCACCTTATACTCGTACTTACTTGAAATAGACTTTGATTGGTCGTCATCTTTTCTTGCAAAGAAAAACAGTTTGAAAAAATGCATGCAAGTGATGCGTTGTTTATCAAACTCAAGGCTGTTTTTTTCTTTTTATTTAATTAGCATGAGTATAGTTTTAGAACTTTGCACTTTTGAAGGTCGTATTTTTTTGTTTGAATTAAGTATTCTGTTTCTACCTCAATCAATCTACCTAGCCTGTTCCTAACTATGTTGGGGTCGGCTTCCAGTCTACCCAGATGTAGCTGAATACCAGTATTTTACATGGAGCGACTGCATATCTGACCTCCACAACCCTGCAGTTACTGGGTAACACGATACCCCTTGGTAAGACTGGTTGTCAGACTTTCAGGCTTCTGTCTACCCATATGACAGCCGGGACCTACGAGGTACGGAAGGGCCTCGATATGTAGGTAATGGATGGTCACCCATCCACGTACTGATCGTGCCAAGCGTTGCTTAACCTTTGATGGACTCGCGCGGCTGTTATCATTTAGCCACGTGCTTCTACCTATTTGAATTAAATCGTTATCCATGCAACTCACTAAACTGCTTACAAAACTAAGCCCTTGATAAAGTCTCTGCTGAGCCCAAAGATTTAAACATATCTTTATTGTCAAGTCTTATATGATACCGATGGAATGTTAGACAGTATGGAAATGTTTAACATTCACTTAGGTATCCAATCACAAGTATTCTGATGAATTTGTAGGCTTGACGTCAGTCTGAAAAAAACAGAATAAAGGCTTGTGCAGACCAGCGCGACTTGTCGCGCGACGCGACACCGGTTATTGTTATACTGTGAAGTTTTCTTAGAAATTGTATTGTTCAAGTTGTGACAAGTCGCGCTGGTCTGCCTTGTGCAGGCCTTAAGGTGGCCTCTTATTCTGTTGAAAATAAATAATCCGACCCAGCCTGGCGCTTGCTGTCCTTCCCCAGCGACGCCCTGACCCGAGGTCAGTACCCCACAGGGGGTGCCCTTAGCGTGTAGTCGATTAGCTCGTAAGTTCCTCCTGGCTAGAGTCCTTAAGCGGGACGCGCCAAGGTAGCACTTGAAATTCAAATTTTATTACGTTTTTTTGCAATTTGCGGGTCAGTGTCAGGTTGTATCTTGATTAAAATATGATTCGTGACCGTAACAAATATGCCTTTACCGATTAATAATCATTAGAATCAGCAATACAACTCCTTATGTTAGCATAATCTTCAAATGAAATAGTAATTCAATAGGATTACAAGAACTTAGAGAGTTGTATTGATGATTTTTATGATTATAATTCTATAAATAAACATTTGATACGGCCGCGAATCATATTTAGATCAACATATAACTTGATACTGACCTGAAAAAATCGTAAGAAAATTTGAATTTCGCGGGCTTTCGCCTTAATTTATTGAGGCACTCATAGGAAAGTCCGGTTAAGCAGCCGAATATCTCCTGACGACCAGCGAGACGCCATTCACAAAAAAAAAACAATTGAAACTATGCCACGCTACACTACGTAGGTACTACTCTAGCGACGTGCGATCTACTGTACTTACCTATTAAAATGTGATGCACATACGATTTTCGGATATAAAATTATCTTTGGGAAGTGCCTTAAATTATATGATAGAGCTTTACAACTGTGGCGGCATCTACATCGCAACATGCGAACTACGCATCACACTGACGTCACGCAAAATTCTGCATCGCGCAAGCAGGATTTACCGCGCGACGAGTATATATACAACGTCCCGACATCAATCGTCGGGCAGTAGCCCACCAGACGCAACACCCGTCTGGTCGGCAGATCCTCCCTTTTCTATGGAGGATGAGTGCACTTTACACCCTATCCAATTACATGCGCTCTCAAGCTAATGAAAGTTTATTTACTTTCAACTTTATTTCAAGTGCTACAAGGTCGATATTTGTTTGGCAGAGAAGAATGCGCTGCGCCTCGCCAGATGAGCGCCGGCCCATAAAGGACGTTTTGTCATGAGTGTTAGTCTATTCTTAAAGCGAAGTCAGAACAGCGGACAATCGTTACAGCTTCATTAAAATAAATAAGTGCAAATCTTAAATGTGAATAGTATTCCAATATATTAGCATGAAACAACGATATACATACATAATAACTCGTAAAGCATGTGGCGAGTGTGGCAACCCGCATATAGCCATGTGTACATATGTAAATGCATATAAACAATGCGTTGCAGTATATGCCGGAAGCAATTTATACATCAATCACTATAGAGGGGGGTTTACATGAAAAACTAGTGTCACAGACCATAAATGTTGCTGCTCCATAGATTTTGTCTAGATGTATACCTACATAAACTCTCGCTTTATTCTATTGGGGTTAGCAGATACTACAGAACCCCACCTGTTACGATTTAAATGCTCTAAGAAGGCTATGACCTTTATTAATATACTCCTTTTGTTTCGTTTCCATTTTCCTTTTGTCGAGTAAAAATCGAACATAAATAAAAAAGTAATTTTAAAAAATCAAACCTACTTCGAAAGAAATTAACTCAAAATTATGAAATATTATTTTTATATCTCCACGAAATTAACCAACAAAACGAAATCAAAAGTAGGTACGAAACAAATTAGGGGCCAAAATTTTTTTTTGAGGTCGGTGAATGTGTATGGAGCAGCTGATTTTATTTTCGCGATTTCAGGGTTGGTCGGTAGTAGAAATTGTTCGTATTGATGAGACATTGACTCCTTTCCAAGATTTCAGTCGTTTTAATTACGAGTATATCTTGTTTAATAGTGTCGTGAAAATCCAACTTAAAACTGATCTTTTTGAGGAATTTAACATGTATATTATAATGTCCCAGGTGGCTTGTTAAACACGAAGATTTAACATTATTTTGTTTCCAATATTTATCTATCCATCAATTTTGTCCGTAATATTCTTCTACTAAGCGGAGGCCTCCCTGTCCCACACACATATCTGTCTTCTGCCATTGCAGGCCTTCGGTAGGAGTCAAATTCGTCTCTCCAAGCTCGTCTTGGTCTGCCGCGATATCGCCTAGCATTTAAGGCGACCCAATTAGTTGTGTGTGTTGCAGAATGTACTAGAAAGGTGTTTTCAAATTTAAGGGTGTGGTACACCTTTCCTCACGGGTAATTGCGAAAAAAAAACAACTATGCCATAGAAAACTTGTACTCGACGCAAATGAATTCGACGCGATTTAAGATTCGCTTTTACGATGTTGGTACCATGGAGAAACTTGTTCAGGTTGATTGTCTGTACCAAATCCTTAGATTTGACCACAACTTTCTGGTACACTCTGTATAACAAGCACTACTAAAACTAATTTTATCGACTCTAGTGTCAAATCACGGACCTTAAAAGTAAGGCATCAATAATGTAAACCGGGCTTAACTCCAACGTGACTAAACCCTGGGTCAAGTTAAACTGGTTTCTAAATCTAGTCTAATTTTAATCTGATACAAATACTTGACCCTTTTGTAGTAGCACATTGTCGACTAGACAAATCGGAAGTAAATATTAATAGATCATAAAAGCGGTTGACAATGCCAGTCGTAAAATTATATAGGTTCTTTATTGTTCCGGTACTTATTACTTGCATATATTATTAGGGCTTATAGCATATATTATACTAGGTGTGTACTTAATATTATAATGACTACTACATGACTTGATTTGTAAAGTTTACGAAAGGAGCCGTGGTAATTGCCGCGATTTACGAGTGGTACCCGTTTTGTCCTTTTGTGGCCGTTTGGCGTGGATGTGACGCATATTTTCCCTCAACATGTTGTTTTTTGTTTTGTGTTTTTTCTTTGCGTCATGTTTACCGCAAATAAACGCTTTTCCTTTCTTTCTTTCTTTTCTTTATAGTTGTAGGTCGTAGGTTCGTACCCTGACAGGCGCTTCACTTTGTGTAAATTATTTCATCACCACTGCTCTCAAAACGGTGCAGAAAAACACCGTGAGGAAACTCACATGTCCTTAGGACCAAAATTCGAAGATATGTGACATCAAGCAACCCACACTGGGCCCGCGTGCATGCGGTCCACTCCCTCTCACAGATAGGAGACCTGTGTCCCAGCAGTCAAAGGAATACATCAATCAGCCAATAATGTTCCATATAGGCTGATTATGCTACATGATCTATTCTTTTGAGTGCATCAGATAAATGGGACTTGTGGGATCAGAGTTTTACATAAGTATTTGACGAAGAGGGTATGTGTCTCATTCGTTATTATCAGGCATATTTTAACTACTGTGGGCGTACTGTGGTTCGTATTGGTTACTGCGCAATAGAAAAACTGTTCAGATCAAATTATAATTTACTATCAAATTAATCACACTAGCAATTCACATACTGTAGGTACACGACAAAACTATTCGGAATGCACGACAGTTTCTAAATGTGTTCACTGCTTGACTGCCACCGTTGAACCCTGCTTAGTTCCGGCTGGTCCGAGCGTTAAGTTGTAGAGTCTGTCCGAGCGAGCGCCGCTAGGCGGCGCTTGCATCCCGATTAGTCAACTCAGTAACGTATTTCCGACATATTGGTGTAGGTGAGGTATGTGAGTTCTACAGTTTCGAGTGTTCCCTTTCCATACATGTTACTCATTGATTGGTCTATATCGTACTTCATCTCTTAACAAATAAACAATGAAGCTCATAACTTCGTCACGTTTACTTATTCCAGCAGTAACATCATCACCACTAAGATACTATTTTATAACTTTTTCATTTGTTTATTTTTAACGGTACTTAAAATCGGTAATAATGTAAACCTTTTGTTTCGGTAGCTATTTACCTACTTAGTTATCTTTCCTTTTGTATGCAACAAAACAAGAAAAATAAAAAACAGTTACTTTATACATAGTTTTGTCATAAAATATTAATTACTCTAATTATTTTAACCACAATTTATTTCGTTCGTGTTTTTCAATTTAGTTATTTTCCAGGAATACTGATCCGATAGTTTATTTTCTTTTAGAGTAACATTGGTATCAGTTATGTCATTGACCTACTAGTCTACTATCTTTAATATTAAACTAACCTAAGTTAACGTTTATCGAAACGGGTGTGTCAACTGTCAAATCTTTCGATTCTTGTAAGCACCTATGGGCAACATTTCTTCAACAGTAGATTTCCCCTCCCACTCTCACACTCTGTCCCCCCAGAGGTCTTTTCGCCCGGACCTTGGCGTTGTCACCTGGCTGAATAGCTTGTCTATAACCAAACATTTTTACTCTTCACGACAAAAAGGTAAGTGTAAGACACGTTGATGAAAATTAAAAAGCTGGCCTAAAATAAGATCTGATTTGGGCCAGGTTCTTTATAACCCTAACAATAAAAAAAAACATTGAAGTAGTGTCACATCAGCAGATAGAGTCGGCGCCGAGCCACTACTCAAGTCCGATAGATGCGGTGCAGCGCTCCGGCGGCGGCGATGTCATAGACACTAGATTTGCATTAAAAAAAAATGTAGGTCTACAATTTTCCGCCAGACTTCAGTGGTGGCGCGGACTCTATATCTGCTCATGTGACACTACTTTTATGTTTTTTTTTTGTTATAAAGGAGCTGGCCGAAATCAAAACTTATTTTAGGCTAGCTATTTAATTTTGAACAAGGAGTCTTATTTACATTTTTGACGACGTGAAGAGGTAAAAATTGTCGGTCATAGACAAGCTTTTCAGCCAGCACTCGTAGCATGACCACCGTAAAAAACGGGTTTGTCAACGGGAGAATAGACAAAATGACGGATAAAACAATCACAATCTGTCATTTTGTCTATTCTTCCGGTTATACGGTGTTCATGCTATGCGTGCAGGTGACAACACCGGGCGAAATGACCTCTGGGGGACCAGAGTGTGAGAGTGGGAGACTTACTATATGTACACAGGATGATTTTGAAAATAATCCACAAAATTTAAGGATGTCCTACCCATTAAACCACTGTTACTCTGGGACTAATCAAATTCGTAAAAAAAAATCGGCCTTCTTAAACAAAATGGTCCAATCGAGTGTGTATTATATTAATGGGAAGGTCGATATTTTTTTTTTGCGAATATTTGGTCCCATACTAAAAGTTGTGTATATTTGATGTGTAGAACACCCCCTTACATTTTGTCGTTGTTGTTTTCAGTCTCCCTGTATTCTAGGTACCTACAAAGTAATGAAACTGTTTTCACTTTAAGTCTTACGAAAATACTTGAAAATACAGTTGAGAGACAATAAATTAAAAATTAGCGTTCAATAAATACTTGCGTTCGAGTAGGTTTACGTCATTGCTGCCCTTTGCCCTTGCACTTAAGAAAGAGTAATTATTTAATAAAACGTTGCATGGTTGAATTTGTTCTGTGGGATCTATTTATTTCTATTGACTTTATGCTTTTTTTTTTTTGTGCTCAATGAATGTCTGAGCTTGATTCGGTGTTTCTTCTCAGACTAGAATCGGGCGACACGATTTTTTTTGTAAATTTTGACGTTAATTTGTATTTGAATTTGACAGAGGGGTTTGGTGAGATGAGGTCTGTGTTTCCTATTTGACACCGACTTAATCTATTAAAAGTGTTTGTATTTTCTTCTTACATAAATAATAGGTATACCATTTATCAACCAATAGAAAATGTTTTTCTAGACAGGCTGTACCAGTAAGGTGTAGTCAAATTTAAGTGTGGTACAAACCATCAAACTGAACAACATTCTCTATGGGGCCAACATCAATGGTGATAAAAAATTCAGCCATCCCATACATTTGGGTCGACTAGGTATTGAATATGGGACAGTTCATATTTTTTTTGCGATTACGATGTATTTCAATGGATTTCGGTGCGGTACACACCCTTAAATTTGACCACACCTTTCTGGTTCATTCTGTATAAACAGGCTGTCATTAAAAAAAAAACATGTTTTATCATAACATAACATTACGCTTGTATTCCCCGATGGGTTAGGCAGAAGGGTAGGGAAGGGTTTTGCATATAAATGTGTAATTATATGTCGGTAATTATGAAATAAATTAGTTACTCATAATATTCCGGTTTTGTGATAATGTGTTCATCGCATCGTCCTCAATTAAATACTCAGGAAGAAAAAGACAAGATTGTCCGGAAAATGCTGTAAAAACAACGACATAAAATCCTCTTCTTACTAGTTTATTATCGGTAATTAACTGAGTAAGCATGATTTCTATCGATATTATATTTTAAGATATCGCTACCTTATCTCATAAATTATTATTATATATATATACCGATAATAAGCGTGTCTGTATAGGAAATGTACTAGGCTGTGAACCCATATGACCTTAGCCATGCTGCGCTTGCACTCGTAAAACGGTTAATATTATTTCTTTTTTTCGTTGTGTTCATATTTTTTTATTCTATAAAATTTTCTGGTTTACAAAATTTCAAGAAAATATTATTTTATTGTGTGGAAATAATGGTTAGGTAGACGAACAGTGGTTTTGTACATATTTCTTATTTCCATACAGCAATATTGCCAAATTAATCAAAACAGGTAAATATTTGAAAGCTGTTTGCGACGTTGCCAACTTTATGGATGAACTCTCATAATGGATGGATCATTATGTATGGGTTACAAAACAAAAGTTAAATTGATATCGCCAGTAACCTGCATGAAACCAATGCGCCACTAAATTATTTTTGAATTCCTACCAAATAAGGAATAAGTACCCTAATATCGTGCCCCATTTAAGGTCACTGACACAAGCCCGCTTCAGAGAATTAGTATAAACACCCAATGAAATAAACCTTTCTTTATTTTTCAATGTTTACGGTCACCTAAAACTGCTTTCTAGTACTCTAACCATAATATTATATGAAATACTGTCTTTGCTTTGGATGTCGCGAATGTAAACAAAAACTTCAGGTGAATCCGCCGGCTAAACCTCACATAGTGGTAGAACGCATGCGTCAGAATCGTACCTATAACATATTCGCATATTTCCTGTAAATGCAGCTTTGTGCGAGTCAGCCAGTCGAGTTGACGTGCTGTGTCCCCGCACTAGCCGTCAGTGCCGTGCTGATATTCAGAAAAATAGGCCGTTGACAAGTTTACGCGTGCGTGAAAATAAATAATCGAAAGTGATCTCAGTTATTAGTTCGATTTTTAAAAACACGCGGAATTTTGGCGGTTTATTTTGAATTTGGAACTGAGAATATTGTGCCTGCAAGCGACGCTGTTTTGTTTTCGTTTTCACTACGATTATTAGGTAAGGTTTGCTATTTCATTCATTATTACTTGATGTAAATTCAAAATATACGTAACTAAAAATATTCATGAAACATACCATCCTGGAGAAATTCTGTAACAATGACTGAAACCGCAACACTCGCGAATTTTCTATTAAATGGAAAGTCCCTACCGACTCTTGTTTTCACTTTTACAATCAGTTTGTCAATATTATTCAGTTTTATGAATCACACACAATCATTTTTAATATGAAGTCTTCAATACAATATTATAGTAAATTGTTAAATAGTACAACTATCGTAAATACTTGTAGTCTGTAAATTTTATCTTTGACAAATATTAGGATTACGATAAGTCATCAAGGGTGTTTGATACACAAAGTTCGTTACGTATGTCATTTAACTATTATTTTCATGGGTACCTATGTAACTCCTGAAATGTTATGAGAATCTAAATGTTTGCGTCTTCAAATCCAAAACCATTTGTGGACCTTTACACACCATACGGATTGAACTACTTAAGTAGAATGAATGAAGAAGTTAGTAAAAACTAACAAATACGAGGAGAAATTCTATTATCATATCTGTGATATAAGGAACGACGAGTAGTGAAGGAGTGATCTTGTTACCAGAAGAAACTGAAGATACATTAAGAGAAAGAGATTCTAAATACATATTAACCTGCCTGTCTAATGTATCCTTACAATTTTGGTAGGTAGTCATTGTTGTGAAGCCACAAAATCTTATACTTGTAATTGAAAAGGAGGAGACCTAATTCTTCCTATGATCTCAGTATCCGTTAAGAGAATATTCGTGTATTCTCCCATAGACGGATACCGGAACATCTCGACGAGCGAATAAAACCAGGAGGCACACTTATTATATTCAATATCCAATTGACCGAATTTAAATTAAGTATTTAATCATTAACAAGGGCTTAGCCAGATTATGACTAAGCTAAAATATGGCCGATAAAAAAATACGCGATAGCTTGTATCAATTGGCACATGGTACGTCTGTCTTTTGTCTTGACAATTTAATCCAATTCGACCAAAGGTTTATTGCTGTTGTATTTCTTTTATTACTAGAAAATTTTAATATTATGAGGAGAATTATTTTACTACAAAATAAACATTTTATAAGGTGTCGATGAAGTATTTTCAGGCTTTCATAAATATTTCGCGTATTTATGGTCTTCGCAGCATTTCTCCTTCTATGCATCTACGAGTATATCAGCTATCATCAACATCCATTTCCCCACTGTATCAGCTATATCAGCTGTCATCAATATCTACTTTCTCACTATACAATGTGTTTTTTTTTATACCCCATAACTCTAGGGCATGATTGAGACCATATCAAAGAACAAACTGGCATATGAATTATTCTTCAACCATCTTTTTTTTTTGTTTTCGTTTTTCATACAAAATAATTCGACAAAGTCACGATTATTATTGTAAAACACCCTTACGTGAAATATGACAACGTCGCATTTTCTTAGCTTTAAATATGAATGATTGGGTTGAATAAAAATTAATTACTTTACTACACTACTGCGAAGTTTGGCAACGTCGCAAAAGTAAAGATTTGTCATACTGGTGACAATGTTTGTCCTAATTTAATTATGATTGATTATATCTTCGAAACTATGCATTTTTGGAGATTTTGTGTTCTTTTTACTTATATAATATAACCCTAGAGTTATGGGGTATCAAAAAAACACATTGGATAATCTACTTTGTCACTACTTCTACTTCCCCACTATATAAGCTGCCATCAACATCTACATCCTCACTATATAAGCTGTCATCAACATCTACTTCCCCACTACATCAGCTGTTATCAACATCTACTTCCTCACTATATCAGCTGTCATCAACATCTACTTCCTCACTATATAAGCTGTCATCAACATCTAGTTCCCCACTATATATGCTGTAATCAACATCTACTTCCTCATTATATAAGCTGTCATCAACATCTACTTCCTCACTATATCAGCTGTCATCAGCATCTACTTCCTCACTATGTCAGCTGTCATCAACATCTACTTCCCCATTTTATCAGCTGTCATCTACAGCTCGACTTCACCCTGTCTGGGCATATTAGACCTCTCTTTTCTTTTGCAAATACGCTTCTGCGCCAGTCAATCAATTGTCATAGCTTTCTTTCTAAGCATTTTTTTTAGTTCCTTTCATATAATCAGAATAATAATCTATTTTCTTCCTCTATAAATATCTACTCTGCTAACCCATTTACAAATTTAGGTATTCGATTTAGTGATGATAATACGATGCTCCTCTATCTACCAAAATTTCGACATTTCGCGATAAAAATACCTTGTGGTGACATGAGATGTTTTTAAGAATTGACTGAAAGTTAAATAAACCTCTTCATGTAAACCACTTGATCTAGAACGCGGATTAAATATTACGTTTATCTTCTTAACAGTTGATAAGGAATTTACGAGTTCTTTAGATAGATGTAATCTTCAATTGTTATCACACTACCTAAGTGTGTATGTAGGTATGTTTGACACAAATGTGATGAGTTGAAAATATAAAATCAATGGACTGAAAATCAAAATGCAGCATTTATTTTAATTAAACCTAACAGCTTCAGGTTCTTTTGAATTGTCAAGGGGTCGATTAGTTAACAGGATGAAGCCAGTTGCCAATTTTTTTAAAGCATAGATAGAAGGTGTAAAACTCCACGATTGTCTAAGAAAGTCGTGTTACCTGTTAGTAGTAACTTACAAAGTATACACTAAGTACCTGTGTAATGACTTGTGAAGTAGTGACACGTTGTTAGCCCATGGCTAATTATCCAATGCAACTGCCAGCCTATTGCAAAATATTGCTGGGTTAAGGGCTCAATTCTCTAGGTTTCCTAAAAGAAAATGTCTTCATCGATATCTTTAGAAGTTGGTTAATCTTTATCAGATTCCCTTTCCCTGAGCAATACTTGCCGTTAACAATCTCATTGTCCCTCTACTGAGCAAAGTCGTCTTGTCATGCTCACACATGAAGAAACGAGCGTTACCACCAATCGTGCGCACTGCTTGTTAACAATTCCAGACAGTTTTCATCTAATTGATTAGTCAACGGTGTCTTAGCCATTTCAACCATCTTCTTGCTCTTCTAGCTTTCCTATATCTACCCTTTCTAAGACCAGTTTTTTAAGTTTGTAAGGCCAGCTCCAAGGACCTATTGATAGTGTGTAATGGACTGTCTGTGCCGCAATGCAAAACAATACTGTTGATTTTTACTAATGTTTACAATAATCCGCACGTTTGGTCAACGACGTCGCCACACTCCATCCGGACTATCACGTCTACAAAATTTTATCATCTTTTTTCTATTTATATTGTTTCTGTTTTTGTAAAAAAAATCCTTTGTTAATGTGTTTGGAAAAGTTTTAAGCTATGCCTCTGTCACAGTGTTTCGCAGATATCCAGGTTTTCTCATCTTTGCATTGCTTTATTGATTTAGGGCTTTATAGCGTTAGGGTTTTTCGAACAAAATCAGTATGCGTAATTTCAAATAAGTAGCTAAAAATTCTAGTTCAGACATTCTTAGTACCTATTCAGACATAGTTTTATAACCAAAAACTACAATCTAGCAATCTTAATGGATGTACCTGCAAAAAAAACCTTCGTGTTTATCGGTCGAATATTGAAGGAAAAATGCCTTTATAGCCATTTACGGTTCTTTGCCCTTACACGGAAAAGGTTAAGTTCATTACACTCTAGGTCGTGGATAAAAATTTTTGTTACACACAACAGTAATTCGAAAATAGTTTTTACAAAAACCGAAAATTCTGCAGCTCCAGATTGCCTAACAATTGATTAAGTAATGAACTAACGTGAAAGAGACTGACTTTGCTATTAAATTTACAGCTACAAACAATATCTTTCTACAGTGGAACATTAATCGTTGAACAGAAGTCAGAAAGACGACTCTGAAAATTATTACCTCTTACATAAAATAGCAAGATTGCTATCGAACGGCGGCGCGGGCGTCCGCATTCCTGAGACAAATTGCTATAAATCGCACGTTTACATTTTGTTTTATTGACAATTTGTTAATTGAAAACTATTGGTGGAAACCGTTTAAAAAGTTTATTGTGGTAGAAATTGACATCATTAAATAATAAAATTTCTTCCATCGGACATCGAAGTTTTAACAAACTTCCTGAAGGAAGTTAGGCGTTATGTTGAATCACAATATTGCTACATTTAGCATTTTTTTATCTTTTACTCAGATTCAAATAATGAGCACCCATAGATAGAGTTTAGGCCCTAAGTATTCTCTAGGTCCTAAAAAAAACTTAGGCCGCATGAACACATGTTGTCTATCCTAGGCTCTAGGATAGAGAACTCGTGTTCAGAATGACGTTATTCCGTGTGTATGTTCTTTATAGTTCCCAAATACAAGCCTCTGATTATTACCCACACTTGGGCTCCCTAAAGGCGAGCAACAATATCGTCCTAGATCTATGTTATTTATATTGCTATAGTCAAGGGCGGATCCAGGGGGCACAGGGGCACAATCGAATCGTCTGAATGGAATGGCCTGAATGCATATCAAGAAATTGCTTCAATTATGAACGCTGAAGAAGTAGGCTACTATATCTTGAAGAATTAGTCCCAATAACAGCAGTGCAATATAGTGTGGGAGACACTTCTTATCTGTCCGGCCCATGTGCCCCTCCAAGAAATAAATCCTGGATCCGCCTCTGGCCTTCATGTCGTATTGGTCTAATAACTTTTTATATTGAAGCTTTCTTCCTCCGGTATGACCGTGATGTTTAAATGTAAAATGTCCTCCGACATGACCAATCATCGTATCGGTGAAACCCCCCCCATTTATAGTACAGCAAACGTCTGTGAACGAATCACTTTGACCCATTTCTCTTGACTTACTTTAAATGGGACGATAAGCTTGGTAACGATAGTCTGTTTTCTTTCATACCAAGGTTACTATTGATAGGTCAAGAGAATGAAGTTCAGCCATCTTTACTTCTATACTTAATATAATAGTAATAATATTATAAAGAGATAAAATTTGTTTGTTCGTTTGTATGTAGGGGGTAATCTCCAGAACAACCAGTGGGAAAAAAAAAAATTGCATTGTATAGCCCAATTCTTGAGGAAGCGTATATGCTATTAAGCATCACGCTACAACCCTTAGGAGACGAGCAAAAATAAAAAAAGTCAGAAAGAACGCTACGCGAAAACGAATAATAGCGCGGTCGATGGGAGGTATATGTGACTCGATGGGTCGTGGGCCGACATTTCACGCGAACAAAGTCTAAAGCTAGTCATAAGCTAGTCCTTTATAAAAATATTGGCACTAGCTAGCTCTATTTGAATGCGATGAATTGACATAACTGTCTGGATTTTATAGTGATGTTTCATAATATTGTTTGTAATGACTGTGTATTTCCTTGTATTCATTTTATGTAAGTAGCATAAAGCTTAGGTATGGTACGTATGGAATTTCGTTAGTAAAATATATAGGTACTACGGTTGTTTACCTAGATGGACTTGTGTGATAAATGTTACAATAAAATTACTATCTTGGTTTTAATTAGATAATTTATCGTAAGTATGCCTACTCTGAATGATATATGTGTCAAAAGAATGATTATGATGATAATAGTTTTTTTTACACATTTTCACATAGTTTTTTGATATATATAGGCAATTGAGTGGGTGGTTATTTAAAAACAACTTTCAGTTTCAATTTTATGACTGACTGACTCCTTGACAATTCAAATGTACCGAGCAAAATGGTTTGCCTAATTAAAATAAATGCTATGAGTTTGAATTTGAAAAGATTCTAATGGTATATTTGTTACATCTATTCAAAAAGAGCTAGTTTATTCTTCGTTAACAGGGACTAAAATAGCTCTCCAATTTAATCCCTAGTGACTGAAAGTGAATTCAATTTGGAATGTGTATATTGTTAGTAAAAGTTCCCTTCACTAAAGAGATCAATCACGAAGATTGTTTAACAAGTAACAGGCTGTATGACTTGGCTTTAGAATCCTTCGCTCGCTCTGGATTCAAAGAAACACTCTCGCCTTTAAAATAGTCCCCCTAGTCCCAAGTTAGTTAGTTTAGTCCCTAGGCAAACAATCTACTATTTTTTACCTGCCAACGATCCTAATAAATACGCCTACAAGTTCTTTTTACCATTAACTAAGTACTGTTTCAATATTAATCAAATCGCTCATTATTATACCTTTTGTTCGTAGAAGTGTTTACGTCTGTGACTGCCACAGAGGGCAATGAACGAAAATACTAGAAAGTTAGGAACAAATAACTACCTACATAAATATATGCCTAATATATTTATACCTTATCACTAAATGATATATAATATCGTCATTTACGACGGATATGATTATAAAGATAGTTTAGATAGGCGATATTCGCGGGGCTCTGATGTTATCTTACAGATAGGTTAGGGCAAATGATAAAATTTATCTATATAAGTATATCTTGTTCACAATCGCATTGTAATAATAACCTTAATTACGACGAATAATTCGGCACATTAATTTTATTAGATGATAGTTCAAGTTGGTGGTACAAATAATATCAGCCTGTTAGACTGCATACAGAGAAAATCAAAGTCATTTTTTTTTTCAAATGGGCCCTTATACGGCACTCTTAAACGTTAAAATTTACAAAAAAAATTGGATTCATTCTAGTCAACCATTCTAAAAGGTAATTTTCGTATGGAGAAGAATGGCAATAAATTCCACCATTACTCTTTTAAAATGTTTTGTATAGGTACATTAATTATTTAATTATATATGAAGACGATGCACCTAGAATAAAATTACTACACCACAATAGGTAAAAAGAATAAAAATGAAGAAATGATAGATAAATAATTATGTGATAAATACATGGTGCTCACATATTTACAAACATTGTGAAAGTAGATGATTTTCCTAAAATTTTACAATTCATAAATCAGTGTGTGTGAGAAGGAACGAGGATTGTTCTGCTAGCTAGCTCACTGTGTTTAAGGGTTCCATAATGATGTTTCCTTACGATTTTCTTGCTCATTCTTCTCCATAGAGATCTACGTTTTGGAACGGGCAACGCTTCAACTTTCTGACTAACTGACCGACTCTTTGATAATTCAAAAGTGCTTGTAAATGGTTTAATTGAAATAATGCTTTAAGTTGGATTTTTCCTTCCCGTTTGTGAGTGACTGGCTTAATATTTTGAGGGAATTAAAAGCTCGTTTATAAAAAAAATTGAAAGCGAATATTATATTCAATTTAATAAAAACAATACATAAGAAGTATTTGCCTAATAAGGTAAGTACTTTTATGTTTGTCAACGTCCTGTTTTATCGGCTATGTTTGTTGCGGTTTGTGGGTTTAGGCTAATGTTATATCTTATTGTTTTAACCCTAATGGATTTATATGCTAGAAATTAAGTGGGTTTATTTTTATCAAACTTTCGTTGGCTTATTATGCTAAGTGCTTTATGTAACTAATTGTGCCAACTTAAATGCGTCCTTTACCTTTAAAACTTTAATTATTATTTACATCGAACCGAAATTCAAAGTATTATCACAGTAAAGAAACCGCCGAATGCCCAATTTGCATTTTTTTTCCGCTCAGAAATCGCCGAAGTATTACACAAAAAAAAAAGATCTATGATGATGCAAAATTGCTGTAATTTAGTAGGAAGAACATGCTCCAGACAGTCGATTCTGTCGGCGCGGACAAAATTAACTTTAAAATCACCTAACAGCCTAACCAATTGTTTTGAAGTGAAACATTCGGTAGGTAGTTTTGTAAGTAGGTAGGTAAGTAACCTACCTAAGGAACTATTTAATGAAACTGTTCTGAAATTATATACTTTATTTTATTACTTTATTAAATTATAACTCAACTAGCTCTTTACCAACGACGAGGTTCGTAAAGTGCTAGTATGTTATAAAAATGCGGGCGAGTTCGAACTAGGGATAAGTATGAACGAAGCCTATATTTCGAACTCTGCCATACAAACTTCCATTCCCTAGGTTATCCCTTAGGGATCAAAAATCAACATTGCAGCAGCAGATACATATACAAAATTAGTTTTAGTTTACCCTAAACCTCTTAAGGGGTCATTGTACTCATCATTATGAACAACTTACACTATGGGACCAACGCTGAAATCGCGAAAAAAAAATCAGCTGTTCACCTACATTTCGACGAGGTATGCCAACATATAAGCCTGTATAAAAAAACAAATTCGATATAGGTACAGTACGGCACCACTTTTGAAAATTTGCATTTATTCGTTTCAATTTTACGAATGTATTTGGTTATATGACTTTACAAGTTATTGCGTTTTCCTAAAGATCATTTTCACTTGAAGCAGTAATAAAGATTGGTGGTTATGGTGGTATAGCTACAATTTGGTTATATGACTTCACCAGTATTTGCGTAAAGATCATTTTCACCTAAAGCAGTAATAAATATTGGTGATTTTGAAGGCGCACTCAGTTCGGATGGTGATCGGTTTTACGTTTTTTGCCGATGCTACATCTAAGTTGTTTCGTACTGTACCTACTGTTTAAAAAACGAATCTTTAAATCTTTTGTGGTCTATGCTAAAGAAACTCCAAAAACAATAACATTTCGCGAGCACATACGGACGTATTCTATATCCGTGCGGACACGGATATTGAGAAAGGTCGACTGCTACACTTACAATACCACAGACAACACATAAAATTCTTCACCTACTGTCAGTTGATGAATATGCAAATGTATCGCTACTTTTTATAGACCATAGACGACACTTCCTAATGTAATTAGCAAGTAAATATGTCGTCTTCAGTGACTAGTAACTGGTTTTCCCTTGAAAACCATTAATTAGTTTTCCTCATTTCAAGTTGAAGAATAACGGTAAGTAATATCTAGGAGTTATGGAAATGTCTAATTGAATTCGAAAATTTGAAAATTTTACTTCGAATGATTTGACTTTCTTTGAAAGATTAGCACTGCGACAACACACTGATGAATCAAAATGTTGGTAAAAAAGTGCTCCGTCTAATGTAGCACCAACATTGTTGTAATGTGTGTGTATGTATCTAGCCTTCTTCCTCTCTCCTAACTTTGCCGTGCCCGACAGGGTTCATATTGATCTTTTACTTTGGTATTATATCTACCATTTATGTAATACTTATGGAATGCAATAAGGAATTGAGTATTGAGTACCTGGAAAAAACGAGAAAAATAGGTTGATTTATTTTCCAGAACATGAAGTTTGCATTTCACAGAAGTAAAATTTTAATAATAGTTTGAATGATTACCGGCGTATTTTAAACAATAAAGCAGGAACAGGACATAGTCAAAATGTAGAACAGACAGACAAGAATCTTGGTATTATTAAAACGGAAGAAACGTTATCTTCAAATCAATAGACGAAGGTGAATGCATAGACAACGCCGGAGGGAACTTACATCAAATATTTAAACAGTATTTTATATAATAAACTACATTAAATTCTATCAATATTGATGGCATTTGATGTTAATGATGACATAAACACATATCCAAAAACAATGTTAGATGTGTTTTGAACAGATTTTAAACCACACACCTTTTGCATAGAAAGGCTTTCATTGATCTATCTCTAACTATCTAACTCTCGAATTACCTGCTCATAAGGAGCAGGAAATTCGAGAGTTAGATAGTCGAATTCATCATCCTTTGTATTTTCGAAAACGTTACATCATCTCTGTCTAAAACTATCTCCATCAGATTATGTCTATTATTGATCCGAAATTCTGAAGATAGCACTACCTTTATCTCAAAGATTTCTTTCCTCAAGATATATTTTCGCTAAGAGGCACTCGAAAATCATGTCAACATCGTTTTGCACATGCAAAGCACAGTTTTGATAATTCAATTGTTTTTCTTCTAAATAAATTAAAATGTTCGGGTCAGGATTTGGCCCCGGGGCTTTTACATTGTTAACTTTCCCAGTCTTGGGACCTGCAGTAGTGACTGGAGCGATTCTTGCAAATACGGTGACGTCAGTTGCCAGTTCTGCCGGAAAATCTTCAAGTTATCGTTCGAGTTTTCCTTCAGGATTTGCAAATACGGTACCTATTTAACTTATTCTAATTTATGACTGTCTAGTAATAAATTACTATTTTCTTTTATCGAGAATATTTCGCGTTCCATTTGGAAGTTCTTTTTATACTGTATTTTTTCTTATTTTAAACGATTATCGTATGGTTTCTTTTTGACTTCGGATTTATTTGTATCAAGTTATTTTTTAAGATATGGAGTTTATCCCTGGCACGGTTTTAGTTTTGAAACACCAAGATTACGTATTTGCTCAGTCTTATCAATATAAAAGAGTCCAAATTCTTTAGATTTATCAGTGACATATGAAACTCTCCTACTATCAATATTTTGAAATCGCTGAGGTGTTGACGACATGCATTTCTACATTGTTAGTGTATGCAGACTAACAATGTTGATAAACACTTGTTTTACTGTTTTACAGGCATTGTTCTCTTCATAGAAATGGGATAGTGAATAAGAAACGGTTCTAAGATCCCTTCTTTCTTCTAAGAGTTTTTTTTCTATAAGTTTTTAACTGGAAAAATCGACAATGTTGATAGGCACTTGTTTTACAGGATATCTTTTTTTTTATGGGTTACCTAGTGAAAAGGAAACTGTTCTAAAGTTCTTCTTACGGTAGAATTTTCCTATAAGCTTAACTGGAAAAATTGCACTTGGTCAGGGAGGATTGGGGATATAATCTTCTTTGATGCTAATTCAAATAACGCACTTCTTCGTTTCGCTGTATAAAGCGTTGATTAATCTGCAGGTCCTTTAGTTACCAATAATTATTATTTTTACTTCTTCGATTTATTTTTTGCTCGCACCTACCTACTGAGCCCTTGTAAGTACCTATCTACCTACCTAAACAGAAGTCGAATATTAAAAAAAAAATCGTCTGCTCCATACATTTTGACCGCGTAGGTACCTATTGCACTTTTCTATGAGACAGCAGATTTTTTTTTTAATAACCGACGAAAAATTTCAACGCAGGGTGGTTCAGAATCATGTACTGAATCCATGGTAAGTAACAGGTTTCGCGGTAATGTCCCCGCCCCCCTGTTTATGAGTATAGTCGCAGGCACGTACCTTGTCAAGAATCGTATACGCGCAGAATTCGTTTTCGCTTGTTGCATAAAAAATAAAAAATATGGTATTATCCATAGAATAATAACATGCAATAAAATTGTCAGTTTTTTGTTGCACTAAGTGTACATGCGCAAACTTACTTCCAATACGCCAAAACCTTGCCAAGTGCCGGCGACTGTAGATACCTACAGACCTATGTCATTGCCTTTGTTAGCGGTCCATGTTATCACCAAAAAATATTTTCAGAGATAAGACGGTGGACATAAATTCGCTCAATTCAATTGATAGAGAGTAGATCTACCTACCTACAGTTTATGGATTCATTTTATTTAGGTGCATGATCGCATGAAATATCTTCCAAGTGTTACTGTAACGTGTTCTGAAAACTTTAATCAACTTCCTATTGGGTCACCTGCTGGGGTCGCGGGAAAGTCCGAAAGGGATACCGTGGCCCCTGGCAACGTACAGGCAACTGAAGGAACACGGGTGAGTTTTAGGGTCCGCCCAGAGCGGGAGAAGTTATTCGATAATTTCCCACCCTAAAAAAAAATGAAAAAAAAACAGTAAGTACCTACCTTGTATCCTGTATCTAGGATCGAATCATTGAAGTAAGAACGAATTTCACATCAAAATTATCAGCTTTAATTGATGTGTATTTAATTAGTCCAAATTTTGGACTGTTTAGGACAGACAGTGACAGATGTTTAAAATTTTAAATAATATAATAATTCATAAACTTCAATAACCTAACTTGAAAATGGACCACTAAATACGTGTACCGAATAGCAAAACAAAACCAAAACGACCATTGTTTTGCAAAGAAGTTGTTACAAGATTCACTACTGTTGCGAATTCAAATGAATGCAACACATAATGTAAATAATCCCGCAAAAATACTTGGTACCAAATTTGTAAAGTTTTCAGCAATATGCTGAAATGATTTTGCAGTTTTAACGACGCCTTTTTGCTTAAGTACCATCAAAGAAGTTCATATCTAACCAGTTTCAAAACAAAATCCCGTAAACACGATGACCACATCTGTTACCGGCCCGGTTCTATAGCCGCCGAGCGTTGCTAGCAAGAATAGTCCTTACGGTGGTTACATGTGAACTTCTTCGATCGTACCTATACGAAGTTGCAAACCAGCACTGGCCAGCACACATATCCTAATAATGACAAGTTGAGTACCTGTATACCTAGAGCGTTTTCTGAATTGAGACTAAGTAGGTACTTTAGATGCTTCATAAGGTAAACGTGTTAACTTAACTTCTTTCAATGTAACCCACGAAATTTCAAAAGGACTTGGTCCTGGATCTGGAGTGAGTAAAATTTTCAGAACTTAGGTAATCTAGGACAATAAATTGGTCGACGGTCGTTTATTGCCGTTAATTAACAAAGTGACATTTTACTGCAGCGATCATTGTAAGATTATATTCAGCAGACTTAAATTCTAGTTTAAATAAATAACAACCTTTCTTATTTATATAAAGTAGAATTAAGGTTAAAAAAAATTACATTGCAATCTACATGAATATACATAAACTGTTATGTTAGGTTATGTAGAGTTAAAGTAAAAAAAAAAAACATTGCAATATACATGCATTTAACCTGTTAGGTTAGGTTATGTAGAATTTAAGTTAAAAAAAATGACATTGCAATCTGCATGCATTTAACCTTTTAAATGCAAGCAGATTGCAATGTTATTTTTTTTTGTTGTATGTAATTTTTTAAATGCATGCAGATTGTAATTGATATGATGAGCATCTCCGAACAGTGCATATTTTCGTTGGTTCTACGAACGCATTCTGTATTTTCATAACAATATTGCGAAAACATCGCATTGTTACATATCGTATTACATATCTGTTCATTATACTTACATACCTACCTATACCTATCTGGAATCCAGCGTGGCGTGGCTATAAAATGATTTAATAACTGATAAATTAAATTATGTATTTACAATGTGCCAATATAGTTATGTAAGGTAATAATGAATTTATTGCATAATATAAAATATTTTCAGATATTTTGTTTGATAATTTGATTGCAGTCGTTTTATGTAGGTAATATTCGTTTATTCATCCTCTTTTTTCAGGACTATAATATGTCTCTTAGGAATACAACGTATTTAACGTTTTAACCCTTTATAAGGCAGAGCAAACTGGAAATGGTAGGAAAATTTTGCTATGCTATTGGATATTTCTTTGGTTTTGTCAATGTCGTTGACGTAAAAAATATCAGTGTTACTATCAGTGAAAATAAACAGTACGGCCAAAAATACAGCCATCAATAAAAAACAAATTGTTGGTGGCACATAGACTGCCTCTACCTTAAAACGGGTTAAATGTTTTAAAGTATAGCTACCCCAAAGGAATAGTTATTTTATTAGGCAGGTACGTAGGTAAACTACGAACTAGTGGAGAAAGAGTTTTCCCCACAAATCTCTAAACGGCACATAGATCACCTATCATTAATTCATTTTCCATAAACGTATCCTCGTATTACCCACACTTTCATTATGTAAAGACTAAAGTCTAGAAAACAGTTGAATAATTTTTAAGAAGGATAGGTAGGTACTATAACAAATGACGAGCTAGATAGGTCCTAACAACATGAAGTTAATCTCATCCAAACGGCTTTTTTGGTACAACGAAATTAGAAATTAAAATGTCTATCGGCTAACTTCCTAATTTTATAGGTTTTAAGGAGCATTTCCTCAATATATAGCTTTGCTGTATAGTTATCAGATAGGGACGTCTGTTGATTTGAAGGAAGTTTCATTCTAGTTGTAATGTTGCGTAATTCAAAAATCGTAATAAGTATTTTTCGCCTCTTTGCCATCTGTTGACATAAAAATAATTTGCGTCTAAAATACGATTAGTCATGCCGTTATTATACTAGTCATCATAACAACTTACATCGATACAAAGTCACACAGAGTGGTGGTTACTGTCACGAAATTGCTCCATGTAGACACGGCTACACATCAAGCTATACATTTCCAGTTTATGCTGATCTAGCATTGTATAGGATTTCCGTACAATGAGAGGTCAGCTTATATTGGAAATTTATAGCTTGATGTGTAGCCGTGTGTACCTATGACTAAGTAACTGGGTATGTCCAGCGGCATTATTAGTAGCTTTGGTTCTAAACTTACATCACGAAACCACACCGTCTGGTGAATAAACCTACTAACATTTCTAAAATGTCATAACCTGCATAGTTTTATTACAAACCTGACATTTTCAGCTCAAAATCCCTGCTTTGTGCAAGTCGCAGATAAAATATGATGGGTCTTTACAGTTAGAGCCTGTCCAATTGCACTGAAAACTAGAATAGACGTCTCAGTGTTGTTTTATTCTACATTGCAAGTTATGGAGTTAGGCTTTGATTGTTTATATGTTTAGATAGAGTGTTGCGCTGGAAAAGAACTAAAACAAACATGCCATCTTTGTTATGCTGGTGTGCGTGACAGTTAGGTCCTACACTCGCGCCACGCAATTATGGTGCGCGTGCATTTAGCGGTCAACAGTTGGACGCTATTTTTTACGAGTTCACAGCTTTGACTGTAGGTGTCATATTTATATCTTGAACACAGCCCCCCTTGCCCTCCCCCTTTCCCCCTTTATCCGGGGCTGCTTGAACAACTTACAAAATGTGGGTGTGCCTACTAAACACCTCTGCCTTCGGGAAACACAGGCGTGCGTAATATTAAACAGTATACTTACTTAGTTTCCTATAATTTATGCCTTTACTTGCAAAATGTATTCCGGTCGGATTGTTCTAATTGAACAAGAGTCAAGGGCGGATCACTATGCCAATGTCAAGTATAGTCGTACACCTGTCCTGCGCAGGAATGATTTTGGTACGAATCGAATCAACGAATTAATTTTTGGCCGCCAAATAAAATTGAGTAGGTAGCTTGTGGTGTGGTCAGTTAATAATACCTGAATGTTTACCAACTTAGTTGTCTTAACTTATTATTAGGTACAGTAGTGAATACTAAATATTAACATTATTAACGTAGGTATTTCTTAGTGTAAAACATTATTAAAATACTAAGAACACACACATACCTACTGAGATAGTCAGAGCAGGTAAACTAACAACCTACCATTCAACATTCTTAATATGCTCATTGATTAATACAGCGGCTTCACACAAAGGATCGTTAATATGTATGTGAAACATGGAAATCATAACGACCGGCACACCTAAACCTTTAAATAAGATATGCTTGTTAAGTTAGCACAAGCATACCCACTTAATTGGAAGTCTTGTAAAAGCATATTCATCATTCATTAAGTTATGAAGGATTATGATTAACGAGCTACCTATCTAAGTATCTTGTTACTGCGTGAATTTAATTTGCTTACACTTTCTAATAGATTGCCGTAGAAAATATAGAACGCCTGCAACTTTGTGAAGAGCAATTTGTTACGAAAGTACACGTTGCCACGCTGTTTAATTTTGCTTTACGTTTGCGCATGCATATTTATAGAGGCAAAACATTAAATAGTTTTACCTAATTTCACATGATACGACATTGAATAAACACAAAAATATTTTGATACAAAATATCTCGAAATAATAACTATATTTTATCTGCACTCATTTATCTTGCAACACTGCTATCAAGTGTCAATTCGCCTGTCAACATGATACGTCAGCTGTTTTGTATAGTGTTTCCGTAAATTCTGTAAACAAATACAATCATTATTTAGTGAAAAGGCTTGATAAGTGGTAGTCTTCGTGTTTAATAATTAATAAATTCCGTCCAAAATGAGGTCTTCACTGTATAGACGTAGGGGTAGCGATCCGGAGAGGGAACCATTGTTGGCAGCAATTCCCGCTTCTGGATTGAATAACGGCTTTCGAGCTGAGGTAATTTGTCTTTTTTTGTTGGTTTCGGTCACAATTTTCTATGAGGCCTGTTCCGTAGTTTCCTTTGATTGATTAACTTTAGTTGTTGAGGTTCCAATGCAAAATTATGACCTTCTTTGCATTGATAAATACTTACGTGTGTACCTTCATTTTATAAATCGTAACCAATATTATCCACTATTCTCTCTAAAAATAACAGTTTAGTTAGTTATTTACAAGGTTTTGCGCAGTTATGCGGGTGATTTCTCACTTGCATATTTAAATTCTATTTTTTTGTACCTACTTTTGCTGAGGCTATAAAGATAAGCATTTAATTACTTTTTAATGCCTCCTAGTGCCTTCATATCAAACGTTTTTTGTTTGAGTCTTGTAATACAGATTAACAAGACAATCCAAGTTTTTTTCTTTCAGAAAAATAACTTCTCAATTCTATTTTTGAAGTTGAGAAAGTTTTACTTTGCCATTGTTCAATTATTTATTTATTTATTTACGCAAATCTTACCTACAAATACCATTACAGATCTGCGATCCAATGCGATAGAGTGGCCTTAAGTACATGTTAAATCCTTAATCTACATCCTATAAAATTACTTACCATATCCTTAATCCTAACCTACATCTAAATAAAATATTATAAATAATGTAACTTTCATGTTTGTTAGTAATTGACACCGATACCGATACACATAAGTATGTCATTAAGAAAGATTTATGTCTTATCAGCAAGTGCAGTTTTAAATCTGATTGATGAAGTTCATGATAGGATGTAACATAAAACTTATTAAAGACTTTAAAAATCATTTTAATAAACAATACATTTTTGGGTATCTATTCTGCCTCATTGGTATATTGGCCGCAAGCGCTACTGCTGCCCATGAGGTCCTGGGTTTGATTCCCAGGTCCGGTAAAGTGTTATGTGGGTTTTCCATTAGGAATTTCTTAATAGCAGCCCGGAGTCTGGATTTGTGCCTAGTTGATGGCAATAGGCTCACCAAAATATTGCAAAATAAAATGACTAAACCGATTGGTCTAACCGAGTCATTTTATTTTGACATAGACAAACATAACGTGGCGAAATGTGGGTGTACCTACTATGAGTACACCTCTGCCTAACCCTTTGGGGAAACCAAGCATTATATTATATTTGTGGATTTAGCTATGATCCTAAAATGGTGCTGAATTCAGTTAGAATCGAAAGTCGCTCAAGAAAAAGTTTTTGAGCGCTCACTCATTTACACAACTTTTACTAAAGAAAAAAAAATCCTGGGATTCTATATAACAACTTTTAAAATGAAAAATGAAAATATGTAGGTATTTATGTCCTTCGATAATTAAATCACAAACAACACAAATTAAACCATAACTTCTCTTTACTTCCAGCGTCCAGAGGGCAACGGCACGATGGCAGACATGGGAGTGTCACAAGCAGAGCTGGTGGAGCCGCGGGGAGACTCCGGGCGCAAGCTGCCGCAGTATCTTGCAGCTCTAGCAGGTAATTATACCAATAGAGAAGTAAACTAGTTTAGTCTGTAGCAGCACTGCGGAGACACTTCCAAAATTGAAGCAGCAGCATAACTCAGTTTTTGTAAAAACTGAGTTATTGAAGTACTCATGAAGCTGAGTTACAGAGTCGCCATAGCCAGACTAATGAAAAATTAAAGAGCCCTGTTGGGTTGTTAACTTTTGATGTGCGGAGCTAACTGTTGCAAATTCAACAGCAACTTCAAACTAGAAGCATTTTCATTTCCTCTTCACCCAAAACTAGTCTTTCCTTTCTTGGTTTAAATGGAAACACATTTTAAAACTAACTATCTATATTCTGACCCAATAACTGTCTCATGATATGGCCATTCAAATATTCGTCCTGTTAAATTTCGCCACGTTTATTATATTAGTTAAAATGTGGACGGAAGCATGGTATAATAATACACTTCGCCAGGTATGGCATTCCGAAACACAGTGGTCACGTGGGCAACACATGTCTACGTCATCACATCTGTGTTACCAGAAGTTTGTAATAATAACTCCCAACCACCTTTATTACCTGTGCGAATCCGATAAAACAATGAGGTTTTAATTTACAATTACGTTGGTTTATGTTTAAATTGTTTCGTTTGATTAGACACACGACAATTTAAAAGCTTTGGCTTCTGAAAATCTTTCCTTAATCGTGTTTTGTTGCAATAGAGTGGCAACTGGATAGTGACGTAAGCATGTGTTGGTCCCGGAATGCTAGACCTTGTTTTATTAGACCATGGACGGAAGTGTCCTGTTTGTGTAACAATGTCAAGATAATGACGATAATAGTTAAGTTTTCCTATTTCCTTTACCGTTTACCTCATCAAAATGTATCAAGTATTCGACATTTCTACCTCTAAAATATATCCTGAATACCTACCTACTTGATGTTTTATCCGATCTTTACTATTTTTGACAAAACTACCTTGCAAAACGCCAAAACGCCTGATCAATAACACAAACAAAAACTATCAAATATTATCATACAAGTACTAGCAGCGCCAGGTTATCAACTATCTATGTGCCAAATTTCGTCCAAATCCGTTCAGTAGTTTTTGCATGAAAGAATAACAAACATCCACCAACTTTCGCGTTTATAATATTTTATAATAAATAGGATAGGATTTTAGCTACTTTTGGTAGGTACTTGAGATACCATCTAAAATGCAATTCGCTTATGTCGAGAAATGGACATAGTAAAGTGGTCAGACTAAGTAGTTCCTATTGAGAACTGCGTCATTTCATATTTACACGTTAGCACTAGTAGTTATAGTAATGCTAATTATCAGCAGGTGTTATTATTCTCAAGTTACGACTCACATATGTGTGGGTGATTCATACCTACCTCCATTTTAAAATGTATGTCTTGCTCCACTTTTTATTCCAAACATTCTTACTTTTCATAATTATTTTTGACTACCTTCTGCCCGCGACTTCGTCCGCGAGCTTATAACCTTCCTCAAGAATTGGACTATCCAATGCATAAAGAATTTGTCTAAACCGACTGGTAGTTCCGGAAATTACCCCCTACATACAAACTTATGAACAAACAAATTTTTCCTCTTTAATAAAGTAAATAGAAGACGCCAGAACACCGTTCATTTTGCTTCTACATCTCTTATTTTAACTGCCTCGTTGATCCAGTGGTTGCAAGCGATACTGCTGAGTATGGTCTTGGGTTAAATTCCCAGGTCTGACAGTGTTATCGAGTCTTTCCATTAGGAATTTCTTGGAGTAGCCAAGAATATGCATATGAATCTTCATCATCAGACCCTTCTGCCTACCTGTTCGGGGGCACAGGCGAGATGTTATATCAACATACAATGCTAATTCGTTTTTTCTCTCTATTCCAGCTACATTGGGAGCGTTAGCAGCCGGTTCTATGCTGGGTTGGTCAGCCCCAGTGATGGTAAAACTAACTGATACTTCAGGGAACTACACAAGTGGCTATGATTTCGAAGTAACAAAGACGCAGGGCGACTGGATCTCCTCAATCATCAACCTCGGAGCTGCCTTAATTTGCATCCCTATCGGCCTGGTCATGGACATCATCGGACGTAAAAAGACCATGTTGCTACTCGTCTTACCGTTCACCTTGGGCTGGTTGCTCATCACCTTCGGGACCAGTGTAGGCATGCTTATAGCAGGCAGGTTTATTACTGGTATCGCTGGAGGAGCCTTTTGCGTCACAGCCCCCGCTTACACCAGCGAAATAGCCCAGGACTCCATCCGAGGAACTTTAGGAAGCTACTTCCAACTGATGATCACCATTGGTATCCTCTTCGCGTACGTTGTCGGTGGTTACGCCTCAGTGTTCGTCTTCAACATCCTCTGTACCTGCATCCCCATCGTCTTCGGTATCATATTCTTCTTCATGCCCGAAAGTCCCAGCTTCTTAGTAGTCAAGGGAAGAAACGACGAGGCGAGAGAAGCTTTGATCAAACTTCGAGGCCAGAGTTACGATGTCGACCACGAACTGAACGACTTGAAATTCAAAAATGAAGAATCTAAGAGGAACAAGGTGTCCTACATCGCCGCCATCAAGAAGAAGACCGCTCTGAAAGCTATCCTAATCTGCTACGCTCTGATGTTGTTCCAACAGCTGTCTGGTATCAACGCAGTGATCTTCAACGCTTCGCAGATCTTCGCCGACGCTGGAGCCACGATCCCTTCGACTATTTCGACTATCATTATCGGAGTTATCCAAGTCATTGCCACATTCATCTCCAGTTTGGTCGTGGACAAACTTGGCAGGCGTATCCTCTTACTGCTGTCTGCGTTGGTCATGTGCGTGTGTTCCACTGCTTTGGGAGTGTACTTCTTCCTTCAACAGAAGCATGGAGTTGAAGCAGATATTGTCCAGGCTATCTCTTGGCTGCCTCTCCTGTCGCTCTCCGTGTTCATCATTGCGTTCTCTCTCGGCTTCGGTCCTATTCCGTGGATGATGGCTGGCGAGCTCTGTAAGATCGACATCAAGGCTTTCGTCGGGTCTACAGCCGGGACGCTCAACTGGCTCCTCAGTTTCACGGTCACCAGCACTTTCAACTCGCTCAACGCCGCTATAGGCGCTGGTCAAGTGTTCTGGCTGTTCGCTGGCATCATGCTCATAGGTTTCGTGTTCATCTTCTTCATCGTCCCGGAAACGAAAGGCAAGAGTGTCGACGAGATCCAAGTCATGTTAGGCGCCGAACCACAACATAGACCCGAAGAGAAGAAATAAACCACACAAACAGACTGACAGACATCACATAGTATTTTTGTACTGAGACTTATACTTAGAAGTTTCTTTGGTGTCACAGTGCTTTGGCATAAGCAATATTATAATTTTATAGAACCAAAGAATTACGATGTATCTTCTAGATGTACCGTTATAGGTTTTACGCTGCGCTGTAAACTATTTATTTAAATTTGTTATTGAATTTATGATATTATCCAGTCACTGAGGCAGCTTGTATGAATTTTAATAGGGGCATATTATTATGAATTCAGTTGTAGGTAGAAGGAATTTCCCAGATGGAATTTTATCGCGATTAACATGGTAACAATAATAGTTTTAATGTTTAGGCTGAATAGTTAAGTGGTTTTAAAATAATGTATCTATTTTTGGGTTTCGTACCCCAAAGGTCCACTGCGTATCTTCGTCCCTAAGAAAAAAGGTATACCTGCCCTATCTATACACTGAAATCCAGTTTTGTAACTATTTACTGTAATATGAACATGCAGTATCGATGTATTTTCTTAATATGTCTAGATGTCTTAGGCAATGTTGAATTGAAAGCTCCTAAGGTGCAATGATTGGAAATCTCAAGTTACTCACTTTCCAAGTTGAGTAACTTAGTTACCTTGCATGTTTATTTGTACTTACGTTGTTCTAATAACATGAGATTATTTTGCTGACATTAAAACAATTGAGAAGTATCTAGGACTTTGAAATGCTTTATTTCGAGAGATAGTTAAATATTCTTTAAGAAATGATGGATTGTCCGAGTTTTAGAATCTAAATTTGTTTCTATGCTTTGCAAAATTATCTTGTGGTATTAGATGTTGATTATGTATCAAAAACCCAGTTGCCTCTAATATAGAAAGGGACATTATTTATATGTGTATGTTTGTAAGTAGTTTAAAATATTAGTAAATTTGCTACGGAACCTTTGGATCGAACCTAAACGACGGCTTGTCGCCATTACACAAGTCTCATATCTAAATGCCATAATGTTGATATTATTATATAAACTTTTATATGAAATGCATGTATTTGCTAAATATACCTGTAATAATACAATTTTATTGTCAAATGAGCGCAGGTTTTGCGAGATTATACTTGTAAAAATATTTATTTATTCATTTAATTAAATAAAGAAATATAAATGAACAGTTTTATTGTCAATTTTTGCTCAAATGTCATCAGGAAACATTAACCAGTTTAATTAAGAATGATTGAGAATTAAATATTTATCAGATGTAATTAATTATAAGTGAATTTTAATGAATGCATGTATTTATTGGCTTAAAATTATTTTGTTGTAATTACTTAAACTTTTAACATATTTAATTTGCCATAAAGCAGGCCAGTAATTCGGCACAAATGTACTAATTAACAATTTTTCAATAATGCATTATTATTTAAAAATGTTCCTAAAACCTTCTTAAGTTTTCAAAAGGCCAATAGATTCTGAAAGTTGCGTTAACACCTTATCTGTGTGTCGCATATTGTAAGAATAATGTGGTTGTATATATTGTTACTAGCCATTAAGTTTTATAGTGATAATAAATGTGAAAAATATTTACTTAATTTATTTTTTTAATAACCTGAATCCCAGCTTTGTATGATATTATATGTCGGCCTCGTAATCACTATAATATCACCCTAAAGGTATACGATTCCGAACCGCGCGTTGTTACCGCCGGAGCACTCTGCCTGCCGCATTGATACCGAGCACCTGCTGTTCGTGGTGTCTCGCTGTTTTATTGCCAATTTACTTGTCAACATTTACGGGTTATCACTGTGATGAACGCCGCACTACTGGCACAGACTACAATACTACTGGATTATATTATCTGTGGTGCTGGTCTGCCGTGTTGGCAAGGCGACACTGCTGTCACAACAGTGCTGCCGCGACAAGGCTGTAATGCTGGGAATGTAATCTCACATGAACCTATAAATGTGGACATAATTTTACCTTTGATAGCTACTTCCATATGGGAGGGTTTACTATGCAAAGCTATGAGGTCTTTGCTTCATTATTGGAAAAGATAAAAGTGATAAAACAGTCTTAAGAGGGCCCTTCCCGGTCCGTCTATCGTCAACGCAAGCATGGTCGAAAAGCTTGTTGTTTCATCGAGCGCAACTGAGAACTGCTAATAAACAAGCGAGAACGCGATAACATTGTACGAAAAATAGAGTGTAAAAAGTTGTATCAGGAAATACGTATTTTTGAGTAAACCTTACAAGTTTGTGAAAAAAATGTTTGATATTTAGAATTTCCATTACATGTGCGAGGTTTCTATGCCGATGTTTTCTTTACTTTTACCAATTATGAGTATATTATGACCGGCCAAAGTTCGGGTAAAATTTGTGCAAAAATGCAGATTTTTGGAGGCTTACACTGACTTTGTTTCTAATTTTTTTTATTTTTTGCTTTCATAGAAACCTAGATATAGTGCACAAGATACATATTAGTTTAAAAATTTCAAAGAAAGATGTGTTACTACGCCATAATCACGTACGAGCGTTTGTATGAAAAGTATGACGGGTTGGCCGCTCTTAATTTGAACCATTAACGGTCCGAAAAATAGGAGTCGGCCATAAGTGACTATTAGATAGTTTCAAATTCAACCTTACTGAAGTTTCAATTTAGGTACAGTATTTTTTATCTCACTATACGAGGCGCGCTTAAATTATGGTAATCAAATGTTATGGTACAAACACGCTGTGATGGTACCTGTGTATGGTACAAACACGCTGTGAACGTGTGCGTGAAGCCGAATAGCGTCAGTACATAATACACACACACATACACTTCCGACTTCACCCGTGACTGCTGGGGTTGCGGGTTTGTCCGAAAGGGATATCGCGGCCCCGGCACACAGGCAACGGAAGGAACACGGGTGGGATTTAGTCAGTAAAAGTCTGACACACCCTCTCGCTCTGCCCAGAGCGGGAGAAGTCATTTGATGAACCGACGAAAAATTTCAACGCAGGGAGTTCAGAATCATGTACTGAATCCATGGTAACCGGCTTCGCGTCGATGTCTCGGACACCCCGTATATTGCTGCTGCGTTCGCGTATTTTTAACCGACTTCAAAGAAGGAGAAGGTTCTATGTTCGTCTGTACGTTTTTTTTTAAATATTTATGTCCGATATTTAATTTCCATCAATTGTGAAACGATAATGATATTTTTGATTTCCAAATTAAAAAACAACATTCAAAATTAGTCCACAAAAAAAAAACAAAAAACAAAACTATAGAACATAAAATCTCCTCCTTTTTAAAATTCATGGTCTTCCTTTTATTTTTGACACTATGTTATTTAGCAAAAAATAATTCTTATCATGAAGCCTTTCGATCGGTATGATAAAGCTACCGGATGATTATTTTTCTCGTGTAACGGGTTCGATTTCCGGTTCAACCATGTAATTATTTAAATATCTATGAATGCAGTTTAAATTATTTTTTACAGTATTGTATATAGCATATAGCATTGTACATGTTATATAGCATTGTATTGTTTCAGTAAAATGTTCCATCAACAATATTCAAGGTACTTTCCCTCCATGTGGCATATCCGTGGGACGCCCTGTATATTATAATTGTAAAGTAAGTCCTTAGGCATACAAAATCAGCTCAATCAGGCAGCTACCCTCCCCTGCCCCCCTTGTGTACGGCCATGAATCTGCATGAAAAGTAGCAAGTAAGTACCTACTTATCTAACCTAATATAAAGGTAAGAGAAAAGATTTGATTTTTGTATGTTTGTTTGTTTGTAATGCATAAACTCAAAAACTACTGAACCGATTTAAAAAAATTATTTCACCAGTAGAATGAATATACCTAAGTATAACATTCTACTGGAGAAAGATTTTTTTAAATTATAGCCTATGTTACGCAGTGATACTAATATCACTGAGTAACATAGGCTATAATTTAGGAAGATATCACGCAGGCGAAGCCGCTAGCGGAAGCTAGTTATTAATAATTCTAGAAGTTCAATTCCTGTAATATAAAATGTTCAAAACCTAGTCACAATCTCATCTCAGTGACAATGTTTGTCGAAAACTTGTCAAGTTCTAATCAGCTGTCTTGTTTTATAGACAGGACATACAATAAATAATATAAGTATTCATGATGTCACACTGCGGTGATACGCCCACAAATTACCAGCAGTAGGCAGGCGATGTAATTTTGCGGGTTAGTAGATTCTCACGTGACACATCGCATTGCATCATTTTACTGTTTATGTACAATAGGCAAGTCACAAACTTAGCCAGCAATCGATTCTGTAACTCGTTAGATATTGCCGTATAATTAAAGATGGTACCGTCAATCGCACGTCGTCACACTTGGAACTACAATAACCGCCCTAACTGCTACGAGATAATGACAGTCTCAAAGTCAAATTGATACCGAGGATGTGCGAGTGACGGTACTTCAAAAAGCGAACAATAATGTGGAGGGTTTAGGTAGGTGTAGCTGCATCATAATATACTTTGCTATTATCTTTCTGTTAGGCGTCGCCATGGAGTCGGGTCCTCCCATTCCTGTGGGTCTCGGGGAATATTACTTTCGAGTGAATAGACAGAATTTTATCTGCAAATTGCAGGCTGACAATGCAGACTGTATACTACTGTGCAAAATATACCTAGGTACATTGTGCAGAAATATTATAAAATGAACATCTGTTAATGATAAGAGTGTATTGCTAAGTAGGTACTTTGGCATAAAAGTTGCGGTACTGAAATAGGTACCTACCTATCTGTCTACAAAAGCAATTAAAACATTATAGTTTTATGAATAATCTTAGTACAATTACTATTCTGTGGTACAATGAGGATAAACAAACTCTTTTTAGACTGATATTTTACACATTGCATTAACTACAGTACACTGCTCGTTTTCTTCTATGACCTTCAGTGTTAACTTAAGGGGGCTAAAGAACCTAAACGTGCCTAAACGCAAGTTTTATGATGCCTAAAAGTATATGATCCACTGCAGTAAACAAAATCAGAATAATATATGATATTCTTCAGAGTACCTATATGCTAGTAAGATAGTTTGTTGAAAACATAAACTAATTTGATATGATAGAACAAAATCGCGAACATACTTACCTAAATAATAAAATTAATTTAACGATAAAAAATCATATTCATAAACTTACATCTGTAAACAGTACGGGTACAAGTAGCAGTATTACGGTAATAGTGTTTTATTTTTTTAGTCCAATCAATAGATTTTATGTAAATAGATAATTGATTCATATTTTGCAATAAATTACCTGTGTTGTGTCATCGCGCTTCTTTTTCTTTTCTATGCAGTCTGACAGTGAGCGCGCTTCAGCTGTTGTAAGTTTGTAAGCTTAATTAACAAGTAATATTGTATTGTTTCTAAGTAAAGTAACTCCGTGCGATATGATATTTAGTTATCTGAGAGCAGGCGCACGCGGCCTCGAAATTAATACCTATTGCAAATAAGTCAATGCATTACCAATCTAGCCCTGATTGTGGTGAAATATGATCAAAACAAAAACAACTGTTGTTGTAATAAAAAATAATGTATTTGTTACATTTATACACTCGAGTAGTTTAGTACTACAATAATTATTCACACAAAAGGTGATCTTAAGGTACATAGGTACTTTGCGACTAAAATTTGTACCTACTTAATTAGTATTTACATTGCCCGGCGTAACTTAGACCAAATTATTTATTACTTAATATAACCGGGGAATGTTAACAATTTACAGACACTCACCCGCCATATTTCTCTAATAAATTACACTTTTTAAATTAATTTGAGTACCTATGTTTGGTAAATTTATCTTTGGTGAGATCCTCATGCTACCTGCATGAGGATAAAATCTAAACATGATTGATTACAGATAAAACGCAATAAGTATAAGTTAAATCATAATTTTATTAATTCTCTCCTGTGCAGAAACAGGCGGTTTAAGTTAGCGGCCTTAATATATAATGGGATGGGTCATCTCATTCATTCCTATGGAGCTATAAAAGTGCCTTTGTGCATTAGGAATTATAATAGAATTTTGGATCATCATGCTGAGATCATATTTTCTATGCAAAATGTTGACAGATTTTCATAGTTCGATAGAATAAGGTGATCAAAGATTTTTAACTGGGATATAATATTTATAAATTAATACAATTTTGTCTTTTGTAAATAAATAAAAAGCCGTGATTTGCCAGTTACCTTGATGGCTCATGTCCCTGGGAAAATGGGACAAATGCAATCAAACCTGGCTACACCCATGATTCTAGTGTTAAAAATAACATAAAATAATAAACTCTATTGCACAATACATAAGGCCTACGCTGCTATTACTTAGCTGCCTATCACTATTACGAAACAGATTAAACATTTATCTAATATACTCTAATGATAATAAACTGATTAAATATTTACAGCATGGTATATTTACACCATTAAAATAACAAATGAGTCTACAAGTTTAAGCTTGAAATTCCCCCACCTATCTTAGAATATGCGCTTCTGTAGAAATTGCAACAGAAGAGAGAATTCATGAGTGCATTTAGAGACGATGAACTGTGGGTTCTGTACAGACCAGAAGATACCTCTTCAATATTGGCTTCACCAATAAACTGATGTAAGTCACTCTTAGGGAACCCATCCTTATAATACTGCTTAATCGTATCATAAGCGTCCATAATAACAGATATGAACAAACTCAGCACTACATAAATGTACAAACTTATGAATGAATATAAGTACACACGGCTGAACCACCAAAGCATTGGCGATTTCTTCGACATAATCGAGAATGTTGCGAACATGTCATCTCCGTTTATCAATGAGAAGAGACATTCGGAGGTCGTCGCTAAAGATCTGAACTTCATGTGGTACGGACCTAAGATGAGCCAACCGCAGAACATGAAGCCTGCATAAATTAGCAAAGCGCAGATTGAGAATCTAAAGATCTTAGGAGCTGCTTTCTTCAATGTCAATATAACTACATTATATGTCTTGAAGAAGCCAAGATATCTCAGAACTCCAAACCACACAAGTAGGTTTCCAGTGCCCAAAAAGAGAGAACACACATTCCACTGGTCGTTAGTAAACTGGTTTCGTTCAATCTGTTCCTTTATTGCCGATCCCATGATGATGAGGATGTCATTGACTATGATCATTATGTACCAGATGTTTAAGAATTCTAATCTGCCATCCATGCTCAAGTTCTTATCGTAAGCTTGCCTGAAGAACTGTACTGTTAGCTCCTTCAACAACTGAGCTCTGTAAATGGCCCTACTGCACAAAATAAAAGATACGGCACATATTAGGATCACAAGAATATTTAATATACTTCTCAGAACTTGGTCTATCTTGTTATCCGTAATATATGCAGTGTCTCCTTTGCAAGTCAATTTGTATGGTTCCGCCTCCAAATATAGAGACATTTGTCCATCATGGTCCTCATTATCAAAAACAACTTCCACATCAAATCTGTAGCAGTCTGGTGGGGTGATCGGACCTGCAGCTCTAAAGTTAATGGTTTTTAATGAGAACATTAGTTTTGCTCGCACCAATGATGCAAAAGTTATATTTAAACCAGCATCTTTAATGAATAATTGAGAATGGAACACTTCGTCATTCTTTTTTGTAAAGTTAATGCAAGTCTCAACAATTTCCGAGTTGAATTCGTAGCTCTCATTGAATCCATTAATTATGCCTTGTTTGTAATTAAACTGACAAAATACTGGAGGAGGTTTATTATTATTCTCATCATTGTATGAGTACGGTCCAATTGCACTAGTTAGAACATTTGAGTATCCTTCATATGCATAGTCTAGCGTGTTATAAAATTCTTCTATTTTGTACACCGCAAGAGGTCCAGCACCAGGCGGATAAGCATTGATCTCTCTCGTAGAATCCCAACCAAGGAGGAAAAGGTGCGAAAATGTGATACGATTGTCCCACGTGTAGTTAACGTGATTATATCTGTTGTGTGCAAACAAACACAGTTGGAACGTAACTAGAACAATCTTTATCACCTGAACTACGAATTTGTATGGAAACTTCCGCTTGGCCTTCCACTTCTCGATCGGATTCATAAAGAAAAACTGTAGCTTACGTCGCATCTTCTCTTCCATCTGAGTAAGCTCGTTGAAGGAAGCAGATCGCTGGGGGGAAGTACCTTGATGATTTTGATTTCCGTGGTTCATCTCGTTGCTTGTCGCTATTCTTGGTTCATCCTCCCCTTCTGAGCACGTCGTTTCCTCCGGGGACGTGATACTCTCCATTGTTATTGATTCTATAATAATTTTCGTTGATAAACAAAGGTCAGGTGATTTACAGACATTTACTTTTGCGTTACAGAACTTTACCTTCGTTTATTTACGTAGGTTTTCCAACAATAACAAGAGTTGAAATCACGTCGGTAAAGATGGCACATAAAATTGTAATCCAGATTCTTTGTTCCAAGCTAGTAGACTTATTTATTTTTCGATGACACAAAACCACCACCACAAGCACAAACTCGACTGACGAAAGAAAAAAATAAAAATAGAATAGATGTCAAGTGTCAACTCAATAATGTCATCAATGTCATCCATGACTAACATTAATTTCCTTCGTCTTCCACCGCACGTTTTCTCCACACATTGACATTGGCAGAATTGTCGACATCGGCACCATTGCCATAAGGAAAAATAGAATAGAATAGTCTTCACCACAGACTAGAAATTAATGAAGGAGAGGGTAACGTGGAACCAGTAAGTACTGCCAGTAACCAGTACACGCGAGGACACATCAAGCTGTCCCAAAAGGATTTGATGAAAATGAAAGCATAATGCCGGGTTTAGCATTATAGGCACCTTGGACGTAATTGCTGCGGCACGCGGCCCCTCTCGGATGGAGAGGAGTCTTGGAGAGTTTTCACGAAAAATTTCAGCAATCCTCCTAGGTTTTCTTTTGTCTTTGTCGACCCAAGCAGAAAAGTTCGAGAATTAGGAGAACGTAGGATGCAAGAGCGAGCATAGCGAACTCGAAAATTTTTGCACCGCTCCTAGGAAAACTTAGGAAAAATTAAAAGGTAAAAGTTAGGAAGACATGGAAACATGTGAGACCTGCACCTGCATCAAAGGTGCACGACACGGTTGGCGCAGTGGCTGAGCGATCGACTGCTGCGCAACGTGTCGCGGGTTCGATCCCCGCACGGAACAAATATTTGTACGATCGGCAAGTAGTTGTTCCGGGTCTGGGTGTTTAGTGTATGTGAGTTTCTATGTTTGTAAACGCACCCACGATACAGGAAGAAATTCTTAGTGAGGAGCAACGTTTAAAAAAAAAAAAGGTAAATTATCCAGATTACCGTTTATAAGACTTATTATGATATAGATCATACACAACCGATAACCTGGTAATAATCCATAGCGACGCGCGACGTTTGCGAACCTTTTGAATGCGACACACTAGCAGGATCAAAGTACTATGTTACTTTCACAGACGACTAAAGTCGCTATTGGTGCCGATTCTCTTGTACACCGAACTACACTACCACTAAAAATCCTTACTTTTGGCTATGAGAATTTTAACGTAATTCTGTAAAAACAAATCTGTAAATTTAAAAATAATTTTGACACAAATAAAATCGAATTTGACAATCGCGAATCCACGTGGTACCCGTGGCTTTTAGAGCCAGAGGCGCGCAGGGTGTCTACACACCTTGACATGTTTTATATGGAATTTTTAATTTTTTGTATGGAAAATATTAAAAAATATTACCTACATGTTTTAGGGGTAAGGGGTTTTTATAGGGGGTCGAAATTTTCATTATTTTTGCGATAATTTTGTAAAAATTTAGAGAAATAAAATAATTCTTTGGCAAGTAAATTATGTGTTCAGAATTTAAATAATTTATGGGACCCAAATGAGTTCTACGCCGAGTTCTTTTCACTATTAAACGAGCAATTTATTGATACTTTTCTACTAAAGGCTAAAACTATTTACACAAAGTTCTTATTTAGTGATTGGCCGACTCCAGGTATTCGTAAAAGCAGGGAAAAACTTTTTGAACTTTATGGCCTAAAGCAACATATATGAATAATACAAGCTTTCATCAACATGTTGCAAAATATTCAAAAACTTTTAAAAGTTTGGGCAAAATGGCTAAAGTTCTTTACATTAGCAATAAAATAAAATCAGCTGATGATAAAATAAAAACTACCTGGCAAATACTAAATAATGAAACCGGTAGGAAAAAAGAGCGTAATACTGAATTTAACTTAGAGACCGCACATGGCCCTATCAACTCAGATGTAGAAATAGCTCAGGAATTTGAAAACTTTTGTGATAGATAGATAGATAGATAGATAGATAAAACATTTATTCAGTGCATACAAAAGACACACAAAAGCACAATTAAAAGATAAAAAATTACATGAATATACATAAAAACATGATGCCAATATACAAAAAAATAAAAACATAAGTAATTCAAGAAATGAAGTGACATCACTACATACTTTGTTTAAATGAAAAAAAAAAGGAAAAACAAGGTGCGGTGTACGTCTAAAGGTTGCACCAAATGGGAGTCCAGCTCAGCATGTGTCAGGCAAATATACCTGACGCTGATATTCTGCTGGATCCCTGCAGTGACATACGGACATCGAGCAGACGAGGTAAATTGGTGTTGTGACAAAGTGTTATAAAAAGTAAGTATACCCGCAACTTAGTAAAGTCAACGCAGTAAAGTTTTGCCTTTGGAAACGTTCTTGTTCATTAATGTGTTGATATTGTTGATTACTTTATTATATATATAGTCATATGTATAATGTTGAAATAAATAATCTTAACCCCTCTTATCCTTTCTTTCTTTCTCTTATCTTATCTTATCTTTCTTCTTTATCTTCTTCTTCTTTATCTTATCTTATCTTATCTTCTTCTTCTTATTTTTTTGTGCTAATATTCCCTTTAAAACAACGGATACTTTAAATTCCTCACCCGCGCTTTATACTGCTTTACTTAGAAAAAATGTAAAGACATGCCCTTTGGAGTTGAGGTTTCAGCATACAAACCCCCAGGCTGTTATAAAAGCTTTTAAAGATCTTAAACTTAAATCAACAGAAGATCTATGGGGAATGTCTGTCTGTGTAAACTATTTGGAAACTTTCCAAATGCTTTTTTTTAACGAGTGATGTAGCGGTATCTACAATCGCCACATGCAAACTACGCATCAAAGTCATGACTTCACACAACATCCTGACGTCACATAAATCCTGCATCACGCAATTAGAGTTTACCGCGCGATAAACATATATAGAATCTCCCAACTTCAAGCTCTGGGCAGTTGCCCGCCAGATACGACACCCGTCTGGTCGGAGGATCCTCCCTTTTCTATGGTGGATGAGTGAACTTTACACCCTGTTCCTCATAACCCTAAAGTATTTTCCTTTTCATTCTCTGTTATTTCAATTTCTGTTACTTCCGGCATAGTGTGTAGGAGCTATAACGTATTTTCAAAATACATTATAGCTCCTACACACTATGCCGGCGGCATGGCCGTCGGCACTGCCGCCGGGTAAGCCGCGGCGCGCCTGGCCCTACCGCACAAAGGATCGCAAAGGAAACGAGGGCGCAAAAGCCGGGGGTACGTGCCGCGCAGCAAAAGCCGGCCAAGCCGCCGGCACAGTGTGTAGGAGCCATTATAAAATTTCAACCAGCAAGAAAATGAAGTTTCTTCGTTAGAAGAAATAGAGTCTTACGATGACGCATCTGATGTTATAGAAGTACCTGAAAATGGGAGGCCGCAAAGAGAGAGGCGGCCGTCGGCGTGGACCAGAGATTTTAAACTGGTTTAGAATGAAGAAAGTTATCTAGTCTCAGAGATATCCTAGCTATCAGATGAGAATAAAGATGTTAAAATACTGGCATGATGCTATAAAAGCTGAGATAAATAGCACATGTTAGGAATGGAACCTTTGAAAAGAAGAACAAAGACATGAAAGGGTGGACTACAAAATGGTTCTAAGAAACAAAATAGGACCTGACAACAGTATCACAAAGAAAGCCAGAATTGTAGCACGGGGCTTCACTCAGCGACCAGGCGTTGATTACAACTAAACATACGCTCCTATAGCTAAACTGAGTTCGATAAGATCTGTTGTTGGAATAGCCATGGAAGAAGGCTTGAAATTGAATCAGATGGACGTTACAAAGGCGTACCTGAATGGTGAACTAGAAGAAAAGATAGTAATGAAGTATTCTGACTTTTTAGAAGAATATCTAACTGAAATCATGGTTGAAGAAAGTAAACAAGAAAATTTAACTTTGTACAACAAAACAATGATTACGCTAAAAGACATAAAAAACCGGCCAATTGCGAGTTGGACTCGCACACTAAGGTTTCCGTACCACCGTACAATATTTAGCAAATATGAAGTATTGAAAAAAAACTACTTACTAAGTAGATCTCGTTCAAACCAATTTTCGGTGGAAGTTTACATGGTAATGTACATCATATTTTTTTTTTAGTTTTATCATTCTCTTATTTTAGAAGTTACAGGGACACACACACACACATTTTATTTATTTATTTAACACTAAGCACACAAATGTACAGAGGCGGACTTAATGCCATAGGCATTTTCTACCAGTCAACCTTTGGATGATGCAGAGATAAACAGTGGTAGGTGCAATATCGAAAATTGTGGAATAAATATTTATTTAAATATAAGGATACACATATACCTATTAACCTATATATAATACAAGAACAGATAAATACACATAATACACGAATATACTAAAACAAATAAGACAAACAATGGGAAAACATTACTGTTGTGATGATACTGCCAGCTTCTTACGAATGTGCTCGCGAACTTTAACTTTAAAGGATAATCGGTTGGTTGCCGTCCTAATTTCCTAGGGGAGCGCATTCCACAAGGAGATAGATTGAACGAAGAAGGAAGAGTGAATGAAGTCAGTGCGGTGAGTGGGATATTGAAGAAGACGATTGTGTTTTTTTTATATTTTTTTATATAGGGCATCTCGTAGCTGACCTCTGAGGTCATGACTACTTAACCGGTCAATCCTGTGGTTGCCTTAAGCTTCTACACTTAAAGCCTCCAGCCAGGGGCAAAACTATGCTAATTAAAACTAGGCGAACGCTCGCTAAGGGCACCCCCTGTGGGGTACGAACCTCGGCTTAGGGCGTTCGCTGGGGGGAGGACAGCAAGAGGGACAGGCTGGATCAAGAGTATTTCATTATTATTAGTCGGGGAATTTAAAGCTACAGGCTCAGCATCGACGCGGGCTGGCGCATCTTCGAGCAAGGGTCTGGGGGAGACGATTGTGTGATGAACGTACAGTTTTATTGTGGTTTGCGCAAATGTACTGAAAGTGGGGGGCTAGATAACTAGGGGAAGAGGGAGAGTCAAGAAATGAAAACAAGGTGGTCAGCGCCCTTTGCTCTCTGCGCTGCCGTATGGGCAACCACTTTAGAAGGGATCGATGCGCAGAGACGTGATCATATTTACGAAGATTGAAAACGAATCGATTGCAATTATTGAGAAGACTGTCTAGTTTGTCGAGGAGATCTACATTCAGTTCATAGTAGCACACATCGCCATAATCGATGATAGGGAAAATTAAGGACTGCACAAGCAGTGTACCCTAGCGACTTGAGTGCGCCAGTTCAGGGTCCCATCGATGTGTAAGCCTAGGTTCTTCACGTCAGTGCTAAATGGAACGATCGTACCGTTGAAGAGAACTGGTGGCAAGGTTGACTCATACACCATACATATGTAAATAATCTTCTTCTGAACGAAAACAAGACTAAACTCATAAAATTTTCAACGCCAAATGTCAGGCAGCTAACTACCTATGTTCAAGTTAATGGAATAGAGCTGGACCCTGTTGAGTCGACAGTTTTTCTTGGAATCACTATTGATAGTAAATTACAATGGGGCCCACACATAGAAAAATTGTCAGGAAAGCTTAGTTTGGCCGCCTATGCTGTTAAAAAAATTAGACAGATAACTGACGTAGATACAGCCAGAATTGTTTATTTTAGTTATTTTCATAGTCTTATGTCATATGGGATTCTTCTCTGGGGAACCTGTGCGGGCATTAATACTATCTTTGTTCTACAGAAAAGGGCTGTTCGAGCCATTTACAACCTAGGTCCGAGAGATTCCCTTCGAGGAAAATTCAAAGAAGTAAATATTCTGACTCTAGCCTCACAATATATTTTTGAAAACCTAATGTATGTACACAAAAATATATCAAATTTTAAGAAAATGTCCGATATTCATAGTTTAAATACCAGGAATAAACACAACCTTGCTGTACATCGCACTCGTCTCCACAGAGTAGGCAACTCGTTCATGGGTCAATGTATACGCTTTTACAACAAACTTCCCATTGACATTCGAAACTTACCCATTAAACGATTAAAAATTTGTATTAAAACCAAACTTTGTAAAAAAGGGTACTATAAAATTTCAGATTATTTAGAAGATAAAAAAGCTTGGGATTGAGCTGCTCGCTCTGCTAAACCTTGTGATAAAACCATAAAACTTGACATTAGAATTATTTAGTAAAATCATTAAAATATACCAGTTTTATTTAAACATTAAAACAAAATGACATGATTACTTTGTAAAGTATAATATTATTTTAATTACCTATTGTGAATGTGAGGACTATGTGGATATTTTTTTTTTTTTTTTCATTACTCCTTTTTTTCCTCTCTCAGTTAGTTTTAATGATGGTCTGGCAGTTTGAGTAGTTTATGCGGCCTACCCAAATGTCCTTTCTTTGGTATTGTTCGTCGAGTTGAGTTCCTTATGTTCTGAGTTGAGCTCCACGATTACTGACAAATGCTTGCACTGACTGGACAGGTCCACTCAAATCTGTCTGTGTGTGTATCTGGTACATTGGAGCAGCTTAATTATTCCCAAGCCTTTTTGTCGTCTAAGTAATCTTTAACTTTAGAGAAACCTTTTTGACATAGTTTCTGTTTAATAAATGATTTAAATTTATTGAAGCTCAGTTCTTTAACATGGCTTGGGAGTTTGTTGTATACTTATACTTATACATATACGTATACTTTGGCACTTGGAGCCTAGTCCTGGGCACAATAAATAACTCTTTGTGTCTAGTATTTATGCTATGAATGTCGCTGTGTTTAGAATATAGATTAATATTCTTTTTTACATAAATCAGGTTCTCATAAACATATTGAGATGCGACTGTCATTATGTTTATTTCCTTAAATTTATCCCTCAGTGAATGCCTACAACTAAGGTTATATATTGCTCGAATGGCTCGTTTCTGCAGCACAAATATAGCCTGAAAGTCGGCTGTATTTCCCCATAACAAAATGCCGTACGACATTACACTATGGAAATAACTAAAATATACTAATCGAGCTGTTTCTACATCAGTCAAATGACGGATTTTATACACCGCGTAGGCTGCAGAGCTTAGCTGCTTCGACAATTTGGTTATATGTGGGCCCCACTGCAGCGTCGAATCGTGCACGCTTACTAGTGCTGTGCGTAATAGTGATGGGCGTTGAATCAACGAACTAGTTGAATCAACCGTTGATTTCCTGTCAACGTATTAACGTTAACTGTTTATGAATCAACTAGTTGAATTCGTCAACGACGTTTATGAATTTAACTCGTTTATTATTCAACTAAATTGGAGAACGCAAACGCAACGAACTGAGCAAATTAAAAAACCTTCCGTTGAAAATGACATCATACGTTGCAAGCGACTAAGTAACGCATAAAAGAGCGGATTTTTTAAAAAGTATGACGATATTGGTGGACTGGCGCGCGCTGGTGCCGCCTGAGAGAAACCAGTTCATACTGGTTTGACAATGAAATGTTTCATAATTTAATCAAAATGTTTCAAAATTAGCATTATAACAAGTCAGTAAATGTAGCTCAGAGACTAGTTTAACTCGTTGAACGTGGCGGCGTTGAATAAAAACCGAAAGAATTAATTAACGGTTTACTTTGTAAGTTGACATTAGTGCACGTGAACTCGTTGACGAATTTAACTAGTTGATCAACTAGTTGGCGAACGTAAATCAACGTTGACGTTTCGTTAACGGAAAAACCTTCAACGACCCGTCGCTAGTGCGTAACACTCTCTCCTTCGTTATAAAAGCGTTGTTACAGGTTCAGGCGATTTGGCGGTCTCTCGACTCTCCTGCTGCTACGTGGTGCTGCCATCTCTGCGGGTGCAGGTGTAACTTCCACAGGTAATGCACTCGCAGATTCTATTGGTTGCGGTTCCAGTTGAACTTCTGTAGGCATTTGTATTGTTTCCGGAACTAGCGATTTCCTTGCCTCCTATCCGTATATGTGGTGTATTTTTCATCTTCACAGGGCTAGGCTGCACAGCTGACTCAACATTGCGATAGCTTTGGGTAGATATAACTTCCGGTAGCTTTGAATTGTAAATGTAGGTCATCTCTGGGTTTTCTCTCATACATGATGTCTTTAAGATTTGATCCACATGTCTATGGTGAATTCTGCCATCTATCTCTACCTCATAATGTAGTTTTCTTGTTTTGCTTCTTACATTTCCGAATTTCCATTTATTGCTCTGTATTCTGTCTCCCTCTTTGAATTCTTTATTTACTTTAATTTCTTCATTCTTGTATTCTTTTGTTTGAGGTCTCTTTACTAAATCAATCCTTGTTCTGCTTTTGAACATCATCTCTGCTGGACTCAACCCCGTTGTATTATTGGGTGTTTTCCTGACACCATCAGGAATTTCTGTAATTTATCTTGTAGAGATCCTTCTTCATTTCCCATAGCTTTTAATTTATTTTTAAATGTTTGCACATACCTCTCAGCTTGGCCATTCGTCGCTGGATGAAACGGTGTTGTGAACTTAGCTTGGATTCCGTTTTCTTTCAGAAATCTTTGCATTTCCTCTAATCTGAACTGTCTTCCATTGTCCGAGACTTGTGTGATTGGTAGACCAAATGTTGAATAATATTCTTTTTAATATGTTAATAGTAGCTGTAGCTGTTGTAGATGTAGTGGGTATGACTTCTAACCACTTTGTATAAGCATCCACAACAATCAGGAAGTATTGGTTCATGAATGGTGGAACGACGTAGTCAATATGAATGCGGCTCCATGGTTCTTTTGGATACTCCCAGGTATGTACAGGTCCTGCTGGGGTTGCGGGTTTCTCCGAAAGGGATATCGCGGCCCCGGCACACAGGCAACGGAAGGAACACGGGTGGGTTTTAGTCAGTAAAAGTCTGACACACCCTCGCCCTCCACCCAGAGCGGGAGAAGTCATTTGATGGTTTCCCATCCTCAAAAAAAAAAAAAGAAAGGTTTGTACTATCGAAGAACTTCATATCTAAGCAGTCTGAAAACAAAATCCCGTGAACTTTATTACCCCATCTGTTACCGCCCCGGTTCTATAGCGGCCGAGCGCTGCAAGAAAAAATAGTCCTTACGGTGTATAGATATGAACTTTTTCCATGGTACAGGTACTTTTGTAGGGTTCTTCTGCATTAAACAACACTCTTTGCATTGTTTTACCATCTGTTCAATGTCTGCATCAATATTTTTAAACCACACATAGCTTCTTGCTAGTGCTTTCATTTTAACAATTCCTGTATGAGCAGTGTGAAGTTCTTCTAAAATCTTAGATTGTAGTTTCTTGGGTATTACTATTCTTATGCCATAAAATATACAGTTGTCTTGTAAGGAAAATCATGAAGTCTTTTACAATCTTCTTTGCCTGATTGGATGTCTATGTATAATTTCTGTAGTTCTGTGTCTTTACTAGTGGCTTCTTTAATTTCTTGTAATGTTATTGGTATTTCAGCTATTTGATTTAAGTAGAATGCATCATCATCTGTAAGGTGGACTTGACTGGTGTTAGAGGAATTTTGTAATCTTGAAAAGTAATCTGCATTTGAATGTTCAGACGTCTTACTTAGCTTAATTTTATAGTTAAAACCTGCTAGGAAATTAGCGTAGTGTACCAGTCTTATAGCTGTAGTAGCTGGTGTAACTTTTTCTGGATGTAGTATTCTTGCTAATGGTTGGTTGTCTATAATTAGTGTAATTTTCTTCCATAACAGTATTGAAAAAAAAAAAAAATTGTCCATATTAGTGCTGCTGCTTCTTTATCTAGTTGGCTGTATTCTTTTTCAGCTTTTGTTAGGGATTTTGAAGCAAATGCTATTGGTCTTTCCGTCTTGTCTGGCATAATGTGGAACAACACGGCTCCATATCCGGTAGGAGATGCATCTGTAGCTAATGTAATAGGTAAGTTTTCATGAAACTGTGTGAGTACTTTCTCTCCACAGATTTCGTCTTTTAACTTTTGAAAAACATTCTGACATTCTTTTGCCCATATGAATTTGGTGTCTTTCTGTAATAGCTTGTAGAGTGGATTAAGCTTTGATGCCAGGTTTGGTAGGAATTGTTGATAATAATTAATCATCCCAAGAAAAGTGCGAAGAGATGACACATCTGTTGGACATGGACTGTTCTTTATGTCCCTTACTTTATCCTCTGTGGGATGTAATCCTAATTAATAGATTTATGGAAAAATTTACATTTCTTCTTAGCGTAATTCACATTTTTGTAATTTCTGAAATATTATACAAATTCTTTGTAATAATTGTATATACGTTTTTCCTTGTACGGTGATGTCATCAAAAAAACATGCTGTACCTTCCATTCCCTATAGGGATTGGTCCATATATCTTTGCCAAACATTTGGTGCAATCTTCACTACAAACATCAATCTTTTTACTTTGTAGGTCCCCTTGCATTTATGCTTTGCATCTCTGCGGTATCTTCATTAGTCGTCAAATGTAAATATGCTTGATTTATATCTAGTGTGCAAAAGTATTTTCCACCACTTAGTTTTTGAAATATTTCCTCAATTCTTGGTATTGGGTAGTAATCATTTTCCAGATTTTTATTTAATGTCGCTCTATAGTCAGCGCATAGACGTACCTTTCCATTTGGTTTGATTACAGTGGATTACAGGAACTTCTGGTGTACCCCTCTGTGAATATGTGACTTTTTCTAATATTCCTGCAGCTTCTAATCTGTCAATCTCATTCTCCACTTGGGTTTTGAGAGCGAATGGACATGGTTTCAAGAATATGGGTACTGCTCCCTCCTTTATTTTAAAAGTAGCTTGATAATCATTTATTTTTCCAATCTCTTCGGAAAATAATTCTTTACATTCTTCAATTAATGACTGTAATTTTTCTTTGAATTCTTTTCTGTAATATCAATTTCTTCTTTTTTTATGGAATTTATATCAAAGTGTAGATTTAGATTTCTTATCCATTCTCTTCCAACAACTGGGTCAACTTTTCTATCAATTACAAAAATTCTTCCTTGTTTTTCTTTTTAAATTTAGTTCAGCGGTTCCAATGGGTTGTATTGTTTCACCAGTGTAAGTTCTCAATTTAACTAATGTATTTTTTAGTTTCAGATTACTGAAGTTATTTTTGAAATATTCTGTAGAACATGTAGTAACTGCAGCTCTGGTATCTAATTCTAAGGTAAGTGCTTTTCCATTTAATTGTAGATTAATATTGAATTTATCTGTGCTATTTTCCATAGGTACTTTATGTATTTCATATATTTCTTCCTCATTTTCAGATTCTGAAGATTCTCTTTTTAATAGGTAGATCCCTTACCGAATGTAGGATGCACGAGAAAGCGAAGCGAGCTCAAGCATTGCATCCACGGGTATGTTTTCTAATTAACTACCTACATTTTACATTTTCATCCCATCAACAAGATGGGTCAGGAACTCATGATATTTTGTCACGACTCACGACAGGGACCCGAGCGAGGAACTGAGTATTTATCTAGTACTTATTACTTCCATGCTGACTATAAAGAAGAAGAGAACGGGTTGACACGACCACAACACACGAAACTTGTCAGTGGTCCTTTGGCAGGACAGCTGTCAAAATTCTCTGCGGTAGTCTATGGTCAATGTCGTAGATACACATCACGATATTGGAGAAAAGTTCGAAATTTTTAATTTTATGCAGTCAAAAATAGCACAGGAAGGATTATAGTAGTTTGTTTACACTATACAAACAACTATGGCTCTAACAGTGGACAAATTGGTGAACGACGAAAGGTATAATGTGCATTTTATTATTGCATACCTACGTGTTTGCTATTTTTTCAAGGGAAAGTTTGCTTTATACTATAAATGTATTACATACAATTTCAAATGAAATTTTATTGTGATCCCAGCGAGCATGTGAAGCAAAGTTGTGACGTAAATGATTAATTTAGCTCGTGTAAAGTTGATGGTCTCTATTCGAGGAAATTGCAAGTCAAATGTTAATGTAAACTTTTGCAATGTTTACACATTCAATCTTTATCCAAGTGGCACACAGTGTAGGCAACTGCCTGGATTGTGTGGTAATTGAATGTTTAGTAACACATGAACTGGTTTCCTGTCAAGATTGGAAGCATAATTGGCAGGAAGGGAATAGCCTATGGATTTGGCCATGACCTGAGAATTTATTGAAATAATACTCTAATCTGTATCAAGGATAACAAAAACGGTGGTCTTGTATAAATATCACCTTGTCACAATGCCAGCGCAATGTTTTATTAAATTTTATAATAGATAACTGGATATGTTTGTCAATTCCTTTGTTATTCCCCAAATTATATGGAAAGTATCATCCAAGAAAAACACAATAAGTACTCTTAATTTAGTATCAGCCCTATGTCATTCAAATCAAAAAGATTGACCATTTTGAAGTATTTTGTTTAATATCATATATTATTTTATACTAATCATCATCATTAATTTGAAAATAAAGATACAATAATAATTATGAAACATGACCTGCATTCAATACGATATTAATTAATACAACAAAATTAAGATATAATAGTATAAATTCTTAACTATCATTATTTATTATCTAAGAATTAAAAAAAAACAATCATAAATAAAGAAGAAAAATAACCACACAGCCATCGATATTTCCTATCTAGAGGGTACCATACAATCAAAAAATTAAAATCATAAACTTATCAAATATTGCATAATCAGCCTAAAATGTTCCCACTGCTGAGACGCAGGTGTCCTCTCATTGAGAGGAAGTGGGCTCTAATCTAACATGCGGGCCCAGTTCGGTTTGGTATATGTATATCACATATCTTCAAAATTTTGGAAAACAAATATAATCATTTAAATATTATTATCAACCTGTATTTTTATGGTAAAAGCCTATTTCTTATAAAAAATGTTTAAGCAAGCTCACTGCATTTACAAATCACACGATTACCTTTATCAACACTTGTGCCCACTCCTTCGTGGAGTACAGTTCTGAAGTTAAGATGTTATGTGGAAGACAAGTTGTGATTAAAGAGTCATCCTCCCAAATTTTTCTAATCCAAAATGTTTCCCCCATGATGTTTCTACAATCTGTAATCATTATGTCAGTGACAAAATATATTAGCTAAGAAAATAAATTATGATGAAAAAGTCACTTTAGTGCATAGTAAAAATCCTTTTATGTTAAATTATTTTCATGTTATTTATGGGTATTTGGAACCCCGAAGATGGTCTTCATACTCCATACTAAGATCTTTCTGTTTCTTTTTGTTTCAGATTTAGCGGTGACAATGTCCTACAGTTCCTCCTATACCTGCCGTTTGGTATATTACTGTTGGTATTCAGAGTATTCTTGGCATTGATTTTATGGATTGCATCAATTATTTTGCCTAATAAATCAGCCGTGAGGCAAATGCTATCAACGCTGGCCTGTTGGACATTTGGTAAGAAAGTTAGCAGTTAAAACTGGTTTTTAATTATTTTGTTATGAAATCATGTTGCATGCTATACTGCAGAAGTAAAATTATATTTTTGGTTTAAAGTATTTTAAAGTATGAACATCTTTTAGCACAGGTGGTATTGTTATTGTTTTTACTCAAAACCAGTTTTTATTTTTGATCACTTTCAATGTTTTTTTTTCAAATAGGCACATCAAAGGCTATTTTGAAAAACAAAATGTACAAAAAAAAAATTGATTCTTGTTGTCCCTTCCAGAGCGTTTAGGTATGGAGAGGTCACCTTGTTTAGTCAAATTTTTAGGGTTCCATACCCAAAGGGTGCCAAACTGCACCTTATTATTATTGCCTTTGCTGTCTGTCCGTCCATCTGTCAGCGGGCTGTATCTTATGAACCGTAATAGGTAGACAGTTGAAATTTTTACAGATTGTGTATTTCTATTGCCGCTATAACAAAAATAATAATAAAATAAAGTTTAAAATTAAATAAAATCCCCTTATAAGAAACGTGTTTTTTTATTAAAGTATTTAAAAAAAATGTAGTGTTAAATATTGTACGGTGGAACAGAACCCTTCGTGTGCGAGTCCTACTCACACTTGACCGGTTTTTATTTTACAGTCTGGTTGTCCTTAACTTGATTATCATAATGTTAAAATGAATTAGTTAATTGTAAAGTTGGTTTACGTCGACCTTTGTTTAGACTTGAGCCATTCAATGAATTAATAACTTCCATTGTATGTTCAAATGGAATGCTATGGGAGAATCACAATATTTTTATTGTATATTTCCTGTTCCATTTATTTTTTACATTTAATTGCACCTTGATTTACATAATAATTTATACTAGATAATAGAATTTATTAATCAGCCTATAATATTCTAAATAATCTCTAATATTCTACAGTAACTTTTACCATAAATGAGGTTTTTTTAATTTGTACCTATGTGGTTTTTTTCCAGGTGTGTATGTAAAATTAAAGGGTACCCGAGACCCGCGCTGTAGTGTCATGGTGGCAAACTACGTGTCGTGTTTAGACTCGCTCGCTGCTTCCCATGTCCTTGGTACTATCAGTGTAAGTAAATAAAAGCTTTCTTATAGTAAGTTAGTAATAATTCATTAACAAAAAACTCAGCCTAGGAAACACTAGGTGTTAGTGTCGTCACCTTGTTAAATCTTAATAATTTATACAAGATGTAATATGCATTCATCATTAAGAACTACTTTTTCTACGGACCAACACTGAATCGCAACAAAAATATCTGCTGCTCCATACATTTATGTCCGCATATCAAGTTAATGAGCGGAGAAAAAAAAAATGTCGCTGGGAAATAAATTATCGATGAAAGTGGTCTTGTGTTACAATTTAAGACGCCGATATATGCCAGTGGCCTTGAGTGGTTAACTTGCGTGTTCTGTGCTGAGCTCACACAAAGCTTCGGACGTCCAGCCAGTAATAGGACTCACCCATCAAGGAGCGCTATCCCAAATTAGACTTTTATTAGAATTAGATTAGTATTTTAATAAAACACGTATACTGAAAGATAAATAATATAATTATGTTTAATATGGTGAAGGTTTCAGAAAAATACGCTTTATAGTTTTTGCGTGATTGTCAGTTTTTTATGCGCGTTAGACAAGTTTAAAAATTAATTACACTATGTAAAAACATAATCTAAAATATTCACAGATTAACTTATTAAGAAAATGAAAACTATTAAGAAAAAAATCATTAAAAGTCGATTATCGTCGCTTTATGGTGTCGAATGATTGTGATTAGCTATGCTAGGCTAGAACTACGCTAAGCCTAGAACTAGACCTCGTTGAAAAGTGGTTTAAAATACGAAAAACATGTAGGTACGTTTTTTTTTATCATACTGCATTGTGTAACACAAATCTTTTTCTAGCCTAACTCCTAATCTACGAAACAAACAAGTCATTGCAACCAACAGTGCGCTCATTATAACTTGACGCGACGCGTTGGTAGCACTGAATTTTGCAGTCTTACTTTCAATACTAATAAAGTTCAAAATGGCGACGGACAGAACATTACTACCAATAACATGACTGCAACATTCAGTACTGCCAGCGCGTCAAGGGTCAAGTTATAATGAACGAACTGTAATCATGACGACATTATGATAGCTGTCATGTATTATAAAGAAAACACAATTCTAAAAGATAAGCTTCCTTTTCACTACACATGATAATAATAATACTTTTACTTATAATATTATCACGCGATTCATATTGCTCTTTCCAATACATTTGTACGGTAATCTGAGATCAATAAACTGTATACTTACCTACATATTTTTATGTATGTAGGTATTTTTGTAGGTGCAATGTCCCAAGAGTCCTAATGTCCTTAGTAATACCAGTCGCACGGGTCGATCGATCAGGTTAAGCTACGCTTACCGAGGTTGGTCCGTGGATGGGTGACCATCTTTACATACAGAGGTCCTTCCGTGCTTCGGAAAGAACGTTAAGCGTTGGTCCCGGCTGTCATTCGTAAATCTTTGACTGTCGTCAGAAGCCAAATAAAAAAGTCTGGCTACCAGTCTTACTAGGTATCATCTTATCCAGTAACTGGGTTGTGGAGGACAGATAGGCAGTCGCTCCATGTAAAATACTGGTATTCAGCTGCGTCTGGTTAGACTGGAAACTGACCCCAACAAAAGAATTAAGAATTTTATTCATGTTTCTTAGCACACTAAGAAACATGAATATATTTATTTTTTAATTATAAAATAACTTCTCGCGAGCGGGAGGGTGTGTCAGTTTGAGTTTGGGAAACCATCAAATGACTTCTCCCGCTCTGGGTGGAGCGAGAGGGTGTGTCAGACTTTTACTGACTAAAACCCACCCGTGTTCCTTCCGTTGCCTGTGTGCCGGGGCCGCGATATCCCTTTCGGACAAACCAGCAACCCCAGCAGGACCTTACCTTGCCTGTATTATAATAGCCTTTTTGCCTTAATTAACCGACTTCCAAAAGGAGGAGGTTATCAATTCGATTGTTTATATATATATTATGTATGTTCAGGCATAACTCCGTCATTTATAGACGGATTTGCAAAATTCTTTTTTTGTTTGAAAGGGTATACTTCCGAGATGGTCCCATTGTCATTAAGTCAGGATCTGATGATGAAATCCTGGAGAAATCGAGGGAACTCTTCAAATAATATAGGCACACCTATAACGATTTCGGTATTTTTTATAATAACACGTGCAGTTGCTCTTGGAAAGCACCAATTGGTGAAGTGGAACTGATGATGAAGACCACTCCAACAACTACTCAATAATAAGTATTTCACGGGTTGCGATTCGATTACATTAATATGAATACCAAGCAATTTATGCTCGCCACAATGTATATGGACAAGTGGAGCTGATGGTGAAGTACCAGGAGAACTCCTCAACGATTAACGTCCCTGCTCGGGAAAAGCAATATTTTGTAAAAGGTGATGAGTATTCAACATTAGGCTATTGTAACTTAGATAAATTACAAACTGACCAACTAAAAAGCGAAAAATAAAAACTTTTTTTCAACAAATAAACAACCGACTTCCAAAAAAACACTACTTAGTGAAAAATAACTTAAATAACTTAAATTTCGGAAGTCGGTGGCAAATAACGAAAATTATATTAATTAATATTATTATAATTATTATTTAAGTTATTTTTCACTAAGTAGTGTTTTTTTGGAAGTCGGTTGTTTTTTTTGTTCGAGAGTTATTAGTAAAGGTTTTTGCTCAGGCCCCAGATTACTTTAAAAGCAACGTCGTCATGTGGATAAGGAAAATGCCTGTGGCTATTAACTTTGTTTGTGGTTGTGACTCATTGTCATTATGGTACCACCAGAATGCACGTAGACACACTGTACAGTCGCCGTCGGATATATTTTAGCAGACAACGTGACCAAATATTTCTGAACAAATTAAAATTTCAATAAGTTCCATACACTACAAGTTACCATTAATATCTGAACATTCATTACTTTATTAATATCTGAGCAGATGCTTGTCAATAATTTCTATACAAACAACTAACCAAAAATATCTGAACACTTACAACGTCTATTGTATCTACACAGACGAACACTGAGCTTACCTAATTCGTTACTGCATGATATAAAAGACGAACCAGAAACAAACGCTAACATCTGTGGTATAAATACGATGAAGAGGAAATAAAAATTGTATAGAAAATCATTTGTTTAGGATACAACTGATATGTTAATGTCAAACTATTGAAAGAAAATAGGTCCTGATGTTGTAATAAAAAAAAAGTTATTGTAATACGAAAATTGACAACATAGATAAAATATTTGTATTTTTAACCAACTGCCAAAAGGAGGGGTTATCAATTCGGATGTTTATATAGTTATTTATGCTATAAGTGCGCAAGGTAGGTGATTTCCGACGAGTGTATATATAAGTCGACACGAGTCGGAAATCATCTTACGCACGTGTATCATACATTGTTTTACTATGCATTGTGCGAGGAAAAAAAAAATGAGCGATCTTTACGGTAGTCGCATATGATGTGTAACATCTAACACAATATATGACGATGTATATAAATTATAAAAACAACATTCCTCGATGTTTCGACTTCGACTTCTACTTCGACTACGACTTCGACTTCGACTTTGACTTTTTGATTTGACTATTGTTATAATCATCGCCATTGCCATCGCCATTGTCATCGCCATCGTCATCTCCATCACCATCGCCATTGCTATCGCCATCGTTATCATCATCATCTCTGAGACAGGCTGACGACGGCCTCAAAACTTTTAAAAAAAAACAGAAAAGTAAAAAGCACTAGTGAAAAAAAGTTACACTTTCCGCACAAATTGACTGCTTGGAAAACGCTCTTTTCGAGCAAATGCATCGTAAAATATATTTGTTTGTCTAAGTTCGGTCATAACTCTGTCTTAAAGAGAAGAATTTGCAAAATTCTTTTTTTGTTTGAAAGGGTATAATTCCGAGGTGGTCCAGGATCTGATGATGGAAGCCTGAAGATATCGAGGGACTCTTCAAATATTATAGGCACAACAATAGCGATTTGGTTATTTTTTTATAGTAACTCGTGCAATTAATTAAGCAATTTATGCTCGTCAAGTCGTCACAATACATACGGAGAAGTGGAGCTGATGGCGAAGTACCAGGAAAGCTCATCAACGATTATCCCTGCATCGCGAAAAGCAATATTTTGTAAAAGGTGATGAACTGTTGACATTAGGCTATTGCAACTTAGATACATTAAAAACTGACTCACTAGAAAACGAGAAATAAAAACTTTTATACAAAAAAAACAACCGACTTCCAAAAAAACACTACAAAGTGATAAATAACTTAAATTTCGGAAGTTTTAAGACCACCCCATCTGCATAGATGCACTTGACGTTATACGTGTTCAGATATTTTTGACTAGTTTTGTGTATAGAAATTATTGACAAGCATCTGCTCAGATATTAATGAAGTAATTAATGTTCGGATATTAATGGAAACTTGTAGTGTATGGAACATATTGGCATTTTAAATTGTTCAGAAGTATTTGGTCACCTTGTCTGCTACAATATATCTGACGGCGACTGTACCACGAAATTGATTAACACTGCCGTCTCTAGACACGCTGCGGCGATTTCGTGCTCTGTGATTAGCACCCTTTTTAACGAACTTAGGGTGCTGCCCAAACTGGTACACTGTATCAAAAAAATACAGTGTAAAGTGTATAAAGAAATACTTATACAAAGATATTTTATAGAAAAGATCCATCTTGAAAAAAAATCGCAAGAAAGGACACGAAAAATCTTTTTCTTCTCGAAATGAACGATATTTTGAATATTTTGAACGATTATTCATATTTTTGTAACTATAAAAAAGGACATTTAATAAACTAAACAAATATGTAAAAATGTTTTAACTTATTGGTGTATTTTTCTTTAAATTAAATTAATAGTGTGAAATAACTTTCATATTATTGGCGGACACGAGATTCAACTAATATCAAACGCATCGCCATTTTCAACCGTATTTGTATATCTATCGCTTCACCTCCTGCAATACCTAAAGATTTGCTTCTTACTGTGCCAATGATTAACGAGCTGCCTTTTGCTCGTTAATCATTTTGGTAATAACAATGCAAACACCTGGACCCTGTCAATGAATCTGAAACTCCATACAAATAGGCTGATGTTCTGTTGTCTTATTTACAGCTCAGAAAATGGAAAGTTCCGCCATTCTTTGCTTCAACTCTCGGCATAAGGAATGCAGCGCAATTTATAAGAAAGTAAGTTCTTTTGGTACCTACAACATAAATATTCAGATCAGATCATTAAATAACGTTTTGCATTAATTAGTTTACCTTTAATGTCTCATAGATTATATAAAAAACTCATTAAATGGTCATTCAAATAGTGTGTATTTCCATTAAAATATTAATAATACTGCTATTATTAAGTAGCAAAGATATTTAACGGATATTATAAAAACCATTTAGGGAAAATCCTAACAAAAACCATAGATGAATACAGATTGGTCACTCCGCAGTTTAGTTATGAAGCTACTAAGTACGCGGCGGGCCCGTCTTGCTGGGCCAATTCAGTGAGTGTAACGTAGTCAGAAGATCTAAGAGTTACGCGATAGAAAGAGAGGCAACTTCTAGGTGAATATAACTGTAGGTAATAGGGATGATGCCTGGGTAAAAAAAATGAGACTGTAATTAGTCCGTTAGTCAGATAATAAAAAAAATATTAGACACGTATTATTTGCTTTATCATATTAATAAAAAATTACTTAGATAAAACGCATTTTAAGTTGGGGAGTGGGGGTCGCTACGTCACTAGTAAGTATAAAATCTACATACTCGTGACGTCATGGCACGTTTTAACTCAATGTATCGCCGTATTAATTTATTTTTGTTTGAATGTTCTGTTTGATTTTTGTTTTTTGCTCTTTAACTACTTATTTTATTCTTATTCGAAGATAATGTTTTAATTAATTAATAATATTCCTTGACATTTGCATGTCACATCATGTGGCAAACATGCCTGTACCTAATAATATTCTTACCATCTTGCATGCATGTATTTTCTTGTATGTATGACACATGTTTAAGCAAATAAATATTATCTTATCGTAATCTTTAGATTATGTAAAAAAATAAAAAATACGAATAATCCAAGACGGACAAAAAAAATTTGTCATCATCCCTATTAGCGCTGTGCGACCTGAATTGCACTTTATTGTGTCGTAGCAAGAGTCGCTTTTTATTTAAATGATTTGGCGGAGTGACCCATTTGTATTAATCTGTGCCAAAATACAACTACCTGGTCGAGGGAATCCCATCCAGAATATTCTATTTACTGTTTTATCTCCGAAACCAATGATAACACAAGACCCTGTCTCTTAAAGTTCTGTCATGTCATATGTCATAAACATGGCCGCCAATGATGAATATTGTTATTATTTTGATTACAGGCAACACTTCGCCGAGTGTCCCAGCAAGCCAGTGTTGCTACAACCTGAAGGAGGTCCTACCAATGGCAAGGGACTGCTCAAGTTCACTGACTGGCCCTTCCAGCTCGGGAATAGGGTGCAACCTGTCGCTATAAGTAAGTATTACTTGACTCTCCATTCATTCATCATCATCATTTCAGCCGAAAGACGTCCACTGCTGGCCTCCCCCGAATGGGGGGTTTGCCATAATCGCCACGCTTGGCAGGCGGGTTGGCGATCGCAGTATGGTGTTAAAATGCGTAGAGAACGCTGCTGCCCATTCTCTAGTGAGTCCCTTAGTCGCCTTTTACGACACCCACGGGAAGAAATGGGATGGTACTATTCTTTACGTCCGGCACCACACGGACAGTACTCGTAGTAATAAGTAGTGAATACACTCTCCATTTAAAATCTAGAATTTCTTAAACGTACGGTCAAATGCACGTCAGTCGGAACAACTTGCACTACGAAAACCATCCTTACTGCTACGATATAAAGGTGGTAAATATCAAATGAGTATAAAATACGAGACAGTAAAATAATGGTTACATCAGTCTGATATACAAACGTAATATTCAAAAGTATTTTTTTTATTTTTTTTTTTATTCTTTTATTGTTCGATGTTTATAAACATTGATATATATATATCCTTTTTTAAATAATGTACGCTAATTGATAGTGTCGTGCTTTCCTGTAATTTAGATACATACGAGATCTATAATATGACAGACTTTGGGTTTATGCTGTGTATATGTTCAGTTGGTAAGCCTTTATAAACAAATATAAACTGATGACACCATAATTTGTTAATCAGCGTATAACGTGGGACACAGACGTCGTCTCTGTGAGAGGGAGTGGGCCGTAATCTAACACTCGCGCCCAGTGCGGGTTGGCTGGTGGTTGCTCGACTCGTTCCTAGCCACTCTGCGCTGATCCACCCAGGTTGAGGGCGGTTTACACTGATTTGACGATGTTTTACAATGATGTAATTAGTCTAATTTAAATATTTAATGTTTTTTCTGTCCCCCAGGCGTAGAGCGCATGTTCACGCACGTCACAGTGCACCGGCAGGGCGACTCGCGCACACAGTTCCCGTGGTCCGACGCGCTGTGGTTCCTGTGGACGCCCGTCACTGTGTTCACGCTGCGACTGTTGCCGGCCACCGAGAGACACGACGATGACGACGTGTTGCTAGCTCAACATCTCACTGACAGCATAGCTGACGCGCTGCAGGTAATAACATTTAAATGGGTCAGAGAACGTATCTATGGCGTCTTGCGATTCATATATTTTCATGTCAGTTCAAAATTCTAACCCACCTTTTAGCTTTACCGAAGTCGGGTAATAGTTAGTCTTAGAGACTCTTTAAATCGAATAATTGTTTTTTTGACGAGGAAGTGATATTTTATCATCGTATCAAAAATAACATTTCGTAAAACCATTATAAGAATTATTATGAACTAGATGCGTCCCGCGGATTCATCCGCATAAGTCTCGATCCCGTGAGAATATCGCGATAAAAAATATCCTATGTCGTAACACAGGTCATGGTCTACCTATGTGCCAAATTTCATCCAAATCCGTTAAGCCATTTTAGCGTTAAAGCTTAATAAACAAACAAATAAACTCACTTTCACATTTTTAATATTATAATAATATAATTAGGTTCTTGTTGTTGTTGTTGTTGCTGGAAATTTTGTTATTTACATCACTTAATCTATAAAGTTTATATTAGATTTACTGATATGATAAGGCGTACAGAAAACCGCATATCAGATACTAAGATTCAATACTTAGATATCAATAAAACAAAATAAATCTGATGATAAAAAACTCACAATATTTTAAAGTCACCACTTTTTGATCATCACATTAGCAACACAAGTGAAAATCGACTTTTAATTTTGACCACACCATTTTTTAATAACCTTGTGGCGGCATCTAAATCGCCACATGCAGTTCGCATCAAAGACCTGAACGTCACACAAAAATCCTAACGTCACACAAATCCTGCATAGCAAAATTAGAGTTTACCGCGTGCACACCATATATACAACTTCCCCGACGACATCAATCGTTCGGCAGTTGCCCGCCAGACGCGACATCCGCCTGGTTTGTTTTACTTTACACCCTGTGCCTCTAAAACCTTATGTTCATCTTATTTCCCCAGATCGAGAAGACAGAGTTCAAATGGGAAGAACTCCGGCCGGGTCGCCGCGCGGCCGGCCGGCGCGGGCCCGCTGACGTCACGCGCCTGGCGCAGCAGGTCAAGGAGGTGCTGCCCCGGGTACCGCTTGCCGACATACTCAGGGACTTGGGTGAGTTCTCTTATACTAAGCTATTTGAAATAGCCACGTTTTACCAACCTGTATACCACATCAGTCCGGTTATCTAAATGTTTCGAGGATATAACAGCAGAAACCGCTTAACGCGGCCTATTAGATGATTTTCCGACTGCTGAGAAACAGGCCTTCTCTCTAACCTTTCGAATTTATAATTATAAGCAAAATAAAAAAAACGAGCGAGCCTTACAGCTGTCGCATATGATATGATGTGTAACATCTGACATCTTAGTTGACGTATATAAATAAATATGAATACAAAATATAAACAATCTTCATCATTATCCAGTTTACAACCTCGGAAAATGGGTTGGTATCATCTGACGGCCAACTCTAGCACCGCGCGCGCTCTTTGGTCAAATCAAATAGCACGCGCTTCCTCGGCTTTCTGTTATACACTTCCGTCCCTTTTCACGAAATTACGCGAGATCAAGCGAGATAAGTGTCGTAAGTCGAATTGGAAATGTGGTATTTATCTTCATTCTTTCTTTCTCCACCAGCCATAACCCGTAGCGTAGACGTAACAATAACGAACTTCCTGGAAGGAGTAACACTGTACACGCCGGAGGCCGAGCCGCCAGCGGAGCCCCTCCCCTCCACGTCGTCGGCCTCCGCCCCGCCGCCGCAGCCCCGCTACGTAATCCCCGCACCCACGGGCGTGTTCCCCAAGAGTGCGAAGGAACGACAACTCAGCTTCCAAGATAGAAAAGCTCAAATGATCGCCGAAGCGAGAAAAAGGTATATTGAGAAAAATGGACTCAATGTAGCGCTGAATAATTGTTGAATGTGTTTGAGGGTAGTTCGGTTGTTTATCGTGGAAGGGTCATGACGGTTTGGTACTTTTGTGATTAATTTTCGGTGCGAAATGTGCTTAAAAAGCTGATCGAAAGCACGTATGTAGTGCTTAGAATGCTGCCCTCACGGTGTTTTAAATGTCGGCAAATACTATTGAAACGTTTGACTGCTAAAGGCCAACAAACTTCAAGTTTTATTGAACTCCAATCTTAATAATTGATCTTTTATCTTGCTACCTACCTTAAATTGTAAATAATTTTAATTAAAAAAGTAAATATATGAAAAAAACACCAATTAATTAACACAATATATTTTTATAGAGAATTTAACTCACACGTAAAGCAATGCTTTTAAACTCTAGTCTTGGTTTCAAAATGAGCCAATATTGTCCACTGCTGAACATAGGCCTTGACTATAGAGCTCTATTGAAAATAATCCTGAGGATTCAGCCATAATCGCCATGTTTTGAACGCGGATTGGTGATAGCAGATGCCATTGATCTTGCCCTGTACCTTTTAAAACTTCTAAACTTATATACTGCCACAGAGTTAATACATAATGGATCCGCAAAACCATTTAAATAAAAAGCAACTCCTGCTTACACAATAAAGTGCAATTCAGGTCGCACACCGCTAATTACCTACAGTTATATTCGTATATATATACCTAGAAGTTGCCTCTCTTTCTATCGCGTAACTCTTATATCTTCTGACTACTTTACGCTCCCTGAATTGGCCCGACAAGACGAGCCCGCCGCGTACTTGTAGCTTCATACCTGAAATGCGGAGTGCGCCCTATACTATTCTGTGCTAATGCTCGACTGCATATGCCCAATTTTTAAAACATTCTACAGTAAAAAATTTGAAAAAAAAATTTACGGGTTATACTGATAATAATCGGAAATGTGTAAAAAGGGTATAATTAAAAGAAAGTGACACTTCGATAAAAGTGCTGTTTCAGCATCTTTTTTACTTCATTTAGCATTTTTTTGAACTCATGATTGTTTTCTTGAAGTGAAAACTTCTTTAGGCGCGTTGAGCAATTTTTGTTCGGGGATAAATATATGGATTCGCGTCACCGATATGCTCACGCCGTAGTGCTGTGCTATAGAAGCTAGATGGCGCTAATAACAGTTTAAATTTTCATTTCTGTCGAAGTCCCCATGACTGTCATTTTTTTTTTTTGTAGAAGTTTTCAATGTGCCGTAATTTATAAATGGCCTATGTCAGGTTGAGGACAGAAATAAGCAGACTTTTTGTTTGACTTGACTCCAAATAAACAACTGAATTACCCATAGGATCGCGCGATGGTCACATGATGATAATCAAAGGGATAGGATAGTTAGTGCCTACCTAGATCGATTACTTAGTTAAACTTAAATTGATCTAACTGTGCGTCTACATTACACTTATATAAGTTTTAAATATTAAAATCAATTTTAATAAATGTCAACGTTAGTGAGAGGTGCGGTCATGAAACGTGGGAGCGAGATGACACGAGATGTCCCACTCGCACGTTTTGTGACCGCAACTACTGCGAGTCTTGGCGTTTAGTGTAGTGAACTAATGAAAATATATTTTTAGTTTAAATATTAATGCATAATAAATGTAATGTAGATGGCGTAATCGTTGTGACGTCATAAATACGAGTCCTTCCAAAGTGATGACGTACCTACTTGAAGTTTAGTTTTATAGTAAAATGTACGGTAGTCGCTACAGTAATCATATTATTTTTAAAATAAACACAACTATTGACAATTGTATGGAAATTATTTTATATTTTTTTGTGATTAAACATTGAAGGTTGTTCGATATTTTTCTTTTTTTTTCTGGCAACACTAGCCAGTTATTTTTATTATTAAGAAATTTACTACTTATTTGCTTAGACTAGGTCCGTCGAAAAACACGCCTTATGCTTGTTCCTTTGAGTGCAGTATTTTTTGTTATTTCATTGAAATATACTCTCATGCAATAATTATAATATTTTCACGCGATGCGCCTAGTTTAAGTCAATAGAGTAGGTTATTATTATTTTTTGTCACTAACTAGGTGTGTTAAAACTTATTTCTATTTGATTCGGTGTCAGTCGGAGTTCCCGTCTCTAAAAATAGCAACAAGATATTAATCGATTGATGTGGATCATTCGATTTTAATCGCCTTAAACACATAAGCGATGCCACTGGGCGGCCAAAATCTGATGATCGATCGATGATCATTGATCGAATTGATCTCATCGGTCGATGTCATCTCAAACTGCCGTAAAAAAATAATATATAAAAATAATTGCCCAGACAGACGTAATAAATACTTTTTGTCTCCGAGTTTAAAAAAAATCAAATTACTAACAAATTATTTTTGCAAAAGAAGCTCAAAGTATTAAAAATATTCACCATTTTATTTTTTCTCCGACTGATGCCTTATTTGGACATTGGAATTGAATATTTTGCGAAATATTTATAGAAAATCAAATATTATTTTTCTTATGATATTCGTATTAGAATTCCGTGTATATACTTCTTTAATATAGTAAATATAATATGATATAAATTATAAAATCACGCCTGAATGTAAGTTCAAACGTTATAGAACTGATTTTGATTGTGTTCCGTTAGAATAAAATACATGAAATAAAACACAGATTTATCTTTTATTAATAATAATATGGTATCTTGGAAACAGTTAAATGACAAACTCACATACATGCATCATGCACACCAGGCTTTAGTGACTGAGGAAGACAAAGTTTTAAGATTACAAATTGATTAATTAACATTCGTACAATTGGGGTCGCCTTTTTAGGAATGTATGCAAATTAAATCTATAATCACGCTGATTTATTAAATTCTTTCGGTACAACGCACAGCTCTATTAAATTACAAGTTAAATGATTGCTTTTTTTCATACTGTACCAATCCTGCATTCGTTGACGAATGTATGTATCTATGCATAGATAGATATTCGCAAAGATTCAACAGTTCCAAAAAATCCCGTGTTTTAGAAAGATGCTCAATCATGAAATTCGATTGGTTTGATATTCACCATCAGTTTGGGCATCATTGTAAAACACAGGCCGTAGATCGGTATCGAGATATCGGTCCTAAAATCGTTTATGCAGAAAGTGGGCAACGACGTCGCAAATAGCTGTAAAATAATTCGTTGTTTTGATTAATTTGGCAATATTACTGTATGGAAATAAGAATGGCTAACTAGTGAACTAAAATATTGATTATGAAATGCAATAGTTACTATCGTAACACCGAATATTTAGTTTTAGGTGTAAAAAAGTATTTGGAAACTTTCCTAATGCCTTTTTACACCTAAAACGGTTATAACATCAAATTCAGTCCTATAAATCAAATTTATTATTAATATTCTAGTTCACTAGTTAGCCATATTTCTTATTTCCATACAGTAATATTTCCAAATCAATTAAAACAGCTAAATATTAGACAGCTATTTGCGATGTTGCCAACTTTTTGGATAAATGTCTTAATCCTCCTTGCATTAGATCTCATTTTAGAAAAGATTCAATTTCCAGTGTTACTGCCTGTTCAAAAATTGTAAATACGATAATAACGTGAAAAATGTAAATTTTAAATATGGAACGAACAAGGTTAAGTAATCAATTTTGTAGCATTCAGTAGGGTATTGAAAAACGTAAAAAAATATACGAAAAGACAACCACTAAAGTGAACAATTGGAGAGGACTGGTGAGGTGTTGAAATGCTATTTCAATAAATTTCAAAATTATTGTTAGTGCTCATTATCTGTAAAATGTGATAAATCAATTAAAAGAATGTCAAACGGCTTGAAATAATTAAGACATAAATAAATGTATGAGAAAAATCTTGTTCGTTCCGTTCGTTATAAGGGTTAGTTTTAATATGCTGCCAAACAGCGTTTTAGGGCAAGCACTCAACAGTGCGGTGCGGGACCGCAACGCATAATTTACCCTTCCAAAATTCTTGAAACAGGCCAACAACGCCACATGATGCGGATTCCTCCCGTATTGTTGTGTACTCGCCTTTACATATAGTTTTCCAGACTATTAAGTTTGTAATTAAATGAAGACGATGATTATTGAATAAAGTTTTGTTTCAAAAATCGATGTTTTGATTTGTTGTTTACTTCATACTCTGCTATTTCAAAAGATTCTTTCTGAAATAGGGGTTTTCGAACAGCAATTATAAAGAAGGTGCCTGTGGCGGCATCTACATCCCCTCATGCGAACTATGCATCACATTGACGTCACGCGAAATCCTGTATCGCGCAAGCAGTGTTTATCGCGCGATCTGCATATATATAACATCCCGACATCAGTCGTCGGGCAGTAGCCCACCAGACACCACGAGATCTTCCCTTTTCTATTAACGAACTTTACTTTCTGTTCCTCATACCTCTTTAGTACCCATAAATGGACTGTTCCAAAAGTTTATGATGGAAATGTAAACAAATGAATCAGAAAACGTATTTACAAATTGAGTGCTTTGATTTGATTATTTTTATACAAAAGCCAGAAATTATTTAATTTGACAGCTGAGATTAATTTTATAACCTTAATTTTCCAGTATGGTTGTGCAACGGAGAAGTTGGATTGTGTAATGGAGAACCTAGGTTAGGTTAGGATGTTCAATGGATCAAATAATAGATGGTTTGGAGACAGTCGTCTCGCAGGAGGTTACGGAAAGCGAGAGGGAGGTCTCGTCCATTCACCCGGCCCGCAGCGGGCGCAGCGGGCGTCGGCAGAGGGCGGATAACCCCGGGGGTTACGGAAGATTCTTACGTTCCCGCGACCCCCGACGTAGGTGTGAGTTGGAACACCGGGGTGGGTTTTAGTCAGTAAGAGTCTGACAGACTCCTCCGCCCGCCCCAGGGCGGAGGACATCCATGACGATTTTCCACCATTTTTATGGAGAAGTTAAGTTGTGCCCCTACTTCTCCATTGCATAACCTTACTACATACGACAAGAAAAAGTTGACCCTGTCTTCTCCACTCAACTTATAAGATTAAATTTGATACATTCAATATAGTAATAAAACTCGTGAAATTATTACAAAAATCCTTTATTTATTTACTAAAAAATACACAATACATTAGTATATATTTTTTACAGCCCCAATCTGTGTGGGGTCCTACGAGGCGTGCTGAGTCCAGGAGTAGCGACCTCCTGCTTGACTGGAATATCCTCTTCTCTCTTTTTTCGTTCTTCTGCCATCTTTTGTTCGGCTTGCTTCATTTCTTCTTCCATACGTTGAAGGTGGACGGCTGCTTCTTTGCGTTTGTCACGATTTGATCTGTGGGGAAAAGTGTATTAGGTAAGATAGTTTTAAATTAAAGACTAAGAGAAGCGATAGTCTTACAGTTGTTTCAAGGAATTAAACAGAACATGCAAATCTGATAAATTGCAAATTTGTGCACTTTTGGGCAAGATCACAAATAACAACACTATGACAAAAGGTAAGGTAAGGTTTGATAAGGTGCCTAGGATGTAATAGGTTTTGCCTAAACTACAATTGCGGACCCCACCATAGCATGTACAATGTACAGCACGTCAGTGGTTACACTAGAACTACGACAACCGTTAAAGCGGTTATCGTAGTTCTATTGTAACGTTTGACGTGGTGCGTTTCCTTTGAAGCGGAGACATGTAGGAATCGACCAATCACAATGGTTGAAGTCCTCATCGCGTCTTTCGTCTCGTCTGTGATTGGACAATTCCTGCTCGTCTCCGCTTAGTTTCGCTCGTCTCCGTTTCAGTGGAAACGCACCCTTACTGCTACGACATAAAGGCACTGTCAATGTTAAATTGTTACTATGAATGTATGGACTCTACCTTAGTAAATGCCTTGCAAAGTCTGAAAAACTTGCAATAATGCAAGATTTACAGAATTCTGCACAAAAAAACAAAAACCCAGTGTTGTAATTTTAATAACGGTTTCTTTGTAATAGAAAAATAATGAATAATCACTCACTTCCCCGTCTCCTTGACCGAAAAGAACATCGGCCCGAGCTCCGCCAACCACCTCCCATCCACGGCAGTGACGCAGTGCATGTACTCCTTCGTGGTCATCATGAGCTCGTAGTACACGACGTAGTCGGGCGAGTTGCCGAGCCCGAACAGCGCCGAGGTCGGGTGCAGGTGGCACGGCATGCCCGTGCGGCAGTTCACGTACTCGCCGATGCCCTTGAGGCGGGCGGCCTGTTGGAAGTATGCTGTGGGAAAAAGAGGTGCCTGATTAGTTTATGAGGTAAGAAATTTACCATGATGGATATTGAATAAAAAACTGATATAGTTTGTGGAATAGTTTTAATCAGCTAATCGTTGTTTCGAGAGCTTGAGACATAAGTAACAATGTTAAAACTTTATAGTTCCTTAATTAATCCTGACATCTTTAAATAAATAATAATAATTTTCATATTGACAATATTTTTAGACTATTAAGCACTTGTACTAAATGTTTGCATGCCTAATTTAAAGTAAAATGTTTAAGGTTCTCTAATTATAAAACATCTGAATTTTTTTGTACCTACTTTCTGTGCAAATACATAATTATTCTATTCTATTCTAAGTAAAAATACGCTCAAGCATAGGTCCTTAGTCGGATTCAGCTGCAATAGTTTAACTGCTGAGGAATTAACTATTCCCAAGAGAGTTAACTTATTATTAAGCACTAGGAAGTAGTGAAGGGTACGTTTTGGGGCACTGTCCTATGTAATTTTGACGTTCAAATAGTGCTGATTCTCAGCCTTGTTTAAATAAATGACTTGATTTTATCAGTTTGTGTCGAACGCGGGAGCAAATGGATGGAGTGTCTACCTTTTGGTACCCCCAAATGCATGATCTCAGACAACGGAAGTTTGCATTACATTCCGCTCACTGCTTGCATGCTTATTTATTATCAATGAAAAGGATTCTAGTTTTCTCGTTATCAATTAAACCTTGAATAGGTAACCTTATGAATACATAATTGTCATTATTATACATACCAGAACAGATACACTTGCGCACAGTATCCCAGTCAGTGCCACAGGACACAAGCGGTAATCGTTGTTGTTGCATGATGTCCTTCAACTGTTGTCTAACTTCGCGCACTTTTCGCATCGCCTTGCCGTGGACGAAGTGTTCTGTGCACCACTGGCCTGAATAGCTGGAAATATCAGGTTATTAGAGGGGAGAAAATAATTAAGAATTAGTTTTATGGATATATTAGATTAATGCCCGTTTTCATCGACAGGTAAACGAATCCCTAAATAAAAGTGCACTGTTGGATTTGCAACCGTCGGCGCTGAGCTTAGCGTTGAAAATCCAACAGTGCACTTTTTTATTTAGGGATTCGTTTAAGTGTCACTTAGTGTTGGTGAAAACGGGCATAAGAATACATGGTTGGAGGTCCAGTTGTCAAGGGCAATCTGAAAAAGGTCTCAAAAGTAAAAAGGTAATTTTCTTGATTACATTTCGATCTGGGTTGCATTCTTCTATCTTTCTCTCAAATGTAAAGTTAGTCATTGCCTCACAAGAATTAAATAATTCGGTCAGGAAAATATATTTTTAACGTTTGATTTTAAAACCCACATTCTTGCCGCTGGATTTTACCAGGACCAGGAGTATTTAGCACGTAGTAAAGCTGCATAAAACCCGGGTGGGCTTCTACAAAAAATAATGTCAAAAATATTAAAGAAAAACTCTCTTCTCCTATCTGTTATCCCCAGTATCAAATTAAATAAACATAGTTCTTGAAACGTCACATACTTGTTAGACTTCCATTGATTGTATAGATGCAGTAATGTCAAATGGTCCGACTCGGGAACTTGGAACTTTTCCTTCACGGAGTCGGCTTCCTCCTCGCGCCCCTGCGGCCGGTAGAATACTGATGGTACCGACAGCATTGACACTGGAAATAGAAGGGAATTATATGAAGGACAAAATATTTAAAGGGCCCTTTACAAATTGTTTGGATAGACATTATCTTTAAGATAGGAAGACCCTCATCTAGTTTTTAAAATATTATTGACGTGTTGGTGTGTATTTAGAGAAAATAAAATCATTTCATTTAGAAAAGAAAGAAAGAAAGAAAGAAGAAAAATATTTTATTTGGGACACGCACAGGAAATACAAACAGTAAGTAATAATAAAAAATAAAAATATAAAATTAAAATACAAACAGAAAAGTAAAGAGACCTGTGCGAGGCCAAAAAGGCCACTATCTCAGCATAATGCGGCGATATTTAAAAATAAATACCGCATTTAGCAAGTTGTAGCGTATCGAACAACGTCAGTCTTCCAGACCATATAAGTAAATGGGAACCTATAAAGAAGTGGTGGAATAGGACATAAGAAATGCTGTATTTGGGAGGACATAAGATTGTGTATGACCAGGAGGCCTAAAACGGCCACATTAAGCAATTCCTCTAAAAGAAATTCATTTTCTGAATTCTCAGCCCCATTCCCATTGCCATTCCTTTATCGGGACACATATTTTAGCTGACTCATATTCAATTCATATCAGAATCATATTTGGTGTAAATATTGCCGCACGAAAAAAATTAAGACCGTAATTTTACCGGATAATTTTTCTTTACAGTTTTTATTCATGAAATGAGATTTTTATTTTTTATTTCTACAGTTTAAATGTTATTTCATTATAATCATAAAACTGTCAAACAGATGAATTGCGTAATAATGAACGCAGATAATATTATGAATTGTCAGTTTGTGACAGTTTGTGTGATTCTTAATATTATCGTATGATTCTGCCAAAGCGGCCATTTTAAGCCCCCAGTACCCTAACTAAGTAATGCACGATCAAGTAATGTTGAATCTGAATTTTGTCGTTTTGAAACAGATTGCTAATCCATTGCTACAGGAGCTAGAAAAAAAAAATCTGCTCAATAACGTAAATAACGCAACGAATGTTGTTGAACTGTGAAATGAAACAGATTAGTCGTAATCGTTTACGAAAAATTGTTTAGTGTTTTAGAAAAATTAGGCTACAGATGTAAACGAATCAAAAGGAGTATGTAAGGATTATAGCAGGTGACGTTGTGTAGTGTCTGCCTAGCCCCGTGGGAAGAAGGCGTAAGTTTATGTATCCTTAACAAAGTCCCGCGCCGCGTCTGTCTGTCTGTCTGAACGCGACGAATTCAAAAACTACCGAACGAATTTTCAAACGGATTAGGTGTATAATTTATTAAGGTTTTGTGTAAATTGGTTGAAATATGACGATTATTGTCGAAGATGTCGGAACAAATCATGCCGACTGGGAGCTTTACTGACGTGTGCTACCTAAACCGTAAAAGATACATAAAATTTATGTTCTACAAGATTGTTCATCTTAAAAAGTTCAATAAAAAGTCAGCGATGGCCTATGTCTATTTTCTGAGGATGACCCACAGTAACCATTATCAACTTTCAATTTGACAAAAATTTCATTGTTGTTTCCGAAGCTATTTTGACCGGTATTAATCCTTTTCAAATAAAATATGTTATTTAAATTGGGCATTTAATTAAGATTACACAATGCCGTACTATCTAAATGAATAGTTTAAAACATATCACAGATTCAAAATTACGCCTTAACAAAATAATTATGGTTGACAGCAACGCGGGCGCAGTGGTAGGAGTCAATGACCTTTTCCGCGTCTATTAGGTATGTAATCCCGGCAGTACGTTCTCGTGGGATATTTTGCGACATCAAAAAATAGAAAGGGCAAAAGCTAGTGTATGTATAAATATATCATTGTCTTCATTTCCACGGTCACGGTTCCAAAAGTTGATAAAGCAAAATTTAGGCAATATCTAGGTTTAGTGCAAAAAAAGAATACAAATTCGAGTTATACCACAACTTTTGTTTCTGATAAAACTGACGTCTTGTTTTTATCGAAGGTCCTTGAAATTCGGGCCCAGTAGATAATTAAGTTTACCAATGATGATTCTAGATCTTCTTACCGCGCGGACGTATCTTGCTTAGCTTATTATGATACTATTAATTAATTATAAATATATTTGTTAGAAATAATTGCGTCGTCAGTGATATAAGTGTGTCACGAGTGAGCATTACGAGGTTACTTGCGTTGTGTAAGAATGAGCTAAAGTATTTTTAAAGATATATAGTGTTTCTGTGTTAGATATGTCTAACACTGGATCTAGCCCGTTTGGCCGTAGCCAGCTAGTGACGCGAAGTCCTCCGCCGACACCAACTCAAGATTTCCAGCCTGTAGACCCAAAGCCACAACCTCCCTTGGAACATGAGCTACCAGCCGAAGTTATTTCTACGCCGGAGGTACAGAAATGGATGGGGTCCATAGAAAAAATCCTAAATGAAGTATGCAGTTTAGTTGCTGAGGGAAAAATGAACGCAGACCAAAAGGTACGTGTAGCCAATCTTTGCCGTAGTGTCTCACATGGCGCATCTCAGATGGCTGTCTTATATCAAGCCTTAAAGCAAAAAACGATTCAAGCCCATAGTTCCGTTCAGCACTTACAGCAACAACAGAACATCGCGAACTCTCTCCTACAGTTCAAAGAGGTAGTTGAAGGCATTTCAAAGCCGACAGAACCCGCTTCGTACGCTAATATGGTCAAAAAAGGCTCGGATAATTTTGTGCGCCCAGCAAATTTAAGCTCAGTTGCCATATATCCCAGCGACAAAACCAAATCTAGTGACGATACCAAGTCTCTCGTACAGAAAATTATTTCGCCCGGGGAACTTAAACTACATGTCCGTGGCCTTAAGAAAGTAAAAAATGGAGGTGTTCTTATCAGTACCGACTCCAAAGAGGACATTCAAAAGCTCAGAAGCTTAGAAAAACTCGTCTCTTCGGGCCTTAAGATTGAAGAACCATCAAAGCGGCGCCCAAGAATCACTGTTATTGGAGTCCCGGTAGCCCTGACTGATAAGGAGGTTTTGGATTGCATCTACGAGCAAAACCTCTCAGATAAGTTGACCAATACAACTCGTGAGTCGTTTGAAGAACAAATAAAATTGAGCCATAAATCTGGGAAAAAAGACCTCCCTAATTGCAATTTTATTCTAGAAGTGCCAGCTAGCATCAGGAAGATCCTAGTCAATCAAGGACGAATATTCATCAATTGGACGTCATGCCCAGTTCGAGATTTCACGATCGTTACTCGGTGTTTCAACTGCCAGCAGTTTGGACACGCGGCCAAGTTCTGCCGTGACACTAACCCGACGTGTAATCACTGCGGAGAGACTGGCCACACTTTTAAGGAATGCTGCACAAAGTCCAGTCCACCAAACTGTGCGACGTGCAAACGTTTTAATAGGAAAAGTGATCATAAAACTGGTGATGTAAATTGTCCTGCACGGAAATATGCCGAGGACAGCTATATCCATTCCATAGATTATGAAGGCGCCTAAGAGCGCTACCTATTAACCTATCCTTTAAGCACACTAGTAGTAGTTTTTGTTTGTTTATATTTATTAGGTGTTTATTTATCATGACTGATCAATTACTTAAGGACCTAGATCAATTTTCTGTGTCTGAAGTTATAAATTGTAATATTGATGAGTGTAAGCACCACTTTCCCTTGGGAGAGAAACCGCTGACCTTTCTCACACAAAATATTCGCAGCATAAATCGAAATATAAATGGTTTTGAAATATTGCTACAGAACCTGGGTATAAGTTGCGACATTATCGTCCTAACAGAATGTTGGTTGTCAAACCAAACCACTGTTTTACCATCTTTAGACGGATATGTTTCGCATAAAACCAACAGAAACATCAACCAGAATGATGGTTTAGTTGTATTTGTCAACAATAATTTAAGTACAACTGTAGAAGAACCTTTGCTACAAAATTGTAATTGCTTACTCATTAAAATTAATACAGATACGGTAGTTATGGCTATATACAGACCACCTTCTCAAAATGTCGCAAATTTCTTAGATTCACTAAACGTACAGTTACAAAGTCTTACAACTTTTAAACACATAATTCTAATGGGGGACATTAATATCAACATTGCTTCCGGGAAAATGGACATTCATGCACATAACTATGTTAATATCTGCTCATTCCACGGACTCTTGCCAGCTCATTACCACCCCACGCATCAAAGTGGTTCATGCTTAGATCATTTCATTATAAAAACAAATAAACCAGCCAAAACATTTGTTACTAACTCTTCGCTTACTGATCACCAAGCAGTTTTACTAATATTACAAGTTTCTTTACCAAGAAAAAATTGTTTACGCAGCTATACCAATGTCAACATGACACACCTCGAAAAAGACATACGTAATATTAATTTTGACCCAGTTTATAATTCCACCGATGCAAACTTTGCTATTAATTATTTTATAAATTCACTTCACTCTGCAATAATAAAGCATACGGTCGCCAAAATAACGCCAAGGAAGTACAAGTGCATTAAACCTTGGATTACACCCGGACTTGTTCGATGTATTAGGCATAGAGACAAACTTCACATAAAGTTCAAACTTGAGCCTGAAAATGAAATTCTTTCCATTACTTATAAAAGATATAGAAACTTCTGCAACAACCTTCTGAAAAAAATAAAAAATGAATATGACAGAAAAGAACTGCAGAAAGCAGGCAAAAATAGTAAACTTATTTGGAAATTTATAAAAACAAATACATTTAGATCAAAACAACTTGAACCTCCACTTGACTTATTGACTATAGAGAACAACCCAATAGAATCAACAAATATAGTTAATTACTATTTTTCTAACGTAGGCAAAACCTTAGCAGAAAAGACCATACAATCTAGAGGTTCTTTCTCTCAAAACCAACCTAAATCTTTCCCCAGACTCAAATCTTTTGTCTTACTAGATACGGATGTCGATGAAGTATTAACAATCATTTCTGGATTAAAGGACGTTTGCGCGGTTGGGTGGGACGACATATCAAACAACATACTTAAACATTTCAAATACCTCCTTGCTCCGCCGCTAACTCATATTTTTCAGTTATGCTTAACTAATGGTGTATTCCCTAAGTCGCTTAAAAAAGCAGTGGTTACTCCTGTATATAAATCTGGTGACAAAAAATGTGTTAACAACTACAGACCCATTTCAGTTTTAACAGGGCTCTCCAAGATCTTAGAGAAAATCATTAATATTAGATTAATGAAATATCTAGAGGATAACAAATTGCTTTCGGATAGACAATTTGGCTTTAGGCCCAAAAAATCAACTAATCAAGCAGTACATCAAATGACGGATTATATAACAATTAATTTGGATCAGGGCATGCACTCCATTGGGATCTTCCTAGACCTCGCCAAGGCCTTTGACACAATTTCCTGTCCTTTATTATTGGGCAAGCTTGAAAGACTCGGAATAAGAGGAACAACGCTTACACTGCTTTCTGATTATTTAAGAGACCGCGAACAATGTGTAAAAATTGGTCAGTACGTCAGTTCTGAGCTTCGAAATAGTAATTACGGAATACCACAAGGTAGTATATTGGGTCCTACTTTATTCCTAGTATATATTAATGACCTGTGCAGCTTAACACTCCAAAATGGTGTCATAATGTCTTATGCAGATGACACAGCTCTATTGTTTTCAGACAAGTCTCGAGAGGAGGTGTATAAACAAGCCCAGAACGGTTTTAATATAGTGTCTAATTGGCTACATGAAAATCTCCTAACACTAAATGCAGAAAAAACTAAACACATTTTATTCACTATGAGAAATACTAACCTGCCAACTACTAACATAAACATTTATGCGCATAAGTGCGGCAAGTACGCTGACAATGCATGTAATTGTCCTACTTTAGCAAAAGCCGATCATATGAAATATCTTGGTGTGACGATTGACACAAATCTGAACTTCCGTAAACACATTGATTTATTATGCACTCGAATGCGTAAATTAATATACATTTTTAAGAATTTACGATATATAACGGACTACAAATTAATTAAACAGGTCTATTTAGCTTTGTGTCAATCCATTCTTACATATTGCATAACTTCATGGGGAGGGGCTGCAAAAACAATCCTACTACCATTAGAACGTGCGCAGAGAGCTATCCTTAAGGTAGCCACCTTTCGCCCATTTAGATTTCCCACATACGAGCTTTATACGGCATGTAAGGTTTTAACTGTGCGTCAACTATTTATATTAAAGATAGTATTACACCAGCATAGCAATCTCCCTTATACCCCCATACCTATACATAAGAGAAGAAAAGACTTAGTTTGCATAAAGCCTCAAACTAGACATACTTTTATAAATAAATTTTATGGTTTTTTAGGTCCGTTCTTATATAATAAAATCAATAAGTCTCTAAGTATATATAGTGTAAATTGTAAAAAATGTAGTGAAATGTTAAGTGAATACTTAGCGACATTAAATTACTCAGACACTGAAAAATTGCTAGAAATCATGCAATAAGTTTATTAATGTTAAGGCAATTTTTATTTAATAATATAATTATTATGTATCAATGCTAGCTCTATGTACATTAATTTAATAGTCCAATAAAACACTCAGCGTTGTTACGTGAAGGCCTGAAACACAGGTTTGAATAAACCTACATCAGGCAGGTCGCTATTGTTTTTCATTAGGCCTTTATCCAATATATTATATAAGTTATACCTACACTAGATTTATTTTAGGCATAGTTTAATATTTGCTTAATAATTTTAATATGTAACTCTGTACTAATGTCACTTCTATGTAATTTATATGTGAACTTATGAATAAAAAGTATTATAAAAAAAAAAAAAAAAAAAAAGATAAAAGAGGCAGACCTAGAAAAACATGTATGAATTGTGAGAAAGATGATAGATTCATAATCATAAATATTAATTTAAGTATCTCAACATCATAAGGCGCTGGTTAATAAAATGCACAATGACATGTTAATTTACAAAACGCTTAGAGTCAAAATATATGTCAAGAAAAGATGTGAACACGGTAATGACACCAGATGGAAAAAAAGACTTGCTACGTCGCAAAAGTTGATGATGAAGATCTTACCAATGATGAGCACTTCCACACTGCAGCCCATTTCAGCGCTCACTATGAGCATGTGACACTGCGGCGGGTCCAGGGGGAACTCTGCCATTTGTCGACCCAGTGATGTTAGGGCTCCCGTCCCGTCTAGAGCGCCTAAGATCCAGAGCTGGTACATTGAGTTGAGGATTGTGTCCTGGCAATAGAAAAATGATCTCATTCAAAAGAATTCACGACTAGTAAGTTCACTTGCGTGGGATGATTTTTCGACAGTTTTAATGCACGGTGAAATCGAGAATCACAGAAATTTTCATATTGAGACAATCTATGATCTATGTCTTCGAAATGATATACTTTTACTGATATTTAGATTCAAGGTCAAACAGCAACCAGTTAAATACCTCGTGCCACTTTCGTGGTCTAGCATTTGGGGGTAGGTGATATTTTATGAATAAGTAAGCTGAGTATTGATCTCTCCGGTCGGTTACGGCTAAAAACTATGACGAAATCGAGCCTAATGCCTAAATAACTTAGGGGTATATTCATACCGCGCAACCACTAGCAACATTAGACTGTTGACGTATAAAACTTTACCTGCGGCGGTGGATCCATAAAGTGGAAAGCCAGCAGATCTTCAACTCCTAAACTCTTCAGCAACAGCACAGTGTTGGCCAGGTTGGTTCTCTGTATTTCCGGGACTGTTGAGTTGAGTAACTCATGCTGGTATTGTCTCTGAGTGTAGAGACAGAAGGCCTTGCCGGGTCCGGTACGACCCGCCCGGCCTGCGCGCTGCCGGGCGTTCGCTTGACTTACTGGGTAGATCTGGAAGGGGAGAAAGTATGGTTATTTCGGTCCTTTCGGTTGTCCTTCACCATACCTGGGAACCTTCTGGTTACGGAGAAAGGTCAAAGTTTTTTACGAAAACAAGTTTTTTAATTATATAATTTTACTTCTTCTTCTCAAATACATACCATGAGCACAATGTTTTGTCTGCGTTACATTGCAGGCTGCCGTAAATAGCGATTTTTGATACCATAAAGTAAACGAGTTTCCCAGAAACTATTTTTGTGTAATGTTACTTAGTTTTTGATGTAAAGAATACGTAGATAACGGTTTTGTGATAGGTCTTTTTAACCGACTTCCATAAAGAAGGAGGTTCTAAGTTCGACTCAATGTATTTTAATTTTGTATGTATGTTCGTCGATATTTTCTCCAATTGTGGACCGATTTTGTGAAAATAACTTTAATTTCGGAGGTCGGTGGCAAAAAACGAAAATACTAAACCAAAGACACCGAATTCCGAAATGAAAGTAATTTTTCACTTTATAGTGTTTTTTTTAGAAGTCGGTTGTTAATTTTGTTTTTTTTTTACATCTTGTAGATAGCTGAACAACCAGAAAGGTTTCTAACAGACAGAGTGACACAGTAATGACCTTACGTATCGGACAAGAAGATTACGTTGTTAAAACTCATTATATTCTATTTACTTACTTGGAGAGCGTCCATACCAATCCTTGGGTTGTACACCTTGAGCTTGCAGTAGCCGCTGTCGATTACGTACATTATACCGTCCACCGTCAGTGATGTTTCTGGAAAGATATGACCAATATATTAGTCGAAAAGACTGGACAATGAGGGCAAATGGATAGGGTACCATGAATGGATGGATACCACCACCTCATCCTCACCTTCACCTTTTTCAGGTGAATAGTCGGCAGTCTATGCAATTTAGTATCAGTCTTAGACCGGAGATAGAATTTTATTAAAATTGGCGGTAAAGAGCATAATGCCCTATCACTTTGGAATTATAAATTAGACGTCTTTCACAACACCGTATACTTCAGCAAGATTGGTCTCATCTTTTATTGGAACTACAGTATTTAATATGTGACCAAATCGCATATGCGTAAAACCAACCATTTCTTAACTTCAATGTAATTTTTTTATAAGTAATCAAACACATTAGAATGCCGTCGTCAAAATCAAAAGCATACTTAGCATCATATCACTTAATCAAGTTAATCATCCGTAAAGTTAAGTACCTAAAGCATGGTTACGACGGTCGCAATGACGTTGACATACCAATTTGTGACCGACCACATACATTTGTGGCAACAGGTCCAGTTCATCGTGATTAGTTATAAATGGGTAGTTTATGGTCATCATGTCTGAATTGTGTCATTGTGGTTGTGGGCTGGGCACTCGATTATGTGTCAATTGGGTTTGGATTGAAATTGGCTTGTTGATTGTTGGTCAATTGCTTTATCTGTAGACTATCCAACTGGGAATGTAACATCTATCTATACTAATAAATTGTTTCTGCCCGCGATTTCGTCCGACTGAAATTTCGGCCCCGACCCACTGCATCGCATCCTATCTCCCGCCCGCGCTATTACTTTGTTTTCGTTTTGCTCGGCTCCCAAGTGTCGTAGCGTGATGTTACATAGCCTATAACATTCATCAAGAATTTGGCAATCCAATACAAACAGATGCCTGTGGGCATAATATGTAAGAATGTCTCAAAAATTTTGCCTTCAGCGGCATTCAGACATCAAATTGGGTACTTGGTTACTGTCTAAGTATCCAATTTGATATCTGAATAAGCCATCCAATCAAGAATCAAAGGAATCCCTAAAACCTTTTAGTGATGGACAGGATGTCCTACACCGGCAATCGTGTGTATTGTGTATACAGCTTTGGACTAATCTTTCGGAAATGAAGGGCTGACAGTTTTGTTACCAACCTGCAATGTTAGTAGCAACGATGCACTTCCTCTGTCCAGGCGGCGCTCTCTGGAAGATCTTGGCCTGCAGGTCGGCGGGTAGTTGTGAGTATATCGGGAGCACGGTGAGGGGAGGCGCACTGTCTAAATCTGTTAGACGTTCTGTGAGCACCTGGAAACGAAAAAAGTTTACTTCAGTACTTAAGGTGCATGCGCTAAGGTAGCCCGCGAAATTCAAATTTTCTTTAGTTTTTTACATTTTGCAGGTCAGTGTGAGGTTTTATGTTGATTAAAATATGATTCGCGACCGTAACCAATATGGCTTTACATAATTATATTCATTCCAATCAGCAATACAACTCCATAAGTAAGCACAATCGCCAAATGTCATGATTTCATGAAATAGTCATTCAATGCGATTATATGAACTTAGAGAGTTGTATTGATCATTTTTATGATTATAATTCTATAAATAAACATTTGATATGGCCGCAAATCATATTTAAATCAACATACAACATGATACTGGCAAAAAACGTAAGAAAATTTGAATTTCGCGGGCTACCTTGATGCTTTCGCCTTAATATCACGTTTAGTGCCGGGAGCCCTCCCTCCAGGAGGGGTTTATTTTTGCGCAAACGTAATGGCGGTGACCCCCTCGAGGGTCCACTATACCTACACCGTGACATTTTAGTCGTCTTACAAAAGCAGCCCACTTCTCACTTCACTTCTTTTGAATGATTAGTAGCCATTGGATACATGAAGAGGGCTGCTTTTGTAAGATGACTAAAATGTCACGGTGTTTAGGCGGCATGGCATTTGAGCTCTATGAAAAGTGGGTGGACTAGAATGTGATATAATTAACCATTTATCAGCCTTTCATAATCTGCTGCAGGGAACAGATGTCTTCTCAACCGAAAAAGAAAGATACATTAATCACTACGCTAGATCACTCCGTGTTGGTGTTGAGACCATTGAGTCCATCTTTTTTTTAATTGGTACCATGCCAGGATTTTCATCGTTGTACGTTAGTGGTGTCCTAGATTTTCTTATAAGTCATGTGAAGTTAAAAGAAGGTAACTTTTGTTAGGCTAAAAAGTACTTTTCAGGGTTAAATCCAGCACCTTTTCACTTCACTCCTTTCCCCCAAACCACGACCTCTTCGTTATAGCAAGCTTGTGTCCAGTTCTTGCCCTCTTAAAATCTATGTTAAAATTCTATCGCTTTACGAAAACACTAAAGAATTTCTTACCTCGCAAGTAACTTCAATGTCCTCCTGACCAGGCATGAAAATCAGAATATCTCCCTCTTCCGGCTGCAAATGAATCTGGAGAGCCTGAAACAATAAAAATAACAAGTTAATAATAGACACATTTGGGAGCTAATTATATGCGACTGGGAAACTTCTATTTGGGGATCGCAGGTTATTGAACTTGATAAAGGTAAAGATACGTATTTGACCCATTTATTTGTAGAACGGCATAGTAAAAACTAAGAGTGCTTTCAGCCATTACAAGTACCTAATTCTTTTTAGGAATGCCTGACATAAACTCAAAGCAATATGGGTAAAAAAAAAAAATGTAATTAGTCCGTCAGTCAGATGATAAAAAAATATTAGACACGTGTTTTTTAATTTATCGTATTAATAAAAAAATACTTAGATAAAACGCATTTTAAGTTGGGGAGTGGGGGTCGATACGTCACTAGTATGTATAAAATCTAATGTATCGCCGTAACCTTTAGATTACGTAAAAAAATAAATAATACGTGTCCAATATTTTTTTATAATCTCAAAGACGGACTAAAAATCTTTAAGTCATCCCTATTCATTTCAATTATGAGTTATCAAGGCACAGTTGCCCATTCCAAAGCGTAGTTGTTTCCTATGGAAAAATGCTGGTAAGAAACTCCATGGACACTCTTTTAAATACTCAATCAGGAGAGCTGGAGTAGCCTATGTCCAGCAGTGGGCTTCTATCGGTTATACATCGGAGGACCGCGTGACGGTTACACAGCAGGTCACAAGTAGCTACATAATGTTGCCATGTACCGATGGTCTTATAGGTAAGTATTAAATAAAGAGTTGAGGTTATTAAATAAGAGTGTTCCAAAGTTTAATCTTGGTACTCGTAATACCCTAAGATATAGTAAAACTAACGGATGCCACGAATAAGCCTCGCATTCCTAAGCTTATACACTTATCATATTCAAACATTATGAGCGACTCCATTGTAAGTATTATCGGTACATTGCCTCATGTATACGTCATTGTTAATTCATTAGATTTACTTTGCTCATAGATTAGATAAAATTATTAGGTACAGTACGGTGACCTAGTTGAGTGTGGCCTTTAGAATTGCTAAACTTAATTATTGGCAATGGGCAGGGCACATTACTCGCAGAACAGATGGCCGATGGGGTCGAAAGGTTCTGGAGTGGTGACCGCGTACGAGGAAGACGTAGCGTTGGAAAGCCCTCCACAAGGTGGACCGATGACTGTGAACGCCGCAGGAACCCGCTGGATGCGGGAAGCACAGAACCGGTCGAAGTGGCAGTGCTTGGGGGAGGCCTATGTCCAGCAGTGGACGTCTTTCGGCTGAAATGATGATAACATCACGCCTGCATTTCCCTGAAGGGTAAGGCAGAGGTGTTCTTGTAGTACACTCATATTTCGCCAGTTATGTTTAAGTCCCATGTAATAGGGGGCGAGCCTATTGCCATCAATTGCGCAAATTCAGACTCCGGGCTGCTACAGAGAAATTCCAGATGGAAAACCGAATAACACTGCTCGACCCAGGAACCGGACCCGGGACCTCATGCTCAGGAGTTGCACTTGCGAACATAACGAGGTAGTGTGTTTCAATCTCAGTTCTACTCGGAAATACAACTGGGAATATTTGGGGTTTTTAGGGGCTCAAATATGTAGGTTCATCTACAATCATGTATTCTGAATAAATGACGTTTTAATTCGAAAACCATCGCCACCAACCGCCACACGCAGTGTTCTTTACTGGGTGTGACACACAGTAAAGAACGAGGTGATACTCACTTCAGGAAGTGGACCTTCATCGCTGATAAAGAAACCAGATTTAAATGCACAATCTGATATTGCTATCAATTTTCACGGCATAAAATCCCAATATCTACGGAAGCCAGTTTATATTATTCCATTTAAATCCAAAAATCCTAACACGACATTGTTGCATGCAGTCTCGTGACAAAACATACACTCAGATTATCATAAGGCGCTTGCCATAATCCGCAGCTGAGAGAGATATCAACGATAAAGCTTGGTTACTTACATACGGACAAATATTTAGTCTCTACGGAAGCCAGTTTATATTATTCCATTCAAATCCAAAAATCCTAACACGACATTGTTTCATGCAGTCTCGTGACAAAACATACAACCAAATTATCATAAGGCGCTCGCGCTTGCCGTAATCCGTAGCAGAGAGAGCTATCCTAACTAATATTATAAATGTGAAAGCGAGTTCGTTTGTTTGTTACGCTTTCACGCTAAAACGGCTGAACAGGTTTGGAAGAAATTTGGCGTATAGGTGGATTGGTTAGGACATAGGATAATTTTTGTTCTGATTTTCCCACAGGATCGAGATTTATGCGGGTGAAACTGCGGGGCGCAGCTAATCAACGATAAACCTGGGTTAATTACAGACGGACAAATATTTAATCTCATTATAATCAAAGAGTTATAGCTGAGATAACGAAGATTAGCAACTTTCGAGATAAAAACGTGTTGTGGTAAAAGGGTAAATTCAAATTCCGATGTATGTTAAAATCGTCAATACATATAGAAAAAGAATAGTCCTGACTATAGAATAAGACACTCACTGACTGACTTGTGGCGGCATCTACATCGCAACATGCGAACTACGCATACGTCACGCAAAATCCTGCATCGCGCAAGCAAAATTTACCACGCGACTGGCATATATACAACGTCCCGACATCAATCGTCGGGCATTAGCCCGCCAGACACAACACCCGTCTGGGCGGCGGATTCTCCTTTTTCAATGGAGGATGAGTGAACCTAACACCCTGTTCGGCATACTTGCCGGTGACCGGCACATAGACATTAGCGCATCCTTCGTGTTATTACTTCAATGACCAGTCCACAGTCTTCTACATCGAAAGTTGAAATTTTTGCATAATGGTTCTCTTTATGATATAACTAGACAAGGAATAAGGCGGATTTTTTGAAAATGCCACGGGATAAGGAATTTAGGGCGGACAAAGTCACTGGCAAAGTGCTAGTATTATACATTTAGACTTTGTATGACCTGCGCAGAATGGCGGACGGGAAGGCAGAGGATTATAAATTTATCAACCGAATTTAATATATACACGGTCGAAATAAGGTATATATTTCAATGCTCGGTGATCGACCTTGGAGCATCGCAACGCAGTTGGATTCCCGTCCGCCAGTCTGCGCAGGCCCTCACTGTTAGCCTCAATACATTATAGAGCTCTTGTGAAAGAAGATTTTTTTTCAGGGAAATGATTTTTCACTACAGTTTCTGTTACTAAGCTATAGCTAAACAATGCTGGCGAAAAAGCAGGCACAATGGCAGATGAAAAAAAGAAACAACTTGGCCTTAGTGGGTTGTGATCTGCAAGTCTCTCAGGGGTTGTAGGTAATCTGTGGTTGTAGTTTAACATCAGGTGGTTCATAAGATTATTACAAAACCTCTTTTCCATCATAATCTTGTTATTAGAAATGGAGGGGGGAGGGGAGATAAGCTGCCAGCTTAATTTAATCTGATTAAGAAAACCGTGACTTGTTTTCTCAAGTAAATTATGTAAATGTTATCTCAGGAGAATTTGTTTTAATTGTTTACAATAGGAAGGTATATTTCTTATTGTGAGATTCTTATATGGTGAGAGGAAGACAAGAGGTGGTGAATCAATGATTAAAAGTCCCGGTATCTATATCTGATGGTTATACCTACTGGTTTTAGTTTACTATAAACGTTTAACGATTCTTTAACGTACAGGTACGTCAACACAAAACAGTACACAACCACAGACAACACCACCTAGGTAAATTTACTCTTCAGTAGTAACATGCTCAGAGATTATTATCAGGCGCATTTATTCATAATATGTAGGTATGTATAGCAAATCTTTTGAGAGGACTACTCTGAGCTGAAACAGGCTAGTTATTAAAGTCTGTTCAATCGGTGGAAACAGGCAATGATAAATGAAGAATATTGGATTAATAAAATTTATGCAATGGAAATCTATGGACTTCTAAAGACACTTGAAATACACATTGACATTGAAGAGATAAAAAACCTCCTTATAAATAAAGTTGGTACACAATCAATCTGCCTAGCCTTTTCCCAACTATATTGGGGTCGGCTTCCAGTCTAACCGAATGCAGCTGAATACCAGTATTTTACATGAAGCGACTGCCTATCTGACCTCCACAACCCAGTAACTGGGTAATACGATACCCCTTGGTAAGACTGGTTGTCAGACTTTCCGGTTTCTGACGACCCGTAACGACTGTCAAAGATCCACGAATGACAGCCGGGACCAACGGCTTAACGCACGGAGGAGTCTCGGTATGTAAAGATGCTCACCCATTCACAGATCAACCCCGGCAAGCGTAGCTTAACCTGATGAATCGACCTGTGCATAGCCACGAGCTCCTCAAATAAACTTGGTAAACATTAGTAACAAAATCACATTCACAAGTAATTAAATAATTTGCAAGTTAACAAGATTTCTATACATCTCACTTTGTCATACAAGCGTGAATATTTACATCTCATGCATAGTTAAGAGATGCAACACTGATCCAGTGATCAGTACTAAATCATAATAGCTTGCTGACAGCTTGTCCATTAGTTATAAGATTGAAGATGACTTCGTGTTATGGATGTGTAGCGGACAATGCGCAGCAAATAATGTGAATGTAGTAATGAGAAATATTAGGCGTTTTCTTCTTCCGTCGAACTATATGGGGTGGTAGGGACATCGACGCGAAGCCTGTTAGCATGGATTCAGTACATGATTCTGAACTGCGTCGGTTATAAAAAAGAAGCAGCTGTTCCATACATTTTGACAGAGTAGGTATTGCACTTTTCTATGAAGCAGCATTAAAATTTCAATGCAGGGGCGTTCAGAATCATGTAAGTACTGAATCCTTGGTGTCAGTTTTACTTAAGAGCGCTCATTGTAAAAGTTGGCAACGTCGCAAATAGCTGTCAAATATTTCGCTGTTTTGATTCATTTGGCAATATTACTGTAAGGAAATATGACTAACTAGTGAACTAGAACAGAGAATGAACGCTCTTAATGCCTTGTTTTAGCCGTTAGAAATATTATTTACAAGAAGTGTGCGATCGGATATCCCATCGGAAAATAACGAACTTCAATCCAAACTTTCATCCCCCATTTAACCCATTTAGGGGCCAATTTTCAAAAATCGTCCTGTAGCTCTCACTTTCACTATTTATGGACTCCTCTGCAAAATGTCATGTTTCTAGACCCAGCATTGTAGTGTGCGTTGTCTGATTGTGATCGAATAGATTTTTATTAATGAAAAAGTTAAAGATAATATTAGCCAGTCAGTAAGGTGATAGTGGGATTGAATGCCCAGGCTGCGCATTTAAGTATAGCCGTTAGCTCATGCATGTTACTTGAATTATCCACCCACCCGCACTGGGCCCGCGAGGCGGATTACTGCCCACACACAGAGAGGACGCCTGTGTCCCAGCAGTGGGAAAAATATACTCTGCCTTTGCAATTTATTTAAATCCAAACATGTAAACAAACACGAATTTTCCACTTAGGCAAACATTAACTTTATGCTAGTGTAAATAAAGTTGATTTTAGACCGACTAGTACTGTTAAAAAAGTCATTAAAAATATGAAGATGTAGCGTAAACTGAAACTTACGTGTAGGCATTACAGTTATTTTTCCTAAAACTTGTATTTGTTTACATGTTTGGCAAATGAATTGCGAACGCAGATTAGATTGATTATGCTAAGTAGGTATTATACTCTACGCGGAAAATGTAAAATCTGTACGTGACTTTAGTAGTCCGCAATCTCACTGATACCTACTCCTAGCAAATACACTTCAACTACAATCATCTGCAGTGTCACGGCCTTCTAATCAGACTAATGGCAAACAATGATCATTTCATACACAGGATTGTATGGCAATGAACTGTGCTATATTGTATGGCAATGAACTGTGCTATATTGGTAAAAAAGCTTTTAAGGAAATTACTCGTCTATATTTTCACACCAATTACTTAAAAGGTTACTAATGTCAACAGTCTGTCGCATTTAATTAGTTAATTGAATATGAACATCTGTTTGCTTGCTACTAAATGAAAAGTGAGCTTCCACGTCTTAGCACCGTACGTCATGGTGGGAAGAACACACTGGTTATAGAGGGCTTCAGACATAGTGGAATTTTGGCTGGTTTCAGAATGTTGTCCAATTTGCTCAATGCGGCCCACCTGCTGTATTCTTCTCGTTATCTCTGTTGGTTGGTGGTTTTGCCAAATGAAAGAGTATGGCCAAGTTAGACATACTTTTCGACCATCTTGAACGCTTAATTTCCGACTTTAACAGAAGGATTTGAATTGCTGAAGATGTTTGCCGCTCACACAGGAGGCTGTGTGCAGGATAAGAGTTGCACAGAGAGCCATAGAGTGTTCCATGCTTGGCACAAGGTTATTAGACCGACTTCCATACGTCGAGATTCGAGGACGTACGAAGGTTTTTGATATCGGAAAACGAATTATGGAACTCAAATGGAGTTGGGCAGGACACCTGGCAAGGCGCAGGGTTTTCAGGTGGAGTAAGGCAGTGACCAAGTGGCGTCTAAGGACTGGAAGACAAAGTATCGATCGTCCGGCAGCGAGATGGGTGGCCGACATTGTTGCCAGCGTGGGGAGAACCTAGATAAGGCTGACACAGGAGCGTCGGGATTGGTACAAGAAAAGAGGGGCTATACCCAGCAGTGGGTTGGTGCAGTCAGGCTGTGAAAAGTTGACACATAATGATTTTCACCAATTCCCGTAATTTTTAAAAACGTTCACATATCATTCGCAATCTGTCAAAAATACAATCGATTTACCAACATTTTTGACAAGTTTGACAGATTGCGACTAGAATGTGAACGTTTTTTAGGTACGAGAATTGGCCTTCAGGTGTAGTATCTATTTAATCATTGAGTATTTAATAGATATGTAAACACACTTTCTCATGCACGTCAGCAGTGAGGTCGCTGTCACTAATGTCAACTGTCAGTTCGCCACGTATGGCGGGAAACAGTTGAAAGTGAGGCGGTGCCTGCACGAGAGTCTTGGTGTAGTGATGAGCCAGTGTAGTGATATAATCAGCTTAGACACGGGATCAACAGGATTTTACACCAGGTAAATTGGGTACATGCGGTAGGTTATAGTCAATTACTTCTAAGTAAACCAACAATATAAACACAAAAGGTCATTCACATTTCAAAATACTAAGAACAATTGCGCAAATCGATTCCAAGTAGTTGAAGGCTAAGTAAAAAACAATTAAGCACGTATTTTGGCGCCGACCTGACAGTTGGTAATTAAGTAAGGACATAGTTAGTTACGCGTGGTCGGTAACGATTAGGATTGTACCTACTTGTAATCTCACGTAGATCTCTGGCCAGGAATGTTGATATGTAGTTATTACCCAACTGCGGTAAAGCCAAAAGGAAGGGTTATGTTTTTAGCAATGGAATCCGGCTATACGAAAGCCGAATAAAATCGACATCGATGTCTTGTTTATAAATTTTTACTTAGTTGACGTTTTTGTCGTAGGGTCTTAGTTTTTAACTTTCTTTAAGTAAGTATACGAATTATGCGATTTTAATGCTGTTAATTGAGAGGGGAGTGAGGGGGAATAGAGAGGGGTAGGTTCGGTTGACCTTGCAAAGGTTCAAGGTCAAATAGACAAAATCTGTTCAAAACCGCTCGTAAACGTTTAGAAATTCTCCTTTATACAACGTTAATAAAATATTATTGTCTTAAAATATAATCACCACGGTTAGCGAATACGTTTGTGACCACAGTTCCTATGGCTTATGGAGGATGCGCTAAGGTATGCTGGTAATTTTAAAAAAATCATAAGATTTTTGCAATTTGTAGTTAAGTGTTGGGGTTGGGGCTTCCAGTCTAAAATACTGGTATTTGTGAATACCAGTATTTTACATGGAGCGACTGCCTATCAGATCTGACCTCCACAACCCAGTTACTGTGTAATACGGTACCCCTTGGTAAGACTGGTTGTCACACTTTCGGGCTTCTGACGACCTGTAACGATTGTCAAAGATCCACAAATGATAGCAGGGACCAACGGCAACGGCTTAACGTGGTTTCCGAGGCATGGAGCGGTCTTAGTATTTAGGTAAAGATGGTCACCCATCCACGGACGATAAAACGAATACTGTGCATGCATAAATATTCATTCCAACTACGGAACCCTTCACTGATGCGTGGTCCGACACGGACGTGGCCGGTTTTTTAAATAAACATGAGGCGTTCATTTCGTTTATATACAACTAAGTTAAAGTGCTACTTAGATATAAAAGCTTGAGTATTATCACGCCACGCCACCGGACTCCGGAGTTCAATGTACGAAACTGAAATACTAGTAAGCTGTACAAATTCAATTAGCCAGACAATCGATACTGCGTCCGCCGCGCCTAGCCGAGACTGAAGTCATTTCAAATGGAAACCATTTTGTATGGGGACACCCAGGACACTAATGAATGTAACTTATTGAGTGTAGGTGAAGTCGTTGTCTTCTTTTTTTTTGAGGTTTGAAATTCTCTATTGGTAAAATCAACCGCCGATCAGTGGTGGCTTGCAATATGAAAATTACTATTACTGCTAAGACATAAAAGCCCTGTCAATTTTACATACTTATCTACACTGATGTGCGGTTGACTGTAGTTGACTGAGTTTCAGTTACTTAGTAAAATATTAATATAAGCACAATTATTTTCCACTTTGCAGTATATATGCTTAGTCGTTTTCGCTAAAATCGATTTTATGCCGTAGTAAATACTCGAATGCCACAGTTAGTTGTGTCAATATTATAATCAAATTGTATTATAGTTTCCATACCTACATTTTATTGCGACCATAGATAAATTATATCTATGTTTATGACAGCCGAGTGTCATTTTTTGTATGTAATGTACCACCGAAGAATTTCATATCTAAGCAATTTGAAAACAAAATCCCGTGAACGCGATGACCACATCTGTTACCACCCCGGTTCTATGGCGGCCGAGCACTGCAAGCAGAAATAGTCCTTACGGTGCATAGATATGAACTTCTTCGATGGTACGTACGGAACAGTCAAAAAATATCATTCTGCTAAAACGTGACTAATACTTTAACCCGATCGTGTAATGGTCACCTGTTTGTGACTGGGTAGCGAGAATAGAGGGATAACGTCACATGGTCCGCGGGCTCGTCACCCGACGAGCATTGATAAAGCGGGGAGGGGGAGCGGTTAGTAACAGGAAGGGCTTGCTTACCCGCTCTTGTGAGCAACGACGGTTACTACAAAACATCTTTAGTGTATAGCTTCCCCGGGAAAGAGCGCGGGGTGCGGGGCGGGGCGGACGCAAATGAACTTGATTCGTGAATCAGTCCGACGCTGTCCGTTGACAGCGGCGAACGTGTCTAAAGAAAATCCACGCGTGTTTATTGTTTACGTGACTGCTACATACGGTATTTTTTATCGTAATGGAACCGCTAGAATGTTATACATTGAAAACTGAGTTGCAAGATAATCCCATAGAAGAGTATCGGATAAAAACTGAACCTTTTCAAGATGATCCCATAGAAGTATGTCAAATAAAAACTGAACCGTTTCAAGTTGATCCAATAGAAGAATGTCCGATAAAAATGGAAAAATTAGAAGATAAACCCATAGAAAAATGTCCCATAAAAACTGAAATTGAGGATGAAGTTTTTGTACCAGAAACTCTACAGGAAGAAGATACGGTGTCGGAAGATCCACTTGAGCCGACGCTATATAAAAAGCGTTTGGATTCACAAGCGAAACTTATGATTCTCAATGTACACAAATATTTTCGGAAGTTTAGATTGATTCGAGCAAAGGAAACAGGTACTAATGTTTAATTTTCAAGCAAATTTGTTCTTATTCATTTATCCGTTATACTTTGCATAAAGTTTAAATTAAGTAACTAGCTTTTGCAAAATATCCAACGAGAACGTACTACCGGGTTTAATAGGACCGTATATATTCATCCAGGTTATAAACTATCTGCGTGCCAAATTTCATAAAAATTCGTTGAGCAAGGTGTTTTTGCCCCAATCCGAAACATACATCCAGACAAACAGACAAAAGGACAAAAATTCTTCGTTACTAATTTATTATATGTATAGCAATAGATTCTTAGGTCAAGATTGCTTTCAAGAAATCTTGTAAAATGTTTGTAACGGAGACTACATTATTTTAGAAAATTACTTAATTTCCTTTTATTTCAGGCGAAGACATGAACGTCAACATGGTAGTGGCAGAGGCTACCGGCGTGTCCGAATCCGCAGTGAGAAAACTGTTTTCAGAATATCTTCATAAAGGCACAGAACGGGCGATAAGACCACCAGCTAAACCAAAGATCAGGAAAAGAAAGACTGACACGGTAGTTGATGCAGTAGAGGATTCTGCAACAATAACTGTCAAATACAAACGAAAAACATAATTTGTCTTTACTTATTTATATAAGCTGATTTGAAATGTGAATACAGGATAGAGCTTTGTTATGTCAATCAATCGATTGATTTAATTCAATATTATAACGTAGAAAGGACATGTGACTTAAGTAGTGATTCTAGCTAGTCGAATGTTCCATTTTGTTTATAAAGCAATTTGTAAAGTAATGCAATTTTTTTCAAAACAAGAATGTTAATATGTACGATGAAACTTGTTATACTTTCTTAGTTATAATGATTAAAAGTATCTTTTTAAATAAATAAAAAAGTTTCATTTCATCTTGTCAAAAGTAACCCCAAACAACAAACTGTATTTTTCCATTAGGCTGCGTTTCTCCCAGAAATGAACGAGGATGCGTAGCGAGGGATGTGTGAAACTAACCAATAACAAAAAATATCTAATTGATTCTAGTTGCGCCTTCTAAAATTTAGTTTCGTGTGGACAATGATGGGCAAGAAACTCCAGGAGAGGAATGCGCATGGGCAGGATAATTTGTCAGACGCTCTTTCCAGTCTGAATTGAACTACTGCGGTTTCGCTGCTATGGTTTCGCGGCGGTGCCGGTGGTGTGCTACCGGGGTAACAGTATAGTGAGTTGATTAGGTTACTGCTTATGACAGTTCCAAGGGATACCGTAAAACTGATAATATTGTGACATAATTGCACAGATTAATACAGATCGGACACTCCGCAAAATCATTTAAAAAAAAACCGACTCCTGTAACGACACAATAAAGTGCAATTGAGGTCGCACAGCGCTAATCACCTACAGTTATATTCACCTAGAAGTTGCCTCTCTTTCTATCGCGCGACTCTTAGATCTTCTGACTACGTTACACTCACTGAATTGGCCCAACAAGACGGGCCCGCCGCGTACTTGTAGCTTCATGCCTAAACTGCGGAGTGTCCCATCTGTATTCATCTGTGATATTTGTCAAACGATCGCAAAATTAGCACATTTTCACATGTGCTGTTTTCGATTTTTTTTTTTACTTGTAAAATTGTCGGATTGTCGACTGTCACCTGTCACATGTCGGTTTTATTAAATAGGCCAGGCATGGAAGGTTCAATTCAATAATATGCTCGATTAAAACGTCACATAAACATAAAAACTTATTCAAATAAATTATCTCATACAGACAGAGCCCTGCTCTTAGCGAGATATTCGTATTAATTGCAAAAGCGAGTTTATCCGCGCATTCTTGCACCGAGCGGGAATCGAAGTTGTAACGCGGTCGGGGCCCGCAGTTCGTTGACACCGACTGATAGGGTTACCATGTTCGTACTGACTAATTTAGTACGAATTAATTTGGGTCGAATTGTTTCAGATTTTAAATTAAAAAATATTGATCTTTTAGCACTCAAATGACGTTGACAGGGGACGCTCGCGCTGTTCTGTTGGCGCGAAATGTATTAAAAGAATAAGAGGGCGGCGATATTACAGCTTTCATGATCATCTGCCTAGCCTTTTCTCTGTTGGGGTCTAACCGGATGCAGCTGAATACCGATATTTTACATGGAATGACAGCGTCCTGACGGCTGTCATTCGTTTAACGTGCTTTCCGAGGCATTATTGTATAGCTATAGATAGCTCGATTGAGTCATTGGCTTGTGTCATTTTTCGGAATAAATAAATACCTGGTCTGCAGGTTTTAGGTAGGATACGGATTTAGGTGTTTGTGCATTTGGCATTTGTGTCAATTAACGCACTCTTGATAAAAAAGTTCAAGCAAATCCGAGTGTGACGTAGCGGTTTTTCATTTTTTTTTTTAATGAAAAATTTCGCCTATGGAAATTTGTTAAGGTCGTGACGAGAATTGGAAAAGATTTCAAATGCTTAGATTTATCGATATAATTTTTAACCGGTTTTTAAGGAAAAAACCGCCCAAATAAAAGCGTTGTTGTAGGAAAATCGTCGCAACATGTGATTGGGGTCATGAACAATCAATCAATGTTGACAAAGACAAATAGAAATGGGTCATCGTCGACCCACAACTGCCCAGGCGGTTATTTGAGCAGTCAGTTGCCTTATTGAATGGGCCGGATTGACGGCTTTGTTATCTTTGCTATTCGGGCGCACGAGACACTCCTCATTTCTTTTTTGGGATTTTCGTTTCACTGTTCAAAAAAAAAAAAACAAACCTTTTTACATAAAAGAATTAAAGAAATAACTGATTTAGTGCAAAATAATAATTTTGCACTAAATCAGCAATTATAAGTCCCTAAAAAGAAGAAAAAATGGGTTATTCATCATCCCAGTGCCCTAATCACAATTTTTTTAAAAATAATTTCTATATTTCCCTTCGCCCAAACGCCTGGTAACACTACGCTGCGCGGGCGCTGCAGTGAGCGGCATTCTAACAATTCGCAATGCTCGTGATAAGCTAGTTTGCAAACTATTTTTATCTGGGAGGCTTTTTTTCATTTCTAATCTTTATAGCTATGACCGAGTTTTCATATTTTCTTTTTATGCATTTTTATGTAGGTCGAAAGGCTTTTCAAATTGCATTGCCTATATTGCAATCACGTATCTACTATTTTAATACTGATAGTGCGTAGGTTAACAACTTGTACCTACAGGAACATGCTTATACTGAAGAAAAACATCAAACAATCTTGAAGTAACCTGGGCTTCACATCCCCAGCCTACAGCAGTCTACTGTTGGACATAGCCCTCTCCAATTGCACGCCATTCAGCTCGATTCTCGGCAATTCTCATCCAGCTGCTACCAGCTACACTGCGAGGATCGTCGCTCCACCTAGCCTGAGGGCGTCCTACCTCACGTTTGCCGATTCGCGGTCTCCACTCAAGAACACGTCTACCCAACGGTCATCGGTTCTACGGCTAATATGGCCGACCCATTGCCACTTCAGCTTGCTTATTCTGTGAGCTATGTCGACAACTTTGGTTCTCTGCCGGATCACTTCGTTCCGGATTCTATCCCTCAGAGAGATTTCAGGCATAGCTCATTCCATAGCTTACCTACCCTTAACCTGGACTTAATGTCTTAAACTGTACATGTGGTGAACAGGCGCTGTGATCAATCCCCTTTCTTACACTCTAGGAAAAGAGGCACCTGCTTCGTAGTGGGACTATTACAGGCTAATGTTAGCTATATGGAGGACTGGTGACTAAGAGGGACGAGACTCACACAGACCAGGGGAGCATGGCACAAAAGAGACGACGCCTATTCTCAGTAGTGGGTGGAACAAGGCTGCCAATGATGATGATGTATGTTTATATGCTAATTTCTTATCTTTTTATAAATGTACATGTTTCTGTGACTATTACATTTCTTTCTATTTACTACTTAAATAGGAGTTTTAGTTCCTCATTAATCAATTTATAATTCTATCAGTTACGAACAGAAATGTCACAAAGAAAATACCGGAATTCTACCATTCTTGGCAAAACATAGAATTATGGAATATATTAGTGGCAACAACAAATTTCCTTACAATTACGAGTTACTGCAACTGTATACCAATTATGGAGTCTGATTACTTTTTTTTGTTACCAGCAGTTCATTTGAGGAAGCTAGCGTTACTTAAGCTTATGAATAATAATTGTAATTGGTTAAACGACGTGTAATTGCTATGCTTACGTAGAGCTGTTGGTTGGGTTACTGGTTGCAGTCGGTTAGTTGTAGAATATAGGAGTTTTTGATGATGATTCAGACTCAGATCTGGGCTAAATAGAAGAATGTTGAAATTTTTGATGTGGATTTTTGTTCATCGAGATTTTTACTGAATGCCTTATTCCCCTACGGTTGCCGTCTTAACGTCAGAACTTGAATAGTAAAAAGATGTTTTGGAGAAAAGCTGAATAGTAGTAGAGAAGACGCTATAGGTCAAGAAAATCCAAAGCAACAAAGGAATATCCAACCAAACGCAAGATACAGCAAAGAAGAAGAGAATGCAAGAGCTGACGAATGAATTAGATACGGGTGCCTGCACTATCATTTACGAAAATGAATATTTGCTTGAATGTGATGTAATATTATAGGCTAATAAGTAAGGCAATGATATCACCACAAGAATACTCAATGGAATTTCAAAAGTAATTTACACGTGTAATATTAAATACAATGGTTTGACAACAGACTGGATCTTGGACTAGCAACCTCGATAGCTAATTTATCAATCAAGTTAATTTACCATACTGAAAAGGTTAACGAATATGACTCCTGTCAGCGAATACTCAATTTTTTTGCACCGAACGTGCTATATGTTATGAATGGGTATGTATGGAAATAGGTCGGAATTTTGAGCTAAACTGGACTCAAACTTTGCGCTAGTTTGAATAAAACATCTATGAAGTTTTGATGTCAGTTTCGTGGTAATAGGGATGATGCCTAGGTTAAAAAAAAAAACTAATTAGTTTGTCAGTCAGATAATAAAAAAATATTAGACACGTATTTTTTGCTTTATCATATTATTACAAAATTAGTTAGATAAAACGCATTTTAAGTTGGGGAGTGGGGGTCGCTACGTCACTAGTATACACGGTTAATTTTAGCTCGTTCTGGAACGAAAAGCCATAAACTCGATCATCGAACTCGAAACGATTGGGACTATTATTTTCAATAAATTACAATTTTAAAAAAAACACGAAAAATCTAATTTATTGTTTTTTTGTGAAATAATGAGAACTCGAAGTAACTGCAATCAATGCATATGTGTGTAAAACGTATCGACGAACGGCAACACTTGCGAACGGTGCCCATTGAAAAATCCATTCATCGATCAGACAGCATAAAAACACATACGCAATAGATAAATAGGTACACAAATAAAAATACGAAAAGCGAATTCAGACTTTATTTCTAAACCGTATACGGTAACAAATAGAAATTTCACCAAACTAGGTACAAGGTAAGTAGGTACGCAGTTTACTAAAATTATTCTGAGAAGTGTCCGACCGGACTTTAAAAGAATGCACAACCGAATTCCGCGGTTACGTGTATAAAAATAAGGTCTTAATTCAGTCCAATATTTTCATAGAAAAGGGCACCACCATCTTATAATGAACTCTATTCGACAGGTAAAACGATTCATTTTTCTGTTTACATTGCCTGCCTTTGTAGAAGCCGCCGCGCCGCGGCCGCAAGCAAGCATTGTCGCATAAAAATTGGTTTAGGCAGTATTCTTTTTATTTATCATAAATATGGTAGGCAGGTATGCTTATTAAGTACCTATTAGCTCGATTGGTCGACACTCGATTCAAGGCCTTAAATACAACTCCCAAGCGTACTCGTCGTGTCTAGTTGAAAAGGTACGAGTACTAGTGATTTCGTGATGCGAGAGTGGTGAATGAAATTTCAATTAGTTTCTCTCGTTTACGAGGAGATGTGATAGTTGTAAACACCGTGCCGTGCTTTCGATACAAACGAGAGATAACGGAGGTGAATGAACTTACACCAACCTATCGTACCAGAAATGAAATACCTACTTGCAGGTAAGTACTTACTTGCAGCCGGTTATTCGTCCAACGTCCGTTGACCCACCGCGAGCTCGGTGTCAACTGATTCGCACACGCACAGCTGTGCCGCGCTACGTCATCACCGAGCGGATCGCGTACGATCTTGCGTTTATGAATGAAATAGTGAAAACGCTACTAAGATTTAACTCGAATGACAGAATAAAAGTGATAAATTTCTAACTTCTATATTAGATGTCTTAAAAAAACAATAACAATGCTGATAGTACCTATTAATCGTCTGGAGTCACTGTGTTTCGGCTCCAGAACGATTTAAAATTAATCGTGTATATAAAATCTACATACTCGTGACGTCATGGCACATTTTACCTCAATGTATCGCCGTAATCTTTAGATTACATAAAAAAATAAAAAATACGTGTCCAATATTTTTTTAAATCTCAAACACGAAAAAAACTTTTTTTTTTGTCATCTACCCTATTGCTTGTGTTAAAATAAAAGTCAAGAAGCAACGTGTGGGGTCCGAACTCATGACCTGTCCCTCGTTCGCTAATGGGCTAGGTATATTGATCAACTATAATAGGATTTTAGATTAGACACAATGTAATTTGTACCTGTATGTTGGATATTTCGAGTGCTTTTAACCATCAAATATTTATGTTACGCCATGTGTGCCAATTTCAGAAATGAAGAGATCCGTAGGAGAACCAAGTTAACCGAAAAATTTCCCGCAGAACAGATGGCCGATGGGGCCGAAAGGTTCTGGAGCGGCGACCGCGTACCGAAAGACGTAGTTTTGGAAAGCCTCCCACAAGGTGACCCGATGTCCTGGTGAAGGCCGCAGGAATCCGCTGGATACGAGAAGCACAGAACTGGTCGAAGTGGCATTAGCGGTGCCTCGGGGAGACCTATGTCCAGCAGTAGACGACTTTCGGCTGAAATAATGATGTATGCCTACAACGCTACAAGGTCCTTTTGGCACGTGGCAAAAATCAGAACTAACGCCGCGATCTTGTTTTGTCAATACAATCTCTGTGACAATTTCATAAATGTTTACGTGATGTTTACAAACAACGCCCCTTCTGTCAATTTCAGTCAGGCGCCAAAAGATCCTTGCAGCCCTGTTTGCCACACCTTTGTGTGACAACTGACAATGTTTTACAGTGCGTTCATTATAACTTGTCCCGTGACGCGATTGGTAGCACTGTTCTGCCAGTCGCCATAAGCTTGACAATCAACGGTGCCAACATGACGGCAAGGGACAAGTTATAGTGAACGGTTAGTAGAACATTTCGTATGTTACCGAGAACATCTTCTTAGTTTGAACTTCAGCATGTTATTACAGCTCACATTTAATACTGAAACTTTTAGATGAACTTTCAGAAGTATTTTAATATGAAAACGTTTTTACTTAATCCAATAACTTCCGAACAGTTTGCATAGTTCAAGGCTCGCGTGTATGTTTATTACATTTCAACTTTTCAAGCACCGATATATAATTTGGTAAATACAAAAACGTTGATATGGAAAATGGCGTGACTATGGTAATGCGAATGGCTGACGACAATTTAACAAGTTAGCTTCCTCACTTGTCACGCGATATTACCTACCTTAGTTTATGGAGGCATGAGGGAGTTGAATAAATGATTAAAAGTGGTCAGAAGCTAGACCGTAATAAAGGTGTCAGTGGGAAGACTGACATGAAGGACGCTTTTGAGGAGTATATTGCAGTCATCTAACATCAAACTGCAGAGAATGCTGATACCAATCTTTCATAATGTCTTAATAACTTTTTCGATGATAAAAATTAGCCGGAGGAAACTATTCTGTTAGGAAATCTGAGGCAAGTAGGCAAAGCCAATGCTGACGATATTACAAATACAATAGTCAATGCTTCTAAATTATAACTTTGCTCAGCACTTCTCCGCCATATTTACCTATTATGCGCATGGCCTTTGGTTAAACTGAGGAACTCTCTGCCAGCGTATTTACTTCTCCCTATGACCCTTCGAAACAAAAAATTCATCGTAGACCTAATCCATCGCTTTTCATCAGGCAACATCGAGGGCAAACAAACAATAAAAAAAGCCCTGTATCTGGAAAAGAAGTTAACGTAAATGAAATCCTTAAAGTTAAGAAACGTACCTGTTTAACAGCACCATCCACATAGTCTTCACAGACGTTCTTTGCGAAGAATGTCTCAACGGGGAAGGTACGTCCGGGGATGGTAAATGTGGGCACGTTGCCAAAGAACGTTGAGAACTTGGTGGAGTCCATGGTGGCTGACGTCACGATCAGCTTCAGGTCAGAGCGCCGGGCCACCACCTGCGGGAGTGAGATTTAGATCAGTTGAGGGTTATACTTTTGGAAGTCACCGTAATACATAGAATCAACCGAAATATTACTGTTTTATTATGAGTGGATATTTATGAAATCTATTTTGCATGTCATTTTAAAATTTTATATACATAGATATATATTTATTCTTTTGCCCATTCTTCTCCATACGAAAACTACCTTTTGGAAGGGGCGACTAGAATCAATTCAATTTTTTTTGTAATTTTTGACGTTCAAAAGTGCCTTGCAAGGGCCTATTTGAAATAAATGATTTGACTTGACTTGACTTGACTTTGTATAATGTACAAGTACTCTAATTAATAGTGCCGTGCTTTCCTATAATGCAGATACATGCGAGATCTATAATTATGACAAAGAATGTAGGTTAATGCAGTGTATTTACTCGGTAAGCCTTTATAAATACATAAATAAAAAACCAGCGTAGTAAAGGAGTCTTAACGTGGGTTTAAGCCGGACAAACCTGAGCTCTTTACGTGTCTAAAACGACCATTGTGTAGTTTATAGGTTCAAAAGACTTCACAAGCCTTTAACATCATAAATTCATAACCCTTCTCAGGACAGGACGAACGGTGGGGGGTGGGGGGATAAAACAGACGAATTTCAGGCTTGACACTATCACGTGTAATAAAATACGTTGTGAGAAGAGAATGACACGTTCTTACCAGAATGATTTCAGAAACAAACAGTTACCTACTTAGCTAACTAAGTAATATTTTTTGCAGTTTCAGGTTATACCAGAAGATGCTCTGTATTCCATATTACTTTGGTACACGTACAATGACTTAAAAACCAAGTGCCATTGACACAACGGTTTGGTCATTGACTTGATCGACAGGTCGTGATTTACTGAAACAATTTCCGATCACTTCACCATTTTCAGCGTTCCAATAACTCAATTAAAAACATAATTAAATTGTCAGTTACTCACATTACATAATTATTAATGTTTGTATTGTAATTATATACCTTCGGAATTCTGAAAGTGACTCAAATATCCTATTCGTAGTGATCGATTTAAAATTGACGTTCGATAATTTCACGGTCTATTGCATGCGCGTGAGTAAGCTTGCGTAACACAAAAGAATTCAGGTGAAAAAACTGTAAAATATTTCAGACAAGCTATTTGTAGATACTTCGGTAACAATAGAAGTAAGTGAAAAAATAAATAAGTTGTAGGTAATGGATTGGTGCGAATGTTAAATATTCTAAAGAGTTTTTGTTGTGCTTATTATGTTCATGTCCTTGTGGTGGTAAAAGTTGGGAAAACCTGAAAGGACATAAAATGTAGGTATTGTGGTTTTAAAGCTTTTTACTCTCTACTAAGTCAAGGCTAGATTTTTTGTTGCAGATTTTAGAGACACAATAATATAGTTTTCTGAACAATTTACACATAACTACGTTGCTAAGAAGAATATTCAAAAGGAAATTATAATGTCAATAAATTCAGCAACAAAAATAATTTCGTCCAATAGGCCACAAAGTTCGTACAATCAGTACCATATTTTATATTTCATCCTTTTGCCTTTTACTATCCATTTAAACCAGTGGCTTGGAAAATATTTTATCAAAGAAAATATTTTACAAGCTGGCAGTTATTTGTGAATATTGGATGCACAATTTTTTCTTGATTTCCGAGGATTTCAAAATGAAAATTTATTCATATATCTTAGTTCTCAAAGGATGAAAGGACGTAAATATCAATGTGTGTTACGCTGTTACGCCTATTTTATACTTACAAGCGAAAAAAATATACCAATTTATTGAACTGAATTTTTTACTGTTGTTTTTACTGCAGAGAGACGCTCGACTCGATACCACTGTATCGAGTCGAGCGTTTGTCTGCTATAAGCTTATATGTCAGGGCTAGGCAACGAGGCATAGATTAGACTTTTACGAATTGCAAATGGCGTACTTTATGGCATTGACATCAACTCATAGCATAGAAAAAAAAAAGACATTTTCTTCGAGGGGCTTTAATCAAGTAATTCTATCATAGTGGACCTTGCTTACAAAACGAAACCAATGACGTAAGTACATCTCAAATTGAACCATGCTTTCACCAAAAACACAAAGAGATAGAACCTAAACGCCATCAGATTAGACCCTCCCCAATTCATTTGGGATGGAACTTTTAGACAAAGCGATCCCCTGGGTGTCGAAATACGCCACACGAATGACGTCGGTATGGACAAAGTTGGGGTATCATGGGGGCTAAAAATAGCTCGTAGCGTGTCTAGACTATACGCAGTTACAAAGGCGTTGTTTGTTACGGAATTGTATAGATGCTGTGCGAGATGGCGATAAAATTTTAGGGGTTCGACGTATATGGAATGTGTAGTTAGATTTTCAGAAAATACGATATAGTAAAATGAGGTTTGCAAAGTTTTAGCTGTTGCTGTTTTCATAAAATGGTAAATATATTGTAGACTACAAACTCAATATTGAAATGGAACGGACTGAAGTTTTTCTCAATTCGAATGATCATTGTGGCACGAACCAAAACGTTTAGAAGTTTCGAGCGGCAATTTGAGTTACAATTTGCTTTGTGGTGTAAGGTTTTTCATAAAGAAATTGTTGGCAACTTCTTTAACTTTAGGTATGTACAGTGCACCAAAAGGGGGATGGTTCCTTCACAATAACGAAGTAAGATAGATGGATAGATAGAATTCTCTTTATTAAGACCCTACACCTTAAGAATTACAGATTATAGCGTGCAGCAAGTTATAAATGGCAACCCAGAGTAGTTACCCGGCCGCCCGCGGAAGCTCAAGTAAGATTTGTGGATTTTAACTGTCAGTGAGACGAGAGCTACCCGTCAGCGAGCGAATGTGCGCGCGCTAAATTCTGTTTTCATAAGTTTGATCTGTGCGATTATAGCGTAATTCATAAGCACCTGCGTTTCTCTTGCAATCGTTCCCCGGCTATCCTACTAATATTATAAATGTGAAAGTTTGTATGTTTGGATGTTTGTCAGTCAATGACGCAAAAACAGCTGAATGGATTTAGATAAAACTTGGCACACAGATAGTTAATAACCTGGCTTAACATTCAGGATATTTATTATCCCAGTAGTACGTTCCCATGGGATAATTTCCACGCGGACGAAGCCACGGGCGAAAGCTAGTAAGACATAAATGAAGAAGTATAATATCAAACATGATCAAATGACAGTTATTTTCTGTTCTGTTTTCATAGTTTGAAAGAGATATTCATTGCTAATACCGTAGCTCATTCAAGAATTCCTCATGATTCCATGGTTTATTATCAATAAACAAACCTATACAATTATCTTAAATTACGACTCGCTCGCGTAAATCGCTGACGCCATCGGATCACGAGTTTTTCACCCGCCAGAAAGGCATGTGTTTGCCAAATAATCCGCTCTTTTTTGTCTTAATTTTCACTAATTTCATGCGTGATTTTACTCATTAGCGTTCCAGAGTTTGAGGTTGTGTTTACTTTTTTTTGTGTGAAAATGTGCTGACATGTTTTTGGCGACGTATGTATTTGGAGTTCGAACATTTTTTTGCTGTTAATGTTAATAAGTACTTTATTATGATTTGTGGATGAGATTGTTTTTGCCAAAATCGGTTTTTAATTTGTGCTTTTTCTTACGACCTCAGTGACCGTGGTGACATTGAGAGGGAGCGTAAGGCTCTGGCGGTCAGGGGAGAAACAAAGATCACAAAGATTGATTGAGATTGTTTGTCACAAAGATTTGTGCATACACTCGGTGTACTGACCAATTTAAGATTACGCTTTTTAAAGCTTATTGCCAGAGTTTTTACATCGGTAATATTTGGGTCAAATACTGGAAAAGGTCGCTAAATATTCTACGCGTCTAAAGGAACAATTTTTTTAGGACGCTGTTGCGACTGCCTCGTTATTGCCGTGCCTCATAAATGTTCGCAGTAACCCATACAGAAGGATTTCATGCCATTATCCGCAAAAAAACGGTCTCACTCCTGAGCAGAATAAGCAGATACTTCTTCCGCCATAATAAGGCAATTTGTGAGAAAATTTTATACCATAGTTTCCATTTCTCGTTGTGCCTAGTTGATAGGTCTTCTTGTTAATTCGTCTTTAGTTTAAGTTATTAACAATTGTTTTTTTAAGTGCAAACCTGTTACTAACAATTTATGGATCTCCTCAGAATTAAAATTAAATAATTTTATTTTAATTAACTACTATTTGCAGTTAAGGAAACATTCCGCTTTCCTTTCTGTAACTATTCCATTTTGTAACGTAATCATAGGAGACACATATTATCTAATTCTTAGAAGTGAAATAAATACCACGTGTTTATCGACGGAATGACGACATGAATCACATAAGAAATTGCCTTGCAACAAAGTTACATATGATTAATCAAAAGATATTAGATACATGACTGATTTATATGAAAATAATATCTCCACAATTTCCTTACTATTTAGTAAGTATTTACTTCGCATAAATAATAGCTCAAAGTAAATACCAGGACCGAAGGAAAATGTACGTCATTGCGCACATAAACAGACACATAGACAATCTATGTACCATAAATTTTTCAGAAATAGCTCCTAGCTTTCACTCGGGACAATAAAACCAGAACATATTAACTGAGATAGCAGTTTAAAATAGATTAGATACAACAGAATTAATTGCAGAAGTTCCATGCTTACAAAGGACGATACGGATTTTATTTTTCGAAATATGCGTTAAGGACATCGTTCATTATAGTAGCACGGCTCCGACACGGCAAATAACTTTTCATTCAAGTTAGGATTTAAAGTCAAATGCATTAAAGTCTATTTTACGATGGCTATACAGAATATAGTGGACGACAGCACGCTTCAAGCGAGGAGCCCGCTCCCCCGCGCCTCGCCGCCCGCGCGGTTACTTCTCGCTGTCCGCGCGCTGACGCCTAGCAGTCCGCGAGCTGACGGCTAGCGGTCCGCGCAGTGACGTCTCACCGGTGGCGTGCCGGCAGTAAACGGTCGCCTTGCTGACGACGCGTTGTTGGCGACTAGCGGTCGCCTTGCCTACGGCGCGTTGGCGACTAGCGGTCGCCTTGCTTACGGCGCGTCGTTGGCGGCTAGATTTTTCGAGGCGGTGCCGGGGCGTTACTGCGCTGGAGCGATGCTGTTACAATGGGTGATGAGCTTTATGCTGTACGTTAAATGTAATAAACGGAAAACTACAAACGATATAAGCATTTGTTTTATTAATAGTTTTGTTTACTTCGCAATCTACGAGTACATAATTTACTTTGCATGGAAAAGTCTTTCTGTATCCATCTATTCTGTGGCGCTAACATTTCCTATGGCCAAGCCCCCGACTACGTGACAGTTCAAATTTAGAACGATCAGCCGTTTGAAATATGAATAGCGTGCTCCCATTGGCCGATTTTGAATTTGTGTTCGTGACAATCGTAACGTATGCCAGTTAGTTTTATTTAACGACATTGTGTCGTGGTAATTTGAGTTGTTGTTCATATGTCAATAAAGTTTCTGTTCCAGGTACCTACCCATTCGCTCATATCTACCACTCCAAAAGGTTTTTCGGTAACTACTTATGATTCGATATTTTTTGTTTTAACAAAAATATCATATGACACTCTTCAAACTAGTGAAAGAATTTTCGGAATCGAATCAGTAGTTCGGGAGATTACTCCCTACATACATACTCACAAATTTTGCCTCTTTATAATAATGTAAATATTATAAGTACTAGCTTCTGCTATAACCTTCGCGCAACTGTAAGCAATAAATTGACAAAGTTTTATCGCAATCGGACATAAAATACGAACAAACAAGCATTGATTTTTATACAGGAACACCTTGTGTATATATATTTATTATGGGCAGAAATAGTGTGAATTAAATGTTTTTATATTTCACGTAAGGGTGTCTTACATAAATAATCGTGACTCTATTGAATTATTTTGTATGAAAAATAAAAAAAATAAAAATAAAATGTTTTGTTTTTTTTTTATAAGTCATATGCCAGTCTATTCTTTGACATGGTCTCATTAATACCTTAGAGTTATGGGACATGAAAAGGAACACGTTTTAATTTTATATTAGAGATAGATTGGATTGGGCAGCTGGGTTAATCTGGCCTTCATTTATCATATTGGTAAGTGAATCTCACAGAATAGTTGTCGGTGCCGACTGATGACCCTTATACAATTTCTTATAATCTCATTAGAACGCTTATAATACAAGGACGTCTTTTTCTAGTATCTATTTTAATCTATTCGCTACATGTGGCATTATTTCACATCTGTGTTCATTTGCCTTAGCTTAGTTTCTTCCCTACTCCACTTATTTTTATTCGGCGGTTGGTTCCCAGGCTATCGCATTTCTAGTGATGCCAGCCCTACTATATAATATAGTATCCTGCTATAATTAGAAGCCTGTATATGTGTCCTGCTGAGTGGAAGCCTTCTTGTCACAGTCATGACGTGCCAGCAGCTACCTACTATTTCTGTTTTGTACTCGTTATTGTATACGTATTGTTATTGTTTTGTTACCTACTCGAGTTTTTATTATTTTTTTATGCACGTGTTTCTGTGACGAATAAAATTATTTTTCTTTCTTTCTTTCTTTCTATATACTATACTAGCGACCCGCTCGTGCTTCGCACGGTTTTTACGACTTGACAAAACATGGAGATTTCTTAGGTAAACGTTACTTTGATATTAACGTAATATACACGTGAAAGGGTATGCTTCCAAGTTGGTCCTATATAAATTTTATTAACTCGAGCGAGCGAGCGAGTCGTATTTACAACGCAACCTGCCAGGAAGCTGATATCGACATCTTCAATACTCAATAGTATTGAAGATGCTAAAGTTTAGCTAATGGCTTCTTTGAGCATAAATAGTATTTTTTCTGTTTTGTGTTATTTATGGTCTATTATCAACTTTCTGTTTCGTAAATTACGTATATACTATATGTGGAAACTTGTAATTGGCCATATTTTGTATAAGCTATTTCTTACTGTATCTGTTTAGCTGTAAGTTTTCTTAAAAATAAAAAACTTTGCTTGGATAGTTTTTGAGTAAGCTTCAATAATACGTATTTTTTCCACTTAGTATATGTGGATGTTATTTACATAGCAGGTAGTGGTATTCGAATGTGTGAGGTAGGTACCACAACAAAAAAGTGATAAATAAAAACTTTTTATTAAAAAAAAAACATCCGGCTTCCAAAAAAAAAGACTACAAAGTGAAAAATAATTTTAAAATCAGAAGCCGGTGGCAATAAAGGAAAATTCAAAACCCAAGCCCCGACTTCCGAAATTAAAGTTATTTTTCACTTTGTAGTCTTTTTTTTTGGAAGTCGTTTGTTTTTTTTTTTGTAAAAAGTTTTTTAAACAGTTAGTAAGACGCGGTAGGTAACATTTACGGTATCGTTAGCAACCTTTCTGTGAATTTGCACTGGCGAAACATTCACATAAAAACATGTGGAAATCTCTATTTTCTGTCAATGTTCAATACAATGTTTGACAGGAAATAGAGATTTCAACATGTTTTTATGTGAATGTTTCGCCAGCGCAAACACACAGTTACCCATTGCACTCACTCATACAACATCATTACGATTAATATCGGGTCTCTCGTGGTAAGCAGAGTTATCAATCGCTGTCACCTGCAGTGAATGCTTGGCACTTGATATATTTACGACTCGTCAGCCATCTAATTTTGACAGATGGTGCAATGAATCGCCATATTAGATTACTGAACACATTTGCATAACCAATGTTTGAGTATATTAATATTGAGGTTTTTTGGGGTTCCGTACCTCAAAAGGAAGAAACGGAACCCTTATAAGATCACTCGTATGTCTGTCTGTCCGTCTGTCACAGCCAATTTGCTTCGAATCTAATGGACCGATTAAGTTAAAATTTGGTACACATATGTATTTATGTGACCCAAACGCGGACGTGTAGCGTATTATAGGAAACCCTATTTAGTAGAAGTCTATGGTCTTAAAAAAAACATGGTAAATCACTCAATATTGAGCGTATAAACTTACATTTGCGGTTGAAATGTATGGGGGAACATGTTTTTCAACTACAATGTTAAGTTTGATCTTGGGATAAATTCATCCCGTGGTCAACCTGATGGATCGACCCGTGCGGATGTTATTACTTAGCCACGAGCTCCTCTACTCTTCTGGATGAAAGGTACTCTATGTCCTTTTCTGTACCCTTGACAACGTGTGTGCAATATTTCATGATGATTGGCTGAGTACTGAAGACGTCAAAGCGTAACAAACAAACAAACAAACAAACTCACTTTCGCATTTATAATATTAATTAGGATCACATTGGAAATATCATATTATTTAACGGCAAATTTTTCATAGACTTCTGTTGTCACACATGTCACCGAGTCAGTCAGATGTCAACCCAAATCAATTTGATGAAGTTATTGAACATTTATATCTAAAAATGTAGGTATCTTGATCAGTTTGATGTCTGTCATGGACACCTGAGCATGTCCCTGATATGATCTTACATCAGGTTATTTACGAAATATTAAAATTGACGCCAAAGTACCTAATGACAGACTCTTTTTAATACTCAACAATTTTTTATTATCCACTTCGTCGTACATCAAGAGGAGCTCGTGGCTAAGTTATAACAGCCGCACGGGTCGATCCATCAGGTTAAGCTACGCTTGCCAGGGTTGGTTAGTGTATGGGTGACCATCTTTACATACCGAGACACCTCCGTGCCTCGGAAAGCACGTAAAGCCGTTGGTCCCGGCTGTCATTCGTGGATCTTTTACGAGTCGTCATAAGCCCGGTAGTCTGACACCAGTCTTAGCAAGGGGTATCGTATTACCCAGTTACTGGGTTGTGGAGGTCAGATAGGCAGTCGCTCCATATAAAATACTGGTATTTAGCTGCATCTGGTGAGACTGGAAGCCGACCCCAACATAGTTGGGAAAAGGCTAGGCAGATTGATTAACTTCGCCACAAGACCAACAGAACAATTTTACACTTCAGAAACTGTTAACAAACATAAATCTATATACATAAGCTATCGATCAAATAACTTTCTATTGCGGCACACTACCCATCAAAATTTTCCTCACACTGATAAAAATCAGTGGGTAAACTTGACTCTTGTCCTATTTTGATGCATCGCTTGAATTGACGAATACGTATGATACAGTCGACAGCACCTCTGGGGTAGCAAAACCAGTATAGGCTGGCCTCTTATGCTCGGTTTCTATAAACTAAAACGAATCGTTTTGCTTACCAATGGTAGCTTTTTTTATTGGAAAACTCAAAAACAAGGTCTGGCATTCCGGGAGTGACACAAATGCTTACGTCATAATTCAGTTGCCACTTTATTGCAACAAAACACGAATTAAGGAAAGATTTCCAGTCACCATTCTGTGAAAAAAAATAATATACAAAGCACTTAAATTGACGTTTCGTTTGTCTAATCAAACGAAACTATTCAATTGAAAGATAGACCAACGTAATTGTTAATTAAAACCGTATTGTTTTATCGGATTCGCACAGTTAATAAAGTTGGTTGGGGAGTTATTATTACACACTACTGTTAACACAGATGTGATGACGTAGATTTGTGGCACCCACGTGACCACGGTGTCTCGGAATGCCATACTTGGCGAAGTATATTATTATACCATGGGCAAACTGGACAAATAAATAGATTCGTATGCTAATTTTATCTGTGATAGCTACTTCCATATGGGAAGTCTACTATGCAAAGCTATGAATGAGGTTTTTGCTTCATTATTGGTAAAGATACAAGAGCCTTAGTTTTAACCAATAAGGGTCCGTAAATTAGAGGAATCGGCCATTAATCTATTGAAACTCCGTATTTTGCGCTAGGCCAGCTCAAGGTCAAAATGTTACAACCGACGTTACGCGCGGTCGACTGTACTCTGATTGTACGTCAATTTGCATAAATTGCTTACAGATGAAGATAAGCTTATCTTAGTTAGTTCACACGTCAGAGATGAAGGGATCTGCAGAATGAGTCATTAGTGCCAAGTGTGTGCGCCACACCTACATTGCTAACTTGGAGTAATGTTTAAAGAATTTAAGCAAGCCATGTGTGCTTTTCGTGATGAAATAATATGCAATGAAGGTCGTTTTAGAATTATTTTTGAGTTCTTGAAGGAGCTTACTGACTAAAATAAGGTAGAAGTCTAGATTATTAATCTTTTCATTGATTAATTTTTCATAATGAATTCTAAACGGTATTCGATTAGAACTCAAATAAAATGTAGTCAGTCCATTCGATTTTTTTTGTAGTCATTGTATTAAATTTTTCTGAACTGTTAGAACACAAGGTTAAAACAAACATTCGTACAGGATTTCTCTTATGATAGAGAGAGAAAAAAACAGCTAACTACCTAGTTAATTTTATTTGTAGGTCATAGTAAGATTTATGATTATGACATTCCCGACAATTGTTGTCTGCGTACGCGCACATTTTAGGGGCGTGTGTAATCTGATGTAGAACAATTAAACTGTCTGACACTATTTTGGTACAACAATAAAATCTTTTCTTTCAACAATAATGTAAAAAAACAAAGTGATTAAAAATCATTCATTCAAGACAAGTTTCGTGTGCTCGCTTTTAAAATTAATTTTGACTTTAAAATTTCAGCGCGTTGAGCAGTTTTTGGGGGCCGTAAACTTATGGATTCGCGTCACCAACGAGCCGTATTGCTTTGCTATAGAACATAGATGGCGCCAGTACCAGTTTTAATTTACCCAACAACAGCGAAACCGAAAGGATGGTTTTTACTTTCAAATACAATATGACCAACTTTGATTTAATTTTCCGTGTCTTGCTCGTGCAACCGTTGAGTTCCCGGGATGGTTATAAAATAAATTTAATTAAGTTGGGTACATAGTTTTATTCGTATGACACAAAAATAATTTTCGTCAAATGGATTTATTACAGTTTAGTTTATAGTCAGTTTTTTTTGCACAAGTCTTTTATAGGTTCATACGTCTATGTACGCAAACCGTGATTCATACATTATATACGTAAAAAACACGTGTACAAAATAGATAACTTTTTCTTTTATAAGTTTGTGCTTCCGACTACGTGACTAGTTTTCAAAATTAAAACTAAAAAACCCGACTATAAAATGCATAACTGAAAAGAGAAGAACAAGCATCTATAGAAATTGGTATCGCAGGCGGGACACACAAAAGTGACACCATACGTATATATTTTCGGGTTTTTTAGTTTTAATAATTAGGTTTTTGTTTTTTGTTTTTTTTTCATTTCTCATTCCAAATTACGTTTAAACATCTTGTATATATTTTTTGTAATCATTTTTAAAACCCTTAATTTGATACCCCAGTCGATAGGTTTGAGAGTTTTTTTTTTTGTTGAAAACATACCTTTTGTTGTAACAAATCCGCCATTTTGAATGTTTTAAACTTTAATATACCCAGTGACGGGAATCTAACGACATGTCATTCATCAAAATCGTTTTGTAGTTACGAGGGAACATAGAGATGTAACATTTACATACAGGTGAAACACATAACCCTCCTTTTTTGGCTTCGCCGCAGTCGGCTAAAAAGGGCTTTCTGCTGGAAGTGTTACAGCTAAAATATAATCATGAAGGAATATAATTTTCAATTTAATGGATGTTTACGGGAAACGTGTCTATATTTATTGGACAGTTCCCAAGGTACTAAGGACCTGGTCTTCATTGATGTGCCCATTAGCCAACAGGTTCGTCGTTCCCGAAAGGATCTGTCGACATGTTGGATAGATTAAAAGAATGCCTATGACTCAGAGCCACATACATGGCTCACGAGGCCGCAGAAGTTGTATAAATAAAACTAGTTGCTGCCCGCGTGGACCTTTTAAAATAAAAGCCTAATAGCCTAAGTTACTCCTTACAACATCAGCTATCTGCCAGTGAATGTCCCGTCAAAATTGGTCAAACCGTTTCGGAGATTAGCCGGACAACAGACAAACAGTATTTTTTTAAATTGGTTTTTTGCTTTAAGTAAGTAAGAATGTATATACGGTAAGTAAATAAAAAACTTTTATTTTGACATTACAAAATAGACACTTCAATTTTATTTGTTTGTATACATTTATGATTATTATTATATTTTTTTTTTTTGTTTTTGTACAATTCGTTGGATATAAATAGGTAATATTTTCAATAACTTGAAATTACTCTCTGATGACCATAGCCTAAATTGAAATGACTTTTCTATTAACATTGTATGCAGCCCTAAAAATCCGGCGAAGTAACACGATCATCGACATTAATACTTGACATTGCAGCCAGAAGCCGATCTATTTATTAACCAAACGCTTGTTTAAAAATATTTCATTACGAACTTCTATTTATGTTACACTCACGTGAGCGTCAAGTGTAAGGCTAAGTTCAAGAACTGAATGGGAAATAGTTACTTTATATCCTTCTAGAATGCAAAGTTTTTCTAACCAGCGGGATAATTGCGTAACACACTGACAGTAGCAATGGCTTTCATTTCGACAGTTCAACAATATTCATTGCGTTATTTACGGTGTTGAGCAGATTTGTTTTCGACCATATGAAGCAATGGATTAGCAATATCCTTCAAAATCATTCAGATTGTGATTGATAGTGTGTTACGCAATTAGTGTGCCGTTCCCACTTGTAAAGGCCCTCTGATCCAGAGTTACCTATAAACATAACAAACGGAAGAGCTCGTGAATCAAGTAGGTCGGTACTTGAGAATTGTAGTGCTAATATTATGCTTGCTGTTAACTCCGCTAGTAAAGTTAAATATACAGTAAAATTAGTTCAACACAGCACATTTTTTTAAGTTAAACTACGGGAAAATCTTAGGGTGTCTAGTATGCATAATGCATCTCCATACGCTCTAACCGAACTGTGACGTGCAAGACGTCAGAATTCTTGAAAGGTGAGTAATTTGGAGAAATACCAAAGTTGTAATTGTTTTTATGTAACTTGCAATGTAGTACGTCAATGGAAATTCGACACGGTTTGATTTTGTATCTCTTTTAATTAATATACTTATTTAATGTTCCAATGCAAGAGGAATTTTCTAACAAAATTCTTTTACAATTTGACAGTTAAAATGAAAAAAAATTACAAAAAAAGCAACCAGCTTCCAAAAAAAAAAAAACTACAAGTGAAAAATAACTAATGTTTTTTTTTTTGGAAAATGTTTTTGTTTTTGACTTTTTAGTTGTACCCCTACCCCACACAAATTCGAACTACTGCTACCTGTCATGTAAATAACAGTGACAGGAAGTAATCATCATATCATCCACATACAACGTGTCCCAAAATTCAACGATAAGCGGGCACCAGACGGTGGACCTGCTCATCATTACCCGAGGAAAAATAATGAAAAAAAAAACTAAACTATTTATAAAAAAGATTACCTGCCTTGCCTGTAGATTTTTGTGTAAAAAGTACAGGCATTCTGGGATTTTTAAGGGTTTTGTAATTTCCAAAACAAAAAAAAATTTTTTTTCATTATTTTTTCTCGGGTAGTGATGAGCAGGTCCACCGTCTGGTGCCCGCTTAGCGTTGAATTTTGGGACACGTTGTATAATAAGTGGGAAAAATACGTATTATTGAACTTACTCAAAAACTCCAAGCAAAGTTAATCAAATTTTTAAAGGACCAACATGAGAGCTGATCCGACCGATTTTGTTTTTTTTTGTATTAATGGGTATACATTAATACAAAAAAAAATTACAAAATCGGTCCACAATTGACGGATGAATCGGTGGACATACCTACATTAAAAAAAAAACATACATACGCTACGAACATCAACCTCCTCCTTTTTGGAAGTCGGTAAAAAATTAGAATTAAGACGTATTTTTAAACAATTTTTAGTAAGTCGAACTAGCTATTCGATCAAAGGTGTTGAAAACATCCCACGCAAAAAGTATATCTTGGAAACTAGTTCCTGTCGTGGGTTGGTAAAAGCCGTGCTTTCGCCATTATTTACGATCGTAATAACAGACTAGCGACCATAAACCACCGTCATGATTATAAAGAGTCCTGCCCCTGTGACGACAACAGTTAATTGTGGAGAGAGAAATAAAAATAGCGCGCTATATAACGTTACAAAATGGAAAGTGACTTTCCTTTTTGTAACGCTTTTCAGGCTTCGATGTAACGAAATATGGGGAGGTTTTGGTTATGCAATATAATTATTTTTAGCTATTGGATAATGTACAAAAAAGTTATTTAGAAGGCCGTATATTTATGAAAGTACGTTGTAAGGTTTTGTTACCAAGAATAGGCTTCCCCCAATTTTCTGGCCGAGTTTCGTAAGAAGTTTGTGAAAGCTTTTTGAGTAACAGGAAGATGAAAGCGATGCCTATGGTTCGCGTAGCTTTATGTAAGGAGTTTGTTTTATTTAAGGGAAACGTACTGATGTTAATATTAAAGATGTAATAAGAAACAGCTGTAAATATTTTTGGTGAATAGGTAACAGTCCCTGCTACCTAATTACGCAACACATTTTCGATTTGCAATTAAGTCAAATTGGTTTCGTTTGACTAGAATTGCTTTCAAAAGTTGTAAATTGAAAGCAATTCTAGTCAAACGAAAACAATTTGACTCAATTGCAAATCGAAAATGTGTTGCGTAATTAGATAGCTGGTCGACCGAGCTCTGCTCGGATTAAAATAGAGAATGCTCATTTAATAGTATAGGATAGTTCATACTATTTCCATGTATAGTACATACTAATTCCATGTATAGTACATACAAATTCCAAGCTGCTATGATAGTAGTTACTTACTAATCCATGCTGTCATGTCATCATTCTAAGGTAGCCATTTTGTTCTAAACTTTGGGTGACCGAGCTCTGCTCGGGTGAAATACAAGTTTGAATGTTGTTACTTGTAGGGCTTTCGTGCCGTCTGAATCATCGTGGATTGTGAAATAGTTTTTTAAATATATGTACCTATCTAAAACGTCCGTATTTCCGCTGGATGCGGGAAGCACAGAATCTGTCAAAGTCGCGGTGCTTGGGAGAGGCCTATGTTCAGCAGCGGACGTCTTTTGGCTGAAATTATGACGATGTATCTAAAACTGCTATCTGATTACGTAACATATTTTCTTAAAGGATTCCGACTAATCTGTTTAATTTTGACAGTTCAACAACATTCATTGCATTATTTACGTTGTTCAGCAGATTTATTTTTCGAACTTGTGAAGTAATGGATGAGCAATCTGTTTCAAAAGGATTCAGATTCTGATTGATCGTGTATTGCGCAATTAGCGTACTGGTAATGTTGCTTCGCATGTATTAAGCATTGTTTATCTACCAAGTGCAGTTTATGCAAATGGGTTTGCTCAGTGGACATCGCCCACGGCACGGCCCATGGGATATTGTTTGGCAATGACTGCAATGGCGGGAGAAAGTGGCCCATATTTTCCTGTTTAGTAACTATTTGGTAAACTGCATTTTTTGCAATGCAATCTTTCACTATTTGAGCGAAAGAACCGTACGACGGAACCAATATAGTGAAAGACGATTTTGTAGCTCAAAAAATGCGTTAAACATTGCCTTAACAATTTAAGAGCGTTATTTCTAAAAGTTGGTAACGTCGCAAATAGCTGTCAAATATTTACCTGTTTTGATTAATTTGGCAATATTACTGTATGAAAATATTAAATATCGCTAACTAGTGAACTAGAATATTAATAATGAAGTGGCTTAAGAAAAGAGCCGGATTGAAGGAAATGTGGAAAAATAATATAGCTAGGGAGGAAGTAAGATGACGCAAGCATGGGAAGATAAAGACGTATTACACACATAGAAAATAGTAAAAAAAGCAGACGGTTGAAGTTGTCTGCAATAGAAAAACTTTAATAACTACTGTCATATCAACAAGATGCCTGACAGCGAAACCTCGCTTGAATTTCACAACATTAAATACATAATGTCTTTTATAATCAGCATTCCCAGAGCATAAAATTACCAATGAAGAACTCTCAAATCGGTTCTCAATCGGTTTACCAGCATCGTATTAAAATACTGATAGCTTTACTGGTAATTTGTCAATGTACTTTCAACTGTCTATTCATGCAAGTGATGGATAGTATTACAGTTTATGCAGATGTGATTGCTCAGTGGTTTTACATCGAGGCTTTGAGTGCATCGCCCACGGGACATTGTTTAGCGTTTAGTAATGCTGGTAGAAAGTGGCCCATATGTTGCAAGACTATTGCTGACTACTTAAGTGCAGTTTACAGAGATAATTTGTGTTGATGAATACATTATCTCTTTGAACTACATCTGTTTTAAAGGCTTAGCTTTTGCTTCTGGATTTTCTCCTTTATTCATTGCTGTTTTTGTAACCATCTTTCGTACAGGAGTTTAGTTCGTTTTGCATGGTTTGCCGTTATGTCTGCCACATCGTTGTTTTTCTCTTAAGACGTGTCCACTCTCATTTTAGTTGAACGATATATACTGCTATATTATTAATTATTATATAATTATTTTATTAGACACCGACAGGACTTTTACAGACACTTATATTTTATTTATTTATATTAGGTATATTTAATATTATATATATAATAAATAAATAAAATTTAAGTGTCTGTTAGTAATGTCAAAATAACAGTTTTATACTAAATGCTTATGAAAGTATATAGGGTACTTATAACAAAAAAACAACGATAAAAAAATTGTGTTTGTCTGTTTGTTCCAGCTAATCTCCAAAATGGCAGCACCGATTTTGATGGGACTTCCACTGGCAGATAGCTGATGTTCTAAGGAGTAACTTAGGTGGTTAGGAGGTCACTTTTATTTTAGAAAAAGAAAAGAATAAGCGTCCACGCGGGCGCACCCCGGCAGCAGCTAGACGGTAATAAAATATCTCGCAAGAGCCATATAAAAGCATTTATTAATTGTCAATAAAACTCTTCACGGATCATAAGGAATTATCTAAGTTTCCTTATAATGACTATAAAATTGGCTTGTGATAATATTAACGCACTGTTACGACTTCATTACCTACTTTATTGAACGTTTAAATGTTTTACTGTTGTCTTGCGGAACTGTTTCTTCATAAAGATGGCGATGTCTTTTCATTGAGTTGCAAATGGAAAAAATAATATGTTATACAACTAACACCCAACTACGACAAAAAGTTATGAAGGAACAGATGAACATACATACATACATACCGGTCAAAATCACAACCCTCCTTTTTGCTTCGCCGTAAAAAGAAACTTCGTTAAAACTGGAGAATTAACATTTGAAAGGCAAAATAATGTGACGACGGCGGTACTTAATTAAGTACAGACTGGCTGGATATTATCCTTGGACTAGCTGTAACCGAGGACTTGTTTACTTGTTGCTAAAGTATTTTTAGTAACATAATTATGGTAATATCTCAGTAATGTTCCCTCAGACTGTTCGCTGTAGCGGTTACTGTGAAGACCATGTTTTGCATTGGGATAAAATGTTTGTGTTATCTACGAGTGGCTATGCTTGAATGTGTGGAGCAGCTCGTCGCTTGCCAGCGTTGGTCAGTGGATGGGTGACCATCTTTATATACCGAGACTCCTCCGTGCCTCGAAAAACACGTTAAGCCGTTAGTCCCGACTGTCATTCGTGGATCCTTGACAGTCGTTATGAGTCGTCAGAAGCCCCAAGACTGACACCAGTCTTATCAAGTGGTATCGTATTAACCAGTTACTTGGTTGTGGAGGTCAGATAGGCAGTCGCTCCATGTAAAATACTGGTATTCAGTTGCATCCAGTTAGACTGGAAGCCGACCCCAACATAGTTGGGAAAAGGCTACGCAGATTGGCTGTGCTTGAATGTAGAATATTCACAGTTCGCAAGTTCAAATTAATGGGGTCAATTCACTCGGTCTAAAAGTAAAAATGGGTGTACCACAAGGCTCGATATTGGGTCCTTTCCTCTTTTTTGTATTATGTAATTGATCTACCCCATTTATTAAAAAACCAAACACAAATGGTGTTATTTGCTGACGATACTTCTCTAATTTTTAAGATAAATAGTTGTGCATCAAATCTTGACGACGTAAATAACGCTCTACTGCAGGTCCAAAATTGGTTCACTGCTAATAACTTAGTATTAAATGGGAAAAAAACTAAATGCATTCGATTTGCTTTACCGAATGTTAAAAGTAGTGATTGTGACATAGTATTGAATGGGAAGAAGTTGGAATTCATCGATGAAACTGTTTTCTTGGGGATCACGCTCGACTCAAAGCTGCAATGGGGTCCTCATTTAACATCTCTTGCAGGACGCCTAAGTTCAGCAGCATATGCTGTGAGAAAAATCCATCAATTTACTGATGTATACGTAGATACTGCGAGGCTAGTCTATTTCAGTTATTTTCATAGTATCATATCTTACGGTATTTTACTATGGGGACGGGCCGCAGATATCGACTCTATTTTTATTCTGCAGAAAACAGCCATCAGAGCAATATATGGCCTCCGCAGACGCGATTCTCTAAGGGAACTGTTTAAAGATATTTTAATATTTTAATATCATGACGGTACCTTGTCAATATATTTATGAAAAAATGTACGTTAGGAAAAATCTAAGCCTTTTCAGTAAAAGAGGTGATAGACACAATTATAGGACTAGAAATAGGGACCAATTAATTCAACCGGGTTTCAGACTGGCTAAAGTAGACTCATCCTTCATGGGGTACTGTTTGAAATGTTACAATAAAATACCTCCTCACATACTCCAATTGAATGAAATGAAATTTAAATCTTGTATAAAACGCACACTAAGAAGCATATTATAAGTTGGGGGATTACATCGACGACAAAAATGCTTGGCTCAGCGCTGGTCCAGCTCCACAAGGGCGCATAAACTAATGGATTAGCATTCAAAATATTGTTGGAGCTGCTGAAGATTGTAAAACTATCTTTGGATTGTATAAATTCAATCTCTTAGTATTATATAATTGCATAGCACATGTGTGAGCACTATGTACCTACTTTACAACTACCATTTACATTGTCTTTCATTGACTTGAATGTGCCCTGGCGGTTAAGAGTATGTCATGCTCACTCAAATGTCTCGCTGGTGGTGGCGTGTGTGTTGGATCATTAAGTTCCCTTCAAAATGGTTGAACTAAATGGTGCTGATGCATGCGTCATGTTCGTGAACGGGCGCCGTCAGTGGGGACTGGTCATCTCAGTATTTTAATTTTTGAATTGTTTTCTATTTTATTTTTATTACGGACGCTTTTAACCTGCACGTCTTTTTACATTGTTCTCACATGTATAATTACAACATGGATGGTGTAACCAATAAAACTGATTTTAAAGAGTGTCCTTGGAGTTTCTTGCCCGTTCTTCTCCATAGGAACCCACTACGCGTTGGAATGGGCAACTAGCTTCATATTTCTGACTGACCGACCCCTTGACAATTCAAAAGTACCTGTAATTGGTTTATTTGAAATAAATGCTTTGAGTTTGAGCTTGAGTTCAGACTCAAAAGTTCAGGCTGTATAAATCGCCAAGAATTAATTAAATTTTGTATGTCATCGTAAGATTATGAGAACCGCTAGCATATAACCTATCGGTATTATATCTGTTAGATATATTATAAACTGTCGAAAAATGGTGAACAGGGTGAAATGGGTTAGGTTAGGTTAGAACTGTGACGATCTGCAGCAGCGGCCAGCCAGGCTATTTAGTATTAGCGCAAGGTACGTTATGTCACAAGCAAGTTTGATACCAGTTCACAATTTGTCGGTTTCCCATGGATAGATTATAAACTATCGAAAAAGAATGCGTTAAGAGCGTTTATTTTGAAAGTGGACAATATCGCAAATTGATGTCAAATATTTCGCTGTTTTGATCAGGGACTGAAAGCGGTTACGGTTAAAGGTTAAGATACCTCAAAAATATACCGGTACCGGTTGGGGGTACCGTAAGGGTTGAACTATACCGATATCTTTTTAAACCGTTATTTAACCTTTACACGATTTCGGTACCGAAAAACAAGACGGCGCGGCGTGGGTCCAACTTGTGTATTTTAGTACTTCTATCGAAATATACGGCATTTCCAACCTCAAAATACCGAAACAAATAACGGTATCGAAATATTTAGGTAACCCTTATTTAACGGTATGACGTCATACCGAAATTTAGAGGTACCTTAATTTTTGAGTAATTCAGTCCCTGGTTTTGATTAATTGGCAATATTGCTGTATGGAAATAAGAAATGTGGCTAACTAGCGAATTAGAATATTACTAATGAATTGTAATTATAACACTGAATTTGATGTTGTAATAGTTTTAGGTGTATAAAAGTCATTTGGAAAGTTCCAATCTAATCGGAAATAATACCGATAGATTATAAACTAAAGAAGTTCATAATTAGAGGTAACATATACCAGTTTTTGTCCATATTATTTTATCAATATGAAGCTACAAAATATATTACCCATTGGTACAATACGTGCCACTAAAGATGAGACTTGACACACCACGTAGTTTGACTTGCGCAGTAGGCGGTTTACAGGTTTCTAGCAGTATGAGGTCTGAGCCGGGGCGTCATCGGAGCGGTGCAAAGAGCGCAGGAGAGGCGGTCCGGTCTCATATTTCGTGGGGCGTATTGTACTTCATTGTACCTACACATTGATACAGTGTTATGGAACACAAATTGTTGACAATCAAATTAATTGTTGTCGATTTATAATTACATCTTTTTAAGGCTGACTTAAGACAGTTTCACTAACATACCACACCACACCACACCTACCACAGAATGAGGTATTCTCATACAGATCTACAAAAGAAAATGAAGAAGAGCAATGGACATAGAACTTTTTTCGTTGAGACGGTCTATTCTGCAAAAATCTCTACGTGAAAACATAGGTGAAATGAGCTTTCCTTCCACCCGATTGACACTATTGACAGCTCACTTAGCTCAGCTCACTCGATTTTCACAGAATGGCTGGCTGGTTTAATAATTCCAGTAATCAAGTATATGGATGCCTTAATGGATAAACAAAAGGAGCATGTACATTAAGAAGCACGTGTCATTATGTACGTAAAGTGAGCAATAAATTAACTGTACACGGTACTACTGACAGAGTTACGTAGGTGTCTCACCACCTACGTACCCACACGTATTTCTTCTCGTGGAACACTACGGTTGATTCGCCGTGTATTCGGCACGGTCGTCAGTGTTGTATGATCACTATCAGGAAGCTTGTTGACGTCTCCACAGAGGCACTACGGCACGGCGCTCGTCACCGAATGAGCATATACAAGCTCATAGGATTTACTACCGCGCGGGGCGGTTAACACGACGCGCCGTACCGTGAAGAAACTGCCGTGTACAACGGGGCCTTACTGTTAACACTATATCAGCGTGTTTGCTTCGTAATTGGATATATATCTCCGTTCAGAGGAGTGGTTTTGATATACGCTGGCTGAGGGCTTTTCCTTTATAATTGACGTAGTGAATTATTATCTGTTTCCGGAGTTACAGCGAGTACTGTTTCCTATTTATTTTTGTCTGCAATTTGTTGTGTAATGCTCGCGGCGGATGTAATTGAAGGAACGTAATCTAAAAGTATTTTATCTGGCTCTATAAGTATTGTTTTAATTTTCTTTATTTTATACACAGTCTGTCAGTCTCTTGGTTACAGCAGCGAACTCTGGGGTTTTATGATTTGTTCTATTTGTTATAAATGTATACGTATGTGTTGGACAAAATGAGTAAATCGTTCGGTTAGAAAAACTGACTTGTCTAGTTTTAAAATATTACTATTTATTTCTTTTGATGTGTGAAAGTGTTTTTTACACGTCACAATAACAACATATTATTTGTCATGTAGTAAATGTACTTATAGTTCTTGTGTTTTGAGAATACACTAACTGCCTAAATAGTTAGTAATTTCCAACTCAATTCAACAACCACAAACATTTTTCATCATTGCTTCATTAAAAGTAACAAAAATATAGTCACTAGTGCCAAAACTAACAAAGATTTCTTCACCAAAACAACACATGAGCACATACATGTAGCACGGGTCAACACATGTGCTGCCGAACGTGCTTTCACAAGCACGTATATGTCAAAATAACAGATACTTATAGTGTCTGGTTCTACGCCTCATTGATTGTTCTTCACAATGATATGCATGTAGTATAAGCAAGAATATCAGATGCTTAGTAAAGGATTCGTTGACTGTTGTTTGCTAAAATGATTGAATGTTTTCCATATTTTTTAACATATATTTACTACGTGTCTACGAATATCAAGTGTAACATAAAATAAATTGCCTAATACAATGTTGAGTTCATGAAATTTATTTAAATATAGTGATATTTATGTTGTGGTTTCGACGTTACTTCATTGAATCGTTTACTGATAGCAATGGTGTTGTTTATGGTCAGGAAATTATTTGATTGTTTTGTCCGGAGTTTACAATGTAAAGTTCGACGTAGAATATTTGCAACGTGACAGTCAAAGAATACATGAGATGAGATGAGATGAATAATTGGATGACTTCATGTTGAAGCTCGTGTACAAATAGTGAGATAAGTAATCTAAAAGTGAGTACACAATCATCAGTTCCTATCAATTCAGCACCCTTAATATTCCTAAACTGTTTTAGTAAGTACTTATCAATGTTTCACATAATGTGAATGCAATCTGTCCTGGCTCGCTCTGAATGAACGGATTACTGAATGAAGATGATACCAATTTTGAAAGCAGAAACGCCCAAAATATTAATCATTTTAGATTCTGATATTATATAGCCAAAATTTTTCATCGAAAATGTAAAGACTATTACGAATTAAATTCACTATCTTTCCCTATTTCAAGATCAACACGGGGAAATCGTGTGGGTGCCATCTTGAATTAGATTGGCAGGTGTGCATAACGTCATCAAACGTCAAACGGATACTGTGCGACTACCCTGTTCCAATATAGTAAACAATGCGTCCGATTACTATAAAAGGGGGGAAGTTTTTGGTAGGACAAGTGTGCACGAAATATAGATTGCGATGTTAAGAGTGATGATTAATCTGTCTTTGTAGTCTTTGCTGTGTTTAAGCAGAATTTTGTAACACCTAAGGCTTTTAGACTATTGCCTGCTCGAGTCTCTTATTCGTGTTATCTGACGTTAAAGCGTAGCTGTGATTGTAAAAAATTAAAACGTAAAGTTTTGAGTTGAAAAGAGATTTGAATCAGATCAGAGATTTGAGATTTTAATTGGCTGCTTTCAGGAACCTTCAACAACACAGAATCCTTATACAATCAAGTGTCCTACTCTTGATGTCTATATATGGACATGTTTTTCAAACAGCAAGACCTAGTTTTTACAGTGCGAACTGAATTCGTAATTTTCACACCTGGGTTGTGTTAGATAAACTTAAAGTTATTCAGCCGTAAACTGTCTAAAAATTCGGTCCTAAAATTAATGACATGAATGACAAAACTCCAGCACGAAAACTCGAGCTCTTAAGACCATAACAAGCCATTAAAGGATCTAATTTAAGCCATAACTTAAATTTATTAGGCTGAGACGGAACACTTGTAAGATAATTGGTAATTTTATGTGTCAAATTGGTATTGTTATTAGATAAGTGTCTTTTTGGTAGGGTCATATATCTTTCGGTTTTTGTCTTTATCATTATCGTTTTTTATTCAATAAATTATGATAATCGGAACCTGGTGAATGTTTTATCCAGCTACACGGAATGCACGGTATGACGGTACCTTGATGTGACAGTGTCAAGGCGAAGACTTGATCACAAGTACAGAATATATGTGAATATGGTATTGCAAGTAACAAGGTAATACTATGTATGTATGTCAATACGATATGTGATTTACCTGATGGGTATTTTCTTGATGAAAACATATGGGTCACTTATGCGTACTACGTCTGGCCTAGAATCTTAATTGACACGGTTGACGGTTATTTCAAGAGTCACGGTTCTAGAGAGCTCGACGCCACGTGCACCAGGAGCAACCTGACACGATAGCCCCGTGGGTTCCATGTAATGTAATGCTAGACTCCGCGACCGAACAGGGCGATGGTAATGGGACGAGCTTGTCTCCTAACGAAAGGACGTGCGTGCGTCATGTTCGTGAACGGGCGCCGTCAGTTGGGACTGGTCAACTCTTAGCTGCCTTGGCTGATTTAAATTTTTGAATTGTTCTTTGTTTTATCTTTTTATTACGGACGCTTCTAACGTGCACGTCTTTCTACATTGTTCTCCCATGTTTAATTTCAACATGAATGATGTAACCAATATTTTTGTAACAATTTATGTAAAAGGGTGTCCGTGGAGTTTCTTGCCCGTTGTTCTCCATAGGTACCTACTAGGCTTTGGAATGGGCAACTAGCTTCATATTTCTGACTGACCGATTCCTTGACAGTTCAAAAGTGCCTGTAAATGGTTTAATTGAAATAAACGGTTTGAATGGACCTATTTGTACTGACTGCTCACAAGTGTGCCGCGCTGTGTGTGTGCAAAAGCTTTTTAGGAAAAATATTTTGCCCTGTCGTGGGATAGTACCTACACATTACATAGATGAAGTGATTCACATTTCCTAACTCTCGGCACACCACCGTAACCTTATGTTAAATAGGTAACAATAATCAGGTAGTAATTGGCAAAAATCCTTTGACATGTTTAAGGACCCGCTCGTTTTTCTGATCCGGATGCATATTACTTCCGAATTGTATCCAAAATATATTAAAGTAGCCTTTGTTAAAAATATCGATAATTTTAATCAAAGGTCGAACTATATTGATCAGGAAAGTTCAAATCATAAAGTTCAAGAGCTTTCAATCCATGCTAAGATGAAGTGGCTTATATTCAGAAAGTTATATCTTCAAGAGGAGGTAAGTATCTATTTAGTTTTAATGGTATGAAGTTAGTTTTAGAATTTAAGATGAGTTTTGTTCTGAAAGTGGATTTTGGAAGCATTAAGTTTGGGTGAAGTTTGAGTAGGATACTCTTGCATTGTGACTTGTGAATAGATTAGTTTGAGCTTTTTGATCTCCCACATAGTGTGATGTAGCATTACAAAAACCACAAACTGAGGAAGAAGAAATCTGACACTGTTATGTCATCGCTCTGGGTCTATAAATTCTTAATAAGAGTGGCAAAAGATATTTTCTTTAAAGTAACTGTTTACGGAATTGCCAGAGTAGAAAACGATGTCAATTCTTCACAACAGTTGGAAATGGCTATAGATTGTCACTCGTCTCACAAGTCACAAGCAATTTAGTAAAAGAAAAAAGTCGTTAAATGTTTTTGCAATACACGCTGGTATTGTTCTATAGTGTGTGGCTTTTGACTTGTCACGTTTGACATTAACCGTTAACTACCACGTCGTGACGTATATCATAATAATAACTTCATCAAATCGATGATGATTGCTTTGAAAAGGATATATACACGAGAACATAAAACTCATAAATCATTGCAAAATTTGTTGCTGCACTTGGAAGAAGACAAAGAGATTCTGGTTTCACATATAGCCTAAGACTTAAGCATTTAATAATAGCCGCAGCAAATAATAACGACTAAACACAATGGGAGCAAAACTTTTACAGTTTTCGAGTAAAACGCAAACAAGGCAAACAGACAGTTAACAGCCTTGTTTTAGAATAATGTTGTGAACATTAATCCTCATTCTGTTTAGGAAACACTTAAAAGATCAACAGCTCATAATATCCGCATACTTTAGCCCACATCAGAGAATAAAGTAATTAAGGTATTCACCCTTGAAAGGGACCACGCATACTACGTTGTTAAAAACATGAATGGCCTCTAAAGTTTGTGTTTTGTATGTGCAGTAATTGGTTCTATGGTAAGGTAAAGTAAATAGGTTATACGCAAGATATTATGAACTACCAAACATTGCCTTTAGTTGAACATAGCCTTAGGCCGGAAACTATGTAGATAGCCATTATGTTTTCCAACGATTAGCTCGATAACAGACTATATATTGTTGAATTCAATCATGTTGACACAGTTCTATTTATTATATAAAATCAAGAAGTGTTAATACAGTTAAATCCTATACTATTAAACTAGCAATATTTGTGTATATATATATTTGTAATCAAGTTCACGAAAACGGCTCTAACGATTTCGATAAAAATTGCAACATCGAGGTTTACGGGGGCGAAAAATCGATCTAGCTAGGTCTCATAACTGGCAAAATTTGTTTTCTCCGTATTTTCACCCGAGCGGAGGTCGGTTGCCCAAAGTTTAAAACAAGAATGGAATTAGTCAGTGCCTACTATCATGGCAGCATGGAATTAGTATGTACTATCATAGCAGCATGGAATTAGTATGAACTTTCTTATACTAATAAATGAGCATTCTCTATTTTCACCAGAGTAGAGTCGGTCCCAGGTACTATTTTATTAACGCAATTACATTGAAAAACCATAAGCCTATTACAATTGCAGTTAACAAATTAACAGATCAAATCAATTACTTTAACAAAGTTACGAATACGCTAAACGCTACGCTTTCCAGCAAATAAGAACACAAAATGATTATAAATTATGATTGCAACAAATCTCTGAGGAAGTTGGGAGCAATCAATTTACATAATAGTAAACGACAAAATGGTGGAGCTCGACGATGGTGGTCCGAGGGTTAGCTGTTGCGTAATCGAGCTTAGATTATGGTGAAAGGGAAGGGAAAAAGAAATCCCCTTGAGAACCCCTGGACATTATAGAAAAAGGCCAAGGAATGTAATCAACTAGATGGCCACATGGGAATTAATCAACGTGGAAAGCGAAGTTACTCTAATGTATCCGTTACGGAAATGGACTATTTCTTGATCGCATGAGTATAATTATCTCTTCGTAATTATGTAAATTATAACGCGATTGCTGGTAAATAAAATGCAAGTGAAAAATGTAAAAGAAGAGAAAGAAGTGAATAAATAGTAAATAGTTGATAAAATAAGGAGGAAAAATGTAAACCGTAGCACATTATAATGCACATATTATTATATGCCATTTGAATGAATGGCATGGTACGGTATTTAAGAAAACACTATATTTCAAAGTAGGTACCTAACTACCTACTTATCAATAGTTGATAGAATCCAAGCATAAAAGTACTGGCGGCAAATTACCACGCAGAGTCGCAGTCTTTCGAATGATGTAATTCTATCAAGTTATTGGATTTAAAATTGAATCGTCCCACTCGAATTCAAACTGAGTTTTCTCCTGATTGTGAATACTGTATTTGAAATGTATAATTTCATTTCAGATTTCAATACATATTAGGAAAGTCTTCAAGATGGCGGCTGTGATGAGATTCCAGAATTTATTTATTTATCTATTAACTTTAATAATTCAAATGGAATATCTGAAGTAACTAATAGCACGTTTCATAAATTTCGAAATTCCCAAACGGCATACAATTTCAGAGAAATATTTTACTAAACAAGTTATATCAAATTCATTGAACCGCAGTCTGCAAACTTGGACGATTAAGTGTGATTTACAGTAGACAGATTTTTATTACACAATTCAGATTTTATGATTCATCTTATTTTATTACCCAATTCCTACAACGCTGCATTAAATGGTACAGTGATCTTTTAATGTCAGACTTAACTGTTAAGTTAGTTTTACTGCTATGGTAAAAACTCGAACCTGGTGGAGGAAACTGCGTAACACACTAACAGTAGCAATGACTTTCATTTTGACAGTTCAACAACATTCATTGCGTTATTTACGTTGTTGAAAAGACAAATTTTTCGAACATATGAAGCAATGGATTAGCTATATATCCTTCAAAATCATTCAGATTGTGATTGAAAATGTGTTGCGTAATTAGGGTGCTGGTTCATATAGTTACTTGACTGGGATCGAAACAAGGCAGACGCTAAAATGATTCTGGAAAATTCTACAATAGGGAAGTAATGACATCTGTCAAAGCTTTGCCCCAAAAACGATATAGCGCAAAAAGATACGATCGCATCGCGTGACTTCGATATATTCGCATCAACAGTCAATGAAAATGTCAACTGTGTTTAGATAAAACACACTGAATGATTTCAGGCCATCGTTGATAAATCGATTTATAATCTTTTGTCTATGCTCACTATGTCAAGGTTCTGTCCTGATTTCTATATCTGATAGTGTGTGCTTTTATAGCATATGACCAGGGTCAGACAGGCAGCGTTTTATTTACATGGAAAAGGCGGGACTGAGATCAAAATAAATGTAGGTGAGATTGCAGTTGAGAGTGATGTAATTGAAAATATACTCGTTAATAGTTTCGGCATAGAAAATTATTTTAAAGTTTCCAATGAAAGACCTAATGGAAAAACATGAATAAAAGTCGAACAATACCATAATTACTATTCTTGTAGATGTGTTTTAGGACCCAGGAATGCAAGAAAAAGCATTGGTGAAAGATACTTGTAGACATGTTACGAAACTGAAAACAATATACTCAAGAAAAATTTAAATGCATTTTTATACTCACATTAATTTTCAACGCGTGATATTTAACGTGATGTGAAATACATATTTTGCCAATATGAGTTTCCGTTATGATTGTTTAATTTTAGGTTGTTGTTACGTAGGCTCCGTGGTGTTGTATTTTGTATTAGAAATTAATTAAAGATTGGTTACGTACGCGACAGCTTCTAATAGAAAATATAGGAAATAGTAATCGAGATCTAGCTTACGCATTACGCATTTGACACATTACAGCACGTTACGGGACAAATTTGGATGCGGCTGGCATACGAACGTGGAAAGAATTGGCACAAATATACAGAGGACTATACCCAGGAGTGGCTGAAGTCCAGGAGTGGATGATGATGAAGCTTCGCATTTTCAGGTTTTCCTGGCTGAATAAGTAGTAAAATGTTACAGATTGAAGCAGATGGAAGATGCTTTAAAACAGTTGCCAAATTATGCGTGCCTTCTCGCTACTAGAAAACTCGCTAGTATCGCGACTGGATCCTTATATCAATCCATTATGATGTCATTTGTCGCCCGTCATAACACGGGTGACATCAACACAGCACCGCGCTTCACAATTGAAGAAACCTGGCTTGAGAAACAAATGGCGCCGGCTAGGCAAAACAAAAAGGTATTTACATATGCAGTGTTTTTCTTAGATAGTTTGTCTTAGAAAAAAGAATGATACTTCGTATGGAAGCAGAATTCCTGCTCTGCATTCAAAGAACGTTATTATCCTGCAGTTTTCTATCTTGTCTGACAAGTAGCGTTAACTTGTCGTACATATCGTCACGTTATTTGCCTATTATACAGCTTCGGGGCTATTGGGGTGGACTTAAGTGTAGATTTCTGTTAGGGAAATCGGCCATGACCTAGAATTCTGCCGAAGAACTTCGATAGTTCTACATTTTGTCCTTTATGGCTTAACTATGCTGATTTGATAGTCTTTAGGCTAGCAGCTAGTGTACCTACCTTTAATAAATGCAATAGGTAAATTAAAGGAATAGGTGGTCTTAATACCAGCAATCATTACAAGTCCTCCAATTCAATCATTCGTTAGTGTAATAGCTCCACAGATCTCTCTGTGATTGAACGCGATGATTGCTGATGGCAATATTACAGTAGCCTTACTTAATTGATCAATGTAATAAATTAAAGAAATAGGTTGTCTTAATGCCAACAATCATTTCAAATGCTCCAATTCAATTATTTGTTACTGTAATAGATCCACAGATCTCTCTGTGATTGACCGCGATGATCGCTGATGGCAATATTACAACCGTGAATAAAACTTTACTACCGTTTATATTGTAAGACGTTATTATTACTGCTGACATACTTAAATAGAGGCTAGGTGACATTAAAACAGCTGCAGCATGATTAGCGATACCAATGTTGGTCAGACGACGACGGCGAACTATTTTTTCTTTTTAAATATTTGCATACTTAAAATGGAAAGTGGACTTTTAATGACAACAGTAGTGGCCTAGGGATTTAAGCCAGTGCGTATTTCCGACGGCAAATAACAAGAAAAATATGATATGTACCTCGGACTTCTGGGAGATTGATGAACGTAAAGAATTATGACTAAAACCGGAAGTCTAACCGTGAGAACTTAATGATCTTATAAAAACTACCTTCAAAATTATAAGAGAAAACATTTTAATATTGAATCAAAAATACATGTTGCATGCCGTAAGAACATTTTATACAGAAATATACCGGTGCAACGGGATACAGTGAATGCCAAGCATTCTCAACTGTGAGGAGTGACGAGTCATCTTTACACATATTTTCATTTCACAGACTCTCGGCAGTAGACAGACATAATATTATGTATAGTAGTATGCAATATATGTTCACATAATATAAGCAGTTCCGTATCTGATTTGACTGGCTGATAGCCAGCTTGAAAAATTATAATCATAATATGAACAACTGAAGATACCCATATGAAATTGGAAGATTATGTTTATTAGAGAATACAGAGGTGCACGAAGAATTTTACAATTTTATAAAGTTGTAAATTATACGTGTATACGTGACCAAAAGGCACACAAAGAAAACACAGTCGTGATACTAATATTGATGACCAATGCTAAGCAAAGTAAAGTGAAGAAGAAAGATGGAACCGAAGCAGAAGATCGAGACAGATAAATCTTAGACGGAGAAGAATATCCTATCACACCAAAGCCTATTACTATATGTGCACGAATAAAAAAAAAACATATCTAATAACGCTTCCTCGTAAAATGTCATTTCCTATTGAAAAATAAATAATGCCTACAAGTTTGTATTCAAAGCAGGCAGTCAATTTAAATATTTATTCATCTTAAAACGCTACTTCCTCAATACATATTGTAATATGGTTCATGGTTTCAATAAACTTTTGTAAAGAATGATGTTTCTTTCATTTAATCTATTGAGAACTTTTTTTAGTACCTTTGTTACACAATCTGTGTAGATTGTTAAGCCGTTAATGATATAGAGGTATGAGGAATAGGGTAGAAATTTCCTCATTCTCCGTTGAACAGGGAGGATCTTCCGACCAGAGGACTGCAGTGTCTGTAATAGACCAGCCCGATGGTTGTTGTATGGCTGTTGTAAACAGTATGTTCATACCGCGCGGATAACTTTACTTGTGCGATGTAGGATTTGTGTGACGTCAAGATGTAATGCGTTGTGGCGGTATAGATGTCGCTACACTGATAACTGTCAGCTTCCTCTCAACGCTGGGCAACAGCCTCCCCCGATGACTTCTGGTGGTTTCAATTCAGGGGAACGGTGGACCATTGTTGGTTTTGTCTTGTTCGTCCCCCCATCTTCTACGTGTTCTAGATTAATACTAATGGTTATTTAGTACTCAGTTGTTAAACAAGCGTTATAAGGATCTAGAACACTTGTTATATTTGCCCTGTAAAATTGTTTAGCATAGATTATAAAATCATTAGCATTTAGACCTGTGTCAAGTTATGATAAGTATTTCATTGAGGTTAGATTCAACATTAAGGTCCTGTTTAGTCTCGTGGGTAGGTCATGTTTTATTTTTGTGGTGATTGCTGCAGTGGCAATGTATAAGGTGTCAATTGCTTTAAGATTGAAGTTAGGATAAAGAAAATACGGGAAGAGCTTACAAATCTGCCCATGAGTAAATATTTTGTCCGGGTAAAAATATCCTTTTACAGGTACAGGCAAAAAAGTAGGAACCAGATGGATTTTCTTTCCCGTTCGTGTAGAATTGTAGAGCAATGAGGAGAAAAACTTTTAAACAAGAGAATTGCACAGTGAAGACAGATACTCTTATACACGGGGGAAAACTGAGCACAGAAGATAGTTTATATTCCAAGTCAGTCAGGTGGCAGTCTCCAGTAAGGCGGGTGTTATACGAGACGACGTCGAGCGGCCATGCGCCGGCGCCGACATCCGGCGCCTCTGTGACCACGTGCGTGACCGCACGCCATGTGTTCACGTCTTAAATGAAGAGCCGTTAGAAGCTACGGAAGTTTGACTGATAGTATTGTTATGTCGATGTAGAAAATCTTACTGTTGAAGAGTTTTCTAGAATCTGTTAGATGCTGCCAGATAACACAAATATCCTTTTCAACCTTTCTATTGTTCTCGGGTGCCAAGGTTTACTTCAAAGTTCTAGTTAATTGATTCAGGCGTGATTCAGGCGTGATTATAAAATACAATAGACGACGTATATTTATGACTTTATGACTCCTTAAGAACAGTTATTCAAAGTTCTATTCAAACTTTTGAGGCATTCGAACCATAAATCGAGATTTATTTATAGACGAAAATATCATTCGAATTAAAGTAATCTACTTCTTAATTTTCTGTTATAGTAGTTTTCACTTTTACGTGTCAATTAGAACAGATCCTGCTCTTTAAGATAACTGGCATGTTATCATTTAAGATATCTTATCATTCCTATTGTTTACGCACGATTATCTTAAGTACGGTGTTAAATGAGTCGTAAAAGATTATATCTATGATTCACACTGTAGTTTTGATAGTTAGACAAGTTTGAACATGTCGAGGTTTTGTTAGACTTCGTAGACTTTATGAATACACTTTATTGTTACTGTCATAAAGTAGGTACAAAGTTGTACAAATGTCTAAAGATTCATTTTGCAATTCGACGGGTTTCCTTTTGCACTTAAAAGATGTATCATAAGGTTTATTATTCAATACCCTCTGCTCTGCGTTAACCCTTGGGGGTATGGCAAGACTAACCTCCTACATTGATTAAAGGAAATAAAATTATTGAGTCTGAGGCTCGGCGTCTGCACTCCGTATGTGGTCACGCACGTGTTAATATACGTGGGCGCCATCTACAGGTACTGCTGATGCTGCCATCAATATTGCATTTAATATCACATATGTAGCTTTAAAGTAGTTTTAGTTGCTCAAGAAGTTCTCGGGCAGCTTAAACACGGTTTGTTCAAATCGAACTAAGCTGTTGTAATTGGTTAAACAAAATTAAATTTACCAATTAGTAAGTCTAGGCTTCAGAAGTCGTGAAAAAAAAGAAAAAACCAGAATGATCTTAGAAGGCAAAATTAATGAGTCACAGAAAACGAGCGTTAGCGCAAGGATACCGGGTATGGTCATGAACGTAGTCGCGTGTATGTGGGTGGAGGTGCAATGACTGTTTAGCTAAGATTTATTCTGGTTCTGTGACGACATGAAAAATAAGAAGTTTGTGCGAAGCTTAAGAGCCACTGGGTGCAACTGCCTCCCGCAGTCTGTTCGCGCCTGATACCAAATCTTATGCTTAGGGTTTATCAATTTTGTATGAAATAGGTATATTTTTATTTATAGCATTTGTTTAGGCTAGAAATCGCAGAGAAGACGCGACGATTACAAAATACGTGATTAGTGACATGTCTTTTATATTGCAAAATTTCTTGAATATTTCTTTCTTTGTCGTGTGGTTAAGGAAACAAGATATCAATATCGCAAATGGACGTCAGAGCAACCTGTTTTCCGCAGCTAGAAGGCGAGTTTCAAAATGCATAAAACCAGATAAGTTTATGACGTCAAACTAAGAATTAATTTAGGACATCGCTAACCAGTTCAGCATTACAAAAACACTAAAAACGGAAAATAAAAGATTGTTAGTTGATTGGGGGCAAATAATTACATACATATTCATATTGTAAATGCACCAGAATCGCTTTTGGACGCCCAAACAAATATGATATGTCTTGAAAGAATTTTCTAATGTTTAAGTAGTAGGCAAAGACAACCAAATTTATTTCTTGGGAAAGACTTTCATGACAGCTAAGAGCCGAGATCTTGAAAAACAAAAAGCCTTGTCTCAACGGAGCTCGGCGCTATGCTAAATGTAGCGTTTTGGTTGAGCATTTTCAAATGATCAAATCATATCCCTTCTATCGGCAAATAGTTGGGTTGGTGAGTTGGACTCAAGACCAACCATGGATTTTTGATGTGCAACATCTTTCCTCTCGCTTTGCTGCAATCTGTGGGAGTGATTTCGTGAAAAGGGACGGAAGTAAGTAACAGGAAGCCGGGGAAGTACGCACTATTTGATTTGACCCATGAGCGTGCGCTGTGCTAGTGTTGGGCGTCGCCGTCAGATGGTACTAACCCATTTTCTGTGAGGTTGCGATGTCAGATGTTACACATCATATATGCGACTACCATAAGGTTCGCCCGTTTTTAGGGTTCCGTACCTAAAAGCGAAAAACGGAACCCATATAGGATCACTCGTGTGTCTGTCTGTCTGTCCCTCTGTCATAGTCAATTAGCTCGGAATCTAATGGACCGATTAAGTTGAAATTTGGTACACATGTATTTCTGTGACCCAAACACGCACGTGTAACGTAAATAAATAAATTTTGAATATGGGGGTCACTTTCGGGCGCAAATAAGAAAATGATTTAAATAATAATAATTTTAAGAAAATAAAAGTTTTGTGAACTGTACTCTTCTATATATCAAATGAAAGGGCTTATTACGAGAATCTCAAAAATTTTTTTTTTCATAACTTTAAAATGCATACTTTTAAAGATATTTAAGAAAATTTATAATAATTGGCCATTCCCCCCTTTATCTCCGAAACTACAGATCCTAAAATTTCGAAAACATGTTATCAACTAGTGTTAAGTTTATTCTTGGTATAAATTCATTCCTACTACGGAACCCTTCATTGTGCGTAGTTCGACACGCACTTGGCTGGTTTTATTTATAAGATGCTTCTGAAAATCATGTAATATGGGCATAATAGACCAGTTGATAAGGTTGTTTTAACTAATATCTATTTCAATTTTACACAGCTATAATATTACAATCTCACCCCGATTTCAAAAATAACCAACGACTTAACGCTTCAGAAAACCGTTAAGTATCGACTTTTCAAATTATTTATACCAACAAATAAAAAGAAATCGTACAAGGTCCTCATGTAAAGGTTGTACTCGTACTATGGCACGTGTGTTCTAGCGTGGTGGAGTTGAGTTTAGCGTTACAATGAATAAGTAAATTCTAATGGCCTCTTGATCAAGCAGGGCTGACACTTGATGGTATCCTAAATAATATTATAAATGCGAAAGTGAGTTTGTTGGTTTGTTACGCTTTCACGCTGAAACAGTAGAACGGATTTGGATGAAATTTGGCACATGGGTAGACCATGACCTGGATTAGGACTGGATACTTTTTATCCCGATATTCCCACGGGATGGAGAGTTATGCGTGTGAAACCGCGGGGCAGCTCGTAGACTATAGATAGAATTATGCAGCGACTGTTAAATCCTGTGGTACTAATCTGTTTAAACCTGTGGCGGCATCTTCAATCGCCACATGCGAACTACGCATCAAATACCTGACGTCACACAAATCCTGCATCGCGCAATTAGAGTTTACCGCGCGATGGACTTATATACAATCTCCCGACTTCAACCATCCAAATTTAAGGAAATAAACATAATGACAGTCGCGTCTCAATATGTTTATGAGAACCTGATTTATGTAAAAAAGAATATAAAACTATATTCTAAACACAGCGACATTCATAGCTTAAATACTAGAAACAAAGATTTATTTATTGTGCCGAGGACTAGGCTCCAAAAAATTAGTAATTCATTTAAGTGCCAAAGTATACGTTTTTACAACAAACTCCCAAGCCATGTCAAAGAACTGAGCCTAAATAAATTTAAATCATTTATTAAACAGAAACTATGTCAACAAGGTTTCTATAAAGTTAAAGATTACTTAGACGACAATGCTTGGGACTAATTAAGCTACTCCAATGTACCCCAAGCAACAAACAATTGTTTTAGACTATTTTAGACTGCATGACTATATATGAGCATATAATTGTTTGGATTATTTTATTTGACTGTGAGTCAATTTATTTTAATTTTATTTTCATTTATTGTTGACTTAATCTACTCATTAAAATATTTTTATTTTATGAGTTGTATTGCAATTTGTGGTAATGTAAATTATTTTAGCATAAGCACTATTATATAGAATCAAGTTTTTTCAACTGAACAGACAGCTGTGCTGCTGGGGAGTTTGTTGCGCCACTTCTTCTTCCCAGCTTAAGCACTAGGAAGTGGTGAAGGGTGGGCGTTTTTGGAGGACTGTCTAATGTAATTTTGACGTTCGAAAAGTGCTGATTTTCAGCCTAGTTTGAATAAATGACTTTTGAATTTGAATTTATCCCAAGAACAAACTTAACATTGTAGTTGAAAAACGTGTTCTCCCATATGGAATGTATCATGTAATAAGATCATGTTTTTCAAATTGCAAATTTAAGTTGGTTGATTATTTCTCATTAACCTGTACAGCTAACTAAGCTCTCATAGTTTTCCTTTTAATTTCGTTATATATACTACTACTGTGAATTTTTTCACAATTCCAAGTACAACCATTTAGCTAGAAGGGGGACACTTGACTCTAACAAAAAATTTCAGTTAAAAGCTTAATATTTCGCAAACGAATCCCTGAATCCAAAAATGGTTTTGACTAACACAATATTTTTGAAAGACCTTTCTAACGATACCCCACAACATGGGGTATAAGAGGAAAAACAAAACATCCCCACTTTACGTGTAGGGGAAGAACCCAAAAAAAAATATTTTCATGATTTTATTTTACCGCTTTGTCGGCATGATTAATATGTATATACAACGTGTCCCAAAATTCAACGATAAGCGGGCACCAGACGGTGGACCTGCTCATCACTACCCGAGAAAAAATAATGAAAAAAAAAAACTAAACTATTTATAAAAAAGATTACCTGCCTTGCCTGTAGATTTTTGTGTAAAAACTACAGACATTCTGGGATTTTTAAGGGTTTTGTAATTTCCAAAACAAAAAAAATATTTTTTTTCATTATTTTTTCTCGGGTAGTGATGAGCAGGTCCACCGTCTGGTGCCCGCTTAGCGTTGAATTTTGGGACACGTTGTATATACCAAATTACAGCTTTCTAGTACTAACCGTTTCTGAGCTAAGCCGCGGACAGACAGACAGACGGACATGGCGAAACTATAAGGGTTCCTTGTTTACTACGGAACCCTAAAAAGATTTTATGATTTTTTTTTGAGGTCAACGTGTGTGTTTTATTTTTGTTTTATCGTGTTATAAGATATCGATACCCTTCACGTCTGTGAATGTTTACACAAAAAAACTGATATTTTCAAACAGATTTTTCAAGTGACTACTTGTTAGTTTACAATACCTACATGCGATGGATGACCCCCAAAAAAAAAACATCACATTAATTTCTTTTTCATCATGTCTACGGAGTTTCGCTAGATAGTTTTATTTGACCATGTAAAAGCATTCTGTCTTGCTTAACTTTTGGGACATCCCTACAATATTGATTCACTTAATACACTGCACGATACAAAAAGTTCATGGTTAAATACGTTTGCCAACAGCTGGTTGTGGAATTATAATCAAATCTTCAATAAGTAAATGCTTTCAAATTAGCTTTTGTTATTGGCTGAACAAAATACCAATAATCCTAATTCTTATAATATGTGCGAAATTGAGGTTCTTTGTTTGTTACGGTTTCACGCTAAACCGGCTGAACGGATTTGGATGATTACGATGAACATAATTTTATTAGGCACACAGATAGTTTACAACCTGAAGGCCGCTCAAAATCTAGTTGAAATCTTATCTCAGCGACAATCAATGTCAAAAACATTACACTCCTTTTTGGGCAGTCATGTAAAAATGTTATAAAAATGGATGAAAATTAGAGCTATTTTTGACAGATTGACACTGAGATTAGAATGCGATTTTTTTCAATTAAGACAGGGTACTATTTATTCCGGTAATAAGTTCCCGTGGGATAATTTCAGACCTCCACGCGGGTGAAGCCGCGGGTTAGTGAATCATAATTATTGAATTTCAAGGTAACTCCGTAACCCCGTGACTAGGCACGTTTCGTGAAGATAACAGACAGAGTCTCCTTAGTAGACATATTGCTAGAACGTATAACAGCATCTGTCGACAAAAAACATTTGAATAAAGTCCAGCTGTCGACACATGTATGTAAACATAAACAAGAACAGGTGTAAAAGAGATAGTCGCGCGTCGCGTAGTATTTCAGCTGGAGGGGGGTTGGGGGGTAGTGGGGGGCTTTCCACGCGTAGTAATTCTATAATGACATTATATAAAAATTACGTAAAGGCCACCCGTAAGCACGTGTTTAGAAGCGTGCTCGCGATAGGTTTCACGTTTCAATGAACTATTCAATTGGAATACCGTTCTCTTTGAGTAGGGCTGTGCTCAGACCAAATGAGAACCCAGACATAGCGCTGTCAACTGTGGTGTGATTTTTTGACATACGTCATATAACGAGACTTAGTGCCGTTTTTTGGTGAAAAACGGCACCTTCTTTGAAAAAATCATAAATAAATAGTTACATCACCGCGTGCAAGGATATAACGGTTACTCTCTCCGTTGTTATATTTATGCATATTCTTAAATTGGCTATTAGAAGCCATTTTAAGAAAAAAACGATATTTTAAAATATAAGCTCCTTTTTCTTCGAGAGCCTTTTTCGATCCACAGAGTGGCGTGAGACCGGTTTCGTAAACATGTGTGCACTTACTTTTTTTAGTGAGGGAGGTGTAGTTTTATTGTAAATGTGTGCGTGAGAGCGTGTATGCACAAAGCGGAAGTGTAGTTTTAGCTTGGCATGCTTCACTGTATTGTTCGCAGCGCCATGTCTTGGTTTTTTATTTGGTCTGAGTGGGGCTGCGTTATATGAACATTTTTGGTATTTATTGAAGTGGCTGAACTGTATCTAGGTCCTAGTATGTGAGTTGTATCGTTGAAATTATCACGTTTCTTTGCTAATATTGAATCTGTTTTAATCTGCGCATGAGTTGCTTCTGTTCATGTATCCAATTTTAATTTTTTAAGTGTTTTGTCTTATTTCCAACGAATGGTGCTAACGACTGATAATAATACTGGACTGGACTGCTGACATCTGTGATGCCAATTTGTTAACACTTATGAGTGTTTTGATTTGATTATTCGAATATTTGAACCCGAAATTGAATACTTTTAATTCTAATTTAAAATCACCAAAGTTGCTTTAATTTGGTAACTGATATTTGGCTAAAGTGGTGAGATACAAAGCTGAAACCTTCTAAACACCTACAGATTAATGTGTCACTTATACCTTTAGATAGTGATGGCATTGTTTACACTTTCTTTAGATACTTTTAGAACAGACCATAGTTTGTTTCCTCAGCCATGAACTATAGTTTGACCGATACCTCTGTACCGCGCCTTAGGTATGTGCGCGGCGATACGGGGGAGCAGTGCAGCTTGCTCATTTGTCAAAGCTCACAGCATCCCGTCCCCCGCCTCGCCGCGTATTCCAAAGGAGCGGAACAGCGGTATCGTGGTATCGGTCAAACTATAACTACGAAGTTTCATAAATGTACACAAAGGTTTATTGCACCGTGTTTGGAAACAATTTTACCATCAGCATGGCATGCTTTACAAATTGCCTCAAAGTCAAGGTTATATTTTCTCAACATGCTTAAAACGAAACATGTACCATGCCAGCCCGGCAATTTAGTTTGAATTCGATTAAAATAACTAAGACATAACGGGTAATATAGAACGAATGCTATGAATCTTATTTCAATAGCTGTGTTTTATTTTTTAAGGGGGTGATTAAAAATATACCTGCATGAATTAAAGCTTATTTTTAAAGATGTTACGAAAAAGAGATGACTAATGAAAAAAAAAACAAATGGAGAAATTACACGCTTTTGAAGTTATTCTTCTATCCTTGCCACCCAAAACGACCATTGTACTGAATGGCGCGAAGTTACTATGGCGCTTCTGTCTTGTGACGTCACATGCTAGGAGTGCTGTCTCTGTCTGGCTTACAACATCGCATTTTTTTTTACTGTTACTTATTTTCTAGTTTTCGAGAGATCAAACAAAAAAATCCAGTCAATTACCCTGTTGCAGATAAACAAATGACGTACCTATAGGAATTCTGCCAATATCTACCGCCATATTGCCGAGACTAGCTGCCTGACCGTCGCGCGTCGTCGGCGGGACGCGGGGCACGGGCGGGGTAGTCCCCACCGCACACGGTACAAAGTCACGACACAATATCTTAAGACTAATTTAATGGAGGTAAAATGCAGTTTTCGTTTGGGGTTACTTAAGTTTTGAAAAGATGAAAAATTAAAATAATATTTTATTCAAGTAAATATTTTAAATAGATACTTTTATTTATTATTTATTACTTAGTATAACAAGTTTATCGTAAGTATTTATTAACATTCTAGGCCAATAATTTAGAATAGTTTCGACAATGTTCTCATACCTTAACCAACATTTATAAACAATTATTTAGCTTTGCTTTACAAATTGCTTTATAAACAAAATGGAACATTCGACCAGCTAGAATCACTACTTAAGTCACATGTCCTTTCCACGTTATAATATTGAATTAAATCAATCGATCCTGTATTGACATTTCAAATCAGCTTATTTTGCTAAGTAAAGACAAATTATTTTTTTCGTTTGTTTTTGTCAGTTATTGTTGCAGAATCCTCTCCTGCATCAACTACGATGTCAGTCTTTCTTTTCCTGATCTTTTTTTTAGCTGGTGGTCTTATCGCTCTTTCTGTGCCTTCATGAATATATTCCGAAAAAAGTCTTTTCACTGCGGATTCAGACACGCCAGTAGCTTCTGCCACTACCAGATTCACGTTCATGTCTTCGCCTGAAGAAAAAAAAAATAACTAAGTTTTCTAAATGAATGTAAGTGCTCCATTACAAAATTTGGACAAGATTTATTGAAAGCAATCTTGACCTAAGAATCTTTATCTATACATTATAATAAAATAGTAACAAAGATTTTTTTTCCGTTTGTTTGTTTGGATTTATTGTTTCGAATTGGCGCAAAACCACCTCAACGGATTTGGATGAAATTTGGCACACAGATCGTTTATAACTTGGATTAACACAGGATTATGTATGTCTCGTGAATATCGGAAAATATCCCACGGGAACGTACTACCGGGAATAAACGTAGGCAAAAGCTAGTTACTATAGTGCGCGCGGAACTACGGAGACGGAGAGGCGGGGGCGCTTGCTGTCATTACTCAGTGCGGCGCCGTACTTCGCGACGGCAACACGCGTTGAAAGTTCCGGCTAGTTTAGACAAAACGCACATGAGATTGCAATAGCGAGATGAGTCCGCCGATAAAAAGACAATCTAAGGAAATAATATTTAAAGTGCCTACGTTTTAAAAAAAATGGAAAGCCGATGTCAATAGCTTAGAATATAAAACTGATGAGAATATACATAAATTTGTAGCAGAAGCAACAGGGATATCAGAACGAAGTGTGTGTGGAGAGTGATTGCTGAAAGTAAAACTTCATTGCAAAATACAGGGGAAGCAAAATTTAGTTCTCCGCGGAGACCAAAACAAATAAAAAAGAAAATACAAGCTGATGATTTTGATTTAGGAGTGATAAGAAGAAAAATAAATCAGTTTTATACGGTAGAGAAAAAAAATCCAAGTCTTCGAAAACTAAATGCTATGTTAAAAGAGGATAATATTTTAGATTGCGGATTAACTTTTTTAAGAGAACTTTTGCACAAACTGGGATATTCATTTAAAAAATGTAAATCGAAGAGATTCCTTTTAATAGAGAGACCAAACATTGTTGAATGGCGAGTGAAATATTTGAGGGCCATAAGAAAATTCAGAGAAGACGAACGAAATATAAATAATAATAATATATATTTTGGACGAAACTTACGTTAACCAAAGTCACAATGTCCAAAAATATTGGCAATCTTCGTCGGAGCCTGAAATTTATACAGCTATAGGCAAAGGAAGGCGTTTAATAATAGTTCACGCTGGTAGCCGGAACGGGTTAGTTGACGATGGTTTGTTAATTTTAAAATCAGATTAAAAAACGGGGGATTATCATGGAGACATGAACTCTAGATATTTTTACAACTGGGTTGATCGAAAATTAATATCTAAACTTCCACCTAACTCAGTCATAGTTATGGATAATGCTGCCTATCATTGTGTGCAAGTTGAGAAGAAACCGACTATGTCCAGTTTGAAAATTAATATGTAGAACTGGTTGCAAAATCATAACGTGCCATTTTCTCCCACGATGATCAAAGCCGAACTCTTGAGGTTGATTAATACGACCCAATCAGAAAAAAAAATATATGATGATGAACTTCTGAAAGCTGCAGGTCATACTGTTCTAAGACTACCTCCATATCATCCAGACCTCAACCCGATCGAGCTTGTGTGGGCAAATATTAAAAATTGCCTGGCCAGAGATCACATTAATGCTACATTGAACGAGAAAATTACAATACTAACAAGGCTATTCTCCGAATTCTCTGCCGAACAATGGCAAAAATGCGATAACCACGTACAAAAAAAACGAACAAGAATACTGGAATCATGATATGAGATTTGATACTATGATGGACGAAATCATTATAAACTTACAAGATGATTCTGAATCAAGTTCAGAGAGTTCAGAATCAAGTGATTCAGAGGATATGTCAGAGTAATTTCATATACTTAATTTGTTTTATTTTGCTATTAATTACAATATAATTATATTGGTACAATATAAACTTCTGAAGTTCAATTGTTTTTTATTTATTCTTTTCATTAATTGAACAATTATTGTTCACGATATCTTGAGATTGGTCATCTGTTTAATCTCATGTGCGTTGAGAGCAGTAGGCAACCCGCCCCCTCACCCCTGTCGCCATCTAAGGCGCGGCCAACTAGTTCCGCGCGCACTATAGCTAGCTAGTTAAGTAGTAAAGTATAACGAAGAAATGAGTAAAAACGAAGTTGCTTGAAAATTAAACATAAGTAAGTACCTGTTTCTTTTGCTCGAATTAATCTAAACTTCCGAAAATATTTGTGTACATTGAGAATCATAAGTTTTGCTTGTGAATCCAAATGCTTTTTATATAGCGTCGGCTCAAGTGGATCTTTCGACAACGTATCTTCCTCCGGTGGAGTTTCTGGTACAAAATCTTCATCCATTATTTCAGTTTGTATAGGACATTCTTCTATGTTATCTTGTAATTTTCCAGTTTTTATCGGACATTCATCTATGAGATCATCTTGAAATGGTTCAGTTTTTATTTGACATTCTTCTATCGGATCATCTTGAAACGGTTCAGTTTTTATTTGACATTCTTCTTTGGGACTATCTTGCAACTTAGTTTTAAATGTGTAACATTCTAGCGGTTCCATTACGATAAAAAATACCGTATGTAGCAGTCTCGTAAACAATAAACACGCGTGGACTTTCCTTAGACACGTTCACCGCTCTAAACAGGCAGCGTCGGACTGATTAACGAATCACGTTCGTTTGCGTCCGCCTCCCGCCCGCACCCCGCGCTTCCTACCGGGGAAGCCACACGCTAAAGATTTTTTGTAGTAATCGTTGCTCACAAGAGCGTTATAAAGCAAGTCTGTCCTGTTACTAACCGCTCCCCGCTTTATCAATGGTCGATGGGTGGCGGGCCACGTGACATTACCCCTCTATTCTCACTGCCTCCATCACAAACAGGCGAGCATTATGCGAACGAGATAAAGTTTTAGTCTCGTTTTGGCAGAATGATATTTTTTAACTTTTAGGTACTTACTAAAAATGTCACTCAGTCAGTTAAAATGTCACCCGCTTAACGTGCTTTCCGAGGCACGGAGGGGTCTCCATATGTAATGAATAGAAATCCACGAACAGATCGCGGCAAGCGTAGCTTATCCTTCTATCTACCCATGCGGCTGTTATTATTTAGATTCGAGCCCTCTTGTAAGCAGTGGGGTGTTGGAACTTTTGCAAGCAGTCTAAGTATTGAAAAGTAACGAGTGCCTTAATTAAGGCGACGATAACCGACTTTTAATGATTTTATACTGAAGATCACGTCTAAACGAGTAGTGTTAATGATTTGGAAAACATATATGTAAAATTAAATTAGAGCATTTTCTTAATAACTTAATAATAGGAATATTTTAGATTATATTTATATTACATAGTGAAATTAATTTCTAAAGTTATGTCTGACGCGGAAAAAAAATTGAGAATCACGCAAAATCTATCAAGCGTGTTTTTCTGAAACGTTCACCATTTAAAGACAATTTAATGATGATCTTTTAGGTGTCGTGTTTTATTAAAATACATTTTGTTTTATTTATAATAAGTTAATAATGCGTCAAATTGGGGACAGCGCTCCTTGATGGTTGAGTCCTATTACTGGGTGGCCGTACGACGAGGCGTTGCGTGAGCTCAGTACAGAACACGCAAGCTAAACACTCAAGGTCAATAACTAATTACTGATTTTCCCAGATATGAGACCTAGCTAAATCGATTTTTCGCCTCCGTAACCCATATTGCAACTTTCATCGAAATGGTTAGAGCTGTTTTCGAGAACGTGATTCCAATATATACGAGTATATATACAAATATTGCTCATTTAATAGTATAGGACTTAGTAATTTTATTAGATATTTTTTCAACTGCCTGTTTCTTATACAAATAGAACACAAGTAAGGTTCTAGAAATGTCACAGATACGTAAATTGTATTTTTCCGGCATCATTCTCATGACTCAAATCCAAGTAAAAAACGTAGTTTATGTGTTAAATTACCTGTTTCACCCACAATATACTTGGTTAACATTTAATTGTACTAAAAATATGTTTTTCTTGGACAATCCATGGCCATCTAAAAATAGCGAGTGGATGTTTATCGTCTGTCACTATTTTTTTTTTTTACTAGCGATACAATTATGTATGTGTCTGTTGTTTTCCTCTGGTGGCCCGTATTTTAAGGGTGTTACATACTAAGCTCTAATTACATTTTCTTTTAATTTCAGGATAATTTGCCTGCCTGTCTGCATCACGCAAAACAAGAGAGAGACTTTCCAAAATCGAAATTTTTGAAAAAAATAAACCGCGTTCATATTTCACTGTTATTCAGTTAACAAATATTATACCTGTCTATTGTAATGTGCCATCTGCACTTGATACTAATGAAAACAAACAAGCATTTTCTTTTAATCCGTTGTGAAATAAACAGAGGCGTGTACAGGCTGTCAATATTTGCTGTCACGAAGTGTCTGTCAGAAACAAGGGGCATTAGCAATTAGTTTTTGTACAAGGAGTTAAGAAATGCTGCGAAAATGCAGGTTTCATGAGCGTAGCCTGTAAATGTTGGGTTTTATATAATTATTTATTTAGGAGACTGCGTTGTGGTTTCTATAATTTATATTTTTTTTAAGAATTATGCCCACAATATACCATTTTATAACTTAATTTATCCCTTGCGTGATACATGAACAAAGAAAATCGTGTGTCAAAGATATTAGCACAGTTTCAACCTTTCTACTTTCATAAATCGCTTTTTAATTGTTTGGAAACATGACATGTGACCTTCAACTTCACCTTTAAATAGAATTCGATAAAGAAGAAATTCTGACATGCGACCTTGCGTGACGAAATGCGAAGCTCAACTAAGCATTTTAACCTTTTGAAAATAGAACAGACAATTTAAAAATAAAATGAAAAGATAATTTACACGCATATTTTATGCACACACATGCATTTTATTGTTTATGCATGGGATGTACGAGACTTGGATAAGGTGTTAAAAATAGAACGACTTTGTTGCACGCACGCAGTTTTAATAATGTAGCGTGTTGAGTTTATACGTTAAAGAGGAAATTCTTTAGCATGGCGAAATGATTGTGGTTGAAACAAAGTGGATCAATGGGTATTATAGTTTTATTTATCGGTGCAGAGCAGAAACGCATAGCTTGGCGTTTAAGTTGGCATGTCTGAACCGCACCTTAATGTTTCTGGTCACGATCTTTGGCACCAAGGAATTTAATTAATGGCGGGGGAGAAAGACGAATATTATACCGACACCCTAGCTTGTGGATAGTCATTCTATATATTGTGTATGAAATATATAGAATGACTCCTGTATTACCCGAAGGATTATCACAGAGAGGTGTTACATAAACTCTCAATTTGCCAGTGAGTGCCCGAAAAAAGCATCCGGTGAGCTCTAGGCCTTTCCATACTTCCTTACGATTGTTAGTATCAAGTATTGCAGGTTTGCGCCAGTTCTCTTTCGCCAAGAAGAGCGGGGTGAGGCCTTAGCCCACTACAGCCATATCTTGGCGCTGCTACCCCACGTCAGTTTAAAGGAAATATTCCCTGAAACTGCAAATTTTAGTGACTATAAATACTAGCTTTATTGATACGATAAAATAACTAATTCCAATTTTAATATAATAAAAAGAAAGTATGTCAACAGCAATCTTTACAAATTAACATCGTATGGTAAGTGGTAATTGTTAACGTTTCAGAAGTACATAAAGTAAGCACTTTATGAACCGCTACGCACAAGTATTTTACAAGTGATGCCAATTGTTCTGAGTTGGGCAACTTGCCAAAATTATAAGACAGAAATGCCAGTCTTGTTTTCCACGCTGTTTTGAGAATGTTGTTGTTTTTCTTTATAGCAGTCGTTTCCTATTGTGATAATTTTGTCTTAAAATGTTTTGTCCAATTTTGGCTCTCTTTTGGCTATTTCTTTTCGAAAAGGCTCTAGGTTTTTGATCCTGTTTAATTACAAGTACCTGGCCGACCGAGCTCTGCTCGGGTGAAAATAGAGAATGCTCATTTAATAGTGATATAGTTCATACTAATTCCATGCTGCCATGCTCCTACCTAAAAAAAAGAAGAAAATATATGATATTAAATATCCCTAGGACAAGGACTTTGCTTGCCAGCATGAAATTTAGTAAACGATCTGCTGCGCTATATAATAAAATCAATAAATACATCTACATTTATCCCAAAAACTACTATCACAGTAAAAAAATAATAATAGAATGGGTACAAACGCTTACCTACAATGATGCCGAAACACTTTTGAAACCTTGACACATATATACCCTCACACTCATGTACGAGAGTACATGAGTACATGAGAGGACTGAGAAGTCACACCTTACAGGCTACACTTTCACTCACGGTTACTCACACACATACTTACACCCACTCATACACACATTTGATTTAATTAAATTCAATGTTAATTTATATAATTTTAGCAACTTATACGTATACGTTTTGCTTGTTATGTAACACGTCTTGCTATGGAAGAGCGGACTCTCATAATACAGGCACTATAAGGCCTAAAAGGAGGATTCAATCAAATAATTTTGTTGATACCAATACTTGTTTTACCAATAAACTATTTTATTATTATGATAGTAGGTACTTACTAATTCCATGCTGCCATGTCATTATTCTAAGGTAGCCATCGTGTTCTAAACTTTGGGCGACCGGGCTCTGCTCGGGTGAAAATAAGTAGAAAACCAATTTTCCCAGATTCAATACAATACAACCTAGCTAGATCGATTTTCCGTCTCCGTAAACTTATATTGCATCTTTCATTGAAATTGTTAGAGCCGTTTTTGAGAACGTGATTGCAAATATATATACAGGGTGGCAGGGACATCGACGCGAAAACTGATACCATTGATTCAGTACAACCCCTTTTTTTTCTTTTTTTTCAGGATGGGAAATCATCAAATGACTTCTCCCGCTCTGGGCAGAGCGAGAGGGTGTGTCAGACTTTTACTGACTAAAACCCACCCGTGTTCCTTCCGTTGCCTGTGTGCCGGGGCCGCGTTATCCCTTTCGGACAAACCCGCAACCCCAGCAGGCATTGGTCTTTCGACCCCGACATCTCTTTGAGGCGCGCGTGGAACACAACACGCCGTCGACACGGGCCTGGTCCTTATCGGACGGCGAGCTGCCCATTGCTCACCGTCCGCAAGCCCGCGCCTACGGTGGCCGGAAGTCGGCTCTCGACTCCCGACGCCCGGGGCGTCTCCTGCGGCGACTAGGGCCGCGAGGGCGTGCAGCTTGCATCTCCCTCGCGCGCTCCGCCTCCTCCTTCGCGAACATAACTGCTTCGCAGAAGGAGGTGACGGCCTCCCATGCACTCTCGCTCCGAACCATGGCCTGAACCAGGGCCGGACGCGAGAGATCGCCGCCGCCGATCGCCTCCGTGAGGACACGGCGGTGCTCCGCCCAAGCCGGGCAGACCTCCACCGTATGCTCCACCGTGTCCTCCGGGCGATCCACACAGTGGTGACACCCGGGCGTTTCCTCCCGGCTTACGCGGAACAGGAACCTCCCGAAACAACCGTGTCCGGTGAGGACCTGCGTCAGGCGGAAGGTGAGGACGCCATGGCGCCTCTGAAGCCACTCCTCAAAGAGGGGACTTATCGCCGCAATTGTGGCGTGCCCAGCGCTGGGTTGCGACAATCGCACACTCCATGCCGCCATGAGATCCCGCCGGAGCTCTGTCCGCTGTGTCGTGATTTCTCGCGGCAGCGGAATTCAGTACAACCCTGCGTTGAAATTTTTCGTCGGTTTTAAAAAAATAAAAACAGCTGCTCCATACATTTAGACTTTACTTATTTTTCTATGAAACAGCTGATTTTACTTTTAATAACCGACGAAAAATTTTAACGCAGGGTGGTTCAGAATCATGCATTGAATCCATGGTATCAGTAGGATTATCCGATTACTGCAGTAGTTTCTGCCTACATCCATGGGAAGATGGCGTTTGTATGTATGTATGTAGCTAATTGTTATTTTATAATGACGTAATCTTTTATTCAGCTTTTTGAAATCAAGGGAGTAATGCGGTGCTCTTCGCATTCCGAATCATATCTCCCAAACCCGGATTAAGGGGGGGGGGGACAAACCGGACCCCGGGCGCCCATTTCTGGGGGCGACAAATTCAAGCGTAGCAGACAAGTGTAACACCCAGCACACCGCAACTTTGCAATAAATGAGACGCACAGCACGTATAATCTTTCTATTTCTTTATTTTTTTACAACAGTTTCGGTGCCCCTGTTGGATTGGCGCATTATCGATCGATAAAACTTGATTAATATGTTGCTGCAAACATTTTAATTTCGAGAAAATTTGTCTTTCGCGGGCTACCTTAGTGCATGGCTAAGCGGGGGGCGACAGACGGTTGCTTTGCCCCGCCTCAAAAAATGTTTTGGTCCGGGACTGATATCTCCTTTCTATAGGATTCCATGGAACTCGAACGCTCAGGCAGAAATAGTCAACTTGCCCGGAACCATAATAAAATCTAATGAAATGATTTTCATTCAGGGGTACCACTAAATTGTTTTGTTTCATTATTAAAACTCTCCAACAATAACATCAAACAATTAGGCCAAGTAAATATTACCCGAATCGTGCCAAATCCTTAGCCATAAAGTATTTATTATCCAAACACTTGTCCTTGACACAGACTGAAGAACTGTGTTAGGAGCGTTGAACTTATAAGAGTATTTGTGAACATGACCTATTTGAACTGTGGTAGTTGAGAATGGCGAATTTACGAGATTTATTTCTCTGATTTACGATAAGTTTTAATATTTTCTGGAAGTACTTGACTTCTGTTTTTATAAGACTTTTAATAAAATAAATATGGGGCAGCCTATTCAAATAATTTAGGTTAACTTAGATTTATAACCATCGCACCATTCACATCAATAGCTGTGAGAAATAACCACAGTAAAGCTTGTCACGACAACATTTTTGATGGTGAAGATGGATGGCTCGTCGGAAGTTTTCCAAAGTTCGTTTCCGGCTGGCGATGCTTCCAAGTTTTCAGTCCCAGTTTCTAAGTACCTTTAATATTTCCTGCTTTTTTGTTTACTTTGCATAAAACGATACATACATAAACTTATATACGTAAGTTGCGCAGTCATACTTGTCATACATCAATTCATAATTAATCACGAAATTGTCTGCACGAAATAAATCAAAACTGTCTAAGAATATTATTTATTCTTTGTATTTATATATTTTTACAGGACGCCAAGCTCTCAGTATTTCCTGACATTACGCGATGGCGCTGCTAGCAACGGGTCAACAATCAAATTCAGTACATTTCAAATTAGTTCCCATTTCCGCCATCCTTCAACATATACTAGGCGCTCTATATGTTATTATTACTCATGACGTGTTTCACGTTTTTCTCCTTTGGTATATGAGTAAGCATTTCAAGTTCATTCAACTCTTGTGAGGCGACAGAAAGCTTCATACTTATTTGTGAATGTACGCTTTCGTATTTCGTATGAACGTAACTGATCTGCTGGTTGGTACTTTTACTTGGGACATTGTAGAGCCATACCCACTACCGATATATGAACTTCAAAGAGCTTATGTAGTGTCTTTGACTGGACGAAAACCATCATTATAATTTAACATACATACGTTCAAAACAGCATACTAAGCAAGCGTTTTTTTAATTATCTTGCGACGATAAGCTGCATATTACACTTCGACGAATAATTAGGCAATATTATTGGTATCTACGTGTTATAAATGAACTGTACTTTTATCACTACAAAATGTGCAGAAGTACCGTACATTTATTTTTATTTATTCATATCAACAAGTCAAACGTCATTTATTCAAACTGAGAATCAACACTTTTTGAACGTCAAAATTACACAAGACAGGCCCCCAAAATTCCCGCCCTTCACCACTTCCTAGTGCTTTAGCTGGGGAAAAGAAGTGACGAAACAAACTCCCCATCAGTAATTCAGCACAGCTGTCTTTCTGTTAGAATATTGATTGACTGATTGATTTCAGGATGGTTAAAACACAACCCGACATTGAAGAAAACAAAGTAAATAAAAAGGTATAATAACCATATCCAAGAAATACAGAGCTTGAAGTTTTCCTAATCTCAATTATGCTTGTGAAATTGCAACTATTCGAAGATGCTGACGTGATCTGAAGGCTATAACGTCTCTAAGTACTGAATGACCAAACCAAGTAGCCCGGTTTTTAGTGTCTATCATAGACTTGAAACTGACCAACCAGACATTCAGGGGTTTAAATCTGGACCAATTTACATAAACAACATCACGCATATGTTCCCCGAAGAGTTGGCCAGACGTGTGTAGTAGCTACATCCACATTTCGCCACGTGTAAGTCCCAGTGAAATGGGGGCGAGCCTATTGCCATCTACCCGGCATAAATGCAGACTCCGGGCTGCTTCCGGGAAATTCATTACATAACACCCTACTTTACACGACATGGGCTGGCAGTTCCGCTTACAACTACCAGATCAATGAGGCATTGGAGTTTGACATGGACGTATGGTATTATTATTTTTCAGTGCACCTTCTGTTATTTTATTTTTAGCTACTATTGCAAACCAGACAGAATAGGAAATGCATAAAATAACTATGTTATCGCGAGCTCCTACATTATGTTACAAATGCGACTGCCTTCCGTTCGGCTGATACAGCAGACTGATTGGCTTTGTTTGTTATGACTGGCTATTTGTTGCAGAAACTATTTATATTGAGTGAGAGAATAAATTCATAAAAGTAGTGGCGATACTAAAGATGAAATAATTTCTATACCCTGAGCGGTGCCGTAAGACACGCTGTCACCAAGGAGACTAAAAAAGGCTTTGAATGATGAATTGATTAAAAATGTACAAAGACTGCAATTAGTGAAGAATCTCGCAAATTACGTACTGTAGAACAGGGCAAAAACACGACATAAGGAATCGGACGATCGTAATAGTGACAGAGAAGATTTGAAATGAGGCATCAATTAGAAGATAAGGCCAAACTATTCATCACTTCAAAGGTTAAGCAAATTATAGTGTTCCTAAAGATTAACTGCACACGGAAATCATGCAGCAAGGACAGAAACTTAACAATACCTCATTAGGTAAACAAGTTTATAAAGCTGACATCAAATTTACAATCACAATAAAAAAAGCAAACAACTTCAAATCTCTTGATATTTCATCTCTAAAATAATGTCCTCGCAACTTCCGTAATTTCTGTTAGTGCATCATAAACAACTCAAGATAAGGTGCTGCATGCACCTTATCTAGGTGCCTACCTACCATTTTTTAACACAATTTTACAAAAATCTAAATATGGTAAATTTATTAAAATTAATTCTTGTTAGAAGTTTTATACCTATACTAGCTATTGCCCGCGACTTTGTCTGCGATCCAAGATGAAAAGTAGCCTATGTCCTTCTCCAGGTCAAGGTTCAGCCGTTTGAGCGTGAAAGTGGTAACGAACAAACAAACTCACTTTTGCATTTATAATATTAGTTAGGATTTACTCTTTTCGCCTATCGCTGTAGAATCCAAAAGTTCATCTTTCGGATGACAACTAAAGGTGCTTACATGTGTATGCACCTATGCTCGATACATCAGCCAAGCACGTCTCGTGGTTATTTATGATACTTATTTGTGTCTTAAAAGGACGTCACTGAGCCACTGTTTATTATAATAAACACGGTCCCAAATAAAAATAAAACTGCATCTTAATTTCGTTCTGACCTTAGTTCCGCAATAACAGCTAGTGCATCATACATGTTACAACTAAGGTGCATGTGTATAAGTGTCCGCACTTTATGAGCAAACCACATCAAAGCATTACATATTACATTCTTTTAACTAAAACAAACACTGTTTCAAAATAAAACAGTATCTTAATTTCGCTCCGTTGCGTCGCCACTTCTACAAATACACGGTACTACTAAGGTGCATGTGTGTAAGTGTCGGCACTTTCTTAGCAAACCACTTCAAAGCATTACATAGTACATTCTCTTAACTAAAACAAACACTGTACAAAAAATAAAACTGCATCTTATTTCGCTCCGTCCTCAATTCCGCAATAAATGCTAGTGCAAAATACACGGTACTACTAAGGTGCATGTGTATAAGTGTCGGCACTTTCTTAGCGAACCACTTCAAAGCATTACTTTGATTAAAACAAACATTGTTCCAAAAATAAAACTGCATCTTAATTTCGCTCTGTCTCAACTTCCGCAATAACAACAAAACATATATGTATCATACACGGTACTGCTAAGGTGCATGTGTATAAGTGTCGGCACTTTCTTAGCGAACCACTTCAAAGCATTACTTTGATTAAAACAAACATTGTTCCAAAAATAAAACTGCATCTTAATTTCGCTCTGTCTCCACTTCCGCAATAACAACAAAACATATATGTATCATACACGGTACTGCTAAGGTGCATGTGTATAATCTACGTGCTTCCTTAGTTTCCGCGTCAGGGCATTGTTGCACACTATACGTGCTAAGAGGTGTGTTGACAAATTGTGCAAAATTGTTCCGTGTCGGGGAAATGATAGCGTTTCACGGTCGACTGTTCGTTAGTGGAGTTAGCATGGCTTAATTTGTTTGATGCTAATTAAAGAAATAATGTTTTGTTTTTGTTTCAGCAGAACATCATGTGTTGCCTGAGCTCAGTAAGTGGCCATTTTAACCGCGACATTACATACATTCCTCAGATCGTAAAATGCGCAGGTGTAAAGGAACTTGAGCACTCAAGAAAAGCGAAACATAGTCCGGAAAGTCTGGTGACTATAATAAAGATTGAGTCATCTCACAAAGTGTCCGAAATAATTAATATGATCACACTACTAATTAATATACAAGGAGGATCTAGTTTTATTTTAAATAGTTTTGACCGGACAGTGTTTCTTCTGCATCAGACCGAATGGATGAATTCATGATCTCTTTATTTGTAGAATATAGTTTATTGTATGGGGGCGGCAACTACTCTCACCGAATAGATGACGATTATATCATAGAAGAAAAAACACACAGAAGTGAAGACGATCGCAAAGAATTAAAAATATACGCAAATGAAGAAAGTAGTCTAAAATACAATAGACGACGTATGTTTAGTAACCTAATCCGTTTAACTGTTCTTAAAGAGTCATAAAGAACCCTGTAAGAAATCGACACGTGTTTCACCTCTCAACGAGGCATCCTCAGGATGACGATTGACTTATTGCGACCCCAGGCCCGACGTGTTTGGGCACCCCACAATTGCGGCGATAAGTCCCCTCTTTGAGGAGTGGCCTGACGCAGGTCCTCACCGGACACGGTAGTTTCGGGAGGTTCCTGTTCCGCGTAAGGCGGGAGGAAACGCCCGGGTGTCACCACTGTGTGGATCGCCCGGAGGACACGGTGGAGCATACGGTGGAGGTCTGCCCGGCTTGGGCGGAGCACCGCCGTGTCCTTACGGAGGCGATCGGCGGCGGCGATCTCTCGCGTCCGGCCCTGGTTCAGGCCATGGTTCGGAGCGAGAGTGCATGGGAGGCCGTCACCTCCTTCTGCGAAGCAGTTATGTTCCCGAAGAAGGAGGCGGAGCGCGCGAGGGAGATGCAAGCTGCACGCCCTCGCGGCCCTAGTCGCCGCAGGAGACGCGGGTCCCGGGTCCCGGGCGTCGGGAGTCGAGAGCCGACTTCCGGCCACCGTAGGCGCGGGCTTGCGGACGGTGAGCAATGGGCAGCTCGCCGTCCGATAAGGACCAGGCCCGTGTCGACGGCGCGTTGTGTTCCACGCGCGCCTCAAAGAGATGTCAGCACCAACCGACGGGGTCGAAAGACCAATGCCTGCTGGGGTTGCGGGTTTTTCCGAAAGGGATATCGCGGCCCCGGCACACGGGCAACGGAAGGAACACGGGTGGGTTTTAGTCAGTAAAACTCTGACACACCCTCTCGCTCTGCCCAGAGCGGGAGAAGTCATTTGATGACTTCCCATTCTGAAAAAAAAAAAGGCCCGACGTGTTGACACGTCAAGCGTCGAGAGCAGTGTGAGCCACTTCGTTTTTTTTTAGACTAGGGCATCTCGCAGTTGACCACTAAGGTCCTGGCTGCTTAACCGGGCCTTCTTGAGGCTGCCTTTAGCTTCTACACTCAAAGCCTCCAGCCAGGGACCGACAACCCCCACTTATATAGGATTCCTGCTCGGATAATGATCCTAGCCGAGGTGGGCTCCAATAAGTCAATCGTCATCCTTAGGATGCCTCGTTGAGAGGTGAAACACGTGTCGATTTCTTACACGGTTCTTATGACTCTTTAAGAACAGTTAAGCAGATTAGGTTACTAAATATACGTCATCTATTGTATTTTATAATGGATTTCCCGCAGTCCCGCCTGAGTCAATTAACTAAAGTAGTCTAAGTCAAAGTGAAGCTATTTAACGGAAGACAGCTTGTCAAGCCTGACTATCATGTCAACTGAAATAATTATATCCTCTCGAACTATTTAAATTACCGTATTTATATCTACGCGCAACTTTGGCGCAAAGCCAGTTACAGCTACTGGTAGGGTTGTTACTGTTAAGAACAGTATTATCTCTACTGTTTTTCACTCTAAAATACTGTTTACTGTTCAACAAAAATAAAGTAGGTATATTATGAATATACTGCTTTCACTGTTATACCGAAGCTATACCTAAATAAAAAGGAAGTCGGTGGCAAAAAACTAAAATAAAAAACCAAAGACACCGAATTCCGAAATTAAAGTTCCCTATTTTTATATATTAGTGTTTTTTTTTAGAAGTTGGTTGTTTTTTTTTTGTAAAGAAGATTTTTTTCTGAGATATTGTTTATTTTTCCGAAATACTGTCTATTGTCCCACTTTGAACATAAATACTTTATTTCTTGTACAAAAAGTTGGGAACCCTAGCAACGGGACAATTTTAAAACTGCACTTCGTTTATATACAGACGGACTTGCTGTTGTGAATTTGGGTAAATAAATCTTTTGGCAGCACTATCGGAAGAAATGCTTAGTGCGTTGTTTTCTTCAAGAATAATAAATATAAGAATGCAATCAGTTTGATTAATTGAATTGGCCAATTCAATTCTTTGTTCTTTGTAATATTTGATTTTTAAATGGCATATATGGTCCAATTGTAAGACAACTTAGGTGACGCTTTTAAAGTCATAGTCAAGTAGTAGTCAACTTGTGTTATCATTTATGTTGACTTCAAAAGCAACATCTAATTTGAATCAACCATCAAAGCTGAGAGTCTACTAGTTGTAGCTTTACTTCAAGTGGGTAGGTAGGTAACATTAATAACAGGGTCTACTTACGTCAGATGAGGATTAGTGTCGACGTCAAGAAGAAAGTTTCTATATAAAACCTAGAGTTTAACGAAGTGGTCTGAGCTTTATAGACAAGTCTATAGATACTCATGTATGCTGTTGAAAGTATTTTTCTTACTGAAGTCTCGCTCATCCATGAAATCTTTAATATTACGAGAATATGTACATACTTTACGATCTACAATTATTTGTAGTTTATGTTACCAAACACTTGGGAGTAAATAGTAAAAATATAAACACTATAAAGCTCTAGTAAGAGTAACTGGCAGATCGCCACAAGGCGCCTCGCCCGGCTAGTCGCTAAAACAATATCAAAACTTATGTTTTGTCGCACCTGCCAAAGAACAATGTTCTCGTAATAGTAGTAGCTGAGCGTGAGGGTTCGATTCCCAAGTCGAGCAAAGTGTTAATGGGTTTTTCTATCAGGAATTTCTCAGTAGCAGCCCGGAGTCTGGATTGCCCGGTTGATGGCAATAGGCTCGTCCACGATTACATGGGACTTAAACATAACTGGCTAAATGTGGGTGTACTATAGGTACACCTCTGCCAAACCCTTCGCGGATTACGGGCGTGATGTTATGTTATGTATATCAACTGTTATTCGAATGCATGTTTACAAATAAATATATCTTTATCTTTATCATGCGATTAAAAGAACTACAATCAGTTTATTTTTCGTCTGCCGATCAATGGTAACGCATTGATCGGCAGACAATGACACTTGATTAATATTGTTTACATGATCATTCATAATAACAGTAATATTAATTAGGTGAGTAAAGTATGATTCAATGTGTTATTAAACTTTTGAAGACGAAGTTTCGTGAAAATATATAGTGTTGACATTAAAACGAAATTGCAGTACTTTTTACTTTTACGACTACGAATATCGATTGTACTATTCGCCGAATACGAATACCTGATTCTATTATAGCTGCACGTAATAATTAGTCAAAGAAGTTGAAAGGAAATTAAAAACGCTAAGCAATACAAATATTTTCATGTACCTAATCATTAAAATTAACTATAGGTAAATTCTTATCTAAAAAAAAAATATTTGCAGGTTTTTTGGCGAAAAATTATTACTTTTTTCTGTCTGTACGATTTCTGTTGTTGAATATAGCCTTTCTGAGGCCACTGTGGAAGGTTTTATTGAGAAGTATTTTCGAGCAAACTTTTTTAATGCCTCTTTATATAAATTTTCTCACGTTTTCGGGACGACATTATTTAACAAAAACCACTAGGCTCAACTTTTTGTATCAAGTCAAACGCAATGAACACAGAAAATTTCTTTCGTAACTGATCTTTTTAGCTAAATACGTGCGCCCATTTCTACCAACATAGCTACAAACAAAAACTAAAATTATCAGATCTTTGAATAAAACATCCTCTTCTAAGTACATCTAGAACAACAACAAGTACCTTTTATCTATTTTTGTCCTTACACAACTAGTTTTGCTATTTTAAAGTCGCACTGACTAGTACCTTACAAGGAGACTAGAAACCAGAATGCAGCCGATGACTGCATAGGTACCCACGAGCTATAAATGGAGACTTGTCTATGTGCACAACCACAGCATAGTACAGAAGATCAGTTTCATACAATGAGCGTAAACGGGCGCATGCGCACATAGATGCGTACATATCAGCGATCAGGAGGTCTACTCTCTAAGTCCATCAACGAAGATACGGGCTCGTTTGAAAGTAGTTGATCCGCCACAACAAATTTTTCAGACGGCGAAAACACATCGGGCGTAGCGAAAACTGCCAAGTCTGTCGAATCGTGCTGTCATTCATTCTTAGTTTGGAAACCGAACTAATCTTATGTCCGGATACGGTATACGTTTTATGTTATTTATACGGTTTTATATTTTTAGTGATACGGAGTAGGAAACGCCCATAACTTCGCCCGGAACTACGGACTTCGTGGTTGTAAGGTAGGTTGTAACCCCCTTAGCCGAATGTTAGTCGTGAGTACGCTTGCACTCGCTGTATGTGAAGCGTGTCTATGTGTTCGTGCGTGTATGAAGCCGACCTTCTGTAACCGTACTATTCTGAATAATGAAATTCATGTACTACATATAGCATAGATGACACTGTCTATGAGAATGAACGTTTAATTGAATGAGGTGGAATAAATTTAAGAATTTGGGACGACGACGCGTGTCTGCATTAATGGAAGAGTTTATAAAAATTTGGAGACAGTGATTGCATATTTTAAATTAGATACAACAGACGTGTTTAGTTCTCATAAGATCCAAGTCATTTCATCAGTTTTACATCAACATTTATTCTATTTAGCGATGTATACCAAAACACTTACTAAGTTAAGATATACAAACTTGCGAATTATCTACAATTTACAATGAACGAAACATTGAAAATTGCAGAGCATAGTTTAATTTTAAATGTTTCTACTGAATAATTAATTATCTTTGTTGAAATAGTGTTTGCTTGTAAACAAGCTTATCTGAGATTTGATTTTGAATTTATAAATCTAAAAGGGTCTACTTAGAGCGGATATTTAAGTTTTAAATCCATTATGCAGAGCAGAATTGGTTTCAGTAAGTTTCTGAGAACTCATAAAGCCCGTACTCGGTCGAGACTTGTTAATCCTACTAATAAAGATAAGGATAATTCCTTCGTACCAACTGAATCGTTCCATCCCTTCAGTGGATTAACAGCTTGGATATCGATGTCTGTAAGTCCCTCAACATTCAAAGCAAGTACTCAGACACCTACAGACAATGGAGCGGATTTGAATGTAATCAAAGCTGCCTTTTAATTAGTTCGTGTAGTGTAATCACACCAGACTATTGGATCGTCTGGCAAGTTGAACAATGAAACCAAATGTAAATTGTGATTGAAATGTATTTGAATTAAGTTTTCATCCGATAGTAGATTACTAGTAGGATATTTATTTGCTTTACCTAGTTCTACATGATGGTGGGGTTAGCTTACTGCGTTTTCTCTCCCAACCGTCCTGATTTTCACTTTACCTAAATTAAGATTAACGACCGGTTTTTGAATCGAGAATTTCAAGTTGATAACTTGTCAAACTAAGTTTTAGTATTACTTATGCCTGGGATATACAAAGCTAGGATAGCAAGCTAGTAACTCAGGCTTTGTGCAGAACTTGCTTAATTTCTGGCCTAGTAAGCTAGCGTCCCAAGCTAGGATAGTTAAATAGGATGGGGTTCCATTTTTGCAGCTAGTAGCGCCCCAGCCACGGATTTTACTATCCTGGCTCGTGTACTAGCTTTGTGTGGCCGGCGAAAATAGGATCATTTTACTCTACGGACTAAGTCATCACAGTGCTTTTAGCTTAAAATTTATTAGCATCGTGTAAACATCACTAGCTTGTGCCAAGCCATGACAGTAAGCCAGGTTATAGCTTCCTATCCTAGTTTTGAAAGACTAACCGCATGCATCTCTGGCATTTGGGTGATTTCTTCAATGTAGCCCGCGAAATCCAACATTTCATACGTTTTAGGCAAATACCATTTTTTTTAATTTCGCGGGCTACTTTGAAGGAACCACCTTAAATAAGAGTTTTACAAGTTCTCAATTCAGAAACCGGGAATGTGCACATAAAGTAGAATATACCAGAAACTCCTTTCCCTGCTTTTAACAAACGAAAGTTGTTATAATTTCCATCGCATTACCAAAATAATCCATTACATCATACCTATGTATGTATGTCTCAATTCAACATCTTTGAGTGTAGAAAGTAAACGGCTTAGGAAACAGTGGTCACGATTTGAAGTAAACATGGCTTAGGGTCGTGAGCTAATATAGACATTTTAATCTCTATAGGATAACGATGTACGTACCATCGAAGAATTTCATATCTAAGCAATTTGAAAACAAAATCCCGTGAACGCGATGACCACATCTGTTACCAACCCGGTTCTATGGCGGCCGAGCACTGCAAGCAGAAATAGTCCTTACGGTGCATAGATATGAACTTCTTTGATGGTACGTGGAAGGAATTGTCAATACATATTTGGAAGGAATTGTCAGTAGGAACGAATGGAGACGTTACAGGTTATTAGGGAAATTAATTAACCAAAGAGACGCACAAATGAACAACAACAAGGTAGTCGCTGACCGTTTTTAAACAGCACCACATTTTCAACACACCTTCTAACATGATCCAAAGGATTTTGATTAAAATTTCTAATCAATAGCTTCATTTGTTTGAAAATCTGCCCGACAGCGTAAATAAGGCAATAAATGTTGTTGAATTGTCAAAATTAAAGGTATGGTAATTGCAATTGTAAGTGTGTTACGCAATTACCCCGCAGGTATACACTTAGCATGTCAAAAAAGGAAGGAGTGGGCTGCTGGTGGTGGTGTTGGCTGGCTCAGCAGTGGGTGCTACGAAGCTGCCAATGAAGACGATGATGATGATGAAGAGTGATTCAAAATGAGGTAAAAAGTATTTTTTGAGAAAGAGCGTACTATCTAACCGTTAGATAGTACGCTCTTTCTCAAAAAATCCTTTTTACCACATTCCTTTAGGAATATTTCTGTAAATATTCTTAAAGAAAAGCCCAGTCTTCCCAAATATAGATAATTTTTCACTGCTATCGCTCGCAGCTAAAAAAGGATTCTACGATGACGTCACACAATCTGATCCGGTGCAAGTAATAGTGTCTTGGCAGATGTCTAAAGTAAAACCGTTGGACTATATGAGTCATGTCTCTTGTCATGCAATACTTATCTTTCATTCTCTTTACGTCGAAAAGTAGGAATAGTACCTGAAACAAGTGAATAAATATTGTTAGTTAATAGTTGTGTTTATCAATAAATATTATAGTAAAGATGGTCTTTGACAATTCAGCAGAGGTCCACTCTCGAGGTTTGCCAGAGGCCCATGGAACGGAGTATTCTGGGTATTAAACTTGTGGACCGGGTTAAGAATACAACAATCCGTTCCATCACTAAAATAACTGATGTCACTCCGAAAGCTGCCACGCTTAAATGGTATTGGGCTGGACACATCTGCCGTATGTCAGACGATCAATGGGCCAAACTTACGACCCAGTGGGTCCCGCATGGCAAACAACATGGTGGCAAGCCCAGACGGAGATGACGGGATGAGATGGACTGCTTTAAAGATTGGTCCTTGGCAGCTCTGGAAGCTGTCTTCAAAGAGAGATGAAAGAGACTAGGAGAGGCCTTTGCCCAGCAGTGGGAGAGTAATGGCTAATAAAAGATTAAGAAACTGGTTTGTGTCAAAGATAAGTGCAGTGTTATTTAAAGAGATGAATCTATTTAGCAGTCATATGTTTAGTGAATCATATAATTATATCAAAAAAAGTCTACATTTCATGATGTGCGTTACATCAAATTCTGCGTTTTCCTATTCAGTATTTGTATCATTTATTTTGATAGCTATAGTGGGTTTTAAGAATAATACGTGGAAAACGCCCATACAGGAAACTGACTTGATGACTAATAGGTATGTTTAAAGTGTTAAAATTTTCCGACCATCTAAACGGTTGACCAAGATCGCCACCTCTCATATATAACAATTAAATTCTTCATGTACTAACTAGACTTGAAGCAATAAAATAATAGAGCAAAATATTCTCCATCTATTGTCACCCTACAGTTCAACGAACTGGCGACCTTTTATTTCAATCCTAGCTATTTATCTAAACTCGTATCTAATCCTTGCACAGGCAATGCAGAGATTTATATTACTGATATACTTAACCCCAGATCCTGAAAAATATTTTGGTTGATGAAACTCGCTAATACCAGGCAAGCATGGCACAAAAGGGTGGAGGCGATTCAGCAGTAGATGGAACAAGGCAGGATGATGAACTTAAGATTTAAGGTGGTTTTCATATTATCTCTCAACTAATCACAACAGCTAAGATACAATTAAGGAACTAAGTAGTCAAATTAAAGCCCTCTTCCTCTCTCCTACTTTGCTGTGCCCGACAATCTACAATGATCATGTCTTAACACCTAAGCTCACATGTGGAAGCTATATTGAGTATTTGATAGCTGAATTGTAGATCCAGATGCTTGAAACCGTTTCAGAAATTGGAACGAGCAACGTAATGATTTTCCACATGCAAAAGGATGTCGAAAACTTTAGAAAAATCTAAATAATAAAGCACATTATTATGTTCATTTTATTGGTATGGTTGCGGAATGTTGTGGTAAGTCCCCGTGGGTTTCTTTCTATAGTTGTTTTTAATTCATATACGAGTAAGTGATTTGCCTTCCAATTTAATTAAAATAAGTCTGCCTTCGTGTACCTACTGGACCATTGTATGATCTTTTTAGTAAAAAGCTAGAGTTTATGGGAGCATAATGTTCACGTCAAGTGACTTAGAATATTTATCATAGATATTCTTCTAGCTAGGGTTTTTAACACAGTAAGTGATGTTATCATGTATTTCACCACTTGGACTGACTACAACGGTCTCCTTGTAGACTTTAATATAAGTTTTCAACTACAAGAGCTTTTAGGGATGCCACAAGGTAATATTCTTTGGCCTTTATTCCTGAACATTTCGATTTTGTTATTAAGAATGCCCCCAGAAGACGGAATCACAATCAAAACAACATTACGAAGCGATAAACAATGACATAGTGTGTAAAACTGTTAATAACGGAAAGTCGTGTTATTTTAATTCACGAACGTGTATTATTCTTCTAGGTCAGCCACAGTAGTGATATTTATTCAATTTACATGAATATGTACAAAGAGCAAAGTTCAAGAACTACAGTGGTATCATAGCCTGGTGATACAAGTGATAGCAGACATGAAAGTGATAATGTTAAAGAGTGACAACACAAAATTGTATATTAGGCTTTAGATAAAAGAGGTTTTTCCAGAATAGCAAGTCATTAGAGTGCAGACGCTTCTCATATAACCGATATTGAAGGGACTAAAGGGATAGTAAAACATTATGTTGGATTATGTCAGGCTTATCGTTTCCTGAGGATCATAAAAGTATCTAAATTCATGGAAAAGCTGAAGGTATTTACGCATGATACGATACGAATGATCAATTTTACTACCTAGACCTTCAAACTTTAATACCAATAAATGTATTGATGTTTCTATAAATAATTCCACATGATTTAGTATGTCCGTTGTTGGTAGAACTGGAAACATGATTAACTTTAAAAGCATTTATGCTTATCTTGTAACTTAATTCACAAGCATCCGATACGGAAATAAATGAGTAATATACGATGCAGAAACGGTTAATAGAATATCAATAAACAACGATAATAAAGTCAGTATAAAACCAGGAAGTTATTCTCCTATTTCTAATTCCTCGTTAATATTCCTTTCAAATAAAATTAACAAATAAAGTGTTTTAATATTTACTAGAATTAGGACTCCTGCTGAGCACGAGATCCTGGATTCAATTTCCAGGTCGGGCAAAGTGTTATTGGGTATTTCTGTCAGGAATTTCTTAGTTGCACACCGGAGTCTGGATTCGTGGCCGGTTGATAGCAATAGGCTTGCCCCTATTACATGGAACTTAAACATAACTGGCGAAATGTGAATGTACTATAGGTACACCGCTGCTAAACCTTTCGGGAAAAAAAGGCGTCATATGATGTAGATTTAAGACGTACTTTAAACAATTGCTTATAATTACATCTGTACAGTTCATAAGCATGCATGCACACCATCTATTTTTATCTCCATTGCAATAAAATCTACATATATATTTATATATCTATTGTCTCACTCTTATGTCACAAAGGTATTTAAGACGTTTACATCACTCCAAGAATATGTTGTCTTTATCAAACGCATCTGAATAGCACTCATTATTCTATCAGCACGAATAACAACAACCTTATTTCTAAAGAGTTAGAGTTCAATATGGTAGTAGTAAAGTTATAGAATAAGATTAATTACGCGGCGAGTTCGTTATCAATGAAAATAAAATGTACATTTGACCCTCTGTATTATTAATTGTTGTTATAAATAGAATATTACGTTTAGATAACAACAATCATGGTTAGTTCGTTCAAAAATTTTCCGAAGTTTATTGTGGGACATTCGGTTGATTGTTATGTAAATAAATATTGTAATGGAGCAGACGGTTCTGAAGTGAATATTTTTGGAAAGTTTTGTAATTACATTGTTTATAGATTAGCTAGTAAATATTAACTAAATGTTTAATCACCTAGAAGACCAATGTTACTTGTAAGTCAGGACATTTATTTTAACTAAGCTAGATGTGACGGTGGTGTTAAAATTGGAGGTCAGGTCCAGTCCTCCCAGGTTTTACTAATTAAACTTATAGCTGGATTAGGTAGGGCACTGAGGCGTCAGAATTTAATTAAACCCACCCCACCCGGTTTCTGAATTGAGAATTTGTAGTTGAGAGCTTGATAAACTCTACTTTATTTTTATTATTATTTCATCTAGCTGTGTTTTTGAAAAATAAATTTTGAATTTCCCGGGTTTCCACCTATATCATCATCCACATCCTGATTTCACCCATTGCTGGGCAAAGGTGTCTCTTTTGTGCCAATCTCCACGCTCCTGTGCCAACTTCATCCGAGTTTTGCTCGCGACGGCGACAATTTCGTCCGCCCATCTGCACCTTAAGTAATGCAAAAGTAGAGTTTGATAATTTCTTACCTTAAAATTTTCAATTCAGAAACCTGGTGTTGCCATTCCCCAGTTTACTGATTGTGTTTGTTTTAATTAAGTGCGACACCAACTTATAATTCATTCCCTAATTAGCTTATTAATATTTATTGACTTTAAAAATAACACTAAAAACAACGCTTAATTAAAATAATGCGTAGTAATCATGATTTATAGTCAAGTATTTAATATGGTAAACAGAAACAACTTTCTCATAAATACTTTAGTGTAGGTACTAATAAAGTTATGTACAAGGAAATGTGCCAACATGAATGTCTTTAGTCTACATATCATGTATAACAAATATAATTTATTAGAAGCTATGGATGATTCACTACGCTGGACTTTTCCCAAAGATGTTTAGTATGTAACAATTTGGACCGATTGTGTATTTGAGACATAAAGCCGTCATAGGCGATTTCATAGCCGTACGGCAGCCAATATCGTTAGCTACTCCATGTGTGAATTATGGCTCAGCTCTTACTTGATTCATACAATGTTGCATAATATCGCATACTGAACCATCAATTGGCGTGGAACCTAAAATAGTTCTCTTGTGAAAATGTTATTTCATTGTTCAAATAAGGCAGCCTTCAAGGTCGCAAAAGCTTTAAACATTGAAGAGCTATCGAAAACATCCCAACAATGCCAACTGCGTACAACAATATCATGAGGTAGGTATAATAATCAAAGTTTTATTGATATAGGCACTCATAGCTCTAAATATGTGCAGACATTGCCAAGTTTTGTGGCACCATTCTCTAGAATATTATTGAACCTAGGTCATAGTTTGTTTACATGGTTTGCGTGCATAGATTACAACGTGATTTCAGATTCATGATAGCAGGAGTCATGTTTTTGACCTAGGCTGCTGCGATGTTTAGAAGGCAGAGAAAATACGCATTCAAAAATAATATGAATGATAAACATAAGAGAGAGTACAATAGTGAAACTACAGATATACGGCAAAATCTGACAAGACCAGATACAAATCAAGAAAAGGCTAGACTACTGGTATTCGAAGCAAGTGACTAATTAGGAACACAGTACACAAGACAAAGGGACGAAATGACACGAGGAATAGAAATTAATGATTGAAAATTGAAATAGATTAATTGTTATTGGTAAGGGACGTAAGTAGATGTTTATTAGCATTGCATCGTCTAGTAAATATTTGTTCAGTTGCATCTACAAAAGAATTTAATACAACAAATAGAAGTAAGATTAAAATACGTATAGGTACTCTTGTTATTGAATTACCCCTTAGGCTAGTTGATGCGACGATTTTCGAAGTATGGTGGGTAAGTAATGGTTGTAAGTATGGATAGTATTGGATCAATGGGTGGATGGGAATTGACTAAGGATCAATGTCATTGCGTGCAATTGGAGAGGCTATTATTTTATGATGATGACCTAACACTTGCACTGTGCGCAAAGCAGACACAATAGTTGAACAATCATTGGACAGACAATCCTTGTAAATATGTTATGTTTGAAATCAATTCTAAACTTTCACTGTTGCACAATATAAAATCAAATTTGTTATTTCACAAATCAAAGAAATGACACATCTCTCCAAATACAATAGGTACATGGAATTTCTTGGGTTTTGATAGTTTCAAGTGTTTACAAGTCGGCTCGCTCTAATGTTAAGGTGACTTTCGAGTTGTATATCAAAATGATTTGTTCACGTCCAATTTATCACTTACGTGCGTAAATAAAGATAAAGTGTAGTGACACCTAATGGTTTCCTCTGACTAGTCGTTCAGGTATTTGTTTAATAGATATTAGAAAGTAGATAGTCAATGTATCGTCCTGAACTATGTAGGAGGATGTTATTACTCATTTTAAATCTTGGTTTTTTCGTTTTTGGACGTAAGTTTCGTTTTCTATAATAATGATTGGAGTAGTAAAGACTATCATCACATTACCTTATAGTTTATATTATATATTTATATATTGAGATAAAGGACTTCTCTTTGTGTCCACCAAATTATATTGTTCCAATGATTTCGAGTTTTATTTTTCTACTTCGGATTTCAAACATCAATGTTGTTAGTCTATACTATATTTTCATTAATTTGACAGGTGTCATAGATCTCAGGGTCAAACTAGTCTAAGTGTTGTATTACCTACTGTATTAATTTAGAGATTTCCGTTGTTTAGTGCCAGAATCTGTTCCTTCCTGCATTTTCATGAATAAAATGCAGTTTTTTTAAGTTTGTTGTTTGTTGTTACTGTTGCTATATTTTATGTTTATTAAAGCAACTTACTGTGATCACTACAGCTACTTACCAGCCAGGCCAGGCAGACTTAGTCAGGTTACTTTTTTGCAGTGTTTTCAACTGCCATTTTTGAATCCATTGAAATCGTAATCGGAATGCAGTGAACACTAATTGGTAGATAATAAAATGATACTGTGCATAAAACTAAAACAGATTTCATAGAAAGTGATCAGAGGGTGACATCTGCGCGACAAAAGTTCCAAGTCATTAAAGTAGATGGTCTTCCAGACAATGATCAGCAACTTACAGACATCAATAATATGAAATCTAAGAGACGAGGGACTGTTATACAATAAGCTGTGAGATGAGTTAGTAATATAAGCAATCTATCACGCCATTCACTATTGCACTAGTCAAGCCTTGATGCAATGCAATATTTGGCATCTGCAAACACACTGAAATGCCGACAGACATTCCAATATCACACTCTATTGCAAGGCTATACCTGAAAAACGGCACTATATCATCATAATATGTATTCGATCTTAGATCTAGAACTTCTACTGCAATATTACCAGTCCCGAAGTCACTTGTGAATCGGTTACGTGTAGGCTAGCGTGCACAATATTCGACGGCAATATTCCTGACTAGGTGAGATAGTGGTTAAAAGAGATACTATACAATACAAAAGAAAACCATAAAGCATATATAACGTATTTATGCTATGGATAAATACCAGTCAGGGCAATGGGATTGGTAACCGTAATGTATTGTTTTGATGGTGTTACCATAATTTTGCGGTGTTTCCCGTCCATTTGACGTAATAATTTCTATATTTTTTAACTAACTATTCAAGCACTGCTGTCAACAAAATGAATCATTTATGTCCAAATTGGATACAAATATTGGTATTTAGACATGAGAGCAATGGGGAAGATGACAGAAAATAATGTAACAGCCAATGTTTATTTACGATACATCAATTCCTGGGTGCCACTAAATTATTTCCTCAATGACGATGCCATCAGGAAATCGGTGAAGCAAAACCTTGGGGCGGTGGCAGACGAAACTGCGCCCGATAGAGGCCGATAACCCCGATGAACTTATATGCAATTATGTGCAATTTTTTTACTGTTATGAGCGTCTGCTGTAACATGAAGTAAGAAATGTTACTACAGATAATGGTAATGTTATGATTAATAGTTTATTAATACAGCAATTGCAGAAGGATATATGTATGTCACGTATTACATTTACTCTTTCTTAAGGCTTGTGCAGACCAGCGCGACTCAAACAATGCAATTTCTAAGAAAACTGTACGGTTTAACAATAACTGGCGTCGCGTCGCGTGACAAGTCGCGCTGTTCTGCACAAGCCTTTAAGATTTCTGTTATTGCTTTCAATGAGTTTCATATTAGTACATTCACAGTCAGGTATTTAATTAAGTATTTTACAATAATCCAGTATCCGGGTTGTGGAGATCACATAGCATGTCGCCCCAAGTGAAATGCTGATATTCATCTGCATCTGGGTAGGACGGCAGATGATGACAAACCTGCCTTTGCCAAACAGGGTATTGTTTTTCTGTTATTCGTAGTATATCTAGGGACAAATATTTTATTCATTCAATATAACGCCGGCAGCCGAACCCTCTTCAAGCAGGTGAATTGAATTTTTTCGACATGACCCAATATTTCATCTACATATTTTTCGCCTTTACGTACATATATCAGTGCTTCAGTCAAATCATAAGTAATATCATGCGACATTTATGACGAGATGAACATAATATTTTTCCATTTTGAATTCCAGGTAAATATCCTTTTGCTAAGACTTACAAGGTATTTGGAGTGACTAGCTGAAAATTTTATAACTGGAGAAAGACAGTCACAGCAACCTGAACACCAGAACATCAGCAGAGCTTTAATGACAACAGATGGCTGTTTTAAGTTCATTCGATTTGAGGTCCATACGAATTCAAGTTGCTGCCGAGATTAATATAGAGGGCGAAGCTTCTTCAAACAGAAGTTCAAGTTGCATCATGCAAACAAAGATTAACTTGATTTGAATTTATAAGATGCAAAGCCGTGTGATGTGGCGCAATATGGAAAGGTATATATCTAGCGGCAGATTAGAATAAATTAGGTATATCTAGTATTAAACCGAGCCAGTTCGAATGGAACTGGCTCAGTTTAATAAGTACAAACGCCTCAAAGGTTTCGCATTTATATTATTAGTATGATGGACAGGGTGTCTAGTTCCGACCTTTTACCATTTATGTAGTTTTAACTTGTCCTAGTAAACCATTTTTTCTTTTAATTGTCTGCTCTGTCTCACTCACGGGAAAAGCCCTCCTTCTAGTCCTGCCAGCTTTCGAGAAATAAAAAAATACGCAAGGAGTTAAGAACTGTTCCAACTTGCTTGGACGTGAAACTTCATCGTATTTAAGTAAACCAAGCCTGTTTCAACGTAGCTAGGTCTATCTAATTCGGTAGAAAGTTATTTACGATCAATAGTTTTAGTTCATTCAAGTAGCTACGCAACAAATTCAGGTCTTCTTTCCACTTGAACAACTTATTCAAGAAAATACTTTAACAGGAGAGGAGATATAAATTCTCTCCTTCGGTACTTATCATGCGTTTTATTTACACTTTTTTATCTCTGGCAATAAAAGCTGACTTTGAAATTGAAAGGGTCATTGCAGTGCCCTTTGCACTCGATATTGACATTGAACCTGCTTCGACCTTGTATGAGACGTATTATAGTGTAATTGCTGTTAATAATGTTTATTTTATGAAATGGCGCTGGTTAATGTTATGCACCAACTGAATTAAACTTGTATTTACTCTACAACAATATGAATGCTGCAAATCAAATCCAACCATTTATTTGCTTGTCACATAAGGTGGTCGGTGGTGGCGATGTGGTGGGTATGCTGTGATATTGGACTTTTATACATATTACAGGTTTAGATCCTCCATCTCGAAAAATATTTTAATACGTAACCCTAGTTAAGTGGACGATGCGTAACAAACTTGGCGATACCCGGACCAATATATACAACTTAATTATTATCAATAAGTACTTAATTCCGGCTCAATTAGAAACTTACTAGGAGGCAAAACAAGAACGTTACATCTCGATAACCCTATGTTACCCATAAAAACAAGGTCCGTGTCACAAAAATAGATAAATCAATACTAGCAGATAACTATTAACGTATGTTATGTTATGATGAATGTGAGCGTAAACATAAACTCACAGTGGGCGGAATTATTACGTGACATGTCACGTCACAGCCCTCATAGACTGATAGTAGATAACAACCATAATAATAAATAACAACCTTAAGTAGTTAAAGATAAACTAAGAATTACTTTGGGAGAAGCAGAGGTGACAAAAACGGTGAGTAGTGCCAGAGATTCCCACGTGTGCTTCTAGGTATATATCGATGCTAGGATTGCATCGAATGAACTGCGATAACGATTATGCAATTCGACTATAGCGTTATTGGATAGGTAGTTGTGGTGATCTATTAATACACTGTAGTTTTAAAATTGTATTGTTGATATATTTATATTTAATCTACGAATTAAGAACTTGATACACTATATGGAAAATTATCTAAGAAGTTATCTTAGAAGCTAGTGCTTCACCAGTAGTCTCTCTATCCTAATATGGTTGTTCTGGACCACATAAATGGCTTGACCAACCACCGAACGAATGGCGATGGGTATTTTGACTGCAGCTTTCCCCCCTTAATCAGAATCATTAATGAGATATCTAGAAGCAACGTATTGCGCAGGATTCGTTGCTTCATCTAGGATATTATTGCGATGGGCGGTTGATGATGATGTCAGATCGACGAAATAAAATGACCTCACGAATCTTTTGTGATCCATTGACCATCTGTTATATGCCAGAACTGTTTCTTTTCTTTTGTATTGGGTAAATGAAATACATTGGTAGAAATGTTTTGTAAAATCTGGATTTATCTGAGATAAGCGTGCGTCGATGATACTTCCAATTGGCAAAAATACCGAACTTCCGTACAAACTCTCATCCCACATTTAACCTTAGGGGATGAATTTTCAATCATTCTTCTTTAGTTCTCACTTTCATAATATAGGGAACTCTTGTGCAAAATTTTATGCTTTTAGACCCAGCGGTTTAGGCTGTGCGTTGTCTATCCGTGAGTGAATAAATGAATTCAAGATTTTTGTTAAATAGATGAGCTTGCTGATCATAAAAGGTACGTAAAGAAATAGGACAAATCTGCAGTGCAACCATTATTGAACCTGACTATTCAGAAGTTGGCTGATATGCTGACGAGGACACTCACGACACAAGGAATCTTAATGACACTACTACGTATGAAGCGTAATCACTTGTTTTCAAAATTTCAATTGGTGTAGAGTGAAATCATGCTTATAATAAACTATTATCATATCAGACTAATCTGTCTGTCATCACGGGAAGCACTTGGCATCAGATCCGTCTACGTTGTTAGTACATCCTGAGTACAAGACACATGTGACAGACATAGGGCACTGTGATTTGGGATTATTTTTTAATTATAGTTTACCATTATGTACTAGATGAGCCATAATTATCATGAGTTAAGAATAGTGATGGTTGATTGATTGAGGACTGGTGTGAGCTACGATTACATTGTCCTTTTACAGTGTTGTGTAATTGATGATTAGCACTTGTGCAAATGTTACCAGATTCAAAGGATATTATCTATCGATCTTTAATATTTTGGGCAATGTAAAATAACATTAAAATTTAAAATAGTCACTAGAAGGTATATTATTTTTCTACACGCTTTTTGGCAAGCATCTTCTTCAGTTATTGTTAAATTACTAGTTATTGATTTATCAGTAAATTATTCCAAAATGTTGGAAATTGAGGTCATATAACGATCGCATGACAAACACTAATCATGGTTGGCACGACAAAATCAATGGTGACAACAAAGTTTTAATGTGTTAGCGTGCTTGTAAAGAAGTGGTTTTAAAAGTGTGCTTGTTGACAGAAATTGGGTGTTAAGGTGTTCGAACCTAGTTTTGAAAACAGTTTTAATGAGCAGTTGCAATCGATCTTTTGACAATAACGACAGTAATTCCAAGACCATAAATAGATAAACATTTATCTTACCCAGTGATTTTATTTAACAAATATAGGACAGATCTACGACACTGTAAAATAAAAAGTAGCCATAATATTTGTTTTACCATTTTCCTTATAAAGGACGTTGACGGCCAAGATAAGCCAAGGTTTGCTACTCGTATAATACTTGAAAATAGCAACAAGTCATGTGAATTGATAAATCCGCATCAATATGGAACATCAAAATTACCATTATGACGTACCTTTAAAGAATGTAGGATTGACGTAGGTACAACGACAAAGTAATTAGTTATTAAGGAAAAGTTGTTAACAAAAAATAATTGTAACACAGAGACAATAAATTATCTATTTTGTCATCATCGCAATATATATATAGATGAGGCAAATGAAGATAGTAAGTATATAGTAATAGAAACATAATTACGAGTAAATGAGGTAAAATCGCAATAAACAACACTTCATTTGAAGACAATAATGAAGTAATAGCGAATTAATTGCTTAATGAACCAATCAATGCCATGAGTGTTAACAAAGGTATTATAAAGCATATTGGAACGGATAATGATAAGATAAGATAAGATATTCTTTATTTGTCTAAACATGGTATACATACAAGAGCATGCAAGATTAAAATCAATTGTTTAAGTCCAGTCATGTTTAGCCGTAAGTATCGGCGTACAAATATTTCTATAATATTGAAAACTATTATTCTTTTTATTGACAACTAAAAAATTATAAAATTTCACAAAAAGAAAGAAAGTTATGAGTTATATTATTATAAAATTTCACAAAAAGAAAGAAAGGTACCCAGAATTGCAAATACAAAATTTTTAACTTAGAGACCTGTTAATTCGAAATTATTATTATATCATCATGTCAACATTCAGATTGAAAAAATAAATCACAAATACAAGAACAATGTCAAAGTTTAAAAATGTATGTCAAATTTGAAAGATACATGTCAAAATTACAACCCAAGTCCAAATTAACAGATTTATGTCGATTTTACAATGTTGATTGCTAAATTACAATGTGAACGTCTAGTTCATGTCAAATTCCAAGACGAATGTCAAAATTACAGGAAAAAACTAAAAAACTTTTTCGGCTAGAAATTCGGAGACACTGTAATATGCTTTATGCAAAAGGAACAGTTTTAATTGACGCTTGAATGCATTCCTATTTAACTCTTTCCATCGTTTAGGCAGGATATTAAATATAGTGGGAGCCATGCAGACGATACTCTTGCGCATGAGTGCTGTTTTTGCTGGATAGATGCGAAGAATAGTCGCATCTCTTCTGTTACGCGGTACGGCGTCCTCTAGACGTGGGAACAGTTTGGGGTTAGTTTTAACAAACATTGCGGTTTCGAGAATATACATACAGGGAAGTGTTAATATTTTGTACTTTTTAAAATATAGTTTACATGTATCAACCGTTTTTAACCCAAACATAGATCTAATACATCTCTTTTGAGCCTTGAATGCCGTGTTAACGTCGGTAGAATTTCCCCAGAATATAATGCCGTATCTTAGGTGAGACGCAGCTAAGCCATGGTAAGCTGCAATCAAGGTGTCTACATTCACAACTGCAGCTAGAGAGTGCAATGCAAATGCAGAACTACAATTTTTTTTGCAAAGGTTCTCTATATGCGATTTCCAGTCAAGCCTTTTATCAATCATTAGTCCAAGGAATTTCGTACCATTTACGCTTTCAATTGTTTTATTCGTTATATTTATGTCCATGTTTTCTACAGTCGAACGTTGATTAAAATGTATGATTTTAGTTTTATCTAGATTAATTTTTAAATTATTATTATTTAACCACTTTATTATTGATGTCAGAGTATTGTGAATGTCAAGTTTATATTGGATCATGTCACTGTTATTATTAGAAATTATCACCGTGCTATCATCCGCAAACAAAGTCATAGGATGTGAAATTGATGTAGGTAAGTCATTAATATATAGTGTAAAAAGCGGAGGTCCCAAAACACTTCCTTGTGGAACACCAAAGGTAGTGAGACGTTCCTCTGATAAGTAAATCTCTTCCTTTTTGGTATTAGTATTAATTCTAGTGATTTCGGTCATTTGCTTTCTATTGCTTAAATAAGATTCAAATAAATTAAGAACATTACCTCTAATACCATACGCGTCAAGTTTTCTAATTAAAATGTCATGTTTTACATAGTCAAATGCTTGAGTCATATCGCAGAAGATAGCACATACATGTGTTTTTTTATCTACTCTTGTCAATACGGTGTATAGAAAGTCATAGATGGCCATACTTATAGTCTTATTTTCGCGAAATCCTTTTTGCTCATTACATAGTATATTATTTTTTTCTATATAACCGTTTAATTCCTTTTGAATGAATTTCTCAAATATTTTAGAGAAGATAGGTATCAGAGAAATAGGCCTGTAGTATTCCATCAGCTCTCTGTCTTCTTTCTTAAATAATGGTTTAACGATAGCCATCTTTAGTGCGTCAGGAAACTTGCCAGCCATAATACTGAGATTAATGATGTGAGACAAATGGTGGCTTATTTCAGATGCTACTGATTTGATTAGCATATTATTTGATAAGCATGTTACAGTGATAAGATAAATTCTGGTAGAAGTCGTACTGACCAATGTTATAATTATGTTTTAATTTCGGTAATTCCCAAGTTATCGCAATGTTTTGAGAGCCCTGCGGGTCAAGGAAGACTGATTATTTAGGAATTTTAATTGGCATGTGTTATTTTATCGCATTTTATTGAACAGCCAAATGACTTTCGTAACCATAATTATCTGATCCCATATAAGTTAGATGCTTCCATTGCCTTGTACAATACGTACAACGTAATACAATACAATTATAAACGAAACAAATTGAATCTCGTACCGAGCTGGTTCATCTATTCTCGTAAATCCAACCAGTTACGGGCTCCACACAATTTCCTGCGGTAAAGACAAATCAATATTTTCTTTCGTCCCATTTTCTGTTTTTTAAACGGGGCTATGACATTACTATTTAATACTTTTTCGGGACGCTTTGAAGGTTTTGTTCGACTTTAAATGCTTTTAAAACACTACTAAAATGTATATTGGAAAGTAACTGTTTTGTGTTATCAATTAACAAAATCATACTTCGGAGCGATTCAGAAGCTATTATGGGTGAAATATACCACAACTTAACACTGAACCAACAACAAGCACAACATTCTGTGTCCACGTTCTTTTTACCTGCCCTGGTCCCATGATGTTTAGGGTCTTTTTCTTCCATGCTGGTGTTAGCCGTTACATTATCATTCACTTCCCTTTCTTTGACATCCTATAACACAATTCATTCATCTTTTCTATTGTCTACATCTCCCCCTTTATCCATCAGCACTTATATTCATTACTCTCTTAGTTGCATGCATTTTCTACCAACTTCCACCTGCAAATGCCCCATATTCCGCAGTGATAATTCAACACCGTACGACCTTCACCACCTCTAATCGGATATCGCACTGAATCCTTGAAGAACAAATAGGTACTGCAGTGGAAAAATTACAGTTTAATATCATGATCGTTCTACAATAAGCTTGTGTGTCGCGATTTCTACCGTGGCATTATAACTTCAAAAGATAGCTGTCTTAATACATATAATAGAAGACTAAAGTAAAAGACTTTCACATGCGGTTTTCAATGGTTTAGGAAATTTGTTTTCCTTCTTCCGCGTGTTTGTCTTTATATTGTCTATTTTTAATTATTTCCTAAAAATGTTTGAAAGATTTTATCGGATGTCTGCCTAGTAAAAATACGAGTAGAATATTATTTTCTAACTCAGTCTAACGATACAAGCAAAACGAGGAAGATAATGTAAAAGAAAGTTGGGATATCAAACTTAACAATGAAGAAGTTAGCGTAATCCGAAGAACATTTTCGACTGAATATAAACCACGTCAATCAATTGTTTTTCAATAGTCACTATGATTGGTATTAGTAGTTTAACGTTGTTAAGGGCAAAGCAATGATGACTTTATATTCTTTATAGATTAAATTAAACTCCAAAATGATAATTCTCCAAATCTTGATATAAGAATTTACTTACTTTGTGAAGGAAGATATTCAGATAAGGTATAGACAAGACTGCAAAAAGACCCAGCAAACCAAATTTACAGATTCTCTAACGAAATTAATGCCAATGTGATTTTCGTTGTTTGTGTTTGTTTATAATTGCTTCGATATAATACAATGTTTATTTTCGATAGACTCTGTTATTCGAAATTTCAAATCAAACAACGAAACATGAGGAATTAGTATTTCCGTGATCGTTTACTTCAGATAAGTTAATATCTAGTTTACACGTTTTATTCTACGGACGCACGTGCCTTGTCTTATTTCAGTAATCTAATCTGTCAATTAATCATTAGCCATGATAAGGGCTGTTAGTGGGTTTTTCGTTTACTTTACTACTGAACCGGTACGATAATTATATGATTGTCACATAGGATAAGTCTTTGCAGATAAGGCCTATATTTTACCTTTAATTCTTAAAACTTGATTTTAAACAAATTCTGTTTTTACCGTGCCGTATTCGAGTACGTTAAGAGGAATTATTTCTTCAATGTTTATTCATTTAATATCTCCTATGATCATTTGCACTGGTGGTAAATTTAAGTGAGTAGGTACGACTTTAGATAATCTAGGAATGCGAAGCTTCTGCTAGATATAAAGTTATCTATTTATTATCATGAAAACAATAGACCGATATAATAATATTGCCGTCTTGTTGAACGATAAAGAATTCCAATAATTGTTGTATTGGCATAAATGAGTAATTACGATTGGTGTTATTACAGTCTGCATACCTATATTTATATTAAGTGTGTATCAATTAGCGGTTAGAGAACCTTCTATAGATTCTTTATACGCCTTTTAACTTGGTTAATAGCTTGGAGCAGGATAAAGCAGGTCTCAAAATGATAAAACGAGATAAATAATTAAAATTTTATACTGTTGACAGTAATAACCTACATCATAATTATAATGTATGTATATATTATTGGTAAATTGTATTGAGGTCTCAATACATTGTATGATCACATAAATAAGATAACATCCTTGATATAGAACGCTGATGTCAAACAACGAAATGTAGCTTTTGTCATGCGAAAATCTAGAGTTCCGAGGTGTTATTACGGAATGAGATAATCCTCATAATCTGCTAGGCATTTTAACATTCAGTAAATCTGATGTTGCCCAGTAATTGGGTTGCAAAGGTCAGAGCAGTTTTGGATCAAAAACCGATTTTGACCCAAATTTGGTTAGACTGAAATCCTATTGAATAATGTAGTGCAAAAGCGGTGTGTTTGTTACCAGTATTTATCGCTGCCAAGCTGACGGGCTGCAGCTGATGTATGACATGACAAATCTATCGCGTATTACGATTGTTGGAAAAAGATAACTAGGTTTCTAGCATAAGTCATAGTATGGTATTTACAATGCATACAATACAAAAATATAAACCAGCCTACGAAACAGAAGGAACAACTAGTAGGTATAATTATGCAATCTCTACAGTCAAAACAAAGTCAAATATAACATAAAATACAAATACACAGAAGTAAAAGCTAACATAACAATAAGTGTAAAATATTTGTTGTTTGTTCCTCTCACTGAAAGTCTTGTTGAGGAAGGTCATCACGGACAAAGGCATATTAACGAGCGATGCACACAACCATGTTTGTTTTACTCATGCAAATAATTAGGTAAGCTTGCATTCAAAATGTTTAGCTTACAGCTCGTGTCTATTAGGCTCCAGCACTGCGTTTGCAGCTTCGGTTTTCATTGGCTGTTTAAATAATGGTACAACATTAAAACGCGTGTGCTGATTGGTTCGCTCTGATAGAACCAATCAAAACCGAGATCGCCGATGTTACGTTGAAGGACGATCACATTAGCGACTAAGCGGTGTGCGCTCACGATTTCCAAATGCCAACGCTAGACGAATACTCTACTCACGCGAAATCTCCCTAATGGCTCAATCAATTTACATAAACACAAATCAGACCATTGTATCGGTATTCTGGTCACTGATGGCGACGTCACCGTGAAAGCGGTTTTCTAAATCGCGGAATGTGAATCTGAATTGCTATTCTGAATTCCGCCATTGTAATGACCTTGACGATGTACCGGTCAGGGTTAAACGGAGTTTGGAGTCTCGTGATTCTACGGCTATAAGGTGTTCTATTTGAAGGTGTTATGTTGTCACGTAAAGCAAAATAGGCCGATTTAGATTTACTCTAAGGTTAACATTGAACCGGATCAAAAGACAGATCTTCTGTTCAGAAAGGTGGTAGTACCGTCGGCGAAATGTCGATGTTCAGTAGTACAGTGAATTTCGGGGTAAAATAATTGCCTGAGAAAGCGCAGCACGAAAGTGTGTCCTTTACGAGCACTGTGCGTTCCTCCTAAGATATTAGAATCTTACTTCTTTTAGGTAAGGAGGACTTTAGTCGGCAGGAGTATGATTTAATATAATTCTCCCACTAAAATCCAAGGCATTGTTCAGATTCCATCAGCATTACAGGCATGAAAATGCCATATCCATATTGATGGATATAATAAGCGTTGCATGAGTTAAGTACTCGTTAGTAAACATGAAGGTGTAAGCAAAGACATGTGCTGACGTATGACGTACGTGACAGATGCTCTGTTTAACCTATGTGTTTACGTCAAAGATTAGCACATGATTATATAATATACGTAGAATATTGGAGCTATGCAACGGCTGAAAGTTTATGTGAGGCAGATGAAGATATTATATTAGCAGAGATGGGATTACGGACAAAGCTTCTGTTGTTTATTCAGGAGTTGGATCGACATATTCTGTGCAAATAATAAAAAGTACATTGGGTAGGGTTATATTTGGAAGGTATTTGTTGTTTTCTTATTCAGTTAGTTTTTTTTTTTTTTGAGGATGGGAAATCATCAAATGACTAAAACCCACCCGTGTTCCTTCCGTTGCCTGTGTGCCGGGGCCGCGATATCCCTTTCGGACAAACCCCAGCAGGCGACAGTGATTCTTCAAAACTGATTCTCACGATGTTCTGGATTTTTTTTTGCTTATGTTAATGAACAAAAATACTTCGATGAATTAATTTCATCTGATAGAATAGAAATAGAATAGAATAGATAGATCTATTCTGTAAAAATCTTAAAGAAAGAAAAGAAGAAAGCTTAGGTGAAGTTAGCTTGAAGTAAGCCACCAATAGTGTCAATGGTAGACAGGTGCCAGATGATATGACAGCACACTTCAAATTGTATTCTCCTAAGCTTTCACGAGATTTTTAAAGAATAGGCCGGTTGGACATTTGGTTTTCTAAAATAAAAATAATGATAGATAGATAGATAGATAATATTTATTTGCATATTTTTTAAAAATATATTTTATATTTAATGAAATAAAAAATAAATTCAACAGAATTGTTTGCATTAACAACGTGAAGAAGAGTATAACGAAACGCAAGAATTTTCGAAAGTATATATTAACTCTGTGGTCTAAAGTTATCTATGTACGCCCAGATAACATAGCTCATTGGTAAACATGAAGATATACATATATGCATGTAGATACATAGATTATGTATATGCGACATCATAATGATGATCTGCTTTTTGCTTCATTGAGTCTCTTATTAATATGCATTATTGAAGTGATTTCTAGGCAGATTGTGTTATTTAGAAAATGGTTTAGCTATGGTGTTTGATACCGCTATGTTTACATTAGCTGTATTTGTTAAACCAATGTACCTATTGTGTGGTATAACGTTAAATTTACTGTGAGATTTATTATCATTAGAAAAAGTATTATCTCTGTTAGTTATTTTATTCTCTTACACAGTGATGAGCGCAAACGCATACATATTCGTTACGGTTTTTACATTTTATGTTACCGTTTATTAACACTTGTTCTCCAGTAACTGCTTTTATAAATATTTTTAATTCTGGTTCAACGTTTTTATTATCAAGCAATGTCGTGATAACACTTCTGCAGTTATTTTTTTATATTTTTCCGGCAGTTTAAGTTTTTTTCTTGTCTATGAAGACAAAGTAGTTGTTACCACTTTTTAGCGTTTAACTGTATATTCGTGGACTTTGCAAATAACTGTGATAGACTGAGTTGATTGATTGATTGAAACTTCGAAATTTCTCAATTATGGAGTTTCTAAAATTGTCTTCGCACACGACCAATCCTAATCTGCTGCTAAATTTAAACATATTAAAAATAAATATGCAAATGCTGCATTTGCAACCAAAACAGCGTTAAAATACAAAGAAAACAACTCTTTTTCGGCAAAAGTATGGAAATTTTTAGCCAGATATGCGAGATTAAAACGGAGTAAACATCAACCACTACGAACCGGTTATAACATCTTTAATTACAAAACCGGTCTAATATTCGGCCTTGATGCGTTAGTGCAATTTAATGCTAATGTTATAGCTTGGGATAATACTGACTGTGAGTCAGTAGCTAGTATGTATACTCGTTTGAACAAGGCATGTAGAAGAATGGAGCTAGTATTACTAGTTTTACTGTGATATAATTGGAGTTTGTTGACTGTTGGTGAGAAATTCTTGACTGAGAACGGATCCAATGGGTTTTTTTTAAAACGTTGCTGCACGTGGATATATATACTGTATCTCGCTTATGTTAACGCATACAAAACTCACAGGTAAAACCAATAACAAAATTTATGGGTTTATCGGAAAAATCCTACAATAAAAAAAATGGCTAGGTTTTTCGAATTTGTCAAAATGGCTCTACGACGAGATTTTTCATTGACAACAATTCGTTGAGTGACATTGAATTGGTTGTCACAATCCGGGGTTCAAACCCTAAACAAATATCTGTAGGCCTAATAACTACATATCTACAACTTGAATCCTGTACTTATGTTTTTATTTTGTGTATATTGGCATCATGTTTTTATGTATATTCATGTAATTTGTTATCTTTTAATTGTGCTTTTGTGTGTCTTTTGTATGTATCTATCTATCTATCTATCTTGAATCAAAAGTATAAAGAAAAGTAAGCATTATATCGCTGGAAAAACTTAAAAGATACTCTATATTTCACTTCTTTCTGTAGATTACAAGAAGAAAAACTCAGCTAAATAAAGTGTAGGTATGTGATTAGTTAGACAGATTAACATAGATCGATGTCCGTGGTTCCGTAGCCTCGTTTTAATAAATACCATAAAACGGTTATCTGAGACCGTAAGACCTAGATTTGCGATTTCTCTGCGTTTTTTCGATGCAACCAACGATTTTGACGAACAAATCGATTTTGTAAGAAGTGAATAAGTATGTCTGTTCAAATAGTAGACCAAATGTATGCGTAAACAAATTGAGAGACACTGTTCATTATTATTAATGATTAAGGCTTTACTGACTCATTGGTTTCAGGATAGCCCTACTAGTTTTTGACTCGAATAGACCCTTACTCGCGAGCTGGTCACGTGAGGGCTTGATTTGAACTTAAGTTTTATTTGTCATACATATAACTACGACTCTGAAATTCGTCGACCATAGACCTACATACTCGTATGAACATGACTATAATACAGTAAGACCAAACATTAGTGACACACAAAACACCAAGTTAATACGGAATAAAGAAAGGTTAATCCTACAAACAAACGTAAGGAATGTGTTTATTTGGATTAGAGTACTCAAGGGTTCACGGTGATTACAACCCTGAGAGAGAACGCTCACGGTCGCGAGGGGATTAGGACCGTATGTTTACAAATTGCTCAGAACGTGGGGAATCGTAAACATTCGAATCAATTCTAGGACGTTTCTATTTTCCAATATATCTGGCATATCCAAACAATTTAGCTAAAATTGCGATACCGATGCAACAATGCATGGAGTTAAATTGGAATTAGTAGATGTTTCCAGCTTCATTTACACAAGCACGAAGAGAAGAAGAAAATACTCCAATTTGAATAGCAAGTGGAACACAGGAAAAAGAACAAAGAGGATATGCGGGGAGCTCCCTAACTACACTACGAACCAATTTTTGAATATTGAATATTTTTTATTTTGACGATGCAGAATTGCATATTAAAATGATCATACAGATTCAAAAAGACAAATATGAATAACCAAACAAGAATACAAGTTGTAAAATATTCTGGAAATGGACCGACTGGTGATTTCCCCAGGGGTTGCGAATTTACTGGAGGCTGTCGATAAGGGTGATTTACGCAGGACTATGAGAGATTTAGGGGTAAAGCGGCTGGATAATAGGTATGGGCTTTTGTGATAGGAGCCTAATTAGGCGCTTCACTGGTTACTTATGATAATAGTGGAATTTATATACGAGATACGAGCGGGTGTAATAGATTTTAATTTGAAACTTTCAAATACATAGATAACTTTGAATAATGTATGTTAAATTAAAGACTGGAAAAAATTATAGTCACTGTTAGGCCGCCCCAAATTATACACAAAATTATAGAGACGATGTAATTAAATCTAACAATTTCGGCTATCCTAATAGTGTTGGGATCCTTGAGTCCTTTTAATCCGGGGCTTTGCAAAGCCAATTGAGTTCATTTTATAATCCCATCGTTTGAGGATTAGCGTAGACGGCAACAGAAAGGATTATTCTAAGCTTCACATTACAGAGCGTTAAACGTCAGAGGTATTTAGAGCTAGTAAAAAGATAGATAAAAATATAACAATAGAGGTCATAGTATAACGGCTTCAATTCCCAAGAGCAAACATTGACACAACTGACATTAAATCAACAACAGATATAATTAATTAAAAGGCCATTTAAGAGAGCAATTATCATCAAGAAGTTTGTGATAAAAATAGACCGTGACAAACTGCAGTCAAGGCTGTACTGTTTATAGTAATATCTATAAACTACCTTATAGTGGAGTACGAAGTAATTAACAACGTAATGTCTTGATATGGTGACTAATATGATTGTCATGTTGATTTACTATACGTAAATGGAGTTTCTAAAGTAAAAGAATAAGTAAGGAAGTGTAGTTCTTGTTAAAAATGTTAATTCAATTAACACGTATAAACCATGTTTTAATGTCCACGATGAGGAGACAAATATACAACTATGTAAATGATGCAGAATGTGTTATCCTTTAAGATATAGCCCCTAAGGCTTACTAGTAGCGCAGAAAATTTAAAGATTAGATGGCCATTGGCACATTCTTCCAAATTTTTATACAAATACAAAATCTTTATCCGCATATTTCCACAAAAAAAACCGCTTTCTTCATCAACCAGTTTGAGAATGTCTGTGATAGAGATACTGATACCTACGCATTTGTTTACGGTTTTACTCACGTGCATGTTTCGGGATGCTCGACTAATTTCTGACTCAAATGTAACTGCTCATAACAAGATAACGTGCGAGGTCGCGAGTCACGAGAGGAACACGAATGTGAATATTATCATGAACTTTATAGTGTCTAAGGAAAGTTACTACAAAAAAAAGTTAAAATGTAAATATAATTCTTTATTTTACCAAAACCCTGATTTTTATACAATACCCTTATGATTAAAAACATAAAAAGCTTAATACAAAGATCAATATTTAAATACGCTGACTCCTAAACTAGGGGTAAGTTTCTGTGACTGAGGAGTCACTAGAATGTCTCTTTGTCTACTCACCCATTGGCTAGAAGCGCGATTGCTGCTTATAGGTCTTTGCCCTATCCGATTTTTAGGGTTCCGTTTCACAGAAGGAAAAATGGAACCCATAAAGGATCACTTGATCACTTCGTTGTCTGTCCGTCTGTATGTCTTTCAAGACCCTATTTTTCAGGAACGCGTGGAGCTCTAAAAAAATCAAGCTTCTAAATCACCGCAATAAAAAATACGGCCATTTATGCGACATATTTTGATACTCGCAAATAAATCAAAACCTACAGGGTACTTCTCGTTGACGTAGAATCATGAAATTTGTCAAGAAGCAAGGTCTCACAGCTCAAGGAAAGGCAAAGTCCAAAACTCATTAAATTCTAGATTTATCACTAAAAAAAAAAGCTTTTACAAACTTTCATTTGCCGTTGGAGAATTGACCGTGACGTATATCGATGTAAGGGAGAACATTTTTCAACTACAAAGTTAAGTTTGATTTTGGGACCACGCACAATGACGGGTTCCGTGGGATGAATTTATTCATCCCACGGAATTCAACCCGTCATTGTGCGTGGTCCGACACGCCCTAGGCCGATTTTTCTTGGGCATTGTTAATTGGGGTTTCTGCAATAGGACTTTTTTCAGTAGCAGTCCTAAGGTTGGATTTATGCCACAAGAGACTTAATTTAACTGAAGAAATGTGAGAGTAGGTTCTGTCTGCCTCTTCGGAAGATACAGGAGTGATACAAATGTGTGAATAAAAAAAAAACAGATACTAAAGAACGCCATTCCTGCTATAAATCCTTACATACTCTGCCTGCTTTGTACACATTCATACACGTTGTTATAGGTATCTACAGTAACGTCAGTTGTAGTGACTGTACTGTACTACGCAGTAGGCACCTGACCTTTTTGAAGGACATCAGAAATACGTTCGTTTGTTATTCTGATTTAGGTCGATTTGTTACACTGCACTACGAATAAAAGGAATAGTACTAAAAATGCATACATTAGTGCTATCTAAGCAGTTTAAAACAATAAGTAGTAAAGATAATTTTTATTTTATTTTTATATTTAGTTTTTAAACCTTTAAAGGTGTCGTTATTACGTATATTTCACTTTTTACTACTAAGAACAATGGGTGATTTGATTTTTATGAAGATTGTTCAGTTTTAAAATTATGACGTAATGTGTCGATATGTACCAACAACGTCGTGAAAACCTGAGGTTATCGTGACATCAAAGAGTAAAGGCTTGTGCAGACCAGCGCGACACCGGTTATTGTTATACTGTGAAGTTTTCTTACAAATTGTACTGTTAGTGGCGCGTCGCGCGACAAGTCGCGCTGGTCTGCACAAGCCTTTAAGCTTTTGCAACAATCATTAAAAAAAATGTTCAGCAAAATAAGTACACAATTTTTTCCTTCGACTTTTCAATCTGTACTTGTTTATTTTCTTCCTTAAAATTCTTATTCATAAATGCTACGAAATCTACAAGAGCTATGGCCCATTATAAGTAACTGAAAAGGTACAATAATACATTACACAGGTCTGCTTCTACTGACCCTATTCCTTTCATTTCAAAACTAGGAAGTAACACAAAAGCATACAAATACCACTGAATTCAATAGAAAACTTAAAGTACAAACACCTATCGATACGAAGAAAAACTATATAGACTTTTGAAAAAGGTCAATCAGACATCCCAGCAGCCTTTAAAATGTCCTAACTCCGACCGATAATAGGTACATACGAATTCCGCCTGTAGTTAAAACGAGTTAAAGGCCATATTGAGATGAAGAGAATACGAGAAGGGATTCGCTCAATAGATTGGGTTACGTGACTTAACGCACGGAGTTGCTACGCAGTGGTTCAATTTTTTTTTTTTGCAACGGAACAGATTAACGGAAATTAGGGAACACTAGTTCATATGAGTCTACAGTCCGGCCGTTTAGAGAATGCGTGCGTGATACTTGTCAGTTGACAATTATTTCTAGTAGTAATAAGGATCAAATTCGCAAAACACATATTCGTTGACCTGATGAAGGCCGCAGGAATACCCTGGAAGCGGGAAGCACAGAACCGGTCGAAGCGGCGGTGCTAAGAGGAAGCAGTGGACGTCTTCCGGCTGAAACAATGATGATATTCGCTAATATGAAACTCACAGGTGTCAAGAATGAATTCTCTCGACGACCGGACTGTAGTCACATAAATGACGATAATAATGTTCACAAAGCCCATATACAACATGTAAAAGACACGGTGACCAGTCATTTCACCAAAACTAAATTTTCAAATTTTCATTTGACAAGTAACGATTGACAAAAATATGATTTGTTATTTCATCATTACACAATAACAACTTTGCCAAATAATTCAATTAAGAAAATCATTATCCGATAAACGTTTTTTTAATAACGTATTATTTGACAAACTATTCATTAATTATTCATTTTTTATTCATGTTATCTCATAAAACAACGTTTGGAATAAAAACGATTTACATATTGAATTACGCAATTTCCTAAAAATGAAAATCATTAAATAAGCAAAAGGGTAATTTTATATAAACCATAAAAAAAAAAAATGACGGAAGAGACTGCTAACAGAAAAAAAAAAAATTTAGGAGGCTACGCGGAACCGAACTAGTTAGATTTGGTTAAATATTTTTAGTCTCGAAAAAGGTTAGGTTAGGTTAAAACTGTGACCCCTACGCATGAGCCGAGCGTGCGTAGCGAGCGGTGCCGCGGCAGCGGCCGGCGAGTGCCAAAACCGACTAGAATATATAGCAAAAAACTTTTTTGTAGGTTTAAAGAACTTCAGACCCAATTGGAAATTTCAACCATGATCCCATTGTGACTGGTTTAGAAAATTTATTATAAAATTATATTTAGTATAAACGTGATTTTTCCAAAAGAATCACAATATTAAATGAAAAATGTATAAATGATTAAATATCATGCGAAACATTTGTAATGAGTAGCATTTGCTAAATAAATGTTTGTAAAACGAGTGTTTATAAAATAAAATATTTGCGAAATAAGTTGTTTCTAAAATAAATAGTATACGAAACGTTGGTTGTAAACTAAAAATTTGTCAATGGAGTTTTGGTGAAACATTAGTGAACCAAAAAACACTGTCAGATCCGTGAGGGTATTGTTAGGTAGGTATCGTACTGAGAGTCTATTTATGTGGTAATTGAAAATATATACTTTTTGGTAATATTATTGCAGTACCTATGTGCACCTTTCGGATCGGACAGGGTAGTTTTACTTATTGTATTTATTCTGATTGAGATGGATTGTTTGTTTTATGATTCATCATGTTCTAGTCTCGACATAATAAACGTTCAGTAAAGAATTGGTACATAACTGTCCTACCTTATTGCCTCATATGGACATGGTATTGCAACATATGAAGCAATGATGTTGTTGTCTTGATTTTTCCACGTTTATTCAAGAACGCTACGCTTCGTTTATTTTAACAGAATAGGTAGTAATTCCATGGCTGATCAATTTCTCTTCGAAGTCAATAGTTGAACACAACCCTTTGGCAGATAGATGAATGATCTCAAATTGCCAAGCTCCTCTAACATTTTCCTCATCACGATTTCGACATCTTTAGAAAAATTGCTACGTGTATGTGCATTTTAATGATATTTTGGACTATTTGTACGCAGCCCTAGTCGTCGAATTTTGCCCTATGGTCTTGCGGTTGAGCGTGATCGTCATTGTCATTGCCCCTACGATCTTGCGGTTGAACGTGATCGTCATTGTCGCAATGACAATGACGATCACGGGTTAAAGTGGTCATATCTATTGCTATCACATTGTCAGGTAGACAGATTGATGATCACAGTTATAATCAGAGAGGCAGGAGGATGCTGCTGCTAGGCATCTTGATTTCTGAAGACATAACCCATAGCTTTAGTACATTCCTAATGAACAAGACGGTGACCCAGTTTTGATTATAACTACGCCTACGTGGTAAAGTGTTTTACGATCGATATTTATAATTTTACCGGCACTTATTCAACACTAGCTCTGATTCCTACGTAGTGTTCTTAACTTTCTGAAAGTAATTACTCTGATGGGTTATCCAGATATGAACCTACCGCTCTGCTAAAGTATGCCATACAAACTTACCAAAAGACTCTTACAATATTAATTTGAAAATAAAAAAGCTGTATAAATATGATTAAATATTACATTACAACTGCTCACAAGTAGAGTAACCAGTATGAAACACGAATTGTCATGAGTAATAAATACAACGTCGATGGTGCTCCACTTCCGTAGTGCCTCGAACCAGATAGAACTCGATCAACTGAGGTTACACTTACGAGTATGTTCATGTTCAAGAGGAATGCAGTTTTGGTAGCTTCGTTAACATTCTCTTACGACGGAGTATGGTCTTGGAGATTCTTGGAGTTGATGTATTTTTTCGTTTGTCATGTTTGTCTCCTTCGAAGTATGGTCTAGTTTTGAAAACAAAGAGATACCGCTGCTATCTGTTTTATGTAAAAAAGGCGGGTGTTGAATTCTACTTTTTGGTAGATTTTACATATTTTTTATCGATTGATGCTCATTTGTTTTCGAAGCTGTCAGACGTTGATTTTAGTTTGTTCTCTGTATAGATATTTTTTTAAATTTTACCATTAAAATGCCTTTTATTTCTGACTGCCTCAACAACTACATATTCATACAGACTATTTTGCCACTCTCATTTTTGGTTTTAATAGGCAGATGGGATGCCAAATTACCAACTAAGACTATCGCCAAGACTTGACAATTAACAAAGTATTCTGACAAAACTCTAAACTAATTTACTTACCTAAGTATCTAATTTACGTAAACTGTCGGGTAATTGCGAATAATGAAGAAGAAAATAACGTTTTATTGGAAATTCGAATAAGCCAAATGAGCTCCCAATTGCCAATTCATATTAAATTCACAAATTGTGGAGGTTATTGGCAATTTGAGCCAAATGCAGATATTTTACTAAAAAGGTTTATTAGATATCAAATTGCAGGTTAAAACGAAAAATTAATAAATTGTGTTGCGTAATTGTGTGTGTAAAGGTCTTTGATTCAAAGGACATAAATTGTTAACGTAGGGATTTACTTATTTTTACTTTAATTGATGATGACAGAAAGAACGTCCTTGGGAGGGAATAATTAAAAGGAGACTCGTCCTTGTACGAAGTGGTTTTGTAGTTAAGGACTTTCAGATGACCTTGAATTATACGCTAACTACAAAGGATCACGTCAGGTAAAGTCAACCGTTTGTGAGTGGTAACACTTTTACCTTGAGTTGGTCTACCGTGGTAAGGAGTTTCAATAGAATTTGAGGCCACCTTATACTGTTTTTGATACTAGTGATGTACGGCGTACGGTACCTGTAGATAAGGGACAACTGTTGTTTAGTTATGCAGATTTAGAAGTACTTGGTTTTTATTAGAGTTCTTGTTCGAACGGTGCCAAACGGAAACCTATTTCTAAGACCCCGCTGTCCGTATGCCTGTCAGCGGGCTGTATCTCATGAACCGTAATAGGTAGATAGTTGAAATTTTCACAGACTGTGTATTTCTATTGCCGCTATAACAACAAATTAAATAAAGTTAATAATTATAGGGGCTCCCCATACAAGAAACGTGTTTTTTCGTAGTTTTTTTGCTAGATCTTAATACATTACGAAACCCTTCGTGTGTGAGTTCGATTCACAGTTGGCCGGGTTTTTTAATAACTTCCAGCAAATACTAAAATAAATGTCTCACTGCGCAGTTGAAGGTATGTATAAAACTCTTAACAGTGAGGCTATATCAAGTAGATTTACTGTTTTACGAAGCATTAATTTCTAATCTGTAGCTGTGTATGACTGTTTAATTCATAGTGTGTAATTGATAACCTGTGAGAAATGCACACATAAGCATGTACTTAGAATGTTTCGCACATTCAGACTTGCGACAAAAAAATCTCAAATAAAAATAAAAACGAGCGAGCTTTACAGTAGTTGCATATGATGTGTAACATCTGACATCTCACCTTGGTAATAAGCAATATTAAAGTGGCCGCCTCGACAAGGTCGTTTTTGACGGCGAACTATAGCACCGCGCGCGCTCATTGGTTAAATCAAATAGCGCGCGCTACCCCGGCTTCCTGTTACACACTTCCGTCCCTTTTCACGAAATCACTACCACAGGTTTTTAGGGTACCTATATATGTTCTGTGCACAGATTGCAGAGAAGCGAGAGGAAAGACGTTAAAAAAAAAAACTGATTCAATTTCAGTATTATATCTGAAAATTGATAGAATATGTAACACGTATCTAGTAAACCTCATTAGTAGATACGTGGTAACTCATGAATATTTGTAGTTATATTACAAATTCATTAAGTCCGATTATGCAGTCATGGATAATCCTCTTACGAGTTCTGATTTGTTATCTAGCGTGAAACTACGTCACCATGCATATTGTTTGAAGCGTTAAATGACGAAAGTAGTTCACTGGATCACGCACAAATTAATGCTTCCATACTTGGCGTATATAGTACTACTGCTCATCTAGCTATGCGTACAAAAGGAGGTACTTGCCGACATTATATGATCTACTCTTGACTCATATTTTTCATTGTTCGGGATCGTTAGTCGCCACTTTGTCCTCAATTACTATTGACTCTTCTTCTTGATTTCGAGTCGATGGCAACTACATGTATTCATGTACCATGTACCATATGTTGGAGAGTCCAAGGTGTTCATTAACCTGAACTTCTGAGGACCTAAAACTCGCCACTGATGCCGCGATTGGCGTGGCCATCTACTGAGCCCAACTAATTTAACAAAATACATGTATTATTGACTGAAATACTAAGATGACTGCCTACAGCTATCAAGAACATAGTAATGCACAAGGGCACTTCAACTATCAATGAGGTACTTACAATAGTATGTCAAATAAACAACACTACAAATGCCGATAACCGATAACACGCAACTGGTTTTTTTTGCACCGAACCCTATGACGTGAATAGCAATAATTTGATGATTGCAATTCAACAACCCACCAGACTTGCTAGCCAATCGTGCATAGACAACATTCTACATAACGTTCAAGGGTGCAAAGCAAGTGTACTGGAACTAGCGCTGTCTGACCATACAGCCCAAATCTTGCAATATCCTGTAGAGAGAGTATATGGTACTAATCATTGGTATGAATATAAACGCAATTACTCAGAGGATAATATAAGAAAGTTTATTGAAAATCTAACCCAATTAAGCTTTAAGGAAGTCTTTGACTCTAACGACGTTAATGAAGCTTACAATGAATTCCATAAAAATTTTACTCTATTTTATAATTTACACTTTCCACGTATAAAAATAAGGATCTCTAAATTTAAGAAGCCGAAATGGGTCTCAAAGGGCATAAAAATATGTTGTAAACGTAAATGGTTTCTACTGTGGAATTATAGGAAAAAACGGACACACGACAACAAATCAATATTTCAGAAATACGCTAAAAAAGTAAAATCGATTATAAAACTGACACAAAAAGCGCAAAATACTTACGCAATAAAATCTTCTAATAATAAATCGAAAACAACTTGGAAAATAATCAATAAAAACAAGCATAACCAGCCTCTCGATCAAAAAAAGAGGATCAAAATGAATGATGCACCTATTTATGACCCAAACAAAATAGTGACTCACTTTAATAACTATTTCATTGAACAAATAATACCGGAATCCAAACCCCCCGTATTCAAATGCCCCCCATCTCACAGCAAATCAATGTTTATGCCACCTACTGATCCGGCTGACATTCATAAAATCATATTTATATTAAAAAACACTTCTAGTGTGGGGTATGACGGAGTTAAGACTAATATTGTAAAAAGAGTCGCTCATATAATCTCACCAGTACTATCACATACACTAAACTTATCTATAGAAACCGGTACATTTCCCAATAAACTTAAAAATTCAATAATAAAGCCCATCCATAAGAAAGGGAACAAAGATGACATGAACAACTATCGCCCAATTGCATTACTTTCAATTTTTTCTAAGATCTTTGAAAAAGTTATTTATAACAGCCTTTGCAATTACCTTGAAAGTAACAATCTACTTGCCAAGGAACAAATGGGATTTAGGAAAAACAAGTCAATCAACTTAGCGATATATAACTTTTGCAAGCGAGTTTTGACTAATATGGATAAGCGATGTCCAACAGTTGCCCTATTTATGGACATGACAAAAGCATTTGACCGCGTTAAATTTGACATACTATTGGATAAAATCTATGCAATTGGCATTAGGGGAAATGTACATAAATTAATAGAATCCTATTTAACTGACAGACTACAACAAACTGAAATATCATACCTCTGCCCAAAAACGAAAACTATGACAGTATATAAATCTAACCTGAGGAAAGTCAAATATGGCGTACCGCAAAGTAGTGTGCTGGGGCCATTGCTTTTCCTAGTATATATTAATGACATACCAACTGTAACCGATAATCCCATGACTCTATTTGCATTTTTGACATTCTTAAAAATATAAATTTGACTCTAAAAAATGCAATTAATTGGTTAATAAGTAATAATTTAAAAATTAATATTAGTAAAACAAAAGCCATTAATTTCAGACAAAGACCAACAGTAGAGGATTTAAACATTAATTGTGATGACCACATAATAGAAGTAGTAGAGTCAACAAAGTTTTTAGGATTATACATAGATAACAAAATGACATGGAAGAAACAAATAGAACACGTATGTAATAAATTAAACAGTTATTCTTTCGCTCTACGTAATCTCAGTAAAATTGTTGATATTACAACCTCAATAATTGCTTACCATGGTTATGTATCGTCTACTCTTCGATACGGTGTTATTTTTTGGGGCAATTCCACTGATCTGGAAAGTGCATTCAGGGCGCAAAAAAGATGCGTAAGAGCTATATGTAACTTAAACCAAACGGACTCATGTGAGCCTCATTTCAAACGTCTAAAAATATTGACACTGCCCAGCATTTACATCTATGAGACAGCACTATTTATCAATGGCAATATTGAACTGTTTGAGTATCGCACAAGAGCGCGTCACGCAAATAAACTATGCGTTCCACCAGGGAAAACCGCACTCCTTTCCAAAAGCTTTGTTTGCATGGGCCCTAAAATATATAATAAACTACCCTTCATTATACGCAGTTCAAGTAATGTAAATCTATTTAAAAAGAAACTTCAATCTTTACTTATAGATAAGGCTTATTATTCAGTTGAGGAGTACTTCGAAGACAAAATGTAACGCAATCATTATTGAATAATGAATTAATAGTAATCCAAAATTTTATTGTCGTTGAAATAATATTGTAATCTACCCTGCTTAATTCTTTATTTAATCTAAATAATTTTACTCTTACTGAATTTGACCTTTTATTGCAACATCATGACGACTATTTGTAATGGATTGACTATCAATGTATATTTTATATTTTTTAAAGATATGATCTAATTGTTTAAATATTATGACACTATATTATAATTTGCATGCTAACATAAGCTGAATATGGTGAAACCGTACCTGTATAACATCCTTGTAAACCCATATTATGCGAATAAACTTGATTGATTGATTGATTGATTGAAACCCTATTGAATTTCAAAGAATTGAAAGGGAAATTGTACTACACACGATGCACATATGACTCAGATTTAATGGAAAATGCGCCGTAAATACTTGTCGATAAGATTATATTACGGGATAGACACAATACGAGAGAAGACTTGATAAGATCCGATACAAAATTCGTTTGTAATCAAAATGATGTCACTTCAATCTGAATGGAAAACAATTCGGTGATTCTAGAAAAATATGGAAATGACACGTTTATTGCATTACACGTGATTTTATTAAATCATTGTTATTTTGTACTGCCTTATTCAATATCTGGTTGAATATTGAAATCTTTCCATTTTGACGTCAATTTGATTCGTACCAAGCATCTTATCCAATTTACTTTTCTTTTTGTCTGTATCATCCTATTGCTGGGCCTGTTCAATGATTTCCATTCTGCCTCTTACATCAGCTTAAGGAACAGATGGGATGCGAAAACAGAAGGAAAATTTTAATATACATAAACAAAAGGGATTTTAAGATGAGTAATTCAATCAGCCATGTTATATGTAAGGTTAACAATATTGAAATTAAGTTCTTCTTACACACCCTTTTTATCAGCAATTCGATCAATATCTGCATCAAGGTCAATAAGTTAACAATTATCTGCATAACGATTTCAAATCATATTACAGATATCAAAAGAAATTATCACAAGATAATTGTAAGTCACTTTAGTTCATATCTCTCACGTTTGTCAAGCGTGATTGATGGTCAGAATTTCAACACTCACTTCTGTAACTTTCCTAGTGTTTTCAAAGATTCTGTCTTTAGAGGATTATTTATGAAGTGCTATATCTCAGCCTTGAGGAGAGATAAATTTTCCTTCCATTTTGCGTAAACATTTTGTAAAAGTTCACGCGGCCTATGTCACTTTTCAAATTAAGTTTAACAGAAAGGATCATTTTATTTCACTGTTCTTCAGTATTATCTGCGTTTTACTTGTTTTTTTTAACGTCCTCAGTCCTGACAATAATACTTTCATTCCGCTCCTTATGTTTATTTTTGCTGATTATTTCGAGCCAAGTTCGCATATTGACCATCTCTGTATTTTGCTGAGCTGTCTTGTGTAAACATTGAGCAATGTAGACTTGCAGATTATGTCCTTTGTCGTTTTTTCTTTGTCCTTAAAATAAACTTCTTTACACTGAAAACTCGATGTACTGGATTTAATGACACTATAAAGTGTAAAGCAACTAATGCAGTGGAGCATACAAATGTATCTTCACAACACGATAAAAAAGATAAAATTGTTCCAAAGAAAATTCTAGAATGATTGTATTTGTCGTATCAACTAATACTGAAACTTCATCCGTATGACCTTACGCTGTCATTTTATTTTATATTGTTTTGTTAGCAGATACTTTCGTTATTGTCTTGACTTTACTAATTATATTCAAAAATAGAGTATTTTCAATTGGAACGACTTGTTTATGTTCGTACATCATTAATTTGTTTATTTTCTCTCCTATTTTCAAGTACCTCCATCTCTTTCCAAAGTTCAAATTCAGTGTTTTGCCTGTTTTAATATAATTTGAATAATTTGTAGTTAGTGTAAACCATACAGATCGAGAAAAGTCTTAACAACTTATTTTATGCATAATTGTTCCTATTATTGTTATTGAAACATATAATATAATACCTACATTCATAATGCCATAGTTAACGCCGATTAGTTTCATTTATAATGCACGCTAAACATAAAACAATTACTATTCTATGTCTTCATAAAGGCACGCGGCACGCGCGCACGATTCTTATTATTGAACTTTTGCACGAAAAAAATTCTACAATTATTATTTTTCACAAGACCAATGACTTTCAAAATTCAAAACATTTAACGGTGGCAATTTTATAATTTTTAATTGAACGGGTTCGTCTGTACAATGACGTACTTTGGCCTCCGAAATACGCACAATCATTGGTAAACGTTCGAAAAACAATTAAAAGTTTGGAATGTCAGGCCAATTGTAAAGCTAACGTCAAACATTGGTCAGAAAGTCTCCCTAGCAACACTAGCCAATGGCCGTTCAATGCCAACGAATTAAGTCCATTGCTCCATTACTATGACAGACCCCTTGTGTGCCGTTGTGACGTAGGTAATTTTTCAGACATGGGCTGGTCCGTATAGCACGGTCAATTTACGGAGGCGTCGCATACGTGCCAAATGGAATGTATCTTACGGCCATGTATACGTTTGTTTGTCTGTGGGTGTACGTGGGAGTGTGATAATTATGTTACGTAGTAGTTAAGTGTCTGGTATGTTAGCACTAGTTTGTTTTTTGATTGGAAGATAGATGTTAGGTGAAGGGGAGAATTATAAACTATCACGATTTATGAAGCTATTTGTTCTGCAATTTTATTGGCTGGAATTTAGAAAATGCAACGTTGAATCATCTAAGCTGGAAACATCTGGATAATATTATTGACTTTGTAAACTTAAACATGTCCAAAATATTTTAGAGAAACGTTAATCATTACAAGCAATTATCACGATAAAGATGAAATATAGACCGATCAGATGAGTAAGCAATGATTAACTACTATTTACTCTGCATATATGCGAAGGTCAGATTAATATTGTGAGGTCGCTAACTATATACACTTCCGATACCAACGTCGGAAGCGAGTGTGGAGCCGTGGGACATAAAATGATCATTGTTCCTATGTGTGAGAACGAGAAACTTTTACAGATGTAGATTATTCAGCATATGAACTCGGAACTGAAATTGAAACGAATGCTGAAGATTCTAAATCATATCTTATAAGAAAATACTATAAGTACTAAAACCTCAGTAGGTAATATTATGAGATTGAACTCGATTATAGACCGGAGTCTATGCTTATAAGATTATCTTTGAATTTGTATGTATTCACTAATACTAGACTAGCTAGCAATAGGGCTTCCCAAAGACCGTGAGGGGCCGTGAGTAACCTCACGGGAAGGATTTTGTACGTATATGATTTATCACACTGTAAGAGACTACTCAATTATAGCCATGCATCTTAAACCATCGATATTAGAAGTGATAATGGATTAACTAATATTGAGAAAACAAATATAAAAATCGATACAACGTACAGGGAGAGTTCGTTAATGAACCAGTTAGGGTAAACGCCCTCACTTGAAATATGAACGATAATATATGTAGACTCGAATTTCATATTCAAATAGCTCAATAATTTATGTACCGAATTCATTTGCACCTCACGACAAATAGATTCATCGTTCTCTTAATATTTCTGAAGGTCCTTTCTATAATTCATACGGGCGTCTTATACGGCCTTCTCAAGTTTTTTGTGGGGAGTAGTCACGAGACTAGCTTTGGTTTTTTGTGACATTCTTAGATGTAGAGCCACAGGTTTTTTTTGTTTGATTTTCGAGGTGGTGAATGAATAAAAAGTGTTTAGGTATGGAAGGTTTAGATTATGTAAGATTTAAGTCCATTATAGTAGTAATAGTACACGTGATGATAATGATGTCTTTTCATCCATCTGCATAAGTTATTCGGCGGATTGTACAATAATGACTTCCTTTTCTCAAAAATGTACGTTGATTTTGGGACAAACTATGGTGATTGGAGAAGCGGTGAATATGTTAATGCTTATTATCTATTTCATGACGTCTATAGAATAGACTCTTGATCGTTAGCTAGCTATTTCTTAAATTGAAAGAAATGTCACAGTTTAAAAGAAGAACATTAGTGCAGCTAAGGAATTGCTAGTAGTACACTAGCTTTGTAATTTTTTTTATTGGTGTACGTGACTTCGTAAGGATGAGAATGTATACCGCAAAGAAAACCAAAGACTCCATACATTTTATGAATATAACTCGAGAATGAACACGAGTGACGCCTCAAGAAAAAAATTATTATTTACACCTCGGCGAAGGGACTTTTTCAAATAATAATTGTCTCGCTGAGATGTTGCAATAAACTTACTATACTGCCGCCATTATCCTTGAAAGTTACATAAATATTTAAAAGGTTTTCTTTGAGTAGGCTTTTGTAGACAGAAACCATATTTTGGAATAAGAAATGACGCGAGAAGTTCTTTAATATTCAGTAAAGTTTAAGTTTTTCTCCTATTTTTATACAGAATTGCTTGAAATAGTGATAAAATTGAAGTTAATAACCCTAATATTTTTCGTGCAATAGACAATGTCACTGGATATATAAATATTTCAGGAGTCAGTTTTTTATTTATTTTTTTATTTTACTTTATTGGGACATAGAACAGTTACACATTACAATAGTGTGACAGAATAACTTAAAAACTGGGTAAACGTGTAACCCACAAAAATGTCCGCGAAATAATGGTTACTAGATAGGTACTTAGTTTAATTTAATGCGTGCGTTGTACGAGTAAGATGTGCTCATACGAATTTTGGAACAATCGGCAAAACATGGCTACCTTCACATATGGGGTATATATAAATAAATAGCCACGCCCCACCAACTATTCCAAAATTCGTATTGTCCAGAAGATACATAGCAAAAAAAAAAAAAAATATATAGATATTGAACTGCAAAAAATACAAAGACTATTTTAAAGATGCAGTAGCCATCTTTTTGAACTTAAAGTGTGTAAGCGCGAAAATATCAAAATCGATGAAGTGTGTGTTATACGTTTCTACAATGCGTCGGAGAGGCGCCCGCGCACTAGCGTGAGTTCTGCACCTTTCGGTGTGGAATAGCCGGGGCACGCGCGCCTCTCGACGCATCACAGTTCTAGGTACAATGTAACATAGGTTATTGGTGATGTCTGAACAATCAAACCTGTTATTACATAGACCATGAAGCATCATGGCCATTAGTAGGCTGCGTCTTGACGCCAAGCTTTGAAGTTTATACCGCATTGATAATTGAGTGTATGGTAGTTTAGTCTTAGTGCATCTGTAGTGCATAACACGTAAATACTTTTTTGAACCATTTCCATTATTTTTATATAAATATAAAAAAAAAAATCAGTTGTAAACATAAACAAGATAGACCTTTATAGAGTGATTTAGTTTTTCAAACAATAATCGACTATGATTCATATAGTGCTACTATGGATGGCATGTAGGATACCCTATTCTGAAGTACTGACGTAGACAACAATGCTACGGTTGAATGAGATGAATCATTTTGTTTTATAATATTTCTAGTCCTTGAATGGAAGCTAAAGTTACATTCCTGACGTACAAATAAAGCTATTGCGTGATATTATGTCACAACTAATCATATTTTTATATCAGAATCAGTTCTACTTTTCAGGCAGCAACCGAGATTCCTGATATCGCAATATGTTTTATCAATTTAGCTAAACTATTAAAGCTAGTTTAGTTATCTGTGCAGGCTTAAGTGGCTTTTCAAGAATTCCTTCAATCTAGTGTAGCTGTAGAGTATTTAGTACGTATTGTTTTCCTAAAACTTTTCTTGTAAGCACATCAGCTTATGATTCTAAATTATCACCACTAAAATGTTGACTGTTCTAGATTCCATCGTTAAGCTAAATTTCGACGTATTTATCAAATCTACATCAGAAAAATGTTATAACCAACTTGCGTCACTCCATTTAATTCTTCGGTAATGTATACGTTCACTGACTCATTTGTGTGAAAAATATGACGTCCATAAACGCCTTCGTCAATGTTCAGGTTACTATTTTAATATATGTCTGAATAAAACAGCATAATAAGTAATCAAGGTTATGCCATTAACTTTTGGCATCTGTATAATGTATTTATTTTAATATATGTATTGACTTTTTCCATTATCATGTTTAAATGTATAATGGAAAAAGTAATTCAACGGTCGGATGGTTTCCACAATGAGCTGTCAGATTCGTCATGTTTGGAGTGGATTCTCTAACTTAGCTGCGCAGTTCTTTTGCGACTATACATGTTTTATGCTAGTCTATTAGAAAAAATATGATAAACACTCTCATGCATTTCTTACAGTCTTTGTTTACAGCGAATAGTTGGTCACAGTCAAACAGTTATTGAACCTCGCTTTGACTTGGGCTCTATATAGTGAGCTTATTCGCATTTCGGAGGTCTAATTATAACAACTAAGCTTCCAAAAAAATTGGCACCAAAAAACATGAAAACAAAAAATTGAGACCATAGGACCGAAATCTTCATTTCGGTTCTTTTTTTTTTTTGAGGGTGGGAAATTCTCAAATAACTGACCCGTGTTCCTTCTGTTGCCCGTGGGCCGGGGCCGCGATATCTCTTTCGGACAAACTCGCAACCCTGGCAGGCATTGGTCCTTACGGACCCCGTCAGTTGGTGCTGACATCTCTTTGAGGCGTGCGTGGAACACAACGCGCCGTCGACCCGGGCCTGGTCCTTATCGGACGGCGAGCTACCCATTGCTCACCGTCCGCAAGCCCGCGCCTACGGTGGCCGGAAGTCCACGCCCGGGGCGTCTCCTGCGGCGACTAGGGGCGCGAGGGCGCGAATCTTGCCTCTCCCTCGCGCGCTTCGCCTCCTCCTTCGCGAGCATTACTGCTTCGCAGAAGGAAGTGACGGCCTTCTTAGCACTCACGCTCCGGACCATGGCCTGAACCAGGGCCGAACGCGAGAGATCGCCGCCGCCGATCGCCTGCGTGAGGACACGGCGGTGCTTGGCCCAAGCAGGGCAGACCTCCGTATGCTCCACCGTGTCCTCCGGGCGATCCACACAGTGGTGACACCGCGGCGTATCCTCCCGCACACCCGGGCGTATCCTCCCGCACACCCGGGCGTTTCCTCCCGCAGCATTTCGGTCCTATAGTCTCAATTTTGCTAACGTTCTTTACATATCGTAAAGAATGTTAGTAAAATTGCATTCCATTTCTGATACTCTTAAATTCGGTCCAGACCCTTAAATGCTTAAAGCTTATTTATACTAATTTGCATTGCATATTGATTGATATTATTAGGACATTGAACCGGTGATCAACTCAAGTGCGTCCTTCGCACTTAAGTGTCAAAGGCTTTTAATGAATATGTTCAGACTTCGGTCGGATGAAGATCCTGTCACTACCTATTAAAATGATGCTTAAATCTATCTTATACATTCAGACACTGCTGTTAATAAAATAGATTTAGCATTAATAAATTCTAAAGAGGAGTAGGGTAGTCTGATAGTTGAGGATGTAAATGTCACTAAAGCTAAATTAGCAATTAATGGCGATAATGCTAACTAATATTATAAATGCGAGTGAGTTTGTTTGTTTGTTACGCTTTCAAGCTAAAACGGCTAAACGGATTTGGATGAAATTTGGCACATGTGTAGACCAAGAAGGACATAGGATACTTTATATCCCGATATTCCCACGGGATGGAGACTCATGCGGGTGAAACCCCGGAGCACAGCTAGTACTGAATAAGTTTGAAATATTTAACTTCTTATGAATAGTCTGATAATGATGATGATTATTAATGATATATAGATTAGGATGTTAATCTCTTCGTTTAGTAAGCAAGAGTTTTGCTATAAAAATATCATCCCAGTAAAGAAATACAAGATAGTGTATTTAGTTTATTCGTGCACGTGCTTCCAGACGGCTGAACAAATGTAAAGTACGCCACTTTAAATATGTATTATCTCTGGCCTTGAAGCAGCTTGCTGTCTGAATGTTGAATGCTGTAAGTATTCGAAAACTAAATTAAGTTCAGAAATATACATAAATGTTTAACTTGGTTAGTTGTAAGGAAGGCTTGAAGGTACTTTTGATTTATGCGATGAATGCAGCTTTAAGTACTGTAGACCAGTGTTAATTTAGAGAACAATTAACGGAGTAATTAAACTAAACTGACGAACAATATAAAAAAAAACCGGCCAAGTGCGTGTCGGACCACGCACAATAAAGCGTTCCGTAGATGGGATAAATTCATCCCAAGAAAAAACTTAACAGTGTAGTTGAAAAACATGTTTTCCCATACGGAATGTATGGGAGAACATGTTTTTTCAACTGCAACTGTAAGTTGGTTGATTATTACTCGTTAACTTGTAGAGCCTACTTAGTTGGCAAACGGATTCCTGAATCCAAATATGGCATTCAAAAACTCCCAATATCTTTGAACGACCTTTCCCACAACATGGGATAGACGAGAAAAAAAACATCCCCACTTTACGTGCAGGGGCCCCAAAAAAAAAAAAAACGTGATTTTATTTTACCAATTTTCCGGCGTGATTAATATGTACGCATAAACAGTCTCCAAGCTGAGACGCGGAAAGACAGACAGACAGACGGACATGGCAAAACTAAAAAAGTCAAAGTCAAATCATTTATTTCAGATAGGCCCTTGCAAGGCACTTTTGAACGTCAAAAGTTACAAAAAAAAAATATTGATTCTAGTCGCCCCTTCCAAAAAGGGTTACTTGTTGACTACAGAACCCTAAAAAGCCACTAACTTATCATGATATATTTCGAAACCACGCAGGATAGCTTCTTGAACAACATTCAAGTGTATTTATAGCTTATAAACACCTTTAAAACGGTTTTCAAGTTTTTTTTTACTTCATGTAGCTACTAACTTGTGTGGTTTAGGAGATATCAAGATTTTTTTGGAGTTTGCAAGTGCCTTTTTTATATTACTCGTCAGTGTAGTAATGATTCGAATTTGAGCATGGTATCTATTGCACAACGATGCTAATAGCTGCTAAAATCACAAAAATAATTATATCATTTTTGTAACACAGCACTAATATCTATGTCTGTTCAGCTAAATCGTCCTTTCTGCGTACTTTCACTATCAATGGCTAAACATATTATAATATGTTTGTACGTTTATGCACTTGACCTCCAACAAAATGCGCATTACAAAATCATAATAATCGTTATTAAGGAAACTCGTCGCGCTGCATAACATGGAATGTTCTGGACCAATGTTCACAAAAAGACACAGCTCTCAAAAGATATAATTTTGAATTTACATTTTAATGTAACTGAGGGACTTTACATTTTAGGACAGGTTTTGGTGCAAGCTCCGTTTTCTTCGGTCAAGTATCTTAAACTGGTAGTTTTACGCACGATTTTTGAGACTATATATTTTTTTCTTTTTGTTGAATGTCCTTTCTGACCTATGAGTGAAATAAACAGATTGGAGAAATGTCAGCTGGTTTAACCCGTGCTGAACGTAAATGTCAGCTGGTTTAACCCGTGCTGAACGTAAATGTCAGCTGGTTTAACCCGTGCTGAACGTAAATGTCAGCTGGTTTAACCCGTGCTGAACGTAAATGGCGACAGAAGTAAAGGGTCACTCTTTTATTAATAGATAGCCATTGGGTAAACTATCTGTAGCTTCATAGAGAATATTTGTCTATTTTAAAACCAGATTCATGTCAATCGTGATTCATGATACAAGTTCGACATCAAAGTTTTTCCTTTGATGCCATAAGAACTAATAAACATGATGTTTAATTGACGCTAAACAAACACTGAGTCTTTAAATTTCAAGGAATTTATTGAACAATTTCGAAAGTGAAACATGTAGATATCGAGATTGCACATATTAAAGCGAATTTATCATTCATCATGTAAATCCTTGTAATTTTGTGGCAGACTGATATCGTGTTTAAGTAGACCGAATTTAAAGATAAGGCTGTGATAAATGCAGATAATCAAGAAACTGTAAATCGCTTTGATCCAATTGCAAAGTGTTCCAATAAGTTAAAAAACGAAACGTGTTATTTATGATAGTCACACAACTAGAAGATACAGAAGTCGTAAAAAATGCTGTAGAGTCTAATCGTGTTGATGCAATTGCAAACTGTTCCAATGATTTAGAAAACGAACAACATGTTATCATAGTCACACAACTAGAAGCTACAGAAATAGTAATAAACACCACAGAGTCTTATAAAGAAGTAGCTATAATTATTCTAGAAAGTTCACTTAGTTTTCAAAATTATTCCAATATACGATCTTAACTAGGTCAAGGGCGTTTTGAAGGACCCCTTCCTTCCGTACAGACAGACGCACGTTCCAAGGACGTTAGCAGAATTAATATTTATTAGAGCGAATGCATTCGATTAGGTACATTCCGTTTGGAGTAGGTACTGGAGCAACTATTTTTTGTGATACCTTGGCGATATTGGTGTTTGTGCAAGGATCTGTTGCTTATTTAGGAGCTTATTTCACTGCCGGTTCCTGGGGATTGAGTTTGTTGGTTTAGAAGATTATTGTCTTCCTGTATTATAAGACAATCTTTAGTGCAATTTTGTTGTGCTAATGGAGGACACTTCTTTTGATAACAAGTCTGCAGCAACGTTTTAAATAAACAGATTTTTGTTCCATCGCGCACAATTTAAAATGATTTTGCTAAGAAACATATTCCTGACCTCCCGAGTCTCTTAAAAGATTACATAGTAAATTCTGTCATCAAAGAACATTTTATCGATGTTCTTTTATGCAGTTATTCTGTTACAAAAGATATTATTAGATATAAGGAAGCAGTAGAATCCATTATCATTTATTTCTGTCTAAAACATTTTCGTTATCATAACATTTCAGATCCAGAACATAAAATCAACACAAAAAACCTACTCATTTAGACAAGAATCGTAAAAAGGGCCGAAATATAATTTGGCCTTTTTCGCGGTCTCGAGTTACCTCGGGTAAAAGATATTTATAGAGCTAAGTTTTCGGGATTCTATTGAGTTTTCCTTAAATAGAAGTTACGTTTAGTACGTCGCCTTGATCTTGAAATTGAAGGACAAGAGGAGGAGGGTGTTTATTTGTTTACTTAGTTCTTTTGGCGTGGGAGTGTTTTGGATTTAAGAGTTGTGCTGGTTGTCTTGGTTCAGATTTTTCTTTAGTTAAGTTAAAGCTATATTTTTTCTTTCACTAAGATTTATTTATTTTCGCTTACACAGATGTCTTACCTACATACCCCTAACTATTTTATTTCAAGTTTTTTTCAAGACTATCCCAACCCAATCCTTGTGTTTCTATATCGAAGTTAAAAGAGTATAATTATGTTACTATAACGTCTTGTACCTTCGTTGCATCTAGGTTAGCATCTTTTGCTGTATCTTGAACTACTGGGAGCTCAGGAATGTTAAGATCTTGATCCGTGATATAAAGTTCTTCATTCGTCCTTAAAAGCAATTAAAAGCTTTATCTAATCTACCTACATCTACAGACCACGTGATAATTATATTTGCTTATAAGATAAGCATTTATAATTTTAAATAGCTTCCTTGACATTGTTTTCGACATTTTGGCAGCATTTTCCGAGTTTGTTTATAAATATTATAATAATGTGCGTACGTGGCTCGACAGGATAATTGGGGCATGTAAACCACGTAGGACGGTATTCCCAGTGGGGGTATCTATAACTACCTATAAGTTTGTTATTACAACACTGTAAGAAATAATAAGGGCATTTTTCGAAAAGAATACTGTTTTGTACCTAATATGCTAAAATGTTGAGCAAACTTTAGAGGTAACTTCACAAGTAGGTACTGTTGAAGGGGTCAAATAAAATGAATAATATTGAGACACAGGCGGGAAAAAGACCTCAACAAAACCCACCTAAGAGGATAAATAACTACACTGTTTACCAAAACAAACCAGCCCACCTTACAGCACTCGACGATCGATAACGAACAACTCAATTAAATGTTATTTTGAACTGATAGTGTAAAAATAAAGTGAAAAAAATTATACCTGGCAGTTGGCGCCGGCATGTCGCGGGGAGGGGCGCGGGAGGGGGGCGCGGCGCGCGGGGGGTGTCACAACTAGCAGCGAGTGAGGTCAACCCGGTGCATCAACGAGGGATGGGACTAAACTGTTGATTTGTTTTTTATCGATTGTTTTTTTTTCGTCTGTGGACGTTTAGTGTGTTTTGGTTTGTTTCCGGTGCTTGGACTCTTTTCTGGTTTATAGGTGTCGAAAATTTGGGCTGAGGTATTTTGTTAGTAAGATGGACGCGACAAAAAATGATGGACCGATTTGTCTGGCAAGCGTGTTATTGCGATTTCTCATTTGGGGGATCCTATTAAACATGACATTGACCACTTGCTGGAATTTCCCAAGTGTCCATACACCACTGACGTTGCTATTAACGTGGGAAATACTAGGTACAACTAATTTAAAAAAGTACGATCAGCTCGAGAAGAAGAAGATTGATTAGCTCTAAAAAGATAGCAATAAAAGCCCCAGGAATCTATTATTGGGAGACAATAACAGCAGTTCAAGTCAATTAGATTATACATACAGACAACAGTATCTTGTGCTATAATAAATTCAAACTAAAATTTGAACTTAACCAGAGATTATAAATATCTGACTATCTGGAGGACTTGATACCGTGCAGGGACAACCATCATAAATTGAGTAGGTATAATTATTTTCTTTTTCGCGTGGTTGGTGACTAATCTGGTGTGAGTCAGAGTTTTTATGCCGCCGATCGGCCTCAACTTGGGTTCACATGCCGTCGAGAAATTCCTTCACCGTTTATGAAGCAAGTTATACAATACGCACATGAATCAAAAACGTCAGAGGTGCCTTGGGTTCGAATTCGAGATCTATGACTTGGCAGTCCGACGGCACACCTCTAGGCCACCTGCTTATTGAGTATAATGACATTGGTTTATCTACATAGTACACTTAACCGCACGTTCATGGTAAACGTGAGTTTGATCGTACATATTTGTGTTATTGAAATTAGCTTCAGGTAATCTGGAAACAGCACGTGAACAAAACTGTAAACATTCGTAAAGTGCGATATGTCTCACGAAAGTTACACAACTTACATAACACGTGAATCTCGTTACATATGTGTACATATTAAGTTACTGTGAACTACTATTGCGTCCTGTTCAATGAGAAATTGTAGTGCAAACTATAATGTTTTACAGCCACTTCCGTAAACCATGCGCAGCATGCGCTGCTAAAACTAGTTACAAAAAAGACAAATCTTTTGACTCGTTTAAAAACACAATGCTATAGGAATTACAAAGTAAAAAAAAACATAAAGGTGCATCGAAGCCCGTTAAGAAATTAACACAATAGCTGCAGTAAAACAACAATGAAACCTACAATACATGCGTGTTATCGCACAATACCCAACACTAGTGAGGTCGGAAAGACCGGAGGGGCCCTCCCCGCACCCCGCAGCCCCCCGCCGGCCGTATAAATCCGCTCCCCCACACGCGCGCCGCGTCTAACGTTACTGCGCCACCGTATAGCTCGGTCCTACAACGACCGCAATACCACGCGCTAAATAAATTGTGAAAGTGTTGCTTATAAAACGTGATTTCTCGAGTGAGAGTACATTGCCGCGCCTAAGAACCAAGAAGACGCGACGCCTTCGCAACGTAATAATCAGTGGAAGGGGAATTGTCTCGTGCATTTGAGCCTGGAGAGGGGTTCAATGGAAGCGAGGTTCGTGACCTGCCGGAGTTTCCAGCAGATCAAGCCGCCTGAGAAGAGCCTCGCGCCGTCCCCACCGACGGTGAAGGGGCTCCTGTCTCGATTCGGGAGTCAGGCACAGGCTTTGTTCGCGCCCAAAAAACCCCGCTTCGGGTCATCAGTCGCTATACACAAGCTCCGCGAGACCAAGTGGTTCAAACATGATGAACAAAACATACTGTGCGCCGTCCTCGAGACAGGATTCATTCTCGAGGTGCGCGCCGAGGACCCCCTGCCCCCGGACTCTATACTGTCGCCAGACTATCACATGTATGCAGTCGCCATGTGGAAGAAGGGTAAAGGTGTGTACCATATGTGTAATATTAATGACGTTAATTTTCTTATCTGTATTGTAGAACATAAAAGGAATTTAAAGTTGTCGTGTTTGGTCACGATATGCATCGTAATGAGGCCGCGATGATAACGTTCAGTTCGTGTGAGCCTCGGAGCGAAACTAAATAGAGTTGGCACAATTCACCCACGGTCACACGTAACAAGACGAATTCACAATAGCGTTTGTAAATAATTCATGTGCATGCGCGATTCGCTTAATGAGATTTACCGATGGATTGTTGATGCGTTAAAAGCTCGTATAACCGTCAGCAATACGAGAAGTTGCGTTTCGAAAGGGCCAATGCCTTGGAGTTTTCTTGCAAAAATATTCGATTCACCGATGGAATTTCTAAGCGAGACTTGAGCGATCCGGTTTTTAATAAAATAATGTTTTCTTCCGACAGAAAAAACAAAGAACCCGGAACAGATAGACGTGTACACAGTTCAACAGAAAGGTGTGCGAAAACGTGTCGTGAAGACAACATTGGGTGCCTTTTGGAAGAAGGACTCCGTGATACGCATCAACAACGTGGACGATAAGCAGGAGACGCCGAACAGCGAGAAGGATATCAGAGCTAAGGTAACTATCATCACGAAACTTTCGGAAGTCCACGTTTCCAATTCCAATATTTACTAAAAACACGTTTGCGTTAGCTTCAGACTACATTCCCACTATCTGACTCGATTACCATAGTTGCAAATCATGATAACTGTTAAATCATTTGATTGTTACACATAATTATGTGTAGTTGATAATTAATCAAAGTAGTTTTATCATTGAAACACATTCAACCTGATAGTTGTCCAAGTGACATAACGAAACGCGGCCTTCAATGATCCACGATATATTTAATACCGAGGCTAAAGTTTCATACAAGTTTTGTAACGTAACATTGCTAAAACCAGACAGTTTGTCTTGTAAAAGATTACGACATGACACTATGAACACTAATCTAAATGTGAAAACAATTGTAAACGTGAGATAACTGCTTCAAGTCATGATTTGTTAACTTTGCTCGCACTTTGAGATTGGCCTCGCCATTTATGCAAATTCAGAATACTTAGGTCGTAGTTCCCACGTCAATACAACATCTGTGTTATCTTGACACATCTGTATCAATCTAATCCGTCTTCCTCTTCTTGAACTAATCCAATTTAGATTAGAGTAATGCATGAAAATATTCCAACCTTCAATGGTTTATCAAGTCACTCAATCGAACTTAGACGTTCTTCCTTCAATACCGTAGGCTTGCGTCAGAATTGGAAACCTCTCGTTTCAGATAGCGAAAACCTCAAGGGGTCTTTCGTTTATTGGAAACTGTGGGCACACTCGAACAGTGGAACAGCTACTAAGGAGCTTCTACTGATTGCAGCTGGATATGGCAACTAAATCAAGGTTCGAGAGGAATTGGCACAATACCCTGCACTTCGTCCACTGGTGCAGATACGGCGAGACACCGCAAGAGGCTCGCATGAGACAGGTAAATTGCACACGATTATAAATGAAAAACCGTATAGAATTCTAGAAACCAATAAACGCGTTTAACGAGTTCGCGCGTTAAGTTACCGTATACCGCGAATGTTGTATTACGCGTTTCATTACGTTCCATATTCAGATTGAAATGATTGGTTCTAGAATGTTTTTATTTTAAATTCATTACTTTTTTTGCATGCGAATGCATAGAGGCAAGTGGAAAGTAAGCCCGCCCTTACGTTTCGAAACACGTTCTAAAGGCTGTATTACTTCACCCCTGTATATTTTCACGTTCAGTCAAGCATTGTAAATGCTTCTTTAATATTCAGCTTCATGTGTATGTCTATGCTGATTGAGTTTTTTATTGTGGACTGAATGGGGCATCGGAGTTAATGGCACATCAAGACTGGCGATCATCCATCATGCATGGGGCATAAAATTGGGTCCGAGAGTAAAAAAGAGATCGCACAAAGCAGAAATTTTGTTACAGATCAGCTTATCGACGTCGAAAACACCTATGATTATCATCTTTTGATGGTAATCGTTGAGGCGCTTTGGACACTTACAGCTGGCAAGAATAACAAATACCGGTGAGGTTTTGAATTTTAACAGATTGTAAGATGTTTAGGAGTCAGTGTGCCTATTATGTGTTCTAACTCTTAGATACCTGTGCGTGGTCACGTAGGAGTGACAAAAATGATTCAATAAAAATGTGTGCCCCACTGTATATAGGTATCACTGAGAAAACGACTTTCAAGTTAATTAGGAAAAAAAAAAAAAAAGTACACAATCGTGTGCTAAAATTGCTCGTAGCGAATTAGGCGATCAACCAGTGAAAATTGCTTTAACATTAACCGATTACCTTTGATAGTCGTGCGTACTTTACTACGTTGATTTATTAGGCAATTAAAACGATTTGCAACGTGAATGGTCTTTCAACGTTCCTAAAATGCATTAATATTTTTTATTACCTTTTTGTTAAATCTTGATAGGGAGGGGAAAGTACGTCATTCAATTGCGTTAGGCGACCGTTTACTGACGTATATTGTAATTTTCTTGATCATTTATTCAGATTTTAGTGAAAAGTATACTGAAAGACGAAATATACGATGTGATAAATTGAGTGCCTGACGACGGCGACGGTTAGCGGTAAAAGTAATAAAACAATAATGATTAAAGCAATACATTGATACCAATTGTATAAACAGTGATATCATACAATTGTTGCCATGCAATGGACATTATAAACATTAAGATTTGTTACTTGGTTGGACAATACATTAATGTCATTATAGTAGTATCAAAAAGTACATATATGGATTGTTTTAATTAATAAAACCGCGGTTCATTTGTTTTTTTTAACCTATTTGATATCACAGACAGTTCAGCATCATTTGTCTGTTAAAAAAGTTTGACATAAAAATTATGTTAAAATATCTCTGTTTAAAACAATGAATGAATAGATAATTGAGAGGTAAAGTCCCTTTTACGTGTTGTGGCGAGACTACAACATAATTTACATTACAAATCAATTATTCCAAGTAAATTATATAACATTATTTAAATGGCAGTTATTTATGTCATAGGAATTGAACTGTTATTTCTCTCAGTAGTATCCGCATTAATTAAAATAAAATCTACCGATTGACGGATTTCCTTACTACCATAAACCGCATTATAAAATCCTGTGACTACTATATAATTTTTGGTAAATATTACCTACTTTTAAAGTAGCTTTTCCGTTAGTACTTGTTGTTATTCTGTTGTAAATTACACAGCCATAATTCATTGGTATAATCCAAATTAATGATGTTATCATAAGTACATGTGTACCTATTTTAGTTTAAAGTAAGCAGGAGGTATTTGAACTTTATAAAACAGATACGATATAATGAGTTTTGTAGAACAAAATACAGTATACAATGGGCTTTTTCGTATAAAAATTATACCAGTTACCTACTAAAACATTTGGTACGTATAAATTAATTAAAACTCTTCCTACACTAATTGAAACACTGATTTACCTAATATGATTTCGATTTATAGGAATAAGGAATAATACAGATTTTTTTCGATTTCCGTAACACTTAACCTTAATATTTTATAAATACTGGATCAGTTTAATTTATTATATATTTTTGTTTTGAATATTGTTCTTTCCCAAATAGTTTATGTTTGTAAAATCCACAGAACAGGAAATAACAACAAAATACCAGGTTTTATAGCTGCACTCAGTGGATTGTTTATTTTGTTATTATTCAATGAAACAAATGTATAACTAACTATTGTCAATAGTACGGACAATACCTACCAGACTAGTCTGATTTTTCGTACTAGCGTACTTAATGTTTGAGGAAAAACATTATTGAGGAAATAATTTTATATTAATTGTTATGTATATTATTCGGTATTTAAAAAAAACATATTGAAAGTTCAGGAAAAAGATAAACTTTTAGAAGGTGAATGGAAAATAAATATAAGTAGGTTAAATAAATATAACAAGTGGTCAACCACAAACAAAAATCACAGATAACACAAAAATGGAGGCCTTATCAACTCCTAACGGTCAATTTTAAACTGCGCCATTCAACTGGTATCGTAATGTTAAACAATTGATCAGGTATATACCAGTGCAATCCGGTTCATATCAATGGATAATTGGAATTACTCAACACTGGACCGTAAGATCGTTTTGCTATACTCAAATGGCATTGAAGTTTTATTATCGTTACGAAACATATTTACATAAAAATAACTGTTAAAATGATAATATTGTGAACATGAAAATATTTACATAGAAATGATTTAGTAAACTATCTGTTATGAGGTTAATATTCTTTAATAAGTCCACACATAATAATATGTTGAACGGAATTATTATTGCTTCTGCACACACATGTGTCCTTAAAAACGCGTAGGCGCAAAGCCAACGTCATACATAGAACAATAATGACATCTTGTTTCGAATCGTGAATCGTATAAAACTGTAGATATGTGTACTAGTTTATGCTCACTGAATATTTATAGCAACGCCACACCTCTCAAATTATGTAACGCATTGCATAGTAGATTAGTTTCACTGGTAAATTCGTCTTCTATAACACTATCATTTACAAAGTCGTTGTGATAGTCACGGTCTGACCTTTCGCACCTATCTTTAAAGAAAGATAAAATTTTACGGACCATTTATAAGTCATGAATCGGACATGAAAGTTAAAATAATAACTCACGCGTTTCTGATAGAGCGTGGAAAAATTCTGGACAATACTGATATGAAAATGAGCAAATTATTTTAACAAATTATGTGTCTTTGTGATAGTCAAAAAGTCCCCTAACAGTTCCATTGTGTATAAAGTCCATTAACGCTTTAATTGTTTTTCTAAATGTTCTGTATCCTATATACTTGATAAAAATTATTAGAAGGTTTTTTTTTCAAAAACTAATTCGCGGTGACGTCTCTACTAAACCCACCGATGTTAAACCTTCTTTAGACTTATTTTCAAATCTATTTGTTCCAGATAAGCGAGTCGTTCAAGTGGGGTAACGTCGGCATGAATATGGGTGTAATGCTTGTCAGCCAGAGCTACGCTAGAGAGAAGGCCAAGTCCGTCTGAGTATCACCGACCAGCGGCTCCCACTCCGCTGGTACTTACTCCTGCTACGCCTGCTTTTGGCCCACCCCTAAGAAAATCGACAACGTCTAAGTATCAATTTGATTATGGAACTTCTGGAGTTACGTTCCAAAATTGAAAGAGTTCCAATATCGAAAGAATTGTTACATCGGTTTACGTTTGAATTTGAAATTGCATTTCTAATTTAAATTAAGAATATTTTGACACCGGATTGAACTGTTTCAATCCGGAACAACACTTCCGAATTGGAATAACTTTCAGTTCGGAATTATTCCTGAAGAGATCGGATATTTTATAAAAATGGTTTTTATGTCTTGAATGTTATGTTCCTTCTTATGAATTTCATTAAGTATATTATTTTTGTTTCGTTGTCTTTCCTGCCAGTATTTACTTTGACAGCTTACAATTATTGTCTCTCTCTGGATATTGTTAAATTCTAGGGGCATCTTTCACACATTCTAGATATCATTGGACCAAATTCAAGTTGCGGCTTACACATTTTACATAGTGTTATACTTTAAAGATATTATTAAAAGTAGATTAGCATATTAGATAGCGAATGTAGTTCTCAATAAATCTGGTTATATACCGCCTAAATACATAAATTGCATAAGAGGAAAATTGTGAAAGTGGCCCTCTATAGCTTTAATTCGGATTTATTATAACAAAATTATGATAAAACATTCCTGTTATTAAAGAAAAAGACGCCCCTTGGCTCGTATATTAATATAACTATATGCTAATATTAAACTATTTAACGTTTAATCTTTATATCTATCTGAGAGTGGTGACCCTAGTCTTATGAGTATATTGTAACACTCTTTCTGATTTAAATAAGACTGTTTTATTTTCCAATTTGGAACACGATTTTGTTCAAAATCGCTCAATGTGAATTGAATTAGTCAAAAGAAGTATTGTTTCGTTGGTCAGCCCTAGTAGGGCTGTCACTTGAAAGTATTTTTTAAACTGTATAGTTTATGCGAGCTAATTAATTATGTTAATTGCGACAGATGTCGACTGTTGTGAGAGTTGTATACTCGTGTATGTTTAAACGTTCTATTTATAATGAAGCATTTTTATGAATAAATGATTACTTTATAATGTGTTGTGTTTTGACTTTTAATCCTACAACCCGATGGGTAGAGGACTACATGGCATTTGACAACGTGACATACCCAGACGGATATGGCAGGAAGATGAAGGATAAAAGTAAACAGACATTTACAGAAGAGAAATAATAGGAGAGTTGGGAGACGTTTCCAAGGTAATGGAAACTTTTCAGGGTTTTAATTTTATAAAAATAAGCGACTACTAGAAGACTGGTTAATCCTGCTTAAGCTTCTTATTATACAATTACAGGGCAAAGGGCCCAATTAAGTCAGAGTAGAAACGAGCATTAACCACCACGTTTGTTCGAGCAATGAGCTGGCATTATGATTTCACTGCAATTCAGTGGTGTTTTAGATTACTACTCAGACAATTAAGAAAGTACACCCAAGTAAGAACACACATAAAAAAAATCTGTTAAGTACTCTGAAAGTTAAGTGAAGTTCGGGGCAAAAGTTCACAAATTATGAATCCAGCACTCTAATTGCGTAACACTCACAATCAATTAATCACAATCTGAATGATTTTGAAGGATATTGCTAATCTATTGCTTGCATAATTATGTTCGAAAAATCTGTCTCCACAACAACGTAAATATCGCAATGAATGATGTGGAACTGTCAAAATGAAAACCATTGTTAATGTAAGTGTGATACGCAATTACCCCGCCGATAACCTACATCTACATCCCTTCTAAATAACATATTATTAAACAAAATTATAGTACACACGAAACAATATTTAATATAGCGACATCTACACTAAAACTTGGGAACGATTCCATAGTATTATGTGTGGTTAAGGAGTCAAGGAGTATCCATAATTGGGCAAAAAGCTAAACATTAGACATATATATCTATTCTAAGCACACAGTTGGCCAATAATTCATTAAAGGTTCACTAATGTTACTGTCTCTTTTATCTGTCAAAAAAATTCGTACAACGCCATCTATTTTTCAACGCATGAATTATCACGTAAAGAGGACGCCAAAAGAGAACAAGAGAACATTTGAGCACATACTTGTCAGACAAAAAAAACACAACATTACGACATTTAAAAGTATGGTTGCTCAATCTCTTGCAAGTCGCCTATAGGACGGATGCTCTTGTCATCCGCTTCCTTCGATTCGTCGGTATGATATGGTGTTTTTTTTTTTCTTCTAAATATCTACTTCTTTTTTTTTTCTGTTTTTGTTTTCGTTTAGCATGGGTTCGTTTTCATACTCTGATGTCACTTCGTGGACAATAGTGTGGGTTATACGTTTTTTCGACTGTATTTTAACTACTTTTTGTAAATGCTGTAATGTATAACTGTTTTTTGTCCCAAATAAAATAAATTAAAAAATCCTAACGATGCCAAGAAAATTCGCATCATGTTTATTGAGATTAAAATAGATATGGACTTTAATCTTAAAAATATGACATAATATAAAAATACAACAGATGCTTTATCATTCGTCATGCTGTGCGCATTATAAATATGCAGCGTGGGCATTTTTTGTGTCATCTTTATTTGAATATAGTAAAATAGCCAGATCCGTTCAGTGCGACACTTAACATTGATTAAATCTACAGAGAATCAGTAGCTGTCAACTAGAAATTCCTGGGGCTAGGTCACATACACCTTGATGATTGCATATACAAAATTATTAATTACTAAAGTCCGGTCGTCGAGAGAATGCATTCCTGACATATGTCAGTTGGACAATTTCTAGTACTAATAAGGATCAAATTCGCCAAACACATATTCGTTAGTATGAAACTTACAGCTGTCAAGAACGCATTTAATCGACAGCCAGACTGTAACTGTTATGATATGAATTCAAATTATTTATTCTTTAAATAGGATAACGAAATAACTTTTACACATCATATTAATAAATATTAAAAATAAGCTAGATGAGGTCGGTGTTTCCTATCTGACTACTCTGAGAAGTTGGAAGTGGTCACCATTGTATATAGATTTACTAAAAGTCACACGTACTTTCCGGTCCATATTCTCTTCAAATTGGCTAGAAACGTGACTACGTGAAACGTGAATGTGTTATGACCAGTGATCGGAGTAGGTAGATTGATTTTTAGTACTTGTATCATAAATGCACACAGAAAGAATAACATGGATAAGCCATTTTTCCGGAAAGTAATTCCGGTATTTCCGGATTCAATTAAATATTGTTAATGTTGGTAGTGATATTATTACTACTGTACCACCCATGATCCTTTGTTCTGATTGGTCGTTGGGTTTTGTCAAATCGTGACAAAAAAAAAATAGGAAGAATAATAAAGAATAAAATTGCTCATTTTATTACAATTCCTACCTTTTTTTTGAGGATGGCAAATCATCAAATGACTCCTTCCACTCTGGCAGAATACAATTCCTACATAAGTTCCGGTTTTTTTTTAATAATCCACCAATTCCGGAGGAATGTCCATAGTAATATATACGTTTCGGATCAATGACCCCAGTTCAATCTACCTACTCCGATCACTGGTTATGACGACTAATAGAGAAGTATGGAAGAAAAAGACATGTTGCATCGACCACGAATAAATATGGGTCAAGGGTCCTTGACCTTGAATAGAGATTCTCTTTAAATTGGGACATAGCAATAGAGGCTTTTTCCCACAGCTAGTTTTTATTACAGGTTATAAAATTATTAGTAATAATTACCATTGTCAGCAATTTGAGTCATCATGACTTAGCAAAGCTTCTTAACGTTAATTGACCTTGCAGCCGATTGTCTATTATAATTAGTAGTGTCAAAGTCGAGATCTTATTTAGAATTTTTAATGGGAGCCGATTCTTTTAGACGCCTACTGAACGAATTAAATACGTATTCGTGTATTTGACTTACAGAAAGGAGAGATGGAATACATTCTCCACATAACATGATTTTTTATTTGACTCTTCGATGGAAGACCGCGGGCAGTTGCCAATAAAGTATGTTGTAATATATTTTTTAAACAAGAATAGTTAAAAAAAATATTGTGCTCGATTGATGGATGGCTCTGAGCGACAGTTAACGATAACGCGAATCTCGGCGGATAGATGACGCTTATCGCATAGTCTTTGAATTTGTTTCTACATTTGCATAGTATATTAATTAGCCGCTATGAGCGCCACTAACGCCACAGAAGAATGACTCAAAAGTACAGCTTTAGGCTCAAAATTTTGACCAAATTCACACTTTCTCTCTCTCTTGCCAGCTTGTTACATGTTCGTGATGAATCTCTTTGGTGATTGGAACTTTTATTAACATTCCAAATTCAAATCACTTTTAGTCCCTTTAAAGCTACATATTTTAGTCCCTGATTACGAAGAATAAACTAGCTCTTTTTGTATAGACGTCATAAAAATATGATAAAGGCTTGTGCAGACCAGCGCGACTTGTCGCGCGACGCGACACCGTTTATTGTTATACTGTGAAGTTTTCTTAGAAATTGTATTGTTCGTGTCGCGTCGCGCGATACGTCGCGCTGGTCTGCACAAGCCTTTTAGCAGACGTTAATCATTAGTTCAACTTGAATAAATAAGCTTTATACTTATTAATCTATCTACCTACCTCTCTAAGCAGTCCAAACAGCATATCCGTAGACAGGGACCTCTCGTGAGCTTCGTCCATGATGATGGCGCAGTAGTTGTCCAGGTCTGGTTCCCGCAGACCCTCACGGAGGAGAATACCGTCCGTCATGTATTTGATCACCGTGTTGGGTGAGGAACAGTCCTCGAATCGGATGGCGTAGCCTACTTCATCACCTGGGGGTAGAAATGATAATGGTTTTGAATGTATTATCGAATTAAAAAAAATTGTAGGCATCTCAAGCTTTTTAGGTGTGGATGGAGGTAACATCTGAAGGTATTTTTAGGTTGGTTGGTTTGGGGTTCGATTCCCAGGTCGGACAAAGTGTTATTGGGTTTTTTTATCTAGAATTTCTCAGTAGAAGGCCAGAGTCTGGATTCGTGCCCGGTTGATGGCAATAGGCTCGCCCCCTATTACATGGTACTTAAACATAACTGGCGAAATGTGGGTGTTCTATAGGTACACCTCTGCCTGAACTTTCGAGGGTTACAAGCTCGATGTTATGTTTTGTTAAATATTTTGATTTTGAACATTGTGTTTACTGACCTAGCTTAGTATGCATTTCATCCGACACTCTCTTAGCAACAGACATGGCGGCCACACGTCGCGGCTGCGTGCACCCGATCATGCCGAGCCGACTGAAGCCCTCCTCGTGTAGGTACTGAGTCAGCTGCGTTGTCTTACCGCTGCCCGTCTCGCCTGGAATACAAGGATGGTTATAAGTAAACTGCGTTCACGATTCAATTTCCAATTTACGTGATTTCAAAAAAATAACTTTAATGCTGCGGCCGCATCTGCGTCTGTCGTGACGAAGCTTCGCACAGTGATACGACACACGAAGATTTGATCAACCATTATCGGGTATCGTCGCGATAGTTCGGGGTGCGTAGCACTTATCGCCCGAGTGGCGGTACAAAATAAATGTGGTGAAGCCGCTCTTGTAACCACCGCATTAGCGCGATAACTATTTAGCGAGCAAAACATACGAAGCTTCGACAGGCATTGCTTTGACACGAGAGACGGAGATACGGCCGCAGCATTATTCGTTTAGTTTCCCCTAGAAGTAAATATATCTTAAAAACAGTTTTATAGGTGTTTTTTAGGCGCTATTAAAATACATTTTGAATGTTGATTTTTAGTTCAAGAAGCTATATTGCGTAGTTTCAGAAATATTTTATGATAAGTTAGTGGCTTTTTTATATTGCTCGTCAGTTTATATGATACTTACCAAAGAATACCGACTAAATCTTATAATCTACCAAAAAAAAATTCTTAAATTCAGAACCCCCTAATTCTTCCTCTAATTTCTATAGCAATGAATTTTCAAAAATCCTTTCACAGTGTTTCTAGTTCCAGCGGTGCGTCACGTGTCAGTAAATTAATCAATTTAAGATTTTTTAAAGTAAATTACAGCCGAAAAGCCTTCTAACGCAGTGTTAAACTCAAAACTCGTGATTTGACGTATTCCTGCAACCTTATTGCGTAATACACGATCAATCACAATCTGAATCATTTTGAAACAGATTGTTAATCCATTGTTTCACAAGTTCGAAAAAAAATCTGCTTACCAAAGTAAATAACATTACCATAAATGAATTAATAATTAACACATTTTCATAAATGATTAGTCTTAATCATTTATGAAAATGTGTTTCGTAATTAGATAGCTGAATAGATTTGTTTGATTGGTGAATACCGCGTCTCGACACAACACGACAAAAAATACGAAAACTTTTAGAAGTGAAGTATGGAAGAAAAAGACATGTTGCACGAAATAAAATGGGATAAAAAGAAAAACAACCGGCTTCCAAAAAAAAAAACCACTAAAAAGTGAAAATATACTTTAATTTCGGAAGTCGGTGTCTTTGGTTCTGAATTTTCATTAAAAAAAAAAACCTACAGACCTACGCGACGAACACATGACCTCCACCTTTTTGGAAGTCGGTTAAAAAGGGCGAGTTAATGATTATCATGGTGTTCAATTATAGTAGCTGAGTACGTGAGGAGGCACATGTGACAAATTATTTCTTAAAATAAAAGCTCATTCATTTATCATAGTTGTTGGTTTGTGGTTAATTTACGCACACACGCAAAAAGGTCAGAACAGGTACCTACTCAATTTGTTATAAATATCATTACAATTTTCCTTAGTAAAACATAAACACTCGGTGAAGTTTCAGTAACGAATTAATAAATTACAATACGAATATCATTACTATTTTCCTTAGACATAGAACAGTCGGTGAAATTTCAGTAACGAATTATTGTTACAGTCAGTGCAAACGTGCCAGTTAAAAAGATGAATAAGTTTTTTTTTTTTTTTTTTTTTTTTTAATTAAAAAAAAAACGTTGCCCCACACTAAGAATTTCTTCTTGTATCGTGGGTGCGTTTACAAACATAGAAACTCACATACACTAACACCCAGACCCGGAACAACTACTTGCAGATCATACAAATATTTGTTCCGTGCGGGGATCGAACCCGCGACACGTTGCGCAGCAGTCGATCGCTCAGCCACTGCGCCAACCGTGTCGTCGTTTAATTTGATGATAATATTTGTAATGTTAAGTTCCGTGATTTTTACAAGAGGTTCGTAAATTTTGCTTTTGAAAATGTTAAGGCAGATGAAGTGTAAGAAAAAATACAGCTTTTTATTGCGTCGTCTCTTATATACATTTGTAACAGTTTCTGTCAACTTTTTTGCTTTCTTAAGACGCCGATATATGCCAATGGCCTTGAGTGGTTAGCTTGTGTGTTCTGTGCTAACTGCTGGGCTCAAGTAACGCGTCGTGGCTGGACGCCAGTAATAGGACTTGCCCATCAAGGAGCGCTGTTCCAAATTAGACGCATTATTAATTTATTATACATAAAACAAACAGCATTTTAATAAGAAACGTGTCCTAAAAGATTAATAATTAGATTTTCTTTAAAATGGAGAAGGTTTCAGAAAAATACGCTTGATAGATTTTGCGTGATTCCGGTACACTGCCAATATTAATTGATATAATCAATATTAAATTGTGAGCGTTATAATTTTCTACGCTTAAAGCGAAAGCGTCAGGGTAGCCCGCGAAATTAAATTTTCTTACGTTTTCTTGCAATTTGCAGGTCAGTGTCGGTTTGTGTATTGGTCTAAATATGATTCGCGGCCGTATCATATATTTACTTATAGAATTATAATCACAAAAATAATTCTATACAGCTCGACCGTCGACATGACGAAATTAGAAGTGTTCCATTTTTTCCATTTGGCTACGGAACCCTAAAAAACTGTCGAGATAACTACTCCATAGCCATCTTGAATTTACTGAGTTTATAAAATACAACACACGACGTATATTTAGTAACCTAATCCGCTTAACAGTTCTTAAACACCAATAAAGAACCCTGTAAGTAACGCTTGACCGGGATCCGGGTTCGCAAAAAGTCAATCATCATCCTGAGGATGCCTCGTTGAGAAGTGAAACACGTGTCGATTTCTTACAGGGTTCTTTATGACTCTTTAAGAACAGTTAACCGGATTAGGTTACTAAATATACGTCATCTATTGTATTTTATAGTGGATTTCCGCAAAGTCACGCCTGAGACAATTAACTGACTTTACAAAAACTTATTTTTAGTTGCAACACTCATAGTACCGCAGATGAAGCCGGCCCTGGAAATATTGTGCAAATATATTAGCATGTCAAACATGGTGAATTGCAGAAATAAAACTGAAATCTCGGCTAATAATGGGTAAACACTGGTAATGGTAGTATGGTGTACAATTGTACATTAAATGTGGAGACAAAAACCAGTTGTGTTTCATTAGTACAAACTGCTCAAATCCTACAATTTTGGCCACGACGGCCAATCCCTAAAATCTTCTTAATTATTTATATTCTTTATTTCGGACTACACATACAAATACACACAATCTATATACTAACAAACTAACAATGACTTAAAAAAAAACTTTCATTCTTGTTATTCTTTTCGAGTCGATGGTAAAACATCAACATATAAAAAAACCCTGTCCGATCCGACTTAACAACACTCGTTAAGTATCGTACTGAGAGTCTAATTAATATGCGTTAAGGTTGAGTTTGCGCTACAACTTCATATTATTTATGACTTTTTCAACAGTACTAGTCAGTCTAAAATCAACTTTATTCACACTTTTATAAAGTTGATGTTTGTTTAAGTGGAAATATATCAATTAGAAAACAAGGTTATAAATAGACCTTATGTGGAAAAAACAGGAAAAATACAAAAAAAAATAGGCAGTTTTTTTTCAATTGGGTATTTTACCGGGTTGTTACATGGGGCACCGGCGGCCGTTGTTTAAGTAATAACGAAAATTTGCAAAAAAAATTATGTATTTCGGGTAATTTTGGTACAAAAAATATGAATTTTAAATAGCAATAACTTTTTTTTTTCAAGATGTTCTATTACTTTTTGGTAATGCTATTGCAGTACATACCTATGTGTACCTTTCGGATTGGACAAGGATTTTTCTTACATAATGCATTATGTTAAACGAGTTGGGCGCAGTTGCTGGCGATGTTAATTGCGGCATCAGTGGCATTTTTAGGTCCTCAAAAGTGCAGGTGTATGGTCACTCTGGACACTCCAGCATATGGGACATGGTTTGGTCAGGAGTACCGCATTCGCACTGGGTATGGGTGGGATCTGTTATCCCCCATTATTCTAGACGCTTCCCATACCGGCCACAGCCGCTCACGTCCGGGTGGCCGACGCTCCTGGGGCTGACCGCTGGCGGCTGATGGCGGGTGCTGTCTTTCTCATACGTCTCTTCTTCTTGGGCGGTTGGTCTTGGATAGCCTGTGTACAGCGGAGGAAGCTCTTCCGGCTCTTAAGTCTACCCGGCACTGTTGTGTATTCTTTCATTCATTCACTAACAGACAACACAGCCTACACTGCTGTGTTTATAAGCATGAAAGGACATGAGTTCCTTATACAAAATATCCCAGAATTAACGCACCACCAATCGCCCTAATTAGAATATCTATAAATATTCAAAGCCGCTTTTCGCGTTTGTCTGTATGTCCGTGTTGTTCTTCTAAACCTCGCAACAGATTTTGATGAAGTTTTCACCATCGTTTAGAGAATTTATTCCGGAAGGTTTATGTGTATAATAATTTAATATTAAAGTTACGTTTACCTAAGAAATCTCGATGTTTTGTCAAGTCGGAAAAACCGGTAAGACTATGTCAGACTATCGGGCTTCTGACGACCCGTAACGACTGTCAAAGGTCCACGAATGTTATGCTAGTTAGTAAATAAATAAATTAAAGAACTTACCAACTATAATAACGACGCTGTTCTCTCTGATGACTTGGAGCAGTTCTTCTCTGACTGCGAACACCGGTAGGAACCGTCTCTGTTCAGATATCGTCAACTTCTTCACGAAGTCTGACTTCGATTCGACCTCCTGTGGCTCTGCAAATGAAATAATGTGACTTGTTCAGCGAATACAACAAAAAGAAAATGTCTGCTTGTTTCAACAGTAATGTTTTAGCCAGACTAGCGTTTTTTCAGTCACGCAAAGTGAGGCGCAAAATTTTCGCAATAGGGATGACGCCTGGGTAAAAAAAATGAAATTCTAATTAGTCCGTCAGTCAGATAATAAAAAAATATTAGACACGTATTTTTTGCTTTATCATATTAATAAATAATTACTTCTAAGATAAAACGCATTTTAAGTTGGGGCGTGGGTGTCGCCACGTCACTAGTATGTATAAAATCTACATACTCGTGACGACATGGCACATTTAACCTCAATGTATCGCCGTAATCTTTACATTACGTAAAAAAATAAAAAATACGTATCCAATATTTTTTTTATAAACTCAAAGACGGACAAAAAAAAAGTTTAGTCATTATCGTTATTACCCTACTGGTTAGACTGGCAGCCGACATAGTTGGGAAAAGGCTAGTCAGATGCTAATATGGGAGAGAGGTAGACTATTCTTATAGTTCGAGCCGATACAAGAGAAGAATATTTTAAACTACTTACGATTATCCATATGTTCAGCGTATTTGTAAGCATCTTTAGTTGGACCATCTTCCATTTCTTCTTCCTTCTTCTGAATACCCATGATGTTACCTGAAATTTAAACGGAGAAAAATATTATTGGGTTACTTTGCAACACAAAACTGTAACAGGAAATATTGCAAAAAAAAAATACAAAATAAAAGGCCAAGTGCGAGTCTGTCTCGCACACGAGGGGTTCCGTACATTATTAAGCAAATAAATGAAACAATTAAACGAAGAATATTATTATTTTCTTTTTCTATTATTTAAATCGCAAAGAGAAATTTGTTTTTAATAATGATACTATGAATTACAAAGTCATTCGAATCACCGGCTTCCCTGACTACATTGAGTAATAAACTTAATTATCAGTGTGAGAGTGTGAGTTTGTGTGTTGTGAGTGTGTGTGTTTTCAGTGTGTTCTTACGTTCAAACGAGACCACACACTCGAAGACACTCTAGGAACCACCTGCTTCATGTCGTACAACTTTACACCTTACGTCCCTAATTATAAAATTAATTTTTCAATGTCATAAAAAAGTATTGTGCTATATTATTCATACCAAGTTTAGTTCCCTCCAACTTCCAGTGTTTCTTCTGAGCCTTCCTTCTTTCCTTCTGCTCTCTGAACGCTTTGACGAGAGCGGAGCCTTTGCGAGCGTTCATTGCCATGTCAGAAGTGGGGTCTTTGACCTATAAGAAGAACAAAATTCAAGTCTGTGGTAAGGACTCATAATACACTAGCTTTTGCCTGCGGTTTCGCCCGCGTGGAGATCGGAAATTATCCCCCGGAAACGTATAGCCGTAACGCGCATGCCAGTCGGAGTCATGATTTTTTCCAACATCTTCAACAATCGTCGTCACATTTCAGCTAATTTACACAAAACATTAATTAATTATACACCTAAACCTTCCTCATGAATCACTCCGTCCGAAAAATCATCAAGTCTCATGAAAATACGTTCGGTACTTTTTGAGTTTATCTCGTTAAGACAGACAGACAAACAGACGCGGCGATTTTGTTTTAATATCAATGTAGTGATTACATCACGATTCTTCGGCTATGGCCGTTACTAACAGTATTTTCGATGGCTACGAAAACATTGTTAGTAACGGCCATTAGTTCCAATAATGTGAAGGTATCAAAGCACGTAGGATATGAAGTCGAAATGTCTCATTATTTGCGGAACAGCACCACATTTTCACTCCAACATAGCTATTCACAACCATTGAACAGCCTACCGTGTCGAAAATGACACATTTTCGCTTACTTTTCGTAACTCTCATAATATGAAAATTGATAGCAATGGGTTTCATTTTGACAGTTCATCCACGTTCAATGCGTTATTATCGTTGTTGAGCAAACGATTTTTTCAACCCTATGAAGCAATGGATTAGCAATATCCTTCAAAACTGTCGGAATGTGACTGAGAATGTGTTATGCTGGGAGCTGCTTTGCTTTGACTCCGACAGTAAAAAGCTGTCAAAAGAGTAATAATGGTCGTCTGTTTGAATTTGTGGCGGCATCTACATCGCCACATGCGAACTACGCATCAAAGACCCGACGTCACACAAATCCTGCATCGCACAATTAGAGTTTACGACGCACGAACAGCATAAATATAACTTCCCCGACATCAATCGTTGGGCAGTTGCCCGCTAGACACGTAACCCTCCCTTTTCTATAGAGGATGAGTGAACTTTACACCCTGTTACTCATACCTCTAAAAAATTAACTATATCTGAATTTTCGGGATTGTGAACAGCGTTAAGAGGACTCCTTTGATAACATTGATTGATGTTCGATTCGGCACTGAAGCGTATCGAATGGTTTGTAAAAAGCTATACAGGCTGGCATAGCTCTTGAATCCCTACTTTTAGCGGGTCTTCCTGTATCCGACAAAAAACTATAATCAATCTGCCTAGCCTTTTCCCAACTTTCTTGGGGTCGGCTTCCAGTCTAACCGGATTCAGCTGAATACCAGTATTTTACATAGAGCGACTGCCTATTTGACCTCCACAACCCAGGAACTGGGTAATACGATACCCCTTGGTAAGACTAGTTGTCAGACTTTCGGGCTTCTGACGACCCGTAACGACTGTCAAAGATCAACGAATGACAGCCGGGACCAACAGTTTAACGTGCTTTCCGAGGCACGGAGGAATCTCGGCATGTAAAGATGGCCACCCATCCACAGACCAACCCCGGCAAGCGTAGCTTAACCTGATGGATCGACCCGTGCAGCAGTTATTACTTAGCCACGAGCTCCTCATCCGAGAAACAACTAGTAGGAACCAAAATACTTACTGGTATGACAGGTTCGGGTTGCTTGGTGAACACTATCCTGCCGTCGAGGAATGGAGGCACTATGTTGTGGACGAGCAAGTGTACACGATCCACGTTTTCCTGTTGAAATGATAGCATGAATTAGAAAATGATTCCGTTCGATTCGGTTCACTGTCGAAAGTTCTGCAGAACTATATCTAAAGTTTACTTTATGGGTCAGAAACAGATCCTCAACAAAGCAAGTAATATAATTTTTTGTTTTAAACTGCGATATGCATTTGTATTGTGCCCTACAACACAGGGTGAGTTTTTGGTAGAGATAGAAAATCTAGATGAAATCAAGTTTGGATGGAAGTGGCTCATGGAGCCTTTTACAAAAATGTTAATCCTATTGATGTTATAATCAGTAGTTAATTAGTATCTTGTAATTGCAGTTATTTATACACGGTGGCAGGGACATCGACGCGAAAACTGTTACCATAGATTCAGTACATGATTTTGAACGTCCCTGCGTAAAAAAAAATCATCGGTTATTAAAAAAAAACACAGCTGTTCCATACACTTTGACCGCGTAGGTATTGAACTTTTCTATGAAACAGCAGGTTTTTTTTTAATAACCGACTAATAATTTCTTCGTCGTTTCGCGTCGATGTCCCTGACACCCTGTATATTCATATCAGTAGTAGAAATCTTTGTAAAAGAATTCATCCGCGTGGCGACCAAAACCAATTTTTTTATATATTTTTTTAAAATTACGAAATGGGTCAGCTGTTGACCTCGCTCTCGTAACGTTGCTATGTTCCGGTTTGAAGGGAATAGGTGCCGATATATAAATAACAACATGAAACATTTCAGCTTTGTATTTACCGGGTTGTCATCCACTAGAAAACAAAAACAAAACCTTACGTACCTCATCCAAATCATTGTTAACATTAATAGCGTGGACTACACCGCTGGTTAGCATTCTGTTTCGCTCCCACAGCTCGTTGTCCTTGTCTATCTGCTGCCTTTGCGCCGATACTTTGCGGTTGCGTCGCTTTTCTATCTGTTCCTCTTTGCGAGCGACGTATTCTGATGATGTGCCCGCGAACGGGTCGGATTCGTCAGCTTCACCTGGGGAAAGGCAGAAGTTAATAACACACAACACACACACACTCAAGCACACACACGCACACACACAACACACACACACTCACGCACACACACGCACACACACTTTTTTTTTTTTTTTTTTTGTGTGCCTTTTAGTCTGTGCTAAATAAATGTATTTTATTTCTTATCTTTAAATGAAGTAGACAGTAGTTAAGGCCCTTTGCTTCTGTGCAGATTAAAGAGAGACTTTATTTTCAGTGAAGTAAGTGCTGTAGTAGTTACATCCACGCAGATATGAAACGGCTCATCGGGCTCTATGAGCGTGCCTCGTTTGCACTTTAATACACTAATTTTAAGGTTTATTATTCAATGCCATAAAAAGTCAGCACTGTGCTCTTTTCTGGTTTATGCTTCAGTCACAATTTCGATGTCTGTTTGAGGCTGTCTGTTTCGGTTTCAAATATTGTAATGACTTTAGTCGAATCGAAAGAGTAGTGTTGTATAAAAGACAGCAGTACTCGAAACTTTATGAAAAATAACATTAAATTACATAACATAACATCACGCCGTATTTCCCTGAACGGTTAGGCAGAGGTGCCCACATTTTGCCAATTATGTTTAAGCCCCATGTAATAGGGGGTGAACCTATTGCTATCAACCGGGCACAAATCTATCCAGACTCCGGGCTGCTACCGAGAAATTCCATATAGAAAAACCCAATAACACTTTGTAACATTAAATCGTGTAGCTAATAATTCTTTACCTTCTCCCATATTATACCAAGCTCTGTCCAGTTTCTTTTCCTCTTCTTCCCAATCTGAGTCGTCAATGTCTACTGCCCGCCTTGAACTGGCGAATCTATAAATAACCATTATTTTTTAATCAACTGTGACATAAAATTTCAGAACATAAACTTAAAACAGGTCTCAAGAAAAGGCAAAATGTAAAATTCAAAGGAAAAAGGTAAAAGGAAAAAGGAAAAGATAAAATTCATATAGAATGTACATACTTTCATAGTATGTACATTCTGTATGAATTTTACAACAGTAAAATTAGTAGAATATCAGGGTCAAGTTCAGGGGTAATCAATTCAAAATATAAATGAAAACAAATGAGAATCGTGCAAAGCACAGTTTTCTCTGCTAAAAGTATATTAACAAGGACCCTCCATATGTGAGGTTAATCATAACATTGCCATATGTAGGGCCATGACATTGAGCAGCAAGCGTAGCATGACAACCATAAAAACGAGTTTTCTACGGGTTTTGTCGACGGAAGAATAGAAATAATAACATACAAACAATCTAAATCTGTCATTTCGTCTATTCTACCGTCGACAAAACTCGTTTCTATCGTGGTTATGCTAAGCGTGGAGGAAAGATTTAATAATATAAACAAAATCTAAAACTGACTTATGAGGCGAAGCTCTCGGTGTATTCTCATACGGTCTTCCCTTATAATCCCTCATTGGTTTACCACTCCGATCACTTCTTTGTGAGCGGTCCCCACCTCCATCCCGAGTCAGTGGTGTTGGGAAGTCCCAGCTTGACTTACGTAGCGGAGCCTTCAGGTCATCATCATCATCGTCCCAGGCTGTCTTGTCCGTTGGTTTTAGGACTTTCATGCTGGAAAATATCAAGGCGAGCAAGAAGTAAGTAAACAATTTAATTTGGATGTTAAATTTTCAGGTTCTCAAGTAGAATTCTTATTATTAAATCTACTCTGCATATTTTTTACGAAAGATTTCGGCTATTAGTATAATCTAGTTCTACTTCAACTACAGCATGAAAAGATAAACATGTAACATCTGGTTTCTGGAACGAAAATCAATGACGTGAAAATTAAAAGCATTATAAGTGATCAAGCTTGTCAATCAATCACAGCACACACGATTGACTGTTTGTTAGCTAATATTTTTGTTGATTCTCTTCAGAAACTGAGCATCGATCTAAAAATGAATTGATCACTCATAAAAAAAAATCAAAGCTTTAACAAGTGAATTGTTTGTTAAAAAGAACACACAATCACATTAGTTTCGTATAAACTAAAACAGTAACATACCTGGGAGTCCTCGGCTCATCTTTAAACCTGGGCTCATAATAACTCCTTCTAGAACTCTCACCCCTCCTCTCACTATCCCTCTCCCTCCTTTCCGAGTCTCTTCCACCTGGTCGTCTATCTTTATCTCTATCCCTTCTGTCATCCCTCCAGTCATCTCTTCTGCGGTCACGGTCCCTTCTGTCATAACGGTAACGGTAATAGCGGTCATCTTCATCATCTTTTGATCGTGTTTTCTTTTCTTCTTGCGTTGAGTAATGTACACCTTTTTCTTTTGCATCTTGTTCTCTTCTGAAAATAGAAGTTTTAATTCATGTAATTTTATCTTTCTTCAGTTGGTATAGGTCAGGGATCACCAATTAGTTTCATTGGGGTCCGTAATATGGCTGGCGTGGTCCGTTTCGTAGACGAATACTAGTAATCAAGATTAATAATATTAAATAAGAAATATTATGAAAAAAACCCTGAATATTCTTTTATGAAGTAAAAAGAAATATTAAATTAACCAAGTATTTAATATTACTTTTTGTGCAAAATGTCACTTTTTACTTTGAACTTTTATTTATTTTACTTTTTATTTGTTTGCCGAACTGCATAACAGCAAGTTTGGAGTAAAGTTGGTGCAAGCTATTGTTTTTTTTTTCAATTAAGCAATTGAAAAAGAAACAATAGCGTGCACGCTTTTTTAAAATTTTATAGTTTTAGTTATAAATTTTACTGTTTACTTAAGGTCCACATAAAAAAGGGTGTGTTCCAGATCCGTACTGTGGTCCGTCATTTGGTCAAATCAGGTATAGATAGTGCCATCCACGAAGACGCGACTCACTCTGCTCTGCTCCAGACTAAAGTACAGCTTACAGTACTCGTACAGTAATCGTGGAGCGGGACGCGTCACCTTCGATGGCACTATGTGTAACAGCTGATGATATTAGATGTTTTACATGATGCAACCAAATTACCAATGATTGCACATTATTTTAACATCATGCTTTTTTACTTATTATAATACAGTAAACTTTTAGGAAAATCATATACTTGTACAATGTTTTGTAAATTATAAGCACAATGTATCTATCACATAATTAAATTATTTGTCATTGCTTCGTTTTTAATTCTTCTTTCTTATTGTACAGTAATTTTATTCTAGGTGCATCATCTGCAAATATAATTATAAAAGTAATGTATACAAAATATTGTAAAACATTTTAAAATAGTAATGGTGGAGTTTCTTGCCCATTCTTCCTCATACGAAACTACCTTTCGGAAGGGGCAACTAGAATCAATTATATTTTCTTGTTAGTTTTGATGTTCAAAAGTGCCTTTTATTTCAAGGAAAATAAACTTTAAGTTTGACTTCTAAAAATATTCTTTGAAAATAGCATGATGTTAGATTGTAACTCAATTATCTTAGGACAATGTGCATGCGACACTATGCGACTTAAGACCAAATATAATTTTAAATAAAAATTGAATTCTGGTATTTAATAACTTCAGTTATTATAAAAACATGCAAAGTGTTTTCTTATTGGATTTATAACATTATGGATGAAGTTATTTAAAAAATAATTTTACTTCTGGATAACTTAATCATTATAGAATATGAGTATTCGTTAAATGATTGAGAACTACTGGCAGGGTAGATAATAAATAACTAAATCAAACTGTAGTTTGGTATTTAAATACACTGCCGAACACCTGAATCGAGCCACCCTGTAAGCAAAGCATAAGTGCTGACTTTACATTTCATGTCTCAGACAATTGAATTCATCTTTAGATAGCAGGGGGCTTGGTAACAGTTATGGTTTTGATCTTATTATACATCAAAAGGTTGAAACAAGAAAACTTTTCATTATAAATGAAGAAAACAATAATAAAACTTAGTTCAAACAAGCTTTCTCACTTCTGTAATCTCTCAAGCATCCGTTCCCGAGCTTGTTCTGATATGCCTCCAGTATAAGTAGGTGTTTCTTCATTATGCTTCCTGTATTTACGTTCTTTCGAACTACTGGCATCAGATTTATTGTCGTCAACATCATCTTCGGTACTCTCGTCTTGAAACGATATCAGCCTGTTTTGCTTGCGCTTGGCTGCGGCCAGCTTGTCAAGACCAAGTAAGGAAGGCATGGCAAACTGAAACTCCCCTGGAGGATCCTTCTTCTTTAGGATAAGACCTCCCGGAGCATCGCCAGAAGATCCTTCCAAACGATGCAAGTTTTCGTCCTCTTCCGACATTGTAACGATATTAAGAACTCACTAACACTTATCACTAAAGTAAAACTACGGAGTTTTGTAGACTTTAATATTTGTAACAGGTTGTTTCAAGTAAATAAATTACAAAAACATTGCGCTCACTCGCGTGACGACAACGCTTTGACATTAGAATGACAGAACTCTGAACAGGTGACAAAAGACATTGACATTCACTGAGACATTCACGTAGTAAAGTTGCCAGCCAAAAAAATATACTATGATGCGTTCCATTTTCATCAAATCAAGTATCAAAACCTTTTTGGTATTTGTGTCTCAAACGTAGTGGTCCAAAGTGGAGGTGGCCACGTATCATTAAAAAAAATGAAGATGGGATATTCTCAACAATTCAGAAAATTTCGCTAATTGATCATTTTCAAGAAATTGTAGTTTCACTTGGATTTTTCGAGCCTGTGAACAAATTTTTCGACATAGCGAGTTCTAATCTGACTAGGAGATACCTTATATGTACAATATTATGTTCCTATTTATGTTCAGTGTGGCTCTGCAACGCTTCAGATTTTATTTTTACTTGTCATTTCTAACTTATTAAACTTTAGCTAAACTAACTCCACTTAATAAAAATCACGATAAATCTAGGCGTTGAAAGTTTTGCTAAAGTTTTTAAATGTTAGGTGGCCACCTCGGTAAACTAACTCCAATCTAGGCGTTGAAAATTTTGCTACAGTTTTTAAATGTTAGGTGGCCATCTCCGTAAACTAACTCCAATCTAGGCGTTGAAAATTTTGCTGAAGTTTTTAAATGTTAGGTGGCCACCTCCGTAAACTAACTCCAATCTAGGCGTTGAAAATTTTGCTAAAGTTTTTATGTTAGGTGGCCATCTCCGTAAACTAACTCCGCTTAATAAAAATCATGATAAATCTGGGCGTTGAAAGTTTCGCTAAAGATTTTAAATGTTAGGTGGCCACCTCCGCTTTACCCCATTTAATTTTGGACCACTACGTTTGATACACCCTGTTTATACTTAAATTTTAAATCCAAATACAAAACACCCGTATAAGTTTCTAATTTATAAGAACTAAGAATTGAAACACTTAACTATGAACACTTTTTCTACCATACACAAGAGGGATTCAAGAGGGACTTTCGTGACTATTTGTATTTTTAGTCAATGATTCTTCTCAGTCTCAGTCCGTACAATCTGAAAAAATATACAATAAAACAATACTTACTGCATGGGTGCTTAAATTTATTCCGTCTCACCGGTTACGGCTCTCGGTAAACTATAATATTCACGAGGTACCAGTAGGTACATTTCTCAGAGATTAAGGAAGGCAAGTTGCAAGCGAACACATCGTTTCATTAAATATTTCACAACCACAAGAAATACTCAGTGAAAGATTTATATTGAAACAGTGTCTTTGTGGCGTCGACAAGACTAGTGAATCTGTAGATATAGACACAAAGTTGCGCAAAATTGTGGGAAACAAGATGCTTGCAACTTGGAATGTTGCAGTGTTGCTGGTAACATGCTTTAATTCCGTATTCATGGTAGGTAAACAAAAGACACAAACTACTGTTGCCGGCTACTGCTGCTCAATATTGTTTTCAATGAATATAGCCTACACATATATCGAAGATATAGCGACGTAGCTTTTGTACGTTTTATTACATAGAAAACAAAAATCATTCAGTACCTACTTAATTATCATTGTATCACACCCATATAAGGTAAGCAGGGACATCGACGCGAAAACTGTTACCATGGATTCAGTATAATATGAATCTGAATCCTGCGTTTTCGTCGGCTATTTAAAAAAAAAATCTGCCGTTCCATACATGTTGACCGCATACGTATTGCACTTTTCTATAAAACAGCAGATTTTTTTAAAATAACTGACGATTTACGATGTACCGATGTTAGACGACGTATATATAAAAAAAAATGCATTTTCTAAATGCGCCTGTTTAAATGACCAAAACAGAGCACCATGAGAAAGTTTAATGTAGGTACTTACGTACATAGTAGGTAACTATGAAGACGATAGGTAGGTACAAGCAAACCATGACTTCTCAATCCAGTGCCAGTATTGAATCAATGATCATGACCAAAGGAAAGCTTAGATAGCCAAAAGGTTAGATTCACCACTTCTTAAGCTCGCCCTAGAATAATAAATCAAATCAGAGAAACCTGGATGTGCAATACACACACCGAAAAGCTAACTAGTTACTTAGGTAGGTAAACTTAATAATATACAGTCACAGAGACTATATTATTTTATCATTAAAATCGTCACTGGTGGACAATTGATTTTTGACAAATCAGTTTCAGCTCGGTAGTCTCGATATGAACTGAGAAAAATATAATTTTCCCTTTTCAATGTATGGATTGGAAATCGGGTCGATTTTCCCAAAACTATTCAGAACTGTAGAGCTGAAACCTAATTGGTATTACGACTGGGCCTACCCCCAACACATATAGATACGAATATTACGTCCCCGGACTCCGGATTAGACGCAGTTTAGGAGATATGGAACTTTAAAAAACCATATAAAAGTCATCCAAATAAACAAAATTTGCTTCTTAGATATGTAGTTTCTTTACAATAAAATGGCTTGATTTGACAAAAAAAAATCGCTAGGGGGGCCAGCTGCCCCCTTTGCCCCCCCCCCCCCCCTGGCGATGGCCTTGCTTACATGCAAATTATTCTGTCTATAGAAGCCCGGAGTCTGAATTTGTGCCCGGTAACTGGCGATAGGCCTTCCCTATTACATTAGACTTTTATCATAATGTTTGGCAAAGTGTGGGTGGACGACACTGCTCTGCCTACTTCATCTGTGATGTTATGTTTTTTTTTCGAACTCATGAAGCAATGGATTAGTAATCTGTTTCAAAACGATTTAGATTGTGATTGATCGTGTATTACGTAATTAATTAAGGCACTCGTGTCAGTTTTTATGCCGCCCATGGGACTCCGACTTGGATTGAATAATGCCAGCACAATAAAAAAAATGTCAATGCGATACTTCTTGTTACTCATCTAACGTGCAAAATGACCTGTTAGGAATGACCTATTCTATTAGAGTTCTTCCTCATTTTAACATCTCGCCAAACCGACCTTGGCAATAGCCGGGAATATCCTAAGACGATCATACTGCTTACAGCAGTTACAGCCTTCAAAATAATAATAAATTGACTTCTGAACCAAGTGAAACAACTAATAGGTGAACAAATACTAATATACGAAAGTAGGTATTTGACGCAAATTATTCTTGCATATAAATCTTTCAATTTGTTCCATCAACCAAAATAGAACAGTTTGTGATCATCTCTTGTGGCATTTGGACGTGTGTGCCAAGACTAAAAAAATCGTGTATTGGCGCGAAAGTTATCAGCGCGAGTTTTTTTTTAATACTTGATTAATTTATTCAGGAATTAGTTTCGATCATCCTACAGTGTGGTTGGATAGTTTGGATACTCCTTTGATGTGTAAATTATCGTGTGCTGGGTGAAGTGATGTGAGAGAAGGACGATAGGCAATTTATTGCGTGTGACAAGTTTATTTTAAAGTTGTTCTGGTTTTTGTGCGATTTGTGTTAATAGTTATGGCCGATGTGGAAAATACCGGTGGCGGGAAGGAGGCTATTAGAGAAGAGGGTGAGCGTTTACTAATGTTTTTTGATAATGTTTTTATTAGAATTAGAACCACGATTACTTCACTTTTATCATTGTGTGGGGCCTCTAGTTCTAATGTTGCTAATGTTGAGCAACCATTGTAACGGTTAAAATAATAATACATAAAAGTAGATATGTTGAACTAATTTTACTTTAAATTTCTATGATCCCTTCCCACAGACAAACCGTGAAAACGGTTTAGTGGGTGATAATAATAATAATAATAATAATATGTTTATTTGCATAAAACATGGTATAAAGGGGTGTTAAATAATACTATATAGCACAAACATGTTTAGCTAGGTTAACAAAGCATGCAAAATACTTAAAATTAAGCAAGTAGACAAGGAGCCATCAATAGTGAATAGAACATCAAAATTTTTTGTCAACAAATTCCTTTAAGCTATAAAAACTATGTTCGAGCATCCATTTGTAAAATTGAACTTTAAACAATTTTGAATGTAAGTTTTTAAATTGCCTCGGTATTTTATTATCTTTTTTCTTTTTCTTTTATTCTTTTATTTCGGACCCATAACTAGTCCATTTGGTTAGTATACACACGACTTAAAAACTAGTGTTAGTACTTACATCTACCAGAAAAACACCACAAAACCATTAATTAATACGCCACAGTGGCATGTAGGCGTATCCAATGTCCCAGTATGGGGCTGTCCCACCTATCAGCTATAGTTTTCAGAATGCTGTGCGTGTATGTTGTGTGTGTGTGTGCTGTGTGTGCTGTGTGTTGTGTATGCTGTGTGTGGTGTGTGTGTGTTATACATGCGCACACACATTGCTAGGCAGTTTTTATTATACTTAGTTAGGCGAGGCAGATCATTCAACACAAGTTTATACGGATCTCGTCTGTTCCGAGGATTGACATCATTTGCAGTCTTAAATAATTGTTTATTTTTCATTACAAACATACATATTTCGTAAATATAAAGTGACGGTAACGGTAACAAACCAAGTCTCCTAAATATTGGTTGACATGAGTCATCAGGTTTTAGTCCACAAATTGATCTCATGCACTTTTTTTGAGCGATGAATACTCTTTGGAAGTCGGTGCTGTTGCCCCATATTACAATCCCATAACGTAGTAATGATTCAACGTATGCACGGTAAGATATTACAGCAGTTTTTACGTTAGTTACATTTTTGACTTGTTTAAGTGCATATACAAATCTATTTATTTTAGTGCTAATATTATCTATGTGTTCTTTCCAATTTATATCTTTATCTATTATTACACCCAAAAATCTTGTATGCGTTACTTCTTTGATTTTATCAATATTAAGTTTTATGTCATTTTTGTGATTATTAGATTGATTAAATTGAATGTAAACTGATTTATCTAAATTTATCTTTAAATGATTAATGTCAAGCCAATGAAGTAATTTGTTAATTGTATTATTAATGTCAAACTCATGGTCTAAAATGGTATTATGTTTTTTATTAGATGTCACTATAATGGATATGTCGTCGGCAAATAATATGCATTTATGGTCAGTTATTTTTGTGATGTCATTAATATAAATGAGGAATAATATTGGGCCCAGCACGCTTCCTTGTGGAACGCCACATTTGTTATATTTATATTCCGATGAGTAGGATATTATGTCATTATTTTCGTTCTTTTTATTGATAACGACACATTGTTTTCTATTACTTAAGTAAGACGATAACCATTGGAGTGCTGGTCCTCTAATCCCATTAGCTTCTAGCTTTTGCAGTAATGTGTCGTGTGAAACCAGATCGAATGCTTTCGACAGATCAAAAAAGAGACCAGTAGTCATAAAATTATTGTTAATATTTGAAAGTACAGCTTGCATTAGAGAAAAAATTGCCAACGATGTGGATTTGTTCTTCTGGAATCCAAATTGTTTGTCACTAATAATGTTGAATCTATTACAGAAACTAACTAATCGTTTGTACATACATTTCTCATAAACTTTAGACAAAATGGGTATTAAAGTAATAGGTCGGTAATTATTTATATCATATTTGTCTCCTTTCTTGAATAAGGGCTTAACTAGGGACATTTTCAATTTATCTGGAAAGGTTCCATGGGAAAAAGATATATTTATTAAATGAGTGAGAATGCCAGTCAGTTCATCACTACATGCTTTTATGATTTTTGTATTCATTTCGTCATAACCCTCCGACTTGGTGTTAGACAGAGACATTATTTCCTGTCGTACCTCGTTGAGCAGCATTGGTCTAAGGAACATCGAGTTGGCACATGCATTTTTGCAGGGGTTTTGATGTGAGGTTTTACCTCCTTGTGTATGCGTTACATTAACATAATGATTATTAAATTCTGTGGCCATTTGTACAGGGTCTGTAATTATAGAATCATTTAATTTTATATACTCTATGTTGTCTTTGTAAGAGTTATTATTTATTTCATTTTTGATGACAGTCCATGTGGCTTTACATTTGTTATCTTGGGAATGAATATATTTTATGTTAGTGTTCTTTTTGGAGCTATAAATGCATTTCTTTAACAGCCTAGAGTAATTATTATATTTATTTTTATTATCTATATTTTTGTTTTTGTAGTACTGATAACGTAGTTTCCGTTTAATTTTGCAACTTTGTCTCAAACCTTTACTTATCCATTTTTGTGTGTGTTTGTGATAGTTTTAGGTAAAAGACTATGTGTAAACTAAATAATAATAACTTAAAAAAAAAAGATCTACGTTCTACGTTTTGTAGTCGTATGAAAATCAGACTACTAGCCAGTAAAAATTCGACTCCAGTACAATTTCGGAAAATTGGTAATTTAATTCGAAAATCCTTACTAATCTTCATATCTTATAGAATACCTACCTACTTAAGGCAAATAAGTAAGTAGTCTTTATACTTTATGTTTTCATTGTTACTAAGTTATTTACTTGTAAGTCACACAATAGGTTTGATATTCATCTTCACAACCGAACAATAAATTAAGTTTCAAATTACTTCTAAAATGTTTCTGAGAATTTCGTTGTTTGTTTTTCCAAGAAATATTCTTCTTAGAACTTAGTAATATCAGCAAGTAATTTATAGGAATTGCGACACTAAAATGTGTTCGTTAATTAAATATTTATTAAGATCCACAGCACTTTTTAATATGAAAATGAAAGTAAAGCCTCTGCCCCACGGGCGCGTTTTTATCGCGCGATAACAACGCAAGCGTTATTGCGATATCTGTTTTCAGTACCTGTAGGTACTGAAAACAGATAGGCTAAACAGAGGATTGTTATAAGAAAACAGTAATGAAAAAGGCCTATAATTAGACCGAACCAGAAACCTTACAAAATCTCCGAGATAAATCCGGATTCATTATTACCAGACAAAATATAAATTCACACAAAACTGGTATAATGTATCTATTTGAAAATTATTGATTTTAATTATTTAAAAAACGAACACAAATTAGGTACATACAAAACAGATTCTGAATAAGCCTATTTGAATATTTAACTATGGCAACATTACGACGGTTCTTAATTTGAATTTAACCAGCAGCGCGGCAATTAATCAATATTGTTCGGGCCAACTGAATTTATGAATTCTTAGAACAATTTTACGTGTTTTGAAACTAAATTATGTGGATACCCGGAATTGCTTGAAATGATCTGGCTTATTTTGGTATCTTCAGATTTTCAGTCCATAATATTTTCATTGGTCCTGTGATGTGAAAGGAAAATTAACGATGTGGTATTTTCACCCATCGAGGTTTAAAAGCTAAGCTAAGCTAAGCTTAGGGTTTTTCAAAATATTATGGTCAATAACCTATCAATACCTATATCAGAAGTCAGGGCAGGGCAGAAGGTACAGGCTGTTTGCCGTGCCTCCATGTCGTACTGTTGCACGTGCTAATTCGCCAATTCCTCGCACCCTGGCCGTGCTTAATGATCTCTTGGATTCCAACCTGTTTGCGGATGGATGGACGAAGATTTATTTGGTGTGTTGGAAGTACTGTGAGAGGAATTTATGAAAGTGTTGTCAACATTCTTTTTTTAAATTTATGTTTCCATGTTTTTATTTTGTATATTATGTGTGTTCTATTTGTCTCTTTTATTTTTATAATTTTAGATACTGTAATTGGCTGTAACACAACCGATGTAGCTAAATAAATAAATAAGTAAATCAGTTAGCTAGGTATATCTAAATTTCGAGAAAATTTGCGACATAAGAGTTGGAAGACGTTTCGTGAGATTTTGGTTTCGGTCATAGGAACGACCTAAGGGTTAGGAAACTTCTGCTGGGGTTGCGGGTTTGTCCGAAAGGGATATCGCGGCCCCGGCACACTGGCAACGGAAGGAACACGGGTGGGTTTTAGTCAGTAAAAGTCTGACACGCCCTCTCGCTCAGCCCAGAGCGGGAGCAGTCATTTGAGGATTTCCCATCCTCAAAAAAAAAAAAAAGGTTAGGAAACTTAGATTAGAATCTACATATGTAGGTTGGGGTACCTACCTATGTCGAGTTTATAAAGAAGTTGTTTTGAAGCACATCAGGGCGTTGACTGTCTATGAAAACATGCACAGTTCATATCTGATTGATGACCTTTTGCTACTTGCTAATGGTGAGAATATTAATTTATTTATTATTGCATAATGTACACTCAGTTACAGGCTAGGCTAAAACTTATAAGTACGAGTACATGACCCTGTTAGGGCGCAGCAGATTAGCTGGAGTGTTTCAGTATAGAACCAAGAGTTTATAATTTATGATTTACCAATTTTTTTTTCGAGTCGATGGTAATTAACGGTATGGGGCTAGTGGCTAAGGTAATAACAGCCGCACGGGTTGATCGATCAGGTCGAGCTACACTTGCCGCTTTTGATCCGTGGATGGGAGGGGGGCATCTTTTTTTTTTTTTTTTTTTTTTCAGGATGGGAAATCATCAAATGACTTCTCCCGCTCTGGGCAGAGCGAGAGGGTGTGTCAGACTTTTACTGACAAAAACCCACCCGTGTTCCTTCCGTTGCCTGTGTGCCGGGGCCGCGATATCCCTTTCGGAAAAACCCGCAACCCCAGCAGGCATTGGCCCAGCGCTGGGTTGCGACAATCGCACATTCCATGCCGCCACGAGATCCCGCCGGAGCTCTGTCCGCTGTGCCGTGATCTCTCGCGGCAGCGGAGTTACACCCCGGCGTTTCGCCTCCTCGCGCAACTCCCACATGTGCGCGAGGACTTTCGCCTCCAGATCCCATGGCGGTAGTCCGGCAAGGAGGCTCGCCGCCTCACGGGAGACCGTGCGGTATCCCCGGACCAGCCATGGCTATGACCCTTTGGGACGCGTTCAACCGCTGGGCCGGTCGCAGCCTCAGTGAACGCGCCCACACCGGTGCCCCGTAAAGGGCCATGGACCGCACGACCCCCGCGTAGGGGGGGCATCTTTACATGCCAAGATGATCCGTGCCTTGGAAAACACGTTAAGTCGTTGGTGCCGGCTGTCATTCGTGGGTCTTTGGCAGTCATCAGAAGCCAAGTAATTAATGGTAAATGTATCTACATGTTAAATGAGTTAGATTCAGGACTTAATGATAATTAGGGCCCGAGGTAGGTACTATCGTCAGATAACTTTTTATCTGAGGAAATAATAAGGCGGTTTGGCAGCTTGTGTATCGAAAATCTTCAAACTGCTTTCAGTATTTATTCTTCAGATATAAGTACTCGTACAAGTTATCTAATGTTTGGAGTCTTGAGGCTTCCAGACAGACATGTATATCAGGAATCAGGAGCCAATTGTGTTATCCAAGAACTCCTTCGTTGAAGATCTTTTAGGACTTTCATAGGATAGCAATAGGAAATAACTTTTCAGAAAGTGAAAATGTTATGTATTAATGGAAAGAACGAGCTTTCGATCAGAGGGGAATTTTTACAGTCTATTAAACATATTTAAATCATCATTCTGCCTCTGTTATCTTCAAACGATTAGCAGAAACAGAACAATGTTTTAAATTCGTTTGAAACGAATTTAGTGATTTGTGGTGCAATCGGTTCTAAATACGTTTGCGTTCACAAAACATTAAAAACCGGCCTAGTGCGTGTCGGACCACGCACAATGAATGGTTCCGTAGTTGGTATGAATTTATCGCAAGAACAAACTTAACATTGTAGTTGAAAAACATGTTCTCCCATACGGAATGTATGGGAGATCATGTTTTTCAAACCGCAAATTTAAGTTGGTCAATTATTACTCGTTAACCTGTAGAGCCTACTTAGCTCTGATAGTTTTCCTTTTAATTTCGTTATATATACTACTGCTGTGAATTTTTTCATAAGTCCAAGTACAACTATTTAGCTAGAAGGGGGGGGGGGGGGACTTGACTCTAACAAAAAATTTCAGTTAAAAGCTTAATATTTCGCAAACAGATCCCTGAATCCAAAAGTGGTTTCGACAAATTCACAATATTTTTGAAAGACCTTTCTAACGATACCCCACAACATGGGGTAGATGAGGAAAAAAAAAACATCCCCACTTTACGTGTAGGGGAGGCACCCTAAAAAAATATATTTTTCTTGATTTTATTTTACCACTTTGTCGGCATGATAAATATGTGTACATATGCCAAATTACAGCTTTCTAGTACTAACCGTCTCTGAACTAAGCCACGGACAGACAGACAGACAGACAGACGGACATGGCGAAACTATAAGGGTTCCTTGTTTACTACGGAACCCTAAAAAGATTAATGTCAGGATCATTTTTGAAGTATTATCTGCAGTCTGTAACCCGAGACCTTGTCAAATATTTAAGTGCGCTCTTGAAACTCTGAACTTGATCTGATAATAAATGATACAAGTTCACGGGACAGTTCATCTTTTACTGAAGTAGGTACTTCTTTTTAAATAAAATTTTGAGGTAGGTTTAGGTTATCGAAAAAGTAAAAAGTCATTGATCAATTCCCAGTAGAAGTGATAAGTCATAGGTATCCATGCTGCTCGCAGAAGTGGCGAAGTTTAGGGCCAACAAAATGTAATTTACTGTCGTGGCATTGACCCGACGATGATGAGCAGAATGCTGCTATTCTGCTTTCCTTTGTTACACATGCTTGATTTGTCGTTTGCGGAGCAGCAGTGGCTCTGTGGTACCGGCCGTAACTTACGAGTTAGGTCGTCAGTTCGAACAAAGACAGGCGCTTTACTTTTTGTACCCTCAGACCACATAAAAACCAAGACAAAGCGCTGCGAACAATACAGTGAAGCATACCAAAACTACACCGCCGCTCTGTGCATACACGCTCACACGCACATACACCACTTCACTGTTGACAGCGCTGTCTTGGATTTTTATTTGGTTTGAGTTTGTACCTAAATTATTTCATCACCACTGCTCTCAAAACGGTGAAGGAAAACATCGTGAGGAAACCGGCATGTCCTAGAACCAAAAATTCAAAGACATGTGACATCTACCAACCCGCACTGGGCCTGCGTGTGGGATTACGGTCGAGAGGAGGCCTGGCCGGAGGAGAGGAGGGTTGGTTACACAGCAATGGGAATATTAAAGGTTGATTATGCGATCGTAGGGAATAGTAAAAACTTCAGAATTATTTTCGTTTGTCTTTGGATACGCGGAAAGCTTCCAATTTGTTCGATGACTTCGTTGTTGAGTACATTTCATATCGACCAGTCACCCTGTTGAAAGTCAGCACTTCAGAAGAGTCCTGAATATCAACAAAGTGTTTTGAACTTCGTGTTTGTTTACCCATTAAAACGTTTTCACTTCATTGTGGGCGAATTAAAGTGACAGAACAAGATGACATTCCAGCCCGATGACATATTGTTATAATACAAATTACTGTTATTGAATATACAGAGAATGGAGCCAAGTATTTAAAGCCTAGATAGTTTCATTTGAAGATCACTGAATATTTTTGTTTCAGATATTTCTTGTGATTTATTCAGTCTCTCAACAGCTTAAAATATATTGTGGATAAGTGGTTTTTGTCCAGGTTTTAAATTGCGTAGGCCAATTCTTGTTACTGGAAAATATTTTTTATTCTGACGAACCCGCATTCCACATCTGTTTTAAGTGGAAGCTGAATCCATGGAATTAATTGCATGATATTCACAAAAATAAAAATAATGCAATAGCACTAGAGGACTATCAATAAATCATAAAGACCGTCACAAGTTCATCAAGAACTTTACGATTACGAACCATTTCCAGACAATCCTTTTCTCTACTAGGTTTGTTGGGGTAACCGGATGCAGCAGAATATTTTACATGGAGCCACTGCCAATCTGACCTCCACAATCTAGTTACTGGGTAACACGATACCTCTTGGTAAGACTATGTAGCTGAATACCCCTAGCGGATCCATGGGGGAGGGCTAAGAAGGGGTTTAAGCCCCCCCCAAAACCCAGAAACCATCTGAGTTCTTCTGTGACAAATCTTAAACTGAACTTTTTTGCTAGTATTACACTAAGGTACAATTAACTGTCATAAATTATCCTTAACTTCCTGTATGATGTTTTTAAGTAATTTTTCTATAAAATGTTTTGTTTACGTGACGAACTTTGAATCAGCGCGCCACTCATTCTGCTACTTGCGCTGCCCGGTCTGGCCGCCATGTATATTCACCGAGATATCGCTGGTAGTCTAACTGCCAATCTGACCTCCACAATCCAATTAATGGGTAACACGATACCTCTTGGTAAGACTGGTTGTCAGACTGTTGCGCTTCTGACTACTCGTAACGACTGTCAAAGATCTACGAATGACATCCGGGAGCAACGGCTTAACGTGCTTTCCGAAGCACGGAGGGGTCTCGACGGCTTATTGATTGATTCGCACGAATTTACTTGCCCGGAACGGGGGAATCGACACTTTTTTTTTTCTCAGTTATGTTCAGGAAAAAGTAGTTAAGTACACTAACTTTACAGCATAAAATGTAAAATGTTGTAATTGCCTAATACGTAAGATAAGATAAGATAAGATATATTTATTTGCCCAAACATGTGTACACATACAAGAATAAAAACGTGCATGCAGGATGACATAACGAAAAAAATACAGGTTCAGACATGTTTGCCATATGCTATGGCGTGCAAATATGAATAGTTATGATTACTAGTAATTAATTTCAAGTCAATATCATTAATTTAAAGTGAATTTAGCAAACAATAACAAATTTAAAAATGTCAACAGCAAATAACAAATTAATAAAAAATACATGTCAAAATAAATGCTTCAGTCAGTCATTAATTAATATTATAAATAATCAATAGTGTACGATTCTGTCATGAAAACAAATTAGAATAATAAAAATAAAAAAAATAAAAATTGATTTAGATAAAATTAAAAATGTTAATACAAAACATAATGTCAGAATTTATCTGTTAAAAAATCTGAGACACTATAATAACATTTTTGACATAGCATAGTCTTTAATTGTTGCTTAAATAAATTAACATTATTTTTTTTAGCTCCTTTGGCAATTTATTATAAACGACTGGTGCCATATGAAAAATACTCTTATACATTAAGGCAGTATTCGTTTGGCGAACACAGAGACGACTTTCATCTCTTTGAGTACGACTGAAAGCTTCAGATGCTAACACAAAAAGTTTAGGATTTTGTTTCACGAAGACAGCTACTTCAAATATATACAGTGAAGGCAATGGTAAAATACTGTACTTTTTAAAGAAAGGTACACAACTATCGGTAGATTTTAAACCGAACATAGCCCTAACGCACCGTTTCTGTGCCTTAAAGACAAGAACTCTGTTGGTGGAGTTCCCCCAAAAAATTATGCCATATCTGAGGATAGACGCCACAAGCCCATGATAAGCAGTTATGAGTGTTTTTAAATTTATTTTAAATGCAAGTTCATGTAGGGCATAAGCTGATCGACTAACTCTCTTGCATAATTGTTCGATATGTGGCTTCCAAGTCATTTTACTATCAATATACAAACCGAGAAATTTTGTAGTGGCAGTTTCTTCAATTGGTTGGTTGTTAAAATTTACGTTAAGGTTGTTTGGTGTTGGTATTCGCTGTCTAAAGTTCATTAATTTTGTTTTTCCTAAGTTGGCTTTTAAGTTATTTAAATTCAACCAATTCATAACAGAGCTCAAAGTGCTATTCAAGTCATCTTCATAAGTATTTTTGTCTTTACATTTGACGGTAACAGTGCTATCATCCGCAAAGAGAGCCATAGGATTATCAGTGGCGTTCGGTAGGTCATTAATGTATAGTATAAATAGCGGTGGACCGAGAACACTACCTTGTGGTACCCCGTAGTTTATTTTACGTATATGGGACATAAAAGTTTCTTCTTGTTTAGTAAGAACATTCACTTTAGTCACTTCAGTATATTGGTTTCGGCCTTTGAGGTATGATTCAATTAACTTGAGAACATTACCTCTTATTCCATAGGCATTGAGTTTACCAACTAATATATCATGGTCAACGTAATCAAAAGCCTGTGTCATATCCATAAAGATAGAGCAGACAGGTATTCTTTTGTCAATATTAAACATAACAAAGTCTAAATAGTCATATATGGCCATGTTTATGGTTTTATTAGGTCTAAAGCCTTTTTGTTCTTTTACTAAAATTTTGTTTTTTTCTAAATAATTATTAAGTTCTTTGTAGATATGTTTCTCGAATATTTTAGAAAATATTATTATTATAAATATTTTACGTATTTCTAGAGTTGTCGATTCACCCACAAATAAATTATCTTCGTGCGAATCGTCTCAAGAAAAAATAATAATAGCTAGGTACTTAAAAGTGGCGATTCGCCCGTTACAGGCGAGGAAATTCGAGCGAATCTACCAATAAGCCGTCTCGACATGTAATGGAAGGTCACCATCCACGAACTGACCGAGGCAAGCGTAGCTTAACCGTCGATCGACCCGTGTGGCTGTTACCGTTTAGCCACGAGACCCTTCATTTCCAGACATAGCTTAGGTAGGTTTCCAAAGGATTCCAAAATTATACCACCAAAAGAAATCACTGCTCCTTCTTAACAAAGACGTACAAATTTTTCTACAATAACATTCCTGCTTATAGTAGGTACATACCTACATTCCTAGTACATACCACGCTAAACGCTTTGAAGTATATGATAGGTAAATAAAACGAAGATCAAAGGAACGATGACAAGATGTGACTACAGCGTATGTTTGGTTTATTTTCACATCACTTCATTTCGTCGTTGGATCCTTGGATACCTAGTTACCTTCCTGTATTTGGACTGGATAATTCATTGCTGAATTTATTTAGTTATTGATTGTAAGTAAGAACTAGAGTTGCAAAAAGTATCTGACGTCTTGGAAAAGTACGTAATTCATGTTTTTTCTCGCTTTCGAGTTGTTTATGCTGTCTAAGGATAAGTATTTTAGACGCACGTAGTGTTTCATGCTGATTGTGTATTTTGACCGAGATATCTACACAAATAATTAATAAATATAACACTTTTTCTGAAATTAAAATTGTGACACCCAGTGTAGAAAGAAATCTTGGAACTCAAAAATGCCGTTCTTCTGTCTAAGGATCCAAATAATCCTAAAAACATAATAATTAAGTCCAAGTGTGCTAGGCGAAGAGCAGAGCTGGCCCAGTGGTAACGGCCCTGACTAGCTAGTTGTAGATCGTGTGGGTTCGAACCCAGGCAGGCGCTTTACTTTGTGAAAATAATTTCATCCTGCTCTAAAAAAGTTGAAGGAAAACATCATGAGGAAACCGGCATATCCTAGAACCAATCATTCGAAGACATGTGACATGTGTGGGCTCGCATGGTAGATTACAGCCCACTCCCTCTCGAAAAGAGGAGGCCTGTGTCCCAGCAGTGGGAATATTATGCGCTGGTATTTTACAAACAATCCACATTCATAAGCCCATACATTGTTTGAGCTAACAATGTTATACAGGGTGGGGCAAAAGTAATGTCATAATGTGATTTGTGCAATTGGCGTCATAAATGTCATTGTGATCAGACACTTATGTTGTAGACAGATAGAGAATTAGTTGACAATGCAATGAAGCCATAAACACAGCTTAGGAAATGACGGAAATTTCGGAACATCAATTTCTGGGCCGTATACTTTTGGTGATTTGAACTGGCTGACCAGATCGGCAATTCTGACGGCGCCAGACTTTGGGGCTATTTGAAATCTCGCGTTTACCAACATAAACCATAAAGCTTGCAAGTTTTGAAAGCCAACATTGAACAAGAAATCACCAAATTGGAGCCAGATTAATTCAAAATGACGTAAAACGATCACAAATGTGCATCAACTCAGAAGGTGGTTATTGGACGGATATTTTTTTTTTTGACGTCATGTCATCAATTTTACAACTTTATAACTAATCTTTCCGTGAAAACATGACACAATGTTTTTGGCAGTTATGGCAGCCAATTCACTGTATGATATTAATTTTGCCCACCTTGTATCGTTATGTTAGTTATTCATTCTGAATAACGTTGGTTCTAGACGTGTATATTATAGGCAAATTTACTAAGCTGCCTGTCTATTCGAGCGAAGAAGTTCAGAGCTAGGAAAATATTTCTCCAATGGAATTTTGTTTTCTCTCCGGCCCAATGGACAGGAAGCCTTAGGAATCCTTTACACTATATTTCACGCTGAACGTACACACCTATAAGTATAAAAAATTAAATGATTAAAAGTCTGTGACGTCCCACTGCTGGGCAAAGGCCTCCGTACACTCTTTCCACTTCTCTTTATTAAAAGTTGCCCATGGATCAGTTCTTGTTGACGGAGTGCAGCCCATCCCACCATCTCCATCTAGGCCTTTTGCGATTTCACTTGCAATGGTAAGTATAAAGGAACCTAAAAATTACAGAAAATATGTTAATACTGTGTAAAACGATAGGGCTATTAAAACGAAGTGTAATAATAGACATGTTATGAACGTGAGATCTTACACATCTGGCACTTTTACCCCAATTAGTACGGAAACTTTTGGCTTCGTAAAATTGTATAATTTTGTGGTGATTTGAATAAATAGGAAGAGGAATATTACGTATGATTACAAGCACTCTTATTAAAGGACTTTAGAAATATTAGTTAGTAACCTTATCTAACTTACGCAATAATTTTGTGCCATAATGTAGACGAATGAAGATCCATATCAACTATTTGGGATCTGGGATTTGGGATCCATCTAGCGACTGCTCTTTTAATTAAATAATAATAATCAGCCAGTCTTTTCCTTTCATTTTTTCTCCAATTCCTATGAAGTCTCTTGCCTAAGTTTCATTTATACTCTATCTAACCTTATATTTTCTTTAAGATAACCTTTTTTTAGCATACTTATAATATTCATTTGCCAAATTTAATCTGTCCCGGTAACATTTTAGAACTTCAAACTTCCCTGAAATCGGATTTACTTAAACGGATTAAGGGCATGAATGACCACTTCACAATCAAAATTTTTGGGTTTGTCATAATTGGTTGAATATTCTTGTAAGTGTACCTTTTTAGATTAGCGCCAGATGTAACGAACGTGGTGAAACGGTTATTATTTTGAGTAATTCACTTAAAAGTTTACTCAGACACCCACATTTCGCCAGTAATGCTTAATTCCCAAATAAAAGGGGGTGAACCGGGAAAATCTAGACTCAAAGCTGATGCTGATTAATTGGCAAAATGTGTCTCTGGGTGAAGATGATGTACTAGATACTAGATATATATATCTACGTATATACTCGTATTACTACAATAACACTCCCTTAGGAAAACATGAATGACAATGAAATAAAATGTGGTAAAATAGTTTATTCTGTAAATAAGTTATCGGTAACAATTTTACACGTAATATAAAAAATATAGCTAGACGGAATTGACATTTCCTAACTGGCTATATATATAAAGATACTGTAATCAAATATCTACATATTAGATTACAGAACTCTAATTTATACTAAGGGAAATAATTTATGTAAGTTTAATTTGCTAGCAGGCAAACTCGATTTCTGAAACCCAATTGTAATCAAATATCAAGTAATCAAATCTATTATCACTTTTATTTATTTATTTAAACTTTTCACACTCAAAAAAGTACAAAGGCGGACTTAATGCCTTAGGCATTCTCTACCAGTCAACCAAGGGTGGTGAAGAGATTAGATGGCAGGTACTCTATTTGAGAGGAACAAAGATAAATTTAAAAAAGTATTCTAATGCATTATAACTAAAATAGGTACAACAGTACAAACTACATACACATACATACATATTTACTGTAATATATACCTATATTATATATATATACGAATTCAAGAGAGAGAGGTGTTGAGATGACTCTACTCTATTTATTTTGAAAATAACTCCGCAATTTCCGCTTTAATGCATACCGACTGGTGGCCGTCCTGATATCAAGAGGAAGCGCATTCCAAAGAAGAATATGAAAGGAAGAATGAACAATGTCTGAAGTGAGAAGGACAGAGTAGGAGAAGACTGTTAGAAGAACGCAGATTCTTAGTGTGTGAAGAACATAGATATTGGAAGTGAGACATAAGATAAGAAGGAGGAGTGGGAGGGTTGAGAAGGGAGAAAAGCTTGGTCAAAGCGCGCAAACTTCTACTTTGGCGAATGGACATCAATTTAAGCTCAGACCTATAGCTAGGCACATGGTCATATTTTCTAAGGTTGAAAATGAACCGGATACAGTTGTTGAGCAGTCTGTCGAGCTTATCAAGCAAAACCGCATTCAAGTGAAAGTATCACACGTCACCATAGTCGACGATAGGGAAAATCAAAGTCTGCACAAGCATAGTTTTCGTCTTAGCAAGTAAAAAGTTTCTCAGACGATACAGCGACCGCAGAGTACCGTTGACCCTTTGACTAACATTAGAGACCTGGCGTTGCCAGCTAAGTGTCGAGTCAAAATGCAAACCGAGATCTTTCACCGTAGGGCTAATAGATATGACGGACGTATTATTAAAAATAAGAGGAGGAAGAGAGCTAAGTGCCATCCTACCCATCATGCGCGAGCTTCCAATTATAATGGCCTGACACTTTGAGGGGTTTACTGACACTCCAAAACTATCAGACCACTTCTTGATAGCATCTAAATCGCGTTTTACATCTGCTATAGCGTCCGACAAACCCTCTAACCGCTCGGCTGTATATAATTGAAGATCATCGGCATAAAGATGATACGAACACCGAAGACAGTGAGTTATAAAATTAATGAAGACGGAGAATAATAATGGAGAAAGAATACCGCCTTGTGGAACACCAGCATCCAGGTCGCGCCAACTCGATGAGCTATCATCAACACGAACCGACTGCTGACGTCCACGAAGATAAGACGAGAGCCATTTCAGAGCCTCAGACGAAACCATAAGATGAAAAAGGATAGAAAGGAGACTTTTATGTGATTAGTTTTTGGCATTTCTGTCAACCAATCAAATAGCTATTGTACAAAACATTTGAAAGCATTTGTTCTGTTGTTCTGAATTCTGAAACAAGTCTATGGGATACAGGTCTTATACTTTGAACCGATGGTCATCCATTGCCTTTATTTTTACTTTCGTATTAAAAACACTTTGCTAACTATTAAATAACAAATGCAGTTTAAAACTCTCTCAAAAGACCAATTTGTAGACAAAATAGGTATATAAAACTTTGCAAATTGGTCTTTTGAGACGGTTTATAAGTGTTGCGAGTATTTCATTCTGTTTCAAAGTCAAAGTCAAATAATTTATTTCAAATAGGCACATAAAAGGCACTTTTTAACGTCCAAATTTACAAAAAAATAGGATTGGTACTAGTCGCCCCTTCCAAAAGGTAGTTTTCGTATCCAAGAACAATGGGAAAGTTTGAGCAGGCAGTATTCTATGCAAAATCATTCATTAAAACCTACCTAATGTCATAATCATCAGCCAAGCCTTCTTGCAGTCCAACCGGATGCAGTAGTATTTTGAACATAGCACCGATGGCACGACTGCCTATCCAAACTCCACAACCCAGTTACTAGGTAACACGATACCCTTTGGTGAGACTGATTGTTAGATTTTCTAGCTTCTGATTACCCTGTACAACTTTCAAAGACTATTCAACTCTTGCTACAGTATATAAAGGTGTCCCCATTAGATGTCTGATTCCGGGAGACCGGTTTCTGCAACGTTGTGTCATAGTATAATTCGGTGCTATGAGGCACTTTACGTAAATTAATATGATTTTGGCACTAACCCAACTGTCTCTATGATCTATTGTTATTTCACCCAACGATATTTTTATTTTATTAATATTGTAATGAATGGGATATGTTCCTGAATATTTGGCTTCAAACTCAGAAACTGTGGAAAATTGTTCAATATTATCATCTATCAATCCTGTTCCCAACTATGTCAGTGTTGACTTCCAGTTTAACCGGATGCAGCTGAGTACCAGTATTTTACATGGAGCGAGTGCCTATCTGACCTCCACAACCCAGTAACTGATTAATACGATACCCCTTGGTAAGACTGGTTGTCAGAGTTTCGGGCTTCTGGCGACACGTAATCACTGTCAAAGAACTACGAATGACAGCCGGGACCAAAGGATTAACGTGGTTTCCGAGGCACGGAGGGGTCTTGATATGGAAATATAGTCACTCATCTACGGACCAACCGCGGCAAGCGTAGCTTAATCTAATCGATCGACCCATTTGGCTGTTATTACTTAACCACAAAATAAAAAAATTGTTCAGTATAATGAATTTCTTTATTATGCAGTTGTTGCGAAGGTAGATGACTAATTTTAGATGTGAAGAAAAACAGGCTTCAGTCAATTGAATGCTTTATTGGTAAAATTACGTATTATTAGATTAAATATTCCCATTATTTTTAATTATATTAGAATATAATTTTATAGAGAACAGCCCGAGAGTCTGGATTTATGGCTAGTGCCTGGCAATAGGTTTATTTATCATGTTCTGGAAAAATATGGGTACCTACTTTATTCTTTGGGAAAAACAGGTTTGATATGCATTGTAATTTATTAACCTAATAGAGATTTTATTACGATATGAACATTTATACAGGTTTAAAAAAATCATTATAATAAATATATTTTGTAGGTACCTTTAAAATATTATTCTAGTCGTAAATAAATGATACTTTTCAGTTGACAGCTGTCGTGTGGGCTTCGTTGTTGGCAAATTGATACGACTGACTGAAACCAGTTGTTTCGAAATTCAGTGTCGATAGCGATACAAAAATATGTGAAGACCACCCACAAAACACCAGCATACGAGATATTTGCTTTATGTAGACATAATTTACTTTATCAAGCAAAATAAAATTTATTTTCCTAACTAATATTATAAATGCGAAAGTGAGTTTGTTTGTTACGCTTTCACGCTAAAACGCCCGAACGGATTTGGATAAAATTTCACACATGGGTAGACCATAACCTGGGTTAAGACATAGGATACTTTTTATGCCGATGTTCTCATGGAATCGAGACTTATGCGAGTAAAACCGCGGGGCGCAGCTAGTTTTTAATAAAACACAAGGATTTCCTCATCGTGTTAGTTGCAGACACAAACTTCACATTCACAAACACCCAGGACCATAAATTTTAAATAAGGTACCTAAGTAATAAATCTTCTGTAAAGATATGAATGCTGCACACAGACCTAGGTACACTTCTGTTACCGGGATATGTAAATGTCGTGAAAAATGATAATGAATAGAATGATAGCCGCTTATGGTTGTAGCACTTTCAGTCTATCGGGGCTAAGAGAAATAAATAGGAAATTCGTTATACTTATTGCACTAACAAACTTTCATTTAGATACCCTGCATCATTATTTAAATAGTGTCATGATGAAGTTGAAGTAAGCAAACAGCAAACATCGTTTTGAATATGAAACCAATTTGTTACATCATCAGTCTCCTGTGCTTATCACAATTAATTTGGAGGCGGCGAATCATGTCTTCCTCTTCTATACTTCTCTATTAGTCGTCCTCTCCGTAGTCACCCGAAGGCGCCTGGATATCACACCGGCGACTAAACGCACGCTAAGCGTTGGTCCTGCGCCTGATCTCTCTCCAGTGTCCTCGGACTGCCCTTCCATTGGACTATGAGAGTGAGGGAAGAGAGAGTGCACCTGTGTCTGCGCACACACTTGTGCACTATAATATCTCCCACTGAGATTGGTCGCCATGGCCGAAATTCGGTCTGAAGGACCATTTTTTTAAATGAATCACCTCAATCAATACCAATTTGGTTATAATCAAAAAAATCTCGCTAAAAGTGAACGTAAGACATTAAAACCTAATGAAGTTACTCAGAATTCCAATAATACTACGTAAAACCGACAGGGAAGCTAATATCTATTAGTTTTCCGATATTCACTCTGTGACAACATTGCCAAGCCTGAACGTAGAGCTTCGACGCCATTTTAAAATCAAATTATTCACTTGGCTGAGTTTTTTATTTACTAACTTCTACCTGCAACTTCCCTTCCGTGTGGAAGTCAACTTTACCTACAATAAAAGATATTTTATGTGCGCTTTTATAATTTTTAACGTGACGATATTATCGTGGACGTCATAAAATGTATGGAAATACGTGCACGTTATAACTAAACACGGAAATTTAAAATTGTCTTCATATAATATTTCCATACATTTCCCTGTGTTGTCGTGATGCTGTGACGTGGACGCGGACGTCCACGGTGATATCGTCACGTCAGAAATGATAAAAGCGCACTATGGCACCCGGTAATGCTGTAGTTTTGTGAAATAGTTTTTGTAACAGGATCTGTACTTCCAGAGAGATTACCTCTAACAAACAAACATACCAATTTACATCGTTATAGTAAAAGTTTAGATTCCTTTTCATTGTTTGTGCTTTATGATTAGGACAGGTTTTTAAACAAATTAATTTATTCGAACTTTTACGAATATGATTAGCATAAGGTTATTTTTAGGAGCGCTTTATTAATAGCCTCCGTAAATAGGTACTACGGTCAACAAAAAAGTCCATTAACACTTTTACATAGTATTATATGATAAAAATTGACACAAAATTATAAAATGCTTTTTATCTTTTCACGTAGGTAAAAGCCAATAAAGCCAAGAGTTAATATTCTACTATACCTACTAGCTTTCTGGCGCACCTTTAGTAATAATCCTCGCTACTAGTCTGCATATCTAGGGAGCTAAGAGTTTTCATGGCACTTCTCATCATCAAAATGATGACATTTCAGCCGAAAGACGTCCACTGCTGGACATAAGCCTTCCCCAAGCACAGCCACTTCGACCAGCTCTGTGCTTCAATTCCCAATTCAATTTCAATTCAATTCCTTGTGAATCCAGCGGATTCACAAGGTCATCGGTCCACCTTGTGGGAGGTCTTCCAACGCTTCGTCTTCCGGTACGTTGTCGCCATTTCAGAACCTTTCAGCCCCATTGGCCATGTTCCCCTTCCTGTATTGACCTTCTAATACTAGTAAAATGTTTCCCATCAACGGGAATGATTTCATGTGTGGCCTAAAAGGTGAGTTACAAAACCACCATCAAATCCAATAGCAATCTCTGTTATCTGACCATTAGTGCGTTACAACGATAAAGATCACGTTAATCGGATAACTGGAGAGCTACTTATCCGATTTACGTAATTTTTGTTTTATTTCACAGATAACGTTATCTTGCTGGATAATAGGAGATAATGTATTGGTAAAAGGATTGTTCCCACTAAAATGGAGACGAGAGGAGACGCGATGTGGATTTCATTCAATCATATCATCATTTGCCTCGCCTTTTCCCTACTGTGTTGGCGTTGGACTGCAGTCTAATGGGATGCAGCTAAACTACTGCCTATCTGACCTCCACAACCTAGTTACTGAGGAACGATACCCTTTGGTATAACTGGTTGTCAGACTTTCGGACTTGTAACTACCCATAACGAACAAATGACAGCCGGGACCAGAGGCAAGGAGTAGTCCCGATATGTAATGGATGGTGAACCACCCACGGACCGACCTCGGCCATTCGACCGACTCGAGCGACTGTTATTACTTATCCATCAACCCTTGTGATTGGTGGATTCCTACACTTCGTTGCTCCGCTTGTCTCCGCTTCTGGGGAAACCCACTGAAAATCGTCCCCACGAGTGAAGCTAGTGGGAAGCTATATTATTCCATATCTAGCAATATTCTATAGGCTAGGCGGATCGAATCAGAAATGAAGAGCTCCGTAGGAGAACCATGGTAACTGACATGGACTGAAGTATTGCTAAACTTAAGTGGCAGTGGGCAGGGTACATTGCCCGCAGAACAGATGGCCGATGGGGCGAAAGGTTCTGGAGTGTACTCCGAAGACGTAGCGTTGGAAGGCCCTCGCACAAGGTGGACCGATGACCTGTTGAAGGCCGTAGGAATCCGCTGGATGCGAGAAGCATAGAACCGGTCGAATTGGCGGTGCTTGGGGGAGGCCTATGTCCAGCAGTGGACGTCTTTCGGCTGAATGATGATGATGATGATGTTGACTTTAGGCTTGGCAATAACGATTTTGTTAGCAGACGGAAATGCAAAAAAATTTACTATGCGAGAAATTTCCAGAATTTCCTCATCTAAAACCGCTTCCGTTTTATTGCGTCAGACTAACTAAATTCAGAGTTCTATTGATAAAACGTTTATAGAATATTTTAGTGAGCGGATGCATTTACCTTGAAGATATCTGAAATATTATAATATCTATAGTAGGTATGTGTATCGAAGTATAGTAAAATTATGTGCGGCTGCAAATGTACGTAGGTAATGGAAAGTGAAGAATGTTTATAATATTTTAATATTTATTTAATTCTGGTTACGATAGTATCTTTTGATGTTACTTTTATGATATTTGTAGCTACTTATATTAATTTATTTGATGTCGAGGTAATTCTACTACTCTGATAATTTACTCGTCATTAAATATTAAATTTTAATCATATACAGATGGAAAGTAAATGTTATGGCTGTTCTAAGAGAATAATACCTATTTGCTCTTTATAATTATTGTACTTTTATTATTTATGTCTAGATAGTGTCGCCCTGCAAAAGAACTAAAACAAAAAAGCCATCTTTGTTATGCTGGTGTGCGTGACAGCTACGTCTTACACTCGCGTCATGTCATTGTGCTGTCATTGTGCTTTTCTAGTATGCGTGAATTTAGCGGCCAACAGTTGGACGATATTTTTTTCGATGAATTCACATCTATGACTGTCTATCTATATATTATTATATCTTTGTTATTGTTTTAGATCTTGTTTTCCTTGAACTGCTAAGAAATTGCAAAATATTTTTTTTATCGTTTTGGCCAATTATACAGACTTATAATGCGAAAAGAATGAAATGGTTCCTTATCAGTTGATGGCTTGACTGTTCGCTTATGAATCAGATTTTCAGTATTTTTCAGAAGTTTTTGTATGCTTGTATACATTTTTAGCCAGACTTAGCAATACTGTCTGAATATTCAGGATATTAATATGACTAAGCTCATATTATGTTATGACTACAATTTAGCTGTGAAAGCAAAACATGCGCCTGAGTTACACCGTAAACAAATATAAACTTGAATCTATCTCTCATAAGTTTTAATATAAACAATGAAATATACGAATACTGTAGAAGTTATTCATGTTTACCAGACAAAATTATCTACTTTAAGTCAAAAAGTTATTAGTTATAACACAAATATTATTCTTAGAACCAAAAATTCGTAGAGATGTGACATCCTTCCTGCAACCCGCTCTGGGCCTGCGTGTTGGTTTATAGCCCCCTTCTTCTCTCAGAGGCCTGTGTCCCAGCAGTGGGAACATTAGGCTGCCTGTCCAGTGGAGCGGAGAAGAGAGGAGAGGAGCGAAGAAGAGAGGAGAGGAGCGGAGAAGATAGGGGAGGAGCAAAGAAGAGTCGAGAGGAGCGGAGCTGTGCTTGTTTTAACTAATACAATCTAAACTCCGCTGCAGGCTTTAGATGCTATTGGTTAATAGTAGCACAGCTCCGTTCCTCTTCTCCCTTCTCCGCTCCAGTGGACAGGAAGCCTTATAGGCTGATTATGCTATGCGTTTGCTATACGACTATTACAGGAATTATTCATGTAAGACAAAATTATCGAGGTTATGTTAGAAACGTACTAGTTCAATTAACACGTATTTACACATGTTATAACATTCCACCTGCTATGTATTTGCGACACAAGAATTAATCTCGCCCTTCAGACTGCTAATAAAATCCATATTATCGTGACATTTTTCAGTGCAAATAACACGGTATATGTTACAAGAATAACAGCGTTCCAAGTTCAAATCTCGGTGACATTTGGCGATGCGCCAGCGCAAGTCGCGTGTCGGTAGACTCACGGTAGTTTATATAGCGTAAAATTTTGGAAAGTGGTAAAAGTTTTATGCGACGATGACGGTAAGTCAAAATTGATATGAGGTGATGCTGGTAAATTATTTTTGAGGCAGGCTACGTTAGTGTCAAAGAGAACGTAATCGCCGGCAGTACGAATATTCGTGGCATTAAGAGCGTTTATACAGAAAGTGGGAAACGTCGCAAATAGCTGTCAAATATTTCGCTGTTTTGATTCTTCTTCTTCTTTTCGTGTGGTTAGTGACTAACCCGGTATCAGAATTTTAAAGCCGCCCATGGGCCTCTGACTTGGCTTCAAATGCCGACGAGAAATATCTCCCAGGCATTCCCTCACAATGTTTTGCTACTAGTGAAATAGAACATTAATAATTAATTGCAAATTATAACACTGAATTTGATGTTGGAACCGTTTTAGGTGTAAAAAGCTTCCAAATGCCTTTTTTCATTCATTGCTAATATTCTAGAGCACTAGTTAGCGACATTTCATATTTAAATACAGTAATATTGCCAAATTAATCAAAACAGCGAATTATTTGGCATCTATTTGCGACGTTGCCCAGTTTCAGAATGCACGCTCTTAGAATGCTTTGAGGGCACAACTTGTGTCCAAACCGAGATTCCAAAACATCGGCTTATATAGTCATTTGAGTCGTAGTAAAGGGTGACATGCTCAACTTATATCGAAGTGTTAAGAATGTCGCCTCTAGTAGCTACTGCCAAGGCATCCCGTTGCTCTGTGGTCAGTGTGTGAAGTATGTCAATGTATAAACAAGAGGTGTCGATGACGTCACGAACACGGAAAATTGTGAATGATTAAATTTGTTAGAAAATCCGTTGTTTATTTAGATTTCAGATTATTGATACATCATAAGTCTTCGTAACTTTTGAAAAGGAATAAACATACTTATTTTTGCAGTAACTCTTCATACCAGATACCCAAGTCACACGTGACAACGTGACGTCTCTCCACAGATGCAGATTTTGACGTTCGAAAGTGTCTATTTGAAATAAATGACTTGACTTTGCAGACACAAGTGGATTCGACTTCGGTTGGGTTTCATTTAAGTTTTGCATGTCGAGTCATGGGCAGAATGTATGACTCAACTTAAATTCTTCACGACCTTATTTGTATACCTGTATTCTAGCAAATAAATTATTCGATTTGATTTGATTTTTTTTACGGAAAAGCCCGGCTGTTCCTGCAATACAAAATGTTAGCAATCTCTCTCTTAATATTCTAGTAGAAGATACACTGCCCGTTTGCTTTAATGTAGTTCAACTTGTGATCAAAAGCAGTAAATCCTATCTCTTCCAATTCCCGCATACTTCTTTCTCATCCATAACGTGGAAAAGATATTGACCTTATAAATAAATATAAAATCTTGATATCTCTCGAGATCTGTAGCCAATTTATAATATGTACTATATAAGATCCATTCTGGACTGATCCTTGAGCATCGCATATAAAAAGGTCACAGTGGTCCCTAGACACGAATACAACTTGTATCTTGATCTTTAGATACAAACTGATGTGTGAGCGATACTAGCGATAAAAGCGATGAAAAACGATACAAGGTTCTCCGCATCGTTTTTCACGAGCACAACACAGTAATTCATACACTCGACATAACGGTAACCGACGTCAAGGGAATCAATCATTCAAGCATTCTTGTGTATCTTATGGTTAATGGGTGGGGCAGTCTAGATGGATATACGTAGGTGCCCATTCTCTTTTCTAGTGACCTGATGGATAGAATTGGTGCTTAGAAATATTGAAGCAAGTTAGCCTGTCTTTTTCCACTATTGGTCAGAGATCTCCCAGTTTTTGTTGTTGTTTTATCATGTTAAGATATCTTTTTTTTTTTTTTTTTTTTTTCTACCTTGCCCCACACTAAGAATTTCTTCTTGTATCGTGGGTGCGTTTACAAACATAGAAACTCACATACACCAATACCCAGACCCGGAACAACTACTTGCAGATCATACAAATATTTGTTCCGTGCGGGGATCGAACCCGCGACACGTTACGCAGCAGTCGATCGCTCAGCCACTGCGCCAACCGTGTCGTCAATCGATACCAATCAGGTCTGCAGTTTCGCTTACTATTGAATAAAATAAGAATGTTTTGCAAACTATACCGTGTGACTTATCTAATGAAAGGGCTTATTGTGAGGATTACAAATATATATTTTTATAATTTTAAAAGTATAAATATATGTATATTTAAGAAAATAGATGAAAATTTAACATTACCCATTAATGGACCCTTATCTCCGAAATTACTGAGCCTAATATTTTGAAAAAAGTACAGAAAATTGTTCTAATAATTATAGATTATAGGAAAACCTATACGAAGTCTATGGTCATAAAATAACATGGGAAATCTCAATAACTCTCAATAACTGTTCTTGGGATAAATTCATCCCAACTACGGAACCCTTCATTGTGCGTGGTCTGACACGCACTTGGACGGTTTTTCGTAGCATAGCATCGAAACAGCCCTTCGAGCAGCCAGCCAGCCCAGTCGGAGTCAATTGCTTTTCATATTGCAATGTTCATAATATTTGTATGTGTCGCAGGCAAATTGTATGATTCGTCATTTAACAAACGGCGCCGTCCGTTTACATACGCTGGCGGTTTTGCAAAATGCCTAAGGATAATTGGTAATTCGTTCAATTGTTATAATTTTGACATTGATTGTTATTGTAGGGTGAGCATAATTAAACACAGGTTGGACAAATCATACTTTATTCCAGCAATCAGGTACCTATTATGTTACCGTAAAATTGTGAGAACCGTTAGTTTATAATTTATCGATACTATTTCCGTTAGATTATAAACAATCGCAAAATTGTGAACTGGGTGAAATAGGTTAGTACTGTGCCACTGTGTGAACCAACCGCGCGCAAGCCGAGCGAGCGCTACTACCAAGTTGCTCACAGCTAGGCAGGCTATTTAGTATTAGCGGTGCGTTACGTCGCACGTAAGTTTGATACCAGTCGGTCGATTCTGTAAAAATATTAACGTGAAGCTTAGGTGAAGTGAGCTGTCACTGCCACAGAATCGACCGGTAGGATGCTAGGGATTAACACTATTGACAGCTCACTTCACGCTCACTTCACCTAAGTTTCACGGTGATATTTTTACAGAATCCAACGGCAGCCGTTGGATTATAAACTATCAAAAAATAATGAGTTAAATTGTTTGTTGCAGTTCAAAATTTTCGACAACTTTGTACCTATAATATGCCGCAGGCATCGAGCACTAGATTCCACGGACCTTGCGTTTTTTACGTACCGGATAACTGAAAACTTCAATTTGCTGCGGCATTTTGTAAACGGTGTTTGAATTGTCCATCAAATGTTGTGGCATATTATAAAGTGACTAGGCAATTTACATTTTGCCTTAGGTATTTTGCAAAACCGCCAGCGTTTGTTAAATGACGAATCATACAATCTGCCTGCGACATGATGCAGTTTGAGATATCATCGGATGTGCTTCTGTTAGAACTGTTATATCACATTTTATTGGTCTGGAGAATGGTTGAAATTACCTTAGGATGTGCTATCAGCTGAATTTATTCAAGTTTTAAATAAATGCAAGTCTTTTATGCTTGAAGTTGAGATTTTAGTGTCTTTTTATTGTTATGAGTCTGCATTTTCTGCAGTTGACTATAAAATGATCATAAAATATTATCTTATCCTTTAAGAGATATTAAAAGTTCTGAATATTTCGTGACGTGAGGTCATTGAGCTGCAGCACGATTAATTTTTGTGTAAACAAGATTAGCTTTTTTTTTCTATTTCCTTTTTGACTGTCTCGTTGGTTTAGTAGGTCGCAAGCGCTACTGCTGATCATGTGCTACTGGGTTCAATTCCCAGGTCGGGCAAAGTGTTATTGGGTTTTTCCATCAGGAATTTGTCAGTAGGAGCTCAGGGACTGTCTTTGTGCCCGGTTGATGGCAATAGGCTCGCCCCCTATTACATGGGACTTAAACATAACTGGCGAAAAGTGGGTGTATTATAGGTACACTTCTGCCTAACCCTTCGAGAAAACGATGCGTGATGTTATGTTATGTTCCTTGTACTTACCTACATACTTACTTCTTTTTTTGCATTGCTTCAGTTAGTTAAGTTGTTTTGCATTGCATTCATTCAATCCATTCTGATTCTGCATGCAATCCTACATGATTTTTTACCCGACTACGGCGAAGCAAAAAGAAGGGTTATGATTTTGACCGGTATGTATGTATGTTCATCTGTTACCTCATAACTTCTAAACTCCTTATCATAATTTGACAAATGAGGTATTGTTGGAAGCGTCTTGTTCGCTGGTTATAGGCTATGTGACGTCACATTTAATTGAATATGGCGCCCTTTTTTTTTTTTTTTGAGTATGTGAAATCATCAGATGACTTCTCCCGCTCTGGGCAGAGCGAGAGGGTGTATCAGACTTTTACTGACTAAAACCCACCCGTGTTCCTTCCGTTGCCTGTGTGCCGGGGCCGCGATATCCCTTTCGGACAAACCCGCAGCAACCCCAGCAGGCATTGGTCTTTCGACCCCGTCGGTTGGTGCTGACATCTCTTTGAGGCGCGCGTGGAACACAACGCGCCGTCGACACGGGCCTGGTCCTTATCGGACGGCGAGCTGCCCGTTGCTCAACGTCCGCAAGCCCGCGCCTACGGTGGCCGGAAGTCGGCCCTCGACTCCCGACGCCCGGGGCGTCTCCTGCGGCGACTAGGGCCGCGAGGGCGTGCAGCTTGCATCTCCCTCGCGCGCTCCGCCTCCTCCTTCGCGAACATAACTGCTTCGCAGAAGGAGGTGACGGCCTCCCATGCACTCTCGCTCCGAACCATGGCCTGAACCAGGGCCGGACGCGAGAGGTCACCGCCGCCGATCGCCTCCGTGAGGACACGGCGGTGCTCCGCCCAAGCCGGGCAGACCTCCACCGTATGCTCCACCGTGTCCTCCGGGCAATCCACACAGTGGTGACACCCGGGCGTTTCCTCCCACCTTACGCGGAACAGGAACCTCCCGAAACAACCGTGTCCGGTGAGGACCTGCGTCAGGCGGAAGGTGAGGACGCCATGGCGCCTCTCAAGCCACTCCTCAAAGAGGGGACTTATCGCCGCAATTGTGGCGTGCCCAAACATGGCGCCCTGTAGAGAACATAAAGTCATGAACACGACTGTTTAGTTGGCGTTTTGGTAGTTGTGTTTTAGTTTTTATAACTTTTATTTTTAACTTTATATGAAGTTTGAAACTATCAAGTTCTCTTAAAAACAACGTGACTGCAACTATGAGTGTAGTAACTATGTAGGCATGGAAGATTTCGCATACAGTTGTTCTGTTCTAACAACGTAATGAATGTAAGAACTGCACCCATTCACCAACTGAATGGAAGAATTGTAGCACCGGTCTTCGCATCCGCTTCCTTGTTAGCTGAGTGAGAAATTGTTTATAATTCGAGCTTCGTAGCATTGAATATGAATGTCAAGTCGGCCACAAATTGGCTGAGTAATCGCTTGTAAGTACATTGGCTGGAATCACGGGCGTGCGCGCTGCGTTTTCTGTTTTCTAAAACGTTGGAAAATGTTGGCTATTATTTTTGACGTTTTGATAATTTATTGGTTTTGCATTTTGGCAGTGATTTTGAAATATTGTTTGTGTAAGGCCCGGACACCATCGGAGACGAGTCGAGAGGAGAGGAGAGGAGATGAAAACAACCGATTTAATTTCGTTATTCACACATCTCGTCTCCACTGAGCTTCAGTGGATACCACTGAGCGGAGATGTGAGCTGTGCCTCGCCGAGTTTGAGCTGGGCGGCGGTACGAAGCGGAGATGTGAGCTGTGTCTCGCAAGCTGGCGTCGTTACGGAGACGAGGAGACATGCGAGCGGTGTGCAGTGAGCGGTCAACATCTAATGCTCGCCGCACGCGACTCAGTTCCACTCTAGCCAGCACACATCTCCGCTCCAGTTTAGCCAGTACGCATCACCGCACAGCTTCGGTGGATCTACCTTAGCTGAAAAACATCTCTTCTCGTCTCCCCTTCGGACATATCCACACGTCTTCGCTTGTGGTGGAGTCCGGGTCTTAGTATGACAATAGTTTGTCAACTGTTTACGTGGGTATGCACTTTTTTCGGCAGAGTGATTCAAAGAACAAAGTAATATTTGGAATGTAACCTTTGACAGCGTTTTTTTTTTGTAGATTTGAATAAAATAATCTACATAGGATGCTTATAAGAGCGACTGAACCGAGCTTGGAAATTGGGGCTTGGTTGTCCCAATTTCCAAGCTCGGATGGGATGGGCTAGGTTCCAAGGTAATCTTCATTGATGATACAGATTACCGGAAATGTATTTACTTGTTATGCATAACGATATTTATTTTTACACAACTATTTCTTGTCGCCACGACACGATATTGCGCTAAACGAAAATAAATGTTACTGCAAACATTTAGCACATTTCATGACAAATTCCGTGTACGCATAATGTTTATTTATTCACGTGCATAATTGCTTCAAATACATGCTAAATAATATGAATGTAATATGGGTATTACTATAAAAATTAGCGGCTGTTCTGACACATATAAGTATGTAGGTTTACGTATACTTACTCGCTGTACCATCCAAGGTTCTAAACTGAAATAACTCATAATTATAGGTATGTCTGGCTGTAATTACCGCGTCACCAATATCCATTAGCTTGAACAAAAAAAAATTGTGATGGATGAGTTAAATTACAAAAAGCATAAATAACAAGCTGCCATAATGTTTTACATTCCTGTAAGTAACTTAAGGAAAATCTTAGGTTTTGTTAGAAACAGAACAGTTTAATACTAAAACAGTTTTTACGAGCATACAAACATAAATGGTGTTGTTCCCTTTCTGAGAAACGCCAATTTATTTGATTACCAAGATAACAAGTGTCGGTTGTAACACGATGCAATTTCCCCATCCTTCTCGTTATGCATGGCGCGAATCTCTGGAGACCGATATTCGACAAGACCCAATTCCAACAGGCAGGCGATAAAACTCTGCGGTTGCGTAATTTTAATGAAACTTGTGTTTTCAATGTAAAGTCATTTTGGTCCTCGTAAATAATTCAGTTTTTCTAACGGATTAAGTTTAATTTTGTATCGAAATGTATCCATTTCTTAGATTTAGTCAAGCCTAGATTGATTAATATTTTAATTAGCTGTCTCATAGACTGTGAGATATATATTGCTAGTCGTTTATCTTCATAAATATGGCTTGTCTTACATATTATTATTATTATTATTACATAAAGTGTCGGTGGTTTAATTAAAAGAATTCCCGCTGCGCATAGTGTGGCTCGAGAAGATAATAATGAAAAATGTGTACCTATGATGAAAAACATACTTATAATAGTACACCTTAGTCACATTTTGATATGTTTGTTTGTATAAATATGCTACTTTTTCTAATTTCTTAGTCAGCGTCTTTTACGTCGATATGCCATGTAGTTATGAGCTAGGTATGAATGAAGAAGAAAAATAAGTAATAATCAAAAATGCACATGGTGAGATTGTTAGAGATCTCGCGCACTAGATGGCCACGACGACGACCGCAACCATGTAAACTATATAAACCGATACGAATCGCGCACTTGGTCGCAATGGTCAAGTTAGCCGGCCAGCATACAATACCACTTGACTAGACGGCCACGAATGGCCGGAATCCTGGCCGTCTAGTGCGCGAGATCCCTCATGCATACGAGACCAGTCAAAGTACCGACCGGTTTTTCAAATAGTGGCTATCGGTGTTTTCTTGGAATAACCCAAGCGGCATGAGGTATCCCAGGAAAGTCATTGTTTTAATCGTTGTAGTGTTTGTTTGGTAAGCAAAAAAAACAAGAAATTTATTTTATTTTACTTTATTTAAAAAAAAAAAACAAAATGAATCACAATGGTGACCTTTAGAAAACATTAAAAGATGTAGAAACATAACACGACCTCGGCCTTCAGAAACTAAATACGATGAGTGAAAGATTTACAACATATTGTATTCGAGAATATAAATAAACTTTGGAACAGACTCGACTCTATCAATCACTATGCTATTGTAAAAATAATCTCTATTGTTTCTTTAGTAAGCAAGTTCTACTCTCAAAAACTGAAATGTTATTTTATAACCATCTCTTTGAATAATCTTTGAAATCCGGGTAATGTCGAGGTGTGAATGAATACGCGATGATTTACATTATAAACAAGTTAGTTCGCTTTCAAATTGTGTACGGTCACTTGAGTGAAGTTCGAAATTAAGCCATTTACACGATGCAAGTTAATTGCAAGTGGCATACTTACAATAAAATTTTAACAAAAATAAAACCAACCAACTTTAAAAAAAAACACTACTAAGTGAAATCGGAGTCTTTGGATTCGTATCGACTTCCGAAATTAAATGAATTTTTCACTTTGTAGTGTTTTTTTTGGAAGTCAGTTGTTTTTTTTTTGTTAAATTGTTTTTTTTTTTGTTCACTTTTTAGTTATAGTACCAACTCCACGCCATTTCGTATACCACTACTTGGTATATGAACAACAGTGACAGGAAGTATTAAATACGTATTATCGAAGCTGACTCAAAAATTAAAGTTAATAAAATTTATATGGTACCAGCACAAGCTTCCTCAAAAAAAAACCTATAAACGAACCTATGACCTCCTCCTTTTTTTAAATCGGTTAGTGACTTGCATCGTCTAAGCTTCTAAAGATTTAAACCCTGTTTAGACGATGCAACTTTTATTGTTGCTTCAACTTATGGCATAGCATAAGTTGAAGCAACAATAAAAGTTGCGATTTTATTGCCTGTTGCATACAACAGGCAATACAATCGCACCGTGTAAATCATGCTTTATTTAAAAACTAGCTTCCGTCCGCGACTTCGTCCAAGCCATCTTCCTCAAGCATTGGGCCATCCAATGCAAAAATATTTTTTCAAATCCGACTGGTAGTTTCGGAGATTATCCCCTACATACAAACTCACAAACAAACAAACTAATTTTACCTCTTTATAATATTAGTATTGGTAGATATTGAAAAGTCAATCAATCTACCTAGCCAACTATGTTGGGGTCCTCTTCCAGTCTAACCGGATGCAGCTGAATACCAGTATTTTACATGGAGCGACTGCTTATCTTAACTCCACAACCCAATTACTGGGTAACGCGATACCGCTTGGTAAGACAGATTTTCGGGTTGTCAGAATTTCGGGCTTATTACCCGTAACGACTGTCAAAGAATGACAGCAGGTACCGACGGCTTAACGTGCTTTCCAAGACACGGAGGGTCTCGGTATGTAAAGACCACCCAATCACTGTCTGACCGCGGCAAGCGTAGCTTAACTTGATCGATGGCGATGTGCGGCTGTTATTAATTAGCCACGAGCCCCTCAAGTCTAGGACCAACAGTACCTACATTATTATTCTCTAATCAAGAATAATGCCTAGAAAAAACCATAAACACCAAATTCATTAAAACAGTTTAGTAAATAAGACTGTTTTTAAGAGACAACAAACTATCACATGCAAATGGCACAGCCGTAATATAGTCCAGTGGAAAGGGATGTTTACCAACTCATAAAACATGTATTTTGGCTGATGGATATTGTCACGGTAATTTAGCTGTCCGACTTTATTATGAGCAGAAAGTTTTGCGTCACTCAATTTTATAACATGTGGAATGCTGTTACATTTTCATGGAATAAATTCATCATTTTTACAACATTCGTTTGTTTTTTTTTGCGTTAAGAGTGCTGGCACTCAATCTGAAGTATGAAACAAGATGAAAAAAAAAAGTTAAATGATCATAAAGAATTTTAACGAACATATCTGTAATTTTTAGCATCTGTAGTTGTTTTTGCAATATAAACAGCTTTAATTATGAGATTTTATTGTTTTACCTAATGTATTGTTGATTTTTTATGAATTAAGTACCTATTTATCGCTTGGGTGGCCAACACGCAGGCGCCTATGGGGGCCGCAGTTGCTTTACCATTCCAGAGCTGAGAGTAAAGCTGAAATATTGCATGTGTCTGTATTTTTTTTCTGCTTCTGAGTACTAGTGGTTAGCCCACCTGGTCTTAGACCATCTTATCTAAGTCTGTCGCCATAGCAACAATGTTAACAGCATTGTTTTGTTTCGGCAGTTACAAATAAAAATTCAAAAAATTCAAAATTCAAAAGTCATTTATTCAAAATAGGCTGAGAATCAGCACTTTTCAAACGTCAAAATTACATAAGACAGTCCCCCAAAAACACCCACCCTTCACCACTTCCTAGTGCTTAGCTGAGAAGAAGAAGTGGCGCAACAAACTCCCCAGCAGCACAGCTGTCTGTTCAGTTAGAAAACTTGATTCTATACAATAGCAGTTACGCAAAACAATTTACATTATGCAACGTAAAACATTACAACTCATTAAAGAAAAAACTGTAATGAGTAGATTATGTAATAATAAGTTGTCAATAATAAGTTTAAAAAATTAAAAAAATAATAAATTGACTTATACAGTCAAATAAAAGGAACTAACCAATTATATGAACTCATATAGTGTCATCTAGTCGTTGATTTTAAAACACTTTTTTGTTGATTTGGGGGGGGGGGGGGGGGGTACATTGGAGCAGCTTAATTATTCCCAAGCCTTTTGGTCGTCTAAGTAATCTTTAACTTTATAGAAACCTTTTTGACATAGTTTCTGTTTAATAAATGATTTAAATTTATTGAAGCTCATTTCTTTAACATGGCTTGGGAGTTTGTTGTAAAAACGTATACTTTGGCACTTAAATGAATTACTAATTTTTTGGAGCCTAGTCCTGGGCACCTAGTAAGATACCCAGTTCCTTGTTTTTTAGGGATTCCGGGTGAAGCTTGCTTCCACCTTCGGCCTGATCGTCACTTACCATCAGGTGAGATGCAGGCTAAGAGCTTCCCCGTAGTGTATTAAAAAAAAAATACATTGTTACCCATACCCATGAAATTAGAATAGAGCAACGCTGCTTGGCGGAAAAATTGCAATGATATGGTGGAACTAACTGCTCTCCCGGAGGAGCTTCCTTTTTGGTATACGTATGTAAAGTATACCAAAACGTGAGAATTATGCCATAAACTACAGTTCATATTATTGTATTCGTTCATTGCCGATTTTCCAAGTTGTACTCAGAGAGTACTCCAATATTAATTTTGCTCCAGATCCAATAAGTTCCCAATATTATCTGACATGTCGTAATGGCCCAGTGGTTACGGCCTCGCCTCTCATGCACGAGGTTGTGGGTTCAAATCCGGGCAAGTACCAATGTGAATTTTTCAATTCTTATGTACTTTCTGAGTTTATCTTGGACATTACTGACATCGGTGAAGGAAAGCATAGTGAGGAAACCTGGACTTATAGTTAATATAAGTCTGAAATCGCCAACCCGTCTTGAGCAAGCATGGTGCTCAATGCTCGTGCCTTCTCTGTATGAGAAGAGGCCTTTGTCCTGCAGTGGGACAGTAACAGGCTGGTATTATTATTATTATTTATTTATTATCTCAAAATTCAAAAGTCATTTATTCAAAATAGGCTGAGAATCAGCACTTTTCGAACGTCAAAATTACATAAGACTGTCCCCCAAAAAACGCCCACCCGTCACCACTTCCTAGTGCGTTAGTTGGGAAGACGAAGTGGGGCACCAAACTCCGACATAGCACACCCACATTGCACCTCTGCCCAACCCTTCGGGGAATGCAGGCGTGATATAATGTTATGTTATTATCTGACATTGAATTAGCCTCGTTCCTGACCTAAAAAGTCATATCAAAATACTCCATTATATCCCAATTTATCACGCCATTTCCACAATGTCACTGTGATTATGTCATCCAACCACGAAAACTTAACCAGACCATGTATTTTTACATTATGGCAACACCCACGCTACTTTAATTAAAAAAACAACATAAAATCAAAATTATAGCTCATGTGGGAAACGTTTACAACTTTTTCATAACCGTAACTATTCGTGGAAATTCGTATTCACGTTACAATAAAAACTTTTTAGAAAAAAAAAACACTACAAAGTGTAAAAAAAATTACTTTAACTTCGGAAGTCGGTGTCTTTGGTTTTGAATTTTTGTTTATTGTCTCCTCCTTTTTGGAAGTCGATTAAAAACAAATTTTATGGGTCCGTTATATTCCTGGGCTAATACGGAAGTAATTCATGAACAACGGATTACAATAATTCTTGAAAGGATATTATTAATAGTGATTGATATTATTAATAGTGATTGATATTATTAATCGTGATTGATATTATTAATAGTGATTGATATTATTAATAGTGATTGATATTATAAAAAATGTAGCTACCTACTTATTATTTTCTACGTAGTTAATGATATATGGACTCCTCTATGATATTCAACTATTACTATTCACAAATATGTAGGTATATAAAGCGAAAAGAGGAGCTCGTAGCGAAGTAATAACAGCCACACAGGTCGATCCATCAGGTTAAGCTACGCTTGCGAGTCGATCCGTAGATGGGTGACCATCTTCACATACCGAGACTCCTCCGTGCCTCGGAAAGCACGTTAATCCGCTGGTCCCGGTTGTCATTCGCGGATCTGTGATAGTCCTTACGGGTCGTTAGAAGCCCGAAAGTCTGACATTTGACAACTAGTCTTATCAAGGGGTATCGAATTACCCAGTTACTGAATTGTGGAGGTCAGATACGCAGTCGCTCCATGTAAAATACTGGTAACCAGCTGCATCCGGCTAGACTGAAAGCCGACCCCGACATAGTTGGGAAAAGGCAGACTGATTTGATTGTCTAGTGAAGGTAAATAAACCACATGGAGCGAAGATCTACTTAGGGTGGTTGAGGGTCGTCAATAAATCACGTGAGGGTCGAAAGGGGGGGGTTCGAAAAAAATCACGAAATATCAAAAGGGGGAGGGGTGTGTAGTGAAATATCAAATGTATTTATTTTTTCGTTTAACGCGCATTTCAAAACCGAAAAACGGCCCCTCAAATAAAATGATTTTCTTTCTTTCCTTCTATTTAAAGATAAATTATTCTGTAATTTTTTAAGATACTATGCACCAAACAATACACGTGACTTTGGGTAGGGGGGGAGGGGTTAGTCTAAAGTGTGTAGTGGTATGGGGACACTATGCCACAGCACAGCGCTGATTTTCAGTGGTCACACGTTGCGTGTTATAGACGCAGATGCGCTGCTTGTGGGCTCATTATACGTAAAGACCATTACGTGCCCTGCGTGTATAATTTAAATATGGATTGCATGCATGACGATATTTCTTATGTAGGTATTTAGTTTAGAGAAATTCAGACACGATGTAAAAATTGTTATTGAATAAATGAATTGTACTATATATTAATGAGCTCAGGGCGTTGTTGGGGCTGCCGCGCTGGTGCAGTGCGTCGGGAATGTTCGCGGACGCACACGTTGACGGCTTCCACGCCATGCTCCGCAAGCGATGCGCTCCGCCACGGGCACCAGCACCAACAGCATCCTGGCTGTTATTGCGAATAATCTGGACACGCGTTACGTCCAGCACTGGGTTAATACCCACATTAGGAAATAAGTATTTAAAATGTTTTTTTGAGTACTATCACTAGTGTCATAAGATTTACTGTACTATTTTTTAGATTTATTTTTAATATTAATGGAGATGAGACCACACAACATCAATTTGCTATCGACACATTATTTTCTCGATACTAAATAAACGTAAGTTACCACCTGCAATGAATAAATCTTTGCAAATGTTTTGCAGTCGACATCAATCATATTGACTGTTCTGAGTTACATCACATCTCTATATATCGAGCATTCGATGTTACGCGTAAATATATTGCTTGTTATAATTGATGTGAAGTATCTTATATATCCGTCTGAATTCCCCAAGGAGGCAGGACGAGTTGAATTATACATTATACACCTAAATAGCATTCAGCCTATGTCTAGCAATGTACCTACTATAATAAGCTGAATGGATTGATTCATTCATTCCAGTATGGGACGACTGATATTAATAATTTGGTACCCAATATCGCACTCAAAATAAGTATAAGGGAATTGAACCCATTGCTTTTTTTTTTGGTTGGGTAATTATCAAATAACTTCTCCCGCTCTGGCCGGAGCAGGAGGGTGTGTCAGACTCTTACTGACTAAAACCCACCTGTGTTCCATCAGTTGCCTGTACGTTTCCAGGGGCCATGGTATCCCTTTCGGACTTTCCCGCGACCCTGGCAGGCATCGGCCCTAGCGGACCCTGTCAGTTGTGCTGACATCTCTTTGAGGAGTGCGTGGAACACAACGTTACGTTCGTCGAATATATTTGCGACCACTACACCCAGCCAGGTACAGTCAGTGACCAACCTCTTCCCCTCTTCTTCTTTGTAATAGGGGTCAGGTAATACATAGTACTGACCATACATAGTAATTATTCAAGTAAGTACCTATTTGCTTGCATAATTACATAAGCTAGAAACGTGATGTCAAGTCTGTTTTGAAGATACCAGAAATACGCATTTATTCGCACTTTGCCAAAACAATAAACATATCTTCAGAATGGTAAAATAATAAAGGAAACATTTACGGTATCAATGGAAAATAAAACAGACGATGATTACAAGTATTTAACGTTTTAATTAGTAGGAATAATTTTCTAATTAGTAAGGCGCGTGACTATAGTTATGAATGACACGATATACCTACTTATCAACATTACGTAATAAGTACCTACTATTATGTTGTCACATCACATGTAAATAATATTTTTGTATCTAAGAATGACATTGAAAAATTGTTGAGCTCCTGATATATGTATAAATATTACCCCCATATAATGTATGAAAGAAAAAATCTATATCTTTTTAATAAAATAAGTGATAGACATCATTTTAATACTAGAAATAAAGATAAAATAGATCAACCAAATTTTCTTAGATAAAGTAGATCAAAATTTTTTCAGATTATCTAAATACATACATCTTTTATGGGGTACTGTGTTAAATGTTACAACAAATTACCTTGTGATATATTGCAATAAAATGAAAGAAAATTGTAATCTCATATTAAAAGTACACTTTGTAAACAAGCATATTACAAATATTATATATTATATAGCATATTGCTTGGAAACATGCTGGTCGTGTTCCATAGGAAAATCTAGAATCTAGACAATATCAAACTGGTTGCCAATTAAAAATAATTGTATAATTTTGAGTAATATTTTTTTCAAATTATTTGACATTGTTTTTACATTCTGTGATTACTTCGTCACAGACTGACTTATTCATTGCAAAGTTTTAGGAAAATGGTCTACTTTTACAATGTTTGTAAATATGTGAGCACCATGTATTTATCACATAATTATTTTATCCGTCGTTGCTTCATTTTAATTCTTTTACCTACTATGATATAGTAATTTTATTTTAGGTGCATCGTCGTCACATGTAATTATACTATAACTATAACTAATGCACATACACAAAATATTGTAAAACATTTTAAAAGAGTAAAGGAGGTGTTTCTTGCCCATTCTTCTCCGCCATACGAAAACTTCCTTTAGGAAGGGGCGACTAGAATCATTTCAACTTTTTTATAAATTTTGACGTTCAAAAGTGCCGTAAAAGGGCCTATTTGAAATAAATGATTTGACTTTGACTTTGACTACACTAAATAATTTGCCACCAAGCTACGTTGGGTGTTAGGCACTTTGTACACGGCACGGTTTCTTTACGGAATGGCGTAAAAACCGCGCCGTAGAAAAAACGTGTCGGTCAACAAGCTTCCAGAGTGATCCATACAACACTGACGACCGTGTCTACACAGGACGAATAAACCGTAGTTTTTCACGGCAAGTAAAACTTGTCATCAAAATTGAAGTTGAAAATGTATCGATATACAAAGTGGTGTTGCTTATATCACCGAATTGGTGTGGGTCAATGGAGAATATGCCAAAAAAAAAGGTTATATTGTAGTTATCACTACATATTTTAAAACAATGTCGCCGCGCCGCGTCTGTCTGTGTTTCTGAACGCGATAAACTCAAAAACGACTGAACGGATTTTCATACGGTTTTCACCACTGAACGGAGTGATTCATGAGGAAAATTTAGGTGTATAATCTATTAAGGATTTGTGTAAATTGGCTGAAATATAACGATGTGGACTACTCCAAGTAGGATAAATATCAGCTACATTTAAGTCTAATCCACATGCTGGACGCAATAGGCTGATACGAAACTACGACAGAAAAAAAAGGTTGGCATATATGCTCTCATACCCGTGTGAAGCCGGGTTGGGTTGGTAGTTTATAATAATTATTAATCTAAAGGTGTGTCCAAACATTGAGCGGCAAAAGCGCGGCACCAACACGCGGCGTTTGCAGGACACATTTCTGCCGCGCTCTAATTAGGACCAAACCGACGAATGTTTGCGCGGCAGTACTGCGTGGCACATCCGAGTCACGCCGCGCACTTCAGTTGGCAATATCAATCTGCCTAGCTTTTAATACATCCGCAGAAATACGTCCAGACACAATTAGTGACGAATGTTTCCTAGATGTTTCTGCGCGGCAGGTAGACAGAAGCGTCCGCGCGCGGCAGTCGTCCAAACACAGCGCGGTAGACCGCGGGCGGCATCCGCGCACGTTTGCCGCTCAATGTTAGGACACACCTTTACGTTATTATTCACAGGTTTATCTACTTAATATGAAAGCACGAATATGTTGTCATATTAACACATGAATATTATTGAACATAATATAGTCAACGAAATATTACCTACTAGTTCCTAAGCAAGCCGTTTTCATGAAAATATCTGAATTACTACGATACAAAGTTGCCTGACATTTGTCGATGAAATTACGTACATTTTATTCATGCGTACAATATTATACCTAATATTAAACCGCCTGAGCATAATTATTTACGACATGTATACTATTCTGAAACTAACTCAGTGCTCAATATTTATTAACTATAGAATATTATATCATAATACGTTTCTATCCTATGCACATCCAAGCATGAAAATTGTAATTTATATTTACTGAAGCCTGATTTAAACGGTGCAATTTAATAGCCAGTGGCATACCATAACTTGAAGCAACTATAAAGTCCAACACAGACGTAGCTATAATATATATTTCTATTACGTTGCCAAAATAGATAGACTGGATAGATATAGCAAGATTTATAAATATAATATTATGGTATATTAAACTGCAGACCAAAGGAGGGCAGAAACATATATTATATTATTGCTTTCGTGTGTGGTGGCTAATTGCTATAGTCTATATGTCGCATCCGGCAATTGACGTTTACAACAAAACAAGGCACGCCATCTAGCGGCAACTATCAGGACTAGAATTGGCGCGCCTAGACAGAGTCGGGGTGTTTCCGGTCGGTTACGAGGGTGAAGAGAACGCTCCAAGTCGGGGCATTCCTTATCCTGGTGATCGAGCAGTGAAAACGCTTCGGAACTGTCCTACGATATGTTGAACCATCATCATCATACCAGCCTGTTATTAGTTAATTGTAACCAGAGTAATTGTTATTTATTTGCACGATACCCACATAAACCTGCCTGATGGCAGATCGTAGCTCAAACCATCCTGATGATCCGTCATATACATATTATAAAACAAAGTCGCTTTTCGCGTTTGTCTGTATGTCCGCGTTGTTCTTCTAAATCACGCAACAGATTTTAATGAAGTTTTCACCATCGTTTAGAGAATTTATTCCGGAAGGTTTATGTGTAATATTAAAGCTATGTTTACCTAAAAAATCTCCATGATTTTTCAATTCGTAAAAACGGATTTTACGCTGATGGGCCGCTAGTATAATATATAGCACAGTTTATTAATATAAATTAGAGTTACGTCTGTGACGGTCTTAAAAGTTGCAAAGTCTAAACAGTATTTAGACGATGTAAGATAATTGTTTATTGTGAGCCATTGGCAAGAAACTTGCATCGTGTAAATGAGGCTTTGTTGTTTTTAAAGTCATATAATTATTATATGTTCAGTCTTTTCATTCGTTCTGGCCAGTTATTGATATAGGAGTTTCATGAGGTCTACAATCCTTCGTATGCTTTCGACACTCGAGATACACTTTGAAGATATGGGTACTGTTTCTTTGTAAATGTTCAGGTTAGGTATTACATTGATAACTCTTCTTGTCTCAGACAGTTCTCACCTATCTACCTTCGCTAAAGAGTTGCGGTCAATCCTGGAGTCATTTCTATTTCGATTTTTTCCACAAATAGAACCATGAAAACCGTGGCAGTAAGTACTTACGTACTACGTATACACCAAAAAGAATACGCTTCCCGTGTCTCTTTCTCAATTTATTTTAGCAATCCCTACTCACGTTCAAACACTGCACAGTATCAGAAAGTATATAGGGCTTGACCCCTTATGAGCTGTCTAATAAATAAGGCTATAGTGATAATGAAGCCAGACTCATGTGCTCATAACAAAAGTATTCGGTACTGCAAGAGGCCGGCGGAAAAAGTACGAGAACTAATATCATAATTATATATGTACCTACGTAGGTATCTTAGTACCTACATAGCTTTTGATGAGTGAGATAATTACTAAATTCAATGTAGTTATTGGCTTAAAGTTTATAGAAACTGCTACCAACTATTACTGGAGTATGTGCTATTACTGGTGTAGATTCATTCTTCTTATTTTTGTGTGGTTAGTGACTAAACTGTGTCTGAGTTTTAAAGCCGCCCATGGGCCTCTGATTTTGTTTCACAAGCCGTCGAGAAATATCTATAGATATGATGTGTATCTGTAGATTCATTAACTTCGTGGTTCCCAGAAAAAACGATGAAATATCCCTATGAGTGTCGCATACGGTGAAGTCGATGATTCTTCTTCTTCTTCTTTAGCTTCGACAGTAGTCCATTTTGAAATAAGCCTGAAAGCTCGATAACTGCACAGGGTGGGCCCGAAGAATTTTTAGGTGCCCACTTAAGTAACCAAACTTGAGGAGGCTCTATATAAATGCACCCCATGCACATACAAAAGCTTTAGCTTTTTCAAAAGCTTTTACAGGTTGTATTCGTAACATGTAACAAAATATCCAATTGACCGAGATTCTATTCCGAACTGACGCGACATAAATGGCAAACCACAACAAAACGCATTGTTCAAAACGGAGCTGTTATGTCTGCGCTATATCGGGTCTATCTGTATGTGATGGACGAATAGGTATGCTAAATATGAACCGTATTCATTCATATTGCCACCTAGAAAGCATCAGCATCATCCTGGCCTATTGGCATATAGGATTGAATAGATGGAGGATGGGTTTATTTGTGGTCGGCGCAGTTCTCCTCTTCTTCCATACATTACGTCACACAGGAGGACGTCATTACGTCATTCGAGAGATAGTTGCTGAAAATCAGCGGTGTTGACGATAGGTTCGTCCGAAATCACAGCATTTTGCTGCGCAACAATTTTTTCTTGTGATGACAGATGCGACGTAAGGCTTAATTTTTCTTATTATTTGTTACAAATGTGGTTAACTCTGCAATCGACGTTTTGTTCTTGTTTTGATTGCTTGTTTATTGTCATTTGTCAATGTCGCAACAGTAATTCATTACGCAATGTATATTGTCTTTGCTCCATGGCCCTGAGCATCAAGCAATGAACAAAATTGACAAACCTTTATTGGTTGAATACGAGGCTATTGGCTACTCCTTGAAGGTGTATTTTATGTATTTTTTTGTAATGTGCGTTTTGTTTGTGCTGAATAAACTTTGTAATTTTTTCTTTTATACTTAATATCTATTCTCAGTATTCACCCCTTAGCCATTATCATCTTCCACACAATCTATCCATCGTTTCAATCTAGTTCGTTACTATGATCTACTTATTAGTCAATATACTAGCCTAGCATGCAACTGACCCACTTCAGGTAAAAGGTCTCCTATCAAACAGGGATCTTCAAGGGTTAAAACCATGCTGTCTCGGTGTCACTCAGCGATTTCAGGCCAGCCCATCGGATTCAATAAACTAAATCCTCATAAAAATATAAAAATATTCTAGTTACTCCATAGCTGGGCAAAGGCCACATTATTTTTATACTATCAAAACGCATTTGTATTTTGATCGTGTCTCTTCAGTCCAGCGTACTGCTAAGCGCGTGTACGTGACGTAACAGCTGTGTTACTAAATATGAGTAAGAGTTTATAATAATACGTGATGTATCGCTGTCAGTGTAACTTTGTTGTGCAGTTGCTACTCACTGGATACTACGTCATTGTGTTGACGTGTGTAGGAAAGAGATAGTTTGCCTGGTCTTTTACCTAAAAATATACCTAATTTAAGGGCTTCTTCGCCACGCTAGCTTAATGTGTGTAAACTTTTTTAGGCTAGCAGACAATATCCATTGCTTCGTATGCTTGTATAATCTGTATCCTCAACACCATGATTAATGCAATCGGTGTTTTCATTGTGGATGTGATATCGAGTGAGTAACGTTATATTTAGGGTGCAGGATTCCCCGCAATATGACTTGGATATCACGGGGAGTCCTGCACCGATATTGAAACTAAAAACTTGCTGTATACCTAAATTCTAGAATGACAAACAACATAATGCCTGTAATTTCTCCAGTTATGTTTAAGACCCATGTAATAGAGGGCGAGCCAACCGTGAAAAGGGCAAGCCTCCGGGCTGCTACAGAGAAATTCCGGATGGAAACAATGATAAATGATCTAATGGTTAATAAAAACATAATCATCCGGCCCATTACCCGTATATCCAAATAAGTATTTTCCTGTCCGATTTAACAACAATTTGTAAGTGTAATTAGTAGCAATTAAAGAGCCTAACACACTATAACCACGTCCATATCTTGCTTAGAGTGACATACAAGTGTAGAACTGATATCATTAAGTACAGGAGGCTCACCTTACTGAGCGATCTAATCTGACTATTTCTATTGTGGCTTACCTTACGAGGAGCAGTTAATAATAATAAAATAAACACATTGGCTGTTTTGAAATAATAATTATGTCCTCTATGAATTATAAGTGGTTCATTTGCGATGTTGTTGTAACCTGCGAAATGTTTTTTTTTACTTTAGGGAAAGTCCCATGTTATAAAAATTGTTTTTACCAAATGGTTCCTATTGTCCCAATGAAATTATTGTTTTTTTTATGATTGTCTTGTTGATCTACCATACCAGATTGCGGTTTTCTATCAGGATTTTTTTGTAGCAGTCCGGAGTCTGGATTTGTGCCCGGTAAATGGCAATAGGCTCGCCCCTGTTACATCGGGACGTAAACATAACTGGTGGAATGTGGATCTAGGTTACTACTTAATACCTCTACCTAACCTTTCCAGAAATATGAGTGTGATGTCATATCAAAACAAAAAAATGCAATGAAAGTACTAGAATGTGTAAAACAATTTAGTAATAGTAAAAAGTACCACGTTGAGGTTGCCAAACTTTGTAAAAGAGGTCGAGTTATCCTCATCAACTCGGTCTTGTTAGCAAATTAATTACTTATGTGGTTAATTTAATACCTAGTTTGCATCCAGCAATATCAATGCTTACAAACAGCTGTGAACAATAAACTTACTGAATAGGTATAAATTGTCCATTCACACTAAATTATACATAAGTGCCTATAGTGCATCAATAAACGTGCGTAAATGCTACGTCATTATTATAATTTATAGCGGCAACAAGTTGCCAATTGATTATATTAAATATTACTAGTAAACAAATTGTTATAACAGAGAATGGAATCTGGACCTTACATAGTTGGGAAAAGGCTAGGCAGATCAGTCGGTATATGTATTGAATCTACAAAAAAATCGACCAAACAATAGATAATAAAATTCAAACTTTTTATTACCTAATAATTAATCGACTTCCAAAAAAGAGGAGGTTATATGTTCATCGCGTATGTATGTTTTTTTTATGTAAGTATGTCCACCGATTTTTCCGTCCATTGTGGACCGATTTTGGAAAATTATTCTCTTTGTATGACCCTTTCATACAAAAAAAATAATTTCCAAAATTGGTATGCTCCCAAGTTGGTCCCTTATAATTTTTTTTAACTTTGCTTGGATAGTTTTTGAGTAAGCTTCAATAATACGTATTTTTCCCACTTTGTATATGTGGATGATATGATTATAACTTCCTGTCACTGTTATTTACATAGCAGGTAGTGGTATTCTAATTTGGGTAGGGTAGGTACCACAACTAAAAAGAGAAAAATAAAAACTTTATACAAAAAAAAACCGACTTCCAAAAAAAACCTACAAAGTGAAAAATAACTTTAATTTCGGAAGTCGGTGGCAAAAAACGAAAATCCAAAATTTATTAATTTATTCTAAATTTGAAATAATTTTATGATCTTATGTTTGCCTATTTGTATTGTAGGTATGTGTGGTGCAAACTGTAAATATAAATTACTAGCTTCTGCCTGCCAATTTGTTCACTTGGAAGTCGATAAAATACAGCTCATGTTACTTGCTGATAATGTAGCTTTCTTTAGGTGTTATTTTTTATCGGTATTTTATTTTAATTTGATCCATTACAAACAAACAAAAAATTAAGTCTTCTCTTTATAATATAATTAGTTTATCACCACTTCCAGATGTGTTACCGTTAACTCATCTGACAGTTATTTTCATAGAAATTGTGTTCCATTTATCTGGTAGACTGCTTTGTTGGTCTAGTGGTCGCAAGATCTACTGCTGAGCATGAGGTTCCATGGGTTCGACTCCCAGATCGAGCAAAGTGCTATTGGGTTTGTCCATCAGGAATTTCTAAGCAGCAGCTAAGAGTCTGGCAATAGGTTATGTGGGTGTACTGTAGATACGCCTCTGCTTAACCCTTCGGGGAACCCAGGCTTGATGCTATGTAAAGTTATCTGGTTGATTGTGCCAATCCCGACTCTAAAACAAATCCTTATAAGTTCTACTTTTGTAGTTCTTTGTCACGTAGCTCACAAAAAATGAAAGAATTAATCCCTTTATATTTGCCAAACTAGGGGAACATTATATCTTACAGTAGATATGCCTGGGGACTTAATAACTTACAGACGAATATTACACATTCCTATGTTTTTCATAACAGTTCAACCCCAGTCTAGTTCAGTCAAAATTAGATTCTGTGAGCGCGCAAAACTTTTCATAATAATATGATTGAAACCAAGTTCTTCTTCTTTGGAGATTGAAAAGCAACTATTTCTGACAAATAATATTATGTTCTTGGAAACGTGTGAGTAGCAATTGAAATGTGTAAATTGTGGGTAGGTATGTAATATTTCGATATAAAAGGCATGTCAATGAACTTCACCTAGGTTTTATTCATGATAATTTTTCAAGATTGCATATTGTATCGACTAAAGTAATTTAGTTTCAGCTCATTTTTCAAAAAGGAGCAATTAGTAGGTGACTGATTATTCTTGTTAATGAAAACTTTAAGACCTGCACGCGTAGCATGACGCTTTCTATTTCTACGAAGAATAGACATAGCTCTTTCTATACAAAGTGACATTTCGTTTCTCCATTTTTGACATCGCACCGTAGAAATCTTTCCACAAACTGTCATTTTGTCTTACATTTCTAACAATCTTTGTCTAGGTCCTTTTATACGTAGACTATTTCAGAAGAAAGTTTTCTATCCCAAACTGTCAAAATCACACTGAGAACTGACAGTTATCTAAAGTAGTGAAGACATTTTGATTTTCTACTCGACGGCCGCAAAGTATAAACGGTTATCTACAAAATCTTAAAATCATGATTTTACAGAAGAACGTTTTGAATGCAAAATTGTGATAATTAATAGAAGAACAAAGCTATCTTCTCCTATTTTACATCATTTAGTTATTAGGGCTATACCAAAGAAATGGTTAAGGCCAATATTACTGTAATATTTTTTGTTCCAAAACACGGAACTTCGTCATTTTAAGAATAATTGTTGTAGTTGTTTTTATATATGTAAAAATAGAGAATCAAACAGAAAAACTCTTATGACAAAACAAAGAATTCTGAGTCGAATTATGTCCGAGTGAATTTCGTAAAAAGTGCAGTTGACTCTTTCTACTTTGCTGCCGTCATACTGTCTACACGGAACGTCATTTTTGTCTACTCTTCCGTCGACAAAACGGTGCTCATGCTACGCGTGCAGGCACTCATAAAGACAATTTCCACGCATATCCGCCCCCATGCACCCCGCCGCTCCACTGTGTGCTAAACGCTAACATATCAGTAATAAAGTTGAATATCACGTGCGCTCTTTGATCGTGTTCGAGCACGAAACTAAATGGCGTAAGTCTCAATTCTTATTTCGTTTTTAATTTAAGTAATAATTGATCTAGAGAAAAAATATCTTGTGGCTGAATAATAAACTATATTTTTTTACTGTGAATACTTATTTTAGACAAAAAAGCCGAGTATTCTTGATTTTATTTAAATAATCTTTAAAAAAGACATAATTTTCAAATAAAAATGAATCGAGCGAAAATTTTACTGTCTTATTCTTTCCATTAAGACAGTTACGTAATAACTGTCTTGATGGAAAGAATAAGATCCAATAAATCATATACTCAAGTTTCATTTTGATTGTATGCGTTTCAGAATATTAATGCAAATCAACATACAAATTAGGGGAGCCTCCTCTTAATAATAATATAACACCTAAAGATTACACCAGCATTACATCCACAAAAATCCTGACAGCTAATTTTTCACTATAATTGTATATTTAAAGTTTACAATGCCGTACCTACGTATTTATTTACGAAAGCTAATTATATTTATACCTATAATGCTTTTAAAGATAAACTTGTAGTTCAAACGGGTTCAAGGTTGATTGCTTTTCTTTTTATATTCCGTAATGTTAATTTAAACCCGTGTATTCACTGGGCGAAAATAGTCTCGATTATGATTCTCCAGAGAAATTACGACAAGTATCGAGACTGCATAGAAACTGAAGCAGTTTCTGCAAACATTAAAAGTGTATTTAATTAAAAGTATCTTATGAATTTGCAGTAAAAAGGCAAGCGCACATTACAGCCGCATCGGGCCGCAGCACAACGCAATTTCAATACATAAAAGCCCCCGGCACGGCCACCTGTAGTATGCAAAGGTTCATTAAAAATATACCAATGTTTAATGATGATAGAAATATATGGGTACATTACTTAATTAATTATGTTGTTACATAACTAATTCATTAATAAAAAAATACGTGTAAAGTCCACCATATTAATTTTAGGGAGAATTTATATAGTCTGTCACCCGGATCATTATTACGAATCTACTGATACCTCATTCATCAAAATCGGTTGAGTAGTTTAGTCGCTAAGGTGGAACACCCGTAAACATTAAAAAAAAATACATACATACATGCATAGACTGCTAAAATCATAAGCCTTCCTTTTGACTTTGCCGTAGTCGGGTAAAAATAACTGATGATTAAGTGATGCAGGAGGATATGCGTTGCGGTGCGGCCCGCCCAAATGTGCGTCAGCCTTAACTATCCATTAAAATAATAAAACCAGTCTATTATGGTACACTGCAAGGCATAGGCCTCTTCTCATACTGAGAATGCGGTTGTTACGTAACAAAAGTATAGTGACGGTCAAAATGTTAACTTTCTCGCTCTAGCTCTTATTCGCCAAGTGTGCAGAGTTAAACCTATTTCAAACTAAATAATTCACATACTTGCTTACTTCAGTACAATACAATACTTATTGCGCTTCGTTAGCTAGCCAAGTGAGCGAACACCTAATTGAGTTGAGCTTTAGAGCTTTAGATAAATTGTTGCAAAAATCTCAACAATCTACTTTGTAGTAACTAGTATTATTTAGGTCACTTTTGCGAGCTTTGCAGCACGTGTTTGAAGTTTTTCAGATAGAGTTGATAGGATTAGCTGGTAGGTCAATGGTAGAGGCCTGAGCTGATGAGCGACTCGTCGTGCGTTCAAACCGACATATTGCAGTATTATCGTGTTGTGGTACTGTCATAAATGACAGTTTTGTTTTTTTTTAGAAGAATAGATACTAGGAAAGATTTTTTTTCCTTATAAAATATTTTATGTACAATAAGCTTACCTAGAATTTTAATTTGTCTGAATCAACTTCTTATCGGCAAAAAATGTATTTTCAGAACTAGACAAGACAAAGGTTAACGCGGCCCTGATTGATGTCTGTAATCATCTTCGTGAACTGTCGATCAACCAATTTAGATCAATCAATTAATTGCGAAGTGTTCTTAATTTTAGTTCGTTCAAAAGAACAACGTTATTGAGCCGATAAATTTTTGAAGAGTCAAATCTTCAGAATTAGAATGATTATAGAATGAAATAGGTGAAGGTTTTTTGTGTAGGAGGCGTAGGAGCTTGTCCAGAGAAGTTCTGCAAGCTATTTCTGCCGTCAAGCAGTGCTTCTGAGTTCCGGTTAGAATGGTGTGTGAGCCGGTGGAATCTCTTCTTCTTCGACGTTCCCTCAATAGTGAGGATCGCGACCGCAAACGACGCGTCTCCAAGCTATGCGGTCTTCTGCAATGTGGACCGCTCGGTAAATGCTGCATTCTTGATCGCGTCTGGCCATCTCACCGGTGCTCTGTTTTGAGTGCATTTTCCTTCCACCCAGCCTAGTAACATAAGTCTTTCCAGACCATGCGTAGGTGAACGCATAATATATCCGAAAAAAGCTGAGCGCACGCTCCTGGGATATTGTAGATAGCCGCATGGTGATGTTGAGTTCCTCCAGTACTCCAGTATGGATTCATTCGTTCTCATGGTGGTCCACGGTATACGAAGTATGCCAACACCACATTTCGAAAGCATCGATGCTTTCGCGGCTTTTAATGCACTACGTTTCAGCGCCATATAAAAAGATGGAAAAAACTAGAGCACGGGTAAGTGTAATACAGGCACAATAAATATTTCAGTTTGGTCTTGAAGATGGCAATGCATCTGCAATGGTGGTAGTATTGCAGAAGTCTTTAGTCCCGATAACAGAAAAACATGAACTCATCGATTTTTATTATAATACTAGCTTTTTCCCGCGGCTCGGCTCGCGTGGAAGTCGGAAATTATCCCACGGAACGTACACCGGGAGTATCCCATGTGTTAATCCACGTTATAAACTATCTGTCTGCCTCATCCAAATCCTATTAGTAGCATAACTTATTGATTGAATTCTATCGATAATTCATGCATGCCTAGTACTTTTTGTTAGGTTACTGCTCAGAAATTGTGCACAACATCTAATGATTGAAATACTATCTTGAATTCATGCAAGCCTAGCTTTATGTGCCAAGTTTCAAGTTTATTAACACAAGGAATAAGATTTTTCATACAAACGAAATCCCCACTTTTCGTCCCCTTAAAAACCCCTTCTAAGAGATCCATAATAAAAGGAAGCTGTGTGCAAAATTTCACGTTCCTAGTCCCAGTAGTTTCGGCTCTAAGTTGATATGTCCGTCAGTCAGTCAGTTTCTCCTTTTATGTATATAGATAGAAGATTGGGATACATAGTTACAACTTATATAATTCTAACGAATGATCAGCAATTAGGTCTAGCGTAGTAAAAAACAATGGTTGAAAATATCTGAAAAATTAAATATTTAAATCAATATGGCGGATGGAAGACCAAGCGGTTAATTTCGCAGATAGCACGTGGGTTAAAACTCTCATGTTATTTTTAACTGAGTGTTAAAAAAGAAGAGGTGAATGAAATGTTCTAACGTTAAAGAAAGTGCACGTTGCACTTGCGAAATTAGTATTCTGAGAATCGAAACGCAAACGAAGTTTAAAGTTTGTAGAAGAGCCGAGCGGTTCCGTTGCATAAATGTGGTGGTTTAAGATTCCTTAGCAGCAGAATTGGACAGCCAGTTTTTAATTTGAGTGAATGTGAGGGAAGGCCACTCGGATTTAAAGAATTTAAAAATTCTTGTGGATAATGTACCGCATCGTCTTGATCCATTACTTTATCAATGGACATGTAGTTCACGCTATCTCCTGGAAGTTTACCCAGTAGATATCATGCTATTGATGTCGTCAACGCTACTATTTCTAGCTGCCAATATTGCCCTTTGACACATCCACTGGTAGTCTTTGTTTTCTATATGGACTACATCTGGGTACACTTTGGAGATTAGGTCTTCAATGTTAGTTACTTTCTCACCTAAATCAAGGTCAATTACAATTTTGTTATCGACATATGGTACCTTCCCGTCTCTTATGCGCGCGCAATACTTTATACTTATTTGGCTACAACAAATATCGCGATATCTTTTGAATGAAACGTCCGAATAGAATAATTCAAAAAGTTCTAGAAAGGTATTGAATTCGTCTTGAATATGTAATTATTTTATTTTGATAAGGATTAATACCAAGATACAAAATAAAGAGTTTTTGAAGCGACGGCATTTTCATTATTTAAAAAAATAAAAGAAAACACTTATTGTGAGATAACTACAATAGTTAGACATATGGTGACGCAATATTTTTTGTAGACAATTATATGTTCTGCAAAGTGGTAGTACATTGTTTTGTTCTATAATCAATAGTTTTCGCAGCGCACGCGGTGTAAGGATTTTTTCGGGTAATTTTTTTTCACTTTGGGTTACATTATTGGACTTTTAGTAAGGATCCCTATTTTTTTTTGAAAATATAATGTGTCCTAAGCCTTTCTCGATAAATGCACTATCCAATACTGAAATAATTTTTCAAATCGGACCAGCGGTTCCTGAGATTAGCGCGTTCAAACAAACAAACTCTTCAGCTTCATAATATTAGTACAGATGGAGCGACTGTCTACCTGACCTCCGCAGCCCAGTTACAGGGTAACACGAAGCCACAGTATAACAGAAACTACGTAGTAAACGTTTGAAATGGCACACTCACACAGACGCGCACATTGACTAGACCCTAAGCGATTGTAGCGGTGCTGTCAGTTGCAATTGCCGTGTGGAGACGAATGGCCGCTGTGATCTTTTAAAAAATTGAGGGTAGGTTATTATTTCAACAAAAAGGCCTGGCCTAGTTTCCATACTTTCCATATTTATACTGTGACGATACCCCTTGGTAAGACTGGTTGTCAGACGTTAGCGCTTCTAACTACCCGTAACGACTATCAAAGATCTACGAATGACAGCCAGGACCAACAACATCATGTGCTTTCCGAGGCACGGAGGAGTCTTGGTATGTAAAGATGGTCACCCATCCACGGACCAACCCCGGCAAGCGTAGCTTAACCTTCGATCGACCGCGCGGCTGTTATTATTTAGCCATGAGAAAGTAGGTATGTATAATTTATGCCTATACTTCACAAATAACATAATCCCATATAATGTTACCCAAATCTTCCTAAACGCCAGTATTAAGACGGAATACCAGGAATCCGGAAAATTTCCTCAAGGACACGAGCTGTTTATCGTATTATTAATTTATTATTACTACGTATCGGCTAGCCTCTGGTTATTATTATAACTGGTGCGGCTTGATCGATTTTGATAGCTTGGAGACAGATGAGTTTCGTCTGTCGTATATACGGAAATAGTTCGTGCTTCACTGCACGATCTAGTCAACACGAGCTTTGCACTGTATATCTATGCCTATATCATAGAGAACGGAATCACTACGCAATCGCCAGCAGCAGCGTCTAAAGACGGCAGTATTTTAAAATTCGTGGCTTTTCAAGTGCGTTGAGCACATAACTTCTGTCAAGCCCCCCCCCCTTCCTCTCGTTTTAATCTTCATGCCTATAATGCCCCTTTGGTTATTATCGATCGTTGATCTACCAATCATCCAGATTACAAGCAAGTGACGTATTCTGTTCACGATTTTCTGGGTGATTCCAGTGTTAGTAAGAGGTTTATAAAGTCAAAGTCAAATCATTTATTTCAAATAGGCCCTTGCAAGGCACTTTTGCATGTCAAATATTACAAAAAAATTGAACTGATTCTAGTCGCCCCTTCCAAAAGGTAGTTTTCGTATGGAGAAGAATGGGCAAGAAACTCCACCGTTACTCTTTTAAAATGTTTTACAATATTTTGTATATGTAGGTACATTAGTTATATAATTATATGTGAAGACGATGCATCTAAAAATAAAAAAATAAATTACTATACCACAATATAGGTAAAAATAAGCCCTCTAAGACTCTTGAAATCAAGCGAATATTTTACTGATGGAAATAATATTGTCAAACAGTTATGGTCAAAACTACACAGAATTTTTCCACCGGGGTCGTGTCGCGTTTATTTGCGGGATTCGCATATAAAACAATAATAATTTTTTATGATGAAACAGTAGAACAGCAATAATAAGCGGATAACATTCGCCGTGTATTTTAGGGACTATGAATGTGAATTATTATCATGATTTATGAAAGCAAAATGTGTATTTTCAGTGTGCGCCAGGAATACATTTTCCTGGTTTTCCGACACAAGATTTTGTGAACCGGACGTCGATTTTGTTAAGTCGATGGGATTTATTGTATAAATTAACAAATCTATGTATATAAAAATGAATCCCTATTTCCCTTGGTCACGCCATAACTTGCGAACGGCTGCACCAAATTGGATAATTCTTTTTTGTTGTGTTCGTTATTCTCAGGAGAAGGTTATAGGTAGGTGTAGGTAGGGTAGGTAGATCGGTAGATAGGTGTGTAATTAGCAGTGATCGGAGTAGGTAGATTGAACTGGGGTCATTGATCCGAAACGTATATATTACTATGGACATTCCTCCGGAATTGGTGGATTATTAAAAAAAAACCGGAACTTATGTAGGAATTGTATTCTGCCAGAGTGGAAGGAGTCATTTGATGATTTGCCATCCTCAAAAAAAAGGTAGGAATTGTAATAAAATGAGCAATTTTATTCTTTATTATTCTTCCTATTTTTTTTTTTTGTCACGATTTGACATTTTTTTTTTATTATTCAACAGATAAATAATGAATTAATTTAGTTTTGATACCTTCCTTTAAATTTTGAATTGAGTAGTAATAATATCACTACCAACATTAACAATATTTAATTGAATCCGGAAATACCGGAATTACTTTCTGGAAAAATGGCTTATCCATGTTATTCTTTCTGTGTGCATTTATGATACAAGTACTAAAAATCAATCTACCTACTCCGATCACTGGTAATTAGGTAGGTAGGTAGGTAGCCGTAGATAAGTACTTAGTGCACTCTTGCGAAGCCGGGGCGGGCAGCTACTGGTAGATGAAATTAAATGAAATTGTTTATTCTTTAAATAGGATATCAGAATCACCTATACACGTCCTATTAAAAAAAAAGCTAAATAGAGTCGACATTTCTTATCTGACTACACCTGAGAAGAAATGGTGAAACAAGCTCAGGGGTCAGGATGAACCATGATGCTAAGTAGTTACGTCAATTTGGTCACATTGACCTGACCGTATAAACTTACACTACCGCCAGCCTCATAGGCCTGATAAAAGTCTCATAGACCTGTTTTATTTTTTATTTGTCATTTGCCTTTCACAATACTGGAATTTCTGTAATCCCTTCTAAGTAAGCTAAAGCTGATCTACAAGCATAAGCTAGCAGCTGCCCGCTTGGACCCTAATATTTTTTCTAAAATAATAGTATTTACTTAATAACATTATCTGCCAGTCACCGTGAGAGTCCCGTCAAAATCAGTCCAGCTGTTTCGTTTCGGAGATTAGCCGGAACAAAACAGACAAACAGAAAGACCTAAAAAAAATAAAAAAAAATAAGTAGGTACTTACCGTATAAACTTTATTATGATTTAGTAAAAAGCTGTTATTTTGACATTGCAAACAGACACTTCAATTTTATTTATTTGTAAGTATAAGAAAATGACACATATTATTTTTACAATTCAACATCTTCTCCGTTTATGTGGAAGCGACCTGCGTCTCAGAGATCCGGTCAAACACCAAGTAGATTAGTGTTGGCTTTAACAAACATCCTTGTCCAGTTTACAAACAATTCAAACAACTGTTCTAAACAATTTAATTGCTGTTCGAATTCGAGTGTGTTATCCTTTCTGGTATTCTTCTTTATTAATTCCTTGGCTTTTTGCCAGAGCTTTGGATGAAGCAACAAGTCGTGTTTACAGTATTAAGAGTATTTTTTTTGTCAAACTATTGTTATTGAATTCCGGAGTAATAGAGGTGTGGTTCTTGGCAAACACTAGGTTTTTTTTTCTGTCAGTTGTGTCGTAGGTATTATATAGCTGAGGTGATTAAAATATTATGGGTAGGTACTAGTAGCAGCGTCTTTCCGTTTCAAAGACGGACTGCTATAACGGATTACAGATCCAGTTCACATTTTTTTTTTTTTTTTTTTTTAAACGTTGCCCCACACTAAGAATTTCTTCTTGTATCGTGGGTGCGTTTACAAACAGAAATTCACATACACTAACACCTAGACCCGGAACAACTACTTGCAGATCATACAAATATTTGTTCCGTGTGGAGATCGAACCCGCGACACGTTGCGCAGCAGTCGATCGCTCAGCCACTGCGCCAACCGTGTCGTCAAACATGTACAAGTATTTGCACAATATTCAGCTCATTCACAGAGTTTTGTCTATGTACAGCACCTATAAGTAGATGTAACAACGTGCGACAAAGAGTATACGTTGCAGGGATGTTGCGGATGCAGATTTTTTAATATCCGCGGATGTGATGCGAATGCGGATACGGAAAAAAAAACTTGAGACCGAACTTAAGGCGGCAAGGCGAAATCCATTTTCAAAAATTCGTCCGCAACGCTGTCAACAGGAAAAGTGCCCAAAAGGCTGGCAGCATTGCCACGTTGTATGGTAATGCTGATTCTCTGGCCGAAGAATAGGCCAGCATTCTGGTCACATGAAGAGTCGACCAACCGCTTTGAGATGTCTTGAAAGACTAAGTGGGCACTCGGACCCCATGGCCCTAGTGTTTCGCCCCAAACGGCTCAAACATAAAAGTCCCAATAAGATTGGAGTATTTGCGCCGTTTGAGGTTTTCCGCACCTGCAGCAGCAGCCCCAGCACAGCCCACCGTGCTAGGAAGATGGGATGGCGCAAGGGTGTCGACACACGTTGCATCCTACACCAAAGGCCTACCTACCTTCCAAGGCATTGCTTCACCGCATTGGCAGCGATGGGGGGCCACACAAAGAGCGCCCAGACACAGACAAGTAGCGAGCCAGAATGTGGTGTCACCCAGCATAGTGCCTATGTTGGGTGACGGTAGCGCCAAAGGCCCGACTCCCACTCACCCACAGCCAGCAGGCGGGCACGCTCAGCAGTATTGGTGGACGTATTAATAAGATTGTTCCGTACCAACTTGCAGAGCGGCTCATCCCACTGCCTCTGGGAGGATAGGTTCACAGGGGGCTAAAATTTTCCCGGTCAACTTTTCAGTGCTGTGGACAGAGGACAGGATCGTGGGTAAGCTAATACTTGTAATTTTGCGGACGCCGAGGCCACCGAAACAGATGGGTAGTGTGGCTTGCAGCCACGCCCGGTCGTCCAAGGTCACGTTTAAAAACGATGTTCGGGTGCTGCGAATAATTTTGTCAATTTTATCCAAGAGGTGTGGCTGCATCCATAAAGGGGAAGAGCGTAGAAAATATATAAAGTTTGGACCAAAACAGCAGTATCTGATCAGGGTGAAAGCCGAATGTAAGTTAATTTTAGAGAGTCTGTCCGAAATGTCGTTGAAATTTTGGATTTTTTCGTCGATGAAGGGAGAAAAGCTGTCTTCTAAAATTGGGGAACCTAGGAGCTGAAGTAAACTTTTTTTTTTAATTTTGATTTGTGGGGCTATTGCATTAAATTTCTCAAGGGTCAATTGTCTGTCGGTAGTATCCGAAAGGTAAATTTCGCATTTTGATGGGTTAAGGTCCAAGCCAATGGATTTAAATTGTTGTTTGAGGAGTTGAAAGTCGTTTAAAACGGTGTCTACATCACCTCCTAGTGTTCCATCATCTAAATACCATACGTTAAATTTTTAATTTAGTTTCTGGATAATTGGATGAATAGCCAAGCTGAAAATGACTGGCCCGAGAGGATCACCTTGTTGGCATCCTACTGCAGATTCCAAAACATTGTCCTTGTATAATAATTTAGAGGGGTACCTATAAAACTGCCACATAAAACCATAAATTTCGGGTAGATCTTTTTTTATTTCAGCCATCAAAGTGTCCCTTTTGACAGAGTTAAAGGCATTCTTAACGTCAACCTTGAGGATAACCTCACCTTTGCTGGAGTTCAAAAAGGTGGAAAGGGCATGCACGGCAGCCTCACAACGCCGTCTCGAGCCGAAACCAAGCTGCAGGGGCTGAAACTTAGTTGTGAGGGATTCACTGTATAGCTTACAGCATATTTTGGCTGCCGTACGCCTGTAGGTGCATCCAACGGCGATGGAATGAATGCCGCCGTCCTTCTTACGCAGGGCACATAGGTTGGCCCCGTATAAGACATCGACGACAGCCTCGTTCACACCGCCGGTGAGCATGAGGTTAATCAGGGCCGCAAGCTCCTTCAGAAGCGACTCACCAGCGTCCCCGGTGCCTGAACTCAATAGCTCCTTTAAATGTTGTGGAGTCAGGCCGTCGAGGCCGTCGGCGGAACCGTTCCGGAAGGAGCTCACGGCTGCAATCAACTGGGTCGCCGAAACATTGAGGAAGGTTGAATTTAGGTCGGGAGGGTCGCGGGGATCGGGAAAGGTGAGACTATCCGCAGGCGCAGAATGTTTGCTCTCTAGGGTTGTTAGTGTTTTCTGGAGAGTAAGGCGCCGCCACATCGCTGCTGAACAGTATCCTGGCCGCTCCCCTGATGTCACCTTCACTTAATTTGGATTCCACATGTGAACATAAGCCTTTTCGTGATTGGTTATTGAATGCAGGTAATTTTGGATCTAAAATTAGGGTCGAATTGTTACGATTTTCTTTAATTTGGTTCGTTAAGGTTTTTTTAGTTGCCAAATTTTTTGGACATGTAGAATCCTATAAGGGAAGGTAAGTAATTGCTCCCAGGCACTTTGTGAGTTCTCCTGGGTCGCAAGGCGGAGACATTGCGCCAAATTCAGTGCGATTTTGTTGATTACTTATATTCACCCTTTTCGACCCATATCTGCATGAGCTCCGCATTGACTATTCAGGATTCGAATGCGGATGCGGAGGTCTAAATAAATGCAAATATCCGTAACATCCCTGATACGTAGTGATAAGAATAGGCTTCACGATATCCAACCTCACTTGAATTACAACTGAAGTGAGGTGAGATTGTAAAGACATAAAATTATATTATTTGTTTTAATTATTCAAAGATGAACTAATTTTTTTAGCAGCTCTGTCATTCGCTCTTTTTTCATCAATTGGAACTATAGAGGTATGAGGAACAAGGTGTAAAGTTCACTCATCCGCCATAGAACAGGGAGGATCCTCCGACCAGACGGGTGTCGTCTCTGGTGGGCAACTGCCCAACGATTGATGTCGGGGAAGTTAGACTCGTATATATGCTGATCGCAGTGACCGCGCGGTAAACTCTGTTTGCGCGATGCAGTATTTTGAGTGACGCCAGGTCTTTGACTCGTAGCTCGCATGTGGCGATTAAGATGCCGCCACAGAACTTTCATTGCTGTCTCATCAATCCGTCCATTAATTTAATATTGTGCAACAAAGGGCTAATACCATCAATTACCTACGAAAAGTATATTCACCACCAAAGTTTGTTAACAAGTCAGGGCTGTCACTCGCCATGGCTGTCACTTGCTTAACTTTTTACGTACGTAACTGTTCACGGCATGTCGTCGTCTACGTCCTTTGATGTTTTGTTCCGCATCGTAGGACGTGAAGATGTTTTCATGTTGGTTAGGAATTTGTAGAGGTTTAGTGACTTAGTGTAGCTGAAAACTATGGCAATTTAATAATTATTTATGTTAGGCAAATATGAAAATTCTTAAGATACTACACAGTGGATGCATTACGTCTTTATGTTTACTTTATTTTATTTTTGAAGTGAACATTTCTTTAGGCGCATTGAGCGATTTTTGGTAGGAGGTAAACTTATGGATTCGCGTAGTACTGGGCTATAGATTATAGATGGAGCTAATACCAGTTTTAAGTTTGCATTTCTGTCGACAGTCCATGACTGCCAATTTTTTTTATTAATTTTAAGAAAACTCATAGCTATTATAAGTAGCAGTAACATTATGTAGAAGATGGCCAGTTAAAAGTTTCCACTTATATGTGGACATGTTTTTGTCACATGAAAACATAATATGTAGATGCAGCAGTTCGTAAGAATCTTAGAACATGGAATTCTGTAGTTTTTGCCTGACCCCAAATCATATACGGAGGAGAGGTGTTCGGTAAAAGTTTAATAGCTTTTCTACTTCTCGTTATTGTAATGAAACTTCCAAGGATGCATCCAACAAGTAAAGGTTCATGCAGACACATCAGTCACTTTAACGACGTCAAGTCGCCGACCAGTCACCTCAATTTCAGGGACGTGTGTGAAAAGATAGTCAGTCAGTCAGTCATAGCAACGCCTCGGTTACAAATTCGGTCTTTGTCACAATGTTCGTAGCAATACAAGTTTTGACTTGGCGGTGACGCGACGTCGACTGAGACGCACCGGTAGTGACGTGACTGATGTGTGTAGCCAACGTCCTACAACTTCTATGTAACTATATTTTTTGACGTGACTGACGTGTTGGCACGAATCAAGTAAACAAGTAGGTGTACAAGTCGTGCCATTAAAGTTGAGACTTGACCGCCCCTCCCACCAATCTTTCACCAAAATACAGGCTTTGCCTAGTTCGGTTGCAGTGGCTACATCCAATGTATTACAAACTATTACTGCCAAACTTTTTTCTGTAAAATATTACTAAGTGTTTTTTTTTTTTTTTTTTCCCCGCGGGTACCACATACTGCCAAAGAGACCCATAAATCGTCTACTACGCAAGTCAAACCACAAGTGGCACGACTTGTGTTTATCTATCGCAGGGCCAAAAAGATAGCTAAGGGGTACCAATGAACTCCTTCTCTGCCATTTTATGCTGTGGACAGAAACCGCCTTGTTGTAGTAGAAATCCAATATACCTTTCGCTATCACTTTCCTGTCAGAAGGTTCTGAACGAAAATATAAATAAAATAAAGACGGATTCTATGTAAAAAATACTAAATATGATACAAGCACACCAATTGCGTAACACAATCTTCGATCACTTTCGATCACAATCCAGAGGATTTTGAAGAAAATTGCTAATCCATTACTGCATAAATATGTTTGAAAATTCTCGACAGCGCAAATGACGCAAATAATGTTATATAATTGGCAAAATGAAAGGCATTGCCATTGACAAGTGAGACGCAATGTTCTCTCCATGTACACGTAATTAATTTATTATTTTAATTATCAGCTTCATACCTAGCTTCTTTCATACAACATTTTATGAATCAAACTTTCTTAGAATTTCGTGTAACGCACTTTCATAGCCTCATACCTAATGCAAAGTATTAAATAGGTATTTTTCCTAGCGTGCAACAGATGATATGAAGTATGAGTAATATAAGTACCTATTAATATGTTTCTCGGAATAATTGTAACCAATTAATTAATAAACAAATAGGAGTCAACCGCACACCCATGAAAACAATTTGACATTGAGAGCATCTTTATTTCATAGCAATAAGGGTGTTTTTTGTACTTCAAGTATAACTATATCCGAGTCGCTTTAGCGCGGCATTAGCGGATATAGAGGGTACACTGTTTAGCATTATTTATAAAAAAAAATGAAATAAAGTCTGTTAACGTCCTGAATCAATATCTATCGTGATCTTCAACATGTTCCAATTATGAAAAACTTTACATAGTTTATTGTTTGGGTTCCTACGGAGATGTACTATGGAAAGGGCATTGACCGCTATTGCCATGCTAAAGCGGCTCGGGTATAGTATAACTATTGACATATGGCTAACTGAAAATTCAATAGGGGAAAAGATTAAAAAAGGGATATATGACTGTTGGTAGGGTAGTTACTGGAAATATTTTATTATTTATTTTTTCGTGTAATCTTCACAGATGTATCACGGGAATCAAACCTTTACTAAAACAACAAAGAAAAATAGTTCAGATAGCTTAGGTACCTAATTAAATCGTAGACCCAGTGTCAGTAAGACTCTGACACGCCGGTCCCGCTCCGCCCAGAGCGGGAGAAGTTATTTGATAATTTCCCATGCACAAAAAAAAAAACGCAAAAAAAACTTTTTGTTTTTTATTTAATCGTGTTTAGATATCGATAGTTCGATACCCATCACGTCTGCCCAGTTTCGCTAGCTAATTTAATTTGAACTTGTATATACACAATGGTGTCGATTCTCTTGTCACAAATGCCTCTAAAAATCACTAAAATTTAGTTTATTCCTGTCAAACGACGATTTCCCATTCTGAAATAGACTAAAGTGACACAACTTAACTATATTTTAGTTTGACAGCACTAAGATAGTATTGAGTTTTTAGTTTAGTGAAAATGGCAATTTTGCTATTCCGAATTTGACATTTTTCACCAAAAATGTTGATTGTAAAATATCAAACCAGACTAAACCTGACAATTTTTTATCGCGCGGTTTCATGAAGGGGGTCAAAATTTTCATTATTTTTGCGATAGGACGCACCATTTTCGAGATATAAGCAAAAGAAAAAATAAATACAGTACTGTTTTTGCACGTGAAGTCGAGATGCTGTTGTGAATTTTAGTTCATGACAACTTATTTTATCCCACACCTTTTTAATCGCGATACAATTTCAGACATACAATGCAAACATAAATAAACTAAACATTCTTTATAAAGATTCTCACTTAACCACTGTCGAAAATTGTGTATTTTTGGGTATAACAGTCGATAAAAATTGTAATTGGAAACCACATATAAATAAAATTATTGTTAAAAAAGATCGATTTATATATGTCTTGAAAAGAATTAGACAAACGATTAACTATGACAGTGCAATGTTAGCGTATCATGGTTACGTATCATCCATACTTAGATACGGTATTATAATATGTGGTAATTCAGTAGAGTTTGACAGAGTTTTCAAAGCTCAGAAAAAATGTGTCAGAGCAATTTGTGGAGCTCATTTTCTAGACAGCTGTAAGCCACTATTTCAAAAACTAAAAATTTTACCTTTGCCATGCTTGTATATCTTTGAAATGTGTATTTTTGTTAAGAGGAACTATAATTTATTCGAAACTACCATTACCAGACCAAATTGCCGATCATCACGACATAAAGATAGACTTCAGCTACCACCAATAAAACTAACATTATTTAAGAAAAATACATACTGCATGGCCATTATAATATACAACCATTTACCAAATAGTGTGCAAGACCTACCGCTGACAATGTTTAAAAGATATATTTTCAAACTGCTTCTACTGAAAAGTTATTATACGATTAAGGACTATTTAGAAGATAAGTCAATAGAATCTGTAGTTTGTGAGTTAAAATAATTGACATTATAAGTATGTATAAATTTGCACGCCATCGTTTTGGCAGGATATGCAGAAACAAAATTATTGTAACACCATTATGTACCATATTCTAGCAAATAAATATTTTTGATTTGATTTGATTTGATAAAAAATTGTCAGGTTTAGTCTGGTTTGATATTTTACAATCAACATTTTTGGTGAAAAATGTCAAATTCAGAATAGCAAAATTGCCATTTTCACTAAACTAAAAACTCAATACTATCTTAGTGCTGTCAAACTAAAAGATAGTTAAGTTGTGTCACTTTAGTCTATTTCAGAATGGGAAATCGTCGTTTGACAAGAATAAACTAAATTTTAGTGATTTTTAGAGGCATTTGTGACAAGAGAATCGACACCATTGTGTATATACAAGTTCAAATTAAATTAGCTAGCGAAACTGGGCAGACGTGATGGGTATCGAACTATCGATATCTAAACACGATTAAATAAAAAACAAAAAGTTTTTTTTGCGTTTTTTTTTTTTGTGCATGGGAAATTATCAAATAACTTCTCCCGCTCTGGGCGGAGCGGGACCGGCGTGTCAGAGTCTTACTGACACTGGGTCTACGATTTAATTAGGTACCTAAGCTATCTGAACTATTTTTCTTTGTTGTTTTAGTAAAGGTTTGATTCCCGTCCAGGTAGCCGCCAGAATAATAAAATAATTAATCCAATATCATTATCATTATCCTATAACTACAGTTATAGGATAATAGATAGTTACATCAATGGGGACATCGGCTTTGCATGCCTTTGGAATGGTCCATAAGTTATTCTTTAGTTAATTCTTTAGTTTTCTATTTGTTTGTTGGTTTTTTTTACCTTACATTATATTCATGTAAACGCAACCTTGTTCGCACTAACTTTGAGAGTCGCATGTTGATTATATAGCACCAATTCCGACAGTTTCGCAGAATAGACTTATGGTTGCTTTTACAATTCGTCAATTGTTTTAAAAGGGTCCGTCTAAACTGCCTGAGCCCGTTTTGGTTCTCAGAATATTTGTAGAAAGTGGCCACGGGTCGCTTCCCATAAAATATAAATGGAATGGGTTTGTAAGAGGTTCAATATTGTTTTAACATTTTAAAGAAATAGGATATTTTGTTATTAATTAGGGTAACGTGTCGAGCTGTTAACCCATAAAATTGAGATTTAATGTGTTCTTAAGAACCCCGAATCGGCCCTTAAGTGACGGTTTTAAAATAAATATAATAATATATTGTTACTAAATTAGAGGAAATGACACACAGTCACACACTACAATACATTACATATAACGTGAAAAAAAAAGCGAATCAATAAAATAAAATAATTATTTATTTAATATAAGTATTAATCAATCTGCCTAGCCTTTTCCCAACTATGTTGGGGTCGGCTTCCAGTCTAACCGGATGCAGCTGAATACCAGTATTTTACTTGGAGCGACTGCCTATCTGACCTCCACAACCCAGTAACTGGGTAATACGATACCCCTTGGTAAGACTGGTGTCAGACTTTCGGGCTTCGGACGACTCGTAACGACTGTCAAAGATCCATGAATGACAGCCGGGACCAACGGCTTAACGTGCTTTCCGAGGCACGGAGGATTCTCGGTATGTAAAGGTGGTCACCCATCCACTGACCAACCCCGGCAAGCGTAGCTTAACCTGATGGATCGACCAGTGCGGCTGTTGTTACTTAGCCACGAGCTCCTCTTTAATAATTTAATTTAATATATGTATTAAAGAACTAGAATAAGTTAAATCAAAATAAAATTTATTAATGTAAATAAATTAAATACATTGTCTAAAAAACTATATAATCAAATATGAATATACAAGTTCTATTAATAGTACTGTCTTATTTATGTACCAGCACGCAATTTTGAAACAGTGGTACATGGCGCAAAAACTCAAAACAAAAACAAACTCATCTTCGCAAAAGTTGTTCACATCTTCATAATCTACGTACACAACATGTGAAAATGAATGTAGGCTGTGTAAACTTGTACAGTAAATATTTTTTACACTACATCAATGTAGATCTTTCAGTGCCCATTCGAATTACCAATGTTAGATAGATAAGGCAAAAAAAAAAAACAAAACAATAAACCTCTTTTATTTCTAATCCGGCCAGTTACGATGTTCTATTAACATAAACAAAGCATTACGAAAAACAGTAACCTTTCGAAATACAAAATTACAGGAGAACAGTTTTCCCGCGCACTACTATTTGTTTTTCTTTCATTCATGCCGTCGTCAGTTCGCACCGGTCCGTCGTGAGGGGAGGTCGCGCGCTTCCCGAATTTTCATACGGTACTTCGTGAGTTCGAAAAGTGTTTTTCTTCTCAGTTATTCGTGAAATTTGTTCTGTGTTGTGCTGTTTATAATGTTTTTAGTTCAGTTTTAATAGTTTTGTTTGAGTTATGAATATTGCAATGGCGGATACGGACGAAGAAAATATTGAGGGTAAGCTAAACAATATTATTTTCAACAAACTTCTAAATCCCTTTTGAAATTCGAATCTCGAACGGGAAATAATGACAGGGACATTAATTAATGGGAAAGAAAGTTCGAGTTATTTTTGGCATTTTTTTTCTTTGTCGTAAGTTAGTTGCGTCAGAAAATATACACTTTTATAATACCATTCAACATTTAATTACAATGAGTGTCGACATTATACTGCATAATCAATATTGATTAAATACCCATAGTTTCCCGACCTACTGCAGACAGACAATAATAATGTAAAGTGTTGTTTTGACCTATACATGTGTCTTGTTTTTATGTCAATTGACATGAAGTCTTTTTTTGAAATACCAACAAAAACTTCTCATGAATATATTGACATGATGTAATTTTATAGACGAAACAAAAAAGTCTATACGTTTTTTTTACTAAAGCCAAAACAATAAAAAAATTAGTTACCTATTGAACTTAGGATTCGAATTTTAAATAATACTGAATGCATAATATAGGTAGTGCAAACAACAAAAACTAATTTATTTTCCTTGGCATTAGCATGATATATATTTTTTTCTAATATGTGATTTCTACAGAAATAGATAGAGTGACTCAAGACAAAAATAAAGTTATAAATTAATCTGTTTCTCTTTTGCTCATGGCTTCGACCGCGTGTAGGTCGGATATTATCCCTTGGGAACGTACTACCGAGATAAAAAAAACCTCATCCTAGCCCTGATTAAGAACTACCCATGTGCCAAATTTCATCCAAATCCGTTCAGACGTTTTAGCGTGAAAGCGTAACAAACAAACTCACTTCCGCATTTATAATATTACTAGCTGTTGCTTACGACTTCGTCTGCGGACCAGAATGAAAAGTTGCCAATGTCCTTCTCCAGGTTATGGTCTATCCATGTGCCAAATTTTATCCAAATCCGTTCAGACGTTTTAGCTTATGTCCTTCGATAAATCTCACCCTGAGATGTTTGAAAAGCTGGGACATAAATGTACGTTCGATATCCTAACAGATTAATTATTCCTAGAATTAAAACGGAACTATATGGGCGAAGTTGCTATCCTATGTGTATTCAGATATATAACAAGATTCCTAACCAAATCAAAGAACTTCCAATGGTCCGCTTCAGAAGGGCCTTACGCAGTTGGTTAGTTGAGAATTCCTTCTATACTGTGAAAGAATTCCTTCAGTTTAAATTAAAATAAAATAAATTGTATATGTACCAAAAATTTGCATGTCATTATGTTATGATTAAATATGTTAAGCTACTATTATAATACCATTGTAAGAACTTTTGTAACCATATTTATCTGCAAATAAATCTTTGACTTTGACTTTGACTTCTCCAAGTCATGGTCTATCCATGTGCCAAATTTAATACAAATCCGTTCAGCCGTTTTAGCGTGAAAGCGTAACAAACAAATAAACTCACTTTCGCATTTATAATATTAGTTAGGATATTCTGTTAATTATGTTTCATTGTAACACAAAAACACTTCCACGTTCTTACTTACATAATGAAAAGTCAGAGAAACAAACTGACTACAAACTTAAATTGCTCGTATATTCAAATAACAACTGTAATTCTTTGACATTTGTATGAAATGGCTACAACACGGCAAATTGACGTAGTGTGTGAAATGGAGTGAATGATAGCGTGACAGTTGACAGGGGAGAATGGAAAGAGAGAATGTGTTGCGCCGGCGCCGACGCCTAGTAACATGAGACAAGGGCGGGAAGATGATGATATCTGAAATTTGTATTCTTCTTCTTTTCGTGTGGTTAGTGACTAACCTGGTGTCGGAGTTTTAAAGCCGCCCATGGGCTTCTGACTTGGCTTCACATGCCGTCGAGAAATATCTCTCAGGCATGCCGGTTTCCTCACGCTGTTTTCCTTCACCGTTTTTTAAGCAAGTGATAATTATACAATAAGCACATGAATCCGAAAAGTCAGTGGTGGCTTGGGTTCGAACCCGAGACTTATGACTTGGCAGTATGACGGTCACACCACTAGGTTATCACTGCTCTATTCCCATTTAAACTTTAGAAACCACAAAACGAATCATATAGGAGGAATTACATCACCAAGTCAGAGGCCCATCCTCTGACTTGGCTTCACATGCCGTCGAGAAATATCTAGCACACAAAAAAAAAGAATAATGAAGAGTATTTTATTTATCTATCTTACTTCGTCTGTTTCAAAGTCAACGTCAAATCATTTATTTCAAATAGGTGCATAAAAGGCACTTTTGAACCTCAAAATTTACAGAAAGATATATTTGATTCTAATGAATACCTGTGGTGAAGGAACCAACCCCCTTTTAGTGAAATGTACCTAAATTTAAGGCTATTGCCGACTCTTTTTTTTTTTTTGAAGACTTTCTCTACAAAAGAACAAAGAAAACCCTTACCTAATAATATGTATTTTAAGATTCCCGAAATTTTAATCACTGTCATTTTCACAATCCATCAATCTTTCTCGGATGGAAGTCACTGGGCACCGCCTGCTTTCCAATTCGTTTGATTTATAAAAAAAACGAAGGACTTCATTATAAAATTTCAATCGTTAGCTAAAATAAATTAATATTTTAGTTTAAGACGTCACAAAATCATATTCTACTCTTCCAGTTTTCACACACTATTGTCTATATTTCTTTTCCATTTCTCCTTTCGCAGGTTTGCTGGAAGACTTTTCTTAAGAAAAAAGCAGTGCCTTTGTACTCAATACTTGTATGTCGTATATGTATATATTTTACTGTGTGTGCAGTGCACATAAATAATACATATAATACATACATAAATAATACACATTATAAAACAAAGTCGCTTTTCGCGTTTGTCTGTATGACCGCGTTGGTGTTCTAAAATACGCAATGGAATTTAATACGCAATGGAATTTAATACGCAATGGAATTTAATACGCAATGGAATTTAATGAGGTTTTCAACATAATTTTGAGAATGTATTCCGGAAAGTTTATGTGTATACTTAATACATTAACATTAAACTTATAGATGATTAAGAAATCTCGATGTTTTGTCAAGTCGTAAAAACCTTGCGAAAGATGGGCGGGTCGCTAGTAAAATAAATAAATAAGATCAAAATCTGATAACACTCGATAAAAAAGTTATTTAGTATGAATTTGTATCCCTTTACCGCCCAAAAACAGAAAATATTTTATGAAAATTCTAACACCAAAATCCGTTTACAGTGTGAATATTGTGTTTCAATTTAATGGGCACTTACTTCGTTGAGGGGCTAGAAAAGTAATTATTACTAATTTAGCACCGTAATAACAAGTCTCCGACTGAATGAGTACGACCTATCTTCATGTTTTTATTCCCCTACTAGCTTTCGTCCGCGGCTTCGCCCGCGTGGATGTCGGAAATTATCCCACGGGAACGTACTACCGGGATAAAAAGTATCCTATATGTTAATCCAGGTTATAAAATACCTCTGTGTCTCTCGCTCCGCCCAGAGCGGGAGAAGTAATTTGATGATTTCCCATCCTCAAAAAAAAAAGCCTTGAAATAACACAAACTTTTGAATATAACATGAAAACACACAACGTAATGTAAAAGTAACTGTGTTAACAAACTTCCGTTGTTGAACGTACAAGTATAATATAACATAACAAACACACGCCTGTTCCCCCCGAAAGCTTAGGCAGAAGTATAAGTACACCTCTAGTGAGTATTTTCAGAGTAAATCCCTGTTTCTCGGATCCTATTCAATTCATGTATGAATAGGTAGGATACTTATATCTCTACATCTCTCATGTTAACGTGGATTGTTGGTTGTTGCAATTGTGGTTTATAATATTTCATAGTAGAATAGGTAAGTAATCAGATAGATTTTTGAGATGGGCGGTAAGGACAGCCACCTTAACCGTTTTCACTACAAGAATACGGTCTTAGGAGACTGTCCTTGACTTATTAAAGACATTTTGATCTGCATTCACAGAGTTTGGAGAGACGGCCGAAAATATATAAGGGCGATTCTCTGTAACCTCGTAATAGGCTGTCCGGACCGATTTTTTCAAAAAGTAATTTGATTATTAAAAAAATAATTACTTCTAATGAAACTTTAACCTCGAAAGTTTACGGGCACATTGTTTTTAGAACCGTAACAATTTTTTTTTTTTTCTAGACGTGATAGAAGCTCTAAAAATACAGTCCCCTGGCTGTCCCCATCACTATATTCCTGCCTAGAAACGAGATTTACGAAGAAGTTATTAAAACTACATACATTTGGCAATTAATATAATAAGAAAAATAACAAAGTTAATATTATTTTCGTAAAACAAGGTCTCATTACGAATTTTATTATATTAGTAAATACCTGTAAACTTTGTCCCCAGAATTTTCATACAGTCCCCTGCCAAAAATTTAAATCCATAATAAAAAAAAACTATAATATTTACAAACGTTTTTTAGAGAGAAACGAAACGCAATTATTGTGAAGTTGGCAACCTTGCCGAATGTGGCGACGAGACACCTTTTTTTTTAGTGTCAGAGCGTCATTTGTGAGGTGAACACGCGTTTGGTCCGCTACCACACACAGTCCTCTGGTAAGTAATAATATTTATATGTTAATTACTTTAATTAACGCTATATAGTTTATTGTTTTATTATTTATGTCTAATAATTGATCGGTAGGTTCTTAAAAAAATATTTTACATTAGTTTTGTAAATATTGTGAAATCTAACCTAAATACACAGTCCCCTGGCAACAGTCCTCTGCCTGAAAATGCAGCAGGGGACTGTTTTACACAACAGGGGACTGTGTATTTTGCGTATTAGTTATTGTTTTTATGTGCTAGTCTGTTTTATTAATGTAAAAATCATGTCATTGCTTCGCATTATTTTCCTTTATAAATTATATATTATTTTACACAGGCCGATCGAACACACATGATATGGCACCTAAAAATAAAAAGTTATCCCGAGAGGAAGTACTACGGAAAAAGAGAGAAGCAGAGCGACTACGATACGAAAGAAGAAAAAATAACCTGAAAAGAGAGAACAAATGAGAGAAATTTAGAAGTTGAAGTACCAAAAGAAGAAAGTAAAAGGTTTGCGAAAATTAGTACAGGACATGACACCTCGTGAGCACAGAGCTGCCTTAAAGAAGTGAAAAGAACATTGTACTGTATACCGAACCAAAAGACTAAGACTGAAAAGCGTCACTTATACTTTTGTAGGAAAAAATACGCCGTTATCTGATCCAGATGCAGATACTCCGCCTACAAGACCAGCCACTCCCGTTCCAATTCAAATATCTCCAGCTCCAAGCCCAGCAGTCTCCAGTACTAGTCTACAGCAAAGTAAAAAAGAAGCCCCAAAGCGACGAAAAAGGAAAGGTTTTAAAGGCACTTTAAGTGTGCATCAGGTCGCAGGTGTCTATTCCAGATCCATCATCGGCCTTCCTACTAAATGCACTTATAATGACAAGCATCAGCTGCTTTTGGAACAGCAGCGAATCTCGGGAGCATTATAAGATTGGCAGTATCCATTTTCCTGTAAAACCTAGATAGACAGTAGAAGAAGTGTTTACAGAGTCTCAACCAGAAGATCTTGAATCTGCTAAGCCTCAATTGACACCTACACCAAACAAGTCCCCTCAAAGATTGGATGATGTTATAGAAGGAACGAGTGGCATTCGGAATTCATGTTACAATACTGGAGATTACGTCCTTGTAAAATATCCAGCTAAAAATTTAGAATATTGTTAGGCTGCCGTAATTAATTATATTGAAGACGATGAAGACGACGTACGTGTTACTTTCCTCCAGATTTGTAACCAAAAAGTGCAGATCTTTAGAATGGGTGATAATGACATTACGGACGTGTCATTTGATCAACTGGTCCAAAAGTTGGATAATCCTAACTTGATTTTGAAGGGAAATAGAATATTTTATCAGTTTTCTACTCAAGTAAACGTTTTCTAGCGCTAACTTTTTTTAAATATTAAGTTCATTGTGATTGATCTATATAAGTGCCTTATTTGATTTAGAAAAATCCTTAGGATTTGATTGGAGATCTCAGTTGAAATATCATATATTTGGGAGAAAAGACTTTTCTAATCATTATATTAATGTTACAATTATATTTCATATTTCATATATATATTTCAATGAATACTGCATAAAGCATTTAATGACTAACTATATAACTATGTTTATCTCAGTGAGTACAAAATGTTTCTAGCACTTATGGTTAATTTTTGTTATGAATGTTTAAAGAAACTTATATTTTGTATTCATTTTTTATAAAGAAACTTTGTTGTTTATTGATGCGAAAATATGTCATAAAAACAATATATGTTTGATTAATGTTAAATGATTTTTTCTCTCACTAAACAGTCCCCTGATGCCTCAAACAGTCCCCTGTCATGATTTTTTGGAAAATCGCTAATAACTCGGAAAATACGTATAAATCCAGTGGGCCTCCTTATCTAACTAAAATAATAGTTAATTTTCTTCCAATTAGGACACGGTTTTTTGACAAATGGCAAAAATAATTGCCAGGACAGCATTTGTATGGGACCTGTACGAGCTTACAGAGAAATGTCCATAAAACCCGTCTCAAAAGTTCACCCTGTCAAATCAAACTGCCTAGCCTTTTCCCCCAACTATATTGTGGTCGGCTTCCAGTCTAACCGGATGCAGCTGAAAACCAGTATTTTACATATAGAGACTGCCTATCTGACCTCCACAACCTAGTAACTGGGTAATACGAGTATGATACCCCTTGGTTGCCAGACTTTCGGGTTTCTGACGACCCGTAACGACTGTCAAAGATCCATGAATGACAGCCGGGACCAACGGCTTAACGTGCTTTCCGAGGGACGGAGGAGTCTCGGTATGTAAAGATGGTCACCCATCCACAGACCAACCCCGGCAAGCGTAGCTTAACCTGATGGATCGATCCGTGCGGCAGTTATTACTTAGCCACGAGCTCCTCCTCAAAAGTTAATAGCAAAACAAAGTGGAAAAAGCGGAAAATGCTGCCAAGTAAGGTTAACATTCAATTTGGTGACATTCTTTCATCCGTTGCACTATTGATGTGAACTGACTTATGTCAGTTCACATCAATAGTGCAACGGGTAGCTAGTGAACTGGCAACGTCTTACCCGTAAGTCCATATTCGTAATAATCGTGGGACCGTTGCGTTGGAGCATTTGATAGATCATATAAAACCGCTGGCTGCCGCTGAAAACCAGCGCTGGGGCTCTGTCTCGCATAGGGTCGCAGCATTATGCTGAGCGATGGCCGTTTTGCGTGGATGTGATGTTTTCCCCCAAACTGTTTATTTTCGTGTTTTGTTCTTACCTTGCGTCATGTGTACCGCAAATAAACGTATTTTCTTTCTTTCTTTTCTTTCTTATATACAACTGTGTAAATACAGGTGATCTGAAAAGTATACTATTTCAAGTCTATTCCATAAGATATTCTTTTCATGTCAACATTTAATTAAGCCAAAATGACAGTATGAAAGTAGTAACATAAAACTATGACACTACTACGGCAGTACTATTTATGACATTAGTTTCATTAACAATGTCATGTGTAAACTTCTAATTTCCTGATGGATGCATTAATTAAATGAAACCAAAATACTTTCGTGCCAAGCGCGATTTTAGATCCCTAAAAGTAATGTTGTGCAACTAATTTAAAGGTCAAATGCGACGTCACGTGATAATATTGTACTTAGCAAAATAAAGCTTTGATGTTGACGGGGCCATTCGGTGATACTGTAGATTTCACGATACTAATTAATTTACGAAATAACTTGCAATGTTATTGAAACTAGTTGCAAGTAATGTAAATTCGGCTTTACCTTCCTATTCCTTCCCTATTTTAGCCTCTTTCTCTAAAGAACCAAATTGTCTTGACACGCGTTATTTTCACACTGTCCAACAGTAATTAACAGTATCGATTGTTTCAAGGTCAAGGTTAAATATTTGGGCACCCGGGGTAAGGAAGCGTTAAAATAAAATTGTATTATTGGAAGGGTAGGCGTGAATGAAACACGTGGGTTCGTGGCTAACAATAGGTGTATGTACCCTCTTTTGTGGATGTCAAAAGTTGGTGGATATTTTTGGATATGAAAGCTGACTGAGGTCAGAAGTATAGGTACTTGTCTCGCATATTGAATAAGGTATTATATGTAGATGTTTTCAGTACTATTCTGTTCTTTTAGATTTTTATTTTCGATCCAAAGATCGGACAACTATGATAGTAGTAATCGGTTAATAAGTACAGTAGGAGAACGTGCGGGCTCGCGAAAGATGGAAGGAGTGGAGGTGAGGCCTTTGCGGGACGGAGCACAGCGTATCAATCTGCCTAGCTTTTTCCCAACTATGTTGGGGTCGGCTTCACACAGCGTATGCTAGTAAAAAAAAAGTACCGCAGGCCGCACGTCAGTTGTTATAAAACCAGTATAAACTGGCATTGCAATCTGTTGAAACTTCGTACTAGGCCTGCTCAAGGTCACAGTGTAGCCACCGTGCGGTCGATTGTACCGTCTTGTAAGTTATATAAATAATAATTGATGTTTTAGTTAAGGAATAATCAAAGTTCAAAGATTAACGTTTGCTATTTGTTACTACTGTTGCAGAAAAGTAAAGAAAAAATATGGAAAATGATTTTCTTCTTATGACCTAAACCTAGCCGAGTTTTGCCCCCTTTAAAACATTAATAGTGGTGCTAAAATGTATGGCAATCCACTTAAAACATTTTAATAACTCATTGCACATTCTGCCACGCAAATTGCGCGGGAAAATATACAGCTGCGCGCCATGATGAATTTTAAACGAACCATACAAGTGTAAAGTTAAGGACTGCACTAAAATGGAAACTATGTTTTAGTTTGTAAATGGGCCACGCGTCTTATTGATGATATTTTTCATAATTTATACTGAAATTGTAATAGAAACGTAAAAAAAAATGGCATACTATATGGTAAGCGCCTGTCAGGGTTCTAAACTACGATCTACAACTCGTAAGTCGCGGGCGTTACCACTGGGCTACTCTCAAAAAGGTGAAGGAAACCATCGTGAGGAAACCGGCATGTCCTAGAACGAAAATTTCGAAGACATATGACATTACAACCCCGCACTGGGCCCGCGTGGTAGATTTCGGCACACTCCCCCTCACAGCACCCGGAGGCCTGTGTCCAAGTACAGAGAATATTAGAGGCTGATTATGCTAGGCTATACGTTGAAGCAATAACAAAAGTTGTACCGACTGAAGAAATGGTGTTTATACGATTAACGCAAGTCAATTGTTGCTTCAATTTAATTGCACATCGCAGGCAAGAAACTTGCATACTATGTAGGTAGGTATTTCCTTTCAAGCTGAAGTTTGCTACATGTAGGGAAGTTTCCTTAGGGAAGCTTCACAGGTTTGTTTATCAAAACATCACTCAGAATGTAGGAACACAGTCAGTTTATAAATGGGCTTACGTATAAGGCCTAGCCTGCACTGCGAATTTTATTCACGCTGTTAGAATTCGGTGCATGGGAATACAACGAGCGCGAATTTGAAATCACCAATGCGTGTGGACACAAAATTTGTTTTTAATCGCAGTGCGGGTTAAGCCTAAGTAAGTGCTGCATAGAAATAGTTCCGTATGTTTGAGTACCTATGTAAGATTGGTCTTTGTCCCACAATAGGTAGGTAGTGAGACATTCCTAGTGTTTGCCACTACTAGGAATTCCCTCGCCTCCACTAGGAATTTCTTCACTATTGTTCGAAAGACAACAATAAAACCAATGTACCAGTATCAACTGCTTGTTTTCAGCATAACTTGTTTTGTAACTCTCGTCTTACCAAGGGATGTATAATAATTATGTAAATGTATTCTGTAATTCCTTGTACTTACACGATGCTTAGATGCGTCACATCATTGAATTAATTATACGATGTGCTGGCATAGTAACATGTAACAAAACAAACGTTGTTGAGCCAAGGAAATGGAGACTTTAGGTTTTTTTAAAAGTTGATTTTATTTCCGCTAAAGACAATGAAAAAAGTGTGCAAGAACAAGAAAAGGTCAGTTTCGAGTTTGAAAAAACTGTGAACGAAGAACGTACTTTAGCCCGGAAAGCAGAGCTTGGAACCAGTTCCAAAAGTACCGGTTCTGTATCGGTATTTAGCGGTTCTTGCCATTTCGGTACCTGGGTACAGGTTCCAGGCGGGTGTCGGTTCCAGGTGGGTACAGGTTCCAGACGGGTACCGATAGTCCACCTAACCAAACTACACACTAGGTACCAAATTCAGATACCCGCCGCGTACCACAATACATATTTGTACGAGGAACAGTTATTGGCAACCTTCAAGTTATTTTTCTAATTCCTATTAAACCTTATCCTTTTTACTTTTTGTTTTCTTACTTTAACTTACGGAAATAATTATTTGGTACCGGTACACTACGGATACTTATTAGAAATACCAATAGTACAGATACCACGTCTGGTAACGGAACCCAGTAACTGTTACCCAGTAACTGTTACCCGGTAACGATTACCCAGTAACTGTTACCCAGTATCTGCTACCCAGTAACTGTTACCCAGTAATTGTTACCCTACCCTGTAACTGGGATGTGGCGGTCAGATAGGCAGTCGCTCCATGTAAAATACTGGTATTTAGCTGCATGCGGTTAGACTGGAAGCCGACCCCAACATTGTTGGGAAAAGGCTAGGCAGCTGATGACTACGTCTGGTATCGGAATAACACCAAGGCCAATGGTACCAGTTCCCAAAAATACCGGTATTTCAAGCCCTGCCTGAAAACCTGGAAAAGTTGTGAATACTCGATAGATAAACTTACATACTGTACATTTTCTATGAGAAACTTGTTATTTTCCAAGCAATAGGTGGTACAATCTATGTAGGACTTAGATTTGAAGATGTGGCTTATCAACATCTTCAAATCTAAGGCTTATTGAGCTGTCAAAATTTTCTTGTTTTGATATGGGTGAAACGTGTCGACATTTATTTTCTAGATTTTGTTACCTACTTTATCTAAAGAAATGGGTTCATATTTTCCACAATGCTACACTTACTTTTTGTTAGCTTTTTCTGACAGATCAGATAAAGGCTTGTGCAGACCAGCGCGACTTGTCGCGCGACGCGACACGAACAATACAATTTCTAAGAAAACTTCACAGTATAACAATAACCGGTGTCGCGTCGCGCGACAAGTCGCGCTGGTCTGCACAAGCCTTAATTGTATTTTATAAAGCTGGAAAAAGGCATTTTTATATAATAAGTTAGGATGACTAACAACTTAGACTAGGTTTAGGTACCTACATTATTGCTAAATCAGCTACTTTAGTTTATAACGATAACTATTGTAATGATAAACTAAACATTATTATGTCACCGTAAGATTGTGAGAATCGTTAGCTGATAATCTATTGGTATTATTTCCGTTACATTATAAACTGTCGAAAAGTTGTGGAATGGGTTAGGTTAGGTTAGGTTAGAACTGTGACCAACCGCGCGCGAGACGAGCGAAGGTAGTATTGCTGCGGTAGCTGCCGGCATGCACTACTTCCAGGTTGCTCGTAGCTAGGCACGCTATTTAGTATAAGCGCGGTTTCCCATGGATAGATTATAAAGTATTGAAATATAATGCGTTAAAAAGTTCTTAATTATACGGTGACAATAACACTTCATTTATATTCATTACCTAATTAACATCTTGTTATGTAAATATTTGACAACTAAATGCAGGCAAGCCTCTTAATTGATTTAGTGTTTTTTATTACATTTTCGTGCTTCGCAAATTATGATAGCTGTACTCTGTTGGTTTAGGTAATTAACTAAACGTAAACAAAAAAAAATCACGTGACGAGAGAACTGTCAGCATATGGATTCGGTACATGATTCTAAATAACCCTGCGTTGAAATTAAACGACAGTTATTTAAAAAAAAAGCTGTTTCATAGAAAAGTGCAATACCTACGCGGGGGAAAATGTATGGGACAGCTGTTTTTTTTTAAATAACCGACGAAAAATTTCAACGCAGTGCATTCAGAATCATGTACCGAATCCATGGTATCAGTTTTCGCGTTGAAAAATCTGTTTGATAGATTACAAAATATTATAATATTATGATAAAAAATTGAAAAGTTCCGCTCCTGCAGCAGCCGCCCCACAGCTCGCCGTTTTAGTTAGATGGGATGGCGCAAGGGTGTCGACACATGTTGCATCCCACACCAAAGGTCTGCCTAACTTCCAAGGCATACTAGTTAGCATTAATAATCAATTATAAAGTATTGCTAGTACATTAAAAAGCTACGAAAAATAAATAAATCATAGGTAGCTACCAAAAAATACTACCTACACGGGGACATGATTGATGAATTACTTTACAGCAGTAAGTTAACCATATCGGCATTTGAACATTTTTCAGAAAACTTTTTCAATGTTTCTTTCCATAAAAACCTAATTCAGTCTATTAAAAACATTTTAAAATCACAAAAAATACGCAAAATCGGTCCAGCCGTTCGCAAGTGATGCGTTTACCAACGAACAGCGTAATAATGTTCCCACTGCTGGGACACCAGCTTCCTCTTTGTGAGATTTATGAGAGGGAGTGGGCTATAGCCCACCACGCGGGCCCAGTACTGGTTGGCGGATATTACATGTCTTGTTTTCGAATTTTTGGTAGGACATACCGGTTTCTTGACAATGTTTTCCTTCACCGTTCTCATTTTTATTTATATAGAATAATGATTAACTGAACTTTTCTTTTGCAAAAGCAATTATAGTTCAGTTAAAACAATGTTGAACGAACCTAACTAACAAAATACCCAAGTAAACTACAGAACACGATAGCCATCTACATTGAAAGCAAGGAAACGCTAGGATGGCCATCTATGGAAGTCCAACGAAACTACCTGCAAACGCAGCATCCCTTGCATACTAGTAACGCGAAATACTGTTTGTCGCTGTAGGACCCTCCCGAAATGAATGGAAACGATAATTATTTTATTTTATTATTTATTTATTTTATTTTTACCTTTTTTTTTACATACTTCCTTGTCATAATCTTCTAAGTATATATATTTTTTTTTATTAAATTTGGTTTGTTACAGCTGCAGTGGCAATCATGTCATTTGGTTTAAATAAGTCTTTATTTTTATGAATCTTTTATATAGTTTCTTTTCTTTAAGATTTTGTGAATGTGAGAACGTTGTAGGCTTCACATACTGTAGATCTGTGGACCATTTTATATTTTGCTAAGTACCTGGTACTTGTCGATAGGCCTACACTGTCCTCTCTTACCTTTTAACACTGTAATTTGAAAACATTGTAAAAACCGTTTACTTTTAAAAGAGTAACCGTGGAGTTTCTTGCCGGCTCTTCTCCATAGGAAACGACCAATTGGAACCGTGCACCTAGCTTCTGACGTTTCATAAGTGCCTTTGTAGGTTTATGTGAAATAAAATATTTTGAATTTGAATTTGAATGAATGGTAAATTGAAGAACAATGCTTTGTAAAAATAATGAGAGAAGTTTCCTTTCTGCTGACCTTTTATAAGCTTAAAGACCGTAATGATGAAAATGCGGCCTTATTTAGATGTATATATGATGTATATCAAAGTTAAACTCCTAGGACAAAAATATACCAAAATAACGCCAGAAAATGAAAAACTGTCCAGTTTGGCAAAAGATACAACTCGTGAAGGATTCGAACCTCCGACCACCTCTTGACATCGGTCATATGGGCGTTCTGACCACTGAACTAACGAGTCTTGTAAACTGAAGCTGGAATACGCCATCCTCTTCGAGTTTGTGACGGCACCGAAATGAAGGGGTTGCGATAGGTTAGAATGTTTACATCAATGGTAGAATGCAGTTTCTATTTTGACGACGGTGCATATCCATAATAATATAATGTACGAGTATTAACATAGGATTTTTGCAGATTGCTTTCAGTAGGTATTTGATTTTTTTATGTAACCTACTTACCCCCGGGTTTTTTAAACCCATAAAGGCTTATGTGTCTGCTTTCCAATGGGCTATGCTAGCTGTTGTCTATACTAATAATATGAAGAAGTGAAATTTGTTTGTTTGCTTGTTTGTAAGTTTGTATGTAGGGGGTAATCTCTAGAACTACCAGTCGGATTTCATATGCCAAGATTGCATTGGATAGCCCAATTCTCGAGGAAGATTATATGTAACATCACGTTACGACCTTTAGCAGCTGAGCACAAATTACTAAGACTTAGACTAGTTCTGACCACTGAACTAACGAGTCTCGTTGAGGTTCGCTGAAAAAGCGCATAGGTTTTAAGGTTATGACGTGATCGATCGATACTTCATTAAGGGTAGTTTGTTCTACGGAGCGCCGTAGTTATTTATAACTTCGAAACTAGAAAATCGTTCTAACTGTTGAGCAATCACTTTGATACTAAGAATAACTTATAAAGTCTACGATCCCCCAAGTTCTTTGGCAGCTCACACAATGGATACAAGTGTTATTTTTGCGTATACCGGTGTCTAGTACAGACGCCCGCGAGGACGTCTTGTTGGTATATGTTACGTTATCGTGCGTATATGCGCGTTTGAACTTGATGACGTCCGTAATAAATTGAACATGTTGGAGCATTTCACGCCATCGGCGTGCCTAGCAGATAAAAAATGAATATCTAGACTACCATTTTGAAGAAAACGCCACCAGGTGAGCAGACATTTAGGTTAGATTTTGGTCCGTTTTGTTTGATCGTGTAGGTATTTGTATGTATATAGTAATAGTTATGATTCTTTTGTAAATTTTTCTAGGTAACAGTCATCATATCTTCTGATATTCTGCTAATAATGAATAACTTCTATGCAATGCATTATCAGCATACTAACTGATAAGTTTGAGATTTGAACTATCTTATCATATTGATGTATCTGTGCAAGGTTTGTGGTTATGTTGTAATCTCTTATCTCTCTAGCAAGTTGCTTTAAAACCAGAAGCTGAGATTCATCTTGTAGATAGTTCATGATGAAATTTATTCATTTTGAGAACATATTGGACTGTGTTGTCGATGTATTTATGTAACTAGGATGTGATATTATTTCTGCTTTGAATCAATTAATAAAAATAAAACTAAAGCGAAGTTTAATCTTATTCTTTGAAGAAGTAGATTTACACATAGTTTTTCAAGTATTTATTATACGAGTATTTTTATTATATAATTTTTTCTGCAAAAACAAAACGCACATTGTAAAAAAAGACAAAATACACACATAAAAAGTAGCCAAAAACCTCGTATTCAACCAATAAATGTTTCACTAACTTCAATAAACTTCATTAATGCATACTTTTGTATTAACTTCAGTTGAATTTATTCATACTTTTGCAAATTTGGGACTGCAAAACCGGGGGCTTTCTTCTATTGGAATCTACACGTACAGAACCCTAAGAATAACATGGTTTAGTTTAACTAAATTAAATATCTGAGGTCTTGCGTTTATTGTTATACACATTGTATAGCGCTAAAAACAAAGCCGAAACTCTCTGTTACACTAGTTGTAGATCGAAGGTTCGAAGCCAAACAGGCACTTTACTTTATGTAAATTACTTCATCACCACTGCTCTCAGAATGGTGAAGGAAAACATCGTGAGGAAACCGGCATGTTCTAGAACCAAAAATTCGAAGACATGTGACAACCACCAACCCGCACTGGGCTCGCGTGGTGGATAACGGCCCACTCCCTCTCACCCAGAGGAGGCCTGTGTCCAGCTGTGGGAATATTATAGGTTAATTATGCTATACACTGTTACACAATAGCTTTACCCCGACCCGTCTGTCCTATTGTATCGAGAATTAATTACCGCTATCAATGTCGAAGTGTTTTAGAATTATATATACCTATTGCGTGAATATACACGCACTTAAAATAACGCACGTTGAGCTTAACAAAAGGTATTGAAACTAGAATGGTCCCCATGTAAGTAATACCTTTGTGATGGTATAAACCTGTCTATGTTTGAGTATAAATTATATATTAATAGCGCTCTTATATAATGAGTATTTTATTGATATAACATAAACATCATGCCTGTAATCCCAGAAGGATTAGGCAGAGGTGTACCTATAAAGCTTCACTACCGCCTGACATTAGGGACTTCCAAACTGTTGCAGTTTTTAAAAGAAGAGACTATCTATCCACTTCGTCATAGTTGCATATTTTGTATTTATTATTTTATACTACATTATAATTAAGTATATATTTTAGAAATATGTATGTAAGTTTATTCTCATATTGTATGTTTATCATAAAATTTGTGAATAATTAAGTGTTTTTATTTCATGTATTTTATTTTCTCTTCTACTCGTACACACGTTGTCTACATCTCTTTAACTACTTTCCTATCGCAGGAATGCTGGAAGAGATTTCTTTAGAACTAAGCATCACCTTTGTACGTATTTTTCTGTTCCTTTCTTCTTGTCTGTTTTTAAGCGTGCACATAAACTGTTCAATAGAAAAGTGTACTTACACCCACATTTCGCCGGTTATATTTAAATCCCAGGTAATAGAGGCGAGCCTATAGCTATCAATCGGGCAGAGATCTGGACTCCGGGCTGCTACTGGGAAATTCCAGATGGAAAAACAAATACATATAATACTCGCACAAAATCACAAAACCACACATAAACAAACACACACTTATTTTTTTTGTTTTTACTAACCTACGCCTTCCCACTCCTGGGCAAAGGCCTCCCTCCACTCCTTCCATCGTTCGCGAGCCCGCGCGTCGTCCTTCCAGTTTTGATGGAACCTATCCAGCTCGTCCCGCCAATTCCCACGCACACACACTAATAAAATATAATATTATTTTCCTACAATTTCTCCATTCCGGCACCTCTTTACAAGCGCTCTAAAATCCATCTTCATACTCTCAGGTCCCAAACAATTTATAACGTGTGAGTCCCTGGCCATTGTTTGACGAATCCAATTTCAAGGAAGACACTTCATTCTGAAGAGAGGACCATTAATTTGTACAAATTCAATTTAGAACACGACGGTGTCTGTTTGTCCAATTTATAGAGCGTAGATACCTTAATTGGATGAATTCAATGTTCGTATGTATATCCAACCTCGTCAATTGTTATACCAGTTTTGACAAAAACTTCATTAAGGTTGAAACTATTTATAGTTGTCGCGTTTAGCGTGGCAATAGGGGTCATTACCTTTTCCCTAATATCGTTACACTGGAACCCAAACAATAAACTATGTAAGGTTTTTCGTTAAATGAATAAAAAAAAGTAAGTTCAAAAAGTAAAACTCGACTACTGCAAAATCAAGTTCTAAAAAGTATGAAACAAGAAAATATTTCAGGCAGAAATCAAGACATAGGTACAAAAATGGTCAAGGTAAAGCCATGGTCGCATGGTTGTATACCTACAAAATTATAATGGCATGCGACGACGGCCTTACATTGACCACTTTACAAATAGCGGACGATCAAGTAGCTTCCAACGATACCTCATTTGTCAAATTATGATCAGTAGTTTAGAAGTTATGAGGTAATAAATGAACACACATAAATACCGGTCAAAATCATAACCCTCCTTGTTGCTTCGCCGTAGTCGGGTAAACAAAGATAAGCACTTTGTAAACAAGGATACAAATAGCTTGTCAAATTACTAAAATTAATTCCAGTCACGTGTTTATAATTTATTTATGAATATGTCCAACTTTATCCTTAAACTTAAGTACCTACATATTATGCTAAAATAAATGCGCCGGCATAATCTGACAGGAGACATAAAATAACAATATTTCTGTTAACTTAATGCCCGATTTCTAAAGACTGACCAATTGCTAAAATTTTGTTATTTATTAGGTACTTATCTTTATTTATATATAATTCTTCCTTAAGTGTGTTTCTCACCTAACTGCTCCTAAACGGTTGGACCGATTTGGATAAGATTTTGTGTGTTTGTTTGAGTGGGTCTCTGGATGGTTTGAAAATACGATTGGACCCGGTAGGTGGCACTGTTCGGACAGGACAACGTCTGCCAGGTCCGCCAGTTATTTTGTAAATTGTCTTAAGAAATTTGTCTTTGAAAGCGTTAGTACCGCAACTTTCGTCGCCGAGTGCGGGTAAAATTACAAACAATTGAGACCATATTGTCTTCAGCCTATTTATTATCTTAAGGTTAGTGTAGAATTAAGCATTTACTTGTAAAAAAAACATCGAGCCGCTCTAACGTGTCACCCTGTCACGACCCGTATAGTGAGCACGACGCTTGATGCTTTGTTACAACTTGATTTTGCAAACAAACGAGCGAATGTTGTGTAACATTTCATCGAGCAAAGACACGAACGCGGGTGACCTTGCAGATCCGACAGAAAGGAATGTTACAGGCAAATGCTCAGTTCCCGGATACCGTGTCGAGCATTCGAAGGAATGATATTACAAGAAAACGCTTTTTAAAATTGAGGATTTCCTTGTATAGTACCATTCATAAGAATATTACATTACATGGAAATACTCTAGTGTAAACTCACCATTATGTGAATAATCGCCACAATCACCAAAATTATGTTCTTTGCCTATCGTCATTACAGTTGGAAAGCCTCGTTGGCCTTGAACACAGACCTTGTTAAAATTGACATAATAGGTATATCAGATAAATGCATCCTCCTATCCAGACCTCTGACTACAACGGGAAGTAATACATCACTCTATTCATAGTTGAAAATAAATTCTAAACTGTCCTTAATCTACTAACTATAAACGCGTAGCAACTAAAATTCAGGTAATCCGTAGCAAAGAAAGGCTACACCAAAAAATCGTAGCCAAATCTCGTAGCACTTTCGTAGCAAGAACCAGAAAGAACTTTCGTAGCAGTATTTTATCGAAATTTGTAGTTTTAACATGCACTTTGTAACCAAGATTTGTAATATAGTATTATTGTTTTTTTACTCGACTACATAATTTATTTATTGTGTAGTGATTCATAGTAAGTAATCGAGACGTAGGTAACTGAAATATTTGGACCCACCTCAAGACAGGAAATTATTTAACAAACCTCATTTCAATAGCAATTTACATGTAGCCGCACAATATCTCTACAGTGCAAATAATACCAAACATAATACTACAGTCACCGTTATTAGGTCACCATCGTCGAATGTGGAGAATTCGTATTTGGAAGTTAAATACTGAACAATTTGTTGATGAAGTTTTACGGTAGGTATCGAAAAAAATGTTATAACAATAGATTAACGCAACAAATACCCGCGCAGCATGCAAGGCCATATCACTGTTACGACTTGTAACACGAACCATACCGTAGGTCATAACACATAGTATCAAACACATTACTCATCTTCCCACAAATCGGGTAAAATAAAAATAGAACAGTTTTGGCAGCAACCGCGTCAGCAATCCGACATATCGTGCATACTTATTGTCAAAGTGTCGGATGCATTACATCGGTGTCTTACAACAATCCCACAATTGTCATTCAAGGGAAAAACAGTTAATGTATCACTAACGGTCATTGGCCTTGACTCGACTTTGGCATTGTACCAAGAACTTCCTGTAGCCAGCAAAAATGATAATATTTCGTATGTTTATAAGTGTAGAGTTGCTTTTTGAATGGGATTGGTTTTATGAATCGAATCCTAATGTGGTCGGGAGTTTATTTGGCATGTTTATGAGGAACTGGTGGAATAGATTGTGTCTATTAATGTTTTTAATTCACTGACTTTGACCATTCGTGAAACTATGTGAACTGCTAAAATGTTATGTTTTAGTTACATCATCATTTCTGGCTGAACATATTGACCACTAACGGCATTCCATAGTGATGAAATGGGGTCACGGGCCACCAAGCCAAAAGCTATCAGCTGGCGATAGTCTTTTGAGAACAGATTTAAGGACTCCAAACCAGTCGCGAGAAAGTCCGAAAGGGCCTAAGGCATTAAGTCCGTCTTTGTACTTTTTGAGTGTGAAAAGTTTAAATAAATAAAGGGATACCGTAGCTCCTGGCAACGTACAGGCAACACTGAAGGAACGCCGGTGGGTTTTAGTCAGTAAGACTCTGACACGCCCTCCCGCTCCGCCCAGAGCGGCGGAAGTTATTTGATAATTTCCCACCCTACAAAAAAAAAAGGACTTCAAACCAGGTCTAAAAATATTTTGCTTCAAGTGAACCTTGTGAACCATTCGCAATCAGCAACAATAAATTATTTCAGACTTGATTTTACTATCGAACTCAAAGTCGCCAAATATTGATCAGTTGTTAGTAAAAGCCAGTTTTTTTTTATTATTCGAACCATGACTTACTTAAAGTTTTGTGTAATTTTAATAGCTAGGTATCTACCATGAGTATAGGAAAGTTTCATCTACTAGATGGCCCGCTGAGTGAAAATTGACAATTGAGTGAAACACGGAATGAAAATTACGGCTGCCTTCAAAATTAGTTGGGCAGCCTTGGGATATAGTATTGAAAAGGATGATTATCATTAATCACCTTGCTTGGTTGTTAGTACCAAAGACAATAATCACCGCGCTTAGGTCTTATCACAGTCGTGATAAGACCAGAGAGAGACTATTTTCAGTTATTTATGACCCATGTATAGTCATACATGGGTCATAAAGTCATAAATAATTGAAAATATTGTGGGCCATGGGTCACCGGAAGGGGCAGGGCCAAAAATATAACTCTTGGGCCATAGTAACTGAAATTGATTTAATCACCATGTTTGTCGAATAGCTTGGTGACCGCATGATGATAACTAGCAGAATAACGCTGCTGTTCGCCACTTTTTACCCAACTACGGCGAAGCAAAAGGAGGGTTATGATTTTGACCGGTATGTATGTATGTATGTTCATCTGTTCCCTCATAATTCTAAACTATACTTATCGTAATTTGGCAAATGAGGTATCGTCGGAAGCCTCTTGATTGTCCGCTGGTAGGCTATGTGACGTCGCGCAAAATGAATGAATGAATATGGCGCCAAATGAAAGGTCTTAATAAGCACATTAACATATTATATTACATCACCAAAATTATTTGAATAAAAATAAAAGTTATAAAATCTCAAACCCAACTACAACTACTGTTCATTTTATGCCCTAACACGTGTGACTCCGGATTTTTAATTTGTCTGTCTGCGATGTTTTGTTTACACCCTTTTTGGTTAACTGTTTCGTCGTAGTAGGGTATTAGTTTAAATAACTTATTTTTTTTTACTATTCCAACCCACGGTCAGAGAAAATGTACCTATATCTGGAGACTTTAATATTTTACGATAGGAACCTATAATACAATGTAGCAGTCATTTTATGAGTTAAGTGCCGTACCTTCGCGCCTTTCACTAGTGTATGAAATGGGCTTTCAACCTGACACTACCCTCCGATTTTATGACTGAGCACTATCCCTATTATGAGTATGGACTTTCATTTGGAAATTGGTTTTCATGGTCTGGGAAAAATGAGGAAGCTTTCCGATTTGAGTTGTTACCGGTAGTGCGGCTGGTAGTGTCTACAATAAATGGTTATGTTACAACATTCTTGCTTGTTAGGGTTTCGTACCCATCCAAAGGGTAAAGACGGTACCAGATAACAAAACTCACGCCGCGCCGTCTTTCTATGATCTCGTTCGGTATGTCTATTACTGGTCTACGTATCTTTTTTAAACATAATAGGTAACCAGTTGGAATTTTCACAAAATTTTGTAAACTTTTTTTACACTTTACACAGTATACTATGTTATAATAATTATATATGTATAAGTAAATAGAAGAAGAGGGTTCTTTGGATCATTCAGCTGTAGTTGGAACTTAGCGTCAGGTGGTAGTAACATACTGCTGGGGTTGCGGGTTTGTCCGAAAGGGATAACGCGGCCCCGGCACACAGGCAACGGAAGGAACACGGGTGGGTTTTAGTCAGTAAAAGTCTGACACACCCTCTCGCTCTGCCCAGAGCGGGAGAAGTCATTTGATGATTTCCCACCCTCAAAAAAAAAAAAAAAAAGGTGGTAGTAACATAGTGTTCCCATCTGATATTATGATGAGCTGAGACTCTTCTGGCATAAGTATTTATTCTATTGTAGATATGTCAATAAGAGCATTTTCTTTCTTTCTCTTGCCTCTGTTATAACAAATAATAAAAACAAGGTAAACTATAATAGTTTGACAGTACAGAATCCTTGACGCTGAGTCTGGCTAGCACTGAACCAGTTTTATTATTGTTGTACTATCTTTGTTGTTGTTGTGCATTTATATGTTTCAAGGTTACCATACTAGTTTCGGGCTAGATCACGCGACTTGGTTTAGAGTTAAACGAGGGGTTAATTAACATCACCGAGAAGTTGAACTCGCGACCTCGTTGCGTGATTAGAGCGTAGTCGGGTAATGCCGAAACATACCTAATAATCTACACAAACTATAAATTAAAGTCGCTTTTCGAGTCTGTTTGTGTGACCGATTTTGATGCAGATTTCACTATCGTTTTGAGAATTTATTACCCGACAACGCTCGATACACAGACACACACACACAAACAGACAAAGCTCGTGGCTAAGTAACAACAGCAGCATGGTTCGATCCATCAGGTTAAGCTACGCTTGCCAGGGCTGGTCTGTGGATGGGTGACCATCTTAACATACTCCGTGTCTCGGAAAGCACGTTAAACCGTTAGTCCCGGCTGTCATTCGTGGATCTTTGACAGTCGTTACGGGTCGTCAGAAGCCCGAAATTCTGACAACCAGTCTTACCAAGGGGTATCGTATTACCCAGTTATTGGGTTGTGGAGGTCAGGTAGGCAGGCGCTTCATGTAAAGTACGGTATTCAGCTGCATCCGGTTAGACTGGAAACCGACCCCAACATAATTGGGAAAAGGCTAGGCAGATTGATTTTGATTACCCGACAACGGTAACGCCAAAGGAGGGTTATGATTTTGGCTATGTATGTTCATCTGTTCCCTCATAACTCTTAAACAACTCGTCCTATTATCGTAAAGGTATCGTTGAAAGCATTTAGTTTTAATTAAAAACTAAATATTTTTACAAAAAATTAAACTCTATGTATTTCCGCAAACTGCTGCCTCATTCCATCAATAAACACAGAGCGTAAATGTACCCTTTATAACTGTGGGAAACAATCCACTTGTGTTTAGCAATATTTAAGTTTATCGCTTTATGGTTATATTACACGATATATCAAAAACAAAACAGCTCATGTTGTAGTTTTATACCACATATAAAAAAACTTGAGTAGGCTCAATGTAGTGCCAATAACAATAGTTCTGTAAGGCGCCGACTCATAACAAACTCTAATTAACCATCATAACGCGAAGGTTAAAGAAGAAAATAGCTTTCATTACTATGTAAAGATAAAAAAAAATACAATAGACAACGTATATTTAGTAACCTAATCTGCGCAACTGTTCTTAAAGACTCATAAAGAACCCTGTAAGAAATCGACACGTGTTTCACCTCTCAACGAGGCATCCTCAGGATGGCGATTGACTTGTTGCGAACCCGGACCCGACGTGTGGACACGTTAAGCGTCGAGAGCAGAGTACACTGCTCTCGACGCTTTCGACATCCATATACATCTAAGTATGTATTATTATTAATAATATTTGTGATTAATTGATTGACAACAATGGTTAATAAATGTCAATTATGACATTTACCGTAACTTATACATCAAAAGTGCTGGCCATTATCGGTATAGCAACTACCATTCTGCTCTATTCAATGCAAATGTATTTAACGTGTTCTTATCTGACAATTTTTTTATTAATATGATGAGGAAAAACAACTATGAGTATAGTTTATCTTGTTAGAATTTAATGTTTGTTTAGTAAGAATGTTATAAATAATAGTGATTGCCATCAGCCGATCTATTTGGTTTAAAATCTCACCATGAAAATACTAACGTGAACTCATTCCACGATGCTACGGATCGCTATTGATTGATACTATTGACAATTTACTTCACCTGCTACCTTCACCAGGTGATTGGTCCACCTTGTGGGTGGCCTTCCAACGCTACGTCTTTCGGTACGAGGTCGCCACTTCAGAATATTTCAACCCCATCGGCCATCTGTTCTGTGAGCAATGTGCCCTGCCCACTGCCACTTAAGTTTGACTATTCTTCGGCTATGTTGGTCTTCGTTCTCCTACGGATCTCTTCATTTCTAATTCTTCTTCAAGCTCACCACGGTAAGCTTTTTACAGAATTTTTATCGACTGTAGTGCTAGACAGTCATTCAGGGTCAATTTGATACATAGTTTGATCAGATTAACGTTGAACTAATAGCAATTACATAAGCAAATTGATGGATTTTCAAGTATTTTAGATACTTACTGTGCCTTTGTTCTTGATCCTTTTCTTTTTTTTTCCCGTGGTTAGTGACTAACCTGGTGTCAGAGTTTTTATGCCGCCCATGGGCCTCTGACTTGGCTTAAATCATGTCACGCTATTGAATTGGGAGCGGTAACTGGAGTTATCCAAGTGAAATTTTAAAAGGAGGCTGTTTTTTTGTTTTTACAGGGTACATCTCGACATTATTAGGGAGTAAAATCCGTCAGTTGTGGGCTCATATCTGGGCTGGTATCAGCCATATCAATATTTGTAGGAATTTATCGTCTATCTACATGTACTACATATTAGGTAATCTGTAGTTATGATGACGTATTTTATATTATAGTCTGTTGGAACGAATGCTACCCGACCTTTGTAACCTTTGTAGATTTCCCGTTTACGCTGGTACTTACTAACTTTGCTAGACACAACTTAGCTACCTACGTAGATATTGGTGACGAAACATTGCGTCATAGGATTTTCATAGTATCATGTCGTGGTATCCATGCAGTATCTTGCTAGCTCGTACCTACTTATCTTTAAGTTTTAACGATTTACGCTATGTATCTAAGTATGAACCAATCAAAAGTGCTGGGCAATTGTCGGTATGGCAACTACCATGCTGCTCTTTTTAATGCTAATTTATTTGTAAGTTGATTACAAGTTTGTTTTTTCTTCCGTTGGTGCATTGCTTTTTCGTTTGATTTACTTTTCGTGGTTGTTTTTTTTTCAATTGGGTTACATCCTAATAAATAAAAAATAAATGCTGTTCGTTGGTAAGCGCATCATTTGAAAACGATTGCACCGATTTGACAATTTTTTAGATACCAAGTTTGACATTTTATATAGTGTTGGTATGTTCAAAGGTATTCTATTTATCTGATATTGTACGTGGAGCATTCATAATCAGAAATACCTAAGTATTCCCACCTAGCAGTGTTCTAAAAAACCCACTACATCGATCACATCATAATTATGTATAATTATATAAGTTAAGATATGTGGTCGCCGTGTTGGGACCGTTCTCTGTTAATGATTCTAATAAGCCGTGAGATACAATTGAATGAATGATTCAGTATCGGTACCTTCATACCTACCTACTATGTATCTACATGCAGTGCATAACTCACATTGCAAAACGAACACTATTGCGCAATAGTAACTCCTATAATAACTTGAATCATATACAAACCTTTTATTAAGATAGAGAAATTTTTGTTTGTACTCCCGATTTGTTGAAAAGTCTTATACTTAAGGTGCTTTCTTGAAAATAATGGGGATGTTGACAAATCCCAATCCCATTTTTTTTTTGTCCGTCAGATTAAAAAATATTGGACACGTAGATTTTGTACCGACTTGTGACGTAGCGAGCCCCCACTACCCAACTTAAATGCGTTTTATCTAAATATTCTTTTATTAATAAGTTAAAAAAATACATGTCTGATATTTTTTTATTATCTGATTGACGGAATAAATTGTATATTTTTTTCCAGTCAACATCCCTATCCCTTTTTTTTATGTGCCATTTCTTAAAATTTACTAAACATCTTAAACACGTAAGTTAAGGCGCGGTGTTACCTCAATATTCACAAAAAACTGGTTTCTTGGATAGTCGAGTATGACGTAACGCAGTGAAAATATACGACGCAAAAAATACAGTGGACAGATAAGGGTTATTTTTAACCGAATGGAGAGAGAAATATTCGAAAATAAATTTCGGAAATAAATTTTCAACCATATTTAATGCTCTGTAATTGTGAAAATAGATATTGCGGTCATACTTTAGTCGTCGGGCTACTGTATAGCGCGCAGACGCGGTTATGTGAGTGCAGCTGTAGCGTTTAAAATCGTAGTCAGTCCGCGCCTTAAAAAAAAAAAAAAAATATTTGTAATCGTAGTGATTATTTTTACTGTTATTTATCCTGTAGCTAATCTGTGAACAGCGTTGTGGGCTGCAATATTGTCTATAAAAATATTTATTGCTTTTTCTGTTTTATATTGTACCTAACTGTTTTTGGTTCCTTTTGAATAAAAAAAATGAAAATAAGGAAATAGTGCACAAGGATCACGAATTGTTTCAATTTACCTCGCTTATGTTTTTGGAGCACCATAATTATTCAGAATACATAAGTTCTTCCTGATTATTCATTTAATGTCTTCATGACCTTGTGACGTGTAAGGTCAAAATCCTTGCCTTAAATCGTAAACCAAGTTCTTTGTCACGGACATAACTAACAAGAATATGTTTATGACCATAATTTTCCTTTTGTATGATCAAATAAAGGCCTAATTTAGATGTGCGGTAGACCGGAAGCCAGTTGTAACAAAACCAGAATAAGTTAGCCTCCTACTCTATTGAAATTCTGAACTAAGCTAGGCAAGCTCAAGGTCAATGTGTTACCACTGACATGTGGCCTACTGTACCCGTGTTTGAGGTCAACATCCTAATGATTATAAAGACCCAAGTTCTCTGTCATGGTCATGTCCCCATGTCAGCCATATCTTCAAATCTAAAGAGGCAGACAATGAGATCATTCCATTGGTTTAATTATGTTATTCCGCAATTTAAGACATTATTATGTAGTCTACAATTATGTTGTGCGGTTCCGTTTCTAAAGTAAAGAGAAAATTAGTAACTTTTTGTTTTTTTTCTTCATATTGACGTATAGTCACTCTCAAAAGGATGTTTAGGTAACAGGTAATACGGGCTGGTGTCCGCAACTCCACGTCACGACACGTGGACTCACGTGGACTTCGTCCGCGTATTTTGCGTACGAGTGGGGAAAAATAAGGGATGTTTATATTGTAGACAATTTTTAATGAACACTACTTCATTAAAAAAGGTCGCCCAGAGATCGAAATTCGACCATTATTCATTAAAATTTTAAGTTGTATAGGACATACAAATTCCATGCGGCCATGTCATGAGTCTAAGGCAGCCATCTTGTGTCAAACGCATGGAAGTGAGCGTAATGTTTTTTTTGTTAATTTAATTTATTTCTAATGAAATATAAAAATATTAGCTTTCTGCACTCCTTCTCCATATAAACTTTAACTGTGCTAAATTTCATACTCCTCCGTCCGCGTAATTTTCGTAAGAAGGGGTACAAAGTTTTTGCTTCACGTATTAATAAAATAATAAAAATTCTTGTCGATGAACACATCTTTTTGAGGCTGCCTGTACTTACTTTCTTAGTATGGATTGCACTGACTTTCGGTACAGGAAAATGTAAGGAAACCTGTAATTATAATGGTATGAAATCGCCTAGTGAGGCAGCGTGGTGATCAGTAAAATTATAGTTCGTTCTCTTCAACATGTAAAAAAAACCCTGTCCTATCCGTGCCGTTGTTAGGTATCGTATTGAGAGTCTATTTATGTGGTCATTTTCAGGAACATACGCCGATTTTTTTCAATGGGGAATTTTACCTGGATAAAACATGGGTTGATGTTTGTCGTTTAACAGTTGTCTCCAAGTCATAGCTTATTTTTTTTTTTGAGGATGGGAAATCATCAAATGACTTCTCCCGCTCTGGGCGGAGCGAGAGGGCGTGTCAGACTTTTACTAAAAGTCATAGCTTGGGACCCCTGTTGAATTTTTTTTAATGGCATTTGGGTAATTTTGGAAAAAAAATGTGAATGCTTAAATAGCAATCACTTTTTTATTTTCAATTATAATAAGATTTTTTATTACTTTTCGGTAGGTAATGTTATTGCAGTACTTACCTATGTGCTCCTTTCTTATCGGACAGGGTTTTTTTAAATATATTATGTATGAGAAAAGGCCTCGTATTTAGACTTTACTTTTGCCCATTACTATTCATTCAAGTAAAATCAAGACATATTTCCTTACTTTAAAAAACCTAACGGAACTGCAGACTCGTTGGTCTAGTCGCAAGCCCTACCGCAGAGCATGGGGTCCTGGGTTCGATTCCCAGATTATTTCTCAGTACTAGCCCGGAGTTCGGATTTGTGCCCGGTTGATGCCAATAGGCTCGCCCCCTATTACATGGGACTTAAACGTAACTGGTGAAATCTGGTTGGACTGGTACCTTGTGTAACCCTTCCAGGGTTTCAGTCGTGATGTTATGTTATGTTATCATGTGGAACTGCGATAATGCTCACATAGGTTAAAATCTTTTGGTTGGAAGGAAGAAGTGAAAAGGGTCGGGATTCAACCGGGGTGATTCAACCAAGTGGAAAGAATGAGTATAAGGCGCTCATCAAAAAGGTTTTTGGTAGAAATGTGTTTCAAAATGGTTTAACATGTTCGCAAACCTTTTTAGATTTCCTAAAATTTTGTAGGGACCTTTTTTTTAGGGTGGGAAATTATCAAATAACTTCTCCCGCTCTACCCGGAGCGGGAGGGCGTGTCAGACTCTTACTGACTAAAATCCACCCGTGTTCCTCCAATGTTGGTTGTACGTTGCCGGGGTCCACGGTATCCCTTTCAGATTTTCCCGCGACCCCGGCAGGCCTAGCAGACCCCTTCTTGTTGTGCTGACATCTCTTTGAGGCGCGCGTGGAGCACAACGCGCCGTCGACCTGGAGTCTGGTCCTTATCGGATGGCGACCTACCCATTGCTCACCGTCAGCAAGCCCGCGCTTACGGTGGCCGGGAATCGGCCTGCGATTCCCGACGCCCAGGACGTCTCCTGCGGCGGCTAGGGGCGTGAGGGCGCGAAATTTGCCTCTCCCTCACGCGCTCTGCCTCCTCCTTCGCGAGCGTTACTGCTTTGCAGAAGGAGGTGACGGCTTCCCACTCCCTCTCAGTCTGTACCATGGCCTGGACTAGAGCCGGAGAGATCACCACCGCCGATCGCCTCCACAAGGAAACGGTGGTACCCGCCCAAGCCGGGCGGACCTCCACCGTGTCTTCCTGGCGATCCACACAGTGGTGACACCCGGGCGTTTCCTCCCGCCTTATACGGAACAGGAACCTCCCGAAACAACTGTGTCCGGTGAGGACCTGCTTCAGGCAAAAGTTGAGGACGTCGTGGCGCCTCTCTAGCTACTCCTCAAAGAGGGGACTTATCACCGCAACTGTGGCGTGCCCAATGTTGTAGGGACCTATGGTCTGTTCTGTTCCAAAAGTGTCTGACAAAAATGTAAACAAATGGATCAGAAAATGTACCTGTGAATGCCAATTTGTAGTGCCACCGTGAGTGTAACTCACAAATGTTTTGAGTGATTTGATTCGATTATTTGAATATTTAAACCCGAAATGTTAATTTTATATCACTTTAAAGATGATTTTCATGTGACAATTGAGGTTAATTTTATAACCGCAATTTTCGTTGATGGCTTATTATTAATAATTAGAAATGTTCTTTAGCGAGTAACGGCGTAAAACTTTAACCTGAACAGAGTTTGTTTAGACTTCCGTTAGATAGTTTTGGAACAGACACTTACGTCAGTTTAAGCACTAATAATTTTCGCACTCCAGACCGAATTTCGGCCATAGCGACCAATCTCATCGGAGACCAGCCTTCGGCTTGGCAGACACAGATGTACTAATTTTCGCATAAACATGTTGATGGAGTCTCTAAACACCTATATTATATTTTTTTAACCGACCCATTTATAACCGACTTACCCGGACTTCGTCCACGTGTGTTTTTTATGTCATAATTCTTTAATACGAATATTCAGGACAGGACCTGATATTTTTAAAAATTATAGCCTGTTACTCAGTGATAATAATAGCATTCTACTGATGAAATACTTTTTAAAATCGGTCCCGTAGTTTTGAGTTTATCCATTACTAGCTTTTGCCCGCGGCTTCGTCCGCGTGGATGTCGGAAAATATCCCACGGGTACGTACTACCGGGATTAGATAGATACCTAATAACCGAGGAAAAGTCATTGATTCCTACCGCTGCGCCCGCGTTGTCGGCAACCATAACCGCGTTGTCGGCAACCATAATTATTATGTCACGCGTAATTTTGAATCTGTGATATCTTTTAAAGTATTCCTTTTAATGATATGATGTCAAGGTATATTTTAATCTAAATTAATTGCCCAATTTAAATAACATATTTTATTGGATAAGGATAAATAACATACCGGTCAAAATAGCTTCGAAATAACAATTAAATTTTTATCAAATTCTGAAAGATAAAAATAGTTACCTTAGGACAAAGTATCATAATATCAAGGTCATCCTTAGAAGATAGACATATGCTATCGTGGACTTTTTTATAGACCTTAAGGTGTACAATACTGTGGTACATTATTTTGATCTATCAAGTAGGGTTTAGCCAGCGTTTGCAATGTAAGCACAAAAAAATGTGTTTATGTATGACATGACATTAGAAACCTCTTAAATTATCAGTCTTTCTCTACTATATTATGCATGTATTATACATATAAACCTTCCTCTTGAATTACTCTGTCTATTTAAAAAACTGCATCAAAATCCGTTGCGTAGTTTTAAAGATCTAAGCATACATAGGGACAGACAGCGGGAAGCGACTTTGTTTTATACTATGTCTAGAGTATAGATAAACAAAAATACAACCATACAAATCTATTCTCTTAATATTTGTATAGATAGTGTAGATTATAAGTATCCTATGTCCTTCTCCAAGTTCCAGGTTACCCATCTGTTTTTCATGATGCGATCGGCTCAGTGGTTGAAAAGGTAACAGACATAGGTAGAGTTACCTACGCATTAGTTAATAATATTAGTATGGATGGTACTACTGAGAATGAGTATATTTGGCACACCCTGAACAGTCAGGCATTATTCCTTAATCTCCTCACAACGCCATGACTTGGCTATATTGCATCCTATATATTTTATGTTCATTTCCATTCTATTTTATGAAAGAAAGTGACAACACAAGAGGAATGTGGACGATCTAAAACTTGTATATTTTACGATAATGTAAAATTGTGATACGTGTTTAGAATGTTTTATATTCGGAGCGAATATAAGGAATTCTATTGATAAATGATTCTATTTCTGTAAGTAAGTTGGTACAAACACTTATACACGTCAATCATATATTAAAAACTGGATGAGGTCGGCGTTTCCCATCTGACTACTCTGAGAAAAAAGATCGAAACAAACTCAGAGGTCACAGTTTCTTTTAAAATCCAGACATAATCGTGGTCAGATTACGTGAGGAGCATGTAGATTGGTGCCTGAAATGGTATGTTGAGGAAAGAACCACACATATTTGAGTGGACCTGTCCAGTCAGTGCAAGCATTTGTCAGTAATCGTGCAGCTCAACTCAGAACTTATGGAGCTCAACTAAAATTTCATGTGCTGTATGCAAACATTGTGTCTCGGTTTATTGTTTTAATAAATTGCATTGGGTTACGTATTGAGTTAATATAAATAATGTTCAAGTGAATGATGGAAGTAAATCGTGAGAAAATTGCAGAAACACTTCGTTTACGTTTTATGAGGTTACATGTTTTATACAAAATTCAAATTGTGTAGCGGTTCAACTGCAATGTTGTTAACAGTATTCTACTACTAACATTAATTAGAAACGGTTTTGAAAGTCAACTTTGTGAAGGATTTAAAATGTATCTTAGAATTAGATAAAGAAAGGACGGAAGAAATAAATAAATTGTGGAAAAGCTTGAAGTGCTACTTGTCCAATGTCTTTTCTCTTTTCTTATGTACACCTTTTGTGTATACATTACCAATAATACCTTTCTTAAATACGATTGTAAACCAATGTTTAATGTATAATATGCTGTTGGTCATCTTTATTAAATAAATAAATTTTTATTTTTACCACTAGATGGCTTAATCTGCTCCCATTGCAAATGCTTTGATCTGCGGGTGACAACACGCACTGTGTGTGATATTTGCAAAGTATTGTCAATTTCCTTTGGTGGGATGGGTTTCATCCTGTTTGTCAAACTATAGCAACATAAACTCTCTACAACAGGATTGTCTTCACTCCATCACAGAAAATCTTCTAAAATCACTAATCATAATCTCTCGATCGCTCAAAGGCACTTGAAATCTGACTTACAGCAGCTTGTGACCGATGTTATCGCGAAAGATCGTCTGATAGTGAAGAATTTAATACCGCTAAATCGATGTCGAACAGAGTTCGTGATTCGCCTCCATCGAGAGGTGGTGGACATTTTTATCGATAGTAATCGATTGAGCGATAGCCTTGTCGACGATATTGAGATGTCAGGACGAGACAGTATTTGACGTGTGACGCTGTTACGGCTATCTGTGTTCCTAATGTTTCACGTCATTCCCGCCAGTTGGCTGTCGGAACTTATAGGTTTTTTGTACTGCCAGATTATCCTGTGAAAGTCTTGAATGTCTGATTTATCGTAGGTAAGTAGTCTTTTTAGGATTCCGTATCTCAAAAGGAAAAAACGGAACCCTTATAGGATCACACGTGTGTCTGTTTGTCTGTCCGTCTGGCACAGCTAATTTGCTCCGAATGTAATGGCCCGAAATAAGTTGAAATTTGGAAAAAAAAAAGTGCCAAAATGGCAGCATTAGCTGGCATTGACTTGTCTTAACACGCCTTCACACATGCCGTCAGATCTCGATTTTGACAATCGACAAGAGTGCTTTAAGTACTTCTGCCCCTTATGACGAAGAAGTAAGCCCTTATGAAGGGATTCATGGGATTTATCTATGTCCGTAGGTGTGTCCGTGACACAGATTAATAAGGTCCGTGACATCACAGTGGGCCCTATCAGAATACCAGCGCTGCGGTATTTATTTTTAAATATCGCCGCATTATGCTGAGATAGTGGCCTTTTTGGCCTCGCACAGGTCTTTACTTTTCTGTTTGTATTTTAATTTTATATTTTTATTTTTTATTATTACTTACTGTTTGTATTTCCTGTGCGTGTCCCAAATAAAATATTTTTCTTTCTTTCTTTCTTCTTACTAAAGAAAACATCATCAACATCCTAAGTAGGGATCGAAAACCTTTTTAAATTACGGTACGGGCATCGAAGAATTTTGGTTACTTCTACGACTAAGGTCACCGCTTTCTGGGTAACCAAGAAGAAGAAACATATTACCTCTTATTAGGTGACCATTTTAATACCGGTTACACACACACAGGCGATGCACGCCCTTTGATTTGCCGACGGCACGTGTAAGATAGAGGTTTTTTTTTTTTCGTTAACTGGTTTTAATACTGGTTGTATATGTATTCAATTCAAGTGGGCGCCAAGTGGTTCGCTAGCACCACTTCTTTAATAAAATAATCTTTTTTATTATATATATTAGAAAATTGTAGACTCACTTACCGAGGGTCCTTACTAGCCGTTATTCATAATTCCTTCTCATCCACGAGTTCATATTTTTATATAGGAGTGGCGCTAGTGGACCATTGGGCGCCCTGTAACCTTTAAAAATACCTGTAAATAAATGAATGCTATTATCAAAAAAATACCCGTATTGATCATACCGGTTTCGGTCCCTGATCCTAAGGATCTTTGATGACCAAATTTGGCGATATCTAGCTATATAATATTTTTTGAATCTTCCAAGATATCACACATCACACACAGTCCTGATCGGTTAAATATATCTGATTACCCCAACACTATCCTTACATTATGACGCTAGTTACAATAACTATAAACGGAACAGCTGATAATTTGATGACGAACAACAGCAGATAATACTGCAATGTCATGGTAATGATACGGACAGCAAGCCGTAACGCGTTAATTAGCAATGTGCTAATGAGCCGCTATAGTCGTCGAATGGAGGTGATTAACACAACATGTATGTCAGACAGAATCTAATGGGGATAGTCTGGGTAGTAACAAGGGTAGGTCGTAATTTTGTTTTGGTAATCCTTGTAAATTTTTGCTTTAAGAGCTTGCAAGCCGATTCTGTATTGTTTTGTTGATCTTAATTGTTTGTGCATCATGTGTAAAAAACTCAACTTTCCAGACTTTTACCAGAAGAATGATCATTTTTCACATAAGGGTGTTTTAAATAACCTCATGTTGATCGGCATTTATTGGCAGAGATGTTAGTTTTTTTTTCAAGTACATTCTTAGTTGTACCAGTGCTTTCGATCGAGTGCTAATATGGACTACGGGTCGTTTGTTTTTCCGGCTCGTCCCGCCATCTTCTAACTCCTCTTCACTGGAAGTTATGGCTAACAGCAAAAGTGACAAGACTGTGCCTAAATAAATGGTTTTTACATACTTTTTACTGTGTGAAGAAGATTACAAGTCACTTTCTAGCACGCTTGCCCGTAGCTATAAAACAGGAATGCAGTAAAAGCAAAGTTTCGTTGTGGATTTCAACGATTTTATTTCAACTTTCAACGTTGATAAAACACGAACATCAATTCTGAAACTCAATGTGTTTATGTTAGTTGCGTTTGTAGTTTACCTAATTGAATGAAATGAATTGAAAAGTTGGTTTAGTACGTACGTTTAGTGTTATTGATTGAAGTTCATTCGGACTGATTGATTCATGTTTCGACTATTAGTTTTATGTGTCTTTTACTACCATTCCTAAAAAAACTGATCGCTATCGAAGGTAATTTAATGTCATTGGATTGGATAAGGAGGAGGTTATATCTTCGTCGCGTAAGTATGTTTTTTTTGCTCCCAAATTGGTCCCATGTTATTTTTATTAACTTTGCTTGGATAGTTTTTGAGTTAGCTTCAATAATACGTATTTTTCCCACTTAGTACATGTGGATGATATGATGATAACTTCCTGTTACTGTTATTTACATAGCAGGTAGTGGTATTCGAATTTGTGTGGGGTAGGTCCACAACTAAAAAGTTAAAAATAAAATCTTTTTACAAAAAAAAAACAAACCGACTTCCAAAAAAAAAAAACACTACAAATTGAAAAATAACTTTAATTTCGGAAGTCGGTGGCAACAAACGAAAATTCAAAACCAAAGACGGTGAAAATAGAGAATGCTCAATTAATAATATACTAATTCCATGTAAAGTATATATTAATTCCATGCTGCCATGATAGTACGTACTTACTAATTCCATGCTGCCATGTCATTATTCTAAGGTAGCCATCTTGTTCTAAACTTTGGGTGACCGAGCACTGCTCGCGTGAGAATACGGAGAAATTTTTCCCAGATATGAGACCTAGCTAGATCCATTTTTCGCCCCCGTAAACCCCTGTATACCCCGTACGGTTCCGTGTGGTGCCGAACGGTTCTGTGTGGTGCCAGACGTAAAGAATAGTACCAACACATTTCTTCCCGTGGGTGTTGTAAAAGGCGACTAAGGGACTCACTAGAGAATGGGCAGCAGCGTTCTCTATGCATTTTAACACCATACTGCGATCGCCAACCCGCCTCCCAAGCGTGGCGATTATGGCAAAGGCCTCCCGCAAATGGGGGGCATTTGCGGGAGGCCTATGTCCGGCAGTGGACGTCTTTCGGCTGAAATGAAACCAATTGAATTTCATCGAAATCGTTAGAGCCGTTTTCGAGAACGTGATAACAAAATAAATAAAAAATATGTCATTATAATTTTGTTATTTTATTTTGTTTCTTACAGGCCACGACCACTTCTTTACCTTGAACATTTTTGTAATATGTGATTTCTGTCTGAAATATTTTCTTGTTTCATACTTTTTAGAGCGTGATTTTTCAGTAGTAGAGCTTTAGTTTTTGAACTTTATTTTTTATTTATAAACGTTTTCAATGAATAGAAAGGTCTAGGCTTATCTATGAAGGACCCACGTTGGTATTAATTATAGAACTTTAACCGATAATGGTCGGGCGCGAGATGTTTATAAACAATTCTATTGGCAATCTTGATATTATGTATGTTAATTATAATTGTCAATAGTCAATTGCACTGTATATTTATTGAGTGCAGACTATGATGGTCATTGCCAAGACTGTTATGTAAACGATCATGTAATTTACATGTGTTAGTGTTATGTTCATTCTAGTCTACATTACTGTATACTATGTTTTTTTTTCCATTATTAATATTCTAGTTTGCTTCATTTCATATTTCCATACATAATATTGGCAAATTAATCATAACAGTGGAATATTCCCGTCAAATATTTCAGAATAAATGCTCTTATTTATTTATTTATTCATATATACGTATACTTAAATGCTCTTAAATACTTGCTTGATGCGCTCAGGAACAATAATTATCTTTTAGAAAGATTGCTTCTATCTTCAGTACAGCTTAATGGTGTAGGAACTTTTTCTTTAAGTCAGTCAGTCATGGAACTATTTAATATGTACAGCAACTGTTTTGAAATTATATGAGTACGTAAAGTATTGATTAATATTCACAATCGTGTTATAAGTAGTTTTACCTCTTAGTTTGTTATGTGCATTATAAATATTGATGAGCCAGTTACCACAGTTATATCGAAGATGCTGCCCTATAAATTGTTCTCACATCCTTATTACCCGACTTCCAAAAAGGAGGAGGTTATATGTTCGTCGCGTATGTGTTTTATATTTTTTTTATTTATGTCCACCGATTTCTCAGTCAATTGTGGACCGATTTTGAAAATATTTTTTTTTGTTTGCTCCCAAGTTGGTCCCATATAAATATTATTAACTTTGCTTGGATTATTTTTGAGTAAGCTTCAATAATACGTATTTTTCCCACTTAGTATGTGGATGATATGATGATAACTTCCTGTCACTGTTATTTACACAGAAAGCAAGAAAGAAAGAAAATAAATTTATTTGACTCAGGTTAAGTAAGGCACACAATATTCACACAAAAACAAAGATAACTTAAAATAGTCATATAATAATAATTATACAGCAGTTAGTGGTATTCGAATTTGTGTGGGGTAGGTACCACGACTAAAAAGTGAAAAATAAAAACTTTTTACAAAAAAAAAACAACCAACTTCCAAAAAAACACTACAAATTGAAAAATAACTTTAATTTCGGAAGTCGGTGTCTTTTTTTTTGAACTTTCCGTTTTTGCTACCGACTTCCGAAATTAAACTGTTCTGCTGCTCAAATAAATAAGTAAAAAAAAACAACCGACTTCCAAAAAAAAAACACTACAAAGTGAAAAATAACTTTAATTTCGGAAGTCGGTAGCAAAACCTGAAAGTTCAAAACAAAAGACACCGACTTCCGAAATTAAAGTTATTTTTCACTTTGTAGTGTTTTTTTTTGGAAGTCGGTTGTTCGTTTTTTACTTATTTATTTGAGCAATACCTGAACGTCCGAACTAACAAAGGAAATTTTTGAGTTTATTGATAGTGGTTCCCTCCTGAGATAATCAAATAGGAAACGCTGACATTTACTCTACTAACACAAACTTATAAATATGTATGACGCAAAACCTATTCATAGCGCAAACTTTATCTAGTTTTCATTTATGCCCTAGCACGTATAACTCCGGATTTTTGTTTGTCTGTCTGTGATATCTTGTTTATACCTTTTTAGTTGGCTTATTTGTCGAAGTTGGGTTTTATTTTTATTTAAATTATTTTGGGGTTATTATATATATTTATTTTTGAAATGTGTTTATTAAAGCCTTTCATTCGATACCCAACATGACATCATTAAAAACATTTTTTTTAGTTTATGGCTTTATGTCCTATAGAGGGTGCTATATTAATGTGACTCCACATAGCGTATAACCAGCGGACAATCAAGACGCTTCCAACGATACCTCATTCGTCTAATTATGATTAGAATTTTAGAAGTTATGAGGGAACAGATGTGTGGTCATACATACGTACCGGTTAAAATCATAGCCCCCCTTTTCTTTCACCGTAGTTGGGGGAAAACTAGGTTCTAACGGAAAAAAATAGAGTACCGTCAGTTTTAATTTGAAAACGATAACAGAATACTGTTTCAAGTTGATTGAATGTAAATAAATAGACAATTTTATAATAGGATTCGTTGTCTAGGGGAATGGTGAAAAGCTTTAAGGCTTGTGTAGACCAGCGCGACTTGTCGCGCGACGCGACACGAACAATACAATTTCTAAGAAAACTTCACAGTATAACAATAATCGGTGTCGCGTCGCGCGACAAGTCGCGCTGGTCTGCACAAGCCTTTAATTTAAAATAACTTCCTATTGTTATGCAAATTACGCGAATACAAACGTTCTTTGAAATTTGTGCTTATGCTCGGGTAAATGTATACTTTGAATAAGCCAATTATTTACGAATGGAATGATTAAAAAAATATTCTATAACATAATTATTTGTATCTACCTATTGCGGATTCGTTTGTAAATTTTCACGAAGAGGATGTAAAATCCACCAGATTTTCATGTTAGGTAATAATGGTTTTCAAAATTATTCGAACTAAAACGTAATTTTTATATTCCTCGTACCTATTAGTAATCATTCATTATAGTAACTACTCAACATAATACCCTAACTGAATAAAATATTTTTGTTAAGGGGGATACGGTAAGCGGTTTTTTCTAATTTGCAGTTTCAGGTTCGCAGGTCATGTTGTATATTGATTAAAATATGTTTCGCGACCGTAACAAATATGAATTTTCAGAATTATAATCATTCGAATCATCAATAAAACTCTCTAAGTTAGAATTGGCCTTAAATGTCATGATTTCATGAAATTGACATTCAATAGGGTAATTTGAAGTTAAAGAGTTAAATTGAAGATTTTAATGATTTTTATTCTGTTAATACATACTTGTAACAAATTGCGAATCATTGTTCAGAAAAGCATATCAAATGAACTCTCGAAATAGAGATCCATGTAGACCTGTATTGCAGGATAGTCCTAAATCAGCCAAGTATGCAAACAGTTTCCTAGTCATGTGTATACGCATTTATAACAAAATTCCAAAAGAAATAAAATTGTTCTATAATATGAACTCATAAAAACAGATTATTGAAATGGCTGAAAGAACATTCACAACACACAACAATGTTTTATGACATTAAAGATTTTTTTAACAATAAACTGTAAATTTCTGGACTTTTGTCATTGCGGATAATGCCAAGATAGAACTATTATATTATTGTATTTATCTGTGACATTGAACAACAATTAACTTATAATTATTATTTTTCATGCAATTGATACATATCCTGTTTATCTAAACATATGGACTTTAGATTAATACCTGACTAGATAGTTAATTGACTCAGGCGTGACTTTGCGGAAATTGGCGGAAATCCATGATAAAATACAATAGACGAAGTATATTTAATAACCTAATCCGCTTAACTGTTCTTAAAGAGCTCATAAACCCTGTAAGAAATCGACACGTGTTTCACCTCTCAACGAGGAGGCATCCTCAGGATGACGATTGATTTGTTGCAAACTCGGAAAAGACGTGTCCGCGCGTCGATTAGGTTACTTTTACGTCGTCTATTGTATTTTTTTATACCTAACTGTAATAACTTTATACCAAGTTTAAGGCAAATAAAGACTTATATAATTTTAATTAACATACAACCTAATACTGACCTGACAATTGAAAAATATAAAATAAAATTTGAATTTCGCGGGCTACAAGCGCTTTCGCCTTAAACCCATTTTAAAAGTCAAATTCAAAAGTCATTTATTCAAACTAGGCTGAGAAATAGCACTTTTCGAACGTCAAAATTACATAAGATAGTCCCCCAAAACGTCTACCCGTGTGAACCACTTCCTAGTGCATTAGCTGGGAAGAAGAAGTGGCGCAACAAACTCCCCAGCAGTACTGCTGTCTGTTCAGTAAAAAAAATAAAAAAATGATTCTATTTAACGTATTTAAACAGCAAAATTACTCTAAACTCAACATTGCGCTGCATTATGCTATGAAGCATTTAGAATTTCAGCAATGTTTTCTCTCACAACTCGCATTTACGTATTTATTGGTGACGAGTATCGCCAAAGTTGCCAGAATCACATTTAAACAATGTAGCGTTTGTCAACAGTTACGAGTACTGCAATTAAATACGTACGTATTTAAAATTACCTATATTGATAGCTATCTACTTTAGGTATTTACTGAATAATTAAAATAAGGCCAAGTTTACGTCACCGTCTATATTACTTCTGCGAAACAGCATCTCTGTTCCGGTTTGAAGGGTATCTATTGGGTGCCAGAGGATTATCTATTCCTTGAAACTTTTTTATTTTGTCCCCAAAGACGGCAAATCAATAACATCACTTGATGGTTACTGCTCCCCATCGGGTAAGTATTGGCTTCTTTTACAATCTCAAGCACATCAAGTAAGGAAGCAGCATTTATTGTATCCAGGTCATCCCTGGTCTTCCTGTCACACCTGTAGATATGTTGTTGCTGTCTCGTAGATGTAGCTGAACTTATTTTCTGTGGTAAAATCCTCGTGGATACCCTCCGTCTGCGAAAACAAAGGGTTATGTCGAACTCCTACCTACTAAAACCTCGCTGTTACTTCCATTACCATGAGTTGGGGGCCCGGGAGTTACTTGTACATTCGCCGTACCCCGACTGGTGATATCCAAAATGGCAGATAAAGCTGACCCGCCATTCTGAATACTTACAGGCTGACTGAACGATGTTGTTAAGCTAATTCACCGCAATCCTTCCTTAAAAACCGGGATGTACCATTCAGCCAGGATACAAATCTAACTTATGCTCCAACATGGAAACCTCAACACAGGAGCATATAAAAATACTTTTCTAATATGCTCTTATATTATGCCACGTGAGCCACATCGTCAATAAAACAACACCAGACCACTAGTACTCTGTGCATCTATTATATGATGAGTCACCCTGTATAGCTGGTCATAAAAATTGCATCATGTCTTGATTGACGTCCACTATTGCACTGATAGTGATCATAAAACTTAATCGATATTGCAATGCAGTGATATGTGCAGTAGTTACCTATAGGTAGGCTATACGCCTACCTTTGATATTTCGTAACAGTTAGAAGAAAAAGAAAAATGTGAATATGTGTTTCGTAAAGGAAGAAAAAGAAGAATCATCTTTCTATGAGGGGGCCATAATCCACCACGTCAGCCCAGTGTTGGTAGCTGGATGTCACATGTCTTCGAATGTTCTAGGGCATGCCGGTTTCCTCACTATGCTTTTCTTCACCGTTTTGAGAGCAGTGTTGATGTAATAATTTAGACAAAGTAAAGTGCCTCCTTCCGTTCGAAGCTACGACCACCAACTCGTAAGTCGCGGGCTTTACCAATACCACCACTAGGCCGCCACTGCTCCACTGCTGAAAAGCGATTACTTAAAGAATATTAAGGATGTCGACTAAACATTTTTTTTTGTCCGTCATGTGGATTATTAAAAAATATTATACACGTTACTTTTAATTTTTTTACGTAATCAAAAGATTGAGTAGTCAATACGTTAAAATGTGGAAAGACGTCACTCCCCCGTAGATTTTATACCGGCTTGTGAAGTAGCGAGCGGGACTCCCTAACTTTAATGCGTTTTAACTAAATATTTTTGTATTAATATGTTGAAGCAAAAAATATGTGTCTAATATTTTTTTATTATCTGACTGACGAACTAAATAGTTTTTTTTTCCAGTCAGAAACCCTATTGATCTTGAAATATTATCATCATTCACAAATCAAACTGGTAGGCGACTTTTCCTTAACTTGTCCTTGAACTTTCTCTGATACTTATTTTACTGTTCGCGACAGTCATTATAATGACATTGGTTTTTAGATTTCCATCAATTACAACATTGTAAAATGCATATTCTTTATTAAATTTATCTTCACCTTATTATCCATAGCTATCTTGTGAAACAGGGAACAGACTCAAACAAAGAATGTGCACCAATGTAACAATTAATCTCGGTCAGTGCGCCCTTCGCTTCCAGACCACCCGTCTCTTCAGCCGTTTAGCCACAATCTCCTTAAGATCCAATAGATAGGACAATGGCGCAGGTTATCGCATAGAAACCGCCTCATTGGTCCAAGCTGAGTGCAAGCTCGCTCCAGAATCCCATTTCTATTCAAAAGTATTAGAACATAACGACCGTTCCATAGATTAAGAATGTGTAGAAGTAACACTTCTACGATTGCATTCTGAATGGTTTCAAAGATTTAGGGCATAAGAAATTTTGAACACTATCATCACAATATATGTAATTGCGTAACACATTCGGAGTGATAGTCCATAATCAAAAAATGCATAATAATACAAGAAATACTTTACTTGACAACCAAAATAACGCAATGAATGAACGCAGTCCCAGATGCAGCTAAATACCAGTGTTTTACATAAAGCGACTGCCTATATAAAAAAAAAAAAAAAAAAAAAAAAAATTGATTACCTTCAGTTGTACAAAAAACACTTATCTAAAACACTATGCAGCGTTACAACTAAGGGAAAGAGTGTTTTCGATGAACTCTGGCACCCAAAGTAAGATTTAACTTGTGTTTAGGGTGCCATCGTCCTCGCCTATAATTTGAACATTTAACAGTAGTTGTAGGACGAGCACGGTATATTATTATTATTAAGTTATCTACTTACTAGTAAACGTATACAATATGATGTAGCCTATTAAAGTACCTATGTGGGGGTATGTGTATGTATTGAGAGATAAATATGGTGAAAAACTTGTGTTTATGTAAGTCTGTATATAACTATAAACTATAAATATACGTATATAACTTTACTAACTACATTAGGTACATTAGGTTATGCGATTGATACATGTAGTAAATCTTCAGTCTTATCGTAACCTAGTGTCAATAGCCACTTTGTGACGCTGATCTTACATTCGTTTAGACACATGGGAGCAATGGTGCACAGTTTATTTATTTTATTATATAAATGGTTGGACAGAATATCATAATGACGCTGAGCAAGGGCCGTTCTGCATCCGCGAGTTGAGCATACTTCGAAGAATCTACGTTTTTTTGCAGCATTTGGTTGCAGCTTGTATACCACAGAGGGATGTTTGCGCAGAATAGTGCCAAGAACAAAAAGTTGTCTCACAGTGAGGACCTGACATTCGGTGTAGAGAGCCGCGGTGGGATATCTAAACGGCTTCGAGGTCATAACCTTGAGGACAGCTCTCTGTGCTCGTTCCAGAGGCAGTAAGGTTGTCTTGGGAGTCCCACCCCATACTGTGATGCAGTAGTTTATTATGCTTTGACACATGGCATAATAAACAGTTTTTATCGTACGGTAGTCCGCGGAGTGCCTTAGCTTTTTAAAAATAAATATACACTTGCGGACTCGCGATATGAGATTGTTAAGGTGAGCTTTCCAGCTCAAAGAACTATCTACATAGACTCCAAGATACTTAACAGACTCACACCTTGTGAGTTGTGGACAACCGCAATGTGAGGAGGATAGACCGCGTGAGCAAGTATGAGCTCTAAGCACCATTGAATCCGGTGGAGGGAGGTTGGTGGATAGTAAGGAGAAAGGTAAGTACACTGTTTTCTTAAGATTTAAGGTTAGGATGTTATTTGAAAGCCATTTCATCACTGAGTTTAGAGCAAGTTCCGCGAATTTTACTGTTTCAGGCCAGTCACTACCGTGAAGAATCAAGGCCGTATCATCTGCGTAAGTATAAATAGAACAGTTCGTTAGAGACATTTTGCATAAGTTATTTATATAAATAAGAAACAGGGTGGGGCCCAAAATTGAGCCCTGAGGAACGCCGGAACTCATTGATTTAGTGTCACTAATAACGTCGTTTATTTTGACGCATTGGCTTCTATCACACAGGTAATCCTGGAAGATTTTTAAGGTATGTCCGCGTATGCCCGTAGCTTCCAGCTTAGATAAGAGGTGTGGAACAGACACAGTGTCGAATGCCTTGGAAAGATCGAGGAAAATAGCCAAGCATTTCAATTTACTATCTAGTTTAGATACTACATGATCCACCAAGGCAGCAACCGCATTTTCAGTTGACCTGCCACCCCTAAAACCATACTGGTTGTTGCTTAATAATTTGTATGACTCAAGATAGTCTACCAAACGTTTGTTAAGTATCTTTTCTAATATTTTAGAGATGGCAGGCAAGACTGAGATCGGTCTATAATTATCTACACCGTGTCTGTCCCCACTCTTGAAGATTGGATGAACGACAGCCCTCTTAAAAACCCTGGGAAAGCAACCCGTGGAAATAGATCGATTGCAGATATGAGTGATGGCTGGGACAATCGCGGGCAGACAGGATTTTAACAGTCTCGAAGAGATGCCATCCCAACCCACCGCGGCATCCGCTCGTAACCCAGTAATGAGATTTGAGACCTCTACTTCATCTGTGGGTAGAAGTACCAGCGAGTTAGAAGGCGGCGCATCGAGAGAATACTCCGAGGTATACGAGGTGGATGAGAATTTGTCAGCCAAGTTCTTCCCAACATTGGCAAAAAACTCATTAACACCGTTGACCGAAGACTTTGCGTCCGAAGACATCCTTAGTAGCTCGTTAGGAGATTTCGCGTTAAGGCTAGTTCCGGTGATATTTTTAATGACCTTCCAAGTTGCTTTAGGGTTGTTCGATATATGACCCCCATAGCGTAATTACTGCGTAACACGATACCCTTTGGTAAGAAATTCTGTGTTTATTACGCAATTAGGGTGCAGCCGGTATATGCAGCAGGTAAATTCCGTAAAAAATTCACCGTCACCATATAAGTGAGCTTGGAGCCTTCGTTGTGCGTGGTCCGACAGGCATTTGGCTGGTTTTTTTTCTTAGGTTATTAACCGACTATTATTATACCTACATGAGTTTATCTAAATTCATCTATCCATCTATCTATTTAGCAGGTAATGTCCCACTGTTGGGCAAAAGCGTCCCTTTTTTCCACACACGTCTGTCCTCTGTCGTTTCTACATTTTCTTATTCTTTGATCGTAGTTACTGGCTCTAAATCGCTTGCACTGCAATCCGTGTCGCATAAGCATCGTATGGAGCAGTTTTTACGGTATCTATGCTGAGCGGTTGTCATGGCTCCCGATCAACTGATAAGAGTTGCATGCTCTCGTAGTTTTTTTGTGCAGTGATAACTAACTGTTCTTTGTTTAAGCTGTGTCGACTAATTTAAAATCAAGGAACCATGTTATGAAAAAAAAACAGCATAAAACCGTTACTTTTTTAAACAATGCTAAGTTTATAAGCTCTAGTCAAACAAGGCAATCGCTAACGCCGATTATGTCAACTAACTTGTATGCTGGTGTTCAAATTGTCGCGTGACTCCCTAATCATCAAAACAATCGCGCGCGCGCATTCATCCCGCGTCTAGCGCGGGATTTTCTTCAGTTCGAGCTATTTTATAGTCTCTCAGTGATTGATGGAATAATGTCAATCAAAAGGTTGGCTATCGTGCTACTCTATGTCCGAAAAATAACACAAACTAATTATGCGTGATGATTTAGTGCTTTCACCAACGAAAATTAACGTGATCAACGCATCTAAACCGCGTTCAAGAGCTGTCAGTGTCATCATTGTTGTGGAATATTGACATTGACAGCTGTTGAACGCCCCATTTAGAAGTCTTGATCGCGTTCAGTTTCATCGGTAAAATTGTCCTTAGTAGTGTTCTCGCGGAAGATAACGACTTAATTTAGCTGAGGTGCTTTAGCTACATAATAAACTGTATTACCGTGAAATCACGACCAAAATAAAACCATCATTATTACTAGTTTTAGTTCGTGTTAACAAGAAACAACGTTATAAAATAACATAAGAAGCGCAGATGTCTCCGTCCTCATTCACTCGGGGACCTTTTAAAAGAGGTCAATTGGTGGACTAACTCAATATTGACTTAGCGGTAAATTTGAGACGATTTGTATTTATCTTAAATACAAGGAGTTATATTTGCTGGTGCCTAGATTTTTTTAGGATGGTATTGAACGATAACAGAGGAGCCCGTGGTTAAGTACTAAAAGCCGCACGGGTCGGTCCAACAGGTTAAGCTACGCTTGCCGGGGTTGGTCCATAGATCACCAACCACAAATGGTGCTATTTGCTGACGAGACCTCCGTAATTTTTAAGATAAATAGACGTGCATCAAATCTTGATGACGTTAATAACGCCCTACTTTAGGTCCAAAATTGGTTACCTGCTAATAATTTAGTATTAAATGGGAAAAAAACTAAATGCGTAAGATTTGCTTTACCGAATGTTAAAAGTAGTGATTGTGAATATAAGGGAAAACTAGCTTTCGTAGATAAAACTGTGTTCCTGGGGATTACGCTCGACTCCAGGCTACAATGGGGTCCTCATTTAACATCTCTTGCAGGACGACTAAGTTCAGCAGCATATGCTGTTAGAAATGAATAATGTGTGATAGGTTTTTTATCACTCTTTAGGTATAGTTAAGCGGAATAGGTTACTAAATATATCTATCAATTTTATAATAGATTTCCGCAAGGTCACGCCTGAATCAATTCATTATTTTATAATTTTTAGTGCGTGTAAAAGCGTGTTTTTTTGTTTTTTTTAAACAATTTTTTTATTAATAGGTATGATCTTCTTTGTTTCCGACTAATTTTATTACAGTTGTACCTACCTGATATTATGAGAACCATGTACAATGTACATTATGTTATACAACGTAAGTTACATAGGGATGCTCAAACCTAAAACAATAAAGGAAAGGATGGCATAATTGAGCATCTTATTCCTCTCATACTGTATATTTGTGTCTCGCCCTTAATGTAATTACAATTCCCTTACAATATTATTATTATACTGCTAAACACAGGTATTGTACGTTATTTGAATTTACTGGATCAAATTGTAACTTTGATTTTAGAAGATAATTTTGAAATAATTCCAGCGAATATTCGGTAGCTCTAGCAGTTGTTAGGTACCTAATAATTACAGTCAAAATTCAACTGCGTAATATTTTAGCCAATCTTGACTAAACAAGTTAATACAAAAATGCAAATTTTCAAAAGAAAAAAAGTCATTTATTCTAACTGGGCTGAGAATCATCACTTTTCGAACGTCAAAATTACATAAGACAGTCCCCCAAAACGCCCACCCTTCACCACTTCCTAGTGCATTAGCTGGGAAGAAGAAGTGGCGCAACAAACTCCCCAGCAGCACAGCTGTCTGTTCAGTTAGAAGAAAAAAAAAAAAAGATTCTATATAATAGTATTCAAATTAATTTACATTACGCAACACAAAACATAATTTAAATTATTAGCCATATGTTAGCTAGCACACGCCAATTTACCAGACAAATCATCGAGAACTATACTCAGTCAGAAATAAAAACTAAACGTAAACAGAACTTAATATCTAAATAAAAGCCTCCCGGCATAAAGGGCGTGCCCGCTTACATATAGTTGTACCTGGAAGTTATAAATTATAAACTAGGACCATCGAGGTAAAATAAATAAAACAAACAGTTAATTACTAATAACAATTAATTATATGATCAATTGTCGAGGTCACTAGCTAACCACATATTGCAATACAACTCATTAAACAAAACATTGTAATGAGTAGATTATGTCAACAATAAATTAAAATTAATTTAAAATAGCTTGACTTATAAAGTCAAATAAAATAAACAATTATATAAACTTGTATAACTTGTCAGTAGGTAAGCTGGAGAAAGAACATAAACATTGTCTTGAGTTAATCACAGCGACCAACTATTCTTATCATTTAGGTAGTGGTTGAAAGAATAGTATGCCTTTGAACAACGCTTGGATTTTACTTTCGTTTGAAACGCATTAAAAGGCAAATCTAGCAAAGAAGAGGGTAGCTTGTTATAAAAGGTTATACCAAGCCCAACAAATGAGTTATGAACCTTATGAAGCCGGTGAAAGGGAGCTCGTAGTTTGCCCTTATTTCTAGTGTTAACATTGTGAAAATCACTGTTTTTAGTTTATAAGTGTATATTTTGCCTAATATATAAGATGTTGGCGAAGATGAATTGAGATGCCACCGTGAGGATACCAATATCTTCGAAAAAATCTCTCAGAGAAACTCTGGCACCTAGCTGGTAAATAGCTCGAACAGCTCGTTTTTGAAGGACAAATATATTTTGAATATCAGCAGGTTTGCCCCACAACAGATAATATACATCAATAGTTATAATTTTAGATCTTCTATGTATAGATAATTATATTTGACGTCGCTTCAAGTGGCGCCATTTTGTCTTCTTACAAAGTTACTGGAACCACCGAAAAGGTTGGATAAGAGTGACATTGGTTGGTGACAGTCAGTCTCGGAGATGCTCCACGCGTGTCTGTCACCAGCCAGTGTCACTCTGGATGATTGGGTGGCGGCTGTCCACAGATGACAGAGATGATATCAGGGGAGCCGTGGTCGTACCACGTCCACGACGAATTACTATGCTCCGGCACAATCCTGATGATATTGAAGCTACTGAACCACTTACTTCTGGTAAAGGCTATCCTGGGTCGTTAAATTAGTTACAATTTATTAATTAGAATATTACATAAATATATAATACATAGTATTCTATTCTATTCTATATTCAATTAGGCATGGGTATTTAAAATTAAATACATTGTCTGGTTATGTATACTATCCGGGTCTATATTTGACTACTTACGTTGGTATTCCATTTAGTATTTTTCCTATGTTGTATTTATTTATTTATAGATATTTCATTTAACAAACACAGCATGTTTGTAACAATATTGTTTAATAAGTATGTTTGTAAGCTTATCACTTAATCTGACTGTACCTGACCGACCGAGGTCTGCTCTGATGAAAATAGAGAATGCTCATTTAATAGTATTGGAAAATTCATACTAATTACATGCTGCCGTGATAGTGGGTACCTACTTAGTAATTCCATGATAACATGTCATTATTCTAAGCCTAAGGTGTCATTCTTATATCATTTTGTTCTAAACTTTGGTGACCGAGCTTTGCTCGGGTGAAAATACGGACAAAACGAATTTTCCCAGAAAAGAGACCTAGCTAGATCGATTTTTAGCCCCCGTAAACCCCTTTAGTGTTCATCGAAATCGTTAGAGCCGTTTTCGAGAACGTTATTACAAATATATATTTAGCCAAATATTGCTCGTTTAATAGTACAGGATAGGATAATTATAACCTAACGTATTGCATAAAAACATTTCCCATGCTATGTCAAATTCACATCATTTAGGTATTTCGAATATGCACATAAAATGCAGTTTTAACAACGACAAAAATTGTATTTATTCTAGTTGCCCCTACCAAAAGGTAGTTTCGTATGGAGAAGAATGGGCGTTTTCTCTTTTAATATTTTTGTGTACAATACAATAGACCACGTATATTTAGTAACCCAATCCGCGGAACTGTTCTTAAATAGTCATAGAGAGCAGTGTCCACTGCTCCCGACGCTTGACGTGTCCACACGTCGGGTCCGGGTTGGCAACAAGTTAATCGCCATCCTGAGGATGCCTCGTTGAGAGGTGAAACACGTGTCGATTTCTTACAGGGTTCTGTATGACTCTATGACCAGTTACGTGGATTAGGTTACTAAATAAACGTCGCCTATTGCATTTTATAATGGATTTCCGCAAAGTCACGCCTGAATCGATTAACTATTTTTGTGTATACAATAGGGATGATGCCTGAGTAAAAAAAATGAAATTCTAATTAGTCCGTCAGTCAGATAATAAAAAAATATTAGACACGTATTTTTTGCTTTATTATATTAATAAAAAAATACTTAGATTAAACGCATTTTAAGTTGGGAGTGGGGGTCGATACGTCACTAGTACGTATAAAATCTACATACTCGTGACGTCATGGCACATTTTACCTCAATGTATCGCCGTAATCTTTAGATTTGGTAAAAAAAGAAAAAATACGTGTTCAATATTTTTTTATAATCTCAAAGACGGACTAAAAAAATATTTTTGTCATCATCCCTATTATTAAGACGATGTACCTAGAATAATTACTTTGTAAAAGTTCGATTCAAAGTAATAATGATCTTTACTTTGTAAGCTAGCTTCGATGCAAAGGGAATAAAGGGATCAATCGATCAAAGTCAAGTCGAACATCGGTCAACTGCGGGGGCTCGACAGTTTGATAGAAAAGGGTTGTAACTTGTAAACACTTAAAACCGATCCCGACATAGTAAATATCCATAAAGGAGTTTCCAAAAATATTGGGTTGGATTTGTACTACGTTTGGAGTACTTACTAGTTACTTTATAACTTGTTAGAACTTAGTAAGGTACGCAACACGACAACAATGAACACAAAAATTAAAAAAACGACTTAGGTTGTCATTTTAATAATCCTCTATGAATAATTTCATTAAAGAAAAGACACTTATAACTTTTTTAAACACTATATTACAAAAGTTTGCACTTCCACAATAAATGGTTTCTAATTTGTATGAAGGCCCAGAACTGGGACAACACAGTTTCAATAAATAAAAAAATATAAAACAGATTTCTAATTAAAAACACACCGTAGGTACGAAAAGTTCTGTAGTAAAGAAAAGTTTTATGCAAACTACATACTCGTATTTTGCATAAAAAGGAAACTATTGACGGTACCAACAACGCCACAATAGGAAAATCAACACGACCCACGAATAACTCTACCCTCATTATTAGTAAAGTTCAAACTATCTCGAGGAGGGTAGGGTCAGTAATAAAAAATTCTGACAACTTTACCCTACGTCATACACTACCCTTCTAAGGGTTGAATGGTGGCAAAAAACACGCTTGACCTTTATCTTCTTGTGTTGAATGTAGTTTTTACGACACTTTGAAATCTTGAGATTTATATCTGTCGGACTACAGTTACAGTCAAAATATATACTATTGGGAATGAAGTTATTCTTTTTAAAGACAGCTTTGGTTTTGGTAATCCATCATCGTCATCATTTCAGCCGAAAGACGGACATAGGCCTCCCCCAAGCACCGCCACTTCGACAGGTTCTGTGCTTCCCAAATCGAGCAGATTCCTGCGGCCTTCACAAGGTCATCGGTCCACCTTGTGGGAGGCCTCCCAACGCTACGTCTTCGGTACGCGGTCAACCGCCACTCCAGAACCTTACGGCCCCATCGGCCATCTGTTCTGCGAGCAATGTGCCTCTTAAATTTGGCAATTCTTCGGGCTATGTTACTAATCCATTGGAGGGGAAATCTTCATAGCTTTCTAGCGTTTATAATTGACTAGAAAACTTCTTAAAATATACATTCAGTAAATTCTCCAGCTTTTAATTAGTTAGTGTATGCAATGCCTCATCATTGTCTGGAAAAATTTCTAGTCTTAGATACAGTAAAATTATTATTATAATTTCATTGACGAACCGCAGTAAGCTTGCCTGTATTCTGCCAGTCTGACTCTAAGAGCAAACTAACATAAATAAAAAGTTTAAAGGCGCTAACAGACTAGCGACACTTGTTTAGATGGTTGTTAACACTTGTGGGCTGTCTTCACCAGTCGTATTCTAAAAGAATTGACGATAGTCAGGCGTTCTTCGAGTCTGTGTCGGCTTGATGAGACCGATCATCATGCTACGGAGCTGTTACAGATAGACTAAGAATATTTTTTGCTGGTCTTCTTCTTTTCGTGTTAGTGACTAACCTGGTGTCAGAGTTTTAAAGCCGCCCATGAGCCTCTGACTTTAAAATTCTGATGGGCCTTTGACTTTTTCTGTTTTTTTTGCCGGTAAAGTATGATATATACATACTTATATAAACTCGCGCTTTCTTCCCATGGGAAGAAAGTGTGTGTTTATATAAGTAAAGGTAGGCAGAAAATACAGACCACCTGCTTCGGTCCTCACATACTTCTTTTATGTTTATACATCTGGTCATACACGCAGGTCGGTTGCGAGTACTACGTACTCTGACCTTTCTGAAGAACATCAGGTCATTATAATGATGTCCTTCTAGGACGTCCCCTCCCGTAAAGTATTTTTTTTAATTCTTGGCAAAATAAAAAGATAACAATATTTCTTGTTAATTCCCGTAATTATAACTTCGAATCTCTTAACCCGACACAGCTAAAGGAAAGCTGACCCAATTTTACTCGCACAAAGAATTTAAGACTTTCCTTTTTTAAGTCAGCTCCAAATTCTTATTGGGCTAATTGATGTCAAACGACTTTTCCGACCCGAATACCTTTTATTATTATGACTGTGTTGCTTAATCTGGTCAATTGCCTGTACAAATGGGAGTTCTTGAAAGCGAATTAAACTTATACAATGCTGTGGTGATAACGATACGACAATAATTTAAACTTTTTAGATCTACTGACTTTCCTAGTCTGCAAACAAACAATTTATCAAATACATACTCGTATATCCAATGGTTTAGTCACTATAGCCGATTGGTTGATCGGCAGCCCATCATTATTACTTAGTTGGACTGTTTTCTTTTTTACTTCAATGTTTTTGTTACAAAATACTGTACTGTGCAGTATAGTTTGACCGGTACCGCGCTTTGGGTATGGGCGCGACGAGACGGGGGGTAGTGAGTGCAAGCCGCTCATTCGTCAATACTCACGGCGCGTGGCGTCCCGCCCGCCGCTTATTAGTCAACGCTGACCCCCGCCTCACCGCGCATTCCTGGCACGGAATAGCGGGCGGTCAAACTTTAGTATTGCCAGAATTTTCATTTACCTATCGTCGTATTGTTATCTCCACATTGTCTAATCTGCTATCTAATGGTCGCTTGATATGGCTTGCTCTAATATTTGTATGCTAAAGATTTAATTGTGGGCTGAAAATAATTAACATACCTAACTAAGAAATTCAAAGATATCTGTATGTATTTATTCATGTTGGGTTTCTTGTGGTTTTGGAATGTTTCATTAGCAATTCGAAAAGCTAATGGAAGAATTAAATTGGTCTTATTTGCATAGATGACGGAACTGATGAAACAAAAGGAGTGTATAAAAATAAAATAAAAATGCTGAATGGGCCTGCTCTTGCCTGATGGAAAGCGATGGATGATATCTATGATGGATCGAGCGAGCCCGGAAGATTCCTGTTCACTCTTGCTTTGAAGGCAGTCGGGTTATATCGCACCGGAACGTCAACTTCAAGGCGTTCGTCGTGCGTGTACCAAACTGTTATCTGCCCCTCGTCATGGAAGAAGACTTTTGGCCGCAGGACGTGGTGTTCCGTCGCTTCCGCGGACAAGTTCCACACGACAGCACAAAAGCAAGCTAGTGCAAAGTGAAGTGCTACTAACATAGTCTAAGCCTTATTTATTAACACAAGTTTTTTTTGCTTATATTAAAATATGTATGTTTAGGTTAAGGTATTTTTCTATGGGCCTGTGTCGCCTGAAATAAATGGTATTATTATTATTATTATTATTATATGTGGAAGGGAACATAGACGCTGGCAGAGAGTATAGGTGAGGATCGTAGTATTTGGTGTTTTGTTAGTTCGTACCTACCTCCATGGTATTGTTCCAGTTAGAGTTTATGTATGAAGGAACTGGAGGTCTACATACCGAATGTTATCAAAGCGTATGTTGGTATGAAAGCGTTGCTTCGTCACCAGGAAACATAACAAAAACTAAACGCTCGAAACTCAATCCAAACTAAATATCAATTCTCAATTCTTTGTTACATTCCATAATGTTGGTAAAACAGCTGGTAGGCTTAAAATTAATGAAACAATCATGGATCCTGTCGCGCACAGCATAGCAGGATAGAGGTGGAGGAGCGCCTAGTTGAAGAGAGAGCATTTATTATTTTATTTATAAGTGTGTATTCTGAATTATTGTTTTTAGTACATATTTTGGCTTTATTTTTTTAAGTTATAAATAATACCTTTAAATAAAAATACTTACGTAAGCCCGTGGGTTCACCAACCATGAAACCAGAACAGAACAATGCTTCTTTAGGCACATTACTAATGTCTGCACATTAGTAATGTGCTTTCGGGAATGAAGCTTACCTAATACAATTTTTTCCTGTAGTAAGAAATTTTGTACCTATTCAATCTAAGCTTTTACACGAGTTTTAGAAAAAACAACTGTAATGCCTACACATAAGGTTCAGTTTGCGCTACAATTTCATATTTTTTATGACTTTTTCAACAATACTAGTCGATCTAAAATCAACTTTATTTACACTTGCATAAAGTTGATGTTTGTCTGAGTGGAAAACTCATGTTTGTTTACATGTTTGGTGAATAAATTGCGCACGCAGATAAGTTGTAGTGGCATGTACCATAAAACTAAACGTTTTAGTTCATACATAACTGAAAACACCCACCACTGAATTTTCCAGACATTAAACATTAAAATGAAGTATCACATTATATCAAATAAAGCTTTAGGCAACAACTAAACCTTTAGAAGTAAGACAGTCTTTTGTAGTCAACCTGTCACTGACATCTTGTAATCTCCAGTAGTCAACAACCTTTTAATAAATTCTGAAATTAAATTGTTTTTCCGTTTGTATGATTCTCTGAAGCTGTTTGTGTTACAAATCATTGATACGAGTATTTTTATTGATATCAATCAGGGGTTTGGTTGGTATATTTCAGGAAATTATGTTTGTTGTCAGGTTAAATATGAATATTTTGCTCTCGTGGACTGAGATAATATATCTGTAGGATGTGAAGTAGCGTCATCTGTAGTAAGGAAGAAATGGCATTTCAATTGAATTAAATATGCAATGCACTTTACAAAAGTCTGAAACTCCTTAGAACATTTTGAATAACAATATCAGCAAAGAGGATAATTAAGTAATTAATTTTCATTTAAGATGTCACAGAAAATAATTTCCAACATTACGTAATTCTGTTAAACCGTAACATTTATTTATTTATTTATTTAAGGAAAAACAAACAGTAGCACAATAAGGTTACACTTAAGATCTTGAACATTAGGTACATTATAACAATTATGCTACCCACTACGTTCTCCACAGATTACAATTTAAAGTACTTAAAAACTAGCTAGTAACACAGACAATACCTAGCACAGAATACCTAGGCGTTATCCCAGAATTCATATCTGGATTTTTAGAATTTAAGTAAATTTGTGTGCGTACATTATTAAACATTAGTAAGTATGTTAATTATATAATACTTTACTGGTCCTTTAGGGTTGCTTGGATTTGTTTCTTAAATACATTTTTAGTAAGAAAAAGAACATTACCAAACTTCCTAATTTCCTTTTCATCTTTTGAGTCCATAAACATGAAATTACAACCGCGAAGCATGTTTTGCGTAACCAATTTAGTGAAAATTATAGTTCGGTAGTACAAAACCTTTGTGTTACGGTGTACATTGTCAAATGAATTTAATTTCGCGCCGGAGTGTGTTTCCTATTGCGGTTTAATTAACACTATTGTGGTAATGAAAGAGAACGTATTAGCGACTAATTAAGCTTCGTTTTGAATCGCATTTAGGCGTTAATATTTACCGACCTCACTGGAAATATTTTGTTTTAGATAATCATTTTATCTCCTCGAGTAGCTCGTGGCTAAGTAATAACTGCCGTACAGGTCGATCCACCAGGTTAAGCTACGCTTGCCGGGGTTGTTCTGTGGATGAGTGACCATCTTTACATACCGAGACTCCTCCCTGCCTCGGAAAGCACGTTAAGCAACGGCTTAAAGATCCAGGAATGATAGCCGGGACTAACGAATCCCGGCTATCATTCCTGGATCTTTGACAGTCGTTACGGGTCGTCAGAAGCCCGAAAGTGACAACGTCTTACCGAGTCTTACCGAGGGGTATCGTATTACCCAGATACTGGGTTGTGGAGGGCAGATAGGCTCCATGTAAAATTCTGGTATTCAGCTGCATCTAGTCTAACCGGATGCAGCTCAATACCAGTATTACATATGCATGGAATGACTGCCTATCCGAACTCCACAACCCAGTTACACAATACCCCTTGGTAAGACTGGTTGTCAGACTTTCGGGCTTCTGACTGTCAAAGACCTACAAATGACAGCCGCGTAATTCTGATGACACTACACTATTTTGATATCATGGTGGATTCGGGAGGCTTTTAATTAATGTAGTTACAAAGGTTTCATTAACGTAAAGTTATATTGTTTTACTCAAAACGTAACTTTTCATGAAAACTTTTTTAATTTTGTTGCATCATACCATATTTATATTTTAATTTATTATGTTAAAGAAAAACGTTTAATTTATTATGGTATAGTGCAATAAAATCGACAAATAATTTATCAGAGATGCGCTGAAAAACTGATTAACATAACATTATCAAAAAATCTGATATCGTAAACTAGCCTTTCTTCTTAGTAAAAGAACAAAGCTAAACTATCTACCATCTGCCGATAAAAACATCTGCAGTCCACGAGTAACGGACAGTTGTTTAGAGTACGGACAGTCAGCTTTTGAAGTAGACTGAGTCAAAAGAGCGCTGGAACAAGCAAGCGCTGTTTCGCTGCAACTCGTGAAGCTGTCTAGCTGTCACTGCCAGCGATTGCTTTAAGCTGTTTGAAGAAAAGTTTTTGTTAAAAGGAAATTCAAGTGGACCATTCTTATAACACTTCTGTGATTTACACTGATTTTTTTTATTGTTGCTGGGACCCTTTTGTGAAATCTGTTTTAATTTATTAAATCTGTCCTAGGGTACTAAAGATTTTGACAACCAGTCTTATCAGGGGGTATCGAGGGTTGTGGAGATCAGATAGGCAGTTGCTCCATGTAAAATAATCGCCGAAGTAAGAAGCCGACCCTAAAATAGTTGAGAAAAGGCTAGGCAGATTGAGGACTTAAAATAGTTCATTACGATATTTCCTTTAGACACACCCGTTAATCTCCATGACACAAAGTTTATTCAGAAATTTTTCTGAAGTTTCGTGAAATGAATATTATTATGAATAGTTCACATAATCCAGTCCAAAATCTGACCAAATATTGGTATTTAATGGAAATATTTTTTTACAAATATATTTGGAAAGCAATTTCAATACAGGCCGCATTCCTATCTGAGGGCATTTTTATCAACATTGTGGACAGTCGAATTTTTGTGGTTCGAACCGAATTTTTCCACTCTATATCGGAAAATACCAGTTTGCTGTAAGGTTCATGTTTGACCACAAGCGACATGTACGTATTTATTTCGTGTTTGATGTTTCCTGGAAATGTTTCTTTCAAGTATGTTCAGTCAATAAACTTCATTATTGTATACTGTGATAATTATAATTGCTTATGCAAATCATCGCATTTAAAAGTCACATCAAAGCCGGCCCGCTGGGGCTAATTTTAAATAAAAGTTGTCTGACTTGCAAGATTAGGTGTTAAAGACTTTTAAACAGAAATAATTTCCTTGGAAAAAAGTACTTTTAAGAAAGGTAAAAAACCGGGAGAGGTATGGACGATAGGCAAACTTACTCCAACCCCAATAAACCAGACAAAGTCTTTAAGTCTTTTTTATTGACTGGAATGTGCCCTGGCGGCTGTGAGTATGTCATGCTCACTCAAATGTCTCGCTGATTGTGGCGTGTGTGTTGGATCATTTAGCTCCCTTCAAAATGGTTGAGCTGAATGGTGCTAATCCATACGTCATGTTCGTGAACGGGCGCCGTCAGTTGGGACTGGTCAACTCTTAGCTGCCTTGGCTGATTTAAATTTTTGAATTGTTCCTTGTTTTATCTTTTTATTACGGACGCTTCTAACGTGCACGTCTTTCTAAATTGTTCTCACATGTTTAATTTCAACATGAATGATGTAACCAATATTTTGTAACAATTTATTTAAAAGAGTGTCCGTGGAGTTTCTTGCCCGTTCTTCTCCATAGTTACATACTATGCTTTGGAATGGGCAACTAGCTTCATATTTCTGACTGACTGATTCCTTGACAGTTCAAAAGTGCCTGTAAATGGTTTAATTGAAATAAATGCTTTGAGTTTGAGTTTGAGGTACAGTCATTAGGACAACTAGCATAATTCATCAGTAATAATCTAGCTTTCTATCTGATTTGACTAGATGACACTATATGAGTTCATATAATTGGTTAGTTCATTTTATTTGACTGTATAAGTCAATTTATTTTTTTAAACTTATTATTGACATAATCTACTCATTACAGTTTTTTTTTTTAATGAGTTGTAATGTTTTACGTTGCATAATGTAAATTGTTTTGCGTAACTGCTATTGTATAGAATCAAGTTTTCTAACTGAACAGACAGCTGTGCTGCTGGGGAGTTTGTTGCGCCACTTCTTCTTCCCAGCTAAGCACTAGGAAGTGGTGAAGGGTGGGCGTTTTTGGGGGACTGTCTTATGTAATTTTGACGTTTGAAAAGTGCTGATTCTCAGCCTATTTTGAATAAATGACTTTTGAATTTGAATTTGAATTTGATTAGTCGTTTAGAGCTCATAACCAATTTAAATTACCTATCCATTTTTATTTTGATCCTACTCATTCAAAACTCCGCTGTGTTTTTTGTTGTTTATATTTTTAAATCATTAAACCATTTCCAGCCTGTCCATCATTTTCCTATGAATTGCCGTACCTAACGTCGGTCTCATACCGATTGCATCCAAAATATGTGCAAGTCCGATCAAATGCCATGCATAGCATTTTGTGTGCCAATCCATGTGGAGTCAAACAATGCGGTTTGTTAGTTGTTGCCATGGTGAAGCCATTCGTGTTCCTTGTAACGCTGATTAAAATTTGAATACAAGCTGTGTCCAAAACTTTAAATATATTGTGGATTTCACTCATGCTTGCTAGCAATTTAATCAAAATAAAACTCAAAATCTTAAAAATCGTTTATTGAAATTAGATTAAGAGACAGCAGCTTTTGAAAATCAAAATTACATGAGACAGTCCCCCAAACGCCCACTCTTCACCACTTTTTCAAGTGCATAAGTTTTACCTACATTTTTATCATGCCCTCATCACTTTATTACTCGACTCTTTACCAAGCCAATAACTTTTTAAAGCCAAAACTTAATATTGTGTCTTTTCTCATTACTAATGGAAATATTTTCCTTTGTCCACAGAGGAGGAGGGCACAGAGCTAGAACTAGAGGCTCTGTACAGAAGATACTGCGTCAGATTGAAACACGCATTATTTGTTTCCGCATTGTGTGTCACGCTGTTCTGCAGTGTCCTGTTGCTGTGTGCAGTCTGCATATTGCATTCAAATGTAAGTTACATTATTGTTATATTAAGATACTGCGTCAGATTAAAACACGCATCGTTTTTGTCAGCATTTTGTGTCACGCTGTTCTGCAGAGTCCTGTTGCTGCTGTGTGCAGTCTGCATATTGCATTCAAATTTAGTAAGCTGTAGATACGTGTTATTATGGTACTGTGCCAGATTGAAACTCGCACTATTTATGTCTGTACTGTGTGTCGCGCTGTTCAGCAGCGTCTTGTTGCTGTGTGTAGTCTGCATATTGCATTCAAATGTAAGTTCATTACATCATGGTTTACACTTAGACCTACCTTTTTTATTTTAAATAAATTTTCACGATTGAAGAAATAAAAAACATTTATGAAAATGTAAATCCTATACTATTAAACGAGCAATATTTGTTTAGGTATATATATATATTTGTAATTACGTTCTCAAAAACGGCTCTAAGGATTGCGATGAAAGTTGCAATATAGGGGTTTACGGGGGCGAAAAATCGATCTAGTTAGGTCTCATATCTGGGAAAATTCGTTTCCTCCGTATTTTCAGCCGAGCAGAGCTCGGTCGCCCAAAGTTTAGAACAAGATGGCTACCTTAGGATAATGACATGGCAGCATAGAGTTAGTAAGTACCTACTATCATGACAGCATGAAATTCGTACGTACCTACTATCATGGCAGCATAGAATTAGTATGTACTATACATGGAATTAGTATGAACTTTCATATACTATTGAATGAGCGTTCTCTATTTTCACCAGAGCAGAGCTCGGTCGCCCAGGTACTAAGACTTTAAACAAGGACAGTAAAATAATTGCATTGTCTTCGTCAAACGTCTTCGTAGCATAAGGGCCATTTAAACGCAGCTTTTTCCAAAAAATTAATAAATAAGTAGATTGTTTACCTAAATTGAGTAGGGGCTAATTCTTTGGGAAAATGAAAGAGTAACTTAACACTTTCAGACTCGAGAATTAGCCACAAACTATTCTCACTTCAAAAACAGATACCTATTATCACTTGTAGATTGTAGATCCAATTTAAAAGAAATAAAGTAGTTACCTTCAATCAGATTTGCCTCGTCATGATTACATTAGTAAATGCGAGAGGCACAGAGGAGTTAATTAATCCAATACGGAGCACTCTCCTGGCTATGGGATTCATTATAAACTGATCTGCGCAGGCCATGGCCTGATTCAAATAAATGCTCTGGTGGGTCAGGGCACGGGCATTTATTTTTACCTACTCCTTTGTGTATAACATTATTGCAGAACTAAACCCGTGTTCTCTTTTCAAACACAAAAACAGATGGTTTCACCAACCAGTAAGTTTCGAAAGAGCGAGGTTTCTATATATTTCTTACTATGAGCTTTAGGTAATCACTACTTTATGTAGCTAGCAGCTTTTGCCCGCGGCTACACCCGCGTGGATGTTGGAAAATATCCCACGAGAACGTACTACTAGGATTAAAAGGATGCGCAGCGATGATCGCATACCTAATAGCCGAGGAAAAGGTAATTGAATCTTGTTCTAGCACTGCGCCGCCGTCGAACATAATTATTTTATTACGCGTAATTTTGAATCGGTGATATTTTTTAAAGTATTAATTTTAATGGTAAGATGTTAATTCCTAGGCCTATTTTAATTTTTATTAAATGCCTAATTTAAATAACATTATGAATATAATACTGGTCAAAATAGCTTCGGAATTAACATTGACATTTTTATCAAATTCTGAAAAATAATACGTATAATTGTTATTGTGGGTCATCCTTAAAAGATAGACATATGCCATTACAGACGTTTTTTTGTTGAACTTTTAAGATGTACAATCCTGTAGAACATTAATTTTATGCATCTCTCACGGTTCGCGGCGTACGCCAGTAAAGCTCCCAGTCGGCATGCTTTTTTCCGACATCTTCAACAGTAATTGTCATATTTCAGCCAATTTACCGGTGAAAACCGTTTGAAAATCCGTTTGATAGTTTTTGAGTATATCGTGTTCAGACAGACATACAGACATACGCGGCGCACTGTGGATCAAAAAAAGGCTCTCGAAGAAATAACAGCTTAAATTTTAAAGTGTCGGTTGTTTGCTAAAAATGGCTTCTAAGAGCCAATATTGCATAAATATATCATAGGATACAATCAGGTAGTGAAATTAGCAACATATATATTTTTAGCAAAAAAAAAAGTATGAATTAATGCTTATATCTCCGGAACGGAAAGAATAACCTTTATATCCTTGCACACGGTGATGTAACATTTATTAACGATTTTTGTCATACGTCAAATAGGCTCGCCCCCTATTACATGGGACTTAAACGTAACTGGCGAAATGTAGGTGCCTAAGCTACTATAGATACACCTCTGCCTAACACTTCAGGGAATATGGGCGTGACGTGCTGTTATTTAATCAAATGTACCGTGGACTGATTTAATTTAGAAACAAAGTAAGATAAAACTAAGCTCATTTTCTTAAACGAATTTTCATTTCCTAAAAATCTCTTTTCCCGCTTTATTTCTACTTATTTAAATAATTAAGCTATCATCATTTCGCGTAAGAAACTTGAGCACGTTGAAGACATTACTCTGTTCCAAAACAATTTGATGAAAAGGTAAACAAATGGTTCAATACCTGTAGATGCCTTTGTAGTACTTTTACAATGAAGTGATTTCATTTTATTATAACATCATGCCTAGATTCCCCGATTAGTCAGCGGTGTTGCTATAGTGCACCCCTATTTCGTCAGTTATGTTTAAGATCCATGTAACAGGATTCCAGGATTTCCATGATTTGATTATTTGCATAATTAAACCCGAAATTCTTATTTTAAATGACCTTAAAGATGTTTTTTGTTTGACAATGGAGGCTCTTTTTGTAACCTCAATTTTCGTCGACGATATTTCAATTACAATTTAATCATTTTATAAACTTATTACTTAATGTAAATGTGGTGAGATACAAAAGTTAAAACCTTCTAAATACAAATGAATGTGTTGCTAATTCTCTTTAGTGAAGCATAAGAATTTAACCAGAAAAGGTTTGTTTACACGTTCATCAAAAAGTTTTGAAACAGATTATAGATCCTATTTTCAATTACCTTTCCAATAACTCTGGGTCCGCACAAGCCTTAAAACGTGACCTGCTAATAAAATAATAATTACATTATTATTAATAACACATATCCTCTCGCCTGTTTTTGCCAGTTATGTTTAAGTCCCATGTAATGGGGGGCGAGTGTATTGCCATCAACCGGGCACATTTCGAGACACCGGGCTGCTACTGAGGAATTCCAGATGGAAAAACCCAATAACATTATGCCTGACTCGGGAATGAAACCCAGGACCTAATGCTCAGCAGTAGCGCTTGCGACCACTACAACAACGAGGCAATAAATAGTAATAAAATAACGAAAAACTTTGAATTATCACTAAAACCACAGTCATTTTAGATTATTATTTAATTAGAAGTAGCTAGGACTACTTCTCCCACGTACAGTCACGAGCACCAATATGTATCCACTTGGAAAAATTCAAAAGCGATTTTCGCATGGAATAACGACTGCAACTTTGAGATAAGACCTATTTCATATTAGTGTGGGTTCCAAAATACTATGTCCGTAACAACATAAAATTACGATCACCACAGTAGGAGAAAATCAGTTTTTAAAGTTGCTAAGTGTATACATATTGGTGCTCGTGACTGTACCTACTATACAAGGTGCAGTTTTGGATCTGCAAAACATTTTAGGTGGTAATTATGTTAGTGATTCTCGACCCGAATCAACAATAAAATGGGCAGGTATTTTTTTTTTCATTTTATTCTTATTTACGGAAATCGGTAACTCCCCTTTTTAAAACGCGGCCAACCTGTACGTGTCCTTAAACTGCGCTTTCACACACACAAACAAACGCAACCGACATTTCTTTCATAAATCCAAAGCACCAACCACCGCCCGCACCCTCTCCCACTAGCCACGCCCCCGCGGCCATCGCAACCGCATAAATCGGGTCAATTTATTAGTGTAGTTGATGACGCCGGTATGTGCATACGCTTGCAAATTCCGCCCCTCAAGTGCGCCTTCGATTAACGGTCGCGATAGGTACCTACTACCTAGTTGTAAAGATGACGGACCAATACTCCAATGTAGAGTTGGTGGAGATGGTCCGCTTGTATGCCATCAGTGGAGACAATGTATCTCGAGCCATCGAAATGTTCGCAGAGTTATTCCTCAATCGGCAACGTCCCTCACACAGGGTAATGCTGGCTGCTACGCAGAGACTGCGCGATCATCGGCAGTTCGACGTTCTCCAGCATGCTGAAGGTCGCGGCAACGAAGTCGTGTCGTGTCGCCTTGCAGGAAGATATCCTGGAATTCTTCCGGCGAGAGCCACGGGCAAGCACGCGAGAGGCTGGTCGACTGTTTGGAGTGCACCACTCCACAGTGTGGCGGCTACTGCACAAAGAAATGCAGCATCCTTTTCATTACCGCAAGGTACAGGATCTCCACCAACGTGATACTGCCGCGCGAGTTACATTTTGTCGCTGGTTGCTGGAACACCAAGACGCCAACATCCTGTGGACGGACGAGTGTTTATTTACTCGAGTTGGCGTCTAAAATGTTCATAACGAACACTGGTGGGCTCACCGCGAACACAACCCGCACGTGACTAAAAGGCATTCTTTTCAAGTGAGGTTCAGTTTAAATGTGTGGGCTGGCATAATAGGAGACCAATTGCTTGGACCTCATTTTATCGATGGTCACCTCACTAGTGCCACATATCTGGAGATGTTGCAATACGTCGTCGAGGAAATGTTGGAAGAAGTTCCCCTGGGAGGGGAACGCAACATGTACTACCAGCAGGACGGTGCACCTCCTCACTACGGTAGGCAAGTACGTGAGTACTTGAGTGACAGGTTTGGCACCCACTGGATTGGTCGCGGTGGTCCAGTGGCTTGGCCTCCGCGTTCTCCGGACCTCACGCCCCTGGACTTTTATCTGTGGGGAGACGTTAAAAGATTGGTGTTACCCAACTACGTGCAAAAGTGATCAGTGCTTTCGACACAATAAAAACGAATGTGTTTGTGTTACGTAAGCTGAAGGAAAATCAGCAACGTCGTGCTAGACTGTGCCTGGAGTGTGACGGTGGAAACTTTGAACAATATCTCCAGGTAACATACGTAGGTAATTTATTTATTTATTTGTACATAGACAATAATTTGTAAATACGATGTTAGCTAAATCAACTTGATTAGTGTAAATAATTTGATTTAAATTTTTTAACTACGCCAAAAATACCTATCAGACAAAATGAATCACTTAAAATCCCAAACACATGGGTACAAGATAACTAGCACAAATTATCTTGATGTATTTCTGTCGGTCCTCAGCCCGTTAAAAAGTAGGAAGGAAAATCTTAAATCAACCAATTTAATCTACAAATAAAAATGAAAACCGTCCTTGGGGCTGCATTTACCTACAGAGCGCGCCGACTGCGCCGAATACCTACATGACTTATTATTATTATTAGGTGCCTACCTAAATCCCGCGCACGCGCTCGCGATCATAGTTTCACAATTGTGCAACAGGAACTGCTTACGTGCTACGAGTATGTAAGGTTTATTTATCTCCGCCTATCATTTTATTCATCAGCTGATAGGTAACTAACGACGCCAACGTGAACATTTTTTGGCGCAGTTGTATCTACTTCCTACTATTATTATTTATCGTAATAGCCCAGTGGTTAAGGCTTTCTCCTCTCATGCATGAGGTTGCGGGTTTGCTGAGCGCTGAGCTGAACTGAGCAAGTACCATTGTGTTATTTTTTTAATTCATAATGATGTAAGTATTTTTTAAATTTATCTAGGACACCATTGAAATCCCGTGTTTCGGTAAGCACTTAATTAAAGCCTTTGGTTCGAATTGATTTGTAGCTCTCGGACAGCCGTTAGGTACCACACGGGTCGGTACGGGTCAACGAGCCCTGCCGTATGGTTTTTGTATTGTAATGATGCTTAAAAATGAGTTATCATTAGCGAAATTTAAAACAATAATGTAGGTACATTGTGATTTTCAAATTCGAACTACATCTAAGGTAAAATTATTTGCTATAAGTTGCTGTAGCTACAACAACTTGTACAGATCGCGGCACGTTGGTTGAACCTTCGATGCGCAGTAACAGATTTTCGAGTCTTAATCGAAATGTGGTATGACGAGCATCGCGGGGGCTGCCCGTAACCATAGCAACGACCTTCATTTTAGTTCAACGTACGCGCCGCGTTCGTTTCGTAGAAATGATATAAATGATAAAAAATATGACGCGCGATACATCGCAATGGGTGATTCTGTTTTTTTGAAGAGGGTTATTAAGAGAGTTATTCTGAAAAACAATCAAATTGAAAAATCGAAAATAAAAACTATGATTGATTATTGACTTGGTATCGTATTGTTAAATGATTATTTACGAGTCTCATAACAACCTCCTGAAATGTTTTGCAGGTTCAAAACTGCACCTTGTATAAATCTCAGTAAATGTTTAATTGCTCTCGCTGCTTGAGCATGAATGAAACGAAACCACGGACGGAATAGTGAATGATAGAGTGAAGAATGAAATAATGAATAAGTACGGAACTTTTGTGGTTTAATCTTTCATTCACTGAACACTAAACGAACGGATTCCAAAGAGTTTTTCAATTTGAGGTTTTATTGTGTCTGAGCTTCGAAAGGATTAAAAAGCTTTTTGAATTAACTCTTTGGTTGGTTTAATTCTGTTGATTGAATGTGAAAATTTGGATTTGGACGTAAGACCTGGGGGATATTAGTTAGATAGTAACAGCTGCATGGTTCGATCAAAGGTTAAGCTACTCTTGCCGAGGCCGGTCCGTGGATGGGTGACTATCCATTACATATCGTAGTACCCGGGTGACTGGGTTGTAGAGTTCAAATAGGCAGTTGCTCGATGTAAAATACTGGTACTCAGCTGCATCAGGTAAGACTGGAAGCCGACCCCAACATAATTGTGAAAAGGCTAAACTGATGATTCTTTCTGCAATGTACATAACATCTTGCATGCTTTGTGTGTGCATATTTCGGACAAATAAATGATCACTCATTCATTCATTCATTCATTCACTCATACATTCATTCATTCATTCATTAATTCACTCATTCATTCATGACGCAAGCTCTTATTACTCGCTGCTCGCTGTTTATCGTTAAAGTAACTTGTCGGGAATTTTTAATCTGTATTTACTAGAAATAGAAATTTCTATTTAGGACTTAGATGCGACCTCATTACTCCCACGTGCAAATGAGAAGCGACTGCCACGTGGTGTAATCGTAGAAGAAACACGATGAACAGCTTATTCAAAGGAAATGTAATGTTTTCTACGCAGTACATAGACTTTTATTGTGAGTCACAAGTCTATGCACTGCGTTCACGAAAAGTTCATACTTTGTATAGGTACCTGAGTTTTTGCGAGTGGTATACCTTTCGTGTTACTTGCTACTTTTTAGGGTTCCGTAGCCAATTGGCAAAAAACGGAACCCTTATAGATTCGTCATGTCTGTTTGTCTGTCTGTCCGTCCATATGTCCCGGCCACTTTTTTCCGAAACTATAAGAACTATACTGTTGAAACTTGGTAAGTAGATGTATTCTGTGAACCGCATTAAGATTTTCAGACAAAAATAGAAAAAAAAAACAATACATTTTAGGGGTTCCCCATACTTAGAACTGAAACTCAATTTTTTTTTTCATCAAACCCATACGTGTGCAGTATCTATGGATAGGTCTTTAAAAATGATATTGAGGTTTCTAATATTTGCGCGAGAGACACTTCTAAAGTGGTAAAATGTGTGTGTCCCCCCTGTAACTTCTAAAATAAGAGAATGATAAAACTAAAAAAAATATATGATGTACATTACCATGTAAACTTCCACCGAAAATTGGTTTGAACGAGATCTAGTAAGTAATTTTTTTTTAATACGTCATATTTGCTAAATATTGTACGGTGGTACGGAACCCTTCGTGTGCGAGTCCAACTCGCACTTGGCCGGTTTTTCGTATTGTCGATTTCATGGGACTTTAATATAACTGGCAAAGATAAGTGTACCTGCCTACTAATTACCTCTGCCTAAATATTATGGAAAACATACGTGATCTTATGTCGTCGATTTTAACGAAAAAATAAGTGCCTCATGAATTTTCGGTCATTCACGTAAGAAATTTCAACGAGTTCCGTAGTTCGTCGTGGACGTGGTACGAAAGCGGCTCACCCGATATCATAAGACAGCCGTCTTTGCGACGCTCCGCTAGAGTGACTGTCACTAGCTAGTGTCACTGTTATCCGACCTTTTCGGTGATTCCAGTAACTTCGTCACAAAATTAGACGACGCCACTTGCCGCACCGTCAAATATTTATCTGCAGTATGTAACAAGAAGAAGCCAATCTGTACTGATTCACCAACCTGCTCTGCTTTCTCTTTTATGAGCAGAACTCGAAATTTTCAGTCTTACTTAGGTAATTGCGAAGCTATCGCTCAAGCATAGATCCTATAACTAGATTACCTATCAAGTACTACTACTAACTGTACCTACTTCATTAAAGTGCCCACCACCTTAATGTATGCACGGAATTGCATTAACTGTGCCACTCGGCCAGTAACTCGATTGAGGGTCAAGAGATTAGACCTTAGCGTCCGATCCATTAGGGTTTAGCAAATGTAGGTACGGCTTTAACCTTGGTTGTGAACTGTGTACATTTTACTTTGTTTAATGAATAAATTGTATGATGAAGAGTGCAATGTAAGAGCTCTGCCTCATTCGTGCGATGCGTTGCGTTGCGTTGCGTCGTCGCAGCGTCAACGCTGCGTCGTTTTCCATATATTTTAAATGACATGCCACATTAAAGCGTTGCGTCGTCGCACGCGACGTTTCAACGGATCAGCGGACGAGTCGCGATGCACTGCGGTGTCGGAGGTCCGGTGCGACAACGGACAGTGTTCCTCTGCTAGATGGGCAAACGTTTGTTCCGATCCATTGTGGAGACTGACTGAGGTGCGTGCGTCGTCCTCTTGCGCTGCAACGTCGTGCGTCGTGCGGGATGAATTTATCCCAATAACAAACTTAACATAGTAGTTGCGAAACATGTTCTCCCATACATTGATATACGTCACGGTTAATTCTCCAACTGCAAATGTAAGTTTGTAATCGCAAAAAAATTTGGTTGTTTCAAAAGCTTGTTGGGATTTAACTCATCTATAGCAAGCCCATCAAGCGAATTAAACCCTACTCAAAACAACATAAGCTTGACCCTTTGCAAATAACCTTTTGCCTAAATTTACGACTGCAGTTTCAAGTGTTGTGCCCTGTAACTTGTATACAGTTACAGCCGAACTAAGAATCAGCGGTAATATGCGTCGTTCCACGTCACCTTAATTACGTTTAGCTTGAAACGTTACTGTGATTGGAGATATTGGCACATAAATATCTGCATCTTTTGACGGCTTGGTCAGACACCGAAACATTTCTTCTCAGCATCACTTTTGAACTTTTGATCCCACTACTATACCTGAAAGATAGAAAGATAAACTGTAAGTAAACGGCGTAAACTCATTAGGGTCTGAAATGGCATTGGGCGTTCCTCAAGGTTCGATATTGGGTCTATTCCTCTTTTTAGTTTACATTTATGATTTACCCCAGTTACTTCAAAATCAACCGAAGATGGTGTTATTTGCAGATGACACATCATTGATCTTTAAAATCAACCGACGGTCACAAAATCTTGACGACGTGAATAGTTCTATTCTTCAGGTCCAAGATTGGTTTACGGTAAATAATTTGGTACTAAATAAAAAAAAAACAAATGCATTACATTTAAATTACCTAATGTTAGAAGTAGCGAATGTGACATCATATTGAATGGAGAAAAACTGGAATTTATTAATCAAATGGTTTTCCTAGGAATCACGCTAGACGAGGGGTACTGTGTTAAATGTTACAACAAAATACCTTGTGATATTTTACAATTAAATGAAAGAAAGTTAAAAATTTATATTAAAAGTGCACTTTGCAAACAAGCATATTACAAATTAGAGGATTATATCCAAGATAAGAATGCTTGGAAACATGTTGGTCCAGCTCCACAGGATTCTACTGTTTCGGGAGGTTCCTGTTCCGCGTAAGGCGGGAGGAAACGCCCGGGTGTCACCACTGTGTGGATCGCCCGGAGGACACGGTGGAGCATACGGTGGAGGTCTGCCCAGCTTGGGCGGAGCACCGCCGTGTCCTCATGGAGGCGATCGGCGGCGGCGATCTCTCGCGTCCGGCCCTGGTTCAGGCCATGGTTCGGAGCGAGAGTGCATGGGAGGCCGTCACCTCCTTCTGCGAAGCAGTTATGCTCGCGAAGGAGGAGGCGGAGCGCGCGAGGGAGATGCAAGCTGCACGCCCTCGCGGCCCTAGTCGCCGCAGGAGACGCCCCGGGCGTCGGGAGTCCAGAGCCGACTTCCGGCCACCGTAGGCGCGGGCTTGCGGACGGTGAGCAATGGGCAGCTCGCCGTCCGATAAGGACCAAGCCCGTGTCGACGGCGCGTTGTGTTCCACGCGCGCCTCAAAGAGATGTCAGCACCAACCGACGGGGTCGAAAGACCAATGCCTGCTGGGGTTGCGGGTTTGTCCGAAAGGGATAACGCGGCCCCGGCACACAGGCAACGGAAGGAACACGGGTGGGTTTTAGTCAGTAAAAGTCTGACACACCCTCTCGCTCTGCCCAGAGCGGGAGAAGTCATTTGATGATTTCCCACCCTCAAAAAAAAAAAAAAAAGCTCCACAGGATAATCTAGAATCTAGACAAAATCAAACTGGTTGCTAATTTAAGTTGTATAAATTATTATATTTTATTATATGACATTGATTTTACATTCTGTGATTACTTCCTCACACACTGACTTATTAATTGTAACTTTTTTTTTGGAAAATCGTCTACTTTTACAATGTTCGTAAATATGTGAGAACCATGTTAACTCAAAATTATGAAATAATATTTTTATATCTACACGAAATTAACCAACAAAACGAAATCAAAAGTAGGTACGAAATTAGGGGCCTACAATTTTTTTTGAGGTCGGTGCCAGCACTTAAGAAAAGCACCTACTTATGTATATAAGGAGGAATTCACTAACTGACACACATCGACGCAAGGCGAAACTACTGGGACTAGGAACATGACATTTTGCATAATGTTGGGGAGCACTAGAAGGGGAAAATTCCACCTTTAAGGGTGCGAAAAGGGCGGGATTTCGTTTGTATGAAAAATCTTATTCCTTGAATTAATAAACTGGAAACTTGGCACAAAAAGGACTAGGCTTACATGAATTCAAGACAGTATTTCAATCAATAACCGTTGTGCACAATTTCTGAGCAGTAACCTGACGAAAAGTACTAGGCATGCATGAATTCACGACAGTACTAATCATTATGTTATGCTACTAATAGGATTTGGATGAAGCAGTTTATAACCTGGATATACTTATGATACATTTTATCCCCGTAGTACGTTTCCATGGGATAATTTCCTACTCCCACGCAAGTTAAAAAAGGTAGTATAATAATAATGTGATTCAAGTACGAATATTATTTTAAAAAAATTGGATGTTATGTAAAATGTCTTTTAACTGCGTTTTTATTTTGATTAAGTTTTATATATTCGATGGGTTTGCTGGCACCGACCTCAAGAAAAATTGTAGGCCCCTAATTTGTTTCGTACCTACTTTTGATTTCGTTTTGTTTGTTAATTTCGTGTAGATATAAAAATATTATTTCATAATTTTGAGTTAATTTCTTTCGAAGTGGGTTTAATTACTTTTTTATTTTGTTTATTATTTGGCATGAATAAACTGCAAGTCTGTTAGTGCAATCAGAAGTTCCAATTACCACGATTCCGGATGAAAACAAACAGTATACATAGTGAATCGGTAATTAATATGCATTTCTTTCTACTAACATTTCTTTATTAGTAAAAGTAAAAGCATCAACATAATCATATTAGCCACTGGCAAAACAGGAAAATTGTATATCTACGTAAAAGAACGGGGTAGCCATAAAATAATTAGACAGCCCAATATTGAAACAGTTTCAATTCAGTAAGTAGATACTGTTCGTCTAATAAATAACTTAGTACCTAACTTTGTTCAGACTCGCCCATTTAGCTGAGTGGTCGTGAACTTGTCAGTAACCGACTTATGACGGATTACAGTCACATAGTGACATTCGTGTCCCGACTAATGGGGATTTATTTGGAGAAATAATTCGACAGCGATGCGGATTTTTCGACGCCCTAATTTGTGAATAGATTTAGTTAAGTTAGTGCATAATTTTGTTCTTGTTATTAATTAATTAGGTATAAGTTGTTATTTACGTACATATTAGTTTAATTCTGAATAAATCTCACTTGCCTATTGTTACGATTTTTTTTTTATATGTGTTAATTAAATGAAATTAATATTATAGCTGACTACGCCGCGGCTTCGCTTACAACTGTAAAATTCAGAGAAAAGGAATTCTTTGGGCGATTTTCAGTTTTAATTAGTAATTTTTAATTTGTGAATAGATTTTTCCGATTCTCCGGAAACATTATTATTATACTAGTTTAAAGTGATGATGATAAATATTACTTTCTCGAATTGTAAATAGCTCCGGAACTTCAAAAGTTCTTCCCCTCCGAAGTACAACTCAAGATTTATTTTTAAACAAGACCACAAGAATATTTAATTGAAGCACCTTATTACGCCCCCGAGGTAATAATTTCATCAAGTTCATTAAGAGAATCTTGCCGCAAGCGATTTATTAAGAGCTTTAATCCTAGTTTCGTTTCAGTGAGAGTCTTTAACTGAAAATGGCCGCAAAATATGCACAGTTTTTGACTGAATGGAAACCAAAATTAAGTTCAAAGTTGGATTTCAAACCGTAAAGGCCTGTTTCTAGCCACTTTTGGGTAGGTACCTACTCTATTTGCTGATCCTTATTTTTTCGATCTTGATTCTAATCACATTAGTACTTTAATGTATTAAACTTCGTGTCGTGTTCAGAAAAATATTAAGCTCACCTGTTTATGCAGCATAACCCAGCGTTACCAAACCATGAACGTATTGACGTTTAAGTGCTCACCGGGTCAGGGGATAATGCATATATAGCATAATCAGCCTAAGAAGTTCACCGCCCATTATAACAGCACCGGTCCAGAGCAGTAACGCCCCGGCATCGCCTCGAAAAATCTAGTCGTCAACGCGCCGTAAGCAAGGCGATCTCTAGTCGCCAACGCGCCGTAAGAAAGGCGACCGCTAGTCGCCAACGCGCCGTCAGCAAGGCGACCGCTCGCTGCCGGCACGGCACCGGTGAGGTGACAGCTTGTATGTAGTTCATTTACAAGCGAGGCGTCACACAGTGGACTGAAATCGCGAAGTACGGACTTAAGGATTCGTGTATACATTTTTGAAATCTACATACTAATACAATACTTTTTGTCATTAGAATTTTTTCATAAACCCATTATTTTAAAGTTATAGGTAGTTTCAATATTGTATGAAAAAAAAAAAATGATGCACGTATTAGAATTGTATTGCAAAATATAGTCAAATTAGACGTAGTTGCAAGTACGTGCAACGATATTCCACACCACTTCCGTGACGTCATTTGTTTGTGTTCAAAATACGGCCAAACCGGTTTTCTTATCAGTAGACGCGCAGTCATTTGTGAGTCATTAGTGACGTGCGCCAATCAGAGGGCAGTCAATTTGCAGGTAGGTGGAAACCGAGAGGGTAGGAAACGTCAAACGATGACCTCGGTTCGTTGTTACCCACCATTACATACGGACTACCCCTTTATTGACTACTATTACTATTTGATTTTTATGAACGTAAGATTAACGAGGATTTTGTAAAAATGTTTCGTCATTTGATAAATAACATTAATTTGTTTGTGAAATTGAAAGAAGCTGATAATATTAAAGATAATAGCTGTAGAAGGTTGGAAGATAGTCAATGATACTGCTGCGTTTTAAGGTAAAAATAAATGTATTTAACGGACCAAAGGTTGTAAATATAAAGGAGTGAGGGAGCACACGCGAAGACCGCTAATCGAGTACAGATTGCTTAGTTGATATTAATTAATTAAGTTATCTAAAAATGCTTAGTCGTCGGTAGTGTATGGTTTCACCGTACAATAGCTTTTTATACAATGTCATTAAGTCAAAACTATCTGGTTTAAATGATGAAAATGATGAAACATTAAAGGTTCTGTGCAAAGTATTGTTATAATATTAATAGGAAATGGGAACGTGCTCATCGTAAGGAACAATGATTTAAAAGTAAGGTCTATGAGTGGTTAGAGTCGGAAATATTTTGTCCAAATTTTATAGGAGATTTTGTGGACAAATTCGACGAATCAGTTCCCAGTACATATCTACACATATTGTAAATCCATCTAAAGTAAAAGCATCTGTTGGCACATCGACAACGGTAAGTAGGACTTACCGTGTTCGATGTGCCAACCTTTTACTGAATAGGTCCTAAGCAAAAAATACACGTTTTTTATATATATTGTAACAACTATGTCTTCAAACGAATTATCATATGCACATGTTTCGCAATTAAAAGCAGATCGAAATGAAGGCATTTGCTGTAGTGGATTAGGCCTACAAAAAAAACCGGCCTCTTGCGTGTTGGACCACACACAATGAAGGGTTCCGTATTTGGGATGATTTATCCCAAGAACAAATTTAACATTGTAGTTGAAAAACATAGTCTTCCATACATTCCAACTGGAAATGTAAGTTTCTACGCAAAATTTTGAGAGATTTGCCATGTTGTTTTAAAACCATAGACTTTTTATAGGTTTTCCTGTAATCTATAAGAATAGAACTACTTTCTGTATTTTTTTCAAAATTGTATGCTCAGTAGTTTCGGGGATAAGGGTAAAATAATTTAAAAAAAAAATGGTATATTTTCATCTATTTTCTTAAAAATAACTAGAAAAATATTTATGTTAAAATGATAAAAAATTAAAAATTGACACCCTTACAGTGAGCCCTTTCATTGGATATGTCATAAAGTAAAACTTTTTTTTTCAAAACAGTTTGCAAAAAAATATCTCCAATATCGCAGTACCAGATTATATGCAAAAATAGGATAATAATTTGTCCTATTCAAATCTTCAATCCATTTTTTGAGAAAATTTGAGAATTACGAGATAATCATGAATTTATGTTTTTGTTCATACAAAAAAATCATTATACATTCATAGCATTGAAAATAATGGATAAAATGTAAAGTCATAGAACGATATTATATTGTGATGATTAGTAGATTTTATTTGCGTATTTGTTTTTTATATACCTATAGACCAATTTTTTTTTTATTCCTAAGTCCTCTACGGTTTCATATCAGCCTATCGTGCGTCACCGCGCGGACGGCGAGGCGCTGACATGTACACCGCCTGCAGGTGGGGAGCGGCCTCTTCGCTTGAAGCGTGCTGTCGGCGCGACATGTGACGGCTCGCGGGCCGCTCATTGCCGGCGAGCCGTCCATTATTCTGTATAGCCATCGTAAAATAGACATTAATGCATTTGACTTAAAATCCTAACTTAAATGACAAGTTATTTACCGTGCTGTTATAATGAGCGATGTCCTTAATATTCCCACAGCTGGGACACAGGCCTTCTCTCTTCAAGAGGGAGTGGATCGTAATCTACCACGCAGGCCCAAGAGGCGATAATAAACACCAATTACGGCAAAACTGTTGTTTAACTTTGCCCTTTATATCTCAAACAAGCTCGGTCTTGTTTTCTGCGGGTGTAATGTCTGGTCTAGATTGAATTTCAAACTGTGAGCCCTTTTCACACCTTTCGGGTGCCAGGAATTAAGCGTACCTGCTGGGGTTGCGGGTTTGTCCGAAAGGGATATCGCGGCCCCGGCACACAGGCAACGGAAGGAACACGGGTGGGTTTTAGTCAGTAAAAGTCTGACACACCGTTTCGCTCTGCCCAGAGCGGGAGAAGTCATTTGATGATTTCCCATACTCAAAAAAAAAAAAAAGGTATTAAGCGTAAATACCGGGTAAATGAGTCGGTAGGTACGTGTGAAAACGATGGATGTTCACGGCAAAAAAGTACACATACATCACATTATCAGTCTATAATATTCCCACTGCTAGGCCACAGGCCTTGTGAGAGGGAATGGGCCGTAATCTACGAAATCCACGCGGGCCCAATGCGTGTTGGTGTATGTCACATGTCTTCTTTTAGTTCTAGGACATGCCGGTTTCCTCACGATGTTTTCCTTCACCGTTTTGAGAGCAGTGGTGATGAAATAATTTACACAAAGTAAAGCGTCTGCCTGGATTCGAACCTACGACCTTCAATTCGTGGCCACCACGGCTCTCACAAAAATGTATCAGTGACTAATCGCCTAGGAAGTCGCTACAGGCAGTTATTTGTCACAGCGGACAACAAAAGGTCCGGAAACATACATTAAAAACACAAACCAATTTGTTTTTTTTAAACATAACGTATGTATCCAATTTATTACCATCAAAGGGTGAAGGGTAACATTGTGAACCCTAATGTTTATTGTAATGTCTACAAGATTAATGTTTTCAGTACGTGAGTTGTCCTTAGATAAGAGAAGCCCACTCATTCACTTGGGCTAACACGCAAGCACCGTTACCATGAGATGGTGGTAAAATAAGGTATTCATTTGAAATGATAGAAATTAGGAAAAATATTTGTTTATAATATTTACATAATATTATAAGCTAACAGACTTCAATCAATCTGCCTAGCTTTTTCCGAATTATGTTGGGGTCGCCTTCCAGTCTAACCGGATGCAGCTGAATACCAGTATTTTACATGGAGCGACTGCCTATCTGACCTCCACAACCCAGTAACTGGGGTAATACGATGCCTCTTGGTAAGACTGGTTGTCAGATTTTCGGGCTTCTGACGACCCTTAACGACTGTCAAAGATCCACTAATGACAGCCGGGACCGACAGCTTAACGTGCTTTCCGAGGCAAGGAGGAGTCTCGGTATGTAAAGATAGTCACTCATCCACGGACTAACCCCGGCAAGCGTAGCTTAATCTGATGGATCGACCCGTGCGGCTGTTATTACTTAGCCACGAGCTCCTCCTCCTCCTCTAAGCTAACAGAGTTAAAGTAATAATATGTACATGTATATAAAAAAAGAGGTAAAAGAATTATAGGGGATCAAAAAATTCGTTCGCATCCATGTCAATAGAAAAAGTGCCCATATGCTGGCAGCATTGATACGTCGTATAGTGACGAGAAAATTGAAAAAAAAAATGTGTTAGGGCTTATATCTAACAATACAAAAGTAATAGTGAGGTAAATCACGACAAGCGATTTACAAGCAGTTAGCAATAGAAGTAATGTAGTACAACTTTTGAAATATCTATTCATTATGCCACTAACTCCCAACGCTCATTGAGTACCAACTTACTTAACGACTAACATGGTTTCATAGCTGTGACGCACTTTAATAAATCAGTACGTTTACTTTATGACGTCGATGAGAAATAAAGGTAAGCATTACATAAGTATATTCACACCATATAAACAAAATGTTACTTGAATTCCCACAAAAACCGAGGAAAAAAGAAAATTATCCTCATATTATTAGCAACCGATTACAACTACAGTCAGGCCGACGAGAGAATGCGTTCTTGACACCTGTCAGTTTCATACTAACGAAATGTGTTTTGCGAATTTGATCCTTATTAGTACCGTCAACTGCCGTGACACGTGTGTTTCATTTAATGAATTTCTAGTACAGTGACAGTTGACATTGACAGGAATTATCGCAGATAACACTAAATGTTGTGTTGCCAACAACACGTAAAATGAAAAAAAAATATAGACAATCATAGGACGCCAGGCGAAGTTAGGGCAGTTGACCGGTACTAGAAATTGTCCAACTAACTGGTGTCAGGAACGCATTCTTTCGACGGCCTGACTGTAAGGTTACCGAACTTAAAACTAAACTATTCTGAAGAAATTCATCCATATACTCGTATATACGTACAAGCAAAAAGTGAGGTATTTTTCCAATGTTGTCCCACTGCATGGCAATCGCATCCCTTCCCTCTTTCCACTTTACCCGGTCTACTGCGATTGCAGGCCAATACTTTAAGAAGAAGTCCTTCTCATTTTTAGTTTTCCGTACCTACCCAAAGGGTGCTAACGGGACCTTATTACCATGGCTCCACTGTCTGTCTGTCCGTCCGTCTGGCATAGGCTGTATCTTTTGAATCGTAAAAGGTAGACACTTTTCACAGAGTGTGTACTATCTATTATGGCCGCTAGAACAAAAAATTATAAAAATTAAATCATCATCTGCCGCCTTTTTCCAACTATGTTGGGGTTGGCTTCCAGTATAATAAAAATAAAATATAGTTAAAAATCAAAGGGGGATCCATGGAGATCCGCTTTTTAATTTTTACTCAGTATATTTCTTGTTCATACCTAAGAAAGATGTTAAAGAAATATGTTGTTTTAAAATATTGACGGCTTTATGGAATCCTTTGTGTGCGAGTTCGACTCGCAGTTGGCAACTTTTTTCTTGTCATCCTAACTAATAAATGCGAAAGTGAGTTTATTTATTTACCATATTATAGACCATGACCTGGAAAAGGACATAGGCCTACTTTTCGTCCTGGATCGCAGACGAAGTCGCGGGCAACAGCTAGTTCGCTAATAAATAGGCCTATTTTGTTATTTATGAAACCCACCTAATCTTTTTCCCAGTTAAAGCTTGACTTTCTTACCCATTACCCGTGTTGGGTCCCTTGGGCATTGACCACTACGCAATTGTGACGTTCAAGATTTTTTTATAGATAATAATGTTATGAAGTCTTTTTTGGAGGATATATGTGATAGATTTTTGTGGCCTTCGAGAATTTTTTGGTAAGAATTTAATGTTAAGTCCATGACAGCCTACTTTTAAATATTTGTGTTTTCTTTTTACAGTCTCACGCACGGATTCATTATGCTACCTTAGAACTGCATATTTTATTTGTATAACTCATATGTTAAGTGAACTGTTTGTATTCTTTATGAGAATTAATTCTTTAAACCAAACATTATGGCTATACTTACAGAAGGAGTAGATAGAGATGTGGACACTTATGTCACCAACACCAAAAAAAAAAATGAATAACTTTAATTGTGAAGTACCTAGGCGACCAAACACTGCTCGGGTGAAAATAGAGAAAAAGAATTTTCCCAGATATGAGACCTAGCTAGATCGATTTTTCGCCCCCGTAAACCTCAATATTGCAACTTTCATCGAAATTGTTAGGGCCGTTTTTACAACAAGAATGTGATTACAAATAAATAAAATATTGCTCATTTAATAGTATAGCTTATACTTTTTACCTTTGTAATATTTGTAAAACCATAAATGGTGCATGTTGTAAGTAGGTAATACGGGCTGGTCACCGCAACTCCACGTCGATACGCGTATTTTTCGCACTAACCTGTAAGTAATTGTTGCACTTATAAACGTACTATTAAGGAAATTGTTTTAAATGTATTGTGTAAACAATTGTTGGCACACATAAATAAATAAAAGTCTTAGTAGTACCTAGTAATAAGTCTTAGTCAAAGCCCCATCCATGCCCACGGAGGCGAGCCTATTACCATTAAGCAGTCACTAATCCAAATCAAGAACTAAGCCTTATATTTACTTAATACCTAGTTTTTTTTTTCTTTTGTCTGGTAGTGCTCCCGCCAAGTCGAGTAAAAACATTCATCTTTTGATGCCCTATGATTATTTCTCCTCCTTTTTTATATAATTTTACATATTATTATTTTAACTCTATAAGTTTTTAAATTATGTAAATATTATCTTGAAAAAAGTAACTAGTTAATTGTATTTTTTGGAATGCGCTCCTTCTGAAAATCAAGATGGCAACCAGACGTAGCAGTGTTTTTACGTAAGAAGTTGGCAAAATAATTCCAGCGCTGATTTGCTAGATTTGTTTTCTCTTTTACCTATCTTTATTTTTCCTGAAAAAGTTTACTCTGTTTATATGTATGTACGTATGTATTAATATTTATTATTTTACGAGATATTATCCCTTATGCTGCACCTGTCATGTTTTGTCTCTGCATCACCCTAAGGTTGACTGGTAGAAAATTCCTTAGGCATTAAGTCCGCCTTTGTACAGTATTATTTTACTTGTGCAGAAAGTTTTAATAAATTAAATTAAATTATATCCATTTCCCAAGAGACCCTTAAACAAAGAAAATAATAATTCACTAATACATTAAGTCAACAACTTTGCATGAAGCATTCAATTAATAAAATTGCAAAAGATAAAACGATGGTTTTCTCATTCCCTATGCAGACATGTGCCACAGTGTCTCTTTCATAAAAAGCACTATCATTAATTAGCAATTACGTTGATGACGTGTTCTTGATTTCAAATTGCGCGCTTGTTCTGGTTTACACTAGATTGAACCTGTGCGCCCCGGTTGAGACTGGTAATAATGGGATTAGGGAGATGTTTGGCGAGCAATACAACGGTGAAATTGTGCAGGATTCGTGGTGGTGTGAAAGCCAGTGGAGGTGACAAGCCGATTGGATTGTTCCAGGGATTAGTGAGCAATATTTGTTTAACTCTCAAACCGCCAACAAAATGCCAAATTCATCAGTCGGTTCTGCATATTAAAATCCGCTTTGATAATTATTAAAAAATATATATATATATATAAACTAGCTTTTTGTGTGCGTCGGAAATTACCCTATGTGTTAATCCAGGTTATAAACTATCTGTGGGCCATTTCATCCAAATCCATTTAGCCGTTTTTGCGCCAATCCGGAACGTACAACATACAACATACAACACAAAAACCTTATCCGATTCGTGAGGCTGTTTTATGTGAGTATCGTACTGAGAGTCTATTTAAGGCTTGTACAGACCAGCGCGACTTGTCGCGCGACGCGACACGAACAATACAATTTCTAAGAAAACTTCACAGTATAACAATAACCGGTGTCGCGTCGCGCGACAAGTCGCGCTGGTCTGCACAAGCCTTTATGTGGAAATTTTCAGGAACAAAGAAACACAAACTTTTTTTTCAATAGCAAAATTTTACCGGGTTATCACGGGGCGCAAGCAGCCATTGTATAGCGCGGGTGTCTACAAGTTATAACGTATGTCCCCTGATGTTTTTTTTTTTTTTTATGAATTTGAGGTAATTTTGGTACTAAAAATGTGAATTTTAAATAGCAATAACTTTTTGCACGACTCATAATGCGAAGCGTTAGAGAGTGCTTTACGATAGAACCTTATTGGAACCTTTCTGCAACTGTTTTTATTGTTACATTTGTGCTAGTATACAGAACCTACTTAATTTATATACCATTGTATAGATAATTAATGAAGATTATTTTTGTAATTAAAAAAAAAATGATTATAAAAAAATTTGAATAATGCAGCAGAAACGAAAAAAACATTAAAATAGTTTTTAAAAAAATCGCGTCGAACAAGTGTGAAACCTAAAAAAAAACACTGTAGCTTGCGAAAAAATCAATTAATTGAGTTTTTTTTTAATAGGTTCGTTTCACCCGTAAACCCCCGTAACCCTATTGCAAATGGCTTTTTTATTCAAAATAGTTTTTTTTTTTATACAATCAAATGAGCATTGAGTCGTGCGCTTTTGGATTTTCCAAATTTTATTTATTTTCAATAATAATTAAAAAAAAACTTTTTGGTAATGTTTTTGCAGTACCTATGTGCTCCTTTCGTATCGGACGGCGTTTTCTTACATACAGACAGACAAAATTCGAAAAACTATATTTTCCACAGCCGCAATTTTTTTTTTTTGGTAACTTTGTTATTATATGTGGATGGATTACGGATAAGTCCCTCGATTATAAATGCTTTTAGACTTGAAATAATAAGTACAGTTACATATAAATAATAAATATACTCACAAAGTAAATACACCGCCCATTTTACGTAGTCAAATGTTGTCAAACTTTTGAAAAAAAGAAACGAAACGGAAAATCCTTAAACGTACCAACAATTAAGTACTAATCCAGCGGCAATTAAAGTTTAGCTCTTATGCGGAAATAAACTAGGCATAAAATCGTATGGCAGTAAGTTTATTGCCACTAAAACCGTGCGGTCATGTCTGCATTTGATTAGACTACTAATTGCTAGGGATGTGACGATCCTTCTAAGAAAATGGCAATTGACAAATTAGTTTCATTTGGACTTTGTTTTTTTTCTGTTTTTCCTGGTATTGTTTTATTTTCTGGTTTTTGGAAATCCTACATCCTCCTTCCTCATTTATTAAAGATCGAGGTTGACATTTACTCTTCGATCTAATCAGATTATATGTATCCACACGAGAAACAAACGTTGCATTTAATTAAACTTAATGTGAACTTAAGGTACTCGCTGCCATGGTTTAACTCGTAGCAGTGTAGCTCGTTCACCTACGCTCGTAGAAGCGTAGCTACTCTCGTAGGCTTCGTAGCAAAGACGGCCGCGATGACGCGCGTAGCTTTGCGGCTATGTGCGTAGTAGCGGTTTGAGTAGTCACAGAAACTGAGTGAATCGCATGAAATACCTACACACAGAATTCATTAATTGGGACGGCAATATAAAAAGATATTACCTTTTTAGATTATTTATTTATATATAATATAACAACATAACATGGGATAACATAACACAAAATTAATCAAATACTACAATAGTTATTTATGCTATAAGTGCGGAAATCATCTTACGCACGTGTATCATACAACGTTTTACTATGCATTGTGCGAGGAAAAATAAAAAAAAACGATCGAGCCTTACGGCAGTCGCCTGCGATGTGTAACATCTAACATACGACGACGTATGTAATGATAAAAACAAAATTCATGACTTTGACTTCGACTTCTGACTTCTACTTCTATTTCGACTTCGACAATGACTTCGACTTCGACTTCGACTTCGACTTCGACTTTGACTTCGACTTCGACTTCGACTTCGACTTCGACTTCGACTTTGACTTTGACTTTGGCTTTGACTTTGACTTTGACTTTGACTTTGACTTTGACTTTGACTTTGACTTTGACTTTGACTTCGACTTTGACTTTGACTTTGACTTCGAATTTGACTTTGACTTCGACTTCGACTTCGACTTCGCCTTGGACATCGACTTCGACTTTTTTATTTTGACCATCGTCACAATCATCGCCATCGTCATCATCATCATCTGATTTGTAAATACAAATTTGTGAAAAAAAAAACTCAAATAATAAAATCTCTGAGACGAGACGGGCTGACGACGGCCTCAAAAATTAAAAAAAAACAGAAAACTAAAAAGCACTAGTGAAAAAAAGTGACACTTTCCGCACAAATTGACTGCTTGGAAAACGCTCTTTTCGAGCAAATGCATTGTAAAATATATAATAGGCAGCCTTATCGCTATTGTAATGTAGCTTTAATATTTTATATCAAACTAGAACATCTGAAAGATGTTTAATAATATGATTGTATTCTAGCAAAACAAATAATAATCACAAACCATGTTCGCTATACATACCAAAGTCCTTGTATGTTTAGCGGGCATTTACAAAATTATTGAATGAAATAACTTTACTGTAGCACAATTGATTCATAACAAAACTGAAAGTATTTCAATATTTACGAATAAATGAAAGAGTTAACAAACAAATAAACCGACATATTATTTTGGATATTATATTTAATCAGGACTTTGTAAACAATTGAAAAATAAGTATTCCTCCAGAGAATAACTACCTAGGTATGTAAACATCATTCATAAATTCTCCTGCCCCTACCATAATTTATTTGTGGTCGGCACGACACAACGTGTCTTTTTCTTTCATACTTCTCTATTAGTCGTTATCTCGGTGTTCACCCCCATTTCACCTCCATAAACATGACGTAATGCATTAAAAAATAGGGCTTTAGTAGACAAGCTACATACTTTTGAATCGACGAACGGCGATTTTCATCATTGCTGTTGCCACTCGATGCGTTTGAGCGTGATTATTTAAAAAGGTCGCCTTTTGCGCATGTTATGGAGCAAATCAACAACCGATCTTAACAAGAGGATACCTCTCGCTCAGTTCTTGGTTTGTGGAGAACAGATAGGCAGTTGCTCTATGTAAAATACTGGTATTCAGCTGAATCTGGTTAGACTTGAAACCGATCGCAACATAATGATGTAGGTGAGATTGAGAACGAAGAAGATGGCTGCTCCGGGCATCTAAATAATTATGTGTGGATTGAACCATTCGGTTGCTGTATTGAGCTTTCGAAACGCGACAAAATCACTGATCGCCGCAAGAATGGATATGCAAAGGCCCTTACAAAAAATATTTTTTCACACATTCTATCGAAAAAATACCTACATAAGTCCCATTTCCTAAACCTGTCATTTACATCGGTAACCTACATCTGCCAAGCTCAGCTCTTCATACGAGTATTTTTCCAACAAAACGAACAAAAAAACATTTACAGTAGAGTATGTTAAAATTCTGCGTGATTTGAAACATTCATCAAGGATTACATGGTAGGTTGCCTGTTTTTTCTTTTATATTTTCACTAAAAACTTAATTAAAACTTCGTTACTAAAATAATATAATTATGAACTTAAAAAAAGAAATGAATGAAATGAGATTTCAAATATTTAACCGAATTGACAACTGTTGTTTTAGAGCGTCCGCATGGCATACAATCGGTGGCTGAATTTTTGTAGGAGCTAAATGAAACAGTAAAGATCAAATGTATCGACGCACACGTCTTACAAAACGTAGGTCATACAAAACATGCGTCTCCTCTTTATTTCTTTTTTGTGTGGTTAGCTTAGAGGAGACGCGCATGGCGCATTGGCGGCATGTGAAGCCAAGTCACTACTTGGCTTCATATGCCGTCGAGAAATATCTCTCAGGTATGCCGCCTTTGGGCACGCCACAATTGCGGCGATAAGTCCCCTCTTTGAGGAGTGGCTTGAGAGGCGCCATGGCGTCCTCACCTTCCGCCTGACGCAGGTCCTCACCGGACACGGTTGTTTCGGGAGGTTCCTGTTCCGCGTAAGGCGGGAGGAAACGCCCGGGTGTCACCACTGTGTGGATCGCCCGGAGGACACGGTGGAGCATACTGTGGAGGTCTGCCCGGCTTGGGCGGAGCACCGCCGTGTCCTCACGGAGGCGATCGGCGGCGGCGATCTCTCGCGTCTGGCCCTGGTTCAGGCCATGGTTCGGAGCGAGAGTGCATGGGAGGCCGTCACCTCCTTCTGCGAAGCAGTCATGCTCGCGAAGGAGGAGGCGGAGCGCGCGAGGGAGATGCAAGCTGCACGCCCTCGCGGCCCTAGTCGCCGCAGGAGACGCCCCGGGCGTCGGGAGTCGAGAGCCGACTTCCGGCCACCGTAGGCGCGGGCTTGCGGACAGTGAGCAATGGGCAGCTCGCCGTCTGATAAGGACCAGGCCCATGTCGACGGCGCGTTGTGTTCCACGCGCGCCTCAAAGAGATGTCAGCACCAACCGACGGGGTCGAAAGACCAATGCCTGCTGGGGTTGCGGGTTTGTCCGAAAGGGATAACGCGGCCCCGGCACACAGGCAATGGAAGGAACACGGGTGGGTTTTAGTCAGTAAAAGTCTGACACACCCTCTCGCTCTTCCCAGAGCGGGAGAAGTCATTTGATGATTTCCCATCATCAAAAAAAAAAAAAAAAAAGGTATGCCGCCTTCCTCACGATATTTTCCTTCTACATGCATCTGACCGATTGTACGCCCTACAAAAAGTATGCCATGTGCGAGCGCGCTTAGCAATGAGCACAAAATTGTTTCTACATATTTTATTTTTATTACAATCTGTGTTATTCTGTATAGTGGCTTTGTAAATGCGCTGTTACCAGTCGAAACAAAATAAAAAAAATTAAAAGGTACCCAGCGGTTGGTTTTGAAAAGCCTGTAATGACATTTACGGCTTTTTGAGACATTAAATATTACTTAACCACTTCAGGGAGTTCTTGTCTGAGGTTCTTTAGTTTCCTCTTAATATTAAATATTCCCGGCCTTTTGTTAGATTTCAAAGAATGAAGTGCAGTTATTATGGAATCGTAATTTTTCAGCTTGAGTGTTGGAAATCGTCCTGTGCAGAATAAAATGCGGGATCATTATTTAAACAAAGGTATTCTAAATTCAGTAAATACTTGGAATAACTTAAAGATAAAATTTATATTTAGAGAACCCTTGAATATTTTGTCTTTTAACATTAAAACCTTTTTATATTCACTAAGGATTTTGCGTTTAGCAAAAACCTTTTTTTCACGTATTTGCTCTCTTTAGACCAATAAACTCGTCTTAATGAATACTTGAGTTATGGTGTTGCTGATATCCCTAGGGTTCGTTTAGTTGACGTGGTAATTAAAAGGTTACATTAATTAGTTTTACCATGTTAATATCTATAATTCGATAACCATTACGTCTGTGAAGTTATGCTAGGTAATTATATTTTACATTATTTTATATTATACCTGTACCCTAATACTTACACTCCTCCGTGCCTCAGAAAGCACGTTAAGCCGTTGGTCCCGGCTGTCATTCATATATCTTTAACAGTCGTTACGGGAAGTCAGAAGCCCAAAAGTCTGACAACCAGTCTTACCAAGGGGTATCGTGTTTTCCAGTAACTGGGTTGTGGAGGTCAGATAGGCAATCGCTCCATGTAAAATACTGGTACTCAGCTGCATTCGGTTAGTCTGAAAGCCGACCACAACATTGTTGGAAAAAGGCTAGGCAGATTAATTGATACCTATGTCGTATATAATAATGGGTAATATAAAATAGACAAATCATACAAAAAAAAAATGCTTGTAGGTAAAGAAAGAAAAAAAGAAAAAGTATTTATTGAGACTCGCACAGGAAATCACACATTAAACTAAAAACACACTTGACATAAATAAAAAACACCCCTGTAGGACCCCTGTAGGTTGTAGGTACCCTTTATGTACCAACAATTTTTTTTTCCCGAAACGATCAATCGCAATTGTCAATTTGTACGTGATTGTTATACATTGATGCGCAATCGAAGCTATTGATAATATTACTACAATACAGAAAAATATTAGTTGGTAAGCGGTACCCACCAAAAATGTTTTTTTTCCCCTTAAACCATGTAACATCACTACTAGTCACCATTTGCCCAGTCTGCCCTATAAAACTTTAAGGGCTATTTGCGTCTAGGTTTCGAGTAGGGACAATGGCCGGCCTTGTCGACATCTGTGGCCTGACTGATATTGTTATTATCCACTGTTAGCCTCATGTCGACTCGACCTTTTTGTTTCAGTGACTTGTTCGAGAATCCTATCAGTTGTTTTGTCCTTAGATTTCTCGAACAATGTTTTTGTAGTCCAGAAGAGTTCCTTCTTTAAACCTATAAATGAGTACATTATAGTTATTAAGGCCTCTTCTTTGCATGGGGCTATAATAAGTCTATAACTTTCCCACTGCTGGGACACAGGCCGTGGCGTGATGGAATATGGCCCACTCTCAGAGAGGACTCTGAGAGTGGGCCATATTCCATCTCGTCCGCTCAGTGCCGGTTGGTAGATGTCACATGTCTTCGAATTTTTGTTTCTAGGACATGCCGGTTTCCTCACGATGTTTTCCTTCACCGTTTTGAGAGCAGTGGTGATGAAATAAGCTACACAAAGTTATGGGGCTATGCTTGATTGGATTTATGGCCGTTTTCAGTATCACTATTTTGAACGCTCGGTTCAGCGTTGAAAATTCGACAGCGCGCTTTTATTCAGGCATTAATTTAGGTGTCGTCTAGTATTGTTGAAAACGGTTAAGTGTACTAAAACTAGCTAGGCAACATACGGCCGGCTGGTAACAGCCCACATGACTTACCGAGTTGTAGGTCGCGAAGTCACACAGGCCTGCACTTAACTTTGTGCAATTTATGTCTTCATCACTGTTCTCAAAACGGTGAATGAAAACGCCGTCAGGCAACCGGCAAGTTCTAGAACGAAACTTCGTCGACATTGTGACATCCACCAACCGCCACTGAGTCAACGTGGTGGATTATGGCCCACTCCCTCTCTGTATCCTAGTAGTGGGAAAATTTATAGACTGATTATGCTAAAGCACACGGATAGACAGATAGAGAGGCGTTTCGTTGTATAATAGGATTTAATATAAGGAATTAGGATCTTGTGAAAGGGTTTATCCGGGTTAGTACGACCCACTAACCTACAGCTTATGTGCGGTTGACATTACATATTTAGGCTCATGAGGTGTCCAAACTTTGTCTCTAAGTTTGACAACGCATTGGCAAACCTCTTGGGTTATAGTAGGTAGATTAGTTTTACCTAGGTAGATATAGCTATGGTTCATTTTATGTTGTTTATGAATATAAATAATAAATAAATTGAGTTCAGAAAAAAATGTTACAATATTTAAACTAGTAACAGATTACATACGAGCCTTAAGTGCTAGATTTTTACAAATTCCCTGGAACACTAGGATTCCCTGTGTTACACTTGAAACATTTTAATGTATCTAACATGTATTTTATTCGTCTTATTATTTGCCCTCTGGCTATCTCATACCAATCTCATAATATGATTTATAATAAAAAAGTACCCAATATCAAAATACCGAAGATATTAGAAATTATGTTATTTCATCATTGCTTTGTAAGGAATGGGTTGCAAATATGTAAATCAATATACACTATACTAACTAACATTTTAGTTATTATTTTAGGTACATACCTAAACAGTACAAAACTATTTCTTAGGACTGTTTAACTAGATACAAAACTTGAGGATTTTTATATGGCACACATGTATAAAACGTACTTTTTTAAATCTAATTTGGTGTATGTAATAAAACGCAATGATTTCACTGCCTCACGTCCAGCAATAACTACAAAAACTTATATGTATTTCCTGTTCCACCCTCTAATTTGACTCAAATTAAGTAAGTAACTTACTTTCAACTTCTCAATAACTTTGTTTATCTTGTTCCAGGAACTCGCCTTACAAACGAAAGCGATCGTATCACTATCAGTCATCACCCTCGTTCTGTCAATAGTGTTGTGCCTCGCTCTCCTACCAGCGGCGCCTGAATGGGAGGCGTTAGCGTTGGCTGGTTCACTGCTCGTCACTATCAGTCTTGGCATTGGTACGCTTATGGCTACTCATCATGCACCGTTACCACTTTTCGCTCTTATTTTGGTAAGTGAACTTATAATAATAATTGTTTAGACAATCCTACAGCATATTTTACGTACAAAGTTAAACATTATAAAAGACAGTTTTGACATGCGGGCAGAATTGGATATTATTTCGTACCAAAATAATTTTATTTAAGCTGTTACAATGCATGGTAAAAATAAAGGTGTCCTAAATGATCAGATCCTGAACATATCTCCTTAAAACATTTAATAAAACGACCATATAACTCCATTCCAACAACAATAAAACTATTTTCAAACTAACATCAACCGTACCTGACTTCCTTCTGCAAAGCGCTCACCGTGGGGCCATGAAAGTTTATTATTTACACAACCTCCTTAGGCCCGGACTCCACTAAAGCGGAGACGACAGGAGATGTGAGGTAGCTCCCCCGTGTCGCCGGCTATACCCATCTCTGCTCCGGTCTAGCCAGTACGCATCTCTGCACAAGCTTTGGTGGATACAGCCTAACTGTTAAGCATTATCCTATTCTCCCCGCTTCGTATATCTCCGCCCATCTCCGCGTTGGTCGAGTCCGGGCCTTAAACAGAGCTCCCGGGCGTCTTTCTTAAATTTTTGATAGCATAACCTGTTGGTAGACTCGTTTAACTCGTTTGGCTTCAGCGGATCATTTATTTAGAGGCTGTTATGCTAGCTAGTTCGAATTTGGAAGGTCGCAGTAGTAGGCTATTGTTAGCGTGGCGATATTGTATGTAAGTGCTCATAAACATGAGCAGCACGTTGCCAACGGCAGAGACAACTCCAGTCGCCGACGAGTATTGACGGCTGCAGGTCCCGCGTGCCGCTCGTGTAATTGAGCAAGCACTCGACGTTGCAGTCGACGCGTCGGCGCCTGCCGTCGACGCGTCGACGACTGCCGCCGACGAGTGTCGATAATTGCAGTTGCCTCTGGCCGTTAGCTTAGCAACGTGCCTCTCGTGTACAAATCTTACAATAGTTGGCTACGCAAGGCGCGTGATCGAGTTTTATTAAAACTTGATACATAAGCAACAGTTGAATGTCCTCAGCAAGCAGCGGCAATTAGGTGTAATTGAAGTAACTGAAAATCTCTAAAGGGGTCGTTTTACTCATCATTATGAACAAGTTTTACTCTGGGATAAACCCTGAAATAGAAAAAAACATTTACGTTCGCCTAACTCGACAAAATTGTAATAAATAACATAATATAGAAACATCTTAAATTAAAATTCCTTGAAAATTGTGATGGCATTTTCAAGGAATTTTAATTTACCTGTAAAAGATCACCTGCGCAGAAAAGGATTTACCTTTTCAGCATATCTGAAATAAATTTGTCAGAAAATTGAATTATCTACATCATAATAAAAATTTATTGTTAGAGCCAACGAGAAGTCTAAAACCTCTTTTTATAGTTTTATTTTATTCTTATTTATTTGATATCTTTTTACTTCTTGAAATAGGGTGTCATCATCTCGTGTATGCACAAATTAAAATGATACTTTTATTTTGTTTTGTTTGCTTATGTCTACAAAACTTGGCCTGAAACCAGGCATAATATAATATTTCATTTTAAAGTAGCGGCCCCAATTGTCTAAGTGGAAAACTCCTGTTTGTTTACATGTTTGGCAAATAATTTGCGCACGCAGATTACCTACATACATGCCTACCTATCTATCTACATAACTATCTACCTACCTACCCCACCTATAACATACCTCCCTACTTACATACCTACCTACCTACACCTACCTAGCTGATACAAGAGCTATAAAACAGTTTGTATTGGAAAAAGAATAGTAGGGTTTTTACGGTTTTCCGGGGAATTTTCTCTTTGCCTTCCTCGAACTTAAAGGATTATAAAAAAAAATATTGTCTAAATTTGTCTAGCCGTTCTCGAGTTTTGCGCTTAGCAACACATTTCGCGATTCATTTTTATTTATAAAGATAGATAGATAGATTCACTGAAACATCACAGTCTAAACTCCTGGGTCTAGAAGCATTACATTTTTCATAACAGTTCCTTACTATAACGAATGCGACCTTTTTTGAACATTCATTGCCTGCACGCGTAGCATGACGCTTTCTATTTCTACGAAGAATAGATATAGCTCTTTCTATACAAACTGACATTTCGTTTCTCCATTTTTGACATCGCACCGTAGAAATCTTTCTACAATCTGTCATTTTGTCTTACGTTTCTAAAAATCTTTGTCTAGGTGTAGACTATTTCAGAAGAAAGTTTTCTATGCCAAACTGTCAAAATCACACTGACAACTGACTGTTGTCTAAGGTAGTAAAGACAGTTTGATTTTGTTATCGCCATGCTATATACAGTAGAAAACTTTTAACTCGACGGCCACAAAGTATATACGGTTATCTACAAAATCATGATTTTACAGAAGAACGTTTTGAATGAAAAATTGTGATAATTAATAGAAGAACAAAGCTATCTTCTATTTTACATCATTTAGTTAATAGGGCATTACCAAGGAAATGGTTAAGACCAATATTACTGTAATATTTTTTGTTCCAAAACACAGTACTTCGTCATTTTAAGAATAAATGTTGTGTGTGTGTGTTCAAACAGAAAAAAGTCCTATGACAAAACAAAGAATTCTGAGTCGAATTATGTCAGAGTGAATTTCGTAAAAAGTGCAGTTGACTCTTTCTACTTTGCTGCCGTCGTACTGTCTACACGGAACGTCATTTTTGTCTACTCTTCCGTCGACAAAACGTTGCTCATGCTACGCGTGCTGAAGGGGTTAAATAGGGGATTAAATTTTGTATGGAAGTTTTTCATTTTTGCCGGTGTGAAATCTCGTTGGGACCAAGGCTTGTTCAATACTAAATGTAGCCATGCATGTGTGCACCTAAAGCCTTTGAAGTAACGGTGATTTTTTTCCTGTAAAAGATAGAGCATTGCACATCAGTTAAGTAAGACTTTCAAGCCAATCTACTTTTATCTTAGGAAATTATTTACGGAAGGTGCCATGAGTCCCAGTGGCACCCGGAGGGGTCGGCTGCACATAGTAATATCTGGGTTGTACTTATACAGGAACATAAAATTCATAACCTACTATGAATTTTATGTAATGAATTTTACTTACCTAAAGCATATTATTGTAAAAGGGGTTTTTCTTCTTGAATATTCAACGTAAAGCGTAATAGAGGTTCACGAACAATGTAGGAGTTTCAAACACAAATAAATGAGTATCAATCCTCAATCAATATTCCTGATTGTATTTGACTTTTAAACCTACTTTATATCTATTTAGTTATATTGTCCATGAATCTCCTAGCAATGGTAATTTATTGTTTGTTTAAATCTATTGTATTTCCGATGATCATCACAAATTGTTCGAACAGTTCGTTTTCAACTGTATTTATGATTATTGAAAAATAACTTTATACGCCCCGGCTTATGGCGATGATAACCGACTATGATTTTATACTGAAGATAAAGCAGTGATCTTCACGAGTAATGTTAATGATTTGGAAAAAATAAATGCTAAATAAGAGCATTTTTTCAATAACTTAATATGTAATTAATTTGTAAAGTTATGTCGCGGATAAAAACTGAACAAAATCTATTAAGCGTGTTTTTCTAAAACCTTCACCATTTTAAAGATAATTTAATTAGTGATCTTTTTGCACACGTGTTTTATTAAAATACCTTTTGTTTTATGTATAATAAATAAATATTGCGTCTAATTTGGTACTGCGCTTCTAGATAGGCGAGTCCTATTACTGGCTGGACGTACGAGGCGTTGCGTGAGCTCAGTACAGAACACGCGACCACTTAAGGTCACTAGCATATATCTGCGTCTTAAGGCTCCGGCTGATAGGTGCGACGCGACGGCGCTACGTGACACACTGGTAGGAAAATTTCCGTGAAGTTTTCATAGAAATCGTTCCACGTCTGTTGCGCAGGTCTGCGGGAGCCTTTAAATTTAAGCAACCAGGTTAACCGAAATTGGGTACTCACATTTTAAGAAGGAAAAGCCTTTAACTCCTGAGGGAGTATCAACCTTAAGCACTGGTACACACGGCTACACATCAAGCTATACGTTTCCAGTTTACGCTGACCTCGCATTGACACTATTTATTTTTTTTAATTTATTTTTTATTGTACGGAAAACCTATACAATGCGAGATCAGCTTATACTGGAAATTATAGGTTGATGTGTAGCCGTGTATACAGAGACGAAACCCGCGCAGAACATGAGATGAAACTGCGCATGTTGATTTTTTTTATGATAAGTCACGCCACTATTAGCGCCAGCTTGAAAACCTCCATACAAGTTGGTTGACCGAATCGGCGCGGGTGAATATCGTACCGCATGTCGCGCAGGATTCATCTCTGTTTGGCCAAACTTCACTTAAAGCGGTCTTTTCACTGTCCTGCAAAGCTTTCCGTATTTCCATCTGACGTGTAATGCCGTATATAGACTGTGATTGCATCCAGCAACGCGTCATCACGAATAGCCTTCATCGTTTGTCTTTCAAAGACTTTGAGCTTTTTAGGGTTCCGTAGCCAAATGGCAAAAAACGGAACCCGTATAGATTCGACATGTCTGTCTGTCTGTCTGTCTGTCCGTCCGTATGTCACAGCCACTTTTTTCCGAAACTATAAGAACTATACTGTTGAAATTTGGTAAGTAGATGTATTCTGCGAACCGCATTAAGATTTTCACACAAAAATGAAAAAAAAAACAATAAATTTTGGGGGTTACTATACTTAGAACTGAAACTCAATTTTTTTTTTTTCATCAAACCCATACGTATCTATGGATAGGTCTTCAAAAATTATATCGAGGTTTCTAATGTCGTCATATTTTTTCTAAACTGTATAGTTTGCGCGAGAGACACTTCCAAAGTGGTAAAATATGTATCCCCCCCCTGTAACTTCTAAAATAAGAGAATGATAAAACTAAAAAAAATATATGATGTACATTATTATGTCAACTTCCACCGAAAATTGGTTTGAACGAGATCTAGTAAGTAATTTTTTTTAATACGTCATATTTGCTCAATATTGTACGGTGGTACGGAACCCTTCGTGTACGAGTCCAACTCGCACTTGGCCGGTTTTTAATACTGTGTGATGGATTGCCCGGCTGTATAGTGACTAGGAGACTTTAGTCTTTTTGCCAAAATATGTCAGCTGCAGCGTTCGCAACCCAGGGAGAGTGTTCCCGTGTAATCCCTGCAAGCGGTACTTTTTGTGGCATTTTCGTTTTTAACACGACTTTGGTGTGTTGGGATCTGTGAGTAAATGTTGTCAATTAACTTGGTTTGTAGTGTTAAGCTAGGATTGTTAGCATTATTTTTGGTGGTGATGGCGATGTAAGCGGAATTATTGTGCCTTGACACTGGGCTCTTGCCTCGTATCATCTTGTAAACCCGGCATAGAAGCCGCGTAGGCCCTGCGTAGCAGCCGCGTAGACCCTGTATAGGCGCTGCGTAAACGTTATTTATTAGTTTCGAATATTAACAAGATTCCAACGACAGATTGTTGCTAAAAGAAAATTATTCATAATAATGATTAACAATTTCAAACCGAAAACAAATAAAATTGTTACACGAATTTGTTTGGAGGACACATAGTTTGAAGTCAAAAATTGAAATTAGGAGGAATGCAAAGTTATGTTTTTTTCCCATAGTTATTTTTAGGAGTTGGTAACCTATTGTTACATTGATAGAGTAAGTACCTACCTATGTATAGTCGATTTCGTTATTTTTAGGCTGTATGTCACTTGCACGTCATAAAACAACAATGTATCTTTGTTTATGTAATAGTTAGATAGTTTAAACTTTATTGAAGTTTCAGTTTAATGGGAATTATTGTCAAAAGAAAGAAAGAAAGAAAGAAAAAGTATTTATTGAGACACGCACAGGAAATCACAACTTAAACTAAAAACACACTAAACATAAATAAAAAAGAAAAAACAATAAAAAAAACAAAGTAAAATTAAAAATTAAAGCAGTCCTGTACGAGGCCAAAAGGCTCCTGTCTCGGCATAATGCAGCGACGCTGGTATTCTGATAGGGCCCGAAAGTGAAAGTGATAAAATATAATTTATTTTTGTTAGTTGTCAGTAGGTGCGATTGAAACCACAGTTAGTTGGCGGCGGCGATCTCTCGCGTCCGGCCCTGGTTCAGGCCATGGTTTGGAGCGAGAGTGCATGGGAGGCCGTCACCTCCTTCTGCGAAGCAGTTATTTTCGCGAAGGAGGAGGCGGAGCGCGCGAGGGAGGTGCAAGCTGCACGCCCCCGCGGCCCTAGTTGCCGCAGGAGACGCCCCGGGCGTCGGGAGTCGAGAGCCGACTTCCGGCCACCGTAGGCGCGGGCTTGCGGACAATGGGCAGCTCGCCGTCCGATAAGGACCAGGCCCGTGTCGACGGCGCGTTGTGTTCCACGCGCGCCTCAAAGAGATGTCAGCACCAACCCACGGGGTCGAAAGACCAATGCCTGCTGGGGTTATAGGTTTGTCCGAAAGGGATATACACAGGCAATGGAAGGAACACGGGTGGGTTTTAGTCAGTAAAAGTCTGACACACCTTCTCGCTCTGCCCAGAGCGGGAGAAGTCATTTAATGATTTCCCATCACGAAAAAAAAAAAAAAAGGCAATAGTTGTTACTAAAGAAATAATTTTATTCCTATTCATATTAATATATAAAAAAAAACCATAAACCACAGCATAATCTGACCTTTATACAATACACAACCTGAGTCTTCTCTCAACTTAGGAACATGGCCGAAAATTACCGGAATATTATCCTAGTCTAGCCTAAAACAATATCCTTACTAAGTATTTTGCTTAGGGTGGCAAGTCCATTCATCTTTACCGAGGTTTACCTTGGTTTTTGCCTATCCCCTTTCGTGACCAAGTATAATTAATTACAAGTTCCCATTTAGATTGTACAGTGATCGATAAGACTTGAAGACAAGTTCTGTCACCAGCTTTAGTGTAAAGGTGCATCCAAACATTGAGCGGTAAACGTGCGCGGCTTCCGCGTTTTGATTGGACGACTGCCGGGCGAACATTCACCGGTCTAACATGAGCGCGGCAGAAATGTGTCCTGCAATCGTGTTGCTGCCGCGCTCTTGCCGCATAATGGACACACCTTTATTTATTAATCGAGCAGTTTTTAATTTATTATAACGCCGCTTCCTATATAAAAGCGATTTTCGCGCGGCACGATCGTTCCAACTTTTTGTTCGGTGAACGCGTGGTCGCGCCGATAGAACAAAAAGTGATATATGTTCGCGACCGATCGCATATTCGCGCGACGATCGCTTTTAAATGGGACGCGGCCTTAAGGTGTGTTCAAACAAGAGCGCGGCAGCAACACGCGGCGTTTGCAGGACACATTTCTGCCGCGCTCTAGTTTCGACTAAACCGACGAATATTTGCGCGGCAGTACTGCGCGGAACATCCGAGACACGCCGCGCACTTCAGTTGGCAATATCAATCTGCCTAGCCTTTACTACGTCCAGACACAATTAGTGACGAATGTTTCCTAGAAATGTTTGTGCTCGGCAGGTAGACAGAAGCGTTCGCGCGCGGTACACAGCGCGGCAGGCCGCGCGCGACAACTGCGCACGATTGCCGCTCAATATTTGGATATACCTTATTAGGAGTTTCTTGAATGTGTTTAGGTCTACTTGCACTACAAATCACTAAACGCGTGAAAATATTATTCTGTTTCTGCCATCTTCAATTGGTTGACAAAAACGATAGAACGTGGATAGAACGATGTTTTAACATGTTTAGCACTGAACACATTTAACAAATTGTGATGCAAGCGTGCCTTAATAAATTAAAATGATCTTAGCTGTCATATTTGGATTTCAGAAGCCATAATCCTCTTTTCAATGTAGGTACTTAAAACTAATTTTTTAGAGTTTCTTCCTCAACCAGCGCACTTTCATTAACAATCCGATAGTTTTGAAGGATATTGCTAATCCATTGCTTCCTAGGTTTGAAAAATTCTTCTGCTCATCAACCTTAATAACGCAATTAAAGCTATGTAGGTGTTTAGAAGTTTCTTCCTCGACCAGAACTCCAATGAATTCATGAGGGGCAGTTCGCTTCGATCTCGTGTGAGATAATTATTTAAGGGATCAGTCAAAGGCGAGCCAAAATTACCTACAAAATACGCGGCCGTTATTATGCCCGAGTTTTGGAAAAAGTTTGCCTTTATAGACCGTTGACTCTGTCATTATTTCCTGTGTCTCTTTTTAAAAGTCGAGGTGTTAATTTTAAGGCGCCGGTACTGTTTCAAAAGAAAATTGAGCCAAAATCCAAAAATTCAAGTCACAAAGCAAGGCACACAAGGCAAAAAAAAATGGTTCATGACGTAGGAATAAAAAAGGCAAAAGGATTGGTAAAATACCCAATCAATCTGCCTAGCCTTTTCCCAACTATGTTGGGGTCGGCTTTCAGTCTAACTGGATACAGCTGAATACCAGTATTTTACATGGAGTACTGCCTATCTGACCTCCACAACCCAGTTATTGGGTAACGCGATACCCCTTGGTAAGATTGGGTGTCAGACTTTCGACCTTCTGACTACCCGTAACGAATGTCATAGATCCACGAATGAGAGCCGGGACTAACGGCTTAAGAGCATTTATCCTAAAAGTTGGCAACATCGCAAATATCCGTCATAAATTTACCCGTTTTGATTAATTTGGCAATATTACTGTATAAAAATAAGAAATTTGGCTAACTAGCGAACTAGAATATTAATATTGAATTGCAATTATAACATTGAATTTGATGTTGTACCCTTTTTAGGTGTATTAAAGGCATTCGGAAAGTTTCCAAATACTTTTTTTATATCTTAAACTAAATATTCGGTGTTACAATATTAATTATTGTATTTCATAAGCTATATTCCAATATTGTCATATTAGTCAAAACAGCTACCTAAATATTTGACATCTATTTGCGACGTTGCCCACTTTCAAAATAAACGCTCTGTAAGGGAAGCACAGTAGTGCGAGTTTAAATCATAAAATCATTGTCAACATAGCATGTAAGATAAAAGTATTGATTACAGACATGATTCTTGTTAAAAGGGTAGTGTAACTGAAATTATGACTATTCCATGTAAAAAAGCCTTATATATCCTTATATACTCACTAAAAAGCTCTGTAATATTTTATCCTTACATAGTACTATATTTTAAAGTAGACTATAACGCTAGATAGATCATTTCCCACCTGTATACCTATTTCACATAAGGAAATCGAGTCACTATGTCGAGAATTAAGTAAATTCCTTTGTTCACTAACGTAAACAATGTTATGTGCAACTTCTACTGCGCAGTTGAGTCCCCTTCATACGTTTCAGTTCCCCCGGAACGCCCAAATATGTTAGTACCCCGCATTCCCCGCGAACGTGGAATCCCCTCAAATACAAACACACTGACGTAAGTAGGCGATGAAAAAGTTGTGTAAGTAGAGACACACACACTGTGTGATAGTGTGTGTCACTACTATAAATAAAACCCACTTGTGTATTCGTGAGTTCAGTCGTCTCTCAACCTTTTATAAAGTAATACGTGTTCAGTTATTAGTACCTCTGAACACCATCGCGTTCTAGCTTAGTCAGATCTAAAGTCTGTTCTATAAATATTAGTCTCTTAGTGTTTAAGGCGTAATTAATTTATTCTTCTATTTCTGTATATTGTGTGTGTATGTGTGTGTAAAAGAATAGAGGAATATATAAGTTTTGTGCTCATCCCTGTGGTTTTCCTTTTAAACTCCCACCTGAAATAACCCAGCAACATCATTGACCGCCCCACATAAGTCAACATTTTAGTCCTTCGAAAGCCGATCTGGTTAGCATTTCGGTTTTTAAGGCTGCCGCATCAGGGTGGTCAACATTTTGGTCCTTCGAGAGCCGGATCAGGTTAACAAGTAACCATGAGTCAGAGGAGCACCATTATTACACGCAGCAAACTAAGAAGATTGGCTGAAGAAATGAGTGTGCGTCGCAGTGAGTTAGTATCGGACTCCGGGTTGCAGTCTGAAAAGGCACCGGGTTCGCCGTCTGTCGCACCGACTGTGGCATCAACGTCTGCCCTCAACATCCCACTGACGGGTGGCCGAGTAATCGACTACAGTGAAAGAAGTACGTCAGAGGGACCCCAGGGAGGTCAGATATTATTACAAGGTCGCCATACGTCGCCGCGAAACAGAGCCTCGTCCAATACTAGCCACAAGAGCGTCGAATACATAAAAAAGCGAATAGAATATGAAGCTGAACGCGAATTAGTACAACTCAAGGAAAACCTCCTCAAGAAAAGAATGGAGGCCGACATTGCAGAGATAGAAGCGGCTGCCGAGAGCGACGACTCAAAGTCAGACAAGGGTACAGCACAACGCGTGGAACAGTGGATAGACACGACGCCCCAAGTAACTCAAGTTGATACAGTGCTGTGTACCCCGCCTATGACACGCGCGCCTGTGGATATGGCCGCGCGTCACCAACCAGAAGTCACACAGGGACTAAACGTAAGTAGTCTCAATCGTGACTCTAATATATACTGTGTACCGATCATGCCTAATAACAATAATGTGTCGCATGTAAGAGCGTCTACGTCAGTACCGTTACCTAACCTAACGGTACCTACGACGCAGATGTATACGCCAGTCTGTACCGAAAGTATAAGGTTCAGTCTGCCTCGTAGCTATCCCGTCTTTACCACCCCGGCCGCCAATGTACCTCGAGTATCGATTCTCGAGTCGGATACAAGGCAGCAGACATACCACGGAGTGGATGAAAAAGAAAGACGGCGAGAGGCATCAGGCGACAGGGACAGGAAAATTGATAGACTGGCGGAGGCAATCACTAGTATGGCACGACCGCGACCGGTACCCAGACAGGCATACGAATTGCCACACTTTAGCGGAGACCCAGCCGAATGGATTTCTTATAGAAATATGTATTGGGATACATCAGAATTGTATAATTTTAGAACACACGAAAATCTAGCACGGCTTAAGACATCATTGCATGGAGAGGCAAAGACCTCAGTAGAGGATTTGTTACGCTCAGGTACGGATCCCTCCGATATCATGCGTGCGCTTGAAGAAGAGTTTGGGCATCCAACCCTAATTTTACAATGCGCAATAAAGAAAGTTAGGGACCTACCTAAAGTAACAGAGAGCGGCCGCGAGCTAAGAAAGATTTCTTCAACAGTAAGGAATTGTGTGTCTCTACTTAAAAACATTCGCGCTGACGGTTATATAAATAATCCGCAACTAGTAAGCGAACTTTTAAATAAACTTACACCGATACAACGCGCGCAGTACGGTGACTTTGCTATGGGAATAGATAACTCACAGGGGGTGGATTTAAGAATCTCACCTAACTTAGAAATATTATCACACTTCTTAATTCAATTAACGCGCTCGACGTCGTATTACGTACAACCAAGTATGATAGAGTCTAGTCCATTCAAATCCCCTGTGAAGAAGCAAGTCATCAGTCAAACACGACAAATGAATACCGCGCGTTCCTTTATCAATAGGCCACCGCCAGCACAAAGGATAAACACACAAAGTGATGAACATACCGTACCTAAAGAATGCGTTATCTGCCGGCAGGAACATAAAATAGAAGAATGCGAAAGTTTTAAAAAACTTAGTATACAACAGCGTTGGGACACAATTAAAGAAAAAAATACGTGTTTTAAATGTTTAGTTAGTAAACATCCCAAAAGATTCTGCCGCGCAAATAAGTGTGAGAAATGCGGTTACGCGCACCACCTGTTATTACACGCCGATAAACAAAAGAAAGAATACAAAGCGTGTGAAACAGATAAGATTGAAAGCGTAACAAACATTGGTGAATGGCGGGCTACAGCATTGTTAAAAATAATCCCTGTAACAATCAGTGATAATAACGGTGACAATAAACAAAGCTATGCATTATTAGACGACGGCGCGACCGTATCTTTAATAGACAGTGAAATCGCTACCAACTTAGCGGGTCCTCGTATACCCCTAACGTTGAAGACCGCAGGTGGCCACGGGGTCACGGACTTAACGTCGCGAGCGGTTCAAGTTCAAATAAAAGGTCCAAACGGGCAGTGCCATAACATTAAGTGTCGTACTATGGTGAACATGAACATGCCGACACAAACAGTGTCCGCCTCGATGCTTCGCGACAACGCTCACCTCCGCGACTTGGGTTGCGCGGAGATGAGGGGTGCCAAGCCGCTGCTGCTGCTCGGGCAGGACAACTGGCTGGGAGCTACTCGTCGGACAGGACATCCGCCACGGGAAATCCGGTAAGCCAGTTGCCTCACTTACTAAATTAGGATGGGTCATACATGGACCGTTTGACATTAAAAGCAATATTGAAACAGTAAATTGCACGACAGTCTCCCTTCCTGATTTGCATAACCTAGTAAAGTCTCAGTTTGAGCTAGAGGCTATAGGCATTTCACAGAACGCTCGTAAACATAAACACATTGAAAGAGCGTTAGACGTATTAGATAACACTAGTCACCGTGTGCCCGACGGATCACAACGGGAAGTCGGGTTATTGTGGAAACATGATAAGATACATTTACCTAACAACTATATGGATGATTATCTAGATAGTACCTGTTCCGATGATGAAGCTAACAAACTGATAGAGGAGGTTACTAGAATACACGCCTCTGGTGGACTCATTATACGGGGGTGGGTAACCAACTCACCAGAACTGAGGGACAAGCTTAAAACAGACATGCCTGAAAAGGTAGCTCTCGAGAAAGGCATAGGCACAGTGGAGAGAACACTAGGCCTAATATGGGCACCTAGAGAAGATAACTTAGGTTTTGATCTGTCGTTTAAGCGACTTCCAGAACATATTATAAATGGAAGTCTAGTGCCCACTAAGAGACAATTTCTAAGTATGATTATGTCCATTTATGACCCACTGGGTTTCCTGTATCCATGCGTAATTCAATCACGCATATTAATGCAGAAAATTTGGAAACCAGGAATCCAGTGGGACGAGCCATTACAAGATAAAGACGACGAGGTAATTTCTCTTCCCCGGTTAGAGTTGCAAACAGCTTTATTAGCCTGTCGATTAGCAGACACGACAGAGAAAGCGTTAGGGCTAATGATATCCAAAAAGTTTTATTGGACTGATAGCAAAACAGTCCTCAAATGGATAAATTCTGAGGCACATGAATTTCAAAGGTTTATTTCACATAGATTAGCTGAGATAGACAAATTATCAGACCGAGGCAACTGGCGCTGGGTACCCTCGGAGGACAACCCTGCTGACACGGCGACCAGATTGTCTTGGCCCGATAACCACGCAGCGTGGCTGTCGGGCCCCTCTTTTCTTCGTGATCCACAGGAGCAGTGGCCAGCAAGTCACGAGACTGATGTTGCGGAGAAGGACCTCGAGCGCATCCAGCGGGTACACGCAACCGCATCGCCGGTGGCGCCACTCCTGCAGTACGAGCGCTACTCTTCGTGGGGGCGTATACAGCGCGTCATGGCACGCGTCCTCATTTTTGTGGGCCAATGTCGGAAGCGGAGGACAACAGCCGAGCTACAGCGGCTCGACTTAGAAGAAGCTCACAATCATCTAATAAAGTTGTGTCAAGAAGATAGCTACAGCAGCGAGCGGACCGCCATTCTTAAAGGGCTGCCTGTGCCTAACAATAGCAGCATCAAGGCCCTAGATCCCATGGTCACTGACGATGGGTTTCTTCGGGTGAGAGGACGTCTAAGTGCTTGCGAGGTGCTCACATTCGGTGAAAAGCACCCAATTATCTTGGAGGGACGTCACCCTCTGACAAGAAAGCTGATCGCGCATTACCATGCGGTCGCTTTACACGCCAATCACGAGACCGTCGTGAACAATCTACGAGAGAAGTATTGGATCACAAAGGTGAGAACCTCCGTAAAATGGGTGTCGCCGGTTGCCAGCTCTGTCGCATCTGCAGAGCTAGGCCCGCCCCACCAAAAATGGGCGACCTACCACTCGCCAGGGTGGAGACTTCGAGAAGAGCCTTCACTAGAGTGGGCGTCGACTACTTCGGCCCGATGGATGTGACCATTGGGCGGCGTCGCGAGAAGAGGTGGGGTGCTTTATTCACCTGCCTCACCACGTGCGCCGTGCACCTAGAGTTGGCCGCCTCCTTGAGCGCCGACTCCGCCATATTAGCCTTGCGGCGCCTCATTGCGCGCCGTGGGCAACCAGCCCACCTGTACTCAGATCAAGGTACAAACTTCATCGGTGCCAACTCCGAGCTACGAGCGGCCCTGAAAGACCTTGATCAAGGTCAGATCAAGAACGAGGCCACCAACCGAGGTATCGAGTGGCACTTCAATCCCCCGGCAGCCCCACATATGGGTGGCTGCTGGTAGCGCTTGGTGAGATCTGTCAAGAACGCACTTCGAAGCACGCTCAAGGAGCGTGCCCCCCGTGAGGAGGTCCTCTACACCCTTCTCACCGAAGCCGAGCTAATCATAAATAGCCGGCCGTTAAGCTACGTCTACGATGACCACAACCAGCCTGTGGTTTTAACCCCGAATCATATACTCTTGGGCACTGCGTCCGGTAGTACGCCATTCGCATCGAGTGACACCGAGGACATCGATTCCCGACGACAATGGCGGCGCGTGAATGCGCTCGCTGACATGTTCTGGCGACGCTGGCTGCGGGAATATCTCCCAACGTTACAACGTCGTGAAAAGTGGACAAACAATGTACCAAATGTATGTGTTGGTGATGTAGTGATAATAGCGGACAATAATAAAGAACGAAGTGCGTGGACAAAAGGTCTAATTAAATCTGTATACCACGGTAATGATGGAATCATCCGTGTAGTTGATGTAAAAACCATAAATGGGGTCCTGCGTCGACCCGTAGCGAAGATTATTGTGCTTCCCACAGACCAGGATGTAATGCGGCTGAACCCTGTTACAGGGGGTGGAATGTAAGGGAAGCACAGTAGTGCGAGTTTAAATCATAAAATCATTGTCAACATAGCATGTAAGATAAAAGTATTGATTACAGACATGATTCTTGTTAAAAGGGTAGTGTAACTGAAATTATGACTATTTCATGTAAAAAAGCCTTATATATCCTTATATACTCACTAAAAAGCTCTGTAATATTTTATCCTTACATAGTACTATATTTTAAAGTAGACTATAACGCTAGATAGATCATTTCCCACCTGTATACCTATTTCACATAAGGAAATCGAGTCACTATGTCGAGAATTAAGTAAATTCCTTTGTTCACTAACGTAAACAATGTTATGTGCAACTTCTACTGCGCAGTTGAGTCCCCTTCATACGTTTCAGTTCCCCCGGAACGCCCAAATATGTTAGTACCCCGCATTCCCCGCGAACGTGGAATCCCCTCAAATACAAACACACTGACGTAAGTAGGCGATGAAAAAGTTGTGTAAGTAGAGACACACACACTGTGTGATAGTGTGTGTCACTACTATAAATAAAACCCACTTGTGTATTCGTGAGTTCAGTCGTCTCTCAACCTTTTATAAAGTAATACGTGTTCAGTTATTAGTACCTCTGAACACCATCGCGTTCTAGCTTAGTCAGATCTAAAGTCTGTTCTATAAATATTAGTCTCTTAGTGTTTAAGGCGTAATTAATTTATTCTTCTATTTCTGTATATTGTGTGTGTATGTGTGTGTAAAAGAATAGAGGAATATATAAGTTTTGTGCTCATCCCTGTGGTTTTCCTTTTAAACTCCCACCTGAAATAACCCAGCAACATCATTGACCGCCCCACATAAGTCAACATTTTAGTCCTTCGAAAGCCGATCTGGTTAGCATTTCGGTTTTTAAGGCTGCCGCATCAGGGTGGTCAACACGCTCTTAATGTGCTTTTCAAGCACGGAGGGGTCGCGGTATGTTAAGATGGTCACCTATCCACGGACTGACCGCGGTAAGCGTAGCTTAACCTGATTGAACCACCCGTGCGGTTGTTATTACTTAGCCCCCTTCTCGTGCTATAATCCAGAATATATACGTATAATCTGGCAAGTGTTTGCAGAACATATTTCCTCTGGCAATAATGTCAACCAATAAAACAAGGTAAAATATGTCGCAGCATAACAAAAGGAAAAATCCTTCGTAACCGCATTACCTTGCTTAGCGTCCAAAATTACGTAACATTTGCTCCACATCTGTCCAAGTTTTACCTCCGCATAGTCACTGACTGTGCATAATTGTGCAAAATTAACATATTTCAACACTCTCGCTTGTCCAGCTTTCATAAAATCTGGAGGTGAAACTTTGTGGATTTTCACATCCAAGTCCCGGTACAAATTGTTAGTCTTTTGAGCAGTTTAGGGTTGAAATTCAGGATTGTTATTATAATTTTTGGGTTGTTGGGTAAATATTTTTAGCTAGATTCTCAAATACGGTCAAACTTCGCTTAACATAGGGATCCTTTTATTGGTGGGTACAATAATTAGATGACGATGCTCGAGCTAAGGTCATCAACATGTGTATTTACTGTTTAGACTGTAATATTCGTTCAAATGACCTCGTAAGCGTCCGCTACTGAACTATAGGCCTTTTTTAAATTTATTTTTTATTGAGAAATTAGCAAATATTTTCTCGAAATGATCAAATAACTTCTCCCGCTCTGGCCGGAGTGGGAGGGCGTGTCAGACTCTTACTCTTACCAACCCATGTTTCTTCAGTTTCCTGTACGTTGCCAGGGGCTACGGTATCCCTTTCGGACTTTCCCGCGACCCTGGCAGTTGAACTATAGGCCTTACGTACATACTGTTAAGTACAGTCGTGAGAAAATAAAATACATACAACACAACACCATGCTTGATGAATCGAATGGTGGTGGTGCTCTGGATAATGACAACTTACCGCGTAATAAAAAATAAAATAAAAAAACGTCTACAGTGAAGTTCTTGGCCTGCATCTCATCTGATGGTAAGTGATGATCAGGCCGAAGGTGGAAGCTAACTTTACCCGGAATCCTTAACCACAGAGGAACTAGCTCTCTTACCTCTAACTGCGGAAACAACAATGCTGTTAACATTGTAGTGTTTTGAGACTTACATAAGATGGTGGTAGCTAGCCAGGCGGTCTTCGAACAAGCTACCACCAACCAAACCGAGCAGAAAATTTTGCCCCCCCTAGGAATTGACCTCTGGGACCTTTGGGTCTGCGGCAGGTGGTCTAATCACTAGACCACAGATTCGGTTATGTTTCATACATTATTATTTAATGGTGACCACACCAACTTGACTTGATAAACTAACCTTAAGTTTTCATTTGTAAGAATGTAAGCCTATCATTATTCAAAAGTCAACATTCCATTACAAATATTTTTGAACAGAAATCCAGTCAAAGGTATGCATGGACACCACAAACTCCACTATCCAGTTAACCCATTAAAACTTTATAAACCACAACACGAATACGAAAAAATACATCCATGACATTTGAAATAAAAAGGCTTGGCGCAGACCGGCCGACTCATCCACCATTCGAGTGGTTGCCGGGTCGCCCGCCACAATCACTTGCGATGCAATTTATCTAACAACGGCTTTAAGGGAAAAAGAACGCATCGTGCTAAATTCAATTTGCCAAGCAGGTCGAGTAGGCTTAGTTCACACTGAGCAATTTGTGGTGACAAAATTAATTGAACTGCCGTTCTGTTTGATTTTTAATACAACAATATGCTCTGGTATCTCAATATATGTACTCCTGCATATCAGCTAGTTTATGAGGTCTTTCAAGACATACGGTAGAATCATGAGTCACCTGTAGCTTTCAAAATCACCACATAGATGTATCTGTAAGCCTCCAAGCAAGCGCTAATGCCGAGCATGATGTCCTGGCTTTGATTCCCGGGTCGGGCTAAGTTATATTGGGTTTTTTTATCTGAAGTTTCTCAGTAGCAGCCCGGAATCTGGATTTGTGCCCGGTTGATGGCAATAGGCTCGCCCCTTGTTACATGGGACCTAAACATAGCTGGCGAAATTTGGGTGTACTATGGGTACACCTCTGCCCAACCCTTCGGGGAAACAATGTGTGATGTTATGTTATGTTTTGTGTGTTTTCTCATAATAATTATTTACATGAAATGAACTTCAAACTTCGAGTTGAAGGTCAAAGTCAAATAAACTGTAGGATATGAATTTCAGGACGGATTTCGAATTTCAATTGTGGCAATAAGTCCCCTCTTTGAGGAGTGGCTAGAGAGGCGTCACGGCGTCCTTACCCTCCGCCTGACGCAGGTCCTCACCGGACACGGTTGTTTCGGGAGGTTCCTGTTCCGCGTAAGGCGGGAGGAAACGCCCGGGGGTCACCACTGTGTGAATCTCCCGGAGGACACGGTGCAGCATACGGTGGAGGTCTGCCGGGCTTGGGCGGAGCACCGCCGTGTCCTCACGGAGGCGATCGGCGGCGACGATCTCTCGCGTCCGGCCCTGGTTCAGGCCATGGTTCGGAGCGAGAGTGCATGCTCGGCAGCGCGGAGCGCGCGAGGGAGATGCAAGATGCGCGCCCTCGCGTCCCTAGTCGCCGCAGGAGACGCCCCGGGCGTCGGGTGTCGCGAGCCGACTTCTTGCCACCGTAGGCGCGGGCTTGCGGACGGTGAGCAATGGGTAGCTCACCGTCCGATTAGGACCAGGCCCGGGTCGACGGCGCGTTGAGTTCCACGCGCGCCTCAGAGAGATGCCAGCACCAACTGACGGGGTCCGTAAGGGCCAAAGCCTGCCAGGGTTGCGAGTTTGTCCGAAAGAGATATCGCGGCCCCGTCACACAGGCAACGGAAGGAACACGGGTGGGTTTTAGTCAGTAAAAGTCTGACACGCCCTCTCGCTCCGGCCAGAGCGGGAGAAGTTATTTGATAATTTCCCAACCAAAAAAAAAAAAGGACTGAACAGATTAGACGTACCACCTATTTATATGCTTAGCTCTTACAAATGACATTGTACTGTTATTTTCAATCTGTTAGTATCTATGTATATTTACCTTTTAAAGGACATCGACATGCAAACTTTCAGTACATGATTGTAGACCCACCAGCGCGCGTATCAATATTTCAAGTATTCGACGGTTTAAACCGAACCATGTCCTCGCTGGGAAATCTGGAATCATGTGCTGAATTATTCATTGGTACAGTTTGCGCATCGTGTGGGTGGTGCGGGAAATACACGGTGTAAGGGACATCCCCTATACCGTGTATTTCCCAAACTGCCAATGTTTACACCACAATCAATATGGCCGCCATGATTTAACCCCAGTCGTATCACCGATGCAATCTTAGCATGGATAGGCTACGGAATTCAATTTCCTGTGTGGCCCACCACACGTGTTGCTCCATAAGCCATCATGATATGGAACTTGGTCATACATCATGTTTATGCGGAGAATGTGCTAAACAAATGGGATTTTTGTTTCAATTGGAAACATTCGTGAATGGCTGTTATTTGTGTTGCTTGATTACAGGTTGTGATAATAAACTTCATTTTGTGTTGTTAGGGCTGATTGGAATTCAGCACCAGTAGTTAACTATTCAATTTTATATAAAATGTGTGCTAATATAACTAGGTACCTACAATCTTTTATTTTGTTATTTTGTGTCCTCTGATGCAGCAGTCGTATTAACATGTCCTGATCTAGGTGAAATAGTTACCGGTATTACCTAATCTATACTAATATTATGAAAAGATAAAATTTGTTTGTAAGTTTGTATGTATCACCGAAAATACCAGAAAGATTTAAAAAAAAAATTTTTTTTGGACAACAGCTCTTGAGGAAGGTTTATAGGCTCACGGACGAAGTCGCGGGCGGAAGCTACTTAAAAAATAAAACTGCACAGATAGAATCCAACCACATATATATGTTCTCAATTCTTTCGTATTGATTTTTCTGAACTACAGAAAATACAGTTGTACAGTAAGAAACGCCAGGGCAGCCTAAAACGGGCGAGGTCAACAAATCCTTCTCATTCTCATCAGACCAGACAAAAGTAGGAGCATCCTTACGAGTGCTGGTTGGAGCATTTAACGGTTTAAATTTATGCTCCGTTAAATTCCAACCAGAGTCATCGATTTATTAAAAATGTTAGATTTTTGAAATAGAACTAACATCTAAGTATATAAAATCATTTAAATACCTAGTATCACAGATCACACTAATGGAAACCGATTGATACAAGCTATTGAATAACAAATAGATTGATAAAACCTTATATTATTACGTTGTTTAACTATGTGCATAAGTAATTTATATCTAGGAACTATTTATACTCGATATCATTGTCACGCATGAGTGCTAATTATTATTGCTCCTAAGTACTTACGTAGACGCCCGACAATCAGCGACATATCTAGTAACTACCTATTATTGACCGGTCAATATACAATTCAATGACGTAAAGACGTTTTTCAAATTCAGATTACGTACTTTTCTATGGTCATCTAATCTAATCCATAGCTGGACATCATCATAATAACAATAAGCCTATAATGTTTCCACTGGCTGGGATACAGGCATCTTCTCTGTGTGAGGACACTGCGCCGTGAATTCACCACGCGGGCCCAGTGCTGGTTGGTGGATGTCAAATGTCTTCGAAATTTTGGTTCTAGGACATGCTGGTTTCCTTACGATGTTTTCCTTCACCGTTTTGATAGCAGTGGTGATGAAATAATTAACACAAAGTAATGTGTCTGGCTGGGTTTGAATCTACGACCTACAACTAATTATACTACTTGGATTGCGCACCGTGACAGTTGTTTTTTGCAGACTCACAGAGTAAAAAATATGAACTGACATTAACAAATCATCGAACGCAACAGTTTACAGTATACCTATCGATCTATGGTTCCTGGCGCACCTAATAACAGAGAAAAACAACATTCGACCTTAACCCTTTCCAAATAAATAAAACATTCCACAAACTTACTTTAGATTTCAGTCCAATTCCTCCTGTTTTTATTGTCGCTGGCCACAGAGTAAATACAAACACAAAACGGACAAATAAACAAAAGTCGTAGCTGCCTTTTTAAGTGTCGCATGAAACTAAATAATAGTGGACAATAAAGATAATATTCTGGCCACAATGTGCCAAGTTGAAATTAATTTTCTGGCCAAAGTTCAGTAACTCTGCTGTGGACACACGCGTTTGGAATGAATCAAAACTTTCTTATATTTTTCGTGATATTGTCTTTGTTTTCTTTATGCGGTGAAGTTCTGAGATTAAAGGATCTGCTGTGTTTGTTGTTTGGGTAAAATACTTATGTTGATTTCGTCAAAGATTACAAAAATGATTGTATAAAAGTTTTTACAAATGACAATACTTTTTAAGTGGAGAAGACAGTCAGACACTACCAAATTCAGCTGAAAAATCTTTGCTTGTTTGTTTACTACAATAGTCAAAAATAATAATCATTTTAGTTATTCAATAATAATAGCAAATTCTGTACCTATTAACCGTCATAAAACCGGTCTACGTAAAACTCAGCCCTTTAAATTTTATTTTGCCAAACATTTTGGACTTGTCTTGCTTGTATGAATAATCTTTCCAGAAATTAATAATTTAATGTTCACTCCCTTTATTTTTCAGATGGTGCACACAATGATGCCAATAGCCCGACCTATAGCTCTGGCCATGTCCGCTGTACTGACGCTGGCGTACGTCGGCCTGGCTTTGGGAGTCCGACCCGCCGGTGAAGAGACACAGTTCCATCAGCAGGTATGTAAAGTCACAGGCACAGTATGTTTTTTACCAAAGCCCAAGAGCCTCATACATCAGCCAATAAAAACGCAATCGATCAACTGCCTGAACCTCAAGAACTTGCATTCAAGTACAAGGCAAAGAAAGGTGTGATTCATTGCAATAACTTCCAGTGCTATTACTGACGTCATACAGTGGTATCGCAATCACCTTATAAGGTATTGCTGTATGGTCAGGTCATACAGTTACATGAGCTTTAAAGTACCTGTTCCACTACCGACGAGGAAGCGACTAGCTATCAAAGTTTTCTCTCTCAAGAAACATACAAAAGATTGTAGGCCCCGTGTAAGTAAAAAACACACATTTAATCATAGTTGATCGCTGACGGTTCACACCGCTGGCGAGAACTCGTTTGCCGCAGCGATAAGAGGTATCAAAGAGTATTCGCTCAGCGACGTTTACTTGGCAGGCAGAAAACTCGCTGAGAGAGTCACGCTCGATACTTACGCATAATATAATCTCCGGCACGTAACTTGCCAAAAATCGTTGATGCGCAGAATTCGTTTTCGCTTGTTTTTCTTAACAGGCATGTTCAAAAATAAATTATGGTAATAACAATAGAATAATGACATGCAATTAAAGTGTATTTGTTTTTGTTGCGCTTAGTGTACATGCGTAAACTTACTCCCAATGCGCAAAAACCTTGCCAAGTTACGGCGAATGTACTCGTCTCTGTTGTGCACTCTGGCGCCATCTTCACGGGCAAAAAAATCTTGGCGATAGTCTCGCCGTGCCATCAAATTCAATAGAAACTCTATGAATCAATCTCCACACGGCGATATCATCGCGGCAATCATTTGAAGGCACAGCGTGACTATAGCTGCGATTTTCTTGTCCGTGGAGATGGCACCTGCTCGTTGCTGGCCAACTAGTTTTTATTTGCTAGCTCTACTCGGTTCCCGTTAATCGCCGGCGGTGGGACATTCTAAGAGCAATTTTGGTCTGCTCATTCTACGATAGAATCTGCTCTACGTTTCAGACTAAATAATAAATTTGAAACTGACAGACTTGGAAAGTTAAATAACAAAAAATATTCGTAACTATATTTCATTAAATTGCCTGGCTATTAAAAAGGTCTTAGGTTGATGTCAACTCATTTGATAAAGGAAAGAATTTGAAAACTGACGAAGATATTAAAAGACCTGACTTCAGTGGTTAGTGAAGTCTCCATAGGAATTTACCCTTAGAAACTGACAACCTCCTAACTTTCTAACTAACTGTCCGACTCTTTGTTAAATCAGAACTTTGGGTATAACTTGACACCAGATTCCGTCGTATGATAGTTTGTAAGTGGGCTACATGTGAGTCCTCGAGTGGAGGTGGGAAATCGGAGCGGAAACTTTAAACAAAGCAGCGAGAGCAGAATGCATAATTTAGGTTCTATGCCCGGGTTCGAAATGGGGGTCCTGTTCACTGCTGGAAACCACATCTCACCGATCTGCAACCTAATTGCGTAACATAGTTTCAATCACAATCCGAGTTTGAAGGCTACCGCTATCCATTGCCTCATAGGTTTGAAAAATTCGTCTGCTCAACAATGTAAATAACGCAATGAACGTGGGTGAACTGTCAAAATGAAATCCATTGCGATCGATTGTCAGTTTATGTGTGTTACGCAATTATCCCGCTGACACAGCCATTTTAATAACCCAAATAACTTTATATAGTTCAAATTCAATTCTAAAACTATTTAGCATTTAGATAGATATCAAATATCGATGCCGATGACCACAACAAAAATAAATAAATCAAAATATTAAACAGATATTTACGTTACACGCTAATAACGTATTTCAACAATAATTTATCAATCTACCACTCTATTATAGTGACTGAAATCCAACATCCCACCCCTTACGTGAGGCACATCATAATTATGTCAAGTTCACTTAAATGACATAGGAAGCACGTTGTGTTGTCTCATCTGTAAAGCTCCGTACAAAATTGGAGAGGAGACGAGATTAATAGGATTATGTAGGTGATTGTTTACTTTCGTTCGTAGAACTGCTGAAATGGTGTGTTATTGTACACACCATACAAGGTCCCGCTAAAGTAATGTCATTATGTGAATTGGCTGCAATTGGGCCCTGTTCCCACGGAAAGATTATTTAAAGGTATAAAATTGATGAAATTAAGTTAAAAAAAATATACCGTTCAAATGCCCACCTCCTGAGTTGATGCACATTGTGCTCGTTTTACGGCATTTTGAATTAATCTAGCTCCAATTTGGTATGTTCATGTTCAATGTAGGTTTTCAAAACTTGCGAGTTTTCAAAAAGCCCTAAAGGAAGAAGTCGGGCGCCGTCAGATCTGGCGATCTAGCCAGCCAGTTCAAAAACAAGAGATTATAAAACCCAGAAATTAGTGTTTCAAAATCTCCGTCATTACCTCAGCTGTGTCTATGGCTCCATTGCATTGTCAACTAGGTAATTCTCTATCTGTCTACAATATAAATGTCCAATCCAATCACAATGAAATTATGATGCTAATTGCAAAAATTATGGCACATATTCACATTATGACATTACATTTACCCCACCTTGTATTTGAATAGTATTTGTCAAAGGAGCTCTAGAGAAATTATGCGATGTTAGGACATTGTGAATTAAAGTTCATAATTCCGGAATTTCGCAGTAGCAGCCCGGAGTCTGGTTGTATGCCCGGTTAATGGCAATAGGCTCGCCCCCTATAACTCTATAGGTATACCTCTGCCTAACCCTTCCTGGTTTACAGTCGTGATGTTATGTGATACATGATTAAAAAAAGGAAATGAAAGTCTTATTATACAACCTTTTATTAGTTGTTTTTGTCCCGTGTTTCGTTACGTTCACCTTTTAACGAACCTAAGAGATTATTGTAAAGAATTTCACACCGACAAATTAGTTCCTACTGAAACCACAGAAGGTTTTTGCCACTACGTAACATTGCTCTTTGAATTTGAAGGCAATTTCAGGCCAGATATTTTTCCCCAAAATACCTAAGTATACATTTTCAACCTTGCAACAAGCTTCATACACAAAGTTTGTTCTTACATATTTCTTCGCACTACATTCTCGACATTATCTTCAAAGATATAGGTTGATATCTATCTATACAAGCCGGTATTTTATATCACGAATCTCACCCTATCACAGGTGCTAGTTCCTAACTTATTACGAGTAACCTACTATTCAACTAGTTTATTATCAACACAAACAAAGTTATGTAACAAGTTGTATCAGTTGCCAACTGAATAGGCGCTAGTAGTTTCAGTTCAATCTGATTATGTCGTAACCCACGCCACTGTTTCAAAATATTGTTGTTCTTGGTGAGAATATGGAATTAATCAAATTAAATTTCTGTGATGTCTTAATTTAATATTGATTAAAAAGGGTCTTAACTTTGCTTATCAGAAACAGTTCTTCTTATTCTTTTTGTGTGGGTAAGAGTTTTTATGCCGTCCATGGGCCTCTGACCTGGCTACACATGCCGTCGAGCAATATCTCTCAGGCATGCCAGTTTCCTCAGGAGGAACAAAAACAAACAGAATCACAAAAACAGTTAAGTCTTGTAGTAGGTTCGTTTAAGTATCTGCCAAAGACTTTAAAATCAGACTTATTTACTGAAAAAACTGAGACATACTATGTAGGTTTATCTAGAGTTTGTGTATAGTCAAAAAATGAAGATTGCATAGCCTTTACCTACTTTATAATTAAGTTTTTAGACCATTGCAAAACGAATACACGACTTAAAACTAACTGTAAAAGACAATAGTTACAACTTCTTTTGTTTCATGCCCAGTCATTCCATTGAAGCGTGTTTCAAGGCAAAATGTTCTTTTTACATAGTCGAGAGCGAAAGCGCCTGACAGTTTGTGATAAGCAATAACTCTGTTTGCTAATTGTGTGCGTTGCTATCAATGTTATTGCAGGCGCTAGTTGCACGTGAGTTTTATTTATTAAATTAATTAGTGTTCGTATTAATTTAATCATTTGGTAACAGTTTCGCGCGTGGTCATTTAAGGCTCTTAATTTTAAATTCATTGTATTTATTTTCGTAATTAAATATTTAAATTTCTAAAGCTTGAACTTAAAACCCTGCATATTTAATTAAGTAAGAAAATTATTTGCAGTGAGTTTTCATACTTGAGCGTTATTAAGTTATAATTTATCGATATTCAAAATTTTCGTGAAAGGCTTTCTGTCATGAAAGTTTACGAGAAAACTTGGCTCATTTTCAGCGTAGGGTGTAATGTTCAGGTTTAAAATATAGGGTGTGAAGACACCTGTGAATAACAAACTAGACAGGTATCTACCTCAGTTGATTTTCAGGCGGTAGGTATTTGTCTATTAGTAAACTGAATCATTTCAGACGAAACACGTCCACTGCTGGACATAGGCCTCCCCAAGCACCGCTACTTCGACTAGTTGTGTGTTTCCCGCATCCAGCGAATTCCTGCCGCTTTCACAAGGTCATCGGCTCACCTTGTGGGCGGCCTTCCAAAGCTACATCTTAAAGTAAACTGAATATTGTAGTACTATAAATTTATAGGTCAATGAGGCCCATTCAATAACATACATTGCATTATTGTAATCAACAAGGAGCTTTATCTTCAATTATTACGAAATCTGCCTTTTAACAAAAACATTTGAGCATTGGAAAACACGACTTCAGACATTATTTGAAATATGATTTATTTATTGGTACAAAGGAAAGTCCATAAAAATAAATATTCATGTAACGTCACAAATTTATCAAAAGAGGCTAAAGCAGTAACTAATGACCGTGAAGTCTCCTAAATATTTTCACAAAAATAAATGGCTGCCCTCAACAAAAAGACATCGCTATTCCGTGTCTGTGGTCAATAAACGTTTATTATTTGTTTTCACGGACGTGACAACCTTGACACCGGACGGTGTCTAATAAACTGGGTTTTTACCCTTGACTTTATGTCTGAAGTGTCAACCCTGGTGAATAAATATTGAGAGCTCGCTAAATGGGAATTTCTGTACTGTCAGAAGGACAACTAACCAATATTGTTTTTTGTGAAAGCTGAAACTTGAAACTAACCATTGATGTTCAATGTAAACTAGAGTAACTATAACAAACGGATGTCAAATGTTCAATGTAAACTAGAGCAGCTATTACAAACTAAAGATGTATCCCTCGGATGTCAAATGTGACAACCGCGGTGTATGCGTAATCAGGTAGGTAGTGAGAATTTTGCTGTCGCGGACAACAACATTATGGCGCAAAAATATTTTTCGCATTTTCAGCTCTAGTTTAGATTGCACATCAATGAACCTAACCTAGCCTTTTCCACCCGAGGAAGTAGTTTATTGTATTGCGCGACTTAGATATTATTAGATATATCTGAAAATAATAATATATGTATTTTGTTCTGAGTCTGGAACTTATTTTGCCAGTAGGTACCTACTAGCGAAGATATTTTTATCATAAAGATATTTGTAGATATTACCTATATATAAAAAGATTTTAGAATTAATATATTCAGACAATAATATTGATTAAATCATGATACTTTCATTAGGCACGCATTTATGATGTCAAATATGTAGGAAATGAATTATCTACCTAACACCACAGCCCGGCTTTACCAAAATCCCGCCTTCTGAGGTTATAAAAAAAATTGTTTTCCTTATGGGGCTTATATTACTACACGGGTTACGCTAGAGGCACAATATCTTCTTTTCTCATCCCGAGAATGATTTGCTGAAAGTGGGTTAATTTAACAGAATACATCTGCCTAAAAAAACTAAAATAATATGACATGTGTTAGGTTAAAAAAGTTATTGGTCTCTTTTTTTTGTCATCTATGTATCTATATCTTATATATAAGTAAATTAATTGCTGTGCATTAGTCTCGCAAACACTCGAAAATGGCTCGACGATTTTAATATTTTTTTGTTTGTTTTGTTCGTCTCAAAGCTAGGGGGTCAAAGGAACAGCCGAAAAACCGAAATCGAAATTTTGACAGGACAACGTCTATTAGGTCAGATAGTGGTTAGTAAAATTCTGAATGAAACCTGAAGGAACCTAGTTATACTATGGTTATTTATAACTTCTAATCATGGTTATATACGTATTTATGTTTTACCCTCGTGTGACTTAACGCTATTAAAGTAACTTTGTAACAAGAAAGCATGTGCTTGGTAGTATTTCTGACTTCATTAGATTTTATTTCACTTTGTTTATTTATACTTTTAATGCTGATTTGCATCGGGCGCTTGTTAATTAAGGCAACTGGGGTTAATCAGGCCCAGTGAGTAGGTAATTTGTCCTGTTTCCGACAAGCCATAGAAAAGCTGACCAATTCAATAGGTCGGTACCTAGTTCGTTTTCAACAATATTTTCTACTGGATTTTTCATTAGTATCTAAGAATATCGTGGCTGACACTAAATAAATATTCTACGTTTCAAAAGTCTAGACAAATAATGGGTATTTCGTTCTCGAATTTTATAAAGGTTGTATTTGTTTAGCTATTACTTCAGGGTTTGTTATTTCAGTAAGACTCTTTCCTATAAATGTGAATCATACTCGCATATCATGACTTTTACGATTTTACGACTGCTTCCCCCATATAAAAGCTGGCATAAACATTATACTTCTGAGAAAAAGATTGCAGCTTAGGAACATATTATTGAAGGTTTGTATGCGACGCTGAAACCTTCATAACTGAAACATAGGAGCTTTAACCACAGTAGCATAAGATCGTGAATAAAGAATAATAATCGAATAAGCGTTACTTAATTTTTTTAAACATCTATAACTAGGGTTTTAGAGTGCATTTGAGTTTAAAGAATCTCAAAAGAAAATGATGAGAAACGTAATACTTACAGTATAATAACGGCATTACCGAGTAGAGGTTCACAGTATAAGATTACAGCAAACATACAAACACAGTGTAAAAAACATTTAGAAGAAAACCTAGAAAACTTACCATGTTCATTAATCAACAATAATAGAATAAGAATAAATTTATTTCCCTAAGATTACATTCTACTTGATTGAATTCCTACACCTCTCACTAGGACTCCCTGTGTTGTGAGCTGACTGTGACACGTCAGACTCCTTCGTTCCGTTAACATCTATCTATACACATAAAATGCTTTGTCCTGAATGACTGACTGACTGACGGATCAACGCACAGCCTAAACCGCTGATCGTAGAGACCTGAAACTTGGAGGGTGTGTTCTTTGTATGACGTAGGCATCCGATAAGAAAGGATTTTCCGAAATTCTACCCCTAAGGGGGTGAAAAAGGGGGGTAAAGTTTGTATGGGACAACGTGATTCCTTGGTCCAATCTACTTCAAATTTTGCGTATACATTCTTTAACAGAATTGATGGAAGACATGTTTCATATTTTATTGAAAGACATCAACAAGTCATTAACAGGGTTAAATAGGGGTAGAAAGTTATTTTATGAGTGATATACTTCGAAGTTGATATTACTCCTTAGTGCTTTTGATTTAAATTACATTTTATTTTCACACATGTTTGAAAACTCAATCCGATTTTATTCAAAAAAGGTTGAACTCACATAAAAGCTTGGTGCAAAGCAAATACTCTTTAAAATTGGAATGTCTCGAAAGTCACCTTAGAAGGTTTCTATGCTTTACAGAGGACTGTATTTATTCTTAGGATTCGAATTATATATACATAATCATATAGAAATTCAGATTCTTTTTGTCAAGGTCTAACTCTTAAGGTAGCGGGAGTAGACTTGAGGGAAAGCTGCTTCTCCCACGGCCAGTTGTATGTGGCATGCTATAGATTAAGCTCACAGAGTAGCCTGGTGATTCTGGCACCCGAAGGACAAAAAAAAAATTGTTTACAAAGAAATACCGCGGTAGGTGTAGTATTTCGATTTCGTTGTAAAAAGATAATACCCCGTGTAGTTTCACCGGATCAAAGGCCGAGCTTCGTGTTCATAAAATATAACAAAATATTATTTTATTTTCATGTTTATTTAACCTTTAAATCCCAACACTATAATAAAGATTGTTATATTTTATAAGTATTCAAACATTTTAACATAATAATTTATATTTTATAACCTCTAGATCGATAGAGAATCCTATTAAAACCATTTTCTACTTATACGCGGATGAAATCGCGGGCAAAACCTAGTTTTTTTATATAAAAAAAGGTATATTTTCTCAAACATGCTCGGAAATTTGAGCACTATTTTGACGACCTTCTTCGAGATAAATTGAAAATGCTTTGGTCAAATACATGCGAGTAGGCAGCCGGTAATGTGACTATGAAAATCCACATCTGTCATGTTTAGCGGCCGAATAAATTGCTATGAAAACTCATATCTGTCGCGTAATAAACAATTGGAACGAACTTTTTACTTCGACACATGGCAACCAATGAGGTAATTTATCAAAGATTTTATTTTTTCGATTTGGCTTGCAAATGGAGCGGTTTATAGTAAAGAAGAAACAAATTAACATATTGGCGCAAAATTATCGTTGTTCGTCATTTATTTAAATCTGAATATTTGCACGGCTGAAATGCCGAATATAGTGAAACCCATAGATCTTAAGAACTTATATTAGCTACCTATATTCTTGCAAATAAATATATTCATTCATTCATTCATTCATTAACTTACTTAGTTTGAATTTCCGCGCATTATTTGAGAAAAGTACTTTAGTAGCCTTGGCCGCAACCAGGCATTGATGGACTGCCTGGTTGCGGCCAAGGCTTCTAAAGTACTTTTCTCCGAGGCATTTATTCGAGGAACACAAATACGTGGATGTACTCACGTATTTGTGTTCCTCGGATAAATGCCCTTGTTGCAGGCCGCGATAGTAATGTACTATTTAAAAAATTAAAATAGGGAAAAAAAGTGTGTATGAAGGGTGGTGTTTTTTGTCAGTTGTGTTGGTGTTGTAAGAGAGTGTCTGTATTTTATACGTATGTTAGTGGGTCCATATGTATTTGTGAAGACGATATTAAACTAAAGTAAATATAATTGCTGCAACACAACTACAAATACTTTTCACCATCAACAGCTGCCAAATGACGTGTCTGCATCCGAAATGACTTTGTATCCTCACAAAGTCATTTTGGACGTAGACACTTAATAAACCTACTCCGGAAGCGCTCGGAATTGCGGAATCTACGGTAGCACTCAGTGGTTGAGGAGAGGGCAGCCACCGTGTGGATTATTCAAAGCTTTCGCTTTTCACTGTTACATTTTTTGCTTAAAAGGAGGCTCCAATCATCAACTTGATGTCTAGTTTTGGTTAAAAAATAAACAAATTTTTAATTTTAATTATGTGCATGTGCCCTTTCTAATATCAGTGCAAAGAGTGCTTGTATGAAGTGATTATACTTTTCTTGTTTTACTACGCCTGAAGGCTTCATTTTGTGTAAAATATTGTTATTAGACTTATCCCCATGAACGTTAGGAATGTGTAACTACTGCCGTTAATGTCCTTGAAAATTTAATAAGTTGGATGTATTGTTATTTCGTGCGTTGGTATAATAATGTATTATGATCCTTCCCAGTTTTGCGTTAATTAATGACGCAAAAATGTGCAACGACCTAGACTCTTTATTGACTGATTGCCCGAAAAATCAGCAGGCAAAGATGAATGGCGAAGTATGGGGGAGACCTTTGCCCAGCATTGGAACATTTATTATATATTGTAGTTTATAAAAAAAAAAAAAAAAAACGCATTTCCCGATTCATTTATTTGACGCAAATCTTTATTTACTCACTCACCAAGATAGTAATGTCTAGACAAAGGTTTATTGAGATTTCGATTACGAATTTCTCAGTAGTGGCCCGGGGTCTAGTTTCTTTTGGTGCCCGGTTCATGGCAATAGGGTCGCCCTCAATTTTTTTTTTGCTATCCATTATTATCCCACTGCTGGGTAAAGGCCTCCCTACTCTCTTTCGACCTCTTTCTGTCCGTCGTCTCTCTGTTTGTCAGCTTTGTGTCTGTTTCGCCCTCTATTACGTGTGGGTCTACAATACCCACGAAATATGGGTGTATATAAGTACACCTCTGCCCAATCCTTCAGGAAATACAGGCGTGGTGTTATGTTATGTTATGGTTACATATTATCTACATTTTGTATTTACCAGTGAATCGCTTCATCCATTCATCTTTACCAACAGTCCACTAACCCACCTTCTCTTCCACAGCTGATCTGCGAGCTATCCCTCCTCATCTCTGCCAGCGGTATCGGCCTCTACTACCGAGCTCTAACAGAGAGGGCCCATAGAAACACCTTCGCTGGTACCAGAACCTGCCTGGAGCAGAGAGTGAAGCTGGAGTGTGAGAGAGAGCAGCAAGAGAGGCTGCTCCTCTCTGTCATTCCTGCGTATATTGCTGCTGAGGTAAGTTGGCTTTTGACTTATTGTGATTCGCACGTTCGTCTGTCACTTTAAGATGAAAGAAATAGCACCGGCCCTCATCGGGGATAAATAAGCGGTGGGAGTCTGACGTAACCTTAGGATTTTACCAATGAGGACTTCATCACGGAATACAGTATCTACACCTGTGAAAACAACTGAAGTGTTGGGCGTTCATTTATAAACGTATCTTAAAATTGTTGACGTTAAGAGCGGTTATACAGAAAGTGGGCAACGTCGCAAATAGCTGTCAAATATTTCGCTGTTTTAATTAATTTGGCAATGTTTCTGTATGGAAATAAGAGATATGGCTAACTAGTGAACTAAAATACGAGTACTAAGACAACCCCATTTTATGTCCAGAAAACAATGTCCATTCCAAGGTTGCCTAAAAGAGATCGCAGTAAGCGATAAGGCCGCCCATTTTATATTTTGTAGTGTATTACTTTTTCTTTATGTAATGTATAAACTGGTGTACAATTAAGTAAATATAAATAAATAAATTATTGATTATAAAATGCAATATACTTAACGTCGTAACACCGAATATTTAGTTTAGATATTAAAAAAGTATTTGGGAACTTTCCAAATACCCTTTTTTACATCTAAAACGGAGTAAACATCAAATTCAGTTTATTAATATTTTAGTTCACTAGTTCGACATATTTCATATTTCCATACAGTAATATTGCCAAATTAATCAAATCAACGTAATATTTATTTTCTATTTGCGACGTTGCCTTGCCCACATTCAGAATGCACGTTCCAAAAATAAATCTTTTGATTACTTATGTTCGGACTATCGGTAAGTGTAGTTCTTAAGGTAGTATACGAATATCTGTAGGTGGTGATTTAATTTAGAAAATGTTTAAAAGTGAACATTATTTTTTTCTTCTCGTTAATATAATTATATACAGGTATCAATGTACGAAATACGGAATTAAAATAACTTGGGTAAAATCCCTAATACCATCAAAGGCCTCTCTAAACGATTTTAAAAATGTTTCTACTTATACCCCTTCTGACAAAACCTTCAAAAACCTCATTACAACTTTAAAAGACTCACCTTGGTGTCGGTCAGGTGCTGATGAAAGCCGAACTTCATTGATGCTCAATTGTGTGGAAACGCAAATCTATCGATTATCGATAAGTGTGAGGTGAACGTTAAGGATCGGCCACATTGACGCGACAAGAGCAGCAGATGCGATTTCGATCAAGGAAAACATTAACCAAGTTTTTTTTTTAATACCCTCTTTTTCCTTGAATTTCTTACATCTGTCAACTGACGTTCTTTTTAATACTTGTAGGACAATGTACCATCAAAGAAGTTCATATCTAACCAGTTTCAAAACAAAATCCTGTGAACACAATGACCACATCTGTTACCGGTCCGGTTCTATAGCTGCCGAACGCTGCAAGCAAGAATAGTCCTTACGGTGGTTAGATATGAACTTATTCGATGTTACTTAGATAACCAAATCTTTTTTTTTTCGTAGGGCTTGTCCGTAGACAAATTAAACATCTCAAAAGTTCACTGGCGTTTATTTTGTCCAAGAAGATTTAGGGAAAGTAAAAAGCATAAAAGAGAGCATATCAGAAGATGGTTTATACATCTTAAAGTTGGTATTGGCTTGATCAAATAGGTACTTCATCTACCTACCTATCCAATTAATTTGCTTGTTCATTAGCAGGCAAACTTTTATGGTTTCGCGTTGCACCGAGATAATTATGCCTTAAGGGATTATAATAAACTGTGTATTTTAACATGGAGACTGAGAACACCTCGATAGGAATAATTAACCTGAATTAATAAAACATGTTGGTTTATTTACTAAAAACTGAAATAATGATAGGTAATTTTCTTGAAAAACTTTTCTTAATAAGCAACATTAATTAGAAACATGAAAGCTCTTGAGAGCGTTCAATCTAAAAGTTGGCAACGTCGCAAATAGCTGTCAATATTTAGCTGTGTTGATTAATTTGGCAATATTACTGTACGGAAATAGGAAATATCGTTAACTAGTAGCCAAAAATATTAATAATGAAATGCAATTATAGCACGGAATTTGATGTTGTAACCATTTTAGTGTTAAAAGGGCATTTGGAAAGTTTCCAAATACTTATATTCGGTATTACGTTAATAATTATTGCATTTCATAATCAATATTTTAGTTCACTAGTGAGTTATATTTCATATTGTCAAATTAATAAATACCGAGAAATATTTGACAGCTATTTGCGACGTTGCCCACTTTCAGAATGAACACTCTTAAAATGAAACCGTTTACAAATACAACCGGTCTATTTCATAAGAATTTCACGTGAAAACTTAGGTGAAGTCATTCCATGTAATGCTAGGAATTGAGACACTATTTACAGCTAACTTCAACTAAGTTTTCACGGTATAAATTTTGCAGAATAGATCGACTGGCTCTAGTTTCTCATTACGCTTGTTCTACCATATACATTAAATGTGCACTTGTGCACTCGTAACTCGTCATACCAACTTATTCCCGCTCCCACGTAGATTGGCGCTTATCTGTCCAAGCCTTTATTGGACACGTCACGGCGTGGTGAAGTGTGAAGAGACTTTAAGGGTTAATTTCAGAAATGTGGGGGTAAATAATAATGGAGTAATTGTGGGGACCGTGATAAAAATAAGTGACGGGAATAGAGTCTTGATAAGTTATTTTTAGGATTTAACCTGTCCATTGACGGTGCATATTGTTATGTGGGGGCTTGTAAGGGGATTGTAGATTTTTATATGGAGCCTGGCATACCTACTGTGCACCATTTTGTTTTTTTTTTGCAACTTGTTTACATCTTGTTGTATAGATGTTTGAAATAATCACTCTGACTGTTTAATGTAATCATCTATACTTATAAAATCCTTTTTCCTGAATGACTGACTGACTGACGGATCAACGCACAGCCTAAACCCCTGATCGTACAGACCTAAAACTTGGAGAGTGTATTTTTTGTATGATGTAGGCATCCGATAAGAAAGGATTTTCCGAAATCATACCTCTAAGGGGGTAAAAAAGGGGGGCAAAGTTTGTATGGGACAACGTGATTCCTTGGTCCAATCTACTTCAAATTTTGCATATACATTCTTTAACAGCATTGATGGAAGACATTTTTCATATTTTATTGAAATTCATCCCCTAACAGGGTTAAATAGGGGTAGAAAGTTATTTTGGAAGTGATTTACTTCGAAGTTGATATCAATACTCCTTAGTACTTTTAATTTAAATTTGTACATTTTATTTTCACACATGTTTGAAAACTCAATCCGATTTTATTCAAAAAAGGTTGAACTCACATAAAAGCTTGGTGCAATGTAAATACTCTTTAAAATTGGAATGTCTCGAAAGTCACCGTACTATATTAGTACCGTATTTGAAGGTTTCTAAGCTTTACAGAGGACTGTATTTATTCTTAGGATTCCCCTAACACCATCAAAGTACCCCTTCGAATTCAACAGAGTGCAGTTTCCCATCAAAGTCTGCTTCGCAATGAACATAAAAAAAGGTCAAGGTCAAACTCTTAAGGTAGCGGGAGTATACTTGAGGGAAAGCTGCTTCTCCCACGGCCAGTTGTATGTGGCATGCTCTAGAGTAAGCGCACAGAGTAGCGTGGTGATTCTAGCACCCCAAGGACAAAAAAATAATTTGTTTACAAAGAAATACTACGATAGGTGAAGTATTTCGATTTCGTTGTAAAAAGATAATACCCCCGTGTAAGTTTCACCGGATCAAAGCCGAACTTCGTGTTCATAAAATATAACAAAATATTATTTTATTTTCATGTTTATTTAACCTTTAAATCCCAACACTAAAATAAAGATTGTTATATTTTATAAGTATTCAAACATTTTAACATAATAATTTATATTTTATAACAAAACGAATGACGTAAAAAACCAATACAAAATCCTATTAGAACCATATTCTACTCATACGCGGACGAAGTCGCGGGCAAAAGCTAGTAATTATATGTAATCACACACAATAGTCCACCGGACAGACTAAGTGCGGAAATCAAACTCTGTAACATAGAAACCTACTCACATTCCTTCACAAATAAATTCTTTAAAACCTGGTGTCTCTGCCTGACTGACGACCGTTGGGGCAGTTTGACTTCTTCTCCTTTTCGTGTGGTTAGTGACTAGCCTGGTTTTCAGAGTTTAAAAAGCCGCCCATGGGCCTCTGACTTGGCTTCACATGCCGTCGAGGAATATCTCTCAGGCATGCCCCGGTTTCCTCACGATGTTTTCCTTTACCATTTTTGAAGCAAGTAATACTTATACAATACGCACATGAATTCGATAAAACAGTGGTGCGTCCGTTGGATTCGAACTCGAGATCTATGACTTGACAGTCCGACGGTCACACCACTTGGCTATCGCTGCTGCTGCTGCCGCTAGTAAAATGTGTCTTCGCTTTGAAAACTTAACAATAATGCGTTCTGTAGTGGAACATGATTGCTGTTTTTTTTAAAACAATGTTGAATTCAGTCTAATGTCGTAAAAAAAAATATCAGCACTTTTTGAGCTACTAGCTTAGTCATTCTTAAGGTCAAACCCTGCACGACCTTGCAAGCATCATGTTGCGCAGTGTTAATAATGTATGACAAAGTCGTGACTGAAACCTTCAGTATCCAGTTCACTTGGTCACCTATTTAACTTAACAACTGAATCAACATTTTAAAACACGTGGAAATGTGGTTGTCACGACTTGCTAACACCCTGTATTTGACAACGTAAGACAAACGATTTACAACTTTAAAATGTAGGTATTGAGTTGACTAAACGAATTATTTCGTTTTTCTACCTTATAACATGAGTCGAATGAATTTCTACTCAAAATTGAACTGTTTAAGGTTTAAAATTCAAAATAGGAAATGTTAAAAGCTTTTGTAATAAATTATGAAAACGTTTTTCTCTTATCTTTTATTATTGTTTGCAGGTACCTATTGTTTTTTCCTGAAATCTTTTATGAACTCATAAAAGAAAACATGCCATGTTTCGTTACATGCAATGCCGTAATGTTATGGTCTGTACCATACTTACTGCTATTATGTGCTGCTTTAGATTTTCTTGGTAGACTAAAGTCCCGTTGTACTCCAGGATTTATTAAAGTATTGTGAAAGAATAATAATGATGGCCACACAATGCTTATCGGCAACCTCCACTCATGTGGAGGGCCCTACGTAGGTATATGCCGTGGTAGTAACCACCCCTGCGTACGCCATGTTTTATGGCACGGGTCCAGCCTCTAATAACCAGAGATAAAACATTATAAAAAACATAATATGCCTGTAACTGCAACCACAAGAGCAGTGCTACCCTGGTGGTGTTACCAATCATAGGTTTCGAGTTCGAACCCTAGGCATGCACCTCTGACTTTTCGAATTCATGTGAAAACATTGTAAAAATCATTTACTTTAAAAGAGTAACCGTGTAGTTTCTTGCCGGCTCTTCTCCATAGGAAACGACAAATTGGAACCGTGCAACTAGCTTCTGACGTTTCATAAGTGCCCTTGTAGGTCAAAGTGTTTAAAAAAAATTGTAATTAGTTTATTTCTATTGCTCGATTTTGTAACAAATTAAAATATTTTGAATTTAAATTTGTGCGTTTTGTATAATTATCACAGCGTGAGGGTTTCCTCACGATGTTTTCCATCACCGTTTTTTGCATATTTTTTTGCATGCCTGAGAGATATTTCTCTACGGCATGTGAAGCCAAGTCAGAGGCCATGGGCGGCTTTACTAAACTAAACTGACATTCTGACACCAGGTTAGTCACTAACCACACGAAAAATACTTTAGACACGTTTTTGATTTTGTGGCTCTTAATTTTTTACTGAAAGAAAAAAGCGTTGCTCCTGATGTACTTATCCATCATAGAACACACTTATCCACCTCTTCCCAAAAGGATCATGCTGTTAATCCTACATGAACAGGAACCTCCACTTACTTCAAACATGGAAGAAATCCTTACAGTCCGTTGAGATTGCGAAGGTATAACATCGAAGGAACATGGAAAGGGAAGAGGCGAACCATAAGTGCTAAGAAACGCAAAGAAATGTTGGTGTAAAGAAAATAAACGACCACTTAGCTTTATTTATGTGCGTAGTTTTAGCACTGTAATATTTTCGGGATTCCCCGACTAGTTGTGACTCAAATGGTGCCCTTTATCTTGTGATCTTCATGGCCCCTACGAGCTACGTGAAGTTACACTGTTAGGTATACACGTATTTAGAATAAACTTCTTAAGAGTCCAAAAAACTTATGCCACTCACGCATAAGGACACATTATTCATAAGCCATTTCTACCCGACTACTTCGAAGCAAAAAGGAGGGTTATCATTTTGACCGTTATGTATGTTCATCTGTTCCCTCATAACTTTTAAACTCCTTATCATAATTTGACAAATGCGGTATCGTTGGGAGCGTCTTGATCGTCCGCTGTTTATAGGCTAAAATGTATATAAGGCGCCCTCTAGAGGACAGACTAATAAAAAATCCGGAGTCACACGTAATCGGCTCGACCTGTGACTCCGGATTTTTATTTGTCTGTCTGTGATGTCTTGTTTATTCCTTTTAGTTGGCGTTTTTGTCGCAGTTGTATTTTAGTTTTTATAACTTTTATTTAATTCAACATAATATGCAGGGTCACTGCTAGGCTAAGGTCTGCCTCACCTTTTTTCCAATTCTTGTCTGTTGTCTTCTTTATTTATTTATAAAGGTACAGCAACATTTTCTGTATATAATATATCTTAAGTACTATAGGTAACAATAGTCTCGGAGTTATACAGTCGCCAATTACAAGATAACCAGCAATCACAGAAATAGGTGATATGATAACACATAATAATACTAAAAGTAAAGCTACTAGAATTAAGAATTTGGAAATGATGGCCAAATACTTCTTAAACTTAAGATTAATAACATTAGGAAAAATAGATTCTTCTTGGGCCAATCAGCCGTAAATTAAACTTAAACGTCTTTCTTAGTCATCACGCTAAGTTTATCTAGACCTGTCTCGATCTATTAGCCCTTACGCATTCAAATACCTAAAAAAGAGCTCATCAATTTTTAGGATAGCGTCTGGACACAACTGATCTTGGTTGATAACTGCTGAGCGCTTTTAAATGATGAATGAACATGTATGTCTTATTTTATTTTACAGTTAAATTATAAGAAAAAATACGATTATTATTTAAAAGGGTACCAAATACACTACAAATTACTTCATTAAAACCTAATAATACAATTTCATTGTACCCAACAATTATATTTCTAATGACTCGAAACGTAACAACCTTGGCTCCTAATTCTTTAAAGAAAAACTTTGTGTCGTGAAGAAAAAATATAATGGAGACCATTTTTCTTTTGTAAATATTCAATCTTGTGTTGGTTTCCGTGATTGTGCGTGGACGTTACGATTTTTTTTTAGAGGTGAAAGTGGCGTGTATTTGAGTCCTTATAGTGTAATATTTTGCGCATCAGTAAGTTCAAAATCAAACTCAAAGCATTTATTTTAATAATACAATTTACTGGCACTTTTGAATTTTCAAGGGAGTCGTTCAGTCAGAAACATGAAGCTAGTTGCCCATTCCAAAGCGTAGTAGTTTCCTATGGAGAAACACGGCAAGAATCTCCATGGTCACTCTTTTAAATTATATTGGTACAAAATATTTGGTTGGTTGGTATTAGTAATTTTGCAACCAACTGCACAATACCGTTAATTTCGTCAGTTGTAATTAATTCGATACAGAAGTCGTACTGTGCAATACATTTTGGACCTATCAAGTTCAATGGTATTGCCATTGTAGGCTTTGATATTTAGTTAACACAACTCGCCCCGAAAATACTTATAGTCAGAATGCAAACGCATTTTCAGCTTATGAGTTTTGAATACAATTTCTCGTATCATCCGCGTCCCAACAATGGACACGCACACAACTCCGTGCGTCGCATTACAAGCAAGTGACTGTTATTCCGTTCGTTTGTATTAAGGCCGCCATGTTAATATCCTGGCCTACTCCACATATTTATATTAGTTTAGAAAATGTCATGAGCAAGTGAAAGCTATTTGTTCATCTTGGACAAGGAAGAGTTACAACTTATTGAATCTTCATCGTGCGTTCAAGAGTCAGACTGTGACAGTTTCTTCCAGTCTAATGGGAGTCTAAGTCCGTATTTAGGAGAGAAGTAAATATTTTCAGCTGAACATGATATATCTATCTATTCTTTATCAAACTGCCTCGTTGGTCTAGTGGTGGCAAGCACTACTGCGGAGCATGAGGTCCTTCCCTCGATTCCCAGGACGGACAAAATATTTAGGGGTTTTTCTATAAGAATCTCTCAGTAGCATCCCGTAGTCTGGATTTGTGCCTGGCTAATGGCAAAAGGCTCGCTCATTATTACATAAATAAAGAAAGAAAGAAAAAGTATTTATTGAGACTCGCACAGGAAATCACACATTAAACTAAAAACACACTAAACATAAATAAAAACAATAAAAAACAAAGTAACGTTAAAATTTAAAGAAGGAAGTCCTGTACGAGGCCAAAAGGCTCCTATCTCAGCATGATGCTGCGACATTAAAAAAAAAAATGTAGCTGTGCTGGTATTCTGATAGGGCCCGCAGTGATGTCACGGATAGATGGATACAGAATTAAATAAATATAATAATAAATAAATAGGTGCGTGAAATACAATAAAAAATGAAATATATGTAATCCGCGTGTCCGCGTGTCAGTTGTACATGGGACTTAAACTTAACTGGCAAAATGTGTGTTACTATATGTAATTATAGGCTTGCTGTTATGTTATTGTTCCACTTGTCTCTCTCAGTCTTGCACAACCCTCTACATGTTGCTAAACTGAAGAACACAATACTTGTACAAATCTAACCTACCTAATGAGAGGTAGTTAGACCTTTGTTCTGGACATCATAATGACGTGGTTCTCTCAATTGAATCGGATAACAAGCGTGAGAAAATGAGAAATGGCTGTGTTTTGTTGAAAAAGTTTAATATAAGAAGTAAATGATCTTTTATGTTTTTGGTTATATCTTTTGTGTTTTTGGTTATATCTTTTGTGTTTTTGGTTTAGTGCTCGCAAGCGTAGATGCTGATTATTTGATCATCAATTATCATCCAACCAGCTACAATTTATCCTCTCAAGATACTAACGTTGCCACTACATCACATTTTGGCAAGTTGGATTCTTCATGTTAAGAAGTGTAATTTCAAAATCACTAAGACTAATTGTTATTCATGTCCTACTAAGAAATGATCGTCCCAGCCTGTTATTTTCCTTTGTAACCGACTTTTATAGGAGGATGTTCTCTAGAAAATGAGTTTTTGATTTACATGTTAATGTCCATATTACCCTAAGTACCTGGTGGACCGAGCTCTGCTCGGGTGAAAATAGATAAACATATCGTGCAGGTATAACAACGTTGTATGATGATATGAGACCAAGCTAGATCGATATAGCTTGAAAGAACTACGCAATTAAGTTGTTTCCACATGAGTAATCTGTTTTTAATTTTGCTTGCTAACCCATCACTTAGGAAGCAAACATGGTTGTCACCCCGTCCTTGGCAGCTCATATGCTTTGTCAATATTCATTAGCCTTTATAAAAGTCCTTTGTTTGGAAACTGTTGCAAGCTATTGTATCTATTGCTTAGGAATCTCATTTGTGCGATAACTTCAGATATTATTATGGATCTAAATTATGTTGTAAACATGCATAAGAAAATTCTTACTAAATCGATTTCTACTTCACATGTATTTTAAGAATATTATATCATATAGTAGAATTTCCGGCATGATAATAAAAAACCTTGAAAGTCAATACAATAACAGTCACAGAGAAAAACGGTTGTATATATAATGTACCTACATATTTTATTTTACTTTATGTGGAATCACCCCTTTAATACAAACTAGTAAACACACATAACCTGTGAACACAGCAAAAAATATTCTTAAAGCGATTTAATTATTATTTCCTTGGTGGGATGAGCCGCTCTGCAGAGTAGTACAGAACAATTTACTCAATACGTCTACTACCACTGTGGAGCGTGCGCGCTTGCTGGCTGTGGGTAAGTGGGAATCGGGTCTGTGGCTTCACGCACTACCGTCGTCGAACATAGGCACTCTGTTCGACGACAATACCTTCCGCCTCGCTGCTTCCCTACGACTAGGAGCTCCTTGTTGTTCTCCTCATCGCTGTCACTGTGGCGAAGTTGTCAACAGTCTCGGACATCACGGCCTGTCTTGCAGCCGAAGTGCAGGTCGCTTAGCGCGGCACGCAAACATTAATGCGAGCGACGAGCTCTTGTCACCGCCGGCGTTCCAGCTATATTAGAACCCAATGGCTTGGCTCGCGACGATGGCAAGAGACCGGACGGCATGTCTTTATCTCCATGGAAGGTGGGGAGGCCTTTAGTGTGGGATGCAACCTGTGTCGACACTCTTGCGCCATCTCATCTTCCTGGCTCGGCGTGCTGTGCTGGTGCTGCTGCTGCGGCTGCAGAAAACCTCAAGCGGCGTAAGTATAATAACCTTACAGGTAATTATATTTTCGAGTCGTTTGGGGTCGAAACCCTCGGGCCGTGGGGTCCGAGTGCTCATGGCCTCTTTAATGAAATTTCAAAACGGCTATTTGACACTTCCCGTGACCCAAGAGCTGGTTTTTACTTTGGGCAGAGGCTAAGCATTGCCATACAACGTGGCAATGCGGCCAGTCTCTTGGGTACATTACCAGTCGACGGCGATGCGGATGAATTTTACGATGCTATATTTTAGTTTTTGAATAGTTTTAGTTAAGTTAGAATATAATATATAATTTTGCTATTTTTATTTAGTCATAAGTTGTTATGGATCCACCTGTAAATATTACCCTTCAGTGAATAAAAAATGAATTATTTCCTTTATTTCATATATATACATATAATTTACATTTTTAAATATTTTTATAAAAACAAAAGGGAAAACAAAAACATTTAAAAATATAAAAAAAATAGTAGCCCGCCGGTATCGGGAACAGGGTCCAAGCTACCGGTGGTCAGGGTTCCTGAGAGAGGAATCTCCTAACGATACGCGCCGTGTCTAGAAGTACCGCTTTCTGGATCAAGCCCTTGATCCAGCTGCCTTACAAGAGCCTCCTTAGGTGTTGGTCGAGGCTCTTGGCTATTATGTCATTGGCCGTCACGACTAGCAGCACAATGACTGCTGTATCCACTTCCCATATATCGACAACCTCGAGAGCCAGGTCGAGATACTTGATCTGCTTATCTTTTTCAGCTTTCACGAGGTTCTCGTCATGCGGGACCGCTATATTAATAATCATTGTGCGACGCTCTAATCGATCTATCACCACTATGTCTGGCTTATTGGCAACAATTATTATTATTATTTAAATGTCTTTAACATATCTCGGGACCCTGGGACCCGGACCTTTGGAAGGCGTACGAGGGGCCGAAGCCAACTCGCAGAGGCCCGTTTGGCGTTTTAATGAAATGAGGCACTAACCGACGATTATCCCTGTATGCACTATGCAAGTACACCCAAGGACAATCCCCGGTTGGTGTAGGACTATTGCAGGATATGGAAACAAAGATATTGGACTATGGGTTTGGGTGGCTTAAATTGACTTGAGACCTGGAACTATGGACGGACTATGGCCCCTGCCTGATCAATGTTTTATATGTACACGGAAAAATGGCAGGGGGTGACTTGTACACTCAATAATGGGCCCCCGAAAACTGTCGGTAGCACAGAGTGTCATAGCGGCAAGGGGGCAACATGTCCTGAGGTGCTTGAGGGGTGGAGAGGTATTCCACGGCTTTCAGAACAATCCCAGAGCCCGGAAGATGGTCAAGATCCCTACGAGCACTTACTGGAATACTTCCTTCCTCCGAGCACGTTTGCTCTTGCGAATCTCCACTCAAGCCGGCCAATTAAGGCAAGAATGAGGTGGGAGCTCTGTTCCTCATCAGTGTTCACTCCAGTCGGCCAATAAAGGCAAGCCATAGATGAGGAACAAGACTTCTCCCGGGAGATAGGGTCCGTGGGGTCGCTACTGCCTAACAGCTCGCTACATGCTGCCCTGCGGGTTTCTGTATCTCTCTTGGTCTGGCCCCTCATCCTAGACCTGTTCCGGCAAAGTAAACTCTACCGGCACAGACCCAGAGTTTGGAGCGCGCAAGCTCCTCCACGACGTCAACGTAGAGATACGGCGGTGGGGTTATTATTATTATTATTTATTTATTTCAGAGGATAACTCCATAATTGGTTACGTACAACAAGAACATAAAATGTTAGCGTGTTAGTAACATAATTGTACCGAAAAATATGTTAGTATTGTTAGTATCTATACCTAACTTTTGCCTATGGCTGTCCTTATCCACAGATTTTGGAAAGGACAGTCAAAACGGGCAGCAATAACATTTAGGATGCTATTGCTGCTGCTTCGTAGACGGTGCAGCAAGGAGTTTGCTTTCTTGCGCGTGATGGCTTGAAACCCATCCGTACGCGCTTCAGCAAACATGCTGCAGCGCCACGGCAGCCCCTACAGCATCCTAAAAGCGTTGTTATACTGGGTGCGCAGGGCTTTGTAGGTTTGCTGTGTATGTTTCACCCATAGGCCACCCGAGTAGAACGATTGGCAGAATGCCTTAAAAAGTGTTATTTTCACCTCTTTGGTGCAACGTGCGAACCTGCGAGCGACCATATTGCATCTCACCGCCAAAGCCCTGCGCTCTCTCTCTATTTCCTCGTCATCCTTAAGGTCACCTGTCACAATGTGACCCAGATACTTAAACCTGTCCACTACTTTTAAGGCTTCACCGTTCAGGATGAAGGAGTAATATATGCGGGATAGTATTTACCTGCTCTAAATACAACTTGTAGTTCTCTCTTTTTGGAGTTGTATTTTAGCCCGTGCGACATCGCAAATGCCTCACATTGAGACACAAGATTCCGTAATCCACTGATTGAGGGGCTCAGCAGCACCATTTCGTCATTCGTGCATAGCTAATATTGTTAACACATTTGTCATCAATGAAACAGCCGGCATGAGTGCTACTGAGCCGCTCAATCAGCTGATTTACATACAAATTAAACAATCGTGGTGAGCTTATCCCCCTTGTCTCACACCACATTCCAATTTATAGTCGTCGGACAAACTACCCGCCCATCTCACCTGATTTCTCTGATTTGAGTACTAAAATGACATTCAAAAGTATAATGAGATCCTTTAGTATTTTAGGACAAAAGCTGATAAATCACTTCATTTAAATGTAGGTAATTTCTATTCATTAATCACCCGGGGAAACTAGAAATAAAAATGCAAATATATAAAAAATCTAGTGTTATATTTTATCTCACATATCCGTATTCTTAAATACTAAATTATTATAATATTAAGGCTACATCAGTCACAATTGGTGGTAATTCGCGAACTCAAGGATTTAGACTGGTCCAGCGAGGCAAATTATCTTTCATACATAATTATTTTGAAGGTAATATGAGGTAAGATTAATGTCATAAACGTTAGAACCAGTCTATCATATTATCCCAGAACGCGTGAATTTTCTACTTAAATATAATGTTATCCAGAGAATTATTTACACAAATAATTGCCATAACATTATTATCAAATTCATTAAAAGATTTTTGCGAACACAATTTCCAATATTTTCAAAATTTATTTCTCACTTGTGTTTGCGAATATCACCAACAGCATAACTTAATCCAAGCTTCTTGAACTCCACATCATCTTTAAATATAAATTAATCTATTTTACATTTAAATGCATATCTAATCGGAATGATAAATGTGATTTTTTTATAATTGTCTGCACTGCATTGAGCACTATTTGCCACGATGTTTCGCACTCGGTTTTCTCAGCATCTTTGCTTGCCTTTGGGCAGATGATACTGTTGGAAATTGAAGAACATCCCTAGTCTATATCATTTGTTGCTCAAGATTCCGCATAGTCTTTCCTCAACAACTCAGAGTCTGATTTGCCGATATTAACATGAATTGTGATAGCTTCATCATTCTCAGATTTCATCACCACATCATTCCATTGTACTTCGGCCTTCTTCCCATAAGCTTCGTTTTCTATCAGAATAGCAGATTTTGTGCAGAGTGCTTTGCTTTGGAATTCTATCAAAGCGCTGTAATCGCTTCTTTTCGTCTCTGATTTAACATCGGCAATGTATCCGAGTTTCCGCCTCATCACCTCTACTCGGACGTGGTAGTTGTAGATGCATACTTTGATGATGAAAGCGCTTTTTTGGTGTAACAAGATAATCTTGTATTTTGTTCTGCAGCATGCTGTCTTCTTCAGCTTCGTTTGGAAGTTTTCTATTAGGATCTTTATCTTCTGTGAGTAGACCGCGATGATGTTGTGGTTGTTTTGTAAATGTGAGGACAGTTCTTCGAAGGGTACTGAGCAGCAGTTGGCTGTGATTGGACAGATCATGGTGTCGTATTTGCAATCTTCTTCGTGCTTCACTCTGGTAACTGCTGTGAGGAGCTCTGTGCATCCGCGTCTGTGAACAAAGAAAAAGATAGTTAGTTTTTTTAAATAAAATGCTGTGTTTGGACAGTGGGTAACGTTTTTATAGTGATAGTGATTTGCATACTAAATCTTTTCAATGTTAGTTTATGTTAAGTATAATTGTTTGCTATTTATAATAATGATAAGGTTAAAGTGTTTATTACGTAATTTAAAATTTTACATCTGTAAACTTGACATGTTTTCTTCAATTTCTCAATCATTATTTTGTTATTTCAGCGGTGCTTAGTACTGCCTACTAATTTCGTAGAAAAACTGCATGTTAATTATTAGTAGCAAGGAATTTTAACGTCAAACTATTAAATCGGCTACAAAAACTAAATAAATTTGCTAGAACACGATACACGTGTTATTTTTTTGCCCATTTTTTTGTATCTCGTGCATGTAATCAAATTAATGCAGACTGTTATTCGTGCACGTTCATTTTAAATAATTATCGTAATTTTTTGTGAACTACGTTCTGTTAAATGTTAATAATAGCAACATTCCTGAAATATTTCATTACATTATTATGGCATTCACTATTCAAATCAATGGAATGCCCTGCCCACTCATTTCCTCGGAAAAAATATTATGAATAATAACTATATGTACGAGAATAATTCATATTTTAAATAGAATTTCAGTGAATTTTCTACAATATTGTTGTAGTTTAAAACCCAATGCGAGTGGGTGTGAAATCTTGGTTTTGTAATAAAATTAAAGTACCTATTTATGTACACTGAAAATGTAATAATTTAACATCAAGTCACAATTTTTTTAATCTACCAGAAAATGTTTTCACTATTCACGGTTTTCAAATTTTTTATTGTAGGATAATGACATATCGCCATATTTCTACGAAATTTTTTGAACGTTTGTACAGTAAGCAGTATCGTCTTCTAGGTACAATCAAGCCGAAAATTAATCTGGATACAGTTGCTTTTATGTAATTTTTTTGTTGTTTAAAAAAACGTCCTTTGTAAGCTTCTACGAAAATAAAAAATAAAAGAGGATTAAAAATAAAGTAGGTGCCACTGATATTAAGTGTTCTCGTAAACCTAGACCTAATAAAATAGATCTTACGAAAGAAAAACATAAAGTGAACGTGACATCACAATAAAAATAGAGGCGGAACGTGTAAAGGCTTTTACAAGCTTGGCGTGTCGCCGCTGCGGTTATTTATCGCCTGAAATAGAGGAATCAATGAAGAACTGCATTCTTTAATACTTTAGAGTCCACGCCACCACTGAAGTCCTTTTGCGCGCGGCGCCAGTGTCTATGTCATTGCATTAAAAAAAAAAAAAACACAAACTTCCCCGGCCTTTATTCGTGTAGTGCACTCTATATTATAATTTTGTACTTCGGTCCTTTTTTTAAATATTAAAATATAACACTGGCGCGAGCTTTTTTTTTGTAAGATACAAGACAGAAAGATCGATTACTTGAATAATGTAATTTGTCTAGACTTGGTGGGATAGCAAAAAGTTTAGATTCCGATGTTTGAAAAACTAGGCAAGGTCGAGGACGAAAGATCGACTATGAAAGACGAACACGAATAATTAATTCGCTTTTTAACCTCAAGACGGCAAAAAACTTCTAGTCAGTGCAGCCCCTAAGCAATAAAATCGTAACTTTAATCTATCAGTTACGGTTTATTGTCCGAAAGTGGCGCTTTATTCGGCAAACAAGTGTTCTTATTAGTTGCGGTTATTGTTCACTTTTATGTGGCGTTTACGATTCTCGGTGGGAAAGTAATTGGATTAGTTATCGATTGGTACTTAGGTCTTTGATTTTTGATGGATTGACTTGGCTTCCTATCAATCAAGTTAGGTTATTGCTACTCCGTTGTTACTATGCTTACTTAATGCTTCTATGTTAGCTTATTGGAGATAGCATCTTTCAGGTAGTATTTAATTGTGGTGCTCTTAGATCTCTCTCCTTGCATTATCAACCTATAATATTCCCACTGCAGAGAGACAGGCCTCCTCTCTGTGAGAGGGAGAGGGCCGTAATCTACCACGCAGGCCCAATGCGGGTTAGTAGATGTCACATGTCTTCGAAGTTTTGAATTCTCGGACATGCCGGTTTCCTCACCATGTTTTCCTTCACCGTTTTGAGAGCAGTGGTGATGAAATAATTTACACAAAGTAAAGTGCCTGTCAAGGTTCGAGCCTACGACCTACAACTCGTTAGCCGCGGCCGTCACCACTGAGCCACCACTGCTCTTCTTCAGCTGTCCTTGTGTGCCCAATAATAATTATGTTTCTTTAAAATCCCATAAATTCATTACTTTTGAATTACGTGTTCCAAAGCCATCGATTTATAAATATAAACTTACAATATATAATTTTAATAACTTAGAGGTTGTGGAAATTATTCCACAACCTTTATTATTACCAATATTATGCTTATTATTATATTATTCTTAACTACGGAAGAATTTTGGTGTGTATTAACACACCTAAATGCTTCCGTAGTTAAGAATCAAATGAGGGTATTCTCCATACAGATCAGATACCCTAATATGAAAAGCGATACGTCACTTCGATATTGAAATACTTGCAGATATTAGTTTCCAAGTAGGATCTTAACTTCTCATCTCCTTTGAAACAGTATCGTCATCGAAACCAAAGCGACGTATATATTCAACACGATTACATGACAGGAAATACTATCAAGTCTCGAGTACATTAGCTACTTCCTAGTTATTTCTGATAGTATTCTTTCCTAGAAATTGACGTAACACTACTTCAAAGTGCAGTAGATGTCATATTGCTACTGTAATATCATTTGTTCTGGCTAAAGGTGTCACCCGGAAAATGATTCATTGGATTACTGGCAGCTGCAGCCATAAGGAGCTTTAATAGACATCCATTGCTATAGTGGACTTCCCCTTAGAATGCTTCATGATTCTGTCTGGAGACTGGAACGCATCATCTCCAAATAGATAGACTAGACTGTAGTTTATGTTATCAACATGTTGATTAGTAAACGCATTTTGTTTAAAAAAAGTTTCGTTACTAATATGAATCATTCCCTCTACGTCGATTCCTGTTATGATTCTTAAAGATGTCAAAAGAGGTTTAGGCCTGAGTTCGACAATCTAGCAAGACAAGAAGACACATGCCTATCTGTGAATCGGTCGTAGATTCACTTGCAGTCGTGATTGTCAGTCAGAATAGAGAACCACAAATTAGATATTTCAGTAGACTGTATCAATAGCTTTTACAAAACCAGAGGACCTAGACTAGTGGTAATCGCTTTCAAAGCATTTCGTATTTCTAAAACGACTCTCAACAGGATTGACGCAAGCTTTTTGATATCTTATGTCAATCCAGTAATATTTTTGACTTTTCCATCACCGATATTGCTGTTAGAATCTCACTTTGTCTAAGCCCTGAGGCTAAAAAATCTGAACGGTATTGTGAAAACTGATAACCTACCTATAATTCCGACACGGGAGCATAAGGTCGTTGATGAGCCGCTGTAGCGCCAAGCAGGGGGCCGCCGGGGCTCTAAGGGCACCTCTACACCACGCACATCTTGACATGCGTCGGGAACACCGGCCGCACCAGACACCGCCGCACCATGGGCATACGCAGGGACCGCAACACTGAAAAAAGGGAGAAATGATCATTAGAAATGGCAAAATTGAATAGAAACATAGATCGGGGTAACCGTTCACAGAGCACTGTACTGTACGATATTTTACCGTAAAATGTTGGGATCATACGTCAACATCCCACTGTTCATTCGGTTAAAAACAAATATTGTATGAAACTGTCGTGAGGTCCCAAAATAAAACCCAAAACTATACAGTAAAATATCGTTCTGATCCGTGTAAACGTGGGTTTATTGGAAAAACTAATAAGGTTAGGTACATTTACACTATTCGTTTTTGCATTAGTGAGTTATTTGTTTGTGTTTTTCCTAAACCACAACGTCGTAGGTGTAATGAATAAGTTATGACAGAGATGAAGATGCCTACCTACTGGACTACTTTTGAGACTACCGACATAAGTCAAATCGTGGTGAAAAGCCATAGTCTCGTATCTAACACCTGTAGTTTTCACTATAGCTTGATACAGCGGTATCGGTCAAACTATAACCATAATATCACAATTTGATGAACATTTCCTTATTAACATTCTTTTAAGACATTGGAATTTAGCAAGATTTTGTAGCATGATTAACCCTCAAAGAATTCATAATCCTTTGAACGCACAAACATTCCACTTCGCAAAGGAATTGCATAGCGAAGGTTGTTTGAAAATCAAGTCTTATACATGAAACATGGCGGTAATGTGTTTACTTTACTAAACTTAGACATAATGAACTATTAGAACACCTAAGTTGTGCACGGTAGTCGTGTAATTAACTCACACTAACTTGCATTCAGTTGGGTAAGCGGTGCGGTCTGTGAGCGCCAAATTTCATTCGAGGTGGAACGACTAAAGTGAGTTTTTCAAATAATTGTTGACGAACCCTGGTATTTTTGAGGTCACGGCCATTAATATGAAGTAACTAATAAAAGTCCATAATAATATTAATTATGAGTCCGTAATGACTTCCTGTATTATTATTTTTTGTGATATAATTAGGTATGTCTGGTGTATGTTTTAAAATAAAATAAAGGAAGAAAGAAAATAACTTGCCAAATAATAAAGAATCCTATTTAAATATCTTCGTCTTACCTTACACGTGTATAATATCAATCAGTATTGTTCTATTGAATAGATTTTTATTATTTTATATGTATAAACTTTACGAGAACCTCATAACAGGATATAAAAAATGCCAATCAATAGCTACACTTGTTGACTGATTTGTTTTACAAATCGTAAAATTATAAACACGTCATTTAATTTATAGCTATCAATAACTTTAAATGATATTGTTACTATAAAAATGCTATAAACTTGCTTCAAAAACGGTGACGGAAAACATCGTGAGGAAACCGGCATGCCTTAGAGATATTTCTAGACGGCATGTGAATTCAAGTCAGAGGCCCATGGGCGGTTTTAAAACTCTGACACCAGGTTAGTCACCAACCAGACGAAAAGAAGAAGACTAAGATAAAATATTGATGTAACCACTTTTGTACCCCTGACAGACATATAAACGTTCTTTAATTCAAATCAACTGCTTCTGTTTAGAAGGTATACGTTTCTTATTAATATTCTGTAATGGTATCGTCATTCATCACTAACATCAGCACTACAAAAACTTCTTCCTACTCAAAATATTCTCTTCATCACATTCAGACGCGTCACAGCGAGACGGCACTCAACAAGCCTGGCGCACGTGGTCTTATATTGAACGTGATTAAGATTCTCTCCCTGGCTCCTTTGTCGTGATATTAACATAAGGTTCCTTGTAAGGGTACAGTCTAGCTTTAAACTACATAGGTATACTATTATAGCTCCTAAGTATATTTCTGAAAAGGTAGGCAGCGTCAAGCTACAATATAATAACATAAAATGCACAATACCCATAGGAATTATTCGATTATATGTTTTAGATCCTGGGGGCAAAATCTCATATATTCACAATTTACAGGCCTCAAAACTTAGTTAGAGTTTAGGAAGGTGAATTTTGCTCATGAAACTACTAGACCGTAGAAGTTTAGAATTACTGAGCATTGTATATCTAACAAACGAAAAAAAAGGGGTATGTAAGTAGTGTAGCAGTTGGCGTTCTGTAGTTTCTGCCTACTCCCATGGAAAGAAGGCGTGAGTTTTTATATTGTATATGTTTTATGCTAAAAGAAATGAATAACAATAAAAGAGTAACAAAAAGTACTGATAAGTAGAAAGTACAAGTTCATTGAATGAAGTGCAAGATCAGGTGATAATGATGATGACTTGAGCTCTAGTTTAAGAGGGATCCGTAGCAAAAAGCAAGAAGGGTTTAAATAAACAGACTCCTAACTCATTTTCATACAGAGTACGGTTAGTCTTATAACCTCTTTGATGAATATTTAACAATCGCGCTTTAACTCAGATATAAGGATTTTAAATCCATTCATTTTCATTTTAAAACAAAGATTGAGCTAAGCAGTGATACCTAATGTTAATGGGTTTATCATAGAACAAATATGTATTATAGTACATATTTGTTCCTTACCCTACTCTACCCTAGATTTAACATAGGTTCAAACTTTTTTTTAAAGGATTTTGACAAAAGTTTGATTAAAGATAATATTAAGGATCATTACAAATCCCAATATAATTCGTGTAGTACCTAAAGTGAAGACGCTTATCGTGATCAAGAGTCTTCTAACGGCGAAACGAAAATCTTGCCTTCGATTACGTTCTGATAGATCGAAACCCATTAAAACGTCATAGATGGCTTATATCTACCTTGAACTTTGCTCTGACAGCTTCAAGATCAACAATCTACTCATCATGTTCTAGGCGTTTAAGTATAAATCCTTACCTGTAAAGGCTCCAAGCATATACTGCATTCTGAGAATCGTGACAGCAGTTCATCACAGTTGGGGCAGGTACACTGAGCTGCATGGCCTTCTTCTGGTGCTTCCAATGATGATGGCTGGACTAGCGGCAATGATTTATCTGTTGAAAAGGGAAAAGGATTTGTTACGGCATATTTAAAACAAAGATGGATTTGATATCGTACTCTTTCAGAAGGTTTTACCAGGATTGGATTTCAAGCAAGAATACTAAAAAAAGAACATTTAGAAAATGTTTAAGGGAAATGTAGTATTCGGTTTGTTGAGTATTTTGGATCCATTGGGTGGTTTTTTACAAGTCCTTGTGTGCGTGTCATTTGTCAGTTGTGTATAAACGCAGCTATTTATTTATGCAAATCATTTTATTCATACGTTTTGTTGTTTGCCTAATTAGAATTATGTCTCTTTGTTGCTCTTAGGTTCGATAATTATGTTGAGGCTTATGTTTTATATCGATGACTTCATGGTATATCTCCGATCTTTAAACAGTCATTGTTGTGGAAACTGTGGGTGTGGCTATCTTGTCTGTGACGTGTCAGTACTTAAAAGATTTATCATTTATTATTTTGTCATCAATGACCTCATAATAAAGATGTAAGTAAATTATTAAGAAAAGGTTTTATTTATAATATCACTGTTTAAAATTGCGTAAAGCGTTGGATAAGTTTAAGATATTATTATATTATTAATTTTAAACCTTAATATCAACGACCATTAAAGATTGCAATACTCATGTAGCATCATTCCATCTATAATCAGGTCAAAAATGCCTGTACAGTATTGTTACGCACATCGCTGGGATATTTCCTAACGTGAACTTGGCCGTTTATTCACCGTACAAACGAACAGTCACTATTATTATTTATATAACGATTAACATGCAGAACAATCTTCCATTTGTCTGTACCGCTATCTTTATTATTGCAAGTCTAATAATAGAGTTATCTGCTTATATAATAACGTTACTGCTTTGTGTTGCACGCGTGTGAGCAAGTACTTGTGTGGTGCAATGTTTTAGCTTGGAAACTTTATGTGATGGTATGAGGCAGTGGCAACTATAAAGAGTTTTGTATGGAAAGAGAGAGGTGTTTGGCCAGCCATGGGACTATAAATTGACATCAAAGGATTTTCACAATTTTTATAGTTAATCTATATTACGATCCTAATTTCCATAGCTAATCTAGAGACAAACGCTTTGAAAAAATCGTTTAACTTAATCTCTTTGCTCGATTTACGTTAAAAGAAGCACTTGCTTATAATGGACTTCCAAGTATAGACCTAAGATTGTAAGTCCATCATCTTTACTATTGTCTAGTATTTTGTAATGTGAATTCTGATAAAATTCAAGTATTTGTATTACGTCAAGAATAGCAGTGTTGAGAAGCTATAGTAACCAAGTTTATCTGAAGTGGTTGTTCTTTAATTGTAATATCTAGATAATGACTCATCTCATTGCAGATAATTTGGAGTATGATTGGCATCGATAATAGCATTTTATCGATACGTTATTCAATTTGACTCGATGACGCAAAATTAATATACGAGTAGCTGGCAGTTGCATTGTTATCGTTACGTGAGTTCAGGTACAGAAGATAATTTTAAGAGTATTGACTTTTTTAAGTTTAATGATAATGCAGATAAAGGCTACAGACACTAGATAGAATTTAATAAACATGAGACAATAAAAAATTCAGATGTTTGTAGTACTCCACGTGTCAATTTAATTTTGGTAGTTTTTATTTTTTTGTGGTTTACTTACATAGCTCTTAAGTACTTACAAACACAAAAAAAAGATGTTGGCTATAATGGATTTATGTTCTGAAATAAAGTTATTATTATTATTCTATGAACAAATTCTACGGTTTTTTTTAAGTCTACATTTGTAAGTAATAGGTACTAGAAAAACAAGGATTTTTTCTCGAATAAACTTATTTTCAGTAACGTATTCAACAGAACTGTTTATAAGATTGCTTAGTAAATAAATAAGTGTGTCGTTTTCATTAGCTAAATCCTTGCTCTTGTACTAATGAGTGGTAGCTAGTTAACTTAAGTGGCCTATTAACTTAATTGAATTCTGAGCTAATATAACATGTACGTACAGAAAGTATTTTAAGTTGTTAATGTCAACTAACAATATTGTTTTGGTTATAGAAAGATAAAAAAATAGGTACTGCTAAGGAATTAGGTAGGTATGTTTAATGGGTCTAATAATAGAATTGTCTTAACTTACAATAACATAACATGATCGAAATAAAAATAAAACTAGTTTATTTTATTTTGATATCTAAATAAAGAGATTTGAATCGACATCACGATGATAATGACCATTGTTCAGATGAGAAGCTGTTATAGACAAAGCTTTCAATTACTCTTGATGTATTGTGTTTCCAAGAACCTCGTAAATAAATTATTCACAGTACTTGATGTCAATGAGCTCATAATCTCCGCTCACGCACTGTTGATAACATTCCGATGATATCAACGTCGTAAGGTCATTCTGTATTATATAATCGGGGTTATATTATTCTATAGAGTCGTGTCGGAGATAGTAAGGTTTTAGTGTCTGACAAAGGTAAACTTCATTATGGGAATATAACATGCTATCACCAATCTTAAGTAACATTGCCCAATATATCAGGATTTTGATGGAAAGACTGCTGATCACCACAGGTCTTTGGTGGTCTACGATCTAATCCTCAATTTTTACAAACAATATTTAGCTTTAAAAATATCACTAATTCCCAACACCAGCGGGTGAACGCAACGTTAAGATATGAAGCAACAGTTAACTATGTCAGTCGAAAGAGAAAGGACGCTAACAGTCTCGATGAAAATCTAGGCGATTAGGAAACCCACCGAAGGTCTGTCTGAGATATTTTGGTATTGAAATTAATAATCAAGGTTAGATTCTTCCTTCGACTTTAATGTATAAACAGAATCAATTTTATAAAGTAAAATTGGTCATAAAGGTTGCAAAAGGGTTGTTAAATAAAAAGGTCACAAAAAAAAAGGTTTCATAACTTATGACTGTAAACTTACAAATGAATAAATTTTTGAACAAATCCAGTTATAACCAGCTTTCCAGATAACAGTTCCTTGACAACGTTAATTACGAACAGCTCAACGAAGTAAAAGCTATAACAACAAGCTATAGTGACAATATTGACATAACAAAACCGAACACAGTATTGAACAACTGTAACTTCTGTAACATAACGGATGACGTAAAAGTACAATACAAGCGAGGTAACACGAGGTAGTATTTCAGACTTAAGACATAATGTAATGTAATACCATCAATAAGGAAGAATCGACAATGATGTTACTTAAATGATAATAAACGAATTCAAAGTACTGTTTCGGATGATTACAGAAGATGGTATAAACAAAAAAAAATATGATTTCATTAAACAAGATCATTGTCATGATGCTGACAATTATGTATTTTGTATGCCAAAAACCATCTAATTTATTTTGAATGGTTTTTGGTCCCATGCAAAGACATCGTTTACAAACGGTCCTTTGGCATAAATTGCTATTAATAAATGCATAACATCCATAGTGATAATAATAACATTGTGAAAATATTATACAGATCGTTCATAACCATCTGTAATGAGATATTTTTTTTAAATTCACTTCAGCTATATTTTTTTAATGTCAAAAAGTAATAAACATGTTTTATGAAGAATTTAAATTCTGAACTTGTCTTTTATCGGATGTATAAAAACCAGACGAAAAGTCCTTAGTTTTATAGGCGTGTGTTAAACATGTAATAATGTTATAAAGTATTCTTCTAAAATGTGAAGGTTATAAATGTAATGCTAGTCTTAATGCATAATGCAGTGAAGGTGAATTATGTTGGAACCCTTTAGCCAAGAAACTTAAGGTAATTTACAAGGCTAAATATTAAAATTAACGCCTTGGCAGTAGGCTTTTATAGGTAAAGTTTTACATCCAATTTTATTTTTCTTAATAATGTTCAAAGGGGACGTGGAAAAAATTTGGAATTGCATATTTAGGTAATAGATAAAACTCTGACAACAGGTAAGTCACTAACAACACGAAAACACGAAGAAGAAGTTATAGACAGCCTAAAGAATTTGTGTTAAATTGCGTTAGATTCCACTTGGTAACGTTTCAAGCAATACTTTTATGTAAGTACATAAGAAAAATGTGCAACATGCAACTGATTTGTATTAACAATGTGATGCATTCCCGTTATTTGTTAGCTGAAACCGAGGCGAAGAAATTTTTTTGTATGAATGAAATTCTTATTGACTGACCAACTGCAAAAATTTATAGGGCTCAGTAACGGCCCCTGTGGAAATCCAGAATCTACCAACGACAGTAAACATCCTCAGAGTGATTTGCCTAGCCTAGCTATCGGATAATAAAAAGGCCAAGCAGATTAGCATTACCCTTAGTAATAAAAGCCATATACATTACATCATTTAATACCACAGTAGTCAAGGCTAACTATCAATTACATCATAATGTATGAGCTACTAGGTCAAACGCTTATTCGCAAGTTTTGCGCCATCCGAACGAAATTCAACCAGCTTACAAAAAAATAACAGCTATCTTAGAATTATTTTTGAGGTAACAAAAAATATTGGAAACGATTGCAAATTGTTCGATAACTGAAGTTTAATATGGTGCAATTGTGCTATGAGAAACTATTGGAAGAATTCGAACGGTGGTTACCTTTCTCGCGGTTGAAATATTTCATGTTGGGTATATGGGTGTACAAGCGGTTATAATACTGGACCGGGTGGAAGAAAAACTCGCTCAACGCAGAGCACCGGCAAGATGATCAGACGAGATTTAGAAGGCTGTTAGAGGCAGCATGCACTGAGCGGTCCACATTGCAGAAGACCGCATAACTTGGAGACGCGACGTATGTGCTCGCGATCTTCCTTCGCATTGAGGGAACAACGAAATGATGACTCTGTTTAGTATATGCCGCAATAAATTTGATTGTACTGATCTTGTGAACAGTCTGTGCTACCTGATCCCTCGTACTGTAATCGGTCGAGAAGTTCGTTCGAGACGCCTATTTGCTACTTCATTTTGTCGAACGAACTCAGGCGCTCGCTCGCCGTTACATCGCTTGGTTGACACCTATAATAAACAGTTTGGCTCTACTGATATTATGTTTCTCAGCAAAGCTGTATTTAAGAGTGAGATTACAACTATTTTAAGAGATAGCCCTAGTATATAGTATATAGTTAATAAGTGCTTTTTTAACTAGCTCTGCTAACAGCTAGCTATTCTGTATTGTAATCTGTGGATAACGTATTGAGTAGTGTATTTGTTACTTTTATTGCAAGTTTTATATTGTATGCCTACTGTGTAATATACTGCTGTTTGTTATTCCTATCAAATAAATAAATAAATAAATAAATAAACGAAGAGTGCTACGATGTGTCGATATTTTGATAGTTTTAGTGGAAAGTCACTGGAACTAACAAAGGTCATGGTCAAAGTGGTGCGAATTTTTAAGTGATAATAATAGAAGTCTGGACCCTTGCGTGCTTCGTGCACACTCATTAATCATATAAACTTGAATAGTTTCAATAAGATTAATAAGTCTTTGCTGTTTAGTTTCATAAATTCTACAGTAATGATACTATGTTTATATTTATTGTGATAGTCTTGTTATTGACCGTTGGGGTCAATAACAAGACTGTGCAGTGACAGTGCAGTTTGTAATAGTGAGAATGGCTCATGTGAAATAACGAAATTCAAAAGAGTAGTTGGGTTGGTGCATGGCCAAATAAGGCACTGCTTATATGCTTACATGTGAGTGTGTGAATCAGCACCCAAGAGTGAAATTAGAGTCATTACGTGAATGGGATTCACCAACGTCATTTATCCGTATATAATGTATTTATATCAAGGGTATATTCGTCACGAATGTGACTTTTATATGGAAGGCTAATAAAATAAAATAATGTTTTCGATAGTCAAATTTAATTATATGGAAATATGAGCAGAATTATTAAAACTTTATGGAATGAAATAAAAGCTAACGTAGGTAACTCAAAATGATTTTACTATTGATTCAATGCAAAATGCAACCACTATTCTGAATTCTGAATCACGATGTAGAGAAGAAGCAAGGGATTTTTTATTATAATAATTGTTTTAATAATAAAAGTTAAAACTACTGCACGATAATTTTTTTGTCAATTACCAACTCCTTTATTACCTTGATAGTTTTTGACCTCAACTTGTCAAAATCAGAGGTCAAAGACCCAGTTAATTTTATTGAACTTCTTAACAAAGAATCATTACTACCAATCATCATGCATGTTCTTACGAGTAATTATAGAACCTTTGATTCATGCAATTGTTTGTTTGAAACAAGGTTTGAAAGAACAATCTTGTTCATATAGTATAGGGCTATACGATCTTAGTCACAATGAGAACATAAAGACTCCCTGGAACTGACTGTGTCATACCTAAACGTTTTTGATCAATGAATAAACTGACCTTCGGGATTCCCCAAGTCTGGTTATTAGGATAACTCGCCCCTTATTACTGAGGACTTTTACATCACTTGCCATCACCTTCGGGGAATCCAAACATGATGAAAGGTTCCTGCTGGACGTAGATTTATGTTAGTTTCACCTCATAAGTCGTTCAAATGCCATCAGTAATTACTTTTGAAGGAAAACATCGTGAGGAAATTGGCATAACTAAGAAATATTTCTCGACGGCATGTGAAGCCAAGTCAGAGGCCCATGGGCGGTTTTAAAACTCAGTCACTAACCACACGAAAAGAAGAGTAAGATTTACTTTTCCTTTTAAATTCATCCGTTTTTCGATATGATGATATATCACTGATCAATTGATAATTACAGTACCTTGTTGAATTTGAATGCAATATGGTTGCATATTAATCAATGTTAACCTATTTTTTTGCCCTTTAACGTCACTTATTGCGGTTTTATGAGTAAGTAAGCGTCATGTGTTGGGGAAAAGCGTAAGTTATTTGGTATTTGCATAATACTAACAGGAAAAAATTGTTGAACAATTTGTTTATGACTTTATTGTAGGTAATTAGGTAGGTACGTAATTACGAAATGAAATTACGCTGAACGAATTACAAGTTACGACGTTGGAAAACCATTGCTGATTATTTTTCCAAGGATTTCTGTGAAACCAGACCAGACTAGTTGTATGAACTCAAACGAAGAAATAGAACTACGAAAGGATCGCAGCAGGCGGCGTTCATTAGTTTCTGCCTACCCCAATGAGTTTGATGCAATTAGTTTGTATAAAGCTACATATTATTACATGATTACTTTGCCGATCAAGTTAAATATGTTCTTTGAGGTTAACTTAAAGACGAGGCGGACATTTTTGTCGTCCGAGCAGTGACCGAAAATCATCAAAAGAAAAAGAAAAGTATTATAATTTAACCGAAGTAATAAGATTTTAGATTGGCCCGCAATCGCAGTACACCGGTAAAAGGGGAAAGACGAAAGGGAGGCCTTTGCCCGGTTGTGAGATAACACAGACAGGCATTTAATTTTGATAATAAATAAATAAGTTTTCGAGTTTTTATTATTATAGGAACCATTTAAATTCAGTGATAAATCTTGTCACCATGATCCAATTTTTATGACCTCATTAAAATGAGCCATACTCCAAGTTATTTCCACCATTCGTCATGATATTATACGGAACATCTAAGCCTAAAAGACAAAACGTTATCTTCTAATGTAAACTAACAGGTATTTTACGCATTCAGACAACAATGAGACATTAAAGATCCGTATCTTCTCAGTATTATGACGTATTTTTCTATAAACATGGGTACAGGTCATGACGTCACCGATAAGATCTAAGCGTTGATTCATAAACCGGTGCGACATGACGTGCACAAGATTTGCATCTGATTTGTTATTTTATTAAAAAGGGGTAAGGTTGGAAATTGATTATTAGAGGTGCGAATAGAGAAATAACTGTTCTGTTCTATGATAATTGAAGTCAAGAGGTGTGATTGTCCTTTCCAGAAAAATACTATTTAAATTGTGAAGGATTCCTAAAGACAATGTATGAGTAAGCATCTCTATCAAGAATTTTGCGTTGTATCATTAAATCAACAATAATTTTCTTAATTTATAGAAATGTATTATTAAAAAAATCATACAGATTGTTCACACCGTATTATTGTGATCATACTGCAAAGTGTTTTCGACATTAAATAATAATTATTGTTGTATTATATTATCTTTATTGTTGTACGTGTAATAATGAAGGTTAAAGCCACAGTTCAATAACTTAATTTTTTTTAATAAACTGAATTAAATATTTTCGAGGCATATCGGCTTGATGCGGGAAGCACAAAACCAGTCGAAGTGGCGGTACTTGAGGGAGGCTTAAGTAGTGGACATCTCTCAACTGAAATGATGATGATAAGCTACTTGGTAAATTCGATAACTATTTTATAATGAGTCTGCAGCTATGCACTACACACTACAGGGTAAAAGCTTGTAGCGGCATCTACACGTCACACAACATCCTGACGTCACACAAATCCTGGATCGCGCAGTTAGAGTTTACCGCGCGATAAACATATATACAAGCTTCCCGACTTCAACCTCTGGGCAGTTGCCCGCCAGACACGATACCCGTCTGGTCGGAGGATCCTCCCTTTTCTATGGGGGATGAGTGAACTTTACACCCTGTTCCTCATACCCCTAAAAGCTTCTTCTCATTATATTTGTGGTCACAGTCGCGAATCATATTTTAATCAAAATAAAACCTGAAAAAAACCGGCTACTTTAGCGCATAACAGGCAAAGAGTAAGCGTGGTGATCAATGCTTGTTCCCTCTTTGTATGAGATATACTTATACATCATTAGAATCAGCAATACAACTCCTTATATTAGAATTAGCCTCAAATGTCATGCATAATGCATAATCAGTCTTCAATGTTCCCATTACTGGGACACAGTAGGCCTCCTCTCTTTGAGAGGGAGTGGGCCATAATCCTTAACGGGCCCTAGCGGGGATATCACGTCTTCGAATTTTTGTTTCTGGGGCATGTCGGTTTCCTCAAGACGTTTTCCTTCACGGTTTTGAGAGCCTGCAGTGGTGATGAAAACAACAAAATGTCATGTTTTCATGAAATAGTCATTCAATAGAGTATATGAACTTACAGAGTTGTATTGATGATTTTTATGATTATAATTCGATTTGATAAGGACGCGAATCATATTTAAATCAACATACAACCTGATACTGTCCTGCAAATTGCAAAAAAGGTAAGAAAATTTTAATTTCGCGGGCTACCTTGGGGTTTTCACCTTAAGCTCCGGTTTTCTCAAGATGTTTTCCATCACCATTTACACATTTGTTTGACCTCTAGATATTGGATTCGGTTCCCAAATTGGATTCTGAGGTCAGATTGCAGTTTCGTTGTTGGGTATGTTGTTATTTATCCGTATCCGTTGTTTGGGCTAGATACTGACCTAGGATTAGGAAAAGATGGAAAGTTAATGAAGGTTACTTGAACTGCCAGGCAAACACTAGGCTTACTGAAACTCACATGTTGAATGGAATCTAGATGTTTGAGTTCACGAAAGAAAATACTGCTGTCTGGACTATAAAATATATTTGTGTAAAACTTATCTAAGACTTAATTAAGTAAGATATTTTCAGTCATGCAACGTGATATGATGAGGTTGATGAACTACCAACATAACTTCAACGGGTCGTCGAACTATTTTCCGCAATTTTTCGACAGGCGTGCCAAGCAATATGTCACGCCTATAATACTACTTTTAATTGACTTGTAACACGGTAAGCCTACGACATACAGTTGTTAAAAAAACGGTGTAATGTATAGACTCCTAATATCGTTCGTGTTTGAGTGAGATGATCGACTAGCCGCATGATACTTTACGTTACCCTGAGAATGACGCAGGACCTGTTAATAGATAGGTAAACTTTATCTGAATTGAATCACGTTTTTACTTGACTACTCTTAATTTAATTTAGACGTAAAATCACTTAGGTACAATATTAGCATCTCAATAAGTCACCCATATCTATTGCATGCCAGCCTTCGCTTGCGATAGAGCAGTGGTGGCCGAGTTGCAACGACCGTGACTTACGCGTAGTAGGTCGTGAGTTCGAACCCAAGCAGGCACTTCCTTGGTGTAAATTATTTCATCACCACTGCTCTCAAAATGGTGAAAGAAATCATCGCAAAGGAACCGGTGTCTTAGAACTAAAATTTCAAAGACATGTGACTTTCAAAAGCCCGAACTGGAGCCGCTTGGTAGATTACGGGCAAGGCCCACTCCCTCTAACAGAAAGGGGAGGTGTGTGTCCCATCGGTGGGAACATTGTAGGTATATTAAACTTCGCTTACGCTCTAATTAAAAACCAAAAATATTAATGCAGGATTAGGATCCTGCGGGGATTAGGAGGATCACAAACTCAAAACTTAAACTCAAACTCAAAGCATTTATTTCAATTAGACCATTTACAGGCACTTTTGAATTGTCAAGGAATCGGTCAGTCAGAAATATGAACCTAGTTGCCCATTCCAAAGCGTAGTAGGTACCTATGGAGAAGAACGGGCAAGAAACTCCACGGACACTCTTTTAAATAAATTGTTACAAAATATTGGTTACATCATTCATGTTGAAATTAAACATGTGAGAACAATGTAGAAAGACGTGCACGTTAGAAGCGTCCGTAATAAAAACTTAAAAACAATTCAAAAATTTAAATCAGCCAAGACAGCTAAGAGTTGACCAGTCCCAACTGACGGCGCCCGTTCACGAACATGACGCATGGATTAGCACACACTCACACACTACGTGATTTTAACACTCCTCTTTAGGCAGAGGAGTGATAAAATCACATATACTTAATAGGAGGCGGGCCTATTGCCATCAACCGGGCACAAGTCCAGGCTCCGGGCTGCTACTGAGAAACCCTGATGTAAAAAGCTAATGAATGGAGCCAGTATAACTAAATAAAAACAAAGCTATAGAACTGCAGTCGCCGTTATGAACTAGGACACGAGCTAGCTTCTTCTTTTCGTGTGATTAGTGGCTAACCTGGTGTCAGAGTTTTAAAGCCGCCCATGGGCCTCTGACTTGGCTTCACATGCCGTCGAGAAATATCTCTCAGGCATGCCGGTTTCCTTACGATGTTTTCCTTCACCGTTTTTTAGCAAGTGATAATTATACAATAAGCACATGAATTCGAAAAGTCAGAGGTGCCTTGGTTTTGAACTCGAGACCTATGACTTGGCAGTCCGACGGTCACACCACTAGGCTATCACGAGCTAGCTGTTTTAATATTATTTCCCCAAGATCGTTATACCAATCTTTAGGGACGGCCAGTTGATACGTGACATGTTTCTCTGATTACAAAATCTGGCCTCACACGAGAGCAACCGGTTGTGATTTAAAATGAAACTGGTTTTGAGGTGAAAATAACGTAATATTTTACAACTTTTAGATTTTAATTAGTGCAGTAGGCGTATTTCTTTCGATGAATGGAAATAACTGGTATAATATGGAAATATATAAGTCTAAGAACGGCTAAATGTCGTTTCTGGGGTAGTTCAAGTTTCACTAAATGCTTAAATTAAAATAAATAAAAAAAACTACTCAAAATCCGGTAGCGTTAACAGAAACATAACAATTTTTTTATTTTATTAATTAATAAAAAATGTAAAGATTTGTTTTTTTTATAGAATATCAACGATCTCCTGGTTCCTGGGCTTTGCATACAATAATAGAACATGGTAAAACGACGTTAACAAATACTGTTATATCAATCTTTAATTAGTTATCCGTTCGTTTCCCAACGCGTTTTCTACAAAACTGTCATAAAGTTTACAAAGGGATCTTTTGCTAAATTGTTTGCTTAGCGACATTTAAACGCAAGGAGGTTGTACTCGTAGTCAGAAAAACTAGCAAAGTAACGTTTTTAGCCGAAGCATTGCTTGCTTGAAAGAACGTGAATTCATCTGGAATGTTGGTAATTTATTGTCTTACGTGGATGGTCTTTTTTTGACCTGACTTTAGCTTCTTATATAGATTATCTTGTAGCAGTTTTATTTAAACCCAAAAGTCAAACGAATACCAATAAGGCACACAAGTTGGGAAAAGCTGATGTTATTTCGTAATTTTCCAAGATTTTAATTAAACGATCATGCGGCGGAGTTAAATCCAATCTTGCTCTTAAAAAAAGTAGATAACCTCAAACAAGCGGAGTCATAAATTAATTTAATTAAAATTTCACCATGCCTTAATAAATTACATAAAATTACAACACGCTAAATACAAATCTACTGACGTTTAAAATTGTTTGATTTTACTACTATTCGGTGTAAAAAATAATAGATACCTATTATGTCTAATTTGAATCATGCTCCTTGTTAACGTAAAACAACATAATATTTACCTCTAGGGTAAAACATCGATCGTTTTGTGAATTTCAAATCGAATTTTCTATTATACAATGCAGTAGATAACTCGTCGTTAATTTATCATTCAATTAAAATTGGTAAGTAGTATAGGTAATCATTGAATTATCATCACTCCTAGTGCTAAACCCAATTTACAGATAGATACAAAACTAGAGCTATTTTTATTATTCAGGCAACAAATGATTAATGTAAACTAAATAGCTAAAAAATCCACTGACACACAAAATTAAAAAAATACAGGAATTCATAAATCATCGACAGAAAAATAAAAATAACACGAAAGCTTTCGATAAAAAATACCTTTTCATACCGTCATCCATCGAATTAATAGGTTATAAAAGTATTGCGCACGAATATATCTGTGATCAATCTATGTGCGTACACGCAACTTCTTACTAAGTACTACCGTTATGTAGAGGCATATTGAACTGTGGCGAGCTGACATCGTTTTTTGGCGCATGGCTTCGAAGTTCAAATTGTCTGTGGTTTGTTTATGTCTGTGCTTTCTGACCTTGAAAACTGTTGCTTTTTTTTTGGCAAACTGTTGATTTATGGGTATATGTGTAAAAAGTGATTGGTATTTTCAATTTTACAATTTCATCTGCATAGCGTTTTCCCAACTATGCCGAAGTCAGCTTCCAGTTTAACCAGGTGTAGCTGGATACCAGTACTTTATCAGTTTCTTTTTTTGTTAGTAAGGTACTGAAAACGGATACTTAATAAATGAAATGTCGAAGAATCACCTCCTTTATGAACTAAGAAATTCAAAGCCCAAGAGCCTCATACATCAGCCAATAAAAACGCAATCGATCAACTGCCTGAACCTCAAGAACTTGCATTCATACAAGGCAAAGAAAGGTGTGATTCATTGCAATAACTTCCAATGCTATTACTGACGTCATACAGTGGTATCGCAATCACCTTATAAGGTATTGCTGTATGGTCAGGTCATACAGTTACATGAGCTTTAATAATGCTGACGGAAAAGAAAAAAAGGACCGTGTTTTGATAGGTGACAAATATATGCCTAGTAATGATTGATATGAATGGGTTCGGTAATATTTTTTCAGCATAATAAATAAATTTACCTATAATTTCACCGAACATAAAATGACTATTATTATGATTTATATGAATATAATATTCAAATTAAAGTTATTGTGTAAAGTTAGGTGCCACAAAAATGTATACACCTAAGCACCACAACATGGCATGCCTATTTTCTCTTATTGTTTGCGGCTTACTTTGGCAATGCCTGTGTTATTCCAACAAACAGATTTTCCATTTCCCTATTTTAACTTTGGATATATTATTTACTTCACTGAATGCAACGTTACCATTATAAAACCATAATTTTTCGCATTCAGGATACATCAGCGTTTATTTTTTAAATCTTATTTTAATGAAATGCGACATACCTTCAATCTCGACATTCTCTCCGCTCGAAGAGTCTGAGGAATCGTCTTCAATCTTCTTCTCCGAGACTATTTTGAGGCTGTTCTCACCACACTCGTTGTTATGTGACCTCTTGTCAGTCACCGAGTGGAACTGTGGACAAAAAGATACACAAAGTTAGTATAATGATGTACCTACAATAAAGTAGATTCTATCTATAACATACTAAAATGTCTATCGCGAATCAGTCAATGAGGATGTTATTGTAGAATTAAAATGATTTGTAAGCTTTATTGCCTGTTAGGACAACGAACAATAAATATCAATTCGCTCCGATTTATGAAAATTGTTGAAGGTCGATTTCATTCATTTAGGGCTGATTTTTTTATCGTCAGATAACTTCTTTCTGAGGAATCAATAAAACAGTTGGGCAGCTATTATAAAACATACACAGTGAGGGATTACTATGTTGGTTCGACACCCTTAAATATGACCACATATTTCTGATACAAACTGTATAAATGTCAAACTGAAACAACCCTTTTAAAATCAACGAGTGTTTCTACTTTGAAATGTACTTTTACTAAAATAAACTCCTTTAAATGTTGAGTTGGTAACTATAGCAATCAGAACAGTATAGTCTTGTTGTCCCAGTCATACATAATTGCTTAAACGCACGTAAAGGTTTTAATTGAATTTGACTTGAAGATAATTTCCTTGAACACACCTGTTACATAATAGTTCATTTCCTTATTGTAGTGATAATATTAATTACGTTATCTCATGATAACATTACAAATGTTTACAAAGTTTATTACTACGCACTAAGACGTTTTTGTCTACAGGTTGTCTGTGTGTTGAACTTTGAATAACATTAGTTTCATCCTAATATCATTCGTGTTTATTTGTAAGAAGTACGTCATTAAAATTATCAGAATTGTTTTAATTTGTATCATTGTCTTTGCCATCATCAACACCTTTATTTCACCCTTATTAGATTGCTGTTTTTCTCGGTGTCATGTCCTAGCTTGGATTTTTCATATACAGGATTTTTACCCAAATCCCTAATTTGTTCAAACATTCTTCCTTCTTTTATGGTCCGATTTTCTAAAGCCTTTACAAAACCAACCAATCGAATGCATCATTTACAAAATTTACCTGATAACCTATTCGTTACGACTTATTACACCAGTTTAAACAATCGACGTGGAACATGTTTTGAAAATAATCGGTGGAATATTCCGTGAAACCAGTTTTGTTACAATCGTAGGAGGCTTTTGCACCTGCACAGTGAGTACTCACTATATTAACTGACATGGGACGTTACTGGATTGGTAATTTAATATTGTGTTTCTAGTTCAAACAAGGATTCTGCGTTTTCTTTTGTTTATAAACCGTCAACTGTTTTTTCTATATTTGCAATAAAACTGCAGTAGGGACTTTGAAATTTAATGGAGATAGGCTGCAGCTAAACGAATATTTGTACACTTTCTTGTTTATCTAAAAATCATGTTCCCCGTATTGAAAGTGTTTTCCTTTCTTATTTCTAATTGCATATTTGTCCTATGTGAAGAATTTGACTAAGGATTTATCGTATATGCAAGCATTTAAGGTAAAGTTCCTCAGTAGCCCTTTAGTCACTACGAACTAGAAAAGTCTATTGTGAGAGGTCACGCCTCAGACCTAAAAATGCCATAGTTCATACCAATGATAAATGGCTCACTTATACCAAGCTCTAAAAGTCGATGTTATGTCACGAACGTTTTTACAATAAGACAAGTTTCTCACAGTGCAGCAGTGTTGTCACTTACTAAACCGGCAACTTAACTTGAAACCAGTCGGCCATGACACACATTACAAAAAGGTTTAACCACTTCGGTTTAACACAGTTAAAGTTGTGTATCAAAACGTTTTCCTTACTGCTCGAATCGGGAATTGAACCTCGATCGGTTGCCATTTACAGCAGTCATTGAACTGTTGCGCAGTGAGAGTAAAGATGGCTGCTTACTTTGAGATATGCTATTAATATGGTTAAGATATAGCTTGGTATACTGTATTTTTTTTCATTGACATTTGGCTTTTCGGTCCTTCATTCCATAATACATAAAATCAATCTGCCTAGCCTTTTTTCAACTAAGTTAGGGTCGGCTTCCAGTCCAACCAGATGCAGCTGAATACCAGTATTTTCCATGGAGCGGTTGCATATCTGACCTCCAAAAAACAGTTACTGGGTAACACGATACCCCTTGGTAAGTTGATACTCTTTCAGTCCATAATAATACATGATACTTGAACTCCTCAAAATAACTCAATGTTTCTACACGAGTATTCAAAAGACGATAATTGCATATCGTGAAGTACAATATACCGGTTCATTAGCTATAGATAGCGAACATGACATAACATCTGTTATCTTAAGAAAACACGTTGAACATGCATAGCATTGGCATTATTAATAATACGGAACATCTCATGATAGTTGACATCATCTCTTACGAACTTGATTATGTTCATCTCATTAATAATTTACAATGACGTGATTAATGAGTTACTGCATTATGTCTTTTTGTGATAATCTATTAATCTTAAGAAAACACGTTGAACATGCATAGTATTGGCATTGTAAATAATACGGAACATCTCACGACAGTTGATATCATCTCTTACGGACTTGATTATGTTCATTTAATTAATAATTTACAATGGCGTGATTTATAAGTTATTGCGTTGTCTTTTTGGGATAATCTATTATGATTTTTTATCCTAATATTGCATTTGAATGTTTTCGTCAACCAATAAGTTCTGAGTTGAGTTACAAGATTACTGACAAATGTTTGCACTAACTGGACAGGTCCACTCAAATTTGTGTGGTTCTTTCTTCAAAGGTCCATTTCCGACACTAATATATATGGTTCTCACATGATGTGACCAAGATTATGTCCGGACTTTAAAAGAGACTGCGACCTCTGAGTTTGTTCCGCTCTTTCTTCTCAGAGTAGTCGGATAGGAAACGCCGAACTCCTCTAGTTTTAAAACATAATCTTTGACGTGTAAAAGTGTTTGTACAAAACTACTTACGGTATTAAAATCATTTATAATTTATTATTTATCAATACTTTTATGAAATCGATACTTTCTCGCTTCGTACCGCCTATCTTTCCCTGGAAGGTGCACCTTTCACTATGTTTTGAAACATCTCAGTATGAAATGAGAACGGTTGAATAAGCCGGTGTTTTTTGCACCTCATGGAGTAACTTCTGTAATACTGTAGTTCTGTAGGAAACCTACGGTGCTTGCATCCGCGTTTATTATGATGGTATTATGATAAGTTACGGTATATTGGTATTTATGTGGGTGATTGAAGATGTTGGTTTAAGTTTTTGTTTGTGAGATGATGCTGATGTTGGGAATGAAATAAATGCTTTTTTTTATAACAGTATGATTCATTAACAATGCGTATAATGGCGTATTAAGCGTACGCGTATTCATTGATTTCTTAAATTAGATTAACTATTAATGTGGCATTTATTGCAAAGGCAATAAAAAGCTACAAACAACTGTGTATGTCGCGAAAACTAATATGTATTGATGTTTACTAAGATTCTTCGACAAAAAATAAATAATAGTCAAGTCATATACTCAATAAAACAAAACGGTAGGTGCAATACATATAATCATTTGACACATTTTTTTTTGTCCTAAGCAAAACCGGTATTTTAATAGGTAGATTTTTTCTTTAATCCTATTTGATATAAGCGACACGTGACCATTGTGTTGCGGTTTTCGCACAAATAAAAATATCACTCTCAGACCGGTTTTCGTCAGATTTCGTAAACGTAAGTAGGTAAATGATTATAGTATTTAAATAAGTGATAATTTTTTACAGATTACTCTAATCTTGTAAGTCACGAATACACAGATTTTTTTAAACATTTGGAAACTTTTTTCCCACTATGTTTAAGCGTGATTGCTGGGTTCGCGTGTTTAAATACTGAGCACGGGTGGTATTGATATAATGAACGATAATTTTCTTAATGTATGATAGATGTTGAATTACTATCAGGAGTCGCTAGTGGCTGTAAAGTGGGGTTCATGACTTTTATTACTTGATATTATAATGACGAACTAATTCAGTATTCCTGTGATAGATACAAATTAAAAGTGACGTATTTCTAATTATAATTATTAGCATCATCATCGGTATCAATAAAGTTATTGACACTTTATATTCGTTTTTCCATCTTTTAAAATAGTTTGAGATATATTATAACGCTTTCAAAGGACCAAAGAGACAAGCGGAACCCAGGATGCCTACCATGATCTAATTAAAAACGATTCAAAAGCAAGGCATTTCAGTTTAGGTTCTTAAACTGCATCGCTTCAAAGTCGTACCATGACGTCCAATAAACTCAGCGGCATTTGGATCGTTAAAAGTGAATGAAAGATCGCAATCTGTGGCTGAACCGCGCGGCCGCGTTTAGAACGTTTTTGGTGAAAACGAGACAACGCTATTATTGTCATATAAGTTTGTTTCGCGCACATTATTTAGTGTCAGACACGTTCAGAAGCAAGTAAAATTTTATTTGTTCTTAACTCAGTATCATTACTTTAAAGTAAAACAGACACTCAACAGTTTTTTTAAGATTCCACGTTAATACGGTAACTATTGTTAAAATAATTCTTAGTCAAAGTAGATATTTATTTACCTTTTGCTATTTATTAAGTATAGGAAAATATATTTTTTATTTCGACCTAATAAAACAAATTATGTTTCTGTTTCGAACGTACCAGAGTAAACAAAGTTGTGTGAGTTGAGTTGGGGCATAGTGGGCATAGTGTGAGGCAGAATCTTCCTCAAAAAACTCAAATAAAAGTAGTTCATCAGAAATCTGTTAGACAAAAACTAATGCGGTTAAAAAAGGCATATAAAATAGGTATTTTAGACTTTAAAAGAAAGATTAAAGCTCACTTACATTGGTTTTTGTAAAATTCCACTAAAATAGCACTAAAAAACTTTATTTTCGTCAATAATTCACCAAACGTTTCAGTTTATGTTAGAGAAATAGTAACTTTTATTGAATCGCTTATTTTGACAGTTGAGCGTTTCAGTTGAGCTGCTATATGGACGTCATGGTACCAAACAAGAATGAATGAAACCAAAACTTGCGACTCAGTTTGGGACAATCGCTGTCAGATGGCATGGCCTAAATTGAATCGTTAAACTAACGTCATGGTACGAATTAGAAGAACAGTTCAGTTTAGGTCCTAAAATGGATCGCGCTAAGAGCTCGTGGTAGGCATCCAGGACCAAGGTTTGACTTAATCAAAGACTACCCGTTTATTGCAGGTGCTAATTGCCTTACAGTTCAACGAGTTATTACACTTATCCTTAAACTAATATAAGATGTTATATACTAGTTTACATATACTTAGTCCACGCGATTGGAGCATGACAGAACCTTCGAAACGTGTAGAGTTACTTAGAGTTACTTTAGCTTTATGTAATGTATCAGTTACAGGAGATAATATGGGTACATAATTATAATTTATTGCCGTAAATTTTAAACGTACTGCCATTCTGTTAGTACATGGATAGATTTTAGGAGATGGAAGACGGTTACAAAAAAAGGTGAAAATAATAGTAAAGTTCACTCTAATAATTTTCAAATAATCTTTAAAATATAGCTATTAGTATCAACACTCAATGATGTTATTAAATACTCGTATATTTATGTTTTTAAGAAAAACTTTAACACAGATGTTTAATTCGACATATTTTACTTACCTACTCAAATTTTAAAATTATTTCAGGGCAAATATTTTGCACCTTCTTATGAGTTATGACTCAGAATTAATTGTTGATGCAGACATAATTTAGGCTTCGTGATTTTAGCTTACTCAGCGTAATTAGTCAGATGACTAAATTTAAATGAGTTCATTTACGTGCATTCAACTTTTCATCACAATTTTTTTTCAAGAACATCATGCTCATCTACTAGCCTTTTCCAGTTATGTTGGAGTCGGCTTCCGATCTAACCGAACGCAGCTGAATACCAGTATTTTACATGGAGCGATTGCCCATCTGAACTCCACAATCCTTGGGTAATACGATACCCCTTGGTAAGACAAGAGCAATGACATCATCTTAGCTACTACTTCTCTTATTAGTAAATCGACCAATTGTTATCCAATGTTACACCAATCTTACGTCTGCCTTCTTCAATATAAGAGGGCCATAAAATTTCACGTCATGCGCAGTGACGTTACAAAATAAGAAAACAATATCGTTACTGGCCGTATCAGACGCAAGGTCAGTTGTGTACATTCACTTTAAGTCAGGTTGTTACTGACCGCGTCGCCAGTCCGGTCTGGCACATGAAATGAAGTTTACCATGCTTTGGTGGATGGAGTAGATAGCTAAACTATTTTGTGCATGATTTTGGATTTAGATGTATAATATAACAGCCTGTATTCCCTCGAAAGATTAGCCGAGGTGTTCCCTAGAGTTATGCTGCATCTTAAATGGCCGTGTCCAATTTAAAAGTGATCATCGCGGGAATACGAGGTTTTCACGCTCAATGTCACTTTTTGTTCGGTGAACCTGAACGCGTGGTCACGCGGCACAAAGGACGTTTTTCGGTTTTCCGAATAAAAAGTGACATATGTACGTGACGATCGCTTATTCGCGCGTCGATCGAGCGAGTTAGGCTACAAAATCGGCGACTCTATTAATTAAATGGTAGGTATGTTTTTCATTTAAATCATTACAAATAAAAAGTAAATTGGTCCTAGATCTATATTACCCAACGCGTTTTATATATATATTTTTTTGTTATTTTAATAATTAATTTGACTGTTTTTTTTAATATGATTAACAAAAAAACACTTAACAAAGTTCACTTACAGTTAAACCAGTCTAACAGGTTAATTATAAGGAAAACAAAAAATAATAGGCTCATAATGACACAAAGGAAATAGATATGTCTAAATGTTTTGTTTTGATTATGTTACGCTGAAAACGAGTAATGCCCCATTGCTCAAATGTTGGCCAAAAAATGGTTTTCCATTATTAATTCTGATGAAGATAAGCTTGACGTATTGAGTTTAATTATCAAAAGTGTCCCTTTAGTAAATTGGATGAATGGTAGCTTTACCAATAAAATTAAGGATTAAGTACTTCAATTATTACAAAAACCAACTCTTCATAGATAAGTCCTCCTATTTGGATGAACACTTCAACAAAAAGAGAAACGAATCCGTCTGAGGTAAAACTTTCTGTCAACTATATTTATTTTCCAATCACCTGTCAATTTGTTTGGCAGATTCTGTGACACTGACAGTTGTCACTCACATTATATCTACAAATTCTCGGAAAATTAAGTACACAAAAATATACGTGCCTCAAGATTTTTCTAGTTCTGTGATGTTGTCATCTTTGATCATGTCATTAATCCATTCCACATTATTTTCCTCTTCTTTTTTTACCTCAAATATTATTTTTCTATTAGCCATTACGTCAAGTTCACTACTTTTCATCTATTCACAAGTCTTTCTGTGTGGGTTTTTTGAAACCGTTCTTGTTTACCAAAAGTCTGTCATTAATCTTTCATGTCGAAGATTAATATACTTATATCAATGTTATTCAACAAAAATATTATTAATATTCATTCATTTATGTTTTTGTTCATGTTGTTTTTCTCTAGCCATCTATTAATTTAAATTTATTGACGACGAATTTTTTGTAACCGCTTATTTAGTGATTCTTGCTGTCTACTTTAATGTGAGGCACGAGGCAACAGCTATGGTACAATAGATAGGTATGTAAAACAAAAATACCATAATATAAACCAGATCATAATTAAAATTGGTTCTAAAGACCTTATAACTATTTATATTAGATACAGAAGACATTATTTACCTATTTTATTTTACATAGGGTGATCTATGTAAAAAATTTACATTTATATCTGTAATTTGTATGGTGTAGAAACATAACAAAAAGAACATACATTCTATTGTTATTTATTTTTAATATTCTATATACACGTTTTGTACATAATTTGTAGATATAATGATGAATAAAATTCTAGCAGAAATTTTAATTTTATATGGAATACAGATGATGCACACAAAAAAACAAGAATTATAAAATCCATAATATTTTGAACATCATTAACATATTTATTCCTCCCACGGGTGGACTTTATTACATAACTAAGTTTTAAAAACAAAAGCGTACATAAAACTTACCGAGCGGCTAAGAATAACAATTTTGGATTCCCGCCTAAGTCGCCTATAGTTTCTGACATCGTAAAAACAATCGTCTTCTTCGTCTGCACACGTCGTGTGGTAAACGTGTCGGCGCATTTTAATCACAATGTTGACATAAGCCACTTCACCTTCGTACGGGAACAGCCGCAGTTAGTAAAACAGGGGTAGCCGGTTATATTTATTTACGGGATCGATTTATATTATTGTAAGAATGTCATGTAATTATTGTTTTCTACAAAAAAAAAAAAAAAATTTTAGAACACGAGAATTTCCGCCTGTATTCCCTAAATTTAGAATTAAATCTAAAAAGTTATTCTAGTCACGAAAAATCTAATTCAAACGTCCAACCAATTGTCACAATCACAGTGAACTGACAAGCGGTTGTAAAAGTGTCTCAAGCGACTTTGTTAACGTTTTTTGCTTCCTTCTTGGTTTAGTTTATTTTGGTTGTTTATACCACGTGGTTGGTTGAGGAAACTCGAAACAATAAAACGGCGCTTCCTGAGATTTTCATTCAACAATTTGAATGTGAGTTAGTAAATATGGTGTGTGGTGTGATACACTTCTGCAGCGACTACCCTAGTAGGAGGATAATATTTTTTATCTAACAGTTTCTGTACACACTTATAAGACAAAAAGAAAAGAGGAGAAAAATGCGTTAGTAGATATTATTAATTTAAGGTGGTATTTTTAAAGAAATTATGCTTGTTAACATTGTCCACGACTATTTCAAATACTGAACTGTACATACTGACTGCTCAAATATCCAAGATTTATGTTATCAGGTATGTAATTTTTGTGTCTAAATATCACGTTAAGCTAATTATAGTTTTTGTTATCACCTAAACCTAAAGCATGCTTATAAAGCATACTTTACGTAATCCACGGCAATACGGTAGAATTAGCTTTATTTATTCTAATTTACGAGTATTATCCTTTAATTAATCCTCTGCGTTACATGAAAACTGACGCAGTTTTTATATAACAATTGTAAGAAGCCGCAAGTCTCAAAAATATTGACCCAAAAAAGAAAAAAGACAGCATGAACAAAAAAGGTTCGTGAGAAAAAAAGAAAACAGAAACCCGTTATTACACTATTGACGTCACTACAGTGCATTGACACAAGTTCTCGAAAGATAATCTTTATTAAAATTATCTTACAAAGGTTTTTTTATCACCTTGGACAGAATTAAAGCTGTAATTCATATTGTAAACATGATTATTAATATTATTCAGGATCGAAATCTAATACTTTGTACATAATTATTATAAAGAGGTAAAACTTGTGAGTTTGTATTTACGGTATCTTCGAAACTACTGGTCCGATTTCGAAACTTCTTTCACTAATGGGAAGCTACTGTATTGTCGATTGTTATAAAATACATTTTAGGTATATTAAAACAAGAAATTTCATGCGGACAAAGTCGCGGGCAGAAATCTAGTCTTTCTATAAAGTAACAAAGTTGGCCCGATAGTTTCTAAAATCTTACAAAAGAGATTTTCCCACCATAAGAAATAGGTAAGTATTTCCTGTGGTATCTTTGAATACGTTTTCAAATACACATATTTCTTATTTTATTTTATTGTAGGTTGTTTGGGTATCTATTTACAAATTAAAACTACCAATTACGCATTTCTCACGGAAAATTATTATAGTAAGCCAAAACCTTATATTGCTTTTTCATTAAAACGAAATCGGTTGTAATCGATTAGATACGATTGTGGTATTCGGCTTTTTTATAATACTCAGCTTAACTTATTTAGTGCGTCAGTAGTTTTTAATTGTTGTGATTTTAGGATTTAATTAATTTCATGTAAAACAATCATTTATGCTCTCATTTCTTCATTAAACAAAGCTATATTATTTCCTCTTCCTATAAACAATTTTATGAATTTAATCGAAATAATAATTCGGTTGTTAAAATACGATTTAATACTTTTGCACATATTTTTCACTGTACGTGTACCAGATATTTATTTACACAGTAAACTGTGACAAAACAAGAGACAATATTTAATTAATTTAAATGATAAAACTATGTCCTACACCCAGTACATTTTGATGTCTCAGCCTTTCCTTAAATAAAACAATCACTGTAATTTACACTCGGTATTTTTAATTTTTTACACTGGCAATAAAATCAAGGAAATGCGTACTATTAAAGAAGAGTAATTAACTGTGAGTTGAATGACCCCAATGCATAAAAATAACAAATAAGAGTTAACAACTGTTTTAGTCAATATTTTGTTACTTTATCAGCAAAGGTACGACATCATTTTGTACTGGTTATACACACAATTAATTAATTTTCTTAATTCAGCATAACCTTAAAAATCCGCATTATTTCTGCTTACAGTTCCGTGAAAATATTGGTGTACATAGGAATAGGAGCTACTTAATTGATTAAAAAGGGAAATTCTTAGTAGATGGTTTAAAAAAACTAAATTGTAACCTCAAACCTCTGGACTTTATTAATTAAAAATATTTCTATAATATATACACATGTTTGTATGTAGGTGGTAATCTTCGTAACTACTGTTCCGATTTCAAAAATTCTTTCACTAATCGAAAGCACACGAAGCGACAGTATTGCCGAGTGTTATAGGATATTTGATGTTAAAACATGAAATTCCACTCGAACGGAATCGCGGGCAGAAGTAAGTTTTTCATAAATTAAGTACATTCACACAGACCTTCGCACAAGAATCTCTAAGTGCAAGTACATGATAATATAGTGTCACTTATCGATAAAAGTCGTTAGCCCCTATAATCATATCGTTATCACTAAGATTTGTGTCAATATGCAACTAGCATTATTCTATGTATACACTCTGATATTTTAGGCTATCAGCTATCATGTGGACTTGTGATAAGATTAGCCATGTAAACTATGCTGTATTATGTATTGGTAATAAAAATAATGTAGGTACCCAAGTTAGATCGTATACATTAAACAGAGCTTAGTTAGGTATTAGCATTTACTTTTTTCTATAAGATTTAACTTTGGTTCTATTTTTCAGGAACTTGTGACCAATACCGGCCCTATCAGAATAACAGCGCTGCGACATTTATTATTAAAATTCGCAGCATCATGCTGAGATAGGAGCCTTTTAGTCTCGCACAGGACTTTCTGCTTTTATTTTAATTTTACTATGTTTTTATTTTTATTGTCTTTTTTTCTATTTATGTGTCAATGAATGTTTTTTAGTTTAATTTAAGATCTCCTGTGCTTGTTAAAATAAATAATACTTTTTCTTTCTTTCTTTCTAATATTTTTTCATCTCTTTTCAGTTAGACTAAAACTGTAAGGTATTCTCAGTTCTTGACTGCAGGTTGTTAACCTTAAGATCAGAGACTGTCTATCTTCGATCAGCAGTTGATCGAAGCTGTCTATCAACAAAACTAAACTAAAATCTAGCCTAAATTTTTCCAGTTATCAGTTCATGTAAGTACCTCATGATCTTCAATACATTCATGATCAAAGATAAGGTGTTGTATTTCAAGCATAGTGTGGTATTTATATCCAACTGCTAAACAATTTAGTTTTAAGGCTTGTGCAGACCACCGCGACTTGTCGCGCGACGCGCTACTAACAGTACAATTTCTAAGAAAACTTCACAGTATAACAATAACCAGTGTCGCGTCGCGCGACAAGTCGCGCTGGTTTGCACAAGCCTTTACAAGTTACATTGCGAATAGAGAGGACGCCAGTGATTGCGTCGAAAACATGGCATTTAAATATTTCGCAAAAGTTCGAGACAGAGTTCCAATACGTATGGCAACACTATTGTAACATGTTGCCTAATTACTTAGTTAAAATCTTCTATCATAACTTTTGAAGGAGCACAATTATAGCAACAAAATACCCTCATCTATAAAAACGTTACACTCATTCAATGCATTCGAAACTCAATTAGCTGAATATTTGATCAGAAATGAAACCTTTCCTAACTGAATGCATTGGATGGGTGTATCATAATTATTACCGTGACGTCTGTGGCGAACTTTATATTTATAATTTATTTTAAGGATTGTTCTCATGTCAGTGACTTTGTGTCTTTTATGAGAGTAAATATCTTTAGAAATAATATCAATCTTAACAAAACGATTTTGATTAGTGTGCCTCATAATGCCCCATAAATCTTATTAAAACTACCGTACGTAGTAGAATTTAAGTACTAACATAGCAAATAATTTAAATTCTTTACTAACATCTAGTCACTGTTGAATAAATAATTATCACATAATACGAAGAGGAGATAGCAGCCTTGAAAAGCTGATCATTGTTGGCAATACCGAAGGAAAGAGAACACGAGGCCGATCGCCAACACGATGGTCCGACCAAGTAAAAGAAGCTATGTCCGCAAGCAATGGAGGCAGATTGTCCGTTTAAAGGGGTCCAGTGACCACGATTCTCAGTAATGAGGGACTGATTGAAGAAGAAGAAGATTATAATTATTACACCACTGACATAATAGTTATATCAGCTGGTCGGTTTTGTAAAAACCCACCGTAGCGTAACATCTTAGGTGAAGTGAACTTGCAGTGGGCTGCCATTCCACCAGATGAAGAGATTGCCACTAATGACGGGTTACTTCAAGCTCATTTGAATATATAGATCGGTAGTTTTAGCTAAACATTACAAGCATAAGCGAATTGATAGCACCAAGTTTTTGAAATTGCATAATATACCATCATTTTCAAAAATTCACTTCAATATCGAATAATTTGATAAATAGTAATGTATCTACTGATATTTATCTTTTATTTCACAAAAATCGGACGATATTTGTTTACAAAATAGGAAAACAAAACCGACAATCAATATATTATCATCATGATCAAATCACGATTACGATCATCGCAAATTCACAAGCTATCCTGTCCTCTTTCTTTATCAAACACATAATCCATCTTGCTAAAGTAGGTTAATAAGATAACAATATGTCTGACAGACGCAGCAGCAGACAATGTACATAGAACATAGAACGTCGAGCACGATAACAAGAACAAATATGAAATACCACCTTAGATAAAGTTGGTTATAATCTTAGTCTTTATCGTGGGAACTGAACTGCGCATTATAAAGAGCGGTTAGGAATGGAGTAGCAGTAATCCTTGAAAATGGTATACTTAACAGCAGGTAGTAAGTTGCTAGATACCTGTGGGTTGAACATCAACAGTGCTAAGTAGGAGTTCAACTTAGGTATGTACACCTCTTTCAAATTACTGAAATAGTCAAACAGGCAAGCAAGAAATGCTGGCTGAATTAGACTATTGTCGTAAGGAAAGTTGAGCAGTTATTTTAAAATTAAAAACGAAAGGAAAACATTTTCTTTGTAAGTGAGAGTGACTGATGGGAATGACCTTAAACAAGGACGTATTGGCACACTGTTCATATCGCCGATGTCCAAGGAAGGTCATTTACGTAGAACAACGCAAAACCTACGTATTGTTGTCAATGATGCATATTGCGAAAATAATCCATTATTGACGATAAGAAGAATTAGAGATTTGCACGAGGTTTGCACGAATCTATTGCGTGTCTATATAACGCTCAATAGGTTGGCAATGCACTCAACTTCCCTCTTGCACGTTATGCAATATCTATGAGCATTGACGTGCATTTGCGTCAGGATTTCATAAGTTGTCTATTTTTAAGATAATGTGGGATAATAAAATGTTATAATGAAGTGTTGTTATTACTGACATTATTAGTGATGTTCTTTTTAAAGGTTTGTGACAAGATTTTTAAAGTACTAGAAGGTATCGAAGTCGCGGGAAACACCTGGATGAGGGACGCACGGAACCAGGAAGTATGGCAGAAGAAAAGGTCAAGGAAAAGGAAGAAAAGGTGGTGGTCTATACCCAGCTGTGGGTGATTCTGGGTTTAAATAATAATGATGATGATGACGATAAGGTATTCAAAAATTGCAGCCAAAGAGATTTTATCATTTGCGTCTGTCTTTGTCAAAAAGTAATTAGCCTCCCAATTATTAATAAAAAAAAATTATATCCACCTAATATATAATTTATATACACTTGGAAATATTATTATATTATGGATTTTATTTTTATTTTTACTTTCCTCCCGAGAAATGCGAGGAATGCAGGAATATCTGTATTTGAGATTAGCGATCTCTGTTCGAGATTTTATGTTTAATTCATGTTAAGAATAGTCTCGTCGCTTGTGTCGTGTCTCTCCCTCTGCAGTCAACGGGAAAATTTACAGAATAGATGATTGTTGATCGTTGTTTGTTTTTTATTAGAAGACAAAAGGTCTATCTACTTGAGTGTACCTCAGCTTACTTTAGGCTGGGAATTTATAGGACAACATAGTTTACGCAGTTGATACTTTAAAAGTAAGTACATATGCGGACTTCTTTATTAATTCCAAGAAATAGAGCATGCCCATATTTCACAGATTAATTGAGTTGAATTAGCAAAGAATTCAGTATAAATAATTAAATACGGTACGGTGACCATTTTAAATGCGTTTTTGTATAATTTTCTGTAATTCCCCAATGACACGGAAGCGCGTTTTTTTATCAGATCCGTTTTACGTACTTTGGAAAAACGTATGACTGTGAAACTGGAATATCCAGTTGCACCCTTTAATTGTTTTTTTATTTGCTGCAAGTCATTTCACTCGGTTTTTTGCAATTTCTAATGGGTCTGTCGACATTTGCCGTTTTGGAAGACTGTCCTTTTGTTGTAGGTTTTGTTTTAATCAGTAATTTTTTACTGAAATAGGTCAATATGTCCATATGAACGCAGTATTTTATATTATTTAAACTCCCGATTTTCTTCTTTGAACATCACGGATATTTATTTATTTAAACTTTTCACACTCAAAAAAGTACAAAGGCGTACTTAATGCCTTAGGCATTCTCTACCAGTCAACCAAGGGTGGTGAAGAGATTAGATGGCAGGTGCTTTATATGAGAGGAACAAAGATAAATTTAAAAAAAGTATTCTAATGCATTATAACTAAAATAGGTACAACAGTACAAACTACATACACATACATACATATTTACTATAATATATACCTATATATATCTATCTATATTTATCTTTCAATAAATCACAAGCACACGGAGAGCATCACAAAAAGAAGCTAATTAGTCATAAAATCGTAATAAACCCCAGTTCTGTATATAGTAACGCACAGACAGACGGACTATTTCGGGAACAAACGCCCGACGCGTGAGTCACTCCGGATGACTGTGTCATCACGCGAGTTTACCTATAATAACGTATTTTAAATGTTACGTAGCTCCCGGATTACGGGACTAACTATTGGGTCAATGGCATTTTTGGGAGTACCAAACATCTCATCTTATTATTTTGATTGTCCATAATTATAATCTCGCAAATAGCCATTTGGAATGTGTAGTTTGTAAGAAACTGGAAAGCTCTTGGCATCTCTGGATAGGTCAAACTTTCATTAATTATGTAGATGAGTAAGTAGGAACTTTACATTCAGGTAGTTAAACAATATAATTATATATAAATAAGAGAAGAGGCACAAAAGCAGTTAACAGATCTTGCAGTGGTAGTTTTTTTATCTCTGTATTTTTCAAACTAGCCAGCAAACCAAATAAACCTCTACTTTTGTCCAGTTTAAATAATCGAAATGACGGAGGAAACGTCATTTGCAGATAAAGAGTACGTTATAAAAGAATTAAGGCCCACAGGAGGCTTCAACTACAGAAGCCATACAAATAATGCACCTCGCCAAACAGGTGTTATTCTAAAGAAAATTACTTGGACCTTTACAGAAAGTAATCCAATCTTTAGTCATAGCAACATGAGGTAAACAAAATAGGTAAGCATCGTGAACTAGAAGACACGACAATCATTGTTACAACCTATTATGACGTTCAGTGGAGATGCGCAGGATTGCAATAAGTTCATAAACAAAAGTTACTGTCTTGTGGAATATGTGCATGAGTCAGTTGTAAGGAATTACTCTCCATTTCTTTGTCATTTTATAGTGTGGTATGTTAATTTCTTGCTTATTAATTTACAGCACGTGGCTCATAAATATTTATTACTACTTATGCCCTTTAGTTATTTTTTTGTGGTTAAAAATAGCCACCCCATGCCCTGTGGAGACTATTATATTTTATAACAATTATGTAGTTCTAGAACGGCATAAATATATATTTACTGTTCTTGCATTTTACTAAAAGACTTTCTTGTCGAGGATAGAAAACAGTTAGGTATTGCAACGTAACAGAGGATATAGAGCACAAAATTAAAATTGTATATAATACTTTTCATATAATCAGATTCTATACTAACTCCTGTGTTTAAATTTCGCAATGCATTAAGGTTAGTGAATGCAATATTCCGAATAATCAGTAAGTCTGCTGTTAACACATCAGCAAGTGATTGGTTGATATAAACACAACAACAACATCCAATATCGTATATAAGTTGACACGAGGTTAAATAGATAAGATCTAACCTAATTAAAAACTTTTAACATAATTCGACGAAGAAGAAAGTTGAAGACATAAAAGAAGGAGAATAAACCCGTTATATTTTCTATCCTTTCTAAATACCGCAATTATAAAACTAGTCTACTACAATACTTAGGCTATCTATGACGCAAAACGTAATGAAACAAGTTTTGCAGAAACTCGTTAATACGAACCAATGACGCAAATACATGGAGCGAGCAACACCTGACACAATTTTATATCCTTTTAGTAAAAAAATTATGAACAACTTAGCTGTTGCCGGCAACTACTTCTGCGTTTATTTTGTATTTCAGCATTTTGAATACAAACATCCAGGGTGAAAAGTAGCCTATGCCTTTCTCCAGGTTCCAAGGCTACCAATCTGTTAAATTTCATAACGATTAATGCAGTTGTTCAGGCGTGAAAAGCTTGTTCACACAGAGTTAATTTCGAATTTTTAATATTAGTGTAGTATTATATGGAATATATAGATGTCATTTCTCTACGTTTTTTCCTATCGCATGGAACAGTGAGGGAAGTGATAACAATATTATTCATTGTTACATTTTTTTTTTTATCAATTGTTACGAAATTGAGAATGTTATCGTATTTTATTTTAGTGTCTGGTTCATTTCCGCGAACCAACGCGCGTGTTCCAGAAATGTGACATGTGATTATAATTATAGTGTCGTAAAATTGTGTTTTTGGGTGAAAGATGATAACTGAATTTTTCTGCCTGCTATATTAGGTTAGGTTAAGCATAAATAGAATATTGTGTTACGAATATAGTGTTAAAAGATATTTTTGAGCTTTTACGACCCCTGAAATCTTTAGGCAAATCAGCTTTGACTTAGTAATCTTCTACGTTATCAAATTACCAAAAGGCTTCAGAAATCCCCGGTATAACATTTTTGTTTTTACCTTAGACGAAATTATTGGGTAGATTGGTGATACAACACGAGAACTGTCATAAGAAAAGTTAACAAAAAAAATACCAGTAACTAGTGAACAATATGAACGGACGAACATAACACAAAAGCCTTCGGCTAATATTACCCTTGCCATTCATCTGTAACAACTATTTAATTTCAAGGCGAAAACTTTCGACTATCACTTCTTTGACTTGACTTGCCTTCAACCCGAAACCCGGTTTTATTGCCAAGGTTGTTATTTAGTTTGTTTTATTTTAGGAGAATTACCAGTTAAATGTCAGTTGTATATAATAATTAATTTTATTATCAGCCAGTCTATTTATTATGACTAATTGTAGGTATACGATTTTTTTGGGTAGAGTGTAATAATTATGTCTAGGATTTTCCAGTTGGAATATTTAAGCGGATAACGCCCTGTTGCTATCACAACATTAGCGGTATTTATACCAACAAAAATAATTTTAGGGAAAATTTTGCCACTGTATTTATAGGCTAAATTCCTCGCAGTTTAACAAAATTGACAATGTCAAGTTTACAACTGTCATAATCGTTGAAATACTAGGACTACGTGAATACTTTGTGGCCGTACTGTACTTTATATTGCAGTAGGAACACCTTTGGTAAAACCAAGAGATCTCACGCATAACAGTTTTGTTATAAACAAAGATACCGATTTAACGTACATGTAAACAATATATAACCGTAACATAACACCACCAATTTTCTGCATACATTTGAAAGATAACCGACTGCAAATACATTGAAGGTTTCTTTGTTTGATTGTTATGTACACTGTTATAACTTGTGTGAACCCAATGCCACTAACAAGGTCTTCTCTGTTAGATTCAAGTCGCGAAGAAGGAAGTGAGTTACGAAACAGAACTGTGTACATGCATTTGTCGCTTATCGAATGACAATTAATTGTTTTGCGATGAGTAATGGAATTGTTGGTTTGGTTTAGTTATCCGTTTTGTAGTTAAGTGCAATTTTTATTTTGTAACCACAAATGCCTGTTCATAGTATTTTGTAACTTGGACGAAATAATATGAATCAAATGATGTTATAGAAAGTTTAACCGATCAAATGGTTTTACATTATTTAATAATATTATACGCGAATGATGATGAATTTTTAATATCATTAAAATAATAAAAGCCTTTCTAATTCGATTAAAATATATTTGATCCATGCTTTCGCTTTTGCTCTGCAGGTATGACTATAACTAATGTAAGAAGTTTGATTTATTACCAAGCATTAAAATAATTATGAAGCAAAATATACATAATTTAATAAAAATGGCTTACTCACGCCTTTTAGTGTAATTGGATCACTGAAAGAATTTCGAATAAAGTGGTTCGGCACAACAGTAGGACTTACAAAAAAAATATTTTGGTCGTATTTATGATAATCTAATAAATATGTCTCTTCTAAGTTGTTTTAGATTTTCTTTTGATATTTAGATCCTGTTTATGAAGAGGAAGAATAAAAAAAAGATCTTACGTGAGTTTTTATCCTTATTTAGATAATAATAAAATATTTTCGTTACTCCGTTGCCATCTTCAACAAGCAAGCCAAGGCCACTTCAGTCCATTTTGAAATTTTCTCGTCAAATTACATAATCGCTTGCCTTTTGAGGTCTTGAGCAAACAGTATTATTTATTGTGACAAATAAGAATACTTAAGTGATGTCAACATTTTTGGGCACTTGGTATCAACCGGCTATTTTTCGTCGTGATGAAACAAGGTCGACACGAGCACATCTTAAAACTATGATACCTTTAGGTTTGCTATGTTTGCATCATATGTCATAGCTTATAATAATATTATAGGTAACGAGAATAGTTTTATTAGTTTGTAAAATACCGTAGCATTCAAGGACTTACTCGTATATTAACGTCCTATGCGATTTCCGTGTTCAATAAAATATGATCGTGGTTTTATCAAAATTATTACTTTTTGTTATTTTATTCTTTACCTTTTAAAATCCTTAGTATAAACATAACACAAGAGTTTGAAATGTTTCAAATAGATATTGATTTTATAAACCACAAACAACAACACATGGCAAGCCATGCTTCAATTCACTACAAAAAGTTATTATCTTGGGTAATCTTTTTGTCACCTAAAGCAAACAAGCCTGTGGTCTTATGCCACCTGGCCCAGTATCTCATAGGACACGAGGAATTAACAATGCACGATGCATCCGCCTCGCATATGGATAACATATAAAAAAGTTACACAGCTTCGAGATCAAGCTGTTCTTTATAAGAAGGACAATACGTTTCATAGATTTCTTTTGAATATAATATACAAACAACCAGTATCAAATTATGTAGAAAACGATGTTTAAGTCTTATAAAGGTCACAGTAAAATTAATGTTGTGTAAATTTTGATGACAGTCTTATTAATTACTGTAATGACTTAAAGATTAATTTATATCACTAAATTATTATCTGTTATTAATCTATCAATTGTACTAATAATATTATTAAATATTTAGAATGCAAGACATATTTTAATTAAGTAATAACAATAATTTCATGCATGCAGTGCTACTTTTGAAAATTATTTTGTCAACCATACAGCATCATGAACAATTTGGTGATTAGGAGAACAACTGAATTCGGGACATTTGAGCAGATACTAGTCAAACTTATGCACAGAGTGCGAAAATCAGGACACATTTACTTTTTAAAAAATCATCAGCCAATCAATTTCCTAAATAAACTTCAGACCAGATTAACGTAGCAAAAACAAATGAACACATTGAAAAAGAGATATGTTCAATTAAAAACATGTTCCATTCACAATTGATAAGTTCAATTCAATTGCATAAACTTGTTTACTGGTTTAAATTACAGAAAATGCACTGTTGATGTTGATAGTGATGTAAAATTTAAATTATATGCGATTGTTATGATTTTAAGTGAATATTTTGGTTGGTAACATTAATGGATAGTAAAATGTTATCACAGGTTTGGATGTCACAAAGGTTTTAAGGATAATTTGCATATTGTATTTTTTTTTTGCATCAAAATAATAGATTAGGTACTACATTTGACTCTGCAAGATTTGTTGAAGATTTTTTTGGGACTCAAGGTTTAAATAGATCAGTAGATGTAATCGAAATTCTTAAATCACCAGATGTCAAACTACCAAGCAAGTCAGGTGTTTTAAAAGAAATAAACATATTAAAACATAATAAATATTTTGAACATTGATCGAATGTTTAACAACAGGATGCGATGTTTAAAATGAATGGCATTGTAACAATGTTTTGTTTTATTTCCAATATCATTGTTTGGTTAAAAGGTAGTTAGTAAAGATATTGAAGCCGTAACTGTCAGGATGCGGTTACTACACTTCCTTTGCGATGCGATATTAGTTACCGGTAAAGGTAGAGTTACACTGTGGGATCCGAATGAGACATTAAAAAAACAATAGGAAACGTGTGGTGGGATATTACTTCTTTCCGATTAACTAAATACATGGGTAATTGAACACGTAGTCGAAACAGAGGATTTTGTAAATAAACAATGCTTACCAACTGATCGTACTATTCCTACTAGATACATTTTTATGTAAATTTAATTTACATAAAAATGTTGCTGTACGGTAAATATTTGAAGAGAACATTACATTTTTGCTCGTAATAATAATCATTTAAAAACAAGAAATAGGGGAACTAATTATCAAAATAATTAATGCTCTTATTGATAACGATGACATTGATTTAAATAAGGTGATTCTTTATCGATTTATAATTGATTCTTACGATGCATGTAGTAATTGGATAGTTAATGAACATTTGCTAAAGACTAAATTAGTAAAATATTCAAGGAAGCTATTTTATATTCAGAATTAAAGGAAGTATCAATTATAATGCAGAAGGAAATCGATTGAAGATAATGTTAGGATAGGTACAAAATATTAACAAAAAGTCATCGCCATGACGTCTAAAGTTCAATTGACATTTAGCATTATATTAACCTAATAAAAAATAATAGTCTTGACAGAACTTTTTTTTTATAGTTTAACAACAGCAATTTATATTCAAACAGCGATTTATGTGGATAAACTCAAAACTCGATTGGCATAGACAAGATGCAAATAATAATGAGTTTCTTACTCTCGGCTCAGGGTTTGGAAACTTATATGTTTTGAATTTAAAGTTTTGCTTTACATCTACGTGAATCGGGAAGTTTTTTTGAAGTTCTGATTTCGTGACGAGAATTATATAATTTAGGGACATTTTTCTAGAGACGGTAGTAATTTGTTATTTCTATAACAGCTACATTTTTAGAACTGTTGATATTAAAAGGGTATATTCATAATTAGCCTGTAATGTTCCCACTTCTGGGACACAGGCCTCATCTTTGTGAGAGGAGCTGTCACATGTCTTAGAATTTTTGGTTCTAAGAAATGCCGGTTTCCTCACGACGTTTTCCTTCACCGTTTTGAGAGCAGTGGTGATGAAATTATTTACACAAAGTAAAGCGCCTGCTTGGGTTCGAACCCAAGGTTAAGTCTCGGGTAGGTCGTGGCCGTTACCCCTGGGTCACCCACTGCTCTCTTTCTCCGCAAACTATATTGAATTAGGTTATTTATCTCCATGTGTTTAGGGAGAAACATGACCACCTAAGTTAATCAACTAAAGCTTTTGGTCTCGTTCAACTTTTACTAGGTTTATGCAAAACTTACAAGCTCTTACAATTTCTGGTTCTAAATTAATCTTGGTTTTTCCGAAACCTTCAAAATTTTAAGAATTCGTTTTTTTTTTTCCACCACATCCTTCGCTGTTTCTACTATTTCAATATTGTTTACGTTATTTACGTTGTATCAATTTTTTTTTTTTTAATAAAAAACGACATGCCAAGTTATCCAATTACCATTCCAAGGACAGCCATGACGCACGAATGCATTCACACGACTCGCGTTTTTATTATTTATCTGTTGGTAGATTTAATTATGGTTTATTCCGTTTTTATGATTTTATGGATCGAGTTCTAATGACGAGTAAATTTTATTTTTTTTGTTTAGGGATTGATTGCGGTAGAAGACGAGTCTATAAAGATATAATGCCCTAGTATTGAAAATATTAATGGGAAAAGTTAGTTTGGTTTTCACTAGCAGGTATCGCACGATATCTAATTACGCAACACATTTTCGTAAACGATTCGTCAGTTCAACAACATTCATTGCGTTATTTACGTTTTTGAGCAGTTTTTTTTTCGAACATAAGAAGCAATCGATTAGCAATTTATTTCAAAACGATTCAGATTCCGATTGATCATGTTTTATGCAATAAGGGTACTGGTTTACCTACCGCGCTATGATTTCTATTAATAGCAACAATACTGTGTTACAATTTCATTAGATGTCATTACGAAAGGGAATTGCCTTTACCACGATTAATATAGATTACAGTTTTAACATTTATGACAGTATATCAATGACATAACCAATAACTACAGCCGAAAACGTGTAGATGACTTTATAAAACAAAAAATTAAATAACCTGTGATAATATTTAGTAGCTTGATAACAAAAACCACAATGCATGACACTATTAAACCCTCGTCTTGCTTATTACTATTGATGTTGTCATTAGGACTAGACCAAACTATTATTATTCAATCATCCATTTCCTCTTAACAAGTTGATACTTTGATTTTATTGACTACTAGCTTCTGCCTGCGACTTCATCCGCGTGCATATAACCTTCCTCAAGAATTGGACTATCCAATGCAAAACAATTTTTTCTAATCCGACTGGTAGTTCCGGAGATTACCCCCCGAATACAAACTTACAAACAAACACATTTTACTTCTTTACTATATTAGTATAGATGTCGATTTCAGTATATGTATGTACATATCCGTCACTAACATCTTATGACGAACATAGAGAATCTCTTGGATATGTATCACTTGATGCTGGTGGAAAACTGTGATTTGTTATCAAAAGATTTACCTATGTAATAAGTTCTATATATATATATTATTGAACACTACATTGATCTATTAGGTAAACATATGAATAATCAATATAATTATGGATGGTTTGTGTGATGGATAGCTACGATGGAGGTGAATTCTGAAATGATAGCGGCTACTAGAAAATATGTATGGATGAAAAAGATGTGGATTGTGAAGGTGTGTGCCTAAGGGCAGGAGACTGATGAATACTCTAAGTCGCAAGCATGACAATGGCAAGCAAGCACAACAAACTATAGCAGAGGGTTTTTGTAAAACTTCTCAGTAGCAGTAGGTACAGAGTTGGGAGAGCAATTACCTCGTCCCCATGATAAAATAAATGTTGAAACTGATTTTAAACATCTAGAAATGAAAAGATAGCATTTAGGTGCACAGTTCATTATGAGTGAATGTCATCTTCAATAACATGTAGTACAACAAAATGCATTATGTCTATTTCCACCGGTCCGATTAGTAAATATTGATTAATCATTTACGTCATAAAATCTTCAGAGTCTTTATCAAACGCAATAACTCCGCTCTCTTGATCCCATGCATCTTTAATGTCAATTACACACACTACCAACCACCACTACTAACCAGTTTATATAATGCACAGCTGATTTTTGTTATTGCATGTGATCATTCACATAGATTATATAACGCGATCTTATTTGTGTATGTCGTATTTAAAGTAGGTCGATTAATAACTGACTTATATTGCATTGGTTGTAATTTGTATGGGCGTGTTTTGAAATAGGTTATTTCTTTGGCTGATCTTCTAAGTGCTTGAGTCTGTTTTGTGGCTCATAGGAGTACTTGTCAAATAGACTCGTATTGCAAATCGACTTAAAAAACGGAGTAGTCATTTAAAATTTTGTTTAAAATTTACAATTTTATTGTTTTTTTTTATATTAGCTAATGATTTTTTAAAATTTATTTGTTATGAACCTTCTCCGGCGCGCACGCAACAACTTACCAAAGTTTCATCACAATCGGTCGAGCCATTTTCGAGTTTTTGCAAGAACATCCGAGCGTTAGACTCGCAATTTTTTTTGAATATACGAGTATATAGTATATGTGTATAATAACAAAGTCATAAAGTAAATACAAGTAAAAAGGAAAAGCAATATGGTTGGACTGCTTGCAACTACATTGTACGTGACATTGTCAGCAATAAAAACTGTATTGACAATCATAATATTATTTTCTTTTGTACTTACGAGACATTGTATAAAAAAACATTCAATGCATACATTTTTGTAACAGTCTGTAGAAAACTGATTATACACAGCACAGAAAACGATTTGATAGTAAGTAAGGTAGTCAAATGAACACATGGAATCATATATAAAGAAAATACTGACGCTCTACAAATAAGTAAGAGAAAGACGATAATCCATTCAATTTTAAAAAACCTTTAAAAGAAACAGCCAATTAAAGTTCAGCCATTAACTACACTACACTAGGTACTAATTAACATTTAATACCTACCTAATAAAGATCAACAAGAAACGCATAAAACGACAGTTCGCCGTAGAAGTCAGTATCAAGAACATTTCCCGAATAGTAACATAACAGCGTTTCTTTATTAAAACAGAAGGAATCATTATACGACTGATTAACTTTTTCTAACAAAGAATTGTAATGGCTATTAGAGTTAATTTATTCTGAAACATAATTATCAACTCGAATGGATTTCCTGTAAGGAAATTGCTTGTTTGGATACAATAGACGATATATTGATCGATAAAGGGTATGTGGTGGCACCTAATGACGAAGAATTTGAGGGAAGTGGCTCTAATGATATTTCCCAAAGATAAATTGTATGACCTTCAAATAATAGGGACAACTACGCATTTCGTATCGAAAATAAACGCAAACAGGTCCCCGATCAAACTTTGTATCATCAAAACATCCTTCCGTCATTGTTGTTTTTAACCTTCACGTTTATTTTTTATAAAACATAAACAGCTGTTTTCTGTTGGTCTACAAATAATTGCGTTGCTATTCCGGCTGAATCTTGTTTCAATGCAAACATTTAACAAAGAAACTACTCAACAAATATTTAAAACACATGCGTAGGTTTGAAAATACTTCTATCTATTTCCTATTGTCGATGTTTTGCTTAAATATTGCTTTGCTGCTCCTTTTCCCAAGCACAAGTTCGACAGTTTGAGACTTCACTATTTTGGATACTTTTAGCAGCGTCGAATGTAGACTCTATAAACACATCATTATCATAATTTTCACTAGTACTTACAGCACAAGTAATTTCAACATTTTCTTTGTCATTTTTATCATTTAGAATAACACGCGGCTTAATAAAACCAAAAGCCATCTTTATCATAAACACAAAGAGCTACATTTCTTTGTGATGTTTTACTCCGACTAGTGACCTACATACTGAATTGACATGGATCTAGATTTCTGTGTGACGAGACATAAGAAATGAGTGTCAGGTATAACAAAAATTATCTTCAAACACTCAAAAGAGTAAGAATAACTAGATAATAATGAAAACATGGCAGATATAATAGATATAGGAATGCAGACACAAAGTATGGAACGCTATATCCACATACCAAGCCAGACATTAGATTTGCAAGATTTCGTCCTAAAATTGGTCTGGATCACAATCATTTAAATGTGAAATGGTTATTGGATCTTTACTTTGCCTATGGACCAGTTTAATGAGATATCATCATCATCATTGATATCATTTGAGAAATATTGGATTCTAGTTTCTGGTGGTGTCAATCAGGGATTTTAAAATTACAATAATATCGACTTACATTGACATCAAAGCAAGGTTTAACTTATAGATTGATCACATATTAAAGCTAAGTACCGTCGAGTTAATTCCAACGACATCCGATTAATATCATAATATTTTTCATAAAACATTAAGAAGATACTTGAGTCACTCAAGCAATGACTCAGTGCTTTGTGACTAAGTGGATAGCTATCCCTAAATTTTCTGGGGTTATTAGAGATTCCTTTGAACTTCATGTATTTATGTAATACTTATTGTATTTATACATGGTTCGAGGACTCGTATTATTTGATTCAGTTTTCTACATGAGATGTTCCATGTTGCCTTTTATCTGAATTAAAATCAAATAAGAACTGTACACAATTTTCAAAAGGTTAAGAACGCGTGACATAACGTAAAAAGTTATTAAATGTCTTGACATTTAAAAACTTTTAAACTTAGCTTCTCCATTAAAAATACAAATTCCACTAGTGCCTTGAATATCGATAGTGTATTTTGGGCGTCATAAAATTATTATTTCTGTACCCTTTTTGAGGCTGGCGTTTTGGGTGTTTGACCTTTAACTGCAAAAACCTATAATCTTTGTCTTCATGGATCAGATAAATTCTACAGATTATCGCACAAAGAATAAACAATTGAAGACTTAACGACTAATTATTGTAAGAAGAAAATTGATTCATTAGATTCATTGCATTGATTTGTTGCTAGATCTTGTTCTTTAACTTGATTTACGTTGAGATTTTCTGATTAAGCAAGAAGACAAAGGAATTGATTAATGTTATGTGTTGGATTATTATAATTGGCCATTATATTGTCTTATATGTAATCATCATCGGATTCAAATCGGAAGTCTCTACATAATGTTTTATAATGTCAATGTCAGGTTCAACGGTTTCACGCAGTTTGCCTTGGTAAGTTAAGTTCTAGGTCACCTCCTGTCGGAACTTCAAATGATTTAAATTTTTTTTTTACTGATTGACCAATGCAAGATATTTTATTTTATTAATTGCGTAGCTTATTGAATTCTCACATGAAACAATTTAAGATATAAAAAATATAACTACTAACCTGTAATTTTACATCAGTATCATTGTAATTTTCATTATTGTAAATATCTGGCTACGTGCTTAGCGCACGTGGTGTTTCGTTCAACCGTTTAATAAGGTGAAATCGTCAGAACGTGATCGACATTCCTAGACGCTAATTTGCAAGATCGATGTTATTAAATAGGTCATACTCATACAATAATCTATATATATTATTATGATTCATTTGGGGTTTAACTTTCTAGTTGACTTATTTGGTGCATCCTTTCTTTTTAATGAGGTTGGCTATGACAATGGATAGGAAAATGGCTTCAACGAGAACATTACTGAGCTTTGTGTCATTATTTTTCGGGGAAATTTTGGAACAAAAGCTGTTTTTAACTAGTAACTACCTGTCTGTTAGTACTTAATTGTTTTTTCCTAAAAGCGTTTTTTGGGGTGCTTACTTAATCCTGCTTAAATATTTTATGCATTCATCTTTACTTAAAATTAGTTCCATTTCTTTTGAAAAAAGTAATCCCACGACATTCTGCCTTGCACATCGGCATAAAAATTAAAATATCCTCCTCCATTACCATAAAAAGTACAATTTACAGTCTGGCCACTTAAGCCTTGTTTAATCGACCATATGGATTGCATGTGCATTGTGCATCCCGTTTGCCATATGGCCATGACTTGACATGCATCTTTTGTCTGGTCCAAAGACCATGGACCTAGTCAATTTTCTCGTTGAATAAATAAGTACTCTTAATATTGACGGACATGTCAAAGAAACTCAAACCCGTTCCGGAGAAGGTAAAGTTGTCTAAACTTGTTTACGGTATCCGGACGTCACACGTGGTGATAAAAATGCTTTTTGGTAATTAAGGTGAGTGTGATTGAAGTTTCTCATGTTGTCTTTATTTTTATTTTTATAATCAATAGATAATTATCAACGTGTTTTAAGAATGGTTTCAGGTTTTGAATCTATGAATGTTGAGTTAAAGTAATAAAGTGATTATAATTAAAATTAATAGGCAATAACAAAATGATACTGCGATTGATTCAAATTCAAAACACGCTGAAAATCTACTTTTTACTCAAACATAAAATGTTTAAATCTAGCCTGAACCCAAAAAAAGTAAAATAAAACTTACAATATTACTCACCAAGCCTTGAATCCTAGGAAACATTTTTGTAACTGAAAAAACCACAGCACTTCAACACAAAGCACTATCAATAACACTCACTATCACAAACAGAATGCTTGCAATAACATCATACGGAAAAGTTGGAAAAAAAATATCGGAGTTTGTCACCCTGTATATTAAAACCTGCGCGCGAGTGGATTCGTCGAGCGTTCGCGAGTCAGTGAAGCCGACCCACTCTTGCGTACGGTACGATGATTCATACATGTGTATGTTACGGAGAGGGGGCAGTTATCTTTGTTTACCTGTTCATGATACTTAACATTTTTATTTAAATAAATTTTCAGCTCCACTTACGGTTCGCGGTTTTTTCTTTGTTTACGAGGATTTATTGATGTTTAGACGTATTGTTTGAAAGTTATTGGTTTGGAGTTAAATCGGTGTTGATAGCTCAACAGCTGATTGTGTGAGTGCGAGTTAAGGACGAAAACCGGAACTGGGGTTTTTTGTACCGGTCTGTGTCTGTTTTCTACTCGACTACGGCAAAGAGAAAGGGTTTTTTCCAAGAGTATAGTTTTTTGATTATTTGAGAACGGTTTTATTGGTTGTCTACACTAATTTTATAAAGAGAAAAGATAAGTATTTTCGTATGTTTGTATTTTTGCTTGTAATGAATAAACTCAAAAACTACTGGACCGATTTTATAAACTCTTTCACCCGTAGAATGCTATCTCAGAGTAACATAGGCTATAATTTATAAATATACCACGCAGGTGAAGCCAGTATTTTTATCAGAATTAGACTTGAGTTCTAAAGTGTTAGAAAGTAGTAACCATATAATTGTGATCCCGATTTTGAAAGTACATTTTGAAAACTTAAAAGCATTCAAGCCAGTACTTGATACATAATTTATATTTAATATAGATATTCAATATTTTACAACTTACTTAAACCCATCAGAAATTAATAATGCTTTTCATTTCCCGAATCGAAAAATTAATTCCAAGGTGCAATTAAAGAGAATGTTCACGATTCTCTTAACAAAAACAAGTGCCCGTCAAACGACTGAAGGCTTTTCCAAACAAAACGATATCAATAATGATTGATTTGTAAATATTTGTAATTTGACAGCTGTTATTGATAATAAGTGCCTGGTCGACCGAGCTCTGCTCGGGTGAAAATAGAGAATTCATTTATAATATATACTTAAATAGTATAGGATGGTTCATACTAATTCCATGTTTAGTACATACTAATGCCATTCTGCCATGATAGTACGTACTTACTAATTAAATGCTGCCTTGATAGTAGGTACTTACTAATTCCATGCTGCCATGTCATTATTCTAAGGTAGCCATCTTGTTCTAAACTTTGAGCGACCGAGCTCTGCTCGGGTGAAAATACGGTGAAAACTAATTTTCCCAGATATGCGACCTAACTACATCGATTTTTCGCCCCCGTAAACCCTTAAGGCTTGTACAGACCAGCGCGACTTGTCGCGCGACGCGACGCTGGTTATTGTTATACCGTACAGTTTTCTTCGAAATTGCATTGTTTGAGTCGCGTCGCGCGACATGTCGCGCTGGTTTGCACAAGCCTTTATTCCAACTTTCATGGAAATCGTTAGAGCCTTTTTCGGGAACGAGATTACAAATATATATACAACAAATGTTGCTCGTTTAATACTCGTAGTGTAGGATAGGATATGCAAATAGCTGTTTATACGCAATTTTCTATAGGTCATCTGATAGTCTGATGTTGTTTGAGTATTATTGCAACGAAGCATGTAAAACTTGAAATAGCTGTATTTTATGATTTAATGATCATGTTGTTATGATGTCATCATCATCATCGTCATTCATCTAAAAGACGGCCACTGCTGGACATTGTCTTCTGCCAATAATCGTCACAATGACCGGTCTTGTGTTTCGCACATCCAGCGGAATTTTTCGACCTTTACCCGACAGGCGATTCCCGTATACACCTCTAATTTTCCTTAATTTTTGACATTGAGTGTCGCCAAGATGAAATAGGGATGTTGACTAAAATAATTTTTTTTTTGTCCGTCAGGTAGGTTATTAAAAATACTGGCGCGTATTTTTATTTTTTTTTACGTAATCAAAATATTACGGCAAAACATTGAGTTAAAATGTGGCATGACTTCACTCCCCGGTAGATTTTATACTGACTTGTGACTAGCTAGCACCCACTCCCCAACAACAACAACAACAACGTTTAATCTAAACAATTTTTTATTAATATGATAAAGCAAAAAATACGTGTCTAATAAAATAAAAAATCTGACTGACGGACTAAATAGTTTTTTTTTCCCTAGTCACCATCCCTATTATGTACTAATATATTTTGAACATTTTAATTTATGTACGGGAATTGGCCTTCTGGCCGTCTGTTAGGCCACCTTGTGGACTTACCAACACTGCGCCATTTTAATGTAAAGTCTTTTAATGAGTCTGTAGGTGAGCCCGTCACCATTAACTGCTGATTATTATAGCTAATTACGGGCCTTTACATATAATGTGGGTAGTGTGGGTACTATAAACAGTTATGATGATCGATAATTACTATTATCGTCCTTCTTTGCAAATCAACTAGTAATTATCGTATTATGTTCATACATAATAAAAATATGTTCTCAAAGTGACCATTCTTACAATATATAGCCACACTTCCAGATATATTCAAAAGTTTTGAATAATAAATCAATCTATCTATATCTCTTGAATATATGTATGTCCAACCAAACGATCGCTTTGCCTACGTGACTGTAGGCAGCGCCGGTGAATGTTAGAATTCTGATCAAGTTCTCGAACCAAGTCTGTTTGTAAAGGCACATGAATATGGAAACAGCGATAGTTATAGGTGTGTCATGGATGTAAAAAATACTTGAAATATCTTTTAACACATAACTGTAAATAAAGCGAAATGAAGAGAAATGCGGGTGGCCTAACCCTTCGCGGATTATTATAATTTGTAAGAAAAATAATGATTTATCTTTGTGGTTCCTATGATTTAAATAAAACTGGCCAACTGCGAGTCAGACTGGCACACGAATAGTTTCGTACCACCGTACTAATTAGCAAATAAATGAAAATACTGAACGAAGAATATTTTTAATTTTTTTTTAATGAAAATCGCAAAGATGAATTTGTATTTCATAATGATACTATGAATTACAAAGTTATTTTTGCAGTTGCAGAAAATCACACATATTTAAATAAATACCTCATGAATCGGTGTTTTTTTGTATTTGTTGATTATAAATAGTATAAGGTACACACGGCTACACATCAAGCTATACATTTCCAGTTTATACTGATGTTGCATTGTATAGGACTTCCGTAAAATGCGAGGTCAACTTATACTGGAATTGTATAGCTTGATGTGTAGCCGTGTGTACATGATATACAGAAGTTTTAAATTCCTTACTTGTTAAGTTGTTGAGATAGAGCTCGTACAAAAATGGTCTAAAACTGACAACTTTTACGGCCCCCTATTTCATCATTTTTGATGATAAAAAAATAAAAATTATATTTTTTCTCTACTCGATGAGCTTTAGACAATGATATCTCATATGCCAGGGTTAGATTATTTTTTATTTCATAATCAAAAGTTTATTGTTTGGAGATCCCCTTTAATTTTTAATATTTATAATTTGATGTTATAAATAATAAATTTGCATAATCTGTGAAATTTTCAACTACATACCTATTACGGTTCATGAGATACAACTCGCTGACAGATAGACGGACAGCGGAGGCTTAGTATTAGGGTTCCCTTTGGTACCCTTCGGGTACTGAGCCCTAAAAACGATAAGTTAGGAAATCTGTTAATTAAAAAAAATCTAAAGTAAGAAATAATCTATGGACAAATCTCAAAAGGCAAGTTACTTCAAATTTTCTTTCCAAAGTGCTTGATCAGGTCATCAATATTCATTATTCTTGTCTGTACGACTTCCGCTGTTTTTAATATCTTCGAACTCATAAAGGGTTCCATAAAACTAACATTAAAACTTCTAATTTGCTGTTTAATATTCACTGCATAGTTTTTAGTTGAGAGAAAATTACTAATTATTGAGAAGACTAATAGTCTTCTACATAAATAGTAACAATAAGTGTCGGCTAGGCAATAAGTGTCGCAACTAATTGCTACATTGTCAGCCATTAGATTAATTTTCTTGTTATTTTTCTTACTAAAGGCCACTTTTGTTGTTGACATGACATGAATATTGATCACCACGCTTGTTGAAGAAAAAATAAAAGATCATACCAGTTTGAACTTGTCCAGGTTTCCTCATGAAGTTTTCCTTTACTTAATCGATGAAGAGTTCAACTTTAGTATGGATGTATGGCGACATTACATGACGTACTTTGGAAGATTGGCTAATAAAATAACCCAAACCTTAGTGCGTCCGAAACAATCCGAATCACCACGACTGCTTTCCTACTTATCATGGCTGCTATCCGGATTTTGGAATCCGTAGCAACTTCGTCTATTCCTGTCTCAATCATAAGACCTATAATACGTCGCCATTCACATCTGTTTATTCACATTTACGTCATTCCGTATCAGCTGTTTACAATAGCAATAACAACTTCCTCAATGCTAAACCATTGCATTTCTTACCGCAGAATTTCGCTAGTCAGTTCTCCGAATAGCGTTAGTCATAACATGCTTTACAGGATCAATCTAGTCATTAAGTAAACATACATTTTATCTTCGACGTAACCTGAATTTGAATTCGTGAAATGAGATAAAGCTAGTTGTATGTTTAGGTCGCCGTCATTATGAAGATAAAATATATAGCGAGTGAGGTATTTCCTTTGGAATTTGTTACGTGGTCTTTGTGAAAATGTAGGTATATTATCATCTTTCAAATGGTGTCGTAATAGATCAGTAAGGTGTTATTTCAGGTGGTTAATTCCCACTTATGCTTCATAAACAGATTATGCTGAAAAAAAATGTTTTTTATTCGTGAAGGCTATGCATCAGTAGAAGTAACTTCTCAGTCGGCAATATTGTCTTTGGTCCGTGGCATTGACATCAACCAAGGAACAACACTGTTTTTATTTTTTTAGTTTTATTTATTGGTTGAATACTAGGCCTTTGGCTTCTTTTATATGTGTGTATTTTATGTCTTTTTATCTTTAATGTGCGTTTTGTTTGTGCAGAATAAACAATTTTTATTTATTTAACAGTTTAGGTACACACATTATAAATAGACAAGAAGAAAGGAACAGAAAAAAACGTACAAAGGTGATGCTTATTTCTAAAGAAATCTCTTCTAGCATACCTGCGATAGGAAAGTAGTTAAAGAGATGTAGACAACGTGTGTAAGATTAGAAGAGAAAATAATATACATAAAATAAAAACAATTAACTTCGCTAATTTAACTATAAACACACAATTGTACTCAAATTATAATTATGTCGTATCTGTATGTATTTTACTGTGTGTACATAAATAATAAAATAAATAAATAAACAATATGAGAATAAACTTACATACATACTTCTAAAATAAATAACCCTAAAATATATATACTTAATTATAATGTAGTATAAAATAATAAATGCAAAATATGCAACTATGACGAAGTGGACAGATAGTGTTCTTTCACTCTTCTTTTAAAAACTGCAACAGTTTGGCAGTCCCTAATGTCAGGCGGAAGTGAATTCCACAACCGAACTGCGTGCACGCTGAAGGAGTAGGAGTAGTAGTCGGTTGAGTGGGGAGGGGATTTAAGGAGATTTCTAAGATGCGACCTGCAAGGTGCATCAGAAGGAAGGGCGTAGGAAAAGCGTTCCCGCAGATAGGATGGCGTTTTCGGGTTTTCTTTCTTTTCTTTTTCTTTATAATGAATTCGGATTTCAGAAATGATTCTGGACAGTTTATTTGATTTTGCATCATAATTAATGCGCATTAACAAATAATACGTTTAATTAAAAAGTGGAGCAGTGCTGACCCAGTGGTAAAGGCACCGAATTACGAGTTTTAGGTCGTGGGTTTGAACCTAGACAGGCGCTTTAATTTGTGTAAATAATTTCATCACCACTGCTCTCAAAACGGTAAAGTAAAAGATCGTGAGGAAACCGGCATGTCGTAGAACCACCATTCTTGCTGCTACATTTTAATGACGAGGCTAAGGACCATCATTTCAGTGATCGTGAGGTAGTGATCCATTTTAATTTCAACTCCTTGGTGTTGCAGGTAATAATAGACGGTGGGACCCATTTTTCAGCACTGCTGAGCATGGGTTTCATTTCCAGGTCGGGCAAAGTGTTATTGGGTTTTTCCATTTGGAATTTCTCAGTAGCGTCTGGAATTTGTGCCCAATGGTGGCAATAGGCTCACCCCCTATCACATGGGACTTAAACATATCCGGCGAAATGTGGGTGTACTATGGGTACACCTCTATCTTACAGTTCCGGAAAGCTAAGGCGTGATGTAATGTTATTATATAGAATCGGTCTGTCTGACAATAAACCCTGCAATGAGCTCGAATTGTAATTGATTGAAAATATACGGCCTCTTGTTTGAAGTTTTCCACCTAAATACGCTTTTCTTTGTTAATTAATTAAAATAAATAATCCCCTGATTGGATGATTATGTTCTAGTTGTATAAATATTAAAACAATAACCGGGAAAATATTTGTTGATATGAGCTATTGCAGTCTTGTCAAATATTCCATTGTGTTTTAATTACATCTAGAAAATTGCAAATACGTATAAATTATAACATATCTACTTACATCAATATTGATTACTAACTGCGTCCCGTGGTTTCACCCGTGATCTCGTGATCTCGTGGGAATATCGGGACAAAAGATATCCTATATTCTTTTCCATTTCATGGTATATTCAGTGCCAAACATCCAAATCCGTTCAGCCGTTTTAGTGTGAAAGCAACACAAACAAACAAATAAACAAACCAACTCACTTTCGCATTTTATAATATTAGGATTGTCTGGAAACAAATATTATATATATATTCCTTTGAATTTGTATCCTTATTTAAATATATATGTATATATAATGTAGGTATATATTATAGTAAATATGTATGTGAGTGTATCATAAGTTTATAAACTATATATTTACTAGTGTATTTTATTTATAATTTATTGTTGTCTTTTTAATATTTTTTATTATTATTTTCTCCTCTAATTCGGAGCACCTGCCATCTTATCTCTACTCCACCCATGGTTGACTGGTAGAGAATGCCTAAGGCATTAAGTCCGCCTTTATTGTGTACGAGAAGTTTAAATAAATAAATAATAAATATTCATAAAAAACTAAGTAATTATATTCATTTACAATTAAGTTATTTTGACCGATTACTTCGTTAGCTCATTTTTGCTATAGTACCTGGTCGACAGAGTTCTCCTCGGGTGAAAATAGAGAATGCTCATTTAATAGTATAGATTAGTTCATACTAATTCCATGCTGCCATGACAGTAGGTACTTACTAATTCCATGCTGCCATGTCATTATTCTAAGGTAGCCATCGTGTTCTAAACTTTAGGCGACCGAGCTCTGCTCGGATGAAAATACGGAGAAAAGTACTTTCCAGATATCGATCTAGCTAGATGGATTTTTCACGGCCGTAAACCCTTATATTGCAAGTTTCATCGAAATCATTAAAGCCGTTTTCGAGAACGTGATTACAAATATATACAAATATTGCTCGTATAGTATTTTGTAACTAATTCAACTAACGTTGTCCTTTAATCATTAAGTTCTTTGCTAATGCTGTCCACTTCTGTAATTCACAATACCTAAAACTGTATGTAACTTTTGTTTGTGTATGCTTTAGTGAGTAAGTCGTTGAAGTGTCATATCAATAAATAAATTATCTGGGCGACCGAGCTCTGCTCTGGTGAAAATAGAGAATGAATTTATCATTTAATAGTATAAATGATAAATGAAAGTTCATACTAATTCCATGTATAGTACATACTAATTCCATACTGCCATGGCATTCATCTAAGGTAGCCGTCTTGTTCTAAACCCCTATATTGCAGTTTTCATCGAAATTGTTAGATCCGTTTTCAACAACGTGATTACAAATATATATACTATACTATACATTTACTCTCATCTACTATATATTTATATAGCAATATACAAATATTGCTCATTTAATAGTATAAGATAAATATTTTTATTAAATCTACACCGATCGTTCCTGACAAAATCGTCTTAGTCGCTTTTATCTCAAAACCCTACCGACCAATGACGCAAATTGCGTCTGAAGTTTTTATTGCCTAACTTAAATATTTTCCTTTATGCGTCAAACTAATTTTGATATTGTGTTAAAATGTACTGGGTGGAATATTTATAAGTAGACCCATCAGTAGGTTTTTCTGGTGGGTTTTTCATGAATCTCATGTCATACGAATATAATGACTGTCAGTTTTGCGCTATGCTTTCTGTTAAAAGTATGCTTTTTGAATAAAGTGTATTGAAGTAGCTTTGCGAAAATGTCTATGAGAAAAGGATGATACCTATTTGACTAGCCAATACCAGAGTTTATTTTTCCTTTTGCACCAATATAGGTAACTAGTATTCGGCTACATCCAGTAATCCAGAAAAAAAAATCTGGCTAATACGATACCCCTTTGGTAAGACTGATTTTCAGACGTTCGGGCTTCTGACGACCCGTAACGACTGTCAAAGATCCACGAATGACAGCCGTGCTTTCCGAGGCACGGAGGATTTTCTTATGTAAAGATGGTCTCCCATCCACAGACCAACCCCAGCAAGTGAAACCGATGAGCTGGTGGAAACCAGCACAATATATAAAACAAATAAAAATTCCGAATTTTCGTAGATAAGTCTGTCATCGCAGGTTGAAAACACCAATCTATCACCCCCAGCGTATTGAGGCAACACTTTAGGATACCTAGAATAACTAGTGTAACCCGGTCAGAGTAATACTTACTTATCTCTTAGATAACGTTTATATCAGCCTAATGTGATTTAGATATTCATAATGTTGCAGACATGTGCTTAATCAGCTATTAAGAAAACATCTAGGTTCCTAAAGCTACGGCTTCCTAGAAGAGTGGTGGCCGCCACATAGCGTCCGCAATTTACCGGCGAATGACGTCTCTGAAACGTTATATATGAATGTGAATTTGTGTGTTTTCCTAGAAAGTGTTTTTGACACCGTAAAGTCAAACGCCGCTGCCATCGTTTTCATGACAGCCGTCACTGTGGCCGTTATGTGGCGGCCACCGCTATTTTAGTAAAACCTGGCGCCATCAAATTATCCTGTTTACGATACCAAGTTGATTTATGTTAAAACCAATAATTTGTTAGGGAAAAATGTATTTATTATTAAACGAAGTGACTTTTAATCATCGATTCAATTAGTTGGACATTTATGATTAAATGGCATTTAGTTAACTGGTTCAGATAAATCATTACGGTGGATTTTCGATAAGTAAGTTCGTTGTGAAAGAGCTCTTCCGTAGAAACCTTGGATGTTTGCAAAAATAACCACGATTGCTGTGGTTTGGTTAGGTACATTTTTACAGCTACTTATATAACTTTAGTTTCATCATCATAATTTTAGCCGAAAGACGTCCACTGTTGGACATAGGCCTCCCCCAAGCACAACCAACTTTGTCTCTTGATAACTCGTGCAATGCAATAATGCGTCAGGTTCAAAATTTCAAACATTTGTGCGATCAGCTGGTTTATTCCAGTATTAAATAATCTCTAATTTAGCTGGATGCCTGCAACATACATTTGACATACTTGCACCGGTAATTTGTCCTGGTTATCATTATCTTTTATCTTTTATTGTGAGCGGCGTTTATACAAACAATCGGATTCTTCGCAGTTTTGATGACTAGTTATATACGTAGAGGGTTTTGTTTACTTTTTTCCGCATGTTGAAATTTTAATTAAACATAATAAGTGCTCATATTTTAATGAGAAAGGAAAACATCCCATCATTTTCCTAGTATAGATTAAATTTAAACGGAATACAAGTTATTAGATTGCAAATTTAAAAAACCCCCGGTCAACTCACATGTACTTAACTGTGCAATTTTTACTATGAAATCAAAAACAATTTTATTATTTATATAATTGCTTATAATTTAACTATTGAATATAACAATGATTGTGAAAAACATTCGTTTCTTTCTCGGAAATATGGCTCTACGATTGTCTCGTTTGGTGTCGCAATCACAAATCACGGGGAGGAACTACCTTGATGCAAAATTTTAATGCAAACATTTAGCAGCCGACACAAAGATCATCAACTTATTTTCTACATTATAAGTAATCATAACCTTTAAGCATACTAATGGACTTTGTTATGATATAATTTAAAACCCGTTTTCTCCTTGTAATCTTGTTTATGTTGCTAACGGCATGGTTCGGACCTGCATCGCGTCATGCAGTAGACTCTTATGACGTCTGTAGACGTACTGTGTAAAATTTTACAACAAAATACCTTTTGATATATTGCAAAAACGGACACACACTTCCCTGTCTTTATTATTCTAGCGTATGGCACTCGTGGGTTGCAGCTGAAAATCAGTTTCAGGTTATGTTGAGCTGAGGCCCTTTTAGCATTATAATCATTGTTTTCTGTTTTTTTTTTTTTGTTATAAGGTGTATTTTTCTCTTCTTTTTACCTATTGTGGTGGTGGTCGTCTTCTCATATAAACAAGAAAGAAAGAAAATACATTTGTTTAGCACAGACTAAAACACACACAATATAATTTACACAGCATATAAAAAAAACAAAAATCAAATAAAAAGTGTAAAGTGCGATGTAAGCAGAATTTTGACGGGGAGTTTTGGCGCAGCCCTGAGTGTGCCTCAGGGCTGCGCCAAAAAGGCCCCAGCAAAAATGCCAGACAACTTTATGTGCCTGACGCTGGTTTTCAACTGGACCTGAGAGTGTGATGTGATGTGACGGATGTAAATCAGTTTTATAATATAACGTGTATACAGCATACTTAAATAAAATAATTTGTGTCAGATAAAAAATAAAATAACAAAATTATTAAGAATATGTAGGTACATAAATAGTGTGATTGTGCATAAAACAATTTGATAAATACATGAATAAATGAGACGGATGCATGAAAGACCATTGTTAAATAAGTGAGTAAATAAATATGTACTTCGAAACGAGACAGAACAAAAAAAACAACAAAAAAAAACCTGCTTTAAACGATGCCAGAATTCCATGTTCTCCTGCTGGGGTTGCGGGTTTGTCCGAAAGGGATATCGCTGCCCCGGCACAGGGGCAACGGAAGGAACACGGGTGGGTTTTAGTCAGTAAAAGTCTGACACGCCCTCTCGCTCCGCCTAGAGCGGGAGAAGTCATTTGATGATTTCCCAACATCAAAAAAAAAAAAAAAAGACTTCCATGCTCTAACAGTTTCTCACAATTTATTAATCCGTGCACCAACGCATCGCACAATACGTCATAGATAATACACTTAATACGCTGCAAGCAGCCGAGCGCGGCGGACTGTTCACGAACAGTTTGCAACTAATATAATACTAGTTAATACTAGTTTGCATATAATTATATAACTGATGAACTTATACAAAATATTGTAAAACATTTTAAAAGAGTAACCGTGGAGTTTCTTGCCCATTCTTCTCCATATGAAAACTACCTTTTGGAAGGGGCGACTAGAATCATTTCAATTTTTTTTGTAAATTTTGACGTTCAAAAGTGCCTTGCAAGGGCCTATTTGAAATAAATGATTTGACGGCTTTTGCCGGGAGATTCTCAATGGAAGTCCGTAGTTTCGAACTGGGACAACGAATGGTATTAAGACAACCATTTTATAACTCCAGAAAATAACTTTCCATTCCAAGGTTGCTTGGAGAAGATCGCAGTAAGCGATAAGGCTGCCAATTGGACCCATTTTTGCAAACAAGAACCAACCCTATTCTTGTTTGCAAAAATTGCTGTGGGTTGGTTCTTGTTTGCAAAAATGGGTCCAATTGCATGTTTTGTAGTTTATAATTTATTTGTATGTAATGTATAGTTTGGTGTACTATAAGGTGTATAATAGTATCTATAATTTTAAGTGTTTTATTATTGATTAAGTATAGTTTAGTTTAATTTAAGTTTATGTTTACCAATAATGCAATTTCGACCCCAATATACATGCAAATGCCTAGTTTGGAAGTCACCGTCCAATCTGTTCTTGTACAACCTGATTATTAATAAATACATTTGAATTTGAAACAAAAAATTAATAAAATCATGCCTTTTTATATGAATCTTAATAACCTCAAGCCAAGTAAGTTGTTTTGTCTTCGGTTTCCGGTTCTGGCAATTATATCGGGTCTGACTGAGATCCCTTTTGACTTATCCTAAACTATCTGGTCAATGGTAGACGTACTCTAGACGGGAAATTTTGGTGTACTTCAAAAAATATTATATCGAAATAATATTTATTTTACACCGAAATAGCTCTACAGCTCTGTTTTCATGGACACGTCCACCTACATAACCTCAATACTCTTAAGTATTAAAGTTAAAAGACAGTTAATAAAAAAATTAAATGTGTCTAGAGATTCAACTAGGTACTTGTTATTCTGAACCAATAGTCCCGTCGATGATCCCTAGTGGCTAAGACTGAGGTCCAGCCAATGCCACATCAATCCATTGTTCGCTTATAAAGGTAGTATAAGGTCTCCCACTATGACTAAAGATTGAGAACTAAATTAGAAGTTTAAACAAATGTTTTCATTGGATTTTCAAAACGAAAAGAAAAGCAACAAACAAAACTAATCAGCGTAACTGGTAAATGCGCTGCAGTGGTGTGACTATCGCTAAAACAAGGTTATCTTAGCACTCAACCAAATAAAAATACAAACACAATCTATGACTTAACATAATCTTACAGCAATCTAAATAACATACTTGACACACAATCTTATCAATAAATTGTATTGCACGAAAATAAACGCCTTATTTATCAACAAACAAAAGTAATTCCAAAAATGGAATTCACGACACAATACTGAACAAAACCTGCCAGTTTTTCTTATAAAAGCGTTCCAAAATGTTTTCAAAAATGGAAGAACAAACAAAATTATTATCGTATTGTTATCTGCTGACCTTAAATTCTATAATTTCTCTTACACAAACATAATGCTCTCACAAATGCTGTGATACTGTTATCGGAACTAGGTCAGCGACGTGACAAGCCTACATTTGAGGATATAACAAGACTGTGCAGTATTTAAGCAATGCTTTTTGAATTTTGAGTTTGTTTCCTTAAGAATAAGAATAAGAATCATTTATTTGCAGAAAATATAGGTGTTACCAGATGTAAAAGTTGGTGGTTAATGTACAGTCCATACTTTGCCTGTCTAGGGCATGCAAATTAATTTTAAAAATATAGGTATCTAATAGGTACCTACTTATTTAAGTTAAAGGTACAGAAAATTACCTATGAAGGTACTAATAAAGTTTTTTTTTAAATTAAGATTTTTTTATATTTTACAATAAATACTCACACACACAATACACACTTATCAAAACTTAACTTAAAAATAACATTTTATGTTACAACAATTCTTTAAAAACTAGATAAAACACTTCACAAAACAAATAGGAAACTTAAAAAAATGTTTTTTCTTTATGTTGAAGAAATTCTTGTTTATTTCCTTGATTATATTGGTGTATCTTGTGTAGGAAAAGTTAGAGATAAAATCAAATTGTAATGCAATATTGGTAGATACCCAATTTTTACTAGAAACATTTTTATATTGTAGTAAAGTGTTTTCTCACTAATCCTGACACGGATTAGTTAGAAAGCACTTTAAAGTAAACAAGCCTTAGATACTCCGCCTGCCGGCTTTCGCTGAAAACCAGCGTTGTGGGTCTGTCTCGCATAGGGTCGCAGCATTATGATGAGCGATGGCCGTTTTGCGGGGATGTGACGCATAAGTATTTTCCCCCAACTTGTTGTTTTTTGTGTTTTATCTTTGCGTCATGTGCTACCGCAAATAAACGTATTTTCTTCTTTTTTTTTACTCATCCGCGAACATTAGTAAGAGCAAGGTTAAAACCTCCGCCATCAGCTGAGGGCTTAAAATAATCTGCAAAAATTTCATTGTGATTGGTAGTTCGAAAAAACAACAACCAATCATATTCAAGTAAGTTGACATAAGAACTGACATTGGCGAAAAGTTGAAGGTTAGGATCAAGATAACTTTAGGCATTTTTCTCCATTTATAAGATCGTTTCGGGGAACAACCAATCATTTGCATACATCAATGTTAGTTTTTATGTGACACCAGGGTGCGATAAAAGAGCCACTAACATTCGAAATAAATCGCACTATAAGTTGTTCCAAACAAGAAAAATAAAAAATAAATAGTAGTGTAGGTATAAATTTAATAGATATGTAAACACTGTCTTATGCACGTCAGCAGTGAGGTCGCTGTCACTAATGTCAACTGTCAGTTCATCACGAATGGCGGGAAACGGTTGAAAGTGGAGCGTGCCTACACGAGAGGCTTTTTGTGCTTGGTGATGAGCCAGTGTAGTGATGTATTCAACTTAATTACGGAATTAACAGGATTCTACAACGACAATCGATATGACTCATATTGTATAGTTCGTGACGAAACAACACCAGTAGTAGTACTTGATGGTATTCATAAAAAATTGTCCAAGCTTTGTTTATAATGACCTATTAAGAAATCCTTTGACAATTCGTAAAATCCCTTAAAATCTTTCCAGTAAACTTAGAACCCAGCTGTCATACAGCCTAAACCCATGACGTTTTCCACCACAAAACACAATGATGACCTGAGAAGTGTTCATTGAAAATTCTTGGCACTCGATACTTCTACGTTTGAACGTCAGCGATTTTAATTTATTGTCAACTGTTTTGAGAACGTTACGCACTTTTGTAGGTGTCACATGCTCGAAGGCACGTAGAAGGTTATCGAACACTTTTATCACAAAAAATAAAAACCAGTTATCATACTTCTAATGAAAAAAATCAGCTTAGCCTTTTCCCAACTATGTTGGGGTCGGATTCAGCTATATACCTACCAGAATTTTACATGGAGCAACTGGTTATCTGACCTCCACAACCCAGTTACTGGGTAACACGATACCCTTTGGTAAAACAGGTTGTCAGACTTTTGGGCTTCTAACTTCCCGTAACGACTGTCAAAGATTTACGAATGACAGCCGGGACCAATGGCTTAACGTGCTTTCCAAGGCACGTAAGGGTTTCAATATGTAATAAATGATCACCCATCCCCGAAACGACCGCGGCAAGTGTAGCTTAACCTTGGATCGACCCGTGCGGCTGTTATTATTTAGCCTCGTTAGCTTACCTCTAATGAACTAGGTGTAAATCTTCGAGGTTCTTTTATTTTCCTACTATGGATACTCCTAAGTATGTCACAATTTGAGTTTCAATGTCATGCCATTTTTCCTTGTTCTGTGCGTTAATACGAGTAGTTGGAATTTTTCAAGACCATTTTTGGGCATGTATGAATTGTGTAATAGTAGCGCAGATTTGAATTATGAATGGGATGAAAGGACTATGCCAATAACCTTAAATTGGCGAAACATCCAAAAACATTAGAAAGATGAATGAATTAGATTAGATAAGAACCAAAATCAGGTTGATAATGTGGTGGTCCTTAGAGCCTAAATACAGCAAACGGTATTGTTGACAATACTTAACAACTAGAACAGTTAATTTTCATCAATTTCACCATGAAAGGAACACAGATTAATCACTCATAAAACGGATACATTTTCCAAGAAGTCAAGTAAAAAAATGTCCTTCAGTCTAAATTCGGAATATATTCCAATTATGACTTGTAAACCATAAGGATGTGAAAGTGGAACGTGTCGTGATGACCTATAGATGTGACGTCATGGCGATACCAATCATATAGTTCGGCATGACCAGTGGGTGCCGGAATTCAATATTTACTGATACTGTTATCTTTAATTGTGTGTGTAGAGTAGATGGAATAATATAATTGTTATTAAAGATAATGATTCGAATTTCCTTGTTAAGTTACGCAACAGAATCATGAATGAAAGGAATCTTGAAGTCCTGTCCAGATTATTTCCCGGACTTGCCTTTTGGACTGTCATAGGGTTTTTTGATAAGCATTACAAATTAGTCAGCAAGGTAAAGTCTGTAAAATATTTAAGGTTAATAAATGGTTTCTTATGGCGGAATTGTACAACGGACATGTGTACCTAAAGGATTTTTTTGCACATCAATGACCGCAAACGTATATTTCCTGCAAAAAATGTACAGTTACTTCCATTACCGTTTCCTTTATTAAGAACGTCATCATGACGTTATTTCAGAGCGTCATTAACCTCAATACACTATTCTTCATTACCATTTTAACCTATAAAGTTCCAGGACTGGACGCTTTTTCTTCCAGTGACGGCTACAGCTGGCTGCCTATGGCGGTAAATTGCTGCTGGAAGTTTGTTTTAGTTAAACCGTTGGTCCTGGCTGTCATTTGTACATCTTTGACAGTCGTTACGGGTAGTTAGAAGCCCGAAAGTCTGACAAAGGTGTATCCTGTTACCCAGTAACTGGGCTGTGAAGGTCCGATAGGCAGTCAATACTATTGATATACTATTGGTATGTACAATACTGGTATTCAGCTGCACCCGGTTAGACTGGAAGCTGATCCCAATATATGTAGTTGGGAAAAGGCTATTAGGCAGATGATGATGATTTTGTTTTCCTTAACAGTGAAAAGGATGCTACTGTTCATCGTCTTGCCTCCTTTAAGTCTTTAACCTGTGCTTTTACGACACTTTAGACGGTTGACAAGGAACCACGTTAAAACAAAAAAACTCAAATTGAACTATAAAACTTAATTATTGACTCATTTTAACAAAAATTTCAAACTACTCGTCAGTTTCGTTATCCCTTTTTCTCTCATATTCCCCTCTCCTTCATATTCCTTTCTTCACAAACAACCAATTTTACTTCAAAACATTCGTCTGATTGCCCCATTCATAATGGACACGTGACGTCATGTCTCCGTCAGAATCTTGTTTAGAAACACCACGCCCACATGGTGATTCCCTGCTTATTCATTACACTTCTTAGAAAACAACGTTTGGTGCATTTTGATGAATCAGTGGTCATATTTTTTTTTATTTTTTTACTCGGTGGCAAAAAACCAAAATATAAAACCAAAACACCAACTTCCGAAAATAAAGTTATTTTTCATTTTCAAGTGTTTTTTTTGGAAGTCGGTTGTTGTTTTTTTGTAAAAAAGTTTTTATTACTTTCCTTCTTTAATGGCTTCTTATTTTTACATGGACTTCATCACAGACAAAATAATAAAGAGATAAAAAACTCGCGAGGTGTCGTGTGATATCCGGTTGAAACGAAATTCCTTTCGCTTTATGTACTAAATAACAAGCACAATGAAATAAATTAACAATGTTTGAAACAAGCTTAACGTAAAAAAAAAACGCTCATACGCGCAAAAGTGTCACTTTTGTAGTATACTTCTGTAAATCGATTTTCATATACGTAAGGCCCCCGGTATGGAAATTTTATAAGGAGTGAAATTTAAACAAACGTAACACAAGCGTAAAATTCTGAAAAAGATCTAGATATTTCAGCCATTTTGATTTTTATTAAGAGATGCGTTTATTTAACCTCTTTGCCTATTGCATGTTCAAAGACAATCGTATTAACGAGTAAGCTCGAGTCCTGCGTCTGAGCTGACACAAACACACACTTTTTTTGTTCCGGTTTAGTTCTCATTGGCCAATTGTGCAGAGTATACCGTGCGATAAGGGACTTCGTTTCAATAATGTACCTACTCTGTGTTTTCCCTATGTCTGGCAAATGCGTAGGAAATTCTGAAATTGAGGAAAAATACTTATAAAATGTTCTCTTCTATTATTGTTTTGGTATTTATCTAGTCATCGTTTTGAATTTTCACTACTTTATGTAAGTTGTGTAGTCTCTTGCAAAAATAAAATTCACGAAACATATGGTATGTTTCGAGAATTTTATTTATGCCAAACGTGACCTCATGACCAGCAATATCTAATGATTCAGTGTATATTACCGATGTTATCCTCCTATGAAATAAATGGTTATTAGATTACAGTATTCGATATACATACTGTTGAACTGTTGAATACTTTTATACTTTTCAGTGCAGTGACATTAGAGATAGTAAGTACGTGGAATATTCTAGCGTTAGTAAAAAAATCATACCTATCTAGATAGGTCACATAATTATTTAATAACATTTTCCGTTAATTCGTAATTTTCTTGGACATTGCAAAAACCCTGCCTGACTGTCTAAGCCGAGCGTAGGTCAATGTCATCTGTGTCATGACATCTTACAGTTATGACAAATGAGTCCCGAGTATGACTGCTATGAATCTGATGACTGCTGTGACCCTGTCTGTGTTCTAGAAAGCTCAGTCATGTTTTGCACATTAGTAATGTTTTTGTTACCTCCATATAATGAAGCTGGTAAACACTACAACAACGAAATGGTGTGATATTTGGAATTCGCAAGCTTCTCTTTCACAGGCAATCACATTGTTTTGATCATTTAGTTTCACGAGTACCTGGTCGGCCCAGCTGTGCTCGGGTGAAAATAGAGAATACTCATTTAATAGTATAGGGTAGTTCATACTAATTCCATGTATAGTACATACAAATTCCATATTGCCATGATAGTCGGTACTTACTAATTCCTTGCCGCCATGTCATTATTGTAAGGTAGCCATCTTGTTCTAAACTTTGGGCGAATTCTCCCAGATATGAGACCTAGCTAGATCGATCGTTCGCCCCCGTAAACCCCTATATTGCAACTTTCATCGAAATCGTTAGAGCCGTTTTCCAGAACGTGATTACAAATATATATTTAAATATATATTATATAAAAATATTGCTCATTTAATAGTATACGATTATGTCAAGAACCACGGTTTGCACGTCATTTCAGCAATCTTTAAATCTACATTTAATAACTCTCATTTTCCAGTAGGTACCTACTGAAACGCCTTGTAAGATATGTGTTATGCGCAGAAAATGTATTGCTATGACAATTTTGTCAGGAGCTGCCAAGTTAATCATACCGATCAACAAGTTTACTAATGGTGTAACTGACCGGGGAAAACCCAGAATGTAGAAATAATGAGTTGGTAGTGGGATGTTACACGATAAATCTCAAATATAAATATGCAATGACACTTACTACATAGGTAATAGGGGGATAACTTATAGTGTCTCGCTTTATTTCTGCGGCTTTTAATAATCCCTAAAGGTACTTAACTCTTTTGTTTTTATCCAACTAGCTACAGTAATGAGTGAATGAGTCACTATCTGATAGCACTATAAATCTCTCAATCAGTTTAACTTGTGCTAGGAGTAGGTTCACCTCAATAGGGTTGAAGAAAAAAAACATTTTTGGCCGTGTAAGATAAAAATATTACACCAGATTATTTTTCTTTTTTTTACGTTATCAAAAGATTACGGCGATACATTTAGTTAAAATGTGCCATGACGTCACGAGTATGTAGATTTTATACTTACTTGTGATGTAGCAACCCCCACACTCCAACTTTATGTGTTATATCTAAGTAATTTTTTTTATTAATATGATAAAGCAAAAAATACGTGTCTTATATTTTTTTATTATCTGACTGACGGACTAATTAGAATTTCTTTTTTTTCACTCAGGCATCATCCCTATTATGCAACAAGTAAGTCTGAACATCTCATGATCTCTTGCTCTACCGCTAATCGTTGGGCAGTTGTAGCTTTTGCTAAGTCACCTGTTCCTGTTTATGATGTCTACATAATGTATTTGAAAGTCTGTAACAGTAGGTACAGCCTAAACAAGTGATCTAATTTTCTAAAACCACACTGTGTTCTAGGTCATCAGGTTTAGGAAATTCAATATGGACGCTAGATGTAGGTACAGTCGGGTATGTATTTGTACAACCAGAAAAACCTAATTTGAAGACCCGGTTACTGAAGTGGATATAATCGATTCGTTTTCTGTGTAATATACGAGGCACGGATAAGATCTTCGTACGGAATCTAATATTATGTACTTTCATTGTATTGCCTTCCCTTGTTAGATATTGAAACTGGATATTAAAATTTGTACGTGTATCATTTGTATTTGCGTAAAGTATCTACCCGCAGTAAATGAGAAACCTGTTAAATAAATGAAAGCTACAGGATGTTACGTGCTGGTTATGTGCTGGTAATAAGTCTTTTTTTTTTTTTTAACTTTGCCCCACAGTATAGAATTTCTTCCTGTATCGTGGGTGCGTTTACAAACATAGAAACTCACATACAGTAACACCCAGACCCGGAATAACTACTTGCAGATCATACAAATATTTGTTCCGTGTGGGGATCGAACCCGCGACACGTTGCGCAGCAGTCGATCGCTCAGCCACTGCGCCAACCGTGTCGTGGGTTGTGGCAGTGATAGAATGAACATCTTGTCTTCGTAATATCTTCGTGATTTACGTTACAGAAAAGTTTTCATATTAGTAAATAAGGTAACCATTAGTAGGTATCTGTTTGACACGCAAGTCTAAAATTAGCCAACACATTTCTCATCTAATCAATATTTTTCACTGGTAGTTATAAAAATAAGGAGCTCAAGGCTAAGTAATAACAGTCGCATGGGCCGATCCATCAGGTTAAGCTACGCTTGCCGGGGTTGATATGTGGGTGGGTGATCATCTTTATATACCGAGACTCCTCCTTGCCTCGGAAAGCACGTAAAGCCGTTGTTTCCGGCTGTCATTCGTGGATCTTTGACAGTCGGTACGGATCGTCAGAAGCCCGAAAGTCTGACAACCAGTCATACCAAGGGGTATCGTATTACCCAGTTACTGGGTTATGGAGGTTAGATAGGCAGTCGCTCCATGTAAAATACCGGTATTCAGCTGCATCCGGTTAGACTGGAAGCCGACCCCGACATAGTTGGGAAAAGGCTACGCAGATTGAGTTATAAAAATACATGATCACAACATCATTGCAAAATAGATCTCTCCGTAATAATACTTTCTCACCTTTTGATACAGAGGAGGTAGATAAGCAAACCTAACGTTCTGTGGTGGATTTCTCTACAGGGTCAAATTAAATTAGCTGGCGAAACTCCGTAGACGTTCTGGGTATCGATACTTAAACATGATAAAGCATTTCAGCTGTTCCTTTGGGTTTAACCTAATTTTCTTTTTTCCTAAGCCAACCCAGGATTCAGGATTCATTCGAATGAAACAATTGTTTTTTTATTCAAATCGAATATTTCGAGTTTTTGCGAGACTAATTCACGGCAATTGATTTTTATATATAAAGATAGATATATAGATTAGTCAGTCACAAGGTTAACTTAGAAAGACCAACATCACATTGGTCCTACATCCCAAACTTCCACTTTCGTAGGTACTTATATCTCATATAATTAATAGCAGTAAAGATAAGATTCACCTTCTAATCACCATAGCTCGCAGACCAGAATATTAATTTTCCCAAAAGATAATACACGAGCTGAAAATCTCGCCTAATAATTTCCTTGCCTAAAGTAAACGGCCCAAAATAACTATGAATTAAGTATGTATTAAAACAGTGTTTACTCGTAAATAATTGTTTGAGGATGCTAATTTCGTTTTCTATTTGTAGAAAATAGACTGTTGAGTCTTCCGTGAAGTTCAATTTATTCAGGTGTTTAATTGAATTTGGTGGTGAAGGTTTTATTTTTACAATGTTGAGACTATTTTAAGTTCTATTTACTTCTCTGTGATAAAAAAAAAAATACCTTGTTATAATTATTTCTAACTTGAACGAATCAGCCCTCAGAAATGCCATTCACTGTTTCTTACTACATGGAGCATACGTCACAGGTTCCTTCGTTTATGATTGTGTATAAGTAAAATTTATGAAAAGGGGTGATGACAATTTTTTTATTTTTAGTCCGTCTTGGAGATTATAAAAAAAATATTGGACACGTATTTTTTCTTTTTTTACGTTATCTAAAGATTACGGCGATACATTGAGTTAAAATGTGCCATGACGTCACGAGTATATAGATTTTATACTTCCTAGAGACGTAGTGAGTGGGGAGTGGGGTCCCCAACTTAAAATGCGTTTTATCTAAGTATTTTGATTAATATGATAAAGCAAAAAATACGTGTCTAATATTTTTTTTATTATCTGACTGACGGACTAATTAGAATTTATTTTTTTTACCCAGGCAACATCCCTATTGTATTGATTGTATTGATTAGCAATCCCCTAACCCCATGTTCGCCTTTTGTAACATTCTACTGCGACCCTTTTGAAAAATAATAGAAATCAAGCATCTTTTGCTCATAACTTTTTATTTTCTTGTTTCAGGTAAAACGCTCCATAATGCTCAAAATGGCGGACGCTTGCGCCGACGCATCAAAGCAGACCCGTTTCCACGAGATGCACGTTCAGAGACACAACAACGTCAGCATCCTGTACGCTGACATCGTCAACTTCACGCCGCTGTCTGAGCGGCTCAGCGCTTCTGATCTGGTCAAGACGCTCAATGAACTGTTTGGGCGGTTCGATCAGATTGCTCAGGTATGTGCTAAGATAGAGTTTCTGTGAAATGAAATGAAGAAAGTTAGCTAGAAGTGCAGTGTCAATGTGGGACCTTACAACGTAAAAAGTAGATTGAGCTTTTAAACTCAAAGAAATGCTTTACAACTCGAGAACATAAAGTTATTTTCTTTGAGCTAAGTATTTCGTCTTATTTCACGTTGACATAACTAACCCTAAAATTATGCATTTCAACGCATCTAGTCTGATCTGGACTGCCAAGTTGATCAAAAGAACTGGTGGTCAAATTAATCGGATCACATAACAAAAAAATAATAATACAATGGGTAAGCTAATTCTTTGCTCGATTTATGCTATACTATGCAAAGAATATCTTGACTTGTACCGCATGTTTGATAAGATTCCTCAGGGAAAATCGCGTATTCTCTCTTACACTATGCGCTGCTCTTCAAGGACGAAGCAAGATTAGTATTCTTTAGACACAGTCTTTAGAACAGTAAGGTAAACAAGCATGGACGTCACTACTCCTTGCAGTTTTCCTTATGAATAACAAAGTTGAACTGAGTAATACTAACGATGATTGCCTTCGCTGATTTCTTTGTTAGCGTTTATCTTCCCGATGTTCCGCAACTTGATGTTGAAAAGGCTTCCCATTGTGATACTAATGTTAGCAGTAATTATGTAAATATATTTAAATTCACTCCTCAGGATGTCATGTCAGGAATAGGTAAACTCAAAGTTAGTAGTTCAGTAGGGCCGGACAGCATTCCTCCAGAAATTTTGAAAACTTGTAAAAAACACTTTTGCTTGCCTCTATTTCATATTTTTAATCTATCATTAAAAACCGGAATATACCCACCACAATGGAAGATTTCAAGGGTCACTCCTATTCCCAAGAGTTTGAATAAAACATTAGTAGAAGAATTCCGTCCCATTGCCATTTTGTCATCACCAGCTAAAGTTTTTGAAAACATACTACATAACTATATTTATTTCCAAGTTGAAAAGTATCTGTGTAATGAACAACATGGTTTCAGAGCAAAAAGATCAGTAAATACTAACCTTCTTACCCTAGTAGATTACATATCTAAACGATTAGACCGTGGGAGTCAGGTCGATGTCTTGTACTTTGACTTCCGGAAAGCGTTTGATAGGGTCAATAATGATATTCTGCTGGCAAAGCTATGTGCCATCGGATTTCCCCCAGGGCTGTTACAGCTCCTCGCTGACTATCTTCGCGATCGTCAGCAGTTTGTCAGACTGGGCCTTTATGAATCCCAGCCCTATCATACGCGTTCCGGAGTCAGTCAAGGATCAATTCTGGGACCGCTTCTCTTCTTGATAATGATTAATGATCTTCCTTCAGTTATTCATCACGCCAGAAGTTTATTATACGCAGATGATTTAAAACTTTTTTCCGAAATTAATTCTGAAGTCGATAGTCTGGCACTGCAGCGTGATATTGAGGCGATAGTGGAGTGGGGTGTGAAGAACAAAATGGAATTTAACTCTTCCAAATGCTTCGTCATGAGTTTTACTCGAGCACGAAACCCTATCACCTTTACTTATAAACTGAATGGTAGCGCTATTAATAGAACATCTGGAATGAAGGATCTAGGTGTCACATTTGACAACAAGCTAACGTTTCATGATCACATGGCAACGGTAGCAAATGATTCATTTAGGCGATTAGGTTTCGTTCTGCGCAATGCTAAAGATTTTAGCAACACCAGCGCTATTAAATCTATTTTTAATGTACTGGTTCGTACCAAACTGGAGTCCAGTGCATGCGTCTGGAACCCGCACGAAAAGAAGTACACTTTACTCTTAGAAAAGGTACAAAAAGCTTATCTTAGGTATCTATATAAACGTTTGAATGGATATTATCCTTTTATGTATCCCTCGAACTTTCTTTTAGGCTGTTTAGGTTATAACTCTCTTGAGGTTAGAAGAAAAAATGACCAAATTATTAATATGTGTAAGATCCTTCAAGGAAAAACAGATGCTCCTGAATTGCATGACGAACTGTCCCGTCTTTTTGCTCCCACGAACTATAACCGTAGCAGGAGGCACAGATTGTTCGCCGTGCCTTGGAGTCGAACCGTCGCGCGAGCCCAGTCTCCTGTCCCTCGCACGCTCTCTGCGCTGAACGCTCTCTTGGACGCTAAGCCTCACTGTGATGTGTTCGCGGATGAATGGAAGAAGATCTTGTCAACATGTCTGGAGTATTGTGAGATTAGCGTATGACTGTCGAGTAGCTGTATTCTTTTTGTACTAATATAGTGTGTTGTGTCTTTAACTAATGTAATTGGCCTTTGGCCGTTTTATGTTAAAGTAAATAAATAAATGATGTTAGAACAAAACTTGGGAATTCTTATTTGTTTATAAGAAAAGAAGACGTAAATACATAATTGTTAGAGGCATTCATGATAATTATGACTTTACTGCTTCACAAAAAATAGGATAGTTAATTATTATACATTAGTCACAATAGAAATCCTAGAAATAATTTGAGAGTAAGTAAGTTGGTACGTAAGCTTAGCTCCACAGTTGTCTGAACTGGTCTAAGGCATAATCTTGTCGTCTAACAATAAACTATGCATTTATAACATACTTATCATCATCACAGAAGACATGTTACATCTGCCAACCCATACTGCGCCCGCGGGGTGGATTACGGCCCACTGCCTCTCACAGCGAGGAGGCCTGAGTCCCAGCAGTGGGAACAATTATGTAGGTGGTAATGAAAATTTTCAGTTTGACCGTTGACTAAAGCGGTTACTTATTTTTACGTCAATTCTCAAGTCATGCCCAGGTCGTGTTACCCCAGATTTTATTACCATTACCAACATTTCACCTCAATATCTATCTATACAATAGCTAATGACCTGAAACCATCTCTCTGCTTTTAAAACTTACGTAGTTTAATTTCACTGTCCATGCATTACATGAACTGCCCTGAGGACTACTCCTATACGTCCATGCATGACGTGCAATACATTTTTGAAAATGATTCGATACATAATGAAATGGTTATCTGATTGTGGTAGACCAATTTTCGTAATCGTAGAATTAGTAAATCACAATGCAATATTATTATTGGACGTATGGTGATAGGATTACCAATTACCTTGTGACTGTGAAAGGGATAAAATAAACAACTCGTTTCGAAACTGACAGCACCGCTCTAACGAAACCGTCCGCCATGCATGCCAACTAGTGCTGCTACCTGACACGTCGGAAATTTTACAAGTTTCATGCATAAAGAATGCAGGTGTTATGTTCTGGCTACATTGTTTGATGCAAACGAGTTTGATGTAACGGTTTTTTGCTTTTATGAAGCTGCTAGATTGATGAAGGTTTTTGAAAGCATGAATAAGTCTTTGATTGGTGAATCTGAATCTGTTGTCAGGACGTGTTGTGATTTTTTATGGTTTTAAAAGTAATTTTGGGTCTAATATTGTATGTTAAAATATTATAACTACCTAAGAATCGTTTTGGTCAATGTTGCTGGCGCGAGTCACTGGTCAAATTCGGTAAGATGCAACTAGGTATAGTAAGATCTATCACGCCTGTATACCCCGAGAGGTAAGACAAAAGGTGTACCTATAGTACACCTACATTTCGCCAGTTATGGTTAAGTCCCATGTAATAAGGGGCGAGCCTGTTACCGTCAACCGGGCACGAATCCAGACTATGCTACTGAGAAATTCCAGATGGGAAAATCCAATAAGACTTTGCCCGACCCGCGAATCGACCCCAGGCCCTCAAGCTGGCAGTAGCGCTAATCGATTTTTATTTGAGAAAGTATTTTAAACCTTTTGTCCTAAATATAATTTGGGGAAATTATTCAGAATATTCAAATTAAAAACTGTTGTGGTTGAAAGTCTCCGTATCCCAATATTTTCATTCAAGCAGAGCATAATTGCGTATTGCATATCATGTAGATTTTGCCGCGCATACATGAGCTTCATTATAAAAGCGTGTTATTAGTTAAAATACTAATTTATCAACTTCCCGTAATCATGAACAATACTTTTTGCTGACGAAAATATTGTCCATTTTGTTCTACGACCCAGTTAGTCAGTTCCCAATTAGTTTGCTAGTAGTAGTTGTTTAACTTTTGTAATTAAGTTTTTAAAATTGTTTGCAACCTCGTTGTAGAGGGAAATTGTGGATTAGTAAATCGATTGCCTCCCAGTTTTCCATTTCAAACGGAAATAACGAAGTAAAAAAAACTGGGTATTTCTTCAACTCAGCCTTTTTACAAAATTTTATAGTATTTCTGTCTTGTTTTTGAACAAATCCGACATACGATTATCACGATTACATTTAGTGAAATTGACAAAATGTTTTATTTTAAAGAATGTATCTATGTTACGAACGTCCAAACAATTTTGCAGTATTTCCGATTCACAAATTGTAAAAACAACTGGCTATCTCAAACATTGCTATAATACGAGTAAATAAACCTACAAGGGCACTTATGAAACGTCAGAAGCTAGGTGCACGGTTCCAATTGGTCGTTTTCTATGGAGAAGAGACGGCAAGAAACTCCACGGTTACTCTTTTAAAAATAATTGGCTTTTACAATATTTCCAAATAACAGTGTTAATAGGTATGGGAGGACAGTGTAGGCCATTAAACCAGTACCAGGTACTTAACAAAAAAGAAAATAGCCAACAAATCTACAGTCTACCAGGCCACACATTCACAAAATAGAAAGGAAACTATATAAAATAAAGATAAATAAAATAGTAAAAATAAAAACCTATTTTAACCAAATGATATGATTGCCAATACAACTGTAAGAAATCTGAATAAATATCATGTCCACAAAAGCCACTAGTAAAGAGTTGAAATTATAATTGTGCATAAATAATGTCAATTAATGAGATGTAAAAAAAACATAATTTGACAGCAGTTAATTGTCACTTACATAATAAATGCCATAAATATACCTAGGAAGCCGCTTATACAGAAGGAATTATTGCCAAATTTCCTTGTTTTCAACGTAGTCTTTAATATTTTAATACGCTTTTTTTGATATGGACAAAACAAGATAAGTGACAGATCCTAACAATTTTATTTACCAAACTCGGAATGGCGATCACAATTCTAGAGCACTGCTAACACTCTGTAGAAAATTCAATCTACACACGCGGACAAGACAAATATTTTATGTACCTAGTACCTAAAGTGAGAATTTCGCTTTCTTTGTAATATTACAATTTTGTCACATTTCCTTTGTAAGGTATATAGGAACAGTGATAAGCCCCCGCAGGGTATTGTCTTTTGCAAGCAATGTTATAGCTGTGATTTTTGCTTTATTCAATCCTAAATGTTTGGGAATATCGTTGTCGTGACTTTATTTGATTTTCAGGCCTTTTTTCGGAGTTCGTACTATTGGACGCCAACTGCTACGATCCTTACATACATCTGGTCATATACGCACGCCGGTTGCAAGGACTACGCACCTGACCTCTGAAGAACATTATCAATTAGGTTACTATATAAAAACTTTTTACAAAAAAAAAACAACCGACTTTTTTTTTTGTAAAAGTTTTTATTTTTCACTTTTTAGTTGTGGTACCTACCCCACACAAATTCGAATACCACACACCTGCTATGTAAATAACAGTGACAGGAAGTTATCATCATATCATCCTTATAAACTAAGTGGAAAAAATACGTATTATTGAAGCTTACTCAAAAACTTCCCATGCAAAGTTATTAAATTTATATGGGACCAACTTGGGAGCATACAAAAAAAGAATTTTCAAAATCGGTCCACAATAGACGGAGTAAACGGTGGCCAAACATTCAAAAAAAAAAAAACATACATACGTGACGAACATATAACCTCCTCCTTTTTGGAAGTCGGTTAATTATTATGTCCTCCTAGGGCGACCCCTTCCGGCTTTCCACACACATTTGCCTTGTAAATACCATAAATGTAAGTAATATTCAGTAATCAATACATGAACAAGTTCCACCCCTACAGCATGGCTTTGGATCCAATGGGGGCTGCGAGGATGCCGTACATGCCCTTTCCAGTTTTTAGGGTTCCGTAGTAAACAAGTTTCGCCATGTCCGTCTGTCTGTCTGTCTGTCTGTCCGTCTGTCTGTCCGCCTGTCTGTCCGCGGGTTAGCTCAGAGACGGTTAGTACTAGAAAGCTGTAATTTGGCATATGTATACATATTAATCATGCCGACAAAGTGGTAAAATAAAATTGTTAAAAATATTTTTTTTTAGGGTACCCCCCCTACACGTAAAGTGGGGATGTTTTTTTTTTCTCGTCTACCCCATCTTGTGGGGTATCGTTTGAAAGGTCGTTCAAAAATATTGTGAGTTTGTCAAAACCATTTTTAGATTCAGGAATCCGTTTGCGAAATATTAAGCTTTTAACTGATTTTTTTTGTTAGTCATGTGTGTCCCCCCCTTCTACCTAAATGGTTGTACTTAGACTTGTGAAAAAATTCACAGCAGTAGTATATATAACGAAATTAAAAAGAAACCTATCAAAGCTAAATAGGCTTTACAGGTTAACGAGTAATGATCGACCAACTTAAATTTGCGGTTTGAAAAACTTGATCTCCCATACATTCCGTATGGGAGAACATGTTTTTCAACTACAATGTTAAGTTTGTTGTTGGGATAAATTCATCCCAATTACGGAACCCTTCATTGTGCGTGGTCCGACACGCACTTGGCCGGTTTTATTTTAAATTCCAAATGAGACGATGTTGACGTCAACTTTTTTTTTTGCGGTTCTTAAGAACGCCTTCAAATCCGTCAACATGGACACTTTGTTGGCTGAAGTAAAAAAGGAGTAACGAAAGTAGGAATTAGTCAAACATATAAGTTCTATGACAAAGAGATTAGTTGTCACCGAGATTAGTGTGGGTGAACTCGAGTATCGTCACTTATGGAAGCTTCTTGAGTGCTCTCCATTGTAACTTTTGCACAAAAAAGTATATTTATTCAAAATGTTTTCACACCTGGGTTCACAATGTAACAATAGTCTATTATGTTGAGTTTATAAGAAGTTGATGCAATCTGTCCACTCGAAACCAAATAACAAGGCGTTTCCAATCTCCACCACAATCATTAGCCCCTGAGCATTAAGAGAAGTTCAGAAATTTTAAAATAATCTCATAACCGTTCGCTGGAGTGTAAACCATTTGTAATGTATCCAGATACAGGAGCCTAGAGACAGTTGGGACCCAACAGAAACCCCAGAAGATAAAGTTAACAATTTAAAGCCGAGAATATTCATGCAGCAAGAAAGATAAATTAGCAGGCAAAATTCATACATCTGTAGAAATTGGAAACTTTTATTTTAGCTAATTATTATTTTACAGAGCTAACAATTGCAAGTTTTTATTAAAGGGGTAAGGCATTCTTTGCTAAGGCTATAAACAGTGAGATTCTGTCCACATAAAAATACCATGATGAATTTATGATCAAATGTGGTTGCTAAACAACTCAAATAGGAGGCACTAAATCTCAAAATCGAATTCAATTGATTGATTCAGAAGTTAATAGAAGTCAGCACTTAGAACGTCTACATTACAACAGCTATACAGATTTCTAAAAGCCTGATAAAGCAAATTTAATAATCATTACAAAGTACTAGTTTGCAATTTGCAAAGATTAGGTTGCCCGGTTGGTAAGCGCAACACCAGTAAAATTATTGTACTGGTGTTGCGCTTACTAACCTAGTCTTTGTAATAGGTATTCTGCATATTCCTACTTTGTGGTCAAGAAACTGAATTCGATTTACCCCCATAGAGTGGCAGGCTGCGCCAGGGAAACACAATCGCTGTCGAACCCTGGCAGAAAGCGTTCCTCTCGTGTTGTGCACAAATATTTACACGCGCTTTCATTTGTTCTTGAGGATGCAATCCATTGGCGGAGCATTTCCTTATTGGATGTTTATTTGTAGATATGTATCTAACAATTTCGGTCTGACGGAAGGTTGGGTGGATCCTTGTGATGCAATTTATTGATCCTAAATATGTCTACCAAACGGTGAAATAAATGTTTAAGCTGGTTCGGGGGTGGTACGTGTTCGTTTCTGCAGTATTTGTTGAACAACAAAACTAACCCGAAGCAATCACTAAACATATTCGGCTTTCATTCGACTCCTCCGACCTAATAAAAAACTACGACATAGCGCTGTCAACAGTGACGTGAGGCCGGTTTCGTAAACATGTCTGCACCCGGTGAGGTGTAGTATGGTTGTAAATTTGTGCACAGAGCGGAGGTGTAGTTTTGCGTGCTTCACTGTAGTGTACGCAGCGCTATGTCTTGATTATTTATTTGGTCTGAGTTCGGCTCGCGCCGTTCGGCAAACTACGTTCTGGCATCTACTCTCGCTGAATCGGGTCGGCTCGGAACAACGCCAGCTAAGCCGAGTGGCTTTTGTCCGAACATATATTTTCCCGGCATTTTAAAAGGCGCACTACCACCACACGCTTTGGTTTCTGTTGCATGGTTTTCAAAACACAAATAGGTTTGTTACAGGAATTTTCGTGCTGTTTGAGAGGACGCTGTGGCTACTAACTAGATGCAGTCACTCTCTGGCTTTCAGCTTTCAATATTGGTCAGGCAAAACGGTTACAGAGAATGAGTTGAATTTTGATTTTAAGAGTGTGTTTTATATGTATTCCGAAAGTTTCGTGAGAACGTTGAATTGTTTGGTCAGCTCTTGACAGTATGAAATATTGCTGTAAAACTAACGTTACTATTATTTGTTGTCTGTTGTTTTATGTTTACGTTTAGTTGCTAAACAAAACAAGTGCCTACTAACTAAACAGTACGTTGTACAGCGTTCGTAATATCAAAACTAAAACCGTTTATTTATTGTTGACTTCAAATATGTATTTGAACAGTAGGTACTCGTGCCTAAGGCCCTTGTCGCACTGCCGGCGAATAACAAGAAGCGAGCAGTGTTAGTAACTAAATAGGAGTAGGCGAGTAACGAACAGTGAGTGCGCAATGGCGACGAGCGATCATGTGTACGCTTGGTCATAGATAAGTACAGATGATTTGTTGTTCAGATGATTTAGGACTTATGTATTGTCGTACAAAAAAAGAATTTTCAAAATCGGTCCACATTTGACGGATAAATCGGCGGACATAAATAAAAATAAAAAAAAAACACATACGCGACCAACATATAACCTCCTCCTTTTTGGAAATCGGTTAAAAAGCGACTCTTGCTACGACACAATAAAGTGCAATTCAGGTCGCACAGCGCTAATTACCTACATCTATATTCACCTAGAACTTGCCTCTCTTTCAATCGCTCGACTTGTCGAGGCTTCTAGTCTAGTAGTGTAGTCTTCAAGTTTAGCGTAAAGTGCGAAGTGAACCATCTCTATTTATCTGTGGCTGGGTACAAAGCTTGAGTTTCTCGCGAGAGTTCTGCCCGCCAATCGAGTATAGCTGACCGAGTACTCTCTTTCACAGCTCTGGTTGCTCTAACAAATGCGTACTCGCCGCCAGCGCGCGGCGGTGTGAACAGTCAGCAACAACTATTAATATATTTATGTATCTCCTTTACTTACATCGGACCTACCACCTTTTGTGCGTTTCTTGAGCGTCAAAATCATTGATAGCTAGTCGCTTCCTCGGCGGTGGGACAGGTGCCTAAAATTCTAGCAACAAATCTAAGTCTTAATATATATACAACTAAATAATGCGTTTGGAAAGTTATTACAAATCTGTTAATGCTATGTTGTCTTAATCAGCTCCCACTAAAATACAGGTTCAACGTACTCCCCACCTCTAGCTTAACTTATAAAACTGATATCTATTTCACAACATTGCATAAAATAACACAAGTTATGCGCATATCAATACTGCCAATCAGTATTTGCACTGTGTCTAATCAGAGGATGTTGCTTTGTTTATCTTTTATATGTATCTCAATTGTTTTTATTATCTCTTGCTGAACCGTTGAGAGGAGTTTCAAATTAGTTATGTTGGGCTTTGAACTCGGTATTGAAATTGTTTTTTTTTGTTTGGATCGACTTTTTAATCAACTTTTTGTAGTCAGATGTAAAATAATCCACAAGCTATTCTCTCTTACTGAATATCTATTATCTATTCAGTATTCAGTAAGAGAGAATAGCTTGTGGATTATTTTGGAAGAATTGGCAACAGATTGCTATCATTTTCACCATAGATTCAGGATGGGATGTTTATAGAAATTTCTTGACTTCGGGTTGTGTGCAATCATTCTTTTTGTCATGAAGAAATGCTACTGAATATTCTCCGAATCGGGAGATCGATGTTGTATTTCTAATAACCAGGCATAAAAGTAGCTGACCTCAGCTTATATTAAGTAAGGATGGGAAACTCAGGTATTGATAGTGGAACGTACTAGTGCAATCCCTTAGGTACTTTGCGTTTCATATACATAAGTTCTGAAAGAAAGTGCTAAACCAGCGCAAATTAGTCTTTACCAGGAGTGGTCATCGTATTAGTGGTAAAGCAGGTTCATTATCATCAAGATTGTGCCGGAATATAGCAGTTCGTCGTGGACGTGGTACGACAGCGGGTCCCCTGATATCATCTCTGTCATCAGAAGACAGCCGCAGCCACCATCCAACCATCGCTGCGGCGCTCTGCCAGAGTGACAGTCACCAGCCAGTGTCACTCTCATCCGACCTTTTCGGTGATTCCAGTATCTTCGTAACAAACTTAGACGGCGGCGGCGCCACTTACTGCGCCTTCAGGTACATAAACAATGCAATCAAATCACCTTAAAACCACATACAAATTTCCATGAAAATAAGCTAAACTACGAGAAAAATACAATTTTCATTTCACTATTATAACCTGTGGTTGAGGTGATTGAACTCGTAAAAATAAACAACTTTTAGTTTTACAATATTCATAGTGAAGACTGTTTCTGAAAACAATTTTCATTTCGCTCATTCTATATTAGATAGGTATGGAGAAACATTTTTCAAACAAAATAACATATTATTTTGTTTTTGCTAGTTTACTAGACTGGCAAAGATATTAGGTTTTATAAGTAATTGAAAACGTTGTTTTCAGAATTTATAAAATTATTTTTACGGACGAATGTGTTTTTGTGGACGTTTCCAAGATATTTCATATTATACGTTCATTGACAAATCTTTAAAGCAGAAAATGGAATAATTCTTTATTTTGGAACTCTTTCTCAAATGAACATGACATGCAGGTGACAGCTCCTTTCAGAATAAGGTGCATTTGCATCTAGTTTTGGGAGTTGGTTGACGTCGTGTGGACGCCACGTAGACGCTACATTTGTGTCACGTTTGGGCATTCGAAATCATACGTTAATGAAACACCACAGTCTGCATTGTTACGAAGGGTAGTGAGTGCCTTAGGCTATTATCACGCTGTACCGCGATCCATCGTTTGTATACAAAATGCAATCTCGCAGACTGTTTGGTATGGCCGCCCCGCGCTACGTGACGATAAATTGCCTTAGCTGTAAATACGGCCATTCAAAATCTTGTAAAAATAAAAACACCATTCTCTAACAAATTACATCGCACTAAATAATAGTCCTCCGGATCGAATTTCGGCCATGACGGCCAATCTCACCGGAGACTAGCTAGCCTTCGGCGCGGGAGATATTGTATTGCACAAGTGTGTGCGCAGACACAGGTGCACTCTCTCTTCCCTCACTCTCATAGTCCGATGGAACGACAATCAAGGAGAGCAGGCGCGATAATATCACAGTACCTAATTAAACTGACTACTCTTAGTGGTGCTTCATATACTTTGCTTATGTTTACCTGTTTGTTTGTGTTGTTGTTTGTTTCAAGTTTTAACCCTTGTGCCTTGCGTTTACTTCAAGTTTCACTGAGTAGCTTGTATGCGGGTGGGCGTGGTTTAGAGTTTAGTTTATAGATAAGAAGTACGAAGCAATATTAACACACACTTTCTGTCATTGGAGTAGGGAGATTAACAACACCAGATTTTCGATGCATGTACCTATTGCATCTAAGTTTCATTAATAAGTACGAGTAAATCATTTTCATTCAAACCCATCATTCATATTTAAAGCAAAAAAAACGCGACTTTGTCATATTCTTTTTTATGGACAAAAATAGTAAATAGTGTTTTTTATAAATAATCGTAATTTTGTCGAATTATTTTGTACGAAAAATGAAACGGGACACGCTGTATAGTCATTTACACAAATATAATTATATTTGTGTCAATATTACCCTTTTTTTGTGTATCTTCAGAACAAAGAGCTATTCAAGACGAGATTTAAGTCTAGTGCAACCGTTCTACCAACCTGACTAAACTTTTCATGGCGGTGCATATGATATACCAACCTACTAGACATACTTTTGTAACCGCTACGGGTGAAGAAAATACTGATTTTTATGGGCGCAAAATATGGTTAAAGTATAACTTAACCTCAGTTTCTGGAACAAAAATCAACACAAAAATTACCTAACAAATTGACAAGCGCGTAAACGGCTGTGATTGGTTGACTGAATTATCAAAAGCAAATCGGATCACTTGCATAAGCATAATCACCCTATAACGATCCTACTGCAGGAACCCTGGCCTCCTCTCGGTGAGAGGGAGAGGGCCGTAAACCACCACGCGAGCCCTGTGCGGGTTGGTAGATATCACATGTCTTTGGATGTTTTCCTTCACCGTTTTGAGAGCAGTGGTGATGAAATCATTTACACTAAATAAAACACCTGTCTGGGTTCGAACTTACGAGCTACAACATATAAGTCGCGGCCGTTGCCACTGGGTCACCACTGCTGTGGAGCATTTGAATTGCGTTTAATTTTGACGCGTTATAATTTTCCAGAAACCGGGTGTTAGTAATAATTTTCCTTTAACTTCAATACTTAACAAGCGGAAAACATTACCAACCATACATAAACTTGTTTACAACAATAAACAATAACTTTCAGTGACGCCAAATAGGAATTTTCAGTTATATTCAGCTCACTTTGGACGTAAAGTTCTCTATTTGTAGTTCAGCTTGTAAAGCTTAGTAGTTTGCATACGTGATCAGTGTGGTCCGTTCATGCATATGTATGTATGATAATAATGCATGGCTACTGATGTATGGAACGTTAAAGAGTTATAGCCCATAATAGTCTGAAGATAGATAATATTTATGGGACGTAAATGCGTGTTTTATTATTGCTGAATGATGGCAAAAATAGCTTTCGGAATTTTGATGTTTTAAGAGCCCGTTAAACATTTAGACGTACTGTGACAAAAAACGTCCGTCAAAATGCCATGATATTTAATAACTAACAAAGTTTATCAAAATTAGTTCTTAATCTTTCTCTATCCTAACAAATATTAGGACGGCAACGGGTTTGGATGAAATTTGGCACATGGGTAGCCCATGACCTGGGTTAGGACATAGGATACTTTTTATCCCGGTAGTTTGTTCTCGTGCGATAATTTCCGAACTTCACGCGGGCAAACTCACGGGCATAATCTAGTATAAAAAAAATATTTGTGTTTGCGAAAAAAAACAGAAAACAATCGCGTAGAAATAAAACACACCTAGATTTCATTTTGTTGTTCTTTTCCACAAAGATAATAAAGCGAATATATTATCTCAACAAACGTAACAGTGGATGGTGTTTTTTACGAGAAAAAAAATTTGAAAGCACAAAGTGCTGGATATGGAAAAAAAATATGATCATAATATACTTTGAAAACTCGAAAGGACGGGTAGTATGTTACCATTATTGTCACTTACATCCTTTGAGCTAGAGACTTTACTATGAAAACGGTTATTTTCCAAATGATATTTTTGTTTTATATTGTTATACGTTCAGACGCAATACAAACGGGAGGACATATCGTAAAAAAAATACCCTCCTTATAAAATATCTCCTATCCTTTATAAAATATCCTTTCTTTCAACGGCATAGTAGCTGTTACCATTTTATTATATTGTCATCAGAACTACACTGATGTTCTAAATTTCAACTCAATTTGATTACGGGAAGTGGATGAAAGATTGATTACAATATTTGACCATAAGTTAAGAAACTATTGCCGTCGTCAAACCTCAAGTCTGCCCCCGTACGATAGCAGCTGCAGCTCAGACCGATTATCAATTAATCTGACTTGCCTTTTCCCAACTATATTGGGGTCGGCTTCCAGTCTAACCGGATGCAGCTGAATACCAGTATTTAACATGGAGCGACTGCCTATCTAACCTCCACAACCCAGTAACTGGGTAATACGATACCTCTTGGTAAGACTGGTTGTCAGACTTACCGATTATATCACAAATTTTTTGACGAGATCGACATTTTGATAGTCCCCTATTTTCTTCTCAAAAACTGAGCAGATCCAATTATTTGTTTCATTAAAATTTTAAGAAAGAATATGTCTAGGTTCCTATCATTTTCTTTTATGTTAGAAACTTATCGAATTGGTCTGGTAGTCCTCTAATCATGGCAGTAAAAACGGGACTCTTTTTGTAATTTTTGGAGGGTCATATTTTATTTACTAATTAGTTGCTGAAAAAAAGAAGATACCAGGGACGTGTCTACAGCAGACCTTGAATCGATGAAAAAAAAAAGATTCCTCTAGAAGTATTATTATGGAGGAAAAAGGGGAAAATATTTTTATGGAGAATCGTAGGCCCTGTTCTCTCTTAATGGTAAGTGTAAAATAACAGGTGTAAAATTGAATACAGGGTGGCAGGGACATCGACGCGAAAACTGATACCATGCATTCGGTACATGATTCTGAACTGCGTTGAAATTTTTCGTCGGTTATTTAAAAATAAATCTGCCGTTCCATACATTTTGACCGAGTAGGTATTGCAATTTTCTATGTAACAGCAGATAATTTTTTAATAACCGACAAAAAATTTCAACCCCCCTGGGTTCAGAATCGTATACTGACTCCATGGTATCAGTTTTCGCGTCGATGTCCCGCCAGCCTGTATGTATTTTAAATACCTACTGTTTTTCTTGCATAAATATTATAACTGGCTTCGACTGATAATGCAGTGTAAGCTGAAACTGTTAGCACATATTTTTCACTTCAGTGAAATGAATATTATCTTTCGTGTAAGGTGTCTCGTTCAAAGAGATTGATGTCGTGCTGTTGTGGCTCTCAATCTTTCAGCGGATAACTAAGGAAAATGCTGCTGAATAAACCTATCAATAATCGCCCAGCTAAATAGTTTTATATTCTGAAGATGGCGGGGTATTTATGAAAATAGGAGCCGTCTTAATTGATAACAAACTGTGACCTAGTGCTGGAGCATGAATCATGCTACTTATTTCCAAAATGCGGACTAATAAATAATAAGTATTGCTGTACGTTTTAATTATTCCAAAATAATACGCTGATGCCCTCTACATACCCACCCTTCAGTAGATAGCAAAGCGCTTTACTTATTGTTCATTTTTAGGGGTTCCGTATCTCCGAATGAAAAAACGGAATTCTTATAGGATCACTCGTGTGTCCAACTTTCTATCCGACTGTCTATCTTTCACAGCCAATTTGCTCCAACGTGACGGACCGATTAAGTTAAAATTTGTTACTCATATGAATTTCTGTGACCCTGTGTGTTTCTGTGACGGACGTAGTATGTAAATAAATGAATTTTGGTTATGGGTGTCACTTTTGGGAGACACGTAAGATAATTTTAAAAAACGTTTTGCGTTATGTAAAGTGAGACATATCAAATTAAAGTGCTTAAGCACTTTAATTTGATATGTCTGTGAGGGTCTCATGTATGTATTTTTAACTTAAAAATTAAATAGTGTTAAAGTTATTTAAGAAAATTGATGAAAATTTATCATATGACCCTTCCGAAACTATCGAGACAAAATTTTTGAAAAGATACAGAAAATACTTCTATACTAATAGATTATAGGAAACCCTAAAACATAACACACCTGTAAAAATATCATTGTAAATCTCCCAATATTGTACGTAAAAACGTACATGTTGCAGTTGGAATGTATGTCTGAACATGTTTTTCAACTACAACGTTATGTTTGTTCTTGGCATAAATTCATTCCAACTACGGAACCCTTCATTGTGCTTGTTCCGACACTCATTTGGCCGGTTTTATTTTTCATTCGGCATCTTTCACTCGTAGTGAAACGTCTGAACACAGAAATAATGAAAAGTACTTTTTTTTTCATTAGTAACCGATCAAACGATGTTAGATTTCGGCACTCGGCAGCATGTTTCAAAAATTCAATGAAAGGAACACATGAACGTTCATTCCTATGTCATTTTGTCGGTGTCATGTGAGCGTGTAATGAAACAAAAACTTATATTCACTCGACTGAAGCGTCTGATATCAGCTTAACACAAGACACGCTACCATACGACGTTTTGTCAAACACCATTTTTTTAAAGAAACTTATTTTCTTAAAGATATTTCTGGTATCATTATTTTATCTTTTCACATTGAACTTTGAGAAACGTCAGCTTAAATAATCGATGGATAGTTTTAAACTTAGTTGGAGTGACTTAGTGATTGATGGAGTATTTCCAAGGTCCTTATCGATTAATGTCGACATGATAAAGTGCATTGTATTCTAAGCTACTGTATGAAAGGATCAATCAATCTGCCTAGCCTTTTCCCAACTATGTTAGGGTTGGCTTGCGTCCACCTGGATGCAATAGAATACCAGTATTTTACATAAAGCGACCTAACCTTCATAACCCAGTTCCTGGATGACATGATTCCTCTTGGTGGTTGTCAGACTTGGGCTTCCCACTACCCGTAACGATTGTCTAAAATCTAAGAATAACCTCCGGTACCAGCAGCTTAACGAGCTTTCTGAAGCCCGGAGGGGTCTCGATATGTAATGGATGGTCACCCATCCACGAACCGACCGCGGTGAGTGTAGCTTAACCTTCGAGCGACCGTGCGGCTGTTATTGTTTAGCCAGGAGCCCCTTATTCGCATGTTTTACGGGGAAAAAAGTTGGGATCACACGTCAACATCCCACAAAAAAAAAAAAAAAACTACAGTCATTTACTAAAAGTGCTAAGAAGTACGTTAAGTTAAATGTCTTGTGCTAAGCTCTATAAGCTTTGTGCTATCAACGTTAAAGTTGTTAAACAAAGTCAGTTCATTACTTCTTCAGTCAATTCAAGGAAAAAGATTTAGAAATTAAAATTCTATTGCAGCTCTGGTACAAAGGAACGTAACGTAATAATGTCCCTAACGTCGGTTCTACTGATTTTAATCTTACTCTGCTGACTTCTTGTCTTCTAATTAATTTCATTGAGAATTTAATTATTTCTGCATGTTACAGTGCATTTCATTATTTGGAAAGATTCTTTATTTATATAATTATGTGTGTTATAAAAGTTGCTGTGGTTAACAAAATGTGATAAACTGAGAGCTATATGAATACTTTACAACATTTGAACATTTTGAAATTTATTAATTATTTAATTCTTTTTACTTACTGTGATGTAGTAATTTTATTCTAGGTGCATAGTCTTCACATATAATTATAATTAATGTATAAAAAAAAATTGGTAAACATTTTTAAAAGAGTAACGTTGGAGCTTCTTGCCCATTCTTCTCCATACGATACTACCTCTTGGAAGGGGCAATTAGAATGAATTATATGTATATTTCTGTAAATGTTGACGTTGAAAACTGCCTTTTAAGTGCCTATTTGAAATTAATAATTTAGCTTTGATTAGGATTTATTTATTTGTAAGAATGACCTTGTCCTGACATTGTGACAGTGTAATAATAATAATACCAGCCTGTTACTGTCCCACTGCAGGGCAAAGGCCTCTTCTCATATAGAGAAGGCACGAGCATTGATCACCACGCTTGCTCAAGACGGGTTGGTGATTTCAGACTTATATTAACTATAAGTCCAGGTTTCCTCACGATGTTTTTCCTTCACCGATGTCAGTAATGTCCAAGATAAACTCAGAAAGTACATATGAATTGAAAAAGTCACATTGGTACTTGCCCGGATTTGAACCCACAACCTCGAACATGAGAGGGGAGGCCTTAACCACTCGGCCATCACGATAACACACACGTGACACACACACACACAGACAGTGTAATATTTTATTTTAATTAATTTTGTTACAGGAGAACCAGTGCATGCGTATCAAGATCCTGGGCGACTGTTACTACTGCGTGTCTGGTCTGCCGGTGTCCAGGCCCAACCATGCCTACAACTGTGTCAATATGGGCCTGCAGATGATCGATGCCATACGGTAAGGATTCAATCCTACTACGAATGTTTGTAAATTTGAATTTAGATGTTACTCGATCACGCAATAACGACTTAGATAGTTTAAACTAACAAAAAATGAATTAACACTAATATATATAAAAAACTAGCTGACCCGGCGAACTTTGTTTCGCAATCAATCAAAATCTACCTACCCTACCTACCCTACCTACCCTACCTACCCTACCTACCCTACCTACCCTACCTACCCTACCTACCCTACCTACCCTACCTACCCTACCTACCCTACCTACCCTACCTACCCTACCTACCCTACCTACCCTACCTACCCTACCTACCCTACCTACCCTACCTACCCTACCTACCCTACCTACCCTACCTACCCTACCTACCCTACCTACCCTACCTACCCTACCTACCCTACCTACCCTACCTACCCTACCTACCCTACCTACCCTACCTACCCTACCTACCCTACCTACCCTACCTACCCTACCTACCCTACCTACCCTACCTACCCTACCTACCCTACCTACCCTACCTACCCTACCTACCCTACCTACCCTACCTACCCTACCTACCCTACCTACCCTACCTACCCTACCTACCCTACCTACCCTACCTACCCTACCTACCCTACCTACCCTACCTACCCTAACTACCCTACCTACCCTACCTACCCTACCTACCCTACCTACCCTACCTACCCTACCTACCCTAACTACCCTACCTACCCTACCTACCCTACCTACCTTACGTACCCTACCTACCCTACCTACCCTACCTACCCTACCTACCCTACCTACCCTACCTACCCTACCTACCTTACCTACCCTACCTACCCTACCTACCCTACCTACCTACCTACCTACCCTACCTACCTACCCTACCTACCTACCTACTCTACCTACCTACCTACCCTACCTACCTACCTACCCTACCTACCTACCCTACCTATCTACCTACCTACCTACCCTACCTACCTACCTACCCTACCTACCTACCTACCCTACCTACCTACCTACCCTACCTACCTACCTACCTACCTTAGGGGTATGAAAAATAGATGTTGGCCGATTCTCAGACCTACTCAATATGCTCACAAAATTTCATCAAAATCGGTCAAGCCGTTTCGGAGGAGTATGGCAACGAAAACTGTGACACGAGAATTTTATATATTAGATATTGTAATTTATCCATATTACTCGTGGATTGTAGTACGTAAGTAATAAATAAAATAACAGCTATAAATAAAATCCCTTTCTTATCAGGTTCGTCCGTGAAGCCACGGGTTTCAACGTAGACATGCGCATAGGCATCCACACCGGTAACGTGTTGTGTGGAGTGCTCGGACTACGCAAGTGGCAGTTCGATGTCTGGAGTGATGACGTCACGCTGGCGAACCACATGGAGTCGGGTGGTATTGCTGGGTGAGTTGATCAGAGAATTGTGTATTAGCTAATATCATTAACCAAAAACATAGTAATGTGTATTATTGTAATCTGGTCCACGCCCGCGCCGGCAGTGTCTAGAGTCGGCAGTACTTAGGCGCCGAAATTGCGTTAAGCGCACAAATTCTGTTACCGTCAGCTTTTTTACGTTTTACTGTGTCACGCTTGAATTGTACGGACCTCTAGCAACGGCCGCCGAGGAGTCTACGTGCCTTGTGATCTAGTCAATCGATGTCTAATAGATCGGCTACGACAGCGTAGATAACGTAGAAATGAGTGACTCAATGCTACGCGGATTGTTTATCTACGTAGCTGTCGTAGCTTTGCTACGTCGCAGCACACTAAGACTTCGTCTACGAATGTCACACTTTCAGTAACGAAAAGTCGATGCGCACGACCATTTGATCGTTGGTTCAAAATTTTAAACAAATTGCTTAGTATATAGTATAGTTTTTTTTGTAACGGTCCACATTTTTGTCTGTTTCGGTCTGATTTTAAACCTTTTCTCGTTAAAAACCTCCAGTAGCATTAATCAATCTTCCGAAGAAGTGAGTACCATTTTCCTGATTCCTCTTTTATTGTAAAACTGAGCAGAATATTACGAGCTTAATTCAATTGTATCCCGAGCTACTACTTTCCATGCTCCTTTTCCATGAACTACTGAATCCATTTAAGCTTTTACCGGCTTGCAAACAAGCAAGTCGGTTGTATAATAAATGGCAGCACTATCCACTAATTACGCTTTCAGCATACATTTTTCCAACGTTTTTCAAAAATTGTTCAACGAAGTTGCACCATAAGCAATGTAGTTTTCAAGTTAAATGTTATTTATAAGCGGAATTGAAAACATTGTATTTAGCTTGTGTGTGACTTTGCCAAAAGCTAGGCAATTTTTTTTTTTTTTAATGTTGCCCCACACTAAGAATTTCTTCTTGTATCGTGGGTGCGTTTACAAACATAGAAACTCACATACACTAACACCCAGACCCGGAACAACTACTTGCAGATCATACAAATATTTGTTCCGTGCGGGGATCGAACCCGCGACATGTTGCGCAGCAGTCGATAGCTCAGCCACTGCGCCAACCGTGTCGTCTTTGTCGTCGAATTTGAAATGTATGTAGAAGAAATGCTGGAAAAAGTAAATTAATTTCCACTTTACATAGATTTATTGCAACTAGCACATTAAAGATGTCATTATGTTAATTAGAAGTTTCTAATTAAAGACTGTCAGTCAAATCTTATGTGCTAATAAAAATCTACTAGCAACATTGTGCCAACGTGGTAATTATTACAATGTCACCTTTCATCTTTCCACTGCTGCAGGCTGTTACCCCGTGTCCTATTTAAAAGCGGTCACCGCGCGAATATGTGACTCTTCGCATGCATATGTCACTTTTTGTTCGGAAAACGGCTCTCTTCGGCGCGACCACACGTATAGGTTCACAAAACAAAAAATTACATATGAGCACTAAAACATCGTGTGGAAACCGCCATGCTTGAGAGATATTTTTCGGCAGCATGTGAAGCCAAGTCAGAGGCCCATGAACGGTTTTAAAACTCTGACACCAGGTTAGTCACTAATCACAAGAAAAAAAGAAGAAGCGCGGTGAGCCACAGAATTCTACGTAGGTTAAAGTACAGTGCGTTCATTATAAGTTGTCCCGTGACGCGATCGGTAGCACTGTTCTGTCAGTCGCCATTTTTAACTCTAATAATAGTATTGAAACTAAGCTTGACAAGCAATGGTGCCAACGTGACGGTAAGGGACAAGTTATAGTTAACAGTGTGGCGGCATGTAAATCGCCACATGCGAACTACGCATTAAAGACCTCACGTCACATAAAATCCTAACGTCACGTTGCTCTGGCCTAGCGTGTTACAAAGTTTCAATAGAATGAGACCCAGCTTATACTGATTTTATTTCCATTGACGCGCGGCCTACCGTACTAACAAACAAGTGCGAGTCGGACTCGCCCATGAAGGGTTCCGTTCTAATATAATATGGTAAATTGTAGTTTACGATTTATGAATTATTAAAAAAAAAACTACTAACTAGGTCTCGTTCAAACCAATTTTCGGTGGAAGTTTACATGGTAATGTACGAGTACATCATATATTTTTTTAGTTTTATCATTCTCTTATTTTAGAAGTTACAGGGGGGGGACACATTTTACCACTTTGGAAGTGTCTCTCGCGCAAACTATTCAGTTTTGAAAAAAAATATTTTAGAAACCTCAATATCATTTTTGAAGACCTATCCATAAATATCCCACACGTATGGGTTTGATGAAAAAACATTTTTGAGTTTCAGTTCTAAGTATGGGGAACTCCCAATTTTTTTTGTTTTTTTATATTTTTGTGTGAAAATCTTAATGCAGCTTACAGAATACATCTACTTACCAAGTTTCAATAGTATAGTTCTTATAGTTTCGGAAAAAAATGGCTCTAACATACGGACGGACAGACAGACAGACAGACATGACGAATCCATAAGGGTTCCGTTTTTTGGCACTTGGCTACAGAACCCTAAAAACTAAAAGTAACTTGCATCAAAAGACCAGCAATTAAACTTATAAAAAAGTTCAAACTAACCCAAAAGTCGAACAAGAAAGATCTATTGGGACAAAGTTTAAATAAAATAAAATAAAAGTATTATGTAACTTTTGGGTCAATATTTCACTTTATATAACTTAAAATTGGATGGCAACCTTTGAAAGTGTCGTACAAACGTTAGAAAAAGCAACTTTTTATGAGAATAATTTTTGGCGATGAATTAATGTGGAAAAGGAAAATGTCTGAGTGTGTCGAAAAATAATCTCTCTCAAAATCAAAAGAGTAGTCTCTTGGGTTTAGGTAGGTGCCTGAATAATCAGCATATAATATTCACACTGTTGGGACACAGGACTTTAAAGAGTGGGACATAATGAGCAAAGCTTCAAGCTTCTTTATAATAAGACCAGCAAACTAATATTTCAGACGGGTGCACATCACTAAACCTACGTTACTGCAACTGGGTGGAAGATTCGATGTGGAGCCAGGTGACGGCGCCTCGAGGGAAGGATACTTGGCTGACCACAAAGTGGAGACCTACCTCATAGTGCCACCGAGGGTATGTAACATATTTTTCTTACTTAGTGTACCTACTAATTATTTGACAACCATGCATTACTATATGCGCTGTTGGTACACATTTGTGCAATTGGTTTGTGAAATGTATTACAAAAACAAGATGGCGGCGTGAGTGCCGATTTTGGTTACGCGCCAAAAAGACCCTTGTACAGCAGTACCTTTCACACATGAATTATTGTACATTTTGGAATTGTTTTTCAATCAAATCTTGGAAACTAAAACAAAAAGAATAGTTAGGTGACTCGTTTCAATGAAAGTTGTCTATATAAAAACACCATTCGATTTGTTAGACGTCACGTTAGATACGACACGCTGACTGTCAAGTCAAGACCCACGTCTTCATTACATGTGGGAAATATCGCGACCTACTTAAAGAAATAGTATCTTGAAAAACCTGTATTTCTCAAGATAAAAGTGTACTTTAATATTCAAAGCCGGTAGGATGGAGTAGGTGACGCTGATGACTCAAAACTAGTTGGATATTATTATCTTTGGGAATCAAATAATAAAGTTCAATGGATGCTTAGAAGGATTAGTTTATTGAAGTTAAGTTGACATTAATAATTTTTTACAGCCAAAGATATAATTCTCTGACTCCTGCGCTAGTTATAGTGTTGCAGGAGCCCAGTGCTTGTCCATAATAAAAAGACTCACGTTTTTTGTTTTATGCCAACACAAAAAAAAACACAATTTGTTAAGCTTGTTGCTTGCGGTAGGTACCTAATATCACAAAAGTAGTTTTCGAATAAGTTCTTATTCAGCGGTTGTGACAAAAACAATCACCCGGTTTCTGCAATGAATTGATAATTTGAAGTTGAGAACTTATCCTTCGGCGTTCCTTTGAAATAAAAACATTCTTACGTTTATTGTCATAAAAATATTTCTCAACTTCAAATCATCAATTCAGAAACCACTTGTGATCATGAATTAACTGATAAAGCTACATTTATAAACCTATCCTTAACCCTTCAGTATTGTTCATCAATTATTCAGCAAGTACTATTATCTTGACATGGCGAAACATGTTGAAACAGAACATGTTCTATGCTCCTTGTTAATCCAGGGTAAGCAGCGCTCATAATGATAGAAATAATCCACATAGAACCTTCATACTTCATAAACACATTACTGAAAACGTCTTCAGCATCCCTGAAAGGTGTCTTTGTCAAAGATTGATGATAACATTGAACAATGCTTTTGAGTCTAGTACTGAGTAGAAGCGCCTTTTATGAAGGATGATGAATCGCTTCTTTTCAGCGCCATGATTGTTATAATTTGAAACTAAGTGTGAATAATTTTTCTCAGTGATTTTGTGCGGGATTGGGTTTTATGTATTTTTATTCTCATCGAAATTGTCACCTCTGCCAAACCTTTCAGGAAAAGATTTAGGAGTAAGAAACTGGGTCTCTTAGAAAAGAGACCCAGTTTCTTACTCCTCTTCATCTTTTGTGGAAAAAAGAAAAACTAGTTTCATCCAGGTCAAAACAGTAGACTCAGCCAATAAAACGACGTTAAAAGGCAAGCTTTAATAAAATATTTTGAAAAACGACCTTTCAATTTGTTCTAGCTGCTCATCAAAGTCAAGTTTTGAGTAATCTATTTATCATTTACGCGACTTTTCCAATTTTTACTTTCCAACTCACTGCTCAAAAGATATTTCTCTTGGAAGATATTTTTTCTTTCTTATATTCGTTAAAAATTAACAAGAAACCGCCACGGCGGCGTCAGATATCTGAGATTTTCCGCTTTACCAAAATGTGATGAATTTGATCGACTGTCTGAATTATTCTTGCTCGTATATCGAGCATGACGTTTTAATTCGGTTGCGTGTTCACAAAGTATTTTTGCTTAAAATATTTTAGTAACATGGAATTGAAGAAATACTGACTTTTAAAAGGTTAGATTAGGTTATGGAAAAAAGCGATAGAAGTTCGTTATTGCGGATTTTTTTGTATGCATCAAAGTTTCAGTTTCCCTCTAAGATCATATTCCCTCCAGCAACATCACTCAAATGAACAGACAAAACGACTCTTGATTAATAATATCTTACAAATTTACTTTTATCTGAAATCGTTTCCGTTTTTCATCAAAAAGAAAATTGTCGCAATTGTCACACAAATCAATCAGTTGTAAATTCTGTTCCAATTGATTGATTCCCGTCATTGGATCTCTCGAATTACGGTTCAAATTCATCCTTCATAAAAAAAGTTTGAAAAATGATTGCCTCCCAAACGAACTATTCATGGCGGAACTCAATCATGCAAACCCAACTAGTCGCAGTTTCATTGAATTGTAAATCAGTCGCCTTCAGTTCAGTGGGTAACATAAAATGGAGATGATCTTGTATTGAAAATAAATTGCTTTGGTGAATGAGCGCATCTTTCTCGTTTAAATTGTAATAAAAATTAATAAAAACTGAGTTCGAGAGATCGCATTCTCATTTCGTATTTTTTATTACATTTTAGTGTTATGAATTAAATGCTTTTTATGTTCACAAAACCTATTTCATTTTATAATTTATATGCCCTAGGGATTTAGCTTGCGCTTCATTTATTATTTAAAGGTCTGTGGTGGTTTGCTGGTTTTGCTTTTATTCAACGCAGCATATTATGCGATTCCATGATGATGATTTAACTACTCCAATAAAAGTCCTTAATACTATTTTGTAAATCAATTAGATTGTCATTCGAGAAATGATGTTTCAAGATCTTCGCGCTGCCGATCATTCGAGCTTATAGTTATTCGAGATTTTGATGCATCGAGGTAATGAACTGTCGCGCTCATAATTTATCGATTTCAAGTACCTACTATCGTGTTAACGTTTTCGAGCAAGTATTATTCGTTCTTACGTCATTCGATTTCAAGTAGGGTACCCAAAAGATGGATATAGCACTCTATAATGCGCGCTTTATAACTGCGTTAGTTCCGATTATGACCACGTGCCCTATGAACCTTAAATCCTTATATCCGCATTATCTTTTTCATACGTTAAAAAAAAACAAGAAGTGCAAATGTCAATCGCTGTCACAACTCCTGCTCAATCAAGTTACACGATGAGTCTCATATCGTGTGCATATAGTTCAATCAGGCGTGGTGTCGAATATTGCCAATATCCGTGTAAGTTTCACTGCAAATGGGATCGTGTATGTCGAGCCAATGTTATTGTGTCATGTTTTAAACATGTGAAATTGGATATGAATACTATAATTGGGGCTGGTATATTAGAAATAATCGATACAGTAATGAATATTCCTTTGTGTAGGTATGCGTGATGACTTAGAAAGGCAAAACATAGTTTTGCGTAGTGAAAAATTGTGGGGAGACCTTTGCCAAGCACTAGTAAAATATGATGAATGTAATGACAAGTTCCATTGTATTGACTAGGGTTGCGGCTGTAGAAAAAATCCCGGGAAAACTTTACCATTTCTGGAAATCGAATATCCCGCATTGTCACGCTCCGTTTACTAAATCAGTACGGCGTTAGTGACAAATTATTATTCCTCAATTGCAAAAGGTGACAGGTGCAGATATATGACTCTAGTGACTTTTATTACGCCTTTAAATAATGCAAGTAAATTTATGAAAAAAATATGTTAAACTAGAACGCGTACACATCCTAATCCTAAGTTTAATTATATAATATAATGATATTATTATATTATTATCCTAACTAATATTATAAATGCGAAAGTGAGTTTGTTTGTTTGTTACACTTTCACGCTAAAACGGCTGAACGGATTTGGATGAAATTTAGCACATGGGTAAACCATGATCTAGAGAAAGACATGATACTTTGTATTCCGATATTCCCACGGGATCAAGACTTATGCGGGTGTAACCGCGGGGCACAGCTAGTCAATTATATATGTGATTATTAAAGTATTGTAGTAAAATACTTTATGCAATAAATTCAGCAAGTAATGTCTACCCAAAACATAAAAACGATATTACTTTCAAACTACGTAAGATATTTGCATGTTTTTTTTATGAAAAAACTTATTCAGTATCTATAATTTTAACTGAAATTCACATTTTCGTTACTAAAAATAAATATTCCCTATGAAGCCGAACGGTGGCGCGGCGTGAGAGCGACGCACATTTGTATGGCCAAGGTCAAGGGCGGCGGCGTTATGCAGACCCTCATGGCATTCATAACTAATAATTAATCTTTAAATGTAACATTAATTGTTACTATCATTAATATTAATTACAGATTCATGAAGCTCACTTTAGACTACCTATTGAATTATTTTCTACAATTTGGAGTAAATGCTGCCGCTTTTACTTACCAAATTACTGAATAATTCTGAGAAATGTGTGGCTATATCTACTGTTGACTGTTGGTTCAACCAATGTAATTGTTAGCCCAAGGCGCGTGCCCGGGATTTGGTTTTGTTTTCCAAGTAATAACGTTCACACCCTTATTTTGTTGATTTTTTATTTAGGTAGGTACCTACTATTTTTGGTCTGTTTACAACTGATATCTATATAAATAATATTCAACAAACAACGTATTCTACTAAAACATATCCGCTTCGCTATCATATTATATCATTAAAGTTCAGAAATAAATTGAAAGGTATCATAACAATACTTTAAAAAAATGCATAACTTCACGAAAAATACTTTCGGGTTTCTGGGCGAACAGTAGGTTATTTATATAAGAGATAATAAAAACGACAGCTTTTTTCCTTTTGTGCTGTTGGTGTCTTGAGTTATTTAAAAGAAAGAAAGAAAGAAAAATATTTTATTTGGGACACGCACAGGAAATACATACAGTAAGTAATAATAAAAAATATAAAATAATACAAACAGAAAAGTAACGACCTGTGCCAGGCCAAAAAGGCCACTAACAGCTATTACAGGCAATTCTTCTGTTTTCAACTTTGGAACTTATGCAAGGTGTTTTTTTTATATCCCATAACTCTAGGGTACGAATGAGAAAACTGGAAAATTAATCAACGGACACGTTTTTCTTTTCTTTTTTTGTTCAAAATAATTCGACATAGTCACGATTATTGTATGTAAAAAACCCTTAGCTGTAATAAAAAAAAAAAAAAGAACGTAATATAATATGAGAATGTGTTTCTTAGCGTTAAATATGAATGATTGGTTTGAATGAAAATAATTTACTCGTTCAATGGAACTATTTTTATTTATTTTTTCTAAAACACTTACCTATTTTACAAATTGGTTTTAGCCACACAACGAAAACCTCACAGGGTTTATCTGTGTGCCGATGCCGGCGAGCCGCTCTTTTAAAGTTTAAAGTATTATTTTTAAATGTTCTATATTGATGACAATAGTTCAAACGGACACTACTACATACATACATTAGGAGACTTTTTGTGTAAGGAAACGCTTCGATTTGTACTTATAACTTTTCGAACTCGTGTTGTATAACGTTTGCAAGTCCACTGGAAGTTTATTAAGAAGAAAAGGTACAAAACAATCTGCAACTCTCATCCCGTACACATTATTACATTTAGGTAGGATGACATTACAGTACCTATTTAAAAAGATCGTGGTCACTGTTTTTGAATTTCTTGTTTATATGTTTTGGAGCAATTACTTTTAATATTCTTAGCTGTAGCTTATAAATATCTGTCAAGTATGTATGATATGTTCTTTCATAGCTGCTGAGTCCGTAGTTGATAATCGAGTCTGCTTACTTAGATACACACATCGAGAGTCTACTGGTAAGTTATCTTAAAAAAATAGAAAAAAATATTTATATGCTAGTTGATTCTTTGACATGGTCACATTTATACCCTAAAGTTATGGGGTATTAAAAAAAACACTTTGTATACGTCGCAGGCAATTTGTAAGAACTGATTCCGTTTTTTACAAAAGGCGTCGTCCATTTACAAACTCTCGCAGTTATGAAATATGCCAAAGGCAAAATGTACATTGTCTTGTCCCTTTATAATATGCCTTAACATGTGATGGACAATTCAAACGCCGTTTACAAAATGTCGCGCCAAATTGAAATATTTAGAAAACAATAAAAACTATAATATGTCCATGTAATTCTGGTGCTCGGAGGACTCCTGCGGATCATAAATAATAATGAAACCGTTCGTTATAAGATGTAGAAACCGGACAACAAGTTTATATATTGTTAAAATAATTTAAATTAATATTATTATTTATTTGTGGGTTTGTATTTTAAATCAGTTAACTCGTCTTAGTAGCAGATACAAATTAAACTTATACCTATAAGTAACTCGGTTGTCAGCGATAATATTAACCCGGAACGAGAACTTGATCCAATAACTAAGTTATTGGAAACGCTTCATACCCGGAGGCATCGCTTCATCGTAAGGGTTATTAATGATACGCGTACGTAACTACACATTTTCAATAAGAGGTTATAAAATTAAAGGTCTCTTTAATTCATAAGATCCAAGAAGTTGACCGTATTTAATAAACTTCCAATATTCTTTCATTCAAAATTAACCAAAATAAGTGTTTTATTAACGTCTTGGTTATGAACGACAGCCCCAAAACTTAAATCGTATCCATTCATGTATTCGAAACTAGCTGACCCGACAGACGTTGTCCTGTCAAAATTTCAATATGGTTTTGAGTTCATGCAAAAAGCTACACAGAAAGAAGCTCTTTCTGTTTTTCCAGAATTTTCCAATTTTCCGGGCAACTTTTCCAATTTTTCTTTCCATAAAAACCTAATTCAGACAAAAGTCCGAATTACATTTTTATTTTTAAATGTTCGTAATAACGAACATTTAAAAATAAAAATTAGCCAAATCGGTTGAGCTGTTGTCAAACTATGCGCTTACCAACGAACAGCATTTAATTTTTATTTAAATTGATAAATAGTTGCCTGAATCTAGCTGTAGAAATACCTATATTTACATTACAAGATACTACATACAAAAGACTATTGAATTGACAACAAAGAACAAAATTACGTCGTACTAATCAAATCTTGCCAACTTGTAACTAAGTGACATAAACTGAAATTGTTTTATCACCAACAATTACTTGAAAGTTTCAGCCTCTGGAGACAGTAGTTACTGAATTTAGTCAACTTCAGTGATAAACTTAATTAATGGACACTTGCTCCACTTTTAGGTTAATATAATTTTCAAAGTTACGACTAGATTCAGACTGAAATTGAAACTTGTACTCAGCCCGAGGCTAATAACTGTTCACAGGGACCAAAGCGCAAGTTGTAAACAAAATGTTGAATTTCAATATGATTTAAAAATCTACTAAAACTGGGCAGTTACTGTCCCCCATACCAATTTTTATTTTGTTTAATAAAAAAATTGTAGATAGTTACTTCAAACAATTTTTTCCAGGAGACCGCAAACTAATACTTGCCAAGTTCAGGAATCGCATTTATCGTGTATTCAAGCTGTAACTAAATCGACCAAACTTAGATCAAAGTCAAAGTAAAACAATTTATTTCAATTAGGCACATAAAAGGCACTTATGAACGTCAAGTTTACAAAAAATAGAATTGATTCTAGTCGCCCCTTCCAAAAGGTAGTTTTCGTATGGAGAAGAATGGGCAAGAAACTCTTCTACATTAATTATATAATTATATGTGAAGACGATGCATCTAGAATAAGATTACTATACCGCGATAGGTAAAAAAGAATGAAAAATAAAGCAATTACAGATACATTAAATATGTGATAGATACATGTTGCTCACATATTTACAAACATTGTAAAATTATACGATATTCCTAACATTTTAACAAGTAATACTAATAAGTCAGTGTGTGAGTTCAAGAAATCACAGAATGTAAAATCAGTGTTATAAAAAATAACAAATACATAATTAAATAAGCAACCAGTTTGATTTTGTCTAGATCAATGCTACTTCCTGGGACGATAACATGAATAATATTCAAGCGTGTCTAATGTTATAAGCCACTTGACTGAAGACACAGCTGGTAACACAAAGTCAATTGTCAAATCACTAAAGCAGGTTCTGGACCAGAGAACTCATCTGCAACATATGCTACCACCCTCCGCGGTGGGGCTAAACAACCAATTGCAGCACGATTACTAGACGTAGGTCCCCTTGCACCACAAGTCACTAAATGCGTTAAACATTATTGAAATAATAAACGGAGCAGCATAAACGGGAATTACCTATACCAAGTTTTATCTTTTATGTTTAGGTAAATATTGTAGGAATTGATTTTAGTATTCCCTTAATTTGTTAATTTGCTTGTTTATTTAGTTTTGTAGTCGCGATGAGGCTAACTAGCTTAACTGTAGCCCTTTAAAAAAAATATTTTATTTAAAAATGATCAATATATTGTAACTATTTAAAAATGCCCAAGATACAGACCGTGTCTAATTTGGCGGTCTCGTTGGACCGCCAAATTGTAATTTTGAATGTCGAAATAAACGATTTTTACGTTTTTTTTTATCACCAATTTGTCTCTGTCGTCAAATAATTGACAGACATAGAACGATGATTTAAATTCGTTTAGTGCTAAACGTATTACGTGATTTGTGGTGCATGCGGGCTTTAGTTACAAAGTGAAAGTAACTTAGTCATAATTTTAAACCCGTAGAATCTAAATAATTTTAATCCCGTTTCTATCTTCCGACTGCACGATTTCCAGGGGGGCGAATTATAATCCCGCGTTTACACTAATAAACAAGTTGTGATACTTGTTGTCGACTTGTCAAAATCATAATATTATCGTATATGTGTGTATCATCATAGATGTACCTACATATTGATCTTGCTTCAGACATGTGTATTGTTAGCTCTTTATGTTCACTTTTTGACAAGTTTTCTTCGTGTTTTGTATACAGGTCTTTACAACCTGTTTTAGGTGTTTACGATAAACGGCTACATGTAGGATACATGTTGGTGTAAACGCAAGATAAAGACTGATCTTACAGTCAAATTGACTGCTGACGTAACTTATTGACGTAAATGAATTATGTTATAAATACCGGCTTTAGATAGAAACATACTTGGAGAATAAAGTTGATGCGACAGATTAGAAATAACAAACTCACAAGTTTAAATGAGAATTGAGTGATGAAACTAAAGAAGTAAGTCGATAATCCGACAATTTTCAAACAGTCGCACAGTCCTGGCGACTAATCGGAAAGTTCTCAGCAGACTTGAGATAGGTACAGTGGATAACGCCGCAAGTTGAATTGAAGGATTTCTGTTGATTGCAGTTGTAATCTCACTCGTAGTCTGACTGATTAGAGTCGGGATTGCTTTTGTATTTATGTTCATCTTTGTTGTTTTTACGACTGGTTTTAATTTTAAAAGAACTAGGACGCGACTGTGCACGTCGCTTGTTTTAATGATTAGGAAGTCTCGCGACTGTTCGCGCCAGTTTGAACACCTCCCTACAAGTAAGTTGAAACAATCATCCCGCGCGGGATCAGTTTGGCTAGGAGCTTGAATCTTGTAAACAATATACGTATACAATAGTGAAATAACTACTCTAATGTTCTTTGTAGTTCTTAAGGAAAGTGCTGACAGCCAGTAAACAATTCACAATCATTAATGAAAATTAACGAGTTATACATATTTTACTTTTTTCTGAATAAAGCCATGGTGAACACAACAGTGCGCTATAAAAAAAGCATCGTTAGCAATTATTTATAATGATTAATTGTCGTCTGTTTAAGCCAGATTCTACGAGTATCTTTCCATATTAAATGGAAACAAATAATAATGTTTTTAGAAGTAATGTTATTTTTGATTCTCATACCGGTGATAATAGTGTTATTCTAGGCCTCGTGTTAGTTTTGGCGCTTAGGTATTATTGGTTATCTCTGAGATTGAGATAGGGGGACTTAATTCTGTTTGTCCTTAGTTTCTACATAAATATTCGTTTGGAATGGGATCTTGGAAAGTTTGAAAAGGCTATTATTTGAAATTTAGTAAACGGCCGTGTTCTACTGTTTTAATGGGTAGATTTAAGAAAATATATCTGTTTGGTTTTTATTATTGGAAACATGTTACATAACATAACATGACGCTTTGTTACCCCGAAGGGTTGGGCAGAGGTGTAGCTGGTACACCCACATTTCGGCAGTTATATTTAAGTCCCATATAATAGGGGGCGAGCCTATTGCCATAAACCGGACTCAAATTCAGACTCCGAGCTGCTACTGAGTAATTCCAGATAGAAAAACCCAATAAAAATTTGCCCGACCTGGGAATCGAACCTAGGACCTCATGCTCAGCAGTAGCGCTTGTGACCACTAGACCAACGTGGCAGTAAAACACACAATATTATGAAACATAATATTGTAAAAGGAAGAATTTTACCACATTAGGGAAATTAATACATCGTTGTTAGTACCTGCTATTATTTTTCATCTTCATTCACTATGTCAATATCAATTTACCCGGGTTTACTAAAGGATGTGTGCCTAAACGTGCCGGATAATTACGTCTCGCGGCGACGTAGACCGCGGTTACTGGCGGTGCCTTGCGGCCGGACTAACCTGCTGGGTAAAGCACCTTTGACACGCGCTTTGCATACACTTAACGAAATCGCGGAAAGGGTGGATTTATTTACCTGTCCTCTGAATGAGTTCATAAAAAATACTTTACATGTGATAAGCTGTAATGGAAAAAATATTGTTTAAGACCACGCTACCAATTTGGGGTAACCTGTAATGGTAGTCGTGTTGGGAATAACAAATAAATAAATTTGTAGTAACCGTTCTGTTGTCAAGTTAGGTCAACATGTTAGTTCAGAAAATTTTGGTCTTGTACAGATTTTTGACGTAATTTTTTTCTCCGCGTAAATGTTTTCAGGTATTCTGATTTTTATAGAGTAACTAGAAGCGCCCAGCGGTTTCACCCGCATAAGTCGCGATCCCGTGGGAATATCGGGATAAAAGTATTCTATGTCCTAACCTGCGTCATGGTCTACCTATGTGCTGAATTTCATCCAAATCCGTTGAGCGGTTTTAGTGTGAATGCGTAACAAACAAACAAACACACTTTCACATTTTTTATATTAGTTAGGATAGTTATAAAGCTAGGATTTACATTTAACTTGTCATAGTTACCTTCTTTAATAATTTTGGTCCTTCGCTCTGTTAAGTTCGAGTAGAAAATAATGATTTAATTTTGATCGCAGAAACCTTCAGAAAACGGCCGTCTCTCAGTCTGCACAGTGGACCGGAAAGCAAGCATCGCATCTTCACTATACCAGGACATATCTCCTACCAAACCGAGAGAAAACATCAGCCCTGCACCGTCACAAAACAGCTTCAATGAAATGGAAACCTTCCCTAGCAAAGTGTTGAGGACTGAGTCTCTTAGGACTACTGGAGGTAAGTTCCAAAACTTCTTGAAGACAGCAACATTGGTCTTACAATACATACTCAGGCCTTCTTCCCATGGCAGAAACTTAAAAACGCCACCTTCTACAATCCTTATAAACTCCATATACCTCGTTTACGTCCATACATCTGGTCATACACGCACGCCAGTTGCGTGTACTACCCACCTGACCTTTCTGAAGAACGTCACCAATAAGGTTTACTATATGTCCTCCTAGGGCGTCCGCTCCCTTACATACAACAACAACAACATTGACGTGTGGATGCAATAATCAGATTTTATGGCCAACCTTCATTACTTGGACAGGCACCAAAGGAAGAAGACGTTAGGTCGCTCGATTTGATTCCTAGATTGGCCAAAAAACTTGTAGTAGCTACGTAGGCTGATTACGTAGTTCTTCGCGTAGCCGTTTAGGTGTCACTACACTAGTAGTGTGTTTTTTCATCAAGAAATTCTGCCTATTTTCATTATTTGTGCTCGGTTTAAAACAATTTGTCACCTTATGGAATTTTTCAGATATCTACGAAATGTGATGAGAATATATACTCTATAGTAAATCCCAATTTGAGTGAACTTTACACCCTGTTCCTCATACCTCTAGAGTCTAGCTATGTATGAGGAACAGGGTGTAAAATTCACTCATCCTCCATAGAAAAGGGAGGATCCTCCGACCAGACGGGTGTTGTGTCTGGTGGGCTACTGCCCGACGATTGATGTAGGGCGTGACGTTGTATATAGTTAGCTAGCCCGCTAGTCGCTCGTCATACGTCAGTGTGATGCGTAGTTTGCATGTGTCGATGTAGATGCCGCCGTAGTACCAAACACACCTCGTTAGGGATTACAGGCATAATGCCATGTTTATGTATTCCCTCGAAGCAATAATAATACAGAAAAAGAAGCGAAATTTAAAATGATAACTTAAAACAATCAATTAAAAATATTTTTCCAGATCTAAGTAGAAGAACATCAGTGAAAGTAGTTGCTTTCGACAGCAATCAGGCGACAAGTCCTGGTGAAGGACTTGGCAATGGAACAGTGGTCACTGCTAAACCTAAGAGTCGCAGTGGATCTATCATTGGAGCTATCAGTCCTATTATGGGTACAGGTAAGTGGTTCTTTAACGATGATACCGAAAAGCAAGAAAGAAAATATACTTATTTAGCACAGACTAAAAGGCACACGACATATTCTGCAAAATAAAAATAAATACTACTTTCTCATTACTTATGATAAAAGTCTAATTCAGGTTAAATTTATATAAAATATGAATGAGCATTGTTTAAATCAGAAGGACACATTTTGTGGAACAGTGATAAAAACAAATTATTTAAGTTTTACTAAAGGCATCATAAAAAAATTAAGAATCAGGCATCGTATTCACGATTTAAATGATAAGTTATCGATAAAGTTTTCAAATTAATCCCTCTACTTTTTTATCCAGAAGATTCTAGTAGCCACAGTGATCAAGCAACTCCCACTAGGGCTTCAACGTCATCTGGGGCTTTGACACCTTCTAGAGATATGACGCCAATGCGGGCAATGATGTTTACTGGGGGTTTGACGCCGACTGGGGGATTAACGCCGACTGGGGCATTAACGCCAACTGAGCCATTGACGCCCACTGATCTGTTGACGCCGACTGAGCTATTAGCGCCCTTATTCCTTAGGTTGATAAGTACAATGTCGACGGAATCACTATGTTAGTGTCTTCAGATTTTAAATCTTTGCCGTCGTTGCTAACAGTTTTGAGTCGCATCCTAACATAGTCATAGGTTTAGTCTGTTTTTATGTCCATAGTTCGTATGTGTAAAAGGAATCTTACACACGATAATTTTAGCATTATATTCGACCTGCCATACATTTCTACATAATTCATCAAAATACAATTTTGGTCTTCTATCAGCATAAGAACTAAAACCATCTCTCTCATTTGTTCTAAAGTGCATAGTAATCCCAAAAGTAGGTCTATTTAATTAAAGCTCTCTCGTCCCTAGTTCCCATTAGACAACCACGCATGAAAATGCAGAATTTGTTTTATTGTAATTTAATCAGGTGTTGATACGTAATAATAATGCAGTGATCTATTTAGTTTAGAACCATACAGCAGGATTCAAGTGTGTAAATCAATCGTTTAAATTCATAAAGTTGTGTTCCATCTATAATGCATCATCTAACATTATTTTTTTATCAATAACACGGTTACGTTTTCCAGCGACTCCTGGCGTACCATCGCGATCTCGTCCTTCAAGCAAGATGACTAAATACGTGGAGTGTTGGGGCGCAGACAAACCTTTTGCTAACATAACTGACTCAACTCTTGCCAAGAACATTGGAATTTCTGTAAGTTTATTAGCTATTTACTTTCTCTTAGCTCTTTTCTTTTTTTATCATTGTATTTCTTCATTCTATTTGTTTTTTGCTTTCGTGTTCTCTTTCAACAATTATGATTGTTTTTCCACCATTTTCTTTTCTAAATATATTTTAATGTTTATCTTTGTTTCAGAGTTTAGCAATGATCGAACAGAACCTTCTTCCACAAAGGACTACTTGTTGTGACTGCAGGTTAGTCATTATTTTATTTATCTCTGAATTTTCCCAGAGGCCAACATCAATCAACAAAATCTATCTATTTACCATGTATTCGCCAATTGCTGCGTAAAGGCCTCTCTATCCCTTTTCCACACATATTTTGTGTACTATGCTATTGTGGTCCTATTTTGTCGGTAGGAGTCAAGCACAAAATGTGTAATTTAATTCATGTTTTCTGTGGTTTCCAGTACCAACTCCGAAGGCATGAACCGCGTCACACTCTGGTTCAAGAGCAGTACTCAGGAGCGTCAGTATCGCAACCAGGCTGATGCACAGTTCAAGTATAACGTCGCCTGCGCAGCGGCGTTGTTCGCTTTATTAGCGTTTATACAGCTACTGACTGTTTCTAAGTAAGTAGACTTAAATCGTAGATCTATCAAATTGTGCTGTTTAACCTGCTGGTGTTAATGTAATTGAGTTCCTGAGGGGCATTTTCTGTTGTCAACTCTCTCGTCTCTGGTCATTCATTCATTCATGTTTTGTGTAAAATTACAGAAAGAAAAGATAATTTAGTTTTTAATGAGTTAACTATTATCTTATTTCTAAAGCGAGGTTCTACAACACTTGGCAGCCTTGGTTGAACCAATTACTTCATCCTGCTGCCTAAACAAATCTTTACGGCATACGTACTTCATAAACTAATCTATCACCCATTTTCTGTTTCAGAGGCGTAGTTCTATACGCGTCCTTTGGTCCCACACTCTTCACATTGTTAGTATTCGTTTACCTATCCTGGTACGATGGCAGCATGATGTCACGAGGACTGCGGCCAATATCTGATGTGCCTGATGACTTGTATGCTGATAACTGCACTAAACCTGGACAGGTTTGTTTAATTTTCAAATCAAATAGGTTTTTTTAAATAAAAACTATTATACTTACTTTTACGAGTGCGTATCTGCGTCTTTTGAGTTTGAAAATAAGTTTTGCAGAATCCGGAAGTAAAAAATTAAGTATAAAAGATGTTTTATGGATAGAAACGCATCACTATTATCCAACATCTCAGTGATGCAGTGACTAAAACTGTGGTGGCAAAATAAACTATGAACAGAAAAGACATGCTTCACTGACCTCAAATCAATTGTGATGGGGCTGTAGAATAATATTGATGTGGAAATAATAATTACTCAAATTAAAATAGCTACTACTTTGGTAAATATTTTTCAGGTGGTGGCCAATAATCGGTTTATAAGACTGACAATGTTCACGGTGTCTGTGCTACTAATAGGTGCATGTGCAGTTATTAATTTGGTGAGATATTACATTTTAATCATTATTAAATAATTGATATTCCACGGTAAGTAGTCAACTATGACCGCGTGAGTGTCTATGACGTTAGTGTCTGAAATTACGTGAGTGTCTGAGATCACGTGAATGTCTAGATGAGTTCACGTGAATGTCTAAAATCATGATTCAATTTTATTATGATTTGGATATTCTTCTGGGAGCGCTGTAATGTTTTGTGCTCTCAGAAGAAACTGTTCAAAATGACCACATTTTTCTTGAAAAGAATTCGTGATCAGTAAAAACAGACAGATTTTCTCCTTTTTCGAAGTTGGTCAAAATGCTTTAAAAAACCGAATATTTATATATTATACGTATCTTTTCGTGAGCTCGTGGCTAAGTAATAACTGCCGCATGGGTCAATCTATCAGTTTAAGTAACGCTTGCCGGGCTTGTGCTGTGGATGGGTGACCATCTTTACATACCGAGACTCCTCCGTGCCTCGGAAAGCACGTTAAGCCATTAGTCCCGGCTATCATTCGTGGATCTTTGACAGTTGTTATGGGTCGTCAGAAGCCCGAAAGTCTGACAACTAGTCTTACCAAGGGGTATCGTATTACCCATTTACTGGGTTGTGGAGGTCAGATAGGCAGTCGCTCCATGCAAAATACTGGTATTCAGCTGCATCCGGTTAGACTGGACGCCGACCCCAACATAGTTGGGAAAAGGCTAGGCAGATTCATTGATATATATTTTTCTTTTTCAGTTTCAAACGTTCGTAATAATAGACTACCCGATGTATCTGCGCAGTAACGGCAGCTTGAACAGGACTGAGTACAATGACACCGAACACAACGACATGGGAGGCTTTCATGACGACAACGATGTCGATTCTGCTCCAGTAAGTTCTTTTGTAAGTGAGGTAGTTTAGATCAAAGTTAATGCTAACAAGAAGAATGAACCATAATACGGTGACTCAAAATATCAAGACTAACCTATGAAAGTTTTTCTATAGAAATCTGTGAAATGTCGGTCTGAAGCAGCCGTCCTTCCTAGCCGATTCTTGTCTCTATCTACTATAGGCCGACCGCTTAAATGAGATGGTTCCTGAGGTAGGAGCGCGGTGCGGGAGGGGTCGTGATGCGAGAGCTCAGTGATTCTTCACCCCTCTCGCACCGCGAAGCTACCTCAGGAACCGTCTCAGTTAAGCGGTCGGCGTATAGCTAGAGACAAGGACCTTTTGGCGCCTGAATGACATTGCGTTGTAGGTAAACAATTTAGTGAAATTGTCAAAGAAATTGTTTTGACAAAACAAGATGGCAGGGTTAGCTCAGATTTTGACCCCGCGTCAAAAGAAATTTGTAGCATTGTAGGTACACTTCTCATCTTGGATTTTCATTTTGACCAAATTCACACTTTCTATCTCTCTTGCCAGCCTGTTCCTTGTTCATACAATGTTCGTGATTGATCTCTGTGGTGATTGGAACTTTTACTAACAATATCCACATTCCAAATTCAAATCACTTTTAGTCCCTAGGGATTAAAAGCTATTTTAGTCCCTGTTTACGAAGAATAAACTGGCTCTTTTTGAACAGATGCTATAAAAAATAGATGAAATAAAATAGAATACTCTTTGATATAAGTTACAGTAATGTAGATATTTTACGTAGGGGATACAATGGACGGTCTTATAGCTAAAAGCGATCTTTTAAAGACAACCTATAAGAGAAAAAAAAAACAATAAACAAATAGAAGAAAAAGAGACTAGAGACTAGTTTAAAATTAAAATAAAAGACAAATCAATTTTTTCATCGTGTTTTTATTTTAATAATTCCAGAGTTACCTCTACAGCTCAGTCCTGACTTTAGCCTCGATATCTGTATTCCTTCGAGTCGGCTTCGTTCTGAAACTGGTACTGATGCTGGTCACGTTAGTGTCACATATCACGTTGTTTGCATCCGCGGAGCTGTTCTACGAATACCAGAAGAAGGATTTGGAAAATGAGTAAGTATAACTTTTATTATTTTGTATTGTGTGATGGCCCAGTGGTTAAGGCATCGCCTCTCATGAACGACGTTGTGTGTTCAAATCCGGGCAAGAATCAATATGACTTTTTCAATTCATATTTGTACTTTCTTAGTTTGTCTTGAACATTACTGACGTTGGTGAAGGATATCATCGTGAGGAAACCTGGACTTATAGTTAATGTTAGCTGTTACCCGCCACTTCGTCTGCGTGGAATTCTATAATTTAATTTAATTTATTTATATAGCTGCCAGTGAACGTTTCGAAGTAGTGAAAGTTTTCGGAGATTAGTCAAAACAGACAGACATACCCTAGAACCGTAGACAAACAGACACTTAAATTTTATTTATTTGTTTATATTTGATAAGTTTAAATTTTTTTGCGCGGTACCTATCCTAATTCTTTTTCTAAAACAAAAGTAGCCTTAGATACTCCATATAACATTAGTTATCTCCTAGTGAAAGTCCTATCAAAATCAGTCCAGCCGTTTCAGAGATTAGCCGGAACAAACCGACAGACGGACAGACAAAAATGTAAAAAAAATGTTTTTGTTGTAGTCGTATGTACGTATACTTTCATATGCATTTAGTAAAAAGCTGTTACTTTGACATTACAATCAGACACTTCAATTTTATTTATTTGTTTATATAAGTCTGTAATCGCCAATCCATCTTGAGCAAGGGTCATCGTCATCATCATTTCAGCCGAAATACGTCTACTACTGGACATAGGCCTCCCCCAAATGGGGGGTTTGCCATAATCGCCACGCTTGGCAGGCGGGTTGGCGATCGCAGTATGGTGTTAAAATGCGTAGAGAACGCTGCTGCCCATTCTCTAGTGAGTCCGTTAGTCGCCTTTTAGGGATAGGTAGTTCTATTTTTTACGTCCGGCATCACACGGAACAGGCATGTTGAGCAAGCGTGCAGGTGATTAATGCCTTCTCTGTATGAGATGAGGCCGTCGCCTTGCAGTACTGGCTGGTATTATTATATTATTTTAACATAAGCATAATCATCCTATAACTTTCCCACTACTGGGACACAGGCCTCCTCTCTGTGAGAGGGAGTGGGCCGTAATCTACCACGCGGGCCCAGTGCGGGTTGGTCGAAGTCTTCGAATTTTTAATTCTATAGGACATGCCGATTTCCTTACGATGTTATCCTTCACTGTTTTGAGAGCAGTGGTGGTGAAATTGTTTACACAAAGTAAAGCATCTGTCTGGGCCAGCACTGCTTCTATATTATTGTGGAATATAATTACTCTGAAATATATAAAAGATAATCAAAGCTTTGAAATGCAGAAATGATACAAGTTATACTGAATACGAGGCTGGTAGTATGGTCAACCGCAAGATAGTAGTAACCGAACGACGAATACTGCTCTTCTGCTTCAAAAAAAAGTGTTTTTTATGTTTTGCTAATGAAAAGCAACTCTGTAGAGCCTTACGTCGAATGATAACCTGTTGCGACGAATGAGTTCAAAACGGTATTTTTTTTACTTTTTCAGAATTCACCAACCTATGTACGTCAAATTGAAGTGTTTTTTTTTTAGTTTGGTAGTTTTTAGAAACAGCACTGGAATGTCTGTCATCATGTATCATTCTCCTGAGCTTTTCTCAATTTATTTGATGTCGGCGCAAGCACAACATGTATTTTTCTTCCATACTTCTCTGTTCGTCTTCATCTCGGTAGTCACCCCCTTTCTAGCCATATAATCTTTCACACAGTCCATCCATTGTGTTTTAAGCCACATTCGTACTCAAAACTATCCTCACGACATTTTCACCATTCTTCTATATCACATCTCCATACCATGACAACCAATTTGCACCCAATTTTTCAGTCACCGGTGTCACTTTCAGACTTCCTCTTTTATACCTTTTCTTATTATATCCATTCAATATTTAGAGGGTTTATCCTACAAGTTGGCAACTTTGCAAAAAACAGTCAAATATTTACCTGTTTTGATTCTTATAGCAATATTACTGAATGGAAATAAGAAATGTGGCTAACTAGCGAACTAGAATATTAATAATGAATTGCAATTATAACATTGAATTTGATGTTGTACCCATTTTAGGTGTAAAAAACGCATCTGGAAAGTTTCCAAATAGTTTTTTTACATCTAAAACTAAACATTCGGTGTTAATCAATATTAATTATTGCATTTCATAATCAATATTCTAGTTCGCTAGTTAGCCACATTTTTTATTTCCACACAGTAATATTGCTAAATTAATCAAAACAGTGAAATCACATCTATTTGCGATGTTGCCCACCTTCAGAATAAACGCTCTTAAGGACACAAAATATATTTTAACAGCATTCAAATTGAACTTCAAAATCTTCCAGATTCACAATGCTTGCCTACGCCACAAAAGCCGGCATGGTGCTGGTATTCCTGGCTGCATTACTGCACATCCTGGACAGACAGATAGAGTTCACATCTCGTACCGACTTCTTATGGAAAGACAAGCTCAAGTTTGAACAGGAAGAGGTGGAGACTATGCGAGGGATCAATAAGGTTGGTTGGATTTTGTCACAGTTTTAAAATGGACGAACAAGACTTATAATAAATGCATATATAATAAAGGAGTAGAGCATATAATTGACCTTGATGTCTTTCACCCATGCTAGCTTTAGATTCCAATGCCCCGTTTTTGTGTTCGGAACGACCACCTTCTGAATTTCCCATAAAAACCGAGCATGCAACGTTTTCACAAAAAGAAAGCTGTGGTTGCCTAGTAGTGTGACCGTCAGACTGCCAAATCATATTAGGTCTCGAGTTCTAACCCAAGGCACACCCCTCTGATTTTTCGGATTCATGTGCATATTGTATAATTATCACTTGCTTCAAAACGGTGAAGGAAGGCATGCCCGAGAGATATTTCTCGACGGCATGTGAAGCCAAGTTCATGGCCAGCTTTAAAACTCTGAAACACCAGGTTAGTCACTAACCACATGAAAAGGAACAAAAAAAAAGGTTCAGTACTGCTTACTAAGTCCACGTTTTTGTTCATTTCACGAATCAATTCCATCACTGTATTATCACGGTATGTTTGGAGGACTTACATGAAATTAGACGATTTTTTTCTTCGTTACAGATTCTTCTAGAAAACATATTACCAGCTCACGTTGCAGAACATTTCCTGACAAATGTGGCATCTGAGGTTAGTCTTCTATTTAAATCAAATCAGTTAGCAAAAAACTGTAAATTGTTTTATTTCTAACTTTTAGTACAGAGGTCGAAATAAAGCGAGTGCCACTCTGGACACAGTAAAACAAAACTGAAGTGTCCTTAATATTTTCATATTTACCAGGGGTATTTAAATTATTTCTACTTTCAGGCAGAGCTGTACCATGAGAGATACTCAACCATAGCAGTGATGTTCGCGTCGATACCGAACTATAAAGAGTTCTACGATGAGACTGACGTCAACAAGCAAGGCTTGGAGTGTTTGCGACTGCTCAATGAAATTATTTGTGATTTTGATAAGGTAAGCCTTAAAACATCGTGAGGAAACCAGGACTAATAGTTTAATAGTTAATATAAGTCTGAAATCGGCAACCTTCTTGGGCAAGCGTGGTGATCAATGCTCGAGCCTTCTCTGTATTACAAGAGGCTTTAGTTCTGCAGAGGGACATTATTAGGCTGGCATTAGTGTTATAAACCTTCGATTTATAAACTTTGGGGAAGTAGGTGAGATGAGTCAGCCTTTTATTCCACTTTTCGATCATTAGAAGTATTTATCGCCATAACTGAGAGTTTATTGTACAAGAGAAAAATATTGGTGCAATAACAGTTTACATTTCGTCTTTTTCAGCTACTCCTAAAGCCCAAGTTCAGCTGCATAGAGAAAATAAAGACAATAGGAAGCACATACATGATTGCTTCAGGACTGCGGCCAGGAAAGGAGGAACAAAACGTAAGTTACCAATATATACCCTGTGCAAAAAGTATTCAACTGAGAAATAAAGCATTACGCTGTGATATAAGCAACCAATAAACGTTAAAGCGCTGAGTTGTTCTTTTTCGTGTGGTTAGTGACTAACCTGGTGTCAGAGTTATAAAGCCGCCCACGGGCCTCTGACTTGGCTTCACATGCCGTCGAGAAATATCTCTCAGGCATAGCGTGTCCTCATGATTTCCTTCACCGTTTTTGAAGCAAGTGATAATTATTCAATACGCACATGAATCCGAAAATTCAGAGGTGCGTGCCTTTTTTTTGGGAAATTACCAAATAACTTCTCCCGCTTACTCTTCCTACCGCTCTTACTCACTAAAACCCACCCGTATTCCTTCAGTTGCCTGTACGTTGCCAGGGGTCACTTTATCCCTTTCAGACTTTCCCGCGACTCCGGAGAGGTGCGTGCCTTGGGTTCGAACTGGAGACCTATCAGCAGTCTGACGGTCACACCACTAGGCTATCACTGTTCTATTTACTATATTACCGCACTGGAATGGCGAAATGTCCGGCAGTTTATTTTGCCTCGATGTGTGTTATTGCATAGATTTCCATACGTTATTTATCGTCACGGACAAATTGTCCGTTGTCTGCTCAACGCTTGAATTGCTCAATACTTAACGCTATGAGGATTAAATTGTGCTTTTATTGAAATATGAGCTTCTGTAATGTACCGACGCTTTTATTTTCAGGATGCGAAAAGCAAAGAGGAGCATACAGTAGCTATCCTTGTGGAGTTCGCGATTTCTCTTATGACAATACTGGACCAGATCAACAGGGAATCCTTCCAAAGGTTCAAACTTAGGATAGGTAAGGAAATATTGGGTATTTACAAGGTTTTAGAAAAATCGTATCGTATTGGCTAGTAACTGGGTTATGGAATTCAGATAGACAGTCGTTCCATTTAAAATACTTGTATCCAGCTGCATTCGGTTAGACTGGAAGCCGACCCTAACATAGTCGGGAAAAGGCTAGGCATAAAGAAAAAGAAACCATATCATGAGCGTAATGTTTCAACTCAGAACGACATCTCGTAGAGCTTTTAGTAACTAAACTTTTCAGTCCTCAACGTGATTATATCATAAACCTTCCATATTAAACTAATTCAAAAGCTTTGCCACAGGAAGTTCCACAAAAGTAACTAAGTTCTTAGCAATAAGCCACAAAACGCTATGCTACGTCTTATTTTCGAACTTTCAAGACGGTTTTCCTCTGTTTGTTTCCATTTCTCCCCGATCGCAACAGATGGCACTAGCGCTTGCACGCAAAGTATACCACCTTCTTTAGTAAATACATTAACAACACATAGATGGCGTTTTATTACAATAATATACCGCATAATATATTTTGTTATTATAGAGTATAAAGTTTCTAATTTCTTTAACTATATATATATAGGTACAATTACTTAATACAAACAGATTTCCTAACCAACCTATAATTTTCCCACTGCTGGGACACAGGCCTCCTCTCTTCGAGAAGGAGTGGGCTGTACAGTAATCCACCACGCGAGCTCAGTGCGGGTTGGTAGATGTCACATGTCTTCAAATTTTTGGTTCTAGGAGATGCCGGTTTCTTCACGATGTTTTCCTTCACCGTTTTGAGAGCAGTGGTGCTGAAATTATTTACACAAAGTAAAGCGCCTGTCTAGGTTCGAACCACTCGTAAGTCGGGGCGGTTACCACTGCTCTCAAAAAACAGATTTGGTTACTTCGAACTGTAATTAGGTTTTTTTTTTCTTTCATTAAATCGTTAAAAATACTTCTTACATGAATTTATGAAATTGGTGACCATAACTGGAATTGAATCAATTGAGTGCGTTATCAAAATATTTTCTTTTTATTACGACTTCGTGAACTCGGCTAGACTTCATTAAAAAAATCTACCATTTTAAATGATAAATTGGTTACTTTTTTTAAAGTATAAAACGATGAACTGACGTTACAAAAGGGGGCCTAAAAAAGCTATCTCCATTTGCATAAATTGATGCGCTACTACAATTTGCCGTGCAATAGTCATTTCATACAACTTTCAAAGAATGACGGTTGTGATTTGATTATACGGACAATTTAAATTGGGAGTCAATTTGATTAGCAATTAATTCCTCTGGCAAAGCGTGAAACAAGCAAAAAGTACAAAGTTTTAATTTTTTAAACTACATAGTCCCTTTTGATAAAAATAATGATAAAGTAATCAAGTGCGCGCTGTGGAGTCGCATAAATACGAGCGCGAAGTAAGCAAAATGTAGTATTTATTTTCAGTCAAATCACTTTTGATAAAAATAAGGGTACCAAAATATGGCACTAGGAACTAACTACTCCCTTGTGATAGAGCGGGACCAGTTTAGGACCACCACCCAGTGCTAAGCAAAGGAATATTTTTTATGAATTTAAAAATAATAACTTAATTTTAGGACGTAAATAAGTAGTGCCCGACCGACACAGGACTTTCTACTGGAACCGAAACCGAATCTTCTGTATCTGTCTTAGTTTCGGCCGAAACTTAAACTTTTTAGACATGTTGAAAATCTAATTGTTTACTGAAAATTGGCTTATTTTTTACACTTATTCAGACAGTTGACACGTTTTAAATTAAATAGAAAACAATTATTGAAATACGAAAAAAAGTTTTTTTTTGGTATACAGAAATTATATATATATCCGCGTCGTTCCCGGAGAAAGAATAGGACCACCCCATCTCGCGCCGTGGGTGTCGTAAGAGGCGACTAAGGAAGCTCAAGATCCGGTACATACCATAAAGCACTTTGGGTCACCCGCGCGATGGCGGGTAAACCATCAACAATTGCATTCCCAAGGAGGGTTGGTGTCAGGCTGGCGGCCGACTGTAAAAATATGCCAAAACTTTATGCAACATGATGAGTAAAAACGATATGATGCACGATAGGGCTAGGGCGTACCCCACAGGCGACGCGCAGGGGCAGCACCCGGCTCCTGCGGGAAGTGGACAAGGGTTGTTGCACCACCCCGGGCGGGGGCAACGTAAGAAGCGAGCTCGGGAAGTGAGACTGAGGTATGCTAGTTGGAATGTTGGGACGATGACTGGAAGAGCCAGAGAGTTAGCGGATGTATTCAAAAGAAGACGAATAAATGTAGCGTTTTTACAAGAAACAAAATGGAAAGGAACTAAAGCGAGAGAAATTGGTGAAGGATACAAGTTTTTCTACTGTGGAAGTGACGGGAAAAGAAATGGCGTGGGAATAGTACTAGACAGTAATTTGAAAGAAGGCGTGATGGAGGTAAAAAGAATTAATGATAGAGTAATAGTTGTAAAAGTAATGTTAGAAAATATAATGCTGAATGTAATTAGTGTGTATGCACCGCAGGTAGGATGTGATGAAAGGGTGAAAGAGAAGTTTTGGGAGGACTTTGACACAGTTTTGATGAATATCCCGGTGCATGAGGAATTGATAATTGGAGGTGATTTTAATGGACATGTGGGAAGAAGGAAAGGGGTTTATGAAAGAGTGCATGGAGGATGGGGATTTGGTAACATAAATAACGAGGGAGAGATATTGCTGCAAGCCGCCACCGCCTTTGACCTGGCAGTAGCCAACACTTGGTTCCAGAAGAACAATGGACATCTAATTACGTACAAAAGTGGCAATCACAAGACGCAAATTGATTACTTTTTAGTACGACGCAACAAACTAAAAAACATCAAAGACTGCAAAGTGTTACCGGGAGAAGACTTAGTTTCACAGCACAGACTCCTTATTATGGAAATGGTCTTAGAAATGAAGCTCAATAAAAACAAGGATCGACCCCCCCCTAAAATAAAATGGCATATGCTGGAGAAGAATGATTGTGCAAAGAAATTTAAAGAGCGAGTTGTGGATAAAATAATAGATATGGGAGAGATGAAAGATAGAAATGTAAATGAATGTTGGAATGAGATGGCAGGGTATATCAGGAGTGCAGCGAAAGATATTTTGGGAGAGACGAAAGGAAAGGGTACGATAGATAGGGATACATGGTGGTGGTCGACAGAAATACGGAATGTGTTGCAGGATAAGAAGAAAAAGTTCAAGGAATGGCAGAGTGTTGAAGATGAGAATGTTAGTTTGAAAACAGAAAAAAAGAGTGAGTCTGATGCTCTAAAGAAAAAAGCCAAGAAAGCAGTGGCCATAGCGAGAGCAAAAGCCCAGGACAAGCTTTATGACACACTGGACAGTCCAGCAGGCCAAAAAAATCTATACCGGCTTGCTAGAGCTAGAGAGAGAAAGACGAGGGATGTTTGCCAAATAAAATGTATAAGGAATGGAACTGGAATAGTCCTTTCGGATGATGAGAAAATTAAGGATAGGTGGAAGGACTATTTCGAAAGACTGATGAATGAGGAGAATGACTGGAGTGGTGTGCTTGAGAATAAACCAATAAATGAGGGGTTAGTGAGAATGATTAGTATGGATGAAGTGAGAATAGTAGTGAATGGGATGAAGAATGGTAAAGCTACAGGTCTTGACGGAATACCAGTTGAAGTGTGGAAGTTATTACGGGTAGATGGATGGACGTGGTTAGCTTTATTCTTCAATAAGTTGTTGCGGGAAGAAGCCATACCTGACGAATGGTGTAACAGCTCGCTAGTGCCTATTTTTAAAAACAAAGGTGATGTGCTGGAGTGCAACAACTATAGAGGAATAAAGCTAATGTCACATAGTATGAAGGCTTGGGAGAAAGTTATTGAAAGGCGACTGAGAGAAGAGAGTGAAATTTCGCAAAACCAATTCGGTTTTATGCCTGGTCGAGGAGCAACGGATGCCATCTTCGCTATCCGCCAGCTGTGCGAGAAATACAGAGGTGCGCATAAAAACTTGCACATGGTTTTCGTTGACCTCGAAAAAGCATACGACCGAGTGCCTCGTGAAGTTTTGTGGTGGGCTCTTAAGGAGAAATGTGTGCCAGGGAAGTATGTGCAGTTGATTCGAGCGATGTACAGTCGATGCAGTACCCAAGTCCGGTCTACAGTGGGCACTACTGGCAGCTTCAATGTGGCGGTCGGCTTGCACCAGGGGTCGGCACTCAGCCCTTACCTCTTCTTGGTGATAATGGACGCTCTTACGTCGGATACCCAAGAAGAGGCCCCCTGGTGTATGCTGTTTGCCGATGACATTGTGCTGGTTGCCGAGAGTGGCTTAGAGGTCCAGAGCAGATTGGAGGTGTGGTGGGAAAGACTGGAGACCGTTGGCCTTAGATTAAGTCGAACCAAAACGGAATACTTGTTTTGCGATTTTGGCGGTTCTTCCAGTCCTGTGTCCATATCTCTCGCCGGAACGCCCTTACCGATCTGCTCCGAATTTCGGTACCTCGGGTCGCTTGTCCAAGGGGATGGCGGAGTAGACCGAGACGTAACACGCCGGATCAACTCAGGATGGATAAAATGGCGACAGGTCACAGAAACAACTTGTGACTCACGGATGCCCCTCCAGTTAAAGGGGAAAATCTATAAGTCCGTGATAAGGCCTGTCGTACTGTATGGATCGGAATGTTGGGCCGTGAAGAAGACGGATGAAAAAAGATTGCATGTAGCGGAGATGAGAATGTTGAGATGGATGTGTGGAGTAACGAAACTGGATAAAGTAAGAAATGAGTATATAAGGGGAAGTTTAATAGTTGGGTCAGTGACAGAAAAGTTGAAAGGAAATCGTTTGGCCTGGTATGGGCATGTGATGAGGAGAGAGGAAACGCATGTGACTAAAAGAGTGATGAATATAAATGCTGATGGATGGAGCGGGAGAGGAAGGCCTAAGAAAAAGTGGATGGAGTGTGTGAGGAATGATATGAAAGATAAGGAAGTGAATGATAGCACGACAGTTGATAGGGGAGAATGGAAAAAGAAAACGTGTTGCGCCGACCCCAAGTAACATGGGACAAGGGCAGGAAAATGATGATACAGAAATTATAAAAATTTACAAAACATGTTAGCTACTTCTTGGAACAAAAATTTGTGAGTAACAAAAAGCTGATACTGGCGGGTGACACATGAGCCACAAACTCACCCCAAGTCAGCCGAACGACGCGTGATAATTGACGAACGCAGAGTTTCGGTGCAGCCGAAGGTTAGGCAGATTTTTTGGCTAAACCGAAACTGATACCGAAACTAGAATCTTTTGCAGAAACTTGCTGAAACCGAAACCGAATCTTTGGTCGGTCACTATAAATAAGTACTTAACATTACACAGTTTTTAAACATTCGTAGATCTTTCAAAGTCTTTACAGTCAGAAGCCCAAAAGTATGGCAACCAGACTTACCAAGGGGTATCGTGTTACCCAGTAACTGGATTGTATAGGACAGGATAGGCAGTCGGTACATGTAAAATACTGGTATTTCAGCTGCATCTGGTTAGACTGGAAGCCAACCGATAGTTGGGAGAAGGCTAGGCAGATTGATTGAATTGTTGAAGTTAATAGTGTAATAATAATTTGCAAAAAATGTATATACGAATAAGTAAATGAATTATTTGAAATAAATGATTTTGTCTTTGACACTTTAGGACTGAACCACGGTCCCGTAATAGCTGGCGTGGTTGGTGCTCAAAAGCCTCAGTACGACATTTGGGGCAACACCGTCAATGTGGCTTCAAGAATGGACTCCACCGGCATAATGGGCAGGATACAGGTCACCGAAGATACTGCTAAGTAAGTTCATTAAAACTTTTTTATACTATTGCGTAAATAGCATTCGAGTGTAAGAACCAAAATAAATAGTATCCAACTCGAAGGACCAAAATAAAAAGTATCCAACTCGAAGGACCAAAAAAAAGTATCCGCCTCGAAGGACCAAAATAAATTGGTTCAACTCGATAGGCCAAAGTAAATAAGTTTCGACTCGAAGGACCAAATTAAAGTGGTGGTAATAACCTACGTACCTACATGAAATGGAGGGGCGTGTAATTTTAAATTAAACGATCGATACAGGTTATATGAAGCTTAGATACCAAATAGAGGCCTATTTTTCCCTTGGCTAAAGGAGCTATATCAATCATCTACCGCAATTTCCGCAGTATATTATGATGAATAACGATTTTTTTTTTAACAGGGTACTAATGAATGCGGGGTACACTTGCGAATGTCGGGGTCCCACTTACGTCAAAGGCAAGGGTACACTAACAACATATTTTGTGAAAACACCCAACGTTGGTGGAGGAAATTAAGGTGGGTCAGTTGACCTGTGACCTCAGTGACTTCATGGCAGATTGAATACCTAGAAACGTCACTGGGAAGAGCAAAGGTCAAAAACAGAAAGTCGAGGAAGAGGATGGAACGGTGGATGATGACATAGAGAGCATCGAAAATCGGGTTTTTTAAGAATATTCAGGAGAAAAAGGAACCAGGATTGATGGAGTTATTTGATCAGGGAAAGTTTTATGGAAATGATAAAGATAATATTTTGAAACAATAAATTAAAATTAAAATAAATATATTAGATTTTTTTTAAATATCAAAGAAATCCAAATAAATTAAGAAATAAGTAATTGCGATTGATTTGATTGTGATTAATTTAAAAATGAAGGATCAACATTTAGGTACGACAGGAATAGTTATTTTGTAGATGATAAACAATAAAATATTGTAATTTTTTATTAGAAATAATTTGAACAGGTTGGTAAGACTTATTTATGGGTAATAATAATAATGGTAATATTTCTAAACTATAAAGCCTAACTGATTTGTATATAAAGCAGCATTACCAAAAACACCTTGATTCAATAAATACCTACGTTTTTAAAAGTCAAGAAGATTTATATCATATTAATATGAAATTAATTAGAAAAAAAAGGGGAGGGTATTGTTGTTAATGTTAGGCCTAAATGAATAATATGTAAAACTTACTGTTGGAAATAAATGTAGAAAATTCATGTTTTATAATAATCAATAGTTGCATAGTCTGTCTTTTCTGTATATTTTGTCAACAAACATTAGTAGGGTATTACATATACATAATCAATATTTGTATGTCTAAATATTTTTACTTCACAATCGATTCTAGTATATTTTCAATCATCTTACCATAGAACAAATGAAACGCCTGATAAATTAAACACGCAATGTTGTACACGTGTGGTTTGCTGAATGTTTTCACAGTTGTTATTTTTATAATTAAATATCTATAAAAAAGCTAAATAATAACTATTTATTTATTACATTTTGATTTAGGATATTTTATTTTTCCAATTATTTATTCTTATACTTAGTAACCCGTACGTAGAGAATGCATTACATATTTCTAAGATAAATATTACATAAATTATATTATCTATAGGTAGTTTTTTGTAAATATTTAATTAGGTATATAAATTATAATTTATGTTTGAAACATAATAAAATCGTTAGTGTTGTGTAGCTTAAAGTGTGATAAACCAGAGAATTATTATTATTTAACATGACACAAATGCGTGACTCCTAATACTTAGTTTTTATTTTGCATTTAATAAAAATACCATAATTTTAAGTTCCGTAATTTATAGTTGTTGATTTGAATACTCTTTAGTGTTATGGTGCTAAATCTATGTTAGATTAAAAATAGAAAAAAAATGCATATCCCACCAATTTAGGCGACTGCAATTTTGGTAATGATTTAAAATAAATTGTAAAAAATATTTTGAAATATCAATATTTTTTGTATTTTTTTTATAAACCTCTAAATTTATTTAGTATTTTTAATAAAAACAGTTTTCGACGGCCTCTTTAAATGAATTAGACTAATTTATAATCCTAATATATAATTCTAGATAAAGTTAATATGCTCATTAATATGTTAAATATTTTCCAAAGCGCAAAATCTTAAAAAAAATATTTTATGAAGTATTTATAATCTGTGTGTACCATTTAGGTACTTAAATATTGCTGTTAGCGGGCGTTTACTCTTGCAACAAATCTTGAATCGCAATCGCGATACTACTCACATTACTGTACCCACTATCAAATTGCTATCTTACAGTATTAGTTGTTTATCAAGATTCCTAGCTAGTGGAAGCATGGTCTTAGATACAAAGAAATATAAGACCTGAATTATTAAACCATATTGTATGTCTAGTTATATTAGATAGCGTGGAAATCGAGCCTAAATGTAATTTATGGATATCGTTTTAGAACATATGTAGTATTGTAATTTAATTTTAGGTCTGAGATTTTATTTTGAAAAAATGAACGATTTTAATAAAAAGTATCGTTGGATTAACATTGTGTTTCATTTCGTCGCACGACCGTATCATAATTAAAACTATGAAAAAAATGGCGCACCGATTTCACGCACCATTTTAAGACGTATGTGTTTAAGTTTAACACACGCCCGAAAAGACATTTACCGCATCTTTTACGCGCAAGGGGATTCGCGGAACTGCATTTCGCGCAAAAGTCCCTCCACGCAGAAGTCCATTCGCGGAAGTGTTTTCTCGCGCCAGTGGTTTCGCGCAAGTGTCTTTTGCACAAAAGTCCCTGCGCGCAAAAGTCCACTCGCGGAAATGTCTTTTCGCGCAAGCGTCTTTTGCGGAAATGTCTTTCGCGCAAGTGTCCTGCTACCCTTTTATAAAATTATGCATTCAGTTAAAAGCTGTTATTTTGACATTAGAAACAGACACTTCAATTTTATTTATTTGTGTGTATGTAACCTATAGATGTATAGATTAGTAGGAAGTAGTACATCATAGAAAATCAAATAGTTATTAGCACAAAAAAGCCAAGACAATAATCAATGTTGAAGCAACCTGGCAACTAAACCAGCGGCCATTTTTTAATGATGTTACAGACAGGCAGAACTCTTCTACCCATCCTCAAGTTACCCGAGTAGCTTCATACATCACCTACAGATGGAAAGCTTCTATCTAGGTACTAGTAGAGAACTATATTTTTCCGAAGGACATTATTAAGTCGAGCAAAAACAAACAAACAAAGGCTCAGCAATCCCATCATTTTCTCAAAGCCATTTAGGACATTTTCGACCCCCTGTAACTTCGTTGTGGGTAAAACTAGAAGGCTGAATTTCCAATGACCAAGAGGGTTTATTATGATTAGGTATATTCCCAAAATACATTAAATTTTTATCTGTTGTTTAAGAAGATCAAGCAAGACAACGTAAGGAACGTTGTCTTGCTTGATCTTAAAATCTTTAAGATCATAATTTTGTCACTGATACGGACACTCACTCACTCACTCACCGACAATCAAAATTCTATCGTACTTCTAGCAAAGGCACATGCTTCAATTTTTGAACACAATTTGTGTTTACCCTATAAAGTAAGCAAGAATTAAAAAATATCGTAATATCAAACCCGTTTTCTAGATATGCGACTTGCATAAGTAACTTTGTAATCCTATATAAATAGTATGCGATTACAAAGTTACACGTTTAGAGTTTATACTCAACTCAACTCAACTCAAAGCATTTATTTCAAATAAACCAATTACTACTTTTGAATTGTCAGTCACTCAGAAATATGAAGCTAGTTGCCAATTCCAACGCGTAGTAGGTTCCTATGGAGAAGAACGCACAAGAAACTCCACGGACACTCTTTTAAATCAGAATATTTTTACAAAATATTCGTTACATTATCCATCTTGTAATTATACATGTGAGAACAATAAAAAAGACGTGCACGTTAAAAGCGTCCGTAATAAAAAATAAAAACAAAAACAATTCAAAAATTAAAATAAATTCAAATAAGCCGTGGCAGCTAAGAGATCACCAGTCCCCACTGACGGCGCCCGTTCACGAACATGACGCATGCATCAGCACCATTTAGCTCAACTATTTTGAAGGGAACTTAATGATCCAACACACACGCCACCACCAGCGAGACATTCGAGTGAGCATGACATACTTTCAACCGCCAGGGGACATTCAAGTCAATGAAAGACGTACCCAGTAAATGGTAGTTGTAAAGTAGGTACATAGTGCTCACACATGTGCTATGCAATTATATAATACTAAGAGATTGAATTTATACAATCTAAAGATAGTTTTACAATCTTCAGCAGCTGCAACAATATTTTGAATGCTAATCAATTAGTTTATGCGCCCTTGTGGAGCTGGACCAGCGTTGAGTCAAGCATTTTTGTCGTCGATGTAATCCCCCAACTTATAATATGCTTCTTGGCAGCATAGTGTGCGTTTTATACAAGATTTAAATTTCATTTCATTCAATTGGAGTATGTGGGGAGGTATTTTATTGTAACATTTCACAGTACCCCATGAAGGATGAGTCTACTTTAGCCAGTCTGAAACCCGGTTGAATTAATTGGTCCCTATTTCTAGTCCTATAATTGTGTCTATCACCTCTTTTACTGAAAAGACTTAGATTTTTCCTAACGTACATGATGTTTTCATAGATATATTGACAAGGTACCGTCATGATATTAATATCTTTAAACAGTTTCCTTACAGAATCGCGTCTGCGGGGGCCATATATTGCTCTGATGGCTCTTTTCTGCAGAATAAAAATAGAATCGATATCTACAGCCCGTCCCCATAGTAAAATACCGTAAGACATGATACTATGAAAATAACTAAAATAGACTAGCCTCGCGGTATCTACATCAGTAAATTGACGGATTTTTCTCACACCATATGCTGCTGAACTTAGGCGTCCTGCAAGAGATGTTAAATGAGGACCCCATTGCTGCTTTGAGTCGAGCGTGATCCCCAAGAAAACAGTTTTATCGATGAATTCCAATTTCTTCCCATTCAATACTATGTCACAATCACTACTTTTAACATTCGGTAAAGCAAATCTAATGCATTTAGTTTTTTTCCCATTTAATACTAAATTATAAGCAGTGAACCAATTTTGGACCTGCAGTACTTATACTCTACTTATGCATACGCAACGTGTCGAAGGCAAGCGATGAGATTGAGACTTAGCGATCATAAAGCAGGCTAAATTAAGTAAGGTAAATATTTGAATTTCATAAACTAACAGTTTATAAAATTATTCATCACCTGCCGCGGTGCCTATACCTATTTACATAGATAGGGACTAGATGCCTAGTGTCTCTAATGCAATATCAAAGTAGATAAGTTTTTATTAGCCTTAAACATGGTATAAAGTACTTACAGTCAGATATTAATCTAAAGTCCGCATGTTCAGCTATACAGGATATGTATCAATAGTATGCCAAATAATAATTATTAGTAAATTTAAAAGTTCAATGTCACAGGTACAAAGTCAATACAATAATGATAGTTTTCTCTCAGCATTATCTGCAATTACAGAAGTCCAGAAATTTATAATTTATTGTTGATAATCAGTCTCTTCGCAGATTACTCGTAAAGTGGCCAGTAAATTAATCATCAAAGATGGAAACATGAAGTGCAAATGTTCAACATAATTTCTACACTTCAAAAAACCTCTCAATTGGAACCATAATAAAACTAGTAGTTCTGCGAACATTATACCTCGCGAGCACAAACTTATTGGCAACAATTAACCTTTAGCTAGTCGCGCCACAATAATCACACTGTTAGTCGTATGGGGTCTGTCAAATAATTGCGAATATTTATTTTATAAAGGAACTTTAAGTACAACATCTAACATAGCAAAAATATTAGGCTTCTAGAAAAAAATATAGTATAAACTCGTAAAACAGTATTTAAATATTCTTATCAATTAATTGGCACAATACATGAATCTCAAAGTTTAGTGTGGTGTTCATTACACATAAATTTGTTGCATTTACCACACTTGGTTTTCGTTTTTCTACCATTACACAAACATACAAACGTAAGTGTAATTAAAAAAGTTTTTTTTTTTTAATTTAACTTATTTAACAAGATTATAGTACACTATTAGTCGCGCCGAATTCGTTGGCCCCAAGTATCTCCGTGCAGCACGTGTAGTCAACGCTGCGGCTAGCAGAACGCTGAGAAGGGGCGCGCGAGTTAAGAAGCTACTGGAAGGAAAAGTCGGGTACGTATCATATTGGCTAAAATATCATACAAATAAAGTTTATTAAAAGTATACCAGAAAACTTTTAAAATCCTGTTTTAAATAACTTTAATAGTGAAAATAACCATGTCAGTTTTAATATCCTATAATTAATATACATAACTAATTTTTTTTTAAAACCCGACTGCGGCTGTAGGTCACTAATTACGAGGGTGACACTGAAAGTTCTTAGGCAATCAAAAACTGAACAAACTAGCAAGTTATTAGTTTTATTATATCTTTTCCATTTACATCAATACATCGCTGCATCCGATGGAACCACTGAGAAAAGCACTTTGCCCACTCGTCCTTCTGGATCTCTTCGACGGCAGTTTGAAACGCAGCCACTGCTTCCTCGGCGTCCATAAAACGTTTTCCTCAAAGTTTTTCTTATATTTTAGAAAATAAATAAAAATCGCAAGGTGCGAGTTTAGGGCTATAGGGCGGGTGACCCAGTAATTCCACGTCTGACGTCGCCAAGTAGTCGAATGTTTGCTTGGCGGTCTGCGACAAGGCGTTGTCGTGGTGAAGGAGGATCCTACTGCGTCGTTTCTCCCGAACTTTTTCCAAGACAAGTAGGAAACAATTTGTTGATACTTTTTATCCCGGGTGGTATGTTCCCGTTGGATAATTTCCAACCCCACGCGGGCAAAAGCTATAACAAAAATTATATTAGCCATTTATAAAGTATTCGTTTCAGTTAATGCATTTTGTTTTATTTTAACGAAGATTGAGTAGGTATTTCTTGTTATATGTTCAAATAATATTCTTTAAATAATTCTAATTTTAGTGACCATGATAATATTTGTCTTTTGAATGTTGGTCAAGGCACAGCGGGTTCCACGCTCGAAAATGACGACCGTCCGCGGATAAATGTTGTAGATATAGTCTCTTCCGAAAGTATCCGATAATAGTGTAAACAATTGTTCAGGTTAAATTCTTACGCAATCACTCAGTAAATCGAGTTAGTAACAAAATCTGTATAAGAAGATTCCAATTAACTATCTCATCACTTTTTCAAACAATTATTGTTTGAATAACATTATAATATTTTACTTAATTGAAAAAAAAACGAAAATTAAGTTTATAAAATTAATCCGAATTGTCAAATGAAAAACTTTTTTATGTACATTAAATTTTAATAATCAAATCGAAGCACTCAATTTATATTCTAATAATCAAATCAAAACATTCAATTTGTAAGTGAAACTACAAAATGGCATCCACAGGTTTTCTGATCCATTTGTTTACATTTTCATGCGATACTTTTGGAACAGACCATAGTATAGTTGTTGCAATTCAGGAGCGCGTGTGGTGTTTATAATTAAATAAATTTGGTACCAAGTTGTTTTTCTACGTTATGGTAGATAACGTAGAAAAACAACTAGGTACCAAATTTTTTCCTGTTTTGAACGAACTTTAAATTAATATTATGCCTAGGTCACCAATTACTGGCATTATTTCCTGTTAAAATGATAAGCCAACGGCAATAAAAAACTGAAAAATAATAGAATGCATTATTTTAGCCGTCCTGAATTGAATGATAACGAGTTGATCGATGAGGCCATCTTGAGGTTAATTCTCTTTTAGTGATTTTTTAGGTTTTCACAGAACGTGTGGCCAGCAAGATGGTAATTTACGCAAACCTTAAGTTCAGGCAAGACAACGGTGAATTGTGTAGCCGAGGCTTTAAATAACAACTCATTATCCATGATAAGAGCCGTTATTATAAACTCTTGTAATGGTGTGCCTATTGCTGAATATAGCTATTTATCGTTTCATATTTAAGGAAATCCAGCATTTGCTTTAATATCCCACGAGCGGTCATCAGGAGTGGACGGACCATCTACAACTTTGTCTTAAAGGGGTGCAGAATGTGTAGAACGCAGTGTGTGGTGGCGTTGGTAGCGCTGTACACGGGGTTGGCGCATTCGTTTTCCTGGGGTGAGTATTCGTGTTTTTTTTTCTCATTTCCAACAATAATAATACGCCTAACTAGAATCAGAAAGTATACGAAAAAATTATAACTATCCACGTTATGCTTTTGTCGACTCAATAGACTGTTAAACGGCACTGTATAATGATTTCAGCTGATAGACGTCCACTGCTGTACATAGGCCTGTCCTAAGCGTTGCCTCATCGAACAGTCCTGTGTTTCTCATAGATGCTTCACAGTTTAACACCTTTAAACTAGCAGTTCTGCGAACAGCAGACCTCCCGAGAACAAACTTTTTGGCAACAATTAACCTTTAGTTAGTCGCGGCAAAATAATCACACTGTTAGTCGCGTGGGTTCTGTGCGGCCCTAGAGTTTATTTGTGAAAAAGAAACATGAAATAAGTGCAAATATTTATTTTATGTAGGAACTATAAGTACAATATCTTCGGGAAAACAACATAGTATAAACTTGTAAAACAGTATTAAATATTCTTATCCATTAATTGGCACAATAAATGAATCGCAAAGTTTAGTGTGTTAGTGTGGTGTTTATTACACATAAACTGCACACAAACGTAAATGTACCTAATTAAAATTGTGTTTTTTTTATAAATAATAGACACATGTAGTACTGGCAACTTCCACTTATTAAAATATTAGGGTAGGTTGAAAAACTTCCCTGACTGCACTCCGTCCAACCCGTCGCAACGGCAGCGACGCTCCTCATTCTTTATAGTCCTATTACAAAATTTTTAGATTAAGGGCTCTGGGAAGGGAGGGACCCTTCGGATGAAACGTACTCATATAATTATAATAGAACTTCACTTATAGGTAAGTTCGTATGCATTTTAGAAATTTGATCTGTAACTTCTTCCCGATAAACGAAAGGTTTTAGCATATGCGGGAATTTAATATTTTGTTCATATACGATGTTTTATTTTGTTAGTGTATGTCAATGGTTCTCCGTCAATGTAGAAATCCGTATAGCGAGAGCAAAGTGTTAAAAGATTAGCTTTTTCCTCTTCATTAAGGTAACAGACAGCTGTGCTGCTGGGGAGTTTGTTGCGCCACTTCTTCTTCCCAGCTAATGCACTAGAAAGTGGTGAAGGGTGGGCGTTTTGGGGGACTGTCTTATGTAATTTTGACGTTCGAAAAGTGCCGATTCTCAGCCTTGTTTGAATAATTGACTTTTGAATTTGATTAAAGAATTTAAATACCTGAGGTTGAGGATGATAGCCACGTTGTCCAACTGGAGCAGGCCAGTTAGATACTGGGGTCGCGGAACATTGAATGCGTTAAACGGCATAGCAGGCATAATAGAGGGTTTATATATTTTAAGCGCGCCCTGAGCTGTCTGAGCCCTTGGGACATTATTACATTGCTGCAGGTATATAATATTTAATTCTTCCTGCATGAACTCCAGACCTTTCTCTATGGTTTCTGGACGCATGCACCGTCTATGGGGTTCTAAGGGTTCTTTTAGTTCCCGTACAAAAGCTTGCATGATAACTTTCTTCGTCTGATTAGCTTCAATAGTCGTTTGTGAGGTCTCGTTTAACGTCACATAAGTCACATTATGGTGCTAAACAATGTTTGGCGTTGATCGTAAAACCCCTGAGGGGTTCTATTACCCTGCGTAGCTAACGAGAGGTCATTGTATAAAGCCGTTTCGTCTCTTTGGTCCGAGAAGTTATCGTCATAACAACCACACAAGATACGTGTTAAATGTTGTACGGTAGCCTACGCAAACCTTCGTGTGCGAGTATACCTGCCCAAGTTTCAGGAATGCCATTCGAGTTAATAGTAGATGCGGCAGGCCCTGTGATCTTATTTAATAAAATGCCATTTAGAAGACACATGTTTTTCACAACAGTAACTAGGAATAAAAAGGAAGCAACACAAGAATGATTCCGATGTACACACAAAAAAACAAAGTTACTTGCTATGCTAATTTATTTTAAGGAAAATTATTACAATTTTATGTTGGTGAAACTTATTCGATGCTCGCATATGTAATGAAAAAAATACGTATTAAAATAACTATTATCTAATTTCGAACTTCGCTGCGTCGGCTGGTCGTAGCTGAATTGACGACATCGATGCAGTTTCTATGCGGTTGGCGTAAACTGAAGGAATTGCAAGGTCAGCGGTATTCATTAGGGATTCGTACTTAACACGCACGTAAACAATGATAGAAAATATGCAATGTATCAAAAACATGTCCCGACAAGTCCGCCTGGTCGCTGGGCGCCGCGTGCTCTACGAGCCGAAAGCGTAGTCACGAACATTGCCGATGTCACCCGAACTCAACCGAAAGCAATGATCGGCTTGGCAAGTCGGCCAAAGTCATAGTCGGCCCATCTCTAGTTACAACTATATGGAAGCAACACAAGAACAATTCAAGTGTGCTCACAGTTTCATTTCTTGGTATTTCTGATCAGCATCGAAGTCTGGATGCACCGGCTGCAGCTTTCCGTGGTTCTGGATACTCGAGCACATGCAGCGGCTATGTGGAGCCGACAAGATCGATTTTAGAGTCCTTTTACGCACTGCTTCGAGTATCCTACCGACTGCGCCAATTACGGAGGCTACAGGCGGAGTATAAAAAAAATATAATTTGACTTAAAATTAATTTAAAAGAGAAATTACATTGACTATAGCTATAAATATGACTACGTTCGAGGTTGGAACCGAAGTGACCGTTTCCGATGCCCTGGAAATGGTGGCGCGATGGTTGTCACGTCGCGCGAAGTCAGCATCTCGTGGCCTGTCCTCGTGTCCGTGGCTGATGCAATGTGTTGTTAGATGTAAAAGAGGGTAAAACATCGCCAGCGATCCCCCTGTGGTACCGCGGTATTACAAACTTGATAACATTGTTGTAACATTGGAATGTTGCCATTGTAAATACATTTATAGTATAAACATTTAGAACTAAGTGCAGTTTTATTTATTTTATTTTTTTATCTCATTATATGCTACATCGGTTGAAGTCATCACTTCAATGCTGGCTGTCGCTGAAAACAGCGCCGGGGCTTTGTCTCGTATAGGGTCCCAGCATTATGCTGAATACCGATGACCATTTTGCGAGGATTTGACGCATATTATCCCGCAACTTGTTCTTTTCGTGTTTGTGTTCATTCTTTACGTCAGTAAAGACCGCAAATAAACGTATTTTATTTTATTATTTTCTTTTGTTGGAGATTGTTTTATTTATTTGAACAGCACGCGCACTCTACAACTGTAAGAATTATACTCTGTTCTAAAACAATTTCGTGAACAAATTGGTCAGAAATGTACTTGTATATGGTCAATCATAGAGCCAACCCACATCAGAATGTCTCCCATTTTTCGAAATAACTTATAGCCGAATATTGAATGTTTAAAGTTTTGAATGTAAATGTACTGTTTTTACTGGGTAGTAATATGCCAGATTTGAGATGTTGGATTAAGTCATTCACTGAATTATCGAGAGATTGTAGGATATTTAATTTAGGCATAACTAAGCACAATTTAGCTATTAGGTTGGAAAATACTTTCTTTCATGTTTCAGACTTCGTCGCAACCTCAGGAAGTCAACTAGACTTCTATTTTAACGGAGAACACACGCGCTCAGAAAACATTACGTCGGGTAAAATCAAGTTAATTACTTATGACGCAGTAGGCAACAGGATGTTCTTTGTCGACAGTGAAAACACAAACACCGCTATCTTTACTTATGACATAACAACCAAGAAAGTCGAATCCCTAGTGCTGAAGAAGACTGGCGTAAGGCAAACTATCGTGGGAATGGCCATCGATCCGGTCCAAGAATTACTGTTCTGGGGTACTTATCATTCGAGTACAATATATTGGTATTCGTTCAAACCTGGATTTGAGAACAATATCTACGGAAACCTATTAATTCATATACCTGTTAAGAACAATAGTTTATTTGGTTTTACTCCTGCTCTGGACAGCTGTAGAGGGTATGTTACTTGTGATAGTTTTGTAAATCAATAAAAGACATTTTCAACTTTATGTAAATTGATTGTGATTTACAAATTACAGGTACATTTACTGGACAAGCGAAGACTCGACCACAAATAATTTACCGTCTACAATAGAGAGAGCCCGTTCTGATGGATCTGATAGAGAAGTTTTAATTAGCAGTAACCTTGAAACGGCAAGGAACTTGTTCATTGACCAACAGTCGCAGAAAATGTACTGGACTGATGGTAGATGGGCTGATGATGAGGATGATAGAAGTTTTGTTCTTGAAAGTGCAGATTTGAATGGAAAAAACAGAATAATATTATATAGCGAAACAGGAAAATACCAACCAATTTCACTGGCTGTATCAAACGATTATATCTACTGGGTGCACTTGTATGAGAACAACGTTTATGAATTGTCCAAGAATCCATCGATACATGCAAAACCAAAAGCAATTTCAATTAGAGCATGGTTTGTATGGGCCATAGCCACCAACTATAAAATTCACGATCAAATTCGTGGAATCCAGGACTGCGAAGGGCTAAAGCGACTGCTACCAAATATCTCAGTGACTGATGATAATGTCTCATTGAATATTTCTTCAGATGTAAGTCTGTTTTGTGTCCACGGTAAGAAAGTTAGTGGCAAGTCTCAATGTGAATGCACACACGGTTACACCGGTGAGAGATGCGATGTTTCAATCTGTCAGAACTATTGTTTCCAAGGAGCTTGTATTGTCAATGCTGAGGAACAACCTACATGCAGGTAGACCTTTTTGTAACTCATTTATTTCCTTGTTAAATTTAGGTAATAGACCAATTTTTTTATATTGAGCAAACATGGTGCCCGATGGAACTTCCGATCGGCAAAATTGACAAACTTCCATACAAACTTTCATCTATTTTAACCTTTTTACCCCGATTAATTTTTTAAATCCTTCGTTAGTACTTACTTTCAATGACGGATGAGGAGTTTTAGTGAATCTGCTTCGTTAAAAGTTTTATAAGAAATTCTTGTGCAAAATTTCATACTTCGTGACCCAGCGATGTTGGCTGTGCGTTGTCTGTCAGTGAGTGAATGTTTTAAATTAGACTTTCGTGATTACAGATGTAATGCTGGTTTTTCTGGGGAAAGGTGTCAAGTCAACGATTGCCAGGGATATTGTTTGAACGACGGTATCTGTTCCTTGAATGAAGACAGTGAGCCAGTATGTCAATGCAAAGAATATTACGAAGGCGAAAGATGCGATGTTTCAGCCTGCAAATGTTTCCAGAAAGTAGTTTCAAAGTTATGGGGCATCATGAATGCAGGTATATTTTATTATTTCTAATTGTTAAGTATACATGAATTTTGTAGTTATAACTGGAAAGATTTCCAGGAGATTTTTTAATTAGTTGAGGTGTTTCTTCGAATTTTTACTTTGGCACGTCATATCTTTGCCGCACTATTTTAAGCAAATGATACAGAACTAATCAGCGTGATAGTTTCGTATATGTAAGATGATGTGCACGCATCTGTTTCGATTGATTTGGCGCAAACTTCGATTTATTGCTCTATTAGCTGTTGCCCGCAAATTCGTCTGCGATCCAAGAAAAAAAAAAAAAAGTAGCTTATGTCCTTTTCCAGGTCATGGTCTACCCATGTTTTAAATTTCATCCAAATCCGTTCAGCCGTTTTAGCCTGAAAGCGTTACAAACAAACAAACATCTCTTTTTCGCATTTATAATATTAGTTAGGATTATAGTGGTTAATAGTATTCTTTCTACATTAATTGTGCACTTTCACGTTTTATTTACAGATGTAACACAAGCTACTCTGGACCAAGGGGTGAAGTCGACGTGTGCGTTAACTCCTGTTTGACCAACTTTGCTAGTTTTTTGAATGAGCACTGGATGAGAAGCCATTTAGATGTTACTTTTATCTCAACGACTGCGTACAGAAGAACAAATCTAATCCTTACTGATTAAGGCTGGCTTGGAGCACCAATCACTACACTGAATACATTGACCGCAAAAGATATTTGAATTTTTTCAGCGCTGAATGTATTTTGCGATTCTACCACTAATGGGTGACGAGTGGGCCCAAGTGTCAAGTTTATGAAAAACTGTGCAATTCATCCTCATCCTGTTGCCCCTTTTTAGTATGTTTTGGGTCTGCGCAGCACCTATCATCTCAGAATCCACTCCCTTCCAAGCCATAATAGGGACGATGCACGGGTAAAAAAAAACAATTCTAATTAGTCCGTCAGTCAGAAAATATAAAAATATTAGACACGTATTTTTTGCTTTATCATATTAATAAAAAAATACTTAGATAAAACGCATGTAAAAAAAAATTTTTCGTCGTCCCTATTATCCTTATCATCTAACAGACCATCCCCCATCATAAAAAAGTAATAGTTATTGAATTAAAACCGAGTACGTGTGTGCGTTTAATTTCATTTAGGTAATTTTACTTATACTTAATTTTAGTTCATCTTCATCATCATCATTTTAGCCGGAAGACGTCCACTGCTGGACATAGGCCTCCCCCAAGCACCGCCACTTCGACCGATTCTGTACCTCCCGCATCCAGCGGTTTCCTGCGGCCTTTACAAGGTCATCGGTCAACATTACGTCTTCCAGTACGTGGTCGCCACTCCAGAACCATTCGGCCCCGTCGGCCATCTGTTCTGCGAGCAATGTGGCAATTCTTTTTTATTTTTATTATATTACTAAATTTTTAGGACTCTTCTCATCTTTGCTTGATAATGTTTTGTTTATCTTTTTAAATAAATATTAACTTAGTAAGAAACAGTTTTTTATTCCCGCTTAGTTTAATCCTCTTAAACTAACCCACTAAAAGAAAAGTTTTCACTAATCGCACCGATACGGCGACTGCACGAGCCCAAAAAGATGGATGATTAGTATGAATAAAATAGTTAATTGACTCAGGTGTGACTTTGCCGAAATCCATTATAAAATACAATAGACGACGTATATTTAGTAACCTATTCCGCTTAAGTCAAGTGGCGGGGGTTAGATAAGCAGATTAGGTTACTAAATATATGTCGTAGTATGTATAATTCTAAGAATATGTTTTGCACTTGCCGGCGACGCCTTTTGCTTCAGTCTTTTTGGTCCGGTTTCGTAGTTGTGTCGCTAATGGAAAACATTGTTCAATATCATAAACTACCTTTACACGATCTTCCACACAAATAAAATAATATTATAAAATATCAGTCAGAGTATGAGACTGTATACTTTTAGTCCTTAGTACATAAACAAAGTTCACAGGATCTTCTTGATAAATAGAAAAAAAAAAAAGAATCTACGTCATTGGAAAAAAGTCGGTCAAGTCTCAACTGTTAAAATGAAATATAGTATTGTAGCATGTGTTAGAAGCGTTATAAGGTTTAGATCGAGAGGTTTTTGGAAAATGTGTAGAAATTGTGTTGAACATTTGCAATTCACATGTTCCATCTTTGATTATCACAAAAACAGAATTGTACAAGTTAGCCTCATATTAATTGTTAACACAACATAGGGGACAGGTAGCTCTGAAATAAGTATAAAGATAGATAGATAATAGATATATAGAAGATAGATTGAATATTCTTTATTATGCACACCATACAAATTACAGAAATAAATTTATCAATTATACATTGCAAAAGCGAATCAATTTTGACACCTCTCTTACTACGAGTATACGTATATGCCAAATATTGTTTGATATTAGGATAGCTCATGACCTAAAGAGGTGTCATAAAGAATATGAATAAAAAATAAAAAATAAATATAAAAGTATGAAATCCGTAATATTTTGGTTAAATACAATATAACAGCCGCAAGGTTAAACTACGGTTACCTAAGTCGGGTCATAGATAGGTGACCATCTATCATACAACCAGATCCCTTGGACACTTCACATTCTTTAATATAAATGTTTTTATCTTTCAGATAAGGTACAATATATTGCTCTTAGTTTAAGTATGGTATAAAATACTCTCTCCAGATTATTTTCTGTTTCTCTGTATCCAATATACTTGCAATCTCTCTTTTTTTGTGAGATTGTAAAATGGGTATGGTTGTTTGTTTAATAACACCATAATTTGATTTCCGCATGCTATTGCTATTTCTTTCACTATAAACTCGTTACTTTCCTTCTAAAATCCTTGCACATCGACTATAGTGTTAATTATAATTTCTTAACAAATTATAATGAACCACTAAGGGTTTATATTCGAAGAGACGATCGTTGATGATTAAACAATAGGCAGATGTATTTTCTGGTATATCTTCAGAACTTTCTATTTCCAGTCTCACATCTACAGCCCAAGTTTTCTGGTATATCTTCAGAACTTTCTATTTCCAGTCTCACATCTACAGCCCAAGTTTTCTGGTATATCTTCAGAACTTTCTATTTCCAGTCTCACATCTACAGCCCAAGTTTTCTGGTATATCTTCAGAACTTTCTATTTCCAGTCTCACATCTACAGCCCAAGTTTTCTGGTATATCTTCAGAACTTTCTATTTCCAGTCTCACATCTACAGCCCAAGTTTTCTGGTATATCTTCAGAACTTTCTATTTCCAGTCTCACATCTACAGCCCAAGTTTTCTGGTATATCTTCAGAACTTTCTATTTCCAGTCTCACATCTACAGCCCAAGTTTTCTGGTATATCTTCAGAACTTTCTATTTCCAGTCTCACATCTACAGCCCAAGTTTTCTGGTATATCTTCAGAACTTTCTATTTCCAGTCTCACATCTACAGCCCAAGTTTTCTGGTATATCTTCAGAACTTTCTATTTCCAGTCTCACATCTACAGCCCAAGTTTTCTGGTATATCTTCAGAACTTTCTATTTCCAGTCTCACATCTACAGCCCAAGTTTTCTGGTATATCTTCAGAACTTTCTATTTCCAGTCTCACATCTACAGCCCAAGTTTTCTGGTATATCTTCAGAACTTTCTATTTCCAGTCTCACATCTACAGCCCAAGTTTTCTGGTATATCTTCAGAACTTTCTATTTCCAGTCTCACATCTACAGCCCAAGTTTTCTGGTATATCTTCAGAACTTTCTATTTCCAGTCTCACATCTACAGCCCAAGTTTTCTGGTATATCTTCAGAACTTTCTATTTCCAGTCTCACATCTACAGCCCAAGTTTTCTGGTATATCTTCAGAACTTTCTATTTCCAGTCTCACATCTACAGCCCAAGTTTTCAAGGCTTCATTCGCAATCAATTACAAATAAAGGAGCCTCGTCTTTAAATTCGGCCAAACCAAGCATTGGTTCAGACCGGGTGTTATAATAAGACTGACGAAATTTGGTGAACATTTCATATAATATATAATACTTATCTACAGAAAATTTCGCATTCACCGATTCGTATGGATAATACTGAGAATTTAATACTGAGACGGTCTGCAGACATCGAGTCTATTTTTATTCTGCAGACAAGAGCGATCAGAGCCATATATTATCTCCACAGGCGTGACTCTCTAAGGGATCTGTTTAAGGATATTAACATCATGATGGTACCTTGTCAATATATCTATAAAAACATCATGCACGTAAGAAAACAATTACGTCTTTTTAGTAAAAGAGGTGATAGACATAATTATAGTACAAGAAATAGGGACCTATTAGTTCAACCAGGTTTCAGACTGGCTAAAGTGGACTCATCTTTCATGGGATACTGTTTAAAATGTTACAACAAAATTCCTCCCCACATACTTCAACTGAACGAGACGAGGTTCGAATCTTGTATAAAACGCACACTATGCAGGCAGGCATATTATAAGTTGGGGGATTACATCGCTGATAAAAATGCTTGGCTCAATGCTGGTCCTGCTCCACAACCACAACTATGTGATTAACATTTGAAAATACAGTTGAAGCTGCCGCAGAGTTTAAAACCATCTTTGCATTGTATAAAATCAATTTCCTTTGTATTATATAATTTCAGAGCACAGGTGTGAGTACTAAGTACTAAAGAGCTAACATTTACCAGGTAATACGTCTATTATTGGGACTGGTCAACCCTTAGCTGCCTTGGCTGATTTAAATTTATGAATTGTTCTTTGTTTTATCTTTTTATTACGGACGCTTCTAACGTGCACGTCTTTCTACATTGTTCTCACATATATAATTTCAACATGAATGATGTAATCAATATTTTGTAACAATTTATTTAAAAGAGTGTCCGTGGAGTTTCTTGCCCGTTCTTCTCCATAGGTACCCACTACGCGTTGGAATGGGCAACTAGCTTCATATTTCTGACTGACCGATTCCTTGACAATTCAAAAGTGCCTGTAAATGGTTTAATTGAAATAAATGCTTTGAGTTTTGAGTAAAAAAAAAGAGTAACATTAGTATGTACGTATGTATCTATGTATCTATTACGAGTATATAGCACTTATCTGTGTATCCATTATAGTATATTGTACTTATATACCTTTTATTTGCACCAAAGACAGCCCCATTTTATGTCCAGCGAATCACTGTCCATTCCAAGGTTGCCTGGAAGAGATCGCAGTAAGCAATATGGCCGCCAATTGTATATTTTGTAGTGTATTACTTTTTCTTTATGTAATGTATAATCTGGTGAACAATAAAGTATATTTAAATAAATAAATAAATTAGTTAATTTACAATGGTCAAATATTGAGCAGTCTTTACTTTTCATATTTTTTCTATCTGTCTGCAAACGAAAGATCATGTATCTTGGTTTTTAGAGTTTTAACAACCCAGGAATGTTTTGTAGTTCTAGGTAATAAAGGGTATTCATACAAGTCTCAATTTCTGATAGCTATTTGAATAGGACGATCCTATTCTACATGTTGAAGTTGTGGCGGCATCTACAATCGTCACAAGCGAACTACGCATCAAAGACCTGACGTCACACAACATCCTGACGTCACACAAATCCACTACCGGACATAGGCCTCTCCCAGGCTATGCCACAACACCCGTCCTCCGCCTTCGGCATCCAGTCTGTCCCAGCCAACTTTTTAAGGTCCATCCATCTAGCTGAGGGGTGCCAACACTACGCTTGCCGATACGGGGTCTCCACTCTAGGACTCGTCTATTCCACCGACCATCGATCCTTCGGCGAATATGACCAGCCCACAACATCGTTGGTTAAAGGCTAGGTAGATTGCAGATTGATTGTCATAATGGAACAAAGATTGTAAACAATTACTTCCATTGTTGTCCTACCTATTTGAGATACCATAAAGGTATCAAAGTATAAAATTAATAACCTATATAGTATATATAGGTTATTTATTTTATACTTTTATATATATAGTATTATATATATACAATTATTGATTAAACATTGATCATGAAAAATATTGCTCATATGAATTCAAGCTAGTTTTAAGTAACAATCTTTCATCCTAACACGTTCATTTATTCAATTATTTGTTCTTTCGGCGCCATAGGCCATACATCTGTTCTGCGAGCAATGTGCCCTGCCAACTGTCACTTTAGTTTGGCAATTCTTCGGGCTATGTCGCTTGTCTTGGTTCCCTCATAGAAAAAAAAAAAAAGTTGGTTGGTGTTTGATGCATGAAAAAGATGATGAATTTCATTTTGAATAGGTAACCAGTTATTAAATACCTGCCTGCTAAAATCGAAATTATGTAGGTTACACATACTTTTTATAAAATACTCCGTGATACGATAAATAAAACATGAAACTAGCAATAAGTATACTAATGAAGGAAGTACGATTACCTAACTAAGTAAATTAAACATTATCTAATTGCTAATGAGTGCAGCATAAAATATTGTATTATAACTGTTTTAGTAGGTATTTCTAGTAATCAAAATAAATTATTTTAATAGGATTCTTAAGGATCTACATTCAATCGGCAGCGGCTTCTTTTATACAACCACGGCCACTTAAATATACCTTTATGCATACAGTGGCGTGACGGGCGGTGGCGTGGCGTGTACGCGGCGTGCAGCTCACATTGCGGGGGAGACGACTAAATTTTCATTTTCGTCACCTAAAGTTCTACTATAATACAAAATTTGCACGTCCAAAAATGATTTATTCATCGATCTATCTCCTTCTCACACACACGGCGGCTTAAGCCCCGGCTGTACGCTCCGTCTTGCCTACATTCATTCTTGTATAAAACAAACTGCGCAGATAAGACAGAACGTGTGGATAGCAAGATGGTAGCTTGTGCAAGCCTAAAAACGCTCCATCTTCTCGTGCATTTAAAATTGTCCAGGCAAGACGACGGTAAATACGGATTGTGTAGCCGAGGCTTTAAATAACAACTCAATGACCCCGATAAGAGCCCTTGTTATCAACTCCTGTAATTGTGTGCCTATTGCCGAATATACCTATGTATCGTTTCATGTTTAAGGAAGTCCAGCATTTGCTTTAATATTCCACTAGCAATCACCAGGAGTGAAGGTACAATCAACTTCTAGTTTGTTTCAACAACGTTGTCTTGAAGGTGTGCAGAATGTGTAGAATGCAGTATGTGCTGGCGTTTGTAGCGCTGTACGTGGGGTTTGCGCATTCGTTTTCCTGGGGTAAGTATTCGTGTTATTTTTTCTTATTTCTAATGCTAATACTTAATACGCCTTACAAAAAGAAAAAAATAGGAACGAAAGTATACGAGACAGTTATAACTGTTATGCTTATGCTTTCGTAGACTCAAAATACTGTTAAAAATCGTTAAATCGGCGTCGGTCTATGGTATTTTAGCTGAGAAACCTAAAATATGGCATTGTAAATAACCACCCATCACAAATGATTCTTAATTCCTGAAGTTTGGCTCGACTTGGGTTTATTATTGATAAGATAAGATTTCTTTATTTGTTTAACATTGTTGTCCAATCATGTTTAGCCGTAAGTATTGGTGTACAAATATTTCCATAACATACCTAGAATATGTACTTCCAAAATTTATAATTTAGAAAATTTATAAATTAGAGATTATTTTTATGTTTTATTGTCAAAATTTAAGATACGTCAAAAAAAAAAAAAAACATACAAATTCATATAAATTTAATAATAGTGTCAGGAAAAATCATTCAACTAACACTAGCTTTTTCGGCAAAAAATTCGGAGACACTATAATATACTTATTGCGAAAGAAACCTTTGAATGCTTTACTATTTAGCTCCTTCCAACGTTTAGGCAATAAGTTTAATATAGTGGGCGCCATGCAGACGATACTTTTGCGCATGGGTGCCGTTTTTACTGGACAGACGCGAAGAATGGTCATATCCCGTCTGTTACGTGGTACAGCGTCCTGTAGAATTGGAAACAGATTGGGGTATGTTTTAACAAACATTGCGGTTTCGAGGATATACAGACAAGGAAGAATTAAAATACCTCGAGCGCGCCGGTCCGACAGGCCCCGAGTGGTCCTCGATGGGCGCTGAAGCAGCTGGACCGGGAGCTCCTCCTGGAAGCCTCGATCGTGCAGGGCTGGATGTCATCACCGGCCAGGCCTGCTGACATCGACGACGAGGTGGAGTGGTTCCGGAAGGCCATGTCCGAAAATGTGGGACGTGGCAATGCCCCGGGTCCAGCTCAGACGTGCCTCGCGCCAGGTGTACTGGCGGTCGCAAGAGCTGACGACTCTGCGCAATGCGTGCATTGCTGCGCGACACCGGTACACCAGGCACCGTAGGCTCCGTATTCGCCCTCTGGATACGGAAACCATTCAGACGACTGGGTGCTGCGCGCCGAGCTCCCTAGCGGCGTCAACGTGATTTGCTACGCCGACGACACGTTTGTCCTGGCGTAGGGGAGGTCACACCAGGCGGCGGCTGAACTAGCGACACGCGGGGTTGCGACAATCGTCGACACGATCCGGTAATTGGAACTCGAGGTGGCACTGCACAAGTCCGAGACCATATGTTTTCATGGTCCTCGGAACGCACCACCGTCGGGTTTCCAGATGACGGTAAAAGGGGTTCACATCGGCGTCGAGCCGACTATGAAGTATTTGGGATTCGTTCTTGACAGCCGGTGGAACTTCGTGGAGCATTTCCAAAGTTTGGCTCGCAGATTGGAGCGGGCCAAGGCTGCCTTGAAGCGGCTCCTGCCCAATCTAGGGGTCCAAAGGCCTTCTGCCGGAGGCTCTACGTGGGGATCGCGAGTCCATGGCCCGTTACGGGGTACCGGTCTGGGAGCGTTCCTTGAGGCGGCGACCAGCCCATCGGTTGAACGCGTCCCAGAGGATCATGGCCATCCGGATGGTCCGGGGATACCGAACGGTCACCGGTGAGGCGGCGAGCTTCCTTGCCGGATTGCCACCATGGGATCTGGAGGCAAAAGTCCTCGCGCACATTTGGGAGTCATGCGAGGAGGCCGCCTGATGCAGGTCCTCACCGGACACGGTTGTTTCGGGAGGTTCCTGTTCCGGATAGGCCGGGAGGAAACGCCCGGGTGCCACCATTGTGTGGATCACACGGAGGACACGGTGGAGCATACGGTGGAGATCTGCCCGGCTTGGGTGGAGCACCGCCGTGTCCTCGTGGAGGCGGCGGTGACCTCTCGCGTCCGGACATAGTCCAGGCCATGGTACGGAGCGAGAGGGCATGGGACGCCGTCGCCTCCATTTGCGAAGTAGTAATGCTCGTGAAAGAAGAGGCGGAACGTGTGAGGGAGAGGCAAATTTCACGCCCTCACGCCCCTAGCCTCCGCAGGAGATGCCCTGGGCGTCAGGAATCGTAGGCCGATTCCCGGCCACCGTAGACGCGGGCTTGCGGACGGTGTGAAATGGGTAGCTCGCCGTGCGATAAGGACCAGGCCCGGGTTGAGCGCGCGTTGTGTTCCACGCGCGCCTCATAGAGATGTCTGACTGGGTCCGCTAGGACCGATGCCTGCCGGGGTCACAGGTAAGTCCGAAAGGGATACCGCGGCCCCTGGCAATATTAAGGCAACTGAAGGAACACGGGTTGTTTTATTTTAGTCAGTAAGAGTCTGACACGCCCTCCGCGGAGAAGTTATATGATAATTTCCTACTTTGATTAATTCTAGTGATTTCAGTCTTTTGCTTTATATTGTCTAAAAAAGATTTAATTAATTTAATACGAAATTCAGAACATCTAAAATAATTAATTTTAATATTTTTCACTTTGTTATTTCCGTAGTATTAATTAACTTTAATGAATATAGCATATCGCATACCTTATCTATTGACTAAAGGCTATTTTTCGCAATAATGATAACATAATAAGAAAAACAATATGGGTATAATTGGTGACCTTATCTTGAATATTATTCATTATTTGTTCAAAACAGGAAAGTATGTAGATAACGTACAAAAAACGGGTTCCCTCTATCTGGCAGAATTTTGATGCTCCTAAATTTATTTCGCTTAACACTAGTGGCATAATCTTCTTTAAACGAATATTTTAAAGGTATAAAAAATAATTAAACGAATTATTATTTGGCCGAATGTTTATAAGTCCGAAGTCGGCATACTTTTAAGATGGCAGAATTTTATTTGGCATAATTACTTTTGGCACAGTTAAAATTCCGCATAATTTCGTTTAGCATAACGTTTATTTAGGGTGACGATTATTTGGTACAATTTCACTTGGCATACTATGAAGATAGCAGAATTTCATTTGGAATAATTTTATAAGGCATATTGCCATTTCAATAAAACAGCATTTTTTACCTTAAATAAAAATAAAAATACTGTCTTAAAAAGTCAATACGTTGTGCTATAAAAGCTACTGACAGAAACGAATCGCTGCAAAACCGACTCCACGTAGCGTCTGCCCTACCCCTAGAGTGTAATTTAAGCCCGCGTAGGCGTGGAGGGGCAAGGCGGGCCGCGAGCTGAGGAGCAGGCTGTCTTAACGCTCGCCGCCGCGGCGGAGGCTGGCCGGCTGGCCGGCCAGTAAGCCGAAGCTGCGGTGGTGAGCATTAAAACCATCTACGACGACAAGCTCGCGTGGGACCGCCGGAGCCCTGCAGCGCCGGAGCCGTGACAGAAACCATGCCTGCTGCATGTTGCATGCTTGCTTGCATGCTACATGCTTGCTTGCATGCTACATGCTTGCTTGCATGCTGCATGCATGGTGTATGCTTGTTTGCATGTTTGCATTCTGCATGCATGGTGTAAGCTTGTTTACATGTTTGCATGCTTCTTACAGGGAAAAAAAACACATATGTTCATAATCAACTATACCTCCAACTACAGCAAAAGTAAAAATGATTTGATTAACGCTTGATCAGAAAGATCTAGCAATAACCCTTATCGTCGTATGTCCGAGTCGAAAAAAAAAAGTGTTTAATCAATTTTATTATTATGGTAAGAAATACAAAATTATTCTAACTATGTATTTTCTGTAATGTGATAGACGAGTCTTTCAATTATTATGGATATGAAATGTATGCCAAAAGATGATTCTAACTGTAAACTTTCTGAGATATGATAGTTCTGCCTTTTAAAGACTATCGATATGAAATTTATGCCAAAAGACGACTCTGACTGTGGACTTTCTGCGACATGATGGTTCTACTTTTTAATAATTAAGGACATGAAAACTTGTTTATGCTATCCGTTGTTATGCAAAATAATATTATGACATAAAAAGTTCTGCTATAAAGGGTGGACCCACAAAAAACAACTTGATAACATGTTTGAAAAACATAGTTGGAATGTTGCTATTTTAAATATAATATTCATATAAACTTTATTTATCTTACACACATTGTCTACATCTCTTTCACTACTTTCCTATCGCAGGTATGCTGAAAGATGGGCACGCCACAATTGCGGCGATAAGTCCCCTCTTTGAGGAGTGGCTTGAGAGGCGCCATGGCGTCCTCACCTTCCGCCTGACGCAGGTCCTCACCGGACACGGTTGTTTCGGGAGGTTCCTGTTCCGCGTAAGGCGGGAGGAAACGCCCGGGTGTCACCACTGTGTGGATCGCCCGGAGGACACGGTGGAGCATACGGTGGAGGTCTGCCCGGCTTGGGCGGGGCACCGCCGTGTCCTCACGGAGGCGATCGGCGGCAGCGATCTCTCGCGTCCGGCCCTGGTTCAGGCCATGGTTCGGAGCGAGAGTGCATGGGAGGCCGTCACCTCCTTCTACGAAGCAGTTATGCTCGCGAAGGAGGAGGCGGAGTGCGCGAGGGAGATGCAAGCTGCACGCCCTCGCGGCCCTAGTCGCCGCAGGAGACGCCCCGGGCGTCGGGAGTCGAGAACCGACTTCCGGCCACCGTAGGCGCAGGCTTGCGGACGGTGAGCAATGGGCAGCTCGCCGTCCGATAAGGATCAGGCCCGTGTCGACGGCGCGTTGTGTTCCACGCGCGCCTCAAAGAGATGTCAGCACCAACCGACGGGGTCGAAAGACCAATGCCTGCTGGGGTTGCGGGTTTGTCCGAAAGGGATAACGCGGCCCCGGCACACAGGCAACGGAAGGAACACGGGTGGGTTTTAGTCAGTAAAAGTCTGACACACCCTCTCGCTCTGCCCAGAGCGGGAGAAGTCATTTGATGATTTCCCATCCAAAAAAAAAAGGTATGCTGAAAGAGATTTCTTTAGAAATAAGCATCACCTTTGTACGTCTTTTTCTGTTCCTTTCTTCTTGTCTATTTATATGTGTGTACATAAACTGTTAAATAAATAAATAAACATTTAGAACTAAGTATTGCTTTTATTTAATTTTTATTTCCTATTTTTATCTCACTATGTTCTGCATGGGTTGACGTCATCACGTCAACGTCGGCTGTCGCTGAAAACCAGCGCTGGGGCTCTGTTTCGCATAGGGTCCCAGCATTATGCTGAGAAAACGGCCGTTTTGCGTGGATGTGACGCATATTTTCCCCCAACTTCTTCTTTTCGTGTTTGTGTTCTTTCTTTACGTCATGTTTACCGCATATAAACGTATTTTCTTTCTTTATTTTCTTTAGTTGAAGATTGTTTTATTTACATGACACGAGCACACGTGGATCTAGTATTGCAAGAATTATATTTTGTTCCAAAACAAATTGGTCAGAAACGTACCTAAAGAAGGCAAATCGTAGCGCCAACCCACATCAGAATTTCTCCCATTTTCCGTAACGACTTCGAATATTATTTAATGTTTAAAGTTTTGAATGTATCATTAGTTGACTCTTTTTGCTGGGTAATAATATACCACATTATGAAGTTATTCACTGAATTATCGACAGATTGTAAGATGGTTTAAATTGGAAAAACTAAGCACAATTTAGCTATTATGGTTGGAAAATACTTTCTTTCATGTTTCAGACTTCGTCATAGCCCCTGGAAGAAAACTAGAATTCTATTTCAACGGAAGACACACGCACTCAGAAAACATTACGTCGGGTAAAATCAACAACATTGTTTATGACGCAGTAGGCAACAGGATGTTCTACAGCACGAGGAACGCTATCTTTAGTTATGATATTAACCAGAACATCGAAACTGTACTAATGAAGAATCGCAAAGGAGCCAATAAAATGATCTTGTCAATAGCCTTCGATCCCGTCGAAGAATTACTCTTCTGGAGTGACGAGTATTCAAATAAAATATACTCGTTTTCCTTAAAACCTGGATTTGAGAACAATGGATTCGGAAATCTATTAATTCACATACCTGATACTGATACGAAGACTATATTACTATGGGCTCTTGCTGTAGATAGCTGTAGAGGGTACGTTACTTGTGATATTTTTGTAAATCAATAAAACACATTTTGAACTTTACGTAAATTGATCTTGATTTAAAAATTACAGGTATATTTACTGGACGAGCACAAACGTGGCCCAAAATCAAGTACCGTCTACAATAGAGAGAGCCCGATTTGATGGCTCTGATAGAGAAGTTTTAATAGACAGTAACCTTCAAATGCCATTCCATCTGGTCTTAGACCAACAGACACAGAAACTGTACTGGATTGGTAATACACGACTAATTAGTGATCCGTCTGATGATAAGCAATTTTTTATTGAAAGTGCCGATTTGAATGGAAAAAACAGAACAATATTATATAGCGAAACAGGAATAGACCAACCAATGACACTGGAAGTAGCAAAAGATTCCATCTACTGGGTGCAAAGGTTTCAGACCGTTAATCAATTGTCAAAGAATCCATCGATACATGCAAAACCTAAAGAAATTTCAATTAGAGCCGATTACTACGAAGTAGCCATAGCCACAAACTATAGAATTGACGATCAAATTCGGGGAATCCAGGATTGCGAAGGACTGAAGAGACTGCTACCAAATAACTCAGTGACCGACGATAAGGTATCATTGAATATTTCTTCAGATGTAAGCCTGTTTTGTGTCCACGGTAAGAAAGTTAGCGGCAAGTCTCAATGTGAATGCACACACGGTTACACCGGTGAGAGATGCGATGTTTCAATCTGTCAGAACTATTGTTTCCAAGGGGATTGTATTGTCAGTGCTGGGGAACAACCTACATGCAGGTAGACCTTTTTATAATTCATTTATTTTCTTGTTAAATTTAGGAAATACCTACGAATAATAAAAGTCAAGAAGCGTAATTGTAAACAAAATCAATGAAAAATGCTGCTCCAAGAAGATCTACATTGACAAAATTAACTCGAGTGTTCGAACGAAAGAGCACACATGCAAATAAGCCAATGAGCTGCGCTCGCGTAACGCGTTGCATTCCGGCAAGCGTGGTGATTGGTTCTCGACAGGACAGATCATGATAATTGGTTCGCGCGCCTGCTACAGTACGAGATGCGTGGACGATGTTATGCATTATGTGTAATAGGATAAGTCATAGTAAAAATGATTGTACTCGTATTTTTGCACTATCCATATTAGTTTGATTAATTAGTTGTAATGTAACTAAATCATTTTTGGATACTTATTCAAAAGTTTGAGATTCTAGTGTTTTTTAAATTATTTTTTTTCTTTATGTGTTGTAGTATTGTATCGTGAGCATCTAAAATTAAGAAGTATTTTAATCAGTTTAAGGCTTTTACCTACGAATAATAGAGTGATTGGTTGCGTCAATGTCAGACCAGGAGATGCGTGGATGGTATTATGACAAATAAGTAAGCTTTTTACGTGTTTACTTTTTACCCGGTTGCTTCAGAATGAGGGTAATGTTTTTCGAGAGTGTGTAGGTACATGCATACATAGGTATGTATGCATGTCTATTTCTATGGCACGCTCTGTAGCCTAAACGGCTTTGATGGATTTTAGCATATGAGGTGTCGTTAGATTCGTCTTAATTGTGGAAATGACATAGACTATATTATTATATTTGAATATTGCATATGCAAATACCAAAAAAGGGAGGGAAAAGTTAAAAAAAAAAAATAACAATAATATTGGTATCAAATAAAAGCATAATTTTAATACTCAACATAAAGAACAAAGATAATTTTTTTTTCAGATTATCAAAAGTACTTATATCTTTTATGGGGAACTGTGTTAAATGTTACAACACAATACCTTATGATATATTGCAATCAAATGATTGAAAATTTAAAACTCACATTAAAAGTACACTTTGTAAACAAGCATATTACAAATTAGAGGATTATATCCATGATAAGAAGGAAACATATATGCTTGGAAACATGCTGGTCCTGCTCCATAGTACTGCATTCGCTGGGCATCCCATCAAATTCGTTTCGTTCCAAACGAACCGCAGTTACCCGTTTTTTTCGCTGCATTTAATTTTTCGGGAATCTGTGACATTAAATTTATAATTATACTAATGCATATTATCATTTTTCCTTTAAACTAAAAACAAAAACCTCCAAGTTCAAGTGAAATTTCAAAACGTGTAAAACAAGTTTTCATGTTGCGTTCGTGTTGCATAACACTTTCCAGAATCGCAAGTATAGGAGTAGTAAGGATTTCAAAAAAGCATTTAGTCACATATGATAAAAATTCTTCATATCCGTATGGTTTCTACACCACTTTACAGCACACGACGACATATTTGCAGTATGTAAACAACGCAAACACAATAATAAACACAATTGTAAATACTCCGCGACGAGACCTCATCGACTCAATGACACCGGCGAACTGTCAGCGTTCTGTTTGCGTGGTGCCGTTCTGTTTTTGAGCTTGAGTTATATTTCTTGACTTTTATTATTCGTAGGTATATACTTATTTTTTTACATTTAACAAGCCAGGTGCCCTCGGCAGGGACTTCCCATCGGCAAAACTATCATCCCCTATTTAACCTTTTAGAACCTTTTTTTAATAATACATACAAACTTCTAACTGTTATATTTAATTTCTGGCTGAGTTTAGAGATATGGATGTCAAATAAGTTTCGTTTGTTACACTATTCTGTATAAAAAAAATAAGATTTGGTAGACATGACCGTGAGAAAAAAAAAATACGCCAACTTCCATACTGAAATCGGCATTGTCCTTTAATACTACGAGAACCAGCGATTTAGTCTGTGCGTAGTCTGTCAGTAAGTGAATTTTTTTAAATAGACTTTCGTGATTTCAGATGTAATGCTGGTTATTCTGGTGAAAGGTGTCAAGTCAACGATTGCCAGGGGTATTGTTGGAACGACGGTATCTGTTCCTTGAACGAGAAGAATGAGCCAGTATGTCGATGCAAAGGATATTACGAAGGCGAAAGATGCGATGTTTCAACCTGTCAGAACAAATGTTTCGAGAAAGTAGTTTCAATGATGCCCATCACCATCAGAAATGCAGGTATATCTTAATTTTTCTGAATATTAAGTATACGTAATATTAGTAGGTACTTAATTAGATCTGGAAAGATTTCCAGGAAATTTTTAATATAGTTTATAATTTTCATAGATTTAGAGGTGTTCCTTCGAATTTTCACTGTGTCACGTCGTATATTTGTCGCACTATTCAAAACGCAAATAATTTAGAACTCACCAGCGTGATAGTTTCGTATATAATGATGACTGTGCACGCATCCGTTTAGACTGATTTGGCGCAAACTTCTCGACTCAGATTTATTGCACTTTTATACTGGTTAATAGTCTTCTTGTTACATTAATTGTGCACTTTTCACATTTTATTTACAGATGTAACACAAGCAGCTCTGGACAAAGGGGTGAAGTCAACGTGTGGGTTAACTGCTGCTTGACCAATCTAAATTAGTTTTTTAATAACCACTGGATAAAAAGCCATTAGATGTTAATTTTATCTCAACGACTGCGTACAAAAGAACAAATCTAATCCTTACTGCTTAAGGCGTGCAAAATCAATAACTACACTGAATACATTTATTGCTAAATTTATTTCTAACATCGTTTTTTTACCCAACTTCCAACGATTGCCAGAAATGGAACCATGACTTTGTCATAGTGTTTTTGAAATAGTTTCAGCGATGAACGTATTTTGCGATTAGTGATACGAGTACGCCTTTTTTTTTTTTCAGGATGGGAAATCATCAAATGACTTCTCCCGCTCTGGGCAGAGCGAGAGGGTGTGTCAGACTTTTACTGACTAAAACCCACCCGTGTTCCTTCCGTTGCCTGTGTGCCGGGGCCGCGATATCCCTTTCGGACAAACCCGCAACCCCAGCAGGCATTGGTCTTTCGACCCCGTCGGTTGGTGCTGACATCTCTTTGAGGCGCGCGTGGAACACAACGTGCCGTCGACACGGGCCTGGTCCTTATCGGACGGCAAGCTTCCCATTGCTCACCGTCCGCAAGCCCGCGCCTACGGTGGCCGGAAGTCGGCTCTCGACTCCCGACGCCCGGGGCGTCTCCTGCGGCGACTAGGGCCGCGAGGGCGTGCAGCTTGCATCTCCCTCGCGCACTCCGCCTCCTCCTTCGCAAGCATAACTGCTTCGCAGAAGGACGTGACGGCCTCCCATGCACTCTCGCTCCGAACCATGGCTTGAACCAGGGCCGGACGCGAGAGATCGCCGCCGCCGATCGCCTCCGTGAGGACACGGCGGTGCCCCGCCCAAGCCGAGCAGACCTCCACCGTATGCTCCACTGTGTCCTCCGGGCGATCCACACAGTGGTGACACCCGGGCGTTTCCTCCCGCCTTACGCGGAACAGGAACCTCCCGAAACAACCGTGTCCGGTGAGGACCTGCGTCAGGCGGAAGGTGAGGACGCCATGGCGCCTCTCAAGCCACTCCTCAAAGAGGGGACTTATTGCCGCAATTGTGGCGTGCCCATGCGAGTAGGCCTAAGGCTGCAAATACAAAACCAGCTGCAACGAGCGGTAGCCAAACGGGGCCGTGGTGACGGAACAATTTTGTTCCATTTCCGGCTCCCCGCTCGGCCACCGCTCCGCGCCACGCCAGTGCGATTTCACTGGCGAGGAGCGGTGGCCGAGCGGTGCCCGCAGCTTAAGTGTCAAATTTGTGAAAAATTTTGTAAATCATCATCATCCTCTTGCCCGTTTTCCAATATGTGTTGGGTCGGTGCAACACTTCTGTAATTTCGGAATTCACTCTCTTCCAAGCTATATCCTTGTCATCGCATAGACAATCCCACCATAAGAAAAAGTAATAGTTATTGAATTAAAATCGAGTACGCTTATAGTGGCGGTTAATTTCATTTAATTTTACTTATACTTCATTTTAATAATTTTACTTAATTTTTAGGACTCTTCTCATCTTTGCTTGATATTGTCTAGTTTTCCTTTTAAAATAAATATTATACCTTTGTAAAAAAAACTTTTTTATGTCCGCTTATTAAATGGGGTGCCTTTTTTGTAGTCGCACCGACACGGCGACTGCACGAGCTCAGAAAGATGGATGCTTTGTATGAATTCCAAGAATATGTTTTGCACTTGCTGGCGACGCCTTTTGCTTCAATATTTTCGGTACCGTAGCCGGGCCAGTTTCGTAGCTGAGTCGCTAATGGAAAACGTCCAATATCATACTTCATACATACTATATTATATACAGTACTACTACTATACTGTAATATAATATAATATACAGGATGTCAGGGACATCGACGCTAATCTGTTACCAAGGATTCAGTACACGATTCAGAACTACCCTGCGTTGAAATCTTTCGTCGGTTATTTTTTTTTAAAAACTGCTGTTCCATACATTTTGACCTCGTGGGTATTGCACTTTTCTATGAAACAGCAGATTTTTTTTTGTCGATGTCCCCACCCTTTTTTAGGGTTCCGTAGTAAACATGGAACCCTTATAGTTTCGCCATGTCCGTCTGTCTGTCTGTCTGTCCGTCTGTTTGTCCGCGGCTTAGCTCAGAGACGGTTAGTACTAGAAAGCTGTTATTTGGCATATGCATATTTATAGTGAGTTCTTGGTATTTGCTCCTAGATGCAGGAGATTGGATAAGGTTCCACAGGTCATGCTAGGTGAGACTGTACTTCGAAGAGTCTATGAATTCAAATACCTGGGACATATAGTCACAGACTCTTTGAAAGACGAATGTGACATGGAAAGGGAACGCAGAGCGTTGACGGTCAGGGCTAACATGCTAGCCCGCAGGTTTGCACGCTGCACAAAAGAGGTTAAGATTTTGTTAGTTAAATCCTTTTGTCAGACGTTTTACTCCAGCAGCCTGTGGACAGCATATACGCAAAGGGCTGTCAATGCTTTGCGGGTCCAATATAATAACGCATTCAGGATGCTGCTGAGGCTCCCGCCGTTTTGCAGCGCGTCCACCATATTCATGGAGGCACGCACTGATGGTTTCGCGGCAATCTTACGCAAGAAAGCGGCGTCCTTGCTGGACAGGGTGCGTGTGAGTAGCAACAGCATCCTGAGTGTGATAGCGGACAGGTATGACTGTCCGTTCTTTAAACATTGTATGCGTTTATGTGTGAACTAAAATAGTTTTAAGCACTATATTTTACTAACAAAATGGATCATGTTGTCTGAAATATAAATAAAATAAATAAATAAATAAAAATATTTTTTGTAAACCTCAATTTTTTTTTTTGTATGTTTTATAAAAACAGTTTTCGACGGCCTGTTTAAATGAATTAGACTAATTTATAATCGTATCTAATTTAATCTATTTAATCTATTTATAGCAGATATTAATAAATGTTTTATTAACTCGTACATTCTATTATACGCTGATGACATGAAAATACTTAAAACAGTACGTTGTTTATCTGACACATCACTATTCCAAGAAGATCTCAATAGGTTTGTAGATTACTGTAGACTAAACAAACTTCAGATAAATATATCCAAATGCTTTCATATGACCTATACACGGCAAAAGAAGACAATTGGTTCAGGGTACGCATTGGATAACCAAACAATCACTAAGGTGAACAGTATTAGGGATTTGGGCGTTATCCAGGACAGTAAACTCGTATTCGAAATGCATATTGATGAAATAGTAAAGAAAGCGTCTAAGTCCCTAGGCTTCATAATCAGATCATCTACTTGCTTCAGCTCACTAAAACCACTCAAAGTATTATACTGTTCATACGTACGCAGCCATCTTGAATATGCATCTCAAGTGTGGAACCCAAAATATGACACGTATAAGTCAAGAATAGAAAGCATTCAGAAAAAGTTTCTAAGATATTTAGATTTTAAGACAAAGCAATACTCAACGGATTACACGCATCGTTGCAAAAGATACCATTTTCTACCACTGGAAAACAGACGCCTTGTTAATGATATTACTTTTCTGTTAAATATTGCCAATAGTTCCATCGATTGTTCCCAACTTCTCTCCAAAATATCACTCCGAACCCATCACGTAGGCTTCAGGCAGCGACCACTTCTTCACATTCCATTCGCATCAACAAACTACCGACGGAATTCCTTCTTCTTACGTAGCGCAACAAGCTTTAATAATCTGCCCTCTCACTTAGATGTTGATCTATTTAGAACCAGCACTAGCACATGAAGGTGTACTCTGAATGATGAATACTTTGTCCCCAACGAGTAGCATTGTTCATAATTAAATATCATGTAACAAATGTGTACATTTTCTTTTTTTTCTGTTTTTAGCACAATAAATAAAGACGATACGATTGTAAGATACTAACCAAATTATTATGATTCAAAATTTCAATGTCCTTTTATGTTTTGTTAAAAAAGAGAATTTATTTATTTTGTTTTGTTAAGTTATGTTATATTTGAGAAGATTTTATTTTTAATTTAAATTTTTGAATGTTTCTTTTCTTACTTTTTTTTTTAATTTAATTTTTTAATTTTAGGTACATTGTTTTTAATTTGTGGAAGCCTATAAATGGCAATTGTAAGCGCTATTGTACAAACTAAATAGATATTAGACTGTAAGCTTTCCTAATAATAAATAAATAAATAAATATATAATTCTAGATATAGTTAATAAGTTAAATATTTAGGTTTTTATATATATTTAGGTTAGCGGGCGCTTACATTTGCAACAAATCTCGAATCGCAATCGCGATACGACTCACATTACTGTACCCACTATCAAATTGCTATCTTACAGTATTAGTTGTTTATCAAGAGAAATCTTGATAAACATCTAATACTGTAAGAAACCTAGTGGAAGCATGGTCTTAGATAAAAATAAATATGAGACCTGAACTATTAAACCATATTGTATGTCTAGTTACCTATAATAGACTGATAACGTGGAAATCGAGCCTAAATGTAATTTATGGATATCGTTTTACAAAATATTATGTAGTATTGTAATTTATTTTTAGGTCTGAGATTTTATTTTGAAAAATTAATGTTTTCAATAAAAAAGTATCGTTGCATTAACATCGTGTTTTATTTCGTCAATTTTGAATATTGGAACTTGCACGACCGTACCAATCTGAAATTAATACTACGAAAAAAATGACGCAACGATTTCACGCCACCATTTTAAGACATGTGTCTCGTTCAACGGGGTATGACCGAATGAATTTGAATTTTGAATTTCGAACATGAATATAACGCGAGGTTAATTGGTAATTGCGGGTTGCGCCTGCGCTGGCCACCTACGCACAGAGTTTGATTTATTTCGAGTGAACCGCCCAGGAATATAGAGTATTGTTTATCTATATGTTTTGTATTAATCATTATGTTCATACAGTACATTCGCTTAATTGAGGTGCGTTAAGAAAAATGGTGGACATTTTTCAAGGGAAGTTTCGTGTATATAAAATAACTGTAAAATACTGAATGTTACTTTGTGGTGAAAGTTTATATTATAAAGTTATTAATTGATAGGCGTTGATACTGATCTAAATATGAGGAATGAATATTATTTTGGGCTTCAGTGTTTATTTATTACTACTCATTCCTTGTTATATTCTCTTAGCAACATTTAACGATTGGATACTTGCTATGAACTTTTGGACTTGAATTTTTGTAGCGTCCACATTAAAAATTACTGCCTTGTATTAGTTATGGCATAAATAAATCCTGACGCAGTCCTATATTTCACCACTGAATAAAAAAACATACTGATAAAATTGTATTAAGAATTTTAGTCAATAATCTGTCGAAGGACCACAAGAAATGAAAAATCATCAGAATACCTTAGTTGGTTGAGCTTTACTTAGTGGTCCTACAAAGTTTTACTTTCAAGGATTTGCACCATAAGGACCACAATAATTCTCAGGAAGGATGAACCATTTTATATAGCATATCAAATAGTTATAAGCTTTCTCCCTCTTCATCTGCCAGTCTCTCGCTCATATCTCACAAAATAGTCTACCCGTCAGAATTTAGATTAATCATAACAATTAAAACTCTAACGTGAGAACGTTCACATTGATTCTAATCATAGCCTTATGGTTATTAATTAGATCAACGTTAATTATTGGTTCAGTTCCAGTTAGATTTGATATACAAGTTGTTGTGATACTGTCAGAGAAACCTATAATTAGTTATCGGTACCAGAAATATTGATATACTCTATGCCATCGACGTTTTACTCTATGGGAAATAGAAGGATCAGATCGATTTCATTAAAGATTTTGAATACTTGCAATGGACGAATTAAAAAGTAGATACAACTTTTTACGTATCCTACTTTCTATTACTCGGGGCTACAAGGCAGTAAATACAGTATATGGCGAGCACTAATGCTTGCAAGCCATAAATTTAGAAACTCTTTTCTTTAAACTGTACCGTTTATCATTTCATTCCGTACACCTGATTTTATCCTTGATGTTGTTTCAATTTTGATTCATGCATTGAAATAAAATGCGGTTATTTGAGCAGTGACGGCATTTTGAGGCGGTATCTCCATGAAAGTATTACAGTCGAGAACTGCAAGTGAAAAACACCCTCGAGAACATTGAGTTATATGTACTACGTACTAGAGGAGACGCCTCAACTCGATTGTTTGTAACACGCGTTAGAGCGCACGCACTCCAACTCGCTTAGTTTGTGACAAGCGCTTGCTGCAACGTGACACATTTGAGTGCTAAGTTTTGTTTCCTAAAATATGCCTTCGTGTGTGTTGAGATACTGTTCCAACAACTCGAGAAACATAAGTAAAAGTCAAGGAGTGACTTTTCACCAGTAAGTTCAACATATAATCTTTAAAACACGCTTAGTTTAATTATATTTTATTAATTTACCGAGGGCAGCCATATTTATGTGAATGTCAAAGAGTAAGAATATTTTTATACGCAGAGTTGACACTAGCGACGTATAATGTTAAATAATTACGGACAATAAAATATTATATAATCACGATAAGAAATTAATATTTTTTTATTATTATTTGGATTTAAAGGTTTCCCCGGCCGTGTCATGAAACAAGAGAATCGTGGATCAAATTCGTTCAGAAGAATCGTAGCGAAGACACGTGGTTACCGTCAGATTATTCACGCATATGTTCCGTGCATTTCAAAGAAAAAAATTGATAGTAGGTTATATATCTGGATATGTATCAAGACAATTAACAAAAAAGTTAAAATGTGAAGATTGCATTGACAGTTTGACTACAACAAATAAACTTCCACATCACACACTTATAACTATAAAAGACATGGGTGGTCTATGTTATTCTGCAGAAGACGTGTACATAATATGCTTGGCTACGGAAAAGATAATACGTAATTTAATACGGCAAAGCGGTGGAAGTCTTGCCTCGAAATATGATTTTAATTATATAACCGTTAACACCCTGAAGCATTTCATTGGGAAAGAAGTCTTTACAAATTTGAATCAACATTCACTGGATCAGCCATCAACATTCAATCACAGAATCCATTTAATTCGAGCCATAATAAATCAGTACACAAAAATAAGATTGCATCACGAAGCAAAAACTGATAAAACTGTGGATTATTATACCAAACGGCAGAAACTAACTAAACTTATATTATTTCAAGGAAATTAAAATATTTTTCAGTTTAAATGTATTTTTTATTTATTCCATGTGTAGGCAGAATAATAAAAAAAATGTCGCATCTACGCGCATTGATTATTTTCTATGAGAACATAACACCCCCCGCTTGCCCCGCGCATGCCCCGCTGTCATCAAGTTACGCGCAATCTTTTGTTTGAAATAGCTTCTCTAGTACGTAGTACATATAACTCAATGCTCGAGAAGAACAAGTTTTAATAAGTATATCTTCATTTGATAAATGATAGGTAATCAGTACAGTAGGAGGCAAAAATAACCTCCAGTCCACAAGAAACGAGATGACCCATTTACAGGACCAAATGATATATTGGCATTAGGTAGCTTTGTCGAGCACTACATATAGACAACACCATTGAGAATACAAATCACAATGAAAAACCACTATATCTTAACTTAATGTAGTCAATCAGTACCGACAGCAGGTGACTGCAAAGACCTCCAATTCGCAAGAAATGAGGTGATCCATTCAAGGACCAACCGACATATTTCACTCCTCACGATACAAATCCTCATTCCAGAGCGTTCTAAATATTCCCACAGTAAACCCAAGATAACAATAGTAATATCTCATCTTAAGATAAGCCACATGACAGAGTTGCCGCCGTTGACCGGAAGTCGTAAGTTTAGCGACACAATACACGGTATAAAATATTACCAACTACTTATTCGGTTAAGATAAATCGTCTCATATATTATTTAGCGTAATAATGGACGGAGATTATTTTTTTATATGGTTTTTGTAGATGCGACAGTTTGAAGATGCGTTTTACAATCGATTATTAATAGCTCTTGGCACAAATCTGGTAAACCAGATCACGAAGGACTTCAACTTAGTTTTATTTTGTATCCAATAACAACTTTAGCACTAAAACGATTCGTACTTTAGTACGAAGAGAATCATTACATTTATTGTATTCCACAATATCAACCTAATTTACAGTAGTAGTAGTTACGGTAGTTAGTTCTAGGTTTACAGAAATATTTAACGCCATGATTGACGAGACTAGGTTGACAAAAGATTAGGCTCATATTGCAACAGAGTAAAATGGAGAACTTGAAGGGAGGCCTTTGCCCTGCAGTGGGAGAGGATAGGCTTATAATAATAATAATAATAACCCGCAGGGCAGCATGTGGCGAGCTGTTGGGCAGTAGCGACCCAACGGACCCTAAATTGACCCGGGAGAAATCTTGTTCCTCATCTCTGGCTTGCCTTTGTTGGCCGGCTGGAATGAACACTGACGAGGAACAGAGCTCCCACCTCATTCTTGCCTTAATTGGCCGGCTTGAGTAGAGATTCGCAAGAGCAAACGTGCTCGGAGGAAGGAAGTATTCCAGTAAGTGCTCGTAGGGATCTTGACCATCTTCCGGGCTCTGGGATTGTTCTGAAAGCTGTGGAATACCTCTCCACTCCTCAAGCACCTCAGGACATGTTGCCCCCTTGTCGCTACGTCACTATGTGCTAGCGACAGTTTCGGGGGCCCATTATTGAGTGTGCAAGTGTCACCCCCTGCCATTTTTCCGTGTACATATAAAACATTGATCAGGCAGGGGCCATAGTCCTTCCATAGTTCCAGGTCACAAGTCAACTTTAGCCACCCAAACCCATAGCCCAATTTATTTTGTTTCCATGTTCTGCAATAGTCCTGCACCAACCTGGGGTTGTCCTTAGGTGCACTTGCGTAGTGCATACAGGGATAATCCTCGGTTGGTGCCTCAATACATAAAAATGTCTAAGGGGCCTCTGCGAGTTGGCTTCGGCCCCTCGTACGCCTTCCAAAGGTCCGGGACTCCAGGGTCCCGAGAAATGTCAATGACCAAAAAATAATAATAATAATGATTGGACAAGCCAACACTAGTTCAACTTTAATATCGACAGCAAACTGTTAATTACTAAAAAACATTAATCGTCAGCTATGCTCATAATATTCTATACAAAATCCTCTTATACTCCACGAAAACATTCACAAATAGGCACAAACCTTTCTCAAAACGTCTTCACCTACTCTTTGCCCCTCCCTGGGAGTTCAGGACAAAGAGATAGTGCATCTAAGCGCGCAGTAATCTGTGATTAATGTAGCGCCCTACCGGCTACCAGTGTTGCTTATGACTTTATTATACGCTGCCACTATTGCCACTACCGCCAGCTACCGTGACTTGCTAATTGGATTATATAGTTTACTGCTTTAGACTTAGAAGTTGAAGGAGCACTTTTTTGTGCTGTTGATCAGAAATTGTGCTAGTGTGGTTAAGATCACACTTTTGCCAATTAGGACCAATGCTTATGGAAGGACCAATTGATTTGTTCGAGGAATTGCTTTGAATTTTAATAGCCTGTATACAAAAAATGCGACTGTAAACAGTTATTTATTTTAATATACATAAAAGGCAAGAAGATATGGCATAAAAGGCATTATAATTTGGAACGAGATGTTTCTTCTGGGATCTTAGCAAAACTTAATTATCTTGAAGAACATGAAGATAAATCGTAGCTCAACAACTTATTACGTGTTTGGTTTGAGTGAGTTACGTCGAAAAGGCCATCTGTAAGTGCTGATGGAAGGCGACTAAGGCATGACCAGCGCAGTCAGTAGGTAGGTACAGTCAGCCCCGTTACCAACATTGACCAAGATATGAGAGAGTTGAACGATGAAGATGAAGTATTTAAGGCTTTGCAATCCATTATGCTTGTAAAACAAATATTATGTGTTCAGTTTCTTTTCAAAAAGCGTGGGTATTAAAACAACATCCCAGAATTCCCGGTAGTAACCTCAATGGTATTACTTCACCAATAATTTGTGGGCGTTTCCGAAAATTCAATTATGAACCTTTTGGTACGGTCGTAAATACAATTTGCGAGGTTATCAATATTATTTATTATTGTCGTGTGGCGTATGCGAGGAGTGCCCGTTTGTATGATATGTGGAGTGAGGTGATGTATAATGTCTTGCTTAAGAGATGAGTTATGGGACGAAAAATTGGTTGTTAAACTGTTTATTTCAATAATAGGTATATGGACAAAAAAATAAACTGTCGTCATGTAGATTATCAAAAAATATTGGACTCCTATTTTTTCTTTTTCTTACGAAATCTATAGATAACGGCAATACATTGAGTAGGCAATGCGTTAAAATGTGGCATGACGTCACTGGCTGGTAGATTTTATACTGACTTGTGACGTAGCGAGCCTCCACTGGAACTTTAATGCGTTTTATCTAAACCATTTTTTATTAATTTGATAAAGCAAGAAATACGTTTCTAATATTTTTTTATTATCTGACTGACGGACTAAATAGTTTTCTTTTATTTTTTATCCAGTCAACATCCCTACTCCTAGAGTTTTCCAAACAGTATGACTTCAGTCAAAGAGTTTATCACCCTGTTCGTTCCTCTCATTTAACAAAAATTAAAACATTAACCTAATTGCGTAACACAGTTTCAACTACAATCCGCAAGATTTTAGAGGTAATTGGTTATCCATTCCTACATATCTTTCATAAATTCGTCTACTCAACGTAAATAACGCAATGAATGTTGTTGATCTGTCAAAATAAAAGGAATTGTCATTGTGTGTTGCGTAATTACCCCGCAGGTGACGACAGAGTGTTTATTGTAATGAATAAAAAAATAAAAAATAAGCTTATTCATGTAAAAAGGTAAAATACAAAATACAAATTTGTTTAAATCTACGAAAAATTCTATTATGTTATGTGCCTGAACTAGGTCATTCTGTATTTCATTTAACTAATATATGTTGGATTCTGTACATAGGATCGATATAGTGTCAAATAGACCTACCTACTGTGGGCGCAGAATTTGGCATACGCGTAAACTAGAAAAATAACATAACATCACGCTGGTAATTCTCCGAAGGGTAAGGCAGAGATGTACCTATAGTAGGTAAACCCACATTTCGCCAGATATGTTTAAGTCCCTTGTAATAGGGGGCGAGCTTATTGCCATCAATCGGGCACAAAACAAGAGAAATAACTCCTTATTATTATAACGTCCACACTGTTAATTGTTATAGAGTAAATTATAGGAACATTACTAAACACTACAGAAGTAGTGCTCTGAATTTAAAAGGGAAATACTGAGCAGTTCCTAGGTCCAGTATGTGTCACGATCACGTCTAAAAGACACAAGACACACTGTCCCTCCATGGGTCATATCAACACCATACCCCTAGAGTGCACACAACGTCAATCAAGGGCGTTTGTCTCGTTTTTGAGAGCATACCCATCATAAAAGATCCGAGATATATATATACATTCCGACATAGACAGATTAACAAGAGTGAAAATGCATCATGGTAAAAAGAATGAAAAGAATGAAAGGAAGAAAAAAGAAAGAAAGAAAGAAAAAAAAGAAAAGAAAGAAAGAAAAGGAAATAAAATAAGAAAGAAAAGTAAGAAAAAATAATATTTTATTTGGGACGCGCACAGGAAATACAAACAATATGATGCAATTCATGCAACTTACATCCTTGAGTAAGTTAAAAAAATAAATTTAAATAAAGCTTCAAATGATCTTCAATAAAAATTATTCAAGTAGAATTATCATTATATACTAACTCCAGTTAATACTCGTATCTACCACACTGAAACACAAATTATTTCAAGGAACCGTTTCAACCAGATCAAGCGTTTATAATTTTATGGCTGGTATAATTTTTTTACCGTTTAAGAGGTCTTTAGGTGATTGGTGGTGGAATTTTCTGTCCTTTTCGGGAGTAAGTATGATTAATGGGAACTTTAGCCTATATAAAAAAAAAAAAAATTTAGTTTTTGGGTAACCATTTTGTGGAAATACATTCCTACTGATGTGAAGTTTTTTTTTAACTAATGGTTCAGCAGTTACCTAGGTCTAGAGTCCGAACCCAAGGCACCTCTGACTTTTCGGATTCATGTGCGTATTGTATAGTTATCACTTGCTCCAAAAATGGTGAAGGAAAACATCATGAGGAAACCGGTATGCGTGAGAGATATTTCTAGAAGGTATGTGAAGCCAAGTCAGAGGCCCAAGGGCGGCTTTAAAACTCTGACACCAGGTTAATCACTAACAACACGAAAGTGGAAGAGAGAAAGAAGAAAAGAAGAAGAATTGGCAAAAAACCGGACAAGTGCGTGTTTGACCACGCACAATGAAGGGTTCCGTAGTTGGGATGAATAATAATTTATCCCAAGAACAAACTTAACATTGTATGTAGTTGAAAAACATGTTCTCGCATACATTCTAACTGCAAAAGTAAGTTTGTACGCACAATATAGAGAGATTTACCATGTTATTTTAAGACCATAGACTACAGCTTATAGGTTTTCCTGTAATAAAGAACCATTGTCTGTATTTTTTCAAAATTGTAGGCTCAGTTGTTTCGGAGATAAGGGGTGAAATTTTCAATTTGCATCTATTTTCTCAAATCTCTTTAAAAGTATTTATTTTAAAATTATATATTTGATATTCGCTCTAAAGCCCTGTCATTTGATATATCACACGGTACACATTGCATTTTTGTTTTTTAATTTTCTTATTTGCCCTCCAAAAGTGACCCCACATAATCAAAATTCATTTATTTACGTCACTCGTCCGTATTTGAGTCACAGAAATACACATGTGTACTAAATTTCAACTTAATCGGTCCATTAGATTCGGAACAAATTGGCTATGACAGAGGGACACACAGACAGACAGACAGACAGACACACGAGTGATCCTATAAGGGTTCCGCTTTTCCTTTTGATGTACGGAACCCTAAAAAGCCTAAAAGTTTCCTTACCTGAAAGCTTTTTGTCGGTGTACCTATTACCATTACATTTTTTTTATTCGCTATATTAATATGTAAAAAAAATATTAAAAAATTAAAAATAAAAGAAATTATTTTCACTGTTGAGATTTTTAAAAGGAGTCAAAAGTTATGGATGGACCATAACTTTTGACTCCCTTTAAAAAAAAATCATCATTTGTTTCAGCTTCATCATTTGAACCTTTACCACAGTCTGTAATACACATCTATACTATACATATAATAAATTAAAGTCGCTTTTCGTTTTTGTCTGTATGTCCGCGTTTATCTTCTAAACCGCGCAACAGATTTTGATGAGTTTTTCACCATCGTTTAGAGAATTTACTCCGGAAGGTTTATGTGTATAATACATTAATATTAAATTTACGTAAAACCAAGAAATCTCGATGTTTTTTCAAGTCGTAAAAACGTGCGAAGCAGGAGCGGGTCGCTAGTCCTTAAATAAATAAAAAACCGAGAAACAACTCGGAACTCGGCGAGTTAAGACGTACGACTGCCGTTTCCTAGCAATCTGCCTTTTGACACGATTTAACTCCTTCCGCGAAAGTACCGATAAAGATGTATGTAAGCGTGGACTGTGGACTATGATGGAGGAAGGGGAATGTGTGTTTGTGGTGAATACTGGCAATCAGCTGCATCCAATCAGACTGCAAGCCGTCCCCAATATAATCGGAATCAATGTGGCCTTGAAGTTCACGATACAGAATTTTTCAAGTTAGTGCTGTTTTTTTGTATTTTATTTGATTATCAATAATCTGGTTTGAAATGTCTTAGTGATGCTAAAAAGCCAGCGTTTCCATTTTTACGACGATGTCTATTGGTCATAATAGGGACAAAATTCCGAGGTTGCCGTCACAATAAAATATCGCACGTGTGTGGTACGTTGCTCTAACAACGTTTTTGTAAAACAGCTGTTTTCAAAGCCTGTTTTCAAAGATTGTGAATTTTAGCTTGGTTTGTGGCTGGTAAAGGTTCCCTGGAAGAATAGGAAGCGTCCAAGTATGCTTATCTCTGGAACTATGGACCTCAACAATGCTATTAAACCATCCAACAGTTATGCAATAAGAGCATCCCGCAAATTCAAGTATATTTTTGCAGAAGTCTCCAGTTTCAGTGGCTACCATAATATTGATTTGTTATCACCCTTGGTACAATTATTACAAATTAGCACGGGTGATATTGTTGCACTCGTAAATAAGGCTTGAAATATTATAATTCGTATCTATAGGGGGCGATGTAATCGTTCCGTGATATACGACATGTGAGAGTTTGGGTTCGGTTCCAGTTTGAGAAATGAACTTACAATGGCTGCTTTTAATGTATTCTTTATTCTCTGTTTTTATCATCTTAGCTTTTCTGAACGTACGTTGAGACACTAGTACCATATTCTAAATTAACTGCCATTATTTAAAATGCAGATGTGAGTGGAAACGCCGGGAGGACGGCCTGGAAGAATATAATAGTGATGTTATTGGCGATGCTCTTCAGAGAGTCAGGTGCATAGTACTCGCAACTGGCAACGTAAACGAAGCAAGAGTGTGTTAGCATCGTAGCAGATGGGATTCTGTAGTTTATATCTACCTTTATGGAAAAAAAGGCGCACGTTTATGTATGGTTGTAAGTATTTAACTTTAATTTTAATTTTAATTTAATTTTAATTTTAATTTGACCTAAGTCTATCCGTGAATTCTCTGGGAGGCGCGAAACAAAGGGCCGGTTGATGTGACGAAAGCATCCTTATCGGGGGAGGTTTATGTCGAGTAATTGACGTCTGAATAATTATTATTTAAAACAAAAATATTATTTGGATAGCAAGGTAGCTGAACCAAGCTTCCGCTTTGCAATAGGGATGATGCCTGGGTAAAAAAAATGAAATTCTAATTAGTCCATCAGTCAGATAATAAAAAAAATATAAGACACGTATGTTTTGCTTTATCATATTATTAAAAAATTAGTTAGATAAAACACATTTTAAGTTGGGGAGTGGGGGTTGCTACGTCACTAGTAAGTATAAAATCTGCATACTCGTGACGTGACGGCACAGTTTACCTCAATTACATAAAAAAAGAAAAAAATACGTGTCAAATATTTGTTTATAATCTCAAAGACGGACTAAAAAAAAATGTTTGTCACCGTCTTAAATCTTAATCGAGTAAGTCATGAGATTTTTTTATTTTATTTATAAAAAATACTACTTTTGCCAGGAATGGAATCCGCAAACTGATGTTTTCGAAGGAGGTCTTTCAACTGAGCCAGCTCAAAAATGATACAAAAAAACATCTCTACGGGTCCATTTACACTATAACAATACTTATCAGACCACTTTGTCGGCAATACTACTCGTTACATTTGTGAAGGCGTCAATTTGTACATGATAAATGTCGGTAACAAGAATAATAAATAACAATAACTTTAACTTTTTAACGCTCGAATAAGTGGTCGCACCTTACTGTACTGTTATGTAGGTGTCTTTAAAATGATTTATATTGAAATGAGAATGTAGGAATATCAGGTCACTGGTATACACTGGAGCTGGGTCCTTCCCATACGTGCAGAGTTCTGGGCTCTATATTATAGTCTTACAGCATAATAGCCCCTAGCTTTCCTACCTAGTAGCTAGGCATGAATCGTTGATAAATAAATAGATATTGATCAGACGTTTCAGTGACAGATTTTTGAATAGTTACTGTAGGTACGAGTTACTTAGGTTTGTTTTGAACGTCGTTAACAGTGACCTTTTAATGCTATTAGGAATTCAGGACCAATCCATTCCGCTTGATAAGAATTTTACTGCTGTCTATAGTAGACTTTCGTGTCGACTGTTTCTACACGACGATGCCAAAGCGGTGCTCATCTCTGGGGCGCAGGCTCCGGACCACCTCCAACACCATTCTGAGCGTATTTGCGAACAGGTTGGATTGTCAGTACATTAATCATTGTTATATGATTAATGTAATGACAAACAAACAAATGACTCAGAGGCAGGCGTGCTATTAATCATTTTAATTTATTTTATAATTATAATTTTATTTATATTATTTATTTAACAAATTATTTTTATATATCTTTATAGTGACTGGAATTTTAATTTTGTTTCAAATGTGCAACATAATAATATGATCAAATGGATTGAAATAAATGATTTTTGAATTAGTGATTTGCTCGGTATTAATTGTATTATATCTGAATACGTATAACTACATTTTAACCCTTCTCTGAGATTTAGTGTCACCGAGATCACGAAATAAAATCAATGAAAGTAAATCACAATTAACATGAAATTAATTGTCATCATCGACACCTATACATTAAATACAAGCTACACTATATAATAATTATAGTGTCAAAAATACACATGAAACGTCATTTCTGATTGTCTCGATTTCCGATCACGGATATAAAGAATCTCAAGAAATTAAACTGCGACCCTCAGGTTCATATCACGCATATTTTGGGACCTTATTTAAAAGTACAAAAGAAGAATTAAAATATTATTTATTGGATACGTAATGTCACTAGACTGTATAAATCATTACAAAGGTCGGGCGGTATCGAGAGGACTTGAATAAAAACCATTTTTGTTTTAATTCTTAAGGTGAGTGTAGACGATCGATAAACGCATCTTTCGTTTCGTTGAGGTTTTTGTTGCTTATCATATTTCGTGTGGAATAAGTTAAAGCATGTTTATAACACATCCCGAGTGACTGCCATCTATGAAATCAATGAAATTGTAAAGACCGAATAAGTAGCAATTTAATCTGTCTTGTAACTAACGTGTTCAATAATAAATCAAACTTATTACCTTATTACCTGACTGCCGCGAAGTCAAAAAAGGTGGGTTATGTGTTTGACCTGTATGTATGTGTGTGTATATGTCTCTATGTTCCCTCGTGACAACTAAACGGCTGAACCGATTTTGATGAATGATAATATGTCATTAGATTCATCGCGGACAAACAAAAGTTACACCATATTTCATGTTATTGGTTTGTCCCCCGCCTGCGATACCAAAATTATATTGATTATAATGCTTGTTTTCTCTTTTCATTTATGGGTTTTTGCAGTAGGATTTTTCCGTTATTTTTAATTACTTTTTTTTCTTTGGTTTTGCTACCATAAAATTTAATTAAAAACTATGTCAATGAATGGAATGTCATCAAAATCTTATATAAAACTTTTCTCATGCCTTTATCTAATGAGGCACGTAATTAGCACCTGATAAACTCTAACAAAAAAGGACATAATCCTCTGCCTTCACAAATGACCTCACGTGTGCTACCAACCTAAGATTAAAAAGTACAATTGTACCTCCAATATATTGTTGTTTCCACAATTTAAACAAGACACGTTATTATCTCGTATGAGGTTCGACTTAACTGAATTTATTTGTCCATTCAGTTATAAAGTTGAACGCTCTCTTCGTTTTTCTTTATTCTAAAATATTGGGTCGAGTTTCGTAAGTGTAGCGTCAAAGATTCGTTGTGCAGGATAAGAACGTTACCAAAAGAAAGAATAGTCATAGTCAGTTCAAAAATAAAGTAGGTACCATTATAAAATTTAGATCTGTAGCATGTCATCAGTAATGCAAGTGGTCAAATATGCATTTCGTTATTTCACAGGATAGACTCGCAATCTTTCTCTAAGATAAAGTAAAGTAGATAACTAATTTATGCATCCATGATTTAAACAAAATTACGAATAAATGCATTTTTTAACAAATCTGTCTTTCAATTAAATTAACTTTCTTAGTTTAAAGGCATTTATCCACCGCAGTCGTCACCGGGACGTCACCGAGAAACGAGATTATTCAAACCGAAAGTGACGTCCGGGTGACGGCGATTTTTTGTCCACCACAACCGAACTTGGCGGTTTAGTATGTTACGCTTATGATAGGCAAATCAAAAACCGAGACCGAACGGCGACGACAAGGCAATATGTGGACAAGATCAAACGTGTTTTGTATTGCCGGCACATCGGACCGAATTCTAACGGTCGCGCACAAACTACTCGCATCTTCGGCGGCTGGGATGACAGCGGTAGTTCAGCGGCCAGGATGACGGCGGGCGCTCGGGTGACGGACGTTAGGTGAATCGCGGCCATAGCAAATGTGTGTATCGTTACTTCGGCGCCGTCATCTCGTTCTCGTTGACGTCTTGGTGACGGCTGCGGTGGACAAATTATTATTTTATGCAAGAAACTTCATACTCCAGGCATAGGTACCTTACTTACAAACAAATGAGTCGAGGTATACGCGTTGATGGCTTGGGTTTTCGATACTCTAGGACCTTAACATTTAAAAACCAAAGATACTCTTCCTCAAACAGAAAACCTTAAGGCCAACAACTTTCCACATGTACACAAAAATTGTTCGCAGATTGCTACACAATTTCCGTCCATATCCACCCACGCTTAATCCTTTAAGGGTAGGGTTGATCTCGTTCCGTCCTTAACATAATGCAGCTGATCACGATCATATTTACGATGTTCGATGCTTACGCGCACTTAAAACCGCCGCAACTTATCTGTTTCGACGCTACAAATAATTGGGAGGCGAAAAAATGTTGCGGGAAAATTATTATGCGTGTTTCTTTTGTTTTTGAGTGTACTTTTTTTTAGGGTTTTCAGTGTTTTTGATAATGAATTGACATAGTTCATTTTTTTTATTTCAATATGTTTTATTTGTGACAGAACTGGCAGACGAAATCCGCGTCCTTTTATAGGGTTTAGGCGCAAAATGCCCAATTCTCAAAATGGCAACTGAGTCTTAAATGGACTAATTCTCATAATGGCTAATTCTCATAATGGCTAATTCTATAAATGGCTAATTCTCAAAATGCCTAATTCTATAAATACCTTATTCGCAAAATGGCCAACTATTGGGGAAAATATGGCTAAAAACTACCCATGAAATAAAGGAGCATGTTAGACGCTTATATCGAAACAACTATGGGATGATAACGTTATTTATCAAATGTTTGTAGATTTATGACCCGGAACCACGACACTTTTTTAGAGTCCCACACTCTAAAAAAGTGACGAGCTTTCGCGTTTTACTATACCTAAATAATTTATTATAAACAAGAAGTACAAAAATAATACCTTCCCAATTTATAATTACAAACTTTTGTAAATTGTATTTAATATAACTGCCTGTTGCTACTGCAGCGAGTCTTAGATAGTTAAAAACAATCCTGTTAGACTACAACTCCATATTTAACCTCATAAAATCCACAACTACCTGCCATTTTATAGCCCAAAAATATTAGCCTCAAACGTCAAAAGGATGCCTTAATTTAGTTCCACAGCCCATAAATTTAGCCAAACCTTGCACAATGCTATTGACCAAAGTATTGGCACTTTCATATACATCATGTTACAGCTTTAATAAATCATTTGGAACGAGGTCCAAAAATTGAGACATCGATATTTTATGGCCGACAGAATGGGACTTACTGGTTGGTTTATATCTACTAATAATAAGGGCATCTGTGTTCTTTTATTTTTATTTTTTAACAATATAATTTTGGATTTTTTATTTCTTATCTGGGTTGGCCTGTTGGGACATAATTTTTGGGTGACGGGTTTTGAAGAATTTTAATCAGTAGGTACCAGTTTGTCTTTTGGAATCGACAGAAGTTTGATACTTATTATAATACCTACATTCCGGCAATACTGATATTTTATTTGTCATAGGTATCTACGGACAATTTAAACTCCTTTATGCAATATGACAATGAAATGGACGAAAGTGCTGATACTGAAAAACAGAAACACAACAAAAAAAATGTGTCAAACAAGAGTTTTATTTATGAATGAAGTATTGTCAAGGTACATCCACAGACAAATATTAGTATTAATAATAAGACCATGATTTATGAGTTAAACCTGTATTTTAAGAAGTGATAACTACAAGTCAAATGGACCAATAATAAAATTGTACCAAAACAGTGATTATTAAGGACGGGCGCTTGTAAATCAATCCCTTATAATCCGATTTGGTGCGGCTGGTTGTTGGTGTAAACTAAAGACTACACTGAGACACTGCTACAGTTTCTATCGGTGTCATCTTTATTTATTTTATTCCATTACAAAAACTACTTAACCCATAAGATCACGACGATTTGGTTCCGAAAACCAAGACATAACCAAATTCATATGGGAGTGTGGGCGTGAGTATAATAATCTATGTTTGTATGTATTTATATCTTTTGGTATACCCAAATCGAAGGTATATTAATGAAAAAAAAACCTCTGATGAAAAACAAATAGAAAACATTTAGTCATCGAAATTAATAGTGCAATATTTACAGAATGATTTTACTAAATATCTGTATAATTCTGAGCTCCTTCCGTAATTCATGTTCTGTTCACTCTGGGTTTTTTTTGGGCATTCTCCTTTATACTTCCCAATTCTAATTCCCGAAGGATAATAGATAAGAGGTCGGAGCCTACTTAATGGTACACCCAGCTCATCAGTGGCTAAGAATATTTGTACCTACTTGATATTGATATCAAAGTTAACTTTATACTTCGATTGTGTATGCCAGGCCTTAGTTATGAGATTAGTGATGTGAATAAATTAATCGATTTATTTTAGAGCCCGATTAGGAGTGCGTGTAATTTGTAACGATTTGTTGATGTTTATTTTAATTTTGACTTAGCTCTATTCGACGGTCCATTTTCAGTATAACTGTTGATAAATGGCTGAGATTTGGTAACTAATCTTATTAATATAGAATGAAAAAAAAAACATAAAATAAACATCTTATTTTGATTGTTTAAAAAATGTGCTATGCCCTAAACTAAAAATAAGTTAAAGAAAACTGGCCAAGAGCGTGTCGGACTACGCACAATAAAGGGTTCCGTAGTTGGGATGAATTTATCCCAAGAACAAACTTAACATTGTGGTTGAAAAACATGTTGTCCCATACATTCCAACTGCAAATGTAAGTTTGTTCAAACAATATTGAGAGATTTACCTTGTTATTTTAAGACCATAGAGTTCATATAGGTTTTTCTGTAATTTATGAGTAAAGAACCATCATCTGTATTTTTTTCATAATTTTGGGCTCAGTACTTTCGACGATAAGGGGTGTCCAATTTTCATAAATTTTCTTAAATATCTTTAAAAGTATTAATATTAAAAATATGAAAGAAAATATTTGAAATCCTCGCAATAAGCCCATTCATTTGATAATTATGTCACAGGGTACAGTCTGCAAAACTTTTTTTTTAAATTTGCCCACCAAAAGTATTCAAAATTCATTTATTTACGTTACACGTCCGTGTTTGGGTCACAGAAGTACATATGTGTAATGATGCGAATCGGATCAAATTGGCTGCCAGACACCTGTCACACGAGTGTTCCTTTATGGGTTCCGTTTTTTCTTTGTAGGGTACGGAACCCTACAAACTAAAAAAAAAACACGCTTTAGTAACAAGCCGAACAAGTACTTCATTTTTTTTTATATTATGAGTTTTTCTATAGCGATATAAAGTCCACTGGTACATTAATAAAAAATCTAATAAGTTTAAAATAAGAATTAAGTAATTAACAAAATAATTAAATTTATTGTAAAAAGCGTGGTGTGGAACATCAAGAGCTGGAATGGTACGTTATAAAGCCTACACGAATGGTGATCCATCAATTGGTGAGCCCATTAACTGACCCACCTGACTGACTCAACTGACCGACGAAACTCTTGTCCAAGCCCACACGAGTGAACAAGTCAAAATACCTGATAATTTACTCATATTTCTCATAAACAGTCTGTTACAATATTATTGCCATTAACATCGGAAATTGGTCGTAACACGGCTTTTTGTAATTAACGATATAATGCAGGATACTGCCCAACATCCTGATACACACTAATTAATAATCTTATCGCATCTTAAGTAATCTATTTAACAGGAAATTAAAGGCTAAGTTTAGTCCTAGTTGAGAAAGATTTAATTTAGTGTTAAATGTTTTTGCTGTTGGTACAGTAGAGTAATTACAAGATCACCCTATATCTGTCCTACTAATATTATTTATTTTAAAATTGTGATACTTAAAGACAACTTGAGACAACCATTAGTCTTTTCAGATAAGTTCAGTGTTGGTTAGCCTATAATGTTCCCACTGCCTCCTCTCTTTTTGAGAGAGCAGTCCGTAAGCCGCTGAAACCCAGGTAGAATCGGGAAAATTATAAATTGAATGACTTTGATACAAACATTTATTCAGTAGATATGTAGATATCTACCACTTAAATGTTCTCTACGTTTTCCTAATAGTACCACTATAGATATTTTAGTTATGAACCTGTTCTATAATATTGTAGGAGAGAATGCTGGTTTCTAATGTTTTATTTTGTCTATCTTTCCGTGCAGCTAAATCCTTCGGTTTTAGAGAGCTATGGATATCAACAATACTTAAACAGACTATCAAAATATATACAACACTAAGTGCAGTTTACACGCCCAGTGATCGCATTTTGCAGGCTTTATATAAGTGGATTATAACAAGAGACACTACAAAAATTGTTACAGAAGTCCATAATAGTAGTTTATGAAACTGTTGCATAATGACGGGTATTTTAATAGTATCACACGAGTGTTTTAATACCTAGTTATGTGCAGTTTCATACACTAATTTATCTACCCTCATACATTGGGATTGAATCTACTAAATAAAAGATCAAAGTTAAAGATCAAGAATAAAAAATCCCACGAAATTCAGTACAACAAAATGTATAAATGGTGCCTGCACCCAGCACATCACCGCGCATGCGCTAGAGCGGTGCTGCTGTCCCCGCTAACGTTCCATTACAAAAGTTGATGGAAACTCCTTTGTGATATTAACCTCTTGGATTTACCTTGTATCGTAATCGAAAAAAAATTGTTTATAAGCATTATTTTGTTAGAGAAAAACTGTTATAATACGATTCTATTTTCAAATTTCGGTATTGTGTTCATAATTCATATACCTAATTCGAATATTACGATAAGAGAGTAGATAAAATTACATTCGTAGGATGTAACGTGGTTCGTTACGTTTATAGAAGAGCACCATACAGGGTTTTTTCGATACGTCACGGGGTGACGTGACCCGTGACGTTTCGAAAAAAACTGTTTTTATGTACAATGAGGGATTGGAGCTGTCTGGCATTGATTTTGTAGGTATTTTCAAAGTTTTGTACTTCATTACAGTACCTGTCGTTAAAATGTGACAATTATGTAACTTTCTGCCAAATACGTCGCATTGTAAGCTATATTAATAAATAGAGCCGTGGATTTGTACAGATTTATTTTTTTGATAAAGGAGGCTTTTACCTACCAGAGCTAAACTATCATGCCATAAAAAAAAATACAGCGCCATATGGGCACGTTGCGTGGATCGGATCTTCTGTGCCTTCCTACATTGTGATATTGTAGATATGGTGAAAACTTACTGCGTTTTTGTCATCTGCGTATGAATTTGTGGATTGTCATTCATTAGGTACTTTAGATGTGGCTTATTTGATTTTCTGTTTACCGGATTAGTAGATGTGAGTAATGTGCCAAATTACTTCTATACCCGTTTCTAAGTACCTAGTTCAAATGGCTAATAATCTATCCTGAAGATCTATAGTCCCATTAGAGAGTAAGATTTCCTTAGCTGTTCCTTACTGGAATTTATTTTTGGAACGAAGTTCCTTATCGCACATTTTACTCTTCACACTTGGTGAGTGAGAGCTAGACCAAAAGAACAAAAAAAGGTAACATTTTGACCGTCACGATAATTTTGTGAATTTCTAGCTCTCATACGCTATCTGTGCAGAAGCGAAAGGAACCTCGTCCTAACCGGGTGATCCAAGACACCTCTCAACTGTTTTTACCCGTCGAAACCAAAAAAGTAGGGGTTATGTATGTAAGGTATATATGTATGTGTGTCCGTCTCTATGTTCCCTAGTAACTACTAAACGGCTGAACCGATTTTGATGATATATTGTAAGTTTCGTCTTTATTGCGCGAGTGTCACTAGTTATATTAATATTAAAAGAAATCGAAACGTTAGATTTTTGGCGCCAAAATGTATGTTTGAGTGGGGGAATCGAAATGAAGGGTTTTGAAAGGTGATTACAAAAATATAAAAAAAATATGTTTAAATGTAATTTGAAATGAGAAATGATAAACGACTAAAAAATTTAAAATAAAAACAATAATTTAAAAAACATATTTTATGTCATTATGGTAATAACATTTTTTATTTACTTATCTAAAGAAATTTTTAAGAGCACAGGAATCTGCTGGATGTAAGAAGCACAGAACCGGTAGAAGTGGGCCCAAGTCCAGCAGTGGACGTCTTTCGACTTAAATGATGATGAAAGCAATTTTTATTATTAACAGCCATTGAGATAGAATAACTTTGACCGTAGTGTTGTAATCATATGTGAAGCCAATCTTTGTTAAGTATTTTCTAACCATCACAAAATTAATGAAATCTCAGCGCCTGTCACGAATTAGTCATCCACGCTTAAAGGCTCTAAATTCTATTATTTAATATAATTCACATATTTATAATATTTTGATGAATGGAAGATAATTATATTAATATTTATGTATTATGAATGAAAAAAAATCGAATGACTTCTGCGGCCATTAACATATTATTAGCGTCTTATTGACGGCCGTAAATTGTTATTGCGGTTAGAAATTTTCAATATTAATCGGAGGACGTTGATTGTATAAGTGATCAATGGAAATGTACAGGATATGAAGCCATCATACATTCATCATAAATTGATTGATGAGTGCCATTCATCAATCAGTAAATACTCTACTTATCATAAAAATAAAATCATATAAATATATCATATTATCAGATAAAAATAAAGGTAAACTACACAGGTCAAAGCAAGACTTTTCCTAGAAAATAATGTAAAATTATTACAATTATTACTTACTAGCTTTTGCCCGCGGCATCGCCCGCGTGGATGTTGGACAACGCGGCATCGCCCGCGTGGATGTTGGAAAACGCGGCATCGCCCCCGTCGATGTTGGAAAACATCCCACGGGAACGTAAGTACTACCGGGATTAAAAGTAGGCTATGTGTTAATCCAGGTAAATAATGTATTAATCCGTAAGTAATACATTGTTGTGTATACAACTCTTTTGGTTTACGCGGCATTCGCCAGTAAAGTCGGCATGATTTTTTCCGACATCTTTAAGAATCATCGTCATATTTACATAAAACCATAATGAATTATACATTTAATCCTTCCTCATGAATTATTCTGTCCATTGGTGAAAACCGTATAAAAATCCGTTCGGTAGTTTTTGAGTTTATCGCAATCAGACAGATGGATAGTCTCGGCGGGAGGACTTTGTTTTATAATAATTGTGTAGTGGGTAAAAAAAACCTGCGTTGTAGTTCCATTAGTTTATAAAAACTTTTGAGCCAACTTTATTATTAGTTTACTATACATAATGAAAACTATTTCATCGTTCACCGTATTTACAGTAAGCAAAAGTATTAAGAAAATTATTTCAGAGTTGTTTGCCTTAAAGTGGCAAAAAACAAATAATAACAAACATTAAGATTTACAAGGCACTTTAAAATAAATTTTACACCAAAATTACATCACAGAAACAGTAATCAATCAGTTTTTGCGAACCATTTTATTACATAAACCGTATTAAGGTGTGGTCCCATTAAAACTGACGAGCGGACATTAAAACGAGAGTTTCGCGTCTATCGGGCCAATGGGATCGCCCTTTATTCTTTTTTTAAACTGAACCCATAAATATAAAACCTTTTTAGTAAAACTGAAAGTTGTAAGGGAAATTCGGAGCTTAAGGTGTTGATGAATTGATGTGAATGGAAGGAGATTTCGAAATTGCATTTTTTTTGTTGAAATTATGTGGAATTGACGCTCAATAAACCATTATTAATACTTATACTTTCTTCCCGATTTTTAAAAACCTTTATTCTGAACCATAGCTTACCTTACCTTTATGGGTGATCATCTTAACGTGCCGAGACCCCTCCATGCCTCGGAAAACAAGTCGTTGGTCCCGGCTGTCATTTTTGGATCTTAGCCTATCGTTATAGGTCGTCAGAAGCCCGAAAGTCTGACAACCAAGGGGTAACGTGCTACCCAGTAACTGGGATGTCGAGGTCAGATAGGCAGTCGCTCCATGTAAAATACTGATATTCAGCTACATCCGGTTTGACTGGAAGCTGACCCCAACATAGTTAGGAAAAGGCTAGGTAGATTGATTGATTCTAAACCTTACAGAAGTGTTTAAACTACGAATTGTTTAAATTATTGTAAAAGCCTTCATGCATATACAGATAACGAATCAACAAGTCGTTCTGTACCTCATATTTATTTATAAGAAAGAACTGAAATGATTAATTATTATTATTATTTTTTTTTTTTTTTTTTTTTTTTTTTTTTTTTCACAGTTGTATTTGTTTTTATTAACAAGTGGCAGTAATAAATTATTTACAAACTATTAACACTAGGTACGAAATACAATAACTAATAATACTACACGAATAAATACAAAAAACAAAAGGACACTTAGGCGTCGAAGTATTCGTCCGCATCGCTGTAATTAATAAATTCATTTGATAGATGATTACTAAATTCTATCACTGTTTTCAATAGTTCCGTAATTCGTTCCGTTTCCGTGTTTGCAAACATAGGATGATTTTATTAAGAAGAGTCCTAACGAATACAATCAATCTACCTAGCTTTTTCCTAACTACGTTGGGGTCTGCTTAATGTGATTTCTGAGGCACGGCGGAATCTCAATATGTAAAGACCCATCCATGGACCAACCCCGGCAAGAGTAGCTTAACCTGATGGATCGACCCGTGGCGCTGTTATTACTTAGCCATGAGCTCACGAAAGACCTAACGAATACTGTGGCTAAACATACTGAGCGTACAACTTACGAGTCTAGTGAACACAGAGCACAGTACTCTGTTTTTAAAACAATTAGTAAATGAGATTATTATGTAGTAACACGCGAACTATGTACATTGGGCGCAATGTTATAATTTTTGGACTGGAATTTTGTCGGAGATCCATATAAAATTCGAGGAATAAAATCCTTTTTGGCCAGCATCAATCAATCTGCCTAGCCTTTTCCCAACTATGTTTAACTATGTTAACTATGTATGTGAAGCCGACCCCGGCTTCCAGTCTAACCGGATGCAGCTGAATACCGCTATTTTACATGGAGAGACTGCCTGTCTGAGTTCCACAACCCAGTACTTACCTGGGTAATACGATACCCCTTGGTAACACTGGTTGTCAGACTTTCGGGCTTCTGACGACCCGTAACGAGTGTCAAAGATCCACGAATAAAAGCCAGCCAGCATCAAACTCGAAAATCAGCTTATTATTAAGGTAATTATTATTCAAAATGACCACCACCCCCCATAAATTTTAATATTATGTAGATGGACAAACATGTCAATCTCAGCGGTCATCATTTTAACATAGCAATTTTGCCTACGATTATGAATAATAATTCGAGGAATTGAATAAGTACCTACATGGCATTTGAAGATTAACAAATTTTTTTTTTTTTTTGTGGCATTTTGAAAGTTTATTATTTTTTACGGAGTTTCTTGCCCATTATTCTCCATAAGAAGCTACCTATGGAAGGGGCGGAAGGGGAAGGCAAGGAAGGGGCAAACTAGAATAAATTCAACTTTCTTGTTTTTGACATTAAAAAGTCCCTTTTATGTGCCTAATATTAAAATAAATGATTTGTCGTTTGACTTAATTCCTAGCAAGTTTTGTATTCAGAAAAAAAAAATGTTTTTTTTTTTACCTTTTCTACTCTACAACTCAAAAAAATGATTGAAAAAGCTCATTTAAAATGATTTCTATCCTATACGGAACCCCTTAGCAACACAGATGCACAACTCAAATCAACCAGAAATAAAGTCGGGCGCTTATTGTCGTTTATTCGCAAGAGAAATGTCGTAATTAGTCGACATAATTATTTTTCAGAATTGACGGGTTTATTTCGTCGCTATGTTGTTCACGCCGCTCCACTTGGTGGATAAGCTGGGTTAATGGCGCCTTGTTTTGTTTTTTGTGTACCCAGCTTATAATCGACTCCCTCTATTACAAGCGAACGGTAAAAAGCTTCTTGTACAAAAACAAATGAAGGAATGAACATTGATCACCGCACCACCACAAAGTGATTGGTGATTACGGTGATTTCAGAGTAAAGGAAATAGAAACCAGCGATGACCTTCAATATTGTTTTTAGTTTCTTTCAGTTAATATAATTGATGTTATGATAAATAATTGATGTCATGTTATGATAAGATAATTATCATTCATTTGCTCAAACATGAGTACAATCATACAACACAAATTTGTCAGTATGCAAATAAAAACAGATTATTACGTTTTCTTTTAACAATATTAATAAAATAAGGTATAATTTCACTCCGAGTCTAATTATTTAAAAAATTTAAAAATACAAATAAAATATAAAATAAAAATTGTAAAACTTGATGAAAATCTCTCATCTTTTTTTTCTCCTCTAAAAACTCATTTAAATTATAATAAGCTTAAACTGGAAGAAAATTTATAACTCTATTTTTGAACGCTACATCACATATCTGGCCAGCGGACTTTAGGCAGTTTTTTTTTTTGTGTGAGGTTAGTTTCAGTGAAACCGTATGGTTAATTGTACGAAACCAGATTATTACAAACAAAGAACTTGTAAGTGAGCACAAACTGAGCGTGTTATTAATAAATTATTAATTTATTTTAGTGTTCAAAAAAATCCTTTCCTGATTTTATCGAAACCACATGAATACAAAAAAATCTCCATGATTTTTATGACAGACAATACCTAACAAAGATAACTGAATATGGGCTTCCCCTATAGACTGCTACCGTGAAAAATCTCAGGATATAAAGGCATATTCACCATGCTGTCTGGACCAGCAGATTCCTACCCGTAGTAAGATATTATCAATACCGTTTAATCCTAGATTCCGTTGAAGAAATCCTTGGAACAGTGTAACTTGTCCATTCCATACTTTTTCCAAACCTTTTTGCGACATTTCTGCCGGCCCCCGGTGAATGTAAGTGATATCATACAAAAAGCATCCGGTAAATACATCGTTATCACTAATTATAATTACGCGGAAAATAGCAAAACATATTAATCTGTATCGATACTAATATGCTTTGTAGGGTCATCACTTTTAGAAAGTTTTTATTAAGACGTCATTGTTATGTTTGCTCTGATTTTCTAAAAATCTTCGGGTCCCCGTTTCCGTAAACTTATGCACAATTCTTTGGTGAATATTACTTTTCCAGAAACTAAGTCAGTCATATACTCGTAAAAGCATTTGTTTATGATATTTGTTGTTTTAAATTTTTTCATCATTTAGAGGTAATCCCTATTCTCATGTGGAATCACGCGATTATTTCCAAATTCGTATTTTTGTTTTAGGTTGTAAATTGTCAGTACCTGGGCGACTGAGGTCTGCTCGGGTGAAAATAGAGAAAAAACGCCAAAAGCCTAGCTTTATCAATTTTTCGCCCCCGTAAACCGCCATATTGCAATTTACATCGAAATCGTTAGTGCATTTTTCGAGATCGTGATAACAAATATATATATTTACAAATATTGCTCATTCAATAGGATAGGATTATAGGTATTCATCATTCATTACATACAACGAACAGGTGTCTTATAACAAAAACATAAGTACCTCATTTAAAACAATACTGGTTTACAATTAAAATGTAAACCACCACATATTCAAAGAATGACAACAAGCGCCCCCTGTCACGTTTAACGTGAACTGCAGCTGTGACGTAGAATGTATATCGAATGCCATAGGTTCCTGACAGCCTATCAAAGCCCCCAGGGGGTGATCTCCTTGTTATCTTAGTTCTAGGAGTGTCAGTTGACAGACAGATCGAATAGCTTTTGTATACGTTTACTAGTAAGTAGATAACTTAATAATAATAATATACCGTGCTCGTCCTACAACTACTGTTAAATGTTCAAATTATAGGCGAGGACGATGGCACCCTAAACACAAGTTAAATCTTACTTTGGGTGCCAGAGTTCATCGCAAACACTCTTTCCCTTAGCTGTAACGCTGCATAGTGTTTTAGATAAGTGTTTTTTGTACAACTGAAAGTAATAAAAATCTTTTTTTTTTTTTTCCTTGGTAAAATAATTAAGCTTAAATCTGGATTATCTAAGAATTTTGAACAGAAAGAAAGAAAATTGATAATTCTCAGGTAACAATACAGGACAGGCCAAGATTCAGACAGACAAACAGGTAGAAAGGTAATACAAGAAGACTTGCAATCTGACGAAAGCTTTAATCTTCACAAGGAGGATTTGGACCAGCCGCAAATTCACCTGACTTCTTTATGAAACTAAAACATTGATTAACTATAGCACGGAGTCGCTAATAATTTAATCTATTCCTGGCATTCTGAATAGTCAGCGTCATTATTAACCATAACAAGGGTAGCTAATCTATTCGTCAAGACACCAGCTATGCTCGTTCAAGAAAATAAAAAACCGATAAAATCCAAAATGACTTTGAAAGCTGAATTGAAAAAGACAGTTGAATTTCGAATATTTTCTGTGAGAAAGTATTCGAAATTCAACTGTTTAAGTAAAATTATGTGTCTCTGTGATCGCATAAAAATAATTTTATAATGCATTTGCTCGAAAAGAGCGTTTTCCAAGCAGTCAATTTGTGCGGAAAGTGTCACTTTTTTTCACTAGTGCTTTTTACTTTTCTTTTTTTTTTTTTTTTGAGGCCGTCGTCAGCCCGTCTCGTCTCAGAGATTTTATTATTTGAGAAAAGTTTTTCACAAATTAGTATTTACAAATCAGATGATGATGATGACGATAACGATGATTATGACGATGGTCAAAATCAAAAAGTCAAAGTCAAAGTAAGGCTCGCTTGGTTTTTTATTTATTTCCTCGCACGATGCATAGTAAAACGTTGTATGATACACGTGCGTAAGATGATTTTCGACTCATGTCGACTTATACACTCGTCGGAAATCACCTACGTTCCGCACTTATAGCATAAATAACTATTGTACCACCAACTTTTTATTCTAGTCATTATGTTTTTTTTTTTTTTGTAAGCCTTCATTTAAGATTTGCACACCAGTTACCGGTAAGATATGGCAAAAACTTACCCACTATAATTATATAATGTGCTCGTATTGTTTAAAACAAATATTATCCTTATTCTTATTTTTCCACTTATTTCATCAACCTGCCAACCCTTACAACAAATACCATCACGACTAGTCATCTGGTCACTGCCAGTGTAATAGCCAACGTGCGGGCGCGCAGGACGCACTAATGAGCTGTTTACTTAGACGTCTGTCTAATAACTAGATAGCTTTAATATCTGTAATTCGATAGAGAAACTGCGATGATAAGGGTACTGGGATTGGAAGAATGAGGTACTGTTAGTTGAGTGTAGGTTAGATCTATTTTCTGTAACCGTGGCTGGAACAGATTAGCACTTACTATCTAGGAACAATAAGTTTGACAAGGATGTAAACATTAAAAGAAATTGAATCATCGAAAATCATAGAAAGGAAAACAAAATGAAAAGAAAAAGGATAAAAAATAAAAATACCTAATAAATGAATATAACACATAACACCTGTAATCTCCGAAGGTTTAAGCAGAGACACCTCTGCCTAACCATTGGGGGCGAAATGTGGGTGTACTATAAGTACACACTAATAGTATACTTACATTTCGTTATTTATGTTTAAGTCCCATGTAGGTAATAAGTGACAAATGGGGTTGGTGGGAATTAAATGAATATATACGTTACGCCTTATGGATTAGAACATAGACGGGCCTGAACTCAAAACAAACTACTCGTAGATCTATTGTAGAAATTAGATGAGATTTATTAAGTTAGGTCACTGGGCTGGGAAAAGTAAACAAAGGTAAACATGGATGAGTCGCTCATTGACTAAGTTCTAAATTGTGTAATTTGAAGTTAACACAAAATCTATTTTTTTTTTATCTACATGGGCACTTATGAAACGTCAGAAGCTAGGTGTATGGTTCCAATTGGTCATTTCCTAAGGAAAAGAGCCGGCAAGAAAATCCTCGATTACTTTTTTTTTAATAGGAGTGTTGGAGTTTCTTGCCGGCTCCTCTCCATAGGAAATTACCAATTGGAACCGTGCACCTAGCTGCTCACGTTTCATAAGTGCTCATGTAGGTTTATGTGAAATAAAATATTTTAAATTTGAATTTTTGAATAATTGGATTTACCAATGTTTTCAAATAACAGTGTTGATAGGTATGGGAGGACAGTGTAGGCCTGTCAACAAGTACCAGGTACTTAACAAGAACCGTAGCGTGATACCCAATATTGTGACTATATTTCTTATTACCTGCAAGCTTAAAGCCTTTATCAGTCTGTCTGTGGCAACTTTTCTCTCAAACGGATGAGCTCATTCTAATGCAGCTTTTTACAGTTTTCACCAATCATGCTTATTCACAGCTTGAGAGAAATGACACACAGCGTAGAAATCTCATATCCCAGCACGTACAATAAACACCAAAAATACTGATACCTATCACTGCTACACCTTTTTCCTCATGACGCATAGGTACCATCATGTACTAGGTTACCTTCGTTTATAGTTCATGGAATACCTTCCTGCAGTCACGTATGTAAGACATTTTTTATTTGTGTGAGGAAACAATAAAGTTTGTGGTGAAATCTTTCTGAGTGATGTGTTTTGATAGTCGTATATTGTGGTGAAGATACGGGAAAGAAGGTATTTTTATGATTTTGTTATTTTTTGGGTCTGTAACTTCCTTTTCTCTCTTGTGTCGTGTTGCTTTCTATTGTTTAAATCTTTCGACATATTACAATCCAGGTCCAATAATGATCTTTAATACGAGATTATCAGTCAAGAAATCGCCTTGTGCAATAAGGTTTAGCCTATTTTATTTATATTCATTATGCGATCTACAATAAAGTATTTTATAAATGAATCAGTAAGAGCTGTTTATTTCATTAGATAGGTATCTAATCCACAAAGCCACAGATACGGTACGCCAGAATCAGTGAGATCGCTCGAACTAGAACATTCATATCACACGAAGAATTTCAAGTCAATGTTGAGTTGACCAAACATTCGCTAGTCTTATATGGAAGAGATCACTTGCGATACCCGTTGCAGAAGAAAAAATCGTATTTTTAAGTCTATTGGATGTCGGGAACCTCAAAGGCAAAGCAACGTTAGCATTAACATAGCTAGTTTAAATAAATTAAAATCTAGAAGCTAACAGAATGCATATCATTGCATAACTATTGTTATACCGTCTACACATCGTATATTCCTGGTCAATACATTATTAAACATGTTCTTATCTGAAAGTCTAATGCACGTGGGATCGGATACTGATCTTCCAGATAAACATCAGTCAGCATCCACCTGTTTCGTCAGTCATTTGTCTTCGTTTGTCAGTCCAGCTTGTCAGTTCATTCTGAAGTGAAAAAATTCTGACAAGTCAATGATTTTTAATGAATTGACCGTATCTGTGTTTGTTCAGTTTTTCCGTATGAAAGAATGTTGCTGGGGTAATAAATTGGAATTTTTATGAGACCTAGAATCCTTTTATTGGTGACCGATGCTTTAAATCATTCTATCCAGGGTAGGCAGAGATGTTTCATAGTGTCATTCATAGTGATCGATGTTAGATGTCGATAGACTTACCATGCCCGACTATGGTATGTGGATTATAAAACAGAAGTAGGTATACTAAACACTTGTAGAGAGGTAAAAAAGTTCTGCAGTATTTTTACTAATTAAAAAAAAACATACTTAGTTATATAATTGTTCTTATACTGCAAAAGCCAAACATTCCTATAGTATTTGACGATCCCGAACTTAAACATTTATAGCTCATCAATCGAATCTTGCATTACAATCAAATCTGGATAAATACGCATACGTTTTATCACAAATGAACATAACTAATTTATACTAGCGCCATTGACATACCAGTGTCGTGATTTGGAACTAAAGCTCTATATTTATTTGACGTAAAGATGTACAGTGCCGGGCGCATCGATTCGATTTAAATCGTCAATCGAATGCGCTCGAATGAACGACTCGATTCTAGGTCGATCGTAAACTACATTAGTGTGGCGGGTTACTGTGAGAATGCTTGGAAACTTGACTACTAGTACTACAAAGTAAGTGACGTTTTTGTATGTAAATCTATTTTTAGTTCGGTCTGCTGGTGGATTATATTTTTATAACATTTTTGTGGATTTGTATTGAAATCTCTCGAAATTATGGAACGTCAATTTGATCTTCTTAAGTAATGAAGTCTTACATACCAAGTAACTTCCCTTTGCTTTAAGGGGTAAGATAAAGTACCTACTGTGTACACATAGATTCGTTAAGAGCGTTTATTCTGAAGGTGGGCAACGTCGCAAATAACTGTCAAATATTTCAGTCGATCTTCACGATTAAGCAACGCATGCCGAGGTCGGTCCGTGGATGGGTGAGCATCCATTATACACAGAGATCCCTCCGTACCTCGAAAAGCACGTCAAGCCATTGGTCCCGGCTGTAATTTTTTACATGTTTGACGGTCGTTACGGGTAGTCAGAAGCCAGTCTTACCAAGGGGTATCGTGTTACCTAGTAACTGGATTATGGAGGTCAGATAAGCTGCATCCGGTTAGACTGGAAGCTGACGCCAACAGGTTACGCAGGCAAGGCGACGCAGATGAGGAGATGTTGCTTATGTCCCAAACTACCATCCAATCTTCCGTGCTGTTTCAGAGTCGATGAAACCTATAGCAATTAGCTCTTAGCTCTAAATATTTTTAATTACCATCCACATTTTCTCACTTACGATATGACCATCTTCGCCGACAGTAAGTATGTACAATAGTATACATTAAGTACACGATTACCATATCAATAAGCGCACGGAAGCACTGACGTTGTTCGGATCGATTTATTTATGAATCGCATTCACACATTCCTGTCTAACGTGTATGGTGATTGTGAGGATGCTGGTTGATTTACGCGAGCATGGTGGCGTGTTCGCTTGAGTACATTTGGTTCGAGATCCGAAAAAGTCATCTCTGTTGTCATAATTTTTAGGTTAGGTTATATTAAAAAACTTGATTGATCATTTGACATCCGGCTGTCATTCGTGGATCTTTGACAGTCGTTACGAGTCGTTAGAAGCCCGAAAGTCTGACACCAGTCTTACCAAGGGGTATTGTATTACTCAGTTACTGGGTTGTGGAGGTCAGATAGGCAGTCTCTCCATGTAAAATACTGGTATTCAGCTGCATCCGGTTAGACTGGAAGGCAACCCCAACATAGTTGGGAAAAGGCTACGCAGATTGATTGATCATTTGACAAAAAAAGCAGAACAGTTTATACTTAGGAAACAAGCATGCAAGATTTGCTGCGAGTGCTAACAAACATCCTCAATGAGAAATTGAATTCATCATTGAGAGAATGGAAAATTATCAAATAACTTCTCCCGCTCTGGGCGGAGCGGGAGGGTGTGTTAGACTTTTACTGACTAAAACCCACCCGTGTTCCTTCCGTTTCCGGTGTGCCGGGGCCGCGATATCCCTTTCGGATAAACTCGCAACCCTGGCAGGCATTGGCCCTTATGGACCCCGTCAATTGGTGCAGACATCTCTTTGAGGCGCGCGTGGAACACAAAGCGCCGACGACCCGGGCCTGGTCCTAATCGGACGGCGAGCTACCCATTGCTCACCGTCCGCAAGCCTGCGCCTACGGTGGCCGGAAGTCGGCTCGCGACTTCCGTCGCCCGGGGCGTCTCCTGCGGCGACTAGGGGCGCGAGGGCAAGACTTGCCTCTCCCTCGCGTGCTCCGCCTCCTCCTTCGCAAGCATTACTGCTTCACAGAAGGAAGTGACGGCCTCCCAGCACTCTCGCTCCGGACCATGGCCTGAACCAGGGCCGGACGCGAGAGATTGCCGCCGCTGATCGCCTCCGTGAGGACACGGCGGTGCTCCGCCCAAGCAGGGCAGACCTCCACCGTATGCTCCATCGTGTAATACATGTCAGCCTACCGTTGTTCTTTTGAATTATTCATCACTACACGATGTTCATTATTTGTTATCAATCTTCTTCTTTATTTTTTCGTGTGGTTAGTGGCTAACCTGGTGTCACAGTTTTAAATCCGCCTATGGGCCTCTGACTTGGCTTTACATGCCGTCGAGAAATAGGTATCTCTCAGGCATGCCAGTTTCCTCACGATGTTTTCCTTCACCGTTTTTGAAGCAAATAATAATTATACAATACGCACATGAATCCGAAAAGTTAGAGGTGCATGCCTTGGGTTCGAACTCGAGACCTTGGCAGTCCGACGGTCACACCACTAGGCTATTACTGCTGTTGTTATCAATTGTTATTTATTTAACCATTTTAAGTCTAGGTTTCCTCAAAATATGTTCCCAGGTCAGCCGCAGCGAAGACAATCTCCATAGGTTGGGTTTCGCGGATGGTTCCGATCTTCGGTGTATATGCGGCGTCTCCCCGCAGACCATGGCCCACCTTTTATCTGGCGCCGCATGTCACCTGTACACATGAGGATCTAATTTCTGCGTAAGCAAATGGTGTTAGCGTTCCTTTGTATTGGGCCAAACAAACAAATATACTTCTTTTCATGCAATATTTGCCATCAACGCGCTAATAAGCTGAAGAAAACGTAACTATAATTAGGACCTTAGTATTATCATCAAAATGAAGTGGCACTCAAAGTGACGTAGTTAATAAAATATTGGTATACCTTTAAAAGCCATAATTGGGAAAAATCACATAAAATTATCCTTTACAATGTTCGCGTAAAACAACTCTGGCCCGAACAGTTTGGAGAAGCAACCCAACACTGCAGTCGGTGCTAGTACGTTTGAAATATGCCCTTATTTACATGCGCGAGCGCTCGAGGTGCCGAGAGTTATGCATTTGACCTCCTGACTGCTGGTCGCCAGTTTATGCGGGTTTGTAGCAACAGAATTGTCTGAGAAACGTTTTTGAGATGTTTTGTTTGACCCACATTGAAAGAATAGGTGAAAATATTTATAATGGCACGATCTTCTGATTTTTGTTTGAAAATGAATTATTATATATATTTTTATGGGCACCTAGTTAATGTATATTCTGCACATCACTGTTAACTTGCACTACAAAAACCGTCCCAATTTCTACGACATAAAGGCAATGTCAATGTTAATTTGTTTTCACTGATGTGCGCTTGACTGTACTAGAAATGTAAATTAAAGATTACTATTAGATTATTAAAATTACTTGTTAATATCCACCTGGTAAAGTTCACGGCAATCTGCTTGATGTGAGAAGCACAGGATCGGTCGATGACGAAGCTTGCGGGACGCGTATCTTATCTCCAGCAGTGGACGTCTTTCGACTGAATGTTTATGATGCCGACATTCAACTGAAATAATTAAAATGCTTAAAACTAGGAGAGGGGTCATGTGCAAAGTGTTGTGTTTGCTAAACAGCGCCCAAAACTGTTTGACTAAATGTAGCTTGATAGAAGAATAGAAATTTATTTGCTCAGAATTTAGGTATTTACAATAAGGTGGTTACAATAATATTAGAGAATCCTTGTACATTCTACCATTTTGGCATGCAAACATTGATGCAGTTCATTATCAAGCATACAAACATAACTAAAATTTATCAGCTAGAAAATCGGACACAGAGTATTAACATTTATTTAATAGAAGTTCAGTTAGTTTCTTTTTGTAAGTTTTTACTGGTTCCTCTTTTATGGAATCAGGAATGTGGTTAAAAATAGCCAGTGCCATACCAAAAACACTTTTCCTCAACAAAGCAATCTCTATATCCAGCTGTGCGTAGCATGTAACATGAAGACTATATCCATGTTTCCTAAACCATAGTAAATGTATGACAAAATGGAGAAAAATTTCGTACCAGAAACTACTTTAGTTACCTCTCTGCCCAACCCCTCGGGGATTACAGGCGCCATGTTATGAGTGTCTTCCATGCTCTCGGAACACGGTAATACCTCATCCAAATAATCACTGTAAGAGAATCATAATTGCTCTACAACCTACCCACTAGTATTTAATTCAAGGATGAAGGCATAAAATATTTCGCAGATGCTTGATACGACGCCACGGGAACCGCATTAGCCTTGATTGTTAACATCATCAGTGTGGCGATGCTTTTAGGAGCCCGCTGGTAAAGGTCGCCGAGGGTCTGATTAAAGGTTATGTAAGTAATTTTTTGGTTGGAGATTTGATTACAGTACTGTTTTGAAGTTTATTGTGTAGAGCGTTGTACGTTTTAGTTGAGCGAGCTGGTTAAGATTCTGATTGCTAGCTTAGAATAAACTATATTTATCAGGAGAATATCTTTATCCAGGCTGATAATATTCAAGTAGGACATCGAAGGAGATAAGAATTCCCTTTTAAACATTGTCACAGTGATACCCGCGAAGTCTGCTTTCTCAAAATTATATAAATGGTTGCGTGGTTCAAAGGGGAAGTACATAATACCTTTGTACAAGAGGTATAACCAGTTGGAAGAAAGTGTTTTAAGAATTGAATCAAGCTCTATATTTTAGACAAGGACCATACTAGGGTATAGCATTCAAAAGGACGATAAATAATGCAACGATTCTCTCTCTTCTCTAAACGATTTTCGCTGAATACATACCGAACCCGTATCCACAAAAAATCTCCAAACCACCGCCATTTTTAACATAATTTCCAACCATAACGGTTATTGCACCCGAAATCATAACGAGCATGTAAAATATTGTGTGGTATCCATCCGTATGATATATGACCGATATTAACCGAGGTACAAAATGTTATAGGGCGTTCAGCCCACATACTTGTAAATGTTAAGGAATTAAGATACGCACTTGTTTTCAAGATTTAATGTTTGCACATCACTCTTCGGGTTGAAGCACATTTGGGTCGAATTATAAAGTTAAGCGAGAGAAAGCGTAATTTGGAGAACTTTGTCAAAACTAACCAAATGTAGAAAAGGTTTGGTGATTGACTGAATGACTACGCACAGCCTAATTTAAATAGCTGATAATTTGAGCCTGAAAGTATTGTTGGCAAGTTTTTCTAATGTCACTTTTGCGATATTCAAAACATTGGGTATTGACCAAGAAACCCACAAAACTCAGAGCATTTATTTTAATTAAACCCTTTACAAGCATTTCTGAATTGCCAAGGAACCTATTATACTTAAAATTATCGAGATTCGCCCCACATTTATGTCATTCCTTGTGTGCCCCACATTTTATTCAATTTTCGACCCAAAAACCATTTGTTTCATCAGTCAGAAAGCTGAAGCTTGTTCAAAACCAATTACCTTAAAAACAGTCTTTATTAATAGTTAGATTTGATGGTTTTTGTTTTCAGAACGATTAAATTATCTCCGTAAATACAGAAAACAGTCCAAAGAAAATAGTTTGACATTTTTGAATCAATCTTGTGTGAATGTGCCAATTTATATGCAAAGTTAATTTCGTTCCAACACTTAGTGATGCGGAAAGGCATTAATCTTAATATAAATTCAAAAGGTTTGAAGTGAATGGTCTTAGTGATTTAGATTCTATAATTCTACGTTGGATTAGTTTGAATAGTTTAGTTGTGTGATGTGCTACGCTATGGGAAAATTAGTTTCTCGACATTTAGTGTTGATAGGCATAGATATTTTGTGAAATATGTTATTATGGATTTATGTTATGCTACTAATTCTTTACTTTATTAGGTTTATTAAATTAACTTGGAAAATAAGTTACTATTATATTAGTTACTGTTATTAGAACTGCGGTGGCCCAGTGGTAATGGCCGCGAGTTACGAGATGTAGGTCGTAAGTTCGAACCCAGACAGGCGTTTTACTTTGTGTAAATTATTTCATCACCACTGCTCTCAAAACGGTGAAGGAAAATATCGTGAGGAAACCGGATCGTTCAAGAACAAAAAAAAATATTGACTAACGGTAAAAATCTCGTCTTATCAGCTTCATTAAAAAGGCTTTTAAATGAAGGGTTTCGAGAAAAGGACAGTAACGGATATAGTTTAATCTTAAATGACACGTCTAGTTCTCTAGAGGTCCTTTCACTACACCTAACATTAACACTTTAATACACATACATTTGATTGATGACAAGACCTGGCTGTCTGCTCACCCCGCGAACTGTTTCTGTCGTTAATATTAATGTCGGTTGATTCAATTTGCACAGCTTTTTGCATTAACTCGAGTATAATGCATGTTCCCATGAGAATGTAATCATTTATTTTTGTTTGATGCACATTTTGTTGGGTACCTACTAAGTTATTTTCCTGACGATGCTTGTGGAGAAATTACGAATATTGATATAATTTGCATTGAAACGTTTATCTACCAAGAAAATGTTTAGTCTGTTAAGTTCAGTAATAAGTTTGTTTTTCGACAAAAAACAAGAAACGAAAACATACCAATAGTACGTATCTATCCTGATGTTGTAACAAGATTCTGATAGCCTATTTTTCTTCTTCACCCTAACATGGTCATACATGACGTACACCTAGTCTTAGGCCCGTAGTACAGAACCTCACTCAAAACTCAAGCATTACATAAAACTCGTTTCAACCAATCAAAAGCCTTTAAACGAGTTTTATGTAATGCTTGAGTTTTGAGTGAGGTTCTGTACTACGCCTTAGTCTGTAACTTTCTGACGGGGTCCGTAAGGGCCAATGCCTGCCAGGGTTGCGAGTTTGTCCGAAAGGGATATCGCGGCCCCGGCACACAGGCAACGGAAGGAACACGGGTGAGTTTTAGTCAGTAAAAGTCTGACACGCCCTCCCGCTCGGCCCAGAGCAGGAGAAGTTATTTGATAATTTCCCAACCACAAAAAAAAAAAAATTAATAAAGTTATTATTATTATTAAAAAAAGTACGTAAATAAAAATACCCCCGCTCAACTGTCGATTTGTCATTAAAAGGCGAAAACAATAAAAATTCTATTGTGTCTCGTTAGTGACAGTTGAACTCATACTCTACAAAATATAGACAGACAACACCATAAAATATGATACAACAATAACATATTACATAACGATAATAATTGATTACCGGTTATTACGCTCCAGTCTGGCCTTTGACTTGACTAGATCACTCATCTAGAAATGAACTAGATTGCTCTAATATTATTAGATACATGAGGCTTCTCTGTAATCATAAACTATCTTTTTGACGTGGGTTTGTTCGTTGTTCGTGTGAGCTTTGAAATTAATATTGTTTTTATAAAGTTATCTTATGATACCGACTCAATTTCGACTTAGTTCGTTTTTCCAAATCAACATTTTGAAAGACTCTTGGGAGTTTATTTATAAACGTTGCTTATAGTTAAGTGACGTCCAAACGTCAAAAAATTGTGTTTAAATCGTTACTTAACTTTAAGCTACGTTTATAAATAAACCTCTGGATAAGCAGTAACTAGCTAAATGACAGTAGGTAACAGTTACATATAAATCTGATAATACAGTTGTTTTGAATCTTTTACGAGTACTAAGATGTGAAAATGTTTGTTTTCCGTTAGCCCACAATAATTGAAAATTGCGAATCGAGTAAATCGCGATGGTCTTATTTGCATCACAAAAAGCAATAATTGGACTAAATTGACTGATGTTTATAATTTAAAGTATGTGGAAGAGACTCTTAACTTAAGTTTATCGAGGACAGCAGTTACTTTTAACCGGTAATCGGGATGACAGCTTTCAACGCACGTTCTTAACCCGAAGGTAAAAAATGCATTTCTTACGGAAATGACAGTACTTTTTAACAAAGCAATGAACTCTAACTTATAATCGAAACAAATCTACAATGTAAAACTCGTTCAATCTCACATCTATACCTACGAGTACATCTCAATAACCCAATAATTATTGGATGTCTAAAGAGAACGCCACAAAAACTGCTCCAAAGGCACCGCAGAACGCACAGTCACGCTTCCTAACTGATTTAATTACGACGCTCTTGATCTCTTTATAATATGGCGTCGCGTTGAAGCCTGAGATGAGGCGTGGACCTGTATTTTGTTACTACCTTCGTAAGGTATTAAATGGATATAATGTAGATTATTGTTATTGAATTTATTCGTACATTGGTATATTCCGTACAACGAACTTTGGGGAGGCAGAAACATAGTCTCCATGCTAAGATCTTTACATACCCATTTTCCAACTTTGCACACTTGCTTTGCTTTTTCCATACTTGCTACGTAGCATATAGCGTGTATAGCCTTCTATACTTAGTTTCTGCCTCCCCAAAATTCGCTGTACGGAATATAGTAATTTAGTTATCCCCAATCAGGGGAAAATACATTACGTCTACATTCTTGAACACAGGGGGACAGAGTGTCTGTTGGCATCAATCGGGCACTAATCAGATAAAAGTTTAGCGTTTATTAACTTATTAGAGTTACAACATAGGCCAGACGGCAAGACTTTGTCTAAAACGTTAGTTTGCAAATAAATACTATCAGCTCACGAACGTGTTTTAATTAATAACCTGAGTACTTTTTATCTGTGAAGGGCGGATGAGTATGTTGGATCTGAAGACGAATTTCCGTGATTAAAAACCTCCAAAATATAGTTGCAATTCATCTCAGTGACCAATGTCAAAAACTAGTAATAAATGCTGAGATATTTTTGACACATTGAGACTGAGATCACAATGCTAACGTTCTTATAAATAAAGGGAGTGCCCATTTGATTACATTCTCGCAACCGGCAACATGAACACGCGTCTCCAAAAAACTCATTTGGAAACACCAGTGTTTAATTCTGGGCCTTTAGGAACTCCAAAAGAAGCACACAGTAATTCTGGAGTTAGCTAAAACACTAACATGCTAGAAATATCAGCCCATACAAAGCAAACAGCTGACATATTTCCCTCTCAATATTTTACCCTTAACTTCGGGCAAAAAGCAGGAGCTTACCGAATCCAGTAGAATATTACCATATTGAGATCAGTAATGCGATTAATATTTTTTACCATGCTCCATTTATTTCCCGTGCAAGTAGAACTATCAATTTACTTGGATCACATAGAAAACTAAATAGGAGTGAAATTATTCTCACCTTTATTTTATTCGCGTGATAAATTCTTGGGGTTAAGGTGAAGTTGACGCGAAAGCATTTTATGAAAAACCTCCTCTACCATCAAACTCAAACCCAAAGCATTTATTTCAAATAAACCAATTACAGGCACTTTTGAATTAGTAAGGGGTAGGTCTGTCAGAAAGATGGAGCTAGGTACCCATTCCAAAGCGTAGGTACCTATAGAGAAGAACGGGCAAGAAACTCAAGGAACACTCTTCTAAATCATCATGCGTGATATTAAAGTAGTAATTAAAAATACCCTTTTTATCAACTCCCAAATATAGTTGGCAAAATCATGCACGCGGTCTGCACGCGCAGGCATCGTGATCAGCGCGTCATCGATAAAGCTGAGGCGCGGCGCGACGGCGACACGGCTCGGCCCGATGACCACTCGCTTCCACGGACTCCACCGCGCCGGACGATATTCCTCACTTATTTTATTGTTTTGTCCGGGACATTTTATTTTCTTATAAGCACAGCAATTTATTGCCGTGCTTATAACAAAATGGCAATGATTTACCATTGCCTAAAAATATGGTCCACTCTTTTATTGCTCATTGCAACACTCTTGATTACCCTTGGTTTCTGAAATTCAGTAGATATGTAGTTTAACATATTGGCGCATTATGTAACTGCAAAGCTAATTCCAGAATTAATCAGACTATCAAAAACGGAGGTTATGAAAACGTAAATTTTTAAGTTTGTAGATAAAAAAACTTACTGAACAATGCTCTTGAGATCTAGATAAAATAAGGGTACTATCCTCATCAAAGATCTAACGATTGACTGATTAATAAGTATGATGATAGATGACAGATGTTAAACAGTGACAATTAAATGTGAAACTGTTTCTGTCTAATATTAACCTCAGGAAATAAAATGTTAATTTTATTCAAATCTATGAAACTACCCCTTTTTTTTTTTTTTTTTTTTTTTTTTTTGGATGGGAAATCATCAAATGACTTCTCCCGCTCTGGGCAGAGCGAGAGGGTGTGTCAGACTTTTACTGACTAAAACCCACCCGTGTTCCTTCCGTTGCCTGTGTGCCGGGGCCGCGATATCCCTTTCAGACAAACCCGCAACCCCAGCAGAAACTACCCCTTAACTCTTCTAAAGTATTGCGCCCTATATCTATCGCTTTATGGTGGGTAATTACGAGGAAATACCCGACACTTATTAGTTTAGAGGGCATTTCTCACCTTGCTCAGAAACCGACATTTTTACTAAAGAATTTACTTATAAAAACCTTTCATAGACTTGGATGCGGGGCTTCAAAAGAGTGGAGGAAATGCTTGCAGTGGATTTTTTGTGGTTGTCAACACTAAATCAGTTAATACTATTGGACGAAAATTTCATGAAAAACGATGTGAAAACTGGCAGCGCCGCGCGGTTTTACCTGCATAAATCTCGACCCCGTGGGAGTATCGGGATAAAAAGTATTCTATGTGTTAATCCAAGTTATAAACTATCTGTGCGCTAAATTTCATTCAAATCCGTTAAGTAGGTTTTGCGTGAACGAGTAACAAACATCCATCCATCCATCCATCCATCCATCCATTCATTCTCACAAATTTTCGCGTTTATAATGATAATACGAGTATATATAAGTTAGTAGGATTACATGAATTATTATCTATTCTCTTCTGGTAGAAGTGGCAGAAAACGAGTAATTCTATACCTAGAAGTTATTTACTTCACGTTTTTAAGCTTAGAGAATTTTACTCACTAAGGCTTACCTATAAAATTTTCTAGTTTTTTCACAAATTATACTGGAAAAAAGTTTATCCTATGATGTTTCTGCAAAAAACGGTTTAATACACGTGTGCACATCAGTTAAGAAGCCGCATCTACTTTTCCTATGAGTTCAATTACAGCGGGCTGGTCTGCGGTCTGAGTATTTCACTTAATAATAAGGGGTATCATTCAATTGCCTATTATGTACAATTGAGGTGTCAGACGGCCCAATCCCGCCCTCGCGCACATGTGGGGTCCTCACGCACATGTGGGAGTGTCGCGAGGAGGCGAAACGCCGGGGCGTAACTCCGCTGCCGCGAGAAATTACGGCACAGCGGACAGAGCTCCGGCGGAATCTCATGGCGGCATGGAGAGTGCGATTGTCGCAACCCAGCGTTGGGTACGCCACAATTGTGGCGATAAGTCCCCTCTTTGAGGAGTGGCTAGAGAGGCGCCACGGCGTCCTCACCTTCCGCCTGACACGGCTGTTTCGGGAGGTTCCTGTTCCGTATAAGGCGGCAGGAAACGCCCGGATGTCACCACTGTGTGGATTGCCCGGAGTACACGGTGGAGCATACGGTGGAGGTCTGCCCTGCTTGGGCAGAGCACCGCCGTGTCCTCACGGAGGCGATCGGCGGCGGCGATCTCTCGCGTCTGACCCTGGTCCGGAGCAAGACTGCATGGGAGGCCGTCACTTCCTTTTGCGAAGCAGTAATGCTCGCGAAGGAGGAGGCGAAGCGCGCGAGGGAGAGGCAAGATTCGCGCCCTCGCGCCCCTAGTCGCCGCAGGAGACGCCCCGAGCGACGGAAGTCGCGAGCCGACTTCCGGCCACCGTAGGCGCGGGCTTACGGACGGTGAGCAATGGGTAGCTCGCCGTCCGAAAAGGACCAAGCCCGGGTCGACGGCGCGTTGTGTTCTACGCGCGCCTAAAAGAGATGTCAGTACCAACTGACGGGGTTCGTAAGGACTAATGCCTGCCGGGGTTGCGAGTTTGTCCGAAAGGGATATCGCGGCCTCGGCACACGAGCAAAGGAAGGAACACGGGTGGGTTTTAGTCAGTAAAAGTCTGACACACCTTCCCGCTCCACCCAGAGCGGGAGAAGTTATTTGATAATCTGAATGAATATTGCCCAATCCCACTCACAGAGTGGAGGCCGAGGAGTGCTCAGTAGTGTGAACATTATATTGATTACGTGAGGTTACAGTGTTATTATGCTCATTTATATGTCGATTCGGCAAAAATAGACCTCATGTTGTAACAAACACAATCATTTTATAGTTTTTAGCTACTGTCCGTCCCTACGTCCAAATATCTTAGTCAGCTCTGTTACCACTGTAACTGGATAAATAAAATAAATAAGAATCACGTCGGAAGACTCAAAGGGTTTTCTCACTGAGAAAATATTTTTTTCATGAGTTTCAGTACTCTTTTGGTACTAAATGTACCAAAATTAGGCATACTATAATATCAATCGGCCTAGCCTTTTCCCACCTATGATGGTCGGCTTCCAGTCTAACCGGATGCAGCTGAATACCAATATTTTACATGGAGCGACTGCCTATTTGACCTCCACAACCCAGTAACTGGGTCTGACTGGTTGCCAGACTTTCGGGCTTCTGACGACCCGTAACACCTGCCAAAGATCCACGACTGACAGCCGGGACTAACGGCTTAACGTGGCCATTTCCGAGGCATGGAGGAGTCTCGGTATGTAAAGATGGTCACCCATCCATGGACCAACCCCGGCAAGCGTAGCTTTACCTGATGGATCGATCCGTGCGGCTGTTATTATTTTCCCAGATTATTTGCTGTGTGACTTGGCACATTCATTTACAAAAATAAACCTAAAACCTTATAATGATAGTGTTGTAAATGGCTATGTTAATAAAATAAACATTTTACCAGCATGTAGTACTGATTTATTTTCCAGTAAATACTTATTGACAGCACCAGCAGTTCCGTTTACCCCGTATGGCAAAACTGGCGTGAAGTGCCAATAAAACGTGACAAAATATGTTAATGTTGATACTTTAAGAGCTTGGCGGATAAATAAACATGTTCGGAACCCGTATATGTAACGGAAGTGGCTGTGATTTAGTTTAGTAGGGGATTTGCCAAGGTCTGAAATTACATACTAGCGACCTGCCACTGCCTCGCACAGGTACAATGGTGACATAAAAAAAAACGATATTTGTGTGGTATATCCACGTTAAATATTCAATCTGCCTAGCCTTTTCCCAACTGTATTGGGGTCGGCTTCCAGTCTAACCGGATTCAGCTGAATACCAGTATTTTATATGGAGCGACTGCGTATCTGACCTCCACAACCCAGTAACTGGATAATACGAGACCCCTTGGTAAGACTGGTGTCAGACTTTCGGGCTTCTGACGACTCGTAACGACTGTCAAAGATCCACGAATGACAGCCTGGACCAACGGCTTAACGTGTTTTCCGAGGCACGGAGGATTCTCGGTATGTAAGGATGGTCACCCATCCACTGACCAACCCCGGCAAACGTATCTTAACCTGATGGATCGACCAGTACGGCTGTTGTTATTTAGCCACGTTAAATATTAAGAGCGCTTATTCTAAAAGTTGACAACGTCGCAAATAGCTGTCAAATATTTACCCGTTTTGATTAATTTGGCAATATTACTGTATGGAAATTTGAAATGTGGCTAACTAGTGAACTATAATATTGATGATGAAATGCAATGATTAATATCGTAAAACCGATTATTTAGTTTAAGATGTAAAAAAAAATTTGGAAACTTTCCAAATGCCTTTTTTACACCTAAAACGGTTACAACATCAAATTCAGTGTTATAATTGCAATTCATTATTAATATTCTAGATCGCTAGTTAGCCTCATTTCTTATTTCCATTCAGTAATATTACCAAATTAATCAAAACAGCGAAATATTTGACATCTATTTGCGACGTTGCCCACTTTCAGAATAAACGTTCTTAATGCATTATACAGATTACTTATCGGAATACTCGTAAATACTCAAAATTATGAAGTAAACCATACAAATCCATTGTGTTAGAAGATCTAAGTGGTCACACAGGCAGACATAAAAATCGACTTTGTTTTATATACCAACTTGCTAGAAGAAGAAAAAAACGAGCGAGCCTTACAGTAGTCACATAATTATGATGTGTAACATCTGACATCTCACCTTGGTAATAAACAACATTAAGGTAATAAGCGACATTAAAGGGGAGGGGCCTCGTCAAGGTCGTTTCTGACGGCCAACTCTAGCATCGCGCGCGATCATTGGTCAAATCAAATAGCGCACGCTTCCCCTGCTTCCTGTTACACACTTCCGTCCCTTTTCACGAAATCACTCCCACATTTTTTTTGGATATACGTAGGTACTCGTATTTATGTTCTGTGCAGGAGCAGCTTGTGGCTAAGTAATAACAGCCGCACGGGTCGATCCATCAGATTAAGCTACGCTTACCGGGCTTGGTCTGTGGATGGGTCACCATCTTTACATACCGAGACTCATCTGTGCCTTGGAAAGCACGTTAAGCCGTTGGTCCCGGCTGTCATTTGTGGATCTCTGACAGTGTAGCGACTGTCGGTCGTCAGAAGCCCGAAAGTTAGACACCAGTCTTAGCAAGGGGTATCGTATTACCCAGTTACTGGGTTGTGGAGGTCAGATAGGCAGTCGCTCCATATAAAATACTGGTATTCAGCTGCATCCGGTTAGACTGGAAACCGACCCCAATACAGTTGGGAAAAGGCTAGGCAGATTGAATATTTAACGTGGATATACCACACAAATATCGTTTTTTTTTATGTCACCATTGTACCTGTGCGCGGCAGTGGCAGGTCGCTAGTATGTAATTTCAGACCTTGGCAAATCCCCTACTAAACTAAATCACAGCCACTTCCGTTACATATACGGGTTCCATACATGTTTATATATCCGCCAAGCTCTTAAAGTATCAACATTAACATATTTTATTACGTTTTATTTGCACTTCACGCCACTTTTGCCATACGGGGTAAACGGAACTGCTGGTGCTGTCAATAAGTATTTACTGGAAAATAAATCAGTACTACATGCTGGTAAAATGTTTATTTTATTAACATAGCCATTTACAACACTATCATTATAAGGTTTTAGGTTTATTTTTGTAAATGAATGTGCCAAGTCACACAGCAAATAATGTGGGAAAATAATAACAGCCGCACGGATCGATCCATCAGGTAAAGCTACGCTTGCCGGGGTTGGTCCATGGATGGGTGACCATCTTTACATACCGAGAGTCTTCCATGCCTCGGAAATGACCACGTTAAGCCGTTGGTCCCGGCTGTCATTCGTGGATCTTTGGCAGGTGTTACGGGTCGTCAGAAGCCCGAAAGTCTGGCAACCAGTCAGACCCAGTTACTCGGTTGTGGAGGTCAAATAGGCAGTCGCTCCATGTAAAATATTGGTATTCAGCTGCATCCAGTTAGACTGAAAGCCGACCATCATAGGTGGGAAAAGGCTAGGCCGATTGATATTATCACTTACCAAGGGGTATCGTATTACCCAGTGACAGGGTAGTGAAGGTCAGATAGGCAGTCGGTCCATGTAAAATACTGGTATTCAGCTGCATCCGGTTGTAGCGGTTAACTGTGGCAAACGAATTTACGAAAATCTTTCTTTGAATTCAGATTCTTTGTTTCTTTAAAAAAATAAAGGAATTTATCCTTTGAGTAAAATTCACTATCTCCAGTATTTACAGTACTTTCCCTCCAGATGAGGTTCAAAAATTACACCCTGTATATTTATATTTGTAATCAGTCTAACGATTTCGATGGAAGTTGGAATATAGGGGTTTACGGGGGCGAACATCGATCTAGCTAGGTTTCATATCTGGGAAAATTCGTTTCCTCTATTTTCACAGCCTCGGGAATGTGATACAACTTTGGTATACCTCGGACGTCATGTTTTTCTATTTTCACCCGAGCAGAGCTCGATCGAACAGGTACTTAATGAGGAACACGTGTGCACATAATTATTTTTAAGAGGAGCCTCATAGCCCATTACATGGAATAAACTTTATTCCATCCATCATTTCTCATGAAAGATTACGGATAAGTCAAAAACCATTTGAATCTGACCTAATTATAATGACGAATCGACGTGATACTTTTGTGAATATGCCGTTAGATGTCATGTCAAGAGGATGAAATAATCTTCCCCTTGTCTATTATTTTCATAATGATGGTTTAGTATCTGTTCATCAGTCAAAACACAACTATCAGGTACAATTTTATGTGCGGTCGTAGATCATGTTACCATAATAAGCAACACGATTCGTCGCTTGGCTTTGATATGGCAACTGTATCTTTACAAATGAAATGATTTTTTTCTGTAAATAGGTTTGTACAAACACTTTTGGCTTGTTAAAAACTACATGAGGTCGGCGTTTCCGTTTACTAATCTAAGAAGAAAGGCCGAAACAAACTCAAAAGTCACATTTCAGACATAATCTTGGTCAGATCATGTGAAGATCATGTAGATTGGTGTCTGAAATGGTATTTTGAGGAAAGAACCACACAGATTGAGTAGACTTGTCTAGTCACTGCACGCATTTCTCAGTAATCGGTGAGCTCAAAACCTTGTGACATTAAGTCCGCCTAGGAACCATTACTGTATATGAAACTCAAATAAATACAAGCTTTGGGGAGACACCACAGATGTAATATCAATATTTTCGAGATCTCCCTCAACAAAGACGACCAAATCAAGCGAGCATTGCACAACATCCTTTCCTGTAACATTATTTAAAGGAGATTGCCCAACCATTACCAAAATATTCTCTAGAATTTATTGCAATGAAAGTGACGCCGAAAATTATGCACACGAACAATAACATATCACAATCATGTCTCGATTGAATCGAATCGTTTTTGGTACCGATTCGATTCGGTACGATTTACGATATGAAATCGAATAATAAATATGTGCGGGTAAACGAATTTTTAATTTAATGTTTGTACTTGGAATTGCCAGCAGCCAGATGGGCTGTCGGCCTCGAGATGTCTTAGGGAGACCTGTTATCTATATGCTATGATATACCTGTGGCGTAGGCAGGCATGCGTAATCCGCCTTACAATGTTCCCAATACGGGACACAGGCCTCCTCTCTGTGAGAAGGACTGGGCTGTAATACACCACATGGGCCCAGAGCCGGTTGATAGATATCACATGTCTTCGAATTTTTGATTCTAGGACATGCCGGTCTCCGGTTTCCTCACGATATTTTCCTTCACCATTTTGACAGCAGTGGTGATGAAATAATTTACACAAAGCCTGACTGGGTTCCACCTACAACTCGTAAGTTACGGCCTTTTGCAGGCAGGCATAGCAAAAGAGAAATGAAGAGCGTTTATTCTGAAAGTGGGCGACGTCGCAAATAGATGTGAAATATTTCGCTGTTTTGATTAATTTGGCAATATTACTGTATGGAAATAAGAAATGTGGCTAACTAGCGAACTAGAATATTAATAATGAATGTAACCGTTTTAGGTGGAAAAAAACGGCCAAGTGCGTATCGGACCACGCACAATGAAGGGTTCCGTAGTTGGGACGAATTTATCGCAAGAACAAACTTAACATTCTAGTTGAATAACATGTTTCCCCATACCTACATTCCAAGTTTGTTTTATTTCACATAAACCTACAAGGGCATTTATGAAACGTCAGAAGCTAGGTGCACGGTTACAATTGGTCGATTCCTATGGAGAAGAGTCGGCAAAAAACTCCACGGTTACTCTTTTAAAAGTAAATGGTTTTTACAATGTTTTTAAATTACAGTGTTCAAAGGTATGAGAGGACTGTGTAAGCCTATCAACAAGTACCAGGTACTTAGCAAAATATAAAATGGTCCACTGATCTAAAGTCTGTTAAGCCTACAACGTTCTCATATTCACAAAATCCAAAAGAAAAGAAATAAAATAGTAAAAATAAAGACCTATTTAAACCAAATGCCATGACTGCCACTACAGCTGTAACAAATCTAATTTAATAAAAAAATATAGAATATTGTAGGTATACGTATAATGTCAAATAATGAAAAGATTATGTCAAGGAAGTATGTAAAAAAAAAAGGTAAAATAAAATAATAATCGTAATTTGGGAGCAATTAAATAGTTATGCCATTAATGAAGTACCAGAGAAACCACATGTGCAGAAGGAATTATTGTCAAATTTCCTTGTCTTCAACGTAATCTTTAATCTTATAATATGCTTTCTTGATAAGGACACGTTTGATGTGGGTTTTGAACTTTCCATCGCTAACTACTTCTGTAACCGACTTTGGCAACTTGTTATAAACGCGAATACTGTTTATAAGAAATGAGTTACTAGTTTTAGTTAAACTAAATTTCGGTATCACAATTTCATGTTTACTACATGTGTTTATATTATGGAAATCACTTCTTATTTTCAAAAGTCCTAAGTTCTTGTGAACATACAAAATGCTCTCTAAAATATTAAGAGAAGGCTAAGTTAGTATATCAATTTCTTTGAATTTATTTGTATGGGACTCAGGACCCATTTTATACATTGCGCGAATAGCCCTCTTTTGTAAAGTGAAAATTGAATCTACGTCAGCTGCCCATGCCCACAACAGAACGCCATAAGACATAATACTGTGGAATAAGCAACGTATACTAACCTAGCTATGGCTACATCTGTCAGCTGCCTTATTTGTCTTATGCAGCTGAACTTAATCTACCTGAAAGAGCTCTAATTTGGGCGCCCCATTGCAATCTCGAATCTAAAGTAATTCTACGCACAATATTGAGAGATATTCCATGTTTTTTTAAGACCATAGACTTCTTATAGGTTTTCCTGTAATCTAAAGCCCTTTCATTTGATATGTCACACGGTACAGAACGCAAAACTTTCGTTTTAAATTTTCTTATTTGGCCCCCAAAAGCGACCCCCATATTCAAAATTCATTTATTTACGTTACACGTTCGTGTTTGGGTCTTAGAAATACATACGTAAGTGTACCAAATTTTATGTAAATTGGTCCATTAGATTCGGAGCAAATTGGCTGTGACAGACGGACAGACAGACACACGAGTGATCCTATAAGGGTTCCGTTTTTTCCTTTTGAGGTACGGAACCCTAAAACGGCATTTGGAAAGGTCCTAAATACTTTACAAATTTTTGTTTTACTAGGTATTAATATTAATACTAACTAATTATTAATATTAATACTAACTAATTATTAATATTAATACTAACTAATTATTAATATTAATACTAACTAATTATTAATAATAAAAATAAATTTCTCTTCTTCCGCTTTAGCTTGGTTCAGTTCTTATCTTCGGGGACGCTCTCAGTGTGTTCGCCTGGAGGAGTCCTTCTCTGATTGGTGTAGCCTCACTGAGGGTGTTCCTCAGGGTAGCGTTCTCTCTCCTCTTCTTTTTTCAATATTTATTAACTTTGTTACCAGAGTAATCTCCTCTAGTTTTCATCTCTACGCAGATGACTTGCAGCTCTACCGACATTTTACTGTAGCTGACGCGGGTTCTGCAATTGCTGCTATGAATCATGACCTGGCTTGTATCAGCGTTTGGGCTAAGTCATTTGGTTTGCAAATCAATCCAACTAAATCCCAGGCCATGATCATAGGCAGCAGATTCGTTCGCAATGCGGCTGATGTTGCATCTCTGATGCCTTTGTATCTCGATGGTGTTCGCATTGACTACAACGAAACCGCCAAAGATCTGGGTGTAATTTTTGACTCCAATCTTTCGTGGCGTGCTCAGGTCAATGAGGTCAGTCGAAAGGTACATTTCTCCTTTCATTCATTGAAAAGCCTTCAAAGTCTTCTGCCCTTGAAGACTAAAATTTCTTTGGCACAAACACTTATTCAGCCGATTATAGATTATGCCGACGCCTGCTACCTGGATGCTACCGAGGAGCTATTAAATAAGCTTGAGCGCTTGCAAAACTTGTGCATTCGCTTTGTTTTCGGTCTACGAAAGTATGACCATGTTTCTCACCTTCGCAAGGAACTCAAGTGGCTCCCAATCCGCCTTCGCAGGAACACTCGGATTTTATGTCTCGTTTTCAACATCTTACACAACCCGTCTTATCCTTCCTACCTGCGTGAGCGTTTTTCTTACGCTCGCCCTAGCGACGCTCCGTGTAGATCACACCTTAGATCCCTCCTTAAATCTCATCCTCATAAGACAAGCTACTATTCTTATTCCTTCTCTGTGCACGCAGTAAGACTGTGGAACTCACTTCCGCCTAGCATTCGTGATTTAAAAACTGTTTCACATTTTAAATATCGAGTAAAAGAGCATTATCTTTCCTCTCTACTGTGAGTATTTATATACCTATAATATGTATGTTTATTTATTTAAGCTTTATGTATTTATTTAAGTATTTGTTAATTTATTACGTTATACGTGTAGGTATATTTGATATGTTTTAGTATAAGACTTCGCAAATTTATATTTTTCTCTTTTTGTTCTCACACACTATTGTCTACATTTCTTTCTCATTTTCTCCTTTCGCAGGTCTGCTGGAAGAAATTTCTTAAGAAATAAGCAGTACCTTTGTACTCAAATTATAATTATGTCGTATCTGTATGTATTTTACTGTGTGTACATAAATAATAAAATAAATAAATAAATAAAATAATATTAATACTAATATTAATTACTAAATATTCCGTGTTACGATATTAATTATTGCGTTTCATAATCAATATTTTAGTTTACTACTTAGTCACATTTCATATTTCCACACAGTATTAGTGCCAAATTAAACAAAACAGGTAATATTTGACAGCTATTTGCGATGTTGCCAACTTTTAGTATAAGCCCTTTTAAAAGAGTTTTCAACAAAAGCCTTCTAATAATAATGATTATGAAAGTGTTTTTCCTTTAAAATAAATAATAGAATAAATTATAATACATTTTTAATTAAATAAAAAATAAAATAATATATTATAATATAAATATAATCATAATTATGGGAATAATAATAGAACTTTACAATAAAAGTAAAATATAAACCAAAATATGGTTGTACCCCTGGTGGGACTCGAACCCACAATCCCCGGCTTAGGAGGCCGATGCCTTATCCATTAGGCCACAGGGGCTTAGTGCCTACATACCGAAAGTAACAGTCAAACTAACTTGGGTAAGATAAGGAAGAAAAAGCAATTTCGGGAACAAGAGATTAAATACGGAGAAAGTACTTAATGAAGAAAGCTATGTATGTGAGTTGTAGGCATATACATAGTAATACAAAGTATCTCTGCATTTTAATACGAGTATATTGACGATTTTTGACGAATGTTGGTCGAAAAAATAACAGTTTCCCTAAAAATCTTTGAGCATGACCATTCTGTGTAATGCAATAATTCGCTCAAATTATAAAGGAATATGCCAAAAAAAAACTTGTTGTTTAATTATTTTTTTTCTTTCTGGCAAAAAGAAATTCCAAAAAGGGCCGAACATTACGAGTTAAGATATACCGGGACCATCTCATTACCTTACAAACGTTTTCCCATATTCGCTCCACATAAAGAGGTCTTTACACGAGACCCGAGATTGATACGATAGTGAAATTAAGCAATAACACTTACAATGCACTGAAACGGCCGGTCCGATCACGGTGGAGAGCATAAAATTTTATATTTTTCGTGTGGTGTGTAGCTCAATTTGGAAGATGTAGCGTTTTACAGAGGAGGTTGCCATGGCATGTACAAGGGACAAACATCTCAAGGATACCGAGGCCAGCAATAAGGACACCTATGAATAGAATCAGGAGGGCTAGGAACTTTGTAATAAGTCATACATTTTTGCTGAAGCTTTTGTGGTGAGTTGAAAAGACTAATTTTAATTTTCACTCTGAAAGCTCTCATATCAAATACAGTATTTGTGTAGGCCGAAATTTGAATAAAATGAAAATAAGGGTGTTTTCTCGTGGAGCTACTTTAGTTTCCTAACTAATGGTAGGAAACAAAAGTTCACGAGGGTCGCGGGTAAGTCCGAAACCGCGGGAAATTCCGAAAGGGATACCTTGGCCCCTGGCAACGTACAGGTAACACTGAAGGAACACGGGTGGGTTTCAGTCAGTACGAGTCTGGCTCCGGCCAGAGCGGGAGAAGTTATTTGCTAATTTCCTACCCAAAGAAAAAAAAAGGTATTCCTGTTGGTCCTATTGAACTGTTGAAACCAACATGAACCTCCTGTTCATAAGATAAACTAGTTGTGGATGTATCTCAGTTTCAGTCTGTTATCATACTGCTTTCATACAAAATAATACAAAGAAAAATTAAAGACGTCGCAGCCTGTATTTCCGCTCCGCTCTTCGCTTCTACAAATACCACACACTAACACCCCAAGCGTATCGCTACACGATTTTATTATTACGCTACCGATGTATCGCATATTATCCGGCAAAATTAAGTGTCATAAAGGTTAACTGGAGCCGTAACATTTAAGGGGACATTATTCTCGGCCAAATAACCACTCGCGAACCCATATAGGTTTTGGTAAACGAAGATATTGTTACTAATAATTGTCCAGGATCGTTACGTAGGGTACATTATACAAATTGAGTTAAGTTTTCAAGTGTAGTACTTAAGTTTATCGCTTCATTTTGAAATTGGGTTTGGCTGTAAGAGGTATTAATGTATTCGGAATTGTTATTGCTAGGATGTCATTACCATTTTACTTTGTGAAAGATTTCGCGACATGAGTGGAATTAAATTGTATGGTGTGATACAAACGAGTACTGAAAGTTGAATCAAGTCAGAGTTACCACGAAATAAGTAGGTATATCAGTGATCATAAATATGACAATTAAGAATATACTACGTTGCATCACATCATCATCATAATCTACCTAACAATTTTTGAGGTCAGCTTCCAGTCTAACCGGATGCAACTGAATACCAGTAGTAGTACTACGTTGCATTGAAAAAAGAGAACGATGGACACAGTATTATCGAGTAAAACTTTGACTCCCATGACATGACCAAGGTGGTCAAAAATACAATACAAAAACCCAACTGCAAGAAAATGCACTAAATCTCGAAAAACAATGTCGTGCCGTAGAATCACGGGCTTCGTGAGACATTCGCGGCGATTGAGAATAAATCAGCGATCGGTCGATCGGCGATCATAAGCGTTTGAGCGATATCGCCCGATTCACTAAACTGGATGGGACGGACCACGAACGCGCTATTTCTCACGGCTGACACAAGGATCTGAGAAATAGAGGATACGTCTAAAGATAAATAGCTGACCAAGATACGCGACTAAACGTAGCTTTTTATCGTCTACCCTATTGTTTGAAAGTCTGCTTTGGAAGTGAACAATCCATAGCGTCTTTCCGTTGACTCTATCATTAATTTATCATCAAAAGACTTTAGAACTGGCAGTCAACCGTCTAAACCTAAAGTAAACAAAGTAGTACTTATGTTTTTTTAAATAAATGCTTGGAAAATTCAAACCTTGACTTGACCAATATTATATTAAATAGGCATCTTATAATAATGTGCGTGAGTCGAGTTCCTGGTAACACTGGATACTTATAGTTTTATTTACTAAACACTCGAAACAGTTTTCTTGTGCCCCACTTACATTTTTTTTCACACCACAAATTTCCATCTTTTAGTTTCAATGAAATGTCAGTAAGTTTATTCAAAGACACTTCTCTCGTTTTCTTATTCAAACAAAATGAAACGCTTTCGTAAGCAGTACCGATAATTATAAAAATGTCTCATCTGTTCCATTTCATAGCTGCCAGTACCATCCACTATCCTTTTGTATCGCTCAAAGGTTAAAGTCTAGATCAGGCCCCTCCGCTGACTGAAACTGACCTATATCTAATTTGTACCGTTTGAACCCAGCCTTATAAGGAACAGGAAGATTACATCGTCAGACCTTTGCAAAGGAACTGTAATATTGTGATAATGAGCTGATATTTTATTTAAAAAAAAATATGACGAGGATATTATTTTTTATGTTTATTATTTTTGTAAGTATGTTGTTGATCGTGTTGATGTCCTTCAAAATGATCAGATATTAATTAATGTGATAATAGTTGAGGCACAGACTCTTGTTACTGAAATATCGATTGCTTCTTCGGAGAATGAAGTTGCAATGCATTAAAAAAAAAAATTTGAAGGTGGGAAATTATCAAATAACTTCTCCCGCTCTGGGCGGAGCGGAAGGGGGTGTCAGACTCCTACTGACTAAAACCCACCCGTGTTCCTTCAGTTGCCTGTACGTTGCCAGCGGACACGGTATCCCTTTCGGACATTCCCGCATACTAATATAACTTGTATTCCTCTTGATCAATAGTTCATGCATTGACAAAATTAAATTAGTTTGTAATGTGTTTGCTTTTGAAGTAATTTTGAGAAATGGTTTAGTGTGGCGTAGAAGCATATGCAATCCGTCATAGTAATATGAACAATCCAAAAACAAACTATAGTTATTCAGTACCAAAATTGTAGCAAATCCATAAACAGAAACGCCACTGAACCCGTCATTTGTTTACCATTTCGAAACCGTAGGCCATTTATTTGTATTCATTAGGTTTCATACGTAATACTCTCGATGCAGACGGCAGTTTATATCGAGTGCATAAGCAATTAGACCTGGGTAAAAACCTGCTTGGCCCTAAACGGGCGGCGTAAAGATGTCCTCACACTGTTCAATGCGAACGTCGCGAAACAAAATTTCGATCGCGAATGTTCGTTGGATTTTCTAATCATCCGTCTCGCAATTTTTCTACTCTAGATTAGGGTCGATTTTCGGTCTAAAGTTCAAGTAAAAGGGCTGAGAGATTGTTGAATGTTTCCTAAAATTAATTTACTCAAAAAATAAAAAGATTTTTGCAGGGTCCGTAATTGTACGAGAAGCCATTGTAAGATCTTTATACAATAAGGAATGCAATTAAAGATTTATGTACGTAATATGAATTTAAATACATTTGGTAGGTATGTCAAAATATATGTACAGTGAGTTGATAAAATTGTAATATCCTCGGTTTATAGGCACTTTTGAATAGGGATGATGACAAAAAAATTGTTTTTTAGTCCGTCTTTGAGATTATAAAAAAATATTGGACACGTATTTTTTCTTTTTTTACGTAATCTAAAGATTACGGCGATACATTGAGGTAAAATGTGCCATGACGTCACGAGTATGTAGATTTTATACATACTAGTGACGTATCGACCCCCACTCCCCAACTAAAAATGCGTTTTATCTAAGTATTTTTTTTATTAATATGATAAAGCAAAAAATACGTGTCTAATATTTTTTTATTTTCTGACTGACGGACTAATTAGAATTTCATTTTTTTACCCAGGCATCATCCCTATTGGCAATGGAGTCGGTAATTTAAAAAGAGGAAGCTACATATAGTTGCTCATTCTAAAACGTAGTAGTTTCCTATGGAGAACGGGCAAGAAAGTCCATGGACACCGTTTTAAATTTTATTGTGTCAAACTAATAGTTTCATCAATAATCGTACCTACACACTGTGTTCTTTAAAGTTACGTACATGCGAAAAGTTTAACGATCAAATGTACGCAGCATAATAGCGCAGTGTACGGCAAGATTTAAATCTTAAGTCGTTAATAAATCAATTGGTTTGATTTAAGAACTTGTTCCAATGTGAGTAGTGTCGTTTTTAATGGTGTAAGATTTTGTTTTTTGCTACTTTACATTGGTAGGTATAGGAAAGAAAACGAAATAGAAAAAAATATATATACAGGCTGGCAGGCAAATTGACGCGAAAACTTTTACCATGGATTCAGTAAATGATTGTGAACCCCCTCTGCGTTGAAATTTTTCGTCGATATATTTTTTTTGTCTGCTGTTTCATAGAAAAGTGCAATATCTACGCGGTCAAAATGTATGGAAAGCTGTTTTTTTTTTAAATAACTGACGAAAAATTTCAACACAGGGTGTTCAGAATCATGTACTGAATCCATGGTAAAAAAGATCGCGTCGATGTCCTTGCCATCCTATATAATAGGTAAATAAAAAATACATAAAACAAAAAAATCTGTGAATAAGAAATATTTTTTTAACAAGATAATATTGAATTGACTTTTAATAAATTTGCCAAACTGCTAAGCAGTTTCTTGGCGCAGACGTAGCTCTAGTAGTAACATTTATACATACATAATTTACAATTTACACTTTTTCACCGAAATCTATGCATTCCTTAAGCAGATTTTTAAACAGAAAGACAAAGATTACAGCATTACTTACAGTGTTTACTGCTTGCATGTGGGATTTCTTCTGTCCATGTAATGTATCTCGTAGCATAGGATTAAAAACGCGGATGACGCCTAACAAGTATTTCAGGATACCCTAGAATTTCCAAACGATCGTATACCTGTATGACATTTTACGACCATTTATAAAGTTAGAGAGAGCATAGACATTAAATTATTTATCTTCACTATCTACGTGATATTTCTTCTACGGCACGATATCTGCAGTTATTTGTCTCAGTTTGCCTGCACGCGCTGCACACGCTACTTTTTGTACGCTCTGCAGTTGATAATATATTACGTTCATATTGATACTTAGATACTGCTAAAAGTAGATTACGATGCGGGTGGAATACTAATCTGGTTGTGTAATATGGTTCGTTTATGATAGCTAAAGGATAAGAAACAAATAAATATTAGAGACTAGCTTACGCCAGTGGCTTCGCCCGGGTGATATCTTTCTAAATTATAGCCTATGTTACTCAGTGATAATACAGCATTCTAGTGGAGAAAGAATTTTTTAAATCGAAACGAAAATACAAATATTTTCTAAATAATTATTGTAGATTTCAGATCTTCGACAATCTGATAGGTCTTTTTCAAGATACGGCAATTAAAAGTTACAGGTGCTGGGTATTGAAGGTTAGCCATTACTTCGAGGCACTAGCTTCCAATCCAGGGGGAAAAAGGGACACACACACACACACACACACACACACACAGATACACTTATTTGAGAAAATAACGAGCGAGCCTCACAGAAGTCGCATAAGATGTGACATCTGACATTTTGGCTGACAGTACCAACCTCTCGAAAAATGGATTAGTACCATCTGACGGCCAAATCTAGCACCGCGCGCGCTCATTGGTCAAATAAAAAAGAGCGCGCTCTGCCAGCTTTCTGTTACACACTTCCGTCCGTTTTCACGAAATTAGAGATTGCAGGTTACAGATTGCCGGAAAGCGAGAGGAAAGCTGTTACATATAAAAAAATAAAGTACACAACCAAAATAATATATATATATAATTATGTTGGAGAAAAATATGAGTCACAGTTCAAGAGACAAAGTCACGGCCAGATCTATGATCTGATTATGATAATACACAAACAGTCATACCAATATAATAATTAGTTAAGGTTCATTTGAGTCACAATAAAAAAGCAAACAGCCGTATCGTATCCGTGGTTTTATTACTTTTTAATAGACGGTAGCTCCGTACGTAATGGTGGCGCAATAAGAAAAAAATATAGTAATTAACTTTTAAATAGAGCGTGTTCATATTGGGAGACTTGCCTTGCCTTTAGCGTTGGATGACATGAGGAATCAATAAATATTAAATATTATTATCCTAGAAGGACAAGGACTTATAAGCAATAGGTGCCTATCTTAACTGATAATCAACACGCAGCCTCACCACGTTGAAAGGAGCCTTCAATGTGGTGAGGCTGCGTGTTGATTGACGCAGACGGGCGCGACGCGAATGGTGCGACGCGTACAATTTCTAAAAAGTTTTCATAGAAATTGTTCTACTAGAGTCTAAAAGGTCCTTTCCGGTATTGAGTGTCTAACAAACAATACAATAACACACATTTATTGATTTCTGCAAAAAGATTGTTACGAAGCGACGTAGTTACTAATGTGCGTAGTTTTACGAGATGCAAGTTGTACGCTTCAAGTAGTAAATTCATAGTTAAGACACAGTTCAATCCATTTAATGCGTGTTGTGGTAATATTGTGTCCAAATGAATGGGATATTTTTTCATCTTGCGGTCCAGCGCCGGTGCGGCACCGTGGCACCAGCGTAATGTACATGCAGGAAGCCTAAGCCTTTTTTTTTTTTTTGAGGATGGGAAATCATCAAATGACTTCTCCCGCTCTGGGCGGAGCGAGAGGGCGTGTCAGACTTTTACTGACTAAAACCCACCCGTGTTCCTTCCGTTGCCCGTGTGCCGGAGCCGCGATATCCCTTTCGGACAAACCCGCAACCCCAGCAGGCATTGGTCCTTACGGACCCCGTCAGTTGGTGCTGACATCTCTTTGAGGCGCGCGTGGAACACAACGCGCCGTCGACCCGGGTCTGGTCCTTATCGGACGGCGAGCTACCTATTGCTCACCGTCCGCAAGCCCGCGCCTACGGTGGCCGGAAGTCAGCTCGTGACTAGGAAGCCTAAGCCTACTCTCACAATTAGAACATCTAATCTCAAATGATAATTCCATAATCATTCATCATCAATTCGTGTTCTAGTATCATCAATCACTATATGGAGCATTACGGAAGCTTCTGCGATATTTACTGCTTGGTAATCCATCATATGATTTTAATTGAATCTAAAATTATTGTTTTAATGAACATGACGTTTTTAGTCTTCACTGTAAATCTTGTGATTTATTATGAAGGTAAGTTATGTTTGGTTGTCAGTTAGAAGCAGAACTTATGGACAAAGCAAATGATGGATATAAATGCCAATTTCATACTTCCAACTCATCGAATTCAATTTTCTGGTGCGGTTAATAGAACTTGCTTATTTTATACTTAGCTTTTCAATTTGATGATCAGGAAGTGACCGTGTTTCTGAACGTACTATAATCTAATAGAATACTACAAATCTTTCGTGAATGACCATGCTAGATCTGTGTTAGAGAGTTTGGTTCCCGCCTTCAAGTGGACAATTGTGCGTCGGCCATGACGGCCATCGCTGACCTCCCTCCAGAAGTTGATCAGGTCTCCTGGTCTGTTCAGAACATCTGTTCTAATCTGAGTAATGTCTGTGCATTCAAAGAGTACATGCTCAACGGTTTAATCAGTCTCCATGTAAGCACAGCGCAGAGGACTGCCTGTTATGCCTATTGCTATTGACAGCTCCAGAAATAGGTTAGACTTTATATATAAATTAACTTCTTGCGAATAGCCTTAAGAAAAAAATCGTCCGTTTCGGGCGAGTAGATTCGGGCAAATCACCAATAAGCAAAAGAGGACAAAAACATTCTGTAAATAGTTTCAGAACAAAACTATTAGAGTATTTTTAATAATGATAGTAATATTGCTTAGCGAATGGAATGCTTTTTCTTTTTATGTTTGTTTGAATTTAAATTTTATTTGTGTAGTAAACTTATAAATAATTTTGCATGCCGTAAGGCAAAATGTACCGGGACTCTCATCAAAATAACCATCATATCTGTATACCTACAAAATTACAATTTTAACTTCATTACTTTCATGACCTTTTTGGCATGTGTTCTTAGGTCTACTGAAAAAAAGGAAGAAAGAAAGAAATAAGGTCTATTTGCACTGACCGTGACGTATAAAGACAAAATAAAGAACACAAACATAAAATTAACAAGGTAAGGGAAAATATGCGTCACATCCACGCCTCTAAACCGCCTCATTATGAAAATTGGAAACTAAATAGTACAAAGAGAACACTTTTCCTTTCCTGTTTACTGTTCCATGCACGTGCTTCACCACAAACTAGCACGTGTTGAATAAACAACAATTTAATCCAATTAGAAAACTCATTACGCAAAATTATTCTTACTACCATAATTACGTGTCAAGACAAACAATTTGTCACAATTTATCAGAGACATTTCTCTACAAAAAACAAAGAAATCTTTACTGCTTTTACCGCATAATTTTAATCAGTAATTACCGTCACTATTACATGCTATTACAAGCGTGTCATAATTAGTAATAAAAGCTAGTTAAAATGCTGTAATTATTGCATTTAGTCGCGTGCGGTCAGAAAAAAGCGGTTATAAGCGGCTATTACCAGTTTTTACGACTTTTCACCGGTTCCCGTTTGATTTATTTATGAAGTGCAATGAATTATGTGTGGTTTATGTGGTTTACTTTGAAAGTAGATTGCATCAAACATGTTTAATGTATCACGATAATATCCCTACTTAGATTTAATTTTAAATTGTGGTTTCATTAGCGTTAAAGTAAAACAGCGCCCCAATTATCGCGAAAGCAACTTTTCTGTCGCAATCGGAAGGATTTTGATGGAAGTTCCTAATCCATTTATTCATATTATGTTTCGAAAAAATTCTCGATAAAAATAATAATAATACCAGCCTGTTACTGTCCCACTGCAGGGCAAAGGCCTCTTCTCATACAGAGAAGGCACGAACATTAGACAACACCACGCTTGCTCAAGACGGGTTGGTGATTTCAGACTTATATTAAGTATAGTTCAGGTTTCCTCACGATGTTTTCCTTCACCGATGTAAGTAATGTCCAAGATAAACTCAGAAAGTACTTATGAATTGAAAAAGTCACATTGGTACTTGCCCGGATTTGAACCCACAACCTCGTACATGAGAGGCGATGCCTTAACCACTGGGCCATCACGACAACGAAACGATAACGTCATCGATAACGTAGATAAAACAATAACGCAAAGAATATTGTCCAAATGAAAGAATCTTTGATCCTAATGATCTTTTCAGCCGAAAGACGTCCACAGATGTACATAGGCCTCCCCCAAGCACCGTCACTTCGACCGGTTCTATGCTTCCCGCATTCAGCGGATTCCTGCGGCCTTCACAAGCTCATCGGTCCACCTTGTGGGAGGTCTTCCAACGCTTCGTCTTCCGGTACGCGGTCGCCACTCCAGAATCTTTCGGCCCCATCGGCCATCTATTTTGCGAGCAATGTGCCCTGCCCATTGCCACTTAAGTTTTGCAATTCTTCGGACTATGATGGTTATCTTGCTCCTGCAGATGTCTTCATTTCTGATTCGATCACGTAGGGGAACTCCAAGCATAACCATCTCCATTGCCCTTTGGGTGACTCATAGCCTTCTAATAAGGCCCATTGTGAGCGACCACGTTTCAAAGCTTACATCGTAAGATATTTTATTGTTGCTCTTTTTTTCTGTTAGTGATTAGTTACAGAACAAAAAAGGTCGGCCAGAAGGAAAGTAAAGTAAGTCTTTTGAAACGCACAAGATGATATTTTCATACTAACTGATGTTTTAAACGCTTAATTTCTTCTATGAAGAGTACTTACATAACCAAGGATATCATGAAAACGAGAACTGAATTTTAGTTTTTCAATAAAAGACGAGCAACCGTGCACCTAATTAATTACCTACTTGAGAAAAAATATATCATAATTAAATCGTCTTTAATTAAATAAAAAACCATTAGAAAAAATAAGATTCGACAATTACTTTACTACTTAGAAAGTGTTCAGTTATTTGGATCAATTAAATATGATATGTGTATTTTGTATTATAAATATTTACAAACGTTCTGTTAACATCTGTAACGGCAAGTGACGTCAATAAATATTAATTGCTGGGAGAAATTTGTTAAATTATGTTAATCAGACCAATTAAAAAGTTAAGTTGTGTTAAGTGGAAGGTCATATGGTGTTGAATTATTAGGTATTTTTATTTCTATAAAAAATATTATCTTCAAAATCAAAATCAAAATTCATTTATTGGAACGTCAAAATTACCGCTTGGTGCTTTATCTAGGGAGAAGAAGTGGCGCAACAAACTCCCCAACAGCACAGCTGTTAAGATAGAAGAACTTGATTCCATACAATAGTACGCAAAGTAATTATCGTTGCAAAACAAAGAAACAAAAAAATAAATTGGTATATTGCAATTAATGAAACATTATAATATTTGTAATGAGTGGATTATGTCAATAAGTGAAAATAAAATAAAATAAATTGACTTCCTGCCCCCTAAACAAATCAATATTTATTGAAATAGATACCTAATTAATTTTTAAACTATCTCAAGACCTTGTAAGTTTATTATTCATGTTTTTCAGAAAGAGAGACGTTTCAGAGTTTAACACAATGACAAAAATGTGATATTAGCACATTTACTATTGTTTACACATTCAAAAAGGTACATGTTACACATGTTGCACGTTGAGCCGTTGGTCCCGGCTGTCATTGAATTCCTCATCTGTCACAGTGACAGTATTATATGAAATACTGGTTTTAAGCTGCATCCGGTTAGACTGGAAGCCAAACCCAACTGTATTTGGGAAAAGGCTAAGCAGATTGACTAGCAATTAGAAAGATACCGGACATCAAAATATTTCTTCGACTTCATTCGAAGCTTTTACCCAAACAACCTTACCCTTAACCTATCACTGAACACAATCAAAACATCCCAACATGACCATCGTAAACCCAAACTGTCACACAGATAAGATACCAGACACTTTATACTAGCTATAACTAGCTGAACTTAATTTGTACTATAAACATTAATATACGCACTATCTTGAACTTAAACAATAGAAATACTTCTTAATTACTACTCAACCGAAAACCAACTCTAAGAACCAGATTTTAGAATCCATTTTGGTAAGACAAAAGCTGTTTTAAAGGTCATAAGATAATTGCAAGTTTATTAGAATCTAAACTATGTGTAAAGAAAATAAGGTTCTTAATCCTTTAATATTATGTTAAAATAGAAATGTAGTCAAATAAATCATGCTCGCCTTTTGATGTAATTGGCAAAGATTTGATTTAATTGATACAGTTTTATATTTTATATAGTAGTTGTAAAATAAAGCGTGTAATTAGTTTACAAGAGCAGGTGTTAAGTGTGAATTGTAGGTTGTAAATTTGTAAAAAGAAATTGGCAGAAATAAAACCTTAGAGGGTGGTCCTTTTTGTGACCCGAAGGACCGGAAACATAAAGAAGTGACGGGTTATTGTTACGATATTTATGGAAGCCGGAGAAACTGTCACAACAATACCTATATTCACTTTACAGTGTAACGGCTAGGGCTTTGCAGGCAGGCTGCGCAGGCCGCTAACGGATAGGTAGGTACATAGGTAGAAGATATAATTAAACGGCAAGATAAGTTTATTCATATATTTAGGTAGTAGGTATTAACACGGCTAGGTCGCGGGCCGACGGGGGGTCCTGCTCAGCGCAGGCCCGACAAAAGGTCGGACGGCCCTCGCAGGACCAGGTATCAAACGTCGGTAGTACGCGGAGGCCTGTCAGCACAGGCTCGCGCAGATAGCTTGCGGCGGTAGGCCGCAGGTTGTCGGGCCTTCGATACCTTCGCAGCGTGCGCAAGCAATGTGCAGCACCGCTAGACCGCTTCCATCAGCAGTATATATAGTAGCACCCTGGAAGGTGCGTTAGAGAGCGCATGTTAGATGCGGTGCAAATAGCAGCAATCCGAATGCGATATGCCAGCCTCCTTCCCATTTTAAGCCAAGGAATGGTGTGGTAAGCATTATTATAGGTGATTATAGGTGAAAGCTCAGCATATCGCAGCGGTTTACAGGCAAGAGAGTTTGCAACATAGCATGGCACAATGGCGGATGCTAAACTTAGGCTAAGTATGTGAACACGCGAGCATAGAACACAAAGTAAACGCGACCATTGCAGATGGCTCACTAATCACTAAGAATAACCCAGTGAGGCACTACACCATCTCGTTGCAGTAGCAATACATACTATATTACAATCTTCTGTGCGCTGGATGACTCGTAGCCGCGTGTCCGACATTGACACACACGAAATCAGATACTACGTAGGTGATAAAATCAATATAGAATATCCAGCGCAGAGGATCCGGTATAATTACCAAGCTAATGTGGAACTCACCCTAGGTCGGGTCACACAGAATTCTGAGGGTCAGGGGATAGCTATCATCAGCTCTGCAAGCGGAAACAAAAAGTCAGTGTTGTTCCCCGTTTTTAGTGATGTGGTTAGGAACTTACTAATTGTGATTGATATTTAGCATCACTCGACTACTTGCAGCTGAGAACCCTCACAACGCTACAGCAGATTCTTAGGAAATTCATATAATAGACGGGTAACGAATTACGATGAGATCGGCACAACTATTGAAGCTACCTACATTACTGATAAATAAAAAACCTGAAACATCAATTTGTCTTTCATCAGTCATTTTCGAGAATTAATGGTGATCTTTCTGTAAATACCGTTCTCACCTAAATTAATGCCTAAATATACGCCTGTGGGATTTAAACTTTCGGCGCTGAGCCAGGCTTTGAAAATCCAACAGCGTGCTTTTATTTATTTTATTTAAGCTAGTATTGTAATGGTTATCATATGGAAGAGCGCTGATACAGATATTTTTATCTAGTTCAGACAGATGCCTTCACTATAAATCTAAGTTTTTTTTTAATTTTCCTATATATATATATGGCTAAATGTACGTAGTAATGTACGTAGTGTGTGTATGTAGTTTTTGTGACAAATAAATAAATTATTATTAATTATTATTATTTAGACATACTTTGTACCGCAGAAATATTTATTAGAAAGTCAATCTGCCTAGCCTTTTCCCAACTATATTGGGGTCGGTCTTCCAGTCTAACCGGATGCGGCTGAATACCAGTATTTTACATGGAGTGACTGCTTATCTGACCTCCACAACCCAGTAACTGGATAATACCATACCCCGTGGGAAGACTGGTTGTCAGACTTTCGGGCTTCTGACGACCCGTAACGACTGTCAAAGCTCCACGAATGACAGCCAGGACTAATGGCTTAACGTGCTTTCCGAGGCACGGCGGAGTCTCGGTATGTAAACATGGTAATCCATCAAACTCAAACTCAAAGCATTCATTTCAAATAAACCAATTACAGGCACTGTTGAATTGTCAAGGGGTCGGTCAGTCAGAAAGATGAAGCTAGATGCCCATTCCATAGCGTAGTAGGTAGCTATGGAGAAGAACGGGCAAGAAACTCCACGGACACTCTTTTAAATCATGATATGGTTACAAAATATTGGTTACATCATTCATGTTGAAGTTATACATGTGAGAACGATGCAAAACGTTAAAAGCGTCCGTAACAATACACAACGTACATCCACAGACCAACCTCAGCAAGCGCAGCTTAACCTGACAGATCGATCCGTGCGGCAATTATTACTTAGCCACGAGCTCCTTCTAGAAATATTTATTAGAAGGTAAAAACAACAAATATTTATAAAGTCTTTAAAGGCATTTATTTTATCTAGAATACCATAGGAAGTTTATAGATCTCCAAACGGTAATAATACTTTCAGAAGGCGTGCCCAAGCGCCCAAAATCGTGCTTGCAATAATTTATTACATTTTAAACGCGTCATTAAGTAAATTTCTTACGTAACCGTGGCCTTAAGGACATGATCGTTACGATTCGATACTTTCATCGATACATTTAAATCGATATTCATTCAAAATTTGATATTAACCTTAATGAGCCTTGATGACCGTCCTACGCGGCGATCAGGTTGGTTCGTTCTACTTAGACCTTTCTTATTGTCCTTGTGTTTTGTAAATTAGTTTTTGAGTATGGCCGCCAAAAATTGTACATTTGGGGAAAAGTTTGTGTCCTTCTCAGTTATGTAAAAAAAAAACAGGCTTATTTTAAATTTTTATGATATGTTTTAAGTTGATCTGGTTATCAGAATTATGTAGAATCATATATAATTTTTAGTCGAAGTATATTTCGCTTTTAGGAATTATCGAAGATTTTTTTTAAATTGGCTTCTTTCAGCTTCCATACAAAATTCGTGTGTCCACTACGACATATCGCACATTGAAGTCAAAAATATGTACCCAATTGATAAGTAACCACTTACATTTTGAAATAGTTAACTGTTTCTATAAATGTTCTAGGTTTTTTTTATATTGATTAATTCAGATAACGTTTTTAAAGTATTAAAAACCAATTTTAAAAATGTGTCTCACTTTTCGTTCCCGTATGTTACTTCACGTATGTTACTATTTATCTATGAAGCTTATGAGAATCCAAGCGCGTTAAAACTATTTTTGGGTCATGGCAACAGCATACTACAGGTTGGCCAACCGCCGGAAAAAAGGCGCCTTTTATTTTCCACTACAAGTGAACATCAAGTCAGTCGGAAAATTTGTCTCGAGAGATTTTCGTACTTTTAATAGCTGATAATTAAGATAAGATTGCAAGTTTACTATATTATTTTAAATAGTACGTGTTGCTAGACTATTTGATTACCAAATAAAGCTGTACGATGCCTTTTAACATCAAAACTCACATCAATACATTTTTTTTTGGCTATGTCCATAGTATTTTTGATTCACGGATGATACCGTGTGTTACTATTGTGTGACGTAATATTCGTGATCTGTTGTTAAGCTGAGTGTATACTATAGAAACTTAGTGATTTGCTTCTTTATATCAAACCCAAAAGTGTTAATTAAAAAATAAAGACTTCCTAATGAAAAATAATTCGTTTTAATAAGTCTTAAAAATAGTTTGTTAAATAAAATATAAATAATGCCTTACCATGACTCATTCTATTTTCACAATTTGACAACAGGTATGTTTTCGAATTTTCAAAATAACAGTCATTTTTTTTTTTTTTTTTTGGATGGGAAATCATCAAATGACTTCTCCCGCTCTGGGCAGAGCGAGAGGGTGTGTCAGACTTTTACTGACTAAAACCCACCCGTGTTCCTTCCGTTGCCTGTGTGCCGGGGCCGCGATATCCCTTTCAGACAAACCCGCAACCCCAGCAGGCATTGGTCTTTCGACCCCGTCGGTTGGTGCTGACATCTCTTTGAGGCGCGCGTGGAACACAACGCGCCGTCGACACGGGCCTGGTCCTGATCGGACGGCGAGCTGCCCATTGCTCACCGTCCGCAGGCCCGCGCCTACGGTGGCCGGAAGTCGGCTCTTGACTCCCGACGCCCGGGGCGTCTCCTGCGGCGACTAGGGCCGCGAGGGCGTGCAGCTTGCATCTCCCTCGCGCGCCCCGCCTCCTCCTTCGCGAGCATAACTGCTTCGCAGAAGGAGGTGACGGCCTCCCATGCACTCTCGCGCCGAACCATGGCCTGAACCAGGGCCGGACGCGAGAGATCGCCGCCGCCGATCGCCTCCGTGAGGACACGGCGGTGCTCCGCCCAAGCCGGGCAGACCTCCACCGTATGCTCCACCGTGTCCTCCGGGCGATCCACACAGTGGTGACACCCGGGCGTTTCCTCCCGCCTAATTCGGAACAGGAACCTCCCGAAACAACCGTGTCCGGTGAGGACCTGCGTCAGGCGGAAGGTGAGGACGCCATGGCGCCTCTCAAGCCACTCCTCAAAGAGGGGACTTATCGCCGCAATTGTGGCGTGCCCAGCGCTGGGTTGCGACAATCGCACACTCCATGCCGCCATGAGATCCCGCCGGAGCTCTGTCCGCTGTGCCGTGATCTCTCGCGGCAGCGGAGTTACACCCCGGCGTTTCGCCTCCTCGCGCAACTCCCACATCTGCGCGAGGACTTTCGCCTCCAGATCCCATGGCGGTAGTCCGGCAAGGAGGCTCGCCGCCTCACGGGAGACCGTGCGGTATCCCCGGACCAGCCTGATGGCCATGACCCTTTGGGACGCGTTCAACCGCCGGGCCGGTCGCAGCCTAAATAACAGTCATTACAGAATAATTAGGATTTAGGCTCCTACATGAACTCTAGGCTTTACAAACTTCACGTGTGTTACCTTCACTCACAAATGTTACCGTGTGTTACCAATTCACGGCTGTTATTGTACAATTTTTGGCGGCCGTATTCTTTTGGAGTTAACATTATTCATTTTGCTGTATTGGGGCCACCATGAGCTTCATTATGACGTGATAAGGTCTCTTAGAAAAAGAACGAAACGAACGTGATTAGAAGTAACCTACTCCAGAAGTTTAATTGTTCCAGAGCGAAAGAGACAGAGGAACTTTACCAAACAAAATACTGATTTCACTCCCTGACACTGACATTCCCTGAAATGCTAATTTTTTTATTACAATTGTTTTTTAATACAATCTGTTCTGGACCATCTGGACCATTGAAGTATTGGTGATGGCTGCTTTTACGTCGATATCATCGGCTTAAAGCAGAACCCATTAACCGACCACTACTGTTTCCCCGACATTACACCCGAATCTGTATCGCAGTACAATGATGACGTGTTATTTTATCAGACCCGTTGAATATCGCGCTCATTACTATATTACTGGGTATGAACGCCCCTTTAGTTTCAATTAGGTACCCACGCTTCGGCATCCGGCGGGTTGATAGATGTACAGGTTGAGGTTTTTCGGGTAGGAAGAATAATTTTTGGAGTGATTGTTCTAGGTTGTATAGTGCAATACTTTCACTATAAAATCTAGAAAAAAGAAAGTGCTAAACGTGACTCATATAAAAAAAACACCCAAATAGAAAGAAAAGTTTGGGAAACGGCAAAACCTTGTGACTAATCTTGAATCTAAGTTTAAAATGCCCACTTTGTAATTAAAACGATGATCATAAAGTTACGCCTACGATACTACTAAAAAGTGATTTTATTTAGTTTAATTCAAAAAGTCTGTCATCGACAAAATGACACTGTTGCCTATCATACATTTTTATTTGATTATCAACTCAGAGAAAAGTAAAGTGGCAATAAACCAAAATTGGCATGAATTTTAAAATCATTGATTTCTGGTACAAAACCATTAAGAAAATATTCATCATCCACACAATATAGGAATACTGACGAACCAGCATAAAATACGACAGATATTGACAGTTTTATTATTTATTACTAGCTTCCGCCAGCGGCTTCAACCGCATGATATCTTAAAAAATTATAGCCTATGTTACTTAGTGATAATATAGCATTCTACTGTTGAAATAATTTGTATAACAACAGTCCAGTACTTTTTCAGTTTATTCATAACAAAAATACAAAAAAAAATCTTTCTACTATTAGTGTAGAAAAACGGTCGAAGACTCGGTATAAAAATCTTTACTAACATTCATAATGGCTTTATCGGAACACCCTATAAATATGGACGTGAGGTGCTAAAGTCACGTTTCGGAATCGTATTAAAATTATGAAGTTTTTAAGTGAAATTTTCGTTGTATGCCGTCAATAATGACAGCTGTCAACCTACCACCGAATTTATGGCAAGAATTCGAAGTTTGATTTCTTTTTTACAGTTACAATTGCGGTGTTTTGAAAGTGCCAACAATGTTAGGACCAGAGTAACGAAACTACATGTTTGAAAATTCGTAATCTATTGGTACAGATGTAATTTAGAACCGAGATACTTTGATGTTTTTTTGTAAATACGAGATTCCTGAGGTGTCTAGCTGAATGCTATTTGCAGGTAAATTTTATTGTCTTGAGGCTTGGAAAAAAAATGCGGCGCTGTCCAGCATAGGAAGAAAATAAGGCTGCCTAAAACATAATGGCACGAACAATTTTGTTCAACTCGTTACTGATTTCTTGTGAATTTTAATAACAAATAATTAGTAGTAACAGTTATTAATAATCATTTGCATAAATGAAAATGGCAAATTAATTTATGCAAATAAAATACGACATTCCAGTTCACTTGTTTCTGATAAAACCAGACGTGAAATTTTGAAATTGGAACAAAAGAAATTATGGCGGTCCTTTTGAAACATGCGGTGACAATTTTGTTTGACAGTTCGAAAAATTAAAATCGTTCTGAATCTTCTGTATTCTTAAGGAAACAGGGTTGATATTCCTTTGACAGTTTAGTAATTAGAGAGCAAAAGTAAGTTAGGTTTTTTGCAAAATAAACGCATCTGATTGGTCATCTGCGGTGACAGCGATTCATTTTTTAATTTGCATGTTTCCTTTTTTTGTACGTCATTCGTAATTATGTTGTTCCTTGTCTTTGGCGACGTTTATCTGACATGTTGGATATTTTGAACTTTTTAAACTGATTAATTGGGATATCAATTAATTGGTTTAAAGGACCAAATTAAATTTTGTGCCTCATTGAAAGCTTTCCAGCAATTTTTTTATTTTAAAACTAAATACCGCATTTTGCTCACATTTTGATAGTCAACTTTATTGATGTAAGGAGATATTTCTCGACGGCATGTGAAACCAAGTTAGAAGCCCATGGGCGGCGTTCAAACTCTGACACCAGGTTAGTCACTAACCACACGAAAAGAAGAAGATTGATGTATGAACCTACATGATATGAGTGTAAAAAATAATTTCTACGTTATACTTTTTTTTATTAACTACACACGCCTACACATCAAGCTATACATTTCCAGTTTATGCTGATCTAGAATTGTATAGGATTTCCGTACAATGCGAGGTCAGCTTATACTGGAAATGTATAGCTTGATGTGTAGCCGTGTGTACATGACTTAGAAACGTCTAAGATGGAAAACCAGATAATCTTTTTCTAATCTGCAAGATAATAATACTCCTCCTATCTTGGGACTAAGACTTGTTAAGATTTTTGCACCTTCTTTGTTTTATAGGCGATATATAACTGAATATGCTTAAGTCAATTAAGTTACCGAAAAATCAATTTTCAAAGCAGGCAGTAGACCATAAAATTAAGTAGGTAACATGTTCATTTCTAAGCTAACTTAAGTAAGGTCATTGAACACTCGCATTTCCTTACACTGATGTTTCCGCACTACTTAACTTGAACTATACGACATAGTTTCACACTTAATAGTCAATGGTACTATAAGTACCGTTACAGTTCACTGGGTTCACTTATTTTGTTGTGAGCTGAGTGATGTTTTGCGGTTAGGAAAACTGGCTAAAATATCAAGAACCGCCTTTTATGCAATCAGCGGGGTAATTGCGTTACACACCACCCGTAGTAATGGCTTTCATTTTGACAGTTCAACAACATCCATTGCGTTATTTACGTTGTTGACCAGACAATTTTTTCCAACATATGAAGTAATGGATTAGCAATATCTTTCAAAATCATTTAGATTGTAATTGAAAGTGTGTTACGCAACTAGCAGGTGCAGGTGTAATGCATTGGGCCGCAACCAAAATACCTTGTGACCATACGTAATATGAAGGTGCAAAATATAATAGGTAACACATTTTTTTTTTTCACACTATGGGGAAGCTCTTGGCCTGCATCTCACCTGCTGGTAAGTGATGCTCAGGCCGAAGGTGGAAGCGACGTTCACCCGGAATCATCACCCCCTCCTCCCCTTCCTCCACTTTCTGACGGTGCCTTTTAAAATGACGGGCATGAAATATTTCAGCTAATCCCGCTTTATATCTGATAACCATTTTATATCAGGTGAGTTCTCGTAAACACTGAAACCATCATATTGACAAAATAAATCTTCGGGCTATGGGAAATGATTCAAGAAAAGTTAAAACCCTCAAGAAGTTTTGAAGTTGAGGAAGCAAAATTAAAAGAGATTGGCGATCGAGTTTGCAAGGAGTCATAAATACCACCCTGAAGTATAGTAATGTAAGTATACCTCCCATAAATATACAATACCCACTAACTAGCTTAAAAACAACCCTATTATTTCACGATAGTCATTATTTTTTGTAGTCCACCCAATAAGGTTAAATCACCCAGTTAATTTGCGAAAAATCAGACAAAAGAGAAAAAAAAACGTGCGATCGACACGACGTCCTTAAAAATCGAAATCTCGAAATTTAAAATCGTATTCGATTAACGTAACGGATCGAATGTTAACTTGACAATAATTTAGTTGGAGCAACAATGGAGTAATGTCTCCTACTTTTTGTCACCACCAACTTAACTTTACGTACATAAACAACCTCATTTTTGACACTCTAAAGCTTAAAGTTCCTCAATTCAGGTGTAAAGGTAACGTTGTCGATGTCCGTATTTATAGTCTTTTGTGACTATAAGAGTGCCCGATAATGCTCAGTCAGTGTAAGTTATTTTGTATGGTGAAAAAAATCGCATCATATGAATAATGCTTTTGTCTCATTAAGCTTAAAAGGTGATCGAGGTGATTTAGTACCCCATCAGAGGTTACTGTGGGCGTTTTATGGGTTAACGTGCTGACGACAATTCATTAAGAAAAGAAACCTTTTATATATATCTAGTTAACGCTTCCCGCATACATCGGGTTGTCAGATGGTGATTTACTTATTAAGTGATGTATAGGGTTATCGGTATCAATAAAAAGTTGTATGGTTTATTTATTTATTTATTATTTAACAGTTTATGTACACACATTATAAATAGACAAGAAGAAAGGAACAGAAAAAAACGTACAAAGGTGATGCTTATTTCTAAAGAAATCTCTTCCAGCATACCTGCGATAGGAAAGTAGTTAAAGAGATGTAGACAACGTGTGTAAGATTAGAAGAGAAAATAATATACATAAAATAAAAACACTTAATTATTCGCTAATTTAACTATAAACATACAATATGAGAATAAACTTACATACATACTTCTAAAATAAATAACCCTAAAATATATATACTTAATTATAATGTAGTATAAAATAATAAATGCAAAAAATGCAACTATGACGAAGTGGACAGATAGTGTTCTTTCACTCTTCTTTTAAAAACTGCAACAGTTTGGCAGTCCCTAATGTCAGGCGGAAGTGAATTCCACAACCGAACCGCGTGCACGCTGAAGGAGTAGGAGTAGAAGTCGGTTGAGTGGGGAGGGGATTTAAGGAGATTTCTAAGATGCGACCTGCAAGGTGCATCAGAAGGACGGGCGTAGGAAAAGCGTTCGCGCAGATAGGATGGCGTTTTCGGGTTGTGAAGGATGTTAAATAGCAGACACAATATCCGAGAGTTCCTGCGAAGTCGAATAGGGAGCCACTTGAGTATCTTGCGAAAGTTAGAAGTAAGGTTAGTAGGTAAGGTAAGGTAAGGTAGGTAAGGTTGGTAGTGAGGTTTGTGTGTGGGTGACGTTTTAATTACTTACTTGGGTAGAAAGTAAGGTATTGAATACGAATTTGCTAATAGTACATTTTTCTTTGTTTGTTTTGGATTGTAAAGTTCTGGTATTCAGCTGCATCTGGTAAGACTGGAAGCCGACTACAACATAGTTGGCAAAATAGATACATGATGTTTTGGTTGCCACCAAAATTAAGATTGCAATATCGGCAGTGGTGCCCAGCACTGGGAATATTTGTTTGTAGGTAAAAGCCTTTTCTCTTACAAATGAGGAAAGACCATGGATAGATTATAGTTTTTTATTTTATAACCGACGCAAAATTTCAACGCAGTGGTGTTCAGAATCATGTACTGAATCCATGGTTTCAGTTTTCGCGTCGATGTCCCTGCCACCCTGTATAGACTCTCAGAACGATACTTAACAACAGCCTCAGAATGTGTGAAAGTGATAATTTCCAGAAAAAAAAAAAACTTTTTTTTTTCAAAGGGTGATTTTACCGGGATATTATTTGGGGCGTCGACAGACGTCGTTTAGCGGTTGTCTACAAGTCATAACTTATCCCCTTATAACTATCTATTACCCCTGGTGAAAATTTGGTAATTTTTAATGGAATTGGGATAATTTTGGTACTGAAAACGTGAATTTCAAATAGCAATAACTTTTTTTTATTTTCATTAAGAATTAGATTTTTTATTACTTTTTGGGAATGTTTATGAAGTACCTATGTGTCCTTTTCGGATTGGACGGAGTTTTATTTTACAAATTGTATAGAAAGATGGTTGAAGCCGTGATATAGTTATATCACTAGGGATATACTTATATTCACGAAAGTGGTTCATAACTGTCGGAGTGCCTTAATTTTGTTTCTGCCACCAATTTCGACGTAGTGCTCGCCGGCTGCTGACGCAGCACCGCTAGCTCCGCTCACTCGGCTCGTGCCTAGTTGGTCACAGTTCTAACTTAACCTATTTGGTCGGAGTGCCCTAATAGTTATATTACTAGATCGTGCTCACTACTCGTATCATAGTTATATTCCTAGTAAGGCAGTTATGAACCGCTTTCATATAACTATATTACGGTACATAGCTATATCCCTAGAGATATAACTATATCACGGCTTCAACTATCTTACTGCGACTTAAACACCACCACGCACAATCAATTCTTACGTTACAAAAATAACAAACATACCCACAGCAATTATCAGCCAGTAAACCCTACATACTGTACTTTCATAGCCTAACCTACTGTAATTTAGAATGCTAATTCCCTTAGTCATTGCCGGTCCTATTTGCAAGGCGATTCACCCCGTTATGTCAACAACCCATGGTCCCACACAGCCCGTCCATCAACTGTAACCAATTTACACATATCCAGAAAACAGCAAGACATTAATAGGCAACAAAGTTATAAGCAACAATATAAATATCTCCCTACCTCCCCAAAAGGGGGTAAACAAACCGTTTAGAACAATCCTTGCCGCCATTAACACGTAATGTCAATCACTTGCAGGCAAAGTGACTCTTTTGCCCCATTTCATGTCAATCTTCAAGCCGTGGTATCTAGGTAGCGGGTAGGGCGTCGATCTAAGATGCTATCGGCCAATACAATTCTGTGAACTTTTGCTGATCGAGTGGTTAAGGGTGAGATCCACCAACAATTTAAATAATTTTCAGTAGAAGTTATCCGTTCCAGCAGTTTCACTGCACCATTGTTTAACGGTGCACAGAATAGAACGTCTTTCCAATTTTCATTGATATAGTGCTAATAGTCTCCAAATAAAATGTCTGTGTGACATCCGAAGGGACAGACAGACGGACGTGATGAAATTATAAGGGTTTCGTTTTTGCCATTAATTTGACTATGGAACCATAAAAAAACTGGTCCTTGGGTTCATAAACATTCACTGCTACATATTTCTCTCAATGATAGCTGGAATAAAACCATAGCAATAGAACTATTCGTTGACAGTTTGAAGATCCATTTTGCACTCAAAAACTATGACGTGCACCGTTTTAAACAAAGTCTAGAGAAAAACAACAAAGGCATGTGCACTTGTATCGGTCACCTGTCTTCGAATAACAAGAACTTACAATCACCAAGTCCATCTGCCACGCTTATAAAAGCAATTTTCCTTTAAGAGTTTATCTCTAAAGACCATATCCAACGAAAGACGGCAGTTATTAGTTTTAACCATGTTCAAACTAGTAGAACGTTGGTTCTACCAGCGATTGCACTCAGATTATACCCTTGCTCTCCTCTTTAGGTATCTCAATCCGGTCCGTAATTTCTTAACGAATTAATTAATCAGTAAGTAAATGCAGGCATGGCTCAATATGTTGAGTTGCGAAATAACTTTTAGCACTCAATTGATTGTAAAAACATGAAAGTGATACCTTAGGTGAGGTGAATCTGCATTTCAAATTGTGGCTATGTGTTTAGTTTTACCTGGCTCTGCCTGTTTTTTTTTGCTGGAAGATTTGCATGGAAAATGGGAACACCCTATCTCATTCCATAAATGGGTTGCTTCTACAACATGTTCCTTTTCATGTCCCGTATCTCTAAGGCTATATGCTATAAGAAAAAACAATACAAAAACTCCTAGAACAAGTGTTCCAAACATACATAATTACGAAGATAACAATAACACTAGACTCGATGTGTGTATACAACGTGTCCCAAAATTCAACGATAAGCGGGCACCAGACGGTGGACCTGCTCATCACTACCCGAGGAAAAATAATGAAAAAAAAAACTAAACTATTTATAAAAAAGATTACCTGGCTTGCCTGTAGATTTTTGTGTAAAAACTACAGGCATTCTGGGATTTTTAAGGGTTTTGTAATTTCCAAAACAAAAAAAAAAAATTTTTTCATTATTTTTTCTCGGGTAGTGATGAGCAGGTCCACCGTCTGGTGCCCGCTTAGCGTTGAATTTTGGGACACGTTGTATATGTAAAAAAAAAAAACCTAAGAGAATGTGACGTTGTCATATTTTTTATGGATAAATATAGTCTCAATTCATTGTTTTTTAAATATATTTCACGTAAGGATGGTTTACATAAATGATCGTAACTTTGTCGAATTATTTTGAATGAAAAACGAAAAAATTATAATTGGAAATTAATTCTTATGCCAATTGATTATTTGATAATGATCTCATTAATACCCTAGAGTTATGAGATATCAAAAGAAACACCTGTATAAGCTTACTGTTTTACGTTTTTGAATGAATTCGTGATAGTAAATGCCATTTGCCCACTAGTCTCAAGAGGTCCTTCATTATAACTGCCATACTTCGCTGGTAAGTTTTCTTAATATGATCGTAATCTGCCACCTGATATTTTTGTCATTTCTCCGGCACTTTTTTTCTACTGTGCCGCTTTTTCTTGCTCAAACATTAAGAAACCGAAAGACTATTTAATTATATTAATTAATGTGAATTATAGTGTTAGTTTTAATTTAGTTTTTTGTAATTTTAATTTTATCGTCATGCTGTGCCCTTACTAGGTCCATATTTTTGTACCTAGCTTTAAGCCTTATGTAACATCTTTTTTTACAGGAATGCAATAAATGAGTAAAAACATCTTTTCTTTTTCTGACCGTTTTGAGAATTATTTATGTGTACGGTGTGCGAACTATTTAAGCTCAACTACCAAACAAACAAACGTCCAACATTAACCCTATAAATTTCTAAAACCCACAACTATATGCATCGATCAATTAACCCGTCCGTATTTTTTATAATCCTCGCCTTAACAAGAATACTGCCGAGTCGGTACCCGCGTGGCTAACTCTTCTGTACACTAATTGTTTCTGAGGCAATAATTGCCTTTTCCAGTTCTAATGGGACTATTAAAGTTCCCTGTGAAGCTACCTTACCTTATATGAAGGGAAGAAGTACGGACCTTGCTTTGCCACCTCACGGAGATTAAAAAATAGAAAATTTATCGGCCTTTTGATATGGTTTTATGGGATTTAGAGGGAATTATAATGATATGTGGAACGGTAAGTAAATTAGTCGTATTGAAATAAAGTTTTATTGTTTATTATTTATTTTTATCACAGTTAAATAAAAGTCGTCATGCTGAGCTGGATTTCCATATTTGACTGACACATGCTAAGCTGGATTTCCATTTGGTGAAACCTTGAGACGAATACCACACTTTTTATGTTCTATTTAAAAAAAAATATTTTAATTTATTGTTTAATTAAAATATGTCATAGCCCGGCTGTCATTTGTGGATCTTTGACAGTCGTTACGGGTCGTCAGAATCCCGAAAGTCTGACAACCAGTCTTACCAAGTGGAGGTCAGATAGGCAGTCGCTCCTTGTAAAATACTGGTATTCAGCTGCATCTGGTTAGACTGGAAGCCTATCCCAACTTAGTTGGGAAAAGGCAAGGTAGATTGATTTTTGATGTCATAGTTATAGTGTCACTTGATTTCTTTAAAATATGTATTTTTTGTACATTAGCGCCTTGTATGTGTCGTGATTTCTTTGATTTAATTTAAAAAAATGTATTACTTAAATATCGAATTATAATATCCACTGTGGCAACACTGTCAAAGTACGAATGTTTTAAATGTATTTCCGTTATTGCAACTCATGTATTTATTTTACTTTGGCAACATTCAGAAATAACGGATATGATAATATCGCTATTTCTGGGTGAGGCAAAAGTCATTCTAAATTGTAAAATGTAATGCAGAGTCAGTCGTCGTTTGATTGTGAAATAGTACAGTTGTGCTGATTAAAATAAAAGAGTGTTTTCTTAATATATGTATTTCTTTTATATTCATTAAATATTATCATTTTGGTGCGCAATTTCTTTTGTGTGCACTAAATAAATAATTTATCCATCTATCAATACCACAAATAGATTTATCAAGAATGCTGATGAAACAAATTAACCACGTGTGGGTAAACCATTAAGTTATGTATAGCAGACGGCAGAAGATCACTGCTAATCTGGATTAAGGAAATACCTGTTCCTTTACTAATGAGTGAACGCGACGCATATGGAAACAAAATCAATTAAGCTATCTTTATTTGGTTGAGTAAATAGGTACCTACCTACTGTGTAGGTTTTTACTTATCCTTTAGGCCCGTCGCGCGTCGTCCTCGAAGCTACTCAAAAGTAACATGTTTAAAACTCAAATTACCAATATTGGATCATTTACCTTCCTTCAAAATGGTTGAGCTGAATGGTACTGATCCATGCGTCATGTTCGTGAACGAGCGTCGTCAGTTGGGACTGGTCATCTCTTAGGTGCCACGACTATTTTTTTTTAAATTTTAAATTCTTTTTTTATTATATTTGCTGTACTCTGGATTCTTTTAACGTGTACGTCTTTTTTACATCGTTCTCACATATAATTAAACATTCAACATTAATGATGTAACTAATATTTTAGTAACAATATAATTTAAAATACGGACAAGAAACTCCATTGACACTTCCTTGAAGTTTCTTGCCCGTTCTTCTCCATAGGTACCTACTACATTTTGGAATCGTATTTCTGACTGACTGAGTCCTTGACAATTCAAGTGCCCGTAAATGGTTTTGACATAAATTCTTTGAGTTTCAGTTTCAATGCGTAGCCAAAATCAATCGATCATAAACTAGTTACAAACGCTTTAGTAAGTCGCGTTTTAAACGGACTGTGTGAATTATGTTTGTAACATGTTACTTTTGACCAGCGTCATGGACGATGGACCTTACATAATGCGATTCAACTGAAGTTAATTTGACGGCTAATATAACACATATTACATAACATCACGCCTTGTTTCCCCGAGGGGTTAGGCAGAGGTGTACCTATAGTACACCCACATTTCGCCATTTATGTTTAAGTCCCATGTAATAGGGGGCGAGCCTTTTGCCATCAACCGGGCACAAATCCAGACTTCGGGCTGCTACTGAGAAATTCCAGGTGGAAAAACCCAATAACACTTCGACCTAGGAATCGAACCCAGGGCCTCATGCTCAGCAGTAGCGTTTGCGACCAACGAAACAGTCCAGACGGCGTCAATTTGACGGCTATTTGGTAGGATACTGGAAGCCAAATAATGCAGTCACTATGGCTGAAATCGGCTAGAAGGCATCATAGTGTTATCACAGCAGTGATAGCCTAGTGGCGTGACCGTCAGACTGCCAAGTCATAGTTCTCGACTTCGAACCCAAGGCACAACGCACCTCTGACTTTTCGGATTCATGTGCGTATTGTAAAATTATCATTTGCTTCAAAAACGGTGAAGGAAAATATCTTGAGGAAACCGGCATGCTTTGTTTTTTTTTTTTTTGAGGATGAGAAATCATCAAATGACTTCTCCCGCTCTGGGCAGAGCGAGAGGGTGTGTCAGACTTTTACTGACTAAAACCCACCCGTGTTCCTTCCGTTGCCTGTGTGCCGGGGCCGCGTTATCCCTTTCGGACAAACCCGCAACCCCAGCAGGCATTGGTCTGTCGACCCTGTCGGTTGGTGCTGACATCTCTTTGAGGCGCGCGTGGAACACAACGCGCCGTCGACACGGGCCTGGTCCTTATCGGACGGCGAGCTGCCCATTGCTCACCGTCCGCAAGCCCGCGCCTACCGGCATGCCTGAGAGATATTTCTCGACGGCATGTGAAGCCAAGTCAGAGGCCCATGGGCGGCTTTAAAGTACTCTGAAACTAGATTAGTCACTAACCACACGAAAAGAAGAAGACAGTTTAAAACAATTTTCGTCTCCACCTTGGAGACGACAATAAAACAATCAATTAAACTGCGTATATCTAATGACTTTTCCAGTATTCATACACCAAACCAATTAAATATGTTCAATTAATGATAGTCGCTTTTCGTGTCTGTCTGTATGACATTGTCGTTCTTCTAAGCTACGCAACGACTTTCATACGGCTTTCTCCATCATTTAGAGAATTTATTCCGGAAGGTTTATGTGTGAAAATTAGTATTAAAATTATACACCTACATTAAAGAAATCTTGATGTTTTGTCAACTCGTTTATGGCTTGCCAAATAGGGGGTCTACTCCCTGAGCACGAAATCCGTAGTTTCGATCAAAATTACGGGGATTTCCAAATCCGTATCACTTACGCACAATGAATAGTTCGGGATCCGGTCTAAGAATGAATGACAACACGATTTGACAGTTGTCCCTACTAACTGATAATTTTTGTTGCACTACCGACCGACCGAGCTCTGCTCGGGTGAAATTAGAGAATTCTCATTTAATAGTATAGGAAAACTCATACTAATTCCATGCTGCCATGATAGTACATACAAATTCCATGCTGCCATGATAGAAGGTACTTACTAATTCCATGCTGCCATGACATTATTCTAAGGTAGCCATCTTGTTCTAAACTTTGGGCGACCGATCTCTGCTCTGGTGAAAATAGAGAATTCTCATTTAATAGTATAGGAAACTTCATACTAATTCCGTGCTGCCATGATAGTACATACAAATTCCATGCTGCCATGATAGAAGGTACTTACTAATTCCATGCTGCCATGACATTATTCTAAGGTAGCCATCTTGTTCTAAACTTTGGGCGACCGATCTCTGCTCTGGTGAAAATAGAGAATTCTCATTTAATAGTATAGGAAACTTCATACTAATTCCATGCTGCCATGATAGTACATACAAATTCGATGCTGCCATGTTAGAAGGTATTTACTAATTCCATGCTGTCATGACATTATTCTAAGGTAGCCATCTTGTTCTAAACTTTGGGCGACCGAGCTCTGCTCGTGGGAAAATACGGAGAAAACCAATTTGCACGGATATGAGACCTAGATAGATCGCTTTTTCGCCCCCGTAAACTCCTATATTGCCACTTTCATCGAAATTGTTAGAGCCGTTTTCCAAAACGTCATTACAAATACATTTATATACAAATATTGCTCATTTAATAGGATTTGCCCGTTCGAAAAATTTAATTTGAAACGTGTTTTGACGGATCAACTACTTTCCGACGGGCCCGGATCATCGTTGACGGACTTAGGCCCGTATTGCAGCAACCTTACTCAAAACTCAAGCATTACTTAAAACTAGTTTCAACCAATCAAAAGGCTTTAAACGAGTTTTAAGTAATGCTTGAGTTTTGCGTGAGGTTCTGTAATACGGGCCTTAGAGAGTAAATTCCCGGAGACGGGTTGCTAGGATTGTAATATGTGGTGCACCAACTTTTTATGATCTTAAAATGAAAGCCCATCCATCCTCCAAAATATTTCAGAAAACCAGGGTATCAGATTGTCAGATTAATCTTCTCTCTTCTTTTTAACAAGAATTTATGTACTTCGCGTATTTTTAACCAGTGATTGTACGAAGCGATTGTCCCCAGAGGTCAGAGCAGCATAATAAGCTCGTTGACAAGTATAATGAGCATCTAAATGTGAAGTAAACGACTGTATTGATGGTTTATTGTTATGGACACATTTTTACACCGATATTTTTGAGTTATCTAGATTTGTCGGAAAGGTCAGGTATTTTTTTAAAGTTGTAAATTGTTCAGAACTTAAAAATAAGTATAAAATTATTTTATAGTCTTGTTCATAGTAGGGTTGCTTAATAGCGGTTGTGGAATTGAAGGGCGAGGTTCGACACAAAGATAAAAAAACCTAACTCTATTTTGTTTAATTTTGAATTTAATGAAGTTTAATTGATAAATTAATGAATTATGATGTATTATGATCGTTGAGTAAATAAATACGAATAGATTTGAAACTTTGTCACTATTAAATGACGTCGATACTCTTATCATGTTATCTGGAACCAAATCTTAAATTCTTAACTATAATAATTAGGGGTGCGATCAATGATAATATTGCGTTAACAAATAATACTCTGCCTAGTAATAGTGTCAACTTTCTTCCCTCGTATCCTAATTTTAGGTTTGCGTAAATAGGTTACTTAGTAAATCTTCTTACTTAGTAAATCTTGTATAAAACGCACACTATGCTGCCAAGCATATTATAAGTTGGGGGATTACATCGACGACAAAAATGCTTGGCTCAACGCTGGTCCAGCTCCACAAGGGCGCATAAACTAATTGATTAGCATTCAAAATATTGTTGCAGCTGCTGAAGATTGTAAAACTATATTTAGATTGTATAAATTCAATCTCTTAGTATTATATAATTGCATAGCACATGTGTGAGCACTATGTACCTACTTTACAACTACCATTTACTGGGTACGTCTTTCATCGACTTGAATGTGCTCTGGCGGTTGAAAGTATGTCATGCTCACTCAAATGTCTCGCTGGTGGTGGCGTGTGTGTTGGATCATTAAGTTCCCTTCAAAATGGTTGAGCTAAATGGTGCTGATGCATGCGGCATGTTCGTGAACGGGCGCCGTCAGTGGGGACTGGTCATCTCTTAGCTGCCACGGCTTATTTGAATTTATTTTAATTTTTTAATTGTTTTTGATTTTATTTTTATTACTGACGCTTTTAACGTGCACGTCTTTTTACATTGTTCTCACATGTATAATTACAACATAGATGATGTAACCAATATTTTGTAAAAATATTCTGATTTAAAAGAGTGTCCGTGGAGTTTCTTGCCCGTTCTTCTCCATAGGAACCTACTACGCGTTGGAATGGGCAACTAGCTTCATATTTCTGACTGACCGACCCCTTGACAATTCAAAAGTACCTGTAATTGGTTTATTTGAAATAAATGCTTTGAGTTTGAGTTGAGTTTGAATCAAAGACATTAGTTATTAAATAAATAAAAAATATTACAAAAAAGTTTTTTTTTTCTATTTCTAGTTATGGTACCACTGTCACAACAGTGACAGAAAGTATTATAACATGTCATCATCAAGATACACAAAGCGGATTAAATACTATTATCGAAGCTACCTAAAAAACTACCCAAGCAAAGTTAAGGGACAACCGCGCTAACTTCCTCTACCAAATAAAAAAAGAAATGTCAAAATCGGTCCACAATTAACGATAAACCTCCTTTTTTGAATCCTTTTTTTTTATCTTTTCTTTTTTAAACATTCAACTAATAATATTTATTATGATAATTTGATAATGCTATTGTGTACCTAGTCAACTAAGCCGTTCTGTAAAATTTGGCTTAGCGGACATCACAGTGCTACCAAGTATGACCACGTCCCATCCGCAATGTCAACTAGACACAACCGTGAGAAACAACAAAACGTGAAACAGTAAAATTCCCAGATATTTATCTATTCCTCACAGTCTCCGTTTATGAGCTATGATCCGTTCTACTGCCGATTTATTCATAAATACGGCGCGATATCGAGATCTCGCTGGGTCACGATCGATTGTTAAAATCGCTTAAATTGAATATGTATTGGGTGGATTGGCAGTTTCGTGTAGTCCCGGTTCAGGGTGACAATGTTTTGGATTTTGTGGACTTGTTGTGTTTGTGTAGGTGGCGCAGCTACTGGTAATGATCTATGAACGTCATAGTCATATAAATCATAAGTATTATGGCTTATGTATCTTATCTAGGCTTTGACGTTGTCTCCAATCTCTCTTGCAGATCAATAGTGAATAAGTCAAAATGGGCAACCGCATGCACGGTTCTAAAATATTTGGCAACACTTATGGAGTAGAGCATGAAACATAAGAGCGTTTATCCTAAAAGTTGGCAGCGTCGTCGCAAATAGATGTCAAACTTTTTTTTTTTTTTTTGATTAATTTGGCAATTTTACTGTATAGAAACATGAAATTTGGCTAACTAGTGAACTAAAATATTGATTATGAAATGCAATCATTAATATCTTAACACCGAATAATTTAGTTTTAGTTGTAAAAAAAGTATTTCGAAACTTTCCAAATGCCTTTTTTACACCTAAAACGGTTCACACAACATCAAATTGAGTGTTATAATTGAAATTCATTATTAATATTCTAGTTCGCTAGTTCGCCGCATTTAGATAGATAGATATATAGATAAAACATTTATTCAGTGCATACAAAAGACACACAAAAGCACAATTAAAAGATAACAAATTACATGAATATACATAAAAACATGATGCCAATATACAAAAAATAAAAACATAAGTAATTAAAGAAATAAAGTGACATTATTACATACTTTGTAAAAAACAAGGTGCGGTGTACGTCTAAAGGTTGCACCAAATAGGAGTCCAGCTCAGCATGTGTCAGGCAAATATACCTGACGCTGATATTCTGCTGGATCCCTGCAGTGACATACGGACATCGAGCAGACGAGATAAATTGGTGTTGTGACAAAGTGTTATATGCGCGTGAAAAAAGTAAGTATACCCGCAACTTAGTAAAGTCAACGCAGTAAAGTTTTGCCTTTGGAAACGTTCTTGTTCATTAATGTGTTGATATTGTTGATTACTTTATTATATATACTATAGTCATATGTATAATAATATTGAAATAAATAATCTTAATATAATTATAGTAGCGTGGGTGCAAATAAATAAACGATTCAATGGCTAATTTAAAATAATAATGTTTACTCATAGTAAATAAATATAGGTAAATAGCATGTGTGCATTTCTTATTTCCATACAGTAATATTGCCAAATTAATTAAAACAAGGAAATATTTGATGTCTATTTACGACGTTGCCCACTTTCAGAGTAAAAGCTCTTCATGAATACCCTATATTGTTAACATACGAGTACATAACATAAAATTACGTTAGGCAGAGGTACCTATAATAGTAAACACACATTTCACCAGTTCTAAGTCCCATGTAATAGGGGGCGAGCCCATTGCCATCAACCGGGCACAAAATCCAGACTCCGGCTGTTACTGAGAAATTCCCAATGGAAAAACCCAATGATACTTTGCTCGACCTGGGGATCAAACCCAAGACCTCATGCTCAGTAGTAGCGCTTGCGACTAGACCAACGAGGCACCCCTAAGATTTTATGGCGAATTAAATGAGAAGAGATGGCCAGGCTAGCCATCAAAGCCATCCCACTGTCAACCAGCAATCAAAGCACCTATCAATCAGAGCTTACCCCATAACTAACGTTAATAATCAAAATTAATTAAATCATTGTCCTTAAAACCCATCAATCGCCACACGAATCGTATATTTAGAACTAATCTCCCATCACCTAATGCATAAATCCGTTGGTGGACGCATTTGCATGCGTGCAGGTATGTATGTATGGGGGCCACTAACTCAGAAACGTAACGAGACTGGCCTATCAGTCTAAATCTAACAGTGGACCGCTTCTAAACACACAATGCATAATTGTCCATTAAGTTGTTGTGGAGGTGGGAAAGTAAGTGTGCTTGTGGACGTGGTATTTTGTTTAGACGATCTAGACGAAGTAACTTTGTCTGAGGTAACTGTGGTGGACAAAAAGTAGAACGCAGTAGGTATTGAGTTAACTAAGCTTGAATACGGTTGAAGATATAGATAAGAATATGAATAAACATTTTAATAAAGATAAAACGCGTAAAGTTAAAAAAAAAAATTCAAAAGTCATTTATTCAAACTAGGCTGAGAATCAGCACTTTTCGAACGTCAAAATTACATAAGACAGTCCCCCAAAACGCCCACCCTTCACCACTTCCTAGTGCATTAGCTGGGAAGAAGAAGTGGCGCAACAAACTCCCCAGCAGCACAGCTGTCTGTTCAGTTAGAAGAACAAAAAAATAAGATTCTATATAATAGTATTCAAAATAATTTAGATAATTTAGATTACGCAACACAAAACATAATTTAAATTATTAGCCATATGTTAGCTAGCACACGCCAATATACCACACAACATCATCGAGAACTATACTCAGGCAGAAATAAAAACTAAACGTAAACAGAACTTATCTAAATAAAAGCCTCCAGGCATAAAGGGCGTGCCCGCTTACATATAGTTGTAACTGGAAGTTATAAATGATAAACTAGGACCATCGAGATAAAATAAATAAAACAAACAGTTAATTACTAATAACAATAACTAATATGATCAATTGTCGAGGTCACTAGCTAACCACATATTGCAATACAACTCATTAGAAAAAACATTGTAATGAGTAGATTATGTCAACAATAAATTGAAATAAAATTAAAAATAGCTTGACTTATAAAGTCGAATAAAAAAAAATAAAAAAGATACAATTATATAAACTCATATAACTTGTCAGTAGGTAATCTGGAGAAAGAACATAAACATTGTCTTGAGTTAATCACAGCGACCAACTATTCTTATCATTTAAGTAGTCGTTTATAGAATAGTATGCCTTTGAACAAAGCTTGGATTTTACTTTCGTTTTAAACGCATCAAAAGGCAAATCTAGCAAAGAAGAGGGTAGCTTGTTATAAAAGGTTATACCAAGCCCAACAAATGAGTTATGAACCTTATGAAGCCGGTGAAAGGGAGCTCGTAGTTTGTCCTTATTTCTAGTGTTAACATTGTGAAAATCACTGTTAAAGGCAAGAAGTGCGTCTTCAAGCTCTTTAAGAAGAACAGGAACGTCTTCGAGCTCTTTAAGAAGAACAAATAGAACAGAGGTGGTAACAAGTATTCGAAGATGCATCAAAATTACAGATGCCACTGATTCTTGGTCTACTACCTGCTAAGAGTCTGCTGATCTCTATTGCTTTGAAGGCATTGACGGTCTCGTCTGCTAAAGACAAGGCTGTTTTTACTATGAGTTCTTTAGGAAGGCACCAATATTTTTAGCGTAATTTGGTTCTATGACCAGCAAGGGTCAATGCGATTTCCAATTGCCTCCTATGAAATCAACAATTACAGAAAATTTTATAATATACAATACAGTCAACCACGTCCGTGGTAATACTGGAACTACAAAAAATACCGTTACTGCCACCACATAACTCACATAATGGAGGCCGTGCGCAACTGCTTCTACCGACTCAAGCTGTTGTATCGTGTCTGTCCCTACATAAGTGTGGATATGCGTGTCATGCTGTGTGAGTCACTTGTTCTATCCAAGCTGAACTACGCTGACACTGTGTATGGGACGTGCATTCTCGGTAGAAGCGAAAAACTTATGCAGCGGGTGCAGAATGCTTGCGCAAGATTCTGCTACAATGTCCCACCACGTTCCCACATCACTCCTTTCTTAAATAAGGGTAATTTGATGTGAATGTCAGCACGCAGAAAGCTTCACCTGGCTACCCTCACTCTTTGGTACTATTCTCACAAAAAAACCAGACTATTTATACAAAAAACTGTCTTGGTCACGCGATGTTAACAAAATTAATACTAGAGCATCTTCGTACCTCATGTTGGCCTCATCGCACAGAACTGCTGCTTTCCGTGGTAGTTTCAAATTCGCTGCCTCTCGTTGTTGGAACGACCTGCCACCGCCGCGCGCCGTTTCGTGCTATTAAGACAGTTGCTACATTCAGAATAAAATTTAAACAGCACTTACTACAGCTTCAAAAGGATACCACACATTAAACTTACCCCTGATCTGCACGCGTCTGGCGGTGGTGGCACTAAGTACAAACACAGTGGTTCTTTCGCACTTTGTTTTATTTTATACATATATTTTTTTGTATTCTTTTTCTTTTGCATTGTTTGTCAGAACTCTTGAACCACATTAAATTATCTGTATTTCTCCAAATGCCGTTAGCTGACTACTACAAAATACTTTTCATTCCACTATTCACTATATTATACTATACACAATACACAATAAACAGCCGTAATATAAATAATTATTTTTTGCCGGTGTCGGCGTCTGCGTCTCTTTACTTGTCAATACGATGCCATAGAGTACCACAGATACTAAAGGCATAAACAAGTAACTGATGTTACGTCGGATGCAGACACGCGGATTACATATTATTTCACTCTTCATTGTATTTCACACACCTTTTTATTTTTATTTTTTATTATATTTATTTGTCTGTATCTATCCGTGACGTCACTGCGGGCCTTATCAGAATACCAGCGCTGCGACATTTTTATTTATTTTTAAATGTCGCGGCATCATGCTGAGATAGGAGCCTTTTGGCCTCGTACAGGACGTCCTTCTTTATATGTTGCTGTTACTTTGTTTTTTATTGTTTTTGTTTTTTTCCTGTGCGAGTCACAATAAATACTTTTTCTTTCTTGCTTTCTTTCTTTCATAAAGCAAGGAAAACTGTTGATGAAAGAAAGCTTTCGTTTAAAGGAAACGTTCTTGTAAATTGATTCTTTCTAAATGGTCTAATCAATGAAAAGTATATATATAATATTTCACTGTTTTTTTAGATCGTGACTTTAACAAAAGTCCTAGTATTGTTAGAGATTAGTAACTTGATCTTGTACAACTACTCAAATACCTAATTGAAAATTATAAATCCCAAGAAGTGGGGTCATCAATTAATATTTAAACCAATTTTTTTTTTCCTTTGTACCCTATGCCCTCACATTCCAAGTGCCAAATAGAACATTTTACTTTTATCCTAAAAAGTACCACATCTATCTCTTCCAACATCGGCCCAATATTCCAATTGTTAAGGCCAACAATTTTATGGGGCCTCAGAGTCCCTTAATGATATGATTGTTTTCATTATAATTGGACCTTACAGTCATACGTCCAAATAAATTATTGGACATCCAACACCCTTGATTTGTAGGAATATTTTTAATGAGTGCACTCAAACTGTCCATTGTTTGGCAAAGATTGATCTTACCTTAGACTGGAGAAAGTGTCTTTCCTTCAATCTGCTTGAAGTTCGTTTTTTTTTGTTTGGTATTTATGAGATCTGCGTTGAGAGTTTATGGTTTTGTGAATCATATTCTGGAGCGGTCGTGCGCAATGTACATTGCTGCATTATATTGTGTATTGTTTCTGAACAATATTATGAGTTCTTAAGACAAACTTTCAAGGACTGACGACACGGTTGGCGCAGTGGCTGAGCGATCGACTGCTGCGTAACGTGTCGTGGGTTCGATCCCCGCACGGAACAAATATTTGTATGATCTGCAAGTAGTTGTTCCGGGTCTGGGTGTTAGTGTATGTGAGTTTTTATGTTTGTAAGCGCACCCACGATACAGGAAGAAATTCTTAGTGTGGGGCAACGTTTTAAAAAAAAAAAAAATACTTAAGTAACAATATGCATAAAAAGGCTTTATTAATATGTATACCCATGCCATTACAGCTTTCTAGTACTAACCGTCTCTGAGCTAAGCCGCGAACAGACAGACAGACAGACAGACAGACGGACATAGCGAAACTATAAGGGTTCCTTGTTAACTGCGGGACCCTAAAACCGGCCAAGTGCGTGTCGGACCATGCACAATGAAGGGTTCCGTAGATGGGATGAATTTATTCCAAGAACAAACTTAACATTCTAGTTGAAAAACATTTTCTCCCGTATGTAATGTATGGGAGATCATGTTTTTCAAACTGCAAATTTATGTTGGTCGATTATTACTGGTTAAGGACTGTTTCCTAAGACCGTTTTCCTAGAGCAACAACGGATAAGGTACCTGTCCTTACTACCCCATCTCAAAAATCCACCTTATCTAGAGGGTAAACACAAAACATGCTACACTTTCTTCACCACCCTTGGTTGGTAGGTCCGCCTTTGTATCTTCATTGTGTGCCGGAAGTTTAAATAAATAAATTCACAGATGTAGGTATTGTAAGTCTTGCCAATATGTCTTACTATTTATTAGCCTACTAGATGACCCGATCAACTTATTAGTATCACATTAGACAATTTTTTTTTTTTCGATTTTTCGGGTGTTTCTTAGGGTTTTTCCTATTTTTCATTTTTCCTAAACCACCCCAGTATTGAGATGAACAAAACATTTTTTATTTAATTGATATCGGTAAAATGTCGTGATGGCGCAGTGGTTAAGAAGACCTCGGCTCTCATGCACGAGGTTGTGGGTTCAAATCCGCGCAAGTACCAATGTGACTTTTTCAATTCATATGTACTTTCTGAGTTTATCTTGGACATTACTGATATCGGTGAAGGAAAACACCGTGAGGAAACCTGGACTTATATAGTTAATATAAGTCTGAAATCGCCAACCCGTCTTGAGCAAGCGTGGTGATCAATGCACGTGCCTTTTCTGTATGAGAAGAGGCCTTTGCCCTGCAGTGGGACAGTAACAGGCTGGTATTATATTAGATATCGGTCAGCACGGCAATATACATAGATAGATAGATACAGTTCGTTTTTTAATCCTAGAGACTAATTTGACAGGAGCAAGTTTCAAACTCCAAAATCAAAAAACAAACAAAAATCACTTGCCAAATTAAGCACTGGGGTTAAAAAACAAACTTCAGATAGAGAAGATTACACAAGCATGAACCCATTGAAAAATCGAACTGTCCAGAAAACAAACTCGCATCGCCTACTCATAATCAAAAATGGAACACCAGCCGTTCTATTCCGTAAAAATATCACCAAGAAATGTTTTATGACGCGACTTTGAAGTGAACTGTCATTCCACCTAATGCTAAGGATTGACACTATCGGCAGTTCACATCAAGCTCACTCACCTAAGTGACTGTGAGATTTTTACAGAATAGATCGCTTGAAAACAAATTCGCATCGCCCACTCAAAATCAAAAATGGAACACCCGCTCTCGTTCACAATTTAAAAAGTATAACGGCCTATAATTGCGTAGCGATTCTTCATTTGTCATTTTAATATTTTTGTCCGCCACTGCCGGTGGTCCCGCGCGTTAATATGAGGCGTTGCGATTCGTATCATGCGATTAAAAGCGATTTATTCAGTTTTATAGATTAATCGCTCGTTGTGTGTGAATGGGATGTTCTGATTAGGGGATTAGGTACAACTAAGAGAAAAAAAATTAAAGGTATTTATTTACGGTTCATTGTGTTACGTTTTTGTTGCAGGATTTTCAGTCTCCATCGGAAGCCTTATTCATGAGGGCATCACTCGGTGATTTTGCGAGTACCTATAACAACATTAGGTAGGTAGGTAGGTATATTAAATGGTTCTCACGAAAACTATCGCGCAAAAAAGAATCAAGCCGGGACATGCCTTTCAAAATTCATTTATTCAAACTAGGCTGAGAATCATCACTTATCAAACGTCAAAATTACATAAGATAGTCCCGCAAAACGCTCGCCCTTTACCAGTTCCTAGTGCTTTAGCTGGGAAGAAGAAGTGGCGCAACAAATTCCCCAGCAACACAGCTATCTGTTCAGTTAGAAAAACATGATTCTCATGTCGTATAATTTAGGCAAGAGTTAAGTAAATTATCAGAACCATTTTCAGCAATAAGTTTCATAGCCATACAAAACTATGAATAGACAAACCTAATTCATAAAATTTTACGATAAAGGATGCAATATTTAATGAAAATGATGATGTTTATTCCAGTATCGCAATCAGAACACTGAAAACGGTGAGCCCTAAAATCGAGTTACAAAATGACCTGTCGAGTTGGTTCCGATTAAAATATCGATCTCATTTATATAACTGATAGGTATCGATACCTTTTTGTAATATGTGTAACCTTGTCTTCATATTGGTGGGCAAGACCAGTAAAATTGTTTCTCTCTGTGTCCAGTATAGCTGACCCGTGATGAAATAGGGAAACTATATTTTTTGAATGTGTTTAATTTGTTTTGTGTTTGTTTTTTGTCAATGTTGACTTATTCGTTGATATTTTTTTAAATATTAGTAGCACTCTGATAATATTTTAGAAATGCCCCACGTATTAATATTTTTTCACGTTTGACATTTAAATTGATAACGCTATGCGATTTTAAAATCTTCATTTCGGCAATTTTACTATAAACAAAAAATTCTTCGAATTTTAAACCGCGAATTTAAACGTTCATTTTCGTAAAACATGGCGGTATTTCAAGGCGTATTTTTTTAATTGCAACCCCGCTGTCCCAAGGAATCAACTCATACAGCCTACGGTCTTAACTGAAATAAATGTTTCCGTGAAGTTGTAAGGTTGTATTAACTCACGTAGGTTCTTTCAAAATCAATTTTCTTGTTTACACTGACCACTAAAAGGGGGTATTCGAGGGCCATTACTTAGACAGGATGGTTACTTGATAGGGTTGGCCGGCGGCCATTTTATAAATTTATTGTCAGATTGATGGTGAGTTTAAATAAACATTTCATATTTTCATGCACTTATAAACAGGATAATTATGAGATATTTTGGTTATGCAATAAAAAAAACAGTTATTCGATTTAATCATAAATAATTAACGATTCATAATAATTAATGAAACAGGAGACACTAGCACATAAATATGCTGTTTCTATGTCAGATTATTTTTTAGCTTATTAAGGCTTAACCAACAAACGATAAAATTGGCAACACTATTCATACACACAAACAGGCTGTACACCTCACGTCCTCCGCTTCCAAAAAAAAAACAAAAACTCAAAACGTCAACCCTGCAAGCGCGCGGGCTTTTCTACGAAAGCACTTAAAACAGATCCCGATAACCGAATTTTTCAATTATGTGTCATAATCGTACCAGACCTGGTACTTCGCGGGAAATTTATTATTTTAACATACAATTTTGGACGTGCAATCCTTCATTACACACATTACGTTCCGGTAAGAGACGCAATTGCGAATGTGCGTATTATAAATTTGGATTACCGAGAAAGTACTACGAGTGTAATTTCGATGTAGCTTTTTTTTTTGTTATAATTTAGTGGAAATCGATGTCTTTGGTTTTTTAAAGGTTGCCTTTTTTGTTGTTTAGCAAACTCATTAATGAAAAAGTGTTCCATACTTTTAACCGACTTCAAAAAAAGGAGGAGGTTCTTTAAACACCATTTTCTTTTTCATATTAGGGTATGTTTATATAGTTTATTTCTAGACTGCGAATTGTTGTGTGCAAATAAGTTAACAAAATTGTTTAAATACTGCGAAAAATTTTAATCAGCTACAATTTAGATGACATTATAATTTGTAGTTACATAATGGAGCTTAAAAAATGTATTTTCCTTACCTTTACCCAACTTAAACGTAGGGTAAGTGTTTTGAAAATTACGAAACAATTGAAAACTCATCGCAACACGGTCTTGTTCGTTGAAAATCTACGTGTTCAGAATTAATAATAACCTTATTATCGTTAAATAAGATAATAAGCACACTACAATCATGATATCGTAATGAGGATCGACATATTTTGCATACTTTGACACCAACAAAAATGTGAAGGCGAGAATTATAAATGGCTGCGGTTACACAGACGCGTAATTTAATAAAACTTTACTTAAAAATCCCAACTAATATTATAAATGCAAAAGTGAGTTTGTTTGTTTGTTACGCTTTCACGCTAAAAAGGTCGAACAGATTTTTATGAAATTTGGCACATAGGTAAACCATCACCTAGATTAGGACATAGAATACTTTTTATCCCGAAATTCCCTCGGGATCAAGACTTATGCGGGCGAAACCACGGGGCGTAGCTAGTTGCATATACATTTTTGACTACTACTTACTATTATAATTTAATAATTTAATTAATTATGTGTGGTAATCTTCTCGTTGCAAATTCAAAACAATTATATTAATTTTTATTTAATCGCAAGTGCTAGTAAATTCAGTTCTCATTAACCCTGACCCGACAAGACGAATATTTTCTGAATTCCTATTACGAATCTTGCAGTGTCTGCGTAGTGTACAAGCCAATTATTAACTCCGGCACCGGTCTAGCCGAAAAAGGTGTCTAACCCTCTACGGCTTCCGCCGCAAAAATCTATTAGAAAATACCAATTTTAGCCACGAGCATTAACACGATGTTAATGTACGGTGTGATAGAAGGCCATAAGGAAGATGAGCAATAAAAAGTGTCCTCTCCTACCTCGTTAAACCATCGGCCAATTTGCCTACAATTATCCGCTTAAGGTGCCGTCCCAATGTTTTGATTAAAACTTTTTAAAGCTAAAAGCGAAATTCTCTTTTTTAAACGCAATTATATTTTTGACGGATATTTATTGGGTTAACTGGTTTTGCTGTCAGTTTTCATGGTTGTCGGAAGTCTTTTGTTTTTTTTTTTGTCTAAATGATGAAGGAAAGGTAATGTAGAGGCTTAGTAGAACTTGGGTACTAAAAACAAAATTGGAAATCATTTTGTTGGCATTCAGTTAAATTAAATCAGTACTTGCCTCCACCTTTTTATGGGAGCTGTGCCTAAGCCAGGCATTGAACAGCAATAGCTTTTTCATCAATTAGTTTATCATATAAGCTAATTGATGAAAAAGCTGAATATTAATCCAAAAAAACCTACATGACATAATAAAAATAAAATAAATCTTTTAATAGTAGGTAATGGATCCAAATCAGTCACAATTAACCAATAATCATGTGAGTTTTTAGTCATACCTATAGAACCCTAAACTTTCAAAAGATCGCTCAACAGTTTCTCACATTTCTATAATTTTGTATTAATTAATTTCTAAGCTTTAATATTAAAACAATCCCGGACAATTTCTCAGCCATACTTCACCACTATCTCGGCCCGTTTATTCAAATTATTGTATTCGCAGATGCGACTCAAAGCATGTCCTGCTTAACTTAAGGCCATTGTTAGCTACAGTGACAAATGTTTATATGCTATGAGCACGGAATGGTCTAAGAATGTTAGACTGCGTCGGAAACTGGGTGGTTTTATTATTAAAACTAGCTTCTGCCCGCATTCGCGCTTCGTCCGCTTGATATTTCTTGTTTTAACATAAAATATATACGCTAAGCTGTCATGTACAACTTTTACATTTACAATAAATCGGTCCTCGACAATTAGTCGCGAAAAAACAGTATTGACACGATACGCAACATTCACAGATAGTTCATCTAAATCCATATCAACACACGTTGCAACATAAACAAATCAACCTTAAACCTAGACCTGGATAACATCCATATTCATCACCAACAAATGTTTGGAACCAACTTCCATATTGGTACAGTTGACAAAAGAGGTTTGTATGCAGGCATGAAATAAACAGCTTTGCTCTAAGTTTGCAATGTTGCGTCAGTTATGTAAATTTTTTGCTATAAGAGTTAGCAATGGCAATACTCATAGAACGCAGGGCTCAAAGAAATGGCGACCACGAAATGAGAAGTGGAGTGTCAGACCACCAAGATCCTAATTGCGTAACATACTTCACTATCACAGTCCGAAAAAATTTGAAGGAAACGCCTTTGAAAAATGAGTCTGCTTGACAACTTAATTAACGCAATAAATATTGATGAACCGACAAAATTAATGTCATTGGGATTGTGAGCTTGTTACACAATTACCCCGTTGGTTTGTAGATGACCTGGTGAAGGTAACGGGTTGTTAATGCATGCAAATAACCCTTAACAAGTCATTGCGGATAAACAGGTCTTTGTTCAGTAGCTGGACGTCATCATTCAGATGATTCGTTGAAAAACTTTTAACAAAAGACACACACGATCTACTTTTTATTATAGTTTTCTTCCTGCATACTTCTCTTTCTCTCCGACTGTACATAAAAATATCGTGAACATATTTGCAATTAATATCAACACTAATAAATAAGGGCTCGGATAGCTGCAACGATAATATCACACATGCGACGTCGTCCGTCGTCACGTATGGAATCCCTTTATTTATGTCAATATCAGATTTCAATTTATGATCGTATGTTGGTGCTCTTGCAAGATATGCTAACCATCCTACATGGCTCTAGTAATATTAATGAGGTGTGTTTTAATGTCCAGCTGGGTTGTAAGTGAATTCTTTTACTTTAGTTTGTGTTGGTAAGTTTACGTCGTGTCTCGGTTGAATAGTTATTTATCCGTGACGTTGTAAGTATAATTCCCGTATTTTTAAAGAACGTGTGAATTCGCATCTCATTCGCAATCTGTCAAAAATACAATCAATTTACCAACAATTTGTCAAGTTTGACAGATTGCGACTTGAATGAGAACGTTTTTTAAGAGGGTTTATCCTAAAAGTTGGCAACGTCGCAAATAACTGTCAAATATTTACCTGATTTGATTCATAAAGCAATATTACTGAATAGAAATAAGAAATGTGGCTAACTAGCGAACTAGAATATTAATAATGAATTGCAATTATAACATTGAATTTGATGTTGTACCCATTTTAGGTGTAAAAAACGCATTTGGAAAGTTTCCAAATAGTTTTTTTTTACATCTAAAACTAAACATTCGGTGTTACGATATTAATTATTGCATTTCATAATCAATATTCTAGTTCGCTAGTTAGCCACATTTTTTATTTCCACACAGTAATATTGCAAAATTAATCAAAACAGTGAAATATTTGCCATCTATTTGCGACGTTGCCCACCTTCAGAATAAACGCTCTTAAGTACGAGAATTTGTCATCTTGAAATTATTTAGTAGTATAAGCTCATCCTAACTTTAATATTACAAATGCGAAAGTGAGTTTGTTTGTTTGTTACGCTTTCACGCTAAAATGGCTGTACGGATTTGGATGAAATTTTGCATATGGGTAGACCATGACCCGGAGAAGGACATACGCTACTTTTCATCCAGGATCGCAAACGAAGTCGCGGGCAGTTCGTTATTCCATATGAAGGCACAATACACAGGAAATAATCTATGTTTTGTGCCTTTGTCAATGGAATCAGTAACTTCTCATGTGCATAAAAACTCAAAAAAACAAAATCTCAAAATTCTTTGATGTCAAATAGTCTTATGTGACATCAAAGAATTTTACATAGGTAGTTGCCCTAATGGCTGATTTATATACATTAGTTAAGTAGCCAGTTTAGTTCAAATAGCAAGATATGTGCACGTCAGTCCAAAATTGTCAGCTTTTGATTGTGATGTGTCACTTATACGTTAGTAATGCAAATGTAATAATGCACAGAAGATTGACGTCTCTTAATATACTGACATTTGCATGGCTAGACTACCTATTTTAAAATTTAATATTATTTTTTCCGATATTCGCAGAATCTTTTATATTTAATCGACTACCTACTGTGTAATTGGCAAACAAGAAATATCTCATATAGCTAATAGCAGAAGCGATTGCTCTCTGTAAATTTATTTGCCGCGCTGGATATTTGATTCCCAGCCACAGTAGAAATACGCAATCATTTGAACAAATACACAGACGTGCAAATAGGTATAATAATGAATAATGAATTATGAAGATCACTGGTTAGACTAGAAGCTACCTTGAACATGCATAGCACGTAAGTCATAACATCACGCCTGCAACCCCCGAATGGTTTAGCAGAGGTGTACTTATAGTACAGTGCCCACCCACATTTCGCCAGTTATGTTTAAGTCCCATGTAATAGATGGCGAGCATGTTACCATCAACATCAACATCAACATTTCTGATGCCATACCTGATGCATGTATATCATTTATTTGTAAAACAATAAGAACCTGTTTGATAGGAAATAACCACGAGATAAATTCAACAGAATTTGTACAGAATCGGGAACTTATCAGAAGGTGCTGAAAAAAGCCAAACCTATTATAAAGTTATGTTATTAATACATTTTTAGACATTCTTATTCCCATTGTGTATAAAGAATGCTTGAAGAAGAACAAATTAATGTTTAATTTACACAACCATAAATTTACATTTCTACGTAAGAAATGGGCCCTTTCTTGTCCAAGGATGGCACGCAAAGATAAACGCGTTACTATGATTCTCAATTACCATAAAGTGCAACACTATGGGCTATTATGTGACACAATTGTCGTTGAACACTTTGCTGAGATATTCAGACTAATTTAAAGGTTTACGTGGCAAGACCATAATATTATTATAACATTAATTTTAAATTCCATAGGTTCCTTTAAACCTATCAGCACAATATGATGGATCTTACATGCCATTATCACCAATTTTATTATTCTCACCAACCTATGCTACAGGAAATAAAATAGGATGACCATCATCAAAATCATCACCAGCTGGCTCGAAAGCATGGTTATATATAAGCCGCAACAACGATCGCCCGCATGTAACCCGTCAGCCTTCAAAGCAAGAGTGAACCATCTTCTGGGCACGCTCGTTCCATTGTAGACCTCATCCATAACTTTCCACTAGGTGAGCTTAATGTCAAGAGCAAGCACATTTAAGCATTAGCAATAAAAAAAACGAGCGAGCTTTACAGTAGTCGCTTATGATATGTAACATCTTATATCTTGGCTGATGCATATATGATTTATAAATAATATTCATCATCATCACCATCACCATCACCGTCACCGTCATCGTCATCTTTACCGTTACTGTCATCGTCACCGTCATCGTCACCGACATCGTCACCGTCATCGTCACCGTCATCGTCACCGTCATCGTCACCGTCATCGTCACCGTCATCGTCACCGTCATCGTCACCGTCATCGTCAGCTTCATCGTTATCATCATCATCATCATCATCATCCTGTTTTCAACCTCTCGGAAAATGGGTTGGGACTTTCCATCTGAGGGCCAACTCAAGGACCACGCGCGCTCATTGGTCAAATCAAATAGCGCGTACTTCCCCGGCTTCCTGTTACACACTTCCGTCCCTTATCAGGAAATCACTCCCACAGATTTGAGTATTTAGATTTTGATTTTAGGAAAGCTAGAGGGAAGATGTTACACATCAAAAATCGGTACTGCTCTGCCTGCATCTTCCAAAAACTATAGATACGAGTATGTAGGCTCATCATTTCCAGAGCAGCAGGTGTAGCGTGACCACTTCATAGAGAGATATTAATTTGTTTCTTCCTTTTTTACAACGTGCCTTAGAAATTTTACTACAATCTGTAATTTTGACTCTTTTCTCTCTTTAGATAACCTACTTACAAAGGAATATTTGTCTCATCTCCAACATATTTGTTCTGGGCCACATTCGCAGCGGTAGGAACAAATACAAATGGATCTCTCACGGCTTTGCTTATTGAATATTATTGATATCAACATGGGAGGTGCCAGTTTATTCCCTTTTAATTGGAACCATAAAACCGGCTCCGATTGCTTTGGTTTTTGATTAAAGTTATGTCATTGTGGTGCAGTAAAATATTGTGTCATTGGGATTTAAAAGGTCGATACTTTCCGAAATAATTTTGTATGAAGCTGAATGAAATTGAAGTTTTTTATAATGGTATAATTGAAACGGTAATCTTTAAATTGAATTGATAAAGCAAGCAATTTTTTATTAATAACTAACTAATCAATGTAACTATTTGGGATCACAAAATAACGTTCATCTGTACTGTGATATTTAACTCCCCTCCAACGCAAATGGTGTTTATTATTGAGTGATCCTTTGCTATAAAAACTGCATATGGTTTCTTTTAAAGATGACAAAGACAGGATCTACATACAACTGGTTTTGTAGTCAATTCAGCTATCGTTTAGTGTGAATCACTAGCTTATAACGATTATGAAGACAAGATAAGGAGAATCGAACCATATAAAACCATCTATAAAAGGCAAAACGCAAAAGAAGATAAATTAAAGTTCAAATTAGTAGCAAAAAGCAAGCGTCAAACTAATAACATAATAGTTCATCATAATCAATTAAACACAATACAGCGGTAATACGCCAATTAACAACAAAAACGTCAGCGGAAACATAAACAAAAGGAAACATTATAAAAACAGGTTGATAACGAACAAGTTAAAGCCACATGCGACCATTTATATGGTGGCTGCGAAGCTTACAAATAGCTGAACAAATCGCAATAGTTTATATTGAACGGCCGCCTAGGAATCTCACACCATTTTGTATAGAAACGGTAATATCGACACTTGGGACTTACTAATATCTTACGCTGCTTCAGATGGGGGCGGGTCAAGTTAGAAACATGAGCGGGGCGATTTGAAAAGGAAATAATAAGCCTGAAATCAAATAAACACGCGTGTATAGAGATACAGAAAATGCTCTGTTAGTATGATTCCATCCTTAGGATCTTTCAGATAGTCAAGCTATTATATTTCTCTATCAAAAGATAGGTAACTAAATGCAATAATTATTATCCTAACACTGAATATTTCGTTTTAGATGTAAAAAAAATATTTGGAAACTTTACAAATGCCTTTTTTACACCTAAACGGTTACAACATCAACTAAATCATTTGAAACAGTTGTTCATCTGTAAATAAATGATAATTTGATATGTTATAATAAAAGTAATATGATTGATTAGGCATTATTTTCATTAAATATTTTGCGTAATTTTATGACCGCTGTATCCTACAATCTTTCTGTTAATTTATTATGATCTTCTTCATCAATATTTAAACAACCAACATTGCCATATTATTTCATTTGTCCATTTTGTCTCCTTAAACTTCATACCACCCAAAGTTTCAATCTTGGTCCACACCCCACTCACCAAGATGAATGGTATACATAAAGGCATGTGTTTTTCTCACCACGCTTCCCCACAAGATATGTGTCCAGGCAAAAAAGGTTTCCAATTAAAAAGATATAGGGACCCATTACGATGAGATCTTCGCCCGATATCTGTCCATTTAATTCATATCTCACGTCTTCTTTGAAATTCAAGAAACAGGTAACAATGTTAAAGAAAGCTTGCAAGAGAATGTTGGGCTTATTAAAAACTTTAATGTTTTTAGTGGCAATTGTTTGACGTTTATATTATTGATGAAAAGTGGTTTCTGGATGGCTTATGGTATCTTGGAAGATGAGTTGTTTTGGGAGATTGGCACGTGGTTAAACTTTGTCGTAGAAAACTTTGGTCATAACTTCTCTATCTTCGGTTTTGTTGCTTCTAAGATCATGAAATGTACTTCTGTGATCACGGTAGAGTAATGTTTTTTTTTCTATTTAAGTCCTTCCAGGTGGTATCTATCTAAGGCAATAAATACTACTGACTAAAATAGTGGTGGTCTTATAAATCGACTTCTATATATTTCCCAAAGCGGCCTCGAAAAATTATCTTGTATTCCAACTAGATCATAATTTCAAATTGCGACACTATTATCCAAGTTAAACCAACTAGGTATGTATCTAATTTAAATAATCCGATAAATAATCTCATTAAATACATACCAATAATTCCTTTTAATCTGACATGAACTTTCAAAATATCATTAAAAATGATCTTGAATTTCCCTTCGGGTATATATTTGTATGCTTATTGAGAAGCTAATATGGAATCGATAAATAACTCGATACTAGAACATGCAATCGAGTAATAAATAAACGTTCGATATAACAGATAAGCATCGTTTTTTTACGATTATTTAATTGGTGTCATTAACGTCTGTAGTATTGATTACAATTTATTACTTTCAAAGTTTCTAGTAATATGATTTAAAGTCTTATTTTTGTTGCTTGTGAGACATTTTTCTTTGTTTGTAATGTACCGATCCATTCTTTTATTGGTATCGGCTTCTAGCTTGTTAGAAAAACTATCGGTATCTACGTGTGGAGTTGTGTAAGGGAGAGCAAATGGCTCCAGTTTGAAATGATTACCGTCTTCGTCTTTAACTTCTATTGCTATTCGATTATAGTATTCTAGTACTTTAAATAGATGTTCTATTTGCTTGAATGTTACAATATCTTGACACTTTCTCTAAATACTTGTAGTCCAATCAAAATGTTTCCGAAATCAATCATTTTTTAAGGTTTTTTTTTTGATCGACGGATAAAAAATCTCTTAAACATTAACACTATGGTTTTAAACATAAACAGGGATTGTTTATTTTTCTAAGATCAAAATTGGATGTTCTAATTAAAATAAGATAGGCACGTAATATTTATTCCGCAAGTCTCTGCACAAATCATCTTACTTAAGTATATGTGGGAAAGGAAAAATTTCCACCGTCGTCTCACCTTAATTTCGTTTTAATATTGGACTACCAAACACAGAGAATTGGATTGCCATGTCTTCTAAATCGATTCAAGACGTGTCCCGATCATTTAACATGAACTAGTACAATGAGACCCAAATTGAAAGCAACAAATGAAATAGCGGGAAATTATCTATGTTTATTTTTCCCACAGTAAAATCAATTGAACAACTTTTGCGATCCGGATGAGAATGTTATGTTTAAAGGGTAATCAATATCAATCAGCAAACTTGGGTGACTGATTATTTCGATGACTAAAATGCTGCCTGATCTTTGCTGATCATACAATGAGGTATTTATAGTACAAACCAGGTATGTATATATGTGGAGAAATTAATAACGCGTATTAATGCCAAAATAACCGGCCAAGTGCATGTCAGACCACGCGCAATGAAGGGTTCCGTAGTTGGGATGATTTATCCCTAGAACAAACTTAACATTGTAGTTGAAAAACATGATCTCCCATTTATTCCATCTGCAAATGTAAGTTTGTACGCACAATATTGAGAGATTTACCATGTTATTTTAAGACCATAGACTTCTTATGGGTTTTCCTGCAATCTATAAGTAAAGAACCATTCTCTGCATTTGTTTTTTTAAGTTTTAGGCTTAGTAGTTTCAAAAATAAGTGGGGGGGGATGGACAATTTCCATCTATTTTCTTAAATATCTTTAAAAGCATTTATTTTAAAATTATACATAATATCACACAGTCCAGTGCAAAACTTTCTTTAAAATTTTCTTGTTTGCCCCGATAAGTCACCCCCATATTCCAAATTCATTTATTTACATTACACATCCGTGTTTGGGTCACAGAAATCCATATGAGGACCAAATTTCAACTAAATTGGTCCAGTAGATTTGAAGCAAATTTGGTTGTGACAGACGGACAGACAGACAGACACCCAGCCAGCCAGCCAGACATACTAGTGATCCTATTATGGTTTCGTTTTTTCCTTTTGAGGTACGGAACATTAAAAATACTCTTTGTGAACCGGTTCGATGTTCGCATAATTAATTTTATTAAAACTTTGAATAGGAAAAATTGTCAATGCTGAATTAATATATTATGTCAAACACTCTTTAGATATCTTTCAGTATTTTGTTATATAAACTGTAAAATATAAGTCTTTACTGAAGAATGTTTCTATAAATTATTTATTGTTTTTAGCGTTTTTCCACGTCCTAAGAATCTGAACGAAGGGATAATTCAACTTACAAGGCACCTGCCAGTGTATTTCACGCGAAAATAGTTCAGAAATATCTTTCACAACAGAACTGCTGTTTGAAACATCACATTTGTCTGTAAATATATCACTCAATACTAGTAAATAAAGACTGTAGACAGTTAAATTACTCTAGCTTCCGTACCGCGCTGAGTATCAAAAACAACCTCTATTACTTAACCTATTTCATTTAGAGCTTTATTGTTATCTGTTTACGTCTCAATATTGAACACAGGATTTATTTTATAAAAAATCAACCTGCTGGATTCATTTTCAATCCTATCGCCAACTACTAAGTTAGAAATTTTATTAAAAGCAGGCTCTTCGTCGTCTTCATCTCGCAAACGAATTCGAACTTTTTCCTTCTGAAGATTGAGTTTGAATTTCTCTGTAGCTTCATCCTAGAGTTGTTCTGCTACAATTATTTAGTGGCAACGCAAGATAACTAACGAGGTATCAGAACTCTCCGTGCGGACCTTTGGAAATGTCTGAATTTCTAAAGCAGACTACTAAAGGTTGGACCGACAAATTGTTCCTATTGAATTGGATATGCGCGTCTAAATGTAGGCAGCAATTATTTGAGCGGACTCTTACTTTGGTATTCGTTTAATGAACATTGTTTTCTGGTTTCCTTTGGTGCGGCATGAATGGTAAGAGATAATGTGGGGACAATGATTTGTTTCTATTTGTGGATGGTACTTTGTTTGTTTTGCGTTTTATACTTAAGTGTTTTTGTATTGAGAATTGGATCCATTAATGGTGGGTTGATCTTTAGGAATACTTGTGTAATGATTTAGTGAAGAAGATTTGCTATTGTTTTTATGATTCTTCTTTTTATGTACTTGAATAGGTATTAGTTATTACCTAAGCTAATTTCTACCTTGCTTAACTATGAGTACCTACATAGTTAGGTATATCCTGTAAAATTATTTTTGGAATTTTAAGTTTGGCTACAGATTACAATTCAATTTTTTTATTTTGTATTCAGGAAAAATTTACATTGTGTTCGAAATATTCCAATATGAAACATCACATACACAAATATTACAAAATGGCGATCTACAAATATTATTATTAAAAAACATACAATTCAATATAAATTACGAAATATGATTTAGATTTAAATACATTGTAAAATACCATGCAAACATAAATTATAAAAACATATTTCAAACAAAATAAAATAAACAATAAACAAATGAACTTCAAACCTGTTTATTATATGTACTTATTGTCTTTATAAACAACAAAAAATATTCTCAAAACCACACAAATTGAATACAAAATTAATTTAAACAAATAATTTAAAATTAAATTTAAAACTCGCAACAAATAACCACATAAAAACCGACTCAATTTTAAAAGAAACAAAATAAAAGTCGTACCCACTGCGATTTTAGATGTACGGACACAATTAAAAATCGTAAGATAATGTAAATCGAGAACATTTAGTATCGATTTTATAATCGATTCAATTGACATATACGAAATTGAGTTTCACACCGAAATAAGATAATTTAAAAAAATATCGTGTACAGAATTCATTTTGAATGTATCGTGATAAAATATGCAGAGAATCGATCGAATTTAAATTTTAGCGATTTAAATATAAATGATCTTGATTCCGATGGTTATGAAGCGTATATTTTGATGGGTACAATATCAATAACTTTGGTTGGGCCATCAAGCCGGCTTGCCCTTTTATAAACAAATTTTTCGCATATTTTGAAGTTAAGCCTTTCTGTTCCCGCTTTTGTTGTAGAAAGATTTTAAATGAAGACGGTAAAAATAGAATAGATGAAGTAGTTTTGCAGTACTAGATAGAGGTACTTAATATGCTGAGTTAATAGACTGACAAAAACTGGCCAAGAGCGTGGCGACTACGCACAATGAAGAGTTCCGTAGTTGGGGTGAACTCATCTCAAGGACAAACTTAACAATATTGTAGTTGAAAAACTTATTCTCCCATACATTCCAACTGCAAATGTTACTTTGTAAGCACAACATGGGGAGATTTTAATTGTTATGTTAAGACCATAGCCTTCTTATAAGTTTTCCTGTAATCTATAAGTATAGAACTATAATCTGTGTTTACGCAATATTTTCTTTGGTCCGTGGCCTTGACATCAACCAATGAACAACAGTGTTTTTATTTTTTTAGTTTTATTTATTGGTTGAATACGAGGCCTTTGGCTACTTTTGTATGTGTGTATTTTATGTCTATTTGTCTTTAAGGTGAATTTTCTTTCTTTCTTTTTCTTTTCTATTTAAAAAAATAAAATAAGGTTCAGTAGTTTCGGAGATAAGGGGAGGGAATGGTAAATTTTCGTAAATTTTTAAAAATATCTTTGAAAGTTTTTTTTTTTTAAATCCTCAAATCAAGCCCTTTCATTTCATATGTTACATGGTACAGTAACAACACTTAAAAAAAAACAATTTGACCCCGAAAAGTGACCCCTATATTCAAAATTCATTTATTTTCGTTACACTCCGTATTTGGGTCACAGAAATTGATCGGCCCATTACATTAAATTGGCACCCAGTAAATTGGCTATGACAGACGGACAGACAGACACACGTGTGATCCTATAAGGGTTCCGTTTTTTTCTTGTGAGGTACGGAACCCTAAAAACTTTAATATCTGAAGACGTCAGCTTTCCCGCTTAATAAACTCCCATGCAGGAACCACCTATATTAATAAGGACAACTACAAATTAAACACGACTTAATGGCATGTTGCACAGGTGTAAAAAACAATAATTTACTAACCCACAAATCACGGACACTTCCCGAAAATCCAAAAAGGAGCAATCCAATTTAAATTCAACCCTTTAAATGCTACTGACTCATCAAGGATCCTTGTTTTAACGATAATCGAAACATGATTTAAATCGACGTTAACATCGAACACTTATTACTGATTCTTTTGATTTGAATTCGAAATATTAATATTCAGAAGTACTACTTTATTGAGGATGTTACTAAGAGCTGCTAAGAGCTGTGGAAAAAGCAGTATAGCCTCAAAATCTATTAGATATTGCCTATTAGGAAGGCAGACAGAGCCTTTAAATGTTACAAAGAGACCCTTCATTTCAGTTCAGAGAATACCTAATGAAGATTATTAAGATCTATCTCTGTTTACATTATGCATTATTTGAAGCTTCCTTGGTACCAGGAAAGCAGAACATTTGAATTTTATAAAATACGTACATGAAATTAGGAAAATACGTTGGGCCCTGGGGCGCTTCAATTTATCTTCGTTTGTGAATATTTTTGCTCAAAATTTTGTAGACCTTCTGTAACTTCATTTTAAATAATGTAGGACAGGATTACACATCTTTATAATATACACGACATCATCTGACGCTAATAGTGTAAAAGTTTGTTTTAAGCGAAAAATTTAACAAAATTATGTTCTACATTTAAGTGTTAAATGATAATTGCATTGTTTAACTTCTGTAATTTTATATTGATTAAATGTGTGTATCGTTGGATTTATTGTAATTGTTTGTATTGTTGTTATCTTTAAATATAACATGTTATTACTAGTAACTAAAGGTTGAGCAAAGCATTTGTAATAAAGAAAATATTTAATCGAAAACACATGTGACTAAAAGAGTGATGAATATAAATGTTGATGAATGGAGAGGGAGAGGAAGGCGAAAGAAAAGATGGATGGATTGTGTGAGGAATAATATGAAAGAGAAGGGAGTGAATGATACCGTGACGGTTGACAGGGGAGAATGAAAGAAGAAAACACGTTGCGACCACCCCAAGTAACAGGGCACAAGGGCAGGAAGATGAATAAAGGAAATATTGAATTTGAGTAAATTGTTTCAGCTTTATCTACTTAGTGGTTATAAAATTCGTATTTTACCCGCAGTCCATATACAAACCTAATCATTTAACGTAATCTTTTCCTTAAAATATTTTTAGTATTGATAAGGTTTTATGGATATTGGCATTATACATAATCTTTAATCTTTCCTTTACCGATGAGAACACCTGGAATAAATAAAATACATAATTATAGTTCTGCAGCAGTTTTAATTCTAGAGTATTCTTTATATTGAATTTTAGCAAGCAAGGTCATGATAAAATTATGATACTAAGTAATTGGTAGTTAAATCTTAGCTTGTTGGATGTTGTGACTAATATTCTATACATATGTATTATAAAATAAGTCGCTTTTCGTGTCTCTGTATTTTCTAAGCTATGCAACGGATTTCGATGTGGTTTTCATCATAATTTAGAGAATTTATTTCACAAGGTTTGTGTGTAATACATTAATATAATCTAATCATATCACTTATAATAAATAAATCTCGAAGTTTTCTGAAGTCGTAAAAACCGCGCGAAACAATAAATAATAGCGGCCCTGGCCCTGAAAATCACTGAAACGTTTAAGAAAATATTTTTTTATTCAGTCGCAGTACAAAATTTGTGATTCCAAGTTAAATGCTATTCATCCATCTTTACCTTTTATCTCCCACAAAACACACATTGTATCCATCTGCAGATGTAATCAACATTTTTCCAGCACCATTCGTAATTTTTTTACAACTTTCGGCTCCCAAGTTTACGTATTTTATTATAAAACGATTCCCAGCCACATCTCTCGTATACTTATTGTTATTGGCTATTTAATAAATAATTCTGTTTGTTTTTGGCGCGAACATCATGTCGTTTGGCGAAAACGACCCATGTAAAGTGTCGAGTGTTAAAATTTAAGACGAACTTTATGATCCGATTGGAATTTTATTTTTGTTGTAAAGAAGTCTATTTCCTTGTTTTATTTGATTGATTTCGTATCGTTTTTTGTATTGTGAAACGGACGGATAATGTTGTGTATTGTGTTGTATGTTGTAAACACTGTTTATTAGGTGGCTGTCGGTTTGGTTGTGAACTGATGTGGAACTTTACGATGGACTTTACAATTTGTTCATGTAAAACATACGGCCTTTTCTGTGGTTTTTGTTAAACGAAGCTATCGCCATTCACAATCTTAAACAGCTTAAACTTCCGAGTTTCAGCATCTCCTAACTTATGCCTCGTTTTTTTTTAGCAAGCTTTTATTATTGTTGCTAACTTTGCATCTGCTTAAGCTTTCATTATCAATTCAGTTTCTTCAGATCCTATAGTGTCTGCAATAGTTTACAAGAATATAGATTTGGTATACTCACGATCACAACTAATAAACGGGAGATCAGAAGAGGAATTAAAATTTATTAATTTATGGCCTACTCCCTCTCACAGAGAGGTGGCCTGTGTCCTATCAGTGGGAATATTATATACCGTATCCCAAAATACTGCTCCTTCTAAAACTCTGGATAGTCAAAGCGCACCGCGAATTCCAGTTACATCATAGTGCGATAACATCCGAACACGGCCTTTAATACAATCAGCTAAAATATAAACATGTCACTCCTGGACAGGGTTGGCACTTTTTCAGGGCTAAAGGCCTTAAGGTAGACGTTCCTTAAGAAGTATGAAATAGTTAGACAGAAGATTAAATTCATCATCGCGATCATCACACTGTGACCTTAAGACTTGGGCATGGGCCTATAAACTTCAATAAATTGTAAAATATGCTTGGCAAACCGATGGAATGATGAACAGAAACTTGGATAGCACAATTAGCTTATAATATTCCCACTGTTGGGACACAGGCCTCCTCTCTATGAGAGGGAGTGGGCCGTAATCCACCACGCGGACCCAGTGCGCGTAGATATCACATCTCTTCGAATATTTATGTTCTAGGACATGCTGGTTACCTCACGAATGTTTTCCTTCTCCGTTTTGAGAGCAGGGATGAAATAATTTACACAAAGTAAAGCACATGTCTGAGTTACTTACATGATCCATGCTAATCTCAAGAGGATACTATACTACTGATGTTCTGATCATTATCATCATAATTTCAGCCCGGAAGCACCCACTGCTAGATAGAAGCGTCCCTTTTCTTCTGTCATACTGACCATACCTTGATATAAATATGTAAAACAAAAGAAGAGCGGCAACTTGTTTCATTGAGTAAATACAGGGAGTGAAATGATATTGCCTTTGAAAGATGATACTGAGAAGTATATTCGAAAAAACTACTCAACTTTGCAAACAACCTTAGACAAAATCAAAGAATACCTAAGCACCTGACAGACCCTCTCTACCGGTCTAGCAGCCCTATTCAGACTGTCTTCCGCCTCCCCGGGACATACCGATCTCCACCGAATGGGACGGTGCGTACGTTTGCGGGACATAGCCCATTGAAGATAGCTATCGACCGCCCGTTGAATAGGCTGCGTAGTCGCCGAGGTGAGAGAGGTTTAGCTTGGATGGTTTGACTGCAGATTGGTGCATGCAATAACGCAAACTTCAGCTGTTGGTTTTAGATCCATAACTGAGCTATATGATGGGACTCTGACTAGATTTCTTTGAACGTTTACGAAGTTCTTAGGCTTAAAAGATGATGATGGATCACAATTTAAGTATTTATCACAATTAGTTGTTGGTGTTGTGATTATGCAAATTGGTAGAATTTTAATAAAATTCAAGTTTGAGTTAAGCTCGCCTTTGACCACGGTTTTTGTTATCACGGTATAAAATATAATGTTTGATGTACAAAGAGAAAAAAGAAAAAAAAATAAAAACACTTGCACGGTAAAATTATTAGCTAGTGTAAAACTATTTGAAACTTTTAGTAGTAAATAGTTTACTATTGTCCAGTCGGCCAGCTTACTTTGTCCAATAGATACTTAATTATTCGTAGTTAGGTAAGTTTGTATGTACCTATAAACAACAAAAAAATGGTTTTTAAATTATTTTTAAGTTTTAGACAAAGATTAAACGTTGTCTTTCCTAAACCTGGGCGACTAAGAAAACTAAAGCTGAATGTTGAGTGACGACTGAATGGCTGCCAAGATGTGACGCTGCGCAGCGCATAGTTTCGCACTGCTAGTATACGCTGCAAGTTTATGTATTGAGGCTACGGAATTTCACATGAACTTGTGGAATACTGCAGTTTGCTCTTCACTATTGTGATTCGTAGGTTTTCTTGAAGGTAATGTTTGTATGAATGCGTCAGCTTCAAATGAAAATGTACTTGGATCTTTTAAGAGGTTGCTTTTATTTTGTTTGTTGAGAAATGATAAATATAGATCTATGTTTTTATGGTTCTGTAGATAATGAAGAAGGTCTAGCAAATGTTATGTTTTAATAATTGTAGACAAGTGTAAAAATATTCTGCGAATTTCTTCGGTTATTACGATCTTGTAACAGTTTTGCCTAGGTACCTACTTTTTGTAAGAATGCATTAGTTTCAGTCCGCGAAAATATAAAATTTTGTAACATCACGCCGATATTAATGAAAACATTAACATAACGAGACATTTTGCCGGTTATAGGTGGCGAGTCTATTGCCATCAACCAGGTAGAAGCAACAAGAATAATGTACCCAGGATTTTGTAATTTTCTATATTTAAAAGAGTGTCCTTAGAGTTTCTTGCCCGTTCTTCTTCACAGAGATCTACGTTTTGGAATGGGCAACTAGCTTCAACTTTCTGACTAACTGACGCGACTATTTGACAATTCAAAAGTGCCTGTAAATGGTTTAATTGAAATAAATGCTTTGAGTTTGAGATTGAGTTTGAACCGGGCACGAATCCAGATTCTGGGCTGCTTCTTAGAAATTCCAGATGAAAAAAACCAAATAGCACTTTGCCCGACCCGGGAATATTATTTGGATAAAATCAGTAAAAAAACTTTTTACAACCAAACCAAAGACACAGACTTCCGAAATTAAAGTTATTTTTCTCTTTGTAGTGTTTTTTTTTAGGAGTCGGAGTTTTCCGAGACTCAAAAAATCTTTGTCAAAATATATTCAGCGCAGTCTTTCCGATTTGTTTGAAATTAGATTTTAGCAGTTTCATCATTTCTTGTCTAATTGTCTTATAATGTTTGTTTCCATAATTTTCTTTGGTAAAAACCTTCCTAACCATATTTCCCACATTAGCGCCATATTGGTTATTATAGGTGAATTAAATAAAACTTCTCGCGTCAGAACTATAGTTTCCCATAAAAACGGACCGCGAAGGTGTTGGGAGATAACCATCAATCCCCATAGCGCTGGCGATGGCAATTAATAACACCATAGTGAGTGTCTAGCGAGTTGTGAAGACACCATGTTGAAGGAAGAAAATTTGAGACAAAACGAAAATTAATGTCGTTCAATCAATTCAACAACCAATGAACAACGTGGTGAAACTTTTATTTATTTGTTGTTTATGAGGCTTTTGGCTGCTTTTGTATGTGTTTTTTATGTATTTTTTTCTGTAAATGCTCGTTGCAGCAGAATAAAGAAATTTCTTTCTTTCCTCTTTTCTTTCCGTTTAAAATTTGTCCGTATACTAAGATACAGGTGATCTTTTTTAGTTATTTAGTTTTAAGTACGTACTGTAACTATTGTATTGTATTGTTTATGCTTATCCCCATCTGATACGAAAATACCTGTAGTTTATGGAACAATAAATTATTAGTATTAATAATGATGAGTTATAGAGACGAGTTATAGAAAGAGTATTAGTTGATAAGTTCCACTTTCTAAAACTTTGCAGAAGCTCAGTTGCAGCGTTCCTCGAAAGTTCTTTTTTGGTTTCAAAAGAAAATTACAATAACTCTTCTGATGCCCGTAATGACCGTGACTCTTAAGGATCGTGGCGATGGTTTCATGCCTGTTTTCACCTACAACTAAGTAACACTTAAATGAATCCCTAAATAAAAGTGCACTGTTGGATTTGCAACGCTAGGCTTAGCGCTGAGAGTTGAAAATCCAACAGTGCACTTTTATTAAGTGATTAATTTAAGTGTCACTTAGTGTTGGTGAAAACAGGCATGAAACCATCGCCACGATTCTTAAGAGTCACGGTTAATTCAAAATTCTAGCAAAGTCTATTTGTTAGATATTATTACATTATGCATTTACAGTGCATGGACAGAAAGGAGCTCGTGGCTAAGTAATAACAGCCGCACGGGTCGGTCTATCAGGTTAAGCTAGGCTTGCTGGGGTTGGTCTGTGGATGGGTGACCATCTTTACATTCCGAGACTCCTCCGTTCCTCGGAAAGTACGGTAAGCCGTTGATCCCGGCTGTCATTCGTGGATCTTTGACAGTCGTTACGGGTCGTCAGAAGCCCGAAAATCTGACAACCAGTCTTAATAAGAGGTATCGTATTACCCAGTTACTGGGTTATGGAGGTCAGATAGGCAGTCGCTCCATGTAAAATATTGGTAGTCAGCTGCATCCGGTTAGACTGCAAGCCGACCCCAACATAGTTGGGAAAAGGCTAGGCAGATTGATTTACAGTGCATGGACAGTTTTTTTTTTTAACAATTATTAGTGCAGTTACGTATATTTTATAGTAGATCATTATCATCGGCATCATTCTTCGGCTCGTACCCCAATTTATTACCGGTCGGCACAACATGTCTCTTTCTTCCATACTTCTCTATTAGTCTTCATTCTCGGTAGTCACCCCCTTTCTACCCATATCCTCTTTCACACACTTCACTTCTTTCACTTTCTTTCTTTTCTTTTTCTTTACCTTTTTGGCTCAGCCGTGAGGCACACACTATTCAAATTCAAAATTATTTATTTTGGGACAACTAGTCCCAAAACTTAGAAACCATTGTTAGCACATAAATACAACAATTACAAAGGACAACACATCCAATTCTGTACACAAATGCCTCTGTGCCGAGATACCCCGCCCCGTCAAGATAACAAATAGGTCTCCCTATTGGTTATATTGACGGGCTACCCCTAAAAGACCCTATTGTTGTTAAAAAAAAAATTAAATTTTTATATCTTGTTAGGTATTTGTATTTTGTGTTTCACAAACGATGGCTAGGACTTCCAACCAGTCCATGGTCTTCCCCTACTCTTATAGCCATCCACATTCATAGCTACACAAATTAAAACGTTGCATTGTCCTGCAAATGCCAATAACCTAGCCTCCCTACTGACCACACTGGTGTCGGCTAGAGCGTGAAACCTAATGAGCACTAGAATTAATAGTACATCTCATTCGAATTGAATCGCCTCGGAGCTGTTAATTCAAAATGTCCGCGGGAGATCCCTAGATAAGAGTTAAGAGCTAATTTTTGTCCGTTTGTTTGTTTCTATAAAAGGTTGTAGAGGTCAGAATATATTCGATATCTATTGATTTTGGTATTGCTTTAAGAGTAGGGGAAGACCACAAAAACAATCGATGAAAAGTGAAAAGATGAGAGTGGCTAATACTCCCCCGTATTAGCCATTCTCATCTTTTCACATTTGACTTCTGTAATGACTGATAATAGAGATACATAGAAAACAGGCTAAGTACAAGTCGGACGCGCACTCGAAGGGTTCCGTATCATATCGTATTTTTTTAAATTCAGATAGATGAAAATACTAAACGCACAAGATTTTTCATATTTTAAAAATTGCCGAAAATCGCCGTTATTTAAATAAAATACTGAATTGGCAATGTTTTGTACTTGTTAATTTTAAATACAGTTTGTAGATGCTACATGATATACAGAAGTTTTAAATTGCTAACTTGTTTAGTTTTTGCGATAGAGTTCGTATAAATAAGGTCTAAAACTGACAACTTTTACGGCACCCGATTTCTTCATTTTTGAAGATTAAAAAAATAGTACTCTAGTCGATGAATTCTACGTAGACAACGACAGGCCACACATGCCAGGGTAAGATTTTTTTTAAATCAAAAGTTATTGTACGGGGACCCCAATTAAATTTATTTAATTTTCAATTTTTTTTTTGTTATTGCGGCAATAGAAACACATAATCTGTGAACATTTTAACTGTCTACCTAATACAGTTCATGAGATACAGCCCGCTGACAGACAGACGGATGGATCGATAGACGTAGGGACGGACAGTGGAAGTTTTGTAATGTTCGTTTCGTCCGTTTAGCACCCGTCGGGTACGGATACCTAAAAAACATGTTGTGCTGACCGCATTTTTTGATAACTGTATGAAAATTAATTAGAGCAAAGATAAAGGCAATAGGTACCTAGTAGACGTTTTCCTCACTAATGACGGCAGACTAATGAGTGCGGTTACCAAATCAGTAGATAACCGTACTATGTAAATTAAATGTATTATTGCCCATTTTTTCGGTCTGAACAATCCTTCGTTAATCGACCTTTAGAAGCTTTTGGCAAATCCTTAGACTATTTAGAGGAAACCAATAGGGAATACCAATGTTATATATTGCTAACTAAAACGATCCAGGTTCGGGTGTAGTAACCGGGCATTTGGGACCAGTTTAGGCAGTCACAAAATTAGATCTAATTTATTTCCGCTTCCACGCTACAACGATCACACACCTCAAAATATTCTAGCCTCTCAAACATAACGAACTATGTTCCCAGGCAAAACCGCAGGCCACCGCTAGTCACCTAGCAGTCTTGTAAATCAGTACAGTTCCCCCATAAAAGTAAGAGCAACAAGATTGAAGATGCCTCTCTGTATGGACGTTACAATTTGTGGTGTCGGCAGAACGGCAGGTGGTGTATTAAGATGGTGGTTGAGATTTATTGCTATCGGTCGATAATGAGTTTTATGGAGTGATAATTTTTGTCTCCTATATGTTTTTTCTATTGTATATATAGACAATTTTACACGTCAATATTTTGGTCCATATTTTAAAACAAGATGGCGCCGGCATTTCCTAGTTGACTGATCTCTATGTGCTTTATTAAGACCGGTGAAGACTGTTGTAATAATTGGATTGGATTGATTGACAAGAAAACAAAATTATGGACTCAAATCTTTGACTGATTTCTAATATTGCATGAATTTAATTTCAGATAGAAGGCTACAATATACTTTATTTTGGGTACATCAAAGTTGTTACACAACTCTTAAGCAATGCAAGTAACATAAGTTTTTCGTAAGTTTGACTATTTCAGAACTGAGAACACGCAAACCCTGTTCAGACTAACATGAAGACTCACATAGCAACACTGTCATAAACCATTTTTGTAAAACTAAAAACACAATCCTTCTCACACACTTGATAAATCCGCGACCGGTCTTACGGATTTCATTACCCAGAATAGGTCGCTTCACTACTGAACCATTTCAACAGTCACAATTTTCACTGAACATAACTCAAAGTATAAGTCAAATCATTTAGGTTAGAATCAATTGTATATTTTTGTAAATTTTACTGAAGTCACTTTTAAACGTCAAAATTAACAAGAAGGCGGAATAGATTTTTTTGTAAATTTTGACGTTCAAAAGTGCCTTCGATAAAATTTACAAAAATATACAATTGATTCTAGTCGCCCCGTCCAAAAGGTAGTTTCATATGGAGAAGAATGGGCAAGAAACTCCACACTAACTTTTGACATCATGACATTAAAATGTTTTATAATACAACACACCTTGACTACTTTTTTATACGATTACCATGGAGGTTAATACATAAGGACAGGTGGGTATTCCCCCACAAGCTGTCACCATTATTGTGACAATCAATGCTCTGGGGATATGGATCGGTAATGACCTTAGCGTTATTTTAATCACTTACTCCTTTGCTCCAGTAAATAATTTATGTTGGGGGGCGGTGTAAGTAGTAAGAGGTAGGCGATATCATGAGCGAAGGCGATTTCCGGGAGAATGTGTTGTATGAACTAATAAAATCAGTATCCCAAATTGGTCTTTCATTGTTAGTCTTTTTAAGGTAATGCGTATTCATAATATTGTTGATGATTATCAACCACTAAAACACCCATAAGTGTACATAATTATTTGTGCCGGCCTAAACTATGAATTGTTTTGGGAAAAGCTAGGTTAGTTAGTTATAAGCACTTACCTACAAGAAAGTTATACAAACAAACAAATAAACGAAACTATGATAAGTAGAAACAAATGAACGGTAGGGTACGGGCTTCATCTGTAGTGGCATGACCTTATTTTTCGTTATTTTTTGTATGTCCAAGTCTCAACTTAAAAATGGATAACTGTATTGCAGAAATCTAGTTAATTTTCGAATTTACTCCACTGTAAAACCTACCTGTATTAAATCTTAATATATACAGGGTGGACTTTTTAAACTCACCTGGAGGGAAAGACTGTACTGGAGATAATAAATAAAGCAAAAAAAAACAAATCTGCATTCAAAGATTTTCGAAAATTCGCTTGCCACATTCGGGAATCGAACCGCCTAAATTCGGAAAAAATATGCCCTGTATTTTTATGGAATCAATCGATAGAGTCAATCATAAGGATAAAAAAATCTCTCTAACAAACATGTTAAATTAAATGAAAGGAAAACCATAAAATCGAAATTTATAAATTCAATGGGACAAGTTAAAGCACTTTTACTCAAAAGTCCATCAGATTACTTAATGTTAGTACTTAGTTAACAATTATTGTCTTTTAAAGACATGTGCAGACCAGCGCGACTTGTCGCGCGCCGCGACACCGGTTATTGTTATACTGTGAAGTTTTCTTAGAAATTGTATTGTTCGTGTCGCGTCGCGCGACAAGTCGCGCTGGTCTGCACAAGCCTTAATGAGGATATGTTAAATGTCAAATTTACCAAATATCCTATGTAAACGAGTTAAGAACTGAGGTTCACACTACGAGACGAATTCAATTTTCATCACAACTCGCTTTTTAAAAGCGAGTTGTGATGAATATTGAAGTTATTGCAAATTAATTCCTTATATGAAAAAAATTGTGTATCCAACAAAATGGAGCTCATTTCGAGCAACTAATTAATTAGTAGAGCTACCCTTTTTTTCGTTCAATTAAATTAAGTTAAGATTCTATGGTTTTCCTTTAATTTAATTTATCATGTTTGTTAGAGGGATTTACCATATATCGCTTAATACCATAAAAGTACAGGAGGTTATTTTTTCGGATTTTAGCCGGTTCTATTGCCGAGAATGGCAAGCGAATTTTCGAAAATCTTTAAATGTAAGTTTGTTTCTTAAAAATAAATAAAGGTATTTTTTGTTTGAGTAAAATTTGCTATCTCTAATATTAAGAGTACTTTCCCTCCAGGTGAGATTCAAAAATTTCATTCTGTGTATTTTGGAATTTAAAAAAACTGACAGGCACTGAATTTAGATAACAAAGACAAGCAATGAGTTTCTAAAGTCAATTTATAAATAAAATACATTTATAATTTTATATTATAAAAGCACTTACGAGTTCTAACGGTTCAAAACCGCTCTAGCTTCCGCCTATAAATTGCACCACATCGATAATGAGACTAGATCAAGTGGACAGTTAAATTACTAAATTGTAAGCGTCAGCATACCTACGTTGATTTATACTACACCTTCTTCTCTCCCAACTCTCAACCTTACCTCAAGTTAATAAGGTGCATTTTAGAGTAACAATTTCATATGCAAGGGTAATTTAAAAGTGTAACCATCGCACTGATGTTGATATATTTTCCACTTTTCACTTTGATATTCGTGGTATTTGAAAATGGACGCAGTTAATTGTCTGATAGGGTAATAAATAAATCATTAGATTTTTTATGGTGTGTTTTTATGTGAGAAAATAATATTGATGACCAGTGACGTCACTAATTTAAAGTTGTTGTGAGAATCTATACTCGGTTAGGTAGTTAAATAAACGTAAACAAAAAAATCACATGACGAGACAGCTGTCAACTGACCGACTAAACGTAATACCTGTCACTTCTATTGTCATGCTACGTCACAGTTGTACTCTTCAATTTAGCAACGTTATAATTCGTTGACGTTTAGAGTTTGGGGTCTTTACAATAGATATATTACAAAATATTCAAAACTCAAAAACTCAAAACTCAAAGCATTTATTTCAAATAAACCAATTACAGGTACTTTTGAATTGTCAAGGGGTCGGTCAGTCAGAAATATGAAGCTAGTTGCCCATTCCAACGCGTAGTAGGTTCCTATGGAGAAGAACGGGCAAGAAACTCCACGGACACTCTTTTCAATCAGAATATTTTCACAAAATATTGGTTACATCGTCCATTTTTGTAATTATACATGTGAGAACAATGTAAAAAGACGTGCACGTTAAAAGCGTCAGTAATAAAAATAAAATCAAAAACAATTCAAAAATTAAAATAAATTCAAATAAGCCGTGGCAGCTAAGAGATGACCAGTCCCCACTGACGGCGCCCGTTCACGAACATGACGCATGCATCAGCACCATTTAGCTCAACCATTTTGAAGGGAACTTAACGATCCAACACACACGCCACCACCAGTGAGACATATATTATATTATTATTATAAATCTAAGTAAAAAAATCTGCTCAGGTAGTTACATCTACGAAGAGTAGTTTTAGAATAAATGTTAAAGTTTAACATACATTATTAAAAGAGGAAACCAATGTAAAAATCTAAAATAAATTTATTTTTTTTGTATCGTATTTTTAAACAATAAAGTGTCATCAATGAAAACGCTTTTTATGATTTGTTTACCTTTATTTAACTACCTAAATCTATGGAGTATAGTTACACACATAACACACGCACACATAATATCACGCCTGTTCTGAAAAGGCTAGGCAGACTGATTGAGGTTACATCTAAATATTTTTTTAAATGGAGCCTTTGTTTCAGATCTTTGAAGACACGGTAATACAGAAAGCCAATTAAATAATAAGTATTTTTTATTTTTATGGAAACGATGTTTGAAAGTAAAAAACAGCACTCGAAAAGAAATTATTGTTTTAAAAGAAAAGACCGCCCATTGTGTCACCCTGTGTAAAATTTCTACATTTATACCTATAATTAATATGGTGTATAGGTGGTTGGTGGTGGTGTAGGTGTATGGTGTATTACCCAGTTACTGGGTTGTGGAGGTCAGATAGGCAGTCGCTCCATGTAAAATACTGGTATTCAGCTGCATCCGGTTAGACTGGAAGCCGACCCCAACATAGTTGGGAAAAGGCTAGGCAGAAGGAAGGAATTAATATGGTGTTTATAATAAAGAGTCTTATATTCTACGCTCTATTTCTAATGGATAAGAAAGAATCCTAAAAGCTTCTAATTAACCCTTTTCTTTGGCAGGACACGACATACGGACCTGTACTTTCCATACTCTGCGGCGTAATTTTATAACACATTTACAGTATCCATGGCTTTCATTTTGACAGTTCAACAGCATTCATTGCGTTATTTACGTTTTGAGTAGACACATTTTCCCAACATAAGAAGCAATGGATTAGTAATATCCTTCAAAATCATTCAGATTGTGCTTGAAAGTGTGTTACGAAATTAGGGTGCTGTTCTTGTCGAAATGTTAATGCAAATAGGAAAGAAAGGTTCATCCGTCTTCCACCCAATTTTTAACACCCTAAAAGGCTCAGGCGCACATAAAAAGAGCCCTCAGGCCCACACCCTATAAGCCGAAGAGATAGTTTCTTATTAATACGACTTCCTAAAAAGTGCAACAACCCGATTTTAAAATTGATTAAACTGAAACTGGAGACCTTTAACACAAGGATATAAAGTCCAAAATTCATTGGCAATGGTATCGCACAAAACAGATTATTTAATTACCAAGAACATTTGCATGTTGCTTGAACCTTGCTTCTTTGGAATAAGGTAGATTTTTGCTTGGTTTTAAGTATGATTAAGGTGGTCAGCAGAAAGGCTTGGCAAGTGAAAGTAGGCTCATCTTCGACCGCAGATAACCTTTGGCCGTAACCTGTCGTTGTTATTGTAAAGTACACCTATTAGTATTTATGAAGATTGCATAGTTTTGTACGAATTGTGAAGAATTTTATTTCTGCGCAGATAGTGGAATGTAAAAGTAAAGTATGTTGGCGATTATCTCTGGTAGATAAGGGACATTCAATTTACTGAGTTACTGTTATTTGGGGTAGACAGAAACTGCAGAATGTAAATGTCATCTAAGGAGCATGGGGCTTTTTAATACATTCAAGTTCAAGAAGAGATTTTTTGAAGTGAAAACTTCTTTAGGCGCGTTGAGCACTTTTTGGGTGAACAAAAATCATGGAACTCGCGTCATCGTCACCGAACGCTTCCCATGAGCTATATGTATACTTTGTAAATATATTGATAATAATTATTCAAAAATAATAATCTAATAGCACGACGATACAATTCACAAGTTACTTAGTTTTCACTTCTATCGACAATCCCCAAAGACTCCGCACGTTTTTTTGATGGAAACTAATTATGGTTGTTCATACACTGAATTACTTTCATTTTGTTCATAACTTTTATTGTGTCCTTATAGAGTTCGAAGGTTTAACGTTTAAAGAATAAAGTTGAGAGTATATTCAGCCAACTGCTGACTATTAGCTAGCTCGTTAGCTTTCTATAGCTCGTTGATCAAGTGGTCGCAATCGCTACTCCTGAGCATGACGTCTTGGGTTCAATTCTGTCTAGAATAATGTCTTGTAACTAGTACTGAGTACCATGGCGCCGTTTATTATGTTATTATGTTGTTTATTGACTTGAAAGAGCATGGCAGTTGAGAGTATGTCAAGCTCACTTAAATGTCTCGCTGATGGTGGCGAGTGTGTTGGATCATTCGGTTCCCTACAAAATGGTTGAGCTGGATGGTGCTGATCCACGCGTCATGTTCGTGAACGGGCGCCGTCAGTTGAGACTGGTCATCTCTTATCAGCCAAGGCTTATTTTTAATCTTATATTTTGAATTGTTTTTGATGATGACGCTTCTAACGTCTCTGTACATTGTTCTCACATGTTTAATTTAAACATGAATTATGTAACCAATATTTTGTAAAAAATTATTTAAAAGAGTGTCCGTGGAGTTTCTTGCCCGTTCTGCTCCATAGGTACCTACTACGCTTTGGAATGGGCAACTAGCTTCATATTTCCGACTGACCGATTTCTTGACAGTTCAAAAGTGTCTGTAAATGGTTTAATTGAAATAAATGCTTTGAGTTTAAGTTTGTTTTTTTTTTACCTTGTTCTCACAAATAGAAGCAACAAGAATAATTGACCCAGGATTCTGTAGTATCTATATTTAAAAGAGTGTCCTTGAAGTTTCTTGCCCGTTCTTCTCCACAGAGATCTACGTTTTGGAATGGGCAACTAGCTTCAACTTTCTGACTAACTGACCGAGTCTTTGACAGTTCACAAGTGCCTGTAAATGGTTTAATTTAAATAAATGGTTTGAGTTTGAGTTCAATTCCCGAGTCGGGCAGAGTGTTATTGGGTTTCTCCATCAGGAATTTCTCAGTCACAGCCCGGAGTCTGGATTTGTGCACGGTTGATGGCAATAAGCTGGCCCCTATTACATGGGACTTTAATATAACTAGCGAAATGTGGGTGTACTATGGTGTACCTCTGCTGAACCCTTGGAATACAAGCGTAATGTTATGTTATGCTTACTATTCTATTAAGTGGGAATACTCAGGTATAAGCATAATCCACCTGTAACGATCCCACTACTGGAACACAGGCCTCCTCTCTTCGAGAGAAAGTGAACTGTAAACTACCACGCGGACTCAGTGCGGGTTAGTAGATGTCACATATCCTCGAATTTTGGTTCTAGGACATGCCGGTTTCCTCACGATGTTTTTCTTCATCGTTTTGAGAGCAGCAGTGATGTAAGGCTAAGGATAAGGATAAAAAGACTTAAACCTAACCATAACAGTAATTCTTTAGTAACCAACAAATTGTCACATAAATACGTAAAATACGTAACATTTCTTTTCCAAAATTACAAAAGTACATGTTACAGGTACTTAAGATTCGGGTGTTGATAAAAAAAGGCCGTATTATCTATCACTACAAGAAAGTGCACCCCGAAGCGAGCGAGCAGAGCGGTTAATTAACAAAATTCTCTTTTGTCTGGGACACATAAAATTTTACGAGTATCAAGATCTGTGAGGCACTGTCCGAACCGCCCGTGCGCAACGTAGATATGGCATAGCTGGAAAGGGCTGGGAGTTAAAAGGTATAGCTTACTTGATTTCTTTTCAATAATGCTATGAAAACAACTGTATGAGGGTTGCCTTATGTGCCAAGAATTTTATTTTTACGGAGAATTATCATGTGGATACATAAAAATATATACCCATTTGTCTTTTAGAAACTTAACTCTAAAAAAACCATGGATTTCTCTTGGAAATTACAATGATGAGCAGGCAATTATTTACTGTTACACCAAAAAACGACGAATAATAATGATTGTTTTCATCAAGCCGTTTAACTTACCGTTCTAAATCAAACTTAAGAAGAACATTTATAGAAACGAAGCTCATTTCGATACAAATCCAATTTTGAAGCATTTCCCACCTGTTCCAAATACTTTTCGCCCGCGGTAACCTCATGCCACTTCTAGCGTCTCTATCCTTCAAACATACGGACACACAAAAAATTGGAGCAGGGCAAGTATGGAAAAGACTCATAAAATTTAATAGGTTTTCCTTCAAAAAGCTGTTACGTGAGTCGAGTTGTTATGTGCCATCATATTTTTTGTAAAGAGCATGTTAATGAACGATCGTGTAAAATGGCCGCGGTTTCGGGAGCTGCGCTTGCGCCGTAAATCATTAAAGATCATGGTGTATTTTTTAATTTATAGAGATATGAGGAACGGAGGCTGTAAAGTTTCACAAACATCATAGAAAAATAAAACTAAACTTATGTAATCAACAATATAATGATAGGAACTACCGTTTAAGCAAAACATGTATTGTATTAGGTACTTCCGCTCAGAAAAGAGAGGATCTTCCGACCAGGCGGATGTTGTCTGGTGAGCTACTTGCCGACGATTGATGTCGGGACGTTGTATATCTTCTAGTCGCGCGGTAAACTTTGCTAGTGCGATGCAGGATTTTGCGTGTCGTGTGATGCGTAGTTCTGTCAGTGTGATGGCGCCACAAATTACTAGATTTTCGATGGTGGTTTAAGGTTTGATCCAAACTGTTGCATAAGGTAGAATTCTTTAAATTCCCAGTTAACAATTGAATTACTATTTGAAGATCCTTTTGACGTAATATAGTGCACGTACCTTAATAATCTTTTCCAGTCAAGTGTTTTTAAATAACTAATCTAACTATTCATATAGGATTTTTTTTGGAAAAACCTTATTTTCTGTTTCATTCACGAGGATACACGCTGACAATAAGACAATTTACATGGTTTGACTTGCATTTCCTCTTTAAATTGGAACGGGTTTTATAATGGATCCTTAAATACAAACTTTAGGATTTCCTGGTTGTTCTCTCTCACTATATCCTCTTCTCCTCTTATGTTCGTTGCTTTGATTTCTGTTTTCTCTTCCTTATATTTTAAAAGGCCATGTTATTGGAAAGTTTCTGACACAAACAGCCGTGCCAATAAAAACCCATCGCTATTTTCAATAATTACCAATGTCTTTAATGGTATGCCATCTGTCTACCGCCAGTTTCTCACCGACAAACCGCTACATATTATTAAAGCACTCCGGAACATTGGGCCCTATAAAACGAGGAACAAAAAAGGCAACGGGTACACAATTAGTACTTTCGAGCGCATACCAATAGCAACGCATCTTCAGTGCGCCTGCGCCTTATAAGGAGAATGTGTTCCACAAGAGATTGGTCAGATTGGTAAGACTAACGATTTGGTCCGAATACTTTATTGATATTGTCCGGTTAATGTTTGCAGTACCCGGAAAGGGTGATTAAAGATAATTAGGTGATGATTTTTTGGAGTTTAAACAGCATACTTTTGTAAGTGTGTTTTTGGGCGGAGTTTTTGCAGTATTTTGTTATTAACGAGGAACTAATTACTACATACTGAGTATCGATTTTACCGCTATATTTACCTTATTTTAATTCTCTCTATGTCTGCTAAGACTCTTGGAAAAGAGTCAACATTATGTTAACTTAATTAAGAGTTTCTAGAGTAGTTCTGTGTAATTTCGTAGTCATAATGGTCTGAGTGGGTTACCTAGACCCGAAGGAACTAGTTGTAAACCTAACAAATAATTCAAGAATCAAACCAAATGCATCGCAGGCAGTCCGACGGAATTTTAAATATCTATAAACATTGGATAACTGTGTGTTAAGCAACACAGTTAATATACTCAAATCGTAACATTTATGCAAAAATGTGAATTGAAATACCCCATAAAAGATTACTTCCAAAATATTTTTCTTAAAACATCGTTTCGGAAAGGGCAAGATGTGTTGTCTTATTTCAATGAATAAGGCACATAAGATTGGAACGTCGCGATAAACCCGTCCCAGGATGAATGAATGAATACATTTTTTCATCTAGATTAAGTGTAAAGTTCATTCAAAGAGCATAAAACTTCCGTGCTTTAACCATTATCGTCAATAAGTAAAAAATAACTCAATTTTTACTGTTTTTTATAGCTACTTTAATGTATTCTGGTTTCGCTGTGTGGTGGCATTTTGGTGCTTGTGTTATCTTTACAAAAATAATGCTGGCTATAAAATTAAATGGTCGACCACTACTGAATGATATTATACCTAAGGTTAAAGGTCTGAATATATTAGCTATCTGCGATAGACTACTGAAATGCGTAATGGGCGCCAAATAAAATATTTAGTAGACACTCAAGTCACTGACTTTAGAAAACAAACAGTTTAAGAGTAAGCTCTGAAACCTACCTTAACAAAACAAATACAGGAATTAAACTCGTGACCATTTAGACAAAAGGTGAACCGCCAGCACAAAACCCAAAAGTGGCTCTTAATTCTTTTCATCGCAAATCTCATATCTTAAGACATATCGCAGGGCCACACATGCGTGAGCACTTATAAATCAATAGGTGGGCGCAGTCTCTTTGACCGTATCCATTGACGGTGCAACGAAGAAAGTTGACACTCAGGTCGAATGTACCAGGTTCTTTATTGTGACACTAGACGGTTAAGGTGGTTCCGTTCGGAACTGTAATTGTTGGTGAGTGAAAAGGCAATCTTTTGATGAGCTTGAGTTGCAATAAAATTCCTTATAAATGCGTATAATTTTACGTTGTAACTAATTGTAACTATTTTGAAAAGAGGAATAAAATCTTTGGATATTTATGACATTGATGTTAGGAAAACTTTATTAATGCAAAACTCGTGCATGTTTGAGTTTCTGTAAAATGTTTGACGAAATACGAGTTTTTTGTACAAATACTATTTCATTGTTATTTTATTAGTATTAGTTTTGCTTGTTTTTTTTTAATGTTGTGTATTATTGTTATTCGTTGCTTATTTTAAATATGAGTTAAAAAAAAACAATTCAACTGTGCAATAACTTAGATTTATGTGTGATGTTGTTTCCAAAAAAAAAAACTATGAAAACTATGCTTCCTTATTAATTTACGATTATTTTAACATATTCACACCAATTGCACTATTGTCAAATCACCTGTGGAGTGATTTGATGGTATATTGTTATTTCCTTCAATGAATCCAGTTACCAAAATGAATTTCCGGATGAGGATTTACTGACGCCTTGTTTATTCAAACTATCAAGAAGCGGGTGATAATCTTTTGTGATCGAGTTGGGAAAAGTCATTAGTTTCTACGAATTAAAAAGAAACGACTTTATCGATTGCACAACATACACATACATAACATCAAGCCTGTAATCCCCGGAGCGTTAGGCAGAGGTGTACTTATTAAATAAAAATTAACAAAAAAAATATTATTAAATTAAACTTTATTAAATAAAAAAATTGTTTATTTCTAAACCAAATCAAGACAACAAGTTGATGATTGGAGCCTCCTTTTAAGCAAAAAATGCCTGTATTAGGAGACTCCGCTTTTCCATAACAAGAAAGTTTATACTTATAGTACACCCTCATTGTGATATGAGTGTTTATTTTTGTTCGATGACATGAATGTCTAAGCGACATGTTTGTGGCACATGTCGCATTCCCACAAAGAGAGGTGTGCAGAAACCCAGATTAAAGTCACATAAAAAGTTAATGTGTCACTGTTAACGCCTCGTGATACAAACATCATGTTTAATTAATTTCGTTCAAAGATTGAATGTATTTAAAAGGAACATTTTAAGCGACATTTAAGCCCACTATCTTTATGTTAACACTCCGTTTGAAACTCGTAAAGTTTAAGCAATAAACTTTGGGCAAGATATAATTTGCATTAACTTAAAGGCAAGACTGATTTGAATTTTGTTTTATTTGTCAGAAAGCGTAATTTTTGAGATTTTTTTAAGAAACTTTATATGTATCACTAATCTAAGTAAAAATAAATCATTTCTATTTTAAAAATATTTTACAAGGCCTTTAATTTAGAGAAAATAATTAGCCAGTAATGATAGTTAAACGTAATTTGTAACTAACTACTTCCTTATAGAGTTGCTAATTCAATTATGTCCCATGCATACATCCGTTACGTTTTAATTAAGGAAAAACAATCGTACTCATAACAACCTTTATACACCTGCAAACAATATACGTATAAACATTAATATCCCAAACATTACCTTAATTACTTTTATAAATATGTATATAGTATTTACTAAAAAGTACTGATTTAACGTCGCCTTAACAAAAACAGTCTTAAAATGACCTGAAAGTGATACGCAAAAATTTTATGCTCACATAAAACACGCCTGTCCTTCACTTTGATAATGGAGTGTAATTATGCACGTAATACTATTAAGTAAATGATAAATAAATAAATGCACATCACGCCTTGTATTTCCTGAAAGGATGGGCAAAAACAAGGGCAATATGTAATACTTATACTTGAACTTGGCAGGGACATCGACGCGCTACCTGTTACAATTGATTGAGTACATGATTCTGGATCCTGAAATATTTCGTGCGTTATTAAAAAAAATCTGCTGTTTCCTTCTGTAATACCTACGCGGTCAAAATGTATGGAACAGCAAATTTTAAAAACGCAGGGGCATCCAGAATCATGTACTGAATCCATGGTAGCAGGTTGTGCGTCGATTTGCGCCATTAGTTTCGATTTCTCCAACGCCCCAAAAGATCCTTCAACAGTTATAAGTATCAAATTTTGGAACAAAAACTCAATGTCATTGACAAAGTTCAAATTATATTTCATCCAACCTTGTATACAAATGGTTACCCTAAAATCAACGTAGACTACCTAAAAAAGTGGCAATTAATGAAAATTATCTAAGATTCTGAATTCAAGTTAAGTTTAAGTTAGGTACTAAATATTGTTTTGTACGCGATCTTTCATATGAGTGCTGTCACGTATGTTATGATTACGGTAAAAAGTTCGGATCACACGTCAACAACGCACATGAAACTGTGCCTCTGCCATGTGCTTCCTAAATTAAACAGTATAGTACCGTATCGCTCATACCCGAGGAAGAGGATGACGAAGATGATTCAAGGATGAAGCCTTCAAGACTTTTTCGGCATCCAGAGTATGTAATTTGGGATCCATCTGAGATCTAGTGACTCGGAAATTTTTGGCTGTACAAAAGTCTTTTCTTATATGAGATATCTCTATGCCCGTCCCATATAGTTAAAGGGCTCGCGTTCCTCACAGCTTGGGACCACAAGGCACCGCAGTTCTCAACATGGATTTATGGAAACTCAAGCTCACCCTTACACCGTAGTAACATAAATAGTAAATACATTACACATACAACTTGTAACTAACAAAGCAACGGAGGATTCCCTGATAACAAAAGGAAAATGTTTCACGCAAATACATAACTTCAACAAACACCCAATTACCTCAAACACGCCTTAACTTACGAGCCGAAATCGTTATATTTCTAAATTAATTTGTAACCAGCAGATATTATCGGCACAAACAATGAACGCAAAACTAGTCGGCATCCAATGGCGTCCTTATAAAGAGTATCCAATTTAATTGTAACTGTTCGGAGCAGTTAGTAGCGCACGCGATGAAGATGGTGAACTCACACGTGTCACTCTTTAGACGCGCGGCTAAATGATACGCGCGGGTAAAACTTGAGAAAACGCAGAGAGACTAAAATAATGACTGGATTCACAAGGTCAATGTGATGCAAAGATTCTTAAAGTCACCATATTTGTTATTTCCGTAGTATACGAAAACATCATGTAGCTTATCTCTTAATTAAAATTTGTTTTTCACATAAATAGGTAACTATTGGAAATTGATATTGGATATAATTGGAGACCTTATCTACTAATAATACTATTTGTAGGTTCGTTCAAAACAGGAAACTAGGATAGTGTGCAAAAACAGCTTGATAATGTAGAATATTATTTTTTACGAGTATATAACACCACGTGCGCTCTTTAATTCCAAGATTTACTCTGTTCCCAAACAATTTGATGAAAACGTCAACAAATGGGATAGAAAACGTACTTATGGATTGCAAATTGTACAATCACTTACAAATTGAAAGATTTGATTTGATTATTTGAATTCCTAAACCCTTAATCAAAATGATAAATGACCATTTTTCATTTGAGAATTGAGGTTACTTTGTTAAACTCAATTTGGAATATTCTAGACGATTTTTATGAAATACACCACCAAATTAAGAACGAATTATGGAATCACTCAAATTCATCATCTTGGTATTTTCCTTATCCCATGTTAGATAATTAGCATGTGCGCGACAAGACACGCTGGTATTTACTCCTTTCTTTCTTTCGGTAAGGAAGGAATTACACAATTCATTACATTTCAATTGATTTTCATAATTAGTCCTCGGAAGAAAGACATCATGATCAAGAAAACCAAATATCAAAAACTATTATTAGTTGGGCTTAGTTCTGCAAAATCGAACCAACACATCAGAAATAATATAATAAAATAACTGTAATGATTTCGACTAGATAATGTATAAGTTTATTAATTAAATTAAGTATAAGTTTTTAATATATATGGGACTGTTTTTTCGTAGTAAATATACTATGTTTGGAATAGTAGTTTAGTAGGAGGTTGCTCACTGAATTGTCAAAAGATTGTTGTTTTGTTCACTTTGGCAGAGCTAAGCTCAATTTAGCTTAACTTAGAAAATAATTTATTTCATGTATCAGACTTCGTCATACCCACAGCAAGTCATTTAGAATTCTATTTCAATGGACGACACACGCGCTCAGAAAACATTACTTCGGATAGTATCAAGTTAATTACTTATGACGCAGTAGGCAACAGGATGTATTTGTCGATCGTGAAAACACGAACAACACAAACATCTTTAGTTATGACTAATCAACCAAGAAAGTCGAATTCAAAATTCAAAATTCATTTATTCAAACTAGGCTGAGAATCAACACTTTTCGAACGTCAAAATTACATAAGACAGTCCCCCAAAAACGCCCGCCTTTTATTGAATCTTTAGTACTGAAAAATAACGAAAGACAACCTACCTTGGCCTTAATAGCCTTTGATCCCGTCGAAGATTACTCTTCTGGAGTGAAGCGTATTTTAATAGAATATACTGGTTTTCGTCAAAACCTGAATTTTAGAACAACGTCTACGGAAACCTATTAATCCAGATACCTTATACTCATACAGCTATAGATGCTCTTGCTGTGGATACCTGTAGAGGGTGCGTTACTTGTGATAATGTGCTCACGAGGCCTGATCGCGCCGCGTCGCGACTTTCTACCGACGTCGGTGTGAGACGGTCCTCATCTCAGCTAACTAGGCTATCGAAGTAAATCGCCTGCGCCGCGCCAGCCACAGCACCCCATTAATTACCATGTCCATTATTAACGTTAAATAAATTGATTTCTCTTTAATAAAGCCCAGCTAATAAGCGTACGTGGTTATGTTTAATTAGTTATTATTAAGAAATTCTTTTGATGACGATGAGTTGCTTTAATTGGACGTATGATTTAATTATTAACGTTTTAGTTTAAGGAGAATATCATATTCCCATTGCTGGGAAACCTACGTCCCCCCTCAGGGAGGGAGTGGGCAGTAATCCACCACGCTGGCCCAGTGCGGGTTGCTGGATGTCAAATATCTTGGAATTTTTGGGTCTAGGACATGCCAGTTTCCTAAAAATGTTTTCCTTCATCGCTTTGAGAGCGGTCACAAAGTAAAGTCATCCCCAGGTATTTAGTACACAAAAGATAATTCTTAGAATAACCACTCTCATTCGCGTTTGTCATAGCTTCGAGTTATACAATGTTTGTTGTGAAAATAAAATGAATAAGCTGTTCACGAAACTAAAAGTATTAAATGGAATGAAGAAAATTTAAATAATTATCATATAATTTAAATAATTAAATTAAATCATATAACTTCTGGAATCCTGAAATCAGCCTGCTATCATATTAATGGTCTAAATGTTTTTTTTAAATATAATAGCGGGTGGCTAAGTAGCCGGGAGGAGCCTTGATTGGGTCATGTGTCCATTTGTTACTCAATTGTATTTTTCTGGCTAACTTTTATTCTATGAGAATGGAGTCGCGGTCACAGCTAGTTAGTTACCTTCAAAATGAAACGCTGCAATACTGCTCGACGGTAAAATATGTATCGCTACTTATGGTTTCGACGACAGCGGTCGCTGTAGTATAGTCTATATTATCTTAGTTACATGGAAATAACGGATCTGATATTTTGAACAGTTTGAACTGACTAGCCTAAACAACAGTACCATCCGGTTTCTGAATACCTATTCGACAGGCTGTCGTGTAAAAAATGTCACATTTCGATTACCTGATTTGCCTTGCCCCTGACTGCAAATAGCTGTCGGACGAATAGCGGTCGTCTATTTGATTCAAACTGACAAAATAGAATTTGTGAAAAGCGTTTAGAGAACTCCTTCGATAAAATCGCTTCATCGAGCATCAATCAATGTTCGATTCGGTATGGAAGCGTATCGATTGAAACGATACTTTTGGAACAAAAATTGACACAATAATTTGCTAACAAATTGTCCTAAAAAGACAGAAAGAAAACGTTTATTTGGACACAGTTCGTGAAACACAAAATACAAACAAACTAAAACTGGAAGTAATCTTTTGGTCTTTAGTAGTCTTATCCTACAAACTGTTGTGATTGGTTGGGCAACTACGATGATTTTCATTCCAGAAAAAGAGTGTAAGTCTTTCCTTTACACGCACTGCCTAAGTCTTGGCGAAAAGAGCTTAAGATCACGTTCATTCCCAAAAAATAAAACATAAATAAGTTCATATTGTCGAAGCAACCCACGTCTGTTCGCGTTTGTCGAGTTTAACAAATATTTATTTTGAAAGTATTGTACTAAAGTCGCGTGTGTGTGCTTAGCCCCGATGTGAGACGCACAAATATTGTTCTGTATAGTTTATTTAACGTTAACTCACAAAAATGGAAAGATTATGTTAAAGCTACTGTTTTAAAATAACCACATAGTGGGTAACAGCAGTAAGGCGGCAGGCCCAGGGAGACCGGGCGCGACGAACTTGACTCTTCAAAGAATGGCCACATACAGCAAGATAAGGATAACTGGAGGAAGGGATGAGAGACCTTTGCCTTGCAGTGGGACAAACGACTGATAATAATAATACAGTTTTACGGAAGCTTTAACAATAAATTAGCCCTTATTCGCAAGGACGTAAAAATATCGCGGTGAGATTTTATCGCACACTGGATTTTCAACTCTCGGTGTTGATCCAAGCATTAGGAATCCAATAAGGTGCAATCCAGCGCGTTGAAAAAGCACACTGTTTGATTTTCAACTCTCGGAGCTAAGCAGAGCATTGATGATTATCCAGTGGGCGGAAAAAAATCGCCGCGGAAAAACCACCCCCGTGCGAACCTGGACTTAAGGAAGATACAGTAAACGCATTCAAGGTCACTGAGCGAGACACAATAGAAGTTTTATTATTATAACGCCTATGAGCGGGCCCACAACAGTGTCCTTAAAGTGTCGACCATGATACTATTAACTTTGTTATGCTTGACAGGTAAGACAAAATGACATTAGGGCTGGTAGAAGTAGTTGAATTGATACTCTTTAACGGTTCACTCAAGGAATTAATTGACACAAGTTTTTCTTAGGTCCGTATTACAGAACGTTCCTTAAGTTCAGTTTGACCTTCAATCAGTCGATCACTGTTTAAGTATAGAATCAGTACTTGAGCATCGGTCTTATTCAAGAACGGTAATGAAACTATACTCATTACTCAGATAAATCAAGACTCAGATCCAGCCTCAAGCTGAGATTTGTACCTTTAGTCTTTACAACTATATCCGATGCATATGCATCGGATATAGTTGTATTTATATTTTTTGCTAATTTATTTAATCATAATAATATCACTATAAAATGACAGGACGATAAAATAATATCAGTCAATTGGAAAAATTCTTAACGGATGTCAAGGATATTGTTGAAAATAAAAAAACTGCGTGAGTGGCGCTAAAGTTCAACCTTCTATTTGAATCATCGTTGAATAAATTATTGTAATGATCTACTTCTACAAATATATCCATTTTGATAGGAATCATTAAAAAAAACATCAATATTTACAAACTCGACAACGCAGATAGACTTGAACAGAACAAAAATTGACATGACAATCTATGCTCAAACGCGGTCTCGACCACACTTGGGTGATTACAGATCCAATCACAGCTTGGGTTCGATTCGAGAACTGAGTAGGTAACGATCTAAGCAGAGCCAAACGCAGCTGAACTATGATCAATAAATCTATGCTTGAGGAACGTTCTAAAGTTAAAACTCGGCTCAAAACTAGTTTTAAACAGAGATCAATGTTTGAGTTTCGTTCTGTAATACAGACCTTAGTGTGTCTATGGCAATTTAAATTGAGGCGGACCAGAATTTGGTTACGACACTAAAACTGCAATTTTTGCCACCAGGAGAGTGCAAGAATCAATAACAGTGTTAATGTTAAACAGATACACCAATGGTTTACCTGCAAAACAAAAGTAAGAAAGTGCATAATATTACTCTACAAGATATTTTGATCCAATATGCGTAAGCACTACTGTTTGGTGCAATAAAATAAGTTGGCTCTACAGTCTTCAGAACACACGCGTGATGTAACGATAATTATGTTGATTTTAGAAAACCATATTGTTTCGCAACATCATAATTAACTTTATAGTGTGGTGTCTGCGTTATCTTAATTATTATAGGCGCTAATAAAACTTTGTTTATCTATGTGTGACAGCTGTGACGTTTATATTATCTGTGATTGATTTACTGTTCTGTTTTGTTTGTGTATTTTATTCGCAGCTTTATGATGTACTCGAGAGACGAAAAATTTGTTTATATATTTGTAATTGCATTGTAAAGTAAGTCGAATATTTTTATTTTATTTATGTAAGTTAAGGGACTAAACAATTTCCATAATGATTTAGGTTGAAGCTATGATTTATATTAAATATTTTGTTGAATAGCTAACGTTGTTTGTAAAAAACCATATTGATTGGTGCTCCGATTCTTAAAAAGTAGTAATTTTCATAATCATATGAACTGTCACCCATAGAAGTTCCATAATGTTCATCAAATATCTAGAGCCTTTTTATTTTCTAAGTAAAACTTAGAAAGATTTCAATTTATAGTACACATACCTTCAAATATGGCACAAAGCGTTAACTTACCGGACAAAAAAACAGAAACATTTTCCAAAAACATCTTGACTATTGAAGACATTTCACTAAACTTACGGTACATTTGCAATTTAAATACAATGCGACCGACCAAAAATATATACCAAAAATACCAACCTTTTAAACTCAAGAGAAAGTTCGAGCTAAATAAATATGTTTGCTGTACATTCCTGGTTTTCGATACACCGAGTGAAGTATGGCCGAAATTTTATCGTTGCACAGTGTGCTTTTCTTTGGCATCATGGCCAAAATTCGGTCTCGTTAATTTTGTCGGCTGATTTGGTAGTGCGACTTTTTGTTTAAGTTTTATTTATGCTTTGTCAATTTGTATTGAGTTTTGGGTCAACTGCGAGTTGGCGAGGTGATATTTTTAGAATTAACTTTTTTGCATTTATCGGGCCGATAAAATACTTGTGTAGGTAAGATGTTACAGATAAAAAAGTTACACTGTGAGTGGATTGCGTAAAAGTAATCTATTCAATCTGCCTAGCCTTTTGCCAATCTTTATTTTACAAAAGAGAGCTGTCAGAGCCATTTTATAATCTAAGTCGTCGCGAATCCCTCAGGGAACTACTCGTATTTATAAAGATTAATATTATGACGGTACCTTGCCAATTCATATAAGAATATATTATGTACGTACGAAAAAAAAAAATTGTTTTGGAACTAATTTTAATACTAGAAATAAAGAGAAAATAGATCAACCATTTTTCAGATTATCTAAAGGACATACATCTTTTATGTGTTAAATGTTACAACAAAATACCTTGTGATATATTACAATTAAATGAAAGGAAATTTTAAACTCATATTATAAGTACACTTTGTAAACAAGCCATTACAAATAAGAGGATTATATCCCAGATAAGAATACTTGCAATGCGCTGGTCCTGCTCCATAGGACAATTTAGAGTTAAGACAAAACTGGTTGCTAATTTAATTGTATTATTTATTATTTTTTATAACATTGATTTTACATTCTGTGATTACTTGAACTCACACACTGACTTATTAGTATTGCTTGTTAAAATTTTAGGAATATCGTATAATTTTACAATGTTTGTAATTATGTGAGCACCATGTATCTATAACACATAATTCATTTGTCTGTCATTGCTTCCTTTTTAATTATTTTTACCTATTGTGGTATAGTAATCTTATTCCAAGTGCATCGTCTCGTCTTCACATATATTCAATCTGTCTTTTTTTCTTTTAGGGTCGGAAATGATCAAATAACTTCTCCCGCTCTGGACGGAGCGGGAGGGCGTGTCAGACTCTTACTGACTAAAACCCACCCGGGTTCCTTCAGTTGCCTGTACGTTGCCAGGGGCCACGGTATCCCTTTCGGATTTTCCCGCGACCTCAGCAGATATTCAATCTGCCTAACCTTTAACCCCAACTATGTTGAGGTTGGCTTCCAGTCTAACCGGATGCAGCTGAATACCAGTATTTTACATGGAACGATTGCCTATCAGACATCCACAACATATCCAAAATAACCATTTAGCTGGCAAGGGGACACACACTAGACTGTAACAAAATTTTGCACTTTATAGCTTACTTTACGTGGGGGACGTACGGTTTTTTTTTCATGATCTTATTTTACCATTTTATCAGCGTGATTAATATTTATAACCATGTCAAAAAAAAAAACGAAACCCTAATAAAAATGAAGACATCATTAATATTAAACATAAGTTCAACTCTCAATAATATAGTGTACACATTACACAAGAACAATCAATGTCTTGGTCACATCATAAAAGCATACTTAGTAAGTATAACGTCAATGCTGGCTATTAATTATTATAAATGCCTATTTTATCATTTTTTTTTCAATTATTTGATCAATTCTGTAAGACACAATGTTCCTTGGTCATTACCAAGGAACATTGTGTCTTACAGAATTGATCCTAAAGATAATTCGTAACCCGCCTCCTTCGATACCAGCGTAACAAACTTTGAATCACAATTCAAAATATTTTGAAGGATGTTGCTAATCCGTTGCTTCATGTGTTTGGAGAATTTGTCTGCTCAACAACGTAACGGTCAGTGAATTTTATAGAACTCTCAAAATGAAAGACTGTTATGCAATAACCCCGAAAGACATCTTCTTTCTTTGCCTCCTAGCAACAGGTATTCGGTGAGAAAGGAGCAGTTGCCAGAGCACTGTATACGTGCGGTATAGGGTGCTGTCTTACGTATGATTTGTAACGCTCCCTGTTTGGTACGTGATCACGTGTGTCGGTTAAGGCTATAGTGTTGAGAGTAGCGGAAAGCGAAAAGAAACAGTAATTATTGTGTCGTACTGATAAAATACTGCTGGTGTACTGATAATATTGTTGAAGAAAGAATCATTCCCAATAAGAAGTTGTACATTCGATAAGTTTGCAAGTGGATATTGAAACGGTCGGTCGTGTTATTAAAGTATTTATGATTTTCAGATTTACTTGAAGAATTATCCCAAAACTTATAACTATGTTAGTAAATTAATAATTTTTTATTCATTATTAATATTATTTTCATTTGCGCTGTTTAAAACCTCCAGATTCGTGAACGGTATTCCAGTGCGTCACAACAGGGCAATCAACCCTTTCCAAAATAGTATTCAGAAGGCTGTTGGTGCTGCCCCGCACGCGGTGCATCAGGGAGGCCACTCTTTTTCTTACTATTACCCTGAAGCAATCTGTGCGGGCCTTAGCAAACATACCTGATGCACTGCAAAAGCGAGTCAGCCCCAATAGCATACTAAAACCATTATTGTACAGGACCATTGAAAGATCTACGCGTATAACGGACGCACGGGGCTTTTTTTTTTGGGTGAGAATTTATCAAATAACTTCTCCCGCACTGGGCGGAGCGGGAGGGCGTGTCAGACTTTTACTGACTTAAACCCACCCGTGTTCCTTCTGTTGCCTGTGTGCCGGGGCCACGCAGATATAAAAATATGTCTGGCAGTATGCCAAAAAACAATGGTATTTTTTGGCATACTGCCAGATTAATACAGCTCTATTATTTTATAATGACTGTCGCACTGGTCTTGCAAGCACTACTGCTGAGCATAAGGTCCTGGATTCGATTCCCGGGTCGGCCAAAGTGGTATTGGGTTTTCCCATCTGGAATTGCTCTGTAGCAGCCCGAGGTTTAGATTTGTGCCCACTTGATGGCAATAGGGTCGCCCCCCATTACATGGGACTTAAACATAACTGGCGAAATGTGGCTGTGCCATGGGTACACCTCTGCCTAACCCGTCGGGGAATACAAGCGTGATGTTATGTTATGTTGTGTTTTGTAATATAATTTATCCACTGCTGGAATTAGATCACCAACAAACGACGCCACGCAGACTTGTCATGTACTTCTCGCATCCAGTGGATAAATAATATTACAAAACACAACATAGGGCATTGCCTTATTATTTTTGAAATTAAATCGCTCCGCTCATCACAAAGCGACACAGTACTAAGGGCGGCGGCAGATGTGTCCGCGGGTCGCGTACGTGCGTGTTCGTATCGCGTCGACAGCGTGTGTCGCGCGCCTCAACCCACGTGATACACTACTCGTGGTTGCAGATTGTTATTGTTAATACTGAGGGACTGGTTTTGAAGTGAATATTTTAAGTTAGGTACGAATGTAATAATTTATTTAAAAAAACAGATATTCGCGGACTACTTTAGAAACTAAACCGTGTAGATACCATCTACCTACTTACCTTAAAAAAAAAACAAAAACCTATCTACCTGGCTGGAGTATTGAGGGTTCCGCAACCGAAGGTTGCCAAACGGAATCCTATTAGGTAGGTACTAAGCCTTCGCTGTCCGTCTGTCAGTCAGCGGGCTGTATCTCATGAACCAAACCAAACCAACAAACAAAGATAAAGAAAACCAGTAGATACCTTTGTCTGAGTTATACCACTTATAAAGACTTCTCAGCCTGAAGTATCCCATTAACTGACGCCATGCATCAGCGCCAGTCTCTACGTCGAATATATTTTATGCAACCGGCGCCGAAACACACATTTTAGCAAATTCCGCTAGTACTTGTAATCCCGCAAGCCATTGATCCACAAAGATGATAATAAATTATATCCGTGCGTGCGCCCGTAACTTATATCAACCCATATTCTTGTCTTAAGGCACGCGTTTTTGGGCTGCGCGTGAGCTTTCCGAGTAAAGGCATGTGCAGATCAGCGCGACTTGTCGCGCGACGCGACACCGGATATTGTTATACTGTGAAGTTTTCTTAGAAATTGTATTGTTCATGTCGCGACGCGCGACAAGTCGCGCTGGTCTGCACAAGCCTTAATGGAAACTCCCGCGCATTAATTTGAAACAAAAATATTTCTTTTTAGGGTTCCGTACCTCAAAAGCAAAAAACGGAAACATTATAGTATCACTTTGTTGTCCGTCTGTCTGTCTGTCAAGACTGTTTTTCTCAGGAACGTGTGGAGGTTTTAAGCTGAAATTCATATCAAATACTTAGGTCTAATTGCCTTTAAGCTGTCAAAACAGTAGATGCCAAACTTCAGTGGGGCCCACATATATCGAGCCTAGCGGGAAGGCTCAGTTCAGCCGCCTACGCCGTCAGCACGCGTAGCATGAGCACCGTTTTGTCGACGCAAGAGTAGACAAAAATGACATTCCGTATAGACAGTACGACGGCACCAAAGTAGAAAGAGTCAACTGCACTTTTTACGAAATTCCCTCTGACATAATTCGACTCAGAATCCTTTGTTTTGTCGTAGGACTTTTTCTGTTTGATTCTCTATTTTTACTTATATTAAGTCACGTATATAAAGACAACTACAACAATTATTCTTAAAATGACGAAGTTCCGTGTTTTGGAACAAAAAATATTACAGTAATATTGGCCTTAACCATTTCCTTGGTAATGCAAAATACAAGAAAATAGTTTTGTTCTTCTATTAATTATAACAAGTTTGCATTCAAAACGTTCTTCTGTAAAATTAGGATTTTAAGATTTTGTAGATAACCGTATATACTTTGCGGCCGTCGAGTAGAAAGTTTTCTACTGTCTTCAGCATGGCGATTACAAAATCAAATTGTCTTCACTACTTTAGACAACTGTCAGTTGTCAGTGTGATTTTGACAGTTTGGGATAGAAAACTTTCTTCTGAAATAGTCTACTTAAAAATGGACCTAGACAAAGATTGTTAGAAACGTAAGACAAAATGACAGATTATAGAAAGATTTCTACGGTACGATGTCAAAAATGGAGAAACGAAATGTCACTTTGTATAGAAAGAGCTATGTCTATTCTTCGTAGAAAAAGAAAGCGTCATGCTACGCGTGCAGGAAAGTAAGACAATACACTGACGTCGATACAGCTAGTTTAGTCTATTTTAGTTATTTTCATAGCGTTGTGTCCTACGGTCTTCTGCTGTGGGGCAAAGCTGCTGATATTCAAAATATATTTGTCCTTCAAAAACGAGCTGTTCGAGCTATTTACCAGCTAGGTGCCAGAGTTTCTCTGAGAGATTTTTTCAAAGATATTGGTATTGGTGGCATGTCAATTCATCTTCGCCAATATCTTATATATTAGGCAAAATATACACTTATACACTAAAAACAGTGATTGTCACAATGTTAACACTAGAAATAAGGACAAACTACGAGCTCCCTTTCACCGGCTTCATAAGGTTCATAACTCATTTGTTGGGCTTGGTATAACAAGCTAATAAAAAACGAAAGTAAAATCCAAGCTTTGTTCAAAGGCATACTATTCTATCAACGACTACTTAAATGATAAGAATAGTTGGTCGCTGTGATTAACTCAAGACAATGTTTATGTTCTTTCTCCAGCTTACCTACTGACAAGTTATATGAGTCTATATAATTGTTTATTTTTGTGTTTATTTTATTAGACTTTATAAGTCAACTTATTCAAATTTAATTTATTGTTGACATAATCTACTCATCACAATGTTTTTTTTATGAGTTGTATTGCAATATGTGGTTAGCTAGTGACCTCGAACATTGATCATATTATTTATTGTTATTAGTAATTAGCTGTTTGTTTATTTATTTTACCTCAATGGTCCTAGTTTATCATTTATAACTTCCAGTTACAACTATATGTAAGCGGGCACGCCCTTTATACCTGGGGGATTTTATTTAGATATTAAGTTCTGTTTACGTTATTTTTTTTTTCTCTGCCTGAGCGTAGCTGTTCTTGATGATTTTGTCTGGTATATTGGCGTGTGCTAGCTAACATATGGCTAATAATTTAAATTATGTTTTGTGTTGCGTAATGTAAATTATTTTAAATACAATTATATAGAATCTTTTTTTTTTTTGTTGTTCTAACTGAACAGACAGCTGTGCTGCTGGGGAGTTTATTGCGCCACTTCTTCTTCCCAGCTAATGCACTAGGAAGTGGTGAAGGGTGGGCGTTTTGGGGGACTGTCTTATGTAATTGACGTTCGAAAAGTGCTGATTCTCAGCCTAGTTTGAATAAATGACTTTTGAATATGAAATTGAAAAAAAAAAAAAAAAAAAAAACGAAGTAAACGCAAAAACGCAAAGGTACAACCATTTATACCGCATATTTTGAAACTCGCAAGTACTCGCAAGGGAATCAAAACCTAAAGGCTACTTCCCGTTGACATAGGTAAGAAGCAATAGCTCACAGCACAGGTAATAGAAAAATTCAGAAAACCTTAAAATTTTAGGTAGTTATACCACCAAAAAAATTGTGATTATAAATGTAAATGTATGCTCCTCCAGCTTTCCACATTGTAATGTTACGGATTTCATTAAGCAATAAAAATACCATAACTATTACTTATATACCTACAGGTTTGTACGGAACCCTTGGTGCGCGAGTCTGACTCGGACTTGGCCGGTTTTTTCGTTCAAGATTTAATCGGAATCGGTTTACGTGAAATTATTTTTTTTTGTTGTTTTACTTTGTATATAGTAGTGTGTATTGTTAATTGTTAAATGGCTTGGTATTGATTTATTGCTATACGTTTTATCACCCGGCACACAGCTGACGTGACGGGTCAGTAGTGGACCAGGCTGGTGGCATGGCATGGACGCGGCGTGCAAGTCAATTTGACTTGGACGCCGCCTCCATGCCACGCCACCGCCCGCCACTCCGGGAGACCACCAAATGTCCATTTCGTCAACTAAAGTCGTAATATAATAGAAATCCAAAAATGATTGCCTTACTGCGTCTTGTCTGTATTCATTCTTATATAAAACAAACTGCGCAGATAATACAGAACGTGTGGATGCAAGATGGTAGCTTATACAAGCCTTAACGTTCCGGCTAAACGCTCCATCTTGCCGTGCAGTTGCCCAGGCAAGATAACGGTCAATTGTGTAGCCGAGGTTTTAAATAAAAACTCATTATCCCTGATAAGAGCCGTTCTTATCAACTTTTGTAATGGTGTGCCTATTGCTGAATATACCTATTTATCGTTTCATGTTTAAGGAAATCCAGCATTTGCTTTAATATCCCACGAGCGATCATCGGGAGTGGACGTACAATCAACTTCTAGTTTGTTTCAACAACTTTGTCTTAAAGGGGTGCAGAATGTGTAGAGCGCAGTGTGTGCTGGCGTTGGTAGCGCTGTACGTGGGGATGGCGCATTCGTTTTCCTGGGGTGAGTATTCGTATTTTTTATTTTTTCCAACGTTAATACATAATTATATTAATATTTAATACGCCTTACTAGAATTAGAAAGTATACGTGAAAATACAACTGTCCAAGTTATGCTTTTGTAGGCTCAAAATACTGTTAATAACCGTTAAAAGTTGCGTCGGTCTACGGTATTTTTGGTAGCTATTCCAATTATGCTGAGGATCCTAAAATATGACATTCTAAATAACCAACCAACATGAATGATTCTTAATTCCTGAATTTTGGCTTGACATGCGTTTGGTGTACATCACTTTTGTATATGCTATATTTCTAAACACATAGAAACTTCTTTAAAAAATAAGAAGTTTTTTAGAACAAAAATAAAACCTGATAAATATGTCATGTTTTTAGCGGAAATTCAAAATCGTAGGTAGACTGGAGTTGTTAGGTATATATAAAGCAGATAATCTAGAGCATAGAGCTAGCTCACATCTCTAAATTATTTAAGTTTTCATGTTCTCATACAACCTTTGTTCTTTTTTATATGTTTAATTTTCGCCTCGAATCCATATTTTTTTCAGAATGTAGTCAAAAAGCCTGGTAATGACTAACTCTAATTTGGAAAAATATGATGTAATTTACCTAAAAATTTTATAAAAAAATAATCAAAACCTTGTGGGTATTTTAAATCTACAGAAATCATAAACTTTAACTGACTTTTCGCATCTAGAATTCAACTTGTTGACAACTAAAAGCTGTTAATAAAAAATAAATAAGTAAAGTTATATACGTAATATAAAATATTTGAATTAATAGAAACGTTATAGTGTACTGTTCAACCATTACAAACTAGTATTTGAGATCATTATGTGTGATCCGGCTGAAATTTTTTAACTTACTTTTGGAGTGCACTGTATATTATTTCAGCCTATAGACATGCACTGGTGTACATAGCCCTCTCCTAAGCATTGCCTTTTTTTTGGATCCCAAATTATCCAATAACTTCTCCCGCTTTGGGCGGAGCGGGAGAGCGTGTCAGACTGTTACTGTCCAAAATCCACCCGTGTTCCTTCAGTTGCCTGGGTGTTGCCGGGGGCCACGGAATCTCTTTCGAACTTTCCCGCGACCCGGCGCGACATCGGTCCTAGCAGACCCCGTCGGTTGTGCTGAAATCTCTTTGAGGCGTGCGTGGAACACAACGAGCTGTCGACCCGGGCCTAGTCCTTATCGGACGGCGAGCTACCCATTGCTCACCACCCGCAAACTCGCGCCTACGGTGGCCTGGAATTGGCCTGGGATTCCCTATGCCCAGGGTGTCTCCTGCGGCGTGAGGGCACGAAGTTTGCCTCTCTCTCACGCGTTCCGCTTCCTCCTTTGCGAGCATTATTGCTTCGCAGAAGAAGCTGAAGGCTTCTCAAGCCCTCTTGCTCCATACCGTGGCATGGACCAGGGCCGGACGCGAGAGATCACCGTCGCCAATCACCTCCACGAGGACATGGTGGTGCTCCGCCCAAGCCGGGCAGAACTCCACCGTAAGCTCCATCGTTTCCTCCGGGCGATCCACACAATGTGACCCGGGCGTTTCCTCTCGCGTTATCCGGAACAGGAACCGTGAGGACACCCATGGTGCCTCTCTAGCCACTCATTTGTGGCGTGCCCAGCACTGGGTTACGAGAATCGCATCCTAAGCGTTGCGTCATCGAACAATCCTGTGTTTCTCATAGATGCTTCACAGTTTATCACCCTATAATTATTAGTCTTTTGCTACAATCATCCTTTATTTATTTTTTAAACATATTATGTATTTACATTTTTAAATATTTTTATAGAAAACATTAAAAACGTAAAAAAAAATTGTGACCAGAATATCCCTTATAAAACACTAGCACATCGGCATCAAAATCCAAAATTCAAAATTCATTTATTCAAACTAGACTGAGAAGCAGCACTTTTCGAACATCAAAATTACGTAAGTCAGTCCCCCAAAACGCCAACCCTTCACCACTTCCTAGTGCGTTAGCTGGGAAGAAGAAGTGGCGCAACAAACTCCCCAGCAGCACAGCTGTTTTCAGTTAGAAAAACAAATGATTGAAGAATGATTCTTTCAAACTCATCCTCAAACTCAAAGCATTTATTTCAAATAAACCAATTACAGGCACTTTTGAATTGTCAAGAGGTCGGTCAGTCAGAAATATGAAGCTAGTTGGCCATTCCAACGCGTAGTAGGTTCCTATGGAGAAGAACGGGTAAGAAACTCCACGGGCACTCTTTTAAATCAGAATATTTTTACAAAATATTGGTTACATCATTCATGTTGTGTGTGTGAGAACAATGTAGAAAGACGTGCACATTAAAAGCGTCCGTAATAAAAAATAAAAACAAAAACAATTCAAAAATTAAAATAAGCCGTGGCAGCTAAGAGATGACCAGTCCCCACTGACGGCGCCCGTCTTAATGATCCAATACCCACGCCACCTCCAGCGAGACATTTGAGTGAGCATGACATACTCTCAGCCGCCAGGGCACATTCAAGTCAATCAAAGACGGACCCACCCGTATCTGTTATGCAATTATATAATACTAAAAGACTGAATTTATACAATCTAAAGATAGTTTTACAATCTTCAGCAGCTCCAACAATATTCTTGAAGGCTAATCAATTAGTTTATGCGCCCTTGTGGAGCTGGACCAGCGTTGAACCAAGCATTTTTGTCATCGATGTAATCCCCCAACTTATAATATGCTTGGCTGCATAGTGTGCGTTTTATACAAGATTTGAATTTCGTTTCATTCAGTTGGAGTATGTGGGGAGGTATTTTATTGTAACATTTCAAACAGTACCCCATGAAGGATGACTCTACTTAAGCCAGTCTGAAACCAAATTAATTGGTAACTATTTTTAGTCCTATAAATAATTATAGGACTAGAAATAGGGACCAATTAATTTATTATTTATTTATTTAAGAGGTGATAGACATAAGTTTATCACCTCTTTTACTGAAAAGACTTAGATTTTTCCGAACTTACATTATGTTTTCATAAACATATTGACAAGGTACCGTCATGATGTTAATATCTTTAAACAGTTCCCTTAGAGAATCGCGTCTGCGGAGACCATATATTGCTCTGATGGCTCTTTTCTGCAGTATAAAAATAGACTCGATATCTGCAGCCCGTCCCCATAGTAAAATACCGTAAGACATGATAATATGAATGTAACTGAAATAGACTAGCCTCGCGGTATCTACATCAGTAAATTGACGGATTTTTCTCACAGCTTACGCTGCTGAACTTAGGCGTCCAGCAAGAGATATTAAATGAGGACCCCATTGCAGCCTTGAGTCGAGCGTGATCCCCAAGAAAACAGTTATATCGACGAATTCTAATTTCTCCGTATTCAATACTATGTCACAATCACTACTTTTAACATCCGGTAAAGCAAATCTAATGCATTTCGTTTTTTTCCGATTTAATACTAAATTATTAGCAGTGAACCAATTTTGGACCTGCAGTAAGGCGTTATTTACGTCGTCAAGATTTGATGCGCGTCTATTTATCTTAAAAAATTGAGAGAGCATCGTCAGCAAATAACACCATTTGTATGGGGTATGATCTACCCCATTTATTAAAAAACCAACCACAAATGGTGTTATTTGCTTTACATATACTAAAAAGAGGAAAGGACGCAATATCGAGCCTTGTGGAACACACATTTTTACTTTTAGATCGAGTGAATTGACTCCATTAATTTGAACTTGCTGTTGTCTATCATTTAAATACGATTTTACCAAACTGAGCGCAAGTTAACAAATTTCAAGAGTAAGTAAGTAAATCCTATGGCATCTTGGGCCTCCTCCGACGCTGTAAATATGTGTTTTAATAAGGTGACACCGGCGTCAGTCGTACAACGTCCTTTGGTGAACCCATATTGCTGATCGTGTAAGATTTGGTTGGTGTTAAAATGATTAAGCATTTGAATGAGCATTACCTTTTCGATCACCTTGCTGAATATCGGCAGCACGGATACTGGTCTAAAATTATTGGTGTCTTTACTGTCCCCAGATTTAAAAAGGATAATAAACTTACTGTATTTCATTACATCTCGGGAAGACTCCTTGATCCACGCACAAATTAAATATTAAAGCTAAATATGGTGCCATAGTCTCGATTATGGATGTACAAACTTTAATAGATAAATAGATCAATAGATCTTCGGTCAATTTGATTTTAATTTGCCGAAAAGCTTTTATAACTATCATAGGGTTTATATGTTTAAATTGAAATTCAACCGGGCAGCCTGGAACATTCGCTTTTAATAAATCTATTGAGACATCGGGTGAGGAATTTAAAGCTTCCGTCATTTTATATGGTATATTAGTAAAGAAATTTACTAATTCTTAAGCTACTTTTAAGTTAGAGCTTATGAAACCACGTGAAGTCTCAAATGTGAACTCAGTGTTTCGTATTTTTTCCTATTATTTTCATTATTTATAACTTTCCAAACTGTTTTTATTTTATTTTCTGCTGATTTGATCTTGTTGCTAATATGCAGAGCTTTAGCTATCTTGCAGGTATTTCTAAAAAAAAATTGGAACATGTAGCAACATCCTTGTTGAAAGTTTCAGTGTTAATGTAAGGCTTAAGGCCATACAGCTCGAACAGTATTTCACTACTTATCCTAATACCTCTAGTTGCCCAGTCACTAAAAATATGTAAAATTTGTGCAAATATTTTTTGTTTTCTTTTCAAAAGTTTTATTGAATTCTGTGTGCACAACTGAAAAAAAATCCTCATACAATTTATTTGCATCGTCCATATTATTATCAGTACAATGATTGCAGATTCCACGACCCACATGTCGACAACCTCGTGTGCTAAGTCATTATACTTGTTTTTTTTATCTTTCTCAGCTTTCACGAGATTCTCGTCATACAACACAACAAAACACAATACAGCAATACAGCAATATCAATAATCATTGCACGGCGCTCTTGTTGATCCACATTATCCCACTACAATGTCATGCTTAATGGCTACAATAGTCCTGCCTGTGATGATACTCGTAGATCGGTCCCAGTACAATATGGCGTGACAGTTTTTGATAACTGGGCATGAGTCTGGTATTTCGAACTCCACAAGGTTGTACTGCAAGGCAAGTTTCTGGTGGATAATCCTAGCCACTAGATTGTTTCTGTGCAAGTACTCGCCATTAGCAAGACGAGAACAATCGGAAACAATATGTCGGATTGATTCACCGGGACGGTAGCATGGCCATCGGGCCTGTGTGCCAAAAATATAGGAAGACAGGTCTACCAAAAATAAGTCGTTTACCAGCAGTAATTTTTGGTCGATGTTAATTGGATATACAGAATGCTAGTATGTGATGTGTCTTATTACATACACCCTTTCCGTTGTGTACAACTTTTTTATTTTATCGTTCGACACATTATTACCAAATTCAGAACCTCTAATATAATAAATTTTAATATTTTTCAGTTTGTTATTTCCGTAGTATAATTAACTTTACTATGCATAAATATCGAATTGCTTATCTATTGATTAAGAGTTATTTGTGCAACAAGAGAGCAAAGTTGGTTTTTGCTACGAGTGTTGATTTTGAATCCCGAGTAAGCGAAGGATTTTATAATTGAATCACTCGTTACGCTCGTGATTCTAGGTTAGAATCCTGGGCGCATCGAGGTATTCAAAGACACGAGATGCAAATGGCTTTGGTGTCGTGTAACACATAAAATTGCTCACCTCAGTAGCGAGAACATAAAAAAATACAACATGTATTTTATTTGATATTGTTTGTTTTACAAATACAATATATTTGTAAAACAAACAATATAAAAAAAAATAAGCTAAAAGTGAAGTTATTGCATTGACGTTCTTTTCAAAAATGCAGTAAGTTTGGTATAGGCTTCAATGTGCACGTATTATGTGTTTATTGCGGCTTTTAACATTGAGTAAATACTCCACATTGTAGATGGTTGCCTCGTTTGTGATAATTATATGAAGTACGATAACAGCACAGTCTCCTAAAAATTGTTTGCACCCTTTGTAAGTCTCCATTGCTTAAAAATAACATAAGATTTTGGATATTCTTCGCGAACTTTTCAGGCAGGAAATTTAGTTCTGCATTTTTTCATGCTGCTTCAATTCTTCCGGTGTTAAATAGCAAACTTCGTCACTGGACTCACCCATTTTTTTATTTTTTTTTACAATATCAAACGTGTATTGAACTTTGTAGCTAGCGTAATGGATGGAAAAAACAATAAAAGTTTGAATGCCGCAATTTTTACCGAATTAAAAAAAAGGAAGGTTTTATGTAATGGAACTGCAATATATTCACATAAGATACTGTGTTGCGGGGTAATCACGGGATTGCGACAATTGTCGACAGGATCCAGCAATTGGGACTCGAGGTGACCCTACACAAGTCCGAGGCCATGTGTTTTCATGGTCCTCGGAACGCGCCGTCCAGGTTATAAACTATCTGTCCACCTCAACCAAATCCTATTTATAGCATAACATAATGATTTAAATACTCTCGTAGAATTCATGCAAACCTCCTTTTTGTGCCTAGTTTCAAGTTAATTAACTCTAGGAATAAGATTTTTCATACAAACGAAATCCCCCCTTTTCGCCCCCTTAAAGATGGAATTTTCAAAAACCCCTTCTTAGTGCTCCCCCACATTATAGAAGTAAGCTCTGCAAAATTTCACGTTCCTAGTCCCAGTAGTTTCGCCTTGCGTTAATATGTCAGTCAGTCAGTTTCTCCTTTTATATATATAGATAGGTGCTTTTCTTAAGTGCTGACACCATAGATATAAGAAAGAAGGAGATATGCCCGGTAGTTGAAAATATATCGAAACCCAATGTCTCCAATTTATCCCTACTACCGAGCCGACCGAGCCTACAACTACACATGCGATCAGTAAACCCAATAAGCACGAGGTCCCGCTCACACTTGCAATTTACAAATCAAAACGTACTACACAATCAATTATATATCCCATTAAAAACAGCGTGCATTTACCATGCACCGTACAACTCACTCACACGAACACATCGATCGCTATCGTTGTGCTGTGCAAAAGCCATTTATTTTACATATACGCTAGTGATTGACTAAATCGGAAAGTTATCGATTCTCCCATTTATTATTTGGGGTAATATTTACAAGTGGGTCCATAACAACTTATGACTAAATAAAAATAGCAAAATTATATATTATATTCTAACTTAACTAAAACTATTCAAAAACTAAAATACAGCATCGTAAAATTCATCCGCATCGCTGTCGACTGGTAATGTACCCAAGAGACTGGCCGCATTGCCACGTTGTATGGCAATGCTTAGCCTCTGCCCAAAGTAAAAACCAGCTCTTGGGTCACGGGAAGTGTCAAATAGCCGTTTTGAAATTTCATTAAACAGGCCATGAGCACTCGGACCCCACGGCCCGAGGGTTTCGACCCCAAACGGCTCGAAAATATAATTACCTGTAAGGTTATTATACTTACGCCGCTTGAGGTTTTCTGCAGCCGCAGCAGCAGCACCAGCACAGCACGCCGAGCCAGGAAGATGGGATGGGGCAAGATTTATTATTGTATTAAAATTTTGGAAGTACCTGAAAAATAAAAAATAAAAAACGATATACATATAATAAGATGATATAAATAAAGAATACGTAGCTAAAAAAAATATATATATAGCAAATAAAAAAAAAACAACATTATGAGAAAATTTTAATGAGTATAAAACAAGATTTCACATCGGTCTTCTAACCAGGCTATAACTGTTAACAAATTGAAGAATAAACTTTAATAGTAATATAAATTCATACGACAATCGACATTATTGTCGATAGCCTACGTAACCACTGAACAACACGATATTCTTAAATGTTATCACGAACGCGTTCGAAATTGCACTAGTTAGCGAAGACGGCCATTTGCCTGAGGCATGAGCATTGTGATCAGTCGGTCGATTCTGTAAAAATATTAACGTGAAGCTTAGGTGAAGTGAGCGTGAAGTGAGCTGTCACTGCCACAGAATCGACCGACAGGACGCGCGGACACAGACACGCCCCCATGCCACTTCTCCTGTTAATTATATTTATATGGCTGACACAGACCTCAAAAAAAATTGTAGGCCCCTAATTTGTTTCGTACCTACTTTTGATTTCGTTGTGTTGATTAATTTCGTGTATATATAAAAATATTAATACATAATTCTAAGTTAATTTCTTTCGAAGCCGGTATATTTTTGTTAAATTACTTTTTTATTTCGTAATTTTTAATGTTATGGAAAAACTGGAGTATTGTAATTAGTGGGTAATAGTTTTTTTTGTAAATATTTAAAGATGAAATGACGAGAAAACTAGTATAGTTTTTTTAAAATATGCTTGCCCAATGTAAAGAACGGGTCTATATGTTTAAGTCTATAGACGAGTCAAGAGAAGCAGGTATTTAAGTGACATATTTTTATACGCGCAAATAAATCAAAACCTACAGGGTACTTCCCGTTGACCTAGAATCATGCAATTTGGCAGGAACAAGGTCTCAAAGCACAAGTAAGGGAAAAAGTCCGAAAATTGATATCTTGTAGTTTTATCATAAAATATTTTTTTTGCGATTACAAACTTACATTTGCAGTTGGAGAATTGACCGTAACGGATATCAATGTATGGAAGAACATGTTTTTCAACTACTAAGTTAAGGATGTTATTGGGATAAATGCATCCCAACTACGGAAACCTTCATTGTGCGTGGTCCGACACGCACTTGGCCGATTTTTTTCTTCTAACATGAACTAGAATTTTACCAAAGTTTTGAGATGTTTCTCTATGACCCGTAGTTCGTATCAATAAGCCAGGCCGTCTCACTCACACGTATTAGTCCATATCTTGCAAACTACTAAGTTGAAGTAAATGTAAGCCAATAATAAAAAATAAAAACAAAATCCGATTAATATTTTCGGAGATATGCCTGGACAAACATACATACACCTATACAAATTTGTATATTTGTTTGGAAGCCCAATATTTTTTTTAAATTACTTTATTATTTAAAGATGTGTTCTAAACCTGCACCCGCGTTCTCTTTCTGTCACAATGTTAAAGATTGTTAAAACTATAAATAATTATGTCGATACACGAACTATGTATTTTTTCTTGAACATTCTCTTTATTAAATAAATTGAGCATAAAAAAAAAAAAAAAAAAATTACATTAAAATCCCTTAGTACTCAGGGACACGACGCCGGCCGTCGCCGCGCCACTACTACGTCACCGCCAGTGACTGTAGAGTGACATGGCAAAATCAAGCGGCAACGGTACGGCGGCGGCTCAGTCTACATGGTTACACGGCGCGGCAACAGTACGGTGGCGGCGCGGCGGCGCGGCGACGGCGTTCTGTCGCCTTGCACTTATAAAGCGCGTGCATTTTTGCAAGCGGCGGGCGGCGGCGATGGATTAAAAAAAAAACTGTTGAAACAATACTACCGTAGTGGCGGCGCAGTGGAGGCTGCGTTGTGGCGGCGGTGCGGCAGCGAGCTGGTAACGTTGTATAAACACAGCTTACAGGCGCGGTGGCGATTTCAGCGTCGTGTCGCTGAGCACTAACAGATGATTTGCAATTTTACGGTCTTAATGTGTATCCGAACGTTTTATTGTTTGTTTCCTTTTTGGGCCTACTGATAAGGAATTTGAAATCGAACTTCGAATCGACTTGTTTCTATCTCTCGCTTTTTTCGTTTGGAAGTGAAAGTGACAGAACAAAGAGAAGTTCAAATCTTTCGAATTTTGTGAGTAGACGCAGCACTGTTCCGGCATTAAAAAAAAAAACAACAGTTACTGTCTCACGCTCGCAGCAAAATCGAATTTTGCTCCCTGTCTTTAATTAGCAAAACCTGCTTGTTTGAGGTGCTGAGGTGAAAAATAATTTATTTCATGTTCCAGACTTCGTTGCAGCCTCAGGAAGTCATCTGGAGTTCTATTTCAATGGACAACACACACTCTCAGAAAACATTACTACGAATAGTATCAAGTTAATTACTTATGACACAGTAGGCAACAGGATTTTCTTTGTCGATAATGAAAACACGAACACCTCTATCTTTAGTTATGACATATCAACCAAGAAAGTCGAATCTTTAGTACCGAAGCAAATTGGCGTATGGCAAACTATCAAGGGAATAACCTTCGATCCCGTCGAAGAATTACTCTTCTGGGGTGATTGGGAGTCAAGTATATACTGGTTTTCGTTAAAACCTGGATTTGAGAACAATGTTTACGGAAACCTATTAATCCGCATACATGATGAGCCTGAAAGTTATGGATTAAGTCCTGCTGTGGATAGTTGTAGAGGGTATGTTACTTGTGATTGTTTTGTAAATCAATAAAACACATTTTGATTTTTCTGTAAATTTATCGTGGTTTACAAATTACAGGTATATTTACTGGACGAAGGAAGACGCGAACGCACATTATTTACCGTCCAAAATGGAAAGAGCCCGTTTTGATGGCTCTGATAGAGAAGTTTTATTTGACAGTAATATTAATACGCCAAGGAACTTGGTCATTGACCAACAGTCACAGAAAATGTACTGGACTGATGGTAAATGGGCTTTTGGCATGGAAAATAGACATTTTTTTCTTGAAAGTGCAGATTTAAATGGAAAAAACAGAACATTATTATATAGCGAAACAGGAATATATCAACCAGACGCACTGGCTGTATTAAACGATTCTCTCTACTGGTGGCACTGGCCCGGCAAAACTGTTTATCAATTGTCAAAGAATCCATCGAAACATGCAAAACCCAAAGAAATTTCAATTAGAACATGGCAAAGCGACGTAGCCATAGCCACAAACTATAGAATTGACGATCAAATTCGGGGAATCCAGGACTGCGAAGGACTAAAGAGACTGCTAGTAAATAACTCAGTGATCGACGATAAGGTATCATTGAATATTTCTTCAGATGTAAGCCTGTTTTGTGTCCACGGTATGAATGTTAGTGGCAAGTCTCAATGTGAATGCACACACGGTTACACTGGTGAGAGATGCGATGTTTCAATCTGTCAGAACTATTGTTTCCAAGGGGATTGTATTGTCAATGCTGAGGAACAACCTACATGCAGGTAGACCTTTTTGTAACTCATTTATTTCCTTGTTAAATTTAGGTAATATCTACGAATAATAAAAGTCAAGAAGCGTAATTGTAAACCAAATCAATGAAAAATTCTGCTCCTAACATTACTACATTGACAAAATTAACTCGAGTGTTCGAACGAAAGAACACACATGCAAATAAGCCAATGAGCTGCGCTCGCATAACGCGTTGCATTCCGGCAAGCGCGGTGATTGGTTCTCGGCAGGACAGATAATGGTAATTGGTTCGCGCGCCTGCTGCAGTACAAGATGCTTGGACGATGTTATGTGTGATAGGATAAGTCGTAATAAAAATGATTGTATTTTTGCACTATCCATATTAGTTGGATTATTTAGTTGTAATTTAACTAAACCATTTTTGGATACTTATTTAAAAGTTTGAGATCCTAGTATTTTTTTAATTTAAATGTTTCTTAATGTGTTGTAGTATCGTAAGCATCTCAAATTAAGAAGTTTTTAATCAGTTTAAGGCTTTTACCTACGAGTAATAGAGTGATTGGTCGCGTCAATGTCAGACCAGGAGATGCGTGGCTGGTATTATGACAATTAAATAAGCTTTTTCTTTTTTACACGGTTGCTCCAGAAGGAGGGTAAGTTTTTCGAGAGTATGCATGTCTATTTCTATGGCACGCTCTGTAGCCTAAACGGCTTGATGGATTTTAGCATATGAGGTGTCGTTAGATTCGTCTTAATTATGGAAATGACTTTATGAAATTATGAAATAAATATTTAAATATTGCATCTGCAAATAAAAAGAAAGGGAGGGAATAATTAAGAAAAAAAAATTAACATAATATTGGTATCAAATAAAAGCATAATTTTAATACTAAACATAAAGAACAAAGATCTTTTTTTTTTCAGATTATTTAAAGTACGTACATCTTTTTTTGGGGAACTGTGTTAAATGTTACAACAAAATAACTCATGATATATTGCAATCAAATGATTGAAAATTTGAAACTCACATTAAAAGTACACTTTGTAAACAAACATATTACAAATTAGAGGATTATATCCATGATAAGAAGGAAACATATATGCTTGGAAACATGCTGGTCATGCTCCATAGTACTGTATTCGCTAGGCATCCAATCAAATTCGTTTCTTTACAAACTAACCGCAGTTACCCGTTTTTTTTTATGTACTTAATTTTTTGGGAATATGTGATATTACATTTATAATTATACTAATGCATAATTATAATTTTTCCTTCCTCCAAGTTCAAGTGAAATTTCAAAACGTGTAAAATAAGTTTTCCTGTTGCGTTCGTGTTGCATAACACTTTCCAGAATCGCAAGTATAGGATTTCAAAAAAAAATATTTACTTACATATGTGATTCCAGAATTCTTCATATCCGTATGCCTTCTTCACCACTTTACAGCACACGACGGCATATTTGCAGTATGTAAACAACGCAAAACACAATAATAAACACAATTGTAAATACTCAGCGACGAGACCTCATCGACTCAATGACACCGGCGAACTGTCAGCGTTTTGTTTTCATGGTGCCGTTTTTGAGCTTGAGTTATATTTCTTGACTTTAATTATTCGTAGGTTTAATCTTATTTTTTATATAGAACAAGCCAGGTGTCCTCGGCCGGGACTTCCCATCGACACAATTGACGAACTTCCATACAAACTTTCATCCCCTATTTAAGGGGGGATTCATTTTTTAAATAATCCTTCGTTAGTAGGTATCCACGCACTTTCAATGACTTACGGGAAGTTTTAGTGACTCTGCTTCGTTAAAAGTTTTATAATGAATTCTTGTGCAAAAAGACAATGCCTGAAATTGGCGTCTTTATTTTTCTCGCGATCATCTACCAAATCTTGTTTTTCAAACAGAATAGTGTAACAAACGAAACTTATTTGAGATATTCTAAACTGAGTCCGAAATGAGATATAAGAGTTAGAAGTTTGTACGTATTTATTAGCTTTGTGGGCAATTTTTGACTCCTAGGTGCAAGGTTAATGTGTTAAGTTATCACAAAATAGATAAATGTTTAATGATAAAATGTTTTGTTATTTGCTAAATGTTTTTGGACATTTGAATTATTGATACACCACCCTATGTAACGCACTCCTCACCAATACACATTGTCAGGTCGGAGCGAGTATGATGCCATTTTTCTTAGTTTTGATTTTCGTTAAGTCGTAAAAAAACGATCATAAATGTTTGAATTTGGAATGTTATATTTTTTTTAACATATGAAACTCATACATTGATTAAAATAATTTTTAGCGCGTGTCAATTGTTTTTTATCACAAGTTGATAACCTTGCACCTAGGAGTTATAAATTTCCTACAAAGCTAAATACGTACATACAAACTTCTAACTCTTATATCTCATTTCTGGCTGAGTTTAGAGATATGCATGTCAAATAAGTTTCGTTTGTTACAGTATTCTGTATAAGAAAAACAAGATTTGGTAGATAACCGCGAGAAAAAAAAAAGACGCCACCTTCCATACTAAAATCGGTATTGTCCTTTCATACTTCGATACCCAGCGATTTAGACAGTGCGTTGTCTGCCAGTAAGTGATTTTTTTCTTCTGATTTTCGTGATTACAGATGTAATGCTGGTTATTCTGGAGAAAGGTGTCAAGTCAACGATTGCCAGGGGTATTGTTTGAACGACGGTATCTGTTCCTTGAACGAGAAGAATGAGCCAGTATGTCGATGCAAAGGATATTACGAAGGCGAAAGATGCGATGTTTCAACTTGTCAGAACCAATGTTTCGAGAGAGTAGTTTCAATGATGCCCATCCCATGCCCATCACCATCAGAAATGCAGGTATATCTTCATCTTTCTGAATATTAAGTATACATAAATTTGGTACACAGTTATACCTGGAAAGATTTCCAGGAGATTTTTAAATTAGTGAATCATTTTCATAGATTTAGAGGTGTTCCTTCGAATTTTCACTGTGTCACGTCGTATATTTGTCGCACTAATCAAAAAGAAAATCATTTACAACTAATCAGCGTGATAGTTTCGTATATAATGATGACTGTGCACGCATCCGTTTAGACTGATTTGGCGCAAACTTCTCGACTCAGATTTATTGCACTTTTATAGTGGTTAATAGTCTTCTTGTTACATTAATTGTGCACTTTTACGTTTTATTTACAGATGTAACACAAGCAGCTCTGGACAAAGGGGTCAACGTGTGCGTCAACTACTGTTTGACCAACTTTGCTAGTTTTGTGAATGAGCACTGGATGAGAAGCCACTTAGATGTTACTTTTATCTCAACGACTGCGTACAAATCTTATCCTAACTGATTCAAGGCCGGCTTGCAGCACCAATACACACTACACACTGAATACATTTAGCGCTAAACTTATTTGAATTTCTGCAGCGCTAAATGTATTTTGCGACTAGGGGGCCTAAGTGTCAAATTTGTGAAAAATTGTGTAAGCCATCATCAACCTCTTGCCCATTTTCCAATATGTTTAGCGTCGGCGCAGTACTTCTGACTTTTTGACTCCTAAGACATAGGCACATACACCTAGTTTAGGAGTCAGAGTATTACAATTATTGTGACCTAGTTATAAGCCCTATAGTCTTAGTCTTTGATTTTGTAATGCGATGGCTTTTGGTGAAATAAATAATTTTATTATTATTTATTTATTATTTTACTTCTGTCGTCTCGGAATCCACTCTCCCATCCTTACCATCTCACAAACAATACCCCATAATAAAAAAGTAATAGTTATTTCATTTAATTATACTTATACTGAATTATATAACTTAATTTTAGGACTCTTTTCATATTTACTTGATATTGTTCGGCTTATATTTTCAAATAAGTATTATCTTTGTAAGAAAAAGTTTTTTTAATTTCCGCTTACTTTAAGATATGCATTTTCTCTAATCGCACCGACACGGCGACTGCACGAGCCCAAAAAGGTGAATGCTTTGTATGAATTCTAAGAATGCGTTTTGCATTTGCTGGCGAAACACAAAATCGGCTGTTTCATAGAAAAGTGGCCTACGCGGTCAAAATGTATGGAACAGCAGATTTTTTTTAAAATAATCGTCGAAAAATTTCTTACGCAGGGGGTACAAAACCATGTGCTGAATCCAAGGTATCAGGCTTCGCGTCGATGTCCCTGCCACCCTGTATTTAGAGATAGATAGAATTCAAAATTCAAAAATCATTTATTCAAACTAGACTTCAAACTAGAATCAGCACTTTTCAACGGTCAAAATTACATAAGGCAGTCCCCCAAAACGCCCACCCTTCACCACTTCCTAGGTTAGCTGGAAAGAAGAAGTGGCGCAACAAACTCCCCAGCAGCACAGCTGTCTGTTCAGTTTAAAAAAAAATGATTCGATATAATGGTATATTTTTTTGACTAACCTATGTTGTCCCACTGCTGGGCAAAGGCCTCCCCATATTTTTCCAGTCTTCCTTGTGTTGCGCCTTTTCCGGCCAATTGGTCAGGAACGAGTCCAAATCGTCACGCCAGCGCTTTTTAGTCCTGCCCCGGTGGCGACGTCCGTCATCAGGCACCCACTATGTAACGATAGTGGCCCATCTGTTTTGCATCCTATAGGTGTGACCTGCCCAGTCCCACTTCAGTCTCGCAGAATTATCGCCAACATCGGCGACACCTGTCTTGGAGCGTATTATGGTGTTGCGAATTTTGTCGGTGAGTTTGATTTTTAAAATGCTACGCTCCATTACTCTTTGGCAAACTTTGAGTTTGGACTTCTGGGCCTCGGTCGAAGACCAAGTCTGACCACCATAGGTTAGGATAATTTACATTAATAGATAATTTACATTACGCAACACAAAACATAATTTAAATTATTAGTAATATGTCAGTTAGCACACGCCAATAGACCAACCAAAATCAACTATACTCAGGCAGAAATAAAAACTAAACATAAACAGAACGAGAACCTCCGGGCATAAAGGGCGTGCCCCCTTACATGTAGCTATATATAGCTGTAACTGGAAGTTATAAATGATAAATTAGGACCATCGAGGTAAAATAAATAAGCAGTTAATTACTAATAACAATAACAAAACCATGATCAGCAAGACGACCAGTCACAATAAGCAGCACCCGTTCACGAGCATAACGCAAAGATCAGCCATATTCGAGGAAAGGAGGTAACCCGACCTCTGACGCTACCGCAAGCAGTGACATCTATGGGAGCATGAAGAACTTGCTGCCGGTTGTTCAGGCAAAAAATAATATGATAAATTTCGAGGTCACTAGCTTTCTACATATTGCAATAAAAGTCATAAAAAAAACATTATAATGAGTAGATTATATCAACAATAAATTAAAATAAATAACTTGACGTGTAAAGTCAAATAAAAAAATAAAAAAAAGTTTATTTCATATAACCATTTGGCTTACATTGCATGTCGAGGAGTCTCCAAATGCCTGTAGTTGAAGGCTCCGCTCTTCCCTTACATTATAGACGTACGAGTATAAACAGGTATACAAAATATAACAAAGAAAGGAAAAAATAAAAACAAAATAAAATTAAAATTACGATCAATTTACACGAGAGCGTGTGTGTGTGGGGGTGTGCGAAGGTGTGTTTGTGTGTGAGTGTGTGTGTGTGTGTGAGAGAGAAAGAGTTTGAGTGATCATGAGTGACTAAATAAGCAAATGACAGCACTCTAATAATATTTATTCTTAAGTCACACGCTGCAAAGGTAACTCTGTATCATCATATTTATTTTATTGTATAAAAAGCTGAGCGGTTTTTATATCGTCTACTGGAAAATTCTGTCCTAGCTATGGGAACGTTTACTATATGGTGTTTATTTCTTTTTCTTAGTATTTTAGCATCATACGGTATCTCTTTGTGCGTTTTGAGGATGCTATGACGGATATACAATTTTCTCACTGACAGCAGATTACATAATTCATAAAGCTTGTCAGTATGGAATCTTCTTTTTTTGAAGTTAATCACCTTAAGCATCGCTCTTTGAGCGCGTTCTACTCCTAGAAAACTAGACTTCGCTGCTCCGCCCCATGCAGTTATGGAATCTACTATAACAGACTGGACCAAAGATACATAAATTTCATTTAATAGATTTCTTTGGTTGTTCTTATTTTTATTTACATGTATTCTCCTTGGTACAACATATCTCAGCTCTTTGAATATCCATATAAGTTTCCTTACTCGACTCATGGCTTGTTCCAGTTGAGGATACCAGGAAAGACGCTGGTCAATAATCACTCCCAGATATTTTGCTTGGGTAACTTGTTGGATAGTTGGGCAATTGCAGCGAGTTCTATCGGTAACAATGTCGCACGTGTGGATTCTTAACTCAAAATCCTTATCAGGTTGAACCCGATTGTAAATATTAAAGCAGATGTATTTGGTTTTGCTAGCAAACAAGGTTTAGGTTCAGGTTTATAAACAATTATATAAACTCATATAAATTGTCAGTCGGTAAGCTAATTCTGGAGAAAGAAAACAAAACAAAACAAACATTGTCTTGAGTTAATTACAGCGACGAAGTATTCTTATCATTAAGTAGTCGTTAATAGAATAGTATGCCTTTGAACAAAGGTTGGATTTTATTTTCGTTTTAAACGCATTAAAGCCAACCAAGCAGCATATGAGTTATGAACCTTATGAAGCCGGTGAAAGGGACCTCGTAGTTTGTCCTTATTTCTAGTGTTAACATTGTGAAAATCACTGTTTTAGTGCATATTTTGCCTAATGTTGGCGAAGATGAATTGAGATGCCACTGTGAGGATACTAATATCCTTGAAACAATCTCTCAGAGAAACTCTGGCACCTAGCTGGTAAATTGCTCGAACAGCTCGTTTTTGAAGGACAAATATATTTTGAATATCAGCAGCTTTGCCCCACAGCAGAAGACCGTAGGACATAACGCTATGAAAATAACTAAAATAGACTAACCGAGCTGTATCGACGTCAATGTATTGTCTTACTTTCCTGACGGCGTATGCGGCTGAACTGAGCCTTCCCGCTAGCATCTAGCATCGGCGTCTATCGTGACGAAGCTTTGCACGATATAGGCAGATGTGACTAACCATTATCGGTTATCGTCGCGATAGGCTGCGTAGCACTTATCGCCCGTGTGGCGATACATAAGAAGATGGCGCATGGTTGGACTACCGTTGGTAATTTAAACTATTGTTTCCGAACTACGTAAACGCTCTGTCGAAATAATGGAGATCCATCTTGGATTATTCACGACAATTCGTTAAAATTATGAAGCCGCTAACGTGACCACTGCATAACTTTATAGCGAGTAAAACATACGAAGCTTCGGCACGCATTGCTCTGTCACGATAGACGCAGATGCAGCCGGGGCATAATAAACACCACACTAAAATTTGAGATTCATGGACCAATTAATTGATATGAATGTTTAAACACTGTTTTACGACTTTATATTATGTTGTTTTCTAGAAGCCTTATATTTTGGTTATGTTAAGATGTTGTACTTAAAGTTTAAATCAATATTTGCACTTATTTTATGTTGTTTTTTCACGAATAAATTCTGGGGTCTGATAGACCCCACGCGAGTAACAGTATGATTATTTTGGCGCGCTAAAGTTTAATTGTTTAAAAAAATTGGTGCTCCCGAGGTCTACTGTATGCAGAATTACTAGTATACTGTATTATAAACCTAAAAGCGGTGCAATAAGAGTCAATTTACGTGCAATTGTGTTGAAAGATGTGCTGATTGGTGACTGTCGATTTTCTCTAACACTTTAGAATCTAAAGTGTTAGAGAAAATCGGAAATCGTCCTATTAGCATTTTACCACGTATGTCTACACATACGTGGTAAAATGCTTGCTAAAATGCAATAGGGCGAAGGTCTTTTACTTAAATTGGATTGGAATTTTTTGGCAAGGGCCTAACGGGAGCAATTTTCCATTGTTCGGGGAACGTTGAAGTCACTATTGAGCAGTTTATAATGTCAGTTAGACTTAGTGCGTATATGGCAGAGTCTTATTTAGCATATAATAGTTAATTTTTGTCGTACCCATAATTCATCGTTATTTTTAAGCTCGGAGATAATGCGAGCGATGTCATTCTGTTCCACAGGATTGATTATGAATTTGCTTCACCATGTCTTTGTTTCTCAAAATGTCATGCGTGCAACGGAGTTACCGGGATCTATCAAAAAAGTATCATTAATTTTTGGATCTGTAAAATGCGACGGAAGGTCTTGTCTAGGTTTATAGTGTGATAATGTGGATTTAAGATTTATCCATAATAGTTTAGAGTTCTTTATTTTCTTATTAATAATAGGCTTGAAAAATGCAACTTTTACTTTGTATAAAGAAATTAACACAAGCGACTTTGTAGTATTCTTTTTAGAATCTGATTTAATTTTCCTGGAACAAGTAAACCCATCATGAGTTTAATAGTATCAGTAATCTACGGGACTATTCCTTGACAGTACAGTCACGAGCACCAATATGTATCCACTTAGCAAAATTCAAAAGCGATTTTCGCATGTAATAACGACTGAAACTTTGAGATAAGACCTATTTAATATTAGTGTGGGTTCCAAAATACTATGTTCGTAACAACATAAAATTACGATCACCATAGTAGGAGAAAATCTGTTTTTAAAGTTGCTAAGTATATACATATTGGTGCTCGTGACTGTACATGTCTTGATCGCTGCGTGAACATCGAATCCCACACTACTGTGGGAGTTAAGAGCGTTTATCCAAAAATTTGGCAACATCATAAATAGCTGTCAAATATTTACCTGTTTTGATTAATTTGGCGATATTGGATGGAAATAAGAAATATGGATAACTAGTGAACTAGAATATTAATAATAAATGCAGCTTGTGTCCACCAAGTGAACATTAAAATCACTCAGTAATATGTAATGGTCACAATTTCTCAGTGAACTAAGCGAATCCATAGGTACTCGTATTTCTTGTTCCTACATATTTTTCACATTGTTATTTCCGTACTTGTATTTTGGTTGGTGTTAATTAATGAAACAGTAAAAGTTGTTAATTACCTACCTTATCAATCAATGATTGATGTTTAACAACTGCTCAGCTCATCTCTAAAAGGTGATCACCATAAAAGACACGGCATAAGCAATAATTTTGTCTACAAAAGGACACATTTTGCTCACTATGTACAAATCTACTGTTTGAATATAGCCGCTTTATTGACACTATATTTTTACGATATGGCCGGTACAATGAACTAAAAAGCGGCCAGGTGCGAGTCGGACTCGAACACGACGGCTTCCGTAACATCGTATAATATTTAACAATATTTTCAAAAAGGCTGAAAAAACACGTGTCTTATAAGAGAACCCTCTTTAATTTTAACTTAATTTTATTATTTATTTTAGCGGTCATAGTAGTATACACTCTGTAAAAATTTCAAGTGTCTACCTATTCCGGTTCAAAAGATACAGCCCTGTGTCAGACGGACGAACGGTCAGCGGAGACTTAGAGTGTCTTTTCATACGTCCCGGTTGCCGGATAGCCAGTAACTAATGTACATTATCTTGTACGTGTGAAAGATAACGTACATGGTCATACACTTAGCTGCCGGGTACCCAGCACCGGCTACCTGGCAACCGGCATGTATGAAAAGGCACTAAGTACTAGGGTCTCGTTGACACCCTTTGGGTACAGAACCCTAAAAATATCAATTAAAATGAAGAAAACTTTCGCTCGCACGAAAACATTCATCTTCTGGCCTTTTACATCGAATTTACAAAAAAACAAACCCCGTTGACACGTTAACGATAAGAGAACATGTTCTGATTAAAATTAATCGTTTTTGCGATCATTTTTTTATGGTGCATGATGGCAAATGGGTTCGCGAGCGGTATGGTAAGAGGAGGGTTCTAGACGATGAAAGTTTTTGAAGTAATCTTGCTCTGGTTTATAAACAAAGAAGATTGTAATTCTTTTGTTTATTACAGTACAGAACGTATGTACATACAGTCTAGGGTGCCAGGGACATCGACGCGCAACCGGTCCGGATTCAGCATATGAATCTGGACCAGGCGTTGAAATTTTTCGTAGGTAATCTGTTTGATGTGATGATGCGATTGTATTTTTCCAGAATCATATACTGAATCTATGGTAACAGGTTGTGCGTGGATGTCTGCCACCTTTTATACCAGCGGCGTATGAGGATCGATGTTTCAAAATAGGTGCCTACTATAAAACTTTCCCGGATCTATAGGAATATCAAGAGACTTTAGGCAGTTACTCATACCCTACCGTCCTCTAAAAATAAGAAAAAGTACCCAAAACACTTCCCGTCCATCTTAAAACTATTTCATATAAAACCCGAAAATATTTCGGTATTTTTTTGCTTCAAGCGACACCGCAAAAATTGTAATTTTAAATTAATACTCATTTAAGAATGTTTTCGCCTCATCAAAATGCGCATATATCGATGCACACCGGTTGAGTTTTTTATGGTGTATATCAATTATGTCCCATCCTTGATATTAAGTTAATTTAAGGTAAATTTCTTCCAAGGTGTCATCGGGATTTTTCAATGTCCAAAGGTGTTGGATTCAACCGTTTAAAGGTAGGAAAGTTAATTGATTATTAATTGATAAGATCGATCATATTTTTGGCCACATGTAAGGTGGAGTCGTATCACTGTGTTGATGTACCTACAGTGCAGCAATTACTACTGTATTTAAAGAAAAAATAAGTTTCTCTTTCCATAAAAAAAAAATAAAAAATTATATGAAGAAGCTTAACAACATCTTGTATAATCCCGGGTTTGACAAATACTGTGGTAGGTATCGGACTAAAAATTAATAACAGTTATACCCTATCCTATCCTATACTATTAAATGAGCAATTTTTGTATATTTAATCTTTTTTTTTAATATTTGGTCTCGAAAAGACCTCTAACGACTTCGATGAAAGTTGCAATATAGGGGTTTACGGGGGCGAAAACTCAATCTAGCTAGGTCTCATATCTGGGAAAATTCGTTTTCTCCGTTTTTTCACCCGAGCAGGGCTCGGTTGCCCAAAGTTTAGAACAAGATGGCTACCTTAGAATAATAACTAGCAGCGCGGAATTAGTAGGTACATACTATCATGGCAGCATGGAATTAGTATTTACTATACAGGGAATTCGTATGAGCAAAGCTTGGTCGACTTCAAAATAATAACAAAATCCCAGACCTCAAGATAATAATAAAACTAGTGGTCGCCCAGAGGTCGAAATTCGACCATAATTCATTTAAATGTCATGATTCTAATGTAGCCATCTTGTGTCAAATACATGGTAATGTGTGTAATGTTTTTTTAATTTATTTAATTTATTTCTAATGTATATTATATAAAAAATATTAGCTTTCTGCACTCCTTTTCCATATAAACTTTAACTATGCCAAATTTCATACTCCTCCGTCCGCGTAATTTTCGTAAAAAGGGGTACAAAGTTTTTGCTTCACGTATTACATATATGTATATAATAATAAACTATACACAAGCGGTCAGTAACCAACCTGTACAAAATATAAGTAGGTATCAACACAAACACTCGGCTCAATAATTTCCTCTCCGTACCTGAGCTAATAACATACACATAATGTCTAACATTGAGAATTTCACGGCAAATATTCCAAACAAAACTGTTCAGTAAACAGACCAACAAAATAAATCCAACGATACGAATCTTACTATTAACCGACCGTTATCTGGAAATCATGATTATTAAAACATTTTTTGTACTAATCACACGATTTCCCATCTCAATAACACAACCCCCCGTCGTCGAAGTCGGTAATAAACGTAAATCTTTAGACTATGTAGCGTATGGTTAACCTGTGGTTGCGGTTCATCACCCCATATAAAGCGACTGGCCCGATCTTAATTAGGCACTGTTTTAGTGTAATGAGCTTAGCTGTGGGGCCTCTAAAATGGCGGGGTTCTCATAGAATTTTAAACGGCATGTACTTAATCCAATCTCTAATAATTCCCATTTTGCGCTCCTAAAAATATTATTGAACACTCTAATAGGTAGTGATTGCGCCTCTTTATGTGAACCTCAAATAATTTCAATTTTGTGCGAATTAAATGCTCATATCGTCGTCGGCGACATGTCTACGGCTGCCACCGACGAGTGTCGACGGCTGCAGTTGCCACATACATGAGCGGCGACGTGTCTACGGCTGCAGTTGCCTCTCCCGTTGGCACGTGCTGGTCGTGTATATGACGAGCACGTATAGTGCAATATGGTACCCTCCAGCGGGAGAAATTGGCAGTAAGGTTCCCAATATGTAAAATTTTGAGCTACAAACAGATCCAAATAAAAGTTAATGTAGGTAGTTGTTTGATGTTCAGACTAATACGAAAGGGTACCTACACTTTTTCTTCCCATATTATTATTTGTAATTAGCCACTGCTAGCGACTTCGTCCGTGTGACTTGTTTTAACATATTTTAATTCAAACTGTTTTTATATAAAAATGCAGTACCTTGTATCTACGCGATAAATAGCAGGTGCTCATTAAAATTAGAAACAATAACTTAAATCTGCATTTATATCCCTAACCTGAAATGTTTGATTAAAATCACTATCATCAAAAAAAAATCATCACGTTGGATACTATTTTAGTATAAAACAAAATTTTGATTCAAATGGTCAAAAACTGTCAAAAATAACCTTATTTTTTCGCCTCCTGTAAAATCATATTTTTTTTGTTATTAATTTATGATACTTGACCGTAGATAAAATATATCATACGACACTTGACAAAACTATTAGTAGCTTCCCATTAGTGAAAGAATTTCCGGATCGGATAATTAGTTCTGAAAATTACCCCCTACATAAAACTCACAAATTTTACCTCTTTATAAAATTTCTAAATTATATTTATTTATATATACTTTATTGTACACCACAAAAATATATGACAAAAAAAAAAAACTATATAATAAAAATGAATCGCTAAATATGTGGTAAGCGCAAAACTTGAGAACGGCTGGACCAATTTCGCTAATTCTTTTTTTGTTGTGTTTGTTATTGTAAGGAGAAGGTTTTTACGGAAAAAAATGGAGAAAATTGCGCAGAAAAAAAATGTTTGATGAATGTGTATTTAGCAGAGTAATAGCTTCGTAGGTATGTAGGTAGGGTAGGTAGGTAGGGTAGGTAGGTAGGGTAGGTAGGTAGGGTAGGTAGGTAGGGTAGGTAGGTAGGGTAGGTAGGTAGGGTAGGTAGGTAGGGTAGGTAGGTAGGGTAGGTAGGTAGGGTAGGTAGGTAGGGTAGGTAGGTAGGGTAGGTAGGTAGGGTAGGTAGGTAGGGTAGGTAGGTAGGGTAGGTAGGTAGGGTAGGTAGGTAGGGTAGGTAGGTAGGGTAGGTAGGTAGGGTAGGTAGGTAGGGTAGGTAGGTAGGGTAGGTAGGTAGGGTAGGTAGGTAGGGTAGGTAGGTAGGGTAGGTAGGTAGGGTAGGTAGGTAGGGTAGGTAGGTAGGGTAGGTAGGTAGGGTAGGTAGGTAGGGTAGGTAGGTAGGGTAGGTAGGTAGGGTAGGTAGGTAGGGTAGGTAGGTAGGGTAGGTAGGTAGGGTAGGTAGGGTAGGTAGGTAGGGTAGGTAGGTAGGGTAGGTAGGTAGGGTAGGTAGGTAGGGTAGGTAGGGTAGGTAGGTAGGGTAGGTAGGTAGGGTAGGTAGGTAGGGTAGGTAGGTAGGGTAGGTAGGTAGGGTAGGTAGGTAGGGTAGGTAGGTAGGGTAGGTAGGTAGGGTAGGTAGGTAGGGTAGGTAGGTAGGGTAGGTAGGTAGGGTAGGTAGGTAGGGTAGGTAGGTAGGGTAGGTAGGTAGGGTAGGTAGGTAGGGTAGGTAGGTAGGGTAGGTAGGTAGGGTAGGTAGGTAGGGTAGGTAGGTAGGGTAGGTAGGTAGGGTAGGTAGGTAGGGTAGGTAGGTAGGGTAGGTAGGTAGGGTAGGTAGGTAGGGTAGGTAGGTAGGGTAGGTAGGTAGGGTAGGTAGGTAGGGTAGGTAGGTAGGGTAGGTAGGTAGGGTAGGTAGGTAGGGTAGGTAGGTAGGTAGGGTAGGTAGGTAGGGTAGGTAGGTAGGGTAGGTAGGTAGGGTAGGTAGGTAGGGTAGGTAGGTAGGGTAGGTAGGTAGGGTAGGTAGGTAGGGTAGGTAGGTAGGGTAGGTAGGTAGGGTAGGTAGGTAGGGTAGGTAGGTAGGTAGGGTAGGTAGGGTAGGTAGGTAGGGTAGGTAGGTAGGGTAGGTAGGTAGGTAGGTAGGGTAGGTAGGTAGGGTAGGTAAGTAGGGTAGGTAGGTAGGGTAGGTAGGTAGGTAAGCAGTAGATAAGTCCATAGTGCTACCCGAGCGAAGCCGGAGCGGGGCAGCTAGTTATTGATAAAAATCAACTCTAAGAAATTCACCTGTCAGCACACCATCAGTCTCCATAGAAAAATTCAACTAAATGGAGACCGCTCTTTAATTAACTGGCGAGCTAAAAACGTGATATTTACTCATTCGGACGTGCGCGTGCGACAGCAAAACTATTACTGGTAGAAAAACTTGGCAAGTGCATTTATTTCCACGCTTTAGAGTTCCGTAGTAATCTTAATTGCTTGACAGAATTTTGTGTAAAAATGATTTTTCTAGTAATTTGTTTAGTATGCTAAAAGTAAGAAAGTACCTATGTGCAATTGTTCAGTAATTTGATTTTCAGGATAAATGTTCAGTCAGGGGTAAATGTCTGCAAAACTGTTACCTACAAGTTTTGTATTTGTATTTTCAAATTATATTTCGGAAGCTACAGAGAGATAATTACCATTTTTTCTTAGACGTCCGTCTACACCATTATTAAGAACTAAAAGGATTCCTTGTTCTACACAACCCTAAAAACACCAACAACTTGACATTTTTACGTGTTGAATATTGATGATATCATCTTTGTCGGTGCGTTGATATTTGGCGTTACGGAACTTTTGAACAGTGGAGCGCTTTATTTTATCATGTTTTCTAATTATTTTAATGTAATTTATTTCTTCATCGTTGCTTGTTGGTCAAATGCAAGGTCGTTTTTTTATAAAGGAATTCTTTAACAAGCTGACATAACCACGAAGTTATAGGTAAGCTTTTTATAGTTTTCCTAATTTTGTTTTATCTAAAACCTATTTATGTACCTATATCTCGTGGTCAGTAGCAATTTTTTCAAATATATTTTCATTTAAATCACAAAAAAAAAATAGATAGGTACACTGGATGAACTTCTTAAACTAAATTAACTATTCAAATATAAATATAATATCCTAACCTAACTAAAACTATTAACAAACGAAAATATGACATCGAACAATTAGTTTTTTTAAATGAATAATATAGTAAATGCTTATCATTATTGACGCTTATATATGTAGTTATCAAGGGAATTCGACTTAAATTCTTTATCAGGCAAGTCTCTTCATTTAATTGTATTAATAAACCAACTTTTGGCTTAGTTTTGTAATTGTACAAACATAGTGTTTACCGATATTGACGCTTGCATTTATGAAATCCAGGAAACTAAGAAAGCATTGCCAAAGTGTTCACAAAATATATATATATATATCCAACAAGGAAAGTTAAGAATTCCAGTGACCTATTTATTATACACGGTTAATTTTAGCTCGTTCTGGAACGAAAAGCCATAAACTCGATCATCGAACTCGAAACGATTGGGACTATTATTTTCAATAAATTACAATTTAAAAAAAACACGAAATATCTAATTTATTGTTTTTTTTGTGAAATAATGAGAACTCGAAGTAACTGCGATCAATGCATATGTGTGTAAAACGTATCGACGAACGACAACACTTGCGAACGGTACCCATTGAAAAATCCATTCATCGATCAGACAGCATAAAAACACATACGCAATAGATAAATAGGTACACAAATAAAAATACGAAAAGCGAATTCAGACTTTATTTCTTAACCGTAAACGGTAACAAATAGAAAATTCATCAAACTAGGTACAAGGTAAGTAGGTACGCAGTTTACTAAAATTATTCTGAGAAGTGTCCGACCGGACTTCAAAAGGATGCACAACCGAATTCCGCGGTTAAGTGTATAAAAATAAGGTCTTAATTCGGTCCAATATTTTCATAGAAAAGGGCACCACCATCTTATAATGAACTCTATTCGACAGATAAAACGATTAATTTTTTCTGTTTACATTGCCTGCCTTTGTATAAGCCGCCGCACCGCGGCCGCAAGCAAGCATTGTCGCATAAAAATTGGTTTAGGCAGTATTCTTTCTATTTATCATAAATATGGTAGATAGGTATGCTTATTAAGTACCTATTAGCTCGATTGGTCGACACTCGATTCAAGGCCTTAAATACAACTCCCAAGCGTACTCGTCGTGTCTAGTTGAAAAGGTACGAGTACTAGTGATTTCGTGATGCGAGAGTGGTGAATGAAATTTCAATTAGTTTCTCTCGTTTACGAGGAGATGTGATAGTGGTAAACACCGTGCTGTGCTTCCGATACAAACGAGAGATAACGAGGTGAATGAACTTACACCAACCTATCGTACCAGAAATGAAATACCTACTTGTAGGTACTTACTTGCAGCCGGACTCGCACACGCACAGCTGTGCCGCGCTACGTCATCACCGAGCGGATCGCGTACGATCTTGCGTTTATGAATGAAAGTGTAAGCGCTACTAAGATTTAACTCGAATGACAGAATAAAAGTGATAAATTTCTAACTTCTATATTAGATGTCTTAAAAAAACAATAACAATGCTAATAGTACCTATTAATCGTCTGGACTCACTGTGTTTTGGCTCCAGAACGATTTAAAAATAATCGTGTATTATCTAACCCGTGTCGCTTCACTCCGCGTGTCACTTCACTCCGCGTGTCACTTCACTCCGCGTGTCACTTCACGCCGCGTGTCTCGTGGCCCCACGTAAACGGTTTATTTACGTCGCCAGTGAGTTTCTCGTGCGAAAGTTCATGCCTTGTGTCCTTAGCTTTAATTATCCGTCTAAATTAGTTTCTGTCTACTTAAGAGCCTATTTAAGTACGTACATAGATAATTGGATTACTTTTAAATGAACCTTGTAGGCCTTTGCAGAATCTTCCGTGTTTTGAAGAAAGTTTGTGTTTGCCCTCGTTAGGTGCATGGGTTCTATATGTCGCTGAAATATAATTATAGCCGTAGTACAAGGATTTTTTGGCGCCCGAATGACGTTGACAGGGACGCGCTGTTGGTAAACAGTAGTGTAATTGTTTTGTGAAATGTATTGGAAAAACGAGATGGCGGTAAAAGTTCTAATTTTGGCTACGCGTAAAAAGAACCTTGTAGTGCTATATCTGATATTTTTATGCTTCAGCTATATCTGTTAGGGATAGAGGGATTTAATAAACGAGGCTTTGTATCTGAATTTATTTTCCAAATACACGCAATTTTAACCAAATTATGTTGTGAGAATGGGAATGCAGAAGAAAAATATTTTTGCTCTCCTGTTCGATAATAAAGTATTAAGGCAGGCAGAGGCAGAGGTTATGGGTTCAAATCCGGGCAAGTACCAATGTAACGTTTTCAATTCATATGTACTTTCTGAGTTTATCTTGGACATTACTGACATCGGTGAAGAAAAACACCGTGAGAAAACCTGGAATTATAGTTAACATAAGACTGAAATCACCAACCCGTCTTGAGCAAGCGTGGTGATCAATGCTCGTGCCTTCTCTTTATGAGAAGAGGCCTTTGCCCTGCAGTGGGACAGTAACAGGCTGGTATTGTTTTTATTTATAAGGCAGGCAAACCACAAATTTTTGATAATGATGAATCACTAGTAATATAAATTAAATAACTACCTTGTTGGTCTAGTGGTTGCCAGCGCTACTGCCGAGCTTGCGTTCGATTCCCAGGTCGGACAGTGTCTCAGTAATTTCTCAATAGCAGCCCGGAGTCTGGATTTAGCAATAGGCTTGCCCCCTATTACATTACATGGCATTTATAAACATAAATGGGGAAATGTGGGTGTACAGGTACATCTCTGCCTAACCCATCAGGGATTACAGTCGTGGTGTGATGCTAATCCTACGTTTAATAATAATATTATAAATGCGAAAGTGATTTTGTTACTTACGCTTTCACGCTAAAATGCCTGAACAGGTTTGAATGTAATTTGGCACGTGAGTACAGCATGACCCCGATTAGGACATAGGATACTTTTATCCCGATATTTTTACAGGATCAAGACTTATGCGGAATCCGCGGCGCGCAGCTAGTGTTATATAAATGATGAAAGTTTTCTCTTGGCAAAATCTTGTATACATTGCGATGCAGGAACGATAGTAAATCCGCTTTGCTTTATATCAGAGCCGCTCCCATTTTCCTGCAGTCACAATATCATATTACTTGCCTCATAAAATTCCCCATTACTTTGTTCGCACCGACAACATTTAACACTGGAACTATTTTTAATACAAAACAACACACATTGGGACCACTGGGCTGTCATCGGGCGGACGACATAAAGATCGCCTCGTGACTTGCATGCGTCATTCTGTAGCGGTTTGGAGTTCTTTTTACAAAGCACACACGTTTAATTTGTCTCCTATTTGCCGCCGGTCGGCGCTTTGTGATAGGGTAAGCGGGTATTGATATAGGCTTGCGGCTATCGAGATGGTTTGCTACGGAGATTCTAGAGACAGCTGTAATTGTTCGCTGTTCGTGGCGCGGAAAGTGCGTTGAGTGCATGCATTACTTCTGTCACGAGCTGCCTTTCAATGCTGTCAATTTCTAAACGTCGTCGTGCGAGTAAACGCTGACGCCCACTGACCATAGAGTATAGTAATATAGAGCCACTGACTCGCTCGGTTTGTTTGGAATGTGTAGACAATGCCACCAACCACCTCTCGCAGCAGCTGCCGAAGCATCTCTGTGTTCCTAACTTCTTCTTAAATGTCATACGAATTCGTATGTTTTGTTTTCTAAAAAATCGTGTGGTGGCGGATGATTATTAATTCCTTCTGTGTTACTAGTATCCCATCTAAAACACAACATGTAAAAAAATTGAAGTCTCTCAACGTAGTTCTTCTACCGCAAAAAGATGTGAGATGTAATGTAAAACCATATTATTTAAATAAGATTACAAAGTTACTTAAGCTGTTCGTAGGTATATTTCGAAAACGGGACTGAAATTGCGGTATATTTGATTTTTTCCTTGCTTTAAAGGGTAAACACTTATAAAATTGTGTTCAAAATTTGAAGCGTGTGTTTGCTAGAAGTATCTAGAATTTTGCTGATCGATGAGTGAGTATATCAGTGACAAAATTAAGGAACATTGACCTGCATTAGTTATTAAACTACAGGTTCTAATTTAATGTATTTTGCTAATATACCTAGTTATACTAAGCCCTCTTGGTCACTGTAAGGCTTCTAGCTTTATCCACAACGAAGTTACACGGGGGTCGAAAATGTCCTGAATGGCTTCGAGAAAACATGGTACAGTTATGCCTTTGTTTCTTTTGCTCGACTTGGCGGGGCACTGCCATGCCCCCAAATTAAAACTTACCAATTTAAAAATATGTATTTGTATTTGTAAAGTGCCTGTACGTACATTAAGTACACAATAACAGAGTCAGTTATTGAAGAAATTAATATTAATATTGACGCACTTTGTTTTTTTTTTACCTACATATAACCATGTCACACGTAGGTATCAAAGGTAGATTATATTATATTAATAAAAAATAAAAATATGTAACAATACATTAAAATAAAATATTGGTCAGATATCAATAACTGTTTTCTGCTTATCAAAAAAAGTTAAGCGCAAAATTCATTGAAATATATAACTTGGTAGAGGGAGCCTTTTTATTCTGCATCAGTAAAGCATCTCAATGGATGCGCTAACATTATAGATGTATTTATACTAGTTTTTGCGTCGGTTTTCATTCGATCAGTTTGCGCAGGCGCGGCTTCGTTTGCTAGATCATTAATTAGGGATATGTCCCGATGTCTGATCGTCTGTCGAACGGACAAACCGACGGATTGTTCGAAACGTCTCGAAAAACGTCTATTCAATGGTTTTAAAATTGTGTTTGTTTTTTTCTTTATTTGGTAAATGCTGTGGGAATTATTTTTGCGAGGTTTTATTTTCAGAGTGTTTATTTGGTTAACATGAAACATTAGTAGCTAATGTAACTATTCCGTTAATTCTAAAAAAATAGCTTTTCATTTTAATACATACCTACCTAGGTAGGTACAAGGATGTCATTCACAAATCTTACTCATTTTGTTTAATTTCTATCACGTTTTTTTCAAAAATATGGGCAATTCACTTACGGTTTAAAACATTCAGAAACTAGAAAGCTAGAAGTACGGTTAAAACAATAATCTTATTAGCAGAAGTGAGAAGACATCGATTGCAATAAATCGCGATAGATAAATGAGCTTGTGTTATGTTATATAATGTTATGTTACCTATGTTCCGATGATATAATTAAATATATTTGCGTAAAATAAATAAAGAAAAAAACAATCTTATTACCAAAGTTGAGTCAAGTCATTGTATTATCAAAAATTCTTTATCTTCAACCATTTTCTGGAAGGTAGCTCCATCATTCATAAGCCTAATACCAACCACCATTGTCCAAAACACTTTAAAATTCCAAACACGAAACTATGCCCCTATTACCATGAACCAACATCAAAAACAACACATCCCTACTAACTACTAACCCAAACTGTGACCTAATCAATATTAATACGGCAGCTACTTAAGAAGTTCTATGGCTGGTCTAAAAAATTAAACAAACAGCCAGTTGGAATTTAATTTATGTTTACACGATGGTCGTGTCGTGCTTACGACAGTTTTTGTTGAAGCAGACCACACACGGTGGGTGTCGATTAGTGGTGCGGTTGTAAGAGTACGGGTAGACGGTGCAACTTGTTGCTGCGATTCCATTACGTGCAAAATGTAAGATACAAAATAAAAAAAATACAAGGAAATGTGTTGTCAATTATAGCTGTATTTCTAATTATTTATGGATACCTGATTTTATTATTAAAATGAAAAATAAAATTATTATTTTTTCCTTGTTATTCAGTTAATTAATATGTTAGTAATCCAATCGAAAAAACTTTATTGAATGAAAAATAGGTTTGTTTTTTCTGAGTTTAAGAAGATTCTCTATTAAGCCATATTTATTCGCGAATCATTTTATTGATAACACGACATGTAGAACATAAAGACTCACTCCGTTGTTACGATTTTAAAATCGTATAAGTTATGAAATAAAATGATGATAAATCGAAATGTTTATTGTTGTACGTAAACAGATCTTTGAAGAAAATTTAATCCATCAGTTTTTTGGTCACTATTTTAAAACTAGATTAAGACTAGACAGGCATTTATTTAATTTAAGCACACAAATGTATAGAGGTAGACTCAATGTCATAGGAATTCTTAGCTAATTGATCCCTGAGCTGAAATGCTGAAACAAACTCAGAGGTAATGGTCTTTTGTGAAGTCCCAACAGACATATACGAATCAATATAATAATATGAACATGATCAGAAAAATAATTTAAAAAATTATGAGTTATTATTGGGCTTATCAACCGCACGTACTGTAGTTACTTGAAATATCTGTTTACAAGTCTTTGTTTAAACAAAACAGACGTGTTGGGTATAGATATCTGAACACGATAAAAAACAAAAAAACAGATTTTCTCAACTCATACTTCTGTCGAGTAACAACACTACCAGCGGCCGTGTACCTATTTGTTTTTCTTGTTTAATGCCCATCACATCTGCGGAGTTTATTTATTTATTATTTATTTAAACTTTTCACACTCATAAAAGTACAAAGGCGGACTTAATGCCTTAGGCATTCTCTACCAGTCAACCAAGGGTGGTGAAGAGATTAGATGGCAGGTGTTCTATATGAGAGGAACAAAGATAAATTTTAAAAAAAGTATTCTAATGCATTATAACTATAAAATAGGTACAACAATACAAACTACATACACATACATATTTACTATAATATATACGTATATTATATATATATACATATATACGAATTCAAGGGAGAGAGGTGTTGAGATGACTCTACTCTATTTATTTTGAAAATAACTTCGCAATTTCCGCTTTAATGCATACCGACTGGTGGCCGTCCTGATATCAAGAGGAAGCGCATTCCAAAGAAGAATGGACTGAATATGAAAGGAAGAATGAACAAAGTCAGAAGTATGAGAAGGACAGAGTAGGAGAAGATTGTTAGAAGAACGCAGATTCTTAGTGTGTGAAGAACATAGATATTGGAAGTGAGACACAAGATAAGAAGGAGGAGTGGGAGAGTTGAGAAGGGAGAAAAGCGTGGTCAAAGCGCGCAAACTTCTCCTTTGGCGAATGGACATCCATTTGAGCTCAGACCTATAGCTAGACACATGGTCATATTTTCTAAGGTTCGGAGTTTCGCTAACTAATTTCATTTGACCCTCTATACTTAACCATTTATTTCATATTTGCACAACATTTATGTGCGAACCTAACCGTGCACTGCAACACTAATGCTTACATTATAATGATGTCGATCGCCTCATATCGGGAGCTAGAAACATTTTTGTCGTTTTCATTCCCTACGTTGTGGTAGCCGCCGCGTCGCTCCGACGTATCCATCGGTGATTGATTGACTTGGGCATTCAACTACTAGTTCTTGTAATAGTAAATGCTTGACATTGTTGTGTGTTGTTTAAATTGGATGCTTGATACGACATAAATTAATCTAATATGAGTAAATGTTCTAGGACGAGTGACAACTACTAGTACTTACTACTACTACCTATTATTTAATAGAAAGAAAGGAGAAATAGAATTAAATACTTTAATTTGCGGTAAATATGACGTGTGAAATATCAACGTCAATCAGTTGTCAATTACAATTATTATTGATTAGGGACGCGATTTTTCGAAAAATCTATATTTAAAAAAAATGCAAACACGGAATCGGGTCAATGGATTGTATTTAGAAGCTCGAAAATGGACACACATTTTTTATGTCTAAAGAAAATAACAAAAGCGTACCAACTGCCGCTGACGAGACGCTGGAAAAGTTAGACCAGATGCTGCATAGCTTAAATGAAACCTCTCGGCGGGTTGGCCTCAGCATGAATCTGGACAAGACGAAAGTGCCGCAACGTGAAAGACTGACAGTCGGGCTAGTCCACAAATTCAAGGTCGCTCAGCGCGCTATGGAGCGGGCTATGCTCGGAGTTTCTTTGAAGGATAAGATCAGAAATGAAGTTATCCGGAAAATAACCGGAGTTACCGACATAGTATTTTTTTTTGAGGGTGGGAAATTATCAAATAACTGCTCCCGCTCTGGACGGAGCGGGAGGGTGTGTCAGACTTTTACTGACTAAAACCCACCCGTGTTCCTTCCGTTGCCCGTGTGCCGAGGCGGCGATATCCCTTTCGGACAAACTCGCAACCCCGGCAGGCATTGGTCCTTACGGACCCTTACCGACATAGCCTGCAGAGTGAACAAGCTAAGTGGCAGTGGGCTGGCCATGTTCGTCAAACGACCGATGGCCGGTGGAGTAGACGAGTTCTAGAGTGGAGACCGCGTATCGGCAAGCCTAGGGTGGGACGCCCCTCAGCCAGATGGACCAACGACCTTAAAAAGTTGTCTGTGTTAGACTGGATTCGGATGGCGGAGGACAGGGTGTTGTGGGGCAGCCTGGGAGAGGCCTATGTCCAGCAGTAGACCGCAATAGGTGGAGTTCATTGAGCTGACACCTACATAATAAAAATCGATTTTCCAAAAATCGATCTACAGTAACCGGTTTTGAGTGTATGGATTTTTTTTCAGTAAAAGTTGGCATCCCTACTTTGACAGGATTGACCAACAAACGGAAGGAAGTGTTAAGGCAATAAACGATTGAGTGTCTTGATTAAATCGGCTTTTAATTCCCGAGATTTCATTACAAATAAGTAACAGCAATATTTTAGTTACTAAATGGGTATTTTTTTTTTATTTACAACATTAATGGGCAAATAATAAAGTTCAAAATAAAATAACCGACCCGAATGTTTGGGCTTGGACTGGCCAATTCCAGTGTTCGTGTGACTTTGCACATAAAAAAAAAGTCCGGAGGCTTACGACTGCAAAACAAACTCTTAAAATAATATTAATTTACATTGTTCCCATATTCCTATCTAACCTTGTCTTAACAATATTGGGGTCGGCTTCCAGTCTAACCAGATACAACTGAATACCAGTATTTTACATGGAGCCTATCTGACTTCCACAACCCGGTTACTGGGTAACACACCTGATTCCTCTTGGCATGATTCGATGTCCGACTTTCGGACTTCTGAATATCCGTAATGACTGTCAAAGATCTACAAAAAACACCCAGTACCGACGGCTTAACGTGGTTTCCGAGACACGGACATCTTCGTGCCTCGGAAAACGATATGTAATCGATAGTCACCCATCCACGGACCGACCTCAGCAAGCGTAGCTTAGCCTCCTCCGATCGACCCGTGCGGCTGTCAGTAATTAGCCCCTCCGAATAATTTAAATTCTAACGGGAATATAATGAGGATACATTAAAGTTTTCATTATTTCAAGTACCAATAAAACTTCGTACGTTCACGTTAAGTAACACTAACATTAATCTGGGTCCAACGTTTGTAATAGTGCAATTAACAGGGCATTGGGGTTTAGAAGCCTATCATTGTTTTATGGCCACTAACCTGGTTTATGTGGTGTTAGGTGCGCTTGATGTGTGGTCTAATGCTGAGAATAGGCCATAGAATAACTTCTTCATAAAATATGTAGATTCCGGCTGAGTTTCGTTTTCGGTTTTCGGTAATTTTTGTGTCAAAAAAATTGTGCTAGCAAATCAATTCATTTATTCAGAGAATATCCACAGTTACAACTAAAAGCAAAATAACTAGGAAAATGCAAAAAAAAAGATTTTCATGGCATGATAGTTTAATTATAAAAAAATCGAGAGATGTCGTGGGACACTCGATTGGAACGAAGTTTTTATGACTTTTACACACTTGGTGAATGAGAGCTAGACCGTGAAGTATAACACTTTGGCCGTCACGACACTGTTTTTAAGTAACAAAAGTGTCACATCTTTCATTAAAAGTAACTAGGTATTAATTTACGGGAATCGGGCGCAATGCAGAAATATAGAAGTCAAAATAATTTTCAGTTCTAGGGTCCATTGAAACAGAAGGAGAATACCCGTCTACAATCACCAGGAGAGGCCATTTACTGAAAACATTGTGATAAAAATAATATATTAAAGTAAAGGCTTCATATCCACTGTAGCAGTAGAATTTATTTTAAATTATTATAATATTAATATGTGAAGCAAAAACTTTGTACCCCTTTTTACGAAAATTACGCGGACAAAGGAGTATGAAATTTGGCACAGTCAAAGTTTATATGGAGAAGGAATGCAGGAAGCTAATATTTTTATATAATATACATTAGAAATGAATTAGATTAATAAAAAAACATTACAAACACTACCATGCGTTTGACACAAGGCTACCTTAGAATTACATTTAAATGAATTATGGTCAAATTTCGACCTCTGGGCGAAAACTAGTATATTTAAAACGGCGTTTTCCTATATAAGCGAACCTCAAATAATTCCCATTTTGCTTTCCAAACATATTATTGAATACTCTAATCTATACCCTTTCTTGTGAACCAAATTAATTTCTATTTTGGGATCCTAAAAATACTAAATAGCCAAGTAACTGCTTCCAACTTGTATGTAGTGCTCGCCGGCCGCTGCCGCGGCACCCACGCATGCTTTTAGAGAACCATTTAAATATTTCCCATTAAAAACTCAGCTCGTAGCACAGTAAAAGAAAGAAAAAAACATTTTCTCAAACATAGTTGGAAATTCGAGCATTAATTTGAGAACCTTCCGAAATAAATCGAAAATTTTGTACTGGTCAAATGGTCAACATGCGAGTGCCCAGCCGGCAATGTTTGTATGAAAATCCATCCAGGACGCCATTTGAACTTTGCGACCGAATTCGGTCATATAGCGATCGCTGTCTATGTCGAGACTGCCGCCCCTGGAATTTACAATTAATTTACTTAGTTTGAATTTCCGTGCATTATTTGAGAACAGTACTATACAAGCCTTGACTGGGCAACAGGACAACCAGGCATTGCTGGACTCACGTATGTGTGCCTCGGCTTCGCTTCGGCCGGCGATGCCCCAGTTGCAGGCCGCGAAATTAATATATTATTATTTGCATTAAATATGACGGATAATTAAAAAAGAAAATCGCACACATTCTATGCTACAAGCCACATTTTTATTCCCATATTTGCAGACTAGCATCCTATAATGCGCGAATTTTGAAGGATATTGTTAATCCATTTCATTCGCATTCACATCTTCATAGATTTGAAAAATATTCATCTACTCAACAACGTGCATAATGCAATGAACTAAACTGTAAAAAAAAAACCCATTGCGATCAATTATCATTATATGTGTGTTACGCAATTACCCCGCTGATTCCAATACTTATGGTATAAGAAATTTGTGTCTATACATCAACTATTTCCTATCTAGCGTAATGCAAAGTAGATAATTTTTCTCAAGGCATGCTCCACCTTTTCACATCCCCAACCGCAGGATACCATAATAAAATTTCAAATGCTTGTAAAGTGTTGGGATTGTAAATTTCATAGTAAATAAGTAGAATCTAGTTTTTATCCCCTAGTGATTCTTTAACATTCTGCATTCTGTGCATAAAACTGGTGCAGTGACTCAAGTGGCACATACAACTGTTTTTGTTTTAGTCGGTGATAGAATACTGATTAGTTGATGCTGTAATAAAATATCTGCACTAATCGGGTTAACACTAAGGAAGTAGCAGTTGGGGCTAATTTATTTTATACTAGCTGGAAACCCGCAGTTTCATCCGCATAAGTGTCGATCCCGTGAGATTATCGGTATAAAAAGTATCCTATGTCCTAAACCAGTTGGTCGATTCTGTAAAAATATTAACGTGAAGCTTAGGTGAAGTGAGCGTGAAGTGAGCTGTCACTGCCGCATAATCGACCGGCAGGATGCTAGGGATTAACACTATTGACAGCTCACTTCACGCTCACTTCACCTAAGTTTCACGGTGATATTTTTACAGAATCGAACGGCAGGTCATGTTCTACCCATTTGCCAAATATCATCCAAATTCAGTCGTTTTAGCGTGAAAGCGTAACAAAAAAACAAACAAACATACAAAAAATCAAATATTTTTTCTTTATTATAATTTTAGTTTAGATTACAAAGATTTCGTATATATAACACATATAATATATACATTCGTATATATATACATTTCGTATTTCTACAACGACTTTCATCAGAATTTCCATAAACTTTTTGGTAGCTTATGTCGATCAAATATATTTCTGACTTTTCCATTCTTTATCGCTCACAGAATGTCTCTTGGTCTAGGCTCTTTGTTTCATGTGTGCAAATAATCATTATCATCTCATCATGTTTCAACCCTTGTTCCATGTTGATTATGGTTGGCGAAACACGTTTTTTCTTCCATTGTCCCCCTTTTTTTTTCTTTTTTTTTTTTGAGGGTGGCAAATTGTCAAATAACTTCTCCCGCTCTAGTTGGAGCGGCAAACCTTTCAGCATATCAGACTTTTACTGACTAGAACCCACCCGTGTTCCTTCCGTTGCCTGTGTGCCGGGGCCGCGATATCCCTTTCGGACAAACTCGCAACCCCGGCAGGCATTGGCCCTTACGGCAGGTCAGTTGGTGCTGACATCTCTTTGAGGCGCGCGTGGAACACAACGCGCCGTCGACCAGGGCCTGGTCCTTATCGGACGGCGAGCTACCCATTGCTCACCGTCCGCAAGCCTGCACCCACAGTGGCCGGAAGTCGGTTCGCGACTCCCGACGCCCGGGGCGTCTCTTGCGGCGACTAGGGACGCGAGGGTGCGAATCTTGCCTCTCCCTCGCGCGCTCCGCCTCCTCCTTCGCGAGCATTACTGCTTCGCAGAAGGAAGTGACGGCCTCCCATGCACTCTCGCTCCGAAACATGGCCTGAACCAGGACCGGACGCGAGAGATCGCCGCCGCCGACCGCCTCCGTGACGACACGGCGGTGCTCCGCCCATCCATTGTCCCCCTGTCACCGTTACGCTGTCATTTACTTCCTTCTACGATGTGCAAATCTAGAGTCCGCGTGACCACTCAAATCCGATAGTCGCGGCGCTAGTGTATATACTCGTCATTGCATCAACTTGCATAAAATTTCCACGATTTTCCGCCGGACTTCAGTGTTGGCGTGGACTCTAATAAATCAATCTGCCTAGCCTTTTCCCAACTATATTGGGGTCGGCTTCCAGTTTAACCGGATGCAGCTGGATACCAGTATTTTTACATGGACCGACTGCCTATCTGACCTCCACAATCCAGTAACAGGGTAATACGATACCCCTTGGTAAGACTGGTTGTCAGACTTTCGGGCTTCTGACGACCCGTAACGACCGTCAAAGATCCACGAATGACAGCTGGGGCTAACAGCTTAACGCGCGGCGTGGACTCTAATAAGGAATGAAAAATGTATTGGATTGACATAATGTTAATACGAAAATATCATTTGAGTATCGTTCTACTAATATTGCATTGAATCTTGATGCTAAATGTTGAGAGGAAACTGCTTCTGTGCTATAAGGAAAAAACACAATTTATTACAATAGCTTATTATATATTTAGAAAACAGTTTGCATATTTTTTTTACTCTTAAAACAACCTATTCCGGTAATAAAAACATCACAACGGGGACGGTAAAAGCCGGCTGTACGAGTGTCACGTAGTATGTTTTTGTTATCGCGGTGCGGTTGGTTTCACCATGTCAACACCGACTGTCAACGCAAATAAACGTATTGTCTTTTGTTTTTTTCTTGAGACTACATGGCGCCCTGACTTTCCGGCTGATGCAGGTGCTCTCCGGACATTGGTGCTTCTGGAATTAGACGTGCCATATAGGGAGCCTCCTCCATCTCACAGGGAAGTGGCCTGTGACCTAGCAGTGGAAACGTTTAAGCCTGATTCTGCTATAGGCCGGGAGCCGAAGTTCCAGTTGCCATCAATTGTTTATTGATTTTATTATATATTTTGGTGTAATATCATAATGCGAGTGCACGTTGTTACAGACAAGAACAAAAAGAAGAGAAAGTAAGACGAAAAAGAAACTGCTAAAAACTACACAAAAAGGAACGAATAATTAGTACGAGTATCATTAGTTCCTTTTTGACGCTAACGCCAACACTATTGTGGTCAGGTTAGTGACTAACCCGGTGTCAGAGTATTTATGCTGCCCATGAGCCTCTGACTTAGCTGCACATGCCGAAGAATGCAGAAGCTATTATTATAATAGGTTATACCAATATACGAGTATATTATTATAGTTACGTACCCTCAACAGCTATCTACGGCGATAAACCAAGTGTTAGCATCATTAAACTGAAATTATTTCTGTAAACATTGTTTTTAAATCCAGGAAATGAAATGAAATGAAATGAAATGAAATGAAATGAAATGAAATTGTTTATTCTGTAAATAGGATATAGGAATCACTTTTACACGTCATATTAAAAATATATTAAATTTTGCTAGATGAGTTCGGCGTTTCCTATCCGACTACTCTGAGAAGAAAGGCCGAAACAAACTCAGAGGTCACAGTCTCTTTTAAAGTCCAGACATAATCTTGGTCAAGCCATATGAGGACCATGTAGATTCATGTCTGAAATGGTCTTTTGAGAAAAGAACCACACAGATTTGAGTGGACCTGTCCAGTCAGTGCAAGCATTTGTCAGTAATCGTGGAGCTCAACTCAGAACAAAAGGAGCTCAACTCGACGAACAATACCAAAGAAAGGACATTTGGGTAGGCCGCATAAACTACTCAAACTGCCAGACCATCATTAAAACTAACTGAGAGAGGATAAAAAAGGAGTAATGAGAAAAAAAAAATTAAATTAAAAAAAATATCCACATAGTCCTCACATTCACAATAGGTAATTAAAATAATATTATACTTTACAAAGTAATCATGTCATTTTGTTTTAATGTTTAAATAAAACTGGTATATTTTAATGATTTTACTAAATAATTCTAATGTCAAGTTTTATGGTTTTATCACAAGGTTTAGCAGAGCGAGCAGCTCAATCCCAAGCTTTTTTATCTTCTAAATAATCTGAAATTGATTGATCAGGCATTGATGAATACCAGGCGATTGCATTGGAGTCAGTCCAGAATATAATATCCTAGACCGGATCGTAGGCAAGACTGAACATGGTCCCCTAAAAACTTCGGAATGATTTTCTCTTAACGAAAATTGTTTATCCTTGGTTGTATGTTAAAACTATGAATAAAAGTGTCCTGTGTTAATTTTCCATTGAATCGTAATGATACATCGTACGTTAAATGTAGAATATCAATTTCAGAGGCACAAGGAAGTTTTATAAAAATGTGGTTGGTATTTTAGTATATTGTGAATCTTACGACCTCGTGATAATGGACGTGAAACTCAAAACTTGCTCCAGAAAAATATGTATGTACCTATTTTAATTATTTGAACAGCATAACAATATAGGTAATCTAAAATTGCCTAATTGAGTTTTGTACGTTTTCCTCCTTCCTGTTTTTAAATTGCAACCATTAATTTTATTCCTAGATTATGCAATCAATAATATGGCCACTAATTATTTCTTATTTATCACTAATTATTTTTCTGAAAAATAACCTGCATCAGAAGATAAGCCATGTGTTGAATTCAAATTAAAGTTAATTAACACGAAACGAAATACGAGCACGGAAATAACAAACTGAAAAATATGTTACAAGTAATACCCACGTATTATTCGTTAAAAAAAAATGCATCCACTGAAAATATTATTTTATTTACGGATATTATTAACGAATATTTCTATTTCTTTCTGCTTTTGGCTGCAAAGTCACCCGCGTGGGGGTTGGAAATTATCCCACCGTGATAAAAAAGTATCTTACTAACCCAAGTCACTGAATGAAACGAAATTTAAATCTTATATTAAACGCACACTATGCAGCCAAGCATATTATAAGTTGGGGGATTATATCGCCTATAAAAATGCTTGGCTCAACGCTGGTCTGGCTCCACATTGGCGCACATTGATTAGGATCTGAAAATACTGTTGGAGCTGCTGAAGATTTAAAAAACTATATTTGCATTGTATAAATTCAATCTCTTAGCAGTATATAATTGCATAGCACATGTGTGAGTACTATGTACCGACTATAAAGCTACTATTTAGGGACTGGGTATGTCTTTCATTGACTTGAATGTGCCCTGGCGGCTGAGAGTATGTCATGCTCAGTCTAATGTCTCGCTGACGATGGCGCGTGTGTTGGATTATTTAGCGCCCTTCAAAATGATTTAACTGAATGGTGCTAATCCATGCGTATTGTTCGTGAACGGGCGCCGTCAGTAGGGACTGGTCATCTCTTAGCTGCCACGGCTTATTTTTTTTTCTCTTATGGACTTTCTTATGGACCGTACTTCTCCATAGGTACCTACTACGCTTTATAATGGGTAACGAGCTTCATCTCTCTGACTGAACGACCCCTTGACAATTCAAAAGTGTTTATTTGAAACAAATGCTTTGAGTTTGAGTTTCATGGTCTACTAGTGTAACAAATTTCACCGAAATCTGTTAAGCCGTTAACGCGTGAAGAGGTAAGAGACAGACTGACAGAGATTTTTTCACACTCATACGTATACATACATATTATATAATATGGATTTGAGGGTTTACTGGGTTTACTTTCAAAGCGTTTCATATTTCTAACTCACTTTTCAACCGAATCGTCATATACAGTCTCATACTCTGAATTATATTATAATATTTGAGCGGAAGATCGTGTAAAGGAAGTTTATGATATCGGACGTTTTTCCATTAGCGACACAACTACGAAATCGGCATGACTACGGCACCGAAAAGACTGAAGCAAAAGGCGTCGCCGGCAAGTGCAAAACTCATTCTTAGAATACATATATTGCATCCATCTTTTTTGGGTCGTGCAGTCGCCGCCGTGTCGGTGAGACTACACGAAAAATGACCCCTTAAACTAAGCAGAAATAAAAAAGTTTTTTTTTAACGGCAAAAAGTTTTATTTATTTAAAAACAGAACAAAACCAAGCAAAGACGAAAAGATTCCTAAAAATTAAGTATATAATTAACATTAAATGAAATTAAGCCCGACTAATATAGGTGCTCGATTTTAATTCAATATGAGATGACAGAAGTGCTGCGCAGACCCAAAACTTATTGGAAAAAGGCAAGAGGATGATAATGACTTACACAATGTTTCACAAACTTGACATTTAGGCCCCCTTAGTCGCAAAATACATTCAGCACTGAACAAATTTCAAAAACACTATGACAAGTTACGGTTCCATTTCTGGCAATCGTTGAAAGTGGAATGACAGAACGATGTTCGAAATAAGTTTAGCGCTAAATGTATATAGTGTAGTGTATGGTGTTGCAAGCCGGCCGTAATCTGTTAGGATTCGATGTGTTCTTCTGTACGCAGTCATTGAGATAAAAGTAACATCTAAATGGCTTCTCATCCAGTGCTCATTCAAAAAACTAGCAAAGTTGGTCAAACAGCAGTTGACGCACACGTAGACTTCGCCCCTTTGTCCAGAGTAGCTTGTGTTACATCTATAAATGAAATGTGAATAATTAATGTAACAAGAAGACTATTAACCACTACAATAGAGCAATAAATCTGAGTCGACGAGTTTGCGTCAAATCAATCTAAACGGATGCGTGCACATCATCTTGCATATACGAAAATATCACGCTGATTAGTTATAAAATAGTGCAGCAAAGATACAAGGTGACAAAGTGAAACATAGTAGGAACACCTCAAACTCTATGAACATTATAAATTGGGTAGTAGGTAAATTGATTTAGGCGTGACTTCGCGGAAACCAATTATAAAATTCTATAGACGAAGATATATTAAGTAACCTATTCTGTTTAACTATTCCTAAAGAGTCATAAAAAACCCTGTCAGAAATCGACACGTGTTTCACCTCTCAACGAAGCATCCTCAAAGACAAAGACAAAGACAAAGACATTTATTCGTCGGATATGGTACGTACAAGTTGGTTAGGTATAATATGTTCAAGACACATCCGCCGCTAAAAGCGGCATACGAATATTTACATTTACATGGTCATAAAAACCTAACTTATTACTACATAAACTCTATTAACAATACGAAAAACTAAGACTATAGATATAAAGATACATTTATACTCTATTAAAATAAAACACAACAGCAACAATATTTGTAGGTATTATAAAACTAAATAAATCTATAATTTATTACCCTTATATTCAAAAAATTCTTTCAGTGTATAAAAATTATTTTGGAGAAGCCATGTTTTTAGATTTCTTTTGTAGTAATTAAATGGTAGTTCTCTTATTACTTTTGGAATATGGTTGTAAATTTTTATGGACATAAGGTAGCTGTTTCTGTAGTGCAGAGCGCTGTTACAAAATTGGTTTTTTAGCTTAGTGGGGTCCCTTTTTGTAAATCTATTGTTTTCGGTTACTGTGGAGAAGAAGTGTGAATTTTTCCTAACAAATATGGCTATTTCTAAAATATAAATAGAAACTAGCGTTAAAACCTTCAACTTTTGAAAAATTGGTCTACAACTCTCATATGGAGGCGCCCCAGTTATTGCTCTCAAGCATTTTTTTTGAGCTATGAATGCTCTTTGGATATGTGGCATCTTTCGCCTTCGTAATATCCTTTGCATTGACATACTGGCTCTCTCTCCTGATTCAAGGAACAGATACCGTCGTTCAAACAATACCCCTGGCAATCGTTGACTTGACACCTTTCACCAGAATAACCAGCATTACATCTGAAATTATGAAAGTCTACTTAAAAAAGCTGGGTCTCGAAGTATGAAATTTTGCACAAGAATTCTTTATAAAACTTTTAACAAAGCAGATCAGTCACTAAAGCTCCACGTCCGTCATTTAAAGTGGGTACTAACGAAGGATTTAAAAAATACATCCCCTTAAAGGGATTGTAGCGGCATCTACATCGCTACATGCGAACTAAGCATCAAAGACCTGATATCACACAACATCCTGACGTCACACAAATCCTGCATAGCGCAATTAGAGTTTACCGCGCGATAAACATATATACAAGCTTCCCGACTTCAACCTCTGGGCAGTTGCCCGCCAGACATCACACCCGTCTGGTCGGAGGATCCTCCCTTTTCTATGGGGGATGAGTGAACTTTACACTCTGTTCCTCATACCCGTAAAGGATAAATAGGGGATGAGTTTGTATAGAAGTTCGTAAATTTTACCGATGGGGAGTCCCATGGGGCACCGGGCTTGTTCAATATAAAAAAATAAGTATATAGCTACATTTAACAAGGAAATAAATTAGTTTTTTTTTTACCTGCATGTTGGTTGTTCTTCACCAGTGACAATACAATCCCCTTGAAAACAATAGTTCTGACAGACTGAAACTTCGCATCTCTCACCGGTGTAACCATGTGAACATTCACATTGAGACTTGCCACTAACTTTCTTACCGTGGACACAAAACAGGCTTACATCTGAAGAAATATTCAAGGAGAAGTTATCGTCGGTCACTGAGTTATTTGGTAGCAGGCTGTTTAGTCCTTCGTAGTCCTGGATTCCTCGACTTTGATCGTCAATTTTATATTTGGTGGCTATTACACCCGAAGCTCTAATTGAAATTTCTTTAGGTTTCGCATGCATAGATTGATTCTTTGACAATTGATAAACAGTTTTCTGATCCCAGTGCACCCAGTAGATATAATCTTTTGTTACAGCCAGGGTCATTGGTTGGTCTTTTCCTGTTTCGCTATACAATATTGTTCTGTTTTTTCCATTCAAATCTGCACTTTCAATAACAAAATGTTTATCAACAGTAGGCTGATCTCTAAGTGGTCGTGTACCATCAATCCAGTACAGTTTCTGTGTCTGCTGGTCTAAGACCAAGCGGAATGGCCGTTGAAGGTTACCTATTAAAACTTCTCTATCAGAGCCATCAAATCGGGCTCTTTTTATTGCAGACGCTAATTGATTTCTGGCCACGTTTGTGTTCGTCCAGTAAATATAACTGTAATTTTTAAATCACGATCAATTTGCGTAAAGTTCAAAATGTGTTGTATTGATTTACAAAACTATCACAAGTAACATACCTTGTATAGCTATCCACAGCAAGAGAATATAAAGCTGTATCTGTAATCCTGGAAGCAGTATTAGGTATGTAGCTGTCGACATCGTTGTCAAATCCAGGTTTTAACGAAAACCAGTATATATTTGAATACCGTTCACTCCAGAAGAGTAATTGTTCGACGGGATCGAAAGCTATTGCCAAGATAATTTTGTTTTTCAGTACTAAAGATTCGATTTTCTGGGTTGTTATGTCATAACTGTAGATACCGTTGGTCGGGTATCCACGACTAAAAAGGAAAATCCTGTTGCTTACAACGTCATAAGTGATTTCGTCGATCTTACCCGACGTAATGTTTTCTGAGTGCGTGTGTCTTCCGTTGAAATAGAAATCTAGTTGACTTCCTGAGGCCATGACGAAGTCTGAAATATGAAAAAAAAAAAAACCGAGCTAATTTGTGCTGAGTTCTGGCAAAATTAACTATCCTAAAATCTCTCGATAATTTAGTTAATAACCTCAAACAAAGGAGATAATTTTCTTTGTTCGGCGATTAGGTCCACCAAGTGCAAGTCTATTAATGAAACGTCAAGTCATGAAACATCAATTCTATTAATGAAACTCATGATGATTTGTTACTTATGGGCTCTAGATGATAAAATATGACAGTCCCCCAAAACGCCTACCCACCAACCTCCTAGTGCTTTAGCTGGGAAGAAGAAGTAGCGCAACAAACTCCCCAGCCGCTGATAGTTTCTTGCTTTTATAGTTCTCGATGTTTTCGGTTGGTATATTGGCGTGTGCTAGCTGATATATGGCTAATAATTTAAATAATGTTTTGTATTGCGTAATGTAAGTTATTTTGCATACTATTATACAGTTTTTTTCTATTTGTACAGACAGCTGGGGAGTTTGTTACGCCACTTCTTCTTCCCAGCTAACGCAGTAGGAAGTGGTGAAGGGTGGGCGTTTTGGAGGACTGTCTTATGTATTTTTAACGTATGAAAAGTGCTGATTCTCAGCCTAGTTTGAATAAATGACTTTTGAAAATTGACTCAGAATTTTGAATTTTGTATTTTTTTCATAAAATCGTTAAAAATGCATCAATATACATGACGCACGATATTGACGACCATAACTGGAATTGAATCAATTGACTGCATTATCAAAAAAAATAATTTTTATTACGACTTCGTGATTCCGGTGTCGTGGTCAAGTGGTCGATTTTTTAAATACATTATTTAAATCGACCACTTGAAATGATAATTTGGTTACTTTTTTTAGGTATAGTAATATGATTAATAGGCACACATTACAATACAGGGGGACCAAAAACCAATCTCCAAATAATCCAACATTCCAATTATGGTATATTAATACCCAGCCAAAACAGTCAGTTCAAAACACGTTCTAAATTATTTCGGAAAATGGGTTGGCATCTACAAGAAACTTTCTGACCCATTTGTTGACAAAATTGTTTTGGAACAGAGTATATTTCTTGCAATTCAAGAGCGCGCGAGGTGTTCAAATCAACAAAAGAAAAGGTATAAAGAAAATATCTACATTTATTTGCGGAATAGAATAGAACAAGTTGGGGGAAATACATCCACGCAAAACGACCATTGCTCAGCAGCTGACGTTGACGTGATGACATCTGCCAGTGCAGCAGATAGTGAGATAAATATAAAAAATAAATAAATAAAATATACATAATACTTAGTTCTACATCCTTATCCTTACATATTATAAAACAAAGTCCCTTAAACTCAAAAACTACCGAACGGACAAACGATTCAAACGGATGAAACGGTTTTCACCAATGGACGGAGTGATTCATGAGGAAGATTTTGGTGTATCTATAATTCATTAAGGTTTGTGTAAATTGGCTGAAATATGACAATTATTGTTGAAGATGTCGGAAACAATCATGGCGACTGGGAGTTTTACTGGCGTAACCGTAAATAATAAATACAAATTATGTTCCAGAGGATTATTTATCTTAAAAAAATCAACAAAAAAGTCCGCGATGGCATCTATCTTCTAAGTATGGCACACAGTAACCATTATTCTCTTCCAGAATTTGATAAAACGAACATTGTTATTTCCGAAGCTATTTTAACCGGTATTATATTAATCCTTAGCCAATAAACTATGTTATTTAAATTTCATTTAGATTAAAATATGCCGTGACATTATACGGGGTGTCCGGGACATCGACGCGAAGCCGGTTACCATGGATTCAGTACATGATTCTGAACCCCCCTGCGTTGAAATTTTTCGTCGGTTATTTTAAAAAACATCAGCTGTTTCATAAAAAAGTGCAATACCTACGCGGTCAAAATGTATGGAGCAGCTGTTTTTTCGCAACGCAGGGGGTTCAGAATCATGTACTGAATCCATGGTAGCCGGCTTCGCGTCGATGTCCCTGCCACCCTGTATAATTTAAATGAATAGTTTCACATCAGAGATTCAAAATTACGCATAACAAAATGTTGGCTGACACAACGCGGGCGCAGCGAGTCAATTACCTTTTCCTCGCCTATTAGGTATGTAATCCCGGTAGCACGTTCCCGAGGGATATTTTACGACATCCACGCGGGTGAAACCGCGGAAAAAAGCTAGTGTTTATATAAATATAATATTCGAATGGGCAACATTCCAACAATAAACAATGGTATCAAGTGGTTTTTTGTACGATTATCTACTCTCCTGTTTTGAACAAAGAAGAATGAATAATATTCAAGATAAGGTCACCAAATATACCTATATAAATATTGTTTTTCCTATTAGGTAATCATTATTGCGAAAAATTGCATTTAATTAAGAGATAAGCTGTGCGGTACATATTAAAGTTAAATAATAGTACGGAAATAAAAAACTATAAAATATTAAAAACTAGGTTTACCCCGCCCGGCTTCGCACGGTATTAAGTACTTATCTACGGCGCACCTTCCTACCTAACTACCTACCAACCTACCCTACCTTTTATTTATATAGATGTGTGTGCCAAATGTCATCCAAATCCTATTATCTAAGGAGCAACAGGAGAAAGTTTGTGCTAAAAGTGCAAAATCAAACGAGGGCCGTATCTTAGAGCCGCAATGTACCGGCTCCCTGGATCTTGTCCCCAGCTCCCAAGAAAAAGCAGCCAGACAAGGAAGGGTTCGTGAAGGTGGAATCCAAGCGAAGGAAGCCCACTTGCCGTAATCGATGTGGTACTGCTCTGACGGGACCAAATATGTTGCTGCGTCCTGTTACACCGTCGACGCAGCTGTACGTATCCCGTCCGCATCACTCCACGATGACTGAAGACATCGTGGAATACATCAGAACCAAGACCAAGTGGACCTTGACAGTAGAGAAGTTGGAGTCACGCCATAATATAGACTTCAAGTCATTTGTGGTGCAGGTTCCAACTCAGTACCTAGAAACCTCCATGAAAAAAGAGTTTTGGCCGAAAGATGTGGCTTACCGACGATTTCGTGGAAGTATACGCAACGCCACGCAGCGCAACACGATACAGTCATCACTTTGTGTTCAATAATTATTTGTTGTTATTATAATAAAAACATACGAATGTTTAGGTTAAGGTATTCATTTATGCGGCTGCGTCGCCTGAATTGATTGTATTACTGGTATAATTATATATTATTAATATGATGCGAAATAAATGTATTCTCATAATACTAAAAGTTTTTCTGTACCTATAATTTTCAGTCCATCTCCATGGCCATGGATTTCCGTTCCCGACTCCCGTTGAATTTATACGTGACATAATTTTTAAAGTGTTTTCTTTAGAGCTTGGCAAGCTTTTGCGATATTTTGAAAAATGGAGAAATCAAGATTCATTGATGTATTCGTATAAAATGAGTATTATTGCGACACAAAAACATTACGTACATCACACACACATTACATTTAACTGAAAAAAAAAAAAAACAAGACTTGTACTCACCCCAAGACATAGAATGCGCCAACCCCACATACACCGCTACCAACACCAGCACACACTGCGTTTTACACATTTTGCTCCCCTTAAAAACAAAGTAGTTGAAACAAAGTAGAAGTAGATGGTACGGTCCACTCCTGGAAATCGCTCGTGGGATATTAAAGCAAATACTGGATTTCCTTAAACGATAATGATGTAGGTATATTAATTAGTTAAAGGCGTACCAGTAACAAGAGCGGCTCTCTGATAAGAGTAGTTCATATCGGGCAACTAGCGGTGTCTCGCGGTTTTACCAGCATGGAGATTTCCACAAAACCAGAAACACGAATCTATCCTGTGGAAAAAAAATAAACTACACAATTAACATGATACAATACAATATTTAATAGCATACATCTTTCATACGTAGGTATGTATACGCGATTTCTACTTGACAAACTTTTTCCAATAACGTAACTTGTCCTTCTAGCAGCTAGGAGATGTGGTCCTTGTTAATGTTTTAAAACTAGAATATAAACCTTTTTTAACCAACTTCAAAAAGGAGGAGGTTCTCAATGCGACTGCATGTTTTTTTTGTATGTTTGTTACGCTATTACTCCGCCAACTAAGATTTAATTTTGATAATTCTTTTTTTGAATGGAAGGTCATACTTCAGAGGTGGTCGCATAAATGTTTTATTAACTTTTCTTGGATATTTTTTGAGTTAGTTACAATAATACGTATTTTTTTACCATTGTCTTCAATTGTTTTCAATCTGATAACTTGGTTGTTTTAATTTTAATTTCAATATGATCATGTGGTCTACAATAAAGATTTTTATTTATTTATTATTTAATGTCATTGGTAAAAGAGACACTGTATACCACTGACTTCAAAATCTCGTCTCTTCGTTCTGAAGAAGCAATTATATGGTAGAAAATTTGTTACCGCCAAAAATCTGATACATATAAATAACATAACATCACGCCTTGTTTTCCTGAAGGGTTGGGCAGATGTGTACCTTTAGTTCACCCAAATTTCGCCGGTTATGTTTTTAAGTCCCATGTAATAGGGGGTGAGCCTATTGCCATCAACCGGGCACAATTCCAGACTCCGGGCTGCTATTGTGAAATTCCTGGAAATACCCAATAATACTTTGCCCGACCCGGGAATCGAACCCAGGACCTCTTGCTCAGCAGTAGCGCTTGCGACCACTAGACCAACGAGGCTGTCATATAAATACTACAACTACGACAGATAAATATAAATACTATACTACTATTTATTTTCTCGCAGTCAATGGTAAAAAGTAGAGTACACAACTCGTGTTTTTTTTTTATCTCGATCCTTGTATCCCTCGCTATGCTCGGGATTCTACTCTTGAACCCTTCGCTGCTCTCGGGATCCAACAACCAAGTCCCTCGAATTAAATTCCCTTTTTTTTCACTTGTTGTATGTTTCTACTATCTACTATTCCCACTTAGTCTGTATGGATGATGTTATAGTTCCTGCCACTGTTATTTACATATAGCAGGTAGTGGTGTTTGAATTTCTGTGGAGTTGGTATCACAACCAAAAAGTGAAAAATAAAAGCTTTTTGCAAAAAAAAAAAAACTAAAATAGTGAACAATGGTGCCGATTTTCTTGTCACAAATGCCTCTAAACTAGACTATAAATCACTATTTAGTTTGTCTGTCCAACGACGATTTCCCATTCTGAAATAGACTAAAGTGACACAACTTAACTATATTTTAGTTTGACAGCACTAAGATAGTACTGAGTTTTTAATTTAGTGAACATGGTAATTTTACTATTCTGAATTTGACGTTTTTCACCTAAAATTTTGATTGTAAAAACCAAACCAGACTAAACTTGACAAATTTTAATCGCGATTAAAAAGGTGTGCGATAAAATACGTTGTCATGAACTAAAATTCACACCAACATTTCGACTTCACGTTTAAAAACAGTACTGTATTAATTTTTTCTTTTAATTACGAGTATATCTCGAAAATGGTGCGTCCTATCGCAAAAATAATGAAAATTTCGACCCGCTTTATGAAACCTTAACACTCAACATGTAGCTACTATTTTTTCATATTTTCCATACAAAAAATTAAAAATTCCATATAAAACACGTGGAGGCTACACACAATGCGCGCCTCTGGCTCTAAAAAAAATTTACGGGATATGGCAAACCACGGGTACCACGTGGAGTCGCGATTGTCAAATTCGAGTTTAGTTGTGTCAAAATTACTTTTAAATTTAGAGATTTGTTTTGTCAGAATAGCTTTAAAATTCTCATAGCCAACAACAGTAAGGAATTTTAGTGATAGTTTAGTTCGGTGTACAAGAGAATCAGCACCAATGACTTTAATTTTGGAACTCGGTGGGAAAAAACAGTACAATACAGAACCAAATACACCGACTTCCGAAATTAAAGCTATTTTTCACTATTTAGTTTTTTTTTTAATTCTTCCAAAACCACCAAATCTGTCGACCCATTCTTTAATGATGATATACATCATACTTCATACACGCGGCAATAGATTTTTACTTTTTATTTTTGCGCTCAAATAACTCATAGCGTGAACTCGTCCTAGATCCGCACAGTCCGCAACTCCACTCCGCACTACCTCGCTCCGCATCAATGGACAGACACAGTCTGCAACTCCGCTCTGCATTACTCCCTCGCTCCGCTCCGCTACCTCGCTCCGCATCAATGGTCAGGCAGCCTTAGACATCTTATTTCTTACTATTATAATCGAAATACTAATAATAAAGCTGAAGAGTTTGTTTGAACGTACTAATCTCTGAAACTACCAGTCGGATTTGTAGATATTGTTTTGTTGGTTGATTGGTAGAAGATTGTTTGATTGTTTTCCTAAGGAGCAAACAACTATTTTAAATGCGAGAGTGTTTCTTTGAATCCAGAGCGGAGCGAAGGATTCTAAAGTTGAATCCTGAGCGCAGCGAGGGATTCAACTTTAGATTCAAAGTACGTCACTCGAGCTTAAAATTGTGTTGATCCCGAGGTGGACACTCTACTTTTTATCATCCTCTATGAGAAAATAATTTGGCTGGCGCGCAGTTTACCATATAGCCTGTTACTTGTTCATACAAGTTACGCGATTGATTTCTTTGGTGATTGGAACTTTTACTAACAATGTCCACATTCCAAATTCAAATCACTTTTAGTCCTAGGAACCTTTTCGGTCCTTTTAGGTCTAGGGATTAAAGAGCTATTTTAGTCTCTATTTACAAAGAATAAACTATCTTTTTTAAATAGTAGTATAAAAATAATATTAATAGCGCATTAAAACCACAGTGGTTTTTCGTAGACCGCAGTATTGCTCTGATTTCAGCAGTCGATCCGGTTAGATTGTAATTCGACCCCATAAATTTTGGGAAAATTCTGCATCACGTAAATCTGAAATCCATAAATACTTTAATATCACGACAGACAGTTTCACTATACACTTGCAAACTTATCTAATATACAACTACCTCTCATTGGGAGTGATCCTTTCTTCAACGATATTATCAACTTACCTAGCAATACATATATTATTAAGTAGTACGAAATAATAATTACCGTTTCTCGTCGCTTTCCGCTACTCTCAACACTATAGGCTTAACCGACATACGTGATCACGTACCAAACAGGGAGCGTTACAAATCATACGTAAGACAGCACCCTATACCGCACATAAAGGCTGTTCACTCACTGTGCGAACGGAACTTAACCAACTGGTCCTTTCTCACTGAATAACTATTCCTAGGATATAAAAAATGAAGATGTCCTGCGGGGTAATTGCGTAACAGCCTTTCATTTTGACATTTCAACAACATTCACTGCGTTATTTACGTTGTTGACCAGACGCATTTCGGAAACACGTGAAGCAATCGATTACCAATTTCCTTCAAAATATATTGAATTGTGATTGAAAGTGTGTTACGCTGGTATTGAAGTAGGCGAGTTACGAGATATTTATAGGACCAATCCTGTAGGACACATTATTCTTGGGTCATTCACAGGGATTTACATACTGAGTTCCATAAAGAAGTTCTGTGAGACAAATCTCAGTCAAATAAAACGTTGTAAGTATTGTACTCAACTTTAGGCCATCAAACACCGAGTGACTGTTAAAACTGGTCCTTATATTTATGTTTAATAGGCTACGGTCTATGGAATGCACGAAAAGAGGACACATGGCTCATAGAAAAAATTATACAGATACCTGTTCATTCATACCAATATCTACTCAAACAATGAAATTCGATGAGTGAATCAGTTTAATAAAGTAATCACGTACCTGTTATACTTATAACCCACACACAAATATTCTAACTTTCCAAAACAACCTCTTATAAATACGAACAAATTTTTAATACTTCATACTACACAGCGAATTCATTTCAAACAAATAATTAATTGTCGCATTTTAGACATGGATGACTGATTACAATATTAATACGGTTCAGTTTCTCGAATTAAAAGGCAATCGGTGAGTCCTTTGGCACGCATGGTAAATATTTTCGTGATATTCGGCTGGCCGCCCGTTTGTGTGGCCTGATACGAAAGACAATTTTTTATATTTTTATGTACCGTTTATACTTTTATTGCTTACTTGCATTCTAAACAGGGCGTCCCACAGATATGCCACATGGAGAGAAAGTACCTTGAATATTGTAGATGGAACATTTTACTGAAAGAAGACATTATTTGAATTAAAAAAACAATTTAAACTGCATTCATAGATATTTAAATAATTACATGGTTGTGTAGCGGCATCTACATCGCTACATGCAAACCACGCATCAAAGACCTGACGTCACACAACATCCTGACTTCACACAAATCCTGCATCGCGCAATTAGAGTTTACCGCGCGATAAACATATATACAAGCTTCCCGACTTCAACCTCTGGGCAGTTGCCCGCCAGACATCACACCCGTCTGGTCGGAGGATCCTCCCTTTTCTATGGGGGATGAGTGAACTTTACACCCTGTTCCTCATACCCCCTAAAGTTGAACCGGAAATCGAACCCGGTACACGAGAAAAATAGTCACCCTGTACCTTTATCATACCGATCGAAAGGCTTCATCATAAGGATTATTTTTTGCTAGACAACATAGTGTCAAAAATAAAAGGAAGACCATGAATTTTGACATTTGATGTGAAATTTTGTTCAGAAAAATGAAAAGCTGACATTGCCGTAAGGACATTCAACTGACATTATCATAAGTACCTATTACTAATAAATGTAATAAACTTGAGAAGTACGCATCATTTCCCTATTATAATTTAAGTGCATGATAAAATGATAAAGAGATACGTAATTAGTAGGTACCTGGTTGTATGCAACCAATCGAGCCGTATCCTGAGCCTTGTGCTTATGGGTGGGGGTGCATGCAACGGTATAGAAGTTGTGTGGGTATTTAAAGTTAAGTTACCTGTAACATTTCAAACTAGTTTTCTTGAAAAAAAAGGTTAAACAGCTTTGAACTTTGACCTATAATATCTCCGTAACCAGATTGCCAGGTATGGTTCAGTACAAAAGAATGATCAAAAAGACAGGGAGTACAAGTGACTGTGGGCTTCGTTAAGCCGATTATTTAAAGAGTTTTCTATGTTTTTAGAAATATTGTATGTTTAAGAAATGAGTGGGTATAAAGAAGCGGTGCACACCAAACGCAAGTGAAGCCAAAATTCTGGAATTATTATGAATCATTCTTGTTGGTTGGTTATTTAAAATGTCATATTTTAGGTTCTATAGCATTTATGGAAATAGAACTACCAAAAATACCGTAACTGACGTCGATTTAACGGTTTTCAACAGTACTTTGAGTCTACAAAAGCATAACTTGGACAGTTACAATTTTGTCGTATACTTTCTGGTTCTAGTAAGGCGTATTAAATATCAATATAATAAGTTTTATCTTTGGAAATGAGAAAAAAAACTCAAATAATCACCCCAGGAAAACGAATGCGCCAACTCCACGTATAGTGCTACCAACGCCAGCACGCACAGCATTCTACACATTCTGCACACCTTAAAGACCAAGTTGTTGAAACAAACTAGAAGTTGATTGTGCATCCACTCCTGATGATCGCTCGTGGGATATTAAAGTGAATGCTGGATTTCCTTAAATATGAAACGATAAATAGGTATATTTGGCAATAGGCACGCCATTACAAGAGTTGATAAGAAGCCATCCATCATATCAAGAATAATGAGTTGTTATTTAAAGCCACGGCTGCACAATCCGTATTTTCCGTCGTCTTCCTCGCACAATTTTAAATATAAGGCAAGATAGAGCGTGTTGCCGGAACGTTAAGACTTGCACAAGCTAACATCTTGACATCCACACGTTGTCTTATCTGTGGAAGACGGAGCGTGTAGCCGGGGCGTAAGCCGCCTTATGTGTGAGAAGGAGATAGATCAACGAATAAAGCATTTTTGGAGGCGAAAATTTTGTACTATATTCGAATTTTAGGTGAGAAAATTAACATTTGTTCGTCTCCCTCCGCAGTGTGACGTGCATCACGCGTTCATGCCACACCACCACCCGTCAAGCCACTGTTCCTTTACGTCAGCTATGTAGCCCGGCAGCTTTATATTGGTATACTAAAGTGGCTAAAAAAGTTGTAAAAAAGAAGTAGAAGCCGGGAGCCGGTTTAACCGCAGATACTTACGAGTATTCAATCTCAGAATCTGTTCAAAATAATTTATTTTGATTATTAGAGATACAAAAATAAAGTGATAAAACGTACAGCAATAAATCAACACCATGCCATACAACACTTGACAATTACAGTACACAAAAAAAAAAAATACTTTCATTTCACGCAAACCGATTCCGTTTAAATCCTCCTGCACGTAAAAGAAAGATTTTCGTTTCAAATTTATGCACGGGAGTTGCCATAACTTGGAAAGCGCGCGCAGCCCAAAAACGTGCCTTTAAATAAGATCATCGGTTGAAATAAGTTACGGGCACACGAAGATAATTTATTATCATCTTTGTGGTACAATGGGTTGCGGGATTCCAAGTCCTAGCGGAATTTGTGTTAAACTGTGTGTTTCGGCACCGGTTGTAAAAAGGTTTATTCGAGAGTGGCACTGATGCTCGGCGTCAGTTAATGGAATACTTCAGGCTGAGAACTCTTTATACGTTTTGGAGTGGGCAACTAGCTTCAACTTTCTGACTAACTGACCGACTATTTGACAGTTCAAAAGTGCCTGTAAATGGTTAGCAATGGATAACCAATATCCTACAAAATATTTTGAATTGTGATTCAATGGGTGTTACGCTGGTATCGAAGGAGGCGGGTTACGAAAAGGAGGAAAACGATACAGATACCTGATCACAAAATATTTCTTTAGGCGTACACTGCTCTCGACGCTTGACGTGTCCACACGTCGGGTCCGGGTTCGCAACAAGTCTATAGCCATCCTGAGGATGCCTCGTTGAGAGGTGAAACACGTGTCGATTTCTTACAGGGTTCTTTATGACAAAATCCAAGCGTTTTCTGCTCACGCTTTGTCCTTTCATGCTAAGGAGTTGACATTAGCGTGAAGACAATGGTAGACAAGTTACACATGGAACGAGATACGCTTATTCCGCAGCGTCGCATGAAACACTCTATATTTAGTCTATGGAATAGTGTGAAGCAGTTGTCAAATTTAAGAATATGGAATGCATAATATAAACAAAGACCTCACAATAGTGAGCTTGTGTTCCTTACATTTGTTATTCTTGTATAGATAAACTCGAATTCATACCTTAATATTCATTGCATAGGTGATAGATTGCCAGTACCAAAATTTATGTTTACGGGCTCCTATTCTTATATCAATCTTATCATAAATACTATTTTTAGCCATGGTGAACTTCAAAATTTGTAAGCTAATTTCTCTGACTGCCCTTTAATAAGTTAAACGTCGAAGATCATGACAAAACGCCAAAAGCTTTGTTTAATTAGGCTTAAAAGGATGAAGAAATTCCAACTCCGGCGGTATCTACGTACATAATTTGCTCCATTTTACGTAGATTTAGTCTTGTTTCACGTCTTTGCAATGCTCCTTCATTATTAACTGCCCATAATAATCTCAAACAATGCATTATAATTGATTAAATTGAAATAAACACGCACAAAAATGACTCTATTTAATATTTATCACTGTTAGCGCCAGGGTCCGAGCTCCCGCTAATGTAGCGTGTTGCGGAATCGCCAAGATATCATTGACGTTTGTCAAAAATGGCACTTGTCTACCATTTTGATGAATATTTTAGACGTCTATTTGTCACGCTCACTTCAACGTTCCTTTCCGCATGCATGAGGGATAATGACTTTGTCTACCAATTTAGCAGTAGTCACGTGACATCTCTAAAGCTAATAGACTCTATACCACATACAATTCGATTTTTCCGTTGGCGTTAACGCTTGCAGAAAAGAGATTTTGTCTAGGCCTCCTGTTATACTATATCCAATAGTGTGTGGGGTGTACCCCACACACTATTGGATAGACTAAATCTTATTGTTTGTATAATGCCTTATATCTCTCGATAATCTCGATATCGATCGGCATTTTTGTACATAAGAGATTTTTTTTATTTTAAGCTAGATTCTAAATATTCTCTTTTACTGAGTAGAAACGTTTTTGGATTAGGTATAGTTTCAGCCCTTTTTGGAATATTGTTTCTGATTTTTCAATGTGAAACCTGTCGGGCAACTTATTATATATTTTTATTGCCATATAATATGGGCTATCACTTAACATTTTAATTCTTGAGGCTGGAGCGCATAACCTCTTTTTATTGCGAGTGTTGACGTTGTGCGTATCTTCTATTTTAGTGAACTTGTCGATATTTTTTTAAACAAATATGCAAATGTCAAGTATGTATATTGACGGCATTGTTAGAATCTGATATGATAAAACATATGGTTTACAGCTCTCCGTATTATCAATTTGGGCTAGAATTGTTATACACTTCTTTTGCATTATTAATAGTTAATCTACGTTAACACTATTTCCCCATAGCATGACGCCATATCGCAGACATGAGTATGCGTATGCGTAGTAAGCAGCCACAGCTGTTTGTGTTAGTGCTTTGTTTAATTTGAAAAAGAGCGTAAGAGAATCTGGAGAGTTTTATTTTTATATGTTCTATGTCACAAATCAAATCACCAAAAAAATCAAATCTCTTACAAATGCAAGCAATTTTTTATACTTAATCACACAACAAATTCATTTTAAATTAATCGTCTCATTTTAGACATGGATGACTGATTTTAATATTAAAACGGTTCAGTTTCTCGAATTAAAATGCAATCGATGAGTCCTTCGGTACGCATGGTAAAGATTTACGTAATATTCGCCTGGCCGTCTGTTTGTGTGGCCTGATCCGTTTTTGGGTTAAATTATGCGAAATATACTTATTAATTATGTTTTTTATGATGTGATCAAGACATTGATTGTTGTTGTGTACTTGTGTACACGATATTATTGAGAGTTGAACTTATGTTTAATATTAATTATGTCTTCATTTTTATTTATATTGTACAGCGTACGTTAATCTGAGGGTATTAGGTTAATTTCAACTATAACGTAGTTTTAAAACGCTTTTTACATGGAAAAAATGCATTTAAGTGTGGTTTTTTACTAAATTTGAATTTTAACAGCGCCCCGCGGTTCCACCCACATAATCCTCTTGTGCTTATCGGAATAAAAAAGCCCTATGTATTAGTCTAGGCTATAAACTATCTGTGTTTCGAATTTGATCCAAATCCGTTCAGCCGTTTTTTCGTGATTGAGTAACAAACTTTCATATTTATGAAATGATTAGTAGGAGGAAGTAGGCTATCACAGAACATCAAATAGTTTTTAGCACAGAAAAGCCAAGAAAAAGACCAATGTTGAAGCAACTGGTAACTAAACCGGCGGCTATTTTTTGTATGTATGATATTACAGACATGGAGAACTCTTCTACCACCCATCCTCACGTTGCCCTAGTTGCTTCATAAATCACCAACAGAAGGAAAGGTTCCATCTAGGTACTACTAGCGAATGATGTTTACCGTAGTGCAATATTACTGAGCTTATAAATAAAATATGCACCGGGTTTTATTAATGTGTTCCTGTAATAAACCTGGGTCCGTACCAGTTGCACTGCTGAGCATACTGCTCGTAAATACTGCTTCATTGTTCGGGCTCGCACCGCTCTTGAAACTTAGTGTAAGTACGGTCAGCAAAGAGGTTAAATATTTTAGCGGTTTGTATTTCAATATTTGAATAAACTTGGTCTTTTTGTCCGAGATGTATGTTCTGCAATAAAGGGAAGCGGGGGTAATGACAAGATGACATTTTGTGCAAAAATGGGTTTTTGCCTCTGGATTGGTTAAAATAATTTGGTCTTTTAAAAGCTTTGTTTTTATTTGCGGATTGTAGGAAACTTGAACTTAATTTTCCCGACAACTTTTTGCAATCTGAACAGTCAGTGTAGGATAAAGAAGTAGGTACCTTACCAGGATAAGTGAGGCATTTACCCTGCAGCACAGCAACAGTAATTAATTTAGCATATTATGTATTTGCATATTGTTTTGGGGGCTAGTGGCTAAATAATAACAGCCGGGCCACATGGGTCTACGCTTACCGAGGTTGCCCATAGATGCATGACCATTGATTACCCCTCCGTGCCTTGGAAAGCCCGTTTAGCCGTTAGTCCGGGCTACCATTCATAGATCTTTGACAGCCGTTACAGAAGTACTCAAAAGCCCAAGAGTCTGACAATCAGTCTTACCAAGGGGACTACTGTTACCCATAAAGCGACAGCCTCTGACCTCCACAACCCAGATAAGGTTGTGGAGGTCAGAGGCAGTCGCTTCATCTAAAATACTGGTATTCATTCGGTTAGACTGGAAGCTGGGCCCAACATAGTTGGGAAAAGGCTAAGCAAATTCATTTATACGTTATTTTGAAAAAAATGTTTTACCATACTCTGCTAACGCTACTAACTAAACTACAATAGACTTGCAAGTCAATAAAGCTCACTGATATCGACTAGATAGAAAATTGGTTTATCCAACCTACCTACTTCCACATTCCAATGGCATCACATGCTGAGTATTATACAGGGTGGCTGGTAGTTTGAACTGCTAGTTTAAAGGTGTGATAGATGGGAAATCATCAAATGACTTCTCCCGCTCTGGGCAGAGCGAGAGGGTGTGTCAGACTTTTACTGACTAAAACCCACCCGTGTTCCTTCCGTTGCCTGTGTGCCGGGGCCGCGTTATCCCTTTCGGACAAACCCGCAACCCCAGCAGGAAGTCGTAGTTTTAGAATGTAAAATTACGTTTTTTGGTAGACTAAGTTTACCATAGTACTGCAATGGCTCGATCCAAATTTTTGATTGGTTAGCAGTAATAGAGAATATGCGCGTAATACAAAACTTTATCATTTTTAAAATATACGTTCTATAGGGAGTCAAGAAACAAATTCTTATATTTTTTTTACATTACGTATACAATACTTATTTTACAATTAATTATATATGTAGCGTTTTTTTGGTAGAACGGAACGTCGCAAACTCAAAACGCGTCACCTTCGACAACGCCGGAAGTGACGTAAAAAAATACGTGAATTTTATTCACGTAGTATCCATTCCTTGCAAAGTGTTTGGAATCTAACTTAAGTGCAATTTCTGCTTGAATACAGCACAAAAAATAATTTTATTAAAAATCAATTTGGGTTTATATATATAAAAATTTTGATTTGGGGCTATAAAACCTTAAAAAACAGATGTAAACAAAGCAGTAACGTGGTAAATGACGTCACATCGACGAACTGTAGTTGAAAATTGTTGGAGTTTCATAATTTTTTTGAGCAACAAGCAGTTGTTGAATTTAACTTTTAATACGTTTCTTGGATTATACTGTCTCTTACTGATCAAGTGAGAAAAAAAAAATACATTCATATTCCCTATTATTTTTATTCCACAAATGTGCAACATAAGTAAATAATTAGGTAAATTTTAAGTAGTTTTTTTTTAGTAGTTCCTTATAAATTACTTTTACTGTTTTTGTTTTTTATTAATTATGATATATTTTTTACGAGTACCGCTTTTTACGTTCGATTTAATTTTTAATTTTTATGTAACCTAGTTTGGAAGGCACTGGTGTTTGTGACACAATGTTTTTTCATTAGTGCAGGCAGGCACTAATGATATACTTTTTTTCTGTAATGTTCATTTTATACTTGATAATTTGTTTTTGTGAACCATTTAGGTGTTAAATTGTTTCCGAAAAAAAAAACATTTATTATGTTAAATAAAATAAATGAAAAGCTGGAAGACATTGGCAGAAGCCTAAGCCCAGCAGTGGGATGATATAGGCTGTTAGTAACCAGTAAAATATATTAATACAAAAAAAACTGAAATACTATACTGATAAGTTTCTACTTGGCACTAAGGTCATGTGACATCCGCTAACCCGCACTCGGGCCCAGTACGGGTTGGTGGACGTGACATCTCTTAGGTTTTTCTTTTAGATTTCTTATACAATTGAAAAAAAAACTGCGAATTTTTTCAAGAGTTTTCTATATCTACAAATAAAGCATGTTTTAGAAATGGGTGAGTATAAAAAGGTGCACACCAAACGCAAGTCAAGCCAAAATTCTGAAATTAAGTATCATATCGTGGGTGCAGTGGTAACGGCCGTGAATTACGAGTTAGTCTAGGTCGTGGGTTCGAACTCAGGCAGGCGCTTTACTTTGAGTAAATTATTTCATCACCACTGCTCTCAAAACGGTGAAGGAAAACATCGTGAGGAAACTGGCATATCCTAGAACATTTTTTTTTTAAGACATTTACCAGCCCGCCCTGGACCCGCGTGGTTGATTACCGTTCACTCTCTCTCACAGAGAGGAAGCCTGTACCCCAGCAGTGGGAACAATATAGGGTGATTGTGCTAAAGATTGCTCTAATCTTTATAAATTATAGTCTAGGTTACTCAGTGATAACTGATAATAATCATTCTACTAGAGAAAGAATAAAAAGTCAAAAACACGTTTTTTTTTTATCGTTCTTTTGTTTTTGAGTTTATTCATTACAAAAATACAAATCATTCTCTTTATAATGAGAGGGTAGATAAATGGCTAACTTAAGTAAAGAGACCGATCCTAGAACCTATAAAAGTGTTTAAGCAAAGTGAACATAATCATTACTGCAAAATAGTCTCTTGTGGTATTCCATGCCAAAGCGCATCGTCAAAATCGATACTATTTGGTTATAACCAATATCGAATGTCAATTTGATTTGACTACGCGACAAAGTCAACTAAATAAAACGTAGGATCATCTCTGACATGTAAGTGAATCCGGGTTGAACGTTTATTTTCTCACTGTCCCGCCAATAAAATTCGAAACGTATTCTCTCAATACTCATTACAAATATTTATTCAACGTACTCGTATTGTTAAAATTGAAACATTTCCACAATAAACTTACAAAAAAAATGATTGACCTTGTCACTACAGTCATACGCGAATCTTTTTGTAATAATCAATAGTACTTAATTTGCTTTAAGACTCATTTTACTTTATTTAGGATGACTTGTGTCTCGAGAGACAATAAAAATTGTGTTTTAATCATGTGGAGTGTATAGAGATTATGTTAATTATTATTACTTATCGATTTTGATTCCTATTTCCGTGGCTAAGTAATAATTGCCGCACGGGTCGGGTCCGTCAGGTTAAGTTACGCTTGCCGGTTTTGGTCTATGGATGGGTAACCATCTTTACATACCGAGACTCTTTCGTGCCTCGGAAAGCACGTTAAGCCGTTGGTCCCGGCTGTCATTCGTGGATCTTTGACAGTCATTACGGGTCGGCAGAAGCTCGAAAGTCTGACAACCAGTCTTACCAAGGGGTTTCGTATTACCCAGTTATTGAGTTGTGGAGGTCAGATAGGCAGTCGCTCCGTGTAAAATACTTGTATTCAGCTGCATCCGGTTAGACTGGAAGCCGACCCCAATATAGTTGGGAAAAGGCTAGGCAGATTGATTGATTAATTTTAATTGCTAATTTCTGATCTTATCTGGTAAAATACGCTATGCATTTTACGACTAGTTGAAGTTAATTCTGGATTGTTTAGTAAAATTTTCAACAGAAATGCAAAAAGGACTCAAAATTGAACACAGATAAGAAAGACGTTCATTTCGGAGACAAGTTCAGTTTGTCTATCTTTCAAACCGATAGCATCTCAAGCTACCTTGGTTCATTGCCCATCACAACACTCATTTTTCAGTTTTCCACCTTCTGCATCTAGTCCCCGCTTTCATCACCATCATCATTAATCGAGAGATCATCGGTCTATCTAGCTAGTCGAAGACATCCTACTTGTCGTTTAGCCAGTCGTTGTCTCCACTCAGGCTTGTTACACGCTTTTTCAGGGCGGCATGATTCGGCACAGCCGGGCGATAAAATCGAATATATATTTTGCCGAATCATGCAGACCAGAACAAATATGTAGCACGCCTTAAAGACACGCCTGGTCCTACGGCCATCGGTCAGTCCTTAGTCGATGAAAAATTTGCTATTATAATATTTGTATCGATACTTGTTCTGGCACATTACATCACGCTATCAATGGTGTAACACTATACCCTACATGGCCTGCTCTTTATTTGGCACGTGCTGATTTATTGCTATCAAGTGATCTGGATGCGTGGAATTGATTTGATATTAGCTGCACTGGTGTGTTCTTATTTGATCTAAGTGTTTGATTAGAAGCTTTTTATTTAAATTCTATTTTGTTTTTTTAAATAATTTATGTGCGTTTTTAATGCTTTCTACGTGTCTCACTACTGGGACACAGGCCTCCGTCGCAGTATCGTTGAGTGGGAGTGGGCCGTTATCCACAACGCAGGCCCAGTTCGTGTCGGTAGATGTCACATGTCTTCGAATTTTTACTTCTACTTGTCATGATCATAGTAAAATATGAGCTTTCTATTTGTATATGTGTACAGTAATAACGTTCAGCTCATGTCAATATAATAATAATATAATACCTAATGTCGTTCATTCCATAAAAATAAATAACAATTCCTCTGACTGTTATAAAAATCCCTAATATGTAGATAAAAGCTTTGAGCAAAACTCACTGAAAATGATAAATTAAGTCAATCTATTTAAATTACATAAACAATCTGATATAGATTGCGTTGAACTTTTACTAACAATCAGTTCAACAACCCAATAATTTCTCAAACACGGAACCGACTCACAAAATACCAAAATGGGTCATTTCGACGAAGCAACTCCTTGAACCTCTGAATTACTTTGCCGGAAGACTGGAACCTTGACCTCAGCATAGCAAGCCCTTAAAATATACGGAAGAATCGAAGGCTAGCAAAGTTATGAGACTCGTTAAGTATAACCTTAGGTTACATACACAGGAATTAAAAGTTACTTGGTAGAATTAACTTAGTGACGTCGAGGAAATTTTTCGGAGACTTTTTAATGATGTCAGCGTTCGCAGATGACAGGAATGTGAGTTATGTTCTGAGGAATTTCGTGTTCAGCTTAAGGCTCCGCGTACGAAAAAACCCTCTTTTGTCAATTACCTATGTAATAGTGAGAAAGCTTGAAATAATTGAAAAACGTAGTTTGTCTGACTATAAAAGTATAGTTTTCGTGGTGCTAAACCATTCGTGTCACTCACAGCACCTGTTAATAGTTGAATCAGTTTTGCGCTCTCAAAAATATGGTATATTTTGCCTATTTTGTATCTCAAGGATAGCTGAAGACTAATAAAAAAATAAAAAAATGTTTATTCCATATAACCACTTGGCTTACATTGCATGTCGAGGAGTCTCCATTTAAGCATAGAAAATGCCTGTAGTTGAAGGCTCCAAATTGGTACTAATCGGTATCGTGTTACCTAGTAACTAGGTTGTTGACCTCCACAACCTAGTTACTAGGTAACACGATACCGATAGGCAGTCGCTCCATGTAAAATACTAGTATTCAGCTGTATCCGTTTAGACTGGAAGCCGACCCCAAAATATTTGGGAAAAGGCTAGGCAGATGATGATTGCAGAAGACTAATGTCTGATTTTTTAATTTCCTGAAATGGTTTGCAAAATAATAGGAAAAAATACAATACTGACTGGGTTCAAATAACAATAAAAAAAACAGCATTATTTTTCTGCCATATTTTGTGTGGAAGTTGAAAAAAGTGGTTCAGACACACAAGTAGCCATATAATGATGTTGATGTTTTCTAATTGATAATTAAGTTGATGTTGACATTTTTTAATATTCAAAGTCATAAGTAGTTTCTTGTAACAAAATGATTCAGTCATTTTTCAGAACTTGTTGCAAATATTATTGATTTTCCATGAATACTTAATTTATTTGAAAAATCCCTTTCAGCCACATGCAAAATAAAGAACTCGACTTTCCGAATCACAAATAGTTTTGTTTAAATTCTTTTTCCCTTTCTCGCAATAAATTAACAAAATTGAACAAAATCCGTCGATTTCGTGCACGGCCCCTTAACAATTTATTAAGTAATTGAGTGCTGTTTTTGGTACTTCGTAAGTTATTTAAAGTAAAGAATTACATTTTAGTTACTTGGATAACATTTAATACGTATTTTTTCATGACAAAAAGAACTATTAGACAAGGGTAATGAATCCGCCTTACGGCTATATTAAAGACATTGAGACTACTACATGTGGCTGTACGAATAAAATTAAGTACATCATGTAATTTTATATTTAGAAGTGTTTTTTATTTTATTAATTTTTAAATTAAAAATAAATTAAATGTACATAATGTACATATATAAAAATGAATCAACAAGAATAACACGAAAGAAAACAAAAACGGTATTTATGTTCTTCGCATTAATTACTATTTGTGACGATGTAAAAGGTGCAATCGTGCGTATAAAGCCTTAGGTTAAGCAAAAACTTAACACTCGATTTTGGATTTCTTTTATTTGGGAGAAGGTTGTCAAATAAAATAGTCTGATTATGACACCTACATGAAAATACGAGTACAAAGTAGGATACATTTTGTCATAAAGAAACCATACCGGTCAAAAGTGGTTTGATAGCCAAAATAGTCTGGACATAATTTATACACCTTCTACTTAATAAAAATCTTGAATTCATTAGCAGACTGCGAACTACGAGCCGCTGAGACTATTACAATAAATTACCTAAAGAAATAAGGGCAATGAATACTACCTTATTCAAGAAAAATATAAAGACCCTTTTAGTTAATAAATGATGATATATATGATACTTAAACGACAATTTTTCCAAACTCACCTCACAGTGACATCAAGTAATAGAACAATAATTATGCATGTATCTTTAAATAATTGATCTGCTGATGTATTGTAATAATTCTAGGAATGACATTGAAATAATTTATTAATAAATAAATAATTAATCTGTATTAATATATCTTTAAGAAAGACATTCCATTAATTTAATATCTTAAAATATTTTCTAGTTCTTTGGTAGTTCTTTGGTTTAGTATTTTCTAATTTTATATTCATGTTTCAATGTCAATCTTGACTTTGATAGACATTTAGCATGCCTTACGGTAGAATCACTTGAATCATGTACATTTAATAACACCGTTGTAACAGTGTTTTCTGCAAAAATAAATTATTTGATTTAATTTGATTTGAGTCCAGGTATTTTTTAAATAACTTTGAAAGAATTTATTACAAAATTTATTAGAAAGTTATAGGATAATTATGCAGCTAATCTGGACTTCAAATAATAATAATAAAATTTGTGAATATTTTCTTTTATTCCTCTGAGTTGAAACTATGGAAACCAGTACAAAAAGCTGAATGTCTAAATATATTAAACAATAAATAACTTAACATTGCACAACAGACCGATTTTTATCGATAATATTCTTTTAATTAAAAAGAACTCTTCTGCTCTCATACATAATAAAGTCCGCGGCAAAGCCTAGCTGCCTTTAATATCGGCTTGTTATTAATATGATATATTGGTCGACATTTTGCGGGGTTTTAATTTAAAATAAGGTCGGTCACGCGAAAGTGTCGGCTATACATGGCGATGCGATGTGGCCTGACGCGAATTATGACTAGGTGCGATGACAGCATACTGAAAGTGGCTTCTTTCAGATTAAATTATGTAAGGCACCCTTTTTTGTTGAAATTTTGTTGCGATTTCTTTTGTTTTTTATTTGTCAAAGAGTTTTATTTGCGGTTTGTAGTAAAAACTCAAACTAAGATTGCTGCAAGATTCTTTTAACGTCTGAATGACATTGACAGGGATTAGATGGAGTAGATACCGATAGAAACCGGCATATACTAGAACCAAAAATTCGAAGACATGTGACATCTACCAACCCGCACCGGGCCCTCGTGGTGGATTACGGCTCACTCCATCTCACGGAGAGGAGGCCTGTGTCACAGCAGTTATGGGCTGATTATATAGATGGAGTAGATAGTAAATAATAAAGAACATTTCACAGTAATGTTATTAAAAAAAAACAAGACGCGTCGTTGGTTTCGATTTTAGCCACGCCTCAAAAGATCCTGAAAATTTGACAGAATACAACTTAAATTACTGATAGAAACGTCCCAAATATAATTATGTTACTATAGGTCGACTTCCTGTTAAGGCAGAAAACTGGTTGTCAACCCATAAAATTATGGAATGTTAGGAATAATAATGCTAATTTCAATATTTTTTTACCTAATCATATCAAGTTGTTCAGTCAATGAAATTAAATGGTAAGGAAATTGATACCCTGCGTCAATTTCCTGTGTTATAGTCTATATATGAGTACCTATGGATTAAATAATTTGGTACTCAATTAGCTTCGTAATTATGAATATTAATTCTTGTATGGATCAGAATGTTGGGCCACAAAAGAGATGAATGTAAGGCAATTGCATGCAGCTGAGATCAGAATCCTAAGAGGGATGTGTGGTGTTACGCGAATGGATAAAATAAGAAATGAGTTTATGAAGTCTGAAAGTGACACCGATGACTGAAAAGTTGTATAGAAATCGGTTATCATGGTATGGGCACGTGATGCGGAGGAATAAGGGAAATGTCTTGAGGAAAGTTTTGAGTATGAATGTAGATGGCTATGAGAGTAGGGGAAGACCAAAGCAACGATGGATGGACTTTGTGGAAGATGATATGGATAGAAATGGGAGTGATCTAGAATGGGAGTATGGAAGAAATTTTGCGCCGATACCAAATAAATTGGGATAGGAGAATAATGAATGAATAAAGAGTGTATCTATTCGTCCAGTCTCAAGCAGAATCTACCAATCCCCCAGTCTAACTCGTATTTTTTCAAGCCAAGCTAATACGCGAGCCTGTTAAGGCGCAACGATTCGCTTTTATATGATACTCTATCCATAAGCATAAGTGTAATTGCAACATGTATCGTATACCTTTGCTTAGGCGTGGCACATTTAGATAGACAGACAGAAAGGTGTTCGTAATTTTTCGTTATTTACTTAAAAAAAGGGAATGTGGTGTAAAGAAGTATGTTGGGTAATATTGCACTGGTAATGTCCTGTTTAGTGACGTTATTACCCCATTGTTTTTTTTTATTATTTTCACTGAATACCTAAAATGCAGTTAGTGTCACAGTGTTTTCTGGTAAAAACTGTCTTTATTTTTTTTGTTTTTTTAATGATTAAGAAGATTGTTTTAGGGGCACAGAAACATTCTCACAAAAAAAAAATAACTCACATTTATTAATACTGCCAATGTTATAAAATTTTAAAAGCAGATTCGTTTTTGACTCATTAGCCTTTTAGTCACAAACGCTACTGCTGAGCATGAGGTTCTGGTTTCGATTACCAGGTCGGGCAAAGTGTTATTGGTTTTATCTGCAAGGGATTTCTTAGTAGCAGCCTGGGCTCTCGATTTATTCCCGGTTGAGGGTAATAGATTATTAGCTATTTCTGTCAACCTTGGGACTTAAATAATAGGTACACTTTTGTCTAACATTTCGCGAATTACTAGCGTGATGTTACATTATACGTTACAAACTACTTTGTAACAATCATCATTCGAATAGATGAAGACTTCGCTTTAACTCCACTTATCTAAGACATTAGTTCACTAACCAGCTCAAACGCCAAGGAAAAATGTCGTAAGTGCCACATACGTTACTCACATTTACATTTATAACAGCATGTTATAACTGCCTCGTTGGTCTAGTGGTCGCAAGCACTACTGCTGAGCATGAGGTCCTGGGTTCGATTCTCGGGTCGAGCAACGTGTTATTGGGTTTTCCATCTGGAATTTCTGAGTAGCAGTCATTAGTCTGATTTATTCCCAGTGGATGGCAATAGGCTCACCCCCTATTACATAGGGCTTAAACATAACTGATAAAATTGGGGTGTACTATAGACAGGTACACTTCTGTCTAACATTTGACGGATTACAGGGGTGATGTTATGTTATGTACTACTTTGTGACAATCGATCTTTGAGAGTTCATCATTCATTTGGTAATATCCAATATTCATTGGATGAATGGTAAGATTCGCTTTAACGTCAACTAATCTAATACACTTGTCAACTAACCATCTAAAACGCCAAGGAAAAATGTCGTAAGTGCCACATACGTTACTCACATTTACATTTATAACATGATGTTATTTATGTAAATAAGACACAGATTGATGGCTCGTCCGTTTATAAGTGGTTTTTGCTAACTATGGGTAATTGAGTTTTTTATGCCCAACAATTACTTGATGCGTTGTCAATGTCGAACTGCAGGCGTGAATAAAGTCTGTGTGAATTATTCATTAATTATACTATGTAGGGTAATTATGTGCATGGTTTTTCTTGGTCTTATGTTTTTTTTTCTTGTCAGTATTGCTGGCTTTGATCTACTTTATTTAAACTATTCTGAACGCACCTTATAATGATTGTGAGGAAAAACATATTTTATGTTGCACTCATAAGCAATTAATGTATTTAATTTACTTAGTTAGGTAATCGTACTTCCTGCATTAGTATACGCTATCGCTAGTTAAATATTATATTCACCGTATTACGGAGTGTTTTTTAAGAAGTATTAGTAACGTACTTAACTTCGATTTTTAATTAGTGAAAAGACTGGCGGAACAGAGATATTACAAAAGCCATTAAGATCCGGCTTGTTCAAATACTGGTTTTTCCTATGTTCCTTTACGCTGCTGAGACGTGAACGTCGCGTGACATCGAGAAGAAGAAGATAGACGTTCTGGAAATGTGGTGCTGGAGAAGAATGCTTGGGGTATTGTGGATGGAGTTTCGCACCAACACCTCTATACGCCAAGAATTCGGTATCAAAAAGAGTCTTCCTGTTCTGGTCCAAACGCGCATCCATACTTAGAAATACTTCGGACACGTCTCGAGGCGTGAGGGTGGCTCTATAGAGCGCCTTGTCGTGCAGGGTAGAGTGGAGTGCATTAGTCCACGCGGACGCTCACCCATGAGATGGACTGATCAAATCAAATCCGCTGTGGGCGAACCCGTGTATGAGTGCACTAAAAACACCAAAAATCGGAGTAGATGGCAAGAAATCGTGAGGCGAATCACATCAGCCCCTGGACAAGAAACTACATGAAGACCACGACCGCTCTGTCAAGACTGCTACGAAGAAGAAGAAGATTTAATTAGTGCTACCCTCTCAAAATTAAATTCATCATCTTTTTCATGCACCAAACGTCAACCTTTAGTTTTTTTTTCTATGAGTGAGTTTAGTTAAGAGATCCGTAGAAGAACCAAGATAACCGACATAGCCCGAAAAATTACCAAGCTTCAGTGGTTGGGCAGGGCATATTGCTCGCAGAACAGATGGCTGATGGGGCCGAAAGGTTCTGGAGTGGCGACCACGTACCGGAAGATGTAGACGTAATTGTGGGGGGCGTCACAAGGTGGACCGATGACCTGGTGAAGGCCGCAGGAATCCGCTGGACGCGAGAAGCACAGAACTGGTTGAAGTGGCGGTGCGTGCCTCTGTCCAGCAGTGGATGTTTTTTCGGCTGAAATGATGATGAGTTTAGTTTGTGATCTTCCTGTGCGAGTACCAATAAATACTTTTTTTTCTTTCTTTAAAAATACATTTAAGCGCCATTTGACGCACTAAATCTTTATCAAAAAACCCAAAAATGTACAAATCACGTAAAAACTCCTTTTTGACATCTCAAAAACTCGTAAACTGTGCATAATAACCCCATTGAAAAGCACAAGCCGAACCGATTACAGTTTATTTTGGTTAAAAAGCCGCTATTTGTCAAAGGTCACGTGAGCACTGAACGTTTTGATGTGGCATCGTAAAAAAATGCGAATTAAGTGATTACCATCGCGGACTTACTGAAAACCATCGTGTGCTCGTAAACACTGCGCTTCACTTAAGGGCAGGTTGTAAAGAAAAAGTAAAATATATTTTTTATATAAACTCCTATATTTTGGTTCCAGTACTTTTTGGGGAGGCCTCAGCGTCGAAAAACAGTTAAAAATAATATTGCATCGAATGCTGTAAGCATCTCCGTGGTTTTATAGGATGATCCAACAAATACGTTTTCTGTTTTTACACTTAATGATCGTAGTCTTGCCTTGAACTACTATAGAGTTTGTTTTATGCAATCATTAATTTATGCTGGACAATTAGATTGCCTGATGACTTTAGTCACGTACTGGCAATTATTAGCTTATATAAAAAATCTATTTCCTACATATTTTGACAATAAAAAAATAAAAAAACTGCTATCGAAAAGAATTACTCAAAATGAACCTCACCTTGTCCTTAACAAAAAACCGCACTGTACTTAAAACAATATCCATCATAAACGTTTAGTTTAACAGTCACATTATTACCTTATCTTTATTAACACTCAAAAACTCGTAAACTCATCCAAAATTATATGCTGAGTGTATATAATTTTATTTTTATTTTCTCATTTTTGACAGTTACACTGCCATGGACGGCGGTTGTCAGTTCTTATTATTATATTATGTTATCAGGTTTATTGAAAATCGATACATTGTAGGATTTTTTATGCAAACGAAATAATATTGTGACTGTGTGTGGGTTATTTTTTACCCAAAAAATATATTGTACAAATTATGCACTTAAGGCTATTCGATAAATAAATAAAAAACCGGCCAAGTGCATTCCGGACGACGCACAATGAAGGGTTCCGTATTTGGGATGAATTTATCTGTAACTCAACATTGTAGTTGATAAATATGTTATCCCATACATCGATATACATCACGGTTAATTCTACAACTGCAATTAATGCAAGATTGTAAAAGCAAAAACAAAAAGTGATAAAGATAAAAACTTACGATTTTCGGACTATTTCGTCCACTTGTGCTGTGAGACCTTGGTTCGTGCCAAACATGATTCTAGGTCAACGGAAAGTGCCCTGTAGGTTTTGATTTATTTGCGAGTATCAAAACATGTCGCATATTATGGCCGTACTTTTTTATTGCGTTGACTTAGAAGCTTGATTTTTTTAGAGCTCTAAGGGCCCACAGAACTACGTATTTAATTTCAACTTGAAACCTCAACGCGTTCTTGACTTGAAAAAGAGTCTTGACAAACACCGAAGTGATCCTATAAGGGTTCTGTTTTATCCTTTTGAGGTACGCAACCCTAAAAAAAAACAAATGAACGTGTTAGGATGAAAGGTCACTTGTTACTAAAAGTTAACTTAAATTGAAATTCGCAATATTTTTCATGATGAATGTTTACTCGTTAATTGTTGTTAAAGAGAAACATACAATTGGCATCGTTATCTTTCACACCACCAAGCAACTTAAAAAAGAAGACTTTTTACCCACTAAATTAGAACTTACACGGGCGACATAATACCTCTCGACTACCCAAACCAATTCCCACATATATCCCATTAAGTGTAAGCTGATAGTTATTCCTGTTGCTATTCCAATTGCTCCTAGACACGCTATGGTCCGATGGGTCATTTTGTACTAAACCAGGTTCACATACCACATGTGTACAAATGCTGTAAGTTCAAATAAGGTTATATTGTGTATTATCGTATGTGGCGAAAAGGTACGTGGCGACAAGCTGTACTATAAGTACACTTCTGCCTAACCCTGCGAGAATAACAAGCGTAATGTTATGTTATCTGGTGTTATGTTGTTTTGGTGTTGACTTTTACGGGTTAAAATGTGTTTCTCGTAGTGGTATAATTATAGTGTCTTGAGCAAATGAGTTAAAATAATAATTGCTTTTTTTGTTACTTTCAAGATTTACCTCTTGGTACTCACAAGGGGTAAATCTCAAATTCAAATTCAAATTCATTTATTTGCCAGAAGCCAGAAGAGCTCGAAACTAACGTCAGCATTTCCCGCCACAGATGATGGGATTTTCATATAAGTAGCGATAATCCTACGTTTTTCTCGTTTAAAAAAGAACATGCCGTACATGCAACCTAATCTGACTAGCCTGTATTGTCCCTGTCAATTTAATAAAGTAGGAAGCAAGATACCTGCGTACCTTTCCTTCTGTATAAAAATACTCTTTGAAGAATTTAATCTTAGCATACCTACACAAGAAAAGTGTTTTCATCAAAAACTGACCGATTCGTGTTCAATGTCACGTGACTGGCTTTATTTTTGTAATTATTTCTCAATAATACTAATTAATCCAAAATCCATTACAATATGTAGTAGATTTTTGATATTTTTGGATTACAATCATTCTTCAATGCAAAATGTATAAGAATTTCCTAACTGTCAACTGAACATGCTACAATCTCCTAACAAACAATTTATCGCTGAACTTTCACAGAGCAGCTACTGCTCTACTCCGGTTCCCACGGCGGGGTATTAACAAGAACAGTAGTCACGGCGCGATGTTAGCGCCCCCGGGCTGCGCCAGCGCACGCCTCCTAACTAATTGATAGCTTCAAATTGAGATATTTACATACTAATACTAGTCGGATAAGTCTTTTAGGTGTGTGATTTAATTACTGTGGTTTAGAGGAATTGAAGAGAGAGTGGCCTAGATTTTTTAATACACTGATAGAAATTGCTATATTTTATCAACAGTTTTTACGTATTGATGGGTTTTTCAATCATATTAATAGATTAGATAGTCAATTGACTCAGGCGTGACTTTGCGGAAATCCATTATAAAATTCAATAGACGACGTATACGTAATTTAGTAACAAGAGTCATAAAGAATCCAGTAAGAAATCGTGTTTCACCTCTCAACGAAGTATCCTCAGGATGACGATTGACGTGTCAACATGTCGGGTCCGGGTTCGCAACAAATCAATCATCATCCTGAAGATGCCTAGTTAAGAGGTGAAAAACGTGTCGATTTCTTACAGGGTTCTTTATGACTCTTTAAGAACAGTTGACAGTGAATGATACCGTGACGGTTGACAGAGGAGAATGGCAAAGAAAACGTGTTACGTCGACCACACGTAACGTAGTAGAAGGGTGGTATGATGATGAGTGTGGATAGGTAATAAAGTAATCAATGGATATTTACAAAGTATGGAAATTATACTTATGAAATATTCAAGCCGTTAAACTGAAAATTGCCGGATGTTGATATTTAGTTTCAAATAAGTACCTACCATTAGGTATGTTTTACCATTCCATTGACCAGTCATACCTAATTCCATTATTTATTTGTTAACCTACAATTTGATACTTATTTAATGTCCTTTTCTTAGAGAAAATCAAATACCTAGAAACATCTTGGTAACAAACTTATCATCTATGTTAAAAATTACTAAATGCACAATACATGGAAATAAACCGTACATAGGTACCTACCAATTTATTATCTACTCAATTATTTTAAACATAATGTTACAATCTTGTATGACTGGTTCGCTTTAAAGGAACCGCTAATCGCTTCAAAGTTAGACAAATTAGTTAATTTTTAATGTTTATTGTATGAATTGGACATGTAGTAATATTTCAGAGTTATTAGTTATTTTCTAATGTTAATATGTAGTAGGGTTTATTAACTATTTGTCGTTGTAGGTATTCGTGTTGTAAAAGTCAATGAGTAAGCTCTGGAATAACAGTATGGTTTGGACCTGCATCATAAACCAACGTAGGAATAGAATTATATATTTTTAATTTCACAAACCAACAATAAAAATCGAATTACCTTGATCGGAGGGCGAGCAATTGTAAGATTAACGTGATGTAAGAAATTCAGCTCAAATTATAAACTGAAGGTACTTGTAGGCCAGTCATTTAAAACATCGTAGGTCGCAAAAAATGCACAGTAGGTACTTTTTGTAGTGTTGTTAGAATCAATACCAATAGTGTAAAACTAAGTTTGCAGCTTCGAAAGACATGTGCTAACTGCGTGGGGCTCAAAAAACCTCGACATTTTCGGACTTCACTTTTTGACTTATAACTTCTAAAAGGTGCATCCTACGGAAAGAGTTATCGTATACATTTTCAAGTATACATCGGCCATCTGTTCTGCGAGCAATTTGCCCTGCCCATTGCCACTTAAGTTTGGCAATTCTTTGGGCTATGTCGGTTACCTTGGTTCTCCTGGGGATCTCTTCATTTCTGATTCGATCACGTAGGTACTAGATCAGGTAGGAACTCCAAACACAGCAGGCACTCTCCTTGCCCTTTGGGTGAGTTTTAGCCTTCTGATCGGCCCATTGTGAGCGACATATTTCTGTGCTATAAGTCATCACTGGCAATACGCAGTGGTCAAAAACTTTCGTCTTGTGACACTGCGGTATGTGGGACGAGAAGAGAGGATGGATTCGACAACCGACCTCTTTCTCGAAGTTGAACCTACATAGCTGGACAGTTTGTCCTAGGTAAACATACTGGTCCACAACTTCGAGCGTAGTGTCTCCGATCTTCATGAGAGTGGGTGTTACATGGGCATTTGACATGACCTTTATCTTGTCCATGTTCATTTTAAGACCGACTCTTTCGGGTTAAATTGGTCCTATAGATTTACAGTTGCGCTCAAATTGTCGCTTTTTCCGTAAGGTGCTCCCCTTTTAGAAGTTATAAATCAAAAACGGAAAGAAGTCCAAAAATTTCGAGATTTTTCGAGCACCACGCTGTTAGGACAGGTCTTTCGGTAGCTGCAATCTTGATTTCACACTATTAGTATATATACTAACAAAATCGAAAAAAACTCGTACAGTGCAATTTTTTACGACCCAACGCGATTTTTGTGTTTACTGTGACTGGCCTAAAGTTGCAACTGCTTTCAAACGTTTCGTTTTTATAATACGATTTTCAACAGGATTGACTTTTCAGTAGAGTATGTCAATACATTTAAAACTTCTCCATCTTTGTTAACGCTGATAGAATGTCACTTTGTCTTTGCCTTCAGCACGCGTAGCATGACCACCATAGAAATGGGTTTTGTCGACGGAAGAACAGACAAAAATATAGATTCACAATCACAATCTGTCATTTTGTCTATTCTTCCGTCGACAAAACCCGTTTCTATGGTAGTCACGCTACGTGTGGTGATCACGCTTATGGTCTGATGACTTTTGCCAAAACAATTGCCTGCACTTATAAATGCAACGAAGAAGCCATATTTATTGACTCATTGCAAAAACGTGTACTTAATTGTTTTACTCTCAAAGCAATATTTACTTTGCACTCAAAATGGGTTAGCAAAATATTGCATTTTGCCAACCCACTTGCAGTACGCACACAATACTCTCAGTGACACACTGTCCAAACTACAAACCTTTAACCTGACATCCCAGTGTTTCGATATGCAAATATTCTGGCCAAAATTTCACAATCGAAAATTACGTGTAGAATATTTATGGCTCAATTTTGTTAAGAGTACAATGCGGTGAATTTCGGTTGTCGGGGGCCGAAACATTCGAAGTATGAAGCAGTGTTCCGTGGGACTACCACTTTAATTACTGACGCACTTTTTTTAGCACAACCGGTGCATCTCGGAACGTTTATGCGAATACATTTGTTATTTACGAGCTGTACTTTTTGGGATGTCACCATTTATAGTAAGGAGGAACGGTTCGTACGGTCCGATATGTGATATGTTGGCCGATACTTCATTTTCGTATTTTTTTTGGGATGATCTCTTTTTGTTTGGTTTATCTCAATTGGTTTTGCAAGTGTTGGAAAAATTCTAAATAAAATGCGATAGTTATTTATGTATAAATTGTGCGGAATAAATGAAACTTAATAAAATCTACATTTCGTATTATTTTGTATGGTTACCTATTTTGTATCATTTATTGCAAAATAATTCGACAAGACATTTTTTTCAACAATAGAAGAAGTGTCATTCAATGAAATATGTTAAGCTTTAGGCTATTGATATAGAGGACATAATATTTGTGCAAATATTTTCTATCGGCTTGACAAAAAGACGCCATTATAAAAAACTTAAAAAACACAATATTTTAATACTTAACAGGTGCTTAATAAATAAGACTTAGCCTAGAAAAAAACAAGTTTAAAGGAAAAGTTTGCTTATTGTTATAAAAACTACAAAAAAACAGCTTAAAATCGATGACATGGGAATTATTTACACGTGTATGTATAATATGTATACATATACATAATTACCATACATTATCGTTACCATAAAATATTTCATATTATGGTAATTGTGGTAAAGTTAATGGGATATATTACCAAGAGTAACAAAGGTTCATCGGGTTCCACCTGATTTATACTGAGTTATAAATTCACGAGTGACCAGAGTTTATAAGGAGTAGTTATCAATAAAAATATGTATTCAACACATTTTATGTTATAAAAGTACTTAAAATAATAATATAATTAATATAACAAATAGCTTAGTTAATTACAAAGGGTTAAACTACGACTGATATTTTGTGCTACGCATATTACATCTGCATAGCTATTCAAGAGGTTTTTCAAAAGTTTTCAAAGCTTTCAGAAAATATTTTACATCACCTTTAGTTCCAGTCTTTTTATCAACAAACTTGCTGCGTGTCTAGCACGCACCTACAAAATTCAAACTCGAATAAGTTATGTCAAATAGACACCTATGAAAGTCAAAATTTATAAAAAATGGTATTGAATCTAATTCGTAAGGAGAAGAATGGACAAGAAACTCCACCGTTACTCTTTTAAAATGTTATACAATATTTTATACACATTAATTATATGTGAAGACGATGCACCTAGAATAAAACTACTATACTACAATAGGTACAAGGAATAAACTAAGAATCCAAAATGAGTCTTAAACCCATGATCCATTTCCCAAATGCATCCCAATAGTTTAAAACTCCGTTAAATTTTCCACAAAACGCGGCATGCCCTTTAACAACAAAAAAAAATTAAGCTTTCAAAAGCAATTTAACACAAAAAGTCGCCGACGACATTCTTCCTTACAACTCTCTCTATAAACACAACATGTAATCGTCGCATCGGCAATCGAATCGTTCATTTATTCGAGTAAACTCGAGTCGCCGTCGAATGATTTATTGCTCCGACACGTGGTTTTTGCCCTCTACAGTGCTTACGGAAACAATTTCGAATCATTTATACCGACCGCCCGAACGGCCGCCGAAAATGGCTACGGCTCCCTTCTGGTTTTCGTGTTTCACCTTAATTTCGGGAAAAATGGTCGGTTTTTTTTTTTAATTTGGAACTGAAGATGAGAAATTGAAATCGACGAGGTTTTTTAACGCGTCCCGCTTGTCGCTTCGTAACGGTAGTTTGTTATAATTGATAATTCATTTTTTGTTTTATGTTGGTCAAATTTGTACTTGGTCCGGTTCTGGTTTTGGGATCGGTGTGATGCTGCGTAGTTTTATGGTTCGGCTGGTATTATTTTATGCAGTTAAAGTACTGTGAGTTATATTTGGTTGTCAAACTTCCACAAAATAAAAACTAACTTTATTCATATTTTTTTGTCTTTATCATTTTACTAGGTGCTGCCCGCGATTTCGGTTGCGATCCAGGATTACAAGTAGCCTATGTCTTACTCCAGGTCATGGTCTACTCATGTGCCAAATTTTATCCAAATCCGTTTAGCCGTGAAAGCGTAACAAACAAACAAACAAACTCACTTTCGCATTTATAATATTAGTTAAGAAGTTAGGATTTAACAACTGTTTTCATAATTTTGTTTTAATGTAAATCACATCAATATAATTGAACATGACTTATTACTTTTAAATTGCTAAACCTTTTACAGAAAGTCTTTGCAACATAATTATTTTCACTACCCCAATTTTTGTTCTTAACTATATTATAGCAAGCAGAACACTGCGCAAATACCTATCATAACTTATCTCTCCCGCGCACATTCAGCGCTGACTGACTGCGTCATAAAACTTTACGAGGATCGAACAGCACAGTGGGCTGCCCGTTTCGTCCGGACAAAAAAATTGGAGCATGGAACCTCATGAAAATTAATAAGCATTTCAACAGAAACCATCGGTTCAACGTTTTTGGTTTTAAAGTATTTTTTCGCGACAGCAATTTGTCTTGTTTTAATTGGATATTTTTGGCGAACTTTATTATAAGAGAATAACTAGTTTGTAGTGAGTTTCGTGAATATATTTGGAGTAAAAGTTAAATTTTGCGACATCTTTAGTATTTATTTTCTTTGATATTTCACTCACAGGTACTTGACTTTACCATTATTTTTGTGAAATGAAAAATGCCATAATTACTTTTAGAAACTTCAAATAGAGAAGTTGTATCCAGCTAATGAAACTAGAAATAGTTAGCGCTCTACAAATTACAAAAAAAAACTGATAGAGACATGAAATTTTAGGCTAATACATTGTCACCGAGATCTAGGATTATTATTATTACTAGAATTTACCATTAAATATTTTAACTGTTAGCCGCACATCGAGCGATAAGGGCGATAGTTCATTGACTCAGGCAAGACTTTGCGGAAATCCATTATAAAATTCAATAGACGACGTATGTGACACGTGTTTCAGGGCGGCGGGGTTTCGGGTGAAGTGGCTCACACTGCTCTCGACGCTTGACGTGGCAATACGTCGTGTCCGGGTTCACAAAAAGTCAATCGTCGTCCTGAGGATGCCTTGTTGAGAGGTGAATCGCGTGTTGATTTCTTACAGGGTTCTTGATAACTCTTTAAGAACAGTTAAGCGGATTAGGTTACTAAATATACGTCTTCTATTGCTTTCGATAAGGGCGATTTTTAAAGTGCACTCGTGCAAGTGTTACCTGATGTGCAGCTGACTGTATGTATCTTGTTCACGTTTGTATTATGGGCCCGTACATCACAATTTATTTGTCACACAGTATATTTCTTAATACGAAATAATCTATACTTGCACAGATTCTCAGACCTGCTCTCACGATATTTCAGTTCAGTCCAGATTTATAATATAAAGTTGAATAATCCTAGAAAATGTAGGAAGTTTGTCAGTAAACCTTGTATTTATGTGTTGCGCGTAACCTAAGTTGACTTATTGTTGCACTATTTCATAGAATTTTATGACTGTATTTGCCCTCAGACAATCGTTCTGGGAGAATATAAGTATGGAAAATAGGTGTGATTTTAAAATTAGATAAAAAATTGGGTGCACATTTAGGATAAGTGGTATTTTATAGGGTGTCTACAAGTTGCTATCTCCTTGATATTTTTTAAGTTTAAAATTTTTTATGTTACATTACATTTTAGACGTCAAAAAGTTTTTATTAAAGTTATCAAGTCTTTTTTCAGGTATATACTGAACATTTGAACCAAAAAGTAGCCATATCGCAATCACAACACATTGCCAATTGGACTTAAATTCGCATAACAAACAGTAAGTAGTAAGGATTAAATAAGTAAGTAGGTTCTTTAAAAACATAGGAATCAAAATTAGCCCCATAATTACATAAGACAGAAGATTTAAAACAATTACAATTCTGTACACCTCGCTCACAAAACCAGTGCAAACTCAACACGTAATAAAAATAAAATTTTGTCCTCATCCAAAAAACAAACCGGACAATGCCGCCGGACACAATTAATTAAACAATTAATCTGCTAATTGGCATATGATTTGCTTTTTATACCGTTTATGTCAATTTGTACGAATCTGGATCGCCCGGCCGCTTTATTCCTTATAAGATTAATTTGTACGTGCCTAAAAACTTGTTTTGTGAGGGAAATGCCTTCCCGACCGTTTTAAGTTAAGTGACGTAAGATTTTGAACTTATTTGTGATACGCGGAGTGTTGAAATGGAACGTTTTAAATAGTGATGTGGTGCGAATCTGTAGGTACTGTTTATAAACTTTTTCTGTTTTCTGAATCTAACACAATGCTGGCTTAATAGAGTAACTTAGGAAATTGTCTTTTCCATGTAATTAAATAGCTTTTTGGTCTGATTTGGTATGCAATATACGCGTTTTGACGTGGAGTTGAGGACACCAGTCCGAATTACCTATTGGTCTGATGTGCTATTTACTAAGCGAACTATATTGAATTTTGTGTTTTATTAATGTATGGAGAAATTGGTTAAGACTAAGTAAGGAGAACGAGGAAAAATGTATCTATGTACAAAGTAATATTACCGAAACCCCGATGAAGAAAGTCTGCCTGGAAACCATTGTCGCTTCTCGTTTTAACATGTTGTTTACCAAGCAATCTTTGTATGAAATACAAAATACATAAGTACAGTCAATCGATTTCAAAACTGCAACAACGATGACAATCATTTTGGCATCCAAGGCAGCCTTAATCAGTAAGTTGAGAAAATCTGCCGAATCATAAAAGTATTTTATCATTGATCTGCCCTGCGCCCAAATATCGTCGGGATCCTGTATTGATTGCAATCAGTCATCTCCTGTACTGCCGATGACAATCGTTGTTATGGCGTGATTTTTTTAATAACCTTAAATAAAAATGAAAGACGAAGCGAAACGCTGGCAGTTCTCAAGAAATTAGAAGAAAATGTATCGAAAGAACCTTCTGATGCCCTTCCTACTCTGAGTTTCTAATTTCTTCCTTCTTCTGTCTCTCTATGCGGCACCATTAATACATAGTAGTAATACAAGGGAGATCCCTGCCTCCAAAACCCTTATATCATAAGAATTCTCTTCTAGGACTATGTCCAGCAGTGGATAGGCTGCGATAGGCTGAAGTGATTAGTTGAATGGTTCTGCTAGTTCTGATTGTGAGCAAAATCACAAGAAATTGAACAGACATCAAAACCCTCATAGACTGAACTATTGAAGCTAATAATGAGATACAAATATTGAAAACTGGTGACATGTGGGTGTTCTATCATTGGCACTGTACGCCTCAACCCAACCTATCTAGAATAGATACAGTTTTGGAACCACACTCCAAAACTGTATTAAAAATCCGCAAATAAATTCTCTTCAAAAAGGGCGCCCGTCCGCGACAGTACGTTCACCGTCATTTTTCGGTTGCAAATCATGAACGAAATTGATGAGCTTCCCCCATCAGATAGTACTAACAAGCAGTAGCCGATGTGAACGTGTGATATGAGCGGTGACGTCACTGGGTGAGGCTTAGAAATGGGAGTACGGATGTATGAGCAAAAATGTTACATTTGATTCTGGTGAAGATTTGGCCAGACTTTCTGTAACCTACTAAAGTGTGGTTTATGCTGTCAATAAGACACTATTTTATTGACAAACTTACCCATCTATTGTTACGTCACTCCCGCGAGTCACACGTACAGATTTAATTTTAAAAGATAACCCATATTTACAGTTGGGTAAAAAGAGAGGAATGTTATCAGCTTAAATAGATAGACAACAATCTGCTTGGTATCCCAGATTGCAATTCATGGAGATATGTTGCATATAAGTATGAACGTATTCGAGGCAAAAGCAGTTTGTAAGGATCGTAGCTGGTGGCGATCTGTAGTTCCTGCCTACCCTGATGATAAGAAGGCGTGAGTCTATGTGTATAATTATAGCACTTTGCAACAATGGCAACTATCGTCGAATGAACTCGTTTCAGTTTAACACAGACCCAACAATTAGCTTAATTACAACAACAGTGCCTGGGCGACCGAGCTCTGCTCTGGTGAAAATAGAGAATGCTCATTTAATAGTATAGAAAAGTTCATACTAATTCCATGTTGCCATGATAGTAGGTACTTACTAATTCCGTGCAGCCATGATAGTAGGAACTTACTAAAGGCCGAAACACATAACCGCGTTGTGGAGCCGCGCCGCTAAAATTGGCAGTGGCGTCAGCGCCGATTCAAGTGGCGCGGCGCCGCACCGCAGCGCAAATTCCAGCGTTATTACGTCATACTTGTTGACAATGATTCAGTTTGTTTCTATCACTCTTGCAAACAACACGCGTCAACCCTGAAGCAGTTTTAAAATTAAAATGTCTGACGGTGACATCGATTTATTTACATCTTTGGTTCAGGTATTTTCGAGAAAAGTACTCGCTATCGGGATTCATAGCCTTAGTATCCAGTATCTTCTTTGTCGTATATTTAAAACAGAGTAATGTCTTCTTAATAACAAATAAGCAATAAGTTTCTTACGACGATCCATGGCAGAGACACGTCTATCCACAATAAAAAATCACGAGGAACGGTACCATACCATACCATATAATGCTCTTTTTCGCGACCGCCGCAACGCAAACTGCCGATTTTAGCGTTGCGGCGTCGCAACGCGGTTATGTGTTTCGGCCCTTATGCATGCTGCCATGATATTAGGTAATTACTAATTCCATGCTGATGGCAGCTTGTCATTATTCTAAGGTGTCATAATTCTTGTTTTCAGGTTTGAGCGACCGAGCTCAGCTTGGGTGAAAATACGGAGAAAACGGACTATCGTATTATATATTTTTTGCCCCCTATATTGGAACTTTCATCGAAATCGTTAGAGCCGTTTTCGAGCATGTGATTACAAATTGTATATACATATATACAAATATTGCTCGTTTAACAAGGATTTAGCTTTATTCACAGTGGGTTTATTATAATTTATGAACCACGGTGACGGTTTGAACCATGAATTTTATTCAGTACATTATGATAGACCCACCACAGTCGTTGAAATAATTCTTCAGTTATTTAAAAAAATCTGCCGTGCCATACATTTTGGCCGTGTAAGTATTGTACTTTTATAGGAACCAGCAGATTCTTCTTTCAAATAACTCTAGAAAAATTGATAACAGTTTGCACGTCGTTGTCCCCTGTAGGTATAACAATTATGAAACTTTTGACAGAAGCAATCTTCGAAGTGACGTCACTATTATTTGCCATGTTCCTACCTAAGTTATTAAACAGACTTGCCAAGCATTAAACTAAAGATAGAAGGAAGCATGGTGTTGTAGCATTGCGTGCTTGCATCAATATCGCTTGCTCAGTGCCGGCGAAAATTAAGTCGGCAGCGAGCGTGTGCAGGCGCAGCGGGGGTTAGCAACATTTTTACGTTTTTACGTAAAATCAATATTCATAAAGTCAGCCATGGGCTCCCTTTGATCTTTGTCACTGGTTTTTTTCAATTAAAACAAGTGTGACCTTATGTATAATCGTGCTTACCCAAAATACTTGGAGTGTATCTTTTGGCACTTAAATAATCATAACAAGGGAGGTGTTATTGGCAAACATTTGTGAATTTTTTATGTGAAATTGTATTGATAAAACGGCGACGTTACTTTTATACATAAGTTTTTTATAATAAGTAGATAAGGCTGGTGTATTGAGCCGATTAATCTGAAAAAAAAACACCGAGAAAGTCCAAAAAAAATACATTGTAATGGTTACATCATTTATGACCTATGTAGGTTAGTGTATAATGTTGTCTCTTGGGGAAAGCACCACAGAAGTTATTATTACAAATAAATGACGCCAATAACATAACATCACGCCTGAATTACCCGAAGGTATGGGCAGAGATACACCTACAGTATACTCACATTTCGCCAGATATGTTTAAGTCCCATGTAATAGGGGGTGAACCTATTGCCATCAACCGGGAATAGGGATGTTGACTGGGGAAAAAAAAACAATTTAGTCCGTCAATCAGATAATAAAAAAATATTAGACACATATTTTTTGCTTTATCATATTAATAAAAACTAGTTAAAGTTAGTTAATAAAACGCATTAAAGTTGGGGAGTGGGGGCTCGCTACGTCACAAGTCAGTATAAAAACTACCGGCCAGTGACATCATGCCACATTTTAACGCGTTGCCTACTCAATGTATTGCCGTAATCTTTTGACTAAGTAAAAAAAGAATAAATACATAACCAATATTTTTTAATAATCTATAAAACGGACAAAATATTTTTTTTGTCGACATCCCTATTAATCTAGACTCCGAGCTGCTACTGAGAAAGCCAATATTTGAAGCTAATAGCGCAATATAAATTTCCTATCCTACGTACGTGACGATATTCCTCTCAACAAAACGTTGCTAACCCCTGCGTTCGTAGCACAGGAGCGGCGATCAACAAAGGGCACGGAGCGAGCACGACTTGACTCCACACAACCTGTGTTTTTACTTGTTGTTTATTGTTTTTATCACTATTGCAATGCTATTACGTAATTATTAATAAATAAAAACGTCAATTGTCGTGGCAAAAACTACAAAGTTTATTTCAGCACTGAAAATGACAGATACGTAAACCTTCTAAACTCAAACTCAAAGCATTTAGACGTTTTTATTACAAACTCCCAAGCCATGTTAAAGAACTGAGTCTCAATAAATTTAAATCATTTATTATACAGAAACTATGTCAAAAAGGTTTCTATGAAGTTAAAGATTACTTAGACGACAACAGAAAGGCTTGGGACTAATTAAGACTCCAATGTACCCCCCCCCCCCCCAAGCAACAAATAAGTGTTTTAGAATCAACGACTAAATGACACTATATGAGCTCATATAATTGTTTAGTTTATTTTATTTGACTGTATAAGTCAAGTTATTTTAATTTACGTATATTATTGCAATAATCTCCTCATTACACTGTTTTATTTTATGAGTTGTATTGCAATTTGTGGTAATGTAATTAATAGAATCAAGTTTTCCAGCTGTGCTGCTGGGGAGTTCGTTGCGCCACTTCTTCTTCCCAGCTTAAGCACTAGGAATTGGTGAAGGGTGGGCGTTTTTGGGGGACTGTCTTATGTGATTTTGACGTTCAAAAAGTGCTGACTGCTCTGAAAATTTCAAAGCAGTCGGTCAGTCAGAAAGATCACTTTTGATTTTCAAAACAAAATTATATTGATTAGAAACAATTTAAAAACTAACAGACTTAAAATAATAATAATAATATGTACAAGTATATAAGAAAGGGGTGGGGGGGAACAATTATAGGGCATCAAAAAATTCGTGCGCATCGCTGTCAACAGGAAAAGTGCTCAAAAGGCTGGCAGCATTGCCACGTTGTATGGCAATGCTGATTCTCTGGCCGAAGAATAGGCCAGCCTTCTGGTCACATGAAGAGTCGACCAACCGCTTTGAAATGTCTTGAAAGACTAAGTGGGCACTCGGACCCCATGGCCCTAGTGTTTCGACCCCAAACGGCCCAAATATATAAGTCCCAATAAGATTTGAGTATTTGCGCCGTTTGAGGTTTTCCGCACCTGCAGCAGCAGCCCCAACACAGCCCACCGTGCTAGGAAGATGGATGACGCAAGGTTGTCGACACACGTTGCATCCCACACCAAAGGCCTACCTACCTTCCAAGGCATTAACGCAGAACAGCTGACAAGAGCACGACGGATGATGTCATTAATGCTGGCGTGCCGTGGTCTCCGGCCTGCCGTCATATTTAATTACATAAGTAAATCTTTCAAAGAAACTAACACTAAAGTTTCAGTAAAGACAACAAAAGTAGGTACGGTAAACGACAAAAGGCGAATAACACACTGCTACTTTTGCACATTCTCTCAATTGTCACAACATTATTCACTACGTTGTATTTCATATAAGAGCTATAATTAAATTTATTCTTTTAATTAAATATTTATGTAGCTCAATATTATAGCCAGGTTTGTTCATAAGGTACACAGATTTTACTAAATACCCGAGATAAAGTTGTAGCTTTGGAAAACAGTGATATTACAACACTGGGGTCAAACAAACAACATGAAGGCATGACCTCCGAGTTGAGATGTAACGATGTTGGTAAATATGGTGGCTATTCTTAATTGAGTTTAATGTGAGCTTTAGAAATGGTAATTTTGTGTATCCAGCAATATTTTATTTAGATAAGAAGGGGAAGATAAATATAAAACATGGTTAGACCTACTGTCTTGTATGGATCGGAATGTTGGATCACAATAGGGATGAATTAAAAGCAATTGCATGCAGCTGAGAAGGATGTGTGGTGTAGAATAAGAAATTAGTACATAATAGGAAGTCTAAAACTGGCACCGGTGACTGAAAAGTTGTGGAAAATCGGTTGCCGTCAGGTTTGGGCATGGAATGCGGAGGAATGAGGAAAATATCGTGAGCAAAGTTTTGAGTATGAATGTCTGGCTATAAGAGTAAGGAAATACCAAAGAAACGATGGATGGACTGTGTGGAAGATGATATGGCTAGAAAGGGGGTTACTACCGAGATGACGAGTAATAGAGAAGTATGGAAGAAAGGAACATGTTGCGCCGACCAGGAATAAATTGAGGTAAGGGCAGGAGACTGACGAGAATGAGATAGATAACGCATTATTTAATTGAAAATGATGTAGACCTTGTTGACTGTTTAGTACGGGATATGAGTTTATAAAGTCAGTGTGGCGGCACCTACATCGCCACATGCGAACTACGCATCAAAGACCTGACGTCGCACAATATCCATCCTGACGTCACACAAATCCTGCATCGCGCAATTAGAGTTTACCGCGCGATGGACATACGAGATACAAGCTCCCGACTTTAACCTCTGGGCAGCTGCCCGCCAGACACGACACTCGTCTGGTCGGAGGATCCTCGCTTTTCTATGGTGGATGTGTGAACTTTACGCCCTGTTCCACATACCTCTAAACTACCCTTATCATTAAAGTACAGGGGAATTCTAATTCCATACCTCACTATTTATACTACCATCACCCTGAAAACATTCAGTACATAAATCAGTGTTGTAAAAGTCCCGCGTTCTAACCAAAATGATCGTTCATTTTATTCGGGGAACCGGAGAGCGTGGTCGCGTCGACAGACGACTCCTCCCGGTTTTCTGAACAAATGAGAGACATAGGAACGCGACGATCGCATATTTGCGCGACGCTTTGGTTAGGACGCGGACTACTACCAATAAAACTTGCTATAAACACCTTGCTTTAGGAAAAGCCTTTTCAATTACTAAAATCAATTAGCACCACATAATGATTACAACTCTCTCCATTCGCAATAATAATAATTATAACGTGTATTCTAAATTCACCATGCCAAATTGATAATCAGAGTCCGATAATCGATGAATAAATTCCATATTACCGTAAATTAATTCGATTACGATTCCCGTTGTAATAGTAATTTCTCGAGTGACTCATAATATAATGATGGCAGTATGAAAAGGAATATTGCGTAGAAAATCGACCGGCAATAAAGTCATTGCATCAAGCCTTTCAAAGATTCCCGGAACTCAAAGTTTTCCGCAAGGTGTAAAGGTAGGGGTTTGATTAACGCGAGCAACCATGAGATAGAACCATAAAAATGCTATCTTGTGCTCTGTGAGATTACAGCTTCCGATTTTCAGTAGGCCATAATAGGTATCGTTTTTGACTACTAGTGAAGTGTAAGTGCATAGAAAATTAACCTGAATATACCTAACAAGCAAGCCGGGCAAGTACCAACGTGACTTTTTTCAAAATTCATACGTATTTTCTGAGTTTATCTTGGACTTTACTAACAACGGTGAAGGAACATGAAAATGCTCGTGCCTTCTCTGTATGAGAAGAGGGCCTTTGCCCTGCAGTGGGACAGTAACAGCCTGGTATTTTTTTTATACCTAACAAAAGAAGTGGAACGAAACTATCGCCTACAGCATTAGTGTGGTATACCACGATAGTATCACTCCATACCTAAGTAATCAGTCTGATTGGGAATTATCTAGAAAAGTACAACTCAATGACACTTTTTACTTTTTTAATGCTGATAGTAGGTTTTCAGTAAAGATTATTACTGAAGTAATGTTCTGTGTATAAAGAGTAGGTACGCCAATGACATTATAAAATCACTATTTATATAGCCTTATCCAGGTCCCAGTAACTCGAAATTTTAATAAGTAGAAACTTGAAAGTAACTTTTTAATAACAAATGAACGCGTAAAAGAAACCCCATTCTAACTGAGATACTCCATAACATAACAAAACTAAAGTACTGTAACATTTTATCTCACGCAATTATCGTTGCTACACCCACAGTTTTATGATCTATAACTGCTTGTATGACATTGTCCATAGTTCTAACATAACTGGCAAGGGTACCATCACTCAATGTTGTAATGAAGACGTTACTGATGACAATAAGGTAATTAAGTCCTTTCTTCGGCTTTAGATGGATTTGATTGGTTAAGGAAAGAATAAAGACATAGGTGGAATTTAAGTAGGCTTTAATGCCTAGGTTGTGTTTGCCTCTATGAGGATTGAAGCGATGCTTCGACATTAGAATTAGCTAAATATGTCTTAAGTAACCACTTAAGACATATTTAGCTAATATGGATGTTGACTGCGGAAAAAAGAACTATTCGGTCCGTCAGTCAGAAAATACAAAAAATATTAGACACGTATTTTTTGCTTTATCATATTAATACAAAACGGTTTAGATAAAACGCATTCAAGTTGGGGAGTCGGGGCTCGCTACGTCACACGTCAGTACGTATATAAAATCAACCGGGGAGTGACGTCATGCCACATTTTAACGCAAATCCTACATTGCCGTAATATTTTGAACACGTAAAAAAAGAAAAAAATACGTGTCTAATATTTTTTAATAATCTCCCTGAGGGACAATTTTTTTTTTTTTGTCAACATCCCTATTCGAGTGTAGAAATGTGAGGTTGAACCACTGGCAACATTGTTATAATGCGGAATGATAGACAATGGGCATCACAACACTAAGTGCAAATAAGTGTAAACTTTTGGTTTCTTATGAAAGCGGACAACGGTTACACAATTAATGTGAAATACTGATGACAATGACAGAGTTTCATGGATAATAGCATAATCTTCCCACTGCTGGGACACAGGCCTCCTCTTTTCGAGACGGAGTGAGCTGTAATCTACCACGCGGGCCCAGTGCGGGTTGTAGATGACACATGTCTTCGAATTTTTAATTCTAGAACATGCCGGTTTCACGATGTTTTCTTTCACCGTTTTGAGAGCAGTGGTGATGAAATTATTTACTCAAAGTAAAACGCCTGCCTGGTCTAACTCACGATCTATAACTTGTAAGTTGCAACAGTTACCACTAGGCCACCACTGCTTTCTGATTCATGACGGCCATAATAGTATGACGTAACCGCTTTTCTAGATTCGGAGCACATAGTATAAATTACTGGATTATCTGCTAGAATAGCTGGTCGCAGATGAAATGCCAGAGTATCTATAGAAAAGCAGTGTTGTACCACGTTTTTAGTGATGTGTTTAGGAACTTACTAATTGTGATATTTTAGCATCACTTGACTATTTACAGTTGAGATCGCTCACAACGCTACAATGGCAAGAGGGCTCTGTAGGTACATCAAGACGACCAAGATATAAGAAATTTCAGTTACTGGTGATATAAGTATACCAAAGTATTTTAAAATAAGTACTCATATTAATAACACAAGAATGTATTTATTTCATTTTCAGTTATAATATTGGGGAAAGTTAAAAAGACAACTTGTAATAAATTACTGTTTTCCTTCATAGTCTGACTAAGCATTGATTCACCTAAAAAATGTCTCCATCATAAAACATCAATTACTTGTATAATAGCAGAAAAATAATCCTCTTAAAAATTCCACACCTTTCTAAAAAATTCAATGTACCTAAATATTTACAAAACCATATCAATCTGACTTAAAAAGACTTCTAACTTGCTTTTATTAATGCTTTGTCACCATTTTATGTAAATCTACTAAGGTACCGATATTTTGACCTGTGACACGGTCGTCAATACCATTATTTGACCTTAGCATATGACCGAACTAATCTCTGATTTGATTAATTAATCTTTGACGCCACTCTTCCGCGATCAAACTGGCTTGATGGTGAACATGTATAATGAAGATTGTGCAGTAGAATAAGTGTAATACAATTGGGGATATAAGATCATGTTGGTACGATTTCTGGTCAGTGTAAATGTATTTTAATGTGGGGGGCTCTCGGCTAAATGATAACAGCAGGGTCAATCGAAGGTTAAGTTACGCTTGCCGCGAACGGTTCGTGGATGGGTAACCATCCATTTCATATCGAGACCCCTTCGTGCCTAGAAAAACAAGTTAAGACCGGCTGTCATTCGGAGATATTTTTTTTCTGGGAAGCCCAAAAGCCTGACTGTGTCCCCAGTAATTGGGTTGTGGAGGTCAGAAAGGTAGTCGCTCCCTGTAAAATACTGATTAAGCTTCATCCGGCTAGACTGGAAGCTAGCCACAACATAATTGGGAAAATGCTAGGCAGGTTGATTATAAATGAATTTCATGTAATTTCGAGCCAAAAAGTATTTTAACTACTACGTTTCGAATCGTAAACCTAAAAGGAGTTTGAAAAGAATGCATGTAGCTACGTATTTACCAACGAAATGAGTTGATAACCCAAAACTGTTTATAGAAAATTAAAAAAAAAAGGTAAGGAACGCATTTCTCTCTTTTATTGCTTGAAAATGATAAAGCGTTTTTTGATTGGATAGTGTACATATTAAATTGCTAATATTTAAATATACTTATGTAAGAATATAATAGGTACATTTCTAATGACCGCGCCAAGTTGATTCTCTGTCTTTTCCCTACTACAATCAACCTTCTCGCACAACCAGAACATTAGACAGAGCATTTCCAAAGCACGTACATGCATAATGAACTATACATACGTACATAAATAACATACATATATACATACATAATAATCAACATTATTGATTACAGATATTTAAATAAATGACAGAACACAGTGTTACATTTATATTGTGGCAGATTTTTAGGGTTCTGTAGTAGACGTCACTTTTGTGAAGACATGATGACAGCTAGATGACGTAATGTTATTTTTATTTATTTTTTACTTATTTTGGTCGGTGTTTTTGAGTTTTTTTTTTGTGTCACACATATTTAATACAATATATGAACAATCTAACACTGAAATATTTATATCATGTACATGTTTATGAAGGAAAAAAAGGAGATGAGCTCATTGGGCATCAAAAAATTGTTCCGCATCGTTGTCAGTGGGAAAAGTGCCCACAACATTTTATCATGCAATGGTGTATTATGCAGTGCAATGCAATTTGAGTGGATTCGCAAAATTCTATTAGATATAGTTAGATAAGTAAACTAATTTAAAATGTCAAGAATTTTCTAGGACCTACTATTTAATTAATAAAAGAGTGTTTATTTTTTGCTGACCCCGACTTTAAAAAGTTAAAACTAGAGTTTTACTAGAATCAAAATGATTGATAATGGATCTTCGTATCACAATCTCAACGCCGTCTTTCATAGTACCTACGTTGACATAAGTCATAAACATGGAAAGTAAGTGTACGGAACCTTTTAAACAAGCCTACGTGAGTCAAACCTCTCACTGGTTTCTTTTAAATGAGCCTATGTGAGTCAAACCTCTCACTGGTTTCAAATAAAGGCATTTTGTTGTGGCATAAAAAAAAACTAATTTATAATGTTCAACATTAACAAAGTACTTTGTCGGCGACGAAAGCTGGTGAAAACCTCTGGTTTGGACAACTATGTTTAATATTCGTGTCGCTATTAGTTAAAAGGGATTTAGTTGTATTGATGAAATAAGCAAAATATCTTCGATGGTATGTGAATGAGTGATTTATTATTGTGATATTTTTTCAAGCTTTCATCGAGAGGTATGTAGGTATGTGTTGTATTGTGTTATGATATATGACTTTTAGTTATTGACACTTCTGAGAATTGCCCTTCTCTTTATCACGGCTTTCTAAGGTTTTGTTCAGTTTTTTATTTTTATTAAACCTTGTGTGTTCAATAGTGGTTTATTTTAAATAGTGTCGTTACACATTAGGCTAAAATTTAGAAAATACTTTCACCTTTTTTCAGGTAGGTACCTCACGAAACCGTTGATCACTTTTGTTCACTAGGTCGTTGAAGTGTCATTTTTTGACGTAACCATTTGAATTCAAAGAAGTTACTTTAATTATGATGAGGGCCATAAGGATGGTAAAAGTTTTCGTAAGTCGACCGGCAAACTATAACTATGTCTCTGCCATGGATGCTAATACTTTTGTGCTTAATACTAGCACAGACGTCCTCGTTAACTCTATCTTTAAAATGCTCAAAATGCTGTACTTTGTGTTTTTGTATCGGATAGATGAGTTGTACCAACATTATGTTATTATTATTACCTTTATTCAACTATATACATATAAATTATATTTTTAAATATTAGAATAAAATAATATAAAACATTTAAAAATATAAAAAATAGTAGCCCACCGGTATCGGGAACAGTGTCCAAGCTACCGGCGGTCAGGGCTCCAGAGAGAGGAACCTCCTGACAATGCGAGCCGTGTCCAAGAGTACCGCTCTCTGAATCAAGCCCTTGATCCAGCTGCCCAACGAGAGCCTCTTCAGGTGTTGGTCGAGGCTCTTGGCAATTATTATTATTAATAAAAAAAATATTATGTAAGGGAAAAAAGGTGATCAATCTTTTCCGAAAAATAAATGGAATAGGTAAACTGTGAATGAAATGAAATTGTTTATTCTGTAAATCGGATTTCGGAATTACTTTCACGCGTCACTTCATGTAGCTAACTTGTGTGATTTAGGAGACATTTCGATTTTTTTAGCACTTTGCAAGTGGCTTTTTTATATTGCTCGTCAGTGTATGAGCAATAAAAGTTTTTTTTTTAATCTTTAGTAATTTACAACATCGGAAGATAACAACACTTATAATTATATATCCTACTAATATTATATGTTTGGATGAAGTTTGTATGTTTGGAAGTTTGTTACTCAATCACGCAAAAATGGCTGAACAGATTTGGATGAAATTTGGCACACAGATAGTTTATAACCTGGATTAACATATAGGATACCTTTTATCCTGGATGTACGTTACAGTGGGATGATAAATTTCCGACCTCCACGCTGGCGAAGCCGCGGACGAAAGCTAGTAATATATATTTGTTATCACGTTCTCGAAATCGGCTCTAGCAATTTCGATCTCGATCGCCTAAAGTTTAGAACAAGATGGCTACCTTAGAATAATGACATGGCAGCATGGAATTAGTATGAACTAACCTCTATTATTAAATGAGCATTCTATATTTTCACCAGAGCAGAGCTCGGTCACCCAGGTACTAGATAATAAATTAACAACGTTTTTCTCTTTTAAATCTAAATCTAAACCCAAGCAAATTCACCTCACAGTTCTAATAGAAAAAAGGAACAAACTGATTGTTTCACAAAGTCCCGATAAACACATGCATATTCAACAAACAAACTCATCCTTCTATATAAGGATTTCATTAAGAACGTCTTATCGAGCATCGCTGTGTCCTTAACATTTCGATTCCGATCTGTTTCACGTGCTCTATTTTATGTGCGGTTCGGTTTAATTAATATGTAAAAGGCTTTTGGGTTTAGGTCTGGGCAACATGGAATCTTAGTTTAGGTAGAAACAGGAACGATTTTTTGCTCAATGGTAACGGCCGTGACTTCCGAGTTGTAGATCTTGGTTTCGAAGTTCAAATGCAGGCACTTTGTGTAATTTATTTCATAAACACTGCACTCAGTACTGTGAAGGAAAACTTATTATAGAATAAACTCGAAGACATGTGACATATGATATCTTGTTTTTTAGAGGTGGGAAATTATCAAATAACTTCTCCAGCTCCGCCCAGAGCGTGTCAAACTCTTACTGACTAAAACCCACCCGTGTTCCTTCAGTGTTGCCTGTACGTTGCCAGGGGCCACGGTATCCCTTTCGTACTTTTCCGCGGACATTATATCTACCAACCCGTACTGGGCACGCGTGGTGGATTACCCGCTCCCGCTTCTGAGAGGAGGCCTGGGTCCCAGCTCTGGAAACGCTATAGGCTGATTTTATTAGCAGCTAAATTGTATTGCGGACAGACGGTTCGTGTGTGAATCCCTGATGCATGGATTCTAGAATTCTCATAACTAGACATCGGATTTTAAGCATTTGCATATTCGCATATAAATAACTCTCTAATTATGGCGTTAGTGCATATTTTAGCTTTTTTTCCCAATCGTGCATACTTCGTTTAGTAGCAGGCTGCGGAAGGTACGTATCGTTCGAGCGTTCATCAAGCGGCACAGATCCCCTGCCGAAACAGGTATCTCCAGGATAGGTGCCAAATTTTAAATTTTGTCCGATGACGTCAGTTGACGTAAAGAGGTCGTTTTCCACGTACAAATTAATATTAGGTGACAAACGTCACTTGTGCTTTTTTTGTGCATATAATCCGATGTCTACTCAAAACTATAGGACAATGTTAGGTTAAGTGTGTAGGTTAAGTTTTCTGACATAGTTGTGAAGAAATATTGTTACTAACATATTGAATTCAATTGTTACTTGTTAATAAAATATAAATAAATTTTAAAGATTGGCCAACAGGCTCTGAGCCATTCAAGTTTTTTACCCAAATAATAGATGAACTATTACAGAGTTTAACGTAAAGGAATTCATCCTTTAATTCCTTTTATAAATTACTAGTTGTTTCCCGCGACTTGGTCTGCGATCCAGAATGAAAAGTAGCCTATGTCCTTTTCCATGTCATGGTCTATCCATGTGCCGAATTTCATCCTAATCCGTTCAGCCGTTTTAGCGTGAATGTGTAACAAACAAACAAACTCACTTTCGCATTCATACCAGATTTAATATTCTGTCATGGGAGTTGTCGGGTAAACCTTCACACTGTAAAGTGTACATTAATATGGTGAAAACTAGAAGTGTGTTCAAATCTAAACTTAAATGGTGCCAGGACCACCAGGACCAAATAGTTATGGATCGGATTGCATCACATCACAACGAAAATAATTTTCGAGATTTTTGTAAATTCGGTGAGTGTCGATGGCCTGTCTGACTCCAGTGACATATCAAACATATTTAAAGATGTTTTTGTAATCGATTCACCGCTGGGGCCGCCGTTGTCTTCGGGTGACGTAGAATTTAGTACCGCGCCGTCAATACTACAAAAACTCACCATAAGATTTACAGCGGAAGAGGTGAAAAATGCAATTAGTCAGATGAAACGTGGTAAGTCGCCCGGACACGACGGGTTCAGTGTTGAGCATTTAAGACACTCTGGTAAGCATTTACCCCGAGTCTTAGCGTTGCTGTATAATTTTTGTATCTCGCATTCCTATCTGCCCAGAGACATGATGAAAACTGTTGTGGTACCTATTATTAAGAATGAAACTGGTGACATGTCGGACAAGTCAAACTACAGACCGATCTCTCTGGCAACGATTGTCGCAAAAGTTTTTGATAGTCTCTTGAATACCTTCCTACAGAAGAATATTACGTTGCATGATGTTCAGCACGGTTTCCGCCAGGGACTATCAATAGAGACTGCTATATTGTGCCTAAAAAAGGCAGTAAGCTATTACGTATTAATCAGAAGAGAAAGAGTCCTGTATTTTCTTGCTTCCTTGATTTGATATGGTGAATTATGACAAGTTATGGGGTAAGTTACACAATGCAAATATACCATTAGAAATTATAAAGATATTTAGGTACTGGCATGGTCACCCGGTGAACCATGTGCGTTGGGCTGAGGCCAATTCTCATGAGTATAGGTTGCAGTGCGAGGTCAGACAGGGTGGTTTGACTTTTCCGTTATTGTTTAAACTGTACATAGATGGACTCATTAGTGAGCTCAGTAGCTTGCAGGCCGGTTGTTATATATACGTAGATGGTGTAGCGTTTAATAATATCAGCTACGCCAATGATATAGCACTATTGAGCCCGTCAGTCTCTGGCTTGAGAAAGCTGTTGGATGTTTGTGAGAGGTATGTTGAGGAACACGGTTTAAGATACAACGCCAAAAGAGTGAGGTTCTTATTTTTGGAGCTAAGTCCTCAGAAAGTTTTCCTCCTATTAAACTAGCGGGTAATATCTTAAATCGTGTTCAATAATTTAAATATTTCCGCCATATTGTTACGGCGGGCATCAAAGATGATCTGGATGTAGAAAGGAAACGAAGAGCATTGGCGGTTCGATGCAACATGCTTGTCCGTAGGTTTTCTCGTTGCACGTGTAAAGTGAAACTGACGCTTTTTAAAGCATATTGTCAGATATTTTACACGTGCAGCCTCTGGACAAGTTGTACGCAGAGAGCCATCAATGTTCTTCGAGTTCAATACAACAATGCATTCAGGATGTTGTTGGGGCTGCCACGCTTCTGCAGTGCTACGGGAATGTTTGCTGATGCGCACACTGATGGTTTTGCAGCGATCAGACGTAAGCGTGCCGCATCGCTGCTGCAGAGGGTCAGGGGCAGCTCGAACAGTCTCCTGAATGTCATTGCGGGGAAATTTGATTGCCCGCTCGTCGATTACCTGTCCAACCTGCATGTTTTACTAACATTGATATTAAGGTCAATGTTTACTAACAAATTATGGAAATATTATTCCGAAATAAAATGATTATTATTATATTATTATTTATAATAATAGTTAGGATTTTTTTCTGATAAAATGAGGATCCTCCCATGCGAGCAGTAGCCACGGCTTAAAGCGAATATCGACACATATTTGTAGGTTAGACATCCAATCAATCTGCCTAGCCTTTTACCAACTATGTTGGGGTAGGCTTCCAGTCTAACCGGATCCAGCTGAATACCAGTATTTTACATGGAGCAACTGCCTATCTGACCCCCACAACCCAGTAACTGGTTAATACGATACCCCTTGGTAAGACTGCTAGCTGTAGCTGACTGGTAGTTAACCTGATGGATCGACTCATGCGACTGTTATTACTTAGCCACGAGCTCCTAGGTAATGCATCCAATATTCTAAAATTAGACCAAACATGAACAAAAGAATCGTTCACCGATGCCCAAGATATCATTACGGATGTACCTCAATGACAAAGGTCAGGTATATCAGGAGCATCTGATATTTGAGTTAGAAGGGAATTGTGTTCATTTGTTTTTTGTTGAAGGCATGACATTTTATAGCGTGTCGCAATTGTGATCTGGTTGGCGAGATTGGTATTGTTAACTGTTGGTTGAGATGAATAAACATTGATTCACACGATCGAGTAAGCTGTTATTCATGTGCTTTGAAGTTAAGACCGAACATTATGGATTACATAAATATTCCTGGGACGTAAGGGGCGAGCCCATTGCAATTAACCAGGCCGAAATCCAGAGTCTAGGCTGCTACCTACCGGAATTTTTAAACCTTAAAACCCAATAACTTTGCGCGACTCAAATATCAAACCCGGGCTTCACGCACTGCGATCCAATTTGTTCGCCGGTAGTCTATTATGGCATCTTCTTCGGCCAGATATCAGTTGAAGTGGTCAAGCAAGGAAGAAATGAATGTTTACGGGTTGATCGTAGTATAAATAGTGAATTAATTAGGATCGTAGAATTCCCCTGTAATTTAATGATAAGGGTAGTTTAGAGGTATGAGGAACAGGGTGTAAAGTTCACTTATCGTCTATTGAAACGGGAGGATCCTACGTCTGGCGGGCAACTGCCCAACGATGGGTGTCGGATAGTCTTATATATGTCGTTCGCGCGGTGAACTCTAATTGCGCGATGCAGGATTTGTGTAACATCAGGATTTTGTGTGTCTTTGATGCATGGTTCGCATGTGGCGATGTAGATGGCGCCACAGTAGCAAACATGTTATACAAACTACGAACAAACTGTACAAATACCTAATATGCTTTAGTTATTTCTATAATGTTCGTGATAATGGTGAAGGGAAACATCGTGAGAAAACTTGGACTGAAAATTAATAAAAATCGGAAGTCGCTAATCCGCCTTGAGCAAGCGTGGTGTTTAATCCGATCATGTGTGGCCGTTACTGTTATTTTGATCTTATTTCTTTATGGAAGGTAATATTATCTAAAACCTATAAAATAAAAGGACATCTACAGAACCAAAATTAGACGCAACAAAACACCTAAGCGTGTGCGCCGAATAAATCTTAGCGATAACTCTACACTAGGTGGCGCTAGGATCGCGATAGGCGTGTTTAGGTGCGCGCGCGCATCGCACCGCTATCTGATCGGCGTTGGGCGATTGCTCTTTATAGACTGGTTAGCTATGGAAATATAGCGTGGGTGTAAATTATTTATAGATGGATTGAGAATATTTTAATAATTTTGTATGGGGAAAATTGGTGAAGGTTTGATTCAAAAATTGATACCTACAAATAATTATCTAGGTACATTAAAAATATTGGTACGTAAAGAAAGAAAATTACTAGGACTTAGCATTTAGTGGATTGAACAAGATTAACATTCCCGATTTTTAAGTACCTATAAGTAATTTAATTCCAATTAATTGATCAAAGATCTTTGGCGGATAGGAGCTGGTGTTGGGTTAAACTCAAAGTCAAACAATTTATTTCAATTAGGCACATAAAAGGCAATTTTGAACGTCAATTTTACAAAAAATTGAATTTATTCTAGTCGCCCCTTCAAAAAGGTAGTTTTCGTATGGAGAAGAATGGGCAATAAAATGGGAAACTCCAGCGTTACTCTTTTAAAATGTTTTTACAATATTTTGTATACATTAATTATATAATTATAATGTGAAGATGATGCATCTAGAATAAGATAACTATACCGCGATAGGTAAAAAAGAATGAAAAATGAAGCAATGACAGATAAATTAATTATGTGATAGATACATGGTGCTCACATGTTTACAAACATTGTAAAATTATACGAAAGAAAAAACACAACGTTATATTGTTAGAAATGAACACAACTGGCTAATTATCCCGAAGAAGTAATAAATCTATAAAGAGATAGGTATGAGGAACAGGGTGTAAAGTTCACTCATACTCTATAGCAAAGGGAGGATCCTCCGACCGAACGGGTGTTGTCTGGTGGGCAACAGCCCGACAATTGATGTCGGGAAGTTATATATATACTGATCGCGTGGAAAACCAGTGTGATGCATTTGGCCCATGCCCTGTTGTTGTTGTTGTGAAGGAAGTATCTGCTACTTTCCTCACAACAGGACATGGCAGTATGTATATTTTTTTTTTAAATCTATTTTTATATCCATGCCTAACGGCTACATTTTTTTTTAAATATTGTATATTATTTTAAAGTACAAAATAAGCATAGCCAGACATGATCGCCATACAACTCACAAAAATGTATCTCTGCATGTTTTCATATCAGCCACCATTCCAACATTTCCATACTTCCTTCATACCTAAACACTTTAACGAAAGTATTTCCTATTTAAAATGCTAGGTTCGATACGGCATTGTTCTCCTATCTACGGCCAGTGTCAGAACCCATATATTTGTGGAGGACCATAGGATTCCCTAAATACCACTCCTGCGCTGCCTTAGATCAAATCTCTGATAGTTTTGTTGAGACATTCTTGTGTATTACTAAGTTGAATGGAATTAAGTGGGTTTTATCATTTTGGTTAAAGAGGAAAGTGTGAGGAAAATGTTACAATTTCAAATCTTCTTCGTAACGTGTGGTCAGTGATTAAACTGGTGTCCGAGTTTTAAAGCAGCCCATGGGCCTCTGAGTTGGCTTCACATACCGTCGAGAAATATCTCTCAGGCATGCCGGTTTCCTCACGATGTTTTCCTTCACCGTTTTTGAAGTAAGAGATAATTATACAACAATTTCAAATAATCATAAAAGAATGAATGAATGAATGAATTAATTAATTAATTAAATATTTATTTGCAAGAATATAGGTAAGAAAAGTTTATACCTACCTTTTTCTATTAATTACTTGTAATCTGCTAAATGTACACAATTCCCATAATTAAGAGTCCATTCAATAGAACATTTCGATCATTTGGATAGTAGTAAGCATCATTGCATCATTTCGATCAGTAGTAAGCATTTGTCGGGAATAAATGATTTTAGCACATTTTTTTTATTGTAATGCGATTGAGTATAAAAAACCTTCATAGCACTATCAGGGTCAAAAGATCAAATAAAGTAATAAAACGCCTAGCAAAATTATGAACAAAGATTTTATGAGACACCCAGTGGTGCTTTAACGCAAGTTACGTAGACAAAATAAAATACGAAATGTAATAAAAAACTAATTTCATAAATCGATTAAAAAATTATCGCCTATCACAGCAGCAACGCCACAGGGAAGGTTATTATTGGAAACTCCGTTACTTATATTATTTACAAATTAAATATCGATACATATAAAACAAAATAAAATGTATATAATTAATTCACACTTAACGGTTCAAAAATTAAAAGCAGCTTCTTAAAATTAGAATAACATAAAATGCCTTTGGTCAGATTTCAATCGAAACCATGGGTGTAATATAAATTCGTTAATTTACAACGTACAAAAACCGTGAATTTTATTAATTGCTTTAGTATTTTATTGACCTTTGAAGTAATGGGTGACATTACTAACACTTTTGGCTCTAATCTACTTAATATGCGACCAACCTACATAAATTCGTCCATTTTTATAATCCTTAATAACTTTATTGGCAGTCCGTAATTTGTCTAGTTGTATAAAGCGATTTGTTTATAGATGAACAAACCCCCCGTAGATAATATTATGACATTTAGTAAAATTATGCTAAAATTATGCATACTGAATATTACGATTGTCCGATTTTTGTATTTTATGCATCGATTGAACTTTGAGTGGTATCGATTATAATGTGCAATAAAATGTTGTCCTCAAATCGGGTAAAATGACTCAATGTATGTTTTACTTTTTATACGTGCCGGTTTAGATAAAAGAGAATAAAATAATAGTTTTGTTTTACTTTTGTAGAACAACTGGCTATTAAAAAGCAATAAAATATGATATTTTCCAATACTATACAAAAAAATAAAAATGATAATAATCTTAGGTGTCGCGAAATTCGTTTCATATTTACTTAGTTGTTTGGCAAAACGAAATCTTGACCAATAAACATAATTAAGATCCATATTTCCTTTTAAATAATTCTTTAATATCTTTGATTCACATTATTATAATAATATTAAGCAGCACAATCGTTTTATTTCGCTGCTACAGATTTTCAAACATGGTAACTGGCTTTCTAAAGTAACACAATCTTAGTGTATTTTCTAATTAATTAATTAAATTCTAATTTAATTACTTCTGATTTTATTCAGATCATTCATAGGTCATAAGTTCATATCAGACGGATGACAATTTTTTTTTAATATTTGGGAAAACATTTAACAAGTATTATTTCTAAGTATTTTCACTGTTTAATCATAACATTCAGGGTTTGTACCAGTGATATTTATAAGTTTGTGTTATGAAAAAAAATACCTAAAACATAACATAATCTTCGTAAGTATTGAGAACAAAAACAAAATTAAAATAACAATAAACTGCCGAAACCATTATTATTCCTTAACGTCAAACTCACTCATTAAATAATGATTAAAGGGACTCTCGAAAATAATAATCAGCGAAGTAACACGAAAATTTAACATCGTGTCAATACGAGAGCCAAAGTTGTGTGTTAAACATTTTATAAGACATTAACTGCACAGTGTGACATACAGTAATTATTGTGGACAAAATGTAAATAATATTATTGTGTAATCGCCGCCGCTGTGGGCGTGAAAATGTCGTTGGGATTTTTTTTTTTGTTTGTCTTGTGTTTGGTGATTCACAATAATGTTAAAGGATTTATTTGAAAATAAAAATCCTTGCCTCAATTAAATTAATACTATCAGTTTACTTTCTAATTGTTTGAGATTGTCTGAGACCTGTAAACAAATTCATGAAAAAGAGCAGTCCAGAGAAAGGTATTTTGCTGCTTCATCAAAAATTATAATCTCAAACGAAAGTTGCCAAACAATAGATACATTTATATCAACTGTTACTTAAATAACAAACATTAACACTTCTTTAACCGATACATTTCATGTAACGTTTTTATTTTAAAAAAGTGACCGGCTATGAAACCGTAAACTTCATGATTATTAAAATCATACTATGTTGCACAAGTTGCATCAGTTAATTTGATTTCAGTGAATCGATACATTTTAACGAAAACAATCTTAGTTACCTTACTAAAACCTAAAGTGCAACTGTCATGTAAAACTGTAGCCAGAGCCGAATCCCTAGTCCCTAGTCTATCGTACCTTATAGATGTAAAATCTGACTGCTAACCCTGAATGTGATGTGTTTGCGGGTGACTGGACTAAAATTATGCGTATTATGTCTGGAGTTCTTTGAGTAAAAGTACGCTAGGGAGTCCACTATTTATTTTTAGGTTCTCAACATAATTATTGTCAACTTAGGAATTAATAATACTATGTTAATTATTGTAATTGGTGTTGTTCCGTTTTATTTAACTATAAATAAATAAATAAAAATGGTTATTACTCTACCGTTTTCCAGATAATTCAAATAAAAGCTGACTTTTCCTTTTAGAAAACTCTCACCTACATTATCATCATCATCTATGTGGTTAAGGGGACCCGCGGGTCCAGTAGCGAGTGGGTCTAGCTGACCGAAGACTCCTAGCCTTTTCCCAACTATGTTCGGTTCAACTTCCTGTTTAACCAGATGCAGCTAAATACTATTAGTTAACATGGTTTTGGTATTTTTGGATTTCTACTCGTATCTACTTTCCTATCGCAGACGCTGGAAGAGATTTCTTTAGAAATATTCGTCACCTTTCTACGTATTTTACTGTTCCTTTCTTCTTGTATTTTAATATATGTGTGTGCAGAAATGGTTAAAATAAATAAATATAGCGACTGCCTATACAGTATGTCTACTAACGATGTGAACAATGTTCGTGACTGCCCAGTGGTTACGGCCTCGCCTCTCATGTACGAGGTTGTGGGCTCAAATCCGGGCAAGTACCAATGTGACTTTTTCAATTCATATGTACTTTCTGAGTTTATCTTGGACATTACTGACATCGGTGAAGGAAAATACCGTGGGGAAACGTAGATTTATATAGTTACTATACTCGTAAGTCTGAACTCGCCAACCCGCCTTGAGCAAGCGTGGTGATCAATGCTCGTGCCTTCTCAGTATGAGAAGACGCCTTTGCTCTGCAGTGGGACAATAACAGGCTGTTATTATTACTAACGAAGGGCGTTCCTGTTAACTCGCAATAGTATAGCGTCCATACATGCAAAAAAAAAATAGTTTTTTTTATTATTTATAATAAAATATTCACCAAAAATATTGAATTGATACGTAAAAGATACACTCTGTACGCGCGCACTTGTCTTTCAACGTGGAAAGACAAGTGCGACAAGTGCTTTTTTAGGGTTCCGTAGCCAAATGGAAAAAAACGGAACCCTTATGGATTCCTCATGTCTGTCTGTCCGTCCGTATGTCACAGCCAATTTTTTCCGAAACTATAAGAACTATACTGTAGTAACTTGGTAAGTAGATGTATTCTGTGAACCGCATTAAGATTTTCTCACATAAATAGAAAAAAAAAATTTGGAGGTTCCTCATACTTAAAACTGAAACTCAAAAACGAAATATTGTACGGTGGTACGGAACCCTTCGTGTGCGAGTCCAACTCGCACTTGGCCGGTTTTTTTAAAGGTAATAATAATAATTTCTTTCATTTCATGAACGATGTAACCAATATTTTATAAAAATATTCTGATTTAAAAGAGTGTCCGTGGAGTTTCTTCCCCGTTCTTCTCCATAGGAACCTACTACGCGTTGGAATGGGCAACTAGCTTGACCGACCCCTTGACAATTCAAAAGTACCTGTAATTGGTTTATTTGAAATAAATGCTTTGAGTTTGAGTTCTAAAGCATGTACGATATGGACACTATACTAATGCGGGTTAATGGGAACACCCCTCATTAGTTACTATGTTAACTAGACTACTCTCATCTACATCTTCTTGAATTACTTCCAGTACCTTGCAACTGAAAGTCAGCAGGTTCAGCATTCGTTAAGCCTACTCCAGATTCTTCTGATAAAAAAATAAATAAGAACCAACCAATCAGCCTCTCAACCCGCTAAGATTCGGCAGTACAATCAATGAAAAAAGTGTTCACTGCTCTCATTTCGCGACGTCTATTCCACTGACGTGCAAATAAATCACCACCTTCTTTGGCTATAATGACGCGATTATTTTGAGACACGCCGTGGTGCAATCTCAATTAGTGCGATGTGTTTCCTCGTTAAAATCGGCAACCGACTGGTAGTACAGGTGAATACAGTTGTTCGCCAGTTTGTAGTTGATTTGTGTGTGAATTTTTTTGCTCGGAATGTCTTAAGGGTGTTTTCTGTTGCCGTTTTGCGAATTTTTGTGTGATTATGGTCGGATAACGCTTGTAAATTGGGGATTGAATATGTGTGTTTCATTTGTGTTTGTACGGTTTTCGAATTGAATGATTTAGAATCATTATATTTTTCGTTCACGTACCTCATTTTATATCGGAATCTATGAGTGAGGTAAAATATAGCATTATACGAGTATATAACTTATCGTAACGTACTCAAACTGGAACATGAAACACTATGGTATCATCATTGTGTAGAGCGTTCTGATTTTCAGAAAGTCTAACAATAACAGGACAACTTTTACTGTAAACAATTGACGCTCCTGATAGTTACTCCATTTACTTCATTTGAACGTAACAAAAATGTTGCCACGTGACGTGTCAACATTTTGATTTCGTTCATACCTACCTACATTTGACATCCGAGTCAGTCTGTCACAGCCCATCAAAATTAATCACCTCGGTCGTCACCAGTACATTTCAATAACACAAAACTGTCATTATCCAACTAACGAGGTACATTTCTTTCATGCCGCGTAAACAGCCGACTATATCGGGAAACGGCGACAGTTGTGAAAAAATTGATTTGTTACTTTGACCGACATGACTTCAATTAAATTGAGTGACAAAAATCATGTCGAAATTATTTTTGTGCACCTCCAAAAGTGTCATTTCTCCTTATTGCAAAGCCTATAAGGTTGATAATTATTTTAGTAAGGTGTAAAAGGTTGGTGTGACAATAAGAACGGCAAGACTTAATAAGATCAATTAAATCAGTTAAGGTTTTATTCTGGTGGACAATTTTGAGTGGTTGTACTGTTATGTTTACAAATTAACTTACCCTTTATTGTTTCGGGATACTGGATTATGGTTTAAAGAGCTCATTATTATAATGTGTGCTTTTAATTATGTTCGCAAGTGTTCATTGGAATTGTTTTATGTAGGCCTTGATGATTTGTCCAATTATTATTATTAACTCAATTGATTTCATTATACCTACTACAATAACGTTTCTGCATAAGATTTCTTGTGACCAGCAGTTGTTCAAAAGTCAGATGTTTTCAATATTATGAGTAAGAGAACATTTGTTCAATTACAAAAGTGGTATCAGGAGATCTGATTAAAATTAAGACTCTGGTTTGCTTTCAACTTCCTATGTATACTTACGACTGTGTTACTTTTTTAACGCACAGACATACTACAGCTCTGCTTACCATACCGACATATCCTTAATGAAATACAAATTAAACAATGATTCTTCAAACAACAAGTGTAATCATAGGAGCATTTTCTAAGAAGATGTGAACTCATTTGACTAATCACAAAAGAAACAGTAGTTCACAGTAGCCACACTAAAACACATCTGAATATTCACACTTACCCTAAACAATCAACATAAAATAGGCCATATTTACAGAGGGATTAAGTTCAAGTTTGAATGATCTCAAAACGAAATCAGCCCAGTGAGTCCACTCATGAATAATTATGGAAAAAAATTCATGGGAAATAAAATTTTCAAGAAATGCTTGGAGTTGTAGTTCATGAATATTTAGTGTGACGTTGGCTTGTAAACATTGTTTGTCTGTTTGTTTTGTTGTGTTTTGTGAAATTTTGAATATTTTAGATTTTTTATTTCCTTGGTGCAGGTGTGTTTTTTTTGGAAATGTATCACGATAATGTTGGACAGTTTGTTAAATGGATTCTTTTGTGTACAATATTGGGCTAAATGTTTATTTTATTTCATAATAAAATATTTTTGTACATGTTACGATAAGCATCTATGTATGTTTTTTAGAAAATGTTGTGTTATATCAGTTGATGTGTTGAATTCTTTTTAGAAAGGTTCTTAGTTTTCACACTTTTCATGATGTTCCAGAATTATTTATGAATTTATTAGATACTAGGTAGGTGATGCATAAATTTACGAAATTATGTATTTTTATTGTGACTGCACTTAATGCTTTTCTTCAATTTTCTTAATTTAATAGGATAATACAAATGAAACTTCAGAACACATAAAGGCACTCGCTTTTTATTATTTTTTTCTCTCAAATATATTAAAATTTACTTAAAAACGTAAAAAAATGTAAACACAGATTAAACAAAATATCGTATCACACTGATAACAACAATTATGTCTCAAAATTGATAACTTAGTCAGTACTGCAGGCTTACTCAGTAATAAATGAACTTGGCTACTATGTTAATATGGAAATAAATATAAAAATTCAAGAGTCCGTTTTTTTGTGTGGTCAATACTAACAATTTATTTTAAATTCTACTTATGAATAAAAAAAAACAATTGGTCTATTTATATTGAATTGAAGAAGAAAAATATTCTAAAGTAAGCCTGCTGCTTGTACTTCATTGAACAACGTTTACTATTAACTATTTTGGCCAAAGAAATTAAAATATCTTTTTTTTTCTATTTACTTATTTATTTACAAAATTGTGACATTTTCAGGACTAAGATAATTATAATTATGCTCATTTAGCAAAATATATATTTTCATGGCACCATTTTTTTTTATTATAAAGTATTCCAACTTCAATAAAAAGGTATATATTTCACACTTTCAACACAATACAAAAATATAAAACTTGATTGATCTAATCTCTCTCTGATCTGATTCTTGATTGATTAAACTTGATCATAGAGAATATACCTACCACAAAACGCTTTAAAAGAGAAAATACTGGCACCAGAAAATAAAAATAAATACTATTAAATAAGTACTTGAATGAAATGAGCATTGGAATGTGTCATTGTCTTAAAAATTCAACAAAATAAAAAAATAACAAAATAATAACACAAGCAAATCAAAATTACGCTAAAATTTAAAACTAAAACCTTATAAAATACTTACGAAAATTAAAAAAATGACTCAATACAAACTGGCCTAAAAGCTAAGGAAATAAATACTTAATTATTAAGTACATAAAACAAAAACTAAATTTTTACAAGACTCTTAAGTTTGTACATTACAATTTTGAGCTTCGTTTGAACTGGCCTTTAATCCCATAAGAAATTAACTAAAAATGGTAAAACATACACTGGCACATTCTATAGTTCGATGTGTTTAGACATAGCCCTTTGCATATAAAACACTTTTTTCACAATTATGCATAACAATGGTCCTAAGTTTCTTTAAATACACAATACATTTGTAGGGTTAGTTTCGAAAAATACAGTAATTATTTATTTTAACAATTTTTTTGCATGCAGCTGCCATTACCCATTGCTGTAAAATTTGTTGAAATGTTTTTTTTTTCTGGTTCGTCTTTGATCATAAGTAGCTTAATCTGAACTATGTCTACAACACGATTAAGAAATGACATTAATTAAATCCTACCTACAAATAGATACAACAACAATGTCATTTCTCATATTTCTTCTACTGTACTTTGCTTTACTACTTACAGCTATAAGTCCATGACTTCAATTAAAAACTAAATAAACACTAATTATGGTAAATAAGATCAGGTAATCAAGAAGAAAGGAATGTAATCAGCTAAATACTGTATGGCTTGAAAGAGTATTAACAAGAATACTAAAATATTATTTACACATAAATAGAAAACCGTGGCTGTACGAAATTGTACAAAAAATACTAAAAATTCACCCAGTCATAGGCACCTCTTCCGTCCTTTTCGGGACAAGTGAGAGATCTAAAGGATTCTTCATAATTTCTTTACTGTTTTCTTCGCTTAGATCAATTGATAATTCTGGTTCTGAATCACTGACTTCGTCGTTTTTAGGACTTCTAAATATCATGGCTGTAGACTTTATGGATAGGTCTATAGGTTGGTCCTGGTCTATGGCTACTCCTGCAACTGCTGGTGAATGATGGAGCAAGTCTCCACCGTTTCGGTTCTGCCAAGTAGCGAGCCCTGGCGGCGCTGCTCTCATAGATTGTAGTTGAGTGGGTAAGTATGGAGCACTTCTTGGCGAGAAGCTTGGAGGCGCAGATACTGTTCCGAAAGGCGATGGAGGCATTGTAGGCTTCCGTCTTCTGTCTTTGCTTTGATTTCTAATCGCTTGTAACCGAACATCTTTATCACTGCAGGGAGATGACGCTGGTCTGAAGATACTGAGGCCACTTGTACTTCTAGAACTATTATCGTCCTCAGGATCTGCTGATGAGGCTCCTGAATCTGACGGGGACACGCTTTGCCGCGTCACGTCTTCCGTAAAAGGATTTTTTTCTGAATTCTTGTAATATTCTGCTAATGCTGCCGCTGGGAGTAGGTTCGTCGGTAGATAGGACGGATTCATAGACGAGTTAAAAGTAGGCGGTGATTTATTGGTTTGCATGTGCTGTATATGTTGTTGCTGCTGCTCTTGGAGTAAGCAGTGGATCTTGAACCAGTTGGATCGTCTCCCGTACCGTGAGCCCGATTTCGACATGCCGACAAGGAGACATTTCCGTAGCCTGCAGGCTTTGCAAGCCGTTCTGTTCTTCTTGTTGATCACACACTCCCCGTTGTTCTTGCACTCCGATATCGAGGACAGGTTGTTGTACGTCCGCCCGAAGAACGACTGCAACAAAAGAAAGTATAATTTTAATTAACCAAGCTCGTTAAGATCATATTGATAGTGATATAAGAGAATATGATATACATGCAAAAAATGGAAATTAAAAAAAGGGCATTCGATTTTCTCGAGAAAACGACAACGCCAATTTTGGCTTACACGGCCGCATTAATTTAGTTTAAAATATCGACAGACTTCCGTCGGCATCGCATAAGAAACAACAATTTATAAGCGATACAGTTAAAACGAATCATCCGTGGGCCCATTCAATTCGGTTCGTCCCAGCACGAAATTAAAAATTACATTTTTCAAAAAGTCATCATAAAGAGCAGTGCGAGGCGTATTAAAATCTGGGTCAACACGAATAAGGTTGTATCTCACACTTAATATTACAGAAGTGAGCATCGCTACGGGTATGTTGCGTCTCGCGACATAAGTAATGGGGGTCTTTTGCGAATTTTTTGTAAATAAATTTGGAAGTTACCCCGCTGCGAGCGGTCTCAGGTCTCTTCTTACTCAATTAAACTCATACAAAAGCGTAAAATATGTGATTGTGCTACAGTTTCACTCTGCGCCGCCGCGTGGTCGGTGCACTTTCAGCAGTAAATAACGATGTGCCTCATTATTTTGGATTATAACAATATTTTGGAATGCAATATGCGATTATTGGTACGCATATTGTTTGCATTATACTCGCTTGTGAGAATTTGAATTTTAATATAAAAATTTAACTTTCTAATTAGGCTCAGCGAAAAATTATGGGTTTTAATTAAAACCAGGGGAAAATAATATTTGCTCTGTAAGAGAATTTTTATCAGAACTGACCTGAGTCATAACAAAGCATTATAAATGATGTGTCTCTGATAAAATAGGAGGCAAGGTCGCAACAAATTACAATAATCAAGATGTCATAGAAACTGTAACGAGACATTTTCGACACCCAGAGATAAACATTTATGGCTAGCGAAACCGGTATTCTTGAGATTATTTGTACAAAAAATTTGAGTACACACGTATTCCACCTATGCTAAAATAACGTAACAAGCAGTAGCATTGTTAGTCACGGTCGTGCACCGTGCCCTTTTTGACTTGGTCGGGAGTGTAGCGGGTAAATTGAGGTAATTTCGCGAACGCATGTATGTGAGTCACTAGATTAGAAATTTCAGATAAGTCCGTCTTCCTTATGGGCGAGCCGCGTTACAGATAGTACTCTCTAATTGAGGCTCGTTGCGTACTACGTGATGTGATTCTCTTTAGTTATTATGCGAAATAATCTTGTAATAATGGGCATTGTCCATTTTTCACAAAATAATTGGGTTTATGTTGAAACCAAGTTAGTATCCTTTTTTGTAAAGTTTTTGTTTATGGTTAAGGAAGTTTTAGTTCGTAAATGTTTTTGAAAGTTACAAACTAATAAAATAGAATAATTAAATAATGTTAGTGAAGTATTCTATTAGAGATCATAATTATGTGTATGTAATGTTTCCTTGAAGTTGGAATATTATTAAGGTGAAAAAATGCCGTAACTTTGGCAAGCATAACCATAAGATCGCAATACTATATTAAGCAGTTACATACGAATAAGGTATATCAACAGATCAAAATGGCGCTAGAAAACATAGCAGAGCCCACACACTGATTATAAATTCCAAAAGACCGTAAGTTAAAAAAAGTAAGTGGCGCCATCTGTCACATTAGTCATGAGCTACTAGAGCGATTTACATAAAATTGTAAGGCAATGTCATCGATTCGTAATCGATTTGTACTACTTGAAAGTCTGAGGAAATATGAGTGTTAAGATTTATTTGTTATTTTTTACACCATTATTTGCAAGGGTGAGAAAGTACGAGTAATTAAATGTTAGAAATTTAGGTTTATTTAGGTTTAGGTAGAAATGTTTATCTTGGTTTTTATAATAAAAAGGGCTATGTACCATAAAAAGTATACAAAAATTTGATTGAGCTGACAATGATCAAGACGCATAGAAGACCAGAAATTATGATTATAATATTTCTAAAGCTTCTCAATAGAAACCTGAACCAAACAAAATCAATCCTACGATTGATGGACTCCCGTATTTTTGCGCCAAATCCAGACTTGCTTATTACGCTTCTAAAACCAATCGTACAGTCTCCTACAGTTACACAAAATCACAATGTAAAGACGTTGCATTAAGCTATGCACCCACGAGTCAACTTGGATAATTCCAAGAATGCGACATCAAACAACAATAAGATTGACATTAAAGTCGCTCGCGCATAATTTACGGCCGGCCACACACTCGTCAAAATGCACAGATTAACCATCCAGTATGCAAATAGGTTGTAAAATCACCAAATTGAGTAATCTTAGTGATTTATGTGCGATTACCAGCAGTTTAAAATTTGTATTGGGCAGTGTTTAATGAATGTGCTCGGTTTTGTTATCTGCTTGTGTTAATGGAACGGTGTTCAAGTGATTTTGATCCTTAAGAATCGTTTTATAAATTTAATAACCGTACTCAATTCAGTTATTATTTAATTAATGGGAACGCCCAATTTTACGGTTCTGTCAACATTATATAAAATACAAATTACCCAATCCTTATCAAAGACCATCTTTATCAGCAAAAATGTTTTGTTTCTTTGTAATTACGTAGAATAATTTAGGTACTTATTTATTCATATTGGAAATAATGATTACTCCCCCTTTTCTTTAAGTACCGAGAGTCCTTACTTTATATTTTTTATTTATTTCCTTTTTTAAATTTCTTTTTTACTTGTAGTAGGTATAACATGTTGTGTTGTGTGTCTTTTCGCTTGTGCTAAATAAATGTATTTTCATTAATTCTTTTTTCTATAGATTGGCTCAAAACACCTCGTTACTGTTATTATAAAAAAGAACCATATGGACACCATAAAACGTATCGGATGCTTACCGATAAACACTTGTGCATGCCTAATTATAAATGTTCCTCAATAGACAAGCCTGAATACATTAAATGGGCTTAAAACAGACACCAGAATTGCCACTTGATACGATACATGAATAAACTTCTCTTGCACATTCTGTTTTGAGTATGTTTTGCTGCTAACACATCTCACTTGCTGGATAGTGAACTTGGTATTTATGTGCCCAGATGAAAATGCCCTGGTTCACCAATGTCAATATCAGAAAATATTTAATTCCGGAAGAAACTAGGCGATATCAACGAGTTACCCCACATCGACCAGAGAATTGATAAGGTTTTCCGTGTATAACTGGTGGATTTATGAATGCAGTATACGTAATATTAGTGTAGAAAGTGTATGAAGACACTCGCGTTTGCGGGGTGGGCCTTCTGAATTCATTGGCATGTAAAATTTAATAAGATCCTAGTTAGCCCCTTATTTACGATAGTGTATTTGAACCATATCTGGTTTAATCGATGAGGTGTATGGCTTAATGACTCTAACAAATTGTTCGTTCAACGAGTACAATATTGTTTATAGAACGAATGTTTTCACGTTAATGAGATGAGATGAAAATCTTAATGTATTTTTACGATAACATGCCTTTGCAGGACTGGGAAGTAGTACTAATTGCGAAGAGAAAAAAGGTTATCAGCACAGTGACATTGTTGTAATTAGAAAACAGACCACCACCTCCAAATAAGAAATTAAGCAAAGTGGCATCAGAACACACACAGGCTCACGCACACTCAGCACTCAGGCACACGTGAAACAGGCTGTTTCATGATTTTTGCAATTAGTAGATCTCTTGGTCCTTGATTGGTATTGGTGTTGGTATTGGTGCTCAAATCGGTGTTGGTATTGATGTTGGTGTTGGTATTGGTGTCGGTATTGGTCTGTTGGTGGTATTGGGCATTGAAGGTACAATCAACAACAATCATAGGGTTCAATCATGTCAGTTTATCACAGTCTAGAGCTAGGCTAGAGTGTGGCTAGAGCTGTGCTGTCTGCCGCATAGCCCGTAAGAGTTGAAAACAACGGGCAGTTACGGAGCAGTAAAATAAAAGTACCCATGAACGGTATACGACACAAACCCTAATATATCACCATGCAAATCTTAGAATGACAAATGTACGAAGAATTTTGATTCTTGCGTGGGTGGGTTCTCAGGTTCCCACGGCCTATGAATATATACAACCACTTTCATACAACGACAATGTTTCGTTGAGTCGCAGCCATTTTATTAAGATTACATTAGATTTATAGATGGAAGAATTATAATATTTTTTAAGATTTATTCTGGTATCTACCGCCGTTGCGGAGTGCCGTTAATCATTGAAATTGGTGTTTGATATTTGGAGTTTTTTTTTATGCTCACCTATTTGTTGGTAGGTAGACAGGTGTTTTGTTTTAGATTTTACGAGAAGCCGTAGTAAAAGATGACATGATTATAATATAAGCCTGAACAGCCAAAGCTCTTACTCCGATAAACAACTTCAAAACTTTCTAAAATATTTCGTTTATAGCTTCAACAGTGTGAACAAATCAATTTGGGACATTTTCTGCCGAAAGACGTCCACTGACACAGGCCGCCCCCAAGCGTCGCCACATCGACCGGTCCTGTGCTTCTAGTATCCAGCGGATTCCTGCAGCGTTCTTAATCATAGTAATATTTATAGGAAAATAAATGTAACCATTTGGTATCATTGTTTTTCAGCCAAATACGTCATATTAGTAACGAAAGAAGAGATTCGCAGGATTAAAAGCGCTTTCCAATTGTAAACTTCTGCACATCTTGTAAACACAAGACATATTCCAAATATCCATAACATATACCACAATATTGCGTTCAACGAACATATTTTGTACACTTAACCCTACAAAGCGTATGCGGTCTCAGTGGGTATTGTGTTACAAAATGACAAGTTTTGACCCAAAAATTGTGTAACCATGTGGTTTTAAATGTGATTCATGTACTTTGCCCTAGCGGTTCTGGGTAAATGTTATAATGTTAACATATTTGTTACTGACAAATCGGGGTTTTTGGTAGATGTTATTGCAATTGTGATTTGGGTGCGGCGGAAAAATAGTGCCATCTTGATTTTAAGGATGCGGTATTACGTGTTTAACGTGATATTTCCCTGTAATAAAATTTAAAAAGAGTAACACATAAAATCACGCCAGTTTTCCCTGGAGATTAGGCAGAAGTATGTAGTACAGCCACCAGCCAGTAATGAAAAAAGAAATAAGCAAATATATTTACGAGGAATTAAATACTCGAAGAAAAATAGAGGCACAACTGGCTTATTCTTATCAAACCTAATTATAGTAAAGATTGATACACGCATAAACAAGAACGCAAGGACCAAAACATACACTACAAATAAAATAAAAAATCAAGGTGGTCAGTGAAACTAAAAATGTACAACGATCTGTGAACCAATCGTAAACACTAGGCTAGATTATATCGATATCTAGACCATTCTAGACCATTGTTCACCAGCACAAACCAGCCCATTGTCTCCAAAATCAGTTACAATCCAAATACGGACTCACCTTATTTTTTATCAGACATTATTAATGACAAGAAACATCTGGCTTTAAATTTCAACACACAGTTTGACCTAGAAATCGTTCTTATCAATTTGCGGTTGGAGACCGAAAACTGTTTTTTTTTTCGGCTGAAAATGAAAACTTAATTCGGCCAGATTTGCATTTCGAAAACGTCAATTTTTTTTTTATTGTTTGTGGATAGGTTTTTCTTTGGTAAAAGTAAAATAAATACAGGTTTAATCTTATATTCATTGAATTAAACCGTTTCAACATACATCGCACGAAAATTAACTTATCACAAAGGCAGAATATTAACAAACGATCTGATTTTCAGCATTTCCTCAGTTATTTTGCTTTTAGTTGTTGTAACGATGGATTTTACTTATTGAATCGATTGTTTCGGCCACTGCCGAAAACCGAAAACGAAATTCGGTCAGACTCTATATACGGTACAAAAATGGAGTTGGTCATAAATCTCGGGTGCATATTTTGAGTGGTGGTATCTCGGGCGTTTGAATGGTCTCAAACAATAGTTCACGATCGATAATGGCTGATCGGTGGCAAGTGCCATGGTCACTTGTGTTCTCACGGCATAATGGCGAGCGGTGAGACCGAGGGCCGCGGTGACGGGTTGAGCGGGTCGAGGGTTTATTTGTTTTCGTTTAGGGTTTTTACGTAAATTTTATTTTTAAAGTATAACATTTTAAGTAGGTATTTTTATTCATCATTTGAAAATGAAAAAGTTTTACAGGATCGATAATAAGTATTCCCCAAAATAATGTTAACAATTTCAGTTTAACCACAGGTAATATATTTCCATATCTACAAAAAAAAAACTAAATAATGTTGACTTTGTAAAAGTCCAGTTGGATTTGACTTATATCCATCGAATAAGTTCATATCTAACCACCGTAAGGACTATTCTTGCTTGTAGCGCTCGGCGGCTATAGAACCGGTCCGGTAACAGATGTGGTCATCATGGTCACGGGATTTTGTTTTTTTTAACTGGTTAGATATGAACTTCTTTGATGGTACATACTAGAAAAAGTTCAAGTGGAAGGAATAAAATCTTTTCTTCGGAACTTCGGAAAGATAACGATATCCTACCTACCTAAAAATGTAAGCTACATAAAAATATATTCCAAATCCGCTGAAACTAAACTCGCCCCCGCTACCGCTTTTTACTAACACCAAACCTTATAAAACGAGCGATCCAAGCCGCGGGCGGTGCGTGCATTTGGTAGCGACGGCTCATCACTGATCGCCGCGACCTATATACAGCACAAATTACATGGATTATGTAATTATTGTCTCTACTTTGTATTGAAATTGGGACGAGGTTTTGGTTATTAGAATTGGCGTTCTTTTTTGTTTAGTGTTATAAAACAGTGGGCTTCAGCGAGCTGCTATTTTGGATCCGTGAAATAATAGTGCAAAAATGCACAATTATATCTTTTTGCTTCTAACCGGATGCAGCTGAATACCGTATTTTACGTGGAGTGACTGCCTATCTGACCTCCACAATCCAGTAACTGGGTAATACGATACCCCTTGGTAAAACTGTCTGACTTTCGGACTTCTGACGACCCGTAACGACTGTCAAAGATCCACGAATGACAGCCGGGACCAACGGATTAACGTGCTTTCCGAGGCACGGAGGATTCTCGGTATTTTAAGATGGTCACCCATCCACAGACCAACCCCGGTAAGCGTAACTTAACCTAATGGATCAAACCGTGCGGCTGTTATAACTTAGCCATGAGCAACATGACGTAAATCCATAATTGTAAATTAATTTTGGTCTCTCATGAATGGCAGGGGCGACATAATGTGTTATTGTTTACTTAGATATTAGATGCTGAGAATTATAACAAAAAGTAATACTGATCTTTAACTTGAACACATTAAACATAGCAAGAATACTGTCATCTTTTTGCTATTCTTCAAAGAAAAAAAAAAGAAAATCCGTTTATTTGCGGTAGACATGACGCAAATAATGAACACAAAATAAAAAATAAACTATTTGGGGGTTTCTTGATGATGCTAAAGTCTCCGTCACGAGAAGCTATAAATTGTGTAAACAAAAAACTTATAACTAGTTACGTAGCGAAACAAATAATCCCAAATTAACATACGTTTTGTGGTACTGGAACTCAGATGCTTTCAGTTCCACAAAACATTAGACGATAGCGCAAATTGCTCGTTAGTTTCGTATTACGCGTATTTTACTTTGAGTTGATTGAATTTGGGATTATTTGTTGTTGATTGAATTGTCGCTACGTTACTTAGTAGAAGTTCTTTATTTAAAAAAAATTACAGCTTCTCGTGACGGGGACTTTATAATGCTAGCTTCTGTATCTTTTCTAATAATTGCTATAAAATAATTCATCAAAATCACCCCAAATAATATAAACTAACTCAACATATTAAACAGTTATTTATAATATAAACCCCAGGGCGATACCCAGCGACCTCAGAGTGTCGGGTTGCGCAACCAAGGAGCGTCCTGACGTATAGCCCGCGATTTCTGCCCGCGATTACCAGCAAAACTTATTACACACTTACATAACTTAAAGATACGCATAAAGATATGGAATTTATATATTTTTAAGTTATATTCTGTAACTTGAGTCTGTTATAATGTGTGATAATTTATAATTGGAAACGTCTATGGGCTTGTTCTAAGTCCGCCTGGCTAGCTACCACCATCTTATCTAAGTCTGTCTGTTCCACCTTCGGCCTGATCAGCACTTACCATGAGGTGAGATTTAGGCCAAGAGCTTCACCGTGGTGGTTATAAAAAAAAAAAAAATTGCTTCTTTGAAGCAGCCCCTTCACAAAGAGTCTACTACTACGTACATAAAGTAATTCTACGTCCCTAACCTGCTCAAACATCTGGCTACCAAGTACATCACCAGCCATTCCCACATCAGCATATAAATTATAAAGACATAGTCGCCCCATAAAAATAATAATAAACTTGCATTATTCTAATTTAATGTCAGCTTTCCCCATCACACAAATTGATTCGCTTATCACAAGTTCGAACATAATTCAATCACTTAAAATAGTGATCGGAAATAAATATTCACACATTTTGAATAATATATTGATCTATAAAAAATCTGAAAGGGATTTTAGTTGCCCACGCGCAACGAAATGTGTATCAGAGACTTTGGAAAGAGTTTTTCTGTGACCTGCACCTACGCAGACGACCTGCGTCTATGCAAATTAGGTGATGTAAGATATGGTTGGCACGTAAGTAATGTTTAGGCTTTCGATGATAAAGAAATGATAATAAGATGTGCATCATTTGTGTTGGTATCGTATTTTTATTAGTGGATGGGCTACTGAGTTCGATATTATAATGATGAATGGGCAATTTTATATAACATAGCTTCCGCCAGCGGGTTTGCCCGTGTGATATCATTATAAATTATAACCTATGTTACTCAGTCAGTGATAATATAGAATTCCGCTGGTGAGAGAATTTTTTAAATCGGTCCAGTAGTTTTTGTGTTTATCTATACTTATTAACTAACATTATAGGTACGTAGAGAGACGCAATTTTTTTTGTTTGTTTTTTTGTTAGTTTTTATATAGGGGGTTATCTCGTGAACTACCAGTCGGATATGAAAAAATATTTTTGCATTAGATAGCCCAATTCTTGAGGAAGGTTTTGGCGTGGACGAAGTCGCGGGCAGAAGCTAGTTCATTATAAACAAAAATGCTAATATTTTCTGTTTATAATATGTATTAGTAATCAATATTTTAAGGAATTGTTTTTCTTACAGATTTTGCTGAGGCATTTTTATTTGTTCTAGATAACGGTGATCTGAGCATTTGACGTAAAGATTGGGGTGGATGGTCTTTGGTATTATTAGATTTTCTAATGTAGGATAGATGTAACTTTAGCTGTAATATTCATGTCGTCATCAAATGACTTGAGTGAGTCTGATAAGCATTAAAGTTCTGTTTATTTATTTGTTTGTTATTTTAAAATTGATGGCCGATTGATACGCAGTGCTGATAGTCAGTAATTAAGTGAAATGTCACATGCATAGATTTGAGATTACATAAATTAATTTAATTTAATATGTATGGAGACACTAATTTATTATGTTGATTTCATTTTGGTATCGTAAAGGGATTCTTATTTTAGAAACTCAAATAAAATAAATTGCTGTGTTTTTTTTCATTTGCTATTTTTGGATAACTTAAACAATAAAGGCGTCTACAGACAGGCGCGACGGGAATCCATTAAGTTTTCATAGAAATCATTCTACTGAGTCGCATCGCAAGTCTGTAGGAGCCTTTTTTTTTTTTTGTATGGGAAATCATCAAATGACTTCTCCCGCTCTGGGCAGAGCGAGAGGGTGTGTCAGACTTTTACTGACTAAAACCCACCCGTGTTCCTTCCGTTGCCTGTGTGCCGGGGCCGCGATATCCCTTTCGGACAAACCCGCAACCCCAGCAGGAAGTCTGTAGGAGCCTGCGGGAGTCTTAAGCTCCGTTTAAATCACAAATCAAGTTTATTAGCGTTAAACATATTTTAGATATTGTCCGTTCTCTGTCTTTTCCAAACGATTGACAGAAAGAGAACGATGTTTTATATACGTTTAACGATTACCGAATGATTATGGAAAGATAAAATTAAAGTAAACTTTCGAACAGATGTTGAGACTAATAAAAATATGCCCGTTACAACAAAAACATGCAATTTCATAACAGTGGCATAAACCCAGCTAATACGAAATATAAATAGAGTTGACCATAGTGAAGATTGTCTTGGTGGTTTAGTGATCGCAAGCGCTGGACCTGGGTTCGATTCCCAGGTCGGGCTAAGTCCTATCTCCCGGGCCCCCCGACTCATGATAGTAGAAAGAACAGTGAAGAAGAGTAAAATATCCCTCTATTCTCCCAAAACGGATTCTATGAGGATCTCACCACGAAAAAATAAAGCCTAAGTAATATTGCATTGCACGAGGTTGTGGGTTCAAATCCGAGCAAGTACCAATGTGACTTTTTCAATTCATATGTACTTTCTGAGTTTATCTTAGACATTACTGACATCGGTGAAGGTAAACATCGTGAGGAAACCTGGACTAATATAACTCTGAAATCACCAACCCGTCTTGAGCAAGCGCGGTGATCAATGCACGTGCCTTCTCTGTATGAGAAGAGGCCTTTGCCCTGCAGTGGGACAATAACAGGCTGGTATTATTATTATAATATTGGGTTTTTTTATCTGGATTTTCTCAGAAGCTGGACTCTGAATTTGTGCACAGTTGATGGCAATAGGCTCTATTACATGAGATCTAATCACAACTGGCGTGGGTGTTCCATAGATACACCTCTGCCCTACCCTTCGGCGGTACAAGGCGTGATGTTATGTTGACCACAACTGATTACCTAAAGGGACAAACCCAATCTTGATTTGTGCTCACACTTAACATACATTTGAATTCTGCATAATACCGTAAAACAAATACTTCGTTTTGTATAACGATCCATTTATTCAATTTATACAGAACTTGTTTATTCTATCATATAAATCCATGCCTAATATGATTATTCTTATGAAATTCGTCACCCGACCTTCGCCTGCACGATACACTTTCCATTTCCGAGAAAATATAGAATCTAGTTCAAATATTACGCATTCTTTCGAAACGACAGAGATTTGATAAAGATTTATGAAATTTTAGAAGGAAAGTATGGCAGATAGACACTTGATAGTCTTCATAAATCCTGCTCGGTGCTCGATCTTTTCTAAGTTGCGTCGTTTACAAATGACATACATATTTTGATGAACTTGAGTCGCTTTGACGTCCTAACACATTAATAAACTCAAGTGAACTAGGCTGTATCTATTGAGATCATTGAAGATCGTGATACATCGCTGCAAACATTGCATCATCAATCAAGGAAAAATGATTCTTAAAAGTTAAAATTTATTTCTAAAATCTGACTCATTTCACTTAGAATAAAAAATGATCTACATTAGTAAAAACCTCTGTAGGCAAAGTGTCCGTTTTATCATCATTTTTCCTTAACACATCATCGCTTCGTGATTTAATAACTATATTCTTTCCTTGAAATGTTGTGTTTCTATAAATCGTTGATGAGTAATCGCAAGTGAATTAATATAAAGTGCTAATTTGTGGTTTTGTGACCGGGATGTAGGTAAAATGGAAGGAAGATGTGATGTATTTTTATTGCTGCTTAGATTTCTGTTAAGATTGTGGTTAAAATTAACACTCGTAACAGCACTTAGTATCTTGATAGGTTTCTTTACAAGAAGTTCTTTTGGTTTGAATATTTATAAGGAAATATCAAGTGTTAGGTCCGATTGGTTATATGACAGTCAATTTTCGATGGAGCGAAGTTTAAGACTTTTTTTTTTAAGTTACTGTTATGAGCCTTTGTGCTATTTTTGGTCCTTTATTTTATGATTCTGGTATCAACGACTGAAAGTTTCGGAGAAAAGAGGCATTATAATATATTAAGAATATGTACCTATAGCGACAGTCATTATATTTCTCGGATGAATTTTAAGAATTAGTTTGAATTATTGATACACATAAGTGATTAAATTATTACCTGTTTTAATTTTAAAAAATTGTATTTAGTTGTATAGTTAGTTTAGTAAGTCATTTAATTTAGTACCTGGTGTAAATAGTTGTTTTAAATATTGTAAAAGAACTAGTATAACTAATTTAATAAAATAAATAGTATAGCTAATAGTACAATAGTTTAGTACCTTATATATATTTGGTTAAACAAAACTGTAAAATATTGAGACTAGATATGAATAGCACGATGCGTCATCCATAAAACATTTAAAGATTTATGACAGTTCAGGTATCGAAATTAGGATTTTATTATTTTATAAGATAGGTACAGGTTACTAAAGAGACTTATGGTTTTATTTGTACAATAAAAAGCAACTGTTCCGAGGCAAGCTTTAATTACAATGTTTCATTAATTGTTTTGCCCCGAGGATTCGCCTGGTATTTTTTTTTTTTTTTTTTATGTTTTCAGCTTTATTGAAAACTGTAAATTATAAGTAGTTCAGATTATTTTTTATTAGATGGCCCAGTGGTTAAGGCCTCGCCTCTCATGTACGAGGTTGTGGGCTCAAATCCGGGCAAGTACCAATGTGACTTTTTCAATTCATATGTATTTTCTGAGTTTATCTTGGACATTACTGACATCGGTGAAGAAAAACATCGTGAGGAAAACTGGACTTATAGTTAATATAAGTCTGCAATCGCCAACCCGTCTTGAGCAAATGTGGTGATCAATGCTCGTGCCTTCTCTGTGTGGGAAGAGCCCTTTGCCCTGCAATAGGACAGTAACAGGCTGGTATTATTATTTATATGTGAACAATAGATAATTATGAGACATCATCACAATGGGTAAAGGAACATTTAACCGAGAGCAAACAGTGAATACTTATTGAAAAGAAAAAAAAAATTGTCGCCACAAAGACATAGAAAGACCGAATAGCAAACAAATAAAACAGATAACAGCAACAAAGTAAAGTGAATTTTGCATACAATTCAGAACATAAATTCATGTTCTTCATTAAGAATCAAACCTTAACACAAATCATTCGTTTATGTTACGATTTATAAACATGATTAATTTATTACCACCAGCAATTGTAAACCATACAAGAATTTGCCCCTACACGGAAATCGAACCCCTGACCCTGAGATCACAATTCTAATTTACCGCAGTTCTCATTCAAATACTGCACAGAAATTAGATTTAATTAACATTCAACGAACCGACAGAAACGTTGACATATTTATAATATTATAAATGATAGAACTCGATTCTGAATCTAATGTAGAGCCAATAAAATATAAATTATGTATAAAACCCACATCGCGATTCGATCATAACTGTTTATAATTAATTTTCAAGATTTTTAGTTCATTTAGTCTAGACTTTCTCATTATTTGTCTGTGGATTTCGGTTATCAATCATGCTTTCTTCTCGTTTAAAGTATGTATTTCAGAATATTATAAATTGATTTCAGATTATGATTTGAATATGTCTCGGCATCATTTAATACCAATTGAAAGAAATGTCAAAGGTTATCCTTAATTTTTAGGGTTCCGTACATCAAAAGGAAAAAACGGAACCATTATAGGATCACTTCGTTGTCCGTTCGTGACGTATACCGATGTATGGTAGAACATGTTTTTCAACTACAATGTTAAGTTTGTTCTTGGGATAAATTCATCCGAACTACGGTACCCTTCATTGTGCGTGGTCCGACACGCACTTGGCTGGTTTGTCTTATCTGTTAGCAATCACTTTCTGACTTGACTTTTTCAAGTAAATCGACGAAAATCTGAAGAATTCTGATCTGCTCTGCTACCTATTTTCTCAACTATTACTGAGATCTAAATATGATATTTAAAATCAAGATAGGAAGGATAATCAGTAATTCTCATATAGCGATTGTCTTCTGCTCTCCACAACCCTATCAATGGACCATACCTGTTCCTTTAACTTTGTCCTTGACGCCCTTTGTTTGGTATTGTTCGTCGAGTCGTTGATTTCCTTAAGTTCTGAGTTGAGCTACACAATTAGTGACAAATGCTTGCACTGACTGGACATGTCCACTCAAATCTATGTTTCTTTCCTCAAAAGACCATTTTATACACTTATCTACATGGTCCTCATATTTGTGGCCTGACCAAGATTATATCTGGACTTTAAAAGAAAGTGTGACCTCTGAGTTTTTTTCAGCCTTTCATAATAGAGTAGTCTGATAGGAAACGCTGACCTCATCTAGCATATTTTTAATATGACGTGTAAAAGTGATTCCGATATCCTATTTACAGAATAAACAATTTCATTTCATTTCATTCCTATAGGAAAGACTTTTTGTTGGACCTATAAAAAAATATTTATACCTTTATATGACGAGTGTATAGGTACCCTAATGAAAGTCCTTTTGTCTGACCAACAAATTAATTTTAATACTTATAAAAACAGCCTCTATTTAAACGGTGCGGTGACTAAAACATTCTAAGGCTGTAAGAGGTTTCAATGTACGACGAAAAATCTGGGTAACTCAGTTCAAGATTTTTGACCAACATAGAACACCAAAAAAAAAACTTTATTATACCCAAATATAAAGTCTACCATCACCAAATTCATTAAGAAATCGATTCGAATCTATTCAAAAAGACCGATACGTCAAAGTGTCACCGACCCAGCCACACCTATTTAGTTTTAGTGCACATGGCATTCCATACGCGGTGATAAGGCCCAATAAATATATCACCAAGCTTCACCCCGCCACTAAATCTCCACAATACGGCACGAAACGTATCTAACAATAAAAAATGACCACCATAAGTGATGGTTACGAAATCTGAAAGTGGGGTTAAGTTAGAAGAATTTAGCGATGTTGAAACATTTTTTTTTCTGTCAATGTAACTCTCACTTGTCTGTTTTTACAATAATACAGCGTTTAAAGAGGTCATATCCACATCATTTATTTTATGGTATTTATTATGATTGCATTGTGAAAATAATAACCAGCCTAGCCTATGCAGAAATTACGCACAGTATTACAATTCCGGTTAGAATGGAAAGTGGAAATAAAACTGTATCTTTTCTACGAGTATATCCTGGAAAAAAAACTTAATTAAAAAAAAAACAATCACTTTATCACCCAAACCCAGAGAAAACTTAACAACTTTTTCATTCTACGAGTAAAACAATGTAAGTTAGTATGAGAGAAAAAACTTCTTTGTGAAAACGCTCCGCTTATAACTCACACCACAAACTAACAGGTATTTTATCGACTCGTGCGCGAAGGTGATAAAAAAGCATATAAATATAAACGCTAGAGGTATAAAGGAGCTGAATTAATTAAGAGAATTTTGATGTTAGTGACGTCGCTTTTCACCGGCGTGCGACAAATTCTTTATGAGTGAACGGCGTTGTTGAATGAAGGTAACATTCATGTTAGGTGAACGTAACATGTTTGAGTTTTGACACAGCATGCTTAATGAAATGTTAACAAATTGACTCGAAAAACAAGCTAGTTCTTTCTATATACGACTTGTATAATAATATAATTGCATATTTGACAGTGTTTGATTTTCAAGTAAGTAAGAGATACTGAAAACAGTATCCAAAATCATTTTGTAGAACAATCCCAAAGAGATCTTATTCGCAAGGGGCGATGTAGATGCCACCACAGCCTTCCAAGATTTAAACGAATCTTTTGATAGAGCTGTCCAGGTGGCTAAATTCTGGTTGCAGATTTGAGTCAAAACGAGAAGAAGAAGCAAATGTGCTTCTTCTTCACTCGCACTAGCTATACGAGAATGGTTACGAAACAACAATTAACATTCGATTAATAAATTTAACTCCTATTTCAAAATCTGAACAAATATGTAACCTACTTATAGTAAAATAAGTGATAGCCTAGTGGTGTGACCGTCACACTGCCAAGTCATAGGTCTCAAGTTCGAACTCAAGGCACGCAACTCTGAGTTTTCGGATTCATGTGCGTATTGTATAATTATCACTTGCTTCAAAAACGGTGAAGGAAAACATCTTGAGGAAACCGGCATGCCCGAGAGACTGCTCCACAGCGTACTTCGGCTCACTAGTTAAAAAAATTGAATGTTTGGAAGAGTTGCTTCCCCTTTTTATTTTTTCTGACATTACGAACTTATTGTTAATTTTTTTTATTTTAACAATTTTAATTGTTGTATACTCCAATGGATAATGATTTTCTTACTTTTTGGTAGTAACATTCTATTTATTAATCTCTCAAATACATTGCAAACTAGTTTTGTATAATTTAGAAGCATTTTTTCAATTATTGTAAATGTGAGTACTATGGAGCCATTTTTTATGTTATTAAGATGTATGTTGACTTGAAAGAGCATGGCAGAGAGTATGTCACGCTCACTTAAATGTCTCGCTGATGGTAGCGAGTGTGTTGGATCATTCGGTTCCCTACAAAATGGTTGAGCTGGATGGTGCTGATCCACGCGTCATGTTCGTGAACGGGCGCCGTCAGTTGTGACTGGTCATCTCTTGTCTGCCATGGCTTATTTTTAATCTTATATTTTTATATTTTTTGTACATTGTTCTCACATATAGAAGCAACAAGAATAATGTACCCAGGACATTTGTAATTTTCTATATTTAAAAGAGTGTCCTTGGAGTTTCTTGCCCGTTCTTCTCCATAAAGATCTACGTTTTGGAATGGGCAACTAGCTTCAACTTTCTGACTAACTGACCGACTATTTGACAATTCAAATGTACCTATAAATGGTTTAATTGAAATAAATTCTTTGAGTTTGAGTTTGAAAAAAACAGTATGTCAGAGACCCATGGGCGGCTTTAAAACTCTGACACCAGGTTAGTCACTACTCACACGAAAAGAAGAGAGTAAAATAAGTAGAAACATCATATTAGACTTGAAGCTATTATTTTTCCTCTAACAACTAATTTAAAAATTCTCCTCTATTTACAAGTAGCACTTTCAATATTTAATGATACTTGACACCTGCGACATAAAGCGGTGCCCGCCCACACACGGACACATAGGTACCTACTAACTGACATTCATTATATTTATAGCTGTTTATTCTATCCGACATGTCACTCATAAAAAGATAGATTTCGTCAAACATATATTAATAAAACCAGTTTTTGCTCTAATGAATGAAGGCAAGACTTTTGAATGGACACCCACCTGTTGAGAATTTAACACCATGCTGCGAAAATTTAGTTTCCCTGAGTTCATTAGAGGTCAGACAGCAGTCGCTCCAAAATAACGAATGAATCAAGTCATCGATGAGACGACTTTAGGCTTGTTTATGGAGATAAGTAAAAATAACTAGAAAAAATTGGGTGATGCAAGATAGTAGAATACTCATGTCAAGAGTCATGTCGATAAGACATTGGTGATAACTTCATGTAGGTAAGCTCGAGAAAGCTTTTTTCGATGTTGTTGTGTAGGCTTATAGTAAAATAACCTATTCATGAAACAGTGTTAAAACAACTGTTTTATTAAAAAGTCTAATACCTTAACCAACACAGTCAAAATGTATGGAACAACCGATTTTTGGGATCTAGAATCATGGGCTGAATATTTATGGTAACAGTTTGCGCGTCGATGTCTTTTAATTCATAGATTCATCCATAGGTACAAAGTACAGCCGCGGACATTTGGGGTGAACCACGTTTCGCCCTTAAGACCTTAGTAATAAAAAAAAACTTTATTTCAGGCCTTGATGCTAGTAAATACACACTACTTATAAGCTATGTTAGTAACAAATTTAATTCAAAATTTTTATTCATATATTTATGTAAAATAAGTGTAATAAGGTTGAAAAGTGGTTCACCGCCAGGGTCCGCGATGTTACTTTTTTGTTTTTAATAGATAATCGAAAACATGATACAATAATGAACCGACAGAATCCTATAGCTGAAACCCAACATACACATTACCTAAGTAATTATCGACTTAATTGCCTTTGCATTAAGTGTCCTTATAGTACGCTAAAGACAGTTATAACATTTCACATACTAACATTTTCGCTAACCCCAACCCCATCAAAATACCATTCTTTTCCCGCACAATCGTTACAAGGTGAACACAAAAAGCCAACTAGGCATTATGCCCATAAACATGCGCGGGCGCCCAGCGATGGGTAATCACAGCCATAAGCATACCATAAGTAAGGTGTTATCTTAATGTTAAGCTTGGCGGGCGTGAGTGGGTATGTAACTTTGTGGGGCAGGAGCGGAAGCGACTTTGGTTTCGGAGGATACAATGAGGTGAGATTCTAAGGGCGAATTTCACCAATCAAACGGCACGCGACCCGTACATTTAAACCGCTTTCAAGTGCTGTCAGTGTCACACTGTGTGACACTGACAGCTCTTGAACACGGTATAGATGTGCTGATCACGAGCAGTTTAGGTTTTGACCGTTAGAATCATTGATTCCTAGAACTATGAACTTTTTCTTGTGCTCCGTTTCTAAGATCCTCTTTAAAAATGATGAAATTATTTCGTTTAAATGTTGGATCATGATTGAACAACCGGCTGCCTCCGATCTATGCCATAAACATTTAGAGGTTTGTTTATAGACGTTGCTGAAAGTTAAATAATGATTTAGATCTACTTAACCACACATTTTTTTGACGTTTAAACATCGTATCTTAACTTTAAGAAACGTTTATAAATAAAGCCTTATATACATATAGTCCTTTTGCTGATTGGAGATAAGTTGCTACTTATCTTATCGGACGGCTTATATAATATTATCCAGTTTCCATATCGAAAATAAAAACCACACCAACCCGTCACAGTAATAGAACCATTTCTATCCGCTTTCGCTTATCGCTCCGCCCATCACAGCACACACTCGTTACCTTTGACCGTTGCAGTGCGCTGTCTCACAAGTTAATGTCCGATATTCGAGCCCAGATAACGGCCATCGGCTGTTTCCGACCAGATGTTTAATTAGATAAGTTAAGCTCTTCTTCGCGTTTTCTCTTGTTTATTTTTAGCTGATTTTGCTTTAGTTTGCCTGGGAAGATTAGATGAGAATGGAGCTTTGTAGGAGAAAAGTATGATACGACATCGTATGTTGACATGTTCGGTTACAAATATTTTTGTTATAAAAGTAAAATATTTGTAAGTAGGTTATGGACAGAATCCTTAACACTTTCTTATTTGTATCACTAAACTTATATCTGACTACTAATATGGGTGACCATCTTTATATACGACTCCTCCGTGCCTCGGAAAGCCCGTTCAGCCGATGGTCTCGGCTGTCATTCGTGGATCTTTGACAGTCGTTACGGGTCGTTAGAAGCCCGAAAGTCAGACAACCAGTCTTACCAAGGGGTATAGTATTACCCAGTTACTGGGTTGTGGATGTCAGATAGGCAGTCGCTCTATGTAAAATACTGGCTTTCAGCTGCATCCGGTTAGACTGGAAGCCGAACCCAACATTGTTGGGAAAAGGCTAGGCAGATTGACTGATACTTATAACTGAAAATGACATCCTAGAAATTATGAAAACCCGATCTGAATTAGGTCGTTCCAACCTCTATCTATTGTCTTCGTGATAATGTAACTGTAACTGTTTCAAAACAAAATAAAAGATTATCTTTATATGCTAGAATCAATATCGATCACTAATCGCTGGCTATTTTAAATTAAAATAAAATTCTATTTAAATCGGCACAAGCTAATAAAACCTGCATCGTCCAATTTTGAAATCCCACAAAAGAATTCAAACTGTACAATTAATAAAAATAATATAACAAGAACAGCATTTCGCATAAAAATTATTCACACGCGAAAAATAGCATCTAGATCGATTAAGGAACGATAAAATTTTATTTCCTGCTAAAGGATGTTTTGAAATTGACCGAATGCTACATTTCATACTAGCAATAAATATTACACGTCGAAATCACTTTACGATTCGTTACGATTTCAATATCAATCATACCAACTGGTAGACAAAAAGAGCCACTGGGTATATTATCCTGGTGTTTGACATAAGCTGCAGCGGTTTATAATTCAATAGAAAAACCATATTATGAACATCATCAGCATAATTATTATAGTGTCTCCGAATTTATAACCGGTTTTTTTTTTTTGTTAAATATTTTTCCTGACACTAATATTAGATTTAAATGAATAAGGCTGTAATTTAGACAAAAATCGTGTAACTTAATCTTGTAATTTTTACATCAATCTTGTAAATTTGACGTAAATCTTTAAATATTGATTTGACATTATTCTTGTACTTGTTTGACATTATGGTTTTTGACGTATCTTAAGTTTTGACATTATATCATAAAAATAATTTCTATTTAATCTACCTAGCCTTTTCCCAACTATGTTGGGGTCGGCTTCCAGTCTAACCGGATGCAGCTGAATACCAGTATTTTACATGGAGCGACCGCCTATCTGACCTCCACAACCCAGTAACTGGGTAATACGATACCCCTTGGTAAGACTGGTGTTAGACTTTCGGGCTTCTGACGACTCGTAACGACTGTCAAAGATCCACGAATAACAGCATAAAAATAATTTCTATTATAGTTACTAAATTATAAATTTTCTAAGCGCATATCCTAGGTAATATTTCGATTTTTCTTATTGTTAATTCTTTTCAATGTAATATAAATATTTGTACGCAGATATTTACGGCTAAACATGATTGGACTCACACGATATAATATTTTGGATGCTATTGTATGTATACAATGTTTAAACAAATAAAGAAATCTTACCTTATCTTATCTTATCTTATCGTATCATCACTGTCCTGTCCATATCCCAAAATATTTGAGGTCGGCGCAACATTTATTTTGCTTCCACACTTCTCTATTAGTTGTCATCTCAGTAGTCACTCCCTTTCTATCCATATAATTTTTCACACAGTCCATCCATCGTTTCTTTGGTCTTCCCCTACGTGTATAGCCATCCACATTTATACTCAAAACTTTCCTGACGACATTTGGATCGTCTGTCAACCGGTTTCCACACAACTTTTCAGTCACCGGTGTCATTTGTCAGAAAAACCATATTGTAACTACTGCAATTATGCAAAGACTGGTATTGGCTTTGCAGGTTTAAATCTGCCCAACCAGCGTAGTAAAAACAGCGCAGTTTCAGGATAAAAGGTTTCATACTCATGAAATACGCCATAAACTGACGAGGCAAGGATCTTAGCCTAGTTATTTTATGTTTTCAGTAAACAGGTCGTTTTATATTTCAAAACACTTAAACAAAAACCCCTCAGTCAAATTATTTTGTATGAAGAGAGGAATATATTTATTTGTAGTTTTCCAAATTTTTTGATGTTAAGTTTTTTTATTTTATTTATACGATCGTTATTCCAATCGCTTTTCGCTTCTAACTTGCATCACACATTCTGTCCAAAGTAATTGTTTCCACCGTGTATTAAAAAATAAAACATTTATTATAATTTTCGGCTTGTCAGTCTGTCTATTGAAATGCGAGCGTGTCTCATCTTTAATTGGATAATATCACACCCGTCCTAGAACATAATGATGAACACATGTATATAAATTAACTTTTTATATTAGGTAAGTATGGATATTGAATTTGAAACAAGTGATATATGGTTTCATCTATTTTTGATTAGAGTGTTATTATTTTTTAATGATGTGGGTGAGAGATACGGTCGCTGTATTATAGATAAATAAATTGATAGTATGTTCATTAATAAGCTCCCAATAAGTGAAGCGAATCATAATATTGAAAACAAAAGACGATATCTTGAAGAGAAAAGCAAATATTATAAAACAATTGAATAATAATGTTCTGATTTTCAAGATGAAACACATAACACTTATCATGATGATGCCTTATTTCCCCGAAAAGTTGGATTGGTTGTTGGATTTTCAAGATGAAATCAAAATTAAATTATATAATATTAAAAGTGTGTTGATGATACCCCACAAACTTTACCACCCAAAATCAAGAATGATCAAAAATTGTATCGTGTTCAATTCTGAAATTGCAATGATATTTAAAAAAACCTCTGAAAATAAGGAACGATTTTGCACATACTCCAATTACCGTTGGGCAGGTCAAAGCTCACTCCAATTACCAGAAAAAATCTTATTAAGTAAAATAAGTCCCTAATCAGTAGAAAAGGAGAACGCTATCAAAGCTAAAGGTTTTTCTAGCTAATACACTAAATAAAAACCGTAAATTAAATCAGCTGTTTTAGTCGTAAACCTCGACCGAGAGGAGATAAGTAATGGCAATGATTACGTACCGCCAAAGGGTATGTTTTATGTCTTAATATGAAAGCTATACTCAGAAGAACTGTATCGCGCAGATAGAATCTTAGAGTTTTCTAATTATATGGTTCAGACTTTAGAGTTGCGAGTAGGTAGGTATGTTGTTACTATCGAAGAAGAGAATGCTAGAATTTAATAGCAGAGTTACAATTCTTTTTTAGATATATTTCACATCACAATATATCTTATTAAATAAATTATGATCACAAGATAAAATTGTTATATTCGTTTTTCGTGTGATTCCTCACTCTTCACTCGAAAAGATATCTAGAACCTAGGCCCCATACCCATTTAAAAAAGCAAGCCGATTCTAAATAATCAAGCGTCACACTAAAATACCTAGCTCAGATCTATATTAAAGACCCCATTCCCACTATTCAGCGATCGATAAAGAGAGATGACGTCACGTTATCGACTACCAATCAATAACAATAAAAGCCGATGGTCTATTGAGAGAAAAAAACGAGGAGCAATCGCTTCAGGCGCTAACCAGTAGCGGCTTCTATTCGTTATTAAAATACTTAGATCGTAATCACACAGAGATACAAGAATGATAAATTGTTGAGTATCGACAGTTAGTGTCGGGACCACGAGGTAGTTTTTGCATCAATAAGTACGATGTGCGGATGGAATTTTGTTTTGTATTTTACGTTCATTTTATGTTGGGGTTATAAATTCTAGGTTTGTATAAATCTATTCCATTTTCTTTATCTAAAGTGTTTACTATTTAAGTGTTTTCTAAGATAAGTTTTGTTTAATATACGTTTTGGAAGAGTTTTGTCAGCATCCATTTTATCATACAATTATTGGACATTTCTTCCCAGTGATTACTTCGTTGATAGAAAAAGGTCTCTTTTTCTTTTCAACTTACTTCTTTAGGAAAACCACACTATGGTCAAACGTCATCTCGGTAGTCACCCTCTTTCGAGACATATCATCTTTGACACAGTCCATCCATCGTTTCTTTAGTCCATACCCATCTGCCTAACAAATCACAAAGACCATAATTACAAAACTATTTTTTTTTCTCTTTTTTTATTCGTCTACCAGTAGCCTAACATCGCCAAATCATATCGCTTATTCATTATATTGATAGCCATCTCATTTCATCTTAATGATAATTATCGCTCGTAGTGTTAATCATTTCTGTGATTATATGTTATCATTTTTTCTGAAGAATCGAATAGAAAGGTTTTTTGATTCGTATTATTTGATTGAATTGATGTGTGGTGGGATGAATTGGTACCTAGTAACGTTGGCTGTCTTCAACCTGTTATTTCTATGGCATTTGAAACGGAAGATGTAGCGTATTAGATCGATGATGTTTTTCCTTTAGGAGTCTCTTATTATAACAGCCTGGAGGTTTATATATGGGAAATAAAAACTAGTGATCTATGGGAAGTACTTTATTAACTATAAGTAGGTACAAGTTTCATGATCAATGAAGTAGGGGACTTATATTTTGTAACTATATATTTAATAAAAAGAGTGTCCATGGAGTTTCTTGCACGTTCTTCTCCATAGGAACCTACTACGCTTTGGAACGGGAAACTAGCTTCATCGTTCTGAATGAACGACTTCTTTGACAATTCAAAAGTGCCTGTAAATGGTTTAATTGACATAAACGCTTTTAGTTTGAGTTTATCTATTATCTTGCCGCCACAACTTTTCGCTCCACATACATGTATAACTGACTCAAAATTCTAGGCCTTTGATAATAAGATTTACTAACCACTACATGAGATATTAAGTTATAATTATTCACAAGTAAACTAATCATATAAAATTGAAATGATTTATGAACCGATCAAAAAATCATTAACCCTAAAAAGCGCACGGGCACATTATTCCACAAAAATAACAGTATAACATAAATTTTAACCGAGTATATTATATCGCGCATATAATTGTCGGTTGTAAGGCATATAATAGTGTATAATTACGACACGTTCATTAATGTGTTACTATAATTTAGTTTAATATTATAAGACTAATTGAGCTATCGTTACTTGAAGCTTTGATCGACATGAGAACCGATCGCTCTTATTATCATCATCCTCACTGTTTGGTTTAATTAAATACTTGTTTTTTTTTGTGCTGCACTAGTTATTTGGTAATAGTTCCTTAATGCCTTTAGTCTATATGTAAGCGCTTCTCATCATCATGGATTTCTTACTATTTTTCAAGTTCACTTTGTTAAAAGCTTATTTTTTTATTAAAGTCAGGTCTTTTTATGGTTTTTATCTATAATAAGTTTAATATAGTAAACTAGATTTCAGCAAACCGTGTGATTTTTGCGGTAAAGGTACATAAAGGCGAGATTTTACCAGTGTGCGGCACTGTGCTGCACAGTGTACGACGCAAATGCTTCTTTCGGTGGACTTAATCAAGTAAACATTATCAAATACAATAGACGACGTATATTTAGTAACCTAACCCTTAAAGAGTCATAAACCCTGTAAAAAATCGACACATGTTTTTCAACGAGGCATCCTCAGGATGACGATTGACTTCTATAGGAAAAATCCTATATAAGTGGGGTTGTCGGGCAAAGTAGCTCACTCTGTTTGTGTCCACACGTCGGGTCCGGGTTTAAAATAAGTCAATCGTCATCCTGAAGATGCCTCGTTGAGAGGTGAAACACGTGTCGATTTCCTACAGGGTTTATGACTCTTTAAGAACAGTTAAGCGGATTTGGTTAGTAAATACACGTCATCTATTTTATTTTATAATGGATTTGCGCAAAGTCACGCCTGAGTCAATTAAACATTTACAGATGTGCTGCATTGTACGTTTATAAAATTTACGCACAGGTTAGCCAGTGGAAATATACACTAAGGGATCTGCAGCTCGGAGTTCTCTACACGATGTTTGTGAACAATGTACTGAACACAATTTTGGTGGAATCGTGCCTTAATCAGAACTAAAGTAGATGATGCTGCTTTATTCAATATAATCACTCTACCGGTTACTACAACACTCAATTCACCTTAAGAAAAGCCTTAAGCTAACTATAATAGGTTTAACTGCCTCACCGACAAATATAATAAGATACCAACACTAAACTGCTGACCTATCACTTAACATAATACATTCATATCACGATCACACACACACACCGACATATAATTTAATAGTAAACAAAATAAATATAAAATCTAATGCAAATTAATAATGTGCATGCAAAAAACAAGATAATGATTTGGATCGTGAGAACGTTGAAGTGAAAGTGCTAACTATTTTAGCATTACGATTACGGTTACCGATGTGTGTAACAATAAAAACTGGTGCCATATTGGAACTATCGGGTTCCGTAGATAAAATTTTATTGTTATTTTTACGCTCTACTTTTGAGAAGACGTGACTATGAACTCAAAAGTGGTCGTAAAAATATATAATGTGGAGAGTAAAATACAACAATAAATAAGAAATACTTTCAATACCTAGTGCATAGCAGTATTTTGAAACTATGAAATAAATCTTAATACATTGAATTTGATAAATATTTTAAAAAAAAAACTAAATAAAACAAAAAAAACAAGGCTATAGTGACTAAGCTATATACATTATTATTATAGCTAGTTATATTTTTTAAATTATTGTATGCAGACTAGGAACGTCTTTACTTCATTAGATACACTAAGTTGAAATTATTGTCGTATCGTCGCCCCTATTGCTTAAGTTCTAGCATGGTTATGGTTAAGTAAATATGTTGGTAATAAGGAACGCTAGTAGGAGGAAGATAATTACTAGTAATATAATTTCTCTAGAAGAGGTCAGGTGAGCGTCGATCTGCCCGTAAAACCAGTAGTTTGCCGTTTTGTAGAGGAGCTAACTTACTGTTAGCTCATTATTAAACCCACATGAATTTTCCTCATTAGTTTAGTTAAAACAATATTTACATATTATGCGCAAAACCAAATATTATGCGATTTATTTTGTCTGATGTTTTCCTATTTTTTATTGTCACTGCAATAGATTAATAAAAAATAAAAAAACTAACCCTCCATTCTCCTGACCTATTTATAGTCTGCCGTTTTTTTTATAAATTAGTAACTTAGCAAGCTATTAGCTTTAGCTGCTATTTATTTTGCTTTTTATTCTTATTTGCTTTTAAATATTTTTTCTTTTTTTTCTATCTTTTTTTTCTTTAAAAATTAAATACAAATTCTCAATGAAGAATTTAAATAAAATGCGAAAAATTTATAAAAATCTGCAACAAAAATAAAAAGATCTCCAAAAGTACTCGGCACGTAGTAATAATATAATATCCGTAAGCAATCACAGATCATGAGCAGTAATCAGACAACCTGTCGCTTTGTAAAGGTGAAGACAGAACAATGTAACACGTTGCGTAAAGGAATCGTGTATCACGTGGTTAAAGGGCACCAGTTTTAACGTTATTTTTTATGAGATTCGTCTCTACAGGGTTATTTAAAAAAAGGTTTTATGAATGTTTTTCTTTGGTTTTACACTTTTAACAGTGGTTATTTCACGAATAAAAAGTATTTACAAATAGATTGACATTATAGTCAAATTGATTACAGCCTACATTGCAACGAACAACTCAATTTGTGTTAACTTTGAATAAATATTCTTGAAATAATCTCGCAGTTTCACTTACCCTATATGGAAGAAACGTGATGATAACTGATACATAAGAAATAGTTTAACTGATTCAAACGTGATAATTAATATTAATTAACTGCGACTTGTTTCCATGTAATCCACATTTAAATTATCATAATTATGTACTTTAAATATAGTATTAGATACTGGAACGAGTAAAGTGCAGTACATTATTATGATGTTACTAATTAATTCGCTAGCATACATATTGTGTAAAAACACCTACCTATATTTTTAAGTAATATTATAATAAAAAAAATGTTTTAATATTTAAATTCTAGCATCGCAAGGAAAGGGTTAAATGCAAAAAGTACCGCAAAGCAATAAACGCTAGCTCCGGCTCTTTGACATAATAAAATGACATCAAATTAGGATTTCCACAAACGAGGAACATTATCAATAATCAGAATATCAGATACGCTAATTATTTTAATTTTATGGTTACACAAGAAGTCAATGCACGCATCCTCATAAATTGGTACCAATTACATCACCAGATTAGGCGTTTATTATAATTTTTATGTCTATCTACGTATTGCATTTCAAATGATTTCTAATAATTGGTATCAGTCAGAATCTAGCTTTAGAAGAGATCGTCTTCCCTTAGACTGCACACATAGGTGAAGTTATAGTGTAGTGACGAGTTGACCTCACGCACACATAGATACGTTCACCTGCCGCGATCCACTCGTGCTTACTGTCACATGTTAGGACGTGGGCACACCAGGGGTTTTTTCTTTTAAAGTTTTTTTGTTAAATGTGGTGTTGGTATTTTTATGACAGTGTTAAGTTACAATCCGCCGGCAAAAAACTTGAATGGATATAAATTGTTTTTAACATTTTGTTTTATAACTATAATAAAGTCAGCACAATAATAATGAGTAGCATGATCATCATTTTAGACTGATCCAAATAAATATCACCTGTCAATTTACATGCAATAAAAATGCCAATTTTCCGACACGATATCTTAGCTAATGAAGCATCGGATTTCGAACACTAATTAAATGCAAGGCAATAAAAACAATAAACCCAGTGTAGCAACACTCTAAGCTAAACTCTGACATTCCACTCACACACGCACACGATCGAGCGAGTATCGCAACACATCACCTGTCGAGTCGACCGCGACCTCCCAACCAGCCAGTACGTTATTAATATTGGTCAATACACTCACACTAAAACATCCAACTTTTCACAAAACCAACCGTATCAATCGAAACACAGAATTCAAATTCAAACGCAACGGATTTTCATTCAATATGATTCTACACGCACACATTCAAACCAAAGGTGTTGGCTGCGCATGTGTGCACAAGACATCGCTTTTGAATGGAAACAGTTATTGCTGGAATAGTTTTGAGCTCTATTTAACTGAAAATAGGGTTCATATTAGTTCGTACTAGGAAGTAAGATTGGATAGAGCACAGCGAAATGTAGCTCTGAGGTCGTGGGATTAGTTATATTATTTTCGAAGATGTAACGGTATGAAATTTTTGATAACATATTCGGGCACAATATATTTGACGTATATTATTGTTTATGACAGCCATTGTTATTAATTTCACGTAGTAATGGCGAAAAAAATAGTAAAAAGCTTTCTTGATGCTCAGTTTTTGGTGCTTTACTTTTATTTATGCGGTTGCAGATATTTTATTTTGATATAAAAAATAATTCATTATCACGTAAATGTTTCTTGATTCTTAACGGCATTACTTTTAATTATTGTAAAACTAAAAAAGTGAAAATAAAGACATTGTGTTATATTTTTAATTTTATTTTACATAAGACCAATCAATGTATCGGCTATTGTCGTTAGAAAACTTTTACTCCCGTAAAATGATTTCATTTTATTTCATATTGTAGCGGCATCTACATCTCTACATGCAAACTACGCATCAAAGACCTGACGTCACACAACATCCTGACGTCACACAAATCCTGCATCGCGCAATTAGAGTTTACCGCGCGATAAACATATATACAAGCTTCCCGACTTCAACCTCTGGGCAGTTGCCCTCCAGACATCACACCCGTCTGGTCGGATGATCCTCCCTTTTCTATGGGGGATGAGTGAACTTTCTTGACTGAAGCTGATCGCACGTCCCATTCCGCTCCAAGATCTAGACTTCTTCAAAGCACTAGATCCCTCAAAAACGGCTTCTGTATATCGCGTTATATCTGTTTCGTTTGTACAACTTGTCCTGTGACTGTTGCATTGTTTTGTACCTTTGTATGTTAAGGCAGTGCCGAGGTAGGCAATAATACAAGTCGCTTTATTAAAGAGTCGTTTGATTAAATTCTACCCCGTAACAATTCATTAGATCCATTAGATTAGAGTCTTAATTAGATCAAAATTTGTTGGTAGACTTAATGAAATGTTATAAAAGTAGACAGGTAACTTATTTACCAAATATATTAGCGAAATAGATTTAAAATAAATTGCTGCACATTTTAGATCACAATATAATTAAGTCTAGATTAATTTTAATAAAATGAGGAGATCTAAATTAAAAAATCGTAAATTACAATTTCTTGTGGTTTTAATATATTTTTAGATTAAGACAAAAATAGCTATGAAAGAGAATGCTTGATATTGCTAAAGATCCAAATTAGGATGATGCATTTAAGATATTAACTACAGATTATTTAAATTAAGGTTGCTCACTTTGGATTGCAACTAACATTTAGACATTTAGTGGCGCTTCGTTTACCAAAACGGAAAACACTAATTAAATCTTCAACGACATTGGGTATTAGTAGGTTATACATTTGCTCCCAATTTTTAAGAGCCAAGTATCCTATCATATGTGAGATGACTGGAACATACGTACAATTTAATCAGATAACAAAATAATGCTACACAAAATATAACATAATATCACGCCTGATTCCCAAAGGGTAAGGTAGAGGTGTATCTACTTACCACCTACAACCAAAGTTCGTTAGTTAAGTTTAAGTCTTATGTAATAGGGAGCGAGCCGATTGCTCGGGCACAAATCCAGACTCCGGGCTGCTACTGAGAAATTTCTGATGCAAAAACCCAATAACACTTTGCCCGACTTGGCAATCGAAACCAGGACCTCATGCTTAGTAGGCTGAATAGGCAGAGAAAAAAAAATGGAGTGATAAGCAAATTATAATAGCAGTATCTTCTTCAGATCGTTGACTCACTAAGTCCAGTAGTAAACAATTACCAATCAATATGATATCATTCTACACCAAATTAAATCAATCCAGTTTCAACTTTTGATCTCACCGCGAACTTTCGCCTAATCATATTTAAAAATTAACTACATAATAGATATACTTTTATATAATTATTATATTGATTAATATAAAAATATTAATTAACGTTATAAATCATAATTGACTACGCGAAATAATTACTTTAATTGTAACATAATTATATTTTTATTAAGTTGTTAGTGTTGTATGGGGAGTCGCGGTAACATGAAAGTTTGAATTTTTAGTTTTAGTTTAGAGCATAATTTAGTTTAAGTGGATGTTGTATTAGCTTTTTTATATTTTAATTGATTGTAATCGAGCATACGGCACACCCGATTTTTTTGTTATTCAGTGCAGTTTAATTTTTTTAGTTTTATGTTTTAGTTTTTAATGATTTTAATTTTAAACGAGGTTCGGTGTGTTTGCCCATCTATTCATTAGAGATAGTCAGTGGTTATTACTTGTATTTAAAACCAGTTTTTTATTCGTGGTGTATGATTGTTGACCGTTGGTTTAGTAGAATAATTATTTTATTGGGAGATACAATTTGGGCCTGGGAAAATATTTTGCTTTTGGAGAAAGTCAAACTTAAATTGAGCAAATATGTTTTTAATCAATGCTGCTAATTAAAGAGTGGCTCGTTGGTGTGTTCGCAAATACTAATGCTGAGCTGAGATTCTGTATTCGATTCCCAGGTCAGGCTAAGAGTGATTGGGTTTTTCAATCAGGAATTTAGGGAATTTCAGCCCGGAGTCTGGCTTTGAGCCCGGTTAATGGCAATAGGCTCGCCCCCTATTACATGGCACTTAAACATAACTGGTGAAATGTATTTACTACAAGTACTCCTCTGCCGAACCCTTCGGGAATTGCTGGCGTGTTGTTGTGAATATTGGATTTTTTTTGGTAGATGAAAAAGATCGATTATTCGCTTACTGTCAAGTTATTTGCGAAGCTCGACGTGTTTTGGTTTCAATTGTTTTAATTTGAATAAAAAAGATCATTCATCATTTGGAATCAGTGCGTCAAAATGTCGAAATTAAACGAAATGTCGAAACAAACCGTGACGAATGTATGATAGATCTGACATTTGACATCATTGACAAAACTATTGCGATCATCGATCAGCTGTTATTTTTGTATTGTCAAATATTTGCACATGAAAGGTCGTAGGTTCAATTCCTGATTGCCTTGATAATTATAATATGAGTTTATTCAACAAAATTATGTTTTTGACCTGCATTTTCATATAGTAATGATGAAATTTATGTTTTCTCGGCTTTGTAATTTATGTATTTTACCTTCTAAATCAAAATGTTGCAATAAAAATAAATAGTGATACAACTATTTTGCCTAGTTTTGATACGTAATTAACACTTTATAATTAAAAATATTCGCACCCACAGTAATTATCAGCAATTAATAATTACGCGAAAACACTCTAACTTTGATTGCAAAATTAACATACTTTAAATCAAATAAACTTGCTGATTAGAGTTACACGAATGTTTAATTATAGGCAGAAAAATATACACGCCGTATTTTTTTTCAAATATTTGTTTTTTTCTAAGACTTATCAATTAATCTGCCTAGCCTTATCCAACTATATTTGGGCCGGTTTTTACAGTATTTTACAAGGAGCAGCTGCCTATCTGACCTACACAACCCAGTTACTGTGTAACACGAGACGCCTTGGAAAGACTGGTTGTCAGTCTTTCGGGCTTCTGACGACCCGTAACGACTGTCAAAGATCCAAGAATGACAGCCGGGACCAACGGCTGAACGTTAAAAACCTTAATGCTATCTTTCGTTTCTAATCCTTGATGATTTTTAATTTTACAAAAATAAAACTGGTGCCGATACAGCGTTTATGTCTTTCGTACTACGTATTGGGCGTAGTACAAAAGACATAAACGCATCACACACATCCGAACGTGCTACGATTAAAAAAAACAATCAGTTAAACTACTATTCGTTTAAAATAACTGCTCGTTAGGAACCAGAAAAAGTTTACCCATTCAGATAAACTTGCCTTGATTAAAAATAATTTAACAAAAGATATAAACGCGACACCCGAATCAATTACGATAAGTTTTAATCAATTCAGTTAACTTACTTTTCGTTTCGACTCGTAATTTAATATCGGAACCGGAAAAGTTTACCCTTATTTCTTCTTCATCTATGCTAGCAGAACACGTTAAATTAGTAACTTAGTGTATAATTTGGGTCACCAAGATACAGGCTGTGCCTAGTTTGGGACCCGCAGTTAAAAAAAAAAAAATGTGGGGCCATATCATACATACCTGCACCATAAAACTCAGACAAGCCTGCCTCGATTAAAATTAATTTAACATCGAGTGCAAAAGACATAAACGCATCATTCACTCCCGAATCCGTTACGATTTTATCAATTTAACTACCAAAACATTTGTACAAAAACGACTCGTTAGCTAATATAGGAACCGGAAAAAGTTTACCCATCTAATCAGACAACCCGCCCCGATTCAAAATCATTTACCACCGTCCGTAAGTAACATTATAACGGTCCTTAAGTGCTGTAGGTGCAAACATGCAGTATATTTATCAAATAGTTAACATTTCTGTTCGTTTGTTTACTCAGCTAATGACTTGGCTGGTTGTTAGAGATCTATTGATGTTATTAGTGGGATGGTATGAGGTTGTCACTGTGTACGTGCGGACAAGGCGTTGATGATCTGTTGGTAGTTAATTGTAATAGGCTGACGAATGACGATAATTATCTGCTACTAAATACTTTCTTGCTGTAGGTTTTTATTTTAATAAATAAATAATAATAATACCAGCCTGTTACCGTCCCACTGCAGGGCAAAGGCCTCTTCTCATACAGAGAAGGCACGAGCATTGATCACCACGCATGCTCAAGACGGGTTGGTGATTTCAGAGTTATGTTAGTCCAGGTTTCCTCACGATGTTTACCTTCACCGATGTCAGTAGTGTCCAAGATAAACTCAGAAAGTACATATGAATTGAAAAAGTCACATTGGTACTTGCCCGGATTTGAACCTCGTACATCAGAGGCGAGGCCTTAACCACTCACAAAATTCCTTAACCACTGGGCAATCACGACATTTGACATTTATTTTAATATCAGCCAAGAATAAAATTGATTTGAATAGAAACAAGCACTGCCTCGTTTACAAAAGGGAAACGGATTTTTCAAAAATGTATCGTATGGATGCCAGAAATTTAGCTTCAACTAAACTTCTGTTATCCTTATCATTGCTAAGAAGAAAGTGTTATGATTAGTTCACGGAAGATAATTATAATTTTTCAAACAGACAATACCTAAGTTCAATATCACCACAGAATCTGTCAAGCGAATTAATAGTTGCCTTCGATTATTTCATGTTCAATCATTTGTAATAAATAAAAATAGTATTATGCTTAACTATTCCTAAAGAGTAAAAAAAAACCTTGTAAAAAATCGATACGTGTTTCACCTCTCAACGAGGCATCCTCAGGATGACCATTAACTTGTCACAAACCCGAACACGGCGTGTTGCCACGCCGAACAGCGGACGCAGAGTGAGCCATACCGCTTTTTTTTATTTATTTTATAGGGCATCTCGTAGCTGACCTCTGAGGTCATGACTACTTAACCGGTCAATCCTGTGGTTGCCTTAAGCTTCTACACTTAAAGCCTCCAGCCAGGGGCAAAACTATGCTAATTAAAACTAGGCGAACGCTCGCTAAGGGCACCCCCTGTGGGGTACGAACCTCGGCTTAGGGCGTTCGCTGGGGGGAGGACAGCAAGAGGGACAGGCTGGATCAAAAGTATTTCATTATTATTAGTCGGGGAATTTAAAGCTACAGGCTCAGTATCGACGCGGGCTGGCGCATCTTCGAGCAAGGGTCGGGGGGGGAGCCATACCGCCCGATAGCCCCACTTATATACAGCTCGGGCCACTTCGGTAATAATTTGGCAATTCTTTATGGTTGCCTGGAAGAGATCGCGGAAAGCGATAAGGCCGCCCATTGTATATTTTGTAGTGTTTGATTAGTATTTTTTTGTTATGTATTTTTGTGGTGTACAATAAAATACGTATATATATAAATAAATAAATAAATAAATTTACGTATTTTTTTGTACTAGCCATTTTGTCTCACTGCTTGGCAAAGCCCTTCTCCAAGTCTATGTAAGTATATGCCTAACCAAAATTAATCCTTATTGAAAATTTGTTGCTTGTCGGTTATTAATGTTGATGATTACAGTATTAAGCAATATAAAAAAGATTACCGGCAATATTGATATTAATAGGGCTCACACGAGAAATAACGTTTTTAAGGCAAATTACCTTTGAATGTCAGCTTCACTTATAAAATATTTCATAATCTGTAGGCCTAATGACGAATTTAATGCTCGGCCTTCACTAAGAACTAAATTAATAACCACTCATTTATCACCTTGCAAATTTAACATATTTGAGAAAAAACTTAATAATATTCCCATGGTTAAGTAGAATGAACTTTGGTATTATTGAGCTAAAGTTTATATTAGATTGTCTAAATTGTATACTCGTTGGTCTTGACAAATTTAATGTTAAAGTTGCCGTCGATTCGAGCACCGAGTGATTTGATTACTGATCGATGTATTGGTATGTATAGAGTTGGTAATACCGCCAGGTTTATTTTTTGCGGATTTTATACTTTACTAAACTTTACTTCCGTGTGGTGCCGGATGTAAAGAATAGCACCATCCCATTTCATCTCGTGGGTGTCGTACAAGGCGACTAAGGGACTCACTAGAGAATGGGCAGCAGCGTTCTTTATGCATTTTAACGCCATACTGCGATCGCCAACCCGCCTGCCAAGCGTGGCGATTATGGCAAACCCCCCATTTGGGGGAGGCCTATGTTCAGCAGTAGACGTCTTTCGGCTGAAATGATGATGCTGATGATACTTTATTATACTTTACGAAAATCTGATCAGTAGTATAGTTATGAAACTTGCCAAATACACAAAAACATACCTAGAGATAAAGAGTCTTTCGTATTTATAATAACAGATGAATAAACAGCAGCACATAATTTACCATACAAAATTATACCATTGTCTCACCTACTCAAAATGAGCCAAGATAACCTGCAAGCTTCCATCTTGTTTCATTGAGGTATGTTGACGACTAACCAAAATTTGGATTTATCTTGCAAAGGTTTTTTATTGCTAATGCTGTACCAAGGAGCAAAGTGAGAAAACCTTTAAATAAAGAGAAACAAACTTAACACAGTATTTATTTAAATAAACAACCCATTTAACAACTCCAGACAATTCGTAGCGAAGTTGCGATACTCGGGTGACGCTCGTGAAATGCGAAATCAGATAGTTACAGCTTTTTGCTCGACTGTACTTGTTCGTGTGCACTTTTTACTGTGACTGTACAAATGTTGCGGAATTCAGACTAAGAGATTTTGTTTATAGATGTACTTTAGAAAGATCTTGCGAATACAAAACTTAAAGGTGCTAGGTACTGAAATAGTTCCCAAATTAATTTAGAATTGTGATTACACAATAGAAGAATACAATCTAAGGACATTTGAGCTTGTCATAAATGAACTGGTTATGGAACTCGGCTATTGATCATGCTGAAAAGTACAGTCGTTAATAGACCTCTTAATCCCAACAGCGTATTTAAAGAGTGTGATGTACTATTAAAGATGATGCCACAAGATCGGTTTGATTAGTTTCACTTGGTTTTATGGCACAGTCACTGCAGAAGAATTACTTGGATCTGTTCCAAAACGTAAAAAAGAAGAAATCTTAGAAACTTCTAGAAAAATCTTGTACTCGGCAGTAGACAAACAATTTACAAAAGAAAACCTGTGTTTCCTATCACCCCTGGGCAGCACAATACGAATAGATACATAAAACGACCCCCGCAGACCGACGACTTTTTTGTCGCACAGTTGGACATAAGAAAATGTTCGGAAGCAAAGCAATTTCATTGATCGTAGTGTCTTTGTAATTCGTTGTTTGCGTTCTTATGCGGACGGCTGAAATAAAAGAGCCGATAGTCTGCGGGGGACCTTTGGGCTGCAATTGTCACAGAAAACAGGGTTTTTTGTAAGAACGTTTACAGGTTTTGTGACAGGATACCTTGGTAAGTGCTGGGTAAATGGCGGTTGTTATTGGTAGGTGTGTTGATCCTGTAATTACTATATGACACAGGTTCTCCAATGAAGGGGGCGCCATGGGCAAGGAACTTTTTAACCTTTACGAATCTGACGTTGTCATTCAGTGCATTATATTTTCCTAAGGCCCACTTGTGCATTCATGGGTTAGCTACATTCTCGGAGTTAACAGCTAACTCAAGGTTATTCCAAAGAGAATTATTGGTTGAACGCTTTTTTTTTTTAGTGTGGGAAATTATCAAATAACTTCTCCCGGTCTGGGCGGAGCGGCACGGCGTGTCAGACTTTTACTGACTAAAACCCACCCGTGTTTGTTCCGTTACCTGTGTGCCGGGGCCGCAAAATCCCTTTCGGACAAACTCGCAACCCTGGCAGGTATTGGCCCTTATTGACCCCGTCAGTTGGTGCTGACATCTCTTTGAGGCGCGCGTGGAACACAACGCGCCGTCGACCCGGGCCTGGTCCTAATCGGACGGTGAGCTGCCCATTGCTCACCGTCCGCAAGCCCGCGCCTATGGTGGCCGGAAGTCGGCTCGCGACTCCCGACGCCCGGAGCGTCTCCTGCGGCGTCTAGGGGCGCGAGGGCGCGAGGGCGCGAATCTTGCCTCTCCCTCGCGCGCTTTGCCTCCTCCTTCGCGAGCATTACTGCTTCGCAGAAGGAAGTGACGGCCTATTGGATGAACCCTGAGTTAGCTGTTAACGCGCAATTGGGCCTAAGTGTCTCTCCTAAATGCACCCAAGCAGGTTTGATCTTCTATAGAAATATCTGAATTTGATTTACATTTACTATGCGTTTCCTGAGTCCCATTCATTTCAGGTTCTCTCTGGTATGCGCATTATAAAATCCCAGATTGTTGATTCAATGACGAACTTGAAATCGATAAATCGCCTTCGATATTCTTCAATCAACCCACGTTGATTCATCAATGGCAACGAATTGATTATAGGAATTTCTTTGTTTCTCAACGTCATCTTTATTATCTTTAATTCATTCGATATTAATACGCCATAAAACTTTAAATCACTCGATTTAAACATACGATTCGTCTAAATTTATACTAAATGTCGCAATGGTTAATTCACGACCAGCCCTAGCTATAACTCTTCGTACACATTACCTTGAAACTTGTCACCTTTATGTAAAGGGGTTAGAGTTCAGAATTGTGTAACTGTTGTAAAAGAAGTGCTTATTTGAAAATTCCTAACACGGCAGAAATTAAAATACAATGCTGCCTTCGTATAGTTGGATGTGTGACGTCGGCGAAGTTGAAAGCCGGTGGACGGCGATATATCCTTCAATGTAGGAATTAGGGTTGGCGAACCTTTCGTTACACATTTTGTGTTCTTCATATTTTCATTTTCTGTTGCTCAGATAACTGTAACATATTTTTCTGTAAGGTGTATAAGTGAAACGTGTTTTGACACAACTTGTATTGTATTTAATTATAGACATATAAATATAATTATGGACTGGAAATAACTACAAAAAAAAGGTGCATACCTACAACTCATACTGTCTCATAAAATAGCTGCCATTGCTAGGGTTGTGTCAATCAAGGACATTACAATATAATACACAGGCATGTTTTTAACAACCATTTGATAGATGGCTGATACGCACTAACCTAAAACTGTCACTACGTCTCGAAAAATGTTGCCTGAGCAACAGCTTAAATATTGTTGTCTCTTTTATCAAATACGATCATTTTATTAGAAAAAAAATGAGACAAAATGATATTTCACATTCTGTATCGTATTTCACTCATATTCGTAAAAGCAAACATATGTACGTAAGAATTACGCGTTACGTTACGTGAAGCACAGTCCCAGATTTCAATTGGTTATATTATTTAATAAATTGCCACTAGATATAAAATGCGCTATCTACTCAAGCTCTTTTAAAAATCAACTTAAAAGTATCCTGTTGTGTAAGTGTATTAATGCTGTTGAAGATCTGTAATGAAATTCCTATATTATTTTGTATTTATGCGTAGTTGTAATGTTTAATGTGTTTTTTTCCTCATGTAATTTTATTTTATTTTCTATTCTATGTCATTTCAAATACAATTTATTGTTCATGAATAAAAAAACAAACGCGGCGTCTCCAAATTTTTTCTAGCTCAATGTATTTAATAGATTGATTATTATTACAGCTTTCATAGTTAAGTTAATAAATTATGCTTCCAACTACACTAGTGCGTAGTTTGTCAGCTACTGTAGCAATACTTATTTGTACTCATTAGCTAAAAAAGCACGGTATGACAAAGTTTACTTCATATTTTTATGCATGATCAAGTAAACTTTGAACACCTAATTATTTTTCTACTGTCATCATTGGCCTCGTGAACCACTTGAAATTCTGCCAACAGCACAGAATCAATAGCTTCAGTATAATTAACACTTATTAAACCTCATTTCAGTGCTAAACTCCTCACGTAAAGGTCGATCGTATTGAATGAATTCTAATTGTGTTTGGATACATTGAAATTAGTTTTGATTTTTTTTCTTCAATTTTAACTAACCACAATCCTGTGTTGTTATTGTGATTGTAGCCTTTGCAGTTTATAATTATATCAGACTATCAAAATTCACAAATAGATGAAGGACTTGTCAAGTTGGTATAACACTAAACTGACCAGTGGCTGCGTTTCTTCTATTATAAAGGTTCTGTATTGTGGAATCCTCAGTTTAGTTTAGTTTCCTACTCTAGTGATTGACTGTCATCATTGTAAACCATATCTCTTGTCTCTCCGTAAGCAAATTATTTGGGATTCATGAATAAATCAATCAAATTAAGTTCATAATATAGGAATTCAATAATTAAACTCAATAATTTCTTGCCTTATAATATACCATAGGATCAAACTGTATTGAAAACAAGGAAAACAAGACGTTCTTTTTTGTGTTTGTGTTCTTTCCTTTCGTTATGTTTACTGCTTTCCTTCTATCTTTCTTCTTTATTTTCTTTCTTCTTTCTTTTATTTATTTTCTTTCTTATCTTTTTTCTTCCTTTTCTTTCTTTAGAGTTTTTCTTTATTTTATACAGCTTTAGAGGAATTGCAGACAAAGCTCTTCGTTTTGGTCAACTGTAAAACCAATAACTTGTCGTGGTACGAGTAATGTATAATATTCTAAAATATTAGTTATCCGAGGACGATTGATGATTATTTATTGGAGGAAGACGATCGTTATTTAGACCATTAGTATTAGTGTCCACGTAGAGGCCAAAGTATGGGTCAAACGAATAAAATTAATTCTATTTCTCTTCAAATAGTCCCAAATTGCGTGTATACAGTAACTTATTGGTATGTATGTGTTGAAGGCATCATAAAACAGTGAAAGTTTATGGCTCTTATTGGGAGCCGAATTTAAATAAAATGTAGCAACTAGTCCTTAATTATATAGATTGGTTTAATTATGTGGCATATGTAATGAGAATGAAGGTCGTTTTCTTTTAAGGCGTACGCGGAAAACTAAGTGTTTGTACAAGATATGAGATGCGTGGTCTGTTTATCTTCTGTAGCAGTCCATAGACTGGGACGCGCGCCTTTTCCACAGAGATCGAGTGCAACAGTCTTATGTGTCTTTGTCATCCCTTTAAATTGGCACACAACAATATGGCAAAAGAAAGTAAATAAAATCGGGAAACCCATTATATGACCAAACTCCGAAGTGAAGTCGCCATGCGAAGAATTATTTTCTACCACGGGATAATGTGCCTCAGACCACAGGTCACAGCTACTACTTTAAACGAAAGTATTACCTATAACCATATGCCACGCTGCACTAAGTACCAAGAACCTACCTGAGTACCTACTAATGTTCTCGACGACACGTAAAACAAGCCCATCGCTTAAAGTTATACCATCAGATAACGACAAATGGTATATTCTCCATGAATCCATCTGCGCATAATTATTTATTAGATTTGCGCATATTATTTGTTAGTTTCTACATAAGAATGTAAGGTTATCAGTGAGATTTATGTGTCTTGTGCTACTAAACGGTAAAGGTAGGTTTCCGTAAGGCATATACCTATTATTATGTGTTGCAGTTAGTGTTATAATCTTGTTTTGATGTTACATGCGCGATGTATTTCGTATTTGATTTTAATTTTTGTTGTTGCTTTCAGCACAGATAGCATGACCGGTTTATTGGTGTTTCGTTCGTCGTTCGTTTAGTCACCCGAAGCGGGCGAATCGACTTTTTAGACACCATTATTTTTTCTTGAGGCGATTAGCACGAAATTATTTTATTTGTAGGTGAATCGATTCGCCTACAAATAAAATGACATATTGTAGAAAGTGTCTGTCGACCCTCATGGACAAGAGTGTGAACTTTTGTTAGAGTGCACCATATTTGCATTAAAACTTGTTCAGTTAAGTCACTTAAAAAATAAACATTTCTCATACAAATCTATTTAATAGTCAGCCGTAAAATGTAGAATATATGTATTTTCATGAATAGTTAGACAATAGTCTAGTAGTTTCCATTTCATTAATAAAACTTCATTTATCCAATTTTTTTTTGTTTTGCCAAGCGTCAACCCTAGCCCCGCGCGTGCGCACACGCGGCAATTTGTAAGCCAGCGTCCGCGCAGCTTTCCCGATGCGAGCCAAAGAGGATCAATCTACTCCATATCGATGTGTATCGCCTATTGGCTATTGTGGCCCTACGCGTCTATGTGAGCCTAGTATTTATGATGCGTGTGGTATGAGCAGGAGCGTTTTTGTTCGAGTTGTGATGGTGAATCATAATTGAGTATGTATTGTGACGGTTGTATTATTTATATGGCTAGACTTTTGTTCACTGATACAGTGAGACGGTATTGCGGCAGACCACGTAGGAGATGACGGGACGAGCAGCATATGTTCCATCAAACCTGGAAGGAGAACGCGCGGGTTCAACCTTCCATCGCGATGGAAGGAGTACAGGGAAGCCTTTTCCCAGGAGTGGGACATTGACAGCTAGTAAAAAAAAACAATTTTAGAAAATACTAGCTTTTAGACGCGACTTCTCGTGCGTGGACCTCAAAAAAAACCTTCTCCATACACTACATAAAAATTACATGTAAGTGGCAAGTTCCATCTTGATCGGTCAAACGGTTTCGGAGTTTATCAATCTCATTATACTGACATTCATTTTTATTTAAATAATATATATAAAAAATACGAACCAGAGTTCATTTTTTTTTAAACCAGTCTGAAAATCTGCATGTTATTCATAAAAATATTATCACTTTAACGCTAAACGTTTGCAAGACGTGTTAATAAGAATATGGGATCAAGATACTTTCTGAAAAGTGTATTGCGAAACTTTATTCATCCACAAGAGCTGGACAAATACGTAAGGCATTTTGAATTGTAAAATGTAATAAATAACATTCTCTAAATATTAAATGCTGTTCGCTCGTAAGCGCATTTATTGAGAATGCCCGGATTTTTTTTGCTTTAAATGTTCGTAATTTATAGTTCAAATTAGGTTCGATTCCCATCCAGGTCTTCCCCGCGATCTTGTGTAGGTCATTCACCCACCTGTTAACTGCAGCCTTAACAGGGCATAAATAAAAGTAAGGCAATCACTAGCCTATTTTTATGAAAACAAAAACACTTTCAGTCCTTTCACAATTCGCACACCGATTAATATCACAACCCATCCAACATTTATCGTCAATAAAAGCTATCGAAACAATAGCGAGTGTGATCAGATTCGTAATCGACCCATGCCAATTGCAAATCGATACATACGAAATCGAATCGGGATGTATCGATATGCGCTAGCGACGATTCGCGCGGAATTTTCCTGTGTGAATATTGAGTTATTGAGATCAATGCCAATGAAGTTTGCATATTTTATAATGTATTTTGTTTACTTGATGTCTTAAGGGACTGTGAGTTTATCTTGGCAAATAACGGGTGGTAAATTATTGGAACAGGTCATAAAATTCTTCATGCCCTGTAGCGGATGTCACTAATGTTAATACATAGAAAATTACATAAGAACTATAAGCACTTTTATACGCAGTAACCGTTTAGAGTCAAGTACCACCTTTATATTCCACTTTAAACTACAAATGTTAACGATTGGTCAAGTACTTGTATTGGGTAACAAGAAACATACGGATCCACAATAAAGAATATTTCAAACAAGAATGATTGACGTAAAACGAAGGCGATAATAGTTCGGTCAGAAGTAATGTGTTTAGGCAATAGTACTCGATGAGTCTGTACCCGGCATTACAAACCAAACACCAAGTGTATTGACCCATTAATCTAGTTAAACTACTTACATAACATAGTCGCATGGCGCATAATAAGTGTCGATTTATTTATTTGAAGCGCGAACTCTGCCGTCATCGTCTTCTTTAATTATCACACCTTCATCATCTACCAGTGCAATTCCAACTTTATGATGTTGACTAGTAAGTTTATTTTTGCATAAAACACAGGCACGTTAAGTTGTTTCAGTATCGCGTTCGAAATATACATTTAAATGGTGGCGTTTATACGGATTTGCCAGTTGAATCATCAATGCGTTCACTCGAACGTACGCCGGGTATTAAGTCGAACTGAACAGATCTAAATGTAAATGTTTAGCAACACGAATGTAGAATAAGGTTTTATTTTTAGGGTTCCGTACGCGAAGGGTGCCAAACGGAACCGTATTACTAAGCCTCCGCTGTCCGTCTGTCTGTCAGCGGGCTGTATCTCCTAAATCGTAATTGGTAGACAGTTGAAATTTTCACAGATTGTGTACATCTATTGCCGCTATAACAACAAATAATTTAAATTAAATAAAGTTAATAATATCAGGGGGTGGATACAAGAAACTTGTGTTTTTCGGTGTTTTTGTCCGATCTTAATTCGTTACGGAACCCTTCGTGTGCTAGACTGACTAGCACTTGGTCTGTTTTTTGTAAACAAACTTCGGTATTTCTCGAGATCATTTGATCATTTATATACATGACACAGACAGTGTTTTTCTATCGACGACGCCCGTATTTTGAGTTGCTTGTAAACAGGTTTGTTTTCAACTCCTCGATTACTGGAGACATTGTAATGTCCTTTACTTGAAGTCAGTACGTTTGATAATCTACAAGAATGTACCTGTAATCTTTGTAAGAATGCTGGACAAGTTTCTATGCTGATCTTTGAGAAAGAAGTATATGGATTTTATTGGCGGTTTACTGCGAGGTTGTTATAGTCTTTACGCTCTTTTTATAAAGGTGAGCAGATCTAAGATCTAAAACGACCATAAATATACCGTTCATTGGTAACAGCAGTAATGCAGAGAAGTAAGTACTAAGATTTAAAGATACGTATTTAAATACTACTGCTTTTATGTCCAACAATAAAATAAGACATACTGAAGATATTGATTACATCTACTAAACGGAACTAATGATGAATATACAGTTTTATGAAGAAGTCAAACATACTCTTGACTAAAATGTGTTTGAACAAAATTTAACGAGAATTCCATGTGTTTTTAATTAGGGCTCTATTTTGTTACCAATTCTATTGGACTAGTCATGTTAACACCCTCACTAAAGATGCTAAAATATTAAACATTTTGTCACTATTATTTTAATAAACACGTCCCCTTTTGAATCGACTTCAGAATACCATTTGACCATTAAAATAAAATAAGTTTTCTATAAGTACACCTATTTCGCTTAAGCATACTGGCTAATTTGTTTACATACCAGTCTTTACTCGCCCGGTCTGAACGAGGCGTTAGCGATTATTATCGAATCGTTTTGCATATTGATACTCGTGTTCGAACCGATACTGTTTGCGTCTGAGTAAGGATATTTGTTGTGGATACTAACGATGATGTCCACAGTAATGTTTCCATAAACGGGGACTGTTTCTCGAACCTAGTACGGTAGAATCGATTCTGAAATCGAGTTGGCTCGAAGCGTACACTGAATCAAATATTTGATCGGTTCGATGTATAGATATGGATATTGTTATCGTTTTAGAGGTTTCCTGTTTTGGTAATTGGATTTTGTCTAGTTTTAAGTTTTGATGTTTGTTTGGCACCTGTGATTATGAGATGGCTATGTGTCCTAAAGATATTAATGCGGCTTGGAATATATTAAGACTTTTTGTTCGAATGTTCATATGTATTTACTAACTATTTATGTTAACACAACAGACAAAAGAATCAAGAATAAAAAATCAACATTTCGTCGTTATCTAATATCACAGTTTGACAGTAAGTGTTATAAGCTTGTGATTTGCATTTAATTACATAGTTCTAATTATTCAAGCTCTTATTTCGTCTCTCTCATCATAAAAAGGTACAGTATCCTTATTTCCTAAACTATTCGGAACATTAAGACAAAATGAAAATACATTAAACACAATTTACTATCCTCATTTCAATATTAGATTAATCCGGCGCGTCAAGCACTGGCGTTAAAAAATAAATTGTCATCAAAGATACCAAAATAATCGACGATGCGTGTATTCATTTTGAGTGAGCATTGCGCTAGAACGCACTTCATATCATTCCAACCTTATTTACGACTATAAACCGATAAAGCTCAATAAAGTTAAAGATAAAATAGGTACCTACCCATACAGCGTCACATACACTTTGAACTGTGAAAAAAGGGTACATTACAAATAGTTTTCGTGGTCATCGTTTGAAGGCGTCCAACCGAGGATTGAAATCGACTAAACGATTTAGGCGAGCGTAGTTATCGATAGAATGTATCGAATGATTACCGTAATGACAATTTATGCGCGAGTCTAGAGGAATATGTAAACGAGGCTTGGACAAGTGTGGCAGTCGCCTCATTTTAATGGGACCACCCGTGTGAACCTGAGCTTATGTGTTGTGATTTGTTTGAATTCGTTTTTCGATGTTTTATTGTTCAGTTATGAATGTAGCTGATAGGGTCTAAATCTTTCATTATTTCGATACGGTTATTATAATGTTTCATATGGAATTTCAAAATTATGATGCAGTGTGTTGTTCATTGGGGAAATTTTTGGAATTTATCGGAATCGGTGCTAAGTTCAGCTCGTTAGAGCTATTTTATCGGTCAAAGCTAAACGTGATTTGTGGATAGTTTATCATACATAGTAAACATACTGCCTAGCCTCATATTAAAGGACCGAAATGATCAATTACCATTGTTAATTTTTACGTGACGTGTATGCATTGATCGTCTACAAAATGCAATTGAAGCGGTTGCCAATAAATGCAATTACAATTGTTCGTTTCGGGGATCCATCACACCTTTAATAACTCGTATTTCCATTATGATTTCAGCCAGTAAACGCCGAGTGCTACAGTTCAAACTTCCAATCAACGATGTGATAAGTCTTTGAGAAAATTGCCTTATCCACCTGCCGATGTGAAGCAGAAACAGAGGACACTTTTGTTCACCTATTTAGCTTTTTACTACACATAAAGAAAGGAAGAAAAATTGCCTCTTTTTTGGAATAATGACTCCATAAAGCGTCTAGCGGTGCATGGCAGAGTGGAAGGTAATAAGCCACGTGGGTGGTCAGATGAGGTGTGGAGTGTGTGAGGTGGATCTAGCTTCATCTTTCTCGATGACCGACCCCTTGACAATTCAAAGGGTTTATTTGGAATAAATGCTTTGAGTTTGAGTTTAGTGGACCTATCCATGCGCTAGACTGTCATGTAACAGAACCAGGTAGAGGGAGATCGTGAGGCGGGCAACGACTACACCTGCAATTGGACACAGTTCATTGTGACCACGACCGCTCTGTCAAGAGTGAAACCAAGAAGAAGATGTTATAGAACCATCTAAGGTAAATAAGTAAGTGCCTACTCTATCATGGAAAACATGGTCATGTAAAGGTTAACCTAAAAATAAATTAAAGGTTACTACAAACCCTTGAGATATCAAATCATACAAGCGAAGGTACAAATTATTCTGATTACATGCATTTATTTTTTCCGATTGACAAATTGATTGATTCGAATCAATCATTATCACCTTGGTTTGAAGCGTGAAATTGTAACTAACAAATAATTGCCTCGACACGAACTTATTTATCATTTTGTTGTTTCATGGCCCCCATTTTTTACTATTTCAAATAATATTTATATAAAGAAGATCCTTTTTAATTATTTGTGAAGATAATCAATCATTATTAGTTACGATTGTCAATCAGTTTTGATCGTTTAGAGGTCTAAGTATCGACAGGTAGATTAAAAATTGCTTATGTTTTTATTTAATTAAAAAAACAGTACAATATTGTTTGTGGAATAAAAAATAGTTCCTGTCTACGTATGCTTGTCTGAAACGAATAATTAACGGTAGTTAAGTTCTGTTATTTTGATAGATTTTTAGCAAGCAAAACATAGCTGTAGGTAATACGAAAGACTATGGTCGAGTTTAGCAAGTGATGTATCCTTTTATTTTTTCAAGTACCTATGGAGAAGAGCTCGGTAGACAGTTAAAAAAAAAAGATTTTTTTTATTTATTAATTATTGATTTGATCACTCATAAAAGACACCATAATCGCCATTTCGATTATGGTGTTTTATGAATGATCTATGACTGTATCTTTTTTTAACACTGAGGGCCTGTTTCAGTACATATTTCAGTATTTGAAATCTAATGAGTCGAATTCTTCAAAGCTGCCCATCCATCTTTCTCTAGACAAACCAAATAACTTCCAACAAATTAGCTTTACACGTCACAAGCGCCACAACACTGTGTCGTGTGCGCTGATCCGTGACGCGTGCTTACACGCTAGAGTAACTCAGATTATGATAGGGATCTATGTAATTAAGTGATTAATTTGTTTGAAAGTGAATGTTTGTTTATTGTTTTTGGTCATATTGAGGCGTTATTGAAAATACGTTTTGTTTAATTATATACGTTAATTGTTACAGCATTATTATTACTCAATACTTTTAACTACCTAGTTCCTACGATTGTCAAGTTTTTTTTGCCAGATTAGTCTAAGGTTATATAGCATCGAACCAGTAAGATCCATATTTAAAGGCTTTTGCGCTCTATCCATGTTGTGTAACCGTTAGGATAAAGCTAGTACCTACCTATAGATAAACCGCGTAAGCTACTTGAGTTAAGTTACTAAAGCGCTTTTCAACATTACAACTTTCAGACCACAACTTTTCACTTAAAAAAAAGTTCCAGCATTTAAATAAAGAAGAAAATCTTGCAGAAATTTATCACCGGAGCGGATGGACGCCTACGACGCGTGCGCAACGGGCACCTTCACACCCGCTGTGGCGTAACTCTATAGGATAAGAAGTTGCTTGATCAGTGTGTTCACCTACTGTAATTTAAATTTGGGAAGAAAATGTCATGCGGTGACATGAAAAGGATTGTTTTAAAGTTTACTAGTAACCGTAGTTGCAAAGTAGTAAGTTGTTGTTAGCCCCTCATAGTTAACTGACAGAACCGTTGATTGGATTTTTGATAAGAAATTCATACTTCTCCAGAAGATAGACGAAAGGGGCATCTATTAATGAGTGGTCAATGTGTAACAGTTATCCTGAGCGCTTATCAAACAAGGTGACATAACAATGATTAAAACAAACTAGTACCTATTCTTTATATTTTCTACGAAATCTACACTAATAGTAATGTTATAAAGAGAAAAGATTTTGTATGTTTGTTTGTAATGAATAAACTCAAAAACTACTGGACTGATTAAAAAAAATATTTCACCAGTTGAATGCTATATTATCACTGAGTAACATCGGCTATATTTTTTAAAGATGTCACGCGGGCGAACCCGCTGGCGGGACCTAGTTTTAAAATAGCTAAAATAGTACCTACTTGAACTTTTGTACTAAAGAATAATATGCATAACACACTATACTATAACATCCTCAACTCTTCATGTTAGTATGAGTCACTTCAAGAAACCTTCAACGTTTTCTTAAGCCCCCGGACCATTTAAAACGGGACCATAAAACCTATGATATAGTGGAATCATTATGAAAATATCGAAACACGTAGATATTGCAATTTAAACCGGAAAACGTCGCCATGTCGCCTCGTCCCGCCGTCGGTTCAAAGGTTAAATTGTATATTTAAATATTACCTCCGTAAATGTTTGAGCTAGGTTTCCAGTGTGAACTATGCGATAGGCGAGCTATACAGCATGTATCATGAAGGTGTGGTCAATTTTAAAGATACATACCATCCAACTGGAAACTTTCTCCATAATCTTAATCGAGAAAAAAATATTTGCCATGCCATACATTTTGGTAAACCCTTAAATTTGACCACACCTTTATGATACACGCAGTATTTTTGGTTGATACCGATGCCAACTTTGCTATGGTTTATAATACCTTTGTATGATGGTAAGGTAATTTAAAGTCATTAAAATATTTTTAAATTATAATTTTTATTTTATCTGTAATGGCTTGATTATCTTTGTTATCACTGGGGAAATCTTACAATATGTTTAGATAATAATATTATGCAGTAATTACATCCGTTTTACACTTTACAAAAAATGCGATATGAAAACATTTATAAATATTTGCTCTTTTGTAATGCCAAATCTAGATTCTAATTTATCTTTTCATAAAAATGACTGCATAAAACATAATGACATTCAAAGAAATCTAATAAGCTACATTTTGAGTATTGAATAGAGATCAAAAGACCACAAAAAAGTTAGTTTGTTATCAATAAACAAAAATAAAAAAACGGATATCGTTATAAATAATTGGTCATCAGCAATGATGAATCCAAACATCAAAACAATAATAGTTAGTTAGCTGTTTATATTTAGGTTCAAAACGTTGCTAATTGGATTGCAGACGCACAGATGGAATAAAATGGAAATATTTATGCACACACACAATAATGATTTCGATAAATGCTTTGACTGAATCCGGGACGCTCAAGAAATAGGTAAGATACGATATCTAGTAGGAAGATTATGCAACAAAAACAAATATTTTGTATCTTGAGGAATAAATAGCTGCGAAGTAGCATAGCATCGCGTGCAACAAATCCTAACTACATAAAGCACAGTTTTGTAACGAACTCGAGTGTGCGTTAAGAATTTTAATAGTGTTTTTTGCATGCGTCTGTGCCGTTCAAAAGGTCATGCACAGCTGTGTCATCTATTTGCATGATCTAGGTTAATATTTTACGCTCGCCAATTTATTTGTTTTTTTTTGTATTTTATTCGGTGTCCTTGCGATTTGAGATGTTTTGTTGTAGAAATAATGATAGGGTTTAACTACTTTTTCAGTATTTACAAGGAGCTTAGTAACATAAAAGTCGTGGGCAAGATGTGTCAGTGAAATAATCAAGGTTGTTAGAATAAGTTGGACTATACATACGCACTCACGCTTTGTTTCGTTTTGCTAAAGTGGCAAAAAAAAGAGATCCAGAAAAGCGAGATGGCATTTGGCTTTTTTTTTAAAAACTGTGATGTTTTCTTCCATATCGATCTGGTGTGGTATATTTCTATCAGAATTTATGAGTTAACATCACGGTCAGTTGTATCGTATTAATTATTCCACACGCGCTAATGCAAAACCATTAGCCAGCCCAATAAATTAAAGTGTTTTTTGTTGTATCTCAATCTCAGAATATCGAAAACTGATTTAGGTTTGCTGTCGTATCTCTGATAATTCGATCACGCACGACGTTTTTTTGTGACCCATTAATTTCTGATCTCATTAATAAAACCTGTTCTTAATTAGAAACACCATCGGGAATTATACAGTTGTCATTATACATCAAATATAAGTTCTATGAACACATTCTTGGCCAACTAAACATGTTAATACAGCTATGTATAAGAATTTTGTGTTTTCACAAAAGCAGGTATTGATTTAATTTATATTATAATGTTAAGTTGGTGATTTATGTCCAAAATTTACATAAAAGTAATATTTATTATGTGTTAATGCTATTTTGTCATTTACTGATTAGGGTTGTAAAAGAAAAAGTGTAACAAAATGGTCGACCCACTATTATTGAACTGGTGGTGATTATTTGGGCTAGTGACCTGTCACTGGTTTTATAGATATATGGAAAGCTTCATGAGTCATAAGATCATTAATAATATGCTTAAGCATCTGTTTAGCAAAATAATTTAATGTGAGCATTATTTTGCTACATACAGTCCGGCCGTCAAGAGAATACGTTCCTGACACCTGTCAGTTGGACTATGTCTAGTAATAATAAGAATCAAATTCGTAAAACACATATTCGTTAGTAACAAACTGACAGGTGTCAAGAATGAATTCTCTCGTCGGCTGGACTGTAGTGTAATTTACCAGACACTTTGTTCCCATGTGTTGGGCGCTACTAACCAATAACATTGTAAAGTCTATTCTAAGACGGTAAAAAACTTACAGTTCTTTCATTTAGGCAAATAAAATGTATAGTTTGAACCCTTATTTTTATGAAAAAGGAATTAGATGTATGCACTCTATATTAAAATATTAGTTATATTTAAAAAATAAGCAATGGTTGAACCAAGAAAAAGTTTATTAAACCTCTTCCGACAGCTCTGAGTGATTTGCTTCTAAACTGTTGCTTTGACCTGACCTTTAATAGATCTTAATTATACCCACACGGGTATTAATATACCATAAATATTTCTACGTACAACACTATAATAGTACGTTTTAAAAACGTGCAACGAATGAGAGCAATCGATTTCATTACATGTTGGGGGCGTGTCAGAACCGATTCCGATGAACTGCAAGAATCGAATATTGAGTGATAACTTGGACCACCATGCGAGTAACCAAACATTTTGGCACATAAACCATACGTGATTGCACACAATTTGATCCTGATTGCAATTACATTTGGATTCGAATGTTTTCTACGAAAATCGATTTTATTATGGTCCATTGGCATCGGGAGCGTTTCTCTGTGTTGCCAATAATTTTATTGGCAATCATTATTGCCATAAGTGTTGCCTGATTGAAACTGAAGTGCGTAATTCGTACTTGGGGGGCCGTTTCCTATAATAAGGCCGTGTTGAGATAATTTAACGGAAAAGCAAAAGGGCAAAGATGTACAGTTAGTTTCTTGGTAATTTAAATCATGAGAAAAATTCAATTATTAATAAGATTGTAAAGTTTCCGGGCACTCCTATTTAGCTGGGATTGTTACACAATCCCAGCTATAAAAAATGTAAAAAAAAAAAGTGCGAGAATTCACATAAAAAATGCTCGTTTTATTTCAGTTGCGTGTGTTTCTAATTATGTGTAAGAGAAAACTTCATTATTTTTCTTCATTTGGATAGAAAGTCCGTTAACTAGTCTCACCGCGTAAAAAATAGATATGATTCATTTTCTACAACACACCGTGCAAAACTGGGCCAATTTCAATAATACGAGTAAATAACGTCAATCAAAACATTTAAGAATGATCATTTAGCATTTTAAATGGGAGCTAATTGACCAAAAATCTTCAGTAGAATCAATTTAAATATATTTGACATTTTATTGTTGACTTTTACGAGGTATACATCGATAAATTAGCGCCAATCAGATCAATAAAGTTTGAGGAGGCAGGAACTTTATCGATTGACGACTGTTTCTTTTTCTTTTTTAAATCGATTAGTTTTCATTCCTTTGAATGAAAGCATTTATAAATTTCTTTAGAATGTCAGTGTCAATAAATACCTCAACTCACTTCAAGCTCACCCAAGATTTACGGTGAGTTTTTTACTGAATAGACCATATGTTATCTTTAGGGAGTAGACTAACTGATTTCATTTCCTTTTTAGTTAAATGCAAGTGACGGTCTATTGAATATAAAAGAATAAATTTATAGATAAACATTAACTTAATTTATTAATGTCGAGACATTTTGAAATTAAAGTCTAATCTTCAATCAAAAATAAACACAAAATCCATTATATGAAATCTTTAACTGTAATAAGTGGCTGAAATTAAGGTAAACATAGCTCTCAAATTCTTAAACATAAATTGACAGGTGTGGTCAAATGTCAAGTTTTTGAACCGGCTACTGCTTTCAAACTAGACTTTATTAAAACGTCTTGTTACATCTAAGTCAGTTCTCACTTCGATATTTCGTTCATCTGCTCACACAAAACATGTCCCGACTAGCTTTTAATGAGCAGTCTATTTGATACTAGAAAACTTCAACAATAGACCCAATCAAGTCAAAAAATCACAAAACTCACTACCGTTACCGATTCAATATTCGTAACCGATAGAATCGATTATAATCACGTTCGATTCAGTATCGATACAATGATCGACATAGTGACGCCTTGTCCAGTGCAAAGATGGTTTTACAATAGAAAAGAAAGTATTAAGTCTGCTAACGATGTATAAATTTGGTATATGCGTTAGATGTTACCAAATAATAACTGTTATTCTGTGGCGAATTCTTTTTTATGTCAACCTTCCTGCTTTCTCTTTGCGCGAATGTTTTGACAGGTCGAGCTGTCAGTGTCAGGTTGGAACAATGCGAATTGATCTTACTATAGTGACAATAATACAAATGTTAAATCACTACTTTTTATACAGCATGGTTTTTTTAATCCAGTTAGTGCATAACTAGAATTAATAACAAAAGATAGCTTCGAGATCTCATTAGGAAGCATGATTAAGTTGTTCGTGAATTTGTGAAGAACCTTGTTCATTTGTAAAGTACGTACTAAGCGTTAAGTGGGTACTATATCTACATACAAACTAAAGCAATTAATACGAAAATTATAAATTAGAATTAGTGTGACTAGATATTTAATAATTAATCTTTAAAAACCATAAAACCCTACGAGTTCAAGCTCAGAAATTTTCTACATACAATATTAAGTATAATAAAGTTCATACTTCATTGTCTATTAAGCCGACAACGGTTGGTAAGCGGAACACGGATGGTTCTATAATTTGTAGGCGCAAATCGACAACCAACGGTTTAACAAGTACACCACCATAATCAGAGCAATCAGCCGGCTCATTACGACTTTAATATGAAAACTGAACACAAGGTTTTAGGGATCAGTAGATTTGATATCGTTCATTATTTTGTTTAAGTAGAGTTCGTTACCGTGACTATGTCTTACAATTGTTATGTATTAAAGTGGGAATGAAAATCATACTGGTCAGTTTAGTAATTTGAACTGTTTGAGGTAGTGTTTTACAATTTGGGGCCACGTTGATGTCAATAACTAAGCTAGCATTAATTCTCACGCAGTTTTTGTCTTGCTATCAAGTATTTGAACAAGGTTTAAGATAGACTAGAGTTTTACCTATCTTTTATTATTTATTCATTTCACAACATTTTATTTAGCCTTTTACGATTGAGTCCAATCGTAAAATGTCCCCATTTGACCCCACTGACATTTCCCAGACTTTTTTACAAATCTCTTTTACTTAAGGTATGATTAACATTAATGTCACATGATCGCTAATTTGGACAATAACGATAAACGTAATTTTTGTTATAAGGAAAATAAACATTGATTTTTTTGTTTTCTTTATTATTCCGATTTTTTTTAAAATAACTTTTAACGTTACCTCTCCAAATTCATAGGGTATTAAATAATGCGATTTTTTAGTATTTAAAACCAAAGAGGATGTTTGCCGTTACGGTTAATTAACAAACTCAACAAAAGTTTTCAACATACCTAGGTGCATAACTTTAGATAATGTTTGAGACAACAACTGTGAACATCATAAAGAATTCAGACCAAATACCAGTTCATATTTAAGTATTTATTTTTAAATGATCTTTATTTGTCCATCTACATTTACTATTCAAACAATTTGCTCTAAAATTTCTCCGACAAGTCTCGTACGTATATTTATCTGATATATTTGCATATACTATACATACATGTACCAAAATCTTCATGAATTATTCATGGTGCGTACGCGCATTATAAGTCATTACGATATCTGCGCAAGCGATGCCGCTGTCTTTAAAATTTCAATTTCTTGTTACTTTTGATTTTAAAAAGTGCCTTTTCTGAATATTAATGCAAAATCAAGTTAATGTACCTTATTATGGATCTAAAATTATGTTTAAGTAAAAATGATGTGTTGTGACAAAATTTCAAAATTTTGTGCTTTTGCAAAGAAATTATGAACCTTTAAAATACTGTAATTACAACAGGAAATGATGTTGATGTGTGTTTCATTTTTTCTTTTTCCGAGATAGACAGATATTATTTTTCTCTTTTGACAAACAAATAGTTTAATCGAATAGAATTTAGTCCAAAAATACCTTCTTAAAAACCTTTTTTTATCCACAACGGGGAAGCCCTTGGCCTGCGTCTTACCTGATGGTAAATGATGATCAAGCCGAAGGTGGAAGTGACCTTCACCCGGAATCCAGAACCACAGAGGAACTGGCTATCTTACCTCCAACTGCCGCAACACAACACTGCTGTAACCATTGTTGTTAAGGCGACAAACTTAGATAAACTTTGAACAAAAAACACTACCTATAAAATTTATTACAGTCAAAAAATGGTACAATTTAAATTGGTCAGCAATTTTTTACAAAGTGTCCGTACGAATTCAAGATTGTCTGTCAGTAATAATTGAAGATGGTCTGTTGGTAATAATTCAATTTATACATAAATGATCGTAAATATACGTAACCAACGATACGGAGTGATCGTGTTACGGTACATTACAAGTATGGTCGGCAGAAAAAGATGAGTACTTGTAGGTTTATATATTCAGGATTTTTTATTTAATGGCTGATAATGTGATGATGTAACATCACTTTGCACTTGTTATGTAATGTAATGTGATATATGTTAAAGAGTTTTCAATTTCTTGAATTTTATATATTCGTGTTTTTCTCATATAATTCATAATAATGAAATTACCATATATTAAAATAAAATTTGAAAAAAAGGAACGGAGTGTTAAAAATTAGTGGAGAAAAAAATCACCTTAAAAAAAAGTCCCGGAAATACACTGGCCTGGATACTTTTCTTTCCTGTCAACCGTCTCAAAACTTAGCCGAACTCATAAACAATAATCAAGCGCAACGTCCGAAATTTTGCAACAACCAGTTTTGAAATTAAATTTCCCTCTGTACCATCGGTATGAAGTACGATGTCGATTATTGAAAAGTGTGCAAATTATAGGGTCATCGATAATATTCGGCGGTAATGGCCGCCCGAATTACTGACCCCGACGCCATGTTTAAAACTCTTTATAATTTATAATGTCCCACATATTTCGTGCGTCAAGTGTACTTCGATATATTTATGATTTAATAATATTAATTTGATTTCTTTTAGGAGTTAAATGGTTGTAATTTTTTTATTTTGCCGTGTATATTGCTTTGGTGGGATTTCGTTTTTTTAATGATTTTATTCACATAGTATATTTATGATTTGATGATCGGCATAATTAGCCTATAACAGTCCCACTGCTAGGGCTTAGGCCTCCTCTCTGTGAGAGAAAACGGGCCGTAATCCACCACGCGGGCCCCGTGCGGATTAGTGGATGTCACATGTCTTCGATTTTTTGGTTCTAGGATATGCCGGTGTCCTCACGATGTTCTTCTTCACCGTTTTTAGAGCGGTGGTGATGAACTAAATTACACAAAGTAAAGCGCCTGCCTGGGCCCACGACCTATAGGGCTCGTAAGTCGGGGATTTCACCACTGCTCTACTATAAAGATCAAAATAGTAATATTTTGCGGCACATAACAATTGTGACTTACTTTTGTTCTAATATCACGCGAGATCAATTAAATTTGAATCGCTACTTACAACAACGAAAAACATGTTTCACCATAAAGCGCTACATCCTGGAAAGCGAATTATGAATTTTACGATCAAATATTGCAGTAACAGTTCAAAAGGGTAAAATCTTCATAATAACTTCTGGTGTCATCGTAGCACATAACTGTTCTGCAATAATAGCTGAACCCTAATTCCCTTTCATTTTCCTGCATTCAAGGTTTTAATAAAAAGCCTAACTAAGCTACTTAGAGGTTTTAATGCCAGCAGTAGACATTAGGTATATTAAATTTGACTTGTGTAAATATTTCTTAGAAAAAGCGTATTAATATAGTAAATGTCAAAGCAAATACCTTTGGGTATTAAACCTTTAATATATTATGAAATAGGTTTTTAGCTTTGACGCTAGATTGAACGGGAGTTATGGCGAAATAAAATGGGTAATGTACCATATGGTATATGTCGTGAGGCCATAGACATTACCTCTAGATAGAATATATGAATCGTACGTCCAACGAAACGTGCATTTGTCATATTGTGTGGTTAATTAATAAGTGATTCTATAGGTTTAACTACATGTTTTTCTGTAAAATGAGTTACTTACTACTTATAATACGTACTTAATATAATTACTTATTACTATTTCATATTAAATCATATATTTTAACATGAAGTAGTTAGTATTTAGATAGGCGTTTATTTCAAATGAAAGAAAAGCTGCTTCAGCGCTAGTTCATCGAAGAATTCCGTTTTCGTAAACAAAATAGGTAGTTCTTGTTCCACAAAATCTCTTTTTATAATTTAATAGTAGGGACCCAAAGATACAGACGCAACAAAGTCATCACTAATTTGTTTTCTTTTGACCGAAACTTCATTTTAAAATCAAACAGTGGTTTTCCAAACCGAAGTTTTTATAACAACAATAAATCGCATACTAACGATCGAAAAAACTATCAAACACCTACGGTCAATTATAAATACGAGATTAACAAAACCAACATACTATAACAATGAATAATGACCCTTAAAACTGGAGAGTAAAGGGTGTAATTAGCATAAAGAATCTTCGATTCTGCGCCCACTCCTTGTTTTTATTTTGTCATTTGAATAAACAGTTAATTATGTTAAGTATAATCGGAGATATAGTGAAAAGTATATTTGTTATAAACCAAAAATGGCTGACATTTATCATGTTTATACGTTTCTGATTATAATATATTGATAACTGATACGTGCAGGCACCAATTATTATAACAAATCACCGTTTCGTTACTCTTTTTGGTCAAAAAATTTCAGAAAGTTATTTATGTAATGTCCCTTAAATGGGAATTGTCTTCGTAAATATTCTTTTTCATCGTCCTAGTGATTTTAACAGTATATTGTAAGAGAATACTTTGGTATAAACATAATATCTGATTCAACAAATAAAAATTCTTCTGAATAGACTTTCTTTTGCTGTACCTACACAACAGGTTTAATTAGAAATTTATTTTTCACTTCTGAGATACAAACATCTGTGTAGCCCTGGGCTCTTGTACTAGGAGTTCCTGTCTCACAAGAGCCAAAACGACGAAGACGATGTACAAGGGAAAATTGCAAAAATCTCCAACAAAAGATCATCGGCACAGGAAAATGCAAATGCCACTGTGAAACAGACAAATGTTGACGATTCTCATCTGCATTATCAACGGAATGCACTCTTATTTTCCAAATCGTAGTTTAGGAATATTTACCGGCTCAAAAAGATTAATGTTTTACTCCGTTCTAACCAACGTCTTCGTATAGTACACCCACATTTTCCCGGTTCGTCATCAACTGGGCACAAATCCAGTCTCCGGACTACTGAGAAATTTCAGGTCGAAAAAGTGCTAGAACCACCAAATGCTACCATTTATGTCGATCACCTTCTATAATATCCATAATCCATTAGTATCTTACGACAACCTTAAGAAGAAATGGAAATCACGACTCTAGAAGATGTCTAATGAATATAATTCACACTATCAGAGAAGATAATCATAGAGCTCGGGACCAATTATACAACAACATTCGGTAACCGTTTATCGAAAGTTACGACTGTGTTATTTTCCTAACAATTACTGAATTTATATATTGATTTATAATATCGAATTTATAATTATATTTCACAAATTGTCTTCGTTCTCATAGAAATGGGCTGTGTCGTATTGGTGTGGTCTTGGAGCTTGGTAACTTTTATTTTGTGCAATCGTAGTAATTTGAAGTGAAACATAAAATAACATCACGCTTGTATTCCGCGAAGGGTTACACAGAGGTATACCTGAAGTTTGGGTACTAAATTCAAAAATTCAGAAGTCATTTATTCAAACTAGGTTGAGAATCAGCACTTTTCTAACGTCAAAATTACATAAGACAGTCCCCCAAAAACGCCCGCCCTTCACCGCTTTCTAGTACTTCAGCTGGGAAGAAGAAGTGGCGAGCTTATTGCCATCAACCGGGCACTAATCCAGACTCCGGGCTGCTATTGAGACATTTCAGATGAAAAAACCCAAGAACACTTTCGCGACCCGGGAATCGTACCCAGGACCTCATGTTCAGCAATAGCGTTCTTGCAACCGCTAAACCAACGAGGCAGTCATTTGGAGAGAAAGTCATCACTTTTCGATTGCTTACTGGATGATTATTATGCAAAAATCTGGTAATATCGCATGAATAAGCAAATAAATAATAAATGCTCTTATTATTTTGCTAAACTTTCATTTGTAGAGATACTTGAGACGTTTTATCTCCACGCTACTAATTTAAAAATCGAAATATCTAAGGGGTTCTTACCTACTCCAAATTAGTTAACCTAGTTAGTTTTCTCACGATTGCAATTTTATATTTATTTTACTGACAAGTGTTTGTGAAATAGATACCTATTTGACTGACACTAGAGTGTGCTCATATTTAAGTAACTGCTTACTTTTTGATTTCACATTTTTTTAATGTAAAACATTTATAAAATTGCGTTTTAACCTACCAAAATTATAAAGTAATGAATCACCTTATCCTCAATAATTGCACCAATAAATTAAATCACAGACTTCGTAGCAAACATTACATAAAAATGATCGACGTCATCTCCTTGACTATGCCGCCAAACTATGGTCGGCTTCTCCTTATCAATAAGCAATTGTTAAACACTGATAAATTGGTCAATTTGTTACCTTATACGTCCCGTAAAGTCAGTTGGAGATGTATAATTAAGTGTAGGTTCAACCTCCTCTGAAAGATACGTTATATTGTCAGTCATCGCGTATTGTGAGATTTTTTTAATTCACTTGTGGAACTTTTTTTTTTTGCGATTGAAATGGTCGTCGGGTTAGGCCGCTGGAGCTTGACATGGTCGTGTGAAAAGAGTATTTAAGCTTTTGAAATATGATCAAATAATATATAGCAATTTTTTCATCATTTTGATATCATTACAACTTGAGAAGACTAATGATTAAGATTATTATAATTTTTTTTGTGTTTTTACTGAGCCTATTTTGAATAACCGTAAAGCAGTAGGTAGGTATAGTCGCCGGCACGTAACTTGGCAAGAATCGTAGATGCGCAGAATTAGTTTTCGCTTTTTTTTCCATAACTGACATGTTCAAAAATAAATGATGGCAATAACCAAAGAATAATGATAAAACATGTAATAAAAATTTATTTTTTATTGTTGCACTAAGTTAAGTGTGCGCAAACTTACTTACATACGCCAAAAGCTTGCCAAGTTACGTGCCGGTGACTATATCATGTTTACGATTTATGCACTTTTGATACGTTAAAATGATCTGATTAGGGATGAGACTAAATTTTCCCAGTTTGGTTGAATTTTTACCCCGGGAATGAGACAGCAGTAACAGTTACTTATTGCGTTTTGAAATCAAATGTCAATATCATCAACATCAGAATTGATTGTATCTGCTCAATCAGCTATAAAATGCTATACCATTAATACATTATCGCTTAATTACCAGTGCGATTTTACCTCATAACTCGGTGACATATTCGTTCGCCTTGATAGCGGGTGGTCGTTAATTGATCGCTACAAATCTACGACGAAACATGGGCGGGGTTAATTTTGAGGCCAAATTATGTATTTTAAAAATATATTCAAAGCCGGACGTGAGTAGGTGTGATTTTGTGAGTATTGCTCGTCTCAGTTTTAATAAGCAGTTAGATTTTACTTATGGTTGATTTTATTTTTGGTATATGGTCATTATCTTATAATTATAACTAGCTAAAGGTGTCAGGAAGGTCATAAAATACAAACTACAGTGTGTGTTAATTATCTAGGTACTTATATGAATCAGCATAGGAAATAAATAAATCAAATACATGTTTTAAGTATTACGAAACCGTTCCCAATGTAATCACATAATAAAATGATAAAAACAATAAAAATATAAAACCCACATAAACCTCCCTAAATGTCATTAAATCTCCTCCCCACTCCACCGACTCCTACTCCTTCACTGTGCACGCGGTCCAGTTGTGGAATTCATATAAATTACATTACTTTTACATATTATTATTTTAGAAGCATGTATGTACGTATATTATACGTATATGTTTTATTTAATAAATTAATGTTTTTTATTTTTATTTAATGTATTTTATTTTCTGTTCTACTTTTATACACGGTGTCTACATCTCTTTTTATCCTCTGTCCTATCGCAATGCTGGAAGAGATTTCTTCAGAAATAAGCCTCACCTTTTTACGTATTTTTCGGTTCCTTCCTTCTTTTCTAGTTGTATGTGTAAGCATAAATGATTAAATAAATAATTATTAAACTCCACATTTTCCTTTTAAAGAAAATGAGCAAATCTAGCACACTCTACTACAATCCAAAACCCGTTAACTCAAACGCCTTCACTTCATAATACGCAATGCAATTACGAAATGAGAATAAGTTTCTTTACGTCCATAATTCAGTTGCCGTGGCAACAAAACAACGATGCAGTTAACAGAAAATTGAATCGGGCGACATTACGAGCGACAAAAACGTCGCAAATTGATTCGGAGTAGCAAATTGCGACCGACGACGGGCGCGACAATTTGTGATTGGCTGTCGTATTCGTATGTATTACGTGTTGTTGTGAGAAAATTGTTCTGGGATAGTAAGTGATATAGATTAATAGGTCATGTTGATGAAAAGCCGGTGCCCCAATTTTGTACAGGAACTGGATGTCTTTCGACAGCCTTCTGATGATGCTATGACACTAGCTTCAACTTTTTGGCTGACCGACTCCTTGACAGTAAAAAAGTGCCTGTATGTCACAGGTTTTTTTTTTAAATGAAAGAGTAACGAAGCAACAATCACTATAGGGCTCATAGGTTTTCCGCTGGCAATGCAGGCATTTTTATGCCAATGTAACTTTCTTAATACATGACATAGTAAAAGTAATTACAGTAGCATTATAGAAATTAATTAATTAATTCACCAAGATCTGGAATTCCTTTTTTTTTGTGTATACATGTAAGTTCATTTTCAACGTACAGCTTAAAATATTCCAAAAAGAGATCAATGGAATAATTTCCCTGACCTTTAAAAAACAATTTACGTACAATAGCAACTGTGTCACAATTCCCATCCGAGGCCGACACGTAATACCGACGCCGCCTGTCATTAATCATTTGACATAACATGTGACCGATAGCAATGATATTAAAGTCGGCTATCTTTACGCTATTTTGCGCTTGTGGGGTGGGCAGAGGTCCAAGTAAGAAGCAGGTAAGTAGCTGTGTTGTTTCATCTTGGAAATCCTTTCACAAAAAAATTGACTTCTGGACAAATATTTTGACGATCCAAACCTCCTTGATCTATGTGTTTGCCTATTGAGTATTTGCGATTTTTTGGTAGGACTTTCTGGCTTAGGTTTGCAACTACACAACGTGTTGTTTTTGATATCCCATAACTCAAGGGATAGATTATTTAAGTAAAAATAACACAAAATCTCCTATAATAGGTGGTCCAAAAATGCATAGTTTCGAAGATATAATCAATCATAATTAAATTAGGGCAAAAATTGTCACCACTATGACGAATCTTTACTTTTGCGACGTTGCCAAACTTCGCAGTAGTGTAGTAAAGTAATTCATTTTTATTCAAACCAATCATTCATATTTAAAGCTAAGAAAATGCGACGTTGTCATATTTCACGTAAGGGTGTTTTACATTAACAATCGTGACTTTGTCGAATTATTTTGTATGAAAAATGAAAACAAAAAAAATATGATTGAAGAATAATTCATATGCCAGTTGGTTCTTTGATATGGTCTCAACCTTCCCCTAAAGTTATGGGATATACAAAAAACACACATTTTATAGTTTTGTACTTCTTTTCTTTTATGACCCTTCTTTTTGACTACAACTTAGCGGTTTTTTGCTTTTGTCCACTTTAAAAAAACTTTCAGTAGGTTTGGCTTTTAACTTTACCAACTATACAAAAAATAGCAGCTAAATAGCTACTGGTATCTAAAAGCATTGATACAGTTGTGTAATATTGTTTCGTTAAGTCATTTAAAATAGAAAATAACCACTTTGACTCCAATAAAAAATAGAAATCCAATATTCTAATCCGGTCCTATGCCATACCTACATCAGGCACATCTCTTCCGCTATCCATCTAAATACCGAGCGTCTCCATAAAACCAATACATTGGAACAATCAGACAATTTTGCTTGTAGCGTGATTTATTCCGTAGGACGGACCACCGGCTCTGCTGACGACCATTCACGCGTCAATCTGTTGCATTCTATATGGCGCACGTCGTATACCATCGAGTTTTAGATTCCCGTCGTCTTGGGTAAGGGTGTGTTCACATCTGTGAACGCACGCGCTTGAATTTTGTATCGAGTTCACAAGCTTTTCGTTGAAGCGTGCGTGTAAGAGCGTGCATTCTGAAAACGGGCAACGTCGCAAATAGATGTCAAATATATCGCTGTTTTGATTAATTTGACAATATCATTGTATGGAAATAAGAAATGTGGCTAACTAGCGAACTAGAATATTGATTATGAAATGCAATAATTAATATCGTAACACATTTTAGATGTAAAAAAAGTATTTGGAAACTTTCCAAATGTCTTTTTTACAACTAAAACGGGTACAACATCAAATTCAATGGTATAATTGCAATTCATTATTAATATTCTAGTTCGCTAGATAGCCACATTTCTTATTTCCATACAGTAATATTGCCAAATTAATCAAAACAGGTACATTTTTGATAGGTATTGCGTCACTGCCAACTTTTAGGATAAACGCTCTTAAGGTTTATATAATCAATCTGTTTAGTGTGTGAATTAGGATGTGTTTCCATCTATGAACGATGTTACATCTGGCAACGTGCGTTTTATTAACAAGTATACATCGTTCTATTTTGTAACTAAAACATTTAATTTAAGATTCGCACAGTCTTCGGTTAGGATGTGACTGTGTACATTTTTCTGTTCTGTGGTGTACACATCTATGAACGGAATTTTGTATCCAGTTCACATACTTTTCGTTGAGCTTAGATCTGACAACGTGCATTTTTATTATGTTTGTATCGTTAATCTGTTTATAATAAAAGCATCGAACTTTAGATATCCGTCGCCTTGGGTTAGGTTGTGGTAACATCTATGAGCGAACTTGCTTGAATTTTGTCTTGTTTGGTTGTACTTGCACTGACTGCTTGCGTTTATTTATAGTAACATTATATCGCAAAGAAACAGTCGTGTTTTGTCTATCGTATGTACACGTTGTAGGAAAAGTGTTTTGCCTCTATAATAAATCTTTTAAAATTTCTTCAAAATGGAAATTCGAAGTAACGCTCATAGAATCTTATTAATAGTTAACGTTACGTCTGATGACATGTAAGCCCCTAAAGAAAGGGTAGCTTACCGTATACGTAAGTTAACTTTTGTTTTGCTTTACAAGATTAACATTGAAATCATGACATCATTGACGACACGGTTGGCGCAGTGGCTGAGCGATCGACCGCTGCGCAACGTGTCGCGAGTTCGATCCCCGCACGGCACAAATATTTGTATGATCTGCAAGTAGTTGTTCCGGGTCTGGGTGTTAGTGTATGTGAGTCTCTATGTTTGTAAACGCACCCACGATACAGGAAGAAATTCTTAGTGTGGGGCAACGTTTGAAAAAAAAAAGAATAATCAGAGTTAGAATAAATAGGTAATATGCGAGTCTAAAAAAGGCGACTTTCCTTGCGAGAAACATCGCGATATTCCTTGATATCTAGGATTATTAGTAATAACTATGATATAGTTAAAAAACAAAAAATATAAATAAAAATAAATTAATTTTAAATACAATTTTTTTTTACATAATCGAACAAAAAACGTATTATATGTGTTTTTTTAGTTAATAAAGATAATCAAATGTCACTAAAACAAATTAATTGCAATATTCAAATTAAAACATTCAATTTAAGATACTATTTTGAGCCAAAAGAGCGGATTATTCGTTTTAGGCAAAAATACACAGCTGCCATAATAAAAAAATTGAAATACTGTCGCATATCAAATTAATCACTCTCATTAGTAACACTCATTTAGTACGAGAATAAAAAAATAATAAAGTATGATTTAAAATAAAATTGTTGTTAAATTATAACTGACTAATAATTACCTTGCAGCCTTCACAGGTGAACGCGCCAAAGTGGAAGCCAGCCGCGGGTTCTCCGCACACTTTACATTGTTGATTCATCTGAAACAATTCAAAATAATACTAAATTATTATCTTAATACTCGTATAATAAACATTCTAATATTGAAACTAAAAGACAAGCAAAAAAAAAAAGACAAACAGACAAAGAAGATAAAATAAACTTTTTTGCATTTTTTTGTTGAGGTCAAATTCCATTGCAATTCGATTACTTCTGAAACGGAATTTATGCATCTAGCCTTTACATAATACCTACCTATTAAGACTTAATTCCATTAAATGGAAGTAACTTTAAAAGTGTATTTAGAAATTGCTGGCCAATTAACACTTCGCCACAAGCATAATAAATTTACTTGAGAGTCTTTAAAATTATATTAATTAAACACCTTGTTACCCCTACATTACTCAACGAACCAGAAGTTATACATCGCTTAAGTATAGTTCATGAGAAATTAACACATCTTCATGTAACACATATTCATCACTCAATAACGACTACTAAAAAACATTTAAAACCTCCGTCGCGCAATGTAAAGAAAATTCTACAATTTTATAATTTTTCCAAAACAGATTCCATTGCTTTTTTTCTTGTCCAGTTTTAGACTTTTGAAACACAAAAGCTGCAATGGATAAATAACAAGAAGACATTTCCTGCTTACATCAATTAACTACATTCTTTAGCAAAGTTGATTGTTTTGTTTCAACAAGGAAGAAATGTGATAATTTACACAGCCACAGACTAAAGTCATGTTATTGGTAATAAACTGCATTATTAAAAGGGTTAAGGGAAAATTCGTGGAATCACAAAATATGTTGGTTGTTATGATTACACGAGGAACCTAGGGGCTTTACCACATCACAGAGCCTTTGGCATAGGTAAACGTTTTGTATAAATAGGCTATATTATTGACACTACCAAATAATTTGGTTGACCACCGTTACCTTGTAGATAGGTGTCAATACACACACTTCTGTAAAAAACACATTTTCGCTATACTAAAATACATCAGACACTTTTTTATAGTATTTCACACCTGTGAAATACTATAAAAAAGTGTCTGATGTATTACTACGGTCCAATTGGACCGTAGTTGATAGCCCAAATATTCGAGAACTGAGAATAGTCACTGAAATCATCATCACTACTACTTACGGTATATCAGTACAACTCTGCCTAACACTTCGAGGATAACAAGCGTTATGTTATGTGCTATCATCATCAACCAATCAAAAAACTCCATAAAATTTACAATTATTTTGTCGATCAGATATAAAAATCGAGTATTATAAAAAAAGACCAGAATTCGCACACCACGTTCCACTTATAAAAATATAGATGTTTTGATAACTTTGGGAGTGACCTTATTAGATATTCAACAAAAACGCTTATCCAAATATCGTAATACTAATAAATGCTCGACCATATCCGTTACTCATTGTTATTCTAACGCTCTGCTATAGCCGCTACTTGTGCCACAATGGTTGTCAACTGATTATGATGTAATGATTTATTTGGTAAGTCTACTTTAACAGTATTGTAAAAAAGGTCTTAAGAAAATATGGATTTGTTGTCTGTTCAAATAACTTCAGAGAAACATCTAAATAAAGTACTTGTGTTGTAGAGTAAATTCATGTCGTTTGCTTTATTCAACTTTCGAGGAAAATGGTTGACCTATTAGGTATCAATAACATTCGAAAAGTGTTCTAGAAAAATGCAGTCAAATGTCTGAGACTGAACGAAATATCGACAGCTAGGAATAGTCAGATGGAAAAAATAATTACCACAGAAGTACCTATTTGTTATCAATACGTTTGACGAATTTTCTTGTTAAATGTATTAAATTGATTAATGATTGACCAATGATCAAAATTAGACAAAAGGAACCAGAAAAAACAAAGGTTGCCTGTCATCAACTTTCATAGTACCTACTGATTCGTAGGAATGCGCACTAACAATTCCACAAAACCAACATTATGTAATAACGGGAAATAAATCCAGAACTCCAAGTGGCAACCTTAAAAATGTCAGAAGTAGAACTTAAAAATTTACCGAAAGCCATTCAAGTGTTATGACGGTCAAGTGGCTTGATGAGCCAAAAAATTGGGTGTCCGACTCCTACTGAACAAACATTGTGGTCGCGCTGTGAAGAGCTATTGAGGAGGTCAGACCAGCTTGTATGAGTGGCTCAGTATGGGCGTAGTGTGGTTTGTATTGAGTCAGAGGCTATGGTGATAAATTGTGAAGATGTACATGGTGATTTTAATTTAAATGGCGGTAAGCCAAATAATGTTGGAGAATTTTTAGAATACGGACAGAGATTTTTGCTAAGATCTAGGCCATGAATAACAAGGCAGGCAACTTACAGGTAGAGGGTGAACTTATTTAAATATTAAATTTGTTCACTGGAAATAAAATCTACAAAATTCTAGTAGTAATTCTAGTCACAGTCTTCTTGAAGATTGAAAAGGAATCTGTTATGATAAAACGGAATAATAACTCTGACGGTCCATAATAACTGGATGGACAGGACTCACGTGGAACTTGCTCCTAATATCGAAATACCCCTTTAAATTCTTGCAATTTCATGTCCGTATTGATTTCTGAAAATCACACCCAGAAATGCCATAAAAACACACAAAAGTGACACGCCACTTTTCGCCCGACATCGACAGAACACGACAGCGATAATTTCTGAAAAAATCACTTTCGCGGCATCGCGTGCGCAATTGTGTATTTTGTTAAACCGATTCCCCCGTTCTCGTAACAAACGGACGCAGGTTTAAAAAAATTAAATAAATGTTGAATAATAACATGTTTTGGGCCTGTGCTAACAAGTTGGCGTGACTGGGCACTGTTAACGTATCCGAAATGTTATTTTTTTTGTGCCTTTTTTGGGCATCGCGAACAAGCGATGAAGGATTGAGCACGTCTGTAAGACAAGGGGTCCGAAGTAATGGATTCAACTCTTATGAATAATCTTTGATGTTTTCGGGTGAAGATACTCCATCAGGGGCTGACGCGAATGAATTGCTTGGTCTGATTTCGATAATTTTATAAGTATTGCTGGTAATAAAGGCTGATAAATGAAAGGTTGAGCGTAATATTTTCAGAGTAAGTACACGCTTCATCAAAGTAATCAACGTACGAGTTTTGAACAACGCTGGACAAGTGGTTCATTTTGCGTTATTAAAAAGTAATTCAGTACATTTACAAAAAGTGGAATTGAATATGGATACCTGACAGGGGTTGGGGTTGGTAAAGGTAGTTTCAGTCCAAAATATGAAACCTATTCATTCATCTTGTCACAAAGTTTTTTTGACGTATTTTTACAGGTATTGTTCACAATCGGTTTCTCTTTTGACTATATTAAGGAAACAATATTAACGTCATACCATATTTCTTAGATTAGTTTGTACTCGGATCGATGTACCATGTCGGAGCATATTTTATAAATCACCCAGATTTTATCATTTGGAATCACCGGAATCGGCAAATGAATGATATATCAAAGTCCGATATTTGGGTTGCAATCCCAACAATTTTATCAGATCCTTTAAAATTACGGTTTAATTAAGTAATTCTTGCAAAGTTTGAACATTGTTGATTTTTATCGTTTCCTTTCCTTGCTTATCGTCCATTTCGGGTATAAATACAAATTGTTGCGATTTATCATTCGCGTGTAATACCGTAATCTTTGTCTTGAGAAATATCTTCGATGTCAAAATGTTTTTTAATATGGATGTAACCGATTGCAGGTGAATGTAAAACTTGACTTGTCGATTTTAAACTGTATGCTTGAGTATGAAATGTGTGAATATGCAATTATGATGATTGAGATTCTTTTTGATTTCGATATTTATTTTGTAAAACATCGGTTTGTGCTCAAATTTCGTTTACTTACACGTCTAGTTTAATCAACTACTTATTTATGATAAAGTTTTATTTTGTCATCCTACTGATGAGCAGGTGTCCTACATCTCCACAAGTCTTTAACACTTTTATAATCAACTGTTTCGGTTCTACTAATGAAACCACCTATCCCTGTATTGTAATCAAGATCAATAATCTCAACATTCAAAATTAACCCCGTCAACATTCTCAACACTACAAACAAACCCACCCATTCTCGACCATACAAACAATCTAAACATATTCCCTCATCAAATCAAGGTCCATGTTCTACAAAACAATACGACCACGTATTAAGGATGGTCTGAACACCAGAAGTCGTTAAACAGTCGCTTGGGGCTAATCGGAACACTGATTGACGAAAACTGTATACAATTTACAACGGGCGAAGATGTAGCGCCGACGTTCGGCTGTAAAGCATGTCGATGTGTGGTGCAAAGGTTGAAATGATAGCGGTTTTGTTTTATTACAGATTTTTTTGGGTAATATTTTGTATAAAGGATGAAGGGAAGAGAAATAAGAGATGGTTCAGGAACCATCTGAATGAGAAAAATTCTCACGGAATGAAAAACAGTGTCAGTGTCTGTACAGTGTTCCGGATACAAATCTGAAAGCATTATGCTGAATGGATCTTTCAGTAGCGCAGTTTACAAACTTGGTTCAAATTGAAAGTCAGAATATAGATTTTCAAAGATAGCCATTAAATGAATCAACAATGAAGTGATATCTTGTTTTATCTATGAATAAACCATAGCAGATGCTTCAGATATACTCTGGACAAATACAATTTCAACAACAAACTGACCAACTCTCTCCACTTACAACTCCTACCAAACATTCACACGAACGACAAAAACAGCTACGTATTGGCCTCTTAAACCAAAGCACATCATTGCAGGAAAGGTGTTCACCCCCATTTAAGGCTCTCTGCCTATACTTGGTGCCCAGCCTATCTATTTTGCATACACCATCTGGATTTACAATTGGTGACCATCAAAAACGGGAAAGGAAATTGTCGCACGTACAACGTGTGATACGGACGAACTTTCTATGCAATGGGGTGTTTTCTCCAGCGATGGATGACGATTTTTCTTTACTTAGTAAGGTGCTGAATTGAGATTTATTGGTGTCGTGTGTGCTAGACTTTACTTAAGAGTGACTAGTTTTTTGTTTGTTTACTTGAATTGCTGTGACTAGTTTTAGGCCTTGATTTGGAAAGACTGCGGTTGGTCTATTTAAAATTCTTGTCACATATTGCTCTGTAGCATTAACTTTGGTGTTAAATGTAACCGAATCTGATGAAGTAACTCAAAATAAAAACTAGATAATTATGAAGATTGATGAATTGACGTGACACTTTCTAAACATATAATTTAATTATGACTAATAATTATTATGTAGGTATTTAATAATAATAATAATAATAATAATAATAATATGTTTATTTGCATAAAACATGGTATAAAGGGGTGTTAAATAATACTATATAGCACAAACATGTTTAGCTAGGTTAACAAAGCATGCAAAATACTTAAAATTAAGCAAGTAGACAAGGAGCCATCAATAGTGAATAGAACATCAAAATTTTTTGTCAACAAATTCCTTTAAGCTATAAAAACTATGTTCGAGCATCCATTTGTAAAATTGAACTTTAAACAATTTTGAATGTAAGTTTTTAAATTGCCTCGGTATTTTATTATACATGCGCACACACATTGCTAGGCAGTTTTTATTATACTTAGTTAGGCGAGGCAGATCATTCAACACAAGTTTATACGGATCTCGTCTGTTCCGAGGATTGACATCATTTGCAGTCTTAAATAATTGTTTATTTTTCATTACAAACATACATATTTCGTAAATATAAAGTGACGGTAACGGTAACAAACCAAGTCTCCTAAATATTGGTTGACATGAGTCATCAGGTTTTAGTCCACAAATTGATCTCATGCACTTTTTTTGAGCGATGAATACTCTTTGGAAGTCGGTGCTGTTGCCCCATATTACAATCCCATAACGTAGTAATGATTCAACGTATGCACGGTAAGATATTACAGCAGTTTTTACGTTAGTTACATTTTTGACTTGTTTAAGTGCATATACAAATCTATTTATTTTAGTACTAATATTATCTATGTGTTCTTTCCAATTTATATCTTTATCTATTATTACACCCAAAAATCTTGTATGCGTTACTTCTTTGATTTTATCAATATTAAGTTTTATGTCATTTTTGTGATTATTAGATTGATTAAATTGAATGTAAACTGATTTATCTAAATTTATCTTTAAATGATTAATGTCAAGCCAATGAAGTAATTTGTTAATTGTATTATTAATGTCAAACTCATGGTCTAAAATGGTATTATGTTTTTTATTAGATGTCACTATAATGGATATGTCGTCGGCAAATAATATGCATTTATGGTCAGTTATTTTTGTGATGTCATTAATATAAATGAGGAATAATATTGGGCCCAGCACGCTTCCTTGTGGAACGCCACATTTGTTATATTTATATTCCGATGAGTAGGATATTATGTCATTATTTTCGTTCTTTTTATTGATAACGACACATTGTTTTCTATTACTTAAGTAAGACGATAACCATTGGAGTGCTGGTCCTCTAATCCCATTAGCTTCTAGCTTTTGCAGTAATGTGTCGTGTGAAACCAGATCGAATGCTTTCGACAGATCAAAAAAGAGACCAGTAGTCATAAAATTATTGTTAATATTTGAAAGTACAGCTTGCATTAGAGAAAAAATTGCCAACGATGTGGATTTGTTCTTCTGGAATCCAAATTGTTTGTCACTAATAATGTTGAATCTATTACAGAAACTAACTAATCGTTTGTACATACATTTCTCATAAACTTTAGACAAAATGGGTATTAAAGTAATAGGTCGGTAATTATTTATATCATATTTGTCTCCTTTCTTGAATAAGGGCTTAACTAGGGACATTTTCAATTTATCTGGAAAGGTTCCATGGGAAAAAGATATATTTATTAAATGAGTGAGAATGCCAGTCAGTTCATCACTACATGCTTTTATGATTTTTGTATTCATTTCGTCATAACCCTCCGACTTGGTGTTAGACAGAGACATTATTTCCTGTCGTACCTCGTTGAGCAGCATTGGTCTAAGGAACATCGAGTTGGCACATGCATTTTTGCAGGGGTTTTGATGTGAGGTTTTACCTCCTTGTGTATGCGTTACATTAACATAATGATTATTAAATTCTGTGGCCATTTGTACAGGGTCTGTAATTATAGAATCATTTAATTTTATATACTCTATGTTGTCTTTGTAAGAGTTATTATTTATTTCATTTTTGATGACAGTCCATGTGGCTTTACATTTGTTATCTTGGGAATGAATATATTTTATGTTAGTGTTCTTTTTGGAGCTATAAATGCATTTCTTTAACAGCCTAGAGTAATTATTATATTTATTTTTATTATCTATATTTTTGTTTTTGTAGTACTGATAACGTAGTTTCCGTTTAATTTTGCAACTTTGTCTCAAACCTTTACTTATCCATTTTTGTGTGTGTTTTTTAATGCTACTGACTTTCACTCTTAATTTAGGAAAACAGAGATCATAAAATAGACACAACAGTTCATGAAAGTCATTGAATGCACAGTTTGGGTTAGTATTTAAATAAATATCGGACCAAGAAAGATTTTGCAGGCATTCCTTGAATTTCCTGATGTTATCCAAATTATAGTCCCTTTTATAAATGTAGCATACAGTTGATTTTTGTGGTTTCTGTTTAATTGGGAAGCTTAACATTTGCGCTGTCTCATGATCTGAAAGATACAGGGGTAGTACGGTGGCAGTTGCATTTGTAATGTTGCTTAGGATATGGTCAATACAAGTCAATTTGCGAGTAGGAACATTGATGTGGATTTTTAAATTATAATTGTTGGACAAGTCTTGCAATCTGTTCGTGATGTTACCTTTTTTAAGTGTATTAATATTAAAATCACCGGCTAAAACAATATTTATTTTATATCTGTATCTATTTAATAAATCGTGTAAAAGATTATGCAATTTTGTCAAAAACTGATTCGGATCAGATTGCGGCGTTCTATATACACATATAACTACTAATTTACGAACGAAGAGCTAAATTAGGTATCTAAGTGATCAAACAGATGATCAGTCTATTAAAAATATACATTAAATTACATAACATAAACATAACATCACGCTTGAATTTCCCGAGGGGTTATGCAGAGGTGTACCCTAAAGTAAACCTACATTTAATAAATACAGTGACAATCTGTTTGAACCTCAAGAAAATTTGGCCATTACAAATGGATACACAAATAGGTCCCAATCCAAACCAGAACCACTTATTTATACAAGTCAAAATAACCACAGTAAATACTGACAAATATTGTACCACCTGTCGATATCAGACCTAAATACGAGCCCGATTGCCACAATATATCATGCGCCAGCGCAAGGCGTGTCGATCCGATACGCAGCTACTTGGCGTATGCGCGTATTTGGTGAACTTCAAGCACAATAATTAAGAATCCAACACGATTTCTAGATAGTGTTAAACGAATTTTTGTTGATTTATTGTATGTGGTTTTGGCAATGGCGAGTAGAGTAAATTCTGGGAAATTATTCGGGTATTTATGAGTTTTTGGGGCATTCCAAGAAGAGAAGAAATTGAAGGTATTAGCTACATGATTATGTTGACCCACATACCAATCTCTAAATTGGTTGTTAAGGGCTTGTCTCCCGCGATGGCATTTGAAAAAGTCATGGTATTCTACTTATGTAAAACAATATCGTTTTATTTCCTTTAGGGTGTCTGATTATTATACTATAGTCATTTTGTTACGACTATGTCTATAAATGTGTATGACTATAAAAAAAATATGCAAAGACGCGTTTTATCATGAGTCTGTCTGTCTGTCTTATTTACACAAAATGATACTTACAACTTGTCTACTTAATACACAACTGAACATTAATTACTTTACTATACACCTTTAAAAATGTCAAAGCACCTATTGCCGGTCACCTGACGTTCTGCTCATCCCATTTCTGGAGCATGATACATTATAAAGTCGCTATTTTAAAGGCTGTATTATTATGTGCATTCGCTTAAAATACTAAATAAATGTGATGAAATAAAATCGATCTGTATCTGTAACGCTCCCAAATAGGAGGCACACGTTGTCGTGAAGAAGATATTAGCAGAAGGTTTAAAGTATAAAGATCAGCTCGAATTGACCGTACTTCGGTGGTACCATTGTTACCTAATTGCCTTAATGTAGTCATTTTCATTTCAGCCAAAAGACGTCCACTGCTAGACATAGCACCGGCCCTACCATCGGTTCTGTGCTTCCCGCATCCAGCGGATTCCTGCGGTCTTCACAAGGTCCACCTTGTCAGGCCTTCCAAAACTACGTCTTCCGGTACGCGATCGCCACTCCAGAACCTTTCGGCCCCATCAGCCATCTATTCTACGAGCAATGTGCTCTGCCCACTGCCACTTAAATTTGGCAATTCTTCAAGCTATGTCGGTTACCTTGGTTCTCTTGCGGATCTCTTCGTTTTAATTTTTTCCTTAGCATAGTATGGCGTTTTAAGAGAAGACGAGGCCAGCTTATACTGGTTTCGTTACCACTGATGTCCCTGCTGTACCTACATCATCACATCGTGACTAAGACTAAGACACTTATAGAGATATGAAGAACAGGGTGTAAAGTTCACTCATCCTCTATAGAAAAGGGAGGATCTTCCAGACGGGTGTTGAGTCTGGTGGGCTACTGCCTGACGATTGATGTCGGAATGTTGTATATATGCTAGTCCCGCGAAAAACACTGCTTGCGCGATGCAAGATTCTGCGTGACGTCAGTGTGATATTGTTCACATGTGGCAATGTAGATGCCGCCACATTCTCTTGGCAAACAGAGTTCATAGAAGATAACTTCTTTCCTAATGGCCCATCCGTATGATAAAGTTCGTATAAATAACCTATTCTCAAAATTGTTCCTTAAAGTAGAATCATAAAGTATCAGGGTCAGAATGATTAAATAACTTATTAAAGTCAAAAACTCTAAAACGCCTCTCAGCTAAAGTCGACTTCGAGTCACAAACAAGTAAAGAACGGCCATTCATTCTGTCTTGACCGCAATAGCGTTTTTCAATCGCACAGATTGATCGATTTGCTGCGGGCACATTAGCCACGAGCCACTCAGAAGTGGGTCTACTGTACTTTATTTTTTTGTTGCTTTATGCCTCCAGAAAAGGTCTCCTAGAGTTCCTTACAGCCACGAATGCAACGATTAAAAAGTGATTATATTACACTAGTAAGGTTAGGCGCGCAATGGCGATAGTCCAACGACTTGATTACTTCTGATTTCATAATTGATGAGATGTTTTATGGTAGTGTAAAATATTATAGATGGAATTAATAATCAGTGTTATGTTAACTGCGATGTTTTCTGTTCATAAAGAAGTTGACAGTTAGTGTAATGTTGCTGCTGTATTGCTGAGTAATGGTGTTGCTACATGAGAAAATGTCGTAATGTCGTAATGTCCTTAGTTTGAATCACAGTTTGGTTTGAAGATGCATTGCTGTATTAATCGTTCAACAGCCCAGTTAACAAATGTGGAATACATGGAATAATCATTGACAGTTGGAAATTATATAGCATATTCCTTTTTTTTCAAATATTTTAATGTTTGTTAAGTGTATTGAATAGTTTTCAATTGACAGAATATTCAAGAAATGTTATATGCTTTTGAGTTTATTTATTTTCTCATATGCACTGTCTTTTAACATTGCTAAGATTAATTTCCAACCAAAAAATTTTCTGCTATACGGCCAGTCAATCAAAAGAACCAACCCGACAAATACGACACAAAAAAACCGTATCGCCAATCGTATAATGTGCGCACACTCTTAGCACATACAATAATATCAATACTGATCAAGTTTTTCCGTCTTATATATAGAAAAACATACTGAACCACTAATACCCATCAATCAATCCAGCTGTCCTGCGACAATATGTCTACATGTTGACGTGAAGCATAAATTACGCTCCTACAGAACCCTAAAAAGGTAAAATGCCTTAGGAAATACTAATTAGAGTTGTACTAGGAAAAGTTAAGTGAAGTTTTTTTGTTTGGACGTTAAGGCTAAGCGCGCACTACGAATTTTAATCGTTGCGGATAATAATCGCCAATCTGTGAACAATACCAATATTTAGAGTCCGCGCACAGCGAAAAGAAATCGATTGCTATTTAAAATGGTAGATGCGAGATAGTATATATATTTTGTATCCTATGAGGATGTATCAAGGCGCGCGCACTGCAGACAAAAACGCAAGTGCGGCGTTCAGTCGACCCGGTAGTACTTATCATCTTCTTCAAAATTCTTATGCGTGAAATTAAGTAGTATATAATGGTTATTTTATTTTATAAATCAATGTTTCGATTGTCACTCCGTCTTTCGTGGTGGCACAGTACTGATTGTCTTTGGCATCCGCTATTTTGCAGGCGATAGTAATTTATAGTGCGCGTAGGAATTATTTTTGTTTGAGATTTTATTTCGGAGTTTAAAAAAACCGCAGCGATTAAAATTCGTAGTGCGCGCTTAGCCTAACTGAATGAGATAGTGCGGTGAACATGAAAGGAGCTTTTTGTAACAAATTGCTAACCGAATGAGTGAGCTGGTGATACAGATTTTCTTGTTTCGTTACATCTCCGAGTAGCACAGCTGGAATCAGACTAAGTATCGTATTTTCCTTTTATGATGTCCGGGTTTACATAGTTAGCGAAAGCAGGTTTTGGAGGATTTTTTTTCTACATATCATAACTAATATCGTGCCTGTTTCCCCGAAGAGTTAGTCAGAGGTGTACAGTAACGAGCACCAATATGTATACCCTTAGCAACTTTTAAATGTAATTTGCTCCTACTGTGTTGATTGTTTTTTTTTATATTGTTACAATTATAGTATTTTGGAACCCATATTAATATGAGATAGGCCTTATCTCAAAGTTGCAGTCAATATTCCACGAGAAAATCGCTTTTGAATTTTGCTAAGTGGATACATATTAGCGCTCGTGACTGTATCTAGAGTACACCCACATTTCGCCAGTTCTGTTATGTCCCATGTTTTAGGGGGCGAGCCTATTGCCACCAACTGGACAAATCCAAACTCCGGGTTGCTGCTGAGAAATTCCAGACGGAGTTTTTCCATCTTCCAATAATGCGTTGCCCGACCCGGGAATAAAATTTAAAAAAATATATTTGATTACACATGGTTGATAAAATTCCATTGATGATCGTCTGCCACTTACAAGTACGTGCAAAAAATATAACCCACTTCTTTCACCTTTTCATGCACCATCATTTTTCTCCTGTTTCCTTTAACGGAAATATCCAGTTAATCATTCAAAATTAACTTTACACCACGCCCTGATCTACGAAACAATTAATAGTGCAATTTAAGTGATGACTTGATAATTTTTGTAATAAAAAAGACAGGGCGGCGACAACTCAATCAAGCAGTTTTACGTAAAATAAATAACCTGGTAGCTATTAAACCAATTTTCATCAAGTTTTTAATGAATTTCTTGTTGCTTTTCGTCATAAAAGGATGTTTTTATAAACTTGTTACCTCAATTTTCGAGTCAAATAAATTAAATCGTGTAATAACGATTGTTATCAGTAATTGAGTGGTTGTTAACAGTGGAGGACAGATTAAACGGGTAAGTGCATAAACATAATTGTTTTTGAATGTACTGCTCATCATTCATTTACGAATTGTAAAAAATTTGAGTAAGCACATCTGCTTGTTTCAAAACAGCTGTTATTTAATGTTTTTCGTCGTAAAAGAGATAAATTTTGATTAATATATTGTTTTTTTTTTTTTAATCTAAACATCAATACTAGATCAAAGACAACTTATTCAAGATATTTAACAAAGTTACGCCACCTTTAAATATTCACAAGTTCACTTAATCATTCAAATACGTGCTTCCGACTAATCCATTAGGCATAATTAATGAGTTTTGACATTTAGACAAAAATAATATAACAGACATAACCATAAATAAAAATCAGAAATGTCTCACAATTATTTCGACCACTAAAATATGTGACAGAAACAATAAATTTATCTCTTCAATAAATATTAATATTTAACTATTCAGGTCACATCAATATTATAATTTTAGAAGCTCACAAATTAGGTGGGTAAGCTTGATTTTACAAAATGTCAGCCGTCATAAAATAATTAAAGCATTTCTTTGGGTTACATAGAAATCTTCATGAATATGGAGATTATTTTTACATGTTCTGATGTTAAAATAATTAATAATAGAGTAAATCACGGTAACAGTATTGCACTTATATGAACGTCATTGCAAATGAATAATTAATTAGCAAATTTAAAAAAAACAGATTACAAAAAAGCCTCATAAATAATAACGCACATAATAATTAGATAAAGCTGAACGATCAGACCTCAAATAACTTAAGTGAGCGATAAGCAACTTTAACAAGGCGAAACAGGCAGTAACTCAGAAAAAGAAACCTTTTTTCCGCCATTCCAATTAAAATAAACATTGAAATAAATCAACAACAGCTCCATATTGTAAACAGAAACAAATTGCAACACAACACTTTAAAATGTAATTACAAATAATTGTTCTGAAAATGCCGATCCGCTTGGCAACAGTAAAAACAATCGCAAATAAAAAGGTTTATCCAAATTAACGAATACCTCACGAGGCAACCCGAATATATCCGAAGTCACAGGGGAAAGTGCTGACAGCTAAATATTACCACGCCTCGAGACCTATCAAAACGTAATTACATACCTTATTACAAGTGAATAAAAACATTTTTTCTTAAAGGAATCAATGAGGTGTATTACAACCTTGTTACCAGTAAAAGAACTAACTGTGTTTGTTTAATATTTAAATTAATTTTATGCGTCAGTTTGTTGGGCTCGCAGTATACGGTTGAAGGGCGCGAGACAGTTTTAATTGGATACGTTGATGTGCAAAATTTGTGCTGATATTTTCGGCCGCGATTGTAGTGTAGTTTATGGTTTATAGTAGTAATATTTTTAATTGTAGTTTGATGGTCGCACCTGTATTTTTCACACTTTCAAACAAAATTGCCAGCATTGATGGGATGGACTTCAATGTTATATTTTTTTATATAAAATTGGCTAAGATTTTTTCAAGTGCATGCGGTAGTTAGCCCGATGCAAGAATAAAGAGCAGGCTGGGAGAAAATGTGTCAATCGGGAGTGAAAACTGTAATTTTTTTCTTAGCCACACTGGTAACGAAGCTAAGTTCGTTTAGCTTGTCTCATCTATTTATTTAAATAAATAAATAGATGAGACAAGCTGTGAACTATAAACCAAAGTTTGAAAATACGCTGTAGGTACATGAGTAAACCGAACTTATTTTCATTCCCAGTGTGGCCTGTGCTTAAGTAAATAAAAATTAACAGTGTTCACTCCCGATTGACATACCTTCTCCCAAAGACAACCCATATACTTTGCTGAAAAGTCATATTCCCATATATCTATAGTTGTTTTCCTTTAGGTATTAAAATAATAGCATTTTATTGTCACAACAGCAAAGTCACTGACCTCGCTTGTCATAGAAGATGAAACGTCAAAATATTAGAAAAACATCCACATGTTACACTTTTCCACGGTCAAACAGAAGCGAGAAGAATTAAAGAACAATTTACACGCTCTGAATTCTAACGCGAAGCCACTTTACACATAGCGTAACTTATTGTTTTGAAAGACAAAAATTTACGCTAAAATTGACAAAAACACTGGCTGATTAGGAATTCTTTTCTTAAACAATATTGGGACCGTTAAAATATGAGGTCAACGCCCAATAAGCGAAGACGAATTTTATGCACCAGTTTTGTGAAATATTGTCTTGTCCTTACAAATTGTTTTGCTGTTGGAGGAGGCTATTTTGAACTTTGTTGATTAAAAAATAAAGATTATATAAGGTGTGTGTGTGTGTGTTGGTGTGTTGTGAAATATTTGCATGGTAATGGTAAATTTTAGAATTTCGCTCCCGTTGATGATTCCAATTTTGACGGTTCAAATGTTAGTGGCAGTTTTGATTGATGTAAACCAAGCGTTTCTGTTTTGAATTTATTAATAGGCTTACATATTAAAAACTAAGATTAAAACATTTTTTTTTGTTATTAAATCTCACTTGTTTTGTCTTATTCGTATTTTAATTTATCTGTATTTTGTTTATTAAGATTGTATCTGCGTGTTGATTGGTTTTGTTAATTAATGACCGGAGGTATTGCTAAAAATAAGACAATGATTTAATATTATTAGCATAAACTGGGGTATTTTGTAACTGGCACTTCTGGGCATTAAAATAATCTTTTGGAATTGTATACTCACTTGCATTAAGTACAATTATTGAACGCAATTTGTGCAATAACGGGTTTAGATCGTTCAACAGAAACACTTGTCATTTAAAAAAAAAAACATGTTTGTTTATTAAATTCAGTCTAGGCCAAAATCTAGATCAATAATGAATATTGGAATGTGATAGACAAGAGAACTAAGACACTTATAACAACACCAAAAACGCAACCTGAAAGAATCAATTAAGGTGCCCAGCTCGCATCTCAACGAATCAAGAACCCACATTTTAACACTCAAGCGCGGAACATAAACAAGAAAATAGATTAACTTCAGATCAAAAGAAACAATGCAATTAACCCCTCAAAAACCTGTCAAAACTTTATATTCAATAACCACTAATTACCACCGGCTACCCTAAAAAGAGTTCAAGCACCTTCAGGGTAAAGATTAAAAAAAAACAGCCAAAATTTTTGGATACGGAAATCCATTAATCAAAACCCATGGCAGCGCCCGAGGGAAGACGACGGCCGACGGAGAAGCCCGACGTTTCACGAACCCGCCCGATCGGTCACGAACGAAAACGATTAATAAGCGAAAGTCGCCCTTTTTAATTTATAGACGTTATTGAAAATTAATTTTAATTATTATTAATAATGGTAACGTCGGTATATTGTGATATTCGTCATGGTTATCCAGCTGTCAAAAACCCTCAAACAATTTTTAACTATATGACTATGTGATTGGGTTCAGAATCCTTTATGGTTAAGTATCGTTTGCCCAATCTAGCTAGTCGATCGTTGCTGTCAACAGTCAATGCTGCAGGCGAAAGGAGACATCGACGTAAGATATAGCTTATTACAGAAGTCTTAATGGATATTCAAAAGGCATTATATCACATCAACGACATAATTATTAATTAACCGAATACTCGATTCTTGATTAATCGATATTAAATCATTTGATTCGTAGGTTTACCCGGAGGGTTACATGATGGGCGGTATAGTTTAAAGTGCGGTTGCGATGTTGAGTCATTAAGCGTAAAATTGGAAACCTGTTGTAAGAGAGATGAAGAAAATGATCGAACAATTTTGATTTTAAAAGCTCTCGTGGAAGAAAAACAAATGGAAAACATAGCTAATGAAACTGTTTGTGGCACGATATCTGGTAAAACAGTTACCTCTCAAGACACTTCATCATTTCACCCGAAAAGACGTCCACTACTGGGCATAAGCCGCCCCCAAATGGGGGGTTTGCCAGAATCGCCACGCTTGGCAGGCGGGTTGGCGATCGCAGTATGGTGTTAAAATACATACTCGCCTTTTACGACACCGACGGGAAGAAATGGGTTGGTACTATTCTTTATGTCCGGCACCACACGGAGCACACACGAAAAAGATGTCAAGACTCTTTGGTACACTGGACACTTCCTTCGTGAAGTAAGTGAGTTGAACACTTTGGATATGGAAGGAAAAGAAACTACGGATAACAAAGCTATTGAAGTAAAACTAAAAGAATAAATATGATAAAGTCTCGACCCTGAAGAACTTCCTGCAGCCTTTTATTATCAAATCACCAACCAACCCGCGCTGGGCCTGCGAGGAAGATTGCAGCCCACTCCCTCTCTAAGAAAGGAGGCCTGTGTCCCAGCATTGGGATCATTAGGCTGTATATGCACCAGAGCACACAACATCCAAAGGCAGTAAAACTTGATGACAAGATCTTACCGTCTAAGAAAGGTAACTGAATAAAAATTTTACAAAAAAAAATACAACCATCTTCCAAAAATTGTGTTCTTTGGTTTTGAATTTTCGTTTTTTGGCACCGACTTCCGAAATTGAAGTTATTTTTCACTATGTAGAACACAATTCTTTTTATTTATTTTTTTCACTTTTTAGTTGTCATACCTACCCCACACAAATTTGAATACCTCTACCTGCTATGTAAATAACAGTGACAGGAAGTTATCATCATATCATCCACATATACTTAGTGGGAAAAATACGTATTATTGAAGCTTACTCAAAAACTATCCAAGCAAAGTTAATAAAATTTATATGGGACCAATTTGGAAGCATATCCTTTCATACAAAAAAAAAATAATTTTCAAAATCGGTGCACAATTGATGAAGAAAGCTGCGGACATACATAAAAAAAAAAAAAATCATACGCGATGAACATATAACCTCCTCCTTTTTGGAAGTCGGTTAAAAATAAAGTCACTAATTCTAAAGTGAAAACTTAACAACCAACCAACAATGCAGTAGTAATTATTATTATAATGAACAATATTATCTTTCATACAAGTATTTGCAAGGTTATACGAACACAAGATATATCGTGCACGTAAAGCCATAACTTATTGTAAATAACTTGAGACTTAATGAATATTGAAACTTAAGTAGTCATTATTACTTTGAATATATAATACGAGTATTTATTTCGTTATAAAACTGAATACAAGTGCTTGACAGTGAACAGTGTTAAGACAAAAGGAGTGGTTAATAAAGTGTTTCGTTCTGAAGTGATAGGATATTTATGATATTATTATTTGGTTTATGTACTAGAAAGAAAGAAAAGAAAGAAAGAAAAATTGTTTATTCTGCACAAACAAAACGCACATATAAAGCCATACAAAAGTAGCCAAAGGCCTTATATTCAACCAATAGATAAAATAAAAAAATAAAACAATGTTGTTCATTGGTTGATGTCAAGGCCAGGGACCAAAGAGTATATTACGTAATTACTCTTAGCCATTAGCACTCTTGTGACATTGGCAAATGACTACAAAAACATATCAAAAGCAAAATGCTAATTGCAGAGTTAACCACTTTTGTAACAAATATTAAGAAAAATAATGCTGTGCGTCGCATCCGTGCAAGAACAGGTCATTGCTCAGCGAAATGCTGTGAAATTCGGACAAACCCAATGTCAACAGCGCTGGTTACTACAGAGTATTATTCAATTTAACCTTATCTTAACTACTTTGTTATTATTTTTATCTTCATAATAGTTGACAGTCAAAACACGTCCGCTGCTAGACGTAGACCTCGAGACATAGACACCGATCCGGTGCTTCTTCCATCCAGCGCAATTTTATTAACCGACTTCAGAAAAGGAGGGTTATTTATTTTATTTTATTTTATTAGGATCTCCAACAAAGAATACACCTTACATGCTATAATATAAAGACAAGAACAACAATATATGTGCTCCCTCAATTATAGGAGACCGCACCATGCAATAAAAACAAGCAAACAGTATATTATAAATGGAAGTAGCCCTGAAATTTAAAATTATGTTTTGTTCGTTAGTATGTTTTTCTTTTTTATTTACACATATAAACAGACAAAAAGAAAGGCACAAAAGAATACCTGCGATGGGAAAGTAGATAAAAAGATGTAGACAACATAACAGTAGAAGAGAAAACATAATACATAAATAAAAATAAACAATTCACTAATTTAAATATAAACATACAATACGAGAATATATACTTCTAAAATAAGTATTAGTACAATAAATATAATGTTTTAATGTTTGTTCATCGATATTTTCGTCAATTTGTGAACCGAGGAGTTGAAGAAGGGAAGCTTGAGCAGTGGTCCCATATAAATTTTATCAACTTTATTGACTAGTTTTTGAGATACAGTCCGCTGACAGATATACAGACTGACGGACAGCGGAGGCTTAGTAATAGGGTTCCTTTTGGCACCATTACTCACCTGTGTACGGAACCCTAAAAAACGTGTACCTACCTATAACGCTGATGACCCAGTACATAACACAATGACAAATAATGATAAAGTGATTATGAAAGAGCAACTATAATTATTCGCAATAATTATTGGGCCAGTCAATTATAATACTTGAAAATTATAGTCTGACAATTCGCCAAGGCAGGTGTAGTTTTGAATTTGGAATGGGAATTTCCTGACCTTTGATTGATTTGGACTGGGAGCTAAGAATTCAATAGGCGTAGGAATCTTTCTACCACAAACATCTACAAATTCCGAGTCAAGTTAGATTCGATCAAGATCTTGCAAGAGTTGATCTAAATCGATTTTCTTCGAACAAGCTTGCAGGAGTAAGCTTGCAGATCATGCAAACGGTATTTAAGTTAAAATAATAACACTAATGCTTTATAAATTTCACTAGCTGCTTGTCCAGCATTTGGCTAACAAACATTCATAGCTAAATTAATATAGGTCTTCCACTAAAATTAATGAAATTCGACGATGATGTATTCATGCACATGTTAAACATTAGAATACAATAATATCTCCGAAAGAATCAACACTAGACTTTAATTACATAAGTTCAAACATTACCAATAGTTAGCTAAGTTCGCTTCACCAATTTAGCGGGTCATAGATTAATTATTAGACCTGTCAATTACAGGCTTAATTAAATTATAATGTTAAATAATGACATTTGATCTCTTGAACTTTTGTGTGAAGATGTTTGTAAATATTTTTAAGTAACCTTTAGGAGAATTATGTAAATGTGGTTTCATGCGATGTTTTTGGAGGTTTTTGTTAACAATACGCTGATTATTATGCTTGATATTTTGTTGTTCGTTAATGTTAATTAAGGGCGTATTGCGTCATGTAGTAGAAACTTAAAGGATGAGCGTATCACAGTTATGAAAATACTGTTCGTAAAAAAATACAGGTTCAAATTAACATTAGGTTTCGTGACATCACTGCGGGCCCTATCAGAATATCAGCGCTGTGACATTTTTATTTATTTTTAAATGTCGCGGCATCATGCTGAGATAGGAGCCTTTTGGCGTCGTACAGGACTTCCTTCTTTTTATGTTACTGTTACTTTGTTTTTTATTGTTTTTGTTTTTTTCCTGTGCGAGTAAATACTTTTTCTTTCTTTCTTTCTTTAGGTATTCACAAAAATATTTTTTTTATTTACATTAACATGTATTTTCTGTACATTATGATGACTTGATCCGAGAATCAAGTCATCATAATGTACAGGCGTCACCCTGTAGGTATACTTTTAAAACAGAGTTGTCTAACAATCTACTCAGATCCCAAATACTACTATTAGAATAAATAAGTCTACTTGGAGACACCATAGTTTGGTATACCTACCTTTATCTAACCGGAATCTAACTTATTAACTTATGAATATCGAGTTGAATAAAAAAAGTCAGAATTTCATTCAAACGCCAAGTGAAATTAAGCGCGAAAACACACCAATTGAATGTCCGCCATAAAAATATTGAAAGTCCGAAACATTTATTATTCTAATTTCAAACGTTCGTAATAGCTTGTCAAACAATGAACGCAACCTTACGATCCCATTTCTAAAAAGCTAACACATGTAAAGTTAGCGGCCATTTTGTTAAGACCTCTTTTGTCCCTTTCACTGGAAAGTTTTCATGGTAAAATGGGTGTGTGAAGTGGTCATCGCGGGTCTAAGTATGCTGGTCGTGTAGCTTGTAGTTCGTCAACACGAAGGCAGCAATAAGCAATGTTTGTTGAAGCGCGTTCTTTATTCAAATTGTTTGTGGATAGACTGGCGATTATTTGAATTTCTATTTTCTGATCGTTTGTGTTTTGTTAAATTGGAATAGTTTGTTATTGAAATTGCCATTAGCATATTGGATTGTATTGGGGTTTTTGTTGTGCTGTATTCTGGAGTTAGATTTATCACTTGTTCTTAGCTTTATTATTTGAAAATGTTCATAATCCTAAAATTAAAGAAACAAATTAATCAGAAAAAAGTTTTCAAATTATATTTGGTAAACTTTGTTATTCAGTCATAGTTTCAAAATTAGCTTTGGGGAGTTTTGTTACAGGAAAACCGACTATCTTGCAAATTAGTTAACATCAAGTATGTCAATGAAAGTAAATTATATTTTCTTAATTCTCCTTCTATATCTTTCTAACTTTCCCAGGCCATAAATCTACAATTACAAGGTAAATAATTACCCCTATTTTTTCCATGGCGGTTTTTAACCGCCCGTCTACCCAGTTCAAAGCTGGGCCCGCGAACCGCTTGTGTGAAAAGCCAACAAAACATAACGGCCTTTTGGCCATAGAGCCATATAGCCTCACAACCAAGCTAGACTCGGTAAATTTGCCGATACGCAATTGGCTCCACAAACATAAGCTTTAGTATTAGTTACCAGAGAAATCTACTTGTGTTAATGTGGCTGAGTGGTCTGTGGATCTTTGAGGTGTCAGGTTATGCTGGTGTGATTCAGTAGGCGTTTGAAGGCTATTGTAAGTTGAGCCCTAGTTTTACGGTGTATGTTAATAGAGTTGCTGAAATGACGTGAGTTTTCTTTCACAAGGTAAACAGAATAATGTGTAACTAAATATTAGATTAGAGAGACCTATTTTCTTATTAGAAGGCAATGTTTATAATGGCGTTGATTAATTTTTGCCATTTTCTTTTTATATATTATCTGTAGCAAGCACACTGGCCGATAACATTCGAAAACCAATCCATACATTAAACATCATCGCACAATTCAAAAAACGAATGAAAAAAACAAAAGCCAAAAAAAGAACACAGCGTGACACAACCAAAAAAGCGATCGCGATCGATCAAATTGTGCAGAATCATCGATTCATTGCGTATCGATTTAAAAATATCGATGCTGCACCGACCACCTGCATATTGCAAGTAACGGGCCCTATATCTCGTTACATCGACACCTCCGCTCGGTATTTCGGATTATTACCGACAATTACTCGTCGGATCGATTCAGGAAAATCGATTTTAATATCGGTAGACATTGGTAAATGGGTTTGGCGCGCCCGTTATTCTTTTGGCGCCTTTTGTCCATATCAGTAATTAATACACGGTGATCTGTTTTAAAGGAATCACGGCAATCAGGAACTAAATGCTGTTGCACTTTTTAAATCACCGGTGAAAAGGTTAAACCTCAGTTCAATGTAAGATATTGGAGCAAAAAGTAGCTTCCGTGTGTGATTGATATATTTGCAGTGTTGAGTCTGTTTTATTTTATTGGTTTGCTCCAGAATCTGGTAGTTCGGGAGAGTTTTCGACCATGGTTGGAAAGAATTGGAATTATTTTATTCTAGTTATATTTCAACTGTAGGTACCTACTTATGTGAGCTTTGAATTAAAGTATAAAAGTCTTAATTTCTGTGTGCTAGCTTCTTTTAATCTTTCCTACCTAATGTAAAGTCAATAGAACTGAGAATCCCTCGTAAAGCAACAATAAGTCACTACTCACAAAATGCAATTAGGTATGCAATGAAAACTATGGCAACACTATGCACTCTACGGCACCTTATTAGTATTGGTAAGACGGGTTAAGTCCCATACATACCCCATAACCACCTATACAAAAACATTGAACAAACCGCAGCATTTCAAAAAAAGAACAAAACAAAAATTCGCACACAATTACAACGTATCTAATTACAAACCGATCCCTTACACACATTAATACTTGTAATACCGATCGCAGTTCCGATAGGCGAAACACGCGGTCAAATGACTCGGCGATTTTTCTTAAAACATCGATACTCGGATACAATTACGAGTCGTTTATCACCGGGAAAAGAATCGAGAAGAGAATCGGTGATTATGAATAATGCATGCAGCGTTTAAAGTGTGGAATCGATTTTCCGTTCTGTTTGGTATCGATTTTTGGTGACGGTGAGGTTCGTTTTTTAGGTTGTAGTGTGGCTCTATTTCGTAAATGTTGTGCTTTTCCATGTAACATTTTTTATTCAATAAAAGTTAGAAAACAACATTTTTACATTTCGGAATGGATGGATAAAAATATTTCGTAATCCATCCAAGAGTCTAAGTGAAAACTTGCTGGACATTTAAAAACACTTTTTCATAAAAATATCTTTAAGAGTTCGTAACAAAAGTAACTATTTTCAATTTTCAAGAGGCGTACCAATTAGAGGACCGATTACAACAGTACTTGAGTGAACGGCACCTACAAATCACCTGATATCAAAGTTGATACAACCATATAGAAATATGTTAGTAGTCAATATTTAACACAACTATTTACACTAAGTACTAAATTAAATGATTAACTAATAAATATAAAACAAAAGGACACTTAGGCGTCGAAATAAATAGAAATAATAGAAATATGTACATTATTTCGGCGAATATCAATAAACGTGTTGCTACTCTCGAAATTCCATAGTAAAAGGCGCACACGGTTAGGTACCTATTAAGTCCTTCACGACGTCAACACTCGGTGCGTCTTAATTCCCATACAAATGCATCGAGCGATTACTATTCCATCCATCGGCCCGTTACCACCCACAGTATTGCAGGTCTAAGTTATAAACTTATTAGGGAGCTTAGCGTTGGTCTTATTTTGATGTTCCCTTCTACACTTTTTCGCTCTGAAGACCAAATGAGAATTGTCTATGCCAATTTAAAAAACTAGTCGCTGAGCACCGGCCTACTTAAATACAGTCATTCAAAAAGATTCTTCTACTTGATAGATTATGGGTAAATATTGAAAAAAAAATGGGAGCTTTTTCATAACACACCTAACTCGCAAAATGGTTGACGGCAGAAAGAGACAGAGAACATAATGACGTTTTAGATTTGACATGAACTTTTGACACATGACATTGACAGGTGACAGCACTAGGATTGACTTAAGTTATTATTTACCAATATTACTAACTACTAATCTACTCACGTTCTGTCCTCATAGGAGAACCAAGGCATCATTAAAATTAGTGCAGAGTCTAAGTAAATTGACTTCTGCACTAAGTAAGGGACACGGACTCAATCCTCTTGGAACATTTTTTTCGGCATATCTTCCAGATCTTTGAAAGATTCGTGTCAGTAAACGCACTCACGATACATGAGAAATTCTTAGAGTAAGCAATGTTTTAACCAACATTCTTGCACATTCTCTTTGATATTCAGTATCTTATGAAACACACAAGTTTAAATACTTATAATAAGTCCATTAAATTACCAGCATTTCTCTTATAGTCAACAAATTGCCATTTCTTATCACTTAGAACTAACTCAGAGTGACTGATAGTGATCTAGTTAGCACACGATTTGTAATACGTGTAAGATGTTACAAAGTAATTCGCCGTTTTGTAGTGATTTGTTGATCTTACTTATGTATGTTTACGGTCTTTTTATAACCTCGTAATGATCAAAATTGAGAGGGTTCTGGAAAACTGCATGTTTCTAATGTTCTTAAAGCAAATCTGGGTAGATAACATTTAGTTAACGCAAAGTATTTGTAACTAGATGTATACATGTGGAAGCTTGTAATTAGCAAATTGTCCTACCTATGAATGATTTTAATTGTGTTATTAGTCTGTAAGCTTTCTGAAAAATAAATATATAATAAATAAACATTATAGCAGCCAGTTTATAGTTTCACTCCTGATCAAATACTTCTTACATTTTTCAAATACATATTAGTAAGTCTAAAGTGTAATGTATCTGTTACAAATAATAATTACAAACGATTATTAACCTGGTAATATGAGTTGTGCTGCAATATTATTCTTAAAATTGTATTGTGATAATCATCATAATTTTATCTTTTTTAGGTCAAAAAGCGATCAGAAATTGGTAATTATAAAAAAATGTGCCATTAGTCTGCCATTGCTTAATTTTAAATTGGCAACAAAACTGTTAGAGACTTTGTAACATCTGAGTAAGTATCCATAAAAAGCAACTAAAAGTGTATAATACTATTTGAGCAGTTATAGCCTAGTGGAGTGACCGTCGGACTGCCAAGTCATAGGTCTAGAGTTCGAATCCAAGCCACGCACCTCTGACTTTTTGGTCTGTGCGTATTATATAATTATAACTTGCTTCAAAAACGGTGAAGTCAAACATCGTGAGGAAACCGGCTTGCCCGAGAGATATTCCTCGACGCCATGTGAAGCCAAGTCAGAGGTCCATGGGCGGCTTTAAAACTCTGACACCAGGGGGCCTACTCCCTAAGCGAAATCCGTTCGTTCGGCCGTCGTTACGGGCGCTTCGTTCTCCGTCTCACTCACCGACATACCATAAGTTAGACAGAGAGCGAAGCGCCCGTAACTACGGCCGAACGAAAGGATTTCGCTTAGGGACTAGGCCCCCTGGTTAGTCACTAACCACACGAAAATAAGAAGTTCTTAGCTTTAATTCTGTGCTCTCTAAAATGTGAAGCTTACGTTACATCAATACTTTACAAATGAAAAACAAACTTCTACATCCGGTTCTCACAGACACCAATAAATTACAAAACCAAGAAACCGTCTAATTGAATTAAAACAAATTCAATTAATTGCCTCTACTCTAATTTTAGTGGCTTAAATTATTTATTTTACAATTTAACCACAGTTGTAATAGTGTCAATTTGTCCTACAATAAAAATGTAGCTGTCTATGGTAACTCAGATTCCGGATTACGGTAGTTTTTTTTTTTCTGTTGTTGATCTACTGTGGCTTGGTTTTACACTGTAGTGTAATTATTTAAGGACTTTAGTTGTTGAAAACCTTTGCAGATTTTTATTTGCAATATTAGCAAACTCCTAGAACATTGCTTATGTTCCAGGTACAAGTAATTTAGTTCCCCAAATTAATTATAAATTTCGATTTTAAAGTCAAAATTTTACTTCTCATCTTCCTTCCCTTGTCCAATGTTAATAGGGATAACGACAAAAATTTATTTTTTTGTCCGTCTTTGATATTATAAAAAAATATTAGACACGTATTTTTTCTTTTTTTACGTAATTTAAAGATTACGGAGATACATTGAGGTAAAATGTGCCATGACGTCACGAGTATGTAGATTTTATACTTACTAGTGACGTAGTGACCCCCACTCCCTAACTTAATATCCGTTTTATCTAAGTAATTTTTTATCAATATGATAAAGCAAAAAATACGTGTCTAATATTTTTTTATTATCTGACTGACACACTAATTAGATTTTTTTTTATCCAGGCATCATCCCTATTGGGGTAAACGTAATACGTTATTGGCCTACTTTCTCAAATTAGTAGGTATATTTAATTTGATATTATTATCTAAAAATTGTACGTACAGTGGAGCAGACGAGTCCTGGAGTGGAGACCGCGTATCGGCAAGCGTAGCGTGGGACGCCCCTCAGCTAGATGGACCAACGACCTTGAGAAAGTATCTGGGACAGAACGGATGCGGAAGGCAGAGGGTGTTGTGAAGCAGCCTGGGAGAAACCTATGTCCAGTACTGCGATAGGCTGAGTTGATTGTACCTACATATTTTCTAAGCAATTAAAATCTGCTCCGACATTATAAATCTAACAGCATCTCTACGATACATTACAAGCTTTAGATTACTAATCCACCAACTTTATGGATCATAGAACTCGAATTACGAATAATATCGCATTCAAAACCCATTTCATACAAGTTTATATGTATTTAAATAACAGTATGATACAGAACGGTGTGACCAAAGGCCGCATTAAAAGCTTAGTGCGTATTCTGAGCGTTTTACGAGCGTCTAATCCGTCGTCAACTGCTGAGCGCGCCAATTGGTCCGCAGCTTAGGTGGTCGCTAGGATTCAGGGTTCCTTTTAGCTGTTTCTGTGTAATTAGATTTCATTAAATTATGTTTTCTACGACCTACAAGTAGTATTAGAGACTCCGTCAGTGGTTTAATAAATGAGATTGATTTCAAAATAATTGCTAATTTACAAACTAACAATTTCATTCAATTTGAATTACAAATATTGCAGTTTCGGACGAAACTTACATGTTTTCAAACTACGCAATAATTCGGAATGTGTTTTGTTTTAATACTTCTGTTTACCATATTATCTGTAGTAGCAAAATCAATCTGCCATGCCTTTTCCCAACTATCTAGGGATCAGCCTCCAGTCTAACCGAATGCAGCCGAATACCAGTATTTAACATTATCTGTAGTAGCACTTTATACAAAACGCAAGTCAAAGTTTCAGGGTGTTGGCGTAACAAAAATTACAAAAAGATAATTTATAGAACATAATTAACTTTTTTATTACATGAAATAAAAAAGATAATTATGTATCTGCATCCGGTAAGACTGGAAGCTGACCCCTACATAGTTAATTTAACTAATCATAATTTTTATGGTGGCCATAATAAGTACATATTAATATTAAATTAAACTATGGAACCCTCAAATTAAATAAGGTTTCTAGCCGACGGGCTATCAACACCAGAATCTAGTGCAAAACCGTAAAACATGCTTTTAGGTATAAAAGTGACAAGTGAGTGAGTGTTGTGAGTGTGTGTGTGTGTGAGTGAGTGGTGTGTGAGTGGTGTGTGTATATTGATTCTAAAGCCGCTATTAATTTATCTAAGTTATTTTAGTGTTTATTAAAATCATACTTTATATTCTATGATCTTGAAAAACGGCTTGATCGCATTCTGTGATCGAAATATAATTTTATTAGATATTAATAATTCTGTGTTGCATTTTATTAATATTACTGGAAACTATACATTTTTAAATAACCGTTACTTCAGATTTTCGAATGCTTTTATCTCAAATCTAACCAGTACTCGTCTGGGATCACAAATACATTCACCAAACTCTCTTTAGTAACAATTAAGATGCAGATATATGCCAATGACCTTGAGTGATTAGCTTGCGTGTTCTGTACTGAGCTCACGCAACGCGTCGTACGTCCAGCCAGTAATAGAACTCGCCCATCAAGGAGCGCTGTCCCAAATTAGATGCATTTATTATACATAACACAAAAGGTATTTTAATAAAACACGTAATTATACTAAAAGATCAATAATTAAATTATCTTTAAAATAGTGAAGGTTTCAGAAAAATACGTTTGATAGATTTTGCGTGATTCTCAGTTTTTTATCCACGTTACACATAACTTTACAAATGAATTTCGCTATATAATTTAAACATAATTTAAAATATTCCTGTATCAAGATAATGTTAAAATTCACTACTCGTTTAGACGTGATCTTCAGTTAAAAAAAATAAGTTGGTTATCGTCGCCTTAATGGTTAAATTAAACAGCGACTTTAAGGTATATTGGGTATCTAGGTAGCTTAGAATTTTGTTATGTCCGAAACCAGACCAATGCTTTGGTATTTTATATTATTGTGTTACTTATTAACAATCGAGACGTTATAAATAACCGTTTTTCAGATTTTCTCGTACCTCGAATCTTAGGACCAAATCTCGTCTTCCCTCACAAATTATTTCACCAAACTCTGCTAAGTAACAATTAGCCCCAAAAAGCACAAAAACCCACAATGACACAGCACTTCTCGCTTCGCAAAACGATTTTTCACATCCACTTAAGCTTCAACGAAATCATTAATAAGTATTTACGATGCATCTGTCCTTCTGTGACAATTTTACAATAAACAATACTTGTGCAAACCCTGATAGTTTTGAAAAAAAAGCTTCCAGCACCACAGGATTTACAACTCTTTGTTCAGAACACAAGGTTCAAAATTAAGGAAGCCAGGTTTTTGTTCAGCGTGTGTGGCAGTTAAATGTTAGGCCGGGAGCTAACATTTGATAAATGATGTGATTTGACACGGTACAGTCGGAACGCTTGGGAATTCTGCTGATTAAAAATATATGTTTCCGTTTCGCTTTTAGTTCTTTTTTTATTAATAAAATGTTAGACGAAGATAGGTGTTAGAAAGAAGTAGCAAACATCAAAGAATTCCAATTATTCTGATTGATTAATGCATCAAAAATCTTTCAACCAAAACTTTTGCCATAATGAATGAATGAATGAATGAATGAAATGCACCGATCCCAGCGTGGTTTAACCAACTGGACTCGATAAATCGAATGAACCCCAAGATTTGCACTAGCCCATGAAGCCTCATGTTTCATGTGACTACAAAGGCCATTGCATATCTAGGAGTAGACCGGGGGGCGCGTGGTAATGGTAAGGAAGACGTGCCCTTAGGATAAGGAAGGATTTGAGAGCCGTACCGGATATGCATCCTAGAGTAAGCATTGGAATAGTGGAGAGACGGGTGTTAATTATCTATGGATGGGCATCTTTTTACGACGTCGCAGCCAGTTGGCTCAGTCAATCTTCGCCTGTGAATCCTTTGGCAGAGCTACGTTGCTTTCTAGGCTCTTTTCTATCACCCTGCTGTGCTGTTTTACACTTTACTGTCACCCAAAACCTTTACCATAAGGTCCAAAATATAAATCAAAATATGCTCAACAACAAGGACCAAAAGTTTGGTGCCTAAACGGGACCTTCACAGATTGAAGTCGGACCTCATTTACAGAATTTAGAAAAAATATAATATTTCTATATCGAAGCAAGCACACACGTTATACCATTTCAAGTATTGACTATATTAAACTTGATAGTCCCCTATTTGTAGGCAATGCAACGTGCAATTGTATCACATAACAAAACAAACAAATCATACATTGCAGTAGGTTTTATAACCTCAAAACTATTAAACATTCTTCGGTACTTGCTAAATAAGGCGTTTACTTGCCAGTACTGGCCATCATAGGACCAGCATTAAAAACTGTGACCACAACGTATATCGCAAATTTTACGACAATATAAACACAATTTGACTTTAGATCTTAATCTGAATCATAATATCGGATACGCTTCAGATTATTTTACTGTAGGAATATACCTTTTATTGAGAGTGAGGCAAATATGATAAAATCGTGTTTTTTTAGTAGTAACTGGTATACATACGAGTAAGTATTGTATAGGAAATATCGATAAGTAAACCATCTTGTCGGTTAAGGTTTGTTCAATATATGGCAAAAGTAGACTATAATAAAAGTAGGAACTTGCGTTTACTACATTGTATGAATTTGTTACGTTAGGTGAAGTATAAACTGTGCTATTTATTGTTTACTTTTTACAAAAAGAGAAAATTGGTAGGAAATTATACGTACGTATAATTTAATTACTGACAGAAGCCAGGGTTCAAAGAATTTTCGTCATAAAACTTCTTCAAGTCCTATTATTTTAACAATCCACAATAAATATACAGCTAGGAATTCTGCTAACAGCTTGAAAATTATGCAAGTGTACGACCACCATGAAAATGTCCAGACCAGAATTCCAGTATATGAGCTAAAACTGTTTCGAAAGCAATAAAGTCAAGCTACGCTATTCATAGGAAACACTCCGTTAACCAACATTATTGTGCACCAAGTCGTAAAAACTGCTATAAAATCCATATTCATAGTTATTTAAAGTATTTATATTTATTATATAATGTAATAACGTCTTTTGTCTAAGTGGGTGTCGTTTTATCTTTTGTTCAGAATTAATTAGTGATTTTTTTTATCTGTATTATTTATGTTTACTGTGTATGCTTGTAATGTTAGTCTTTGTGTGTGCCGCTTTTCTTTATTATGTTTTATATTAATATTTGAAAATGTATAATGATGTTAATAAAATGGATAAATGTAATAAAAATATGTTGTGGATATTGTATTATGTATTTATAGATGATCGGTAGTCTAAATTTCAAGGAGGAGCTCGTAGCTAAGTAACAACAGCCGCACTGGTCGATCCATCAGGTTAAGCTACGCTTGCCGGGGTTGGTCAGTGGATTGGTGACCATCTTTACATACTGAGAATCCTCCGTGCCTCGGAAAGCACGTTAAGCCGTTAGTCCCGGCTGTCATTCGTGGATCTTTGACAGTCGTTACGAGTCGTCAGAAGCCCGAAAGTCTGACACCAGTCTTACCAAGGGGTATCGTATTACCCAGTTACTGGGTTGTGGAGGTCAGATAGGCAGTAACTCCATGTAAAATACTGGTATTCAGCTGCATCCGGTTAGACTGGAAGCCGACCCCAACATAGTTGGGAAAAGGCTAGGCAGATTGGTAGTCTGAATTTCTGTCTCATATGACAATTGGCTGTTGATCTATTTTATTTCTTCGAATATTCTATCAAAAATATGACAGATATTTTCGATAGAATATTCGAAGAAACAGATTTACAATAGCGTTCCAAAAGCTCCATTAATTTAAGAGATTTAGATACCAAGATTTATGGCATTTGAGAGCTTACATGCTTGATTTGTATTCTATGTTACATATACAGCTGATACCAAATTCAACTGATGTGCTTCATTACCATACAGTTAAAAAAATATGTTTCACCCAATTCTAGGTCAAAGTTCTATCAATATTCTATCAACAAGTTAAACGTAACACTCATAACATAAACAAAACATTATCTCCAAAAACTTTCTTTGAATTTATTAAAAAATACCTTTAGCCTATTCGTTAACTAGTTAAGATATTCAAATGGCGCTTAAGCAACATTTAGTTTTGATAGTATTTGACATTAAAGAATATATAGAAGGCGCACTTCATACAGATAGTACCAAACCTCTAGTTTTTTTTTTTTTCATTAGCAGAAAGTAATAAATAAATAATAAGTTTAATAATTTTCTCTCACAATGATTTTGTAGCGATTAACAGTTTACTTGTTTACCTTAGTTGAACTACATATATGTACAAAATTCACATTGTGAGAGCTGGTGCCTGAAATAGGTTTTAGAAAAACCTAGGTTACTTTACAGGTCCCCAGGCTTCATATAAGTCAACAGGCAGATAACATGTATTTCTACAAAAACAAATCAGAAAAGAAAAACAACAAAAGCCGTCAAAAGATATGTGGTGTGCAGTGAATGTCTTCTTAGTAGTTATTTGTGTGTTGACATCTTTATGTAGTACAAGTGATGACGTGAAACTTCAAAAATGGTACTGGTTGCAAATACAGGAGTTCGATGTTTAAAACAATCTTTGCAGCAAGCAAAATTCTTCCCATGATAAGTGTTTACAGTTGTAATATAAATTACTAAAACCAATTGAATATTGGCTGGAAATAATTACGCGGGAGGAATTTGTCCCACTACATTCAATGGTCTGCCTACAAAATTCCTCAGCCACGGTAGCTTAATCTTTTCCTGCGACCGCGTGCGACAAAAATTTACGTGGGAGTTCTTTATCGCACGATATTAGAATTATAGGCCTTCTGCTGCGTCTTACGTTATTGCAGCTGAACGCCATGAATCAATTCAGATGTAACTATAATGAGAAAGGGGCAATTACATGCAGCGGTTGCTCGTAAATCTAAGTAATCGTGGTTTAAAACGGTAGTGTTTGCTTTGATTTTGATGTTTCTGGTAATAGGAGTCGTGTCAAATCTGCGTAATATTTGTGGTTCATATAATTTTTGTATTACGATTTTATAAGATTTTGAAATTGCAAAAGTAAGTGTCAAGTGAAAATCAGTTCAAGCAAAACAAAACTTGAAGAAAATTATATAATGTAATTTTTTAAACGGAGCAATGTTTTAGCTCTAATTTAATTAATGTCTGTAATATTTGTATAATCGGAAAGTTGAAAATAAGATACTCAGAGACAGTAGATAGACAAACAAAATTAGAGACATATTTTATAGAAAAGCGTGAACATGAAAAAAGGCTTTTTTAATCAACCAGACCATATTCCAACGAAATAAATTTATATCTAAATTAGTTAAATAATCGTAATCCCTACCTACAAACAGCCGTGTGGGAAGCAAGATTAGATTAGTATGGATGTGGCAATCGTACTAAAATTCCTAATTCGAATTCAGAGCACGATAGAATATCGTACTGTTTAATAATAAACTCACTTATTCACACTTTCGCATACGCCTCGGTGATGGTTATGATCGCCTGGTAATTTGTGTCAAAATTCTGTGAGAAACTAATAATGTTATTCGATTTGATGCTATTGATTCTCGCGTGTTAGAAGGTAAGCATGTATTTGTAATCTGCCCTATTTGTGCAGCTACTTATGTGGTAGGTATTTTATTTAATATTATTACAAGCATTAAAGTATTGACATACACAACACTATTACCTACTTGGACTTAGGACTAATTATTATAATAATTGTATCAGGATCGAGATTCTGAAGATCACTGAAGCTAATAATATATATCATCTGCACGAGGCTCCAATGAAAATCAATCCACATTTTATAAATCACATCCCAGACCGCAAGGAATTCTAAACTAAATTAACGAAACAAGATCTTCAAAGACCTTTGCGTGCTACATAAGTTATCAAGGCAAGCAAGTTCCATCCATCCCATCTGATTATCCACAAGAAAAGACGTACAAACTAGCGTTATTTACGTAAGATATCAACTGGTTCGTTAGTGCACCCGTAGCCGTAGGTGCAAAAGTGCAACTATAAATATCATACAAATGTGAACCTATAACTAGTGGTAGTAAATCTGGGATCGTGGTAACTGGGCTGCTAATACATAGTAGTGCTGTGAAAGATACTTATTTGACATTGGGTTATTATTCTTTTAGTAGGTTTGGTAGAGACTGGAAGGGCATCAGTAGTGAAGTAATACTATAAGAGTCAATCAATGTTACCTATTGAAGAATTGCGAAAGTAAAATGAATTTGAAATGGTAAATATCAGTTGTAGTGTGGAAACAATAAATAACGCAAACTAGTAAAGCAAAATGATTGTAACCTAGCATTGGTTTCTTATATATAATTTCTATAGATCGTACGTCACAAAGGATATCAAAGGTAAACACAAACAAACATGATAAAAAAATTAATGTCATCAACAGATGCTCAGTATAAAAAGCGTTAAGTGGAACAAAACAAGTCAGATCGCTGAAAAAAATGCATGAATATTTGATCCCAAACCAGAATCATTAGTCAACTTTTTTATTAGAACCCCATTCTTGACGGAATCTACACTAAATTTAAGAAATGCTACAACAAAACCACCTTTACTACCCTGCAATAAGGCTGATCCTATTTCTAATTTTCAATTTGCTGCGGTATTATGCTCTTGGCAATCTTTTTTGTCATGATCTTACATTGACAATTGTCCCGCTTCCTCCGTCGGTGATAATAGTTCAGTAGTTACATCATTAATCACTTAGAACACATGTGGATATAGCCTTTTTACTGTATCACACAAAACTTTGTTCTGATTGTAAACTTTAACACCGTCTCCGCTAACGATAGTTGCTTCATCTCGCTCAACTTTAGCTTTAACCTGTTTAATAATAAGTACTATATTTGCTTGAAGTTTAACAAGATCATTTATTATAATATTCGATCCCATATTTGCCCTTGGATTTTCACCTTCGTATGTGGGAATATTCAATTTGTTTGGTTCGTCTGTTTTTGTTCAATTGACGTTTAAATTCTTTGAATGACTAATGATGCAGATTTTTGACGGGGCTTAAGCAAACTTCGGTTTAATGCTCTTTGAAAATTCGTAACTTGAGCTTGATGAAATTGAATTTAATGTGATTAAAGTGCTTTTTTGGGAGTTGAAGATTCAAAAACATTCACAAGATTAGGCGGTAAATAACGACGTATGGAGTTCCAAAATGCATTTATAAATATCTATTTTGGATCAATACTCTATATAAATACCCAATTAAATCACAAGAGCACTTATTACATTTAACTTTCCAGTAGTTTCGTTAAGGCTCATTGACATAAAATCAATCAAACCACTAAACCAATTCAAGAAGTTCATTACAAAAACTGTTTCATTAGACTTGAACGGACCTTCCATATTGAACAGTACAGCATCAATCACATCTTTCTCGTCGACTCTCTTTATAAAATCAATGAATTGTATCAGATTTGAATCAGTCACGATCAATTCAATAGTTACAATGAGATATAACTCAATCTAAAGTGTACCGTTGGTAATGTTTATTTATGATTATTTCTTTGTGGAGCATCTAAAAAACGGTGGATATGTTGCAATGGACGGTGTAATGTATGTGCGTGCTTCTATGTGTTGTGTGAGGTGTTTCGGTAACAAGATAAGGAAGTGTAATGACTCAATTCTGCGTTTAATTCTTTTAAATTGGTTCACGTACTTATTATCAAATTGTTAAGTCTGTTTCTCTTTTGTTAACTTTTGCTTTTCATCAGTCATTGTGGTTTTGTTATAAAGATGGATTAACTACGTGGTCCATCAAATTGTAAAGTCTGTTCTTCGGTCGGATTATAATTTTAATCAGAATTTTCTGTTTTACTTTCAAGTATATACTTGATTGTGTTTGTTTTGTATCCTTCTTTATTTATAACTTCATCATTCAAGTCCTTAAACTATTTAAACACTTCAAACGTCAACAAAACGTTTAATCGGCAAACCCCATGATTTCAAGACTAACAGTTAAAGGGAGCACTTACCCGTACCACTAGAATTAATCACGCGACATGTTGGTAAACTTCTAACAATGCCTTTGTGAACCATTGTTGAGCAAAATAATAAATTGTTACGAACAAGCGACCCCATTATGTTTGGTTTCTCAAATAAATTCGGCCAAAGGATTGATGGTTACATCTTTTTTATCGTTGAGTCCTGATCGGAGCGATACTGGAGCATGTGGTAAGGGTTTTGTTTTGTTCAGATGTGGATTTGTGGTTTGCAGTTATTTAGGATGTGTTACTTTTAGATTCTATGTCGCTGATATCTCCTCCGATTTTCTTTTGTGTTCATTAGTCTGTTCTATCCTACTCCTGGGCGAAACCCTTCCACCATTTCGTGCTTCTTTTTCTGGTATGCAAAAATATATAACTCTGCAAGTAACGTCATAATTATGTTTAGGATTTAAGGACCGATTGTAATTTTTTTTACTCCTGAATAATTTTAGGAGTAATAATAATAAATAAAAATTGGGTATTTAGATTAATATCTAAATACCCAATTTTTATTGTATCTACCAAACAAAATCAACTTCACATTCACTAAATGCAGCACCCACCTTATATTCTCACCGAAAAAAAAACTGTAATAAAATTGACCAGCATAACAGATCACGCCCAAAGCATATCATTACAGCAATCGGTTCAAAACTGAGCCTCATTAGACCTCATCACCACTCTGCTCTATTATAATGTCATTACAACAACGGGTCAAGATTTCACTTACAAACTTGTGAAGGGAGCCGAATTCTTGAAATACGTGCTTGAATTTTTGAATCTGACACGTATTTGGTAAGTGCAGTTTTTATTTTTAGAATAGATTGAGAAGTTTTCGTAATAGTTGGTTCAAAACATAGAGATTTGAAACCTATCGTACTTGCAAGAGCTGAATTCGCTTACATCGGAAAGAGCAAGTGAAGGTTTCATCATGGTTCATTGCAAACTATAGTTGAGGCTGGATTTTTTAAAACATCTGTCATCAAATTATTTCTCTGATTTTTTTTCATTAGTTTCATTTCATTGGTTTTCTAAAATACAACTATCAACGAAGTGACTCGTTGATAGTTGTATTTTAGAAAACCAAAAACGATTCCCAAAATGTTTTATTAATTTTATCAATAATATTATCTTCAAATTGGGTGGCTGAATTAATTAAATAATTAAATACTTTGATCGTTAAAATTTAATCAGTTTAAAATAAAAAAAAATATGCTAATGACTAATCTTATCTTGTTTAGAAACATATAAAAATATAACAAAAGAATGAAGGTATTTACGAAACTTTATTGATTTTTATGAGGTAACTTTGCATAACTTTGCGTAATAGTGTTTTATAAAAATAACTGATTATTTTAATTATGAATATTCATGTCATTGAAGCGATTATAATATTATTAGAATTTAACCGTATTCTGGTTCGTAAAACGGTATTGTAGCGGAATTTTTGTCGCTTTTATTTAATTGAAATAATTTAAAAAAAGGCTTTACAACTTTTTCTTCTTAGTATTTTTTTTATTAATTTGTATTATTTTGTGCCCTTTCTATTTTACATTTCATTTTGTTTGCTTTCTTATGATTTTCGTGTATTGTATTTTAATTTATTTTACTTAACTGGTACTTGTCAAACTATATATACCTTACCTAGATTATATGTGAACGATGTGGTCTCCTATGGAAGCTAAATTGTTCCGATTCTTGTGTACTGGCATGTAATTGTGAAGACTCTGTACTTACCAATTTTTCTGTAAATAGATAGTTGTCTTCATATTCATTATAACAAAAAACATATATTGACTTACGATATTGATATTTTGACTTACGTAACAATTATGGATCTTTGCAAGAACTTACGTATTTGTATCTTTCTCACTATTGTGACGCTCTAAACCGCAACACTCAAAGCATGACATAACTCCCACAAGTTTTAAACCACGAAAAAGCAGATGATACCTACCCGTCAATTATAATAATCAGCCAAACAAACCGTTACAAATGGCCGTCACACGCCGATCAAAACGTATAAGTTTGAGATCACACAATAACACATTGGATGAAAAATATCAACAATGGATAAGTCACAACATGTCAAGGATCACTTATGCTTGGACACGCACTTTTGAAAGTCAAAGAATCGTATCTTTGTGATTTTAAATGTCACTCGGTTATAAGTTTTATTTGTCGTCATGTAACTAGGTATGCAATTTTTTGGGACAGGTAATGGAACTTAACATCATATTATTGATAGAAAGTCTTGTAGACCATTCAAACAGGAAAATGACATTCGCTAAGCGTAGAACATCTTTGATCTGAATAAATATGTCGGTGACATTCGGATTTCAAATAATTATAAGTCTTTAAAAAAGAAAAATATGAAATAACAGAAACATTATTTTTGATAAATTGTGACACCATAATAAAGCTACTAAGCCGTTTATGGCCAAAAATCTACTTCTAAATCGTTTACAACGAAACTCGATACTACTAAATCGATACATAAGAGGCAATCAGGAGAGTCAAAATATTATCTATATACTAATTTTGTAAGCTTTCTTCTAATCGTGTTTAGAAATCGATTATACAAAATATATTATCGTAATTCCGAAGATTTCGTTACATTGTCTAAAACATTCAATCTGACACCAAAATCTGGGTGTTCTACCATTTAATAAGAATGCAAATTGGCACTTAACCACTATTTTAAGTATTTTAATTAGTTACAAATGCATAATATAGTAATATACATATTGTGTTTTTTATATAAATTATATTTTATATAAATATTATTCATAGATCTATAATGTCGAACATACCGTCTGCGCTTGATGTATCAGAATCTATGTTAATTAAAATAAATATTTTTTGATACTAGATTGGAGTATACAAAATAATTATAATGTTAAGATTATGAGTTTGCCAATGAATTAGAGCCGATACCGATTTTAAGTATATTTTAGCACAACCTTCAACAGTAATTTGCAAGTTAGCGAACAAATATAATGAATATAAAGTAGCGGTAACAAAAAACAAGTTCATCCACTCAAGAGGTCATACCCCTTGTTTATTAAAACAGCTTTTTAATACAATGCAGCCCAAAACATCGACGTTCGAGATAAAAAAATCCTTTCCCATATCCATGACATTAAGACTAAGTGTAATAAATCATTACTATTGTCTCAAAAATAATTTATTACAACTTTTTTGAACCAGTTACACGATATTGACTTCTGGTGTGTACCTCATTGTTGTATAAGTGGCGTAATATTATAATAATAGACTTAATTTTTTGAAAAAAACAGTACTTAACCCTTCAATGGTGATGTTTGTATGCAAACCGGTTAAGTGTCGTAATGGGCTATGTTAGCCGGTATTGTTGGATAACTAGGGATAATTGTATGAATTTAGATCAAAAGATTATGCAGAGACATTTTTGGGGTGATGACTGTATTAAAATTGTGTCGTTATATGAGGGGGATAAAAATGAGAGCGGTTTTAGAAAAATATGTAATATATTTTGTTACCGCTGAAATACAAATTACACCTAGATAAAATTGTTCTTCATGTGTGAGCGATTATTTAATAAGGTGGATAGTTGGATTAACAAATAGTAGATCTATCAATATCAAAAGATATTTTTGATGAACCAACTTCAATATCTTCTAGGCGCAAAGATGAAAGAATGAGACAAAATTTTGCTTATATCAATATTATCAAGTTATGAAGTGTGTGAATCTGACTTTTAAATTCATTGAACAATATTTAATTATTGACATATTTTTATGCAACGAATTATTTTTGTTACACTAATAAAGTGTCATCAATTCCGATTATTGCATCAAATATATTCCCATAGCGGTTACGAAATTAAATTCTCCAAATCTTACGGTATCAGAAGACAACGATCCTGATATCTATGCACCGATCACATTAATGTCAGAATTAAACACCATATTAGCTCCATAGGTGAGTAACCTTATATCTTAATGGCTACTGACTCGACATCTGAATATAGAAATTCTTCTTCTTGATAACTAGATCAATTGACATTTAGAATAGAATCATTTATAATAGATTATTATTAGAGACAAGCGAATTATTGAGTATTTAAATTAATTATGAGTAAAAAGCGGGTTAGGTTTTGGAGCTAATATTAATATTGACAAATTAATTAAACGAATGACATCATTTTCTAGGTTTAGATGACACCAATATTTAAAATCTGCTATGAGAAACGTAGTAAAAACATTAAAGTTCAAGGTTTTTAAATCTTAGACATTGTTCATGGCAGAAGATAGTGAAAGCCAAGGAGTAAAAAGGAACTTTTAACCTTACAAAAGCAAAATAGACGACGAGAACGTCAACAAATAATTGTGTTCCGAAAGAACGAGGTTGTTCATGCAGAGAAGTTATTTTGCCAGAAGACTAAAATGAAGAACGTCTGAAAACAAAGAAAGACATCTTACAAAAGGAACATAAAAATACAAATGATTATTATGACAAACATCCTATTCGTAGGATAAATTTAAATAAATAGAAACCACAGATACAAAGCCAAAAGATAGTTCCGCAGAACTAGAATAACACCAGATTATCAGTTTAATAACTTATGTTAAAGTCCAGCGAGGTGGCAAAGGATATGATCTAATTAATATTTTGCCGTTATGCTTAATTTTCTGTCAAATATACGTAAAATATGTTGTTTAGATGTGAATTTAAAGTGGATTTTGTGTCTCATATCAATTTCTTTAGATCTTTGTGATGGTTTGATGTGAAAATATGATAATACAAGTAGAAATGGCCTGAGAGAAATATTTGTAAATCTGTGATATCGTGATACCTTCATGTCAGCTTTTTATCAGTGCCTAATGAGTTACCGAAAGAGAGTATAAGATGGTATTTTATTTATAACTGATACTATGTTTAAGGATAGAATCAAAACCTAGAAAATTAAAATACATATTATTTTATTTTTATTAGTTTTATCTATAAATCTATCAATGTAAATACTAGAATCAGTTTTTTTTATACATCGATGATATAATCATTATTTACAGTTTCAAATACAGATAATTTATTACTAATTATATAAAGCTTGAGTGTGGCTAAGTAACAGCCGCACGGGTTGATTGATTAGATTAAGCTATGCTTGCCGAGGTCAGTCCGTGGATGGGTGACCATCTTAACATGCCGAGAACCCTCCGAGCTTCGGAAAGCACATTAAACCGTTGGTCCCGACTGTCATTACGGTTGTTACGGGTCGGCAGAGGCCTGAAAGTCTGATAAACAGTCTTACCAAGGAGTATTATGTTACCCAGTAACGGGGTTCTGGAGGTCAGATAGGCAGTCGCTCTATGTAAAATACTGGAATTCAGCTGCATCCGGTTAGACTGGAAGCCGACCCCAACATAGTTGGGAAAAGGCTAGGTAGATTGATTGATATAACGCTTGTGTGAATTATATATAACAAAAATCGAAAGTAAATATAACGGTAGTTAGTATCCATTAAACTCAGCAAAAAGCATTCGATATTCCATTTCACATTATACAGCTCATCGCTGATTAATCTAAAGAGCAGAGTACTAACCTGCACCAAATAAGTCGTCCAAACATGATTCGAACAACACGAATCCATAATGAACGCTAAATAGCCAACTTAAAACGTGATTATTGGACGTAACTAAATCACAAGCCATTCAAATAATTAACATTCTCTACAACCATAGTAATAAGGTAGAGAATCGACTGACGAAATTATTAAGATTGGATTTAAATTGTCACGACTTTTACAAATCCGATTATAGTAGATCGGAATGAAAATTCGAATTTGAATAATAGAATACAGATTTGTGGCGGTGAGTCATCCGTGCGTTTGCGTTCGACGGAATGGCGGACTGTCGCAAAATCGAAAGCGTGCAGCGATCCTGTTTCAATTACAGTAAGCATGGTTTGTTTTATCTAATTTGCTTACATTATTATATCTTTTATTATTATTGTACTGCCAACATAATATTACTTGTTTTCATTTAACAGCCAAATTATTTTGGTCCTTCTAGTCGGAACTCTCAAAATATCATAAAGAACCTTTCACCTATCGGACTCAAACTTCAAAAGAGTTTTATCACAATCATAAGGAACTAAACTAATTAACAGATAAACGGTACAACATAAACCAACCATTTCTATTCAAGAACAGAACATTACATTATTTCACTGAACTAAATGAGTACCATAGCACACATTCTCGACATTTTTGTCGCAGTCTACTGCGATCGTTCGTTAGTCGCCCGCGCTCACTTACAAATTGTAATTCCATGTTAATTTTATATCTATTTACGACTTAGCGTTTTATGAAACGTCTTTTCTGTCAGTATGTATATTAGCTTTAGTTTTCTGTTGTAAAATGGAATGTTGGTACTTTTATGATACTCAGGATCGTAAATGTGTATGACTGTCAATAATTTCCATACTAAATATGTTTTGATTAGTCCTTCTTGACGTTCTGTTAATTTTTCTTTGGATTCTAATTAAATTATGAAGGTTGCAGTTCTTTGTTTAGACATGTGCGTGTAATCTCTTGTAAAACTATGGATAATTTGCGGAAATCAACGAATCTAGGACGAAACAAATGAGCGCACTTTTAACATAATCTACTAATGAGTATTATTTTGTAAAACATAAAGTCTGCGTTTTTCTGGAAAACACAGAAAATACAACTCCAACAAGATTTTTCATGCTTGTTGCACGTTGTATTTTTGACAATGACGACGAAAAATTTTATCGTGTTAAAACTGCATTCTTCTTCTTCTCCTGAGGTTAGTGACGAATTCACGATTACTGATAAATACTTGCACTGACTGGACAGATCCACTCAAATCTGTGTGGTTCTTTCCTCAAAAGACCATTTCAGACACTACACACATGGTCCTCACATGGCTTGACCAAGATTATGTCTGGACTTTAAAAGAGACTGCGACCTCTGAGTTTGTTTTTCATCTCAGAGTTGTCAGGTAGTCATGACGTGTAAAAGTGATTCCGATATCCTATTTATAGAATAAACAATTTCATTTACAGAATAAACAATTTCATTTACAGAATAAACAATTTCATTTACAGAATAAACAATTTCATTTAATTTAATTTCACTAAACTGATGTCAGAGTTTTAAAGCCGCCCACATGGGCCTCTGACTTGGCTTCACATGCCGTCGAGAAATATCTCTCAGGCAACACTGCACTAAATATGAAACAAGCAATTTTCTTATAAAACAAACACGAGCGGTAATGTACCTATTTTATATTCTAAGTTAACGATCAATGCTCAGTTTTTAGAGTTAACACCTACGTTCAAGAGCTCAATATATTTGTAATGTATGACCATTAACTATTTAAAATGAGTTGGTTCTATTTTACAAGATATGTGCATGAATTTGTTGATTTTTCGGATGAAAAATAAAATTAAATAGGAATAGTAGTTTTATTATGAATAAATAACTTTAGTGACAGATTGTGGCAAGCAATCGTTCAATTAAAATTGCGAGAAACATATTTTGATAGTGAACCTTCCGTGCCTCGGAAATCACGTGAAGCCGTTGGTTCCAGCTGTCATTTGTAGATCTTTGGCAGTCGATACTTACCCGTAACGACTGTCAAAGATCTACAAATGGACTACCTACAGAAACCCGAAAATCTGACAACTAGTCTTTTCAAGGGTTATCGTGTTAACTGGGTTGTAGAGGTCAGATATGCAGTCGGTACATATAAAATACTGGTATTCAGCTACATCCGGTTAGACTGGAAGCCGACCCCAATGGGAAAAGGCTAGGTAGATAATGATAATCTATGGATAGGTTTTCTAGCCACTAAAACTCAACGGGAAGATACAAAAAGCTATTCTGCCTATCTTTAATACTTTTTCTGAATCATAAGTAGTCAAAGTTACCCATTGATGTGCATTGTTCTAATTAAAAATGCATTAAATAAATTTAATACAAAACATCATAATGAAAAAGCCAACGAAAATAAAAGTATAAAATTCTTCAATATTATCTTAAAATCTTTATTACTATTGGTTCAGTTTTTATTGAAATAGGCCAACCCTATTAATGAATACGTATTATAGGCTATTATTACTTCATTGGCATTATAGTAGCCTCCTCTAGATCTCTATAGGAGATAAACACTAAAATAAGACGTTATGGTTCCGAATAGTACCAGTATTTTTTATATGGCAGCACTAAATTTAACAGAAATGTCCGTTTTTCTTCATTTTATGACGGGACTATAAAATTTTGTTTGGTATTGTCACATCACTAGCATATTAAAAAGTAAACACTAATATCAAGTTTCAAATACGTTTAGCGATCAAAACAAGTTTCTTCTGAAAATAATGTTTTTTATTTATAAACTTAGTTCCGCTTGCACCAGGAATACATTTAGCACTAAACGAATTTACAAAAATAACTGACTCTTTGGTCTTGTGATCCCAAGCACTATTGCTGACCATGCGGTCCTTGGTTCGATTAAGGTCGCAAGGTCGGGCAAAATGTTATTGTGTTTTTCCATCAGGAATTTTATCAGTAGCAGCCCGGAGTCAGGATTAATTGTGCTCTGTTGATGGCAATACGCTCGGCCTCTACTACATGGGACTTAGGCAAAATGTGGGTGTTCTATAGGTAGGGACACCTCTGCCTAACCCTTCGGGGATTCAGGTACGATGTTATGTTATGTTATGAATTCAATATCATCATTCTATTCCTATTAATCGTTGGAAGATGACAAAGTCAAGATATGTTTTGAATATGCTTAGCACTCAATGTTTTTAGTGATTAGTAGTGTATGGGGGCCTTAAATAGATTTCCGGGAATTTTTAAGCAAAACTTTTTGATTTTGGTCCTTTTGGTCCTCAGTTCCGAATGACACTTGATACGTAGACGGTCACTGTAATTGATCTATTTACATAATTTGCACAGTAATCAATTAATACCAATATTACAAAGAGCTCAAATTTGTGAGTTTGTTTGTAGAGGGTAATCTTCGGAATTACTGATCAGATTCCAAAAAGTCTTTCACTAATGGAAAGCTACAGTATTGCCGCAGTTTCAGCTAGAGGAATGCCATAGGATATTTCATATGTTAATACAAGACCTTTCACGCTTACAAAGTCACGGGCAGAAGCTAACTTCTATAAACTAAAAACATTAACAAATGGTGAAACGACCATCAAACTGCTCTAAATACGTGGCTTAGACGTGTTGGCTGTGCACGCGCACGTTTGATATGACGCCTAATTAAATGGTGACCTGTTAAGTGTATTAAATTAATTGAAAGTTCAAGGAGATAACTGACGTTTTTAGTCAGACATCAGTTAAACCCTTCACTTATGCCACGCAATTGTGATTGTATTTTTTTTGGAATATTTTATACTCTACAATTTTGTGCTTTTGTGTTTTTTTTTTTTTTTTTTTTGTAATGATTTGGTAATATTATTCAAACATAATCGGCGTGTGCAATTGTGTAAATCTGTCCTACAGAAGCAGCATAATTTTCATTTTCTTCGGACGTTGTTTCTACAATTCTGTAGACATAGAATTTAAATTGACAATCATTTGTTAGTATTACCTACAAAAAAATTATGTCGTTATGCTGTTCTAATTACACTGCTATTCCTAGTTCTTCTCAATCATTTTTATGTAACTTTCATCTGCTTATTGTGTTTAATATGTTACTGACCGTCCGCCCTCAGTCTTTAGACACCCACACACTTCTCTGCATTCAAATAAAAGTAAGTCATAAAAGCCTTTGAAACAAGAAAAAATAACTATAAAAAATTCCAATAAATGATAAAAACGAACCGCTTCCGAACTTTATGACGGAAAAATAAAAATGAAATTGTTTATTCTGTAAATTGGATATCGGAATCACTTTTACACGTCATATAAAAAATATTAAAAAAAATAAGCTAGATGAGGTCGGTGTTTCCTATCTGACTACTCTGAGAAGAAAGGCCGAAACAAACTCAGAGGTCACAGTCTCTTTTAAAGTCCAGACATAATCTTGGTCAAGCCATGTCAGATCATGTAGATTATCTGAAATGGTCATAAAAAAAAACAAATAAAAATTCCATAATGCAACATTCAATTGTTTATCAATTTAGTTATGGCCACTAAATACCGGTCTATTTCAATAAACCTATTTATTACAATCCAACCTATTTCATTACAATAAACATAAAAACTTGCAAAGTGACAGTCGAACCAAGTAAGGGGTTCCGTCGTTATTTCACTTTCTTTAGAAATTTAAAAGTAAATATGTCGTGCATCATTCTTTATTCAAACAATTTCTTTGTAATTTTTACTATTTTCAATTGATCAAAGAAAACTAGGCATTTATTTTTACAGCTGAAATGTAATGAAAACTAGTACAGGGTCTATCCGAAACTCTCTTCATCATCGCGTGAATGTCGAGGCAATCCAACTCCTTGACAACACTGAATTAGTGCGCAGACTAAACAGGGTAAAACCTTTTGACCACGTCAAGTGTCTTCCCTTTAACATATTAAATAAGAAAGACGTTATTGGACGATTTCTTTATTTTATATTTACTTATAGTAGTTTAAGTTATATTAAAATTAATTATTAGCTAATCAGCTAGATTGTAATATGATTAAACCACCGACTGTAATACTCAATAAAAATAATAATAAAATTGGATGACACACAGACTTGACGAAAGCTCAGAGGTTCTTGTTTATAATAGCTGCGGATCTCCAAGAATGTCACACGTAAAGTAGTAGGCATTCTTAATTCGAATATGTCGTTTACGACAGCGGTCGCATATCTCAAAAGATTACAAATATTACGATCTAAAATGGAAGATTTCTATGATAATCAAATTTTATTTGACTTCCTAAGTATTACGAAATGTTACTTCAATGAATGGGTACTAAAATATTTTAGTAAACTTGTCGTGTTTTATGATTTTTGAAGCCATGACAATGACCTCGAATAAACAATTTGGATTTAATTTTAAGGTTATGACAAATTACATTTTACTTAGACCGTCCCTAAACATTTTTCGAAACGAATGGAAAAACATTTTTCTAAAATGCGATAAGCATCTTTTTCTACTTTTGCAAAATGAGAACTACTTTATATTTAATACCTACAACAAAAACACGAAATAAAGATTCGTATCAATATTAAAATAGAATAGATTCTCTCTTAAATTTACGTAGAAACACATTTTACGCGCGGAACTCTAAATTGTATTGCAACCGAATGGCGCATCACTAACTCCGTTTGCATAATATAAAGAAACTGCAACTGCTAAATTATTCAACTTAACTTAGCACTAACTTAGTCTTAACTTAGAAAGTGATCACATGAGGTCAGGTGGATCTTCATTAAGCTGCAGTTCTACGCGTGCAGTAATTAGCCATTATTCTTGTGGAGCCTTCAACTTTCAATACCAGATGTTATTTATACGCTGATCTTCGGAGATAAGAAGAGTATAAGGTACGCCCAGTGGATTTGAGGTTAAAGGTCGAGGTGATGAGTACTATTTTGCATAGTATCATGTTGGTAGGTAACCCAGTTTGGTAACTTGAAGTAATCAAGTAATCAACCAGCTATTGGCCGCGGTTTCACTTGATTTTAGGGTAACCACTTCGTATGCCCAGATATCAAAGTATCCATAATAATTATGGTCTGTTTTTGTACCAAACATCTTATGATTTTGATCAATATATTTTGATAATAATACAATTTTGTAACAAACTTCATTACCAACGTACACATTTAGGCCACTTTAGCACGGACGAAAAATATCGCGGCGGGATTTTATCGCGCACTGTATTTTCAACTCTCGGTCTTAAGCCGAGCGTTGAGAATCGAACGCGCTGGGACGCGCTCTCGTCCCAGCGCGTTGAAAAAACATACTGTTGAATTTTCAACTCTCGGCGCTAAGCAGAGCGTTGAAAATCCAGTACACGAAAAAATATTGCTGCGGGAAAAAATAGCCCGTACGTACCAGGGCTTACAGTATTTTTATCTCACGAAGGGACGCGCGCTTTACTCGTGGTAATCAAGTGCACAAACACGCTTGAATGTGTGCATGAAGACGAGTAGCGTCAGCACATAACACACACATTCTCAGCGTGTTTGTACAAATTGTACATGTGGTAAGCACAAATAAAGTGCGCGTCGCTTCGTGAGATAAAATACTATAAGCACAAGGATTTATTGAAATAACTGAAAACCTGAAAAGGTGTCATTGTACCTACAAATAATTTTAAACAACCTTTACTGTAGAATCAATCCTGAAATCGCGAAAAACACCTGTTGCCCTTCATTTTGTCGTGTTAAAGCCTATTGCAAATTATCCGTTAGCGATGGTAAATGTCTCCAATCTGCTGTATGCGGGAAGCACAGAACCGGCTGAAGTGCCGGTGCTTGAGGAGGCCTATGTCCAGCAGTGGACGTCTTTCGGCTGAAATGATGATAATGGTAAATCTCAAAGTTAAAACGAAATAATTTTAGTGAAGGCTTATATCTATGACTGATTTGTATATTGTATTGTATACATGCATACATGGACTTCTCCGCATAGCAAGTATCGCATCATAATCTGGACATCACACAAATTGTGTAAAACAATGTGGGAATTTTCGATCGTTCGTAACCACACTGCAGTAACATAATGTATCCGCGCCTTAAAAGAATGCAAACATAGGGTAAAACAAACAGTTATGAGCCTAAACTGTCGTAATTTATAAACGTTATTAGGTACTACCTATTTATATATATATATCCTATATAAAAGGACGTGAAAGTGTGTTTGTCCATTATTAAATCGCTTTGTGCACCGTTTGATGTTTCCATTATTGTTTTAGTCTGAATATGTAAAGCTTGTATTTTATGACATTTTGTTCGAATTGACATGCGTAGGCGTAGGCTCAGCGAAATTGAAATTATTTCTAGTTATAGTAGTAGCTGGTTACGCAAATATTGAAGATGTTTGCATTTAATTTTTCTTATATTATGTAATGTGTATAAATAGCTATATTACATTTTTTTAGAACAATATTGAAAGTTAACCCAATTAATCCCAAGAAATGGCCTGTTATTTTTCCCAAATTGACAGTTTTGTCGTCAATCAACCGTGCTTTATGGTGATCAACCATAAAACCTATAATTAAAGCTAGTATTAATTACACAAGGTTGCATCAAATCAAAGCCCACCTGGTTTAATTTTATTACTGGACAGTACGCTGGAACCATTATAATTTTATGATAATTATTAATAAGATAGATGCTTTGATAGCTGCTCGCTAGTTCTTAATTATATAGCCACGTCACGCCGATTAGAAAAGCCACAACTTCTAAAGCCTTCACAGATTCCCAGTATACTTGGACATGCTTTTAAATTGTCAGTGTACCTGGTTTGAACTACTTTAACTCTTGAAATGTATTTTCTTTAAGACAAATTTAGTAAGTGTATCTAAAATTGGTGTAAATAAATATAAGGGAAAAACCTCTTTATAAGAAAGGTCGTCGTTGTTTTAAGAATGTTGGTATGTCCGAAATTACTGTATCACAGTGGCACGAAATTCTAGTTAGAATGATTTAAGAACCTACGTGTCTGATTTGCAATAACCATGTTAGATATAGTAACAGAATTGATTAAACTTACCAAATCAAATCTAGTCGGTTTTTCATCAGTAGAATAAAAGATTTGATTATTACCTGAAAATAATAAAACGGAAGTCAATTAGTGATAAAGCAATCAAAGATCCGCCTAGTAATAATTATAAGAAACCATAAATTACAAGTAAATAAAATAAGAAAACGACTACTATTATATAACTCAAATTATTACTATTACGTGTCTCCAGAATCTTTATTCTAATGAAACGTCTGAAGTGTCAATAATTACAGCATGGCCGATAATTGGTTGCGCTACCTTATTTTCCGTATTATTTATTATGTGACAATTAAGAGGTTTAATTTCCGTTTCTAAGTTAGAGCAATTTGTAGATTGGGTGTCTATGGTCACACAAATCGTGGACTATTTATCCCATATTATTTTCTCGCGAATGTATGGTTTCATTATAATTTGTAAGTTCTGCTATGAGATAAAGTTAGGTAATTTATTTTTCCGGGGTTGATAATTAAGTTACACTTAAAGAATCTTAAAGTATTAGTGAATAAAAGTAAAAGGGAAAATCAATTAAAAACTATAGTAAAGTTATGATTTGAGAGGTAAGTGTCACCTAGAATATAACTCTATAGTCTAAGTATAAAAACTATTAAAATAAAATTACTACCCAAATCGGGGAAGCTCTTGGCTTTCATCCCACCTGATGCCTGCCTGTCTAGCCTTTTCCCAACTATGTTGGGGTCGGCTTCCAGTCTAACCGGATGCAGCTGAATACCAGTATTTTACATGGAGCGACTGCCTATCTGACCTCCACAACCCAGTAACTGGGTAATACGATACCATACGACCATACGAGTCAGACTTTCGGGCTTCTGACGACTCTTTAACGACTGTCAAAGATCCACGAATGACAGCCGGGACCAACGACTTAACGTGCTTTCTGAGGCATGCCGGACTCTCGGTATGTAAAGATGGACACCCACCCACGGACCAACCCCGGCAAGCGTAGCTTAACCTGATGGATCGACCCATACGGCTGTTATTACTTAGCCACGAGCTCCTCTAATATCCCATATTATTTCATCGCACCTGATGGAAAGTGATAATCAAGCCGAATGTGGAAGCGAGCTTCACCCGGAATCCTCAACCACAGAGGAAGTGGCTATCTTACCTCTAACTCTCTAACATTGTTGTTATGGCGACAGACTTAGATAAAATGGTTGTAGCTAGCCAGGTGGAATTAGAACAACAGCCCTACCACCAACCAAATCGAGCAGAAAATGTTGCCCCCGCTGGAAATCTAACCCAGGACCTGTGGGTCTGAGTCAGGTGGTGTGCTGTGCTGTGACGGCATCTACATCGACCTGACGTCACTCAAAATCCTGACGTCACGCAAATCCTGCATCGCGCAATTAGATTTTACCGCGCAAACGACATAAATAAGACTATATCTGACATCAATCGTTGGGCAGTTGCCCGCCAGACACGACACCCGTCTGTTCGGATGATCCTCCCTTTTCTAAAGAGGATGAGTGAACTTTACACCCTATTGCTCATACCTCTAAACCACTAAAACACAGAGGCAGTTAATTTTTTTATGTAGCGTAAGTAACAGATCGGTCAATTCAATACCTCGTCGTTCCGAAATACACATCAACACTATAAAAAAATGGCAAAGAAAAACATCGTGGTGAAATGGTAGTCTAAGAACCCAAAAAACGAAGACAATATCCATAAACTCGCACTGGGCCCGCGGGGTGGAACATAGCCCACTCCCTCACGAAGACAATATCCATGAACTCGCACTGGGCCCGCGTGGTGGAACATAGCCCACTCCCTCACGAAGACAATATCCATGAACTCGCACTGGGCCCGCGTGGTGGAACATAGCCCACTCCCTCACGAAGACAATATCCATGAACTCGCACTAGGCCCGCGTGGTGGAACATAGCCCACTCCCTCGCGAAGAGAGGGGGCCTGTGTCCCAGTAGTGGGATATTATAGGAAATTAATAAGGAAGTTTCGACGCTCATAACTTACAAAACCATTTTTTTTCCTATTCTGCTTCCATACAGGGCTAGATAATAACAAGACAAAGTGATATAATTTTCATTTTTGAACTACTCGTCGTCAAACAGACGAGTAATCATTATACTATGTTTGTATGGAAGAATAACCGACTATCGTACCCATATGAGATAGTCTAAGTTTATTATTGTATCAGTGGTCTGATACAAACAAAAGTCGGAAATATTCGGTTCAAAACAACACTCATCTTCCGAACCTTTATTATTTACCTATTTATTTTTGACATGACAAACAAAACTTTCCTTACTTCTATGATTTACTTGCACAGTCGTAACACAGAAACTTACAATGTAACGTAAGACTCAGTCTTAGGGAAACTCGGCAACAATGGTATTTCAGTACATAGCTACAAACCGCCAACTTTCCTTTGACATAAAATGCAGGAAAAGTACTGTTGACTGGTAACGTTTGGTTTCTATCGAGATGTCAACGTGCTTTTGTTTCTTTATGGTGTCAGCAGGGGATAAATCAAACTGGTACGTACAGATGTTATATCTATGTGAGCTCTCTATGTGTATCAAAATGGACTATGACTTAGTTGGGTTTTGATATTGTATCTTCTACGTAAAACTGTAGATATTATTTCATGTTCTGAATGTTAATAATGGACCCGGTATTTCTAGTTCCATGACAAGGCATCACTGAGTCTATTCAACCAGGTTTCCTAAGAAAATAGTCTAAGTTAAAACGAACGCTAGATAAGTGGTATAAAGCGATCGATCTCATTCCTGAATGAAAATTCCAAGTATTGCTCCTTTTTGTGCTCACAGCAGTAATTTCCGAGCAAATGCATTCAGGAGAAGCTTTACAGCACTTCATAAAAATAAATAAATAAATACTATTTCTAAGCTCTCTAATTATGGCCACTTTAACGATGTGAAAACTTCAAGCAATTCGAACACGAATGATAGTAATAAAATGTCGAACTTAAATATCGTAAAAGTGCATAAACACTGTCACTTTAAAGCATCACTTGGAGCAAGGTCTGACCGAGAGCGGTAGCGGAAGCGGAATTCATACTACAAAACCTCATTGTGGTAAGTTTGCCCCCAGCAGATGAGATGACGAGTCAGCATTACCTACTAATTCATAAGCTAGGAAGAATATTCAAGGCTAGTTTCCACTGTGACTGGATTATGACTAAATGCATAATTTATTCAAAAGAAGCATATGAATAACGCTCAGCAGTGTACTGCAAAATTGATTGCTGTTGATGGCAATAGACTCGCTGCTTATTATTACTTAGCACCTAAACATATCTACCTAAATGATGAAATGTTTTCTACTCTTATGGGTGGGTACCCATAACAGTAGAAAACATTTCATCATTTAGGATAATCATTTAGTATAAGTTTTCACTTATCTCGTAATGTCTTCAGAGTAAAGTTGACCGACTGCTTGAAATCTTTATCATATGATGCAACTGAAAGAATTGTGGAAACTTGAAACTTAACAAGTCCAAGCTCACAAACCCTCACTCAAACACTTACCAACATACACCGTTTGCAAATCTTTTATTTTTGCTTGTTTACGATTTTTATTTAAATGCCAAAGTTAGCTAAACAGTACCCATGTCACAGTTAAGTGTAGAATAATGTGTTTCTTATGTTTAGACGCATTGATAGCTGCGACACAGTTTCTACTTCAAGTCAATGTTTCACAAGTCGCTACTCGCCATCAGTATGACCAATCCTGAAGATCGCAATATTACATAAAACACTGCCACCTGCTTAGTTACCAGTTTAGTTAAACTTAAATTGACACTTAGATGAGTATCATAAGCAGCTGATATAACAGTATTTTTTTATGCTATTTCTATATAGGTAAAAAAGGTGCAACTAGAGAGGAATATTAAAAACTGTCGTCTTTAGTTATGTTTTAGAGTCACATAACTAATGTGTTGGGTTTGTATCTTGTTTTATTGATAAGCAATTATGATCCCTACCATTATCGCGCCCCCCGGTCTACTCCTTGATATGCAATGGCCTCTGTAGCCCCATGAAGCATGAGGCTCCAGGTGCTAGTGCAAATCTTGGGGTTCATTCGATTTATGAAGTGGGTAAACCACGCTGAGGTCGGTGCATTTCATTAATTCATTGATAGATTAAGGTAAACTTTGTGTTTATGGCGATGTGAAATGGGATTGCATTTTTGTATAGTAACATAGTTCCGTGTGGTACCGGACGTAAAGAATAGCACTACCCTATTTCTTCCTGTGGGTGTCGTAAAAGGCGACTAAGGGACTTACTAGAGAATGGGCAGCAGCGTTCTCTACGCATTTTAACGCCATACTGCGATCGCCAACCCGCCTGCCAAGCGTGGCGATTATGGCAAATAGACGTCTTTCAGCTGAAATGATGATAGTAATAAAGTAGTGGAGTATAAGATCAGTGACATGGGGTGAAAGTTTTCACATGGGGAGGTCAGTTCAAAGACGTGTGCACGAATTCATAAAATTGACATTGAGGTGACCCAATTAAGGTGAAAACTGAAACTATGTAATGAAAAAATATAGCAAAGAAATAAGAGGAATCATGAGGTATATTTTGGACAAAAAATCAACCATAAACGGTGCATTTCCAAAACATGATGTAAGTCATCAATTCATCATCTGCCCTAGCCTTTTCCCAAGTATGTTGTGGTCGGCTTCCAGTTTAACCGGATGCAGCTGAATACCAGTATTTTACATGGAGCGACTGCCTTACTGACTTCCACAACGCAGTTACTGGGTAACATGATAAGTAAGACTGGTTGTCAGACTTTCGGGCTTCTGGCGACCCGTAACAACTGTTAAAAATCTACAAATGACAGCGGGACCAACGGCTTAAGGTGCTTTTTGACGGCACGGAGGTGTCTTGGTATGTAAAGATGGACACCCATCCCTGGACCAACTGCGGCAAGCATAGCTTAACCTGATCGATCGACCCGTGCGGCCGTCATCTTGGAATCTTCAGATGTAAGTATCTGATTTAATTTTAGCTAAAAATATTAAAAATTATATTATCTACATGATATTTACTTTTAATTATTGCCGTTTAGGTGTGACATAATTTTACAACTGTAAAAAAAAACTAGAATTCACCTCAACTGTCTCGGACCCGTGACCTTTAATCATGATTCAATCGATAAATACAGTTTCGCACAAAAATGTGGATTTATTTGGTCCGGTGTCAATGACCTCGGCGATGGCTAAGAAATTCTCCATGAAGTGCACATCAGGTCATTCACCTTTAATGGTGACAGATTTTTAGGGTTCCTTGAGAGAAATTGAAAAGGTTTTGTAGTATCGGCTACAAAACCTTGATGACATCGTGTTTCGAAATTCGGGCATATACCTTTACCACCTGTTTAAAATTGATTAAATTACATCCATTAGCGATTCCGCCTAAATTAACATCAATTCCCTGAATTCACCTAAAAAAGTAGACGCCCCGAACAATTTCCTTCCAACACTGGAATCCGCGAAAAATCAATTTAATAAAAACCAGATTAACTCGAAAAAAGCAACAGCCGAGAACCGAACCATGGACATTAAAATGCCACACGCAGTAACCACTTTTTTCGCTGGCTCCCATCAGCACTGGCTTGAAGTTTAGGGGTCACTTCGTGGGTGGCCCTTCCACGGAAATCACTTTGACCCACATGTGGGTCACCAAAGTTGACAACGGTGGTGAAAACTGTGTACTCTGTCACTTATTGAAAGTTATCAGCACTGTGCTGAGATAAAGGGATTATATCATGGGGCCTTGTAATGCATTTTTTGAGTTTCATTTAAAATTTCGAAGGTCTTGATTCCATGGGTCTGTATCTGATTTGAACACTACAGTCAATATGAGAAAAAGTGCAACTGTACTCGTAATGTTCATTTACGGATGTGCCGATCGCGTTAGCAGAATGAAATCTAAAAGATTTGCGAGATAATGAAGAAAATTTGAGTTCCTGTATAGTATAAACAGATAAAGTTAATAAACCACCATTTCAAAATTCAATAGTCATTTATTCAAACTAGGCTGATCAGCACTTTTCGAACGTCAAAATTACATGAGACAGTCCCCCAAAAACGCCCACCCTTCACCACTTCCTAGTGCTTTAGCTGGGAAAAAGTGGCGCTATAAACTCCCCAGAATTTGCACTGGTTATGGATAGTTTGGAAGGGAAAGTCAGACAAGATAAAGATTGGTAACTTACTCGAAACTAATAATCAAATATTTAATGACAACTTACCTCATGAGATAATAGATAAAACAACATATAAGGTGCATTGGCACATAGCTAGCTAAGGGTCATCTTACCTGATACCTTTAGATGCAATAGCTTGAGGCAAAATGTCACAACAAAGTGTGACTTCACAATTACACACAAATTGTCAGACGTCCATAAAGACCATAGAAATCAATTTCTCTCCCATTTTATGACATTTCATAAAAGATGTGGGAGACAGTTCAGCGGCCATTGATAGATTGGACGAGTACTCGATAAGTATAGAGTGTAATTATGAATGAGACTATGTTGGAGACACAGTTTTGAAATTCTTCTATGTCTTGCGCGTAACTTGCACAATCTTGTTCCCTAATATACGATACCAGGAATCTTTGTTCATGGATAGTATATCACGGTAAAGCCACAACGCTCAATTTTGCTAATGTTTACTTCGTCTTCTTTTATAAACAACGTTGTTTTTTTCCCCGGTTCTTTGTGTTTATTGGTGTATTAGTCTTGTACTGTCCAATGAATGTCTTATTTTTTTTCTTTTATTATTGAATCAAGATATGTGCTTTCCAGTAACCATATATATTAAGCGCAAAGGGATCGATTTGCTCTATTTTTCAAATGCGTGAGAATCAGTATCTACTTCCACTGATGATATCATACTGACATCACTAATCATCACCATTCTTTAAACACCATTCGTTTCTATAATCAAGTTCTCAGTCACGATGTACCTGGCTGTCATAAATTAACGGAACCACATATTTATGTTATTCATTTCCAAGTTATTTTGTACATTTTCTTAGAACATTCCTACATCTTCAATGTAGGTGAGAGCCAACAAATACACAAAGGTTTGTCAAGAAGCTGTCAACTGAGCCAGGCGTTCTGAGTGAACTTCCAAATTTATTTTGTAAACATGAATCCGAACTCATTATTAACACTGACAATGCCCAAAAAGGTACCAAAAAAATTTATGAACCTTTCATAATCGGGACAGAAGTGGTTTCGTTAATTTGGTTAACCAACTTTTGGGGGATCGTCGGTTCCGTAGAGTACAACTATTTTAACTTAGGTTGCCTATGAAATAGTTTCAGACTTCAAGACTTTTTCATTTCAAGTAAGTTGTGATTGTGATATCCACTTGTGTTACAAGTTCCTGTATTTGCATCACCATACATTCTACAATTTGTTATCTATATAAGTACGAGTATACTAATAATGAAGCTGACTAGTTTGTCTTTTTTGTTTGTTTGAACGCGCTAATCTCTGGAACTGCCGGTCGGATTTGAAAAATTAATTTTGCATTTGATAGCTCATTTCTTGAGAAAGGTTATAGGCTATTAAACATCACGCTAAGAACCTTAAGATCCGAGCAAAAAGGAACAAAAGTCAGCTAAGTGAAAATTAAGTAATACACCGGGTGGGCGATGGAATGCGACGCGGTGGGTCGGGGGTGGGTTTCACGCGAACGGAGTCGCGAGTCGCTAGTGATTCATACAATTCACAGATCTAGTTATGTATAATTTTACACAGCTTATCAATCTGTCTAGCCTTTTCCCAACTATGTTGGGGTCGGCTTCCAGTCTAACTGAATGCAGCTGAGTACCAGTATTTTACATGGAGCGACTGCCTATTTGACCTCCACAACCCAGTAACTGGGTAACACAATGTCCCTTGGTAAGACTGGTCATCAGACTTTAGGGCTTCTGATGACCCGTAACGACTGTCAAAGATCCATGAAAGACAGCCGGGACAAACGCAAAGATGGTCACCCGTCCACGGAGCGACCACGGCAAGCGTAGCTTAGCCTGATAGGTCGACCCGTGCGACTGTTATTACTTAGCCACGAGCTCCTCTCTTTATCCATAATTTTACACAGTCCTTAATTCTTAAATGGTTATTATCTTTAGTCTCTAGTTTTCACTATTAGAGCTGCAGTTTCGTGGGTATAACCTAATTACAATTTTTTGTTTGCATTTTTTGGTACCTACCTATAAAAACTTAAACCACAATTTAAAACAGTTTAAATACTGAACCCTAACCCATCACCTTGTTAAAGTGTTGGGTTCAAATTAACTCGTCTGTCACTACTTCGTTGATTTTGACGTGCGGTGTCAACTTGCGCGTACGCACGTTGACGGCCGAAACGATCGCTCGTTAAGATTCGTTCGTCACAATGAAATACAATTTAAATTGGATCACGATTCTTATGGTAATTCGAAGAGCTGTCTTTTTTGTTTTGAGGATTTTAATTTAATTGAGATTGGATAAAATGCTCATCTTTAAAGGAAGAACATATTTTTTTTAATTTACCTTAGTGTTGAACAAATGGATACACTTTGCCAAATTGAGTATTGATTGATAATAGTTTCTAATGATACCAATACAAATGAACTAGCCATATTTCCGAAACTATCTTACATTATTGGTGTAACTTTTATGCTAAAATAGTTAGTGTAGACAATTGATTTTCAGTAACATTATAAAAAAACGTATTCATTTAGCATTCAATTAGAGTAAACAAAACCGTAAGGTTCTTATAACTTTTCTCCCAATCTCTACGTACGCCAATTTATGAAAAAAACCAGCAGTTCCTCAAATCGGAAGATACCAAAGCTAAACTGCACAATCCAAATCTAATCAAATTAAACCCAACAATACAAACATACATTAACAGTATCACAATCAATTTAATTTTATTACATCGACAAACTAATATCGATTTTATTCTTAACGATTGTCGATCGAATCGACAGTTCCGGTTTACAAATACTCGATAAATCTTAACAACACACACTAATGAGTCACTCACGCCAATAAATAAATAATTTTGTGATGTTGTCATCGAATAATTGCTATAAATATCCATTTAAATCATAATGCTTTAATTACTTTAAAAAAATACTACGTTCAAAGGTTGCGGTCATGTTAAATTGGACGCGAGAAATATAATTTTTAAAATGATATTTTAGTATTTTGAAATTGTAGTAATAAGAGTGACGTTGAGTGATGGCAGTGCAATTATCATAGCATGCAGTGTACTTAAATACTGCATGCTATGATAATTGCACTACGAAGATTAGTTACCACTTCCAGAATTTGTGTTTGGTTTTGTTTTTATTTAGTCTTGGTAAGAAGAAATACGTTGATGCAATATTTGGTGCAAATAAAACTTTTTAATGGTTGCTTTTGTTGCTACCAATTTTACAGAAAAATTCTAATTTTTATTCAAAAGTTTTTCCTTAGTAATTTATAGTAATTTGCTATCTATCTTTCTGCCACCAATTCATAATGCTTACTTTTTCGGCAGCATAATATCCACTTTAAACAATTATCTTAATTATTTACAGTCAAAACGTTAAATCCAAAATTCACCTAAACATCGCCATAGCCACAGTTAGCCTCTTCTACAGCAATCACATACTACCCGCTCATCACTTGTACCACCTACCACAAACTCGCGCCGCTTATCACTATAGCCTCAACCTAACTCGTGCACTACTAGCCCGATGCGTCACGAAACATCCCGATCTTTGACGAGCACGTCACCGTCACGTCATCGGCACGTCAAGCGTGTGAGCGTGACCGATTGTTTGACTTACTGGTAATCAGTTCAAACTCTTGAGTGATGATTTTGGCTGGTGTTTTAATTTTTGTATCAAGACTTAAAAGATTCTTACGTTTCCTGTATTTTTTTCGCTTTAAAGTTTTGCGAAATCATATGGTGTCTTTTATCATTTATAAAAGCCTTTTTCTTTTATCAGTTACTTGATCTGGTTCTACAACGAACCAGATCAAGTAATTTACACAATTCAGTTAATTTATAGTATATAAAACATTTGGGGAACAAAAGGATTCTAAAGCTTCGGAGGATGTGATGCTTCGTTCAGTAAATGGTAGTTCAACACAGGACCATGTAAGCAACTACCATGTTACAAGTGAAGAAGCTTAAACCGCCAGATTAAGAAATAAAAAATATTGATAAAGTAATATCAGAACCGTAGAACCCAATTGTTAATTGTGTGGCCAAAAAATAGACAAAAAGTATTAATCAGGCGGAAACAGATAATAATATAAACCGGGTTTCACCATAAACTTGATTACTCCGTGGCTCCGAATCTTCTGGACTGATTCCGATGAATCACAACTATGAAAACAACACGTTTTCTTTTTTAACTGAAACACGTTTTTGATGAGACAGATCTATTTAAATATAGCCATATAATCTTAAGGTGAATTATTAAAAATGATACAATATGAAACCAGAACATATAAAGCGTGGTTCTAATATCGATCTAATATTAATTACACGATTATTTAGAAATTATACTATCATTTTCTGGTGATCTTAAAAATTATAATATCATTAACATTTTTAATTATTTACACCACAACACAATTGACCCAGAATTAATGTAATAAAACCGATACCTATACGGTTTTACATAATTTTTTACGATTCGAACGTGGCTTTTTTATACCGGTAGCGTATTTAATGTTTGTAATTTTAGCTAACACACACGGTAAGATTTGAATGTGTTTAGATAGTGTATGCAGATAATGTCGTGGCTATAAAGTTTATGTTTAATACCAATCTGAGAATTCAATCAGGACATAATTATTTTATCAATGACCAAGTAATCAAGTACGGCTTTATACATAATAATATATACAGGCCCTACCTAACGTACCTAATACTTTTTTTTTAATAATATTAGATCAACATTATTTTATTTAAAAAATGTGGTAATGGTCCGGCGGTTAAGGCAGTCACCTCACCTCTCTTAAACAAGGTTGTGGTTTCAAATCCGGGAAAGTACCAATGTGAAATTTTCAATTCATATATACTTTCTGAGTTTTTCATCTCGAATATTGTTGACATCGGTGAAGGAAAACATCATGAGGAAACCTGGACTAATGTAAGTCTAAAATCACTAACCAGTCTTGAGCAAGCGTTGTGATCAATGCTCGTGCCTTCTCTGAATGAGAACAGGCCTTTGCCCTGCAGTGGGACAGTAACAGGCTGATATTATTTTATATTTATTCATTTTTATTTTATTTAGATGAAAAAATAAGAGCCAAGAATGCAGAGAATAGTCCCCTGAAGAACACCTTAGTAAATATAGAATGCTATTAAATTGAAGCTATTTGCTTTAAAGAGTAGACCGCAATATAAATTTATATTAACCAAATATTTGGTCAATCCGAAAGTAATCTATAAAATATTACCAATACAAATGTGTCAGTATGCTCCTAATAAGGATCCTTTTGTATTTCTATCATTATCTATAATCAATATAAATACTTCGCTTTTTTATTGGACCGAGATATTAAAATTAATTAACTTAAGTTTTTTAATTGATTAAATTAGCCATTTAAATATAGGTCAGAGCAAGACATTAAAATATTAATTAAATATTTAGATTTACATTTTATAAAATTTCCTTTTTACTTTCATTAGTCTTCTTTTTTTTAAATTCATGTTAGTAGGGAATATAGTTTTTGATAGATTTTTATATTTTAGATAAACCTTGAAATATTTAACAAAAATAGAAATAAAATTAAATTAAATATACTTGATAACAGTATCACAACAAATGAGGCGTGCACTTTTGGATTTTCCAAGTATTTTCCGTTCTTCTAAGTAATTTTATTGTTCATTATCGATCATAATTTATAGCAATAGTTGCCGAGGTTGGTTAAATATTGCAATCAGATTGATCTGCAAAAGACTTTAAAGCAATTAGCACAAAGTAAGGAAGCATCGCATAAAAGGCAGACCTCATTACAACAGTAACGAGATGAAGACGATGTTCATTTTATTCAATGGCATTCTTTTAAGATCTCAAATGCAGGTGTTGTTTCTGAAGATCCTAATACAGCTACTCTTAGCGCTCGTACCCACGAGCGATTCTTTGACGCGACGCCGATTTTTTATCGAGCACTGGATTTTAAACGCACTTATTAATGTTGAGAGTTGAAAATCCAACAGTGTGTTTTTTCACGCGTTGGAATGCAGTTGCAGTTGGATTCTCTATGCTCAATTTAATACTGAGAGTCTGAAACGCCTTAAAAAATCGCTTAAATAAGATAGCGGTAAGGGTGAGCGCGCAATGAGACTTTTTATCGCGCGATTATTTTGTCGTAGATATGCAACGGCAGCGCGCACAAACACGAGAAAAATATCGCTTCGATTTGAAAATTGTGCCACATAAACCAAGACGTTGCATTTGTGCGACTAAATAATCGCACGATTAAAAGTCGTAGTGCGGGTTCGCTCAAACATTACCAGTACTTGTTTACCAGTAGTCAGTCCATATCGAACCTATGCAATCGGAACGTCTGAATCAGTAATTACTAGGCAAATGAGTCGATCTTTCTTTAAAGGAAAACTGAGATAATCAAGACAAGTAACTTTTGCTCTGCAAACAGTATGTATTCCTAGAAGTTGACAGTTACGCATTAGGTTAGTTAACACTATGCAGTGGACGTAATTACAAAACTGGGCCCATCGTGCTGCGTTTGAACTGACTTGCTGTAATTACTCGACCATTATTTGCTAAAGTTAGTAGTTATGGAAGTGAGCTTGAACAAATATTTACAGTTGGTATATCATCACGCTTGTATAAAATTATGCGTTATTCAGAGATGTGTAGATAGACCTACAATAAGACAGTAAAATTATGTTAAAATCCCATTTAATTGAGGATGAGTCTTCTGCCATGTAGTGACACATTCAGGCATTGCGTTGTTATTAAGAATTTTCTCAAAGTTTGCCTGAACCAGGGATTGCATCCCGAACCTACACTCAGCATTCAAGCTTACGACCACTAAGCTAATGAGTTATTATTTGCTTAGACCAGTAGTTATAGATTTATGTAAGTTAAAACAAATATAACAGTTGGGTATAAAAACACGTACGTAGTCAAGGTCGTTCATTAGTGCACACGGGCTTCTCCATTATGCGGTTTTATGAATGACCTTTGGGGTAATAAACCCAATCAAGTCCGGCCGTCGAGAGAATTCATTCTTGACACCTGTCAGTGTCATACAAACGAATATGTATTTTGCGAATTTGATCCTTATTATTACTAGAAATTTTTCAACTGACAGGTATCAGGAAAGCATTTTCTTGTCGACCGGACTGTTACATGCTGTATTGTGGTTGTTGAATGATCTCATACATACAAGTAGCTGTTGATTCTAATTTAATGAGTATAATGATCTTGTACACCTACTTTTTGTCATACATTTTTAAAGTGATAAGGTTTTTTTAAACATAGTTTGGCCTAGTGATAGTTTATGATTTTATTACGTGACAAACCCAACGCTTCTCAGGGCACATATTTTAATATTTTATTACTAAAACATTAAAACGGAAAATCTGATAATTAAAAACTGTTTAGTATAAAAAAGTGTCGTCTTAATTATTGTTTTATGATTATTGCCCATCAGTGTGTGGGGTTATTCAGTGGTTCTATTTAATTTTGTATCATAAAATATGCAAAAATAATATTATGTTATGATTCTCAAAGGACAATGCCTACTTTTGGTAATTATAAAGGAAGAATTTGTAGAGCAAACTCATTATTTTTTATAGCTTATGTTAATTATCTTTTAATATGGCAGCTAAGCTTCTGCGTGTAGGTGTGCTAATATTTGCTATTGCATAATATGTTTTTGCTGTGGAAGATTTAATCAATTTTAATTATGAAATAATTATGTTTGTTCTGATTTTTATCAATTAAGTATAGCTTGGACTTTATAGATTTGAGTAATTTTTAATTGACTTGGGACTTCCCATTATGTATTGAATTTGACTTTGACAGCTTGATGTCAATGTGCACTATAGTGCAATAAGTAGATTTTCCTTAGGTCATCATACAAAGACAGTCACACAGTATTATCCAAATACGACTATGAAGAAAATAGCTCTAAATGGGCATACCCGAAATATGAACTTAAACTTACACTTCTGTGTTTCATCATATTCAAGCTAGTACTGGAGCAAGTACTGTCACCGTAATAAACACGTCGCCGACACAGAATGCGTGTAGAACGCAGGCAATGCGAACCAGGGCCTTTATAGTGCACGCTCGAACAACGTGCGAAATGTAGACTGCGCTTATAACGTGGCTCTGATGTAAGACTGTTATTAGTTTATACGAGTATTATGACATATTTGTGAGTGATGGAGCATCTCGTGCTGCGTTCAGTACGTGGCGAGGAGACAGTTGTTTTTTGTTTCTTTGTTAGGGTGCAGTCAAATGTTTTAATTTCCCTCCATAATTTTTAACTTATATATTTTGATATTATGACATTGGAAAAATACATAAAGATGCGTTTAGAAAATGTAAATATCTTATGTTAGCTACAATTAAATATTTCTATTTATTTATAATATTTAAATTACCTATAAATATTTAGTTATTACTTCATAAAATAGTTGAATCTCGACTCGACAACGTCAAGAAAAGTTGTAAAAATGATGTTATTTGCTGTTTAAAACACACGTTTAACTTATATTTAAAACTTTTTATTTTAAAATTATTTTTTATTAAAATAACTGTACTGGACGGGCGTGATCGCTGGATACGAAGTTCAGGGACCTACCTGAACGTTTTTTAAATATTAGTTTACCGTGTGTTTTCAACGGCAAATAATATATTTTTTACAACATTTCTTGACGTTACAGTCGAGAATCAACTATTTTATTCTTAAATGTTCTTTACAACCTTGTAAGGGTATCCTGGACCAAGTAGCGCTGACGTCTGAGTGGCATTATACTATTATTCCTGAAGGATAACAGGTTTTTAACGTGGGAATAAAAACACTATTTCTCCAATAAGTCTCAAGTCCTAAGTATTCAGGAAGCGATTTCAGGACTCTTCAGCACTACTGCTTTACTTGTTAGGTGGAACTAGTTTCCATGTCTATGACTACGATTTCTAAAGGTTAGGTCAGGCCTTACCTTACAGAGACATGTGAATCGCCTCCTGCTCTATAGTCTTTATTTATTTTTAATGTCTTAAGATTAAACATTAAACATGATTAGATTGATTAGTCACCAAATAGGAGTCCAGCTCAGCATGGACATCAATGTCCATGCTGAGCTGGACTCCTATTTGGTGCAACCTTGAGACGCACACCGTACCTTGTTTTTCCTTATTTCATTTTTTTTTTAAAGTATTTCATAATGTCACTCCATTTCTTTAAGTACTTATGTTTTTATTTTTTGTATAGTGGCACCTTGTTTTTATGTATATTCATGTAATTTGTTATCGTGCTTTTGTGTGCCTTTTGAATGCACTGAATAAATCATAAATAAACTGTTTTATCGATCTATCTATCTATAGCTAAACACCCTTATTTTAATAGCTACAAATATTATGTGTAGCTATTAAAATTACGTATTACGAAATTTGTAGGTGAGGTTTCTTTCATGATTCTAACTATTCCAGCTGAAAAGATATTTCAGTTGTAACGGGATTAATGTGACTAATTAAATATTTAAAAAATTACAAGTGACTTTACTGGCAAAGTACTGAACCAATCTCCACCATACCAAAAGAAATCTCAAGCTAGTCTAATGCCCTAGAGAAATCTAGTATTTTAGTTTTCGTACGTAGATCTTTCAGCCCGTTTTGAGCCTCTGAATACAGGCTGTTTAGCATCTATTTTACAAATCCGCTTTTCAGCATTAAAACTCGATTAAGTAGGTAACCTGAAGGACTAGATTTCTAGAAAGTAGGTCCAAGGCTAGGTCTAGGTGACCTGGATGCAATAAATGATTTTAAATTCTGACTGTCTAACGTACCTAATCGAGGTGGAAAATGTTCGTGTTTACGACTTTTATCAAAATTACCATTTGAATTTCGATTATCTGCTTGATAGCACTATCAATACCAATACTATCTAAATATTTGAGTTAGTATAGTGATTCTATATAATTTGTATTGGTTTATTTTGGATTATTGCAAAATAATATTTTCTCTATTTATATGTAAATTGGCACTAGTAAATAAAAGGAACATTTTTTTAAGAAAATGTTTTTAAATGACACATTATTGCGTTTAACAACGATTATATACAATCTATGCTATTTTCACGGATTTTTGCGAAGAAAATATGTATCCTATACCTATATTATGTAGCTAAATTAAACATAATGATTTTAAACAAGCTAAATTACGCATCGCCGGGAACAAGAACATTCATAACAGGAAATTATCGAGTACTAAATCTAGGAATAAAACCACAATGTTATTAACTTCATAGCGCACTTTTACAGAATTACTCGCTAAAAGGTACCTCCGTAGCTAAGTAATGTTAATAAAAGTTACTGCTAATATTTTTATTGTTTTTTACGAAAAAAAATGATTTTTATTTTTTTGTGTAATCTACAAAGTATTTATTTTAGTTTGTTTTATTTTATCACATTGAGTAAACCTGTATTTGTAGCAGCCTATTTTTAAAGGCAGAATGAAAAGTCAAATAAAATTGTCTTTCGGATCGGACACGTGTGGACTACAAAAAATATTATCACAGTTTAGCAAAGCAGTAAACCTCAGTACTCCACAAGACCTCAGTTACTGAATAATTGCTCCAGCCATTTTATTGCAAATAACTTTAATTAAACTATACCATTAGGTTATATTTATACAGAAATAAAAGTTTTATTATTTGATATAAGCTATCGTAAAATCTCTAATGACGGGTGTTTAATGCTAGACATAATCTAGATTCAGTATTTATTTAATATAAATACTAGCTTTAATCGTAGAGATTATCGATAAAAATGAATGTTTGGCAGTAAAATGTCTCATAAAGTATTTGACCGAACTGTCCTGTGTCGATTGCGTTCCCACGATTTTTTGTGTCATATCGACTATTTAGTTTAATCGATTATGTGTGTATAACGAGCAGCTTATTAATCAGATGCATCTTCTGGGAGATTAAATTAGTGACAGATTTTTTTTTAAACCGGCCGAACATTTAATCTAAACAACTTTGTGATCAATATGAGGGAATGAAAATCTGACAATGTGAAAAAAAAACGAAATCGAATAATCTGCAAATCTCTTCCAATAAAAAATTGTTCCATAGTTTCAACGGCTAGGATAAACTCTTGAACTGTCAAAGCGTTAACACTAGGAGTAATAATGTTAACTATAACACATACATTAAATAAGGCTTTCACTTAAGATAAGCAGTAAAAAGTAAAAGAATAAGGTTAAATAAATCTTAACTGGGCTCATTAACTGGTTGGAGCAGATGGCGCATTCCTTGAACTTTACCGGTCGGTTAGAGGGAATGCACATTAGATGTCTTGTGTGACTTTAAGATTTTATTCGTTTTTTTATAAAAAAAGTTTATATTGGCAGCATTTAATGCATTGATATTGTTCCTGACACCCTTTTAGAAATAAGTTAGAAACAATACAAATATTTGAATATGGAATTTGGGTTGGAAAAAAGGATACAAAAGCAGACAGAAAACAAAATACATGCAAAAACATACGCTCTTTAGAATGAGAGCAGTCTCATATGAATAAAGCTATACCTATTGAAATACTTCGTAAAACAAACAAAAAAGTAATGTCAAACTTTACGATTTTATTATAAAAATGCCGTATCTTGAATACCTGACACATAAATGACATTGATTGAATAACATAGTCTTTATAGTTAATTGTGTGCAGAAATAAAATCGATTTTTGTTAATTTGTATTTTATCATCTTGTTCTACTCGTTGCGTTTATTTTTTTATTTTTCTCACCTTCAAATGTCAATTGGCGAATCAGAATAAATTCATCAGGCTTTTTTATATGTTCTTTTGATTTGGTAGCCAATTAGCCCCGACACTTGTTCCTATTTGAAATTAAGTGTGACGATCATTTATTACTTTTAATAGCAAAAATATATAAGGATTCGTTTCGCATTAATTTTAGGAAGCCATTGGCTATCAATATTTAATTCCGAATCAGAAAATGAATCGACATTAATTATAAAATATATTATGCATAATATCCGCGGAAATGGAATAACCACAATATAGGAAATAATCATTTAGTATTGTGTATCAATCCATAAAAATATTAAGATTATTGCGATAATTATTTTCTTAAAACTCAACAATATCCAAAATAAAATATACCTCAAAACAAAATATCCGAATATATGTTACCACCAGTATGCAAGGCGCCTAACAAGTCGATACGGTCCCATCTCATTTTAATTCTAACCTCAAAATCTATTAATCACAGAGCGTGTTGACATCGCACCACACGTTGAAATCTTAAGTGTACGGTGAATCCCAATACTTCAGTGTTACGAAATTAATTTATCTGTACGCTTCGGTACCGTTATGAAGATGTCAGAAGTCGGATATCCACTTGAATCTGTAATGTGTAATTTAAATTACTTTGTGGGTGAAAGGACCACAAATATTATACAAAAAACAAAAAGTAGAACCAAATCATTTTATTGCTAATCCATTGCTTAGTAGGTCCGAAAAATTTGTCTGCTCAACAACATAAATAACGCAATGAATGTTGTTGAAATGTCAAAATGAAAACCATTGCTACTGATAGTGTATTACGCAATAACCCCTCTGTTTGCTTATTGATGATGATAAGGCTTAGGTCTAGTTTTAATGAATTAACTGACCGAAGGAAGTGAAGAAATTGATTGCTATAATTTGGTACCTACCTTACAGTTCGCGAGTTAAAATAAAAGAATTGGTAATACATGGTAGAGCACAATTCTTGAGGCTTTTCAACCATAATACTGCAAATAATTAAAGGAAATATTATTTTTATTTTGTTGTATAATGTATTGCTGTAGTATTTCTATTAATTGTGATATAATTAATAGAAATACTACAGCAATACATTATACAACACACCAGAAAACACAAGTAAAGCTCAACCCACCTATACTTGTATAGAAAATTACAAGTGCAAACGCACAAATCCACAGACAAGCTAGCAGTCGGTTACCAGACAATTGCAAGACATAGACAAGACAGGTCGCCATTAAATCAGAAGAGGTGAAAATACCATCGGTTGTCTAGTAAAGTCTAGTTGACCACAGACACACCCTGTTGTAAAAACCTTACTCGTTTCCTAACTTTCTACTTTATTCGAAGATGAGTTTTAAGTCACAAGTGGAAAGCGGTTTGTGTAATTTTTTAGGGTGGTCAAGTTTAATATCGTACTTGTGTATAATTTTTTTTATTTATTGAGCAAGGGACACCAACGACATATTTACAAGAATAAACAATAGGTAATCACAAATCTGCAGTACTGTGTAAATGCATCACTTATAGGCATGCACAACATTCTTATTAAAGGATGAACCACTATTAAATTAGAAATTAATTTTTAAATCATTACAATATTTATAAAATTGAATACATAATGAAATTACCAAACAGATTAGATTATTTAAAAAAAGAATAAATAATACATTGCCTCACATTGCATGAGAGCAATATAACCACAGAAAATCACAACAAAATATTCGCACATATGGTAACAAAACGAATTAAATGGAATAAAATAAAGTTAAGTATTTAAATCACGTAATAAAAGTTAAAATATTTAAAATAAAATAAAAGGCAAAAAACTAATTTCGTTAAGTGTAGTTAAAATGTGGTTTAGTTTAGTAGGGCTCGTGGCTGCACGGACCGATTGAAGGTTAAACTAAACTAGCCGCAGTCGTTTCGTGGATGTATGACCATCCATTACATATCGAGACCCTCCGTGCCTCGGAAAGCACGTTAAGCCGTTGGTCCCGGCTGTCATTCTTAGATTTTTGACAGTCGTTACGGCTAGTCAGAAGCCCAAAAGTCTGGCAACCAGTCTTACAAAGGGGTATCGTGTTGCCCAGTTCCTGGGTTGTGGAGGTCAGATAGGCAGTCACTCTATGTAAAATACTGGTAACACAGCTTCATCCGGTTAGACTGGAAGCCGCCCCCAACATAGTTGGGAAAAGATAAATATTCTTTATAGCTTGTAATGGCTTATGCGACAATGAAACAGCGCGTTAAAAAACTAAACGCGTTCAATTCACTTTTTCACGACCAAAGCCAAAGATCTATAAATTTTAATTAGCACGTACCTTGCCATAGTGTTATTCACTGTCGCACAGCTGTTAAACACCAAGATAGAGATGGAAACATAATCTAAGTCAAAGCACTAGCTAAGTAACGTTTATAGATCTCAGCCTTAGAATCTACAGCACTACTCTAGATACTTTGTATTTCTTCATCACGGTTAATTTGTTGTCATTTAGTACTAAATATTCATACATTTTAAATAACTTCAGTGCTCTTTTGAGCTTAAACTTATAATAAATAGCTTTTGCCCGTGGCTTCGCACGGGTGGTGGTCGAAAAAATCCCACGGGAACGTCCTCCCAGGATGAAAAGTATTCTATATGCTAACGCAGGTTTTTAACCTGTGTTCCAAATTTGGCCTGTGTGCCAAATTTCATCCAGATCCGTTCAGCCATCTTAGCATGAAAGCGTTAAAAACAAACAAACAAACTGACTATTATAATATTAGTTAGTATAGATACTTAGTGGTTAGGGTTACGAAATCCGAAATCCGATAGTTGTGAATTTCGTCACGGCTGCATGGAGCATCAATTAATCTGAAAAGTCTGTCAGACGAATTAAAAAACAAAACAGACTTTTAAAAGAAAGAAATAGACACTTACCTAGTTATACTAAGAGCACATTCAATGCAAATTGGATGACTTTAGTTAAAGAAAATACGTTATTACGTCCAATGGAATTACAAACACAAACTCACTGATTATAATCGCTATGACACAGCTCATTTTTCGTCTCATTGGCAAACTGTCATGGTTGTCAAACTTGAGTTGTCACGATGACAAGCAATGTTTTTGTTTGTTGTTATAAACTAAGCTGTCTGTTAATGGGGCATTAATGGTTTACTTTTACTCTTGAGTGTAAGTTTTCTTTAGTTTGTATTTAATGACTTGTTTTTATCGTCTTTCTATCGGATATTTAGTTTTTGATGTATAACATCTTTCCCCTCGGTTTCCTGCAATCTGTGGGAGTGATTTCGTAAAAAGGGACAAAAGTGTGTAAATGGAAGCCGGGGAAGCGCGCGCTATCTAATTTGACCAATAAGCGCGCGCGGTACTAGAGTTGGCCGTCAGATGGTACCAACCCATTTTCCGAGAAGTTTGTACTGCCAGCAAAGATGCCAGATTACACATCTTATACGACTATTGTAAGGCTCGCTCGTTTTTTTATTTTTCTGCTAATGTTCTCTGTTCTTCTACTGTCTCTAGTTTTGGTTTAGTTCGATATTCAGGTCTACTTCTCCACTACGTCTTCTCTTACACGCTTTTTACATTTTTTGCTGACAAAATTGTCATCGTACATGAGACGACCGTTACAGTTACATAGTTACATTTGTCTCAGCAGAATCGTATTCTACTTTTGTCTGTATTTTCCCCAACTTAGTTAAGTAAAACCTTGGCGTCGACATAGCAACATTATATTTATTCAACGGTGAAAAACTGAACCTTCAAATCGCTGTATTCTTCTAACTTGCGCTCCAACACAATGACATAAAACTCTGTGCGGTCTGAAAGACCAGCATGCACTGTTGACATCTAATTATAGTTTTGTTGTTCACAGGTTTATGTCCGTGTTGCTGTACGACTGTAGATGTAAATGGAAATGTAAAGCACATTTGATTGTTTTTATTATCACTGTCTCTCACGTATTTATTTTCACAATTTTAGGAAAATCTTTCTAAAGAAATGTCATAAATAGAAGCTAGATCTAAAAAAAACATAGTTCAAAGTGAGTTTTTTTTAACAAAGATTTTGTTAAATTGCCTAAATAAACCAACAGAATCTTAATAAGAAAATGAGCTTTTTTTAACCTATTAAAATGGTCCACTACGTAGGGAAAGGAAACCATTTAGTACTAGAACTAAAGCGAAAGCATCCTCAGCCACAATTTTACGAGCAGCGCGTGATGATAAACAGAAAGTTTCGAAGAATCCAGGAATACTATTATACTGTAGCATTAGATAAAGAGTGAAAACTGTACTTTGTGGTAAACTATATCAGTTTTGTCGCTTGAGTTTCTAGAAATAGTGCTTGAGCTGCTACAAAATGGGGCCTGTGCACAAGGTGTAAAATAAATTGTAAGCTTGAGCTACTGAAAGTGTACCTAGTCCATGGACATGAGGATATTGCTGTGCTTAAGCCGAGGGGTTAATCACCTTTCTTGTTATTTACTTTGTTTTATGCACTATAATTTTCGTTTAATCTTTTTGGGATCCAAAATGGAACAAAACTATATCTAAAATACAAAAAATTTTTTAGGTTATGTACTTTTCTGATGTAAAAAAGGTCAAAGGACCTACTCGTATATTGTCCCACTGCTGGGTATGATGACTCAGAGGCGTTTACAGGAGATTGGCCGGAGTTTTTTTTTATTATATATAAATAAATAACAGCTTTTACTTACTAAACTTTCCTGCGAAACTAATCATTTTCCACACCACAAAAGCAAAACGTCACAACTCACCAACTCAATATAAACAAAACACAACCTTACAGTACCCTAAAAACATAGAAACAAAAACCTACAAACATCCGTGACATGAACACATGAATGTGATCTCTAACACGTGTCAGATATATCACAGTATATGATTGATTACCTAACACACACACACATTTATTGACACACACACATTGCACATACGTTACACTAGTACAATCACAAGCATAAATATGTATGCACTAAGCAAAATGTAAAAAATATTTACCTCTACAGAGTTCTCTGTTCTCCTAAGTTATTTATTGAAACTTGTTGGTGTGGCGAAAACAGTATTTTCGAGCCCTTAAGCACGCAATAAGGGTGCACTAGTCGACGGCTCGAACTCGTTGGTGGGCGTGACTAATTTGGCATGCTAATTAGTCTCATTATTAATTTATTTAACATTTATTTATCTAGTTTTATCTATTTATTTATTTAGTGAAATAGACGATGATTTATAACGAAAACGAGCGCGTAAAATGAACAGACCTTCGGGCGTATAGATATTATAGAAAAACAACTGGATGTATTTACTCGAAATAAAATTATTTTAACTTTTGAATGAATTATCTATTCTTCTACGGTTTCAATTTTGCCATGTTTTTCCTACATACGTTATTTATTTACGCCCAAAGAAGAGTTAAAATTATTGTTGAAAAATTGACGTTTCGACGCTCATAACTTCTAAACCAATATTGTTTTTCCTTTTCTGCTTCCATACAAGCCCAGATAATGACAAGATAAAATAATATAATTTTTTTGGTTTGAACGTATACCGTCTAAGAGACGAGTGATCATCATACTACATTGTATGGAAGAATGACCGACTAGCATACCCTTAACACACTACACTAACACAATAATAAATTGTAATATTTACTAATAAGAAGTTGCTAAGGTACAATGGATTGCGAGCTAAGTAGTTAAGTAAGGTAAGTTACAGGCATCTGTGTTAGCTTACGCCTTCTTCCAATGACGGTTGGTAGAAACTGTAGTATACTACTACCTGCTAAGTTCCTAACACATCTATTGGTTCATCAACGTTCATCATAGATAAAAGAAAGTATGATTCTACTAGCTTTTGCCCGCAGCTTAGCTCGCGTGGATGTCGGAAATTATCCCTCGGGAACGTACTACCGGGATAAAAAGTATCCTATGTGTTAATCCACGTTATAAACTATCTGTCTGCCTCATCCAAATCCTATTAGTAGCATAACATAATGATTGAATACTATCGTGAATTCATGCAAGCCTAGTACTTTTTGTTAGGTTACTGCTCAGAAATTGTGCACAACGTCTAATAATTGAAATACTATCTTGAATCCATGCAAGCCTAGTACTTTTTGTCCCAACTTTGCCCGCCTTTTTCATCCCCTTAGGGGTAGAATTTCGAAAAATCCTTTCTTATCGAATGTCTACGTCATACAAAGAACACACCCTCCAAGTTTCAGGTCTCTACGATCAGTGGTTTAGGCTGTGCGTTGATCCGTCAGTCATTCAGGACAAAGCATTTTATATGTGTAGTTTATGTAGAGTTTCATAGATCTGGGCCCTTTTTATTTAACGTAACAATCCTATAATTTTGTAAAAATGTCACATATTTGTTAAGTTTTACTACATGTGCTGTTTAATAAACCCTACAAATATGTAAGAAAGTAACAAGTAACTTACAGTTATCAATGCTGTTTAATAAACATTTACATAATGTAGAAAACGCCTGTAGATTTCGATGACAATATTGTATTTACAAATATGTAGTTGTAAGTTACAATTTACATAAAATGTAAGTTTTAAAATTTGCTCGGTCAATCGGTCGGAAACTTTTCGTTGATCATAAAATTTGTCACATTAAAAGTAAAATGTATCCTTTTACGAAAAATTCGCCGTTTCCGTTCAATCACTTAAACATCATCACTAACATCATTACTTTACTTTCACTATTCGTTGTTAGAATATTTTTTTTGCATATTATTTAATTTCTTTAGCTTAGGCACAAAATTGTAAAGTTTTAACACACCATGAGACCACCTGTCAGAATTATACTACAATTTACAAAATATGTAAACTTGTAGTTATATTTATGTGTTCAATAAAGTATTTCGCCTTAAAAATATGTAAACTTACACTTGTAAACTGAAAATGTTTATTAAACAGAAATATGTAAAAATGTAGGTACAATTTAAAAAAATTGAAAATTTTCCACCATGACAAATTTGTAACTTGTAATTTTTATTAAACAGAAACTTGTAAAATTGTAGCCTGTCATCTATAATTTAAAATTTGGAAGTTTTATTAAACAGGGCCCTGGTTAAACGACACGGTTTTTGATGACACGGTTGGCGCAGTGGCTGAGCGATCCACTGCTGCGCAACGTGTCGCGGGTGCGATCCCCGCACGGAACGAATATTTGTATGATCTGCAAGTAGATGTTCCGGGTCTGGGTGTTAGTGTATGTGAGTTTCTATGTTTGTAAACGCACCCACGATACAGGAAGAAATTTTTAGTGTGGGGCAACGTTTAAAAAAAAAGCAAAACCAATCCAAACACCCACGCCGGTAGCGAGTACTATGCATTACTACTATTATACGATAACAATAAACAATATTTATTTTTTAAACACGTAAAGCTATTTACAATTATTGTACCATAAATTAGACTTTATAACTTAGTGGCAAGATACAAGACATGTGCAACTGGGCTGAAACTAGGAGGACTCCTGTGCTGTAAGCACCAGTTACTTCCATCACCACCCTGATCGAGCAGCCAATACAAGTGTGTTAGGGTAGGTTATTTAAAAAAAGGTCTAAGTACCTCAACATTGCAATCGGTGTTTCACAAGATTGTTAAGTTTATAGGTACATATTTCTGGTCGTGACTGTACACGATCATTTTAATAATCAAGATGTTTTGGACCTTGAGTTGTTTTATTATTGTACATACTTGAGTAAAATCACGATGGTCATTGATGTGTTAAATGTAGTTACAATTATTATGTAGTGGTTGACGTAATTCTCGCTTTGGATTTATAGTTTTAAATTACGGTACCGAGTTATAATATTGCGCCGTTTATGCCACTCCTGAATCGGAATAGGTACAGTCAAAGAAAAAAGTGAAGTATACCGTGATAACAGTAATCATAGACGTAAAAGGTAACAAACCTCAATACTAACAATATTAAGACGAGGTAAAGTTTGTAAGTTTGGATGTATAGAGGGAATGAGGAACAGGGTATAAAGTTCACTCATCTTCTATAGAAAAGGGAGGATCCTCCGAACAGACGGGTGTCGTGTCTGGCGGGCAACTGCCCAACGCTTGAGATTGCGGAAGTTATATATATGCTGATCGCGCGGTAAACCCTGCTTGCGCGATGCAGGATTTAGTGTGACGTCAGGATTTTTACGTGATGTCAGGATTTTTGTGTGACGTCAGGGTCTTTGATGCGTTGTTTGCATATGGCGATGTAGACGCGTTGCACAGGTGTATTAGATAATCTCCGAAACTACTCATCCGATTTAAAAAAATCTTTCACTAATAGTAAGCTTACACTATTGCATAGTGCCATAGGATATATTATATTTTATGGCTGGAGTCACCAACTGGTGGACAGACAACTGACGTCTGCATCCGGCCTGCCGATCTATTTTAGGTACACTTCAGACAGAAGGTTCAAAGTAATGTCATTTTTCACATTACTATTAATTACTAACTTTGTTATTTTGGTTAATTACATAATATTTGTTTATTATTTAATAAAAAAAACATTCAGAATTTTAATCTTAGTTGCTGGTTATCGTCCACCAAACGAACCGCGACAGTCATGTTATTTTTTTAAACGGACCTCCAATGAAACTAATTGGTGATCCCTGTTTTATGATATATTTGACTTCCAAGAGTACTGAGTCAGAAGCGGGCAGAAGTTAATTATTATAATAAAGATGACAATCTACGAGTAATTTTACTTTTCCTTATTTCACTTTTCCGTCATAAAGAGACGAATTCCCCTGAAGCAATTATTGTTAAACGATTTTATTAATGGTTAATCATTGATCAGTTTATCGACGTCTGTAAGGAAAGGAACTCTAACATAACAATAAATAGTTTTAAATTACTAGTACCAATTTCCCTAATAATATATTTTATTTACCTTTTGCAACACCATCGTCCATTTTCACTAACGTTAAGTTAGATAATGTGTAACGTAAGCAGATCCCTAAGCAACCACTCCTGATTCAACATTCGTTAACTCAGTTAACTCGTAAACTTCGAAAGCTTCGAGCTTCCTTCTCTCAATGAGGGTAGGTAGAAACTACAGAACCTGCTTCAATACTTAAATACTCCTTTTCCTCGTTTAGGTCCATACATCTGGCCATACACGCACGTCGGTGGCGAGTACTGCGCACCTGACCTTTCTGAAGAACATCACCAATAAGGTCGGTAAGGTGGATTTTGACACTTGTCTGTAGATTTAATTCAAGTTCAGTACCCTTCAATTTTGTTAGAATTCTGTTGCTAGGCAACCAGCCAGAAAGCATTAGGTACACATCGGCGAATCGTAACTCTAATGATCGCCTAGTATCTTGTGAAATGTTTATTTCCTCTAAGTAATTCCTTAATATATACGCATTCAATTTATATAGTTTAAAGAGTTAGTGTAAACGGGCACATACCTAAGTAATAAATATGAAAGTTATTTTGTAATTTAGTACCTACCTCAACCATGGCAAAAGAAAATAATTTACTCCACAGAATAATTACGAACAAAATTACACTAAAAGTTCATTACGGTTTTAATCAAGATAAGACGTAAAATTACGAATGTGAACTGTAAATCTTAAAGTGTTTATCACTGGCAATTAATGAGATTGTAATATTACATGATAATTAATGTGAACAGTGCTACGTTTATGGAAATTTGTGTTTCTGGACAAAAGCGAGGTTTTTCAAAGTTACTTTCGTTTTAGGAGTTAATAGAAGGAAGTTGTTGACTGGTAGAAATCGTCACGTAAGTAAAAAGCGTTATGCCCCCTCCATGCGACTTTCTCTCTCTCTGTCTATTATATACGAGTGTGTGTGCGTGCGAGTATCGTGTAAGGAACTTTGTTCCTGGCGAGGGTTCCCCGACCGCACACCTTTTTTTTAACACGAAGATAGATTCTCCGTAAAAATAAAAGCCAATATCTAGAATCTTACTTTCTCATTGATATTGCTTTCAAATAAAAAAAATTGGGAGGTACTTAATCAAAATCATACACATAAAATGCAAATAAAAGAATACTTATAATTATATCGGTTTTTTTATTCTGACATCTGCAATATGAGAGATATATTGAAGATAGGATACTCTTTATTATATACACCATAATATAATCTCATCATTTTTGCTATAGGTACTGAAAAAATTGTAGCACCCGATAATAATACCCGGAAGGCATTTTTTTACCGTATCTATCTAACTTTAGTTTTGTACATTGTTTATGTAGTGAGAGCCGGGGGGAGCTCTGTGTTTCTAAAAGTTTTCAGAAAGATCGCATAAAAAAGCTACACTAACATTAAGTCGTAATTGTATAATCCCAATAAAACTTAAAAATTTGCAACGCCACAGAAGAAAAAAAAACCCGAGATTCGTCATTATAAATTTTTCCCACTTCTTCATAACTTCATAAGTACTTATAGTAAAAACAATAAGTATCGACTAGGTGTGAACTTTGATCTCGAATCTTATCTCGATCGGAATGCGTGGCTGGACCAGCTGAGTAAGATTAATGATCGCTGTACGGAAATATTTGGCGCCAACCGATAGTTCCCGTGTATGGAAGTTTTGTTTGAGATTGTGTAGGGGTTTTATTATTATTTATTTAATACTTTAAGCACACAAATGCATAGAGGTGGACTTAATGCCAAAGGCATTTTCTACCAGACAACCTTTAAGTGATGCGGAGGCAAATTATTACCTAGGGCTAGTTGCAACTAAAAAATAATTGACTGAATTTAAAAAACTCAACTAGCTGTGGCTCGTGATTTCGTCTGCGATCCAGGATAAAAATTATTCTATGTTCCCACCCAGGTCATGGTTTATCGTTGTGCCAAATTTCATTAAAATACGTCCAGCCGTTTTTGCGTATTTGCGTAACAAAAAAAACACTTTCGCATTTATTATAATATTAGTTAGAGTTTGCGTTAGTTTTATTTACAGTGAGCTACTGGATGTGTAACCACAAACCTAATTGATTCTGAAAAGTAACGTTGTTTTAGCTTCAACTTAACGCATTTGTTACGCTGAAGTAATTTCAGGGTAACTTTAGTGAACCACAAATGCAGTTTCCCTGTGCTACGAGTAGAGAACAAAGTTTAAAATGAACTAAGTCTACACTAATATTTTAAAGAGAACAGAAGGCCAATTCTCGTACTTAAAAAACGTTCACATAAAAGTCGCAATCTGTCAAACTTGTGAAAAATTTTGGTAAAATTACAATATTACAATAGTAATACAATATAATAATAACAATTGCAATATTAATTACTTAATTAATTAAGTATTTTTGACAGATTGCGAATGAGATGCGAATGTAAACGTTCTTAAAAATTACGGGAATTGCCCCTCAGATTTGTATTTTTTATTGTAATAAATAAACTCAAAAACTACTGAACCGATTTATAAAAATATTTCATCAGTGGAATGATAGATTATCACTGAGTAACATAGACTATAAAAAATTACAAAGATATCACGCAGGCGAAGCCACTGGCGGAAGCTGGTATCTCACAAAATTACTAAATTGTAAATTAAGTAATCATCAATTAAAAGAGCCTTTAAAACAGTAGCTCAATCTCCTTGAAGGTGCGAAGGCCATAAAAAGCTTAAGTATTATTTTTACACTTCCGGTATTTACGGAAAAACATCTAGTTATGTTTTTTTTTGTAGCGGCGAAGTAGCAAATTAAAAACCAATACGCATCTTATTTGTATAGGTATTTTGTGGTTATCTTTGATAAAAGAAGTTTTTTTTTTGCGAGCTGCTGTTGCTTGTATTGGATTTTCATGATTTTAAATTGTAGGTAGAGCAAATCCGCAAAATAAAAAATCTAGGTATTAACTGCAATTTAAAGAGTCGACTTTAATGAAGATAACATATATTGGAAATAGTAAATACAAAACTTAAAATCAATGAAAAAGCTTTAAAAACATGGATATTTCAGATAATTAAATCTTAGTGGTGAAGTTCGACTTTATATTTTTTTTTTTTTTTTTTTTTTATATTATTAAATTTTAAAGTATATGTAATAGTACTTCAACATTAATAATCGTCAACAAATTTTTATAACTTATGTATCAAGTTTTATATTCGCTTATATGAATATTATACTTAAATACACGTATAGGTATTATTCATATTTTTATGAATCCATGAAAACGCAATATAAAAATAAATGATCTCTAGTAGCTAATAACCGTAAAATAAACCATTAAAAAACATTAAAACACGACCATAAAAAAAAAACATGAATAGAAAAACATGCCTGTCCTTTATAAAATCTGTCAACTCGAATTCTTTATTCGAAACACGTAAATCCATACTCAAATGTATTATTAAAATTATTGCGTACTTAATATTCTTGTAAACTCGTAAAATATAATGAGGATTCAATTCATAAACTACTGTAAAAATTTAAAACTTACCTTGGCACCTGTTTCTTGCGACAGCTGATAACTGGACCTCCTTAATTTTTGCGAAAAATTAAATAGTTCTCCACTCAACAGCTACTTCTCGTTCTTCATATTTACACTTCAAAAACGGCACAAAAATAATCACATAAAATTCACTTGTTACAGTTCAAAACGTCATAATAAAAAAAAGTTTTTCATAAATTCGCGAATCCGAAATTCGTCCGCGCGTCCGTGCGTACGCGCACCACGGATCGCGCGTTTCGTTTTTTAAAAACCGAAGCCGGGCCTCACTCGGATGTGGTCCGTATGTGACTGTGTGACTGTGTACTCATCTTGCACTTCACGATCACCGAAGAAGATACATCTTGCGTCCCGTTCTCGCGCGCGAGCCGCGAGTATTGCCGTCCCGCTTTCTTATTATCAGAGGTTAAGTTTCGCCCATCAGTCAGTTAGCGGTCGGACATCGGGTGGGAAGGCCGTGCTCCCTGTACCGTTACTTTCTCTATGTTGTAGGACCATAAAACACGTACCGTATGGCAGTGTGAGCAGCTATTTTGTCGTCTCGTCGCTGCTCGGGTAATTTATTTGTTTGGTGCGCCTGCACAGGTGCTGCACCCTCAATTTATTGATGCGCCGTTCTTTTGTAATCATGATTTATATCACACATTAAGACACGATCTCTCTTGTTCTTTTTATTTTTTATTATACTTTGTTGAATGAAATAAACTAGGTCAAAGTTTAATTATGTCGTAAAAATGTCAATTGGCCCAAGACATTTACGATCAATAAAAAATAAGATAATGCGCAACCGAAACTAGATCGCGCCGAATCGTGATCGCATAACGAAATATTTTATCACGGACCAATCCGGTGCTCGCGAAATGACAAGCACGCTAGATCATTCGCTTAGATCATCGGCGTGCGCGCGCGCCGCATTTGCGCCGATTGGCGTGTCCCGCGCAGGCCCCGCCTGTACCGTTATAGGGGGGCAATGACTGCCCCCCTAAAAGTGGGGATTTGTGGATCATCGCGTAATTGGTGGAGACTTGTGACATATGGCATGTACCGGTTAATTAAAACTGCTCACGGCCCTTTCATAATGTGTCGTTAATATATTTACATATAACGTTGATCTGTCGTGACCTACTTTTGTTATAATTGAAGAAAACTTAAGGTAATTTTAGCAAATGTAACACAAGGGAAACGTGTTGAAGTACCGTTGATGACAAATACAATTTGGTTATTTACTTTGTCTACGGGCGACATGGTCTGCGGTACATACAAATTAGTTCGGGCAAATATTGATTGAAATGACCGTTCTTTCTGGTTCAGAGTAAAGTTGAATAATCTCGAAACACAAGCTTGGGTCAACAATTCCAACGTTTAAAAAAAGAGAATAATTCGATAATTAACTACGTATTGTTTTATTTTCATTTGAATTTCTTTATTACTCCGAAGATGAAATTATTCTAGAAGGAACTGCCATTACTTATACCTAAGTTCTATATGCATAAATAACAAATTCTGAATTATAAATAAAATATGATTCACCTTATTTTTAAATCTGGATCACTTTATGAAAAGTTTGATTTACATGCAAAATACACACTTCACGTTTGTAACTGACGCTTATTTCAACAAACCTTAGTATCATCTTTGCTGGTTATCCAGACAAATAGTAGGTATGTACCATAAAGAAGCAAAATCATAAAGCTTCGAGGCTGATTTGAAAACATAGAGAAACATATATAAACCACTCGACATAAACGTCATAGATAGAGAATCAAACGCACAAGACAAATCACAGCATACGATACATGCGATTAACATTTCTTCTACGAGTATTTTGAAATTGAATACATTATTGATAAAGGAGGCTCTAATGCGTCCCTTGATACTTGATATTAGTCAGTGACAAGAAGAAACAGGTACTCATGTAGGTATTAATCTTCATTCTAAGTTTGCAGTCAAAGGTTTTGCAAAATCGAAACAGAGAATAGAAAACAAACCGGAACCTTAGAAAATATGCTTCATAATTCATGTTTTTAGAGCAAGGTACTCAAAAAAATTCTAAGCGTTCTTACACACTTCCCTGATAGTTAATTGTCTTGCCAGGATCACGCATCAGGAGACACCCACATAGCAGCAAGTTGCCACAACGTGGTGCCATCCAACCAAATGAAAAATATATCTGAAAAAAAGAAAATATAAAGTTTAACCTTGTTGGTCACATTTGAAGAACGCTCAGTCTTAACAAATATCCTACTTAATGACGCCTTATCCTGATTGATAACTCTTAAAATGTATTATATTAGTTTGCTGTAACAATTATCAGCCTTCAACGTCCGCTATAAAACAGACCTGCCAGTAAATGCTACTAGACTCATTCTTCACGCATCGATGTAATAATTTCCAATAAAATTGTCAATGGTCTCTGTACCCATACCCTGATGAATGTCCCTTTAAAATTTCACTCAATTTCAACACTGCGATTGCCTGCATCATTACATACCAAAAGGTCACAAACTAAGTAACATTCTAGAACGTGTTTTAAAACGGGCTTAATGCCATTCGCGTTGGGTTTTAGTGCCCCGTTGCATCAATGTGTGTCAGAGGTCGCCGAGTCTAGGTTTTATGTCCAATGACCATTTCGCATAACATTGCGTTAGGTAATGCGTTGATGTAACTTGATATTTAGAGGTGTTATCGTACGTGCTTTGACAGATTGAGGAAGAACAATTGCTTTAGATTTTATGGCACATCAAGATATTGTGAGATTGGATTCTAAGTTATCATCGATATTAAGAAATATGTCTAATTTGTAATTGTAACAGCAAAAACTACCAATTCTTAAAGAATGTCATAATAACTTATAAAATAAAACGGATAACAATAAAGAAGCAAAAAGACTAAAAGCAAAACTGTTCACTGGTTTTTCAAAGATACTATCATCAACATAGTTTTTGAAAAAGTAGAATCTGTGAGATATACAAGTAAAAAAAAAACGTTAAAGCTCATCGATAAGTACACATCTCTAATAATTCTAGTTGACACAAAATTATACCTTTCATAAGCAGGTGCATAACACAGTACACTACTTAACGAGCATGTCACATATACAAAGGAAGATTCCAATATACATCGGTTTCAAATTAAATTTTATGACGAAACAGCTTTAATAGAATTTGAATTTGAAAATAATACTTATTTGAAATCACTGCAAATTGAACTTATTCTTATTGGAGCGGTAATGTTAGCTGCATGATGACATCGTGCAAAGGTCGAGAAAAATGTTAAGGAGAGTTATATACAATAAATATCATGGCAATGAAACAAGATACTGAATTCAAACTCAAAGCATTTATTTCAATTAAACCTTTTACAGGCACGTTTGAATTGTCAAGGAGTAGGTTTGGCAGAAATATGAAGCTAGTTGCCCATTTCAAAGCGTAGTAGATACATACAGAGAATAAAAGGCAAGAAACTCCATGGACACTAGATCTTCATGATGAATGAAATAACTTTCGGACATAGAATGTTTGAAGAATGACCATAACCAAATAATTGTCACAAAACGACCAATAGATAATGCAAAAATAACTAACATTAATATAACATTACGACTCTTGTCGCTGAAGGGCTAGGCAAAAATGTCCCTATAGTATACCCACATTTCGCCAGCTTATAACTAGCACTCTTACAAGATATTCAGACCGAAGAAAAAAGATACGTATAGGTAACTTTTCTATCCCCTTGATCAACCAAACCAATGACCAATCATTTAAAATTAAGCCCACCATCTATCCAATCTCGGCACTTTCCAAAGAGAAATGGCCATACACAAAGGAGGCTACTTTATAATCGGATTTCAAACATGGTACGCAATCTGTCGCGAGAAACATTTAAGGCTTTATCGTTGGGCCGGCCGCTGCAACAAATTGCGGACCAGTCGACGTTTTTTTTGTCGCACGCCGAGTTTGGGCCGCGGTGAGCGCTACAGGAAGTTTTAAAAGTGAGGTTTTCAAATAGCGGGATTTTAAAAGGAGGTTTTTGTTAATTGTTGAGATTTTTATCGTTATTTTGTCGATATGCACTTTTTCAATAATATGCTGTTGCATTATATACCTATTGTGTACAGTCTAGGAAATTTATTGACTACCAGCTTAAATTGCCAGTAATGATATTGGTTATAACACGGCGAAATTTACCTAATAAATCAATTTTCTTAACAATTAATATCCCTTACTCATTTTTTTGTCCCCAAATCATTCTAGCCTTAACCCGTTTTAGACCATGAAAATCTACAAAAGCTTCTTCTTAATATGGCAGCCTTCTTCCACGTACTGCTGAGTATAGGCCTGCTCCCTTTTATGCCATGCTTTCCTGGTCTGTGCGAGTCTCATCCGGGTCTTTTGTAGGTCCTCCACCCACCTGGCTATTGATCTGCCAACGCTCCTTCTACAGTTTCTCGACAACCATTCCGTTAGGGCTCTGCTCCATCTCCCATCATTGACGTTCATTAGAGCCTTTTATGTGCCTAATTGAAATAAATTGTTTGAATTTGACTTTGACATCACCAGGTCTGCCCAACCCCATTTCAGAGCCGTATACTAACAAGAAGTCAACATTTTCATCAGATCATCAGTGTATATAAGAAATGTGATCACAGGATTCTAATTGCCAGTAAAATTAATATTCTATAGCTCCTAGTATCAAATCATAACTACGCCTTTATGCGTGCACTCTATTTGATTACGAAAGCACCTATCAAAACAAAAATATATTTGCTTTCCGATATTAACTTTTCATTCGATCTATTCATGTTATTCCAATCAAATAAAAGTTATGCCTCGGTCTACATTTATAGTTATTTGGTTCACATGCTTTTTTAATTCAAATGTTAGTAAATTCTAATAAGTATTGCGTAAGTTAACGGTTATTTTAACTTAACATTCCAATTAGAATAATTAAGATTTCCAATTCAAATCTCTATACGCTTATCTCAATTTATAAAGTACAATTTTGTATAATCACGCGCTTATAATTTATAGGTTCAAGAGTAACCTATTAAAAAGTATAAATATCACAATAAATCACTTCGAATTCACTGTTGTATCTGCGTCTTTCGCTCCAATATTGATATTAGATATTTATTCCTCTTCGAATAAAAATCTTAATCCCGTCCACCATAATTTAGGTGCTATCGGTTTACGAAGCTGCATCTCTTTTTGTTCAATGCCGACTCCAAATTGGTTCAAAATAAAGTACAGAGACCAATTAAAAGAGAAAACAAAACTTGAATCTTACAAAAGAGTGAATAATCTGATAATTTGTAAAAGAGAAATAATTTAATAATTAAGCTTTAATTATTTCATGTTTAAACAAGAAACCTGGTTTCAAAAAGGTAACTAATCTAAAAATAATACGAATAAAATAGAACGATATTAAAATTGCAGTAAGGTAATAAGTAAACGAATTGTAAATCACTTTTTAAATTCATCAATCAAAATACAATGTTTATTCAAAACATCATTATACAAGTTAAAATATTTTAGCAAAAACCATTGAAACAAACTTTTCGCAAACTTGTAACTTGAAATAATTATAGTTCCTACGCATAACTCACAGGTTCGCCGTTGGGATGCGCGCTCGCACGTCAACTTGTCACTCAAGTGAGCGAGCTGTCGACGCAGTTCAGCCAAGTGACGACAGATGGCGTTAGTGGTAGCGTTTTGTAGTAGTGAGTACAGCTTTCGATAGTTGTGTATTGATTTAAGTTTTACTCTAAATTGATGAATAGAAATAAAGAGGTAAGGTCAAAATAAAAGTATTTACGGGCCAGTTGCTTGAATTTTTATTTTTTTTTTTATTTATTTATTCATATAACAATTCGCATTGTGTTTGAATTAGGTAGTACATTAAAAACAATAAATTATGAATATCAAACAGTAATTTCACTAAAAATAAAATCAATAACATAATATAAATATTGTGTCAATAGAATGTAAATAGTAATTATATAAATTATTTTAAATTGTAAATATTATCATGCCAAATGCTTATAAATCTAATCTATTAAATGCATAAAATCGGATAATGTCTTGATATATATTTAATGTCAAAAAGGTAAATTAATATAAATACTATTGACCATCACTTGTCACCAATTCAGATATAGAATATAAACATTTATCTAACAGGAATGCTTTAAGTTTGGCTTTGAATAGAGTACCTTTGTAAATCAGTGATCTTAGGTCAGTAGGCAACTTATTAAATAATTCCACTGCTTGGTATTTAGAGCAATGTTTAGCAATATTAAGTTTCGGTGCAATTTTATTTTTTATAACGTTTCTTCTAGTTTTTTCCCTAAGTTCACGTTCTTCTTGTGATTCGTGCTCGTGTATGTATTTCGCAAAGCGGCTGAGTAATACTAAGACATATAAACTTGGTACTGTTAAAAAACCTAATTTTTTAAAATATTCTTTACATGATTCTCGTTGTGGGATTCTGACAATAGTTCTTAGTGCACGTTTCTGTAGTATGAATGCTCTTTGGCAATTATACCCGTAACTGCTACCCCAAAACATAATGCTGTATCGTAACCTGGATTCTACTAATGCATAATATACAGATTTTAGCTGCCTTAGATCAATATCGTCCCTGAGGCTTCTTAGCGCGTAACAAGCTGAAGATATTGAGGAATCAATGGCGGAGAGCTCTTTTTTCCAATTTAATAGGGAATCCATATAAACACCTAAAAATTTGACTTCGTTCACCAGTCCAATATTTTCCTTTTTGAGCTTGACATCTATGCTATCTTTGTTACGTGACGTTGTTTTAAACAACATCACATTAGTCTTAATTGGGTTTATTATTAAATTATTGGCTGTAAACCAAACAGAAAGATTCTTTAAACACTTATTTACATTTTCTGTCAACTCATTTAAGTTTGGCGACCCAATTATGGCGTTCGTATCATCTGCAAACATTACAAGTCCTGCGTCGGGTTGGGTATTATTCATAAAATTCAGTAAATCATTTGTAAAAATTAAATATAATATTGGTCCTAAGATTGAGCCTTGAGGCACCCCACGGCTTATGTTGGTCATCTTTGACTTATATATTACTTCATTCACACACTTTACGTCACAATTGTTTGAGTTATAGTGTTCTACTTTTTTGTGCTAAAATTCGCACTAGCTTCGACCACCATGTAATCTATTGTATCAAAATATTAGTACCTAAGTTAGGTATTACTCTTACGAGCCCTGATAAGCCCTTTTAAGAACCATATTATGATTTGACTGTTATCGTCACCAAAAAATTTGAATTCAAAACAAAACAAAAAAATTATTCATTAATTTGTTATCTCTAAAACTTATCAGGTTATTCTCGCCATTCCTTAATCAACAGACCTTATTCAAAATGCATATATTCTATTAAGTCTACGGGATCAAATCAACTTTCGCTTAGCTCATCCCATAAAAGAAGTTCATGGAAGCGCATCATAAAAGTAATTACGACAAAAACATTCCCGCAGTTTATATAGAGATAATTTTTACTGCACTATTTCTGCCCACGCGCATATAAAACTGCAACTTACTGCTATAAACAAACATTACATTTGTAAGGACGAATATGCATGAGGTTGTTCAAGTTATATGCTGATGAAGACAGGTTTGGAAAATCGGTAAATTCTATTTTCTGACGAAAGACATTTTCTGTTTTTCTTAGTTGTGACTAGCGGTTTCTTTAGGTTTTGCTCATAAACCTTTCTACAGGATTAATCCTTGATCATTGATTGTCAAGTCAAATTAATGGTAAGCAATAAGTTCCTACATTTTGTTGACCCTTACTGAATGCTTATAACACCTATCTGTTTTTGTTTGATTAGAAATGAAAATGTTATCCATTTTTTTTTGTGTTTACTGACTTTACTGAAAGCACGACTGTTCAGTTACAGTTCAGTACCTAATCCGGATTCATTCCCTTCAAAACGGATCACTTAGTTTAGCAACACATTTGGGAATGTTTTTATGGTGCTTAGAATTGACTGAAGAAAACACTTTGTTTAAGAAAGGTATTCTGGTGAGATTCAGAATTAGAGGGGTAATATGACATAGTTATAGTTAGCAAAGAGTCTCAGTTTCAATGGTGACGGCCCCGACTTACGAGTTGAAAGTCGTTTGTTCGAACCCTGACAGCTTACTTTGTGTAAATTATTTCATGTTTCCATTGCTCTCAAAACGGTGAAGGAAAACTTTGTGAGGAAACCGTCATGTCCTTGAACCAAAAATTCAAAGTCATATGACATCTACCAACCCGCACTGGGCCCGCGTGGTAGATTACGGCACACTCATAAAGAGGAGGTCTGAGTCCCACCAGTGGGAACATAATAGTTTGACTATGCTGTTTCAACCAATGGCTTAGTAAGACATAAACCATATAACCGCTCATCCCTTAAACCCGTTACCAGAACTCAACAGCGACAAAGTTAGTCATAGTTTTAATGTTTCGTGTAAACACAGTTAATGCTCATCATGGTTATATTAGTATGATTACATGTTTATTGTGCTTTTACAACGTCATAAACTTTCTCTGTTTACATACGTGAGCTTGCGATCTGGATAAGGGCTATGAAGAAGTAAAGTTATTGCTATCGTGTCGCGAAATATTGTACAAAGTAGTCATTTTTAATGTCTGTTTGAACTGGGATAATTAAATATATGACTTGCTATTTATGTACGTTTGTTGAAGCCCTAGGTCATACTAAAATAAATGCTGAGTGTGGGGTCTTTAATTGCACTTAAAAAAATATTTCCTGTAGCAAATTTATTACCTACGACTTATTCTCCCATTTTTATTCGGTCTAACGACCTGGATGCCTACCACGAGCTCTTAGCGCGATCCATTTTAGGACCTAAACTGAACTGTTCTTCTAATTCGTACCATGACGTTAGTTTAACGATTCAATTTAGGCCATGCCATGTGACAGCGATTGTCCCAAACTGAGTCGCAAGTTTTTGTTTCATTCATTCTTGTTTGGTACCATGACGTCCTTATAGCAGCTCAACTGAAACGCTCAACTGTCAAAATAAGCGATTCAATAAAAGTTACTATTTCTCTAACATAAACTGAAACGTTTGGTGAATTATTGACGAAAATAAAGCTTTTAAGTGCTATTATAGTGGAATTTTACAAAAACCAATGTAGCTTTAATCTTCCTATTTCCTTCCTATTTTATATGCTTTTTTTAACCGCATTAGTTTTTGTCTAACAGATTTCTGATGAACTACTTTTATTTGAGTTTTTTGAGGAAGATTCTGCCTCACACTATGCCCACTATGCCCCAACTCAACTCACACAACTTTGTTTACTCTGGTACGTTCGAAACAGAAACATAATTTGTTTTATTACGTCGAAATAAAAATATTTTTTTCGTATACTTAATAAATAGCAAAAAGTAAATAAATATCTACTTTGACTAAGAATTATTTTAACAATAGTTACCGTATTAACGTGGAATCTTAAAAAAAACTGTTGAGTGTATGTTTTACTTTAAAGTAATGATACTGAGTTAAGAACAAATAAAATGTTACTTGCTTCTGAACGTGTCTGACACTAAATAATGTGCGCGAAACAAACATATTTGACAATAATAGCGTTGTCTCGTTTTCACCAAAAACGTTTCAAACGCGGCCGCGCGGTTCAGCCAAAGATTGCGATCTTTCATTCACTTTTAACGATCCAAATGCCGCTGAGCTTATTGGACGTCATGGTACGACTTTGAAGCGATGCAGTTTAAGAACCTAAACTGAAATGCCTTGCTTTTGAATCGTTTTTAATTAGATCATGGTAGGCATCCTGCGCCTGCTTTGCATGGGGCTATGGCGACATGACAAAATATCGAGATTTTATTGCTATAGTATTATACACAAAATCCTTCCCTCTGGAATTAATGCGCTAAGTGATGATGATAACCGCATCAAAATCCATTGAGTAGTTTAGAAGATCTAAGCGGTCGCAGACGCAGATGGGCACGAAAAGAGAATTGGTTTTATACTATTTGTATAGATACTAGCTGTGCCCCGCGCATAAGTCTCGATCCCGAGGGAATATCGGGATAAAAAGTATCCTATGTTCTAATTCAAGCCATGGTCTACCCATGTGCCAAATTTCATCTAAATCTGTTCAGCCATTTTAGCGTTAAAGCGTAACAAACAAACAAACTCACTTCCGCATTTATAATATTAAGTAAGGATCGATACAAATATCTAATAATATCGTTGCAACAATAACTTAACCTTGGACCTTACCTGTAAGTTCTTGGTATATTTTTATTTTATTGCAAAGAATTCTCAAAAACAACCATAGACAATATGGCTCCGCATGACATGTCATTATTTATGAAACTAATATTTTGCTCTATATTTTATTGTTGTCCCAATTCAAAGTAATAATTATGATAAAAAATGCGGCAACCGACGTCGCAAATGAAAAAACTAAAATCAAAATTGTTTAGGGTTCCTTCAACATGCATGATCTGATTTTAAACAATTTTATTTTGGATGCTATTACTAATCATGCGGAGTGACTATCGAGATGACGATTGATAGAGAATTATGTATGGAAAAAAACATAATGTTGCGCTGATCTCAAGTAAATTAGGATGAGAGTAGGAGAATAATGTTGATGACGACTAATAAGCGCGGAGATCAGAGGGGCAATTCCATTCTGTTTCAGGTTCACAGGCTCACATTTTTGACAGCATTGACTATCGCTGAGATGAGATTACGACAAAATTTTTGTCATTTTTAATTACGAGAATTTGTCATCAGACTGTGGCGGCATCTAAATCGCCACATGCGAACTACGCATCAAAGACCTGACGTCACACAAAGTCCTGAATCGCGCAATTAGAGTTTACCGCGCGATCGACATATATACAAGATCCCGACTTCAACCGTTAGGCAGTTGCCCGCCAGACAAGACACCCATCTGGTCGGAGGATCCTCCCTATTCTGTAGGGGATGAGTAAACTTAATACCCTGTTCCTCATACCTCTAAAAAACTATAGTTTTCTACGGGCTGCCTCTTCTGATAAAACCCAAACAGATGCACAGACCACAGATATTAGAATTTAAAAATCTTTGTAAATGTCTATAGTAATGGAATGTATAGGTACCTGTCTGTAGTAACAAAATCAAAAGTCATTTATTCAAACTAGGCTAAAAATCAGCACTTTTTTAACGTCAAAATTACATGAGACAGACCCCCGCCACGCCCGCTCTTCACCAGTTCCTAGTGCTTTAGCTGGGAAGAAGAAGTGGCGCAACAAACTCCCCAGCAGCACGCTGTCTGTTGGAAGTACTTGATTGTATACTATAGTAAGTAATTAACATTACTAAACACAAAACAATAAATTAAATTATTTGCCATATGTCAGCTAGCACACACCAATATTGAGGATAGAAAAATACGTCATTCCCTTTTAGCTAGGCTACAAAGTTATCTGGCTGATCTTTTTTGTACTGCATGAACTATTTATGAAAGAAGTTTTTATACGGAACCCCCTACATATTTGAAATTCACAATTAACCTTTTTCGGCTACATCGAAGTTCGCCCACACGACACAACATTTTTTTGCGATCCACATTTTGATTAATGCGCGACTGCGCATCGGTTGAATTTTTATCGTTTTTGGACCATCCTTTTTCAATATGGTGCGATTTTTTTGTGTCACTTCTGAGATATTCTGTCATTCATTTTATGTTGGTAATATTTTATTGAAGCGGCGATAGCTTTGCTGAACATCTTGCTGCGATATCGCAGAGTCTCCGATTCGATGGCAGTTTTTGTTTATGAGGTAAGCTTTTGCCTGACTTATCAGTATGGTAGAGATTTCTTGTGGTACCCAGATGTATCAATAAAGGTATCGTGTTGTTTTGATTTTAATCGTGAGTTGGAAAATAACTTAATCTAATGAGGAAAGAATTTCAATGAACAGCTTCTGTCGTTGTAAGGGTTCAAATCATTAAGTAATATTTTATCTAATCGGTGTTAAAACTACCGACAACCACAGATTAGTTTATAGTTTTGCCAATATAGCCCACCGATGGCCCAGCCACGTGCTGTTTCATCAAGCAACCTAAATAGGTAGCGCCACCTGTCCCATAAAACAGCTGCCACCAAACCACGTGGTTTCCCCATTCACTACCATGACATTCCATTAACTATCCTCAGAAAACATTACCGTGGAGAAACGGAACACAAAATAGTAGCATTTTTCAAAACAGCGGGATATTAATACTCTTCCACCAAATCAATATAGAACTGGCTGCGAAGAAAGAAAAAATACAATGAAATCAAGTTCCTTGACGGATGATTCCAAATTCGAATACAATTTACGTTCAATTTCTATGCAAGTACCCGACAATACTGCGCAGTGATCAAGCTATATTATCCTTTATTGATAAACTGGTAGGGGTGGTATTTCAGTGAATGTGTTTTGGAAATGTTTATAGGATATAGTGTTAAACCAATAGGGACAGATACAATCATTTGACATGATCTTTCATAATATTGTGGACATGAAATGCGCAATGTGCGATTTGAGTCATAAGCGGTAGCGGGTGACAATTTTCAAAGAAGAGTAATTGCACATATTTGCAGTTAAGTTAAGTCAAATTATTAGTCACTGACGAATAATAAGATATTTTTTATTCTTAAAAGAGAAAGTAGTGGAGTTATTAAAACTTCTAGGAATATCTCATAAACATGTCTTTGAAACATGTTTCTGATTTTGAACTCTTTAAATTACTAACATTATTATATAGCATCCTACTTTTAGTTTGTTTGTATTTTGTGTTTCACGAACTGTGTCCAAATAAACGTTTTCTTTCTTTCTTACTGAAAAATCCTATCTATATGATAATCGTAGATTGTTGTGTAATCATCTCAACATATCCTGCATTCATTCCAGCTTTCAAAGCTATCAAAGTTACTAGCCCTATATTTGAAAGCATTACCGATCATACTCCAAGAGTTCACTTAGCAACAAGAAATCATCCATATATCCATTAACACTACACCACAAACATGTTCACAGACAATACAATGTTAAGTGGGGGTCGATTCGACCCTTGACGATATTTCTGAACAAAAACGTGTCAATATTTTGAACAATATTGTCGTTACCATTGTGGTCGGTGAAGATAAATTACTTTTGCCGTTCACATAATATAATGTAATATAATTTGTTACGATTAGTTTAGTGTGTTGAGTTATTGTGGATGTGATGTGCAGATAAAATTTAAAATGTTGGTTTTGAAGTTATAAATTACTAGTAACAATTTGGTTGAGTTATAGATCGATATTAAAAGAAAAATTATCAAAATGCGTTGACCTAAGCAAACCCATACAAAGCAGTTACACTAAGAAAGAACAATGAAAATAACAAAACAAAACGGAAGTAGCATCATCATTTCAGCCGAAAGACGTCCACTGCTGAACATAGGCCGGGCCCCATTTTCTCGCATTCAGCTAAAAAGAAAAAGACTGAAAAGAAGAAGACTGCGCTTGTGGTTTTAAAAGTAGTTTTCTAGAGCTGAAAATATCTCATCATCACCAACAGATCTTTGTTTGCTTATAAATCAGTTACCTACTTCTGTCTACGAGTATTTTCATTAGAAACTAATAAAATTATGGAATTCTCAAACCGTCCTATCTCATCCACTCATTTCCAACCCATATCGATCTGCTACCAAATTTGTACCGCAGTTTGCCCGTCACCGCCTACCGAATATTTGTCTATTGTGACCAGAGCATCTGTTTACAAACGAGTGGGTACTAACGACCGGCCGCGCAGCCGCACGGTTGATCTTTATCATTTCATTGATTTACGCGTGATTTCCAATGATTTTACTGATGTGTGATAATATTATATTCTTTTTTTAATTTCAAATATAGGGTGCGCTATGTTTGCAATAGTTTTTGCGGTCTTAAATGTGTTAACAAAACTTTTGATATGTTTTTTTAGACATGCGGTCGCGGTTTTTGTGTGGTTGCAAATAATTTTGGATTGGCATGATGTTATTCTTAGAATTAGTTTGATCTTGATGTTGTGATGTGAAGTGTGGAGTGTTATTTTTTATACCTAGCTTGAGGTAGCGATGTTTGTCAGCACCAGGCAAATTACTTTCTTGCTTGATGGGTAAATCAAGAACGAACTATAGACTTCTTCTTTAATAATAAGTAGTATTAACAAGTAGCTAACCAAATATTATTTTATTAATTTGTAATACTTGTTTAAGTATTAGGACATAAATACATAATCAGCCCATAATATTCCCACTACTGGGACACAGGCCTCCTCTCTGTGAGAGAGTGGGCTATAATCTACCACGAGAGCCCAGTGCGGGTTGGTTTTAGGACGTTTGACTAGAATACTGTCAATACTGAACCAATTAAAATTCAAGTTAACAGTGAAGTAGCCAGATTCCTGGAGTGTTGAAGCAAAAACTTATGGCAGAATAAAACGCAATCATCCCACAGTTTTAGGCAGGAATTTAAACAAAACACAAACAGAAATAACGTTCTCAAATTTCTATCTTCTTTAATGAAATCGAACAACACTGAGCAACTGAACACAACATCGTTTTTCAACAATTTAGTCACAGTGTATTTGACAGCGTTTTGCAAGAAACAGAAGGTGATAAATTTGTTGCTGCTCACTCCAGCCATTGTCAATTTTGTATTGAGGACGCCCTATTGTTACGTGGCACTTCGATTTTGCTCGGATTTGTATGAAGGTGGTGCATGTTACAAGGGTGGGAGTTTTCATAAGCAGAGATGCTGAACCAAATATGCGCCATTGTTATTCCTGGGAAGAATACTGTCATTATGCTCGTCTTTACTCTTTTCAGAAATCTTTATTTCATCTGTATAAGATCTCATAAGTTTCTTCTTCCCTTTACTTATATCTAAATGATAATAATTATATGTTCACTTCTTTTAAATTATCGCCATTATTAATATAGTTAGCTACAAATAAACTACGCTTTTTGGAAATAATGATTATCATTAACCAAAGTTCAATATGATTTATTACAATACATTTATGTACTGGTACATGAGTATGTCAAAGGACCTGTCCATTGAGTGACGGATTTTTTTAGTGATGAACATTACCTAACCAAAAAAAAAGTACCTTGGTACCTATCTTTAGCTCCGCTAGATCCGTTCATCACTTACACCACACGCAGCCAACGTTCGATTTTACCGCGGTTCCATATCGCACAATACTGTTCGTTAGCTGAAACATCTTAGTTTTTACTTATACTAGATTATCTTTAGCAGACGGTTTATATTCATCAATGGGATCGCCTGGTTATTGGTCTGTTTTTGCTATTATTGTGTGAACTAGGAAAAATGGAACTGCGACTTCATTATCAGCCTTTGTTTCTTGAAATGGTTCCAAGTATAAAATGGACTTTTCTGGGGCGCTAGTTTAGTTATTTTAGAACTGTCTGTAACTGATAACTGTTCTTCTATACATATCTCGCGTTTACTTCCACATTATTAAATATCCTACTTCATATTAAATTCTGAGTTCGATAGTAATTAAAACAGAGAATATATTTGATCTTGATTGTTCTTGAAGGACATGTGAAACGTTTTTTATAGAAGTTTTGCTCAAAGGATTTATTTAGGTGATGTTTGTTGTTTTTAGAAGATTTTTTGGTATTTTGTCGATAGATAGCGCTACCAGTGGCACTGTTTGCGATTGAACAAAAGCAATGTAGTGGGTGTAGTTATACTTACATTGTCTTTATCATAACACCTGCGGAGAGCAATGGTGGCTCAGTGGTAACGGCCGTGACTGACGAGTTAAAGGTCGTAGCTTCGAACCCCTTTTTTTTTTTTTGAGGATGGGAAATTATCAAATAACTTCTCCCGCTCTGGATGGAGCGGGAGGGTGTGTCAGACTTTTACTGACTAAAACCCACCCGTGTTCCTTCCGTTGCCAGTGTGCCGGGGCCGCGATATCCCTTTCGGACAAACTCGCAACCCTGGCAGGCATTGGCCCTTACGGACCCCGTCAGTTGGTGATGACATTTCTTTGAGGCGCGCGTGGAACACAACGCGCCGTCGACCCGAGCCTGGTCCTTATCGGACGGCGAGCTACCCATTACTCACCGTCCGCAAGCCCGCGCCTACGATGGCCGGAAGTCGGCTCGCGACTCCCTGACGCCCGGGGCGTCTCCTGCGCGAGGGCGCGAATCTTGCCTCTCCCTCGCGCGCTCCGCCTCCTCCTTCGCGAGCATTACTGCTTCGCAGAAGGAAGTGACGGCCTCCCGTGCACTCTCGCTCCGGACCATGGCCTGAACCAGGGCCGGACGCGAGAGATCGCCGCCGCCGATCGCCTCCGTGAGCTTCGAACCCTGTCAGGCGCTTTCAATCTGCCTAGCCTTTTCCCAACTATGTTGGGGTCGGCTTCCAGTCTAACCGGATGCAACTGAATACCAGTATTTTACATAGAGCGACTGCTTATCTGACCTCCACAACCCATTAACTGGGTAATACGATACCCCTTGGTAAGACTGGTTATCAGACTTTCGGGCTTCTGACGACCCGTAACGACTGTCAAAGATACACGAATGACAGCCGGGACCAACAGTTTAACGTGCTTTCCGAGGCACGGAGAAGTCTCGGTATGTAAAGATGGTCACCCTTCCCAGACCAACCCCGGCAAGCTTAGCTTAACCTGATGGATTGACCCGTGCCGTTGTTATTACTTAGCTCCTCTTCGGTTTTGTGATTCACATACTGTTGATCAATAATGTTTGAAAAATCAATGAAAACGAAAACCATTCTTCTAGATACCCTGAGAGTCGAAGCTTTGAACTCTCATCAACTAAAACACTACGAGAGAGAGTAACTCGTGTATTACAACTGTCCCTGTCTTATGGGTAGTCGCCTGTTCCTAGTCTACTTATCCTTTTGAAGAATCAAATCTATAATAATCCACCCAAAATTCTTCTCTATTCCGCAGTTTCACACGTTGTCATTCAAACAGCTCTAAGACAATAGTATGCTTCCCGGCGCGCGGCGCTCGTGCACTGATCTAGGTGTCAACAGTTGCGTAACTGCGCGCGCATATCGGGCGCGAAATGACGCGTGGGTGGTGCGCCGGAGTCGATAGTGATGTAGGAACCATTAGAGGAATACTACTCTTATTAAAGGACTGTTTTAGTCAGAGAATTTTAAAAACGAAGCAATGGTAAAAAATATATGAAACTATTTTTGGTAAGTTCAGTCGATTTACGATAGATGGCGGTAGTAACAACAATTGATACTTTCTTTAATTTATTTCTCTAGCTGAGGAGATTACAACTTGAATTTGAAGGTTTTAGGAAGTACGAGAGCCTCTGAAAAGACTTAAAAGCTTGTGTGTTATAAGAATATCGAAATATTTCAATGACCTGGGCATAGTCTTTTCTTGTTTAGAGAAACGTGGAGTGTGGTGCAAAAAAAAACAAAAATCTATTTTTTATATAACCCTTAACAGCCATGCTATTATGTAAACATCTCATCGTGAAAACTTGGGTGAAGTGAGCTTGAAGTGACGTGACCTCACTCTTCACGGTAAGAATTATACAGAATGGATCGACAGGTGGAATTACAGCTCATTTTAAGCTCATTTCACCTAAGTTTTCATGGTGCTGTAATTACTCCTGATGCAAGGATTGACACTATTGACAGCTCACTTCACCTAAGTTCTCATGGTGAGTTTTTTACAGAATAGCACTACAGTTCTAAGACTAAACAAAATAAACTCCCAAACTCTAACACTACATCCTGCGACATCACTGGCCCAACCTTGGCCGCAGCATGATTTACTCCAGCCTACCCCTCATTAGCATAATATTATCTGCGCTGTTCCGGTGACTAATGCGCTAAACACTCGCTTGTCAGCTTGACTGTTAGTTTTATATGTGCCAATCACGTCAGCTATTAAGATTTGAACTGAATTGTGGTGTAAATTGCCTTTTCGGTTGAAGTTCGGCTTAACTTATTGGTTGCTGGTTAGGAAATTAAGTGTTGTGCGTCCGGCGTTATTATAATAACAGTTTTTTGCTATAATCTTTTGTATTTTTTCTGAAGCTGTGGGAAAAGTAACTAATATCATGCCCATTCGAATCTTCCCCAATATCAGAGCGTTGTCTTGCAAAGATTCCAGGGTCAATAAAGGAAGCACTTTCATAATAAAAGTGCTTCCTTTAAATTAATGTAACTAAAAATAATCTGGTCCTTTTGAAGAACAGATTATTTTCAGTTACATTATTTTTGTTTATTAGTTTATTTTATCCATACTTACTCGATCAAACTAATCGTATTCTTTTTTTAATTAATTCGACAGCTCTTTTACCATATCTTTACTCCCTAAATATGTAAGAACAGCTGTTTTATAACTAAATCAGCGTAACCATTTTAAATATAATAAAATATCACGCAAAAAAATATAAATGGCTTTTAAAGAAAGTTCACTCGATTTTCTCAAAGTAACTTTGGCCCCAGTAAAAGTGTATTAGATTTTGTTCAAAGGCCTGAACAAATTGTCAATACATTTGACGCGCCCTCTAACTCACAATAAGTAGTTTTTAAATCGAGCAATTGTTACAATTCTGTTCTCAAAGCGAAATTTATGGACACACTAAAACGTAAACCAATTTACATCTGCTCCTTTGACAAAACATTGTCAACCTTATCACCAAAGACTTGAGGAGGATAATTGAATGTTGTATATTTTTGGGATAGTAAATTTAAGTTTGTAAAAAGAGTCTATAAAGAGTATTCTTTTGGTTTAAAATCGAGAGATCACGGTACATAAATAAAATTAGGCGCGATGCCCTACAAACAGTTGCCACCCTAGTTAACCCGTAATGGCGAGGGTCGAAATATTTTGACATTTATGAACTTCGCCGACAAAGAGATTTTGATAGTACTGGAAACGTCGCTGTCTCATTGTTGATTCTGAAGAGGGCCGTTTGGATGTGATTGGACATTATTTATTAGAGATCATGGAAACAGAGGTCTTGTTTCGCAAATCGGAAAACACACAGGGTGCCGTTTGGTCCTCCCATCCGAATGATGTTTTTATAAGATTAAGAGTTTACAAAAGTTTTGTGGACATTAGAATTGCTTATCCCGATTATAATAATATCTATTCCATATTCTTCTTACACTGTAAATTATCTTGAAAAACAAGAGTGAGTGACACTGAGACATGAAAAGCTGAAGTATCGATAGTATAACAGAAAAACTACGCTTCACACACACCAAAAACCACGCTCCCCATTACATCGCTTCCATTCCCCATCAAACCAGAACCCTAATGTTTAAACCATGGACACACCTATGGCATAAACAGAGAAATAAATCTAAACACATCGTCGACTTTCAATACCCATAGACTTCCAACAATACCATGATTTGTTAGCAGCAGTCCCATAAATACATGGTATTTCTAAGCAATGTTTATATAAAAAATCTTTATTTATCGCTCAGTTATGGGATATTGATAGTAATCTTAGCCGTTTGTTATAGATGACGATGTCAACTATTTTGGGTGTGGTATAAGCTGTTTGCTGAATTTAAGACGTTTTGAGAATGAGCTCAGAATATGCTAAGCTGTGGTTTCAAGATTTAAAATTAAGTAAGTTTCTGTCACAGGACAATACCTTTATAAATTAAGATAAAATGGCAAAAACCGCAATCAGTTGCGTCATAATTTCATACGAGTTTAAACACTTGTCAAGGGTAAGGTTATGTTTGAATACATTTTACAAGATAACGATTCCTAAAGACCACAGGATTTTTGGGTAATTTTCAGGGTATTTTCAGAAACTATGAAACGAATGGCTTGACTTAGCTAGTAAATCTATGATTATCTTCGATATTTTAGGCTTTTAGCCATATTTAAACAAAGCCTGCAACTTGTTATTGTACCTAAACATACAGACCAGTCTTTAGTTGCGTTGAGCGATTTTTGATAGCGGAATCTTCGCGTCACCAACATGCTAATAATAACAGTATATCTGTAGCTGACCACTGTTATTTCATAGTTTAAAGTTTTTACTTCAGTTGGCAGTCCCAATGACTGCCTAAGTTAAATAAGATTTCAAAAGCAGTACTCTTAAAAAGTTTGCAAACAACTCGAATAGGCAAGATTTCTACAAAAGACTGATAAACTCGATTTTCTAAAAAAAATATTTTATATATTTATTTATTTTATTATTTATGTATGCACAGTAAAAAACATTTATACGTATATACAACTTAGTTATAGTTTTGAGTACAAAGGTACTGCTTATTTCTTAAGAAACTTCCAGCAGACCTGCGAAAGGAGAAGTGAAAACGAAATGTAGACAATAGTGTGTGAGAACAAGAAGAGAAAATATGAATAAGGAAGTCTAAAACTAAATGATTAAATATACCTACACGTATAAAGCATACATATATATAAATACTCATAGTTGAGAGGAAAGGTAATTAATGCTTTTTTACTAGATATTTGAATTCAGAAATAGTTTTTAAATCACGAATGCTAGGTGGAAGTGAGTTCCACAATCTTACAGCATGAACAGAGAAGGAATAAGAATAGTAGCTAGTTTTATGAGGATGAGATTTACAGATGGATCTAAGGTGTGATGTACATGGTGCGTCGCTAGGGCGAGCGTTAGAAAAAGCCATAGAACGGGTTGTTTAAGATGTTGAAGAGGAGACATAAAATCCGAGTGTTCCTGCGAAGGCGAATTGGAAATTGCATTTTCAATCAAATTCCCGATAACCACAAGCAAACCCAAGAACTATCTATTGTTTACCCATAAACAAATAAGCATACTTGTTTGTATACTAAAGGGATATATTTAACCAGTGTCGAACTAAATACCTTATAGAGCCGATATCTCAGCCGGTATATTGTTACGAACACCGTCATTGTCGCGCGGTGACTAACCGGGCTTGCTAGACGAACGCAAAGACTAATTATTGCAGACGGCGTAATAATTGTGATTTATATTGGGAATTAGTCTTTGCAGTAACAGATGTTGAGCTGTGTAGGATTAAACTAACTGGAAGATAAAACTGGGATTGGAAAATCCGCAATGGTTAAACATTCATAGTGGGGTAAGGACTAGGCTAACACAATTTAGAGAGCTTGATTAGTCTAAATATTAAAAAAAAACGATGAAATTTAAAGAATTGCGAAATCGAAGGACCAACGTTGGTCCTTCGATCTCGCAATTCTTTAAATCCGGTTCATAAATACAAACCAGAACATATAATCTGTCACAGCAATAGCCTATAAGATGGACTAGAGAATTAGAAGCCGTCTGTCGATAAAAATGGTAGAGATAATCTTTTTATTAATTAAAGTTCATTATGTCCTTACAAAGACATTATTTTGGCAGTAATTTATTTTTCCCCCTGATTTTATAGTATAATATGTTACTCATGATCATCTTTTCCAACGCCACTAGAAGACCATCATACGATAACCCAAAAATACAATATACGGTTATATGTAGGAGAGGTCATTTACAACCAAATGATCCCTTTTGACTCCTATGCAAATGTCAACGGTTTTCGAGTCATGAGACATTTTATATTTTTTTCATACATTTGAAAATATAAAATGTCAAATTACTCGAAAATGGTTGACATTGGCATATGGGTCATGAGGGGTTATTTGGTTGCAAATGTCCTCTCCTTAACGAATTGCCGACATATAACCAATAACCCTGTATACCTTCACCAAGACTTAAGTCTTTGGAACATCCCTGTTTAAAGGCGTAGGACCACAGCTAATCTACATACAGCAACTACAATCATTCACTGTTCAACATAAAATCAAAACAGCAACATTACAGTCCCGTCTCTTTGCTCTTGATCTACAATTCATTACAAATTCACTATTAATAATTTATCTGGAGCTGCGTGGGCGCTACTAGACAATGGACGCACGCACTAACAATACTGATTCTTTTTATTATTATTAAATCTGTGTAGTAATAGTGTTGTGGAGTTGAGTGTTGAGGCGGGTGAGGGATATGGATCATCTAGTTTTGAATTTGCTACGTTTTAGTTGCTTTTTTCATTGAAAAGGAATTAAGTGTGTTTTTGTTAGAAGTGGAGACTTGGCAGAGGTCCTTTGAGACATTTTACAGTACAGTTTATTATGGTTTAGATTTTCGGTTCTTCACTACGGATCGTGAGTTCTATTTCCATGGACAACTATTGTTATTTGATGTTTGGGCATGTCAGATTATTGTTTCCAAAAGCAACGATGGAAGTGAAGGACAAACTTACTGCGGGCTTAACGTACCGATACGTACTCTATGCTTATCGAAATACAGTCCGATCTTTCATGGTTGACTGAGAACCATTGATGGTACAAATAGAAAGATCCAGTTCACGAAAAGTACTATGATGTTCTATAGATTTGCAGTTATGTACTACGAGTGGAGTTTAGTTCACGTTTGTCAAGTTAAGGATAACACAATTGACGGCTATCAATCTCTATGTCCTAATAGCCTACTTTTCCAAACGGAATTTAAACTAATCTATATGGCTCACTTTCATGTAATATACTCAATTTACTAAGCAGTTATCTAAAGAACTAAGCACAAACGTACCGACATAAATCATTCAATTATATTCATACCCAAATTATTCATAAGCGCTCTATACTTACGAGTTACGATTGTTTCGCGCCGATTCGCTCCAATCGAGAGATGAATCGAATTGGATCGATGCTATGAATCGATTGATTTATTGCGCTCAACGTCGGTGATTTATTTATTTTAAAGTTGACCGCGTGATGGATATGATATCGTTCGTCTGGCTAATTTATTCCAAGAGAGAGCGCATCTTTTTTTGCCGATTTTTTTAGAAACATTTCACTGTTTTATTCAAATATCGATGGTCATATTAATATCTGAAGCCTAATTGCGGGGTTTCTCTTTAATCGTAATAATTGATAGTTTGAAGAGAAAAATGGATTTTAAATTCAGATTTGTATTTCGAATCGAATAAGCAAATAGTTATTTTAAATCAATTTAGAAATCGATTCATAAAATTAAAATGGCATCAATTATTGTCGATTCTTTGAATTGATTTTTGATTGGGTTTTAAATTAGCTTAGTATTTGATTTGAGACATACATAGTCGACTGTGAATCATGCAGTTTTACACTATTCATTTTATACACAATGACTTCTAAAAACATTTATTTTTATGATTTTTATGGTCTTCGCATAGACATTATCTTCTCAATGGATCATTTACAACATTAGGTACAGTTTCCGTGAAATATCTTAGATTTATTTTTCCAAACCTGAAGGACCAGGACCAAAAAGCAATGAAAACATTCAAAAAAATCTTAACAGCATCTACTCGAAGGATCTTAAACACGTCATTAATAAAATTCAATTCTTAAAATGGACCATGTTCATAACAATTTCTGCCTCATGAAAAGAGTGAAAATTACAACAATAAATATAAATTTAAAGTGTTCAATAAGCCTCTCGGTTACTGTGAGAAAGTCATACAATTCAATTTTTATAAAACAAAAAGTATCGATTACAAATATTCGAAATGATATGAATCGAGATATCTGCACACGCAATGAAATATTAATGATACCGAATGGTTGCGTAACCGATGATGAAGATGGTATTCGATTATCATAATATCGAGAGAGAGTACGATTTTTTTACTCGAATAATTACCATAAAAATTCTTTACGGATGATATTTTTTAATAAATTATTATGTACACTTTTGGATAATGAATATTACTTGAAGATAAAAGATATTTATAAAGTGTGGTGTTTGCATAAGATGACATTTTAAAGGTTGATGGTTAATTTTGTGTTGTAATCTGAGCTGTCATGGATGTGAACAATAAAAAGATAAGCAGAGTTATATATATTATTAACGACCATAAACTCACAGTATTTTCTGTGCACCATGTCTCAATATGTAAGGGTACAATTTTAATTTAAAACATCTTTACTTTCCAACAGAAAAACTTCCTAATCATTTTTACTTGAACTAAGACCAAAACTTATACACACGTTACTCTTTTTGGTCCTCTTGCTGTTGGTCTTAGTTCAAGCAAAAATGATTAGGAAGTTGTTTCTTCGAGAGTAAACAAAACTTTCAAACCACAGAAATTATAATTTCGATGACAGCAACGCTTTAAAAACCACACGAATAAGAAAAAAAAAGAGAAAAACCTTAACTCAACTAGGTCAAGCAAGGGAACCACACAGCGGCACCAAAATTACAGATCACCATAATAATGAGAGTATAAAGTGCCAACTTAACCATAAAGAAAGCTCTTAATTCATATAATCACCATGGACGCTCGAAAACTTTAATTCCAAAATTTATGACGTGATCCCGGCTCCAATTTCGCAAAATTTATACCGAGTGGGCCAACCCTGTTTTTATAATGTGCACAAATTGTATATTGGGTAAAAATTGGACGGTAGGTGCAAGTTAGTTCTGATTGGGCAACGTTGGGCATGATTAGGTTGTAAGTAGATGAGTTTATGAGGTTCGGATATCTGGGTAATAATTGGTCCTGAGAAACATGATTATAATAATGTTAAAATGTAAGATTTTGGCAATAGTTTAAAAGTTAGTCGGATAACCGTGACCAAGAGCTTGGATTCAATAGCACGATAACTGTTTGACATCAGAGCGACTATATTATCATCATTGGCTATTGTTTTTGTCTGCCGAACATTCTAATTAGCTTTTAACTGTTTGTGAAAAAGGGGAGGCTAATCTTTAGTTAGATAGATTAAACACCTGGAGACTGTAAAGTCAGTCGGTAACTTTGTTACACCCATCTGTCGAAAGGCTTTAGATTATTTCTTAAATCCAATTCACTACAATGTCGCCCATGGGCATGTGACCGCCCGTGTTTTTCAATATTCATGAAAAGTTCTTGAAAATTGACTTTAAAAGGGGACCCCCCTTTTAAAGTCAATTTTCGAGAACTTTATCTTTAATATTTATCATGTTATTCAATTTTTTATTTTTTCAGTAGCATCTCTGCCATATCTCCGATGTTATTGGCTCAATTTGGATTCTGTTTATTATTTCTAAAAGCTTATGAGTTATTTTATCAGATTAACATTTTTTATAAAAATTTGTTGTGAAAATAAAACGAACAAGGCGAGATTTAAAAAAAACTGATTTTATTTAAAAAACACAAGTGCTCGGTATCAGGTCTCTAAAAACATAGGGGGATAATGAAAAAAAAACATATATTACAAAAAAAGTTTTTTTTTTTTGATAGACCGCCTTTTAAAGTTAATTTTGGATACTTTGCAAGAATATTCAGAAAAATACGGGCAATCACATACCCATGGGCGGCATTGTATATCAGATCACTTTCTACAGTCCAGCCAAGCCTAAATCGAAACGAAAGAGGCCTAAAACGACAAACAAGCATTATCTCTCACCGTTTCAACCAAGAATTAATCCACATCTGACAAACTCGTGACAGCATTACCATTCCCATATATCACGACACGGCTACAATTCTTTCCTCTCACCCAAATACAGTTCAAACATAATCTGTCCATTACGCCTTACATTTATTTACAGCATCACAATCTCCATGAATAATTGATCCACATTAGCTTATTAGCACACGAGTTCCGTAGCAATGGGCAGACAGACGTACAAACAAGAACAATGGCCGACAGGAAACAATGACAGAAAAAGAATCGTTTAATCCAATTACAATGATATACATGGGAGCTGGATAGAATAGTATGGATAAGAAGGGATTAAAAATTATTATCAAACAAATAATGTATTTGACATAGACATTGCAATGCGGGCATTTGGCGGGTTAAATGGTACTATAATCACAGGGAATACTACCACTATCACCTATTTAGCAAAATAATGGTTTTGAATTTTGTTATGAGGAAAGAAAAAAAGCTTTTGCCATCACTCATTACACGATTGTGGCAATTGGCCCTCCTATTGGGCTTAGCCACAGTCGAGGAAAGTTTTCTGTCAATTAAGTTCTGTATCTTTTTCTATTTAAACTAATAGGGAACCGATCACTTTTCCGAAACTTATTGATTATTATTGACATATTTTTAGATCTTCGAAGTATCATGTGTGGGTCTTATTTTACTGAACTATATTTCGCCGATTTACAAAATAACTTGATGCTATTGGCCGAAGCCTCGTTTGAACTTTTTTCTTTTGCTAAATGATTTATTTGCCATATTTTCACCACACCGAAAGAACATTTTACGGAATATTATTTGGTCACAAATATATACCCGGTTACTCCGTAGCATTTTCATAGTATTAATTTAAAATAGTGTCATAAAAAGTCAATAGTTGTGCTACAAGATTTAGTGAGAGAAACGAATCGCTGCAAAACCGACTTCACGCAGTCTTGTCTGCCCAACCCCTAGAGTGTAATTTAAGCCCACGTAGGTGCGGAAGGGTGAGGCGGCCCGCGAGCTGAGGAGCAGGTGCTCACCACCGCAGCTTCGGCTGGTAGGCTGGCCGGTGAAGCCGGCCAGCCTCAGCCGCGGCGGCGGGCCTTAAAACCATCTACGACGATAAGCTCGCGTGGGGCCGCCCAAACCCCGCGCCGGAGCCGTGACAGAAACAATGCTTGCTGCATGTTGCATCCCAGCTTGCATGTTGCATGCTTGTTTGCACGCTGCATGCCTGCTTGCATGCTGCATGCTTGAAGCAACCATCGTTATTTGCATGCTTGTTTATATAATGAATGTTCGGAAACATAATACTTCAATAAAATGTTATTTCAGCTAAGTGTAATTTCGGTAAAAAAGTTATTGGACCAAATGAAACTTCGGAGTAACGAAAAAAATCGAATTGATAATAGGTCAACTGATACAGTGGCAGACGTGACTTCGATGAAGTAACAAAAAAACGAAACGAAAATAGTTGAAAAGTTTTAGGTGAAATGAAATTCGGTCAAATATTTTTCGAACTTATGATAGGTAACCAAACTAATATTATAAAGAGAAAAGATTTGATTTTTTAATGTTTGTATATTTGTTTGTAATGGATTAACTTAAAAAATACTTAACCGATTAAAAAAACTCTTTCACCATAGAAAGATACATTATCAGCGAATAACATAGGCGTATATTTTTTATTGAAATCCCTGCGAAAATTGCAATAATATGAGCGCAGGCGAGCGATGCGAAGGAATAAAAATTCGCGGGCAGAAGCCAGTTACTTATAAAAATAAAGAAGAATACAGAGATACACGAATAACTAAAAAACTTAAATTTACCTAATATGATATCAAGAAAAAATTAATAGGTGGGTAAATAAAAAATAAATAAGGCTTTCAAAATCCACACTAAGCTACCAGTAAAGTCCGAACAACCGATATATGCATTGCGTTTGGGTGGTCCACATTACCGTTTTATCATCAGACCAACGTGTGCCGGCTAAGTAGATCCGTTGACGATGAATGGATAAAACAATGGCCTTTACATGTGTACCATCGGTCATAGTGAATGACAAACTTTAAATAGAGTAGTTTAGGCAGAGGTGGTTGGTGTGGTTGACTTCTCTTTATGGTATTGTGTGCCGGTATGGTATAGAGCCTGACTTTTTTTTCTTTAATAAGATTACTGTAACGTAAGTCACAAAGTCAACATTCGGATTAGGCTTTAGAGACCATGGCCTCTTTAACCTACCAAAATAGCTGGGAAACGAGTTCCAGTAGGCAATGACGTAGATCGAAGACAAAACAATTCCGCTGGATAATAATTAAGAATTAAAGCGTCACACTTTTATAATTTTGTATATTTTTTAATGTTTTTTTACTACTTAATTAGAGTATTAATTGTATGCCGTTAACTTCGAGCCGTAGCGTTCACTTTATTAATATTAACATCTTTAATATTTGTTCACACATAAAATAAAAATATAATAAATAAATTGCTGTTTTGAACCGTTACCCAAACATCAGAGGCATTGGTCTAGCTAAAGTATTTTAAAAGAAGTTTGTCCATTGTTTAATTAATTAACTTAAGTTAGTCGCCAATACCGACAATGACGGCAACTGCCAGGCGCCCACCCAATGACACAGTAAGTAGTAGTTCAAGACATTGGACGAATAATTTTGCAAGTATTTTTTCTCAAGAAGTCAAATTCCTGAATAGTAATTTCAATTACATTAAGGTCATGTATATTCAGTAGAAGACATTGACAGTTTCCATCACGATCGGCTACTTAGTGTAAACGTGCTGATTTACTTAAGTTGTGAGTATAAACTCGTGAACTTTTCCAACGTTTAATGTGGAGTGTGTCAAATCAAATCAACTCAGTTTATTGCAAACATGTTGAGAAGTTGTAATTAGATTATAAGTTTCAAACATGCACCCTGTAAGGGCACTGCAAATCATAACAAAATTAATAAATTACATTACATTTTTCATCTTATTGTGTCATTTTTACAAAAAAAACGTGGTTCAAATCACTAGAATAAAATAATTATTGTTTATTTTTACTGTGGCTATCGAATTGTATTTATAATGAGTAATAAAGAATAAGAGTAAGTTGTATCAAAATAAAATCAATTTATAATTTTTTATTTAAATTAAATATGTAGTTAATAAGTATACAAGGAATGGTCGGCTATTTATGCCATTAATTGTTATTATAATATTTTATTTTTTTCATCAAAAAGTTTGTGGTCAATAGACCAATCTGAATATCTCCCTCCCATATCAGTTCCTTCAGCAGATGCACTTATAACCTATAAGTCGCAAAGACTGAAGTTCTAAGTGTTTGGTGTTGAAAATCTGAAGAAAAGCAATGCAAAACATAATATTCGTAATATCTCAGAGTTTCTTAACTTATTTTTTATGGGATCCAGTCCCATGACTGTGTAGATAAAGTTCAGTCATCGACAAAATTTTGGTAAGCCCCATCCGTGACGGGTTTTTATGTTATCATTTATATGCACAAATCTTATTATGTAACTTTTTTGTATATTCTCTGTGTTTTGAACCTCTTGAATTCAAACTGTTGATACAGGTTTATCACAATTGCGTCTCAAATAAAAAGATCACCGCAGTACATCCCAAAAAACGCTCTTGTTGCGGATCAACCCGTCATTTTCCTCATGATTAAAATCATTTAACTAATAATAAAGTTTACAAAATCATTATGTACACATCTAACACATCAATTGTGAGGTTGATTAGGTTTTTATAGCACTAAGTAGGTACTGAGGTTGGGCAAAAAGTGGTGAATTATGGAGGAGAAAAACTTGGTCGAGTTCGTCTCAAAATAATATGATTATTAATGGGTATTTTCTAGATCTGTTTTTGAAGTTTTTATTTCAGTCAACAGATGTGTAAAAGAAATACAAACATCGGTATTATTTTTGAGGTGTCAGAGCCGGATCGAAAAAAGATGTATGAATTATGTGAAGGATACAAAACATACGATGAACGGCTAAAGAAATTATTAGAACTTGGAGATAATAGCTAATAAGTAGAGATTGTGTGGAAGAACAAGGCGTACTGCACCGATCTCAAATAAATTAAAATATCTAAAGGAGGAAGAAGCAAAAATTTAAATCGGTAGATTTACCCTACCGCATCAAAACAGTCATGTTTCTGTTCCGTTGACACTCATAATGACGTAGTGACTTGACCTGATTGTCACGGAAACGCTTGATACGGGGTGTGTGAGCTCAATCTTCACAGTATTGACACTTTTCACGCTTCCTAAGTACGGCGAGGGCAAATCAAACGATTTTATTCTTTCAGAAGAAGATGGAAAGCAAAAGTATTCTTATATTGAATTATATTCATTGTTTTCTTAAAGAGACAATAAATAACCAGTTTTTAAAAGCATGTATGTAATCGGGGGCGAATAAATGTATTTCCTTTATTTCATTATTGTTACTATTATTAAAATAATCATGATTTTATATGGATCATTAAACTAGTTGACTCATACTTATTTTTAAATACTGTAATAATGTATAAATGTTTTAAGTCCCAAATAAATAACGTGGAATAAAATTAAAAATACCTTAACGGTTGGGGGGCACATTTTTAATCTCCTAGCCAACAGCTCTTAAATGGACTTTCAAAGTTCATTGAGCCAGTTTCCTAGATCAATATAGTCTATATTGATTTTCTTAAATTTAATGACAATTTATTCATTTTCAGGCGTGGTGCCACTGATGGCGACATGTTTTTCATTGTTTGTTTAGTAAAAGTCGTTTTAGGTGGCTGTACTGTTAAATGGAAAGAAGCTGTTTTATCTGCACAATTTTCACTGGAAACTTTACACTTTTTCACGATAGCTACCATGGTGGGTACAGTCCCTTTCCATCTACTTGCGTAACTTTCCGGAAAAAAATCGGTCACTACATAATTCATTTGCACTGCATTTACAATTTAATTACAAAAAAAATATAGTCGTCTCTGGACAGTTTAACTAGACAAAGGCTAGGCTACATGGTGTATTCTCTTGTTCATTTATATATCGCTCCCCGCTCTCACTGGCACCACCACCTGGGTGACCACCAACCCGCCACACTAACGCAGACTTTATTTAAACTGGACTATTTAGAACATTTTATGTGCGCATGACCCTCGGAGTAAATGTCACCGTTCAAAATTATACAAGTTATATTGACCATTACCGATCTAGTTTAAGAGATCATTCGCATAGAAATTGCTCTCATTATCAATTTGATACGTAATTATATAATTTATTATAGGTAGTAGGTAAATGTGTGAGTTGAAGATATATTTAGTTAGTTTATATTATTGGTTGTCATAATTAATTTTAATTTTAATTGCGGTTTTAATTATGAATTGTGGTTATTATTAGTAATTAACAGGTGAAGGTGTTTATGATTATTATGAAAAATTTGAACGCGTGTGGCAATCGTTTTTAATTAAAATAATCTAATTTTAAAGTTATAATCACAAACTTGAATACTATCTTACTCAAAAAACCTTAAACAACAAGAAAAAACAATGTTAAAACGAAAATCATAATTAAGATCTTCAACAGCGCAGTTCTTTCCTTTGGGATGCGACGAGTCCTAAATAATGGACCTAGCATAACCTAAGCAAAATTATAAAAGTCATTCCATCAAATAAAGATATCATCACACAAAATAGATACTAAGTAACCTGCTCACCTGCCGAAAGTAAAAGGCGTGAATATTTGAACTTTAGCACCGAGCATGAAGCCCGGACATTAATGAGCACTTTTCACTAGCAACTCTAAATATATTAATCATTCGACTGATCGGCGTTAACGTGTGCTTTACGGCTTATTTTTTACTTTTCTTTTGATTTAGGGTTGGTACTGTCCACTTTATTTTAGTTTATTAATTATTTTCACTAAAGTATCTAACTCTTTTATGAATGTGGAGACTGGTGATGTGCTTGAAAAAGCATTACCCTTCATATTTTTTTGTTAAATATATTCTTCTGTTTCATTTCGTGTTGTTAGTGACTAACCTAGTGTCAGAGCCTATGGGCCTCTGACTTGGCTTCACATGCCGTCGAGAAATATCTCTCAGGCATGCCGGTTTCCTCACGCTGTTTTCCTTCACCGTTTTTTAAGCAAGTGATAATTATACAATACGCACATGAATCCGAAAAGTCTGAGGTGCATGCCTTGGGTTCGAACTCGAGACCTATGACTTGGCAGTCGGACGGCCACACCAGTAGGCAGCTCACTGCTGCTGTTAAATCTATTATTTTACATTTAGAGAAGCATAATTCAATTATCGTATGCATCTGTACTGTACTTTACTATTCTCAGCGGCTTCTAAATATTCACTAAGAATAAACACCATTACTTGCTCTATTCCGAATGATTCCAACCAGAGAGTAATGGTGTCCCAGTGTTAACGGCCCCGACTTACGAGTTATAGGATTCGAACCCAGACAGGCGCTTTACTTTGTGTAAATAATTTCATCACCACTGCTCTAAAAATGGTGAAGGAAAACATCGTGAGGGAACGGCAAGTCCTAGAACCAACAATTCGAAGACAAGTGACATGTACCAACCCGCACTGGACCCGCTTGGTAGATTACAGCCCACTCCCTCATGAAGAGAGGAGTCCTCTGACCTAACAGTTTGAACATTATAGGTTGATTTTGCTATTCCCTACGTGCCTCAGGGCTAGTCTCTATTTACCAATCTAAAACTTTAATTCCTATTCGAGTTGGGTTTATTTTAACTCCTTAATAGATATATCACATTATATTCTTATGTAGACACAAACTTGGCAGCCCTAATTCGACCTGATACCGACGTATTATTTGTAAAGCGCTATCATCTTGCACGTAATGAAAGTATATTCAAGAATCATCCATTTAATTAGCTATCCATTTTTAGAATCGATATGATATGAGAAATGTAGTCACTGGTTATAACTGACAACATTTAGATTTTTGCTCTCTCCAGCGTTCAGAGGTCATTCACACCGTGTGAACTATCGAATTCGATCGATGATTTTTAAAGAGTGATTCGTAAATTGATCTCGCCCGAAAATTATCACCAATCAAAGAAATACAATTCACAGTAAAGTACAGTTAGTCAAAAAAGTGTTGAACAATACATAATTCACAATAAAAAACTTTCACAAAGTTAAAACAATCGCCCTACGGTGACAAATTGATTCAAATCCGATATGGATAATCATTGTAAAAGTGTGAGCAATTATTCTTTAACCCTTTATTGCCAACAGCACGCCACGCTATGGTGTGACACTAGTATGTACATAATGACAGGTGTCATTAACTTTTCAATACAATAGTAAAATTTTATCGTCATTTTAGAAAGATTTTCGCAATTTCCACTTACATAGGTGTTAATAATGTCTTAATAAAATCATTGTTAGAAGCAACGGTAATAAAATATTATCTTCTTTATGAAAAAGGGTGCGTCCAGGAATGGCTGGAGCTCTCTCTAAACTATTATGTAAACTAGTATTCTTTATAAGTCGATACTATTTATCTTTTTAGCCATTTAATTGAGGAAAATAGCTAGTAGGTTTCTTTTATTGTATTTTAAAACCGTATGCGATACTTGCAAGAATAGATTCACACGGATGGGCTTACAACTTAACGCCAATCAAAGATTTCTATGAGGAGTGAAAAGTCACTTCTTTGGCGTACATGCGGTTTCCAAGTAAACAATCATATTTTCCAAAGACTATATACGGGAAAGTATTGATAGAAGAAATTGTTCAAAAACTTTTAGGTTATTTTCTACAATCCGCTGTCATCATAAAACGCAAAAGTTATCTAAGTAAAGTTTCATACTATTGTTTATTAATGCAGATTTAAGTCTGTTAAAAATAGTCCTACACTACAAAGATTACAAAACAGTTGTTAAACTGCAAGCATGCAATCTGCAATCAAAAGATTACATTTTCAGTTGCCAAAACTATTAATAGGTACACAGCCATCAGTCACGCTTCTTGCTGTAAAGGATAATGTGTGTAGAAGCAGGTAAACCTCTTCACGGCAATCTTACCGTGTGGGTATAATAATAATTGTTAATAGCCAGTTATCACGCTAAATGCGTGTCACTTCGCTAAACGGTAGTTCATGGTACGATTGGTGCTACCTAACGCGCGGGGCAATAAACTCTTTACACTATTTTTACTGCTAAAACAGTTTTGTGGATGTTTGTACTTGGTAAATCTATTTCATTGCCATTATACTCTTTGTTAACTATTTTTCACGAATATTTTCATCATGATCATCATCATTGGCAGCCTTGTTACACCCACTGCTTCCCAGCACGCTTAGCATGACCACAATAGAAACGGTTTTTATCGACGGAAAAATAGACAAAATGACGGATAAACAATCACAATCTGTCATTTTGTCTATTCTTCCGTCGACAAAACCCGTAGAAAACCAGTTTCTATGGTTGTCATACTACGCGTGCTGGTCTGTGCGAGTCTCATAAGATTTTCATAATCATCACAAATAATCTCTACTTAAGGTAAGTTTCTAACAAGAGAGCGGATCACTCTACTGTCCTAACAGTCGGAACTCTGACCGGTCTCTTGAGGTTTCTTGCCAATCTCTAGCAGTCTGAATGAAAGCTCCGGGAGATACTAGTCGCCGGAGCAATATCAGAGTCTAACTATACTTAATAGTGCCTTGACAAAATGATATGCAATCAGGCGATATTTTCTGGAAATCCATGCTAATATAGTGATATTTTAGTTTTAATTCCTCCAAAAACTAGATGAACGAAATGGGAATAAATTTTATAACACAAGAAATATATAAATAATGTAAACAATTACTTTAGTTCAAAAGACGATGAAAATACTTACAGCTACAAAGAGGAAGTAGACTAACTCTATAAACCACAAGACAAGGAAATATCCTTCACCCGCTAACAAAAAATTAAATCTGAAACAAAAATGTACGTAAATTAAAGTCTACATTAGTAGCAAGCGCATCAGTAATGGCGGCGTACCTAATGACTGACGTTGTATTATGTCAAATTATTTTATACCGATCGGGAAAAGTCAAGGTGACCGATCGCAGAGTTCGCGCCGTAATGATACAGTGCACTTGGATGAGATAAGTGTTTGTTGGTGAGGATTTGATGTGGTACTTTATACCTAGAAAATAATATAATTTTTTATCTGACCCACTGTCTACTTGCCTGCTTCAGAGCAGCGCAGGTGTAAATAAAAACTTATACCGCGTGCACCTAACTTCTAGCATTTTATAAGTACTCAGTGCTTACCATCATTTTGCTGCCCTCATATCAATTTATTTGGGGTCAAAGTCAAATAATTTATTTCAAATAGGCACATAAAAAAAGTTTCATATGCAGAAGAATGGGCAAGAAACTCGACCGTTACTCTTTTAAGAAGCTTTACAATATTTTGTATACATTAATTATATAATTATATGTGAAGATGATGGACCTAGAATAAGATTTCTGTACCACAATAGGTAAAAAGAATTAAAAGTAAAGCAATTACAGATAAACGAATTTCGTGGTAGATACATGGTGCTCACATATTTACAAACGTTGTAGAAGTACGTATATATGATATTCCTAAAGTTTTAACAAGTAATACTATTATTTTAGTGTGTGAGTTAAAGTAATGACAGAATGTAACATCAATGTCATAAAAATAATAAATTATACAATTAAATAAGCAAACAGTTTGATTTTATCAAGAGACCAGCATGTTCCCAAGCGGGGTTGGCGTAATATATATTTTTCTTCCATTCTTCTATATTAGTCGTCATATTGGTAGTCTCCACCTTCCAGCCATGTCATCTTTCACAGACGGCATATGTAGCTTATAGACAAAGTTGTATAAGAATGTTCTTAATTAAAATTAAAATATTCCTATACAACTTTGTCTTTGGGTGACAGTTACAATGCAAATATGCTTAGTGCTGGTTTTTTTTTCTTTTGCTCTAGGCGCAGCATGAGTGTGTGAACCCGTGTTCCTTCAGTTGCCACGGGCCATGGTATCCCTTTCGGGCCCTAGTGGACCCCGTCAGTTGTGCTGACATCTCTTTTTTTCGCGCGTGTGGAAGACAATGCGCCGTCGACCCGGGCTTGGTCTTTATCGGATGGCGAGCTACCCATTGCTCACCGACTGCAGGCCCGCGCCTACGGCGACCGGGAATCGCTCTGGAATTCCCGACGCCCAGGGCGTCTCCTGCGGCGGTTACGGGTTTGAGGGCGCAAAATTTGCCTCACCTCATGCGTTCCGCCTCCTCCTTCGCGAGCATTATTGTTTCGCCGAAGGAGGTGCCGGCTTCCAATGCCTTCTCGCTCCGTACCATGGCCTGGACCAGGGCCGGACGCGGATGTCACCGCCGCCGATCGCCTCCACGAGGACACGGCGGTGGAGATAAGCATGCCTTAAATGGTAGTACAAGCATAAACCTCTTAATTTTTTGAAGTCAGGTAATAACTATAAGCATGTTTAATTTCTGTGGTACTTTCTAAGTTAATCTTGGACAACACCGACTTCAAATAAAAGATAACATGGCCAAGAGTCTGATTAAAAATATACTGTTCTAAAATTCCTTTTGTGATGCCGTATCTACCTGTCACACCATCTGCAATGGCGGCCATTGAAATTATAATAGTGGTATAAAAAAACACGATCTCCGGTAAAGCAACTAGGTACGTCCTTAATCTTAATGCTCCGACATTAGCGGTGTCGTACATTATGGTAACCATCGTTTATCGCTACAGCAAGACTGGACTAGATTCTTATTTTTGCATCTTGGTTTTCCATTTGAACTTGAAAATCCAATATTTTTGAGTATAAATAGGTCTATAAAGTCAACTCCCGCAGAAAATGAAATAATGCCCTAATGTAAAAATACTCATCGAGATAATCTTGATAATATCAATCAGCCTTTTCCCAACTATGTTGGGGTCGGCTTCCAGTCCAACCGGATGCAACTGAATACCAGTATTTTCAGAAAATCTTGACAATATGTAATACTTACATATTAAGTATTTTTATAATGAAGATTTCTCGATTTTTATCCTTATTATGCTTATAATTATGGTTCATGCTAAAATGACGCTTCTAACCGCGATATAATTATTTTTCATAATGCTCCAAATAATAATTTAATTCTATAAAAAAATCTCAACCTCTCTGACATTTACCGTCAATTACCCATCTCAAAGAAGACGTGAACAAAAACTAAACTAATTAATTAATTACAAAATTACTAGAACAACATTTGTTTTTACTTCAATTGTTTTAGGAACGTTCCTCTTAGCACCAGACGTGTGGTCGCTGCACCCATTTGATTGACACTGGCTACCTATCATGATCTCAAGCGTCAATCACTTTTGCGGGTAGATCAACAATTTTAACACTATTGCGTTATTATTTTACGATTTTGCGACGTTATTTGGCCATGATCTGATGTAATAATGGTCTGTTATCATGAACGAGACTGATGGAGAAGGATCACTCTATGAAGCAGAAAGACGCATACTTTTCGTGTGAAAGAGTTTCGTGTGGAACTCTTTTTAAAATAATGTCTTTGGGTCAAGTACCTACTATCACCATATCAATTATTTATGTCAGCAGTTGTGTTTCAGTTTGGTAGGTTCGAGTGCCCCGAAAAATCACAGACTTTTTTTTTATTTCACATCGTGTGTTACCTAAAGGATAATCTCCTGACAATGCTTCTAATGTCGTTTTCACCTTCCAATCCTGTTTGGCAATAAAATGTGGTGGTTTGATTATTTTTCAGATTTCTACCACGAATCTTGGATATTTTGTGGTTCCTTGTGCATAAGTTTTTAAGCTTCTGCATTTTCTTATTGAGTGACATAATGGTATACTTAAAGCCAGCCTTGTATGTTTATTAACAATAATGTAGCGATTTAAAACACAGGATAATGAAGATTGTGTTATTTCTGTAATGAATTTAGCGTGTTTCTGCTAATGTTGAGGTTTTCATAATTGTGCGGTACTGAGGTTGAATGTGATCCAAATGACCTTTCAGGACAGACAGCGTGGTAAAAAATATTATTAAGGTCATTCCATAATTTTCGTTTTCATAGATTTTTCAAAAATTATCAACAGTATAGAAATCACAAAACCGAAGAGGAGCTCGTGGCTAAGTAACAACAACGTCACGGGTCGATCCATCGGGCTAAGCTATGCTTGCCGGAGTTGGTCCGTGGATGGGTGACCGTCTTTACATACCGAGACTCCTCCGTGGCTCGAAAAGCATGTTAATTCAATAGTCCCGGCTGTCATTCGTGGATCTTTGACAGTCATTACGGGTCGTCAGAACCCCGAAAATCTGACAACCAGTCTTACCAAGGGGTATCGTATTATCAAGTTACTGAATTGTGGCAGTCAGATAGGCAGTCGCTCCATGTAAAATACTGATATTTAGCTACATCTCGTTAGACTGGAAGCCGACCCCAACATAATTAGGAAAAGGCTAGGCTAGATTTATTTTATGTGAATTATAAAACCCATCAAAGCCAATAAATTCACCCTCTATGCGTTATAATAACATCGGTGTGAGTAAGTAATTGAAGGTGTTGCTTCATTTGCTCTTAGAAAAAACGTGTGATAGCAGATAGTAATATTTAGCAGCAAAACGTGGGCATCGTTGTAATGATTGACATAAATCAGCCAATAAAGTTCCCACTGCTGGGGCACAAGCCTCCTCTCTGTGAGAGGGAGTGGGCTGTAATCCACTACGCGGGCCCAGTGCGGGTTGGTAGATGTCAAATGTCTTCGAATTTGTTCCACTACTGCTCTATTGTGTGTTATGTGAGATTATTGGATCAATAAACAATTTATTTAGATCGACAATTTACGCCTTGCCAGATGTTGTTTTTTTTTCGTAACACCCTCCTATAAAATAACAACTGACTTTTATGAAAATGATAAACCAGCATCCAACTTCCCAGTGGCAAGCGAACCACAACAAATTACATGACCCTACTGACCCCAATTTCGTATATAATGCAAGTCACAACTTTTTGTCGACTCGCAATATCCGTTTGCGACGCCACAAGGTTCGTGCGACCTTGCGATCGCATTCTCGTGTCGCAAATGCGTTAATTTTGTCGCACACGAAACTAATGCGCGAGTGTCGTTTGTAGCTGAAATTGATATGTAATTTGGACAATTTTCAGTTGCCAAAGTGTTTTATGATTTTGTTGGGTTAATTTTTGGTTGTTTGGCTATTACGTGATGTTTCTATTCAGTTGATTTGCAGACAAAAAATTATGGAGTGTGATGAAATCTTTGAAATCATGTCTGAGATTATTTTCATTTATCATGTCCTGGGAAATCATCTGCCTAACTAGCCAAGTGTTGTTTTATAGCGAGAACTTTATTACTTTAGTTTACTATAGGTACACCATAGAGGAAAATAGGAGTGAAGTTGGTTTAACTTAAATGTGATTACTTTATTTTAAAAGTGTGGTTTAGTCTGTTTGACGGCTTCCAAATTGCATTCGTCATTTACATAAAGCTTTGCATGCCCACGGCTTTTTCGGACATAATAGAGATATTGAATGGAAAAAAAAAACTATTTAGTCCGTCAGTCAGATAATAAAAAATATTACTCACGTATTTTTTGCTTTACCATATTAATAAAAAATGGTTGCGATAAAACGCATTCAAGTTGAGGAGTGGATCACTACGTCACAAGTCGATATAAAATGTACCGGGGAGTGCCGTCATGCCACATTTTAACGTATTGCCGTAATGTTTTGAAAAAATTCGTGTCCAATATTTTTTAATAATCTACCTGAAGGACAAAAAAACATTTTAGTCAACATCCCTATTATGCGTTCATCTAAACATGGTCTGGAAGCAAAACGCGCTCAAGGCAGAGCACTGGCAAGATGGTCGATCAAGAAGGCCGTTGGAGGCAGCATTTACACCGAACTGTCCACACTGCAGAAGACCGCATAGCTTGGAGACGCGTCGTTTGTGGTCACCATCGTCAGCATTGATGGAACGACGAAGAAGAAGAGAGATAATCCTTTCGGACAATCTTTAGACTAGGTATAAGTAGGTACTTCAGCTTGAAAATACTCCTTCATTACAACTTTACCTCCATCGTAACATAATAAGTACGTAAATGGAACCACCGAGCACCAACATAATGCTGCACACAATATATGCACGTGATTGTAAAATGATTGATGCATCTGATTTCATTTGCCCACGTGAACCTAGAGGTCAGGGGACCGTGAGAGGCGGCTGGTGTAGAACCAACAATGTACGGCCTTCGGACCAACGCCAGTGTTAGTTGAGCTCCGAGAATTGTTTTGACGTAATTAAATGTTAATTACTTTGGATATGTGGCTGATTTGTGTGGGTAGAATGGTCTGAAGTAATTTTATAAGTAACAGTAAAATTTTTTAGTAGTAGAAAACGATTAAGCTGAAAATGTTGGAAACCCAACAAAAAAAAAAAAATTAGTACGTCCCTCTACATATAATATGATATAAGTAAAATTATCCATGCCCATAGAACGCTGGCATGTATAGTCAAGTCATATATTAGTAGCATACCTCTCGAAGCGTTAATACATTAATCTTGGGTGACCAACAACGTAGAGTTACTTGAGAGACAATGAATTTACAACGACCGTAGCTTCGTATCCTCCAATCTTCAAAACATCGACAACCTTCACTGCTCTTCACCATTCTGTGACAACAGACACCATCTTGAATTATTACTTTTATTGTTACATAATGCTAAAATGTACCACAACGAGCATAGTATAGTTTTACATAGATATTACCCGATTCTCTTCCAATAATATCTTACTCCAATTCCCTCACACACAGAATTCCGGTACAGCCAACGAAACTAGGGCATAACGTTAGAAGCAGCGCGGAGTTATTATCGACACAGTTCGGAGGGGCGTGAGTTCGACGATCATCTGTGCCCTTTTCCGAGCGTGGGCCGGACGAGGCGCATCGCTAATACGTGCGCAGGAGTTGCGAATGTGAGGAGGTTCCTTTATTAAATAAGAATCATATTATTGTCCGACAATGCTTCAGAATATGCATGTCTGCATGTCTTTTATTAAACAGATAAGGGACGAATACTGACTTGTTGAGCATCTCACTCATCATCCCAATAAGTTCAGGTTTCCGATTTTTATAAGGTTTTTCCTGGCCTACATTTCATTCATATCATTCAGTTATCAATCGGCCAATCAGTCAACTCAGCCTATTGCTGTCAACTGTTAGAGTTAGGCCTCTCCTAACTGGCGCCACGACACTCTGCTATCCGCCTTTCGCATCCTGTCTATCTCGGCCACCATTAAAGGTTGTTGGTCCATGTACCTATAGTATCCCACGCTACTTTTGCCAAAGTCTGTGATGCAAACGACCAAGATCAACTTGGAAAATATATTATATTGAGAAGTTGAAAATGTCTCAAGGCTACTGCATAATCCGAATCTGAAGTGCTTAAACGTTGTAACTTTTAGGTGAGGCATGAAAAAACTGAAAACAGGACTCTATTCCCACCCATAGCATATCCCTTTAACCTCCTAGCTCCATACCTCTAGATATACGTGAACTTGTAACAAATTCAAAGCAGTCCAGATAGCAACTATACGGGCTAAATTGTATGATAACCTCCGCCGACTTGTTGAGCGTTATATTTTACTTCATGTGTTAGGATCGGATTGTTGAGTCATTCGCCTATAAAATGGAATCCGAAGATATATATTTTAATTATAATTGCCGATAGGATTATTGCTATATTCACCACGCTTGGTAAACGGATGGGAGACCGCAGTTTTTTTAATGAAGGAAGATGCGATGTCTACCGTGGTCGCGTTTTTTACCTAAAACCAACCAGAAGAAAAGAGGTGGCATTGCTTGCCAGGAGCAATACTTCACCGAGGATACCTTTTTAGAGCATTAATACCCTTAATTTTGTTATGATATATAAGATGCCTTGCTTATTCTTTGAGCTGTGTTCTAACATTAAAAGTTCGTATGCAAATGTGATGCTAATTACCATGCCATTTTCAGAATCCAAAATATCTGCTATCTTCAGGATTTTCAAATAAACTCCAAAATGTCCTGAAACCCGATGTACAAAATCCCGTTTTACCTAAGATACCCCACACATCGCCCAATTGCGCAACTCCACTAAAGCTAAATATCATAACAGAATGGAGGCTCGTTAAATTCTCCATGCTCAGACTTAGCCCTGGTTTTATGCCACATAAATGGGTGAGGTAAGAGCTAGAACTAAATTGTTATTTATGAGCTACAGTAATGAGTTCAGAACGTAATGGGGTGCTTGGGGAAATGAATCCTTATCTTAGGTTGGTGGCTTTTGAATTCAGGGTTGAGTTTTGGGAGAAGCAATGTTTTTTCTGAGGCGCTAGGCTGATTTTTATCGGTCTACTCTTAGAACTTAAGGCGAGGGATAAATAAAAGGGTAAAGGAGATTTTTTGTGAGCACTTATGATTGTAACATTTTGTTCTCTGCCTTGTTATTCTGGGGGTGCCATGCCCGACTACTGGACCATATTGTCCTGAGATTTATTACCGAATTGGGAAGAGTATTATTGAATTTTTCCGTTAAGGGAATTTTCAGTAGCAGTATATTATCTGGATTTGTGTCCTGTAAGTGGAATACAGTCGTTTTTATTACATGGGATTTATTATGTCTAACACAAATGTCTAAATGTGGGTATTATACACGTTTTCACCCCTTTGGGGAATACAAGCCTAGTGTTATATTTCTAACATGGGCTTTTGGTATAACTAAATGGGAGCTTTTCACTAAATTTTTATCCATTCTCTTATAACTTAAACCAGTAGTCAAACGGACAAACAAAACGACATAGCGTGTAGTAAGAGACGGGTGTGCACTGAATGGAACATTGCCCATTCACCGGGAATCGAACCTCGATACCATCCATACAGGGAGCGAAGACACGCTTCGCGCTATGTGCGAGAATTGTTCACATTTTCTTAGTTTTATTTAAAGATTTATTTTATTTTAAAGTTAGGATTATTTTAAGGTGAATTTTCTGTGAGTGATAGTTGATTGAGTATTTTGCTTGCTTCAATAGGTAAGTTAATTTATGCTCAGCCGATACTTTCGTAAAAGCTCACTACTGAATATGTGCTTCCGTATGTACAGCTACTAACAGTGTATTGTCCATCCAATCCTCTTGAATTGTCTACTGGTAAAATCAACACAGCGGAGTTTTCATATAGAAAAGTTTACTGAATATTCGTTTGCCATTTTATTGTGTATTTTAGATTTGAAAGAGTTTCTGGTAGTATTTAGAGCGAAAGACACTTCATTTCAGGGCTTCTACTTACCATTCCATTTTTAAAAAAAAAACAAAGACTTTAAAAATAAAAGATTTCCACAGAAATTTTGATTAAAAAAAACAAAATGATTATAACACATTAGTCATGACGTTCCCCTCCTCACGATTATATGCTCTCAGTCGTAAAGACCAGACGGCAAAGTAAATAGCGACCAGACCTTAGTCGACGAAAAACAGGCTTATTTTACTTATAAATAGGTTTAATAGCATCACAAGACTAGCCGTAATGGCGTCGATACATTGCGGATCAACTGATAACACCCGGCCAGATAGCCGAGCGCTGAGATTAAATACTGCCAATAACTCTGATGTTGAAAAAAAGGGAGTAGACCGCAGATGTTTTTTGTATACATGCGATTTGATAAGAATAGTGTATACTATGTTTTATGTCCGATAAGAAATAAATAAATAGTCAGGTGAGCTAGGATACAAAAATATATCAGATTGTTTTGAATAAATGATGACCCCAGTTTTCTATTGATTCGTAGAGAGTAGAGTGGAGAGCACAGATACTTTAAAATTTTGATGTTTTGGAAAAAAATTACATCACATAATATCACGCCTGCATTCCCCGAAAGGTCAGACAGAGGTGCACCTATACTACCACCCACATTCTGCCAGTTATGTTTAAGTGCCATGTAATAGGGGGCGAGCCTATTGCCATCAACCTGGTACAAATCCACAGTCCAGGCTGCTACTCACAGCTCGCCGTCCGATAAGGACCAGGCCCGTGTCGACGGCGCGTTGTGTTCTACGCGCGCCTCAAAGAAGATGTCAGCACCAACCGACGGGGTCGAAAGACCAATGCCTGCTGGGGTTGCGGGTTTGTCCGAAAGGGATAACGCGGCCCCGGCACACAGGCAACGGAAGGAACACGGGTGGGTTTTAGTCAGTAAAAGTCTGACACACCCTCTCGCTCTGCCCAGAGCGGGAGAAATCATTTGATGATTTCCCACCCTGAAAAAAAAAAAAAAAAAAGGCTGCTACTCAGAAATTCTAAATGGAAAAACCCAATAACAATGCCTGAACCGGCAATCGAACCCAGGACCTCAGGCTCAGCAGTAGCGCTTGCGACAGAACGAGGCAAAATAGTAACATCTGATTTCTTCATAAAATTGTTTAAAGGAAAAGGCTTGATGCGACTGTGTCAGTTTTATTATTTTAAGAGGACTAACGCGATAATTAAGCGCCGGCCACACTGGTAATGAAGCTAACTTCGTTTAGCCTCGTTCGTATAGTGACCGCGTGTAAGCATACTTCGTTTCACACCACGAACTATGAACCGAAGTATAAAATGATGCGGTAGCTACATGAGTGAGGTTAAACGAACTTAGCTTCGTTCCTAATGTGGCCTGCGCTTTAGAGTTGTTATTTTGGTAGATATTGAAATAATTTCTCTTCGGTATTCCTAAACTCGTTTATATTTTACAAGCAATAAATAGCAAACATTGCTTAATACCGCTACTGGTTTAATACGACGATTGAATATCATAAACTTGTTTCCACTATACTGGTCATGACGCCTTTAACGCCTAGGCGCCTGTATGCATTGCACACTCCGAATAAAAGGACCACGTTTTCCTTAAACGGTGCTAACTCACATAATCATGTGTTGATTCTGTGAATAAATACCGTATATGGAGCACACACTTTCCATCACTCGCCCTCACTATTTTAAGGTAATTATGTTGGATACGTAGACCGTTTTAAATTAAAACGTGTGAGTTGAAGTTAAGTTAGGAAAGGGCAGTAGAATCAATTCAATTTTCTTGTAAATTTAAAGTTGAAAAGAGCTTTTTAATGATATGCTCATTAAAATACTCTTTTCAAATTGAAATAAATGATTCGACTTTGACAATTTTTTTTTTAATTCACTTCATATATACTTACCCACAAAACTAAGAACAAAATCAAAAATCTATAAAATTATCGATGGTATATCTTGTGATAATATACCATTTTCTAGCATATAAGCGTTTGGATAAAAATACTGTTGGCGTATAATATTTATGTATTTTGAACAAAAACTATTTTATCAAGTAGAGAGATTTTATGGTTTTGACTATATTCCTGGTACCTGTGAATTTCCTTTTACAACAACCGCTAAAATAACATTTTATTCTGCCCCTGACCGCCACAGAACCTGGTTTCTGAATTGAGAACTTAATGTTGTGAACTTGTCAAATTAATTCTACTTTAGCATTACTTACGGTGATTACTTCTATACAGCTCTCGAAATATATAATGGAAATATTTTCATCGAATACAATTCCGAGAGCTAAGTCTTAATTTTGTAATTATTTTATTATGATTGCCGTTTAGTGAATTTTGTTCAATATGTACAACGAAGAACAGAGCTGCAATTAGCAAAAAACGTAACAAAAGTAAACAAAACCTTCATTACCTAATACTAAAGTAAAGTTTGCCAAATTCTCAACTACAATTTCTCAATTCAAGAATCAGGTGTTAGTATGATGAAGTGGCGCTACAAGTTCCCCAGCAACAAAACACTGAATGACTTAAACTCCTCACCAAAACGGAGCGTGAGAGACAGCAAAACTTGAAATTTAAAAGCGAAACAAAGCTTGCCGTTTATTTAAAATAGCTGAGGAGCATAATAAATTATCGGGATCGGATGCAGACTTGGAGTATTAAAACATTCATGAGTTATAACGCTTTAGTAGTGGAATGTCGCACGATTGTTGGCGAGGAGCGTGTTATCGTTGCGCCGGCGCACGACAACCGCGGTAAGGGGGTTGGAAGATGGCGGCTTGGACGTGCGGTTCGAACGCTGGGTCTATGACAATAGTATGAACAAACGGCACATGGAGCTCCTGGCCCAAGGCCCTAAATCAAGGTTTGCATCAATGCCGCTAGACATCAACAGCATTGGGACTGAGAACACCGATTAAAGTAAGATGGAAACAAGAGAATAATGGATGTAGAAAATAATAGATTTGTGTCAGTGAAACTACTGGACCCTATCTGAGAAGATTTAAGCCGACTATATTCTCTTCTAGTTGATTCGAAAGATCGCGCACAGCACATACAGCACATCACGATAGCTGCAAAATAATACTGACACATCATCATCAGCCTACAGCAGTCCACTGCTGGACATAGGCCTCTCCAATTGCACGCCATTTATCTCGATTCTCGGCAACTCTCATCCAGCTGCTACCTGCCACCCTGCGAAGATCGTCGCTCCACCTAGCCTAAGGTCACCCTACTTTACGTTTGCCGATTCGCGGTCCGTACTCAAGAACAAGTCTATCCCAATGGTCATCGGTTCTACGGCTAATATGGCCGGCCCATTGCCACTATAGCTTGCTTAAGTATTCTGTGAGCTATGTCGACAACTTTGGTCCTCTGCCGGATCACCTCGTTCCGGATACTGACACATAACCTCGCTCAAAGTCATCACTAAGAAATACAATTTAGCTCAGTATGTCATGCTGCCATCGTGATCTTAAGTTAACCAGAAGGTCCCATCACATTGTTATAACTTGGAAGTATAATATTTCATTCAAAAACAGGAATAAGTAATACCCCTACATATATAAATTTTGCTCACAAACCTATGTTGATAAGTACCTAAGCTCGTCTAACACAATGTAATGTCAGTTCATCATGATAATCTTATCGCTCACGCGCACACGTTTTCCATAATCGCAGTAACAATGCGTTCAAAACGCTGCGCTTGCAACTATCCTAAAGGTAACGTTGACAGAGCGTCGTTCAAATATTGAATTCGAATTACGACGGGAGCGCAGGAGGCGTTTGAAAACCGCTCAACAAGGCAAGGTTCACAATGATTGATTAATCAAATTAACGTAAATGATTAATGGTCCTTTGGCAAAAAATATTGGTCCTCTGAGTCTTTGACCTTCCCATTATAAGCAATATTTTGCATTTTGAACTTGTACTAATCAAAGTATTTTTTTACGTTCATGAAAAACATTAGCTTTATCTGAAATGCAGTTTTGAATGGCTGTATTCTTTAGGCCATACAATTTAATGCTATTTCATTATGTCATTAATTAATATCACATATCAATCTCAATAGAGAGGTATATAAAAAAAATTATTTAGTATGCTACCAAATTAAAGAGTCACCTATAAATAATATTTTTTTCACCTTCTACAACGTCATACCTTTTACCAGAATCGTATAAATAGCAGAGCTTCTTCTTCCAACTTCTTGTTTAACTTACAACACACGCCTCACCCCATAAAATGTACCATAATATTTAAATTCCGCAGTTCTCTGCACTCACCTTAACATTGTCGTGATGGGACGCTCTTATAGTTCACGACGTCTTATTAAAGCTATATTGTTATTATATTGAATTTTTTTATAATATTAGTAGTATCGTCAACGGCTTCAGTACGGCTGTTCCGCTTGATTGGCTTCATTTCACGATTCCCATGTTGTTTGAATTATTTATGGTGGCCAATGGTGCTTGGTGTGAGTTGGTTTATGGTGTGCTGTTTCGTGGTAGCTACATTAATGCAAACAATGACAATGACGTTGAGCTATCACATATAGAGACATCATCATCTCCTTTTTTGGCGTAAAGTTGTTTAACTGTTTTTTTTTAACTACAACGGAAAGCTCTGCCTGCATCTCACTTGATGGTAAGTGATGATCAGGCTGATCCAGAGGAACTGGCTATCTTACCTCTAATTGCTGAAACAAAATAATGCTGTTCACATTGTTTTTATGGCGAAAAACTTAGATAAGATGGTGGTAGCTAGCCAGGTGGACTGGGAAAAAGCCCTACCACCAATCAAACCGAGCAGAAATTTTTGCCTAACCTAGCTCCTTATTACATGGGACTTAAACATAACTGGCGAAATGTGGGTGAAGGTAGACTTGTGCCAAACCCTTCGGGGATTACCGTCGTGATGTTATGTTATCCAGTATGCACTTAAAAAGGAGACACAAACGCCTTTGTTTGACGTTGTGTGGAGTCCCAGGGATATGGTGTCGATATGGACCATGAAGTGACAGTCATCGTTGAGACGTGGCTGCGACAAATACTGGCCTAGGAATACGCTCAAATTGATTTACTGACACATCGTCTAGCCGCTATAAATACCAATTAGTATTTTAATTACTCCAATACCAGCGTTAACTAATTGAAATCACTTATCGAAGGAAGCAAGTAATTCATAACATCCATACCACCATCCACGTACATTCAGCACACCTTTGATTCACATCAAACAGATATCCCGACCATTACCATACATTAAGTAGGAAAATTAAAAACTGGTAGCTCCATAACGAATCGAAATGTCAACTCGGTCGAGATGCTCTCGTTAAATAGATAAGCGTGTGTTAATAAAAACGATTTTATGCGAGTAGTGGCGCACAAATCGAGTAGATAGGAATATCTACTAACGCATTAGTATTGCACTTTAACTTATTATTTTTTGCAGTGGGTCCTTGGGGTTCATAGGTCGGTTGGATGGTGAACTTGTTGGGTTGCGTTGCGTATATGAACGCCGATAAGTATTGTTTTAGTAACAATTTTTCCATGTTTTTTTTTTGTGTTTCTGTCCTGCTCTTGGTCTTGGTCTCACCTGGGCCAAAATGGAACGACCGTGCCCAGAAGCTGCTTGTTTACTCTTGCTTTGAAGGCTGACGGCTCATACGTGGAAGGGACACAGACGCTGGCAAAGAGTTCCACACTTTGGCCGTGCGCATAATAAATGTCGAGAAGCGCTGAGTACGACCAGTCGGGATATCGACCAAGTGCGGGTATTTGGTCTTTGTAGACGACTTTAGTCAAAATTATGTCACGAGTTGAAAGACTGTTTAGATTCTGATAAGTGCTCATCATACTTTATATTACAAGTTATTCAGTAAGGATCAAATACTCATCAACGTATTCTCGACTATTACCTTTTTATAAAACCCATAAAAGATGAAATAAAATCCTGTTGGTGACCAAATGAGTACCTATTTAAAAACAGTTGCATAAGAATTTTATATCTTCTGCGTTTGATAGCTTTTACGACTGTATGTCACACATACAGGTGGTTGATTATCTCCTGAGTTAACACTGGTACCATTTTCTATATACTCCGGAAACCTTATCATAATCTCCTTGACCCTAAACCCAAAGCCTTAAGGAACATTTTTGAATAACTTTCAGTTTTGGAGTTGTAAGAAAAACCTTGTATTTATTATGGCACTCGTATTTTTCATACATAGTAATTACGCAATGGCGTTTGCTATCGCATATTGGTATTTAAATAGCTATCATTATAGTTAATTAGCGAGACAATTTTCGTACACGATAATATTAATTCCTTCGTTATTTTATTTTATTTTGAACCATATTTTTCTAGATACCACACCAGTCACCATTACAGTTTGAATTAAAATATATTTATTTAAACTAAATAGTTAATGTCTTTTTTACAAATAGTCGGTGATCGGTAATCACTACATATTATAAAACAAAGGTCCCCGCCGCGTATGTCTGTCTGTCTGAACGCGACAAACTCAAAAACCACCGAAAGGATTTTCGATAGCTTCTGAGTAGTTATACGGTTTTCACTAATGGACGGAGTGATTCATGAGGAAGGTTTAAGTGTATAATTCATTAAGGTTTTGTTTGGTTTTGATGCAAGTCTTACTTAAAAGGTAGTTAGTTTATGGATAATTTTAAACTTAACATAACTATTCTTTTTTATTCTGTTCCAAGTAGGATGAACATCAGTTATATTTAAATCTAACCCACATGCTCCACGCAACAGGCTGCTACGACAATACGACAGAAAAAAAATTTACGCATATATGCTCTGCCGTGCGAAGCCGGAGTGGGTTGCTAGTGTGAAACATAAAATAGATAAAACTAGTAAAGTAACAATCTTGAAAATAAATCTTGCCGCGGCTACCAAAGAAAACTTCTTTTAATCTCAGTGCTTTTTAGTTTAGGTTATAAAAGAAGAACTTCTATTACAAGGTAAATAAAGCCTCTGTTTATCCCTTCGGGGAAAACAGGCGTGATGTTAAATTAATTAATTAATAATTATTTCTTAAACAAAAAGTGACAACATTGTTACAGCCATTACGTTTATAAACAAAGTAGTGTCTTAAAAAAGGTCCCAATTTTTTTAAGATTTTGGACGATAAGACAAAGATAAAAATCATGAAATGTGTGTGATGGTGTGTTGTGTGTGTGTATGTGTTATGTTGTAAATAAAACCTTAATGACAAGGGGTATTCTGTCGTCCTGCCAAAGTTTCACAGTTTACTTCAGGATTACCTACTAATGATTAAGACAATAGTCTCAATACCTTACTCTTTTAACCTGTACACTGCCTTATAAAATCAAATAAACAAACATTAATATTACACCTTGGATAGCCCCTTGTTCTATTTGACAAAATAATGATACCTTAGTTCCACGATTCGGAAAAAAAGACCAAAAATAAAAACGTTCCCAGCTCATCGCCACTCCATATCTGTAATAAGCAAATAATTGCAGTAGTCAACTGAATAGTTTCGATGACACTTATTAAAAACCCATCATGTATTAGTTGATGGTGTGAAAACCGAAAAGTGCCGGAAAGAGGTCACTAACGGGTTACACTTCCTACAACAGCACCTGGTCGATTAGGGATCCGTGGATAGATACCTAAAATCACCATTACTTTAGAATCTCATCCTTAGTCTTCCTGAGCCTTGCATCGGTTTCCATTTAATTATAGTCATAAATTTGTATTCAATAAGATTAAGAGCGTTCATCCAAAAAGTTGGTAACGTCGCAAATAGCTGTCAAATATTTACCTGTTTTGATTAATTTGGCAATATTACTGTATGGAAATATGAAATGTGGTTAACTAACTAAAATATTGATTATGAAATGCAATAATTAATATCGTAACACCAAATATTTAGTTTTAGATGTAAAAAAGTATTTGTAAACTTTCCAAATGCCTTTTATACACCTAAAACGGTTACAAAATAAAATTCAGTGTTTTAATTGCAATTCATTATTAATATTCCAGTTAGCTAGTTGGCCAAATTTCATACCTTAATACAGTAATATTGCCAAATTAATAAAAACATCGAAATATTTAACATCAATTTGCGACGTTGCCCACTTTCAGAATAAACGCTCTCAAACCTGGACCTCGGTTTGATTTAACCTAGACAGATAATTATTATAAGTCTAGAATCGCCCATCCGCCTTAAGCAAGCGTAGTGATCTAATGCTCGAGCCTTCTGTGTATGAGAAGAGCCCTATGCCCTGCAGTGTGACAATAACAGGCTGGTATTATTGTTAACTGTTTTGTTATAAGACTTTGATATATGTACCCCCACTAAGGTATTTGGTTGTCCAATTTCTACTGTTGTTGTTATACAATGTCGCCCATGGGCATGTGACCGCCCGTATTTTTCTGAATATTCATGACAAATTATCGATAATAAACTTAAAAAGGGGGGTCTATCTTTAATTGTATTTTTTTTAATTTTTTCTTATTTTTATTTTTTTCAGTATCCCGCTTTAATTTTATGTATAATTAACATAATTTCACTTATGTTTTTTTAAAATAAATACTGTTTTTTTGGAAAAAAAAATCTTCACCTCCGTTTTTTTTTCATAGTCGACAAATTTTAATAATTTTTTTTAGTTAATCCGATAAAATAACTCGTAAGCTATTAGAAATAATAAACAGAATACAAATCGAGCCAATAAAATAGAAGATATGGCAAACGCTACTAAAAACATAAAAAATTGAATAACATGAAAAATATTAAAGATAGACCCCCCCTTTTAAAGTTAATTTTCGATAATTTTTCGTGAATATTCAGAAAAATACGGGCGGTCACATGCCCATGGGCGACATTGTATAGCAACAGCAAGAAATATTTAAATCAGTTACAGATATATTGAAAAAAAAGAGTATTTAAAGGCAGGCAAGAATAAGTTTTATTAAAGGTAAAACGCTCACCCTTGACTAAATCATATAAAAAGTTGTCAAAGTCGTTAGTACCGTCACGGGAAAGATCACACGAAAACTACCACGATTCGGTTACAGTAAACAATTGAAACGTTATAATATTCTAGTTTGTAAAACACAAAACAACATATTAGCCCGTAGACGTACAAGGTGATGTCACATTTGATGACAGTTAAATATTTTTTATACATAGTTGAAATTACTTCTGTTAAAAAAGTTTGTCCAGGAAAGTACTTCCACAATCGGTTTGAAGGATCCAAGAAGAGGAGAAGGAGGGGGAAGGGTCCAGAAATCAATCCAGTACTATCCAATCCATAATCCAATCCATTTTTTGAGACCGAAAGTAGTTTTACTAGAAATATCAATATAAAAAATCTTATTTTTTATGTGTAATCTTCAAAGACGTGATGACTATCGATAATAGGTATCGTAACTCGATAAAACAAAAAAACGGATTTTATCAACTCATACTTCAAGTAAATAAACTACCTGCGGTCATTGACCCCAAAAAAGTATCATCATCAATTTTTTTTTTGTTTATCTTGTTTTCTTATATCGATCCATCACGGCTACGGAGTTTCGCTAACTTATTTAATTTGATCCATTATTTGTATAGATATACGGAAAGTTATAAATTAGGAGAGCCTTCTAGTGGCGTTATTAAAATGTACTATCGAAGAACTTCATATCTAAGCATTTTGAAAACAAAATCCCGTGAGCGCGATGACCACATACCGCCCCGGTTCTATGGCGGCCGAGCGCTGCAAGCAGAAATAGTCCTTACGGTGTATAGATATGAACTTCTTCGATGGTACGACCCGTCCACCCTGGACAGTCAGCTCCACTACCATCTTGCTGACTAACTATTCCGGCTAACATTATTATTAGTATGAACTATCATATAGTTTACGCCAAAATGACAGAAAAAAAAAAATACCAACGCGTACTTCTCTCAGTGCCTGAATAATTTGATACAAAACCCATCCAGACAAGTCCCCGTGAATGAAAAGTTAATCTTCTAGCGAATCACCGGATATGGCGCAGAGTTCCCATGACAATAGTATCAGAAGAGCATTGGGAGCTGCGAGTCGTGCCAGATGTGCTGACGTGGCGTATCACAGCCCACGCAATGTGGGAAGTTGGATTTGTGAGGACCTGAGCAGAAAATAATGAGACATTTTCTGACCAGCTTTACTGCAGGCTGCTCAGAAAATGTCTCATTATTTATACATTTATACTCTGCTAAACGTAATTGGCGTATCCCTATTATTAAGCGCTTGAAAATAATTTTAGAAAAACACCTCTATTTTTCTACGCCTTAATTTCGTCACTGACTATGACATTAGATTAACAGCTAGTGTAGAGATTTGTAGTATTATTGCTTCTAATTGCAACGAAAATTGGACTAGGTAGTTCTCATCTATAATCAACCTGTGAAGATATCATAGTTACCAGAAAGTTTTTTCAACATCATCATTTTCATTTCAGCCGAAGGACGTCCACCTCGTACATAGGCCTCCCCAAAGCACCGCCTCTTCAACCGGTTCTGTGCTTCTCACATCCAGCGGATTCCTGCGGCCTTCACAAGGTCATCGGTCTACCATGTTGAAGGCCTTCCAACGCTACGTCTTCCGGTACGCGGTCACCACTCCAAAATATTTCGGCCCCATCAGTCATCTGTTTTTTTATATATCCTATATTACAAAAGAAGCCTGCCTAAACGAAAACGATAAACTGTCGTTCTGCGATTTACATATTGCAGTGATGACAAGAAGCATAAGCAATGAATTGACACAGACTTTTTTTTCAACTTAATTACCTAAACTACTTTTGTTCAGTTGTAAGTACCTTGAGTATGCTTTAAGGCCACCAAATTAAATATATCCAAGGAATATCCACACTAAGCCAACGTCTCGCGTATTCCGTGAGTTCAGATAGAGATCTATCTGAGCCCGTTTGCTCAAGCTCGTCTCGCGAACATTTTATTACAATTCACATTAGCTATTATGTGAGAGACTACTTAACTATGTATGTACGCTAGAGTATTTATAAATATGTCGGTGCACAATCATGAATGGACCATTTGCTGCACAAGGTTAATATACTCGTGGTTTAAGAATAAACTTATACATTGAAATTTAATTGTATAGCTAAATGTTTTAGCGGCCTAGTGTTGGTAGAGTTATTTTATATTAGAACTGTTATTGTGGAAAGAACCCCGATTAGCAAAGGTTATGTTACAAAATACATAATATTATAACGAGAATAGATTTTTACCCGTAGTTTTGCAATCCTCAGATTTCTCTGAATCATATTCAAAGTCAAATAATTTATTTCAAGTAGATCATCAAAAAGCAGTTTTGAACGTAACATATTCAAGAAAATAGAATTGATTCTAGGCACATAACCAAACCCAAAATGGCCAAAATATAGTTTTTTATGGAGAAGAATGGGCAAGAAACTCCCTAGTTACTTATTCTTTCAAAATGTTTTACAATATTTTGTACACATTAATTACTTTCCCTCCCTAATAATCTCCCCTCACTAGACAAAGTAATGACAATATAAAAGCTTTATTTTGAAGAACTTGGAGCCACACGTAAAGAGAATAATTTTACTTGTACGGTGATACCATGCTGAGTTGATTAGTATGCTACTTAAAGTATTGTACAGGAATCATCCAATATTACCAGAATCAAAACAAAACCAACATAATTTACAAATCTCACTATTATTCTATATAGCATCACTAAAATATACCATCTGTGACCACAATCAAATACCAAAAAAACAAAGGTTTACTTTATTACAATCTCTCAACACATTGACACATCTATTATTCTTGACATTCAACTTATTTTTCTAAATCAAAGATAGGCCTACACCAACTATAATATGACCTGTGCCTTCACCAAAATGTACCGAAGGACCACATTTTGGTAAAGTATTGGAGGTCAAGGGATTTTGGTCTTTGTACATTTTTGATATCCCAAATCAGTTTCAAATTGCTTGCTATTAAGTGTGATAAGAGATAGAGTTTAATGGATCGTGGTCTATGAGTTCGTGTGAACTTTGTGGTTTATGTTTATTTTTTGTGACTAATAAGTATGAGAAACATCACGAGCGTGTCTTCTACACATGAAATTTTAATACTTTAGAATCAGAGTTTTTAAATGCCAGTAGGGACCTAACTTGGTAATTTTTTAGGTGTACCTTCATCATTAGCATTCCGTCAACAGCTAAATACATTCGACTACATCTGTAGCGGAAAAAGGAAGATACCAAAATCACCTATCTTGCTGGGCTGCTGTGATCGCAGTTTACAATCGTTACTAGACATGAAGATAGCATCCAATATCAATCATCTTGAACCCGTTCCTGAATCATTTTACCTGTGTACGTAAACAAAAACTCCAGATGAAGAAAGAATTACTTACACTACTACGTCTTAAACTCAACTTTATTTTATACGATTAATTTCCACAGAAAAACCGTGAAAACGGTTTTGTGGGGCATTGGAGGAGACTACTGTAAATTGTGACAAATAAAGAAACATAACTAACACTTATGCTTCTCTATTAACAAAAGTTTCAGTTACAAATCTGCCGAAGTAACAAAATTCGTCACAGAATTACCGACGACCTACCTCTTCTTAGACGCTTCTATATAGAAATATAAAGACACGGAGCTATTCTAGAATCATGATATACTTGCTCATCAAAACAATTCTAGATATAGGCAACATCCTTAAGAATGACGTAACCTCGTGATATTTATCACACAAATGTCTCCCACAGTGGATGCGCATTGGTGGAATACCTCGTAATACTGCGCACGATCTGATTGCGGCCAAGTTTAACGTAATCAAACTGTTGCTGAAAGACATATTCTGATTGATTTGAGGAATTTGCATTGATTTGTTTGGCTAAACGTAGACATTGTTTTGTAATAGAAGTAGTATCTTAGAAATTTTTAGAAATGTATTAAGGAAAGGGTTGCAGTTGGGGAACCGTCTAACAAGAATAAATGTCAGTTTTTCAATATTTTATAATGATTTTTTAAGATTGTTGGAGAAAATGTTCCTACTCACGAAAAAGGAGGAATAAGAAAAGAGATTGAAAGCCGATCATTTAGTGATACCATCCGAAACCATTATTGGGTTTCAATCTGTAACACTGAGTGTTAACTAATGTTTGTTACTGTAACAACAATGTATTAACTAATGTCAAACTGCGAAGAATATTATTTAAGAAGTTTCTAGTCCTTGCAGCCGCAATTTTCTTTCTCCTCCTTTCAAAGTGATTCACCACCTCTTCCAAACATTTAAAAAGGGTATACCAGAATCTTCTACGTGATTCAAATAATTAGTTAGTGTCAGAATAACACCTAGTCTAGATAAGGCATGGCGCACAGTTCGCGTCAGGCCCACGCCCACGCCACAAGATTCATTGTTACCTTAATATTCGGTTACACTTTGGGAATTATTAAGTGTGTCATCGCGTTTGTGTTCCAAAGGGCGATAAGCTAGGGTTAGATTAGACTGCAAACGAAGAAGCTAATTTTGCAGTTATTTGAATGATTAAAATATTATATATTTTTACATATTTGATGAAAATGGAAACAATCACAATATACAGAATTCCTTGCCCGTTCGTCTTCATAGCTTCGTACCTACTACGTTTTGGGATGCGCAATTAGCTTCATATTTCTGACTGACCGACTCCTTGACAAAAGACTCCTGGACTCAAAAGTGCCTGTGAATGATTTAATTGAAATAATGCTTTGAGTTTGACACATGTAGAAACGAATAAATTAATATTATGGAGCAATAACACGGGAACAGATAAAGTAAATGTTGGTATAAACCCCCTGAAACAAATGACCTGCGTAAGCAAATAAGACCCTTTTTACCATAATTCTAGATACACTATGGAGGTATTATGAACAACAAGAGTCATGAAAAACCAAAGCGATTACTTTAGCTGAAAACTTCTTAATATTGTCTGTTTTCAGTAAACACCATCCAGTGGAATAAACTTAACCATTTTACATCTGCATCATCGCCAGCTAATAAAACCTAATCTCACGAATCAGAAGCTATTAATGTTCCTAATTACAATTATAAACACAACCAAATCGTAGTAACAGATATATTCCCACACCTCAATTTGCAGAAACAAATAGTAGCTAATAATATAATATCGTTTCATGTCTGTACGTGGGTGTCAACCGAATGTTATGTGGTTCAGGGTTAGTATTGTTACTATTTGTGACTCATTTGTCTGCCGTTGTTGATTTTCGATAGCAGATTTTTGAAAAGTATCGATTCGTTTAGTTCTAACTTGACTTCAGCAAAGTCAAAGCATCTGATCTGTTTTGAAAAGAAAAATTTAAACCGCTGCCATCATAAATGAGACGATAAGCCAAATTGTGTATAGGTATAGCCGGACTTAAATATATAAACAGTAAGAAATGTCGTTTTACTGCAACTAATTAATAGTTGCAGTAAAACGATATTTCTTACGGTCATTTCGTGAATAACTTAGTTTTTTTTTAACAATATGATAGTTAAGAATTGTTATTTTACTGCAGCTAATTAAAAGTCCGACTGTAGTGTCAGGATTATGAGTAAAGGACAACCTTTTGACCGCTACTGTCACAAAAACCGGACAAGCCACATTGTGACAAGCATGCAGGGTTTTCCAGCAGTAACTTCTGAAGTAAATGACTAGAGTATTGTTTTGAGGCAGATTCTAACTTTTCTGAGAAGAAAAGCTCATGCTGAGGTAATTTTTTTTTTCATTAGCAGTCAGTTATGTAGATAGCTGAAAGCCCCAGGATGCAACGGACGCAGGAACTTGTATCGTTAGTCATAAACACAAACCATAATTATCCACCTCTAATCTACCCATAAATCCAGATTTTTACACCCAGTAAGCACCACATGAAACAGTCGTAGAATTAATTCGTGATCTATGCGTTATTATGAGTCATGCGCGCGCGCACTCGATCTCACGGTATTCACGTCGACATGACATAATAATAGTAATGTTGCTTATCAAATATGATTGATTTTGTGTTTGTTAGTCCTTCTCTAAGGTTGGCGTGATCATTTAATTGTAACGTCACGATCATTTGAACTGGGATGATTTGAACTTGAAATAATGGGAGCATGTTCATTTGATAGCAATTCATGTAATTATATTTATAATTTTAGTTAATTTTTTTTTTAATTTTATGAGTATAGTTAGATACGTAGAATAAAGATTATTATAATGTTAAATTCTATACTAATTACATTAACTATATAATTATAAAGAGTTAAAATTTGTTTTTTTATAAGTTTGTATGTAGGGGTAATCTCCGAAACTACCACTGGGATTTGAAAAATTCTTTTTGCATTGGATATGGATAGCCCAAATCTTGAGGAAGGTTATAGGCTCGCGGACGAAGTCGCGGGCTGAAGTTAGTGTTAGATAATCTTGAAAAGTATACCTAAACAAAGTATGCTATCTATCTAGCATTAAATTTTCTCAATTTAATAGTTTACATTTTAATTTATAATTGGATTTGGCTTCCAAATTACTTATAGGTGTTATGTATCAATAGTCGCAGTCGCGTGTCAGCTGATCTAACTATATTTCTATTAGATAAATTGTAAGGTATTGGGCTTTTGACTGACAGGAACCATGACCAATGACCATGACCACGGATAAAAACGAAGACCAATGGTTACAATTCAACGTAACACGGAGTGTTCTCAATTTGTTAAGAATGGTCACCCTATTGACTGATTGACGCAAGTGGATCTATTCGTTAATTCATCTAAACACTTGACTTAAAGAAACTTACACAACACGATTAATTACCCACATACACCTACAAAACAATAAAAAAGAAATCAACGCAAGGCCGTCCTCGCAAAAACAATGCACAAATCAAAAGTTTTCCACCCACCATCTCTCATTAATACTAAATAGTACAGCCTTGTACTTCCCATATCCGTACCTTTTGTACGGCAGATTGGAAAGTAATTACTGCCTGCAAGACCCACACTTGAAGAGTTTCACACCCACGTGAAATCAAAAGCTTAACTTGAAGATGTGTAAGTACCTTTTGAGTGCTCTTTATAATGTGGGGCTGGAAGGTAGGTGCAATTGTCGATAGTCGATTCTCGAAATGGAGGGTGAAAGGACCAAATTTTAAAGCTCTTCTACTTGTTTGAGTATCGAAACTACTTTCATTTGAGTTCGTACTTTATATTTTAAGCCTCTTAAAAGTAATGTCTGAAAGATTTTTCCTCACCTTTGTCATACTCCCAAATATGTGAAAGGTGGAGAAAAATCAGGCAGGAAAATAAATTACGATTTTTCGGCTTGAATATTTCGATATTCAAACGCTTTCTATAAAGTATAATCTAAACCTGAAAAGGAAATAAAGTGCAAACCTAATTTAAATTACTCATTAACCTTCGATCAGAAACAAACTGCTCAAAAAAACATCCTTTTCATGGGAACTCTACTACGTTCAAAATAACTTTTCGCAAGCGATTGTCGACAAGGAACCCGCTAACAACACAAAAACCATGCTCTTGCGCACTGACAAGCGCGTCCGACGAGCATTTTGTTATTGGATTAAACTATTACTACATTAGATTTACACCTTCATCCGTCTTTACCATACTTAACCCGACTACATAAAGACTAAATTGAATTTTCAGAAGTGTTTTTCAGAGGTTGTTTCAAAGTGTACTAGGTACAATAGAAATAATTAATCTCGAGTTAAGCGAACGAAGGTCGTCTCTTTAGTAATCGTTTAATTGGTACAGATGCTGAATTGGAGTTTTGATAGCGGAAGAGTGGGTGGTGTTAAGCGTTAAGCAAGCTGGAATTCCAAGACAAAAAGAGGACTGGATGTAAAGTTCTTGCATAATTTAAAATGACACATAAGAAGTGTAAACACCTTGGACTACAGAGTGGTTCTGCAGAATGTAACTGAAAAGATTAGGCACTAGTGAGGCTGAGGGTTACTCTAAGATTAAAAGAACCACGAAGGTTAAAATTTATTCACTTGACAAAGAAGCAACCTTTTGGAGTTTTGTGGAGGAACTTTTTACCTCTCAAAGGAGAAAACTATAGAACTTTTTTGCCTGAAAAGCCATTTTTAGATTAAAAACTGTTTCATCATAACATCATTCGCAAAGATTGGCAATTATTATTATTATTAAGCCTTTATGTTCAGACCACAGAGAACTTAATCTAATGTTAGTATTCTAACCTAAATCTTAAGTTTGGAGTCGAACCTCACACTATGCTCGTAATAAGTAGTTCATACCATTAGACGTATGGGATTGGGATTGTCCGATGCTGCGTCACTGGATCGGACTATCCAGTGACGCAGCATCGGACGATCCCACCTACCGCACAACGTGCTCAGGATGCTGTGGGAGCTGGCCCGCAATGCAGGGCCTCGTCAATTCTGTTGGTAGAAGTGTCTAGAGAAGACGGTAACCATAGAATTCTTTAAGTGATCGGTGTCCTAGCTAACCTTACATTAACAAAAAAAAAATGTCATTATATTTAGGCAGAAATTCTATAAGTAACAATAACATATGACAGAGTCAAATGAGAATATCCTTTCATGAAGTACCTGTACAAAAGCCCATAAAATATCGCAAGCACAGTTATTAAAACAACGCAACATCACATAAGGGTTTAGTAGGTCGGCTGCGGGTCGCGAGGTCACAGATTCGAATCTCGTGATGGGCGTAATGTGATGTTTATTATACTGAGCTACAGGTTAGGCTGGGAGTAGGCTAGACGTCTGACCGATGAAGCTGGAGTCGTGTGTTCCGGTGTTTATGTTTAAGGAAAGGAATTGACAGGTTTAACAGAAATCTATACTAATATAAAAGCTGAGGAGTTTGTTTGAATCTCTAGAACTACCAGGTCGGATTTAAACAATTCTTTTTGCATTTGATAACCCAATTCTTGAGAAAGGCTATAGGCTATTAAACATCACGCTAGGACTCTTAGGAGCCGGAGAGGAGAAAAAAGTTAGACAGAACGCTAAGCGAAAACAAAGAATAGCACGACCAGGCGATGCGACGTGACGGGGTGGATCAGGGGAACAAGAAACACGAGTCGCGGGCAGAAGCTAGTAATAACATAATAAAAAGGAAAAGTTTGTTTGTTTCTATGTAGGAGTTAATCCCCGAAACTACTCAACCGATTTCAAAAATTCTCTCTTCACTGATAAAAAGCCAAGCTAAGTGCTGAGTGCCATAGTTTATGTTTTATGATAGAACACGAGAACAAAGTGGCGAGCAGAAGGTGCTATTGAGATATTTATTTATTTTATTATTTATGTACTATACACACAGTAAAATACATACAGGGTAGCAGGGATATCGACGCAAAAACTGTTACCATGGATTCAGTACGTGATTCTGAACCCCCTTGCGTTGAAATTTTTCGTCGATAATTAAAAAAATATCTGTTGTTCCATTCATTTTGACCGCGTAGGTATTGCACTTTTCTATGAAACGGCAGATTTTTTTTTAATAACCGACGAAAATTTTCAACGCAGCGGATTTCAGAATCATGTACTGAATCCATTGTAAAAGTTTTTGCGTCGATGCCATCCTGTATAGATACAACATAGTTTAGTTTATAGTTTTGAGTACTAAGGTACGACGGTAACATAAAGTGTGTTTTATTTTATTTTCTTCGGTATTTTGAAATTATTGTTGGACCTAGTAACAGATTAAATAGCAGTGATAGCCTAGTGGTGTAACCGTCGGACTGCCAAGACATGGGTCTTGAATTCGAACCCAAGGCCTCTAACTTCTTTTTCTCTGCACGCCCTCGCGGCCCTAGTCGCCGCAGGAGACGCCCCGGGCGTCGGGAGTCGAGAGCCGACTTCCGGCCACCGTAGGCGAGGGCTTGCGGACGGTGAGCAATGGGCAGCTCGCCGTCCGATAAGGACCAGGCCGGTGTCGACGGCGCGTTGTATTCCACGCGCGCCTCAAAGAGATGTCAGCACCAACCGACGGGGTCGAAAGACCAATGCCTGCTGGGGTTGCGGGTTTGTCCGAAAGGGATATCGCGGCCCCGGCATCACGGGCTACGGAAGGAACACGGGTGGGTTTTAGTCAGTAAAAGTCTGACACGCCCTCTCGCTCCGCCCAGAGCGGGAGAAGTCATTTGATGATTTCCCATCCTCAAAAAAAAAGGCCTCTAACTTCTCGAATTCATGTGCGTATTGAATAATGATCACTTGCTTCAAAAACGGTGAAGGAAAACATCGTAAGGAAACCAGCATGACTGAGAAGTATCGAAATGACACCAGGTTAGCCACTAACCACACAAAAAAAAGGAAAAAACCCTACTGTAGGGTGTAAAACTGATTGATGATTCATTCCACCTTAGTGCTGCATGTCGTAAGGGATCACGTCAAAGGGATGGGTAACAGCGTCCTCTTGTCTGCTAATAACAACTAATTGCAATTTATTACATGTACTCACTTAATAATTTCCCATTTTTGATCTTTTGTTCTTGATGGTCTACCGTTTCAATGATAAAATCGCGTAAATTCTGAAGTGGAGGATTCGGGCTGCCATGCTATGATAGTACCAAATTTAATTTTATATGCTAGGTTCGCACCTGGTTTTATACTTAGAAAACTGAGATAATAATAGTGTGAAGAAGTAACATATAAAAGTAATTTCCGCAATTCCAGAAACAAGGAACTGAACCCTCACATTGACACCACAGCTCGTAATAAATAACAAAAATAATCAAGAGAAAATTTAAGTCCAGCATTTAAAATAACGTAACCTTTTAATATACATGTAAATATCGTGGCATCTAAATAATGCCATAGCTCATCGCGATAGGTTCGCGCGTTAATTGCTGCGGCTGCGCAGACGGGACCTGTTATTACTAGGGTCGCTATAAAGGTGGGGTCTACACGAGACATTGCGCGTCTAGAATATTTTGTTGCGATTTCAATAGGTACTCAATTACTTATTCATCAAATGTAACAATTCAAATCACTATCCAGCTTTAAGAAGCACAGGGGCTAGAAAAATAACGATTAGGTACTTATGTTACTATAATAGATAGCAAAAAAATTGCACTGCACTGGGCTGAAACATCGCTATCTAAAAATAATAAATAGTTTACAATGAAAGGCATTTCATTTCGAACTGATATTCTTTACTTCTATTAAAACTTTTTGATAACTAACATTTGGTAAATGCAACTGGTGTTACTGCTTTTCTTTGCATCTTGAGTTTGCAACTAACTTTACCCTGACCATCAAGCTGAAATGAAAGAAACTACATAACCGACATTGTCCCCATTTATCCTTTCAACACTTCTAACATGAATTTTAACCGCACAACCGCGCGTCTTTTCACCGCGCCTCATCTACCGGTACCTTTACTCTGACCGCTCTAATAGCCAAGCCCGACCATTGTGCAGTATAGTTCGCGATATTTTGTAATATATACGGACTGACCATCTCCAGTAATAACATAGCTAGATTTATACCACCATAACATCTAGCTGGTCCGTGCGTTCTCTCAAATACTTTTGTTCTAAGGTACTAGTAACTGTATTTTGTAATGTATTTTAAGTATGTATTGTTTTAGAGGTTGAGTGTTTTGTTAGGTACGCTGGAATGGAATGTGTTTTTCTTCTGGGGAAAAGTTTGCTATCGTCTTCATTTGTCATGTCATTTTGTGAACCTGTGAATGTCCAGTGCAGAACATGGGTTGACCGCTACAGTGAACCGTGTTATGGTCCGCGCGCGACTGTTAGTCACGGCCTGAGGTAAATGAGTGGTGAGACGGGGGACATAGACAGGCCTTAGCTAACTCAGTCTGCCAATTTTGTCAATGGCCCTACCCCGTCTCAGCCCGACTAGCACTCACGCGGTGAAATTGTAAACAGTTGAAAACTAATTGATCGCAGTATTGTAAGTAAATAGAGGACAATATTCGGTTTGTCTTTTGAGGGTTTTGTTCCAAGAGCTTGCACTTAAGTTACCATGACTAATATTGGAAGAGTTAATACAATTTATATTAAAATATTTTTATATATGGTGTTTTTTTTCGGCGCGCCGTTTCGTGACTCTGATTCTACAGTAAATACCTACTCATTATCTATGACCTGTCTATCCCGTGTTGTGGTTGGGAACACCGTGAAATATACATTGAGTGTCGCTTTTATTCCTTATGGGGATCTAAGTATAGCATTGTGTCGCGAATCTAGACATCCGCAACACAAATCTATCTGGCCATAAAACCTTAAAGATCAAAATCTCCCATTCTCTAGAAGAGTGTACTTGGGCCTACACCTCTGCCGTACCCCAAACACGAACATTTTTACTGAAAACGTGACTACAGTATTTGTTATATGTAAATTAGCGATTTGTCCAATGGCCGCACGCGAAACTTCTCAGGCTACCTTTGATGTTCAAGTTTTTTAAGCCCACGATGCTTTAGACAGACAAAATTAAACCTTATGATAACTTCATAAAGTCAATTTTAAGTTCTTGTTTGAAAGTATGAAGATACTCAAAGAAGACCAAGAATGATATAGAATAGGCTCGAACTGTGACAAATATCATTCATATGTGTCAAAAACTGTTTAAAAAAATTTCAAACTATGATTCATATGATTGCTGTCAGATCTAATGTTAATGTTATTTTTATGTAAATTTTTACAATATTAATTAATCAAGACACGCACGCGTAACGCAGTCATAAATTAAAATAAAGTTTTTGCGTTTTTTTTGCGATCGTGGCTACTGATTGACAAATTTAGAATAAAACAGTTCACAGATTGCCCTAATGATGTACGTATAGAATCATAGATATTTAGAAATGACATCAGGCAGGTAAACGCTTGACAAAAATCAATAAAAAAAATGTGACCATTTTTATAGCATCGTATAGATATGATATTTTTTTACCAATCAACTTTTATAATTTATTGGAAATTATATTGTATCAGATTATTTTAGTATAGTTATTTAATATGATTTTTTGCAAATTCGTTAGAATTATTATTTAATAAGGTAATTTCGCTGCCGAAGTCGATTTAGATGTGCCATTTTTATTGTTAATTATTTATATTTTATGCTGTATAAGTCGTTTATTCTTCCTATTTTAGGTTTCTGTATAAGCTACTAAATCGTTAAAAACCAAGATATGGTAGCGTTCACGTATATCTATAAAAGGTATTCCGTATTCTTCTTTTGTGACATCTTTTTACAATGATCGGCGATAGTTTTTCTTCATATCTTGCAGACGTCATCATCATCATCTTCCCCATGTTACTTCTGGTCGGCGCAAGACGTTTTCTTTTTCCATGCTCCCTGGTCAACCGTCACGCTGTCATTCACTTCCTTCTCTTTCATATCATTCCTCACACAATCTATCCATTTTTTTCTTAGGTCTTCCACTCCCACTCCATCCACCAACATTTATATTCATCACTCTTTTACTCACATGCGTTTCATCTCTCCTCATAACATGCCCATACCACGCCAAACGATTTCCTTTCAACTTTTCTGTCACTGACCCAACTATTAAACTTCCCCTTATATACTCATTTCTTACTTTATCCAGTTTCGTCACTCCACACATCCATCTCAATATTCTCATCTCCGCTACATGCAATCTATTTTCCTCAGTCTTCTTCACGGCCCAACATTCCGATCCATACAGTACGACAGGCCTTATCGTGGACTTGTAGATTTTCCCCTTTAACTTGAGGGGCATCCGTGAGTCACAAGTTGTTCCCGTGACCTGTCGCTATTTTATCCATCCTGAGTTGATCCGGCACGTTACGTCTCGGTCTACTGCGCCATCCCCTTTGACAAGCGACCCGGGGTACCGAAAGTCGGAGCAGATCGGTAAGGGGGTTCCGGCTTTCTGACGTCATCAATTCCTGAAAAACTTGAATTTGTAGTTTTTAATAGACCAATTACGGACATTTGTGAAAACTGAAGCAAAACGAGTCTATATTATAAGGAACGTATAGCATGGCGCGAACGTATAGCAAGTTTTGGTCTTCCTCTTCAAAAAGGCGTTAGTCTATATAGATGCACTTATGCACCTGTGCACCTACGTGAAAACCGTATTTCTTTCTTTTTTTTTCTTAATGCTGTCCCTTCTATCATAATTATTAGAGCTCAATAATAACGTTTACTTAGGCCACAATCTTAAGAGCATTTATTCTGAAGGTAGGCAACGTCGCAAGTAACTGTCAAATATTTACCTGTTTTGATTCTTAAAGCAATACTACTGTGTGGAAATAAAAAATGTGGCTAACTAGCGAACTAGAATATTGATTATGAAATGCAATCATTAATATCGTTACACAGAATGTCTAGTTTTTGATGTAAAAAAAATATTTGGAAACTTTCCAAATGCGTTTTTTACACCTAAAATGGGTACAACATCAAATTCAATGTTATAATTGCAAATCATTATTAATATTCTAGTTCACTAGTTAACCACATTTCTTATTTCTATTCAGTAATATTGCTTTAAGAATCAAAACAGGTAATTATTTGACAGTTACTTGCGCCGTTGACAACTTTTAGGATAAACCCTCTTAAATAATTTCCGTAAAAAAGTCAACTCTATAGCAGCCTTTTGTCGTCCTGTGTGGGTAGTATAAACACCGCGCTTAGGTAGACAATACGCACCGGGCAATATGCACTATTGAGAATGCAAACACAACTGCAGCAATGTTGGCAATTAAAAAAATATAAGCACTGGTATGGTACTCGCAGCTCCGATTATGTGATTACCCTCCAAACGAATTTCAACTCTGTAACCTAAGCCATAAAGTCCGATCTGCTTCGTAATGAGGTTAGATGAAAGGATTGTGTAATAGATTATGAAACCTATGTGGTCAAGGTAGGGTTAGTTTTAGGTTAAAGGTTGTGATGAGTTACAATGTAGGGAAATCTATTTTACCTTATGTTTTTTTTTTTTGTGTAATACTCTATTACCTATAATAGCTATCATTTTTCGCACTTTTATTATCAGTTTATGCTGCTACTCTCCTATATCTGTATTTTGTGTAAAATAGACTAAAAATATATATCATATCTGATTGTTATATCATTGAGTGATCCATGTATCTTTTAATAGAGATCAGTCTGTATTATTCGAAGTTAATTGCGTTTTTTTTTGTTATAATATGACTAAACACCTGTTAAATCTTTTACATCATCCTTCTCTTGAAATCACCGCTACGCCCACGTGCTAACACGATAACCACAATTTAAAATTAATTCAAACAAATTAAATGCGTAAATCTTTATTTATGAATATTCCGAACTGTTAACACTATAATTAATATAGCAACACTGTATGAATAATTCCGGAAAGAATTGCCAACGAACAAATTGGTTTGAATTTTAAACTTCGAATGTTTCCTAAAAACTTACCATACATGATGTGGTTTTCTTGTTCGTGACTTGTCAATTGGTTAAAAGATAAATAATTTAAATTGGTGTGTTAGTTCCAGATGTTCAAGCCAACGTTGCCGTTGGTGCCACACGCTCATTAACAACGATAAAGAAGAAATTACCATAATCCTTGAATAATTGTTTATTCCCAAAAGTAAATCAGTTTATTTACCTACAGCTTTTTTAATAAGGTCATCATAAAATTGCTTGGCAAATTATACATATCTGGCTTATTATTTATTACTAAAAGTCAATAGAAACGGAGTTTACAAAAAAATATTGACGTTTTTTCTTATGTTGACCCCACAGAGCGAACTAAAAAGAAATGTTTGTTCAAAAACAAGGAAATACAAATAACAGAGTCATCTGAACGCACCCGTAAGGAAAGTTCATATTATTTAAATATTTGAGCGTGTTCGAAATACGAATCATTATCTTTTCGCGAATGCATAACAACATTCCAATTAGTAAACAATGTTAAACCCTAATTTTATGGCAGTAAAGTTTATTTTAAGTTTTATTCATTACCAAGGATGGAAAGCAGTTATTTTAGAGCTTATAATTTCAGCAATAAGATTCAATTTACATAATTTTATTGGTAAAATAAGCTAGTAATTTCAGGCGCCACTTTTTGCAAGCGTATAACTGTAACATCAATTGGATTTTTGACGAAATTTCGTTGATTGCTTAATTGTTTAAGAACGACTGTTATTTTTTACATTTTTGACATGTGAACGGTTTTCAAGTTCGCTCCTTTCGAGTTCGGAGTACTTATGATGGGTGTTGTTAAGTCAATGTCTTCCGTGATTTAAGTGAAACGTTTTTTCAATTATCAAGCCTGGTTTACACTTCAACACTGTTGCACTTAATATATATGAATTTAAAAAGCCATAATATTGGGTATTTTAATTGGAGTTTACTAAAAATGACAACGCCAATACTTTTTATCTTACCGTAGTTCCATGATTTTGATCTTTGCTTAATGACTATGAATGTCTTTACCAATAACAAAGCCTCTTTCACCCTTTAGTCTGTATGCTTATTTGCTTAATGTATCAAGATGCATTTTTACCCCATCCTGTATAGTATAGAGCTGCCATTTATAGTTTTACCTGGGAATTTTTCCGATGAGCGAGGGAAAATACTTTTGATATAGGTAGCAAAATTATTTTTTTCAAATTTTTCCATAAAGTAGATCACAAATTTCAACACCAAATGTTACCATCCTAAATCAACTAAGTGAAAGCCTACAAGTCGTGACCTTTGCTCTATGGTTCCACCTATTAATAAGACCTCATTGGCCAGAGTATCAATCGAAGTAGATAATTATAGATTCCGGTCCACGAATTTAATAACAAAATATTTGAATGATGATCTTATGATCTTATTAATTTTTTGACTGGTACAAGGAATGGGCGGTAAGTCGTGCATGGACTCCATTCAAGGTTGGTGTGGTCTGTGGACCATACTCTTCGCGACACCATGTAAGATGAGATTGATTATTCAGATAACTGTTTCTATATCAGCATTGATAACCTATTAAATAGACCTCCCATAGTCAAACTTTTTAAAATAATACTTTGAAAAAGTAAACTCTTTGAACAAACATATTACTAATTAGAGCATTATATCCAAGATAAGAAAAAGCTGGCAGAAGAAGCAGCTTGGAAACATGCTGGTCCTGCTCCATGGGAGCTTAAGCACTAGGAAGTGGTGAAGAATGTGCGTTTTGGGGAACCGTCTTGTGTAATTTTCACGTTCGAAATTGCTGATTCTCAGCCTATTTTGAATAAATGACTTTTGAATTTTGAATTAGAGTCTAGACAAAATCAAAGTTGCTAATTTAATTTTATAATTTTTATTCTGTTATTACTTGAACTCACACACTAATTTATTACTTGTTAACATTTTAGAAATATCGTAGATATAATTTTACAATGTTTGTAAATATTATATGAGCACCATGTATCTATAAAATAATTAATTTATCTGTCATTGCTTCATTTTTAATTATATTTATCTAGTGTGGTGTAGTAATCTTATTCCAGGTGCATCGTCTTCAGATATAATTATATAATTAACGTATACAAAATATTGTAAAACATTTTAAAAGAATAACGGTCGAGTTTCTGCGCCCATTGTTCTCCATACGAAAACAACCTTTTGGAAGGGGCGAGTAGAATCAATTAATTTTTTTGTAAATGTTGACCTTCGAAAGTACCTTCGTGCCTAATTGAAATAAATTATTTGACTTTGACTTTGGAACTACTATCTAATTATGAAGGTATTTTAGGAAAACTCGTAACCTATTATTTGCAGACGATTCAATTTCAGCAGTGGTTTTTGGTGTCAGTGGTTATCAGAATCATTGATTCCAATATTCTTATAATTTACTGAACAATTACAAGCGCATGACTCGACCAGTTGTTCATTGTTAGAAACGTTTAAAGAACCAAATTCACCTAGGACTCAATTTGGTTAAAAATATTTACTTGATCAAGTAAATATTTTGCCTTTCTATCTATGGTAATTAAAGACACATAATTTGACCCACACGATTTTACCAGAAAATTTACTTTACATTCAGTGTCAATTCTTTGTTTATAGCCTAGAAGTCCTGCCCACCACGTAGTATAAATAATGCTAGTAGCACGCAATAAGTGGCGATTACCGCACATTATGGTGCGGTCGTCAGATCGGCGCTTCACTGTCATTACTAATGTGAGCTATTTGAGCTCTGCGGTTGAGCTGGTCGGGGGCTTGAGGAGCTGCGAAGGTTGGAAGGTTCTTAAGAACAATCTATGTTTTTTTTAGCCTGTCTAAATGTTAGTCACATGACATAACATCACGCCTGCATCCCCTTGCCTTGTATCTGATGGGTTAGGCAGAGGTGTACCAATACTACACCCACCTTTTGCCTTTTAATTTCGATGTAATAGCCGAGCCTATTGCCATCAACTGGACAAAAATCCAGACTCCAAGCTACTACTAAGAAATTCCTGATGAAACACTGCCCACTACACTGCCCAACCTGGGAGTCGAACCTAGGAACTCATGCTCAACTGTAGCGTTTGCGACCATTATACCAACGAGGCAGTATTACATTTTCTTTTTTTTTTCATATAAGGCAAAAACATATATGGATCATGGGATGCAATGGTCTATATCCAGAAATGGATGAATTTTCGGAGGGTTCACGATGATGCATATTTAGGCTCTAAGTACTGTGGTTGTCTACAGTTGTTGAACGGTGTACGAACAAAGATCCAAAAGCACGCTAGCTTTTTTCCGATAAAGACATAGTTGTGTGACCGAAGATGTGTCTGTGCCTCTTTTTTGTGCATAGTATATGAACTATGTTTAATAATTTTAATTGATTTTGAACCGTATTTATTAAAGTAAAAAAATAAATAAATAGAGTCTCGTATTCTTCACGAAGGTTTAGTTTGGTTTAGGCATAAAAAGTGCTTACGATTAAAATTGATGTACCTAATAGATGGGTTTTAAATTCACCATCTAATACTTGTAATATGGTGCTCTCGATAAGAGCCGGTATTCATATTTTATTCCTTCTAAAAACATATAGCAGAAAAAGAGCCTTTCTCACCCAACACAAAAGCATACATTCTAGCACCAACTACCTTTATAAAACCTCGAGCCAAGTTCTTGTTTCATGGCTCATTGTACGCTGTTTTTGTAAGCCCGAACAGTATTGGTATCTTCGCGCATAAGCTGCGGCAAAGCGAAATGGTCAAAACGCTCAGTTGGTTTTTGCTCGGTACAACGTTCGATTCCATGTTCACTTATTGTCAGTTTATTGAGCAAAAAATTATGTGTTTGTTTGAAAAAGTAAGGAATTTGTGTTTCTAGAGTTGTTGCTTTTTGTTTGCACTGAGTTGTGTGGGTTTCTGTTTTGCAGTTTTTCTGGTATGTGAGTAAGTTTATTTTTTATTTATCCTATACTATTAAACAAGCATTATTTGTATAATCATGTTCTCGAAAATGACTCTAATGATTTCGATGAAAGTTGCATTACAGAGGTTTACGGGGACGGAAAATTGATCTAGCTAGGTATCATATCTGGGAAAATTCATATTCTCCATATTTTCACCCGAGCAGAGCTCGGTCGCCCAAAGTTTAGAACAAGATGGCTGCTTTAGATTAATGACATGGCAGCATGGAATTAGTAAGTACCTACTATCATGGCAGTATGGAATTAGTATGAACTATCCTCGACTGTTAAATGAGCATTCTCTGTTTTCACCAGAGCAGAGCTCGGTCGCTCAATTAATACTTTGAAAACATTGAAGAAATTATAGGGGTAGAGTTGCACTAAACAAAGAGAATGTGGAGTGATTGGAAAATTTGATTCAGGAAGTACCGAGGAGACGACTGGTAAATACTGCACCGATGAAAGTGTTCCGATCCTTTCTTAGCACCGTCCATGTCATCTTTGGACACATTTTTTCCCCAACTTTTCTACATACACGTACATACATAAACTCACTCGTTCTTCCCATCGGGGAAGGCAGTAACCACAGAACGCCATCTGCTACAATCCTTATATACTTCTTTTGCTTTATACAACGCCGGTTGCCAGTATAAAGCACCTGACTTTTCTGAAGAACGTCTCTTGTAGCACGTTCTGGTGTTTCCACCAACATTTCAGTTTTAATTAATCTCACTTTCTGATAGAGATTTTGCACTAAATCACCGTCATCATAAACATCTTTGCCTAAAAACTGGTTCTGCTTACCACTCCAGTGACTTATCTAACTGTGACTACAGTAAAAAACAAAACAACATCAATTAACATTCAACATTTATTCATCTAGAGCACACACGATCTCGACCAACTATTTCTTATGTCGAAACATTTGACAAATTGCTCGAATTGCCCGAACCAGAGCACTGTGGCATCGGTGACCGGGCAATATAAACAACCAATTACTTTGCTTGATTTATAACGAGCAATTATTTATTGTCCGAGCTTATTCGCGTTTTAATTGTTGGGATTGATGCAATACCGATCGGGTAGAGGTGCCAGTTAATGGCTTTAATAAATGAAGTATTTTTATTAATTGAGAGTCGTATCTAATTAAAATTTCTAGTGTAAAGCATAGAAATCAACGGCATAGTTATGTTGTAATTTGGACCCCCTCACACTGGAACGCCGTTCAGCAATTACACCAATGTACTGGAAAACTGGGGATTTTATTTGATTTTTCAGGGACCCTTCTACTTAGGTATAGTTTTGTTTGTAAATGTTCTATAATGGCTTCAATCTTTCACGCCTTACAGGTATGTGCCAACTGTGGAGCAACGTAATGAAGGTGCTCAACATTTAGCTTACAAGAAATAATAATGATTCTTTCTTGTAAGTTAAAAGTTAGTTATCTCTTCCAAAGGTCGTCCCTGAAATCTCAATGTAGAAACAAAAACTTTAGTCGCTGTTCCAACCGCCGACAACAGTGCTCTTACCCTGCAAGTAGACGATATATTTTTCTCAATATTAATAAGACCACCCGTCGGGAACGCCTCGTACGATATTAGTCGAGTTCGACATTAGTTTATTTATTTGCCGATAGATCACGCGGTTTGTGATAAATTGTTACGTTTAATAGTGCCCTCTTAAAGTTAATTATTATTGTACGAAAAATGCAAAACATTGAAGTTAGTATGAAATCATCTCTCACCATTTTTTCCTTATAGCAGTACAAAAAAACGGTCGTGTTTTTTGCCATTTATCGTTAAATGATGAATAAACGTTACCAATTAATTGATTATGCTATATTTAATGAAGAACAACAATTACAGCTATTAAAAATACATAGTAAAGGGTGACACTGTTGATGCCATGAATTAATCGTCATAATATATTTTAACTTTCATCATGATAACTGTGAGTGTTGAACAGGACTAAACGCCCAGAATCACCAGAAACCCACCTACATAATTTCAACCATACGTTTACTAGACAACGTCTTAAAAATTGTAACAACAATACCTAAATTATTCAGCTCAAAACAAAGAACATTTTCCTCAAATATCTATCAAAGTCACCTCTCATTACAACTCATGTTTAAACATCTGCGAACTCTTGCGCAGAAAAATGACACGCATTATGTTCGACGGCCATAATGGTTGGTTATGGCGGTGGTAACAAATAGTGCTAATTTTATATAATAGTAATATTTATACGCATATCGGAAGCGGCGGAGGTCAGCCGACTGGAGGTCGGATGGACCTATAGTTGGGTGTGGTTCACAATGGTCTGTAGTGCGGAAAATCAAGAAAGTGCTGGTACCTGGTACGGTATGCTGTAGGTCAGGATACCGCATACCAGCAAATTTCGTGATTTTTCTTTTTTTCAAGAGTCTTTATAAATATAGCCATACAATGAACATTTTGTATTAACCTCTACGCGAACTTTGCAGACTAAGACTATGAAAAAGAAAAGCTATATAGCCTCAGTTCCGCAGCGTATATTACAAAAAGAATAGGGCTAATTCCTTAAGTGTTCAATTATTAATAAGTACCAAGTGAATAATTGTCACAATCATCCTAACGAAGAAAATACCACTTCCTAAGTGATAAAAATTTATCATCAGGATCGCTTGTTTACGATTTAGTCTCGTAAGTAGTCGTATCGTCGTCGTATCGTCGTCGTATCGTCGTCGTAACATCCTCGTATCGTCATCGGACACAAATCGCGACAAAGATACATAATATTCAGTAGGTACTCATAAAGTTGCGGTACAAAATGCACGTCCCGCTCCATCCTACACACAGCCTAAAGTAATAGCCTGTGAAATCTTAAATCAATTTAAAAACAGTTATTATGAAAGGCTAGGCTGGGGCCCTTATTGTTTTTAATGGGCCTTTTGGGCCCGGGCCGACTAAGTGCCCGTAATAGTATGTGATAGCATAGGATTTTGTATGCAGACTTATGTTGTGATAAAGGGTACTTTGTGATGTGTCGATTATAAGATTAGGGTGATTGTTTTGATAATGTATTGCTGATGTGCTTGAATAGAGGTACTGTTTTTTTAGGCTATGGCTAAGCTTTTATCTCATATTTCCCGCAAGTTGCTTCTGACAGCAAGCTTCAAGATTTACAACCTTATTTACCTATCGAAACCTTTGTTTGTTGTTGTGAAATATTTATTTAATTTCATTCAATATGAATTATGTACTTCCATTTAGTAATTAGGTACTGGATACGGTCAGCTTGCATCATCCTAGTGCTGGGCAAAGGCCTCCTTCATGAATAACTGCCTCTATTGAAATAATAATAAACATGAAACTTTTAACATTTGACAAACTTTATAGTGTAGTTGTTCAAACCCGACGATTTTACATCTGTGTCTTACAGACACAGAGAATTTCTTTAAAATATACTCTTTCTGTTCGGTGTTCGGTTCCTCATTACTGAGGATCGTGATCCCTGAACCCCTCTAAACGGACAATCTACCTCCATCGACTCCGGTCCAAAGCTGCCATCCTCACCTGCTGAAATTCGCTTGAAGTCATTGCTTCTTTTACTTGTATCGTGTTGGCGACCGGCCTCGTGCTCTCTTTCCTTCGGAATTGCCAAGCTTTTCAATGTCTCCCCTTCGCATTATGAGGCCGAAATATGTCAAAATACGCTGTAGGCAAACTGTAGACACTGAACTGTGGTCTTGATGTCGAGTTGGGAAAAGATAGACACATTTGTGCGTTTGGCTGTCCTTGGAATTCGGAGTTTCCACCTCCAGCACCACATTTCGAATGCGTCTATCAAATACAAAACTAAGGTATATTTCCTTCTTCATCAAATAATTCAAATTCCTCCCAGTCTAAGTAAATCTAACTCTTCAATCCAATATTTGTTATAACAAAGCCTCTGTTTTCAATTACGAACTAATTGAATCAGAGCTGAATTGAATCATAGCAATGATGGGCAGTGTTAATAAGTATCGTGCGAACCGGCCGTATCATCTCGAACACTGTGCGATCCTGTCTGTAATCTAATAACTATAAATTAAGGCGAAGTGCTTTCTTAACATTGAGTGTTATTAATATTTTTCGTTGTTAAGTCATAGGATTTGTCAATAGTTGTATAGTCAGAATGAAGGGAACATTACTGCTATGGATAAACAGTTGACATTGTATCATGTACTTACCAATTTTAAGGGTTTCATACTTAAAATCTGACAAAGCTTTAGGTACCGACATGCAATTTTTTGTAAAATCGTACTCATCTAAAGTAAAACTTTAGAAAAATTTGCATGTAGCGAAAAGTAGTTCACGGGACATTGTGTCAAATGTTGATTTGTGAGCTCTATATCCTTAATGTCTATTCTCAAAATCTGTTAATTTTATCTCATAAAAGCATTAATTTTTATAACAACAATTCCAAAAAAGCTCTACTTAACTAATAAATAAAACACACCAGACATCCCCTTAACAAAGATGATTCGAATAAGCCCAGTGCAACTAGTGGAGCTAGAACAGAAGCCGCTCATACCGGCAACCTTCAATTAGAGCCGCCATCATTATTAAATAATAAAAGAATAATAATATAATTCAGTTTAGTCAAGTAGACAAATGATTACTTTGTGCGGAATATACCGATGTATAGTGATGCGACATGTGTGATTTAGTTATCGATGTAATGAGAGTTATCGATAAAACTACTTTAAGTTTTAAATTATAGCTTGCACGCTCGAGTCGCCTATCTAAGGCAGAAATCTTTAAACGTTAGGTACTTTGCATGTACTAAAGCTAATCGATATTCCTGTCACTGTCGCACAACTGTCGAAACTACAAGTCCACGAGTCAAATTAAACATTTTATCAATTTTTTTATTGATTTATTAATAATCAGATTATACAAGAACAGATTGGACGGTGACCACCAAAGTAGGTATTTTCAGAGTTAAGTTTAGTACATAGTGAGTATAACATATCAGGTAAAGATAAACAAAAATCATTCAAAATAGATAGAGACTGGAACATCGAACATCGCAATAAACGTTTTTGACTTTTGACTTTGACATGTATAAGTTAAAGCACGAGATAAGTAACGTTTGCAGATGTCGGCCTTAGTTTTCGTAAAATTTCCTTTATTAATTAGGTATGAGTTTACGACGTCTTTCTGTTATACTAGTCTTTAACTTGTTATTATCTGGTTCTTGCCTTTATCCCTATTGGATAAAGTGCCGCTATTTGCGGCATAATAGTGGCTTTGTCTCGGCCCGGCTCAAGTGCCGTAAGCATTGCATTGTCACTGTCACTTGTTATTTTGTTTGATTGTTGAGTTTAGTATGCCGCCCTTTGTATTGATTGATCGTATTTGTTTTAGATAATCATATCATAAGTCACTACAATGACTGAGATTATGAAAAATTAAGAAGCAAATGAAAATGACTGAAAGGTAGGTTAGAACTGTGACGCTCACTCACCTGGTACTCGTTCACTCGCTCGGCTCGTGCGTTGTGCACGCACGAGCCGAGCGAGTGAAGCGAGCGGTGCCGCGGCAGCTGCCAGCGAGTGCCAGGGTCCCTTGACGCACAAGAGAATTTAATGTTTTTGGAAAGTAGTGTTTTACAGCGAACTCACCTTAACAATCAAACCAAATAACAAGTGACAGTGACTCAGTGACAGTAAAAATAACAATGCAATGCTTACGGCACTTTAACAGGGCCGAGGCAGCGCCACTATTATGCCGCAAATAGCTGCACTTCAGTAGAATCACATGCAAACAGAAAACATTTCCATAAAGTAATACTTTATATCCCTATTACATCAAGGCGACGATAACAGCCTAATCTTTAATCTCAAACTAAAAACTAATACAAATTTCATTAACACCAGAAGTCATAGTAATCAGCAGTTTGTGCCCTTAAACGGTTTTTCTAACATACAATCTAAATAAACAGATTTTTACTACTTTCCAATATATTATGAAACAGTTTGATGGTCATAAAAATATTACGGCTTCTGATTTGAACCTGTGAACATGGTCTTTATAATGGTAAGTCCACATTATGTGACAAAATGTTTAAAATATCGTCGTAAAATACTTTTGTTAACCATTTTTGAAGCACGATAAAAATAGACTCAAAGTGGAATTATTTAGAAAGACAGTCACCAAATAAATCTTTGTAACAGAAGGTGAATCTATTGCCATTTCATACATTAAAAGCCCGTGCCTATTCACAAAACAAAACAAAAAAACTCCAAAAGTCTTACAAATTACCAAAAATTAAGAGGACTGAATATTTACACCACTTCAATAACCCAAGGTGATGTAATTTCGCTACTATCAGACAACTTAGAAACTTAATAGGTTTCTACTCTTTTTTTTTTTTTTGAACATGGGAAATCATCAAATGACTTCTCCCGCTCTGGGCAGAGCGAGAGGGTGTGTCAGACTTTTACTGACTAAAACCCACCCGTGTTCCTTCCGTTGCCCGTGTGCCGGGGCCGCGATATCCCTTTCGGACAAACCCGCAACCCCAGCAGGCAATAGGTTTCTACTGACAGTGTTTTTTTAAAGCTAAGGAAAATGCCCGTGAGCCTGATAAAGGGGATTTCAATATCACACAATTTGTGATAACATCTAAATAGTCTTAGTATCTTAAGTAGTGCCCGAAAGGATCCATGTGAACTTAGTAACTATTTTTTTAAGATCTTGTACACACATGATCTATGCTATAAAGATTTGACTTTAAATATTGTAACCTTATTTTAAACACGACCTCTAATTTGGTCCAAGCATTACCAGCTCCGTATAGTTCAAAGTTTAAGTGCTACTTAATTATTTAAGCGCAAACGCATATTATATATAGATATGACATTTTTATGGTCATGTAAAATATAACTTGTTCGCCTAATAAGAATATTATGTATGTAATTCGTTTATGTCACTACAGCCAAATTTACAATCTTGTTTTTTTAGTTTAGTTCTATTTTTTGTATAAATAATATCACACTCGTGAACTTTAGCGGATTAGGCAGATTAATAACTATAGTGCCTAAAGGTATGCGCATGAAATATAAGGAGTTGAAATATTACGCTAAATATATAAATGGTTAGCGGCCATGGGGCTAAAAATTAGGAAGTTGTCAAAACATAATCGAATTGTATAACTTGTGTAGGATGGTAAAGTACGTATTTTTTTCCATAAAAATCTATATTAAGTTGGTAGTATTTTATATTAAGTAAGTATCTGAGCTTTCCATTTTGGTTTGAAAAGTAAGTAATTAAGTGGTTCTTATTCCGGGTACCAATCTGAGTTACTTTTCTATCGAAGTTCGAAATTAGTTATGTAGATTAAGTTTTTAAACAGATTTATATTCGAATTTTATTACTAATAGTTATAAATTATTTATAAAATAACTAAAGCGGATTATGCAAAAATCCCCACCCAATAGTTCCAAATCGCAGGAAACGACTACGTGGCAGGCCCAGAAAGAGATGGCGAGATGAGCTGGACTCCTTCTTAAAGGATTAGCCCATGGTATAATAATATACTTCGCCAGGTATAGCATTCCGAGACACAGTGGTCACGTGGGTGACACAAGTCTACGTCATCATATCTGTGTTACCAGAAGTTTGTAATAATAACTCCCCAATCACCGTTATTACCTGTGTGAATCCGAAAAAAAAAGAGGTTTTAATTAGCAATTAGGTTGGTTTATGTTTAAATATTAGACACACGAAACTACAATTTAAATGCTTTGTACATGTATTTTAACAGAATGATGGCTGAAAATGTTTCCTTAATCGTGTTTTGTTGCAATAAAGTGGCAACTGGATAGTGACGTAAGCATGGATTAGCCTGCAATCCCAGTACACCGGGAAAAGTAGAAAGAGGGAAGGGAGGCCTTTTCCCTGCAGTGGGACAACACAGGCTTATAATAATAAAAAATTGCATCAAAAATTAAATAATTATTTAACGATTTAAATTATCGATATTTTTAACTAAAGCCCATCACTACTCCATTACCCGGCGCCGTCTGTAATCCGCGCTCGTTTTATTTTCGCAAATCAGTGTTGCGGTCGAGGTTAGATTGTGCGCTGGCGCACAGTAGCGAACATGCCCCGACCTTTGTATGTACAGGTTTTTATTTAAGGTGATTCCTTCAATGTAGTCTGACAAATTCATTTTTTTTTCAATTAATCTCGATTTTAAATTTGCTGCAAATCGTCTTATTTTCATGAAATAGTATTATTTGCAGCAAATATGATTTGGAGAGCTATTTCGAGAGACATATATTTGGAATGATTATAAACAAGTAATTATTTTATCATAATTGGCGCGTAGTGAATTTTCTTCAACCTATACTGCAATTAGCAAAAAACGTAAGATTTTTTTTAATTTTGTAGGCCACTTTGACGGATCCCCCTTAAGTATAGCTCTGAACTAAGATACGCTTTTTTAGACCGCAATTAGGAAGTATATGGATCACATATGGATGAGAAAAAAGGGCTGAAAAACTTGTGATTACTTCGGTAGTTTTAAATTACTGTCATTATCTTTTTCGGTGTAGGACCTTAGGGGTTTTTACTCATTATTTAATTGTAAAGGTCAGACTGTGTAGTCGCTTTGTTTTACTTTGTTGGTAGGTCCTACTAAGGCTGTCTAAGAAGCAAAACTGAAAGGCAAAACATTATTAAGGTGTTCATCTTCTCTTGTATCATTATGTTACGTCAGTGTTATATTAAACGAAATCTACGGTTTCCTAGAAAAGTGGTGGCCGCCATATAACGGCTGCAGTGATGGCACCGGGGTTTGACTGTACGGTGTCAAGAAACACTCTCTAGGAAAACACACATTAAATATGTGTTTTCCAAGAGAGTGTTTCTTTCATAAATAACGTTTCAGTAAAATCATTCAACGGTAACTTGCGGACGGTATGTAGCGGCCACCACTGTCTTAGCAAACCAAAGGTTAACAGTCAGAAAGGCGCCCGCGAGACCACCTTCCTGATCTATAAAGCATATATTCCTGGGGCATAGATGCTCTATCTATAGAGCTCATAGATTATTCCGGTTCCTAAGTTCCTTCCATCATTCCTATGATTCTATTACCACTATTAAAAGTACCTATTTCTTATATAAGTTTAATATATATTCAATAAAATCTTAGCCATTAAAATACATACCATGTAATAAAAAGTACCGGTAAGCTACCACTAAAATAAGTAAATAGTTCTATGGAATGTAATGGACACTAAGCAGCTGAGTCGAGTAGTTTTGCAATGCAGGAAGAGCTGTTATTATAGATAAAATATGTTGTTGAATTTTTATCTTAGTTGATATCGGTGGTAACAGCCGTGACTTACGAGTTGTATGTCGTAGAATAGAGCCCAGACAGGCACTTTATTTTGTGTAAATTATTTCATCACCACTGCTCTCAAAACGGTGAAGGAAAACATCGTGAGGAAACCGGCATGTCGTAGAACAAAAAATTCGAAGATATGTGACATCTACCAACTGGGCCCGCGTGGTGGATTACGGCCCACTCCCTCTCACAGAGAAGAGGCCTGTGTCCCAGCAGTGGGAATATTACAGGTTGAGTATGTTTTAAGCGTATGATGATGATTGTACCTAGCTAATTGTACTTATGATATTTTTGAGTAATTTTACATACTGGTGCAAATAATGTAGGCAGTTCACCTGATGGTTAGCGTTTACCAACAACACAAATACGTTGTCTTCCCTTCTTAGCGAGGAGGCTTTTCTACTGTCCTTGTTGTAACTACTCTGTTAGACCTCTGGAGGAAGCCGATTCCTCACCTTGCATTTATACAAAAATTGCTAGAAAAACACACCGATAATATACACACACATCCTATATTATTAAACGAGCAATATTTGTATATATATTTATAATCACATTCTCGAAACAGGCTGTAACGATTTCGATAAAAGTTGCAATATAGGGGTTCACGGGGGCGAAAAAACGATCTAACTAGGTCTCATATCTGGGAAATTTCGTTTTCTCCGTATTTTCACCCGCCCAAAGTTTAGAACAAGATGGCTACCTTAGAATAATGACATGGCAGCATGGAATTAGTAAGTACCCTACTATCATGGCAGCATGGAATTAGTAAGTACCAACTATCATGGCAGCATGGAATTAGTAAGTACCTACTATCACGGCAGCATGGAATTAGTATGTACTATACTTACTTAATAAGCATATGCAGTTCTTAGTTAGCCATTATAGTGACAAGCTTGTATTTCTTGACACCAACACTTTTGTGGAAACTTTAAAATCGACTAGGGATACTGTGTATCTGCCTGTTAGTTTTAGACACATAATAGCAAGGCTATTAGCTTTTTATATAAACTCAGACATAGGTAGTATGTCGAAGTCTTGTATTATTAACACCACAATGATTAGTAATAATACTAATAATAAGGTGGTGAACCTAAATAAATGTAGCTCAAATGCTACAAATATTTTTACAAATTGTACGAAGGAGGTTCCATGTCCCTCACTCACTATGAGTTCACTGCCTCTGGATAGTAATTTAAACTAGTTTGTAAGACAACAGAAGGTACCTGTAAGAATATTCTTATACCTAACAACAACAAGGTATCTTCTTGCTCTAAAATAAATAATTATCAAAAAGGAGATCAGCAGAATGCCTTGAAATTATTTCATCAAAATATTCAAGGTATTTCTTCCAAATTATTAGAAATTGAAATGTTTTTAGAAAAAACTAAGTTTGACATTGTTTGCTTTACTGAACATTGGTTAAAGGATTACCAAATGCTAATTAATTATGAGAACTATAGTGTGGGCAGTTGCTTTAACCGTAAATCTATGCTACGTGGAGGTTCTCTTATCTTGATAAAAAATTGTTTAAAATCGAAACAACGTAATGACATAGTTGGTTTATCAGTTGAACATTGCATTGAACTGTCCTGTGTTGAGCTGGATAAGCATGTTGTAGTGTGCGTGTACAGACCCCCTAATTATCAGAACTATTCTTTATTTGAGTCAATAATGGAAGATGTCCTAGCGAAACTTGCATCTAGCAACAAAGCCGCAGTTATTTGTGGTGATTTTAATATAAATATTCTGGAAAATAATTCAAATAGCAGTAGAATAATAAGCCTTTTTAAATCGTTCAATTTGTCTAATGTTTTTACAGAACCGACTAGAGTAACTCCAACTTCTGCTACTTGTATCGATAATGTCTTCTGCGATTGTGATTATTTAGATAAAGCCATCGTAAATTATTTGCCGTCTGATCATAGTGGACAAACGGTAACTTTTAGGTTTAAAACACTTAAGCAAAAAGTGCAAATACAATTTAGACCAATTACAACTGGCAAATTAAATAGATTTAATAGTACCCTAAATAATAAGTTAAATGCTCTGGGCCATAATATGGACGATGCAAATAAATTGTATGAGGGTTTCTTTTCAGTAGTGCACACAGAATTCAATAAAACTTTTGAAAAGAAAACAAAAAATATTTGCCCTAACTTTATTTTTAGCGACTGGGCAACTAGAGGTATTAGGATAAGTAGAGAAAGACTGTTCGAGCTGTATGGCCTTAAGCCTTACATTAACACTGAAACTTTCAACAAGTATGTTGCTACATATTCCAAAATTTTTAGAAATACCTGCAAGATAGCTAAAGCTATGCATATTAGCAACAAGATCAAATCAGCAGAAAATAAAATAAAAACAGTTTGGAAAGTTATAAATAATGAAACTAATAGGAAAAAAATACGAAACACTGAGTTCACATTGGAGACTTCACGTGGTGTCTTAAGCTCGAATTTAGAAGTAGCTCAAGAATTTGTAAATTTCTTTACTAATATACCATATAAAACGACGGAAGCTTTAAATTCCTCACCCGATGTCTCAATAGATTTATTAAAAGCGAATGTTCCAGGCTGCCCGGTTGAATTTCAATTTAAACATATAAACCCTATGATAGTTATAAAAGCTTTTCGGCAAATTAAAATCAAATTGACCGAAGATCTATGGGGATTATCTATCAAAGTTTGTACATCCATAATCGAGACTATAGCACCATACTTAGCTTTAATATTTAATTTGTGCGTGGATCAAGGAGTCTTCCCTGATTTAATGAAATACAGTAAGGTTATACCCCTTTTTAAATCTGGGGACAGTAAAGACACTAACAATTATAGACCAGTATCCGTGCTGCCGGTATTCAGCAAGGTGTTCGAAAAGGTAATGCTCAATCAAATGCTTAATCATTTTAACACCAACCAAAGCTTACACGATCAGCAATATGGGTTCACCAAAGGACGTTGTACGACTGACGCCGGTGTAACCTTATTAAAACACATATTTACAGCGTGGGAGGGGGCCCAAGACGCCATAGGAATTTTTTGTGACCTCTCAAAAGCATTTGACTGCGTAAATCATGAAACCTTACTCTTGAAACTTGAGCATTACGGTCTAGGTAAACTTGCGCTCAGTTTGCTAAAATCTTATTTAAATGATAGACAACAGCAAGTCCAAATTAATGGGTTCAATTCACTCGGTCTAAAAGTAAAAATGGGTGTACCACAAGGCTCGATATTGGGTCCTTTCCTCTTTTTAGTATATGTAAATGACCTACCCCATTTATTAAAAAACCAACCACAAATGGTGTTATTTGCTGACGATACTTCTCTAATTTTTAAGATAAATAGACGTGCATCAAATCTTGACGACGTAAATAACGCCCTACTGCAGGTCCAAAATTGGTTCACTGCTAATAATTTAGTATTAAATGGGAAAAAAACTAAATGCATTAGATTTGCTTTACCGAATGTTAAAAGTAGTGATTGTGACATAGTATTGAATGGGGAGAAATTGGAATTCATCGATAAAACTGTTTTCTTGGGGATCACGCTCGACTCCAAGCTGCAATGGGGTCCTCATTTAACATCTCTTGCAGGACGCCTAAGTTCAGCAGCATATGCTGTGAGAAAAATCCGTCAATTTACTGATGTAGATACCGCGAGGCTGGTCTATTTCAGTTATTTTCATAGTATTATGTCTTACGGTATTTTACTATGGGGACGGGCTGCAGATATCGACTCTATTTTTATTCTGCAGAAAAGAGCCATCAGAGCAATATATGGCCTCCGCAGACGCGATTCTCTAAGGGAACTGTTTAAAGATATTAATATCATGACGGTACCTTGTCAATATATCTATGAAAACATCATGTACGTTAGGAAAAATCTAAGTCTTTTCAGTAAAAGAGGTGATAGACACAATTATAGGACTAGAAATAGGGACCAATTGATTCAACCGGGTTTCAGACTGGCTAAAGTAGACTCATCCTTCATGGGGTACTGTTTGAAATGTTACAATAAAATACCTCCCCACATACTCCAATTGAACGAAACGAAATTTAAATCTTGTATAAAACGCACACTATGCTGCCAAGCATATTATAAGTTGGGGGATTACATCGACGACAAAAATGCTTGGCTCAGCGCTGGTCCAGCTCCACAAGGGCGCATAAACTAATTGATTAGCATTCAAAATATTGTTGCAGCTGCTGAAGATTGTAAAACTATCTTTAGATTGTATAAATTCAATCTCTTAGTATTATATAATTGCATAGCACATGTGTGAGCACTATGTCCCTACTTTACAGTTACCATTTACTGGGTACGTCTTTCATTGACTTGAGTTTGCCCTGGCGGTTGTGAGTATGTCATGCTCACTCAAATGTCTCGCTGGTGGTGGCGTGTGTGTTGGATCGTTAAGTTCCCTTCAAAATGGTTGAGCTAAATGGTGCTGATGCATGCGTCATGTTCGTGAACGGGCGCCGTCAGTGGGGACTGGTCATCTCTTAGCTGCCACGGCTTATTTGAATTTATTTTAATTTTTTAATTGTTTTTGATTTTATTTTTATTACTGACGCTTTTAACGTGCACGTCTTTTTACATTGTTCTCACATGTATAATTAGAAAAATGGATGATGTAACCAATATTTTGTGAAAATATTCTGATTGAAAAGAGTGTCCGTGGAGTTTCTTGCCCGTTCTTCTCCATAGGAACCTACTACGCGTTGGAATGGGCAACTAGCTTCATATTTCTGACTGACCGACCCCTTGACAATTCAAAAGTACCTACCTGTAATTGGTTTATTTGAAATAAATGCTTTGAGTTTGAGTTTGAGTTTTGAGTTTATACATGGAATTAGTATGAACTATCCTGTACTATTAATGAGCATTCTCTGTTTTCACCAGAGCGAAGGTCGGTCGCCCAGGTACTTTACATAACGAGAGATGAGGCCCGTAATGGGGAAGACAACTGTCCGACAAATGAATGAATAGAAAGAAAGAAAGAAAAGAAAGAAAGAAAGAAAGAAAGAAAAGAAATAAAGAAAGAAAGAAAAGAAAAAAGAAAGAAAGAAAAATTGTTTATTCTGCACAAACAAAACGCACATATAAAGGCAAAAAGACATTAAACACACACATACAAAAGTAGACAAAGGCCTTGTATTCAACCAATGCATAAAGTTAAAAAAATAAAAACAATGTTGTTCATTGGTTGTTGTCATGAATAATAATAGAATAAACTAGTTGTACTTAACTTACAACTAGTTTATTCTGAGTAAGAAAACTTTTCTAAGACTGCAGTTATAAAGCTGCCTAAATATGATTGCTTTATTGTAACAAAAACCCTTACAATTATTTCAAATAGGTCCCTACTCCACATACACACGTAGGCGGCACGGGAGGAGTTCCACCACTCGGCTGATAATTGAAAACCTATACTTCACTAATAGATTCCCGAGTAATACTGCAATTACATCGCCAGCAATTAATAATTTGGGTTTCGTTAAAATCATATTGGCAGTATAGTTATGTGTATGTAATAAAGTTTTGATTTATTATTCATAAAGGATTTAACAATTAATTGAATTCAACGGGAATTTTACGCTTACGTAGGCGTTGAATTGAAGAAAACAATACTAGAGGTACGAGGGCAATATAAACAGTCAGTAGGTACATACTAACGTTTCATTCTAGGTCAAAGGCTAAGTGAAGAAAACTCTTAAACTTGTCACCATCAAACTAGAAAATTTCGCGAGGAAACCTGAAAAAAAAAACGTTTGGTGAAACCGCGAGGCGCTGCTAGTAATTTGTAAAAAAAAACATCCGGCCAAATGCGAGTTTTCAACCAATACGAGTATTACGGTCATTAGAAAGACAATGTAAGAAAGAAGACTGCCAGTTATTCTAACAATTCTTTCGTCAAGGGATGAGCCAAGTCTCTGATCAAACAAAATTTTGACTAGTCTCTATTTAACTCATTAAAGGACATTGGGCAAAAATGTATTGAGCTTTGAACACTTAGACCATTTCTGCCCATTGTCTTTTTTCAAGTGAGTAATGCTCTACATTTTAAAACACTCCTTCATTGACTCACCCACACAGTAACCAAAAATCCGTAATAATATAAAATAAATCACCTTTCTATACAAAAAGAGCTTACAACTCGGTAAGTACATGTCTATGGGCCATAGTGGGCGGATATTAATTATGGAGGTACCTCCCCATAGGTCCATGGGAATCGAAGCATGGGCCGGATCGTATGGAGAATTATCCGCAAAATTGTGTGGCTGTAATTAAGTTATATTAAGGTGATAATTAAGGTGTACAGTTTAACGTTACGGTTTATTCCGTCTAGGGTAAACAGTACTAGACATAGAGGGCTGTATCTCGTCACGACTCCTAATGGTAAATCATTTTCAACAAGGCATCTTGTAGCTAAGACTCTTAGAATACAATTACCAAAAGAAATTTTAAAAATCAAGTCTGAATTTAATTTATAATTATACTTTTATAAAATTAACTATTTTTATAAATTAGCATTACCTACTAGTGTTTTTTATATAAATAAAATGACGCTCAAGAATTGAATATTTACCTAAAACCTCAGAAGGTCAATACTTCAGGAACAAATATAATACATTGTATAGTTGAGACACGTAATTCGGTTTTTGTAATATCATAATTATCGACCTGCTCTTTCCGTATTGAAAATTACCTTTTAAGCACAAAACCGTTCCTCAGAGAGTGCTCACAGTATAAAAATGTTATCCGATAAACAAACAAAATCGAATCTAATAAACTAAATATCTAAATCCAGATTACGCGTACTTCCCTGCTTTATACTTTGTCCATTACGAATATGCCTAGGTATAATATTTTATAAACTAGCTCTCTAGCTCAACAGGTCAATCAGCAAACTACGCTTGTAATACTAGTATTACTATACCTCATGACGACGACGACTCATACAATTTGCATGACTCAACAAGTGAACCTTTCATTCATAACATCCGCTTCATACACTATTAAAAAAAATCTATAAACAAAAAAAAATGTTACAAGCGACCACGCAAACAAATCCGTGCGCTCTCATAAGTTTAATTAAATATTTATTCGTATAGGGCGGGGCGCACCGCCCTCCGATATCGATATTGTTTTATAGATTTGAGATTAAATGTATGGCTTTGAAAGTAGCGGTGATTGTGGGATGTTGATCTAGTTATAATAGGTAATGTGGCTTAAAAGCCTGATAGACAAATTGTTTTTATATAAAGTACCTAGGGCTGTATTTTACATCCGCCTTTTACTTTAAAAAAGCGGCCAAGTGCAAGTCGGACTCACACAGGAACGGTTCCGTACCACCATATAATATTGAATACTACATATTTATTTAAAACGTTTCTTGTATGGGGAACCCCACATTTTTTTTTTCATTTTTATTATTTGTTGTTAAAGCGGCTATAGTAGTACACATTCTGTGAAAATTTCAAGTGTCTACCAATTACGGGTTAAAAGATACAGCCATGTGTGTCAGACGGATGGACGGACGGACGGACGGACAGCGGAGTCTTAGTGTCCTTAGGGTCTCGAAGGCAACCCTAGGTTGCGTAGCACTAAAAAAGTAAGTACCTATCTGCGCTTGGCCACTTGCTAGCAAATCTTGATAACTATAGCGACGTATAAGATGATATTGCATTGTGGTGTTTGGTCTACGAAAAAATCCAAGTTCAATAAATGTAAATGATAAAAACTAATAATTACGACATTTGCGTCAGTAGCATAAGTTCACACTTTTGCTTTGCATAAAATGCATATAAACAAGCCTCTCAACATTTTAACACGGAAGCACTCAAGAATTCCACAAAAGGACATTTAAATATCGAATCTAAAACCTAATGGCCCGCCCCGACCTCTGTACTCGACCGCATTTATCATACTATAAAGGTCAGGTTCCGATACTTATCGATATTTTTATGATGTCAGTTACACTGACTCATCTCTATTTTTGATAGCTTTTAGTATTTATTAATGTCATAATACTAACTTATAAAATATTCAAATAACTGTGTTGATAAATTGGGCTGCATACTATAATAATATTAATTATGATACTGTTTGGCGATTTTGAATATGTTTTGGTCAAAATATTAAGAGTTTGGGTGATATAATAACAGATTATAGTTCTATAATATTAGGAGATAATGATTTTTTAATATGTTTTTTACTATCGATGCATCTAATCGGATTCAAATGGCGATTGGATATTGATTATGTTCTATTTTTAATTTAACGTGGTTAATTATTGAGTTGATTTTTAATCTACTGATGATTGAATCAATAGTCCACAAAATACATATCTGGCTACATAAACGTGAACAATATGTTACACGTGACATCTGTGGCTATAGGTACACTTCCGCCTAACCTTTAATGGGAATACAGGCGTGATGTTATGACATAAACGTGAATTAATAGCAAACAAAGCACTTGACAATCTTGAATGATTAATAGCAAACAAAGTACTTGACTATTTATTATTCATTTTGTCAAACTGAAAAGTGATATTTGCTAGTTTAATTAAATAGTACCTGGTCGACCGACCTGTGGTCGGGTAAAAATAGAGAATGCTCATTTTAGTATAGGTCAGTTCATACCAATTCCATGTATGGTACATACTAATTCCATGCTGCCATGTCTCTAAGGCATCGTCATTATTCTAAACTAAACTTTGGGCAAGCGAGCTCTGCTCGAGTGAAAATACGGAGAAAACGAATTTTCCCAGATATGAGACCTAGCTAGATCGATTTTTCGCCCCCGTAAACCCTTATATTGCAACTTTCATTGAAATCCTTAGAGCCGTTTTCGAGAACATGATTAGAAATATACACAAATATTGCTCACTTAATATTATAGGATTCTCCAGGCGTGGTAAACAGAACTATGACAAAAGGGTATTTTTAGTCATCCTTAACTTACAATACAAGAATAATTAAGTTGAATAATAATCATAAAAGTTGCATTAAAACATCGATAGCTAAATTCCACGTCATAAAATATAAAACATTGAACGTGTATTATCTTCAACTAGTAGTTTTTAAATTAATACAGGTGGCAAGCCTCATTTCTATGAGACATTTATGTATTTTATTAAACAAATACCTAATAACCATAACAGCTGATAAGACTTAGATATTTTTTATTGTTTTGAAAATGTATTCAACTTACTGAAATATGTTTTCAAATATTGAACATGACAGATGATGATAAACTATATGAGCATTTATAAAACGTGCATGTTTGAAACATTTTAGTATAAAAATAACCATATTTTTCTTTATATAACAAAATAATTATATTCTAAACTGAAGTGCATTCAACTGAACATGGATCGCCTAAAGAATAAAAAAGACAGGCCAAGTGCATGTCAGACCACGCACAATGAAGGGTTCCGTAGTTGCCATTAATTTTATTTATACCAAGAACAAACTTAACTTGTTGAAAAACATGTTATCCCATACATTCCAACTACAAATGTAAGTTTGTACCCACAATATTGAGAGGTTTACCATGTTATTTTAAGATTTTAGACTTCTTATAGGTTTTCCTGTAATCTATGAGTAAAGAACCATTCATTGTATTTTTTTCAACATTTCAGGCTATAGGGTAAGAAGGGGGAATGGTCAATTTTCATAAATTTAAATATCTTTAAAAGTGTTTATTTTAAAATAAATATATTTATTTATTTAACAGTTTATGTACACACATATAAATAGACACAACAACAACTTTTTTAAATTTTCCCATTTGCCCCCAAAAAGTGACCGTCCGTGTCTGTGACAGACGGACAGCCAGCCAGCCAAACAGACAGAGGCACGAGTGATCCTTTATGGGTTCCGGTTTTTCCTTTTGAGGTTCGGAACCCTAAAAAAAAACAAGAAGAGGGGTACCATCGACACGAAAAGATGAAGAAGAATATTAAAAACCAATTTCTTCCAGCGACTACGTTCGCGTGGAAGTTAATGAAATACAGCCCATGTTACTCGCTGATAATGTAGCTTTCTATAGGCGAAATATTTTTTTAAATCGTTTAAGTACTTTTTAAATCGTTTAAGTATTTTCATATCCATTACAAACAAAGATACAGAAATTCAAATAGTTTCACTTATTAATATTAGTCTAAATTAGTTTAGACAACTAGCGACCCACCCGCTTCGCACAGTTTTTATAACTTAACAAAACATAGATTTTTTTTATTTTGGTAAATGGAATATTGCTGTATTAAACACACAAATCTTCCAGAATAAGTTCTCTAAGTGATGGTGAAAACCGCATCAAAATTCGTCGCGTAGTTAGTAAGAACAACGCGGTCACACAGACAGACACGAAAAGTGACTTTAATTTATAATACTAATATGACATACGCGGTTTATCTGACAGGTAATGACATCGATAAGAGAAAAAGGACAACGGTTACACCACTACGCTTTTTACTTTATTATGTGGAGGTGCTACTGCTCTTCCACTTGATTATAAAATACAGTAGTCACCAATTACGTCATCAACGGAAAAAAGAACGATCCTGATTTCTAAACGCTTATAAAAAGTATGATATACTGATTTAAACACACAAAAAATTATGATACATAGCATAATTTTGTATTCTACTAAATGACATATTTCTCATGATATGTATTTTATGTAAAGTAAGAATTATGTAAACAAAGACCTAAGTATATAAAAGTAAAAAATTCCACTGGACCTTCAATATATAAATTAGGTAACATTATTCGCGTATTAAAAACGGTAAGAGGTTTTGACACAGTGAATTGCTCACATCAACCGAAACTTTTCATGAAGGAATTTTCAAATAAAACCTGTCGATCGTCTCATTTAACATCTGTCAATGAAATAAATACGACATATTTATCGGTCTATAGAAACGTATATTACAATACAATTTTCAAATTGTATGTACAATTTTCAAATTAGTAGGCCAATATGGACGGACATGTAAAAATTTCGATGTATTTTTTGTTAATTTCTAACAATAGGTGCGTTTAATTTGAACCTTTCTTGTATAAAAATACCGTAAGCGGTATTATTGAAACATGCGAAGTCACAAGTGCAGTTAATCTCTGATGACGTCAGCGAATGTCGATAAATCACCGACGACGTGTCGTGTTGATGTCGATAGGCTACACCTGTTGCTAGGGATGTCACGCCTTTATTGTCTTTCGAAATATTTAAATGAGGAGGTTGTTGTAGATATAAATAGTATTAAAATGTCCTTAATAAATGTTTATGGTTAGTTTGTAATAAATACAAGGATTTGTATTAAAGCTGTTGAAGTGTCGACGATTCTTTTAATTTAGAGAAAATTATTAGAAAATATAAACTTATTGATGATAAGCACAGCTAGCCGTGGAATGCTATTTTGAATTGGGTTTATCAGCAATAGAGATTTCCCCAGTATCGAAATCATATCGAGTATAAACAATTTGTGTGACTTTGAAACGAAATATTAAAATGGTAAAAATGCACATTCATTCGTTGAACTTAATTTCCTGTCAATAGATTTAGTTCGTCGAAATATTTACAGCTTCTAATTTTCTTTCACCATTTAAAACTTTAAAATATTATGCAAAAATGACAACCCTGACTCTAAAAGAAATTAACAAGTTGTATTGTTTCGATCCATGATACTTTCTCTGACAAACGTCGCCGACAATAAAAAATAGTAATAAAAATCTTTTAGACACAACTTAATAAGTATGAACAGTGTTACTTGTCACACTAACTAAATATATGCAAAAGGTAGACATCCATATCGCCAACGACATAAAAAGCTGAAAATGAAAACACAGATAAGTAAATAGCTACTGAGAGGTGCAGAGGATGTTAAAGAATAATTGTCTATAGAAATATGGCAGGTACTTGATACATTACGAAATGGTGCAAAAAAAAAAAGAAATACATTTATCTCGGCAAACATGATGCAAAGAAGGAAAACAAACACAAAAAAGAACAAGTTGGGCGAAAATATGCGTCACATCCACGCAAAACGGCCATTGCTCAGCATAATGCTGCCGGCGTTGACGTGTTGACGTCAACCGATGCAGCATACAATGAGATAAAAGAAACGAAATAAGTAGGAAAAATAAATATAGATATTATTAACTACCGAAATAGTTGCTGGTTCTTGGTAGTAAAACAAAAGTATATATAACTCAATCAAAATAAAAACCAATAGGTAGCAAAAAAATAGACAAAAGGTGAAATATTCTATAGGACGTAGTGCAGACTTGCACATTCTCCCCTGTATTTATGAAATCAGCTTTCGAAGAGGCCTCCTGATTGTACCAGCCACGGTGGTAACATCGGCCACCCGCACTACTCCATCTCTTCCGGGGAACAACCTCGCGACCCGGCCTTAGGACTAAGAACCAGCGCCGCATCTTTCCATTCTATACAAGGCCAGAACGCAGCCATAGGAAACTGCTCGCGTATAGATTGGAAATCACTTTTTTACTAAGGTCTTCCAATCTATACAAGAGTAGTACGCAAATACTCGCGTATACTTCGTAGGGACCTAATTAACTACCTTATTCCAAAATATACAGTGCCAGTACGCATACGGAGTAATCGTATATAGATTGCGACAAATTGTTGGTATTCAGCTTGTTTGCGACGTAATGCACCTTGCGCTAAATAGCCTGCCTGGCTGGGAGCAACTTGGAAGTAGTGCGGTTGGTCACAGTTCTACCCTAACCTAACCCATTTCATATTCCGTTATCTGTTAGCTCTTCCATTTCACCCAGTAAAATTTATTTTTATTTTTTAATCTATATTATTAAAACTCATGTCAAGCGTAAGTGATGTAGTATAGTTTGGAACCAGGACGCGCGCATCCACGTTACGAACTGTACACGTGCTGTACGCAAAATTCGTGTATACATTGTAATCATAGATTTAAAAACAGCATTACAATGTATACGCGAGCAGTTTCCTATGGCTGCGTTGCCCTTATAGATTGGAAATACGCACCAACGCCTTTTCTATTTCGGTAGCTAATATACACAATAGCTACAAGTTCTAAATCTCAATCATAATAAAATACAGCGAAGTTGAATTGTGGTTGGAAGAGGCTTTTTTACGAGTCCTGTCTTGTCGGTTTTCTGTTCATTTTTGTCTAGTGACCATCAATTGTTGTACGCGTTATTAAAATAATTAAAGTGCGTGCTTTGTGAGTTTAAGTTAATTCCTTTATCTGTTATTGTCATGTTTAATTGTTCTTTTGTCAAAAAAAAATGTTACGCTTGAGTGAAAGAAATTATGTATGTTTCGGCTACTTGTCATCGCGATTATTTTAATTACTTCGTTTTCTTTGCATTTCTCCGCGTTTTTACTTAACTACTTAGAATTTAATTGTTCAAGTACTTATTCAGTTTTACGTTCCATTACTTGACTTGAAAACGGTGGAATAAAAGGGGGGCATCGAATGCGGATCTGTCTTCCCGGACTTCAAGTATAAAGTTAAATAAGTGGTTTTGATTATTTATTTTATACTTTCGGCCTACAAATGTGCAGAGGCGGAATCAATGCCATAAGCATTTTCTAGTCAACCTTTGGGTGATGCAGAAACAAACAGTGGTAGGTGCAATAACGAAAATTAAAGAATAAATATTTATTTACAATGCATTTGCTCGAAAAGAGCGTCTTCCAAGTAGTCAATTTGTGCGGAAAGTGTAACTTTTTTTTCACTAGTGCTTTTTACTTTTCTGTTTTTTTTTTTTAATTTTTGAAGCCGTCGTCATCCCCGTCTCAGAGATTTTATTATTTGAGAAAAGTTTTAAAAATCAGATGATGATGATAACGATGGCGATGGCGATGGAGATGACGATGGCGATGGCGATGGTCAAATCAAAAAGTCAAATTCAAAATCGAAGTCGAAGTCAAAGTCAAAGTCAAAGTCAAAGTCGTAGTCGAAGTCGAAGTCGAAGTCTAAGTCGAAACTCAGTCATGAATGTTGTTTTTATCATTTATATACGTCGTCGTATGTTAGATGTTACACATCACAGGCGACTGCCGTAAGGCTCGCTCGTTTTTTTTTTTTCCTCGCACAATGCATAGTAAAACGTTGTATGATACACGTCCGTAAGATGATTTCCGACTCGTGTCGACTTATACACTCGCTCACTTCGCTCGCTCGTGAGTAAAAATGCCACTCGTCGGAAATCACCTACCTTCCGCACTTATAGCATAAATAACTATTAAGTATAAAGATATTCTTACTTATTAAAGACTATAAATTTAATATGTATGTACCTATACCTTTTCTGTTTCGTGTTATATATTGTTAATCTGTAGGTAACATTTCCTCCAAAAACTCATCATACCTTTATTCTCAGAATGTTTGAATTAATACTCAATCGCTCTTAAGAACATAATCCATAACTAAACAAACTTACTTACGTACCTACTCAACTTTAACTTCCAATATCCAATCTCGTATTACGCTAATAAAGCAAACACGAGACAATGCTGGACACACAACATTTGTTCAGCTCTCAACACACGCCTATCGATCATATTGTGATGTAAATTAGTGAAACCTGCGTATCGATAGTTTCGATTGAGTTGCGACATCATTATAGTGTTGTCATAGATTGTACCTACAGGGTGTGTAGAATAGGTTCAGGAAAAATTGAATATTGTGTTTAGTCATTTGTTTTTTATTAAACTTTATCCACTTTCTTCATAAACTGTATGCCTTTGGTATTTTCTACCAGTTTAGTTTGTTTTATCGGCCAGCAAGCACACCGATAAAAACTAAGTTTAAGTTGTTCAAATCTAGATTCGTTTTTCTATTAAACAAGACAACATTTAGAATTTTACTTGATTAACACTCAAAGGAGACAAAATGCCCAGAGGTCAATTTTATTATGATTCGAAGTCCATAATGATGATAAATTCTACTGTAAAGTTAACTATAGCTCCGGTAATAGCGCTATTATAAAATACAATCAACAGTAAACTCACTATTAACGTTAAAACATCAGGAGTTAAAGTGCAGATTAATAAATATCACTAACAATGGTTACAATTTGTCAGTAATTGAGTTATGCCGTAAAATGGCGGCTAACTGTGCACTGTGTAGGGCTGGCCTCCTGTCATGTTGAGCACGAATTATGGGCTGTATGCCACGATATGCGAATACCAACTATAATACTCGTAAGGTGATATACCTGAACATATGGAAGGTATACCTATGTTATAGTGCATCGTCTACGAAACATAATCGAATTAACGCCACACTGCACCCTCGAAAGAAAATTGTCAAATGACTCCAAAATACTGCTCTATCTAGGACCAGTTTCGCGAAAGAAAATAATATGGTTAAAGAAATTACAGAAATTTTATTTCTCAATAAGAAATTACAAGGATTTCACTTACTTGAGAATATTTTTTATTTTTTTTAGAACTTAAAATATAGTATTATATAAATATAATCGCAAAATGTATGTGACAAATTGTCAATCGCGCGTAAACTTCTAGGATTGATTAAATGATTAGCAACAATCGCTGCATATACTGCAGCGATTGTTGCTAATCATTTATAATTTGAAAAAAGAAGTAACCGGCCCTTAGTCTTTTAGGCCTTTTTTCACCTCGAAATCGGGCATAAATACGACTGGGTAGGCCACGTTTGCCGAGTGCCTCTTAAACTGATGGCTTGAATGTGACAAGAATGGAGCCCTGACATAGTAAGACGATGTCGCCAATAGGAAATTTACTTCCTCAAGAAATGATGAGAACCAGCACAGTATTGAAAGAAGTGGAATGAATGGAAGGAGCCTTTTACCCTGGAGTGAGACAGTACTGGCTAAACAAAGTAAAATAAGAAATGATTAGGTGTGTGTATGTGAGAAAGAGAAATGTGTCTTTTTAACAAATTCATAATACTAGTGGTCGCCCTGAGGTCGAAATTCGACCATAATTTTTTTTAATGTTATTATTCTAACGTAGCCATCTTGTGTCAAACGCATGGTAGTGTGTGTAAAGTTTTTATTTATTTCTAATGTATATTATATAAAAATATTAGCTTTCTGCACTCCTTCTCCATATAAACTTTAACTGTGCCAAATTTCATACTCCTCCGTCCGCGTAATTTAAGTAAAACCGGCCAAGTGCGTGTCGGACCACGCACAATGAAGGGTTCCGTAGTTAGAATGAATTTATCCCAAGAACAAACTTAACATTGTAGTTGAAAAACATGTTCTCCCATACGAAATGTATGGGAGATCATGTTTTTCATACCGCAAATTTAAATTGGTTGATTATTTCTCGTTAACCTGTACAGCCTACTTAGCTCTCATAGTTTTCATTTTAATTTCGTTATATATACTATTGCTGTGAGTTTTTTCAAGTACTTGGACTTGTCCAAGTAGAACCATTTAGCTAAAAGGGGGGGGACACACACTTGACTCTAACAAAAAAATTCAGTTAAAAGCTTAATATTTCGCAAACGGATCCCTGAATCCAAAAATGGTTTAGACAAACTCACAATATTTTTAAAAGACCTTTCTAACGATACCCAACAATATGGGATAGATGAGGAAAAAAAAAACATCACCACTTTACGTGTAGGGGAGGTACCCTAAAAAAAAAAAAAATTCTTTATTTTATTTTACCACTTTGTCGGCATAATTAATATGTATACATATACCAAATAACAGCTTTCTAGTACTAACCGTCTCTGAGCTAAGCCGCGGACAGACAGACGGACAGACAGACAGACAGACAGACGGACATGGCGAAACTATAAGGGTTCCTTGTTTACTACGGAATGCTTCACGTATTAATATAATAATTATAGCCTCTATCTATTTATTATAAGATATGAAAATATGAAAATAGAGAATGCTCATTTAATCGTACCTAGTACTTACTAATTCCATGCTGTCATGATAGTAGGATACTTACTAGTTCTATGTTGCCATGTCATTATGAAATGTTATTAGTGTCTTAAGAAATCGAATTTTCCCAGATGAGACCTAGCTAGATCAGTTTTTCGCCCCCATAAACCCCTGTATTGCAACTTTCATCAAAATCGTTTTCGTGAAAGTGATTACAAATATATATATATATATATATACAAATATTGCTCGTTTAATGTATAGGATAAAAGACTTATCTAGCCAATTATATTATCGGACATAGTCGTGAAAAGGTGTGAACATCGCAATATTGATATCAGAATCAACAATCAGGTTGCTTCACCATCGACACATCCTAATAGGGAAAAATATAGTAGACAAACACTGCAGAAACTAGTTTCTGCATAATATTTATAACCCCTTTGACATTGATGCAATGATATTAAAGTATCTTCTTGATTTGGCGACCTTGTTTAGAGTTCAGTGTTCACTCATCTTGTACGGCTTTACTTAGTTCGTTGAACTAGTTACGATATTTTATTATTTAGAAATAGGCTTGTTGCTGAGAGTTCAATGCTAAAATTGGATCTTTACCTTAATTATTCAGGGTAGTACTGTCATACAATAGATGAGAGCAGTGGTGGTCCAGTGGTAACGGCCCCAACTTACGAGTTGTAGGTTCGAACCCAGGCAGGCGCTTTACTGTGTGTAAATAATTTAATTACCATTGGTCTTAAAACGGTGACGGAAAACATCGTGAGGAAACCGACATATCCTAGAAACAAAAATTCGTAGATATGTGACATCTACCAACCGGTACTGCGCCCGCGTGGTAGATTATAGCCCACGAAGAGAGGAAGCCTGTGTCCCAACAGTGGGAATATTATAGGCTGATGATTTTGCTTATGCTGGCATGATGATTTTAACTACTTTAGAATTATCACTCAGTAAGTTAGTACAACACCTACATACGTAATTGAAGGACAACGAAGGAGTTCACAACTTCACATTGCTACTAACTGCAAATGACTACGTTAAAGTCCATTAACATATTCCTATCAACACAACAGTCTTCTAAACATACAAAGAGAGCAACAGACGCTGTCAATAAAAACTAAAGCTCCCTTCCCCCCAACCCATTTATTCAAACTAGGCTGAGAATCAGCACTTTTCGAACGTCAAAATTACATAAGACAGTCCCCCAAAACGCCCACCCTTCACCACTTCCTAGTGCGTTAGCTGGGAAGAAGAAGTAGCGCAACAAACTCCCCAGCAGCACCACTGTCTGTTCAGTTAGAAGAAAAAAAATGATTCTATATATTCAAAACAACCACCTATAAAAATACAAGCTTAGACAACACAATTTATATCTAATTAACATTCATAAAACAAAACTGCGAACCTCGGACCACCATAAGGCAAGCGATCATTTCGAACATTGCCCGGGCAGTGTGTACACTACATAGCGCACTTTGCCCGCTTCATGTATTACACATCCTCTCGTCGGGTTCAAATTACATAACACATAAATACAATGGCGAGCTTATTTACTGCTGGTTTTAAAGTAAAAGCTAACGTAGCAATTACTGGGGCTAAAATGGCGCTGAGTGCAGAATAGGTGAAATATTAAGAAGCTCTCGAAATATCATAAACTTTTTCTAGTCTGGTTATGATTTTACGCAAATTATGCATTTAGCAAGCAGCTTAATAGGCGACACATAAAATGAAGACAAAAACTTTTTTTTTATTATCGAGTGGGTCTTGACCATGATCTTGTCTGATGGAAAGCGACGGATGAGTTTTCACGAATCGCGTAAACCGATTGCCGTCAGTAAATGTTTCGTAAAATAGTATGCAGACTTTATCCGACAAAATTATGATTGCTCTATTGCAATAACATCTTCAGCAGATCAATAAATAATACCTACAACTTTTAAAATTAAGATTACATACCATAAGGCTGCCTGTCCATTGAAGCGGAGCGAGGCAGCGGAGAGGAGAATGGCAGGGGGGGAGCGGAGTTGCGGACAGTGTCTGTCCATTAATGCGGAGCGAGGTAGCGGAGCGGAGTTACGGACTGTGCGGAGCGAGGTAGCGGATCGGTGTTGCGGACTGTGCGGAGCTAGACCGAGTTCATGCGACGAGTAATAATTCCCCGCTCCACTTCTCCACTCCGTTTCCCCGCTCCGCTTCCCCTCTCCACTTCTCCGCTCCGTTTCCCCGCTCCACTTCCCGGTTTTGTATGAATTTTTAAACTAGTTCGTAAATCCCTGTCCACTGAAGCGGAGTGGAGGTTTTATGCAATTCCATTGGTTAATATTGGCATACCGCTACTCCGCTCCAGTGGACAGGCAGCCTTACACCTTACTTCCACAAGGGGTTGGGAGTTTGAAACTTTCTTTGTTTTATTGTTCATATAATCCTGTACTATCTGAAACCATTAAACAAAATCCTTATGCTGATAGGTGAACTAAATACCTAAATAAATAAAAGCTATACCAAGCTATCGTCATCCCACACCATTTTACCGCTCCGAACTGACACCGCCAATACTAATGAGTTGGGATGCGCGCGCGCAGGTCGCGCATGTGACCCGCGACGCGCGATATATTGCGCGAACAGCGAGCCAATGAGTGGACACTCACTGTAACTGTACTTCGGCTAGGGTAATATTGAGGATTCAATATTGTATAATTTTAATGTTCATATTCATTGTGATTTTAAATTGGTTCTAAAAGTACTGTGATGGATACACACAGTACTTTAATTAATTAATTAATAATTATGACTGAATATTGTTTTGTGGATGCATGCAGTTCTGGTGAAGTATAAATTATCATACTATGCAAGTATTAATTAGTAGATACCTATAGAGCTTAAATGAAAAACAAAACAGGATAACGACGTCTTGTAAAAAAAATATATTACCTACTTATGACATTCTTCAAAAATGGACTCCAAAAAACGTATTTGAATACTTGCTACAATGTGCCTAGTTTTGTAATTCAATAGCAACCTTATTTACACGAACCCTTTCTGAATGCAAACTCTTGCCAGTTATGATTGCTATCTGACTTCCGGTACTTCTAAACTAAATAACTCATAACTAAATTGCTCATACGCAGCCTTTACCATAAGTACTAGCATAAGTACTTATTATGAAAATATACTCCCCATACTTAGCTATAAGAAGAAGCTATCTCCCAGATACCGACTCTGGTCGTAACCCTACTAATTACGACTTAAATATTAAAAGCTTAAAAAGCAGTCGTTCATGGCATTAACTAAGCGAAATGGCTCCTCTGTCTATTTTATAATCCTATATTATGTAAACCGGGCCGACGTTTGAAGGGTTTTTACACTTCACGATTTGAAAGATGTAAGTGACTTATAAACATGCTTAAGTTTTTTGACGTAAGAACATAATTTGATCAAAAACAAAATCAGTCATGGGGATTGCCGACAAAAGTGAAACCGAGTCCTCGCAGCGCAGGGCAAAGCAGATTTTGTAATGCATGAACTTACAGCTGCGTACGCTGCGGCGCAGGCACGTGGGACGCAGACATGTGTCTGTACTGCTCTGCGTCTCGTTGTGGAGCCGATACAGATCGCGCGACGCATGCAGGTCGTCACTTGTTTCTTACCACTGATTCATAATTTTGTTGCAATGACTGATTGTTTGTACTAGCTAGGACGCGAATGTGCCTGTGTAGCTGCGTCGCAGCATGTGCTCGGGGTCTATGTCTACCTCGCCTGCCCTACCCAGCAAAATCTGTACTATGCGTTGCTGCGTCATCTGCTTCTCAGCATACCCTTAGCCTTATAGCTACAGATATATCTACTGCTATTACATCATCCCGGTGACGCAAACCCATACGATTTTCCCCTACTAAACATCAATCAACGCGTCTAAATAAGTTACAACTTCAAAAATATATTGTCTCGAGTCAATGTTGTAGTAAAAAGATTAGACTATCAGCTTTATTGTGAATAACTCTAATTGCAATTATGTCACATCCTTGAAATCTGTTTATCTGTTTGAACCCTATATGCAGAATTATAAAAATAGATAATTAATTGTTGAGAGACGATGGATGGATTGTGTGAAAGACGATATTATGGCAAGAAGGTCTTGCCAATATGTCTGGAGTATTTTGGAGATGAGCGTATGACTGTCGAGTAGTTAGTAGTAGTTGAGGAAACTTAAACAATGTGTTTGATTGTCGGTTACCAGGGTAACCGACATAGCCCGAAGCATTGCCAGACTTCGCGATGGGCAGTGCACATTGCTCGCAGAACAGATGGCCGATGGGACCGAAAAGTTCTGGAGTGGCAACCGCGTACCGGAAGACGTAGTGTCGGGAGGCCTCCCACAAGGTGGACCGATGATCTTGTGAAGGCCGCAGGAATCCGCTGGATGCGGGAAGCACAGAACCGGTCGAAGTGCTGGTGCTTGGGAGAGGCCTATGTCTAGCAGTGGACGTCTTTCGGCTGAAATGATGATGATGAATGTGTTTGTATCTTTAACTAAAGTAATGGGCCTTGGCCGTTTTATGTTAAAATAAATAAATGGCTAGACTTACAGAATAAGGTGACTAATGAGATGACAGATTAGAAAACATGCTGCTGTGCCAACCAAGAATAAATCGGCAGACGAGTAGGAAAATGAAGAATAGTTACTTGTCCAGGAATTGAAATACTGCTTTTCAAAACAGTAATCGAGTTTATTGAGTTCTTATTCTAATGCAGGCTTAATGTTCAGTTCACAATGACTTTGAATCGTATAACATGGAGTCCTATCCCATTGTTCAATATTTTTTTAAAGCTTTCAGAATTAGTAACATATTATTATGTAGCCACTTTAACACAGAACATACTTAACCGAATGTCAATCAAACAGTGAATGCTTGACACTCGAAATAATCATGTTATTATTGTTCGCACTTCAATAACCACTTACATTAGGTTAAATTGATCTGTCCAGTAACTGTCAATTCGATAATAAACAGTTTAATTCTAGTTCCAAAAAAAATTGAAGTGGAGAAAGTAACAAAAATAAAATTTGCCTAACGTTGAAAAGCGTGGTGACGTCTGTACAGATAGGATAACCGAAAAGGCTAATTGTCAATTTAAGCCTATTCAATGCTAAAGTGGTTTTTATGCAAGCACAAATGTCATACATTTGTAATATAGGCATCAAAAGATTCTGTTTGAATAGAAGTTAGAGAAGAAGACTCTCCTAAAAAAATACTAAGGCAGCGCAACATTAATAAACACTGTATAGTGTTCCTACCGTATCGAGGGGATTTCATCATGACGTGGATTTTTTGTTAATCATTTCAGTGAGTCCTTAATAATTGCCAACACGTAACCTCTCTAACGTGTTAGCTGAGGAAGCAAAATCCAGCTAAAATACCCTAATTATTTAACTATGAACTTACTGACCGATCAAAAATTAAATCACTTTCTCTCATCATGATTCTCTTTGGTTTTTTTTTTACCTATGGCCTCTCGCAGGCGACCACTAAGGTCGTAGCTGCTTAACCGGGCTTTCCTGTGGCTGCCTTAAGCTTCTACACTCAAAGCCTCCAGTCAGGGCAAACTATTCTAATTAAATCTAGGCGAACGTTCGCTAAGGGGTACTCGTACCTGTGGGGTACGAACCTCGGTTCGGCGGCGTTCGCTGGGGGGAGGACAGCAAGAGGGACAGGCTGGATCAAAAGTATATCATTATTATTAATCGGGGAATTGAAAGCTACAGGCTGTGCTACGACGCGGGCTGGCGCATCGTCGAGCAAGGGTCAGGGGGGAGTATCGTTTACTCGGGAGGGTCGCGGTCGCGATCGCGGAGGACCTCGGCGGCGAGGTTGGTATGAGCGGGTGTCGGTTGTGTTTGTATACTGTACTTGTGGCCCTATTACTTTCCTGAAGGAGGGTGATGGGGTCATCAGGGTCGGAGAGGTCATAATTCTCTTGCCCTTGTTCTAATTTATTTGCGATTGGCGCCACGTTTCTTGTTCTTCCATACTTCCCTATTAGTCGTAACCTCGGTAGTCTCCTCTATCTTGCCATATCATCTTCCACATAGTCCATCCATTGTTTCCTTTACCTTCCCGTCCTCTTATAGCCATCTACATTCATACACAAAACTTCTTCAAATATACCACTCCTTTCTCACAACACAAATCGTCACGCAGCCGTCCCAGATGCCTTAAAAACCCCTCACCCTGCAAACACTAAAAACAGAGCCTGTAAAAGTTAAACGAACGCTCATAACAGTTTTATGTAGTACTCAACGACCGACAATATGGTTAGCATTGAATATATTCCGCTGAGCTCGAAATACCACGGTTTACGTTAAACGTGCCTTAGGTAAGCATGGGATGGGCAACGATTTGTTTCCGAATGCATTTTACTGCTGAAGTGGGTAGAGTGTATGACTTTTAGAATATTTAGTTTAATTTTGTCTTAAGTAGTGTGAAAGAGTGTCAATTGGTTGTATCCAAAATGTTCTATTCTACATCAAATCCCTTATTAGACAAGTTATAACACGAGTTTCAGGTATATTCTAGTTATAACACACTTTGCATTAACGTGAGTGGAAACAAGAATTGTTTCTGTAAATTCTTTTCAGCATCGTTTTAGCTTTTGATTCCAACCGACTTACTTCAGTGGAATATTGCAAGGGCGGTTACAAAAACGATAACAGATAGTTGTTTACTTGCTCTTATATTTAAAACCAGCATGATAAAAGTAGAATACCTATGCCACATCATTTGGTTTGACTTTGGTATATGATAGCTATTAAAGAATATAAACTCATTAACTAAAATGAAATTTAAGTTAACGGACACCAAAAATGTAACACCCATCACAGCTTCCAAAATAGAAGATTTGCGTGAAATATGGAAATTGGTAGATTTTATACAGTCTGACAGTAATAGAATACAGGCAACAACTCTATTATATTGTACTCATGCAGATTATGAATGAATTCTACCTACCTAAGTAAGATTATGTGAGACAGCTCTCAAGTAACACACCTCCGGCAAGCCACCACCGTTACACGCAAACACAGATACCTAAAAACAAAAGACGAATTCCACCAATGACACACCCTCCCGCATTAATTCACCAATAAGCACTCAAACCCCACTGATCCCATTCCGGAAGCTAGAAAGCTAAATACTCTACTCGGACATCGAACTGGCCACGGGATGCTGTGGCCAGGTATCTGCGTATCTAAGCCTTCGTTGAATGATCTCTCATTGTTCGGCTGCTTATAAAAATGTTAGACAATGGGCCCGATGAGTGTGTAGTGACCGCCGTTGGGCGCATCGCGAGCTTGGCTGTAGGTGCGCAGCTGGGAGATGATTTACAGCTGTAGTTGAGCTCGTGCTTGGGAGACTTACATGAAACGCGAATCGTTGTTGTAGATATGAGAAATAAAGTAAGAATTGGTTGTTTTTATATAATTTTGTCATAGAAAGGTTGTGTAATGACTAATGATTGAGTTTTGTAAAGAGCATGAATGAGGCCAGTCTTAACCTTTAAAGTATTCTTATAAAGGTAAGTAAGTAAGGCGAGAGGAGACCGTTTTATCGTCAGATTTTATTTTATCGAAATTTTGATTATCGATTGAATCGAAACTTGTTTTCCAGAAAAAAAATGCTTTTAGATCATGTTCGATACCGTAATAACCTGCCCCAGTAAATAAAGTAGCCGTATATATTATACATTCGGTTTGGCACATCCTATTAATGCAAATGTAACCCCATGAAATCTCCAATGTAAAAAAAAGTTTTAACGCGAGTATCCCATACTATTGGATGGTGGTCTACCCGCGCTTAAGGCACCACTCTGCCATTGTGGCCACTATTCAAGTCTGTGACTATGCATATTTCTCGCTACATTTATCATACATTATGCCGGCTATGAATATTCCTCTGTTAGCGGACTAAACCGCGCACCTTAATTTATTAATTGTGCCGTGTGACCTCGACCTACGGTGCGATTTATGGTGCAAACTTATTATTGTGGGATATTGATGTATGTGAATATTATAAGCGTATTTGTGTGAGATTGTTAAGTGGTTAGGAAGTAGGAGTGTGGAGAAAATTATGTTTTCATAGCTGTCGTTTTTCGAGAAGTGGGGTGGGAGAATTCTGGGGCGAGCTGTTCTTTGGTTGGCATGGTCTACACAAGGTTAGCTTGTGTTGTGGTGACAATATAGACCAGTCAGAGGTGTCATCATTCTTATCTGATCAATTTAATCTGTAAAATGGCCTTCCAAAAGCACTTATATACTAAAGAACATAACAGTACATATGTATGTATTTAGGTAAGCAGCTCATAATCATTCTCTTGACCTTATAATACCAGCCTGTTACTGTCCCACTGTAGGGCAAAGGCCTCTTCTCATACAGAGAAAGCACGAGCATTGATCACCACGCTTGCTCAAGACGGGTTGGTGATTTCAGACTTATATTAACTATATTTCCAGGTTTCCTCACGATGTTTTTCTTCACCGATGTCAGTAATGTCCAAGATAAACTCAGAAAGTACATACGAATTGAAAAAGTCACATTGATACTTGCCCGGATTTGAACCCACAACCTCGTACATGACAGGCGAGGCCTTAACCACTGGGCCATCACGACCCTTATTCCCAATTTATTAGTGGACGGCGTAACATGTCTTTTTCTTCCATTCTTCTCGTGAGGAGCTCGTGGCTAAGTAATAACAGCCGCACGGTTCGATTCATCAGATTAAGCTACGCTTGCCGGGGTTGGTCTGTTGATGGGTGACCATCTTAACATACCGAGACTCCTCCGCGCCTCGGAAAGCACGTTAAGCCGTTGGTCCAGGCTGTCATTCGTGGATCTTTGACAGTCGTTACGGGTCGTCAGAAGCCTGAAAATCTGACAACCAGTCTTACCAAGGGGTATCGTATTACCAAGTTACTGAATTGTGGAGGTCAGATAGGTAGTTGCTCCATGTAAAATACGACATTCAGCTGCATCCGGTTAGACTGGAAGCTGACCCCAACGTAGTTGGGAAAAGGCTAGGCAGATTGATTGACTTCTCTATGGATCGTCATCTCGGTAGTCACCCCCTTTCTAGCCATATTATCATCTTTCACACAGTCCATCCATCTTTTTTTTAGTCTTGCTACATTTTCCACCTTCCTCCGCATCACATACCTTGACGACCGATTTCCACAAAACAGATAAACGTAAGTAAATTAAGACATGGTATCAATCGTTCTATGCTTCTGACGTAATCGTCGTAATCAATGCAAGGACATGACAAGATCGTAGGTCGAAAATTTGGGGCATTACCTTTATTACACTATTCGTCACGAGGGGAATACCATTTGTAACTTCTTGGAGATCGTGAATATTACAATCAGTAGGTAAAAAAGAGTAGGTAAGAAACGTTATTAATTAATATTAGTATAGAATAATACACTAACATAATGTGGGCCTTTGTAGTCTGTAAATAAAAGTTTTATTTTTATTTTATTTTATTTAATAATTAATTGAACATTAATAGAAATGATTATATTATACATTGGAATTATGAAAATATTTTCTTGGTACGGTGAGTAAATAGAAAATTCATAGTTAATAATGATATACAAAGAGTGCCAGTTTCTTTCAGACGTCAGCCGTCAGTCTGTTTCTTTAATAACAACTGAAAAATTCTTAACAACAACTATCGGCTAGAACAGTGTACCGTACAAAAAAGTTTCATGACTTATCTAATCCAGAGAAGAGAAAAAAAAAATTACAACAAAAGAAAAACACACTACAAAGCTAAAAATAACTATAATTTCGGAAGTCAATGTCTTCGGTTTTGTATTTTCGTTTTTTGCCTAAAAAAAAACAGCTTATTGGTGATTCGGCTGAAGCGGGCGAATCGACTCTTTTAAATAACATTATTTTTCTTGAGACAATTCGCACGTAGTTAATTTATTTGTAGGCGAATCGATTTCTGGAGTTGTTGTTTCGCTTCAAAAAAAAAAAAAAAATTAAAAGTGTCTATTGACCCGTTTCGGCCGAGTACAATTGGGCGAATCACCCATAAGCTAAAAATACATACAGGCAAACATAGAATTTTTGAAGCCGGTTAATAAAAACAATCAGACCACTTCGCCCATTATCTAGTTTCAGTCGAATTCCCAGCCTATTAGAAATCAAGCCAAATATACAGCTGTCAAATAATGATCTTGGACAAAATAAACTTGGTCGACAAACAGACAGACTTAGCGAACGTAATTCCATGTTTATTGTTAGAATTCCGGTATTACACGGTACACTTGAATCTGCTTTCTATGAAAACAACATGCCCACGCGCATGTGACGAATTTATTTGGGTGTTTTATATGATGTTCGAAAATAATATGGATCTGGTATAAGATAATTTTGTGTTGCTTCGTTTTTAGGATAGAAAATGCACATGCGACTCTGATGTTAATTAGTTGTGCGTTACGTGTGATATTAAACCCAGGATCATTAGGTAATCAAACTTATTATTTTACACACTCTTTCATACAAAATTATAACATAAGTAATAAATATTTTAACATACATAATTAGCGACGTTCGCATATCAATAATTCAAATATTATTATTGTTTTATGTATACAAGTACTCTTTACAAACGAATCGGGTGAATGAAAAACACTTAGCCAAATTGTTTTCCACCAATTTATTTTCGACGGGTAAATTAAACAAGATCACAAAAGTATCGCATCCATTAATTCTACACTCCACGCCCGAATTCAAAACCATATTGACCCTCGACCATACCACACTCTATTTGACCAACGCATCATCAAGAGCTCTCAACCAACTGGACTGCACGCTTCATTTCCGAAAAATAGTCTTAAGATCTTCTTAAAACGGTCTCGAGACGGCTTAAGATATCTTAAGACCACTCGATACGATTGTGGGCTCAAAGAGTTATCGCTTGTTTGTGCTCGTCAAGTGTGGGAGCAATTAATGACGTCTTGTTATTTCCGGAGATTAGGGAGTGATGTCACTGGGCTTTCGGAGAATGGACGTTATTGAGGTTGTTTTAGTGCTTTAAGGAAATTATAGATCGTTTATTATTGTCCGTAGAATTTTGGGTTTACACTATGATCTCACATTCACGAACTTGATCCGGAACAATACCATTAACAAACATCCATCCATCCTCACAAACACTCACGTTTATATGATTTTATATATATATATATATCATATATAATATATATATATAACATATATATATAATATATATAAATATAGTAGGAAGAAGGATTGTCATTCCCTTCCTTTTGTTGAGGATAGAGTTCGTGTGTTGGATGACTTGCCCATCTAAATTATTATTTTTCAGCTATTGACTAATTGTGTCCCTTTGGATAGCACATTATTAACCGATTTAGAAAGACATACTTTTTTTTAATATATAAAACATGATATCCAATACTACTAATTACATAATTAGTAGTATTGGACATATTTATCGTGCTGGTACATACCAGCACGATAAATATGTTATTGACAACCAATACCTACTACTGCCGTAAAACACAACGTTTTTCCAAAACTTTCACTTAACATCTTGATGGAGGGCGTCGTGCCCTCAGCGACCTTTAGCTGAACAATAAATAATATGTTAATGATCTTGTAAATAAATAATAAGCACCGGTAAATGGAGCGATATACGACGGATAGCCACGACAAAGCTGGGAGATAAATTTTTGAACAGAGAGACAAGTTTACTCGTCAATATAACCTACTAGAAAGTGGTCCTTTGGATGAAAAATTGAACGATGACATGATACCTCTGTATCCTATGTCGGATCCTAACATATCAAATTTTGAGAAGAGAGAAAATTTGATAATTTCTAAGTAGATATTTACGACATTCATACGTATAGACATCTATAAAGTAACTCTTTAAACTATAGATTTGACTTGACATTTCATTGACTCCTCCTAAAATGACTTGGTATTTAGTTTGATTGGTTTAGTTTTATGAAATGGAATGGAAGGGCACAATATAAAACCATAACTTTATTTGGAGGAGATGCTAATAACATTTACTTCTCTTTCCAAACTATTCAAATCTTATGACATCCTATTATTTTTTTTCTACATTTTATCTACACGATCGAAACCTAACTCGTCAGTCGTGAACGGGCGCGCGCCGACCGTCCGAAATAACCTCCAAATTGATTTATTATATTTAATTTTTTACTACCAAAGCTTCGATTGGCCGACTCTTCCGCTATACTGCCCCATACAGCGGTTAAGTATTGATACTTTAAAAACAGCTAATGTTGCAATTTGCAAACACGGTCATACAATTTACTTAAGTATGTCTAAAACAGAAATTAGAAATGCTTGAAGAAACAGTTTTACTGTTACAACGAAAATAAAAGTGCTTTGACGTATTCTTAAACGTTTTTTTTCTAATAAAATATGGTATTTGTAATTAATGTAGTTACAATTTAAGAAAGTTCAGTAAATAAGGATATTCAAGCTACTGATCAGACATTTGTTGAAACTACGTCATAGTTATAGAGTTTAAATTCAAGTGACAAAAAATAATGTCTTGATTCTCTGACCAATAGTAACTAAATAATAATTAGACTTATGTTGAGCTCACTATACAAAGATCAAAACTTCGCAATCCTTCTACATACAAAATCAGATCGCGCAAATTTATAATTCAATAAATTCTTGAGAACAGACACGAAGTTATTATTTATTTTATAACAGAACCTACAACATCAGTTAAATTAATAATATTAGCGTCTAGATACCCATCTTCACAGCCACGGATAACTATGGCAGTTTAATTTCTATTCGTGCAACACTTTGGCGTAATATTCGATGATTTATTTGAGAGTCGTACCAAGGGATACCGTGTTACCCCGTTACTGGGTTATGAAGGTCAGATAGGTAGGTAGTCAGTCGGTTCATGTAAATGACTGGTATTCAGCTTCATCTGGTAAGACTGAAGCCGACCCCAACATAGTTGGGAAAAGGCTCGTCAGAAGAAGTTTGCTAGACAAAGATTTAGGAACGGTTTTGTTTCTGTATGTTCATAAGAGCCAAGAAACGATGTATAAATTCAAATTCAGAAACCTAAAGTTATTTAATATTAGCACTTAAAAAAAAAAGTACTACAGAATAGTGCCATCAACTCTTAATAGATAATAAAACTAGACAATTTAATATCAAAGTAATTAAGAATATACAAATTACATTAATTTATCACAGTATCTTAGGGCCGATTTTTCTCTTAATAGCTACAGAGTGCATAGAATCCAAAAGGTCTCTTCGACAAGATTTTAGTAGCTAGATACAAGCAATGTAAAAATGGTCTATGATTGGAAAGCAACATCCAATCACGTTCGGAATTCAATTCTAATAGTAACACAACATTATGTTATTTATTCTCTTAAACATTAAATAACAGCACTAAATCAAACATTTATGAACACAAAACATTAACTCGGAATCACCTTGCTCTGGCATTAATCGCACATTGATGTCTGCGAAACGATGAGTTTGAACAGTCAAGGAAATAATCTAACGTTCATAATAATTATAATGATTTAAGTGCCAGTCGTGCTGTTCCTATGACCTATATCTTGAGCTTCCTTTTGTGGGAATATAGAGTAAGGAACATGGTAGATGTGGTATCATCTGGAAACCTTGGACTGCTTAAATAACATAAAATAAGCTTACGCCTGTTTTTCCCCAAGGGTCCGGCAGAGGTGTAGGTACATATAGTACACCCATATTTTGCCACTTATCAATATAAGTGATCAAGATTTCGGGCTTATTACTTACTGAGAAATTAGAAATATATTTTTTTGAAAGGGAAATGGCTTAGATTCATTTCCGCAACGTCTTTGAATAAGTACCCCATCTGTCCTAATACAGTCTCATGTCATGGGTTTTCCTTGCTGACAACAAAAACAAGTAAGGAAACACAAATCTTAACTACTCATATATTCGTAGATACGATGTGTGTGTTTCCAATATAATAATATTATAGGTGCGTAAGTGAGTTTTTTTGTTTTAGTTTGTTACACTTTCATGCTAAAATGGCTGAACGGATTTGAATAAAATTTGGCACATGGGTAGACGATGACCTGGGTTAGGATATAGGATACTTTTTTATCTCGGTAGTACGTCCAGGGGATAATATTTATAACCTCCACGCGGGCGAAGCCGTGGACAAAACCTAGTAAAATATAAATTTTGTAAAAGTCAAAGTCAAATAATTTATTTCAATTTGGCACATAAAGCGTTAAACGACCAAATTTCCAAAAAAAAAATGGAATTGATTCCAGTCGCCCCTTCCAAAAAGTTTTCGTATGGAGAAGAATGGGCTAGAAACTCTTTTAAAATGTTTTACACTATTTTGTGTACATTAATTATATAATTACGTATATGTGAAGACGACGCACCAAGAATAAAATTACTATACCACAATAGGTAAAAAGAATTAAAAATGAAGCAATGACAGTTAAACTAATTAAGTTATGGATACATGGTGCCCCCATATTAACAAACATTGTAAAAGTAAACGATTTTCCTAAATTAAGTTAAGAATGTATGTGATCATTATAATTATATGTATGCTAAGGATCAATCTGAAAATTGTCTTCGTCGTATGGGCTAGGAGCATGGTGCGCAAATGACAAAGTTTGACATTTAACAATACTTGAATAAGAAAGAATAATACCAGCAAAAGCCTTATCTAAAAACCCCAAGTTCTACACCCAGCATTCGTCACGCCCGCCGTAAAATTAGATCATCGTAACGATGTTCATTCAATAAATAAATCGATACCGTCATGGAATCGATTCTTAATTTATCCGAGTGATAACATTCAGTGCGACCTCTAGCACACAGGCCGTCACGAATTTCGCGTTTATGATCACGATTGAATGCTGTGACCTCTTTCGAGTGGTCAATTTTGATTGTGATGTGTAAATAGAATTTAAGAAGTGTTTTGTTTATATTTAAGATTTGTGCTTATTGGATTCCGGATACAGTCTTGAGTTAGTGAAGACAAGAGGTTGGATCACGATCTCTTTGACACTTGAGATAAATAATTATGTTCATTGCTTGTCTTGTTATCGGTGAATGATTGCAAACGAGACGAGGCTCGTCTCCGCTTCGTAGATAGAATTATATTAACATCATGGTCGTTTTTATTAATTTTAGAAATATGAAACGTTTCCTCTAAAATTTAACGTCAACAGCGCCAAGTCTATAGCCTAAAATGGTCTTTCTGGATACTAAATCTTAATGTTTCTTCGAACATTGTTAACTACTTCAGTTTGCTGACAAGCGCAAATTAAAGAAATCTAACTGCGATAGCCGTAGTAACTACTCCTTAAAATCAAAAGTAATTTACTCAAACTAGTCTGAGAATCAGCAGTTTTCCATAACGCCCACCCTTCACCACTTCCTAGTGCGTTAGCTGGGAAGAAGAAGTGGCGCAGCAAACTGCCCTGTAACCAAAAAGTCAAGCATTTATTTTCCACAATTATGTGAAGCCATAGCAAGAGTGATGTGGTTGGTATATTGAGTTTCTCGTGAAGCTCTCGTGAGCTTCATCAATGCAAAAATAACATATGATTTTTTCAGAACTGTCGTGATAACCCAGTATGATACGGCCTCGCCTCTGATGCTTGAGATTGTGGGTTCAAACCCGGGTAAGTACCAATGAGACTTTTTCTATTCATATGTACTTTCTGAATTTATCTTGGACTTTACTAACATTGGTGAAGGAAAAACATCGTGAGGAAACCTGTTCATAGGATAGTTAATTATAAGTCTGAAATCGGCAACCCGTCTTGGCAAGCGTGGTGATCAATGCTCGTGTCTTCTCTGTATCAAAATCCTTTGCTCTAAAGTAAAACAATAATAGGCTGGCATTATTAATAACTAGTTGCTGCCCCCAACTTGGCCTGCGTGGAACCGTTTTTTTTTGAGGGTGTGAAATTATCAAATAACTTCTCCCGTTCTGGCCGGAGCGCGAGAGCGTGTCTAACTTTTACTGATTAAAACCCACCCGTGTTCCTTCCATTGCCTGTGTGCCGGGGCCGCGATATTCCTTTCGGACAAACTCGCAACCCTGGCAGGCATTGGCCCTTACGGACCCCGTCAGTTGGTGCTGACATCTCTTTGAGGTGCGCGTGGAACACAACGCGCCGTCGACCTGAGCCGGGCGGCGAGCTACCCATTGGTCACTGTCCGCAAGCCCGCGCCTACGGTGGCCGAAAGTCGGCTCGCGACTCCCGACGCCCGGGGAGTCTCCTGCGGCGACTAGGGGCGCGAGGGCGCCAATCGCAATCTTGTCTCTCCCTCGCGCACTCCGCCTCCTCCTTCGCGAGCATTACTGCTTCGCAGAAGAATAACGCACACATGCACTCTCACTCCGAACCATGGCCTGAACCAGGGCCGGACGTGAGAGATCGCCGCGCCTGCGTGGACCCCGATGCTGCCTTTCCACCGGAGATTAGCGAGGATACGTAACGAGGGATGTGTGTAAAACTAACCAGTAACAACCCTAACTTAGCTAAAACTATGACAGTGAAGCGATGTTATTGGTTAGTTTCACACACATCCCTCGCTACGCATCCTCGCTCATCTCTGGTGGAAACGCAGCCTAATTCTTAAGTATCGTAAACTTTCATATGCATTTCGAAAAAGCTGTAACTTTGTCAATTTTATTTTAGAAGATTTAAAAACAGTTAATTACAAGCACTTTAAACCACATCTAAAAGAAGACAACATTACATTGCGTCATCGAGCGACACTATACTAATTTCACGATAGGAATTGATTACAATCGATACGAATGCGCGCTCACGTCCCAATGGCGCCCACGCGCATCGTACAGATGATCCATAATACAATTATAGATCATTTAGTTGTGTGTTGAGAGTGAGGTGTTGGTTTAGTGGGTTTGAGGTGGTTGCCTCTGTGAGTCAATTCGTAATTTAAATTTTTAATTTCAAGTTTTTCGATTTTTTTTTCCGATAAGATTTATAAGGTTTTCAGCGATAGGTCCAACATTTAATAAGGTAGCCTGTAGGATGTACTACTGAACTATCCTTTGACGGGGGTTTCGGAAACACTTACGGTCCTTCTTATTAGGGCGACAAATAAACTGTCGATTTGCAGATAGAAACATTAAAGACACCAATCGATTTAATCTTTCTCACGTCAGTCCCTAGAGCAACTGCAATTTCATTTTGATGCTTAGAATAATCCTAGTAATTGTGAGTATAATAACAGAATATCGGTAATCTGCGTTCGCATTTTATTTGCTAAACATGTTAACAAGCAAGAATTTTCCACTTAGACAAACATCAACTTTATGCGAGTGTAAATAAATTTGATTTTTGTCTGACTAGTACTGTTGAACAAGTCATAAAAAATATGAAGTTGTAGCGAAAAATGAATCTTATGTGTAGGCATTACAGTTGTTTTTCCTAAAACTCGTGTTTGTTTACTTTGTCGTGTGTAGTGCCGTGTCGTGTCGTGTAGGTATGATAGATACAGATCCCATAATAATTCAGGGTATCTAGTATTTTTTCAGTATCTTGTCATATTAAATTCCAGGGAACTAGTAGCAAATAAGTTCATGAAAATATACTTCTAAATTATATATTTCGGTTATAACTGAATTAACTCTTTATGCCTAATCTACCCCTCTGCCACTAACAACCGCACCTACTCTATGGCCCACTCATTGTTTAAACTCCATGACACGTTTCTCAGAATAGACCGCGCCGATCCAAATCAAACGTTCAACTAACAAACTAAACTTGTAGATTGAACACACGACAGAACCTAACCGTAATACTAAACAGCCGATTTGGATCACAAAGTCGTTTGAAGCTGTATAATTGACTAGTAAATTGTCTGGATTAAGATCGTGTTAACATATTTAAGGTGGTAATGCTTGTCGGTGTGAGTCAGGCTTATTTACCTACCTTCACGATCTTTGTGCGGTGAGTTTTAAGTGGATGTTGAGTTTTCTTCTTCGGCTGAATATTTGACGTCTTTGCAATTTCTAGTATTAGACACATCTGCATTGTTTTCTTTGAAACTTTAGTCTATGCTATTTAACCGCAGTTGTGCTTTCGAAGACTGGTAGGTCTCTTACATTGTTTTGTTTCAATCAATCTGCCTAGCCTTTTCTCAACTATATTGGGTTCGGCTTCCAGTCTAACCTAATGCAGCTGAATACCAGTATTTTACATGGAGCACCTGCTTATCTGACCTCCACAACCCAGTAACTGGGTAATACGATACCCCTTGGTAAGACTGGTTGTCAGACTTTCGGGATTCTGACGACCCGTAACAACTGTCAAAGATCCACGAATGACAGCCGGGACCAACGGCTTAACGTAATTTGCGAGGCACGGAGGCGTCTCGGTATGTAAAGATGGTCACCCATCCACAGACCAACCACGGTAAGCGTAGCTTAAACTGATGGACTGATGGACCGTGCGGCTGTTTTTACTTAGCCACGAGCTCCTTACATTGTTTCTGTTTGTGGGATCCAAATAGCCTATTGCACTTTTATAATGATTGTCTGAGTAATAGTGGAGTTCCTTGCCGGCTCTTCTGCATAGGAAACGATCGATTGGAACCGTGCACCTAGCTTCTGACGCTTCATAAGTGCCCGTGTTTATTTGAAATAAAATATTTTGAATTTTTTAATAACGAGTTATGTATCTTTTAAGTGTCTTCTAATAATATAGGTTATGATTTTTTATGTTCTTTGAGCGATGAAGTGTTTACGAGTTTACAAATGTACAGTACGATGTTTTACATATCTACCAGAGAGAGGTTCGTTGTTAACCACGGTAAAGTGGTAAGACTACCTGTCTCAGACCCAAAGGTCCCAAGTTAGATTCCCAGCGTGGGCAAAATTTTCTGCTGGGTTTGGTTGGTGGAAGGGATTGTTCTAAGTCTGCCTGGATAGCTACCACTATTTTATTTAAGTCTGTCGCCATAATAATAGCAGTGTTGTGTTTCGGGAGTTAGAGGTAAGATAGCCAGACCCTCTGTGGTTGAGGGTTCCGGGTTCGCTATAAACTTCGGCCTGAACATCACTTACCATCAGGAGAGATGAAGGCCAAGAGACTCCCCATTGTGATTATAAAAATTAAAAAATCTCGGTCTCCACCTGTCAAAAATACTTATAATTTTGAAAATTATTGGTGCTGAGATGAGATAGGACTTGATATTGAACTTTTAAATTACAGGAACTGGCCTTCATACAACTTACATCTTATATTTACTATTAAACGAGCAATATTGGCATATACATACATATATTTGTAATCACGTTCTCGAAAACGGCTCTAACGATTTCGATGAAAGTTGCAATATAGAGGTTTAGGGGGGTGAAAAATCGATCTAGCTAGATCTCATATCTAGGAAAATTCGTTTTCTCCGTATTTTCACCCGAGCTGAGCTCGGTCGCCCAAAGTTTCGAACAAGATGGCTGCCTCAGAATAATGACATAGCAGCATTAGTAAGTACCTACTATCATGACAGCATGGAATTAGTATGTACTATACATGGCATTAGTATGAATGATGAATACTATTAAATGAGCATTCTCTATTTTGACCCGAGCAGAGCTCGATCGACCAGGTACTTTTTTTTATATACCATATAATTTACATAAACTAGAGTCTACTACGACACTACTATATTACTGCGACCACCTTTAAACGTGTTTACTACACATAGTAAGTGAATTAAATGTTTTGGATAGTTATTTTTAGCGACATTACAAGCTATATCCCTTAGTCGCAATTTTGGACAGGTGGAGTGATGGCGACCATATTAAATAGCCAAGACCACACGCGGTTGTTTATGCTCACAATAACATTGGCAAACCTTCAACACATTATTTTAATACTACTTATGTGTGACACAGGAATTTATCACCGTTCTTTAAAGAATTACCTACTTCTTTGTAAGAATTATTGAAGTGCAAAAAAACTCTTTCGATTTTGTTATATCTTTCTGTATTTTAATCATAAAAGACTTAACGCTCGGTTTCTGGAACGAAGATCAACACAAAAATTTGCTAACAAATTGTCAAGCTCTCACTGTTGTCATGGATTGACTGAATTGTCAACCGACAACAATTGGTTGACTGAATGATCAGCAGCCAATTGACTCACTTGATTTGCCTTTAATTTGACACACATGTCGATAATTTTCCAGAAACCGTGTGTTAGAATCATGTTTTAAATCTCTGAATGCATGAGGTATTATCTCTGAACCTACACATATTCTTTTAAGCTAGAACTATAAACTTGATAACTTACTTGCAATAATAAGTTCCTGTATTAAGATCACCAAATAACGAACCTTTTAAATACTTAATAAAACCTTGTCTTTAATTTTCTTACTCCTTGAAGAGTTTTTGGTGACTGCACGCCACTTTGCCGAATAAATGCTTAAGTGAACTTAGAATTTTATTCCCTTTGCTGGGAAAAAGGCGAGAGGTATCGTGGGACACCCGGTTGGAACGAAGTTTCTTTCGCTGTATATAATGTACCAAATAACAGGTACAATGAAATAAATGAATAAAAAAGTTTCGTGACGGTCAGAATATTACACTTTTGTCGGTCTACAGTCCGGTTGTCGAGAGAATCCGTTCTTGACACCTGTCAGTTTCATACTAACAAATATGTGTTTTGCGAATTTGATCCTTATTAGTACTAGAAATTGTCCAACTGACAGGTTTTAGAAACGCATTCCGTCGACGGTCTAACTGTAGCTCTCATTCGCCAAGTGTGCAGAGTGCAATAAGGAACATCGATCCAAAAATTTAACACTACTTGTATTTAACCTCACCGACTTAGTTCCTAAGATTTCTTTTCCGACCACTACACAACTAGACAATTATACATTGTCAATCAGCTTTCCAACAGCCAATCGTATTACCCTATTTAGAGAAAGGAGAAAAATCGGTGTAAATGGTGAAAGCGTCAGGTGGTCGTGAGTTGTGTGTGACGGTGGATGCATATTCATGTGGATCACCGATCCACGGCTGCCTGTCAACTAAGGTAATGAGATCACTATTGATTTGATTGCAATGGGTGACGCGGATAGCGCAATTGTCTTATGGACTAATGAGTCTTCTAATTAATAAAACTTAAATTTATTGACTGACAGACAACGCACAGCTTAAACGGCGGCTTAACAACGGCTTAAACAGTCTAGAAGCATGAAATTTTGCGCATGAGTTCTTTTTATTTAATGAAGGATTTTTGAAAATTGGACTTCAAAAGAGACCTTAGAGTTGGTTTCGGCATTTCTTCTCAGGGATCAGTCAGCTAGGAAATGCGGGAGGAATCTAGTTTACATGTAAAGGGTCTTAAAAGATCTACGTAGAGAAATAAACATCATTTCATCATTGAAATGAGGTTAAATAGGGTTTGTATGGAAGTTCGTAATTTTTTGCCGATGTGAAATATCATCGGTGTTTTGAAAATTCATCGCCTAATTTGCCATTGCAATTTTATTAAATTGCTTGCCCTAATCCTTTTACCCTTTGCACACTACGATTGCCTAACTTCGGTATCTAATTTAAACCTATTTAATTCCTATTTACTTTATTTCAATGAAGTTCATAGGCATTTAAAAAAGTATCGGCATGCAGTAAAGAAAATCTATATGATTCTTATTTACTAAAAATAAACCAAGACACAAGTTTCCGTTGGGTTGGACAAATCCAGTCAGCCTAAGCATACTAAACAATATAATTTAGGGATCCTCAGGCCAAAGACCGGTACAACACGTGAATCAGGGTTCCGTAGAAATTAGCGACAAGCCCGACAGTCGACAGACGCCGGAAATCCCGTATATAAAGATAAGTATCTCTAACTTGTGATACACCATTTAAATAAGTTTTAGAATTTATTGGCAGAGAGTAAGTAAAAATAGACTGGACAAAAAGAAAACTACCAAATGTCGTTCAGTGACTTGCCTCTCAGAGGCAACCCGATAGTTATTGTCTAAAACGGACTAACCTCGTTTTGGTGTGAAATAACAATAGACTCTTAGGTGAAAAAATAAACTGAAAAGAATTTAATGTAAACATAAAATAACTCGCGTTGATGTCTTTTGTTCCCAAAATTGGGGATAATATTATTATTATAATTTTATGAACTATTTATTTATTTATTCATGGCAATGAAAAGAACAGTATTCAAAGAAAAAACCTTGGAAAATTATATTTATATTTTTTCTAACTCCAGTAAAATATTTAAACATGTATGACAGAATCATATTATTCAGAAGAAGTAAAATCAGCACAAATGCTATGTTGTTGCTATGCAATGTTATTACACACTCAGTGCTAAATTCGAATGCCTGTAGGCACAAACCTACCTACTCTATGCCCCCCGCACGACATTACTTAACTATTCAATATACATCCCTGCGCTCGTGTACACCTCGTATATAGATCATCATATTGTTCTGTATTTATCATACGACCTGTATCGTCAGCGGTCGCATCGCGACTGGCATATTAAACGGGAGTATTACTTGAATTGGAATTAGACTTGATATTACGTTAGTAAAGGTAGCGCCATATTTGTGGGATGTGTGTGTGTGTGTGTGTGTGTGAGGATTATTGTGTCTGATTGTTATTGGATTATGGGTGGTATTATAGTGTCTGGTCTATTTTTAAAAGTTTGGATGTAGTTGAATTTAGTTTAAGGAGGAACCGATCATGCAAATACTATCCAATTCAGTGTTAAATTGGATAGTATTTGCATGATCAGTTTAATCTAAAAAAACACTTGTAGAGTATACAATATACGAGTAAAGCGCAGAAAATACTATAATATTTTACGCAGATCTTCCTTCGCAAATCCTGAATTTGACAGTTCTTGACTATGAACCAAAACTACAAAGCATTAGCAATCAGTAATGACGGTACCACCTAGTTTTAAATATTGACCACAAAATTGACATGTAAAAAAGATATATCATTTCAGCATTAACTCTAAATATATCAAGAATCGCAAACCAGTATCACCGGAAAATCCAGTCAAACCATAAAGAAAATACCCGATGAAAATTAAATTGGCAACTAAAATTCAAGTTTGCAACCGCACCGGCGCGTACGCTGATGACGTCACCTGTCAACGACCAATCACGGACGTGATACATATTAACTAGCGGAGACATAAGTCAGCGTCGGACTATCGCGTTCTATTTGAATAATTTAATATTAATAACTGATTTACGTATAGTTTTGCAATGTATATTCGACGGCATATTAAGATCACGATTTGTTAGTTACACCTTGGTAGAATATTGCAGAATCTTCTTGGAGGAAAATGCAAAAAGAATAACGCGAGGTGAGATTCGAAAGCACGTGCTTTGGCGTCATTATGTAAACAAGGCTATAATAACTAATGAAAGATGTTTTTGTTTTTCGACCTAAACGACTTTATTAAAAACTTAATACACATTTATAGTCAATAATCTTTAACACCTTCCAACCGAACCGAAAAACCACCCATTAAAATTTCAACAACAAAACTCCACATCAGGGAACCAATTGCGAACATGCCCTGTGCGCACACGGAGAGAATACAAGCAACCAATTTATCAACGGGACCCTATGAGGCTCGACTGGTAATGGTCTTCGCCTATCTCCGTGCCATCAATCAAAACACAGGATACATATAGTTGGAGTGAAAAAAAAAGAAAAAAAAACATTTCTGAATGTAAAAGCGCGATTACAGATTCGTTGTGCGCGTGCGCGCCGGAAACTGCACGTAGCGGAAACGTCAGGACGCGATACGATTTCGAATTTCGAATTTGGATCCGAACAAGTTTGAATGGGTGACATGGCGTCTAGACCGTTTTTTTTCGTTAATAGATGTCTCTAGTGAGGTTTTATTGGGCTTTTGTTATGGGTTTATGGTATTTAAATTTCATATTTTTATTAGGGTAAGGCCTTTTGAATTGTTTTGATTAAAATGTTTTGAATTTTAATTGTGTGTTAACGGAATATTTTAAACAAGACGAGTAAGTTCAGTTATAAGCTCACTTATAAAATAAATAAGTTTTATGAAACATGATCCGAAGACTGAAAGAAACATGTCTTTCAGTCATTTTAATTACTTAAATATCGGGTTTATTCTTGGTTCTGCACTTGCTAATCCTACACACTAACACAATGAAAACTAACTGGATATCTTCTTGAAAATAACAACATTCTTAGTCTGCTTAAAGATGTTTATTCATACTTCTAACACTTACAAAAATATGTTTCAGATTCCTTCAGTGCTAGTACCTGAATCACCCAGGTTGCTCTCACGGTGGCCACAACTGGCCACGACAAAGCACAGGGTGGCTCATTTGAGCCACACGACGCGCTCTAATTGACACTAATTATACAAATTATACACAATCGTGAACGCATTACGTGTCAAGTTAATGGAGCACATGTTTTATACATGTGATTAACAGTTTCAATATAATTAACTGACCATATGGATAGGCTTCTCCTTACGCTAAGTATTTAATAACTTGAAGAAAGAAAGTGCAGAAATCCCTTGATACGCTAACTATAAACATTTTGGTAATCTCTGTTTTTGCAGATGTACATAGGTGGCGACCATCGCTTATCATGGACACGTATCCTGTTTTGCTCTGTTAAACTATAAAACAATTGACATACACTCACATTTGTTGTTAAAGTGCCATGTAATAGGGGGCTAGCCAGACTCCGGGCTGCTACTGAGAAATTCCAGATGGAAAACCAAATAACACTTTACCAGACCCGGGAATTGAACCCGGGCCCTCATGCTCAGCAGTAACACTTGCAACCAAGCAGTCAGTAGTAGTATCTCTCCGAAATAGCTCTCACTCAAAAAGATTATCTAAAACTCAGACTTATTTATTTTGCACTGGACACAACATATCAAGTCTCACGTAGAATTTGACTCAATAACTTAATTCGTACATTATAACTATTTTCCAAAAAATAATGTTCCCAGCAATGATTTCCTAAAAATCAATTATGAAAATAAAGTGAGTTTATTTTCAGACTGTCAGCGATCACTTGAGTAAAGATCAGCAAAACGAATTTTACAAAATAGCACCACAAATTCTAATATATCCCCATATTGCTTGTATTCACAAGCATCCTGGAAATACAGACGTCAGTAACAAACTAAGTTTCTCAGCGTTTCTCGTAATAAATGAAGCGAACTGGTAAGCTAAGGTAAGTATAACAAAGTTCCCTACAACGTAATTACAAACGGTACTTATGCAGAGTAAGTTACTTAAAGATTACAGGATGTTAGTTTTAGAAGGCCTTAACTTTTGGGAAAAGAGAAAAATATTTTTTTGAATTTGTAACAAGTTTCATAGGTAAGCTAAGACTACCAAAACTTTTAAATGTGAATAATATGTGTTTTTTAATACAGTTACATGTCACTATTGGTTATATTATTGTTTCATCTGCGTTTATAATACTCATTACTTAAGTTAAGGTATCGCGTGATGAATGAATACTGACTGCAGCCATGATCAGTTCATGGGTATGAAAAGGTTATGTTTAATCCGAAATTAGCCGGGTTATCGCGTTACATTTGAGTAAAAAAACTTGAACAGGTATGATTTTATATAAAAAGTAATAAGTATGTTGCGTAAAATCTTACATAATCAAATCAAGAGGGTCAAGGCTATAAATCTAAATAAAGATTGAATCTTATCCTTGATTGATAATTCTGTTCGAGTGCCAATTTGAGCGCCTCTTAGAACATTGACTGACATGCACCTAATGTTTGGAGAGGCCTTTGAATTAGTCTCGGTTTCAAAAACTTAAATATCAAATCAAGTACTTATTACTTGAATATTTCTAGCCTATCCCGATTCTACCTAATGCCTGTCCATCATAATTATCCACAGTCTTATGTACTTTAGCTTTTCTGGATAAAGGTGATTCTTGAATATACGAATGGCAAAGGTGCTATGCCATTCTAATCAATGCCGACCTTATCATTATCGTCATCTTAACCGAAAGTCGTCAACTGCTGGACATAGGCTGCTCCCTGAATGACGCCTCGTTGTAAACGTCCACACGTATACAAGTGGTGGGAGTCTCACAAGTCCCATCTACCATATACCACAATATAACTACGACAAATTAAACTAAGCATGGCAACAAACACACATCCTGTACGTATGGTCTGGTACATCAATAATATGTTCAAGCTGTGCCGACGGAGGGCAGGCAGTGTGTCAGCGACTCACACTCAATAACGTATGTAAATCGGTTCGCGTATCATAATTTAGATAGTTTGGCCATGATGGTGAGTAGTTCTAGGATAAGATTAGTATTTTAATTTTGGACCTTCATAATCTGCATAGCTTTTTGCCAACTATGTTGGGGTCGGCTTCCAGTTTTAGTGGTAAGACGAACAGGGTGTAAAGTTCACTCATCCATCATAGAAAAGGGGGGATCCTCCAGACGGGTGTCGTGTCTGGCGGCCCCAGAGGTTGAAGTATATGTCCATCGCGCGGTAAACTCCAATTGCGCGATGCAGGATTTGTGTGACGTCAGGCCTTTGATGCGTAGTTCGTATGTGGCGATGTAGATGCCGCCACATAGTCTAACCGGATGCAGCTGAATATCAATATTTTACATTGAGCAACTGCCTATCTGACCTCCACAACCCCGTTTCTGAGTAACACGATACTCCAAGGTAAAACTGGTTGTAAGACTGGACTTCCAACAACCCGTAAGAACTGTCAAAGATCTACGAATGACAGCCTTGACCATCGGCTTAACGTTGTCTCAAAGGCACGGAGGAGTCTCGCTCGATATGTAATGAATGGTCACCCATCCATGGCAAGCTTTGCTTAACCGATTGACCCGTGCGGCTGTTATTATATAGCCATAAAAAACCGAATAAACAAGAAGATTTAATAATGTTGTATCTTAATTTTGACATGAAACACATTATTATTTATTAAAATCTTTTACTTTCCTGCGCATGGGCACCCTACAAGCTGTGAAGTTATGATAAATGATAGCGTCGGATGAGCTATGGTCGTTCGCACGTTGTACCTCGCGAAATGTTAACATATTGAAGTTGAAACGAACGCGCTTATAGCTTAGATTTATTGTACACAATTAGTTCGAGTCATTAGCTGACGTGAGGGTGGTGATAGGTAATATCTGTTAATAATTGTTGGTTGAAAGTATCTAAGAGTAAATTGAGGATAACATTTATATCAACATTTTCATTTGTATAGCTAGGTTTGATTTTTTATCTCAACTATATCGATGCAAAAACGGAGAGCGAAAAAAAAATTGGCAGTCTTGGGGACTGCCGACAGAAATGAAAAATTGAAACTGGTATTAGCGCCATCTATTATCTATAGTACAGCACTACGGCGCGAGCATGTCGGTGACGCGAATCCATAAATGTAACACCTACAAAAATACACTCAACGCGCCTAAAGAAGTTTTCACTTCAAAAACTTTTATTTTAGGTAGGTAGGACATATTTTCACAAAACCTTTATAAGCCATTGTTGAACACAATACGTACACTGTAGTTCCCCATTTAATTATATCATAAAAATCTGAATGATCTCGTGCGGTAAAAAAATAGCCTTTTTTCTGTTTTCCACGGACAAAAATATTATTAATAGAGTTTCAACTATCGTGAAAATAATGATGCTCAATGAATATAGAATTTCGGATATTTTTTTTAAACTTTAGAACAGCAACAACTTAGCTATAAATTCGACCCCAATATGCCAGGCTCAGTAATTTGATTGTACTAATTTATCTGCACAGGTCCCTCTCAGCAGTAGACTGACAAACTAATGAGTATCGTCCTACGCAAGTCTTGAATGTAGATTGCTTATTGTCTCAGCTCAGTGTGATCGGAGGTTGCTAATCACAATCGCTTGGAAAAAAATGTATCATAGAGTTAAGTATACATTAAGGTAATTAGTTTATTTGATATTTGTAGGGCAATGCCTACAGAAACTAGCATTTTTTAGGCAGGCAATAACCACAACTACAGATCTCCATCTGTATCCTGCATCCCCAATTTGGGGTTCATTAATGCCGAATTATTTAACTTTGTTTAACACTGACACTAAGGAACACATACATTATTAATCACAACAGGAAACGTAGTACCTATCCAAAAGCAAAAATAAATTAGGTAATTACACAAAAATATTTTCAAGTTCATTGCACACTAGAGAATCATATCAAAAATAATATACAAATTATAATATAATAAATAACTAAAAAAACCGAGGAAGTTAAGTCGGCAAAAAAAGTTAATTCACTCGAACTTAGTAAACGGCGGTTGATCATGATTTTTAAGTGAAAAAAATAAAAAATAATAAAGCGTCCGGTAGCAGATTCGTGAAAACCCTAATGATCCACAAATTATAAACAACTTTTTGGTAACATCGTAATTACTTGATCGAGTTATATTTTTTTTGGGATTCGACTGGAGTTTTGGACTACTTTGGCACTTGGGTCTGTTCGATTCACAACGTATGTTTATGACTACTATTTTGTTAGGAAAGGCTGTCCTGGTGGTTGATAATTAACGCTTTTAATAGCTCGAAACTTTGATACTTACCTACTTAGTGTCACACTTTGTGCCTATTTTTCTGTTTCATCATAGGTAGATAGTTCCAAAATGGAGTGATGAAAATAATCTATTCTTTCTTCATTATTCATGAATATTTAATTACTATTGTCGAATTCTTTGAAGAGAATTGACCGATAGACCTTGACCAACACAACATTATTTTTCATACCTGATCAATTCTACTAGACCCTAATGAACTTAATAATCATTAAAATGAAAGTCATTATTACCTTCTAATGGTTAATAATAGTTATGATCAAGTTCAGACCTTCTTTAGTCTATGACCAATCAGATTAAATTAGTAATTTCAGTAACACCTCTCCGAAACACACAAACAGACAGTTTTTATTTTATATAATTTTATATAACTCGTAATCCCTCGTAATAACGTATTCCTTTTACCTAAACATAATTGCTAGTAAGAATGACTAGATTTTCTTATTTAATATCAGACGAATGCCTCAGATTATCACACCTATTATCCCGGCTAACAAAAAATATCGCATTGATAGATAATCGATTGACTTTAATCAGCATCCTAAGGACTAGCATTTAAAGGTTGTTGAAATACATCAATAGCTACAGTATACATAACTACTGTGTGTTCCAAAAGTATCTGATGAAAATGTAAACAAATATATCCGAAAGTACCTGGGGATGCTAATTTGTAGTCAATCTGCCTAGCCTTTTCCCAACTATGTTAGGGGCCTTCCAGTCTAACCGGATGCAGCTGAATACCAGTATTTTACATGGAGCGACTGTCTGACCTCCACAACCCAGTAACTGGGTAATACGATACCCCTTGGTAAGACTGGTTGTCAGACTTTCGAGCTTCCGACGACCCGTAACGACTGTCAAAGATCCACGAAAGACAGCCGGAACCACCGGCTTTACGTGCTTTCCGAGCACGGAGGAGTCTCGGTATATAAAGATGGTCACCCATCTACGGACCAACCCCGGAAAGCGTAGCTTAACCTGTGGATCGACCGGTGCGGCTGTTTTTACTACGCCACAAGCTCCTCTTTTTGTGGATGCTAATCTGTAGTGCCATTTAAAATTGAGTGCTTAATTTTGATTATTTGAACACTTAAATCAGAAATTCTAATTTAAAATCACCTAAAGAAAAGGTCTTCATTCGACAATTGAAGTTAATTTTATATCCTCAATTTTCGGCGAAGATTTTTCGAGTTATTATTAATGTTATTCAAACAATAATTGTATGAAAAGACCAGCTATTTCGATAAGTGAGCCAGCCTTATTATTCTCCTGCCCTTATCCAAATTTATATATGGTGGGTGCAACATGTCTCTTTCTTCGTTACCCCCTTTCTATCCATATCATCTTCCATACAGTCCATCCATCGTTTCTTTGGTCTTCCCCTACTCTTATAGCCACCGACATTTTTACTCAAAACTTTCCTCACGACACTTTCCTCATTCCTCCGCATACAAGACAATGGATTTCCGCACAACTTTTCGGTCACCGGTGCCACTATCAGACTTCCTCTTATGTACTCATTTCTTACTCTATCCATTCGTGTAACACCACACATCCCTCTTAGCATTCTCATCTCAGCTGTATGCAATTGCCTTTCATTCATCCCTTTTGTGGCCCAACTTTCTGATCCATACAAGGCCGTAGGTTTGTTTTATAAAGTCTTCGCCTTAAGTTTAAGGGGAAGAATGAATGCAAAAAATAAACCCCTTATTAAAGTTACTCAAAAATATGTCATCTTTGTATAAAAACAAGATTCCGAATGCTAAAAAATAAGACAGCATCACAAAAACGAAGCAATAATTTTCCTTAAAAATCTTTTGACCCGAAAAACACGACCTTTCCGATTTGGCACGAGTGCGAACCAAATTGATTTTTTCGCTCAATCCCTCAATCACAAAAAACTAATTACATTATTTTATGCGAAACCTTTTTGTAATTAGGCCAAAACTTTATTCGTGATCCAAAATGACGGTACGATGATGTTTTCTTGGTAAATTTATTCCTAATTGGATGATGTCAGTGTGAATAGTATTCAGAAAAAATGACCTTTGAGAAGCGAAAAAATGTATGCAGTTGTTGCACAGTTTTATAAAAACTTCTTAATTGGTGTATGCGTTCTGACAGACAGGTCTGTCGGTAATGTGTAGTTTTTGTCCATCAAAATGTCTTAGGGGTCACGCTTTTATTCTCTAGAATTAGACGCATAACAAAATCACATAACATCACGCCCGTATTTGCCGATGGGTCAGGCAGAGGTGAACCGATAGTACACCCACATTTTGCCAGTTATGTTTAAGGCCCATGTAATAGGGGGCGATTCCATTTCCATCAACTGGGCACAAATGTAGACTTCGGGCTGCTACTGAGTAATTCCAGATGGATAAACCCAAAAACACTTAGCCCGACCCGGGAATCCAACCCAGGACCTCATGCTCAGTAGTAGCGCTTGCGACCACAAGACCAATTAGGTAGTTAAGTAAATTAAATCTTGCATTTTCACGGAATGACAGATGTGTCTGAATACCAACAGTGTTGCAGTTAACACAGTTGCTTAACACGAATCTAAGACGTTTGTGGATATGGTTAATACCTAATATTACTAATACCTTTATTTACTGTCATTGAATAGCATTTAGGTTAAGACATTTAGCCATATATGCACTGCTTCTGCTGATACCAAAATCAGACTCATGTTGGGTCTCTCGAGTTTGACAAACGCCTTAGTGATCTCAGTAAGTAAATAATAAATACTGGCATATAAATTAAAGATTTCACTAACCATAGTCAAAACTTGTTACTAAGGAACACCAAGGCATACTTAAAAGACTAACATTAACCCATTTTTCGTTCTAAGATTAACCACAAAAGAAATCTAATAAAGGGATCAATTTAAAATCATATCCAAATACATTCCTTAAAATACATTAACCCCTTCATGTGACGTCTTCACACGGGAAAATCATGGTGTTAACAATATTAATGACTGATAGAACTCGATATTACTTTTGTTAGCACCAAAATCTTAAACCAATTTAATTTAAGCTTCCCTGCCTCCTCAAAAAGATCAAAATTGAGGTGAAACAGGAGAGATGGTTGGTAGGTGAGGGATCACTTTTAAATGGTGATGTTGTTGGTTGAAAAGAGGAAGTAATAAAATCTTTAGCATATACCACTGCGTGTGAAGATGGCTTGGTTTATGATAAGTTAATTGTAATAATGAAATTGTACTATGTCTGGTCTTGATTATGATATCAAAAGGAATGCTAGGGCAACTTATGATGACGTGAACTTTAGTTGTAAAGTGGATAATTTTCATTAGATTTTTGGAGAGGAGGTATGACAGACGTGTACCTCTAGTACACCCACATTTCGCCATTTACGTTTAAGTCCCATGAAATAGGGTGAGCCTATAGGGATGATGACTAAAAATTTTTTTTAGTCCGTCTTTGAGATTATAAAAAAATATTGGACACGTATTTTTTCTTTTTTTACGTAATCTAAAGATTACGGCGATACATTGAGGTAAAATGTGCCATGACGTCACGAGTATGTAGATTTTATACGTACTAGTGACGTATCGACCCCCACTCCCCAACTTAAAATGCGTTTTATCTAAGTAATATTTTATTAATATGATAAAGCAAAAAATACGTGTCTAATATTTTTTTATTATCTGACTGACGGACTAATTAGAATTTCATTTTTTTTACCCAGGCATCATCCCTATTGCAATCAACCGGGCACAAATCCAGACTCCGGGCTGTTACTGAGAAATCCCTGATGGGAATACCCAATAACACTTTTCCCAACCTGGGAATTGCACCCAGAACCTGCAAATTGAAGATTGCAAAAAGAGCGTTAATTTGCAGGATCCCATGCTTTTACCATACAGACAATAAATATTTGTTTCCTTTTTTCCATACAGCAAATTGGTAGATTTTTGTTTGCATTAAAACCTATCTTGGAATTTCTCCTTCATGTTGACAGTAGGTTACCTACCATATTATTGAATTCTAAGATTCATAAATTTTCTTTTGAGATTTTTCAACTTCATTGGCACATGTGTGGGTGCAACATTTTCAACAAATGACACTGTTGTGACATTTAAGTAACAACCATAAACAACCATAACGGCAACGTTACAAACAAAACTCTGCGAGCCACAAGCTCCATAACTAGAAAACATTAACCCCCAACAACTGAACTCCTGCGACGATACTAGACAAACCGCTAAACCGTAATAAACCACAGCCTAGTTCAGCGTATCATTACGCCGACGGCGCAGGGAGGTAAGCACGACAAATGTTTAAAATAGATTACATTTTTACACTTCCGCGGTAACTGCTAATGTTCATGAAACCGCAGTGATATTCGTTTTGTAGATGGTGTTATGGTTTTGATACTTGTACCTATGATTTATGAAAATATTTACTTTTTACTCAAAGACGCGCAGCGACTAAATATTAGACCCACGATGGCTCTAGTCTTAGATCTATTGAACGCCTATGGGTCGAGTTGAGTGGCAATCAAATTTAATTTGTTATTACTGCTAGGGATCACAAGATGTTCTTTAACATCACCAGGGATTATCGATGCAGGCTCAAAATTTTAACTGTATTTGGTTACTTTGCTAAGTGCAAAGTCTCTTCTCTACCTCTTTGTTATAGGTTATAATACCAGCCTGTTACTGTCCCACTGCAGGGCAAAGGCCTCTTCTCATACAGAGAAGGCATGAGCATTGATTACCACGCTTGCTCAAGACGGGTTAGAGATTTCAGACTTATATTAACTTTAAGTCCAGGTTTCCTCACGATGTTTTTCTTCACCGGTGTCAGTAATATCCAAGATAAACTCAGAAAGTACATATGAATTGAAAAAGTCACATTGGTACTTGCCCGGATTTGAACCCACAACCTCGTGCATGAGAGGCGAGGTCTTCACCACTGGGATATCACGACATACGACTTTGTCATAGATTACGATCGTATAAAGCAGACTCAATACTATCACAGCCGTCCATGCCGTTCTACTTCTAGACAAGGAGAGGCGTCCTGTCGTTGTCCCCTCCCCAATCCGCGCTCTCTTCTCAGTTATCAAAGAGCACAACCTTGTTTTCAGCAAAGTATCAAGACTATTTGTCAGCGTACAACAGTTAAACAATTTGTTTCTACCGTACAGTTGTCACACCGCAGACTAGTTACACAAATAAACTCGGCGATACTATGTTGAGTTTCATCTTATTAAAATATAAATTATTTTTCGCACCACCTTGGCTTTCCGTAACTGACTCTCATTTCACTTAGCGGTAAGTTTATGTACTTGTGTGAAAAGTAACTTGGCTCAAGATGCAAGATGAAACGACATCCGATAGTCATATTTTTAGTATTAGTGTGGGTACAAAAGACAACCAATAGTGGTTGTAATGGTTGACAATTCCAACTCGGACATCCAACGACAATATTATTTAGAAGGCAACTCGATGTGCAGGGAATGTTAAGGTGACTGTTCATAACTGGACCTCACATGAACCTTGCAGCAAAGATCTTGACACTTGGCATAACCCTTCTCCGATTGTACCATATTAACCTGAAACCCTAGACGTCACATTCTACCAGCGATAACGATGAAGAAAAAGAAAAAAGAAATGGGATTGACACAAGCTACCGAAAAGCTTATGTCAATCCTGTTGAAAGTAGTTATAGCAATACGAAACGCTTTGAAAGCGATTGCCATTGGACCTGGCCCTTTACCAGGACGTAGGGTTACCCCTCTAAAAAGTTGCTTTCCCCAAAACAGAAGAGAAAAACTCATGTAGTTGTACTACAACTATACCTAGTCAAATAAAGCAATATTACGACCAACATCTATTCCTAACGAGGTAATAAGTAGAACTGTGGCAGTAGCCATAAGGCATCATAATCAAGATTTATCGATGGCTGCAGATATGTCCAACAGCGATACTCGGAATAGGGCTGATAAAGCGATAATTTAGGGCATCGTGGGGCAATAATTCGAGCGGATTAAGGCTTGTTATTGCTGTAAGTAGCGACAAGTCTCCAGCCCGCCCACTTACATTGTTGGACCAGTCTATATTATTGAATCAGTTCGCAGGTTTTTGTCCTAGGTGAGGAGCGCCTGCTATAATGTGATGCGATGAGATCATATAAAATTATGAAAATACAAGTTTGGACACGGAAATAAACAGTGATGCAAAAATATTGCAAGCTTCTGCGAACAGCTTTAAAATCTTGCCATGCAGAAACCATTCTGACTGTCTGATACAACTATTTATTACTGGGAGTATTGCCACTAATAACGCACTTGGCTATGGTACAGATACTCGTACACCTACTTTAGATATGTATGTTGATATTGGCTAACAAGAGGCCGCTACTAATCATCTTGGTATCTCTTACTCTCTCACTACTAAGAGGAATCATATCTCTAACACTTTCTCTTCCCTTTTACAGGTGCAGAAGTGATAGACTTAAGTCAAGCACCACTCGGCCGGGTTGTACTTGGTTTAAATTACGAATTTACCTATGAAAATCCGATAATTTCTTAGTGTATCGCTTGGCGCCGCCTTTGCCACTCACGTAGGACGCAGCGATACAACTAAGTAGCTGCGGGGGTAGATAATCCCGAAACGTAGCTGACTTCTGTCATTCAAATACTACGGAAATAGTCGAATAACGGACCTCCGAAAACTACACACAGATTGAAATATCAAAATAGACGGATTTCACACAAAAATCAAGTGGTCACAATGATTTCATTCATGGAAGCTTATCCGTCCAAAACGTAAGTCATTTACAACTCTATTTTTCTTTGATTTTAAAGTTCTGAATCCCTTGTTTGATTTCAGAAACCCAAATCATATTCGATGATCTTTATAACAAGAAAATAAGGTTCGAAATAGATTGTAGTTTTTATACAAAAAAAAGGGTTGTATTCTCATGAGACGCCTTCACGATAGTCAAACCTCATTCTTGACAGATTACGGAATATTTATGACACATTATGAGGTTTTTTCTGGACCAGCAGGGGCGCATGCGCGAGACGTTTAGCATTTGAATCTGACAGGAAATAAGATACAGCGTGTTTGAATGTTGGAGGTAGCATTGGGACACAGTTATTGGATGGATAATCTCAGTTTAATATTGAAAGTAAGACGTGAAAGTATAACAAATCAATTTGGGATCTTGTAAATGGCACTTGGAATTATTTAATAAACTTTGAAGTAGTGTTTTGGAGTAATATATTTAAAAAAACAAAGTTTCATGTCATACCTAACAATTTTTATTGTTAGGCAGCACATGAAACTTTGTCTATTGAATGTTATTCCAGTCTTGAAGTTTTTCCCTTGCATGAAAATCACAGTATTTAAGAGTCGCCAATGCCAATTAAATGTTTGTTAAAGACATTCAAAACCACCATCCCGTATAGAAATCTCGAAAAATTAACAATCCTCCAAGACAATGCGCCCCAGAAGTTCCAAGAACCATTGTTTTGGTAACCGCAAGTTTTTTCCAACACTTTTTATAGTAAACCTTCATCTTTTGTCACTGTGATAATTACTGTTTACTGAATCTGTGTATCTGTGAGCCGTGTTTTTGTTTGTTTTTCTTTCATTTTGAGTGACGCCTTTTTTTGTGAAGTCGGTTAGTAAACTGAATTGCTGTTGAGACGTGATTTGGCAATTTTTGGTTGTCATTCTGGGTGTTAGTTTGTTAATGTAGTGTTTATTTGGTTTCTATTTCATGCTGATTTTGGAGAATAGGGGAACAGTTGGACCCTGTTAAGCAGAAAAGATCCACGCATAGTGTAATGAAACGTTGGTTGGATCTTAGAGCTAGTTATAGAATCTCGTTGTGAAATAATAGAAAAAATGATGGTGAAGTTCTCATCATGAAACAAATAGGACATGATGGGAAGATCTTGGAATGGAGACCTCCCCTTTGTATTTAAATGTGGTATAAAATTGGTGAATTGGATTGGTATGATAGAAGATTTACTTTTTAAATATCTGCATCAATGTCAATATTGAAACTGAAGTCTGCAGTGCACAGATTGTTTGGCATTGTTGTTATAATAATATCAATATAGACAAATGGCTTTGTATTGTTTATATATCGGCCAGCAAAAATATTTCACCATTTAAGGACAATCTCAATATCTTCCACAGCAAATAAAGTTCGCACATCACACGCAAGATATCGATAGCCAAACGTGGGAACGAACCTCTGAACATAGCACCTTTTAGCCGAACGCAGCCTTTTATCAGACATAATGAAGTACTCGTCATTACAAGGCACAGAGGTCGGAAGTCAAGCGGCGATTGTCAATTGTACATAGATTAAGTGGTTGGTAATTAAAGAGATGGGATGGTTCTTTGATGGGATATTTTTGTGCTTTTAGCCTTATAGAATCTATAAGAGCGACTATTATAATTGAAGTGCTAACTAAGTTTCTATTTCCTGTATTAAATCGTTGCTGAAATAGTGCAATAATTAAAGTCGAAAAAGAAACTCTTAAATCAATTGCCTATGTAATAAACTCAAATAAACTCGATTCAGATATTGAAATTCAATAGATCTCTGTCAAAATATATTTAATATAGACTGCGTGTTCTTGATTAATTGCCTACATTAATCAATCAATCACAAATAGCCCAATTTACCAGTTCTCAAGGTAGTGGAATTTTAAACCAATTTGATTATTATGCCCGATGATGTCATTATCAAAATATCGATGGTAATTCTTGTTCTTTTTTTAGGTATCTATGTTAAATATCAATTAAACCACAAAATAAATAAAAGTACGTGTTAAAATGGAAAGTTATCAATGGTTTTAAGGGTAAAATAAAAATTAATTATTTATTTAGGTTTTTATCTACCGTCAGTTAGATAGATAGAGAGATATAAGATAGGTATAACATTTGAGCACAAAGGTACTGCTTATTTCTGAATAAATTTCTTCCAACAGACCTGCGAAAGAAGAAATGGAAAATTAATGCAGACATTACTTACTTAACTATCATGTAGTTATTATACAGTGTTTATCATTCTAAGACCTAGGAATATCTTAACTTTACATTGTTACAATAGGGATGACGACTAAAATTGTATTTTTAGTCCGTCATGGAGATTATTAAATTATATTGGACACTTATTTTTATTTTTTGACGTAATCTAAAGATTACGGCGATACATTGAGTTAAAATGTGCCATGACGTCACGAGTATGTAGATTTTATGCTTACTTGTGACGTAGCGACCCCCACTCCCCGACTTAAAATGCGGTTTATCTTAGTATTTTTTTATTAATACGATAAAGCAAAAAATACGTGTCTAATATTTTTTTTATTATCTGAGTGATGGACTAATTATAATTTCTTTTTTTTTTACCAGGCATCATCGCTAATAAACATACCACGATAGATTATTAGGTTTTAAAACACGGACTATTTCCTAACCTGCAAGTTAAGTAAAATAACGACAAAATAAACAACAAAACCATCCCATCTCCATTAATTATCAAATCTATATAAAAAAGCTGATCTCCCATTGCGGCGCGCACTGGTCCCGAACAAAATAGACTCGTTACAAACTTACAAGCCACGTCAATCATAAGATCAAGGCGTCTTACCATTCAATTGGATTAATATAAACGTTACAAATAGTAATCAAATGCTCTGAGATACATCGCCAAGCGATTTTTTTAAGTTTTCGTTTTTGACCTTATGTGTGTTCTATAGAGTTAGAAATGTATTTCTTAAATAACATAGATTATTATTTATTGTGTAACAAAACAGAATTGCTTATCTAATAATTATTTATGCTATAAGTGCGGAAGGTAGGTGATTTCCGACGAGTGGCATTTTTATTTACGAGCGAGCGAAGTGAGCGAGTGTATAAGTCGACACGAGTCGGAAATCATCTTACGCACGTGTATCATACAACGTTTTACTATGCCTTGTGCGAGGAAAAAAAAAAAAAACGAGCGAGCCTTACTTACGGCAGTCGCCTGTGATGTTGTAACATCTAACATACGACGACGTATATAAATGATAAAAACAAAATTAATTCCTGACTGACTTTTGGCTTTGATTTTGACTTTGACTTCGACTTCATCTCGACTTCGGCTTTGGCTTCGACTTCGACTTCGACTTCGACTTCGACTTCGACTTCGACTTCGACTTCGACTTCGACTTTGACGTTGACTTCGACTTTGACTTTGGCTTTGACTTTGACTTTGACTTCTACTTTTTGATTTTAACCATCGTCATTATCATCGCCATCGTCATCATCATCATCTCATTAGTAAATACTAATTTGTGAAAAACTTTTCTCAAATAATAAAATCTCTGAGACGAGACGGGCTGACGACGGCATCAAAAATTAAAAAAAAACAGAAAATTAAAAAGCACTAGTGAAAAAAGTGACACTTTCTGCACAAATTGACTGCTTGGAAAACGCTCTTTTCGAGCAAATGCATTGTAAAATACTATAAAACTACGTCTGAAACTGTAGAGTTGTCTGTAAATTATTTATAAGTGTTCATACCATAGCTCAATTTGAAGTACTTACGGTATTTATATGCTACGGCCACAATAGTGTATTAGCGAACTTTATAAATTATTTCTATCAGTTTCTGCTATCATTTAGATGGGTATTATATTAATTAATTATGGTTTGTTTGCCAAGTTTAGCGCTAAACGTATTTACTGATTAATAAAAAGAATAAGAGAGATTGCCTCGTCGGTCTCGGTGGTCGCAAACGCTATTGCTGAATATGAGGTCCTGGGTTCGATTCCCAGGTCAGGCAGTGTAATTGGGTTTTTTTATCTGGAATTTCTCAGTAGTAGCCCGGAGTCTGGATGTGTGCCCGATTGATGACAATAGGCTCGCCCCCTCTTACATGGGACTAAAACATAACTGGCGAAATGTGGGTGTACTATAGGTACAGCTCTGCCTTACCCTTTGGGGTAACAACGCGTGATGTTATTTTATGTAAAAATAATAAACCTTTATGTCAGACCACGGAGAATCCCAACAGTAGTGCAAGCGGGTGTAATATCTCTCACACATTCGAATCGAGTTCCTTTCTACCACACCATAAGTCTATGGTTACCATACCATCCGCCTGTCAATATTCAAAGTACGAGTGATGTATGGAATATTTGGCATTTTTCCGACGCGGCGCAGCATCATTGATCATTATTAGAGTGAGCTGCGCGCGCGCCGACTATTCGGATGACGCGATTACTGGTGGTGTGTGCTCGCAGTAGTGTGTTTAGGATTTGATACTTAGAGTTTAAGCGTGATAATAAAACCTGAGTTTGTTAGGTATGTGATTTAAATAATTGTGTTGGCTCCCTAAAGAACCGTTTACACGGTGCAAGTTTATTGCCTTCGGCATACCATAGCACTGAAGCAATAATTGCAATGGCGTATCAAATTCGCCATCCTAATCACTTTCATTTTAAATTATCGACAAAAAGTATAGGATTGAAAGAAAGAAAGAAAGAAAAAGTATTTATTGAGACTCGCACAGGAAATCCAGGAAATCACACATTAAACTAAATACACATTAAACATAAAAAAGTAACATTAAAATTTAAAGAAGGAAGTCCTGTAAGAGGCCAAAAGGCTCCTATCTCAACATGATGCTGCGACATATTACTTTTTTTTTTTTTAAGTCGCGTCGCTGGATTCTGATAGGGCCCGCAGTGATGTCACGGATAGACAAATACAGAATTAAATAAATATAATAAAAAAAAACAAAAATGCTCTAATTGTTCAGCAGATCTACTTTTCATATGAAGCAATGGATCGGGTTCCAAAATGAGCAAATCCTCCGCCGCTACCAAAGGCGTAATATAAAATGGACAAGGAATTGCATTTTTTCAAAGATCCTGCAATTTTCCTTTATCGCTCTTTGTTTTATTCGCGAGGGATAGCTACCATGCCAATGTCACAAACTTTCCGAATCCGGGAATTATCCATGAAAAATGGTATAATGGTCTAATGTCTGTAATCTTGCAATGTTATTGAATTTTAATTGTATTGATTGTATTGAATGTTTCATTTGTAATGTTTTAGGGGTATGTGGAACAGGGTGTAAAGTTCACTCATCCACCATAGAAAAGGGAGGATCCTCCGACCAGACGGGTGTCGTGTCTGGCGGGCAACTGCCCAGAGGTTGAAGTCGGGAAGCTTGTATATATGTTTATCGCGCGGTAAACTCTAATTGCGCGATGCAGGATTTGTGTGACGTCAGGTCTTTGATGCATAGTTCGCATGTAGCGATGTAGATGCCGCTACAATGTTATTAAATTTTTATTTTATTGTTTTGTTTTTTTCCATAATTTATTGTATCATGAATGTTCTATAGTTTTAATGAACGTGTTTTTATTTTTTATTTTTTTATGCATGATTTCAAACACAATGTGAATTGAATGGTCTAAACCTCTAACATAAACGCGACTAACCAGCCAAGCTAAATAACACCTCAATTATGATTTTTTTCTTATTGCTGATCTGTGATGTCATGACCGCTTTTATCATCGTAATACTCCTATTACTACTACTACTAGTACTATTCCTATGTCCGTATGTACCTACCTGAATTAATGTCAAACTGAATGAAATTAAGAGATTTTTACCCGAAAACAGAGAAGCCCTAATCTTTAGAGGTATGAAGAACAAGGTGTAAAGTTCACTCATCCTCTATTGAAATGGGATGATCCTCCGACCAGACGGGTATCGTGTCTGGTGGGCAACTGCCCAACGATTGATGTCGGTTAGTCTTATAAATGTCGTTCGCGCGGTAAACTCTAATTGCGCAATGCAGGATTTGTGTGACGTCAGGTCTTTGATGTGCTAGTGGCGATGTAGATGCCGCCACAAATCTAACAGGCTATACAATGTCGCCCATGGGCATGTGCCCCCTCGTATTTTTCTGTATATTCAAGACAAATTATCTAAAATTAACTTTAAAAGGCGGGTCAACTTTTTTTTCTTTTTTTTTCAGTATCCCCCTTTGGTTTTATGGACTTACACATGTGTTTTTTAAATAAATACTGTTTATTTTTAGAAAAAAATATCTTCACCTCCGTTTTTTTTTCATAGTCGACAAATTGTATTCAAAAATTTTAATTACTCGGATAAAATAACGCATAAGCTTTGAAAAATAATAAACAAAATCCAAATCGAGCTAATAACATCAGAGATATGGCAAACGCTACTCAAAAAATAATAATTGAATAATATGTAATATATTAAAGATAAATGATCGAAAATTAACTTCAAAAGGGGGGTCCCCTTTTGAAGTTAATTTTCGATCATTTTTCATGAATATTCAGAAACAAAAGCGGGCATATGCGAGAATGAGAGTTTATTTCCTGGCATATTCTTTGCATATGAACCCTTTTCAACAACGAGGCGCTATCGGATTTGTTGTCGGAGAATTACCTAATAAATGACGTTCATAAATTCGATTAGCAAGACTGACTCAAGAATTCATGAATCCGTGACTCCCACTATTTTTAACCACCAAGGGGGTGGAAGGCCCTTCAGATCAGCAGATCTCACCTGATGGTAAGTGATGATCAGGCCGAAGGTTTAAGCGAGCTGCAGCCGGAATCCTCAACCACAGAGGAACTGGCTATCTTACCTCTAACTGCCGAAACACAACAATGTTGTTAACATGTTATGGCGACTGACTTAGATTAGATGGCGGACTTAGAACAAGCCGACCACCAACCAAACCGAGTAGAAAATTTTGGCCCGAGTGGGAATCAAACCCGGGAGTTCTGGGTCTGAGACATGTCGTTTAACCACTTGACCACAGAGGCGGTTAAAACTCACTTTACAAGTCAATAATTTTGTTACACCAATATTAAATTTAGTTTGACTTTTTCATTGAAGTTAGTAGTGTACCTACTTGTGTGCTCTTGTTGGTACATATTTTTGAAGTGAAAACTTCTTTAGACGAACTTTCCGCTGTTTCTGAACAGTGAATGAAACTGAACTGTCTCGCTCTGGTCGGTGACGCTGAATCGAGATTACTCAGCTCGAGTCGGTCGATGACGTTGAATCGTGTGTACTCGGCGCTGAATCGCGTATACCCGGCTATAGTCGTAAATTTTCACTTCTATCCGGTCATAAGCACACACCCACTTTTTTTCTTTTTATAATAATGAGTTGTTTTTTTTTTAAAGCGCTTACTTCTCCACGATTAATCATGAATACACATACCTACCTTAACACCTTAACCTAACATGATACCTACCTTAATCTAACCCTATATGTTCAGCCATCACAGGCCTGTCAGCAGGTAGGCTGGGGCTATAAATAATTGCCTAAGTACGGGTGCGACAACCATCTGTGGCAAAGTTCAACGATACCGCAATGAGCGGACAGTAAGTGGGAGATAATTATCTTCACGCGTTTACGTACAGAGGGTTGGGCAGAGATTCAGAGATTTCGTTTGACGAAATCAATTTTGTTGCAGATTTTTATGTGAAAATGTATGAGGAGTTTTAAGAAAGAATGTTCAGACACGGGCCAGCCGGAGCTTTTGCTAGCTCCTATTCTCTATATAGCTATTAAAATTTAAACTATCTATCTGCATGATAAAAATCGACTTATTTATAAATGGAATTATTGCATCATATTTTTGTTTGTACTATTATTAGATTTTATTTTATTGTAAGCTTTGTATTATTTATTGAAACAGATTTACCTACAAGCACCCCAATTGCGTAACATACTAACAATCACAATTCGAGGGATTTTGAAGGAAATTCATAATACATTCAGCTTCATACGTTTGAAAAATTTGTCTGGTCAACAGCGTAAATAATGCAATGAACATTATTGTATTGTCAAAATGAAAGGCATTGCTATTTAATTCAGTTGTTTCACAAACCCTGTAACTGATAACTGTTTAAAAACATAAGAACAATTTCTTAATTCAAATACTGAAGCAACAATTATCCATACAAAACTAATGAAATACCCACCGTAGTACACTAATGAGCTGCGACTATTAGCTTACGGAAGCCGTCTGAGCGTTGCGTGCGCGCACTTGTCGCCGCGGCCACGTCCCGTGTGAAACCGCCTTAACTGTAATATTGATAGTCGTGATTTATAGGGACGATTGAGAGTTAGAGTCAATGGTTTAGTTTAAAGGCAAATAATGAAAGCTGCTTGTAAATAACTTTCCCTTTTCAATGATAGTGTGGTAGAAAATAAAATATCAAGAGCAAGAGGCTTTTGTTCCAAAAAAAAAATATGTTAATGTAATATCTACCTGCGGGGTAGTTGCATAAGATAAGATATATTTATTTGCTCAGACGTAACTGCAGGTTAAAAAAAAAACAAGTTTAGACATGTTTGCCACATATTAAGGCGTGCAAATACTAATCATTATAATTGTTAATCATTTAGGTAGTCACGTCAATATCATTAATTTACCTTGAATTTAGCAAACATTAATAAATTATAAATGTCAACTCTAAATAAATATAATTTAAAAAAAAAAAATCTCATGATAAATCCTTAATATTATAATATGCTTTGTCGGTTAGAAATCACTTTAGTTGTTTCTTCAATTGTAAATTATTAAGCTCATACAATATTATTAAGCTCATATTAACACACATACAATAGCAATTGATGGCAATGCCTTTAATTTTGATAGTTCTACCACGTTCATTGCGTTATTTACTTTGTTGAGCAGACGAATTTTTCAAACCTATGAAGCGATAGTTTGGGAATTTCCTTCAAAACCCTCAGATTGTGATTTCAAGTATTTTACGCAATTATGGCTCAGCACCATAATTGCCTCACCAATCACTAGTTAATTTTCTAACAGGTACATGAGTTATTCAACAACTTAAATTAAGCTCTGAAGCTAAATCTTTTCATTTCACACACATTACATAATCAAATCGATGATCAAAGTTTTATATATCATCAACAACTACCTCTAATGTGTAAATCATTTCAATTTAGTAGGTACTGCTCTTGCAATCTGACCGAAAGGTTACATTAATATCCATATATTACTTAAATAAAGACATCAATTTGCGAGAATCCTGTCAACATGGTTGGTCATAGGTATATCATATCTTTCAGGGTGAACTCATCGAAAGTAAATGACATTAGAGAACAACAAATAACGCGTATTGACCTCGACATTATCAACGTGTCGATAGATTTGGTATACAGGCTGTGGTGGAAACAAGCCGTGATTTATCTTCGGTATGAAAAGTAAAATGAATACGTCAGACATTAAGAACGTTTATCCTAAAAGCTGGCAACGTCTCTAATAGCTGTAAAAAATTTACCTGTTTTGATTAATAATTAATAGAATGAGAATATTACTGTATGGAAATAAGAAATATGGCTAACTAGCGAACTAGAATATAATAATAAATAACAATTATGTATAACATTGAATTTGAGGTTGTATCCGTTTTAGGTGTAAAAAAGGCATTTGAAATTTTCCAAATACTTTTTTTACATCTAAAACTTCATGATTGCATTTCATAATCAATATTCTAGTTTGCTAGTTAGCCACGTTTCTTATTTCCATACAGTAATATTGCCAAATTAATCAAGACAGCGAAATGTTTGACATCTATTTGCGACGTTGCCCACTTTCAGAAAAAATGCTCTTAAGTTTCACGGAAAAATCTGTCCTGTAGTGTTTAAATATAGGATTCTCATTCTCAATTTTACTGATATATTTTATTGATGCTTGTAACTGTTCATTCATAAGCTAAAAAAAACATAAATGTCAATGGAACAATCTTAGTATGAATTTATGCGCTTTTGAAATAGACCGCGACTAGTTTGCTAGGCTGTAGAACGAAATCGAGCCCAATTAAAAATCAATGAAGTATTTAAATCTTCAAAGCAAAACCTAAATAAGAATTAACTCATAATAAAAAAGAAGTAACACTAATCGAACCGCAATAATATCGATATTACTTCGTAAAATCAGTTATTGAACATCCTGTATAACATCATCGCAATCGTCCCGTGAACGAGTCGATGAAACACTTAGATAACTCGATTCGTCACACATTTAGTGCCTTTGACTCAATTTGGTCGCATTATTCGAACTTCAAACGAGTGCCGACACTCCGACATCAAACAAGCCGACCCATCTTTTTTTAATGTGGCAATGATGAACAACCATCCTTTTTTTAATCTGGCAATGATTTTATTGATTTTGTCTTATCGATGTATATCGATTCGATCTGCTCTCCCTTCAACGCTTAGTCGAATAATTAGACGATCGTTTTGTTTTGATATCGATTTGTTTTTGTGTTAAGATTTTTTTTTTTTTTTAAAGGTTGAGGTCGAATGACGGTTTACCTATAGTTTTGATTGAATGGCCTAATATAACCTTTTATTTTATGTTAAACGTTGATACATTTAGGTATAAAAGTTATTAGTGCTTTCAAATAAAATTGAGCTAAATGAATTTGCTAATATTATGTTTATGATACCTTGGCTTATTGAAAAGACTATGGATTTGTATTTTCCATCTTTTTTCTAAGCGATAATTGCTGGCACATCATTAACAATCATTCGATATCGTTTTATACAGCGATGGTAATAAAAACCCTTGTAACATGGCGTTTAAATGGAGATTGCAACAAAGTGGCCGAAGTGAGTCTCATTTTTTGTATAAATATAATTGTATTGTAATTGTATCCTTTAATATTTACCGACAACATTTGGACGTATTCAATGCTATAGTTATAAAAGGTATAACAAATTTGCGTGGAAACTAAAATCTTCGGGGGTACAACAAACTGCGAACAACAATCAATTTCCGAAAGCGTTATTATTTATTTATTTATATATTCAAATAACAAGTGGTAGTTATGATAGTGTTATGTTCCCAGTGACCGATTGCCGATATATTATGTCGGAGGTAGACTGGCATTGTCCTCTTGCCACTTCACTTGGCCAAATTCTAGACTGAATCCAACCTCATGAATTAAGTAAAAAAAACCCCCAAAAATGACCCCCATATTCAAAATTCATTTACTTACGTTACACGTTCGTGTTCGGGTGACTGAAAGTCATATATGTACCAAATTTCAACTTGATCGGTCCAGTAAATTCGGAGAAAATCGGCTGTGACAGACAGAAAGACAGACAGCTAGCGGGCTGGCTGAAAAACCGAATGGCGAATGAAAAAACGGAACTCTTATAGGTTCGCTCGTGTGTCTGACTGGCTAGTCAGACACACGAGTGAACGTATAACGATTCCATTATTTCATTCGCCTATAATAATATAATCTTCGAACCCACTAATGTGAAAAAATAAGGTTCGTTGCTGTGGACAACGCGTTCGCTACACTTATCTAGGTACCAGCAAAACTAAAATTTATCACATAACCATATAGTAAGAAATCAGTTAGAACCAAAAATCTCCCATTCAGCGAACCAATGAATCTCTACGTGTCCATTTAAAATCTAAAATCACGATTAACAGCGGTGAGGGCGCTAGCGTCGCCAACACTCGCCCCCGACTAATGTGGCCATGGTACATATATTATTAAAGAATAGGACAGTTTAAAATCATCTTAATCGCGGTAGAATGTCTGCTCAATTTTCTGAGAAAAGTAACTGTAAGTTGGAATGCTACGTCGCTATCATGTGAATTAAAAGTAAAACCTCAATAAATAGAGCTTTTTCAGTAACGCACTTTAGTCTCGTGTTAGACATCTTTTATTGGGTCTGTTTTGGCACGCGAGTTCCATTCTATGTTCAAAACTAATCATTTGTTACAGGCAAGTCTCTAACGCATTTCTTTATAAATAGTGAAATTCATAAAGAAAATTCATGCAGATTGGCATGAATTTCCGACTGACTGGATTTGTTGGTTTTCACACTTGCCATTGAACAACACACCAAACGGAAGATTAATCTCTTTGTTTTCTTGCACTTCTCAGGTGAACACGAAATCGTATATCACTGCTACCAAACCAACATAGAATTTAATGTTTCTTTCTTCCGCTTAAAAATCATAGCCAGCACATTCAGGACCTATCCCCATTTCACCGGCTAACATACCCACCTGCCGCAGCATCGACTCGTGCGCTGATCGTGCCAGATAACTCCGCTATCAGATGAGATCGCGCGAGATAATGCGCGCGCGCACCTCACATTCCCACGGCCGCGGTCGCGGTCGCCTGCGATCGAAATTGCTCACCAACCGATGATTAGATAACAACTTTTGTGATAGGTAAATGATTTGCAAGTTTTTAGTGTCGCTGTTAGTTTTGTGGGTGTTTCCTGTTACGGGAAAAAGTTTACATGCTCGTTCTAACACATCGCTCTCTTTATTCAGAGTTTTGTAAATTAAGTGCATATTTGATATACTTTCAAATCCCAATGTATGGGAAATAAATAGCTAGTAACCAATCCGCTTCTTGATTAAAATAAGTGCAAGCTGCAAATCGATCGATCAAGAATCAAAGGTATTCATGGATGAACAATAGTTACAACTATAATTTGAGTCTAAATCACATATCACAATAGAATTATGATTTTATTGTTTATTTTAATTCTTCAGCTCCTTGTATTTATAAGACAAGTCCAACTCGACACTTGAACATTACAAAATAACAAAATAAAACATAGAGTGCATCTTGAGAGCATCCTCCAATTCAGCCGCTAACCCAAGTCATTCCCATTACCAACCTTGCTGACCCTTATTTTTCCTCCAGCATGACTTATTCTCACACAGCTCGTGCCAACACTAGAGAAACAACATAAAATATACAATTTGCTCAAAAAACACTGAATCGAGTATTTTTAGTAGCGCTTATCGATCGACATTCCGTGCGTCCGCGCATATACATGTCAAACGTGGCGCGTGCGCGATTGATTTGTTGTCAATGTGTGTCTTTGTTTGAGGCGGTCTAAAGGTATAAGAAGAGCGTGTAATTGTAGGGTTTTAGAAACTATCTTATTTACTTGGTGAGATTTTCAATCTGCTTGTATGGAGTTCTGTCTTGGGATAATGCTAGGCTGCTGTGACAAGCAAGGACTATATTATTATTGCAGAAATCCACCTTAATAAAATTCCTTAAAATATGGGGCCATAGTAATGAATAGTTTTAATGATAGGTAGTTCAATCATAAGAATAGAACAATTTAAGTTGAGAATTTATTTAAACAGTTGCTGTAATTTAGTACACATAGAAATAGAATATAATGCCTGAGGCTTCCTTTAGTTTCTTATTTCTATAGGCAGGATTTGCTCCCGTTCTACGTATTCTTCATATTGTACAACCTGAGTAACATTCAAGCCATTATGGAAGGTTAAACCGCTCTCCGTTCTCCCTTATACCACTCAACATTCAATACGACATCTGAATCCAAAGAGTAGGAGTCCAGTCTGACATCATTGTGCGTCGTATAAAGATTTAGTGCTAGGCAGACGCTAGGTGCCTAGCAAACTAGGTTTCACTACATAGCTAGGAGCAGTAGATCCACTAAAATTGGTATATCTAAATCTAACCTTATCTGATAAGGCTGAAAAGAATTAAACAAAGCTAGAATTAGTAGAGTTCCTTCAGTATTTTATGGGGAAGTAAGTGTCTTGCAGAATTACTGCAAATTTAAATTTTCAAATTGATTCCTAAACTCCAATACATTGGCTATCTCCTGAATGATGCAACGGGTATCAATAGAAGCAAACATTTAGATTATGTTAACAATGCATGCCTTTTAAGGTAGATTTTTGAGCTACTATAAAATATGTTTAAGACCCTGTTGTATCACCAAAAATCGCATTAATAAAAACTTTGAACTTTGAACTTTGAACTTTGAATGTTAGGATAGATTTTATCAGGATGCCTGTTCTCCAAATTAAAACGTGAAAAAATTTTTAGGACACGTATTATAATTGCATTTCTCATTTTTATTTACTTTTTTTTCTATATTTATATCTGTAATTCGCCTGGTGTACATAATAAAGACAATCCAATTCGATTATTTTCTGTAATCCACATTTACATTTCGTTTTTGCAGGTGGCTATTTGTTCTCAATTTTATTGCTTAATCCAGCGCTTAGTTGATGAGCTTTCTATCATATATTATAAAGTTATACTTCTATCTAACCTGTGCTACAAAATAACGTATAAATCCAGATGACTCATGTGCTAACCGCTTTAGACATTCTAATTCGCCTTTTAAAACAAAAAAACATTCGTTTGCATGTTTCCCGAAATTTTAGAATCGGTATCGGAATACTGATGTAAGTCACAGGAAACGATTATAAGGCAGTTGGACTTGTAATTCGTGTTACATTTGGGTACATACAAATTACTTCGTTTTTGTGTTTTTAGATTTTACCAATGTCGATTTAGACGATAGTGGTTCCACATTTTCTATTGTTCCTGTTAACCTGTTCAAGGCTTGCTAGGACTGGGTTTAAGTCTAAAGTGCTAATGCCTGAACTATCGTTCGAAGCACCTTATTGCTCATTTTCGTAAATTTGATCTTAAAAGCATATAATTTCAAGCACTTTTACATGAACGATACAGACGAATAAAATATACAAAGTTGTTCTTGCCTCATTCACCGATCCTTTAAGGACGCATAATTCAATTATTATCAAGTACCTATACATACAATACTAAATATAATCAAAAATGGTTAAAGTAAAAAAAAAAAAAAAACGTGGAAAGTAATTACTATCGTCCTACATGAGCCCGTTTTTAGAGTACTTAGTATACTGTTGCGGAAACCTAACTATTTCTAATATACCTTTTCACTTTCAATCTTTCTCTATACCTGTTATCATAATTATTATTTCTCTGTGATAATGCTAACGGGAATTAGGAACATGTTTGGAATGTCCACTGCACTTTACCATTATAAATCTTTCTCTCCTTTTTTGGTTTCGTCACAGTCGGGTAAAAAGTCGAGAGAAAGATCCTTTCGCTGTTGTAGCGACATCTACATCGGTACATGCGAACTACGCATCAAAGACCTGACGTCACACAATATCCAGACGTCACACAAAATCCTGCATCGCGCAATTAGAGTTTACCGAGCGATAAACATATATACAAGCTTCCCAACTTCAAGCTCTGGGCAGTTGCCCGCCAGATATCACACCCGTCTGGTCGGAGGATCCTCCCTTTTCTACTGGGGATGAGTGAACTTTACACCCTGTTCCTTATGCCCCTAAATTGTTATTATTTCGTTTTTTTTTTTTCTAACTGAACAGACAGCTATGCTGCTAGGGAGGTTGTACCGTTTCTTCTTCCCCGCGAAAGCACTAGGAAGTGGTGAAGGGTGAGCATTTAGGGGGACGGTCCTATGTAATTTTGACGTTCGAAAAGTGCTGCTTCTCAGCCTAGTTTGAATGAAAAATATATGACTTTTGATTCTGATTGTATATTATGTATTAACAGGGACAGTGAAATAAATTAACAACGTTTGAGACGAAATAAATGAAAAAAAAAACTGCTGACGCACTACCTAAGTCTATACTATACATAGATATACGCTAGTAAACACACAAACACACATACTATATAATAGGAAAAGTGTCGTGACGGTCAAAATATTATACTTTCTCCGTCTAGCTCTCATTTTCTAAGTTTATAGAGTATATAGGAAGATAAATACCTACGTTCTAATATTATGGATCGTTATACATCAATGAAAATTTTCTTCAACATTTCATTGACATGATAGGTCGGGTAAACAATAGGAGGCATGGCAAGTATCGCTTAAACAATACAAATATAGCATAGGTACATAAAGTTATTTGATTTATGACTGATAAATATAAACTCAGGTTAATAAATAAATAAAATCATTTTATTACGGATAACACAAAAAGATCCATAAATTGTTAGTAACATGTTTGCACTTAAATTGCTATTGTTAGTAACTTAAACTAATGACGAATTTGTGAGAAGACCACCCAACATCTAGACACAACGAGAAATCGTAATGGTAAAGTAACAGTAGTAGAAAAGTAACTATGGTATAAGTCTTCGTACAAATTGCCTTATTATGGCGGATGAAATGTCTGCCACCACAGCCTTCAGGATACTATTGTGACCGCCTCTTATTCTGCTTAGGAGTGAGGCCGTTTTTTTGCGGATAATGGCATGAAATCCATCGGTATGATATTCCGCGAACATTTCTGATGCACTGCAAAAACGAGGCAGTCGCAATAGCATCCTAAGGCATTATTGAATTGGACGCGTAGAACATCCAGCGACCTTTTCGACTCAAAGATTACCGGGGTAAAAACTCTGACAATAAGCTTTAAAAAGCGTAATCTTTACTTGGTCAGTACACCGAGATAATCTTCGTGCCAATATATTACCCCTGACCGCCAGAGCCCTACACTCCCTCTTAATGTCATCATGGTCGCTGAGGTCGCTGGTAAGAAAATGCCCACGACATTTGAAACCCCAAACTTTGAGGCTTTACGAATTGGCGTACCGTTTATGGCAAGTTCGAGAGCTTCTTCCCGGCACTTACCAGCGACCCCAAAGACCATGTATTCATATTTTTTTGCATTATAGACCAGTCATGAACATCTCCGCGATCGACCCCAGCGATGAGCCTAGCAGCACCATGTCATCCGCATAACTGATGTTGTTACATCCAACACCGTTTAACTTGCATCCGACATGCATGCTGCTGAGCTCGGCCATGAGGTCATTCACATATATACGTAGATTGAAGAGCCGGGTAGACGACCAACCACCTTGACTCACCAACCCATATGCCTACGATTTTATAGTACTGACCATAGCATTCAGGATATTGGCTGATGTTGAGGTTTTAATCACTTGGTTGCAAAATATTATTTCTATCTTTTTAGTTTCGGACAACTATACACTTTCTGATTCTTCTAGTCTTAATAAGATATAACTACGAAGCTCTACGAGAAAAATCAGACAGAAGTTATTATCATTATTATAAGGTGTAATTCTGAAGTAGGGAAAAAACTATTTATATTTTAAAACACTACATCACTACATCAAAAAAAAAAAACTAGGAAGTCAATAGTAATATCTGAGTCAATAAAACTATTGATCGACATTTTCAAGGAACAGCCTCTATTATCATATCGTAGCTAACTGCAGATTCACTAAATCAAGGTACAATAATTTGAATACCTTAGCACTCCTACGATTACCTAGAAAACTGAACATTACTAAACTCACATAAACATTTCAGATCACGGCTCAAATGAAGACATTATAATAAAGTAAAAAGAATGGAAAAATCCGGGCGACGTCGGGCCTAAAGCTTAGTTATTAATACACAACAGGACAGACAGAATTGGACAGAAGGTAAAATCCCCGCGACATCGAATACCAATAGTCTGTTTGAAAAGTATATGATGAAAATGTCAACAAATGGATGGAAGAACGTACAGTTCGATTCAAACTTAATGGTGGCTCGGAAGTGCGCTAATTGCTGCGCAGTACCCCACTCCTCACCCCCGCTGACCCATGAATTCGTTACAGCGCACCAAATCGCCTCATGTTTCGAGCCGCCATTAAGTTTAAATCAGGATGTACCTGTGACTGCCAATTTGTAGTGCCACTTACAAATCGGTTGCTTTAATATGATTATTTAAATACGTAAGCCCGAAATTCTAATTGTAAATCACCAAAACATGTTTTTCATTTGACAATTGAGATTAACTTTATAACATCAATTTCGTAACAAAAAACAAAACAATTACAATTTAATAATGTTATTTTTAAAATAATTGTTGAAATAAGTGGTAAGATATAGTTGACACCTGTTAAGAGCGTTTATTCTGAAAGTGGGCAACGTCGCAAATAGATGTCCGATATTTCGCAGTTTTGATTAATTTGACAATATTACTGTATAGAAATATGAAATGTGGCTAAGTAGCAAACTAGAATATTGATTATGAAATGCAATAATAAATATCGTAACACCGAATATTTCGTTTTAGATGTAAAAAAAATATTTGGAAACTTTCCAAATGCTTTTTTACACCTAAAACGAGTACAACATCAAATTCAATGTTATAATTGCAATTCATTATTAATATTCTAGTTCGCTAGTTACCCAAATTTCTTATTTACATACATGCAGTAATATTGTTAAATTAATCAAAACAGTTAAATTTTTGACAGCTATTTGCGACTTTGCCAAGTTTTAGGATAAATGCTCTTAAATACAGATTAATGTGTTACTAACTCCCGTTACTGAGTGTTTGTGTCAAAATGTAAGCTGAACCAGGTTTATCATCATGATACTTTTCGAACAGGCCATGTTTCCTTTCCACCACAGTGAATAGTGTGTAACTTCTGCATGTATCTTTCTAGTACCTCAGATTGTCATTTGGTCTGCTTGTCACGATTCGCAAAGTGGCGATGATCTTTGTTGTTGAAAATAATATTATTATTGGTCTTCGGACACGTGTGTTTAACCATTATAGCACTTGTGCGTTTTACATATATTATCCTATATACTGCGGTGTGAGGTTAACGGTTGCATTGTTTAGGAGTGTGGAATTTTAATCGGTTGCTGACTCCTATGAGCATTGTTGCATTCACTTATTTGTGGTCAATAAATAGTGCATAATTTTGAATTACAAGAAATGATTTACTTTAAATTAGTTATATACTAAAATGCCGGCGGCAAAACATATTGTGGCTCATACTAATAGGACCACACAATTTAAACACTTTAAAATCAATTTCATCGTTTTTGAAAGGCATGACTAAGCTGTGGCAAAACTGCGGCTTAGTTGAAGTATTAGTCAACATAGTATACAAGAGTGATAATTAAAACTGATAATGTGTTTTGGATTGTCTATATATTGCTTGACATGTAAGTTATCTTATACTATTAAATGAGCAATATCTGTATATATATAAGTAATATATATGAAAGTTGCAATATAGTGGTTTACGGGGGCCAATAAACGATCTAGCTAGGTCTCATATCTGGGAAAATTCATTTTCATCGTATTTTCACCCGAGCAGAGCTCGGTCGCCCAAAGTTTAGAACAAGATGGCTTCCTACCTCAGAATAATGACATGGCAGCAAGGAATTAGTAAGTTCCTTCTATCATGGCAGCATGGAATTAGTATGTACTATACATGGAATTAGTATGTACTATCCTATACTATTAAATAAGTTTTCTCTATTTACACCAGAGCTCGGTCGCCCAGGTACTAATTACATATACGACTTCAAAAACTTAGTTCATTGTCTCGTTGGTCTAGTGGTAGCATGTGCTACTGCTAAGCATGAGGTCCTGGGTTTGAATCCCGGGTCTGGCAAAGTGTTATTGAGTTTTTCCGTCAGGAATTTCTCAGTAGCAGCCCGCAGTCTGGGTTTGTAGCCGATTAATGGCAATAAGCTCGCCCCCTAATACAACATGGGATATAACTGGCGAAATGTAGGTGCACTATAGCCGGTACACCTCTGCCTAAATCTTTGAGGATTACAGGCGTAACGTTATGGTTTCGCAAAGTTTTAAGTCCATAACCACGCAAGAACTTAGTATCAATCAATCTCCGCTCACATTACAGAGGGATATGCTTTACATGATATTCTAGCCACTGCTCCTGATTGCAATTACACTTCCATCATTAATTAACAAGATGTTAATTAACGATATGAATAGCAAGATGAAAAGTTGAAGGTTCAAGCTATTTGTCTTAAGAGTGTGCAAGAACTCATCAGAATGTTAATCAAAATAAGCATTTTCTCACAAACTTTCGTAACGGGTTGGAGAATCAATCTCAATGCTGCTTAAAACAAAAAATGTGCTAGCTATTTCAACTGTGTTTTAATAATTTTCCGGAATTAAAATGCTTGATGAAAACGTTCACCCAGCGGCCGGACCGAACCAAGTGCAGCTTAACCTTTCAAATGTATGGATCTGCACAGTTTTTTCTTAGCCATGAACTTCCCATGGATCTCTTATAATCTCGATCTATAATTATTACGCAATTCGGAAATTAAATCTCATCACATCACGAATTTAAGGTAACGTTCCGATATGTAATTCGGCTCTTATTAGCATTAGCTGAATCTAAATGTTACTATTTAAGATAAGATAGCGGTGTCACTTAGTGGGACCACATATTAATTGGTATTTATGGAAGAACTTTAGTGGCACCCACTCCTATTTGAGACAAATGGACTGTGAAGGTTAGAACTTTAATGTGAAAATGGATGGGTGTATTTTATTATTCAACTACCTTCTGCCCGCGACTTCGTCTTCGTGAAACATGAGCCCCCGACCCACCACCCTGCATCCCATCGCCCATCCCAAAAGGGGGAACAAAAAAGAAATAAATGAACATATTGGCGCGTTAAAAATTATCATTTTTCGTCTTTGATTCTGGAATTTATAATCAATTTACTTACTTAGTTTGAATGTCCGCGCATTATTTGAGAAAGTACTATACAAGCCTTGGACGCAAGAGGGGAATTGGTGGACTAACGTATATGTGCCTCGGCTTCGCCTCAGCCTACATTTTCACGATCGTCCATCAATGCTGTTGCAGGCCGCGACAGTAATGTACTATATATACTTGTGATTCATTGTTTACTAAAGAAGGGAAAATCACAGCTCAAGCTTTCATAATAGTTTGTAAAAATGTTAACAGACAGCTGTGCTTACTGTGGAGTTTGTTGCGCCACTTCTTCTTCCCAGCTAAGCACTAGGAAGTGGTGAAGGGCGGGCGTTTTTGGGGGACTGTCTTATGTAATTTTGACGTTCAAAAAATACAGATTCTCAGCCTATTTTGAATAAATGACTTTTTAATTTTGAATGCTGAAAAACTTTTGACTTTGCTAAATAAGTAAATCTTTTTACAGGTAACTATAAAATCTAACTAACCTTGTCTGCTAAACGAACCGGCTAATCACATATTACCTACATCTAATTACTGCTACTTCAGTGCAGATAATTTTAAAACGAACTCCTTACTCAAGCTAAGGATAAACAGGAGTAGAGCACGTAAGAAGTCCGTCAGTCTATAATCAACTTGTAATGAAGTTAGCTCCCGGCTTACCTAACACAAAGAAATACCAGAGCGAAAGATGATGGAAATAAATAAATATTGTAGGCACTTACTCTATAATTAACGACTAAGTGCCTAGGTTGGTGAATGAGTAATAACCTATTAGGGCATAGTCAAGATAATGCCAGGATGAACGGGACAAATCAATCGGGAATAAGGTTACTTTTGGAAAAAATCGGTTACTTTTCATATCCAATAAGTTGCCGAATGTTGGCGAAAGAAAATGAGCTATCTCGACATATGCACAACAATTCCCGCACTCCCCAAAGTATAATTCGAAGACGTGACATTTAATTCGTGTGATTTTTTTTTACTTTTTTTCAATTATTTAATAACCACTGCTCTCAAAACGGTGAGGGAAAACATCGTGAGGAAACCAGCATGTCCTAGAACCAAGACATTCGAAGACATGTGATATCTACAAACCCGCACTGGACCCGCGTGGTGGATCACGCCTCACTCCATCTCACAAAGACTAGGCCTGTGTCCCAGTAGTGGGACCTTTATAGCCTGATAATGCTAAACCCGAAGTAGACACTAAAGTGTATGCACAATACAGTTCACCCACAAATCCAGACTCCAGCCTTCTACTGAGAATTTTCTTAAATGAAAAACCCAAAAACACTTTACAATTCACACAAATCGAACCCAGGACTAAATACTTACGACCATTCGACCTGTGAGGTAGTAAACACTACTCCATCAGTCTAATGTGTATAGTTAGCCTTTAATGCAGTTAGTCCGGCTACCGGCTTGCGTGTACGCAGCTGATTATGATGCGAGTGTTTGTGGGCCAGGGGATGTACAATACTGGTGACGCGGTAATTTACTTTGATTTTTAAATTGATGTGAAAATCCTCGGTACGTTCCTGTTCTCCCACTTGATCCAATGAATAAAAAGAAACCCTGATTCAAGAGCAATGGATAGGTACTGTGATGCACGGTGAACTGAATTCCTGTGTTGAAAATGAAAGGAATATGCACCCATTGAACTTCCTAAGTTATTTTATCTACGTGTTTGCACGATCCAGTTTCCTTACCTGCTGTGTGTTGAATTTTAATGATGTAAGTAGATCAGCTTCCTGTCACGAGTTTCTACAATACTATACTTAAGGATTAATATAGTTTTCTGTCTATAAATGCTTATTATCTTATCTTATATATCTAGGTACCATTTTCACTTTTTTACTTTTCTCTGTCAGTCAATCTGAGAGCAGTGGTGGCCCATTGGTATCAGCCGCGACTTACAAGTTGTAGGTTAGAAGATAGGAGCTTTGCTTTTTGTATATTAATTCATCGCCACTGCTCTCAAAACGGTGAAGGATAACATCGTTGAGGAAACCGGCATTTCCTAGAGCCAATAATTCGAAGACATGTGACATCTACCAGCCCGCACTGGGCCCGCGTGGTGGATTACGGACCAGCCTGATTATGCTACTACTATCATTAACATGACCTTTTTCATATTTTTTTCTTAATGGCATAGCTTGGCTCTATATTGGAAAGTTTACCTCTCCGCCAGGCCTTAATCAAGTTTCCTACATTCACGTCTAAACTATTTATGTGTACCGACTCATTGTCTCCACTTGGCAGAGTCACAAACGCACTCATTTGCCAACTTACACTTACGACCACAAAAACTGTCCACCCTACAATTTTGTTCCTGCACCAAAATTATACAACCGCAAAACAAAGTTTGTCCTGTTGGAAGTAACGTTTTGAATACGTAGTTTTATGTTAACTTTATGTGGAGGTGGTAAGGTTGAATTTGAAGTGGATGAAGGGTTTTTTTAAGTTGGTAAGATGACAAACTAATGTTTCTTTATGCATTGTATGCAAGCCTGACGAGTGAAGCTTGGTCTCAATAGGTTTGTTATTTTTTTGGTTGCCCTATTATGGTGGACGGATTTGTAAGTCTGTCTGTCATATTAATGTTGGATGTTTTTTTAAGTAGCACTAGTTTTTTTTTGTAGTAGCTCGTATGAAAGTATAATTTTTGAGGCTGTGTTGTGTAAGAAGTGACAAGTCAGAAACCTTTGACTGTTGAGGTATGTTTATGTTTATAGATCATGTGTATTGTTGGTGCTGCTACGGGTAGCTTTGGTGTCATTTGGATTTACGCTGCATAAGCTCGTAGAGACCAATTAAGCACTAATTGATCACAAATCATCAAGATAACGGACATAGCAATATTTTAAGTTATGACATCCTAACTAATAATATTATAAAAGCGCAAGTCAGTTTGTTTGTTTGTTTGTTACGCTTTCACAGTAAAACGGCTAAACGAATTTGAATGAAATTTGGTATATGGGTACACCATGACTTGAGTTAGGACATATGACACTTTAAGCCCGATGTTCCCACGAGATCGCGGCTTATGCGGGTGAACCACGGGGTGCAGCTAGTTATTTCATGTATATAAACCATTAAATCATTTAAATTTATATCCAAAACAGACCGTGCACTCAGACTATATTTTTTTCGGAATAATTCCGAACAGAATTCTTAATTAAAATAATAATCTCGATTAAAAACACGTATTTAATCCCAGCAGATGTAACATAATCCTCTCGCCATTACTATCAAATATCACTTAATTATTAAACAGATGAGTATCAGCACGCCCAAGTATCACAGCAATAAATATGGCGCTATCAAAATATTTAACGTTGCTCATCAAAACTAATAAAGTACAGTTTCGTAATGTATTATCTTTAATTCTTACGATTAGTGTTTGTAGGATGGTACATTTGCGGTCAAAAGTGAAGATTAATTATTTTAATATTTGGTCTCGTAATTAATTGATTTAAATAATGTATATTTTATCTGTATATTTTTGACAGCCACTTTAAATTGAGTTTATGATCTATCAGGGCCTAAGGCAGTATTGTTAATTTATATTACTGACTAATTTATTAATGCGGATCTAGATCGGAGTTTAGATACCTATATTTTAATCAATAGATTAATTAGAGAAATTGGTGAATAAAAAAAAACATCAATATGATTTAAAAAAATTAAAATAAACTCTTAATTAAAACAAAGAGTAGACCATCCCAGAAAACTGGGAACATACACTTTTCAAAGCTTCCTAACTGCAGCTAAAACGTCCTAACAGTTTTTCTTTTAACTTTTGTGCCTTTAGCTTTTTCTTTCTTTCTTTCTTTGTCTTACGTCAAATTCAACCACTACTTTTGTCCGCCAGTGTACTCTTATCCCACGCGCCCTTACTCCACGGCACGGGGGCGTACTTATTATTTCACCAAATTATCCATAACTTGATAAACTGTGCGCATGCGCCCACGCTATAGTTACCATAAATCATCTCAGTTTCATTAACGCCTTGCACTAGTTTCGTATGTGAAAGTGGAGCAGAGGTCGTAGGTTAAAATAGGGCAAGCTGTATTGTTTTAGTTGGTGACTTATAGGTGAGATCAGCAGATTATATAATTATATTACCGCTACCAATAAGACAAGACCTCCATGTGGTAACCAACTAACGAGAAATATTTAATTTAATTTATAATCTATAAACTTTATGACCTTATGACTGCCTTACTTACTCAATGATCTTCTTTTAACTTTATGGGGTTTTTAAATACTATATGCGCCATTCAAACTACGTGTATTGTTCGCAGTAACTCGGCTACAGCACACCGACCAAATGTGTAAGGTTAGGTTAAAATTAGAACTGTGACCAATCCAAGTTGGTCGCAGTAACTAGACTATGGCATAATTATCAAAAAAAGACGATCAGTAAGTGTATATGCATATCGATTGGTATTTTTAGGAAATCGGAACAGATACAAATACATTCCCCAACTAACATTGTGGACTTATCATCCTTGCCTATGGTTGTCATTAGAAGGTGACAAATGGCTAACATATTTTGCTTCTCTTACCACAAACTTACTGAGATGAACTTATACCGAGGTAAAATGATTAGCCAAGGTATGTTCGCAAGTAACACTGCCTCAGCTGCAAATGTGCATATGAAACCTCACTTGTGGAGACGCATTTTCATATCTTCTTCTTCAATGGATCTCTCATTACTGAGGATCGTGATTACTGGACCTTTTTAAGAGGACAATCTGCCTCCATCGGCTCCGGTCCAAAGTTGACATTACCACCTGCTGAAGTCAGCTTGACGACGTAGCTTCTTTAATCATCGTATTGGCGACCCGCCTCGCCTCTCTCTCCTTTGGTATTACCAACAATGACCAGCTTTTCAAGACTGCTATCACCCCTTCGCATTTGTGACCGAAATAGGTCACAATACGCTGTAGGTAAACTGTAGACAATCTTTGCTCTTGATATCGAGTTGGGAAAGGACAGACACATTTGTACATATTGTCCGTGGAATTCGGAGCATCTTTCTCCAGCACCACATTCCAATGCATCTATCCTCTGTCTTTCTCTTACTCGAATTGTCCACGTCTTAACTCCATATAGGAAGATCGGGAAATCTTGCCTTTTCATATACACGAGATTAATAAAACCACATATGGCGATAAGAATTCTAGAAACTGTGTCAAAGAGTAATAACTAATAGTTCTAGCTTAAAGTGAATGAATTACTTTATAGCCAAGCAAAGCAACCTGTACTATTATAACGATAGTAGAGTAAGATAAAGGTAAACGCCAAACTATTAGCATTCCTCAGTGCTCCTGCAGGCCACCTGCTGTTGCTACTTATGATACCTATGTTTAATCTGAGCACGTTAGTCTCAGACGTGGTTGGCGAGGAGACCACAGACAACGTCGTGTTATCTACTTCATAGTTAACGTAGAATGGGATCAACTTGATTTGTAGGTTATTGGTAAGTTCGTAAAAATGCAATTGGGATTCTTTTTTGACTATCAGCCATTTGTTAGCAGTCAGCCCAGACGCAGATACATTTAATTTTCTATTTTTGCTTACTTACCTACTACACTTACCTACTTACATCGTATTCATATTTTGTATTACATGTCATATAAATACTATTTTCCCAAACTGATTCGGACTGAAGTTAAGATTGCATTTCGTCTTCAGTGCCTTGACCCAACGTTAACTGGCTGAAAATTTCAAAATGAAATAATCAAGTAATCTAACTAAAATCAAATTCAAAACTCCAAAAAAACTCAGCTCAACCACAAAAGCTTTAACAAAAACAACGCTATACTTAATCCGATTTAAATTCATATCGATATCGCTAGAGCGCGTGCGCGCTTGGCGCTGCGGTTTGACAGTCGGCGCACGCGCATCCCCAGCGGTGACCACATGTTGCGGTCGAACAGATATCCCACTAAACACCGATTTGTTCAAGATTTATTCTCGTCGTAAAATAGTGTTTGTTTACCTGTAAAGTTGGAGTGAAAAATTGCAGGGAAATTGGCAGGACTTTGTAGGTGGGGCGACTTGACTTGTTCATATTGTTTAATTTAATGTGCCTGTCTTGTGGTACGTATGGTAATTTCATTGTGTGGTGCACTGCCAAGTTCTAAACCACACTCTTTGTAACTTTCACCTGACTTGTGGCGACTTAGTCTGAGACTAAATAGTTCAAGAGTTCTTAGTGAATAAGCTCATCCGGGAAAGTCCTACCAGCATAACTATCCACAAAAAAGAAATCGGTCTATGTGGTTCCACGTCTGGGGAAGTAAGTACGTATGGAATGTATTCTTACAGGCTGATAAGACATTTCAGTTTTGTCCCTAAAATAGCAACGCATCTGCGATACTACTGGTACTGTAAACGAAGTGGTGACCACTTGAATTAGGCGCCCGGCTGTCGGCTTGTTTGCATGAAAAAAAAAACTAATATTAAATATAAGCAGTTATTAGGATGTATGTATAAATCAAAGTCAAATCATTTATTTCAAATAGGCACATTTTTGAACGTCAAAATGTACAGAAAAATATAATTGATTCTAATCACCCCTTCCAAAAGGAGTATCTTCTTTCGTATGGAGAAGAATGGGCAAGATACTCCGCCGTTACTCTTTTAAAACATCTCGGACAGCAAGCTACAAACACTTAAAACTACAAGTTTAAGAACTACAAATCTTTACTGCATACCCTACCTATTGCTAAATTGTAATTATTAAAGCTCAATAAATAACATTAATATTTACCTCGGAGCGAAACATTCGATGCGTGCATCTACTCCGCTTGGGGCGGCGGTTAACACTTTAGAAACTTATTAGTGTTAACTTAATGATTTATCATCAATTAATTTAATTATCTGCAATAATATTATCGGAAAGCTTAACCAGGTATAATTAAAAGGTATAATCTCAGCTCGCGACAAAGTAGGACAGATCCTACTAATATTATAAATGTGAAAGTTTGTATATTTGGATGTTTGTTACTCTCACGCAAAAACGGCCGAACAGATTTCGATCTTTAGCGCACAAGTAGATCATGACCTGGGTTAGAACGTAGGATACTTTTTTATCCCGGTAGTACATTCCCGTCGGGACCTCCACGCGGATGAAGCCGCAGGCAATAACTAGTTATAAATAAATGCCTGCATTTATCGCTCGTGTTACAATAAAGTCGAGCAAGGCACGAGCATGCAGGACCAAGAACATCTTGTCCAAAAAATTTGATCTATAAAAGACATATTTAGCGAAATTTTAAAATAATTAACTTTGTAACCGTCCCATCCTTTCCCCGCTCCCTACCTAGGAAGGCGACTGTATGGTATTTTAAAATTACCAATGAGCCTACGACGAAAAGACAAAAACTATTGTTAGTATAAAATTGAAGGAGTCTTTTGCTTTCCGATAAGTTTTGCCACCACATAGTTCTTCATTCTTCATCCCTCAGGTCTATTCTGACTGTCAGACATTAGTAACAAATTCCAAACAATTATTTGCAACTTCTAGCTGAATGTTGTTGCTCTATTCCCGAGTCGTGGGCACAGCTAGATTAATCAGAATCATTGTACCTAGACCACGATTCTAAAAAAAAAATTGCAAAGAAACTAAAGGAAACAAGGAAAGGGCTGGGAAAGAAGTTACTGAAAGATTTTTCACGATTATTTTAATTTTAAATTAAGCCAATATAGCCCTCCACATATCCCACCTAAAGGCTGGTGTCACTACAAAATTATAGCACATTCCAAATGTGTCAGCTTACTTTATTTAAGATCACGTAGCGACGCTCCCCCGTGCCTACCTAACTCGTATTGTTAACAGGATACTAACAGAAGCAATAATAACGGCTAGATATTATAATATTAGGTATGACGTGATTTAAATTAAGCTAGCGTATTCAAAAATTAAAAGCGAACTTTTATGCTTGTACTTACATTAGAAATGTCGATAATTCAGGTGGACATGAGATACTATTTCTTTTTCCTTACAGTTGGTATTAGATCTTTTATAACCATAAATGAGCTAAGTACCTAACGACTTTCATGGCATCAAAATATTAAAAATCATTTTGTTTTTCCAGAGCTGAATTGAAACTCGTTGATAGTGAGCGTCGTCATTGACGAAAAAGCAGTAAGAAATGAAAAAGAGCAAAGCTAATTATTTATTTACTCGTAGTGTTGTGTGCTTTCATACAAAATTATAATCAGTCCTTAACTAATATATATATAAACATACTTTGAAACCATCAAACAGATTGTGTATAACAGAAGGTTATACACGTGGAAAAGATTGTAGCAATTTTACCACGTTCGGAACGCATACAGGTATGAACGAATTTAGTCAATAATTAATTAATTTTGTCATTCAAGATAGTACCCAATCTAACAAGCAAGTAGTAAGTCCCTAAAATAGAAGTACCTAATAATCAATTCACACTTCTTATAACCCCGTCCACACAGAGAAAGTGAAACAAAGCTTCCATCAGCTGTTGTCCACACCACAAATGTAAAGAGTCAACAAGTCAAACTGGCACAATACACAGTCGTAGGTGATGTGCTAACAACCGCTACCATTTACGAGTTATGGCAGTTTTGACACCCAATGCTCTGGTTTTGGACGTGTGATATATGGATTTAGAAATCTCTTCGTGATTGAACAAAGGAATAGGAGCATCGGTCATCTTAATTGGTCTTTTGGCAGAGTGTGTCCAAGTCTTGCATCATAAATGGGTCCGCATTATAAGGTCCTTTACGTCACGGCCGATACGTCGTGGATAACCCTTCTAGGCAATTTCAATATTTATGACTTTTCATCCACATTTTGAAATTGTAACATGAATTATTAACACCAGGTTTCTGAAATTAATCTTTTCCTAACATACCGTCAAACACCGGTCAAATGCTGTGATAGATTTACTGAATTATTAACATTCGATCAGATCACTTGACATGAGTTAAAGACACATCGCGTCGTTGATTTTAGTTCCAGAAACCGAGCGAATCTCTCCTATTCTGTCCTCTGCCAATGCCCTCGGCAAATACAGGCGTGGTGTTATTTTCACACGTCCAAAACTTTTAACCACAAAAACCATAACGGTTTTTAGTTAGATCAACCCGATTAACCCAAATCCCATGACAAGTTTTCGCCATAGAGTAGATCAAATACATCATGTTCATATAATATTTGTTATATCAAATAGATCGATTCGTGTCTGGTATGGGAAACGCAAATATTGCTTTAGCGGGACAACATTCAATCGGTCCGGTAGTTGAATGCACTGGTTTTGATCATGTTTTGATAGTTAGTAGGTACTCATTCAAAATGCAAGTAGGTTTCTTCATACAAGTAAGGTAGGCTCTATTTGTAGAAAGATTTGTTGCAAGGCCTGTTTGGGATCTCTTTACAGTATCGATATCGCACCAAACCCATACAGAGAATCCAAAATTTAAAGACATAACATTTGTATAAGCGCTATTTAAGAATATAGTCTGGTAGATATTAGAACCCCAAACTGAATTTTGCATGACGACCAATCTCAGCGGAGGCCTTTGTCGCGGATATTATAGTGCACAATTGTGCAAAGACATAGGTGCACTCTCTCTTCCCTCACTCTCATAGTCCGCTGTACCGGCAGTCCGACACAACTGGAGAGAGATCAGGCGCAGGGCCAACGGCTTAACGTGTTTTCCAAGTCACGGGGACATCACACCGCCAATTTCCAAACTCCAGGCTGATACAAAAAAAAACCAAATGGAAAAATCTAATATCACTTTTCCCGACCCGGGAATTGAACCCCAAGCTCAGCAATCGCACTTGCGACCACGAGACCAACGGGTTGTATCTTTTACGACTTAAAAATAAAAACAATAATGCTCAACTCAAACTCAAAGCATTTCTTTCAAATAATCCAATTACAGGCACTTTTGAATTGTCAAGGGGTCGGTCAGTCAGAAAGATGAAGCTAGTTGCCCATTCCAAAGCGTATTAGGTTCCTATTGAGAAGAAGGGGCAAGAAACTCCACGGATACTTTGCTAACCTTGGAGACAAGGTTGAAACGTCAGATTATGTGACCGTTACTACATTGGACCTTTCAAACTTTAATATAATAAAGTAATGCCTCCTGATCCCGAGCCAGCCTCTATGCAAGAACATGCCAGGATCAGTTCTTCTGCACACATAACATAACACTTGTCATCCCCAAACAAGGAGGCAAAGCTCGTTTTCAGCTTTGAAAAGCCCTGAAAACCAAACCTGTAACTCTTTTCTCTCACGCCCCACAGCCTCCACCAATGAGTGAGTCACACTGATCAACCGAGGTTGCTAAACTCGTGCGCCTCTGTGGGTGTCTTGTGTAAGATGACACGGTGACTCAGTTGCGATTGATGTGATCGCGAGAAAGGTAGGCCTGGATTCATTAATAAGATGATAGTGATGAGTTTGAGAAGTGTGGAAAGAAGACGATTAAAAAAAAAATTGTATACTTGCATTATAGGTAAGGTATTCTGGTAACATCATAAATTATAGTGCTGTCAGATGAATTACAAGGTATTAAAACGATAACATGTGAATAAACCTCAGACAATTCCTCACTGCCCAGGCTGTAATGCTGTACAAGAGCCACTAAAATTGCGTCAATTTCTATACAATCTTAGAATAGCTGTAAATTGCTCGGTGTTGCCGACACGATCTAATTGACTAAGAATTGGGCCATTTGTTGAAAGTGTAAGAAAATCTTATTGCGTATTTGTATTGCCTACCGCCGAGTGACAGAGCTTAAAGTCTCACTCATTCTGCTGATTCGTGGCAAACATAAGAAAAGTCAATTAACACTGAATTATCGATAGTTAAAACAAGGTGGTAAATTGTAATTGATTTCTGGTCATGAAAATCATATTACTTACTAATAATTAACACTTTCTCTATGGGCTAGAATAATATACCTAGCTAAGCGTACAGTATTATCATTATATCCAACTATAACATTTTAGTTGCTGTACCTTTCAAAATTATTAAAATTAATTAGCAATATTCCCCCAGAATCATTCACTTAACAATTAAGCTGTACAGTAGTAGCACGTTTCGATAATTAATTTATGCTTATGGAAAAATTAAATAAACAGACATCTTAATATTTCATACAATTGTAATGTCACAAACCGCAAATTGGATATCGCCTCGTCCCTCTTACATTACGAACAAGACAGAGCTCTAAGCAGGTGCAATATTAGATTCAACGTTCGACACATAACTTTATTTACTTGCAGATAGACTGCTGTAACTTTGCATTTATCTTGTATATGTCCATCATATTTACAGTTATATGAAAATAACTGAAATACAAAGTTATTGTGCTTACCCGCATTTCTGTGTCCGGATTTAAAGAGTGTTAATGATAGCAGACATGAGGTTTTCCAATTTTGTTCCTGTTTGGTTCGTTAATACATCGTGTTGGTATGTGGCGGTCTTTACGTAAGGTAGAATTGCTACAGCTTAATTTGGAGCAGAATATCGATTCCATCAAGGAACAACTTTATCCTAGGCAGTCGGGTTTGCTGTTTGTGCATATTGTGAGATTAACATTTAATTGTAAATAAACACTATACCTTCAGAAGTTATCCCTAGAAAGGCAATGTAATTTTTTCTTTTTTTTTCTGTTCCAGTCAATCCATGTTTCTACCAAAAAGTCTCAAGTCCACATACACCGCAGTCGCAGAGGTCGTGGGTTAGAGTCCGGAGGAGTGAACTGCCATTGTCTCTCATACATTCAAGGCTCCTCAATGAATTAGTGAACGTACACACGTTTGTACTTCGTATGAAAAGGTTAAGATGTAACAATATTGATTTGTTTTGAAGACCTGTCGAGCAGATGACCGCAGGAGGTCTTTGTGTCACAATTTTATGATTTAAGGACATATTTGTGCTCATTCCTTGGCACTTAAATACGTAAGTGCATCATATTGATACGTGTCATTGTAGCAATTTTCGATTAGCCTTCGTTTATTATTTGTGTCGTCATTTACTTTTGCACAGAAATGATCAAAGTGCAACTATTATTTTATCCAAATGTATTTGAGCCGATAAAACGAGAAATACTCAACTTATAACGTTTGTTTTACCTGGTGTATTTTCACGAGAACTTTTAGCTTAGGATCCGCAGAGGAACGATCTACTCCCTGTTTAATGGATGAAAAGTATTTTAAATCAAACTTAGTATGTTAGAAAATATATCGCTAGTAAGTTGGCTAAAAAATTCCTGACCAGGCTGCAATTAAGAGCGTTTATTCTGAAAGTAAGACATCTGCAAATAGATGTCATATATTTCGCTGTTTTGATTAATTTCGCAATATTATTGTATGGAAATAAGAAATGTGGCTAACTAGCGAACTAGAATATTAATTATGAAATCAATTAATATCGTAACACCGAATATTTATTTTTAGATGTAAAAAAAGTATTTGGAAACTTTCCAAAAACGGGTACAACATCAAATTCAGTGTTATAATTGCAATTCATTAATAATGTTCTAGTAGTTGATAAATCAATGGATAGTGTTTTTTAAGATACATTACATTTGTTACTTAAAAGAATTAATCATTAAACTGAGTGCAATAAAAAAAAGTATTTTTTAACGAACCATAGTCTGGCCAGGAATTTTTAGCCAAACCACTCGCGATATATTTTTTTACATGATATAAAATACTTTTCATTCATTAAACATATGGTTGAAGGTCGTTCCTCTGTGGATCTTAAACCATTACATAAATTTTCCAACGACTTGTCAGTCTTTTCTTCATCGATCTATCTTAAAAGTATTTTATCTATCCTCTGACACCTGATTCACTTGCCAAAATAACTCACATTCAAGTACATGTTTTTTTACCGTCTATTAAATATTAAATAGGTGGTTATACAATAAATGTCATAAATCCGTGCACTTTCACTGGTGCTGACATAGTGCTGTTTGCGTATGTGCTGTTGAACCCAGCCTGCGCAGGAGTCGCGCTCCATTCACACCGCAAACATCCAGCGAGTCTACTCACTGATAGCTGTACGACGAGTATGTAGTTTTGATAGTTTAGTCACGCTTTCGTGTTTTATTATAAAGTGTTTTCTCGTCAAAATTGATCCACTCACACTTTCGAAATCGGCCACAAATTGAGAATAACTGTAGCTTTTCCTAAACTCCTATAGTTTGACCGAGACCGCGCCTTAGGAATGCGTGGCGAGGCGGGGTGCAGCGTTGACGAATGAGTGGCGGGACGGCGTGAGCGTTGACGAATGAGCGAATAAAATGATGGTAATGCACAAAACGACCTAATATTGTGTTTGTTGCTTTGCAGACTAAGTAGTGAAAATCAAGAGCGTCAATGTTATAAGATCTGCAATCTACAACATGGATGTCTAAGTAAGACTGGTAGAGCCAACTGAATGCCACAAGGCATTATGGCATTAAGTCCACCTAAGTAAAAGGAGTAAAAAAAAAAATTGAGGAGTTTCTTACTTAAAGAAAGAAAAGAAAAGAAAGAAAAATTGTTTATCCTGCACAAACAAAACGCACATATAAAGACAAAAACACATAAAATACACACATACAAAAGTAGCCAAAAGCCTCCTGCTCAACCAATAAATAAAAATACAAAAACAATGTTATTATTGGTTACCGTCACTTTTGCTGTTGCTTAGCCTTCTTTTAAATTATGTGTCATTATCGTACCGTGTGACGTGAACGAATCCCAGATTTTGGCCCATAATATTAGTTACGATATAAATCTCTCAGAGATTTTACAATCAAACAAGTATCAAGACTCCCCTCACTCCCCATATCGCAAGCAACCCAACCCGGCGCAGCATGTAAAGTTCACGAGAGCTAAATCGCATCGAGTAAAGTGCGCGCGCGCAGATAAGGACACTCGACTACTGTCTGTCGGTCTATTTGTTCGTGCGGGTACAAACATGCGTTATTAGATGTGTTATGTCCTTTAAGCATAGCGGGTCGAGCCCGGGTTTGCTTGCATTAGGACCACGAATGTTTTTTTATTAACTCTTTTGAAATCGAAATCTTCGTAACTGCTACGTAAAATACAGTTGGTTTCAAACTACTAGGTCTATTTTAATTTTAATTTTCAAATCAAAAGAAGGAGCTGCCCTGCATCTTTTCCAGACGTTTTACTCGAACTCGACTCGTGTTTTTTTTCAGACACATTTACATACCTTTAATACCTACTTAGCTACTTCAAAAGACAGCAGAAATTGCAAAAAACATTTTTACAGGACTTAGAGTAAAACCAAGTAAACGTACAGTCTAAAGGCGAGTACGCAAACACGAATGAACAAGAACATGGTGAACACGAACATCAAACACTATTTTCGTCAAAAACGATCGTGGCGATTCAATTTCGTTGTTCTGTGAGGACGATGTTCGGAGAAATTTTATGGAACATTGCGAACATTGGCGAATCCATGGCTATTAAAGAGAGTGGGGTGGTTCAGCGTGAATACAAGTCGAACTATATTCGTATTATGTTCGTGTTCGCTATACTGATTCACGTCCACACGTACGAACCAAATGTTCCGTGTTCGATGTTCGTGTTCACCATCTTTTGTTAATTCGTGCGTACACGCCTTATGCCGTGAAAGTAGATCCAAAAACCCCACTTTCGCATTACCATCTTCACCTTTACATAATCCAAGCTCCAAACGGTAAATAATATAAATGCTACGGATCCTCGCCTATTATCGTGCCGGGTTAAAAGATCGGCAGTGTGCGTAAAGTGACAGGTGGACGGTAATAGGGGCATCGTTATATCGACCCTGACACCTTGGTCTGGGTGTCAGGAAGTTGATGGATGAGGTGTGAAAGTCTTTCGAAAGGCTAGTGGGTATTGTACCTAGATATCTACAGGCTGAGAATTGAATTGGAGTGGATGTTGATCTACTGCGAAGGTTATGGGTCTATTCAAAATGATTTGTACCATGCAAAAGTACCTAATTAGGTCCATCGGCTCTTACAGATTCTGCTCTTGGGGTCTTTCGTCTAACTAAACATGAAAATTTTAAGTTTTTATTATCAATTTTAATTAATCGAGAATTAAATATGTTTTTTTTTTGTTATTGTAATAACAGGAACATAATAATCCATACATATAATAAAATAGTAACGAATTATCTTTGTCCGTTTGTCTGTTTGTCTGGATGTAGGTATGTTCCGGATTAGCGCAAAAACGGCTGAACAGATTTGGATGAAATTTTGCACACGATAATTTATAACCTAGATTAACACTACTACTTTTAATCCCGGTAGTAAGTTCCGGTGGGATATTTTCCGACAGCCAAGCGGGCGAAGCCGCGAGCAAAAGCTAGAAATTTATAAATTGTAATAACAAAAATATTCACAATACCACCCACGATCCCGGCAATATTTTCCTTTTCGAGTCCAAGTTCCGTTCCAAGAAGTCACTAAATTTCTAAATCTTACAAGTATTAAATTCTCGTGTCACAGTGTTTGTAACAAAACTCATCCGAAACGGCTTGACCGATTCTTATGAAATTTTGTGTGTATATTCAGTAGGTCTGAGAATAGGACGCAAAAATTTTTTCATACCCCTAAGTAATAAGGGTGGTCCAGACAATTTTTTTTTTTTTTTTATGTTATTTTTAGTGCTATCCGTGCGAAGCCGGGGCGGGCAGCTAGTAATATCATAATTATGTGAAAGTGAGTTTGTTTGTTACGCTTTCACGCTAAAACGGCTGAACAGATTTGGATGAAATTTGGCACATGGGTAAACCATAACCTGGAATAGGACATAAGATACTTTCCATCCCGATATTCCCACGGAATGGAGACTTATGCGGGTGAAACCACAGGGCACCGCTAGTAATATGTAAAGGTTCACTAAGATCATCACCACGTATAAAAAAATGCTAACATAAGTAAACATCAAATAATGGTAGGTATGCAGAAATATTATTCTAATTTGCGATTGGTCCAATATTTGCGTTGACCGGGAGCCAATGCACTTTGCGTTTACGAGAACAAACATCACTTTAAATGGTGTTTTCAATGAAAATAAAAGGTAAGAAGTATTTTTATGGCTTCTTTGTGGAGCTAATTTTTCGGTGTGTTAAGAATGCGTGTGTTTTTAACACAGTTTACATATAACACTCTCTTAATTTCGTCATATCTTTCAGAAAATGCAGTTTGTTGAGTTTTTGACGCTACAGGTTTTAAAAATAATAATGTCCATTTGAGGTTATGGCAAACATATGTCTTAGTTATAAACCTACCTACCTACCTACGCAGTAACAAAAAATATTACTTCTGAATTTCAAATAAAAAAATAAGTACCTACCTTCCATTACACGTACAAAAACAATCACTTACAAACGCATTCAACTTTACACATAAAACCACAAAAACTATAAATCTAAATAACTCACATTTACTTTACCTTTAGTTTCGCAAAACCCATCTTAGCGTACACATACGTGCAAGCAAAAGTGTACAGCCCGGTCGCGCCCTCTGGTGAATTTGCATGTGACACATTGTGCTGTCAATCACGAATGAGCACGCGCCTTCAGATCACCGATAAATCTACATACAGATGGACGAAGCGAGGAATTGGAAAACCCTAATGTGCTGGCACTAAACTATATGATAATATTTTATTATAAAGTTATGGTAAACGTATAAATTGTTGTAGATTGTTTAGAGACCGTAAAATCCGTGAAGTGGTCTGAGGAATGTGGAATGATTCTGTCCGTATTTGCTTTTATAATTGATATCGTTTCGCAATTTTTTTCCCATAGATCATGGGAAGTTCGGCCTATTAGAAATAGTCATCGATAAAAAAATATGTTAATTTCAAGACCATGTTGGTATTTTTTATTATTTAATCGTTCCTTACCAGTTCTAAAATATGGTTTGCAAATTGTATTCTGCTGAGTTAGGATCAGATTTAGAAACTACGAGTAAAACCACACGCATGGCATCTTTTTCTTGGTAGATTGGACTGGGTCGTATACACGAAAGTGTGACTAACGCCATTGTACCAGTTTTTTGATATTGACAGCTTCAGTTATCGCTTACCTGCAAATATAGAATATAATATGCTAATCGATGGTCCTTCACATTTTTTAATTTAGATCACAATATATTTAAAAAAATAGTACCTAAATTAATCAGTTCAGACCACGCAATTTAACAAATAATTCATTAAAATAAGTAATGAATTTCTTCCACGCGTTTTGCAACAATCAATCTCTTTCTGGCTGTGATCTGTTTCGCAAGTGAGCCACCAAACTCATTGAAACTCATCAGTCTAAGCCTACGCTTTAAATTATTATTAAATCTTCACTAAACGTTGGTGCTACAATATATTAAAACGATTTGTTGTGAAGTGCAGACAAAAATGGGAATATTTTTGTAGGTAGTCGAGCATCCTTTGTGTTTTTTTTGCATTATATTTTATAAACAAATTAGTACTAATTGGGGCGATTTACTTCGTAAAATTGATTTACCTCTAAAATTGTAGATTGACAAAAGACAATTGATTAAAATATCAAAAAAGTTACCCAATTGATGAGAGAGTCCTATCAATTCACCGGAAGAAACCCCAGTTGCTTTTCAACTGTTATTTTATAAATACCTACAGCTGTATTCTTTTTATTACCAACTGTGTACCTAAATTCGAGCGGTCCCATCACTAAATATGGCGGTTATCAGCTTTTAATCCAAATCTCTCGAAATAGGCGCGATATTTTAATTTGGACAGATCAAACAGAAACATGCTCAATTATATTTTTTTCGTAAACTAAATTACTCGGAACGGGCGAAATTTTTGAGTTATATATTGATCTGGGGAAAGGAAATCGATGGAGTCGCTCTCGTGAATTTTATTGAAAAAAGGGTTTTGAAAATAGGTCAAAAGACAATATTGAGGAAAATAACACATTTTTAGAAACTGAATTCTTTATTCCACATGTTGGTGAAATCAAGGACTTGTAGGTCCTAAATTACTCTTTTAAATAATAATAATAATTGCTGGTATCACACACTTACGCATTTTTCTACAGTCTTCACTTCTCAGCTATAATGCAAGAGCGTCTCCCAAGATGCACCACCTGCAGTTTTAAATATAGTGAATAATTTTTCAATCTGCCAGCTAAATCAAGACAATTACACGACAAAGATTCAACACGCGATTCCATCAATCATAGCCGATTGATTTAACAACAATAACAACTGGGAATCCCTATATTTATCACAGTGCCATAAGCAAATGAAAGTGATTGTCCTGTCGGCTCCGCAGACGCCTTTGTTCTAACCGCAGTGAGTAACGCTTCCATATCGACAGCCCACCAGCGCGAGCGCCTAACAAAGCTTTTGTAAGCGTGTAGGCATTTGAACTTAGGTTAGTTCAATTTAAGGCTAAAACTGTAATTTTAAGTTTATATTGTAGATTTCGACGGATAGGAGCTGTCACAACAGAGCAGACAGAGAGAGAGAGTTGTAATCGCTCATTGTAAAATTATTCAAATTTCAATAAAAAAACAAAAGTCATTTATTCAAAATAGGCTGAGAATCAGCACTTTTCGAACGGCAAAATTACATAAGACAGTTTCGTCGTTCACCACTTCCTAGTGCTTAGCTGGGAAGAAAAACTGGCGCAACAAACTCCCCAGCAGCACAGCTGTCTGTTCAGTTAGAGAAACCTGATTCTATACAATAGTAGTTATGCAAAATAATGTACATAACGCAACATAAAACATGAAATTAAATTATTTACTATATGTCAGCTAGCACACGCCAATATAACATCAAAAACATTATCAAAATCTATACTCAAGCGAAAATAAAAAGTAAACAGAATACTGGTATTAAGCTGAACGCGGTCTGACTGGATGCCGACCTCAAAAAAGATCAGAAAAGGCTAGGCAGATCATGATGATGGAGGACAGCAGAAAGAGAAAAGGAAGAAATATAGTTCATTCTTCCGCTAAATAGTGACGTGAGAAAGAGTCTTTATTATCATCGCCTACAAAATCAAAAGGTTATCAGATGTAGAATATCAGTCAGTCCAAGTAATTTTTAGGACAGCATTCAAAACAAATTTTCTAATCCGACATTCTTATACGTATATCTTACGATTGCCAAATCGTAGTGCTTACTTTGCTTGCCAGTGGAATATGTGTCCCCAGGCTGAGGCGGGTTGCAGACCCGAAATTACCCCGCTTTTGAAATTATTAAAGAAGCTACTTGGCATCTATTATTGCCATTTAACAAATATTCACGTTAGGGCTTGGGTCACATTTACTGCCAACTCAACTTACTGTCGTCTCAACAATTGCGTTTACGAAGACTAGACCTAGTAGACCGAAGCTGTCACAGAATAAAAAGAGAATTAATTAATCTTCCCACATATTCAGCATTGAGTTTAATTCAATTTTATTTATTTGTATGCATGTAATAGTACGAATATATACTGTCAGCCCCAAAAAGATGTATACACATTTTATTGTCAACAACCATTGTATCCCCCGTATAGGTACAAAACATAGTGTACACCAAAAATATGTATTCATCAACAAGGAACCATTTTGTTGTCTACAACCATTGTTTCATAACATTGTATCCACCGTACAGGTACAAAGCATAGTATACAATTTATTTTACCAAAACATCTGAACACCGTAATACCGAAAGATGGTTATCTACATAATTCTTACAAATATGTATACAGTAATCATTCAATTCAAAAGTTCAACCTCGAGAGTTGTTAGAGGTAGGTATTCAGGTGAAAATGCGATGTCGTAAATATTTGCCATTTACTTTACCGCGTCAGACTGACACATTATTATTGTAATGACAACGATCACATCTTAAAGTAGTCACTCACCGGGAGCAGTTGCGTGTAATGCAACAGTTCAGATTTGAGTATTTCAATGCGTCCAGGTAAGCATTACATTGCGTACCCGTAATGAAGTAATTAGGTACATCATTACTCACTGCTGCAGTGTTACGATTGTGTGTGTATTCGTAAAATTGCAGCAGTGAGTGCGGAAAACCGAGCATTACAGTTGAATCGATGTTACACGTACGAATACTCACAGTTCGAGCGGCTACAAAAGCGAATGCGCCTTAGTCAGTGCGTCAAACTGGCGCAGTGTTGTATCGCAATGCTGACAATCGAAACATGCGATGTTTATTACACCCGAATACCCGGTGGGTGACCAACTTTAAAAGCTTAAGCAACATTCGTAATGAACATTCATTTTTACCTATTTGAATTTCAAAACAAAAACAAATGACACAAAACTATGACAAAAATAAAATTCTTATTCTTTTATTAAACCGAAGCTTGAATAACGTGTCATTCGATATAAGTCATATGACGTTGTCGGCCTTGTTAACCTTGTTCTGAAACTGTCTCTGTGAACATTGTTTAGGTCATAGGATGTATAGATGGGTTTGGAAAAATTTCTTGTACAATATGTTTTGTATGTATATATACGTTGGATACAATGTTGTGGAACAAAGATTGTTGACAATAAAACGATTCTTTGTACGTGTATACATCTTTTTGGGGGTGACTGTACATATAGGCGGATAAATGATTTCCTCGGTTTTGCAGTCAGGCTCACTGAAAATGTGTCTAATTTAGACTAAACTAAATTAGACACCGTTAAAAATAAGCATAATGTAAAATTGATCAAGTTGAAGGCGAATACTACTTACAAATATGTTCTGTACTTACGCCGAGATATATAAACGTCACTTTGGCTTAGCAATTTGTTCCCGTAACTATCTTGCACTTGTAGTTTGAGAGTTGGGCGACAGTGACAGGAATAACGCTTAGTCTAGGCTGTTAAAAAAGTAATGCTTAAGGTATGCGGAAATAAAATTGAATTTATTATGAAAGTATGATATTTATTTAAAAGAAAAGTAGAAAAATAAAAAGCACAGGTAAGAAAATACCTCATTCACGAAACGCTGTGTATCCATGAAAAACAACATAAAGATTCAAATTAAATTAAAAAACGAAGAAAAAGTTTACATGCCTAATAGAAGCTCAAAAAAATTAAGAAGTACTACTACTCGATTTTAAATCATTTACAGTTTGTTTTTCGAAAAGACTGATTGATAAAGAATTATCAATCAGTCTTTTCGGAAAACAAACTGTAAATACAACAACACAATGGCAACTTAGAAAAGTTGCCAGTGTTGTTCAAAACTATGACATGACTTAGAAGGAAGTGGATTCAGAGATAACAGAAGTGCTGACCGACCCGAAACATAATAGAATAGGGGCAAGAGGACAATGATGAATTGACACATGAACACATGATTCATAAATGAACCATTTTTTTTCACAATTTTGTGACTAAATCACTTAATTACCACCATAATGATAAACGCGGAGTAAAAAGTAAAATTTATGGAAAATCTGAAAGGAGTTATGACACTTACGACCAGAATAACCTTATTATTCTGGTCGTAAGTGTCATAACTCCTTGTTTACTAATATGAGGGAAAGCTAGGGTCTTCTGTTTTTCTTCTGAGTAGTACGCAGTAGTAGAGGTGACATCTTCTGGGCTTCTCATTTAGTCCACTCCGATCACTCTCGTTGAGTTCCCTCCGTAGTCCAGAGCAACCGGTGTTACATCTACAAAGGAAACGTGAAAAGGGCGCAATTAATATTACAATGTGAAAAGGCTTAGACAATTTGATTTAAATAGCCACTAATAAATTAACTAATATAAAGGTCAAATAGATCTGAACCATATTGGTCTGAACTTCAATATGGTACAAATTCGTCGACTCGAAACCAAACACAAAGGATATTTTTTTAACAAAATAGCTCGTTAAAAAATGCGTTACATTATATAATGCATACCTATTTCGGATTCCCAGTGAATCAAAATAGAATAGAATAGAATAGAATATTTATTTGCGTTAAACATGGCATACAAGGGTGTTAAATACAAATTGAGGCACGAGCATGTTTAGCTAGGATAAAACATAGCATGCAAAATTTTAAAGACAAGTTAAGCAACAATAATCGTTAAAATAAAAAATAAAATAACATCAACATTTTTTATCTATAAATTCTTTTAAACTATAAAAACTACACTCGAGTAACCACTTATGAAATTGAATTTTAAATAATTTTGTATTTAAAGCTTTGAAATGCCTTGGTATTTTATTATAAATGCACACACACATTGCCAAGCAGTTACTATTGTATTTAGACAGTCTAGGCAAATCATTTAACACTAGTTTATAAGGATCTCGTCGATTCCGAGGATTGACATCATTTGCAGTCTTAAATAGTTGCTTATTTTTCATGACAAGCACGCATATTTCGTAAATGTAAAGCGACGGTAACGGTAACAAACCAAGTTTCACAGTTAGTGTCAGTTTTGAGATAAATATCGGACCAAGAAAGATTTTTCAGACATTCTTTAAATTTTCGGATATTGTCTACGTTATAGTCTCTTTTCTAAATATAGTATATTGTAGATTTCTGTGGTTTCTTTTTGACTGGAAAGCTTAACATTTGTGCTGTGTCGTGATCAGACAGATACAGGGGCAGTACAGTGGCAGTTGCGTTGGCAATGTTGCTTAAAATATGGTCAATACAAGTCAATTTGCGAGTTGGTACTGTGATGTGGATTTTTAAATTATGATTGTTAGATAAATCTTGTAATCCATTTGTGATATTACCTTTTTTAAGAGTATTTATGTTTAAATAATAGGTATTTATGTAACCAAATTCCACCGATGTCACTAAGTTCCCATTGGAAAAAAAAACTAAAGTCCGAAAAAATCGGAAGTCCGATTTTTTCGGACGCACTTACAAGTAATTTTATGCAGTTGATCAAAAGTGATTAAAAAAGGTGAGTTTGTTTTTTTTCAGAATTACAAAAATAGGATCATATCCATATATCAAATATCAAATATCATAACATACCATCATCATATCACCATCATCATCATCATCATCTTATCATCATATCATATATCATATATGTATATTCTTCCATTGTTCATTAATATTCTCAGGAAATCAAAATGGGAATTATTAGACTTTCGATTAAATACATGCCTTTTAAAAACATTTTGTACCTGTATTAAGGATGTCCTTTAACAATGAAACCGTTTGGAAACATTTCTTCAGAAAGCCTGAAACAGCACATCTTTCACCCGTATAATCTCCTTTACATTGACAGACAGGTTCACTCTTTTCGTTCAAATAACAATCACCGTCGTTCAAACAGTACCGTTGACATATGTTGATTGCACATCTGTCTCCAGAGTAACCGCTATTACATCTGAAAATATGAATAATGTAGCTCAATTAATAAAACAAGGAAACCGATAAACCAACATACGAAATATATTTTTACCTGCATATAGCTTGTCCTTCAATGACCCTACAATTCCCTTGGATACAATAGTTGTGACAGATAAAACTTTCATTTGTAGGAACATTGAGAGAGTCATCGTTGGACAGTGAGTTATTTGATATCAGCACTTCGCAGTCATCTCGAGTTAGATCTTCTATTTTATAATTTGCTACTATATCATAATGAGGTCTTAAAAATGAATTCGTAAAAATTTTATCGGATTTCGCATTGCCATTTTTCTGTACTTTCCACACTGTGTATTCCATGTCCATCCAGTAGACGAAATCTTTGGATACGGTCAATGCTTGTGTACTGGAATTTGCCGGGTTTCGTTTACTATACAGTGTATCTAGGCTTCCTCTATTCAAATCTCTACTTTTAATAAAAAATTGAACGGTAGAATCCGGTGTTCTCCGGTCATTAGGGTCTATAAATTCATTAATAAAGTACAATTTTTGTGTCTGCTGGTCAATGCCTAAGTAATCGAAACGACCCGGGTCACTTACAACTACAATTTGTCTTTCTAAGCCATTTAATCGAGCTCTCTCTATTGTAGCGACCAAGCCATCCATATATGTCCAGTAAATATACCTGTAATTTGTAAATAACTATTAATTTACAAGAAGTAAAAATTGTATTATGTTGAGTTATAATAATAGATTACTAACGTACCCTCTACAGCTATCTAAGGCAATAGCAAAGAAAACCGTTGAGCTCGCTCGTGATTCGATTAAAACGTTCCCGTGCAAATTGTTATCGAATCCAGGCTTTAATGAAAACCAAAAGATTGTATCTGAGTTAGAAAAGTAGACTAACTCTGTCAACGGGTCGTATGCAAGACTATGGATGTAGTCGCGTTTACGATTTATTTTCATAAAAATAGACTGACGTTTCATGGTTGCTAAGTTCAAAGTATGTAGAGAGACTTTCCAAGTATTTTCTCTGTCTAAAAACAACATTCTGTTTTGTACAGCATCGTATGTTAAATATTTAATACCAAACTCGAAGTCTTCCGAGTGCGTTAAGGTTTCGGGGTTATAAAATTCTAGTGTAGTGGAAGTGGTCACGGCGTAGTCTGAAAAATAAAAAATATATTATTTCAACCGGATAATCATAAGAAACCTTCGGAAACCGAAAGAAATGACTACCGGATAATGTTGAGCGATAACTTATTATTTTATTAGTCATAATATTTTCGTCAGATGTATTTGTATAAATTAATTAATGATCTTAGCAGTGGGAACAAATATACGGTAACTGAGTTCATCATCATCATTCCAGCAGAAAGACGTCCACTGCTGGACATAGGCCTTCCACAAATGGGGGGGTGTGCCAGAATCGCCACGCTTGGCAGGCGCGTTGGCAATCGCAGTATGGTGTTAAAATGCATAGAGAACGCTGCTGCCCATTCTCAAGTGACTCCCCTAGTCGCCTTTTACGACACCCACGGGAAGAAATGGGATGGAAACTGAGTTACTTTAAAAATAATATTAGACTCCACATTACTGAACCCTATAAAAGTATTAACTGGTACGAATATTCAAATTCCATTTCGGAGATTTGTAGTGTTGCTTCATTGACCCAGATTCAGGGATTATTATGGTATGCTGGGTTTTCTCATATGTTTACCAAAATTCTCGCAATGCTGCGGCTGAAGGTATCCGATTATGTAGCCCTGCTTGGTCCACTAATGTTTCACTAAAACACTATTGACATTTTTTTTATTTACAACCAACGTTTCATATACTATTTACTCGTATTTTACAAATAACTTATTCTATAAACGTTTTATTTTATAAACACTCACTTTACAAACATTTATTTAGCAAATGCTTCTCTTTACAAATGTTTCGCATGTTATAAGTAATTACATTTACGTAATACATTATTCATTTAAAATTTAGATTCTTTTGATAAAATCACGTTTATACAAAATAATGTTATAATACACTTTCTAAACCAGTCACAAAGTGTCCATGGTTGCAATTTCCATTTGGGTCAAATAATTGACAGGCAAGTACTGAAGTTCTTTAATCCTACAAAAGTTTTTTTTTCTAGTCCTAGTCGTTTTTGGGGTTAGTACTCGTAGGGGGTCGCAGTTTGGGCACGCCACAATTGTGGCGATAAGTCCCCTCTTTGAGGAGTGGCTAGAGAGGCGCCACGGCGTCCTCACCTTCCGCCTGACGCAGGTCCTCACCGGACACGGCTGTTTCGGGAGGTTCCTGTTCCGTATAAGGCGGGAGGAAACGCCCGGGTGTCACCACAGTGTGGATCGCCCGGAGGACACGGTGGAGCATACGGTGAAGGTCTGCCCGGCTTGGGCGGAGCACCGCCGTGTCCTCACGGAGGCGATCGGCGGCGGCGATCTCTCGCGTCCGGCCCTGGTTCAGGCCATGGTTCGGAGCAAGAGTGCATGGGAGGCCGTCACCTACATCTGCGAAGCAGTTATGCTCGCGCCCCTAGTCACCGCAGGAGACGCCCCGGGCGTCGGGAGTCACAAGATGACGGCCATCGTAGGCGCGGGCTTGCGGACGGTGAGCAATGGGTAGCTCGCCGTCCGATAAGGACCAGGCCCGGGTCGACAGCGCGTTGTGTTCCACGCGCGCTTCAAACAGATGTCAGCACCAACTGACGGGGTCCGTAAGGACCAATGCCTGCTGGGGTTGCGGGTTTGTCCGAAAGGGATATCGCGGCCCCAGCACACGGGCAACGGAAGGAACACGGGTGGGTTTTAGTCAGTAAAAGTCTGACAAGCCCTCTCGCTCCGCCCAGAGCGGGAGAAGTAATTTAATGATTTCCGACCCTCACAAAAAAAAAACAGAGGGTCGCAGTTCTAATCAAACCTAACCTTACCTTTTTTTGCGAGTAAAAATATTTAATCTAATCTACATAGTTCGGTTCCGGATAGCCTACTAAAATGAGTTATTTTTTCTGTTAGCACAAGTCGTTTCTGGCATTCAATTTTGTTATAAAATAGCTTTTGCCTATTTAATGTGTTTCATTTTTAGGAAATTGCGTAATGCGATATGTATAACGTTTTTATCCCAAACGTTGTTTTATGATATAACTTTAAAAAAAAAAAATTGTTTGAAACTTTTTTTAAATTATGTATTATTTGAATACATAATTTAAAAAAAGTTTATCGGATAATTATTTTCTTAAGTGGCAAACTTATTGTTGTATAGTGATGAAATAATAAATCATGTGTTTGCCAATCGTTAATCATCAAGTGAAAATTTGTTAATAAATTTTTGGTGATATGACTCGACACCGTTTGGGAGAGATTTCCAGATAGGCCATTGCAGTTGGCGGCCCACTAGGCTCTTTTCTGCATGCTCAACATAGTCAGCAGGAGGGGGGTGTTTAAGAGGACACAGTTTTAAAATATCGACCAACTTGCTTACAAACTCTACCAACTGTATAAAATCCTAACAGCCTGTATAAGAACATTTAACTATGGGTAACTAACATATGGGTTATTATTATGGGTCATATTTCCCCCAACTTGCTCCTTTTGTGCTTGTGCGCTTTATTTTTTCCTCATGCGTCACGTTTAGTGCGAAAATATTAGCACGAAGGCTACGCTGACGTATCACGTCGGGGTCACCAGTATAGAGGAATGAGGAACAGGGTGTAAAGTTCACTCATCCTCAATAGAAAAGGGAGGATCCTACGACCAGGCGGGTGTCGTGTCTGGCAGGCAACCACCCGACTTCGGGTTTCAGTATTCAAATAGTTAATCAAATCAAAGCACACAAAGGAGAATGGGCGTTTCTGCCCTGAAGCCCAATAGCTTTAAGATGTATACCAATGGAAAGATCTCTTCCAGGGAATTATTTCATGATACAACGACTTCTCTCGATTGTTAGTCAGTGAGGAGCTACAGAGCTCCGAATGTGAGTAATTAAGCATTATTGAAATTCATCACCTATTTAGGTCATTAACTCCGAACTGTAGTCAAAGTGTTGTTAGGACAATTGGCAAAAGTTTTTTTTCTGTAGGAAATGTTTCCCTTGAAAAGCTCTTTCTATTGGTATATATCTTATTTCTATTGGTGCTTCAGGGCAGAAACCCATATGTATGTGCCCATTCTCCTTTGTAAGTGGCACTACAAATTGGCATACACAGGTACGTTTTCTGATCAATTTAGTTACATTTTGATCAGATACTTTTGGCACAGACCATAGTTTGTTATGTTGTTCTTTTGGCACAGACCATAGTTTGTTATGTTGTTCTTGCAATTCACGAGCGCGTGTGGTGTTTAAATAAATAAAACAATCTTCTACAGTTATCAAGTTGTTTTTGTACGTTATCTACTGTTATGAACTAATTTAAAATTAATATTATACCTAGGTCACCAATTACTAACATTATTATTTCCTGTTAATTATTTAATGATGATAAGCAAATGCAACTAACAAACTGAAAATAATTAAAATTAATTATTTTAGCTGTTCTGAATTGAACGATAACGAATTGATTGATTACGCCATCCTATCAAGAGATGCTTACTACTTATGGAAAGCCATTTTGATGAAAAAACAAGTTTATTACTACAACTTCACACATGCCATCAAAATATTTTTTTGTGCACTTATACGTAGTAAATTATAATCTAGGTCCTGCATGTGGAATGCAGATGAACGTACCTACGTGCTTTTACTGGAAAATGTAAAAAAGCGTTCCTTAGGCCGTTTCCTCATTGGGCACGCCACAATTGTGGCGATAAGTACCCTCTTTAAGGAGTGGCTAGAGAGGCGCCACGGCGTCCTCACCTTCCGCCGGACGCAGGTCTTCACCGGACACGGCTGTTTCGGGAGGTTCCTGTTCCGTATAAGGCGGGAGGAAACGCCCGGGTGTCTCTACTGTGTGGATCGCCCGGAGGACACGGTGGAGTCTGCCCTGCTTGGGCGGAGCACCGCCGTGCCCTCACGGAGGCGATCGGCGGCGGCGATCTCTCGCGTCTGGCCCTGGTTCAGGCCATGGTTCGGAGCGAGAGTGCATGGGAGGCCGTCACCTCCTTCTGCGAAGCAGTTATGCTCGTGAAGGAGGAGACGGAGCGCGCGACTGAGATGCAAGCTGCACGCCCTTGCGCCCCTAGTTGCCACAGGAGACGCCCCGGGCGTCGGGAGTCGCGAGCCGACTTCCGGCCACCGTAGGCGCGGGCTTGCGGGCGGTGAGCAATGGGTAGCTCGCCGTCCGATAAAGACCAGGCCCGGGTCGACGGTGCGTTGTGTTCCACGCGCGCCTCAAAGAGATGTCAGCACCAACAGGCGGGGTCCGTAAGGACCAATACCTGCTGGGGTTGCGGGTTTGTCCGAAAGGGATATCGCGGCCCTGGCACACGGGCAACGGAAGGAACACGGGTGGGTTTTAGTCAGTAAAAGTCTGACACACCCTCTCGCTCTGCCCAGAGCGGGAGAAGTCATTTGATGATTTCCCATACACAAAAAAAAAAAAAAAAACTCGTTTCCTCATTGGTCGGTGCGGTAAAGTTTCGGTACCGTTTCGATACTGTTTCCTCATTGGTCGGTAAGCACTCTTCACCGAAAAAGTACCGCACTGCTTTCATTTAGAATTCCAAATTCAAATTAATTCTATTGGTACAAGAGCCCATAACCACAATTTCGCCTTATCGTTTTACGGACAAAACCGTATAAAAGCGATAGATTTGGTTATTCTGAAATCCAAAAATCCCAATTTCTGAAATTTTCCGCGTCTTTAATTAAGTGCCTGGCCGCATTTTTAAATATGTCCGAAACAAATGCCGAACTGTTTAATAGCAATCTGTTTGATTTTCAGAAAGTAGTTGAACGATAGATTTTAGATAACGAAAACACAATTTTGAGAAACCAGTAGCGTCACAAATACCCAAAAGAAAATTTAAAATGAGGCAAAAAATAAAACCCATACCAACCCGTCTGAAAATCTTGTTTTGATGTGTCAGTAGTTGCTATTAAATCATTTTTTTAAAGAAAATGTGAGCATCTTATGTGTTGAAACCATTTTGAACACGTTGAACGTATTGAAAAATGTTTGCTATTAGTAACATAGAATTCTGTCTGCAAAGTGTTGGACATAATGAAAAAGGTTGTCCAGATGTAGACAAAAATTTTATCAGACTTTAGTGTCTCACGACACTAATCAGATAAATAACTATTCGACTAATAAATCATATTACGGCGTTTTTACGTACGATTAATCAAGAACTTACCCGAAACCATCGAACAAAATATAAATGTTTTTTTTTAATAAATAGGACTAAAGGAAACTGGGATACCGTTTAAAAATACTATTTATTGATTTTTTTTTATCGTTTTTAATCATTGTCGGACTCATCATCGGTGTCGTGAGGAGCGTAACAAGCACCGCGCGTTTGTCGGACGGCTCCGAAATGTTCTTTTGGTTTTTGGAATTATGGGTGTCATTTAAAATTTCAGAAAACAGGTTTTAAGTAATACTGGTAAAAAAACAAGAGAAAAAAAAGTTGAAGCATAAGAAACAAATCGGTTAAATTTTTTGACATTTTTGAAAATGCGCTCAGAACACTTTTGACACGTAAAATATCTGAAAACAAACTTTTTCGTAATAAAATTACGAAACCTGTCATTTCGTTTTCATGTTTGACGCTATACTATTGCGGGTTAACGGGAACGCGTTATAAAATACAATAGACGACGTATATTTGAATATAATTTCGAATGTGGCATAAGGGGCCCCATGAACGCATGGTTTAGCAAGTACCTAGAGAACAGGTCACTCAGAGTCTGTGTCAGTGGAACAGAAAGTATACGGGGCGACATTAAATTCGGAGTTCCGACCGGTTCAGTATATGGCCCATTGGGATACATAATGCACGTCAACAGCATGTCTAATATATTAAAAAAATGTAAGGCATTTATGTATGCCGATGATACTTGCCTGGTTTATAGTCATAATAGTATCGATCTCATTCAGCAAGCTATGCAAAACGATTTTGACAATGTGGTTCAGTGGGCACATGATAATGGCATTATAATAAATATAAGTAAAACTAAGTGCATGCTTATTCACTCGCCGTATCATAAAAATAAAAATAGTTTATTAGTACAGGTAAAAGGTCATTCGTACGAATGTCTGCATGGCAACAAGCAATTTTGTCAGTGTTTATGTTTAGAAACAGTTTCCTCTTATAAATACCTAGGACTAGTAATAGATAATACATTCACATGGAATCTACATGTTAATAACGTTTGTAACAAGCTGCGCTCCATTTTGGGTAAATTGAAAAATCTTAAATATGTTGTCAGCAGGAAGGTACTGTATACCTTGTATTACGCACTGGCTGACTCAACTATTGGTTATGGCTTGGGTGGATATGATCTTACGTTCCCCACACACTTAAATAAAATTAATATCTTGCAGATAAGGTTACTAAAACTACTTATAGATAAAAAAACTAAGAAAACGTTAAATCAAAATTATGAAAAGCTGTTCAAAATTTGTAAAGTTCTCCCGATCCATCTTAAAAGTAAGTTGAATATCTTGACTGAACAATTTAAAAATCAATACCACAAAGTGGAACGTAAGCATATCTACCCAACTCGTTTATCTAGGAAGAAGACACTTGATGTCCCAAAAGTAAAAAACTACTTTGGTAAGCGCACACGAAGGTACTTAGTACCAACGTTAGTGAATGAGCTACCCCCAAAGCTGATATCGCATGTCAAGTCTAAGGATCAACTTAAAAGAGTTAGTTCTACAAAAACATTACCTATCATTGTGTCCATAGCTATATCTGTAACAAACATCGCGTTTGCAACTTTTTGTACAATGTGAGATTTCCTATCTCGACTGTAGGTATGTTATCTTATAGTTTACTTAGCATAATTAAGTTTTAGCACATAAATATTTCAAAATTCAAAATTTGTAATTCATTGTTAGACGAGAACGACTGCCGACAAACTGTTATACAGTTTGGCAGACTTTATGTATGGTATTGTTAATACAGATTTTGAATAAACAAAAAAAAAAAAAAAAAAAATTTAAAACCTAATACGCATAACTGTTCTTGAGGAGTCATAAAGAACCCATATAGCCATCCTAAGGATGCCTCGTTGAGAGGTGAAACAAGTGTAGATTTCTTACAGGGTTCTTCATGACTCCTTAAGAACAGTTACGCGGATTAGGTTACTAAATATACGTCGTCTATTGTATTTTATAATGGATTTCCACAAAGTCACGCATGAATCAATTAGCTATCTGGGAACGCGTTAGTTAACATACTGTATGTATTTGGAATTTATTTATTACAAGCTTTTATTTGATACCAATATTGTTGTATTTTTTTTGGAACCTTCCTCTCCCATTTTAGGGTTCCGTAGTAAACAAGGAACCCTTATAGTTTCGCCATGTCCATCTGTTTGTCTGTCTGTCCGTCTGTCTGTCCGCGGGTTAGCTCAGAGACGGTTAGTACTAGAAAGCTGTAATTTGACATATGTATACATATTAATAATGCCGACAAAGTGGTAAAATAAAATCAAGAAAAATATTTTTTTAGGGTACCTCCCCTACACGTAAAGTGGGGATGTTTTTTTTTCCTCACCTACCCCACGTTGTGGGGTATCGTTAGAAAGGTCTTTCAAAAATATTATAAAAATAGAGTTTGTCAAAACCATTTTTGGATTCAGGGATCCGTTTGCGAAATATTAAGCTTTTAACTGATTTTCTTTGTTAGAGTCAAGTGTCCCCCCCCCCCTTCTAGCTAAATGGTTGTACTTGGACTTGTGAAAAAATTCACAGCAGTAGTATATATAAAGAAATGAAAAGGAAAACTATGAGAGCTAAGTAGGCTGTACAGGTTAACGAGAAATAATCAACCAACTTAAATTTGCAGTTTGAAAAACATGGTCTCCCATACATTCCGTATGGGAGAACACGTTTTTCAACTACAATGTTAAGTTTGTTCTTGGGATAAATTCATCCCGACTATGGAACCCTTCATTGTGCGTGGTTCGACACGCACTTGGCCGGTTTTTATCTATAGCTTTGCTTGCTACCGAATGAAACATCCGTATCGTTGAAACTAAGAAACTTGTACTCACCCCAGGACAAGGAGTGCGCCAACCCCACGTACAGCGCTACCAACGCCACCAAATAATGCGTTCTACACATGTTGTACCCCTTGAAAACAAAGTTGTTGAAACAAACTAGAAGTAGATGGTACGTCCACTCCTGATGATCGCTCGTGGGATATTAAAGCAAATGCTGTATTTCCTTAAACGTGAAACGGAAAATTGGTATTTTATATTATTATATTTAGTTAATTAAAAGGTATACCTAACAATAACAAGAGCGGCTCCCTGATAAAGGCACCTCTTATTAACGAGCAGTTACTTAAGGCGACGCGTTCCTGAAAATAGGAGTGCATACTAACAATTTTTCTCTGTAACCGACCTTACACATTTATGTAGTACCTACCTAACTTCTTACATAAATATTAATGTACGGATTAATAAATGAATATGGAAAATAAAGTTGCACACATATATAAAAGTTAAACAACCTAAAATCGATTACGATAAAACTATTTATACCTACTTCTTACCTTTTTTTTATTTGCTACTATCTTTTGCCCGCGGCTTCGCCCGCGTTGAGGTCGGAAATTAACCCACGCCCAACTAGCAAAAAGTGGTTTTTAAACTATCCTAGAACCATCATTTATCGAGGACTATATGAGACTTATATCTGCATATAAGTCTCGAAAAGGGCCCACTTTATAAGTCTACTTTTACTTATAACGTATTTATATTAGACCGCTGAAGTTCCATATACGCCTATATTACTCCTGTAAATCTCAATATAAGTAAGTTATAGTCAAAAATTAGATTAATACGCGCCTAGAAATGCTTCTATAATATATAGTGAACAGTCGAAGTGAGTGTATCGCGTGTTGTGCTCTGTAAAAAAATATTTATTAACATCTTGAACCTATATGAATCAGAATGTATTAATGTCAACCTTAGTAGAAAAACAAAATCTTATTGTTGTCAAATTGTTGGTCTTATAGCTTATTCGTAGGGGAATGTGAATTTTCTGTGAAATCTATCATGGTTTTGATAAAAAAATTAAAGCGCCTTTTGAAATTTGCTTATTTACATTTTAGTATTAATTAATATTAAATAAATATTATGAAGGCAGCTGCCATTTTCTTGGTGAGCATTTCCAAGTATGACATAGTGCTAAAATAAGTCTTTTTAGCATTTCCAAGAGTGAGATAGTACCAATTGGTTCTATATTGGGTTATCTCAAAACCGAAAAAGATTCGCCATTGTTACCGATTAGGGTTCTGCAATGCCCAGATGAAAATCGATTCAAATCAAATCCTACAATAGAATTTGCAAAACGATATAAAGCGCGTTTTCGCCTTTACTGGTCGTTAACAAGCAAAAGTGGCTTCTTAAGAGGATTGTTTGTGAAATGTTTTTTTTTTTTTTTTTTTTTATAATCTTGGTGATTTATTGTTTTTAAAACGTGGCTATGTAATTCATTTAACACTTACTTTTAAGTTTATGTAAAACCAAACCAGATACATAAATGATTTACAGTAATTTAACTTTAATTTACTTAAATTGATCATAAAATATTAGCTTATATGAGGTTATAAGTAAAAATAACAAGAGTAATTGCTCCTCAGTGTATATCTTCCTGGTACATGCTCCTACAGGAGTATTAAGATTTAAATGGTCCGCAGATGTTATCTTATAGGCGCATATAAGTCTGAGTTACCGGAGTAATTACTCCTGAGTGCAATTACTCTTGTTTCATGCTTTTATAGGAGTCTTGATCCTATATTTGTCAGGAAATATGATCCTATTTACCGATTTAAGTACAAATTATAGGATTAAACGTATTTGAGTAAAAACAGCATGTATTTATGCTGTTAAAAGCGCAGTAGCAACCACCAAAACTATCATCGGAGTTTTATAAGTCCACGTAGCATTATAAAATCGCATTCCAGGATTATTTTGCTTGTTGGGCGGGTACATACTACGGCGATTAAATGTTCTATATTATGTCCTATGATATATAACGCTAATGTAAAAGTTAAAAATGTATTGGATTGACATAAGCTACTGAGAAGTTTATGGCAATTCTGTTGGAAGTTCTAGTAGAAACACGAAACGCTTTGAAAGCGATGTCTTGCCCTTTAGTTGTGTTCTGTATTCTGAGTATAGAAAACGCTTAAACTAGCCCCTACTTCCTTAGTGTTAACCCGATTAATGCAGATATTTTATTACAGCATCAAATAATCAGTATTCTATCACCGATTAAAACAAAAACAATTGTATAAGGCTGCCTGTCCAATGACGCGGAGCGAGGCAGCGGAGCGAAGCGAGGGAGCAATGCGGAGCAGACTTGTGGACTGTGTCTGTCCATTGATGCGGAGCAAGGTAGTGCGTAGCTGAGTTGCGGACTGTGCGGATCTAGGACGAGTTCACGCGACGAGGTACTTCAGCGGGTTGCAATACCCCGCGGCCGGGTTTTTCCGCTTCCCCGGCCCACTTCCTCGCTCCACTTCCTCGCTTCGCTTCCTGGTTTTGTATTATTTTTTAAACTAGTTCGCAAATCCCTGTCCACTGAAGCGGAGCGAAGATTTTATGCAATTTCATGGGTTAATTTTGGCACAGCTCCGCTCCGCTCCTCTCTTCTCCACTTCAGTGGACTGTCAGCCTAAGCCACTTGAGACACTGCACCAGTTGTATGAGCCACTTGAGTCACTACACCAGTTGTATGAGCCACTTGTGTCACTGCATCAGTTGTATGAGCCACTTGATTCACTGCACCAGTTGTATGAGCCACTTGTGTCATTGCATCAGTTGTTTGAGCCACTTGTGTCACTGCACCAGTTGTATGAGCCACTTGTGTCACTGTATCAGTTTTATGAGCCACTTGAGTCACTGCACCAGTTGTATAAGCCACTTGTGTCACTGCACCAGTTGTATGAGCCACTTAAGTCACTGCACCAGTTTTAAGAGCCACTTGTGTCACTATATCAGTTATATGAGACACTTGTGTCACTGTATCAGTTGTATGAGCCACTTGTGTCACTGTATCAGTTGTATGAGCCAGTTGAGTCACTGCATTATTTGTATGAGCCACTTGTGTCACTGTATCAGTTGTATGAGCCACTTGAATCACTTCATCAGTTGTATGAGCCAGTTGAGTCACTGCATTATTTGTATGAGTCACTTGTGTCACTGTATCAGTTGTATGAGCCACTTGATTCACTGCACCAGTTGTATGAGCCACTTGTGTCACTGTATCAGTTGTATGAGCCACTTGAGTCACTGCATCAGTTTTACATTTAAAATACTAACAAAACAAACAAAAATATAAAATCTAGATTCTACTTATTCGGTATAAAATTTATTATCCCGACTCAATGCAATTTCATGTTAATTATGGTATCCTGCGGATAAAGTGGAGCGATCGTGTTTTATTTTAATTTCATTCCGTGAAAAAGTACCTACTTTGCATCACTTTAGGTAGTAAATAGTTGATGTGTTTAGATTCAAAACCCAAATAAAATAACTATTGGAATCAGGCCTGCAAATATTCCTGTTGGGACTACTACTAAGCCTTCGCTGTCTGTCCATTCGTCCGTCTGTCTGTCTGTCAGCGGGCTGTATCTCATATACTGTAATAGAAAAACAGTTGAAGTTTCACAAATTGTGTATGTCTATTGCCACTGTAGCAATAAATAATAAAAAAAAAGCTAAAACCAGACTACTGAAAAATCAATCGCACTTTTGCTTGTTTTTTACAATTTTAACATATTTATTTACTTAGACAATATGATATATATACCTATTAGTAAATTGCTCGCCAAGACCTTTCATTTGATACCCAATATGGTATAATTAAAAAAACATATTTTTTTGTTCATTACTTTTTGTCCACTAGAGGGCGCCATATTGACTTTAAAGTGACGTCACATAGCCTTCAGCCTTCAAACTTCCCATTCATTTCGTAGGAAATGAGGCTGAGATGAGAGAGAACACAATATAATAATATACCTTTGTATGATGAAATAACTTTTAATTAGATACCTACAATTGTTTAAATGAACACAATATACCTACCACTATACAACAGTCGAATTATTCCAATACTTCACTGGACTGAATAGGGACCGAATGTAGCAGACATTTACAAATTTAACCATTTAAATGATTATCATCCCGCTATGCTTTTATGGAGCTAAGCAGTCAATCATGACATAAACAAAGTGTTCATTTTGATATCCCATAACTCTAAGGTTATATGCTATAAGTAAAAATAATACAAAAAGTCTTAGAACAAGTGTTCTAAAATTACATAGTTTCGAAGATAACATAACACTAGACTCTCGGTGTGTGTATCTAAGTTTCATTGATAAGTACGAGTAAACATTTTCATTCAAACCAATCATTCATAATTGAAGATAAGAAAATAAACGACGTTGTAATTTTTTTTCATAGACAATAATAGTCTGAATAAAAAGTTTTTGTTTTTATATTTCACGTAAGCGTGTTTTACATAAATTGTCGTGACTTTATCGAATTATTTTCTATGAAAAATAAAAACGAAAAAAGAATTCTAAATGAATTCATATGCCAGTTGATTCAATGACATGGTATCATGAGAGAGAGTTATGACAGTAAGAGTTATAGGTATCAAACGGCACAGGTTGTATAAGAACGACTATTTTGGTCAACTTCCAACAAAGATAATAATAAGCTTTATAATAAGCTTAACAAATCAATAAGCATATACACCTTGACTAGAAAACAATGCAAACTAAAAGTATGCCAATATTTATACAACTAATTTACTTACCACTCTAAAAATACGGCTAAGAGCACAGAAAAACAAAGTTACATTCACTACATAGCTCACCTACATACTCAGACACTCATGCATACTCACACCCACCCCTTCACCGCTTAATTATTGTCACGCATACACCTACATATACATATATACACCGCACACACACCCCCACACATCCTCATATACATACACCACACACGCACACGTACCACGAACACACACACACACTCAATCCATTTAATAAATTAGATTAAAATTATGTACTTACTCACTTATTTACCTAGATTACTTATCAACTATTACTCTGTATTTCTGTAGTACTGATTTAATTATATATGTCTCTATTGCTTGGCACCTATTCTTGTATTAAAATACTCGAGGGGAATGGTGCTGATAGCCGAAATACAGGCTATGCCTAGTTCGGCTACTGACGCTAATTTCTTTACCCTAACTGAAATTATTGCCATATTGCCATTGTAAAGTAGTATTAAGTTTTTGGAAATAAACTATTATTATTATATTATAAATAGCTTAGCGGTTTAACGACTGCTTTGCAAACCTAAGTTCGATTCCCAACAATTGATATTGTTTGTACTTCTTTTTTAATATTTTGATATACCATTAATGATAGTTCGTATTACGTACTCTCAAGGAGGAGCTCGTGGCTAAGGAACAACAGCCGCACTGGTCGATCCATCAGGTTAAGCTACGCTTGCCGGGGTTGGTCAGTGGATGGGTGACCATCTTTACATACCGAGAATCCTCCGTGCCTCGGAAAGCACGTTAAGCCGTTGGTCCCGGCTGTCATTCGTGGATCTTTGACAGTCGTTACGAGTCGTCAGGAGCCCGAAAGTCTGACACCAGTCTTACCAAGGGGTATCGTATTACCCAGTTACTGGGTTGTGGAGGTCAGATAGGCAGTCGCTCCATGTAAAATACTGGTATTCAGCTGCATCCGGTTAGACTGGAAGCCGACCCCAACATAGTTGGGAAAAGGCTAGGCAGATTGATTGTATTACGTACTCTCAAGTACATGAAGTTTAGGCCTCTTCTGTTATATTTAGTTATAATACAAATAAATATCTATGGTTAGGTTACTGGCGACTGTTAATGTGATAACCGCCTACGGACCCGAAATTATCCCGCTTTTGAAATTATTCGCTTAGAGAAGCTACTTAGCATACATTATTGTCATTAAAAAACCCGATATGTCCTCATGCACAATTAATTATTTTCGTGTGTTTGTTCGTCATCTTTACGTTAAACGCATTTTCTTTCTTTCTTTGTTTCCATAGGTTTGGGCAATATTTACTCCCCTTTAGTGTATGTTCCGAAACCAGGATGCCGCGCTCAATAATCGCGCTTACGAAGACTAGATCTATGAAGCGGTCACAGAATAACAAGCGAATTAATTACACTTCCCACATATTTAGCATTGAGTTTATCGGATCAAGGGTAATGCTTATTTCACTTACACAAAGATCCTACCTTTCACGAGAGAACCGATCGAGTATGATTCATATTGACTAACAATCGCATCATGTCACAGTACTAACATACGCCCTTCGCCTTAATATGTTAATGCATACTCATGAGCATATTGCTTATTGGCGATATTGCTGTTTAGTGTACCTTCAGTCATGTTTGTTTATTGTACTTTATCATTGGATTCAGTCTAAAGCAATGTACGTTTCTAGGCCTGCGTAGGTCGAAAAGTTGCCACATTTCACTCAGTTTTGGTAGATGCGTAAAAATATGTGACGCAGAACTAAGCTAGGCTTTTTCTACAATAAAAATTACTACTTAAAATATCAGCTATCTGCCAGTGAAAGTCCAATTAAAATCGGTCCAGCCGTTTCAGAGATTAGCCGAAACAAACAGACAATTTTTTTTTAAATATGTAGTTTTTTTGTTATAAGTACCGTTTATACTAATTTTATTTATTTGTATGTATGTATCGATAGGTGGCTAAATACTTCCTCGGTTTTGCAGTTAGACTCATCTTTAACGGTGTCTAATTAGTTTTAGTCATAATGCAAAATTGTTCAAGTTGACGGCGAACACTACTTACAAATATTTAATGTACTCGCGTACGTATACCGAGACCTATAAACGTTACTTAGCACGTAGTTTGGCTTCGACATACGTTCCCGTTTCTATCTTGCAGTTGTAGTTTGACAGTCGTGCGACAGTGACAGGAATAACGCTTAGCCAAAGTACGTGCTGAGTAACGTTTATGGGAAGCGGTGAAGGGCGGGCGTGTTGGGGGACTGTCATAAATTTCTATATTTGATTACTAACATAATTTTTAAGTAGGTATACTAACTAATAATGGTAAAACTATAATGGTACCATCAAAAGTACCATCTTCAATTCACATACGTATACTTATCTCAACATTAGGGTTACCCCACACGACAATAACTCGCGATCATCAGTCACCCGCTAACGTGTCGTGTCGCGAATGTTCAGCGTAAGGGCAACATTTGTTATGCGCGGTGATGCATTGCGCGTGCGCCGCTTCTGACCGACGGCATTTATCGTGGACTGAACGCAACTCACCTTTACACTTTGGAAGGGTGGAATATGGGAGTGGAGCAGGAAGGATATTGAGTGGTACTTTGAAAAGAGACGCATAGTGTAACATCGGACCGTTCTAGTAACCAATTCAAATACCAAATTAGATGGACTAGGATAAACATATTGATCTTAAGATAATTTGTGATCATTATTCATGATCAACTTTGAACATATTAACAGGAAGCTCTACTATTCCTAAATCCACAGTTATAGCCGAGTCTTTCTACTCTTCTCATTCCCACCTTGTTATCTAACAGTTGTAACAAAGTGAAATTATAGCACAAAAAAGACGTGGGACACCCGGTTCGGTTATCATTATTTATTATGTATTAATACAGTTTTAAGTGTCAAAAGTATTTGCTTTTGTTTGTGCTTTTGACACTTGAAACTGACTTTTTCGGGCATAAAGATCCCGTACCCGACCGCAGGGGGCTACTGCAGGCGATGTGACGCCGCAACACGACTGGTTTCTATAAATTTCTATGAAATACCTTCCGTAGCTAGCGACACGTCGTAGGCACGGGCGAGTGACAGGTGACAAGTGCAGTCCGACCGACGCTCGAGCGATAGTCACGTTTTTCTATCTTCTACCTACCGACTTGAATACGGGCAGTTGCCGCCCGCGGTCGGCTTCGGAATCATAACTGCAGCGACATGATGCCGCGACGTTTTGCCAAGACATGACACCGCGACACGTCGCCTGCAGGTGCCTCCTGCGGTTAATGGTACCGTAACGCTTTTTTGTTACGTGACGATTTCTGCCAGGGGCTGCAGTCTCGACATAAATAGCGATTGCTTAACGACCGAATTCGTTCGCAAAGTCCTATTGGGGTCCCAAGACGGTCAAAATTGCTTGACAAGCACGTGATTTTTTCGTGCTTGTCCTTTGCGTGTCATTTCAGCCCCAGTTTACTCCTACCGCGAGACGCGTTAAAGAACTTTGTTCCAAAAAATGAGGTTCACTTTGTATTTGCGGTTTAAATAAAATGCAGGGAAATGTCATAAGCATAAAAATTGCACGTGATTATTATTTGAAGCCTGTAATGTCTGTAAAAAAAAAAAAGGAAGTGACGTCCTCCCATACACTCTCGCTCCAGACCATGGCCTGAACCAGGGCCGGACGCGAGAGATCGCCGCCGCCGATCGCCTCCGTGAGGACACGGCGGTACTCCGCCCAAGCAGGGCAGACCTCCACCGTATGCTCCACCGTGTCCTCCGGGCGATCCACATAGTTGTGACACCCGGGTGTTTCCTCCCGCCTTATACGGAACAGGAACATCCCGAAACAGCCGTGCCTGGTGAGGACCTGCGTCAGGCGGAAGGTAAGGACGCCGTGGCGCCTCTCTAGCCACTCCTCAAAGAGGGGACTTATCGCCACAATTGTGACGTGCCCAGTGCCCAATGTGGACCCTGCCATATAAGGTATCAGACTATTAGCATCAATCTACTTACACAATAATTATAATAGTTCTATACAAATCCATGCCTGTTCCTCACATAACCCCATCCTCCGCGACCGCACGCACGCTGCGCCCGCGCAGGTGTCACCGCTATCAACCGACCATTTTTACGCACACCCACCTTTGACACCGCTGTCCGCGCCTGGGAATCGAACCCACATACTTTACGGATGAAACGGGAAAGTTATCTATCTTCAGTTCTTAACACTTGGTTACCCTGAGATGGGTAATTTGCACGTGTGTATTTGATGCTGCATTATTTATTTCTATATTTAAAAAACAGAAGTAATCATTCTTTTGGAATTAAATACAGTAAAAAAGGGAAAGGATACGCATGTTTTTTTTATTTTGATTAAACTATAACAAAAAATATCGAAATTCAAATCATACGTCCTAAATGCGCGGAATTTATCAATAAATTCGTAGCTTTCCTTAGCGGCCGATAGGTAGTCGCCGCACTTGCCGTCAGCCTCGTTGATATCCTTTCGCAGGCGCACAAGCCGCTCGCGCATCCCCCCGCCCGCCCGCGTGGTCAATGCTACTAAACAAATATTAGCGGGTGTGGCTTCTGTTCCACTTACACAACACACCATATTATTCTCGAGACGGTAAAAAATTTCAGCCGATATAAGTGACATTAAGTTTTCCTATTAATATGAGATGTAGTATACGTACAGTATGAGTGTATGTTAGGCATAATACTTAGTAACAATAAAATTAGTTCTAAGATTTATACTTACTGAATTTAACCAATATTTATTTTTGAAAAATTATTTATTTATTTTATTTATATTTATTTTAGTTTAATATTTCCTATTTCTTAGATTTTTCGATCTTCACAAACCGTGTGCTCAGTGTGATTACCCATCGGCAAATGAACGAACTTCCATACAAACCTTTATCCCCTATGTAACCCCTTTATTGAATGATTTTTAAAGAATCCTTCCTTATTCCTCACCTTTATTTAAGGAGCACTTTCTAGACAATTGACTTATTGCGAACCCGGACCCGACGTATTGACACGTCAAGAGTCGAGAGCAGAGGCATCTGGGAGGTATCTGTCATCCTGAGGATGCCTCGCTGAGAGGTGAAACAAGTGTCGATTTCTTACAGGGTTCTATACGACTCTTTAAAAACAGTTAAGCGGATTAGGTTACTAAATATAAGTCGTCTATTGTATTGTATGAATTATTGTAAGTGAGGCAGCTAGTAAACCAATAAAATAAAGTTTCGATTGGATATACTAAACGCATTTCCCGTAATGTATCATTTCATCGAACTAGCATTTCCAAAGCTAACCTGGTTAGATTAATATTGTCTTTAAATGACGCTCATAATTCTGAAATGTAATAAAAACACTGAAATGCCTCATTAACCCTCTTAGAGCAATCAAGAGCCCAGAGAAAACGTAAACATTGTGATTTACATGGTTTTAACCTCTGACCTTTGACCATAAGCCACATCCACACGAACACATCAAATTACTACCTATTTAAGAAAGTGTGAAATTGTATGAGGAAATCCCTGCAAATATTTAAAAACTATTCAGAGATACGAGACAGAGCAGCAAAATTCTCGAGCATTCTCGACCATGCTCGGACACGCCACAGAGATGCATTGCTTGCATGCTATGTTGAACTCAATTTTAGTTGCGATTTAGGTCATTAGAAATTTCAATGTGCTTCTTATTCTAGGTGCATCTAGACAAAATCAAAGTGGTTGCTAACTTAATTGTATAATAATATTTTTTTATTATAAGATTTTACTTTCTGTGATTAACACTGACTTATTAATTATATTTTTTTTGGAAAATCATTTACTTTTACAATGTTTGTAAATATGTGAGCACCATGTATCTATAACTTAATTATTTTATCTATCATTGCTTTTTTAATTATTTTTACCTATTGTGATATATTAATTTTATTCTTGGTGCGTCGTCTTTACTTAAACGTAATTATATCATTAATGTACACAAAATAGTGTAAAAGAGTAACGGTGGAGTTTCTTGCCCATTCTTCTCCATACGAAAACTATCTTTTGGGAGGGGTGACTAGAATCAATTTCATATTTTTTTGTAAATGTTGACGTTCAATGCCATGCCTTGATGATGCCTTTTATGTGCCTAATTGAATTAAATTATTTGATTTTGATTTCGTCTTCACATATAATTTATACAGGGTGGATTTTTAAAATGGGGCAGTAAGGACAGCTACCTTAGCCGTTGTCGCTAGAAGAAAATGGTCTTAGGAGACTGTCCTTAACTTTTTGAGACATTCTAATCTGCATTCACGGATTTTGAAAAAATTGTACAGTCAGCAAGAAAATGGGCAGTTTTCACAAAAACGTTTTTTGATGCCAATCGATCCTGTTTCATATAAGGATCAAAATACTCTATCAGACCAACTGAGGTTTGAGTACTAGAAAAGTCAGAAATCGCAAAAAAACTTTTCCCATACATTTCGTAAGAAAGAAACCCCAACCCAGCGATCGACTGCTGCGCAACGTGTCACGGGTTCGATCGCACGGAACAAATATCTGTATGATCTGCAAGTAGTGGTTCCGGGTCTGGGTGTTAGTGTATGTGAGTTTCTATGTTTGTAAACGCACCCACGATACAGGTGAAATTCTTAGTATGGGGCAAAGTTAAAAAAAAAAAAAAACGTACTTTAATACGACAGACAGACTAGCCAAACAGAAACAAAAAATTTGAACTTCCAACGAATATGCGTTATAATTTTATTTACTATAAGAACAAGATAGTTTGTTGATGTTTGTTTTTTCTTGTGATGTCCGACGTTCTGAGAAAAAAACCAGCCAAGTGCTATCGGACCACGCACAACGAAGGGTTCCGTAGTTGGGATGAATTTATCGCAAAAACAAACTTGTAACATTGTAGTTCAAAAACATGTTACATCGATATACGTCACGGTCAATTCTCTGGAAGTGTAAGTTTGTAAACGAATTATTTTTGTGTGGTAAAACAACAAATTACAAATTTTCGGACCGTTGCCTTTACTTGTGATAGGAGACCTTGCTTCTTGCCAAATTTCATCATTCTAGGTTAACGGGAAGTACCCGGTTTTGATTTATTTGCGAGTATCAAAATAATTATGTCGTATAAATGGTATATTGCGTTGACTTTGAAGCTTCATGGGACAACAGACCGTACGTACCTCCAAGCGTTCCTGAGAAAAAAGGTCGTGACAGACTGACGGATGGACAAAGAAGTGATCCTAAAAGGTTCAGTTTTTTTCCTTTTTAGGTACGAAACCCTAAAAATAACCTCAAATTATTTAGAACTTTCAGACTTGTTTGGAAAACGTTAAAAAAGACTGTCCTCTAAAAAAGACAGAAATTACAAAAAAAAAAAACTACCTATGTAAAGTTTTTTTCAAAAGCAACAATGATTCTGAATTTTGTTCTCTATTCGTTCGAAATTTGAAGTTCAATTTGTTTTAGTTTAGCTTCGACCAGTCTATCATCGTAAAATGGTAAGTTGGAGTCACATTTCCTACGAAATGTATGCGAAAAGTTTTTTGCGATTGCCGACTTTTCTAGTACTCAAACATCAGTTGGTCCAATAGAGTATTTCGATCCTTATAAGAAACAGGATCGATTGGCATCAAAAAAAGTTTTTGTGAAAACTGCCCATTTTCTTGCTGACTGTAATTTTTTTTCAATATCTGCGAGTGCAGATTGAAATCTTTCTAAAAGTTAGTCTCTTAAGACCGTTTTCCTGTAGCTACAACGTTTAAGGTAGCTGTCCTTACTGCCCCATCTCAAAAATCCACCCTGTAATTAATGTATACAAAATATTGTAAAAACATTTTTAAAGTTTTAAGAGTTTCTTGCCCATTCTTCTGCATACGAAAACAATCTTCTAGAAGGGGCGACTAGAATCAATTCTATTTTTTGAAAATTTTGACGTTCGAAAGTGCCTTTTATGTTTTTTATGTGTTTTGTAAATTTTGACGTTCGAAAGTGCCTAATTGAATTAATTATTTGACTTTGACAATGAAAAACTGCTCGATTATTTTGCTGCTATGTTTGCGCTAACCCTTAGTAACCTCCAAAAAGGCATTTAACCTGTAAACGCGAATAGCGAGCAATTAACACTTACAGATAGTTTACAGTTAAATAATGATTAATAATTTTATTAGGGCTATCATGTTTGCAATAACTAAATATGGCGTACATTCAATAATTATCGTTTTTATCGTCCATGTTATGTTCAACTTAATCGTCTTCGGAGGGTTATTTCCAATTGATATCTAATATATTCCCAAAGAAACTGTGGTTATGATTTTGAATATAACACCTGGTCAAATATTAATTTTAAACGTCAAGAACCGAGGCCTGACTGCCTAAAGGTCGCCGGATATACGTATCTAAAAATCATCAGCAAGGATCTTTTTATGTTTTGATAGTTCGCTTACCATTGAGGAGCAAGACACAATTTAATTGAATCTTGTGAAGTCGACACCTGAGTTCCCACTGTGGTCCAGAAATTCTAAGAAATAGAATTCTTAAAAATAGTTTTACAAAAATAAATCCTATTTTGTATCAACTGGAAACAGACTGCACCGGGTGGGCAGAGGCATAAAGGCTGTAGGATAGATCGTAAAGTCAATTCCATTTTAAATGATGTTACTCGAAAAGGTATTTGATACGTTACTATATTTTGAAAATTATTGTTTCCTAGGGAACACAATACGATGCTTTAGTAATGGCCAGGTCTTAAAGGTAACGGGTTCCCCCTATTAGACAATAATAACGTCTGTTTTGTGGAATCTGAAAGTGTGGGGTCGATTTTCCCGGACTTTTAAAGGACTTTTGAAATTAGAAACATTAAATGTACCGTGAAATAAATCCAAAATGGCGATGTGATCGTATCGAACGGGATTGGTTCTATGGTTTTGTATGGAAGCGATACGTGTGAATCAAGATGCTTTAAAACCTTAAAAGCTTTACATTGTTGTTGGAAAAACATGGTGTGGACACATTGTGTAGATACAATATCACGTACCTAATAGTTGCTTCATACTTGGCAACGCGTAAGATTTTATATGTTTTATTGTCATAATGTACCTGAACGGGTAAAGCCTTCTTTGGCAAATATGACGAAAATCACTTGGGTCTATATTTATAAATGTTTATTGCTAAGTACGTATCGTAAATTTACGTAATATTTCAGCTTGATGAGAAAGAGAAGAAAGAGAACGAGCTGTATTATGAATTTTGAACTCGACAAAATTAAAGCTATCGCAGAACAGACCTGAATAGGGCGAAAATCAGAAGGGATTGGCATACAAGAGTGTAGCGACACAGCTTACATAAACAAAAATATAGGTGAATGATAAGAAGAGGAGCTCGTGGCTAAGTAACAACAGCCGCACTGGTCGATCCATGGCCGGGGTTGGTCAGTGGATGGGTGACCATCTTTACATAACGAGAATCCTCCGTGCCTCGGAAAGCACTTTAAGCCGTTGGTCCCGGCTGTCATTCGTGGATCTTTGACAGTCGTTACGAGTCGTCAGAAGACCGAAAGTCTGACACCAGTCTTACCAAGGGGTATCGTATTACCCAGTTACTGGGTTGTGGAGGTCAGATAGGCAGTCGCTCCATGTAAAATACTGGTATTCAGCTGCATCTGGTTAGACTGGAAGCCGACCCCAACATAGTTGGGAAAAGGCTAGGCAGATTGATAGGTGAATGATAAAAACCTTTACTTACTTTTACGATAAACAGCTCACGGATCCTTTATAGACCAGCATGGAATCATAAAACAAAAGGTATATCGGATAATAACACAAATCATCTAATAACAAAAGACAAAGCCAAAACCCAATCGATAAAAAAGTTCCCGTTCCGAGCCACACGTCACTAAAGATCGGTACACCGAGATATCGATTATTTTAGATCGTGTTAACACGAATATCAATAATAATAACACAACAACGCTCGGGAATCGATTACAATCGAGAGAATCCATTCGAACGGATGTAACATTATATTCGTCGCGATAAACGATTGTTTCAATTTATCCGATTTTATAATCGATGGTGCTGCTCGATTCGGGTGTCCGGGCGCTTCGTGGAACATTTCGTTTTTGACGTTTTAGGGTTAATTAAATTTATTTTCATATCACTATCTTGACCTGTATCTTGGGAAATATGTAATCTTGCATTCCATTTTATTGGTTGAGACATTTTTCATAATAAAATGTACCTTCGTTTGTCTTATTTTTTCTTTTCTAAGCTAGGGATCGGTTTCAAGGTCAAGAGAAAAAAAATATTGTAGTGATGTGATTTGAAAATCACACCTGTCCTAAACAATGACATGTTGATCGGAGCAATCGAAACAATCGTAACGGATATACAGGTATCTGTTGATGGTCATTTGAATGCAAGCCTGATCATATAGATGATTTTTTTAAATATTTTAAATATCAATCTCATAAACCATGGTTACGAAAGTGAAATTGAAGATCTGTATTGAAGAAAACGTATTTAGATTCAAGGAGACGGAAACGATTACATACAATCTTAGGCCTGAAAGTAACGAGATGAAAGTGGTGTGAATGAATAGATTTAAACTGATCAGTCCCTCACGATTCATAGTTTCAACCATTTCCAACCCAAATTAAGGCGGCGGCAAAATCCAAAATAACAATTCGAAATCAAACGTGTGAGCTATCTTCGGTGTCCAGTGTGAAGGCAAGGGTTGTACGAGGTAGGCTGGGTCAGAATCCGTAAAATACAAAGCAGTGGTCGATGGAATAGAAAAATAATCGGGTAGCACTCAAAAAGCATCGGAAAACATTAAACCAGTGAGTAACCAAGAGCATTCAGAAAATATCTAGTGTCAATGTCAGTCAGGTGACATAGACTAAAAATATAACACTATTTTTAATCGAATCGAATCGGGTCGAAAGACCAATGCCTGCTGGGGTTGCGGGTTTGTCCGAAAGGGATATCGTGGCCCCGGCACACAGGCAACGGAAGGAACATGGGTGGGTTTTAGTCAGTAAAAGTGTGACACACCCTCTCGCTCTCCCCAGAGCGGGAGAAGTCATTTGATGAGTTCCCAACCTCAAAAAAAAAAAAAAAAAGGCGAAATGTTTTCCATCTCCTTTTTGATTGACCTAGAGGCTTCCCTAATTTTAGTACTTAATGAATTTTATTCATATTCTACAGAATACATTCCTCGAAGCAACACTATCTCGAAAATCCTATAAAACTCAATGGAAAAAACCTTCTTATTACAAAAATAAAACGAAAACTTCCCAGGCACAAAGATCCGTTTCAACTTTGTCACAAGCAATAATATCAAGACCTACGCAAATTAATTACGTAAAGGGTACACGAAACAAATAAATGATAAAAAGTCGAGTTAACACCGTTTTCCCATACGATATCTCATATAAATACGAGCGACATTTGAGCTCCGTGCTACATCGTGGCATGAAACTGGCCGTAAGTATGAAAAATTTATAAATAAAATTATTTCATAACCGATGCTAGGGCTGCCGCGACTTACTTTTGCAGATTATTGCGAATGAGTCCGAGACTAGATAGTAATTCTGGGTTTGGATGCATTATTTTCTTCAGCATTAAACTTTGTAATTAGTTATTAACACTACCTATTATAAGTTTCATAAGCCCAAATATGGCCAGAATGAAATATAATAAAACTTGAACTTCTTTGCAGCTGACTGTTAATATTTAATGGTGCCCAAGATACAGGCTGTGCCTAGTTTGGGGCCAACGATACCTCAAAATTGTAATTTTGAAAGTTGAAATAAACGATTTACTTTCCTTTACTTATCCTTTAAGCACGCAATAGTAACTTTTGAATACCTACAAATATCTTTCAGACCATTTCTTTAGAAAATTAAACGTATAACTCAGATTCACAGCCAGTAAAAAATCATGCAGCTAAAAATCGCTCAGCAAACACACTGACCTCTATTTCTACCGAACCTTAATGAAAACCCAATAAAACACACAAACCGACAAAATGAATCCCACAAACAATATTAATATATCGATGTCTTGTAATTTAATACGATGCAATAATTATCAAAAAATATGCATTAGTTGGGCAGTCGCCCAAGAGGCTGGCCTGCCCATAAATTAGTTTATTTAATTATGAATTTCTTTAAGTACGATTAAAGATATATTTGTACAACCTGACTCGGTCTGCCCAGGTCATATGTAGCACGTAAAGATTTTATTTCTTTTATAGTTTTCACAGAGTAGTGTTGCGTGAATGATGAATGGGGTTTATACTAAACAGATGATAGTTCATTGGGATCTGACATCGATATTTGTATTTTATTAGCAATAGGGTACTATCAACTTTTGTAATAGGTTAAATTAATTATGCATCTAAAAATCTTACCTTGAGCAAAACTTCAGATTTGAAAGTTCAGAGTATATTTTTTTTGTGATGGTTTACTTATTGGGAAACATAAAAAAATATTGTGAGTGTCAGAAGAACAATCATCATCTGCATAGTCTTTTCCTAACTATGTTGGGGTGGGTCAGCTTACAGTCTAACCGGATGCAGCTGAATGCCAGTATTTTACATGGAGTGACTGCCTATCCGACCTCCACAACCCAGTTACTGGGTAATACAATACCCATAGGTAAGACTAGTTGTCAGACTTTTTGAGCTTCTGACAACCCGTAACGACTGCCAAAAATCCACGAATGACAGCTGAGACTAACGGCTTAACGTGCTTGTCGAGACAAGGAGCGGTCTTGGTATGTAAAGATGGTCACCCATTTACAGACTAACTGCGGCAAGCCTAGCTTAACCTGATCGACCGACATGTAACGCTCTTATCAAGTTTAATTTTATGTACTACATGTACTAATCCCTTGTATTCACTTAAATCCTAGCCTGTGTTTAACTAAATAATGAGAAGACTATTATGCCAACATGATAAATAAACCCAAGAGCGACGTTATTTAGCACAAAAGTCAAGTACATCAGACAAACGCAGTCTCTGCATCCACACACTACTCTGAACCGAGCTCGACGATCGGCCGAAGTCGGGCGTCTCCGCGATCGTAGCTCGAGATAACTCCGTATAAACATTATAAATTATATTTATTGCATTATATTTGGGCACGGCCGATATTTGTTCGCTTCTATCAAAGCGCGCCCTCGGCGAAAGTTATCGATTTTCATTCGGTATCGGTTAAGCGATGTATTGATTTCATTTGTATCGATTTGAGAATAATGATTTGTTGAATAGAGTCACGCTTATGATTTCTGGACATGTTCAATTGGTCTAAGTTTAAAACTAGTGAAATGGGAAATAGTGGAGATAGTATTTGGAACTACATTTCTATCGAGTATCACGACGAGATCACATTTTCATTGTTTACCATTTTATTTAATTAGTGTGGAATATAGCGATCATTAGATAACCTTCATTATTTTGGACTCAGCTCCGTCTAAGAAAAGTTAAAAAAAAGTGATAATCCTACTAATATAATAAATGCGAAAGTGAGTTTGTTTGTTTGTTTGTTACGCTTTCACGCAAAAACGGCTGAACCGATTTGGATGAAATTTGGCAAATGGGTGGACCGTGACCTGGAATAGGACATAGAATACATCTTATGCCGATATTCCTACGGGATCGAGACTAATGCGGGTGAAACCGCGGGGTGCAGCTAGTATAGACTTATAAATCTTGACTTAGGTACCAAAATAAAAATAACACAAAGACACAGGTTAGTAGCCCTCATCATTATCTTCCATTTCACACTTAAAATAATTTTATTATATTTTATTAATTTTAAGAAAACTTACTGCTAATACATTCGAGTAGTCAGTAGTAATTATGTAGAAGAAAACCAATTACAAGTTTCCACATATATAAACTTATATATAAAATTGACAAAACGGTACAAACAGCGTGAGAGTTAAACATAGAAACCACTGAGAACAAACAAAAAAAAAATACATTACGCAACAATGCTACTCTTCAAAGAAAAAGTTACTTAACATTTTCTTTAATTGCTGGACACTATTCGTATATAAATCGAGCTCAACATCCCGACAGCCCTTATTAAACATTCGACATGCTCTTAAAATGTATGTATTTTGCCTATATAAGTTTTCACAATAGGTACATGAAGGAGATGAGGTCTCTGAAGAAACAGAGATGGTACAAGAAGTCCAATCTTGGCCACCAGCTCAGAGACATCAGTAGACCCGTTGATTATAGGAAAGCAAGTTCTGCAATTTTTCTGCGCTATATACGTCGTTATATTCGCTTTATCTTATTCATCTCAATATTATACTCAGCATTCAAAAGCACATAAAGATCTGCCAACTAAACTCTCGTCCACAAAGCCAATAGCATCAAAAAACAAATCCGTTTTGTTAAGGTAGCGCACATTAAGAGCAGTAGCTCAATATAAACATCCACTATTGACACAGCATTAAGTATCACGGTAGTGTATTTACTCTGGCTGCTCAAAAACCCATCTTTTAAAAGAACTCTTAAGCAATTTCAACTTTGTCGTCATCGAAGTAGAGTTGGTATTTCAATGATGGGTCATTAAAAGGGTTTCGTGTTAGTGAAAATTAATTGCAATGTATTGAGTTCCCATTATGCCATTAAGATTGTAATGAAATGGTTTGTTGAGTGGCGCCTGTCTCAATGGGCGTCTATTAATGAGATGTTAGAACGAGCTTGTCATGTGAATGACCTTTTATGAGTATTTACTTTTCTAATATTATTATAAGGATAGTAAATAAAATAGCTCACTTTCTTCTCAGCAAGTTATTTATTACCTGTTACAGACTCATTTTTCGCGCAATATCATGTCGGTCGGTCAATGCAAATCAGATTTGCATTCACGTGTCTACTTTCTTCATAGCTTTACGTAATATTGTAATCCCTCTTCAGTGATACATTCCTGGTCCCATTCCAAACTCAGAGAGTCATGTATTCTACTGTCTGTGTAATGTTCAGCCGAGGATACTCACCTTCTTATTCGTAGTACGGTCAGCATCAAAAGTTGATGACCACATTAAGATTTTCAAAATCGCTGCTGCTAATAGTGAATACTGTGTATAGCGATTTTGAAAATCTAAATGTGGTCATCAAATTTTGATGCTGACTGTACATTCCTCTGTTCTGACACCGTAACCCTCTAGTGTTATGTGTATACCACCACCTTAATCCCATCACCAACAAACTGACCTGATAACACCGCACGTACGATCCATCAAAGATTTTCCCACAACGTCAACAGGGCGACAGTTCCGACATAGAAATTTGTACCGGCCGTTGGTCAAACATTTGTCCAACATGTTTGTGGAGCGTGTTTGGCTCAACTAAAAGGCGTGACGGTTCGCCCAACGCCCCGCTTTAGTTGGCCGCGAGAACTCATCATTAATGACACTTGTGGTTCGATGACCTGGCTTTGGTTTTGTTTAGTCGTAATACATGATGGATGCCGATGGTTCCCGCAGTCTTCGAAGAAATGAAACAATAATTTGTAGTCTAATCATACAAGCTATTGATTTGACAAGTGCACCTTAAGCATCTGTTTTGAAAACGTATTTTGGTGAGCTACTAGTGCTCACCAAAACATGTTTTCAACTAAAAATCCTCTCAAGTCTTCCAAAATAAAGGATATTTAGTTAGGATACTACAAAAATCATAATTATTACTTGTCAAGAGAATAAAACATCAATGTTTGATACATCATAAAACGAATATTAATTAGCAGCCTGGTCCAAAAGTAATTGCTGCAGTAAAAACAAAACATATTAGGGTTTACTTAAAAACGTTACGTTAAGAGAAACGAAGACGTGTGAACGTCATAAAAATATACGACTAGAACGACGTACAACAATAAAACTACATTGAATCCAATAAAAATTCAAGAAAGACAAAAAAGTAATCTTGCAAAACTGCAAAACGTTACTTATTATCCTGGTGTTCACGTATTACCAAAGCTGTTCAGTACCCAGCTGTACCTTCTTCGGTTAAGAAAGTATTCAACACAACTTTGTCTCTTTTACTAGTACGCAATAACTCCGGATTACCTTTAAGTCTCGCAAAGGTATTTAAAACATTAACAACTGAAGTGAAGTATTGTGCTACAGACTGTGCAGGAGATTTCCATCTATTTCCTGAACTATAATTAAAGTCATTACTACAAGAACATAAGCCGGTCTCATGAGGCATACATGGTAATTCAATTCGATATGAAAGAGTGTTGGGCTTTGAGAAAGGCGATGAAGTTCGTGTGTAGATATAAAACGAAATGCTCATGGCAGTCGCTAACGATAAAAGGGTTTTTACTCCTTTGACCCATCTTCAAGATGTAAAGAGGGTACTTTTAAAGACAATTTTTTTACAAGTAAAATTGTTATTGGGGATGCATTTACATTTGATTCACATTATCCGGAAACTTGTACAGTCTAGGTTAAATAGAATTATACAATCCTAAAATTCTAAGTCCTCAACGATGTATATGTTGCTACGGATTATAAACTAAATGCAATCCTAGCAATTTCATTTTGGGCCAAAAAAATTGTGACATTTCGCTCACTCACAATCTCTCCAATATCCTCGATGCCCCTCAGTAAAAATAAGCGGCAAAGACCTCACATACCGCTGATTCCCTAGCTTCTACCCATCAAAACCGGAATGCAATCATTGAATACACACGACAATATACAAGATCTAATATTTCCTGGCTTTTACAGCCACCATTGTTTGTCTGACTCCACACAAAGGACTCCTCAGCCAAGCACAGTTTTTACCACCATCCCGCACTTCTAACTACTTTGACCGGGGCTGCACTAGACTCGTCTGAGCTGAGATATTTAGAATAGTGTTTCCAATTATTCAGATGTGGCATGTTGATCATTTCAGTCACAAATATTTTCTCTTTGTTTTAAGAAGTGAAGTTTTCTCAGAATTAACCACTCTTTCAACAGTTTCAACCTTAGTTACCAAGAAATCGTACTGCAAGTGACGACATGCTGAAGAGTAATCTAAAAAAAAGGGTAAGTGGATTTCACATACAGGATGTAAAAAGACCCATCACGAAGCCATCGTTTACGCATTATGTACATCAAACTAAGAAACTATGTGTAAAAGTAATTGCTAGGAAATGACTTTTATGTTTGGTGTGAAAATTTGCTGTTTACGGTACCTAGTGCAATGTAACGTACGCAAAATATTGTGATTATGGGTGCATGCAACGGTACTAGGATCGTGGATCATCAAAATGATCACTATACCGGGATGAATAAGTGACTCTCGGTTTCCTTAAGGGTTCTTTTACAACCGATAAATTTTAGCTTAATATTCTACCTCACAATTCGCACGCCACATCACCTCTACGAACCTCGCCTAATCTATGTCTTGCGAACACGCATATCCTCCGTACGGTGCGCAGTAAAACGTGATTTTACATAGTCGTAATATTCCTAGCGGTCGTAAACTGGACAGAGGGAAGACACACCGAAATACACTGGCATTATTTTTTATTATATTATGAAGGATCACATGGGATCGCAGACATGGCATGGGATCGCAGACATGGCATGGGATCTAGAGCAGTGGTGCCCCAGTGGTAACAGCCGCGACTTACGAGTAGGTTAGAACCCAAGCAGGGACTTTACATTGTATAAATCATTTCACCACTGCTGCTCGCAAAACGGTGAAGGAAAACATCGTGAGGAAACTGGCATATCCTAGAACCAAAATTTCGAAGATATATGACATGTATTTTTATTCTGCGATATCGACTCTATTTTTATTCTGCAGAAAAGAGCCATCAGAGCAATATATGGCCTCCGCAGACGCGATTCTCTAAGGGAACTGTTTAAAGATATTAATATCATGACGGTACCTTGTCAATATATCTATGAAAACATCATGTACGTTAGGAAAAATCTAAGTCTTTTCAGTAAAAGAGGTGATAGACACAATTATAGGACTAGAAATAGGGACCAATTGATTCAACCGGGTTTCAGACTGGCTAAAGTAGACTCATCCTTCATGGGGTACTGTTTGAAATGTTACAATAAAATACCTCCCCACATACTCCAATTGAACGAAACGAAATTTAAATCTTGTATAAAACGCACACTATGCTGCCAAGCATATTATAAGTTGGGGGATTACATCGACGACAAAAATGCTTGGCTCAGCGCTGGTCCAGCTCCACAAGGGCGCATAAACTAATTGATTAGCATTCAAAATATTGTTGCAGCTGCTGAAGATTGTAAAACTATCTTTAGATTGTATAAATTCAATCTCTTAGTATTATATAATTGCATAGCACATGTGTGAGCACTATGTCCCTACTTTACAGTTACCATTTACTGGGTACGTCTTTCATTGACTTGAGTTTGCCCTGGCGGTTGTGAGTATGTCATGCTCACTCAAATGTCTCGCTGGTGGTGGCGTGTGTGTTGGATCGTTAAGTTCCCTTCAAAATGGTTGAGCTAAATGGTGCTGATGCATGCGTCATGTTCGTGAACGGGCGCCGTCAGTGGGGACTGGTCATCTCTTAGCTGCCACGGCTTATTTGAATTTATTTTAATTTTTTAATTGTTTTTGATTTTATTTTTATTACTGACGCTTTTAACGTGCACGTCTTTTTACATTGTTCTCACATGTATAATTACAAAAATAGATGATGTAACCAATATTTTGTGAAAATATTCTGATTGAAAAGAGTGTCCGTGGAGTTTCTTGCCCGTTCTTCTCCATAGGAACCTACTACGCGTTGGAATGGGCAACTAGCTTCATATTTCTGACTGACCGACCCCTTGACAATTCAAAAGTACCTGTAATTGGTTTATTTGAAATAAATGCTTTGAGTTTGAGTTTGAGTTTCTACCAACCCGCACTGGGCACGCGCGGTGGATGTTCCCACTGCTGGGAGAGAGGGTGAGCCATATCACCCTGTGTAGCAGCAGTGGGAACATCATGCCTTTAATGTTCCCATTATGTACATGGGATCGACCAAAATGGGGAAGTCTTTAAGAACAATATCGGTTACTTAGTGATTTATGCTTAATCACATGCAGGGACAATGAAACGAAGCCTACCCTAATTGGTAGTGTTTCAAGATTGGTACAAAAGTGGACATAATAGAATGATTTTCACTGTTCATTGCAGTATACGATAAGTGCAGAAACAACCTTTAAGCAAAATCGACAATAATTTGTTTTACAAAAGACTTAATGATAAAATAACCAACTTCTTCTTACACCAGTTTAGTCACCGTCCACACGAAACAGAAGAAGCATAATTAAGTCACAGATCTAAACATACATCAACTTATAATTTAAAAAGTATAGTTACAGCCATATACTATATATAGAGTATGCAAAACTCAAGCTCTTAGCATTGAGATAACCCAACCAAGCCATACCAGCTTTACATAAAAATACTCCAACGACCTTTTCCCTCAAACAAGAAGTAAATAGAAGATGTCCTTTAGAAAATATGGATCACCTCCACTCCCCAAAGATCAATGATCACAGTTGTACAAGATCTGGATAAAGATAATTACTTATGTACTGCTACCCATTCGTTTGATACAATCCTTTCGCTCGCAAAACGCCCACGTCTGATGCGAAATCTGTAAAGGCAGTCGGAAATGAACAGGAGTAGTGGTTTTACTAGGTACTTGTATTGTTTTCCTAAGATTGCTAACTATATGGGTCACACGATAGGTACTAGAAGTCTGGTTTCTGAAATACACCGTCAACTAAAAAGAGATGTTTTTCAATCTGGGTCGTGTTTTGTAAAAAATGGTCAGAACGATAATTTGTTTCGTTCGTAAAAAACTGAAAGGCCACCTTTCACTTTTTCTTCGACCAACTCTACACTACCATTTGATCTCGAAACAAGTGAAATTATATTAAAATTTTAAAACACCCTAACAAATATTTCCTCATTTCTCTTTCCTAATCATGCCAGACCCTGTTCATCATCTATCTATAACCTATTCATTGCGACTATTCCAATGAGCCCAAACACGATACCTGTGCTGTAAGTTGGTAAGGGAGTTGGGTATCCTGCAAATTCTAGGTGATTCTGCAGCATATCAAATTTCAAATCGATCAGACCTGTGGAAGACGGACGCACACATCCATTCATCATCTAGAAAACAGCTGATAATATTCAAACGGCTAAACCGATTTTAATAAAACATCGATCTAAGAATCATCGCTAGAAAACCTGCTTTCAAATATAAAAAAACCGCATTCAAATCGGTTCACCCGTTTAAGAGCTACGGTGCCACAGACAGACACACATAGCGGTCAAACTTATAACACTCCTCTTTTTGCGTTGGGGGTTGAAAAAAAGAATTAAGGCAATCAAAGACAAAACTGACTACCAGACTTTTTCAAAACTTTTTTCTTTCTCGTGTGGTTGGTTACTTACCCGGTGTCAGAGTTTTTATGCCACCCATGGGCCTCCGAATTGGCTTCACATGCCGTCGAGAATTATCTCTCAGGTTTCCTCACGATGTTTTCGTTCACCGTTTTTGAAGCAAGGGATACAATACGCACATGAAACCGAAAAGTCAGTCAGTGTCTTGGGGTCAAAGAGATTGAAACATATGACTTGGTAGTCTGACGGTCACGCGTATTTCCAATCTATACAAGGCCAGAACGCAGCCATAGGAAACTGCTCGCGTATACATTGTAATGCTATTTTTTAATCTGTGATTACAATGTATACACGAATTTTGCGTACTGCTCGTGTATAGTTCGTAACGTGGACGCGCGCGTCCTGGTTCCAAACTATACTACATCACTTACGCTTGGCATGAGTTTTAATAATATAGATTAAAAAATAAAAAATAAATTGAACTGGGTGAAATGGAAGAGCTAACAGGTATCGGAATATGAAATGGGTTAGGTTAGGTTAGAACAGTGACAAACCGCGCGCGAGCCGAGCGAACGTAGTGAGCGGTGCCGCGGTAGCGGCCGGCGAGCGCTACTTCCAAGTTGTTTCCAGCCAGGCAGGCTATTTTACGCAAGGTGCATTACGTCGCAAACAAGTTGAATACCAACAATTTGTCGCAATCTATATACGATTACTCCGTATGCGTACTGGCACTGTATATTTTGGAATAAGGTAGTTAATTAGGTCACTACGAAGTATACGCGAGTATTTGCGTACTACTCTTGTATAGATTGGAAGACCTTAGTAAAAAAGTGATTTCCAATCTATACGCGAGCAGTTTCCTATGGCTGCGTTCTGGCCTTGTATAGAATGGAAAGACGCGACGGTCACACCACTAGGCTATCACTGCTGTCAAATAAAAATAAAAAAACTAATCTGCAAGACAGGTAGCAAAGCTGACTTAATTTTTGTCAGTCGGTTAGTCTCAACCTCATTATTAACGAAGTTCTCTTTTGTGCCATCACAGTCAAAATACAGGCATTACTGTACAACCTGTACGACGAAACGCAACATAGGTACTCTGAGTAAACATTGTTATTTCAACTTTATCGCTCCGTAACACATAATAAAATGTATATAAATGACTATTTAACATTACAACAACGGTACAGGCACTAAAACAGCACTAGGCTGGGTTTTATTTGGCACCTAAATAGTGTTGTTTCAATTCCTGTAAATGTAGATGGCGCCAGTTGTGAAAGTAGTTTAATAGTGACGGCGACATAGACGGGCGGTCTAATGCCCCGTTCGAATGTTATTCTGCTGTAATTGTTGATTGTGATAGTTAGCGTGTGGTCCCGGAGTACATATGTCGTAGGATGATTTGATCATTCGAATTTTCGCGAAAACTCTAGGGATTTTGCGAAAAAACGGATAATAAAAAAATGGTGAAAACATTTCTGCGAGCAACTTGGTTGAAATAGGTTAAGTTAGAACAGTGAATAACTGTGAGCCGAGCGAGCGCGCAGCTACGGCTTGCGAGCGCTACTTCCAAGTTGCTCGCAGATTTTTTTTCTCTATTTTCTAATTATCCGTGTTTTCACAATATTCCTAGGGTTTTCGCGAAAATTCGAATTATCAAATCATCCTACGACACATATACCGCCCTGGTGTTTCCGTAGAAACTGGCTTAAGTGGTATCAGTGCACCTTAAGTGGTATCAGTGCACCTTATACGGTTTCTGTTATATTACTTTCATGTTTAATTACACCAGTTGATTACCATTGCGAATTTGAGGTGCCAGAGTAGTACAGTGATCAATAATGTTTATTACTTCTCTTTAAGATATTTAAATAGTACATTACTGTCGCGGCCTGCAACATGGGCATTGAGAGACGATCGTGAAAATGTGGGTCGAGGCGAAGCCGAGGCACACATACGTGAGTCCATCAATGCCTGGATGCTGCCAAGGCTTGAATAGTGCTCTTCTCAAATTATGCGCGGAAATTCAACTAAGTAAATTAATTATAAATTCCAGAAACAATGAAAAACAAAGAAAATTATTCACGCGCCAATAATATATTCATTTGTTTCTTCTTTAGTTTAAACACCTCTATTGGCAAGCCAAATTGAATTTTATTTAAGGCGAAAGTGAAAGAGAAAAATTTGAAATTCACGGGCTACCTCGACGAGGTAGCCCGTGAAATTCTAATTTTCTTACATTGTTGCAATTAGCAGGTCAGTATCATGTTGTATGTTGATCTAAATATTATTTGCGGCCGTATTAAATGTTTATTTATAGAATTATAATCATAAAAATGATCAATATAACTCTCTAAGTTCATATAATCGCATTGAATGACTATTTCATGAAATCATGACATTTGACGATTGTGTAATTATGGAGTTGTAATGATTATAATTATGTAAAGCCATATTTGTTACGGTCGCAAAGCGTAAAAAGTTTTTTCCATTTTTAAATACACGACAGATATGAATTTTGTATGAATTTTCATACAAACATTGCTGGCCCGGCGCTTGCATGTATTCGACCAGTACCGCAATTTCGATTTATCTCGAAGAAGGTTGTCAAAATAATGCTCGAATTTTCAAGCAGGTTTGAGAAAAAGGCTTTTACATTATAAGTAGTGTCAATTGACACGCTGTAATGCAAAATCCTTTTATCTCACACGCTCGCTGATATTTTAAGAATTTCGACATAAAATATTCTGAACGCTTTTATTGACCTTACATGTATCAACATCTATCTAGCGTTTTCCCAACTATGTTGGGGTCGACTTCCAGTCTTAACAAATGCAGCTGAATACCAGTATTTTACATGGAGCGACTGCCTATCTGACCTCCACAACCCAGTAACTGGGTAATACGATACCATACGACCATACGAGTCAGACTTTCGGGCTTCTGACGACCCGTAACAACTGTCAAAAATCTACAAATGACAGCCGGAACCAACGGCTTAATATACTTTCCGAGGCACGGAAGGGTCTTGGTATGTAGGTAAAGATGGTCACCCATCCATGGACCAATAGCGGCAAGCGTAGCATAGCCTGATTGATCGACCCGTGCGGCTGTTATTACTAAGCCACAAGCCCCATTGAACTTACATATATGCGTTCCACATAAACTTCTGAACACTCAATCACCCTCAAAACTTATTCTACAGAAATTTGCTTGTTTTTACCTTTACACTGCAGACAAAGGTAGTTACTAAATGCAGGGGTAGAGCGTAGATTGTTGAAACCTTTAAGACTAGGAAATCGACTCCTGCATGCTTTGTTTTGACCTAAAAGGTCTCAGTAATGTACCAAAATTTCGCCAATAACCACCACGTCGCCCGCTCGTCTGTTCAATCGACCAGCCGGAAACCCCGACCATTATCGTAAAAGTGTCATCGCTCTATGTGGGATGACCTCATAAACTGAGTGATGGCAAGTGGGCGGGTATTCTGTCGCGATATTTATACTTTCTAGGTCTTGATACTGTCTTTAGAGATTGTACAACTACATTTATGCTTACTACACAGGTATCTCTACCCGTACGAGATATCGGATAACATCAAATTCAATGACTGAGTAGTGTCAAAACCTAGTTGATTAGCCGCTAGTTTTCGTGGTTTCTTTACCGGAGTTAATCTAGTCGATAGTTTCTGAAGTCTCTTTTGGTAAAATTGATAACTTTTGACTGTTGAGAGCTTATTAAAGGTCTGAATTCTGGCATAAGTCACGTAAAATGTCTCGCGACTTGTTATGGTCTTTGGCCGACTGACCATTGAGCATATAATTAGTTTAGTCTAAGGATAACATACGTACTCTTTACGCATCCTTGTTCATCTCTAATCGTGGCATTTGCCTAAGTGTTTAGTAGGCTTTACACAAACTATTATAACCAACTCTTTTTATAAGGACTTTCAAACGATTGCTTTAAAGATATCTTTGGGCATTGTCCTACTAAACTTTGTTTTCCATCTATGAGTCACATAACAATGACATTAATAGGAATTCTTCTATTGTCACGCCCTTTTGTCCTTATGAGTTAAACTGTAAACAACACTATAGCAGAGTTTATTTATGGTGAACTTATTTAAACTGTGCAGTTAAAAGGACTATAAATAAAATCTGATTCTCAAAATAACGATAAAATTATCGGTTACAACAAGATGGCCGCGCCCTATGTCCTTCTTAGGTTTGGAGAACAAAACTGTTTTTAATAACATAAGGTTGGAAGGTAGGAGTAATGGGTGGCTCACCGTCCGATAGGGACCAGGCCCGGGTCGACAGCGCGTTGTGTTCCAGGTGCGCCTCAAAGAGGTGTCAGCACAACTGACGGGCTCCGCTAGGACCGATGCCTGCCCGGGTCGCGGGAAAGTCCGAAAGGGATACCGTGGCCCCTGGCAACGTCAAGGCAACTGAAGGAACACGGGTTGGTTTTAGTCAGTAAGAGTCTGACACGCCCTCTGACTTTGACGTTGACTTTATTTGATAATTTCCAACCCAAAAAAAATAAAAAGTTGGAACGTAGGAAGATTAATTGACCTACAATTCGCGAAGATTTGTGTATGATAAGTAATATTTTTAAACAACAAGACAGAACACGACAAAAGGATTTGAAAACATCGTTAATAATACTTGGTTAGGTATCTAATTTTCCGCCCTAAAGATATGAATCTTCATAAACAAATTATCTTTGTTTTTAATTCTTTTGAATACTACATATATTATATAGAATCTTTTTTATTTGGTCTTCTAACTGAACAGACAGCTGTGCTGCTGTGGAGTTTGTTGCGCCACTTCTTCTTCCCAGCGAATGCACTAGGAAGTGGTGAAGGGTGGGCGTTTAGGGGGACTGTCTTATGTAATTGACGCTCGAAAAGTGCTGATTCTCAACCTAGTTTGAATAAATGACTTTTGAATTTTGAATGTTGAACAAGTTTCGGTTCTCGATCTTTTATACCTACCTCAACTCAATCAACTCAGCCTATCACTATCTTCTGCTGGACATAGGCCTCTCCCAGGCTGTGCCACAACACTCTGTCCTACGCCTTCCGCATCCAGTCTGTCCCTGACACCTTTTTAAGGTCGCTGGTTCATCTAGCTGGTGCTGGCCGTCCCACACTACGCTACTTTAACTACCCTAGAACTTTTTAGTAAAACTAATTATACCTCGAACTGCAAAAATATATTTGAACAATGAGAGATTTTGATTTTCCATACAACCTACCTACCTAGCTAAAGACACCACAGAAAAATTAAAATAATAGTAACTATTTAAACATTTCATCGCACATCTTGCCACAAAATCTCCCGATCATTTCCCAACCACCCTATATATTACATCGAAAAACAACACAAAAGTGAATACACGTAAACCGTGACTTTGGCACCCGTATTTTTGTCGCGCGACAAAAAAAACGCAGCGACATTTTGTCTCAGGCTCGTGTTATGTTTTTGAGATAATATAAAACAGAATGCGAGAGACGCGATTCCGTACGGATTTTTTTTCTCTAAATGAACACGTCCTGTATTTTGCATACAATGCGCCTTGGTGCAATATGCGGTCGATAATGTTTTTGCCTTTAAGAGATATATTTAAGTATTTGATGGGCTCTGCTTAGCCTTTAAGGTAGCGTTATGTTGAATAAAATAGAATTTCTAAAGTTTAAGATTTATTTCTACTAAATAATAAGTCATAAAAAAAACATAAATATACCTATCTCAGCCTATCACAGTCTATACTAAAAATTAATATTATAAATGCGAAAGTGAGTTCGTTTGTTTGTTTGTTACGCTTTCACGCTAAAACGGCTGAACGGATTTAGATGAAATTTGGCACAGGGGTAGACCTTGACTTGGAAAAGGACAAAGGCTACGTTGCATCCTGGATCGCAGACGAAGTCAAGGGCAACAGCTAGTTGTCCCTATTTTTGAAAAAATTTGGTACTAGCTATCCTACGTACAATTAAAGGTATCCTATGTCCTTATCCAGGTCATGGTCTACCCATGTACCCATTTTCATCCAAATCCGTTTAGCCATTTTAGCGTGAACGCGTAACAAACAAACTCGCATTTATAATATTAGATAAGATATCTAATATATTCTTTGTTTTTTTTTCAGGACTTTGAGTTCATCGGGGTTCAACGTTACGATTGCTGAAACAAGGTCTTACCTCAAGAACATACATACTAGACTGCCATGGATACGACTTGCAATGAAATCATTTAAAACATTTAAAACTCATTCGTTTAAACTCTATCAGAAAAAGAATACCTTATATGTACACTTTTATCTCAAGTTTGGGTAAACATATTGTACTGATACCCAGAGTGACAGGTCACCAACCTAATGCCTATTACAAACATGAATTAGTAAGTTCTTTGCATCGATATTCCTCGATTTACAGGAAACTATCGACTAAAACTCTCCAAATTTTCCTTTTAACAAATAAAAAACAAAACTTATGGACCGATATCGAAACAACGATATTCTGTGCGCTTCTCGACAAAAATGCCGCCATTATTTATGTATATAAATGTATGTTAAATAGATAAAATGTAACCGATTGAACAATACCCATCGATATTGTTACTTTTCCCATCACTAACACCAACATAACTTTGACACCTCAAAACTTAACCACTAAACTTTAGCTACAAGAAAATAGAGCTCAGTTTCAGTAACATTTTATTTCTTTGACGCAAATTTAAATGTGTAACATCAAAGTCACCTAAAAGCGGTGACCCTTGACCACGAGTCTTGCTACACAAATAATGTCAAGAAAAGATTTTCTCTTAGACAGTTAAATGAACATAAACTGATTTACATCCCGGTTGCATGTTAACGGAGTTTCAAACGTCAATAGGTCACGACAGAACTGGCTGGTATTACGAACGGAACAATAAGTATTTGAAAGAAATGGGAAACGAAAACAATGTTTAACAGTTATCTCAGTTTGTAGTTTAGATGTGCTTAGAAACATTCGCTTAATATATAATTATATTTCGTTATTTAAATTCTGAGCATCGAGTAAATACAAAACAAAACAATACTCTGATGGGATACACAATTTGATACATCTTTTATAAAGCTTGTTGCTATTCGTAGGGACTGCATATCAATCTACTGCTAGGCACTAGCTTCTTTCTGAATGTCATCTGCAGTATCATTTTCATATATACGCTATACCTACATCGCCCATGCATAATAATATTATAATATTATTATTATATTAATACGTGAAGCAAAAACTTTGTACCCCTTTTTACGAAAATTGCGCGGATGGAGGAGTATGAAATTTGGCACAGTTAAAATTTATATGGAGAAGGAGTACAGAAAGCTTATATTTTTATATAATATACATAAGAAATAAATTAAATTAATAAAAAAAAACATTACATTACATTACACTACCATGCGTTTGACCTTAGAATCATGACATTTAAATGAATTATGGTCGAAATTGTACCTCTGGGCGACCACTAATAATAATAATTATATATATTTATTTTTTTATTTCTAAATAACAAAAAGACAAGCGTAGACCAAAACAATATAAGCTGTAGCAAATATATAATACCTTTTTTTTTGAGGGTTTTATAGAAATTTTAAAAATCTATAGTACCTAGGATGAAAGCAAAATTTCTTTCAAAATGTGTTTTAAGATGCACGTCTGCGAACCACCATACATAAAGCCCTCAAAGACATAATCCTCCTTCACAATAATCGGTTAAAAACGTACCTACACACTTCAGCCCACACAATCTCTTCACCCCGCACTACACAACAGCCCGTTTGCTTTGGGCAAACGGACCATATTGAATATTCATAAACGTCGCACGCAATGGCATTCGACAAATTGACATTAAATTTCACACAAACGTAAAGGAAAAGACGGTTTTTATATACATAGTGGTTGTTGGCGCCGCCACGAATTGATTTGGTTACATTTGAATAATATTAACTTATGAGATGGATGGAGGAGTTGATTATTTATTTTATGGATTATTATAGAAATATACGAATGTCTTGGCTTGGCTTCTGTTTCTTATTACGTTTTGTTTTTTATCGTGAAAACATCAAAATGGTGGATATGCAACTGTGAAAATGTATGGGAAACCTCATGGTATTCCTGACGATGCGATGCTGTAGGCGCTAACGATGATGGAAATGTTAAGAATGTATTGGACTGACATATGATACCGAAAAGCTTATTTCCATCGTATTGAAAGTCTATGTAGAAAATATGAAAGCTTTGAAAGCTTTTGCCACTTGTGCATGCGATTGCCCTCTGAACCATTTCGCTGGAGTGGTTATCCGTAGCCCAACCAAGAGGCTAAAACCCTTTTTTATCTCTTCTTTACAAAACACAGAAAGTCCTCCCAAATCCAATCTGTTAGATACCCCTTACATATCCCGACTTTTATCAATAAAACTATAAAGTATTATCTAATTCTATCTATAATATCAATGTTTGATAAAGATAATTCACCTCGTGAAAGGTAAATAGAATTGACAACACCTTTCACTTAAGTTTTTTAAATTATTGACAGTTCCTTATATTTACTTAATTATGACAAATCTTCAATATAATATGCAATTGAATATAATATATATATATTTTATGGCTCCTACACACTATACTACACTACTCAAAGCCGCACAAAGGATCGCAAAGGAAATGAAGGCGCAAAAACCGGCGGTACGTGCCGCGCGGCAAAAGTCGGCGGCCGAGTCGCCGGCATGGTGTGTAGGAACCATAACACTAAAATATATAGACAAAAATAAAAAATAAACGGAAAAGCTCATTGGGCATCAAAAAATTAGTTCGCATCGCTGTCAGTGGGAAAAGTGCCCAAAAAGCTGGCAGCGTTACCACGTTGGCTGGCAAAGCAGATTTTTTGACAAAAAATTGGCCAGCCCTCTGGTCACGTGAAGAGTCGACCAACCGCTTGGTGATGTCCCGAAATACTTGATGAGCACTCGGACCCCACTGCCCTAGTGTTTTACTTAAGTTATATTTATACCTTAGTAGTCCTCCATAGACAGAAAAAAATAGATTTCTTAAAATTGAGGAAAAAAGTAGCTTTGGCTTCAATCAGTTCATTAAAAGCAATAAACTGGATTATTTTAATAATTCAATAGTCATCAAGCATACACAAGTAAACGCCGATTATAACAATATCGGCTTCAAAGCTTGTTGTAAGTTCAAGTTTGTAATACTGTTGCACTCCGTTTTTTTCTAATACTTGCGATGAATTTCAATCAGAATGACTCAGTTATTGCACTCGGTCATAAGCTTGGGCATTATGTCCATGGACATACCTAAGAGATAATGGAAAATGGACAAACGGAAAGTGGTTCAGAAAAGGGCGATGAAAAGTTGACACTAGAAGCCATACTGGAAGCGTATAATAATTAGCATTATGAAACTGGCTGGATAACTGCCAATACGGAGAACAAGTGAATGTAGGATGAAAGAGGAGAGAGAGAAAGGAGATGCAATGAGATGGCAAATGAGCAAGATGAATTTATACTCAGCGGAAATATACGTAAGTGGTGGGTGATGTAGTCTTATTAAGACCCTTTCAATTAATAAAAATAAATAAAATAATAATAATAATATAATAAATCAATTAGTAATTTGATAACGTACACATATTTATCACCAATTGAATAAATGCAGTAGAGTATAATTTTTCATACCCTAATATATTAGTTATATCTAACAATCTGTTGATATTTTTTTATATCACCAGTGTCGCCCATCAAATTATCTTCCCATAAACTTCCATACAATTTTATAACAAGACCAATATCCATCATAGTTATGTCAGCATTATTCGTTTCACCAATTTTTGATTCAATATTGAACTTTAAGCCTTTGTAATAAGGTGTATGCATAGATAATATAAACAGTAGCACCGATCCATCAAACGATTTTGTAAAAAGACAATTTGTTAAAATCAGTGTAATGCTGATCGATTAGTGTTGGGATGATTTGTTGATAAAATGTGTAGATGCAAAAAACGTGAATCTGGATCTAGTTAGCATGGATTTAACTCATTGTTCAACTGAGCACAATCGGAACAAGGGTCCGATGTGTTACCAATGTTTGATGCCTTTATTATTTGAAGCTCAAAATCGTTTCCAGTGAGTAGAGTGAGTAGTTTCTGCAAAAAACATAACCACTAAAAAAGTTTTAATACTATTGTTTGTTTTTCAGGTTGGAAGTAAACCCGATGGCAACTGTTGAACGATCCTGTAAATGTTTTTCACGTCTGAAAATAACCTAAGTATTAAAAAGCCTGAATAAAATAATAACATACTTTTTATAATAAAATATGACTGAAAACTGAGCCATAGTGCCTGATCCGAAGGCTGCGTCAGCACTGATCTAATAATTCGCCCATAAGGACCAAATACGGATCAAATCTAAACCACAAACCAATATTGGTTTTAAGAGTACTCCAACATGAATCATTTCTTATCTTCGACATACTCTAATCAGGTTGTACTTTATTACCATTATGGGAGCCAGTAATTATAACCAGCAAAACCAAATGGGGCCACACACAGTTTATGTCGCGGCATAACGTTCGGATTCGTTGCCATGAATCAAAGGGACAATACTAGACAATTTATTGATTGAACTGCGAGCTTTAGATTGTCGTGACACCATGTTGAGGAGCTGTTTAGGACCGTCTTTGGCAACGTTAGGTGATTTTTTCCACGTACAAATGTAGTCTTTAAGTAGAATTAATTTCGCGGGAAAGTCCGAAAGGGATACCGTGGCCCCGGCACCGTACAAGCAACACTGAAGGAACACGGGTGGCTTTTTGTCAGTAAGAGCCACGCCCTTCCGCCCTACCCAGAGCGGGAGGGCAAAATAAAAAGAAAACAAGTAGAGTTCATTGAAGCTTTGTCCAGAGCACCAGTGTTTGGTCAACGGATAGCTGTGAAATGTGATTAGTTCTAACATTCACAAACAATTTTTTTCTTTCGTTGATTTGGACCTATAATACTATTATTTGTATGAAACGTTAAACAAATTGCAACAGAATGCTTCTTGATGCCTCTCCCTATGCAGATGTCATTCCGCCTTTCCTATCAAATAGCTACCTAGCAGAGTATATTCTGAACAATGGGAATATCTGTTTATTTCTATTGATCAGATTTTTATAAGACGACATTGTGGTCACCATACACTTGTCACTTTATACAACACTTCTACGATTTTACGACCCGAATTCCGTTCGGAACTTAATTCTTTTTTTTTTACTTTACGTCGCAGTAATAGTTCAAAATAGGTCCGTATTAAAAGTGTCCAGTTTATTTATGATTTGGATACGAATGAATCAAGTTTTATTGTTCGAACAGCGATTTAGAGTGACTTCCAGACATTGATGAGCGGGTATTTTATTTACGATAGCCTCTTGAACCCATTTTTTAGTTCGTTACACGTTTTATTTGTTTAGTCGTAAAACTTTTGGGGACGGCGCCACTGGACAATGAGTGTAATTTTTAAATCAATTGTAGCAAGGATTCGTTTGAGGAAGCTATAAATCTCATAAGACGTTTATAGCTTGTGTTTTACTTTATTTTGCTCTCAATGACCTCATAGTAGTTAAAATAGTTTAATGGTTTCACGGTCTATTTCCATAATCATTTCAAAAAGGATTGTCAATACCTATTATAGCAGCCTTTACTTTCATATTTTATTCTTTTTCTGAGTCATGAACATTTGTTGAAAGAAACGATTAAGTTACTTTACATAAGGTGATGCGGAATTAGCTTTTCACTATATGACCTGCAGGACAGGCTCTGCCTGGTGCAGCAGATTTATGGAAAGCTAGGTTCTTGTAAATTTAGTACTTACATACTTTTGGTAACTCATACATAATTGTAATTTTGTTTAAAATAAATAAATGATTATTATACTATTTGATTTTTTTGCTTCATATCATATACGGCAGTTTATGTATTATTTAATAAAAATTAGCAACAACCTGAACAAAACACTAAAAATTTTCCAACCCCACAATTCCCACAGAGTCAGGCTTAACATTTATGCGTCGCAGGTTATCTAAGAGGAGCGCGTGCGCCGGGGCGATGCGCTCGTAAATCGGGCGGTTAACGCGCGTGTCGCGACCCGGGTGGTCCGGCCCGCTCCGTTTTATTTAGCGTGATGATATGCTGCTGCAATGAGCCAAGTAAAATATAGGTATTGCTCTTTGTGTCGACGTTTATGTAGGTGTGGGAACTCTTTGTACGGGGTTTATGGTATTATCTTGACATTATTTTGTTATATGCTAAAAGTAACTAGACTACAAATACTATGTTGCAACTTTAACGACTTTCTCTATATATTTGGTTGTGGCTACTCAACTTTCTTTGTTTTCCAATTCGTTACAAATACCGTTTCTATTCTATTTTTTTTTCAGATAATTCATCAATGATAGCAGATACTTTCAAGGACCAATTAACTACACAAAACATTACCTCTGTACCAAAGATATCGAATTATCTTTGTAAGATATTATAGTCATTTGGAATTCCGAAACATTTTTGGTGATTTACAAATCAGGAAGCTTTCTAAAAGATTGGACTACAACATCAATCAGCCACGAGCAGAAGAAATTAATTGAAAGAGGTATTTGTCCAGCTGTGGGACAGTATGGACAGAGATAATTATAATACATGCCAGTGTGATTTTCAATGGCTAATCAAAGTAATCAAACTATGAAGCTCTGAGTCTGCCCCATTTCTGCATACGACCATCCTCCTTGATGTGTCGTCGCTAACCACAGCGGTGCTATAATTCTACGATATCGCATTGTTTAATGCCCCGGCGTCGTCCGATTGCCATCCCGTTAATCAACACAGGTGCATGGACAAACATACAGTTTTTGCATATATTTATAGCGCTAGTACTTTATGGTAGTGACTGAATAACAATTGTGACTGCGGCGAAATTAGTGTGGTATTAATATTAATGTTAATATTATTTATTTAGTCCTTGTGGTAAAATTTTAATGTTTGTATTATTTATTTAGTCCTTTTGGTTAAACTTTAATGTTTATATTATTTATTTAGTACTTTTACTATTTGATAGAGGCAATTTCTATAATTTCATAATATTATATTAAAATTATGCACAAACATAATTGGTCAATATTATTTAATAATATTAGAATAATCTTTGAACTTGACTAACATTAAACCTTGCACAATTATAATTTAATTTATAATCACCAACCAATATAATAATTTTATTATTATTCTGGCTTAGAAACATAGGTTATGCCAATTTAGCACATTTACCTAGTGAAGCAACTAGTTATATCAAGTGTGTGGGAAGTACACGTGTTATGTGTATATCACTGCTGTATAAATCCCGGCTTCCTTATGGATTGCGGAGGTCAGATTGCAGTCAACCTATTCGTATCACACGGTATAGAAACTAGATAGGCTGTAGAACTTTAATAATTAATTCGTTTCCGAGAACTAAACGGATCAGCGTAACAGATAGGGGCTAAATAAAACTAGCACTCATTATGACCTCTTTCGTAAATAACTATCCACATTCTCACCCTCTAAAGACCAAAGCAATGATCAAAAGGACCAATAAACGAACTCTTATAATATTAGCAATATATCCAATCGCAATTACCAACTCAACAATACTTCTACCATAAATAAAAACGTGCACATTCATAACATTAAAACTGGCTACAAATCACCAACAGCGGGTGTCGCGTCACTACTCATTAAAAAATAAACACATAAAATTAATTCCCGATCGTCAACAAATTATCGAAGTCCCGTGATGGTTATCGCGGGATCTCGCCGGGGCACGGTAGCGCGGGATTGCGTATCGGCCGGCTGACATCACTAAATATAAATTTAGTGCTGCGCCCGACCTAGGGTTAACAACGTAAGTTGTACCGCACTATTTCTCGCCGATTCACCGATACCGTTTATGTAACAGCCTGTTAATGGTTTGGGAATAAAGGGATTTGTACTTGTTGGACAATGATTTAATCTGTGCGAATTCGTAATTATAGAATCCTAACAAACAATCGTCAAACGTAAATCAATATATTTTGCGCTATTATTTTCCAGTGCCAGCTGAAAACTGCATGTTTTTCACCATATTTATAAAAACCCGTCCGCAGACATTTAGAGTTGATATTTAATTTTATGATACGCGTTGACCAAAATAAATCTGTTGAAATCTTTCGTTAGTTAGTCTTTTGGCCCCCATTGACTTTTTGGTCCTTTCATCCTAAAAAACACAACACGTTCAATTTAAAAATTCCAATCACAACAACCACTGTCCTAACCTATAAACTGACCCCATAATTTAAACAGCGACCGCTAAAAACCTTGAGTTCTATACTAACATTCTAAATCATCACGAACGCCACTTTTTATTGCTAATTCTTCTTTTACACCACAAAAATGTCAAAGATTTACGATATCGGCGCGCGCGGTATTTGTTCTCCTATATATTTATATAAACCGCTCGAATGCTCCATACCGTGGTCGTAACTCGGATTTTTCAAGCTGATCTCTCGATATGTTGACTCGATGTAATTTATATTTTTGATTTTCTTGATATTAATCGATATTTGAGACGTTTCTAAGATACGTCTGCGCGTTCGAGTCTGATAAGGTAAGTTTGCGTCTGCGTGTTACTCGTATTGTGGTGCACTATGGTTTTGTTTAGTGCATTTATTTTAACACTATTTCATAGAAACATAGTGAGCAACAGGAGCACAGAACCGGTCGAAATGACGATGCTTGGGAAGGCCTATGTCCAGCAGTGGACATCTTTCTGCTGAAATGACGATTATGATGATTAAAGTGCTATGGAATTCAGCATTGTCACTTACATGGTCAGGTCAGCTATCTAAGGATATTTAATGGTTCACAGATTACATCGGTTTTTTTTATTTAAAGTTCTGGTCATTTTTTGTCTTCTCTGTATCTTTTACATTAAAAACGATCACAATAATCAATAGATAAATACAAATATGCTTTATTGTACACCAAAATTAAAAAAAAGTAATTTATAAAACCATTAATATTCAGGGTACAATGGCGGTGAGACATGAATTTCATGAAGCCCAGTGACAAAAAATTACAAACATTATATCCCACCATTTGGTTTAGGTTTCTCCCAGTACTGTACTCAAATACTACTCCCCAGTACAGTTTCATTTTAATTCTCTGAACCTCAGTGCAGGAACTTATCTATAAACTTAAACTAGGCATCAAGAAGACACCGAGACCTTAGCATGTTGGTTTTTTTCTCCAACTTAGTATGCGTAGATAAAATCAATTAGGAATCGTAGTGGTGATTTGCTTAGTGGCGAGATCTGTACGAGTGGACACGTCCCGTGCGATGTCGTCCCGTTATCATCCCGGGATCGCGTGCAAGAGCATCACTAAATTATAGTGGACCTTTTGGTTTAAGGGAAATATAGTTTTCGATTTTCTATGATAGCTACTTTGTTTTGAAAAAGTATGAAAAGCACAAAAGTTTTTGAGAATGTGTTACTTTTAGATTTAAAGTCTATGGTAAAATAAATAAAGTAGCTTTATGGCTACATATTTTTTTATGTAAAATTAAGTTTATGTAGAAAAAAATCTGAACATACATACTAAAAGTAACCCACACGAACTTCATACGAAACCAGATCGATCCAATAAAGCAATAAAAGCGATTGTTTACAACAAACGACCAAGGAAACCGTTTTGCAGACTTCCTATCAATAACAATTTGATAAAACGATATAGACATCGATAGAACGTCTCAATGAGGAACAATTATTTAGATACACACGATTAAACATAAAGAGTTATCTTTCTAAGTTTCCCACTGGGTTATTAAATCGTAGCATAAGAAAGAACGCAAGTCTTGCAAAAACTTCCCGTTTAGCAAACATTTACTACGGCTTAAATTTCCTCACAATCTATCTCATTATATCCTTGATGTTATGAATACAATGTCCATATTTATTACTAACTTTGTCAACTTCAACATATTACAGCGTATTTTTAAGCAGTTTTATGTTAACATACATAAAACTGCTTCATAAAAATCCCATTTAAATTATTAAAATATGAAACCAAATCTTGTAAACGTATACATTCAAACTATGATGCGTCGCACCGGTTAAAAGCCACGTTTATAACTCCCAGTGCGTAAACGATCCCAATGTTACGAATTCACAGACAATTGTGAACCCATAAAAACGTCTACTAACATCATTTGAAAGATCTGTACAAAATTTTAAACGATTTTAACTGGAGTTTGTCTACTATTGAAACTTTATGTTTCGAGAAAGAACAATTGGACCGTTCTACATTTCTCGATTAGAAACAGATATATCAATACAAATCAATAACGCTTTCCTATAAAATCGTTTTTATATCGATCATCATCAAAAGTATTAGTATTAGAAACGATTGCTCGTTCGAACACACCTGGAATCAAATTTAATTGTTTATGACTATTGTAATGATCTATATTTACATATTTTTATTGTATACTTCCTGCTTAATAATCTCAGATGTTTCATACAAATGGTTGGAATTAGTTTAAGTTGTTATTGTGTGAATAAGAAAAATAAACTCATTTACTTCAATGAGGTTTCCCATGGGACGTATGTATGATTTTTCTTTATCTTATAAATACGTAATACTTTTCTTTTCATAAGTAGTTACAGTACCTATCCGTTGTAAAAGTTTGCGGATAAGAGGATGGATCACAACGGGAAATGTATGGGAAAAGGTTTTTGCGTTTTGTGGATTTTCTAGGACTCTAACCTCAGTTCGTTCAGAAGAGTCGTTTCATTATTTTACGAAAGTGCATCGATTGACATCAGAAAAACTGACTACCTGATAGTCACAGTTTTCCAAAGTTGGTGAATGCAGAGAGTAATTACTCAAAAAGTTAAGGGCAGTCTCCTTAGAACGTTTTCCTATAGCTACTGCCCCATCTCAAAAATCCACCCTGTAGATATGAACTTTAAAAACACTGCTTTTCACTGCTCAAATAAACTGATAAGTTATTTTGTACATTATTTCATATCATAAGTAAATCAACATGCTTATGGCCCAAACCTGTTGCAATTACCACTTTCCGCTGCCTCTGCAAAAATTGCACTCATGTATAGAAAGAAGGCTCTTCCCCGGTTGAGTCCTTTTACAAAGAACTCTTCTACTAGTAGGTACTACTTACTAGTTTATTCAATGAAAAACCCAATAATTTAATAAACAAAACAGCGCACCGCATGCCCGTGCGCACTATAATCGTATGCGCAGCCCGTGATTTAGAGGCGAGCGGCGGCGATGCGCGATAGCGTTTTACTTATTGTTACACCGCATTGATCGGCTAACGACGTATGCAGATACGAACATCGCGTATTTATGCGCTGTCACCGACTTTTATTGCGATTAATGCCATTTTTGAGCACCTGTTTTTTGGTCTGGGTTCTTGTTAGGTTATCACAGTGCAGTGTTGGGTACAGACCATTCCTGAGATACGCTGGTCCTTTTATACAAAATTGGTTCTTCACCCTTTATTTTGGTTCCTTGAATTATTCCTAACCTAAGTGTTTTCATAAAATTATCGGTTGTTTCCAAATCTAAACAGAACAGACAGGTATATTTGACTGCCTGTCATAATATAATATTCCTTTGCAATTATCAATTCTAAAGTGCTGAAACTTTTTATGACAAAAACTAAACAAGGCACGTATCGTTCTGTTCCACTTAAATCTTGGCAAATCCCTGAACTATCATTAAGCGTATCATCCAACACGATCAAATCCTTTTTCAATTACCCACCCGGCCAATTAAACCGCTATAAAACAATACACAGAAGCCTATTCTATTTTTTTAATCGGAAACACCGTCGTTTCAAGGCCAAGGAATAGGCCTTGTGGTAACAAAGATGCATTGTGAGTGCATCGTTCTTTGGAACAAATCCAATATTGTTGACTGTCTACTGTTAAGACAATCGCGACCTCCAAATTCCTCATTTGAATTTCTGAAATAGACTTAGGACCTAAGGACCAATCTTTGTACCACTCAAATTCAAACTCCATTGTGTCGATTTTAGGGTTCAATATCCATTGAAAGGAAGGTGGATTAAGTGCATCAAATATGCCAATTAGTTTTAAGCATTAAAAGGCCAGGATGGGCAGATCGACGCCATTGTTTTCCCGACCTCGACAAAGAAAGACTCGATGACAAATCCCATGGTCTGGTCTGTCAAGGTTACTCTTGGTTGTTTACGGCCATGTTTGGTTCCTTGTAGTAAATTATGTTTGATTGGTGTCTGATGGCGTACGTGTTTAGTCGGTTGGTAAGGCTACCGTGTGTGCTAAGTGGGGTCAAATTTTTTGGGTGAACGTTTTCGTACCGCTCATTATCTCCACGCTTTGTTTTATTTATAAACGCTATTATTTAAATAATAAAAGGAACTGCGCTGATATAAGATTTAGATCAGTTTTAGATCAGTTTTTCCCATCAACCGAGGAAAACCGAGTTTTGCCGGTTAACCACAATAGGTCACCTATTTCCCAAAGATTCCTATGACTCACTGCATTGAAATATTCATTTGACTGCATTCAGTGAGGTTCCAAGTCGATCCAGTTCAGCGCACATAGTTGAGCATATTTTAAGGTACGTGAAGATCAAACGGGCGATGATTAAAAACTGAACTAAGGCATTATGTTATGTAAGCAGTAAAGATTATTTCACGATGGTCAACATGCCGAAAATGCAACTTTAATTTATTCTATCGCTCTGGTACTTTGACCAACAAAACTAAAGATTTCATCAACGCACCTACAAGATTTCTTGAACAAATTCTTGCAGTATTTTTTTCGTAATAACGTACAATCTTATCTCTAACTTGATTAGAGGCGAAAATCTAGACCAAAACCAGAGCCCATAAATAAAGACACCTTAGACTGCTAAGTTTAAAGCTGGAGGGTGGACGTCCTACAGAAGGTTACGGGGAAGATCTGGATGAGACCCACATAGACCAGGGATGCATGGCACAAAAGGGGTCTACACTCAGCAGTGGGTGGAACAAGGCTGCCTATGATGATGATAATAAAAAGCTAGACCTACTTCCAACGCTAGAACAATTCAAGTCCAAGGCTAAGGTCAGGTCCACACTATACTTAGTCAAACCACAGTGATATATTAGATTACGGGTGTCGTTTGTATGACACGGCATTACATTGTACGCGCCGTACAATCACCCGGCCGTAACAAAGGAGTTTACGATGAAATCGAAAGTATACGAGCTGAATTTTAACACCTACCTACTACCATTTTGTGTGTACTACAAGTACTTAGCTACTTTGTGGATTAGTCAGGAATTTCGAGGAATTTATTCAAGTGAATCTGAATTTTTCTTTGTTGTGACTTTTGCCGAGTTTGAATCACGATATGAATTGTAGTCTTCTGATAGGTAGTATAAAAATCTTTTCATTTAGAAAAGATTTTTAATATATTGTTACTTGTGCACAAATCACGATATACGAGTACCTTGAGTTCTATATTCACAGTAATTTTATTCTAGGTGCATCGTCTTCACATGAACCTATACAAAATAATGTAAAACATTTTAAAAGAGTTAAGTTTCTTCCCCATTCTTCTCCATACGAAAACTACCTTTTGCAAGAGGCGACTAGAATCTTTTTTTTTTGTAAATTTTGGCATTCAAAAGTGCCTTACAAGGGCCTATTTGAAATTAATGATTTGACTTTGACTTTAACACAGAACATATTTTTTTTACCAGTTCAATAAATTATGATGTATATTTTCGATTTGACTACCTAAAGAGGATATCTAGAGGTGAATTAGTTCTACATCTATAATTTCATGAGTAGCATTTCTTAGTGAAATGTTTTTTAATGTATTTTAAATAACATTATATTTTGCCACAATTATACGATATGCTCACTATAACAACGACTGTATTATAAAATCAGAATTTTCTGTCTTCTACCTAATAAAATTTTCCCTAATAAATTTTTAACAATAAAAATATGTACATTCTACCCCACAAAATGCACTAAGCCGATTAAGCACAAAAGTACAGTAGCAGCAGCCAGCAAATAGATCACAGCAGTGCTCATTACCAAAAGGCGCTACTAGTTGCGCGCGCGCAGATAACATCGCGCCGCGCGCGCGCGCGTAAATCACGATACCTATCGCTGTGTCCCTACATGAGGACCAGACCTAATTGTAGATGAATTTATAGAGCTTTTCGATTTAAGTTTGGAAAATATTAGGTTTTACTTTCATTTAGTAAAATAAAAAATATGGGCTGTCTATTTCCTTTACTTTTCATTAAATAACAACCATTAGTTACAAGTGATTTTAATATCACGAGCATTCACTCTGCTCTGAAAAATTATAATTCTGTGTGTTAAATAACTGAGGGCATTCCCTTTAACCCGTTTAATAGATAAAAATAAGCATAGAAAAATAAGTATAAGAAAATCCGAATTCAAAAAATTCATTAAATTAATAAAAATGAAAAATTGATAAAGTCAAATCATTTATTTCAAATATATATATATATATATATATATATGCCGTATAAGGCACTTTCGAACGTCAAAATTTACAAAAAAATAGAATTGATTCTAGTTCCAAAAGGTAGTTTTCGTATGGAGAAGAATGGGCAAGAAACTCCACCGTTACGATTTTAAAATATGTATATGATTTTTTTTTTTTTTAAAACGTTGCCCCACACTAAGAATTTCTTCCTGTATCGTGGGTGCGTTTACAAACATAGAAACTCACATACATTAACACCCAGACCCGGAACAACTACTTGCAGATCATACAAATATTTGTTCCGTGCGGGGATCGAACCCGCGACACGTTGCGCAGCAGTCGATCGCTCAGCCACTGCGCCAATCGTGTCGTCATTTTGTATAAGTACTTTAATTATATAATTATATGTGAAGACTATGCACCTAGAATATAATTACAATACCACAATAGGTAAAAATAATTAAAAATGAAGCAACGACACATAAATTAATTATGTGATAAATACAATACATAATGCTTACGTATTTACAAACATTGTAAAAGTAGATGATTTTCCTAAAATTTTACAATTAATAAGTAGTGTGTGTGAGGACGTAATCACAGAATGTAAAAGTAATGTCATAAAAATAATAAATTATACAATTAAATTAGCAACCAGTTTGATTTTGTCTTGATTCTAGATTATCCTATGGAGCAGGACCAAGATAATAGTAAAATTCTCGGAAATCATACCATTAGGTATTTAGGTCAAACAATTAATTCCAATTGAATTTCTTGTTTAGATTATTGTCACGATTCGACTGGTAATAAATTGATAGTTGTCATGATAGGCTTTTTCTTAAACAACATGTTATTAACCAAAGTACAAAATTAATTGTATTTATCAACCTTCGATTTCTAATACAACCTAGCGTGACCACGAACACACCATTATTAATAAATCGTTACTATTATATTAAAAACAACGACGTTTCCAAATATCTAATTTCTAAAAACACTTGTTTCTTATTATCGGTCAGCGATATCCTCTATGATATGTCAATTTAATGTCTCAACATTTGTCAAAGGGACAGTCAATTTTTAAAACAAAATATCAGTACTATAGGCACATAGGACCAACTTTCTACAATCAATTTGATTCTCACCATATCACAATATATTCTTTATCTAATCACAAGAACAATATATCCGAAAACTATAGATTGATATTTGATTTCAATGGTCAATAAAACATCTGGTATAGGCATAAAGAAATGTCATAAATTGATTAACAAATCAATATATAATGTTCATTCATGCTGTGTAAAGAATAAATTCAAGGTATCTTCAACCTTAAGTACTAAACAATAAAGGTCTTAAAAATGTGGGTGTATCCATGTCAGCTTTATGAAATAATAAATAAAATATAGGTGTGAATAAAGAAAGCAATAAGGCACATCGCACATTAGGCTCTAATATGGTGACAAAACTGTGTTTGGCACTTACAATTCAAAAATGGAGGACAAGGTACTAAAATCCAACTTTCTCTACGTTTTTGGCATTATTTGTGATTTATGGTTGATGCTTTTTATTTTTAAAAGGAAGGTACATTGAAATTTATGGCCTCATACTGCGCGGGTCATGTGGAGGTCCGCAGGTTTGCAACTTGACTCGTATCGTTTCATTATCTATTTGTGAAGTTAGTGCGAAACTTATGCTGAATATACCTTCTATTTTTTTTAGGAATGGAAATCATCAAATGACTTCTCCCGCTCTGAGCGGAGTGAGAGGGCGTGTCAGACTTTTACTGACTAAAACCCACCCGTGTTCCTTCCGTTACCCGTGTGCCGGGGCCGCGATATCCCTTTCGGACAAACCCGTAACCCCAGCAGGCATTGGTCCTAACGGACCCCGTCAGTTGGTGCTGACATCTCTTTAAGGCGCGCGTGGAACACAACGCGCCGTCGACCCGGGCCTGGTCCTTATCGGACGGCGAGCTACCCATTGCTCACCGTCCGCAAGCCCGCGCCTACGGTGGCCGGAAGTCAATTGAAGCGTGGCCAATGCTGAATATATCTGAAGGTCTATTTTCGTAATTGAAAACATTCAAAATCTAGTGGCAATCTCATCTCAGCAACAATCAATGTCAAATCTTGTCGAAAATGCAAGTAAATGAGAGGTATTTTTGACAGATAAAGACTGAGATTAAAATGCGATCGTTTTTAAAAATACGGGAATTGACACTCAGATTTTATCTATTATTAATCATCATCATTTCAGCCGAAAGACATCCACTGCTGGACATACGCCTCCCCCAAGTACCTCCACCTCGAACGGTTCTGTGCTACCCGCAACCAGCGGATTCCTGCAGCCTTCACAAGGTCATCGGTCCACCTTGTGGGAGGGCTTCCAACGCTCCGGCGGGCGCCGTCACCCGGCTCACACATCGTGGTCGGGGGGGCTCGGATCGCTGTCGAGTCTACCATGAAGTACCTAGGATTGGTGCTCGACAGCCGGTGGGACTTCGGGCCCCACTTCCGACGGCTGGCGCCCAAGTTGCTGGGCGCTGCTGGGGCGCTGTCAACGCTGCTTCCCAATCTGGGGGGCCCGAGCGCCGCTTGTAGGCGGCTCTACGTGGGGATCGTGCGATCGATGGCCCTGTACGGGGCCCCGATCTGGGCGGCTGACCTGACGGCCGGTAGCATTGCAGTTCTGCGCAAGCCGCAGAGGGCTATGGCCGTCAGAGTCATCAGGGGTTATCGCACGATCTCCTACGAGGCGGCTTGTGCACTGGCCGGATCCCCGCCCTGGGACCTGGAGGCGAAAGTACTCGCGTCATCGTATCGGTGGCGCGAGGAAGCGAGGGCGCGGGGCGAGCGACCGATGCAGCGACACATGGAGCTGCATCGGTCTCAGCTTCGCGAGGTCCTGGTGGCGGAATGGCGGGACAGGCTCTCACGCCCTACCGCCGGCCTCGACATCATCGAGGCGGTCCGGCCGGTGCTCGAGCGCTGGCTCGGGAGGAGGCACGGCTCCCTGTCGTTTCGGGTGACGCAGGTGCTCTCGGGGCATGGTTGCTTTGGGAAGTACCTGTGTCGCATAAACAGGGAGCCGGACGCCCGGTGTCACCACTGCGTCGACTGCCGGGAGGACACGGCGCGGCATACGCTGGCAGAGTGTGCCGCTTGGGAGGAGCCACGCCGTGCCCTCATCTCAGAAGTAGGCAGTGACTTGTCGCTGCCGGCCCTAGTGAATGCGATGGTCGGCAGCGGCGAGTCCTGGGACGCGGTGGTTTCCTACTGCGAGACGGTCGTCTCGCAAAAGGAGGCTGCGGAAAGGGAGAGGGAGATCTCGTCCACTCACCCGGCCCGCAGCAGGCGCACCGGGCGTCGGCGGAGGGCGGACAACGCCCTCTTCCAGCCCCCCTAAATGGGTCCAGGGGCGACGGACTCGGGGAGGTCCGTCGCCCCCCACACATCAGGACCCGAGGTGGCGGCGCGTAGTGTTCCACGCGCGCCCCTCTTAGACGTCGCGGGGGGAGTCAAACACCTCACTCCCCCCCCTGACCCGAGGAGGCCCGCGGTGGCGGGCCGGCACCAGCCGGGGGTTGCGGAAGATTTCAAGTTCCCGCGACCCCCGGCGTAGGTGTGAGTTGGAACACCGGGGTGGTTTTTAGTCAGTAAGAGTCTGACAGACCCCTCCGCCCGCCCCAGGGCGGGGGACATCCATGAGGATTTTCCACCCCGGAACAAAAAAAAAAAAAAAGGGCTTCCAACGCTACGTCTTCGGTTCGGTACGCGTTAACAACTACAGAACCTTTCGGCCCCATCGGCCATCTATTCTGCGAGCAATGAGCCCTGCCTACTGCCACTTAACTTTGGCAATTCTTTTGGCTATGTCGGCTACCTTGGTTCTCCTGCGGATCTCTTCGTTTCTGATTCGATCACGTAGGAAAACCAAGCCTAGAAGGCCGATTTTATCGAATTACTGCAGTATTTAGCTATGCAGGTTTAATGGCTTAGATCCATCGTACTCCCGGTATATTACTGCTGTTTAAAATCACGGGCTCTCACCATACGGATTCATCAGTACTACACTTTACTGTTTGGCTAATGTCACTTTTAGGCATCTTCTTCACAGTACACTAAAAGTTCATCGCACGAAAATCAACAACTACCTACATATTTATTTTATTACCTTTTATTAATAAGATCACGCTTACAGTATCGAATGATCAAATCGATATGATACCAAACATTTTTACTTGCTTCTTAGCACAATAGGGATAATTACAGAAGGACCAAAACGAACGATGTAACAGGTTATAAAAGAACATATTGAAACCAAGAACAAAACATAACGCCTGTATTCCCTGAAAGGTTGGACTAAGCTGTATAAGTACACCCTCATGTCGCTAGTTATATTTTAGTCCCAGGTAATAGGGAGCGAGCCTTTTGCTATCAATCAGGCACAAATACAGACTCCGGATTGCTACAGAGCAATCCTAATTTTGATACTTTCGTTTTCTAGGTCTGTCGCAACGATGCCATGGTCACAATAGTTTCAAATCATTTGACGTTTCTGGGGCGTGCCACGTTCATCTGGATTGACCCTGTTTTCGTATATTGTACCTAGTGGTCCTTTGGTACATCTCTTTCTAATGCATTTTTATGTTAAACGCCTCTTCCATGTACCCGAGGCCAAGTCGGACATACTTCATAAAACAAATTGTGATACCCATTGTAATTTGAGAGCTATTTCAGCTAGTGTACCCTTAAACATCGATTTGTATTCGATAGAATCGGAATTATATGGATACTCTTGATTTCTATCGATTCAATTTTAAGTTCAGTCTACAAAGTGCTCGATATGAATTTTTTGGTGATATTTTAGAATCAACTTCGTTAGTGATTGCTACTGAATTAATTTTGTAGTTCAATGAATAAGTAATTTAAGTCACGGTGGCATTTGATACATTTTAGGTTAGGATTGAGGTTACATGTATAATCTTAATTCCATTTACACGATCCAGCCACCAATCGATTTTTCACATTTAATTCAAAATATTTACGCATTTTTTTGCGAATAAAGTCAATGCGAGATCTGCCTCAATACGAAAACTATCGACACCAAACTCGATATCAAAATCGATATTCCCGTCGATATTGTAAGAGCCACTAATTTTCTCATATGTTAATAAGATGGTTTTGATAACAATAGTTTATGTTGTTTCCACCAGTGCTATAGGCACCTGTGTGGTCGTGCCTTCTTTGTTTTCAACCAAACAAGAAGATATTAATATAAATTAATATCTTCTTGTTATTCAAACGATATTTAGATAAAAATGACACTTGATTGTTTTTAAGCTACGTTGTTGTTGTTGTTATGTTAAAAGTTAAAATAAACCGTGTAGGTCATTGTTATTAAGTGTGTTTGAAGTTCGAGTTCGAACCCAAGGCACGCACCTCTGATTTTTCGGATTCATGTGCATACTGTATAAATATCACTTGCTTAAAAAACGGTGAAGGAAAACATCGTGACGAAACCGGCATGCCTGAGAGATATTTCTCAACGGTATGTGCTGTCAAGTCAGATGCCCATGGGCGGCATATAAACTCTGATACCAGGTTAGTCACTTACCACACGAAAAAGAATAAGATCAGCTTTCCACTACGGAGCTTTACACTATGATCGCACTGTTTACATAAAGTGTGTCAGACCCAAAAATTCCGAAACTTGTTGTCTGGCTTTTCAAGATTTTCTTCTTATAATTTTAAATCTGTTTATTTAATTTAGGTTTATAATTATATCCCATTGATTTCACGTTTAAAGCAATCCCTTTAGTTTTTTCAAACCCCGATCAAATTCAACCCACACGCCTCTTTTGAACCAAATTGCTCATGGAAATCGGCCCACAAATCAAATACACCTAAACCAGATACCGAAAACAATCCAAAAGTGATTCGAGACCAATTTTCTGTATCTAATTTGTCTGCCTTCCCATCCTGGTGTTCGTCGATTAATCCGGGCTGATTTCGTAAACACACACCATGAAAATTTTACACCCAAAATTGTTGTCACTGACTCTTATGGTGTGAGTGCTATGGGTGTTTTTGTAGTTTCTGGGTGGTAAAATAAGTTGGTTAATTCCTATGGGTGTTGTCAACAGAATATTTTTCAAATGTACGTTTATATTTCGGTTTTATAACATCCATGTTTCGACACGATTGCTAATGGTTGTAATCAATTCGATGGTCTCACACTTGACATTGGGCTTCGAATTGTTTTGATAACATTCGACTCGGGATATGGATAATGGGAGTATGAGATATGTGTGAAATTATTCGATTTATTGACTAGACGTGGGAATCGTCAGTTTTACTAAATGGTCGAAATATGTCCGTCTGCATAGATAAATGAAACCTGAGATGAATAACCAACTTAATTTAGCTCAGCGAATTTATTAAATCGTAAGGCAGAAACGATAAATACGTTTGAGAGCTTTGCCGTTCACAGCTCACAGGACAAATATAGTAACATCTAGCATTGTTTGAAAGCTTTCCTGACTAAACCATACGTCTTAAGCCTCGTGCAGACTGGGGCGACGCGACACCGGGAATTGTTTTCCCGGGAAGTTTTCTTAGAAATTGTTTTGTTAGAGTCGCGTCGCGCCAGTCTGCACGAGACTCGTAATCTCAATCATATTCAGAAATATGGAAGCTATGAATTCATATGTGGTGATTTAATTAACTAACTTATGTCCTCTAAATTCAAGATTGGGTGAAAGGCGGAAAGCTTAATATTAGTACCTATATCCTGCAACAACTAAGATATCAATCTTTTGACAATAACAGCCTAATTAGATAAGACCTCACTTCCAACCTTCATAGACCAAGGATTATCCAAAGCCAACCAACGAAACGAGACAAACAAACAATAATTATAATAAAAAAACTCTCGCAGCGGGGGTCCGTCCTAAGGCTGGGCGCACACGAGAGTGTATCGACACCAGCGCTAATTGAACCGCTCAATTGAGCGCATTAGGCGCAGGGCGAGATTAACGCGGATGGAAGGACCGTGTCCAGGGTTGGACGGTACGGGAGCTGGGAATGGACATGAACTACCCGGGCCTACTAATGACGCACATTTTCTCTGATATGCCTTCTAAATAATTACATTTTTGACGCAATCTTCTTCCTACCTAGCCTTATAAAGCGCTTATGCTATATGTTGCTATTGATCTACTTACAGATCTGGATTCATACCTTGTTTTACTGAACTTATCAGTCATATTATCAGCCAATTTTCTTATCACAGCCCATTTCCCATTCACAATCACAAGGCAAAAACAAACATGGTCATAGCCGGTCCTTCGATCCATCGATTTTTTTCTTCACGATAATGTCATTTACAGGATGTCGAAATCGTGTTTTTGTGCTTACAATTTATTTATTTATTCATATAACAATTCGCATTGTGTTTGAATTAGGTAGTACATTAAAAACAATAAATTATGAATATCAAACAGTAATTTCACTAAAAATGGAAAGCAATGGAAACCCACCACAACAATCACGCCCACGAGTTGGTTTTTTGTATTAATATCTTATAATTGTGAATCGCCGCGTTACCGCTCACATTAATTGCTGCTTATGTGGGAATGTTATACATTTTTAATGTGATATATTTTATGCATTACCTCGATTATTGACTTGTTTATCTTCTGAACTTTGGAAAACAATGATAGGTTAGTTAAAAATGTGAAGAAATATAATTGTTGTAGGTAAAAGAAAATTTTATTTGAAAATCTCTGTAACAAGTTTTATATTAGTCATTAATAAACACCACATTTTTTTTAATAATTGATTGTTCTTGTTCCAAAAGGCACTAACTAGGTCTGTCAGGCGTAGTTACTGCAGCAGACATTTCCGAGTCGAATTGATAAACAAAAATTTACCGAATTCTTTAATCGTTATTACGCGTTTCTAGTTTCATAAAACATTTTCAGAGAACAAGTTTAAAACCTTCCAAACCTCCTGAAAAATCTAATCCTTTTTATGCCTTCAAAAGAAACCAAGCCAAAACACAACCTTAACCAACATCTCATCAAAAATTCAAATCAGAATCCGTTACAGTGACATTACTCTGAACAATACGATTGCGAAAGATGACATTCACACATGACCTCGTAGGAGCCTTGCACTAAATTGTAATCATGCCTTAATTATTACAATATTACATTATGAACATTATGTCACACACAATAATCTTCTCACGACGAGGCTTTGTTAACAGACCTTCAGATAGCTGATATAGTTAAAAGAACAATGGCAGTGATAAGCGTTTGGGATAGTTGACATTTGATATGATTAAATTTTTTGATTATTTATTTGCATATTAACTGTAGTGACACTGAAGACTTTGTAGCACTGGAGCAGTTTTTCAGTCCATGGTCATAACTGTAAATATAAAGGACATTGTGTGGGATGATTCCTTTCATTTTGATGTCACTCAGTGCTTTACAGTCCAACGGGACGAAAGAAAGTCTTCAAAAGAAGGGGCTTAAGCTGTAAACGGTTCGTCCCAGCATTTTAGCTGGGGACTAAAAATCTATAAAAAACACTTTGGAGACTACTGCTTTATTATCACTGTAGGTACTTCCATCTCTCGGTCTTCATCGTCTCCTCTTAAGATCTTTTTACTCATGAAGAGTTTGTCCATCCACTATTTTCTGCAGTGAATTTTTCTTCATTATTCGAGTCGGTGACTTGGTATCCCTATGTATTTTACGGCATAACCCCGATAACCTGCATTCAGCCTTAGATGTGTTTTCCATCTACGCCGTATTAAGTCTTTTTATAATATTATCAGTTGCTATAAGGTAAGTTCTATTGTTTTGTACCCACCTTGAAAAATACCTGAAAATACTCTAACATCCGAAGTATTTAGGTTACAATACAATCCACATTGTAACTAGATAGTGCTTAGTTCGCACATACTGTGGTCTAGACATATTTTTGATTAGGCTAGTAATTAAAATACTTTAGTTCTTCATAATTTATTTTAGTATTATAAATAATTAGGTTCGTGTTACGCACTGTAATTTAGATGTGGTCATACAAAATTGGGATATATTTTTATTATTATAAGTTTTATTGGTCCTGACTTTGATATCCGCAGGATAGTTCAGAGGTTACATAACAATAGTTATAAGTTACACCAATTCAATAGCTTTTTTTTTCAAATCAGCTCTGTTTCATAGAAAAGTGCAATACCTACGCAGTCAAAATGTACAGAACAGCATTTTTTTTCATCAATTATTTACCGAATTCATGGTAACAGTTTTGGCGTCGATGTCCCGCCACCCTGTTTAATAAATTAAATGCAGTTCTTTTGTAAGCGCATAATATCACTTCAGAACGGCTGGACCGATTTGGCAAAGTTTTAAAATGTTTGGAATAATCCGAAGCAGGTTCTTACGGAAAGTTTTTTTTTTAAAGTTACCGTGAAATTTGAAAAATCCGGAAAACCTTAAAGTGCATTTTCTATGAGAATTGTATGAATTATTGAAATTTGGACAGAACAACGTATGTCGGGTCAACTCATTATTTTCAAATGTTATCTGCAACAACGATGCATTTTCCCAAATATTACAACCAACCTAGACGTTTCCGATGCACTGCACTCCAGTCTAAAAAAGCGCCCAAATCTAATAAACTCATCACCACACTATTAATAGACTCACGTCTCCTAGACTGTTCGAGGCTCAAAACCGTGACGGTTACATTACCTATGAAAACACAAGTACGCGCAGTTAACAGCCCGCATCGGCTCCCACGTACATTATTATAATAACGCGAACAAAAACCATGCTTAGCGATCAAACAGATATCTTTATGACCTACATTAGTTTGCTACAGGACCTTGGAACAACTCTTATTAACAGCCTAACTTATAATTAATAGTGTTTTTAAAAACAATTGATTACCCGAACTAACCCAATGATTAACTGGGTTTTTGTTTTAGGGCTCCGTGGTAGATAAAATACAAATGTTTTGTGGATCTTCTCTCTACTCTTCGTCCAGGGGCTGGTGTGATTCGCCTCACGATTGCTCGCCATCCACTCCGACTTTTGTGTTTTTAGTGCCCTCATACACGGGTTCGCCCACTGCGGATTTTATTTAGTCAATTCATTTCATGTGTGAGCGTCCGCGTGGTCTGTGTGAGTGCCCTCCACTCTACCCTGCACGACAAGGCGCTCTATAGTCACCCTCACGCCTCGAGGCGTGTCCGAAGTACTTGAAGATGCGCGTTTGGACCAAAACAGAAACACGCTTCTTGATGCCGAGTTCTTGTGGATCATCTTATTGATAATTTGCATTTGGACCTAAGGACCATCTCCTGACTGGTCCTCAAGGAGAGAAAATACAGTGAGGCTATTTTTGTAAGAAAATTAAATATTTTGTGTTTTATTTTTACCTAATTCAATGTCTCATGAACTTATAAAATTGCAATATTACAAACGTTCGAAAATACATTTACAGATATTTTTATTTATTATAGATATTTAGAAAGAGTATCAGTTTCAGTGCACATTTTAAATAGGCAATTTCCATTAAAATAATTAGTTCCTTACAAAACTTCGATTGTACGGACCACTAAAATTATATAACTGACTACACTTGCCCAATTTTTTCGGTTTTCCGACCAAAAATCCCCTGCAGACCAATGTTTGGGAAAAATCATTCGACCTTGCTAGACGTTATTTACGCGGGCGATCTGAACCTGCGATAATTAATGATTATGTACATTCTGTGCAGTTTGTGTATAATTAACTAATGATAACAATACACTGTGTCCGGAATCGAATACGAATGTTTTTTTACAGATATAGAAGCAATCGCGGAAGATTATTTTTATAATTAGCTAGGAAGCTGAGTGCTACAGATCAGCAACATTGTAATAATCTTGGCTTGGTGATCACAGTGAGTACATAATGTAAGAAAAATGCTGTCTATCTACCTCAAAGCCATCGTCGACTTTTTTGAAACCCACAAGAATAAGGCATTTATACACATACGTTTTGTACGGTTTATTCAAAGTGTGTAGGTAGGCGCCGGTACCGTAAAAAACCGTGCCGTTTTGGCCTAAGGGGATAGATAGCTCGTGGATTATTTGTCACAACTTGAAGGTGTGTATTTATTAGGAATATGAGTCAAAGCTCTGTGTAGCTCTTGCCGTTTTCGGAAATATGGGGCACATTCTAGACATAAAACAATTTTGCAACTGCCGAAACTAATGTCAATAAAACCCAAAAACTGAGGAATTTTAGAAACGATCTAATAGCCTGTCAAACGGGGTTAAACTTTACATGCAAACGAAGTCACGAACCAACCCTAGTACCTCATATTCTCGAAACTAATTGACACTGAAGGTAACCTGTGACTCATTCCACACGAACATTAATAAAAACAGAACAATAGCACGGCTATGAATTTAAATAGTACACAATGTGGAGTAAATTAGCACACATGTATCTACATTATGTGTATACAAATATATACAATACATTTAATTTTGTGTATGTGAAGGAGCAAATTCGCACAAAATAAATTATATTATCTTTAATGCTTTTCACCGCACGTGTAACTTTTGGTACACTTAAATAAAATCACTGTTTAAATTTAAACATTAGAGAAACTGTCTGCAAAGCCTTTCTATAAATGTTATTCTTTTTTTAATAGGAAAGGTAGCATTCTAGCTAATATAAACTAAGAGATAATACGAGTAACTACGGTATGCTACGCTCTGCATCGTAATAACTGAACATAAAAAGCAAACCCGTTCACGATTATATGGAAGACAGACAAAGCCCTTCTAAAAAGATTTTAAGGAAATCATCCATACCTGGTGGTTCATATCATTTCATTAAAAAAAATTGCGACATTTTTTAGTACACAGAGTATTCTAGCTGTCTGTACAGATAGTTGCACGAGCGTAACAAACTGAAATCGCACCAATTCATATTTAAATACAATCGTATCATTATAATGAATCTCAAACATCCTGTTTATCATTAAGACACATTTGACACAAAGCTCTCATAATAACAATGTAATTTTGTTATAATTAATAAAACAATTATAACAAAACCATTTAATTAAAATAATTTAATACAAGACGCGTAAGACTCAGATTTTTTATATTTCTTGGTAATAATTAAAAGATTTTATAATAACATTGGGCATGATAAGCCAGACAAAAAGGTTAAGATGGGAGTTTCCTTCATGGCGGCTTTTGAGTTCGTGACTATCTTATTTATTTGCTTAAAACTAGTGACCTGACGGTTTTTATTAATTTTTTTTTGATTTGATTTCTTTAATAAATATAATATATGTAACTTTAATAACAAGGTAATATGCACATAAACCTTTCGGATTATAATAATTCTATAAATGATAGTAAAAACCTCATCAAAATACTATGCGTGGTTAAGAAGAACAACGCGGTCACACAGACAGACATGAAATGCGACTTTAATCTACACTAATAATAATAATAAGTACCTGGGCTACCGAGCTTTGCTCTGATGAAAAGAGAGAATGCTCATTTAATAGTACAGGATAGTTCATGCTAATTCCATGCTGCTATGATAGCAGGCACTTACTAAATTCATCAATCACAAGACTTGGAACTGGTGAACAGTATTTTGTTACAGTTTCCCCCCCTTTTTCGAGATTATGCCTTATTGGTTTTCACTTCAAAGACTCAGAATTACTTCTAGTTCTTTAATGATTGTTAGCGGAATTGCAGTTAATACCACCAGTCTGTCCGCATTTGGTGATCCCAGTATGTATGTTGTCTTTAACAGACAACAGGATACAACAGCGTTGCACCACCGTTTGTATTTACAGAAGTAGGTACTACAAATTACCATGAATTCCATAGATATTTTTCACAATTTACCGTTAAAAAATCTAACCCAAACAAGACAATATATCACAGGCGGAGTGCAGTCAAGCGAGACTTCCATATGGCCTGCAATAAAGCTCGGTACACACGGTACGTGTAGTCGTGTGTCATCCAGGAAGCGGCGACTGCAGCCAACAATGTGTCTTTCTATTCACCTCTGGAACGGTTTATAGTTTTTCCTGCAAGTTCGATTACGGATGATGTGGACTTGGCTTTAGCATTGATCTTTTGATACAAGTGGTCCAGGTGACCACTCGGTTAGATAATTATTAAAACTTTCTCGATAACCAAGGTATGCATACTTAGTTTTAGGACTAACTTCAGTGCCTTAGCAAGCAAACCACTGCCGGACATTGGCTAGGTTTCGCTGTGATATGATATCAATGTGAGTAGGTAGTGAGCGATCAAATGAAAGACGTGAATAATATTGTATCTGCTGTTCGTACAGGCATAAAGTTAAGCAATTAACGCATAACTTAACAAGTTATAATAAACAACAGTTAACAAATTATAAACTACAAAAATTAAAAATAGTTTTTTAGTAATTTTTGATAGTATACTAGCGTCCAACATTTGAATGAGACTTTTACCTGGACGAAAAATATATTTTTGAAATTAAATAAGAGCAGATATTATCTTTTTACCTCAAGTCCACACACATCGCACAAAGGTTCACGTAAACTCGCAAACTCGTAACGTTTGCAATAAACCATTTAGTGAGCACACGTTAAGTCTCCCTTACAACCGAACCTAGCTCTGATACCTGCAAGTACCCGCAAGTAAGGCCGCGTGTCGACACGACTAATATGGGCAACAATAAGTAATGTAATAACTTCCTTACGCGCGCTTGTTTGTGTTAAAAATGTCGATATTGCAATCTAAGACGAATACGCATCAAAATCTTCCGTAAATGTATACTGCGGAACATGGACATCCTAATAATCGTTGTTATAAAATATGGTCTTAGAAGAAATTGATATTTCTAATCATCATGATTTTTAAAGGAGTGGCGATCGAAGTTAGTAGTATTTTTTTTTTCTCGAACTATTGTCCCCGCAATAAGAATTATTCCTGTGTATTAGACGGATCCTCTTAGCATGCTGTTTCCCATTCCCCTTGATGTAATTTATCTCTTTCCTTAATTCCTTCCTACTGACCGAGAATATAATTAAAAATCTTTACTCTGAAGTCGGTTTCTGCTAAAACGGCGAATATTAATTGCAGACGAGTCTTAAATACTAATTAAAATAAGTCGGCTAGTGAGTATGCGCCTTAAGAGTAATACTCTGGAGTACAGCATTTAGTTCAGTACAATTGTATGGGATGTTGGAGTTTGCAACTAAATTGTGTGGAATTTTCTGGCTCACAAAGCTGTGCTAAGTTTTAATTAGTAACTTTAAAATTACCTTAAACTCTTCCGCGCGGGTTTTCCATTTAGTAAGCAATTTTCTTGCTTTGCGTCATAGAACATTTTTCATAAAAATAATTTAACAAATGACTTATTTTAGTGTTGAAAAGACGTTTATATGTACTTAAAATCACCAAAAACAATGCGCTGTTACGCCAATTTTTCAGTTGACTGCCGAATTTTTTGACCACAGTTCAACACCCGATTTAAACCATACGAAACACTACAAAAACTGGTATGAATTCCTTATGTTTCCCATATATCGTTCTCACGTTAATCAAATTTATAATTCGCAATACCAAATGTATACAAAATTGTTAAACAAACATGTCGGCGTGACCAATTAACGGTTTTATACAGAAGTTTAACTTTGTGTAACGCACGCATGTCTATGGTCATTATATTATGAGCTTTTATAGACGAGTAATATGTCGGTTACGGCTTCAGTAAGTTACTGAACTTTTGACTACACACAAAACAATAGTATTAGATACTTAAATACTATTGTTTTGTTGTGTGTAATATCTGTCCGCTCGGTTTCCTGCAAATCCATGGAGTGGGAAATCTGTGGGAGTGATTTCGTGAAAACGGACGGAAGTGTATAACAGGAAGCCGGGGAAGCGCGCGCTATTTGATTTGACCAATGAGCGCCCGCGGTGCTAGAGTCGACCTTGACGAGGCCCCGCCCCTTTAATATTGCTTATTTTATTATCTTAATGTTACTTATTACCTAGGTGAGATGTCAGATGTTACACATCATATGCGACTATTGTAAGGCTCGCTCGTTTTTTTTCTGTTTAGGTTTTCAAATTAAACGTTTAGTCGGGTCCGATCGTAGCCGAGAACTACTAGGTACCAACTAAGTGAGGGAATTAGGGCTATTACGAGAGGTGAATCTCGAACTGGGCTGTGATTGCTTGAGTGATATGTATCTTGTGTCAGCCTGGCAAGAATCAGATGATCTAACCTAACCTAACCTAACACTGTACACACACTAAAATCCTTTAGACACATTTCAGAGAACCAGCGGAGTCGGAGTTCTTATTAAAACAACATAGTTACATAACACATTACTGATTATCTCTATTTCAATGACAGTAACAACCTTCATTTCTGTGCTTCCGCTCCACAGTAAACCTTATTTAATCCCTCCACACTTTACAAGATCGTCGTGATCGATGCGCGGACGCAGCCCGACGCGAGACTAAACGGATTTGTACGATTTTTTGCGATCAACCCCGGTGATGTCTACTTATGAAATTGATATGTCATAATCTGCAGCTAGTTATGGTTATTTGTGAAAACGTATTAGGATTTGGTAACCCGATTTTGTTGGGGTTTTGGGCCCTACAGCTTTGGAGTCAAAGGAGCTTTTAGCAATACCAAACGGGTGTAATGAGCTTTGATGAATGATTCGTTTTGCTGACGACTTTAAATTGGTAAACATTTTATTACTTAAGTTTAAACTTCTGAAGTTGATGGAAATTCAAATGTTCAAGCCACTGTAGCCGCAGCTACGTGGGCAAGATCTACACCGACTTCACACTTTAAAATCACGCCTGAACAACAAAAACTATAATGTAATAAAAAAACTATCTAATTTAATATATTTCTTATTTTTTTTTTAATATATTCTTCTTTTTAACAACATATTCTTTATGTAGGATTCAATAGATTTTATTAACGATGCAGCTTTGCAAAAGGTTTTTTTTTCGTTCTTGTTGACGTGAATTACAAATACACATTTACTCGCGCCTCATACCTATTAAAATTAATTCATACTTAAATTCAATTAAAGGTTACGTCAACAAAACGGATCACACATTAAAAACTAATAAAATAAATAAGGTAGGTACCAACAAAGCAGCCTCAGTGATTGATTCAATAAATTTTAATTGATTGATTATAGTTTTGTGTGCGTTCCAATCATTATGTCGTCGCAATATAATGATTGGTAACAAACAATCACAAAAGGAGATTGATCGATAACCGTATTTATTATGAAGTAACGAGCAAACTGAAATTTTACTGACGGTGGAAACATACGGTAACGTGGAGTGTGTGCGGCACAGCTGAACGTTGATGTTTCTTTTTAAGACACTGCGCTTCTTTGGGTTCACCATCTTTGACTTCTTTTTAATAGGGATGATGACTTAAAATATTTTTTTGGTCCATCTTTGAGATTATAAAAAAATATTGGACACGTTTTTTTTTTTTTTTTACGTAACCTAATGATTACGGCGATACATTGAGGTAAAATGTGCCATGACGTCACAAGTATGTAGATTTTATACAAACTAGTGACGTAGCGACCCCCATTCCCCAACTTAAAATGCGTTTTATCTAAGTAATTTTGTATTAATATGATAAAGCAAAAAATACGTGTCTAATATTTTGTTATTATCTGACTGACGGACTAATTAGAATTTCATTTTTTTTACCCAGGCATAATCCCTATTTTAATAAAGTCGCAGGCTTTTTACCTATTAAGCCTTAACTGTGATACCTGCAGACTTGTACCCAAATAATTAAAATCTCTTGGTTAATTAACTCTTGTATTTCCAAACCTTTTTTTTGATTTTGTGGCGCTTTCTCCATTAAATGTTTTCTTGCGATAGTTTTAAATAGAGCATTTCTCCTTAAGTTTAATTAATTCATCAAAAACCTACTTATTCAAAAACCTACCTAGCTAAGTCCCGATGAAGCGAATTTATGAGAAATATACGGCCTGCCATAAAATTGAAAGCGCAAGAAGAGCTTATGTTACTTTCCATTACAAAATCAATCACCCCTAAACGGCATCCCCACAAAACACACCCCATTTTTTCACACATCCCTAGCTCAACGGGAACCCACCGGGCACGCCCATTGTGTCCCATCTATGTTCCAACTAATCGCGTTATGTTTCCATGATCGTCACAAAAAGGTCATCTCACACAAGGTTCGCGCGTAAGCATCACTAATTGGTCCAAATCAAATACGAATTATCTCACTACACATCTTACTAATCACCAACGTAACTTGACTCCTGGGCAACCGAATTTCAAACAATTTCAACGATGGATCAAAAAATCAGAGTGCAAGTTATACTGGTTAAATAGTTCGTTATACAAATTGGATTTTCATTTTTTCATTTAGTGTCTATTGTGTTGTAGCCGAGTTCCGTCAAAATTGAACCGTCATAGAGGAATATTGAGCGGTTTGAATAAACATGCGTTGAATGGCGGTGCGTTGAAAGCTTATAATCTCGTTCGTTATGTTCTGATGCGCGTACGCATGTAGCTCGCTTTGGTTTCATGTTTGATGTGAAAAAAATCCAAATTGACAAAAGATATCCGAGTTAAGCCGAATGGCATCTTGTGTTAGTTTATACAAGCCAAAGTTACATAATTGCCATAACCTTTAAACACATGTCACGGTAGAGGCATCTAGGGTTCCTTAATTTACAGCAGATATGATCAGCACTGCCTATTTCACATCCAGATAAAAAAGAAAATTGTCTTCCTGCGAAACCGATGTTCTGACACAGTAAAACCGTCGCCACCGGTAATGATACAATAACCGAGTTCAATTGTAATACTTGTACCAAAATAATTAAAGTCGAGTTCAAGTCCTCTAAACTTTTTGTGGAGTTGGTATTATATGTAAATACTCACTTATAGGGAAGGGTCTTTTTTCCAAGAGAAAAGATTCGGAACACTTTTTTACATGCACGCGTTTGACTTGACCACCGACTCATCCGATGTTCGGTGATGGAGCTCGTTGTCTAGAAGTAACCTTACTTTAAGTTGATCATTCGTCCATGTGTGTACACGTAGTAAATCAATTCAGTAGCAGAGCGTGGCGTGGCGGCTAATTTGTTAATATACGTAGCGCCGTAATTACTTGTGAGCGATCAGCCCTGAGCCGCCCAGTGCATGTAGTTACATTGTATGGAGGTGATATAGTTAAATATGAGTTCAATGAAACAGCAGAAATGCACATTATACTTGTGTCAATTTTTTTTTATTGTTTTACCAAAACGGGTTATCTCTTGGTCTTCTTGTCATCAGGCCGAAAGTGGAAGCGAGCTTTACCCGGTATCCTCAACGACAGAGAAACTGGTTATCTTACCTCTAACTGCCGAAACACAACACGCGACAGAATTATATAAGATGGTGGTAGCTAGCTAGGCGCACTTAGAACAAGCCTTTCCACCAACAAACTGAGCTGAAAGTAATGCTCCCGCTGGGAATTGAACCCGAATGTGGGTAAAATGGGTTGAGTATAACTAGTTGATACCATTTTCTACGCGAGAATTGGCTAGTAAAAGACAAGCCAGTTAGCTAAGTCGATGACTAAAATATCATAACTCGTAAAAATGTTCTAATGCATTTCTGAAGTCTAACTCGATGATCTAGTAATAGGATTTCTCTTCCTTCATTTCAAGTGTCTGCATCGGTGACTTTTAGGCACTTTTGATTCTAGTCCTTTCCATTATTGTATTTATTTTTGATTACCTTTCTACAAGCATTGGATACACGTCAGCATATTGCTCTTAAAAAAATCGGTATCGATAAAACAAAACATTCAACTGTTTCACCCCCATTTAAACTGTCGTCTTCAGTTTATCTTAAATCACTGTCTGAAATAATAGGAGACCGTTACACTCGTGCCCCGGTGTATAGAACGGAATCGAACCCGCATCCGATCATATCTGTGTTCGTGGTGACGCATAAATATTACACCGAGATATATCACAAAAAGTGTCATGACATGTGTTCTGTAGGATCCTATCTTGGGGTCACGCGAGATGGGATATTTTTCGAATGCTACAAGTTTTGTTTGTCGATTGTTTGGGCGATTTTTTATCAACTTATACGTCATTGACTTCGAATTAACGAATAATTCTAAGAATTACCTGCTTTCCTAATAATTTGATAGTTCGCTGCTAAATATATGTGTTATTAATCAAATCCAATAGTTGTATTGCTTGAATTCTAAGACCTTACAGACTTTTCGAAAACAGACTATTTCTTTATCGCAACCTCTGCTACCATTTCTAATTGCTTCTAATCTAAATTATCACTAATTCGTCACACCCGTAATCCTTTTAGCGACACCAAAACTGAAAATCGCTACAAAAAAACCTAAAAATAATCCTCTAAATAGACCCCTATCAAGGTGCAAAACATCAAAAACAGACAGACAGCTACAGATTATGCGCAACCCTCCTATTATAACCATATTAAGATATTATCACTATACAAAAAATGTCCTTTTCAAACATTTATAATCCTTTGATTCTATACTTTGAGAATTGACACCGTCGTCATGCGAAATACATCACTATTACGACGGAGTAAGAATGTTATATGATCTGAATTGAGATGTTAAAGGGTTGCTTCCTGTATAGAGAAAATCAAAGCCTATTCTAAAAAGCCTAAGGTAGACTTTCCTTTGACGTGTTCAAAGGGATTTATAAGTCAAAATCGCCTATTTAAGAAATAAAAAAACTTGTTTATTCGCGCTAAGAACAATGGCGGTTAGTGAAGGGAAGTGACTTGTAAAGGAATATGTGCGTAGACGCACTGAGAACACTGCGGACCTCTCTATTGTGAACCTTTAACGGAAATTAATCACCACATGCTTAAACAAAGTTTTTGAATGACTTTGTCTTTAACAGGAGTAGCATTCTTGTCTGTGATTATTTAGATTTTCTACGGAATGGATGATTTACGTTTTATAGAAAGTAAAGAACATATTTGGTTATATATAATTTAACAGATATAACTTTTTGTACAGCCCTTTCAAACTTATCCGATTTTGATTATTTTATCATCGTGGAACCAAATTATTGCTTCAACATAATTCAATCTACCCTTCAATGAATTGTTAGAAAAAGATAATAATAGTGCTGTATTTTTTTGGGAAATATTGAACTGATCCTCTAAAAAACGTATTGTGCTTCTAATGAAGAACACTTTTTTAAATAATTGAGCCTCTTTTTAAGTTTCTCGTCTTTTCCGATAGTTGGTCGCAGTAACTAAGCTATGGCACACCGACCAAATGGATTAAGGAAGGTTAGAACTGTGTCCAACCGCGCTACATTCAAATTTTAGCTGTTAATTGTCTATTTCGTATCTTTAGATCCAAATAGGCATTTGAGGTTCACAAAAAGAGTCGCAATCGTTATATTATTAGAGTGTTCAATAATATGTTTAGAAGCGCAAATTGTAATTATTTGTGGTTTGATCAAATAAATGCCTTTACTTTTGTTGCTGACTGTACCTATTTTTAACACGTGGAAATTAAAAAAACGTCAGTTTAATAAGGCATAATTATATAGTATAACTAATTTAGTCTGACATTATATTTTAAATAGTAACATTTGCATATTAATTTCATTGAAAATCTAAACGTTTTTTTTTTTCATGTACAAAAAATATAATACACGCATTGTATTTTATTTGAAAATTACCACGTGTAAACTACAACGTCGTTATAATGTTTTAATAGAACTCAAATATTTGGAGTTTTAAGGTCATGACGTGTCAATGTAAACATTATGAAAAGAAAATGAGAGAGAAAAGAGACCGCCCGGGGCGGCTTGGTGGAGCAAAGTGGAATGATTCAGAAAAGACGATATAGGAAAAAAAATAAGATATTTCTCTCACCAGTTCGTTTCATGATTAAATCGTGATATAACCCCCTATAACATTTGTCTTAAGGTATGATTAATGAGAGCCATTAAGAATAAAAAATCGGATAAAATAGACAAGTGGACAAGATAAAGCAGGAAGGCGGACAGTGTCAAATGCATGGATAAAATAACACCAAGTAACTAAAAAATAGATTTTTCCTAGAATATACTCTGCTCATTAACTTGGGAGTTACTTAATTGTCTAATTCCCGTTTTCACCGACATTCCCTAAGTTTAGGGATCCCTAAGCATGGTTAGGGGGCTGGAAGATGGTTTCAATTTCACCAACAGTAGGAAGTCAGTTAAACATTAACGTTTAACTGACCCCTTACTGTTTGTTAGCAACCTGCCACCTTCTAACAGCCCTCTAACCATACTTAGGGTATCCGGATGACGGTGGAAACGGGACTACCTCACGTTTTAGGGTTCTGGTTCTGGTTTCTACCCTTTTTTTTGCCGTCACTCCTGAATACAAGATCATCATAATAATCCCAGCCTTCGTGCCATTCTTCCCTGGTCTGTGCGACTCTCATCCAGGTCTTTCCCGCGATCTTCTGTAGGTCTTCCACCCACCTGGCTGTTCGTCTGTCTTCGCTCCTTTAACCTTTTTCAGCAACCAAATATAAGTTATATTATGCCCAATACACCCGGTCATGACTGACAGACTGACAGATGTGCCGGGCATAGTTAGCATTAGTGACTATAACGGCCAAAAGGTTCAAATTCCCATTCTACAAAAAAAGCCTTCATGTACCCAATCATTCAGTCATCAATAGTACCCAAGTCCAAAGTATAAGTATACACAAGATCGTTATAGATAATTATTAATCCAACGCGATAATTGTTGCCATAATAATAATTATTAATTGCAACGAAACAAAGGGTCTTTAGGCAAGTCAGATGTTATCTTGGAAGCAACAAACGAACTGAAACATAGTCGGCAAAAGTGCAATGAAATATGTATAATACAATGATATCCTTACATTAAGTATACTAGTGTGGTTATAAAGCTTGAAAAATTTAGTGCAAAGCAAATTGACTAGCGACTTAATCTGCGTTCGCAATTCATTTGCCAAACATGTAAACAAACACGAGTTCTAGGAAAAGCAACTGTAATGCCTACACATAACAGGTTCAGTTTGCGCTACAACTTCATATTTTTTATGACTTTTTCAACAGTACTAGTCGGTCTAAAATGAACTTTATTTACACTTGCATAAAGTTGATGTTTATCTAAGTGGAAAACTCGTGTTTGTTTACACGTTTGGAAAATAAATTAAGAATGTAGATTAGGTAAACTGTACGTATTTTCAAAACACAACTGTGATTCTTTGACAACTGCGTTCTGCATACAACTGTCAAAGAATGAGTTGCCGTGATTTAGCTATTGCACAATTGCCACCCACGGCAAATTGACGTAGGATGTCAATTTAATTCACAATAAATTTTCCTGACTGTATATTTCAAAGTAATTGCAGAAAATCGTAAGTAACTTCGAAAGATAAGAAAGGTCGATGATGGCAGTGCAGGAAAATTCGTTTGGAGTTAGTAAAGAGACGATGTAACAATTTGCTATTGATTGAAAGAAGAGAGCGAAAAAGAGAAAGTGAGGTGGTGAAAATCAGATCTCGGAAACCGGTTCATTTTTCAAACCGGTTTTGGTGATTGACCTCGAGCCAGAAACGATTGCAGTTTATGTTTCGGTTACCGGTATTTTAACCGATTATTGGGAGAAACCGTTTTCCAAATTTCGATTCTGTTTATTTCAGTTCCGAATTTTAATTAACCGGTTAATTTGAGTTTGGATGGTATTCTCGAGTTCTACCTACTACGCCATCTCTCTTACACCTACAATAACAAAGCTCTCGCTCTAAGACAACAAATAGGCAAATTAACGAGAAAAAAGTCGGAGGCGGGCGTGCGTCTGAGTAAAATCGGTTTATTCAGGTTAGCGCGAGTTTTAAAATTCTCTTCTCTGTAATAACTGGCGACCAAAATCATTTAGGTTAAGTCGAAACCGTTTCTGTAATTAACCGGTAAATCGATGAATGGTATTATAGCGGTTTTATGAACAATATTTACCGGTATTTAAAAACCGATTCCAAACCTTGGGAAAATAGACGAGTACCATATTCTACTACTTACTACGATTAATAGGTAGTAGATGGTCTTGGTCTATTTTAAAAACACCTACCTACGACACCAAGTTCACGTAGATACTCACTAAAACAATAAGCATGAAGATGGTAATAAATTACTATCGATAGAAAAATAAACAATAAGACAGTAAAGATATTCTCGGGTCATCACGAGCAAAGAAGTAGGTGATTTATTTATTTTTAATGGAATCAAGAATAAATACCTACAAGACAAACATAATAAAACGAAATAAGTAGAAGGTCAAATGAAAATGGAAGATTCAAATAATTTTCCTCTTGAGCCAAATTCAACAATTAGAATTAATTAAGTAAATCTTGAGCAAAACAATTTACAAAGAACATCCATGTCAGAAATGACGAATTAAAACCGATCAAATTAGACACAGATACAAAAGGATTCAACTGAATTGCAGCTTTATTCATTAACTTGCATATTGAAGGAACTAAGGCTGCGGTTAAATATTATGACTGAAAGTGAATACGTGGTTAACTGTTAATGCTCGGTAGTTATTTCAACAATGGGGTATGTAGAATTATCAAGGTTTGTACAAAATGGCAACTAAAGGAGAGTTATAGTTATAATATAATTTATAGAAAAAGTACCTGTTAAGAATCCAAATTACTATTATGATATAGGTCACCCTTCTTTATTCCCTTTTTCCTTTTTCAAATGTGAGATAAATAAATTACTGTAGTAAGAACTGGTCAAACTAAAGTAACCCATACAATTAAATAGAGAGCATGAAAAAGCCCAATAGGAGGACAACATACCTAATAAAATAAGAACAAAGTAACGTCTCTCTAACGAGATCTATATATTTTAATACCAAATTTGAGATTAATCTAAGAATGCATTATGAACTACATATTTGGAAAACAGCGACACAAAGAGAACATTGTTATTTGGAATCAGCGGTCTTGGAGAGCAGTGGTGCCGTGGCTCGGTGTTAACGGCCTCAAATTACGAGCTGTAGGTCGTGTGGGTTCGAACCCAGGCGGCGCTTTACTTTGAGTAAATAATTTCATCCCCACTGAATGAACTGATAGAACCGAAAATTCGAAGACATGTGACATCCTACCAACCCGCACTGGGTCCGCGTGGTAGATTACAGCCCACTTCCTCTCGAAGAGAGGAGGCCTGAGCTCCAGTAGTGGGAACATTATAGGCTGATTGTTATACCTACTTGGAATTCGTTGTGTTTGTCTCAGTCGGAGGAACAGAAAAAAAATACAATTATGACGTGGAAATATTAATTGATGCAAATGTTTCGAGCTTGCGAGTTGATGAATTCTATGAAGCTAAACGGCGCATGAACAAAACAAGTTTTTTAGAGTACCTACTGCCTTATGAAAATACGGTAATGCTGATTTGCTTATAGATATAGCAAATCTATTGTTATATATAGTTAGGTATAGGGAATACGTATACCTTACGTGGATCATTTATTTTTTTAAGAAAATTACTGGTTGAAGAATTCATAGTCTGAAAATATATTAAAGCTGTTAATAGTTAAGTTAATTTTGGAAAATAAAAAAGCTTACTAGCATACAATAATGAAAAGCTGTAAAATTGAAAGAAAAGAGAATCAGGTCGTCAAGTTGCTCTCGAATAATAAGCGTACCTAATTATAGAAACCGTTTATATTATTATCGTTCACTTCCTACGAAAAAGGACGTGACGATACATTAATGAATTAAACTAAGGCTAAAACGATGCTGTGCTAGTTAAAATAGCTTTAGACCACCGCGAAAATAGTACCATAGTTTCTGATTGGACAGAATGTAACAGAATTATTCGAAGATTAACAGATGATTCCGCCCTGGAGTGTAAATATAGCTCTGTCCCACAAACAATGGGGCACTTGATATCGGGTCCAGCGTGGCCTGCTATCTGCACGCTACTGGAGCTGATGGACGCTACTGAAGGTGCCAAACTCGTAGCTAAATTCTGTGCTGACTCTATTTGAATTGCGATTGTATCTAAGAAAAGATTGGATTAAAAAAAAAAAATTGAGTCTTCAAATTAACTCTTGCATAAAACGTTGGGATCTCACGAAAACAAAAGATGCTAAATTGTATGGGAAATACTTATTCTGATGTAAATCCTAGTTTTCCAATTAGATGATTTTTACTACTTGAAAATCGAACCAAGGCCCTTGAGTATACTTAACTGTACACTTAGTACTAGATCAATCTCTACAATTCATTGTTTAAGATGGGAACCGTTTACATTCGCATACAGTTCACACTTGTCTTATTTCCTTTGACTGCACGATTTATTTAAAAGGTCACACACTTTTTTTGCTTCGTCCAGAATTTAATTGAAAGACCTCATGTTGTGTTCTTTAACAATTCTGTGACTGTTTTGCCCTTGGAGTGGGATCGCAACGTGATGCAAAAACCAAGTCAAATGTAAAATGGGTTGAAGGATTTACCTAAAATGATTTATCATTTTGCCGAACAAAAAATCTAAAGGACTTCTTATTTTGCAAGGTTCAAGAAGGTTTAGTCAAAATCTAGATTTCATTTAAAGAATGAAAGCAAATTCTGTTAATCGGCATCATCTTAGAGAGCAGCGGTGGCTCAGTAGTAATGGCCTCGACTTACGAGTTGTAGTCGTAAAAGCTTTGATTTCAAAAGAAAGTCTGGCCTTTCGTTTTGGTAAGACAAGCCTTTAATAACAACAAGAACAGTACGACGGACAAATACAGATGATAATAACATTATCACGGAAATGAATGAATTTTGGTCATAAATATAGTCATAATAGAATGGCCATATCGGACGACCATCTTTTATTATAACCATAATTAACCTAGGGGTTGGTTGTTTTGATATTCAACCAAACTTCATCTACATCCATATCGTGTCTACTTAGGTCAGGATTACGTATTCATTTGCAGATATTAATTGATGGTCTGTACAACATTATGCATTGACTCATACACCATAACATACATGTATCTACTTTAATAATAGTAGCTCATAACTATTACTTAGCAAATCGTCTTGTTATCATCGCACGCAAATCACAACATCGAGGAATAATTGTTTATTGAAGAGTTCGTGGGGAGGTCATCAACCTGCCAGCGTAGCGAGTGTCAATAGGCATTAGCCATCTTATTATTCTACTTGGAGCAAAGTTATGCCTTAGATTAAACGTCCAAAAAATTATACTCAAATCAAAGTGAATACGTACTGGTGTAGCTTTACTCCGGGCTAATTAATGTTGAAGTAGCCATCCAGCCGATTTCAGCCACTGCGACAGTATTCTTTAACTTTCCATGGTGCTTGAGACCTGAGATGTGCTGCCGAGTGTGAAGAGTCTAACTGTAGACCAGTCTTAGTAAGGTTACAGGTGATTAGGTTGATCTGATCGCTAGTGTAAGTATCTAATAGTTCCATGATTAATCTACCATAGTCATACTCTTCATTCACACAACCGCACAGTAAGTGTGCTGGCCTGCGCTTAAACTTGCTATACGTTTGCATCATTATATTTCTGCAGTGCGTTGCTGAAATGATGAAACTATGCAGCATTAGAGAGTTATGCTAAGTATAGTTAACTAGTAGGCATATCTAAAATAATCTAATAAAGAGAAAAGATTTGATTTTTTGTATGTTTGTTGTTTGTTTGTAATGGATAGATTCAATTCAATTCCTAACCTATTTAAAAAATTCTTAAAGGTACACTATCAGCATGCAACATGGGCTGTATTATATCGACTTAGTAAACAAAGCTAATATTAAATAATGTTTTCTGCCGAATAATGAAGTTAATCTTGTAGCTAAAGATAAAAGGAATAACATAATTGGTAGTTTGACTCTAAATATGCTTATTTTTTTGCGCTGTCCACCACACATGAAAAAAAACTGTCTTAAAGCCAGTGTACAAAGTAAAACAATCGCACATACAGACAGACAATCTAAACACTCACACGTCAACGCGCAGCCTTGTGCTCCTTAGCCGAACAATGCGCAGATAAGGCGCAATTACGCTGCGCCCGGGCAACGGCGATTTGGCGTTAAATTCCTTGCGCACGCGCCGCTGATTGACGAATTCTGGACGTGGCAATTTTGGGTAATATACTGAGTATGTCTGTCACCAGTCTATCTTGTACGTTTTAGTAATATTTCTAATATTGAAATCCAGTATAACAATTTAATTAAACGAAAAAAATATTATAATCAATCGTTCATTCAAAGACGTTAGGTTTATCAGTTAAGTATAGGCTTTACTCGATTGTAAGTAGCTAGCAAAGCTAATATTTGTAGTAATAAATTAAAAGCAAAAAAATCATATTTTATTAAAACTTTTATTTAAATTCCGCCATCTTGGATGTTCCGCCATATTGGATTTATAATGACGTCACATTATTTTACGAGTTACTCTCAACAAGCCCTTTCATTTGATACCCATATTGTAGAAATGCATTAAAAATAACTATTCCGCCATCTTAAATGGTCCGCCATATTGGATTTAGAATGACGTCAGACAGCTTATCGTACATTGTCATCCAAACTAAACGTGTATACAAAATTTCATCTCAATCGGTTAAAGATATCTGCTTCAAAATTGAGTAGCAAGATTCCACGCGAACAAACATACATACATACATTGCAAGTTAAATAAAAGCTTTTAGTAAAAAATTGAATATGAAATAAACCATTAACATTTTAAGTAACTATTGAAATTAATTGAGAATTGATCCATCAAAAAAGAATATAATAGAAAATAATCGATGTGAATAAATACTATTTCATTCTAATGAAGTATTATAATTACTGTTCTAACATTATTTTAACGAACTCCCGGCAATAATATATTTTTCTAAAAATAATTTGCCACCTCAACGATTCATCCCTCCATGGTGGACAAGGGCTAGGTGCTCAGCGATAGCATCGCCGGCGGAACCCGCGGTCATCTCTGATCCGCAGATTCCATTCACGCAGAATTTTAGCCCATGTTTGATTTAACACCAATTATGGACTTCCTTGTTCTAAGTTTTTGGTTCTTTTGTCTTAGAAAGTCTTTCGCTTTTGAACTATCTTTTATGGTGTTAGTTTTATGTGAGATAATAAAATGGAAGTGTTTGTCGTTTCTCTTCTATATGGGCACTGAGTTTCAGAAAGCGAATGCCTAGAAATAGATATATTTTGTTTTTACTTGAGCTTTTAACTGTTGACCGCACAATGTCACAACTGTATGCATGGTCTTATATAGGATGACCAGATACTTTTTGTTGCAAAATTCTTAGGATACGAAAAAACATGAGCGAAAACGTAAACTGAACATTCGTGAACATCAATTGAACAATGAACGACAAAAACAGCAGTGGTCCTAACATGCAACCTTGAAGCACGCCCGTTTCCCAATTCAATATTATAGCCAACAATAATCAATAAAGTTCATACGAACGTATGTAATCGATTGTCTTGTCCTGAGCCATGCGTGGCCGTGCTATTGTCGTGTTTTTTCCACATTTCCAACAGTGAAGGGACGGTGTGAACTATGGCACTGCAAGGTCGACGCTGTCAAAGGCTTTTGATAAATCTTGAACAACATCATTTTACTACTTAAGCAAATGAATGAAGCCCTATGTCAAGGATTTAAGGTTTATATTGCAATGAAAAGGGTTTGCTAAGTTGATAAAGAAGTTGGCTGATTCTTTGTCAACTAAGTTCATTGTTTTGTGAAGTCTTTTGTGCGTCTATGTAAATTCAATTTTCCTTTTAGTATTTGATGATCTTTTATTTTAAAGTTTTCCTTAAAATAACTTTTACATTACTCATGCAGGATATTTAAAAAAATTGTTCGCACATAAGCTGAATATCATTGAAACAGTGTGGAGCACTTTATTTTCTTTCTTAACTATGCCACTTAAAATATATTCATATTCAAACCTTGAGGATACGATCCTACGAACAGCAATAACTTCTTTAAGGATCACAATTTTGCATAATTAGTTTCAGGTTATTAAGCTCATTGCCTGCTAGTACCAACGCATCGTAATTAATACCTGTAAATTGACTCTTACGACCCTACGTGGGAGGATAAGCTACTTACTTTAACATATTTTATCATTTATTCTCAGATCACCTTTGAATTAATAGAAGCATATTTAATAGACTTTCCAAAACTATCAAATTCTACGGTAACTCGTTTCACGTAATAGATATGAAATATATCCGATGCATTATAACCGTTAATTAATCATTCGATTATTGAATCGACTAGAACTCGATAAAATTCGAAATATAAATAGAATTGAGAATGTAGAAATCACAGAGGGATGTGATGCGATCGTCGGAGATGGAGTGGGCGTAATGTGGTTACCGGCATCGATTGCAGTCTATTCCGTATAAATAATCGATTTAAAAGTCATCATGTAGGCATCGTTGTAACCCGACACGGGGTTAGAATGTTGACTGAACTTGTTGGCATTATGAGCACACGCGAAAATGATAGGCAGGTACTGTCGATGACAAATTTAAAATTAAAGTTACTTTTATGAAGTTGAAATGTAACTTTGCCTTTATTTGGCTTCAAAGTTTTAAATTATTTATTACATCCAACAATTGATTACTAATTATTCGTGTAATTACAAGGGCAAGACATGACCCTTTAACCTTAGAATTAACTAAACTAACGAACACTATGATGATACATGATCATATTTAAAGGCCAACCTTGATTTTTTGTGTTTTTTTTTCGTAAAGTTTTGACCGGGAGCATTATGCAATGACGTTGAAAACTAACACGCGATTTACGGAAACCAGCTATCATCAACTTAAGTTTGTTGAAGTAAGTAATGTGTGAATTACAAAAAAGTGTATATTTTTATTAAATACGAATTCAGAGTTTGTCTTACTTGATTTCCTTTGTGAGGTTAATAACCATGGTAATTTTAGTTTTAGTAAAGTTTGCTGAATAAATGTATAAGGATATCATCTAGTGATATATTTATATTACCTTTTTTTTGCGAGCTTACATGTTTTAAGACCATTTTCATAAATGTTATAAAAACGGTAACATAAACATCAGACTATGTTCTAGAAGGACTTTGATTATTTTTTAATAGAACTGTTGTTGTCGCCTGTACATCCTAGACCTTTATTGCAAAGTACATTCGAGGAAACGAGTGCGAGACTGGTGATAATTATCAGATGTGGACAGTCGCGACGTCGAGTGTCATCGCGATGCGTCGGCGCATCATTGCGGATCGCGGGCTAATTATACTAGGGACGGGAAAACTGTGCTGTGATTTTTGATGCTGGTGGATGCATGATTTTATTCAGAAATTAATAGATTAAGTAAACACATAGCTTTTTATGTGTTTTAGCTCGCAATACTAATTACCTAATTAATATTGAAGTCTTGTGTCGCATTGCCAAATCTTTTTACTGTTCAGTTTTTCTAAGCCCTAGCGCGCACTGCGGTGCGGTGACTTGCGATGCGTTTTTTCCGCCGCAACGAATAAAATCCTGCTTTATTACTGCACAGTTCCCATAAACGCAGTACATTACTGTGTCCATCACGTATAAATAAACAAACGAATTGGTTTGTTTGTCCGATCATGGATAACGCAACAGCTAAATATAACCAGGCTAGCATCCTCACGACTAGTTGCATCAGATTAGGAATCATTCTGTGAGATTTCTTTCGAACCTAGTAGGAAAGAGTCCTAGATACTGCTAGGTCCAGTATACACTGACGCCTCAATTTCAGTAGATAGCCATCTAGGACCAGTGGCTGGTTGATAGCAATAGTCTAGCACTTTATTACATGGCGAAATGTGAGTGTACTATGTAGGTTCACATCTGCCTAAACCTTCAAAATTCAAAAAAAAACAAATATTTTATTTCACATAAACCTACATGGGCACTTATGAAACGTCAGAAACTAGGTGCACGGTTCCAATTGCTTGTTTCCTATGGCGAAGAGCCAGCAAGAAACTCCACGGTTCGGTACTCTTTAAAAAATAATTGGCCTTTACAATATTTTCAAATAACAGTATTAATAGGTATGGGAGGACAGTGTAGGTCTTTCAACAAGTACCAGGTACTTCAAAATAGAAGATGGTCAATAAATCTACAGTCCAACCTTCGGGAAAAACAGCCGTGGTTTTATGTTATTTATAAAAAATCTCGGTGCATAATACGACCCTACTGGACTCAGAGCAAACCGCAACAATCTTGAGTTCGTCTAGAAAATAAATAAAATAACAGAACAAGCGGGTTAGATGCCTATCTTCTGAACTTGAAGTCCTTGAAATTAAGACAGCCATATTAGGGATGACTAGAAATAAAATAGACCATAACATCTGCACAGGCATACCTATAGTTCACTCGCATTTCACCAGTAATATTTAAGGCCCAGGTAATAGGAGGCGAACCTATTGCCATCAACTAAGCACAAATTCAGACTCAGAGCTGCTATTGAAAAATTCGAAATAGAACACTTTGCTCGACCCGGGAATCGAATTCAAGACCTCATGCTCAGCAGTAGCGCTTGTGCCCACAAGAGCAACGACGTAGTTAAATAATATTGACAGCTATTTGTAATGCCAATAAATGCATAGATACTTAAAATCAGGCTTTCATCTACTGTTTCAAATTAACTGGCAATTAGCTTTCTCCTTAAAAATACGGTCGACGTAACATTAGGCCCATTTCGGTACAAAATTAGGCACCAAGTAATAAGATTAAATCTTTTTTATACTTCTTTATTTTCGATATTTTACAACATTAGTAACCTCTACTAGACCCTACATTACACAAACCTACGTTCCTGGTTGTCTGATTCAGTGGACTATTGTTTCTTTATCCAAATTTCTCGCATTACAAAATATGGCGTAGGTAACACAATCCTGACAATCTTTCATGTAAGTTTTAACTCTATCCTAGATCTTTAAGCCTAAGATCTTCGTGTCACACAATAGACAAATGAGCCAGTAAAAAGTCTGTATTATGTTAGCATTTTGCTTACTACAATAACTGAACAAAAACGCACTAAACACCAAACCGTCGCCTGCGCACGGCGATTGTTGGCCCATGTGAACGGGGGCGCACCTTGACCATCTACACAATGGGCCAGCCTTGAGACTGCACTAGGATATCCGTATGATGGCCGAAGTTTCTGTGACAGTTTGTAGAGTAAAATTGACATTTCAGGGTTTTTAGTCCTTTTTGCCCTTTGCTCTTTACCGCCTATTATGTTTAAAAAGACTTATATTTGTTTGTTTTTTTACCCTAAAATAATAAGTGACTGAATTTTATAGCTATTAATATCACTTCTACATAATTACAGTAGGTGCTCGGTAATCCGGCGCTCACTAATCCGACACGTCCAATAGTCTCTAACTTAGCTCTCCTACCAAAGATATCCATCTCCTACTCTGTAATCAGGTTCAGGTTTATTACAAAAGTGCAGGATTACAAAGCGCGCGCATTGATTATTGTCGTTCTGGAGTCCGGTCCGATGCTACGAGTAGGTATAATTACGTAAACTAATAAAGATTTTTCACTTTACAAATTTGTGTTAAAATTATTTCTTACTAGCTAGCTGACACTTCCTATAGAACGCCAATAATCTAGCATTTCCGATGATTAGCGAACAAAAATGGGTGCCGGATTACCGAGCGCCTACTGTATTTATTTTTCCGAAACGTCAAGTCCGTAATAGTCGTAGTAATATGGACGTAAAAGAAGCAAAAGAAGTATGTCGAGCTCGTAGCAGATGGCGTTCTGCCTACCACCACCATGGGAAGCAGGCATGAATTTATGAAAGAAAGAAAGAAAGTAAAAGTATTTATTGTGACTCGCACAGGAAATCACACAATAAACTAAAAACACATTAAACATAAATAAAAAAAAGTTCTGTGGGAGGCCAAAAGGCTCCTTCCTAACCTTCCTTCCTTTTTTTTCCTTATGTTATGTTATATGTTATTTAAAAGTACTTACCTTTCCATTGTGGCCTTAAAATTTACTTCAATCACGTCACAGCATAAAAACTCCCAGTTAGAAAATGCGATTGAAAATCTCCTTATTAGACTGTAGAAACTAGTTAGTCTGTAGTACAATTCATGTTCACATACACTTAACAAATAACATAAAACATACTCTATTAAAACGTTATACATTACATTAGATTTCATTCAAAGTAATATAACAAAATTATACGCATAAATGCAGTCGTCTATCAGCTTCATAAATTATCTGCAATTAAAACTGTAACACTAATAGAATCCGAACCTTAATTATACATAATAAAATTAAACTAAAACCCATAAAATAACATTCAACCATCTTCAATAATCGATACGAGATATTATTAATTATTAATTCAATTATTAAAATAGTAATTAGCGGCGATATCAAAGATGTAATAAAAGAAATAGTTGTTATTATCAAGATGGTAAACTAGACCATACTTAATTGGTACATGACTCCATGTGAACACTTCAAATAGAAATGACAGGTAAAACCAATGAAAAAATAGATTGACTTGCGTCCGAGGAAAAGGGCGTATGTGCGTTTTTTTGACAAAAACAACTGCGAGCTTTAGGAAGTTTAAAAAAATCTTTTACATCCTAACTTGTAATTTTAAACGAGTTATGGCCTATTTAGATTAGCATTTTATTTTTAATTTTTTGCGGACGATATAAATAAGGCCTCTTAAGCAATAAAAAGTTAAAAGTAGGAAAAATTATTGAACAAGACATGTAAGAATATTAAAATAGCATACTTATAATATAGTAAATTAAAACACTGGACATTTATTATTTTAAAATTTTTTTATTATTCATTTCGTTACAATAAACACGGCAAGAATTTGTGATAAAGTCATTTTCATAATATTAACAGCTTTGTAAGCAAATATTAATGAAGACCACATAATACATAGATTAAAGCAAATAATTATGTAAATCCGACAATAAGTAGAAATACAGAAGCAAAAATGTGTTGTAATAATGTTGGAAAACTAAAAAAAACATACAGTCAGCGCCTCTTTATACAAGGTCAGATTACGTTAGCTAGCAAAACTCCGCAGACGTCGATATCTAAACATGATAAAACGAAAACAAAATAAATTTAATGAGTTTTTTTTTATTTTTGGTCATCAACAAAAAAAATCAAAAATGGTTTTTTTTACATTATTTTTTACTACAATTTAGAAAAAAAAAAATGTAAAAAAAAAACATCCTTTTTGTATAAGCTTCACGGACGTGATGGGTATCGAATAGATATCTAAATGCGATGAAACAAAAAAAAACTGTTTTACTCAACTCATAATTCAAGTAACAACACCACGACTAGTATTAGAACAAAAAAAAAACACAATTTTTTTGACTAGCTTCTGCCCGCGTCTAAAAAAATATTGGTATAGATTTGTCGTGTTCTAAATACCCAACAAATCTGCAGAGTTTCGCTAGCTAATTTGACATTGACCGACCTCTAGGGTTTTATGTTACAATTAAGTTAATTTTAGGTGTTATGTTTGTTCTTCTATTGGGAATATTTTTTGTACTTAACTATCGCATTAGGGCAACCTGTAAAGATAGATTTAAAGGTTACATAAATAAATAACACAATAGCTGACACAAAAGAAAATCCTAATAAATAAACAACTTGACGTGGAACTCGTAATTCGTCCAATAGAAAGGGTGTTAGACTGATTAATGGGCTCGTACCTATTGGCAGTCACTCACTGCATAACTTGAGCACTCTTTGGCACAGACATGGTTTAGAGAAAACTGGACCCATGTTGTCCATACAAGAAGAGTATTGATCCAACTTTGTTTATTGAACTATGTATTTTATATTCTGTCTTAGTGCCTACAAGTGGAACCAAACTGGAACTGTACAGATTTGCCAGGAAATTGTGAGGTTCACATGACAAAAAAAACATCCTATTGGCGCCAATCGTGGTGACTCCACTAACAGAGTCATTAAAAAATGTCATTCGCTTATACGATTGGTGGAAACAACTAAACCTCCCGCATATTTGTCTACTTAATACCTCTCAGTACTGAGCTACGACTTCCTATAACCATTCATTTTTTGTCACAAATTCCTCTAAACCAAATTGCCTTATTAAACTCAAGTTTACCACGCTAAACTGGATCTTATCTCTCAATCGTTCAATTAAATATTGATATCGTAATTCATTAAGAAAATATTTTTTCAATTACCCACATATGTTATGATTCAAACGCTATCTCGTGGTACAATCACGTTGAAAACCGTTTCATAAAGGATGTGAGAACAGCGCATAGTACCGAATATCAATCGGAACCGGTTGTATGAAGATTCTATCGTGTAGTCACTGATTAATTGCAACACATTAGAATCAGACGAATTAAATAGCTAAAAAATATATCGAAATAAAGACGTCGTGATAATCTCAAGATAAAGTAGCGTACGGGAATTATCAGAGCGATCGGAGGGCATCGCATTGAAGCGGACGATTGATAAATTGACAACATTTATCTGTGCGCGATTGTATCAAAATATTTTAGACGATCTTAGGGATAAGTGTCAGAGTGTAATGGAGGATTAGATCGGGCGCTTTGAGGGAAATAACGCGCTTTTGCAGCTTTATTGTGACTATTCTAATAGGTTTAAAAAGGTGAATGAATTTAAAGATGACTTTATGAGAAGTAGAAGAATGAAAAGAGGACTGAGACATATTACGATGATATCATCAGATTGGTGAAAACTTGACTGTATGAGAGCAGTGACAGTACATTGACAATATCCTTAAATATAATCAACTCCATTTGCATTCATTTGAGTATACGTATACCTAATTGTACCAGATAACACGATACCATAAAAAAATATCATGGAAAATTATCTTTGAGTTAGAAATGTTACAACGATAAATGCATAAGCTGATGTTAAATTAAGCTTATTAATATGAAAAAGTCATAAAACATTTAATTACATTTTAATCGCTGTTAGAATTAAAACGATGTTGAATTAAGTCATTAAACCAATTCCATTAAAAGTAATATTGATAAACATACCTAAACAGAATAATAAAATTGTAAAACATATGCAGCTATCGAATAACCATTCGGTTTTTGGCTAGGCACCTAGAAATAAAGACCTAAAGTACCTATCCGAAAAAAAAAAATACTAAGCTTACCTACCTATTCGACCCAAATATAGGGGACGGCTAATAATTTTTCACGATTAAGATATCGGTCCCATTGAGAAAGTTGCTCATTTAAATAACTAAATGATTTATTAGCATAAAACATGATATACAATCTTGTTAAAATATAATTATAATGGTACAAACATGTTTAGCTAAGATAAAACTTAGCATGTAACATTTTCGGGTATTTGAAAATGGTACATCAACATTTTTTATCCATAAATTCTGAGAAATCTGATTCTGATTTAGTTTGATGGTCTATACTGTGCACCCCCTTAAATATAACCACACCTTTCTGATACATGCTGTATTTGAATATTAAAAATATTAAGTACTTTTTGATATTAAGAAGTAGCTACGTGTATGGACTACACAAATAAATCTCGATTAAGTAAATAAAGAAGAGACTTATGAGTTGTGGACTGTGGGCGATGAATATGGGCATACTAATGATGAAGTGTAACAAAATTATAATGTATTAGATCATGCCCATAACTCACAAAGTGTTAATGAGTTTTGATTTGTAGATCCATAGTTTATCGATAGAGTTAAAAGGACATATAGAGGGAAAAACAATATCTGAGAATATATCGCTTATCTATGAGATATTTGCACCTATTTCAAAAAGGGATGATGCCTGGGTAAAAAAAATCAAATTATAATTAGTCCGTCAGTCAGATAATAAAAAAATATTAGACACGTATTTTTTGCTGTACCATATTAATAAAAAATTACGTAGATAAAACGGATTTCAAGTTGGGGAGTGGGGGTCGATACGTCACTAGTACGTATAAAATCTACATACTCGTGACGTCATGGCACATTTTGCCTCAATGTATCGCCGTAATCTTTAGATTACATAAAAAAGAAAAAATACGTGTCCAATATTTTTTTATAATCTCAAAGACGGACAAAAAAAATTTTTAGTCATCATCCCTATTGCGACGAAGTAAAATAAACAACGGTTCAAAAAACTGAATCCACTCTAAGCCCACACTACACTACAGACCACATAAACCGACCAGTCCATGGGAATTCAATAAAACTAACTGTACCCATTATCAAAATGAATAATTTAGCCTCGCAGAAGATTTGCGCGCTTACTCATAACCCAGCTATAAGTCCGTGGATATAAGTAGTCGTGTGTTACCCCAGGTCACAGGTTCAAGTGCCGATAAAGCGTAGATTCCGTTAAATAAGGAAATTTGTTGTAGTAATAGTAAATTTCGCGTCAGTGCTATCGTGGGCCTTAATGTTGAAATATATGTGTTATGTATTGGCGAGGATGGAACCGCTGAGTGAATCGAGATTGCGTGTGGAATTGGAATTGACAATGTTGTTAGAGGTATGTGTTGGGAATGGTATGGAAATATTTCAATGGTTGAGCTAGAATCCTTGCTTATGGATGAAGCATACAAAATCACACTTGAAAACAATAGAAGAACATTTAATTAAAGCAGCCTATCACAATCTACTGTATAAACGCCTAAGCTAAATCTCTGAACGATAATAATTTCTTAAGAACAGATCATGAACTCTGCAATTTTCTAATAACTGATTCTATTCTAATTCTATTTAAAATCTTACATATTAAACAATTTCCAGAAGATAAATACTAAAAACGCAGGAGGAGTTACTGCAGATTAATTTTTACAATCACGTTAATCTCCACCGTCAACCCTAATGTGAGTCGGTAGTTATCCTAACAGTATTTAGATATCATCATTAGCAGAATCGGAAACCTTAAATAAAGACAATTTAAATCCTCATCTAAATGCTATTCCGCAAACACGTTTCTTCTCACGGATTAAATTCATAGTTACAAAATGGACTTAACAAAAACCAGTTCCATCCCCAAAGGATTATTTCAAAGAAAGGATCAGAGAAGTTGTCACGTCTCCAATTGTTTATTTTGATCCTGATTAAAAACATCGTTAGTAGGAACTGGTGCGGTTTCATTATTAATGGTAATCTCTTTTTTTCTGTTTTGATGTTTAAATCAAATATTTGGGTCAGGTAAAAGAACACGTGCTGGGTTTTTGAATACAATGTGGCAGTTTTTGAAATATTGGTGTGCGTTGCCAACTTTTTTTGGTTTACTTGTAACTTGTAAGTCAACTGGGAATTTGGAGTGACAATAACGTTAAGGAGTTGGAATGGGTGACCAGGTTTGAGGATTATTTTTTTGCTTGTGTTTGTTAGCAATCCCAGGACTGCACAGTTCTTACTGTTCTTAGTCGTGCTTTTTATTTACAGACTTGTTGTTTAATAATGATTCATCTAATATTAAATTATTATTCTAATGTTGCTTCATTTCAACAAGTTTTATGTACTTACTTTCATCTTCAAAAGCTAGATTAGGTTAACTGTAACTTTATTCCTGCTTTCCTTGCAAGGTTTTCTTCCCTTTTTTTCTTGCTCGGTTCTCATCATTCCCCTTTTCCTTGGATTTAGTCTTGTACATAAAATACATCACCAGTGAGCTATAAATAAACTTAATCGTAATATTTTATACATAACCTCCCAAAATCCCTCCAAGGCCAGTATCCCATACGCTCATACATACTCTGCTGTGCCCATTAATCACGGTGTCGTTCATAAATCGCGGCGAGCTCCCTAAAGCATCGCGTATCGGATTAACAGCCAGTAACTGTCGTTCGTATCTCTACGGAAATGTGTTAATACTAACTGGGAATGCATGGTTTGGGGATCCGTGGAGAGGGGTTTTATTTTTCCAGGTTGTGCAGTAACATGTAGGAGTAGTGCATAGGGTAAATCACACAATTTGGAAAATGAGACACAATTTAGTTTTACTTTTGAGTGGGTCGTTTTATGTGTCCGCAACTGTATGTAGTTTAGATAATACATACTAAAAACTTTGTGTAATCAAACATTTTTTTTTGATTATTTGCATGTTTTGGAATGCGTGAAAAATATGTTTATACATATTTATTATATTGATGATTTTAGAAAGCATCTCTAAAAATGAGTGCAGTAAAACATTTCTGTGCAAAGTTGTGCGGATTCTAGAATGCGGTTATGTTAAAATGAACAATATTATCTAATTGGTACAATAACCTTTGCTTCGTATCATTAATTTTGCATTCAGTTTCGTTAAATGTCGCAATATTGAAACACAAAACTAGATTACTAACACATATTCTAATATAAAACATCAATAATTTTGCATAAAAGATACATCTTTTTAAATAATTTGACAATTTATTGCCTCAATTTGGGGACCAAATATGGTATATTGTAATTTGTAGCTACTTTTTTGTCTCCTAAATAGCTTTTAAGACTACCAATATGATTTTATTGACTCTTAATGCACACGAGTAGAAAATAATGTGTTATTTTGGTGCTATCATAATTAAATAATGTGTTATTTTGGAGCTATCATAATTAAATTTTATTTATTTCTCACATATAAGTCTGAAAAGTCTGAAAAATAAACTGTCTAACTTAATTTTTATGTTAAAGCACAATCTGTTTCTTCACGTTAGAGAAAGAATACAATTTAAAAAAATAAGTACATATTTATGTTATTTTATTTAGAGCAGTTTTGACCCAGTTGTAACGGTCGGAGTTGTAGGTCGTAGGCTCGAACCCTGACAGGCGCTTTACTTTCAAACTCAAAGCATTTATTTCAAATAAACCAATTACAGGCACGTTTGAATTGTCAAGGGGTCGGTCAGTCAGAAATATGAAGCTAGTTGCCCATTCCAACGCGTAGTAGGTTCCTATGGAGAAGAACGGGCAAGAAACTCCACGGACACTCTTTTAAATCATGATATGGTTACAAAATATTGTGTATATTTCATCACCACTGCTCTCAAAACGGTGAATGAAAACATCGTGAGGAAACCGGCATGTCCTTGAATCAAAATACGCAGTGTGACATCTACCAACCCGCACTGGGCACGCGTGGTGGATTACGGCCCACTCCCTCGAAGAGAGAGGAGGCCTAAGTTATAGGCTGAAGGTGTTATGTTAAGTAATTTTTCTGTAAAAGATGTGCTCCCTTTCAAAATCTTTGTCAAGGACCTATGTATAAAAGTAACATACATCAAAAATACAATTATCATTGATAATAGAGCCGCTTTATACTCGGTAATTTACGTTACAACTTGTGAATTTTCAAGGTTTTTTGAATATTCTAACAACTTACATAACACTAAAGTAATTGTTCGTGAAAACCCACGAAACCTCAAAAAATCTTACACTTCACCGTAAAAAAAATAAAAATACCAAAAATGGATGCCGTTACCCAATACCTATACGGACATTATCTGTTATAACGACATATTAGGTACACTACCACAATAAATATACGAAGTACACCGACACCAATAAATTTATTGTAAAATTGAGATGTATAAAGATCTAATCTCGACCAAAAGATTTATGGACCAAATAGATTTATTAAAAAAAATGTCGTGTAAGGATTTAGTTTAAGTCGCTGCATGAGTTACTGGTACGGGTCAACATTGAAACTGGGCTATCTCCGGTTTGTTATTTTATTTTTTCGTTGATAGTACTATTTTAATGTTTGGTTGTATTTGGATAGATAAGTTGTTTTACGAACCGGTGTAACTTTAAAACGGAAATGTTTCTTTAATCATAAGTTCTCCGTGTACGATTGTATTGACGCGGTGCAGCATTTGCGAATTTCTATAGGAATATAAATCATTAGAAATAAGCACACTATAAAATTACTGGAAAGACTCATGAAAAGCTTTTCTACGCAGCATTATTACCATTTTATTAACAAAATTACGATACCACACATAACCAACGCTTAAATCTTACCTCCATGAAAAGATTGAGATAAACAATACATCTAAAAGTTCTACATACTTCATTAACAAGCAGGAATGAGTAAGAACAATGTATCACATCAGAAACCCCATCGAGTTCACGGATGTGAGTGGTCACAATACTCACAATATTGGCGATATGCCCGGTTTGCATCCTGAATACATTAAACATGAGCCGCACAAGGAAATAAAATAGAAAATATGTCGATGCGATATATTAATGGATTCATTACTTGATCATAATTCCGTTTATGTATAACCTATATGCTGGTAATCTAAGTAATATTTGTCATTGAGTTAGAGTTGCAGATAGCTACTGCATTACTCACGATTAAAACATAAGTAGGTACTTTTGGTATACACTATACACACACAAGGATTGACAATTTGATAATTACTAAAAAAACTGGTAAAAACAAAAAAAAACTCCAATTGTCTCTTTAATACGAGTATCATTTTATCAAAAACACATACGACAAAAAACCAAGATGTTTCTTCCAGGCGTCCAACCCGTTTCACTTACTTAACGGTCTCAAAAAAAAAAACTATCAAAAAGGTTCTGCCTGACGTCACGGGTACAAAGTAACGGATCTTCGGGCACCGGACTACCCTAGACAATAAAAAACGTTCACCGTTTGTAAAACTAACTGTCTATTACAGGCTCTAATAAAACAATTAATGTTAAATTGTCTGTTTTTGGCGTTTTGCGCAAAATTTCTTTTCTGCGAATCGTTTGTCAGTGTTTCGCAACTTTTTTACTTACACCTTTTTATTACTTGGCGTTTGTGCAAATTTTAGGGTTGCAATTTGAAAATAGATCATCTTGTTTCTTTTGTTTTTTGGAACAGAAATATTGGGTAACGGTCTTATTAGTTTGTTACTACAGTTAAAAGATACTGATAATAAAAATGTTATTTTTTTTGCGAATGCTACGTTCATTACTTCTTTCGCTTACCTTTTGTTTATTGAGATCTATCTTTGTAAACTATACTTTATAAGTGCCTTGTCATTATGAACAAGTGCAAAATCTTAATTAAAGAGCTTCATTGATTACTTAACAATATTAATCAAATTGACTTGACGAACTGTTCCGGGTTAAGCCGAGCATTTCGCGCGTATAAGTCAATGTGGTATAAATATTTAAAGTACTATAAATAATATCTGCTTGCACGTGCATTATGCTAAACAGTCATATACTGAACTATGACAGATAAAAGGTAAATACGCAGGTATTCATGTATGCTAAATATTACGATTATTTTCTATAGTGCAGGTTTAAAATCAACATAATGACTGTGGGGGGTTACTTCGTTTGAAAGGGTAACGTTTGTGAAGGATACTTACAGATATAAGTGTAGATTACTTTTCATGTCAAACACTTGGTTTAATACATTTCAGACCTTCAACCGCATACGAGTACCAGTACACTAAGTACGATTTGACAGTGCCTCTATGTCTTATAAAGGCGGTTTTCGTAGTGCTAATTTTACCATCGATGTATGGTGAACTGTACAAATACCGAAGTATAGAAAGTAAAAGTGTTGAGGTCATCATTAGATTATTAAACTTTCAGAAAGTCTAACAACCAGTCTTATCAAGGGGTATCGTATTACCCAGTTACTGGGTTGTGGAGGTCAGATAGGCAGTCGCTCCATGTAAAATACGGTATTCAGCTGCATCCGGTTAGACTCCAAGCCAACCCCAACATAGTTAAATCCATACTAATATTATAAATGCGAAAGTAACTCTAGATGTCTGTTACCTTTTTACACCTAAACCACTAAGCCGATTATATAGGCTACTTTTCATTATGTGTATTAAAAATAATGAAATACTCAATACACGTAGACGCGGTCGCGGGCCACAGCTCAATATGTATAAGTATCTCAATATCCCCAACAATCTCCCATACGGAATGTATGGGAGATCATGTTTTTTAAACTGCAAATTTAAGTTGGTTGATTACGAGTATATCTCGTTAACCTGTACAGCCTACTTAGCTCTCATAGTTTTCCTTTTAATTTCGTTATACATACTACTGATGTGAATTTTGTTCACAAGTCCAAGTGCAACCATTTAGCTAGAAGGGGGGGGGGGGGACACTTGACTTTAACAAAAAAAAACAGTTAAATGCTTAATATTTCGCAAACAGAGCCCTTAATCCGAAAATGGTAATGACAAACTCACAATATTTTTGAAAGATCTTTCTAACGATACTCCACAACATGGGGTAGATGAGGAAAAAAAAAAAACATCCCCACTTTACGTGTAGGGGACCTCCCCTACACGTAAAATGGGGATGTTTTTTTTACTCATCACCATCAACCCAAAAAAAAATGTTTTTCATGATTTTATTTTACCACTTTGTCGGCATGATTAATATGTATATATGCCAAATTACAGCTTTCTAGTACTAACCGTCTTTGAGCCAAGCCGCGGACAGACAGACGGACAGACAGACAGACAGACGGACATGGCGAAACAATAAGGGTTCCTTGTGTTCTACGGAACCCTAAAAAGAGTACTGTAGTCTATCAATCTACCCATCGCGCTTAGTGTCATCAGCACAGAAAAAGCCTGAGTCACTTTTACCTGTATCTTTTTACTTACTTTACCGCGAATAACTCTGTCTACCTCGGTCAGAGCAAAGTCCAGTTCAACTATAATTTAAGAGTGCTAAGACATTAATATGAGATGACTTATTACAAGCTCATTATTTAAATCGCAACGATGATTAATTACTGACTCCCTCGTTGGGCGAGTGGCATGAGGTCCTGGGTTCGATTCCCAGGTTGGACAAAGTCTGGGGCTGCGGGTTTGTCCGAAAGGGATATCGCGGCCCCGGCACACAGGCAACGGAAGGAACATGGGTGGGTTTTAGTCAGTAAGAGTCTGACACACCCTCTCACTCTGCCCAGAACGGGAGAAGTCATTTGATGATATCCCATCCAGAAAAAAAAAAAAAAAAAGGTTGGACAAAGTGTTATTGGGTTTTTCAACTAGGAATGTCTCAGTAGCAACCTGGAGTATTGCGCCGGGTTGATGGCAATAGGCTCGCCCCTTATTACATGGGACTTAACCATAACTGGCGAAATGTGGGTGTACTATAGGTATACTTCTGCCTAACCCTTCGAGGATTACAACCGTGATGTTGTTATAATGTATTTGTTGATTAATTTATTTTTACGAAATGGTAAGCAAGTAATACTACATTATGACATTTTTGTTTTTTAAAGGTAAATAATTACTGTACAAGATGAGTTGATATAAAGGAAATTCCCACAAATGCATTGTTAACAGATTACAGTAGGTATTTTCGTATTTGAAATTGTTTGGGCCGGACAAGTCATATTCATATTCATATTCATTTATTTGCGTTCCACAAGGTAAAACAAGATGTTAAATAAGGCTTAGAGCTAAGAGCCGTTGTAGACCCAGTCAGGGCACAGCAAAGAAAGTTAAAAATAAACATAAAATAAAATTGTACATGAAAACTTAATAATTACATTCGTATAAAAGTCAACAACAATAACATAAATAATTCTATTATCAATAAGTAGGTAGCCATTTTTCTTAAAATACTATTATTACATTTAGATAAACAAATATAACCTAAGTAGTAATATTGCCTAACTAAATATAGCTATTTACTTAGGCAATACCACCACTAACATTTAATGAGAGATCATATGTTATGGTTACAAAGTACTAACAAAGAGGTAAGTTTGTTAGTACTTTGTTTTTAATGTTGTTGTTTGTTGTGAGTCGACATGCGTATTACCTAAATAAGTACATACTAACCTCTACAGACAATTGTCTTTCTTAATAATTCGAGATTAAAAATATAAACCACATCACGAACTTTATTTTACTCCAAAATCAAAAACGTCATTAATAAGGAAACTATTAACAAAACAAACGGATAATTAATCCGAGAATTGATGATTACAAACGGTTAAATATAGAATAAAATATCCGAAGACTCTTATCTATAATCAGAAAGATATTAGTTTACCAGTACTTCGGCAACGCTTTTAAATATACACTTCAAAACATCCTTACGACGGAAAAGTGAAAAGTGTACCAACTTAAATAATATTTTTTTTGTCATCATAACAATTTTTTCTTGTAAAATGATAAAATAGCGCGGAAGTTGAATATAAAATAAACGTTCGAAATTCAAATGCCGAAATCGCGTCGGCAAGCAAAACGGTAATAAGAAACGAAAAGTTTTTTTTTGTTAACTTTTTAAATTACAAATTGGAGCCTACGTTTGTTTCATAAAAAAGTTTTGCAACAATTGTTGAAGGTCTTTTTTAAACTTTTTATTCACAAAAGAAAGTTTTATTACGGTAAGCTCGTTCGTTAATGGAGCGACTTTGTTAAGATTTAGTTCATTTTTAAGTAATATTTATACCGTTTTGTTTTAAAGGTTCCTGTTTGAAAAGATTTGCACGTTGTGAAATGAAATATTTAATACAATAACTATAAGCGATTATTCTAGAAAAATATATTAACCTTAATTGTTCAATAACTCCAATAAACCTGAATTAATTGCAACATAATTTGAACGATAAAAAAAACGATAAAATAAAGAAACCATTAATTTCTTAACAACAAAGACCCAGGTTTTATTTTATTTTATTACATATCGTGAGGCTATTCAAGTAGCATTGATTGTTAGAAGAGCACAAATTGTAAAGATGAACAAAAATATGAAATAGTCGAACCTCATTGTTTTTACTAGAAGTCAATAGATACTGGAATTGCAAGACATTAAATAATTACACACTCGCATTAAAAACAAAAACGCATATGTTGTATTTAAAAGGCGACGCGACACATTAAACTGTGGAGTTACGATTATCGCGCCGCGATCTATAACGTCGCGTATCGTTTTATTAATCGCAGTACGAGGCTCGGGCGCAGTGGCAAAGTTCACGCGATCCCACCAAACCGTACCTATGGACCGGTAACGCACCGGTAATAGAGAAGGAGACACAAGCATTCCCAATCACACACGCCAGACAAGGATAGCACGAGAGATAGATGTTGCGTTAGAAGTTAGCCACGCCCCTACAGCGTTCGAAGCTCTGAGTCCACCTCCGTGAGCATTCGTGCGCGCGCGCCGCTCCAGCCACACGCCACCCGTGTTCGAAAAATTTTGAATTTCGAAAATGAAATCGGCCGCGCGATTTCAATCCCGTCAATAGAAGATGCAGGTGTTCCGCTCAAAATTTATTTTTAGAGCAGATTTTAATAAAGACTGTTATAAAAAAAACTGTTAAAATGATGTGTCAATAGCAAAGACAATAAACGTAGCAGTGCGGTAGTTGCATCGTCGCGATTTCAGTTTGCGTTTTCAGTTATACGTCAGATGTAAATTGAACGCGGCGACATTTCGTTTATTTGTTTTCATCGAAAGTGACTGGACTGTGACATTTGAAATCGATAGTATATGTAATTGAAGTACCACGTATGCGGGTCGCCTTAGTGAAATTTTATTGACTTTAAAAATTGAGAGCAAATATTTTATTGTGAAGTGACAGTGGGATTTTTCGGAAAACTGCGGCCTTCTGATATTGTGCACAACACACCAAAGATATTAAGGTAAGCGGTGTTTACTTAAAATATTTTAACGTTAGTCCAAATAGGCTAGTTAAATGTTAGGTCTGTAAATAGTTTATTCTCATCCGTTTAGATACTAATTGAAAATTCCAATATTTCAACAATAATATCGGAACTAATTCATACTCTATGTAAAATCAATAATTTATTTTTTCAGTGAAAATAGAAAGAGTACTGAAATAAATAAGTTTGAACATGTATGCTAGTTTCACACGCGGGCGGCATTCTGTTCGGGAAACTCTCCCTACAAAAGACATAAACGGGCGCGCTAGGCACATTTTTAAGAATTTCTAAATTACATCTTCACAAATTGTTAATTATTTAATCATTTCCATAGGTTATTGATAAAAATTATCATTTAGCGCATTCTCCAAAAATGTTGAAACACATTTTTATCGATAAAATCGTTAGATAAACATTGCATGTAAGTGCAAAATAGCCTTTTAGTGAAACACTTTGTGACTATTTCAAACTTAGCGGAATTTTGTGAATCATTTTTAAAGTGTTATTAATTTAAGGACATTATGTAACTTATCGATATTAAATTGACACGAAAAGTATAAATATAAAAAGTATTTATTACTAAATGGAGAGGTTTTATAGAAAGATTAATTTTTATTACTTAAAATGCAGAATTAAATACAAATATAACATCGAACTAAACAAACAGACAAAATACATAAATATTGAATGAAGTACAATATAATGAAAAGAGGCGTTCAAGTCTAAAATGAGATTCATTGCAACCACGCCTCCCGCGAATTGAACATGTTATCATACAAGTAACGCTATGATTATTCCTAAAAATAACATGATTTATTTACTATTAATAATAACTATAAGTCAATAGATAATTATTTTGATTAAAGATGCAGAAATGCAGACTCTACGAGTTCTGTTATCTCAAATACTTATTTAAATGTCACATTACGATTCTATAAATTATCTATTTCTTATCGTTTATTATTAAGTGAAGTGTGAAACTGACACTATTATTTTAAGCTACTATTAATAATCGACTATACGAATAATTGGAAATAATAAAAGCGATTTACAATATTTTGAAAGCGTTTATGTCTTTTGTACCGAGAACACTTAAATTGTATTATCACTTCATTTAAATAGGTTCAACCAATTACGGCTTATTACATCAAGCTTGATAGGTCTAGTAAACTATAAATATAGCGTGTCTAGTATTGCAATTATCTTCAAATCACACTTCTTTAAGAAATAGGGAAATCTGACTGAAATAATCAACAACAGAGTGCGCCGGCGCGCGCCGATAACTAAACGCTTAGCCGTGATTTTTTTCTAGCGTCAAACATCGCATAATTTGACTAAAGGTAAAAAGCACAAATATATACCTTTAACTTCATAAAATCACGCTTGTTTTCCCCGAAGGGTTAGGCAGAGGTGCACCTATAGTACACCCAAATTTCGCCAGTAATGTTTAAGTCCCATGTAATAGGGGGCGAGCCTATTGCTATCAACCGGGCACACATCCAGACCTATATGTATACGTATTTGGTATATCATCATCTCTCTAACGTTTTCATGGCTGTCGATCGATTGTGAATTTAATGAGATGTGACTTCATGTGACTGAAGTTTCATAAGCGCAGTGAGTGCCTTTTAAAGCTTTCCTCTGACTGATTTATCTTTACGACTCATTCTTGGATAAAATCTTTAAATCCGTTGCTTAAAATTAAAGTTCGCCGTGCTGTTTTGAAGAAAGAGCTAATCAGATAAAAAAGCTTTAGTAGATATAATCGCTTAGAAGATTAGCACGAATTAGTTAAACCGACCTTCTCAAAGTACATAATCTTCGAAGCTGCGAAGTACTTAGGTACTTCTAAGGTACCTATTGATGTCAAATTCACAGTAATTCAAGTTTTGTATAACTTAGCTACATAAGGACTTATCACATGGCATACGAAAACGAAAATAGTGCTTAAATTATCACACTCCAAAGACTCATCCATATAAAACCATATTATTATGTGCACTAGAAATCTACATACCTTTTAATTTACACCTCGTCTGTTAATATACGAGCTATAAGGTATAAAATTAGACCACATCCGTGATTCGTGACCGATGCATGACCAATGACACCTGAAGTCACATATCATTCTTAAGTAACACCTATTTCTTGTATCACATTAATTTAAAAACCAACAAAAAAGCTTTTAGTTCCCATTGCTACACATATTTAAATAAGTCTGCATATAAATAAACTATTTAAAGATGTCTAAGCTGCATCAAGGACAGAAAATAGCAGGATACGTAGGTATAAGTACCGCGTAGGGGATGCCCTTGCATTGATACAGTCATAATGTCATCATACAAGCGCCATAATCGCCGCATGGCGCTTGCAACGAGTAAAAAACATTTTAAAGGGTTAATTCCACGAGAATGGATAGAACAGAAAACAAAATGCGATCAAAATCCATTCCCAAACCATCGCGATTATTGCAATTTCCATCTTGTCCGTTAATTGTAGATAATTGCTCTCATCTCTTCAGCATTGCATGATTGTAGGTTAAGTAAGTATTATGTCGGTTCTGAAAAGGCTTTTTCTTAATTCAATAATTGTGCTTGCCTGAAACAAATAACAAAATAGCAGCTAGCTGTTATCGGAGGAATACAGTTGTATTTAAAGATTTTCTATGAAAATTTGTCTAGTTGTCAAGTTATTAATTTTTAGTGCATAAATTATTATCATATTATTATCGTGACTTATTCATCCGGGATGGATCTAAAACATTTCTTCTATTATTCCTTAAAATTCATAAGTTTGTCAATACATCGTAGGTATTTCGTAACTTGCGCTAACACAATGTGTGACAAATGTAGTGTATCTGATTACCTTATGGTAACATTGGACGCAGCACATACCATTTAAATCTATAAAATTTACCTTTATATTGCGCCTATTTAAGATTTACAATACTAAGTATTTATTGCGATTTAAAATACACAGCAACTGAAGAGACTAGTGCTGCCATCTGTCGGTAACTATAGTAAACGTTATCGATGCTCGACCAATGCACATGCTAGATGTAGCTACGCAACGCAAGGTTTTACTCCGAGTATTGTTTGTAACTCGACGTAACCCGTGATGAATAGTTTTGATAATTTATGAAAATAGGTACAATCAGGTGGATATTTTTAATATCGCAGATAGCTCAAAGAATTATCTAATGATACTATATTTGTGCTTTTATTATTTGAAGGAACGAAATCAGACTCGCGATTACCTTCTATAACCATCTGATTAGTTATAAAATGCATCATTATCACTCTAAAATAATTGGCGCCATAATTGGCCAACTCAAAGGTATTTATAGGCTCTAAAAATAAGCCAATTACCGCAGCCATGATACGCAACACACTCATCAAACACACATCTATCAAATTCCCAGATCCACTCAAACACGCACAAAAACCCCTATCAATCTCCAATCAATCAAATAACCCAACCGATTGATTCAAACATGAAACAATCATGTGAAAATCAAACGAAACATTACCCGTGTATCGGCATCAGCAGCGATCTATCATACTGACCTCGTTGAAAAATCGAAATTCTATTGAACAATTGACCATTATGCTTATAATAAAGTGTTATTAAAAAAAAATAGCGACTAATGAGTGAGACAATGCCGTCGTCGTGGGAAATGGTCCCACGATTGGTATAAGAACATAAGCTCTGTCCGCGACACGTAATAGTTACGTACAATGAACAATGACAATTGTCTGAGTGGTCCTCTATGTGTTGAATCGATTTAACGTTTTATTTAATTGGGTCATTGGTTGTTTGATTAAATCATACGTAGCTGGTGTTAGTCACACCCAGGTCCTCTAAGAGCTACCTCTTAGAGGACCTGGGCGTGACTAACACCAGCTAGTCAGCAGTTGTTTCGCATAATGTGATTTTTCTAAGTCTTCCCCGTGTGATGACATCCTCTAGTAAGGTTTTCACATCATTTAAACCATTCAAATCATTAATACAATTCTCTAAGTTCAGATTACTCTATTGAATGACAATCTCATGAAATCGTGACATTTTAGGTCAATTCTTACTTAGAGAGTTGTATCAATGAGTTTGATGATTTTAATTCTATAAATACACATTTGTCACGGACGCGAATCGTATTTTGATCAACATACAAATTGACAATGAACTGCAAATTGCAAAACTGCAAAAAACCTAAGAAAATTTTAATTTCACGGGCTGCCTCAGCGCATCCCTTTTAGTTTTTTTAGCTTATTGGACCCCAATACACATATAGTTAGATGTGATCTTATAAGAGACGTTCCTATCTTTCTACGGGCTGCTAAGTAACGGCCTAACTTGGAAGAGGCCTATGTATAACTTAGGACGTTACGCTGAATTAATTATAACAATTTCCTTTCATGAAAACCCCTTTTAAATTTTCATTTTCAATGTCGATTTGGGAACCTCAACTTACTTGATACTTTTCAAAAACCTGAACAATGCTCTATTAATGTTAAATTATTTTTATTTCTATGTAACCCACCACCATCGTCATCTACAGCCAATTGCAGTGCTGGACGAAGGCCTCTCTGAAAATGGAGGTACTTAATTTGATTTACTTACATTTTTCAATATCCTTTTCGTCTTAAAATACTTAATTTTTTGTAAATAATATTTAGGAAACTGTACGGATTTGTGAATTTTAATGTTAAATAGAAATTAATTTTGATTTGATGACCATGATTTTTTATTAACATTAACTTCATCTTCAAAAAATTCTACCATTTTTATTGAAAGTCATTTAGCGATCATCTTTGGTTATTAAATAATACCATTTATAGTTAAAACGCCTTTTTCATATGCAATCGACAACATTACATAACACAATTAATCATAAATTAAAAGGTTAACCAACCACACTAAAGTAGGTTGCTGCTACCCATATCATCTGCCGTCGGTTGATCGGTTGCGTTGCTAACCCAACCACACCCAAGTAGGTTACTGTTTTTAACCATATCGTATGCCGCCGGTTGGTTGCGTGCCGACAATCCACAATGCAACGGTCGCCATCAACAATTTTATGCAACATAATTATTACAAATCGACTTATCTGCACAGCCCAACTTATCTGCACAGCCCAACTTATCTGCACAGCCCAACTTATCTGCACAGCCCAACTCTGCATATGATTTAACAGTTTCACTTCTAAGTTCAAAAGAACGATAGTGTAATTAGTGTATTATTTTGTAAAAGAAAACATAAATTAATTCCGAGTTCTTTTCTGGGAAAAAATGTCACTTAAATAATTCAGCTATTACAAAATGTCGAAAAAAATTACCGTGACAATCACTGCAAGGAAAAACCAGTAAAAACTTTCCTCTATAAATTCAGAACATATGCAAGAAAATGCAGTTCTATTGTTTTATGATTAGAGATAATTGGTTAGGTCAATATTAGCAATACATGAACTAGGTTAACTATTTACGAAGAAAAAGTAAATCGTTCAACCAATTTTCATCACCGAGACAATTCGACGAAAAATCAACCAGAACCATTGTTATGTCCCTCACTAACCTTTTGTCCTTGTCTGTCAAACTGACAGAAATACAATCCATCAAAAAAACTCGGTTAAATACCCAGAAATCAGTTCAGAAGTATCTGTAAGTGTTACCAAACGTCGCGCGCTAACGATTTAAACTCTTTTCAAATCCTAATTGTTCAAGTGTCGAATTATCGGTTGCCCAACAACCATTGGTTGGCAGAAGTCGCGTTTTAAGTCAACGACGATGGTTGTGACACAACCATCGTCGTTGACTTTCGGTTAGGAAATTGGAGAGCATTTAAAAACGTATTAGTATTTTGGGAGATCTTGGAGCTTGAGGTTTTATATCCTCTCGTCGCCATGGTTGGTTATAATTTGGAGGTAAATCCAATTATTAGTTCTGGTGGGTAAAAATACTTGTGCCTGTCTGGAAAATTCAGTCACAAGTAGTAGGAATGGAACCTTCTTCTGATAGAGAGGAAGCCAATCATTCACTGAGACGTCAAATTGCATTGAAACAGAGTAAAATTAGAACCCGGTTCGAATAAACACAGAAATAGGTTACTTTATAACTACATATTGGATCATGTGAGGTAATTAAGTCTCATTAATTGTGGCTTTCATTAAGTGCCTTGTGTTCTGCACTAGACGTTGATATAATAATGAAATGGTAGTTTTTCACACATTATTGAAACACTTAAGTTCTTAAATACCTGGCTAAAGACACGTCGCCTGCCAATCACCAATCAAGCAGTAGCCGCTTCACGTTCAAAGGGATCTTTTTGTTCTCCCGGCACTTCTACTTATACCCTTAATAAGTAAATGGCGTAAACAACAGCCGGTACTTGTTGATTCCGTCATTCCGCCACTAAGCGACGCCATTGGTGACAAAAAACTGTATAATTACTTGATCTGCTTTCATTCAAGTGGACCGCTTTGCTCTTATAAGGCGCATTAATTAAACTGTACTAGTATTTTGAAAAAAATAGGTGTTTTTACTCCTACTTCGGTAGAACGTTTGATCTGAGAGTGGATGCTAGGAATATTGAACTCTAAATGTTAAAGTATTGGGTAGGTTATTGGCTGTGGGGTTAAATTCTGTAGGTTTTTATGGTAATACTAGTAGGGCTACATAAATAGAACTTATATCTTTATTTTGTGAACTTCGCCGACAATTTATATTATAAAATAATTAAGTTGACTTTTATTTTTATGTGAGTAATTGTCTATGAGCAAGATGTGTGAATTTTTAATTAGTTTAACTGACAAAATTATTCGTATTCTATTAATACGACATATTTTGTCTGTTAAAATAATTAAATATGATTCGTATTAATAGCGCTCTCTTAATTGCAAATCGTTTAAAAACTATAAATGTGGTGTAATAATTAAAAACTGTTGCTTATCAGACCGCGTAAGTCACTAATCAACTGATTGGAATTAGCTACAGCAATCGTTGCTACGTAATTATTTTTTGACCAACATTTTTACTCCCTATTAACTTATTAAGTCCATTTAAATGATTTATTTAAGGAACTGCTTTACTGCTTCAAAAACGGTGAAGGACCAGATCGTGAGGAAACCAGCATGCCTGAGAGATATTTCTCGACGGCATGTGAAGCCAATTCAGAGGCCCATAGGAGGCTTTAAAAATTTGACACCAGGCTAGTCAGTAACCACACGAAAAGAAGAATATTTAAGGAAATAAAATGTTTCATCGAAAAAAACGTTTAAATGATGGTATGCGACATTGTTGTTTATCTATTAGCAAAACAATACCTTCAGCAACCATCAACAAGCTAAATGGTTAACATTTAGCTTGTAACATAACATTAACCATTTAGCAAAGCTAAATGGTTAATGTACATTCACAGTGAAAAAGAAAATACACGATAAGAAAATACGCGGATACTTAAATATGTCTTAAAGAAATAATTAGCAGTCATAAAGTGCGAAAGATATATAAGGACTATCGTACAGTGCATTTAACAGAAAAGGTGCAACTGCCTCTAAGTATCAAAAGTGTTTCAATAGTATAATCGGCTTATTCCTAGTAGCATCTCGAGTTCAAACCACTCGATGCTCTTCCTAACTTTAAAGGCATTATAATTCTTATGCTCGAACAAATTCATCTTACATATCTGAACATTACCAAACACAAGCTCTTCGCCTATAACCTAGGCGAATCTGCTGCGTTGTCCTTCTCAGGCCAGTCCAGTTCCCACGCAGGCGTAATGCCACCTAATGGATACAGGCATCATAATCGCGGAACTAGCGACCCGTGTACATGCGCCGCCGGATCGCCTAAGGGCAACCGGAGAAGTGGGTAACGCATGAAATATGGCTACGTTTGATAGGAATAAAAACAGATAAAAGGTCGATCCAAAGGTTGTCTCGTATATATCGCTATTAGTGATAAAACCGAGTAGGTAACCTGAATATTAACGGTAATATGTGAGGTTTGTTAAATTTCAGTGTACAATAACCCATATCTATCTGTAATTAGTTTTTTTTTTCTCTTTGTTCTAATATATTCCTGGCGTGAAGATTACCCAATCAGCAAGGTCGTCAAACGTTAGTATTCAGAAAGCGCCGGAATAAATTAAGAATCGTAACTCGTAAAATCTCTTTAAATACACTTCAATTGATTTTACGAATGTAATAGCCAATTGACACATAATTGTGACACTTTATTCGGCAATTTTCTGTCTAATGTCTGTTTTGTGCTATCATTTCGCACGTCAAACACATGTAAACGGAGCATGATCGTTCAAACGCTCGAGTGCCCGTTTAATTCTCCCCGACTATCAAGTGTATAAGCTCCCTAATAAAACAAAGAGTACGTGTACATTGCGTGTGATTTACTTTCCGTTTGGTATGAAGTACTGCAGCAATTTTACATTATTCTTAGTTTTTATGCAATTCTCGGACCTTTATGTGACATTATGGCAAGAAATGTATCATGAATTCATGATCGAGTAAAATGACTAAATAAGTATACGTATTAAAAAGTTAACGAGCCGCCATATGGCTCTCTACTTCATCTGAAAAAGCGGAATCAACAATAAAATTGTACATTCATTGTATTTGATTTTGCTTTGAAATCAACAGATAGTTGATGCCAAACATAAGCCTAACTCTTCAACTATAACAGACTTATCCTGAAATCATCAAAAAAAAAACCTTAAAAGTACCATGCAACGTAATTACCTGACCAATTACGTTTGAAGAATATACCCTGTTCGTTTACGATGAGTCAATTCTTCTGAAAAACGGAAGAAACCTTTATATCGACGTGTGGACATAGCCAATAAATCGCGTACCGTTAGCAGCCGCGACACACAACCGAACAGATAGACAGACATAGGTACAACTTCATTCGGGCAAAATCGTGAGCGCTCGGAACCACTCGGCCTCGATGTTACATCGCGCGCCGTTTTCGGTACACCTCTAGGGATGTTGACGGTTTTTTGATGCGGTTGTTTTGCGATTTTCTATTAAATTAATCGCCATGTTAAAAAATCATAAAATTGATATTAAGTGCCGTCCTACTTACTCAACTTAGAGAGAACCAATTCCTAAATTCGATGTATTTTGTATTTGTTACTAAACAAACTAAAAGGATTGTAAATATTGTCTCCTGAAGCAAAACAATGACTAATGAAAGGCAATTTTAGAGAAAAACAAAAAAAAAATAAGAAACTATTATTTTTCTGTACCACAATAATTCCTCAAATACCAAACAATTTTCGGATAAACCGAGTACATCCCTACACTCTGTCGCATTGATTGTCGTATTGGCTACAGATGGTGCCCTTGTTTATGTACAGGAAGGTATATTTTATTGGGATTTCGTGATGTATCCGCAATATTCGGATTTGTGTCGATTGTAGCCGCCTTCAAGGGAATGTCAAGGAATCACGATCGATTTGCTTTAATGCTTTACTTGCTCTTGATCTGATGTTACTATCACCGTATGTAACGTTACCGCCAATGTCATGTAAGACATTACTTATTTTACTTCTTCTATTGTTATTTATCTAAACTATTTTTTTTTATGAATAAAGAGAAAAGATTAGATTTTTTATATGTTTATTGTTACACTTTCACGCTAAAACAGCTGAACGGATTTGGATGAAATTTGGCACGTGGGTAAACCATGACCTAGGTTAGGATATAGGATACCTTTTATCCCAATATTCTTAAGGGATCGAGACTCATACGGGTGAAAGCACGGGGCGCACCTAGTTTATTTATAAAGATTTTACAGTAATCTTGTTATTTAAACGATGCCCCACAAAACTGTTTTCATGGTTTGTCTTTGGGTATGGATCACACAAAAAAGAAAATTTGTGAAAAATTATTTATCTAACTTGATTAAAATATAATATATCCAATATCTAATAGGCACAATGGTCTGCAATGACAGTCTATCATAACAGGAAAGTGTAAAACGAGTAAGAATAGTATATTGTGAAAATATATATTTCAGTAATCAGAAATAATTTCCAATCATAAACACGTAGATAAACGAATTAATTACATAAGTGTTTAAACCCGGAAAATTATAAAAAACTCGCTTGACATAAAATCTAAGGACAGTTATCTGATACAAAACACGTAAATGTAATAGCCAAATAAAACCAAAAAAACCGGCCAAGTGCGTGTCGGACCACGCAAAATGAAGGGTTCCGTAGTTGGGATGAATTTATCGCAAGAACAAACTTAACATTCTAGTTGAATAACATGTTTCCCCATACATTCCAAGTTTGTTTCAAATTCAAAATGTTTTATTTCACATAAACCTACAAGGGCATTTATTAAACGTCAGAAGCTAGGTGCACGGTTACAATTGGTCGATTCATATGGAGAAGAGTCGGCAAAAAACTCCACGGTTACTCTTTTAAAAGTAAATGGTTTTTACAATGATTTTAAATTACAGTGTTCAATCAACAAGTACCGTACTTAGCAAAATATAAAATGGTCCACTGATCTAAAATCTGTTAAGCCTACAACGTTCTCACATTCACAAAATCCAAAAGAAAAGAATAAAAATGATAAATAAAATAATAAAAATAAAGACCTATTTAAACCAAATGCCATGACTGCCACTACAGCTGTAACAAATCTAATTTAATAAAAAAATATAGAATATTATAGGTATACAGGCTGGCAGGGACATCGACGCGAAGCCGGCTACCATGGATTCAGTACATGATTCTGAACCCCCCTCCATTGAAATTTTTCGTCGGTTATAAAAAAAAAAATCTGCTGTTTCATAGAAAAGTGCAATACCTACACGGTAAAAATTTATGGAGCAGCTGTTTTTTTTTTTAATAACCGACGAAATATTTCAACGCACGGGTGTTCTGAATCATGTACTGAATCCATGGTAGCCGGCTTCGCGTCGATGTCCCGGACACCCCGTATAATGTCAAATAATGAAAAGATTATGTCAAGGATGTATGTAAAAATAGGTAAAATAAAATAATAATCGTAATTTGGGAGCAGTTAATAGACATTTACATAGTTAAGCCGTTAATGAAGTACCAGAGAAGCCACATGTGCAGAAGGAATTATTGTCAAACTTCCTTGTCTTCAACGTAATCTTCAAAAAATTCATTTATTTACGTTACACGTTCGTGTTTGGGTCTTAGAAATACATAAGTGTACCAAATTTCAAGTAAATTGGTCCATTAGATTCGGAGCAAATTGGCTGTGAAAGACGGACACACCAGTGATCCTATACGGGTTCCGTTTTTTCTTTTGAGGTACGGAACCCTAACAATAAAAGAAAACCTAACTGCAAAGACAATATAACAAGAAAATCCAATTTCAAACTAACTGTTGCCGTCAACAGAACTTAAGTAATTATAGACATATTAAAAAGCTAAGTATCGATCGCCACTGTATTAAAATATTAATTTCACTCGTCAGAAATTTAAATTAATTGTAGTGTCTTTAGGAGGAGCGGCCATGTGACGTAAAGATGTTACGGCTGCTGTATCGTGTGGTTTGTAGCCTTCTAACAATAGAATGATTAGATTTTGAAATCGGCTTTTGTTTATTGATTTGTGGGTAATTTTGAATAACAACAAATAGTGTTTAAATTATTAAAATACGTAGATTATATAGTAGTGGTTTTTAAAGTTTGTGCCATAAAAATGAGAGATTTAAAGTTATTTTTGAGTTTTTTTTCGTAAATAACTTTTTGTGACAATTTAAAGCTATTTTTATGTATTTTTAGTACAAAATATACAGATAAATTATTTTACCGTACTTAAGTTTAACACCTGACCGCTTTTTAATTTTAATTAATGAAAGCCCTATTATAGAAGTTACTCATTAAAAATAGTAAACATCTTTTGGGAAAGGATTAAAAGAAAGAAAAGGATAGACATCGACATTCTTTTTCTTACTAAAAATGTATTTAAGAAACAAATCCAAGCAACCCCAAAGGACCAGTAAAGTATTATATAATGAACATACTTACTAATGTTTAATAATTTACGCACACAAATTTACTTAAATTCGAAAAATCCAGGTATGAATTCTGGGATAACGCCTAGGTATTATGTGCTAGGTATTGTCTGTGTTACTAGCTAGTTTTTAAGTACTTTAAATTGTAATCTGTGGAGAACGTAGTGGGTAGCATAATTGTTATAATGTACCTAATGTTCAAGATCTTAAGTGTAACCTTATTGTGCTACTGTTTGTTTTTCCTTAAATAAATAAATAGAACATTTCGTTTTAAACATCTGGCCGATGTAGTTTTACGTAATACCAAAAAGTTGGAAAGAATTGCCGCTAACATTATTTAAAAAAAGCTTCGAAGCTTCTTGACGGTCAAAGCTTACTATAGCGTAACAGAATTCCTAAGTGAAAAAAAAATTGTAACTTAGTTTGTAATGTGTCAAAATAAGAATTATGTTTAGTTTTGTTGTTTTTCTTGCTCTGTTTGTTAAAATTTTGTAGATTAGTTTAGTGGATTTAGTTTATAATTGTTGTAACCTTTGCATGCCTACTGGTAAAATATGGCTGAACCTATTCCTTATAACACCGTGTATTGTACCCATATTTGCAAAATAAAATATCTCTTTATCTTTATCTTTAAAGGGCCCGACACATTTTTTAGCTCTGAACGTCATTGACTAGGTATCTTAAATACATCTTTTAAAACAATACAAAATCGCCGCTTCTTCTCGCATCTTCCCGCGTCTTTCAATGGCCGCTGATCTTTACAGGCACATCATTAGCAACACTCGCCCTCAAGTAGCCCGCAGTTGAAATTTATAAATCATTAATTTACAATACGCTGGTCAGTTAACGATTATTAATTTTAATTAACTGTGAACGAAACTTAGCGGTTTGTGGTGCGTGTCAAAAGAGTAGGGCGGGTGGTAAGCGGTAGCGATTTAAGGATTCTTGACTTGTCTGTCAATAAGGCTAAAGGACGTTGCTAACTATTTTCAGTTTTACAGTTAAACAAACGTTTCAAAAGTGGTAATGCCCACGCACAAGCTTAACTTAAATTCACAATCATTGAAATCGAAAGATTTTTGTTACTTATAAGTATGAATGTTACTTTACAAAAAATACCTCATCTTTTATCCTGTAACCTCGGAAAAGTTTACTTGAATCGCGCCCGCAACCATATTGCACCACAGCCTACCAGACGGTCCCAAATAACGATTTCTACCATTCCGTTCGCATGACCTCTTGCTCAGAGCTCTCTCTAATTACACTGTGGCAAAAATTCTGACATTACCTATCTTCACTCCTCATGTGTTTCACCAACTAATCTTTATCATCTACATGACTCCTATTGTGATCGCGGTAAAGTTCAGTTTTGTTTGGTAGAACTGCATGATTAAGTTTGTAATAGATGTTGATATTTAATTTGTCAATGTTATCGATGACAGCCTCATTATTTCTATTCCTTCTATTTGTCGAAAGTGTTTTGAGAATTGGAGTGGTGAAAGATGGTCTCGATTTTTTATGGTTATTAATTACTGGCTTATAATTGTTGTTTTCGTTTCGATATATCACGAACTGAAATTTTATAATTGGCTAATATGAATTCTGTATAATTAATGTTGGACCTCTTAGACCTCTAGGAATGAGGAAATGTAGATTTTGTAAAATTATAACCTAGACTAGACAGTTATGCGTGTGTAATCGGCTAGACTGTAATTTGACAAGATGAAGTAATTATGCTCTCGTAAACATTTCGCTTTGTAATTGGAAGAATACTTACTGCAAAGTAAGCTATTTACTGGAAGTAAAGCAAAATATTGCAGTAAAATTGCAGATTGTATTCACAAGTTAAAACTTGTGAATATAATTTGACTTTTACTAATTGACTTTCTATTATAATAATAAATAAAAATCTTTATTGCAGACCACATCATCCATAAAAAACACATTTTTTTTTTTATAACTAAAATTAAAAATAAGAAAATTAAAATGAAAAGACGGATTTTTATTGCACATATCAATAATATGGTTAAACAGCACATTGCTAAGAAATTAAGTAATAGCATCATTTCTGTTTTACGCAAAAAAACAAAAAATTACTCAAGAGAAAGAACGAAACTTTTCAATTAACTACCATTTTCTCTAAACTTCAACCGTTCAATTTCCTCAAAAGCTTTCTTCAACTCCGTACAAATTCCTGTGTTAGCTGTCACAGCAGACGTTAAGCAATGGCATGCTCGTAACAGCCGACATAACGTAACTGTTTTGTTTCTATTGAGCATAAAGCTCAACCTTTCCTCCGCACTCAACTTGAGTGTGAATATTACGGGCGCCGTGACGTCTGCTATCTACAATGTGATGTTTAATGTTTGCGATTTTATGGCGTTGTCAGTTGTATTTGATTTTAAAAACCATACTTATGGTCCTTGACTTGTTATGATGCCATTAGCAGTTACGACTCAAGTCATAGTCTATTAATTTCCGAATACCCCTCTTTTTAATTATTTGGACCCCAAATTCTCCTTCTTTGTTTGATGCAGGCTCCTCTCTAATAGTACTTTCTGTGTCTAATACCTTCTGCATTGTTAATCATAAACAAAACTTATCTGACCCACCTCAACATATTCAATAAATAATCTGCAAAATAGTCATAAACCTAGTTTGCATGGCAATTCCGCAACTCCACAATTACCAAACCTTCACAAAAGATTTACACTAATAACAGCAACCGCACGCGGTCGTGTCGGCATCGTGTCGTGCCCACTAAACAGGCTCCACCGTAATAAGTAGCCATAACTCGGCACTACCATGCGTACTCGATAGAATTTCAATTTTACTGCCACAGAGCGTCATCCTGAACATGATTGATATTCACAAATAATGTCCGTCATATTGTGCTGTCAAACAGCTCGTGGATGCACGCAAGTGACGATTTTTATTGGATTATTGTGTTTTCGGGATTGGGAAACTGTTGAAGTAATTAGTTTAGAAAGGTAAGACGCGACTGTTAAATGGTTTGAAATAGATTTTGCAACTATAGTTGTAACTGGTCACACCTAGGTCACGCTTTGCAATATTACTAGTATATTTGTATTCAATCACGCCTCACGAATACACAGTTTCGTCAATCGATCAAGCATTTAACTTTGACACAAACTCTCTAGTACATAAAGATACAATTTATTGATTTGACGGATCCTTCACTCCCTGACGCCTAACTACACCCTAGTCATCGCCCCATAAAACCCCCTTTCTAGTCACAGTAAAAACAAAAGCACAATATGGAACGGCACTCAATACAAACTCTACCTGAAGCAATATTTTTCCTTGTACATGAACTTGTAACTTACTACGAGTACTATCTACGCGTATTACACCACTTTTTTCCAGCCTCTCATTCACAACATTGAACTAATTAAATCGAAACAATGGATGACGTCACTGCGCACGCGCCGCCGCCGCGTAAACTGGCGCAGTTAATTACGCGACGCGACGGTAGCAAGATCAAGGCTGAGCGGTTATCGGAGCTTGAGGGATGAACTGTAGCGGGAATATGAGTATAGCTCTTATAGAGGTGGAAAACGCCACGAGGCGGCGATATTACTGGACAAAAACTACTTGAATAAATGTCCCCAACTACCATATTGTTAATTTCATATCAATGATAGAAGGTGGATTTAAAACATCTTTAAGGACTTACATATTATTATATAGGACCCCATAAATTAGCAAAACTATAGTTTCTGGTACTAGCTTGCAACTATACAAACTAAATACTCAACACAACAAAGTGAAACAGTCCTTTTATAGCTCCTCCTGGTTCAACTAATTTATGTATTATTTATTTTGTTGTTTGATTGTCGACTAGCTGTCTCAAATAATTACTTTGAACGTTAGGATCTTCACTTTTAATTATGACGTCATCGACCGCATCATTAGTAACCACATAACATACATGTTTGTTCGTAGGCACTTTTTAATTATATGTGTCATTTTATATTGCTATACATAACGGGTAAATGGTGACCTAACGATGTTTGCCTCATAATGGACGATATGTAATGGCATCTCATTTGGAGGAAACCTGTTGGGGATAATTGAGTTATTGCTACTTATTTAATTAAAGAAGTGAACAAGTTAAAATTGGATTAAAAGAAACCAATATTAATGCTGTTTTTCAATCAGAATGTCAAAAAGAATAGAATTATTTAAAGAAACCCACACAGAGTACTTACAATAAATCAATCATCATTGACATTCGCTCGGTGTATTTTATTTAATTGCAAACAGCTGAATTCCGTTTTGAACCCAAGAAAACATACACGAAAAGGATCTTACCAAAATCGCTACCTCTTATGCATTAAAAGCTTGCATACAACACTCGACCGCCCGTGAGAACTGGAGCGATGCTATTTTTTCACTTTTACCCGCGAACTTGTGCACTGACTGTCAAGAGTCAGCGGTGACTTACTGTGATACAATGTCACGGTCTGATGCAGTCGTAATAAGTTATGTTTCATAAAGAGTTAGTAATTTAGGTCATTTTTGTGGTCATAAGATTCGATTGGCTAGGACAGTTTTAGGAGGCTGGGATAGCGGATATGACTGGATGTGGAAGGCTCCAGCACAGGGTGTTGTAATGCAGCCTGGGAGGGGCCTATGTCCAGCGATAGACTATGATAAGCTGAGAGTTGATTAAAGATTCGATTCAGTTTGCCTTCTTTCAATAATGTCACATGCTACCATAAAAAAGGCTTGATCAAATCAACTGTTTTTTTTTTTTTTACAAGAAACAAAGCCAGTATGAATTATCAAATCTGAACGAAGCATCAGTATTTCATTCCGAAATATCAACCAGCAAAGTTAAAAATTCTACTAACAAGACCGAAAGGACCAAAAAATAAAAATGATAGCTAAATGCCTCAGGACCAGAGATCTGGCTTAACAAAGCCACAAACAAAAACAAACCGCAAATTGAACTCAGTAGATCACGTAACAGATTCGCGTGATCTAATTACTTTAAAAGGTAATTTCGCGTAATAACCGACGTCTTCACCTCGCACTGTGCTGTTGCGAAATTAAATAATATCACTCGCGTCAGGTCGCACGTCTAGTTCCATTGCACAATACGACACGACTTTATGAACATTCAACTACAAATAGCTATTGTCGTAGATATTTTATTGCAGGCTTGGAATTTATGAATTTGTATATTAAATATGTTAATTATGTGCTTTTACAACCTGACAGTGGAATCAGAGAAATCCGTTTGTGTTTTGTGATAGATGATGTGCCGTGAGAGTCTATAGCAGCATATTTAGCATTGTGTGGCATAAGTATCTATAGGCATGCTTCGTTGGTACCGCGTAAAATGATTGGCAGCCTTGGAATTTTCATACAACTTCTTCAACCGACTTGACTCAGTCCCTGTTCAAATAACTTAATCAAATGGAAACGCTCTCCCAAAACAACGTTAGTATTAAAGTTGAACTTTACAGTACATAAATAACTAAGACATGTGGTGCAAGGAATCACAATTATTATGTTTAGAGCAACGATGCTATTGCCACGTTCGAACCGCTTCACTTTGAACCCTGGCTCTTGCGAAACCAAGTGGATCCCACGTTGTATCTCAATTGAGAGTGGTAATGGGTTCACCCGTCACAAATTCCACATAAGTATCTTCCTCTAACCTTATGCTTTTCAGAATTATAACGTCTTCTTTGATATAGTTGACGTCTACTTGGGAGCACTTACGTAATTTTTGGTCCTTTATATAGATCTCGCAACTTTATGTACCTATTTGTAGATATCATTCATTAATATTATTTGAATTAATTATTGCAATTATTTGGTCCTTATCTCTTTATGACTTCAATGTCGAGTCAGGGGTCAATGCAAATAAGACCAAATTCTCATATAATGAATTACTGTTCGATACGAAGAAATCGTGATGAATACCTTCACCTAAAACATGTTCATTACAAACCAAAAAATCAAACACTAATTCATAAACTAAACATGGCTTGTTTCGAAACGATCGTTTAACCTCGAAACAACCCATATCACACCTTCGTTAACGAACGGACAAACTTAATCACGGATTTAACTATTGGTAATGCAAACATCACTGTTTTACACTAACAATATTATCCTAGTTCGACAAATAAAAAACATTCGATTATCACCTCTATTCGTCTTCCAATAAAGTGCCAACAGAACGTTTGGTTACATTAGTAATACATCAGGCTGAAGGAATTAAGTAAGAAAATATTTCGACATTTCAACGGGTTAGAAAAAACAAACTGACAATTCGCGTTTTGTCTAACCTCACAATCCTTTAATCCTATACTTTTAACGGCGATAATCGCTTGGATTTCAGTTTATCAGTGTGTAAATAAGTTTGTAAATGGTTGTATTGATTCATTGGTGTTCACAAGTGGTAATGAGATCTAATGAGCTACGCGGGGCGCGTGATTGGTCGTTATGATTAGAGGTTAGGATTTAGGAGACTTTGAGAAGCAAACATTGAGAAAAAATGCTGTTAAATAGGACATGAATGTCAGAACGAACAAAGCCAGTTTTTATGAAGGCAAGTCACAAGTGTGTATTCCAGTGTTGTAACTTACTGTAAAACAAAATTTGAAATATTTGTATCATAAGACCAATTCCACGTTGTCATTAATCGCATATGCATTATAAAGGATAAAGATCTGCCAAGGTTCTGTATATTTCAGTTCGCTTTTCACAAAAAACACAAATATTTAATTCCTGTCATGAACCGTTTTTTGTTAGCCTACATTGCGTCGCACTGCTGGTCAAAGGCCTCCTCTTTCTCATTCCAAACCTCTCTGACTGGTGGATCGCCGGCCATGTTTGCCCCATCAAGAATTTGTATATAAAATGTATGATATTTAAGGCGTTATTTATTGTAGAGGATAAAGCCACTGAAACCTTCTAAAATTACTAGACACACAAAAAACATACCTTAAAACAAACCAAACATAAAAAGTTAGATATTAGATATTAAGACGCTTTCCTCCTAACCAGAGCTAATCCCTGGGCAACTGCCACAACAGCGCAACATGTTAAGTGGCCACTAACTACGCAAGCGCGCATAATTGGTACACTCCAAGTCTCCAACATGTTTGTATTAACAACTATACTAACTATGCTTGTTTAGAACCAGAGAAACTGGCTTTAGTTATGAAGATTGTATTTTTGGGGTATATAATGAGGACCTTCAATCTTAAGTAGTTTAATGATAATTGGTATTTCAGTCACTCAGAACAATTAAAAAAATGCACTTATTCTAAGCTACATTAACACTTTATGAGGCTAGCGATTCGCCTTTCAATCCTTTTGGGACATAGTTTTAACTGATAACAACATAAATTCAACACAATTATTGTGGGTAAAATTCACTTCAGTAAAATATGCATAAATAAGTGACGTGTGGCTTTATTAGATATAATTTTTCGGATGACTTTTAAGGGTACTAAAAAGTATTAACGTCATTGGATTTCGTCAAAATCACAGTTCATAGTTCAAAATTAGTGTGACGCAAACACGGGTACAATTAAAACAAAATAAATAAACGAAAATAAATACATAACCTTCATAACGCAAATGCTTAGTTCTAAATCCAATAAAGTTTAATTTTGTAACACATTTTTCTTATATATATTTGACAGGTTTTCGTCATACAAACTTACTATTAAAGGAAAAATATGGTCTATACTAAAAAGAATAATATAAAAACTAGAGAACGATAGCAAAAACATTTATCTCAATAGCAATTTAACCCTTCGTAACAAATAGCGTGATGATATCGTATCAAACCGATCGCGTGTACCGACAACATAACAGCGAATAAAATATCACGCCATGAAATTTAATTTGTGACCAATAATTGTCCATTTCGTGATCACTGTATGTTTTCTTGATTGCCGCGTGATTTTGAGCTGAATCGATTTATCGATGTTTGAATTCGTAATCGGTTACAAAATCGATCGTATATTTATAAATGTCATGGATTTTACGCTATATTGTATGAATAATTGAACTATATAACGGTCCGATGATAGCTCTATTTTATTTAGCCTCGTAATATTTAACTTTTCTGGGTTTATAGCCTTAGCTGATTGAAAACCGTTATGCTTGTGGAAAACAGAGCGTACAAGTAAAAGGATTGAAGGTATTTTTGATTCTCGTGTTGTTTTATAGCAGTAATATTAAGTTGGATATAAGTAACAGTACGTTACGATGGACATAAACTCCGCAAGGGTTAGAAGTTCAGATAATATAGGCGTGGCAAGAAGTCTAGCTGGCTGTCCCAAGAATAAACTTCGTTAGTTATTATTCTATTATTTTCTTCATCGACGCAATAAGTTTAAATTAGAGCTTTTCTATTTGTTCGACTTTAGTTACTGGGAACGTGTCATGATTTATTAATATTCCTAACAAACAACGCGTTTAAAATGTCGTAGTAGAATCGTAATTTTGCTTATACCATACTTACTAATATTCCAATTACTTTTCTCACAACTTCAGTACCAATCAACTTGTATTTGCATCACTACCAACACAAAAAACCATTAACAAATCAAATCGTCATTTTATTAATGTTTACAAAATAACGATTCCACATGTTAGCTATTTCTCAACAAAGAGACATGGTAATAAAAACATCGGTAGTCATAACGTATTGTAGCAATAAAAGCGATGTAAAGCTACCGCTATTCTGCTGTCTGTACTTCGCAATTACAGATCGTTCTACATAACGAAGCGCGTCAATCGCTTTATGAGATTCCCACGACTTACGCCTCGTATTCACGTGTGAAATGTGCCTTATTTTTGTATTAAATCTGCTTTACTTATAAGTGTAGGAGTTTCTTGCCCGTTCTTCTCTATAGGTACTAACAACGCTTTGGAATGGGCAACTAGCTTCATCTTTCTGACTGACTGACCCCTTAAACATTCAAAAGTGCCTGTAATTGGTTTATTTGAAATAAATACTTTTAGTTTGAGTCCACAATAGAGTCCAGTTCTAAAGGACCAAAAAGTCTGTTCTTTCAGTCCTAAATAAGTTACCCAAGAATAATTTGCTATGGAAATCCAATTTTAATCCATAACGTTATTTTTCCCAGTTTTTAAGTGTCATACATTCTTCTTTTCTTACCTGTTTCCACCAGGTTTGTATTTCTGCCCATGGCTATTCCATTCTTCAGTTAGAGAAGACAAAAGACCATGCAAAGTATCATTAAAATAAAATTAAACAAGTTTCATGTACTGAAAGCCTTAACAAACAATACGATACTAACCTAATATCATTAGGTCATACAGTAACCTTTATACTAAAACTCAATAATTATATAACAGAACTATGTTTATATAACCTCGATTACTGCTTACCCATTTATCAAACACATTAATCTCTTACAACCTTTCGTGTGTGAAACGTTGTATGTTATCACACTTGAGGGAGATTCTACTGATTGGATTAGAACAATAACGTGGTGTTTGTTTTTTTACATTGGGGGCGTGGCTGGGGAAGATTTTCTAATAGATTTAACCTTTGCATAGATTTATAAGTGTTTTTAGTTGAGTAAGTTTAAATGATCTGGATACGATAAAATGTGTAGCAGAGAATGGGTGTAATCGGTTTAGCTTATACAACCTTCACAAAATGTGCCGTCATTTTTTCGGAGAACAAGAACCAACACACCCTACTATAAACTCAACCCGCCTAAAAAGACCAGTTTCATCAAGACAATCTAAACAACCATTGAGCTAATAAATAATAATAATAATAATAATAATTTATTTATTTCAAATAATTTACAGACGAGAAAATACATTATATAGTAGCATTATATAGTAGTAGTATACAAAGACAGGAACTAAATACATAACTATGCTGTAACCACAAGGTCTGTACATAATTGAGCCCTGCCTCTTAAACTAGGGTGACCTGTATCTTAAGAGACAGTGATCAGCCATAGGTATCATAAAAAATAGACAAAACTTGTGAAGTGTGTCAGTTTGCCATGTTTGTGTGTTTGTGTTTATACTTCTGTAATTATCTTACTTATATATAGAATGTATTTTTTATAAACATAAATTTATGGTAAAAAGGAGGAGAAGGTATACGGAAGATACGGAAGGAAGATAAACGTGAATGTTAGCCCAAATTCTCAGGCAACACGGAAGAAAACACGAAATAACATACAATTGACTTTCATATGAGTTCGTAAAAGTGCTAACAAAGCGTCGGAAACACTTGTAATATCACCCGCTAAATGTACTGTAGGGTGCCCCTGAGATACGCAGCTGTGAGACCGAATCCGACTTCAAGAAAAGTTGGCAGAAAAATCTAGGTTCTATATTTGAAAGCTAAAGAAGATTGAAACTGAAACGATATGAAAAGTATAGGTAAACGATAGGAAAATTAATGTATTATGCCACATTTTATTTTGAGTAGTTACAAGGTCTGTTTTTGTGTTTATCTCGCCCGCGCCTTCCTGTATTAATATTTAAAACTTATTTGATGAATATTAAAATATTAAATTATTAATATTCATTGTAAATATTATTCTTATAATGCTTCTGGTTCAAAAATTAAAATATTGAAATCATTATGGTCCCTGACAGATTATAACATATTTTTAAATCGTTAGAAACTGTGCCACACTATAAATCAAAGATATTGTGACATTTTATTTAGAAAAACTTAATCTAAAACCGTTTTCTATAGAAATTAACAATTATAATCGTTTGACATTTAGCAACTGTTTCAATAAAAACAAATCCACAATCGTTCATCACAAAAACGAATAAATTTTTACAATTCGGTACCAAATTTGTAAAAAAAAACGTAATCGCTGTTTCTAAAACAACTTATACAAAACTAGTAATTACACCAATTTGTTGTATTTGCATAATTATTAGTGCTCAGTGTGCTTTTAATTACTGCTACATTTAAACCTTCATATTTATTTACCTTGAGAACAGTTTTTATTGAAACTAAAACTTAAATGCCATTAAAATTAATTTATATTGTTATTATTCATACAGATAGACGGGTCAAATCGATGCAATAAATTGTATTGAGTTATTATAAGTACATAAATATTAATAATATCTATCAATGAACGTCGTCTTTGCTAAAACTCCTCAATGTGCACTTGAACGTTTAAATATTTTGAAACTTGTTTAATGATCTTTCAAAGTCACTGTATAACGTCATTCGTTGTAATTGTACATAAGTTTATATGGTAAGTCCGTACACCACATAAACTTGTGTACACGTCTTACTTTTTTATATTTATTGCACTAAACATAAATATTTGGACCGGTAACATTAAAGTCCCATGTAAAAATATATAAATACAAATAATAACCATTTTTTTATTATTATTAAGATGTCCATAAATTTCCCCACAACATGGTGCCCCTAATAACCCTGTGCGTGCGTGCGTGGAGGCAGCCTAACAAAAGCCGCTAATTCGTCCTCTATCAATCCGTTGGTCATCTGGACGTGCTAATTTGGAAACTCGGCGACTTTCGCTACACTGTGTTTGTGCGATCATTATCGGCGACAGTACGACAAATAAATAGTAAGTGTATTGATTCATCATAAATTGAGTTTGTTTTTGTAGTTAACGAAAAAAAATTGAGTTGTTTGGGCTAAATTGTGTGAGCTGTTTTGCGTAAAATGCATTTTCCTTTTATCATGTTTGCTCTGAATAAAAAATTCATTGCTAAACAAAACGCACATTTTTAGTCCAAAATACCCACAATGATACATTTAATTTCACACCTACCTTGAATATACAAATGAAGTTTTCCCTGACTCACAGATGACTTCAACCAACGGTTTCAAATCAACCTCGGGCTACATACTTCCCTACTTTCGTCCATACCACCCATTACAGACAGGACATGCCACCACACGTCTGGTCTATTAACGCAGTCATAACTTGGAAACATCTTTTGTACCATGATTTTTGTGCTAACCGTATTTGAATGCGCGAGCGCATTGTGAGTGTATATTAACACAGCACTTAAGCTGTTAGAGCCTTGGTAATAGCGTAGTGTGGGTGTCCGGAGATCTTACTATTATTGTGCTAGGTACTCGGGAGGTGTTTGTTTTTTTAAATATTGTTAGAGTTTAATTCGTTTTGGATTTTTTCATTATGTGAGTAAAATAACCTGTTTAGTTTATTTTAAAGAATCTACAAAAGGTGTGGTTGAATCTATAAGAAGAAGAACGCTAAACAAACATGTTCTATGTATCTTTAGAAAAAATACTTTTCTAAACGCACAACACACACTTTTGATACAAACCCAGTTACCGAAAGTATGCTAAACCGATTTAAATAAATACAATTTCCCGTAAAACAAATAAAGTATCATACTAAACCCACAAAAAAAAATCTATGAATGAATGAATATCCCGTATCCCAAGAAAACAAAAAAACACTGCTAAAGTTCCCGTTTTAATCCTGTCATTGCTACCTCTTAAACAAACCACAAAATGGGTGGCGAGTTGTAAATCAGTCAACCCGTGTCATGAGATTTAAGTCGATAATGGGACAAAATAGTCACATTGTTTAACTTGACCGCACCCCGCACGGGAGGGTTAAATAGAATCTGCAGGCTTTTTGTGAATTCTGAAACTTTTCGTTAGTTTAAGTGATTATGAGATATTGAAGTTTAAATATAAGAAGAGTTACAGTAATAATTAGCTGTTTTGAAAAATATATTGTTTTGTTTCAAGAATTGGTAAAGTTATTTAATTATGTTATTTGTTTGTTTTTCAGGTATGTTCTCCATCTTCGTTCATGATGAGCAATACGGTAAGATATGAACAAAAATGGTTTAATCAATTTATCACCTGCAGCAAGAATTAATTAGGTATGCAAGTTAAGTAAATAAGGTTCTTAATTTTACTGTAGATAATATTCACTATAACTTAACAACAGTAAACAGAAATTTCAAGATTATTGAGTACAATTGCTTCATAAAAGACACATCACACTTTATGCTAGTCATATTACTCATTCGCCATATTTTACAAATGAAATAACTACGCAGATGACTGCACTCGGAAACCAAGCGTTTATTAATAGCAATTGAACTAATTTCATTTTAAAATCCCTTTAAAAACAGTTATTAGCTGAGCAATTCCTAATAGGGGTGGGCGGGATTCACTCGGCTATTCTCGGGCGAGCTCGGCTCGGCTCGGGGTCACTCGGGTCGCCATAGACGCCGATAGAATTATGCTTCAATTGTTTTACGTTCGCGCCGTGCTCGGCCAGTGTTCTTTTTTCAAAATGAAATATCGAACGACGCATCGGGGAATTTGTAGCAAGTTGTTTTTTATCGATTGTCTGGTGCTTAACGGTCGGGAATCGATATTGTTTTATTGCTGTACAACGAGGTGTGAAGCAATGTCGACACGTTTTGAACATCAATAATCGATTCCTGTTGCGTCATCAGATTTCTTATTCGATTTATGATTCAATCTCTGCGCCCTCAAGACAATAATTACACTAAAACATATTCGCACGCTTATTAAAAAAAATTGTTAAAACAAAATCGTCCGGTTACACCGCTCCCGTAATTAACAAAAGGTTAAACTGTAATCAAGATGTAATTGTATACAATCACTTTTGACCCGAGGCTGTTCATAATTTAATATCTCTGGAACATTATAAACAAACTATGTTAGGGTTGTACTATAGAATACTTAAATGTACTAAATACAGACGTTCATACTTTGATTTTGGAAGTGACAGATGTCATGTAAATGTTCGTCAATTAATATTTATCATTCGGGTCACACTTCAATGTGACAATGAACCGATCATTTGTTCTGTCAAAGTGTAGACATTAACATTGTTATTTGAATCGTACCTACCATCATGAAAAAACATAATAATTTAATATTCATCGCTATGACAACTGTCCCCGCCCTTGTGTATCACTAATCTATGTTAAACTATACAAAATCAGCTAAGTATTAATAAGATAATTGATAGTGCCTTTGACATGTTGTTAATAAACATTGACTTTGAATAAGATTCCTTCTAATTCCATGTGACGTGAAAGATAGATAATCTTTATGCTGTGGCATAAATGCATTACAAGTAATATTTTTGTGACTTGAATTCTGAATCTTTGAATTTAACTTATAATTTACACTAAATCAAGCTGTATGCCAAGGAAACTGTTACTGTGTCCTAAATGTCGCTGATCCTAACCACAGGCGCCGAGATAACCCTAAACGCATAAATATCATAACCTTCATAAAATCTAATCTCAACAAAATTATGGAAAATTAAAAACTATCTTTAATCAAATTCTATTCGAGCACATCTCTATCAACATTAACATTAACTGTGAGCTCTTAATGTCTCTGTTCGATCTCGATCACCGGCGATTATAACCCGAGTTTTAATTGCAGGTTAACCGTACGATGGCACCGACTTCTCGTAATAATGTTTTAATATTTACTCTGAGTTTAACTCAGTTATTAATTTATATCGATAGATGTTGTTTTGTTACTAATTATTTTTAAAGCAAGAGCTGTTTCGATTTAATGTTCTAGTTCATGGGAAATTTCTGTTTGAGTTTTTTTTTATGGATTGGAATTTATAGATCACTTAAATATAGATTAGTTTTTGTGTTATATAATAACTGGCTATGCTTGCTCGAAGTTAAAATGTAACACAGGAGTATCAAAAACCAAACATAAATAAAACTTAGAATCTGTCTCTATAATGAGACATTCGTAAGTTTTCCTGAAACCTTTTCAACTTCAGTCAAACATCTGTTACGCCATAAACCTCGGAGATTGTTCACACGTTCGACATAAAATCTCCCTCAGCTATAACTGTAACATCTTCAACAGTAAAAAGAACATTAAATATCTCGCAAAAATCGTTCCTAGTATTCGGTCCATTTCTCAGCCGTTTCCATCAATCCCTTAGAGCCTCAACTTTCAACCCATTACAATGAGCCTTAATAACCTCATTTTGTTCAACACATAATAAAGCCATGCGTTTGAACACTTCTTGAAATTTACCAACTTTACTTTGCTGCTCTTCAAAAATTTCAAAAGACTTTCAACCTTGTCTCTCTCAGAATAAAGTTCAATATGACAGGTTGTACAACTTTCAAGGTAAAATCAAGTGCATCTATGCAGTAATATCATCATTGCTGCATAGTGCGGCGCCTGGAGCGTTTGGCACGACTCTATAGCTGTCCTTGTCTTTCTCATAAAGGTTCCTATCTCCATCTCTATCATGCAGGGTTCTCGCATTGTCATTTTTGTAAATTGACCTCTGATCCTGAAATATAGATATTATTTCACCAATGAATTATAAGTAACTTACGGTTCTTGAATGGATAGCGAGCGTCTACCAGGTCTTGTTTTGGTCCTAATGGTAATGGTCCCTTTATTTTGCATAATAATGGTCTTTGATTTTAAATTGTATTTATTATTGCATTCCTGCGTTCTATTTCTTAGTAGGAATGTTAACTTTCATTAAGATGACGAGAGACTCCATTCTTGCTTCATCAGACCAAGATTACATTGAACTATCGTGTTTATCTCTAAATGCTACAACAATAAAGTAGATGTTTTATTCTTCAATAATTAATTAAATAACTCGTAGAAAACCCGTACTTTGTACATTGTCATTGGTAAGTATATTACTTAATAATATTCGCATAATTCATAACACTTATTGTGACACACAAACGAATTTTATTTGGTCTTTCTATCCACGTATTTTGTCTCGAAGGACCAACTCAACACATCGCCAACACTATGCATGTATGTACTTGTGTGTGTGTGTGTACCAGACTGTCTATTGTTTACACTTGTATCGATCACTATCTTTAAAGATTATCTACAAATTGAAAGCCGTAAGTCTGCGTTGTTGCAGAGGCGGCTGTTTTCATAATCTTTATTGGGTCGAGGTTAGAGTTTAAGATGGGTGGTGATAGTTCATCATTTTAGAAATTTATTTTTGTGCTACGCTTTATGTACTACGGCCGGAGTATGCTTTGCATTAATTTTGAATGTCTGTAATTCTTATTTATTTATTTGAATATTATCAAGACTATTAGGATTGCAAAAGAAGGAATCACTTAAAAAAGAAACAGAGCTTAACACTGTGGCATTAAAATTAGAAAGGGTTATTCAAAAGCAACTGATGATTTATACCTTCAAATACAACATAATTTATTACTAGTCTACTTTACTTATTAAAAACCTGAACTATCCAATTACATTAAACAAATAGCCACAAAATCCATATTCATAAAAAATCAATCACTATTGCCATGTAATATGAATACATAAGTTCACGCGCAGAGCCTTAACGAATGGTTTCTCACGGTCCGCCCGCCCACGCCGCCCGCCCAGCATATAGCCTTATTTATAACCTTATGATCATACTTTACACTTCACTTTTTAGTAATGGTTTAAATTCTAGATTAAGTTTGAAATTGTTTTCTTTTTATTTTTTAATTAAAATATGTTATATTATATATATTATTTTGTTTTATTATTATATTTATATTAAAATTAAATTCAGCTGCATCCGGTTAGACTGGAAGCCGACCGCAACTGATGAAAATTGGATATTCGTTACAAACTTAATAAAATATTAACTCTAGCACGCGCAGCATGACCACCGTAGAAACGGATTTTGTCGACGGAAGAATAGACAAACTTCTCTATTATTCTTATCACTATTATTATTTTTAGACACTAAAAATATTCAGCCATCTAATGATAGCTAAAATTAACAGTAAGGCTTCGAGAGTTCTTTCACTAATAATAAAACTTGAAGTTTCTTTTATCGACCACAATTTACACTAAGGAAATATTAAGTAAGCATTTATCGCCAATACCAATAACGCAGAAATAGCTACAAACAAAATCTTTGAGTATTGAGCACTGTACGCTCTACTACGAAAATGGCCCTTACTGCTAAGACATAACGGCGCTGTTGTTAGTACAAATTGAAATTGTTACCACTGACTGTGGGTGGCTGTACCATATTCATTTCAGACAATTGACTAACATAAGACCATGTGACAGTAATGGAGTAAATGGAGGGTTTTAAGTTTTACTGAACAGTTGTACTATAGGTACTGCAAATCTAATTAGTTGAGGATGAAATATACGGGAGGTTATAAGGAACGGGCGCGTAGCTAGGAACAGAGCATAGCGGGACTAACCGGAATAAGTCAGTGGCAGTGGTGAGCCTGTTGAAATGTTAATGAGTTTCTTGGTCGACAACTTTTTTTATTTGTTGCAAACAATCAACTGATTGAAATTAGAATACAGTATTACAAATGGCTGTAATATCTGTCAAAAACATTAAAATTCTTGACATAATCAAGTAACATTTCATTTAAAAAAAAAACATGTCATGAATAATGACCACAATCATCGAAATACGTGACAGTCAAACTTCTACTATCAATGTTAGTCAAGTTAATTCATCATACACTTACAAATTACGACGTCATCAAAAAACAAAACACAACCGCCACGCACCCGCCTCAGAAACACGGCCGTATAACCCCCCGTCCTCAAACAGGTACACTATCTAAACTCTTTATATCTTTATAGGTTTTATCTCGAAATACCATCTGTCTGTCTGTCCTTTCCGATAACTAGCGTTCCAAGTTAACTGCTTGGCTAGAATTAATTCAATATTAGTTACTTGTAGAGTACCTTTGACATCCGGAAGCTTTACATTTGAAGTTTATGGTCGAGGAACGAAGAAACGTAATTAAAGGGTCGTTTCAGTAAGTTTATTTGATTCGTTTGTAGGAAAAAAATCCTACAAATGTAGGAAAATTTAAATATTCAAATCTGTGATGAAGTTGGTGGTTAACAAAGCAATTATTATTATCAGATGGACAGATGGCTTCAAAAGATTAATTTAATAGAATAATATCGTCTTCTAGCGTCCACCTTTAGATGAGTTATCGGATCTCGGAAAATTACACTGTATGTCCACCGCACCGTGAACGGGGTGTCAACGAGAAACGAGATTATTGGTGGCCACAGTACATATACTGTCGCTACTTCGGCGTCGTCATCTCTTTCTCGTTGACGTCCCGTTCGGCCCTTAAGCCGGTTAAGTCCTTTATTAATGGCACGGTTTCTTTACGATGCGGGTATAAACCGCGCCGTAGTAGTAACCGTGTCGGTCCTTCCATAGTGATCCATACAACACTGACAACCGTGCCCGGCGAATAAACCGTAGTTTTTCACGGCAAGAAAAACGTGTGAGTACAGAGGGCCTAATGCAAAGCATGATGATATTAACACTACCTAAGTTTTCTGAACCTAATTTAACACAAAAATAACGTATTTTAGTCATAAGATTAGATCTTAATAACATGCCAAACAGACAAAGCTACATCACACAAAATTCCTGTAGTTAACAAATTGGTAGAGGTATCATATTTCATATCACAGCAATAATTTGGTGAAGGTATTACATCGCGAAACATCTACAGCCAAGCCCAAAATGCCAAACCAAGGTACCTACACCTTCTTCTCATTTACCCAAGCCATACAACACCTATGAACTTTAAACTGTTTCCCGTCCTAAACCAGGGCTTTACCTGGGAAATTCTTAGCGCCGGTAGCTCGAAGCGTTTCGTGGGTCCCTCCGTAATGGCGCACGATTCCCCACACACGACCACTATGGGAAACCAGGGAGGGAAGCGGAAGGGAAAGAGGGAAGGGTAATTGAGACTTCTGTGAGATGTTGACTTTATAACTGTTATTGTAAGCGATTTGTGTTTTGGTGTTTGCTCGTGGGTGATAGATGGGGAGGTGGCTTTATTGAGCTGTTGAGTAGTAGCTCGAGTTGAGTTTAGTTCCTTTCTTGGATGAAATTTCGTTGATGGCTGACACGTACGAGAGGGGATCCTGCCGTTTTACCGAAAAGATTTTGCCCAAATTTCACTTCCCAAATAAATTTTAGCAACCTTTTTTTCTGCCATTGCAATGTTTGGAATGATTTTAGTTCGCACATTTTCATTTGGTCAAATTGTTACTTGGCAGAATATTATCAAGGATAATGTCATTTAGCCATTTGGTCTTTAATCAAATGATTTATTACAGCAAACAATCTTTAGACAATAAACGTTTGGTCAGTTAGTTATGGAACTAGTTAGAGTAGGTTAATTATTTTTTTTTTAAATGGTTAGGTTAGGTTAGGTTAAAACTGTGACCTCCTACGCACGAGCCGAGCGAGCTTAGCGAGCGGTGCCGCGGTAGCGGCCGGCGAGTGCCAGAAACGACTAGATTATATAGAAAAAATATATATGGAAAAAGAACAGGCTACCCGAACTGAACTAGTTAACGAGATTAATTATTTTATAATATGCTACCAACTAAAAAAAAATACTACCAGAATAATTAATATTAATATTATTATTACCTGTTTAGAATTTGTCCCAAGTGGAAAAACCAGCCTTGTAATAATAAAACGTCTTTATTTTGCGTAAAATTAGTTATTCCAACTGAAATATTTGACTACATAAAAATTGGTAAAAGTACTAGTTGGTAAACAAGTTATTGTTTAAACGTTCACTTGCAAAACATTAGGTTTGCGTTACAATTATTTGTGAAGAGAGTTTTTGCTAAGTAATAATTTGACAAATGAAATTATGCGGAAAATTGTTTGGGAAGTGATAATCTGGCAATTTTTTTCGATGAAACAAGGGAGACCCGTACGAGAGGTAGGTACTGGGTCTTAAGGCTTCCAGAAAGGCGCGGACGCGACTCTAGTAGAACAATTTCTATGAAAGCTTCTTGGAAATTGTTCTACTAGATTCGCGTTGAGAAGCCTTGTTTAGTTATGTATACTGGTTTATAAGTTAGAGTTGATAAAGATATGCAGGTAGAATTGGTCGCAGGTCCAATATTTTTTTTCCTGTATTGGCTAAAGATAAGAAATGCCATGTTTTTCTATTAACCTCTCCCTGACCTATGGTGTAGTATCTACTCATACCATCACGTCCGTGAGACTAAGAAATTAGTGCTTCATAGGATCCTAATCTAAACCAGACTTTAAAAATACTAATGACAGCGAACCAGAAGTCTTAATTTCCCAGATCTTATTACCTACTCTCATTCAAACCAGACATCGCCAAGGGAGAAAACAAGTATCTAAACTGCATACAGATTGCAATCTCTAAAACACGATTAGTAAACCATAGGGTAACGACTGTCACTAACGGTAATATCAGTAAAGAAAAATATTCGTCGCAAGCGCATAGAATATGTTATAGAGATCGAATCTCAACATAAACATGTGATATTATTTGATCGCGGCCCGATCTTGCACGAAGATTGCCGATGTTTGCCGATCAGTATCATGATGTTTTTAATTTTATTAGTAGTTCGCTGTGAATATAATGATGTCGACTTTCCTGCGATTGTATCGGGGTAGGTAGGGTTACAGGTGTGGATGATGAGGCATTGGCAGGGTTGAGGACGCTGTATCTTAAAGTAGACTTGATATGATAACCAGTCCTTCTACAGATAATTAGGTGGTTTTCGAAACTCAAACCATCTCATAACTCCTGAACAAATAGTACAAAGTAGCATTAAGCTACTTTTTACTTTCAAACTCAAAAATGATTTATTTCAATTAAACCATTTACAGGCACTTTTGAATTGTCAAGGGGTCGGTCAGTCAGAACTAAGAAGCTAAGTACCTATGGAGAAGAACGGGCAAGAAACTCGACGGACACTATTTTAAATTATTTTATTAAAAAGAGTTAGTCTGCTTCAGATTAAAAAAGGAGTTTTATCATAGATAATACGTACTTTGTGACGTCACATGAGATTTTGATTCGTGGCTCCTTTCAGGTACTTACAAGCCTGATAATCACAGACTAAGTGAAACAAAGCTAAAACCGGTAGGCCAACTACAAGTACTTAGCAATTGCGTCAAGACTGGATCAATACATTAGTAATACTAGTTTACATGGCATTATGCTTAGGTCGAAGCAATTAACATACACATTAGGCTTGGCATATGGCCAATATTCTGTCCTACATTCATTGTTTTTCCGTATAAACATATCGATTAATGCAATCGATACGATTTACGATGCAGTGAATTGTGAAAACTGTGTGTATCTCTGTTTACTGGGTATTCTTGTCTCTTCACTTAGACGCTGATTACGATCGTTAAAATGAATTATTTTGAAGGAAAGATGTTTGTTATAATCACCACACTTCATAGGCAATTAAATGTTTACAGTATTAATTCTAATATAATCTATCTAACTAGCTTGTATTATCCCACTGCAGGGCTCCCTCTCCCTTTTCCACACAGTTCTGTCTATTGCTAGTGTCGGCTAGTCCTTTCGGTGGGAGTTAAGCTCGTCGCGCCATCTTCGTCTCGGCCTGCCGCGATGTCGTTGTGCGTTTAGTGAGACCCAACCGGTGGGTGGTTCTCTTAGCCATACACAGTTACAGTATGAATTAAGAAAATTAAATATTTTTTCTCATCAATGAATGCGAAGTGCGACGAGGTAATTTCTGTTATGAAACTATTACTAAAAATATCTTTTGCATCATAGTTACATTCGATTATTTTTCTTTTAGACATTTGTGGAATAGCAAGTTATAGCTTGTCCACTCTTAAAAGACGATGATGCGGTAGTAGGGCGCGTCATTTCAGAGTGGACAAGCTATACGGCGCTCATCAGTCAAATTCAGAATTTCCTACCTAAACTCGATACAAAACTTAATAAAACCAATCACAGTCGAGTTTAACACGAAAAATCACAATATTGTCATAAAATATCGGATTTTGAATACATTATACAACCTGACTTGGATTTCTGCCGTCCGTACACGCCTTAAAAGTACGGTTATAGTATTAACATAAAGTTGAATTATATTCGATATTATAATTATTAATAATTTGATGTGTTTAACTTTTAAAACTACTGTTAATCACGCGACTTTGTTAACAGAAAAACCAAAATGTTCAGGCTCTGTTGAAAGTTTATTCGGAAAAGAAATGCCTTTCTCCTTACTAGCAGAGAATTATGTGAAAATAACATTCGTATGTTACGCAACTCGAAGTACATGCTTGACATAAGTACAATTTCGCCATTTTAGATGAGATTTGAAAATTAGAATTCTATATTCATCTGTTTTTAGGAAGGTGTTGTCTATACATGCGTGCGTCGCTGATGGGTCACTATTCTCAAAACATCATATAAAATTGATCACACGCAAGATACATAATTTTATTCAACTCAATAAACCAGGTAGTACATAAATATTTTAACAAATTAACAAACAACACGTGTTTCGATATTTATAGTTATTATTTTTGTACTTTATTATCATAAAGATATATTATATTAATATAGACTCGACCGCTTTTTCCTGGCAATATATAATAGTCAGTTTAGTATATAAAATCGATTGATAATAACTCAGGCATTAATCATAAGTTATTTGATCGGATTGAATAATAATAAGGTAGGGGGTCAGAGATGTTCGCGGCAGCTTTCGTATACAGGATATTCTAGAAACTTAGAATAGGAAACTGGTTTTTTCTAACTTGCTTAAACGTAATTTTGAATAAGTTTAGTATTGACAATAAAAAAATGCTTAACTAAAATAATCTTACTATTTAAATACATCATAAATAACAACCAAAACATTCATTTAATAATATATTATATTATAATTATACAAACTGCCTCAGAATAAAGACTATAAACTCCACAGCTAGTTCCCTCATTCTGGATCATTTTACAAGTCACTCAATAAAATACTTTATCATAAAAAATCTAGACGTTATACCACGCCGGTACATAGGTATAACTATTATACAATTCCAAAGATTACATCGAAACATCCAACTGAGCTGGAAATATAAGCGCAGGCGCAGATCCCAGCCTCGATTCCTTGAAGTCCCTCAAAGGGCAGAATGTTAAACTACCTAAAATAAACTTTAAAGGTTCTCCGATAAGGTTAAAAGTTATTCGAAGCAGCCTTAACCACCCGCTGAGCGCGTTAGCAGTCCAATTCGAAAAATAAAATATCAATTTTTTAAATAATAAAATCTTAGAGCAGTCACACGAAGTCATAGCGACCAAAATTTATTTATACATGGGTTTAAACAAAATCATGCTATATTCCACCTTATTTCCATGTAATAAGGTTGTGAGACATGTTCAGATCATATTAAAATAACTTGGTAACACTGCAAGGAATCGCATAAATTCGAATAAAAACGTCAAAAATGAATTCTCAAGATCGTAATCGCAATAAAGTTAATAATATCGCGATGAAATTTGAAATAAATAAAAAACAAACAATTGATGGGTGGCGTCGTTAGGAATTAGTGTACAATGCAGTTCAGTTTTATTAGGGAGTCACTTTTTTGGGTAGACGACAGTTTTTGTAGACCATAATGTTTATTGAAAAATTGTACCTACTTTACATAAATTGAAATCAATAGACTAATTAATTTAGAACAGCATTACTTACATAATAGTCTACTAGACCATGATAATAAAGGAAGGCATTTTATCGTTATAATATTTAAATAATAACGTTTAAAAAATCTTTAAAATAAAAAAAAATCGTTAAAAAAACAGGTGCTAAAGTGACCAAAAGATTTAAATTGAATTCTTCCCGTTTGTGTGAAACCTGCGCACACGCAGAGGTAGCCGGTACGCCACCTTGTAGTTCCAATTACATTTACAATCTATTGGCGGGACGCGATTGGACGGTGAAATGTTAAATTTGATCAGTAAACCTACCACTTTATAGTGGGATGGAAGGTGGGAGCGGGAGCGATCTAGCTTTTTGAACACTTTGATACCTTTCACTCTAATTTTCCTCGAGACTTAGGTTTGACGGTCTGAATATTTCAATTAGGGCAAAAATAAACAGTGAACGAAATGGGAGCTTAATTGGAATCCTTTAAAACTTTTTCACGGATTAAGTAGCTCAGAAAAGAATTAAATCGCATCCTTATTTAAATTGCTTCAAGAATAAGACAGTAAGATCCTGAATAACACAGCAAAACGTTCATATCATTAGACCCATCAAGATAGCAACAGCTCTTACCGCGTAGGCAGCATTATATTACCTAGATTATCTTAAACCCTGGACACTCCCGCCCTTTACTCCTCAATCACACCGAAGCCGCGCTATAAACATTCGCGTGTCACCGGATTGACATCCGCCTTCCATTACTCGTGACAAAGCTGCCGACGGTGTAAGGAAGTTCCTTCAACGACTAACGTTACGCGCTCAGAACAGATTCAATTTAAATTTAGAGTCCTATTGTTGGGAATCCTTTAAGTATTGCCAGTTTAATTGTTAGTGCAGAAAGGGAAATTAATGTGGTGTGGTGGGTCAATATTTTTTCCGGTATATGTAGACTGTAGGGGCTAAATCTTGTGTAATGTTTTGGTTATTGTAGACCATTAAAATTGTACAGTTCCGCATTCGAGGGTCTATCAAAGTCTCAATAGTTTTATCGTCTTTCGCTACCTATGATTTGTTTAATGTACGTATATAGAGAAATTGCTTTGGACGATTCATATTTTTTCTCTATGACGTTTTCACTGTACTTCCTAATGGTTCCTAAGGTGTATAGATCTAATTTCGAATAGAATTATCTGGCTATCTCATGCCCATCTACCACCGAAACACCCATAAGAAACATCTAATTACTGTAGAAGCAGCAACAGGAAGGTTCAAAGAAAGCAATTCCCATCCTAACGGAAACCATCCTGAACCTTACACTTGCTAAGCAGCTTCTAATTATACACTCTTAATATAAAATCGCCAAGGAAGGCAGTTTCCATAAACAACATCACAGATCACGGCTAATCATATACCGGAAACCATCCTCGCAAGGTTCTGGTCGTGCAAAGATTATTTTTATGAGCAGGTCGCGCAGGTGACATACTAGTAACAAATGTTAAGTAAATGCGAAGATGCGGCAAATGAGTGGTTATTGACTTATTTGCAATGCAATGTTGCCTGTGCTAGTTACAAGGAAATTGGGATAGGTTATTAAGTGTTAGTGCCTATAGTCTCCTTTTTTGGTGTTTCGTATCTTGTGAGTATTGAAATGAGTACCTTGGAAACAATATCGATGTTCTATCAATTTTTCATATCGAAATCTTCTTAAGATAATTTACCTTTTTTTATAAATATAACTATACCCTTTAATAAATGTATATTTTTTTTTAAGATGATTTCGATACTGTTTCACGACTTTTATGTTACCTTAAGTTTATTTCTTTATGAATTAGCTCACTTATTCTGTCCCGAAGTGCTATACAAGATTTTCATTACTGTTCAATTGATGTCCGGCTAAAGTATGTTAAAGCTTTATAAGTTATTCAATTTAAAGGTCTCGGTAATCATTTAGTTTCCTTTTCATTAATCAACTGGTATAGAGCTTCGCGAGTGAATAATAAACCTGAAAGAGGTTTATTGGTTAGAAATAAACTTTCTTTAGTACTTAAAATCATGAGTAAATGAGAAATTTTCAATCGAAAAGGTTAATTTTATGGGTTAGTTGAAACTTATAAATATTTGATGATGGTTCTGTAACACTGCAGTGTAATATTATAAAATTGTAACTCACCCTCAATTTTCGTTATTTTAATAAGGTCATCCCCCTATTAGCAATTAAATCAAGCAGTTTTATCTCACTCAGGCCCACAGCAAATCCTCTTCATACAGATAATAGACTACATGACTACATATATTCCGAAAGCGAATATGTATAAATATAACAATAAACTCTACTTACTCTGTAACAAGAACTAGCATTATAATGCAAAGTACCACAATGAGACTAAAATAATTCCACATTGTGCGCGATATATGAGACTCCAAGAAGATAATTATAGTAAATCTTTTTGCCAATTATAATGCGCAATATGGCTGAACTGATTTATATTTTTTATTTATGAACACTGTTCTAGATTGGTCCACAATTATATCGAGAAGTTTAGTATGGTCTTGTTTGAGAACGGAGATGCTTTAGAGATACTGAAGGCACTTGGTAGCAAGCAAGAGAAACCCCTATTTTAATGGAATTCATTTGGGAAATCGGTCGCCGGTCCACCAGATCGAAATAGACACCTAAATATCAAAGAGCCTTTGCCATGCTTTTAATCACTCCGGTGCCCTACCTTCATCATTTAATCCAAAAGACGTCCACTGCTGAATATAAGCCTCCCCCAAGCACCGCCATCGATTCTGTGCTCCCCGCATCCAGCGGATTCCTGCGGCCTTCACAAGGTCATCGGTCCATCTTGTGGGTGGCCTTCCAACGCTTCGCCTTCCGGTACGCGGACGCGTACCACTCCAGAACCTTTCGGCCCCATCGACCATCTGTTCTGCGAGCAATGTGCCCTGCCCATTCCCACTTAAGTTTGGCAATTCTTCGGTTAATGTCGGTTACCTCGGTTCTCCTACGGATCTCTTCATTTCTTATTCGATCACGTAGGGAAACCCCAAGCATACCCTACCATACCCTTTAAATAAAGACTGATTGTGACAAAAAGGATAAGTACTACCAACATACCTGTTGGTAGTTATAGCCAAACATACGAAACTAAACCAGCCCTAATGTCCTGTTTACCCCTTTAAATCGTGAACACACAATCACACTTACCCAGCTGAACATAATTCTAATGAATTCCGTTTAATCCCAAATCAGTTTTACTATTACTTATTCAACTAGACCCAGACTGGGGTTACTCGAGTCAGACTTTCTAGTGCAAAACTACCACCACACAACTTCCCACCTTATTCCTCATTTACCAAGATGCAAATTCCACTAACAGATACGCTGTCCTCTTCACTAACCTGCTATTTAAAATTCAACTTTATAATGAAGTGGCTATGGTTCGTTTCATGTTGTCAGGGCAACTTTTTCATGGGCCGAAGGTAGTGGCATGGTAGTTTCCGTGAGGGTCGCGGGATGATACCAACCTTTCACGCGTGGTTCGTTCGCCAGTGGGCACAAATCGTTCATAGAGAATGTTATTCGTTGATATTTGAACAAGGGGGCTGGTTTGTGGCCATTGTTAAAGAGGAGTAGCTTTCGAATGGTGGTAAAGGTTATGTGGTATCACGTAATTGACCTGTTGTGGCCTGTTATGGTAGGCGTTGGGTTACGTCTTAATAAAACAATAGTGACCGGTTGGGACCGGCATTCATTTGGGTATCTCAGGTGTGGAACCATTCTCTTCCTGGCTTTTCTCTGCGAAAGGTTATATTTCGTCAGACCCCTTACTCATTTGAAGTCCTAATGGTAATAATCTAGGACTCAGTCATTTATGAAATTTGACACATATAGTTCTACTATAATTTAAGGACTTTCAAAGATATTATAATCACTTATGGCGTGAACTATTTCTCAAAAACCGACGGTAAAAAAATGAATGAATGAATAAATGAATAATTATTTATTTGTATGCCTGCACCATTTCGATTAAAACTCTTACATACGTTAAAAGTTTAGCAGTCTTCAAAGTATATTCCCTTCGGCCACTGTAGACCGCCAAACGCGCGGCATTCAATACATTTCACTATTTCACTCCACCTGGTAGTGTTAGTTATAGTTACTAACGTCTATTGAAACTACATCGCTAGATTGTATGCTAATACCTGACCATCTGACGCGCAGCACAGTGAAGAATGAATGAGAAATTATGACCAAAGACGATAGACAACAATCAATCTCAATCCACACAATAATATACCTCTTTGCATGGGTATCTTCATCAGCCAAATGTTTCTCATGTATTTATATTGTGATATTGTAAGCTCCTAAACATGGACCTTCTAGCATAACACCTACGTGATATCTACAATTAACAGTTTTAAAGGAAAGACCGAAGTATTGTATTGTAGTAACAAACAGTGCTCATCCCTTCGTCATTGTAAGTTCATCACCTTCCTCGACGCCTACAGAGGGAAGGGACAGTGAAACTAAAGCGAACCGGCATCATTCAGCATCACACAAAACATAACTTATCCAACCAAAACCGATAAGTCCTCAGTCTACATATGAAGTATGAACCGTCGGCGTTGTCACGCTAGGGTGGGTGCACGTGTTATTGGCACAGTTGTCGCGTCCTCGGACGACACTTGCCTCACATCCGAGCGCAGTCACCGTGACCGTCCCCGCGCACTCGATCGTGTACGGGATGATGCAGCACTATGTCTTTCAAGCCATTGATATTTTGAGAGGATACAGTTCGGAAGGCTTTTCTGAGTCGAAAATGTACTTCCTCATCATCATTGGTTGATATTAGATCATTTTAAATTTATCTAGATAGAGATACGAAATCATCACTGTTTAGCTCTAAAGATGCAGCAAAAGGAGATTAATATCCCACGGCGGTCAATCCCAATGGAGATCAGCCAAGTACGCAGGAGATATGCGCAAATTTGTGCGCAGATAAAGTTGTTTCCTCTTCCATCACTCTCATATTATTATTCCGATGGGATGGCAGTCCGACACGACGTCGAAGAGGAGATTAAAATTACCATAAATGAGAATTTTAGCTCTAGGTATATGAGAGCTAAAGAGCTCAGCACCGAGACATCAAGTTGCAAACTCTGTTCTTGGCAGTATTACCAACACATATTCCGCTACATAAGTATAAAGAACCCTCAGCCAACAATCAAACAGCCTGTACACCGTATATTGACACTGCGCCGAACATTTGCATCACCGTTTCCCGGACGGGTCGCTTCCACACGGTCGGACTCGGCTGCCGAACACATAAATCGGAAATAAAGGACGGTTTCTCAATTATGTTGAGGCTAAGTAGTAACATCCTTTGCGATGATTTAATAGCAATAATAGCTGGGCTAGAATACTAATGCTATATTAATAGGATTGTTATTTTTTTGCATATAGAGCATGATGGAAACGCAACATTAGATATATTCAAGATTCAAGGTTTTGCAGTTTTATGATCAACAGCACGTTTACTGCAATAAATCAATCCGTATAGGTAACTTCGATCAGAGACTACCAAGGACCTATCTGTCTCTTTAATTCCTATTTTCGAACTGAATTTGCGCTGTTCAATGTTATTATATTATTTCGTCCTTTCCAAATACAATTTTTTCTCGTGCTCGGTAATCCACTTCTTGTATTTGGCTACTGGATAACCTATAACTATTCTTAATATTCCCAAGAGAATACCCTCTAAAACCTACTTTCCTATGCCTGAGCCATCTTAGGCGTCCTCGCACGAATGCACTCCGGTGCAAAAATAAGAGGTCACCACAAAATATTCAAAGATTCGTAACCACTACAATGTAACTCACAATTTCCTACAAGCCCGTACACTTGCGTTCAACCCGACTGACACACAACATTGATATTATTTAATGTCGTAATAAGAATTTGATGACTCGTTATTAGCCGGCGAAGGTTGTCGACGGCAAATGTTCCGATGTGACACAAGGTCGGGTAAGTACATGCAACTAAACGTCTTCTGACCTCATGAGATATTTCACAATCCGCACATTTTGTGGCCTTTGTCTTATAGAAATCGACACTGTAATTTGGAGCTAAATGTAGTATATTTTACTAGATTGCTGCAAGGAGGTTTAGGTCATTAGAAGTTATCGTCAAGTACATTTTTACAGCACGATATCCAGAATATGCTGTTGGTATGTAAATGAAATAGCTGTACACACTGATATATGCATCATTTTCTATTGCGTATGCGATTAAATTAAGAGACCCATTCTCTCTTGAAGACCACACAGAGTCAAATTGGATGTTTATGTCACAAAAATTATTTGACAAGCTATTTCTGTCATGATTATCTCAATCAAATTAGTTAATTATATAACATTTACTGCATATTTGAATTCAAAATTACTTAAATTAATACACTTTTATGTTGATTTTAATTCAGTTTGATTGACTTATGATTAGTTACATAATTACAAAATGTTTATGCAGCACGATGCCGTAACCTGAATTACTTAAAAAAGAGACTATCAGGGTATAGACTTTACATTATTAATGACTTGTCGTCATGATTGCTTCCGTTGGCGTCTACCAATGACGTCAAGAATTCAAGATAAAACTTATACAATTATGAATGACATGATTTATTTGCACGGCAATGTAAATTGGATTATTCTAATAATGTCGTCTTTAAGATTTTATTAACTACGTAGTACTATGTTAAATCAAGCTTTTTGGACTGAAAATATTGAATAATATGACAGATATTATTAAAGCCATTCCACAAACCACCGAACAAACATAATTTTATATAAATACATTAAATCCGACGTTCTATTTATGAATTCGAATTCGCGGCGCAAGCGCACGAGCGGTGACAGTTGAATGCGCGCGCATCCCGGGCGCCCCTCATCCATATTGATCCATCGATCGATCTATGAGTTATTGCGGCGGCACTGTGTGATCTAGATCGCGATATATTCTATACAAGCGTGTTGTCTAATGCATTTTAATATTGCCCACGCGTGGGAAATGGATCATGGAAATGTCACGTTATGGAATATTGCGGCCTGTCACGACGTTTTTCTTGGGTTTTCAGCGGCTTTGCCTTTGAAGCGAGATTTGAGAGAAGGATATGTTTTTATTTCACTATTATACAGCAATATGTCTTAGTTCATCCATTTTTTGTAAGATTACTAAAAACTGCAATACTTTTTATCGACCCTCGAACCTTTCGCAGCTTTTCTTGACCCAAAAATCGATATAATAATGATTCTTACTAAAATATGTATTTTACATTCTTCTATGGTCTTAATGTTATAATTACCATACAATAATTTGAAAACCTATGAATACCTACCCATTATTATACAAGTATATTTCTTACATTACGTGCACAAAGTACCCACATTCCGTTTAGTCAAGCTATAATTTCCTAACAATTGTACCTATTAAGTATCTGTTATTTATAAAGCGAAATATATGCTCATGCACTTATGCACCTTGCTTACATATGCACCCGACTGGTTATAAAGGCTAACATATAATATAATTGTTGGTCATTCGAGTACATACGTGCATCTAATTAGGTATTATTTTCTTGTAATACAAAGAAATGAAACCAGTTTCTATTAGCACGGACGAGATAATTACCTCCACTGTTAAAATGGAGTCTTCAATATATGTTAGTTTGCTGTATTATAGTGCAAAAGAAATCAGTGAGTTAGGCTTTTTCAACAATACCTTCCTATTTCACTTCTTGTACGTTAACATAGCGATACAATTACTGTACTATAGTACTTTATTCTAATGGTGTTGTTGACTAATTAGGTAATGAAAACCGATTAAATCCTACAGAATTTGATAATGTTCGACAATCATCATTGTTTTCTGTTGCTCGTCAAAATGCTAACCCTTTAGACTTGTAAAGTTGTAACACCGTTTAAAACCAGTTCGACATTAACAACTAATTGTCGAGCCCGAGTGAACTATAACGTGCGTCGCTTGCGCAAGGCGAGGCGGGGCGACATCGACCAATCGTTCGTCAGCGCTGCACGCATGCGCGGCGCGTGCCCGCTATACCTATCTGTCGAGGATCCGGCTTTTTGGGGTGACGTCATCTGTCAATGGGCAGATATTGAGATCTATAAATACTTGAATATTTATCGTTTTCTTCGGAGATAATTTGAAATATGTAGGTACGTCGACAACATTGTCTTCCCTATCATTAGCAGCCTGCACAGTGATGGGCAAAAGCCTCTTATTAGACTCCTATGACAAATGTTCTTGAGATTATATTATGGTCACAAACTCACCAGGCTTCATCAAGAAAAAATAGTAAATAATGAATATTTAAAACTTTACTATCAAAAAATTTAATCTCTTCTTTGATTTATTGTAATCGGAATACGTCGTTTATTGCTTGTGTGTTCATTGCGCAAAGCCAGAAATATTACAAATGCTTTCAAACTGCACATTTTCTTCAAACATGGATTCAGCTGCTTCCACGGTATTAGTTACTACTGTACCTGTTGGTCATAAGCGTGATAGTACAGACGTAGACGTACTTAGATCTGTCTTACAGTAAGCACTGGTAGCTATAAAAGCAACATTTTCTCAGCGGCTTTCCGTTGAGTGGTAACTCTAAAGGCCAGCACAATGCTTCGCTAAAGCGTAACTTGTGCAAAATTTCTTTTCTGCGAATAGATCTGTTTTACGACGGCATTTGTTTCGGCGCGCGCGCAGGTCGCCTTTGTCCTTTCATGTGCCGACACTTGCGTTTTTTTACTCGCACGCCCGACACAATTACTCATTGTTAAACCTTTTTAGTGCAAATTGTTTTACTATTCGCCAACTTTTAGGTTTATGCTCGAAGCGGTGCAGTGGGGATAAGACTTTTTAGTTTAACTATTTCCTCAACAGTTGTTGTTGCAAATTTTTGCATGTTAATTTCTACTTCTATTTGAAGTAATGAGCTTGTATTGTTAATAAATAGTTAGTGTTTTGTATTTGGATATTTGAAGTTAGCCGACTAGCTTGTTGCGAAATTTTCATTGTTTGATGTGTAGTAATGTCCGTCATAAAGAGTAAAGAGTTAGTCTGCACCAATACAAACCATTTCCTGAGTTAAGTCTTACGACTTGTGCAAAAGGTCGAGCATTCATACGTTACTTTTATTCTTTGATCTGAATGGAAAAGGTTTATTATTATTATGATAGTAAAAGCTAAAGGAAAACGTTCTTACTTTGCGGATGGTGTTCACAAAACTTGCTTGTTCGATTCACTTGAGACTTATTGATTTGAGTACCAGCTGTTTGTTAATTATTTAGACATTAAACTATGAAGAAACGATGACGTGTCGAATACCTGTTAACATATACATATTCATGTACTATATATACTGAGGCCATTTAAAACCTAGAACATCCGAACAGTCATACCTGCCTCCTAGTAATAATTGCATCTACACTTATAAAACAATACCACTTGACTTAAACACGGCTTTCTTGCAGATGTAAATTGATTAATTAATCAGTCCAAAACATAATACTTTTCAACGTAACTGAATGTACTTGATTGCGTGGGTATCGGTATCATTGTATTCCTATCCGATTATGAATTGAATCGATTCGGTGCAGCCATTGTGAGTGACAATGACACGCTTGACAGTCGCTTACTTTGACGACTTCATAGTAGTAATGTATTCATGTTTTTAAATTAGATTTGTTAGTGATGTCATTTGATCGTTTTCCGGGTGTAGTAGATGGGATATTAGTGTAATGAAGCAACTGTCACCCAAATTAAAAGGAATCATTTTAATATTATAAAGATATTATAACCGTTTCTACCTCTCATTAACTATGAAAATGCTTATTAGATTTTAGATACGCTTGTCTCTTGTTGAAATCTTTTGATGTAAATTAATTAATATTACAACTCTTTCGTAAACCGTAGATAACTGTAACCGTCGGATCAAAAGAAGATGCCTTATCAAATAAATTCATCACTGGTAATGATAGGAAAGCAGGTCTAATTATGATGGCGATGTCAAAGAAAAATCAGCATCTTATTCATCCATTACTGATCCTTTATTTTCATTCTATCTTCTAGCGCCATCTAATAAAGGATCTATTTCACAAATAGTATCGCTACATATTGCTATCGCTAACATCGAGATGCTCCACTAAGATAGCCACAGAGACACAGGTCACTTGTCATGGGAAGCGAGCCGGTGACTAAGCATTACGTTCAGTTCGGCTTAAGGTACTGCTCTGCTGGTGCGATTAGTCGATATTAATCACTCTTTGTCCTAGTATTTTAAATGCAGATCTGTTTTGGTTTTCAACAACGTACGAGATAGCATTTTAACTTGGGAATTAATACTACTTATTAGTAAAATCATAGTATGCACAAAACTATTCCGCCCACTTTTTCTCTTTACTTTATTTCCGTTGAGAAAATTAAACTACAATACAACTTCATTACCACAATATCTAAAAAACGCGCTCGCAAAATTCCTCCTTAAAAACTAACAAAGTATAACTTACATCAAACAATAGCAGTAATAACAAAAAACTAGTCAAGTGAAGCCATGGCACATCATAATACTCCGAATGTACCACTCATCGATTTGATTCCCGAGTCAAAGGTCGGCGTTGAACTTAACAATAATATAATAGAAGTAGAAAGGTCTAATCTAGTCTATTATTTAAATCCGTATCTAATATAATGGGATTTGTCCGTCTATTGACATTTTTAAGAGACATCTGATGGTTCTATAGAGGTTAATGAATTAATTCTCTTTGATTTTTCGCTGGTAATCTTTGATGGGAAGATAAGTTATGTCGGAAATGTCTGTTTGAAGTTTTCGTCATAGATGTCAGCTTTATCAAAAGTAAGAACACAACATAACCGTTACAGAGATACATAATTGTAATAGCGCTTCGTATATCTATAGCAATTCAGCAAACATTACAATGATCAATGTTCATTTCAAGACACAGAAATAATCAATTCTAACTGTTACTATTCCAATATCAGCCAAATCATGTTTGTCATTCTGCACTACTGAGCAGATGTCGATAAAACATTTTTCCTTTATTAACAAATTGAATTCTTTCAAAATTCACGCAACATGCATCTGCATATATCAAAAATTCCAAGTCATCGAATACTAAGCATATCTCGCTCACAGATGATCAATAACCGTCTACAATTCCAAACTCAAATTCATTCATTCGAATTCCAAAAATTTGAATTGATTACGCAACGTCATTGGTCCCTTTGCATTCTACTTTTGAACTACAATCGCGAAAACGGTTTTCTGTTATATTTTGTATTTTAACACAATGGTATAAGAGTGAAATATCTTAGAGGGAGAGAAATTATAATTGTGAGCTACGTGGGATTCCATATAATGAGGGTTGTTCCAATACCGATTGAGACAACTGTTGAAATATTTTGTCACAACAATTTGTCACGGGCTGTCAAAAAATCGCGTGTCACGCTGACAAGTCACGTGACAGACGTCCCGCTGCCAAAAGGGATGAATTATATCAATTAGGAACGATTAATCATTCGTTTTTATCGATAATCGATTGGTTAACGGAATCGTTTAAGATCAGAGGTGAGCCCCTTTTGATATGACAAATAATCGAATGAAAAATCGTTGAGTTTGTGTGTGCCCATTTTTTATTGATGACCTTTTCGTTGCATATCTCTTTTCAAATCTGTATTTCATTCATCATTAACAATATTATAGGTTATGGTAACATTTTATGAGATGAGTTTACAATATTACGCAGTGACATTTTTGTGTGCAGACCTTTGAAAAAATGTTTTAATATTTTTAATCTGAAATATGTCCCACACCTCACGCATCATAAGTTATAGTATCATATATCCTAACCCTTACATCGCTACACATGTTTCTTTCATACTCAGTATACTTTTCAAATAATTGCAAGATTATAAAGAAACAAAGTAATTTCCCCATCAACCGTCAATTATCCTATTAGTGTAACAAACGGTCAAGCAGCGCGGAAAAATAACGCTTTAGCGCCAAGTATTAATTACAAATTACTATAACACGTGCACACAATGAGTGCGCCATGGTCGTGAACGAATGAACGAGAGTGAAGTAGAGTGATTGAGTGAGCGAATAGTACGCAGCCGTTGTAATTAAACTGTTTGTAATTAGTTATAGGTGTATGTATTAAGAATTGTTTACATGCATTTTAGTGCTGAGCTAAATCTTATATAAAAAATAACTAAGATTTAACAACAATAAAATCTAAACTATGTAGGAGCTGATGTAAAGCGATAATTATTTTCAAACACCTTACACAATCCAGATGCTAATAGTAAACGTTAATTAGCTCTAAATATAAATACAGTACCTACTACACACGCCATTTTAATTGAATACTAGTAGCATTTACAAAATGAAGCACTTTACTTACAAAAAAAATTACCTACTTATCTCTCCAAGAATAATCTTGATAATTTACATACACATTTTAGCATAGGTCTTCGTAAACCTAGACCAATTAAAGAGGCAATATTAATTGAACTGTTCGCCACATGTTATTACACTAATTGAAGCTGCGTGTACCAATTGATCAATTTAATTGGACATTTGTACACGTTTCGATGCGCAGGAGTACCTTTGAACTTCGGTCCTTTTGATGTCCTTGCGCACTGCGCTTTAGATTTGTTACTTATTTTATTTTGTTGCGTTTACTTCAACTTCATTAGTCCTGTTTTGTAGCGCTGGTTAATAATTCCAATTGACATTTCGTTTCATGTTTTTGAAATTGCAATCATTCAAAAAATTGCCAACAGAAGTGCTTTTGCGTTTCATATTATAGCGGTTTTTATGATTATAACTATCGTGATTTAGTTAATAACTTAATAGATAAAACCAATTAGCTGCATTATGATCTCTTCCTGTACTTGAATATTACGACTTAGCATTCATTCATCTATGACTGTTTATTCTGCAGGAAATTGTGCGTCCATAATTCATTTAGTTACAATAGTTCTTTAGCCACAATCACAATTCGAATAAAAACATCGTTATCTACAAAAGTAACTTAGCAATTTAATATAGTTTTCAAGATGACATATGGACAGACAAACAGACAGCTCGTAATAATATTGTTACGGTTAACAGGTGTGATGCGCGTGAACCACAAGAGCATGACAAATTAACACCTATCAAAACGAAATCAAGAGTAGAGCCGACTCTATGTAGAGCCAGCAACGTAATATAGAGATTGTAAAGGGAATTAATATTATGGTTTAAATTTTAGATCTTAGAAGATAATTCTCTTGACGTAATCTATAATGAAACTGAATGGTCTCTGTTTTTTCTGTTAAACATCAATCGAATTGAACTCTTGAATTCAATTACGAGGCCCGAATACACAAAGAGAATATTTTTCACATCCACCAAAATCATTTTAAAAAGACAACAAAGTCATCAACATAAACTCCCCGTCTATTTGACAATAACCCGCACTTTGATCTAATATCCAACTCAGCTTAAATACATTTTCTCTCCATGTTTTGTCCTCCGTAGCCACACCGGTTCGGTTCCCGCGCCATTACACATTCGTCTCGCTCACTTATAACTCTGCTTGTACTTGTCTTTGTGAGAACCTTGCCTGTTCTGGTAAGCTATGGGAATTGGAGGAAAATATGGGGTTCTATAAGTATTGGCTGCTATTCTTTCTATTTCGATTGGGTGATGATTATTGAGATCTTTCAGGTTGGCTATTTCTTTATCATTTTCAATAGTATTTAGAATGTCTCATTCATTATCAATAATATTTTTATCTTTGCCATATCTTTTTTTGTTCTCGTGCTTAATTTTACTTCAATATTACCCACTACATGAGTCTTCATGAGGAAATTATTATCACAAAAACTCAATCTACTTGCATGTCTATTTAAGCAATCTTCTTCAACAATCTTCAAGCAAAAAATATGCTCTAAATATTTCTCATACTATAACATGTTTCGGATCAAAGGTTCTCAAATGTCTGCCCATTACATTAATGTAGTATCAAATTAGTTTCACGTTCAGAGTGAACTACGGCCGTATGACAGCTGTGACGTGTGCCCGTCAAAATACAAGTTTATGCATCGGAGCAAACATGTCTACTGACTTCACGTATATATTGTAATATCTAGATTAGATTTTAGATACGGTGAAATTTTTGGTACATCACCTTATGAAATTCTATCAGATAATTATTCATCTGATCTAACCGAGCAAGATATCTTTGAGAGTTTAACAACTCTTTTATCTACTATCATATCTAAAAACTATAACAGTCACCAAAGATCAAATAACAATTCTAATCCAAACACTATCTAAGAAGCCACAATCTTCCTCAGGAATAACATCACAAATACCAATTCAATCCACCATTACGACATGCCATCAGTCAGCGCTTGCCTCCACAAATGCACCTGTTAACCCTGCCTCAGACTTCCATAAACCCCATACATTCCCACGAGGTCACCGCCGAGCCGCATCGATAATGGTGGTCACGCCAAATGACAGGCCGCGTCGTCTTTCACACGATACAAATAACATGTCTACCGTAACATCGACAGTTCTAGAGTAATATATATAGCTATAGATATAGTACGCGCAACATTAGAGGAAGTTACCCTCTAATAGTAATATAAACTTGTCTTATAGCAAGCACACAGCAATGAAGTTATTGATGAAAGTCTGAAAGCATGTCTTGAAGACAATCTGGTGTGAAATGTAGTCGACACTGCGGATATTAATATTCGTGTCGTTACAGGAAACGCTTACAGTCCGCTGTTCTGTCCCGGGAACGTTTAAATATGTAGATTTAGAAGCTCTACCCCATAAGCAGTATCTCGAGATGTTTATAGCATAGTGAACACGGATTTGTTACAATTTATTGCAAATCTCACCAGTTGGTGCTGCGTGGCATTTAAAGTTCAGTGTTTTTGTGTGCGTTAATTCGCTGATTAACTCATATCCATCCAACATTCTGTATATTACATAAATATGTTCATTCGGGTGTTGTTACGTATGTCGATCTATACAAAAACATCTGTATTACGATTAATGGAACCTGTAAACCGATAATTTTGATTCAAAGTGCGTCTGTTAGTGTGGAAATTGGTCCTCCTGCAGTACAAGATTTAATCTCTTTAATAGTGCACATATTCAGTACTAAATGGATTTCGCGATGATGTTTCATACTATCGATGATTTCTGGAAACGAATCTAAAGATTGTAATATCGACACGTTTCAGTGAAGCGATTTACGATATAATTTATACAGAAGCCGATGTTAATAAATGTTGTGAAATGATATATTTTAAGAAGAGAGTGCGGCTATCGTCTCCTGCGCATTCAGGGATTTAACTATCGATCTTGACTCAATAGACTTCCAGCTAGCATGATGTTTGCAATGCCAGTGAATCGGCGGCGGCCATTAAAATTATCAGATTATAATACTTGTCAACAAATTGACTGGACCAAATTGATTTTTATTAAGACAAAAAATGGGTATTATACTAAAATTAACTAATAATAACACACATGTTAGGATTTAAATCCGGCGTCCTATTCGAATATAAATCAAAATGAAATCGATTTAAATAAAACGACGGTTTTAATCATCGAAATATGAAGCGATTAATATGCTAATTGCATTTCCAGATTATAAACGAGATATATGATTGGAGACGGACTGACAACGGTGACAGCCATTTCGACTGCGAAGCTTTCGCGACTCGAGACTTGTCATGAGCATTCAATTTATTTGCTTGAATAAACTCCAAATTGCTTCAGTGTAATATCAACTTTATGTTTTCCATTTATGGTTGGTTTTCCATTGAATTTATTATCTAAGGAGTGCCCTAAAAAGATGAACGCAAGCGAGAATTAATTAAGTCATGTAGTAAGGGAATCGATCTGTTGCGTCGAGTTACACGGACGGATATCGAGATTATTCGGGCCGTGTGCGCCGGCGCTGAATATTGCATTTATTAGGTCATTGACCTTGACGTGTTAAAATTAAAATATTATTTTTATACACACGTCACGGAGAGTCAATGACAAACTTTCCGATCCAAATATGCCTTCATTGAACAATTAGGAACGCTTATTTTAAATCTTTTTTTTCGAATATTACACAAGCCATTCATTCTTGTTCCTTTTATATAAAAAAATATGATAATTACTCAAAAGTGATCCAACCTTTATGGATGCGGTTGATTGGGCCAATTATCGGTGATTACGTGATGTGGTGCGGTGATTATTGAAATCGATCCCTATTTGTGCGCAACACTGTGACATCACCGTTTAATCTGTGGTGATCTTGATACCAACGTAATTTATATTTAAGCCATAGACAAGTCAGTTCAATTTAGGGACGATTGCTAGCTCAGTCTGGTGTTCATACAGGCTATTAAATTATTTCCCTTTGTATTACAACAGTTTTTTTTTTTTTAAACGTTGCCCCACACTAAGAATTTCTTCTTGTATCGTGGGTGCGTTTACAAACATAGAAACTCACATACACTAACACCCAGACCCGGAACAACTACTTGCAGATCATACAAATATTTGTGCCGTGCGGGGATCGAACCCGCGACACATTACGCAGCAGTCGATCGCTCAGCCACTGCGCCAACCGTGTCGTCGAGTTATATTGAATTCAAAACATTTCGTTTTGAATTCAATATAACTAATAATTATCATTAAGGCATAAGTGACTATAATGACTAAACACTTAAATAAACATAAATATTCATACAGCCAGCATTCTGCTGCTGATATAACTAAGTAGCTTCTGCCCACGACTTCGTCCGCCTCAAAAATTGAGCTATCATTGCAATGCAAAAAGAATTTTTCAAATCCGACTAGTAGTTCTGGAGATAACCCCTTATATACAAACTTACAAACAATACAAATATTATAGTATAGATAATGGGCGTAATTATACGTTACGTAATGTTCATACAAAATCTAACTTTACCTGAAACTGCTGACCCCTGAAAGCCCTTGTTCTAATTTAGAGCTGCGCACGATTCGAGGAGCGATAGGCGACGGTCGCATGCTGCGTGATTTACTTTACGTTGACGTCGAGTTAGAACAGGGGAAGTAGTGTCGAGACTTTGATTATTATAATGTTATACAACTTTATATTTTGATAGTATGAAAATTGTAAAGGCTTGTTATGAAAAGTGATATTGTCAACCGTTAAGGTGACATTGGTAACAGTTACTGTTCTAGACTATTCTCGTATAACAGAGAAAATGCCCATATTGTTGAGACCAAAATATCAAAATACTATCGTAGATAAAAATCATTAACACCTGCATAAAAAATTGTCCCAAGGACTCTACGATTACTACTTATGCCTTCTTATACTGTCGCTAACCTTTAAAACTTCCTGATCTGATTAAGTTCATACGTACTCATACAGTCACGCACATGTAAAACTATGCTCAATGTAGCATTTAAGCTAGACTCAACCTCAAAAAAATCCTTCACTATTTAAGCGTTTCTAACGTTTTAAGTCTCCAGTCCCTTGTTACCCTGCGCGTACGCATCCACCTGCATCTCTGCCGATCCCCGCTTGCTAGATAAACGGATTACTTCGTTGCCAACTCGCCTTTGTTCGTTTTGTCCCGATTGGAATCTCAGGAATTTTCTCAAAGTTTATTCCCGTGTCTTCAGATAAATCTCGCGATGTTTTGTACGTTTGCAATTGTGTAGTATTGGAAATGTTTTTGTTTTTAGGGGAAATGTTATCAGCTGTCTTTGGCGATGTCCGATTCTTGTGTAACTTGATGTTATTGGTTCTTCTTCCCTCGAGTCGGCAAGGAGAACTGTGAATACATACTGTAGTAAAAAGATTGGCTCATCACCGATTTTTTTTGCGGATCTGACGGACCAGGATGCGACGGAAGAAAATATAGTTTTGTGGAGGCTCTTCCAATGGAACATGCAACCCATGCTATTTTTTCGTTATATCACAATACGGAACTGTAGGTTTCATTGCGTTAAATGGCAGACCCTTTTGTTATTTAGAAGAGTTTAAAAATCCTTTTGTATCAATCTTTGATATCAATTTACTTTAAAGTATTTCCCACGTACAGTTAGAGGCACCTCATAACATAAACTTTAATTACTTTAAAACAAGTTAACCCAAAATGCTTTCTTCATATTTTGCATCGCAGTATATTATCTCCGATTACTATCACACTGACGCGCGGGACTTGTTTCAACATTTGGTTAAAGTTTTAGTTATTTTTTTACGGGATTCCGTATGTAAAAGTTCAATTATGAAACAATTCTAGGAATGGGATAGGATTGAAAACGTTTGAAACTGTGTATAATTTGGACAAGGTCATCTCAGACTCTTTGATAGATTCAGTTAGGCATTTATAATTCCTTTTTGGGTCCTTTACTGCAATTGGCATTCGACAAAAACAGAGGTAAAAACCCTTAACCCAAACCATGACATCATTTTAATGCCAAGACGTCATTAACGACGATGAGAGCCAGAAGAATTACAACAACTGATATAAAAGGCAATGAGGAATCAAAATATATGAATCCAATTTAATCCTGAGAAATCATTCTGATACGTACTGAGTAAGCTGAAGAGTTACAGAATTTGCACACCAGAAAATCGCTTCACTAAGTATACAAATGACGGTGACGACGCCAGCCATTCTCTTACAGATCACTTTATTGTGTGTGAATAAATAAATGGATCCTAAATGACACATTCGTTTGGCTTGCTCAAGGATCCCCAACCAACCCGCGATCCTTTAACGACCTGACATTGCGGCCATCGCTACATGGTAGTCGTCAGCTCATAACTTCTCCTTTTTTCTTCAACTCTTACATATTTTCAGTGTTAATCACATAATTTCGTTAATAACAGACGTTTTTCTGGATTTACAATGCACATTACATTATATTACGAGCTTAAAAAGTGTAAAAACCGTTGAAAGTGCCATTAAAATGTGATACTGCCATTACAATAACTCGTGTGATGACAAGAAAGGCACTTCTTACGAGTTTATTGTTATTTTTATACGAAACAGCCATCATTTTGTAAAAAATAAGTTCGTTTTAATTAAAATTGTTCATTTGTGCATATTAAAGTTTATTCATTCTGAATTTTATGCAAATGAAAAAGATTTTTACGTTTTTTTTGCTGACTACTTTGAGCGATGCCGAGGGATTGACTGCAGGCATTCACTTTGTGGTCTGCTTAAGATATGAAAAAGACACGAGTGATGACACATCACACGATCGTAAAAAAAGAAAATTACCAATCACACAGATAAAACAGAATTTAATGTGTCAATACGTATAATAAAATAACACTTATCTAAATGCGTCGCAGTTTTTCAAATATAGAACGCGTAGAGCGCGACACGCAACGCATATGAAATAAATCGCAACAATTAATATCGTTTAATCGATACATACAAAACGATTTTATCGCATATGCAACCAATAACATGCCCCATGCTCTTCGAAATTAACAACTAAATGACTGATTGGAAAATGGCCGATCTCGGTCACGGCATATTAACAGTGAATTGGGTTTCTGTGGCGGATTTTCAGTTGCATATTCGTTTATGTCGAGCGATAAGAGCAACAATATTGGTTAGTTCTGTGCGCGCCGCGAGTGTATTTTTTAAATGCTTTTTCATACTTTGTATAAATTTTATTCTAAAAGGTCCATTTGCAGTTTTTCTTCTTTTTCTTGCTATTAAGCCTAAATCCTTAAATGCTGCTAAGGCTCTCTAGTTATCCCAAATCCATTAATACCGTAAATACATAACAGCCCTTTCTGATATATCTCCACATTTCTCAAGTTTTCATCCCTTTATTCCGAAATATTTCCCTTAAAACAGCATTTGAAATCCCTTAGACACAAAAACCATATTCGGTACTACAGACTTGTCCCATTAGCGATTGTTGTGATCGATTTGTATCCTTCTTTCTGCAAAATCTAACAATATTCTTTTGTCTATTTCAGATGAACCAAAAGTGCAAAGTATGCGGGGAACCGGCGGCCGGGTTCCATTTCGGCGCATTCACCTGTGAAGGATGCAAGGTAAATATCTAACAAGTATCTTCGAGCTGACGATGGACAAAGGACAGCTCTAAAAACCTTTCGTTTCCTAGTGTTTAACTGATGAAGAAAAGTGGCAAGAAAATGTCGGTAAACTCGTGAGCATATCGTATACAAACCTTGTTCAGTATTAAGGAGTAGGCCAAAAACATTATGATTTAAGAAATACAGACTCCAAAATGTGAAAGTTTTTATACAGTATCTAGCTTTTGCCCGCGACTTTGCCCGGGTGAAATTTCGGCCCCCGAGCCAACGCGTCGCATCCCATCGCCCGGTATTACTTCGTACTTTTATTCTTTTTTCTCGGCTCCTTAGGGTCGTACCTTCCTCGAGAATTGGGCTATACAATGCAAAAAGAATTTTTCAAATCCAATTGGCAGTTCCGGAGATTACCCCCTACATACAAACTTACAAACCAATACACAAAGACAAATTTTACCTCTTTTTCATATTAGTATAGATAATCGAACTTTGTGTCAAGCCACGTGTGGCATTGAAGCCTGAAAATAAAGCCACAAAACTACTTGACATGGTTTTCTCAGACTTTTTCAACGACCCGTTTAGGCTGGGTAATATGTCAGAAATCTTTGTGGATAATGTGACAACGTGTCATTAATATACATAAACTCAAGTTCCATAGGGGTAGGCAAAAACTACAGAGCGCCCCCTGCTAGATCCCTATATACTCCTTAAATCTTTCCAAAATAGCCTAGTGTCGAAGTACATATGATATTTGTATGAATAATTCATATTCTAGATTAGAAAAGGTAAACCTACTCTTAAAGGTAAAATAACAGTATAAACAGGCCAGTAATTAAAAATCTGTGTAATCATTAATTTAACAAGCACTTATTTTCTAAACTAAAGTTATGCGATTCGTTCTAATTATTAGGAAATGAAAACAGAAAATCGGAAATGTAAATTTCAACAATCGTATCAAGGACCATTGGTTGTTTCAGTCGGGCGTTTAAAAAACGTTAATGGCTTAAAATAAAATAAACTTCATTGTGGTATTAAGTTAGTTAAGTGAAATACTTTAATTAATCTCTACGTAATTAAACTACAACACCAATGATACCAGCCTGTTACTGTCCCACTGCAGGGCAAAGGCCTCTTCTCATACAGAGAAGGCACGAGCATTGATCACCACGCTTGCTCTCGACGGGTTGTTGATTTCTGGTTGCTGCATCACTCTCGATCTCTCGACTAAGAGTCCAAACATAATTTTAACCAAGCTACATCCAGAATCCAAACCCAGGACCTTGAAACTTCAACTCGACCTCATTCAGGCACGAGACCTGACCAGAAACCAATTATTACAATACAGGGGTCTTCAACCTTTCTTCAATAAACATGAACCCATAATTAAAACTTCTCGTCAGCTATAAATGGCGATTTATAAACTTTGCGTGACTTCATTAAAATGACGATAAATCGATTGACACCTTATTCGAATATAATTAGTCAGACCAACTTTAATCGATATGGAACATCTGATTAATGTTCGAATTCTAAATTCGTCGCCAGATGAAAAATTGCGTGGTGACATATTGATTGGTTTTGATGACTTTTGTAATTAAGGTCAAAATGATTATAAAAAATAATGCCATAGATTTATATATTGGAAAAATGTTTAAAAAACGCGTTGAAACCGCTACAGCGTTCAAAAACCCACTTGTTTAGGTAGAAAAAATACATTCCGTGATCGATTATTAATATCGATAATTGCTTTAATTCCGATTCTAAATCGATCCATCCTCAGCCCTGCCACTGTTACTGCACCATAACTGAGCAACTTTGAACTTTATTGTTTTAAACATAAGGACTTCATAAGCTGCGGATAAGCATGCAAATGTGTAGATATCGACAATGTCCGGGAGATGCACACCGATAATTCGATCAGCACGCATAATCATCCGTTATAGTTTTTTTGTTGATGCGTACTAAATGAGGTTAGTTTTCAGCTGAACTCGCGTGTCTCACACTATTTAACACCTTCCTTTCACATACACTAATAAATCTATATTCATTTTATACAAACCAAGTAAGGAATAACATACGGTAAAGCAAAACATGGACTCACAGAAAAAAACAGTCCTATCCTCCTTAAGTAATCGTGGTGATGATAAATGTTCATGCCTTCTCGGTATGATAAGAGGCCTCGAATCAGCGCTGCCATCGTAAAAGTAGTTCACTGGTAATATTTATTTACAAAAGTAGTTATTAAAGTCTGTCAATTTCATACGTAATGTACTGAAAACTGCGTACCTAAAGAAAATCTCGTTCAATTCTGCTAAACAATTCTCGATTACCAATCAATCTTCCGCTACATTTATTCTAACAAGGGCGACCGTACTAAACCCACTAGTCCATACAAACGACAATTTCCTTCTTGCGCAACAACAATTTGTATGAATGCAAGTGGAACTGACCGACAATGGCTTGTGCAAGGGTGGATACTGGCTCAGGATGTCTCGAGTCACAATGGCTACCAAGGTTATGTAATCAACTCGTTTTTGGGTTAATAAAGTAGGTTATATTAGAGGAAAAGGCCATTTAAAAAGATCGGTTTTTCTGAAATTGACAAATCGATTTTATAGAAGATAAATCTATCTTCTATAAAATCGATTTGTCAATTTGAGACATGGTTGGGTTCAGATCGACAACACAAATCTGTCTAGATAACATAAAATTTATATTAATAAAACCAGTTTAGCATGATCAAAAAACCACCAGATGCTACTAAATAATATACCTATTTTTGTTTTTACTTATCTCAACAAAATATTACAGACATTATACTGAAGACCCAGTACAACTATTTAATTAAAACATAAAAAGAGCTATTTTATCCCTTGAGCTCAGTGGTTAGCGGTGATCGTTAGCGGGCGGTCGTCAATTTGTCTCCTGTCGTGTAATTAACTGTGGCGTGCGCCCGGGCACCCGTTTGTATGTAAATACGTCGCACGCGACTCGAACCCACGGACTGAACCGTTGATTGTTGTGCTTGTTGCTTGATAGATTTACTTTTTGTACGTTTTGTTCCTACTCACTGCTACTTGAAGCAGTATATTTTAAATATTTAAAAGCTATTCAACCGCATCTGCTCAGAATTTAATTGATGATTCATGCTTAACGCTTAAGTACTATTTTAGCTTAGTTGCATTGGGGTCTTTTTCACCTTTTACAGTACCCCCAGGAAAATATTACTACCTGTAGCATCCTACAAATCCGCTTACCCTTATATCCTAGATAGTAATATCATTACAATATGACATCAACAACTCTTAACAATCAGACAGCACAGCTGATGGACATCTACATGGATCAATGAATGAAACGTACGGACCCCTGCGTGGTTTAACCAGACTCGAATAATCGAATGAACCCAAAGATTTGCAGCCCCTGGAGCCTCATGTTTCATGGTGTTACAGAGACCATTGCATATCAACGAGTAGACCGGGGGGCGTGGTCGCAAAACCTTTCAAACTAGAACACCAAACACTTAATAATCTCACCAGCACCTCTAGTTTTCAATCCTAGCTGTCTAAATCCGAGATGAATACTAATCAAACCAATTTTCAGCACTAGTTTAAATAATTTCACGGGCAAATTTTTAACCCAGATCTTACATAGAGTTGCGTAGTATTTTCAAAATGGATTCTAAATCAGTTTCGATATTTCGTCGACTATTTTCCGGCTCGTGAACTTAAGTGGCGGTTTGGCAACGTTGCTTGGTACACCATAAACCTTTGGGTTACTATGGATGGTTATCTGCTGGTTACTGGGTAATGGGCCGTGGTTATTTGGGTTAGCTACGATGAATTGTCTGTGGTAGGTGTTGGTTTTTGGTGATTGAGACGTATGAGGTAAGCAATCGTGATTCAAAAAAACATTAAACAGTAAATAGAGATGTTTTTGTTTTTGTTGTTGTTTCTTTTTAGTGGTGTGGTGTTTTTGAACCGACTATATTGTAGTATCTACCTAATCTACAGTCATGAGAGTGAAAATCTTGAAAAATGTTGTCTACACATTATCGTCCTGCACTTGTCCCAATCGAGTCTACTACAGCACAATTATTCCCTCAAATTGTCTTCCTAAACAAGTTCCTAGTGCAACAAAGCAAACTACTATTTAACTGCCTTTGTCGATGAAACTAATCTCTCTAAGGCCACTCGTTTTAAACTATCCTTCACCTCAGCTCACCTCATAAAGCAGCAACCGTAATGATAACGGACAGAGCATCCACGAGTTACGCAATAATTGGAGCACAGCCACTAAGCCGGGTTCACACGTTTTTGCCGAGGACAGGCGATCAACATCAATCACGGCTGCCATTAGCTGGCCGTCTGAACCCACCGCATCCCATAACTATACTGTTGATATCTTTTTTAGTTCACCTTCTGTCCTTTGATGGTGAAGAGTCGATTGCTGGATAGGAATAGTCGCTTTTTAGGTTTTCTTCAGATTTATTTTAAGGTAATTCTGTTACGAGATACGACCATTTGGAAAGGAATCTTGCAACTTTAGTTTGTTTTAGGTACTGCTGATATGTGACAGCATTATGTTGAAATCCTAGAACTTTCTGTAGGTTTACTAAAAATCCAAAGTAGATTTGGTGACTAGATGGGAAAGCGGGACACCCCACAGATAACAAATATAATTGTCAAACATCAAAACAAGGCTGTCACTGTCAAATGTTCATCCAATAAACGTTCTAATTCGCACGGCCGCGCGTCATCGGGGCGAAACAAATTATTTTCAAATTTGGAGCACATTTAAATTGCGGTACGGCACGCGATCGGGAAACACTGGCGGAAAAGATATTTGACGGTTAGGACGTGTGCATGACGAGGTTGTAGCTAGTTTGGAATAATGTGATGTAATAATTGGATGAGATATCAACAGCCTGTTTGGTCAGATTCAAAGAAGAACATACATTTACTTGAGTGACTCTTGAAAAGTCGGGTTATGTTTATATGGCAAGAAGTTACAACGGCATTGTACAGAGCAGCTCTTAAAATGAGATTTTTCGGTGCTATGTAGCTGTTGATTAACAAAGAATCTGTTTTTCATTGTTTTCCTAAAAACCAAAAGCATCCAACAGTTATACGTATACACGTTCAGATTTATAAAAAAACACAAAAAATTAGAATTTTCATCAAAATTCTAACCACAGCGCTGCCAAAAACCAAGCCATATACACACACCCTAAACGACACCGCTCAGTTACATTTCGTAACCCGCTCAGTAATAAATCATTCTCTAATTTGCTTTTAAAGGTTTTTCTAGAATTATCTGTGTGTGTAATCGTATTGTACGGAGACAATTGCCCTCTCGCCACGAACTCGCCATGAAAGGCACCGCGTGCGTAATTTGTCAACGAGAAACCTTAAAGCGAAAAGAATAAACCTTAATAGCCTCGTCGGCTAATTAATAGGACTATTTTAATTGGCTTTAATGCTTCTATATATTTAATTATATTTGAATCGATAATGACCTATATTGAGTTAATTAGTTTTCAATTAGATGTTCAAGTAAGTGCTGGTTAGGCTTTAATTGGATTTGCTTGGAGCGGGATCTGTGAAAAAGTATTGCTTGATTAGGTATGTGACTTTTTATGTACGGTAATCGCAAATCGTTAATGTAAGTAATAAGTACCTACTTGGGTATATGCACAGGCTCATTTGGAAATGGTCTTCCTGATGGAATATAGTGAAATAAGATTCACATTGTGAAATACAAATACTGGTTATAGATTTTTTTTCAACTTAACGGTTTAAACATAACTGTTCGACTCAATAATAGAGAGCTATAATTTCAACATCTGATATTATCAATATTTGTTTAGCATACAACCTTGCAGCGACAAGGTATCAATTAAAAATGAGATCAATATAAAACGGTTCATTTGCCGCAACGGCCGTCATAGTAGCGACACACCGCCTATTCACTTTGCAATACAATTCACGGGGTGAATCGATTCGTCTCGACTCCGCAGCACCCGCAATCGATTCAAATTTGCACTTACTCACTTTTGCGTGTACGGTCTTGTTTTATTTGTATCGATCGGCGATTGACGATTAGTCACGCGAATTTGAATTTTAAATCATTAATTTCTAGTCGACAATTGATTGGCAGGCCGGTTAATGATTGTCATTGTTTTAGAGAGGTTTCGTGTCGAAATTGTCAACGGACGCAACGCAGTTGGCACACCGATCAACTTATTGGAGCATGGCAATAATTAATATTCCCGTCACGAAATCTGCAGCGGCGTCCGTCGGACATGTTGTACGATTAGTATTGTTGCATAATTTATACGATTGTGCCGGGTTCAAGGATCTATTGTTGTTAATAACGTCAGCTATTGTGTAACTCCAAACATAAATTGATAGGTCAGAAATTAAATGTTAACAGGTGAATTTATATCGGTCAGCCTAACTCACACATCCTATTTATTTCATGTTGGCAACATTTGTAACTCTCAAATGACTCGATTCCCCAATTCAAATGTTGATAAGTATATCATCATTGTCTAGGCATTTGAATAAAAAAATAAAATGTTCCAATTTCGAATGTGAACGTCGATTTCCCTGACGAGCAAATCACGAGCGGTATCGATTCAAATTAAACGAATAATCGATTGTATTTGAATGTCAGAGCCAATCAAAACATCGCGGTGCGGTGCAGGTCAGTGCTTCCGAACGCAAACGCGGGATGACACGCGCTCGCGTTTTGAGCAAACATCAGTTTACCATCGAAAAAACCCCGAGGCAATCAATTTTAAGGCTTGTTTAGTTGGGATAAGGTTGGATATTGATGATATTGAAGTTGAAGAAGTGCAAAATGGTATTGGTACGGGTCACCACAGTAGGAGAAAGGTCAAAATTTGATGTTGTTAATGTTATCTGCTCGTTCTCACGCTTGTTTCGCGTGCGTGATGCTGCCAACGGTTCATTTGGAAAGTCCACACGAGGTCTTCACTCGATTTGTCACACTTATCGATAAAAAATCGCATCGAAAATCGATATAACAAAATGAATCATGTGTTAAATTATAATTTGCATTGTGATGAGACGGTAGTTTATTTTAAAGTTTTCCTTGATAGCCTAACAATGGGCGGATTAGTTAGGATGACCAATTTGTGTCTAACTACGTAGTGGTAATGACTAAATTATTAAAAGATTGATATTGAAACACTGAATCATTCTTAGAAATTAAGCCATGATGGACAGTCTTTCAAAGGTTGTTGATGTACAAGTTGTCTAAACAATTTTTAACGTCCACTTTCCGTTATGATAACTAACAGTAACTCTACTAACACTAAAAGCCACCAAAACCCATAGACAAATCAAATACCAAAGTTAAATCTGTTCATATAACCGCGACCGCTATTCTTTCTCTCGATAGTCTAAACCATAGACTCACGGATTCCCATACGTTATTTATACTTACAATGGCAATACAAAGTAATCCCCATAAACCTGTGGGGTCCATCACCTATTAATACACCATAAAGCGCCACTACAAAGTTATGGCGCCACATTTTGTTACGATGAGGACTAAAAGACCAGTTTTAGTACACATAGGACCATATTTCATGGGTTATAGGTATGATACCATAAATTTTCGCGGCACCGTGTCGTTTTTTCCTCGTATTGTGTATCAATCATGTCGTATCTAACGATACGATGTGTATTTATGATACGACAAGACACATTCCCAATATATGACAGATCTTACCACAACTTTTAAATAAAACTCTAAACATATTTGTGATAGGTACATACATGTCTAAAACGCGGAAGGAAAATATCGTGAGGAATCCGGCATGTCCTAGAACCAAAAATTCGAAGACATGTTACATCCAACCCGCACTGGGCCCGCGTGATGAATTACGGCCCACTCCCTCTCACAGAGAGGAGACCTGTGTCCCAGCGGTGGGAACCTTTTAAACTGGTTAAGTTACACACATGTCTTGTTATGATGCTGGTCTGAACATAGCTGGTATGATCGTTATACAAAAGGTTAAAGAGCGTGAAATAAATGTCCTTCAGCAGCGTTATTATTCGTCCATTAAATCTTATCACTTGATGGTCCATAAATAATAAGCAAACCATAAAAATGTTAGTGCAGGTCGCTCTAATACAAGTTGATATTCGCAACATAAACGGTACTTAGATTAAATACCTATAGAATTATTTAAACTTACATTGCACGAAACCCTAAACTGAAAAGTAAACTTAACTGAAAGAGTATTTTTTAGCAACTAGTTAAAGCTTAGAACCTTATTTAAAATATAAAAAATGCAACCACCAATAAGACGAAGAAGCACAAGCAAGCACTTGCAAATAGTTTCAATATTAGAACAACTAACGCCATCTAGTGATATCAGCCGACATCAACCATAACTTGCATATTTATAATTATATTATCACGTGTAAGTAATATGAGAACAAACTTTATAGCCACAATTAACATAGTCGTACCTCCTTTATTTACTTAATAAATCTATTCAAAATCATTAACTTTTTTGTTAAATTCCTGAACATCAATCACAAACCTGAACATCAGTTCAATCGGACTAAGGTGACAATTTAAACGGTTTCTAGTGAAAACTTTAACAAAATTAAAGTTCTAACAAAAACAATAGTGTTCACGTTTCGTCAGTCGCCCGCGTTGCCTAGCAACGGATAATTTATTGTTCTCTTACGTTCACCTCTCGCCAGCGATGCGCCCGCGCATCCTTTGCTTTTATGACCGCGAGCTAGAGCTTAGTGTACAATTGCGTACTAGGAACTGAGATATATTGTTTTTTGTTGAGAGAACTTTCTGTACTGTTTTGTTTTATTTTTAGAAATCTTATTTGTGCAGCTAAACAGTTGTTTGAAATTGTTTATAATGGGCAGATTTGATAAATTCAAAATAATCATTTGAAAATCTATTGTCACTAAGATCCGAAAATGTTACATAAATTCAATGTATTTTCAATGTTCAGATTCACTGAGACTTTCGCAGTTATTTCACCTGATAAAAAAAACCCAGGAACGTTTTATTAAAACATTTCAAAGCTCTGCATATCTAAGCACTAGCATGAACTAACAAAAAACTTCAACCACTACTCCTGAGCCATCATCAGCACCCACCCTTAGCATCTAGCCCCCACCTGCAGGTAAGCGGCGCGCGCGCAGGTCATAGGTGGCTGCGGCCAGGTCGCTCGTAACTTTGCCCGTCGCCCGGCGCCGCCCGCGACTCTTGCGCAACGCAGCCAATTTATGCACATACTGATTATTAACTACAGGTACTGTCACATGCACATGGTGAACGGTGTACGTTGCTATATTGTGTGGCTGAGATTTCTGGACTAATATCTATTGTTTTAAAATTATTACCAAGTCATCATCATCTCCAGCATCTTCCTGCCCTTGTCCAATATGTTACTTAGGGTCGGCGCAACTCGTTTTTCCATTCTCAACCGTCAACTGTTACGTCAAAATTATAACAAGTATTGGAATAAAAAAGTCCTACTTGATTTGTAAAAGTGTCTAAACACACTTTTACAAGTCAAGTAGGACTTTTTGAGCAATTAATATAATTGTGGAATGACGCGATTTTACCTAAGTAAATCGTTTGAGGTTTACAGCCAGGTACTTTTAATCGGTTTATAAAAACGTCATCTGGCTCGCATTCAATGTTTCTTATAAATTTATAATAGATAATTATTATAATTTGAGTCCAAGAACATTAAAATTAATCATCACCTTTTTGAATAGGATACGATAGGATAGGTACTATTGAAGTGGCTGTTAACAACAATTATTGTTATTTACTAACTCAATAATTATTTTAATGCCACTCTTTGTCTTGGTTCTAACAAAGATATTTCAAGTGCTGCCAATAAATAAACCAACAATAATGTTTCTATCGGTGCTGCCAATTAAAAAAATCTTCGAAACAATTCTATACCGACCTGTACCTTAGAATAAAACATATGATGCAATTAATGTAACGCATGCGACGGCTGCTATTCCCCTCGCTTTTATCTACTCAATTAATTTAAATATCATATTGAATCATTGCACGACAATTTACTTTAATTACTTTAAACGTTTTAAATATGTTGGCGTAGGGCTTACTGATTGCACTGTGTGCGACTGTCCTCTGCTGGACTTCACTAGTAGAATATGTGTTAATATACAAACAAAAGTCGGACTTCATTAATTGATTTTAGGCTTATAAGGTTAAATCTATTTACTGTTTCGTTGGTACTAGGGCATGCTACACGATTATTGTAGAGTATTTGTAATGAAAATGACGATTGGAAACTTATATTAGCTTGATTTACCTTTTTACAGTAGTATCCCAAATATCCATATTATACGGTAATATCCAGTTAGTGTTCTGTAAGTATCCCAATTATCCGGATAGTAAAATGCGACGGATAACTGCATGCCATAGTTGGTACCTAATTAATGTGTCAAAGTCATACCAAATTCAGAAAATACGAATAAATAAACGCCAGCATTGTATATATAACAATATAATACAAAGTACTTAAAAGTATTTCTTTTAAATTAGAGATGTCATCACCAAAATAAAGCTTCAACTGCCAACGTAAAATCAGACTCATAAACACAAAAATAAGGGATAATTTCCTTTGTGATAATGTTATGTAGAATAACGCCGCGCGCGCGCAGTTTAATTCGCATCACGCACGCAGCACGTTCAAAGATGGCATTGTTTCAGTTTAAATTCTTCATCTATGACGTGATCCTGCAATTGGTCAATTGTAGGGTCACCATACCGGGAATTCCCATAATTTACAATGGCAATTTTTTGCAATTTTTTAAACATATTTTCTTGGTATTCGGTTTCCAAGGTTTAGGTCAATTTATTATTTTATTTTAAATTGAAGATGGTCATAAGCTGTATAATTTCTTGGTCAAATGTTGAAGAACGTAATATTTCATAAGAAATAATAATACTCTTAACACTTCTTAGCATATTCAACTGTCAATTTTTCAGAATGAGAATGTCTAGTTTCGCAATTACAAGGCCAACTCAGAAATTACGTGAGGATTTACATATGAAACTTAAACACTGAAAATAAATAATTTTTTTACTGATGCATTTACCGAAATTAACCAATCAATTTTGAAATTGTTTTCAATATTTTCAAGAACGTTTATTCGATTTTAGTAGCTTCAATTCTGTTTTATAGAACTAAATTATAGTTAGTAATTATTAGCAAGATTATTATTTTGCCATATGTCAAATTGTGTTAGTTATTAATACGACTACGACTCATTAATATTGATGCACAACCTCATAAAAATTCTGTCTGTCTTATATGTAATATATATATATATATATTTAACCACAATGGTTAACCCCCTTGGCCTGCATCTCACCTGATCGTAAGTGATGATCAGGCCGAAGGGGGAAGCGAGGCTCACCCGGAATCCTCTAGAGAACTGGCGATCTTACTTAACTGCCGAAACACAACAATACTGTTAACATTGTTGATAAGGCGACAGACTTAGATAAGATGCTGTTAGCTAAACTTAAAATAAAATCTTGCGGACTTAAAATAAGCCCTACTACCAGCTAAATAATGCAGTTTTATAAACAAATCATCAAAAAACATATACCTAACCAGAAATTTTCCTCCATCCATTTCGGGACTGTCCCACTTCTACGAAACAACATGGCGTCAGTAGCAGGTGGCAGTTGATTGTCATTCAAGTGACGGTGTGGCGTTTTGCAACCATTTTGGTAATGTTAACGCGTGTATGTTTAGTTAACGCTCGTTTTTCATGTTACTGTGTACTTATGTACGTTTGATACTTATACGATATACAATATTTTAAGGCTCCCGCAGACGCGCAACGCGCCTCTGATGGGACAATTTCTATGACAACGTAACGGAAATTGTTGTACCGGTGTCGCGTCGCGCTTGTTTGTGGGATCCTTTAGGTTAAAGATTGTTTGAAGTCGGTTTTAAGCGCGATTTATAAAACGCGCTTTTCCTGCTCGAAATTGGAACGAGCTTTTCCCCTATAAGATCATAAAGAACTCGGAGGATACCTAAGAAAAAATATAAAATACGTGATTAAAATAAATGAATAGATCGTAGCATTGTATACTGAAACCTCGTAAAAACAAAACAGTATCAAGTACAATAACGATTGCAATCAAATAAATCGAGCACTTAAAATCTCCACAATCTAATACTCATCTCGAAAAAAAAAACTAAAACAATAGGCCACAACACTTACGTAAGAAATTCGCCGAAAAATCAAGGTCAAATGAAAACAAAACCATTGTTAAACGCGTGTAGCAGACCGGAACCCAACCGGCCCATATCCACCGGAGACCGGAAGTGACGTCTTAAACCGTGAACACGACATTTGTAAGGCGATGTTTTTACTATCGGAGTTACGCGGTCCGGCGGGCGCTAACCGGCCGTGTAACTGCGGCTTTAGGTCAAACTTTACCAAGTTGTCCTGATAGTGAGTCTTGTATTCTCATTTATTGGAACTTGAAAGGAAATAATGACGTCATCTTAGCACGTCAAGGAACGGGTAAAATTTGACCAGTTTTTTGTTTTAATAAATGACGCAACGGCTTTCTTATTGACTCTCATCTGACCTCTATCACCCTTTGGGAAAACATATTTTCACTTGATAATGCTAATCGATAAACAAAATAATCTTCAAAGACCCACGTTAAAAGACAAAATAGTTTCAGCCAAATTTTCTTTAATTTTTTACAAGCCAGTCACAGATCTCATTCCAAAGCTTCTACACAATATTGAAAACAACAAACCATAGTTCAACATACCATAAACAACACCATAGTTCTCCAATCCATTCACCCTACACTAAAGCCACACATTCCACCAATAACGAGCTTCATATAACGCGGTATTTATTAATAGCGTTGTCATTTTAATTAGCAACGTTATCTAGGAGCAACCTACGACCTCCCATTTTCAATTTTATACACCACATGCACCATAATTCTTGGCCATCATATCAATTATACATGTTCAATTGAGTTCTATGCATATGCATGCAACCGGTAGCTACCCGTTTTGCTGATTAAATTTAATTAAATAAAGCAATTGCTTTTAGAGCTGACAGTTATTTACGGTCGGTTAATTAACGATTTGACAAACAATAGTTAATTCATCGTTGTTCATTATGATGCTGGGAGTGTGAAATGTGTTGCTTCATCGTCTAGTGCTAAAGATCAGCTTTAAGAGGGGTTGCCCGTTGTAGATATTACTACGAATAATTAGGATATTGCCTTGTCTTGGTTCCATGCAGACTTGTGACCGCAGTTGGCTATTACGGGGAAAGGTTTATAAATCTTGTCAAACAGGAAATACTACTTACTTTTAAAAACATCTAGGACGTCAAGATATAGATTAAATTCCAAATTTCACTTGAATTAACGTAGTTTTTTTCTCTCTTTCCAGTCCTTCTTTGGCCGCTCCTACAACAACCTGAACTCCATCACGGAGTGCAAGAACAACGGAGAATGCGTCATCAACAAGAAGAACCGCACGGCTTGCAAGGCGTGTCGGCTGCGCAAGTGCCTCATGGTCGGCATGTCCAAGTCTGGCTCGCGATACGGCCGCCGCTCCAACTGGTTCAAGATCCACTGCCTGCTTCAAGAACAACAGCAAGCTGCACAGTCCCAGTCGCCTCCAAGAGTGCCTTCTTCCCCTCACCACCCACTGGCGCCTCCCTTCCCACCTCATCTCTTCCCAGGACTTGCGAGACCAAGGACAAAAGAAGAACTAGCTCTACTTGGCTTAGACGACTACAAGCCTCCTTGCTCCGCGTCCCCAGATTCACATAAAAGCGGGTCTTCGCCAAAATTAGACGAAAAATCCAGACTCACACAGTCGCGGCCGCCGGATAGACCGCTAACGCCGCCCAGAGATAGCTACGTCCCCCTCCACCTCGCCAACATCGCCTCCTTGCCCCACTTCCCCCATTCGCCCTTCTTACCCCCGCCGCCCTTCAGCCCGTTCGCCCATAACCACCCGCTACTGTTCCCGCCAGGTTTCCACCCAATATACTCAAGACATCTATTAGACCACGCAGCGTTAAGGCAAGCTGCTGAGAACAACAATGACGTCAGAATCGACGACCACAATGAGCGAACAGAGTCGTCAAAACGATTCTTCCTGGATGAGATTTTAAAACAGCAGCGGTCTACTCAGCCTACTCCTCAGGAAGATGTTATTTCTGAAACGGAATTTGTTCCGACGCCGCCAGCTGAGAGGAGAACCTCTGAATCTCCGCTGCAGGAAAACCCTATGGACTTGTCAGTTAAATCTGACGGTCGGTCGAGTTCCGCGCGACGAAGATCAGATGACAGTGAAGTTATAGTGCCGGACAATGACGACGGTGAATCCGGCAGCGGCGTGGGGTCCGCCAGCGAAGAAGAGGACGTGTCATATTCACAAATAAAGAGGATCAAGCTGCACCCTCTGGACCTCACCACCAAAGTCTGACGTCACACGCCGCGTCACGTAGTGCCGTTACTATAGACTGTATTACACGTCAGTGAATGAAAGGCCAGTATAGAGGAATGTGATTTTTGTTTAAGCTCAAACACTCGAATGTTGTTTGATTTGTTATCGCTTGAAAGAGTCTATCCAAATACGTATAATAAGTAATGTTTAGTAAATACAATGTTATTGGTACTTAACGAGCCCGGTATAAGGTTATGTACAAAACGAATGTAAATAAATAAATTATTCTTTGTATAGTGTAAGTTAGGTTACTATAGATAATGATTACTGTTTTTGGAAAATGGAAACAGCCGGGTGTTGCAACATTCCATAAATAAGAAAAGAATCTTATATATTTTTGTATAAAAGTTTGAATATAATTTATTTCTAGTAGAATTTCGAAGTGTTGTTTGTGGTTGTAAAGTGTTAACTTCGGGTGCATTGTGAAGCCTTTTATATTTCTAAGTCTTCGTATTTCTATCTGTAGCTAAGTTCTATTATTTAATCACGACTGTCGGCTGTACTTTAATATTGACTTTGTTAAAAAAAAACTCTTATTATCTCTTTTAGCTTTTGGAGTGTTATTTCTTTTTTGAAATTCTTTGTTTCTTTTTTCATTGCTATATTTGGAAGAGATGATAAGAGCTAAAGGATATACTCGATTGTTACACAAACATTCCTATTTTTGCTCAATATTGTTGATGTAAACTCTCTTATACATTTCCATTTACTCAAGGTAGTGAAATTATCTACACATTCATACTCAAATGTAATACTTTGTTTGACAAACGTGTTGTTTTTTTTTGTAAATATAAATATAGGTAGAGTGTTTTTTTTATTTCGTAAACAAATGTTTGTAATGAATACATTCCACGGAGACGTACAAAATAAACTATTCATGCACTCGACTTTGGTTTTTCTTTAAAATTATCCCCCGTTAGCATAGAACAAGCAAGACGACATTTTTGATAGAAGACAAGACAAAATAATTTATTTTCACAAACATTCATGCAAGAGATGTTAAAAGTAAAAATAAAAACAAATCATCACGTTAGCTTTAGAAAATGAGTCTAATTATTTCAAAAGGTCATCATGATATTATAGATAATTGAAAAAAAAATGCAAGAGCTGACAGAAACAGAAACATCAGAGGATTCTCGTATTTTTTAAAATGTTCAAACATGGTCTCAAAGCAATGTAAGGTGTCAAATAAACATCTAAAATTCCCTAAATTTTTGTCAAGTTCTTGACATTGATTGTCGCTGAGATGAAATTAGACTAGATTTTGAACGTTTTTAATTACGGGAATTGGCCTTCAGTTGAAACTTATGTTTCAACAGTAAATTTAAAGTTGCTACTCTCTATACTGCATTATCCATCTCACAATATAGAAAAGTAAACTTGAAAATCACCGCTAATCAACCCGTACTAATCAACCCGTACCGCCTACGCTTCAAATAACAATTTTACAGTAACTGGACCTGTTACATGGGATACTATAGGTACGTACAGGTCTGCAATCTGTAGGACTATCTTTAAAACCGACCGACTTGTTAGTCTTGGGTTCAATTCCCAGGTTGGACAAAGTGTTATTTGGTTTTTCTATCAGGAATTTGTCAGTAGCAGCCCGGAATCTAAATTTGTGCCCAGTTGATGGCAAAAGGCTCGCCCCCTATTACATGGGACTTAAAAACATAATTGGTGAAATGTCACCTCTGCCTATCTGTTATGTTATCTGTATTTCTCTTGAATTTAGCTTTACTCTGTGCTGAAAAACGATCCTGGCTCTACGAACTATTGTTTACATAACAATGCATTTTATTAATTGCCAACTAATAGAGACTAATTGAAATTGCTGCACCAAAAGGAAAACATCTACTAAATTAATATAATAACAGTTTCCTCTCAGTGATAAGGACCTTGTCTAGTTTAATGGTACCCAAACCATACTAATAATTGATAGATTGACATGCAAATACACGACGGAGGTGCGGCGACTAACAATCAATTCACTAATAAATCTAAGGATTTGTAAGAACAAAAAATAGACAAAATGTCAGGTATTTTACATAAATACGGCAAAAATAATGACTCAAATTACATGGAACCAGTAATTTTCGTTCAAAGCCAAATGCCATATTTGTTGAACGACGTAACAAGATATCGTTTGTGAAATATGTATTTGAGAGGGAAAACAGTATCTAAGATACCTATTATTTCAAATCGAGACATTAAATCATTTCACACATTTTAGATTCAGTTGAAGAAAGGTCGACCCTATTTCAGCATGAAAATCTAATTGAGAAAAAACTTAAGAGCCAGGTCAAAAGTCGTGGCTGTAACAATAGATACCTAATGTACTGTCACGAGTAAAGACTGAAGCCTCTATCTATAACAATAAAGATTTTTAAAAAACTTTTTACTTTCCACCTTCCTCTGACGAAAGACTTAAAAGACTGAAAGGTCATGAGGAATTTCACACAAGTAAAAAAGGAAACGTAACCTGAAAACAGCCGCAAGCTGCAACAACGACGGTCTTTGGCTATCATCAGTAACATGAGTTCGAATAAATTAATTTTGAAGAGCCTACTGCCTCGTATATGTTCTCACATAACTAACCACTTCACCTACATCCAACTACAAGGGATCGTGACACCCATTAACCACCACGTTATGGCAAACCATGGCCCAACAGACACCACTCCCACGTCACTTGGTACCGCCATATTGTTGTTCAAATAAATACGTCAAACACACGCGTGATGAGACATATCAATTCAGCATCTTGATGCCATATTATTGTATAAAATGTTCTCTAATTAGATAAATTATTAAAACAATAACGGTTTAGTATTGGCTTATTATGATTTTTATTAGACACATAAGCGTCTGTGATTTTTAAATCAGAGATAAGTTGAAACTAAAGTGGGAAATTGCTCGACTTAGCTCATGGTTTGCGAGTATCGTTTCCAGCATAATTAGTTATAGCAACCTCTAGATAAGAATGGGTAGTAAAAATATAAGTCAAAGTCTAATCATTCATTTCAAGTAGGCTAATAAAAGGCACTTTTGAAATTTACAAGAAAATTGAATCGATATTAGGTGCCCCTTCCAAGAGGTAGATTCGTACGGAGAAGAATGGTCAAGAAATGTCATAGTTACTCTTGAATAAAGAAAGAACTGTGCAATTTGCGAATTGTCAAGTGCGAATTGGAAATATTAAAATTAGAAGGGCAAAAAAATAAAACTCATAGAAATGACGTAAAGTTGAGTTTTCCCATAAAACCGGAAAACTAGAAAATGAAAAACACAGCAGTTTTGGCGCAAAGTTACGTAACACAAAATATTTAAATATCAAAACCACGTTTTTCGTGTCGTAACAAAAACCTGCCAAAATAAATCATTATAATTATAATTCAAGATTCACACCTAATAACTACTTAGAGCATTAGGTTACAGAAAAATATGATTCGCATAGGTACCTATACATATCTCAAACATTAAACTGACGTAATGCATATCTCAATGTTCATACTTAATGGCTTAGTTGCGGTATGTTCATAGGCGAAAAGATAGCGCAATGACGTGAATTCAAAATCAAAATATTTTATTTCACATTAATTCACATAAACTTACATGAGCTCATATCAAACCTCACAAGCTAGGTGCAAGGTTTCAATTGGTCGTTTCCTATGGAGAAGAGTCGGAAAGAAACTCCATGGTTACTCTTTTAAAAATAACGAATTATAGGTCAATATCTCTAGCTGATAAATCTCTCAATTGGTTCTTAGTCGTGAATAGGATTTTAGTTCTTCGGATAAAAGAAGAATTAAAAGCACCTTACGTTACATGAAGTAGTTTTGAAGAAAGAAAGTTGAATAATACAAGCCCCTGCACCTATAATTGCAAACAACAGAGACAACATTTGAGACGGAACAGTATGAAAACCATTTTGAGGAAAACCGAAATGGCAGTCCGTTTTATCGAAACGGGAAACACATTTCATAAAGCTTTTTAGCAAAAAACAATGAGCGCCATCTAAGCTTTCCTAAAATTAAGACAATAAACCAAAGTCGTAAGACGAAAATGACAATTTTTTATGTTTTAATAAATTCCATACTTAGATTAGCATCATTGTGGTAAGTCGCGTGCTAAGGTCATTAGCAGTTACAACTAATACATATTCATGACAAACCCGGCGATTTTTTGCACGTCTAGAACTGATTCCATAGATTGTGCTCTGAGATTCAATAGGATGAATGTCCAATGTAGTTGTACATCCAAGTTTTTTTCTGGACATCGGTACGGCTAATTAAAGGGACTGGCTCGATCATTTGCGAAAGCCTTCATTCAGTATGTGAGCTTGTTTATGTAGAGTCTTCCTTAAAAGTTGTTAAGGAAACTAGATTCTTGTAATCTTGTTATGTAATGTTATGAATGGACCAGCTTTTATTCACCTTATCTGCATTCTTGCGTTTTTATCAATATCCGATTGTCGTTACAGGAAAGCAGAAAAATATCTAAGGCACCAAACAACCTTATCCTATTACGAACCAAGCACAATTTCGAACTCGATTTCTGAGATTATTCTTATACATTTGGAAATGCTTGTACGTGACCCCGGCAGCGGTAGCAATCACAACCAACATATCAATTCTATTACATACGCACGTAGTATATGCAAAGAATAATTAGACTGAACATACAAAAAAACTATAAATAGCCATGACCGAACAAGGAAGGCTGCAACACTTCCTAAAACGGTACATATCAAAAAATAAACTTTTCAAAATGGTTTATGTTTTTAAGAAGTCGCTTTAAAAACTGTCCAATAACGTTAATACTCTATAAACTGTTGATTATTAAAGCAAAACGCGTTTATCTTCGCGTAACAAAGACGAAAGTACCTACAGGGTGATCTATGACGGTTGTCTCCATAATTCAACGCCCCGCGGCGCACGCGCACCGCGCACACTCATTATTTTTAAAACATAGCTCACTTATACGGTGATATTGCTGCAAAAAGTTAGTATATATTGCTGTAAAAAGTCTTCAGTCGCGGGAAACTTAATGGCTGCCTGTTATACGAGATTCCTTGCGCCCGCGCATTCATTGCCATTAATACGATTTTCGATTAACTGAATGTGTTGTTTTTTTATGTAAGGCGCATATTTCATTCATAAAGTGTGATTAACGCCTTATTATGTAGACTGGTTTGTTTTGGTGATGTCAGTTTTACGGAGATATGTTTACAATCAGATGTTGTTGTCTATTCCTAGTCTTTTTTACCAGTAAATCTACTATCCGACCTTATGTTATAGTTGTCTCGTTTAACCATGGCATTAGCGGTCATAGACCCATCTACATTTCCTAAATAAAAACAATAATTAAAGTTTATTCAGGTAAAAATGTAAAACACTAAATACAAATTTGCTTTAATCTACAAAAAAATATATTGTGTTATGTGCCTGAACTAGGTCATCCTGTATTTCAGGCGAGGCAAGGTATAATATTTCTAAATAATCACCAGTGATCGGAGTAGGTAGATTGAACTGGGGTCATTGATCCGAAACGTATATATTACTATGGACATTCCTCCGGAATTGGTGGATTATTAAAAAAAAACCGGAACTTATGTAGGAATTGTATTCTGCCAGAGTGGAAGGAGTCATTTGATGATTTGCCATCCTCAAAAAAAAGGTAGGAATTGTAATAAAATGAGCAATTTTATTCTTTATTATTCTTCCTATTTTTTTTTTGTCACGATTTGACAAAACCCAACGACTACCACTAATAATAATACCACTAGTAATAATATCACTACCAACATTAACAATATTTAATTGAATCCGGAAATACCGGAATTACTTTCCGGAAAAATGGCTTATCCATGTTATTCTTTCTGTGTGCATTTATGATACAAGTACTAAAAATCAATCTACCTACTCCGATCACTGATAATCACATTAATTATAAAAATCTAGTCATCGAATAGGTATGTAAAAAGGTGTAAATACAAAAAATCGTGCTTGCTAAAATCTTATTACCTAACCTAACCTAACCTTACTTAGCTAAACTTAATTAGTATCTACAAATACAATTTGTATTTAAGTACAACTAATAATGTCTCTGTATCTTCATAGGACATACTTTGAAGAGCTTCCTTGAGAGTTCTTTTGCTATTATTATAATTAAGAGAATAAATTTTGGCTCTCGCATTTAGTCTGTTATAAAGTAATGGTCCTAGGAAGACAAAAAATTTGGCTGCGAAAGCACATAATAAAGTCGAGACCTAAAGTCTATTAATGTCCTGAATCAATATCTATCGTGATCTTCAACACGTTTCAATAACGAAAAATCATACATAGTTTATTGTTTCGGTCCCTACAGAGTGATATTAATGAAAGAGCTAAAATACTATACTTATAACTGTTCTGACTGATTGGTAGACTGAAAAAAACGTCAGCTAGTTTGCAGGAGTTTATAGAAAATCATCAACGAAGCTCATTAATGAAGCCCCTGCCAAATCTTATAATATTTGCTGTTTGTTTGATCGGACTAATAACCACACGGCTTTTTGAACGCATTGAGGATACTTTCAACTGTTGAATATCTATTTCGTAGCCACTGCTATGTAAATCGTTAAACTTCTACACAATACGCTAAAGTCATACACCACAATAATTGATACAGCATCATGAAAGATGGCCTCATTTTACTGCATTCCTGTATTACAAATAATCAATTGACATCGCATATAAACTTCAAGTTTATACACAAACATCTATCATAAAATTGATCCACACGGACAAATAGATTTTATTGTCAGCCATTCGATATGAGCTAACGAACTAAATCATAAACTTGGCTGAATCATAAAGTGTTTTTAGAGCATGTTCTTTGCTTAGGTATGTACATATTCAAGGCTCATATTATAAACCACTCATTTGAAAGCTACTCTTAAGTATGTCGTAACAAATGGTTATCTTCTCACTACTCAAGTATGGTCTGTATATTAAGATGCATCGCCCATAGCTTTTAATATTGCGTAAAATTTACGAAAATATCTCAAATTCTGTAAGAGATAGAGCTGAGCAATTGATATTAACGATACGGGTCGCAAGTTTTATATCTGTAAAAATTGTTCAGTAGGTATAGTACCTGGGCGGCCGAGCTCTGCTCTGCTGAAAATAGAGAATGCTTATTTAATAATATAGGAAAGTTCATACTAATTCCATGTTGCCATGATAGAAGGTACTTACTAATCTCATGCTGCCATGATAGTACGTACTTACTCATTCCATGCTGCCATGTCATTATTCTGCCGTAGCCATCTTGTTCTAAACTTTGGACGACCGAGCTCTACTCTGGTGTAAATAGAACATGCTCATTTAATAGTATAGGAAAGTTCATACTAATTCCATGCTGCCATGTTAGTAAGTACTTACTCAATTCTTGCTACCATGCCATTATTCTAAGGTAGCCATCTTGTTCTAAACTTTGGGCGACCGATCTCTGCTCGGGTGAATATACGGAGAAAACGAATTATCCCAGATATGAGAACTAGCTAGATCAATTTTTCGCCCCCGTAAACCCCTATATTGCAACTTTCATCAAAATCGTTAGAGCCGTTTTCGAGAACGTGATTACTAATATATATAGAAATATTGCTCGTTTAATAGTATAGGATGAAATAATGCCTTCTTCACGAACCTTCCTAGCGCAAGCGATGATTGGATGATCTTTTTGAACTGAAAAATATGAAAACATTCAGTTCATACACAGTCTAAACTCAAGATCTTCCTATAATAATATTGATTTGTCCGGAGTTTTAATTTCAACACAAGACAGTTAAATAAAGAAGATGTCACAGCAAACTAATATGACCATACAATATTTTTAACACTGAAACTTTCAACAAGTATGTTGCTACATATTCCAAAATTTTTAGAAATACCTGCAAGATAGCTAAAGCTATGCATATTAGCAACAAGATCAAATCAGCAGAAAATAAAATAAAAACAGTTTGGAAAGTTATAAATAATGAAACTAATAGGAAAAAAATACGAAACACTGAGTTCACATTGGAGACTTCACGTGGTGTCTTAAGCTCGAATTTAGAAGTAGCTCAAGAATTTGTAAATTTCTTTACTAATATACCATATAAAACGACGGAAGCTTTAAATTCCTCACCCGATGTCTCAATAGATTTATTAAAAGCGAATGTTCCAGGCTGCCCGGTTGAATTTCAATTTAAACATATAAACCCTATGATAGTTATAAAAGCTTTTCGGCAAATTAAAATCAAATTGACCGAAGATCTATGGGGATTATCTATCAAAGTTTGTACATCCATAATCGAGACTATAGCACCATACTTAGCTTTAATATTTAATTTGTGCGTGGATCAAGGAGTCTTCCCTGATTTAATGAAATACAGTAAGGTTATACCCCTTTTTAAATCTGGGGACAGTAAAGACACTAACAATTATAGACCAGTATCCGTGCTGCCGGTATTCAGCAAGGTGTTCGAAAAGGTAATGCTCAATCAAATGCTTAATCATTTTAACACCAACCAAATCTTACACGATCAGCAATATGGGTTCACCAAAGGACGTTGTACGACTGACGCCGGTGTAACCTTATTAAAAAACATATTTACAGCGTGGGAGGGGGCCCAAGACGCCATAGGAATTTTTTGTGACCTCTCAAAAGCATTTGACTGCGTAAATCATGAAACCTTACTCTTGAAACTTGAGCATTACGGTCTAGGTAAACTTGCGCTCAGTTTGCTAAAATCTTATTTAAATGATAGACAACAGCAAGTCCAAATTAATGGGGTCAATTCACTCGGTCTAAAAGTAAAAATGGGTGTACCACAAGGCTCGATATTGGGTCCTTTCCTCTTTTTAGTATATGTAAATGACCTACCCCATTTATTAAAAAACCAACCACAAATGGTGTTATTTGCTGACGATACTTCTCTAATTTTTAAGATAAATAGACGTGCATCAAATCTTGACGACGTAAATAACGCCCTACTGCAGGTCCAAAATTGGTTCACTGCTAATAATTTAGTATTAAATGGGAAAAAAACTAAATGCATTAGATTTGCTTTACCGAATGTTAAAAGTAGTGATTGTGACATAGTATTGAATGGGGAGAAATTGGAATTCATCGATAAAACTGTTTTCTTGGGGATCACGCTCGACTCCAAGCTGCAATGGGGTCCTCATTTAACATCTCTTGCAGGACGCCTAAGTTCAGCAGAATATGCTGTGAGAAAAATCCGTCAATTTACTGATGTAGATACCGCGAGGCTGGTCTATTTCAGTTATTTTCATAGTATTATGTCTTACGGTATTTTACTATGGGGACGGGCTGCAGATATCGACTCTATTTTTATTCTGCAGAAAAGAGCCATCAGAGCAATATATGGCCTCCGCAGACGCGATTCTCTAAGGGAACTGTTTAAAGATATTAATATCATGACGGTACCTTGTCAATATATCTATGAAAACATCATGTACGTTAGGAAAAATCTAAGTCTTTTCAGTAAAAGAGGTGATAGACACAATTATAGGACTAGAAATAGGGACCAATTGATTCAACCGGGTTTCAGACTGGCTAAAGTAGACTCATCCTTCATGGGGTACTGTTTGAAATGTTACAATAAAATACCTCCCCACATACTCCAATTGAATGAAACGAAATTTAAATCTTGTATAAAACGCACACTATGCTGCCAAGCATATTATAAGTTGGGGGATTACATCGACGACAAAAATGCTTGGCTCAGCGCTGGTCCAGCTCCACAAGGGCGCATAAACTAATTGATTAGCATTCAAAATATTGTTGCAGCTGCTGAAGATTGTAAAACTATCTTTAGATTGTATAAATTCAATCTCTTAGTATTATATAATTGCATAGCACATGTGTGAGCACTATGTCCCTACTTTACAGTTACCATTTACTGGGTACGTCTTTCATTGACTAGAGTTTGCCCTGGCGGTTGTGAGTATGTCATGCTCACTCAAATGTCTCGCTGGTGGTGGCGTGTGTGTTGGATCGTTAAGTTCCCTTCAAAATGGTTGAGCTAAATGGTGCTGATGCATGCGTCATGTTCGTGAACGGGCGCCGTCAGTGGGGACTGGTCATCTCTTAGCTGCCACGGCTTATTTGAATTTATTTTAATTTTTTAAATGTTTTTGATTTTATTTTTATTACTGACGCTTTTAACGTGCACGTCTTTTTACATTGTTCTCACATGTATAATTACAAAAATAGATGATGTAACCAATATTTTGTGAAAATATTCTGATTGAAAAGAGTGTCCGTGGAGTTTCTTGCCCGTTCTTCTCCATAGGAACCTACTACGCGTTGGAATGGGCAACTAGCTTCATATTTCTGACTGACCGACCCCTTGACAATTCAAAAGTACCTGTAATTGGTTTATTTGAAATAAATGCTTTGAGTTTGAGTTTGAGTAGCTGGAAGCAACGTAAATTACAGCCAAACCATTTCAAATATAAGTAAAATATGCTCATTAAAAACACAGTACGTTAAGCAGTCGTGGGCTAGGCTAGGTCGGCTCCTAATTACGTATTCATCTCCACAAAATGACCTATAACATGGTTATTGTGCGCACACTTTACTACTGTTACACAAGTGGTTTCGACTTGCGTTAGGTATCGCTTGTGACACCGATGTAGGGAGCTAGATGTGGCAACGAAGATCCCGGAACTTCATTGAATTTCCTGAAATATTAAACCTGCTTTAGTTTCAGAAAGCTATATTGTAACATTGGGTGCTGTGTGACTCTATCAATGATCACTAATGTGGAAATGGAAAAAACAAACAAACTTGGCGAGTGGCGGTGACGATTAAAAGTGAGACTAACTCATTCTTCAGAAGCTAGAAACGAGAGAATTAGTAGTTAGTGTCTATAGCCGGCGCACAATGGTCACGTACTGCCTGCACACTTGCATAGTTAGGTTTCGAGGTCCGCTTTACAGTGTCTCCAGAGATGTACCCTAACAGGCGTTTTACAGAGGGGGTCTCGGATCGGTCTTTTGTGAGGTAACACCGGGGTGGTTTTAGTGAGGTAAAAATCCCCAGCCTTATCCCCATGGCCCGGGCGCCTTTGGAAGGTTGCCCCCGAAAATAAAAATTCTACAGTGACACATCAATGTATGATGAAAAGTAATTCACACAGACCGTCATCAACTGACTCTCCCACTGTTACCAAAAGCCAAATAGCTATATTGTGATTGACCGAGGTACCATTGGCCAAAACCGGGAGGCTTGATCTGCCGCTTTATATATGTTATGGTTGGATGATGATGGTTACGCTCTATATACTGAAGGGTGAGTATTCTACTCTTTTTTGTTCAAAACAGAACCATCAAGAGTTTCTAAAGTTATCCAGTCTCCATTAATGTCTAGTGGTACATCCAGCCCGCTATATCTTCGCGCGGAGATGTGCCTGCTCGAAGTGCGGGTCAAGGCGCGCCGCTCACATCACACGCGACCCGCGACGCTAACAGTACTAACTGCAGACGCAATACGCCATAACTCCTATTTGGAGACGTTTTGCTAATGAAAATAAGGTATTTTTCGTCTTTAATTTATGTGGAGAAGTCGTTAGTTCAGTAAATCTGTATGTACCTAGTCACCATGAGACAATCTGTACAAAGAACAGGCTCGGGCGGCACTGGGTTAACTGAGCCTTGGGCAGGCTGGCTCAGACAATCAGCAAAATAAACGTCATTATTATTTCGGAAAAAGGTGATTTAATTCAGTTTATTTAGGTACATATATGATTTCTAGGAGGATTTTAAATACAATTAAGCTTTATTTCAATCAGTGTCAAACCACTGTCTGACACTTCCTTTGGCATTATTGGATTTCTGTTTTTCCGCATTTTAATAACTATTAGTTATTACCGCATTATGCGTTAATTACGAATTCCAGGTTTAACAACACTATCTTAATGCAATTTAAGGTTTAAATACAATATCATAAAAAATTATAGGTAAACTACGGTCAACCGAACGTCAGCATTAACACTAGAATTACGAAAACAAACTTATGCTACTAATGACTCTGTCAAGTCAAATTGTTACAATGAACATGCGGTTGACGAGACTTAAGTTATTGCATTTACCACTACTTCATGACGATATCACCACTAACTTTTGGCCTGCACCATAACGTCCTGGATAACAAAAGATAGAGTAATGCTGGGGACACACCTGTCTATCATAACGAAGCAATGCATGCCAGCGTGATTTTTTATTAAAAATATGTACTTAAGTGTTATTTCTGTACTGGATTGTTATCTTTTTAGGTAGCTAATGATTGTAGAAAGACCAACAAATAAATAAAGCTTCGTATTTTTTACCCCCTAAAAAAGTGATCTTGCTAATGCTATGCACACATTAAAGGATTCGTAATTTTTTGATGAATCGCCATCCGTGCTATTATTGGGACCCAGTCCGATCTTTCGCTACGATAGAGTGGTTAGTCACATCTGCGTGTTTCGTGTCGTAGCGCAATGTTTCGTGAAGATAGGCTCTGCCGCTGGTGCGACCCCAGCATAGCAAACAGTGATGTTGCATGTCCATCAGACACACTAATTCTAAAACCACACGCATCCTAACACCGGCTCATATCAAAAGCAGTCTACCAGATACCGCCTTTTATCAACGAAAACGTTAAATAAACAGTTTTCAATATAACCGTTATAGCTAATAACCGTCGCAGTGTTTATGATATAGTCGCGTGAGTGTGGCCGCCAGGCAAATTGATAATTATATGAGTAGGAATTATGAGGGATTCATGCGATATGTTTGTGATTTGATTGGTGCAGTATTGTTCAAGGAGGATCGTTTGTTTGTTTGATTGAGGTATTAATAAAATATATGTCAGTTATCAATGACAGAACAATAAGTTAGTCTATTTGTTACCGAGATCATGTCCCAAATCTTTAAGCTCAATAATGTGTTCAATACGCTAAAGATTGAAAAGTTTTTAGATAGCATAAAAGAAACGTATTTTTGACGTATTATATCAAAGCTAGAAGTTTACTTAAAAATTTACCATCGCTTGGCAAATCCGTGCAGGCTGTATCCTATACTATTAAATAGCCAATATTTGTATACTTATACACATATTTGTAATCACGATCTCGAAAACGGCTCTAAAGATTTCGACATTCATCTTTCATTTGGTTACGAGAGCGAAAAATCGATCTAGAGATCATATCTGGGAAAATTCGTTTTCTCTATTTTTAACCGAGCAGAGCTCGGTCGCCCAGTACTACAGATAACATTAACAAATAGTGGCTTCGGCTTCTCCAATATAATGGCTTCATGCCTGAACCACTATCACACTGTTCCGTCTGAGTATAAAACGAAGAACTTCACACAACAATAACTCTCACCATCCCAAAGAGACAGCTTTCAATAAACGTCCCACCAACAACATTTATATACCTAATTCAAACTCAAACAGCCCATCACCTCTCTATACGGATGTGACGTCATTGCGCAAGCGCAGAAACATTGGAAATAGCACGCGACGTAATTAATACTGCGGGGGTCACGACCCGGGGTCACTCGGGGTCACAGGGGTCTACAGATTGGATTTTTGGCCGATATTCAATACAATATTGTGAAATATTTATAGACTGAATCGTGGGTAATTACTATTAAAATTGTGGCGGTGTATGTTTTTGTATGTAATGGTCGTATTTGTATGTAGATTGTTGGTTTTGATGGTAGGATATTTAATTGGCAGTTAAAAGTATTTTAGAAAATTGTTTGAATATCCATACTTAGTTTTTGATTCGCTAATCATAAACGCCGTTTGTGTTAATGTTTCTCTTCTACCAAGTTCGTTTTGTAATCTTTTGTTACGAAATATTTCTATCACATAAGCTTCAAACGTACCTGTCCACGTAATGTTATAAAGATAATAAAAATCAATCGGGCAAATTAAAATTCGCACCAATTATAAACAACATTTCAGACAATAAATACGTCACAATATCATAAAATGGCTGCCATCGCACACCTACTGATTACGAAATTAAACTGATTAGGATCATAATACAGCAATTTAAAAAAACTTTTAAATGACCAACTCAACTTGGCCCTTCATGATGGCGCTGCTTGCTAAGGAAAACGTCAAAAGTCTTGCAAAGTCAGTACATTTTAAACGTAGTTCCAAATTCCACCGCGTTTCAAGAAAAATTGGTCAAATATCCCTAGTGGACACTAAAATATTAAGTTATTCCTACAGCACATTAAACATACTATTCATTGGTAATTAAACTCTAAATGGCAATCATACTATCATTAATATATAAGTAAATGATAATACAACATGACTAATTTAATATGTTCGCCTTTCGAAAACAAAGATAAAAGTCGTAAAATTTTAAGAAATTATGATACAGCCATTTAAAAACTGCTACTAGAAGATATAAGTGACACGCACACTAAAACCATCGAATGTCCTGAATTTTCATTGAATATCCATGGATGGATGGATTTATTTACCTTCCGTAAATCCATAAATTACGGTACAAGAATTTCATGATTTTTGGAGCCCACGTCCTTATCACATGGTCATATTGTGTGTCGACCACTGTTTTTAGGTTACATATTCTGCGATTTTAAATTAAAGTTTACAATAATAATGAAAGAGTTGGTAATATTTTAAAGTTTTTCGTTACAGTTGAAGTTTATAACTAGTCCCCCATTGAAGCACGATATCACACTTTTCTGACCCCCGTTTTGACGTAATCTATGGATGGCCCCAAAGCACGATGTAGGTACTTTAAGATGACCATAATTATGAAAACTTGTTACTATTTTATGTTACTGAACGTTTTTATTACATCAGTTTTCTTTTGGCGTTCACCGTATTTGAAAACGCTACGCCCCCCACCCATCAGTGATTTGGTACCATAAAATCCTACAGTCACAGAAAAATCATCATCCAGTTAATCTACTTAAAACCAATCTGTACCTATCTATATCGGATGGTCATAATAGAATTCAAGGAAAAGAAAACAGCTGAGCATTCCTAGTCTTAAACTACGAACGAAACAAACTTAACCTACGAAAACTAATGACTCACAAGATCACCCACTTATTTTTAATATTAATTAAAACAAGAACATAACACAAAAACACATAAAATACAAGACATATACAACAACACTAATATTTTATGTAAATATAACGCTTTTTCTATAACTTAGTCGAACAAGAGTAAATTCTTGGCATAACCCGGATCATATTACTACCAGTTTTAATTTGAATGTTATTTTTATAGGTTACGCTTATGAAAGCCAGTGGTATTAGTGATATATTGTTATGGTGCAGCTACTACAAAAATATATGGTATCCATTACATGTAGCCGTGTTTTATAAACATTATCGAGTCGTTGCTGCTTCGATAAGATCGTCTTATCAATCTTCATCGCAAGATAGATACACTTCAGAATTACTACAACAGCTGAAGGCAAAAACATTCGGTATTAATATTTTATGCCAAAGCCAAAGATACCCAAAGTTTTCTTGTTTCCTGTGGTTAGAGACTAACCTGGTGTCAGAAATTTAAAACCGCCCATGGGCCTCTGACTTGGGTTCACATGCCGTCGAGAAATATCTCTCAGGCCGGTTTCCTCTGAGGAGTGGCTAGAGAGGCGCCACGGCGTCCGGCTTGGGCGGAGCACCACCGTGTCCTCACGGAGGCGATCGGCTGCGGCCATCTCTCGCGTCCGGGCCTGGCTCATGGTTTCGGAGCGAGAGTGCATGGAAGGCCGTCACTTCCTTCTGCGAAGCAGTAATGTTCGCGAAGGAGGAGGCGGAACGCATGAGGGACAGGCAGGATTCGCGCCCTCGCGCCCCTATTCGCCGCAGGAGACGCCCCGGGCGTCGGGAGTCGCAAGCTGACTTCCGGCAACCGTAGGCGCGGGCGTGTTTTGTTCCACGCGCGCCTCAAAGAGATGTCAGCACCAACTGACAGGGTCCGTTAGGGCCAATGCCTGCCAGGGTTGGGAGTTTGTCCGAAAGGGATATCGCGGCCCCGGCACACAGGCAACGGAAGGAACACGGGTGGATTTTAGACTGTAAAACTCTGACACGCCCTCCCGCTACGCCCAGGGCGGGAGGTAGGAGAAGTCACTTGATAATTTCCAAACCAAAAAAAAACGGTTTCCTCACAATGTTTTCTTTCAGCGTTTTTGTAGCAGTAATATCATCCGGTTTATTTATTTTCACACATATTAAACATATTTTTAAATATTTTAATAAACATCATTAAAATAAATATTGTTGTGAGTTTGAGTTTGAATTTGAAGCATTTGCACTGATGATAACCAAGTAAGGTACAAGTTTCTCACGTGGCCATCCGCTCCAGAAAATCCCTGAAAATGTAAGAATATAAATTTTGATATGATTAATCAATGGAATGATCGGATCTCTAGCATCGTGCGTAACGAGATTTTTAAGTACAAGTACATATACCAAAATAAACCAGTATTCCAATCGAAATTACAGATTCACCTAAACAAAATAGCATCGTAAACTAAATTGATAGTTCGAATCCATCAATAGTATAGAGTAACATCTTGTAACTGAATCCAGTATTGTGTCACCCGAAGCATCACGAATTAGCCCGACGTGCTCCAAACATGTAGTTCACGAGGGTTATTAGGATCACTACGAGATTTATTGACAAACATGACTATTGAGAATATGTAGAATTACTTGATTTTTGTGAATAATCTATTTTCCGAATTTAAAAGTTAGTTGTGGTTGGTCGTGACAGACACAATTAAAAATATATGTGCGTCGACTTGAGACGTATACCTTTTTTGTCGTTTAAAAAGTAAGTCATTGGACTGGAGGTACCTGATGCCATATGCTGAGTTAATTAATTTTAACTATGACAATCATCTTGCTGTCTACTATGCCCTTTTTTCTGAATGAAGTTTTAAAGTAAACCGTAAAGTATAGTACGTAGTTTTGCGACCAACTTTACCAAAGTTTTACGACCAACTTTACCCAAGTTTTGCGGCCAATTTTATCTAACTTTTTCACAACCTAGGAATCTCAATAGAAAAAAAGACTGAAAGTTAAAAATCTTTTCATTATTTTTTCTATTTAGAATGCCTCATTCAAAGCGTGAACCCTTCCACAGCTCAATCGCTCGTGCTATTATGCCAACAGCTGTATTTATAGAGCATTTATCGAGCGTTTAGCCAACCGATCGACTGAGCATCGCCTATTTGTTCCGCTAAACGATCTTAATGAGATGTTATTAGACGGCCTCTGATATATCGAGTAGCATTGTATTGATCTTACTTACTATGTGGACTATATTGATAGGAAAGAAACTGGCAGAAAACTATGCATCGACCTTCTGAAAATGCTAACTTCATGCAGTTTATCTTTAGGGTTAAAAGTATAGAACTGAGTCCGTAAGTACTATAAAAAACATGGGTTGTATTATTGAACTTTTTGCTGAGCTTATGGTTAACCTTCATTAATTAGAGAGGGATAAGTTGATGTTGTTGTTTTTTTTGCGCATATATTGTGCAAAAAAATATGAATCTCGAAAAACATTATTAACGAACTTTCTGTCAAATATTACATAACGATGATAAATGAGTGTTACAAAACTCGAAAAAAACAACAACCAATGTCATACTTTCGAAAATTATAAGAAATAACGAGTATTTCGCATAATAGCGGCTCATCGCGAACCGATACGTTATTTCTACGATTGTGTTCAACAGAGACATAGGTCACAAGTTCAGGGGGGAGCCTTAATGACTTATTCATGATCCTCAATCGTGAGCACCTGGCTCTATTTAGAAGATGAAGTCATACCTTATATGGTATCGATATATCGAAATAATATTGATTTTTTATCGAATAATCGGCGATCGTTATTGTAATCGGTCCTTTGATGAAGCACTTTCGGCAATTAATGTGGTTCAAGGAGAAGGAGTGTCCATTTTGAAGCTAGTTGGATGGTCACGCTCTCTTCCGCTTTGAGTTGAGCAAATATTTTAAGTGTTTGAAACTATGAATATGCTGAATTAATCAAGTTATAGGCGTAGTGTCGACAGGGTCACAATTTAGTGTGCGATTATCAGATACATGAAGTATTAGTATAATATGTTTGAAGTATTAGATACAAATTTCCCGTAATTGGAATTTTCTTAGGAATTAAGATACGATTCCGTAAATATGAATAAATTAGAATTATGCATATTAAAGGGATGAGCAATAATTATTCTGACATGCGGCAAGATTTACTTGGATAATCTGTGATACCTATCTAGCTGTAGCTACACGAACTACGTGATTTTCATAGACTATGTAAATTGAATTTGAAGATGATTAAGAAAACCACTTCTTAAAACTAAATCTTTTACAAAGTATTTATAAGAAACGTGCCAATCAAGGTTGTTAATTAATGAAATTCTAATTGATACTCGTTATATTATTACAACATCTGCCAGTTTCGGATCACAACCATATGTGGTTAGCTCCATCTTTGTTAAATATAACAAATTTGATATGACAGGAATTGGAGGCACTGAAGTTTCAAGCATATATGGTGTGTGAAATGGGCAAGATTCACCGCTTCTTCTTTGCTACCAGTAGACAATATTGGTTTTAAAGCTGGTAATATTATGGTTACCACTGCTGCTTTATATATACGTACATATATAACATTACAACAGGCCTCCTCTCGGTGAGAGGGAGTGGGCCGTAATCCACCACGCGGACCCAGTGCAGGTTGGTAGATGTCACATGTCTTCGAATTTTTGATTCTAGGACATTCCGGTTTCCTCACGATGTTTTGCTTCACCGTTTTGAGAGTAGTGGTGAAGAAATAATTTACACAAAGTAGAGCACCTGTCTGGGTATGAACCTCCGTACGACCGTAAAACTCGTAAGTCGCGGTCATTACCATTGCGCTTACCCTTACCATTTCCTTGTGAAAGTAAGGGTGACAAATCTTATTTAAAACATATAAATGGAATAATCAATGCGACGAAGAAGAATGAGGAAATATGGTCCATTTACTTACTTTATTAACAAAGAAACTAACTTTAAAACTGTCTCTTGAAAACATGCAGCCTGAATCTGTCCACTATCTGCCTCGATAGACGCCGAACTTTTTTTTTTTTTTTGGATTGGTCATAAGCATAACTGGTATTACTTTACACTTTTTATGACTTTTATTTTTTATGTGCTGTAGGTATAATATATTGTGTGCCTTATAGTCTGTGCTCTAAATAAATGTTGTATGCTTTCTTGTTTATCAAACTACTCTCTCTACTACACATACCTAATTTTAGGTAGCTTCTTATAATAAAATAATAATAATACCAGCCTGTTACTGTCCCACTGCAGGGCAAAGGCCTCTTCTCATACAGAGAAGGCACGAGCATTGATCACCATGCTTGCTAAGACAGGTTGGTGATTTCAGACTTATATTTACTATAAGTCCAGGTTTCCTCACGATGGTTTCCTTCACCGATGTCAGTAATGACCAAGATAAATTCAGAAAGTACATATGGATTGAAAAAGTCACATTGGTACTAGATCGATTATTTCAAACCACAACCTCGTGCATGAGAGACGAAGCCTTAACCACTGGGCTATCACGATACCTTACCTACTACTGTACCTTCTTGGGTAATCACATGATCAATTCTCGCAGACATCATGACTAACTACATTAGTTGTGCTCCAAATATTGAATAACGCAAACGTTCCAAGCGCCTCTCATCTGTCAAACAGACAACAGTTGTGATTGTGACGCACAGACAGACAAACAAGACAGGGGTCAAGCGCCACATATTATATAATTAGATCCATAACTACAACTTTCTACGTGAGAACGTTTAATAATGTCCACTACTATTGTAATCTTATTTGGTCCCTACTAACCACTTGCGACTTTGCGAGTTAATCATTGATTTTATTAGTCAACGAAGGTCAAAAAGCACACTGATATAGCAGGTAAGACACGACCTCCGTTAAATAACAAAACTGACGAAAGAGGTAAATAAATTACCGACAGCCGGATTAGATGATTTGTGACGTTGTAAAGCTTGGTGAAATGAATCCACATTTGAAGGTCCTTCCGTGCTTCGGCAAATTAAGCCCCATGACATTCCGGTCGATATCCGTATACATTCTTCTGATTAGTTTCAAAATATTAATATCTACTTCTAGTAAACAGACATGGCAGTTTGGAGCGTTACTCGCTAGTTACCCATAGCCACACAACAAGGACAGTATCTGCAGGTTTTGACGTACCCAAAGTATGTAACTACTTTGGTGACATAACGCTTGTTAAACGAGTACCGTACCTTCTCAACAGATTACTGCAGAAATTAGTATTACTTAAAAAATTATATTAAAATAATTTATACCCAATGTTCCTATTAGATAATATACTAAATATAGATTTAAGCAAGTAACATAAATTAAGTACCTATTCGCACTAATAAACTTTACTTTTTTGTATGATCCGTTCCCACAGACATACCTTGAAAACCGGTTTTGTGGGGCATAGTCATTATATTATGCTTTGTGGGCATAGTGTTAAATAAGTAAGGATGTTACGGAGCTTCGGTTCCGACTCCGAAAGGTTGGAACTTCCGATTAATTTTACACCTCCGACTCCGACTTCGGAGATATTACAATTTCCCACTTTTAGAGTCTCGGGATTTGATTTAAATTAAGTTTATTCAATTGCCGCAAGTTAAATTATCGCCTCCCTATGTAGGTATTAGTTAAGTATATTATGATTATATTAATTATCGCTAATATTTGACTATGTTCTATGTTATGGAGTTTGGTTTCCGCACTTAGTCCTTCAGTGGACCATTGTGCGTGTGTAATGAGATTGAATTATATTTCTATTGTTTCATTAAGCCTTCCCTCTTTTTACTGAATCTTCCAGCCTATCTGATATATGTAGCATTGTAGTGAACGTTGATAAAGTATACTTCTAAAGCGGCCGGCCCAGATAATATTTCATTAACACATCTTTCTTCTACTTTCGCTTCCGACTCCGGTTCCGATTCCGATCAATCAAATTTAAAACCTCCGACTCCGGCTCCGGTTCCGTTAAAATGACTTCCGAAACATCCCTTGTTTTAAGTAAAAGTCTACTGTAAACTGTTTATAAATAAATAATAATTCTTGCAGACTGACTTTCTGGATTTCTGGAGTCAGGCAAAGTATTATTGCGTTTTACCAACAGGAATTTCTCAGTAGCAGCCCAAAGTCTAAAATGGTACCCGGTTGATGGCAATAGGCTCGCCCCCTATTACATGAGACTTAAAACATAACTGGCGAAATGTGTGTGTACTGTAGGTACATAGGTGTTATATATGTTGGTGTTAATCGATGATCCAGAGGAGATCACTGATAGCAATAACTGCCTATAGAGGTATGCAAAAAAAACAATATTCATCTGCCAAAGATTTCTATCTCACTAGAAAATCACCTCACAAAAAGCTCTTCTATACAAATAGTAGCTTATATTAATGTAACCCAAGCATTTAAAAGTGGTAAACAAGGCGGTCCGTTTGTTTTTATCGCTGCAGCGTCCCGCGGCGCGTGCGCCGATCACGGTGCACTATAACGACTGTTAGGCCGGACGCACACCATCGACACTTCACCGACTATTTTATCGTAATGCGTTGGTGTGCCCAATGTTTAATTTTATGAATTACTTGTTTGGTTAAGAACTGTGTAAGTTAAAATAAATAATTTAAAAATTTAATTTTTTAATTTACTTTTTGAATCTACCTTCTAATTAGCTGAAGTTGACAATATGCTAAAGTTTATGTATTTCATGAAGAAAATGAACTTAAAAACTCATCAAGTACATCATAAATGGAACCATTTCGGGATTATCTCTTCTTGAATAAGAAAATTGAATAAGAAATCAAAACGAGAATACAGATATAAAAGTTTTCAACTTTTACACGTGATATATATTAAGCAGTTCCGTATCTAAGAGTACATATAAATAGTACTTATAAATCTAACTTAAAATTGCGTTAATCTAGCTTAGTCCTTAAAGACCTAATACATCTGTCACTTAAACCCATGAATCGGTCGTAGAATGTTAAGCATGCAGTGACCATGCAGTGACCACAATATTAAGATATTTGTGTCGAAGTAATTATAATTATAAGTGTTATACACTGACTGGGCGGGACGAGACATGAGGATAAGGCTTAGCTCAGACGAAGGCACTGTTGAAGATAAGCTGACTAATATATTATTCCCCAAAACAAACGATTAATTTTCTTGCAATGCAACACTCGAAAGTCAGACTTCTCTAAAGCTGCTGACTGGCTATTGTTAGTTACTATATTTGCAAGAACAAATCATATTAAAATCTATACACACATTATAAATTAGTCACTTTTAGTGTCTGTCTGTGTGACCCCGTTGTTCTTCTAAACTACGTAACGGATTTTGATGCACTTTTCACCATTATTTAGAGAATTTATTCCGGAATTTTTATGTATATAATACATTAATATTAATAAAGAAATCTCGATATTTTGTCAAGTCATAAAAACCCTACGACGCAGGTTCGGGTCGCTTGTAGCTCAAAAAGAAGGCTCTAAGACAACAATAACATCTAAGTTACATAATATGGACCCGAAATGACATTAAATTAATTAACTTGTTTACTGTATTTACGTTAATATCTGAACCCGCTTTCAAAACTGTTATAATAAGCAAAGGTAAAGAAGTTATCAAAAGCTTAATGATTATTACGTTAAGTATTAGAACAAATGGTCCTTATTGATGTAAATGAAATGCCGTAGTTAAGTGCTATGACAGATGGGATACTATCTTTGTTGGAAAACCTAGTCATTATGTACGTGTTCATCTTTATTACATTTTAAATACTTATAAATTATATTTTTAAATATTAGAATATCAAAAATTAAAACATTTAAAAATATAAAAAATAGTAGCCCACCGGTATCGGGAACAGTGTCCAAGCTACCGGCGGTCAGGGCTCCAGAGAGAGGAACCTCCTGACAATGCGAGCCGTGTCCAGAAGTACCGCTCTCTGAATCAAGCCCGTGTTTATGTATTTATTATTGTATCTGTAGGTCCTGCATTTATCCTCTGCAAACATATGGTCAGACACCATTTTATATGGTTGCTGATAATAAATATCTCGCAACTTTTAATGGTCGATACAATTGATTTTCTCAATTGCATGTTTATGGTTGATCAACGGTAATCACATTGTGGTAATGCCTACACCATTTAGTTCCTCTTTTAGAGCTTGTGCAGGGTTCTTCATGTACACGTCATATCTTTTGTATGTATTTCTACAGCTGTATATCTTCTAATTGTAATTGTTTTTGTGTGGGTGACTGAGACATTGAATGAAGACTCAGCTAAGTACCTACTTAATGTGCAGTATCTACACCTTCTACCCTCTAAGAATGACGCCTGCCATCAGATGGTCTTTTGACCAGCGACTATTGCTGCTTTGCTGATGATTGATCTATTGCCTCTACAAGTAAAGGGGACTAACCACCACCGTTAGTCGCTACGCACACAGGCTCTCGTGCTACCAAATCAAATTATCCGCACCCGCAAAGAAAGTATGACGCTAAACACGATAATTTTACATTCAAAGCTACCGCCTTTTTACGGAGAAGTCAGCAACCTACGCACAAATCTTTAATTACTCGTAGAAATAATTAATAAACCAAAAGAACGGAATGAACTGACGGCATATCGCGTGTAAGTTCGACACGCATCCAAATTTCGCGCCATAGAAAGTTTTATCGACATTGAAATCGATTAAATGCCAATGGGAATTTCGCATTACGCCTCAGTATGTTTGTTTTAATGTGATAATCCATTCGATTTGCGAGTGGATGAGGAAAACTGTTTGTGAGGAGGTGGTGATCGAGCGTGACAGGTCGGTGCTACCTAGCAATCAGAGATAGAGTCTAGCTTATAAGCTTTGCATGTCTGTTTTTGAGTTTGAGTCTATTTTGGCTCTCATAGACGAACCGTGACGATATTTTGAAAAATATCCACATATAATTTGTGGTTTTCGTTGACAACTTTTTCTTGTCTAGGTACTTGAACCATAAGTATTTTATTTGATCAGAAGACACCCAACTTAGCTACTTTATGATTTGCCAACAAGAGACACTTGATGATCTTCATTATATTTATAAAAAATTGCAGTATTTTACTCCGTGACTATTGCCCTACTACTATTTTATTACATCAGATTAACCGGACTCCATTTGTCTTTCTCAGCCACCCAAAAATATTTCCAACAAGAGCACAGCATATTTAACCAGATTATTTCCAAGTGACCGCCACATAGATCAGCTTAACTTGAAGCTACACAAACATAACTCACGCGCATCCGAACTGTTTATCACACCATCGATTTTAATGTGTGTTTTATTCATGAGCCCATCGATTGAGTTATCAGACACCCTCGGTACTGGATCATTAATCTAATCACCGAAATGGCGCTAGTCTAAATGTTTTATGTTTGGTAAGAAAGGTAAGAAATGGTATGTATGTATATAAGGTAAGTATTTTGCTTATCAACTATGAGATTATACCAATCTCTCCAGGAACGTATCTTACATCATCATCATCACCACACTTTGTTGTGGTCGGCTTCCAGTCTAACCGGATATTACAACAACAGATCTTACCAATTGCAAATTATTATACTTCATTCAGGAACTGTACTATAAACTGACTTTCTAAACCTTTTAAACTGAAAAAACAAAACTACGTAGGAATAGTCAGTGACAAAAATCGATCAACAGTTTAGTTGTTTTTAATCTTAATGATTAAGCTTAATATTTAATTAAAGCAGAAGGTCCTACATATTATTAAAAGAATATGCTGAAATACATTGTATCGATCAATTTGTGCCAATTTAGATGATGTGTAAATGATGTGTAATAGTAGTACTAATAGGATTTTGTCGCTAACCAAAAGGATGGAAATAATTACAGCGTCTGTTGTTTGTTAAGACTCAAAACCTGAAAGTCTGAAACCGACATTTGCCCATGAATCATGTTTAGCTACGAAGATATCCTTTATTTTTATTTTTTTGACGGTGGGAAATCATCAAATGACTTCTCCCGCTCTGGGCAGAGCGAGAGGGTGTGTCAGACTTTTACTGACTAAAACCCACCCGTGTTCCTTCCGTTGCCTGTGTGCCGGGGCCAGGATATCCCTTTCGGACAAACCCGCAACCCTAGCAGGCATTGGTCTTTCGACCCCGTCAGTTGGTGCTGACATCTCTTTGAGGCGCGCGTGGAACATAACGCGCCGTCGACACGGTCCTTATCGGATGGCGAGCTGCCCATTGCTCACCGTCCGCAAGCCCGCGCCTACGGTGGCCGGAAGTCGGCTCTCGACTCCCGACGCCCGGGGCGTCTCCTGCGGCGACTAGGGCCGCGAGGGCGTGCAGCTTGCATCTCCCTCGCGCACTCCGCCTCCTCCTTCGCGAACATAACTGCTTCGCAGAAGGAGGTGACGGCCTCCCATGCACTCTCGCTCCGAACTATGGCCTGAAACAGGGCCGGACGCGAGAGATCGCCGCCGCCGATCGCCTCCGTGAGGTCACGGCGGTGCTCCGCCCAAGCCGGGCAGACCTCTACCGTATGCTCCACCGTGTCCTCCGGGCGATCCATACAATGGTGACACCCGGGCGTTACCTCCCGCGTTATGCGGAACAGGAACTTCCCGAAACAGCCGTGTCCGGTGAGGACCTGCGTCAGCCCTGTGGCGGAAGGTGAGGACGCCGTGGCGCTTCTCAAGCCACTCCTCAAAGAGGGGACTTATCGCCACAATTGTGACGTGCCCAGCGCTGGGTTGCGCCAATCGCACTCTCCATGCCGCCATGAGATCACGCCGGAGCTCTGTCCGCTGTGCCGTGATTTCTCGCGTCAGCGGAGTTACACCCCGGCGTTTCGCCTCCTCGCACAACTCCCACATGTGCGCGAGGACTTTCGCCTCCAGATCCCATGGCGGTAGTCCGGCAAGGAGGCTCGCCGAATCACTGGAGACCGTGCGGTATCTCCGGACCAGCCTAATGGCCATGACCCTATGGGACGCGTTCAACCGCTGGGCCGGTCGCAGCCTCAATGAACGCGCCCACACCGGTGCGCCGTAAAGGGCCATGGACCGCACGATCCCCGCGTAGAGCCTCTGGCAGGAGGCGTTTGGACCCCCCAGATTGGGCAGAAGCCGCTTCAGAGCAGCACCAGCCCTCTCCAGTTTGGGAGCCAAACGTCGGAAGTGCTCCACGAAGTTCCACCGGCTGTCGAGGACGAGTCGACTCGAAACTGATGTGAACCCCTCCCGCCGTGATCTGGGAACCCGACAGTGGCGCGTTCCGAGGACCATAAAAACACATGGCCTCGGACTTGTGCAATGCCACTTCGAGTCCCAGTTGCCGGATCCTATCGACGATTGTCGCAACCCAACGGTTCGCCAGTTCGGCCACCGCCTCATGCGACCTCCCCTGCACCAGGACCAGCGTGTCGTCAGCGTAGCAGACCACGCTGACGCCGCTAGGGAGGTCGGCGCGCAGCACTCAATCGTAGCCGATGTCCCACAGATGCGGCCCCAGGACCGATCCCTGCGGGACACCGCACGACATCTCTCACCGGTTCCACTCTCCGTGGTGACCGGGGTAGATGACGGCCCTGTCCATCAAATAGGCCTCGACCACTCGACAGAGGTAGGTCGGCATCCGGTGATACCGGAGTGCCTCCCTAATGCAACTCCAGGGCAGGGTATTGAACGCATTGGCGATGTCAAGAGAAACCGCCAAGACGACCCCACCCCGGGCAACAGCATCCCCCGTCGTGAGGGCTCGAACGCGCATAATGGCATCCACCGTAGAGCGCCCCTTGCGGAAACCAAACTGGCTCTCCGCCAAATCCGGCCCCACTTCGAGCATTAATACGCTCGCTGCTTCCCGGACAATCAGCCCCTGTATCAATTAGACTGATTGTAATCGTTACATCAATATACGAGCTAAGATCCTTATTTACAAAACATAAACAACATAATTCCTTTCGCTAATTTGAATAATTATTCCAAAGTTAATCACACACTATTTGTGTTAATAATAAGCGATATATCATCTGACCGCATTGAAGAGTCGAACACTAAATTAAAATCAGCGGACAAGAGACAACGCCGAGAGGCAAACCTCTAATAATGTACAATTTATGGAACTCAAGAATACCTTATTTTAATAAATAATAATTAACTTTCATCAGGTCATAGTTCACAGTACAGGCTATGAAGAAATTACCTTTTTATCTTCGTGTGTCGTAATTTCTGATCTCGTTTCGTATGAAATATGGCGGCCATTTTTCTCGGCGCGCGCGCAACCGCCCGTCTTACTAATTGGTCGATGACGATATGTTTAAGTTGGTTTAATTTATGGCACCATCGAAAGTTTAAGAGAAACTGCTCAAGACAGATGACCGGCAAACGTTATTATTTCTGATAGGTTTATTATTCATGAATATTGGAGCTTAATTCTTATGAAAGTGATTTCGACCAATATGGATAATGTTGATGGATGAAACTGACATTACCAATTGAAAAAACCTGCCTACAGTGACACAAATAATACTAAACCGTCTCAACGTGTAGGAGAATCTCGGAACAACCCGTCTCCTGAAAAAGGTCGAAACATTGCAGAAAAAATAATTAATTACATATTAAGGCTTGTGCAGACCAGCGCGACTAGTCGCGCGACGCGACACCGGTTATTGTTATACTGTGAAGTTTTCTTAGAAATTGTATTGTTCGTGTCGCGTCGCGCGACAAGTCGCGCTGGTCTGCACAAGCCTTTACTGTTTAATAATTTTACATATTAGAGTTAGAATCGTTTTAAATAAAGTATTTAAAACGATTCGAACGCTCGCACAAGAATGAAGAGAAGCTTGATAGAAACTATCACAATGTACTTACCTATACTAACAATACCTTTATAGCTAGGTACCTGTCTGTTTGACGAGAACGTCGAAAGATGCCATCGATCAAATGATTACGCATAAACTGCCGACAAATTGCTTATGACGAATGCTAATCTATCACCATGACTACATCTGACATCAGAGATCGATACATCTTACGATTTATCGCCAACCATATCGCAAGATGAAAAACTGGTGATTTAAATGTTGTATGACATTTGTTCTGTTGATAGCACCACTATCGCGTAAAACAAGAGCTGTTCAAAGCTGTGATTGATCTAGAATGTATAATAATTATACCAGCCGAATACTGTCCCACAGCGGGGCAAAGGCCTCTTCTCATACAGAGACGGCACGAGCATTGATCACCCCGCTTGCTCAAGACGGGTGGCGATTTCAGACTTATATTAACTATAAGTCCAGGTTTCCCCACGATGTTTTCTTTCACTGATATCAGTTATGTCCAAAATAAACTTAGAAAGTACATATGAATTGAAAAAGTCACATTGGTACTTGCTCGGATTTGAAATCACAACCACGTGCAAGAGACGCCCGGTCTTAACTACTGGGCTATCACGACAAATCTAGAATGTACCTAATTTTAAACATGTGATGCTGAATTAACCAAAGACTTGGACAACGATGTGCAGTACATGAATTTGTAGTTAGTTACTATATGACTGAAACGGAGCCACGTAATAAGCAAAACACCCAGTGGTACGCGGTCGTGTGTTCGAACCCGAGCAGGCACTTACTTTGTGTAAAAAATTTCATCATAACTGCTCTCAAAACGGTGAAGGAAAACAACTTGAGGAAACCGGCATGTCCTAGAACCAAAAAAATTAAGACATGTGACATCCATCCATTTTGATGACAGTTCTTTGACATAATAATATTTGTATACCTACTCTTAGCATGACTATCTAAGTATGATGACTTTATTATTAAGTAGTCATTCTGTGGACAGTGTCAATTTTATTTTTTCTTATCTAACTTATTGACATTATATTATAGGACATTATTACATTTCGTTAAATATTTTCATTAATTAGCTGACATTACCTATTACATTTTATTAAATTACATAAAAAAATTGACATTGATACTACTGAATTATTTTATAAATGTATATTTGTACGCCAAATGGCAAAACATGGAGAAACTATAATATAACAATTGTAACATCTCGCACACTGTTGTAACCTATGTTTACAAATAAAGAATATTGATTGATTGATTGATCCACCACCCCGCACTGGGCCCGCGTGGTGGATTACGGCATTCTCCCCCTCGCAGAAAGAGGAGGCCTGTGTCTCAGCAGTAAGATTATTATATGCTGAAGAAAATAAAAATATCTACTGTCGTCAATTTTAAGAAGCAGTACTATCTTTAAAATAACAGTCTCTTGATTTGGTCCTCTTTAAATGAACTTAGCAATTTCGGAGTCATTACCGAATAATGACGAAATTGACAGATGGTTTGGTGGCAACTTGTATGAAGAAGCGGGTAATTGTATTTTCTATCAAGTTAACCCCATTTTTAGAAGGTTTTGCATGTAGAAATGTTGCTTAAAGGCTACTGTTAGCTCCTAGTTAATTGCTTGAGCAGTTGCGAACGCGTATCTAAACACTTAAATACTAGCATAAATAAACTTTTATAATTATTGATGTTTTTGCACATCGATGGAACATATCGATGATCTTCGTATGTTTGTAATCGATACGCTGTATGATCATGGGATACATAGCAACGAGAATCGGTTGATGGATTCGTTCCAGATGTGCTTTGTGATCTTTGGATGGACCCTATTGAATGGGTGCTGTGTTTGTTATGAGGCAAGAAAATGCGTAAGCAAAATAATTTAATAATTTATGATATTTTACATTAAATAGGCTACATTAAGGAAAATTGCATATTTATTTATTTAAACTTCTCGCACACAATAGGGTACAATGCCTGGACTTAATGCCTTTGGCATTCTCTACCAGTCAACCAAGGGTGGTGAAGAGATAAGATGGCAGGTGCTCCGAATTAGAGGAGATAATAATAATAAAAAATATTAAAATGTCAACAATAAATTATAAATAAAATAGGTAAACGAGTACATATATAGTTTATAAACTATTTACTATAATATATATCTAAATTATATATATATATATATTTTATATATATGAGGTAATTGAGATGACTCTACACTATTTGTTTTGAAAATAACTCTGCAATTTCCACTTAAATGCATACCGACTTGTGGCCGTCCTGATCAAGAGGAAGCGCATTCCAGAGAAGAATGGACTGAATATGAAAGGAAGAATGAACAAAGTCAGAAGTATGAGAAGGACAAAGTAGAAGAAGATTGTTGGAAGCGTGTGAAGAACATAGATATTGGAAGTGAGACATAAGATAAGAAGGAGGGGTGGGTGAGTTCAGATGGGAGAAAAGCGTGGTCAAAGCGCGTAAACTTCTTCTTTGGCGAATAGACATCAATTTGAGCTCAGACCTGTAACTCGACACATGGTCATATTTCCTCAAGTTAAATATGAACCGGATACCATAGTTGAGCAGTCTGTCGAGCTTATCAAGCAAAACCGCATTCAAGTCAAAGTAGCACAGGTCACCATAGTCGATGATAGGGAAAATAAAAGTCTGCACAAGCATAGTTTTATGAATTTTGTTCTTAACCCCTGACGCAAAACGAGGGATGTTATAAGTTTGACCGCTATGTGGGTCTGTCTGTCTATGGCACCGTAACTCCTAAACGGGTGAACCGATTTGAATGCGGTTTTTTAATTTGAAAGCGGGTTTGTTAGCGATGGTTTTTAGAGATGTTTTATCAAAATCCGTTCAGCCGTTTGAAGATTATCTCGTCTTCAACAGGTCTGATCGATTTTAAATTTGGTATTCTGATAATTTAATGATATTAGAAGAACATAGTAACCTTGAACAGATGCTGCAGCATCACCTGGAATTTGCACCCAAATCCCTTACCAACTTACAGAACAGAAATCGTGTTTGGGCTCTTTGGAATGGTCTCATTGAATAGGTTATATATACATAGATGGTGAACAGGGTCTGGTGATGGAGTAGGAAAGAGGAATGAGGAAATGTTTGTGTTGGGGTTTTTTTAATTTTAATATAACTTCACTTGTGTAGAATGGTTCTGCATTGAAAATCAAAACTCAACATAATTGTGTAAATAATTTTTGATTTATAAACTATTCTGTCTACGAGAAAACTCGAGCCCGCCATGACAGAATGCCCCGTTTTGACAATCAAAATTAAATAGTGTCATAAAAATGAAAAATTATTTCTGTTATTGTAGTCAAACAATCATAAATAAATAGTTACATAATTGTGTGCAAGGATATTATGGTTATTCTCTCGGTTCCGAAGATATAATCATTAGCTCCATACATGTACTTAAAAAAATATATATTGTAACCAGTTTGTCTACCAGATTGTATCCAATGATATATTTTTGCATGATATTTGCTATTAGAAGCCATTTCAAGCAAAAATGGACACTTTAAAATTTAAGCTCCTATGTCTTCCTGGCTCTTTTTTCGAACCACTGTGCGTCGCCGCCTCCCCGCTCGGCCATCGCTCCCCGCCGCGCGCTGGTTTCGTGCCCGCCCGCTAAAAGATCTACACATCACCGAGTTGGTCATCTACACATGATTTCCATCAACTCTAAACAATCATTAATCCACTATTACTTTATTATTATTCAAAATTAATTGCGTAATTTCACTGTGATTTACGTAACACTAACAATATAATTATATTTATTAAATTACAAAAAGTCTCTTCTCTGTGACTGCTATTACATATTCTACGAGTATCTACACTCTTAACGTAGTACTTATTTTGGCATTTAAAAAGTGATTGATTTTAATAACCTTTATCCACGTGCAACTCTAATCAAATTAAAACACACTTCCCCTAACAAAATAATGTATTGATAGTAGTTTTAGAACATGTTATGAGCAGTTTCATACGCTCATCAAATTTCAGCCGAAGACGTCCACTGCTGCTGGACATAAGCCTCCCCCAAATGGGGGGATTTGCGATAATCGCCACGCTTGGCAGGCGGGTTGGCGATCGCAGTATGGTGTTAAAATGCGTAGAGAACGCTGCTGCCCATTCTCTAGTAAGTCCCTTAGTCGCCTTTTACGACACCCACGGAAAGAAATGGGATGGTAATATTCTTTACGTCCGGCACCACAGGGAACAAAAAAAAAAAAACAATTTAAATAAATTCGTAATTTTCAAACACTACTTTATCTAAACTCATAACTCACTCAAATAATATCGTATGGCAATATTCCAATATTCCACCGCGGCGATACGCACGACAGCAGCGTCCATCACAGATATCAATAATCATTGCAACTATACTTTAAAGAAAAAAAGATATTTTTAAACATTGTTTTGTTAAAGAAAGCGTGATAAATAAAATAAAATAAAAAATTGGTATGAAGCTGCACGGATAAAATCTGTCATTAAAATGACTATTTTCGATTTGAACTTTACCATTTAAGAATGTACATGAAATATTTTTTTCTATTCAAGTACAGTTTAGGCGCAAATAAACTTCTTTTTTTTTTGTTCTTTTGAATAATATCTAATAGACAAGCAGCAGTTTCTCCCGCAGTACCTACTAATAACTTTGTATTGTCTTCTTCCATAAGCTTGCAAAGCAAGATAAATCACACCAATTACAGAAGCACTTAAAAAGGTCCATCTCCAACATTTTGACACTCACGTACATACCGTTCCACTTTTGCTGATAATTTCTCAATTTCGGCGCGTCACACAAAACTGTCAGTCTGTGATCCCATTAATGGCTGACCTCTTCATTCTCAGGTTGCGAACTAAGCAGACCATTACCTTAATATTTTCTAAACCATTCCAAAAAGTATGGTAACAAAAGCGGCGTATATTACCCACTAATGTCGCGTTGGAATGAATCATTATTTTCAGTGACGTCTCCGCCATATTAGGAGGTCAATTTCTCTCAAACAATAAAAGGTTAGGTCAACTTCGCGCCAAAAACGGACAAAATGTCACCGGTGATCTGGAAAACGAGCCAAGTACGTACTCGTTAGGGAAGTAAATTGTTGGGGAGATGAATTAAGCGGCGTTGATAAGATTGGACTTCACAAAATATGTAAGTTATGAAATAAAAGATGACCACGTTAAAATAATTATCTTATTTAATGTGACCATCGCAAAAGAGATTATAAATATTGGGTGCAGAGGTTAATTGTGTGTTTAGCGAGGCAGGGAGGAGAGGCGTGTTTTTCTTTTGTTTGAGTCGGAGTTGTACAAATGAAATCTTAATAGCAGAATTTGGCAGTTATTTGTTTTTTTTTTTCAACTAATTGACCGAGGAACTCATTGGAACTGGACCTATGAAACTGTATTTGTCCAACTTGAATATTGCAACCCACCTACTTAAAAACAACGAATCCCACTCTTATATCCTCTCTCCAAACTGTATCACTCCACAACCACATCATAACCCTTCAAAACCAAGTCCAGCACTTGACCCCTCACCTGCAGTTGACAGGCGAACAAAACACTGCGCCCGCGCCGCAGGCCGCCCCACCCCGCGCTGAGAAAGCCGTGTCCTTTGCGCGCGCATTGACGGATAGCTCACATTATTACGTCGGTGCCATCAGCGGGTAATGAGCGTACAGAGTAGTTTGAAGTACAGAGAGTACGAGGAATGATATTGTTTTGTGCTAATTAGGTTCTATAAATTATTTAGTTGAAAGCGCCTTTGATAAATGCATGAAGCACAGGACCAGTCAAAGTGGCGACGCTTGGGAAGATCTATATTCAGTAGTGGACGTCTATCGGCTGAAATTATGATGATGCGCCTTAGCAGAACCTCCGCCATTGACGATACTGTCAACCTTGCTGATTTGCACAGCTTTTCACCTCGATCTATGCTGATGTAGGAAAATGATAATAATGCATGAACGCTTTTTTAAAAACGAAATCAATTAATCCAAACATAAAAGATCATCGTATACGTATATATTATCATTTAGATTGTTGAGCTTTCACAGCAATCCAGGTAAACTAGTACCGAAACGTATTTAATAATAGCTGTATAGCCCACTATGATAGTTCTGCTTTTTCCGTTAAATCAAATAACCGTGAAGAAACCAAAAGATACAAACATGTTGAACGTTATACGTAAATTGTAGTGATTTTTTAATTCTCCACGCTCCAAAGCAAGGAAATTACTATTGATCGTTGCTTTTTTAATAATTATAGCAGGAAGAAGTAATATCCTGCTCAAATAAAAAGGATTTATTTATTTCTAGAGTAATTAGACGATTCTTTGGTTTTTAAAGATTTTTACGATTCTTTTCCGCTACGAATTTTGAAATAGCATGCGGTCTTACACCGGGAAATTAAAGCCAGAGTTTTATGTACAGAATTGATATTATACCTAATGCAGAACTATGCTGGGAAATGGAGATATATTATATTTATTGTATTTCTCTTTCATTAAGGCTTTGGGTCATTTAAGCACAGGAGGCGTTTAAATCTTTCCGCTACGTACTTATATGTATATTTTTTATTCTATTGGTTAACGTCATCATGTGACACTCAGTCAGAAGCCGTCACCTCTGTATTCCCAGCCTACTCTACACATTTGTCGGTCACATCGCTTATCGGAAAAACGTCTTGCGGCCTGTTATCTTTTATAGTTTGGCCAAATTGTCGAGCGTTATTTATTAAAATGACGCTTGCGACCCGGCCGCTGAAATATGCGATGTCTTAGCGACAGGTCGTCTCGTGTCGAAGGCAGGGCTTGTATAATATGTATAGCTGACAAATTGAGATGCCTTTACATACTTCGTGATTTAAGATGGATAGGTAAAGGGTTATACCGACGGCAGGGTAATTGTTTATCTTGTATTCTAACAGAATTGTAGGGACCTGTGAAGTTAATGAATGATATAAAAGCGATCTAAGGGTTTCTGTTATTAAAAGTGATAATTAGCGGATGGACATAACTCTTGGAGGAAATCTCGTGATAGTAGAACAACTAGAATTTTGTGAAATTAATGTTAATTAAAATATTATAATGACGAAAAGACAAACTTGCTAAGTTCTGCAAAACAAAAGTTTAATAATTTAATATTTTAATTTTGATAACGTTTACCAACAAAAATATGTCTCTTAAAATTACTCAGGTAACGAAAGACAAGCCAACAAATCAAGTTGGTCGTGCCCCAAGTCTTGGGGACGATCCTTCAACAATTACTTAAAGGTCGTGACCAAAATATACTCATAAATTGTTATCGAAACGAGGGCGAAGCATGCCGATGACAATTATCCGCTATTACGCGTCCATCGACGAAGCACTCCGCGAACTTAATCCTGCAACGAATGTCTTAATTCAACCGCCATCTTTGAATCCTCACAGCTTGAATTTAGAACGTATTTTTCTAACCTTCGACTTTGATGCCCGCATAAATAAGTTTGCTGAACAATTTTAGAACATTTGCTATATTCTATCTTATATTAACTATATCTTTGTATAAATGATGTTTTAAGGGTCAAAATTGTGTGTTAAACTGTTTTTAGCACGTACAAATAAATTGGTAATAAGAAAATAATATGGCGGTCCATCAGTTGCAGTTTCCCGCGTAAAAAGCTTCTAAACGATTGCAAATTGTTGCTAGTATTGGAATCGGTTCTGACTTAATGGGAACATTTAGCTCGACGAGCTTAGTACCGTACCGAAGTAAACTATAGAATAATGAACGTTTCTATTATATTTCCCTGGAGCAAAGGCAAGTCGTATCAGGTGCAAGTAAATCAGTCAAAAGTAAGTACTATCAAAGTTATTTTATGAGATGAACTGAAAATAATCTTCCTTTTGTAACCACTTAGTAACTACTTACTCCTCAGACGGCCTAATTTTCCTTTTTTTCGACTTTCACAAGACATCCTAACCGACTGTTTGTCTTTCATTACCGAATCAACATGGGAACGATCCAAATTAGACGGGGCTTAACGAAATTTCTAAACCAATACCAGTGACAGTTTGTAACAGCAATTAATTATGTCGATGCACCATATGCATATTTAATTAGCGTAGATTTCCTAAATAAACAGTTACTTTATTAATCGATGCGTGGGAAAACCAAATACATTAAATAATTTAGAGTATTAAAATATATGGATCAAATTAACAATTTTGAAAACACGCGAACGCGTTTTATAATTCAAATAACAAGTAATGCGCGCGTTTAGAACATTTCGAATGCCACAAATTCAATATGGCGGCTGTTACTTTTTTTTTAGGCAAAGGATTCCTGTCATTATGCCCATATATTATCTTCACGGGGCGCTCGAGTTGAGATAAAATTGTTGGTAACAAATGTTCCACGTTGTGTTTGATAAATTCCACATGATTTTATTTTAGTTTTATTGGAGTATGACACCGTTAATTAAGCAACATATTTTAAAGTAATTTAAGGGTCGTTAAAAAGAAAACGATGTTCTCTCGTGTTTTATGTTGGGTGTTACACAGTTATGACACAATTTTATTTGTAAATAGTTCCGTTTATAATTTTATGTTTGTTTAAGTAATGAGTGGAATGAACTCGATTTTAAGAAAATAAGGAACTCTCAAACCGATTGGGACCAGAAAAATTTTCTGATTTTCAGGGTTTAGGACAGGGCGTACTGAAAATCATGGAGATGTACAAACTGAAGATAGATAAATCTTTAAATAAATCCATTGAATATCATTGTCACAAGTTGTGATATAAGTCAAAGTTCACATCTTATGATCTATGAACGCCCTAGGGCACACAGAATCTAAGTTGAGACCATCTTTGTCCTTTGTATATGCATATAAAGCAGAAATGGGTTGATTGTTAGCAAATATAATTTATCTTACAAAATGACACAATCAAAGACAAAGACAGAGGAAAATTACATAACCCCTATCTATTTAGTTGTAAATTTCTAAAATAATAATTTTCAGTTCATTTTTTTTTATTTTTTTTTATTCGAGTTTTCATTAAAAGGTTATTTTTTTATAGTTCAACAAGCAAAGGTAACCCTATACTGTCTAGACTTTTTCTACGGCCGTTTCCACCGTGAAATGTATTGAAAAAACAAGATGGCAGCTTTTATTCCGATTTTGCCCACGCGCCAAAAGAACTTCATACAGTCTCGTAATTTTTTTTTTCGAAAGCATCGTATGCAGCTAGGTCCATACAGCCTAGTCAGTTATTTGTCGCAACAACATAGGGACCAGCTATCGCGTAACTCAAAGTTCATATCTGGTGATCTGTGAAGGCAGAGTGCCCCGCGGTGACGTCCTTAACGGGACAAAATTATTGTTATTGCCACCAAACTAATGTAATTATTTTAACCTGTGGAATATGGCTGCGCTGGAGGTGATTTTGTTTTGAATAGTATACATTTTTTGCTTCATTTTTTTAATTAAAATTCTCAAGAAATATATTCGATGATTTGAGTCTGCAGAAAGTGCAAAGGTTTTAACTATAAACCAACTTATGTTCTAGTTTATCAGTCTTGACATTCTGTTTATATCGCTCAAAGTATTTTCCATTTGTGTACAAGTAAACATACAGTTACCGTTCCACCACCGAACAAGTCAGCTTGATGCTGTCTTGTTCGGTGGTGGCTGTCACAACAATGTGACTTTTTTCACAAGACCATCAACTGCTACTTACATCACTAAACCCAATTTCAATTTCATACTCCACGTCCCCACACTAGTTACACCTTGCACCAAACCCGTGCGCTGCCGCGTATAATTTATGCCACCGTGCGCCCGCAGTGCCCCGCGACCCGCCCGGCCCCACGGCCCACTGGGGCTCAGTGGGACACTTGTTACGCCGATTTATGGGGATGGCACGCTCTGCATTTTATTGTTTCTACTCCGGTAATGTCTGCTGTACGAACAACTTTTATTATTTATTAATTGATTCAAAATGTCTCTTGTCGATTGAATAAAATTTTGTTTATGTCCCGGTTTTGGAACGACATTTTTGTGTGGTTAGTTTATTTATCAGATACAGCTTAATAGATTTGAGAAATGGGGATAGATACGGTGAGATATTTTTTTGATATGAGAAAAATATTGTCATGCGTTCAGAATAAGGTGCTTACTTTCTAAATAAGATTAAGACTCTGTGGTTTGCCTTTTGTAGCTGATAATGATCTCATGTCATTCGTGGAATGTTATCAACTAATTATGTGCATGCGTTAGATTACTAATTTAAAGCAATATAAATTTAGTGAAACCTTGCAATTGAATTTATTATTTACTTATTTACAGTGAAATATACTTAAATATATTATACAAGCAAACACTAAAGTATTTGATATCATGTAAGAGTATATAGAAAAGGAGGAAGAGGTCATTGGGCATAAAAACAATCGTTCGCATATCTATCTATAATAAAAGTGCCCTAAAGGGTGGGATTACCATATATCGTTTATATTATACGTAGAAACGCTTTCAGACTTCTTGCATTGCAACAACTACCTTTACCTAAGCTAAGGACATCTGTCATAGTTTTTTTCAGATAATTTTAATCATGCGCAGTGCTACATAAGTAATAAGTAAAGCATGCAAAATTTCGTCTAAACACTGTGACTGAAACACGAATTTAAATCTTTTCCTCAATCTTTCATTCACGATTCCACCTGGACATGAGATAGTGATTTTTCCGCGAACCGCTGACAACAAAATCACTGGCTCCATCTAGCTGGAAGCACGGTAAACATAAATGCGGTACATTTCACCACAAGATTGCTTCTATTTACTCTCGTTTAGGGCTAATCCGTGATTGCACGCCGGTTGCGCCGATGAGAGGTTGCAGCGACGGGTTAAAAATAGGGCTCACCCTAATTGATGACCCTTCACCTCGAACGAAGATGTGTGGTTACTGGATGTGCTCGAGTCTCTTGCAGAAGGACGGGCGTTTTGGAGGACTCCCTTATGTAATGACGTTCGAAGTGCTGATTCTCAGCCTAGTTTGAATAAATGAATTTATGAATAAGTTCAATACGCTTTGCTTAAAAGAATGCTAATGTGCTGCTAATGCATAGTCGGCATGACGACTGAAACCCAGAGAATGCCGTTGCTTAGTTTCAGGTTTGTCTAGGAGAAACTGCTACTCATCTTCTCTGATTCTTATAGCCTTTCATTTTTTTTCTGGTTGGGAAATTGTCAAATATCTAACTATTCCTTCTTTGGGCGGAGCGGGAGGGCGTGTCAGACTCTTACTGACTAAAACCCACCCGTATTCCTTCAGTTGCCTATACGTTGCCAGATTCTGATATAAATGTACGTCGGTTTTCACGAGACCTATCTTAATATGTACGTGTGACCGCCCATTGTGTCACCCTATGTAAAATTTCTAAATTTATGTCTGTAATTTGTATGGTGTGCAACTGTGCATAATAAAGAATATTCTGTCCATCTATCTATGTAAAAGTTCTTCAGATGGCTATCACTCCCAGTGCTACTGAGTCTCTGTGATCCCGTCGTGCTCCAGATGTGAGCTCGTGTGAGTAATGTTATGTTCGTGATCCATCTACGTATGTATACCTATGCGAAACAATTCACTTGATGCATGCTAAGTTCATCTCTGATATTTTAGATAATATCGAAAAGACGCGCTTATCTGTATGTGATCATCGGCATCTTCGTTTTCAAGAAGTACCTACGTTTTGTAACTTTACGTTATCCTAACTTTCAGATTAACAATGTGAAATTAATCCAAATTTTATACATAAACAAGAATTTGGATCTAAGATGCTAAGACTGGCTGGGTTTTACTAAAAAATGTTTCATCATAAATCAGATCAATATCGATATTCGATATTCTGGAATCGAAACTATCAAATAACAGCAACATTTACAAGTGTCACATTGATCAATTTCCGTGTCACTTATACTTCATGTAATTCAGTTGTATCTCTTAATCGATAAACATTTGTGTCTCACACGCGCTCACTCGCAACACTAAAGTAACTCAACTCTAAATTAAATGCAAAAAACAATTTATATCGATGAGCACTGTCTATCTATCGATAAAACATCTGAACGAGAAAGGCAGACGTGAGATATGTTGTGTGGACCAAAGTTAATTACAAACACCAGGGCGACAGCGGAAATGTTATACAGAGTGAAAATATTAACATGTAATAAACAACTGCGCGCGCGCACATAAGTCCAATGGAACATCTCATTTATTCAAAGAGCACTGATTAAATAAACTCCAAACGAATACTCATTAACATCGTGATCACACGATAAACTAAATCGTACCCATTAAAACATACTGCCCTATACGCATTAGTCGAGTCGAAAAAATCGATACCAAACAACCCGATTCGTCACGCCGTGTGATCGATTATACGTCTACTCCAATTAATCGTTGCTCGATTATGGCTGTATAATTATATAATAATAAATCGCTTTGCATTATAAAGTTATTGATCTAATAAACGCGGCCCGTCTTAGGTTTCGAGGTGTTATTATTGGGGGTAATGTCTTCATTGCCTTTCATGCAAACCGACTCGTGATTGATGGCTGCCATATCGATATAATATCGATAAATTCGACTACGATATTAATATATTCAAATAATAAAACTTTGATGAGTAATTCGAACTGTTGTTAAGTTTATAGTGCGCCATACCAAAAACGTAATATGCAAACATATTTATGATTCGCGATAAAACGTTGCATTACAACGCTCGTCCGTCAGGTATATCGATATGTAAAGTGACGTGCCTAGTGCCCATGCGCCGCTAACAAACCCAGCGCTAATAATAAACTGCGTAATGACTATGATTAACGCAAGTTTAGCTTAACATTAGCTCGTGCGTTGGACGTTAAAAAGTAACGCCTTTGGAACACATTTTAAAATCTTAAAGTTGGACATCTCAGACGACGAAATTCACACGGTCGGGCAGTTTTATCGATAGGTTTAATCGATAACTTTCACAATCGATTTTCATTACACTTTATAACTATAAAAACGTTATAGTTCACTGCGATGTAGTACAATCGGCTCTTATTTAAACTGACTTTTCTTGTTAGAAACGAGTGTGAACAATTTGTCAATGACCTTTGATCGCAATCCGATATCAGTCGATATATCTGATAGCAAATGGCCGATTGAACAAATTAAAATCATTAACAAAGCAATCCAATCCATTGCGTTACCATTCACTATAAAGGCTGATAATTAAATATTTATTCGGTTTTATTAGGACCGATAGCACTGTTACACTGAATCGATTCGTCACTCTGGAAATGCTCAAATTGCCGGCCATAAAAATATATAAAACGCCGTGAAATACATTTGACAGACGAGCGAGAACAAAATCTATATTTGCTTTGTCCATTACTATCTACATTACTTCACGATACGTCTTTTTGTTTGTACATACATTTTGTATCGCGAATTAGCATAACATTGCGTTTTGAATTACCGTTGATATTTCGCAACGAGTTTTTAATACTAAATCGAAACGCATTAGAAACGGCTGTTACTTCAGTCAATAACACCTTCCTGTAATATATGTGAAGGCAGTAGGTGTTTCAATTACATTTAAACGATTCTCTGAGCTTAACAGCTGCTGAGTATATAATTTAAAATCCTCATTAGAATCGAAATAGTTTTTAATATATCCAGCATATTCATTCGAAATTAAAATATTCACATTTGGGCGGCGATGCCGCGTGTAAACGCTAGTTAATTATAATAGACGATTTATCGATATAATTGAAAGCATTTATCTATACTCACACATCGGTATCGGTCCGTGTTCCCGTAAACCGTGATAAAAATCGATATATAATCGATATATCGATGGAATTTATTCGTCACGCGATCGTGATCGCCTGAGATTACTTAAATGCAACCTTTTGGCCACACGCTTTCTATACCAATAGTTTGAACAGCGTACCAATTACCAAACACACGGGGTTTTAACGTTCTGTAACTTGGACTAGAGTGATTTGTTGTTTGTTTCGAACATACACACATATGTTTTATTGCCATATTTTACTTTTGATAGAAAACCGATTTAATCTGAGCTTTTGAACGTTGTTTACAGTCATAAAATTATTAAACGTCAGCTTTTAAGCTTAAATCTAGAGTTTTATCATAAAATTAAAGGCGACCATTTCCATGACCATGATATTTGGTCCTTTCCTAAGTATTGAAACGACTGTCACAACTACTTTAAGAGGACCAAATCCTAGCCAGGATGAAAACTAAGACAGGACAGTTCAAATTTAAGTAAATTGGAATTTCCGATCACATTAACAGTTTAACAGAATGACGCTAATTCCGATACACTTGGTTCAAAAAGTGTTGGTTTCACACTAAAACTTTGTTCATAAAACACTGGCTGTTGTATGAACTGCGTTTAGCAATACCGTGTTTAAGATCAGCTTGGTCAATATATTCAACTGGAGGCTATAAATATCACTATGTTTACGGTTGTTTTCCATTACGAGTTGAGCTGATACATGAGTGATGATATCTTGTTCTCTGGTTGTTGGTGATTTCACTCAATGTTGCTCTATCAAAATAGCTCTGCTGTCTTCTATTTTTAGTGTTAAGTTGGTGGAATCTAACATGTGACCAGCCCGTATTTTTCTGAATAATCATGAAAAATTATCGAAAATTGACAGTAGTCAGATAGTCTCGCAAAAAGTCGAAAATGGCTCGACTGTACGTAACTTTGATAAGTTGTTGTGTGCGCGCTGGAGAAGGGTACTAAAAAAATAATTTAAAAACGCGTTGTAACGCATTAATTAGCTAGTAACAGACAAAATAGATATTTCAACTTTATTTTAAGTGAATCTCCAACCTAACACATTGAGAATCAATAACAACCACTTGAAGTAGGTACCCGATGGTAAGTGTCCACTGACACCTGAACATCTTTAATACCAGATGCATCGTAGGTGCATTGCTATCCCGCAGACAAAGTTGAAATATCTCTTGTGCTTGTAGTTATACTGGCACCTATTCCTTCTCCCAAAAACACTCCCATTTTCTTATCCCGCCACACAGCAACCTTGCTTTGTGACAGAAATAGTGTTGTTGGTTGGTCGTACTTTTTACAAATAATAATAAATAAATTTATTTCACTCTCAAACCACTACAAAAACCTAATCTATGAAGTACAATTTATTAAGGTGTTTGATGGTTGTACAGCAGCACATAATTAAGGATATACCAACTCCCAAACTAAATCAAGCTTGTATTTTGGGAGTTAGTGGTTCTTAAGATGCAGATGCTCTACTATCTACATATAAATAATCCCAATAGAGGTATGATAACGGCATCCAAACCTGCCCTCACAGAGTACCCACGGAGGTACTGATATCTTCATATAATACCTACCTACCACATCTTCAATTAGTGCAGTTAACGATCGCCTCCTAACGCGTGATATCCGACGGATAGACACATCCGTCCTCACACAAATTAACTAAGATACGCTTTTTATTCAGATTACGATTATTAATGTTTTTTGGGAAGATACGCAGGATTTGTGATGTTTGGATTTTAGTTTAGATATTAGGTACCTTTTGTTTTTCTGCTTGCTTTATAACTATTAGTTATAGCTGTTAAATATGAGATTCAAAGTTTGATTGCTAAATCCTTGTGTGTGTGTTACTTGATGTTTCTTTTGTTATCGTCCAGACCAAGTAACAATTTTTGACATGATGTTATGCTACTGCGGTGATTTATTTTATAAAATTAGCTGTTATTTGGATTAAATAAGCGTCGACGTCTTACTGTGCGTTTGCACTCGCGAAAAATCACAACAAAACATGTTGAAATCTCTAGTTTCGGTCAAACAAAATGGAACATTGGCAGAAAATAGAGATTTCAACATGTTTTATTATGAATGTTTTGCCAGTACAAACGCACAGTTAGAATGATAACGGTTAACATTTTGTTTCAGTGCTAATCCTTTTGTTGAAATAAGATTAGCAATAGGTTAAAAAAGCTGTCAAAACAGCTAAAAATCCATAGAGTAACATCTCAACAAATTTTTAGTGCCTATTGATGGATTACAACTCCCATAAACATCTCACGATCACCAACATAGACCATCGCGAAACAAGCAACTTTCGATACTTAGCTCGCAAATTGCGGTTTTTCACTACAACCCGACAAACGTGAACTTTACCGCATCGAATGGAACCGTCACCGTCTCCGTTATTCAGTGATTATTACGAAATTTTTACACGCCTATGAAGCTCATAAGAACATTCACAATATTATACAAAATCCACAAAAACCTTCAATTTATCGATGCATCAATTAAGTCAGTCCATCCGATACGAGACTGTGAACCGTCACGATTATTATATTTAGTGATAAAAGGCCTGCAGTGAGACACGACAATTATTTTTTCTTAAAGAAACTCTCATATCTTAAATAAGTAATTGAACGATGCTAAATGTCAACTGTGACCAATTAAAAATATTACATAATGCCGTACGATAAGTGTCCGCGTTACGGGACGCCTACGACTGGACGTCGACTACCAATAATATAAATCGCCACAATCGACACACAAACGACAATATCAATTAAAAAAATTATCACCAATTACCTCGCGGCGGGTCGTCAAACATTGTGTGTCCGAATTTAAATACTAATCGACGTTTAATTTAAACGGGGAATCGATTAAATCGTACCGATTCTCGACGCCCGCTTATTTCGAGTGTATGTCTTAATTGCAACATCTTAGGAGAGGATCTTCTGGGGCCGTTTATCGGTAAGAGTCGGCCGCTTAATTAGTACGTATCCCCTGCGCATGCGTCGATGCAATCGCCGTCTCACCTCTCTATTCCTTATTCGAAACCGCGGCTTAGAAGCGTCGACCCTTACGCACGCGTGCTCACAGTACTGGGGTGAGCAGGACGGCGATACAATTGTCTGTACTTAGATTGTGATCGTGTCGGGCGCCGGCACCCAGCGTTCCTAATGCGTGTTTTAAATGTTTACTAATGAACACGATTATTTAAAGTGACATTTTCGGATTTCCCTCTCGGCCATTACAGATACTTGGTATAAAGTCGGGCCGCGCTTTATGCGCCGTATTAAAATACAACAATTTTATACATTTTGTCTATGGCGTGGCGTCAGGTGACATTCCGATGCTATTTGAAGGCAATATAGATTGGTGACGGGCGTCCACTCGAACTTTGACATCGTCATATATTTTGAAGTTTTTTATCGACAAAAACATAAATTATACAACATTTGGGCGATATTGAGTGAAATGACTGGGCATTAATGGTCCATGGATGAGCAAATGACTTGTAGAACAGACGATCATCAAAAGTTTGAGCTTTAACAGTCGTTACTCTTAAGCTTTTGATTAGAGATCAGATTTGATTTGGTCTTTTTATCTATGGGGTTAATGGCTGCTAGTAATGATCCATATTATATAGAAAATGTAGATTTGAGCCTATGACAAGGTCTTTAATTCTTCTCCACGTTGTTTCTTTAAGATTTGATAACGCAGATAACTGCTGATACGTTTGCGAAATTCAGGCCCGTATAACCTCTCTCAAAACTCAAGCATTACTTAAAACTCGTTTAGACCCTTTTGATTGGTTGAAACTAGTTTTAAGTAATGCTTGAGTCTTGAGTAGTAATACGGGCCTTGGATAACTTGCCACATGCTGGGTAGACTTTCGACAAACGAATTAAGAAAACTCAAAACTTTTTAAAACATAATGTTATGCAAATGTAACGTGGGCGTAGTCTCTAATTGAGCACTAAAGCTTGCGGTGCCGCGGCACATTCTAGTCTCAATTTATAATTTATATTACCGCCTACCTTTTAACTTATAAAACTGACAATTCATTGAGCTTAGAAATTCGTGATCTGGGCATGTTTGATTGTCCACAATGTAATAAAATCATAAAATAAACTGTTTTTCTGATTTGTACGATTAACAAAGGCGGACTCATCAAACAATAAAAAGTGAGCTATTTCTGGTTTTGCGTAGGGGTAAAACATGTTTAGAGGTGTTGAAAATGCTATAATATTAATCATATTGTAATATTATGGTAGATTTTTCACAGCTGGAAACTGTGACGGAATGACTTTATACCATTTGTAGACGTTAATCAAATGGTAAACACGACATTCAAAAAACTTTAGCCAAATCTCAGTAATTTAATTTATTTCATAACAGTTGTAACTCTGACACCAGGTTAGTCGCTAACCACACGAAAACAAGACGAAGAAGAAGTTGTAATCACACGGGAACAACACATATTGTTACCGCAAAAATCAAGGCACACAGAACTTCAGCTTTTAACGAAACTTCTATCAATTATAAAATATATGGCCTCCCGCGGTGCCAGCCAATAATTCACATGTCGAAACCTTAACAAGTCTCATGGAAAACATATTAATATAAACCACACGTCATTTACAAACCCGTGAAATATAAACAATAGATTATACAGCCTCTTAATCAAGAACTAATAAAAAAACAAAAACAACGAAAAAACTCAGGTCACATTAATATGTGATACATTAAGCATAGATTTTGATAAAATATAGTTGTGTTAATAGTCATATTTGCATATGATCAACAATTAGGGGACCTCCCACCGGTTTACGGTTGAAAAGTACGGTTTTACGGTAATTCGTATGTATATGGACGATTTAGTCGCGTGTCTAACGCTTGTCTTAATGATATAGCTGATTATATATTAAATGATGCGTATACTGATTGTGTATTATATATTAAATGATTCGTATACAGATTGTGTATTATATATTAAATGATATATCGTTATGAGGTTTTTAGGTTTAATGGTACATTTTGAGTGAGTTATGGTAGTGTTGCCGTGTTTAATTTTGTGTTTTGTTTTGGTTTAAATTATAATAAAATAATATTATACTAACCAAATGGTGCTCAGACCTGGTCACTCAATGAGCCGCAAAAGTTCCGCTTTGGGGTCTGCCAAAGAGCGATAGAACGCAGCATCCAAGGCGTTACTTACATACACAACGTTGTGTTCCAAAACGGGTATAATGGACGTAGGCAACATGGCTGCCAGGCTCAAATGAGATTAGGCGGGTTACGTCAACCGCATGCACGATGAACGCTGAGCAAAAGTCTCCACACAATGGGCACCTGAAGATGGACGGTGCCGCCGAGGCCGGCCCAGAAAAAGGTGGCAGGATGACCTGGATGCGTACCGTGAGGACTGGTGGTGCGAGAGCGAGAAAAGAGTTCCTCGAAGGACTTAGGGGAGGTCTTTGGCTAGTAGTGTATACGCTAATAAAGATAAAAAATATGCGAAAATTTTTAGTTATGAATAAGAGGCAATCTTAACAACAAGCCGTGTGTGTGCCCGATGGGATTTCTTATCGGCAAATGACGAACTTTCATCCAAACTTTCATCTTCCTATTTAAACCCGTTTAGAGGATGAATTTTTAAGAATCCTTCCTTTATTGCTCACTTTCTCTAATATACAAGGAACTCTTGAACAAAATGTCATGCTTCTAGACCCAGCGGGTTAGGCTGTGCGTTGTCAGTCAGTGAGTGAATGAATTTAAGATTTTTATTTAGTACATGTTGGTTTGTAATCCTCATTAGCTAATTTTAATAAACTAGAAAATATAGTCAGTATTATATTGGAATAAGTGTTTTCCACGATGCGACTGACATATTAATAAATAAATAAATAAATATTAACTGACACACTAAAACGGTGTCTATTGTGCAAATTTGCAATTTCTAGCTAAAGCATTTGTAAATGTTTACTTCAAATTAACTAAAACAATGGTAGGGTGTACTTTACTATCTACTACTAAAAGTCAAAACAGGGATTATATTATAAGTTTATTAGCTTGTTTGTATATTATTATAATTTACAGTTCAATAGTAATATAAGTGATCTAAAACAATCGTTATAATGATTGTTTCGCCTTGACACGGCTGATATCGACACTGAAGGGAACGCGCGTGGAAAAGACATCAACACGCTCGCGCGCCGAAGGAACTTTGTAATCTTTATATCAATTTTGAATTTTGAAAATTATCTATAAAGTATGTTTTTTTTTTTCAACTTTGAAATAGAACCTTTTTTTTTTGCTACTTTTTTTTCCGACATACAATGAACCAATGGAAACCAAAATATTCCTTAAAATAGGTAGAATTTTAAGTAGGTATTTTAATTTGGTTTCTGAATAATTTTATGCGTAATTTTAAAATGATTATAGAGAGTGGGACAAACTAAACAGTACGACAACACGTCTACGTACAAAAGACATCAACGCGTTGAAATCAGGAAGTTGCAATGACTTAACGGTTTGGGATCATTGTTGACACGAAGGTACGCAGTTATAACCAGTGATCGGAGTAGGTAGATTGATTTTTAGTACTTGTATCATAAATGCACACAGAAAGAATAACATGGATAAGCCATTTTTCCGGAAAGTAATTCCGGTATTTCCGGATTCAATTAAATATTGTTAATGTTGGTAGTGATATTATTACTAGTGGTATTATTATTAGTGGTAGTCGTTGGGTTTTGTCAAATCGTGACAAAAAAAAAATAGGAAGAATAATAAAGAATAAAATTGCTCATTTTATTACAATTCCTACCTTTTTTTTGAGGATGGCAAATCATCAAATGACTCCTTCCACTCTGGCCGAATACAATTCCTACATAAGTTCCGGTTTTTTTTTAATAATCCACCAATTCCGGAGGAATGTCCATAGTAATATATACGTTTCGGATCAATGACCCCAGTTCAATCTACCTACTCCGATCACTGGTTATAACATACACTCACACTTATTCCTAAAAAATAGGATTAAATTAAGCTATTTAAAAATAATAATTTGTTCAGTCAAGTTTTTGAAAGTTAATAAAAATCCTTATGAAAGCCGAAGTGTAGAAAAGACATCAACGCCCCAATGAACTTAAAATATCTTTTAAACCTTTTTTTTTCTATTTACCTACGTAATACTGACTCACATACACCACATAGTACTCTGATACTCTCATATTTTATCTCTGTACGTGTTTACATGTTCCTGTACTACCAGTGTGTTAGGTAATTGGTATGATATTCGCCCGGCTCATAACATATTAACATTCAATGGCGCTCTAGATCACTATCAGGCTCTAGCGATGTTACACAAGCTATTAAGGCTGTTAGCCTATTAAATAATCACCATAGGTAACTGAAATTGCAAGTTATATGCATGCTAAGTTCCGTAGTTAGTTCATATTAGTAAATGTAACTGTAGTCCTTTTTTGTTTGAAAATCTTCTTGAATCAGATATAGGTATCTACTCCACGTTTCTGCATGGCTATCGTCAATTCTCATGTCAAGTGATTTCATTGTGTTATTTTGGCCAACGATTTTTTATTGGGTGGTATATTTTCAAATAACTTCTCCCGCTGCGGGCGGAGCGGGAGGGCATATCAGACTCTTACTGACTAAAATCATTCGTGTTCCCTCAGTTGCCTGTACGTTGCCAGGGGCCACGTAATCCCTTTCGATCTTTCCCGCGACTTCGGTAGGCATCGGTCCTAGCGGACCCCGTCAGTTATGCTGACATCTCTATGAAGCGCGCGTGTAACACAACGCGCCGTCGATCCGGGCCTGGTCCTTATAAGACGGCGAGCTACCCATTGCCAACCGTCTGCAAGCCCACGCCTACGGTGGCCGGGAATCGGCCTGCGATTCTCGACGCCCAGGGCGTCTCCTGCAGCGGCTAGAAGCGTGAGGGCGCGAAATTTGCCTCTCCCTCACGCGTTCCGCATCCTCCTTCGCGAGCATTACTGCTTCGCAGAAGGAGGTGACGGCTTATGCCGTCTTGCTCTGTACCATGGCCTGGACCAGGGCCGGACGCAAGAGATCACCACCACCGATTGCCTCCACGAGAACAATTTCGGCCAACCATCAGCAATATCTTTACTTAGCATGAGTTATCGACCAGTCCCACCTTAGTGCCTGAAAGAAGAATCTCAAATTCAAATTACATTACATTTGTAATTATCTTACTGAAAACTAAAGACCACATCTTATACAAAGCGTTGCTGAATTAATGCACATTATAAAAGTAGTTTGTTCAGTATTGTCTACTTAATCGATTTCTGGCATTTTTAATATACGTATTTTTTTAGTCCAATATTAATTAAAACTACGTAAATTACAGTCACACTTCCACTGTATAGTCAAAACAGACCACAATGCACGGAAGTACCTACTACGACTAGTATCTTCTAGACCCTTATACGTACTCGACTGTACGCGTGCGTAAATTTTAATGTAACCATAATTTTCTCCTGCAATCAGTATAACGAATTTAATTAATAAACAATATTTTATACATAACAATAAAAAATCAATGGATGTATATTATGATTATAACATAATGTTCTAATTGGGGAGTTTAGTGGTGTGTGTTAATTGGGATGTGTGGGAGGGAGCATTGATCACCACGCTAACTCCACTGTTGTCCGTGTTGGTGAAGAAATTGTTCAAAGTTCAAATCCAAAGATTTTCTAAAGGTGACCCCAAACATACAACAAAGTGTTTTGGTACTTTCAACGTCCTAATCTTGATAAAGCATTTCCAAAAATCTGCATACACCAGAGAGAAAACCGTGAGAACTCTAAAATCTCTCAGATCAATAAAGACCCCGCTAATTCTAAACTATAAGCTTAGTGCCTACGAGTACATAAAATAATCATTTTAAGCAAAGAGTACACCGTACGATATTAATATTTAGTTTTATGAAACACACACTTTCTAAGGTAGGATTACAAGAAGATTTTTAAAAGTGAAATAATCTAGCGTTTATCATAAATAACGTTTAAAATTGATTGTATTGAGTTTATATGTATAATCGGTATATTATCTTACATATTACATCCCAATATTGTTATCATATCGAACAATTTTATCAGCCGCTTCACAACACCCTTATTATGGTCTTCATAAAGTTTATTTTCCTACTAATGAGATGTAATATACAGATGGTTTGGAATCAGTAGCGACATCCTATCCGAGTTATTCGATGCGCATACGCAACAATTTGAACGTAATTTATGTTCAGTTCGCTCCCAACCGTTACGAATAGGATCAGACGAGTTATAAATATATATTTTTATATATTATATTCAGTTCGAGTTTTCCCAGAGCAGCGTAGTGTTAGCACGATTAATTCCACTAATAACTAGTTTTTTTTTAATGAAAACTCTTGCTAGCTATATATAGAAATGTGAATTGGCGTCATGATCTAAAAATCATAATTTTTCAAAATAAAATAATACAAATGTTACAAAAGTTCTTCAACCCTTTTTAGTTTATAAAAGCTAAGGAGATAATCTGTCTGTTGAAATTGTGAGCTGTGAACCGACTCTACAATAGATCAGTATTGTCGAAAAAACAGTCTTAAAAGTTATCAGTGTCCGTAAATTACAGAAGGAAAGATCCATTAATAATAAGTCACAAGTATTTACTTAGTTTATAAGTAGCGTATAAGTAGTCTGAAATCCCCATCCATTGTTGAGCAAGCGTGGTGATCAATGCTGGTACCTTCTCTGTATGAGAAGACCTTTGCCCTGCAGTGGAACAGTAATAGACTGGTATTATTTTATTTACTTGCTTGACAGCCAGGAAGTCCTGGCTTCCTTATGAAATACTGTATTTTTTTCACGTGTACTGACAAGTCCCTCTCTGTGCAATTCCAATAATTGCAATTCAAATGTACCGCCATCACAGCATCACTTACCCGGTAGCGAAATAAAAATCATTTACTGTTAACATTATGCTCCTATGTTAATTCAATTATGTCCATAACGGTACTATAGTTCCACTAAAGTGCCATATGCACATGTTACTGTGAAAGCTTGAAACGTGGGCAACCTTCAATCCTACTTGTAAAAAAGCCATATATTTTTTATTTATTATGCAACTAGTCTAGTTAACACGCAAGCACGCAACAAAAAATACAAAGAAAAAAAAAAAAAAAAAACTTTAAACAAACACTATTTTCAGGCCTTTACTGCAAGTGTTTCAAACAATAAACATTAATTACGAGAACAAAACAAGGTATTTTAAACACCAATCTTAATACTTTTCATCATCTACCACCTAGCCATAGATCTGCTATGTAAAACCTAAGATTTCCCGTTTGTCTAAATGTTACTTAAACACCAGAATAAACCACTGTACAAAAATCATTCTAACTAAAAACTCCAACAGCCCAATTTTTTACCGCAACATACATATTTATTGTCCTCCACACATTGTCTGGGTGATGTAAAAATTGATTTTCAATGTAAAGTTTATAGCTATCTCTGCGTAGGAGTCATTGTGTTTAGGGTTAAATATGGCAATAAATTGTCATATAGGAATGTAGTGTTAAAGAGCTTTCGTAGTTTTATGATGGAACTGTTAACAGATATTGTCGCGATCTACGGGAGTATGGGAGTGGTACTTGTGAGGTTCTTAAGTTGTGAACTTGTCAAGTCGGCCTCTTAAAACTTGACAGGAAATGTTAGTAATGGAATTAAAGTTTTAAGTTGTTTAAAACTGCAGTGAGTTCGTAATGCTCGTGGGAAAATTAAGAAAATGAAACACTTGAATTTTTGAACTTTCCCACTTTAATGTTTAAAGTGCCTATAGATTTGGACAATCAACACATTTGACACAAACGAAGAAAATATGCATCGAACAATTCTGTTACCTAAATATGACTCTTGTTAATATTTACATAATAACAACATAACATAACAGCACGCCTGGTTTCCCCGAAGGTCTAAACAGAGGTGCTACCCTATTGCCATCAACCGGATACAAATCCAGACTCCGGGCTGCTACTAAGATATTCCAGATAGAAAAACCCAATAACACAGCGGCCACTAGACCTACGAGGTACATAATACTTTGTTAAAATTGTGCACAAAACAGTGTTTAAACTCTATAGTTCATAAGCTATTTAGTAGGAGTATATAGTCCTACATGTGTAGGAAATAGGTACTTATCGAAAAAACCCATAATCAAAACGTATCGAGTTTTTAATTCAATACATAGACAGCGAGCACTAAGTAGGAGCCTTTTCCATTCTGAAAGCTCAATTTTTTCTTCCTCTCTGATTAATTCACGAGTACGATTGGTAGTAATTACCGCTGTCAGTTCACATTTGTCTTATTAATGCGTTAATAAGATATCTTGTTAAATAATTAATAAACCAGGATCTCGTCTTGCGATCTTTGTACATCTGTATTATTAGTTCAGAAAATAAAATGAAACTGTACTTAATTTGTAAAAATGAAAAAGATTTTGTGCTTAAATGAACATTAATTAATTAACCTTATCATTTTGAAATGTCTTGTTAGTGAACGTGAACATCCTGTATCGAAATAATTGCATAAATCTTTTTTATAACACAACACTTGTTGCTTTCACAATGTGAAAATGTGTCTAAAAAGTTACTGAGGGATTAATTCCGTAAAAAATATTACTGGCTAGCTTCACCTAGTGATACATACTGTGGTATCTCTTGACGTTCCCTGTTTATTTTTTGTTTTGTTCCTTCATTAAAAAAACAATTAAAAAATAATTTAAAAAAATATTATTTTTATACTAGCTCCGCAAAGCCTAGAAAAAAATCTTCACAGACATAAAACAACACATAAAATCTTCTTATTTCAATTGCCTTCGAATTCGAAACAAGAAATTTACACGCCAAACAGCACCCAATCAATCACTGCGGTCGATCAAAGAAAACAATGACACATTGATACATTATGATCCGCCGTCAAATTACAATTTTACACGCAATAAAGGCGACAACACACTTTTCCTTGACAATCGAAATTTCTCAACAATAACAAGGCGTTAAGCAATAAAATTGTAAAAAACTCGCGAGTATCGACCTAATCCGCGACCACAGTCATTAGCACACAGATAGATTTACAATAGCCATAATCCTTTCTGAAACTTACTTCCATACACCATGATAAATATACAGTTATATCAACAACGTATCAAAGAAACGCCAACCTTATTTACAAGGCTTTAAGTGTTCCCAGTCTTTTCAGGGGCGATAAAGTTTTCGTTGGTTTAAGCTCGCCACCCAGGGCGCGCACAGCCTCTATAAATGCGTACAATTTACAACGTTCTTAACTTGAAGTTGAAAAGTTGGTCTTGTTACGTGAACCTGTGAAGATAATGGGATATAGAGGAAAAAATATTAAGAGGATATATAAACTGACCTAAGAAGGTTTTATCTTGGTAGAGGATGATATTCGCGACTATGTGTGTGGGGTATTTTATCGGTTGCAAGCCTGAGTTATAAGGTGACGTCGTTTATAATAGCACCGTATGTTGCGTTGTTTAAGTAATCTGTACAGTTAATTAACAGCGGGCTAATCTTTCGCGTAAATCAGAGCAAAATCTAGGTTGATATCTTAGTGAGCTGTAAATCTATAGAAGGAAGAAGGAACAACTGGGTGGGTACCATCCTATGTTATGTATCTTCTTCATGCATCATTCATTAAAGGTTGAATGAGAGGCAACCCTAAATTTTTGCTTCACGCATCCATGGGGTGGTGAACAGAGGTGTTCTGTATACCTACATAAAAAAATCACGAGGATTTTTGTGTCTTCTCCTCCCTTGAATTTCCGTTCGGTATGTTTTTCAGATTAACTTCCTCCTCAATTGCTTTCAGAATTTCATGGATGAAGGACCTTCTTCTTACATCATAAGGGGTAGTAAAGTTTCACAATGAAGGCAAAATTCAGTATGTAACAACAAAGTATCCGCAACAATGTGCTGGGATATTTATTATTTTGTTTTGTGTCTATTAAGAATTTAAGATAGGTTCGTAAGCCGCTCGTAAATCTGTGGTGTTATCAAAATGCCGGCGCTGCAGGAAAATGATAGATAGGACTCGGTTTATAGAGCAGCTTCGTATCGTTGAAGATAATAAAAGACAGGTTGCGACCTGCGAAATGGCGGGAATAAGGCAAGAGCGACAGCGAGGCAACCAGTGAAGTTACAAGCGAAGTGACAAGCGAGGCAACCAGTGAAGCGACAAGCGAAGCGAAGAGCGAAGTGACAAGCGAAGTGACAAGCGAAGCGACAAGCGAAGCGACAAGCGAAGCGACAAGCGAAGCGACAAGCGAAGCGACAAGCGAAGCGACAAGCGAATCGACAAGCGAAGCGACAAGCGAAGCGACAAGCGAAGCGACAAGCGAAGCGACAAGCAAAGCGACAAGCGAAGCGACAAGCGAAGCGACAAGCGAAGCGACAAGCGAAGCGACAAGCGAAGCGACAAGCGAAGCGACAAGCGAAGCGACAAGCTAAGCGACAAACTAAGCGACCTGCTTATGATGCAGGTGATCAATAACTTAATGAATTTACCGCTTGTGTTTATTACTGTCTCAAACACCGCGCTCAAAGCGTAGCGAAGTAATAAAAATATTTCAGTCACATCGTGCCCATTGTGTCTGAAACGTTCTCACGAGAAAAGAAAAAAGACCTGAGTGAATTGCGTAAGACTTTACAGAGCTTTTCCCGTTTCTCGCATATTTTGCAGGAAAAGCTTTGTTATACCTACAACATTCTTGTGTTTTATTAATAGCATGTATAATAATAATCGCAACAATTTTATTTGAACTATTGTTTTGTACCTTTAATAACAAATCAATTTTTTTATTAATAAAACCAAGTTGTTTTGTTTGCACTATTGATTAACATTTCTAACGTTGGATTTGTGTAATGCATTAATTAACGTATGAATATAAAAGTGACTGAATATATGATTTTGAAATTAAAAACAAAACGTTAAACCAATAATGGGTCATACTCAGAAAAAGTGTACATTTGGTATATTTTCTTGTCCCGCTACTTCATATTAAAGTAAGTATCTAATATTATAATATGTTTTCTTTTTTCCCCTCCTTATTGTTATATTAGTATATTAATATGAAGATTTTCTGGTATTTTAACTTTAATTTTCATTAGAAGAGTATATTTTTTGAGTGTCAAAAGATTGTTATAAATATCATCATACATTTTTTTTGTGTCCCAATGACCATTACACATTTTCAGAGATGAATTGTTACAAATATTCATCACTTTACTTAACATTGACTGTGACTATATTATTCTTGATGAATCAAGTAACTAAATAGGACCAATTTTATTCGTAAATCATTTATAGAAAAAAATATTTTAATTAAACTAATGTTGTCCCAAAATTACGAAGTTTTGTTACTCAGGGTTAGTAACACGCAATAAAATTTTAAACGCAATTATTTAAAGTGGTATAAATAATTTTTCCTATTCCGGGAACACTATTACTTACGTAAAAATCAATGTCGCGGCAGCCATGATGTTTTCGCCGAATTCGTGAAGTCAAGACGTGTATCAAGTGAATATTTACAAAAAAATACCTCAGGGTGATAAACGACTATCATAGTGGTAAGTTTATTATATTTTTTGTTTACTTACTATGATTTTTTGTTATTTTTTGTATCATCTTAACGAATACGCTCACTGTTTGCGTGGTAAACACGTGGTTTACGTAAAAATATTTTTAGAGGTTATAATTTCTCAGATTTTATTCTCATTTTCGTTATATTGCGTTACGTTACGAAACTGAGAAATTGTTAAGCTTAGTTCACATAAACAAAAAGTACGTAACTATAATTACCGGCCCGTAAGTTGGCCTAAGATTTTGTAGTGGAGGAAGTTCGCGCACACACAATTTCATACATTGTTACATGCGCGAACTTCCTCTACTAATAATACGTTCTCGTAATAATAATATTGAAAACTCGTTTTGATTTTTTTAAATTGATAATTTTTCGTTTGCTAATTTTACTATCGATGTTTATCCTATTACCATCTTACTAATAAACACAGAATACTCGTAAAGTTATTCCATGTTTAAACCTATGAAAATGTATGGTTCTTCCTTTACTATTCCTGGTATAACTTTATTCCGTGTTTATTAGTAAGGGGGTACTTAGAAGTTATTTTTTAATCTTAATAAGACTGATAAGCCAAATATAATCACGTGTTTTATTTGCCCAATCCATGTGTACTATACCTTATGACATCAGTTTCGTGACGGAGATTCTCAGTATCGTTACCTATCAGTTTAGTAACAAATTTAAAATGTACACTTTTTCTGAGTATGACCCTAATAAGTAAGTAATGAATGTCAATCAATCTGCCTAGCCTTTTCCCAACTATATATTGGGGTCAGCTTCCAGTCTAATCGGATGCAGCAATACCAGTATTTTACATGGAGCGAGTGCCTATCTGACCTCCATAACCAAATAACTGGGTTATACGATACCCCTTGGTAAGGCTGGTTGGAAGACTTTCAGGCTCCTGACGGCCCTTAACGACTGACAAAGATCCACGAATGACAACCGGGACCAACGGCTTAACGTGCTTTCCGAGGCACGGAGGAGTTCCGGTATGTAAAGATGGTCACCCATCCGCAGACCAACCCTGGAAAGCGTAGCTTAGCCTGATGAATCGATCCGTACGGCAGTTATTACGTAGCCACGAGCTCCTCAACGAATGTGATTATGAATAAACTAACACCATACATACGAAAAGTACGGAGATTACGTAGTGAAAAAATCATCAAAATTTGTTTTGACAAAATCACGGACAAATCTAATACCGAACCAACTAAAAATCGTTAAGGATGATTTTTTTAAATTTCGAAATGAGCCCGCTGTTAACCTCGATCTACATGGTGGAAAGCGATGGATGAGATCTATGATACAACGAGCGTGGCCAGAAGATCCCTGTTCACTCTTGGTTTGAAGGCTAACTAACGGGTTATAAGCAGAAGGGAACACAGACGCTGGTCTGTATTGCGTCTAGTCTACTGAAAATGTCTCATCTATACGAGTAGACAAATGTCAGTGAAATGAAATGTAATCTCAATATTATTATTATTATTATTGGTTTTTAAGTTTTTGACGGATTGTAAATATCTGTTGCATTTGCATTGATTTAGATTTAACTCAGCCGATTTTTTAATCAGATCATGTTTATTACATATTTATGATCCAGATAAAACTTACAAATTGACAGTTATTACGGTTGCAGAATTAGTGTAAAAGACGCGGAATGAATTCCTTAATAGTTCATGTACCTAATTATAATATGGAATCACGATGTTATAAATTACATTAATTTTAGTATAATCAATTACCGCTAAGTCTAAACGATAAATTAATTCTAAATAATCGTGAAATTAATTTATTGGACTCATTTGCTACAAATTATTTTAGATCTAGGAGTAGCTCTTAAAAAGCTAGATTTAATACAAGTCTTGACATTTTTATTTGCTTTTAGTTTACAAGTTTTCTCAAATTGCGATTATTTGTGTTAATGTCTTTTTTTTTTGTATTTTGGATTATTATCGATACGGTAAAAATGTATATAAAATCATTCGCTAAACCACATAGCAGTCTATAAAGTTCGCTTAGGGCAGACCTCCTCTCTATGAGAGGGCGAAAATTTCCGCATATGCGACTTTTTGTTTATATTTCGAACGATGAAGTATGGAATTAGTATGTACTACCTAGTTGGTTTACGTTTATTTATCTGTAAATATTTTTTCTCAGAAACTACTGATTACTAAACTTCATAATAAATCAGAGAAACGCATGTACTTTTGGGTCTAATTCACTTAGGTAGGTATTTATCTAAATCAGCGCACTCTTAATTCATAATAGAAATCCTATGTCAATTCCATATTGTACCTGCAATATCGAAATCAGAATCTGTCGTGTATATGCTAAACAATTTATTGACGTGTCTACTCCATCCGTGTATCCGTTCTGTTGCAAAACATACCTTTATTTTATTTTTGTTCTCTATTGAAGTGTTAAAATAAGCAGTCGTCTCGCATCGAACTAGTAGACAAAAATGATTCAAATAAAACACCTAGCACTATACACTACTCATCCCAGAAAAGATTTTAAAAAAAACCTACAATTTACGACACGGATAATTAGAAACACTTTAATCCAAACACAAAGAAGAAAACTAAAATCTCCGATGTCCGAACCGTTCAAACACACAAATTGAATTAATATTTTATGGCATCAATATCGAGTGATGTCACCGGTGCTGTAAAACTAATTAGAGCTCGCATGTCACAGCTGGACGGTTTATGGCAGCCATTACAGCAAAATGTCACCTTTACGTCGCGCCTAAAGGTTCACCTAGATGGCGGTCGATCGACGTCGAATGTTCAGATCGATCAAATATGATAGACCTCGACAGTGTTTATTCGACGTCGAACGATCAGACACGTCTTCTTTTGCCCGCGACTTTACTGCCAGCCACTGAAATTCTGAAAGCCAGAATCAACAGTGGCGACTACCTACGAAAAGCGTCAAGAAAATAAACCTCGACGACTCCCGGAAAATGTTTTTTTATTTTTTTATCGCCGCGAATTTTGTCAGTAAAGAACAGTGGAGGAGAAAGAAAAACAGACACGTTTGTATGACTAAAGAGCTGACCTTAAATAAAATGGGATAAAGAAACTCAAAAAAGAGAGTGACTGACTGCTTGCCGGGCGGGGTAGGGTACTAGTAAAACTATCATCTATATCGATCGATGATCAGCGACTCTTCAATCGATTAAGTTTTGAGGCGATCAATATCGACAGTATCGACTAGACGACGCGTCGATCTACCGCAATCTAGTCGCACCTTTATGTCACCTACACGTCGCATCTAATAAAGTTTTATATGTATGCACATCAAGCTTCACAAATATTGTAAAGTTCATGATCTGAGATTGACCTTAATATGTGCTTCCGTGATCTGGCCCTCTTTCCTGGTATGGGTCAATATAGCTCTTAAACTTAACAGTAATGTCACGTGAGACTCGAGTGATTTTAACTACTGTTATCACTTTTATTAATAGATTTCTGTATTTTCCTTATAACGAATGGAATGAATAGGAAAACTGACCGCTTATAATCCTGTTGTATGAAATACGTAAAGTTATCTGACTTGGAAAAATAAAAAACTTACTTTCTTCAAGTGATGGTAATATTAGGTAGAAGCGCTGTACCGTGTTAAATACTGGCAGATACAATACAATTATTTAAAAGGTTTTAAATATCCCTTACGGCGGTTTAATAGCTTTGCATAGAGCACATTCTTATATTACAGATACAGCAACATTAATTAGTGTAAAATGACCGGTACTGAATTAGACAAAGAACACACACTTTTAAAAATACGATAAAGGTCTATAAAGTTTCAAATAACCTATGATTAACCGCAAAGTTATCTAATCTCAAAGTATCAAATCCCTTATTAATTTGCATCGAATGCGAGGCACTGGCCGGCCGCGGCAGGCCGACCACCCAATATGTCAAATTATTGAGACTATTAACCCCCGACTACAGTGCTCGTAATTGTGCACACCACTTGTTAAACTTCCAACACATTTGTCTGGGGACACCCTGTGCGGACACTAGGGATGTACTGACCACTGAAGAATAGGATTTTAAAAACGTTTTATTAGATATGATCTATGTCAGTGTCTCTGTCGGTGAATGTTGCCCAAAAATTTAAATAGTTGCTGCTAAACTATACAGTTTTACTGCTGGGAATTACATATTCTTTATATTTATGTATTTTTTGTTTTTTTTTTATCTGACACATATTTCTTTATTTAAGTATACTGCATACACTTTACATTATAAAACTGATTTACATCCGTCACAACACACTCTCAGGTCCAGTTGAAAACCAGCGGCAGGCACTTATAGTTGTCTGGCATTTTTGCTGAACTGGGCCTTTTTGACGCAGCCCTGAGGCACACTCCCCATCTAATTTCTGCTTACATCGCACTTTACACCTTTTATAAGATTTTAATTTTAAAAAAACATTTTTATCTGCTTTGTATTATTTTGGGTGTTTTAGTCTGTGCTAAATAAATGTATTTTCTTTCTTTCTTTCTAGATAAGGGTTTTTTTTTTTAGAACAATTAAGTCTTACAAATAAGATTATGTCTAAGGAGATTATTTGCTACCGACTAAGTACGCATCTTGCTGATTAGCGTAGGTACTTTTAATTTCTTCTGACATAATATGTCACAGAAACTATGACATTATACAGAATCAAGCGCCCAGAAAAATACAGCACATACCATTAAAGCTTAAATATATCATCTTCGCAATAACTGCTTAAGTAAATCACCTCACCAATAAGCTCCCATCCCTACACGTTGTCGAAGACACTGAGCAATAACATCCTCCTACGAACGCGTATATTTAACACTATAAAACATTCTCCTGACTTGAAACAAGTTGAAACAACCTCTAAGTATATAAAAACAAGAGTTATATTCAACGCAGAAGTAATGTAGCTGGTAACACTCCAGATTTCATTGTCAAATGTCGTTGGATTTTTTGTAATTAGACCTTATTCCGTTGTATTAAAGGTTGATACGGTTGCATTTGTTATGTGGTTTTACGTGCCGGTCAAAACAACCTGCCGCGCGCTGCTCAACATTTGATTTATTCGTACAAAAGCGAGTTGGTATTAATTCACTCGCTATTTGTCATTGGACGTGAGAAAGTGCTTTATTGTTGGCACACAACGGGACATATTACTCAGTGCTTGTGACGTGGCTGCTCGGTTGTTTATTGCTATTGTTAGCCGCTATTTAGTGTGGAAGCTTCGGTTCGTCGATGCCTGTTCGGAGGATGTTATATTTCAGGACTTCTGAATATATAGCTACTGTTAAAACAGTACAGAAAACTTGTAATTGATTAGCAACTGTCTTCAGTCAGAGCTAGGCCTTACATCTATAACAATAACCACTCTTCAAGAGATGTCAACATAAGGGTGCACTAGTCGACGGGTCGAACTCGTTGGTGGGAGTAACTAATATGCATGCTAATGAATCTAATTATTTATTTGTTTAGTTATCTTTATTTAGTCATTATTTATGTAGTTTTTATTTATTTATTTATTTAGTGAAATAGACAATGATTTACTCGTATAACGAAAACGAGCGCGTAAAATTTCATGAACAGACCTTTGGGCGTATAGATGTTATGAAAAAACTACTGGATGTATTTACTCAAAATAAAACTATTAGAACTATTGAATAAACTATCTATCCCTCTACGGGATATTTGTATTAGATATTCTATTTTAGAATTGTCTTACTACATTAGTTATTTATTTACGCCCAAAAACGAGTTAAAATTAGTGTTGAAATATGGAAGTTTCGACCGTCATAACTTCCAAACTAATATCTTTTTTCCAATTCTGCTTCCATACAGGGCTAGATAATTACTATTGTGTCCCTCGGCCTCATTCGGAGTCATATAAACATAATTTGAGTCTAGCATCTTCCGTTTTCGTGTCACATTTATATAGGTATATGCAACTATCTCCTTCTTGACAACCCGATGATGACGTATTTCCGCCCGCGTTCACCAGGTGGCGCAGCGCGCCAAATCGTTCATTGGCGTCCTGTTTTCGGACGGTTCACATCTAAATTTAAAAGTTAACGTTGTTCGATATTCAAAGAATTCTTAGAAAATTATAGTTTTAATTAGTTTATTTTTTGTTAACGCTGTTAGCGTTCGGTATATGCGTAAAAATAGTAAAGATTAAAGATTGTTTTACAAGAAAGTGAATAGACTGAAAGTGATAATTTAATATTGAATAATATAATAAAATAGTTAAAAAAAATAGATTTTCTTACGATGGCGGATAGAGTACAGGCGCGTAGCCGTAAAGAATCCGATTCGTCATCGAATTCATCAAGTTCCTCAAGTTCCTCTGAATCATCACCGTCAGATTTAGAGGTTGATCAGGTAGATAAATCCCGTAAGAGGAAGAAGGTGAGTAAGAAGAAGAAAAGTAAGCGTCATCGAGGACAAAGCAAGGTAATCAAAAAGCTTGCGAAGCAGGGATTAAAAAAATATATATTACTACCCTCATAATATGTATTATGAAAATGAAAATTATGATTGTGATAATCCGTTTAATAATGGTGATAATTTGGAAATGGCACAGAAACACGTCTCAGATCCTGTAACAGTCCAATCATTTGATTTTGATTTGGCAACGCAATTAAAGGAGCCAGCTGTCACTGCAACCCCATCTAATCAGTTAGACTTGCTTAATTCAATTCAATATTTTAATAATGAAAACTGGAATAATTTTCGATATGTGGAATCACAAAAAGTTTATAATGCTCGTCCTGGGTATGTTGACCTTGAAGTAAACGATGAAATCAAATCTTTAGAAAAAGTTACCCATCTACCCTCAGCGGATAAATTCCTTGGGTCTGTTACTCGCGCACTGGTCATGCAAAGCGACGCTATGCAACAAGGTTTTCGACAGATAGTCGACTGGGCTAAGGATACGGGTAGCATGGACCCAGAACAATTGGCATTAAAATTAAAAGAAGTTTTTTCCGGTGATTATCAAAAGATTTCACGTGATTGTTTGCAACTAGTTTGTGGCCGTAGGGCTGATATAATTGAACAAAGACGCGAAGTGTTCATTAAGCAATTAAGAGATAAATCATTTAAGCTATGTTTGAAGAAAATACCGCCGTCTAGTGAATTTTTGTTTCTGTAGGTACTATAGATTTCCTCCTCCAGAGAGTGCAGGAGCCTTTTATAATAATTATCAAGCAATGAACCCGTTTGTTAATCATTCAAAATTTTTTCGTCCTCAACCGAGGGTACAACCCGCTGGACAACGCTTTTACCAGCCCTATATTTTTCGGAGAAATGAACCGCAAAACAAAGCACAACGAGGAAAGGGCTCGGCTAAATTTAATAAAAAGTTCTGACTCAGATCAAGATTTTTGGGGGGGTGCTTACAAAATCATGTTACGGAGTGGAAGAGACTGGGGGCACCAGAACCATTAATAAAAATAGTGAAGGGTTATCGCATTCAATTTCAAAAGAAACCGCCTCTGGTCCCGCCAAGGCAGGTGAAATGTTGCAATCTTACTCTACCATCCCCCGAGATGGACAGAGTCATTCAAAATCTGTTGACACAGAGAATTTTAGAATATGACCTGACTCCGAGTTTTATATCAAATTTCTTTCTGATTCCCAAAAGCGGCGAAACTTGCCGTCCCATTTTCAATTTAAAAAGCTTAAATAATTATCTGAACATAAGCAAATTTCGTTTGATTTCGGTAAATCGAGTTCCCGATTTTATTCAGGAGCGGGATTGGATGGTGAAAATAGACCTCAGGCAAGCTTACAAGCACGTGAATTTAGCACCCGCGCACCGTTGTTTTCTCCGTCTATTGTATCGAAATCGGTTAGTGCAAATGACCTGTTTGCCGTTTGGTCTGGCGACAGCACCCAAAGTGTTTGCATCGTTGACCAACTGGACCACCGAAATTTTCAGGAATTTTGGCATTCGAGTAGTGGGTTTTCTCGACGATTACCTCATAGTAGCACAGGACAGAATAAAACTTTTAAAACACATCAACATTGTTCTTCAAACTCTCAGTCAGCTGGGTTGGCAGGTGAACAAGGAGAAATCGATTCTTATCCCTCGGAAGATAATCGAATATTTGGGTTTGATGTGGAATCCGTGGCAAAATCATTTTTTTTTACCAGAAAACAAAATTCAGCACATGCAAGTAGTTTTGTCAAAATTGCTTCGGCGACAGAAGGCCTCTCTTCGAGAAATACAGAGTATCATAGGCGTTCTGAATTTTGCTTGTTTGGTAGTCCCAATGGGTCGTTTGAACTTTCGGCACCTACTGGCTTATTGCAACCTGGTCCTAAAAATGCCATGTCAGTCGGCTTATCCCTTGCCTGCGGAGGTGCTAGCAGAATTAAATTGGTGAAAGATTCACTGTGCAGAGAAATCCAGGCTTCATCCACCAGTAGTAAAAAATGTTTTGACAACAGACGCAGCAGATACAGATTGGGGGGCGGAGTTAAATGGTCTTCACCTATCGGGCAACTGGACAAAAGACGAGCGGCTTCATTCGAATCACAAGGAGATGTTAACTATTCTAAAATGTTTGATAGAATTCGCTCCGTCTCTGAGCCACACGTCTCTGCTTCTGCAGTGCGACAACAAGACGGTTGTAGCGTACTTGCGGAAGGAGGGGGGAAACAAGTCGCGGATCTTGATGGAGTTAATATATCAAATTTTTCACATACTTCAAAAGTACGACATTCATGTAATCCCCCATCACATTCCAGGCAAGTACAACAACATCGCAGACGGTTTGTCGCGTCACTCGATGTTACAAGAATGGCATCTACTCCCCGAATTCACCAGTATTGTCTTTGCAAAGTGGGGTGTTCCCCAGACAGATCTTTTTGCCTCCAGCACAGCCCACGTAGTACCTTGTTATGTAACTCTAGATCAAAGAGATCGGCGAGCATGGAGACACAACGCGTTCGCATTCAAATGGGATTTCCGTCTGGCTTGGGTCTTTCCTCCTCCGAGTTTGATACCCCGGGTCCTGATGCATCTAAATCAGGCTCGAGGTGGATTCCTGATTTGGAGGAATACACCTCGGTTGGAGGTCGTCTACTTTAAATACATATAGGCCAGCATGGCAGAGATGGTTGAATTGGTGTTCCATGTTTGGTATAAATTTCTCAGACACTTCAGGTAGTGATTTGGCTCGATATTTAGCGGATCTGCACCTAAAAGAAAAATTATCATATCGTACTATTTTACTTCATAAATCTTCATAATTGTGTCCACTTTACGTAATACAAAGAGTGAGGCCCGTTTAAGTTCAAATATTTTGATTAAGCAAATGATTAAAGCTATAGCGTTGCAACAACCTAAAAAGTGTCAACCCCCTGTACGGGATCCTCATTCGCTAGAAGGTTGGTTGGGCAATAGACCTCTTCAAAATCAAAGTCCATTCGAAATTTCAAGAGTTTGAGCAGTTTTACTGTTGTTATGTTCAGGGCGTAGGATACATGATTTAACATTACTTAGTGTCTCACCAGACAGGTATATTGTAGATGAGAATAGCATTATGTTTTGGCCGCATTTTGGTTCGAAAACTGATTCTGAAACTCACGTACAGTCAGGTTGGAATTTGTTAAGGAATCGTGAAAATGCGGTGCTTGACCCGGTATTTTGGTTTAAAAAGCTTATAGAAATAGGAAAACCGCGTCGTTTGCTTTGTTCTAGCGATAGACTATTTATCACTGTATGTGGAAAAGCTAAGCCAGCTACTAGAACTATTGTGGCAGGTTGGGTTAAGTCGATTTTGAAGGAAGCAGAAATTGAGGCTACTCCAGGTAGTTTTCGTTCTGCAGTTGCTTCACGAAGTGGGTTGGATAACGAACCTCTTGATGAGATAATGGCACGAGCTAATTGGAGATCCGGTAATACTTTCAAAAAACATTACAGGAAGGAAGTGATTCCAGCGCAGGGAACCTCGTTGGTTCATCTGTTTCAGCCAATTAATTAAATACCTCTGATTTAATAGAATACAATTGTGGGATGTTGACGATCCTACAAAACGATTAAATTATGAGAATAAGAATGTTGTATCAATGAATAATAATAAGTTTTACATGATGGTAAGTTTATATGATGATGATGATGGATTATTGGATTCGAGGTACGTATAAAATGCTCTGTTTTCTCTGTATTGAATTGTTAGGTACAATTTTTTGTCATTTATCTTAACATATTAAAGGATTATTAATTTATTCCAATGCAATGGTAAAATTTGGTGTTTATTTCTGTGCTTATTGTTTTAATAATTTAACTTATTTCTTTTACAACACATTGGCGTCCCGTTCATCAGGTGATAACAAACAAAACCTCAAATTATATTTATATGACCACGAATGAGGCCGAAGGACACAATAGCAGCGTTTTACCTTCAAACAAAACGCTTGTTGTGTCTCATACTCATTCGGGGTCATAATTTTAAAGACTGCCTGGTTATATTGGTTTCTCAAGTTTTAAGGTTTTGAGGCCACAATGAACGATTTGGCGCGCTGCGGCCATCTGGTGAATGCGGGCGGAAATACGTCATCTTCGGGTTGTCAAGAAGGAGATAGTTGCATATACCTTTATAAATGTGACACGAAAAACGGAAGATGCTAGACTCAAATTATGTTTATATGACCCCGAATGAGTTTCCGGACACAACAAGCGTTTTGTTTGAAGGTAAAACGCTGCTATTATTGTCTTTCTTCTCTAACAACTTGACCAACAAAATATCGTGTCAGTTTTTATTTCGCACTATTTTAAGGTACGTTTAAGATCTAAAAGATGACAATAAGACTCATCATCTCCTTGACCGAATAATTTAAAACGTCAGCCAGCTTCGTCACATTAGATATTGGATCCTACACGCCCACGCCTCAAGCAAACCGCTACTTAAAATTAAAAAAGCATCCACTTTCGATTCGCTAAGCAAATGACCTAACACGCACACTCGAATGATCGAGTCTTTATTGCCGTACACCCACGCGTGAAAGTGTACATTTTTATAAAACAATTGTTATCATATTTATTTTGTAAGTATTCATTAGATATTCGTTGTGGAGGACACTCAAGATGGAAAGTTGGACGAGTGGCTGATTCGACATCGGCCTGTGTTTCGAGATCCACAAGTGTCGGTTGAAGATCGGGTGCGAGTAATAAGTGCGATTCCCAGGCGCGATGACTGGACTCGACTGAGCTTTGTAGTGTGACTGTGCTTTTAGGTTTTATAGGATGTTACTCATTCATTCAACTTGGTGCATACATTTTGAAATGAGCCTTGAGTTTGAAATGCGAGAACTTCCATTTTTTTCTTTACAAAATAAAACTGCACGGATGGTTTTCAACAATGTGGTGGATAGGATAGATCCTATCCACCACATTGTTGAAAACCATTTTGCCTTTTGCCGAACATCAAGTGGTGTTTGACAGTCAGTGGTGTAGAGTTAAGACAGGAAGAAAATCATCAGCAGTAAAAATACTTACGGCTATAAATAACATGATTGTTATGAAAGAACAATAATTATAAATCAAACTTCAAATCATGAAAAATAACAAAATTCTATGTGCACATTGACACAAGTCTAAAATCTTGGCACCCTATCACTCAAGTTATGAGCCATTGTTGTTTTTGTCTCTACTCTAGCTTGTCTCTGCATTGTGAGATAATTTGTGATGTTACAATAATATTCAGACGGAGGCCTCGAGTGCCACCAGTACATACGGTAGGAACGTATACGAATATATTACAAGCCAGATTTGATTGCTTCATGATTTCGAAGTCAAAGTGAAATTACTGTACTATGTATATGATTTTACAAAATACCTGCTTAAGATCAAAGAAAATAAATTAAACTAATTACCCGGTCCAGTTTTCGGTGATTGTGGTAGCCTGATCTCTCCCGGGGATTCTAAGCACCCCTTGCCTCACCGTAGCCAAGGCTAGGCGGGCCGGCGGCCGCTAGAGGCCATTTGTTCATGATGCTTGTCATTTTTGGAAGTTGTCTTGTCGATACGGCGGTGCTTTGGGGAGGCCTATGTCCAGCAGTGGACGTCTTTCAGCTGAAATGGTAATGATGATGAAACTAATTAGGGACATAAAGGAAGAGAAATCTTCCAAGGAGCATCATCAATATTAAAGCATAAAACTCCAACTTTTGCACTGCATAAAAACATATTTTTTTTCTATCTTCTTTCTTTATTTTTCTTGTGGTTAGTGACTAACCTGGTGTCAGAGTTTTTATGCCGCCCTTGAGCCTCTGACTTGGCTTCTCATATCGTCGAGAAATATCTGTCAGGCATGCCGGTTTAACCGACGGGGTCGAAAGCCCAATGCCTGCTGGGGTTGCGTGTTTGTCCGAAAGGGATATCGCGGCCCCGGCACACAGGCAACGGAAGGAACACGGGTGGGTTTTAGTCAGTAAAAGTCTGACACAGCCTCTCACTCTACCCAGAGCGGGAGAAGTCATTTGATGATTTCCCATCCTCAAAAAAAAAAAAAAAAAAAAAAAAAGGCATGCCGGTTTCCTCACGATGTTTTCCTTCACCGTTATTGAAGCAAGTGATAATTATAAAATACGCACAAGAATGAAAAGTGACGCATAACGGATGCCTTTGGACAGGACAGGACACCCGTAGCCTCCACGAGTGACGATGCTAAATGTTCGGCTGGCCCAACCTGGGCAGTATTTCCCTTGCTACCTGACTAAATCTCATTGAGCTCGTTTCAACACGAGTGTAGAAGAATCAAGTCAGCATCACTACTACTACTAGATAACTAACATGTTTATGTACCAAGTAATGCAAATCTAAAAACAAGGTACTTCGACACCGACTAAGTGCGCAAACGCATTTAGGCAAGTGTGAACATTATACGGTCACTAGCGTCAGTCACACGTGCAGTACAATTTAAATGTCATTAATCGAATAATATCAATATAATAATCATGCGTCTAGTTACGTGTCTGTATGGAATACCTGTTTAAATTGGTAAATCACAAACATTGACATTGCTACCTGATTCCACACACACAGGTCACAATCAGCTCCTAACTTAATTATGTCGCCCACACTTCTCTTTATCACATGGTGTTAGCTCTAATGAAGATGAGATGGGAGATTGGGAATAATTAAGCTGCTCCAATGTACCCCCCCCCCCCCGAAGCAACAAACAAGTGTTTTAAAATCAACGACTAGATGACACTATATGAGTTCATATAATTGGTTAGTTCATTTTATTTGACTGTATAAGTCACTTTTTTTTTTTTTTACTTATTATTCACATAATCTACTCATTACAGTTTTTTTTAATGAGTTGTAATGTTTTACGTTGCATAATGTAAATTATTTTGCGTAACTGCTATTGTATAGAATCAAGTTTTCTAACTGAACAGACAGCTGTGCTGCTGGGGAGTTTGTTGCGCCACTTCTTCTTCCCAGCTAAGCACTAGGAAGTGGTGAAGGGTGGGCGTTTTTGGGGGACTGTCTTATGTAATTTTGACGTTTGAAAAGTGCTGATTCTCAGCCTATTTTGAATAAATGACTTTTGAATCTGAATTTTAAGATATAAGGACTAAATCTATGGCTAGCTGTACACATTTGTTTCGACGAACCTTGGATTTAGTTAACTGAAGCTGTACCTAAATTTTGCGTAGCCCGGGGGCAAAGATTATGCGGCTAATAAACAGCGAGTTTTGAAAGTTTCTGAAAAACTATTCTGATTTTGGTTATAGGACAAGTCAAGATTTATGGAACACTTGTGTTATGTACAATTATCTACTAAATATATGCCCCTTTCCTTGGTTATCAAGTGCGAGGTAGAGTTTTATGCCATCGCTATTCTGAAAACACATTACATTTAGATTCGGGATTTTTAAAAGTTTAAGAGAATAGCAGGGGGGGTATCGTTAATATTTCGCCTTTAAACTTTAGTCGCAATATACTCAAACCTTTCTTTTCCATATAGTCCAGGACATTCTCACACTGCCATCCACACTTAATTATTTCGCCTACACTTCAAGTTATCATGATATAGGTGTTACCTCCAATGAAGATAAAGGCAGGACAGTGACGCATTTATAAGCTTAATGTTTTTCAATTAACACGTAACTTACCGTTGTTTCTGCGATGTGGCAGGAATGCAATGATCGTATGTAAACGCGTTCAGTGACGCACTATCTAGCGCGTATATACTATTGATAACGTGAGATACGAACAGGAATGAAAGTTGCAGTAGCTGAGTAGATAATTACTTATTTATTTTGTTTATTGTGATAAAAAATGGGATGTAATGTGCTGGATTATGCGTCGTAATGGTGTTGCTCTCGTTCCCTATATGCATTCTGCGGCGGCAATACTAACTGACTAGCTACTAGGTATTTAACTAGTGCTAATTCAAAATTATTTCCGATGCTGCATTGTGTCGATCTCTGGGCGAAAAAGTAATTTGAAGAGGTTCTCAAACGAATCTTTAGAATCGCTTGACAATCTCTAACGACTTTGTTAAACAGTTGTGCGTTGTCGTACCTAGATATACGCACATCTGTCTTGACCCTTGCTTTATAGTTGGTGGTGGTTATACTTAGATAAATTGACGGGCATAATTGCACTTAAGAAGATACACTATCTACACACCCAATTTTAATCAATATTTTAAGTAGAATGCTTGTGTGCCACCAGCCAGTTAGGTATGACATTTAATAGTAGCAGGTCACTGGTTGCGGTTTAAGATAGAAATATAAGTTAGATACCTACACTATTAATTACCTACTTACATGTTGCTAATATCCAGTCTTTAATACCAGAACTTCATGTTTTCTGGTCTTACTACTAATTAACATGTTAAGATAACATCCTGTAACCACCGGACGACTATTGCCTATTGAGGTTTGAAACAAATTTATTCTCATAAGGATACCTACTTTAATTCACAACTAAAACATAAGTCCATACTGTTGTGTGTTTCACAAAAACTAGACATTTGTACAATAATATTCGATAGCTAAATGTACATTAAACGAGTCTGCTACATGTAGGTTTAGGTAACTAGGAGGTGCTTAGATTTCACAACAATTGACTCAGGGCGGCAGTGGCGGGCACGCCACAATGATGGCGATAAGTCCCCTCTTTGAGGAGTGGCTAGAGAGGCGCCACGTCGTCCTCACCTTCCGCCTGACGCAGGTACTCACCGGACACGGCTGTTTCGGGAGATTCCTGTTCCGTATAAGGCTGAAGGAAACGCCCGGGTGTCACCCAGTGGTGACACCCGGGCGTTTCCTTCCGCCTTTCCTTCTTGCGGACGGTGAGCAATGGGTAGCTCGCCGTCCGATTAGGACCAGGCCCGGGTCGACGGCGCGTTGTGTTCCACGCGCGCCTCTAAGAGATGTCAGCACCAACTAACGCGGTCCGTAAGGACCAATGCCTGCCGGGGTTGCGAGTTTGTCCGAAAGGGATATCGTGGCCTCGGCACTCGGGCAACGGAAGGAACACGGGTGGGTTTTACGGTTTAAGCCTCCTCCAAAATCATCTCAGTTCTTCCGAGACAAATCTTTAAGTGAATTTGATATTATTCTAATTAAACTTTTTATCACGCATTACACTACCTAAGGTAAAATTGTAATCAATTATCTTAACTTAATAAGTATTATGTTTTAAAGTTTAAAATTTATTTATGATGTTTTGTTTACTTGACGATTTCTTGATCCGCGCGCCACTCATTCATCCTGCCACTCACGCTGCCTACCGCCCGCGCGTCGCCGCGATCGCGCCTACGTGACACCTATTTCAATTATTGTCGTTTTTTGTTTAATTTGCTAAAACCTAACGTCAGTGGGGTCAAAGCCTCCCAAACGACAATCCTGGATCCGCCACTGCAGGGCGGATATAGGTTCTGTCTTTAAAAAGCCTTCACCTCTTTCCTAGTTGTTTACATTTTAGTTACCTAATTCAGCTTTGAGTGATAGTTTTCTTATTTCCAATACGTAAAGAATCATTTCTTTATCTGTGTAATTTCAACAGCACAGTCGATCAAAGATTTGTGAAGTGAACAAGTTCTCCTTACCTACATAGGAGGACGGAAACTTTGAAACCAGTCGTTCCCAAGCTCTTAGATTTTTCTATCGCTACTCATATATTATGAATGGACAATAAAAAATACTTAATCTCAGTTGTAGAGGAGTAGATTCGAAGAGGTCGCATCTTCGAGTCATAGAGGTTACCCGCCCACGCGTGTGCCGTAGCTATAAAGCGTAACGTGCTGAATGAAACGCAGGCAAATGGTCGTCGATTTTATATTTTGTGTTGTTTATTTTATTGCATCCAATAAAGTTAAATGAAAGACAGAATGTCGTGAAGGTGGTCAATAGCTTGTCATACTTCTTATGGGCTATTACGTCCATATTTGATAAATCGTTTGGAAGTTTTCCCGCATTTTTTTTACCCTTTTGCATGGCGATTGTTTTCAGCGCCTTGGATCGCTGGTTAGGTATATTCTCAAGCTGATCAAATATTTGGGGCCGCTCAAATATTTGCTCCTTCGCGAGCATTATTGCTTCGCAGAAGGAAGTGAAGGCCTCCAATGCACTCTCGCTCCGAACCATGGCCTGAACCAGGGCCGGACGCGAGAGATCGCCGCCACCGATCGCCTCCGTGAAGACACGGCGGTGCTCCGCCCAAGCCGGGCAGACCTCCACCGTATGCTCCACCGTTGCCTCGGGGCGATCCACACAGTGGTGACACCCGGGCGTTTCCTCCCGCTTCATCCTGAACAGGAACCTCCCGAAACAACCATGTCCGGTGAGGACCTGCGTCAGGCGGAAGGTGAGGACGCCGTGAATACACTATTTGACTTCGTTTTACAGTGTTTTATAACACGGTTTTAAACCTAATGGCGTCGACCGTTCGCGATGGTTGACGCGAACTTGGAGTTTTTGTAAATGAAGGGTTTAATCATCATTAAACCCTTCATTTACAATAACTGCAAGTTCGCGTCACCACACTATTAACATTCAATTAAATAGGTACCTAATAAACTATTTCAGTAACCTGTGGTCTCTAAAGTGAGGATCAAAGTCACCGCCCCCAACGACTAGTCGCGAAAATATTACGGTATCGTCATTTAACACTTTCAACCTCACCCACTTTTCATAGAACTCATACCCCATGCGGCTATTCTTATATCTATGGGCTATACATATTGGAAGTGAACTCTCCGGGAGGGTTGAAGGCATTACGTTTGTGTTAAAGTCAACCATCGCGAACGGTCAACGCCATTAGGTTTAAAACCGTGTTATAAAACACTGTAAAACGAAGTAAAATAGTGTATTCACGGCGTCCTCAGCTTCCACCTGACGCAGGTCCTCACCGGACATGGTTGTTTCGGGAGGTTCCTGTTCAGGATGAAGCGGGAGGAAATGCCCGGGTGTCACCACTGTGTGGATCGCCCGTAGGACACGGTGGAGCATACGGTGGAAGTCTGCCCTGCTTGGGCAGAGCACCGCCGTGTCCTCACGGAGGCTTTCGGCGGCGGCGATCTCTCGCGTCCGGCCCTGGTTCAGGCCATGGTCCGGAGCGAGAGTGCATGGGTCCGTCACTTCCTTCTGCGAAGCAATAATGCTCGAGAAGGAGGAGGCGGAGCGCGCGAGGGAGAGGCAAGATTCGCGCCCTCGCACCCCTAGTCGCCGCAGGAGACGCCCCGGGCGTCGGGAGTCGCAAACCGACTTCCGGCCACCATAGGCGCGGGCTTGCGGACGGTGAGCAATGGGTAGCTCGCCGTCCGATCAGGACCACCCCCGGGTCGACGGCGAGTTGTGTTCAATTTCAGTACCGTTATTGCGTAATGCACGATCAATCACAATCTGAATCGTTTTGAAACAGATTGCTAATCCATTGCTTCTTATGTTCGAAATAAAATTCTGAAAATAACGCAATGAATGTGGTTGAACTGTCAAAATTAAAAATATTAGTCTAATCGTTTACGAAAATGTGTTGCGTAATTAGATAGCACGTTTTTATAAAGATATAAACCTGCAAGTTTCTCTCAAACCTAGTACCTAGGTACCTAACACATTAACTGCTAGTCAAATAGCTATAACTGCGAAGCCTATAATTTCTATTTAGACATCCATACTCGCCTCATCTAACGCAATATCTTCACAACTGTATAATTAGTAAGTTAATAAAGTACGAGTTAATTCCACATCACACCATCGCTTATTAAAACTGAACAATGAGGAGAAACGTTAAGAAATCCGTGTTTAAACAAACATATGATCGAAGTACCGTATTGGCTACAACTTCCTCAATTAACAAGTATTCGAAGGTATACTAGAATATAATTACAACAGCAGTAAACGTGCTCTGTAAACAGCTAACGCTCGTTTGGTTTGACGCACCAAACGTTTATAATAACATTTTCTAAGAAACCTTTAGGTGGTCGCAAACATTAGCGTTGTTTGAGCGCCAATTTGGACTGGCCGAGCTTTCATACGTACCAACTTATCTTCATCAACAAAACACGGCAAAATCACCTTTATTTCTCCCCCAAAGAAGTCGCAGTCTTCGCAAAGGAAAGCAGCATAAATGCTCTTAAATTTTAATTGCGAAACACTGCGGTCGCACACGTCTTGTGTATTCGCGAATGTGTTAATTCAAAGCAATGCAGTATGCTTTTAATATGCACTTATATGGCGTGCACATTCCGCAGCACTTAGTTTGCTGATAAAAGCGCACTTTTGTTCGAGATACAAAGACATCCGTGAGTCAGCAAGCAGTGGGTCTGGAAAATGTTGCTATTGTTTGTGGTGAGGCACTTTGGAAAAAATTTATTAGTTAAGCCTGCTGTCAGTAGCGTAGCTACTAAGGTGCAAAGTAGTTGTGGGCACCAGGGCCCGCGGTGTTTGTGGCCCCCCTGAATGTTCGAGCCAGGAGGTCTTAAGTCAATAAAGCCCCAACCTAAGGCCTCAGTTGGCGAAAGTTTTAGAAATGTTAAGCTAAGAAGGAAGAGACCGAGAGAACATTTTCACGCTCGCCTCGCTCGCTCGCTCACACCCTAGGGTGCCTTCGTTCTTAAACTGTTCTGCATAAAGAGAGAAAGTAACTACTATTTGTGTATGAATGGTCGAAAGAAAATCTAACCTATCCGAAGCGGGGAGCAATTTTCGCACGGCACTAGGATTACGAGATTATCAATTGATGATCTTATACAACAGCTCCATTTAATTATTAATATTATCCGAAGAAAACAACGAAAGTTGAAAAAAAGTTTGAAAAAAAATCACGCTGGGGAGATGGGTGACAGGGACCCAACTTCCAGTTTGCACCAGGGCCTCTAATCTGAAGTTACACCACAGTTCACCGTCTTTTGTCATCAAATTCAAGTTGCATGGAAACGAGGACAGGAGAGGGCGCATTTGAACTAACCTGATAACTACTGATAAGTGAAAATTATAACGTTTCTTCAGGGCAGGTAGAGGACCTTTTTCAAGTTTTTTATTCTTTTATTTTCTTTCTGGGTTTCTTTGTTTTCCCAGTAGTGAAAGTGTTCAGGAGCATGTGTAGCTACGGTTGATTATATCGTCTTCTGTACAGCGTAGTTCAAGCACGTTTTACGGGAGCTGCCTATTCCGACATGCTCCTTAGCCCTACATGTGAAATGAAGGACTAATATTGTTTTGTATTCTGGTGTTCATAATTACAATACAATTATGAAAGCGGGAAAGGCCCTATAAGGTCACGAAACACAACATACAACAACTTTTATGAAACTTAATTACTTTTTATTAATCACTTACAACTAAAATTTATCCTAATTGAACTGCAAGGTTCGTTCACAAAGATCTTGTCACCCGGCCGTCTGTACATGGCTTTAAAATCAGTACTTCATTTAACAAAATTGCTATTTACATAACTGTCAACATTCCTAGACAATATTCAGGTTTCCTGGGTACTCACACATATGACGTTTCGACATAGGATAGGTATAAGCTTAGATAAACCGTTGTACGCGCGGATTCTTCATTGATACTATTCAAGTGCTGCTAAAGGCAAAATGTAGTCTTTTTTTGTAAAACTGAGGGTACTTTGCACTGAAGCAGAGACCTGCAGGAATTGACCAATCACCATTTCAACCATTGGGTTGAAATCCTCATCGCGTCTCACGTCTCGCCTGTGATAGGACGATTCCTGCATATTTCAGCTCGTCTCCGCTTCAATGTAAACGCACCCTAATAGTCTTACTAGCTCAGCAGGCCAATGTTTCGCGCGGTAAAAGTACTACGCAAGGCATGTGCGTACCGATTCGCGTTTAGAACACTTAATTTGAAAAAGCGCAAAATAACAAAGACTAAGCATATTATGCAATCAAGTACACAAAAAATTTTCAATTGAAGTATCAAAAATTCTTATGATAATGAGGAATAATTATTGGGGCAATTGGAATCCAATGGACAGAGAAAACTACGGACACACTTAGCAATTTTGAAAAATCTAGCTCCTCAACATGGAAATGAATCATTCATTGAAATCGTCAGTCAAAGTTCAGGAGTCCAATTTCACCCGTACCTTAAGCTACACACACTTTGAAAACAGCCACTTAATAACAGATTAGCCGGGCATAATCCACTTCTCATTTTGGTTTTGTTTCTTGGTCCGTCACATATCTTATGTAGATAGTATCTTCAGGTTTGGGGTCCTCTATTTGTGTCTCGTCTAGTTGGGAACAGGCGATAGCTAGGGCTGACCCGTCATGGGAGAAGCTTAGAGACGAGACCGCAGTGTTGTATCTATGGAACTGACACAGCCTCTTCTTGTTGAAGCCGTCCCAGATGTTGACATAGCCGTCAGAGCCGCCAGTTGCGAAGGTGTTGTAGACAGAGTGGAAGCTTATCGCATTTACTGGGTAGATTTTTTCGAGACCTGGAATGAGGATTTTGTTTTTATTGTAAAGTTTGGCTTTTTAAAATAGCACAGCAATTTTATTGTCAAAGTAGGAAGACAGGGGCATCCATATATGGAAATTTTTCACTTAACATTCAGTGCCTAATGGTTGTGAATTTTTCACAAATTATCCAATCATCATCAAGAAAAGGTGTCTAAATAACCAGAAGAATTTGAAAACCAGTTTACTTACCACCATCCTTAATCCGGTGACACTTGAATGCATACTTCTTTTTCTGAACTTCCGGATTACTATCGAGGTACTCCACAGCCACCCTGCCTTCAATGGAGCTGAGGACGTACCCCTGCTTATTGGGGAACACTCGGATGCACCGCGTCTGGTACTTAAGGGAGGATTCACGTCTCTGGTTTACGTGTCCCATGTTTCTGACGTCCCATACGAAGATCTTGCGGCCCGATGTGCCGACTACAAACTTCTCGCCAACTATACTCATTGTGTATACCTGGAAGATTTAAAAGATGATTGATTTGACTAAATTTTATTACAAAAAAAAAAACTCAGTTTTCTGGTTTTAATTCTAGAACCTCATTGTGGCCAGTATTTCTTGGCATTCTTTAGCTGGCTATCTTCTACTGGTGCTACTTGAGTAAAACCACAAAGTTTGTATCCTAATTTCGGTAACTGCTGTCAAGCTATCAAACATGGCCCAAAAGGAAATTGCATCAACAAACAGCTGAGTCTGTTATATCTTACCCTCTCATTTCCTTGATTGTAAGTTCCAACACAATTAGGCACACGGCTGTCCCACATTTTGACAGTGCCGTCCCAGCTGCCAGTGAGGACTGCATTCACTTCAGAAGCAAACTCCACACATCGGATAGCTCCTTTGTGTTCACCAAGTGTTGTTTCCATGCTAGCGTTGAGGTCGTACATCTTGAGGATCTGGTCCAACCCACCACTATAGGTGTGAACAGCATCCTGGAAAGAAAATTTAGTGTAATTAAGTACAATATAGTTTTTCCAATGAACTGTGGAATAACAAGTAACTCTAGTCTGGAGACTTTTGAACCCATAATTATTAACACTTTATTGTAAACTGAGTCTGGCGAAGAGTTTTATTAGATAAAACAGTATTTATACAAGGAAATAGTTGTAGTTCATTGTAACACAGCATGGAGGTTTTAAAACTTTGACCATGAGTTACCAAAATCTGGAAAAACTTGGACTGTTGCCAAGACATCATGCTGTACATAACTGCTGATCTGCCCATATACAACTAAATTATTGATGCCTGTTTCATTGATACAATAAGCTTTTAAACTGTATGCTCTTGCTGGTCTGCTCAGACACTCCAAATGACTATTTCAAGCATTTTTTACATGGTTAAATTTAAAAAGATCTATAACGTATGACTATACTGCCCACATAACTACAGCTATTCAAATAAAGAGAAGTATCCGTGTGCAGTTCACAGCCTGTATTTAAAGAACAAGCATGCAAAAACAACTGAATTCTTACTCTGAAGCAAACGTCCAAGACGGGCAGCTCGTGGTTGTACTTATGGCGCTCCGTGTTCGACGTGACATCGTACAGTCTAACAGAGCAGTCCCACGACGACACCAACAAGAACTGATTGGATTTCGGTGCGAATTTAACGCTCGATATAGCATCGTCAGGTAAGCTCTTCAATTTGAACTCGGTGCGGGACTCCGCGACCCGCGTCACTGTCATTGTGGAAGCAATTTTGTTGGCTAATTTAAAATATCACAAAAAATAAAAAAGAGCTCTTCTTTTACGAAGAATTTCACGATTTTTAACGTAAATAGCGGGTTAACCGCAAGCGAGTTCGTCCGTCAGCGACACAACAGATAAAAAATGACAATTGACTGAATTGTCTTGACTTGACTTGAAACAGAAATAACCAAACGCAGATTTTGCAGTCAACAAAAAATTATTAATGTTTATTGAAACATTATTAATGATTGATCGCAATTTTTAGTTCGGTTTTTATACTATTTTTTCTTTGAAAAGGTCACTAAAGAGCTTAAAACACTGTTTCTCAATTTTTTTATTAGATGACGTAACGAAATACAACAAATCCACACACAACAAATAAATGTGAACGCATCAAAATAAAATTATCAAAATTCCCTTGTTTCATGCAAAATCAATTGAAAAATAACCTAGAAGCATTTCCTTCTTTATTAATGTGTAGCAGTACAGAGATAACACTAGAAAGTTACTAATAATTTCAAAAATAATTTCCGACAAGACTGTGTAATCTGGTGACATTTACGAACGCACCTTTATAATTGACATGTTTGTGATGAGGTGTGAATCGTAGAAAGAAATCCCCGTCTCGCAGAAATGATTTCACAAAAATCTATAGTTCCCTAAAGTTTTGTGATGTTCCATTTGTGCTATCTCGATACGAGTATACAGTAATACGATAACAATATAACAGTGCCTCATTAAGTAATATAAATGAATATAAAACCACCGCGCAACTAAGTCGGTTCCGATAGGAATGAATGGAGTGATCAACTTATGAAATAACGATGCAAACCAACTTGAAAACTAAAGAAATGTTTATAGTCAGAGCGCTAGAAAAGATTTTGGCTGATAAGGACATAAAAAGGTCCTACCACAGCCAACTGAAGAAGTCCTGCGAAATCGCTTTAGGTAAGACCTACTGACATTTACAGTATTCAATAACGTAATATGATATATATTTTGTGCAGTACACGTATTATCACCACTAATTAAGTTAAAATCTACAATGCGATAGTTTATTGTTATTGATAATTTATTAGATAGTGAATGTATTGACCTTGGTTTTAGAAGTCGAAACCTACTTTACGTTATCATAAAGTCTTGTGAAGTGTTTTCGACATAGTGGCGAGCGAGGTAGGCAGTGGATCAAATGTCAGTGGTGTGTGTGGAACCAATAATGTGTATTATTTCTTCGTAGCCTAGTGTGATTGTATGTAGTAACAATGTTTACTGGTAAATACCTCTTACTGTTGTTGGGTGAGCATACATGTTGATATGTCACAGTAACATGCAAAACTTTGCATACATACATTACATCACACCTAGGTTGCTATTATGCCTAAAACAACCTGAGTTTCAATTAGTATCAAAGTACTAATAAAAACTATACTAAACATAATGTGGTATGAGAACTTCTGTATTTCTACTAATAACACTACAGCTGAGACTCGGTTTTCAAAGCCTGGTAATTACAATATTAATTCTTCATAACTTTATAAGCTCACATAATCATCAACTTGTAGCTACACATAAGCTTCTCCACTGGCCTGAGTCAACTTGCTGTATTGACCCTAACAGTTTCATCAAAACTAAGAATTCCTATAAAGCATAAACTAAATACCAAATGAATCATAATAAATTGAATCATTGATAATAAATTCCTTTTATACTTCACAAACTGATATTACAAAAATAATAGACAGCTCTTTGCAATGCTCATTGTGTGAATAACATTATAACATAGTACAATAATTTAGTATGCTATCATACTTTCTGTATACTTTTGGATTAACTAGAAGTACTTTATTATGTAAATAACCTCCGTATATGCATAGCTTTGACAGTTAATTTGTAATTTTGGCACTCAATGCAGCAGGAAATGACACATTAATATTTATGTTCAATAAAACTTACCTATTGTAACTGTAATCTCTAATTTAGTAGGAATAGTTTAAGGAGTATTTCATTTCATTTATTGATGAAACTAAAGGGGCAATAGGAAAACAGTAGTCTTTTAAAACAATCTTAACTGGTAATCCAGAATTATTATAAAACCACACATTTTTTCCTTTGAGTAACTAATAGCCAAATACCTAAGCAAACATTTTAAAGATATTCTTAAAAGTGTTTCTGCCGCAACAATATGAAAATGTATTAAATTATGCTCATTCATTGATTATCTGTCAGCCACTCATTTGTAGATTGTTTGCAATGAGAATTAGTTATTATTTTTATTTTGTATTACCTGTACTGTATTTTTATTACCTTGAATTGTCTGGGCCATGATAATAGTTCAACACGAAATTAAACGTTATTGGTCCTACACATGCGGCATGGCCGCTGGCTTTTCCCTCGCGGCACGTACACCCGGCTTTTGTGCCTTAATTTCCTTTGCGATCCTTTGTGCGGCAGGGCTGGTCGCGCCGCGGCTTGCCCGGCGGCATAGTTTCTAGGAGCTATTATAGTCAAAAATAATACTATTTTCCACCATCTACTTCAATACTTATTATAAAACAAAGTCGCTTTCCGCGTTTGTCTGTGTGTCCGCGTTCTTCTAAACCACGCAACAGATTTTGATGAGGTTTTCACCATTGTTTGGAGAATTTATTCCGGAAAGTTTATTTGTATAATAAGTTAATATTAAAGTTAAGTTCACCTAAGAAATCTCGATATTTTGTGAAGTCGTAAAAACCGTGCGAAGCAGGAGCGGGTTGCTAGTAATTTAATAAATAATTAATTCTCCCAGTATGTTAGCAAAGTTTCTAAATAAACTGGAAAGTACCCTGTCCTTATCTAAGTTGACGGATAGACTTACCTACCTACTTCTACTTTAATAATGTATTGAGTGAAGATAGTCTTGATACAATTGGTTTCTAGTTTCATGAAAATGCGGAAATTTGATCGACATTTTAAGGAAAATGCAGTAAAAATTGTAATAGATTCAGAAAGGATAACTGATAATTGTGCACTTAAGATTGTTAAGTGGTGTTCCTGTTTCATCGATCATTCCTACCATCTTCAAGACACTTAATGTAAGATGTTCATTTTGTGATTCAATATGTGTTTATGTGTCACTTAATATAATGATGCAACTAGTAGACATTTTATTATTGCCTTTGAAATGTTAAGACACATAGAAAACAACAATATTTAAGTTTTGTCATGATAAGTCTGATACTTCTAACAAATGTTTGTATTTTACTGTGGATCTTATCAAAGGCGTCGCCAAGGGGGGGAGGGGGGCAAAGGGGCAGCTGCCCCACCCTAGAAACCAAAAAAAAACAGTCAAATACAAGGTATTTTTATATAAAGAAAATTACATATCTATAAAGTCAATTTTATTTATTTGGACAACCGTTATTTGATTTTTTAAAGTTCTATGTCTCCTAAACGGGGTCTAATCTGGAGTCCGGAGACATAATTCGAATCTTTTTGTTGGTGGTATGCCCAGTAATAATACCTATTAGGTTTCAGCTCTACAGTTCTAAATAGTTTTGGGAAAAATGACCCGAACGGTCCGTTTCCATGCATTGGAAATGGAAATTATTATTTTTCTTAGTTCCTATCGGGACTACCGAGTTGAAACTGATTTGTCAAAAATCGAATGTCCACCAGCGTAGATTTTAGCCCCATTGTGCGCCGTAGAGGTAAGACTAGCACTACTAGTGTAAAGGTTCATGTGCTCTTCACTCATGACTACAAATCGTACTTTTCCCATCCTGCCTATTGATATAGGCAGGATGGGAAAAGTACGATTTCAGGTATAAGATCCAAGAGCGTCGCTAGCCGATAGCCCAGTGGGGGGGCAAGTTGATACTTGCCCCCCCACTGGGCCATCGGCTGGCTCGCATCGATGGATCTTATATGAAAACCCAAAAACCAAGGTCAAGTTCATTTGAAATATGCAGAATATAAACCTAAACATTTTCATCTTAGTTTTTTTTTTTTACTGTGTTAATTTAATGCTTCATAAAGTCTTCTGTTTCTATTTTTTCAAGTTTCCCTTGAAATTACACAATTTAGAAATTTGTAATGGTTAAAATCCATGAAAACCATTTAAATGTACCTACAATACGGCCGACAAAACTTGGCAGGTTTGAACATACGCTCTGCGAACTTTCGCGCATGTTCTCTGACTCACACTCCCCCTTTTTTTTTTGTGTTCCCATTTTGTCACCATTTGGATCCTAAAAAAAATGTATTGCGCAATTTTCTTTTTATCCTGTTATACATTTAAAATTATAAAATCGAAAAATGGGGACATTGTGATAACAGCTTATTGAAAAACCTATTCATTTTTATCTGACTACATGATTTATAATCACTATCCTCAAAGATATAGTTAATTTAAATGTGTATTACATTGACTATTGAGACCATTTGTGGGTTAACATTCCTTTAGCACTATTTCAAATATTTATTTTTCTTTGCAGAGGAAATAAAAACTGAATTGAAAAATGGAGGTCAACCTGAGTCATCAGAGAGTCCGACATCGGGGACTCTACCTCTACCCAAGAATGACGCTTCGAACATTATTACAGCAGAAAAATACTTCTTACCATTCGAACTGGCATGCCAGAGCAAGGCATCCAGGATAGTGGTTACAGCTCTAGACTGCCTACAGAAACTTATTGCATACGGCCATCTCACCGGAAACATTCCTGACTCAACTACACCACGGAAACTTCTGATAGACCGAATTGTCGAAACAATCTGCAGCTGTTTCACAGGACCACAGACTGATGAAGGCGTGCAGCTACAAATAATTAAAGCTCTACTAACAGTAATCACAAGTCAACATGTCGAGGTTCACGAGGGCACAGTACTCCTTGCTGTCAGAACATGTTACAACATCTACCTTGCAAGCAAAAACCTTATCAACCAGACCACAGCGAGAGCAACCCTGACACAGATGCTGAATGTTATTTTCACGAAAATGGAGAATCAAGCCATTGAATCAGAAGCAAATGGCAACAGTAATACAGTTACAGAAATTCCACACAAAATGCCGAATGGTAATGTTGTTTCAGAGGAAACGCCTAACAATACAACAGAAGAGGTTAAAGATGTCGAACAAACTCAAGGTGAAGAGGTCGACGAAGTATTAGAAGCGAAAATGATTGCTAAACAAATAGTAGATTCAGTTATAGATAATGCCATAAGTATTGCAACTAAGAAAACATCTGAAGAAGATGTTACAAATAGTCCTGATAACAATGAAAATCCATCAGATTCTCATGACAGTGGGAGTGTTTCCCACGAGAGTAATGGTCAAGTGCTGACCGAAGCTACGATACAAAGAATACCATCACAAGAAAGTGTTGATGTTATTTCGGAAAATGATAACTCAGTTACAGCTAAGTTCACTCATGTGTTACAGAAAGATGCTTTCCTAGTATTCAGAGCTCTCTGCAAGCTTTCAATGAAGCCCCTACCTGAAGGCACTCCAGACCCTAAGTCACATGAGCTAAGGTCGAAAATTCTTTCTCTTCACCTTCTCTTATCTATCTTACAAAATGCTGGTCCAGTATTCAGGAACAATGAGATGTTCATCACAGCTATCAAGCAGTATCTTTGTGTTGCGCTATCGAAGAATGGCGTCAGTTCTGTACCAGAAGTATTCGAACTATCCCTAGCTATTTTCTTAGCTCTTCTGCAAAACTTCAAGGTGCACCTAAAGAAGCAAATTGAAGTGTTCTTCAAAGAAATCTTTATGAACATTCTGGAGACTTCGAGCTCGTCTTTCGAGCACAAATGGATGGTCATCCAAGCATTGACCAGGATCTGTGGAGATGCGCAGAGCGTTGTAGACATATACGTGAACTACGACTGTGATTTATCAGCTGCCAATCTGTTTCAACGATTGGTTAATGATGTTTCCAAGATTGCCCAAGGAAGGCAAGCTCTGGAATTGGGCGCTACGCCCAACCAAGAGAAGTCCATGCGTATTCGTGGACTCGAATGTCTAGTCTCGATATTAAAATGTATGGTAGAATGGAGCAAAGAGCTTTATATAAATCCAAATCTACAAACTACTTTGGGTGAGAGAATAGCCAAGGAAGACCATGACCATCACAGCATCAAATCTCATGGAGGATCTAGTTTAAGTCTAGTTTCCACAGGATCCAGCAATATTGGTAATAGAGAGACATTAGATTCTCCAGAACAATTCGAAGTATTGAAACAGCAGAAGGAGGTTTGGGAAACTGGCATTGACCTATTCAACAGGAAACCAAAACGAGGAGTATCTTTCTTACAAGAGCAAGGTCTCTTGGGAACATCGACGAAAGAAATCGCTGAATGGTTGCTAACCGACGAGAGACTCGACAAAACATTCGTTGGTGAATATTTAGGCGAGAACGAGGATCATTCCAAGGAAGTTATGTACTCTTATGTAGACTCAATGAAATTCGCGAGTATGGATATTGTGGCTGCATTACGTTATTTCTTAGAAGGATTCAGACTCCCCGGCGAGGCCCAGAAGATAGACAGGCTAATGGAAAAGTTCGCATCTCGCTACTGTGAGTGCAATCCTAACAACACACTATTCATGAGCGCGGACACCGTCTACGTTTTAGCGTTTTCCATAATAATGCTGACAACAGATTTACATTCGCCGCAAGTCAAGAATAAAATGACAAAAGAACAATACATTAAGTTGAATAGTGGCATTAGTGACAATAATGACCTGCCGCGTGAATATTTGTCACAGATCTACGACGAAATCGCCGGTCACGAGATTAAGATGAAGAGTTCTTCGAAACCGGGGAAACATATGATCGCTAACGAGAAGAAGAGAAAACTGATCTGGAACATGGAAATGGACGTGATATCTACAGCGGCGAAGAACTTGATGGAGTCTGTGTCTCACGTGCAAACTCCATTCACGACTGCGAAACACGTGGAGCATGTGCGTCCTATGTTCAAGATGGCGTGGACACCATTCCTTGCAGCATTTTCAGTGGGGCTACAGGATTGTGACGACCCTGAAATCGCTTCACTGTGCTTAGACGGCATTAGGTGCGCTATACGCATTGCCTGCATTTTTCACATGTCGCTCGAAAGAGACGCGTACGTGCAAGCTCTCGCGCGCTTCACCCTGCTCACGGCTAACTCTCCTATCACGGAAATGAAGGCAAAGAACATCGACACTATCAAGACGTTGATCACCGTGGCACATACAGACGGCAACTACTTAGGTACGAGTTGGTTGGATGTCGTTAAATGCATTTCTCAGTTAGAACTAGCGCAGCTCATAGGAACGGGAGTGCGGCCACAGTTCCTGTCAGGGTCGGGCATCAAGCCTCAGCCGGATTCCTTGAAGTTTAGTCTAATGTCTCTGGATCCGAGCGTCAAAGAACACATCGGGGAGACCAGCTCTCAAAGTGTTGTTGTAGCAGTAGATAGAATATTCACAGGATCCACGAAACTTGACGGTGACGCCATCGTAGACTTCGTCAAAGCGTTATGTCAAGTATCCCTAGATGAATTGAGCCATCCCACAAACCCTCGAATGTTCTCTCTGCAGAAGATCGTCGAAATATCTTACTACAACATGGGGCGAATCAGGCTGCAATGGTCTCGAATATGGCAAGTGCTCGGTGATCACTTCAACAAAGTAGGTTGCAGCAGCAACGAAGATATAGCGTTCTTCGCAGTGGATTCATTGAGACAACTGTCCATGAAGTTTATCGAAAAAGGCGAGTTCTCTAATTTCAAATTCCAAAAAGATTTCTTGAGACCATTTGAACACATTATGAAAAAAAACAGCTCTCCAACAATCAGAGATATGGTGGTTCGTTGTATCGCCCAGATGGTCAACTCTCAAGCGCCCAACATCAAGTCAGGTTGGAAAAATATTTTCTCTGTATTCCACTTAGCCGCAAGCGATCAAGATGAAGCGATTGTCGACTTAGCATTCCAGACTACCGGCAAAATTATAAGTGAATTGTACGAGAGACAATTCCCTGCGATGATAGACTCTTTCCAAGATGCAGTCAAATGCTTATCAGAGTTTGCATGCAACGCAAAGTTCCCGGACACTTCGATGGAAGCTATAAGATTGGTGAGGTCTTGTGCGACGGCTGTCGGCGCGTCGCCGCAGCTGTTCGTGGAGCACGCGGGGCTGGAGGGCGAGCCGGGCGCGCCCGAAGTAGACCGAGTGTGGCTGAGGGGGTGGTTCCCTCTACTGTTCTCTCTATCCTGCGTCGTCAGCCGCTGCAAGCTAGACGTACGCACCCGAGGACTCACTGTCCTCTTTGAGATTATCAAAACTCATGGGGATTCATTCCGTCCACATTGGTGGAAAGACCTATTTAACATTCTGTTCAGAATCTTCGATAACATGAAGTTACCTGAGCATCAGTTGGAAAAGAACGAGTGGATGACTACGACATGCAATCACGCGTTGTACGCCATCGTCGATGTCTTCACGCAATACTTTGACATTCTTGGATCTCTCCTATTAGAGCAGCTGTACGCACAGCTTCACTGGTGTGTTCAGCAAGACAACGAGCAGCTGGCACGCTCCGGCACCAACTGCCTCGAGAACCTCGTCATCTCCAACGGAACCAAGTTCAGCGACGATACGTGGAGCAACACGTGCCAGATCATGTTGGACATCTTTAACAGCACGCTACCCACCACTCTACTCACTTGGAAACCAGATGAGAACGAGGATAACGACATGCCTCAAGTGCGACACGGGATCCTGAAGAAACCCCAGGGAGGAGACGAGATCAAGTCCTCCAACCGGGTGTTCAACAGTCTTCTGATCAAGTGCGTGGTTCAGTTGGAGCTGATACAAACGATCGACAACATCGTGTTCTACCCCGCCACGTCGCGGAAGGAAGACGCCGAGACGCTGGCCCTCGCAGCCGCTGAGCTGACTGGCGGCACGCCAGGAACGGAACAGGAATGTCAGCGTGAAGAACAAGGAATGTATCGACTGCTTAGCTCGCCACATCTGCTGCGACTCGTCGAATGCCTGATGTGCAGTCACCGCTTCGCTAAAACATTCAACACTAACAATGCGCAGAGGAATGTGTTGTGGAAAGCTAATTTCAAGGGCTCTGTGAAGCCGAATATGTTGAAACAAGAGACGCAGTCGTTGGCGTGCGTCCTGCGGATACTGTTCAAGATGTACAGCGACGAGACGCGACGGGACCACTGGCCTGCAGTCCAGAAGAGTCTTATCAGCATTTGTTGTGAAGCTTTGGAGTACTTTGCTGGAGTTACGAGCGAAGCGCACCGGGACGCGTGGACGTCCATCCTGCTTTTGATCCTCACAAGAATACTGAAGATGCCAGACGAAAGAGTAAGTACACTTGTTCAATAACCTCGTGCTTATGTACTTATTGTTATCGAAACAATATAATGGAATTAGATTGTAGATGCTATCGGTTATCATATGATAGTGTCGCGATTTAAGAGTCAATTCGGTGTGAATTACGAACACATTCACGTGTCGTTGGACAGACTCGTTTAGCAATCAACAATATGCTTTCTGGAAAGTATGTACCTGTATATATTTTACAGATAGGAAACAGGTTTTGCGATAATATGTAAGAACTGTTGTTGATTGAAAGTATTTTTTATTTATTTAGCATAATGTGTCGCTACCGTCACGCTTTTGTTATTTTATTTGATGAGAATTACATGTGGTAGGTAGCGACACAAGATGCGCAAATAAAGTTTTTGCATTCATAACAACATTCTGACTTTTATAACAAATAGGTAATAACAGAACACTTTGAAAAATATGTTGAGTGCCTGTTACATACGAATCTCTTGACGGTAACCTGACGTGGTCGTGTTGCCACGTTTATGTAATGAGGTCATTAGAATACTTGTTCTGTGGCATCTGACCGAAAGATCACCTTGAAGATATTTCTTTCTGTAGCTTTTATAAAAATCTTCATTATTATACACTAATCAATACGTCTATATCTGCGTTGTAATGGATAACAATACGAGTAGAATCGGAATTTATGAGTCAGTCTCGAGACTTTCGCATTAAAATTCCTTAAGACCTAGAATGTGGTTATCTGCGTGAAAGTGCCATGTATCGGATTACAATAACACAATTATCTATTATTTACTCAACTTACGCTAAATGAGCTCATCATGTCCATGTTATCAATATGCAAACAGTAATGAATGATGCAATTTTCATTTTTTTCAGTTTGCGGCTCACGTATCAAGCTACTATCCGCTGCTGTGTGAGATCACTTGCTTCGACCTCAAGCCAGAGCTCCGCTCCGTGCTGCGACGCGTGTTCATTCGCATCGGGCCAGTTTTCAACATCGTCACCAACGCCCAATAACAACACAACACTAACAAACAATATGGCCTTATAGTTCTCTAGGATAAAGTATGACTTTGATGTTAATGTTAAAAATAATACTTCGGTTGATTCCTTAAAATTTAATGTAATATTGACAGCAATCAGTACTTCAGTAGTATTAAAAGTGATCTATCATATTTTATAGGGTGTAGTAGTCTTATTTCTAATTTATGTTATAAATTATTGATTTGATTATCAAGTTAAATTTTTAAATTGTATATTATAAAACCATAGAAGTTGTATCTATAAATTATAATAGTTTATTCTGTATATTTGAAAGTTTTTACTGTCTGGGGAGCTGAATTCACTCACTGCTACTATTGCTTCGTAATTCTTCTAGCTAGACTGATCAGACTGTGATTGTGAAGTTTTACTTTCTCACGGCTTTCCATGTTTATCTTTTTTATTTGGAGTGACTTCAGAACTCGCACGCAAACTGATTATTATATTATTCCTTAAAAATAAAAATCGTAAATTTAAAGGAAGTCTGATTTAAACAATCTTCAGTCCCTCAATAGACCTCTCCAAGGAGTCCAAGTCCCAGATGACCAGTTGTCCATCCAGTCCAGTGGTGCTGAACTTGCGGGTGTTAGCCTTGGTGCCTTCATACAGGCGGATGGAAGTGATAGCGTTCTGGTGAATGGAATCCAGGAAAGTGTCGTTAGTTTCGATGCGCGCCTGGCGATCCAGAGACTGGAACTTCTTCATGGCTGATAATCCTCCAGACTCCTTCCTCTGAGTATTATCCAATTTGGCAACAAACTTAACCTGATTACCTTCATGGCAGTACATTAAAGGAATGCAGCTATGTCCTGCCACAACCAGGGAGTTGTTGGTCACCCAACTGCACCCCAAGAAGGGCAGGTACTCAGTCTTCATTTTTATGATACCTCTCCCTTGAGTAGCATCAGCTACATTTATGGAGCTATCATGTCCCACCCATGCGACTTTATTCCCGTCTGCTGAGAAAGATACACTATGTACCCATCCACCACCATTTGGTGAGTTGGGGAATTCAGCCAACATCTGTCCCAAAGGCAGCTTTGTACCCCAAACATTTGGACCTGGTTGGTCTTCAATATCCTTGATATAAGCTGAGTATACTCTCACTTTAAAATCAGCTGATCCAGCAACCAACAGAATATTGTTAGGGTGCCAGTCAATGCTAGTCACAGTTGACCGAATGGGCTTTTTGATATGCTTGGACACCCACCAGTTATTTTCCTTCTCGAAGTAGCAGATAGAGATCAACCTGGCTCCAGAACCAACAGCAAACTTGTTCTCCATGGGTGACCATTTAACACAAGTGGCAGCTCGGTTGATGCGGAGAAGTACAAGAGTTGTTGACCACTTGCCATCATCTCCCTGAGTCCAGACGTAAGCATTGCGGTCTACAGAGCAGGTTACAATGCGGTTGGTGTTTGGGGCCCAGTCAATGCCCATCACTTTCAGGTCATGTTCCACCAGGTTATTGGTCTGCTTCCAATCGTTCCCCTCTTTCTGGTAAATATGGACTTCATTGTTGTTTGGTGAAAATGCAATTTCTGTAATACAAGAATGAGATTGTTATTACCTGTTATGTAGACCTTTATTTTTAGGACAAGGATTTGATTCTATGGAGTTGTTCATTAATTACGTGGGACGTTAAGGGGGGGGGGGGGGGGTGTCGACCTGAATCTCACCCAATCTCATGTGGGGGAGAGGGGGTCTCGGCAAATATCGAGCCAAACCTCACGCCATCTCACCAAGGGGGGAGCCAAACTTTAAAGCTCTTTATGAAAACTCAGTTTCACTTGCATCACTTGCACCTTTTTAATTATAGGCAAACACGTCAGGCAAAGTTATGGCAGTTGTACGGTACCAAAAATTTGAAAGATTTTGCAGTTCAAATATAGGTAGAACTAGAATTAATAGCTGGTATGCTGCTTTACTTATATTCTTGAAACTTAGCATGGGGTCTCATGATAACAGTGGTTCAAAAAGGACCCTGACCCACTAGTTACAAATAGTCACTAGATACAAACTTAAACTTTAAGGAAGCTTATTTAGTAAATGAAATATAAGGAGTTAACAGTACAATACTTACGGGTTCTGTCCTTATTCCATGCATGACATGTCACCGGTGCCACTGAGTCACCAAACGTAAGAGTTTGAGACATTTTTAAGTATCTGGAACACTAAAGATGATATTGTGAATACCAAAATTATTGGAAACTCCCAACACAATACTTTTTGTGAATATTTACCTCAAGTTTCTAAGTAAACGGGAAGTCGGTCACACCCAACGATATCAGTTGATAAGCAGAAATTCGCGGACTCTGGGCAGTCGACACGAATTCCTGAAAGCGTACACATATTATATTTCACATCAAGAACATTACAATCATAACAAGGCATAATTTACAATCATTTTCAGCATTTAGTTACCTATTTATTTTAGAAAATGAAACCGCAAAAGTCACAAAACGTCGAAATGACGTCGAATAACGAACGAATGGAACATTGAAAATGAATGATGAATGAAGACAGTTTAGAAATAATGAGTCACTCACACTCTTGCGATTCTATTTTGACCATGGACGTATTAAATAAATCCATGATTTTGACTATTTATTTGATTGATGAACGAATATTTTTTATTCTGTGATCAACAGAAAGTTGCCACAAAGAAACATAGTTTGTAAAAATGAAAACATAGGGTCAAACAAATTCAGACCATTGAGATAGAAATAGAAAATATTTTCTATGTCTATGATTGAGACTGACACTCTGCCACTCTGCCCTCTGGTTTCTGACACTGACAAAACTGACACTGACACTTGATAGTAGCAAATAAATAAACACGTTAGATTTAGACGATTTTTTTATTTAGATTATCAGAAAGTTTAACAACAACTCTAATCAACGGTAATAATACAAAGCAGCTTCTTTTTTATAGAAACAGCAGAGATTTCAGATTATTCTGTAACTACATCGACAACTATGCCTGGTCCAGGTAAGTCTATTTACCAAACTTGTTTCGCATGAAAGATGGTACCGTATTGATTTTAAACAAGAAGCTTTACGTTTTCTGCATTATTGAATAAAATAGTTGGATATTGCTAATTAATATGTATATCATGTGTAAATTAGCAATACTTACCTAACTAAGCCCTAATAATTTTTCAGGAAAACACTACCGCGGCAATCGCAAAGGTCCGAACAACTCTGACCACACGCTGGCTTCCGTTGCACGAGAGACTGCGATGTCCTTTCCAGCAGACAGTCCCGTGCTTGCTATTTTCAAAGAGGCTGCAAACAAGCTGAATGAGCGCCAGGACAGGCATGAGCGACTTGTCAAATTGTCGCGCGATATCACTATTGAGAGCAAGAGAATCATATTCTTGTTACATTCGCCTATAACGTGAGTAAAGATGGTACATGAAGAAGTTGGAATGAACTTCTTTTCGCTCTACACCCTAATAAGGTTATGAGCTCATAAGTCAAACCTGAGCCTTACTTTAGCCTGTGAGTTATAAAATGATATGAGTTTTTTATGGGATTACTTTTACTTCCTATTGTTATATTTTCCCTATCATGATAGATGAAGTACATACTTGCAAAATACCTTGAAATAGCACAGTAGCTTTGTTGTATGACTTCTGAATTAAAATAATAATACATTTCCAGAAAGGATTCATCAGAGAATACTCTCACTGAAGCCAGGGAACGAATTCAGAAGCTAATCAATGGACCAATCAAAAGCATTGGTTTAGAGCTGGAATACAGCCCAGCACACTTGCACTGTAGAGCGGTCACAGCTGGATTCCAGGAGTACATTGAAGCTAGGACCCTTCTGTCTCTTATGACTGACAAAAGGATCATCACTTACCCAGAAGTTCAGAAGGAATTTGAGTATAACATCACAGATGGTGACAACCAACGGCCTCTGATTACTTTGTTGCTAGAATCTGACTACATGCTAGGTTTAGCTGATCTGACAGGAGAACTGATGAGGAAGGCCATCAACAGTATATCTAGTGGAGATAGTGAGGAGTGCTTCCAGGCCTGTGATGTTGTCAGGCACTTGTATACTGGGTATTTGGGTAAGACTTGACATAAATTATATTCATTGTTCAATACTATTGCCATACAGACAGACTGACATGAAATACTTAAATATGTGAAACTTTACAGGAAGACAATGACTCTGGTTGTCTAACTGCGAATTGTTTAGTCGCTTCATTGAAGGATTACCCCATATCAGTCTGTGCCATTTCTTTATCATTTCAATTTAATCCCTGTCCACTGTAGGACGTGTAGGACAAACCTTTTCCAAATTGGATCACACTAGTCTGCCTTATTTCGTCTACATCCAAATTAGCTAGTAAATACACAAAATTGGCTAACTGGCAGAAAACACAGTTTAAACCAATAATGGCCCTCTAAAAGCCAGCAACGTAACCAAATACTAAAACAGCTCCAACTATTATTCCAGGAATAACAGGAAGCCGACTCCTAAGCCGCAAGCTCCCAACAACTCGCGCCAACGTGAACAAGGTTGAGATGGCGGTGTACGCTCTGCGCGTGCGCGGCGGGGAGACGCCGGCGAAACTACTGCTGGCTGTGCCGCCCGCAGAGTTGGAGGCACCGCACATGTCAGACGATGAGGGATATTATTGAGGACTGTACTTGTGACCGTGTGGCGTGAAGAGATAGGCTGAATTGGCATATCGTGGGGTTGGAAGTCATTTCAATTATTTGAGGTTTATGTAATGTATAATATATAGATAACCCATATATTTTCAAAACGATTTGATAATCTTTAATAAAAACAAATCGGTAACGTTATAAATCCGCTATAAGCCAGGCTGTTGGATTTAATGTAAAACATAAGGCTTACAACGATACCTCGTTTGTCAAAATGCAACGAGAACTTATGGTGTTATGAGGGACAGGTCAACTTACATATATACATAGCCTGTTAAAATGACAAGCCTTTGGCTTTACCATAGTCGGGCAAAAATAATCGCCTAACAGATGATATTAAGATTATTTTGAGCTGAGCAATGAGTATGGTAACTTCTTAGTAAGATGAACTACAGTGAAGAATTATTATTGCGGTTTCACCCGCGTGTCTCGATCTCGTGGGAATGTCGAGATAAAAAGTATTATTTAAAATATTTTATATAAGTATGTCCTAATCCAGGTCATGGTCTACTCATGTGCCAAATTTCATCCAAATCTATTCACCCGTTTTGCGTTAAAGCCTATCAAACAAACTCACTTTCGCATTTATAATTAATTTACAGTTAGGATTTGTGATGCCATCAATTGGAGGCAACTTGCATGGCATCGGTATACTAGAGCATTCTTGATAGCCACAACTATTTGGCAATAAATTATATCAAACAGGTATCTTTAGGAAGTTGAAATTTAAATTAGTAGTATCATACAAATCCTATGCCAATCCATCCTATCGCCTGATCCTTCTCAGTTTTATTAGGATAAGCTTCAATATAAAAATACGTTGTTTTGTATTAATGTGTTTCATTGAATTTCTGACAATAAAGCGTCGTATTCACTAAAGGACAAATATCCCGTGATACGCGTCGCCCGACATTAATCGTGTCCTAGTGAATACTAGGCTTAATCATGTTACATTTTACTTTTAGTTTATACGCAGTATAAATAATTTAATATGCAATAAAGACAAACATTGGACATATGTCCAAATTCTGGTCTTTAAATTCTAATCTATAATTTTACATCATCATTTACTTGTATAATTGTGTATACATTAGCTTTCTTGAATACTAAACCAATGTAGAATGTATATATGCTGTTAGTAAATAAATAAATCATCTGCATAAAGCTTCATGCAGACTAGCGCGACCTGACCTTTCCACATGGCGATATCATCGCGGCTATAATTTACAGGCACAGCGTAACTATCGCCGCAATTCTCTTGTCCGTGGAGATGGCACCTAAGTATCATCCCGTTCATCATTCCGAAAATCAAATAGTGAAAAAAAGTAAAAAAAAACGCCATTAAATTCTTTGAAAAAATAACGTATATTGAGGTAATCCCTAGCACTCATAAATCTTGCGAGAAATCCTGGCTCGTCGTGACGTCACTGGGTGGTTGCCATTCGTCCGATTCATCTGTCCCATATGGATCTATCTCTTCGTCTGACTCCGCGCCGCTCCAACCTTGTCTATTTACAGTTTTGCGGGCTCTCTTCCCCGTAACTATCAGATTACGGACAGGAGAAACTTCGACATCATCATCATCACTTATAGATTCATTCCTTTGCCTTCTATTCCGTCTTTGACCTGGTTAAATTAATCTCACTTTAAAAACAGAACACTTACAATAACTCCTCTTTTCACAATCATGATCAATCTCGATAAATTCAGTAATCAATTTAAAACTCGTAATCGAAGTCAACACTATCGCCATCTGAGTCTTCTACTTGGAAATGGTCGTCGTAAAAGTTAACGGAATGTGCATTTATGTAGTAGATGTTTCCGTGACGTTGAACTACTTGCATACCTGTGGGCATAAGAAAAAAACATTAGTTATCATATTTTGATGTGCCTAGACAACTAGAAGCATCACAAAGCATCAAAGAATGGACTTTGAGATGTACAGTGCCTTGGCACTGTGATAAAAACATAGGTGAGTATTTCTTGATGGTGACAATAACTTTTCAGCACAAATAAAGTCATTTTCCCTCTATTCAGTCTTAGGCTTTGGCTTGGTAGGTATGTTGTGAAGGACCAGCCATCAACATCCCAAAGTTCCAAGAATAAAATCTATACCATCGATTTACATCAATGATCTATATATATTCTAATTCTAATGATCTATTATGTCTGTATGACCGCTAAGTTCTTCTAAACTACTCAAGGGATTTCGATGCGGTTTTCACCAACGTTAAAGGATCCTCACAAAGGAGCTGCCATACAAAGGAGTGCAGCTCGGCAAAAGCCGGCAGCGTGTGCCGCCGGCACTGTGTGTAGTAGCCATTGTCATCGTGTTTGGTATCTAATTAAACAATCAAGCCTTTAATTTTCCCTCTGCTGCGACACAGGCCTCCTCTCTGCAAGACGGAGTGGGCCATAATCCACCACGCGTGCCGGTTGGTGGATGTCACATGTCTTAAATTTTTTTGGTTCTAGGACATGCCGTTTTCCTTCACCGTTTTGACAGGGAATACTAGGGGTTGTCACTATTGACAGCTCAAGTCAAGCTCTAAGTTTTAACTGAATAGAGCGGCTGTGTCTACACAACATATTCACCTGGTCTAGGCCCGTGGTTGCTGGGCGGCTGCGTGCCGGGCGGGTGCGTGTGCGAGTCCCAGTGGCGCGGGTCGGCGCGCCGGCACGCGCCGCCGTACGGACACACGCCGCGCTCGCCACCGCCCCAGTCCGAGTCGCTAGGGTGACTGAACTGAGCTTTGTGTTGAGGGTTACGCCTGTAACGAAATGAAATGTTTATTGCTCTAAGTAGATCTTCTAAGACACTTTTACCAAGTCAATTTGGTTAGTCTTAAACTAGACGACGTCGGCATTACCTAGCTTACTGATCCCTGAGAAGAAATGCCGAAAAGAACTCGCACGGTCTCTTTTAAAGTCCAAACATTATGTATTTAGAGGTGTGAGTCAAACAATGCAGGGCTATGTATGGTTGGGCCTTTTGAAGAAAGAGCCATTGCAGCTTTGAGTTTACCTTTCCCGATAGACGACATCAGTCATCATATAGCTCAACCCTATTTTAGAGAGCTCAACAACCCGTCACACGGCGCTACCAGGAGGCCTACTCCATAAGAGGAATCCGTACTTTCGGCAGTTTCGCTATCCGTCTCACATACGGTATGTCCGTAATTGAGACGGAGAGCGAGTCTTCCGTAACTACGGCCAAAACTACGAACTTCTGTTAGGGAGTAGACCCCCAGATCTGCAGGACATTTACGTAGACCACATAAAAAGTACTCAAAACCGCCAGATAGTTATGTTGTTATGTATTCTATTAAGTTAGTTAGCCACATGCTATAGCTTGCCCACTCTGAAATGACGAGCCCCACTACTGCATTAACGTGTGCGTAAATGCGGTAGTGGGGCAAAGTAGTGCATCATAGATCTGCATTATATTTAGTTCCAAATATCACCACGTCAGAGTCTTTTATGTCAACAGACTTATTTAAGAGGGCCCTTCCCGGTCCGTCTATAGTCAACGCGAGCATGGTCGAAAAGCTTGTTGTTTCATCGAGCGCAAGTGAGGTCTGCTAACAAACAAGCTAGAACGCGATAACATAGTACGAAAAATTGTGTGTAAAAAGTTGTATCAGGATATATGTGTTTTTGAGTAAACCTTACAAGTTTGTGAAAAAAATGTTTGATATTTAGGATTTCCATTACATGTGCGAGGTTTCTATGCAGATGTTTTCTTTACTTTTACCAATTATGGGTATATTATGACCGGCCAAAGTTCGGGTAAAATTTGTGCAAAAAAGCAAATTTTTTGAGGCCTATACTGAATTTGTTTCTCAATTTTTTTTTTTTTTTGCTTCCGTAGTAACCTAGATATAGTGCACACGATACATATTAGTTAAAAAATTCAAAGAAAGGTGTGTTACAAAGCCATAATCACGTACGCGCGTTTGTATGAAAAGTATGACGGGTTGGCCGCTCTTAAAAGCTAAATCTGACTATTCGTTTAAAATTACATGGGTGACAGCTGAAATCTTGGCTTCATAGTTATGATAAATAGCGGTATAAATTGTGACATAACGTTATTACCTTATTTCTTATATCTATGGTTATTACCAATTAGAGCTACTTTATTTAATTTAAATTTAATAAGTGTTGATATTTGCAGTTAATTTTTGAAAATTTGGGAATTATGAGGTTTCGTCCGCGGCTTCGCATGCGTGGAGGGCGGAAATTATTCCGCGAGAACGTACCACCGGGATAAAAAGTATCGTATATGTTAATCCAAATCCGTTCAGCCGTTATTGCGTGATTGAGTAACAAACATACAAACTTTCACATTTATAATATCATAGTAGGATAGTAGGATTTAACATGAAACCGAAGTAGAATTTAAGTGAAGTGAAAGCGTCGATCAAAGGTTAAGGAAGAAAAAAAAACGGACGCCGAAAGACAATCTCGCTCGACCCTGGCCAAACGCTATGGCCGGCGCTGAGTACAAGCAACATAGATGTACCGTCGAAACTGACCTGACTTCCACCAAAAATTTATGGCAAAATGAGGACTTGCTGATTTTGAATTGATGAAACTCAGGCTCGGAATATTTCTCGTTAAGGGGCCGGCGAACATAGCTCGCAACTGCAAATCGAGATGTGTGCAAAATTCGTTTGGAATATTGCTATCTCTGTTTGACAAAACAAGGCGACACGCGTGTGTGTATGAGCGGATAGATACTGTAGCTTTTATTAGCTGTAGGTACTAGTTGCCATTCATTTATAACGAGCCGACAGCATTTATATTTATTATTAGTAATTAGGTATTTTCAATAATTGTGTAATTGTATAAAGTTGATGTTTGTCTCAGTGAAAAACTCGTGTTTGTGTTACATGTTTGGTAAATAACTTGCTAACGTAGATTACATATACGTACATACCTATCTACCTACTTACCCACCTGCCTACGTACATACGTACCTACTATCGTGCAAGCCTAGTACTTTTTGTTAGTTACGATTTATTTATGGCAACGACACGACAGCTAGCAACAATTTGTATGGGAAAATAAAATTGTTGTTTTTCTTATTTTCCCCACCCTGAACTTCCACAAATATTTCAAAAACAAAATTAGCCAAATCGGTCTAGCCTTTCTCGGGTTTTAGCGAGACTAACGAACAGTAAGTAATTAACTTTTATATGTAAACTAGCTTTACCCGGCCCGACTTCACACGGGTAGCACTAAACCCTACCTACCGTCATCTCGCCGTTTAAACCTTCCCTGGACTACGACAAACATTTCAAAACAGCTAAATCGGCCCAGCCGTTCTCGAGTTTTAGCGAGACTAACGAACAGCAATTGATTTTTATGTACGAGTATATAGATTATTGGGGTATTTATTATTATTGTCTATATTTTAAGCCTGTTTATATTTATTTCCTTTAGGGAGGTCTCAACTTAAAAAAATAAAGCTTTTTCTGTATTATTTCAGTACCTATTCCTTTTACTAAACTTCAAATATTGTTATTACTAAATAATGAATACAAGTCAAATATTAAAAGTAAAGTATCATCTATTAGTAAAAAAATCAGATAAGAATAATAAATAAAACCGGCCAAGTGCGTGTCGGACCACGCACAATGAAGGGTCCCGTAGTTGGGATGAATTTATCCCAAGAACAATCTTAACATTGTAGTTGAAAAACGTGTTCTCCCATACGAATGTATGGGAGATCATGTTTTTCAAACTGCAAATTTAAGTTGTTTGATTATTTCTCGTTAACCTGTACAGCCTACTTAGCTCTCATAGTTTTCCTTTTAATTTCGTTATATATACTACTGCTATGAATTTTTTCACAAGTCCAAGTACAACCATTTAGCTAGAAGAGGGGGGGGGACAGTTGACTCTAACAAAAAAAATCAGTTAAAAGCTTAATATTTCGCAAACGGATCCCTGAATCCAAAAATGGTTTGGTTTGGACAAACTCACAATATTTTTGAAAGACCTTTCTAACGATACCCCACAACATGGGATAGATGAGAAAAAAAAAAAACATCCCCACTTTACGTGTAGGGGAGGTACCCTACACGATGGTACGATGGTACCCCCCCTAAAAAATATATTTTTTTATTGATTTTATTTTACCACTTTGTCGGCATGATTAATATGTATACATATGCCAAATTACAGCTTTCTAGTACTTACCGTCTCTGAGCTAAGCCGCGGACAGACAGACAGACGGACATGGCGAAACTATAAGGTTTCTTTGTTTACTAAGGAACCCTAAAAATGATGAATGAAAACTAAATGTGTATCCATTTTCTTTTCGATAATTTGTAACTTGATAATATAAGCTATGCTTCTGCGGAAACAATATTTTGTTTATAATACAGAAAAAACAATATGAAAACATGTAATTTACGCTTTAAAAATGTACGAAATTCAATTCGCTTTAACTTCATTTCAGGTAAGTTTTTTGGAAAAAAAAAGACGTATATGGTGGAAATATGCTCAAATTGCAAATGATTTTGGTATTACGTTTGTATGGACAATTCATCCGTCGCCGCATTCTTAAGCTTCATTATTACTATAGAATAAGATAAATAATGACAAGAAATATCAGAATACTAAAATACTAGACCCAGACCACATTTGATTTCACAATTTATCACTGTTATCATTCCTATCATAGAAAACGTATTTCAAATGGCATGATAGCATAGTCACACGTAACTTACCTATAACAATTTACTCCATAAATACATCTTTCTCTTGGAGGTGGTGCAGGTTTCGCCGGCGACGCAGGCCCAGCAATGTTGTCTTTCCCGTTGCTGTCCGACGAAGCCTGTAAAATAGTGTTATAAAAGACATTATTCTCTTTGTGGAATTGACTTCATTTCGCACAATCATACAATCTTCAAGTCAGTCACCTGCTGGATGACAAGATTCTAACAAAATTTGTATAGTGGAAACCAAAACATAAGGAAAATGGTGACTTAAGATTAGGATAAAGCTCCCGCAAACAGATGCGACTTTAATAAAACAATTTCTAAGAAAACTTCATGGTAGAAAATTTGCCGTTTCGCTGTCAAGTAGCTCGACAAGTCGTGTCAGTATGCACAAGTCTTCAAACACCTGCTGCTACAAGCTGAGTTGATAAAACTAGAGATTTTTTTTAAATTATTACCTGTTGACCATTACTTGGTCCCGCTGCGGCATCCCCGGGAGCATCAACACGTTCTAATTTCACTTTCTTCATATCAACAGGACTGGATTCAGTGGAGCTGTGATCTCTTTTAGCTGGAGACCTTGCATCATCAGCTCTAGGCACTTGGACTGGTGGGTCATAGGGTTCTGTATCCTGGTCAGCAGGTTCTTGTTTAGTAGTGACTGGTTCATAGTGTTCTGTATCCTGGTCAACAGGTTCCTGTTGAGTATTAACTTGTTCTTCAACTGTGATATAATTGTGTTCAGAGTCCTGGTCAACAGGTTCTTGATTAGCATTCACTTGTTTTGCAGCATCGCCTTCAGCAGCTGGAATTAAATAACCCTTAACATTACTTATACCGCACTCTATAATAATAACATTTATGATGCAAAATTAGAGGAGCAGCTGTACAAAAAGCTATATAAAATGACTTGTAAAGAACATATGATAGCTTGTATTTAGCAAATATGCATGATAATTAAGTTTGTTATGAGTCTGTAAGCTTTCTTTAAAATAAATAAACATTAATAAAAAAGAGCAACTGATGATGTGTAGCATAGATCAGCATACTTACTCAACAACGATGGTGATGCAGATCTGATTGGATCAGATTCTTCCTCACCATCATCAAAATTCATTGCTTTTTCCTCTATTTTGGCAACTGCACTGATACCTGGAGTGACATTATCCTGTTCCCTTACTCCTATCTGATCCATTCTTTCGTCTTCATCATTATGTATTCCATCCTCAGTTCTTTCAGAGATGGTCGCTCTTTCTTCTGCATTATCCTGATCGGGACAATGTAAGACTTCATACCAGAAATGGTCAGGTAGGAGACCGAATTTGTCACCGTGACAGAGGCAAACTGTGGTATCCTGATGTAGTAAATGCGTTTCTATGCTCTTCTTCACGAAGAAACATGGGTTTTGATGTAACTGAAAATTGTGAACATAATTTAGATACAAAAAAACATTGTTGAAGTTTAAAAAATATAAACTTAATTTTTTTTACTTACCGATTTTAAACTGACAGTATCAGGTGTTACCTCAAGCACTGCATGGTTTCGCGATACTCTTTTATCTGTTTCATCATTCTATAGCAGACAAACAGGACATGTATTTTATTAGGCTGAGATGTTTAATTTACTTTTAGGCAATGTTTGATGACTCATACAAGGAACATATCTGTTAGTACGCCTATTTCAATGATTAAGGTAAGTAAATGTAAGAAAGTTATTAAAACCACTTGTCAAGGCTATTTCCCGATTAATTAGTATTCTAAAAATCTGAAAAACTTTGTATTTGTTGATTATGATAACTCACGTGAAGAAACTTCCCTCTTCCAATAACATGTTTGCCGATAGTCAGCTGTATTTTACAAGGCTCCTGTGTATCGATTCGCACTAATTTGAACACCATCTTATTGTTTTGAGAGAAACATTAATACGTTTTTTTTTATTAAAACAGAAAAGCGATAAACACAAACTGACTTTGATTTTACAGCAAACAAAACTAGTTAGTGATCAGGTCAAAACAAGTCGTTGACCACAGCTACAGAATAAGCAAGCAGCACAGAGATGGTACCACAGAGTACTTTATAACCTCTCTATGGTAGATTGCTGTACTCTCCAAAGACTGAACTCCACAGAACATTATAGGCTCTCCACACATGCGCGATATTATCGGTCGACTCAGTCGTTATTATCGGATACGGTATTGCGATAATGCGTCCCGACGTTTCTTGCCACCACAGAGTACTTTGTATCATCTTGCCACACAGCTGAGTTTTTGTTTTTATCGATACATCTAACGACCTGTATGACTACGGTCATCTTCCATAGCTACTGTTAGTGATAAGAATTCTTCGTATGATAAAATATATATATCTTTGGACGCGTCGCAATCGCAAGACAACAATAGAAACGGGTTTTCTACGGGTTTTGTCGACGGAAGAATAGACAAAATGGCAGATTCTGATTGTCATTCTGTCTATTCTGTCGTCGACAAAATCCATTTCTATTGTGGTAAACTGGTAATGCTAAGCGTGCAGGGCCATCTTCTCTCGTATGATGTGCTCTGGGAAAAGATGGTAAACAGGGGTATACCCGCGGAAATATGTAGACTATTGCAGCATTGGTATGGTAATAACGTCTCTAAGGCTCGAGATCGGTGGCAAAAGCCGTGAAGTGGGAACCGAGCTACTTATAAACGAGTCAGTAATTAAAAGGGTATCCAGTTTTAAAAACCTAGGTCATTTTCTTTCCGACGACCTTATGGATTCGCCCTACTGCGTCAAAAGGTAGTCTCACTCTTCTCAGTATGGACACTTTTTCTTGTGACCGAGTACGCTGAGGGCATTCTAGTGTTATCGTTACATGTTTGAAGACCTGGGTTTGCTTTATGATGACAACAACGCTCTCTAGGAAGTCACACCGACTTACTTTCATAATCAACGTTTCAGTGACGTCATTCGCCCCCGTAAAATGCGGTTGTTACGTGAGCGGTCACCGTTCTTCTAAGAAACCGTAGATTTAGGTCACTTGGAATGGGAAATACTTTGTTAAAATTAATGTGCAACAAAAAACGCTGCTTGTGGGTGACTCAAATGCTCAACAAATCAAAACCTACTAGCCCTTGTCGGCAAAGTAGTGCCATCATCATAGGTCTGCAGTAAACCTACGGTTTCCTAAAAAGCGGTGGCCGCCCTTGACGGTCGCAGTGACGGCTGTTATGAAAATGATGACAGTGACAAAGATTTAAATCGCCAGATTCACCCTACCCGCGTCAAAAGATAGTCGCTTTTCTGTTTCGTTTTGACACCTCTGACACATAATGACGCAGTGACTACACGCGTTTATCATGGAATCGCTATTTTCATAATGTGTGAGCGTACTATTCTCAGTATGGACACTTTTTCTTGTGACTAAGTAAAGTGAGGGCAAATCTAGCGATTTTAATCTATCTGGCTTCGGGGTTTGCCATGGGTTTGCCTTACGGTGTCAACAACCCTCTCTAGGAAACCCATATGAATTATTAAAAAACCACACCAACTTACTTTCATATACATAATCAACGTTTCAGTGGCGTCATTCGCAAGTATTTTCAGACGCTACGTGAGCGGCCACCGCGCACTGCTCTTCTAGGAAATAGTTCCAAATGTCACCACGTCAAATTCACAGACTACAATTATCTATAGGGTAGTCAGACTCTTTTATGTTGACAAATAGACTTATAAAATAATATTTTTTGATTACACATAGAGCCATAGAGGTCAACACATTATAATATTATAATGTGTTGACCTCTATGGCATGTGAACTTAATACTTGGACCTTGGACCATTTGATTCATTGAGGGCCTTGGGCAAAAGAAACGTTTTGTTTGTTTCAAAAGGTCAAAAACAAAAACATATAAATAATATGCATACTGTATATAAAGAATATCCAAATATTATGCAAAGGATTCTAGGTTATTTGCAGAACAAAAAACTTCGCAGAAAATATTCGAGTAAAATATTTTCAGGAAAAATTATTCAGGACCTAACTAAACGTACGTAACTAACAGGGCAGATGTCAAAATTCCGAGAAAAAAATAATCGAACTTTTACTCAAGTGTTTATTTCCCTGAATAACTTGTAAAAAATAAAATGATTAAAACAACAGGATCAGGGGCTCACAGGCCACTGTCCGGTCAGTTATATAAATACACAAATGTTGTGAAAGGCTGGCAGCAGCGGTGGTTTGCAGTCGACCCCGAAACGGGAGTTTTATCATATTACCTTTTCGATGGACCTGGAGATACAATTCAGCCTGGACAACCAGCCAGGGGCGAGGTAAAGCTTTGTTGAGTTATCAATTAACTGTACATTCAGTACCTACCCTAATCACAGCATCCTAATGATTACAATCTTGGACTTGTTTACTGATTTACAATATAACAATAACTTCTGTATGCCATCATGTGTGTCGTCATTAGTCAGCTTAGATAATAAAATTTGATGATAACAATAAATAAAATTGGAAGCTACAATGGCCTTCTTCAAAAAAATATGGGTAAGTAATAAAATTATAGGTACCTACACAAATTGAATTTCAGGCACATTTAGCAGCTGCTGTAGTATGTCCCAGTGATGAAGACTCTCGTACGTTTACTATCAACTGTGCTTCCGGTGACATGCTCAAGCTTAGGGCTACTGATGCCAGGGCCAGGCAGGAGTGGGTCAATGGCTTGAGGGCTATTGCTGAGATACACACTAAGGTATATGATGTAAGATTTTGAACATTTTAGTTTTTTTTTTTATATTACTGGGAGTATTAATGCAAAGACAATAAGCAAAGGGGATGGAACAGCCTCTCTTGGCAGTGGTCTGCTGGTCATACCTGACCCGAACACAAAATATAGGAACAAAAATTTTAAAGAAAAGTAGTATCAACATATTTTTCTTGTAACAATTGGATTTGATTCGTTTTTTTTTTTCTTATCACTATGTAATGATTCACCTTATTGATAAGTTTATTTGTTTGTTACAATTTCCAGGCCATGGGTGCCAATCCTCCACTGCAGCCAAGAGAACAGCTTGCAGTACACGATGCTATGGCATCAGCAAGGAACCAGCTGCAGTCTACGGAGCTGAGGTTATTATCTTATCACTCAATTATAAATAAAATATCAAGTTTTTCGGAAAAACACTGATCTTAATTACTAATCAAAGTACAAACTTTATACTCCTGTGAAAATAATTTGACCAATTCTTTAACACCAAAACAAGATTGTACAAAGGTGGAATTAGTAGCAATAGCTCAGTAGTCCATTGATATTATCCAGACAGCCTAACTTATAGTGCATGAACTGCTCAGTTCCTTTTTTACCATTTTTATAAATAAATGATTGAATAGTTATTTTTCAACAATTTATTTTGCTTCTTTAAAATATGTGGAACTTGTAGAGTGGTTGGATAGGATGAGTAATAAAATTAATAATAATTAATTTTCCAGTGATGCAGCTCTAGCAAGGTGTATAGAATCAGCAGATTCACCATTCCCACACACAGATCCTGACTTATTACTATTAAAAGTGAGTTTTTCATCTTTTACATCTTAAAGCATTACTTTGCCACCAATATGACCAGCTTAGAAACGTTTGTATAGTCACAAGTTTACTGAACTATAATAACAAAAATATATTGCTAGGGAGTTTGTTGCACCATTTCTTCCCAGCCAAAATATAAGGAGGGTGAGAATTTTGGGGCTGTCTTTTGTATTTTATACCCCTTAAAAGTGTAGACAAGCCCAAAAATATATGAAATTTGAATTCAATTACTGCATCTTGAAGTATTAGTGCTACTACTAATACCTACTATTGAATATCATACAAATATGCCTTCATTTCTGAGGTCTTTCAGCATCCTAGATAAACTATGAAGCATACTAAACAACTTTTATTCTCCAGGCGACATCAGCTGCCAGCATGCAATGCCTGCTCCAATGCCTGGGCATTCTGCACAGACAGCAGCAGTACTCCACAACAGTGAGCATGTCAAGTAAACATTCAGACCTGGACCACCATTAGCTACCAACTTCACTTATTAATTATTTAATTATATGTATGTATAGATTATGTAATAATATGTACTGATAGTATTGTCGATACAATGTGGAATAATACATCCTAAATGGATTTGTGGAAAGGATGATGTATTAACATAAGTTTGATAGTAAATATAAGGAAATAGGTTTGAGTATTTGAGAGGAAAAAGATACCAAATAGACCTGCTAATACAGACAATAAGCTGTGTTCAGATTTGCGACATTCAAATCTAATGCTGTTCCACTCTTAAGCCCATTTTTACAAAATGAATGCCTAATTGAACTGTTGTATTTTCTGTTGGAGTGTTAGATTTTCAAGTTTCGGCGTTGAGCCGAGCTTTCAAAATCCAACAGTGCGCTTTTATTTAGGTATCGAGTTAGTGAAAACGAGCATTAGCCATGCAAACATGTACTTAATTCGTTTCTATAAAATGAAGGGGTTTGTTAAAGTTCATGATGAATTACCTATGTATTGTTCCACAATGTATGATTAATTTATAGCTCCAAAAAGACAAACATTGTTAACATATCCTCATGTTTTCCTTATAGCTATACACTGTTGGCGTCGAATAATTTGTAAATGTTTTATGTAATTAATTTTAATTATAGACTTATTCTACACTATTGTAATGTTTAAATTTACACCTTCATGTAAATTCGGTTTTAATCCGAAATACATTTTATGATTTTATAGGTGCCTACCTATGTTGGTTAATTTGTACCTACTTTTAGATAATAATAGCAGCTAATGAAAGTCATCTCATTATGATATACAAGTTTAGTTTAAATAAGCCCTTCCTTACATACAAGATACGTAAGTAAACAATACATAATCAATTCGATTCAGGTAGGTACTGGCCATATTTATTGATGACGACGAACTGCGATCTGCAACGAATGGTAGGCAAGAATCTCACCTCTAAACCCAACCGTTATCGATTGCATTTATTTTCTGGCGCAGTGCCAAGTGCCAACACCTCGCCATAATAATATTATATGTGCGCGCTCAGGTACTATGCGATCTGTCTTATGTAAAACCAAAATAAGTACCGCATGAAGATACGTCCTTCGCCAAAGGTTTCATATAGATCCTCGATCTATGAATGAAACCACATAGAGAACAATTTTTTTTTTCGGATTTGGCATCCGCTGTCATCCGATCAATTTTTTTGAGTATTTTACAGCTTTTTATATATACTTACCTATATTTTACGTATTACTGAACCTAAAATGTGTGACCAAGAGTTTAGGACTCAGCGCATAGACCCGCGCTATCCAAATCAGAATCAGACTAAGTAAGTCCAGGGAAATTACTGCTTTTACTTTACGGGAAGAAGGTAGAGGAATCCGATTTATATCTCTGCACATGTGCGTGTATCACCAGATGTATGAACGTCAACGATGCAAAGCAGAGAGTAGGAGTATGTAAGGATCGTAGCAGGTGTTGTTCTGTAGTTTCTGCCTACCGCTATGGGAACAAGGCGTGAGTTTATACGTAATGTATCTAACACACCTGAATACAATGATATAAGTAAAAAGAGGCCCATACAATGTACCAACATGCATCCTCTATTCTATGTTCATACAATACTTACCTACCTAAATTATTTATTGAACATTTTTCAGAGCATGCTACGACAATTACTGTGACTACTACAAGTGCCGAAGATTGTTAGGCGACGTGGAAGACTGCAAAATATTCAAACGATACTTCGAGACTATCTGCCCGAACGTTTGGATTTGTCACTGGGACGACCTTAGAGCTAAAGGAGCATTCCCAGGACCAATATAAGACGACATTGTTGTTGGGCTCTTCAATTAAAATGTTTTTCAAACGCATTTTGTCTTTGTATTGACAGTTTGACCATTTGCCGTAAATATTTGTTAATAAGTTGTAGGTATTGCAAGTGTTCTTTTTTGCTGTGAATCAGTGCTGTTTCAGGAAATATGGTGATACAGGTTCCTTGCGTGACGAATGAAACAAAAACATGGAATTAACACATTTACTCCCTAAATCACAAATTCGGTCTAAGTAAAAATAAAACTCGCATAAATTAACAAGTCAGTGGCGACATTGGAATACTTTAGATCCTTCCCGCGAAGGTGCCCTCACCACGTTGGGTGTCCCACTTGTCCACCCACTCGTTGGGGCAGAGAGACTTAAAGCACCGCTGGAAGTAGTAGCATGGCTCATACTTCTCGCCACGTACCTTCTGGCAGCGGTGGAAGTCCAGGTAGCTGGAGTAACAGTACCTGTGGAAAGGATTATGTTGAAGTATTTCAGATATTTATATTAAGCATAGTTTTTGTCCACTTCCGTGGGTACAGGGCGTGATATTATTAATTAAAGGCATTGATGATGATGATTTTCAATGGGTGTTAGTTACGGCCGGTTATCGTACTGTGTTTTAAATCATTTAGAACCGCATTTCTTCAAGTAATTACGTACCTATTTTAAAATGAATTATTCTACTTTTCTATATTGATAGATACTTAAACAAAACTCAAGTGCAGATAGCATTTATCTATCTTGATAACAGATTAAATGTAACCAAACCATGTCGTAATGAGGAATTTTATGTAAGCTGCAGAAAATTAATCATGAATTAATTTACATTAATCAATGGAACAATAACGTAATAAGCGTTCCTTGGGCAAACCTTGCACCAAGGTGCTTTCGTGAATAGAATGATTATAATCATGATTTAATTTAGTACAGTTTTGTATGTACTTACAATAACGTCGAGTCTTTGGTCGTGCAACTAAATACTGCTAGTCGCGACGACAGTTTCTCATGGCATTCTTCTTTCGATTAGAGACTGATAAAAGATTATTAACTTAATTACTTACGTTCTCTCGTTCTCTAAGCAGTCAGTTGGTGATCACCAGGTTTCCCTTAGATAATACGCGTCAAAAGAAATAACGCTTATGTTACCTTGTTTGGTTCTGGTTAGGGAACCGCGGGTCGAAAGGTGCAGTTTTGATGTCGGCGGCAGATTTGACCATCTCAGGCATGATGCTGCAACGAAACACAACCTAGTCATTGACATAATTCTTTATTTGGAATCTTTTTCATAATGAAATAAGATTAAAATCTGGCATCTAGACATACTAATACAATAAACACAGTTTATAGTAGAAAATAAAAATTGTAATATATGTAAATACATTGCAGAGGTCACAATAAAAATCTTAACCCTATTCTTATTTAGTTAGTAAATATTATTTCACGAGAGGTCTGGTTTTCCGCTCCTCCTCACAGGAAGTCTCTCTATATTTCTTCACTTCCTGCATGTAAAGCGACCATGCATCCTTAGGAGCATTGTCTGCGGTTTGTTCGTCTATGGCTTTAGCCTTTTTCACTAATCCAGTCTTAAGAACCCTGCCACCACGTCTCTTCCCAATAAAAGGCAATGCTGGCTTTTTTATTTCTGGTTTCTTTTCTGGTTCAGCCTTTTTAGTCACCTCCTGCATCTTCTTGAACATTTCTAAGAAACTTCCGTCATTCTTGATAGGAAGTGGACCAGGTCTGGATTTGGAGGTTGAAGCTTGCATGGCTTGATCAGGGATCAGTAATTCTGCAAAATTAGGGCCCTCCACTTCAGGAGGGTCGCCATATTCAATGTCATCAACTGTTGTTGATTCAACAGCACCTGGGGGAGGTTTCATTTCTTTGGGTGGTGTTTTAGATTCTTTTTCTTTATCCTTTTCTTCTTGTCTGTTCCTGTGCATTTTCCAGAATCGTTTTCTATCTGCCACTGTGAACTGTCCGCGGCGCTTTTCATCGGTCGGCGATCCAGTGCGACTGCGTGAGCGGGAACTGTTTGATCTGGAGCGGGACTTAGAGCCACTTTGACTCACCGAACGGTTTCCTTTTCCTCTCGACTTAGATCGGCGTTGCGGCGTGGATCTAGCTTTGCTTGCTGAGCGCCGTTTCGTACGACTTTTTGATCGCGACTTTCGCTTCGTCTTCCGCTTAGACTTGGACCGTGATCGCCGAGGAGGTGTCGACAGCCCTGAACTACTGGACGAGCGCGAGCGGGAAGCGTGCGGGCTCCTCGAGAGTGCTCGTTTGCGCTTCGAGTGACGCGGCGATGGCGACGCTGATCTAGAACGAGATTTCGAACTTGATAACATCCTCATCCTATACATTTTCGGTGGTGTCAACGAACTCTCTCTACCCTTTTTGCCAAGTGTGTCAGATCTATCCTTATGTTTTTTATGCACTTTTGGCGGTGGTGTCAGAGGTGACTTTTTGGCCTTTTTATGTGAAGCCTTGGATTTTTTTTGTTTTTCTGTTGGTGTTGTAATCTTTCTTGCTTTCTTATCTTTTTTGGAATGAGATTTAGCATCTTTGCTTTTCTTTTCTCCCTCATGTGAAGATTTGCTTAGCCTATCAACACTTGACATTCGGTGTAAATTAAAATCATCATGAGAGCCTGATAAACTTCTCTCTCTTGGTGTCACAGACTGGTCACGACCACGAGTCTTACTCGATTTTTTCCTATAAGATCTATTAGAAGCCGAAGAATTTGATGAAACTGATTTCCTTCTTTTCCCTCTCTTCTGTGGTGAATATGAATGTGATCGGGAGCTTGAACGATCACTGGAAGAATACTTGCGTTTTGTTGATTTGCTTCTAGATCTACGACGACGACCTTCCTCATAACTGCTATCTCTTTTTTTCGAGTATGCATTGTCCCTTCTATCATAGGGAGACACACTTCTAGAATTGGTTTGGTAAGACCTTCGGCGCTCATATCTGTGGGACTCGACAGGCGAACGAGTTCTTTCGCGTTTTTGGGGTGGGTGCTCATAACCGGCTGATAGCTGTTGAGGATAGTTCCCAGATTCAGGGTACTTTCCATAGTAGGTTCCGTCAGGGCGCTGGTAATAGCTAGAGTCGTAGGCGTAAGTGTAGCCGGGCGCGTACGCCTGGTAGTCGTAGGGCGGCGCGCCGTACTGGCTGTAGCTGACGCCGGTCCAGGGGTCCGTGGTGGGCATGGCTCGCGGCGGGGCGGCGGGCGCGTAGCTGGGCGCGCCCGAGTAGTCCGCCTCGGCGCCCGGCGGCCCGCCGTCCCACGCGCCGCCGCGATACGAGGACATACTTATCAGAGTCCCCTCGCATAACCTGCGGCAGTTTGTAGGTGCGCACACACCTACAAACAGAATAACTTTTTGGTGTAGACAGCTGCTCTACATATACTTCGCTCGAGAGACACCCTCGCGCATCGATTACATTTTTCATGTTTCGTAGATAAATAATTTTATGACGAGGAATAACAAATTACGTAACCCGAAGACGGAGCAGAAAATGCACCACTAAAGCATGCGTAACAATTAAAGCGAGTAAATTAATAGAAAAATAACAACGGAATACCTCTGTTATATGCTCACCTTTTCACAAAATTGCCTTTTCTCAAAAAATTATTTCAATAGAAAATGGCAGCGCACACATTCGCTACTCAAAACCCATAGACAATATCATAAACAATATAGAATTGTAGTTTATACAGACCTCCTTCTCAAGTCTACTTTATTTTAGTAGAGTCATTTTGATTTGATTCTTGTGCTGCAGATGATTTTTTTTTTTTATAATCACGAGATTTCTATAGAAATTCGGCGACAAAAATTCGTAGATGTAACGGTAAGATGCAACAGCGTCCGCAAAGACTAGAACTTCCATTGTACAGCTTGTCAAAAAAGAGTTTGGCGCCACTGTCGCACCTAGGTCTCTTCGAATGGGAAAAAAAAAACAGTGGCAAAAAAGAAAATTAAAAACCAAAGACACCGACTTCCGAAATTTTAAGTTATTTTTTACTTTGTTGAGTTATTTTTTAATGTTGGTTGTTTTTTTTTTTGGAAAAAGTATTTATTTTTCACGTTTTAGTTGTGGTACATACCTCATAAATTCATTCTTCAAAATTATAATCAACATTCTCTTGGCCAATTTTTTATTAGCTGCGTTCGCGCTCGCTCGTTCTACTGTCAACTGTCAAGTTTACTGTCAAAGTGTAATGTCAGCCGACGCGCCAGAGGCTTGAGGCTATGCCATTTTGTTTTGTGTGATTGTTAGCGATTTTCGTATTGTTTTACGGAAATTCTAAAAATAACTGTCGCTCATGAGTAAATTTAAAGTGTCAGCAGAATGGAAGAAACGTGTGAAGTCGGAATACATGAGGCTACGCCAAGTAAAGGTACGATTAAACAAAGGGAGTTTTGTGCCCGCCTTGTCAGCCCACCATATGATGTATGTACCGAGCGATATTAGGCCTATATTTAGTATCGTTTCTGCCTGTGACTTACTTATTTTACACAAACATTTGCAGAAGTTTTTTAACTTGAATAATATCACAGCAAATCAAAAAGATCAATGAAGCCAAAAAAAAATAACTTGCGCTTTTATTTATTTCAGCGCTTCAAACGCGTAGACGAGGTAAAGGTGGCATGGGCACGCAACCTGAGGATTATGTCGGAGTCGGTGGAGGCACATGACTCCGAGGGCAACGAGCGTCCGAGGAAACCGTTCTGGCCACCTGCCGCTCCTATCCCCAATCATGAGAGCCTTATGAAGAGAGCCGAGGTCTCTTATACTGATGGTAAATAATGAACCTTATTCTAATTTTTGATTGACTCCTTACGAAACAACTGGCATATTAACAGAGAACAGTAGTATTAATAGTAATTTTATTCTAGGTGCATGGTCTTCACAAAAAATGATATAATTTATGTATATAAAATATTTTAAAAGAGTATCAGTGGAGTTTCTTTCCCATTCTTCTCCATACGAAACTACCTTTTCGAAGGGGCAACTAGAATAAATTCAATATTTTTTTGTATTTTTCGACATTACTTTTTATATTTTTTTGAAAAAAATGGTTTGCAATGTTCTTTTGAATTCACAATTATGTAAAAAAATAATGAACTAGACATACTAATGTGACATTTATTCTACTTATTCAATTTTCATATTATCCACAGGCTCAGGAATAGTAACAACACAGCAAGTTCCAATCCGCATAATCAACTCCGTGAACCCAATCCCAACAATGTACACATGGGCCCCGACACAGAAAAACTTCATGGTTGAAGACGAGACAGTTCTTCACAACATCCCGTATATGGGGGATGAGGTCCTGGATCAGGACGGTACATTCATCGAGGAGCTCATAAAGAACTACGACGGGAAAGTGCATGGTACATCTGCTTAACATCATTATCCTTATGTTTGTGGACTGTGCCGTTTTTGTTGCATGATTGTTATAACTTTTCTAATTTAAGATCAGCGCTCAGAAATAACTTTATTCTCAAATTGATCTTTTAGTCTTTAGCTAAATTGTGTTGCTAAGTTGTACTCATCCATGTCCTCACACATCATTTCGTTGAATGAGATGACACTGTTGTTACCAACTGACAAAACAGATGGTGTACTCATAAATCCTTTTGGCAGTCATAGGTTTGCCATAAAATATTAATAAATAAAAGTGGTTCAAAAATTTGGTTGTCAATGTAAGGTTGTAGGTATAACAACCAATGTATTACTAATTATTAACAACTATAACAAGTCTGATACAACTTCTTCCATGATTTGCAAGAGAACATTCTCTGAGAATTGTGAAAAGTATTTAGTTCTTGCCCTCCAGTAAAAGACAGTGTTTATGTGAACAATGGCTCTGTCCACAGACTCCTACATGAATTTAATACACATTGGTGTGTGGTGCACACATCTATGCTTCTAGATATAAAAACAATATATTTTAAGAGCTCATGAACCACAGAAATGATCATCAGCAAAATATTTGATTAAATTCTAACAAAAGTGGTACATTTCTCTGGTTCATGCTACATTCATAAATTAAAGAAAGTAATATTCATTTCACATAGAGTTTTTATTGTAATATTAAAAACAAATGCTTTGATTTAAGAAAAATATCACAAACATCAATATTCTGTACACCTCATAGGCCTCTGCACTCACACAGTCACGCTTGTCGTGCTTCATAGATAATAGTCACTACTTCTTTCATGCACATTAGGCTTTGTACACTTTAAATTACCTTGTAAGAAAATAACGGTTGTTTTAACATTCAAAACTGGATACTTAAAAAAAAACAATGTTTAAATTATAATATTACATTCACACATACTTTTAACAAAATTATGCTAAAAACTATAATTATTACTTTGTAAGATTTATACCCAAACTGTTATAACTATTTTTTTCGAGTTGTTAGCAATGGCAGCAGAATATGTAATAACCAAATCGCGGTTCACAATTTAATATTACCGCGAGTTGATAATTTAATATTACTTCTTTCAAATCAGCAGATTGCCACGTAATACATTTACGTATTTCGCACATTACCCTGCGAAAATTGCACCAAATTACATTTTATTATAATCTCGCAACTTTTGTAAATTATAACAAGAAAATCTGAAATTATTACTCAGGAGACAAAGAAGGCGGATTTATAGACGACCAGCTATTCGTCGACTTAGTGCACGCACTGATGGCCTTCCAGACTAAGGAGGAAGTCACTGAGGAACGTCGGGACAGAGAGGCACGGAATTCTAAGGAGGAAAAGGAGAAAGAAGTAAGTAAACGAGAGTTACCATGCGCAGTGTGAACGTCAGCGCAGCGGCAACCTGATTATCTTCGCAGTTTTATGCCACACAAATTTCATTTAAACATACACATTTACCTCTCGTTACACGCTAATTATTGAATGTATTTTTTTTCTTTTACGTCCATTCGAAAAGAATATTGCCGCTAGGATGACGTAGTTCTAACGGAAACAAATTTTGTTGAATAGCTCCCCAATGGTTTGATGCACAAATTTGTACTGACCACACACAATTACACGACGTCATAAAATAAATATCTGAAATTAAGAAATTAGGCATTTTTCCACTGCGACTACGCACACATATCTCATTTCGACCCGAGAAAATGCGGGGATAAAACCTATTCACGCGCGCATGACAATTCAGAAGCCGGCGGGTATTAGGAAATATTTCTTTGTTGTAATCACACAGATATTATTAATACAACGAAACTTCCAAAGAATAGTCGGATATTTGTGAGTGCCATAAAGATTCTAGTAATGTGGATCTATTAAATAAATTGACAACATTCCAGGCTTTGGCGAAAGAAAAAGGAATTTTGGAGCGCAAGGACAGAGAAGCTCGCAACTCTAAGGAAGATAAGGAGAAAGGAGTAAGTAAGACTGAATAATTAATTCATAAACATATAATAATGAACTGGGTGCTGCAACAGACTGACCAAGAAGCGTAGGGGATCCACCTACTCGTAAATGTAAGGAGTAAGTAAAGAGGAGAGTATATAGTTTACTGATACATGTCATAATGACCAGGTACTGATGACTAAGGACAAAACAACCGAAGATCGCAGAGAGTCAAGAAACTCTAAAGAGGATAAGGAGAAAACAGTAAGTAATTCTTACTACAAACTTTTTTCATGCATGTAATATTTAAATAGGTACACCGAGGAGGTTTTAGGAAGAAAGGAGGAACGGAGGAAGAGATTTAAGGAGAAAAAGGAGATTGAAGTAAGATGGGTTATATTATTGATACGTGTATACTAAACAGGTACCAGTGATGACCTTCCAGTCTAAAGATGAAATAGCTGAGGAGTTCAAGGATCCGGAATCTCTGAAGGAGGAAAATGAAGTTGAGGTGAGCTTTTGCCTTTTCTATTGCTAGTACAGTTAACCGCGCGTCCATGGTAACAATTAGAAATTGACAACGCCTGTTGTGTTGTTGCAGTAAGGTTTTCATAGTTCAAGTTTTACTACGCGTGTTTGACCGTACGACGACGGAGGCAGAATGGTTTCGGCAGGTGGGATTCATGCCTTTTGGCTCAAAAACTATAATTTTATTTTTGATGTGAACAGAATGATTTGTTTTTCCAGAAAGATGCAAGCAAGGACAAAGAAAAAGATAAAGAATTAAGCAAGGATGGCGATAAGAAAGTGATCAACGATAAACAGTTCCCTATCTTCATCATATTCCAAGCTATCAGCATTCAGTTCCCTGATAAAGGGACTGCGCAGGAGTTGAGAGAGAAGTAAGTAAGGCATCATTACATGTTATTTTTAGGTTTTTAATAATAAGGAAACGGTATTTTTTATTCTTTTTTCATGTATAGTATACGCACCTACCAGTAGGAACCTGGTAACACATAATTAGTTAAATAGTCTTAGCTCTCATTATATTTTTATATGAAAAAAAAGTAAGTATACAGAAAATTTGCTGAATTTTTCATGTAAACATTCAGCAAATTTTCTGCATTACTTAAAGTTAAACTTTAGATCCTGCCGTTTAACCGAAAAGATTTTGCCCAAATTTCACTACCAAAACAAATTTTAGCAACCTTTTTTTGTACCAATGCAATGTTTGGAATGATTTTAGTACGCACATTTTCATTTGGTCAAATTTTTACTTGGCAGAATATTATCAAGGATAATGTTATTTGGTCTTTAATCAAATGATTTTTACAGCAAACAATATTTAGACAATAAAAGTTTGGTCAGTTAGTTATGGAACTTGTTAGAGTAGGTTAAGTATTTAAAAAAATGGTTAGGTTAGGTTAAAACTGTGACCTCCTACGCACGAGCCGAGCGAGCGAAGCGCGCGGTGCCGCGAGTGCCAGAAACGACTATTTATATAGAAAACAGGCTACCCGAAACTGAACTAGTTAGACGAGATTAATTATTTAAATAAATGCTAATAACTAAAAAAATAAAATCTGTTTAAAATAAATTAATATTAATATTACCTGTTTAGAATTTGTCCCAAGTGGAAAAATCACTCTTGTAATAAAACGTCTTTATTTTGCGTAAATGAGTTATTCCAACTGAGAAATATTTGACTAAATAAAAATTGGTAAAAGTACTATTTGGTAAACAAGTTATTGTTTAAACGTTCACTTGCAAAACATTAGGTTTGCGTTACAATTATTTGGGAAGAGATTTTTTGCTAAGTAATAATTTGGCAAATGAAATTATTCGGAAAATTGTTTGGGAAGTGATAATTTGGCAATTTATTTTCGATGAAACAAGGGAGACCCGTTAAACCTGCATGTAAAAAGTGATAGTAAGTACTGTTTGCTGTACTACTGAACACAAAGCTGGGGTCTGTCGTAAAGAAAATAGTTTCTTATGAAAGCTAACAAATACCAAATGGTCAACTATTTCCTCATAAAAAATATCTTACAGATACATAGAGCTGACTTCCCGAAGCGACCCAAACGCCTTGCCTCCGGAATGCACCCCGAACATCGACGGGCCGCTAGCGGAGTCCGTGTCGCGGGAACAGACCATGCACTCCTTCCACACGCTCTTCTGCCGCCGATGCTTCAAATACGACTGCTTTTTACATCGTGAGTCACTTTCTTATGTTATTCTTTGACACGGTAGTTAGGTAGGTAGCATTGATTTTGCGTTTTAGGGTTTTTAGCGACACCGTAATTGCGCAACACACTCACTCACACACACAATCACAATCTGAAGGGTTTTGAAGGAAATTCCTAATCCATTACTAGAAAAAATTCTTCTGCTCAACAATGGCAGGAACGTGGATGAACTCTCCAAGGCATTGTCATCAATTGCCATTTAATGTGTGTTACGCAATTACCCCGCTGATTGGTAGGCCTTTGAATGAGAATCTTCAGTTATAAGTAGTCATAATAATTCATATCTGGTCAAGACTGGCACCAGTTACAAAATAGTAGTATAAAACAGATAACAATGAATTATAAAAATAAATATTAAGCTTAATTCTGACTATACAAAAGTTTGCAATCAGTATAAAATGCCCAACTATTTTTTGTTGTATTCATGAGTAATTGAGTAATATGATAAATTCCCAAACTATACATTACTTATAACTTTCATACAGTATATTTCTAGCATTCAATATTTAGTATAAGTACTATAAGTATGAAGCTAAGCTGTGTATTCCTAGGGCTGACTAGTGTTTGTTGTTCTGTTTGCGCGCAGGAGGTCAAACGGCAGGTAAGGCCGTACAAGACAACCATTACCATCGATATTATTATTATTATTATTTATGCTATTGTACTCTATTCCATCACTATGAAAAAAAAAGCTAGACTAGAGATGTATCTTTCTAAAATATGAATTAGTAGTTTTTGCCCGCGGCTTCGCCCGGGTGGATATAGAAAATTATCCAACGGGAACATACTACTGGGTTAAAAAGTATCCTATGTCCTAACCCAGGTCATGGTAATACACATAATATTAGTATGGATTATCAAAATTTACGTATATTGATTTGTGTTTAATGTCTAAAACAAAAAGAATCATCAGAAGTTTTAAATGGTGTAACAGTATACCGTAATATTTCTGAAATTAGTTTATATATTTTTTGCTAATCTAGACATTATTCTGTGGGTGCAATGCAAGCGGCCGAGATATTATACGGTGTCGTTTTTTATATCCACGGCTTATAGTCGGCATTTTCATCTTTCCAATACTCTACTTCACAAATATCAAAGGTCGCCATAATTCTAAAATGAGATCATGTTCTTGCGCCACCCTGTTGCTTATAAGGAGTGATGCTTCTCTAGATTTTGAACAGTACATCTCTAGTACACCAAATCCCAAAATATTTTTTTGCACCATTGTAATTATCAATTATTAATTATCACGATTATTTTCCTATCACTCTATAATCCTATGTATATGAATTTTCAATTATATGAAATATTATCTCAATCATATCATATTATTATTTTATAAATATTTTATTATACTATAGAAGTTAATATTCAAAAGGTCCCATAATATTATGCTTTTAGTTGCTCATGTAAAACGCATATTATTTTATCCATTTATGTATAAGATATACACTATTTACACTCACTATAACTTTTACTTTAAAATGCTAAAAATAAATAATTAAATTATAAATAAAGTTTATACTAACCATAACTCATTTTGTTACAAAAAAAAGACTCATTTGCCTAATATAAAAGCGCCTAGCGTCATCATTCACCAATCAGCATCAGTTCAGAATCATTATTCTAATCCTCCTTTTGATTCCAATATAACATTTACTAGAATAATATTGTTATTTTGAAGCTAATATCTTCATTGCTGTTGTAAAGTAAACTTCTCTATATCGGAATCTACATTCCATTAACGTTAAAAAAAAAACGAAGTGCATATTTTTCTCATTATCATATTCGTAGATTACTCTACGTGATGTTAATACAAATATTACGATATGTACCAGGTTTACAGGCGTGCCACCCTGGGCCCAACTTGACAAAGAGAAAGGGGCCCGACCTCAAATCTTTCTCCGAACCATGCGGCTCTAGTTGCTACATGCTTTTGGTGAGTAAAATGAATTATTTCGTAGATTCCACACACCCTAGAAGATGACAGATACATAGATTTTTTGTGGATGGGATATCATCAAATGACTTCCTGCGCTGGGCAGAGCGAGAGGGCGTGTCAGACTTTTACTGACTAAAACCTACCCGTGTTCCTTCCGCTGCCCGTGTGCCGGGGCCGCGATATCCCTTTCGGACAAACCCGCAACCCCAACCGAAGTGACATCAAGCCACATTTTAACTCAATGTATTGCCGTAATCTTTTGACTACGAAAAAAAAAAACCTTAATATGTTTTAATAATTTATAAAAAAAATAAGACTGACTAAAAAAATTGTCGTTCAGCAGAAATCGACAGCAGTCGCCAACCCCAATAAACTTCATGCCACAGAACAAAAAGTTGACCATAACGTAAATAAATGACTGTATTCTTAGGCCACTTACACTTCAAATCACTAAATGCCGTTAACACTAAACGTACTTAAAACAGCGTTCCATTTCGGACAATGAAAACATTATTTGTAACATTATTCTTTTTATGTCTGTTTTTCGTTTGAAAATAACAGATACAGAATAATGTTTTAAACACAAACTGTTGTGGTGCTATCGGGCCTTAATAATCACTATTATATTATTCACACAGGAAGGCATGCGCGAGAAGCTGGCCCGCGAGAAAGCGGCCGGCGAGGAAGACAAGGGCAAGACGCACGCCATCGACTCGCCCAACGACGCGTCTTCTGAGGACAGCAACGATAGCAACCGTTTTCAGAAAGGTGAGACATTGTTACTAAATAAAATAATCGAATTATATAATTATCAGTTTTTAATGTTAGTGATGAAGCGGATAGTTTGGCAGGTACCGGATACTCCGCCATCCGAACTGTCCCGATAGCCGGCGAACATAGCCTCGAAGAGAGTCGACACAGAAAAGATCACCAACTTCGGTTTTATTAGCGTTTAGAGAAAAGTAGATTATATGATACTTTCGCAATTTATGAATATCCCCTATCCGACGGATATTGGCTTACTACTAGTATCCGGTCTAATAGTAAATAAAAAAGGGGTATTCCCCAAGGGGTTATTTAGTACAAGACGGGCAATACCCGTATTCTTGAGAACTTTCGCATTCTAAAAACAGGTTTTATTTTACCAGTGTTTTACATTGATTGTCGCTGAGATGAGATTGCAACTTGAATTTTAACGTTTTTCAAGTGCGAGAATCGGGTCTTCTGATAGTAATCCGTATATCCGTTTTATTGTACGCAAAATACGCGTGTACTTTGACATGCGAGTTGCGGATACCCGCTTGTATTACCTATCGGTTTCATCACTACTAAATGATTTTTCCGTCCGTGAAATTATATTACCGAATATCATGTCTACGTAAAGATCTTACTCCGAATATTATAAAAACGGGAGACCATTTAAATGTAACCAAATGACTGTTTAATGGTTAATAGTTTGTGTTGTAGGCAGCAACAGTAACTCCAGTAACAGCAACTGGAGTACCAACGGTCAGCTCAAGCAGAACGGCGAGGGGTCCGCTGAACCAGCTTATAATGCGCTAGGTAAGTTCTTTAATTTACTCTAGTTCTCCAGCACACCAATTGAATAACACACCTTTAATTACAATTTGAAGGATTTTGAAGGAAATTCCCAATCATTGCTTCACAGGTTTGAAAAATGAATTTGCTTGAGACCATAAATAATGCAACCAATGTAGTTGAGTTGTCAAAATGAATGGAATTGCTATTGTAATTCTTTTACCCAATTACCCCGCTGATTTATGCAAAGTGTGCTGCACCCTAGCTCCTTACTCTATCTCAATGCACGTAAGGTGTCTGCAGATTTTCTCAAGTTTTGACGATCGACACTTGTTTGCTATATTACTTCTTCGTCATGAAGAGCAAAACACATGTCCATCGTCAAAAATCGAGAAAATCTGCAGACACATTAAAGCACGGTTGCAGAACAAGAAGAATTTTTAACTGAATTATACTTGTGGCGGCATCTACATCGCCACATGCGAACTACGCATTACACTGACATCACGCAAAATCCTGCATCGCGCAAGCAGGTATTACCGCGCGACTAGCATATGTACAAAGTCACAACACTCGTCTGGTCGGAGGATCCTCCTTTTTCAATGGAGGATGAGTGAAATTTACACCTTGTTCCTCATACCACTTTACACTGACCAATTATTTGTCTCTGTCGCTCGCACGCAACTTATACTGATATCCCGCACACACGGAACAGACGAGCAAGTGGGATGGCAATATAATGTGTTCCGAGGTCGTGCAAAATCAGTCAGTTTGAAATAAGCAGATTTATCAGTATGAAGGCAAAGGGCAGACGAGTGTGGGAAAGGGAGACCTTCGCCCAGCAGCGTTATGGGCTAGATCTATAAATAGATCAGTAAGATAGGCAATTTCATGTTCCCAGATTTAAATAAATAACAATTTCCTTTCTGTTTCAGGTTTGACAGTGGGCGACATAGACTCTGAGTGGACGGGATCTGACCAGTCGCTGTTTAGAGCTCTGCACAAGGTGTTTCCCTCCAATTACTGCGCCATCGCTCAGGTCATGCTCTCTAAGACTTGCCAACAGGTAAACTATTAACATCACGTTATGCCTAGCCTAGCATAGATACCAAGTTGGGACGGACGGCCCGGTAATAATGCCGTCGACTTGATAAGCAACCATTTAAATTTCAAAATGATTCATTCAAATAAATTTAGTGTCGTAATTTTTTGAGAAAATAAATGCAAATGCTACCTAAACCTCTAATTATAATTTTAAGAATAGCTAGGTATCAAGATTACAGCGTCCACAGTCCCATTGCTTGGCATGGATCATCTTACCTCGGTCATCCCATTCTCAACCGTATTATAGCGACATGTTTAAAGTCGTCGATCTATCTTGCTACATAAACATAATCACCTCTCTTTTCCGCTATCTTATCCAGGTCTACACATATTGGATCAACACAGGTCAAGAAGAATGTCGCGTAGAAGCAGAACTAACGCCTCCACGTAAGAAGAAGAAGAAGCATCGCCTCTGGTCCGTGCACTGCCGCAAGATACAACTCAAGAAGGACTCTGCGTCACATCACGTGTAAGATAATTATAGCTTATTTGAATCCACTGATAGTCAGGAAATGTGGGTAAATTAAATGTTTTTCTTTAGCAGTTACACATTATGGTAATTTTTATTGAATGAATGAAATGCACCGATGCTAGCGTGGTTTAACCAGACTCGGTTCATTCGGTTGAATGAACCCCAAGATTTGCACCCCTGGAGCAAAATGTTTCATGGGGCTACAGAGGCCATTGCATATCAAGGAGTAAACCGGGTGGCGCCGTAATGTTAAGGAAGACGTGCCCATACGATATGGAAGGATTTGATAGCCGTACCGGATACGCATCCTTGAGTAGGCAATGGACTAGTGGAGAGACGGGTGATATTTATCTAGGCATCTTTAAAACTACACTGGCTCCGAAATTATAGGCTTCAAAATCTAATGTCATAGTCAACAGCAATAAAAGGAATTCTTTTTGGTCACGACTACCAGAACGACCTCGCATTCTTTTTTTTTTTTAATAAAAAAAATGCGTTTTAGCAAAAAAACAAACATATTTGGAACACTATTAATAGCACTGTACTTCACTGTCACACATGTATTATAGTTTAAAGTTAGTAGAATAAATTGTAAATACAGCATATAAGATTTATGGATAAGATCCAGTTATGACTTTAGGCGAACTTCTTCAGCAGATTCCTGAAAAATATGGAAAGATCTCACCAGATTAGCTTGCAAGGGGCATTGTGTCCTGCGGCAGTTATTCCCTCGTATGCACTGGATCACTCGCCTGAGATCAGGAACCTACTTTTGAACTGCTTTAATGGTATTTTTTGGCGACATTAAGTCACAACCACAGCAAAACAAAAAAAATTATTGATTTCTATGCCCGGCTTGTAGCCCAAACTTGCAATATGTGGTGTGCATATTTCACTAAACGTATAGTAATAAACTTTGACGGAGCTCAATTCCCAATTGTGCGTTACGGCCTCGTGGAGGGGGTACACGATATATCGCGTGTGACAGGCGGCGGCGGCGGACGGCGACAGGGGGGGGGGGGGGGGGGCACGTGCTCCACATGTTTCCGGATTGAATTCAGTTTTTTTGTTTGATAAAATAAAATATGTTTAAATAAAAAATGCATTTATTCAAATGTACCTAACCCTACGAATAATAAGACTTTTATTATTCGTAAACCTGCAAAAAAAAATGTGTGCTGGGACACATACTAGAAGTGAAACTTCAACGGACAACTAGAAAAACGAATCGCAACAAACAAGTGCAAAAACGAATGGGAACGGACAAGTGGAAAAACGAATCGCAACGGTCAAGTGGCAAAACGAATCGTAACAAATTTTTAACTTGAAGTTTTACGGGCAGATTGTTAGTATACTTGTGAAAGGAGTCGTTCATCATTCAGAAAGATGAAGCTAATTGCCCAAATTTTATTCTTATTAGAGTCTAATAGGAATTAATTTTATGTATTTTTTGCAGTTACAACTACACACCATGTGATCATCCCAACCAGCCTTGCGACAACATGTGTCCGTGCCTGCAGTCGCAGAACTTTTGCGAGAAGTTCTGTCAGTGCAGCAGCGATTGTGAGTTTATTGGATTTTTTATAGTGGTGTTATGAGTACGGATTTGTTGATCAAAACGCTAGAATAGGCATCTAATAATATATTATTTCGAGTGGGTCCTTATCAACTCGAATGGAATTCCTCCACATGAGGTTATCAAACTTATCCATTCCTGATTTGGCGAGCTTGGTTGGTGTGAGTGTACCATCGTTGTGAAAAGCTAATCTTTTCTTTCTAGCAATAAACTGGGCCCAAACAGCATAATATAATGCCTGCCCTGAATGCGATGTATTTGCGGATGAATGGAATAAAATTATGCGTATATGTCTAGTGTTCTGCGAGAGAAAGTATGCGAGGAAGTCCACTGTTCCATGTTAGTTTAATTAAATTATATACATGAAATTACAATATTAATCTTTTTATATTTCTATGTTAATTAATGTAATTGGTGTTGTAATTGTTGTCTTAATTAACTATAAATAAATAATTACTAATATAGATGTGCCGTCGATAAGAAGAAGGAGAGTTTGGTTCAAGTTTGCAACTAATCCTGAACCAAACACCACTGTAATTTATGAGTGTAAATCTTTTATGTTAGGTTTGTTTTCCGATAGTGGCCCGTACTTGCTTCCTTAATACATATTATAAATTAAAGTCGCTTTTTGTGTGGAGGTAGGCAGCAACTACAGAACGTGAAAAGGAGTCCATACTCCTTTTGAATCGTTTACGTCCATACATCTGGTCATACACGCACGCCGGTTGCGAGGACTACGCAACTGATCTTTCTGAAGAAAAATATCACCAATTAGGTCACTATATGTGTAGTTAAATAAAAAAACCCGGTAAATCTCACCCCTACTCGAAATTGAACTAATAATAATAATAATATAATAATAATAATTCCTTTATTTCGCAAAAAAGTGAACAATAACACTAGTAACGCTAAGAGGTGTGTTACCAGTTTCTTTTTCAAAACTAGCGTAATTTAAACTCTGGTACTCAAAGTAAGATCTAACTTGTGTTATGAGTACCAGTGTTCCAACAAAAGTTATTACACAAAGGTACACAGGTTCCCACGAGGGACAGCAGTGGCATTAGTGCAGTTTTATTGTCACAGAGAAATGAAGTAAAAAAAAAATAATAATATAAAACAGTAAGAATTATACAGAAAATAAAGTGGACAACGTATGTAAGTGTGTGAGGGTGAGTGAATGTTTAGGGATGTGTAATGTATGTAATGTAATTTATGTATGTGTAATGTATGTATGTGTAGTGTATGTATGTGTAATGTCGTAAGTTTAAAATAATTAGACTTGAATGTGAAATTGTGTATAAGTTACAGTGAGTGACTAAGTAGATATCTTAAGCAGGTGTTCGGTGTCTTCGTAATTAAGTTTTTGTAGCCATCCTTGAACACTTTTCTTACATTCGAACCTAGTCATTGGATAAATGTTGCAGTTTTTGTTTACGATATTGTACAGGTGGTTGCTTATAATATTGTAGTGACGTTGAGCAAGAGCTGTTCTGGAGTATTGGTTGGTACAGATTTGATATTTCCTACGGTTTAGTGTGTAGTTTGCAAGGAATGGGAGAGTAGAGTGTTTTCGTAGCACTATTTGTTGGATGAAAAGTTGGCGCACTGTAAGTACTTGATAATTTTCGTAGAGTTGTGTAGTAGGGTATCTGTAGGGCTTGAAGGTCATAACCTTTAAGACGGCTCTTTGTGCTCGTTCCAGCTGCAAAATATGAGTTTTGGCCGCTCCACCCCAGGCAGTTATGCAATATTTTAGGATTGAGTGACCAAGTGCACAGTAAACATTTTGTAGTGTCTCAATGACAGCAGAATGTCTGAGTTTCTTCATTATAGAGACAAGTCTACGTACTCGCACAGTTAATGTCCGAAGGTGGAGTTTCCAGGTCAGTTGATTGTCGATCTGTACACCAAGATATTTAACATTATCCGTCCGGATAATGTGAGGACATGAGCAAGGAAGGCGAGGGGCAGTTACCGGACAGTTGTGGACTTTAAGATTAAAAGAATCCTGGTCTGGTTGGGAGGAGGCTTTTATAGAAAATGTCATGTACAAGGTCTTGTTAGGATTCAAGGTGAGAAGGTTGCTAGTTAGCCAGTTCATGACGGTCCTAAGACCCTGTTCAGCACATTCAAATGCGTGTGTCCAGCTGTCCCCATGTACAAGCAATGCAGTGTCATCGGCGTAGGTAAAGACTGAGCAATTGGGAAGGGAGAGTTCGCAGAGCGCGTTAATGTATATCAGAAACAAAGTCGGCCCAATCACAGAGCCCTGTGGCACGCCGTAAACAATAGAATTGCTGTCACTAATAACATTATCAATCTTAACGCACTGGGTTCGATCAGATAGGTAGTCATGAAAAATTTTGAGGGCGTGACCACGAATTCCCAGGCCCTCCAACTTCCGCAATAGGTGAGGAACAGACACGGTGTCGAAGGCCTTGGAGAGGTCCAGGAAAATACCCAGACATTTTTTTCCCGAGTCAAGGAGGCCGACAGTATCATCCACAAAGCATCCAACCGCATCATCGGCTGACCTTCCAGCCCTAAAACCATACTGATTCGGAGCAAGAATCTTGTGGGATTCAAGATATTTAGTAAGGCGATTATTCAATATTTTTTCTAAAATTTTAGAGATGGAAGGCAGTACCGAGATGGGCCTGTAATTATTGACATCGCGTCTGTCCCCAGCCTTATAAATTGGATGCACCAGTGCTTTTTTAAACACCTTAGGAAAACGACCTGACGAAACTGAGCAATTACAAACATGAGTGATAACTGGAACTAACACTGGGCAGCAGGATTTGAGTATTTTTGAAGATATGCCATCCCAGCCAACCGCGCAGTCTGTACGCAGACCAAGAATTATGCTTTGAACCTCGGCTTCATCAGTAGGCCATAGAGCAAATGAGTGTGGTGACTGTGTAGTTTCTGTCTGTACCGCAGTATATGGCGCTCTTACTATCAGTTTTTCTGCCAGACATTTGCCAATATTTGAAAAGAAATCATTGACACAATTTACGGCTGTGATATTGTCAGGAGATACGCTAAGTAGTTCAGTGGGTGTGGACAGTGGGCGTTTTGTATTTGTTAGTTGTTTGATAATGTTCCAGGTAGCTTTGGGGTTGTTTTTGGCACTTTCAAATTCAGATTTTTCATATGCTATTTTCAGGTTCTTTAGTAATTTGTTGCAGAAGTTGCGGTATCTAGTGAAGGTTATTTTTAGGATATAATTATTTGGTTTTTTATTAACTTCAAGATTCATTTCATCCCTGTTTCTGATGCATCGTAAGAGGCCTGGAGTGATCCATGGCTTTAGGATCGTGTGTTTTGACGAGCTAATAATAACTTTTGTATGTTTATCAACAATCGTCTTTAAAGTAGAGACCAGGAGTCCAGCGGCCTCATCCGCCTCCAGTAACCCAGTAATAGCGCTAAAATCAGTCTCGTTTATTTCTGCAATAACAGCCGAGTAATTTACTATCGTGCGCTTCACTTTGGAGGCGGAAAATGCCGCCGAACTTCCAAGACATAGTAAAACTGGGCAGTGATCTGTAATTGCGGTGTCAAAGATAAGTGTGGATGATTTCAAGTCAGATCTAACCATGACATGGTCGATACAGCTCCTTCCGCGTGTGGGGAATTGATGTGCTGGAAGAAGTCCATGTGAGGCAAGCAGATTAAGATATTCATTACTCTGAGAGGTAGCATCCATTGGTGCGATGTTAATATTCAGGTCCCCCATGATCACTAAGTTCTTAAAGTTTGTAACAGAGGTAAGGACATTGTCGAGACCACTAAGGAATTCGTCAATATTGTGATTTGATGGTGAACGATATAATCCTATAACAGACAGATTAAAATATTTAAAATTACATATTAATGTGTTAGAACCAGGTATAATAGGCTCAGAGACCTCATGTTGAAGTTCTTTTTTTATGAAAAAGATCACACCATCGTTTTGATGTTGTAGTCTCTTGGAATAGTAGCACAAGTAACCTTCAAGTGAAGGAATAATTGGATCCTTCTTGAGCCAACATTCGGAAAGAACTATAATGTCGCATTGTAGGTCTAGTTTAAATAAGAACACCCCAAAGCTCTCAAAGTTATGATTAACGCTTCGGATGTTAAGGTGTAGTATTTTAAGTGAGTTACCTCGTTTACCCAGCATACCAACAGCTTGTTGGGGCTTACAGTTATTGTGAGCCTGGTTATTACCGAAAGTGTCAAGTTCTTCCGATATATGGTTTATGTTGAGCATTGAGTAGAGTTATGAAGGAGTGCGCAATAGTAGTTCCTGGGTAAGTTGCTTTGCCTGACGTGGAAGGTAATATAAAAATCACGTTCCCGAAGCATGTAAACGGTATGACTGTAGGTATATAAATATTGGTCCAGATTAGTATAAGATGACATAGGATATTTAGCAATAAAACTTTATACATAGGTGTTAGTGTAGCTTGCGTGAATCTTTGATAGTATATAGGCTGTGTAGGTTTTGTAGTGTTGGCTGTGAATTGGCTATAAGTGTGGTGTTTTTTTGTTATTTGTGTACAATAAGAGTAAAAATAATAAAAATGATATCCCTCTAAATAAAGAAAATTTAAAAACATGCACGTAACAATATTATAACATACAGAAAAAGACTTGCTGATCATATATAACATAATACAAAGTAGGTTACATCTAATTAGGTATTTTAGAAAGACATGACATCGATTGAATGATTTTAGATTTGTCTCCTTCTTTTTTACGAAGGAAAATTTTGCCATTTTGAAACCAGCAAAATTTATACTCGTTTGTACTCGCAAATTTGCGTGTTTCATAGAAGAGTTTTCTCAAATTATTTGGTAAATGTTCGGCAACATATATCGGTTTTATATCGCCGCTAATTCCAATGTGTGCAGAGTTCAGCTTGTCTGTCTTGACACGATCCTTATTGAAGTCGCGGGAAGCTTGAAGTATTTTATCTTTGAGTGGAACAGTGACAAATTCAGCAATGATAGGTCTATTCATCTCTTTTTTCCCAGGAAGACGATAAATGTCTCGAAGGTCAGAAGCCTTGACAGGTGCCTGAATAGTGTTGCAGGTATTTATTAATATAGCCGTGAGATCGCTAGAGGTTTCTACATCATTGCCGGGGACGTTCCTTATTTCAATAGCGGCTGATCGGGAGTTAAGTTGCAGGTCATTCACCTTCTTTTCAAGTTCAAGTATATAGGCGCGCTGATCCATTCTCTCTTGTTCCATAATATCTATAGTTTTCTTCATAGTTTCATAGTCTTTATTAATGAATTCAATTGATTTTTCTATTTCACTGTTACTCTTTTGTATCTCTTTATTCTGTTTTTTAACTTCTACTATATCGGAAGCTAAGGTTTTTAATAAAGTGTCTTGCTCCTTTTTCCAGTTCGTGAGCATGTTCATAATTCTGTTCTCAAAAGATTCGCTATTTGATGACTTATCCGGAGAAAAGTCAGGGCATAGTCTCTTACTCGGTTTATTTCTCGCCGTGATATTTGTAAAGTCTGCATCGGTGTCCATTTGAGTAGCGGATATTTCAGGACTAGATCGCACTCTTTGAATTTCTGTATTAGGGGTAGAAGGGGGAGAGCGTTGAATACGAGGCATTATTGCATATGGCGACCCGAAGGATTTGAAGCTGAGTAAGTTCGAACACAAGTAGGTGAAAATAAACGAAGAGAATAAACGAAGTTTACTCAGGACAGTACAGCCACCGCCATCTAGCGTGATCTATTGACACTTGTATGCGTACCACGATAGTAATTGTAGACAGTTGTCGTGAGTGAAGGATCGATGAGCCAGATTATAGTAGTTTGACCGGTTAATAACAGATGGCGCTTATCGAAGAATGATGATATGATGATATTATATCAATGACTTGCACATTTGATGGCTGGTAGACTTGGTTTTGAATGATTCTGCGCCCAAATAGTACCGAACATAGATGTTTGAGAAACACTGTTAATGTTTATTAGCTAATTATTAGTTCATAGGTTATAGTTCGGGCCGCGAAACAGTTTAGTTATCATGAAATTCTAAAGAGTTATGTCCGTCACAAAATTCACAGAAAAACAGCACTTTTGAGTTTCATCACAGCACGCATAGTTTTTGAAGCGTTATATAACGACAGTCACTTAATTTTCCAGTAATCACAAACTAGCAAGATACAGTTTTACTATTTTTAAATTTTAATAAATACGGAGCTGCACTTAAGTTTGACCGCCGGTATCGCCCTCTCGTGGACATTCCTAACTGGGAATGGGGTCAAATTTCAAAATGCATTAGCATATTCATTATCACATATTCATTGTTTTTTTCAAACTCCGTTCCGTTATTTTATATTAGAGATGCGCCGAATACCGAATAATATTCGGTTAAGTTCTTACCGAATCGTATACTGCTGGATAATTCGGTTCCCCGTTCTATAGTTTTGCCGCGCAAGCAAGTTTATACACGTTAGATTTCCGGCGCGCGCGTGCGGAGTGAGTGGTACCGCGCCTCTCGCTAGCCGCTGCACCCCGTCACTGTCATTGCGTATGAAAATACGCAACGTGCCAGATTTTAGTGCAGTTCTTGACAATTTCATTAAAATTTTGGTTTTTTTGGGTATTTTGAAAGATCGTCGACGGAAAAAGTCGCGTGTGGGAGATCTTCAAAAAAATCGAAGATGATAATAAAAAAGTGCGATGTACACACGGCTACAAATCAAGCTATATACATTTCCAGTTAACGCTGATCTCGCATTGTATAGGATTTCCGTACAAGCGAGGTCAGCTAATACTGGAAATGTATAGCTTGACGTGTAGCCGTGTGTACGTTGTGCAACGCAGTGCTTTCTCGCGGGCGGAATGCTTCTACAAGTGCTATGAATAATCATATAATGGTAAAGCATAAAAGTCATTTTCAACAAGTTGATTCGACATCGTCTAGTAGCAACAGCGCAGAGGATATGGTTCCGGCACCAGTGGCTGGGCTATCATCGATTGCCGAGTCATCATCGGTTTCGACTGTGCAACAAACATTCCAGGATTCATTTCTTACAAAGTGGGATATTAAAGACCCGAGAGACCCCTTACAATAAATTTCGACGATTTCTATTGTTAGATTATGGGATTCCTTTAATTTATTTTGTCCTAAAGCCAATACTACAATGATCAATGATCAATTAAACCGAATACATTCGGCATTTCAACCGAATGTTTCGGCCGAATACGAATCCCTCTAAATTTGACGAATACGCCTAATACCGATTATAAAACGAATATTCGGCGCATCTCTAGTTTATATCAATCATCGTTATGTCCATACTTTAAACTGATTATTAAGCTTAATCTATATTATTTTTATTTCTATTCTAATAAACACAATTTTCAACACGAGTGATCGTTTAATATAAAAACCTCATAACTTAATAATCTATAGCCAAAAACATATTTCTTTCATTTGTAGAGTAGACATTCTGGGTTTTGATATTAAACTACACGATAATATGTACCGCGTCTCTTACCGGCGTTTCCACTCACATCTGCCTTCTAAATACCTTATGCCGCCTTTAAATCATCCTCTCCACATGATCAAACCATCTAATTAGGCATACTCATTTTAATTTTTGTCACTACACCACCTTATTCTAAACCGCAACGTTGCCATATCCTATCACATAATTTTTCAGCCTATCATTCATAAATACACCAGACATGCTTCGCAAGGAACGCATTTCCACAGCATTTATTTTACTTTGATGCTTTTTTTGCTACACCCAATTTTCACTTCCATACATAAGCGTAGGCACCAGCACACCATTGTGAACAGCCTAGCCTTCTAGCCCATTAACTGGTATGTATAGCACCATTCACTCTCTAATCCACTTACAAAATAAAGAAATATTGATGTTTTGTAAAGTCGTTCAAACCGTGCGAAGCAGGGGCGGGTCGCTAGTATTTTATCATTTCTTGGGTTGAGTTTGTCATGGGTTTTTCCAATGAAACTACATATGTATACTTTACGGTTTTTCGGTCTTTCAACAATATAACAAACAAGAAGAACCAAACAAAATAAGCATTCAAAAATGTGTACGCATTTCGCGGCGCAACTGTCAGTAAGTGGATATTCATGTCTACTCACTAACTGACAGTTGCGTCTCGTCCACTGTCCTTGAAGCGCCATATGAAAAGCGCCCGCACGCCGTAGCGTCGTTGCGGCGGCGGTAGCACTTACCAACCGCGCTACAACATCCCCCCCCCCCCCCCCCCCAGGCCAGAACCGCTTCCCCGGCTGTCGCTGCAAGGCGCAGTGCAACACCAAGCAGTGCCCCTGCTACCTCGGCGTGCGCGAGTGCGACCCCGACCTGTGCACGGCGTGCGGGGCCGACGCGCCGCACGCGCACGCGCTGGCGCAGGGCGCGCACGGGCCGCACGGGCTGTACGCGCCGGGCGCGCTCGGGCCGCACGGCCTGTACGCCAGCACCGCGCCCGCGCGCAACGTGCTGGCCAGGCCGCATGCCGCGCAGGTGTTCTGCAAGAATGTCTCCGTGCAGAGGTAAGAGATAGAAGCCAATTCATTTGGGTCTTATTTCGAGACAATGATTTCGTAGCGGCATCCACATACGAACTACGCTTCGGAAACTTGCCGTCGCATAACCCTTGCATCGCGCAAGTTATACGCGCGACTAGTATATACAAAGTGATTGGTTATTAGGTCCATTCCTTGCAATTAATGATACTAAAGCAAATTTGCCACATTTTTTACCCCAATAACTTAGAGTCCAAAATGGGTATTTTGCATATAATGAACTTTTTTTTTTTTTGGTTTCATTATTCTCGATCATATTTTAGTAATATACTTCGCTTTGAATGTTAAAGTAATGCTTTTCTGATAACTTATGAACGAATGAATCTCTTGAAAACCAATTTATCAAAAAACTAAACATATCTTTAGAAATGAAATGTCATAAAGTAAATCTTATGTTTTTTTTTAAAAATAAATTTCTGATTTTTCGGATCAGTTTACTCAAAATAAATATACGGCACTTAATGAAAATAGTTATTTATGCTATAAGTGCGGAAGGTAGGTGATTTCTGACGAGTGTATAAGTCGACACGAGTCGGAAATCATCTTACGCACGTGTAGGTATCATACAACGTTTTACTATGCATTGTGCGAGGAAAAAAAAAAAACGGGCGAGGCTCACGGCAGTCGCCTGTGATGTGTAATATCTAACTACGACGACGTATATAAATGATAAAAACAAAATTCATGACTTTGACTTCGACGTCTACTTCTACTTCTACTTCGACTTCGACAACGACTTCGACTTCGACATCGACTTCGACTTCCACTTTGACTGCGACTTCGACTTCGACTTTGACTTTGACTTTGACTTTGACTTTTTGATTTTGACCCTCGTCATAATCATCGTCATCTGATTTGTAAATACAAATTTGTGAAAAAAAAATCTCAAATAATTAAATCTCTGAGACGAGACGGGCTGACGACGGCCTCAAAAATTAAAAAAAAACAGAAAAGTAAAAAGCACTAGTGAAAACACTTTCCGCACAAATTGACTGCTTGGAAAACGCTCTTTTCGAGCAAATGCATTGTAAAAATACATAAATAACTTCCTTGTCTTGTTACCTTTCTAAACTGGTATAACAGTGCCAACGTCTTGGCACATGTTTGAATAAAAAACAAATATCGTTCCAGATAGGGGAGTAGTATTTCGATAGTACTCATTCATTATATATTCATTTATTTATTGTTCTCACACGTAAAAACAGTTCTGAAAATTAGCATTATTGTATCACTGTAACATAGCCATACTGCAAATTTTTCTATGCACGTATTTAAATGAACCCCTAATAATTCCTACTTTCATGTCCTAAAAATATTAATGTACACTCTAATATAATATTTGCGCTTCTTTTTGGGAAATTATCTTTATTTTCACTTTTTATCAACGGTTTAATCGCTTTGTGCGTCCGAAAAAAAGCCGGTCGTCTACAACAGGTGTACCCTTATAAAAACTCAAACCTATTTAGATCTACTGGACATATGAAATGTGCATTATCGACACCCTTTAAAATCCATTTTGATATTTGAAGGACCTGATAATGAGATATTTGTTTTAAAAAAAAACCTTTTTTTTTTGACATTACGATGCCGCGATCGGCTTTAGGGATCGATGCGGTCAAATAAAAATCCAAGATCGCGATTACGCAATACACTTTTTCTTCATACATGTCGTTTTCGTGGTTTACGAGGGTGCTGATGCCATTATTGAGATCAAAATCCAAGATGGCGGCTGCGAAAAGTTTAAAATTTTTCGTCATGGGTGTCAGTCAAATATGTCCCTTTTTGACGACTATCCAAGCAAAATTTGTCACCCTAATTATAACGAAAACAGTTAGTATAATTAAATAAATTCTGCCTACAGTGTTCCCTCTGCCTGGACTGAAACCTCTCTCATTAAAAAGCGTGGGCACTAGTCCACCATGCAGGCCTCTCGCTATTTTCTAAAGGACACAATTTTCACACAAATATTGCCATTCACAGAGGCCTCCACAAGCACCTACTGCTAGCACCGAGCGACGTCGCTGGCTGGGGAATCTTCCTGAAGGAGGCAGCACATAAGAATGAGTTCATATCAGAGTACTGCGGAGAGATCATCTCGCAGGACGAGGCCGACCGGCGCGGCAAAGTTTACGACAAGTACATGTGCTCCTTCCTCTTCAACCTTAACAATGGTGAGTTAGTTATTACGCACAAGTTGTCCACGTTCAACGTCCAGACTTGCTAAGTCATGATTTACATATAGGATGCAGTAAAAGTCTGATGACGCAACACACACATCAAACACAAAACGCGAAAAATCACTGTTTCTCTGAAAAAATACGAAATTTGATTTTAAAACTCCAACGTATAGCATTTATTTCCATTAAACCATTCACAGGTAGTTTTGAATTGTCAAGGGAGTCGGTCTTGCAGAAAGTTGAAGTTAGTTCCCCATTCCAAAGCGTAGTAGGGTTCTATGAAGACGAAGGGTTTAGAAAGATGATGGACTCTTTTAAAAATTATAACAACAGCCAGCCTATAACCCCCGAACGGTTAGGCAGATGTACCTCTAGTACACCCACATTCTGCCAGTTATATTTAAGTTCCATGAACGCTGGCGAGCCTATTGCCATAAACCGGGCACAAATCCAGACTCCGGGGCTTTAAAAAAAAATATTGTTACAAAATATTAGACAAGGTATCTTTATTTTGTTGTCTGCCCTTGTGCGGGTATTTCCAGGTAGGCTTGGGCCATGAGCGATATAACGAGTATTATTATATTCTTTATTCTCAGACAACAATGATCCAGCGTGTTAGTAAACAATAATATAACCTATTACTAGTGATAGTAGTTAACATACAATAGAGAAGAAGACAATAAATATTATTGTGAAAAGGACATCCCCAAATAAATGTTTAGTGATTGTCCTTCTCACAAAACTTTTTTGACTATAAATAAATCAGTAAAAAAACCGCAAGTTTCAAATATTGAACCGTTATTTGCAGATTTCGTGGTAGACGCTACTCGCAAAGGCAACAAGATCCGTTTCGCGAACCACTCCATCAACCCGAACTGCTACGCGAAGGTCATGATGGTGAACGGAGATCATCGCATTGGTATTTTCGCCAAGCGTGCTATTCAACCTGGAGAGGAACTGTTCTTCGATTACAGGTACACAAGCAACTATTTATATTGCTACAAGACTTGTTCCCGATGGGTTTTGCCATCGGCAACTTATCAGAAGACTTAGGACTTTACTTTGGGGTTTTCGAAAAAACGATAATACAACTAACTTTCATAAAGAGAAGTCTACGTTCCACGTTTCTAACTTCAAAACTGATGAACTTCCTCACAAACTACATCCCCTTTAGGGGATGAATTTTCAAGATCTTTCCTTAGTGCTCACTTTTGATAAACAAGGTGGCAATTTAGTGACCGTCCTTTTTATTAGGGTTCTGTAGTAAACAAGGAACCCTTATAGTTTCGTCATGTCCGTCTGTCTGTCTGTCCGCAGCTTAGGTCAGAGACGCTTAGTACTAGAAAGCTGTAATTGGCATATATATACATATTAATCATGCCGACAAAGTGGTAAAATAAAATCAAGAAAAATGTTTTTTTTTAGGGTACCTCCCCTACACGTAAAGTGGGATGTTTTTTTTTTTCCTGGTCTACCCCATGCTGTGGGGTATCGTTAGAAAGGTCGTTCAAAAATATTGTGAGTTTGTGTGAAAACTAGTTTTGGATTCAGGGATTCGTTTGCGAAATTTTAAGCTTTTCACTGAAATTTTTTGTTAGTCAAGTGTCGTCGTGCACCCCCCCCCCCCCCCTTGTACCTAAATGGTTGTACTTGGACTTGTGAAAAAATTCACAGCAGTAGTATATATAACGAAATTAAAAGGAAAACTATCAGAGCTAAGTAGGCTGTACAGGTTAACGAGTAATAATAAACCAACTTAAATTTGCGGTTTGAAAAACATGATCTCCCATACATTCCGTATGAGAGAACATGTTTTTCAACTACAATGTTAAGTTTGTTCTTGGGATAAACTCATCCCAACTACGGAATCCTTCATTGTGCGTGGTCCGACACGCACTTGGCCGGTTTTTTTTTTCTCAAATCGGATATGAGTACCATGGGAAACGTGTGTTAGTATTACCCCCTTGACGGATGCAGGTGGCTAAATCACCACCCTGTATAAGGAACTGTTTTGCAAAATTTCGTGCTTATAGACGAACTGTAAATGATTGCATCATGCGTCTGTCGTTTTACATATGACAAGCGAATGATGCAATCCAAATAAGAATCTCATAAACATTCGTTAGAACTGTCTATTGTCTGCCAAAACTTGCAACCAGGATAATAACAAGTAACATTCATATTCGTTCTGTTATTTACTATCGCAAATGTCTATTTCCAGATACGGGCCTACCGAGCAACTCAAGTTCGTCGGCATCGAGAGGGAAATGGAATTCTTATGAGAGCAACCCAAACAGTCCTAGGACAGCAGCAACAAATGACTTGCATCGTCTAAACAATGTTGGATGAGTGCGAGTCGGACTTGCGCACTGACGGTTCCGTACCGACAGACATGGTGTGAAAAAATTATCACTTTTGGGTTCGAATCAAATTTACAAATGTAATGATAGCAGCCACACTCTATGATTGTTTATTGGCCTAGCTATTGCGGTTCTAAAGATACAGCCCTCAGTAATAGGGGCCCGTAAGAACCCTTTGGGTACGGAACACTAAAAAGTACGACTTTTTAGAGCGTCACTCACACCTGCGAGTCGTTGTGTCATATTTGCGCCCGGGGACTGAAGATTGTGAATCTTTAAATGTTACAATTATTGTAGAAACGTGAACTGATTACTTACTTTAAACTTTTTTTACAATAAACGTTTTTAATAACTAGATAATTATTAAAATAAAAAATAAACCGTTATCCTTAATTATAATTAATCTCCAAGATGATTTGCCCCTTAGTTACATGGAACTCATACCGCAACCTGGAGGGCTACAAGGATTTTTTGGCACCTGAACGATGTTGACAGGGGGGCGTTGTTAGTAAACATTTGTGAAATTGGCACAGATGTACGGACAAAATCAAAATGGCGGTGTTAGTTTCGATTTTAGCAACGCGCAAAGAGATTATTGTACAGATACTCTCCTTTCGGTTGCATAGCGGTGAGAATGTGTGCAGGGTCGGACTGGGCCGGAAGGGCCCGGGTGGCTGACCACAAGCCCGGGGCTCGAGACTAGATGATGGTAGATGGGATTATCGGAAAATACTGAGATACTTACACAAATTGAGATAAACAAAATATAAAATGTAATTATCAACGATGTAATTAATTATTAGGTACACACGGCTACATATCAAACTAGACATTTCCAGTATAAGCTGACCGCTTGTCGCATTGTACGGAAATCCTATACAATGCGAGATCAGCATAAACTGGTAATGTATAGCTTGATGTGGAGCCGTGTGTACGGACAATAGCACATCAGGTTACCCACTACCAATATAAAAGGACCTCCATTAATAGGCGAGTGTCATATAACTCGATTTTTCTATTTAATTTCTCTCTAATTGTATGAACGAACTATCTGATCTAGTTTTACATTTAGGCCGCAAGGGCTGGGACCTAGCCTGCGCGGGTCTCCTATACTACGGTTGCCGCAAAAACCGCAAGCCAGGCCCGTGGGGGGCCCGGCTGGCAAATGCCACCTCGACTATATGGCCAGTCCGACGCTGAATGTGTGAACCTAAATGTTGATTGATCTAAAAAACACATATTTTGGTATTAATATGGGATATGCAATGTCACTGTACTGGAGCCGTTGTAGTTATGGTAACGAAGAGTAAAATCATGCGGGATTAGTTTGATAATAATGACGCCTCATCTATATGAGCGAGAGAATCGCAGCGATAGTTACGCCGGCGCCGTGTTTATATACCAAAGAAAGGAATTATCAGAATTCGACTTGTACCATAGTAATATTAATAATGGCAAATATATAACAAATCCTCAAAAAAAAAATTGGGCTATTAATGATGCACACTTTTTTAAATAAATGAACCTCTTTTTATCTTTCTGGCCTTTTCTCACAGTTGGTCGCAGTAACTAAGCTGTTAACCTATTTAGTCGGGCACCCCGACTTACTCGTTAGGTTAGGACGGTTATAATTGCGCGTGACCTGGCCGATCGGTTCCGCAGCAGCCACCGGCGAGCTCTACATACAAGTTGGTAACAGTTTCTTGGCTATTCAGTATTTTTAGTACCCCAAAATAGGAATCATTTGAGGTTCACAAGAAGTCGTTTATTATATTAGTGATCAATAATATTTTTAGGAAAACAAAATGGGTTACATTTGTAATACATCCCATGTCGATTACGACCATAGATATAAGAAAGAAGGAGATATGCCCGGTAGTTTAAAATGTATCGAAACCCAATGTCTCCAATTTATCCCTACTACCGAGCCGACCGAGCCTACAACTACACATGCGATCAGTAAACCCAATAAACACGAGGTCCCGCTCACACTTGCAATTTACAAATCAAAACGTACTACACAATCAATTATAAACCTTATCCCATCAAACACAGCGTGCATTTACCATGCACCGTACAACTCACTCACACGAAAACATCGATCGCTATCGTTGTGCTGTGCAAAAGCCATTTATTTTACATATACGCTAATGATTGACTAAATCGGAAAGTTATCGATTCTCCCATTTATTAATGTACTAAAACTTTGGAAGTTCCTGAAAAAATTATAAATAAAAAACGATATACATATAATAAGGTGATATAAATAAACAATACTAGTAGCTAAACAAATATATATATTAAGCAAATAAAAAAAAAAACAACATTATGAGAAAATTTAAATGAGTATAGAACAAGATTTCACATCGGTCTTCTAACCAGGCTATAACTGTTAACAAATTGAAGAATAAACTTTAATAGTAATATAAATTAATGCGACAAACGACATTGTTGTCGATAGCCTACGTTAGTGGATCTGCACAACCACTTCACTAACCCGTCGCAAGACACAGCGGACGTACCACACGATGCAACCGCATAAAGAACGTATCGTTTTGTGATCTTTACTTAGCGACATACTTTGGTAGTGGTAAAGAAGCAATGTATTTACTACAATAATAGTACAGTCGCTGTGATATATGAAAACAAAAATAACGTAGTAAAGGCAAGAAATATTTTACGATTTGTTGTTTTTCATGATTTTCAACATAAATATAGTAAAATACTTGTGCTGATTTATGAAAAGTGGTTCTATGATTTATAAAGTTTCTAGTTTAGCTTCGATTTTTACAAGAAACCACTGAACAACACGGTATTCTTAAATGTTATCACGAACACGTTCGAAAGCGCACTAGTTAGCGGAGACGGCCATTTGCCTGAGGCATGAGCATTGTGATCAGGACGCGCGGACACAGACACGCCCCCATGCCACTTCTCCTGTTATTTATATTTCTATGATTTCGACTATATTGACTGTTTCTGTACCTTAATAGTAACATGGGTAACAAGGTTTTTACTTGTGAACCTCAAATAGGTTCACAAAAATATAACTTATTCTTGAACATATATCTCAGAACTTGGTTGTTACCAAAACAAGTCTTTAAAAAAAAAACTCGATACAAATATCCTTTTACCTCGAGTTCTAATCCAAAATATCTGTATAAAATATTAATGTACGTTGGTATTTAATTAATAATAAGAACGTTTTATTTTAATGCAGAAGTTTGTCTTTTTCTATTTTAGATTACTCAAATAATCTTTGAGTAAATAGATACTTACTTCATAAATTGCAAGCGTTGTGTAATCGCGTTTTTATTTATTTTCTATGCAGTCCGACAGTGACCGCGCTTTAGCTCTTGTCCAGTGTCTTCACTAGATAAATTGTTTCGTCAGATTAGATTAAAAACTAACATGACAAAAATTTGTGATAAGTAAACTGATAAGGTATGCATTTATTTTTGAATGTTTCTCTGGCTATTGTTGTAGAGCATTCAGTCAACCCTTTGACAGTGAAAATTTCAAGGGTATGATACTTTCAGATTTTGTTATGCCAAAAATAAAACAAAAAAAAAATGCTCAATAGAGTGTCATATATATATTAAAATTAACAAATAGTAACAACATTAGGTATGCTTGAACACACATACAAACTGCATTATCTAATGAAAATCACAAGTTTCAGCTACAATAAAATGCTTGGGTTGATCACATAGTGACTAAAACACTGCACTAACATTACTTACATCTCTCTAATACTAGGCACAGAGTCTCATAAGTTCTCCAACTAGTGTTCACAGACAAATGTATTAATATATCTGCAATAAGGGGTATGTTAGTAAAATTATTGACTGTGGGTAACATTACATTACAGTTAATATTACACCATATTCAATAATGTTTCATAAAGATCAAAAATTCTACGTGGTAGGTAAGTCATTAGTATAACATGAGTAAAAAGTCAACATGCCAATAATGAGGAAAAACAATAATTTCTTTAGGGACAATCATGTCTTTTAGCAGGATATAAAATAAATATGCTAAACTTTAATATCACATTTGTGGGGCCCAACTCAAAAAGGCTTACTCTGGCAACAGAATGCTTATTGGTCTATATTCAACATTGAGTCTGTGAAGACATTTGTTAATCACACGAGCCATCGGTCCAGCCGTCTCTCCACCGCTCGTGAACCCTGGAGCAGTCAAACACTGGTTTTCCAAGTTTGACGTTCACAGTGTTGTGACGCTCACATAGCCATTTCGCTAGCGCATCTTGGGAGACAGTAAGTGGTGGGTTTTGTTTTAAGCTGAAAATATATTGTTTGATTATAAATCTATACATAGTATAAAACAAAGTCGCTTCGCGCTGTCTGTCCCTATGTATGCTTAGATCTTTAAAACTACGCAACGGATTTCAATGCGGTTTTTTTAAATAGATAGAGTGATTCATGCAGAAGGTTTTTGTGTATAATACCATAAGGTTTTGTGTAAATTGGCTGAAATATGACGATTATTGTCGAAGATGTCGGAAAAAATCATGCCAACTGAGAGCTTTACTGGCGTGCGCCGCGTAAGCCGTAAGAGTTACATCTAATTTATGTTTTACAGAATTGTATATCTTAAATAGTTCAAAAATAAAGTCCGCGATACCATATGTCTATCTTCTAAGGATGACCTACAGTAACCATTTTTATCTTTCAGAATTTGATAAAAATTTCTTTGTTATTTCCGAAGCTATTTTGACAGGTATTTTATTTATCCTTATCCAATAAAATATGTTATTTAAATTGGGCATTTAATTTAGATTAAAATAGCCTTGACATCATATCATTAAAATTAATACTTTAAATTCAAAATTACGCGTGACAAAATAATTATGGTTGCCGACTACGCGGGCGCAGCGGTAGGAATCAATGACTTTTCCTCGGCTAATAGGTATCTAATCCCGGTAGTACGTACCCGTGGGATATTTTCTGACATCCACGCGGGCGAAGCCGCGGGCAAAAGCTGGTTTTATATAAATTTAAATGCCTTACTCTGCTTTATTTAATCTAGAAGCAAAAATTTTGCGAAGATTTTACCTTACAATACTCTTTAATGTGAGGTGAATTAATTTAAGCCATTTTAATTAATTAATTAGTTTGTTAATTTAATTTAAGGGTCAGGTTATAAATTGTTTAGCCCTAGATACAGGGCGAACTCACAGTAATAACATCTAGCAGTATTGTATTTAGGTTATTTATAAAGTTTACCTGAGGTTACTCACAGTTAACATTACAAATAAACTGCTACAAACACAAAGTAAGTCAATATGATTATTTTGTTTATACATACTCAGCTTGGAAGTCAAGTGCGCAGGGTTCACACGGGTAGAACTGTGCGAAGATGTTGAAGAACTGCACCATATCATCAGACTGCTGCTTAGTTGGTGTTTTAGGGAAGTAGGACACCATCGAGTGGAGGAATGCCCATGTTGATGTGCCTATTTCATCCTTGTCTAGGGGACAGTCCTTCCGCCGTGCTGGAGGCTGTTCAATTAACAAGTTATTGAGTAAGGATAATTATTTGCTTTACAAATAGCACAGCTAAGATGACTGACCAAAAATTGAAATCTAAACAAAAATCACATTAATTCACCATGGCCAGTTATTGTAAGAACTCTACATAATATGGAACTTGATCATATTTTTAATCTGGATGCCACAACACCCCTCCCTCTTTACCCTCTTTATAACACAGCTGTTGCATCTAGGTTGCATCATTCTCAGATAACCATCAGAGTACTATGAAAAACTGAAAACCAAAGTCAAAATTATCCCGAAACGGAGAAGTATTTATCATTTATGTTGTAACTAAGAAATATAGATTTCATATAAATGATAAACACTCCGTCTTCAGGCCGGGTTATGGACAGAAACTACTGTAGTTATGAAACATAACCTCACCTGTTTGTTTTTGGTTGGCGTTGCCAAAGTCACTTTATTCTGTTTCTTGGCCCAACTCTTAAAGTCTGAACAAGCCCTACATGGCTTGTCCTCATCGGCATGAGCATCAGGCATCTTCGGTGACTTGAGACTACGCTCGTGCACATGTAACTAATCTTAGTATTGAAATCTTGATTTTTGGACTAACACTACATTACAACCGCTTCTGTGCGTTCTATGAAGACCAGTAGTCTAGTAATGTAGTGTCGTCTCAAATTAATAATTCTAGAATATACTTGTGAAATCGCCGGTTTTTGAATTATTTTTAATTCTTTTGTGATAACTGGTACTGCTGTAGTGCTGTTAAAGTTAATTTAGCACATGAAGTTGACACTTGACAGAAATGCTTTACTGTTGCCAGCTTAAAAATTCTCACGAAAAAGTAATAATAATAACCCCACCGTGCCACACTGTATCTCTACGTCGTAGTAGGGTACCAGTATTATAAGCTCCACAGAGTAATTAAAACATATTGTAAATAAGCTCTGTGTGGTAGGGCTTGCGCGCTCCTATGTACTCTAGGTCTGTGCCGCTAGAGTTTACCTACTTTGCCGAAACAGGTCTAAAGTGAGGGAGGAGCCAGACCAAGAGAGATACAGAACCCCACAATTGAGCAGTAACGACTCCACAGACCCTATCTCCCAGGCGTAGTCCTGTTCTTCACCTCTGGCTTGCCGGCTGGAGTTAACACTGACGTGGAACAGAGCTCCCACCTCTTTTTTGCCATCATTGGCCGACTTGAGTCGAGATTCGCATTTTCGCAAGAGCAAACGGGCTCGGACAAAGGAAGTACCTATTCTAGTAAGACGTTGGTAGGGAAAACACTGGTTCACTTTAGTCACCCAAGCCCAACTAATATCTTTGTTTCTATATCTTACAATAGTCCTACATCAACCGATGGTTGTCCCTGGGTGCCCTTGCATAGTGCATACAGGGATAATCACCGGTGCCCCATTTAATTAAAAACGTCTAATGGGCCTCTACGAGTTGGCTTCGGCCCCTCATACGCGTTCCAATGGTCAGCCCCGGATTTACGCCTAGGCACACAAGGCGCTGGCCTAGGGGCCCCACCCACCTAGCTACCCCGACCTAGCTAGTTTACGGTAGCCTAGTTAGCTACTGGTAGCTTGACTATAGTAACATACTTAGCATAGAGTGCCCTAATTCTGATGTTTATTTAAAATACCTACTCATTTAAAATCAGATAAAAAATTGTCGTTTTTAGGGTTCCGTAGTAAACAAGGAACCCTTATAGTTTCGCCATGTCCGTCTGTATGTCTGTCTGTCAGTCTGTCTATCCGCGGCTTAGCTCAGAGACGATTAGTACTAGAAAGCTGTAATTTGGCATATGTATACATATCAATCATGCCGACAAAGTGGTAAAATAAAATCAAGTTGTTTTTTTTTTTTTTATGGTACCCTACATGTAAAGTGGGGATGTTTTCTTTTTTTCTCGTCAACCCCATGTTGTGGGGTATCGTTAGAAAGCCCGTTCCCAATCATTTTTGGAGTCAGGGATTCGTTTGCGAAATATTAAGCTTTTAACTGATTTTTTTTGTTAGAGTCAAGTGTCCCCCCCCCCCTGCCAGCTAAATGGTAGCACCTGGATTGGTGAAAAAATTCACAGCAGTAGTATATAATGAAATTAAAAGGAAATCTATCAGAGCTAAGTAGGCTGTACAGGTTAATATAATCAACATTTTATTTTACAAATAACAAATAACTTCATTTCGTAAAGTGTGAAGTGAACTATATTACCGACCACGAACAACCGATCCCGTCAGTAGCAACACTAGCGACCGGGCCTTCCAAGCGTGAGGTGTATCACTTCGGATCGCAGGCGCGCACGTGTTCTACGTAAACATATTCCAGAAATTTTTATCCGCATTTTATTATAAGTACTTTGCTTGATTTTGAAGAACATTAAAATATTGCATTCTTGGTCTTTATATAAAAAATACCGGTGTGCGTGTGTTCGTAATTCTTTTTATCCTAAACGGCTTGATAGATTAAGATGTTTAAAAAAAAAAAAATTTTTGTGTCACTTGGATGGTTCTTAGCTGTAGTTGGGCCCGGCGCTGTTGTCGCAGGACAACATCTGCCTACCGGGTCCGCTAGTTATATTTTGACATTAGGTTTCATAGTTTTTTTTTAAGTTAAAACTTCTCAGTGATTTTTGGGTAGGGGAAAACTTATGGGTTCGCATCACCGACATGCCCGCGCCGATATGCTGTAGTAGCAATAAGTATTTTTTGGAAATAACTTTTTGAACGCAGCTGAAGACTACTAAGCTGAAGTCAAAATGAAGATCAAAGATGGCGGCCTCAAAAATTAAAAAAAAAATCGTCATGGGTGTCGTTTTCATAGTTTTTGAGGGTGCTAAAGCCAAACTAAACGAAAAATGCGAAAATTTTCGCAGCCACCATCTGGGATTTCCATTTTGCTCTTTTACTCTTGAAAACCATGAAAACGATACCCAAAAATAGTTAGAGTGATGTTATGAAGAAATCTTATTTCCGCAACTTTTTCGCGCAAGTGTTCCAGATCCATTTAAGGATTCTACTCGTTTTTATGTAAAACGCTTACCTCAATGTATTAGTAGTATTGAATGTCTAAATGTACCAAAATGCATCTCTAACACCGAATTGTAGCATTTCTATGTTGATTGTTATAAATATAGGGTGGATTTTTGAGATGGGACAGTACCTTAATCGTTGTAGCTACAGGAAAACGGTCTTTGGAGACTGTCCCCAACTTTTTTTTCACAGGTTTTTAAAAATAAATACAGTCAACAAGAAAATGGGCAGTATTCACAAAAACTTTTTTTGATGCCAATCGATCCCGTTTTCATAAAAGGATCAAAATACTCTAATGGACCAACTGTGGTTTGAGTACTAGAAAAGTAAAAAATCGTTAAAAAGAATCCCTTTACATTTCGTATGAAACGAGACTCCAACCTACTTTATAAGATGGATAGACAGACCGAAAATGAACAAAAAAAATTAAAGTTCAAACGAATACACGAAAATAGAGATGATGACAAAAAATTTTTTTTTGTCCGTCTTTGAGATTATAAAAAAATATTGGACACGTATTTTTTCTTTTTTTACGTAATCTTAAGATTACGGCGATACATTGAGGTAAAATGTACCATGACGTCACGAGTATGTAGATTTTATACGTACTAGTCACGTAGCGACCCCCACTACTCAACTTAAAATGCGTTTTACTTAAATAATTATTTATTAATATGATAAAGCAAAAAATACGTGTCTAATTTTTTTTTATTATCTGTCTGACGGACTAATTAGAATTTAATTTTTTTTACCCAGGCATCATCCCTATTGTATTTGCTTTGAGGATAAGATAGTTTGTTGATGTTCAATTTTTCACTTTCAGACTTGAATGGGAAACGTTAAAAAGACTGTCGACTGAATTTTGTGGAAGGATTCTTAATTTCCTGTACTAGTGCATATATATTATTTACTTAATTTCCAAAATGGCTTCGGAATGGGGGCCTCAAAATTCGAAGTGCCTAGGGGGCCCTGGGTCTCAAGTCCGGGCCTGCCAATGGTCTGGGACCCCAGGGTCCCAAGAAATATACAGAAACGTAAAAATAAAAATATTAATAATGTGGACTCAGTGATCATTGTGCCGATAGTCGTATCAGCCAATGGCCCAAGAGCCTCGGCCATCACCTCTAAGGATACTCTCGTTGGGCAGCTGGATTAAGGGCTTGATTCCGAAAATGGTACTTTTGGACTCGGCACGCATTGTCACGAGGTTCCGCTCTCTGGTGCGGCAGTCTCGACATAGATAGTGATTGCTATAAGACCCAATTCGGTCGCAAAGTCCTAATGACTTCCCTCGACGTTCAAAATTGCTTGACACGCACAAAAAATCACGTGCTTGTTAAGCACGTTGCGCGCACCTAGGGACGCCATTAGGACTTTGCGACCGAATTCGGTCGTATAGCGATCACTATCTATGTCAAGACTGCAGGGCCTGGAGCTCTGACCACCGGCAGCTTGGACCCTGTTCCCGATACCGGTGAGCTACCGTAAAACCTGGCAACTTTGCCACTTTATGATGGGTAAAATTTGAACAAGTTTTTCTTAAAAAATCTCTATGACGATGTACAAAGCAACCAATCAGTTATTTAGTACATTTTGTGCATCATTGAAACACAATCTCAATCTTTTGTTTTCTCATTCTGATATAATTTAGGCCAAAACATTTTTATGGCAAAGCCAACCATCGCTTGTGGTAAGATAGCCATACCAAAATGTTGGATAAAATTTATAGAATTACAAAAAACGAAACACAGTCATCATTGTCACATCCTTGGTCATAATAAAAATATACTAAAATTGTATAATATTTTGCACTGGCAAATACTGGCAATGGAATTAGGCAAAGGCAATCTCATCCTACAATGTGGCAAATTCACCCGCCTTGTTTCGATTTTTTCAAACTAAATAGAAAAAGATATCAGGGTTGTACCAAAAAAAAATTGGGGTAGGTAAGTAGGAAACAAAATTCAAAATTCAAAAGTCATTTATTCAAAATAGGCTGAGAATCAGCACTTTTCAAACGTCAAAATTACATAAGACAGTCCCCCAAAAACGCCCACCCTTCACCACTTCCTAGTGCTTAGCTGGGAAGAAGAAGTGGCCCAACAAACTTCCAAAACTTTGGAAGATTATTTTTTAATAAATAAATATATTCTATTCTATTTTGTACCCTAGCTTCTAAGAAAACATGGCAAAGTCGACATCACTAAAACTTTGCATTAGGTTGGTATATTTGCCAACAGTGATTTCTTAGGTTGAATTGCTTAGAGACGTAAATTACAATACTTTAATAAAATTTGACTTACCTAAAACGTTTTCATTCAAGTTTCGGAGCACGAAGTCCCAGAGATAGTACAGGAAAAAGTTACCTCCAAAAAGAACAGTTCTGGGAGAGCTGTGTTGTCGTATAAAATAAAATGTTGGCAATCAAATATTCAAATGGTTTGATTTGATGGATCAAGGGCTTGATCCAGAAAGCGGTACTTCTGGACACGGCGCGTGTCGTTAGGTTCCTCTCAAAATCCCTGACTTGCCTGACATCTCAGTTCAGTACAGTCACAGTCATATATGTATAATAAGAATATTTCTATTATCACAGTGAAGAGACAGTGCAGCACCGAACTTAGATACTCTACGAGCAGTGCTGTGTGTCAGTGTAGGTACAGTCTGGGTCGCTACAGCAGTTTCCAACAGCAGGCGTTACCCACCTGCTCCTTAAGTTAGATAGTCCCGCGGAACCTAAGAATGATAGACCTATCACGTGTTTGTCGACGGACTATACTTCTTACATCCATTTTGAGAGCGAAAATTAATACGCACATTGACAGTAACTCGATTATGTCTGCCTCCCAAAATGGATGTAGGAATGTGTCCCTCGAAACTAAGGAGCTACTCCTCATCGACATAACCATTAGCGAACAGGTTCGTCGAACCCGCAAGGATCTGTCGACATGCTGGATAGATTATAAGAAGGCCTACGACTTGGTGCCACATACATGGCTCATGAGAGTGCTGAAGTTGTACAAGATAGATGCAACTCTACGCACCTTCCTTGAGTCGTGTATGAAGCAATGGCGGAAGGTCCTCCGCTATCCAGGGTGTCGACAAATCCAGGAGAATGATGAGCTTGTATCCCTTAAACGGGGAATATTTTAGGGCGATAGTTTAAGTCCACTTTAGTTCTGCTTAAGCCTGAATCCACTAAGCATGCTGCTGGAGGATTCAGGACTAGGCTATCGGCTGAAGAGATCAGGTCATATGTCACCAAGTCTACAAGGACGACTTGTAACTTTTTGCCCCAAAAAAATTGCGACTGATGGAGCTACTGAATGTATTGAAACTTTCAGTAGCGCCATCAGGATGGCATTTGATGTGCAGTTATGCATGTAAAGCGCGGGGAGATTATGGAATCATTCAAATTTCGGATTCCATACACCTTAGATCCCTCTCCTCATCCGAAAGTTATAGGTAAGTATTTGGGTATGTCGGAAGCGTTAGCCATCAACGTCGCTGACATGAAGGAGCGCTTCTTTGGTCGCCTGAAGAAGGTAGATATTTATTACTCTTCTTTCAGGCGGAAACAAGGCGCGACTTCAACGGCACAACCATTGAAAACGCGCCTTGTTTCCGCATACCAGTTTTGATGTACTCAAAAGGACTCAGACCGAACTCGACGCCCTGGATAGGAGGGACCTAACACTGCTGTGCAGTCTCAGGGAATATTTTTTTAAAGCCAAAGTCCATGCATGCACCGTGATGTGGTCACAGTGGACATGGGCTCACCCCACTCTCCATGGCTAAAGAGAACTTTCGCAAACCTGTAGTACTTGCTACTTATGACCGCAAGGAGGTATAGCAAAGCAAGCAGCTTCACGGACGCTTTTATCTGGCTCTTCATGAGCCCGGTGTAGATTTCGTAGTTTCCAAATCCTGGCTACATTTTGGTGACCTTTTCGGGGAAAGTGAAGGTTTCGTCTGTGCAATTATGGACGGAGTCATCTTGTCTAATGACTACCATAGAAATAATTATGAAGGAAGTCATCAGACATACGAGTATTATCTCTGGTTGTTCTCGTCTGACTGACGGCGAGTACTTGCACAGTAATAACCAAGAGGCCAGGAGTGTTATTTACCTGCAACTTAATTGCTTTGAAATATAAACTGGTGGACTCTTTGTAGCGTATTACAAGTAGGTATGTGCCCAACCCAGTTCTTGAATATGACCATGTCACGTTGAACCAGGATCGGTCTATCATTACTGACCTGACATGACTATTGTCGCCAATAAGCCTAGTGGTGATAGATCGATTAGCACGCCGCGCAATGATATTAGACGTTTCCATTCTACATGACGAGAACCTCGTGAAACCTGAGAAAGAGAAACAAATAACGTAACTTAACGGCTTTATGGCGGAAAGACTCGACCAACATCTCTAGAGGCTCTCGTTAGGCCGTTAGATCAAGGGCCTCATTCGAAAGGTAGTACTTCTCGATACGGCTCGCATTGTGAGGAGCTTCCTGTGTCTGGAGTCATAACCACTAGTAGCTTGGACCCTGTTCCCGACACCAGCGGACCACAATTTTTATATCTTTTTTAAGAAATGTTTTTAATATGATAAAAATTAAATAAACGAAATAATAAAGTTTATTAATCAAAAAGTAACAATACAATTTAGCCAAATTCGGTGAGCCACAAACTAAGCATCGCTTGTATCTTGTGGGTCAGGAGTGCGATTAACAAAGTTATGGTTACCTTCCAGGGTATTACTAAAGATAAGATTGAGAAATAATTATATAACAATTAAAAAAATTACAAATGATAGACATAAAATTAAAAAAAAAAATATACATGTTGACTCTTCAGCTATTTTTCTTTTTAGGGTTCCGTAGTAAACAAGGAACCCTTATAGTTTCGCCATGTCCGTCTGTCTGTCTGTCCGGGGCTTAGCTTAGAGACAGTTAGTACTAGAAAGCTGTAATTTGGCATATGTATACATATTAATCATGTCGACGAAGTAGTAAAATAAAACCAAGAAAAAAAAAATTTTTTAGGGTACCTCCCCTAGACGTAAAGTGGGGATGTTTCTTTTTTCCTCATCTACCCCATCTTGTGGGGTATCGTTAGAAAGGTCTTTCAAAAATATTGGGAGTTTGTGCAAACCATTTTTGGATTCAAGGATCCGTTTGCGAAATATTAAGCTTTTAACTGATTTTTTTTGTTAGAGTCAAGTGTCCCCCCCCCCCTCCTTCTAGCTAAATGGTTGTACTTGGACTTGTGAAAAAGTTCACAGCAGTAGTATATATAACGAAATTAAAAGGAAAACTATGAGAACTAATTAGGCTGTACAGGTTACCGAGTAATAATCAATCAACTTAAATTTGCGGTTTGAAAAACATGTTCTCCCATACACTCCGTATGGGAGAACATGTTTTTCAACTACAATGTTAAGTTTGTTCTTGGGAGAAATTCATCCCAACTACGGAAACCTTCATTGTGCGTGGTCCGACACGCACTTGGCCGGTTTTTTTTCTTTTTAAGACACACACACATTAATGCTCAGTTTGTTTAACATTGCATTATATATACATGATTTACAAACTAAGTCTTAAATTTATTTCTATTGTAATAGTAGCTTACAACACATTATGAAATTAAAATTTCATAAACAAAGACCAATTTAATTAAACTATTGTTTTATTTCTCGCAAATTAACAATTTAATATTCGACTCAGTTCCAGCGCATACTTGATTTTAAATAAAATAGTAAGTACTGTCGGATTTTATTCAGTTCTCAATCTTAACACAGAGCTTTTAACAAACATAGAATTGACTAGGTCATATAAATATAGGAATATAAGTATATTTTATTTATTTAGGCAAATACCAAACTTATTATAAGGCATCATCGGTCGAGGGCTCAACTGGAGGTGTTTTCGCAAGTGGCAACAATTTCTGCAACCAAAAGTTTTTATTTGTTTAACTTAGAAAAAAAAAACAAGATGGTTACAAGAGGAGGATTACCATATCTCGTAGCGTTGTGTATAGTGGGGCGTAGTCAATTTATGCATCGCTCCACGGCAGCCCACCGCTAAGCTACGCACGTGAAATTAACTTTGGTTTGTGTGAAAACATAGGCGCCAGACGGGATCGTCCGCTACGGCCCACAGCCAGGATTAATGCGCAGCTGGCAAATAAATGAAACGAGCAGCTAACGTGACTAACCTCTACTTGCACATTAATCCTAGGTAGCAGTGGACTGTCGCCTTATGTCAACAAAGTATAATGCCGATTTTAGTATGGAAGGTGGCGACTTTATTTTTAACTCGCAGCCATCAACCAAACCTTGTTTTTCTACTACAGATGTATGGAAAAGCAAGATGGCGGCAAGTTAGGTCCAATTTTGGCTACGCGCCAGAAGATCCTTGTACAGCTATACTCGTATAACTTACTGTCTACAATGCCGCGTAGTGCCGTGACAGCGGGTGACGTTGGCAGTTCCTGTAAGAAGTCTCTTCCATCGTCGCAACAGCGCGCTAGTATCGGGTCTAGGGGCAAACTGCCCAGGAGAGGCACGCCTAGCTCTGAGCACATTTGGGTTGCTCCGCCCGTTGTGGCCGGGAATATCTCGCTGCGGGTCTGAAAATATTAAATTTGTGATGATAAGAGACTTGTCAGATCATTTTCATGGGCATACGCGATCTTTGCTCAGTAATGTGTGAATCAAGGCTGTAATTTTCTTTTGTTTGGCAAACTAGCACTCAGCTGTTTCCGTTCTGTTTTCTGTTTCAGTTGTTTGTTTGTTAACCGATTACCCCTTACCATCAAAACAGCTGAGTCTAAGCGGAGATGACCGTCATCTTTGCTTAGACGTCTTCTATTGGATTTATGTCTGTAATGTTGTGCGTGTTTTTACCAAATAAATAAATAGTCATCAAACGTGCATTACATTGGAAGGCAAAGCATCATGTCTGTAAAAGTTAACCCTGTTACCTTGCAGTTAGGACAGATAAACAGCGACATATTCTCCAAGACTCCTATGACAGGCACTCCGAGTTTGGAACAGAACTGCAGTTCCTTCCTTACGTCTAACAGAGCCACTTCTTGCGGAGTTGTGACTACGAGTGCGCCGCTCAGACCGGCTGATGTTAGGTACTGGACTGCTGATAGGTGCTCATCTGATGTGCCTGTGAGGAGAAAAAAATGTTTTTTTTTATAAAATCTATTGGTTGACGGAAATTTGTGATGGAAATAGCTTGTCTGTCTATCTATGTTTATGTGCAGAAATTGTAAAAAATGGAGATAAGTTGATTTATGAAAACTATTCTATAAGTTTCAATAAGGGTCCGAAAATCTTTATAACTTACGGTACGGGTATCGAAGAACTTTGGTTACTTCTACGACTAAGGTTACTGCTATCTGGGTAACCAAGAAGAAAAAACATGTTACCTCTATTTAGGTTACCGTTATAATACTGGATACACACACAGGCGATGCGCGCACTTTGACTTGCCGACGGCACGTGTAAAACAGAGGTAATTTTTATTTCGGTAACCGGTATTAATACTGGTTGTATTCAATTTAACGTAACATTTAAAAATACCTAAATATACAAAATATTAATGTTGTAACCGAAAAAATACTCGTATTGATTGATCATACTGGTTTCGGTCCCTAGTTTCAATCTACGTAATAAAAACTTAAATTCAATCATTCACTGACAGAGAATGCACAGCGTTAACCGCTGGGTGTAAAGAATAAAAATTTGCACAAGAGTTCCTTATACGAGGGGTGTTCAATAAATAGTGAGAATGCGATACATTCTCCTTGGAAAGAAAAAAAATAAATACTGGCAGGCATAGCCCAGACATTAGTTAATATGATAATAAAGAAAGCAATTAATTCTCTTTTGTTTTTTAAAAGTAGAAGTCTATTGTTTGCGTCGTTTCGGAACGTGTTCTTAAAAATGGATAAAATTTAAGTTCGCGCGGTAATAAAATATCTCTGCTTTAAAATTTTTACTACGGAGCAGGTACATCAAGACTTGAGAGCAACATTAGGGGTTCATGCTCCTCAATATTCTACGGTTGCGCGTTGGTGTGCTGAGTTCAAGCGAGAAAGAACTTCCACTAACGACGACCCACGAACGGGACGCCCCATATCGGTAGTGACTGAACAAATGATTAAAAAAGTTGAAAATATTGTCTTGGCGGATCGTCGTGTTACTGTTCGTTTTATAGCTGAAGAAGTAAAGATTTCGATAGGAAGTGTCCATAATATTATAAACGACCATTTGGGTATGAAAAAAGTGTCAGCGCGCTGGGTGCCCAGAATGCTTTCTGACGCGCAGAAACAAACTCGACTGAGAATTTCACAAAGCTGTTTGGATTTGTTACAACAAGATCCTGACCGATTTTTGGCTCGATTCATAACTATAGAGAAATTTAAGGCGATTCTATTCGCCGGAAAGATCATGGGCTCTCTTTTCTGGGACAGCCAAGGGGTGGTAATGATCGAATATCTTAATCATGGAGCCACTATTACGGGGACTATGTACGCCGGACAAGTAACAAAGTTGCGTGAGGAAATACGCAAGAAACGGCGTGGCAAACTCGCTAAAGTTGTTTTTTTTTCACCAAGATAACGCCCCTGCGCACAAGTCTAGAGTTGCGATGGCTGCCATTCAAGAAGCTGGCTTCGAATTGATGGAACATCCTCCATATTCACCGGATCCTAGTGATTTCTACCTATTTCCGCGCTTAACGGAACATCTCAGGGGCCAGAAATTCGAAGATGATGACGGAGTAGTCGCCGCCGTAAATGATGTTTTAAGGGATCAGGAAGAAGATTTTTTTAGAAAGGGAATTTTAGGATTAGAGAAAAGATATACAAAGTGTATAAACCTGAAAGGTGATTACGTCGAAAAATAAAATAACATATAATAAAAGATAATTGCGTCTTACTCATTCTCACTATTTATTGAACACCCCTCGCATATAGCGAAAGTGAGCACTAAGTAAGAATTTATGAAAGGTCATCCCTTATAAAGGTTAAAAAGGGAATGAAATTTTTATGGAAGTTTGTCATTTTAGTCAATAGGCAATACAAATGGGCACATGGCTTCCAAATTCATTGGGCTTATAACCAGGAGGACAATGATGATTATTTCAGTGATGTTGAGCATAGTCAAAGTATTTTTCAAGGGAACTAGTGGTGGAATGCAAATAAAACAGGTGATAGCAATTTCGATTTCCATATAAAATTAGACTTACCCGGTGGCGTATCTATTAGGAGATAATCCAGTTCTCCCCAGTCCACTTCACTTAGAAACTGCTTGATCATGCCTGAAAACAATACATGATTCAGAACATTTGCTTCTCTTCTTATTATTGTTTTGTTTTTGTGGTAAATATAAGGTGCTTACCATTTTTCTTTGGCCCCCTCCAGATGACCGCATCGTCTGGACTGCCCAGTAGGAAGCCGATAGACATCAATGACAGGTTGTCTGTTACATACTGTAGACAGCATTAAAAATATAATATTTACATGTCCGCAGAAAAGCAAAGGGGTTAATGATTTAAGGTAGAAAAAGCTCTTCGGTATGGTGGTATACATAGTAGGTGCTTCCTTAAGTGTACAAACACAGTGGGAGCGGCGCGGGTGGCGGAATCCGCAAGCCGGTGTCGTAAATACATAATGGCTTTTGTCTGAACAGAGAGTGCCAGTGGAGTGGCAGCTTAATCCGCCGCGGAACAGCGGGCACTATGGAAAATTTTGGGTATCTTCAGATCAAAAATCTGTAACTTACTTTTTAGTTTCTTGAGATACAATTTTGTTTTTAAATATTTGTAGTCAATTATACTTATTTAAAGACTTATCCTTTAAATAATTATCATACATTTGAAATCATTGTACAACAGGTAGTCGGAAAAAAATATATTTTTAAAAGTATTGCCAATAAATTGATTTATTCTTACAATCATATTCAATTTTTATAAAAAATAAGTTTAAGTGATGTGGTGTGTCTAAACAATTATTTGTTAATAAAAGTAAATAAATATAAACACAGTTAAAAAAGAATATAGTAAATTAAATGTCATTTACTAAATTTTAAGTGCCTTGAAATACAAAATTAGAATATTTGTTTCCTATTACGGAAGTTGTATTAAAAACTTTTTCCAAATACAAATAAATACGCTTAAGTATATAGTAGATATATTCTCATCATTCGTGATCTTCAGAATCAGTGTCCAGTTGGTAAATTTTCAAAAGATGTAGGTATGGTATGTCTTGATGAAGTTGTTTTACTTTTTTAACATTATGTTTTTCGGGTGATCGTAATGGTTTCGGGTAATGTAGGTATGGATCTGAGATGTAGAGTAATGTGTGAAATACAACCTCATTTGTGGCAGATCCTGAGCACTTTCTTGCACATGTAATCTAAATTTTAATAATCTTTGTTTAATTATTTATGAGCAAGGCACACCAACGACATATTTACAAGAATAAACAATAGGTAATCAGTAGTCCTCGGTACCGTGTAAATACATCACTTATAGGCATGCACGACATTGTTATTAAAGAATGAACAACTATTAAATTAGAAATTAAATTATTAAATCATCACAATACGTATAAAATTTAATAGGTAGGTACATAATAAAATTACGTTACGAAGTTCTTGTGCGTCCTCTGACAATAAAATAGTCCAATAGGTAATATACAGCAAAAAATAATTTTTGCAAAAAAAAAAAAACAACCGACCGAACCGATTTGCCACCGACTTCCGATATTTAAGTTATTTTTCACTTTTTAGTATTTTTTTTGGAAATCGGTTGCATTTTTTTGGAAAAAAGTTTTTATTTTTCGCTTTTTAGTGGGTTTGTTTGTAATTTAACTAAGTTACAATAGCCTAATGTCGACTACTCATCACCTTTTACAAAATATTGCTTTTCCCGAAACAGGGACGTTAATCGTTGAGGAGTTCTCCTGGTACTTTACCATCAACTCCACTCGTCCATGTACATTGTGACGAGCATACATTGCTTGGTATTCATATTAATGTAATCGAATCGCAACCCGTGAAATACTTATTATTGAGTAGTTCCGGTGGCCATCTGTGGTCTTCATCATCAGTTCCACTTCACCAAATGGTGCTTTTCAAGAGCAACTGCACGTGTTATTATAAAAAATACCCAAATCCCTATAGGTGTGCCTATAATATTTGAAGAGTTCCCTCGATTTCTCCAGGATCTCATCATCACATCCTGACCTAATGACAATGGGTCCATCTCGGAAGTATACCCTTTCAAACAAAAAAAGAATTTTGCAAATCCGTCTATAAATGACGGAGTTAAGCCCGAACATACATTAAAAAAAAAATATAAACAATCGAATTGATAACCTCCTCCTTTTAGAAGTCGGTTAAAAATGATTCATGACACTTTCTTCATGAATCAATATTTTATGTACAGAAGATGGCAAAAAACGATAGCACTGAGATAGCCAACTGTTTTATAGACCATTTTAAAGTGAGTTCACCTCTTAAGTCTGCGCCGAGGGTGCGCGATGCTGAAACATGTCGATCAGGATCACCCCTTTGGTTTCCATGTAAAGAACTCAAATCTGTGATTAAATGCATGAAGAGGGGTAAATCGCCTGGTCATGATGGGCTTAGCATCGAGCACCTACAAAATGCTGGTATACATCTGCCGAGAGTGTTGACTATGATATTCAATTTGTGTTTAGGACATTCTTACTTACCTCAGGAGTTACTGGATACAATTTTTGTATCTATTGTGACGAATCGGACAGGGGAAATAGCAGACAAAGGTAACTACAGGCCTATTTCATTAGCAACCGTGATAGCCAAAGTGTTTGACAGTGTGCTCGACTCACACCTCGGTAGGTACACCCAGTTACATGACACACAGTTTGGGTTTCGTGCTGGGCTATCTACTGAAAGTGCTATACTTGCGCTGAAGCATACTGTTAAATATTATACTGACAGGAAAACACCTGTGTATGCTTGTTTCCTGGACCCTTTCTAAGGCCTTAGACCTGGTTTCTTATGTCTTATGGGAGAAGCTTCTGGAGGCGGGCGTTCCTACTGCATTCGTTTCTACATTATCTTTTTGGTATGACAAGCAGAGGAACTTCGTCAAATGGTCTAATGAGTTGTCTGACCCGTATAAACTCGAGTGCGGCGTTAGGCAGGGAGGTCTAACTTCACCGAGACTTTTTAATATTTATGTAAATAATCTGCTTGTTGAGCTCAGCAGCACTCATGTCGGATGCCCTAGAGATGGAGTATGTTTAAATAACTTAAGTTATGCAGACGACATGGTGCTGCTGAGCCCGACAGTCAGTGGAATTAGAAAGTTACTCTCCGTTTGTGAAGGATATGCATAACACCACGGGCTAAAATATAATCCTAAAAAAAGTGAGCTGTTAGTGTTTCGAGGTAGGAATAAAAATCAACATATGTCTCTCCTGTAAAACTAAATGGTTCACTTTCGCAGAGAGTTGCCCACTTTAAATATTTAGGCCACATTGTTACTGAAGAATCAAAAGACGACTTGGATATGGAAAGGGAGAGCAGGACACTGGCTGTGAGGGGAAATAGGACATGCAAAAGGTTCCATGGTTGTTCAGTTCCCGTTAAACTAACTCTTTTTAAGGCCTACTGCCAAACATTTTACAGCCTTTGGGATAACCATACCCTAAAAGCAGACAATGCCCTGCGCATTCAATACAACAATGCCTTCAGGGTGCTGTTGAGGCTTCCACCTTACTGTAGTGCGTCAGGTATGTTCGCTGATGCGCACACTGACTACTACTTTGCGATAATGCGAAAGAAAGTTGCGTCAGTAATATCCCGAGTGACGGGAAGCAGCACCAGCATTCTGAAGGTGTTTGCAGAGAGGCTGGATGGGCCTACAATGGGGAGGTTTACCAAGCTACATGTTGGCAACAAAGCTTGTTAAACCTTCCTGTGATTGTGATTCTTTTTGTGTTCCTGCATGTTACTAATAGTTTTTTAAGTAAGGTGTAATACTAACACCATAAGGGCCTGGTGCCTGATAATAAAATTTATTTTTTAACCGACTTCCAAAAGGAGGAGGTTATCAATTAGATTGTTTACATATATGTCGCCGCGAAGGCATCAACCTGTAAAGATTATAACATAATCCTATGCGTAGCCATAAAATGCTACGCTGTCACAAGCATTAATCAAGGTATCAGTTCCTTTGAGATCAGACGCCATCTATTGCCAAACTTGTGAACTCAGTCCTGTGGTAGCCGATATCACTGATAGTGAAATTATTAAACTAATTTCGATGTTAGAGCCAAAACTATAATTGGAATTAAAAGGGAACATTTAATTCATGATTTTTGGTTTTTTAGTCATATTTGGCAAGTGGTCATTTGATAGTAAATTTGTTTATGGAAAAGCGCTACCTAATGTCACGAAGATGGCGCGATTTGCGAATATTGTGATCAATAACTGAATGTAATAATTTAATACGAGAACTAAATAAGTTTCAATAACAGAAAACCAACTATAACGTAATAAGATTATTTTACACTGCAATTTACTAATGAATACCTGTTGTTTGATTGAATTCCTTGAATCACAGGAAGTGTTGTCAAAAGTAGTAATAATGAAGGTGTAAAAAGTAATGAAGGTTCTAATTTAACTTTAATTCTGAATGACCTTTGTATTTGTGAATATTAGCATTGTTTAAATTATAAAATAATTAACTGATAAGCATTTTAGCATTATTTATAAGTTTTATTGAACTAAATAAGTAATAAGATTTTGTATTGAAATACGGGATATATCCGCTGACTTAAAAAAAGGGCACAGACAGAACAATGGCGTGTGTTCAAACTCTGTAACATAATTATTTTATTTTAAAAGAGTGGCTAAGGAGTTTCTTGCCCGTTCTTCTCCTTCAGTACCTACTTCGTCTTGGAATGGGCGACTAGCTTCACCAACTAACTAACTTAAACTCAATGACTCAACTAACTTAAATTAAGTGACAAAGTGATAACTCAAAAGTGTAAACGTTATAACTGGAATAAATGCTTTGAGTTTGAGTTAAGAATTGTGTGTGATTGAAAACCAACTACCTATATCTACCATCAACGAAGAATTACACCGGAGACTACTCAGACACGGCACAGAGTAGATACCCCGTCGGGTCATATATATATTTTTTTTATGTATGTTCGGGCTTAACTCCGTCATTTATAGACGGATTTGCAAAATTCTTTTTTTGTTTGAAAGGGTATACTTCCGAGATGGACCCATTGTCATTAGGTCAGGATGTGATGATGAGATCCTGGAGAAATCGAGGGAACTCTTCAAATATTATAGGCACACCTATAGGGATTTGGGTATTTTTTATAATAACACGTGCAGTTGCTCTTGAAAAGCACCATTTGGTGAAGTGAAACTGATGATGAAGACCACAGATGGCCACCGGAACTGCTCAATAATAAGTATTTCACGGGTTGCGATTCGATTACATTAATATATATACCAAGCAATTTATGCTCGTCACAATGTACATGGACGAGTGGAGTTGATGGTAAAGTACCAGGAGAACTCCTCAACGATTAACGTCCCTGTTTCGGGAAAAGCAATATTTTGTAAAAGGTGATGAGTAGTCAACAAAGTACGCTATTTAACTTAGATAAATTAGAAACTGACCCACTAAAAAGCGAAAAATAAAAACTTTTTTACAAAAAAAAACAACTGACTTCCAAAAAAACACTACATAGTGAAAAATAACTTAAATTTCGGAAGTCGGAAGTAGTGTTTTTTTGGAAGTCGGTTGTTTTTTTTTTGTAATAAAGTTTTTATATTTTATATATTTTGTTTTATTTTGTTTTTATATTTTATATATTTTTATATATTTTATATAACACCAGATATTTTTATTGACGTAAATGTAATAGCTATTATCTTATCATAGGGCAGTCTCGTGTGAAAATTGCATAGATAGCGGATTTTTTCGTTGTAGGACTCTTATCGTGTCTTGTTTCATATCTTTGGAAACCGCAGCTGATTTTCACATATGTTCATAATGAATACCTACCATAGAAAAACATAAAATCCAAAACTTCGGCAACAGTGAAAGCTTCAATTGAAATGACATGGCAAAATTTTTAGAAAAAAAAACTCGAATTTAAAAGAGATAGTTAACTAATAAAGTTATTGTAGCATAAATATTTAAAATAATTAATTACGATTTTTTTTCCTTCTTCAATATTTTTTATGTTATAAACTTCACAAAAAAATTTAATACTGATATTTGTTTTTAAATCTGTGTGAGATGAGCTTTTCAGAAATATATAATAGTCTATAGGTTTCTAACAGAGTCCATACGAAATCTGGCTCTGAAAGTTAAAAAATTGTACAGTAAAAAACTGGGAGAGAATAGGAAAAGATATATTGTACCCCTCTTTTTATAAATTTATATGCCTTAATAACATAAAATTCCTACTGCATATTGAAGAACAACATTAAAACTAATCAATAAAATTAAAAGTGTATCTCGATTAAGGTATTCATAAATATAATTTTTGATATGCCGCTGTTCTACCATTTTCCATAGTGCGATGGGCCAGGAGGACGTAAACCAGTTTGCGTTTTCCGCTCAGGAGGTTATAGTCACTGGGACAAAACTAGTTGAAGTTGTCAATAATTCTCCTCGTATATTTGCCAATATGTAGTCGAAAGTACTTATGGACATTCGCGTGTCATCATTTCAGTCGAAAGACGTCCACTGCCACTTCGACCGATTCTGTGCTTCCCGCATCCAGCGGTTTCCTGCCGCCTTCACAAGGTCATCAGTCCATCTTGAGGGAGGCCTTCCAACGCTTCGTCTTCTGGTACGCGGTCGCCACTCCAGAACCTTTTGGCCCCATCGGCCATCTGTTCTGCGAGCAATGTGCCCTGCCCATTGCCACTTAAGTTTGACAATTCTTCGGGCTATGTCGGTTACCTTGGTTCTCCTGTGGATCTCTTCATTTCTGATTCGATCACATAGGGAAACTCCAAGCATAGCCCTCCTATATACATCTTCAACAATAATCGTCGTATTTCAGCCAACATAAACATTTTTTTTATAAAACACCTAAACTTTTCTCATGAAACACTCCGTCAATTGGTGAAATCCGTTAGGTAGTTTTCAGTTAATCGCGGTCAGGCAGACAGACAGACGCTGCGGAGGGGACTTTGTTTTATAATAAGGTAAGGAGTAAGGATAATATAAATGCAATAGTAACTCTATCTATCTGTTACCTTTTCACACCTAAAGCACTGAACCGATCGTAATGAAATTTGACAGATATGTAGTTTGTGTTAAGGAGAAGGATTTAAGCTACTTTTCATCCTGGTTTTCTAAATACACGCAGACGAAATCGCGGGCAACAGTTAGTTTATAGTACTAGTGCTAACGCTATATTCCCATATTACCTTGACAAACCTTTTAAAAGAAAATCAAAAGGATCGAACCCATCATTTAGACAACGGCATGATATGTGTGTTGATGACTTGTGACGCGACATCGCGCGGGTACAAACTTGATACGTAAAGTCAACCATATCATTTTGGTAGTAATCGTAACATGGAGGTAGTACACTAGTGCCCGGTTTCTGAATCACTTTTAACGTGGTTTATCTTTTCGTTAGCGCTATTGGTTCGATAACTCGTGAAATTGCGTTTATGAACACCGCAATGTAAGATAAACTCCGTTTAAACTTAGGTTAACTTAACTGACCAATGTGTGCCGTTTATCGGTTCGATAACTATATTTGAAGTTTCATTTCATAGACTACCATCAACTTTTAGGTTATACTGGCGTATATTATTGAATTAGATTGCCAGTGAAAGCTAAATACATATTAAAAAGAGCATACAATGAGTGTTAGTATAATGAATACGAGCAGTTCATCAGTCTGATTCGGAAGTACTGTAGTTTATTTTTAATATATCAGTAAAATTTGTGTATATATAAATAAATAATAAACGCAGTGACAGTTAACCGACGTTTATCTTAAGCTTAACTTTAATGAATCAATAGCTATTGAGAATTTATCTGGGGAATTCAGAAACCGGGCATAGGATCCGCTAACAAATTAAATGAGTGAATGACTAGAGCAACTAACAAATTAAATAAGTGTATGACTAGAACTTTTTCTTGCTTATCAAAGTCAAATTATGAAATGGTTTTTATAGCTCTCGACGACGCCGCTCCCTTCAATATTTAGCCTGTTAAACTAAGAAATCTTTTAACTGGGTCTGGGTCTTAACAGCAAACAGCGCTTATGCTAGTTTCGATACATCATTGCAGATGGTCAACATTTACTAGAAAGGGCACACTTTAAATGCAATCTATCTATCTACGTATAGTGTCGTGATGGCCCAGTGGTTAAGGCCTCCTCTCATGCACGAGGTTGTGGGTTCAAATCCGGGCAAGTACCAATGTGACTTTTTCAATTCATATGTACTTTCTGAGTTTATCTTGGAGATTACTGACATCGGTGAAGGAAAACATCGTGAGGAAACCTGGACTAATATAAGTCTGAAATCACCAACCCGTCTTGAGCAAGCATGGTGATCAATGCTAGTGCCTTTCTCTGTATGAGAAGAGGCCTTTGCCCTGCGGTGGGACAATAACAGGCTGGTATTATTTATTATTAATATACTTACAACAGGCGACCATCCTGATCCAGAGTTGTGAACTTGCTCGCCCCTTACTCCGAGCACACGCGGTTGACTGGGTCCGCAGATGTCTGCGTCCAATATACCCACCTGAAAATAATCTTTTTTTTTTTATTCATTTCATTATATCACCCTTTCTTTGTGACATCGTTATGCTATAAGGGAATCAATGCAATGAAAACGGTCAGGCCAGTGTTAAGAGGTTATCTTCAATATAGTTAGCAAAATATTGCTGTCAGTTTAGTTTAGTCACAAAACAATGCCTATGGGCCAATGGATATTCATATGAAAATAATTAAAGCTATCTTATAATCTATGTTTTCGTAGATATATACAAAACAACCATACATACAACTACTTATGTATCGACTATAATAAATTACTCCATAAAACCTGACCTATATACGACGCACGACGAAGGTTGTACCAGGCAGTGCCACCGTCTGGCTGTACTGTGCGAATTCTTTGCCACCGCGCCGAGGAATCAATACACGTGTTGTCTGTGCCCGGTTCTCAATTTGAAAAACAAAATATTTTGCCGCGAAAATGGATTTCGGAAATGCGAATGAACGACGCTCGAGATATAATAGGGTAATGTTAATTATTTCAATAATTATTTTACTTATTTTGTTCTTTGATACTTTTTGTCGCATTGTTACGTTTCAATTGGTGTGTAATTGAATAGCTGGCACAAGCGTTTCAAAATAATAATCAATTTGAACATGGAACAAGTTGGCGAATTACCTACCTATTAATTCTGAAATTTTTTGGTTACAAATTATTTCAAATTCGTTTAATTCATAATTCATTTGAATGGGTACAATCCTAGCAAAATATGTTTACTGGCAATTTGGTAGAAAAATACAGTATTAATATAATGCGGTGGATAAAAGAGGGGTTATCCATTAGGTCAGAAACGCCCCCTATCACACACACGCGAAAAGTAACGACCATCCATTAAATATTTAAATTAAACCAGAGAAGTCATGCAAGTGCATCAAAATGCATTGCCTCTAGAAGTTCACTGGCTTCAGTGACTTCCCTAGATAAATGTAGATTGATTAACGCCATTTGATTGTTTTTTTTAGATAGAGTTTTGCTAAGCTATGGTTTACATTATTAGTTTTACCATGCTTGGGTTCAGTTTTATGTGTCCGCCATTGCTAGGTCAATGAAGGTTGGGCATCACATTAAGACTCAAAGATAACACCTATCTAAAAAAATAAAGTGGAAAGTAAATAAACATAGATAACAACCTTTTCAATGGTTATTTGTTTGCAACATCACTTTCATCTATGGATTAAGGATTGAAAGGTTTTTAAGAATGGAATGTTTTACAGCAGGTCCATTTAATATAAAATGAAACAACCAGTAGAATTGTGATCGGTTGTCACCAAGGGTCAACTGCATGATTGTCATAGGCTACTAACATTACATTACAGGGATGTTGATACATAGTTTTTTTTTTTATGTGACTTTGTATTCCATCATCTGCCTACCTTTTTATAACTATGTTGGGGTCGGCTTCCAGTCTATCCTGACGCAGCTAAATATCAGTATTTTATATGGAGCGACTCACTATGTGTCCTTCATACTGGAATACCCCTTGGATAATAAGACTAGTTGTCAGATTCTCGTTGCTTTCCTATAAAATAAATATAATAGTTCAACTTACATTAGCATCGGGGTTCCTAGCAGCCAGTGCATGTCCAAGTAGAGATGTGACAGTACTTTTGCCCACTCCCCCCTTTCCTGACAGGATTAATATTTTGTGCTTCACATTCGAGAGCCGCTCCTTGATTATTTGAATTGCAGGGTCTGGTCCTGATACTGCGCCTGTTAATAAATACATGGTTAACTTAAACATGTTTGTAATCAAATAAAAAAAGAGTAAACAGCAACAAATATTTTTTTGAGCAGTAACAAAAATATTTGGCATCGCAATATTAAAATTAAACACATTCCTCTTTTTGTATTAGTATGTTCTAGTCTTATTCTGTTCAAAAATATTATGTTACTTATTTATGATGATCAGGATAGAACACATTTAGATAACAACAAACAAATCATCATAAAAGTCAATATTGAAGCCTATTCTATCAAGTTTTTAACACTATTTACAAACTCTGTAATCAAGGTATGATAAAAAAAATATAACTTTTGCAGTTCAAACATTTTCTCATATCCAAGCACTGATAACTCTGATAAGACATAGTAATTTCAAACAGGATCTCAAACATATTGATTTTGGACTTTAAATTTTATTAATATTAAAAACAAAATTACAGCATGAGATAACAGAGTATAGTGTAATTTATACCGATATACTGCTAATTCAAGAATAAATAATATGATTACCTATAATGTCATTCTTTGAACCTCCTTGTTCACCTCCAAAACATGGGTTGTAACAAGAGGCAGTGAACTGCTTACTCAGAATCAGTAATCTTGTACACCAGTGAAACAATACAATAATAAAAAAATGTACACTGACTCATGTCTCACATTTGTTACTCAGTATAACAAACATATACAAGCATTATAACCAATTTACAAGTAATAGGAATCCTGATAGTTGTAGATAGCCAATAAAACCGCTAGACTATAGCACTAACATCAAGGTCTGAAAAAATAACTGATGCAACGTCAATGTTTGTTTAAACACTTACCCGAAGCACAAATGTTCTGGTTAGGGCATCCAGCGCACGCTGAGGCCTTTCCTGCATCGTCACTTTGGGTCCCAGGACAATCTACAACAGAAAAGTGGAGGATTAAACGAAAAAGTTTAGGGTTTCATGAAACACTTCCATAGGTTATTTACTTACGCTGTGGCGCATTGTCTGGTACGCCACTCATGTTTGCTTACAGCTATTCTTAAGCACATACACTTATTCTTATAAAAAAGCTGTAATAATAAATTAAAATGATTTGAACGTCGTGATTAAAATGAATCCAAAGAGTACATTTTATGTCAAATTTGTCGTTGTTGAATTTCATGGAAATGTGATTGACACTGACATTGACATAAAAAGTTCCCTAATTTTATTTTGTATGGTTGGACAAAATGAGCTGCGTTCATCATTGCATTTTTATTCAGATTTTGTTGCGTTATTGGTAATTTCCTGCCAAATAATAATAATTAGGAAACTGGTGTAAATAATAATAATGTGGTTGGTGCCCAATACAAAGGCTGACCTATTTGATAGTTGCCTAGCACTAGCATTTTTATATGAATGTCCATTTGCTGAAACACGAATGCATCGTATTTAGTAGGATTGAGAAATACTTTTTTTCTTTCCGTCAGGTTGTCTAATTTAGCGACACGAAAATTTTCATTTTTGAATTTTTATTTGATTCAAATGATTATCCAATCTTCAAAATTTTTACACGTTTTCACTAAACAATAATCAAAATGGCCAAGGAAGTGTCTATGTGCACGGTAATGTAATACATAACTGGTTCTTAAAATGTTAATTTTATAACTACTTGATTTAGACTTTTTCTTTTATGTTTTTTGTAGCAACTCCAACAATGGTCCCCGGTAAAAGAGATCGCGGGGGCTCCCAGTGTGCCCCCACAAGTCGGCTACTGCTTCCACTCGCCGAAGAAACACCCATGGAGGCCTATCATGGGCTACGAGGAGATCGAGGTGACTCCTATGTAAGACTCCCTGCTTATAGCTTTTTATCAGTCTCCGATAACTTCAATACATGGCTCTACAACTGCTACGCGATAATGGGGTCCGTACAGGCAAAAGTAAAAAAAGAAATAAAAATAGTCTTAATTAACGGAAGTAAATGGTACACCACAGACTACCTGCAGTATTGGCTCTCTGACCGCCCATTCTATTGTATCATTCTATGTTAAGTTCCTACATTTATATCTATAATTTATTTGGTTTTAAAGAGTATATATCTATGTAACTTTTGCATAGTAACACGAATACTTTCACTCCCAATTTTTCACCAGGCCATCGCAGCCCATAACCAACACCATGGTGGACCCGTGCTATACTCCAGCCGGCATGGCAGCGGAGCCGCTGCGCTTCCCCAACCTCGTCACCGGGTTCGATCGAAGCCCTGAACACGCTGCTCGAGCAGCCCTATATACTCGATACACGCAGTACGAGTGGAACCAGAACAGCATCAAGAACTATAACGAGTCTGATGCCAAGAGGAACTTCTCCGAACGTGTTAGGAATGATATCATGAGGATGCTGAGGTAAGGACCACCGCTTGGCAAAAAAATACGTAAACAGGAAAACCAGAGCTTAGAGCTTTAGCGCCATGACTCCATAAAATATTTTCTGAAAATTCTCTGTGTATGGAACTACAGTCTGACTGATGTGGGAGTATTACAGGGAAACCGATGAGATCGGCGCGCAGGGACAGAGAGACTCCGGTAGGAGGATCGGTGAACGAATCACCGACACTACCTTTTGGAGGAATGAGGTAAGTGATAGATATCACATGGTTTTATGCAAGGGCGGATCCAGGGGGGCACAGGGGCACGTGCCACCATCATACGGTTTAAGTAAAATAAAATCGAATCATCTGAATGGACTGGCCTGAATGCATATCTATTAAGAAATTGCTTCAATGATGAACGCTGAAGAAGTAAGCTACTTTAACTTAATTGAAAAAGAATTAATCCCAAAAACAGCATAGTGCAGCATATTAAGATATGGGAGACCCGGAGACACTTCTTAACTGTGTGGCCCAAGTGCCCCTCCTGAAATAAATCGTGGATTCGCCCTTGGTTTTATGCCACGCATCCTCTTCAGCAAAGAAGCAACGAACTTATAAATCGCGCTGGCCTACTTCCAGAAGAAAGTCCTGCCACCTATGTTAACTAAGTCGCTGATCAATCTTGCATCTTCGCGTAGAAGACCCATTGGTTTATGGCACACCAGAAAGACAGGCCTCTATGCAGGACTGCAACACTTTCAGACAATACATTACTCGAAAAGATCTCGACTTTCTCCCTCACTTGAAATAATGGTGCACTTCCCACAATCATTTTAGTCTATCCTCAAGGGCGTCGCCAGCCGATGGCCCAGGGGGGAGCAAGTTGATATATGATTTTGGGAAAAGTATGATTTGAGGTACAGTCAAGAGTCAAGAGCACATGAAGCTTTACACTTGTAGTGCGAGTCTGATTTTTAACAAATTAGTTTTAACTCGGTAGTCCCGATAGGAACTGAGAAAAATAATTATTTCTATTTACAAACAATGGATTGGAAACGGATCTTTCGGATCGTTTTATCCCAAAACTATTCAGAACTTTAGAGCTCAAACCTAACAGCTATTATGACTGGGCCTACCACCAACACTTAGATACGAATTAAGTCCCCGGACTCTGGATTAGACCCCGTTTAGGAGATATGGAACTTTATAAAATCAAACAAAAGTCGTCCAAATAAACAAAATTGGCTTTATAGATATGTAGTTTCTTTGCCACAGATGTCGACGCCCTTCTCTATCCTTATTAACTGAGCTGTGTTAATAGGTCTCAATAGAGATGGAACGTTTAGTATCGACGTGTGAGAAGCTCAACGAAACTCGAAGGCAGCTGGAGCGAGCTATCGCCGGCATTGAGGGTCCGCTGCATATTGTGCAGGAATGCTTGTACCACAGGGAGAAGAGGCAGGGTAAGTGCGCGACAGAGGGCGGCGGGAATTTTCAAAAGAATGTTCTTTAATACTTTTGCTTGACACGAGTCTTTATTTTTTTGCTGATGGTTGTAACTTTAGTCTTTAACCGAGTCATCGTTAGTCCAACCTCAAGGCTTGCTGTGCTAACATTTTGAAGCATACTCGGCACATTGTAACTCGGCAGCAGTCGGTGCCAATAGGATGATATCATCAGCGAAACGAAGGTTGAAGAGATTTTTGCTGAAAATATTATAAAGATAAATCAATGTAAGTTTTTACCCGACTACGGTGAATCAAAAAGGAAGGTTATGATTTTGACCGCTATGTATGTAGGTTCATCTGTTATCTCGATAACTTCTAAACTCCATAATTTGACAAATGACGTATCATCAACAGGGCGCCCTTTAAAGGACATAAAGTTTTTTTTTTTAAATTATGCCATGTTGGGTACACACGGCTACACATCAAGTTATACATTTCCAGTATAAGCTGACCTCGCATTGTACGGAAATCTTATACAATACGAGATCAGCATAAACTGGAAATGTATAGCTTGATGTGTAGCCGTGTGTACGTATCAAATGAAAGGGCTTGATGAGCACATTAAAAAAATATATACTCGTACCCCAAAATAATATAAATAAAAATAAAATTTACAAAAATTTTAACCCAACTACTACAAAAAAGTCAACTAAAAAGGTATAAACAAGACATCACAGACAGACTAATAAAAAATCCGGAGTCACACGTGTTAAGGCATAAATTGAATAGATTAGGTACATATATTTTGTAAAGAAGACTTTGTTGATTTGTTCTGCTGGTAGGTCTGGAGCAGGTGCACGACGCTGTGGAACAGTCGCTGCTCAGGGAAGTCGCCATCCTGCGCGAGTGTCAGAACAAGTTCCGGAATATGCTCGAAAAGGTACGAGTGGCACCATTCACATTCATTCTAGGTAAACTGATACAAGATTAATGTTCCTTTGAAATTAAAACATACATAGGCGAAGAAATTAAATGGAACCTAGTTTTATATCTAGGCTTCTCTAGTCAAATCACCTGGAATGTTTTAAACCGATTCTTGGATTTTTTGTTAGAGGGTCAGAAATTAAAAAACTAGACAAGTGTGTCAGGTGTCAGGTCACCACGCACAGTGAAGGGTTTCTTAGTCGAGATGAATAGTTACGTACGCATCCACAGTATTGATTTTGAGCGCCGCAAAAAAAAAGTTTGCATTATAAAAATCGACCAAGTGCGTGTCGGCCCACGCACAATGACGGGTTCCATAGTTGGGATGAATTTATCCAAAGAACAAACTTAACATTGTAGTTGAAAAACATGTTCCCCCATACATTCCAACTGCAAATGCAAGTTTGCACGTACCATAATGAGAGTGATTTACCATGTTATTTTAAGACCATAGACTACTTATAGGTTTTCCAATCTATTCTTTGTATTTTTTTTTTTCAAAATGTTCTCACCAGTTTTGGAGATTAGGGGAATAGACATTTATTTTCTTCAATAACTTTAAAACTTTTTAATTTAGAAGTATTAAAAAAAAATATCTCAAATCTTCGTTTGTTACGAAGATTTCAGATGGTACAGATTTTTTTTTTAAACAAATCCCAAAAAGTGAAACCCATAGAAATATAAATAACAAACCCATACTGAAATTCATTTATTTACGCTACATGTTCGTGTTTGTGTCATAGAAATTCATATGTGAACCAAATTTCAACTGAACCGGTCCAGTAGAGTCGGAGAAAATCGGTTTTGAGAGAAGGACAGACCGCATAGACGGCTTCCGTTTTTTATTCGGACGCAATCCCCAAAACTGAAAAAAAAGTTGTTTTATCAAAACAAATTACCCATGTTTTTATGTGATATATTTTGGTGTACGACAGTGTTTGTTCCGCAGGTGCGGGCGCAGTCTAAGAACTGTCGCGCCACACAACATGAGCTGGAGTCCGACATGCGCAACAAGGAGTACGCGCTCGGCATCGACTCTATGTGCCATCAACTCAACAACTTCTCAAAGGTAAACTTTTACTAGCAGCTCAACAACTTCTCTAAGGTAAACTTTTGCTAGCAGCTCAACAACTTCTCTAAGGTCATTGAAGAATACAACAATAATGTTTTGCAGCATAATTTCTTTATGGTTTGACCATTAGTACCCAATTGGTATTAGCGCCAGCTAAAACCAATTGGGTTACGAAAAATGGGTACTCTGAACATTTCACCGAGCGGAAACAAAAACCAAGGTCCTGAGTAAACCAAGATACCTTGGAAACCAACAACAGATTAAGCAAAGGAATTCCTCACCCGAAACTCTAGACCAGTATCCTGGTAACTTGCTGAACGCGGTCGATACCGTCTATACTATAAGTGATTACAACTGTAGTTTTACGATTCTGTCCCAGGGCCTGCAATTCTACGCCGGCATCGAGCGGTACGACCCCACCGTGTGCGACACGGCGCGCTGGGCCGCCGCCTCCGCGGCCACGCTGCAGCGCTCGCAGTCCGAGCGGGCCAAGGCCATACAGATGCTGTCCGGTGAGTGTGAGCACAGGCCATACAGATGCTGTCCGGTGAGTGTGAGCACAGGCCATACAGATGCTGTCCGGTGAGTGTGAGCACAGGCCATACAGATGCTGTCCGGTGAGTGTGAGCACAGGCCATACAGATGCTGTCCGGTGAGTGTGAGCACAGGCCATACAGATGCTGTCCGGTGAGTGTGAGCACAGGCCATACAGATGCTGTCCGGTGAGTGTGAGCACAGGCCATACAGATGCTGTCCGGTGAGTGTGAGCACAGGCCATACAGATGCTGCCCGGTGAGTGTGAGCACAGGCCATACAGATGCTGTCCGGTGAGTGTGAGCACAGGCCATACAGATGCTGTCCGGTGAGTGTGAGCACAGGCCATACAGATGCTGCCCGGTGAGTGTGAGCACAGGCCATACAGATGCTGCCCGGTGAGTGTGAGCACAGGCCATACAGATGCTGTCCGGTGAGTGTGAGCACAGGCCATACAGATGCTGTCCGGTGAGTGTGAGCACAGGCCATACAGATGCTGCCCGGTGAGTGTGAGCACAGGCCATACAGATGCTGTCCGGTGAGTGTGAGCACAGGCCATACAGATGCTGTCCGGTGAGTGTGAGCACAGGCCATACAGATGCTGTCCGGTGAGTGTGAGCACAGGCCATACAGATGCTGTCCGGTGAGTGTGAGCACAGGCCATACAGATGCTGCCCGGTGAGTGTGAGCACAGGCCATACAGATGCTGTCCGGTTAGTGTGAGCACAGGCCATACAGATGCTGCCCGGTGAGTGTGAGCACAGGCCATACAGATGCTGTCCGGTGAGTGTGAGCACAGGCCATACAGATGCTGTCCGGTGAGTGTGAGCACAGGCCATACAGATGCTGCCCGGTGAGTGTGAGCACAGGCCATACAGATGCTGTCCGGTGAGTGTGAGCACAGGCCATACAGATGCTGTCCGGTGAGTGTGAGCACAGGCCATACAGATGCTGTCCGGTGAGTGTGAGCACAGGCCATACAGATGCTGTCCGGTGAGTGTGAGCACAGGCCATACAGATGCTGTCCGGTGAGTGTGAGCACAGGCCATACAGATGCTGTCCGGTGAGTGTGAGCACAGGCCATACAGATGCTGTCCGGTGAGTGTGAGCACAGGCCATACAGATGATGTCCGGTGAGTGTGAGCACAGGCCATACAGATGCTGTCCGGTGAGTGTGAGCACAGGCCATACAGATGCTGTCCGGTGAGTGTGAGCACAGGCCATACAGATGCTGTCTGCTGAGTGTGAGCAAAGGCCATACAGATGCTATCCGGTGAGTGTGAGCACAGGCCATACAGATGCTGTCCGGTGAGTGTGAGCACAAGCCATACAGATGCTATCCATTATAAAATAGATCCATTATATAACTGGGGTTGTCGGGCGGTGTGGCTCACACTGTGTTCGGGTTCGCAACAAGTCAATCTTCATCCTGAGGATGCCTCGTTGAGAGGTGTCGATTGTTTACAGGGTTCTTTATGACTCTTTAGGAAAAGTTAAGCGGATTAGGTTACTAAATATACGTCGTCTATTGTATTTTAAAATAATATTTTAAGGTTTAAAAGGATTTTTAGCTTATCCACCTTCGAAGGCCGATTACAGCGAATAATAAGTGATCAAACGAACTTACCTGTTGTGAAGTTCGATCATTATTATACGAAGGGCTTCGTTCGAAGATATAACATTTATCATGCAGCTTCGTCACGCCAGTCGACAACCAAACGCATATTTAGAGCTGAAAGCAAAAACTAAACGCACAAGTGTAGCTATGCCGCTCTATACGTCATCTGTCATTATTTAGAGTAAGAGAGAGAATCTCAATTATTCTGGGGAAGGGTAGGGAGGGTTCCTTATATCTTCGAACGAAGCCCTTCGTATAATAATGATCGAACTTCACAACAGGTAAGTTCGTTTGATCACTTATTATACTTCAGGCTTCGTTCTCGATATAACATTTACCATGCAGATGTTAAGAGTTTATGAGGAAAATTGAGATTCCATAGATGAAATTATAAATAAATAGTATTTCAATAACAAATTAAAATCTTTTAGTTTTTAGACACAAATGACATAATAAAATGGCAATAATAGATAAACAGTCTCATTCATTTTACTATTGGACTTATTGTCCAACTTATAAACAAGTTTTAATCAAATTACCATAATAGATAAACAATCAAATTATTCATCATAATATTGAACTTCTTGTCTAATTTAGTTTTATACTTTTTAAAGGCACGTAATATTCATTAAACATAATCAAGTATGTTTTCCAGCATTAATAAGCACAGCATGAGCAAATCCGTTTGAATTAACCTACTATAAAATCTACCGAAAGGTGGAAGAGCAATTTTTTCCAGCCTGCTGTTTGCCTTATTACATTTAATGACACTCTCTTAGCGTTAGCAGTGGAAGTCGAGGCATGTCTAGAACTATGTCCTGAAAAATACTAATATCTATGATGCAAACAGAGAGAAGGTATATTCACCTATATTATAGAAACTAGATGATAGAGATGGTGATAGTAGAGGCAGAAACTTGTTTGTGGGGGCTTATACAATGAAAGTATTAAGTTAGTATTATTCCCCTAATGCTCTGAGTATAGTTCATTTAATCATGTAATGTACTAGCTGGACAAATTTCGGTCTTTTCAAAGAAAGGTAAACAGAGGTTCTGTTCGCTTCGACCGTGACCAGATGTTTTAATAGCATCTGTAATAGAAATGTGCATGATATACTGTGTTGTTAGGTATTTTAATAAGAGACAAAGGCTGTGCTCCTTGGGCTGTACTGTAAAAATAGAGTTTTTTTTTTTAATGAATTTTAAAAATTTATATTATTTAAGATTTTTTGATACTTGGTCCCAGGTGGTTTGATTTTTTATAGAAACCTTGAAGTACTCTCTTGATGCGGTCATCACCCCCATTTTTGAGTCTATTATTAAGCAAGAGCTAACGACTTAGTAGGTAAATTTAAAAACCCCATAAAAGGCCGTTAACTTGAATTGATTGGTTAAAAAAAATACATAATAAGAAAGAAGAAAAAAAATAATTGATTGCTTGATTGAGATTGATTGATTGATTGCTTAAGAAATAAGCAGTACCTTTGTACTCAAATTATAATTATGTCGTATCTGTATGTATATAACTGTGTGTACATAAATAATAAAATAAATAAATAAATAATATAATTATTGGTATAAGATGGTGATAATGGATCTAAGTATAAGTACTTTGTTTTTTCCAAATGGCCCACCATAATTTATACGTGATTTTGTATCTTAGCCATGCCTTCCTGATAATATCCCAGTGGACATGTAGAGGGTGGTTCTGTCAGGCTTATAACGGCCAGTATGGTATAACCATAATGCCTGTCGCTTTATCATTCTTATTTTTTGGTAAACGTCTTAACAATTCAAAATTCAAAAGTCATTTATTCAAACTAGGCTGAGAATCAGCACTTTTCGAACGTCAAAATTACATAAGACAGTCCCCCAAAACGCCCACCCTTCACCACTTCCTAGTGCATTAGCTGGGAAGAAGAAGTGGCGCAACAAACTCCCCAGCAGCACAGCTGTCTGTTCAGTTAGAAGAACAAAAATAATAAGATTCTATATAATAGTATTCAAAATAATTTAGATTACTCAACACAAAACATAATTTAAATTATTAGCCATATGTTAGCTAGCACACGCCAATATACCACACAAAATCATCGAGAACTATACTCAGGCAGAAATAAAAACTAAACGTAAACAGAACTTAATATCTAAACAAAAGCCTCCAGGCATAAAGGGCGTGCCCGCTTACAGTTTATAGTTGTAACTGGAAGTTATAAATGATAAAGTAGGACCATCGAGATAAAATAAATAAAACAAACAGTAGGTCACCAGCTAACCACATATTGCAATACAACTCATTAGAAAAAACATTGTAATGAGTAGATTATGTCAACAATAAATTAAAATAAAATTAAAAATAGCTTGACTTATAAAGTCAAATAAAAAAATTTAAAAAAATACAATTATATAAACTCATATAACTTGTCAGTAGGTAATCTGGAGAAAGAACATAAACATTGTCTTGAGTTAATCACAGCGACCAATTATTCTTTATCATTTAAGTAGTCGTTTATAGAATAGTATGCCTTTGAACAAAGCTTGGATTATACTTTCGTTTTAAACGCATTAAAAGGCAAATCTAGCAAAGAAGAGGGTAGCTTGTTATAAAAGGTTATACCAAGCCCAACAAATGAGTTATGAACCTTATGAAACCGGTGAAAGGGAGCTCGTAGTTTGTCCTTTATACTAAATGGGCATAAAAAGGCGAAAAAACAAAAAGAAGAAAAATGTCGTTCGTCCAAGACACGGTAAAAGCATCTATATTCAATGCATCCGGGCCGGTTTCCAGGAAACTTAAGATTCACATTTTTCATTAATTTCTTGAAGCAAAAGTCAATTCCTATCAGGTTGACCAAACTGAGTCACTATGTGCTGGAATGTGGAGGTATTAATTTTCCACTTTGTCAGGATTGGCTGTACCTATGTGATTCTTCACCTGTAATATTGAACTTTTTGTTCATTGTTATCCCTTGATTATTTGTAAGAAGCAAATAGTCAAATTTGTCTATCATCACACCATTGTGCATTACCAATAAGCTTCTAGCAAAGTTATTTAAATGTGGGTACTGAATACCTCCCATTTGGTTACTATATGACATATATATGACATGGCAGTCTTATTATCAACATGTAACAATATGTGTATTTTTGATTAATATTGTTTATTTTTAAACAAACATTTAACACACAAACAAGGGTAAAATATGTTGAGTAGTTCTAGATACTTTACATTTTTTAAGAACCTGGAACCATATTATAATTACAAACGGCCCCCCCCCCACTTCTTGACACATCTGTAAATATTTCAAAATCATATTTTGAGTATGCTATACTTTTGTGTAAACTATTGATACTATCAGCCCACCGCTGTAGGTCTAGTTTAATATCTGGGTGAATGATAATCTTTTTATCATATTGCCTATACTTTACAGTAAACCATGATATTTATGGTTAAGTATATGATTATATTTAATGTTCTAATAGTTTTGTGTAAAGCCAAACATATGTACTTGCCAGGCATGAGGTAGTCAATGTTCCTATTAACTGAGCAAAGTCTTTAATACTACAACTCTGTTTCTTCAAATATTTTTCAATGGATTTTTGTTTTACAATACCTAAAAACTGACAGCACTGTGATGGCCTAATATACTATTTTCATAATTTATAACAAATCTGGAATTTTAGGAAATAGCAATTGTTTCAATAACATCTTTCAAACATGTTTATAATCAGACCCAATGCACAAGAGGTAATCAAAGTATTGTACTAATTTATGACCTATAGATTTTAAATTATGTAACCACTGCTCCCATAATCTTAGAGAACCCATAATCGGTGCAGAACACGAGACATATGGGAATGTATTAAATTCATATAATTTATCATACTGAAGCCATCGATACTTCCTGTGAGCTGGATAAATATTTACCAATAAAGAGAACTCTTTTAAATCAATAAATTCCAAAAGAATTAGTGCAACTGCAGTTCTGTGATCTGCCATTTTAAAATGGCATGTATCAACAAAGTTAAGAGGTTAAGAATAAATATTTTGCTACCATTCAGTTTTGGAAACAAAACACTTAAGATATGAATTGGTCTTCACATGGTGTGCAAGGAGAAATCGCACCTAATGCCAGCAAATTAATAATGGCTGTATGCATATCAGGATCATTTAAAATATAATTTATAATGACTTTTCAGGTTGTGACTTATCAGGTGCATCAGTAAAAGGTATTGAGAATCCATGTGACATGTTTCAATATTGAAACATTGTCACAGATGCTTTGCCAACAAGGTAAAAAATTATTTAATCTTCTAGCATGACTAACCTCTAGTATCGAGCACGAGTCTTTTCCTGTGGTGGTGGGGCTTTGGGCTTTCTCACAGTGTACTGTGGCTGGTACTGGTTGTATTGTTGTTTGATATTTCCTTGCTTGATATGAGGTCAGTGGTTTCTTGTGTCCCGGCTTCAAATTTTTCCTCTGTTGGGTGTAATGAAGTGAACCACTCAAGTTTCCCTGACGGGTTGTGGTAAAAGTAGTTGGCTTTTTAATTTAATAAAATGACCTGTTGGTGTGGCAAGCCTGTAAGACTCTTTTATCTTTTTAGATAGGTTGTTACCATAAAGGTAAGATAGAGTTCTATTAACATCCTTCCAGTATCACTGAGCTGAGCGATCTCTATCATTATTGTTGTTGTTGATTAACATTAATAATGCATCGCCTAAAATGGTGAGTCCCTTCTTCAAAATGGTATTCTAAATACAGGCTAAGTCTTTTTTTATTGCTCTTATAAATGCTTATTAATGCATCAAATCCCATAATGCTTGCTGCACTTCCAGGGATAGAATATTAGTAGGCTCAGTATCTACCACAGGTGCTGGATTAGGCTCAGGTAGAGCGTTAGTTACATGGTTAGTTCATGGCTGTATTAGTGTTATCCTGCTTTGTGTGAAATGAAACCGGTGGATCGACACAGTCATCAAGTACCCTAGGTACCTAGTTCAATAACTGCTTCTTTTGGTTCATAATTTTTGCAGTTTGCAAAAATATAGAATTGACCCTGATAATGTACCATAATATACATACCTAACCGTAGCCTCGGTCAGCGGGTCGTCTTAGTGGCGGATTTGTAGCTTCTCAGAATACACCATTAAAATAGGTAAATGATAAAACTCGTGCGTTTATCTCGTAAACGCCCCGAATTATTTGTTCGCGTCAATGCATCTCATACATTACCGCGTGTACAATAAATATCGTATTTTAAAGCACTGTGAAACACGCTTTTACTGTACGAGGGGTGTTCAATAAATAGTGAGAATGCGATACATTCTCCTTGGAAAGAAAAAAAATTAATACTGGCAGGCATAGCCCAGACATTAGTTAAGATGATAATAAAAAAAGCAATTAATTCTCTTTTGTTTTTTAAAAGTAGAAGTCTATTATTTGCGTCGTTTCGGAACGTGTTCTTAAAAATGAATACAATTTAAGTTCGCGCGGTAGTAAAATATCTCTGCTTGAAATTTTTTACTACGGAGCAGGTAAATCAAGATTTGAGAGCTACATTAGGGGTTCATGCTCCTCCATATTCTACGGTTGCGCGTTGGTGTGCTGAGTTCAAGCGAGAAAGAACTTCCACTAACGACGACCCACGAACGGGACGCCCCATATCGGCAGTGACTGAACAAATTATTAAAAAAGTTGAAAATATTGTCTTGGCGGATCGTCGTGTTACTGTTCGTTTTATAGCTGAAGAAGTAAAGATTTCGATAGGAAGTGTCCATAATATTATAAACGACCATTTGGGTATGAAAAAAGTGTCAGCGCGCTGGGTGCCCAGAATGCTTTCTGACGCGCAGAAACAAACTCGACTGAGAATTTCACAAAGCTGTTTGGATTTGATACAACAAGATCCTGACCGATTTTTGGCTCGATTCATAACTATGGACGAAACATGGCTTCACCATTATGACCCGGAAACGAAACAACAGTCCATGACCTGGAAGCGACCGTCATCTCCAACTCCAAAGAAATTTAAGGCGATTCCATCCGCCGGAAAGATCATGGGCTCTCTTTTCTGGGACAGCCAAGGGGTGGTAATGATCGAATATCTTAATCATGGAGCCACTATTACGGGGACTATACTACTTGTCCTGCGTGACAAGTAACAAAGTTGCGTGAGGAAATACGCAAGAAACGGCGTGGCAAACTCGCTAAAGTTGTTTTTTTTTCACCAAGATAACGCCCCTGCGCACAAGTCCAGAGTTGCGATGGCTGCCATTCAAGAAGCTGGCTTCGAATTGATGGAACATCCTCCATATTCACCGGATCCTAGTGATTTCTACCTATTTCCGCGCTTAACGGAACATCTCAGGGGCCAGAAATTCGAAGATGATGACGGAGTAGTCGCCGCCGTAAATGATGTTTTAAGGGATCAGGAAGATTTTTTTAGAAAGGGAATTTTAGGATTAGAGAAAAGATATACAAAGTGTATAAACCTGAAAGGTGACTACGTCGAAAAATAAAATAACATATAATAAAAGATAATTGCGTCTTACTCATTCTCACTATTTATTGAACACCCCTCGTATAAAACGTTAAACAATTGTTTTATCTGGTGTAGAAAAAAGGACGACTCTGATGAATCGGTGTTGTACCGGAGTCGTTTCATGTAATCTTCGGATTTTTGAAAGATAATATTCTTTTCCATGTTTTCGTTTCGGCATGATAACGTATGCCAACTTTAAACACACTTTAAACTCGTTTTAAATACTATATTAAATATTTTTTGGGAATTACAGCGTACTGGTTGCCGCGCAAACGTAAAGAATGACAGATGGCGTATAGAGTGGCATAGCTACACTTGTGCGTTTAGTTTTTGCTTTCAGCTCTAAATATGCGTTTGGTTGTCGACTGGCGTGACGAAGCTGCATGGTAAATGTTATATCGAGAACGAAGCCTGAAGTATAATAGCCAAAACTATGCAGGTCCCTAATTAAATAACTTAGGGACATGCATAGTTTTTAAAGTCAGCTAAAACCTATGGAAACTCCTTATTATATATTTAAATTGAAGTTGGAAATTTGAATATATCCCACTAAAAACTTAAATCTCTGCTATCGAAGCTTTTTGAGTAACTTGCAAGAACGTTAGGAAGTTTATTATTGTACGTATCAAAGTAACATTCAAAACTAGTAAGATTTGTGACACAAAAAAACAACCTGAAAAATACCCACTACAAAAAAAGATATGCATTTTTGAAGCACCGGCAGAAAGCTCTAAAAAATTACAAAAAACTCGAAAACTACAAGAAATCGCGGAACATACATGCTGTATTTTGGGATATCCCTGGGCATGAGAAATCATATTTTTTTTATGACGTCACTATTTGGTCCATTTTGTATAATAAATCACTCAATAACTTCTATTCTAAATGTTTTCTTTTTTTCAACGCAATTTTGATCATGCTAAAATCGCTCAACCCATGCAAGTGTTTTGAATTTGAAGTCCCTAGACTTTAATTGTCCCGCATCATTTGCTCCAGATACGGAGAATCTCATCAACGTGTCGGCGACGCAGATCTGGGACCAATGGAGCAACTCCAACAGCGCGTTCACTCGCCGCATCGCGGAGACCATCGAGATCAAGAATAAACTGCAACTACATCTGCACAAGGTAATGTGTCCAATTTCTAATTAATGAAAAAAAAAAAACATCCATTCACTGACAGACAACGCACACCCTGAACAACTGGGTCTAGAAGCATGAAATTTAGAAAACGCATCGAAAATACAGCCCGATGCTAAATGTATGGCGGCTCGGAATATGAGGCGAGTCGCTGCGCAGTTACAGATCCATGTGTCAGCCGCAGTGAGCGCGCGGGCCGAGCGCTGCGCAGCGAGTAGCGTACTTCAGAGCCGCCATAAAGTTTTACGCTTACTACACTTAACCTATTGAAACGTGCCAAACACGCCACCGTCGTCTACAGTCGACAAGAAAGCGAATTTTTTTAAGTATAAAATAAATTACTAAATTAAGTGTTCTGTGTTTCTTTTTCCTATTATTAAAAACTACATTAATGATATATTGTAAAATGACACAAAGATACACCCATTAGTCACATTTCACTAGAAAAAACAATCATCAAAAATTGCTAATCGAAATCCGTAAAAAAGTGTTCTTCCTCACGCCACAGTCGGCAAGACACGACAGCTAGTGATGGGTAAGTAAGGTAAATTATATTTCAAATCTATAAAATATTTTATTAAAAGTAGCTTACTATTTCTATCTACTTCGACAATTATTTTTTAACGACAACTATTCGTATCTGAATATTCCTAATGCATAATAGTTATAAAATTTTGGAAAAAAAACATAATTGATATCTATCGATAGATAGTTTTCTGTCCACTCTCGCGCATCCCTTCGCAATAGCGCATAAACAGTAACCTGTCCGCCACAGTCGGGAAGACACGTCAAGCGGTGACGTCATTAGTGCTACGGGAGACTGTTAGTGATTCCCTTCATTATTATGACCGGTGGTAATATTAGTAACGACATTATTAATGTGCGAGTGTATGAAATTGATAGTAAAAATGGCTAGCAGTCAAATGACTACTGAAGTGTAGAAAAGGATGATGAATTCTCTGAAAGAAAACGTACGCAACGAAAGAAACGCAAGTTACTTCAGAAGAAATTACGATTGCAATCGTGTATACGTATAAACGGAGCATATGGGACGCGAATCAATTGGAAGTGTGATGTTTCATATTTACCTCCGTTAGATGTTGACCATGGGACCTAGCGACCCACGAAATGCGGCGTTCGGAAGACTCATCGCTTTTGAATTAGATCGAGTGCCAGAAGAGAAGCGTTCAGTAACGTACGTCAATTTACTGGACCTAATGAGAAAAGTGCGACAGCAGGACTTAGATGTCATAAGTTTGCCGAGTTATGAAGAGTCAGACTAATTAAACGTGAATTGATTAAATTTTTGTTAAATACTATATGATTATTATTTATTATGTCCCACAATGTCACATCCCTATTCGCATGCAAGGAAGTTGTCAAAGGTCGTGTCAGCCACGCCAGAGTCGAGACTTCCCAACAGCGGATGATGTCTTGAAGGAGATTAGTGATGTATATATATATCAGCCTATTATTGTCCCACTGCAGGGCAAAGGCCTCTTCTCAAACAGAGAAGGCACGAGCATTGATCACCACGCTTGCTCAAGACGGGTTTGCGATTGCAGACTTATATTAACTTATAAGTCAAGGTTTCCTCACGGTCTTTTTCCTTCACCGATGTCAGTAATGTCCAAGATAAACTCAGAAAGTACATATGAATTGAAAAAGTCACATTGGTACTTGCCCTCATTTGAACCCACAACCTCGTACATGAGAGGCGAGGCCTTATTATAACCACTGGGCTATCATGAAATACCTTAGTGATGTACCTTATTATTATTTATTTTATTCGTTTGTAGTTCTAATGTCTGCTTTTACGTTGCCGTTGTTTAGATTTTTTTTTACTTCTGTTTAATGATAGTATGATACGAAATAGGGTCAAATAAAATAAAATAATGATGTAAAGAGTAATATTTTATTTAAAAAAATTGGTTATCGATAACTTATCGACAAGATGTTGGAATCCGTATTTTTTTTTGTACGTATTTGCGCTGAATTTGTGGCTTGGCGTGGAAGGGGCGCCGACACGTTAACGCTCTAGCGTTCAAAAGGTTAAATACTTGACATCAGTATATTCCACTAAGGATTATTACTATTTTCAGATTCAACAAGAGGTCTTCGACGTGGAGAAGGCTTTGGAGCTGCTGAACAAGGCCATCGAGGACAAGCTGCAGCCCATGAAGGTGGCGCATACGCGCCTGCAGGCCAGGACCAACAGGCCGCATCTCGAGAAATGCCGCGACGAGGCACAGAACAGGTGAGCAGCTGACATGACTGGAAATACAACGGTAGGTACAAGGATCTTTTGGCGCGTGGCCAAAATCGGAACTACCGCTTGCAGATCTGCCAATTTTTGTGACAATTTTATAAATGTTTACCAATAAACGCCCGTCTGTTATTCGGGCACTAAACGATCCTCGTAGCACTCTATAACTTAATTATGAATGATTTCCTCATAAAACGTTTCTCCCCTTACAGACTGATAAAAGAAGTATGCGACCTCCAAGAGACAATGGAGATTCTCCGCTCAAAGATCGCCACGGCCGAGGGCACGCACCAGACGTTGCTGGGCGTGCGCGCCGGCCTGGAGGCCGAGCTGCGCAACAAGACCACGACGCTGTTCATCGACCGCGACCAGTGCATGGGGCTGCGGCGCGGGTACCCCGTCACCGCCGCCATCAAGGCCTAGCGGCCCCTGGGGCGCGGCGCGGGTACCCCGTCACCGCCGCCATCAAGGCCTAGCGGCCCCTGGGGCGCGGCGCGGGTACCCCGTCACCGCCGCCATCAAGGCCTAGCGGCCCCTGGGGCGCGGCGCGGGTACCCCGTCACCGCCGCCATCAAGGCCTAGCGGCCCCTGGGGCGCGGCGCGGGTACCCCGTCACCGCCGCCATCAAGGCCTAGCGGCCCCTGGGGCGCGGCGCGGGTACCCCGTCACCGCCGCCATCAAGGCCTAGCGGCCCCTGGGGCGCGGCGCGGGTACCCCGTCACCGCCGCCATCAAGGCCTAGCGGCCCCTGGGGCGCGGCGCGGGTACCCCGTCACCGCCGCCATCAAGGCCTAGCGGCCCCTGGGGCGCGGCGCGGGTACCCCGTCACCGCCGCCATCAAGGCCTAGCGGCCCCTGGGGCGCGGCGCGGGTACCCCGTCACCGCCGCCATCAAGGCCTAGCGGCCCCTGGGGCGCGGCGCGGGTACCCCGTCACCGCCGCCATCAAGGCCTAGCGGCCCCTGGGGCGCGGCGCGGGTACCCCGTCACCGCCGCCATCAAGGCCTAGCGGCCCCTGGGGCGCGGCGCGGGTACCCCGTCACCGCCGCCATCAAGGCCTAGCGGCCCCTGGGGCGCGGCGCGGGTACCCCGTCACCGCCGCCATCAAGGCCTAGCGGCCCCTGGGGCGCGGCGCGGGTACCCCGTCACCGCCGCCATCAAGGCCTAGCGGCCCCTGGGGCGCGGCGCGGGTACCCCGTCACCGCCGCCATCAAGGCCTAGCGGCCCCTGGGGCGCGGCGCGGGTACCCCGTCACCGCCGCCATCAAGGCCTAGCGGCCCCTGGGGCGTCGTGTAAATAGGGCTTTAGAACATGTCTGTGTAAATTTGTATTGTCTTTGTGTGTGTTTGTGTCTGGTTTTGATTAGGAGAAATTTTAAGTGCAATAAAATAGATTAAATTGGATTTCTTTTCCCTTTTTTTGTAAATACAAGCCGTGTGCCCAATGGGATTTCCATTGATAAAATGACGAACTTCCGACACAAACATTCATTCCCTGTTTGAGACCTATACGGGAAGAATTTTTTAATAAAAAAATCATTGTATAGTGCTCACTCTCGTAACATCGAGAACTGGTGCAAAATTTCATGCTTATAGACCCAGTGGCTGTTTGTTGTCTGTCAATGAATGAATTTAAGATTTTAGAAGTAGAGAAGTTAAAATCTTACCTTTCCTCCCCCTAACGTTTTGAGGCTACCCATTATTTTAGTAGGAAAGATAAAAATTAAAAACTGAAGTGAAAATAAAGACCAACATAGATGCTGGCTTTTGTCTATTTCAATAATAAAACTTAACAAAACAGTAGCATTTCTGTACATACAACCACACTTGCATATATTTTATCTTTAGTACTGCCATTGTAGCTTCACATAATTTTTACTGTGAGGACAGGACAGACGTCTTAAATCTAAATTATTTTCCTCTATGTCTGGCTCTAGGTCAATCCACATGTGTGACTTTGTCTCATTAACATTCGCAAGCAAGTGTAAACATAATTCACTTCATTTCAATACCCTAATCTAAACTTCTTTACTTGACATACGAAGGTACAGGCAGCTTCATGCCTTCCTTAGCCTCAAAGAACGTGTATGATAACACTATCTCGTCTACAAACTCCATCCTTGGGTCATCAATGAATTCAGGATCGATGTAGAAGAATACTGGCATGTCCACCTGAAAATTATGAATAGAATCATTGTTATAAATAGCAAAGGCAATTTTTCATTTTAATTACATTATTTAAGAAACTATGATGGAATTTTTGGAGTTGTTAAAAAAGAACTTACAAGTAAAACAAAAATTAATCTTATGCACTGCTGATTTCGATGATGCATAACTTGCCTGTTACAACCTATTTTTTAGGGTTCCGTAGTGTTCGCGACTACAGAATCATAGTTGTGTGTAGAATCGTAGTTATGTATAAGTAGTTAGGAACAATCGTAGATGTGTATAAATATTAATGTTAGTAAAATTGTAGAGCTAGGAACAGCGGATGGTAAAGACCATGCCAGCATTGCCTGTACCTGTGGCAATAGCACTCGGGATAAACCCGCCTGCAGTTCCCACGCGCGGCCGCATAGCGCTCGGGATAAACCCGCCTGCAGCACGCGTAGCATGACGCTTTCTATGTCTAAGAAGAATAGACATAGCTCTTTCTATACAAAGTGACATTTCGTTTCTCCATTTTTGACATCGCACCGTAGAAATCTTTCTACAATCTGTCATTTTGTCTTACGTTTCGAACAATCTTTGTCTAGGTCCTTTTATACGTAGACTATTTCAGAAGAAAGTTTTCTATCCCAAACTGTCAAAATCACACTGAGAACTGACAGTTGTCCAAAGTAGTGAAGACAATTTGATTTTGGAATCCCTTTTTGAAACATTTGTGGCGATGAACAAATCGTTCACCCGAATCACTATGTAACGTCCCTACGATAGTGACACATCACTACGTTTTTGGACGAAAACTCTGACGGTTATTTTTCTGGGGTTATGACTGTTTTGTTAGTTATTAATCCAGGTTCTCACTATTTCTATTGTGCGACTATCACTTGTTATTCTGATTGTATCAATCTACCTAGTGAACTACAATTTTGTGAGTGTTCCTGGCTGATTAAACTATATAACCTATGTATCACAGTGAATGGTTTTATTCCGAATATTCGGGAGCAACTATATCCCGCACATTCTATTCGACGGCCGCAAAGTATATACGGTTATCTACAAAATCTTAAAATCATGATTTTACAGAAGAACGTTTTGAATGCAAAATTGTGATAATTAATAGAAGAACAAAGCTATCTTCTCCTGTTTTAAATCATTTGTTAATAGGGCATTACCAAGGAAATGGTTAGGGTCAATATTACTGTAATATTTTTTGTTCCAAAAACACGGAACTTCGTCATGTTAAGAATAATTGTTGTAGTTGTCTTTATATAAGTAAAAATAGAGAATCAAACAGAAAAACTCCTATGACAAAACAAAGAATTCTGAGTCGAATTATGTCAGAGTGAATTTCGTAAAAAGTGCAGTTGACTCTTTCTACTTTGCTGCCGTCGTACTGTCTACAAGGAACGTCATTTTTGTCTACTCTTCCGTCGGCAAAACGGTGCTCATGCTACGCGTGCAGTTCTCACACCCCCGGTCGCATTGCGCTCGGGATAAACCCGCCTGCAATTCTCCGGCCGGATCGCCAAACAATGCCGCCTCAGCCGACGAGCCCACCACCCTTATTTTACGAGGGTTGCTGTTGTGGGTGTTTGTGTAATGCGCCTGTGTGCGTACCGTAATTTGTTGTATAAAAGGAGCGAGTCTAGCCCATAGTTTAGTAGTTCAACAGTACACGTCAAAGAGTCAGTTTAGCTCTAGCTCCGCTACAGTAAATATCAAATAAAGGTAGCACTCTCTTGGAGCAACACATTCTTCTGTTTCATTCATCGACCAGCATCCGCCCAGTTTAGTTGTGAGTCAACGAAGGGGCTCACATTCATGGTCCTTCGAGCCGCGGATCAGAAGATACAGCAAGAAAGAAATATGCCAGAAACTAGAAACCAGAAGGCTGCATCCGAAAAGAAGATGAGCGACGCTTTGAACAACAGCGTCGCTTTGAACAACACCGACGCCTCCAACACAACCGGCTCTCACACGAACGGTACCACGGAGACGAGCGGGACTTCGACGGAGACAAGCAATATGACTGGTAACGCTAGCACCTCACAAGCGAGCGGCACCTTTGTGGAGAGCGACTTGCCCCACAACGGAGACAGCCTAAAACAGAAAATACGCTCACGCCCGCCCAGCGCGTCGAGTTCGACGTGTGCACGTAGCCGCCGCAAGGAGCAAGCCATAGCCAAACTAGAGTTACTGAGCAAACAAGAAGAGCTAGCAGCTGCACGAGTCACACTACTCGAAAAAGAGTCAGAGGATGAAGAACCTGACCACATCACGTTACGAGAGGAGGTAACTTCAAAGGTGATGTCAAAGTGGTGCCAGTCATTGATGTAAATCAGTGCCAGTCCACTGCGATAACGCTGACACAGGAGCCACATAATCAAGATAACACAGACGCAACGGAACGCCGTCCACACATCGAGATTAATGCTCCAATTCACCGTGCAAACGAGACACACACTTTAGCCCCCGTGCGTGTAAACGAGAAACAGGCGCGTACGACAGAAGCAGAGAACACGGCCTCATGTGTTCACCCCGTGCCATTGCCTTCACACATACCGGCACGATACTAAGAAAGGTCTCCAGCGAACGGTAACATTGACTACCATGAACTCGCCGCCGCTATTACGCTCGCCTCACGTGCCATTCATCCTGTGGCCTCAACGAGATATCAAGAACCGTTCAGCGGCGCATCAAATGACTGGCTGTCATTCAAGACAGCCTATGAAGAGTCTGCTAGTCTACTGTCAGAACAAGACAACCTATCACGACTACGCAGAAGCCTAAGAGGGATCGCAAAAGGTGCAGTCCACAGTCTGTTTGTCGGCTCCACGACAACAAACGAGGTTATGAAACTTCTAGCGGCGAGATTTGGCCGCCCGACGCTCTTATAATAGCAGAGATGAACAAGCTACGGAACCTACCACGCCTATCTGGGAACCCGAGAGATATCTGTGTTTTCGCCTCAAACGTGCAGAACACCACAGCAACAGTAAAGGCGCTAAATAAGCACCACTATCTCTAAACGCTGAAGTAGTACGCGGGGTTGTCGAAAAACTTCCATCAACTCTACAACACCGCTATTATGACTACGCTGCTGAAAAGCCTGAAGATCAACCTCACCTCATCACGCTATCCAAGTTTCTTGAGAGAACAGCTGATCGTTGTGGTCCTTACGCGCCCGCTGAGTCAATTATTACACATGCCCGGCGGGAGACGATCATCAAGAAACCAGTTCGTAGTTACCACACGAACGAACAATCGTCTACTTCATCGAATACTATGACGTGTCCAGTATGCAACAAAGAAGATCATCAACCGCCGCAATGCACAAAGATTAAGGATACTGATACGCTTGCGAGATGGGAACTAGCTAAGACTCACAAGCTCTGTTTCCGTTGGCTCAGAGTCCGCACGTTTCGTCATGTCTGCAAGACCAAGAAATGCGACATCAACGGATGCACATATTCACATCATCCACTGCTGCATAGTGCATCTACGACGCAATCACGAGCCGTAAATACGACTCATGTTGTTGACACACCCTCTGACCTTTCTACCATCGCATCGACACAAGAAAAGATACGAACTAAGGCGTTACTAAAGATTCTACCAATACAAGTGACTGGTCTAAAGGGTACCTACGACACCTACGCCCTCTTAGACGACGGGTCGACCTGCACAGTCATAGAAAAAGCGATAGCCGAGAAGATTGGAGCTACAGGCCCACTAGACCCTTTTATCGTAGAAGGGGTGGCCGGTATGAAGATTGACGCGCTCCAAGCCAGGCGTGTCCACTTCAGTATCAGTGGACGCGGCACCGCCAGCTATGATATCTCAGGCCGCACTATGGAGAGTCTGCAACTATCATCGTAATCAGTATCACGTGACGTCATCGCACCCTGGCTACACTTAGAAGATTTGGTCGATCAACTAACTCACGAAGACGTCACGCCCACTGTATTACTGGGCCAAGATAACTGGCACTTGCTCCTGACACACGAAGTGCGACGAGGTGAACGTAATCAACCCATCGCCTCTCTCACTGATCTTGGCTGGGTCCTACATGGTCTGCATGAGGTGGGAGCGAGACGACAGATGCACAGATTGCATCACGGGGTCATTACCGAAGCTGACGAACGCTGCATGAACCAAATGATGAAGGAACACTTCTCACTAGAATCTCTTGGCGTAGAAGCGAAGCGCTCGTATAATGACGATGAAAAACGAGCTCTCCTGACCTTAGAAGAAAAGACGCGTCAATTACCGGCGACAGGGTACGAGACAGGTCTATTGTGGAAGACAGACAACCTGTCCCCACCGAGTAACTACGATACGACGCTGAAGAGATTGGAGCTCGTGGAAAAGAAGCTAGATCGAGATGAGCACAAAAACATCGTCCAACTTGACTCAGAAAAGATATTGGGCATGGTATGGAATATAAAGCTCGATACCTTGACGTTCAACATAAATCAACACAAGATTCCTGCCGACATATTGGATGGCGAACGAAATCCAACAAAAAGGGAAGCACTACGGACCGTAATGTCAATTTACGATCCGCTAGGCATAGCTACACCTGTCACGACCCAAGCCAAATGGATCATGCAAGAGACCTGGCGCTCGGGAATCGACTGGGACGTAAATCTACAACAGGCAGAAGCAGACGCATGGAAGCGATGGATTGAGCAAGCCAAACATCTGTCACAGCTCAACGTGCCGCGCTGTTACGCGAGTCTGGCAAGCGCACGAACGATCCAAATACCCACATTCGTGGACGCTAGCTCGTCAGCACACGCTACAGCTGTTTACGGGAGAGTGACAGACGAGGACAATAATATTTACGTCTCACTAGTCGCTGGCAAAGGAAGCGTCGCGCCTCTCAAGATTATTTCTATACCAAGGCTCGAACTCCAAGCAGCAGTTCTGGGCTGTCATCTAGCTCAAAAGACGATAGAAGAGCATGACCTCAAACCCTCAAGAAGATTTTTCTGGTCTGATTCTCAGACCGTACTAACCTGGTTACGGAGCGGCCCCCGAGCGTATAAGCCCTTTGTCGCTCACCGAGTAGATCACCGCTGAGATCAAAAAGACCAGCGAGTGGAGATGGGTACCCACCAAACTCAACGTGGCGGATGACGCAACATGTGACACACCACAGAACTTTGCCTCTGGGCACCGATGGTACCGCGGTCCCGACTTTCTCTATCCATCGGAAGACGAATGGCCTACCGGATCCAACACGCTTTTCAAATTGGATTCCAGTCATACGCATAACGGCACGTATAGTACAGTTTATCGAGCGAGTTCGCTCTAAACAACGACGTGCAGCCATGCGCAAGCGAACTAAGAAGAAGAAGGAAGAAGCACTCACTAAGCTACTGGTAGAAGTCGAAAACATGGTAAACAGGCGCCCTCTCACCCACGTGTCGACCGCTGCCGAAGTCAACGAAGTCCTCACACCTAATCACTTGCTACTGGGCAGCCCGTCAAGAGTTCCTCTGCCTGGAACGTTTACCGCAAAGGACACAGCTGGCCGTAAGGAATAGAGGAGAAGTCAGCGACTAGCAGATATGTTTTGGACGCGCTGGCTACGAGAGTACCTCCCTGAGCTACAACACCGACGGGAGCCTCACGCACGTGGAGCCATCAAAATGAACGACCTCGTTTTGATAGCAGACGGGACCTTGCCTCGGAACTCCTGGCCACGTGGAGTCATTGTGGCTACTTATTCTGGTCCAGACGGCGAAATACACGCAGTCGACGCGCGCACTAATAAAGGGGTGCTCAGAAGCCCCACCAAGAAGCTGGTGATCCTGCCAACGACGCTGGAACGAGAATAAACGATCCTACGAGTCTACACGGTAGTCAGCGAACTCCAGAGATACCAGCTACGAGAGCTGCGGCGGGAGGATATGTTCGCGACTATAGAATCATAGTTGTGTATACAATCGTAGTTATGTATAAGTAGTTAGGAACCATCGTAGAATTGTATAAATATTAATGTTAGTAAAATTGTAGAGCTAGGAACAGCGGATGGTAAGGACCATGCCAGCATTGCCTGTACCTGTGGCAATAGCACTCGGGATAAACCCGCCTGCAGTTCCCACGCGCGGCCGCATAGCGCTCGGGATAAACCCGCCTGCAATTCTCCGGCCGGATCGCCAAACAATGCCGCCTCAGCCGACGAGCCCACCACCCTTATTTTACGAGGGTTGCTGTTGTTGGTGTTTGTGTAATGCGCCTGTGTGCGTACCGTAATTTGTTGTATAAAAGGAGCGAGTCTAGCCCATAGTTTAGTAGTACACGTCAAAGACTCAGTTCAGCTCTAGCTCCGCTACAGTAAATAGAAAATAAAGGTAGCACTCTCTTGGAGCAACACATTCTTCTGTTTCATTCATCGACCAGCATCCGCCCAGTTTAGTTGTGAGTCAACGAAGGGGCTCACACGTAGTTTTCTATTATAATATCAGTAACAGACCAGGAAAAAATGGCACAAAGGGAGGAGTCCTATACTCAGCAATGAGTACTTACAACAAGGCAATGATGTTAAATGTTACTTTGCTATCTCTTCAATAAAGGCATGAATCATTTTTACCATAACAAAGAAAAAACATATTCTTGTATCCTCACTCAACAATAGAACAGGTTCACCGAGTGTACCAAACAGGAAGACAGGCTTTTGAATGTAAAAAGTAATGCTCAGCGGCATTTCTTGATGTACAACAAGGTTTTGACCGTGTCTGGGGGCCTACTCCCTAAGCGAAATTCGTTCGTTCGGCCGTCGTTACGGACGCTTCGCTCTCTGTCTAACTTACGGTATGTCTGAAAGTGGGACGGAGAACGAAGCGCCGGTAACGACGGTCGACCGAACGGATTTCGCTTAGGGAGTAGGCCCCCTGGCACAAAGGATTGCTGGCTAAAGTAAAGGAAAAACGTACGCACTCAATATTCCTACTCATTCTGTCGTATTTATCCGAGCGCTGCTTCTAAATAAAACAGGGCGAAGCAAGATCACGTGAAGTTTGAAGCGGAAGCTCGTGTACCACAGGGATCTGTTCTTGGCCCAGTGTTGTACAACATATTTACATCAGATCTACCCGCATTGGATAGCATAACAATAGCAACATATGCAGACGACATAGCTTATTTATGAGTTGATGAAAACCCAGAAATGGCCACCAATAGACTTCAGAAACAGCTAGACAAAACTCATAAATGGCTCTGCAAGTGGTGGATTTGTGCCAGTGCATCCAAGTCTCATCATATCACCTTCACGCTCAGGCGCGGAAACACCCATCCTGTTAAGACTCGGTCCAGATACCACACATAGATTGTGTAAAGTATCTTGGCTTCCACTTGGATAGGCGCCTAACATGGAAGCATGACATTAAAAATAAAAGGGACGAGATAAACCACAAGTTCCACAACCTGTATTGGCTCATGGGAAGAAACTCTGTGCTCTCTGTGGACAATAAACTCCTCATCTACAACTCGGTCCTTAAGCCAATATGAACCTACGGAATCTAATTGTTGGGCATTGCCAGCAAAACCAACATACTCTGCCTGCAAAGAGTCCAAAATGGTATCCTTAGACCAATAGCAAATGCACCTTGGTTTGCTAAGAACGACGAAATCCATGACTACAAATGCCATCAGTAAACTCTGAAATTGCGCGATACAAAAAACAACACAAGTCACGCCTAATCATACATCCAAACCCACTACTTATGGAACTGTTAAATCCGACAGCGGTGGTAAAAAGGCTGAAGAGGAACCACCTTCTATAAGTGGGAGGCGCAGCAATGCCTGCTCCACCACGACGCCATTTGACATGGAAAGAATTCGCTTATGGTGTGACAACCAATTACAAATAGAAATAAAAGAAAACTTATACCTTCTCATGTGGATTGAGCTGCTGCTCTTCAAAGCAGAAGCACTGTATCTTGTTGAAGTACTGGCCGGCCTCGAAGGGGATAACATTGTATGTACTGATGCCTGTCACCGGCTTGTTTGTGGGGTTCAGGGCAGTGTAAAATGCCAGAGCAGTTTCACCTGGTACTACCTGAAAATAGATTTGTTATTGATGCAAGAATGGTTTTTAATTTCCTTAATTTTTAACTTGTACCAAGTTTAAAACGGTAAAAAAAAAAAAGTTTCTTTTTTACCACTATCTGACCTGTTGGCAGTGAAGATGCCGTTGCTGATGATGCGCCCATGCTAGCACAGTTGGATGTAAGAATTAATTTCACCATTAAAGAAGGCAGAAAAGAACTTAAAAGTTGTCTAGCTTTAAAAATCTTTCACTGTATTAAGGTAACATTTTAATTTTTCCTTACATTATAAAATAAGGGTTTTCTTCAGACTAAAGTCTACTTACTGTAATGTCAAGCTGCTGAGGTTTAAAGTTCCACTGCATCGAGGAGGCAGTGTCTGCATTGAACCTGATCTTCAGCGGTCTACTCTTGATAGCCGTCATGTTGCTAACATTGTGATCAGCCTCTGCTAAACCTGTTGTCCCACCATAACTGTATGCCTGGAAGAATGTTGGGTAACAAAGTTTTATTTATACTTCTTGTGAATATTGTTATAATATGTGATGTTGTTGATGGTTTAGTTGTTTGTTGGTGCAGTCATGCAGTGGGTAATGGGAGTCATGTGAGTGGACACGAGTATTATAGTAATCAGGTGGATTGGCTGCTTGTCAGCATCATAATTGCATGATTCTAACATCATTGGCTTGATTATAATCCTGTGTCCCTAGATGGTTTGTAGATAGGGAATAGGGGTATATCTTAGGGAAATAGGGGCCATGACCAAGCCACGATTAAAAGGTTTACAACACATAAAGTACATGATCTAGTGATTATCTAACATAGGTTATCTTTAGCTTACCTGACAAAATATTCTGTAAAGTGGTACAGCAGCATAACTTAATCCTACGGTCATAACACCGACCGCTATCATATAATTGAGTGTCGATCTTATCTTATGCTTCTGGTCATGGGCTCCGCGACTAGTAAATAAACTTGCTTGTATCGGTCTTTTGGGAGCTAGAATCGGTGAACAAATCAAATTACTCCTAAATGTGTTGAAGTAACATCGGTTCATACACACAAGACGGTTCATTTTGATGTTATTCAACTCTATATTATACACGTACTATTGTCATAGAATTATTTCATTTTGCACATTACTAAAATCGTGCAAAAATCATATTCTCCTCACAGGCAAATCAAGGTAATTTGACATTGACAGTTTCGAGTCAATCGAGTTGATAATGACATATTTTTTTTAAACAGATAAAAAAATAAATTAGTCTAGCATACCCATTTTTGGGCAGACGACATTGTTATGATTTCGGGTAGAACCCTGGATGCTTGGATGAGGACGAGGATGGCACAAAAAAAGAGACACCTATAGCAGCCTCCTCATTGCAAACCGCCTGCCTTTTGGTGTTTTTTGTAACTCGTCCTCGTTATAGGAGCCTCGCGGCCCGCCTTGCGCAGTGGCTCAGAGCATGGAACTTCAGTTGCTTTCGAGATATACGAACAAGAATACGTGCTTACTTCAACAGCATTTATAGTAATAAGCACCAGGAAATAAACCGCGGCGATGGCGTTTTTGGATGCCACCAAGTTTAATAATTCGATAAAAGATGATGTAGATCAATTAAGTCTATATATGAGAATATTAAGAATATACGAGGGGTGTTCAATAAATGATGAAATTTCATTCCCTTTTTAACCTTTATAAGGGATGACCTTTCTGAAATTCTTACTTAGTGCTCACTTTCGCTATATGCGAGGGGTGTTCAATAAATAGTGAGAATGAGTAAGACGCAATTATCTTTTATTATATGTTATTTTATTTTTCGCCGTAGTCACCTTTCAGGTTTATACACTTTGTATATCTTTTCTCTAGTCCTAAAATTCCCTTTCTAAAAAAATCTTCTTCCTGATCCCTTAAAAAATCATTTACGGCGGCGACTACTCCGTCATCATCTTCGAATTTCTGGCCCCTGAGATGTTCCTTTAAGCGCGGAAATAGGTAGAAATCACTAGGAGCAAGGTCCGGTGAATATGGAGGATGTTCCATCAATTCGAAGCCAGCTTCTTGAATGGCAGCCATCGCAACTCTGGACTTGTGCGCAGGGGCGTTATCTTGGTGAAACAAAACAACTTTAGCGAGTTTGCCACGCCGTTTCTTGCGTATTTCCTCACGCAACTTTGTTACTTGTCACGCAAGACAAGTAGTATAGTCCCCGTAATAGTGGCTCCATGATTAAGATATCCAATCATTACCACCCCTTGGCTGTCCCAGAAAAGAGAGCCCATGATCTTTCCGGCGGATGGAATCGCCTTAAATTTCTTTGGAGTTGGAGATGACGGTCGCTTCCAAGTCATGGACTGTTGTTTCGTTTCCGGGTCATAATGGTGAAGCCATGTTTCGTCCATAGTTATGAATCGAGCCAAACATCGGTCAGGATATTGTTGTAACAAATCCAAACAGCTTTGTGAAATTCTCAGTCGAGTTTGTTTCTGCGCGTCAGAAAGCATTCTGGGCACCCAGCGCGCTGACACTTTTTCCATACACAAATGGTCGCTTATAATATTATGGACACTTCCTATCGAAATCTTTACTTCTTCAGCTATAAAACGAACAGTAACACGACGATCCGCCAAGACAATATTTTCAACTTTTTTAATCATTTGTTCAGTCACTGCCGATATGTGGCGTCCCGTTCGTGGGTCGTCGTTAGTGGAAGTTCTTCCTCGCTTGAACTCAGCACACCAACGCGCAACCGTAGAATATGGAGGAGCATGAACCCCTAATGTTGCTCTCAAGTCTTGATTTACCTGCTCCGTAGTAAAAAAATTCAAGCAGAGATATTTTATTACCGCGCGAACTTCAATTTTATCCATTTTTAAGAACACGTTTCGAAACGACGCAAACAATAGACTTCTACTTTTAAAAAACAAAGGAGAATTAATTGCTTTTTTTATTATCATCTTAACTAATGTCTGGGCTATGCCTGCCAGTATTTATTTTTTTTCTTTCCAAGGAGAATGTATCGCATTCTCACTATTTATTGAACACCCCTCGTAGATGCAATTGAGGATTTTCATTTTTTTTCGCATGTCACCCCAGATTAATCCACAAAACATGTCACAGGTCATGGTATAATAATATACTTCGCCTTTACTCGCTACTTACTTCGCTTTCTTTTTTGTTTTATTAGACCATGTCACAGGTCAACAACGAAATAAAAATATTGCTAGAAAGAAAAAACAAGCGTTTTTCATAACGACATGGCGGGAAATTATAAAGTATTCTCTTTACACGCTCTTGATTTTACTAGCTCCAGTTGTTAACATTTTAGTAGGTAATATCGTCATCATCATATTTTAATCGACATTTTAATGAAAGGTCATCCATAAAATGTATATAGTGAAACTTAGGAAATGCCCATGTTAAGCAAGAATTGAGCTGAACGTTAATTGAATAGAGCCGAAGGAATAAGATTTCAGCGGGAATGCCAACAGGTAACTACGCCATACCGTGCAGTAAGTATACACAAATAATTATGCATTTCTTTTCAAATAAAACTCCCACTTCATTTAAAAATAATTAACTTTTAATATCACAATATTCTTAATACTTTCTCACGTCCGTGGATCATCGTTTGTATTCTAGCGCCACTAGTTTGTGTTTCGTCTTGATGTGAGCGTCTGTATGGGTTTTTTGGTACGCTTTATATGTACAATCAAGAAACGGACATCTGAACATTGGTTCTTTACCGCATTCGTATGTGATGTGCCTTCTATACGTGCTTTTGTGCCTGTACTTCCGTTTACACTTCTCACATTGATAAGACATGTCGTAATGTGACCAATAGTTTTTTGTCTTCATTGGCATAATCGGCAACATGTTTTGCATCATTGTTTTAAAGAAATCCACATCACCTGCAACAATGAGATGACAATCTGATTCTTTTCTTTGGAATTATGCCGGAAAGCTGTTTACTTGAACGCGTTAACTTTATGTTACTTTTAGTTACTTGGTCTATATGTACAATCTTGATCTTCTTGATCTGGAAGCAAATGTTTGGTTTTGTAGAATAATAAAGATTTATAAAATATTCCAAACCAAGTTAACGCGTCCAGACTTGGGCCATTTTGATATTTACAGAACCGAGGACGATAAGTTACCTACCTATGAATTATAAAACATAAATTTAGAAAAACAATCCAACAAACCCACTATTTTACTTGAAGAGCGAAAGTGGTTAAATGCGTGTAGATAGTCACTTTATGCAAGCGTTAATATTTTATAAGAATGTAAATATGTAGGTAAGTAAAGTTTGACTCAGATTTTTTGGTCAATATAAGATTCTGTAAGATAATGTTATTACATTTATTAACTTGATATCGCCGGTAACGTTGGTAGAAAATGACTCAATCGATTGTCCCAGGTGTTTGTTAGACAAACAAGTTTTTTATTGAATCAAGAACATTTATTCACATGCATAATCCAATTTAAAAGAACAAACCAAACACACTCGACTTCACTGAAAACAGAATAAAAAATACTTCAAACATTAATAATAATTAACATTATTTTGTGCTGCTCTCACTAAGATGTAATATCCACTTTATTACCAAAACTATGCTTAGCCTTCCATTTATGGATGATATTTATCTAGACCAAGTTATAACAAACGATATTTTTTCTGATATTTTCAAATACTGTAGGCAGGCTTGTACAGAATATTAAGGAACTTCATTAAAGTATAATAATATTGGAAATTTTAGTCACTTTCATGACATATTGCAAAATGCATGTAACTCTAATAACATTGGTTCGCATCTTTGGACATATTTTTTGGAAATATAATTCTTTGGTGATATATTTATTAGAATTGACCCCATGGTCGTAACATATTTTATAATTTATTGACTAAAATAATTGTGAGTCAGATAATCTACCACCGATTATATTAATATCTAAACTAAATTGTTGGTGGGTCTCTAGGTTAAACTTCGTAATAAAATATAAAATTCTAATCTATAGGTACTCATACCATGAACACTCATTACATTATTACTTCTGTTGTTACATTCATATTTCTCAACACCACATATTGAGTGCTTAAGTTTCTCTACAAAACTTAACATTAAATAACCATAATAATTTACTTAACGATAGTATATCAAATAATTATTATATATAAAAGGCACTAATTTCTTATTATGGCTAAGAATCGACTGGAAGATTCTTTGGTTTATAATATTGCTTGATTCAAAATTTGAACTCTTTTAAGGTAACTTATTTAACAGTAACAAATGCAAATAATAAAATAAGACATTTTTAACAGAAATACTGTATATGTATCTATAATACCTACATTGCTTCTGTCACAAATTTTCTTGTAGTAATAAACTTTCTTTGGTAACAAGGAACACACACTAAACAAACATTAATAACAAGAACAAGAAAATATAACAATCTATTAATATTATGCTCTATTTTTATAATATAAACGAAAAACACTGATGTCTTACGTATATACTGTTGTCTATATCTTAGATTTATATTCTTCTGAACTGAATCAACATATTATTCTAAACAAGTATTTAAATAAAAAAGCTGCCTTCTAAGCTACCGAGTTTCGTAGACAGGAACCTTAAATATAAAGTTAGTAATATTGCTTCTAGTTGTGACGTAATACTTGTGTTATTGCTAACTTTATGATACATTATTATGTTGCTTCAAGTTTTGTCTTTCATATTATTGTTAGGTACTGAAATTTACTAAATAACATTTCTTAAGTATTATTTCGCTAAGAAATAATAGTGATTTCTAACGTAAATATTGGTAACTGACGTCTTTCGACAATATCTACTTATAGATTTTCACCAGCGCCTCTAACGGTCAATCGAAGAACTAATAAGTAATTCATCTCAGCACTAGGGATTTGTTAACAAATTATAAGTTGCAATGCAACTAAAATAAAATATAATATTAATAATTACCAGAACACAATAATAAAATAATGAAGAATTTTCAAGATATTCAGCAGTCACTTTGAATTGTCCTGTGAATTACTGTTGTGTTTTACATTACATTGAACAATGCGCGAATTATATTGTTGACCAATAGAAGCACGCAGTGGTAATATATCTCTTCTTAGTATAAAAAACTAAGTTCTTCCATACAGATAGCTAACCAAAACCAAAACGTGGCGAGGCAAAATTAACATCCTAGAAAGTTTTAACTTACAAAAAATCTTTAGGTCAGATTAAATTGCCATCGGTGCGCTGCCCGCGTGGTTTATAGGCTGATAAACAGCTGCACTGTGCCGGTACATCATTAACTATCATAAGTAGGTAGGTATTCGTTTCGTAAATAAAACAGGTAGCCAGCAACCAGGGCTACGCAATTTTATTTTTTTGGCACGGTGTAGCGTTTGTCAGTCCTAAAATTATAAAAAAAATCGTTTTATTAAGGATACAAAAATTAAGGCAAGATCTATAGTTACATGCCTACTCAAAATCTCTTTGGCACTTAAGATTGCACTGGATACAAAATAAAATTAATTTTGTCTGTATTTTCTTTATATTCTCACCAATCTCTTGATTTGTTTGAAGTCTTGAGTTAAGTATAAGGTCCAGACGTTTTGCTTCATGGTAACAGTTACAGCTGCAACAGATGAATTTTTAAAGGAATTAATGATCCCGTCATACTATTGATACAATTTGTGATGACTAGAAACGATATTGTATTTACAGATATTTATTTTGTGTAGGTAGAGTGCTAAGCAGAACTGTTCTATAAGACAAAAATATTCAAATTATTGCATGCAACTAAGTTTGAAAATAGCAGAAATTGGTCACTTTACAAAAATATTTCTTGATTTAAGTCCATGGGAAAAGATCACCTAGGTACGTTGAGAAGCTTCGATTTCCGACAGAAATCAATCAATTGGAGATTCTTTCGCTAGTTGCATACAAATATGCGAAAATGTTAAGTCACTGAAATGTGGTATTTAAACAGTTGGAATTTTAGGGGTCTCACTACCAATCACAATCTGATTGTCAGTAGTCAAAAGTAGCGTACTAGTATTTGATAGTTCTCTTGGGAGTAGAATTAGTTGGAAATATGGTTATTAGAGACAATCGCAACATTAGTTAGGGTTAGTTTGGATCTAGACAAATTCTTACCAAGAGTAAGTAGGTAGATAACATACTTTTTAATCGAAAGTAGGTACGGCGAGACTTTTGACACCGCGTTAGTAACAAACGCAAACTGGTCGGAAAGTTAGTTAAGGAATAACAAAATTACTGACATTAGAGGCCTTTCGCGGCGGGTCATTCTGATACGAAATCCACCTTCTCCGGCATATCTTTATGTAGATGGCGCTCGTGTAGCAAGAGATTATGTTTCTGATACGCCCTGTACACACAGTACGGACATTTGAAACTTGGCTGTTTTCTACACTCGTATTTTATATGCCGTTGGAGTGAGCCCTTGTGCTTGTATTTGTTCCCGCAGTCGACGCATTCGTACAGTGTCCACCCAGCCTTACCGCTGCTCAACCCAGGCGTACCATAACTCAATATATAAGGAGTGTACAACTGTGCAACTGAAATTAAACGCAAATAAAAATAAATACGTGCACATAACAGCTACCACCGTGTGTAAAGCGAAGCCACCGATAGAAATGTGCTACCGTGTGAAAGCTAAGGAAAATGCACCATGTCTCCCATTAATTTGCTCATGTACTACTGGTATTAATCTAAAACTAGCTCCCTTATAGTCTATTTTATTTAAAGTAGCATGCAACCAGTTATGCATAATACCATTAATTAGTTACAGTACATATTTTAAATGTGAATTCTTTGAAATGATTTCAACAAATCCAATCTCATTTTTGAAAACGAAGATTCTTACATGCATATAATAGTTAATATTACCATACTCAATGAAATAGAGACTCGCGACATTCTACAATCTCAGTCATTGAGTAAGAAACCCAACCCTTTCATCACAAATATTAAAACAAATACATACCAAGAATAGCAACTTTATTTAAAATACAAAAAAGGTTATAAAAATACAATCAAATGCATTTTAATCACTGTATCTTCTTATTGACAGTAAATTGTATCTACAATAACTACAAAAATATTCTAGGTAGTAATTTCTTATGCAATAAGAGTAACTAGGTTTTGTTCGTAACATCACTTGGGTCATGATACTGATACGCGGGGCGTAATGTCTACTAAAATGTACTCCTTTGTTCTGCCTCATCTACCAGCAGCATTTTTTTTAAACTTTATCACAGCTATTTGTGTATTATTGTGTATAAAAATAAGTTGTATATGTTTTGTCAAGAGTATATATTTTATAAAAAAACTACAGTCAAAAAGCACTATGTCTATCATTTACCTTTTATATATGACGACGTTGTACGGTTATTATATCACAACCTAGAAATTTTGCATTAAAAAGTTACGAGTCATCCTTGATTGAACCAAACGTTTTTAATCTGAAACATTTTAAACCCTAATGACTAACTTTTTGAAGGCACTTAGTTTTATACTGACAAGATTTATATGGTTGTACTTTGTGAACTTTACATTTTGATTGTATGATGGTAACTCCAGCGGATAATAATCTAATGTGGTAGTTTGTCGGTAAAATCACTCAATTGTAACTCGGTATTTCTGGTGACTGTATATCTATCTGTAAACGGTTAACAAGAGCTACGACGGTATGAGTTTACATACATGCTACCACTTCCTAAGCTTAAAATAACTTCTAAATGGTAATGTATAAAAATACTTAAAACTATGTGGAAGATAAACGGAACTTCCTTGACATACCAACATGATTGTGCTTAATTTATTCATTGTAACAAACCTGTAATGGCAGTGTATCTAATTTCAAAAGATTCAACAATCAATTTAAGGCACTCTCCTGGCCTAGTATTCACTTATAAATTGGCCCCAAATATAACACCCAATATAGTACTAACAGATATTCATCTCGAGGAACTAAACAGTAACCAATCTTCACACATTTTACGACAAAAACATATCAAGCTTAAATTAAAAATAAAATAAATGCATTAGATGTAAAGAGATCTAAAAATAAATTGAAATAAAAAAATTAACTTATGAGTATTACAATAATAATGGAACATGCATTTATGGCAAAGAACTAGTGCTTGCTAACTAAGCGAAAATAGCTTCATTTTCATTAAAACTATGATATACAGTAGGTAGGTATAGAACTTATACACGATCGTGTGTTCGTCAAGTACACCCGAATACAACATTATCAATCCCAATCAAAATTCGACAAGCTGTGCTTTACAAATTGAAAACAATTTGGCATATCCAAGTTCCAGTCATAATAATATCTCAATTCTCAGTGTTGTATCACAACTGAATACCCATAACTATCTATAAATTCAGATTTAGAAGATAGTAACTGCAATTGGTAACAACATAAATCCAAAATCAACTTGCATTTACTCAAACTACCGCCTCAAACAACGTACACGAAACCAGGAATGATAGTTTAAATATTAAATGCTGTACATAAAAAATATAAAAAAGAGAGTAAAACCGTAACTATACAAAATCACTTTTCGACTTAACATACTGGATAAATGCAATAGTTGCAAACACTGCTACAAAAATGTAACAACGTGAATACTATTAGTAATTCGTCAAATTGTTCAAGTTCATTAAGGTATCTATATTTCGTCATCATAACTTCGATTGTTACGTTAATTACTCGATTAGGTAACGATTTAAGGCACTGTTTGTGACCTCACGAATGGCGATTATATCTAACGTGACTGTCTGACGCCACTATCACAAAAGAGATTTCATCACATTTATCACAATAGGGATAACTTGGGAATTTGTAAGAACTTCTCTATCTATACGTGTTGTATATTTTTAAATTTAACTAACGATCTGATAACGCCAAAATAGATATATCAAAAATGGTATCTACTCATAACTGCATCAATAGTAAACTTTAATAGACAATTGATATGTAAAACCTAATTTCTTCATTGTTCAATATCTTATCAAATATGGAGTATTTATTTAGTGACTAAGATTCACTGAGTGTGTCGAGCTATGTGCAAGCGTCGACGTTATCCTGCTTTATGTATTGCTCGGGCTTCATGTGCACTTCTCTGTGCATTCTCTCCATATGGCGCGCAATGTGCATTTTCTGTTTGGCGCGGTACACGCAGTACGGGCATTGAAATTGTGGCTCTTTACCGCACTCCCACTTCTGGTGATTCCGGAGTGACGACTTGAGTTTGTAGACTCTTCCGCAGTCGGGGCAAGTGAAGCTCGGCTCGCCGGGCGTGGGCGGCAAGGAAGGCGCCGTGACTCTCATGCCGGCGAAGGGCAGCGCGAGCCGGGCCGACCACTGGTCCCACGACAGTCCCCCGATCCTAGTGAACGACACGTCTTCGGGCCCGCCGCCACCGCCGCCTGAAATCGCGGAGATGTATCATAAAATGGGCACGTGTCGCGGCCGCGCACACAAACGCAACATTCAACATTCCCGTGAGGTTAACAACAGTTACAAGCAAAACATAAATACATGTTATATACATAATAAACATAATACATATATAGATACAAATAAATAGATGTATAGGTATAGATATAATAAATAAAGATAATATTCTACTGTGAGTGTCCACCGAGTGCTGTGATGAAAGCTTTGCAAAAAGGAAAAGTAAAAAAAAGAACAAAAAAAAGAAACACATTTATTTTTTATAATTAAATCCTTTTATAACGAGGATTCACTGTTTCACAATATACTTTCTTGTTTACAGTGGTTTCTGAAGCGACTCACAAATTCTTTGAAAATACTAGGCATGTAAAGAAATCTCATGGTGTTACTGGAGCATTTTAGTCACACAGCTTTTGTCATTGTAATAAACATTTTGTTAATGAAATGTAGTCTCCCGACCCATGGGCTTTCTTGTCTACCTGAAATTATTAATTATATTAGTATGAACGAAAAAGGAAAAAGAAAATAATGCATCATGCGCAAGTTGAAACTCAAGCAAGTGGGTTTTGATGTTTTTTATTGACGACCATGCGTACATGCGTTTGTTAATTGACGAACAGAAATAATATGCGTGACAAAACGACTTACCTAATAACAAGTTACAAACGTGATACATGTAACATACTGGAATTGGCAAAAAAAAAGTGTAATTAAGCAAGGAAAACACATTTGGTTCTGATATACTATAGCTATATTTGATTAAACTTTTCTACCAAGTAAACCCCAATATATTCATATAAAAATCACACTAATCGATAACTACTCCAATAACATTAACAAACAACATAATAACATCCAATTTTTATATAAATCCATACATCTGTACCTCATACCGCAATCGTAACATGATATGAAGGGAATATTGCATATATCAAAAACATTATTTTTCTATGCTTAGCCATGACTTGTTTCAACAACAAATAACATTCTTTATTCTTATCACCACGTTAAAAATCTAATACTGACTTTGGTCAAATAGCTTTGTTATCCTAGTTTAACAAAAAATATCAACAGTCAATATGCTAAACGAAACATGAAAATATGTTATTGCATGTAAATATCAGTTAATATCAAGACAACACGTTTAAACAAAAATATAAATTTTGAACACATTTTATATCCCAGTTCACCAAAAATTCTAACCGAAAATATTGTAAAATATCAATAAATATGTTTTTATAACTACAGGTAACATTGTAGGCACATTATTGATGAGCTTTTAACTAACTAATTTACAAATTATTCCGAATTTTGGTGTGGTGGCGACAAGTAAACTATCGTTACATCGCACTAAAATTCGGAACACTGCATTACACAGGACAAGAGTCCTTCAAAACATTATCCTAATAAATAAACAACATTAAAATAACTTTGGGTTTGCTACAAAGAAAGTAAGGAAGACAAGGAAAAATGGTCCCATGTACTAACAAATGAATGGAAGAAAACAATTTAAATAAATTATAAACATGAACAATAGGATCGATAATAGTCGATATAGCGAGACTAACGATTCGTCACGACATGTTATGTTGTCGTACATTATAAATAAATCTACCCGTGGTGGAAACTACCGTGGTTAATGTTACAGATACTTACCAGAGGTCAAGTGTTAATGTAATATCTACTAATTATTTAATATCATTGCACTAAATTATCAATTTGGAATTATTCCTTTCTAGGAATGATAGGTCATTAAAACTAAACAAATTCGAGTTAAATAATGGAAATTCCAAAAATTTGGTTGCAATTACCCTTTAATGGGTCTTTGGTGATTAGACAGTTATGTCGAAATCACTTTGGAAAGGATAGCTCCTATACACTAGTTTCCATTTGTCTAATATTTAAAATTACGGCGACCTTGGGTCATATTCTTCTGAATAAAATACTTAGGGTCAGTCTTAACTACCATAATAAACTCTAAAACAAAAACAACAAAATTAACACTAATGCCGTTAGGGAATGTGCACATTACAACTATTTCTTTAGTGTATATTAAAATGTCTTCAACAAAAAATAATAATGTAAATATAAATAAAATTATTGCAGTACCGATTTGGTTAGGTATCTACTTTGGTCTAAAGATTTTTTAAATATATTTCTCTTCTTAAATGTAACTAAATAGACGTTTTTTTATTCCGCCTAACTTTGTTGCTAGCGTATATGTACCACTCGTTGTTGTGGTGCTTCCTAATGTGTACGCCTAGATTGCCCCTCTGCTTGGCCTTGTAGGAGCAGTAGGGGCATTGGTGGGATGGTGCCTTGCCGCCGCACTCCACGTTCTCGTGGCGCCGCAGGGTGGACTTCCAGCGGTACTTCTTACCGCAATGCTTACATTCGAACTGCCGGCTCGCGTCGTCTGAGCTGTTGCCGTCTCGCTTCCAGTGCCCTTTCATGTCAGGTTTGGTGTCGTACACGTCGTCACCCGAGTTGCCCGGGAAGCCACCGTTGCTGTCGTAGAACGTGTCAGATTCCTCTGGCAGCACTATGTCGTCGGTATCGTCATATTCCGCGTCTGACTCTGTGTCGTCTTGTTTGATGGGCATGTTGTTATTCTGCATGAACGCTTGCTGCAAGAGATGCGCCTTTATATTCTCCGGAATGGAGTTGAGCGTATCTAGTGGCAGCTTGGGTAAGTGCAGAGGTGAAGCATAGGGCACGAGGTCTTTAGTGGCGGAGGGCTTCATGATATTAGTGACCTGGATGCAGGACGGGACCAGCGACACCAGCGACTGCGACTGCGCCTGCTGCGCCGACAGCAGCGACAGCAGGGCCGACGGCAGGTGGCTATCCTTGTGCAACTCTGAAATACAATACATTAACGGTATTGCAAATAATAAGTTAAGCGGAACTACATACTGAGTCTTGTTAATTCTACCAAAGGCTAAAATAAAATTAAGGAACCAAAGAAATGCGTTATAATAATAAAAAATATAAAAAAATAATTTCTGTTAGAAATTATAAAAGGCGAAGCTTCTAAATTCATGCAAAACATGCACAATCCAAATAACAGTAACTGATTTTAAAACTTATCTTCCCATAAGAACATTATCGGAATGGACTGGGTGACATTGAACAGATACAAAATTAAAAGTCTCTGAACTCTTTTATCGTTTAATAGCTCAAAAAATATTGAATATCAATCATTTATCAATACATAGGTAAACATGACGCATATAAAATTTAACTTTAATATTATCTAAAGGAAGATCAAATAGTTTTGTAGTAGTAATAAGGCACTAATAAAGCACTGTGGTGTGATATCGGCGCGGTTACATTCACTTGGACTGGTGCGCGCTAGGGTGCTTCTTGTCGATGTGCTTCTTGAGCTCGTTGCGGCGGTGCTTGCTGTAAGCGCAGTAAGGACACTTGTACTGCGGGTCGCGTCCGCACTCCAGCGTCACGTGCCTCACCAGGTTCTTGCGCGCGTTGTAGCATCTCTGACAGTTGGGACACTTGTACCCCTTCTCAGTCTTGTACTGCGCACACGCCAGGGCGGAGTGCGTCGGTAGTATGTTGTAAGGCGACGAAGACGAACGAGGCTTGCCATGCGGCCGATCGGGTGAAGATTTCGGTGAAGATTTGGGAGAAGATTTAGTTGAAGACTTAGGTGAAGACTTAGGAGACGAAGGTTTCGGAGACTTGTTCTCCAGCACCTTTTTGTTTTCCTTGGCTTCCTCGGTCGCGCTCACGGGCGGTGGAGGCGGCGGAGACTTCACCGTTTTCAGTATCGCTAGTGTGGTGGTGGTTGTCTCTGTTGAGTCTTCGTCTATTTTTTTACTACGAGTCACGATATTATTCCGCGGCGACGTGTTTCCTGCAATAAAAAGTTCAATACAGTCCGTTTATCAGCCTTCGAAGGTTGTACATTAAGTAATAGATTTCAAGTTCAAAAAATAAATAAAAACAAAATTTATAATAACGAAAAGAAATATATTCAAAAAAAGGAAAAAATATATGGATAAATAACTATAACGAAATAGTAACTGGCTATAGTATAACAATTTAACACAATCTAAGTGTTATGTCTTGCAGTTGTATCCATATGGGTAAACAAAAAAAAAATTGCAGAAATAAACAAAAACTCTCAAAGGGGAGATCAAAAGGACTAAAGCTTAACAAACATTAGTCAAATCTAAACTTAATATTCTTAACAATTCATGTCTTTTAACTCTTTTATAAAGAAAAACAAGTACTAAATGATAACATAATCAAAAAAATCAATTGCTTCAAAACCGAGTGTTAATATTATTTTTCCGTGTGATGCTCCTTCATCCAGTTGGGATGTTTCTGAGCAATGTGCGAGATCAATGTTTTTTTCTGTGAATATCGTTTCCCGCAATTCTCACAACAAAACTGCGGCCCAGTGACACATTCGTACTTTTCATGCCTCAACTTGTTCCTTCTATACTTATAATGTTTCTTCTTGCATATTGAACATACGTATAAACGATCTTTATTCTCAATTCTACGAATCCCTGCCTTAGTTGTGGCAAAATCTCGTTTCTTTTTCGACTTTTTTTGTACGGTCACCAATTTGTTTTTAACAATCTTTCTGACTTTCTTTTTAACACTTTGGTCACATCCATCTTCGATCTTAATGTCGTTGTTCTTAAAGTACCCACGGGTTAATGGAAAAGGGGTTTTGGCGTAATGAGTGTTAAACATTTCTACCAGTTCTGGAAGTGTAAATGAAAAGCAAGAAAAAATTATTACAAAGCATTGGTGTGTAAGTGACACATACACAGGTAGGAAAGTAGCTCGCAATGAAAGGAAGCCTAGATGTCAAGATGGTGACCTGTGGTTGTTGTACTTACAAGATGATGTGATGACATGTAGTTGATGTTGTGCTTACAAGCGGGTGTTGTTCAAGTAATGTGCGTGTAGGAGATAGCAGAGACAAAGGTAGATAAGCGTAAGGTATTGTTAGCAATGTCGTGAACGATGATGTAAAAAGGTAAAAATGTATACTTCATTGTGCCCCATGTTTATGTCCTGTGGTAGTCTGGTGTCTTGGCTTCAAACATTTAATTTTTTAAATGTCCTACGAAATAATTGCATAAGTATATTTAAAAATGAAATGCGCATCCACTAGGAACTGGTAGTGTCTCACCATGCTTCCGATAATTTTGTTTATTCTATTATATGTAAACCTAGTGAACATGCATAAATTAAACGAAACAATGTTTTTCTTATAATTTTGAACATGAATTGCTAAGAAAAGACGTCTGCAGTGAAATCACATGTGAATGCAAAAAAAAAAAAACGAAAATAATAAAATAAATAAATAAGCCACATAACCATCAACTACGTGGACAATGTAAATAATTCACATTTACCTTCATTTGGGGCGCCGCGTGCAGACAGTCCAATCTTCTACAAACATTTAATTTCACACTTGTGCTATAAAATGTTTTCCACGATATTTTTGCTTAGCGAAGATGAACCAACTAATTTAAAACACCCAATAAAACATGGGTGAAGGGAAGTGTCGAGCTTATTGAAATAAATTGTACTACAGATTTAATAACTAAGATATCATTGACAATAAATACGTAAAAAATTACTTACCAATAAAATAAATCATTCCACTCCAGTGTTAGACTATTAACGTGTTTAAATAGTAAATAGTTGCACTAATTGCCAAAGTTAATTGCAACGCGTGCTTTCTACGACAATATTACATTACTGAAGCATGCAATGATCTACATTCACTAAGATCCCATATCACAAACATAAGCGTAACAATTTCTGTGTATTATTATCGTAAACCTATACTTACCTTTCAATTACCTCGCCACAAAAAGGCTACATTTTATAAGAACCTTATTACCAATATTAAATACCTTTACCTGATGCACTGGAAAGTCTTTAAAGTTTCATAACGTAATAAAATATAGAACTGTAATAAGATTAGTAGTTTATAATAATATTAGATACTAATTAATATAAGATTGGAGTTTCACATGTGAAAACACTAGCACTCTCATATCCACTGTCGTGAAAATATAATATTTATATATAACATAAATAGATTATTTTAAGCAATGACTGTTTGTCTATTTCAAATTATGGGAAGACATTGCGCATTTCATCCGTTCCTTGTTTGTCTGGGACAATTAACTTTTCATAAATTTTTTATATGAAAAACAGACCTGTAGGTATCATGAGATAAAATTTTAAAGAAAAAAGTTAATTGTCCCAGACTATCAATTGAATCCCATGTGACATGTCGCGTTGTTTGTTGAAAGGTACATTATATAATAAACATCGAAAGCAGTGTCAACGCAACATGTTGTCTGAGCGAGGCACCGGCGCAGGCGGCAAGCCGCGTGCGGCGGTGCCGTGGTACAGGTGTGCGAGCTTACCTTGCGACTCTCGCGCGCCATCACTCGAGTTCATAATATCATCTTGAGATCGTTCCATGTGCCATTGGAAATCTGTAATGTCAGAATGTGGCTCTGAGTGAAACATGTCACATGAACATATTTTAGAGCTTCAGCATACTGAACGCGATCATTCGATCCTATCTGCAGTAGCGGATGTATGTGTTGAACTATGCAAACCAAATGTGCACCGTACCACCGAGATCGGATCACATTTCGGTGTGAAGAAGCTCTAACGCAGTATCCAAGTTACATTACAATCAGTTAATATGTAAAACCAGTCAGCAAGACTGGATAATAAAAATACCAGTATGCAAATCTAAAATGAACTATTCCAAGATCATTATTTATCATTACTTATTTGAACATGTTACAATAAAATGTTGTCTACACTTGTTTGTTTTATTTTATTAAGACATGTATTATCACTAGTTTCACATGTGTACATAATATCTAACTAAGCATGACTGTAAAATGGGTGGACAATTATTTGAAATCATCCTGTTGGCACTTCAATAAAAAATGGTTTAATCTTTAGACAGATACTAATACGGTTACGGAGGTCAAACCAACATTCTGGGTAAAGGTAGGAAACGCGGCGCGCATGCATATACCATGAGAAAATTTTCACGCATGCTGGTGAATAACGCGTGCACATCCGCATAACAAAAAAACCACCTTATTAACAACACGGTTTCTGAATAACACAAAAGTTAACTAACTCTGTCAAATCCTGTTAACTGCTGACTTGACAACAATTTAAATTCGACAAGCTGTCAAAAATTGGGGTTGGTCTCAAATTAAAAACTATATTTCTTTGCAATAGTCAAAGCCGTATGCAAGTGACTGAATCTTAGCACAGTTTGTGATATCCATTAGATAGAAGATGTCACAATTAAGTTAATATTTTCATTAGGTAATAATTAACAGCTCCGCTGACTGACAAACTTACCACGGAAGGCAACTATTCTCACTGAGACGTGTTTTTTTATTTGATTGAATTAACTCTAACCTATATTATCCATTTATTATAAAATAATATACTTCATAGCAAAGAAATATATGTAGAAATAAACTACGTATTTCCTTCCAGCAGGGCTTCAACATAATATAATACTTATAGGAAGCTTAATGATCAGTCTAGATAAGCTGACACAATACTTGAAGGAAAACTAAAAGATATTCCTGTCTAGGAGGGCCAGTTTTGTCATCTATACATATTATAAATTAAACTCATTTTTCAGAGCAACAGATTTTGATGCGGTTTTCACTATTCGGGAAGGTTTATGTGTGTAAATACATTGATGTTTAACTTATAATTAAGAAATCTCGATGTTTTGTCAAGTCGTAAAAACCGTGCGAAACAGGGGCGGGTCGCTAGTGTCAAAATAAATGGAGTATAACTAGTAAAAATTGTCAAGAGGAAAGTTAAGCGACACTTACTGCGTACAACATCATTGTGCGCCACAACGGGCTGTTCGTCGGTTTCCTCGTCAAGCGTGAGATCCTCGACGCCATCCCTCTGCAGCTCCTCCTTGCAAGCGCCATCGTCTCCGTTGCCTTGCGCGTTGTCGTTGGGCGGCGGGATCGGTACGGGCGGCAACTCGTTGGACATGCGACGCGCTTTCTTCCGACGCCGTGTTGGACTCACAGACCCTTCGCGGCTGCTGTCTATACTACCGTCTCGGGCCTGGTGACCATAAATGACTGTTGTTTATCATCTTTGTATAATAAACCATGAGGCAAAGTTGCCAGGAAAGTTGTAGTCTAAGTGTTTATTAACTAATGTTATAAACAGATGGCCCTTTAAGTTTCAATTGACCTAATAATTAGGTTTAAAAACAAAGCCGGTGTTTGTACCCATAGTGGTGTGTCAACTTAGTTTTTCTTAACTTTAAAATAGCATTTGATGTGGTTCTCCATCAGTTAGAGACGTTAATCTTGAAGGTTTATGTAACTGGTGCACATTAATATTTTACTTAGAAATAGCACAAAACTCTCGATATTTGGACATGTCGCCATATTAGTTAATTGTTGCACATCTGCAAAGCAGGGGCAGGTTGCTAGTTAAAAATAAATGAGGGCATTAAAATAGTCTCCAAGAGTGGCTTAAATGTGTACATTCAGCAACCCTACCCTCATGACTGGCTAATACTTTTACTGTGACACAACTTATTGTTCATGCCAACACAGGAGATAAGCTACATAATCAAAAACTTTGCCCAGATTTGTTGATGAAGTTTATGTTGATATTGTTATAAACAACAAGGTAGACACAGAACACTTATTAGAAGCTGTTGATCTCCCCCTCTGAACATGAGTTGAGTACACATCCAAGGGATACCATGCTACATAATTATCTTTCTACTTAGGTACTAGAATGTTATATCTTCTTTAACCAAATCCAAAAAAGGAGGAGGAGGAAAACTTTTCTATATTCATCTGTATTTATGTTCATTGATTTTTCCTGTTTTATTCAAATAAATTATTAATAGTTCCATACATCTTAGTTCATCAACTGATTGCATTCTTACATAATATTGAAATAAGGTAAGTATAAGATAAAATATATTGCAAATAAATACTATAGAATTGTTATTAATGCATTGTCATGGTCTTGCAAGCTTCAAAATAATATCATTTTCATTCAAAGTAAGCTTTACAAAACATTTCATGACTAATATAAAACACACATTGCTATGTTTTTACATGTGTTCAGCTGTCCAACTTTATCTTTTGTTGATGAATTGCACATTACAACATCTGCCAACACACGAACATGGTGCCAAGGTTCGACATTTGAATGTTACTATAACTTGTGATTCTCATCCAATCATGTGAGATACAACATTTTGTCAACATTCCAAACACATCTACTTCTATGTACCCACTTGTATAATTTGTTCTAGTATGTATTTGCATTTTTCTTTCTTTGACTATGAAATATGTTCTCATGAGGGTGCGGCGTAGCTCGTAGAGCGTAGAATATTAAGAATACTGAATAGTGTCGTCATTACAAACCTGTGGAGGTGGTGAGGGGGCACGAGGCGGGTGTGCAGCTACAGCCTGCGCAGGGCGCGACGGTGGCCTCGAAGGCTTATTGTCAGAGAGACCCTTGATCTGTAGGGACTCAGCGGCTTTCAGCAGTGCGGCCAACTGGTCTTGAGATATGTTGACCTCACCGCGGTACATGTAATCCATCATTGCTCTCAACTCGGCATATTTCACATCTTTGAGGATAATTATTGGATGCTTATCAAACTGCTGTGATAGTACACTCTGAAACAAATCATCCAACCATTGTTCGCTTTGTTTACTTTTACTACTGGCTGTGTTTGTAAATATTCTAATGAAAGTTAGTCTCAAATAACAATTCATTGTTAAAAGTAATATTCTCTTTCAATTTCAGAGTCTCAATAACATGGGCCCAAAATCAATTATGTGATTAGTTAATGCACCAAAACACTAGCATGTCATTAAGTTAACAACAGTTAATGGCATGATGTTAGGTAATGAATAATTACAAGCAGGCGTTTAGAAAAAGTAGTAGAGGCAACTTTCGGTTGCCAACTCATCTATGCACTGCCTAATTGTTAATACATGAAAGCTAGAATGGTAGAAGTGGTATGTTTATTAGAGCAAAACTGTGTTGCCTTGCAAGTAACTTAGACGCGATTGTAATTGACCTACATTGTAATGAGTTTACGTACCTCGAAATAGGGACTGCATGCCGATAGGACCACTTTGTGCGCCTTGAGCGTCTGTCCTTCTGCAGCCAGGGTGCAGTCCACGTGCATGCCCTTCTCGAGAAGAGTGTCGAAAACAGACACCAGTGTCGACTGATGGTTGTTCCACCTCAGGCAGAACTGTTGGTCGTCGTCCATGATGCCGTCTAGCCACTCGCCGCGCCCTCAGCCCTACAACGAATAAATCAAAGCAACGTCTAAACAAGGTCTAATAACACCACGCAATAACTAGGCCATTAGGAAAACTTCACTATGACTACACAAACATTGGATTCTGAATGATTATCACTGTATAGCGTTAATTATCTCACCGAATCACTTCATACGATGAGATCACGCCCCAACTTAACTAAATTAACTTTATGGACCACATACGAGTCGTCGTAAGCGACGCGGCACAAAGAAAATGGCCGCTTTTCCAGCGCGACAAAAAATAAAATGGCGACGAAAATTCTAAGTTTTACTATTTTCTGGGTAAACTTTTCATGACACACAATAGCTGTTCAAGTTCATCGCGTTGCTAAGGCACGACGAACAGCGGAAAAGTTTAAAGTCAACAAAGAAACTTCTGAGAACTTTACTTCGAAAGTTCACGAGTGGAAATTTTCAAGATGAAAAGTCCTAGCAATAAGTAAGCCCTTATCGGAGCCGTAACGCTACACCAAAAGATTAAAATGCTTACCTTGACTATTGCATTAACTGTTCTAACGTATTTTAACACTTTTATTTCTTCAATAATTAATTGCCACTTTAATTTTAACACATTTGCACACCCGCCAGCTTTCTTGAATGAAATTGAAAACACTAAACTAAAACTATGCTATGTTGCAAGTTTAGAGAAAGGCACCTCTACAAAAATCCAAACGAAGTACAAGTTGGAAGCGACGCGAATGACCCAAAATAAGCTCCATAAATGTTGCCATTAGCAAATAATTAGAAAGCTTGAAAAATTGTAAATACGTTGTTAGCTAACTAATGATCAGTATTAAATTAATAAGATAAATTTAATTACTTTTAAAGTTTTAGATTCATATGATTTATTCTTTTGTTATGGTATGTCACAACTGCCATTATGTATTTAGAACACCTTGTCCTTGACCCACTTTTTGACGGAACATCTCGTGATTACAAAATGTTTGATTAATTTAAAAAAAAACTTATAATTTATTAATGTTTTTCGTCAAAATATTAACCTGTACAGTCATCATTTTATACTTTAAGATTATTTTTTAAACTGTTATTTGTAGTAACAATATCATTACAAGTAATGCATAGCGCCATCTATTGGTTCTCGAGAAACCTATAACTTCAATGTATCTTTCACCACCTCGTCGCGTCCACAAAGCGTGTAACTTTGTCGCGTCGTCTGTTAAACTTGTTGACTTGTTGTTTACTTTTTACTCGCTGTGATGGTAGCAATCGCCCTAAAGACAGCGTTATGTTCTTTTTCTTAATGAATAAATCTTCTATACACGGTACTCTATCAAATACTACCACGAATGTTCTGAAATATGTACCATACCTACTTTAACTACGGGTAATACCTACCTGTGCCTACGGATAATGTCAGCGAACCAAATAAAAAACCGGCCAAGTGCGTGTCGGACCACGCACAATGAAGGGTTTCGTAGTTGGGATGAATTTATCCCGCGAACAAACTTAACATTGTAGTTGAAAAACATGTTCTCCCATACGGAATGTATTGGAGATCACGTTTTTCAAACTGCAAATTTAAGTTGGTCGAATGTTACTCGCTAACCTGTAAAGCCTACTTAGCTATGATAGTTTTCCTCTTATCTTTGTATTGTATACGACTACTGTGAATTTTTGCACAAATTCATGTACTACCATTTAGCTGGCAGGGGGGGAAATACGTGACTCTAACAAAAATTAGCACTTTAAAGCTTAATATTTTGTAAATGGATTCCTGAATTGAGAAATGATTTGCACATACCCACAATATTTTTGACCGACCTTTCCCACACACCCCACAAAATGGGACAAACTAGAAAACAAAAAACATCCCCACTTTACGTGTAGGGGTGGTAGCCCAAAACCAAAAACAAATATTTTTCTTGATTTTATTTTACCACTTTGTCGGCGTGATTAATATGTATACCCATGGGCGTACCCAGGGGGGGGGGAGGAGAGGGGGGTAGTTGCCCACCCCCCTGGATTTTGTATGCCTAATAGGCTATCGCGTCCCACAGGTGGGACGAACGGGAATTTAAAGTAAAGTAAAGTTTATTTATTTGCATAGAATAAATAATATTTAAATTTGTTCCCGTTCGTCCCACTGATTTTGTTAGTGGGACGAACGAGAATAATTTTATTTATAATTCCATTTAAAAAGCCATTTACTTTACATATACGCTAGTGATTGACTAAATCGGAAAGTTATCGATTCTCCCATTTATTATTGTATTAAAATTTTTGGAAGTTCCTGAAAAAACTATTAATAAAAAACGATATACTTACATATAATAAGATGATATAAATAGACAATAAGTAAGTAAAAAAAAGCAATAGGTATTAAGTAAATAAAAAAAAAACATTATGAGAAAATCTAAATGAGTATTAAACAAGATTTCATATCGGTCTTCCAATCAGGCTATAACTGTTGACAAATTGAAGAATAAACTTTAATACTAATATACGTAAATTCACACAACAATCGACATTATTGTCGATAGTCTACGTTAGTGGATCTGCACAACCACATCACTAGCCCGTCGCAAGACGCTGCGGCCGTACTAACGATGCAACCGCTTAAAGAAAATATCGTTTTGTGATTTTTACATTGCTTGTCCAGTCACTTAGCAACATACTTAAGCAGTGGTAAAGAAGCAATGTATTTACTGCATTAATAGTACAGTCGCTGTGATATGTGAAAACAAAAATAACGTAGTAAAGGCAAGATTTTTTTTTACGATTTGTTGTTTTTCATGATTTTCAATACAAATATAGTAAAATACTTATGCTGATGAATGCTGCTTTAATGTTATCACGATCGCGTTCGAAAGCGCACTAGTTAGCGGAGATGGCCATTTGCCTGAGGCATGAGCATTGTGATCAGGACGTGCGGACACAGACACGCCCCCATGCCACTTCTCCTGTTATTTATATTTCTATGATTTATCCCAAGAACGAACTTTACATTGTAGTTGTAAAAAATGTTCTCTTGCGGAATGTAGGGGAGAACATGTTTTTCAAACAGCAAATTTAAGTTGGTCTTTTATTACTCGTTAACCTTTAAAGCCTACTTAGCTGTGATAGTTTTCACAAATAGAAATAGCTGACATGCATGACTAAAAATTTGCACTTTAAAGCTTAATATTTCGCAAAATCCCTGAATTATGGTTTTCACACAAATAAACATCTCCACTTTACGTGTAGGGAAGATACCTCTTTTGTTTCTTGTGATTTATCTTACCACTTTGTCCGTGTGATTAATATATGTACATATATACCCACGCCAAATTACAGCTTTCTAGTACTAATAGTCTCTAAGCTAAGCCGCGGACAGACAGACAGACGGACATGGTGGAACTATAAGGGTTCCTTGTTTACTACGGAACCCTAAACACGAAATGTAACGTAAACGAAGCAAAAGAAGTATGTAAGGAGCGTAGCAGAAGAATTGAATCCTGAAGATAGCACAGTATTCTTAGGTTTAACTTTGGATGCTAAGCTTCAGTGGGATATATAGATAAATTGTCAAAAACGCTAAACTCCTCAGCATATGCTGTTAGAAAAATTCGTAATTTAACTGACATAGAGACAGCCCGTTTAGTGTACTTTAACTATTTTCATAGTGTAATGTCGTACGGTATTCTGTCAATGCCGCCGACATTCAAACTATTTTTGTTTTGCAGAAAAGTGCCGTAAGATCAATTTATAAATTAAGCCCGAGACACTTTCTCAGAGAGAAATTTGAGGAAATTAATGTAATGACTGTGCCTTCTCAGTATATTTTTGAAAATATTTTATATGCCCATAAAAATATAAAATTTTATAAAAAATACAATGATATCCATAACGTAAACACTAGGAACAGGCACAAATTTGTAGTACCTACCTACAACGAGGCTCAAGAAAATAGGTAGCTCGTTTAGATGTCAATGTATACGCTTTTATAATAAACTTCCAAGCCACGTACAAGATCTAAGCCTTAATAAATTCAAATTATTCATTAAACGAAAGTTGTGCCAAAAAGCGTTTTATACCATTTAAGATTACGTTGAGGACAAAAAGGCCTGGGATTAAGCTGCCCAAATTTATTTATTTATTTAGTCAAAATTGTTTTTTTTTTTTTTAAATCACCACTTATACCACCTTTGTACTTACCACGATATGAATATTTACTTTGTGAAGTATATATTTTTTTTTTTATATTATATTATTGTGAACGTGAGGAATATGTGAGTCATATTATTTCTTTGTTTTTTTTTTTCTCAGTTACTCATAATGATAATCTGGCAGTTTGAGTACTTTATGCGGCCTACCCATAGATATAAGAAAGAAGGAGATATGCCCGGTAGTTTAAAATGTATCGAAACCCAATGTCTCCAATTTATCCCTACTACCGAGCCGCCCGAGCCTACAACTACACATGCGATCAGTAAACCCAATAAACACGAGGTCCGGCTCACACTTGCAATTTACAAATCAAAACGTACTACACAATCAATTATAAACCTTATCCCATCAAACACAGCGTGCATTTACCATGTACCGTACAACTCACTCACACGAAAACATCGATCGCTATCGTTGTGCTGGGCAAAAGCCATTTATTTTACATATTATACGCTAGTGATTGACTAAATCGGAAAGTTATCGATTCTCCCATTTATTAATGTACTAAAATTTTGGAAGTTCCTGAAAAAATTATAAATAAAAAACGATATACATATAATAAGGTGATATAAATAAACAATACTAGTAGCTAAAAAAAAATATATATTAAGCAAATAAAAAAAAAAACAACATTATGAGAAAATTTAAATGAGTATAAAACAAGATTTCACATCGGTCTTCTAACCAGGCTATAACTGTTAACAAATTGAAGAATAAACTTTAATAGTAATATAAATTCATACGACAATGGACATTGTTGTCGATAGCCTACGTTAGTGGATCTGCACAACCACTTCACTAACCCGCCGCAATACACAGCGGACGTACTACACGATGCAACCGCATAAAGAACGTATCGTTTTGTGATTTTAACATTGCTTGTCCAGTTACTTAGTGACATATTTTGAACAACTACAATAATAGTACAGTCGCTGTGATATATGAAAACAAAAATAACGTAGTAAAGGCAAGAAATATTTTACGATTTGTTGTTTTTCATGATTTTCAACACAAATATAGTAAAATACTTGCAATACTTTTCATAAATGCTGATTTATGAAAAGTGGTTCTATGATTATAAAAGATAGATTAGAAATATGATTTATAAAGTTTCTAGTTTAATAATAATAATAATAATAATCATTTATTTGCAGACATTGAAGTCCATAGAATTACATCAGTAGGATCATCTGTTTAGCTTCGATTTTTACAAGAAACCACTGAACAACACGGTATACTTAAATGTTGTCACGAACGCTTTCGAAAACGCACTAGTTAGCGGAGACGGCCATTTGCCTGAGGCATGAGCATTGTGATCAGGACGCGCGGACATAGACACGCCCCATGCCATTTCTCCTGTTATTTATATTTCTATGAGCCTACCCAAATCTCCTTTCTTTGGTATTGTTCGAGCTCCTTAAACTCTGAGTTGAACTGCACGGTCACTGACAAATGCGTGCATTGACTGGACAGGTCCTCTCAATCTGTGTAGTTCTTTGCTCAAAAGACCATCTCAGACACCAATATACATGATCTTCACATAATCTGACCAAGGTTATGTCTGGACTTTAAAAGAGACTGTGACCTCTGAGTTTGTTTCGGCCTTTCTTCTCGGAGTAGTCAAATAGGAAACGCCGACTACATCTATGTAGTTATAAAAAATATGATTGACGGGTAAAAGTGTTTTGTCCAAACGCACTTACAGAAATAAAATCATTTATCATTATCATTTATCAAACTTTGCGTTGCAAATTGCGACGTATAGGTATGCGAATTTGGTGAAAATGATTTGTTTTTTAATTTTCATCATGGATGTCGTTTTCATGGTTTTCGAGGGTGTTAAAGCCGATAGTGACGTTAAAGTGTATATCGAAGATGGCGGCTGTGAAAACGTTGTTTTTGTTATAAATCATTCGTGAGTGAGAAAGAACTTCGTTTCTGTCGGGTTAAAATTTTCGTAATAGTTCGAGTTAGATTATTAAGGAAAGAACTATTGTAGAAATTTTCCGGAAAAATTTCAAATTCGGGAAAATCTGAACAACCTTTTTTCTATGGGATTTTTGTATGAATGATTGTGGACAGGACAATGTCTGTCGGGTCAGCTGGTGCATGATTGACAGCTTACCTCTAATGTACTTACCTAATACCTACCTATACCTGCTTAACTGTTAAAAAAATCTGCAAGTTATACAAAAATATTAATCTAAATCTGCCAAAATATACTTAAAAGGTGGAAGAATCTTTGAATCCTGACTGCAATAACCGATGTTTGAGACACTGCAACGACCTTCGTTCGCACACAATAGCTCTATCAAAGTCGCCAGTAATCTACCAATTGACGATCAAGTGTGTGCAGCACAATCGCTATTGTGTCAAATTGTTGAATATAACTATCTACAGTTGTAACTGTGTACGATGTGTATCTACATCTATAAAAAGTGGTACTTTAACAATGTCACTGGGAGGTGCTATGTAAATAGCATTAGTATCGTACTTTTTACCCGACTACGGCGAAGCAAAAAGGAGGGTTATGATTTTGACCGGTATGTATGTACGTTTATCAGTACATGATTACATCATAACTTCTAAACTACTGATCATAATTTGGTAATGGAAATGAGGTATCGTTCTAAGCGTCTTGATCGTCCGCTTGTTATAGGCTATGTGACGTCACATTAAATCAATACGGCTACAATCTGTGATATGGCGCCCTCCAGAAGAAATAAAGTCATGAGCTAAATTTAATTAAATTTATATTATGCCATGTTGGTTGAAATGGCTTATAGAACATTTCAAATATATATAATTTATAACCCCAAAATAATTTATATAAAAATAAAAGTTATAAAACCGAAAACCCAACTACTACAAAAATGTCAACTAAAAAGGTATAAACAAGACATCACAGACATACTAATTAAAAATCCGGAATCACACGGGCTTATTATGAATAGATTCCGTGGGACTCCGGATTTTTTATTACTCTGTCTGTGATGTCTTTTAAGGCTCGTGCAGACCAGCGCGACGCGATTCGAACAATACAATTTCTGAGAAAACTTCACGCTTCACGGTATAAAAATAACCGGTGTCGCTTCGCGCTGTCGCGTCGCGCTAGTCTGCACGAAGCTTTATTATACTATTTTAGTTGACTTTTTGTCGTAGTTGGGTTTGCTAAGTTTTTAACACACCATATTCGTAATACCACAGTGTGTGCTGTGTGGTCACTGGTCAGTCAGATAGGCAGTCGCTCATGTAAAATACTGGTATTCAGCGGCATCCGGTTAGACTGGAAGCCAACCCCAACATAGTTGGAAACAGGCTAGACCTGATATTTATATTTCTATGGGCTAGACAGACAATCGTAAGCCCAAGTACGCACGGGCGATTTTTTCCCGTGGGTATTTTTTTTCGTACATCGGATTTTCAACGCTCTGCTTATCGCCGACAGTGGAAAATCCGACAGTGTGTTTTTTCAACGCGCTGGGACGAGAGTGAGTCCCAGTGCGTTGGATTCTTAACGCTCGGCTCAACACAGAGAGTTGAAAATCCAGTGCGCGATAAAATCCCGCCGCGATATTGTACGTCAGTGCGTACGTGGGTTAACACCACAGTATGTGCCCCAAAACACCCTGCCACATAGGTAGGGCTCCCCGGCGGCGGCGGCGGGTGGTGGGACTAGCTGGACAAAACCACGTAGAAGATGGCGGGATGAGCTGGACTAAATCAATAAACAATATTTCACATTGGCTCTTTGCTGAATGTCCTGCGAGCAGGCCTTTGCCCAATAGTGGGATGATGAGGATGCAGGATGACAGTTACCAGCCATGCAGTCTCTCAGTAAGTAACGATGTGCTCAACGATGGTGCACGCTAGCCTAGATGTAACCTATTCACTCGAGCTTGAAGACTTCTAGGTTTAGGCTATCGGGAAACACGGACTGGCAGAAAGATCGATTAGACTGCGTAGTGGCGATAAGCCGAGGAAAAAGTTAGAGCAGAAACATCAAGGCATAAATCTTAAAGTTAGGAATCAAGTAGAAAACGGAAGCTTGAGAATGGAAAGGGAAATCAACCCAGTTTGGTATAAAACGCTAATCATAATCATAACCACGACCAAGTGACCATAACTGTCTCACGGCCTCTAAAGTCTCGAGAAAATCCAATTAATTATAACTTCGTGATAAAGGAACGACGAAATTATTTTTGTACCTACGTCGTTCAATATATTTTAGAAATACTTACCACAGGGTTTTTTTAAACTACCTTCCAATTTGTTTCAAAATCATCGACTGGTTAAGTACTCACAATCCCACATAAAAACATTCTTCAACAAAGTACTTATTGCAAACAAGGAAATTAATACTACTGAGACTTTTCCTCGTAACTCGAAGATACAGCCAGCGCTCGTTCCCTCGTAAGCTTTGTCGCTTCGTTATAAAAATCAATAGCATTAGTAAGTTCGTACAAACGAATTATACGAATCTCTTTGTGTGCGTCGCCAGGCTTTCGGTGTGCGGGAAACAAAAAAAAACCACGAGCGAAATTCTTGTAATAAAAATCAATCGGAGCGGAGAGAGAAGGCGCCGCGCGGGGCGCCGACTGGTCGGGCGTCCAACCACCCCCTGCCTCCTCCCTGCATACCTACACGTGCTATAATGCACCTACCCTCCCTGCCGACTTTGTCTATCGCCAATTTTAATAGTAACAGCCGTTTTTCAAAAGTTCCTAAACTGAAAAACAATGTATCTAAAGTAGTCTCGAAATTTTAGCAGTCTCCTGTATGAGTGCTAGCCGAGTCTGGTGTGGAACACATTGGAGCGGCGCGGCGCGAGAGGGAGCACCGCTACAGCGCGGTGCGCGGCCGGTTCCCGGCAAAAAGGCGTTTGTTTTTATTTCTTTGGCGCGGAAAAAAATGAGCACGCGCCCGCCCTGCACCTCCTAAACATGCGCCACGCAGCGACGCAGACTCGGCCGGGTGTGTGCCGAATTCACTTTCATTTGCGACATCTCATCGTTTCCCGAAGGTCACCGTGCAGTCGCGGGTGTCGGGACAAGTCCGCGGTGCATGTGTGGCGCGGGCGAGTGCTTGCGGCGGCCACCGCTGACCGACTAGGTGAGTCGAGTGAATTTCGCGCCCTCGTCTTCGGCAATTCCGTTTCCCTCGCGTTTATCGGCACCCGTTTCGCACCATCCTTCGCCGTGTGCCGGGAAGACGGTGAAAGTGAATGTGTTTTCGTATCTCGCGGTGTGTCGGGGTCGCGCAGACGTGCGCTGCGGCCGCCGGCTCCTCAAATGGAACGATGTGAAGCGACGAGAGAGGGTTAACCGCGCAACTTTACATACACTACTTTCCTCCACCTCTGTCTGACAGGTGATTGCGCACGAATATACACGCTAACAACAATCTCTTAAAGTCGCTTATCCTAAAACCTTATAAGTTTTCTCTATGTATAAAGTTTTGAATCAGTCACGCGCGTTTGTTTCAGTTGGAAGTTTCTACATCGAACTTCATATACGTTAGCGGCATGCATATGGGCTTTAAACAAACAAAATTAAAAAAGCTTGTGAGATGGTCTGGCTCGCGAGCGACAGAGAGAGAATCCAACTTTGCACTCTTCATTTGTGCACCAATCGAGAAAAAATTCAATAAAGCTCGCTTCCTTTTGTCTAATTGCCTATGTAAACCTACTTATAACATGGCGATTGTTCGATTTCTGCGACATTCCGGGGAGGACATGGGGTGCCACGTTGTTGTTTACACTTGTACTCACAGGATACATTTAGCGCGCTTTTGTTGTTGTGATAAATGCGATTATATCGTCAATATAATAAGCTTGTTTTCATAACTCGTTACTGCAATACTAATCGCCGTGAAAGATTTATTTCAAGCAACAGTTTTTAATTTTATAGGAGGCGAAGTTATTAGTTTGTTTTTTATTTGTTTCGCTAGGAAATGCCCGGCCACGGACTGTCGCAAGTGAAATGCGAACCGCTCTCGGACGAAGAAGACAGCGACTCACAATTCGCGCACAGTTATCTATCCAGTCAGGTAACTTTAATTAGCATTTTATTATTTAGTTGCACGATTTTCACGGGCACTTCAATGATTTATCGGTACCTACTTTTTAATAGCTTTTAATTATAGTTTGCAGTTGTTTCATGCCATATCTACTTCAGATTAAACAATTTTATACTTTGAAGTTAACTTTACCTATAGTTTCTGTAACGGTCGGCTACCAAGATTGAAGATTACACATAAATTGGGTTATTTTGAAACGGAACTTGGCAATGCTCTCAAGAGTCAAATACTTACGAAAAATTTGTTTTAAACGCATAGGTACATTAGAACATTTTAAGCTCATCAAAAGTACGCCGCGGTGTTTATAAATATAGAAAACTTTGAGATAAATTACAAAATAAATATTTTAACATAATAAAAAATATATTATAAGTATATGTTTGAAATAATATTGAACGAAAGCATCGTTTTAACGACTTTCCTACAGTAATATATTATTTATCTGTGTTTTTATTAAAATTCTGTTACCTGCTAAGGTTACCTAGCATTAGGGTCACTCGACCGACGCTGAAACGCAGCACGCGTAACCACATCTCGTAAAACAGTTTTTCAACCGCTAATCAAATTATAAAAAACTTGTTCCATATTGCCTACTTTGTAGGTACTACATGAGTTATATTTATATGTGTAAAAAGATTTTAGACACTCTCTCAATAGAAAGTTATTTTTTGATGCTGACGTGTTTATGAGATTTTTTAAGCTTCTAATGCGAAAGTCCTAAAGAAATTAACTTTCTTACAGCCAAAAAATTTTGAGAACAGTTACTGTCACTGCTATTACTTGCCAAAGTGTAAGTTATTTCGGTGCTTTCATTGGTTCTAGTAACCCTACTTTGTTTGCCCACTTAGTTTATCAAGGTAGGTGTAAGGTAGGTATGGTACGGTACGCATGTGTTAGGTGTACAGTAGATAGATTGTAAAATAACAGGCACGAGCACGTCACATGTATAATGATGTATATCCCCTCTGTTAGCTCATGCCCCGTGTCGGTGTAGGCTCATCATTCATTGATCCCCTTGCTCAATGTTAAAAGAATTGATTCTTTCTAAAATAGTAACATTTGAAAGTTAAAATTAATGATCGGTCGATCAAATACCTCGAAAAAATTAGCTCTGTGGCCAACTAAGAAACAAACAACGGAAAAGAATAACAAACCATAAAGACTTACTAATTAGGTAATCGTAAGATATCAATAATATCCTAGAATAGAGCCTTGGGGAACACTCAATTAAAGTAGAAAACTCTCTATTATTATGTCACCACACGAAAAAAGACTCTGTTTTGTGTTAGTAACGTTCTGCAAGACATTTTCAAATCAATTCCATTTAGATAAAGTCGTAAACACAACTAAAATATTGCTAAATTAATAAATACGATGAATTTCAAAGGCTTCAGTTAAATCTAAAATATTATAAAGTACAATCTTCAATCTGAAGAGGTTCAATAATATTATAATATGCCTTTTCCATGATCCATGGTTATACCTGTCGGATCTCCAGGGCAGTGGCTTGGAGGAGCTGGCACCGCTGGCGCCGGCGGGCCCAGCTGCCACGCCAGTGTGTGTCAAGCAGGAGCGAGCCGAGTCACCACCAGCTACCACGCTTGAGACGCTCGAGTCAGCACCACATAATGCCAAGGTATTTGAGAATTTATATACATTAATTTTTAATCAGATTTGCATGAGAGCTTTCGCCAGATTCTAATACCAACAATAAATTACATAAGTTTATTAATAAAGTATAGTAGTCAGTCTTAATTTATAAACGTATTTTGCAATAATTATTAGAGTTATAACTGATTATAAGTCTTATAATTATTGCAAAATACGTTTACTGAGACTGATCTCAGTGGACCCATTTGTTGACTTCATTGAGCATACCTGTAACGTTAATTGTATGACTTAATTTATGTAGATGATGTTCTAATTACCAGTAATATACTATAGTATACGTAGAAACAGTAAGCGAAATCGGCACTTACATGTAAATTAGTTACCTACGAAACTTAACTTTCGGTCTGTTCACACTGTTTCATAGCAGTATAATGCCACGTCCTAATTATAGTGTTATGGACGCCTGAATTATTGTTAAAATACAAATTCTGGCTAGGCTATAGCGGTTTTAATTTTGATCTCCCCAAGCTATTACAACTACCTAGGATTTTAACATGAATATTGCCAATATCAAAAGAGATAATGTACCATCTACTACCTTTCGGATGTCTGGTTTGATTTAGAGCACGTCCCTGTTGGTTCGTCACATGGAGTTCATGAACGTCACCGAAGTGCCTGAGTCCACTGACTTCATGCCGCTGTTGGCTGTCAAAGATGAACCCTCGTCAGAAGGTGGTATGTATTGTGTGGCCATTACCCGATAGAGTTATGGGTCGAGTGTTGACGACTGGTGTGACACAACCTGGAAAAGCTGACAACTATAATAGGAAATGCTTGGTTATTGGAATGATTTACGGCAAAAAAAAAGCTATGAAGAGAATTTTAGACATCCTAGACAATATTAAAGACATGTAAACAACATAATTATGATTAAATTCTATATAAATAATAGATTTATCTGATTGTCACCCTCTTTTTATGCAATTACTCAAGTAATCAGACTTCGCACAATTTAATATTTTTAACTTAAGTGCATTGTTCTAAGGAAGTTAATTACGTGTCATGTGATCCATAGAGGTACTGATTTCAGCTACTGTATCTTCTTGCTCAACAAAAGGCAACGTAGGCATTTATTTTTTACGCGAATATGCGGAAAAAGTGATAAATGTATAGAAAGTAATACTTTTTTTGATAGTCATGGTAATTTATTGGGCATTTGAAGAAATAACAGGGTAAGCTGCGTAGTTACGCACGCTATTTTAGAACGGATCAAACCTGTTTTTCACTCCCTTTCGCGTGTACGAATATTTCTATTTTTATTTGAACATGAAGAGATTGATGGTTTTGTTCAAAACCTGTTATCGTCGTCATCGTGAGAAGTGCCATTATAATTTTCAAACCAATTCCAGCTAGGTAAAGCTGGAATTTAAACAAGAGCACTTTTAACGTTCTGCCTACATGATGAACGGATATTTGGATATAACGCTATGGATACTTGGATAGCCGTCTCTTAGGCTGCGGCACGCAACCAGCGGCAAGGAGCCATACTGCTGTACTTTTGCTGTCAGATGAATGTCTATGAACTGTATATCTATGAACTAGCATTAGACATTAGAAATAATATAAACAAATATGAGACGCTAAAAAGTACAAGACTTGCCAGTACGCTTCGTGCAATACGCCATAGAACGGTTATGTTTGACAAGAGTGCATTTTGTATGGGCCCTAAAATATATAATAAATTACCTGATAATATAAAGCAAGTAAATAATTTTATATCATTTAAGAATAGATTAAAGGCTTATTTAATTAATAAAGCTTCTTATAACGTTAATGATTATTTGAATGATAAATGTAATTATATTTTTAAGTTAAGAAATAATAATAAAATTATATTATAAATGAAGGTCATAAATACCCCAATAATTATATTTGCTATAGATAAGTGTATGATTAATATTTGCACACCTATTAAGGTAGGATATGGTTAAAAATCTTCAGTTTTATGTGTCACCTCATGTACCTACCCATATTCAAGCAAATAAATGATTTGAATTTGAAGTCTTAACATTTCAACTCAATAGCACAATTCATTAAAACGGCAGCTAGGCGTCACGCGTTCCGCCTCCTCCTTTGCGAGCATTACTGCTTCGCAAAAGGAGGTGACGCCTTCCCACGGCCTCTCGCTCCGTACCATGGCCTGGACCAGGGCCGGACGCGAGAGATCACTGCTGCCGATCGCCTCCACAAGAACACGGCGGTACCCCGGCTAAGACGGGCAGACCTCCACCGTATGCTCCACCCGGGCGTTTCTTCCCGCCTTATGCGGAACAGGAACCTCCCGAAACAACCGTGTCCGGTGAGGACCTGCGTCAGGCGGAAGGTGAGGACGCCGTGGCGCCTCTCTAGCCACTCCTCAAAGAGGGGACTTATCGCCGCAATTGTGGCGTGCCCAGCACTGGGTTGCGACAATTGCACTCTCCATGGCGTCACGGACAGAGCTCCGACGGGATCTCATGGCGTCATGAGATCCCGTCGGAGCTCTGTCCGCTGTGCCGTGATTTCTCGTGGCAGCAGAGTTACGCCCCGGCGTTTCACCTCCTCGCGCCACTTCCAAATGTGCGCGAGGACTTTCGCCTTAGGATCCCATGGCGGCAATCCGGCAAGGAGGGTCACCGCGTCCCAGATACTTCATCGTCGGCTCGACGCCGATGTAAACCCCTCCTACCGTCATTTGGGAACCCGACGGTGGCCCGTTCCGAGGACCATGAAAACACATGGCCTCGGACTTGTGCGGGGCTACCTCGAGTCACAATTGCCTGATCTTGTCGACGATTGTCGCAACCCCGCGAGTCGCCAGTTCAGCCGCCGCCTCGTGCGACCTCCCTTGTGACAGGACCAACGTGTCGTCAGCATAGCAGACTATGCTGACACCGCTAGGGAAGTCGGCGCTCTGTACCCCTCGTAAAGCTTCGCCTGAATGGCTTCCGTATCCGGAGGGCGAATACGGCGCCTGCGGTGCCTGTTGTACCGGCGTCGTGTAGCAACGCACGCATTGTACAGAGTCGTGAGCTCTTGCGATCACCAGTACAGCTTGCGCGAGACACGTCCGGGCTTGAAACAAGGCATTGCCACGTCACATATTTCGGACATGGCCTCCTGGAACCACTCCACCTCGTCGTTGATGTCAGCACGCCTGTCCGGTAATGTCACCCGGGCCTGCACGATCGAGGCTTCCAAAATGAGCTCCCGGTCCAGCTGCTTCTGCGCCCATCGCGGACCATTCGGAGCCTGTCGGACCAGCGCGCTTGAGGTCTGGGCGGAGACGTCAAACCGGTTGTATCTATGGTCGGAATAGGTCTCCACCTCCACCATGACGCACCAGTCAACGACACGCGGCGACAGAGCGGGGCTGGCGAACGAGATGACCACCACTGATTGGCCCCGCATCCGCACATACGTGGGGACAAAGGACGAGCACGGGGAGGGGACGGAACCAGAAAACGACGACTCTCAACTCCATAAGGGACTTGTGGAACTCGGCGAGAGTTCGGTTCTGATAGAAGTCTACCCCTACCATGGCAATCTCCCCGAACCGTGCTGCCACGCAACCCGACGGGGTTGCGTGGCAGCACGGTACTCTCTGGACACTCTCGAGGGACGGAGTACTGGCGGAGGCCGACGAAATTAGGGCCACTGAGCCGCTCAGGTCCTCCTCAGAGTACGGCTCCGCGACCACGGCGATGTTAATCGACCACTGAGCCATGCTCTGGAGCAACAGATCATGAGCTGCGGCAAAGTGGTTGATATTCGCCTGGAGGAGGCGTACTGGGGCCAGTCCATTTCAGCCCCCTCGTGAGCCCCCCTTGAGGGCCCTGCCGCGGCGGCAACGACGGCGACCGTTACGGTGGAGGCGACAGCGGTGGCGGCAGTAGGGGCGGCAGCTGTTGCGGTGACGGCGGTGGTGGAAGGCTTGCCTCTGGCTCTGGCTTTGGCGGGTGGGGCGCAGGCCTTGCTCTCAATTTGGTGATCGGCCGGCTTGCCAGCCGACGCACATACGACGCAGTGCGGCGTGGCATCGCACGAGCCGGCCTTGTGACCGGGCTGACCACAGCGATAGCAGTGATCGCTGCGGTCCACCTCCGAGGTGCATTTAGCTCGCACGTGGTTGCCCACATGGCAGCGGGAGCACCTCAGATATCTGGGTTCCAGCAATTTGACCTTCGCGGAAACCCAGCCCAGCCTTTGGCCCTCCCCGGCAATTTTCTTGGCCGCCGACACGGGGCAGCTTGAAGTCAGGACGGGGACAGGTGCCCGACCTAACCTGCTCGGCAGAGCAGCCCCCAGTCCTAACGCAGCGGCCACCACCTGTCCCTCCGTGACTGAGTCGTCCAAGCCCGAGACGCGCATGTCTCCGCACTTAGTGGGCCTGGACACTCGGGCCTCGTCCACGTTCAGGGACGCCCTAAGCCTTTCGGCAAGAGTGTCAGTGGCCGGGCCGCTGGCCTCATCGGGGACCTCCAGCATCCGGGCCCCAGTCGCAGTATCCTGGCCCCAGTCACAGCATCCGGGCCCCAGTCGCAGCAACCGAGCCCCAGTCGCAAGCTGCCCCCTCCTGGATTTCTGTCTGTTGTCGTAGCCACGTTAAGACTTACTTTGCAATTACGATTCTTATGCATTAATTTTCTAAGCAATGCCTCATTCTACGGCTACAATTGGATGGTCATTCAGTACGCGTAGAAACATGGCTGAGATCAACAATGTTTAAAGAGGCTTTGCTCTGTCCGTTTTGGTCAGTGTAATGTTGTATCTTGATCAAAATATGGTTCTCGATCATAACAAATATGTCTTTACAGACTTGTACTCATTAGGGTCATTAATACATCTTCAGAGAAATGTATGAATCATTCTAAAGAAAATTCTGTAAAAACATATTTGGGTGGCGAATCATATTTTAATCAAGATATTAGCTGACACTGACTTGCAAATTGCAAAAAACGTAAGAAAATTTGAATTCCGCGTGCTACCTTTGCAGATACACCTTAAGAAATTTCTGTTCCCCCCCCCCCCCCCCACTCCTACAAAGCCTAAAGCTGGGTACGCCCATGATATACCTACTAACTGACGGGAGAAGCTTGAGAGAATTTTAAGCCCGCATGGACCATAAACCATTAAATACGCTAAATAATTATAAATTAAAAACATCATTTTGTTACACATAATGTAAAAGGCTTATAAAATCCTAGTACTCCGTAGGTCGTTTTCCAACCAAGATTTTATAGCAATATCCTGTTGCCCAACAAACGAAACAAAGATTCGTTCTTGGATATTGGAGTAACGTAGGCAATAACCTACTAGTAAACTACTAGTTGTAGCAATAAAATAGCCATAACATTACTCACAGAACAACCACATCTTAGCGGCGAAGACACGAGCGACTCCTGTGGCCGGCCAGCTTCACCCGCGCCACGACACAGTCCCAAGAGTTGGAACCAGCATGACATGGAACGAGCTTTGGATGCTCTCAGAAATCACCACATGAGCCTTACGAAGGTACGTAGCTTTTTCATACGTTGTAACCTTGTTTTTACCCGTTATAGACCCCGTGGTTTTCGATTTGTTTTGCTAAATGCGTGAACTCCGGAACTAGGAGCAAGGAAATTCCCAATAGGTCAGTCTTCTGAAAACTTTTGCCATGGGCACTTACTGATGACTTTCTCATCTCTGTCTATGCCTACTCCTGCGCCCGGCGTTACTTAGGTAACGCATACAATAGGGATGTTGACGGGAGAAAATGCTCGTACTATTTAGAAAACTATTTAGTCCATCAGTCAGATATAAAAAAAATATTAGACACGTATTTTTTGCTATATCATATAAATAAAAAATAGTTTAAATAAAACGCATTAAAGTTGGGAAGTGGGGGCTCGGTACGTCACATATCAGTATAAAATCTACCAGGGAGTGACGTCATGCCATATTTTAATTCAATGTATTGTGGTCTTATAGTTTTAATGATGGACTGGCTGGCAGTTTGCGTAGTGGATGCGGCCTACCCAAATATCCTTTCTTTGGTATTGTTCGTCGAGTTGAGATCTTTAAGTTCTGAGTTGAGCTCCACGATTACTGACAAATGCTTGCACTGACTGGACAGGTCCACTCAAATCTTTGTGGTTCTTTCCTCAAAAGACCATTTCAGACACTAATCTACATGTCCTCACATGGCTTGGACAAGATTATGTCTGGACTTTAAAAGAGACTGCGACCTCTGAGTTTGTTTCGGCCTTTCTTCTCAGAGTAGGTAGTCAGATAGGAAACACCGACCTCACCTAGGTTATTTTTAATATTTTTTATATGACGTGTAAAAGTGATTACGATATCCTATTTACAGAATAAACAATTTGATTTAATTTCATAATCTTTTGATTACGTAAAAAAAGAAAAAACTGTGTCCAATATTTTTTAATAATCTACCTGACGGATATTTTTTTTTTGTCAACATCGCTGTTCCTTTGTGTGATGTGGAGCTTGTTTAAAAATTTACTAATTTTAATAACAGGTAACAGCAACAGCCGTCACGGTTGAAATCCTACAGATTACCTACATGCGTGACGGGTGTACCTATGTAACCTTCAGAAACGTATTGTACACTTATAATTTATTTGATAATGTCTGTATTACCTGCTTAGTTTCTATGAGACTTGTAATGAAGTGAAGTACTTAAGCCAATTAAGTTGAAGGATGGGATAATTTAGTATTTTCTTTTGCTTTGTTGTTCAACAATTCTATCGTGGTTTAGTTGTTCCTTTATAAACATCGCTGTGTCTATAAGTGGTACTACCGTTCTAATATTTATCCTGTCTTTTTATTGCTCATAACATTCTGGTTAAGATAACATAAGCTGAAATCTCATCATCACGTATGACTTTTATTTTTTTTATACCATTTCTCAAATTAAAGGCATCAGCAACCTACGGCATTCCGTCCACCACACTCTGGCAGCGAGCCCACCGGCTGGGCATCGACACGCCAAAGAAGGAAGGAGCGGCCAAGTCCTGGAGCGAGGCTGATTTGCGAGGGGCACTCCATGCCCTGAGGGCAGGTGCCATATCCGCTAATAAAGCCAGCAAAGCTTATGGTAAGATGTTTTACATATTCTTTGTTTGATCTGAGAATGTGTAAGTTGTCAGAAGATAAAATTGGTTTCCGATTTCGTCACCCCATGGACGAAGCTCAAGAGAAGTCGATATGTTTGACAAGCTACTTATAATCGTCGCACACGATAATACCGCTAATGAAAACTTCGCTCTGAGGTATAAAAGACAGTTTCAAGAGATGCTCTATGCTGATGTTCTACTGAGACTCAAAAGTTTTATTTCTATGCCAAACGGACAAAGAACCCATCACTAACATTTGTCCACATCCCTACCAGGCATTCCCAGCAGCACCCTATACAAGATAGCTCGGCGGGAAGGCATCCGCTTGTCGGCGCCGTTCAACGCGGCGCCCACCGCGTGGCGCCGCGTTGAACCCATCACTAACATTTGTCCACATCCCTACCAGGCATTCCCAGCAGCACCCTATACAAGATAGCTCGGCGGGAAGGCATCCGCTTGTCGGCGCCATTCAACGCGGCGCCCACCGCGTGGCGCCGCGTTGAACCCATCACTAACATTTGTCCACATCCCTACCAGGCATTCCCAGCAGCACCCTATACAAGATAGCTCGGCGGGAAGGCATCCGCTTGTCGGCGCCGTTCAACGCGGCGCCCACCGCGTGGCGCCGCGTTGAACCCATCACTAACATTTGTCCACATCCCTACCAGGCATTCCCAGCAGCACCCTATACAAGATAGCTCGGCGGGAAGGCATCCGCTTGTCGGCGCCGTTCAACGCGGCGCCCACCGCGTGGCGCCGCGTTGAACCCATCACTAACATTTGTCCACATCCCTACCAGGCATTCCCAGCAGCACCCTATACAAGATAGCTCGGCGGGAAGGCATCCGCTTGTCGGCGCCGTTCAACGCGGCGCCCACCGCGTGGCGCCGCGTTGAACCCATCACTAACATTTGTCCACATCCCTACCAGGCATTCCCAGCAGCACCCTATACAAGATAGCTCGGCGGGAAGGCATCCGCTTGTCGGCGCCGTTCAACGCGGCGCCCACCGCGTGGCGCCGCGTTGAACCCATCACTAACATTTGTCCACATCCCTACCAGGCATTCCCAGCAGCACCCTATACAAGATAGCTCGGCGGGAAGGCATCCGCTTGTCGGCGCCGTTCAACGCGGCGCCCACCGCGTGGCGCCGCGCCGATCTGCAGCTGGCGCTGGCCTCCATCCGCTGCGGCGCCAGCTCTGTGCAGCGTGCTGCCACACAGTATGGGATACCTACAGGTAGCAACACTAGAGTTCCACCTTTGTAGACCTTGTCCTATCAGAATTCGATCCCAGTGGTCCTCTGCTGAGGCTGACATTTCGAACATCATTTGTTTTACAATCGATTCCGTTAAGCTAGAGTTCTGAATTTTTAACATCAACAAAGGTTTCTATATCACGCCAGAACATAACATAACATAACATCACGCCTGTATTCTCGAAGGGTTAGGCAGAGGTGTACACACACATTTCGCCAGTTATATTTAAGTCCCATGTAATAGGGGGCGAGCCTATTGCCATCAACCGGGCGCGAATCCAGGCTCCGGGCTGCTACTGAGAAATACCAGATAGAAAAATCAATAACACTTTGCCCGACCTAGGAATCAAACCCATGACCTCATGCCCAATACGGCGGTCTCTCTCAATTAAACTCGTTGACAGCTATTTCATCTACAAATGAGAATCCTTCCACCAAAGGTTAAAGGCTCGTGGAGTCTGGCGCGACGCGACACCGGTATTTGTTGTACCGTGAAGTTTTCTTAGAAATAGTTTTATTAGAGTTGCGTCGCGTTGTCGCGTAGTCGCGTCGCGTTGTTGTGTAGTCGCGTCGCGTTGTCGCGCGCCTGTTTGCAGGAGCCTTAAAGAGTCTTCCGTTACACACCAAAACATTATGAACTTCCACTTCCATTTTTCAAAATACTTCTCTTTGATGCACAAATACTCAATCCAGAATGGTATCAATATCTGCAGGAACACTTTATGGTCGGTGTAAACGAGAGGGCATCGAGCTATCTCGATCCAACCCCACGCCGTGGTCTGAAGACGCCATGGGCGAAGCACTCGAAGCCGTCAGGTACCTACCGAATTACATTATTTATGGTTTTAAAAATAAATTCCCAATCAATCAATTGACAGAACTATAGTTATTATCGTAATTCCTCATAATTGTTGTCAGGGTGGGCCAGATGTCCATCAACCAGGCAGCAATCCACTACAACCTGCCGTACTCGTCGCTCTACGGGAGATTCAAGAGGTGCAAATATCAGATGCAGGTAACTATTTGTCAATGTGTTATTTTATGTTTTAGTGGTTCACAGTGTGGACACCACGTCTTCTATACTGCGAGTAGGTAACTAAAGACTGTCTAGGTTACAAAAACGTAAAATATCCTAATAAAAATGCTGAATCCATAAATAGTGGAAACCTTTGGGCAATTACACAAAATGATTCAGTAATTTAGAACATCCAAAATAATGCTCACTAATGCTGTTCCAGAGTGTTCCACAAAATCAGCAGCAACCACAGCAAGATTCCCACAAAATGGAGCAAGAGCACCAATCCCACGAGGTGCAACATTACTACCACCAGGCACCATCCCACCAGGAACCGGACCTACACACATACGCCCACATGCACGAATATAATCACCATGAGCAGTACGCACAGTACTACCAGGGGTTTAACAGTATTGCGACCAGCTGAGGGTGTGGGCACACCTCTAGTAATGAGGGGCTTTGATATTGTCCATACTAAAGCAAAAACATACTAATAAAACCCGATGCCAACTGGTGTTCATTGACGTTGAATAAAAGTGGCGTTGCGTGTCATTCATGTGGACTGCCTTTATTTTGTGAATATTTTTTGTCAAACAGTCCGCCTTTATTGAGAGCGTGACATGAAACATTTTTATTGTAATGATGTCCAATTCAATATTTAATTCTTAGATGTCGCTATCTTAATTTTAAGAATCTATTTCCAAGGAGAAATAAGTCTACAGGTGTGGGTAACACCGAATTAACTCGAGTTCTTTAGTCAGAAATTCAAAATTTACATACGTACTTATAATAGAGTTGTGTGAATTTGAAATAAATAATCTGTTTTCAGTTCTACTACATTCTAGAATAAGGCAATGGCTGCATGATCTATGGTAGTCTGTAGTTTGTATTTTTGGAAACAAAAAAATCTAACTACAATAGGCCAAAATAAGAACGTTTATTAGATTGCATTTCCAGAAAAGATGGTAGAATACATACAACTAAATACAGGTTTTCAGTAGTCTTGAATCTTGTCATCGTTGTCATCGTCTACAATTACCTACTATTATTACTACATAAAGAAAGAAAGAAACAATAAAGTTTATTTTGACACAGTTCGTGAAACAAAAAATACAAATAACAAAATAAAGAGTGAAAATATTTTTTTAATGATAATGACAATGTTGTTGTTTTCAGCTTGTTGTATTGTATTTATCCCATGTAAGTTCAATACATTATCTTTGAAATTGAATTAAATAGGTACTTACCTACCTATTCTTATGAATCTTGAACACGTTCATTAAAATGGTTGGTGAATATTATTCATTAATTCTGTGATTGCTTTTCTGATATAATCAGCAAAATTAAGTATTTAATTATATTAGTAATTTATTATTTTACAGTGATTGTGTGTAAAACACTTTCAAGCGTTTGTCAGTATTTGTGTACGCGTAGCGACATCTTTTAGCGTAAGGTAGGAAACTGCTAGATAAAACTAGAGAAAACTGCCATAAAAAAATACGTAATTAACGAATAAGTCCATAATATTTAAATATACAGTTTTTACAACATCAATCTTGCTCTAATATTTTTATTGTTATCGCTACGAAATTAGTCTAAAATTAATTGGAATGAGAACTGTATAATTAGGGTTCCGTAATCAACAACCCTTATAGTTTCGCATTAACCGTGTGTCTGTCCGCAGCTTAGTTCACAGACTCTTAGTAGGTGCTAGAAAGCTGTACTTTAATGTACACCAGAAAATACATACATAGCAAATAATAAATTTAACACTACAAAACATACAATGGGTGGCCTTATCGCTTTCTGCGATCTCTTCCAGTTATAAACTCTAATCTGTTAATAATCCTTCATTCATAAAGTCTTCAGCTCTAAAATGATCACAAGCATAACACAACCTTGAGTGTTTTGTGTGACTGTATAAAGTGCTTGTGAGAGACGCCGACGTAGCAATTTTCCATTGATTCGTCGTCTCTAACAAACGAAAAACTTCGCATTTTTTCCTATATAGTGTAATGATAAACGCCTTCCTTCCTGCATTTACTACCTTACTACCTACTGGCCCAACACTGAAACACTGAAGTGATGTGATTCTTACAGATTATTCCTGACGAACGGCTTTCGGTAAAATAATTAGTAGATTGTAATAAAAACACGGGATTACCCGGGACTGCCGTCACTTAACCATAGGTATTTATTTTCATCATAGTAGATCACAGATTGACAGAAGCTTAAACTTCATGTTTTGCTGTTTACGTTATTTATTTATCCCCCTTAAAACTTAGAGAATATAACACATAAAAAGCTTCAGTATTTAATGATCGTAATGGTCTCTTATAAACTATTCACTAGTTAACATTATTAGGAACTTCAACCTCTTTGACTAGTGCTCTCTGTTTCGGTAATATAAATTTGCAATAAGTTTTATTTATAAAGACAAATGTTTGTATTTTAATTATTTAGATGAAAGAAAGCAACAGTAGATGGTTGTTTCTGTAGTAGATGATAGAGATATGTAGGAAAACTGTTATAATTGATCCAGAAAAAAAAATCTTCTTTCCTATTGTGAAGTGAAAACGGTACCTTTTTGTACTTTTTCGGGGTATTTTGAATGTAAGTATAATGTTTATGTGATGAAGATCAGCAATATTAGGACAAGCAAGACGTAGTATTAACGACTAATGTATGCCTTTATTTAGAAACAAGGTATCGAATAGATTTGTAGTAATGTAACGGTAAAGTGGCAATTTCTTGTTACATTCAAGGAAATATACGAAAGAATTAATAATAAGATTATAATAACATTCTGTCCAGACGAAATACGTAATTTTAATGTGATAGTTACATAAGTTTAGAACATTGTTCATTGCTTTGTTTTTATTAATGTAATTATTGAAAGCTTTTGTTATTTCAGTGATTTTTTCAAAATGTTCAGTCGTCCAGTAGCCGCAAGGTGGCGTTTGTCTGTTTATATATTCATCAATAGATGGCGTGGTTTTTAATTGATATTGTTTGGAACTTCGCAGTTTGTAGTCAATGTTCAAACTAGCAATAATCTTAGCGATAACTCCCACCGTATAGTACTTAGACCCATATAAACTTGATAGACTGAATGCTTGTTTTATTAACCCCCTTACCTTTTTAGGGTGTGGGAGATGTAGAAAATTGGTATACCTGTATTATCATCTACCTGGCCTGGCTGAGCCGTTTCCTATATTACTATGCCAGGTCGGGTTCCAGTCTACCTGGATACAGCTGAACACCAGTATTTACGTAGAAAGACTGGTTATCTGAGTTGATTGCCAGACATTAAAGGTAGCACACATATCAACGCGGCAACTCGGAAAGGGATCGTCACAGTATCAACTCGAGCCATGAGTATTCTTTGTATGAAACTCCCTACTGCAACGCACACTAATCGGAACTGTAACGTAATCGCTTCGCCTCGGGACAAGCTCACGAACCGCGGTGCGGTGCGGGTCTACTAGCAGTTCCCGCGCTTACGGCTCGTCGTCCCCGCGCTTACATCTTCGTCCACCATTGCCACCCCTCGCGCGGCCTGCCGCACACTACTACGTGAGCGCGGCGTCGCCAGGCCGCACGGTAGGCTGATATGAAACCGTAGAGGACTTAGGAATAAATAAAAAATATTGGTCTGTTTAAAAAAAACAAATACGCAAATGAAATCTACTAACCATCACAATATAATATTGTTCTATGACTTAACATTTTACCCATCATTTTTAATGCAGTGAATATTTAAAGATTTTTTTGTATGAACAAAAATATAAATTCATGATTATCTCGTAATTCTCAAATTTTCTCCAAAAATGGATTGAAGATTTGAATAGGACAAATTATTATCCTATTTTTGCATATAATCTGGTACTGCGATATTGTGCGATATTGGAGATATTTTATTGCCAACTGTTTTGAAAAAAAAAGTTTTACTTTGTGACATATCCAATGAAAGGGCTTATTGTAAGGGTGTCAATTTATAATTTTTTATAATTTTATCATAAATAGTTTTATAGTTCATCATTTTTTTCAATATTTTACCCATAACCCCGAAGCTAAGAAGCATACAATTTTGAAAAAATACAGAAAGTGGTACTATTCTTATAGATTACAGGAAAACCTATAAGAAGTCTATGGTTTTGAAACAACATGTCAAATCTCTCAAAATTGTGCATACAAACTTACATTTCCAGTTGGAATGTATGGAAGACCATGTTTTTCAACAAAAAAATTAAAAAAAAAAAATGTTAAATTGTTGTTGTTGTTAAATTTGTTCTTGGGATAAATCACACCAAATACGGAACACTTCATTGTGTGTGGTCCAACACGCACTAGGCCGGTTTTTTTTGTAGGCCTAATCCACTACAGCTAATGCCTTCATTTCGATCTGCTTTTAATTGCGAAACATGTGTATATGATAATTCGTTTGAAGACATAGTTGTTACTATACAGGGTGTCAGGGACATCGACGCGAAGCCGGTTACGATGGATTAAGTATGTTCTGAACGTGTCTTTTTTTGCTTAGGACCTATTCAGTAAAAGGTTGGCACATCGAACACGGTAAGTCCTACTTACCGTGGTCGATGTGTCAACAGATGCTTTTACTTGAGATGGAGTTACAATCTGTGTAGATGTACTGGGAACTGATTCGTCGAATTTTTCCACAAAACCTCCTATAAAATATGGCCAAAATATTTCCGACTCTAACCACTCATAGACCTTACTTTTAAATCATTGTTCCTTACGATGAGCATGTTCCCATTTCCTATTAATATTATAACAATACTTTGCACAGAACACCTTTAATGTTTTATCATTTTCATTATTTAAACCAGATAGTTTTGACTTAATGACATCGTATTGTAAAAAGCTATTAACTTTAATATATAATCTTTCAATTTCACAAAAAAATCAATGTTGTTTACCAAATCACGATTTTTTTTTACAAAATCCTCGTTAATCTTACGTTCACAAAAATCAAATAGTAATAATAGTCAATAAAGGAGTAGTCCGTATGTAATGGTGGGTAGCAACGAACTGAGGTCATCGTTTGACTTTTCCTACCCTCTCGGTTTCCACCTACCTGCAAATTTACTGGCTTCTGATTGGCGCACGTCACTAATGACTCACAAATGACTGCGCGTCTACTGATAAGAAAACCGGTTTGGCCGTATTTTGAACACAAACAAATGACGTCACGGAAGTGGTGTGGAATATTTGACTATTTTTTGCATTACAATTCTAATACGTGCATCAATTTTTTTTTTTCGTACAATATTGAAACTACCTATAACTTTGAAAGTAATGGGTTTATGAAAAAAATCTAATAACAAAAAAGTATTGTATTAGTATGTAGATTTCAAAAATGTATACACGAATCCTTAAGTCCGTACTTCGCGATTTCAGTCCACTGTGGGCCGTAGCCGTCGACCTATCGGAGCTGCTGATCCGCATTGGTTACGTGCTTTGCTTACGTTAGGTTGACGGCGACGGTCACGATCCCTTTCCGAGTTGATATGTGTGCTATGACCTTTACGACTTCTGACCAACCGTAACAACTGTGAAATAGTAATCTCTTTCTCCAATAACCTCAGACCAACTTTATTTCACCGTTTGATCTGTGGTTTAATCTTTGAGGTAAATGTGTGGCAAAAATAATCTTTGATGGGTTGGTAGGAACAAGTAAGAATGTAGTGGGTCTTCTCAATGGAGGTTTATTTTAGAGTTAGTCGTTCTGATGGTAAATAAAACGATGGTCTGTACATAAAAAAGTCGCTTTATTTGTTATCTACAGTTAGATATAAAATAAATTACATAATGATTTTCATGGTTTCGGCTGCGGCGTCCGTGGCTACAATATACAATTTTTTCATACATCTTACCTATTCACTTTACAATTAAGTAAGAATCTAATATACCATTGCACAAAATACAATTTTATCATTCGTCACAACTTATTCAGTTCTAGTTTATTTCGGCATCTGTTAAAATAATATTTACAAAAGTGTTAACTACTCGAGAATAGATGGCGTTGTACAACGTTATTAGCGTGAGAATCTAAACAGTCAGTCCGATCGTCTAACGCCATCTAGTGTCGAGTGATACGAAACTAATAAAGAAAAATACATTATTAGATTGGTATTTTCACTAGGATTGTCTTTTCTACAATTTTTTATAACATAACCGAAGTTAAACAAATATATAAGTATATTATGAATAGGTACTTACTATAGGGATGAAATTATATAGGATCACTATTTACAATATGACATCAGAGATCATTACAATAGATACAAAATGCTCAGAATGCGTTCGGTACACACTACGGGTCTAACGTCACAGAACAATATCAGCACAAACGGCAAGGACTCATCAACATTAACATGTGTATGAGATACATTAATTTATTATAGTAAGTTGAATGGTGAGGAGCCTCTGTTGTTTGTCTTACGAACGGTCAAGGTATCATAATAATAGTTACAGTACAGAGCAGTAAACTACTTCACTGTTAACAATAAAAATATACGAAATTGGCAGTGTAGTTATCAATGAGGTAATGAAACTAAACGGTGGAGTATTTTACTGTCTCTTACGTTAAACGTCCAGTCATTATGACTGAAACTGGACGTGGATTAGGATACTTTTCATTTAAGTGACTTGCTGCGCATTTGTATTTAAAGTTACATTATGATTGCCTTTGTTACAGTGGCGCTGCGAAATCTCTTAAACGTGAGTGTCCTTCGTCAGTCTGCGGCATCCGAGCGACGAGCGGGGAGGACGCCACGGCCGCACCTCGTCTTAACACTAGTTACGTATATGTTGTGCGTCGCGGAGATACACTAGGACTAGACAACGCGCGACGTCTCACTCCACAATGTTAGCACTAACGTCTTGGCGCGTCACTATCACGAGAACGTCATCGCGTCAGCTCTACTGGTCGACTGCCGGCTTAGCGTAGCCGCTAAGAAAACTGCGGCTTCGACGGAGCGCGATATCGAACGAGGTCAGGCGGAGCAAATTCGGGCCCCGGCCGCGCGAAGACATCTGTCCCAATTTAGAAAAATCTAGTCAGGACAAAAAAACGTCTTAGTAGACAAGCCGAATCGACTAGACAGGTCCGTAGTCGGAGAGCGGCTGTCCCGAGCGTGTGGAGGGCGCCACGGGCGCCGGCGCGTGCGGCACGAGCGGGGCCGAGGGCGCCAGACAGGCCGAGGGCGCCAGGCAGGCGGGCGGCGCGGGCGCGGGGCCGGGCGCCGCGGGCGCGCGTCACACGCCCTTCACGAGCGCGCGCTGCGCCGGCGCCGGCTCGCGCCCGCCGCGCCACACGCGGCGCCACGAGTCCAGCGTCTTGCCCGACCAGATCCACACGCCCGACGTGATGCCCACGGCCAGCGCCATGAAGTACTTGAGCATGAGCGCCGAGTACAGCGGGCGCGGGCCGCAGTTGGCGCCGCACGCCACGCGCCGCAGCCACAGCTCGTGGCCGCCCGCCTCGTACGCCAGGCAGCCGATCACTACGCCGGCCGGCACCGCGTACAGCACGCTGAACACGCCGATGCGGATCATCAGTTTCTCCAGCTTGTCGGCTTTGGAGCCGGCGCCTACGCCGCCCTGCCGCTTGATCACCGAGCGGATGCGGAACAGCGACACGAAGCCGGCCAGCAGGAAGGTGGCGCCGAGCGCGAAGTACACGATCAGCGGAGCCAGTACGTAACGTTTCAGATTCTCTGGTGATGAGTTGCCGACGTAGCAGATGCCGGCGACCGGGTCGCCGTCCACTGCACCAGCTAATAGCACGGCGACGGTCTTCGCGGCAGGAATGAGCCACGCGGCCAGGTGGTAGTACTGCGCGTGCCCCGCGATGGCTTCGTTGCCCCACTTGAGTCCCGCAGCGAGGAACCACGCGAACGACAACACCACCCACCATATCGACGATGCCATGCCGAAGAAGTACACTAACACAAAGACGAGCGTGCAGGCGCCCGGCCCGTTGGCAGACGTGCGCAGTAGCGCGCCCTCGCACACGACCTCGTCGTGGCCGAGCGCCAGGCGCGCCAGGTAGCCCAGCGACACCATGAAGTAGCACGCGGACAGGTACACGATGGGGCGCTCGGGGTACTTAAAGCGCTGCGAGTCGATGAGGAAGGTGGTGAGCGTCATGAGCGTGCTGGCGGCGCACAGGCCGCCCCACATGGCGACCCACACGGCCGCGAACTCCTTCTCCTCGCGCGTGAAGAAGGCGCCGCGGCACGGCAGCGCGCACGCGGCCACGCCGGCGGCCGCGCTGGCGTTGTGCAGCGCGCGCACGCCCACCAGCGGCGCCCGGCACGCGCACGCGCACGCGCCGGCCGCGCCCGCCGCCGCGGCGCCCGGGGGGCAGTTTTTTGGGTCCGAGCAGGCCGGGCGCGGCGGCCGGCGCGACGGCGGCGCGGGCGCGGGCTCGCGCGCGCGCTCCGTCTCCTCCATGCACAGCTGGTCGGGGTCCCCGGCGCGCGGCAGACGCTCGCACGCCATACGCTCGGGCCACTGGAAGCCGTACTTCTGCATGAGCGGCGCGCAGCCGTCCCGCGCGCGCTCGCACACGCTGCGGCACGCCGGCAGCGGCTTGGCATAGTCTTCGATGCAGATGGGTGTGTACACGGAGCAGAGGAAGAACTTTAGGTCCGCGGAACATTTGATCTCGACGAGCGGCCAGTATTGGTGGACCTGGAAATACAAATGAAATATTATTAGCTTCAACGAATCCAAAGTTGCTGAACCAAACATAACTTCAAAACTTGAAACATTTATTTCAATTTAACCAATTACATACACTTGAATAATGAAGGAGTCGATCAGTCAAAAAGATGAAGCTAGCTTAGCAGTTCCCTATGGAGAAGAACAGGCAATATCCATGAACGCCTTCATAAGATGCGTATCGTTGCTGATCGCCAACGATGCTCTCACGAAACGAATGAGAAACAACCAAGCAATAACGATCAAACTTGTCATCTTGGAAAAGAAAATCAGCTGCAGCATCGGCGATGCAAAAGAACTGACTGGGATCGGCAGTAAAACCAACCATAACATTCATTTCAGGGAAAGATATAAATATCTAGTCTGCGTTGATAATGTTGCTGATGGTACACACCTCAAGGCCGGCCTCCTCCTGCGTGTCATGGTCCAGCGCGTTGGGGAAGGAGGTGAGGTTGTACCCGATGCCGCGGCACATGGGGATGGTGATCTCCTGACAGCGCGGCTGCAGCGCGCCGCCCCGCGCCACCAGCGCGCCCGCCACCACCCACCACACCAACATCCTCATGGTGCTACCACAACCGCATCTGGAAAAGATGGAAAAAAAGAGTTTTTAACATGGGCAAGACAATGAAGAAGACTTTCTCAACAAAGTAAACATAAGTTTAGTCTTGCAGAAACGAGGCGAACATGATTGAGACTACAGGTTCAAATTCGATGTATGTGTTCACATACACAATATGAAACATAAGATAACACTTTCTTTTTTGGCCTACTGCAATTGCAACGTTTTAGTAACAAAACTGCTGCGCCAAAATGATGATTAATGAAGATACTGATACTGATCATGGTTTATCAGAAGTAAATAACACAAAACTTACTGCAAGCCACAGTCTACATTTTCTTATCTCGTTTTTAATTCAAACCAAAAACCTAGTATTATTTCTCACGGCTCATGAAAAACTATACACAAAACGACACCAATTTTCAGACACTCGAAAAACGATGACACATGTAAAATGAAACTGTCAGAGTAAAACATGATTGTTATTGTTGATGCAAGTGAATACCTCTCTAGGTGGTACTATCGGGGCAATCTGGCCGATATCGCAGCTTATCGCCCGCTATCGGTACACGCCGATTACACAATATCTGCATCGCATTGTGCCAGCGACTACCGTTCGTTTATTGTCATACGATGTCGATAACTTGCTGATAATTGTGCTGGATTGTTTGGGGAATCCTTTGTATTGCGAATTTCGTGCTCATGCGTCATAGTTTAAAGTCTAGTCGACTGTTTAGCTCTGATTTTGGACCTACTTTAGTACAGAATGGGTAAGAAGAGTTTTATATTGATGTTTTACTGTGAAAACATTGGGTAAGTCATGCCGCTGTAGGCATGTTCTTGTTCTTATATCGCAGTAGTTTCCACGAGTTGATAATTCCTCCTAATTTGTACGTAATTATCGCTTACGAGGTCAATGTTTTTGTTAATTAGGTCAATATAAACATTAGCATCATCAAACGATTGCCGAAAACAAATGAATAGGTATGTAATTAAAAAGTTTTTTAGTTTGATTGTTCTTATTTCAAAACGTCCGGAAAAACCTAACGATTAACTTGCATTTGTTTGAAAAACAATGCGGAGAATTTTTTTGTGAAAAAATTAACATCGTCCAATTTATTTAGCGAATTAATTTCTAGGAAACGTTTCAAATTACTTTTATAAATTCGACACTCAATCCTACTAAGCTGGTCATAATAACCTCCTCCTTTTTTGAAGTAGGTTTAAAATAGAGAGCCCAATAAAGAACAAACGAAAAGAATTTAAAAATCGTCTCAAGCATTCGGCAGAATGCCGCAGGTCGGAGGCGTTCGAATTAGTGGAGTTAAATAGTTTTATTTATTTCTGGACTAAGACTAACATGTGCCGGTACAAGGCGCTGAGATGAGATAGCTATGCACTGGCGGAGAAACGAGTCTGCGGTTGTTGGTGGTATTATTCTGCCTACGATGATGAATCTCACTGATCCAACATGCAAGGCGTCACTGTGCTAAATAGTGATTTCAATCATGGTGTCGACTGTCGATGAAACTGCACTTGTAAGGCTTGACATTTCGAGAATGACGTCAATCTTTTCTTGGTCACAGATAATAGCTAAAAGTAGCTTTGAGAACAGAATTTGTAAAAGATACAGAAATTAATTGAAGAGATGTCTTAGTTTGATTTTGATGGACTAAACTGATATTCCTATACCTACTCTTCTTTGATTAATTTGTTTGTAGTTTACTAATCAGAAACAGCATTTCAAGTTTTCAACAGACTAATTAACTAAACTTCAGTGAGTAGGCAGTAGCGGTAATGTCATTTATACCGGTCTACAACTTAGTTGATCTGTGTTTTTCTCGTCGCGCTCGTCGTCCGAATCGTCGGTTAATGCGCTTTTAACGACATGCCATATCGACACATGGCTACAAACAGACAACACTGATTCCACCGTTAAATTAAATTAGCCGTGAACTATTTAAAATTCTGTGGTTACACCGACTTAATTGTAGCTTGCGCCGTGTAATAGGGGGCTTTTTATACTAATCAAATTATATAGAGATCTGTTTGTATTCAAGTTAGCACCCAAATTCGTCGAGCCGTTTTTTTATCGTGCGGCCCGTCCCTTTCTCGGCGGGTAAGGGATTATTATCATAGGATAGGTCGGTCAACGTTTACCACGACGTTCATGTGTCGATAATAATACAACTCTGTATCAATTTGTTGCTAAAGACCCTTTGTGTCGTCAGTTATCTGCTCCGATATATTAATGAGTTTATTGTGCGACACGCAATAATTCAGACGCGATTAACACAACAATATAAACTGTGCAGTGAATGGTTACTGTCGGGCAGTTTATTTATTATAACTGGTATTGGTTCTATTTTAAACAGCGTGTAATGAAATCTCATAAAGTTGTAATAGTTATGTGCAGGCGCGGATGTGAGATTTGTTTGATCATTGATCAAGAACGAGGCGAGATGATGAAGTATTGCTTAGCTTATATTACTTCGCATTGCGTTACCGACTACTTTTTGTCCAGCACTATTGTTGTGCGTGCTACGGATTTCAGACCAAGTTTAGCTAGGTATTTATCAATGCTTGTCGGATTAGTCCAGCCGGGTAAGCACATAACAAAAATAAACTAATTCATGCATAGCCGTTTAAAACCAGGCTGCCTTTCATTCTCAGTACCCATAAAAGCTTAGGTCCAGGAAAGATAAGCCGAAGGGAACATTTTTATATTTTTTCTAACAAATAGTCTAGACTGGACGTCCGTAGCGCATAACGGTCAGCGCGCTAATGAAGCGTAAAAACGAGCATTATGCGTTTAATATGGCAGCGATTTGAATTGAATGGAATCGAAACGTATCGTAGTTGGATAAACATACTGCTCGTAAAACTGAGCTGGTTCCCGGTCCGATACGCATATGTAGACGTAGGGTTAGGTCGCAGTGTTAGCGGGGAGGAGTTAATTAGTAATCGACTTTAATTATTCGAGTAAAGCAGAAGAGGAACGTAAAAAATCATTTAAAGAAATAATGTAATTAATTAGTAACTGTGGGTGTGCTCGACGCTCGTGCTAGGATTTATCTATAAATATTAAATTGTCACATTGTATCGACATCGTGCCAACTTTCATTGCACTTTCTGTCAGCTGACTGCATTGCTTCCCGTATCGATTAGGTAATCATTTAATCATAGCGAGTTATTGATAGAGAGAGCTGTTCGGGGCAAATACACTCTAGTATCACTAAGAAATTAAGGCTAAAACGCGTGTCTAATGTTCATTTACACTTAATGAGTTATTGAACCACCTAATACATAGTTTGACAACTTAACCGATGAGTCAGTGTTACTTAACACAGTTAACATACATTCAGTTGTAATTGGTTTTTAATAGCTATTGTAGCCAATAACTGTGACTTCAAAGGAAATTATTTTTAAGAACGAACAATGGTAGCTAGTCTAGGCTATGACTAGCTAAGCAAATACAAATCCATTTGGAAATTGCACTCGGTGAAATAGAGCGTCATATTTTTTGCGTACAATACGCTCCGCTGTCAATGAGGGCGTGCCCTACCCTTTATTACAATACGCTCCGCTGTCTATGCGGGCGTGCCCTACTCTTTATTGCAGTCGCACGGTTATTCCGCTTCACTGGAAATAGTAATAGTTGGCGTCGCGAGTTAGCCGCGACACCTTATAGCCCGAACGTGTTCGAGCCGCGGCGCGCGCGCAGCACGCCGCAGCGCACCGTGCCGCGCTGCCAGACCTGCCGTGTTTGCTTTAAACCTAATTTTATTGAGTTATTCAGAACTGGGCTATTTGTATTAGTTCCGCGTCCTGGCTTTGCGTTAACTCGACGACTGTTCGGAATTGAGTCTGTGATTGTATTCGCGTGACCGTACCGCGAGTTAGTCGCCAGGAAATTGAGCCGTCCTTTTACTCGTTATCGTAACATGTAAATCTCACGTAGAAAGCTACATTTATCATAAATATTTGACAGTTTTCATAGATTATTTTGGCATTAGAAAAGTCTTTGACTTCAAATAAATGAGTTGCATCCTGTCTGCGGCTGGCGTGTTGCCACGAAAAATTACAAAAACTAGTCATAAAGAAGCACTTCTTAGGTGTCGTTTTACTCAGTGTTTGTCATCTGGCTGGTCGATTAGGTTCGAAATTGGCATATTCGTGGTGTTCCGAGGTTGATGCCCGATCGCCTGGCGGGCTGCCAAACTGTTTAAAAGCTTATAGACTTCTGTTTTGGGACAAGTTACTGACGTGGGCGGGTCTTGAACACGCCGCTATTTATAAACTTGCAGCACCTATGCCAAACATTTACACATGAGCGACTATTTTAATTTAAGTATGCGTTTTTTGTAACCGTCATGATTGATGGTGTTAAATGTCAAGTGTTGCAAAATTAACGTTCCGTGCGATGACTTGACAACTTTTGACAACCATCTTGTCATAATATCTTAGAGCTTAATATTAATTCCTGTGAGAGCCGTTAGAGGTATGACATAGACAAAAAAAAATCGTAACTGGGAACGCTTCTCGACTGTATCATTTGAATAGTTCTTTTTCGCTTCGCTTTGGCTTGGCAAAACGACTATTCGAAACAGTTCAGTGACAGGAATGCAATGACCGATAAAGCATTCCTACAGCGACGAGGAATGGAGGAAACTACTGCCAGGAATTCAGGATTTGATACATACGATAAGGACACCTACCTTCTAATTTCATCAACGCTAACTTTGCCTTTTCAACTATTCATCGGTTGAATCTTATCCCCGCTGTCTCTCACAACTTAGGCCATACATTTCTACGTTTGTTGCTAATGAAAATGTGTACAAACGACGTGTGCACGTGGTCAAATGTTCGCAATCAATACGCGCACTTTACGAGCGCCCAGCTCATCGCCAGAGACGAATATATGGCACGACCCGCGACCAGACCAGCACATGAAGAAACAGAATTATTTTATGAGATAATGAATAAAATTTGCGTTTTGTTGGTGATTTGTTTCATCGGCTTTTGCGTACAACCTAACTAACTACTAGGGGAAATTTTAGTTTTGGTTAACTTTTTTAAGATTTCCTTTTGTGAAAAAGACGATAAGTATATCGAGAGGGTACAAAGTAATATCTTATAACCTCCTAAGCTATATGTTGACAGCAATTTAATCATTTTGACAAGCCCAGCAGATTACGGTAATGTCATCAGATATCTGTAGGCATCGTTGGAATAGTCCAGTTCAGAAATAGGTTTATGCTTATTGGATAGTGGAAGCGGCTAAATCTAACATTAGGACGCTGACAGACTTATAAAATGCGAACAATATGAAGTCTCGAGCTCATCGATTCAATTACAGCATCGCGTCTATGAGTCCAATTAACATATCTCACATAGTTTGTAGCACGTTATGTGAATAAACTGCTAGTTTTTAAACACCCGCGATTGGCGGCTGTGATCGCCGCGTAATTACGACGGCGCGTTTATCCCATTACATTCCAACGTTATGGTCCCAGTCCCATCAATTGTTGTAACATCATGTGTGGATGTAAACATATTCTTAACATATTATAGCAACAATTATTTACGTTTTAGTGCATAAACAAATGGTGTAGATGTTTCCGTTTCACACAACGCGCTTACCATAACAGCCTCCGTCCGTACAATAAAACTATTATTGCTTTAATTTTATAGTTATTCTTATTTACGAGGCTGCACAATGGACCGGGCCCACATCTCGCGACCACGCGGCCGCGGTCGTCGCGGTCTCGTACTCGTAAAAAGCGCGCGACTTGTTCGTCGCGTTGCGTCGTCGAACGCTATTTTACGACCGATCGCTTCCTGTGAACGTGGAGAATATTGCGTGTGTACTCGTACATGGAATAGGTACATGTGAGGGATATGCAAGCTACTCTTAAGTAGCGCAAAGTTTTCAACTTCGGCCATTTTGCGCTAACATGAGTAATGGGCATCCGGCCCACCTGAGGGCGAGTTATGGCCTGAAATTAGGAGACATTGACGCTTTTACCCTAATGGTGACAAAGCCCAAGAGACTAGCGAAAGGTCAACGCTTGGTTTCAATTTTAAAACGTGGTGGTGCATCAGTTAATTTGGATAGAGGGGTTTTGAGAACATATTTCTTTAACTTTACCAGACTTTTTTTTACCAAATAACCAGCAAAGAGTAGATCAATGACTCCCTACTTCCGTAATAACATGAAGCTTACCCTAAATTTATAACCTGTACAGCCAAGTCCACATTACAACCACCATACCACAGACTACGCAATAATATGCAGAGTGACATCAAAATAATTTACGACTGTGTTGGGCCGTAAACTCGGGATCGCGGAGGCCGCAAGAGTCGAGCAGTTCCGTGTTTACCAGCTATAAACCAGGCTCGGCATGCCAGCGGGTGACACTTGAACCCCCTACGAAGAAGTTCTGACTATGTGTAGCTGTATGGCGGTAAAGGCTTGAGATTTTCCAGGCTATTTTCTACGTCTTCCTGATGAGGTAATAAAATAGCATGGGCGTTAGAAGTGATAGTTTTCCAACGATGTAATGGTTGAATGAAACTCTGGAGCAATGATCGCGAATGATCTTTACAAGCATAGTGCTATAAAGGATGGGAGAAGCGAATTCTCTGGTGATACTCATACAGACGCGGGATCGTGATGTAATTCGCTAGTCAAGTGTTTTTGGAATTATATTTCCCTTCAAGACCCATCAATAATCTACATACACATTATGTATAAGTCTTGTATAACACACATCGTAGTTCGTCAGATACCTCCCACCGATCACACAATACATGGGAACACGTAACTGTTAATTATTACATGGATCTGAACAAAAACCTACCGATGCAGGAGATTAACCCCGCGTATTATACAAGCTACGCCTCGTTAAAACTACTAGTCGTTTTTGTTTTTTTATCTTTGTTCTTTAACTTATTTGCATGATTGATGGTCATGTTACATGTTCAAGTATATGAAGTATTTTTTGGCAATGTTTGGCTGTTTTTTTGTGGGTTAACGAGAATATTGTTTGATGGACATCTTGTAAGGTTAGAAGATTAACGGACGCGCGTCAGAAATGTTTTACGTTTGTGTGATGTGCAGATTTGCCGCCTCTAATAATTTGATATGTGATAAATAGAGACGACTTTATATATATATATATTTATTTATTTGTCAGAAAACAATGGTTAGTAACAATTGAAACTTATAAACTATGTTAGTAGGCACAAAAATCACAAAATAAATATTACAAAATTAAATAGGCATTTGAAAATTTAAATTGGATTCACGATTTAAAATATAATTATAACATTAGTCTTTACGTGAACCATACAGCAGTGGTTCACGTACTGACAGTCAAAACGTTCAGAAAACGCGCTCAGGATACTGTTGCGGCTGCCCCGCATCCTACGCACCAGGGATGTGCACCGTTTGCGCATGATTGTGTGGAAACAATCCACACGAGCTTCGGCAAACATCCCCGACGCGCTACAGAAGCGAGGCAGCCTCAAGAGCACCCTGAACGCATTGTTATACTGGACACGTAGACGTACTGTTTCTGCGTGTAATCCAACCACAGACTGCCAGTATAAAAGGACGTACAGAATGCCCTAAACAGGGCTATTTTGACGTCCCTCGAGCACCGAGCAAATCTGCGGGCGATCATATTTGCACGAACAGACAGCGCCCTACGTTCCCTTTCGATGTCTGCATCATCTTTCAGGTCAGGGGTTAATAAATGTCCAAGATATTGAAACATGTCAACTCTTTTAAGTGGGCATCCGTTGAGCTTAATTGCTGGTAAGTAATTTGGACTCCCCCTGGCCTGAAAGACCATGCATTCGCTCTTGCTCGTATTATACAGCAAACCATGTTCTTTTACATATTTTTCACAAATGCCAATCAGTTTTGCCACTCCACAGACAGAGGCGCTGATATCTGCGTAGCTGATATTGTTAAGGCACATACCTCCAATATGGCAACCGACATGCATGCTGCTGAGCCTCTCTATCAGTGCATTAATATATAAATTGAAGAGCTTCGGTGAGGTTAGCCCCCCTTGCCTCACACCGCACTCCAATCTATAAGGGGTTGAGTAAGCCCCCGACCATCGAACAACATTGACCTGATTGCTGTACCAGTATTGGAACACACGAATCAGTTCGTCTGCCACTGCCGCTTGCTGCAGTTTTTGCCACAGCAGGTCATAACAAACCAAGTCAAATGCCTTCGACAAGTCGAGGAAGCAAGCAAACACCGGTGTACTTCTATCAGTGTAGTACCTGACAGTCTGCTTTAAACACAATATGGCTGTTTCTGTAGAGAGACCGGCTTTAAAACCAAACTGGTTATCATGCAAAGTTAGATATTTATCCAGCTGTGTGTTAAGCAAACTGTCAAGCACTTTTGATATTACAGTGGCCAATGAAATGGGCCTATAGTTGGCCTTATCGCTGACATCGCCGGTTTTATTTTTAATAATTGGCACCACTACAGTTCTCATCATCCGCTCAGGCAAGTAAGAATGTCCTATACAGAAGGAGTAAAACATCGATAAGACCCTGGGCAGATGATGACCAGCATGTTTAAGATGTTCAATACTTAAATCATCGTGGCCAGGAGACTTACCCCTCGACATAGACATAATTAAATGTCTTACTTCCTTTGCCGTAAACCGGACGCTGAACTCCTGACCACTACCACTAGGACTGCTTGTGAACTGTGACGGTCCCAATGGTGACGAGACAGCGAAGTGCTGCCTAAATAGTTCGGCAATTCCAGTGACATCAGCAGAGCCGCTAACACTCACAGGCAGGCCCGGCCTACTATTGAGTTTATCGGTGGACTTCCAAAAACTGCGGAAATCGCCCCTAGAATGGTGCGACTTTGATTGACTTTGATTGACGTATCAGAATAACATCAACATGTGAAGAGAGGAGGCAAATGGTTTTAGGATTTAATTTAAAACTTTAATATTTAAAAGTTTATTTAGTTGTAGTGTCGCTGTCGACTATGCTTCAATCACACACAGTTCACCGCTGGACCAATTTATCCCCTATGGTTTTAGAATAGAATAGAAAGTTTTTATTTCAGACCGGAGTCCATAGGGTTAGTAACAATTTTACTTAAGTTCTAGTGTTAGTAGGTTACAGACATGAAAATATACAATTAAAATTCAGCATGGAGCCGCATCCACCTCCGCAACATCGGGGAGTCCCACCGATCTGCGAATACGCTGAGAATACTGTTGGTGCTGCCGCGAACACGAGTCATCAGGGATGCACAACTATTTCTAATAATGGCTGCAAAACCATCAATATTATTATCTGCAAACATCCCTGACGCACTACTACGCCACGGCAGCCGCAGCAGCACTCTCAGTGCATTATTGTATTGAACGCGTAGGTCGCTGTATGTCCGCTGAGTAAAGTTGACCCACAGGCCGCACGTGTAGAAGGACTGACAGTAAGCTTTGAAAAGCGTTATTTTAACTGGCTTCGTACAACGTGCACAGCTGCGAGCCAGCATGTTACAACGGACAGCCAGCGACCTACGGTTTTATCTAGCCACCATCTACAGTTTGCTATGTAAACTTTTCAGTTAATACGTCGTTAAATTAAATTATTATTTACCTACATTCACATAAATCTTAGGAAGGAAACAGCCAATGCCAAGACGAGTCCATGACACGAATTCTACAGTTTTTTCAAGCTATCGCTAAGCAATTTCCAAGTCCCACCATTAAAAAGCAGGTCGAATAACAATAAAAAGTAACAAGTAGCGGTAGACGATAATTCAGCGATAGTGGACTGTTTAAATGAGCCCACCATTTCTTGGCATGCGGCGAAATAGGGAACTAAAACGTAAAATGTACTAATCTGACGTAATATTTGACATTTCTTGGCATGCAGCGCCACTTCATAGTGTTAAGATACTCTGGTCACTTTGTAATTGTCAAAGTTTGAAAGTGAAAAGTTGTCACCACTATTGTGCTGCTTTATATTTGCATTGTGGGTCAAACCGTGAGTATTGTTGCATTTAACGAGGTTCATTCCGAATGAATGCTGATTGTGGAAGAGATAAATGAGGAAAGTTTTTTAAATTGGACATGGGTGTCAACGAGCAGCAATACTTTGTACTGGTTTTGTTGAACTGAATACTACCGTAATTTTAACATTGTATACTTGTGTGTGAACTGTAAGTTAAGGATTTTCTGTCAGTTGTTAGGAAACGACCCACCTTGACAACAAAGTTAGTAATTAGAACAAACTCTTCAGCTGTTTAGATAAGACATCACCCTTTGTAGCACCGGATATTTATGACTGTTGAGACGCTCATCTTGTTCCAAAGCGAATGAAAGAAAGATGCATTATGAAAAATTATATATTACTGGAAGTATAATGAAGGGCTTATTTACTATCCATCTGTTTCCCCCTTATGTCTAAGCTATATAACTTTCAGTTCACATCGAGCAAAGATACCGGTCAATACCCCATTGTAATTAATAATGAATAAAAATATTTTATCTTAACAGCGAGTACCTAAGTACTATGGTGTGACAAGGCGTTTCTCGATGCGCAGACGCAAGAAAGGCCCATTGTAACATTATCACTAATGAGTCACCCTGACTTCTTGCATGCTAAATGCGTACGCAGCTACGTGATTAATGGGCCGTACGCCAATCACTAGGAGGTCTGCCTACCCCGTAAAGGAAGGCGCGCGAACATGGCCGCCGGGTGCAATGACCTGTAGGGTAGGTATGTGCGAAAACTTGAAGATATGCGAAATGGAGCGCCTTATCTTTACGCTTATTTTCTTAGCGGAGAAAATTCTAAGCGACTGTTTCAACAGCCGATGAGTCAGCATAAAGGAACTCTGTGTACTGTCGCAGACGTTTTCTTTTTTCAGGACAAAAGAAATATAGCCTTGTATCAGGAAAGTATGTTAGCGAATATTGTATGGTGTTTCAGCTTCTTTTTATAGAACAGTACACATAGGTATAGCGAATTAACATTTTTTTTTCGGCTAAAGAACGGACATTTTTAGGGCCGATGCTAACATAACAAATCGTAAACGGATCATAAAACAAATCAAATAACAAGGGTGTTTAGATGGAAGTTTTCATGCAACGGTGTGGATTTTTTATTGTACCCATTTCTGGGTACTCGGATCGCGCTCTCCTCAGTCAGTAGTCGTGGAATAATGCTTTTGAGAAGTCATTATTTAGACGTTTCATCGTATATTCGCTGGTATGAACGCAGTGCTATTCTAGTGTTATTTTATAAACACGCTTTTCTATACCGTTTGTTCATACGAGTTGTTAGTGTTACTAACAATGGCAGCGTGCGTGTTTGATGTCTTTATTTACTATTTACTCTTGTTTTCAGGGTCCCGTACTCGTTCCACGGAAGCCCTAGCCCATTGTTGTGGGTTCCGACTGTCTGTCTGTAATGTATAATGTAGCAGACTGACTGTTAGGATTCGGGAGCGTTTTAGCCTTATAATCTTTCTAGATTGGCGTTAGCATTTTTCAGTGCATCGGAATTGCTGCTGGGGAGTTTGCACCACTTCTTCCCAGATAAAGCACTAGGAAGTGGTGAAGGGCGGGCGTTTTGGGGGACGGTCCTATGTAATTTTGACGTTCGAAAAGTGCTGATTCTCAGCCTAGTTTGAGTGAATGACTTTTGATATTGAACATTACATTATTTTCTTCTTCATCCTTAACGATTGATTGAATAATTTGCAAATAATTTGTAGTTAAGTGCAGTGCTGTAAACAAGCTCATATTAAAATCTTGCTGAATAACTAATTCGCTAGCCAGTTAGTCTTCGATAAATTCGTATTAGTTAACAGGACACGCACAATAGCGGCGCACAAAAGCTAATGCCTAATTAATGAGGATAATGCATAACACTAATAATTACCATTTCCGCAAGTTCGCGTACACACTGGTCGACACAAGCGTTTGTAAAACATCACACCGATCTACTTTCCTTTGCACTCTTCTACGAAGTTTTGACAATAACTTTATAATGACAATGGGGATGATGCCTGGGCAAAAAAAAAAAAATCTAATTAGTCCGATAGTAAAAAAATATTAGACACATATTTTTTGCTTTATCATATTAATAAAAAATAATTAGATAAAACGCATTTTAAGTTGGGGAGTGGGGGTCGCTACGTCACTAGTATGTATAAAATCTACATACTCGTGACGTCATGGCACATTTTACCTCAATGTATCGCCGTAATCTTTAGGTTACGTAAAAAAAGAAAAAATACGTGTCCAATATTTTTTTATAATCTCAAAGACGGTATAATTTTTTTTTTGTCGTCATCTCTATTATTGAACTGTCAGTAATTATCGTAAAATGGTTGACTAGTTAACTACGAAGCTTTACATTATGTTCATTGCAAGTTTTTCGACATAGAATTTAGAAGTACTAAGTGAGTTTTATTTTTTTTAACACAGTAATTTAACAGAATATTACGATTCGTATTTTATTGTAGCTATACTATAACGCAGTGGAGTGAGATATTCGCGTGCTGCGGTTGGTACTGCCGCATGCCGTCGTAGGCCGGCTGACGTAACGCAATCAACAAGGGTCAACGTTTTCTCGTTCCTCGCAATTTTCCGCTTGACAAATCAAACTTATGCTACGGGTATGGACTGACTGATGAGCGACAGCGGAAATATGTTATTACAAAAATTGTATAGCTTTAGGTAGATGGTGTTTAGACTTAGACAGGCATGAAAGGGGAAGTCTTGGGGCGATGGACGAAACGGATGTGTAGGTCAGTAAAGTAGAAATACGAAGGATATGTTTTTGTTTTTTCCTAAATGTAAATTGCAAAAAAAAATTGCACTTATTCAAAAAATAAAAACTTATAAAAATAAATGTATATTATAGGAGCCATTGCTCTGTCCAAAGTTCTAAAACGGCATACGAAATTCAGTTCCGGGAATTCTGTTAGCCGCGCCACCGCGTAATTTGCGCCCCAGGAGTCAAAGTTCCGTACAATTTGGGCGGTCATCGTTAACAGGGTTAAGCCCAGCTACCCAGCTGCCCGTCGCTTCTAACCTGTACCACAGGAGACACTTGATATTGCCAATTTAAACTTTTTTAATGACTTATTACCGAAAATTTGAGAGGCCTAGGTATAATTGGGGAAAACTATTTTCGTTGTGATAGATGACATTAAATTGTGCCTTCATAAAAACTGTTTTACTTTTCTTAGTTTCACAGTTTTCAGTTTAGTTTTTATTAATAGTGTGTTCTAAGTGCACAGATTATTACGTTAAAAATCAATGTATGTAGCTTGTTTGATGTAAATATTTTGTTAGCCACCGAGTTACATCATCAATATTTAATTCCAGGTAGTTACTAACACGTGTTAAGGCTTGTGCAGACTCGCGCGACGCGACACGAACAATACAATTTCTAAGAAAACTTCAAAGTATAATAATAACCGGTGTCGCGTCGCGCGACAAGTCGCGCTGGTCTGCACAAGCCTTACATTAACCCAAATTGATTTGACTTTCAACTAGGTGATACAAATTAATATACATCGACAATATTTGTCAATCCACCAAATTCCGCCAACAGATGGCGTGCGTGTATTTGATGTTGAAAAAATGTATCCCACAACCGGCTTTATGACATTTTAATGTAAATGTTGCTCCGTTGTGGCGACTCCACATTTTTGCGATGCGATCGCATCAAACACGACTAGTTCCATTACCACTTTTATTGTGAAATGAATAACAAACTTTTTGTGCCGAGAGTAACCCGTCCTCGACCAGTCAGTGTTATGAATACGATTTTAATATTAAATTATAATTTTAAATGTTGAACATTTGAATTTATCGGACAATTTATCACGATACGAAGAGCTAATATTTGTTGAAACTATGATATTCATCAAGTATTTTATAATCTCTTGGCAAACTATCCGATGAGTAGTTTTCTTATTTACAAAAAAAAACTTGGCAAGCAAATTGTGTACGTTCGCAGGTACGATTTCATCTGGTCACACTCAGCAGATGTTTGTCGTTTGCGTCCGATATTCCCGCGAATGGCCGCTAAGATTTACGGATATCCGGCTCGAGATACAAGCGACCGTGTGGATACAACTGCTATTCAAATGCCTGTGCCCGGAATGTCCGTATCTTTACCGCACCCTTCAGAAAGGTAACAGTTTTAGGTTTAGGTTTTGTTGACAGCCAGATATTGAGGACGCCCTCTCCTAGATTGCTTTCGGTCCCTCAGGAATTTAGATCTTTTTAGATTTTCGCAAGAACAATTTAGCAAACGCGTTCTAAATCGTGAAACTTGAAAGGTCAGCGTCCAAATTGTCGATTTGTTTCCAAAGTTCGTTGAAAGCGAGAGTAAAATGACTTTAGAACATTCGTAAAGTAATTACGTCTTTGTGCTAACTAATGCTGACATCACTCAAAGGAAACTAGGACCCATAAAAGTAAGAACAATGAGTCGAAGCATTCGAGAGCAGCTAGTAAGCGCTTATTTCGTCATTTACGTTTATTTGAATAGCCAGAGTAATTTGGGTCAATCAAATCTTCAGGCACGGGAGAAAAAATGACGTACCTGGATGAGATGCTTGCAAATATTTCTGCAATAATTTTTATAATATTTGTTTTAAGACAAGGACGTATTTATAACAATGGCGGTGTAACGGTGCTCGAAGCACGGGACACAAACACAATGGAGCATCGGTGTCACCAAAATGAATTTGTTGTTTGCGGATTTTACGAGCTCGGAGACAATTCTTCTCGTGTCCATTATTGATGTCAATTTTTCTGCCTTCCTGGTGAAACCTTAACGTGTCGAACTGGTGATTGTGGTTAATGCAAATTGACAAAAGAACTTCAATGGACGGTTCCTTTATTTCTAATATGTACTTCATTTCAAAGTTTCATTTGTATGATTCTGTTAAATGATAAAGTGTAAAGCATTTCTATCAATGATGTGTATAACTAGAAACGTATTAGGTGCTTTCGTGCTTCGTAGGCACTTAGCAGTTACTTTCATCATCGTCTGAATTAACGCACAACTCAATTCCATTTCAACTTTGATCAAGTCGAGTGTAACCCGAGCACGGTAGTGGAGCATCGTTAGAAATGTCACTCCCTTTTGTTTCAAAAAGGGGCTTTTTTCGTATCGATCCCTTGCAGGTAACCGGGAGCGGATGATTTATTACCCGGCTTGTTTGTTCAAATAATCGATGCCCTGGCAAAATCCACTGCTTCACACGAAATACGCCCATAAAATAACCACCCCACGTTTAGTTTTTGAATGAGATGGATCGAACGCATCTCGATTTAATGGCTCTAAACGAAAATACCGTGCGTGCAGTGTTGGCGCGCCGTAATATTTGGACAAGACCGAGTGGGCTTGCTAAATTTCCATGCGAATTTATTGCAGCACTAAATCGGGGACTCATCGCGTAGTCAGCAATATTGTTTATAATAAAACAGACATAATTTTCCTTGCGCTAACGCAAACAGTCGTACATTACGCTCGTATATCTCGCTTGACATCCGATAAAAGTTTCATCGATGAAGCCTATTACTAGGCTGTCAGGGAGACGCCTTGCCTACATTCTCGATAGTAACAACGGCGCCGACAGTATCGATTTCTACATTCTTGTTGAATTTATAGTAGCACAGCACTTGCCAATGTTCAATTAAATTCAGACGCTGGTTCTCTTGCCCTGCCCTCTTAATTACTACGACCTTTATGAAATGAATGAAAATTGTTAAGTAAGTATAGTTTTCTTAATCCAAAAATTCACAGTAATTCAGACGCTCAAGATTAGGAAATTATCAGTTCAAGATAGGAAAGGAGTTCGCGATAATAGTGCTGGTCTGGGGTATTGATATTTTGTCAAATAAACATGTAGTGTGGTTGTAATAGAGCGTCGTTACAAGGTATAGTGTGTATCCAGATTGCGAGATAAGGCACTGATAACGTACAATATCAAATCGTATGAAAAAATTAGTTTCTTTATCGCTATCGTGGAGTAGGACATGTCTTCATGTTGTACAAGTCAGTAAAACATCGTTACGTAACCGAACTTTGATTTTGAAAATGGAACACTGCAAATATTTTTTTTGGTGTTCATGTTTTTGATATTGGAACGGAGTTAAGGCTCCAGACAGGCGCGACGCGACACCGGTAGAGCAATTTCCGTGAAGTTTTCAAAGAAATTATTCCTTATAATTAAAATTAGGAGAAATGTAACACGAAGATAACTGTCATTATTATGAGCTTAGTTCGAGTTTTCTTGCCTTTACGAGCAACGTCAATTACACAATGTTCTTTATTCCCATTAATTCCACTGGCCGGTGTCTGCTGGTAGTTGATCATAGTCTGGAACACATGTACATATTGTGTTCCAGACTCCGAGCCGATAGTGGTCGACACCTCGCTATCTATGATCGATCACTAGTGCTGTTTAATTACGGCCAGTTATCGACGCGCATGATTTATTGATATTGGCTCCATATCGCGATAGCGTGACACAGAAATAAGTTTGATTGTGACTTGGGCTTCTTGTTACGGATTGTTTTATGAACTTAGTGTTGTAAAACAGATAGCTTTTTATGGTGTTGTGCCTACTGTAGAAATGATTAACTACTATCCGATTAAACTGAGTCTGTCGCTGTTCGCTAAATATTTTAATTTGAAAGGTTTTTTCCTCCCAGTTTTTACTGTCATAACATAATTTATTCGTGTGTTACCTATACAAATAATGATTACTAAAATTATACATTCAACGGCCATAAAAAATGAGAACCTCCCATTCTAAGCAGAGTCGATAAAAACCACGAGAATTTGTTAGTCATAAAGAGCAGAGCTTATGAATCAATAATCAACTGACAAAAAGTTCCTTGATGATAAACATGGACTATCGTTTATTTTAATGAAAATAAAAAATAACACGGAAGGCGAGAGTCGTTCGTTGTGGTGCAATTTGTATCTAAGAAGCTTCGCTAAGAAGTTATAAATCAGATTTTAAAAAGGAAATTTTCAAACAAGATAATCTTCAACTGACAAACGGTAAACAAATTGTAAAGATAACTTATCATAATATAATTAGGACCAAAATTAATTGCAAAATGGCTTTACACGCCAAAAAATATATAAAAGGAAAAGAAAGCAAATGTAAGCGGTAATAACAGCAAAGAGAAGCTAACTCATCAATTTAATAATATCTTTATCAAGATGGCCTTGGGTTATTTGTCGGAGATTAATTGCTAATAATCCACTTAGTTTCACACAAACATTCATCATTAAACACTTTATCACCGAACCTTTTGATATGAATTAGAATCGTGAATTTGTCACGTCAAAATCTGGATCAACAGCGAGTCGAATACCTACCTAGTAATTAAATTATGTGTGTCAGTCGATTGTTTTACATGTGATTTTTTAATTGATGGCTATATTGTGTTACGCAAAGCAAAGAGTGTCTCACAAGAATTGTGTTTCTACCTACCTACTCTACCGATTTAAACTATGTCAGTGTATTCTAGCTTTCAGCTTCAGACAGAATATTCGTATTACCTGGTTGAGATTCGCTTACCCCGAAATTGAATAATGTCTCTCTCACAGATTTATGTTCGAAACTTTCAGGGAGCACTGACGACTGACAGCTTGTTTAGAAAGTCTATCCAAGTTCATCAAAACTCTTTACTCAAGTTTGAAGTGATTCCTGTAGTCCGCAAGTGAATAACAAACGTACAGATCGAATATTTTCTAAACACTCATTGTATGAGCACGTGTTGTGATGTTCAACGGGCACTTGTCTTCAATAGCCAGTGTTATCGTAATGAATGGCCCTGTTGATACACTGAGCTACCGTGTGCCTGATACTGGCCACAACTACGTTCCAATCCTAACGGATTATATTAGAAACGGTGTTCCATTTCCTTTTTTAAATAAACCAGACAGACACAACTTTTTATAATGATGTTTTTGTTTTTTGATGCAGAGGTGTGGTCGTTTACGGTCTATTTGGTTTGCGTCTAGACTTTAATGTAAATATGGTTGTCTCTGCGCCTTGAAGGGAGTGTGGGCAGAAATCCAAGTGGTATGAACATACGTTGAGACGGGCGGTATCGGGACTACACACAGCACACCAAGTGTTGGCTTTACAAGTGTGTTTGCTGGAGCGTCGCGTCGCGTCTAAGAACATTATCACTATCACCATATTCTGTGAGACTTTCCTGACCGCGCCTGTCTAGACTAATTGATGAATCTGCATGGTCCAATCAATTTTAAAAGTCTTGGAACTTGATTAAATATGCTACTTAAAACCTATTTGACGTTTTCAGAGGAAGATGTCAGTTAAATTACCTGAAGAATCGCTGATAAACCTCAGACCAGCCCAAAAAATAAACAATTCAAAAGTTCCGACGAAAATACTCGCGTGAACAGAATTTCATACCCTAGCGAATATTATCCGTTCACCAACAAAACGATCAAAACCAAAAACCTGGAGCTGGCGTTATCAGCGATACACTCTGAACGGTAAAAAAAAAGTCGAAAGCGTCCGTTTTTTGGTGGACCTTGTAAAGCTATGGGTGGGCTGGGGCTGGGGCATAGTGTGTAGTACGATACGATATATAAATAATTTGATAAATGGCGGGCAGGACGGTAGCCCAGCGGGCGCGCATCGCTCGTTAATATAGTTAATAGTTGTTCGTCCCCTGACGGCTAGACATACAGTACCTACATGTGGGCTAGGCGCGTCTGGGAGAAGAGATTATCGCGTATGAGATGGTTTTTCTTTGAAACATGACTTAAGGACGAAAGGATGCAAGTCTCGACGAAAGACGAATGAGTGAGACAGACTTTTAAGCATTCTGAGAAACGGTCGCGGGATTCCTTTAGGAGTTGAGATTTTGATTATTTAGCCTAGTTTTCTTTTCTAGAAAATGGTTGAGAAAATATTGAAACATTATGGAAATAAAAAGAAAAATATAATAACCTATGTGTGCCGACCTTGTTTATATTAGATGCAAGTTTAATTAAGAGATAAGATAGCTCCAAAAATAGATTCACTGTTATCGGCGATTCTGTTTTACTGCCACCGGATCCAAACAGCATAACATTTGAACATCGATTGTTTGATATAAAAAATTCGTTTTATCGTTAAAAAGTCTTGTTGACACGTAATTATAATTAGTCGTTGAGTTTAGTAGAGGATGTACCAAACGAGCTAATCAAATATGCCGCCGTGTTATCCGACGGTAATTAATGCGAGCTCAAATTTGTAAAGCCTCATAGCCGGGAAACAAACACGGCATTGTTGGACGCGTGATTCGTGCGTGTGATCCCGCCGTGTTTGCTGTGTGCTGGCCGGCCATCGAACCCCACAGCCTTTATATCCATTCAAATAAGCACTAATTATATTTAATGCGTTTTACCTGTAATTAGGAGGTGTTAGAAAATGTGAAACAGTGTTTAACGGTTTCGAAACAGTTTTGGGGATTGTTTACATGCTTGCGTATACGATTAGACTTCTTTATGAGGTGCTTGTGCCATCGCGCCCACGCTACATCGCGAATACAAACAACGATGCCCAATCTAATGATTATTGTAAACATTACTCACTATTTTATCCACTTTCGTGCGGCGCAGTGTTGCCTACACATTAGCAGTTGACTTGAAAATTAATCACTATTATTAGTACGGAACGCATTTTGTTCACGTTTAATTTTTATTTTATGAATTTATAAACAAGCGTGGAAGTTTTAAAAATGGAACACAATAAAGTTCATCTAGTGTAAACATTTTAACAGGCTGTAAAACATTTTCGTCAATCTACTGGCAATAACGATAAATATGAAACGTGGACACGTGTTGTTGTAGGTACCTACAGTGTCCGAATAGATTCGCGGACACTTAGCAAGCAGTTTGTACTCCCTTCGGCAGGAAGATGGGCGAGGAAAGTGGTAGGTAGCTGCTCGTAAATAAAGGCGTGACTCAGTCGGCCGGTGGCGTTGCTTCGAGCTATTTTCGACTTGCAAATGAGAAAGTGCATCGACAGTGGAACCCTATAGGTCGGTTTAAGTGTTCCAATATAGATGCATAGACGGCTACTTATTGACTTCTGCATAAATAAGTAGGCAGTATAGTGTAATTCCTTTGCGCTCCAGGTGGCGAGTGCGTTGCACTGTCGCGTTCACAAATGCATTCATGTATTTTCTCTCTAACATGCAAATATATAAATATTTTTTTTTTTTTTTTACGAATAATTATACAAATTGTTACTGGCGATCGGACATTACCATCACCGTTTTACACCTGATACCTTGACAAGTTTATTTTTTATTTTGATCATAAAGAATGCTGTGTAATAAAGTTGGTTTTATTAGAATAGACATCTACCACTTAAAATGGTTGGCTCTAAGCACATAAAATTAATACACATTATGATAAATCAGCGAGGATTAGGCCATAACAATAGATCAAGAGAAATAATGTGTTTATTACATGATACATTTATTTTTATGCGTGACTGTACTAGTTGTTTTGAATAAGGAATCTGAATGGGTAGTAATTTTCATAGTGGGTATTTCCGAGTTCTTGGTTGTAACCGTAAGAATTAAAGTTTTAGCGAGATATAATGCCGTCCACACAGATAATGCCGGTTATCTAGACCAGATTATAACAAGCTGTGTTTAGTACACATAACGGTCTGTCGTTCACAGTCTATACTTAGATAAATCATGCATCGGAACTGCAGTTAGCAGAAGGTAAGTACATAGGGAACATGGTTCATATCTCGTTAACGGACACTTATCGCCTCAAAACAAACCCCAAACGCGTTATCTCAAATACCTGCATACGTAAATACATCGACATTGAATCAATATTAGATAGGTTACCTACCGCTGAGCACGGCTCGGGCGCCAGGCGGCAGGCGGCAGTCGTTGACACGCCACTACACTCACTGTACACACTGTTTACTTCACCGTCGTCTTAAACAACACCTAATTGAATCCATGTTATCATTTATAATATCGATCAGTCACACGCGGTGCGAAGGGTCTCAGGCGACGCCGTATATTTTTACATTCAACGTTGAGATATTTTCGATAACAGTCCGGTTTTTAGTCACACACACGAGTTCACAACGTTGCTGGTTCGTTTTAATGTTGTAGCCGGTATACGAACTTATTGTCACAGATCAGCTGAGCGTATGTTTGAAACAATATCGGGTTTACGTAAATCGAACGCGGAGCAAACGCGTATCAACACCACAACGCGCGGAGCGGGACTGATGTGAGTGATGAGTGAATGAACGGAACGAAGTTCGCTTCTCTTCGTAGCGGGCGGGGCGCGCGAGGGGAAGGACCGAAGGACGGAAAGCGGCGAGCGTTTCACCACTAGATGGCGCTGCAAGGTTTTCTCAAACGAGTTTTTTTTTTACATAAATAAAATAATTACGTGGGTGAGGATTAAGGGCCGAACGTAGCCCACGTTAAACTTCTGCCCACCCCCTTATAAATTAGGAAAACGTTTTCAAATTATTTCCCGTCAAACATTTACTCTCCAATTCGTCGTATTCCTTCGATGTCCGGAATCAATTTACGCGAATCCACTTTAGGAATTTTAAATTTTCCCACCTCCTGTTTGCCGTTTCCAACGTGACGGAAATTAATGTGTGCATTGCGTTCTTTAATGTCGTGGAAAAAATTTGCTCGTTTTCTGAAACGAAACGTGGAGAGCCGTGTAAGTGTAAAAATTCTATTAAATCACGGATTGGGTTGGTAATCGCGAATGGAAATCGATTAAAGTTTGCGGAGGCACTCAGTATGGATTCTATCAGAGGGCCGATCAGAGTAGATGAACTCATTCTCGATTCCTCATTCCTCCGGACGAGAATAAAGGAAAATGTTCGGGTGCCTATAGACATAAACGCGTTTAAAAGGAAATTATTGGACGGAGATTGTATCTGCCAATTTACTTTAGCGGGAAAAGTTAACATTACTTAGAATAGATTTTTTTGAGAATGGTACTTACCTTCCGCCATTTTTTCTAGTGTGTTTACCGTATTAGGAACGTCGCACTTATCTGAAATCTGTGAAAGAGCGCCAACAATTCGTCGTTAAAATCCGGCCCAGTGCCAAATCTCCTTGAAGGAGAAAAACAAAACGTTTTGACGTGTGGCCCAAATTACTAACTAAGAAAGAAAGAAAGCAGTCTTTTGGTCACATTTCTTTAACTCATTCTTTGTAGGGATGTGATGTGATTCACCGTTCACCAAAATGCAGGTTTTTTGTTTACATTTTTTTTTTTTTTTTAACTAACAGCTGCAAGTATTGTTTATCGGGTACAGATGAACTAACTGATGTTTTGTATATTAAAAGTAACATGATGTGAATATGATTCATTTAAATAATGACCATCATAATTAATTACGCACCATGCAGACAAAATTAATCGTGTGTCATTTTGAGTAAGTTCTCCATTATTAATTTTATTATCAGCCTGCTTTTATTAGGTAATAGTTTTACTAATAATCTCAATTAACACAAAATCAAAACAAGAAGCGATATTAAACAACCAAATAATTTATCACAGGCAGCGTCTTAATTAATAAATGGTGATGGCGTTAGTGGCATAAACAAGTTTAGTCTATGGGTATATGACAGATGATAGGCGCGACCATAAACAATGGAGTGGGCGCGATAAGGACAGATAAAAGCTGATTTATAGTGTGGCGAGCGCCTTAAATCAATTATAGTGACGGCCGATATAGAAATATTGGGTGATAGAGTGCAGCCTACCTAGAAAAAATGCCGAGTTATTTTTAATGGCTGTGTAAACTACCCTGTGTCTATGTATACTCGAGTCGCTTTAACGTGGCTAAAGCGGTCATTGATCCGAGTAAAATGTAGGTACATTTTGTAGCATTATTTATTTCTAAATCAGAAATAAACTCCGTTAACGTCCTGAATCAATATCTATCGTGATCTTCAACATGTTTCAATAAAGAAAAATCAAACATAGTTTATTGTTTGGGTTCTTACAGAGTGATATTAGGGAAAGGGGAATGACCGCTATTGCCATGCTAAAGCGACTCGGCTATAGATAGCTATGTAGTTTCCATACCATATTCTGTTCATCTTTATCCCAATTTCATAAGGCAGTGTTTTTCAACCTGTGGGTCGCGACCCCCTGGGGGGTCGCGAAGCCTCAGTAAAAGAAAAAAAAAGTATAAAAATATATTTTTTAAACTTTGTATTGTTGCTTTAGATAATTTCAATAGATTTGCTTTTAGGTTGGTTCCCAAACTTGCCTCATCTATAGCTGCATTTAAAAACGTAATTACTCCACTGGGAAATCCCTCGTAGCCACGATCCTCATGAATCCATCAATTATACGACATAAAATTTATTTAGGATTTAATTAGGTTGCGAGTGGGATACGCTGTCCCCACAAATTCATCGTATCGCTTTTCCGTGGAGGCGTTTGGTGATGTTATATGTCTGTTAATTATTTAATTAGCCGATACGTCATTATAAAAAACAATAAAAAGTTCTACGTATTTGATATTTGTATTATACGAGTAATAAAATACAGATTATAAACGGTGGAAGGAAGGGGGTCGCGAAAAAATGTTTCGTGCTATGGGGGTCGCATCATGAAAAAGGTTGAAAAACACTGTCATAAGGTATTAAATCGCTTGATGAAGGAGACTAGTCACAGACGCGACACAGGGAATCCTAGTGTGGAGGGTATAGTGCTCTTGAATTTATAATGCTAAATATGTTACTCGCTATAATTATTTTGAACAACAGAAAAGTATTAATTTCAGATAACAGTTGCTAGATGCTAGGTACTGACATCAGAGTAAGTACTAATAGGTGCAAGTGCTGCATCCATAATATGTCTGTACGATTGTCTGTGTGCTAATGCATATAATGTATGAAATGCTAACTGTTGATGTTAAACCGTCCTTAGGACAGAACCATTGGTGTGGGCAATTTAATGTCTGTGATCTGATCAAAAGACTAGTAATTATCAGACAAGGAAACGTGTTAAACAAGCATAAAATAAAATAAAAAAAAACCTCCGACACAAACATTTCCTCTTTTCATTTCTCTTTTTCGGTTGGGGGTTAAAAACAAATGGAATATCATCAGTAACTAATTATTTTTTATATTTTTTTGCGTTTTGCAATTCAATAGTTTTTATCAAAATCGGAAGAATATGAAAATACAATGCTGTCGACCTACCGCGCCGGACAGAGGAGGTTAGTGAACGCGCCGCGCATATTAAAGCGCTTTATGCAAAAATAATAAAAAGCGCAAAAAGTAAAAGTACATTCTACTTTTTTCAGTATAAATGAAAATGACCTTCGTCGGAGTTTCATTACAATGCTAAGCCCGCTCTTAGTCTAGACTAAATCTGAGAATTTATTGAAATAAGAAAAGTATAAAGGTTTTAGTGGTTTATGTAAATAACGTGAACAGGATTTAATAAGAGTAGGTACATTGAGGTTCAACGTAAATTAGAGCAGCTGTTACAAGCTAAAGCTGTCTCCCGCACTGTGGCGGATTTGCAGTGTTAGCCGCCCTAGGCCGCAGGCCATGTAGTAGGTATCAGCCGCCCCTTTCTCAGCACCCATCATACAGACTACATAATGTATTTATTTTATTGCTAACTTTTATCGAACGAGTCGGGTTGGCGCCGCGAAATTCTATGAGAGAAAGAAAATAAATTTATTTGATTCAGGTTAAGGCACACAATATTATTATAAGACGCGTTTCAATTAGTTATTTGTACATATTTTTGAATTGTTGTTATTATTGTTACTTATACGAGGCGGTGCACTGCAGTCCGCCATAATCTGCGCGAACGTTTAGAATATATAGGTACTTTGAGTTATTTGTTGTTATCATCAGATAATTTTTTGTCACGATGCCGCCCCTAATATCTGATCGCCCTAGGCCCGGGTCTACTGGGTCTTAGGGCAAATCCGCCTGCTGGTCCCGATTAAGGATTTATTAGAGGTTAAGTGGTTAGGAGGTAAGTTTTAAGATTCCTATAAAGAGGGCCTAGACAAAGTGGCATTTTATTAGCGATATCGTCGAAGGAAAAGTCAAAAATGTATGGCAATGACAGCTAGTCTTTTCACAGCTAGTCTCAGATTTTGCAACACTTATAATCACAGTGACTTGTAATCTCGTTTCAATAGGGTTACTCTTGGGTAGCTGCTGTCAGAGGTAAACTAACTAAGAAACTACTATTCGACAAGCTCATGTTAATGCCGTTGAAAATCACTGCAGAAATACGAAACGCTTTGAAAGCGATTGCCACTCGCTCTCAACCCCCTAATTGCGTAACACACTTTCAATCACAATCTGAAAGATTTTTTTGAAGGATATAACTAATCCATTGCTGCAATTACCCCGCAGGTCAATGTTCATAAATAACTAGGTTTTATAAACTGGACTATTGTGTGACTATGTTTTTTTACTTCCCTTTAGCTTTTACAATCCCTAGTCACATAATAGTCGATCGACAGTCATGATAATTAATGTGTCAGATAGTACCGATTACTAGGAAACAATAAAGCAATAAAAATTTCAACAAAAACATTAAAAACGTCAATTAAGTCAACTTATTTGTCCGATAACGCGTATAGCCCTGTATACCGAGCAACAACGAACTCATTATGTTATCTGTACTTAATTTTTATTATAATAAATTGCAGTATTTATTTATTGCAACAATTTATAGTATATAACGCATTACCGCTTGTACGGCCATTAGGAGCGGCTGATAGATTGTGTGACATGTTTCTTATTCTAAATATGAATTGATCATGTTTCGTGGTGCAACAGTTAAATGGCTCATACATAATTTTACTGACTCTATTAGATAATATTTGCCGAGCTTGGCTGTTACTGTATTTGAGATAAGCTAGAAATTGTTTTGTTATTACATTATTATAATAGCCCAGCCATTCTATTGCTAAATCTTATCAGAGAACATACATTGACAATTTAAACAACATGTAGGTATACTAGCTAGATTGTTAAAAGCTCGAAAAGTTTAATGAAATTTCTACAGCTGTAATTTTATTAATTTAGGTACCTACCTTGATACTAAAGGAAGGTAATTTCGATGAATAAATAAGAGTTCCTTGAACATCCTAAAGTTGGGCGACCCAAGAAAAATTATGTGACAGCGACCAAAATAAAAGTAGAGCCATATTTAGCTGTCAAAACAATGTCCCTTTTTATGGCAAAATAAACTATCCAAAAAGCCAGCACAACAAAAACTTTCCACGGGAGTACCAGGACATGATAGCTAGGAGTAGGTCGCATTGCTTACCGCGGAACAGAGCGTACACTCGATGGCAAACAAACGGCCATTATGTACACATACATGCATGTGGCATGCCGCGACACAATGGGAAGGTGGGCTCACTGCACTGCACCGTACTGCCCGGCGAAATACGATACACGCTATTTGATTAGAGTGGTTTATAAGAAGCGAATTTTTGTAATCGCCTTAATGGTTCCGGGGAATTAAGTGTAACTTGTCGAAGCCAGCGCTTTGATAGAGCGTGCGAAAAAGTATTATGGGTGTAATATTTAATCGTATAACATTTTTCTATAACTTATTGGCAACTGTTCAAAGCATACCATACACAATCTGAGCTTAGAATAGCTTTGCAGAGATTTACACATACTTGTTTTAACTTATGATTAAGCGTCAGTTTTAAAGTGTGCTTAATCCTCCCTGGCACTTGGCCTAGCCTCCAACTATTCATGCACAAACAATGCATAGTCTGGATTAGTCCGGAGTGACCGAACTAAGGATTTCATATTAATGTATCACTTCCGAGATAATCGTCAGAGGATGGAATGATATGCGGAATTGCGAATTAGTGCGAATGATGGCCGTTTCGTACTGATAGCCTTTGTAGACATGAATATGGCAATCTTTATACATAAAGGTTCTGAATTATGTTTTTTTTTTAAATAATGAAAACAGATTTTCATGCGACGAAAAAAAGGAGTACGTCCTCATGTCGACGCGTATATTATTTATTGTTTTTTTCAGTATCCAATTGGAGCAAAAATTTTCCTAAAGAAAACGAAGGAAGGTTCTCTATGTAGGAATTGGTAAGAAATTTATATAAAAACCACCTTAAACTGGCTTTCTTTGAAATAATATATTTTCCGCGTTTTTTTACCAAGATTCCTCTAAGTAAAAGGAGACATAAATATCCAAAAACACTTTACTATGTTGGTATGGGTTTTAGTGGTGTAAAGTTTCATGTTTTTACATTGTCTATCTCTAATTTAATATGTATATATTATATATATATATATATATATTTACCTAACTGTCTGTCTATTGGGCTTTCATAGATCACACATTAATTAATACAATGTATTTAAAACCATCGATTCCTCGAACTTCGATGGAACATAACGATATTGTTTTCATAATCAGTATCGTGAAAGTCACAATCCGTGCTCACTTCGATATTTATCAGAAGCCAGGGGATTATGTGAACAGATGTTAAATCCTGGTAAATCGGGGCCCGTTGAGCCAGGTCGTTACTCATGAACAATATGGTTTCAATAAGCCATTAGCCCTGTGTTCCTAGCGAGAGTTATTGCAGCCAACGCCGCGGTATAAACTAGTTAGCTATGATTTGTAACACATTTAATAGCTAGTAATTGTTAGGGTTACTTCTATTTTTATTGTAACTCTGTTATTTTAGATAAAGTTCTAATTTTGGAGCAATTAGTCTGTGGCTTTTTATTTAAATATTTATGTTAGCTTAAAAATGAAAGCAATTATATCCTAAAGCTTTATTCCTGGGAGACCTATCTACAGCCTGTTTATAAATAAATTGTCGTATATTTGCGAGGCGTTATGAAAGGGTTTTATTGACAAAATATATCTCTATTGTCAGATTAATTTGCTATGCCTACGTGTTCCTAGAAATAGATTTATCATTTATTTGCGTATCATGTAGGTATACGGATAAGCTGCATTTTTTATAGTAATTTCTTACATTTTACCTTACGGCATGCATAATTTTCAAATAAGAAAATCGATCAATCAATGATCGCATTTATCAAAAAAATCAGTCTACCATACTCACTGTTGGACATGATAGAGCTTCCCCAATTGACGTCCCAAACTTAAAAGTACTGAAGCTTTATAAAATACCGCAGTTATTTTTGAACATTCACCTGACCAATAAGTGTAGAACACGCCTAAACAATATTTTTAATCCGCAAAAACCAATAAAGGCATTCATCATTCAGGCTAAAACAATACGACATAAAAAGAGACAGTAGCATGCGGGACCACAGACTATAAATTTGGCGGCCAGTCGCGGCGCGACAGGAGTTAATCTTTGCACTGTTATTCAAATACGTTCTATTGCTAGGTACTATTGTGAATGGGATTATTTATTTGTGTGTAGTTTTAGTTCACCGACGTTCCATTGTTTTAGTGTAATAGGATGAGTCCCGCATGACAAGTATTCTGAAAGCTCTGGCTAAGTTTGAGTTTAGCAAGCAGTTCGTTGTGGAGTCAATGAACTACACCAACTGTGTATGTACTTACCTTTCTTGTTCATCATCTTACAGTATTTTAATTTCGCAGGATTTAGGTATTTACAGGGTGGATTTTGAGATAGGGCAGTACCTACCCTAATCGTTGTATCTACAGGAAAACGGTCTTAGGACACTTTCCTTATCTTTTTGAGGTTTTTTTATCTACTTTCAGAGATATTGTACAGGCAGCAATATAAGGCAATTTTCATAAAACTGTTTTTGAAGCCAATCGATCCTGTTTCGTAAAAGGATCAAAAAACTCTATTGGACCAATTGAGATTTGACACGTTTTCACTTTTACATTGTTCAGTCTTTTGTTCTGTATTTTACCCGAATACCCGCAAAACTTCGAGTTTTTTTTTTTAGGATTTTCGATTCTTATTATTTATGGCACCTCTTCCCTTCTTTCCGAATATCAAAAAATATTTGTCCTAGGTCTTCAGAGCGTGCATTCTGAAAGTGGGCAATTTCGCAAAAAAAAGGCAAATATTTCGCTGTTTTGATTAATTTGGCAATATTAATTAATGTATGGAAATATGAAATATGGCTAACTAGTGAACTAAAATATTGATTATGAAATGCAATAATTAATAACGTAACACCGAATAATTCGTTTCAGATGTAAAAAAAGTATTTGAAAACTTTCCAAATGCCTTTTTTACACCTAAAACGGTTACAACATCAAATTCAGTGTATAATTGCAATTCATTATTAATATTCTAGTTCACTAGTTAGCGATATTTCATATTTCCATACAGTAATATTGCCAAATTCATTGGGAAGACCAAAGAAACGATGGATGGACTGTGAGAAAGATGATATGGATAGAAAGGGGGACACTACCGAGATGCCGAGTAATAGAGAAGTATGGAAGAAAGGGACATGTTGCACCGACCATAAATAAACTGCGATACCGGCAGGCGAATGCATATTGCCAAATTAATCAAAGCAGGTACATAATTGACAGCTATTTGCGACGCTGCCAACTTTTAGAATAAACGCGCGCGCGGGGGGAGGCGTGAAAATAGATTCATATCAATGTATAGTAGATAGTTTTGTAATAGGTACCTATATTTCAGTAGCAGTCCTTGCTGCATAGACAACTCCCATGCAATAAGCTCCCAAGTCCTAGATAGTTTTACTTAGGACAATAGTAGGTAGCCGAGCAATTAATGCAGTACATCTACTACGGAATGTGCGATCGAGGTGAATAATGAAGGCCTTGTAACTGTTAGCGGTATCGATTAACTGACTATTTTCATACTGTGCTATAGATTTAAATATTGATGTATGCGCAGCCTTAATACGTTCTTTATTTAAATGTTATTAATTGATTCAAGATATATATTCTAAAATACGATACGACGGTATTTTTGAACTACGCAAGGATCTTCATAGCAATATTTGTTTTAGTTTTGTGTCGGCACACCTTAGGAACTTAAAATTAACATTTAAAATCCTCATGTTAAAGATACAATCTTACAACTTTAAGCGTAATCAGATACATGTGCTCTTTTCTTATCACAATCTCATCTCAAGCGGTTAAACCATCAAAAATTCTATGAAAATTATATTTAACATATTTTAATATCCGTTCATTTGAAGCGTACCTGCGTAATCCGCCTAGCGACAGATAGGAGGCCGCGATAACACCACAGGGTACATACAAACAGAAGGTCCACGTATTTTATTTTGATCTTTTAATTCTTCTAAACAGTGTATAGCTTCTTATGTATAGTGAACGTGCCTGAAGTTCTTAATTAGTTAGAGATAGTTTTTCTTGAATGGGGTAGTTACTGGTAAGAACTTAGACATGTATCTAAATACTTATAAGGAAACATACTAAAAAGAAAGTGTGAACAAACTGCACTTTGCATATTACCCAAACGACCAAATTCGTAGCGGTGGCGTAGCGCGTAGCAAGTATTCCTTTTTTTTGGCGATATTGATTGACATGACAAACATGTCTACGGCCTGCTTGATGGAAAGTGGTTGACTGACGGACTTGTATCTTTGCGTGAGTTACTTATCAGGCAATGTAAAGTAGATCTTCTGTATTCCTAGTTATGTCGGTACGTTGGACTTAACGCGTGGCGGACGGTTTAATCCGCCACCCTTAGGGTCTGACAGTTTCAGGTATTTTTGGACGACAGTTTCACTTCTATTTGTTTAAAAGCTTTTAACTGGGAAGTAGCTTTTAGAATACGGTTTTATGAATTGTTTGTTCTTAGTTTTAGTGCGTCATTTCTAACTCTGTTTATCTTTTGCTGAATTAAACGGAAAACAATTGGACGGCAACGGTATTTTGTCCTAATCTAGAGAAACTAATCATCCAATGAAATCACATGAATATAAAAGAAAATGTTCAAAAGTAAATGATCCAACTCTATAAATATCTAAAAAGCCGATCTTATAATATTTCTATAAAATATTCCTCAAGGCATACCTACCTCCCGGAGGACACAGTGGAGCATACGGTGGAGGTTTGCCCGGCTTGGGCGGAGCACCGCCGTGTCCTCACGGAGGCGATCGGTGGCGGCGATCTCTCGCGTCCGGCCCTGGTTCAGGCCATGGTTCGGAGCGAGAGTGCATGGGAGGCCGTCACCTCCTTCTGCGAAGCAGTTATGCTCGCGAAGGAGGAGGCGGAGCGCGCGAGGGAGATGCAAGCTGCACGCCCTCGCGGCCCTAGTCGCCGCAGGAGACGCCCCGGGCGTCGGGAGTCGAGAGCCGACTTCCGGCCACCGTAGGCGCGGGCTTGCGGACGGTGAGCAATGGGCAGCTCGCCGTCCGATAAGGACCAGGCCCGTGTCGACGGCGCGTTGTGTTCCACGCGCGCCTCAAAGAGATGTCAGCACCAACTGACGGGGTCGAAAGACCAATGCCTCCTGGGGTTGCGGGTTTGTCCGAAAGGGATATCGCGGCCCCGGCACACAGGCAACGGAAGGAATACGGGTGGGTTTTAGTCAGTAAAAGTCTGACACACCCTCTCGCTCTGCCCAGAGCGGGAGAAGTCATTTGATGATTTTCCATCCTCAAAAAAAAAAAAAAAAAGGCATACCTACCTACATAGTAAGATATCGGTTACATGACGTGTCTAGACAACATACAAATAGTTTAAATAGACGAGGAGTCTACAAGGTCTCCAGACAAACGAGGTTCTAATGTTATAACCTGCAGTTAGTAGTTAACGCCAAATCGTTAACAACGCGCACTAATGTGATGGTTTTACTAGATAAGACACTTGTCATTATGTCTTCATTGTTGGTCTTGTGGGCTGCAATCATTATCACCATAGCTACCTTCGAGGTCGAGTGGAGGGTCAAATCCTAGGTATTAGGTAATTCGGGCCTTCATTTCCAAATGTTCTCTCTAATGTTGCCTTCGGCTAACAGTACCTACCTATCTGATACTCATTCCAAATACTATAACTGCTGTAAGGTAAGATCTACATTAGTGATTAGGAGAAGCTGTCTTAGGACTCGCGTTTAAATTAATCAAAAACAAACTTGAAAGATTATGTAAATCGATGAAAATAAAGACTAATTTCTACATCTCTCTCTCGAGTTGTAGACAGAAGAGAGTACCATCATCTCTGCTCATATTTACAACAAACAAAGTCTTGATGTTGCCTGATAAAAAATGTCCTTATGATAAATATTTCGATATTTCTTTATTCTTACAATTGGAGACCACCCCAACATACCATCAAGTCGCGACAGTAACACAGCGCTAACAAAAACTCGCATATCGCGTTACTGTAACGTATACCCGTGAGCGACTGTGAGCGACCAGAGACTCGAACCCGTTATCCCGACACGACCGCAACATACACTTTATGGTTCATTGTCAACTTATGACTGCAATGGGTGATATGATACTCCATATCTTTGATTGCTTATGTGTGTAAGTTTAATTTTAGATTGATCAACAGCAATAGTATTTTCTTTTTAATCATCTATGGCCTGTGGGATCGAATTTCAATGAATTTTTATCCAGCAGAAAGTCAGAGGATATAGCATTTTACACGGTGAAATTAATATTAGTGATGAGCCCCGCAAAGCGAACACTGATTTAATTTCTTTTACAATATCTTCGCTCACAATTGGCCTTATCAGAAGGCTAAAGGTCTCCCAAAGGGTGGACAAAACTCCAAGCATAGCCCGCTTGGAGTTTCCCTCCGTGATCGAATGAAATGACGAGATCCGTAGGAGAACCAAGGTAACTGACATAACTCGAAGAATTGCCAAACTTAAGGGCAGGGCACATTGCTCGCAGAACAGATGGCCTATGTAGCCGAAAGGTTCTGGAGTGGCGACCGCGTACCGGAAGACGTAGCGTTGGAAGGCCACCCACAAGGTGGACCGATGACCTTGTGAAGGCCGCAGGAATCCGCTGGATGCGGGAAGCATAGAATCGGTCGAAGTGGAGGTGCTTGGGGGTGGCCTATGTCCAGCAGTGGACGTCTTTCGTCTGTAATGATGACAATATTATAATCTAAGTCACAAAACCATCAACAGCCTGTAATCTTCCACTGCTACATTGCCATTTTCGACATCTGCAATTTTTTTTTGTCATGGATGTTGACAAACAGATGGACGATCTCCGTTCTTATTAGCGAACAGGAAGATACAGTTGCCAATCCTCTCACCAGTACCCCTCATAACCGCTGATTACAAAGATTGCAATTGTGCCTAACTGGTACAGGAAGCCTATTACTAGTTAGGCACAAATTACCACCGTTTTCAAACACGGTAATGACGCATTTCCCTAATTCGAGACTAGGGCCTATCCACGAGCAGGCTAACAAGCAGTTAACACGCTGTATATTTCAATTACATGCCCATAGATAGAACTGGAACACTTTTTGTCCGCGCTGGGAAAGGCTACATTTGTATCCAGGCTATGTTCTTGCTCAACTGTTACTGCCGTACCATTTACATAACAATTTAATTGAACATTTGTTATGTATTGTCGTGCTATTAACTAACAGACTAGTTTGTGTTTGGATCATAAATCTTGCTCTAATTGTATGCGAATTGCCTGAAGCTAACATAGTTCTTTCATCATACTCGTTGTAGTTTGTTTTGCTGCCAGTTAATACAGGATGCAATTTAGTGTGTCGGAGCACAGACAAAGAGCGATAGCCGTTTGACCTCTGTAAAGTAAACAGAGAAGACACTGCAATATCCTACTTTAGGCCTTTAGGCTTTAGGACACTCCGGCTTCTGACACAGATATTTTATGATTAAAACAGTTCAGTGACTGATTTTAAGACTAGAGATACAAATGATAATTAGTTAATTACCTATTTTCGTAAAAGGGTGTCCCTATTGAGGAACTTGAAGATCATCCCCTGATTGACGGGGTTTGAAGTTTATAAACAAACAAAGTCGTGAGCTACAGCTAGTAACCAAGATTTAATCAAACATTAAATCATGTACAGTCAGACAATTAAACCAACGTAAACTCAAACTCTTATATAAATCATAGCAAGCTCTAATCTGTTGGGCCACAATCGTCGTACACCGTATAAGGCAATAGAGTGCCTGACCAAATTAGCGAGTGGAGCATACGGGCCGCATTCTTACCGACAACCTTGAACCAGTTGCGCGGGCGCACGCTGACGGTAGGGCTGCCCTGGGGCTCCAGGGTACGAGAAAGTGGTGAGGTGATTAATGTTGTGACAGGGTTTTCATTAAGCGATTAGCGAATGGGCTACTTATTATCAAGAGATATAGCAGTGGCTAGATAGAGCTACGAAACTTACTTTCTTTTGAGGTGCGTACGGCGATAATTGTTTCTGTGTTTATAATCAATTTTAAATATTGATTTTAGCTAAAGATTTTAATCGCATTAAAAGCTCATAGATATTCAATTTCCAAGCTTCGAGTTCTCCTGAATTTATCAACCACTGCAGGAATAATTAATTGTGACCATTTATGTACACAATCGAAAAATTAATCAATATCATACCCGTAGGCATACTAAAGGTAATCAATCGTATTGTATTGACATGTAACACACCACATTATTGTTATGACAACACTGCATTCATTTGTCACGATCGAAAGCTCCCATATATTAGTTTTGTTGTACCTTTTAATGGCGTCAATAATTAATCGGATACTGTATTGAAATCAACTGGGGAACAATGATGTTCGTATAATTTATTGGAATGGTACTTGTTTGACGTTGTTATGTGAAAATGATTATCTGCTTGAGTTTACGCTAAAAAAAATTGAAAATAATCCAAAATTCATTTACAGAGCTACAAGAATCTTTTGGCGCCTCAATGACATTGACAGGGGGGCGATGTTGGTAATTATTTGTTAAATTTTCACTGAAAATGTATTGAAAAACAAGATGGCGGCGTTATTTCCGATTGTGGCCACGTGCCAAAAGATCCTTGTAGCGTTGTACTTACTATTCAGAGCTTTGTATTCGCGAACCTTTTTGTCAAACTTCCAGAAAACTGCGTGCCAGCCCTGGTGATAGAGGAATACGGGCACTAATCGCATTCGACGTGCTCAAGAGTGCCCTACGCGAGCATTTCGCAACACCGCCCCTCTGACCCGGCACTACGTCAATTTAGCCAATTATGGTATCAAAATTATGCCTTATAGTTTATGTTCTAGGTATTACTGACAACACTGATTATGTTTACCATTTTTATTTATAAACGTTGCTTAAAGTTAAGAGACAGTTGAACGTGAAAAATGCATGTAGATGCTAATCATTTCTTAAAGTAACACATAAAAATTAACATCTAGGTAGATGTTTTTAAATGCTGCAGTGGTATGCTATTCCGGAAAAAGTCAATGTAGAATTTACTTCTGTACCTAATCACTGAAAATTCTGAAAATATAGTTGTATTAGAACTGAGTACCAAGAATGCTGATACTGAAGTAAGGAGTTTGGTAGATAAAGTCCTAACAATATGGGGGTAGTCCTTATGTAAATTAGTCTTAAAAGTAATGAAGAGATTCGTTCAAAAATGTTAATGAGAACGAATACCTACGTTTAGATTTTGCTCGCAAAGTAGATAGGTATTGTTAGCACTAAGTTTCCACTGTGATTCTATATCAGGATCAGATTAGATAATAATCTATCTGTTAAACACGCGATTTTGATCTTTTCTTTCCTAAAGAGTCAATACAGCTATTAAACTTGTGAATATAAGGCTAATGGCAGAATATTGAATAACATTAGGATTCGCTAACATTTAATTATGGACCAAAGATATTGAGTGGGCCGACAGACGATCACTTACAACTGTCAAGGACTCTTCTTGTGTTATTTAAATTCAGTTTGTTTTGACAAGTTCACCTTTTTTAGATTCTTAAGTAGTATTTATTAAGTTATAATATTGAATAGGTACTGGCATCATCATCGATGCTACTAGTGGACTGTGGATATCATAACCTTTTTGGAACAGTGCCCAACGACAGTTCAAGCTACAGCTCATAAAAAAATTGTTTAGTAGTTAATCTGCTCTTCTCATCAAGTTTGCTGTTTGATACAACAAAAGACGATCATACTAAAACGTCTGCAAAAATCATAAAATATGTTTTGATCATGATTGCAGACTTATTCCAAGAAACCTGAACAAGAGTGGTTGGTACACACTGTAGCATCTTTAAAGTTAATCTAGAGATCATCCAATGACCAATCTTTCATCATCGGACAAATTCGTTTAGTTTGGTTCTACGGGACACAATATGTTCTCTCTGTTTGCTGGTTCCTCTAATCCGTGACAAATCCAAGGTAGTATCTCTGGGAATGCGCCTACGTCGCGTGTCGCGTGTCTAGACAATTATAAACAATAATGTGCACTAGGTGGGCGTGTGATTAACTGCGCGGGCGCACGACTCTGCCCCCCGCGCATTTTACATGTAAATTATTACTTGATATGTTAGATAAATCTTCAGCCTATGAATGCGATTTGCAAGTTTAACTGAAGTAAAAAATATATCATGTTTTATGGGAGTTGTAAATTATTGTGTTGCGTGTTCGGACTGGTTAAGTTGATTTTATATTTGAGTGGACAACCAGTAGCTTACCGCTAACAGCTTAGTATTGGTGCTGCACTTTACTGAGAAGACTGGAAATGAAAATGAACTCAGTAGCGAAACGATGTTGGAACCAAAACTAGCTGCTATGAATCAAGAATGAATAAAGATCCAAAGAATAAACTATGACTAACTACTCGTACTTCCAAACACTAAATTATAAATGTCATATTGTGTCAAATACCTCCCATAACACGAGGTTGACAACATCCACCGAATCAGAATCAATTCATTTTTTTTGTAATTTTTGACATAAAATGAATTGACATTTGAAATAAATGATTTGACTTTGACTTTGACTTTGACACCTTCATTCCCGCAATACCCAGAAATATTTTAATGAAGGTCCGAAAACATGAATGTAATGTCATCCGCCATTCAAGACCTGCGCCCGCGCATGTGTGGCCATCCATAGGCTATCTCACTTCGCAATCGTTCACACGCGCATAGGTGAAGTTTTTAACATTTTTATATCAACCAATATAGTGACATTATGTAGAAACGATGTAGAATTGAATTATTTAACGATTCAACGACCGGCCAGCGGTGGACGGAGATAATTTAATTTATTTATTATTTTAACAATTTTATCGTAAGTTATGGGAGAGCTTTACATGGAGCGACTGTGAATGTGGTTATGATTATGAGGATAGTTTTTTTATGTGGTGTGTTTTTACATTGGTTCATAGAAATATATTTTTATATCACTGAAGAATCTGAAAGGACCTTTCAAATACTGGCACATTCTATATATTGCCGAGCGTAGAGTAGGTACAGCCCCATTGTGTAAAGTAGAACTTATGTTTTAAATACTTTTTTTTTTACGTTTTTTGTAATTCGCAGGTCAGTGTCCGGTTGCATGTTGAACAAAATTTTGTTAACGTGATTCGAAATTTGCGGCTACCGTGGCGCTTTCGCCTTAAGGGCTCTTTCCCAACATTTGTTTCCTAATACCGTTCCTCAATGTTCCAATTTTACACACAAAAGCAGTCGTTCCGTCATATCGTAAGATCTAAACGTCTTTGATACCAGGCGCGCAGCACACAGCAGGAGGCAGAATGAGGCGTTGTACTAACGGATAGTAATCGATACCTTACATTATTTACGACACACGACCACCGATCGTCTTTTATTTGCGCTCCTACGCACATGATATGAAAGTTAAGAGTATGATCGTGCTTTGATTTATTGAGGGAGCCTGTAAGGAGGATTAATACAATGTTTGCTAGGCGAATTGATCGCAGAGTTTATAAATAGCGAGATGGCATTATGCAAAGGGAGGCGTGGGATGCTGCGAGATGGTTTAGAGACGTTCAGTGAGTTCTGAGTTAAGGGTTTTTCTTATATTCTAGATTTGTAAATAGAGAGAGGGCCTGGTTGATGTAAAAAGTCGTTACTGCCGTCGAAAGAGAGGTTTGCTAATACGTTGGCAACTACAGGCGCGGTCGCAGCCTAAGATTTGGGGGGGGGGGGTCACCATGGGTGTCGAGGAATATTGGGGAAATATTTAATTGTTACGCTAGAAACTTTTTGATTATCTAATGATGCATACTTTTAAATAAGCAACTTTTTAACTTTCTGATCTTTTCTCACAGTTGGTCGCAGTAACTAAGCTACACCTTGGCTTTTCGAAAAATGATAAATATTAGGACAGTAGATTATATAGGGTGAGAAGAGCGAGTTTTATACCCCGTCTTAGATAGGTTAGGATTTCATTTACATTTTCAAACAGAACTAAGAGTTACATTGTCGACTTATGCAGGAAAGGCCAAGCAAATATGAAAATGTACAATATAAGAGCGAGCGAAGTAAGCTCAAACATTTTGCACACTCTCGGATACGTTCGATTTTCTTTTGATAATTCTAACTAAAAGCACAAAATTTACTTGCTTTGTCGACTTATGAAGAAAAGCTGAAGAATCAGGACAAGCGAGCAAAGCGATCCTTAAAATTTTATCATCCCGCCTTGAATAGGTTCTGTTTTCTTAAGATTTGATTTCGTTTTCAAACAGAAATAAGAGTTACATCGTCGACTTGTGCAGCAAAGGCCAAGCAATTATGAAAATGTAGAATACAAGAGCGAGCGAAGCGAGCTCAAAAATCATGACCCCCAGGACCCCCCCCCCCCCCGGACCGCGCCTGGGCAACTATCAACGAAGTAGAAGAGTCTCTTGTGCTTGGAATTTCACAGACTGCAGTGCCCTAAACTGAAGCAACAACAATGCTGCAAGAAAAAGGTATGTATTGCATGGTGTCTTACTATTACTTTAGCTAGCTATACCGGAGAATTCAAAAGCCAAAAAAATCTACACTGCTGGCGATGGCTGAATCTTGCAATGACACAAGCACCGAACAGAATGTGTGAACGAATCAGCTAAGTACCCCAACAAGAAGAGACAGAACAAAAGCCATTCGCAAACAAATCACTTGAAATGGAAATGTCTAGCAAACTAATAATATGCTTAAATATACAATCAACCAATAAAGTAATAGTTACGCAGCCGATCGGGTGAACAAACCAATGAACGAGATGCTTCATATTAATATGCAAATACTGGCAACATTAACACCTCTCTGTATACGACAATATTCAGATAGTATATCTACAGATATCTTATATCTACGTTCGGATTTTATATAAAAATAAATAAAATCTTGATCGGGTTGTGATCAATTTGATTAAACGGTTTAAATGCGCCTCGCCCATTCAAATTAGGAGCATTTAAAAACATTATCATCTTTTTGTAATAGCATATCTAATGTGTTTTTATATAATTGATATTTTATGTCTGACAATACAAATAAGGGTGTGATTAAGCTCAAAAATTTTGCACACTCTCGGATACGTTCGATTTTTTTTGATCATTCTCTAAAAGCACAAAAATTACGTACTTTGTCGACTTATGAAGAAAAGCTGAAGAATCAGGACAAACGAGCGAAGCGAGCCTTAAAATTGTATCATCCCGCCTTGAATAGGTTCTGTTTTTTTAAGATTGCAATCAATAATCATGTAGGTATGCAAAAGCCAGCGATTGGTACTTGTAACATTCACGTTGATGGTTAAGATTATGAATGGTAGGACATTTCTGTTCCTTGCCTATATCTTTTATATTGTTTGATGTGATAACAACTATCTCGTTTACAAACCTTGTGGACTCATCATTATCGCTATACCCTACCTATGTTTCGGACTGAGTCTGTGAGACATCTCTCATCTCTCGTGGTCGCTATAACTAAGCAAAGTAGGGAGCGGCATTTCAAGGCAGGTGAAATTAACATAATTTCAAGATTATCAACTAGATATCCACTGAGTTAGATAGTCTCATTAATTTATGTAATTCGACCGCTATACGTTTCTAAATATTGTCTTGTATAACATTTTCTTCTTTTCTTTTTAATAAAGTCTTCACCTAAATATATTGTGAGCTTCCGGGGTAGGACCCTGTAGTGACGTCACCGGAGCCTGGCCGGATTACTTTCAGTTAATTAAGCAGCTAAACAATTTGCTGGTAACTTCACGACGACCTTAATGGCGGCTCCGGTTTCACCCCGGTTCTAATTCCTAAAACTAGTTAATTTTAAACATTTTCGCCTAAGGGATACTTCGAGGCAATTGTAATAATCCTGACCATCGTCTTTGAGTTAATCAGCTCCAGCTAAACATCACTGAGCGTCGAGGAGTTTATCTCAATGAGTCAGATTTCGACCTTCCTCGTTGTAATGTCAGCATTGTCATAACAATGAAGCATAAAGGATCCTGTGACTATTTGCTAAGGTGCAGCTTAAACATGGGGTCCTTTAATATCGGCGTTCTCGGTGGATCCTGGGTTAGTCCTGCTACGAACCTTGTTAACTGCATTATCTTTTCACCCGACAACAGGTATTCTCATTTAATTCTTTGTATATCTATCCTTAACAACGAAATAATCTAATAAGGTTTAATCAAATCAACAAGCTTGACAAGTCCATAAATTCAAAATTGGTTACCTTGAATTTGTGTTAATAATGTCACCATTCAGCGGCGACAAGTTCTTCGTACTGATACCACATCATTATGTATATTATTATCTGCCACCATATTCTTTTTATTATTCTTAGAGATTCTATTAATTATGTATATCAGATATAATAAATAAAATATACCATATTGATATTCTATGACAGTTAAATGTCCTCTAAAGCATCCGCTGCCGATATATTTGCAAATTAGTCGAATTGACACGTCTTCGAAGCTCGGCGTCGGCAGAATTAGTAATGAGGCGTTTTACTGCCTTACTGCTAACTACCAATTAGCTGGCATTCCTTGTAATAGAGCAGTTATATGTTGATGTGTGCGATTCGAAGGAGTACTGCTGTCTTCGTAATATGGAGATGCGTTTTATTGAAGGAAGCTCCAAGTTGCTAGTTTATAGGGGACTGAGATGTTGTATGTGAGGTCATAAATATATTTTTTAGTGGTTTGGGTTTGTTTACCCCATAAAGGAAAGTTTCTCTATCGAAACGTATATTCCTTTGCAGCTTTTTCAGTCTATGCAATTACGATCTCTACGAGAGTGTTTCAGAATCACTATTTCTGGACAAGTTTTTTGTTCGAAAATAATGTGATAATTAACACTACGGGCTTTATGAATCCTCAAATCAAAGCGGTTCAAACCAAAATTATGCAACTATTCTCCACCGCTTTTCATCCTAATCTGCATAAAGCTTAGTTGTTGCCTATCGTTTAGTCAAAAGCGTAGGCGTGATCAACGAAACCAATGATTACCATAGACAAACAAATAGACACAGAACAACTTTCCAATCCCTCCCTATTTTAATGTCGGTCCTTCCAATCCAAAAGTAGCGAAGTACTACATTTTTAATTCGCCGCGACCCAAAACTCTTGCAATATCGGCTTGTACGCAGTCACAGCTGACCACCTCATGAATTATGTAGGCCGCGTACGCACTGGCCGTTTGTACGACTACTCGTATTTATTCGTCGATGTATCGATACGTATTCCGAATATCTATTCGATATTTTTGCCGATTATCCGCACCGGCATGGGAACAGGAAACTGACATGTGTCATGTTGATTTATAGTTTTAGTTGGGAGTTGTTAGATAAAGTTTTTCGTCTTTCAAATTTCAATAAATTACGTATTTCCATATTCGACTGGCAGTGGAATTTGTGGGAAATAAATAGCAGTGGATTTCTTTTTCTAAATTCCTTCGCTAACCGGCATAGAGCTCTGAACCGTGGTGCTTGGATGTTGTTGAGTAGGATTCTCTGGTTCATGTTTGTAAACTTCAGTATCAGTTATGAATAGAACATTCAGGTAAGTAGGTACGGATCAATGGTGCATTTGAAATACATATGCAAATACAAAGGTTTTTTTTTACGTCATTTACCTGTCACATTGAGCTTGTCACTTAGCCTCTCCTTATTGAATATTACAGCGTACTGACCATAATAGCAGCCTCTAAAAAGTAAAAGCTTACAGAATGAAGTAAGAACATCTGTTTAAAATCAACAAGAGCATCGGCTGGGTAATGGATGTTAACGCGATCAGTCGCGCGTGCGTCGTTTAAGTCGCGCGATTTGTGCCGCGACGCTTCGTTAGTCGCGGCGCATACCGGCCGCTTAATTTCCGCGTGATCGCTCGCAAACGACCTTTGTGCACAGATTAGTTTCAAAATTGCCAAATGTTTTTTAGTGAAAAATGTTCACTTGTTTCTAGTGGCTATGACTCGTATTCGTATTCGAAAATCGGATGGAAAATTGGATTTTGTTCTCGCGTTATTTGTTTATTGTTATGAAGAGTTTTATGAGTGTTTCTGATTCTATTATAGTACCTGGTCGACCGAGCTCTGCTCGGGTGAAAATAGAGAATACTCATTAGTTCATACTAATTCCATACTGCCATGATCGTACATACTAATTCTATGCTGCTATTTTATTATTCTAAGGTAGCCGCCATCTTGGTCAAACTTTGGGAGATCGAGCTCTGCTCGAGTGAAAATACGGAGAAAACGAATTTTCCTAGATATGAGACCTAGCTAGATCGATTTTTCGCCACCGGAAACCGATATTGCAACTTTCATAGAAGTCGTTAGAGCCGTTTTAGAGAACGTGATTACTAATATATAAATACAAATATTGCTCGTCTAATAGTATAGAATAGGCTCTGATGATGAAGTAATCACTGCTGACTGAACATCAGCTTTCTTTAAAACGATGGCACAAGTTTACGTCCGTCTCCGTCAAAGATTACGATGACTCGCTCTGATGAGCTTTTATTGAGCTTTTCACGTGAAAATCTCGTAAAAGCTCTTCAATTACACTCACATTTTACAACCAGAAGTCCAGCTCGCGAAACTTAAACCTCAACTCATCACTGTAGTCCATAATAAGAATAAATCATGGTCCTTTAAGAAGAGGCTGGATTATTCTGTAACAAACTGTAGCGCACGCCGGAACGGTGCGCCCGGTAGCCGGTAACGCCGTCCAGCGATAATTTATACCGTAATTAAACCGGTTATTGCCGCACCGAGAGCATTACGCTGCATGCACGGCACCGCACGGAAAATATACCGATATATTTTCGTTTGGAGTTCGGAACGGTATTGCAGTTTCAGTAAGTTTTTCAGTTAAGTAGTATTCAGGGACTTAATGTCGTAACGCAGTCTTAGCATATTCTGCAATATTTATAACTGGGTTGTTGTGTAAACAGATAGGAATATCAGTACCTATATTTTACAGATTTAAAATAATTCAAATAATTCATCAAAGTAAGTATGAAAGGGCATGAAAGTGTTCTATAGAAGAAAACATCCTTAGTAAATACTACTTGTGCAATGGAAAGTGCAGTAAGTTACTTTAATCATTTACATAGTTAATTAAAAGCTTACATTGTTACTATTTAACACGAGCTTCACAAATGAAACTTAATTTTGAATTAACTTGATACTTAATTTCGTGCATTTCGAAACTGGAGTGACTGTCAGTTTGATTGGCATGCCAACCGCAAGCACAGTGGATTCGGGGCTAAATTAAATCATTGTGAATTATCATCGAGCTTGTCAACTCAATACGTCAGATCATACTGCGAATGAGGACAGTGTACATTACACGACATTACATTACATTAGGTACACATTTATTGAGAATTACACTCTTTGACGTGAAGCAGTATTTACATTTTAATTTATAATAAAATATTTTCCATTAGTAACAGGATTCTAAAAGAAATACAAATGTACCAGGGACTAATTACAGAAAATATTGCTTACTCAATACCCCGAAAAAAGGCTACAATGAAACGCGGAGACATTCTATAAAAAGCTCTTTAATAAACTGCCAAAAAGAGCGGAATTAAGCTTCAAAAAGCAAAAATTATTTACCAAAATTTTATTAAAAACATCCAATTTAAAAAAAAAAAAGAATCTAAGGTTGGTACTTGGCACATACTCGCCCGTAAGTACATATTTGTTTAATCAGTTGATAGCACACGCCTGCGCAAACAGACAAACACACTGACTGGCTGTGCGTTTGTACAGCGCATAGCTCTGATTGGGTGCTGGTCGACATGCCGTCTTGTGTGCATTGCTTCTTATTCTACTGGCCACATTTAGAATGGGGCATAGAGGTTTATAGTAGACACAATTGTTTTAAGATAGCCATATCTTAGTAAATAAAGAAATGAGTTGTTTCAAGTCATACAAATGCTTTATTGTATGCTTTATGCTCTAAATATAGGTTGGTACTATTGATCGCTTTTTTTGGGGTTATTGCTTGGTTTACCTACCCAGAAAAAGCTTTCGCTAAAGCTATCACGAAGGAGTTGTTAGTTCTTTCGTTTTTTTCATTTCGGTCAGTTTGTGCATCGTCACCGTCGTCAGTGTTCAAATTGGGACGTCTCTAAACTTTGACATCATCCCCAACACTCTTCTCTTTTTCTCCTCCATTTTAGAATTCATATCTGTGATATTTTACGACCGAGCTATAAAATAGTATTGAAATCAGATATTTTTCCGAATATCGAACTTCGCAACGGTTAATGTTTATAACATAATAAAACTATAAGCGTTTCTAAACGTTCATCATTGGCTCAATAAACCGTTTAGTTATAACAAATAAATACAAATTATAATTGTCTTATGCATTATTTATTATAGACAGCGTCGGATTGGCAACAATTTATATAACTAGTTGTAAATCTCTCTTTTCACGCCACATTTCATTCCCATGGAATGAGTATTTAAAAAATTTATGAGGTGTTGAGAATGTGTGATGAATTGCTTATAAAGAATAAAGAAGTAGCTTTATTCTGAGTTCTTAAGCCCACTGCTGGATATCATCATCATCATAGACAGCTTTGTTCCACCCACTGCTGAGTATAGGCCTCCTCCCTTTTGTGCCATGCTTCCCTGGTCTGTGTGAATCTCATCCAAATTTTCCCCGCGATCTTCGGTAGGTCGTCCTGCCAACAGGCCATAGTTGGACGTAGCTGGCATAATCCGGACCAACCCATTCCCATATATAATGCAGTTGTTCGTCAATAGTTTGGAGTTTTTGGGCTAGCTTATTAGATAATTGAGTTTGAATAGCAGTACTCATAGAAATTCCAGTACCTATCATAATAAGTACCGATATGAGATTCAGTTTAGTAAGATGAAGGTTTTAGGTACTTGAAGTCATAACTTTATCATTGAACGATAAAATCTTTTCAATCAACGTGAGCAAATATATTGCCGGCACAACATGGAGATTTCATTTTATATTCAGTCAGACAATGGCTGCGTTGCTGCCTCAATTAACAAAATTGAATGAACGATGAACGAAACTGACGAATAAATATAATAATAAGGATGTGGGAAAACCTGTGTTGCGTTTTTATTTACATTACATACCGACACAGATGGCAATGTTTAAACTGTTGTACGATACAAATAAATTACCACAATATTGATAGATTTTTTAATTAATCAAATATTATTGTGGTTTATTAAATTACGTTAAAAGTATGTAGGAGGGTTAATAAATATTGATTGATTAATGAAAGATTATAATGTAAAGTTGGAAACATTGAGATGAATGGAAAACCCTAGGTTAGCGATCGTTCATTACTTACGTGAGGAGTTTAGGGGGTGGGAGGGTGTTGAGTCAAATCTCACGTAATTATTTATTTCCTCAAGAATCAGTGTAATATTGTGAGAAAACTGGGTTAAATTAAGTAAAACATGTTTCTCCACTAAAATATGGCTAAATTTTATACAAAAACGAGAGATGTACCGCACGAGAACCTCACGGATTGTCACACGTCGTAGATGACTTTACTGAAAATCACATGGACGTGTTGGTTCCCGTAGTCACTCTTGACTTGAGGCCACACATAAGTCCCGGGGACTGAATTAGAATGAATATTCTTTTACGAATTTGAGTAGTTCCTCTTCCTATTTAAGTATTTTATTGTTCGATTTTATCACTGTGTCTAGACTACGTTCTTAGTAGTTTTAAATAAAAATAAGCAGACAATTTTTTTTTTATTAGGTAATCCCACGCAATAAAGCATATATTAAAAATACGCATTTTGAAAAATCTCACGTGATCTCTCGACATCTCACTAAGGGAGAGGGGGGGTTGAAAAATCGCTATAATCGCCTCACGTAATTAATGAACGAACCAAGGTGTTATCATCAAATGGCAATGTGCACTGATACACTGATTTTTATATTGTTATTAGTAGGTAATATCAATATTCATACTCAATAATGAAATAACGGAATTGATAAGTAATGCAATGCATCTTTCAAAGTAAAATCATAGACAGAATGATTTCAACAATTTCCAGCTCTCAATCTATCCTTACCATAGAGATGTACGAGTTAACCCGTATTCGTATTACAAAACCCATTGAATTAATATGCTAGTAAAATGTCCACATCACTGAAATGGGAAACATTATCAATGATTACTCAGCATTCGACACGTATACTTCATTCACTTTCGCGTTTATAACGAGTTTCGTAGTAAAATACAGATGCGTACGATCTTAGCTTCCAATCTAACTGACCAGCGCAAGTAGACCCTCCCTTTTTTAAAGGAAACTGGTTGGTAGGGCTCAGGGAAGATTGGTGGATGATTATGCACACGACAAATGAATTATTCACTTTTGTAATGGTAATTAGTATTCGATGGTGGTTGAGAACGTGACGTGGTGTGCAAGCATGATGTTCGCGACAATCTATAGCGTACCGTAAGTAAATAATGTGTTTTTTATGGTAAATCATTGTAACTTGTGAGCTGCTGCGTGGGTATATGCGAACTTCGTGAGGACTATTAATAGGGTATTGGCTTAATACAGCCGGATATTGATATCGTATGTTACACTCCCTTTGTGCTTTCAAATGTGTTGAAGTATGACAGAAGAAAAGATTTGTTTTATATATTTTGTTCTGAGAATTTAGTATCATCGACCTGTAATTTGATTACAGATTCACGTCTAAACCGTCTAATATAACTGTTGTATTCAAAAGCTTTTTTAATAGCACTAATCTTTCTTCATCTTGATAATTGATCAATTAAAATGTTGATCCTTTTGTGTCGGCATTCACGCGGTGCTTGAGGTGTGACTCATTTGATTTCACAAGTTGGAGTTCCTTTTTCGTAAACGAAATCTTAATATTCAAAGCTATCCTAAAACGCTACGTCAGTAATAAGTATGCAAGTTTATAGCGCAATAAATCTGTGAGATATAAACACTACACGGAAACAACGCGTAGGCAGCACATTTCCAATGCAGACACAAAACGCACAATATAAATTCAAATATGGCGCGAAAAAGCTTTCATAATGCAAACAATATTACATTTAACCGGGAGATTGTGCAAATGGCGTTTTGTAGCGAGTGGTCGGCACCGGCCACACACACCAATATTTTTTTAATAACGCCCCCCACACACGCATCTATATGATAATGGAGTCGTAAAAGCTTCAAACGAAATATGTTTTCCTAATGTTTGCGAAAACAGATCTTTATTGAAACATTTTACGATCGGTTTTAATTTTATAAAAAGCAGCCTTAGAGATTTTTTGGACCGTCTGTGTGGCGAGCGTCGGAGGTCTGGTCCCGGCTCTGTTTCATAAGGACAATAGTGTAGTGACAACAAAAGCACAGCGAGAACTGTTGACTTAGGAAGTCGAGTCCGGGAGCGTCCGAGATAGGGACCACCTACGCTTGGCGACTTGTATAAAGTGCCTCGCTGTCACAACGAAGGAAATAATGGCGTTTGTCGTATCGTCTGCGGGTAACGAGCGAGATCGCATCGACAAGATCGAGTGGACCGGAGAGTCCGGTGAGCGAGGCACGTTTATGATCGAACGACGTGTTATTCTATACGACATGATACAACATATTTAATGGCGTCTAACGTTAGTTTTATGGTTGACACAAATCATTCGAAATTAATACCCGTCATGTAAAGCAGACGTTACGAAAAGTAGCGGACTTTATTAATGTTGAGAAGCTGCGCATATATCCACACACGTGCGTGCCCACCTACTGCTGTGCGTAGGCTTCTCACACTTATAAACTTCACTGGTCATAAATAAAGTGTTGATTAATCCGAGAGAGATTTTATGTCACGTCCAAATAAAATGTGACGCGGGGGACAAATGAACACGTTCCCTCGATCGTCTGACTGCGATCATCTGTAAAACAAAAGATAAAAGAGAAATGCGACTAAATGTAAATAATTGAGCTCCAAAAACCAGTCGATTCAGTTAATCTACAATCGATTTCTTGTCGTAACGAACGTGTAGTCGAGTTCGTGACAGATTCAAAATCGATTACGCTCGGTTCGTGCGCTCTCGATACATTAATTGGAACGAAAACACTGTAAGCGTCGACAAATATCTTGAATAAGACGGTGTTATTTTTTTTTGAGTGGAGAGACATGGCTTGTTAGCTGGCCACGCCTGCTGTCAGGCGCCGTGCGTCCAGACCTGTCACTATCAGCGCATCTTCTCATTACCACTGGAATTGATGGGGAACACCGCCAGCGATGCAGTTCGCACCAAAAATAATATGATATTTATCATACGCGCTGTTATCGGTTATAAAGCGAAGCTAGTCGCCAACAGGTGTGGCGTGTAACTTGATATTTAGACACGTAATAAGCGGGGCGAATGAAAAATGCTCGAACGGATAAAAATGACAGGATAGCTGGTGACGAAAAAAAACTGTATTTTTCTGGGAATCGGTAGCGGAGACGTGAGATATTTGTAATGATAATATTAGTTCTGTGGTGCATTTCCATGAACCGTGGCGTTTCTGGGAGGGTTCGTTGGTGACATATTAATTACTAATAGAGCGAGATGTCTGCGCTGAGCTCAGCTACTGATATCCTATTAGTATCACGGAGGTGCTGAATAAATACTCAACGTTGCATCACGCTGTTGTTGCGTTTGATTGAACCCACAATCCATTTTCCACCAGTTAAGCTTAGTATTTGTAACTTAGGACAAGTCAGTACGGAACAACTTTAAGAACTACGTGATAAGGTTTTCGCTCGCAAGGTGATTTTTTCTAGGCTGATCCCTAAATTGGATCTGATTTACTTAGAAGAGAACATGGTTAATTTTTTTTTAAATTTACCTTAAGTTCTTATTATATATATACGAGTATATATATATATACGTATATAGACAGATTTGTAGGTATATGATAATGACATATTAGCATAATTTTCCATAAATAATATTATTTTATTCAACTGTCAAACAAACATCCCACTTTTGGTTTTTCTACCTATTTTAAGTTAAACTTTTTCGCACGCACGAAGTAAAGTGAGTTCTCCATTCGAAAAAAAAATACCAAGCGCCGATCGCGTGTTCGGAATTCGAATTCAAAAAATCCCATTCCATTTGACAGCTTTGCGTAATAAACGATAAAATTGTCGAAGCAATCAATATGGCGACAGTTGAGAATCCGTTTAGTCGAATTTTATTATCAAAACACGTTGAATATTTAGTCATGGGACTTGTGCATATATAACCGGTATAATATATGTTACGTGATTTAAATAACTATTTTAGATATTTTTGGGCGCCGAATTAACACATTCTTGAAAGGTTTGAGTGTGACTGAAAGAGGTACTGACTTTCATGCACGATTTTTTTTTGCATCAATGCATTTGTTTTGGGGAAAACCGATAGTTATCCCTAGTATAATTTCCATTACAAATAATATTTCTGTTCAGAAAACAGCGCCATTTTGACTTATTTATGGTTATTGAATACCATTCCCAATTTATATTAGAGATATAGCTTGCCAATTGACATGTCCTTTTAGCATTTAGCGATTCTATTTGCATAAATAAGTCTCGATTTCCTTCAAATAATTAACTATTTACTTTACTGAAATATAGCTCAATTTGAAATAGAATGGACTATGTAACAGATTTCCTGTGGTAAATTACAAATATGTATGATTAGAAACAGTATCCCGTGAAAAATATATTTTTTAGGTTTCCGATCACTCACGTGTCTGTCCGTCTGTCTGTCTGTCTGTCTGTCATAGCCAATTTGCTCCGAACCTAATGGACCGATTAGGTTGAATTTTGGTACACACATTATGTATTTCTGTGACCTAAACACGGACGTGTAACGTAAATAAATATATTAGAATATGGGGATCACTTTTGAGGGCAAAACAGAAAAAAAAAATGCTATCTGTACTGTGTGACTTATCAAATGAAAGGACTTGTCTCCCCCAAATTTCTCCATTCATAAAAAAATATCTACCTTGAAATAAACAATGATTACCAAGGTTTAGTAGATTGGTAATTTTAAAGTGTTGTTTATTTAAATTTTCTAAAATAATTGATATTTTATTACATACATATGAATCTACTTATTAACTTAAGTAAACGTTAATCCGCCAAAAGCTTTTATTTAATTTTTATGGCTTTAAAAAAGGTAGATAGTGTGCGCTTCATGAAATAGTTTTTTCGCCGTAATGTTGGCTCCACTATTAAATAAAAATAAAACCGGCCAAGTGCGTGTCGGACCACGCACAATGAAGGGTTCCGTAGTTGGGATGAATTTATTCTAAGAACAAACTTAACATTGTAGTTGAAAAACATGTTCTCCCACTTACAGAATGTATGGGAGATCATGTTTTTCAAACTGCAAATTTAAGTTCGTTGATTATTACTCGTTAACCTGTACAGCCTACTTAGCTGTGATAGTTTCCCTTTTAATTTCGTTATATATACTACTGTAGCGACATCTACATCGCTACATGCAAACTACGCATCAAAGACCTGACGTCACACAACATCCTGACGTCACACAAATGCTGCATCGCGCAATTAGAGTTTACCGCGCGATAAACATATATACAAGATTCCCGACTTCAACCTCTGGGCAGTTGCCCGCCAGACATCACACCGGTCTGGTCGGAGGATCCTCCCTTTTCTATGGGGCATGAGTGAACTTTACACCCTGTTCCTCATACCCCTAAACTACTGCTGTGAATTTTTTCACAAATCAAAGTACAACCATTTAGCTGGCAGGGGGGGGGGGGGGACACTAGACTCTGAACAAAAAAAACAATTAAAAGCTTAATATTTCGCAAACGGATCCCTGAATTCAAAAATGATATTTAAACATCCATAATATTTTTGAACGATCTTTCTAACGATACCCCACAACATGGAGTAGATGAGAAAAAAAAAACATCCCAATTTACGTGTACCTACCCTAAAAAAATAGACTTTTTCTGATTTTATTTTACCACTTTGTCGCCATGATTAATATGTATACATAATTATGCTAAATTTCAGCTTTCTAGTACTAACTGTCTCTGAGCTAAGCCGCGGACAGACAGACGGACAGACCGACTGACAGACGGACATGGCGAAACTATAAGAGGGTTCCTTGTTTACTACGGAACGCTAAAAAACGGACCTAGTAGGTAGCGCCCGCGCCGTAGCGGGGCGTCGCGTAATTCGTATTGGTCCTACAACAGTGGAGCCAACATTAAGGCATAGGAACTATTTGATGAAACGCACTCTACCTCTGAAGATAACTTTGGAATTCGGATGGACTTACGCCCAAGACATGCGACTGCCAGTTAACTAACAGATCATTTGCACAGACTCCTACTGAGCAACGCGACAATATCGCCCATTTAAACTTACTTCCGCGAAAGCTTCTAGAAATTGAATTGTTACGGACACAAAGCATCTCTCACAACGACAGAGGCGATTCATCAAATTGGCAGGTAAAATGTTTACTTAAGAACAATTACAGTTAAAAGCCCATGCCAAATTCCATCATAAAGGCATCCGAGGCGTGCCGTATCGCCGCCGCGCCGTGCCATGAAATTGACTTTGTCACTGCCCATAAATCTTCCCGCCAAACTGGGAGAAAAAAGATGGCATCCTACGAATTCGTTCGGATTCACCAGCGGATGTTTACACAACAAGCAAGCTCACCATCATGAACGTTTTTTTGCGAATCTCTTTAGAAAAATGCTTTATTATGGTTTGAGGGATTCGCGCGCTTTACGAATTCTTTTGTTTAGAATTGCATTGTGTAATAGAGTTGTCAAAATGTTTCAGTTTTTTTACAAAATATTTGGAGTCATAAATCTAAATTAGTTATACCTTTTACTTTTAGAAAGTTAACGTTATATTTCGAAAGACGAAACGTTAGTTGCCACTCGACAGATTTAGATAATCCTGTCAATGTTGCACAGATCACGAAGTTAAACAGTGTCCGGAGGCAACGCAGAGAAAACGGTTTATTTGTAAACATACTAAATCAATAAATCAACGCATTGGCAGAGATCGAGCTGAGAGTATAAATAAAGTGAAATAATATCGCAATAAAATATAATTGCGTTCATTTATTGCATCGTGTGAAAGACGTAGCTTTAAGAAATACCAAGACTGTGATTTTATCTGTTTTGCATGCGAATATTACGGCTGGCACCAACATATGCCATTATCTGAAAAATATGATGTTTTTTAGCTGAGCAATGAATGAATTAATATCGGCGGGGTAGTCGTCGCTTCCTTCGCTGGAGTGTTGCCAATAAATAGTTTGGAGCAAACTTTCCGCGAGTGCCGGCAGGCCATAACTCTTGCCCCCGGATGGCAATAAACGTCACGGGACGCACTACCTAGCACTATCAATCCGGTTTTGCATCCACTATCTCTCGTCTCCATCTCGTCGCCATTTTGTGGCCCGCGCGCCAAAATGACTGTATCTCTGTTGGACGGTATGTCGCGGAGGTTTTACGTAGGCAGGCAAAACTTTATGGTGAGAAGAATAGCTTTCTTGTTGCTTACTTTTTCCTTGCGTTTTTCCAGCCTAATTGGTAGAGTCACTTATAATCATGAGTTAAGATCGTGTCGAGACTGTGCTTCCTTACCCATACCATTCGTTCCACCTGCTGAAGATCTCCCTTCTTGACACAAGTTGCCTTGGCTAACCTGGAAGTCTTTAAACATACTCCGGACCCAGATTGACCGAACCATGGAAAACCTGTTCAGGTGGAGATTCATAGATGACTCCGCCTTGGAGTGTAAATGTGGTGCTGGTACTCAAACGATGGGACACTTACTATCGTGTCCTGCGTGTCCTGTCGTCACGTAACAAGAGCTGATAGTCGCTAGTGATGGCGCCAAACACTTAGCCGAATTCTGAGCCATCCAGAGTCCATTTAGATTGCAATCAACACACTTAGAAGAATAAAATCGTGTTAACTAGCACCAGGTCGAAATGAGCTTTTTGTGATATCTTGAGGACGAAGTAAGTTTTGGTATTGGTCATAAATAAGGCAGACTAAGAACATTAATTTATTGTGAACAAACTCTTCTGATAGAAAACAATAATGCATTATTCATACAAAGGATGTCAACTAATCCTCTGTAACCACAGCTTTTCAATATTTTGACTTATGCGGGCAGATAATCCGCTTTAAATTCTATTTCTCTGCAGCCAGTCTGCCAGTCCAATAGAAATAAGACAAAAGGAACAATAAATACACGAGAGAAAAAGACAGTGTTGCCATACGAAAAAAGAAAAACAAGACGAGGGTTTTCTGGGCAAAAAATGGTGCCGTATGGTGAGCGGTCACTGTGGTCCGTTTGTTTAAATCTGTTTTACGATTGGTCGTAGGCAGACGTTTTATGTAGGTGCTGGTACATTTGGCTTAGTAGCGTGTCGGCAGTTGATTGCGACCGTTAAATTAGCTAATTAGCAGAAGTTTATTGAGCGATTAGCTGATAATAATAGCCGCTTAAGTGGTGTCGACTGCTGGATTGTTTGTTTCAACGAAATAAAGCTTGCCTATAAAGTAACTTTTATTTTATATCTTTTAGTTCGAGATTGTTAAATAAAACAGTTAGTATAAAGTCATAGACGGTTTCAGTACTGGTTTAAAATCTAGTTTCTCGTTTATGTTGCTCCGGTATCCCAGCGTCATTTACATATAACATTGTCTGCTTAATTAGTACGCCCAGTTAATAAATATGAGTTCATACGAGTGTCCGCATGACAAAGCGCCTCAACCAAAGAATCTATCATTTTTTACCTCCCATAAAATAAACACGGCACTGACAATTTACAATCGAAAGCTAAAAATACAAACGTCACAAAACATGTCGCCGATGATTTATTTAACGCGATATTTATGTACGGCCGCGACAGGACGTGAATGGTGTCTGTTCCTTTTAGTTTACATTACTTGCTTACTTCACAAATGTAGTCCACTACACCATGTTCGAATGCAGTAGGGTTGAAAATGGCTAAATTGTCGGCATGTGTAAGTTTGTTCTTTCCAAGTTAACAAAATTAGGTTTGCGGTCGCTATTCGTTGGAAAAATAACTGTGTATAGGGAGAACTTGTGCTTCGACGGTAAATGCTAAGTTGGTGTGTTTGGACGTGGTGTGGGTGGTTACAATAGGTGCGCGTGGGCACACGGGTGCGCTCGCAGCCTCGAGTCTCACCTCACTGTTTTTATGACGTACATTATGCATGCAGATTTCATTATAGATTAAAAATTATAAATAGTCGAAACGATCGTAACAACGCCTCGGCGGTGATTAGTGCCACATGATGGACGGCTTGTGTGTTTTTTAAATTAAACGGTCGACATGTGATATTTTATCAATAACGAGCATGTTATAAATATTTAGTGGGCAATCTGTGAATTAAATCAATTTGGAAAGAGGCTTTTATCCAGATAAATTGAATACTTGTTGGATCGTTTCGGAAATTCACGCATTTTCTTTGGAATCAGGAAATAATTTAAGCAGTTAACTCTTTCGTGTGAAGTAGAGGTTCGACACTAAAGTGAAGTGCGAACCACGGAAATAGTTTAACCAAATGTAGGCGTAGCCAATATACTGAACATTATAGCGACATCTGAACCCACTGTTATAGATGCTGCTCTTTGTGGATGCCGCTCCATTTTAGTGCGGGTTAGCCTCCTGTCACCCCGTGAGACATAAAACAAAGACATTTCATAAAATGTTACTTGCTTTATTTAAAGAAAGAAGTATTTTATGGATAAGTTAAGATTCAGCAACATTGATCACGCCCCGCTTGACCTAAAGATGATGTTAGGTTAGGACACACTATCATCAAGACACAAACATCCGGCTATAGAGTAGATTTCTACCGATTGTTAATGACCTATCCTAGCTCAAAAATATCATCATTAACAATTTCATCAACAGCTATCCCACGATCTTCATTATTTCTAAAGTCTATCTTTTTCTGACACACATTGACTGCTACATCGTACCTCATACTTTTTCCATCATCGGAGTCAAGTAAAAAGCGAACTTATTATGTCATTCCTTATAAAAACAGTTTCCTTTCTGCTGTCATTTATGTCAGTAAGCAAGTCATTGGGAGAATGTTTTACCATAATATGTACATCTGGTTGGCAGTCGGCCGCGGGGCCAGTGGGTGGCGCAATCCCAACTATTTCTATAACCCAAACATCGTCCCCTTTAGATATCGATTGTCATTGTCGCTGTTCAAAGGTCTACTATTGTTTCGTCAATTTACAGAAATGGCTTTTTTAGCTTCAACTTGAGAAGAATTTGAACAGATGGAATCTACGGCATTGTTATAGAATTTAATTTTTTTATGATACTTTATTGAGTACCCAAACGTAAATTCCGTTACGAATAAAGGACATCATATCGTTATAATTTTAACATTTCCCTCATCAAGGGAAGGTACCAAAATACCGAAAACAACATACATGTTCAATTCATTAAAGGTTTTTTTTTAAGGCATTAATTATCTCAGCGGGAACAAAACTCGCTATGACAAAAGCTCCATTCGATTATGAGAGATGAAAAGATTATGAGATAACGTCACACAGTATCCCACACACATTTGTAACATTTAAACGTTTTAAAATATAATGTCCACCGCCCGCATCCTCGTCGTAGTTAGAAAACAAAATGTCGTCGTGTTTGTTTGTTTTGTTCGTAAACGCATTCGTCACGGCTCCGAGTGACACCACCCTTTCCTGACGTGTTTACTCATTGTCCGACTCCGTTTAACTCGGTCCTGCTCAAGATTTGAGATAATCGAACGAAATCGGATATTACATGTGGGATTTGGAACTTTGAGTGTATTTTGTCGATGTCATGTTGAGTTGACTAGTTGAAATTCCTTAAAAATATTATAATTGTTATGTTTTCTCCGTCGTTGGATTGTCGTTTTATGATTTCGGTTGAGGAATCTACTAAATTCATCGATAATAAAAGTATATTTGGTTTTTTAAATCAATTATGTTGCACTGATATCACTTACACTCTCGGGTTTCCTTGAATATTTGTTTTGAGACAGAGTCCTATTGTTTAAAGTTCTCAGATATTGTATGTTAAATTAATTGACAACCCTTGTCATAACTTCCAAATAGAAGAGGTGACGTGACAAAATAACTTTAATAGGCAAACGCACAAAACGAGGCAACAGTCACATCTTTAGAATTTCCTCTCCAAAAAAACTAAAAAGATGTTTTATTAAAAGGCACGGCTTAAAACAAACGAATCACTAAATCAAACCGCGGGTTTATGAACAGGTAGACGAGTTATTAGTAAAACTTACGGACGTTATAAATTTCGGCTGGCTCGGAGCCTCTGAGGCTAAGTTTAATAGAATCATTAATAACCGACAGCAAAGGGCGAAGCTACCACTGACTCATACAGAGCCTCATACATCCCGTACTTGGAGGAAGGTCGTGTGGTATTCATTATACATGCAAGCCTATGCACCATCCTTGGGCTCGTTGCTGAGAGAATCGATCGGTAATGACTATAATCTTTGTATATTCTTCTCTTTGTCCTACTTGCATACTCGCTAATATGATTATAACTGTGATTGTTTCATCGAATACACGGCTATTTTAGAACTCTACGATAACATAGAAGAGGACGACCTGTAATTAAATTGGAGAAGATGGAAAGCAATATTTTTATAAAAATAAATATCAAATTCCACAGGCACGCATTAAGTATCCAAGACTTGTTCTAGCTAGAAGATAAAAACGCTGATATTATCGATGATTCACACAGTACGAAACACATGCAAAATTCTCTTATAAATTGCTGGTAATATCGAACCCTGTGCCGGCGTAAAATTGAACGAAGCCCAGCTTCCATAGTATGGGGTCTATTAGTATTGGCGGCATTAATTTGCATGCAGATTACAGTATTCCACGCAGGTATAGATGCAGTAACGAGGTGATTTTATAAATTTGCTACGAGTCCGAATCAAAGGTCGCAGTGTCACTAACGAGATTTCAGCTTCTCTGATAATTGCATTCATTGTTATTACTAGAAGTGTGAATGATAGCATTCATTAGTTGTATCGTCGATAGGATGTTTATAAACAGTTAATTAAAGAATAGGTAGGTTTACGTAATGTGGGACTGGGAACTGGATTTATGTGGCGTGATGCATTGATGAACCAAAACATAAAGAACTAGCTGGTGTCATAGCTACTTCGATTGTTTTATAGAAATACACGGTAGCTATGTAACATTGCAAATGTGTTTGCATCAGTATTATTATAAATCAATAATAAAGTTGATACATGTGCATGTTCTGGAAATGAAACTATAATAGTATTTTCAGAGTACTTAAAACTAAGTTGTACTTACATTATGAATCACGGTCAGAAACAAGAGCAGCTTTCGATCTGTGAACAAAAACAAAAGTATTTCAATAAATTTTGCAAGCGATACACGTTGACATTATTTTATTAAATATTTGGCGCTTTCAAATTATGCAGGCTCTCCGCGGGAGGCAGTGGTGAATTGAATGAAATAATACGGTGGAATTTGTTTCGGATTTGTCATGTGATTATAATGCTTTAATACTTATAGGGGAAAGCATGAAATATCATAAATGCTACAGTACTTTATGTAGACAATTAATATCACTGCACGTATGTTTTAAGTACTTAGTCAGTAAATAAAATTTCATCACATCACGTATCGAATGGGTGAATCAGATTAACATAATATTATGATGAAGCACGATCATTTTATAACTTGAAAATACAGATGTTTTTAGTTTCATCTGTGATCTGACATGTTAATGGCAAAGCAGTAAAACAGTCAACATTCACAAACATGTATCGATTGTAACATAAACATTTTGATTTATATGTAATGGTAACTAAACGTTTTAGAGCAAGATCTATGTTTATCGTTGTAATTCCAGCGAATTGCGAAAACAACGATTTCGTTCTTGTAATTCCAATCTCAAACATTGAAACATTATCCTCAAGCGATTAAATTATCGTAAATACGAAATAATCATTACTGTATAAATTCCTAAACGTATACTTTATCGTTTTGATTCTGAGTGCGTCGTTCAACTTCGAAAGCATAATTTCTAAAAGCCCTCCATTATCCCCCTGGCTCGAGCAGCTGTCCCGCTGCGGGACGCCATTTTTTCGACCATAAATATCAATTCTCACAATCCAACAAAACGCATTCGTATTTATTTAGGCGTCACAAGTCGTGGTGTCTCGCAGGGCACGCATTTGGGACCACTTCCTTTTCCTTTTGCAAATAATCTATTATGCTGGTGAATGAGTCGTAAAGGTGTGATTTATAATGTATTTAACTCGTAATGTTACTTTATTTATTGTTTGGGTTTAAAAGTCAAATAATGTTAGTGTTGCCAACTGAAGTGCACGCGCGCATGTAAATGAAGAAAAATAATGCAGTTGTAAAATGTTGGATCATTTTATTCAGTACTTACTGCGAGGTTTAATACACACAAACACTATAAAGAAAGCTTTGAATGTTTGAAATAAAATAGTTGGCTATAAAACGTGCAATCTTAGTAAGGTTTAAAAATAAGATTTTATTGTTTGAGCGTAATAACTGGGGACTTGGAACTGCGGCCGTTCGGAAGTACATAATATTAATGACTTAATAGTTAAAGTTTAACTGTTGGCCAGACAAGTTGAAATGCTCGGAGTGGTAAGTAATTGGTTGAGTAAAGCCGGCTATCGGAGCGATTCCGAACACTTAGCTGTGCCAACACAATTAGGTTTAAATTTATTGGATGGGCACGGAATGGTCTTTAGTGATTTTAACTTTATAAACTTAATTCCAATGACTTTAGTTATCTTATTGATGTCATTCGGGTTATTTGTTTAAATTTGTCGCAGGGTTAAGCACTTTGACACTTTAAATGATAATGTTGATAAAGAAAGCATCCACTCATTAACTTTTACACTTAGGATGGTCAAGTAGTTTTCAGAATGATTATAATCTCATACCTAAAGCTAATAACGCCGTCGTTTATTGAGGAATATTTAAATTTCATAGTATCAATATCTTCTAAGAATACCGCGTGGAATTTAGCTCCCAGAGCGACGACACTATAATAAGATGAATATTTTGATAACATAAATTAATATGTTTTGAATACCAGTCCCGCGTCTACATTCTTGACATTGGCTTGTTTAAAAGATCAGTTATCCATACCATCAATAGTCTAATTAGTGTAATGTTTTTGTAATTACTTGAATGTTTTAAAACATTAACTCTTTCGTCTATCTTTATTGGTTTTTATTCTTACAAAACAAATTGTTTTTAAAACGTTTTGTCTTTATCTCGTTATATTTCTGTGACTTTCTGTATGTCGTTATATGCATTTACATTTCTGATACTTTTGTAAAGTTATTCACGACTTATATGTGTTTTTTCTGTACTAGTATAGGCTAGGATGTCCTTGATAGCCATAAGTACTTATATCTAGTTGTACATAGGTATTAAACTTATATCATATTTAATAACTTTTGACAGTCTACTGCATACCTACTAGCTTAGTTACTCAACAACAAAAATAATGAATACTTAAATCATCAAAACGAGAATCCAATACAATAAAGAAATCTAGAATGTAAGTGGTACCAATGCCCTCTATACGACATCGTTGATATTGCTTTACAAAAATACTACCTATTAATACTTAGTTTATGATACAAACAATCTTAAATTTTATAATACTTTAACACCTTATTTGATAACAAAACGTATTATGTAGTTAAAAGCTTTTATCAAACACGCTCATTTGTCAGTGTATTTAAAATTGTGACCAATTTTTTTTTATTGTCTTGTTTTGTCTCGACAAACTATCATCTCTTCTTCTTTTCGTGTAGTTAGTGACTATCCTGACGAATATGACGTGTAAAAGTGATTCCAATATCCTATTTACAGAATAAACAATTTAATTTCCTGGTTCAGAGTTTTAAGGCCGCCCATGGGCCAATAACACAACATAACATTCAACATTTTATTACTTTGTATCTTTTTTGATTCCTCAACTGCATCAAAAATATTCCGCTTATCAGTAGTCTGACCTGCTGATACACTTGTTGTATCTCAAATAGGTCTGTATACTAGGTATCCTACATAAGACATGTGACGTACGCTCCGTATCTCAGGTCAGGCGGCGCCTCCATCACTTATGATAGCGTATTCAAATACCTCGCTGTAAATGTAACAGTAAATGTTTCTAGATTTATTACTCGGATTATAGGCATTTCTGAATTGATTTAGAATCGGAGCAAACGTAAGTATTCGCTGTTTAATATTCCGGACCAGGAGGTTGAGGGAAACGGGTCGAAGTGATTGACAAGGAATTTGTCACCTTCCACGATGGTGGTATTTTTAAACAGGGACAAAGAAGGATGAGAGTATAAGAGTAGCAAGCATGCTGGAGAAGGGTACATATTTTTTAAAGGATCTAAAGGAGTAAAATCGTCGAGTTGAGTAGCGAGATGCTAAATCTAGAATGATGAATATAACTTGTACAATCAATTTGTATAATGTTAAAGATGAAGTAGAAAAATTATAACGTCAGTAATAAATTATCGTTGATTTAGAAACATCACGGATATTTATTTAACTCCTGTCTTTATCTTCCCATATCTCAATGAAAATAACGGCTTTAAAAAATCACCTGTTAAACAAACTCTAGATTCTAAACTACTAACTGATGTTTACAAACATTTAGACAGTCCAAATTGTAGTTCTGACAGCAAAGCAACTGCTATACAATTAGTCGCAGTCGCATTACATAACCGACGTGCTAACGAGCCGCCGCTCGACTGGGATTAAATCAACTGATTAGGAACTAATTCTGTCACCGACCTCTGGATTACTAGCCTCGTCTTATACTTAATAATCACAAGACTTTACAGCATTTGAGTATGAACTTTATTTATTTGCTGCTAAAGTAGTATTTAGCTAAGCGTTTGGATTTCTGGTTTTCAAATGCAGTTTGGTGTCAATTGATGTAAATATTTATTAAGATGAGTTTAGACTTGAATTTGTATTGGCAGCAGAAGTTGTAGAGAAATCTAAAGTGTTGAAATCTAGGATGTGTATGACAGAAGAGCTAGATGAATAAGTAGTTAATGTGATTCATGTTAGTATAATAGAGTTAGAACGAGCTACAAGGATTATGGTAAATGATATAATTGGCTCGTTTATGAATCAAGGCTAAACGGATCGTTGACAGTCACCAAGGCGTGTTACCGTTGTGATTAACACCCTATAAAGAATAATTAATGTTTCAATGAATTAGACATTCTTGAGTCAGCATTGGATTTTGTGTAATGCGATTTGTCTTAAATTGCTAATTATACTAGCACCTAAATAGTTTAGTTTTCAATTCCTTACTAGATAACTTCTATAGAAATGTTATTAAAAGGTCTTATTATGATCACGTTAATTGGGTCTAAGGTGGTTATAAGTGTGTGTACTACTAACTTCCCTCTTATTTCTCGATTCCATATTACCATGATCTCCATAAATAAAAATTGAAGACTAGAAATGCTCGTATTCGTAAGTTAGCTGAAGTAATTCGGGAGCGGGTTCAGCGGCTTAGCGGCTCAGCGCATAATTAGAGGTGTACCTCAAGGGTCTCATTGCTCATTAATATTCCAGTAATTGAGCTCCGCTTTCCTACTATTTCTAATTAATGTCTCCACACCGCTGTCGAACTTTAATTATGTATTTGTGGCTTAATTAAGACGTATGTTGAGGAAAAACGAAGGCGATTTTATTGTTTTTAAAGACAAAGGTTTAGGCGAAGATGTATTGCATTCATTAGATGGAATTGGCTGAAGCCGGGATTAAAAATGTTAGTTAGGAGAACCACTTGTAAATGTTGTGACTACTGATGGACGGGATACAGCATTTTCTATAGAACTCTATCTTGAAAGCCATGGAAAGCTAGACAAGAAAGTGAACAACAGTACCAACATAAAGTTCTTGAGCCTGATTGTTTATATGCTACAAGGATAAAGGAATTGTTGTCCTGTCGGTAAGCCACGAAAAGGATTTAGGGACTGTTGTCTCTATAACTTTAACCATTTGTTTAGAAATATTCCTGTCAAACCACTAGTTCATAACTAACTTATGTTTATTGTTTATGTAATGACCTATACAGTTAAATGCTGTCTTTTATAGCAGCTTAAACTAGCTACCGAGATTTCGAAACCGAATAATTTTTAATCGAAAGGCAGATATTGATACTTTAACTGCATCGATACCTACACGTGTAATAAAAAGCATAAACATTTAACGACACTGTCAAAACAACGGTGCGGGCTTAAAAACAAAATGATGAGCTATAAAAACTCCGGCGCAGGCTATCGTATGTGGATATTATCGTGAGATCGATGCTCATACTACTGGACATCACTGGGTGTCACATTACGACAAGCATACACGAGATACATGGACATACTATCGATTGATAAATGATCAATCCATTACTGCATCACTATTGTATTTATTCAAATGGTCCGGTACAAAAACTGAGATGGTTATCGCAATAAGCTTTTAAGCGATTTGTTCAGTTGTTTCATGGTGAGGTTGTAATGTTTTTGTAGTGTGTAGAGTAGACATTAGTCAGCGGGTTGTCGCTATTTATCACGCGATACCATCGGTACGTTTGTTCGGGCATTTTTTATTAATATTTTTATATTAGTTAAGTGACGTTTCTCTATGTGGGTTGATACATTGTTCATGTTTTTTCTGTTTGCTTTGTCTCAATTAATTTTGTTAACAAGATGTCTGTTTACTTTGCAGGTAAATTATATGACATTAGGTTTTTTCTTGTACATATAATCTATGTTAATAAAAGCAAATTGCTGTGAAACGTTGGCATTAATAACACATTATTTATTGACTACAGATTTTATGACTATATTTTATTTTATTTAAATGTAATGAAAAAGTAGTAAAATTTTAAATGCCAATATTTAATGATATCAATAAAAGTTTTAAGATTCACTTTCAATTTTTTGCAAATAAATTAAAATAAGGTTATGCAAGTGCAAAGTTTCAAAACTCGAGTTGTATTTATGACGGTATGACACGAATAATGCCTTCATCCACTACGATTACAAATAGATAGGTCTATTGTTTTAGGCTCTTGGAGGCATTTTAGCCCCCCTTCTAAAAGATGTAATGTGAAAGTTAAAACTAATATATTTTTTAAAGTTTACTTTGGAAACAACACAATAATTCCTACATCCCTCTGTAGTCTTTATATTAACACCATAATAATTAAAAACATATTAAAATCTGGGCGAAAAGGTTTTAACTTCTAAAAACTAAGTCTAGACAGCTTATCGCATATAGGCACACGTCCTATCTCCAGCACGTATGAATGGCCGTAATTAGGCGCAACATTCGGCCGTGCCTATCGTTAGAGCCTCTCTAACTAATGAGCTTCTAGTTATTAAACTGGCCCTTTCATACGGCCCTTTATGAAGGACTTTCTGTAGGGCTGCCGAAGACATTCAGTGGTGTGGTTGAGCATCATCGATTGAAACTTCCTTGATGTATAAAGATATGGTTCAGGTTTCATCGTGAGACTTTTCTTCTAGCTTAAGTAAGCTACAAAGTTATTGAATTATTTATTTGAGTTAAGTTTATCGTGTGTTGTGGCTTCCTATTGGAAAGGATAGTAATGAATTTTGGTTTTTGAATTTCATAGTCCTTCTTAGAGACCATATAATTGTATAATAATAAAATTCGAGACATGAAAGCTTGCACAACAAATCCTTTTATCGGGTACGTTTAATTAATACTTACTCTATTAATTTCTAAAAGCTTCTTCAGTAATAACTCAAAAAAAAAAACCTGGTATCCTGCATTTGATTCCAGGTCGGGCAAAGTGTTTTTGGGTTTTGCATCAGGAATTTCTCAGTAGCAGCCCGGAGTGTGGATTTGTGCCCGGTTGATGACAACAGGCTCGCCCCCTATTATATAGGACAAATATAACTGACGAAATGTGGGTGTACTTTAGGCACACCTCTGCCTGACTCTTCGGGGAAACAAGGCGTGATGTTATGTTATGTGTGACATTTATTTTTAAAATCACACATTAATCCAGAGACTCATCGGCAACCCTACGTAGCGTGTTTAGATCCCAAGAGGTGGTGAATTTATTTTTACTCAGAGCCGGCGCTGTGCTGAAACACATTTCTTAATCCCTAATTAATCATTTTTAAAAGAGGGATTACATCGCCTCGTTCTATAGAGTGAATTAGATTAAAAGTTAAAAGGTTTATTAAAGTAATGCGACCTTTCGTGCTTTTCATTGAGTTTCTTATCAGTAGGTCTGTACTTACAATGGGGTTTCTACACCTATAGCAAGTTGAAATTAAATTCTAATAAGTTGCATCTTGTGAAATCCTCAGGAAGAGTGTGGTTGCTTTACTGATTAGATCATTGGAATTATACAATGGAAAAATGTAAAACCACGCATTATAATTTATACGAGAAGTTTTCTCTCCTGGGATTTATAGATACAAACTGAGTAGCTGGCTCTTTTATATGGTAATGACTAATTCTTTTTTTCGCCTGATTATGCTGATCCTTTCTTAAAAAATACATTAAACTTAAAACAACCTAAGAAATATGGACTGCAGGCTCTGACCATGGAAGTAAGTTACTTCCATGGTCAGAGCCTGCAGTCCATATTTCTTACCAGGTGCAACAACTAACTTCTTGCAAGGTCCATAAACAACACTGATATCATTGGCACTGATAATAGAACGCTATAAAATGGCATTGTTGTCTTGTTGAGGAAACTCCGGAGTTCTCGGCAGTGAATCATGCGCAGATATCGGGCTGCTACCGGGTGTAGCAAGTAGTTACTGTTGTTTGTTTGTAAATTGAGTGTTTGTGTATTTCTATTGAGTGTTTGTGTATTTGTATTGAGTGTTTGAAAACAGATTCGTGGTTGTATTTGATTTATATGTTGGGTGGTCTTCAGGATATTTGCTTAGTGTTCAGGGATTTGGAGCTTTAACATCATAACTTGGTGGTTCAAGCGGATGCCGTTGATTAAGTATTCACTTTCTTGAACAAGCATTCTAACACGTAATATGTATGTTATCATATGGTTTAGTTAAAGACAGTCCATGACAACCACTTGCCTAAGTGAGTGTTGTGTCCACTAAAGAGGTACCAGTCACTTCATAGTACGGTATGTTGTGTGACACTTGACACTGTGTTGCTACTTCTTGTTAACGTATTATGTGGGTGTCGTAGTAGCATTTTACTACTGTTTTGCAAACATAACATGCTTCTTTCATTGTTGTTTTATTGAGGAAATAGAAATTTTGGCTAAAGAGAAAAGTATTTTAAATATGTACACCCAAAACTCTTGTAAAAATGACAAGCTGTTTTATAAAAAAAGTTGGTTAGTAATGACTTTCATCATCATTAGGTTAGGAATCGTGGTATATTGACTTAAAACATGAACTGCCAGTAGCCACCATTTAACGGTGCTATTGGACGTATGCAATCTCACAGTGACGAGTGCATCAATCCTGGTGGTCTATGCAACCACAGTATCAGACTTTTGGTATGCAAAACACAATGTGTTCAAACTACGGAACCATACCGGGAAAGCATGGACAGGAAATAGGCGCTAACTCATTGCACGCGCACTTAATTTAAACTATTCTTAATACAATTCCATAAAAGGAGACACAAACAGTCAAACATACATACAATTATGTAAAACTTTTACATAAACAGACAATTATGTAAAACTTAGGCCCTGGATAAGCAGTTTGTAGGTTGTAGACCAACTGTAGATGTACAGGGTCCAATCTATGACTAAAAAGCCAAGCCTCTGTTGGATAACAAATCAAACTTTTCCGAATCAGCCCTCTGGCTTAGGAGCCACTATTACCTCTAACATCCCTCCTCCTATCTAATTCTTCGCTGCTCTACCTCTAAAAACTATCTGACTCACCAATCTATTATTCAAGCAACCAGCTCCACAATTCTTGAAACAATTCAATAACAAACAAACAATACGAACTTAAATAGATATCCGTTTAACTTAGCATGCAGTCGGGCGACAGTTGCGCAATTATTGCTCCATTGTAGCCTGGCGCAAAAATTGCGTGAACATTCCGCACAGATTTATTGTGTGGAGCTATTTTTAGAAGTCCGTGTGGAAAGTGGATACTTCCTACACGATCATGATTCATCTGGAAATGGGAACAGGGTATTCCTAAGTGTTGGAGTTTGCACTAGATTACAAAACAACCTTTGGTAGATTCATTGATTTGTTATTTTATAGTTAATCAGAGGGATTTTTCAGTGTTTTTATTGAAATTCGTCTTTTACCTTGACGTAACGTAATTACTACGTGATTTTAGTTTACTCGTATATAGAGTGTTAAAGTGTTGCCAGTCCTCTGCTTCAGATTAATCAATGCAACTTTTAAAAAAGCTTAAGACTTAAGGAAAACCAATAAAACGTGGATTTTTTTAAACGAAATGGTATTTGAAATATATTCAATTTAAACCTGCGAATATAAAGTTTGCCATTTTAATAATACTAACCAACCTGTCCGCAGCTAAAATTTAGTGTTCCCTTCCGAAAAGTAGCATCGATTCATCTAGAGATCGATATCATTCCCCCGCGGCAAACTGATTTATATTCACTGAGTATACAAGATTCCTACATTTCCTTTTTTGTTTAGCAAGTAGGTTGGAAGCTTAGGACTGACTTAGGGTATGAATAAAGCGAGCTATAGAGTGTAGTGAACTGGGTGGTAGCATTTTTGGTTATAAGGAATATATAAAAATATGAAGATTTTTTTTTCTTTTATAACCCAAATTTATTTACATCAACGGAAACTAACATGACACAAGCTCATTTATCGATCTATATTATCAATCGACGTCTTCTCAGTTCATCGGCTACATGTACTATCGCGGACACTGGCGCCTGACAAGTGGTCAGCGTCAGTGTCTGCGAGGGCTGCTCCATCGTCAAAGCCGAATAACTAGGCTACTGGTTTAAATGTATGCCTTGTGCCGCGAATGCACATCACATGATACGGATTATTGAGATGATCATTCTTAATTTTAGTCAATCCATCACTAAGCTCATGGGCCTGTTCCAGTGGTCGGCGATTGCAGCTCCGAGATGTTTTACGAAGGCAGACATTTGTGTGGCGAAGATTCCATCAACAGATGCATGATACATGAAGACTTTTACTTTATGTGTCATGTATGAAAAAAAGGTTTTCAGACAGATTTTTCCAGCATGGTCGTGGTTGTAGGCAAAACTTGCGGTGATTGAATGTTTGCCGGGTTGCTTTTCTTATAAAAAATACTACAATAAGTAATTTTACCTCCTAGCTATTTCCCCCCGTTTTGTTTGGCCAGCTATGTAAGCGCTCTATACCTGATTACATACGCTCAAGTGGGAGGGTCCTGTGTAGGACACTCGACAACCTTCACAAGTTTGTCTACGTGGCACACTGAAGATTTGGCGATACCTTCAATAAGATAAACTGTATCTATACGCTCTGTAAATGTCCAATTTCTTGTGTTTCGTCGACTGAGGACTTTTTGTACCGGTCATGATCTAAATTCGTGGGCAAATTCGCAATTTTCCCCTCGAGAACTAGAAATGAGATCGTGGTTTGATACAAAAATTTTGGTCTTTTCTTTTTTGTTGTGTCGCGGAAATGTATTCCAGTGTCTAGGAGCATCTCATTAGCATTTTGACAAAAGTAAAACCTTAATTGGTAAACCTCTTTTTTTGCTTGTTTTAAGAAGAACACTAATCTGGGTTAGCTCTTTGGTAAATGATAAGAATCAGTTGAGGAAAGCTTGTAACAAAGATTTTTCAAGCTCTATTATCCAGGTTATTTAGATATACTATCGTTCTTGAGATGGGAACCAAGTAAGTTAACACTGGGATGACGGCTACAGAGATGTACCCAAATTGGGAAGTGAGCAGGAGGTTTAACATAAACGCTAATGTTTCGCGTAGATATCTTCCATCACCGATAATATGTAATGTAACAAATATTCCAGCCGTATCCTTACTACAGCTTATCTCAGGCAGTTCTCGTGATGTATTAGCGTGTATATTAGCACATAGCTCGGTGTCTAGACGCCGATGTATTGCGCCGTACATCTTCGCGAATGACGCTTCTGACTGCGGAATTGTCGGAGGATTTCCGGACGAAAGAATCGGATTAGGCAACTCTACATTGGGTCTATTTTGGAAATTTTATTTACCTTCAGGTGTTAATAAGTCAACTAGTCTATTTTGAATTACTTGCTTATGACCTATCAAGTTGTTTTTAAAACTGCCCAAGTAGCTTCCACTTCGTTTTTCAAGAATTGTCTCGTCAATTCATTAACCAACAAAAAAATAACAATAAAATGCAAATATTTCTCGTCTTGTGTTGTTTTTCATTTAGACTCTCGTTCACAACTTCTGTAAAAGGCGTGATTTTCATTTCAGTATCGGAAAAAATGAGGCTAATTAAAAACATGGAACTAGGTTATGGGCACGAAATATTATTTCCTTGAAATCCGTCTTGAGTCTGAATTTGTAATGAAACTACTGAATGGAGTTTACGGAATCCATTAACTTTTTATTAAAATTGAAACTAGCTGATAAATAGGTAGCGAAATTTAAATAAATTCAAAATTCTTACTGTATTTTCTACTAAGTGGATTTCGAAATAAAAATATAGTAAAGAAGTCGTTTGCTTAACATGCACGTAGCTTTTAGCATGCACAAATTGTATTTATTTAAGTTTATTGCAGTTTGCACAGCACCTTTTCTTATTTAAACATCCTTTTAACAAACACAAATAAAAACTCATATCTAAAAACCTTATCAGTCACGACTTTTATCGTAAAAACTATAATCCGGATGTGACAAAAAAGGCAAAAGAGCAAGCAAAGAGCGTGGTCACAGCAGTCACAAGACAACTCGGAATAGACCTTCACTGATAATCTCTGGTCACAAAAAATGGACCAAACACTGTGACAGGCGATAAGGAGCTCATGATCAGTTCGAGAGAGGATTATAATGTACAGATTATTATTATTTGAATGTAAATAAAAGATGCAATGGTAAAAACTTAAAATTGTCGAGGAATAGTAAAGGATTATTAATTTTTAAGAACTTTTAGTTAGAACTTGAGCAAGTAGAGTGGTTTAAGCTGCTTTTCGTGCTAAGGGTTTTCCATGAAACTTGTACTTCGTTAGGTGCTTGGTAGTTTAAATTAACGCTGTAATGTCATCAGAGCAATTTCTTGGTCTTGTTGAACCAGTGAATTGGCGAAAATTCAAACGTAGACCGTATGTCCCGTATAGACCCTAATCAGCAAATCCGATCTAGTAGAATACCTGCAAATTAAGACCAAGCCAGTCTGACCAGTCTGTAGCAAGCTTAGTCAACGATATATTCCACACATTCCGCGTTAGCTCCGTTCCAATAAACTGCCAAGTAAACTGTATGAAATTGGGACACAATTCAACCATTCTCTAAACTCACGAAATACTAAACATTTAAGCAAAATCCATTCAACATTTATCTCAAATCGCACGTAATCGTATCTCAGGTAAGGCCAAACGTGTCAAATATTTTGACATTACCAGCCGTTTGTGTGTCTATCCCCTGACAATCGGTGACATTTGTATTGTCAAACGAATAGTTTTGACATTCCTTTGTTCACAGTACAGATAGAGATAGTAGTGTGTGTCCCCGGGGCTATAATAGTGACGCGCATTGTGAAGAATTTGTGAATAGTGAATATATTGTAGAGAAGAATGGAACCAATTAAGTGGGGATGGGTTGATTGTAATCTTCATAGTTGATTGTCATCGATAGAATTAATTTGTATGGTTCTAAGTGTAAGTAAAGTTGTGAAATGGATGTACTTATATAAACACAATTTTTTTTTTTTGGAGCAGTAATGTGTACTGGAAATGAAAAGATTATACTTGATTGCTCTTTTGATAAAATTGTTTGGGGATATACCTTATTTGCCAGTAATGCTAATATGTATTAGAAAGTTAACTTGTAAGTGTACACGATTGGTTACATTATTTGTTACCAAATGTTGTTAATTAAGATGTAAGTTTTGTAAGTATCTACAGAGTTTGAATCTTAGGAAACGGATATGATAATGAAACGCTAATATTTAGGAAACACAAGTTAATCAACTAAACAATCACAAGCCATCAGAAAAATCTCAGTGTATCGCTAATTAAGTACAAACTCCAAAGCGTGAGCTTGCAAAATAAAGAACATATTACTGTCAAAAGTCGCACTTGATTTACGATTTGCATTCTTAAACTTACATGATTCTGTAGATTTTCTAATGTTGCCAAATGATAAAAAAGCTACTTAGGAATTTTTATAAATCGTCATTGGATAAGCAGAAAAGATTGGAAAAGTTGGATTCTGGAAATGGACAGAATGGTTATTATCACCACGGATTATCGCAAGGAATAGGCAAGATTAGACAGATTTCCACAGTGAATACTTTCCAATAGTACCGTGCCCGCAAGAAACCAATTTAGGAATAGATGATTACAGAAAGGAAGATGAAGCTTATGTTGTAAGGAAAGAAACGATAGCAAAACCAAAGCATAAAATAGCGCTCTTCTCGCGTACATTGCATGATACAATGCAGTTTCATCTACGTGTTAATTACATCCAGGGATTGTGAAGGTTAACTACTTACTAGTTCAATAAAGAGTCGCTACTGGACATCAGTATATCACCTCGTACTTAGCGAAGCGCTATCTGTCCACATTAATCTAGTCGGCAGCACGCACTCGTTACCAACTCGGATCGGATCTCAGTAGTTCCACACGGACACACGCAATTAAACTTAAATACTTACTCCCATATCACGGATTTATCTATCTCGATCACTTGGCTAACATTTAGGCTACGGACAATATAAGGACAGGTACAGAGGGTTTAAATAGAGGTGAGTGATAAATCATCTAATCTATCCATTAACCAAAGTGATATATTACGTCTTCTGTTGGATATTTATAGTCATCCTAATGACTCGTTTATGAAGAGTCAAAGGAACTAAGTCATCCATTGCCAGCAAACAGAGAATCTCACATTTTTTTAAAGACTTCTCGGGCAGGGAAGAATTGACTTACATACGTATGCGTAGGGAAGTTGACGCTATGCTTAATAATATGCAGTATGTATAGAACAATTGCAAATATGTATAATTCTAAGTCACTAATTGCAAGTTACATGCGGCTAATGAAACTTTCTTATTGCCGACTTCGCTGACTTGCACCATAAATCACTAAATACGTTTAGCGCTAAACAAAAAAACATCTCATTCTGTTCCTGTCATCTTCAACCGATTGACAGAAATAGAGAGATATTTAAAATTCGTTTAGCGCTAAACATATTAAAGGCGAATTTCACCAATGAAACAGAACGCGATCAACAGCAGCATCTCTAAACCGCGTTCAAGAGCTGTCACCGTCACCATTTTTGGAATATTGACACTGACAGCTCTTGAACGTGGTTTAGACGTGCTGATCGCGTTCTGTTTTATTGGTAAAATTCGCCCTAGGTGTTTTGTGGTGCAAGCAGGCCTTAGTGAGCATTTTACGGAATAAATTTTCTGTAAGTTATATTTAAATGTGTTCATTTACATAGCTAATTGCTTCGATTGTCTCAGATTGACGCCACGCGTTTCAAATAATTAGTGAAACAAGTTTGTTTAGCTCTAAATAACATTAACATGCAAATCCAGTTTATTGTAGGAATGTTTTAGCTAATCACATTTGTTGCTTGTTTAATTTTAGTTTATTTTAGTGCCGAACGTTGATTGAGTTGATGAAATTAAGCAATTTGTGTGGATAGCGGTGTTATTTATAGCTATTATTTATTAGTTTGCAAATGGAATTTAGTGGTTATTGGAACTATCTTTCATGGTCGACGTGATACGTCTTTCACCTTAATTAAATGTAAATTATTTTGGATACTATTGTGTAGAATCAAGTTTTTTTTCTAACTGAACAGACAGCAGTGCTGCTGGGGAGTTTGTTGCGCCACTTCTTCTTCCCAGCAAAAGCACTAAGAAGTGGTGAAGGGTGGGCGTTTTGGGGGACTGTCTTATGTAATTTTGACGTTCGAAAAGTGCTGGTTCTCAGCCTAGTTTGAATAAATGACTTTTGAATTTTTAATTATTTATATATTTATTAAGCTACGCACACCAACGACATATTTACAATTAACAATAAGTAATTACGAGTCTTCAATACCGTGTAAATACATCACTTATAATGCACAACATTCTTATTAAAAGGTAACAATTATTCCATACATTTTTAAGTCATCAAAATATTAGCAATGACATTAATTTGACACATAATAAAATTACGAAATAAGATTAGATTATAATTTGTATATTATTTTATTAGAAATTATTAATACATTTGTTCTTCTTTATTGCTTTTGCTAGAGGAGCGTTTATAAGGTTGATATAAGTACGAAGAACAGTGTAAGTAACAATTGAATAAATCATTTCTCTGTGTTTTTTACGAAGCTACAATTTTGTAAGAGTGTTGCACAAATAATCGACATTGTATTTAAATAAAACTGCTGTAGCGTGAGTTGGACGTTGCGATGGCGATACCTTCAGTAGATAGCTCCCAACGACCGCTGTGCTGACTTCTGTGCCGCAGAGTGTGTTACAGACACGACAGTCTTGTCTCTTTATGAACCAAATGTATTGAAGTGTATTTGTGGAGATGGATTCTAGTGTAGCGGAAGCAATACTGTAAGTAGATTCCGCAGTGTATATTATGTAACAGAACTGACCTCTATTTTGTGATGAAAGCAGCTATGTGGCACATAACCAGTGGCAAAGAGTTAATGCTGCAGAGTCATGTATCACTTATGTTTATTTCGACCACTTGCGAATAATCTCTTATTATAATTTGAATTACCTATGACTTAAACTGATGAAAATATATACCATAAAAAAATATTTTACCTATCCAAGGATATGCTTTTTCACAGATGACCTGTCCGTTGATTTCGTTCGTCTTTGTCGTCTCCAGTTATCGGACTGAGAGCATCAGGTCACAAGTCCTGGGGCGCAGCATTAAGATAGAGATAACAGCCACTGACCGACTGAACGCCAGTGTTCAGTCGTTCAGCGGGATCACTGCGCCTGCGCAATCACGGCGCAATTCGGCGATATTGCCGTAATGGCCGCCTTCAGGTCGGACGAAAGAATTGCTTGTTTTGCTGCTTCTGATGTTGTGTTGAAATTTTATTAGTTTTTGGAAAGTTACTTTTTTGATGGATGATTTAATTGGGTAGCTCTGTTTCTAAATCTCAAGTCAAATTTAGTTGGAATGTGAAATTATTTTAAGTCTCTTATCCGAGTGTTTTTATTTTCATGAACTCAATTGTTTACTGGATAGCGAAATAAAGATCAATTCGTTATTTATTTCATTGTCTTTTACTGTAAAGATGGCAAAGACTTTCCGACAGTGCCCTTTAAGATTATACAATTTATGCATCTCTTACTTAAACTTTGTCATCCATCGTTAACAAGAAAGCAACATAAACTAAACTAACTAACTATCCAAACAGATCAGATAAGAATCTTAAAACATATGACACCTAAACACTAGAGATAGCCTAAGAACATTACACAACAAAGTAAAAGATAACATCTTGTAACCGAACGCGGCAATAACTTTATCATTGGCTGTAGAAGAAAGCTCTCATTGCGACAATGTAATGGTCATGATAATTGCTGTTTATACGTTGATGTTATCGGCTATCAGACGACCAAGTGTAGGGACGCGCATTCATTGTGGCTGTAAAGAAAATGTAGGGAAAAGGCACCGTGTGTTGATGTTAAAAAGGCCGTTTAGATACAGAATACGTATCTGATTGGAATTAAATGTCCACTATAGGTCGATTTGAGAAAGAATGAGCTAACTTCTAAGCCAAGGTTGAACATGATGTTACATAAGTAACGGCTGCTGAGCCTAGATTTGAGAGAAAGAAGATGAAAAAGGTCTGTGCAGTCATAAATCCCATTGCTTTATTGGTGAAGACGGATATAGAAAGACAGATAACAAAGTTACAGCGAAATACTTAAATAGTACATCGAAATGAAAAAGAACAATGAGCGCTTTTATTCATCACAACCAGCAATCTCTGTTGAGATGTTCTGTTTCAATGAAGAGGTAATCGAAGCTGATCACAACCGATAAACATCTAAGTCTCATGAAGCGATTTAAAGACTTGTCGCGTCATCTTGCTTTCAAAATGTCGCTCAACAACATGTGTCGCAGTCTGTCGCATTCGCCTCAAAATAATCCGATTACGTTTCTTTGAATTTCCATATAATTGTCGCTTTGACTTGTCACAGTCGAATGAATATTTTTACGTGAGAGGATTTCTTTATTTCTTTTGACTCCATGTTATTGATATCGATGTCTTTTTGTGAATATGTCGAGGCATAAAGTTGGAACGTGAATGGCAGAGTTATTAAAAAGGAATCGAATTTTTTAAATAATCTGCGCAATACATTTGAGAACACTTGTAAGAAGGTTATCAGTTATCATTTTCAAAATAAACTGTTTCGTGTACGAATAAAATTATATACACTAATTAAGTCAGAATCATTAGTAATGATAAGACTGTACGTATTTATATCTCCATCCCGCTACAAATACTAAACGACACAGCTTAAAATTTATTTTATTAGGATAGGATTATTCTTCCGCAGCTGTTTTCAATCCCATTTGCAACCCAATCTCCAACATTTGGCAACCCTACAGCTAGACTAAAGAACAGCCCAACCCCGCCACATGTATTCACCTCGTTATCGATTTAATAACGATACGAGTCACACGATTCTAATCTCGATACGTAATCGGATTAGTGGATATTGTCAGCGAGATGTGATTCGTACCGAGTTGCCATTGTCGTGACTTGAGCCTTAAGTAACGTTCACGATGAATGAAATGAATCGATTGTTGAGTTGATGAAACTTACAGTCATGTACCGGACAGGTACATAAGGATTTGATCAACCGTAAACATATGTCATTAAGAAACATTCAAATATTCCCTTTTTAACCTCCGACGCAAAAACAGGGGTGTTTTAAGTTTGACCGCTATGTGTGTGTCTGTGGCACCAATTAATCGGCCTTTTCCATATTACACTATATCTATTATATTGAGGTCGGCTTCAAAAACGGTAGCTCGGTGGCTCTTAAACGGGTGAACCGATTGGAATGCGGTTTAGAAAAAAAATTAAAGTAGGTTTTCTAGCGATGGTTCTGAGACATGTTTTATCAAGATCGGTTCACCCGTTTGAACCCGAAGACTATCAGCTCTTTTCTAGTTGATGAATAGATGTGAGCGTCTTCCACTGGTCTGATCGATTTGAATTTTGGTATTCTGTTACTTCAATAAAGATCATAGTAACCTTGAATTGATGCTGCAGCATCACCTGGAATTTGCAGGATACCCAACTCCCTTACCAACTTACACAATCGGAATCGCCTCATTGAATAGGTTATAGATAGATGATGAACAGGGTCTGGTGATGGAGTAGGGGAGAGAAATGAGGAAATGTTTGTGTCAGGGTTTTTTTTAAATTTTAATATAATTTCATTTGTAATTTTAAAACTTTCAAGCTTAATCCAAATCTTTTTAGTCCAAGTTAGATATATTTTTAGATTCTGATTAACTTTTTTCAGATTTCAGTTTCCACCCAATTCCTTTAATAACAGTTCAGAAAAGGCTTGATTGATTTTATGCCTTTTTAAATTTTTAATACATTTGGAATTGAATTGGCAAAAATAACTTTCTTTTAAGTACCTAAGTAGGTAGGTATAAAAACAAAGGAAATGGTTTACGGTAAGATTTTTCAGTTCAGTGTGTTCAGTATTCAGAAAAGTATAGGAGTTTTCTAGTCTACGAGTTTATGAATCATACAGGATATTAGTTACTCATAAAAACGAGCAATAAAGAAAATCCAGGGTGTTTTCGAGTAGGCAGCGAGTGGCCTTATTTCGGTCCAGCTTTCAAGTCCTGTTGGAGTCCGGCCAGGGCGCATTTTGGCCGACAATGCGACGCCATTTAGCGCGCTAAAATAAATGTCGCCGGCCATTTTGTGATAATGTTTTAATTTACGATTTGAAAATGTGAACGGAATGTGTACAATAAAATGAATTTATTGGTGTGTAACCACGAGATTTAAGGAAACGTATTGAAGTGGGTCGAATGTTTAACATTATCTTTAATAATAGTACCTTATATCCAGGGCTGTCAGCCGCACTCCAACTTGCTGCATGTGCTGGCTGTTCCTAATCATTATAAAATAAAATAATTCTGGTAAAAAATATATATAAAATATATATTCTGTGACCATACCAGACCATACGAAAGGTTTATTAATAGAGTGTTGCCAAAATCTTTCGTGATAGGTATGGGGCGGCATCTTCATCGCCACATGCGAACTATGCATCAAAGACCTGGCGTCACACAATTCCTGCATCGCGCAATTAGAGTTTACTGCGCGAACACCATATATATAACTTCTCCAACATCAATCGTTGGGCAGTTGCCCGCCAGACACGACACGTCTGGCCGAAGGATGCTCCCTTTTCAATAGAGGATGAGTGACATTTACACTCTATTCAATTCAATTTTACATAAACCTACGTGCGCACTTATTAAACGTCAGAAGCTAGGTGCCTCATGCCTCTAAAGGTAAATGTGGTCAGGCAACACTGCATGCAGCGATTGATCATCCCTAAAGTGCTGTAGTGATCACGTTAGTTCATCCAACAGATAAAATAAATCTCAACCGCAACACAACTAAACACCACGAATCCCAAAATATTTAGTAGGTATCCCTGATATATTTAGGGCAGCATTCCTGTCGGTAACACATCAGTATATCCAGTTACACACATTACCGCGGAACCGAACACTGCAGTTGTCAGTACACGTGGCTGCTTTACTTATTTATAGAAAATATCGAGGAGGAACTTTTTAACAGCCACAATAGTGATGCTGACTGAATTATCAGTCTTGCAAATGACTCATGATATTTATACTGTTCCTTCAACTAAGAGCTGGACCTATATATATAGGTATAATTCACGTCAAGTAGACGTGATCATATCATAGGCATTTCTACAGACTACATCACATTTCGCAATAATTCTTTGTCATACGTCATCAATAACCGTAAACCTGAAAAAGGGTTCATTGTACTCATCATTAATAAAATATTTTCATGATGATGAGTACAACGACCCCTTTAGAGGATTTCAGTTATTCCAGTTACACCTTGTAGAAGAGAATAGTTTATTTTCAGTATTTTGTAACAAATATGACAATTAACAAAGATTTCATTGTTATTATTATTTTCCAAAATACATAACTAACTTAGATACTTAACCTAAAATACGTTCGTATAAACGGCTATAACATACACATTTAAAACCGCAGGACTCGTGTTATCAGCGAACTTGTCTACGAAACTTAGCAACTAGAGGTGCAGCACAACAAACTGAAAGTTTTCGACAGCACGATAAACAGTTTAACTACACTCCTACGGCACTACGGCACTCTGGCACCACGGCACTCCTACGGTGCCACTTATCATAGTTATCACAGTATTATTGGAGGATCGGTTACCTTCGCTAACTTTGACAAGTATTGTTACTTGAACTTTAAAGAGGCAGTTAAAATGGAAGTTAAACGCGTTATTTGACACATTTGTGGTTCATGTAGTAATGTGACAAGTGAATAGCTAGTGGAAAAACATTTGTAGATAAAGAGATATTGTATTATTGTAATGGTTTCCATTGTATTCCAAGGTCAAAGGAGATACATAACTTTTTATGTAACACCGTTTTTACTATCACTAAAATGGAAAACGCGGTTTCGTACGGTACGACAAAACTTAGATGTAGGATCGGCAATATTCGTAAAACCGATCGCCATCCGAACTGAGAGCGTCTTCAAAATCATCAATCTTTATTACTGCTTTAGGTGAAAATGATCTTTACGAAAACGCAATAACTTTTAAAGTCATATAACCAAATACATTCTTAAAATTAAAATGAATGAATGAAAATTTTCAAATTTATGCTACATTTAAGTTGTGTCGTATTGTACCTACAGAACATTATTTTTATTTCACTTTATGATTCTACCAATTCAATTCGAATATTAATAATACTTATGTAAATAACCTGTATTTAACAATAGCATATTTCAGTTCCTTTTAGTACCTCAGACAACCATATTGAATACCTACCTAAGAACCTGGAATTCGATCCATTTATTCCAAGTAAAAGATATCTGGTAAAGGTATCTCAGTAAATTGAGTACTGGATTCTCTTCGAATTCAATAGACTCTCTCAAAAGAAAAAGCCATATTTTGTATCTGAACTGTATGAAGGGCGAATCTAAAACTGCTACCGAAATAAATCAAAAGCTTGGAAATAATATTTAGGTCAGAAAGTCAACACTACAACGTAAAAGGTGTTTCAAAACTGTTACAATATTGTGCACATTGAGGAGTGTTTCTATTTTAGTTTGTTTAGGGTTCCTCTATGTATTAGTCATGATTTTCATTTGGATGAGTATCCCTCTGCTAACAAAGAATAGGCCACGTCATTTTGTCCTATGGATGATATTAGGAGTGACTTAAGCATGACGAGTGTGTAATCTGATCTGATGTTTTAGACATGCTGCGGTTTCCTATTCATCAGGTTTTAGGATGCCGCCTAATACATAGTCTTTAGCTACGTTCACATCTCCTGAAAGGTTAAGGGGAGTTTTTTTTGGGTATAGTGGTAAGTGATGACGGAATATCGAAAATGGAGTCAACACTCGAAAGCTCAAACACAATCAGTAAAAATGCGTTTCATTCTTTTAACAATCCCAAATCAACCGAAAACAGTAGATAAATGACACAAAATTAAGCTGAAAAACGAGGCGTAGCCGACACTTTTCAGTGGTATTGTAAATGTTCAGTAATTAACGCCTGAAACGGGACGCTTCAGCCGGAAGCCGCCGCGCACCGTGTCGCTTACCTTAAGCAGCTCTGTTTTACTTAATTTTAACGTTTTCGAGATAATGTAGGAAAAGTTTGAGAAGTGGTGGTATCGGGTGACAGTAGGCCTGATGCTGTGGAGCTTTACTAGACGTCTATTTTTAGATAAATTTATAAAGCTCTTTTACAGACTTTTAAACAACGCGTAGCGGGCCTCGTTAGAAAATCTCTTGGGATTCCCGAGGACCCTTATCAGTCTTCTGAAAAATAATATCGTCAAAAAATCAGAATCTGTTTGTCTAGCGATATGCTCAAATTAATTTCTCTCTGCTACAACAAATGGTAGTGAAGATATCACAAAAACAATTAAGTTTACCACACAGATTGGTAATTATATTCCCAAAATATCATAATTATCTGCAACTTTCATAAATCCTCATTCCACTGAGCTCTAAATAATCGTGCAGGGTGAATATATTGTGTTAGTGCGCGGTGACCCCCAGTGATTGAGTAACGGCGGTCTGTCTAGCGTTATTGTTATTAATTACATATTTATTGGATGTTGCTTTGGATAGGGTAAGAGCATAGTGCGAGCGGTAGCGAGAAGCTATTCTACGCCTTCCATTATCAGCCCTATATTTTTTTCGTCTGCTGCCTCGTGCCCATATTCATCATTAAGGACTTCCCAGGTCTATTGCAGAGTCCATTTTTCTATGGACCGTGATTATTAAACCTCCGCTAGGAAAGCCAAATCTTTTTTATAAATACTATCTCAAGGCCAATTCTCGCCCCTCAGGAATGACGCATCATTCTTTTGTGTCGTCTCATCAAAATCGCTGTTGCTTATCCCACCGGTATGCTCTAACTAAGAATTAATATAAATAACATTTTGACAAGGTTGGTGGCAGTGTGTATTGTAACGGTTGTAAATCGCACCGGACGCTGCGACCGCGCCGCTGTACGTCATCGATTGTAATTGGTCAATGTTTAATTGATTTATTACTTACTGTGTTTAATTGGAAGCGTGACTGACTAAATATTTGACTAACAAGGGGACCATTTCGGAAGTACACCCTGTCAAAAAAAAAAAAAATTTGCAAATCCGTCTAAATATGACGGAGTTATGCCCGAAAATACATTAAAAAAAAAAACAATCGTATTGATAACCTCCTCCTTTTGGAATTCGGTTAAAAATGATTGTTTGTTGTAACAATTTAAGTTTTGTTTTATGAATTGTTAAACAAATGAATAAATAACTTTTATCTGGAATACATTTATTAGTGGCTCTTATTATAGAGAATTGCGGAAGGGATCCTTCCCCTTTTACACGCACACACACACACACACACCGTTTCTCATCATCAAGACGAACACATCTCACTCTGGCAATCAGACAAAATAAAAACACAATGTCACAAAGAAATATTGTCATCATATTTATACGAAGAATGTCAGAGAACAATAAATAACCGAGAGAAGAGAAAAGAAAGCGAATCCTGGCAGAGATTCCTATGAAAATGTCCCATAAAGGGCTTCATGGAAACCTCGGAGTCCCACACAATGAGGAAATATATCACGATGCATTGTTCACATGCGGTATTCGCGGATTGTGTGTGTTGAACACTGGATAGGGAAGTGGAGAAGGTGAACATAAAGTAGGCGTCCCGCATGGCGACTGGAAAATATTCATATCGATTCGATAATCGACTCGACGAAATATAGAAATGGTTAGATATTTCGTCGATGTGTAAAAAGTAGTTTTAACTAAGGTAAAGTTGTCACTTCACCTGGCTATCTGAATTACTATCATTATTACATGTAATGATCTAGAGACTGATATTGAGGATTTTAGTGTGGCATATGACATGAACACTTAAGTCATAGTTTCTTCTTTACCCGACCGCGGCAGTAGGAAACTTGTTTGGGATGGAACTTACGATTGCATTGAAAGACACACTATAGCCACTGTTCTCGTGTGACGTTTTTATGAAAATTGTAGGTGTTGCCATGGCATTGCAGTGCATCAGGGGTGTTTACGGCGGCACGTGTAAATTGTTTTACCTATAATGCGCAAGCGCGCAACATCAATGCTGGCATGAGTCATGGGCTGTCCTAGCAGGGTTCTGAAAATGATAGCTGGCAGAGCGGACTGTTCTTATATAATTGACTGCTGTCAGCTACATGTATCACCGTATTGTATTATTTACTAATACTTAGCTTTAACGACATTGTTACTAACCCTATATGAGTCTTCACTTGAAATAAAGGTTTTTGTTTATTTATTTATTTATAAATACAATTCTAACAGTGGGACTACTGTTCTTTCTCTGACAGATCAGTAAATACGGCGTAAAGTGAGACGTCATAACATGTAAAATTCGGCGACGATTTAAGATATAAGATGTCGCTCGTGAAACTCCAGATGAGGTGTTCACAAGGAGTTGTGGATGGTTTACTGTTCATAGACGGATGTTTGAAGCGGCTTTACGGTAATACTGGTGAGGAATGAGAGGGAAATTGAATTTTCCTGTAATAGAGTGAACGAATTGGAATGAAGTGAGGAAATAGCAAGAAATATTGGTACAGAAGTAAAGTACAAAGGAACGTGACACATTACAGTAAAATCTTAGTGTATTAAAAGTTTTCATGTTGAAAGTTGGTCAATTTGATGTGTCATCATTTTTTCATATGAAGGCTAGAGACAGGAAAAATAAAGGTAAATTGAAAGAAAGAAAGTTAGAAAAATTTTTTATTGAGACTCGCACAGGAAATCACAAATTAAACTAAAAACACACTAAACAAAAATAAAAAACAAAGTAAAATTTAAATTTAACCGCTAGAAAGAAGGAAGTCCTGTACGAGGCCAAAAGGCTCCTCTCTCAGCATGATGCTGCGACATCAAAAAAAAGTAAAATTTCGCAGCGCTGGTATTTTGATAGGTCCCGCAGTGATGAATTGAATGAAATACCTACTTAGTTACCGTTCTCGAGTTTGAACCGGTACACACCACTGACTTTTCGGATTCATGTGCGTATTGTATAACTTAAAAAACGGTGAAGGAAAACATCGTGAGGATACCAGCATGCCTGAGAGATATTTTCCGACGGCATGTGAAGCCAAGTCAGAGGCCCATGGGCGGTTTTAAAACTCTCACACCAGGTTAGTCACTAACCACACGAAAAGGAAAGAAAAAAACAAGAATTTGCCGGATGTCTACATCCTTAGGTCAATCTACGTGCAAATCCTTATTAAAGTTGTTAGACTAATACTATACTATGTTTAATATGTCTTTATTCTATTTAACAGTTCCCAGTATACATACATATTTATGCCTCACTGTTACCCCATAAACTTATCTAAACGATTAATCAAAAACACTCGTAAAACCTCTAGTAGGAAATAGCGGGTTCTTGGCGTAACCTAACCTAACCTAACACAGCAGTTTTAATTAAGTAGTTTTGCCTATTAGCTGCATCGTTGACCAATACCAGCTAATACATAGGTGTTGCGACTAAGTGTGTAATTACGATATACCTGTTAGCTAGAGATGGTGCAAAAGATAGGTATAGTAACATAGAGTAATAGTTACTGGAAGGAACTTTCACGACATACTACATAATCCGGAAAACTGAAAAGTTGATTACCACCTTTCCTAGAAGGAAAGTGCCAGATTTCACACGTAGTTATTCTTAACTCTATATTCACTTAATAGTATTACGTCAGGTTCTTCAGGTCAGGGCCTACCGTATTTAGTGTGCCCTTTTTTTTTTTTGAGGGTGGGAAATCATCAAATGACTTCTCACGCTCTGGGCAGAGTGAGAGGGTGTGTTAGACTTTTACTGACTAAAACCATGTTCCTGCCGTTGCCTGTGTGCCGGGGCCGCGATATCCCTTTCACCGGACAAACCCACAACCCCAGCAGGCATTGGTCTTTCGACCCCGTCGGTTGGTGCTGACATCTCTTTGAGGCGCGCGTGGAACACAACGCGCCGTCGACACGGGCCTGGTCCTTATCGGACGGCGAGCTGCCCATTGCTCACCGTCCGCAAGCCCGCGCCTACGGTGGCCGGAAGTCGGCTCTCGACTCCCGACGCCCGGGGCGTCTCCTGCGGCGACTAGGGCCACGAGGGCGTGCAGCTTGCATCTCCCTCGCGCGCTCCGCCTCCTCCTTCGCGAGCATAACTGCTTCGCAGAAGGAGGTGACGGCCTCCCATGCACTCTCGCTCCGAACCATGGCCTGAACCAGGGCCGGACGCGAGAGATCGCCGCCGCCGATCGCCTCCGTGAGGACACGGCGGTGCTCCGCCCAAGCCGGGCAGACCTCCACCGTATGCTCCACCGTGTCCTCCGGGCGATCCACACAGTGGTGACACCCGGGCGTTTCCTCCCGCCTTACGCGGAACAGGAACCTCCCGAAACAACCGTGACCGGTGAGGACCTGCGTCAGACGGAAGGTGAGGACGCCATGGCGCCTCTCAAGCCACTCCTCAAAGAGGGGACTTATCGCCGCAATTGTGGCGTGCCCAGATTTAGTGTGCCCTGACCTAGAATTGTGTGGCTTTAAATAAAGATTGATATTCGGGACTTGATCATAGTTCTAGAACACGGCATTTATTTATTTATTTGTTGGATTTCCATCAGAGGCTACACAATTACATGCATGTTTATAAGAACAGGGACAAATACTAGTGTGCGCTTCCAATTATAGGAGAACACAACATTCATATTACATCTAGGAAGGTTCAGTATAAAAGCAAGCATTGTACTAATTCAAGCATTTCAAATATTTTGCCCCGGGTCCTCTTACGTTCGCATACATTAAGTTTCAGTAACACTTTCGCGATGCTCCTTCTAGTTCTTATCACTCTAAAGACAGTAATTAAGATTCTACGGGGCATGCGCGGTGTCGCTTCGCCTCATACGGCGAACCTGCGCAGGCGACGACCACGCGTCCTACAGGGCTGGCAAGAAAACTTAATTAATTCCAGCGATTGATTAGTCAGCCAGTTTATTATAGACTAATTGGAATCGATGAGGAGTGGTAATTAGTAGTTTATATGCAAGTTACACATCCTTAGTTCCGAATAGGAGGTCTGAATGTAAATGATGAGTAGCTATCTATTTCCAATTTATTATTCAAATTAGGTAGTCCTGGAGCCAGGAGAAGATGTTTTATTAATGATTTCGTAATTGTTAACATTTTTCTGTTAAAAATACGAGTTTATCAGCTCGAGGAAGGCGCTATAAAGGGAGATCTCTCCTTCCACCTCCTATCCCCTACCTAAAACAGCTGAACGAATTTGAATGAAATTTGGCACATGGGTAGACCATGATCTGGAAAAGGACTTAGGATACTTTTTATCCCGACATTCCCGCGGGATCGAGACTTATGCGGGTGAAACCGCGGGGTGCAGCTAATACTCAATATCATAAAGCTGAAGAGTTTGTTTTTTGGTTTGAAAGCGTTTATCTCTAGAACTACCGTCGCGTCGGACTGAATTATTATTTTTGTATTTGATATAGAGTAGAGCTATAGGATATATTTTATGTTAAATAAGATATTTCACGCGGACGATGTCGCGGGCAGAAACTAGTGTCACATAAACGGACAACCTACAACTGGCCACCGTCATCACGTAGGACTCTCCCTGCTGTTCATATGACGCCTAGGGTCGAGAATCTCCGGTGCTTTCATCATTTGTAATTTTTTTACTTCTGTTAGGCGTTTGGTATATTGACTGTTCAGAACTGAATGTGGTAGGTAAACTTCATTAATCTGCCTAGCCTTTTCCCGACTATGTTGGGGTCGGCTTCTTGTTTATCCGGATTCAGCGGAATACCAGTATTTTACATGGAGCGACTGCCTATCTGACCTCCACAACCCAGTAACTGGGTAATACGATATCCCTTGGTAAGATTGGCTGTCAGACTTGCGGGCTTTGACGACTCGTCTGTTAAAGATCCACGAATGACAGCTGGAAGCAACGGCTTAACGTGCGTGCTCTGTGTTAACGGAGGAGTTCGGGGTATGTAAAGATAGTTACCCATCCACGTATCAACCCCGGCAAGCTTAGCTTAACCTGATGGGTCGACCCGTGCGGCTGTTATTACTTAGCCACGAGCTACTCCCACTGCAGTAAACTATGATATTAATAATTTAACAATATCTTCTCTTGCAATTTGCGTGTGCAGCCCCTTGTCCCTGCTCGGTGGAAGCTGCGCGACTTCTCGAGAAAAACCCGTATCATGTTGTGTCTCACGTCCCCACGTAAGTATACGACACCTTGTTACCTACACGTACACTCATGTTGAAGCACGTCCGTCTGTGACTCACGGCACGGCTTCTGCTAAATAGTAGCTATGAATGGGGAACTTGATATCACTGAAATGGTTGGTGTCAAACGTCTAAAGTTCAACGAATACATCAAGGTACTACATATTATTATGTTCTTTAAGATTATTTTAATGGAAAGTCGTGAGGGAATGTTGCCATACTCACCCTGCTAAGATAAACGACTGGCGATGCTTCTGACTATGCTCTTGACATAATTATGTACCAACAGTATGTAACGCTATGTAACACTCGGTTCGAAAGATACCAGCAAAATGTAAAAGGCTTGATTGAAAAATCCAGCTTGCAATTAAAGGGACCGAAGACTAATGAACAGAATTTATGATGAAGCACGTGGAAGTCGTAAAATAATGGGGTTTGAAACCGTTAAAGTATTACATGTAAACCTTAAAAAAAAACCGTTCATCAGCGATCGCTATCTGGTAACAACCAATAAAAATACGAAAAAAGTTAATTAAATCGAAGCAACAGTCCTTAGTAGACTCGTTACATACGTAGGCTTGCAGTCTGCATCGTAACGCCCACATTACCGTGCTAATAGTTTATTATAGCTGAGATGATGGCGAGCCAATCCAGGGCATAGCGGATAGCTAGCATATCTCTATTCATTCAATATGGCGTCAGTTTAAATATAGTCCAAATGAATTATTTAGCAAGTGTGTAATGACATAGTAAAAAATAACGATGTGTACTAGCAGCAAGAAAGTAAGTGATGATTGTTTGTAGTTGACATGTTTTATTAATGAAAACTTGTTCATTATAATATTAATTGTTTAAAAAACAAGTCACGGAATAAAATTACGATTGGCTAATTAATTCCAAAAAAATACAGAAATATTTCATCGCTGGTTTTCTGTCAGTACCTTGGCTATACGGTACTTGCTTCATTAACATAATTCCTCTGTTTTTGCTGCCTACTCCCTTTAATAGCTGTTATTTATTTATTTAAACTTTTCACACTCAAAAAGGTACAAAGGCGGACTTCAGGCCTTAGGCATTCTCTACCAGTCAACCAAGTGTGGTGAAGAGAGATGGCAGGTGCTCTGTTTGAGAGGAAATAAATAAAATAAATATTATAATGCCTGATAACTAAAATAGGTACAACAGTACATAAATAGGATATAAACTACTTATACATACATTCATATTTACTATAATATAGTAAAAGAGGTGGTGGTGGTGGTGGTGGTGGTGGTGGTGGTGGTGGTGGTGGTGTGGTGGTGGTGTAGTGTAGTATATTATATATATATTTATATACATATATACGAACTCAAGGGAGAGAGGTGTTGAGATGACTCTACTCTATTTATTTTGAAAATAACTCCGCAATTTCCGGTTAATGCATACCGACTCGTGGCCGTCCTGATAAGATTAAGAGAGGAAGCGCATTCCAAAGAAGAATCGACTGAATATGAAAGGAAGAATGAACAAAGTCAGAAGTATGAGAAGGACAGAGTAGAAGAAGATTGTTAGAAGAGTGCAGATTCTTAGTGTGTGAAGAACATAGATATTGGAAGTGAGACACAAGATAAGAAGGAGGAGTGGGAGAGTTGAGAAGGGAGAAAAGCGTGGTTAAAGCGCGCAAACTTCTGCTTTGGCAAATGGACATCCATTTGAGCTCACACCTATAGACACATGGTCATATTTTCTGAGGTTGAATATGAACCGGATACAATTGTTGAGTAGTCTGTCGAGCTTATCCAGCAACACCGCATTCAAGTCAAAGTAGCACACGTCACCATAGTCGATGATAGGGAAAATCGAAGTATGCACAAGCATAGTTTTCGTCTTAGCAGGTAAAAAGTTTCTCAGACGATACATGGATTACAGAGTACCGTTGACCCTTTGACCAACACTAGAGACCTGGCGTTGCCAGCTATGTCTCGAGTCAAGATGCAAACCGAGATCTTTGACCGTAGGGGTAATGGGTATGACGGTACCATTAAAAATAACAGGAGGAAGAGAGCTAAGTGCCACCCTGCCCATCATGCGCGAGCTTCCAATTACAATGGCCTGACACTTTGAGGGGTTTACTCACACCCCAAAACTATCAGACCACTTTTTGATGGCATCTAAATCTCGGTTTACATCTGTTTAGCTGTTGGTGCTATGTTTCCGTAAAAACTTATGTAAATGTGGAGCTGTCACCTGTCAGCTCGGTGTTGTGGTGCCAGCTGATATTTATATCATGTAAATTTTTGATCAAGCGGCAGTTCATTTTGTTTAGTTACAGGAATTCTGACTATTTTATTTTTATCCTACAATAAGTGAATTAAAATAATTTTAACATGTTTTTTATTTAACTTGCGTATTTACACTTTACCTACGTAGATAACCAATACAAGGCAGATTTCGTACAATGTTGTGGTGGTCAGTCAGTGCAGAACGTTTAGGTACGAGTCTCAACAGCTAAGTACCAAAATCGCCTAATCACCTTAAGAACTTTGAATATTTGTGTCCAGGTCTTCGATTCTTGTTATAACTACCAAAGAAATAAATAGTATTTAACCTTGTATATTAATATTATTTTCACGTTTATTTCTCAGATTAACAAGGTGAAAGATAAGTTTAACCTCCAACTCCCAAGAATGTAATCTAGTAAAACCGTTTCATTTAATTGTACTCCGAAGGCAAGTAACTATATAATATTATCCGTCTTTGAATATTTGCTACGAAACGGAGTGATAAGGGTTCGCAGAAATCAGTGGGTGCGCAGGCGCCGGGTGAGCGCGATAACCTCCGACGTCAACCATTATGGCTTGCGACTCAGTAACAGTACAAAACAAGGACGTTAGTATGTGAGTAGTGGAGAAAGGATTGAACGAGACTCAAGTTTTGGTGCGATCTAGATTCTAAACTAGCGACCCGCCCGAGCTTCGCTTAGTTTTTATGACTTGACAAACTATACGTAGAGATTTCTTTACATTATATGTATGTTAATATAAAACTAAACCTCCAGGAATATATTCGTAACGTACTTTAGAAGAACAACGCGGTCACACAGACAGACACGAACAGCGACGTTAATATGTAATATGTATGTATAATTATATGCATATTAAGTAAATAATAAAGAAGATGCAGCGAATTGTTATTTGACAGATTCTTGGTTTAGTTCTGCCGTAGCACCTAACATAGACAACGTGCTCAAATAATTGCAAATTGTCGTTAACAAACAACTATTTAATAATATTGCCGTCCAAATAAAATTCTGACGAAAAGTCAGAATTTTATTTGGACGGCAGATCAGCGTAAAAATACGTGATGACTAGGTTCTTGTAACTTGGGATAACCTGAAAAGGGGTAACGGTTACTGGTTATAAAATAACTAATATCTCTGGTTACCAAGTAACTAATATTACTGGTTACCAAATCCTACTTATAATATTATAAATGTGAGAATTTGTATGTTTGTTACTCAATCACGCAAAAAACGGCTGAACGGATTTTGATGAAATTTGGCATAAGACACTTTTTATCGGTAATACGTTCCCGTGGCATTATTTCCGACCTCGACGCGGGCGAAAGCTAGTAACTATTAGCTAGCTTTCGCCCGCGTCGAGGTAGTACTATATAAGTAAAACGTTCTTCAAGTTGAATACCTTGAGTAGGATTAGATCTAGAGACATTCACTTTAACAAGAATGAAAGTTTTTATTCTTGAATTTATTCCAAGGAATTTACTAATAGTTTAAATTCTCATCAAACAAATAACTTTGAAATGGCTGTTAGATAACAAGAAATTAAGACGATCATATTTTTACAGATTCCGTAGAATTTCAAATGGGCTGAATTCATTAGAAGTTCGCTGAAGTTTTTACATTTTAATAACACTGACTGAAACTTGTGTTGTACCTAAGAAATTTACTCTTAGGCCAGGGATTTAAGAAGCTGTCACTTTTGTTTATTAGAATTTTGTGGATATTTGTTGTTACTGAATTAAAGATTTTTGGTGAAACTAACAAATCTAGGAACCATTCTGCATTTAGAATAGAATATCTCTGTTTTGCATAAAATATGGTAGGTACATAAGAGGTCCAAGATATTTTACTTTTTTCAGCATGCAAAGAAAACATTACGTGGAAAGGCTATATCATCCCATGAGCCCTCAACATTATCAGTCTGTAATCGTTTAATGCTAAACGTAAACTTTGCATCAGACACCCATCAGGTTTTAAAGAAATTCTCACATTACAAGTTGAAAATGCTTGTTGAATATCTGAACAAAAATAGTCCCATTTCTTGCTAAATCAAGCGTTTCTGCTAACCATATTTTCTCACTGCATACAAAAATATTATTAGAAATGCCTACATATTTTATTTTTTCCGTATCCGTGGTAGTCATCGCGTTGTCATTACGTCGACAGTCGCAGGCGCAGCGTTGACACGTTTAGTGGATCACGAGCAGTTCGTACCGCATGGCTTGAGCATTTTTTTGTGATGATGTTGGTAGGCCTAAGTCACGGCCTATTTCTGCTATAACCTAATCCATCTTATTTATACTTGTTGCATGTATCCTTCACTACGTGTAGTTACTAAGCACGTTTATCTAATGTCCATGGACGTGCGTGACGCGTAGCCCAGGAGGAGAGCAGTGTGTTCCAAATGTGCTGAGAATTCCAAATTGTTTGGCAGTGGTAGAAGTTAACACGAATTTGACTACTATTTTCAGTAAATACCAAACATACTCGTATCTGTATTTTATTAATTCCCATATCCACAGTAGTCATGGTGCTGTCTCCTCTGCGTTATGAGAGGCGTCGCCGGCGCATCGCTGACACGTTTAGATGCGCGCGAGCATTACAATTTGTAGCGCATGCGTTATAGCGCCGCGCGGCGACGGATTTATCGTGGGACATTGTTTCCACGTATGGTGATCACATGTGTTGTGTACTGGGTAAGATTTGTAAGAAGACTTTTCGTTATTTTGAAGATAGTAGGGCTTTTCAGGGTTCCGTAGTAAACAAGGAACCCTTATAGTTTCGCCATGTCCGTCTGTCTGTCTGTCTGTCCGTCTGTCTGTCCGCGGCTTAGCTCAGAGACGGTTAGTACTAGAAAGCTGTAATTTGGCATATGTATACATATTAATCATGTCGAGAAAGTAGTAAAATAAAATCAAGAAAAATATATTTTTTTAGGGTACCTCCCATACACGTAAAGTGGGGATATTTTTTTTTTCTCATCTACCCCATGTTGTGGGATATCGTTAGAAAGGTCTTTCAAAAATATTGTTAAAACCATTTTTATATTCAGGGATCCGTTTGCGAAATATTAAGCTTTTAACTGAATTTTTTTGTTAGTCAAGTGTCCCCCCCCCCCCTTCTAGCTATATGGTTGTACTTGGACTTGTGAAAAAATTCACAGCAATAGTATATATAACGAAATTAAAAGGAAAACTATGAGAGCTAAGTAGGCTCTACAGGTTAACGAGTAATAATCGACCTACTTAAATTTGCAGTTTTAAAAATATGATCTCCCATACATTCCGTATGGGAGAACACGTTTTTCAACTACAATGTTAAGTTTGTTCTTGGGATAAATTCATCCCAACTACGGAACCCTTCAGTGTGCGTGGTCCGACACGCACTTGGCCGGTTTTATATTTAAGAGATGCGACAGTGTCAATCTCACTGAGGATGGTGCGCAACCCATACGGTTGGAAGCTTTTTTGAGGATTGGATTCCACGATATAACTTCGTGAGAACAAATAGGTAGACTAGACAGTCAGCCTACCTATTTGTTCTAGAATACATATTATATTCTATTCCTATTTGTTCTCTAGCACTGATCACTGAGGGGGTCGACGGTGTGGAATAATGACAATTATTCAGAGGTACCTACTACCATCTCCATCTATGAATCGAGTAAATAACTAACAAGAAATATAAAAAAAAAACTTTACATTTCATCATAACCTCTACGTTATGATGAAATATATATATTTTTTTTTATATTTGCTTTGCTTAAATAAAACATGTTTTTATATACAACCGAAAACCGATTGTGTTTTATGTGTATTTTGAATAGATAAATACTCGTATTTTGAACTTAGACCTCTGCAATAAAAACTATCTTAATTTATAAAATATTAGCGAATAAACAACAAACATTTTGGTTAGTTTATTCCTAATTATAGTGACCTCTATGAGACCTCAAATGTTAAAAACCGAGGAAAAGAAAAGAACAAATAAATGTTGTTGATAAGTTGTGGGCACATTCATTTTATTGAGATCGTAAGGTTAAGACCCGATACAGACGCAATACTTTTATCAAATGCGATTTGCGATTTTGTGGCGATCAATGAATGTATTATTAGCTTATTATTTTTACCATACTTGTTTGTTACAAGTTTCTGAAAAACAATCGAAATGATGATTCAGTTCATCAAAATTGGAAGGAATGGTTTTTAGCTGAACCTTAAAAATGTAGTGCTATGGGTAAAGCTCAAGTGCCCCTTAATACACATCACAGATTCTGAAGATTTGGAATTATTGCAAGATGTTTTTATTTTAATTTTTGCAAACTTTATAGTATCACTGGCTGAAAATCAGTTACATGTAGATGTACCTAGATTAAAATAATTGAATTACATTGCACATAAAAAAAAGTAAAAAAAAACGCCTCATTTTTTTCAATGGGGTATATTAACGGGTTAGTACCTACATGGGGCGCGGGCGGCCGTCGTTTAGTGGTGTCTACGAGGAATAATTAAGGATTTGGGGCTATTTTGGTACTAAATATGTGAATTTGAAATAGCAATTACTTTTTTATTTTCTATAATAATAAGATTTTGTTTCTTTTTGGTAATTTTATTGCAGTACCTATGTGCCCCTTTCGGATTGGACAGGGTGTTTTTAGGGTTCCGTAGTAAACAAGGAACCCTTATAGTTTCGCCATGTCCGTCTGTCTGTCCACGGCTTAGCTCAGAGACGATAAGTACTAGAAAGCTGTAATTTGGCATATATATACATATTAATCATGCCGACAAAGTAGTAAAATAAAATTAGGGTTTTTTTTTTTTAGTGTAAAGTGGGGATGTTTTTTTTTTTCCTCGTCTACCCCATGTTGTGGGATATTGTTAGAAAGGTCGTTCAAAAATATTGTGAGTTTGTGAAAACTATTTTTGGATTCAGGGATCCGTTTGCGATATATTAAGCTTTTAACTGAAATTTTTTGTTAGAGTCAAGTGTGTCCCCCCCCTTCTAGCTAAATGGTTGTACTTGGACTTGTGAAAAAATTCACAACAGTAGTATATATAGCGAAATTAAAAGACAAACTATCTGAGCTAAGTAGGCAGGTAGGTCATCAACCAACCATTTGCGGTTTGAAAAACATCATCTCCCATACAATCCGTATGGGAGAACATGTTTTTCAACTACAATGTTAAGTTGGTTCTTAGGATAAACTCATCCCAACTACGGAACCCTTCATTTTGCGTGGTCTGACACGCACTTGGCCGGTTTTTTACATATTGTATTGCTTCTTGGTTCTTGCAGCGACAGCAAGGTGAAGTATCTCGTGTGCTAGGGCCTTATTATTACGTCATTTTTAACGAGATGTCAGTGCTCAGGCGCAGCTCACTTACATATGTACGAGTTGATGGTTCTTCTAAGAATTGTTGCCTTTTATACATGTTAAATAGCGTAGACTGGGGATTTTTAAAACTGATCGATTGGGTTTTATGTATGAGTTTTGTTTAGTTCAAATATCTACAAGTGGAGATAAATCTGAACTTGTTTGTATTTGTTTTAATACTTTTATTCATTTAATTCACATGGGAGTAAAAAACAAACTACACAAGCGTTCGTAGTAAGCGAGAATGTGCTTTTACTTTTTATCAGACTTAAGTTGTATAAATTATTATATTTTATTGGAGTTTTTAATTTATTTAAATGGGTACAAACAATTTATAACTAATTAATTAATAAAAGTAGCAAAATTATTGAAATTAATAAATTATTAGACTTAAGTACTTTATGTTATGTACTATAAAGCAAAACATTTCTACAGCGATCTAAATAAACATGTTTCAATTGTAGTAGGTAACCAATTTGCATCTTTCAATGTACTTGCCGAACATTAAATTAATTCAGAACTAGTTCAAATATTGCTACACTTTCAACTCAAACCAACAATCTCTTCTATCTGAATTCAATAATAACTATACTAAATGAAATACCCAATTGAACACAATCTGCCATTCCAATATACCAGTACCTACGCTTGTCTAAATCATTAAGTATGTGCGGAGTTACGAGGCTGTGACTTCGTAAATAACACAAGTTAGCATCGATGTATAATTTATAATAACTTATCGACAATAAATAATATCTAATTAGTCGATATTTGTGGTCGGAGCTGAATTATTGGAACCAGTTCTGTGACGAAATGTGGGTCGATGGAGAAACGCGAATACTGATTAGATGTTTTGCTATGATGTAGTATTGTGTGGGGTAAGTAGAGAGGGATATGGTAAGACCTATATATAAGGTGTTGTAGTTACTGTTACTGTTAGCCTGCATCATCCCACTGCTGGGTAAAGGTCTCTCTCCATCACTTCCAGCTCTTTCGATGTAGGGGTAATGTGGACCACCGCACGCGTAGCCCGATACAATAGAAACGGGTTTTGTCGACGGAAGAATAGACAAAATGACAGATTCTCAATCACAGCCTGTGTCCAGCTACGCGTGCTGGTTCATAGATTGGTGGAAAATGCTTGTCGGAACCACGAAAAACAAGCTTATTAGTGATGGATGTGCTGCTTTAATAAATCTAGATTGAATAGTATAGGCATTGATGTATAGTGCCTATAGGAGTATTCTATGTATCTATACCTAAAAGTACATAGAACGTCGTCGATTGTTTATAAAATCGTTTAATAAATACATGTTGTGGTAACAATGATTCATGAAACCATTTGTTTGTGTAAATTAATTAGTGTTAATGGTGTTAACGGAAAACAATAAAATATGTAGTCATCAATGTAGGTACCTACTTGTTTGGGATTGCTTTATCTTTAGACGGTTTAAAAAATAACCGAGCATTTTGCATCCATATTTAAGTAAAAAACAATGGCCGCCACTGCCGGCTTCCTCACACTCTTGCGCACACAAATAACTTTAAATATTTTGACAGGCTGACGGTTTTATTCGCAATTGCTGTTAAAATTCAATATGGCGATGCTGATTCATGATCTCCATCCACGTCTTTATAAAACACTACCAATCGCCTTATTGTGGTGACGTAGGGTTCATTTTTCTGCAGCATATGTGTGGTTAAGTGTAAATATAAGGTTGTGATAATGTGTTTGTCTGCGAGATAATAAATCAGGTGGCAGCCCTACGGATCATGTGTTAGGGCGCGAACACACTTGTTGCCAATTTGTGTAGCATGTGTGGTAGGTGATTGTGTACGATTTGTAAATAATTATTGTACAGTTAATTAACACATGTAAATTATGATGCTGTGAATTTATGCAGATGTAAATGATTTACATAAAGCATCATAATAAAGAGTTTAAGGACGTTTGGTTTTTATAACTGATTTTTTTTATCGGGTTGGAATCTTACCGAATTTTCTAAACTTGTGCGATTTCCAATTAATAATATCCTACAGGGTATAATCATTTTAACTTTAAAACTTCTGAATAAATTAACACTTTACAACAAGCCTTATAACTAGCGATTCTAGCTTAAATAGTGTAGGGCCGATTGGACTAAATAACTATTAGGCTAATGAATTAAATATAACTCGTGAACTAATAATAATAATATTATTAACGCAATAATAAACTTGTAGGGAATGCCTAATAGAGTCATTATTAAGTATTTATTTACCCTGTTTAACGCTAAACTGGACTAAAGGCCATAATATAAATTATTCATGAACATTGTACAGTAAACTTTGCATATTTCGTAATTAATAAATTCTTCTAAATAGTGTGAATATTGATGTTTTTAAAGCTGTGATAATTTAAAATACCCTGTTATGGAGTTTTACGACTGCAAATAAACACAATAAAATGCTTAGAATTACTTTATATTCATGCTATTTCTATTTATTGCACTATCCGTTTTGCTTTATAAAACAGTCCAATTGAAATGTTTTATTTACCTTCACAGCTGCAGCCTGCTTGCCGTAAACCACTGTGTCATTTATTTAGAGCGTCGATACGAGTATGTCCAATCTTTTTACGAATTACCGTCCATCAGATACTGTTCTAGCCTTTATCCTGTTAGGTACACACCTTAACATCGCGCTTGTCGTTTGTCAGGGCTGGCACTTGTCATAATAACACGGACATCGTGATAGTTCTTGTTCGCTGACACTTATGTATTGCTCTGTAGAGAGCACGCCAAGAATCCCGGGACTGACAGCAGTGTCGGGAGTGTCGGGGCTCTCGGGAGATTATTAAACTGAACGACGCTATGGGCAGTTGAGGAATCAAACTGATTTTTTTGCCACGAGTTTACAATATTCTCTTGGCTATCCAATTACCTAAAAGTTATCATTGCAGACGTATTGTTTACAGCTTCTAGTTTAATAAAATTCATGAACAGACGATATATATAAGAAATGAAATATCTGCGAAGTCCTGGATCGACATTAACTATCAAACGGTCACATCTAAACGTGATCTTTCTATGAACTGTTTGGCTTTCATTGAATGTTGTCAATTTTTCGTAATCGGATCGTTGTATCCTAAAAGTATGTAGTTGTGATTGGCAAAACAATTAAACAATAAATTCCCAGCAACCACAATAACATTCACAGTCCACATCGTCGTCTGTGATTAGTCAGTTAGTCGCTGTTCACTTGACACCTACATTCAACACTAGCTAGCACGCCAAGAATATCTCGCAGGCCAGTCACGACGCTGCCAGGCTATCTAACTGGGTTAGGTTCATGTTAGGGTAGATTACTTGCTCTACAGCCATCGAGATAAACTTACCTACATACAATTAGAATTACAGCATGATTTCCTTATTCAAGTCCAATGGAACAAGGCAATCTTAACAGCAACGTTTGTCATTTGTCATGGCTGTCGAGACGACATTGCCTTCGTCAAGTTAACGAGAGAGCCAATGTTCGGAATTGCTCTCAGATATCAAACTAGATTAAACTTGTGATTGCTTGTTTTGGGTCGGGAAGCGGGGCTTTCGATCTTTCTTGAAATAGGGAAATGCAGCGAAGGACATTCCCAAACGGAGCAGATTGACTCTACGGTTCTTCTCCATAGAGATCTACGTTTTGGAATAGGCAACTAGCTTCAACTTTCTGACTAACTGACAATTCAAAAGTGCCTATAAATGGATTAATTGTAATAAATGCTTTGCGTTTGAGTTTTGAGAGGACTGGCGACCAAGGTGGATGGGATAATTGTTTCGCTAGAGAAAATATTTTTATTTTTTTATTTTGTACTAGGCTTTTAAATACATATATATATATAAGTAGTGTCGGGAAATGAACAAATCCGACATATTTATAAAATTATTTTGTTTGTAATGTGCACTATTTTAAGCTTGCTCAGGAACTTCTTGAATAAACCATTTCTGAAGCATGTATATTGCCAGTTATTGTTTTCCTTCTAAATTGTTGGTCAAAATAACGTCAAATATCTGCTGCAACTTAGTATGAAATCTCTCCGCGGCTGATAATTTGTCCACATTAGTCAGTAACGTCGAGAACTCGGAACTTTGCCCAACGTACATAACATCTATGTATGTAGCCTTAGGTACATATGCTGGGCGTGCAAAATAATGCGCTCATTTAACGGAGACGCAGACATATTGCCGGCGATGAGCGCTTATTCTCTGTTACTTGAGGAGTTGTAAAGTTAAGGTTGTTGCGTATGTTATGGTGCTGTGTTGTTGTTAAACCGTTATCATGTACGTGATTGTCTCAATTATAAAGATTGTATTTTCATGAAAATGTTTATTTGTTACAGGCTAGGCAGAGATTCGGGCTTTGGCTGCCAAAGCTCGTAATTTTCAAATTAAGAAAGCGGTTTTGCTAAGTCGTTCCATTCTACTAGTCACACTGCAAGAATATGTCTTAATAGATACGCAATACCTTTGTCTCCTTTCGTCTTTTGTTTAATACAAATAGCTTTGACCTATAGTTCTGTAGCTGGAACATGTTATCATTTCAGCTTATCTTAAAGCAAAGCTCATTACTCAATTCGTAACCCTCTACATTACGTACCTGAGAAGTCAGTTCTTTACCTTCTAAGTACCAACCTCGACAATACCAGCTCATACCCACACAAAGCAGACACAACTAAGTATTATAATTACCATCACAGTGTTGCCCAAACAATGTGGCTTGTAAACAAACGCTAAGCAAACATGCGCGGGCGCAACGTTAATAGTTGCAACCATGTTGTGGAGAACGGTATACAAGGAAAACAACAACAGTTACTGAGGCGTAAAGTTTTTATACTTAAACGGGAATTACTACTTTGAAGCTAAGGAACCTGAACTGTTGCTTAGAGGGACCTTAATCCTTTGAACGATTTTCACATATTACTGCTCTCCAACATTACTGGAGATTAGGCAAGATGGTCTTTTGTGTACTATGCCGTTCAATGGCTCAATCATCTGAAGTCGTTTATTAAATACCATGTAGTGAGCAAGACTGGTGGTCATCGCTTATTCGTTCTTTGGAAAAAATGCTGGTTGGGGTGATTCTGATTGTACTGTATACAGTTCCATTAAAATATATTAAGACTCGGTTCAAGGAGGAAAGACTAGTCTAAGAGATTGAAAAAGAAAATGGGGCAGAAACGCTTCAGGGCAAATCAGATAATGCTGTCACAATAAAGATGACGAATAGTTCTGTCTTACTATCTCGTTTCGTTCATATATCCTATTTCTATTCCACTAATGCAACTAATTATCGTCCCCTTCTTATCCAAACATTGGGTAAAATTGCGAATCCCCCACAATTGGGATATGATGAACTCCGATCTAGTAAATATTATCTGTAGGGGCGCTAGTCTGCGGAGCGTCGCCGGTAAGTGCCAGCAATTGTCAGCTATCATGTTACAGGCACGCCGCGGAACAGGGGTGAACGGGAGATTTTCTTATATTTTCTATCGACTTCTTTATTTGTCGTGTGGTTAGTGACTAACCTGGTGTCAGAGTTTTTATGCCGCCCATGGGCCTCTGACTTGGCTTCACATGCCGTCCAGAAATATATCTCTCTCTCTATTTTCTATTGTATATGGGTAGATTTTAAAAGAAGCCAAAATATCTATTTGTTTTCGTTCACAGTTTCTACCTTTTCGATATTTATGGCCATCGAACCTTCCATTGTACTGATTACTACAATGCCTTCCTGTAAATGATGGCGTTTATGATAATGATATTTTATCAGTAAAGTTTTAATTACTTTCCCTTTAATATAATAACATAATTAAAATGCACCATAAATGCAGGCGATAAGCACTAACAGGCTACAGCGGTTCCAGATTATGTTTCTCCGTATCGGCACACACTAAGTTGGTTGTATGTAATAGGTAGATCAAGGACAGCTCATGCCGAGGAAAATAATTTATGCAGTCAGTTAACGCGGCTGACCGACAAGGGATTATACGATTTGTAAAAATTGACTGGCCATACACTTACAAGCTGAAGTGGCAGTGGGCTGGCCTTATATGTCAAAGCACCAATGGCCGGTGGAGCAGACGAGTCCTGGAATGGAGACCGTGTATCGGCAAGCGTAGTGTGCAGGGACGCCTCCCACCTAGATGGACCGATGACTTTAAAAATGTGGCTAGGACAGACTGGATGCAGACGGCGGAAGACAGGGAATTGTGGCGTACACTGGGAGAGGGATATGTCTAGCAGTGGACTGCGATAGGCTGAGTTGATTGACTCTATTGACACTTACATGTCTGAATCAGTGACGAAACGGGTGTAGTGTTATAAAACGTGAAAGTTTAAAACAGTGACTTGACGTGACCGTGGTAGCCCTGCGTGTAACTCGATCCACATTTCGCACGTCGTGACAAACACGGCTAATGCTAGAGAGGTGGCGGCGCTTGCTCAGCTGCACTTGACTTACACTAGCTTTTTGCCTAAATCCTATTGCAGTGTGAGTTTGCGAGGGATTGGGCTGATTGGCATGATGTTATTTCATGCAGTCGAAATCTTTAATTTTGCAGATCTTTCATCTAGTTTATGCCTTTTAAGGGCTGTGATAGTTGATAAAGGTCCTATGAAAGGGCAAAGAACAAAATAAATATCCCAAGTACTGGATTGCGTCTCCTTTGCTGGAATAGAACGGCCACTTCAATAATGGCACAAAACAAAGAACCGTTATTTACGAGTATTTCTAAGGCTGTGCACAGGCATCTACATTATACAGCTCCTTACATCAAGCTCCTTGGGCAATAAGTATTTAATCACATGTCACAGTTGAATATATTCAATACAATATTCATCACGGACTGCCTTGTGCTATAAATTGTTGTAATGTTTTTTTTTTCTAGAGGTCACCTTGATATTTTTTTTTGCTCAAGATTTGTGTTCACCTAATGTATAAATCTCCCTACTGACAGCCGATCGATCAGGCTGTTGCCAATACAACAGTTTCCTCTCACTGTTTTAAGATTTAAATAATCGCCTTATCTTCATGTTTAATTATATTAATGGATTGGCTAAGGCAGTAGTGCTAAAGATAATAAGAGTTAAGATTTATTAACATGGAACACCACTTGTCGACTTAATAACCTTTGAATTTAAAAATATGTATGTATGTCTATAAGTACTTAAGAAATTGTTCGTAAACATGTGAGCAGGCGTTGTTTTCAATGATTGTCCTTTATCGGTATGAGAAAAGCATTTATTTTGCAGTGGGGACTGGCGTAGTTACAAGCAGATAGAATGTGAAGCAGCTTAAGAAATCATTCTGTGAACGTATGCCTTTCTTTTTCCAACTTTGCAGCTAGAGATAGTAAGATATCATTTCAGCTCCTTCCGAGAAATCAAAAAGTTTTCGCATATTATCAGTAGGTAAAGCATTTACATGAGATTTAAGCACAAAAATCGCTAAAAGCAGTTTCTCCTGGAATGTTGCTGCGTTGTTTGCATGCTAATCGGCACTGATCGGGCATGCCGATGGCGTCCCGATCCGATACGAGCATCAATTTGATTGTGAGCGACGGCCCAGTGATAAACTTAAGTGTTCGATTTACCATGTTAGATAAAAATGTATGTTTATGAGGGGACGGCTGTGGAATTGAAAATGAATGTGTAATGCAATTCCAATGGTACCAAACGCGACTGGATAACATAGTGAAGCAGTTTATTTGAGATTATCTGTTTCAATCAAGTCTTACTTCAAGACTTGGTAGAGACGTGGAGTTGGTAAACTCTAGTCTCTTCTGGCTGGTGGCGTTGAAGCTTTGTCTATTTTGAGAGGTTCCACAAATACCACCCACGTCGTCGAAACTTATTGTGATTTAATCTAATACCATGAATTTTGAATGTAAATAATAAAAAACCGGCCTAGTGCATGTTGGACCACGCACAATAAAGGGTTCCGTAGTTGGAATGAATTTATCCCAAGAACAAATTTAACATTGTAGTTGAAAAACGTGTTCTCCCATACGGAATGTATGGGAGATCATGTTTTTCAAACTGCAAATTTAAGTTGGTTAATTATTTCTCGTTAACCTGTACAGCCTACTTAGCTCTCATAGTTTTCCTTTTAATTTTGTTATATATACTACTGCTGTGAATTTTTTCTCAATTCCAAGTACAACCATTAAGCTAGAAGGGGGAGGGGGGACACTCGACTCTAACAAAAAAAATCAGTTAAAAGCTTAATATTTCGCATACAGATCCCTGAATCTAAAAATGGTTGTCACAAACTAACAATATTTTTGAAAGAACTTTCTAACGATACCTCACAACATGGGGTAGATGAGGAAAAAAAGAAACATCCCCACTTTACGTGTAGGACTGCACTTTACCCTAAAAAAAAATATTTTTCTTGATTTTATTTTACCACTTTGTCGGCATGATTTATATGTATACATATGCCAAATTACAGCTTTCTAGTACTAATCGTCTCTGAGCTAAGCCGTGGACAGACAGACGGACAGACAGACAGACGGACATGGCGAAACTATAAGGGTTCCTTGTTTACTACGGAACCCTAAAAAGGTATCCATTCAAATAAAGATGATCACATTGATCACCGCTAGTTTCTCAGAATTAAAATCTTTATGAGAACTTGACATTTGGCAAGCACTTCACACATTTTTAGAAGTCCTTGTCATTTTGTATTAGAGTTGACTCTATAGGTAAGTAAGGAACCTATATCATATATTTTTTTGCACCTACTGTTGGTAAGGAAAACATCACGATATACTTGGCATCACCTCATAAGAACATGTCCGTGACTCCTTAATTCTGCGAACCAGCTGATATATGCACATAATGCACGTTTTTCATGTTGATCCAGACAGACCTCATAAAGTACTGACACGACGTGTTTGGTGTGGTAGACAGATAGGTATTTGAATCTAGACAAGTTTTATCGAAGATGGTTTGAGCGAGGTCTTCTACGAACTTATTGAGGAGGTAGTTATTTAAGGAAGTGATTGCACTTGTTCATTTATTAAAGTCTCCTTGATTTCAGGGGGAAACGTCGTATGGGACTGAAGTTCCTGAAAATTCTGCATGTTTCCAGAAGAGTATTAATGGGGGACTAGGGGGAGCACTAGGGGGCTACGTCTAGCAGAACATGATGGCACGCGTTAAAGATAGTGCCATCCACGAAGACGTGCCATACTCTTCTTCCTAATCGCTTACAGCACGGCTAACAGTACAGTTATCGCGTTTAGGAAGAAGAGTGGGCGCGTCTTCGTGGATGGCACTATCTATGGTAAAAGAAGGATATTAAGATGATAGAACATATAAATGAAAATGTTGGTGGTGTTATAGATCTATTCAACTCAAGTAAATAACACAATCTTTAATTACTTTTGTAATGTACTTACAAACTGCACAGTTCCTTAGACATTTCGACTATTGTTAATCCGCCCACAACTGGCATGTATGACAAAATCTCGTACATTATTGAAGCGGGCCCACGCCGCGCCGGCGCCCGCGCAGTGCTTGACGATAATAGATATTGTCACATCGAATAATGCTTGTAAATTGTTTAAGGCTCGTTTGTTAGTACTTAAATTAGTCAGGGTAATTAATATTCTATTAGCTATTGTAAGGGATTGGTAAATTGTTTGTTAGATTAGCTATTTAAATAGCCACGAAGGTAATAGCAAAAATATTAAGCTTGGGATGGACTTTTCACACATGAAGCACGTTATACATATGCCTGTACCTTGGAAGTGGCTTGCATTTATACATGGTAGTATGCGTATTTGCAGCTTAAAGCAATGGTGTAAGGGAACCAATTATTAGTACATGTTTATAAGAGAACTTTGTTAAATAAGGTTATTATGAAGAAGCACTTTCAACTTAATGCAATTTCTTAACTAAACACCAAAATTGTTTTTTATACGTTCTGCTAAAATCCAAGTATTCTCAGAGTGTTTACCCTGATCTTTAATCCACACACATGGCTTTATATTTATCTGCGACAAGAGCTTACATTATGAACATGCGCGCCTCCCACGCCGGCGCCCGCGCACTGAGCACTATCATGCAACCATCGTTACTTGCCTGACTAGGCTATTGTCACCAATCTAATAGACTGTAATTAACGATAGTATTTGAATAAGTAAGGGAAAATAAAATGAAATTAGCAAAATCTTGTGCTGAATTTCTGACAGAACATAAAGATGTATTTCTAGGCTATGCTACTACTGGTAACAAAGCTGACAGACATTTGGAAGATTCCTTCTTCAGCCTGCTTTTACAGTTTCATATTTCTGCTACTGATTTTCTCGGACTAGCACGCATAGCATGACCACTTCGTGTGCGTCAGGATGACTGGACTAAGAGAGATTTGGGAAGATTGAGCAATACCAAGTTTTTGTACCTATTTGGTATCATAAATCATATAATTGGTACCTCGTTTAAGAGGAAAAACTATTACGAAGAAAGTGGCTAGCCAGAATGACTGAACCAAATCTGTTTCACCTAGTTCTAGGCGTTATGAATAGATCATCGTTTCGTTAAAATTTTGTACCTCATTGGTACCTCAACATATAGTTTTCTTAGATATTTTCGATAAGCCAAAACAGAAGATATACCTAAAAGAAGTTTTGGATGTAATCTGGGCCTCGTGGGTTTAACCTAGTTGTAGGCTTTATAATTAATCTTCTATCTTTACTCTACGCGGAGTAGATATCGTTTTCTATACCAAGTGATATTCTTTTATTCGTTTTTGACATCGCACCGGCAGTAAGCGTGATATGTCGATTTGCCAAATAATTCGTTTCTTCGACAAAATTGTTGCCTTAGATCACCCAGTTGTTATGGCAACCCAATGGCAAAACAATGACAAAAGCCGCAATAAATACCGCCTTACCAAATAAGAAGTAGTTGTAAGTATTTATCTGCACACGTGCTTAAATCATTGGTTTAGTATTTACATACATGTGAGCTGCCTCCCACGCCGGCGCCCGCGCACTATTGCCAACTTTACTATTGTCACATCTGGCTTTAGATCGCAATTACTGTAGATGGGACAAACTGTTTACAAACAGCTGGTTTAGATCACCCATTGAGTATCTGATAATCATACCTTCTACCTTATTAACTATAATAGAGACATAAGAACTCTTGGCATATTGCTTCTAATAGCAGAAGTTCATATACAACACCGCAATACTCGTACAAGCTCCAAGAAAAATGTCCATAAATTAGTCTACTTACTCTTGAAGTCCTCACTCGTTTGACGATATTGACGATAAGACTGCATAGAGCATCTTCGGTTAGTACCTACTTGAGATGAAAGACTATCTCAAACGGAATGACCTATTTCACCCATGACCCACTTGCCACTTGATTTGCATGACTTGTCGTTCAGGGCAAAGGTATCTAATAGGTACTAAGTGCAATGAATATCGGATCTGTGCGAACTCAACCGCATACTCTATGTCACCATTGTATGTAGTCCGCCCACCGCATGTCGCCTCTTACTAACAACCAGTCAACCACGCGAACTTTGCGTGTGGCAACCATTCACCACTATTAATTCTCATTACCACACCCTTATCTCCACGACATAAAGACCAATATTGCCCGGCGAAGTAATTAAGATAAAGATAAAATTATTATCAATGAATATTAATGAGATAGGATAAACTCACCGAAGTTGATGCGTTGACGTCAGTTATCTGAAACGAGAGTAATTTATTTAGTTATAGATAACAAGAGTTATTGAAGAGATTGAAGGTGAACCGTTTAATCTTATGAATGATAGTGATAAATAATAATGTGTGCTGTGCTGGGATTGAGTGAAATGTGTTGGTTTGCCGGGGTTTTGAATCGAAGGTTAATTAATACTGATATTAAACTCCAAAGGAACAAAGAACACAGAGCAAACTGTCAGTTCCATCCCTATGGAGTATAAGTTATTTGAATAATAAGCGCCAAGAGATTTTGGGATCTATATCTATTAGAAATACAGTTCAAGAACCTTTTTACTAATACTAATTCCTTTTGGCAAGTCTCAGCTAAGTCTTGAGCCAAGTCGTTCACTAATAATGAACCTATTAGAAGAGACCCGTATATGTAGGACGTAGGAACCTATTATATGCATATATTATGATCCGTTTATCAAAAAAGTAAAAGTAAAGTAGTAGTAACTGTTAGTCGTCTGAATATAAGATCATTATAAAATTAGAAGAAACTGTGACCAGTCAAAAAAATATTTGTCTTTTCTTAGTGAGTTCATTGCTGATGTATGACAACTTTTTGTTTTAAACCGGAACCTGATGGACCACCGTGAAACTTTAATGGAAGCAGGTTTTTGCAGGCGCTGCAAACGTGCTGGACAGCCTACGATCAGACCACCCAGAGGTATTCCCAGGGTATTGAGAGAAGAAATAAATACGTTGGAATGTACTACGACTGCAGTTTATCAAATATACTAGAGAAGAGACTGGATAGTTGTTTATTGCTAGGTATTACATTACATATTATGTTTGTTTTCTTTGGATGTGTATTCACGTGCATGTTTCCGAGTCGGTCGAATAGTTTCAGAATTAAACGGGGCTCCGCTCTTTTGATTTCAAAACAATTACTTGTTATACATATATATTTTCCTGTACTAAGTATAATTTGATAAAGTAGCCAGGCTAATAATCACTTGCTTCTGATATTCTTCAGTGAAAATTAAGCAATTTTCCAATGTACCTACTAGCGATGACTGGGAGGCCATAGTCTCTAGTTTACGTCAAATGTCGTAATTAGCATTTCCTTAATATACTGTTAAATCTAACAGTTTCTTTCAGTGTTGATCAGAACTGCGCAGTCGGTGGTCTACGAGCACCGCCGCGCGCGTATTAACGACGTCCTGTGCGACTCAATTGCAGCGTTCACACTATGTTTACTCGATGTTTACACGAGTTTACACTAAACACAATAATTAGACGCATTCGAGTGTTGCCCGCGAGTTATATCAGACGGGTTACACTGTTGAGGAGGATGGCAGGCGTAGAACTGTGAACAGGAGGTGATTGGGATTTGGGTGACTGATGTCTGAATGCATGTTAGATGGTACTCACTTGTCTCCCGCGTCTGTTTTTGAGTAGAATCTAGTGTATGTCATGTGATAAATCTAAATTACCGGGCTGATATAAACAATGCCTTAGAAATAGAAAGCCTCCAGAGTGAACCAAGAGGCTTAGGACTAGTTAACAGCAAAACAAAACCAGCATTTTTAGTCCACACTTAATCATAACTTTAAAAACATAGTCATCTTAAAATTAACCAACAACCCCCACAGTTACGAGTATAGCACCAGAACGTCCGTGTGTCACGCAAACAGTCCCGCTCGTTACAAACCCGCGCTGACCGCATCTTGCATTGACAAGCGCCCGCGCACACCACCGTCACACTGTCACACAGTCACACCACACGCTAAACAACGCTGTTCCGGGTCCCGGCGCCTTCGCATAGATTTATGACCAACAGTAATGTGCGCAAAACTCAATGACTGTGAGTAGTATTAGTTAGTTATTCCTGGCACAGGTCTGTCTTTGTTTAAAATGCTACAGTTTGAGGACAAAGAACAGCTTACCTCGTGCTGTTTTAGGGTTATGGTGAGCCATTGTTAGGGGCCATTTTCTTCATATAGCTCAGTCTTCCCTATAGTTTAAGTAATAAACCGTCAACTCCGAAAAAAAGCAGAACTAAAATTATTCATAAAGTAAAAATTATCTGCTTAAATGCTATGCTTCCTGTTTGTTACATTAAGTCAAAGTCAAATAATTTATTTTAATTAGGCACATAAAAGGCACTTTTGAACGTCAAAGTTAACAAGATATTGAATAGGGATGTTGACAAAAAAAATATCCTTCATGTAGATTATTATAAAATATTGGACACGTATTTTTTCTTTTTTTACGTTATCAAAAGATTACGGCAATACCTACATTGAGTAGGCAATACGTTAACGTGTGTGGCATGACGGCAATTCAGTCCCCGGTAGATTTTATACCGACTTGTGACGTAGCAAACCCCCACTTCCAAACTTTAATGCGTTTTATCTAAACCATTTTTTATTAATATGATAAAGCAAAAAATACGTGACTAATATTTTTTTATTACAGACTAACGGACTAAATAGTTTTTTTTTTCCTCAGTCAACATCACTATTGATTCTACTCGCCCCTTATCTACACTAATATTATAAAGAGGAAAGATTTGTACCTATTTTTGTATGTTTGTATGTTTGTAATGAATAGGCTCAAAAAGTACTGGGCCGATTTAAAAAATTCTTTCACCAATAGAATGCTACATTCTTCCAATTTGACATAGGCTACATTTCATTTTGAAAAAAATTAGGGATCCTTGGTAAAATTTGAAAAATGTAACCGAAGGTGTAGAAAAATGAGTCTTAAAATGTCTTTCGTCGAATGCGCTGCCGAAACTATTAGCGATAGAACAAAATAATGTACAACAATATTGAAGAACATCATAATGTCTACAAAAAACTCCGCGGTAGTATATGTCCAACTATTGTAGTTATGTCACTACAACAACTTTTTTCATTTTAAACATTAATGAAAATGCTAACCAAATTCAAACCATGCTATTTATGTGTTTATATTAATCCTTATCCAAATAAATTATTTTATGGTCTTGACCATTTAACTACCTATAAAATAGTTTTTAAATTATTTAAATTGGACTTTCCATTCAAAAGATATTACGAATTAAAAAAATCAAACAGTAAACAAAACCGCCATAGCGCCGTGGCCGTTGTTTGCGATGCAGTCTGAAAAGCGCGCCGGGCATCGCGGCGGGCGGGGTGGAGGGGGCACTGAAATACAGGAGTGGGGCGTGCACGTCTGTAAGATAGGTAGCCGCCGCGCGGCTCAGTCGCGCGGACGGCTCCTTACGCAGCGGACGCTACCGATATTGAACATTTAGATTTTTCCATAGAACACATTTCAGATAGAGCACATTTTCTTTCTATCGATTAGGAGTTATTTTCAAAACTGCGCATAAATTACTTGATTAAACCTTGACAGTTTATTTTTATAGCAGTGTCACACTCTTTTTAAAGCACCTATTTAAGTATTGTATGTATTTTTTTATGAAAACTTCTATTCAATAAACTGTTCATATTAAAATCAAATTAATTCTTATTTATTTTACTTGAAAACCAAAACTTTCAAACAATTATGCCTAAAAAAAAAAGGTCCCAATTATCTCAACATAGCTCCCAAGCGAGATTAGCAAAGATTCGGCCTGTTGGAGAATCATCTTCAGAATATTCGGATCGACTCGAAAGTCAAAGAGAATATGCATCACAATCACGGGCCAGAGAATCTAGCGCCGAACGCTCGCAGCGACTTGCTGAGAATAGAGAGCGAACCTCGCAAGCTCGCGCAAGGGAAAGTAGCGCCGATCGTTCGATTCGTCTTGCAAATCAAAATGTCAGATCGTCAGAGGTTCGCGAAAGACAGTCGAGCGCAGAACGCGCGCAACGCCTTGACGAAAATCGAACAAGAATTTCGCAAACACGGGCAAGAGAGTGCAGTGTCGAACGCTCACTTCGCCTTGCAGAACAAAATGAACGATCTTCTCAGATTTACGAACGAGAGTCGAGCTCCGAACGTTCACAACGCCTTGCTGGAAACAGAGATAGAGACTCGCGGGCACGTGCCAGAGAATCTAGCACCGAACGCTCGCAGCGGCTTGCTGGACTGAGAGCCAGAAACTCACAGGCACGTGCCCGAGAGTCTAGCGGTGACCGCTCGCAACGACTTACGGCACAGAGAGAGAGACAACGTGCAGTAGCAATTAGAAGGCGTGATGGGATTTCAGCTCACAGCAATAGATCGGCATTCAGCTACGATCCACAAATTAACTACGCCGATCAAAACAGCATTCAAATTGGAGCGATGGATAAGATATGCCCTAAATGTTCCGCGAAAAAATGGAGAGACGAAGCAATTGGTATGTGTTGCGCGGCTGGAAAAGTAATACTTCCCAGTATCGTAGAGCCTCCAGAACCAATCAAAAGCCTTCTGACGAACAATAGTACACTATCCGCGCATTTTTTTAAAAACGCACGTCGTTACAATAATCTGTTTCAGATGACATCGTTCGGGGCGAAAGAAATTAGGGAGGGGAATTTCATGCCAACCTTTAAGGTAGAGGGACAGGTTACAATTTCTGCAGATATATTATTTCCGATGCTGACCAACTATCTTTGCGCTCTAACATGGCTCCTGTGCTAAAACTGGATTTGATCAACGAATTGCAGACCATGTTGAATAGTCACAACGTTTACATACGAAGTTTTAAACAAAGTATCGAATCGACATCTCCAGAGAATTTAAAATTAATTATTCACGCTGACCGCACACCTCAAGCAGAACACCAAGGCAGATACAACGAAGGTCAACGAAGTGGCCGTTCTCTTGGTTGATGAAGACAAAGGCCCCAGAGATATAGTGCTGCACGGTAGAGACGGGCAGCTGAAGCGAGTGTCGGAATTGCATAGGGCTTATGATCCGTTACAATATCCGCTAATGTTTGTATCAGGAGACGACGGTTATTACTTAACTATTCCTCAGCAGGATTCCTTAAGAAATAAAACTGTATCATGCATGCAATATTACGCATACCGCTTAATGATTAGGACCAGTCAATTTAATTCGCTGCACTATTACAAGGATTTGTTTAGTCAATATTGTGTGGATATGATGGCAAAGATGATTTCGGAACGATTAAATTTTATAAGGCGAAACCAACAAAAACTTAGAGCAGATGAGTAAATTCATCTGAGGGATGCTTTGAACCAAGACGCAAGCGTGAATGCTGCCGACATCGGACAGCGCGTCATCTTACCGTCATCATTTACTGGATGTGCGAGGTTTCTAAACGAAAAGACGCATGATGCTATGTCCTATGTGCGCAACCACGGCCGGCCAGATCTATTCGTCACTTTTACGTGCAACCCTGAATGGGAAGAGATAAAGCAGGAACTTTTCCCCGGCCAACGGTCTTTCGACCGGCATGACATCATTGCTCGAGTATTCCATCTAAAAATGAAAAAAATTATAAAAATATTCACGAAAGACGCGATTTTTGGACCGGTCAAATGTTATATGCTTAGTGTTGAATGGCAAAAAAGAGGATTGCCGCATTGTCATATGTTGTTTTGGCTGGAGACAAAAATACAGCCCGATCAGATCGACGAAATAATCGTCGCTGAGCTGCCTAATAAAGACGAAGACCCAGTGTTATTTGACATAGTCACAAAAAATATAGTACACGGGCCATGTGGGCAAGAAAATTTGAATTCACCATGCATAAAGAATGGCATATGCTCAAAAAAATACCCACGACGGTTCATAAATGAGACCCAGACCGGTGAGGACGGATATCCCGTATATCGACGTCGCGACTCCAGCAATGGAGGTCAGGTCGCTACTTTAAACATCCGAGGCAGAACGGTCAACATAGACAACAGGTGGATCGTTCCATATTCTCCAATTTTATTGCGATTTTTTAATGCTCACATAAACGTTGAATTCTGCCATTCCGTCCAAGCAATTAAGTATATTTGCAAATACATCAACAAAGGATCGGACCAAGCCACTTTCGGTGTCAGAAATGCTCACGACGAAGTGGAAAATTATTTGAACGGACGGTACATTAGTACATCGGAGGCAGTGTGGAGATTGTTAGAGTTTCCTATTCACGATCGACACCCCACCGTTGTTCACTTGGCTGTACACTTAGAAAATGGGCAACGGGTATATTTTTCAGCTGAAAATATACAACGTGTAATTGAAAATCCACCAAAAACGACTCTCACGGCGTTTTTTGACCTGTGTCGCAGTGATGAATTTGCCAAAACGTTACTCTATCATGAGGTCCCTCATTATTACACATGGGCCAATAACAAATTCTCAAGAAGGAAACGCGGCCAAGACGTAGTCGGTCATCCCGGTGTAAAAAAAGATGCGGCGTTGGGCCGAGTGTACAGCGTCCATCCTTCTCAATCCGAGTGCTTTTATCTCAGGATATTACTTCATCATGTGCGTGGCCCGACATCGTTCCAAGACTTAAAAACCGTTGATGGCATTGTTAAAGAAACATACCAAGCTGCTTGCAGAGATTTAGGTTTACTAGAAAATGACAACCAATGGGAGATGACTTTGAGAGAAGCTTCGGTTTCTGACTGCCCGTTAAAGTTGAGAGAGCTGTTTGTGGTCATTTTATTATTTTGTTTCCCCTCTGAACCTCTCAAATTATGGGACACTTTCAAAGACGATTTGTGTGAGGACATCAGACGTGCAGCTCAACAACAAGATCAGGATTGTGACGTACACAACGAAGGCTTGATACAAATAGAAAACAAGCTTTTGGAACTGAACGACAAGCATTTAGCAGATTTTGGATTGCCTTCCCCGAATCGGCAACAAAACATCGTCCATGCGATACCGCGCCGTCCGCATGATATTAACGAGTTGTCTGTATTTGTCAACACGCATGTACCCAAGTTAGTGGCAGATCAAAAAATAGCATTCGATGCTATAGTACAGAGTGTTGAAAATCACAGCGGTAAACTGTTTTTTTTTGACACGCCCGGTGGAACAGGCAAAACCTTCCTTGCCAATTTAGTGTTGGCAAAAGTACGTCAATCTGGAAAAAAAGCTGTCGCAGTGGCATCGTCCGGAATTGCTGCAACCCTATTAAATGATGGAAAGACTGCTCACTCTACATTTAAATTACCATTGGCTGTGTCTTTGGAACAACAATCTGTTTGCTCGATCCGCAAAAACGGTCCACTGGGGCAGCTCTTACAAGACACTTCGCTGGTCATCTGGGACGAGTGCACCATGAGCCACAGGGCGCACGTGGAAGCCGTGAAGCGCACGCTGAGAGACAGCCGAAGCTCAGACCGTATAATGGGGGGCGTGACGTTTGTTTTAGCTGGAGACTTTCGTCAAACATTACCAGTTATAACAAAAGGTACTCGAGCTGACGTTATTCGAGCTTGCCTTAAATCATCAACTTTATGGCAATCGATTGAAACTCTTAATCTGCGCACAAATATGAGAGCACATTTAAGTGACAATGACGATAATAATTTCTCACAAAAACTTCTAAAACTTGGAGACGGAAAATTACCGTCTCCGGTTGCAAACAGTCCCCAGGTATTGTTGGATAACGAATTGGGTCAAATCGTTCAGAGTCTAGAAATTCTTGTGGACACAATATATCCGGACATACAAAATCTTACGGAGAGAAATTTCAATTGGCTCTGTTCGAGAGCGATAGTGTCCCCGCGAAATGAATCGGTTAATGAGATTAACAAAATTATTATGGAAAAAGTACCCGGTGAATTTAAATCTTACAAATCTATTGACACAGTATGCAACATCGAAGATACAGTGCACTATCCACAAGAATTTTTAAATTCCCTGAATCCTTCCGGCTTGCCGTCCCACGAACTACAATTAAAGGTAGGCACTCCCGTTATGCTGCTGAGGAACCTATGCCCTCCCAGCATGTGCAATGGCACGAGACTTCTGGTGAAGGAATTGCGGGAGAACGTCATAGTAGCCACTATAATCACCGGGGCCGCGGCCGGACAGCTCGCCCACATACCGCGGATCCCCATGATTCCTACGGATTTGCCTATATCTTTTAAGAGGTTACAGTTTCCTCTAAAAACATCATTTGCCCTCACAATAAATAAGTCCCAGGGTCAAACATTTTCGATGATTGGCATCGACCTAAGAAAAGAATGCTTTTCTCATGGACAACTATATGTTGCCCTTTCTCGAGTGGGATCTCCTGAAAATCAATATATTTTGTTGCCATCTACAAATACCACTGCCAACGTAGTTTACAGTGAAGCTTTAAGATAAAAACTGACAAATATAAAAGTAAAAAACGTAAATCTACCTTAATATTATATCTGTAAATAATGTAAAAGTAAACCTGTAAAATAAAAAATACTAAAAATGTAAATTATTAAGTAATAATAAGAATGAAAATGATTAATGACAAACCCTTTTTAAAAAATAAAAAACAAAAAAAATATAAAAAAACAAAATAATAAGCACAAAACAACAAAACCAAACAAAAAAAAATAATTTTGTAAGGAAAATACTAAATAATGATAGGCAAGTTTCTATCGACACGAACAAAAATTTCTTTGAAATACCTAGATGTATAGGTAGATACATTTTTAGTTGAAAGTTGTCAACGTTTAATTTAGACTGTATATATTTTATTCGACTCTGCTTTTATTCTAATTACTTTAAAAAACCATAGTAAAAATGTATATAATATCCTATGTAAATATTACTTATTTAAGTGCCCGCCACTTAAACCATCAAAGAAATTGAACATAAATAGACTTACATACAAATATAACTGTGGGATTTTTTTTAATATATAATTAATAAATAATAAATAATATTTTTTTAATAAATAAAAATATTTGTGAAAAAAAGTGTTTTATATCCAAATTTCCAAAAATAAATAATTGTCTACCCCGTGCGAAGCCGGGACGGGCTGCTAGTATAATATATATACATTAATTATATGTGAAGACGATGCACCTGGAATAAGATTACTATACCACGATAGGTTAAAATATTAAAAAATGAAGTAATGACAGAAAAAATAATTATGTGATAGATACTTGGTGCTCACATATTTACAAATATTGTAGAATTATACGATATTCCTAACATTTTAACAAGTAATCCTAATAAGACAGTGTGAGTTCAAGTAATCACAGAATGTAAAATAAATGTTATAAAAAATAGTGAATTATACAATTAGCAACCAGTTTGATTTTTTCTAGGATCTAAATTGTCTTATGGAGCAGGACCAGCATGTTTACAAGCATTCTTATCTTGGATATAATCCTCTAATTTGTAATATGCTTGTTTACAAAGTGTACTTTTAATATGAGTTTAATTTTTTTTTTTCATTTAATTGTTATATATCACAAGGTATTTTTTTGTAACATTTAACACAGTACCCCTTAAAAGATGTATGTACTTTAGATAATCTGAAAAACGGTTGATCTATTTTATCTTTATTTCTAGTATTAAAATTATGTCTATCACTTATTTTATTAAAAATATGTTGATTCTTGCTTCCATACATAATATTGTCATAAATTAATTGGCACGGTACCGTCATAATATTAATATTTTTAAATAGTTTCCTGAGAGATTCGCGACGACGTAGATTATAAATGGCTATGACAGCTCTGTTATGTTAAATAAAGATGGATTCAGTGTCAGCAGTCTGACCATACAGTAAAATGTCATACGACATAATGTTGTGGATGTAGCTAAAATAGACCAAACGCGCGGTTTCTACATCTGTTAATTGTCTTATATTTCTAACAGCATAAGCGGCCGAGCTTAGCCGTCCCGCAAGAGATGTTATAAATCTAGACTCGGAAGCCATAAGCACTTAAGTCAAATCTTAAAGACTTTGACTTAAGTGCTTATGGCTTTCGAGTCTAGTATGAGGTCCCATTGTAATTTCTTATCCAGCGTGATTCCTAGGAAAATAGTTTGATTAATAAATTCCAGTTTTTCTCCATTCAATATGATGTCACATTCGCTATTACTAACATTAGGTAATTTAAATCTAATGCATTTGGTTTTTATTTTATTTAGTACCAAATTATTTACCGTAAACTAATCTTGGACCTGAGCAATAGAGCTATTCACGTCGTCAAGATTTTGTGACCGTCGGTTTATTTTAAAGATCAATCTGCAAATAACACCATCTTCGGTTGATTTTGAAGTAATTGGGGTAAATCACTAATATAAACTAAAAAGAGGAATGGTCCAAATATCGAACCTTGAGGAACGTCCATTACCATTTCAGACCCTAATGCTGTTTACTTGAACTTTAACCTTTCTATCTTTCAGGTATGATCACGCACGCCACAATTGCGGCGATAAGTCCCCTCTTTGAGGAGTGGCTTGAGAGGCGCCATGGCGTCCTCACCTTCCGCCTGACGCAGGTCCTCACCGGACACGGTTGTTTCGGGAGGTTCCTGTTCCGCGTAAGGCGGGAGGAAACGCCCGGGTGTCACCACTGTGTGGATCGCCCGGAGGACACGGTGAGGCATACGGTGGAGGTCTGCCCGGCTTGGGCGGAGCACCGCCGTGTCCTCACGGAGGCGTTCGGCGGCGGCGATGTCTCGCGTCCGGCCCTGGTTCAGGCCATGGTTCGGAGCGAGAGTGCATGGGAGGCCGTCACCTCCTTCTGCGAAGCAGTTATGTTCGCGAAGGAGGAGGCGGAGCGCGCGAGGGAGATGCAAGCTGCACGCCCTCGCGGCCCTAGTCGCCGCAGGAGACGCCCCGGGCGTCGGGAGTCAAGAGCCGACTTCCGGCCACCGTAGGCGCAGGCTTGCGGACGGTGAACAATGGGCAGCTCGCCGTCCGATAAGGACCAGGCCCGTGTCGACGGCGCGTTGTGTTCCACGCGCGCCTCAAAGAGATGTCAGCACCAACCGACGGGGTCGAAAGACCAATGCCTGCTGGGGTTGCGGGTTTGTCCGAAAGGGATATCGCGACCCCGGCACACAGGCAACGGAAGGAACACGGGTGGGTGTTAGTCAGTAAAAGTCTGACACACCCTCTCGCTCTGCCCAGAGCGGGAGAAGTCATTTGATGATTTCCCATACTCAAAAAAAAAAAAGTTATGATCTTAGCAATCAAGAGCTGTATTCCTAATTTCATAGTGCTCTAGTTTCAGCAGAAGTGTCTCATGGTTTAAGTAAAAGACTTGATCTCTCTTCTGTTGATTAAATTTTATAACATTTTATAGCTTTTATAACAGCCTGGGGTTTGTATGCTGAAACCTAAACTTCAAAAGGCATGCCTTTAAATTCTTTCTAATTAAGGCAGCAGAAAGCGTGGGAGAGGAATTTAAAGCTTCAGTAGTTTTATGGGGTAAATTAGGATAAAAGTTTTCAAATTCCTGACCTATTTCTACATCTGAATTGCTGGGGCCACGTGCAGTCTCTAAATTAAATTCAATATTACGCTGTATTTTCCTACTGGTTTCATTATTTATTATTTTCCAGGTCGTTTTGATTTTATCATGAGCTGATTTTATTTTATTGCTAATGTGAAGAGCTTTAGCCAATTTTGCACACACTTTTAAAAGTTTTAGAATATTTTGCAACACCCTGATGAAAGCTTGAATTATTCACATGTTGCTGTAGGCCATAAAGTTCAAAAAGTTTTTCCCTGCTTTTACGAATACCTGGAGTCGCAAAACTGTCGGTAGACAGTTTCCATCAACTTTAGCATTACTTAAGGTATCGTTACTCGTTGCAGGCTCTTTTATTTATACATCTATACATACCTACATATCATATTAAAGTGCGACCGCGCATATATTATAAAGAAATCTCGATGTTTTGTCAAGCCGTAACACCAGTGCGTAGTAGGGGCGAGATGCTAATTTAAAATAAACCAAGACAATTATTTCATTCATTTAATACCTTCACAAACCTATCTTATCCGCATCATCGGCCCTCTCTAAACACATGGCACGTACAATATTCGCTCATAACGAACATTAGCATAAATGGTTGTCCTTCGCTAATGTATGTTAAATAGGCTGAACTGTAACCCCGGTAACCCTGTGTAACCCTCGGCAACCGGCTGTAGCCCGCGGACGTAGCGGGCTTCAGTAATCGAGCCATTAAACTTAACTACGTGAACAACTATGTTTTGTAGTTAAAGATAGGTATATTTAGGGGGTTATTGTAGAATGAGTGTTTGGTAGGAAAGTTTATGTTAGATATAGAGGATTATATCCAAGTTAGAATGCTTGGAAACATGCTGGTCTTGCTCCATAGGATAATCTAGAATCTAGGCGAAAACAAACTGGTTGCTAATTTAATTGTATATATATATATTTTTTATTATATGCCATTGATTTTACATTCTGTGATTACTCACACACTCTAATAGAAAAAATATAGAAAAATCGTCTACTTTAAAAAAATGTTTGTAAATATGTGAACACCATGTATCTATCACATAATTAATTTATTTGTCGTTGCTTCATTTTTTAAATTCTTTTTACCTATAGTGGTATGGTAATTCTATTCTAGGTGCATCGTCTTCACATAAAATTATATAACTAATGTATGTAAACAAAATATTGTAAAACTTTTTAGAAGATTTTCGGTGGAGTTTCTGCCCATTCTTCTCCATACGAATATTATCTTTTGAAAGGGGTGACTAGAATATTTTTTTGTAAATTTTGACGTTCAAAAGTGCCTTACAAGGTACTATTTGAAATAAATGATTTGACTTTGACTTTGATAGTGTCACACATCCAACGAACGGAAAGGTATTCGCAAGGAGAACGGTAAGGTATATTATAGGTATTCTATTCTTTTCTAACAAGTCAAACATGTTTTTTTTTAATGAACCTTGATCATTATCATTACGATATTGATATAGTTACAAAATCAAAAGAAATTGCCATTATGATAATCCAGAAAACAAAACCCGAGACCCAAAGTCTATTTTTGCTGACTCATCGTAAAGAAAACATACCTACATTTCATAAATTCACGGGAAATTGAGAGATCCCGAATATAATTAATTTACGGCCCGGCCCCAGGCCCCGACATATTTAAGTACATTGTAACGTCGTTATAATTTAACTTAATGTCATCGCAGCCTCACTTCCAAGGGTTAATCTTTTATATCAGAACATAATAAAGCCAAAGAAAATTCAATTAACCCCATTTTTGTAGCGCTACGAAACTGGAAATGGGTGAAAATGTGCCTTTTTATTTCAGAATAACGACTGAATTGTATTTGTTTTTATTGTTATTGTTAATTTATAAAACTGTTATTACTTGTTTGTTATTAGAATTTCTAATAACCTTTTTTGTTGGACTCGTGATTCGAGCACAAAACAAATAAAACTTTTCCATTTCATTGCGTAACTCTAGATTACAAGATAAAAATCTGTGCTGTCGTTTGATTACGTAATGTCAAAACGTTGCTACAACTTACCTAAAGCTTCGACTAAACTCACTCGCATACGCTCATTGTAACGTTTTAATTAAGATCATGATGGTATTGCAATACTAGTTATCTACATATTATCACACGAGGAGCTGTTTTTTATACCAGTGAAATATGATATTCCAGGCTTCACGCTTTTGTCAAGTCAATGAACAGAGCTGTTCCACACATGCGATCATGAATTTCGTCAATTTGTTCACAATGAATACGCTAAGCTTTTAGCGTCACTGCGTCATTTGACGCGGAAGGGCGTCATTCGAGTCAAATTGTTCCTTTCATTCGTTCACACTCAATTAAATGCACAAATTCCATAATGTGCGCCGATTCTATTATGTTCGATGTTCTTAAGGCAGGGTTGGCGCGCACTACTGAGTATGGACAAAGTCTTTGGTAAATGGTGTCTTATTGTGTTATTAAGTTATCCATATAACGCAAGATCAGGGACTAAAAATAAATGCCTATCAAAGTCATTGTTTTTTGTTAGAATCTACACTTAATACTCAGCATAATAGAATGCAGGATAAAATGTCCAATTATGCAAAGAAATTACGGTTTCCTTTCCCGTAGCCCACTATCCTCGTTTTATATCTCCCCTTAATCTTATTGCGCTATAACAACTTTCAAACGGCTTTATTTAATCGACAAACAGTTTTCTGATCAAACGTTTACTCGCTCAATTTCCCGTCTATTCTATTCCCCTGTAAAATCGATCAAGTTTGGTTAGATCCATGTCTGAGTTTGTTTAAGATTAAAGTGTTAATTTAGCCTTACTGTCAAACTGACAACAGCCTTCGTGAAGAATATTTGGACAAAGTTTTTCAGGCAGCTAAATATCATTTCAGTGTTTACGAACAGATCGGTTGGTTTAGCAACGCTTACGTAATATTAAACTGTTCACTAAGTGATTGGAATTTTTCATTATTAGCGGTTTTTTTTTCGGCAGTTTTGATATGTAGGTATGCACTTAGTTTACTATCTCCAGATATAATTTAATAAAATAAAATACTACAGTAACGAGTAAAATAAGAACTGGCAACCCTATTTTACAATAGTGCGGATCAGGGCCGGGTCGCGTCACAACATTATGACGGTGTATCGGCAAACAATTGGCGCATTAGGGCGGCCCATTCACGTGCGTCTTGTGTGCTACTGTGTTGCGTTTCTTTGTTAGTCGCTCCTGTTTTCATAGTTGAGCACGGTGCGGTATTACAAATGATAAAGATGAAGAGTTACTTACAAGATAACGGCTTCGTATTTTCGGGCATTTTGAGTTATTTGAATTAAACACAAAGCTATATCCAAGAGTCTTTAATAAAAACATCGCTTCTCGTCAAATCTTAACTTTAAGCATGTTTTGGATTGCGGTATAGTTGTCTGTAAGTTCATAGCACTAACTCAAGTCTAATACGACTGAGATGAAACACAGTTAACCACTACAACTGAAGTTTATGTAACTAAATCATCAGGATTAATATAATTTTTCTTCAAAACAATAACTTTACAATGGAAACGCGCACCGACACATCAAACGACATTTTTTGCGTCGCATTAAGTCGCATTCACACCACAATAAAGCTCTTATGACTTTGACATTCCGTCCGTCTGAACAAATCCGCTAAGGATCGCAGACGTTACGTGTAATCTGTGAATGCGACACAATGGAGTGAAGTGGCAGGAGTGGCCCGCTTTATTGTTAAAGATGGAAGATCGGATTCTCAAGCAGATGCTGCGTCAAATTGTGTGGTAAAATGACACTTGGATTTTATTGTCGCGTTGATATAGCAGATGTGGGTATGATTGTTTTAATACTGTACGTTAATAGCTACATAGGGAAGGGATCTGAAAGCGATTTCTGTTTGACATCATATCGGGCTGAAAACGATGGAATAGACAGATAGTAAGAGACAAGATAGTAGGCACCTTTTTACAAAATAAAATGCGGGTGTACACTGTACACCTCTGTATAACCCTTCGGGGATTACAAAACTCATGTTATGTTAAGTGTGTACAGTCACGAGCAATTACATAGAAACGTCCTTAAACTTCAAATTTATGTAGCGACTTTAAATCGCAAAAGTAAGTATGCTAACTGTGTCCAATAATTATGTAAACGTTCAATTGTGTCAAAACTAACTACACATTTTTATCAAATATTCGTTAACAATTACCAAAATTTACCAAAAAAAAAAAAAAAAGTTAAAGATTACCAATAAATAATATTAACTTTTAGTAACGTAATTATGTACCCAAGGAAATTTCAAAAACATGTATACAGTACAGTTTCGAAATTATGTAAACAATTACAAAGCAGCAGTTTCAAGCAGCTAAGTTTGGAAATGAGTCGCAATTTGGGTTCAAAAGGAACCCAAGTTATAATTTTACTTAATTGCCAAAATCATTTGCGTTATTACTTATTATGTTACAGAAAGGTAACTGCCCAACTAGGAAAATGCTCTTAACTACCGCAGTATTTAATGCTTTGGATCTAAAAATATCATATAATAGCTTTGGTCAATCCTATCTTACTTGTAAACGCATTTTCAAATGCCTTATCAAGATCAAGAGCAGAGACCTTCTAAAAAAGTCTCAAAAACGTTTACATGATTAAATCATATGACTTTTACAAGATATGTACCTATATTAGCATTCATTATGACTTATACTCTTGGCTAAAACTCCAGCATCAATAATGCACTAACTAACGCACGAACTAAGTGACTAACTAGTGAAGGGTGGGCGTTTTGGGGGACTGTCTTATGTAATTTTGACGTTCGAAAAGTGCTGATTCTCAGCCTAGTTTGAATAAATGAGTTTTAAATTTTGAATTTTGAATTTTAAGACTAGCATAACTCTATGAAAGTCCGTTTTGATGATTTATACAAGAATATTGGTTTAGAGAAAGTTTTCGACATCTATCTATACATAGTATAAAAGAAAGTCGCTTCGCGCTGTCTGTCCCTATGTATGCTAAGATCTTTAAAACTGCGGAATAGATATTGGTGCGGTTTTTTAAAATAGATACAGTGATTCATGCAAAAGGTTTTTATGTATAATACATTAAGGTTTTGTGTAAATTGGCTGAAATATGACGATTATTGTCGAATATGTCGGAAAAAATCAGGCCACACTGGGAGCTTTACTGTCGTGCGCCTCGTAAGCCGTAAGAGATATATCAAATTTATGTTTTACAGAATTGTATATCTTAAAAAGTTCAAAAATAAAGTCCGCGATAGCATATGTCTATCTTCTAAGGATGACCTACAGTAACATTTTTATCTATCAGAATTTGATAAAAATTTAATTGCTATTTCCGAAGCTATTTTGACCGGTATTTTATTTATCCTTATCCAATAAAATATATTATTTAAATTGGGCATTTAATTAAAATTAAAATATGCCTTGACATCATATCATTAAAATGAATACAATAAAAAATATCACAGATTCAAAATTACGGGTGACAAATAATTATTGTTGCCGACTACGCGGTTATGGTTGCCGACAACGCGGGCGCAGCGGTAGGAATCAATGACTTTTCTAACTAACTAATCCGGGTAGTACGTACCCGTGGGATATTTTCCGACATCCATGCGGGCGAAGCCGCGGGCAAAAGCTAGTAAACGTATAAATACCTATTCTAGTATATTCATCATCCGATCCCAGCAACAGCAGTTGTGACACAACAACAGTGCCCAGTAAAAATGTCAGGTTTTCATATATTTTAAAGGTTTTCGTATACTTTCTATGGAACTCCAATTTCTATAATGGCATTCACGTATGGCAAGCATATCACACAAGTCTAAACGCAATAGCTCCCATAGAAGCATACGAATAGTAGGTACTCAATTCTTGCAATAGTCTCAGTCAAGTCAGTGTCCAAATATATTTTTTTACGCATAACTACGCTATTATATTTAACAGGCATTATTAATAATGATTTTCAACACTGATTCTGTAAGCTCGTGTTTTATTGCAGTAACCAACCACTATTTATATATAAAACTGTAATGTATTCATCGCATTGTAGTTGTCGCTCAGCGAGCAATTTTTGGGGTTTCTCTTAGGGATAGGATCCGAAATAAAATAATACAGCAAAGAAGAAAAGTATCCGACATAGCTTGGACTATTAGCAGTGGACTGATACAGGCCGATGGTGATTGTGTGTAATCATCATCACTGAATTCGAAAACCATTGTATTATACAAAAAACGAATAAAAACATATGAATAAACTTGACAAAAACAGGAAAAACTAGCTATACACTTTCAATGTCATTTTAATGTATCCATGACAATTTCAATAACACGTATACAATTTCTATTACATGTATACATTTTGTATACATGTTATAGATATTGTCATGGATACTTAAATATTACATTGGAAGTGTACACTTTTTACTGATTTAGTTTCATTTAGATTACTGTGAAACCAATGTATACCCAGTTTTGACCCAGTTTGATGGTTAAGTAATATAGAAAAAAATGTCGTACACATATTTTTTGAATGGTGGAAGTTAAGATATTTTAGAAAATGTGATAATATATATACGTATATTGCTCGTGACTGTACTCGTACCTTTTCACAAGGCCATCGTATTTCATAATGAATTATATAATTTATTTGTCAGTACTACCATGTAGTTTTCTTCGGTATACTTGAAATCGAATTACGTAAGATCGAATAATACAAGTCCATTTTATCGATTTAAAATACTATCGAGTTAACGTTTTCGAGCAGGTATTATTCGATCTTACGTTATTCGATTTCAAGTAGGGAATCCAGTTTTCTTATTTCTTTTATGGCTTCACACTTCCTGCTCATCTTATTAATTCAGATGATGACTATTACACTGTGAACCTCTTTACTCGCAACTCCTTATTTGATATCAAAATAACCTTTCAATATAAATTCCCTAAGTTAAATCACCATAGCACACTTTAATACCTTCCAGATAATCACGTTCTCATTTGGAGATCATCGCGATCGTTACTAATTGGCGCGGCATGTCCTGAAATAGCCGTGATTAATATAAAGCGCTATATTCACGCCGTGTCGTGGTTGGGTAGGCAGGGGTTAAGCTCGGAATTAAACACCTAATCGTTGTGTTGGTATGTGTGATTCATATGTTGGGGACTTATTCTGGAGTTCATGATAATGCACGAAAGTAAATAACAGCCCTTAAAACACTGAAAAACAAATTTAAATAAATCACGACTATGATTGGTGGTGAAGCAGACTCCTAACTGAATGGTTGCTGAGAGATGGTAGGAGTAGTGTTGGAAGAACAGTCGCCAAATGGGTGGATTGTACTAAATATTGCGGGCAAGACCTGGATGAGACTCATCACAGACCAAGAAAGCACGTTACAAAAGGAAGGAAGCCGACACTCAGCAGAGGATGGACCAAGGCTGCTAATGATGAAGATGGATAAGCTAAACCTGGAACCATAACTTTTGCAGCGTATATTAATGAGAAATAATAAATACAATATTTCCAGAATAAGCTGCACATGTAAATCTGGCGTTGACAGTGGGCATGTAGTAAACAGCCGCGCGTCAAGACAGCTTAATAACTTAATCTGCGCATTATATTTATACCGAGCGTCCGGCTGGCCCGCGCGGGAAATCTCGCGCGTTCACGCGATTTAACGCTCGGCGCGCGTGTCGTCAGTGTGCCATCCGCTTATGTTTTCAATAATGTTGTGATTTATTTCATTTGGAGTAAATATTGAAATTGTATCGAGAAATACGTCAGTCCGTTGGGGTTTTTATTCCTCTTGACTATGCATGTTATTTTTAAACAAATATTTGCGACTGCGTCTGGTCAGCGTCTGCCTCGTTTAAGTTCAGGCACATTCCAGTGATATACATTGCGGCATTTTCCCTTCAGTCTATAACAGCGAATTTCCTGAAGTAATCAATTACATATATCTCTTTTTCAGTTTCATACTCAGAAGCAAGCAGTTCATGCCCCTACTTACGCGGCCGCTCGAGCACCCTATCTAAAAAAATTGTTTGTTGTTCAAACGATCGACAAAACGAACGCTTACGCATGATGATCATGCATACGTACTCATGAATAATTTGTTCATATTTGTGATAAATAATCATGTTCTGTCATCCTTAACTAACACGTCCGCTGTTGGTAATAAAACAATAACATTTAGAGTACCTACAAGACTAACATAATGTAATCAAATCTTGAAGAAATCCCATTCTTTCTTATTTCACTGACCAACCTCAATTATAAAAAGTTGTTTACAGTAAATTCATGGAAAGTCTCACTTTTGTTCTGCGGACTTGGAAACCAGGACTATAGAAACAATGCCTGTTATTACTAGGTCAATGGGCAGACCATTTTCAGTTTTTCTTTTCATAATTCAGGGTGCCTGGTTCACGAGTTACTCGGTGGTACCTATATATTTTATTCATTTCTTAAGGTATTACGAATTATTTGTTATCCATACCAATTTAAAGTGCCCTGTGATTTATATTTATATTTTATATTATTTAACTCACTTTTACGAAAGAAAAAAATATAGACAAACAAACATACATTGTTGTAATTATTCGTTGTTCGGCCGAAAAGGAACATCAGGCCGAATTTCACAAAAAAAATTGTCCGATTTGTTTTTTTAATTTTTTATTTCACATGACATGTTTCCTTTGCCATTACATATAGTAATAAATGTAATGCGACAAGGTAACATATCTTACATGCTAGCACAGTAGCGGGCGGCTACTGTGAACTCACCCAGTGTACAGGTGAATATGGCATCGGCCACCGTGTTGACAGTGCGCAGCGCACGAGTCAGCGGTGCGCGCCCCAGCAGGGTAGTGCGCGCACTCGGCACCACCAGTAGCTGCGGCTTGCGCCGCCGCGCCACGTACATATCCGGTAAATTAAACCCTATTTCTGATAGTATACCTGGGTTTTGTATACTACCTCTTAAAACTCAGTCAGTTTTAGTCGGACTATAATTGTTAGCAGTAGACAGCAATTGAGGGTTTTACTAAAAACAAATGCAGCTATCTAAGAACACGTCCAAGATGTAGGTATCAAGAGGATGGGTAACAAGTCCTTACTCTTGTCTTCTAACGGCCGAATCCAATAACCTATTATGTCTTTTACTGACAATAGGTTATTGGGTTCGGTCGTAAAACAAAAAACTACAGTCACCGTCTGTCAACCTTAGTGACGTTTTCTCGGAACAATTCCTCTTTGAGCATTGTAGGTCATTGAGCCATGCTCGATAGAAACAATGACAATCAAAGGTTGTCAGAACAACTTCCCACCGAACTACAATATTAAAAACAATCAGAAACCCTTTCCAGTCTGCCTCAATTGCCATCAATCACATCTGGTTAGGCAGTCATTACGCAGGCGGCGCGCGATCCATCATTTAGCACTTGCTTACTGTCAGAAGAATTGTCGTCATTTGGACACCGGCTCCGGGTGGATTATAACATGTCCTTATTTATTTATACGTGACTAGTGACTGTAGAATTTGATTGTTGGTCTTGATATCTACCTAATCATCTTGAGGTAGTCATAGGATTCAAGTGTTTATTTACTTTGTCTAAAGTTTGTAACGAGTCGGGAATAACTCAGTAAAACATGAATATATGATTGATGAGTCTAGTCTTCCTACAAATATTTAACTAGAATTAAATCTTTATAAGCTTCCATTGCGTAGGTTCAACTTAACAAACTAGAACGGTACAGTTAATCTTAATGTTATGAACTCCAACATAAAGTAAAGCCACACATTATCCTGAGCTAGTAGAACGTATTCATCATATTTACGTTAGCCATCATTCTGACAGCCCGCCGCGCGCGCATGTCCCTGCATACAAACACATAGGATTCATCGACACCCGTTACCTCACTTCAAAACAAACAACACACCAGCTTACTCAATTTTCATCTGTGTTGGGTAAAGATAGAGTTTAAAATCAATTGATGTTAACAAGAGGTAACAGTAACATTATTTTCCAAATGATATTTAAATATTCCCGTATTTTTTTCTTAATCCCAATGTTTTGACTCTGGAATCAATTTAGAAAGCAATACCAATTTATAATATGCCCAATGTTAAATGCTGTAGAGTCTATTTTATTCTGTTTGTTTGTTATTCTTACAGAACGGAAGCCGCGGCGAGGGTAGGAATATATTTAGAGTAGTGGCGTCCAACGGATGCGTGTGCGCAACTATTCGCGTTTTAATGTTATTGCTAAATATGTTTATGTTTGTATCTTATTGCACGTAAATTCTTGCGAAAATATCAAATTGTATTTACATTTTAATGTTGGAAGTTCAGTTAATGGTTTATTCTGTATCTGTTGGGGATCAGCGGCTTTACTCCAGAGTTATATGCATCTCTATCTACTGGTAAAAATTTAAGTACTGGAACATTAGTTAGATGCTTCATGTCGGAAACAAAAGTGTAGAGATTGTTGATTAGTGATTGTTATCTTGGTATTTACAGACGGCTGAGAGAAATAAACCAGCGTTAGATTAAAAGACTTCATGTAGCAAGTATTTTGTGGTAGTTTGGCTTCATTTACACTATTATTATTGTCAGAGACGCAAAGAGAACCAATTTGAAGCATATTAAGTAAATTCGATTTCTCTGGTAGGTACATTCCGAGAAAGTTAAGGATCTGGAATAAACTGTGAATTAAATCTAGACCCGATTTATACAATCTTCTGAGTCGACAAATACCACGGACTCTGAGATTCCTGAAGTATAGCTACACATCGCCATAACTGGCGTGCAGGGCTGGGATCGAAGCCACGTGTAAACACATGTATGGCGCGCCGCGTCCGCGTCCGCTCGCCACAAATAGATCGCTCCCATATCGGACATCTATTTCACTGCAGACCACTAAACGCACAGAAAAGGTATGAATATTGTTGGACTATCCTTTTCCTGGGTTCAACAGTGGACCTCAAACTTTAAATTGTTTCGAAATTAATTTAGAACGAAGGAATTTAGGCGCTTCATCAGGTCACTACTCTGCCTCATCCACAATTCGGAAATGAGGGATGTAACTGAAGAACTGAACAACATTGTTGTGAAGTCAAAGTTGTCCATCATCGGTTAGAGAAATTGAGGCCGTCACTTCTTATCTTACTCTCAGGCAAAGCAGAACATATTTATAAAAAAATCCTTAGTTAATCGTTTGACTAATAGTCAGTGGCATTAAGTGACATAGTGCATTCAATATACTTCGGAGGGTCTGAACAGCTGGGTGCCTGGGTGGCATGAACGTGTTCAGAGTATTTTTTATCTTTAAGACTCAAAAAGAGAACTTAGAAAACAAATTTTCGAAAAGCCCAATCTGTTCAGTACATCGGTCTATGAGCACCACCCCGATCCAGAAGCCAACGTTTTGATTGAGTCCACAGTTTATATACAACATTGGCTCGCTTGTTATTTCCACACCTTCGACTCCTGCACCACGTGATCACAACGACATAACCACCATAAATCAACCAAATGAAACACCACCACATTTATAAGAAGTAAGAGTTCAGTTTCAGTTGTTGTTGTGTTCGTTGTTTAATCAAGCAACTGGCCAGTTATATTTGACAGGTTTATCGACTCCTGAACTTGTGGAAGAAAATGAACTGCAATGGTATGTGTGTTGTGATTGTAATGCGTGAGTGATGTGTGCTTTGTGCTCGTAAACTATAGGTTTGCTGCACTCTTGCTGGATTGGTGAACTTCTATCGTATTTGGTATTATTGGGTTTGTTTCTAGATTTGGATTAAGTACTGGAATTGATATTTTCCTTAAACATTCTTTGGACATCTTGATCTTATTAATTGTAGCTTTTATTATTTCGAACTAATTGAATCACGAAGGTAAATAAGAATTATTGGCGCAGTTATTCCTAAGGTCTTGAAAGTTTGTTTCTAGATTTAGCTAATTGATGGGATTGATATTTTCTTAAAGAATCTTGGGACCCATCTGGATCTTATCCATTGTGTGTGTGGCTTTATATTTCGAACAAGACAAATGAGAATTACTGTAAGGTGGTATTTCTACCGTCTTGAAGGTAAAGACTTGACTCTTTCTTTGAGGTTTTGTCTCATATGCATTGTTTTAATGATCATTGGCATTCACCAGAAACTCACAACGTGATAATGAGATACGTTTGTCCATAACTCCATACACTTTCTGGATAGAACTAACTAGAATCCACAATTTCAGGTTCTCAGTCTGTTTCAATAAATCCTTTATTGTTAATAGGGAATACGGGCTGGTGTCCGCAATATGGGCTGGTGTCCGGAATTTCTCGTCAAGGCGCGTATTTTGCTTACACCCTTTATTGTTTCTATCATGCTGATGACCAGCACATGTCCCTACGAGTAGTTCATCACAGTTCGGCTGGCGGCGACGCGTACATCCGCGGCGCGGTGCGGAGCGGCGCAGGCGTCGCGATCGATCCTCATCCATCACTCCTGCCGGTGACACGCTCTTATTGGGTAATTGTGGGACCCTGGCACGCGGTGCAAAGTACACTGGACTGTTTGTTTAGTAGCTGATGTCATTGTCTAGTTAGGAACTGTTGAAATGGTAAGTCTGCTGCTCAGTCATCTTCACACTTTTATTCACATAGAAAAATGATATTAGATATACTTTATCAAAATATACTTTATGGGCTTTCTTGTTATCAGGATCTCATATTCAATTATAGTCGAAGTTTTGGAAGTAAGACTCAAGAAACACTTGTTACTGAGTGAGACCAATACAATGTTTGCTCTGCAATAGAATGTCGTTGAAAGTTCTCTAAGTGTTAACTCAAGCGTATGTTTTTTTCGTCTTATACAGTGGACTGCGTTAAAGTAGAGTGACAAATATTTAAAATAATGTTGTTATGCTTTAAAACCTTATGTTGTTTTGAATTCCTTGTGACTTAGACCTTGCTCATGTAGAGTTGACATAAAAATAAAGACATAAGTAAGGACTTCTTTTTGGATCACCTTTTTTGCAGTGAAACTATGTATAAGCTTAGTGAGGGTTGAAATTTTACTCTGTAAATAGTACCTAGACATGGCACATGGATCGCAGATATTGTTCATCAAATTTAACATGTGATTGAGTCTCTAGACTTCCTCGGAAATAGACGGGATGCTAACTCATCCTTGGCCACCCAACATCCTACAAACGACTACACATGATCTACCACTACCACCCTAATTCCACCGCAGTGTAATAAAAACAAAGTCAAACAGTAGCAGCTACTCGGTGAACTAGTACAAACAAGTGACGAGCGTGGACAAACATTTGTCGACAATTATTGACCAATACCAGCCATCAACCAACATCATGTAACAACGCGCCATGATGTGAGCTTTTAAAATTGTGGCGTGACGAATTGAAATGATGAGAGGGTAAAATATGAAATGTTGAATTGTCAATAACGTGGTTTGTCAACAGCATCTAGTTTACAATAGTTGAATAAATATTACTCAATACCTGTTTCCAGGTGGTAGCCGGAAGGTAGGTATTTGAAACAAGCGGCGACTGGGAGTATTTTAAATGTTTGACCTTTATAGCATCTGTCTACATCCTTCCCTGCAGAAAATTTGTTGAAATTCCTACTCAGGGGTAAGAGCATACGTGGACGTTTTATAGGAAGTGTTCAAACTGTGGTTATTTCTATATTTTTATTTGACACTGTGAATTCTAACCATATTGGTCTAAAAAGCTCGTCACTGGCATCACGAAAAACCAAACTTAACATAAATTTGGATACTTCCATTAATAATCAACTTTCCAATCACATGTAAGTAGGGTACAAATAACCATGTATACCCAGTGTCCTGACACTGTTAACTCTACAATGTACATATTTGTACAGATGAGAAGTTATTTGATAGGTCATAACTACGCGTAGACAAGTTTTGATACTTGCACACTAATCTGTGTACTTACGTATATATTGTCACGCAGACAAGTGTTGAGGCATGCTTGCAACCACTCTTTGACCAGCCATGATAATGGAAGCCAATCTTGATACTTGCGCCTTTCTACTTCATCACCAACAGTGTAGTAGACAAATCTTGATACTTGTTTACTAACCATGCATAGTTAGTTGACCATGACGTAGACACATCTTGATACTTGAGGGTAACCACTTGAAACAGGCGGACACTGCCCACGGTTAATGTTGACTGTTTCGAGATCAAGTCAAATATTATGATGAATTTCATGGTAAGGTTGATGTTAGTGTTGCTTGTCATTGAGGGTTAGGTTAATCATGTGTGTTGCTCACGTAGTCACCTCCCACGTTAATAGAACTAGGTTCTTCAAGTCAAGTATTGTAGATGATCGTGTTCTTATGACATATAAACAAGTGTGCTTTTTGTTTACCTACTTTGGCTAATGATTAGGAGAGTAAAAATCAGAATTAAAAGTGATTAAGTACACACTTTTCTTTTATTACTATTAAAATAAAGAACGAAGCACAATAAGAACGAAGGTAGAAAACAACAGATGAAAAAGAGGCTGTATGCAAAGTCGTGCAGCACGAAAGATAGTGTACAAAATATAATGAGACCCAGAATTAAAATCAGCCAATTGTACTTCCCATGTAGCAGTCAACCCAGGCGCCACATACACGATCAGGCAATCAGTGGGACCGATCTAGGCTGAAGTAAAACAGGGCATGCGAGGTCAGCGAGTGAGCGCTGCAGAGCGAGCGGCTGCAGCGGCTCCAGCGGCTGCAGCGCAAACATTTGAATAAGAGCGTCGAGACAACATGCGCCCAAATGCAGTCAGGGTTGACACGGATACTGGAGGAAACAAAGACAAAATACAATGGAAGGATTTTAATTTAAGAACAGAGAAAATGGATGTAACTTATGTTGCCAGAGTCAAACTATCAGAAGCAAAAGTGGAAAGCATAAAAGCCCATTTATAGGATTATTAATTATCTTATTTCTTGAGCAGTATGATATAATCTACTGCAAAAAGTAAAGCTATGAATAAGTAATTAGAAGTGCAAAAAGTTTTGAATGGTGTTATTGACCGTGATCCTGTAAAGATATTAAATCAGATCAACCACTTAAGCTGACTTTATCAAACCCTACCACGCTCTTCAGTGCGCCTATGTAAAGAAACCATCTTTAACAATTACAGAATTCGACCTCCCTAATAAATCGCATACATTGCTCCTTGCAACAACACAACTCCGTTCAACCCTGTCCGGGGCTCGTTGATTGCTGATTGCTTTAGCGGCTCGGCTCGTTAGTGCCGCACCGCTGTCTTGCCGCACCATGCCATTGCCGCATGCCGTCCTACCGCATATGTCGTGCCGATAATTAGCAACCGCGATTGATTGCACATCGACTAATTGATTGGGAATTTCATTTGGATTGAAGTTTTGGGCAGAACTTGTTGTTTGTATCTGTTTAGGCTGCTCAACTTTTCGGTTACCTAGATCTACCGAAATAACAAAACCAAGCCGGTTGCGCCAGCAAAGTAGTTTCAGATTGCAAATGAAACGTTCGCTAAATGTGCGTCCTGCTTATATGTGATTAAGTATCTTATTGATTTGATTGTAGCCTTGATTAGTTTCAAGCTGTTCTGTTTAGTATTTGTTATGTACAGAGAAAAAGAGCTGTTCGTTCTGTGGGAGTCAATTCTAAGAACCTATTATATCGGGACTTAAAGTAGTTCAAGAAAACATTTGTTAGTTCAAATGGATCAATACTGCGATTTTCAACTGGGAAATATTGGATGAAAAATCACAAAATGAGCATTATATAAATATTTGTAAAAACTAGTGAGAAGCCCCCAAAGATTCCTTCGGGCAAAAAGTTAAGTAAATATATATTTGCTTCAATATTGGCAGAATGGCGGCAGCACCGGCTGTTCGTAATACTTCCCACTCAATTTTGAAAATGATGATAGAGTGACGTCTCTTTGATCGATTTGCTATCAGGGTACTTGGTTACTTCTTCACTAATAAACGTTATCTTCTGACATAGGTTCTTAGCCGCTGTCACTATTGGTGGAGTATTCTTTGCGAAATACCAATTCTTATATTTTATTTACTATTATTATAAACAACGTTATATAGTTTCATCAGTCAATTTTCTGATTTCAGGCGACGATAACCGACTTCTAATGATTTTATACTAAAGATTATGTCTAAACGAGTAGTGTCAAATCATTAGATTTGGAAAAAATATATTTAACATATATTTTTTCCATATCTCCAACTAGATTTTCCAATAAGAGCATTTTCTTAATAATTTAATGTAGGTATATTTTAGATTAAGTTTATATTACATAGTGAAATTAATACGTAAAGTTACATTTAACGCGGGTAAATAACTGAGAATCACGCAAAATCTATCAAGCATACTTTTCTAAAACATTTGAAAGATAATTGATATTATTGATCTTTAGTATACGTGTTTTATTAAAATTCCTTTTGTTTTATGTATTATAAATTAATAATGCTTTTAATTTGGGACAGCGCTCCTTGATGGGCGAGTCCTATTACTGGCTGGAAGTGCGACGCGTTGCGTGAGCTCAGTAAAGAACACGCAAGCTAACCACTCAAAGTCACTGGCATATATCTGCGGCTTAACGAAGAATATCGTCTTCCACCAGTATGATTTGAAACAAAGACTATACGGTACCTGGTTTCGCATTTCTACAACGATTTTTTCACAAAAGTTTTGCAGAACAGTACCTGTCTTGTGATAAAGTGCGAAATCACGCATTTTGCTAATAAGCCAATCTTGCTATCTATTTTCATGAAACTCATGTGTCAATATGCAAAGTCGCAACATTTAAATAAAGGAATCATGTCACGATAATTGGAAATTAAAGTCATGTCCCATATAATCAATTGTCCTTCACATTTGACCTGAATACCCTACTCAAAGCCACGCCAAAATGAACCCTACACTGTTGTTTTACGAGAGGAGAACTATGACAAGCAAAAACACGCTATAATGTAGGGTCAAGTATTGATCACATAAACAATGATCTAAATGCCGTTAGTGTCGACGCCTAGCAGAGTGGCGTAACAGTGAGTGTGCAGGATACACTCCGAAGTACTGGGTCGATATATACTTCAAACTAATAGACTATTATAGTAGACGAGTGCCATGATCATTGTAGAAGAGCTTGTTTTTGGTAAATAAGTACTTCGCCCGCGAATTCGTTCCTTTGAGGGGAAGTTTTGAAAAACTAATAATGACACAGTCAGACAGTCGGTCAGTTTCTTCTTTTATACACCCTTATGCAAATGTCAACAATTTTCGAGTAATTTGACATTTCATATTTTAAAATGTACGAAATAAACATGTCAAATGTCAAATTACTAGAAAAAGATTGACATTTGCATAGGAGTCGTCAGGGCTCATTTGGTTGTAAATGACCTCTCCAAACATCCCCTTAATGGATTTCCGACATATTACCAATAACCCTATACACGTGCATTGCAGGTTCATTGGGTTCCAAGAGAATAAAACATGGAATTAATATCTCATCCCTAATTAGCATTCATTCTCGCTAGGCTCCCTCCACTTCTTACCAGGGACCAGTTTTATTCTCTTCTTTTTTTCGTGTGGTTAGTGACTAACCTGGTGTGAGAGCTTTAAAGCTGCCCATGGGCCTCCGACTTGGTTTCACATGCCGTCGAGAAATATCTCACCGGTTTCCTCACGATCTTTTCCTGCACCGTTTTTTAAGCAAGTGACCAGTTTTATTAAAGACTTGTTTATCTTACTAGTGACCATCTAAGTCTGGTTCTGTGACGATGTCCTCAAAAATACTTTCAATATTTTCCTCTCTATGGTTGCAGACAATTTTTTGTAGTTTCAATGAATCTTCACTATCATTTTAGTTATATACATAAACTGACGCCCTCTTCTCATAGGGGTAATCAAAATTTAGTTTCATAATAGAAAGTTAATTGGCCAAACATTTAATTAATCTATTACACTAATAAAAACAAGTCATCCCATTCTAAAACTGTCCAATACATTTAGCTAAAACAAACACCATCTAATAATATACTAAAAGCGATATAAAACGAACAGACAGACAGACGGGCAGATGTCTAATTAGTTCCGAGACTCCCATGATATCTGACACGACGCCATTTTATTGTTGCGCGCGTTTAATCTTCTGCTAATTAATCTGTTGCGGTGAAGAAGTGTCGTTGTGATTTGTGACTGTTATTTGTCGATTATTTATTTAGTTTTGAGTCTTGAGGTCGAGCGTTATTTTAATGTCAGACGCTTTAGAAAGTTGCGAAATCGCTAACACTTTATATTTTAATTATTTATGACATTTAAAAATTAGTCGTTGAATTATTGAATTCAATGGTCTGCGTCTGACGCAATTTTACAATTTAATTAAAATATTTTATTTTCTTCTCTTTAATTAATCGTAGAAATATATGCTACTAGAATCTTTTCGGTTTCACTTTCTACACAAGAAAAGGCAGAATTAATATTTATCTTCATCTTTACCTGAAATGTTATACCTAACTCTTCTGTCAGTGGCACCCCAACTTGCTGTAACTTGACCCTTTCATTTACGCCTTCGGGTTAGTGATGCCTACAAACTCAACTTTTAATTTAACACTTTCTCTTTTTATTGGAATTTGTCATAGTATTGTAATAAGCCCTTTAAACAATAAAAAAAATAGGTTCCTACGACATAATGTACCACTTTTATTTGTTGGTTGTGTTCTTGTGTTGTTAGGGCTGTGAAAAAACTAGTTCAAAAACACATATTATTTATATTTAAGTTTTATAAAAAAACACATAACATGAATCAACAAACGCAGTCAACAATTGTAAGCATTTAAAAAAGGAAAATAAAACTGCAAGAATCATTTTACGAACAGCTACTTTGCTTTTCGTTTTTGCGAAGTTTCTCGATCCCTTAAATAAACAATGTTAACACATCCTTACTGGCAGATATTTGTATGCGACGCATTAATTAATTAGTCTCGTGAAGATAACGACATTAATGCGTCCCTCGACACTCGACATATCTCGCGCAGTCGTAGTCGGCATATCTCGAGATGCGTCTTGTATGATTGAACACATCAATTATGTCCCTTGCATGCCATGGAATCAACTCTTTGAAATTTATTTTGTGAACACTTTCTTGGGTTTGCATAACAACTGATTTTGGAGTTGCTTGGTGATTTTTGGTGCACAATTTAGTACGTAGGTATATCATGTTGGATGGCCCTCAAAATTTTTGGAGGTGAGATTTTTTTAGAGATTGCTCGTTTGTCACGTCAGACCAGCTATATTATCCTATTTTCCTCAATATCTAGTATAATCATACATAAAACTTATAAGATATTGAAAGGTAATAATGTCCTATTTTTCCCGCCATCACTGCCACCCCGTCCAAGTAACTGGACCCGTCGTGTTGCGTCGCTCAGCATTCGTTCGTAATTAACTACCGACAGATAACGCAGCCACACGGTCCACGGATACGATTCCTACACAAACATTCATTTGTTCACGATTAACTAACATCTAATCAGCGCAGAGGTGTCAAAGGATTTTTTGTTTTTTTGGATCTGAAGATTGGAGACCCTTCTCATGTTGAAAGGAATACAGTAGCACTTTGATATTCTTTTGGGGAATGTATTTTGTCACCTAATTAGGGAACCAATTAACGATATAGATTGCATTTAATTTAATGTTGAATTGAAGCACAGAACCAAGTTGGATAGCATAAAGAGAGCCCACGTTCAGGTGTGAAAAATTGCTGGTTTTATAATGATGATGAAGATGTAACGCTTTCATTAAAAGCCTCCTAAACCTAAAGCCCTAAAATATTATTATTACCCATCTTTTAATTTACAAAGTTAATACGACCATAAATCGCACCTAACCTGAAACGCCCGCCGCGGTCAAAACTTTTAAGCCGAAAATTAATAAAAAGCGAGATATTTGCAACATTATTACAAGGCAGATTACGTCTGAGTCCCGGGCTCCAGTCCCGGAGTAAATCCCGGCAGGTCGGCTCAATATCCCGGCTCATGATAAAGTCATAAAGGCCATTGGGCTCACGTGCGGCGAGGAGGGGGAAAGATAGGGAGAGGGGTTGGTAATGACGCCATTTTTGATGTTCGATGGAAAGAGGATGAGATTATGGGAAGAAGATGAGCTGGTAGTACCTAAGTAGTTTGGAAATGAATTTCTTGCTGGAAACAAGGGCAAGTTCTGTGTGATGTACTTTGGAGACGTTAATATAGAGAAAGAGACAATATACTAAATAAATATAAAATAATTCAAGTTTATAAAAGTTTACCAAAAGAAACTTGGAAAAAGCAGTGTTAATAATTATTTGTAAAGAAAATCCGAAACCGTATTTCAATTTATAACATCAAATGTCTCAAAACAAGAAAATGCACACAAAACACATCATAAGTAAGACTCGACATAAAATATTTAGGGAACAGCGTATCGCTTGATTACATTATATTCAATAAAACACCGGAACGACGCGTGTGAACGACTGTACCTGTGGATGTTGAAGACGTTACCGTACAGTTGCGTGAAATGGTGATTATGTGGTGCAAGACACGAGAGGACGCGGTGCTTGGAACTGTCAGTCTGTATCTTAAAATGTGGCGATGTGTCTTCTCTTGTGTCACTCGCTACTAGACCTAGAGCCTCATGTCAGACGGCAGGTTGACTGACCAGGGAGGTAAGGAAGATAGTTTATTGTCCCTTGTTCAATATGTCGCATGTAGTTTAATGTAGAAAATTCAGCTGATGACGTTTACAATTTGACAGCTCTATTATTGAGTTCTGAAACTGTTCATGATTGCAGGCGTAGACAGAGTATTCTATCTGTCTACGATTGCAGGCCTTAACTTTCTAATTTCTACTGTACATTTTTTTTTAATATAAAATAGTTAGGTATTATATTTATTTACTATTACGACTTACATTTATAAATTATTATTAAACGTTATTACATACACATACACACGTACATTTATATTATTATTAGGTATATATTATTTTTAAACGATTGTTTTTGCAAAATTGCAAGCAGTAGATACATCATGAACACCTATATTACGCGTAGTACCTACGTGTGAAATAACTCGAGCGGATAACAAATCGTACGTAATTGAATACGGAATCAATTAATGGCAGTATTGGCGCCATGTATCTTGGTAACGCGCGAATTTATAATGTACTTGTACGGCTCATTTGTACTCATCCAGTGGCAGCGGTTAGTAATTTATGAGACAAGAGCGATCGGTAGTGGTTTTCAATGAATCCGATGGAAATCAGATGGCCTTGTTGTATTGATGTTTATGTAATCGTGTCAACGATTGTCGATAGATACTTGAATACATTTGGTATTGTTCAAGAGACACTACATGACTGGATTCATACAAAATACTTCTTTTTTCAAATTAATTTTATCATACGTCACTAGGAATTTTGTTTGTGCTTCTTAAGATTTCTCCGTGACTTGTGGCCATGGCTCGTTTTGTCCAAGCTAATTCGAGATTTATTTATTTCTTCCAAACTATGTTTCTCTTTATCCTCCATTTGGGTAATTATTATTACTTCTAACTCCATTTTATAACCGGGCTCTATTACTCGGCCGTGGCCCATCACCCGTGTATAACGCGGCCATTTCACCTGAGATCCGGATCAAGCCGGTTGGGCGCGTGCGAATGGTTTTATTATCCGGAACGGTTCGCATTACCCGGCCGTGTGTTTAGGGGCCACCTGTGGGCCTTAAAGTACTGTTCATTGTATTTTTTGGGTTTTGTGATGATGCGGTCGTTCATGGATGACATTAGTGAAGGTTGAGCAAGTGACGGAAATAAAATAGGGCTTTAATAATAATACAAAAAAAATCTTTAAGTGTATCAAGTTGCACATGATATACTATTAAACAAGCAATATGTATTTGTATATATTTGTAATGATGTTCTTGAAAACAGCTCTAACGATTGCAATGAAAGTTAATATAGGGATTACGGGGGCGAAAAGTCGTTCTAGCTAGGCCTCATATCTGGGAAAAATCGTTTTCTCCGTATTTTTACCAGAGCAGAGTTCGGTCGCCCATAGTTTAGAACAAGAATAATGACACCTTAGAATAATGACATGGCAGCATGCAGTTAGTAAGTACCTACTATCGTGGCAGCATGGCATTAGTACGAGTATTAACTATTCTATACTATTAAATGAGCATTCTGTATTTTCACCCGAGCAGAGCTCGGTCGCCCAGGTACTAATAATAATGAGAGATTTATAATTTCCCATTCATGGCTACGCTAGACTGCGTACCTAATACAAAAACTAAAAAATCTTTGAAGTAAGTTTGGTACCTATGAATGCAGCTGGCATGCGAATTTATGCTCCGGCAGGCGCAAAGTTATGGAATATAACCTGTTCCCTCAGAAAGTGGAGAAGTTTGCGAAATAGTTGCGCCAAGTTAACTGTCAAAGACGAGCATCCAGAGCCACGGAGTTCTCAGGCACCACATTTATCTCGCAAGAGATTTCCCTCTAAAAACTTTTAAAAGTTCCATCATTTCTTTGAGGACACTTAATACTTGACGTTACGAAAGAAAATTGGAGATAAAAATAGGTAAATACGTCCGGACTATTTACATTTCTGGAGGAAATATCAGAAATCTTCATAACCAACAAAACTTTGTCTTGAAAAAAGGTAATAACAATTTGAACAAAAACAAAAACGTTGGCAGTACGTTGCGAAACACTAAAAAATGCACAAACACTCGACACAAGTCCTCCGTGGCTCGAGGGCTATGAAAATTTCACCGGCGACCGAGAGGCCGGTTACAGGTGGCCGGTAAATTCCGGTGCGAACCGGATAATACCGCATTACCATGCCCGGGACGAAACGCTCGGGAAAGATATTTTAATGTACTTTTATATTTGTTACACTTTTGTGTTCGACTGTAACTGAAGTTCTTTTTGTTGGTATTCTTGGATCGTTTTTCTTTTATGTTGATGTATTATGAAGTACAGCGTTCAGTGATGTGAAGGAACAGTTGAAAGGAGGATTTTCCGGCCTCGAAAGTATCACCTGACTGAGAGCAGTACACATTTCGAGGTCTATCAAAAATAATATTCGCATTACATGTTACGATTATTCCTCTTTGTTCCCTATGAAGGTAATGCTTGATGGGATGAAAGTCTTCAAGAGTTCCTACACTAAGAGATAAAATGGTCAATAAATAATGTGTGGGTTTGCTATTTCAGAGGGGCTTAGACAAGTGACCAGCGCTATCAAAGCGTTTCGTATTCTTCGTCTTTCAACAGGATTGACATAAGCTTTTCGGTATCTTATGTCAATACATCGTTGTCGCTGATAGAACGTCAGTTTATCTAGGCCCTCAGGACATTATAAACGGTAGTTTAGTCTTTCACATTGAAATTCGCATAAAAGTAATCGGCAAGTAAGTAGGTAATCCCACTGAGCCGGGTTGTCAACCAGCCCCGAACCCGCGTCGGCCCTAATCACGGCGACCCGCGTCAACCACCCGACCACCCGACCCTACTTACTGACTACTTACCGGTGCATTTCACGTTTTACTGAAAGGACTGTCAATAATATGTAGCTTCACTATTGAATGCTATGAGAATATCGCGAAAGAAAGCAGTAATGGACTTGCGAGGTCGCGGGTTTGCCCCACCCGCTGCAATATCGACCTGAATCCACTTCTATCGGAAAGTATTTGTTAGCTGGTGTTATTAACATGAATACTAGAAACATGCAACCGACGTTGTTGGTGCATTAAAATCAATAATCGTGTTTGTTGAACTGGTGCAATGAACGCATTTATCCATGACACTAATCGATGAAAATAACTACCAGTTGTGGGTTTTCCATTTTAAAATTTCTAAGCTGTTAACCCTTAAGCCGTTACTCTTAGTTAAATCAGTCAGCTGTACAATTATAGCTGTAGTTACAGCTATTTGCCGAATTGCTATAAACCAGCCAGCTGCGGATGAGTTATCTCAAAGTATACTTCATCTTAATCCTCTAAGGCTCAATAAAGTGACAGTAACACAAGTAATCGCGTTGAGCTTGCTTGTCGCCCGGAGCACGCGATCCTTCACGTCTGCTTTAATCACGCCGACCTGTGTCACCGCGATACGGAGCAGCGTGACTATAACACGTAGAGTGAAGTGGCTGTCGATTTGGGGAGGTTGGATCTGCCTGGATAACTTAAGCTATATCAAAAAGCTATGAAATTATTATAACTAACATCAAGGACTTATAAATATTTACAATCTTTGTAGAAAGTGTAAATCCCAAATGACGTAGTAGCTCTATCAAGAAATGTTAGTATGCATCATCACGATGTTCTCTATGGAAACCGTGTTTGAAAGAATTTTGGAACTTCCAGAACAGTTAGGTACATTATCTACATAAAACCTTAACGAAAAAGGGGAAATGTCCTTATAAATCTAAAAACAAATACATATACAGCAAAATAAGTTACTAATCACGCTACAAACACGCGATTCCGTCTTGCGTGCGTGTCCAATGAGGCAAGAAGTGGAGGGGGGAGGGTCTGCCAGACGCCGCAGTTAGCGCGTTCGGCCGTGCTGATAACGTGCCAGAGACTGCCATTCATCCTGGCGTGCCAGCGTGCCAGTAAATGTGCCAGAAGATTTTAAGGTATGGCAAGAGATTGGGACGTGTTCATTGCGACGGTAAGCATCGTTTTTGCGAAGTTTAAGTAATTGTAGAAGATGGATTGTGTGAGAAATGATATGAAAAAGAATGGAGTTAATGATAGCGTGACGGTGGACAGGGGAGAAGAAGAAGAGAACGTGTTGCGGCGACCCCACGTGACACGGCACGGACAGGGCAGGGAGATGATGGTGAAGTAAGTAAGTGTAGGAAAGGTCTTCTTTCTGGACTAATTAATGGATTCCTACCATTTGATGTGGAGAGACCTATCTATGTCGTGAAATGGATTGATAAGTTGAAAATCATTATGGACGAATTCCTATCTATAAATAATACTTCAATATCAAAGCAGAAAGTGGGTAAGAGCACAATTTGCAATGGTGTTAAGAATAAGAAATCCGACTATGAGCTTCACAAGAGCTTACTGGATCACCTCTTCGTGTAACATGAAATTCGTGCAGATTATTGACCAGCCTATAAGTAGATATTACTCCTGTGTGTTTGCTAGTGTCACTACACAACACAACTTGTAGAACTCTTCAACAAGCTCTCTTTTCCCGTAAGGTCGGAAGCGGATCCTGGCGGATATTGTTATGCGGCGACTTTACGAGTGCCGCACTTAACTCGTTGCAGTTATAATAAAACTGTCCAATATGTTCATGCTATTTTCCTCGCATGGTGGGTAGAGTTTGAGCGGGATATTGGCGGTACAGTTTTAAATATCTTTTAATAGTGCACTGTGTTATGAGCTCAAAATAGAGTATCAACTCTTGTTTAGGCGTTGTAAAATGCGAATAAGTTATTTAAAAAAATTGTATTAGGCGAGGAAGCAGCATCGACTATGTAGTATGCTAATGTGTAAAATCATTCTGTAAGAAAAGGAACAATGAAGAATCATTATGATGAATGGATTACCGAAAACAATAATTTGCTGGATACTTATTGATTATTTATAACAGTAACTGAATGTATTAGTACATACAAGGTGCTTCCACTGCCCCTTGAAATTAGTATATGACTAAAGTCTGTTGGGTATTTCAGGCCGCCGGTACTAAAAGTACCAGTAGCCACAGTAGAAGGTAGCCGACCGCGTACGTGACCCGCGCCGATCTTGATTGATACCCCGAGAGTTACACAGAGTAGCTACATGTCAGAGGTGCCACAGTAGGTATTACTAATAGTAATTATGAACACACTTCTCTAAAATACATTTAAGGATACCTATAAGTATTTAGTAGCGTATTTCATGACTTGTAAGTATTTGCTAGCATAAATTGTAAGTTTAAATAGAGAGCAAGTTAGTTCTTACTTGCTTGAAGTTGACCGAACATTTGCTCTCTACAAAAAAACACTCTTGCAATCCGCTGAAACTCTATGTCACCAGTCTCACCAGTCTGTATTATATTAGTCTATGTACTCGTATATGGTCACCCTCTGCGGGACCTGTATTAGTGAGAGCGATCATCCCCTTTCCAACTAAACGCTACTAACGCGGACGGAAGGCGAACTATTGAGCTTTATTTGTACGGGAAATCATTGATATAGTAAATTATTTCTGTATCTACTCGCTAAAGGTCGCTAAAGGAAAAATATACTTATTTTTTATTACCTATATTTTTTTTTTAGTTTATGTACAGACAAGTAGAAAGGAACAGAATAATATGTACAAAGTTGAAGCTTATGACTAAACTTATGAATCTGTTTTGGTAAGCCAGTGATCAGAAAATATATAGAAAGAAATGTGAATAACGTGTGTAAGAGTAGAAGAGAAAATAATATACATAAGACCAAAAAACTATTCAATCAATCTGCCTAGCCTTTTCCCAACTATGTTGGGGTCGGCTTCCAGTCTAACCGGATGCAGCTGAATACCAGTATTTTACATGGAGCGACTGCCTATCTGACCTCCACAACCCAGTAACTGGGTAATACGATACCCCTTGGTAAGACTGGTGTCAGACTTTCGGGCTTATGACGACTCGTAACGACTGTCAAAGATCCACGAATGACAGCCGGGACCAACGGCTTAACGTGCTTTCCGAGGCGCAGAGGATTCTCGGTAGGTAAAGATGGTCACCCATCCACTGACCAACCCCGGCAAGCGTAGCTTAACCTGATGGATCGACCAGTGCGGCTGTTGTTACTTAGCCACGAGCTCCTGAACTCAACCAAAAAACTATTCATATAACAATAATAAAATTAAGCTTGTTGGTAAGCGCATAGTATGAGAACATCTGGACCGATTATGGCTATTTAATGTTTTAAAATTTTAGTAATAGTCCGCATTAGGTTCTTACGGAAAGATTTTTTGTACAAATTAAATAAAACACACTATACCTACTTAGTTAAAAGCATAAAAATTTCATTGAGATAATACATTGGGCATTGTCATGCAGAGCTAACGATACCTACTCATGTACAAGCAGAAGTAAATAAATAGAAGTCAATGACATTTCAGAATAATTGTGGGTCCTTTATCTTCAATGGCACAAGTTCATGGATTTCCCAATAGGAGCAAAGTTTGCCTAAAAGGACCAGTGCTCAGACATTATGAATAAATCTAAGAATTTTGAACTCCTAACTTATTGACTAGAGTCCAGTTTTACAACCAAAACTTTACACATATTTTATGTATCAGACCAATTCTGAAATGGAACTCAATTTTAAGTCGACGTGATATTCCATACAGTATTGATATCTCTGGCGGCAGGAAGTCTTTTAATATGAAAAACTTTTATCTATACCACCTTCTTCTAGTTTCATGACGTCTGAGAATTCGGTACCTAATCCAAAATTATGACCAAATATTAATCTCGATAATGTCTTTTCTTCTTAAATCGATCATCGTTCTGGAATACGCAAGTTTTTTTACCTTAAACAAGGACAATGACCCTTCAACCCTTTAAAAAATCACCGATCCGCCCCCAGGATCACCCCCCAATTTGTAGGGAATCAGTGATTTGTTTCAAACATCGAACGCTCGGGGCCACGTACATAAGTTCGCGTGAAAAATAACGGTAACACCTTGATGTACGAGGCGAAACGATACTTATGTTTGAATTTAGAATCATGTAGGTACTGACAGAAGATGTGTTTATTCTGATTATGAATGTATTTTTAGTGTAGGTATGCCAGTATTGAAATTATGTGATCATTGGGAATTTAAGCTGAAAATGGATTTCTGAACTACGAAAGTAGGTCAGATAGGACTCAAGTTATTGTTTATTTGCCTAACTAATAGAACAGTTGGGTCAATTTGATATTAGTAGATCATTTCAACTGAATTCAGTCATTCATACCAACTATAGCAATCTGCAAGGTTCAAATCTTTATTAATAATCCTAAACTTCGCTGAAAAAATGGTACCTACCTATGGTACCATACCTAATTATTGTAACCCTAATGTACCCACATTTAAGCAAATGCTTCCGAAAATAACATAATTTTCAAATTAACACATTCACACCATTCTTTTTTCACAACAATAGCACTCAATTGCGCATTGGTTTGCATGGAAGTTGTACAAATAAAGCATTAGATTCGCTCAGCGAGTGGGCCGGAAGTGGCCGGCCGGAAGCGAGCCTCTGCCGGAAGTACACCTCATTTCCTGTTACTGTAACAGCTCCGTGAGCGCAAATGATAAAGAAGCAAGCTTTTTCTTATTCCTTAGAGAAAGTATTTCTGGAAATTCAGTTTGCGCTTTTTACTTACATCATGGTCTGAAATTAGCAAAAGATTAGATAGACCGACAATCTTATAAAGTAGCGTGGGGGGCGCCCTTAGATAGACCGACAATCTTAAAAAGTAGCTTGGGGGGCGCCCTTAGATAGACCGACAATCTTAAAAAGTTGCGTGGGGGGCGCCCTTAGATAGACCGACAATCTTAAAAAGTAACGTGGGGGGCGCCCTTAGATAGACCGACAATCTTAAAAAGTAGCGTGGGGGCGCCCTTAGATATACCGACAATCTTAAAAAATTGCGTGGGGGGCGCCCTTAGATAGACCGACAATCTTAAAAAGGCGGCTGGAACAGACTAGATGAAGAAGGTGGAGAAGCTGGGGGTTATGGTCGAGGCCGATGTCCGGCAGCGAACTGTGATAAGCCAAGTTGGTTGACTGATTAATTAAACGGTTCTAAATAACCGACACTATATGAGCAACGTCGATGATTTTGATGAAGCAGTCACAACTTGTTTTACAAGCTTCTGTTGTCGAATAGGTGGGTACATAAAGGTACATCAATCAGTAAGTATAGTTCTGTGCTCGATCGATCGTAAACAGTTAAAAACTTGGAAGAAACTTACAATTCTCGAAATAGAGTTGTACCTATAAGTTACTCGAGGGAGCACCCCTCTAGCCTTCAGTAAGTCTTACAACTTGTACTCACTGATGCAGGAATCGATACAGAACTACAAGTAATATTTTCAATTCCCTCTAGGATAAAGTTCAAGAACAGAATACTAAGAATATAAATTATTTACTGTCGTGTATTTTTACACGATTGCCCAAAAAGGAGTGTAATGTTTTTAGGGTTCATTTATCTATTTATGCGAGTTTCTTTGTTCCACCATAATTATCAAATGCCTGAACAGATTTGGATATAAGGGGTATCGTTAGAATCCTTACGTCATCTCTTAGAGGGAACATCTTAGATTTTTTTAAATCTTTTTAGTCAGCCATAAATGACGTTCCGCTTTGTATATACAGATTAACTAATACAACAGTAGTTCAATAGTTTAATATCTCGGGCATATCGTGACCTCTGACCTTAGGGATGATGCGGACCAGGTCCTCACCGGACACAGGTCCTCACCGGACACGGTTGTTTCGGGAGGCTCCTGTTCCGTGTAAGGCGGGAGGAAACGCCCGGGTGTCACCACTGTGTGGATCGCCCGGAGGACACGGTGGAGCATACGGTGGAGGTCTGCCCGGCTTGGGCGGAGCACCGCCGTGTCCTCACGGAGGCGATCGGCTGCGGCGATCTCTCGCGTCCGGCCCTGGTTCAGGCCATGGTTCGGAGCGAGAGTGCATGGGAGGCCGTCACCTCCTTCTGCGAAGCAGTTATGCTCGCGAAGGAGGAGGCGGAGCGCGCGAGGGAGATGCAAGCTGCACGCCCTCGCGGCCCTAGTCGCCGCAGGAGACGCCCCGGGCGTCGGGAGTCGAGAGCCGACTTCCGGCCACCGTAGGCGTGGGCTTGCGGACGGTGAGCAATGGGCAGCTCACCGTCCGATAAGGACCAGGCCCGTGTCGACGGCGCGTTGTGTTCCACGCGCGCCTCAAAGAGATGTCAGCACCAACCGACGGGGTCGAAAGACCAATGCCTGCTGGGGTTGCGGGTTTGTCCGAAAGGGATATCGCGGCCCCGGCACACAGGCAACTGAAGGAACACGGGTGGGTTTTAGTCAGTAAAAGTCTGACACACCCTCTCGCTCTGCCCAGAGCGGGAGAAGTCATTTGATGATTTCCCATAGTTAAAAAAAAAAATAAAAAGAAAATGATGCGGACATCGATAGGGAGCGGAGGGCGTTGTCTGTGAGGGCCAATATGATCGCCCGCAGGTTTATTCGTTGCTCGGGGGCCATCAAAATAACTCTTTTCAGTGCGTTTTGTACGTCCCTTTACACAGCCAGCCTGTGGGCCTCATATACCCAGAAGCAGTACAACGCTCTCCGTATTCAGTATAATAACGCGTTCAGGGTGTTGTTGGGGCTGCCCCGGCACTGCAGCGCGTCGGGGATGTTCGCTGACGCCCGTGTCGACTGTTTCTACATGACGATGCGAAAGCGGTGCACATCTCTGGGGCGCAGGCTCCGGACCACCTCCAACACCATCCTGAGCGTATTTGCGAACAGGTTTGATTGTCAGTACCATTCATCATATCATTGTTATATGATTAATGTAATGACAAACAAACAAATGACTCAGAGGCAGGCGTTTTATTAATTATTTCAATTATATTTTTATATATCTTTAATTGATTGGAATTTTGTACAACATAATAATATGGCCTTAAATGGGTTGAAATAAATGATTTTTGAATTTGAATTTTGAATACTACTTGATTTTTACTTTTTAGTTTCTTTTTGGCAGGGCAGTTGTGTTTTTTAATTATTTTTATCTCGAACTGTTAAACTGAAGAGCAAGGGTCTTATGTAGAGCTTCATCTCTTGAATGGAACTGGAACCAATTCAATTAGCTGATACATTAAACATCTTTATTTGTGAACTTATGATGGTATGCAATACGAACTTAAATCCTAAAAAGCGTGGTTTACGTTGCTTCAACACGCATAGTTGTTTTCGTCATCAGTATCATATTTTAGAGAATTTATAACCAAACTGCTGCAAACGGCACTCGAAATAATCTACTACTGCAGATATTAAACTCCAATCAATAAAATTCCTAACAAAATTGCTATCATAATGATTCCAGCTCACACCCACACAGCAACATTGTCATAAACTGGCATACGTTTATATTGTCAGTGTCCAGGCGTGTCCTGGCCCAACAGCTAAATATCACGTTACCAATAACAAATTACTATATCCTCGCATACACAACGCTGAATAAACACTCAAATTCAATAGCCCGCAGTCAATTTCACACTGTTTTTAACCAACTTACATACAACCTTACGAAACCGAACCTCAACTTTATTCCCTTGACATAAGAGTCAGTAATGTGCAAAGGTGTTGTAGTTTTACAGTATCCCGCAATATTTTATCTTGAAGTTTACGATTGGATATAGCGTTACAGAAAAAGAAGGAAAGAAGGCGGTTTTGTGTTGTGGTGTAAAGTAGAGGCGAAATGAACATCTAAGTTTATGTGTGAGTCGTTTATTGAACCATAAAGTTGGCTAGTAAAGCCTCCTACGTCTACGTCATCAGTACTTTGTCGTTTGCCAGTATTACATCAGTACTTAGTCATTTGAAAGTCTAGTTCAAATGCTCTTTAGCTATACGAGTAGGATCGACGTGGTTCCTTTTAAATCGACTAAATTATCGGCTACAACACAAGATTTTAGAAAGGGTTAGAAAGTAAGTATTTTCGTTTTATGCATCATTGGTTAATTGAAATTAGAACAGATTATGATATTTCTGATATTTCTATTGTTTATATTGCCAGCAAAAAGTTACCAATTGATTGGGTATCGAAAATGATCAGATTATTAACATTGGATTAATAAAATTTATATGATCTTCTAGCCACCTAGCTAATCACCAATTATTTGACAATGGCAGTTTGGTAATTCTCTTTCAACAACCTATTGCAAAATTAAAATTCCGAAAAGAAAACAAATTCCGCTATCCGCCCACAACTTGACCCACACCTCATGATTGTTGTCGCAAATCGCTCGGCGTGGTCACAAAATTAAAAATAATCCGCGCGACATCGCACCGGCCACAATATTAGAGAACTTTATCACCCGTGTTATTGGCTACGTGCGTATTCAGCATGCGACAGGTTAGGTTGAAAACTTTGATCGCGGTTTGAAATCGATTGGGTTTGTGTTCTCCCACTATGCATAATAAAATACTGTTTCTTTCATAAACTCTACTCCTATTGTGGTTGGCTGAAAATACTGAAAGCCACGTGCATCAATCCTTGGGTACTCTTTTTGCCAAGTTTGCAGTTTACCCATTTGGGTAATGGTTAAACCCTTCCGTCATGAGCCTGAGAATCATCCGAATATTCTATAAATGCATCTACATAATGCATAAACATAAGACACCAGGGTCTCAGTTTTATAGAACGAAGCAATTTTTTCAGGAAATAAAGCCAATGCCCGTGTTTTGCCTGCTTTTACTTCGAGGCTCAGTCAGCCAGTTAAAACGGATTACACGACATTGGTCAAATGTGATATTTGTCAAATAGGTAATTCGTTAAATTTTATATTGGTCAAAGCTGTAGTTCGTCCAATCGTCCTATTGTCCAATCACATAATTTGCCAAATACGCTATTGGTCAAGTCCACAGTCGATGAAAACATGCGTATTGAATTCACATAACTTACTTGTAGTCTTACAAAAGGAAAAGCCGCCTGCTGTAGGTTCCTATTTACATCATTAAAATATAGTAAATAGTAATGGAGTATTCTGAGGTTTAATTTGTTTCAGGTCACTGTATTCCTCTATACACGCTATATCAGTTACTGGTTGACAATTCCGTGTAGCGAATAAAGATAGCGACGTACTTTATACCTCCACTCTGCCGTAGTGTGCTATTCTGACCAATTGAGCGCCAATAAGCAGCACGACAGTAGCTAGAGTGTACACTACGACGCCTGTTTACCTTCCCGTTCAAGATTTATGTTTACGCGCTTTTCTTTTAGAGTTATGAGCAACAGTGTAAAAGTTCACTCATCCTCTGTAGAATAAGGAGGATCCTCCGACCAGACAGGTGTCCTGTTGGGCGAGCAACGTGACACAAGCAAAGTGATGTCGGATAATCTTTTATATCTCGTTTGTGCGGTAAACTCTAATTGCGCGAACCAGAATTTGTGTGACATCAGGATTTTTTGTGATGTTAGGTCTTTGATGCGTAGTTCGCATGTGGCGATGTAGATGCCGCCACATTCTTTTATAAAATGTGTTTTGAAATATCATTCGGCATAAAAACAGCACGTAAATTATCCAATCCATCCTGGATAAAGCAATAAAAGACTCCACCAGTGATGCTATAAAGCGTTCGTCCGGCGCACACCGGGCACGCACCCAACCAGCTGAATGGCTTACTTTTTAATACGAAAGAAGAAGATTAAAAAATTACAACCTTTGTTAAACACTTTGTTCGATTAGTATAGAGCAGTTTATGTGAGAAGGTACATATCTTTCAAGAAGCCACGAGATAAATATATTTTCGTAGTGCAAGAAACCACAGATCCTTTCACACAGTAAAACAATTGCAACCTCTACCTCTCGCCGTGCTGAATTTTATAAAGCTGTAACTAGAAGCACGCGTGTGGAAACAATCTCCTCCGCTCCATCCCATACAATACAACACAACATTATACTGCGCAACACAGCTCTCACTTTACATACTAACTACATCACTAAACCCAATGGGACAGCTCCAGGGCAACGTTTTACCTATAAAGTGAGGCTTGAGACATTTTCTGATACTTGGCAATACTAAATGTTTATTGATATGAGTTTATACAGAACGTGTAGGAAGTGGAATGGTAGAACCTCCAAACATGGTGGAATGTGGTTCAGGCAAAGTGTGTTTGAATGAGAGGAAAACCTTTTAACGTATTGGGGTACTTACAAGTGATCATACTGACTGCATGTGGCACAGCCTAGATACTAAACTTATTTGATATTGATCAGCCAATATTTCCTCGTGGGAAAATGTATGCAAAGATAACAATAAACATACTTACGTACCCAGCACACAGCACACGGAGGACTTCGATTTCAAAGCCATCATTATGAAACCCAGCCCGTGACCCAGCCTTAAAAGTATGTTTTTATAGTTTCACCGAAGCAATTAATGTGCCAAGCCTTTTTCCAACTATGTTGGGGTCGGCTTCCAGTCTAACCGGATGCAGCTGAATTTTACATGGAGTGACAGTCTATCTGAGCTCCACAACCCAGTTATTGGGTAACACGATAGCCCTTGGTAAGACTGGTTGTCAGACTTTCGGGTCTCTGACGACCCGTAACGACTGTCAAAGATCCAAGAATGACAGCCGGGACTAACGGCTTAACGTGCTTTTCGAGGCACGGATTTCTCGGTATGTAAAGATGGTCACCCATCCACAGACCAACCCCGGCAATCGTAGCTTAACTTGATGGATCGACCCGCGCGGCTGTTATTACTTAGCCACGAGCTCATAGTTTCACCGAAGCATTTACTTTTATTTCAGCACCAGAAACATCTGCTGTTATCATTACTTAAAGCTTTTACTCACAGCAGACAAATTGCCAGCGGCAATATTTTCCCCAAAAATGTCGTCATCCAAGCTTCGTTTTATTCCAATTAAAATATATGGAGGTACTTGTCGTCGCGCAATGGAGTACAAATTAAATAAATGTGGAGTGCTGACGTTTCGGCGAATTGGATGGGGCAGACGATGCAACTTGACGCCTAAGTGCCGAGCGGGTCCGTTGACACACGACACTAGAACGAGAATTGACGGATGACGGATGATTGTAATTAATGGTGAAGGTAATTTGAGTAGGAGGGGTGGGATAGAAGAAGGGCTCTTAGTGATATTGGTTTGATGCTGATTAGATGGTAAGATGTTGGTATGGGTCGTTTAGTAAGTGTGGTGTGTCACGATTAATTACTGAAGAGGTTGGAACGTATGATAAATGTTTATAATTGTGGTGTTTATTTTATTGCATTCCATGTAACCTATGGCTCGGATAAGAATTTACCTTCAAGTAGATTATACGATGGACTAGGAATATATTACAGAATTGATGATCTTACGGCAAGAATTCGTATTTAAGCACTCTTCTTTAATGACACTTTTACCTCAAATAATCACTACAACACATTAGCTTTTTGACTTAATGAAATCTATTCAAAGCGAAAAAATATCAAAATTGAGGAAAAAGTTTTTGACCGTACTCGCAGAATTCCGTTTATTGCAACACACAATAGAACATGACAAATCAGCGCGTACAATGCCGTGCCGCGCAACAATGGACGCGGACCCAAATCACGGACCCACTTAAGGCGTTTGACTGATTGTTTCATTTATCCTGAACGAAGTAAGTAACGGAAAATTAAAATGGCAATGTAATGAAATAAAGTTTTTCTGAAGGAAAAAGGTATAAACAAATGCAGAAGCAATGCCTCGGCTTTAAAAAAACGGAGAGGTTATAATAGGCACTTAGAATCCATCCTCATCTTCATAATGATAACATTTACCTTCGCTTTTACATATCTTTGGAACCGCAAGAAGAGCCCAGAGGCTTTTGAAATATGCCAAAAAGATTCTTAGACTGAAGGTGCAGTAAGTACCAGACTTGCAGTATTTTTTGCAAAACAGTAAAGGCTTGTGCAGACCAGCGCGACTTGTCGCGCGACGCGACACGAACAATAGAATTTCTAAGAAAACTTCACAGTATAACAATGACCGGTGTCGCGTCGCGCGACAAGTCGCGCTGGTCTGCACAAGCCTTAAAGTGTTTAAAAAAAGTAGTAGGTACGCATAAATATACTTGGCAAAAAAGTGAAACAGCAATAAAAGGTTCTGTGAAGTTGTATCGCTTTTTATCGCTAAACTTTGAACCTATTTCTACTGTTTTACTGTTGTCTTATTTTCCGAATGGGAGGCCGGGGAGTTGGGAGGAAAGCTCTTTGATTTGCTTAGGATTTTCTTAAAGCGTAAGGACACTACAAACATTGTTGGTATTTTATTGCTGCAAATTCACGGGATGATTGGTTCGGTTTATAAATTGATGGAGGAATACACTTGCCTTGGATGGGTTGGAACTGATACATCTAGTGTTGTATAGAAAATCGATAACCACAAATTAATAACAAAATGTACCAACATCCTATAGTAGAATGCATATAAGCGGTTCTTTCTCTCTCTGACATGATAATTTATTACAGTCTTACTGTCCCAGAACAAAAGATGTCTCCGCATAAACTCATAAATGTCCAAAACGCATTAGGACATTATCGTGTCCAACTTATCTTCACACGTCACAATTCGCACTGGCGCCAATACCGTACGCCACGCCACGCAAGTAAAAAAATATTTGACAAGCTTCCGATAAGACTGAAGTGTCACCCTGCGACGCTCGGGGTACGATCCGATGCTCCCGCGACGATGGATAACGTGTTCGTAGAATAACGGATGTTGCAGGTAGTCGAATGCACTGGTACTACAACACTCTGTTCTATTTTCACATACTTTTGTGCCTCTATTGCAATTTCTTCGAGACAGCTGAAATGTGACGAATTTTGATTCACTGTACGAAAATAGTTTAGGTACGTCTGAGTTGTATGAATGAGTTCTGAAAAGCCTTGTGAACAACTTATGTCTTAACTAGGATTATTTGACTACCTACGGCGCAACTGACGAACGAAATATATAATAACTAGCTTCTGCCCACGAGCCTATAACCTTCCTCAAGAATTGGGCTATACAATGGAAAAATATTTTTTCAAATTCGAATGGTATTTATTATTAGTAAACTCAAACTCAAACTCTTTATTGCATTCATGTGTACATTAAGGTGTTACTTTTATGTAAGGAAGTTCCAACATGAAACCCGGTTAGGGCACGGCAACATAATATACGTAGGTATATAATACATTGGACAAAACAAGCACCCAGTGCAAGTTTGTTTAACAAATATAATTATTATCGACAACAATATTACTAGTATGTAATATGTAGTATGTATGTATTTATGTGTGTAGTAATTAGTATGGATAAACAATATTTTGATTTAAAAGAGTGACCATGGAATTTCTTGAATGTTCTTCTCCTTCGAAAGTTTGGCTTTGGAATGGGTATCTAGCTTCATCTTTTTGACCGGCTTACTCCTTGACAACACAAAAGTACCTCTAAATGATTTAATTGAAATAAATGTTTTGAGTTTTCTGGCACTAGATAATGTTGGAATACCGAACGGCCTCGAGACGAAATTCTGAAAAATTTACAAAGGTACTTAAAAACCCACGTTCCCAGCCCGAATTTCAAGTAAAAATATGAAATCTTCGATAGCAATGATATATTGCTCTCGTGTATCACTTTATGACGTCTGGACACATTTCACAAGCTCCAATGTTCCCGCCGCCTTCCAAATAAGGTTTCCTTGAACAACGGATGTCAAAGTAGTTTGGTGCATTATAATATGTGGTGGAATGGAGTTATTGGCCAATCGTTTGGTATGGAAATGGAGGTAACGAACGTAATATTTTTCTTCGGTTAGAGTTTGCATCGCTGTTAAAGTTGTTTGAATCGCTGGAGTTTAGGTTTTTTGTGTCTGTTTGTGTGAAGGAATGATAATTATAATAACAAAAGGATATAATGTTCTATCTCTGTACTCTTGCTATACAAGGGTTCCATGCAGAATTCTGTCTACCTATGTATTCGCAGCATGAACTTTCTTGGCATCAAGTTGAACTAAAACACTTGAATTAAAATAATTCTTCAATTTCCTAATCGAACTAGAATCGATTTCGAATTTTTAAACCACGTTGAGCTGCGTTCTAAGTCTGTCCCGTTTTATTTTGTTCCTTTCGTTAGAAATAGAAATATAAAAATATTAATTTGCATAAAACATGATAAATAAAGTTGTTAATAAAAATACATTATAGAGCTACATGTTTTGCTTGTTGCCTAGCATGGAAATATTAGGTTACATTATAAACGTTTCCCGTCAATAAATTCTTTCAGGCTGTAAAAATGATTAGAGTTTAGCCATTTATGAAGGATTTTTTTTAAACAATACAAAATCTAAAGTTTTTAAGTCACTTGGAATATGATTACTCGTATATATACGAACACACATGGCCAAACAGCTTTTATTATATTGAGCTAGTCTCGGTAAGTCATTCAACATAAGCCTGTGAGCATCTCGCCGGTTTCGAGGATATACCTCCTCTGCCTTTTTAAATAAGTCTTTGTGCTTCTTAACAAACATGCATACTTCATAGATATAGAGAGCGGGCCTTGGCGCGAGCGTTGGCCTCCTGCCTAGCTGAAGTAAAGCAGGAGTTTACGAGAATCGATACCACTGATGCGTTCTATGTCCCATGTCACCTCATGTCTGGGTAACGTTTCGCACAGTCTCGTCTTCTTAGACAACAGTTCTTGGTACAACGGATGTCGCAGATAGTTTCAAATGCCTGGTGCATGATGCACGGAATTTGAGGATTAGGTATTGGGTTGTAACATGATAATACCCAGATATCAGGCGAGTCATGTCAATGTCGAGTTCCTCAGGAGTTATTTTACCGTTTGACTTAGCAATGAACGTGTATATCTTCTTACATATTATAAAACAAAGTCGCTTTTCGCGTTTGTATGTCTGTGTTGTTCTTCTAAACCACGCAACAGATTTTGATGAGGTTTTCACCATCGATTAGAGAATTTATTCCGGAATGTTTATTTCTAAGAAATCTCGATGTTTTGTCAAGTCGTAAAAACCGTGCGAAGCATGATCGTGCCGCTAGTACATACATAATATAATATGCCGCACGCAAAATACGCGCTTTGACTTGGTTTTGCGAACACCAGCCCGTATTACGGAACATGTGGTAGATAACGTTTGCAGCAAGGAAAAACACCATAATGGACGCTGGTGAATACAGGATGTGTTACTTGAAAGAGATTCCAGGTTCGTAGTTGGCAGTGGTGTTCTAACACCATATACCTATCTATGGTTACATTTATTTTTTTATTTATTTTATTCAAAATCTGTATGAAGAATAAATACATAAAGTCTGCCAAACTATATAACAGTTTGTCGGCATCTGTTCTGGCGTTGCTTAAAACAAAGACGAGTAACAATACTTGTAATCTTTTCATTTTCATTTCACAATAACAAAATTTCTAGAATATTCAAAATCTGATAGCTACATAAATCAACAAGTCTTGGGACCAAAACTGTAAATACAGATAACATTAACATCCTTATCATTCAACAGCTCACGAATCAATTGGTACAAATTCTGTAGAAAAAAGGAAAATAAAAAAGCTGTTGGGGCGACATTTGCGCGCCATGTTGGCGACGTCAAGTGCGTGCGCGCAGGTAGCAGACACTCTTAGTGGAGACACTAGTGCTGGGTATGGTTGAACCTAAATGTTTGTCGATATATTTATTTGACTTTTTTCTCTCTTTTTAACATTAAATAGATAATTTTGAAAACTTTGCGAGAATCGTTGTTCGTGGACCCCCGTGAGAAAAAGGCGCGAGTTTATGTATCGTAAAATTATTGTTTTGATTATGTTGATTTTGAATGTTACGAGATCACTGCTTAATTTTAACTTTTTATTTTATTTTGTTAGGTATATAAAGGTAAGGATGGGAAGCTCTAATAGTATCTAGGAATTCTTTAGACCCGCGAAATGTATTTATCACATACATTTTAAATGTTGTTCCGTTTCAATTGAGATAAAGTAAATCAATCGATATTCCACTGTGACATCACTACACCCATAGTTTTTACGCATCATATATCAAACACTTGAGATCTTTATCTGAGTGAAGCATTACTGGTCCACTCGAGCGACCCACGCTGCCACAGGCTGCGACCACAAAAAAACCCCGATAATACTGATTGAGCTAACGTTTTAGCGACACAACTGATGGGAAGCTTCGCATTTTGTTTCCATCGGAATATTTGTCAGTTTGCACGGATGTTTATACCATGTGCAAGTAATAATGGAGAAATGGTCATAGTTCTTTCTGGTACCTCTGGTTTTTGGTGAAGATTATGCGATGCCTTATCTTTTTTTACGGCACGAGTACGGTAAGCAACTTATGAATGAGGATAACAATTATTTTAATGCTGGCTACGTAACTATTTGGTTACCGATTGGCATTGTTTTTTTCCAGGGTGGGTTTACGGTATGGTAATTTATTAGAGTGCGCAAACACGCGTATTTTAGGATCGTGGATAATAGAGCTTTTGGTTACATTTTAATTGAAGAAAAATGTTGGAAAGCCCTGAATCAGAAAGTTTAATATCGCCGTCACGAATGAATCATTGGAATATATTTCAGTTCTCTCTACTGCAGTCGCCAAACGGAAATGCGTTCGGATCTAAACATGAGATAGGTGGTCGATCCTCTTTGCTGTTGGACAGTGCTGCCTCTGTGTCTCGGTGCTAATCCCACATTATCTGTTAGACTGGCTATACTGTACTGATACTATAAGGTTATGGTTTCAAAGAGAGCAGTGTGCGGCGAGCTCGTGTTACATGCGCGAGCGCTGCTGTTGGGCCCGTATTTATAGTCCGGTTGCGTATTTTTTTCTGTTAACAGAGGATGATCAGTAGTTGGATGGGCTGGTGCCATATTGATGAGTATTTAACGTTGATGGAAATTGATTAATACCATGGTAAGTTGGCGTAAAAATAGAGGCTAGTCAGCAGTTAGTCGTGTGAGCTAAATAGATTAAAGCTTCAACGTTGTTATATTATAACAAAATATCCTGAGTCTGTTATGTTAATTTAATAAGGACATTATCCTGAGCGAAAGAATGAGTCGTAATTGTGAGCCTATAAAAATGATTCAAACTCACAAAACGTGATGTACCTTTAAGAATGTCATTACAAGCGAATAAAAGACAGGATGGCCATTATGAAGGAGCCCTCTTTATTACGCAACGAAGTAAAATAGCCCAGTGAGTAATAAAAAGTCGCTGCCAATTAAATTCCTCCGTATATTGTACTCTTGTAACTAATAAAATAAAAATGAGTTTCATTTGTTTTCATACAAAAGCATTTTTATGAAAAGACTGAAAATTGTTTGTCTACGGTGTGGCAGTTATAAAGTCCCTAACGAGAGGTGTTAAAAATACACATAACTTTCAGTTTTTGTTCACGTTTTCCTAGCGCATGAACAACAGCAGGTTTAAAAAAAGCAAGTGTTTACGAGAACTAGTAAGGTAACAAATTTTTATTTTATTAATGTATGTTAAAGCAAAATCTACAGAAATAGAAAAAAAAATAAAAAAAGTTTTTCTATTTTTCTAATCATAACATACTCTCTATGTATCGGATCCTGGCCTATCAATACAGGCCCTACACGTGGTTTCGCTCACCAATCGGCGCGGACGCAAGGCAGGAGGTATTACGATGATTTAACACTGTTGTATGTAGTGGCACTCGCTACATCTACTGTAGATTAGCTGTACTGTAGTGCAGCTTATGTGAACGATGTATGGGTTTCTCAATAGGTGCACATAATAATTTAAAATGAAGTTAGTCAGTGAGACAATGTTGTCCTTTAAATAATAGTTTTTAAATCTGTAAAGCAGTTTGCGAAACCTTCTTACTAATAATCCATCCTGGAAAGTATTTCATTATCTGTCTAGCCTAACAATGTTGGGGTCAGCCGCCAGTCTAACCAGACGCAGGTGAATACTTAAGTATTTTACATGGAGCGACTGTCTATGTGTAGTCTTTAGCCTAGTTATTGAGTACTTAACACGATACCCCTTGGTAAGATTAAGTTGACTTTCGGGCTTCTAACTACCCGTAACGACTGTCAAAGATCTACAAATGACAGCCGGGACCAACGGCTCAACGTGCTTTTCGATACACTGGAATCTATTTATGGGCTGTATTTTCGGGTGGCAAAAGATTCGCCCTCTACTACATGGGACTTAAACATAACTGGCGAAATGTGGGGGTACTATAGATACACCTCTGCCTAACCCTTCGGGAACACAGGCGTGATGTTATGTTATATTACTACATTTCCGAGTGCAATATTGTTTCTTTAAGAAAAATCCTAATTAATTAATATTATAAATGCGAAAGTGAGTTTGTTTATTTATTTGTTTGTTACGCTGTCACACTAAAACAGCTATACAGATTTACATGAAATTTGGCACATGGGTAGACCATGACCTGGGTTAGGACATAGGATACTTTTTATCCTGATATTCCCACGGGATCGAGATGTATGCGGGTGAAACCGCGGGCGCAGCTAGAACTAGATTAAAACCTGTTTTATTTACTATTGGGCTTTTAAAACGTCGAAATGAAAGTAAATCATCTCCCTAAAATAGTTTTTATCTCGAACAATAACACCAATAAGTTTAAGTTAAATATTTAAGCGCTTAATTAACAAAGTTAAGTTCCAATATTCCCCTACAAAGTATTATAATTAAGAACTTTAACGCATTCATTATACAATAAACCTTATGACTTAGAATACTAGGTTCAAATTAAACTGCGCTTATATCGATATTATATGAGGAAATTGAAACATTCAATATTTGTTTATAAAGTACTGCAATTAAATTGTGATACACACCCACTGCAAAATACAACTTAATCTGTTGAAGCAGGGTCCAGATTCCTTTTGAAGTTATTATTACAGGGTGTAAAAACAATGTTGCAAAAATTATCGGCGAAGAGTGCGAAGTGGCCACCCAACTCGAACAGACGAACCACGATATAGGCAAGCTTAGAAAGTCCACTTCTTCAAATTTGACCCTTTTCATGACTGAAACGGTGACACAAAAGAGTGTTTACAATGTATTTGCTCGAAAAGAGCGTTTTCCAAGCAGTCAATTTGTGCGGAAAGTGTCACTTTTTTCACTAGTGCTTTTTACTTTTCTGTGTTTTTTTAATTTTTAAGGCCGTCGTCAGCCCGTCTCGTCTCAGAGATTTTATTATTTGAGATTTTTTTTCACAAATTTGTATTTGCAAATCAGATGATGATGACGATGGCGATGATTATGACGATGGTCAAAATCAAAAAGTCTAAGTCGAAGTCGAAGTCGAAGTCGAAGTAGAAGTCGAAGTCGAAGTCGAAGTCAAAGTCATGAATTTTGTTTTTATCATTTATATAAGTCGTCGTATGTTAGATGTTACACATCACCGGCGACTCGCGGGTTTTTTTTTTTTTGCCTCGCACAATGCATAGTAAAACGTTGTATGATACACGTGCGTAAGATGATTTCCGACTCCTATCGACTTATACACTCGTCGGAAATCACCTACCTTCTGCACTTAAAGCATAAATAACTATTAATGCATTGTTTGATTGGATTCGTATTCCATTTCCAATCTTCGGGATCTAACTATGTATAGCGTAGTCATCAGGCTCTAGTCCGAGACATTCCTTGAAAAAGTGACCCTTCACACTGAACATGGAACCCATTATGCTACTAACTATGCTATTGCCATATTTCATTTGAACTACATGGGTAGGTAATTTTACTTGAAAAATATTTTTCTCAAACATACTTGGAAATTTGAGCATTATTTTAACAACCTTTTTCGGAATAAATCGAAATTTCTATAATGGTCGAATACGAACGCCCGGCCGGCAATGTTTGTATGAAAATCCATATCCGTCGTGTTATTTCAAAATTGATCTTTTTACTTCAACACATCGCAACCAAGGAGGTAACATAACAAAGATTTTATTTAAATTTCGATTTGGTTTTTGCAAATACGTAGAAGTAAAGAAGAAATAAATGAACCTTGGTGCGAGAAATATTATCGTTGTTCGTCAATGATTCTAGAATTTATAATTAATTTATTAGTTTGAATTTCCGCGCATTTTTTGAGAAAAGTACTATACTCGTACAAGCCTTGGCCGCAACCAGCCTTTGATGGAGTCATGTACCACATTTAAACGATCGAACATCAATGCCCTTGTTGCAGGCTGCGACAGTAATTTACTACAGTTAAGGCCAATTTGACTATTCAACAACGAATGGTTAAAAGAAAAGCTAACCTCTTACGAGGCGGGGTGATAAAATTTTCGAGCTCGCTCTTGCAGCCTAGGTTCACTCAATAATCTCTAATGTCCCTACTTTACATTACTGAATCTGCTTAGCAACGGGCCTTCTGTGCCAAGTTACTATGTGTAGAGTGCATAAGATACAACATGGCGTGCAGTATATTTGTTAAGTGCGCGGGCGCAACTTGAAGTGCGACGCGATTGGCTGTTATGTGCAGTAGAGTGACCACGTATGGTTGATACCAGATTTCTTATTAAATGATTCTTTCACGATTATATGCACAATACTTTTTATTGCTGAAAAACAAAAGGAAATGTTTCAATGATAGCAAGTTTTAATACTCGAAATCCCCAAACAAGCTGTCGTTGGAAGCGTCATGTTGATCCACGGTTTATAAGCAATAGATATGACGTTCACATAAACACCAACATGGCGGCTTTTAGCGGTTTTAAAATGTTACCGAAATTTTTTTTTTCGGATTTATATAATATCGTGTTTGTTAACTAATGAAAGGTCTTAAAGAGTACTTTGTAAAAATATATTGGTTATCTATAATTATTCATACATAAACCCCCAAAAAAAAAACAATTATGTTTCACTGTGACTGTTTTCAATAACATTGAAATCCCTTCTAAAATGATAGGCTGCTTGACAAATCATAGTAGAAAGTTAAAAAATAAAACCCGACTACGACAAATCACTAAATAAAAAGGTATAAACAAGGCATACGAGTAGTAACAAAATAATATTGGTTTTGGTTTTCGTATAACTGCAGTCGCATGAAATATGCTGTATGATGATGTATGATTTATGCCTTAATTACAAGATATATTTAGTAATTACGTGTGCCTCCGGTTATACGAACATCTAAACGGATGTTATTTTGTTGTTACTATGTCTTGCTTATACCTTTTAAGTTGGTGTTTTTGTCGTAGTCGGGTTTTAGTATTTAACTTTATTTTTTAACTCTTAATTTCTCCTATCATAAGTCATAACAATTCACAATTTATAATTAAACATGAAAAACAGCAAAAAATAAACCTGACACATTCCCTCACAACAATGAATCAAGCGCATCCTACACTGTGGAGTACGCTGCGCGCGCGATGACAGCGAAATGCGCGCGCCGAGCGATTTACAGCGAGAAGCGCTCGCGTAGCTTCCGTTTCCTGTCCGAAGCGTCTGTTGGTCTGTCTGTGGTATGCACTGCGATGCTAGTATATTGAGTTGAGACTTGTTTTGGTAAAACATATGGTTCATTTGTGATTGTTATGATTATGGTTCTGTGAAGATGAAGAATGCGTGAAACAAATGAATGTAAGTTATATGTAAATGGGCTGCGGGTAAGTGGGCTCAAGGTTTCACTTGGTCAAGAAGACTCAACCAATAATATGTGCTGAAAGAACCCATTGGCTGAGTGTTATTTAATATGCCATCTAGTGATAGATTAGTAGGAATCGCCGTCCCTACCTAAATTAACACATGACACGAATATACCAATAAATTGCCATCTCTTAAAATAAAAGGTTACTTACTCGGTATTCTGGGAAGAGTCCGGATTTATCTGTGAACAAGAAAAAAAATCATGTAGCTTATAAATTGAACACAGTAAATAACGAAGCTCCATTCATATTGAAGACAATCCTCAAAGCATTTACACAGAAATGAGTAAGCAGTACTACAACATAAGTCATAGAAGTTCCTCAAACAAGAGCTATTATAAACAGACGGCTTTAGGAATAAACTTTGCGTGTTAATATCGTCCGCCATACAACTTTGTGTTTAAGGTCTAACGCAGGACTTACATGGAACTCCCTTTGCACTCACCCCGGCTGCCGGATAGCCGGCGACGGGTACCCGCCGGTGAATGTATGAATAAACCGGATGAATTGTGCCGGTAAACACTTCACCACCGGTGCCCCGGCGCTGACTATCCGGCAGCCGGGAGTGTGAAAAGGGTTTATAGATTACGATCAGTAAGGGAAAACAAGTGGTTAATTAGGTTGGTAATTTGGAGCTTAGATTGTCGTTATATGCTTGTATGTTAGTAAACTGTTAAAACAAATGCTTTGGGTTTTTCCTTAAACCGAATCGTATTATTGTATTTTCTACTGGAAACCTAAGATACTATATAGCACAGTGAACGAGAAATTACGTTGAATATATCAGTGTTAAAACAAAGATATGCGAATAACCAAAATACGTTTTCTAAATATAAATATTCTATGAATGAATCTCTCTGTTTATTAACCCTATAATATCACAAGACTTGATTGACATAATATTAAACAAGGGTCATCTAAATATAGGTCGGTACTCTTTAAATGAGTCTCCACATAACCATACACATACTACAAACAAAGTCTTTATCCATATAAAGATATTACACGTCACGGTACTGGAAGTTTAGCTATTACACGTCAAACTTAGTTCAGGCAAACTTGAAGCAAATACGTCGTGGAACTGACGGAAACTTCCGCACTAGGTCAACGGGTTTATATGCATATGTAAATAGAAATGGGAATATAATGACGAATACATACGAGTTCTCGTACATTGCTGTGTCATTTAACTTCACAATTGTGATATTGCGTCGGTATCGATATTTTTACGATTATGGTTCGTGTTTAAACTGAATGGTCAATTAACAACTAGTGGAGTAGACTTAGCAATTATCTATTGAGTACCAAGAAAGTAAATTAAAGTATTGCAATGTTTTTCTTCCTGGTAAAATGAACACACAGAAGAAAAGAGCAAATTAATATTTTATTGGTAAGGAGCATCGCCACTGTCTGTTAGACATGGTGATTTTGGCAATACTTTTTCAACAATTTAATATTAATCTCAAGGAGATCCATTCTCACCAGTGGCACGAAAATTTATTTTAAACTATAAGAAAAAGACAACCAGACATTACTAGAATATTTTAAAATGCGCCACTAATACTTCCACATAGCTTCCGGGAAAGCCACACACGATCTTTAAAGTCAATAATTAGCCTAGTTCTAATTACAAGCTTGCACTACAGTCCACTATCCGAGCCTCTAACTGCGGACGCATAATTACCCTGCCCCCGCCCTGCCAGGGTAATACAGGGTAATTTAAACGCGTCCCCTGCATGGAAGGGTTAAGTCGATTATGCTAATGTTACGAACCGGGAAGATACTGAGTGTCTTCCCGTCTCTAAATAAGTTAAAAGGAAATGTGCTCCTTTTGATGGTAATAAGCTATGTGATATTGTTTATGGTAGTCTTCGTATGATAAGCGTGTTTTATTCATGATGCGACGAGTTGCGAGTTTCATGTAGACTGCCTTATACGTTCTAAGCTTTACATATTTTTGTGTGTTGAAGTAGAATTGACAAAAGCGTGAACTTATGAAATCACTTGGGTGCTCGTCTGTATGTCACAGGTATGGAATGTAAAATTGCATAAAAAACAAACCAGCAGGGTTTAATCAACATTTACAACATGTAAAAAAAACTCTGTCCGATCCGTTAGGGTGTTTTCAGGTACCATAATGACAGTAAATACCTATATTTACGTGACGGCCGGTTTTTTTTACATGTTGTAAATGTTGATTAAACCCTGCTGGTTTGTTTTTATCCCATTTTACATTCCTTCTTTTACTCTTCCAGAATATTTTATGTAGAATAGCTTTCGACTTACTGGCACGTCGATCCAACAGACATTCGACGGCTAGGACTATCGTTGCAATGGCTTTTCGGCGAAACAGACGTTCGATCTAATGGCTATTCGAAATTGTGGTACATCGATGCTATGGCATTTCGGCAATTCGGACGTTCGATCTGATGACTTCGAGGAATTAGCCATCGGGCATATGACATTCGAAATCAAGCAGTAATCGCGTCACAGGTAGGTAATTTTCTCTTAAACAAAAAGGCACAAATTAGTTTTTAGTATATATAAAAATCATATTCTTGAATTCATAATTTATTATATAAATATAATATAATTAATTCTTTATTGTACTTCAAACATAAATTATTTCAACTATTACTTATATAAATTTTCTGAGCAGAATGAATGTGTTTATTTGCAAAAGTACATTCACTGACACAATACATACTTATTAGCCCATACAGGGCTATTTCAGTTTCATGGCGTCCGGGTAGAGGTCAACCCACGGTCACAGAGTCAAACGGTCGAGTGGACGGTGATGATAAGATGAATGGTCCTCATAAACGAACGCATCATTTTTGTGCGTATGAAATAGTAAATTACTAAAGAGCTTTTAAACGCACTGGCATTTAAGGCTTCAATAATAAAATTAAAATAACATTTTGTTAGATAGAAGCGGACTTATTTCACTAAAATAAAAAAATCGTTATACAGGATGGATCTAAATTGCCGCAACTATTTTGGTGGGCAGCCATTTTTATTAAGTGCTGATAGCACTTTTTCTACAAGCGTCGTTGTAACAGATGTGTCAGTTTGAAATGGATAAACAATTGCGGAAAAAGGTGAAGCCAAAAAGTTCGATTTGAAATCGATTTTAGTTTAAATTTGTTACGTCTAGCGATAGCTATGATAGAAAATGAACGTCTAACGCTATTTTTACGTTAACAGTAAAAGTTGGCTTTACGTCAACAATATGGATAAGAGGACCCTTATTTTCTCATTGGCTCATAACGAAAAACAGATATAAATCGTTTTCTAGCCAGCGTAGTGAAAACAGTGATATCCTCACGATTGGTTATTTATTGCAAAAAAATGGATGGATGGCCATATTCAGTATATTTATGTACTTGTATTTTGTAACATGTGGTATAGTTATTTTTTTACCATAAAGATGTAAAGAAGTTTCCCAAATGCAGAAATAAAGGCAAACAGGCTAATATTCGAATTTGGAAGAAACAAAACGTACCCTTTGAAGTCCGTTTACTCTGCTCGCAGAATTCGCGAACAAATATACGAAAATCTCGGTCCGTGAGGGGCGAATAATGTTTTACAAGAGCAATCGAAATACGTAGGAAAATCTACTTGTAACAGGCGAAATAGAAAGCGTTTCCTTTGCTACTGTTGCTTACTATACCTTTATTTATCATATTTCGTGTGTTCCTTGTGTTTTGTTTATAGTTTTCTTCAATAAGTAGGTAGTTCTTTTAACTTTAGCGGTTGCCTAAAATTCATTTGCAAGGAAAAATATTGATTTCCATCTGAATTGGTTTCATACACAATTTTACTTCCCGGACAATGTAAGCTCCAAAAATCATAACTTTGCAAGATCTCCAACTGCAAAGTGGAAATGTTCTAACCACAAACAAGTACATACTTGATATTATTGTCTGGTAACTGAATCGGAAACGACACGACAAGCAATCGAAAACAAACATAATAAAACTGTAAAACAATTTGCTCAGGTCCCCAAATGTAGCGTCCCCCAACAATCGATGGTGAATCGTTGTAAAATTGCTTTCCATCGACGGCATTCCGTGACTGGCATCATTAACTACCGCATAAAATGGGCAATGGACTTGATATTAGTCCATCCGTCCATCATAGCGGTCTATTATTTATTAATAAAGATGTGTTCACCCTCAGTAACGTTACATTATACGAATTTCATAATTATTTATTTACGTGATTTCATTTATATTTCAGGCGGAGGTAGAAGTTCTATTGTTGGACAAAGGTTCACCATTAGAGGGTATTTTTCCATTATCACTATATTCAAGGGGTCGTTGGACTCAGCATGTTCCTCCCTATCTAGGTAGATAATGATTGAGCTACTTTAAACGATGAAATGTTTTATTTATTATTCATCTGACACTTTTCCCTAGTAAAATATCGTGTGCTTTTCTAACAATGTGGTTGTATATTTATATCTATAGAATCTGTAGTATGCAACTGTTAAACTACAAAGCTAGATTTCCACAATACTGTACATTACTTAAAACAATCCATAATCAGCTAGATTCCTTTTCAACCAATGAACGGCAACATACACTTACCTTTTATCCACAAATATACTTAAGTCCTGTAACATTTCGTTTTGGTAAGACACGTCGTCATCAATGTTGCTTAAACTACGTGTATTACCACTTAATATGCCGATCACATTCTAAGCGAAAATACAAGCATAAAGTTAACAGAAGCAACAAGAAGTACAGTTAAATAAAAGCATGAATCGCTAATTTCTAATGCGATTGTGTCGATAGCACGCGAAGGGCGCATATGTTCTAGTGATGCGACACTAGCGGATAATATCGATGTCGACACAACAATGCCTGAAACAAAAAGTACGAGCGAATATGGGAAACGGGCCGCTAATGTCTAATACTGTTGTAGTGAGTGCTTGTGTAAGGCGCGAAGGTAGTGCCGAAGGGAGGATGGAATGTTGTGTGTAATGTCGACATCGATAATTAAGTAAATGTGATGTGCAAGTTGATATCAGTGAGAATGGTGATTTTAGTTTTTATTTTGTGGAAAATTATTTAGATAATTGAGTGAAATTGGTTATTATTGTTAAGACTGTCATCTAAAATAACTTATATTGTCATAATAATGTTACTCATCCTTATACAAACAAAAATACCTATGAAAAATATAAATACGGAAAAAAAATAGTTGGAGAAAGATTCGTATCAAAAATTATGAACAGACACGAAGAAAAATACCAAGACACTATCATAAAACTAACCCCCTAATAATACCAATCAATTCTACCACGATACCACCCCGACAAACAATTAGATCTTATCTAACCAATTTCCACAAGCGACTTTATCGATAACGAGTATCGATAAAGGGCACAACCCTATCGCCCCTTCGGTGCTTGTCATTAAGGGTGATCCATCAACGTCCGCTAGGATTTGGGGTGTTCGACGCCTGCGCGGTGCCCTCAGGGGGTGCCAGGGGGTGCTGGCGGTGCCTGGGGGTAGCGGGGTAACAAACAAAATTAGATATTCGTGCGGTGTCCCCGCAAAGCGGTGCGAGTGCACCCTGATTGATTGCTTTGGTTAACATATACGTATATTTTTCATATAGTTTACGTGAGCATGGAGACCCATGAATAAGGTTCATGCCCCAAACAGTTCGGTGTCCTTTCAAATATTTTGTTGAGATGAAACCTTCGATTTTATAGATACTTGTGAGACTTAGTCTTGTTTGTAGAGAATGTAATAACTTCGCTTTTATATTGGTTGGATACTAAGTTCAATAAAATTTTCAATTCATAGCATCTCTTCAACTTTATAAAGACAAAGGAAACTCTCAGATAAGGAGGATATTAGTTTCGCTCCGCAAGCCTTACAAATGCAGCAGCGTGAATGGGCAGTATTTTATATTAAAAAATAGTACTTCTTCTCAAATTGGATTGCAGTCTCAATAGAAAACAGCAAACAAAATGAACACTAAAAAGTTTCGCGAAGAAATCTTATCAACGAACGCTTTTATATCAAAACAAAGAACTCTCAACAGGAACTCTGTTTGTTTGTAAACTTCGAAATAGTTGGCCACAGTCGGATACTTATAACATTAATTTATACAAAACTCCTACCAACTTAGTACTCGAAGTAAAAACAAACAGTACAAAAAGTGAAGGAGAGCAGCAAATGCTCAGAGGAGAGCAATCGAGAGCAAGTCTCACGACTGGCTTCGTTTGTGAACGAAACAAAGCAAACGAATACTTAAGTATTGAAATATTGACGTGCAACGCGAATTCACAATTTCCAATAACAATGCTACAATGATTTAATACCCGCCCAGACGGAAAAAGACTAATAAGTCTCGAACTAAACATAACAGCGACTATACGAGTCAGTGCTCGATTGAAAGAATTTTCTCAATTCTAACTTAATAAAGGCACCCGAAATTCCTATTAACGTTGTCCGACTGTGACAGAGTTAAATTCTGTCGAAATGGTTTTTCTTTACACTTTGATTTTAAATCAATTTAGTAAATCCTATAGAACTAAGCAAAACTCAATAATAGAAAACTGAAGAAAAAATCGAAATATAATATAGTTCTTTGCTAACTCCATCTTGCCTTACCAAAATACGGATATTTTAGATGCGTATCAATACATATAGTTAGGTGCCTAGGCTAGCGCCCTGCGGCACTCCTCCATCTGTGCGCGTTCATATCGCTGTACACTTGTCTAATGAAGGCTTTGATGCTTTCCCCAAGGAGCGAAAGACGCGCTACATAACCTCCACCAATATTATATTTCCTACTCTACCTATAAAGTAATAAGATATATTTTAGGTTGTGATCAACCCTGTGGAAAGCGTATACGTAGGGGCATAGCGCTGATACTCTGTAATCATGAGAAGCTATCCCTGTTATTTGTTATGGAATTAAATTGTTCTAAGCAATTATGTTCGTATTGTATTGATGAAACTTAATTGTGTGGATACAGAAGACTGAGAGTTATTTTATTGATGTAGCTGTAATTAAGTTTCTGGGAAAGCTTTGTTCAATGTTGTAAAAAATTAACTAAATACAAAGTAATATATCCTTGGTGTTGAATACTATTCGTGTTTGTGTAATCTTATTACTTTATTTCCTTTCCAATTTTCATTTATGTTTTATTTTACAGCCGTTCATTTATCACTTCATCTTCAGTAAAAACTCACTCAGAGCCTCAATAATTAGATTTCTACTTTATTTACTGAATCTATTTTCTGTTCACTTCTGTCGCGTTTCCTATTAAAATTACGATCGGAACAAGAAACATAACAGAAACATTTCTAATTTTATATGTATAACAAAAATGTTAATGCAGCAATCACAGAAGATTGGACGAGCTCCTACGAAATAAGTTTTGTGAGAGAAAAAACTTGAAAAAAAAAAATAGAATTGTTCTTGTGTTTGGCTCATTTCAATGAGTGTTCTAATTTTTTTGTTTTGTCCGATCGATCTGTGAGGCCGGTCATGCTCGAGTCACTGGCGACGGTCCAATGAAGCCTCCGCGAGGCTGCTGCAGGCTTCCACTGAGGACACCATGCTTCAGGACGAGACCGTTTAACTTGAGCTGATGAAAAAAAATAAAGGAGAAGTTTGTAGAGTGACAAAAAAGTATATTATTTAATAAAAAATATATTCATGCGTCATAAGTCATAACCTTAGGTTATCACCTCCCTTTATATAGAGCACCTTTTTAAGTATATTATAATATATTTTGAAAATAAGGAGTGTTAAATTATACTATGTCTGTTACGCAATTTCATTTCAGTTTACCAAACCTCGTATTTCACAATAAATCATGAGTAAATGAATAGCTTGTGTTGTATAGGAGAACATCGCAAAGAACAGACTCATAATGAATGTTTGTGACGTAATGAGAACAACAATAGGTAGAACCACCTGTGACTAAACAGACACGAACACATCAATTATATCAGCAGGTTGTCGCGCGGTTGCGTTCGCCGCAAATGTTGCTGCGATAATGTACTCTGTAGCGAGTGTATGAGATCTGAAGATACATGACATGTGTCTTCACAATATTTTATATCGATTTTATCAGATCTTAATATTATTTTGACTAACAGATGAAATTGGGTGTAAACTTATCCACTATGATCATGATCTTTTTGTAACATGTTTTCACAAAGAATAAACATACTTTTTAACAACAAAACGTCCAAAAATTTTATGGCGCATAAAAATCCAATTTCATTTTTGCGGTGAGAAGCGATACAAAAATTGTAAGTATAATTCCATACAAAATCTGGTAAATGGGAGTCATAAATTTAACGTGTCCCAGGATGTTCTAAACATATGTTACCCTAGCTTTCACGTGCCGTGGCTACGCCGCACTACGCCACGCTCTACGAGTCCATTGTGCTACGCCGTAGTGCGCTACGATATATTGCTACGGCGGTAAATCGGTCGAAAATATTTCTGTTTGCGCGTATTGTCCGGTGCGGTTGGGACTTGGATTTCAGAATTTCTGTTTTGTGTTTTCTTTTTTTATTTGTATGGAATACCTGTAAGTCTATTTTCAAGCAAATGTATCAGGTTTTATCAGAGAAACGACTTTTCGTTGGTGTTAAATTTGACACCTTGTATTTTAAGAACGAAAGTCAAACATATCATTGACATATTGCTAAATCTTAAAAAACCTCTTGAAAGTTTTGTTTCGAATGTTACTTTTCATTTTTGAAGCAGTTTCTTGGGCAACATTTTGCATTTTAGATCGACGTTATGTTATTTTCAGATGGTCGAGCTACATAATCAAATAAATCTAATCCATTACCAACAAAAGCATCCAATACCCAAAATCTATACAAAGCACATTCACACCTAAAAATCCAATACCATTACCTTTAAAAATATAAAAACCGCACAAAAAGCCTTCCCTTAACATAAAGTAAAGACGATTCTTCCACCTGTCGCGCCGACACAAAGGGGTGCACCGCACAGGAATCGATCGCGCGACCCGACGCGTGGTTTACTGCCGTTGTCTGAAGCCGACTTGGATGGACGGCGGTGCGCGATTAATCGTGTGGCCATGCGCTTAGATGTAGCGGTCATTGATGTTGTTTACTTACATCAATGGAGTATCGCTCATGAAGTTGTGGATGATTGCTCTTGAGTACTGTCGTACTTCTAACCAAGTCTCTTCCAGTTGACGACAAAGAAAGCAGTATTTTGATTGCGGATTGAAACTCTCAATTCTAGAGCAAATTCAAAACTAACTGCTTATAGAATAATCACAAGTCACCACATGAAATTTGGTGCTCGTAGTTTGTTGAAAATAGCAGACTGAAGCGCGCTTCTTTCCTTGGGACCAAACTAAATGTAATAATAATGAACAACAACCTAGCAACTCTTATACGATCAAAGGTAAGAATCCCGCATTCCTAACGTATTGTTAAACACCATCCTACAAGGTCAAAGGTACAAGGGCACCCATCATCCTCTGATTTGCCATAAACAAAAGACCTACGTCGGCTTACGGCTATCAATGTCGTCACTGCAAGAACCTCGTAAAAATCTCTATAAATACGTCCGGGATTTCCTCTATAACCGTTGTCACGTCTACAATATCTATGTGTGAGTTTATGTATGTGTGTGTAAACGTTCGTGTCTCAAACGGCACGACTGCCGCAATCACAACAATTAACGATACCTATGCAATTACTGAATATACTAAACTACATATTTATTAACCACAATCAAATAACAACTCTGTTGCTTAAGGTTTAGAGTTTAATATGTGTTATGGTATTGTTAAATAATGCAGGTAAAAACGCGCTGCTAGTAAATCACGAATGGAGAATAATTTTCCAGGGTAGGAGCGCCGTAAATCAAGGAGACACCCTCTGTGAGGGGGCAGCGGGGCAAGGCGGAGGGGGGGCTGGGTAGTGTACCGGTTGTAATTAATGCATTGTTTCACTTATACATGGCTTCTTTATTCCTTGTTATGTGCGGCGTTAGGCGATTTTCTAAGTCGTATGTTTCTGAGATTGGAGGTAGGGATTGAAAGATGAATGTTGCGAAGGTCTGAGAGGATAACACGAATAAATTTGTAGAAATCGATTCGTTGGAAAAGGAAAGTCAGTCGATGAAGCGAACTGAAGAGCATACCACGTCCTGTTAAACAGCTAACTTATATCCAATTACATCTATCATCATTATCGAAGAAGCATGCGCTGAAAGTGATCTTATTCAAATATTATGTCCCATCTGTCAAGAAAGAATGAAACTACATTAAAAATTAACTTGACTAAAAGTTTAGTCTGTCACTTTACTACCCTACTTTTACCTCAAAAAGTCGCCAAGCACCAACCACCTGTCTCTGAGGGTATTAGCCACTTTTCTAAAGTAGCTTGCACTCGTTTGGTAAAAATATTTTATGTAGGAGAGCTGGCGAAGGTGCCCGACGCCAAACGCGAAGGTGTACGAACTTACGTTTTTAGATTTAGAAATTCAAAGCAGAACTTTTTTGGAATTATTTTTACAAGAAGTGGAACAGTCAGGTAACTTTTGAACTATTATTACTTACTATTGAGGTGTGGAAAATATATGTGGCGTTACAGGTAGCTTCCTCGATCGACATGAAAACGTTTAATTTAGATTAGGAAGTAATAGTATGTATAGTTTAATTCAGGTTAGTAGTTTTTGACCACACATGCAAAAACAACTAATGAAAATATGCTATAGCATAATTTCATTTGTTGTTTTTGCATGTGTGGCATTTTGCATACAAACTAATGAGATATATAAGAGCACTATAGTGCTCTTATATATCTCATTAGTTTGTATTCGTTTACCGCTGAAAAGAGGACATGGGCCTCCCAATAGCCATAAGAAACTTTAACTAAAGGAAAAAACAAAACAGAAACCCGAAACTCTCAAACTTCATGCCCATTGAACGTCCTCACTCACTAGCCTACAGTTTCCAACTTCTTGTCCACTTCCACACGAATTATCTAAGAAGATAGACAGCCAGACTTATCACGAGCCATCCAGAGACCAGCACCCCTTTTATCGTGGCCACTGAAACAGAAAGTGACGCGGGTTCATTTTTTAAACGCACCGCAGCCAAAAGCCCACTTAAATTATTCACACGCCTTACTCAACGGGAAAGTGGATAAAAAAAAGTGAAAACGTGGCATATTTCAACCCCCCAAACCCCGCTTCACCCCCCCTGGGTCCGGATGACAAACGACTTGACCTAACCCGACACGCCACGAGGATTATTTTTTAGTAAGGATTATAAGACTGGCCGCGGCGGTTTTCATAATTTTTGTGGTTAAGTTATTGCAGTTGAACAATTTTTGGGGTTTCCTTGAGTAGCCCTTTTTATTATTTTATTAAATGCGCAGATATTAAGTCAGCGTCCTGGGTGATTTAAGAACTTCCGTGGGATGTTAAGGTAGCTATTCTTTGTGGCATTTTATTACTTTTTTTAGAATAGTCCGTTTTTCAAGTAATTTCGAGTTTGAGTATAGGTAACATTTGAAGAGTTTCAACAAGTGAGTACTCAAATTCAAATTCAAAAGTTATTTATTCAAACTAGGCTTGGAATCAGCACTTTTCGAACGTCAAAATTATATAAGACAAAACGCCCACCCTTCACCACTTCCTAGTGCATTCGCTGGGAAGAAGAAGTGGCGCAACAAACTCCCCAGCCGTACAGCTGTCTGTTGAGTTAGAAGAACAAAAAAAAAAGATTCTATATAATAGTATTCAAAATAATTAACATTACTCAACATAATTAAAATTATTAGCCATATGTTAGCTAGCACACGCCAACACTAAACGGATGTACTTATAAAAGTAAGTACATCCGTTTTTGGCCATTCATCCCCGATAAGTGTAAATATGTATGACTGACTGTTATTATCACCACGGTGACAGATTTCTCATGAAATCTCCTGCTCATCCAACTTTAACTTAATTAGGTCACACTTGATAATAACTTGGTATCTGACCTTACAACGTAGTTACAACATCTCATTCCATCAACTCCGTAAAACTACGTAGTTCTCCAATCTCAGTTCTATTCCGTTCACGTTTTGTTTATGGCTGCTCATTTTGTCTGAAACTCGTAAAACGTAGCAACGAGATAGGATTTACTATAGAGCCTGTAATCATTATTGTTGAAACAATACACATTTTTTCAGCATAATGTTCATAACGTGTCCTATGTTTCAAGGTCTTCTTTTATTATAAAAGGGTTTGATGGGATTTCTTTGTGCGTGAAATAACTATAATTTGAACTTGGTTCTTCCTTCATCATTCGGAATGATAGGAATACAGGAAGATGCTGCTGCATAAATATTTTAAATGAGAACTGTATCAGTAGGTATATAATCAGCAGAAAATCGTTCAACTATGTCTTTCAAAACCAGCATAAAAGAAGGAGATTAATTATGAGTCAGCCAACCACAAGATACCAATCACAAGGTCAACTGAAAACGACAACGAAGGTTTCAATTGATAAGAAGAGCTTTACAAGAAACCGAAGGAAAAACATCTTCAAAATATTAGTACAATTTATCATCCCAGCTTCATTGAAAAGCACCGTACTTCTACCTATATCTCAGCCCACCTGTAACTACGTTTATCTCCGCAACCATTAGTAACAGCCGCATCATCTAATATACGATGAATGCTGAAAAACGCCGAGTAGCGCACATTCAGGAGTAACCTTTACGTTATTAATGATGGCACACTAAGTGAAACCCGATGGGCTGGCCAGGAAAGAGTTACGTACAGAAAATCCACTTCAAACTTTCTACCATACTGTAGACATGAAAAGGAAGTAAGACATTTACCGCAAAGGAATTTGATGTTGTTTTTTATTTTGAAAATCTTGTACCAAGCTGTTACTTATCACGGTAAGACAAGTGGAGTCAGCTTCAATTCTGGAAAGCTGTTGAAAAAAAGTATGTATTTTGTAGTTGTTGGATGGTGCTGTGTTGGGCGTTCATTGCTATCTTTCTGTGTTTAAAAAATTCTGTAATTTGCGATTGAAGGACGAAACTAAACTGTTTATCCTTTTATGTTTTACAGAAAAGTCTTCTGTACTTATTTTTTATGCAGTAACATCCAGTGGGCCTACCTTCCATGACTTGGGATCTCGTTTGCTGATCAGCACTATCACGATGACACGACGGTATTCCACAACAACGCAAATGCTCGATTCCCACAGATTTCCTTGAGTTTTCCTAAAGTGTGGGTACCTGCTTATTTGGGTTTAATATAATGATAGGTATTTTTCTTTATCGTGTTTGTGTTGAATGGGCTCTATAATGCATTATGTTATGAACCAGATTTTGCAGAGCGTTAGGTACTTATATAAGTTCTTCTTAAAGGAATCACTTTTTAATGGAACTGATTATTGCCAGTTTTTTAAATAGTAACTTAGCTCTTGAAGATATCTGGACAGGTCTTAGGTAGCCAAATATGTCGATTCGTTAAAATGAATAAGGATATACGTTCTCTGACGCAGAATTGGAAACTAATGTTCGAAAATAATCACATTTAATAGGTAATCGTAATCAATCGTTTACGATAGGTAAGATAACAGGCATGCCTGTTTCTTATGAATGATGATTAGGTAATTAATTCAATCAAGGACAGAAACTAAAATATATGCCATATGGCACGTAAAACTAGGCAACGCAACAGCTTAAAGAATTGAATAATAATGCAATTGGAATCCTTTCAATATTTTACGATAATAGAGTACACTTTCATTTGTAGTTAGAATCCAATTGTAAAGATACATGTGATATGACTGGCTGGACTCATAACTGATTACACTCTATCAAGTTAATGTACAATTATTCTCAGCGTCAAAAATAAAACCTCGTTAACATGATCGATGCCCTTTCAACACCAATAAAAAGTGCAACAATCCACTGAAAAGCAATTGAACAAACAATAGAAAAACGATGAAACAAAGCAACGCAACGAAACGCAAATAAAAACATTCACTCAACGTTGAGAAACAAAACGCGATCAAACAAAGCCGAATTGTTCCGAATTGACACGAACTGTGCTGCGGCGTGCTACGTCACACCGATACCGAACATATCTCACGTTCTGTTCGAAAAAAAAACCTTTCATTGCTTTGATATTGTTAGAGCGTAGACATTTTGATCAAACAGTTCTGTTGGATCAATGGCATTACTAAACTGAAATGTCTGCGCTTTTCTAAGCTGTTTGAATTGCTGCCTTGTAACTAATCACTTAAAAGCCTTCTATTAAGTGAAATAAGCTTTGCAGGTTACATTTCTGCTGCGAATAAACTCATGTAAAAATATACTCCTCAAAATTATAATCTCGCTGGCTCCATACACGTAGAACTCCAATTAAGACCAAAAGATATGCTGATACGCCTCACTCCTTACGAAAAACGTGAGACACATACAATATCAATATAATTTGGAGTTCACGAAGCCTCTGGCGGTCCGTCTAATCTTCTAATACCTTCTGAGCAGATTTGAGAGGAGGAAAAAGTAAGGAATAACCGAACAGAGGGTAGTCCGGAAATTACTGGATGTCTCGGGGCGAAGGGCGCGGGGTGGGGGGAAAGGTTCACAAATGAAGCAATTCTCGCTAGTCCATGCTCCATCGACTACGTCTTATTAGAGTAATCCGCAGGCTTCTCGTAATTCTTTATTAAAAATACGATATGAGGACAGTCAGAAGCCGTTCGTAGTCATCTTTTTATCTTTTGAGGGGTCTGTCATATATATTAATACTTTATGTTGGGTGGAGCGTGTTTGGAGATCCACAGATCTCCATATACGCGCCATGCCAGCAAAGATAGATATCATTTGAAGTGGTGTTGCCACTTCAGGATCTGACATTGCTAAATAGTTCAATGGCAATGTAAAAAGAAAAAACCTTATCTAATTTATTTCAGTCTCAGGTCAAATATTATTTATATATGTCGCTACATATGAAACACTCCCTATTTATTTGTGGAGAGCATCTAATAAAGCCTCATAACTTTCCTACTATTTCATCCCCGGGTATCATAAAAATCTACGAGCCAAATCAACCACAAATCAGGTCAATAAATAAGCCCCGGGGAGAAAAACACACGTATTCAAATGAGCCCCCATCGGCTGAAGATGAAGAGCATGCTATCTCAGGGAACATAAATAATTCCGGCGCAGAACCGTGGCCTGATCATCAATACCGCTTAGCTTTACCGGTAATGGTAACGTGCCTACTGCCTTCCCACGCGGGTTGGTGGAGATAAATTGACACGATTTGTTTAGTATGTTTTACATATTTTGGAGCTGATGTTGCAAAAAGCCAGGTTTTGAGGGCTAGTTGTGATTTATGGTAGGTACTTAATACTTTTACTAAGTAACAGCTCATTCACACGGGACCCCTCATTGACGAATCGTCAAAAAAAAACAAAAACAGATGCACGATCACATTGCATACGGAAACTTTTTCGCGATTCGTCAAAATATCAGAATAGATGTTCACACTTGATTCGTGATTCAGAGTTCAGTCTTGGACGAGCGCTTCAGCGGATCCGTCACAAAAAATCATGATGCATGTTTTTTGACGAACGTGGTTTTTAAAAGACGATACGTGATTTAAGACGTGTCCGTAATTATTTACGATTCGTGTTGCGGACATTTACAAAGCATTACCACCGTAAAAAAAAAAACGTATCGTGGAAAAAGACGATTCGTCAAAAAACATGAATCCTCTTCGTGTGAATGAGCCTTAATGCCTTTATGAAAAACCCATAAAAACCGAGTCCAGTTTGAGTGGAGTGTTTTATGTGATTAAATGGTAGGCTCAAGCTTACTATGCCGAAACTTAAACAAACTTTGTATAATGTTAAGGAATAAAATATAGAACAATAAAGTCATCAAGCAATTTACCCTTTAAAGATAAACAAAGAAAAGTAGGCATAATAAATAACAGCAACAAAGCGGTAAAGTTGCCGCCATGAATATTCGTTAGCAGCCGGAGAGATAACTCACGGTTTACTCTTACTGGCTGCAGTAAACGGCGGCTAATATGCGACAGATCAGTAGAGAGGTCTCATGAAGAGAAATAGGCTTGCAAAGTGAAAATTTGAATATTAAGTAGGTACTCAAATTTTCTACGAAATGACTTAGGTACTACTAGTTTTCGCACAATATAATAGCTCCTAAACCCTATGCCGGCGACCATCGCCGGCCCTGCCGCCGGGCAAGCCGCACACTGCCGCACAAAGGATCGCAAAGGATATGAAGGCGCAAAAGCCGGAGGTACGTGCCGCGCGGCAAAATATTCTTTCCATAATAGCCATTCCATCAACAAAAAAAAAAAAAACTGCTTTATTCTGCTTTTGAAAGCCCATATCGAGCATTAGGCGACTGATATTAAAATAATGTCGTACATAAACGTTTTATATTAATAAAAGCACTCAATTTGAATACGGATATTGAAACACTCGGGACCTTTGAAGAAATAACGTTACAAAAATACACGACAAAATTCACAGATTGATTTTCCATTTTCTCAACACTTGACAATTCTGAACAATGAGAATAATTTTATGAAGCGCAAGAATTGGAAGATAATGAAATAAAACGGACCATTCATGTCACTCACCTTTTTGTACAACCTTTAAGATAATAATTGTCTCTGGACATTCTCCTTTATAAATATTTATTGCCAGTTCTTTGTACACTTCTATTCTTATTTCAAATTTTCCAATATAGAACGTTTGTTCTTTGTTTTAAGAAATGTCAAGCTCTTGATTAAATCAATTGTTTCAATTTACGTTAGAAGCTAATGATATTATAACCTTTTTTGTGCGATATTTTTGTTTCAATTTTAGGAATACTTCAAAGATTTTGCTTGCAAAGTAAAGAGGTCTGTTCTTTTAGAAATTATTTCGTCGCAGAATGATTGCAACACACTCATACGTATATATTGTATCTAATATTAAATCTGCCGAATAGGACGAAACACAACAAAAGCATTGACACCACAAAAGAAAGCAGCACCCCAACCGAGCAAAAATCCACGTCTACCGAAAATTGCCGAACAAAAAGCTGATTAAACCGGTTATCGGTGACTGCTAATAATAATAGTGTCGTCAGATAATCCAGTGTGATGGATGACGGGGGAACTGCCCACCCCTTTTAATTGCCGCCGTGAATGTGCCTGTCAGTCACGTCACGGTGGATTTTCCATTTATATTATAATAAGTTGGGATCTGTTTTGAAGCGGTTTTCTTGGTGTATTCGGTTTAATAAAGGTTGTGTCCCCAAGCTCGGTGTATTTGATGGAGGGGGCGATGGAAATGCAGGAGCTTATTTTTTGGAATGCAATTGGTTTTGGTGAATTAATCATGGCGGAGGCACCTGATGTTGGTGGAGCAACAAAATACGTAAGTGGGTGTCTAAAGTATTCTATGTCAGGGCTTCAAGACATAATAAGGTTTCAATAAATCTGTGTAGCTCTTTCCTCAAAACACCATTTCAGACGCTAATCTGGATGGTCCTCACATGATCTGACCAAGACAATGTCTGGACTTTAAAAGATACTGACCTCGTCTGTTTCGGTGTTTCTCACCGAACCAAATCTACTTACAGAAATAAATATAATTTATCATAAATTACTTTAGCAAAGCCCATGAATTGGCAACAAATAGTTTTTAACTGTAGATACTGAACATTTGTGATAACATACAGTTATTTCTAAGATGATTACGTTTTCCTTGGAACATGTTATTGTTGTATTCTGAAAAGAGCATGAAAATGCCCCTTTTCCTGCATTAAGCGTTTCTTTCAGTTGATTTACACCCAGCCTTACATCTTTCGCCATTCTGACCCCTTTTCCTCTAATCCAACTTCCCCTTTCTTCCCTTTTACTCCAAGATAAGCAGCTGATTCTCTTCATTGCCTTTCCCACACGTCAGAGTATCGACTTTGTGTATCGTTGCGTACAGTCGCAATGAGCCGTCTTTACCATCATCAATCATCCGCCGATACCGCACGATCGACGCCGAGCGCGTGCGAACATCTGCGACCACTACCGGCTAATTCATCATTTTGCATTCGACTGTACTACTATGCTGTTAACGTTACAAAATATACTTTAGTCACTGGGGATAAGGTTGGTTTTGCGATGATAAGTTCGATTAATTCATCATATCTCGATTGACAGGTTACTTTGCAGTTGTCAATAACTTTATCCTAATCTAAATAAGAGCTAGTTTCTTCTAACATTTTGTCGACATAACTATGTACAGAATATGTACCTCGCAGATGTGTTGACAATATCGATTGTGTGCGAAATGTTATTATATTAGTGTAAATATTAAATCCAGGACAATGGTCCCATTGATTTGTATAGCGCATATGGTGCATTGTTGCTGCACCATTGCTCATTTTGTTAATATCGACAGATTTGTACAAAATTAACTTTCCCCCGACATCGGAATACTTATATCGGGTCAACCCTATCCAAGCGGGATGAAGAAATATGTATGTATGCACATAATCCTATTTGGTTTGGGGATTCAAAAGGTTTGTAGCAATGGAAATACTGTTAAAATATCTCCATGTTTATTTTAGACTTTAGCCTGTTATTTTATTATTTGATATTCAAGCTTTTCACTTAAGAAGAAATGAAAATAACTGGTCTTTTGTTTGTTTCAAACTGGGGCTAATATCTATGGACTTTGCCCCAAACATTAATATGAAAAGTATGCCTCAAATATTTCAAACCATAAAAATAACCAAGTAATCTTTTTCGCAGAGTGTACATTGACGTTTTCCATTTACTCTAGCCTTTTACGTCTACAAATCATGCCGCAGCATCCACCACAACATGCATCATCCTACGCCATGTTTCGCATTCAGCCGCCGTACGGAACCCGCGTAATTTAATTGTGCCGGCCGCGGGCACAATGCCGCGTGATTGGACGCTGCCTACGGAATCCTAAATGCTGACAGTGGCCGATATGAGTGGGTTCACTAGTTCGGGGGTAGGTGTGTCTTTACAAAAACCACTGATTTAATATTAACCCGTAGTGAATCAGTGTGGTGTGTTCTGGTTGTGGTGTGATTGATTCGATTTGGTAAGAGTTGTGTCCATTTGTGGTAGGTCACTTTATGAACATGCCTACATGAAAGTTTGCGTTTCTTGGACGATAAATAGAATGATGAGCATTATAGCAGCCCCCACCGGGCCCGCGTGGTGGTCGTTCTCCTCCCCAAAACACTCCTACAAAAAGTGCAATACTACAGTTCATCTTCCCTTTTCTCTTATATATCATTTGATTTTATAGTTCCTTCTTATCCAATACAACTCTAGGTTTTTCTTTGACGTTTAGAATTATTTTTATCATTACCTTAAATAAGGAAATTGACATTATCTCGGAAACAATGTTAAAATACGATTTCCATTTCTATTTCCGTTGTAACCGCCCCAAAACAGCCCTGTATTCCTAACGGCAACCGCGACCTTGCTTTTCCCCATAAAAATAGGACCGGCAATAAAAACAATCAGCAACTTCCTCCTTCTGAATAAAACACAATAATACGAGCGGTTTGCGCGTTGACACGAGAGGCGCCTTGTTACGGCGGGGGCGGTCCCGCATGACAATGAGACGTGTACGGGACCCAGCGACCGAAGCAACGTTCTTGCTTGGATAATGTGGGCAGACTGTTTTAGATGAAATTACAATGAATTGTGTAGTAGAGAATAGTTAAATTAAATGGGTATAAAAACTTAGATATAATGTCATTTTTATTTAAATGCAGTTACGTCTTAATGTTAGTACACATACACACGGCTTCTGAATTGAAAATTTGAAGTTGAGAACTTGTCAAACTCCACTTTTGCATTACATATGGTGAAAGCCATCAAAATTCAAAATTTATTTACAAAAAACGGGAGAAATTTTGTATTGCGCGGGCTACATTGAAGTAGTCACCTTAAGTTATGCTTTAGTTTAACTGAAGTAGACCTCGTCAAACTCTACTAACTGTCAATTCTGAAACATTGGTAGGTACTTAAAGGTTATGATTATGACTCTACCTTTAATAAACCAAAGTAGGTGTAAAATCTAAAAGATTAAGATTTTACACTGACAGATATCTTAGTAATCTTAACTCAAATCTACACTCGCGAGCAATAAACTGGAATCACTTCATCGTCCGCTGCTCGAAACAAATTTTTACAACTTCTATGCAATGAACTATGGATTGTGGCATATCATTTGAAAGGCCAATTTTGTTAGCTTTCAACCTCTTTCAATATCATAACCAAAGATTATTCACCTTATGTCATGGAACTTAAAACAAAAAACATCAATTTTTAAAACAAAACACCATATTGTTTGGTAGTCCTGAAACCCTATAAAAAAGGGGGCGTTTATGAAAATTGATCATCAGTCCAATATTTCACGTCACTGGGAATACTGAAGCTAAAAGAAAATGTTAACCACACCTATAGAAGCCGCTCAAGTCGTCATCCTAATCCAGCAAGGATTCTCTCAGCGTACTATCACTCGACAGCTTCATTTGAGCAAGTCTTGTGTCTCGAAGGTATACAAGAGGTTTAGGGAGACTGGAAACTTAGTCTGGAGACCAGGATCTGGACGACAGCGATGCACTTCGGTGAGAGATGACCGATTTATTGTCGCCTCTTCTCTCCGAAATCGGCAACTGATCGGCGTGGACATTCGCTCAGAGAAGTTCGAGGGAGGGCTGTCAGCGAGTGGACAGTGAGGCGAGGACTCAAAGAAGCGAACTTGACCCCGAAAAGGCCAGCCACGGAACTAAATTGTCTCCAGCCCACCGACAAGCAAGGCTTCAGTTTGCTCGCTATCACTTAGATTGTGATATCGGGCAATGGAAGCGAGTCCTGTTCTCGGACGAATCCAGGATGTGCCTGCATGGTAGCATCCGTCGACAAAGAGTCTATAGGAAGCCGGGGGAACGATTCGCACAATGCTGTCATATTACTTTTTATCAAAAATATTAAAAAAAATATCTTTTCATATTACTTCCTATTCATTTAGACGTCCATAACGTCGACCACAATGTATTGCAATAAATAATAATTCTCTAAATTAAGGTACAAAATTTAATAAATTTTAAATCCTTTCAGGTGATATACCACAATCCGCAACTCATTGCATAGAAATAATGAAAAATTGTCTTGAGGAACGCGCGATGAAGTGATTCCAGTTTATTGCTCGCGAGTGTAGTTTAAAATGAGATTCATGACTATCCTTTTAGAGAGCAGTCGCAAAAGTGGTAGGTAGTAAATCTAAAACGTATGATTGCAGATCCTGATAACATTTATCTTAAATACATTTAAATAAAATCAACAGCCAAGTGGGAAGTATTCTTTATTCGAATTTTAGACAATAAATACATTGTCAAGCAATTGTGTGATTGATTGTTAGTGGCCAGTGTCATTAAAATGAAAAATGGAAAAAAATCTTCACATTAATTAACCCAAAACTCACAATGAAGGAAACAGTTCGTCGTTTGTTTTGTCAGTTCATCCGGTGTTCAGTGCTGCCATCCTAAAAAATGCACACAAAATGCAGGATATTATGTTTGTGTTGTCTTTTTTAGCCAATTACCACTAATGAGTAGTACCTATATACACTCATAAAGAGATCTGAATAGAGTTCCGACTGCTTTTTTCGTGCAACTCTGTCATTATTCGTGTGAGTATAATTAAATATTTGCTTACTAAGAATTGAACTAAGCACACTAGTAAGATTGTTAGAAAACAGTTTTAAATAATATTGAAACCTATAAAACGTTTCAGAAAAATAAATGAAACACTTCTTAGTGTAATACAATTCTGCGAAAAAATATACTTTGAAAATAATAACAATTGTATATTATTTTGGTTATTTGTCGCCAAAACATTTACCTGGTTTCTAAAAGCCTGTTCAATCGAATCTATTATCAATTCGATTTCATTGATTGTTGTTGAGCTTGTTTCGCCATTTCTTCTCAGATGTGGTTAGATAGGAAATGTCGACTCCATCTAGCATTTTTTTTTGACATGGCGTTTAAATGTGATTCCGATATTCTATTTACAGAATAAACAATTTCATTTCGTTATTTCCATGAACCGATCACAACAGGTTACAGTAGATTTATTGATACGAGAATTGATCAAATAAGTGGTTTTCAAAAATCAGAATTCTTGGAACCAACAATTTATTTCTATCTCAAATGAAAACCTATTTTCATAAGAACACATGCTCCGTGGTCAACACTTTAAATGCCAATAAAACGATTCCCAGATCACGGAGCAGAAGAACAATATAATTTATTGCGAAACAATAAACTTACCTGATCGCTGTCCAATACACCGTGCGCCTTACACTAGTAGTCTCGTAAATATTTACTACTAGCAACACCTTACCTAACATCAACACACACGCGAATAGACACCCTAGCTTCTAACATATACGGTACATTTTAGAATAGAAGACTCGTAGTCATAAGTCCATCAGCACACAGTTTGTTTGTGTTGGCCAAACATCGCCTGTTAAGAACTACCAACTATTGTTTAACTTGATAGTTATTTTTATCGTTGAACGGTTAGTTTTTAAAACTATTTTTATGATTATTATTGTATACAGATCTCAGTATGCTCTTTGATTTTTTTATTATTATGAGTAATTTGAATTTAATATTAGAACCTATTATAAAACTACTAAACTACTGTGATTACATGTTCTAATTCTAAAATGACACTTATTAAATAACACTACAAAAAATCGTAATTTTATTCGTCGTATTTCATTTTAGCGCGCGTATCGTTTTTCCCGGCGTAGTCGTAGGGCGGGCGGCGTACGCGGGCGGGCGCCGTAATCTCTGGGCGGCGAGTGAATGCGGCGCTTACGGGCCGCGCTTTAAATCCTCCACTACTTATGTACTTATAGTTGTACTAGTCATTTTATGTCACGTTGTGAGATGAGAGTTTGTAATCTACATTGTTTGCCGATTAGATTCTGGTGGCGGAATCAGATGTTTATTTTGATCTTGAAGCTAGTTACCTAACGATACGCGAGCACGAAGTATTGCGGTATTTCTATTGCTTTATTATTTCTGTATCTCGGGAAATTCATAAGCTTTCATTCAAATTAAACTGTGCACCATTGCTCCCATGTGTCTAAATGAATGTAAGACCAGGGTCACAAAGTGGCTATTGACACTAAGTTACGATAAGACTGAAGATTTACTACACGAATCAATTGCATAACCTAATGTACCTAATGTACCTAATGTAGTTAATAAAGTTATATACGTATATTTATAGTTTATAGTTATATACAGACTTACATAAACACAAGTTTTTCACCATATTTATCTCTCAATACATACACATACCCTCACATAGGTATTTTATTAGGCTACATCATATTGTATACGTTTACTAGTAAGTAGATAACTTAATAATAATAATATACTATGGTCGTCCTACAACTACTGATAAATGTTCAAATTATAGGCGAGGACGATGGCACCCTAAACACAAGTTAAATCTTACTTTGGGTGCCAGAATTCATCGAAAACACTCTTTCCCTTAGTTGTAACGCTGCATAGTGTTTTACATAAGTGTTTTTTGTACAACTGAAGGTAATATTTTTTTATTTTTTTTATTTGTACCTTTTTGGTATAATAAATCAGTTTTAGAAAATATTATTTTGGACTTTCAACAAATCGATCAAAGTACCTAACCTCATCTAAATAAGTCATAAAATATAAGTTTACAATGTGATAATATACTACATTACGTCATATTTATTTACTAGCATATCACCGCGGATGTTTACTCATTACTTTAACTACGCCATAAACCGTAACCTCACATTCTCCCCCTCCTACTAATTACACGACATAAAACTACGAATAAAACATGAAAAAACCACCCCTTAGTTCCACCCTACAAGTTACAACTAGTATTTAATAGTAGAACCATTGAAATGCTCGTAAAAATTTTATTCGTCATAAAGTTAAGCGAAGCAGGGGCGGCAGTTAGTCGACATGATTGCGGACAATAAAACTAAATGGGGGATTGATTTAAGACTTGTTAATAGGTGATAAACGACCTATGGGTTTTGGCAGAGAACAGGCAATCGCTATTATCACGGCTTCAATTAAGATTTGGAATTTTTCCTTTCTAGTCTCGTCTTTAACTCGGTCGGCCGTATCATTGTATTGCATGGGGGCTTCCATTCTGATGAACATAAAATGTCAACTGCGGCAGAAATAGTCATTTCCCTGAAACAGCATTTTCACAAAAAGCCCAACTACTACGAAAAACGTGGCAGCACACGACAACACCGTACGCCGTACGCCGGTAAAACAAAATCAAATAACCTTCCGCACAGGCATACCTGAACCAATTCCACTCATCGTTGCGAGGATTCCGCGCCCCATTCGTGTGGCGTCGGCACAACCGCGGGATATATCCACAGTGTGTAACAAACAATACGGATCAATGTATACAGAACAATTTGTAGACGGGAATGATTAAGTTTAATAAAAAATAGACAGAATAAAAAATATTTTCATTAGTAATTAACTTATTTTTCCTATTTCTAATCGCCTACTATTCGCCGCTTTCTCTCTCCTTTCTCTCGCCGCGCAAAACAAAGGCGGCGCCACTAGACTCAAATATAGAATAATAAGACACAGTATAATGTCAGTGTAAGAATAAAATATAGAATACCTACCTACTCGTAAAATTAGGCCTCTACCGCTGACTACCTGATTATAATGGTGCCGATACTCTTGTCACAAAAACATCACTAAAATTTAATTTATTCCTGTCAAACGACGATTTCCCATTCTGAAATAGACTAAAGTGACACAACTTAACTATATTTTAGTTTGACAGCTCTAAGATAGTACTGAGTTTTTAATTTAGTGAAAATGGCAATTTTGCTATTCTGAATTTGATGTTTTTCACCTAAAATTTTGATTGAAAAACGAAACCAGACTAAACCTGACAAATTTTAATCTCGATTAAAAAGGTGTGGGATAAAATACGTTTTCATGAACTAAAATTTACACCAACATCTCGACTTCACGTGCAAAAACAGTACTGTATTAATTTTTTCTTTTGCTTATATCTCGAAAATGGTGCGTCTTATCGCAAAAATAATGAAAGTTTCGACCCCCTTTAAAAGCCCATAAACCCCTAAAACTCAACACTTAGGTAATATTTTTTCATATTTTCCATACAAAAAATGAAAAATTCCAGCTTAAAATTAGCTTTAAAATTCTTATAGCCAAAATAAGTAAGGAATTTTAGTGATAGTTTAGTTCGGTGTACAAGAGAATTGGCACCATTATCTGTGCCTCTGCTGAAACATAGATCATAGACGGAGAGTGCAAAATTCATAAACTATTGCACACGGATTGGCAAACACGCGTGTCGGGCTTTATTGCTCCAACTTTGTTGTTTGTACTCATCTAACAACATCACATCAATCGTACAACCTATGGTGGAGTGGACAATGCGTAGTACGCATAGATCAATGCGTGGAATGAGTGCTTAGCAACGCAGTCAATATTATTGGGTCTAGTCAATCAGTACACCCGTTTTAACTTGTCTGATTGTATTAAGTTGAAAAAGGAAGAATAACGTTAGAATGGACGTATTTATTGTAAGGCAGGGTAATTAATTGTAAAGCAAATGGACTATCAACTAAAATTGTCCGTGTATGAATACCAACAATTTAAGACACAACTGTCAATATTTGTATAGAATGGCTACAACATTGCTAATTGACATATTGTCAATTTGCTTAACAAATAATTTCAGACAGTAACACGAATCACACGTCAACTACATAACCGAACCCAAGTCGACAGCAAAAGTCGATTAATATTCTCGGTATTTTGAAATTGATTGCAGGAGGAGCCGGTCGTTGTCATATTTAATGTGTGTTACTTCAAGTTTCTATCAAAATTATTTGTTTAAATTTAAGTTTAACCTCCACTCCGACCGCACCACAAGGTAAATACTCCTTTACAGATAGTTATTTATCCAATCCTCATATCGCCACTAACTCCGTTTCCTTCCGTCACCGCGTTCGCTACACTGCAGGGCCTGCTACCCGCAGGCTGCGATCAATCAGGCCGGGATGCCGGGATGTATCTCTTCCTTTGTGCCAGGATTACAGGCGCGTGCTAGATGCTAATCAGGTTATTGGCTGTAGGGTGTTATCGCGGGAGGTGAACAGTAAGGTATAAAGTGTATTTGATGAAGCGGAATGGATACATGTATGCTTTTGAGAGAAGTATAATGCGAGTTATTGTTGCAACTGCGACACAATTTAGTAGATACGTTCGTCCTGCACTTTGGCATTCGAATTGATATCTTCAGTGGTTTTGAAAACACTTTTCAAACACTCGTCAGAGAGAATATAAATATTTCAAGGTCGGTGCTTCTAAACCGGCTAGGAAGCGGCTAGGCAGGGAGAGGGTGTCACATATCGTTTTACTATAAAACTCGGTTAAAAATATAGATACCTACCTACATAAATCACTAATAATAGAACTTTGCCGTAACCACGAAGTAAAGTAATACCCCATACTGAAAATGGCCGCGTGATACACTAACACGTTCAGTGCCGGGAGCCGTCCTGGAGGGTTCACCTAGTCGCATATGGGATGCCAGGAGCCCTCGCGGAGGGCTCATTTTAAATGTAGATTTTTCTTAGCGAATACACCATGATAAAATTAAATCTGATGTATATTTTAACAAGATTTATTAGTATATGCGTTGGTTTTAACATTCAAGCATTTTTTTTGTTCCCTGTTACAAATAGGTTGAATCTACGTATAGCGACAAGACCCCCTTAAAAGACTTTTTTACTTCGTTTTACAATGTTTTATAACACGATTAAAAATCTAATGCCGTTGACCGTCCGCGATAGTAAACTTTAGCGCAAACGTAATACCGGAAACCCTCCCAGAGGGTTCACTTCCAATATGTATGGCAACAAGGCTTTAGAGTTCTATGAAAAGTGGGTGGAGTGGATAGTGGTAAACACGAGGTACAATAGGTACAGTGTTAATATGGTGCTTATTCATCCTCTGCAATATTTAAATTTTTCATTACATTATTATCCTTCATTGTTTTATGTTGAGGACAAAAAATATAGCAGACCTTTTAAATACGTGTTGCAGCTTACAGCTCAACATAAGCGCATTACTTTCTATAATAAAAAAATTGTTAGCACTCTCAGTGTACCGTAGTTCCGCAGTACCGCTGACACTGAGCAACACAAATTGAATTCAATATGTAATTTTTTATTTTCCTTTACACTACAGTCCTCGGAGGCTTTCAGTGTCGCCACTGTTGCGCCACTTGACGGCGACCTTTTCAAACGACACTGTTAAATTTTTAAGTGGAGTTAGAATAAAAAGTCGGCGTTGACGGCGAGCACAATGCGAGCCTCTCCATTCTGCAAAGTTTTTCTCTCTTTACCAAAAGGTGTGTGGAGGGGGAGTGATGATTCGTTATTTTTCCCGCATTATGGCCGCCGCGAAATGTTTCGGCTGTTTTTTTATAAAAATAATACTTTCTCTCTTTGTATTTTGTAACGTGTTTTATATTCAAATTCTTTCATTCGCGATTGAATGGATGCCGATTGTTTGCGGAGACTCGAGTATATTATACCTACGAAGTTAATACGTTTGAAGGTTATGAGACTTTCAGAGATTAAATAATAACCGAGATATTCAAGACTAAATTGTACCGGCAGAGATGAAAGCAGACACAGTGTACTAGCTAAGTAGTTCAAGAAAGATAAACATGTTTTATTTTGAGACATTTGTCTGTACCTACGCAATCAAACTGTCTGGCTAGTATTGTAGACTACAGTTGACCCGTCCGAGCGAAGAGGACAGTCAGTGACTAATCCCTCCGTCTGGGAGAGGAATGAGAGGCGACGTGCCCTTCACAGAGTTACGCACTTTCAAAGTTTTGGGTTTTGTTTGTGATAGCGTTTCTAGATAATATATCGGGTTTTTATTGAGAAAAGTTGGATATAGAATATGGCGATTGTTATACGCAGACATGAGACGTATTCATAAAATCGTGTGATAAATGTCCATTTTCGATGTCTATTTATTGAAAATATCGGCGAAGATTTAGTTTTTCATTCATGAAAATCAATAAAGCGCGCCATTCTAGCGACTGATGTGTCCATCCATATAAGGTGTTTTTAGATTAAAGATTCTAAGAAGTCCCGTAAATGCGCCAGTAGAAGTATGAATATGGCTATGTAAGTACTTAGTGACACTACAAAAAAAAAATTACTTGTTTTAATACAAGTTGACCCAAAAATTGCCAGTAACTCCCCAATTACCACCACCCAGCAATAATATTACTAACGCACACTAAAACCTTTTACTGTCCCATCAATTAGGGCGCCATAAAAGGCTACACCCATACATTTGCCATGTATAACATGCACAATAACAAATACGAGTGTTAATTTACGAGCATGGGCCACGCAGGACCACGCTATACGACACGCCATAAACCATGCTGTTCCACTGTCTCTCATGTGAGGGGGAGGTTGTGGTGTAATGAGGTAATTATCGGTGGTGGAATGCAGGAGTGCGGAAGTGTCGATGGAGTGAAGATGTGGAAATTGGAATATTTTTTGCAATTCTTCCAAGCAACAAAACACTTAACGTGTTTTGTCGGTTGAAAGACTTTAACATTAATTTTAGAACAACGACGTTTTTTCTAGGACCAATCTGCATAAGTAGGTAAACTTCTTCTGGGGAGTAAGAAGTGATTGATAGTTATGGCTACCCTATTCACCAGCACCGAGAGGTAAATTAGTCATCCTCATTTCAAAGAAGCATTCGGTAATCTCCATTGGAACCTTGTACAACGCAAATAGCTAACTTCTTAGAAAAATGTAGTCGTAGTATGGGGTAGGGTTACCCCTATGATATCGGTGTTAAGTAGGTGTACCTATCTGAATCACAGATCACTGTTACAGAGAATGCAACAGTGCTACCCACCTGAAATCATCACATTCTGGTAATTGACAGGCAGCTCAATTACCATATGAAGGATCATATTGAAGCGCTTTGTAAGAAAATTAGTAGCTCATCCTATGCCTTGTACTAACTTGCCCCCACAGTTAACATTGATACACTACTTACAGCGTACCATGGTATTGTAGCATCTGTGCTAAGATATGGTATTATATTTTGGGGTAACTCCACAAATAGAGAAACCGCTTTTAAAGCGCAAAAGCGATCCATCAGAGCCATGTTCAGACTACAAGTAACGGACAGTTGTGAACCATTTTTTAAAGAATACAAAATGTTAACACTTCCGTCTATGTACATTTATGAAACTGCCTTATTTGTTAAGCTGAATTCACACCTGTTTCCCAACCCATCAGATACAGTAAAACGTAACAGGCGAAATGATATGTTGCGTGGACGTAGAGCAAAAACAGCTTTAATGTGGAAAGCATATTTTGTTTAGCCCCGCAAGTTTGTAACAAAATCCCAAAGCAAATTAAACAGTTAAATTTAAATGGGTTTAAAAAGGAGCTTAAAGAGTTACTATGTAAAAAGTGTTATTATAATTTGAACGACTTTTTGAATGATACTTTGACATCTTAATCTAATTGTGATCTCTCTTTTATAACAAATAGCTTGACATTACATTTTGAAATTGACATTTATTAATTATTGTTCATTTTTTTTTGACATATTTACTGACACTGAAATGCCTCATAATGTAACATTAATACTTTTATGTAATTGTATCAATTCTAACCTAACTATTTCTATTTTTGCGTTGTAATAATTCATTATGTATACCTGATATTTGCACGCCCCATGTGGCAGAATGTGATGAGACCTTTATGTTATGTGAGACCTTGTATTGTACCATGTTCGGACAAATAAATTAATTTGAATTTGAATTCACACAAAAAAGACAAGAAACAAAAATGCCATCCACCTTCAAATCCTACAAATTACTCACAATCATGACCCAACTCTATGAGCAATTAATTTCCCATCGCCTTAATCCCGCGCCCCGGGATTACGGCGCACGCGTCCCGGCGCTAATCCCGCGGGATCGCATCTGCGCGAGATCCCGGGACTGTTTACAGTGCATATTGAGCGCTGGGAGACTGAACAGCCGGTGGGAGCACGAACAGTGATTAAGTTCTGAGTGGCAGTGAACGAGGGTTTTAAAGGTCATGCAAGATTGTAGGGTTATGAGATAATCCTGTTAGAGGTTGTTCTTGTGTCGCTCATCTTTTATGTATTGAGATATCGAGCTAAGTGCTTATCTGAGAGCACCGATACGCTTAGGCTACGAATCCATACTTCGATTCTGTACCTAATAATACGATTTAAGATTTTCTTGAACCTGAGTAGGAATAAAAGCCTCTTAAATTCATCGTATTTCAAGCCGCTCGGTAAATTCCTGATTTCCTTTCTAACAATATGTGGTATCACAAAATATCACTTGACTAACCCCGTTCGATATCATGTTTGAAACCATCCATCGCGTTTGTATCAAGCGTATATTCCTGCCCACCCCTTCCGACCCACTACGCGTGAAGATAACTTAACAACTCAATCATTTACTAACATCAACTAACATTCATATACCTACTTAATAGCTATTACAGTTGTTATCAAGCGTACGCGCGGCGGTTTCCGTCCGGCATCCGGCGCTTATCTGCCGTATCCGAACCGCACGGAGCGTATCCGACGGCTACACCGTATGAAAGCGGCTACTGTACGGTACGATAGTGTGGAAAGTTAGCTAAATGGGCTAAAACAACATGCCATACAGTACAAGTAAGTATGAAATTAAAGAAAATTATTAATTACTCGTAATCTTATCAATCAAAATGACGTAGGTCAATAAGAATACTTTCAGTACTATACCGTTATCAATAATATGTATTAAAACGTTTCGGTACACACTTGACTTACTATTTGAAATTACTGATATAAGCATCGATGGTTCAGTGGTAGAATGCTCGCCTGCCACGCGGGCGGCCCGGGTTCGATTCCCGGTCGATGCAATATGCTTTTTGTGTTTTCTTTAAATTTTTTGGTATAATTTCTGTTACTGAAAGTAAAATTGGGTTCATCCTTGTTATTATATGACGTATTCATAATAAAATAACTGGGATTTTAATAATTTAATTAACAATTTTTAATTTCAGTAATTGCTCTTTTTGAACGAGCTAGATATGTATCGGTATTATGACAGTTAATATAACAGTTAGACGAAAATTTTTACTCTTATAAACAACATCCCATTTAATTAAAATAATAATTAACCAACAAAATAATGAACGCCTAACATTTTAACAATAGCAACGTAATCCTCTCCGGCGCTGCTACACAAATTGTAAACGGAACACAACATACAAAGGCGCCACACATCACATAAAGGTGCAGCCACATTATCATAACGGCTAAGGCTACAATGGATCACGCGGGATTTGCCGCGCGACGACCTAAGTGGCGTTTAATTAAAAATATGTCACAGGGCGCGACACGAGGGGTGAGGGGCGAGGGGCGACGCTTTGCGGACGTCTTATTGTTGGAGGGGAAGATATTGCGTTTGTATGGGTTATTTTGTAATTGGTTGATATAGTAACATTGGTACTTACGACGTTTGTCTCTAAAAGTAATACAGACGTGTCTTTAGAAAATAGTGAAAGCTGTGAGCATACATTTCAAGAGATATCTTTCCCATACCAAAATATGGACATGGACAGTAACATGGATAATAGCATACCTACCTATTATTTGAAATACAGGTCCTTAGTTAGTAGGCCTAGAGTCAAGAATTACCTACCTAATTATGTATAATTTCTTTTTGCACAAAAAACCATAATAAAATGAAACAAGCTCATCTGTCCGTTGATAATGTGAACCGAGCTCATGTTTAGCGCTACACAAACGATACCGCCATGTTAGGCACAGGCCGCAATGGCGCGAGGCGGGTCGACGCGCGAGTGGAGGCGACGCGACGTGTCTATTATCTAGTTAGCTGGACGCACAACGTCCCGCTCCTGTGGGAGGATGCTGTGGCTAGGCTGGAACCGACTCACTAGGATGCTGGAAGCTCCAAGAATCTAACACAGTGCAAAAAGACAATCCTATTGCTTCAGCTTCGAAGATAACAATCTATAACAGTCATGGACCGTGGTCTTTTAATTTCCTATTATTATTCAAGACATTCGTGAGGCCGTCGTCGATACGTTTGTCTGGTCTGAATCCCGAATTAGTCAGCAATCATTCTTATTGAAAAGTGAGTTCCTGTGTGTGAAGTCATTGGATATTAGAAAGCAGGCGAAAGCACACGCTAGCATGCATTGGTGGAATTTTCAACATTAATGACTGCTAAGTCGTATCCAGGACTAAGCATCATTGCACAAATTTCAAGCGGCCAAGTGGCAAGCGAACGCATTGTAAAGGATGGCGCACACTAAAGTGTAACAAGTCGCACCCACGACGCGCGACGCCACCCGCACTGTTACACTCTGCCACCGAGACCACTGGCCAGTAGCACTTGTCCAACTTTGTTCAACTGTCACAACTACGTGGATTGTTTGCTCAAGTGCATTTAGTCTAGGTACACCTATTTGTAATCGTTGGGATCTTCCCTTGTGGTGGTCAGGCTGAGTACCTACCTTTCCTTAGCAAGAATGAGCGTGTCGACTTCCACTGCATACTAGGTAGGTACTACGGAAACCAGATGAGATGAACACGAGTTTTTTTTTAACGCGATCACATGTAGGTAAGGTTTGTAGAAATTAAATGAGGAAAATGCACGGAGGAATTATGTAACGAAATATGAAAATGATGAAAAACTAATCCCTGCAAAGACCGACAACAAACTTCCGCTACTATACACTTCAAAGCTATCTGTAGTCACAACAATTTCAGCAACATTTTGTTTGTTAACTTGACCAAATTGTCACCAATCTTCAATCCAATAAAAACCAACATTGGCCACCTAAACGCGTAGTTACTTAGTAGCAGTCAACAAAGCGATACCTACGAATCGAAGGTTCAACATCGACACACGCGGGTGGAGATGTACATAGCCATTGAAAAACCACTTTTACATCGGACACTTCAATTCTAACTGCAATCACACCGTGTAGTGTGTAAATAGTAAACCAATCGCAGCGAACGACGGAGTTACAGGGCTGCCACGACTTTGAAGAACACCGATACCTATCGTAGTTTTTCTGATAGCTTCGGGTTGTTTTCTTCAAGATTAAGGATTTAAGATCTGAATTGAACTTGAACAACATAATGCCTAAAGAAAGCCAGGAGTTATTACCAGCCCCTAGCTTGGTAATATCGAGGTATGTAATTCCCAGCTTAATACTTGAAACACTGTGGTGACAAGGTTTTTACCTAACACCGTTTGTGAATATTGCTGTATCGTTATCAAAGTTACCCTACAAAGTGTAGTGCTTGATTAAAGCAGACAGCTAAAAACAACTATCTAGTCTTCAATCCATGGTGCCACAATACCAGTGTATTAAGTAGTCCAGACGTTGCCTTCGTTGGTCACAAGTATACCAAACTATATCTCCTAACATCTAGGTCTTGCGTGCCACCCCTGTCGTTCACCGCGGCGCAACGTGCCACCACTGCTGTAATTCCGCGACGCGACGGCAGATTCCGTTCACCACGTATCGAGGATAACTTGAAACTTAAAGTAATATTGTGCTATATGATTGAGTTGTATTGATAGTAAACATTTATGCGATCAATTATGGCCACTGTTTTGTCCAGATGTCGGTCGTGGTTTCGAGTGAAAATCTAAAATACATTTGACCCTTTTGCTAAAAGATCAGATCTTCTATCAGAAAACATTGCTGGACCTATGCTGGATTAATTACTGGTCTACAACCTACAGATTTCCAGGTAGCAGATTTTAAAAATCGCGTCTATCTAACTTAGTTGGTAATATGAAAGATGCTAGCAATAAAGAACGATAAGGCCGCCCATTGTATGTTTTGAAGTGTTTATAATTAAAAAAAAATGTTTTTGTCTGGTGTACAATGAAGTAAGTATTTATTCTAGCGTATATATATACATAAATAAATAACCCTGAACCCATGCCCATACGCTTCCAAAAAACATATTGACTTCTAACAAAAATGTTACAGGTACTGTAACATAACCGCGCCAGATAATTAATTTCCTCAACACCTCGGTACATAATAGTCCCCCGGCTGTTTGCCCGTCATCCCCGATCCCCATCCCCTGGGACTATCCTCCTGCTGTGTAATCCGGTCTGCTTGCCGACTCTATTGGAACGGATGGCGGATGGCGATTGCATTTAACGCGAGCCTCGATTGGTGGCGTGTTTGCTTTCTTGGGTAGGAACGTTTCTAATGTTAAAGCTTTTGTGACGATGTGTTTGATCTTTTCTGTTATATTAGAATGATCTGTGCGAGCGGAAAATCTGTAGGTTTTAGAAAACTTCAAATTTGTAATAGCTCGAATTAAAGGAAAAGTCTGCAATAGCAGGTGTATTTCCAATATATACAAGGCCAGAACGCAGCCATAGGAAACTGCTCGCGTATACATTGTAATGCTATATTTTTATCTGTGATTACAATGTTTACACGAATTTTGCGTACTGCTCGTGTATAGTTCGTAACGTGGACGCGCGCGTCCTGGTTCCAAGCTATATTACATCACTTACGCTTGACATGAGTTTTAATAATATAGATGCAAAAATTTAAGTAAATTGAAATGGGTGAAATGGAACAGCTAACAGATAACGGAATATGAAATGGGTTAGGTTAGGTTAGAACTGTGACCAACCGCGCGCGAGCTACTTCCAAGTTTCAAATAAGTTTCAAAAAGATTCAAATTCAATCGCAAATAACAAATAATAATTATAAAATAAATACAAAAAGTTCTTTGATTCTCTTTGAAAATGCATCATTCTGTTTAAATTTCATTCAATTTGTAATTAGCATCGACGGGCTGTCTGACCCGCGCCGTCGTCGTTTTTGTGCTTTTTTAGTTATTATCAGTGATCGGAGTAGGTAGATTGAACTGGGGTCATTGATCCGAAACGTATATATTACTATGGACATTCCTCCGGAATTGGTGGATTATTAAAAAAAAACCGGAACTTATGTAGGAATTGTATTCTGCCAGAGTGGAAGGAGTCATTTGATGATTTGCCATCCTCAAAAAAAAGGTAGGAATTGTAATAAAATGAGCAATTTTATTCTTTATTATTCTTCCTATTTTTTTTTGTCACGATTTGACAAAACCCAACAACCAATCAGAACAAAGGATCATGGGTGGTACAATAACCGGTTATCAGAACAATGCGTACGCCCGCCGACGACATGCCAGGTAGTTCACTCGTTTACTTCGGTTCGTAGAGTGCGCATCTTTGTTTGTTACTGTGTTGTGAAAACGTTACTTGACCCTGGCTTGTGTTGATTTTGAATTGAGTAGTAATAATATCACTACCAACATTAACAATATTTAATTGAATCCGGAAATAGCGGAATTACTTTCCGGAAAAATGGCTTATCCATGTTATTCTTTCTGTGTGCATTTATGATACAAGTACTAAAAATCAATCTACCTACTCCGATCACTGGTTATTATTATAAACTACCTCACAATGTCTTAAACTATGTTTTTTACCATAAATTATATATTTCGTTAGTATTAAGATCGCTTAAAAGTGTTTCAACATCCGGACAAACCTATTGAGGTTTTTGTGATGTTTCTGTTTATATTTTATTTTATTCCTTAATTAATAAAAAATTAAAAATAATAAAAAAGTTGCTCCCACCCAGGCAGACTATTTAGCGCAAGGTGCATTACGTCGCAAACAAGTTGAATATCAGTTCACAATTTGTCGCAATGTATACACGATTAGTCCGTATGCATACTGGCATTGTATATTTTGGAATAAGGTAGTTAATTAGGTCCCTATGAAGTGTACGCGAGTATTTGCGTACTACTCTTGTATAGATTGGAAGACCTTAGTACAAAAGTGATTTCCAATCTATACGCGGTTAGTTTCACACCCTTGTGTTGTGTCCTTGTATAGAATGGAAAGACGCGCAATAGCAGTAGGGTGTGACATATTTTCTTTTATTTATTTCTCCGATGAATCATATTCAAAATGCAGAATAGAATAATCGTTCAAAATGGAGTTTTAACAGGCAGTATAACTGCATCATTATATTGTAGTTCACTGCTGTAACATGTTTTTGCCAAACGATGAGCATGTGCGTACAGCATGAATTGATGACGATATCGCACCAGCCTGACAGACTGACAATGTGCCAATTACAGTGATGATGGATGACGTGATACTGGAAACGTGACATTGATTGGCGGGGAAAATGGCGCGTTTACATGTAGCCATTATATTGATCACCAATAACTATACCTATACGGGATATTTATAGCCTTTTACTTCGCTAGACTCTAGTTTGTAGCTATGAATAATAGGCACGTAAAATTATACAGATTTCGAGGCTACGTATGTTTGTGCTTGTGAGATCCTGACACAAGAGACCTATGATTAGACTTTTTTTTTACCGTTAAACATTATTTTTGTTTGCCATGTCCAAAATGTATCCAGATTGCACCAAATAGCCCTGCATACCAGTTACAAACTTCGTCCATCGACGCTTCAACTAAGAAATAAATGGATTCCGTCTTCGGAGTGTAGTATTGAAATCATACAGCGAAAGTGCATGCCGTTCCGCTCGAGTAATAAAGTCACAGAACTGCAGAATTGTGAACTACCACTAGGAGTTGCGTACTGCGAGCTCCGGGAAGTATAGTGCAGCTCTATGAGTAAGGGCGATGCCACGGCGTGGCTTATACAAGTAAAGGGAATATTTACTCTGAACATGGATACAGAGAATGGTAGTGATTTTTTACCCGACTACGGCGAAGCAAAAAGGAGGGTTATGATTGTCACCGGTATGTATGTATGTATGTATGTTCATCTGTTCCCTCATAACTTCTTAAGTACTTATTATAATTTGACAAATAATAAGGTATTGTTGAAAGGGTCTTGATCGTCCGCTGGTTATAAACTATAAGACGTCACATTACATATACAATATGGCGTCCTTTCGAGCACATAAAGTGTCGAATAAAACAAATCTGTTCGATTTATCCCTAACACAACGTGTGACTCCGCATTTTTAATTTGTCTGTATGTGATGTCTTGTTTATACCTTTTTAGTGGGCGTTCTTGTCATAATTGTTCTTGTTTTAATTTGTATAACTTTAATTTTTTGACTAAGTATATTTATTTCCAACTGAACGGAACGGAAGTTAGTGCCGACGTGTTTCGGATATTTCAGACCAAATTGAAGCTCATGTGTCTCTAGGTTCTCCAACACTTGTAGGTCTTTCAGAATTCGACAAAATTATTGACAGTGGGACTGTCATGTACAGGACACACGTGTTCATGGTGGAGACATAGATGTACATACAATTACAATTTTGCGTGGAACTGCATCCACCTCCAATAACATCGGGGACACCGATCCACGAACACACTGAGAATACTGTTGCTGTCTGTTTCTGTTGCTCTTGGTATGCATTAACAACATTAACTTTGTTTAATGATAACTATGTCTAGTGGTCTAGTTTGCAGTTTGTACTCCCTGGCAGCTGTAAGAAGGCACCTTAGCTCGAAGGATTGAAAAGAGATCTGGGAAATAGCTGAGAGTTGTTGGAACACAATCGGGAATTTCTAGAAACTTCGCCCGCCGTAACACCGCGGACTAAGTTCTTGATAAAATTTCATTACCGCCGGGATTCAGTCTAACGTGATTTTCACTTGAGAAAAATTTATAAGATAGGTAGGTGGTAGGTTTGCGGGTGTTTGGAGGAGTAAATGTGGTATTAGATACGAAGTTAGCTTTCTAAATTTTTTCGCTTGTGAATTCATCTTTTTAATACTTTTGGCTAAACCTACTTCCACTATGCTCCTTTCTGTTTTCTAACTAGACCTGAAGATAAAGAAATTAAAATAATTTCGTTTCGTTATCTTACATTTATTGTAACTTTGATAAACACACAGACGATCAAAGCGACCCTGTTTACTCTACAAAGAACTCTTTCATATCGTCCGAAATCCGTCTGTCGACTCAAATAGGATATCGGCCAAGCGAAATATCGGAAAGCTCACAATCGCGAAAATATTTCAATGGCAAAATAGTGTAAAATCCTTATCGGATCAAATCGGCACGCATTGGACCGGACGCGCGCGTATCTCTGCGATCGCCGGCGATTCGCGGCGATATTCGCTTTTATGAGGACTTTTATTCGTTCAGACGATTCACACTTTCCGGCCCAGTGGGCACAGATAATGAATACAAGTTGGCTCGCTTACTGCTACAGTAGTACAGTATTACCAAAGAATAGTAAGGTACAGAAGGTCGCCACCAAATAACAAGTGAAAATGTACACAACCATTACACGCGTCGTACGTACAGCAAGTGCAAACGCCCACGTGACGAGTTTTTGTTTGAGATAATATTGTGTGCATGCACTTGTTTTCGTTCACTGTTAGTAGCCGACCTTCTGCGTTGTTGAAGCCGTCCGGCCGCACTGGAAGCCTGGCTGAAAAGAGGGGAGCACATCTCTTACAGGCTCACTCAGGTGTTGACCGAGCACGGTTGCTTCGGTGAGTACCTGAACAAGATTAGGCGAGGGGCCACGGTAATTGCTATCATTGTGGAGAAGACGGGTCCTGGTCGCCAATATCGGGCGAGCCAGCGGTAGTTGGGTCTATGCTGACTATGTCGGAGAACTGGAGAGAAATGGCCTCCTTCTATGAGACCGTGATGGTTCAGAAGGAGGCTGCCGAGCAGGATCACTCAGGGTGGGGACTCTGTCCGCCCACTGAGTGACCTTAGGGAAGATGGCAAGTGCTGTCTTGCACACTTGCACAGTCTCCCCAGAGATATGCCCTAACAGGCGCTGCGCAGACGGGGTTCCGGATTGATCTTTTGAGAGGTAACGGTGCCCCTTCCATGTGCAGATGTTAACCACCACGCACCGGGGTGGTTTTAGTGAAATAGGAATCCCACACTCCCCGGTCTTATCGCCAAAGCCCGGGCGACGGAGGTTTACTCCGAAACAAAAAAAATAACAAAAATAAAAAGTAATCGACCTTCTGCACCTATCCATTCTGTGGTAATACAGTGGCCCAGTGCTAGGTACCTGTAGTTTTTACATTTCATTAGCGCCGAGAATTTTGTTAATTAATTTTGTGCAAGTTTTTCGTTCAGTTACTTTTATTGCGGGAAGAATTTCATTTAAAATATAATTTTAAATTTTAAAATGAATGAAATGTTTCGCCCGCTATAATTCAGTTTCAATCAACTAAGAATAGGTGCTCAAATGTACAAAATTCATCAGGAATGCACAGTGTTCAAATTCAACATATTTTTTCCAATTCTTACTTTTATAGGTAAGTATAACATCGCTAATATTAATCATCACGCCATTCAAAACCACTGCCCAAAATCAGTAATCATCTAAAAATAATAACGCTCTTACAAATGAGCAATAGCCGTCAAGTCACGACACATCACATCACATATTAAGGGCGCCCCCACACCGTGGCGCGTCGCTCGCAGTTGTCGGTCGGGTCGTCCAGTCGGCGCAGTCATTAGAGACGAGTCATTATTAGCTCCATCTGTCGATCGACACGACACTCATTTACTTGTGTTCGAGTTTGTTATGTCTAAGAGAAAATAATGTGTACCTACGAGAGTTTCGTCCGTTGCTTCAGTCCCTACTAAATTAGTGATTAAAATGTGAATGATATTGAGGAAATTCATGTTCTGGCTTCAGACTAGTCCGATGTCGAAAATTAGGAACGTTAAATACACTTTCGGACATGTATTCGTTCATTCATTAATTCGAGAGACAAGGGAAAGCAGCGATTTACAAATCACTACGATAACTACGTATAGATAATGTTGGATAGTTCGATTAGATACACCAATCGGTTTATTTGTTGTGTTTCTAATCGAACTATCTTATCGATATTAGCGTAGTAGGTATAGGTCATGGTACCTTGCCTACCTTACAATCTGAATGTAATGCAACTATAGGTATTTCGTATAGGTACTTGTATGGTCTCATATTTTCGAAAACCTATCAAGAATATCAAGTTAGTTGGGAAAGCGAATTTCCCTTAGATTAGTTGACCCTCCCCAACTAAAAATTCCAATTACGAGCAACCCTCAATAATAACCGCATATCGAACCCAACTCAGGGACCTACCTATATATGTGGGTAAGTACACGAGAAGCAGGGAAATATTTTTTAATAAAAAAAACTACATTTTTTTTTTTTTTTGAGAAAGTCGGAATCATTACAGGACGCTTAGCATGACCACAATAGAAACGGGTTTTGTCGACGGAAGAATAGACAAAATGACAGATAAACAATCACAATCTGTCATTTTGTCTATTCTTCCGTCGACAAAACCCGTTTCTATGGTTGTCAAGCGACGCGTGCTGTTACACCTATAGGTTGTCACATCTTGAGAACAGTATAGATACAGAGAGTTAGGTATCCTATTGTATATTCATTCGTAAGACTCATAAGACTGATGAAATTGCAAATTCTCTGAAAATTATAATATTGGAAAATTGAAAGCAAATGGGAAAATAAAAATGTGAATCAAAAATAATTTATTCTCAAAATCATGGAGTTTTTGCGCTATACCTTTAACATTTAGGCGTGGAACATATTTGTTCTGTACCCCCCTTAGTACAAACGACAGCACATTGTACCTACACTATCAAATATATAAAATTGCGTAGAAAGAGGGTAGCCGCGCAATATCACGAGCGGGTGGCGGTCGTCGCGTCAATATTTGAACTGCACACTCTTTAATACACCTACAACTTGAATTTGATATGGTGGCGTGGTGGCGTGCAGTCTGGGGACTTTCTTTACCTTTTACTGGAAATATTTCTGGGGTTATTTCGGATCAAAATATTCGAAGGCGAGAATATACCTAACAAATTGTTTTTTCTTCAACAAAATGATCTGGTAGTTTGTGTATTAATCAGAATACTGATGATGACGATTAATGCAATACTCAGAAGGCATAATTGTATTTAACATAAGTTACATACGTTCAATAGTTTTGTAGCTTCGACTGCACAAATACACGAATGAACGAACATACAGGAAAAAATCAAATAAAACAGACAACTCTCTCTGTAACCTGAATTTCATGAAGAGTTTCGAAGTGGCAAGGAATGAAGTAGTTTTAAAGGGCAATAACTGTTCCATCAATTCATAGATGTTTAAAACTGCGTATTAATTTATGATTAAAGCATTATGTTTATGTTTTCGCACACTTTTCCATGCAGGAAAATAATCAGGGTGTCTTAAATTTTGAAGTACATATTACCGGTCGCAATTCAACCAGATACGCAGAGGTTCAGTTAAAAAGGGTTCAAGTACTTTGTTAATTTAACATTACATGGGTCTTGGGTCAGCGCGTTTATAATTAAGTCACTTCCAACCTTCTAGACAGAGATAGATATTTAGTTGAACGTGTAAGAGAGATGGAAAATCATGCCAAGTTTTTTCAGCGGTTGAAATATTAGGTGTAATAGGTTACGCCAAAAATAAGGTTTCCGAGAATAATTGCTGGTTGGAAATTACATTTTTGGCGGATGAATCGTATTTGGGTATCATTAAGAGTTTAGTAGGTCAACAATTAAGTTCATATAAGTAAAATTTTTGATTACCTAATCTGAATTTGTGAAATAGGACCTTATTTAGCCCGGGACTATCGCTCTCGACTAAAGGATACTAAGGTCAACAAACAGTTTAAATTACTCCAATGGTAAAATTCAACTTCTATAACTTATTTTCAGACTCTACACACTAAGAAACCTGAATGCACCACATCCGAATTTCCCACTTCGACAAAAAAACTCCGCACTCAAAGGTCCAACCGCCCGAACTATCCAATTTTTACCGAAGTAACTTATTGCGAATTCACTTACAATTAACAGCGTTGCATTAAGTGCATGTCCCCTCGGGGTGAGAAAGGGGCGAGGGGGTGAAGACAGGGGGGGGCGGGGCTAACTCGCTTATGCACCCGTAACGTACTAGTGATTCAATTTGAACCGTTTTATTGACTGAAAATTGCTCTAAAGTGTAGAAGGGCCAGTGCGACTGTGCGACAAAGGTGTCGCAGATGGAGTCTACTGAGGCGGCAGAGGATTCGTTATGACAATTCCTTTTAATTTATTCGGTTCTAGATAAGACGGAGACTGTGCCCTAGGTTTTGTTTTATTGGAATGTGCGATGGAATTTGAAAAACGCTATTACTTCCTTTGTGAACTTTGGATTCGGAATTGACTATTGGATGGGTTGGAATCACCATTACGATACATTGAGTTAATATATAGACCTTACGGTGTATAGATATGAAGTTCTTCGATGGCACATACACACAAATTCACGCTTTACGTCACGTTCTATACCTAGATAATATTTAGGGTTCATTTATTTATTTATTTTATTATTTATGTACACACAGTAAAATACATACAGATACGACATAATTATAATATGAGTACAAAGGTACTGCTTATTTCTTAAGAAATTTCTTCCAGCAGACCTGCGAAAGGAGAAATGAGAGAGAAATGTAGACAATAGTGTGTGAGAACAAAAAGAGAAAAATATGAATTTGCGAAGTCTTATACTAAAACATATCAAATATACCTACACGTATAACGTAATAAATTAACATATACTTAAATAAATACATAAAGCTTAAATAAATAAACATACATATTATAGGTATATAAATACTCACAGTAGAGAGGAAAGATAATGCTCTTTTACTCGATATTTAAATTGTGAAACAGTTTTTAAATCACGAATGCTAGGCGTAAGTGAGTTCCACAGTCTTACTGCGTGCACAGAGAAGGAATAAGAATAGTAGCTTGTCTTATGAGGATGAGATTTAAGGAGGGATCTAAGGTGTGATCTACACGGAGCGTCGCTAGGACGAGCGTAAGAAAAACGCTCACGCAGGTAGGAAGGATAAGACGGGTTGTGTAAGATGTTGAAAACGAGACATAAAATCCGAGTGTTCCTGCGAAGGCGGATTGGGAGCCACTTGAGTTCCTTGCGAAGGTGAGAAACATGGTCATACTCATTAATAATACATCATGTTCATTAATACTTTTAGGTCTAAAAGATTTTCTAAAACCTGTAAAACTGTAGTTATTAATCAAAGCCATTCTCAGAACGACTTCCCTGTAAACTTGTCCTGCAGCACCGCAGTAAACCATTGCTCCGTGCAACAAAGATTGCTTGCCGATATTCAATTGAGCAGAAAGATACCAACACCTAGACTAAACGTTTGCCGGAGACGATGTTATAGCACTCTCTGCAGCTTTGGGTATTCAATTTATGATTTTGGTTGCCCCTGGATTATTGGATTTGAAATAGCTTGATATTTGCATTCTGGTGGACATCTTTGTGTTGTAAGCAATTTTTTAAGTATTGGTAAGTTTTCTAGAACAAAAGTCGCCATCAGGTTACGAGGACAGTGATACCTCAATAGTAATTGTGTAAATCTTTGATAAGGTGTGTTCCTAAAGTATCAGAAGAAAGTGTAAACAGACCCTGTTCAGGTTAAATCATTACGAAATCACTCACTAAAGGAAATTAGCAACAAATTAATCTGGGTTAACCACCACCACCACTTTTTCCAATAATAATTGTTTATATAACATTATTGAATTGTAATTAAAAATCATCGGCAATTATCAAATGAAAAACTTTTAAGGTGATTTAAAATTAGAAGTTCGGGCTTAAGTGAAATGAAATGAAATTGTTTATTTTGTAAATAGGATATCGGAACTACTTTTACAGTCAAAAACATACCTTAAATAATATGCTAAAATAACTCCTTTACAGGTCTGTATAGGAATTATTTCCCCTGTCCAGACGACTACACTTTACAGTACAACTGACTGGCCGCGCTTTACAAAACTTTGTCTCTCATACTTAGAGCTGGGAATTGAAAGAAATCAGAACGTGTCATGGCGGTGCCGGTGTCGCCAGTCGCTGAATAGAGCTTACACCGCTCTACCGCGGAGACGGAAATTTGCGACACTTGGATTTGAAGGTGGAGGAGTACTGAGCACAGTGGGCACATCGAAAAAATTGTGAGATGAAATATCATAAAAGCTTTTGGTAGTCAATGAAAATTCTAGATTGTTTTATTTAAGTACCTAGGCCTTTTTAAAACCGTACTACAAAATAGACTAAGTTGGTTTGGTACTACGAACTGTCTTCCAGAATTTCCATGCCCTTCATTTTATCTCTAAAAGAGTTATACATTTTTATTTTTGCAGATCTCCGCTTTCAACTAACAATTAAGTTTAGTAGGTTGGTCAAATTAAGGCTGCATAAATCGAACAGAACAGCTTATCTTAAAAGCAAACACCACCTCTGTACATACCCTGTGTACAACTACCTCAACTACAAAGTCAAGGAAATCAAGTCTGCAAAGTGTATTGGTATGTAAAAAGTTGTGCGGCACGGCGCGGCGCCGGCACGGCAACGAGCGCGGACGCTTTCCTATTAGCCTGCCGACATTCCGGTAAATAAATACACGGAAATATTGCCGCAACAAGCCTGAATCGCTTCTCTAGCTATTGTACAGCTTTTATAGCGCGTTACATATTGGTGGGATGTTCTTGTGATTTCTATTGGATGGAGCAATATTTGAAGGAATCACTATCTAACGCTTTGTAACTGAATTTAAGAATGTATGAATAAATCAACTATAAATCGAATTGTAAAATGATAACATTTATTTTATTTATTATTTATATTTATACAAAAAAAATATTATTAATTTAGTTTGATCATAATAAGATCAATATTCTTAAAGCCGTAACTTGCAACAATCATTCAGAGTAAAGTCGTTTACGAGCTAAAAAGATGACAGCACAATTTAATGCACGACTAAAAAGTCGAAGACATATATTCTGTTCCAAAAGTATCTGATGAAAGTGTAAACAAATCTTGTTTAGGTTAAGTTCTTATGCAATCACTCACTTAAGGGAATTATAAAAAAAATTATCTGTATTTCAAATTTATATCTCAATGCATTTTCACCAATTATATTTTGAATCATCATTTCAGCCGAAAGACGTCCACTGTAGGACATAAGCCTCCCCCAAGCATTGCCATTTCGACCGGTTCTGTGCTTCCTGCATCCAGCGTGATATTGTGAATAACATTATAAAATTGATATTGAAAAATCATCGACGAAAATTGAGATAATAAAATCTCAACTGTCAAATGAAGAACATTTGTAAAGTGATTTTAAATTAGAATTTCGTGATTACGTATTCAAATAATCAAATCGAAGCACTCAATTTGTAAGTGGCACTACGAATTCACATCCATAGGTACGTTTTCTGATTCATTTGTTTACCATTTTTACATCAGATACTTTTGGAACAACTTATAAGTTCGAAAGTGCAAATAAATCATTTATTCATTCAATGCGACTTTCCTTTCCAAGGAACTTTTTTAGTTACTTCCATCTCATCTAAACTTCTAACCAAATAGCATCCAACAGTAGCAGGTACTAGGAGAGCAGAAGCAAGCAATAGTGTCGGTGTCGCGGTTCTTATACAGCGATGTGCAAATACAGCGCAATATGAGAGTGCCGCGGGCGAGCCCATCAATTGTATCTCATATCAAATATACCGGTCCGCTGCAATACAGGGATATATTGTTGACGATATTTTCTATCATATGAGCGTGAATTGTTTTGATGCTTTGTGGATTTTACTAGCATTTATCTTGCCTTATGATATTGATGGAAGTGGCGGTGGTGGTGGTGCCGGTGCTTGGGGAGGCCTATGTCCAGCGGTGGACGTCTTACGGCTGAAATAAGGATAATGATGATGATGATGAAATTGATTGATAATATGAAACAAAGTTTTCTTCACATAAGAAATACTACACCAATATTCATCGAGCATATTTCTAAGGTTGCTCTCAATGTCTCAAGAAATATTTCGCAAAGATCCCCAATGATATGTCCCCAATACATGATATCTAAGCTTGCCAAGTTTAAGTTACAACTGTGTGTGATTGATACATGTCGACCTGTCCCGACCACTCTAAGCTTGTCACGTGCGAGAAAGGCTTGAAACGACATGCTGGGAATAGCTCAACTTGATTTTCACAAGGCAAAAGTATATGGAACAAGATCACGAATGTGTGATACGCGAGAATCGCCTTCCTGATGAGTGATTTGATGTGGATTTACCACACCAAAACACACATGTAACTCTACAAAACTAGACACCATATTATTGCCAAACATACTCAAGTTTGCAAGGATTTCACTAAGAGCTGTCCAAGTAAGTCTCGCTGTTCGTCGGGACATCGACACACAGTAAACACTATCCGTTGGGTACGTAAATAAGGCGTGTGTGCACGATGGACCGACACCCACCGCGGTTGTGTATCGACCTCCTTGGTTCTCTTGTGGAGCTGATAGGAGTATTCAAATGTTCCTATCTGTCGTGGACGAGGAGTATTTAAAGTGTGAGAATGGGGATACAAGGACAACAATTTCTGCATGATCCTACAGTTTGCTGAAATATCTTTGTAGCAATGTTTCTACATTGTAGCAGCATATAGTGTGGCTGGGCGGTTACATTAAAAAGTTTCAGCTACAGAGTATTAAAGCATACATTTTGCATTTAAAGCTTTCAGAATTGTGAAGTCTGTTTGTGCTCTTAACCGGGTACTGCAAAACTGTCTAAGTAAATATTGCTAAATAATTTCAGACCCAAACTCATGATACGTACGTACAAGTGGCAAAAGAAAAAAAACTAAACAAACTTACAACCCGCAACACCACACGTTTTCAAGAAAAAGGAAAATTTAAAAAAAACTATCACAGTCCGGTGGCGAGGTAATTATAAAGAAACTCAGCTCAGGAACGCGGTACAATCGGGTTATCGCAGCGAGCAGGTACAAATTCGATTAGCTGCTCAGTCCTCTCATATCGCTCTATTCGCTCCGTCCGCTCGCTCCGCTCTTACACTATAAGGTGTACACTTTTTTACGTACGCTCTACGGGACCTTATTAATTAGGGTTTTATTTATCCTTTGTTGTGGAAAGAAAAAGGTTCTGTAGGAAGTGCTCGCGACACATACATGTTATTAAATTAGGTCGCTAGTGAAGTGCTTCGAGTAATCTGCTACTGTTTTTTATAGCTGTGTGATTTTATTTTATCGTTGTAGGAATTTTGTTCTCTCATCGAATTTTGAAGTAATTTACTTTGTACACATTCGAAATCGTGTCTTTTTGTTCAATTAATCAGGACAAAGAAAATTATTGAACATAATTTGAGCAGTTTAACGACACACAAAAATGAGAATAAATGACCAGCTTTCACACAACACAATTAAACCAATATTGCCTTAATTGCAATAAAAACACGAACACTATTGAAATAATTTTAAATTAATCAAGCAGACCGTCGAATTAAAATTCCTTTCCACCTGAATACACTGAAATAAAGACAAAAACCTCCGGCGCGGTCTGCATAATAAGCCGCATTATATCCTGATCAAAATTTCAGTTCAACTCGAGTCTGACCGGAAGTCGGCGTCCGGATACGAAAGCGGCCGGCAGATGGCGCCGTTTCCTCTTATTGCTGACCGCGGGACAAAGCCTGTCGCTTTATACCAAACGCCACACCTACTCACACTCCTGCTAATAGAAAATGAACCTTAATAATACATTGATAGGAATTAACGCGACTGTACACAAAACTTAGTACGCATTTTGAAATATGCAACTAGTTTACCAAGCCACTTTACAAGTACCCCCAAATTATATTAAAATGAGCTTTATTCCGTTGATTTAAATATGAATGTGGGTGTATAATGTGGTTGGTAGGTGTTAAAATATGCAGTAGTTGTGCCTTGGGGGGAGTAATTCGTACTTCCTGTTGATTTAATAGCGTTCTGACGGCAGATAACTGAAACTTCCTGAAGTTTGTCGTTTCAGTAAGGTTTTTGTAAATATTGATAAGGGAAAACCCTTTCTTTAACGAGGCTATGTAATAGTACTGACAAATCAACTAGAAAACATATAACGAAAAATGTGACCTGTTCAAAAGACACATCACAAATATCAATGAACTCTTTCGCCAAAGAGCATTTGAGATTTATTTAGACAAAGATAAAGTTCAGCATTAAAATAAACCAGATCGTGTACAAGCACCCGTATTAATAACAACATTAGCTTTATTTACCATAATAGACATTTATATTCCAAAGGTCGAAGGTTGAATACAATGGGCGAAAAATTTAGCCAATAAATAACCAACTTGTATAAATAATGTTGAACGTTTGTATCTGTTTTGGCCCATAATTGTGACCGTAACTTTATGCCGACCATTACTTTATACAATACACGCCGAATAAATTATGCGACTGTATTCAAAAGAGTATTTAGTGCGTAGCGAATGGAATGAACTCGTAGACGCTGTGTCTACGGCTACGCGGCTACGGCGTAGGCGAGTGGTAAAAGATTTTCTGTAATGTTGTATTTTCTATACTAATGGATCTATTGTACTAATTATTTCTGTTACTCGACGATAATTAATGGTAGAACTTACTTAACGGTATCTGTGTAGCTTCTTGGCGTCGATAATTTTCTTAGAAAGACAATTACTTTCATTTGGATTAGATAGTTAGATATTATTAAATCAACATTTAGGAATGATTTTCCTGTTGTTTGTATTAAGTGTTTAAGCAATGCGATACCTTTTGAAGTTGAGTAGTGGATAATCCTTGAAGCCTTAAGATATACCTAAATAAATAATCATTTCTTGCAGAGTAGATACCAGAAGTAACGGCATAATTTAAATTCAAATTGATCATAAAATCACAAACTGCAACGATTGTTATGATATTCTTGCATATTACAAGTATCTCAATAAAAAAACAACTGTCTCAACTTATTTTTTATGACAAAGATCCTAATCTCTTCATAAAACATGATACTTCTTACATAAATCAGTATCTTCAAGTTTATACTTGCATAAGGCGGTACACAAAGCCGAGCCGCTGAAGATGTGTAGATTAGTCACGACTGACGGCCCTGAGGACTAAGACTGGGGACTATTATACATATGATTATAGTAAAGGGTGTATTGTATTGAGCTGGTAAATAGATTAGCCTTACTTTAGCGATTAGAGTTACTTAAGGCACAGAGGAATGAAATGGAAGGGGGCTAATTTTAAGTGAATGTTTGGATATCCTTCATAACCTAGATTTGGACGAGATTAGTACGATTATTTAAAGATGTGGTTTATTTAACTGTAGCAGGATGATTTGGGCTACAAAATTTCGAAACGTTTTTTCTGTGGGCGGGCAACAGAAAGCAATAGAAATCGTCTATCGCAATAAATACGTGGCACAAAGAAGTAATTTTTTTAAAGTAGCAACATTATATCGCAGTCAAATAAGAATACATTCTCGGTTTTTAGATTTTTCAAAAACATACAATCACACACATAATGCCTTTCTAACTGCCATTTTCACCATAATTATCATTATCCCGGACGATCCTACATAACAATAACAAAATTAATGTAGAAAACTGAACAGTGTAGGTACTGATACGTATTGTGATTACAATTCACATCTCAGTAGGTAATAGAATCACGCACAAAGTTAGCACAATTAACATACTTGAGAACCTGCGCCTGAAGAGATATTAGGCAAATTGAGGGAATTATACTGAGAGGCTGTTTAATGGAATGTAATGTTTTACCGATAGATCATTATGGTAATATTGCGCTGCTGTTGTTTTATATTTATTAATGGTGAGCTAGATATTTTTAGACATAGTCGATTTATGGTAGTTATTATTCCGTGTTCTTTTGTCATCAGTAAAATTCTAAGCCCAAAATTGTAAGTTACACGAATTTACACACAACTTTTCAATATGAATCGAGTGGTGCAGTCCCATGGCGACGTAGCTGCGCCGCTACGCCGTAGACGCGCTACGAGCATTGTTTAACTCATTTTGGAGCTGGAATAAGATGGAGGTCTAATTCAAACTTTGTATCGATTAAAGAATACTCTATTGGTTAAAGAGTACTTTCAAATAAACAGAATACGTTTTACCCTTCCTCGTTTTACTGAAACAGTTGTCTTATAATAATCTTTGTTCTGCTTAATTCTTTTTGGAACAAGATCATCATCCATAGCTTTAAAAAAAAACTATAACTAAAGTTATTTGGATTTGTAGACTTTCTAGATGTAGCTTACTAATACGATTAACCTGACTGGTCGTAGAATGCAGAGAAGCAATTTATCTACGAGCACCAAGACTGATTGTCAGTGTTGCTCTTTTTGTAATTAAAATTAAGAAATGAGGGTGTCGTATGAACAAAACAACAATTGGTGTGTTTTCTTGGATGTGTTGCTAACTTGCTCAGGTGTGCGGCGCAGGGAGGTGCGCGTCAATATCGCTGATGGAATACTTGTTATGCGTACACTCGAGAACAACATGCGAACGAAGTGCATTACATATGTAGCTGGTCAGAACAGGAGAAGGATCATCATGTCCAAATGTATTATTTTATTGATATTACGAAGAATTATGCGAATCGAATGGCAACGCTTGGGGAAAGCCTATGTCCAGCAGTGGACGTCTTGCAGCTGAAATAATGATGATGTTGACGCAAATCGATTTTTTTCCTGTTGATGTATTTAAGTTGGATGATTAGGTTTAACCATTTGTCATAATAAATTGTTATCTAGTCAATGAATCGAGGTATTTCATATTTACCTTTCAATAATACACATTAATACATTGTGTCTTGTTAAATATACGATATAACAATTCATATACAAAAAAAAAAAATCTTTGATAATATTCACACCATCACCAGAAAACCACAACACTTATCTCCCCACCTGTACAAAATGTAGGCATGCTCTTATTTCAGCCGAGGTGTCGGGGCACATGATACTCTCACACGGTGGGCACCGCCGCACACGGCACGTCGGCGGCCGCCATTGTTGCCGAGATGGATTGTGTGCGCACGCACTTAGCTATCACTTGGAGCACTACTCACCCCGCGGGAGAAGGATGTGTCCCGTGCATTACTTCAAGTAATGTGGAGTAATAAAAAGGTTTAATGTAGCGCTTTATTTGGGTATACAAACTGCCGCTGTGGATGGGTCGGCGACAAATGGCAACGATATTATACAGTATTATATTTAATTTATGAGACGGAGTTACGCCTCAATCATTTTTTTTTAATTTGCAGTGTTATAAAGGCGATTTTGGATTAGGTACCTACTTGTATTTTTTTCTTTAAAAAGGCTCTGAATCATTAATAAGCCGTCATGATGAAATTAATTTAATTTTTTTTTGCTTATGCTTTTAGTTGTCTGTCGGTGGTCTGCGCCAGGCATCCGAGATTGTCTTGAAAAACATACGCATATATCATGACAATTGTACAAGCGTATTATGAATAGATGTTATATATTATATATTGTGTGGTTTCCTCTTACAGTAGGTATAAGTGATAACAATGGTGATGACGTAATAGGCTCCGTATATTTTAGAACAACCTTCACTACTTTCTGTTTGCTTAGGATGACGGTAGAAAGATCGACTGTTACAGTAGTTTGTAAGTACTTACACTTATTATTCGTCTACCTATGTAATTTTGCTAGCAATAACGTTGGATTTATGTAAGTTTACGAAGCTATGAGATTTGGTTTTCTGAGAAACGGGCGTTTGTACTAAAGGCACTAGTGACGAAATGGACCTGAAAGAGCACATTGAGAGCACATCAGATAATCAAACTGGATGATTCACTAGGTTCAAAACAAAAAGCAACACTGTACAATGTTAGCAAAAGATTGAATAATCTGACAGAAATCAAGTCAAATAATAGGATATTTTAATGGTCGATTTCTGTGGTCCGGGGAAGTCATTAATTGTTTTTGTTTTAATACCTTCCTCGAACACATACTAATACTATTATTATAAATGCGAAAGATACTCTGTTTGTCGGTCACCTTTTCAGGCTTCAACGTACACGAGGATAATTTCCGACATCCACGCGGGTGAAACCGCGGTTACAAGCTAGTTCTGTATATAAGAGATAGCTTAATTACCTCAAGTAATATAAATAAGAGGACTAAACGCCTAATGTACTTACATAAAAGCTTAAAATACTTCTACAAGCGCTAGCAGCGCAATGAGTATGTAATATATGGTCTGCACTGTATGAAGCATGTTTCGCAGCTATTTAACATTTTTATGGCGCATTCTCGAGCTCTCACAGAAGTGTGTTGCTGGCTTTATTTATCAAGTTCATGGAGCTGGAGAATTTAGATGAAAGTACTTTAGGTACAGTACTTAATGTAAAAGGGGTTATAATAATGTATGTTAAAAAGAGAATGGTGTAACTTTTTGTATCTATCAATATAACTAGGTATAAGTATTGAAATCAAACGAGTACCTAGTAAAAAACATGCTTCTAAATTACGCTGTTAAAAACACAAGTGAAATCGTATTAAAATTAAAAAAGCCTCGACACAAAAATTTATCTTTCCTACTCCATCACCAGACCCTGTTCATCGTCTATCTCGACCATTCCAATGAGCCCAATGCCTGTGCTGTAAGTTGGTAAGGGAGTTGGGTATCCTGCAAATTCTAGGTCATGCTGCAGTATTAATTCAAGGTAACTATGTTCTTCTAATATCATTGAAGTAACAGAATACCAAATTTCAAATCGATCAGACCTGTGGAAGACGCTCACATCCATTCATCAACTAGAAAAGAGCTGATAATCTTCAAACGGCTGAACCGATTTTGATAAAACATGTCTAAGAACCATTGCTAGAAACCTGCCTTCAAATAAAAAAAAGTGTATTCAAATCGGTTTACCCGTTTATGAGCTACGGTGCCACAGACAGACACACACACACACATAGTGGTAAAACTTATAACACCCCTCTTTTTGCGTCGGGGGTTCATAAAACAAATTCAAACAACATTGCTCATGACAATCATAGCTTATATTGGTCCTATACTATTACTATTTGTTACCCACCGCTAACGACCCGGAAATCTAAGTATTTCCACTCAAGTAACAACTCCACGACACAAAAAGTGATCTTATCTAAGTTTAAATATCAAGAAAATTTCAGCTAAAGTGCTTGAAGAGCTTTCAGCACTCGACTTGGCGCCCAACAGTCTTTTCAGCGCTGAAGAGACATTTCAGTTACAAAGAAATATAAGTCGCCAGTGGAACCTCAAGGAATAAAGCATAAAAATGCTCAAATTATGCAAATCGCGCGCGCTTGGTGAAAGTTGTGAACGCCGGGGCAGACTTTGTAGGCTGATATACTCGTAATTGAGACTTTAATTTATGCAATTACTTGTGCTGCTTAGACACATAAGACAAGTAATTGAAAAGTAATACCTTCTAGAACCTTCACATAAAACTGTAGCTTAACAATAACAAAACTACACAATGTGACGTTTAAGAACATCTTCGTCTAGTAATATGAGTTCATCACATCATTTCAGCTGCATTTCGTCAGTCAACAAAAATCAAACCAAACATTTGGTCGTCTTCAGAGAGCTGTCCCTCAGGGAACGTTATTACATATTCAGATCCACATGCGCCCAATCATGCCCCTCTAAACCTGACCTGCCTGAGGGCTTTACCATCCTGCACCCTTCAATCCGGCCCTGCACGTATTATCTACAAGAATTCATAAGAAGCGGCCGCGACGCTCTCCACCGTATTGCCAACACTTTTTGTTTTGTAATTTTAACTGGTTATATTTGCCACCAGAGTGCACAACATTTCGGAGTTATTGCCCCTTCTTCTGAAGAAATGAGCTCTCAAGTTTGTCGACATTGTGCTGAAGAGGTCTGATATTGTCGTTGTTCGTCTATTCGTGAAAATGGTTTATTTCAAGATGTTTTTTTTTTTTATTATCCGCAGCCTGCCTGAAGGTGAAGATAGAAAAAATATGGCTTTGAAAAGAGTCACGTCATTTTATATTGCTTGTCATTGAAAATGTGTTTTCATTTAAATAATCTCATTACATTTCTTTGAAACTCATAATTATTTGCTACATCTAAGTGTACTCGTGTACCCACTCCACGACAACTCGGCATCCATCAAAGCGTGCCAGAACTGATCAGAATTTTATTTTTAATTACTTTTCAAACAGAACTGGCTGAAGACCAATTAAACGGATCGACAGACTCAAAGGAAAATAAAAAGATTCCGCAAACAACGACACTCTAATTACATAACTAGAGGTAGACGTGGAGCTGCCTGCTTTATCAGCGGTTTGTTTACTTTTCAGAATGGTACCCCGCCTTTGGGCTCCCGAGGGCAGCCAGTTGTGAAAGCATGCAACGCCAAGCCAACCCTTCTCCGATACAATCGTTCAGTCTGTAGGATGCACACTTGGTATAAGTTTGATGGTGACCATGATCGAAGGCAATGAATACATAGAACTAGTCAGAAAGCACCGAGCTAACCGATTCCAGGCATTTAAACCTGTACAGTTCATAAGAGCCTCATATATTCACGTCTCGGGACCTAGGGGGATTTGAGCGTTGGTGAATATACGCCTTAGTGAGGCGCTTATTCATCAACATCTATGTACTAATTACCCATGTTTCCAAACGAATAGATGATTCGATTTGCTTATTCAAATCGATACCAGCTAATCACAATGTCATTACGAAGACAATGGCTCACAGAATTAATTAAACAAATGACTAAACAATAGGCTACCGCTGATCAAGTTTACAACGTTTAATCCAGTTTTAGTAACTGCTAACAGTCATTAAAACTTACTGCTGTAGTTATACCGAGATGGAGATAAGACGTTGTGGTAATCGCTTTTATTGTTAAAGCTTAAGTTTAATGGCTTCTTGACTGTGTTCTATTCTATTATGTTACATGCGGCCTTCGGTTACCTACCAATGAAAATATCTTGTTTACAATATGGGTAATATCTTACCGATGATCGAATCTGCATTGGCAACAAGACTATGGAGTGGATGATTATGTAAGTTAGGTAAGAGGTTCATTATATCAGATGTTTCCTACATATGATTGCGCGTCTAATAACGATAGCAGGGGCAGTGTTTCGGAGTTTTGAAATACCGAATCTCATACATCTACCATAAAAAACACTGCTGAATAAAAGAACATTTCCATTCCACGATCCTAAATGAAGGATCACACAGAATGTTGAATTAATTCACTCAATAAAGCTTTCGGTCGCTGCAACCTTCAGAATCCCTCCAAATCCTTCATTGTACGTAATCCTAACATTTTTATACATTAGTGGGGGAATGAGAATATACCGGCGACCGAGATGCGTCGGTCGCGGCGACCAGGCGACCAGGCGACCGCCGACCGGCGATATTTCACGCGGACACGTCAATTTGTCGTCATTACTTGAGCGACCTCTGGGATGTTGCCGTGTAATGCACTTTTAGGGTAGATGTCACGTACCCACAATAAAACTTCGTTTGCAAAATTATCTAAATGTCCAATTAACATGAAACATTGCAATCCTTCCGAGTTTTTACTCAGTGCTCTTAATTTTTTGAGGAACCGAGACGTATTTTGATGTTATTTACAAATACGATAGCTTCATTTTATATATTCGATAGAAGTCTACAATAAGAGAAGACGAACTCACCTACAAACATTTCTAAGCCCATTTCAATTAAGTAACCCCTCAACTGCTCACGGTCGGTCGAGTCGACCAAAACGCACAAAAAATTTCAAAACACGTTTCACGCAATATTGTTCCCCTTCAAACCGAGTATACCTTCAGTCGAGGGATGCCACAGGAGTGTCATGAGCTTCCCGAAGCCAATCCTCGGTGGAAATCAACGCGCTGTCACATCACATGAGCGATCACTGATGAGTATGCTGCGTCACAAATTGAAGATCGTAATTAAAGTTTAGATGGATTGATGTCGAAAACTAATCATGAATCAGGTACGTCTTGATCGGTTGGTGGTTGTAATCGCGGTACCCGTATCATTATGTCTACCTACATTCATAATTCTCTATAGAAACTCAATGGTTGTTTACTTTTTTTTTATTGCTTTTCTATTGAATTAGGTTGGCTGAAAAGGCCATTCCACAAAAAACTGAAATCTACATCCAACAATATTAGGTTGTTACTTATATGAAAAACTTTTTTCGTAATGTTTATTAACCAACAGTAAAAGTAACCTATATCGAGTACCTACATTATAATAAAGCAGTAACGTTACAATACTCAGAGCGAACAAATTATGTAAATTGAGTATTAAGAGTGAGTCACGACCCGATCTGGATCTCACGCGGACTGGCCGGAGCAGCGGCCCGGGCGGCCGTAGCAGGGTATAATATATATTATACTCGTACCATTAGCTGAAAAGAAAGTTGCAATCTACGCATTTTAGCGTTAAAGAAGCGATCGGAGTGATAAATTACCTTTAATGTTTTCGGCTGGCCTGCTTATTTAGGCCTGCTGGACATTTAGACCAATCAGTTGGAATCAACTCACTGTATAAATCAACTCTAACAACAAAACAAAACATATCCTCAAAATATGTATATTCAATTTCAATCAAATCAAAGTTCTCATATCATCAATAACGTTCACGCCCTCCACTATTGAACGCGCGTGCAAAAAAACGTGACGTGTTAAAACATTTGACTGCGCTCAAAAATTGCAAGTCAGTTATAATTTTAATAATTTCCGGACGGCCCCTGAAGTCAGTTTATGTCAACAAGGGACCAAGGTATGGAGACCTCTGCTATTTGGAACATGCTTGACTGTACTGAATTTCGTTGCTGACGTTGCAATGTGCGAAGTTTGACTGAAAAGAAAGGGTGAAGTTACTTTATACGCGTTCTAGCTGCATTGTGTTGCAAAATAGTCGGGAACTGGTCAGAGTAAGCATAGACGACGTATGACTCCGGGGAGTATCGCATCAATAAGATGCCTAACTAATTATCTTTCATTAGTTAGTCGACGCTTGATTAGTTAACTATTGGAGACACGCTCTGTACTATTTACAAATCTTGCTGAAAAATCATTGTCTGAAAATCTCATAGTAACTAATATCAGATTCCATTCTATTCGACGATAAATTCGCACAGATCGAGTAAACCGGACTCCGAATACTAACAAAATTAAAGCCTCGCACCAGGGGAGGTCAACCTTCAGTGGATTACGATGAGCGACAGGGGTGTCCGGCCGTGTTGTGCACGCCACGCACGTGCCCCGCGATTTGAGGGGCCGTAATGAAGTAGGGTGACACCCCTAGTGGGTAGTACCACCACACATAGTGCGATGCGTTAGATATAATAGAGCGATAAAGTAAAATAAAATTTATGTAAATTGCTACGGTGAAGGAATTGTAATTTTAATAAGGGTTATTTTGAGGGGTGATGAAGGTTTTCGTAGAAATGTTTTTACAAAAACTAATTTACCTTCCATTACATAGTTGATAAGTAATAAATTTAAATTTTACGGCGCACACCTATGTTATTATCGCCACTTATCTACTAGCAATAAGTTTTATTCAACAATATTAACATACCTTTTGGTCCTAGTGAGAAAGTCGCGTATCAACCACTGGATAGCTTCCTGGTACAATCTGCAACAAAAGTGCAATTTGTTATCACAGTATTGTGCGTGATTGCACGCGCATTATGTTGCCATAAATTGGTACAATCATACTATGGCGTTCGTTTTATGGCGTGTCGTGGGAGTTTTGCTCCAGTGACAGACATAGACGAAATATGTACCATTGGTCGAGTAGTACAACTGGGATCGGTAATGAAGCACACCACTACTTTTGGTCTGTTCATACTTTGACACCGGGAATCGTGATTTATTATGGACAGATTTTATGGTTTTTGTCATTTCTGTCATTTTACACGTTTCTTGGGCTTGTGAATATGGTCAGAGGAGTCTCAGACCCACCAAACAAAACCATAATGTTTCCTCAACAATCACGATGCACACAGGTAAGTTAAACTGTAAACAATGTAACCAACTTGTAACTTGTTCCGTTACTTCTTCCAGAATTACACGAACGGAAAATGCTTTTCTCACGTTTGCTACTACACGTTTTTTTAGCATGATTTAAATTGATATGCTGCTCTAAACAAACATTACAAAAGACAGTTACAATACAAATTTTGTCTATCATAATCCTCATTTTCCAAACACTAGGTCGGGCGCACAACTGTGACAAAACGACGCAAAGAACTGTATCGCAGTGGGAAACAAAAGCGAATCAACTTATTTTGTAACTAGTGTTGACAAAATGTGAAATTGAAGTGGAAAATGAGCTGGCTACGAGCCAAATGACGGAACTACGTGCGATACCGACCCGGATTATAGAAACGACACGGATATATTATGTACTCCACCACTGAAGGTACATTCGAGGAAGAACATTAGCGTTCTGTATCAAGGCCCTAAGGGCTTCATGTGAGCTAGTCACTAATTTAATTGTTTTCGTCTTGTTAACTTTTTACCTACCTTTTTGATAGCTACCAAAACCGTTCAAATCAAGGTTTCTATATTGGTTTTGTGACGGTCCATCATTGGTCTATGACATTTGGGCTAATTTGGACGACTTGGGCTAGTCGCCGCAGCAAACAGCAGCAGTAATCATTCCGGTATGTGGATGATTACTGCTGCATTATAGCCATTAAAAAGTCCAGCACTTTATTGCCATCTCCCACTTGCTGAATCTGTTCCTGTATCTGCAGTACTATGTGAGACCAAACGGCGCGTCGTTTTATTAAGATAATTTACCAGAAATCTATTGAAAGCATATGTTACGTGAGAATAATTTTATAAAACCAGGCGACTATCGAAGAGTTAGTTTACTAAATAGATTTAGCCTTGGTATCCAATAACTAATTAAGTACCTAGTCTTAATACCTTAACACATTCAAAAGCAACTGTGGAGGTCACACTTTGACATTTAAACTTTCTGTTAACTATATAGTAATAATCTAACTGAAACTGTTGACAAAAACGCCAGTGTACGAAACTTGATAACTATCGGCTGTAAAACCATTACGTTACGTTGTTTACCCGCGACTGTTCAACTACCCACGTTTTATGAGTCAAATCGACGGGAACTCATCAAAGTTTTAGTTGAGTTGCCTGTGAAAATATAGAGCTCGTTCAGTGGTGTTATGTAACTTTCTGAGAGAGCTTGGTGTTATTTTGGTAGTGGAAATTTTGGAACACTGGCTTGGTTATGTACATTACGGATTTTTTTAAAATTATAAGTAGAACGATTCCTATACGTTTCTTGTTGGGTACAAGCAAAACCGACGTGGAAAACTAATACGCCTCTAGGGGTCTTCGACTTTGATATTGACGACATTTTAATTCTAGTAGTACTATGATTTAAATATTAATAGTTTCCTTAATTAAATACGTTAGCTAGTGTCATGGCTAGGTAGACGTTTACGACGAATACGAAAACGAAACGAACAGTTCGGGCAATTTTGACAGAAAAAAAATCTTACTTCTGAGCAAATAAGTAGAAACACCCGACCTTCAAAAAGAAACAAGGCACTAACGGAGACATCCCTACAAGCATTAAAGAAACAAAATTACCCACTTAAACTAATAAATTACAAACCTAAACACCCTTACAAAAACACAAAAATAAGCGACTCAAAATGTGTACAAAGCGGTTAAATAAACAGAACAATAAGAAAAATGGCAGTCTTCGAGGTACTGCGAAAAAGTGAGTCCGTAAGAAAGTCAAATAAAGTAGAAAGACATCGTCGCCCGCGGTCAGCAACAGCTTATTGTACCTACCCTCATTATGCCGGTTATTTGTTTAATTAACGGACGCCATACCGGCGACGAACAAAAGGGTTTTCTTAATTTTTTTCAGTCGAGTCTCGTCGCCTTTTAGGGGTTCAGTTATCTTTTTGGCTGTTTTTTTTTTATAAAAAAGGGTACTTCTCATTGATGTTTTGCAAAATGTTACTGATTGAAAGTTTCTGAAAGTTGTGTAAAAGTGGGCTGAAGTCAATACCTGCCTTCGTTTCAGTACATGAAGAACTTTCGATAAAGCGGCAATTAAGTATGAGATTTCACTTCAATCGGCTTATGTTTTACAAATTATGAATTCAATTTTGACCCACATCTGCACTGCAGAGCCAGTGTTACCATATGGGTATCGTATTACCCAGTCACTGGGTTGTGGAACTCAGATAGGCAGTCGCTACATGTAAAATACTGGTATTCAGCTGTATCCGGTTAGACTGGAAGCCGACCCCAACATAGTTGGTAAAAGGCTAGGCAGATGATGATCTACACTGTAGAACCAAACGGTGTTATAAATCTATAATGTATAACTAGTTGATATTCGCAGTAATGTTAATTGAGACAAACGGCCTCGTTAGCGCCAGCAGCAGACAGATACCGGACTGTAGCGCCAGCAGCAGACAGACTCCAAACTGTAGCGCCAGAAGCAGACTGACACCGGACTGTAGCGTCAGCAGCAGACAGACAGCGGACTGTAGCGCCAGCAGCAGACTGACACTGGAGTGTAGCGCCAGCAGCAGACAGACACCGGACTGTAGCGCCAGCAGCAAACTGACACCGGAGTGTAGCGCCAGCAGCAGATAGACACCGGACTGTAGCGCCAGCAGCAGACTGACACCAGAGTGTAGCGCCAGCAGCAGACAGACACTGGACTGTAGCGCCAGCAGCAGACTGACACCGGAGTGTAGCGCCACCAGCAGACAGACACCGGACTGTAGCGCCAGCAGCAGACTGACACCGGAGTGTTGCGCCAGCAGCAGACAGACACCGGACTGTAGCGCCAGCAGCAGACTGACACCGGAGTGTAGCGTCAGCAGCAGACAGATACCGACTTTACGAAAACAATCTAGAGACATCATTTATATTTTCAAGGGATTTCCACTTTTTATTTTAAAGTTTTTCTTTGCAAAGATCCTAGAATTTGTAAGGTGTTTTCGGTAAGTACGTCTCCGCGAACCTTACCACCCCAAAGCTCCCTTTACCCTTACTACATTTACAAACATTTGAGAAGTAAACGAACATTAAACGACGTACACAACGAAACTCGTACGGTGCCCACAAATTTCTTAATTAAACACTTTTTTTCAGTAAAGGCTAGTTTAGATCGGCGGCGACGCAAGCGCGAGACGAGGCGAGGCGCTGCGGAATTCCGAAAGAAGCCTTTAATTAATGTCGTTGTGAGATCCTTAATTGCGATCCGACGTCGCTTTGATACGCAACCGCGTCACGGCTCACGCCTCCGATCTACTCCAGGAGCCAGATTAAAGGATAATAACTTTCAAAATACTGATATTAATTATTATAATTGTATTTTTGGTGGAATAAACTTCAATTTTGGTTATTATGTAAATATAACAATTTATCAATTCAGATACCTTTTATTTGTAGTTTGTTAGTAGCTATTTCATTACACAACGACATAAAAATATGTACATCATTTTTATGTGTTGTATAATTAAATAGCTTTGCCTAGGCCACATTCAGAAAATCTCAAGAATATAGCGAATTAAACAAACCCAATTAATTAATTAATGGACCCAAGCTAGTTAGTTGACCTACCTAACGATATTTGTCTTCCGTTTAGCCAACATTCAATAAGAAATTCTGTCTGTACGCCATGATTTTGGTAAAGATATTAAATATCCATCTAAACCCACCTAATTAAAAAACCATGCCACGATCTAGCTCAAAATAACCTCCAGCTCCTAGCCTCGGTCGCGATGTATAAACTTTACCCTTGAAAAAGTTGTAAAGGGTTTTTTGTGACAAGTTTCACTTCACACCTCGTCGAGGCACGGAGGCAGGCGTTGCGAGGCGAGGCGCAAATAAGCCTGTGTGTAATTAGGCTTACAAGAAAATTAACGTGACGCGTATGACGACGCTCTCTTCGTGAACTTAAGCGCTGCTTTTAATGTGTGTGATTTTTTAATTTTTAAAAGGTAAATTATTTTATTTGGAATGTTAGGGGAGGTTGCAGGGAGGGTGGAGGCGTTGGCTGCGACGGTCGGTGGTTTAGAATTTCAGTTGATATAAGAAATTCGGTTTCAGGCAATTTAAGAAGGCTAATGTTACGGGTGCATCAATAAGGTTAATAATTATCACGATTTGTAGCTTACACCATGTTTATTTGTAGCTTACACAACCTCAGGTAGGTATTATTTGGGGTTATTAACATTTCTGATTACTTTCTTGGGATGCTTGTCACTACTGATTTGTAGGTAATTACAAAAGCAAGATTGGTGCAAAAACCGCAAATGAACCTTTTCTGGCTACAAAAACTGACCGTAGACATTCCGGTTCATCCAGACATAACTACACACGTTCCACATCTCATAAAACTGCACTAAAAACAAAAGACGAGCGGGGCCGAGGGCGACCCGAGTGCTGCCGACAGCGTCCGGAATACAAATGTACACCACTTGTTCCATCGCACTCCATGAATATTAAATTTATAATCTCTGGTCGCAGCCCTGATTTATTAAAGCCAGCCATTCTACACACAATCGCCCGCGCCGACACTTTGCTATACATTGCTCATTTTGTGAGCAAAGTATACAATAGACTACTTAGTAATCCATCAATGTACGGTATACCAATATTGTATTTTCCGTAAAATATGAATATTAATTTTATATAATTTGCGGTGGGAACGCTGATTTATTAAACCGCCACAGACTGAAAATTCAACAGATAATGAAAAGGAAACAGATTTGTTTGGTGAAACAACCGCAAGTAATCAGTCATGGCGCGGAGCTAGGTAAGTGGCTATTAACTGGGGACTGTTTGTGTTAGTACTACGTCTGTAGACTTTGGAGTTTAGATCATCTTAAGGGAGACTGCCAAGTTTAATACCTGTAATAAGATTTTGAAAGAAACTGACCACCATACTTGTTTAGGTTTACGCGTCACACTGAAGTTTCTGAGCTTACAGATAGAAAACTGGAAGACTAGAAACTAAGAAGTGGTGTTAAAGTACTAACCTTCTCGTATCACTAGTTAGCTAGAATTAACGAAATCAATCTTATTTATCTGTGATTAACAATTCTTAGAAAATAATGAAGTATGTAAAACTAAGCCATGTATTTGGCTTTGTTTTACATGCTTCTATTTGAATTTCTGAACAACTGTGTGAAATTTAAAAGATGTAACCTCAACAGGAATGCAGGTTGAGGTCAATGTATTATCTATTAAGCTTATAGAAACCACCGTTATGTCATGAAACTATCAACTGACCACTGAGCCGTATCGGAGGACCCTCGCGGGCTATTACGGTGTCGGGTTACAAACCGACCGACCGCTGTCGGTCACCGTACCGCACCGCTGAGATGCCGCGACTAATATCGGCTGTTGAGTCGAGTATATTCCGCGGTATTTAAGATTACACATAAATTATTATTGCTAAGGAGCCGTGTGTTTGCTATATTTTCATAGGTAAACTAGTGAGGTGTTTTCATGAAAGATTAAATTACGGAGGCAACTTGAGAAATCATTAATTACACACTATGCCTATGTACATGTCCCTCGGAAAATATGTGTAAGGAGAAAGGATTAGCGGAAAACATCGGTAATGTAAGCTGCATTGCTTAACTTGAAGACTTTACTGAAACTTGCAGCGTTTCTTGCGCTTCTTTTTAATAAGTCATGGTTTCCCCCTTACAAACAACATTATTTTAGCTCTAATTTGTGTTCAAAATCTATTAATCAAATTATCTTATTGAACATTTTATTTTAAGTCATATTTTGAGTTGTGCATGTCTTGTATTTTTACTATAATTTGATGTATTGTTTGTCTATGCGTCTATAACATATTATTATACCCACACACCATACAAAGAGCAACCCATCATTTGTGATTTATACCGCGGTTTGTCGCTCAGTCTATCACGATGACCGCTCCATTACGGCTCATTCATTCAGTCATAACGCGTCGTTTAACAGCACACACAATAACGTAATTAGATATATTATTTAGTTCAATTATCTGTTATAGGTGGACTAGTACTAAATAGTATGTACCTATTACTTTTAGGGACTTTTATTAGTTAGTACGGATTGTACTTTATTATTGTCTTTAATGGTCGAAAATTCTGAGTTCGATACTCCACTATCGCTAGGAATTAGACGTAATATTAGGAATTAGTCGCTCCCACTAAACCAAAAGTCTAATTCTTAAATAAATCATTTACTTATTGTCGTGTCGTCGTGGTCTGCAGAAACAGTACCTAGCGATTGTAGAATATTACAAAAAGGTTTGATAAATAGTGTGCAAATTGCGTCAATAACTGAATAGGTAGTGTTTTCAACCAATACGAGAGTAAATCAGTACACCAGCTCCTACGCCTCCTACCACGAGAGAATACATAGACGTGACGACATGTAAACTCGTATGACTGAAAGTGTATTTGTTTGTTCCACTCTTGTGATTTCTTTGTTCCGGGGAACTACCTGTATGGATCTAGTTAACACTTCCTATTCATCGTCGGCCAAAACATTCAAATAAACATTTACATCCAATTCGATTACAGCTAAATCGATTTCAATTAGTCAAGTATCGAATTATAGAGATCGGTTTATCTGCTCCCGTTCAGCCGGATCATCCGTTTAACTAGATTATTTACACGGTAATTTACAAAGAGAAACTGTTACAAACCTATGATTTGGTAACGCAAATATATTAACCGGTTATCGGTTGGTTAACCGATGATAACGAGCCGCTCGGGTTGTGTTCATGAGTATTCATTCGATTATGATCGAGTAATCTCGTTGAGTGGTATCCTGCGGATATAAGGGACTTCCCGTCCGCGACAAATATTGTTGATGGAGCATTTTGTTCAGTAAGATCTCGGGATTCTTGCTGAGGAAGACAATTTTCTATAGAACATATAACACAAGTAAATGAGAAAGAGTGTGTGTGTAACACGCTCTTTCTCATTTACTTGTGTTATAATCATTGATACGTATCTTTGGTAGACACAATGCTAAGGAATACAATATATTTGTGATCTAAACAAATTTTTACTTTATACCCGACTGCGCGACAACAAGGCCGGTTTATGTTTTTCACGCGTGTCTAAATCTATGTATCTTTAGTTTCGTTGTATGTGAGATTCTATAACGAATTCAGCAAAAGAATCAATCAATGATGGAAAATCATGCAGTTGCTGGCATATTGGCCTGAGATTTAACTAAAGTAACCGCCACCAACTGCATCAGACTGCTTGAAAAGTGAGCTAGTTTTGAACTGTCTAGTCGCAGTCAGGTATTTCTTTTATCGTGACGGCAAGTTTAAAACTCCATTAAGTAATCGCCACCATACATCAGCTATAAACTGTGGAAGTAAAAGGACTGCGTCTAGCGACAACTTCTGTGTAGTGTAAACATCCTAAAGTTTACACAGGATCGACTCTCCGTGAAGTGCATTGTTAACACTAACAGTCGTTCACGTGTAACCAGCATCGGTTTACACTAGTTTACAGTAACACTTGAGGTGCCGTCTAACGAGTGGGACTTTAGAGTGAGGTTTATTTTCAGAGGACGTGGCTTAGAGTGTCTCCTTACGTGGCAGTACGGAAAACATACCTATAAAGGGATTGGTAAAATTTTACTACTAAGCAATTCATCTTCATGACGTTATTTCAAGCCTTCTTATCTTTACGGAATATGACTATCTGCTACACTGATTGATTAAAAACAAAGCTTATGAAAACCCAAATGCTATATTTATTAAGGTCATTCCCTGATTCATTGGTGCTTGGTATGACAACGATACACGACGAGCATACCGAGCCGACTCTGAACGCATTCTACACAATAGGGACTTCTCCATGGGTTGCAATTGGAAGGCCGAACGTTTGCTGTATCTGGTGAACCGACGAGGGACTGTCGTAGATCGTGAAAAGGATGAAATAAAATAAAACGATCAGTTCACTCTTCCTTAAAAGTATTGCGGATAAATAAACAAATAATTTAAAACTATATAAAAATAAAACGATCTGTGAACACTGCCTTCAAACAAGTGTACGTAAATAAAAATATACATATTTTAAGAGCTCATAGATTACTACACGACGTCAGATTTTTTGCAAAATATCCTGTTGTGGTGGGTACGCGCAAACATCAGCGTTTTATAGTAGAGATTAAACGGAGCTTTTGTTTACGACGCCATTTTTATTTATGAACCTCACGCGTGCCGCCAAATGTACTGAACCAACACTAAATGTATCGTACTTATTTCTGTGCGATCTTATGAGGAAGAACCTCGCTAAATGTTAGGGTTTGACATAACTTGTGCGGGTGAGAGAAGTTGGTACGACGCGGTAAGTGTAACACATCTAGAAAACAAGAAGCTTTTAAAAAACACTCATAGAGGTGTCTTTTTAGGTTTATAACAGGTTAATAATATTATGTTTAAGCCCGAAAGTAAACAGCAAGATGACCGGCTCAGAATCCAGACACTCATTCTTTTAAATATGTATGTAAAGCCTAAACAGAGAAGCTATCAAAAGCCTAACTAAGATCACGAGAGAGAGATCCTTACAGACAACAGTCGTCAACAAACAAACACAATGATATAAGCCAGTTAAACTGTGTACACTAAAACGATATATTTTACAATACCACTTTCATAAAACGATCTTGTGTATTCGTCGTGTGTCACATAGTACCTACACAGTTCTACAAGAGCTAAGGTATCACGTATCTCGTGAGTCTGCACTAGTCCTGATGTGAGCACGTGCTGTTTTATATCCTCTTTTCTAGTGTTTTATTGTAACACGACTGTGCACATTACCCGATGCTGAATTATATCCCACTGTGCGGGTAAGAACATTTGTTATGAAATTATAACGAATTTGGTATTAGTTGAACATTACTGTATATTTAATTTAGAAATCGGCAATACTTTTAATGCAAGGTAGGTAATACAAACATTCATGCTTCTTGTTCACTTTGGTATATCTGTTTAATCAACCAAGGAACACACATTATGCAGTGACATAGTAACTACGCACACTACTGCGATACTTGCCAAACCCTAACTAATCCGTTCTCATTAAGCAGAACACAAAAACGCGCCAATTTCCCAGTAAAGGTAAGGCAACACCAGTAAAACTGTCAACTTACTTGCCATCTGTCCGTCACTCAACACCGAGCCGAGCTGTGAACCAATAATGTGACGTCACAGGAGGGTTCCTCCCAGTTGCTCCACAAAGGGTACTCTGTGAGAGTAACACAAAAATAAAAGAACACAATATTTCGTCACCTGCGTATTTTTGCAGATTTTCTTTTATTCCCCATTTTCTCGAAATTTATTAAATGTCATGCTTGTATTAAACGTCATGCTTGTATTAAATGTCATGCTTGTATTAAACGCTATATTCAGAGAGTACGTGTATTACTACTATAATTTTAAATTGATGAGTCAAATTAATTATTAAATTATCAGACAGATATGTGAGCAGATATTTAATCAGTCATTATAAAACAGTTGCCTTAGAATGTTATATACGACAAATGGGTGACCATGAGGTGCAGCAGTCACACTCGGTACGAATTTGATGAGAAATGGATCTGAAGTTAAAACAAGGATTGAAAATGAAATTGTACGAACTGGTAATAATCCATACCAGGTTCAGGAAACGACCGAGGTGTGAAGCATATAATGTGACACATTAGACTTGTCACACCTCCCCCTGTACCGAACAGGATCGAGTGTCACCCGACGAGACACTTTACAAACATACGCATATTGTAAAGAGGAACTGTCTGCTTTTATTTTTATGGTAAAATAAAAAGCTTTCTACCTAAGTTACAGACTATTTTTTACTTTTATTTATGAAATTGTGTGACTTTCAAATTCATAGTAATCAATGTCCAAGTTAATTCTTAGACACCAATGTGAACGAGAACTTTTTGAGAAAACAAGCATTTTAAATGCCTGAAATTACCAACCAGCCTTGTGGATTTATGCTTGGTCCGTCTCTGTACGTAAAGAGGCTTTTGCTTTACCTGTAGGATCGTTTCAGGGTGATTTGTAGTAGGCCAGTTAAATGCTTTAACATTTTACGAGATTTTTTCTCTATACAAGCTCCAAGCGAAGCCCGTCATATCGCTATGTGAAACAGAATGCAAATTGTTACGATATTGAATTTGGATGTCAGCATACAGTAAGTAATTGGAAATATATGTTGATATAGGGAAAACGATTTTCGGTAAAGTGATGAGCGTTTTTCTTTCATATTTGGCACGTATATCGTATACATATGTGTTACAACCCTGGAAATAATCCCCGAGGCGAAGTAAATCATATTTATTTGAATGTGATGTGATGGCATTATTTAATGGGAAAAACAAATGGTTGTTTTTTCATCATCATCACCATCATTTCAACCGAAAGACGTCCACTGCTGGACATAGGCCCCCACGCACCGCGACTTCGACCGGTTCTGTGCTTCCCGCATCCAGCGGATTCCTGCGGCCTTCACAAGATTATCGGTCCACCTTGTGGGAGGCTTTCCAACGCTACATCTTTTGGTACGCGGTCGCCACTCCAGAACCTCTCGGCCCCATCGGCCATCTGTTCTGCTAGCAATGTCTGCCCATTGTCACTTAAGTTTGGCAATTCTTCGGGCTATGTCGGTTATTTTTTCGTTCCTAAAAATAAGCGGCGATTACAATAAAAAAAAATTAAGGGCCGGTTTCATTAGTTAGTTAGTCTATTGACCTTTTTGACATTAAATGTAAGTGTACTGTCGCGATGGTAAGCAGACCCATAATATTATGAATAGAGCAAGCTTAAACGATGGCACAATCAGCAATATTTGTACATATCATCTAAATTGATACAAAATTATTCGACACCATTGCTTTTCAGCATTTCATATAATAGCTATGTGTTATGTTATACTTTTATATCAGTTATAATTTGTTATATTATAACAGTTCTCTGTGTTATTTCGTTTTTACAAAAAAAAAACAATCAGAAATACGAATAGAATGCAAATAAGGATGACACACAACGGCGAGCAGTCTTAGTCACTTAAACTTAGGGTGCTGACCATCCCCTTTCAAGAACATCTACATAAAACAACACGTCGTCGGATTGTAGGCAAAAAGAAACGCGCCCAAAGAGCCGCGGCGTTTAATATAAAATTATAATAAGTAAAAGGGTGAGCTCGGTAGCATTAGCGTACGCGTCGCTAGTGATGTGAAGTGGCTTGAATGTCATGGGATATTATTATGTTCCCGGGACATAAGGAAAAAACAAAAAAAAGGTGAGACACATACAACCATAAACTCACGCCTTCTTCCCAAGGAGTCAGGCAGAAACTACAGAACACCACCTGCTACGATCCTTACATATTCCTTTTGCTACGTTTACGTTATTTATCTGGTCATACATGCATGCCGGTTGTGAAAGTTGTTCGTTTGCAATATTGCAATAAGTACTAAAAAAACTGTATTTAGATTATAAAGGGAATATAAAATAGGTAAGTATAAAGTGCTCAATAATAATACGAACCATCAGTAAGTTCGCACATAATACGAATATTGTGTAAAAAACAGGTTTTGCAGTTACACAGATGCAGAAAACATTTCCTACCTCCTTTTTCCCAAAGTCTATGCTTCATTTACAGTCCGTTGAAATTCCAACTGCACATAAACCTCCGGGATTCCACATCCCATTCACATTAGACAGCACTAGTCAGCCAGCAGCGGGGGAGAGAGAGGTGGATCGATCCCCGCAGGAATCCCTACACAGGTCGCGAGGTGTCCAAGTGTTGCAACCGTTCGCACCTCCTCGCCGCAGCGGGGAAATGGGTAATGTAGTACTAGAGATATTTAGTTACAACATTAAGATTAGGTCAAATAAAGAAATTCGTGAGGGGCTAACTAATGTATTAAATAAAATATAATATTCTAATATCTGCTCGAGAGGACTTAACATATTATTCCGCTCAGGTATATCGATACAACTCCGAAACTACGAGCGGAAAAAACGAAGAAATAACTTTTTTCCAAAAAAAACAACCAACTTCCATTCGCTTGTTTTACGTTTTAAAAAGTTTTGTTATTCACTCTTTTGTTGCGGTGCCTATACCACTCCAATTCCAGTACTTGCTATGTAATCAAAAGTGACAGGAAGTTTTATAACATCATCAAAATACACCAAGTGCATTAAATACGTATTTTTGAAGCTAACTCAAAAATGACCTAAGCAAAATTAATAAAATTGATATGGAGCCACCGCCTCCTCATCTCCTCTTCGTCTACCGAATAAATAATTTTCAAAATCGGTTCACAATTGATGAAAATATCGATGAACATACATTTAAAAAATACATAAACGAACATAGAACCACCTCCTTTTTTGCAGTCGGCTAGTAAAGTCAACTAAGTAGCTATCAAGAAATCTAATAAGACAGAGGTAGAGTGCCTACATACATTCAGTCTGGAAAGAGTGGTACCTGATTGTGCATGATGTGTGGATTCAAAATCTCATTGCCGTTTACCCAACTAGGTAACTACTTCAGATTTGTGCACCTATTTTAAGTAAATTCCACTGTATGACATTGAGTTTGTTGCTCCAAAACTTGATAATTATCTCAGATTCGGAATTCAAATATAGGTGAGTAGGTTTAATATCTTGGCCAGTGGTCATCCCTAATATAGCCCTTCAAATAGAACATTCCCGTAGCAATGTATGAATAATTCGAACGAATGAAAGCCATTAATAATTATGTAAGCGTAAAAGCGCTTGATGTTTTTATATCCTTTGTATAAAGTCAGCCGGCTCTAAATCGGAAAATGATTGTAAATCAGGGCTAAACGGTCGCGGCGCCGAACAATAAAACAATAAAAGGGTTAGTGCCACCCCTAGACATTGCGATGCTAAGTGCACAGTGGAAGCTATGGCTATAATGTTGTATTTAACTCAGCATCTTGCTAAGTGACCTCGCAATACCAAAATGAAATGGATTAAGTTGGAACTTGTATTTTAAGACACCTGTCGAACTTTTATTTTGAAATCTTGCAGTAGAGGTAACTACCACTAAACAAAGCGAGGTCTATTTTCTTTGTGCTATTTATTTTCGTTTGTGCAATCGCAGCCTTTCTTAGCAGACTCACAAAAAGAGAGACGCGCACTATTTGTACAGCTGGAATCAAACTGCCAAACGTGAACTACAAAATTTTCTTTACAAAACCACATTCAAGCCTTCGCATTTCCAATAGTTACAGTGAGGAAGTTTTACATAATCCTGTAACACGGCTTGCGATGTCCCGCGAGGCCGCGCTGGCTCGTCTACCAGCTACCGAACATACATAGTATATACCGCGACACCGCTCACCATTTTAATCATATTTTTCCACGATTTATCGTTCCCTCGTTAGTAAAACATGAAACCTGTCAAGTTTTGCCAAAAATATCTTCATTAAAAAGGTGAAGATTTATTGATATTCTTCTGCTATTGCATTTTTTTGGGTATGGTACTTTTGAACCTCATTCAGTTTTCAGTAGAAATCTTCATTTATAAAATTATAATTCAGAAAAACATGATTTAAAAAATAGGAAAACAATGAGGACCTCGAACGAAGTGGAAAAACGTCTTAGTAGCCGATCAGCGAGCCACATTTGTAGCCGGTATTTTGGCACAGGGCACTGGCAGGTATATCGTGCTTGCAACTACAACTAATCTAACTAATTTATTAATTACAACCCGCCTTAATTCTACTAACGGTAAACTGTGGTATACAAACTATTTCATTGACTTATTCGAGCAACAGAGATAATTTTTATCTGCTATGTAGGACTAGGTACATAGCATAGGACTGAGTACCTACCCTCTCAGTGTCACAGCAGAAATACTAAGTTGCATTGAACCACACGAGGTCAATATCATATAGATTCACACAACTATATTGCCGCTTCGCCCCCCCTGGAACACAGCCTTACCACAGTTATCAGCGATCGAACAATACCCGGATTATTGCTTTACTGCTCATAATGTTGAACAGCCATAACTCTGCTACTTACAAGTTTATACGGCCTTGCTAACCGAATGTGTGCGTGTTTGTTTGACTTTAATAATCATTTTAGTTTAAGTATTGAGAGAAAATTGTATATTATACAAAGTTTTACTGAGAGTAGGAGACAGGATACAACATCTACAAATTCTCCGAAACTTCTTTTATTTTTGCTCTAAAGTCGGTATTCTTGTGGGTGTTATGGCAACTACTTTAAAACTATTCATACAAAATTGCAGCCACCTTCTACAAACATGTCACGTAACACTTTGCGGGGCACTAAACATAATAACAACAGAACATCTAGTGTGTCTCGTTCAGTGTACTTCAATCGATTAAGCATGTTAGTAAGGAATAAGTGTTAATTATATATTTTCAAGCAAGAACAGTTTTCCCACTTAACGCCTCTAAAAGTCGCGAACCTTCGTTGTTCACCATAATTATTAGCATCATTATAAACATCTATCATCTATCGTTCTTATGAAAAATACTATAAAATAAATATTTATTTTGTATAGTTTTGGCAAGAGCAAGCATCCCGTAGGCAATCGTAGCATTCGTAGCAATCAGCCGTAGCCGCGTAGCAGCGTCGTAGCACCGCGCACATGGTGACAGCTATCGTCATGGCAACCAGGGTCAACGACCCACGCAACCACTGTACAACCTGCAGTCTTTCTCAGATAATTTACCTTTACTTATGTTTGAACATTGGAACATATTATGAAGGTATATTATAAAACTAACCAAGTGTATAAGTAAAACTTACGTTGTTTATTATAGTTGAAGTACGGTGAAATCACGAAACACTGAATTTACTGAGCTTATAAAAATAAACTATTCAATTTATTTAAACACTAATTATTTAATGCTATATCCTATTTAACCTATAAAATCTTAATTTTACTTCGTATACAAATCTCAGGCCACCGACGTAACACAACCTCTTTGTTTACCTACAACTCTACGTTACATAACTACGACACTGGCTGTACACACAGTTTCTGAAGTCGAACGTCACATTTCGAATAAAAAATCAAATTTTAAAACACTGAAAAGGGAACAAAAACGTTCGCGTGCCGGTACATGTCAACGAATGCGGCCGGCCGGCGTGTTTCGAACGCACAAAGCGGCAAAATTATTTTGCACTTGTCAAACCCAAACACAGAACCACGTCCGAACGAAAACAACAGCCACGACGGTAAACTTAACTTGGCCGCAGTATATACTTTCGGATTCCATTTTCGAAATTTGCCGCGGAAAACTGGCTTTTCCACTGTCGAGGTAAATGCCAATTTCCTTTTCACAACAGAAATCCGATCCAATTTCAACCTTAGCGCCTTGTGTTTGAGTCAGAATTGAATTTACATTTCGTTTGCAGACAATGCGCCACGCAATGACGTTTGCAGCGAAAGAGAAGGCAATGACGATCTTTTAATAAGTATAAAAGAGAAACCAGATCCCGAGGGTAGGTAACATTGGGGTGCATGTGAGCCCTAAAGGAACGTCAGGCTCACCATAAAGAATCGATCTTGAAGATGTTCGCGTATTACTTGTATTTTATTGAAAACTTGGTTCAAAAGGCTGTGTGAGAATATTTCAGTTTTATGATCATATTTATCGACTTTATTCTTTTCTACATTAGCTATTTTATTATTAGCAAACGAGATGAGGTTGATGGATTATTATTCTTAATCGAGCCTAGAACGTAGACAACCTTCATAGGTAATTGTTTAATCTGCTATATCTACAAGATTAATCTTTTAAGCACTTTAATTCTGCACAACATCTTCAAGTCGTAGAATTGCATGAAAAAAATAACAAAAAGCATTGCCTACTAATAAATTCATGGCCACGTAATTAAACTGAAACTTACACTTGCAATCTAAGAACATCCAAACAGTCCCGCGTACTTTTAGTTAGCAATCGCAAGGATTTCTTTTGAGAGGGTTGAGGGTATGAGCGGGGGCTGCGCGGAGCGCGGGGGACCACCAGCATCGGCAAAGGGAATCCGTGATGAGCGCGCGTTGGATCGGGTACACTCGCACTCGCGAACTTACAACTATCTCGTTTTTATGAACTCCTGGTACTTCTCAAGGAGTTATGTCGTAGATTACGTCTTGGATTAGCTGTGTATGCTTCTTATTTTTATAAGTTCCTGGTAGCTAAAAATGGTGTATGCAAATTATTTTGGAGCGGACCAAATTTTTCCAAGGATTCTTATATTTATGACAGGTGTATTATATTACTAAAGCACTCTACCGTGGATTCATAATCTATACAAATAAATAAAGAAATTGAAGTGTCTGTTTGTAATGTCCAATGTTTGTAAATAACAGCTTTTCTATAGATACAATCTAAATAAATGAATTGCTGTTCTATGGTCTCGCTAAAACTCGAGAACGGCTCGACCAAACGGCAAATTCAGGTTTTGAAATATTTGTGGAAGTCCAGGGTAGGTTTAAACGGTGAGAAAATATGCAAAAATTGCGAGGAAAATTGTAAAAACAGTAATTTTATTTTCCCATACAAACTGTTCCTAGCTGACGTTGCCTTAAATCCTAACAAAAAGTACTAGGCTTGCATGAATTCACTATAGTACCTATTTCAATAGGTAGGTAGGTAGGTATGTAGGTAGGTAGGTATGTCGAGACGGGGCAGCAATGGTAGGTACCTTAACCGTTGTAGTTCGATCAACCGTGGTACGGTCTTAGGAGACTGTCCTTATTTTTTCAAGAAATTTTGATCCCCATTCACAGATTTTGAAAAACCTTCAGCCAGCAAGGAAATTGGCAATTTTCACCAAAAAAAAAATACCAATCGATCCTGTTTCATATTAGAAACAGAAAACTCTATAGACTAACTGAGGTATGAGTACTAGAAAACTTTTCCCATACATTTCGTAGGAAATAAGACTCCCAACTTACTTTTTTATGAATCCATCAAGACTGGCCTTAGACCTGCTAGACCGTTTTTGACGGGACTTCTACTGGCAGATAATAGATATTATAAGGAGTAACTTAAGCTACTTTTATTTTAGAAAAATAAAATAAGAATAAGAGTCCACGGGCGAAGCTGCGGGTAGCAGCTAGTAAATAAAAATAAGTATTATATTCTCTGTTGTACAGTCCGCCTCTAAAAGATGTATCGACAATAATTGATTTAAAACTAGCGAAACATTACACATTGGGTACTTAATTGCAGCTACACATTCATAGTGCTATAGAACACAAATACTGTAGACAATCTTTGTCGATGTTCACATCTTTTTGAGGTATAATAAATATTATGCCGCGTTTACACCAAAAGTATAAGTCTTGTGAGATTGTATTGAAAACTATGGGCAGTCAGTGGCTGAGTTCAAAATGTCGACGGCTGATACGTTTGTTGTGAACAAGACCTTTATTATACCTTACTGTATAGTACAAAATAGTAGGGACAAAGTTTTCTACGAGCTCTTAGATAGATAGGTAAATAAATCATTAATTGCGAATATAGCAATAGCAAATAGAAAACTATTAGGGCATGTTAATATTTCGTAATAAGAAGTAACATTGGATGCCTATCTGAATCTCAATGAGTAATAGATTATTCTGCCAGATTGTTAGCACAAAGAAACGATTTCTTATTACAGGTACTTTCGTTTCATTTCCAGTCCGATAGAGAAAACCTAAGGATAATGCCAGGCTTCCATTACAAAAGATATTAGTAAAGACGAGAATTTCATTAAAAAACCAATATCGTTCGTTTAATATTCGAAATTATTAGTAAATCATTACAAGGACCAATATATTTTCTTATATTGTCGTCATAAATTCCATGTCAATACCTATCACATTGTCACAATAAATACAACGCCATGTTGTCTTAATAAATTGGCCCAAAACAGCTCATGAACTGACAGGCACTTGGCACTTATTCAATGTTCATGGATGACTGGGAATACTGAGAAACTTCCTATTCCTCTTCAAAACGAGCAATGGATGCAATTTCTCCGTCGTAACTGTGGAAGAAGCCTTCGACAATATTGATTGAACAAATACGAATAAATGACGTCAGTGCACACGACATACGAGTACACATTTCCGAATCAATGAGCAAGTCGCCGATTTGAGATCACACGGAGACGGCACAAAGGAAGCTGATGTTTTAAACCTCTTTTGATATTCCGAAATCCCTTATGATAGTGAATATAATGTTTTACGATACATGGTTACGGTTGATTAACGGATATTTCCAATAGACCTGAAAAGATTTTTTGAGAAAATCTTCAGAAATTAAAAAAACTGCTTTTCCTCGCTAAACATTTAAAAATACTGTTTATTTATGTTGTTCGTTGTACAGTCATTACTCATCTAGTTCAAACTAATTGCTAATTTCTTCAAAGCGATACATCTTGTGAGGTAGAAATACGAGCGAGCGTCATCATAAGACTTTGTAGGTAGACAGGTATTTCATCAACATCCCTCAAAAGCAATAACTGAGACAGAACGAACAAGGACATGAGTAGGTATGTGCATATATGGCGGTAGGTGTTTTGCAAAACTCTACTACGTTATGAAAAGCTTGAAGAAGAATCGTAAAAAGCTTGCAAAAACATGTCCGTAATTTTGTAACCGCGTAAATTACATTTCATGAGGCTTTAAATTTTAAAAAGATTTGTCAATCGGGCCACGCAGAAAAGCCGAGCACTTTCTATCATAAGTAGGTCTGTTACGAGAGCTAATTTCGAGCGAGTCTGACGTCACGTGACGTCACATCACGTCATATCTCGCTATCAAAGCTAGAGGCTAATTATCGCCGTATGGAGCACTCTACGTGAATATGAAGTGGCGAAGAATGGAGTCTTTTATACTCGGTACTAGGGAATCATGTTTGTCTAGGAGGCTAATAGACAAGGATGAGATTTGTGCTGTATGTTTGTGGAACGGTGATGTGTGAGTTTGTGTAGTTTGTTGTGGGTTGAAATTAATTAATGTTGTGTAAGTTGAATGAGTAAGTAATTAGATCGAAGATCTTGTTTCAGAATGATGTTTTGGCATTGCAGAGATTTTCTCACAAAAATACAAAACTATAAACTTAACTTAGTGATTTTGCTCCAATGAACAATCCAATTAACTGGACAATTTCACACAGAACTCGCCGCTAACTAACAAAATACTGTTAAAACAAAACAGAGTATCTCATGCCGTACATCTCGCAAGTTTTTCCTGAAGACTACAGGCAATAGTTATAAGTGGCCAGTCGAAGCGGCGCGATCAAAGGCGGCGCGGCGCGGATCAAAGGCGCGGTAATGGCTTTTTAGTGGGGTGCACCAGAGGGGGGCGACTTCAAGTAGTTAGGGCGAATTGGTGGACGAGACGACACGGAGTAAAGGGTACTTGGGATTTAGTAAAAAGTTTTTACAGATAGGTAACCGTGAGTGAGACCCAAGGAGATAAAAATTAGAGACACTTGAATTATCGGTAGCAAGTGGCACTAGCTATCTTTTAATGTTGTAGATACAAAACTTTTTTTTTAACAGTCTTCGTTTTTTTTTGCTGGAGAGCACAAGACATTAAACTACTACAAAATGTAGCAGTGATTCAACAATTACCTATGCCTTCAAAAACATCACTTGCAGGCTGAGATCAAAATTTACATGACCAAAGTGCATTAAAAAAAATCACCTATGAGTAACAAAACTTTAGCTGGTTAGGTAAGGCTTTTGTAACTTATATCGTGTGCCGTGATGCGTGCGTTGTCGGTTGTCGTGCACGTCGTTTAATGAGTGTCAGCGGTGTCTCGCTCGGTGTCTGACACAGCGGACACTTCAGCTTTGTTATTAATCGATCGTTAAAATATCAATAATGACTATCTACAAAATTATATTTAATCATAACTTTACAATCTCGAGTTTCTCCAAGAAGAATGATATAAAAGGAAATTATATCAAAGGTAAATCGCACTTCCTCAGTTTTTTTTCACCATTTTCTGACTAGATATAATGTCTGTCTGGAAAGGTAATTAAACTATAAATAAGTAAAATGAAACCTCACAATTGTAGGAGTATGAAAGACAGTGTAAAGAAAGAATCTTATAAAGAAAGCTATTGAAATCTATTGGAACTCAAAAGTCAAGCTTCTACAGCCTCCTGATTTATAAAAATAAACACCAAAACATATGTCCTTCTAACCAGATTACCCCTCAAAACGTAAGAAACAGCCTGGCAACAGCCACAGCATCATACACAAAGATCTAACCTACCGAGTATAAGGCAGTGAGCACATTCATGAATAAACAGCGCAGTGGTCACAGACGGCGTGTTTACGTCTAGAGATTAGCGAGGCGCGTCTTACTGCATGCGTCCTCAGCCTTATTCTGATATGTAGGCTGATAATGCGACTTGAAACTGGAATATTTTTTAAGTCTCAAAAGAGACAAAAGAGTTAGAAATAATGAAGTCAAGAATTATATTAAAGCTTCTTTATAGAGACATTAGTTCTCCAATAAAGCTAACAACATTGCTCCCGATAACATTATCATATTCATAACATAACGCATAACATTCAGACTTATCTGCATCTATTAGATAAATATGTAAACTAACAGTCACATCCTAGAAATACTAGCTCATTTCGATGATGTATATAGCCTAATGCGAGCTGCTGGGGGTAAATATTATGAATACCGCTAAGATTGTAACTTATTTCCTCGTGGTATTATTATTTATGTATCTCATCTACTTATAAGTACTAAATGTTCAAACAATGGGGCAGTCAAGTGCCCCATATCGTCCACGATATTAATATCGTGTCGAGCTTATTTATCCTGTTGCCTGCACGATGCTGGAACTGATGGACGCTACTAAAGGTGCCAAACTCGTAGCCAAAATCTGGGTTCAGTTTTATAGAGTGCTGCTGATGACAGTGGTGACGATTCCAAATTAGCGACCTGGCTAACAATCTTTTCATTCTGGAAGGTATTATAAGCTAAATCTTTTATAGCTCATCCTAGAGGAGAAAGCCTAGAAAATAATCTAATGAAATTACTTAAGTAGTATTTAAGTACCACTTTTTTTTTACAAAGTTGCACATCCTGCATACTTTCAGAGTCCTAATCGAAACAATCTATCCGATATCTGAGATCCATTTCTCCAAAGCCCTATTTATTAAACCCTTGTATCCTCACCGTCCTGGGAGTTCAGGATAGGGCCGCAGAGCCGCGGGCGCGACCCACATCCTTTCACCACATTTGTGCTATCTCTGTTTGACATCGCAATCGTCTCGAGACGCCGCCGCCCGCGAATGAGCGCCGCTAAAACTTCGCAGATCTTATCTCACAAGATCATGTATGGGTTTAACATGAGGGAATATTCAGAAGACGGGTTGGAAGATGTTTGTTTGGACATCAAGGTCGACCTGTGTCACAGATTAGACATCTCATACTTAAAGCTTCAATGTGTTTGGACCCTCTGAGATAAACAAATCTTACTTAGTTCAAACTAGCTGCAAATTATCCTAAACTCTCTTAACTGCTACAAAACCTCTCTGTGTTTCGAAGCAGTCCCAAAAGTTTTGTGAGGCCATAGTTGATATAGAGCTTAGATCATTAAAATAACATGGATAGATTCACGACAAATAGTCAGATCCTGCAATTGAAGGAAAGAAAAACTACTTCAGTATAGCTGCTCTCGTAGACATATGTAGGTGTGAGTATGCTAAAATCGATTGAGGAAAACGAATTCACAAGCACCTTGTTCGTCTAGTTGCCTCCCAGACACCTGCATTCACTCTATGCAGCTCAGCTCAGGCTGGGCTGTAGTTGGTGCTCAAAGAGCGAATATATTACAGGCACTATGTAAGAATATATTACCGGCTCGTAAGCAATGGAGCCCGGAAGACAAGACGAGGTAATCTGCTCCGAACCGACGCTAGAACGAATGAATGAACGGATTACAGAATACTTAGAATATAGAGAGACCGATGGCTTAGAACTTGCTTTTGAAGCTATACATTGCTTAGGTATCTTTCGTCATCTTTGTTTGTAACATTATAATGTTGCAGTTAAGTATTTCTGAGCATTTTTTCCCCATATTTTCCATTAGCTAGGCTTTTGTAGACTTTGTAAAAAAAATCGCCATACGTCCACCTGTAAGGCCCTTTTCTGTCATATCACAATTTACCTTCAAAAAACACGCTATATTTTCCAAAGGTAAAACCACACTTCAGAGGTACAGTCGCTCACAAAAACATTCGCTCGCCGCGTCGCCTAACATCACATCAGCCGGGCGAGTGAAGTGGAGTGCCAATTAGTTCCCTCAGGCTACCGCATCGATAACCTCTGACCTTCGATTATGAAACGACAAAATAAAAACTCCTTTGATAGTAAAACCGTAAAACTGAACGCACATGTGAGTTGGGAGTGAAAGTTATGTACGAACGCTTATACATTCGTGATTACTGATGGAGCTTGTACAAATACTGGAAACGGATTTGTGGAATAGAAAATCCAAGATCGTGTTTTTAATGGTTCGGTACTGGGTTGAAGTGACTTCAGCTCGGAAATCTATGGTGCGGGTGTGCCACCTAAAAATGGCTGTATTTCCTTAGATCAAGAGAAGTTTATAGATCACATTTAAAGTTAATTCAATATGACAAACTGTAACGTTGTTGATACTCCCATTGAAAGTAATTTAAAACTAGAGAAAAGTGTAGATGTTTGTAAACAATACCCATATCATAATAACAAATAGGAAGCTTGATGTACTTAAGCGTCTTAGCTCGCCCAGATATTTCTTATTACAGTGGAAGTTATTTGAGCCAGTTTAACAGCTGTTATTATTTAAACCATGGGAAGCATGCAAAACTAATTCTAAAATATTTATGTAACACGAAATCTTATGGGCTAGTGTTTAGTAAAGGTAATTGTAACTTGCAAGGTTTTGTTGATGCAGATTGGGCCTCAAATACTTTAGATAGAAAATCTTACACATGTTTTTACTTTAAGTTCTCAGGAACTGTTATCTCATATGAATGTAAGAAACAACAAACTATAGCTTTATCAAGTACAGAGGCCGAATACGTCACAATAGCAGAGGTTTGTAAAGAGGCCATTTATTTAAAAAAAACTTGTCTGAAATTGTAGATTTCTGTGATTTTGTACAATGAAAATTAAGGCGCTCAGAACTTGACAGAAAACCCTTTGTTTCATAAAAGAACTAACCACATCGAAGTGCGTCACCATTTTGTTAGAGAAGCGGTTGCTAATAATCTTGTAAAGATAGTGCATCTGCCAACATCTAAAATGCCCACAGATCTACTGGCCAAAGGTTTAAATAGTGTAAAACATAACTATTTTGTAAAGAGGTTAGGTATTCAAAATATTGTTTTTAACGGCAGTATGCTATTAGTTACTTCTATTTAGTTTAAGATATTTTACTGAACCATAAAGTTTCGATCATTTTGATATGTGGATGTGTCAGAATTAATATCAAAATAATGCATTTATATACTACTAGCGCCATTACATAGGTAAGTACTAAGTTTAGTGAACGTAGTAGTGACGAAGTAAGCGTAGTAGTGACTAAAGCCTTAATATTAACAATACAGTTATTGAAAAGGATTTAGAAGTTACCACAGTTTTTGAAAATTTCTTCCCAGCTAAGCACTAGGAAGTGGTGAAGGGTGGGCGTTTTGGGGGACTGTCTTATGTAATTTTGACGTTCGAAAAGTGCTGATTGTCAGCCTATTTTAAAATATGTTTTATATAATATAATGACTGTTGAATTTTGTTTTTTTTTTTAATTTTGAACGTAATGGTTAATGAACCAAACCATTTAATAAAATGTTAGTCTCTGGATATCTACTACGTGTGTTTCATTAGTATACCTATACCACATAATATGGCTTTATTCTTTCTAAAGAGAACGGAACACAAACATTAACCATTCGTGTTATGACTGAAAATACCTCTAAACACGTCAAAATCAGCTTCGCCCCCCAAATGATTTGCGAAACCAGCAAGCAACACAGAACCCAACCTACCCCAAACTTACACAAATATAGACGGTAGTCGCTGCTGACAATAGATATAGAGTCCATTATTAGTTTCCACATATTAAACACAGATACCAATATTTAGTTTGACTCCCTCACCCTCCCGAATACCCGATAACTCGCCTACAAGACAATCATACACAATTACCGACGAAAACTAACGCAAAATTATTATTTACCTTACAAAAATTCTAATATCACCCTTAACACTTAAGCAACAAAGTCTGTTTTAAGAGTTCTGACATCTGGTACAGTCACCCTCGATATTGACAGAAGACACAATTTCCGGCGCTAGGAGCAAACAAGGTATTCCACACAATTTGTTCCTAATTGCAGACGTGCTCGACTGTACTGCGCGAAATAGTGTGACGAAGTCTTATGAAGCTAATTCACTTTGCTGCCTCAGCTTCAAATGAAGAAGTTTCAGGTGTAGATAGGTAGATAAGCATTATTCGCAATTTAAATAGAGCAGCTAACAAGGAGATCAATAAGATGATTATAAGGTGGAAAGTATTCAACGTAGATTGGTAGAACATACTAATATTATTCGATATCGTATTTATCGTTACTTAGAAATTGACAGCCATGTATGCTAGGTATATGATCCACTATCACTACTTCACTACATAGGTCGATGTGGACCTACTAGCGCCATCTATTAGCGCGTTGTGTGAGAAACATTATACCGGTTCTGTTCTTCCGAATAAGAATGAGTAACTTGGCATTAACTGAGATAAATATTCGACATAGTACTCGTAAGCAATAAAATGTATTATTAAGTATTAAATTAATGTTCTGTGCTCATAACAGTCTTGTTCAAAATAGGAAAGCAAAGTTTCGTCACACTCGTTATATACAAGTTGTTTGGTAGAAGGACCGACACAATTTTCTTAAGGATAGAGAGCGGCATATCCTAGTTTTCAACCATAAAACCTGTCGTAGGTGTCACGGTAGGTAATTGTTTTTTTTTTTTTTTGTTTAATTAACTGTAATGTCGTCACAAGTTTCTTGTTTGTGTTTCTAAAGAACGCAATAATTGTTGACGTTATCGGCAATGACATTTAAGTTTAAAAAACATACTTTTTTTCTTAAGTCTAAATGGTGTTAAGGTACGAAATTTTTTATCTTTTAAATTAATTTTAAAAACGAAATAAAACATTTTGTGCTAGCAAATGACACGCCAATCCCTAAAAAAATTACGGTCCTTCTACCAAACACCCTGTTTATTTACCTAACATAAAATATTTTACCTTATAAGATCCAAATAATAAAAAACTATTTACGGAGTAGGTTAACAGCATATATTTTTTTTAAGTAACATGGTGTTTTTTCATAAATCAATTAACGTAAATCAATCGTACTTAACAAAAGGTGAGAAATAGCAAAAAGTGTGCGTCGGCCGGGAATCGAACCCGGATCAACTGCTTGGAAGGCAACTATGCTGACCATTACACCACCGACGCCACAGCTGATTGGTCGAAATAACGAAACAAATAGGGTAATACATAATGTAAAAAGCCTATTAATTTAATTAAGTACTGCCATAAACATAAGTTATAATATCTGCATATAATTTTTATCCTGTTTACCATAATAGGATAATTTGGAAGTTGTCTTATCTCGCTTCATTATTTACAAGATAATGAAATAATTTTCTCTTGCTCGAAGAGGCTAACTAGTATCTGTCGTGAATTTAAAATTATATAAAAATAAAAATAAAAGTATTTTATATTTATAAGTAATGGTGCCCAAGATACAGGCTGTGCCTAGTTTGGGACCAACGGTACCTCAATACTATAATTAAGATGTTGAAATAAACTTTTATTAAGTGAGTAACTAAGTCACTACTGATTCTTTATGTGTATTTTTATGTTTTTACGAGTACGAAATGTACGAATGTGTAGATATGACTACATATGGCAGATGTGCGTGACTAGCATCGGTTTTAACAATATTTAAGTCTCAAATCTATAAATATTTACCAAGTAGCATGCCGCGATAAGGACTTGATAAAATTCATTCATTTCTGATAAGTTCGGAATTAAAACATATGTACCTACCTAGATTGAACTATGCTTCCGATTTATCAATGAGTTCTTGTGTTCAAGACAATAATGACTCGTTTCTTTTAGTCTTCTAAGATGGATCAAAATAGCATTGTTATCATCTAGACAACAGACAGGATATCTAGCCACGTCTCGTCACGTAGACAAACTCCGTAGAGCCTTACTAATTAATTGGGGTTATCAAAGAGCTTGCACTAGCACGCACAAGTACCAACCAATCGCTGTTTCCTTTTGTGACGTCCTTACTTGTGTACTAAAATAGACGATAATACTTTACCAAGCCTAGACTATGTAGCCATCGTTGCGTGAGTGCCGCGGCACACTTATCGCGTAGCTACTACTGACGTCAAACGTCGGCGCATCACTATCAAAGCTAATTAAAGTTGCAATGACACTACAACGCATCTTAACTTAACCCGTCGGCGGCCGTGGTGAGACAATGCGACCGCGAGGGGGCGGGGGCGAGAGTCGCGGGTCGGGCGGGCGGGTTCTGTCGAGTGCGCCGCTGTAATCAGGGCTAATAGAAGCGCGTATGCTTTGATCTGCACCTCAAAGAGACGAGGGCCAAACTCGCGAGACGAGCCGCGGCGATGATAAAAATTTAGAGGCGGCCCGCTGACGCGGAAGTGATTTTGGCAAACGTTTGTGTGGCTGCAGACAGAGTATGCGTATGTGAGTATGTGACGCGACAACCTTGATTGCGTAGACCCAGCGACACCACAGATTACTAAATTACTGAAAAAATGTAAGCTTCTACCAATAAAATTAGGATTTTGTACGTTGTTCATAGACGGGAAGATGCTCAGCTGCCCAACTTCCTGAAACAATTCCATAGTCGCCTTTTCCGGCTCCTTAGGTAAAGCTAGCCTATTGTTATGTTCAGCTTTGGCTCTTCCACTTAATCATCACCCTCTTCCCCATGCCCAATATAATTGTGGTCGGTGCAGCGTAGCGTATCCTTTTCTTCCATATTTCTGCTAACCGTCACCTCAGTAATTAGCCATCCTTTTTTTTAATTTAAGTCATCACAAAGACGGTCGCTCCACCGCTGAATCTCGAAGACGACAAACTGCTCACTTATTCACCTCTTCACGAAATTGTTCCAAAAACATTATTTTACCATTTTTGGAAACAAAATCAGCAGTTCTGTCGGCTCCTATCCCTGTCGCGTCACAAGGTAAGGCACAGAAACGGTGAAGAGTTTAAGCGTTGCGAGTGCAATATTGTTTTCTTTCCGCTTTGCCGGCGCGCGACTGGCTGGCGTGTAATTGATTCTTTTGTGGTATAATTGCGGGCAGATCGCATCGGGCCGAGTGCGTGGCTCCACTCGCCCCAGTCGCCCACTCGCCCCGACCGCCATTCATATTCAACGGTTAGGTGACGTTTAGAACTCAGCTTTAATTGGTTTTCTTATTTCTGTACAATGAGGCCCCTCGTCATGCTTGTTGTCTTCGGCGCGTTGAGTTTGATTGTTCGGCCCTAGTGCTAATTGTGGAATTTGTTTGACTTTGATTGGGATTTTTGCTTTGTTGTGCTACGACTGTAAGTGAGGGAACTTCGTATAATGATTTTGGAAGTCTATTCCGGCACAAAAAATCCACAGAAATATGTGACACTTTTGTAAGAGCATTGAAATATCAAATCAATTAACCTCATATTTTGTTCGTCCAATTTCGCTCACCATAAAAACATAGCCACACCCGTGTAATACAAGCCACAAATACCTACAGACATTATAAAATAATAAATAATAATACCCCTTCAATATCAACTGCGAGTTTACGATATTGAATCATGAACGATCACTTTAATCCGAAGATATTAAACGACAAGCAGCCTGTTGACTCAACCCGTCGCTATCTCGTGTTACACGTGTTAACAAACACGGGATGTGCTGCTCAGAATGACCATAATCCACTTATTGACGATATTATCTCGAACAAACATGAATTTTTCGGCAGTGGCCCTCGACAGTGATTGATACAATCGCATATATTTGAACGGAGCCCGTCGTAAATGATAGCCATGTTTGATTTATATTTTTATTAAATTCGACTATTTTTAGTTAGGGTCGAGTTTCCGTTGCGGGATTGATTATTTTGTGATAGGTTAAAGTACAGTTCTAGTTATTTTTATGGTCCCATGTAACATTGGTCTGGCCAGTGTCTATAAGTAGAATAATCTGCAAGCTGGAGACTTCATCGCTGATTAGTAGAAATTGTTCAAGCTGATTTCGTACCAGACTAGAACAAAACCAAGTCGACCCTGGTTTCTAAAGTACCAAGCGACAAAAATAAAGCATTTGATGGAGGAATAGTAAGAAGTAGACCTTGTATTACATTAACAGTTAGGTACTGTCAACTCATCCGGTCCACAGCCTAACCTCATCACAAATTCCAGATATCGAGCTACGATTGAGAAACACCAATCTCTCGACATTGTCTTCAACTGTTTACCCAAACTCCTCTTTTAATGAACACAGTGTTACACCAAACATTAACCTTGACACCCATAAATAAAGGGAAAATATACTGAAATCAATAGAAACATAAACGCGTCAGCAACGCAGTTGGAACGCAGTTCCCGCGCCACTCCGGCGCAATGAAAACAAACTGATAGAATTATTATCGACATACAGGCCCTCTTATTTTACAATTATTTAGTAAATCCTACTAATGTATGGTGACGTTCACAGAAACCAGACTGCTTAGCGCAATATATTTGTCGACGAGGCAGTTAAGAGGCCATGAAATATCGGTACATCTGTTAAAATAAACGCCCTGGTAAAGTTATGATAGTCCGTGTACGGCCCGTGCCTGCTTATTGCACAATTCTAGGTTAATGTGCTCTAATTTTTTGCTATAAATCCTATCCCGGACTCACTAGATTCTCTAGTAGATTAATGGTAAGAACGCAATTCGTCTAATCTCTTCATGATAAATGCATCCTTACTTCATAAATCATAACATAAAGCATAAAAAAAACATTTTTACATTTTCATATAATTTCAATAGCCTCCAAATATGATTCACAATTCGCATTCGCAAAATTCGCGTTTGAGGCATACATTTTAATGATAAAATTAAAATGTATGCCTCAAACGCGAATTTCGTGCATAATTCGATAGAATATAAAATCCATTCCGACATAGAGAGCAAATACGATTTTTTGCGTTATTAGGCTGTGTTTGTTCGTTGCTGAACTAAATGTAATGTAAACTAACAATCCATGCAATTTGAGTCACCATATGCATGACAGTTAAATAATGCAGCCGGGCGGATGACGGCCGCCCGGCTGCCGACCCGGCGCGATCCGGCTGCTGTACACACATTCCTAACAACAGTGCAATGGAAGCTGTCATTCGTTCAATAGTAATGCTAAACTAAATGTTTGCGCAAAAGTGTGGCTGCATTTTCGTGGTTAAATTTTTTTCTGTTTTTGTCAGCATGGACGTGGAATACAGATCTACTGGGTGGAAATTAAACTTTGTATCTTTCATTGGCTAGCGGAGTCAGCTTTACTGTTAAAAAGAATCTCTTTTTACTTTATTTTTGTTAAGTCAGCGAATAACATTCACATTCGCCGAGGTTTTACACTTCTCTGCAGTTATCAGTTTAGTGTGGATTTTGTAGATTGCGTAAGTTACATGAATCCCTACTTCATTTCGTTTCTTAGTTCTTCAATTGTCGTGTTTATTCTAGTTCCCCTGCTCCGCTCGCTCTACTGTAGAGATGTATTTTAAATTAAAGTAGGTATCATTTAATTGAACAACACAATTAAGATAAAGTTCGCATCTCCATTATTCAAAACACAATTACACAATTCAAACCGCGCCATGAAACGTTGCGCCAAAGTTTGACGGACATAGCCGACAAGTGCCGACGCCTGGCGACGCGCGGGTCGTGCCACCGTGGTTGACGGGTTGCAATTTCCGAACTGTCACGTCTACGATCTGCGAGGTAACTAAGTTCCTAGCGCTAAATATCGTACAGAACTTGCGTTTTGGCACCGAATAATTGTGAATTTGTGAGCAATTGCCGCGTGAGGCACTATCGCGTGGTTTTGAATGCTTGGTGATAGCTGCAAATGCAATGCAACTGTACTAGTTAGCTAGTAGTGTAGTCGATTGAATGCAGACAGTTTAGAGAGGTGTAGGTATTCTGCTTGTTATCAAGTCTCTAGCTTATTTACTACGTACGTTACGTTACTATACCAGGCACCTAGTTATCATTATTTAGTTATTTCAAAATTAATCGCACTTAATCCTCATAAAGTTCATTAAAAATCTGAACGGATATTTTTCATTCTGCTCTGTATTTACAGTAATTACCTACTGACCTATAAATAAAACTTGAAAAGGTATAGATTTACCTACTTATTAAAGTCAAAGTCAAAGTCAAACAATTTATTTCAATTAGGTACATAAAAGGCACTTATGAACGTCAAGTTTACAAAAAATAGAATTGATTCTAGTCGCCCCTTCCAAAAGGTAGTTTTCGTATGGAGAAGAATGGGCAAGAAACTCCACCGTTACTCTTTTAAAATGTTTTTACAATATTTTGCATACATTAATTATATAATTATATGTGAAGACGATGCATCTAGAATAAGATTACTATACCGCGATAGGTAAAAAAGAATGAAAAATAAAGCAATTACAGATAAATTAAATATGTGACAGATACATGGTGCTCACATATTTACAAACATTGTAAAATTATACGATATTCCTAACATTTTAACAAGTAATACTAATAAGTCAGTGTGTGAGTTCAAGAAATCACAGAATGTAAAATCAGTGTTATAAAAAATAACAAATACATAATTAAATAAGCAACCAGTTTGATTTTGTCTAGACTCTAAATTGTCCTATGGAGCAGGACCAGCATGTTTCCAAGCATTCTTATCTTGGATATAATCCTCTAATTTGTAATATGCTTGTTTACAGAGTGTACTTTTAATATGAGTTTTAAATTTTCTTTTATTTAATTGTAATATATCACAAGGTATTTTATTGTAACATTTAACACAGTACCCCATAAAAGATGTATGTACTTTAGATAATCTGAAAAATGGTTGATCTATTTTATCTTTATTTCTAGTATTAAAATTATGTCTATCGCTTATTTTATTAAAGATATGTAGATTTTTTCTTACATACATAATATTTTCATAAATGAATTGGCAAGGTACCGTCATAATATTAATCTTTTTAAATAGTTCCCTAAGAGATTCGCGACTATGTAGATTATAAATGGCTCTGACAGCTCTCTTTTGTAAAATAAAGATGGATTCTTCAGCCCGACCCCACAGTAAAATGCCATACGACATAATACTGTGGAAGTAGCTAAAATAGACCAGACGCGCGGTTTCTACATCTGTTAACAGTCGTATCTTTCTAACAGCATAAGCGGCCGAGCTTAGCCGCCCCGCAAGAATTGTTATATGAGGTCCCCATTGTAATTTCTCGTCTAGCGTGATTCCTAGGAAAACGGTTTGATTAATAAATTCTAGTTTTTCTCCATTCAATATGATGTCACATTCGCTACTTCTAACATTAGGTAATTTAAATCTAATGCATTTGTTTTTTTTTTTATTTAGTACCAAATTATTTACCGTAAAGAACAGCATCTAGCAAACAAAACATGCTCCCACAAAAAAACATACACACCCTACATACAATGCATCCGACAATGCAAAATTAACTAGCAGTCATTGGCACAATGATTATTAAAAAAGTACGCCCCCGGGTGGGCTCGAACCACCAACCTTTCGGTTAACAGCCGAACGCGCTAGCCAATTGCGCCACGGAGGCTCTTGTGTTAGCGGTCGAAATAGTCATGCCCTACATAAACACGCGAACAATGAATGACAAAGATAGAAATATTAATAGAAGCGTCTACCTGAGTTTAATGAAAACCTGTTTTGTACCTGTGAGGCCGACTTCAACCCGAAACACAATAAACACAGTGTTTTATCCTCAATACGAAGCTCTGTTGACACCATACGTATTTGGAAAACCATTTCTTAGTCAAGTTCAAGTTATTTGAAGTAGAAGCAAAGTTATGTGATTGAGGTTATGTTGACAAGCTAAGGTTTGAGTTTACGATTTGCAAATCTAATGTTTTCTATAAATAAGTGAATGAAGTGACAAACTGTGTTGTGTTTGTTTTCTTGCTGTAATCGTGTCAGTTAGTTTCACAGTTTACTCACAGTGTTGTGTACAGATGCTACATTCCGTGTTTTTATTGTGTTTTATTACTAATAACACTTTGTTATTAGGTATTTAAACTCAGTGGTTGTTGAAAACTATATTTCTATTTTGCTGTTGACCAGCAACAGATTAGAGAAAAACGTCACAAACGCTCGTCAAAATTTATCCAATCAAAAAGAAGCAGCCAGTGCCAATGGCGAATAGGGTGACGGGCACTTGTTGCACTGCGTCGGTTGAGCGGGCCGGCTTGCCGGGCCTGCTGCGCGACTTACAGCGACTGTCGGAAGACCAAGAATCTGCAGATATCGTCTTCATCCTCGGAACCAATGAAGAAAAAGTCTACGCTCACAAAATAATTTTGATAGCAAGGTAAGAAAATGTAAAAGGAACTTTTCCCGTACCGGGAATCGAACCCGAGCCTCCTGGGTGAAAGCCAGGTATCCTAGCCACTAGACCATACGGGAGATGAGGTTAGTGATAAAATAGACGTTCAAGAGCGAAAACATGATAAACTTATGGACATAAATAAACAATTAAGATTTTATTAATTTAGTGAACATTAACAAAATGAGTTCCTGATTCGTCCAACTCTATAGCATTGCAAATATGGGTTGTTCATATCAAACCTTGTTCGCCATGCGGTACCTATTTTATGAGAGAAAACATTTCTGGAAAAAGCCAGCAAATGAATACAAAACTTAAAAGAAATCCAAAATCGCATACGTTTTCTGAACTCAGCCCACCCGTAAGCTAAAGAATAAATATGAATTACATAAGGCACAAACCTTTAATTTACTAAATCGTCGAAGTTTGTTTAGAATTGTTAGTAATTTTATCTATCTTTATGCGCGGAGCAAATTGCAGACCTTTCACCGCTGCACCATTTACTATTTCAAATGCAAATGAATTTTGAGCCCCGAGATGTGAAGACGTAATTTGCTTGATGAGGCGCGCAGAGCTCCATAATGCGCTAAAAGGAAATAAAGACTACAGAAGTACAGAAATTAATATTCATCACAAACTGTTTTACATTTTCCATGCAGTCAGGAAACACGACACACAGCGCCATCTCCCGGGAGCACTGTAAAACTAATTTTAAATCTAGCAACTAGATGGCGCTAAATTCCAATTTCAATTCATTTGCGTCTTTGCATCGCATCAATTTCGTTCGCGTAATCCAAAGTAAAATCTGAATCGGAAACTAATAAAAAAGATCGCCACCGTCCGTTCCGAATGAATTATGTATAGTGTCGAAAGTTATGCAGACCGAATGGGGGATATCGAAAAGAAATCTGTCGACGGCAAGCAATTTGCATGTAAATAGGCAGGGTCCTGTTCTCGACATGTGGTCCAGTTGAAGGGGGCTGGAAAAACGGCAAGTTTGCGAGCAACTCCATCAAGTTATGCGTAAAGTTGGCGAGACTCGCCGAATGTGTTTGTTAAGAGCAAATTGGAAAAATAACTCACTATTTGTGGGAGCTGCGAGAACTTTCCTATTCGAATTGATATACGACTCTAGTTTCGTACTTTTTATTATTATATGTTGTGCTGTTATATGGACGGAAAAGAGCATCGTGTTTTGTTAAGTACTGTATCTATTTGCTACATTTTTTTTTTTAAGTTCTTAGATAAGAACTAACTCCTGCCCGCGACTTCGCTCGCGTGGAAATCGTAAGAAACCACAATTTATGTACTACAATAACTGCCACATTTTTATAAAACTTCCCTGTGTACTACGTTTGTTGTTTTGGCCTCAGCAGCCTTATACAATGTGTTACAAAAACCCTGTCCGATCCGAAAAGGGTTCATAGGTACTGCAATAACATTACCAAAAAGTAATAAAAAACTTATTAAGTATTATTGAAAATAAAAAGTTATTGGTAATTAAAATTCACGTTTTTAGGGTTCCGTACCTCAAAAGGAAAAAACGGAACCCTTATAGGATCACTCGTGTGTCTGTCTGTCCGTCTGTCACAGCCAGTTTGCTCCGAATCTAATGGACCAATTTAGTTGAAATTTGGTACACTTATGTATTTCTATGACCCAAACATGTACGTGTAACGTAAATAAATGAATTTTGAATATGGAGGTCACTTTTGGGGGGTAAATAAGAAAATTTAAAACGTAAGTTTTGCGTTCTGTACCGTGTGACATATCAAATGAAAGGCCTTATTGCGAGGATCTCAAATACATTTTTTTATAATTTTAAAATAAACACTTTTAAAGATATTTAAGAAAGTAGATGAAAATTTACCATTCCTCCACCCTTATCTCCGAAACTACTGAGCCAAAAATGTTGAAAAAAATGCAGAGAATAGTTCTATGCTTATAGATTACAGGAAAACCTATAAGAAGTCTATGGTCTTTAAAAAACATGGTAAATCACTCAATATTGTGCGTTCAAACTTACATTTGCAGTTAATCTTTTACTTAATGCAAATAAAACTAAATCCCTTAAGTTCTTATTACTAAATGTACCTCAGTTAGGTCTAAATTTAAAACTCGATAGCAAGAAACTAGATTCTACTACGGAAACTGTATTACTAGGAACTACTTTAGGATTCGAGATTGCAATGGGGCGTCTTTCAACTACCTGAAAGTGCTCTAATGTGGGCGCATGTGCAGCGCATAATGCATATGCAGCTGAACTTATCTACATTAAGTTCAGCTGCATATGCAGTAAGACAAATAATGCAGTTGACTGATGTAGCCATAGCTAGGTTAGTATACTTTGCTTATTTCCACAGTATTGTCTTGTGGCGTTCTGTTGTGGGGATCGGCAGTCTGAAGTAGATTCAATTTTCATTTTACAAAAAAAAAAGGCAATTCGCGCAATCTATAAATAATAGGAAAAGTAGCATGGGGGCGTGTCTGTGTCCGCGCGTAATGCTCACAATGCTCATGCCTCAGGCAAATGGCCGTCTCCGCTAACTAGTGCGCTTTCGAACGCGGTCGTGATAACATTTAAGAATACCGTGTTGTTCAGTAGTTTCTTGTAAAAATCGAAGCTAAACTAGAAACTTTATAAATCATAGAACCACTTAATATATATCAGCACAAGTATTTTACTATATTTGTGTTGAAAATCATGAAAAACAACAAATCTTAAAATATTTCTTGCCTTTACTACGTTATTTTAGTTTTCATATATCACAGCAACTGTACTATTATTGTAGTTAATACATTGCTTCTTTTCCACTACCAAAGTATGTCGCTAAGTAACTGGACAAGCAATGTAAAATCACAAAACGATACGTTCTTTAAGCGGTTGCATCGTGTAGTACTGCCGCTGTGTCTTGCGACGAGTTAGTGGTGTGGTTATCCACAAACGTAGGCTATCGACAACAATGTCGATTGTTGTATGAATTTATAATACTATTAAAGTTTATTCTTCAATTTGTCAACAGTTATAGCCTGATTGGAAGACCGATGTGAAATCTTGTTCTATTCTCATTTAGTTTTCCCATAATGTTGAAAATTTTGATTTACTTATTTTTTTTTTGCCACGTATTATTTATTTATATAATCTTATTTAGGAACTCCCAAAAATTTTGATACAAATAAATGGGAAAATGGATATCTTTCCGATTTAGTCAATCACTAGCGTATATGTAAAATAAATGGCTTTTGCACAGCACAACGATAGCGTTCGATGTTTTCGTGCGAGTGAATTGTACGGTGCATGGTAACATGCACGCTGTGTTTGATGGGATAAGGTTTTTATTTAATTAATTGTGTAGTACTTTCTGATTTATAAATTGAAAAAGAAAAGAAAGAAAGAAAATACGTTTATTTGCGGTACACATGACGCAAGGTAAGAAGAAAACACGAAAATAAACAGTTTGGGGGAAAACATGCGTCACATCCACGCAAAACGGCCATCGCTCAGCATAAAGCTGCGACCCTATGCGAGACAGAGCCCCAGCGCTGGTTTTCAGCGACAGCCGGCGTTGACGTTATGACGTCAACCGGTGCAGCAGAGAAAAATAACATAAGATAAAATGAATAAATACAATACACAAGTCCTAAATTTTTATAAAAAATATAATATTTAAAATGGTAACATTTCGTACCATCGGCGACTCACGCGCCACAGACAGTCTGTGCGCGCAGCTGTCGTTTATGCTTTTTGTTTGACGTTTTGACGTATTAATTGCAAGTGTAAGTGCGACCTCGTATTTATTGGGTTTACTGATATGCATGTAGTTCGTAGTAGAGGAGCTCGTGGCTAAGTAACATCAGCCGCATTGGTCGATGCATCAGGTTTAGCTACGCTTGCCGAGGTTGGTCTGTGGATGGGTGACCATCTTTACATACCGAGAATCCTCCGTGTCTCGGAAAGCACGTTAAGCCGTTGGTCCCGGCTGTCATTCGTGGATCTTTGACAGTCGTTACGAGTCGTCAGAAGCCCGAAAGTCTGACACCAGTCTTACCAAGGGGTATCGTATTACCCAGTTACTGGGTTGTGGAGGTCAGATAGGCAGTCGTTCTATGTAAAATACTGGTATTCAGCTGCATCCGGTTAGACTGGAAGCCGACCCCAACATAGTTGGGAAAAGGCTAGGCACATTGACTGATCTGCAAGTGTAGTTGTGGCAAGGAAGAGGGGATCTATTTGAAGACATTGGGTTTCAATACATGTTCAACTACCGGGCATACCTATCTCCTTCTTTCTTATATCTATGGTCAGGTCTGTCTGAATGTATTTTCCAGCATCACGCAAATACTACATACTACTAGTAGGTACTACCGTATAGATTTTGTTAAAATTGTGCATAGATATGATAATAATAATAGCCTATAGACTCTATAGGCTATAAATTATGACGCTACTTGCTATGGGGGATGAGCAATATTTGTTTATCGAGTATCGTTGTGCTGTGTAAAAGCCATTTATTTTACATATACGCTAGTGACTGACTAAATCGGAAAGTTATCGATTCTCCCTTTTATTATTTTATTAATTTTTTTGGGAGTTTGTGAAAAAATAATAAATAAAAAAAATAAGATGATATAAATAAACAATAAAGTAAGTAAAAAAAAGATATAACAAGTAAATCAAAAAAATTCAACATTATTAGAAAATCTAAATGAGTAAAACAAGATTTCACATCGGTCTTCCAATCATGCTATAACTGTTGACAAATTGAAAAATAAACTTTAATAGTAATATAAATTCATACGACAATCGACATTATTGTCGATAGCCTACGTTAGTGGATCTGCACAACCACTTCACTAACCCGTCGCAAGACGGTGCGGCCGTACTACACGATGCAACCGCATATAGAACGTATCGTTTTGTGATTTTTACATTGCTTGTCCAGTCACTTAGCAACATACTTAGGTAGTGGTAAAAAAGCAATGTATTAACTGCAATAATAGTACAGTCGCTGTGGTATAGGAAAACTAAAATAACGTAGTAAAGGCAAAAAATATTTTACGATTTGTTGTTTTGCATGATTTTCAACACAAATATAGGAAAATACTTGTGCCGATATACTCGTATATTAAGTGGTTCTATGATTTATAAAGTTTCTAGTTTAGCTTCGATTTTTACAAGAAACCACTGAACAACACGGTATTCTTAAATGTTATCACGATCGCGTTCGAAAGCGCACTAGTTAGCGGAGACGGCCATTTGCCTGAGGCATGAGCATTGTGATCAGGTCGCGCGGACACAGACACGCCATGCCACTTCTCCTGTTATTTATAATTCTATGGACCTGACAGATAGCCAATCAAAAGTCATTTATTCAAACTAGGCTGAGAATCAGCACTTTTCGCACGTCAAAATTAGGTGTGTACATATTATGACAGACTGTTGTTTAGCTGGGAAGAAGTGGCGCAATAAACTTCCCAGACGCCGGATAAACAGACAAACGGCATTTTCGGTATTAGAATTGTTCCTAGACTTCGTAGAACATTCTTAAAAAAAAAAAAATATGTAGCAGTTTTGATTTCGTTACGATTTTATTACCTATTTCGAACTCGCACCAAGGTTAGTCTTCGCTTCTCACCATGACATAAACTATTCAACAAACCACACCACTGCGAGCTTGAACAACAGTAGAATCCAACACTAAGTACTCCCACTTCCTAATTACCGTTCAAACAGTTTGCCTCAACACCTAGAATACTTCGTAGTAACTTCATCAAGTGTATCAATTAAGCGTTCAGTCGCGAGCTACACAAACAGCGGTGATTATAAACCGCGCCCGCGCCAGCTGCTCCCATGATTGATTCAAAAAGTTGCCAACTCCCGCCCGCGCCCGCGTCGCAGCCAGCGTGATCAATCATCGCTAAGCTTGTTTCTTATTAATTTTATTAATGCTACACTGTGCTGGGATGTGGAGCTGGAGTGATATTGTAGCGAATACTTGACATTTTGCTAAATGAGATGCGGTATGGTATGAGAGGAACGGTAGGCATTTAGTAGATCAACTTGCTCGATTCATGCCTGCATTGTCCGAAGCTGTCCTAATAAACACTGAAATACTGCGGGTTATGGGGCTACGCTAACGCAGCCATAGGAAACTACTCGCGTACACATTGTAAGGCTATTTTTAAATCTGTGATTACAATGTATACACGAATTTTGCGTACTACTCGTGTATAGTTTGTTAAGGGGACGCGCGCGTCCTGGTTCCAAACTATATTACATACGTTACTTACGCCTGAGAAGAGTTTTAAAGATATAGTTTAATAAAATTAAAATAAAAAAGAATAAAAATGTAAAGAGGGTGAAATGGGTTAGGTTAGGTTAGAACTGTGAAAAACCGCGCGCGAGCCGAGCGAGTGGTGCCGCGGCAGCGGCCGGTGAACACTTCTTCCAAGTTGCTCGCAGCCAGGCAGGCTATTTAGTATTAGCGCAAGGTGCATTACGTCGCGAACAAGTTGGATACAAGTTCACAATTTGTCGTAATCTATACACGATTAGTCCGTATGCGTACTGGCACTGTATATTATGGAATTAGGTAGTTAATTAGGTCCCTACGAAGTATATGCACTACTATACTAACTGTATTTGCGTACTACTCTTATAGGTATAGATTTGAAAATCTTAAAAAAGTGTTTCCAATCTTTAAGCGATTAGTTTCACTCCCTCGCACAATGAAGGGTTCCGTAGATGGGGTGAATTTATCCCAAGAACAAACTTAACAGTGCAGTTGAAAAACATGTTTTTCCATACGGAATGTATGGGAGAACATGTTTTTTCAACTGCAAATGTAAGTTGGTTGATTATTACTCGATAACTTGTACAGCCTACTTAGCTGTGATAGTTTTCTTTTTAATTTCGTTATATATACTACTGCTGTGAATTTTTCCACATATCCAGAACCAATAATTTAGCTCGCAGGGGCATCCCCACTTTACGTGAAGGGTAGTAAGGTACTCCAAAAAAAAAAAACATGGTTTCATTTTACCACTTTGTCGGCGTGATTAATATGTATACCATACATGCCAAATTGCAACTTTCTAGTACAAAGAGTCTCTGAGCTAAGCCGCGGACAGTTAAATAGATAGACAGACGGACATGGCGAAACTATAAGGGTTCCTTGTCGACTACGGAACCCTAAAAAGGAGCTAATCTGCCAAGAAACTTTGCAGAGGTTCTAAAATACACACCTTTTCATTTTCATGTTATTTTTTTAGTTTATACAAATCGGATATCAATAATGAAACTTCCGAAGTCGAGAACTGTTATCGATGCATTCTTGCTGTTGAACAACATCTTGAAGGGTCTGTTGATAGCCCTCTTTTTGGTAAATATTTTCACAATGAAGTTTATAAAGTAACACCAGTCCAACAAGAAAGCAGTCTATACGATCCTTTAAGAAGTTGCTCTCCTCTCCAGCTGCAGCTGCTAATAACAAGACTTACTGCTAACATTATTTAGAAACTTCTAGTTCTCAACCTCGGCCACGGCGCACCGGCCCGCGGCCGCTTAATTTTGTTTATAGTCATGGGAGTTTTTGTTTTCCCCCCTTTTCGTTTTTAATCAAGCTCCGATGTTTCATTGCTGTTAATTTTGGCAAAAATCCTTAAAAGTTTGTACTTATTGGTGAAATATTTGATACTTGTTGCTTGATTTTTTTTTTTTTCGTTTCAATCCCATAAAACACAAACTTGGTTGAGCGCAAATTTTGATGCGTAGTCCAAAGGTTCTGATTATTCTTGGGAAACCCGGTGAAACCCTTAAATGGACAAAATTGAGTTTTTATGGATAATGAAGCGAGAAACAGAATAAGAAGTACTTTACTTGAGTTTGATCAAAAGCAGAAACTTATTAGTGCCTTTGTGGGAACTTTTCGAAGCCACTGCTTATGCTGCTGGTGAGGACACTTTGAAGAAGACGATTGGTGGTTCGAAGTTATTTAAGTACACACCCTTATGTTTGTTTGTTTTGGAAAAAAAATATTTCTGATGATCCCCTCGATCATCAGAAATCATTTTTTTAGCGGAACAGGTGAACCAATTTTCATTGCATTTCTAAGGCCTAAAAGTGTTTCTATCATGTTGCACTCGGGGAAACTTAAACAGTTCCAAAGCCCAGAAAGAGAATATTTCTAAAATCATTCTTTCGGAGTCAGACTGTTTCACATAAATCTCACTGAAAGCCAAATTAATTCTTCATTAGTGCTAACAATTCGACTTTAAGTGAACAAAGTGCAGCAAGCCAAACATTCCTTTTAAAAGCTCCTTAAATCAAGCAATTTGTCTTAGTTCATCAAGCAACACTGATTCACACTTCACATCGACTGCATGTGCAGGATCGGTCGAGTCTTATGTCTCTGTCACACGTCCACGGATCAGATTGACGTGAGAAAGACAGCCGATATAGAAATCTTGACGAATTTTGGTAATTGGTGTTACTAGTTCGAACGCCTATACAGGCATAGTGTTAGGGTCACCAGAGATTTTAATAGAATTTAAGGATCCAATCCTTCTAAATAAACCAACAAAATGTAGGTTTTGATTGGTAAAAAATAGGGCTTTGTGGATGATCAAGAACTCCATTAACATCGTGTTGTTTTAACAGTTGTGGACGTTGTATTGTGTTTTATTTTGAAAATTTATTGTAGAGTTTTTCCAAGCTGTGAATGCTTCATTATTGATGGATTTTCTGCATGCTCCTCAAGAGCAGAACCATTAGGAAACGCAAATTGCGAGTTGAAATCTTCAGTCTCTTTATTTAAATTAACTTTCTACATTACAACGTATCAAGAGTGGTTTCGTCCATAATAATTTCAGTAAGGCATTGATAAATTTACCGAATACCCGGACTGTCCCACCAGCACCGTTTACCTTGCCACCCCCTACAGGGATAATTTGGGACTTAATTACACCGGTACCGGGTGTGCGGGGGGGCGGCAGAGTGCGGGCGGTCGGGGTGGGGGTTGATTGATGATTCAATGAGGACGGCGCTTCGCCCGCGCTGAATTTATCGCGTAAGCACCCGCTTGTTCACGATTATGTACAACTTACAGTTTGCCGTAATGTATGTGTTACGATACGTCGGCGTTCAGGAATTTTGATGAAGGATACACTGATATTAGGTACGCGTTCTACGGTACGTTATTAGAGGTGGGAGCTTTTGGTCGCTTGTGGAAAAAAGATGGTTCGTTCACATAGCTGACATTCGCATTCTTGTGCTTACACAGGTGTATATCGGATACAACATGGTCTTTACTTCCCTACCTATTGTTCTGCATGAGATTTGAGAACACCTATTTACACAATAAACCAATACTTAATAATAATAATAATAATAATATTTATTTGCTTAAAACACGGTATAAAAAGTTGTTACAATACAAAATGAGCTCATACATGTTTTGCTTATAATTGAAGCATGCAAAATTGTTATGTCAACGTTAGTGCTCTAAAAACTCCTTAATACTATAGAAATTATTTTCATTCAACCAGTTATACAATTTAATTTTAAATAGTCTACAATTCAATACTTTTAATGTCTTTGGTAAATTATTAAATATACGTACACACATAGCTACACAATTTTTATTATATTTAGCATACCTAGGCAGCTCGTCTAGTACTAGTGTGTATTGGTCACGCCGACTTCGTGAACATATCTCTGCTGCTGTTTTAAACAATTCTTTGTGTTTCTTTACAAACATACACACCTCATATATATATAATGACGGAAACGGTAGCAAACCAAGCTTTTTGAATATCGGTTTACAAGATTCATCGGATGGAATCCCGTATAAGGCCCGTATACATTTTTTCTGGGCGATAAATGCTCTGTTGTGGTCGGTACTATTTCCCCATTTTATTAGTCCGTACCTCAACGAGGACTCAACGTATGCTCGATATGACATTACGGCTGTTTTTATATTTGTTACCTTTTTTATTTGCCTAAGGGCATATAAAAATTTATTTATTTTATTGCAGACATTCTCAACCTGCGCCTTCCAGTCTAAGTGTTCGTCTATGACTACACCTAAAAACTTAGTTTGCGTCACATGCGTAATTTTTGAAATGTCCATTTTTAAATTAAATTTATTATTATAATATTTGTTAAATTGTAAGTATACAGATTTATCAAGATTAATAGATAGATTATTATTATTTAGCCAATTAATTAGAATGTCAATTGTATTATTTATGTCAGTTTCATGGTCGGTAATTGAATTACATGTTTTGTCAGCAGTTACAATTATAGAAATATCATCCGCAAAAAGAAAGCATTTGTGATTAGTCATATCAACTATATCATTAATGTAAAGGAGAAATAAGATGGGGCCCAATATACTACCCTGTGGCACACCGCGTTTTACATATTGATATTCAGACGTATGCAGTATCATATCCCCATTTTCGTCCAATTTGGTAACAGCGACACACTGTTGTCTGTCAGTTAGGTACGACGATATCCATTGGTGTGGCTGTCCTCTGATTCCGAGAGCTTCTAATTTTTTTAATAAGTTTGCGTGTGTAACTAGATCGAACGCCTTCGATAAATCAAAGAATAGTCCCGTTACGAACCGGTTGTTGTTTAAATTGTTCAGTATCGTTTTTAATAGTGAGAATATGGCTAACGTTGTGGATTTACCTTTTTGAAATCCAAATTGATGTTTTCTTATAATGTTAAATTTCTCGCAGTAATTTATTAATTTTTGATGCATACATTTCTCGTATATTTTTGAGATTATGGGTATTAATGTTATAGGGCGATAATTGTTCATATCATGTTTATCACCCTTTTTAAGCAATGGTTTAATAATGGATAATTTTAACGCTTTTGGGAATACTCCTTGTGAAAAAGACAAGTTGATCAAATATGTCAACACCTGACTTATTTCATTGGTACATGTCTTAATAATTTTGGTGTTTAGTTCATCGTAACCTTCAGAGTTTGTATTGTTCAATGATAATATCTGTTGCCTTACCCCAGTTTCAGACATCGGAGTGAGGAACATCGAGTTAGCAATTACGTTTTCATTGAGACAGCTATTTATTTGATATTGTGTAGTGATACCGTTTATGAAATGATTATTGAGTGCAGAGGCTATTTCCGCTGGTTTTGTGAGTACAGTGTTATCAACCTGTAAATATTCAATATTGTCTTTACGGTCCATATTGTGTATTTCATTTTTTATAACTGACCAAGTGGCTTTACATTTGTTTTTGTTGTTGTTAATAAACTTGATGTTAGAATTCCGCTTAGCATTATAGATGCATTTTTGCAATAGTTTAGAATACGTGATGTATTTGGTCTTGTTGGTACTATTTTTGTTTTTGTAGTATTGATATCGTAAGGAGCGTTTAGTTTTAGAACATAGTTTAAGACCTTTAGTTATCCACGTTTGTTTAATTTTATTGTTTTCATTTACTTTAACTCTTTCTTTTGGAAAACAGAGATTGTAAAACAGACATATTAATACTTACTTACCACACGTCTTGAAAACACACCTGTACAAACATACTGAGGTACCTACATTTATTTCAGACATTCCAATGTAGCAAGTTTTCCAAATTGTCAAAGTAGGTTATTCTAAAGTCTCTCGTACGCGATTCGCTAACAATATAGAAAACCTGGCACCTGTGTGTACCAATTATAAAATTTCCACAGCAACAATGTACGTACGTGTGTTGAAATTCTATGAAACACTCGCTCAAGTTAAACCGCTGAAACACTAGACATATTTGTTGGAATAAATGAGAAAAGTTGGCCGGTGGAGCGCGGGAAAAAACAATGCGTGTTGTTGAAACAAACGCCATCTATCGGCGGGGTAAACAAACCGACACGAATCGTAATTACAACTCGCGCTTCCACGCGAACCGCTCGTTTGTGGTGACCAACTGACCAGCAATGAATGGGACATTTTTAAAGAATAGAAATTTGTACCTCGATCATGTATTTTTTTAACTATAAAAAGAGGTTAAGAAAAACAGCATCGAATTAAAAAAAATATGGCCCATGGGTACACGTTATATTCGTTTATTTCACTTTTTACTTTACACAAATACATATAAATGTACTTTAGAACTGAAAATCAGTCAGAGGTACATGCCATCTTAGGGAGAAACCCATTCCAACATTCCTCAATCTGTAGGAACTTTAATGAAGCATATTATAGGCACGTTCTTACAAAAATACTAAAATGTTTTCTATGTAATAGTTAATGTAGTTAGTGTAATACTTAGCCTGCAACCTATAGTCTGTGACCGATAATCTATCCACACTTTCCCTCCAGTCGTAGTCACCTGAGCAGTAAACAAAACGCGAGATTCAAATCAGTTCAGTTCAACAATACTAAAGGGAACAATACGCCGCGTAGCGACAAAACGCACAATACGACATCAATTATTTAACACGTTACGAATACTTTGTACCACGGAGAAATGTTTCACCAAACAGGTTGAAAGAAATTACTTTTAGATTTTTTTCCATAAAAGTTACAGATATGAAAAGTGGGGGGAAGAAGTGAAGCCTTTTTTTTTTGGGTGAGACATTATCAAATAACTTCTCCCGCTCTAGACGGAGCGGGAGGGCGTGCCAGACTTTTACTGACTAAAACCCACCCATGTTCCTTCCGTTGCCTGTGTGCCGGGGCCGCGATATACCTTTCGGACAACTCGCAACTCCGGCAGGCACTGGCCCTATAGGACCCCGTCAGAAGAAGTGAAGCCTAACGTAGGTATCTTCTCTACAATATTGTCAAAAATAAAAGTTATAAAAACGAAAACCCAACTACGACAAAAACTCATCTAAAAGGTATATAGAAGCCATCAGAGACAACAAATTAACAATCCGGAGTCACACGTAATCTGTTCGATGTATGCTCCCGTGTGACTCCGGATTCTTTATTTGTCCGTCTGTGATGTCGGGTAGTTGGGTTATCATTTTTATAACTTTTATTTTTACTCAAATAAAATTGGGGTTATTATAAATATTTTTGAAATGTGCTAGTTAAGCCCTTACATTTGATACCCAACGAAGCAGCATTCAAAAAATTGTTTTTTGTTCATCCCTTTATGTACTCTAGAGGGCTATCTATGTTCAATTTAATGTGACGTCACATAGCCTTTAACCAGCGGACGATCAAGACCTTCCAACGATACCTCATTTGTCAAATTATGATGAGTAGTTTAGAAGGTATAAGGGAACAGATAAACATACATACATACATAACGGTGAAAATCATAACATAGTCAGGTAAAAAACATAAACACTTCTGGGCAGTAAGGTAAGAATGGCTCCAAAATACGACAATTATCTACTAATTGTGGCTACCGCTTATTTAACGGTACTTGCTCTGTTCGATACAATTCACGAATGGGTGACTGAGCCAAGGCTCAGTCAGCCATTCAATATCTGGCCTATCCATATCGGTTTGGCAACAACAATGTCAACAAACCAACAAAAGTGATAAGTCCTCAAATCTAAAAGACACACACACACACACACAGGGTGTTACATACACCTAAGACACACACACACAAGTGTTACATAAACTCACGACTCTTACACATAGAAATATGGCAAAAACAACAGAAAATCCAAAACCCTTTTCGGCTTTTGAATTTTGCCGTATTTTTACCCGAAACCGAAATCTAAAATTCAGAATTCAGTCTATAAAAACCCGTCTTTTAAAAGAAGGTGCGGTTACAGGTGTTGGCATAGCATAAACTTAGTGAAATGGTATCGTGTTAGCGTTTGGGAGCGGCGGTATGACCGACCCGCGCGCAATTCTATTGCACTATGTATACAAATATTGAATTAAAAAAATTTACTTGTGTTAATATAGAAAAATAAGTGCATAATTCCTTAAAGTATTTAATAGTGAACACGTACACAAAATTTTAATACAATTGCTTTGATAACAATCTAATGGAATAGGTTTCTCTAAGAGTGGTTGTAACAAAAGAAGCAGATTTTAAGGTAACTTTCCGTTTTTTTCTATCGAGGAAAGTTTTGTCAATCGTGTTTCGGGCCTCATACTTCACTAAGGACACTCTTCAATTTTCGTAATCATAAAAAAATAAGCAAATTCGTTGTTTTTTTAAGAGAAACACTGATTTTGCGTGAAGTCGAAACATCTGCTTTGGAACCCACTTCACCTTAAGTGTGTTAAATTTTGATTACAAATCCTACAAACTAATTTTGGACGACGACGACACTCTCTCGAGTCTTAACTCTTGGCATACCAAGTAATTTTATACACTTATTCAGTTGATGACAATTATTTAACAACCAAAGTTTCCTTCACAAAACAGTTGACGGGCTATCGGTGTGACAATGTAAAGATCAAACCCCACTTTGTGGCACGTCATGATGGCGCCAATGGACGTCGCTCGTAAACGCGGTTGAATTTCATGACTTGGACATAAATCACAGTTTCATAATGTCCTTGAGGACATTATAAAACTGTAATTTATGTCTAACTAAGTGGTCGCGTTACATCGCGCCAGCACTTAGGAGACTGGATACTAGGTTAATAAACCTAAGTTATGGAGGTACCAAAGAGATCCTGGATAAAACGATACAGTATACATTGTTTCTTCAACTTGGAAGCTAAGTAGCTAGATAAACAAACAGTCGATAAATCAACAAAACGTGGCATGACTTTAACAAAGAAGAACTGCCGCATGCCGCTGCGACTCATAACCAGTGATCGGAGTAGGTAGATTGATTTTTAGTACTTGTATCATAAATGCACACAGAAAGAATAACATGGATAAGCCATTTTTCCGGAAAGTAATTCCGGTATTTCCGGATTCAATTAAATATTGTTAATGTTGGTAGTGATATTATTACTACTCAATTCAAAATCAACACAAGCCAGGGTCAAGTAACGTTTTCACAACACAGTAACAAACAAAGATGCGCACTCTACGAACCGAAGTAAACGAGTGAACTACCTGGCATGTCGTCGGCGGGCGTACGCATTGTTCTGATAACCGGTTATTGTACCACCCCTGATCCTTTGTTCTGATTGGTCGTTGGGTTTTTGTCAAATCGTGACAAAAAAAAAAATAGGAAGAATAATAAAGAATAAAATTGCTCATTTTATTACAATTCCTACCTTTTTTTTGAGGATGGCAAATCATCAAATGACTCCTTCCACTCTGGCAGAATACAATTCCTACATAAGTTCCGGTTTTTTTTTAATAATCCACCAATTCCGGAGGAATGTCCATAGTAATATATACGTTTCGGATCAATGACCCCAGTTCAATCTACCTACTCCGATCACTGCTCATAACCAGTGATCGGAGTAGGTAGATTGATTTTTAGTACTTGTATCATAAATGCACACAGAAAGAATAACATGGATAAGCCATTTTTCCGGAAAGTAATTCCGATATTTCCGGATTCGGAGTCGTCGGCGGGCGTACGCATTGTTCTGATAACCGGTTATTGTACCACCCATGATCCTTTGTTCTGATTGGTCGTTGGGTTTTGTCAAATCGTGACAAAAAAAAAATAGGAAGAATAATAAAGAATAAAATTGCTCATTTTATTACAATTCCTACCTTTTTTTTGAGGATGGCAAATCATCAAATGACTCCTTCCACTCTGGCAGAATACAATTCCTACATAAGTTCCGGTTTTTTTTTAATAATCCACCAATTCCGGAGGAATGTCCATAGTAATATATACGTTTCGGATCAATGACCCCAGTTCAATCTACCTACTCCGATCACTGCTCATAACGCATAATGTTATTTAACTTATAATTTCCAACACACCACTGACAACACAAGTTGTCACATTCAATAACAAAAACCAGTAACATACACAATACCAACAGCCGCACGTGTTGCAATGACAGCTGAGCGGAGAGAGCGGAGCAATTGTGAACGCAACCGCAAATTGGAGGCGAGTTGTTGCAGCAAGCGACGCGCGGCCGGGCGGCCGTCTGCCGGTGACGTCGCGCGACGTTCTACACCGCTCATTACCGCTTCATTATTTGTAGAAAAATGTTGCGATAATCTGCCGCCGCCCTTAAGTGAGAATCTTGTAGCGCCCTAAGCTTTTGTGTAAAAACTGTTTACAAAGGCCTCGCCACTCCGGATTATGCCACGCAGCTGTACTTTTTTTGAGAGCTTCAAACGGCTGAAAGGACATTGATTGTTTAAAGGTATTTCAGGTTGCGATAGTCTACGTTGTATAACGGTGTAATACACTTACACCGTTGAATATACTCGTAACTGATCAAAATTTGATCAGTTATATTCAGAACATTTAATGCTCTGAATATAACGCTCTGAAATCTAACATTTACGAATGAATCATTCAGCTACTTTCAGGTTGCCATTAAAAAATACAAAAGGAACGTATCATTTACTTTTATCGCAAAACTTTAAATGAAAAATTTTACACTGAAAAATATTCCAAATCACGTATTTACCGTCGTAAAATCAGCCATTCAACTCATGCATTCAGTCGCTTTTCATTTATCTGTAGAAAAAACACATTCAGCGATCGTGCAGTGTAATTTACAAGATTGAATTACACCAATCAGGATTAACGAGTCGATTTATACTCGCCGGCGATACGTTCGAAAATAACACAAAAAAACACAAATATGGCGTTCATTAGCTTTGAGCTCTGTAATCTGAACGTAACGGTCGCGTGCTGTGAATGGCGCCAAAATTAGAATGTTGCTAGAATCGCGTGCAGATTACAGTCTTTAGAATGCAGTTGGCGGCACTGTACACTGTACCAACTGAATTAACTAACAAGATAAGGCTGAATGTTGGGTCATTTTACTTTTAACTTTTTTCCTGCTTGCTGAAAATATACCGAGGTCTCTAGCATTTATTTATTTACTTTTACTCTACACGCTGCTTTCTTACTTCTGTAGGTACCTGAGGTTGACCGCCACGGAGTTAGAACATCTATGACATGAAAAAACCGGCCAAGTGCGGACCACGCACAATGAAGGGTTCCGTACTTGAGATGAATTTATCCCAAGAACAAACTTAACATTGTAGTTGAAAAACGTGTTCTCCCTGTACAGCCTACTTAGCTCTCATAGTTTTCCTTTTAATTTCGTTATATATACTACTGCTGTGAATTTTTTCACAAGTCCAAGTACAACCATTTAGCTAGAAGGGGGGGGGGGGGGGGGGCACACTTCACTCTAACAAAAAAAATCAGTTAAAAGCTTAATATTTCGCAAACGGATTCCTGAATCCAAAATAGTTTTGACAAACTCACAATATTTTTGAAGGACCTTTCTAACGATACCCCACGACATGGGGTAGATGAGGAAAAAAAAACATCCCCACTTTACGTGTGGGGGAGGTACCCTAAAAAAAAATTTCTTTCTTGATTTTATTTTACCACTTTGCCTTTGTCGGCATGATTAATATGTATACGTACATATGCCAAATTACATTTTTCTAGTACTAACCGTCGCTGAGCTAAGCCGCGGACAGACAGACGGACAGAAAGACAGACAGACGGACATGGCGAAACTATAAGGGTTCCTTGTTTACTACGGAACCCTAAAAACAACATTTTACAAAAACCCTGCAAAATATCTCACACTTTAATTAAACTAATCTAATTCCCTGAATTAAGCCGCGTTAAAATAAACAGTGCAAGAAGTTGAGTGTGATCGATGTCCTCCGCATCAGCCGCGGCTTCAGTCGGCTTCAGAAGCAGACAGCCGACGGGTGCGACGAGCCTACTATTAATCGTGATCGGTAGTAACACTAGCCTGCTTGGGGAGGAAGGAGAGTCCCGCTTTTAATACGTGAGGTGATAGGGAACCGAATACTTCACTCAATTAATACGAGGAAACTTGACTTACCGCATTAGAGTGCGATGAATGGCGTAGCGTAGTTTAGGTCTCGGGTCTGCCTGGGGTAGATGAAGGAGAGCGTCAATCTTACCGATAAGAACTCCATTCATGGTGTTAACATAGGGTCATAAATTTAGAGATACATAACCGTATCCAGGTACCTACCAATAATTGTAATTCTAAAGCAAATCAGCTTGTCCGTCATCTCACACAAAGTTTGCTCACAACACTGACTATGACGCAAATTGCGCGTCAACGTTGTCGCGATGTCGCGTCGCGTTGTTGCGCGCGGTCTTGACGTCATCAATCATGGCCGCCGCGATACAGATTATGTTCAGAAAGCTTGTGTTTTAGCGCAACAAATTGCAAAGTTAATTTTATTAAGTGCGAACAATCCCCTTGTCGGTCGTGTAATTTACTTAAGTGTGATGTTCGTTATTAATACGGGAATTAATTTTTATAAGATCGTTTGTTTTTTTTATTACAAAGTTAGATTAAAGATAGTCTCAATGCTGTGTAGGTTGCGTTTAATTTAATTGAAGTAATTCCTTAATGCTTGCATAAACCGGCGAAGCTTTTACCTCCTTCTTTAGCGTTCCTCGCTACTTGTGATCATGACTTCCATCATTTAAATGCCAGTGACCTTGAGTGGTTACCTTGCGTGTTCTGTGCTGAGCTCACGCAACGCGTCGTATGTCCAGCCAGTAATAGGACTCGCCAATCAAGGAGCGCTAACCCAAATTAGACACATTATTAATTTATTATACATAAAACAAAAGGTATTTGAATAAAACACGTATTCTTAAAGATAAATAATTAAATTATCTTTAAAATGGTGAAGGTTTCAGAAAAATACGCTTGATAATTTTTACGTGATTCTCAGTTTTATATCTGCGTTGCGTATTTCCAATCTATATAAGGCCAGAACGCAACCATAGGAAACTGCTCGCATAAACATTGTAATGCTATTTCTAAATCTGTGATTACAATGTCTACACGAATTTTGCGTACTGCTCGTTTATAGTTGGTAACGTGGATGCGCTCGCCGGCTGCAGGCTATTTAGCACAAGGTGTAATACGTCGCAAACAAGTTGTATACCAGTTCACAATTTGTCGCAATCTATACACGATTAGTCCGTAGGTATGCATATTGGCACTGTATTTTGGAATAAGGTAGTTAATTAGGTCCCTACGAAGTATACGCGAGTATTTGCGTACTACTCTTGTATAGATTGGCAGACCTTAGTAAAAAAGTGATTTCCAATCTCTACGCGATTAATTTCACACCCTTGCGTTCTGGCCTTGTATAGAATGGAAAGACGCTTAAGCGTTAGACATAACTTTACAAATTAATTACACTATGTAATACAAATATAATCTAAAATATTCACCAGTTAATTTATTAAAAAATGCTCTAATTTAACATACTTATATTTTTTCCAAATCCGTTTAGACGTGTTCTTCAGTATAAAATTATTAAAAGTCGGTTAGTCACCTTGACTATTTGCTGGGACTTGTCGATTGTCTGATAGCGAGGTCTGGTATCTCCTCTCTTTTCCTAGCTAACCATATCCAAGACGAGTTGAGGTTGAACCTTTTCTGTTTAAGAGCACGTACCTATCCTTTCCAATTTCCTTTCCCCATAAACAATATGTCTCCAACACGAAACATGACATAACACCACAATATATTTTGCGTAAGTTTAATCTGTGTTCAAACGCAGCGCGATGTTTGTCGCGAGTTGGCGCGGTTGACTCGTGAGAGGGAACACTATTAAAAGTTGGCCGTCGCTATAAAGCCCCGTCACACGATGTCACAGAAACAACTCTGTTAACAGTTCAGATTAAAGCTAATAATGGAGTTGTAATTGTGTGGTTTATAGTGTTTTATTATTAAATTACTGTTATTGAAAGTTTATTGATAGGATAAGTTTTGTATTACCAATATTGGTTTTGATCTTTAATATTGTTTAAGCATCAGATCAAAACTTGGAACACCATTGCAATCTATCGAGTTCCGACCGACAGAGAGTGGAAATCGACAAGCGAGAGGTCGTTATTTCATCCCCATTTACAAGAGTGAATATCTTTTTGATTTTATTTTTAATTTTAATTTTATTTTATTTTTAGAAATGGCAAAAAAATATTTAATGCGCATTGAACGGACAAAAATCCGTCCATATGTATAGGACAGCCATTTTCCTTCTATTTGGAACAATAGTAATACAAGAACTAATAGGTACTCGTGTGATTGGAACAGACTAGAGAAGGGTCTGACGTTCTGACGCACGGTCTGACGTTCTGACGCGCCAATTACCGGCGGCAGTCATGTTCGAATCGCGACAGCTCATGCGAACTGTAGTTAATCGAGTTAATCACAGCACAGCCACCGTAGAGGCATGGCGACATGGAGGCATGGATAGACGCCACTAAGTTAGGGATGTAGGCTACTCTGCTATGTCAAAGTGAGGCGAATCTGTTAGTAAAGAGACAAAGAGAGAGAGTTAAAATGTTTTAGATATCTACCTATTCATCGGTGAAGGAATAGATCGTGTGACACAAGTAAGTAAGCATCGGTAATTATGGCAGATGGTTTAGGTTAGGCAGGTATCGTCTAATAATTCAGCTGGCCAGACAGATATTATTCAACATTCGTCAAAAATAAGCTTACATAGGAAAATTATTTTCATACTGAAAGATAACTATGAAATGAAAAAAAAAACGAATACGGTCTGTCACTCACAGAACGTAGATATTTTTTTTTTAATTTCTAACAAATAGCCCCAATTTTAATTCGGTACCTGCTCTGCTAGGGCTTAAGTAGACCTTGCAATCTATGAATTGTTCCGTCTGAGTACATTTATTACTTTGAATACCAATACCAAGGATTTCCCAGCAAGAAAATCCGTCTAATCTTTTAAAACCTTACGTCCACGTGTTAAATGGAAATCAGCAAAAAGTGGTGTAAGTGAGAGCTGTTCGCTCCATTAGTCACCATCTGTTGGAGACGGCTGCGGGTTCTACCGCGCCAGATCTGAGAATCCTAAGGGTGGAGAAACGACACACCTTTGAGAAGGATAGGTATCTGCCTAAGTGTGCCTAACAGTCGATACCTAAGTCGATACCTAAGTCGATATTTAGGTCTTAAACTTTGGTGACGGTGACAAGAATTGTAGAATGGTTATCGTGAAAATCAATTGAGTGCGCTTATCCTGATTTTAACAGAAATACAATCACTGACGAGAAAATTCTAAATTCTAACACCATCTGTCAAAGATTAGTTACCTTTGTACGCAGTTAAAGACAAGATGCTTGTAGCTTATTGTCTCTTATTGCAAAAATTTCATGGACCGAGATAAATTAACGTTACTTTTTTCTTAGATATGTTTTTGTCTTTATCTTGCACATTTAGTTTGGCAGTTGTGCGACAGTGACAAGAATAATGCCAAGCCAAAGTCCATGCTAAATAAGTAATGTTTTTAAATTCCGGTCAGTGATTTCGTTAGTTCGACTTTTGTGCCACTGGTTCAGACAAGTTTGTGGCGGCGACCGATGTAGCGGCTGACCACGGAAGATGGAACCGCCACTCCCCGCGTGCGGGGGAAATAAGCCACGCCCATCAAGCTTATATTTATTTTCAAGATAGGGCCTTAAGTAGGCATCTATTAGTAATGTCAATTAATGCGATTTCGCATAAATTTCATTAGCATGTGAATTCATGAGTCGTAGCATGCTAATTGCTACTGCTATGCTAATTGCTACTGCTATGCTAATTGCTACTGCTATGCTAATTGCTACTGCTATGCTAATTGCTACTGCTATGCTAATTGCTACTGCTATGCTAATTGCTACTGCTATGCTAATTGCTACTGCTATGCTAATTGCTACTGCTATGCTAATTGCTAATATAGATTAGTATTCCGATAGATTTAGTATTCCCGACTTCCCGTGGGTACGACAGAGAGCGCACGCTACCGCTGCGTGCGTCGACGCTCTGACGTATGATAGTATAAAAAAGTACGAAGCGATAAATTCACTTAGCACTTCACAGAATTTTGCAACTAGAGTCTGTCAAGCGAGTCGAGTCCACAACCATTTTACTGATTTCTTATAATGGCAATACTATTATCTGTCAAACAGATTGTCACAATTTCTGTTCTAACCTCGAAGCATTCCGGTTTTTGTTGAATTTTTTAATGTTATAATGCCAAAACCTATTAAAAGTAGTGTCAGGAGCCTGCTGTTTACAATGATTAATAAATATAATCATGTAAAGATTGAATCTGATGACGTGTTAACAGAAAAACGACGACTTTTGGATGAAATTGTTTCAACAACAGGTAGGTTGGCTACAAAATGTTGATACTTTTAGCACAATTGTCTAATTTTGTTTATTTTACTATGATGTGATCACGATTTCGGTTTTGGTTTAGATTCAGACGTCGTATACATGACATTGAATCTCAATGGGGCACCTATAAGTGAAAAGTATTATAAGAGATTGTTGTCATCTTTTTTCAGCCACCTTGGATGATGAATTAATAAAAAGCACAATTGATAATTTAGTTAAGAAAGTCATAGCCATAGATGAGAATAAAAAAATGAAATCTGAAACAGACTATTTGACAAAAATTGCTGCTATGACAGGTTAGTACAGATTTATTTGTTTACATTGTTTGCATTTTCTACAAATATTATCATAAAATTTGTGCGTTTGATACTGAACTGACATATTGAACTTTCAGATTTAAGTGTGAAAACACTGCGAAGAATTAAAAAAGAAGGTGCTATTAACCAAGGCGAGTGGAACACACCGGGGAAAAAACGTCCACGACAGCCAACTGTAGCCAATCTGGATAATTTTGACTTATCAGCCATACGCAATAAAATTAATGAATTTTACTGTGTGAAAAAGCAAGTTCCAACTCTACGAAGTTTGCTTGCAGATTTAAGAGAGTCAATTGGATTTACTGGATGTCATGAAACATTGAGACAATTATTACTCAAAAATGGATTTGAATTCAAAAAAAATAAAAATGAGAGATCTCTTCTTATTGAAAAGTATGAACTAGCTGCATGGCGACATAGGTATCTCAGAGCTATTGATGAAAAGCGGATACAAGGAAAATTAATAGTTTATCTTGATGAGACCTATGTCCACCAAAATTATAAAGTTAAAAAATCATGGCAAGGGCCATCAACAAGCGGTGTAATTGACAAAATATCGTCAGGCAAAAGACATACAGTGGTTGTTCATGCTGGATCCGAAAAAGGTTTTGTTCCCAATGCATTATTGGTATTCAGTACTAAATCAAAAATGGCAGATTATCATGATGATATGAACAGAAATAATTTTATGAAATGGTTACGTGAAAAATTAATACCCAATTTAAGTCAGCCCAGTGTCATTGTTATGGACAACGCTAGCTACCATGTAACACAAATAAATAAGCCACCATCTATGAATGATTTAAAGGCTGACATTCAGAAATGGCTAACTGAAAATGGAATTCATTATGAAGAATTCTTTACAAAGGCTGAGCTTATGTGCCTTGTGAATGAACATAAAACAACTCCAATGTATGAAGCTGAAGAATTTTTGAAACAACATGGCCATGAGGTTTTGAAACTTCCGCCATATCATTGTGACCTGAACGCAATTGAACTCATATGGAGTTTGGCTAAAAGAAAAATAGCCAGCAAAAACTTAGGGATTCCAGGTAAAGAAATGGAGAACCTTATAAAAGAATGCTTTAATAGTGTCACAGCCAATGATTGGAAAAAATGCACAGATCACACTATTAGTGTCGAAAATAAGTATAAAGTAAGAGACAGGATATCCGAAACCGAGTTGGAACCCTTCATCATTTCTGTGCGTAATGATTCTACTGACAGTGATTTCTCATTTGAAGGCATTGAATTTCTTGATTCTGATTTTAGTTCTGATGAATAAATACGTACATTGAAATGCTTTTTTTTTAATTTATCCCAAGTAATTTTTTTATCAAAATTCAAGTATCAACAAGTTTTCAGCGTGCTATATCAGTGTTGACACCTGAAAGATTTTTGAATTTGCCGCCTTTTTCATGGGACTAGACTCGCTTGACAGACTCTATATTTCATTTGCTCAATGCTAAATGAGCATTCGCAGACTAACAATGAATGCGAATGCTAATTAATCCATCACTAGCATCTATGGGTTATACCTACGGTACATTAAACATCGCGTCTGCTAAAACTCTTTGAGCAACACTTGGTCCGCCGACCAAGATTAATGATATCCGCCGAGATTGTGGACCATCACACCGCGATGTACTCCCGCTGAATTAATTATAAGGACACAGCTCAAACTGTGATTAATTGCAAATAAATCGCAGACCGCTGCACTGTACGGGACTATACCACTGTATAATGTGGTGAGGACTTGCGGTAGTACGCGTGAGTTGGCTGGGAATTTATCATTTTAGAATGTTCAACTTATTTATACAGCTAATTATAGTAAGTATATTATAAAAGTTGATTACTTACCAATGGGGTAATTGCGTAACACACTAACAATGGCAATGCCATCCATTTTGACAGTTTAACAACATTAATTGCGAGATCATTTGAGATCATTCAGTTTGGGCAAAATTATGAAACAAAAACAAAGTTATATTCCGTTAGAACATGTTATTCTATTGACTTTTCACTATGATACCATATCTGTTAGGCCATTCCCTGAGCTGTTAAACGAGTTTGAAAAATACTGTTTTATGGTTTTAAGTATGTTTTATATATACGTGTCCCAAAATTCAACGATAAGCGGGCACCAGACGGTGGACCTGCTCATCACTACCCGAGAAAAAAAAAAGAAAAAAAAATATCTTTCTTTTTTTGGAAATAATAAAAAATACATTGAAAACCTTCGGAAATTGACACCCTTTAAGATATTTTTAACTACCATGACCACAATTTTTCTAATATTTCTGTTTTTTTTTATATCGGCCACCTAAGTAGCACTGCTATCCACCACAACCCTTAAAAATCCCAGAATGCCTGTAGTTTTTACACAAAAATTTACAGGCAAGGCAGGGAATGTTGTTTATAAATAGTACGCATTTTTTTTTGTAGCTATTTTGCCTAGAGTAATATATACCATTTTGGAATCTTGATTAGTTGCGCCAATATATTTTTAAACTTGCCATAGTAGTGTCCATACTTTTTTTTAACACCACGATGACTGAAAGTAAAAAACTTTGAAAATTGTATGGAAAATATTTAATTTTTTTTATTTTTGTGTAAAACCTACAGGCATTCTGGGATTTTTAAGGGTTGTGGTAGATAGGAGTGCAACTCGTGTTGCCGATGAAAAAAAAACAATTAGGTATTAGAAAAATTGAGGTCGTTAAAAATATCTTAAGAGGTGTCAATTTCCGAAGGATTTTAATGTATTTTTGGTAATTTCCACAAATGAAAGTTTTTTTTTTTCATTATCTTTTCTCGGGTCGTGATGAGCAGGTCCACCGGCTGGTGCCCGCTTATTGTTGAATTTTGGTACACGTTGTATATATGTAGTAATCTATTATACTAATAGCTTTATTAGGCCAGTAAACATTACAGATATAATTTTTTACGGTGAAACTAAGGCTCTAGAGTAATTCTGCATATAGCTCAGTATACGAAATAAAGTTATTTTTTTGACAGGTGTAATTAGAATATAGACCATATTCACGCAAAAACAGTGAAATAAAATAACACATGTTAGAAACATGTGTAATTTACTATTTATTTTATTTCATTGGGTACATAAATAAGCCGTATTTATTCAATAATTCGGCTTATTTAATGTCATAGCAAACGATGCGTGTATTATAGCAATAGCTTGCCTGAATAAAAATCAATTAAATTAATTACATCATCACCCGTATCAAATAAGTATGAAAAACGAACGGTATAGTTCGGAAAAGGCTACGCAGATCTATATTATATTTTTCGAACGCGTGTAACTTGACGGAGTATGACCCTACAGGTTTGTTCCCATAGTAAAAAATTAAGAGAATTCAAATTCAAAATATTTTATTTCACATAAACCTACATGGGCACTTATGAAACGTCAGAAGCTAGGTGCACGGTTCTAATTGGTCGTTTCCTATGGAGAAGAGCCGGCAAGAAACTCCACGGTTACTCTTTTAAAAATAATTGTTTTTTACAATATTTTCAAATAACAGTATTAATAGGTATGGGAGAACAGTGTAGGTTTTTCAACAAGTACCAGGTACTTAACAAAATAGAAGATGGTCAATAAATTTACAGTTCACTAAGCCTGTACAGCGTTCTCACATTCACAAAATGTAAAAAATAGATCTAAGTATATGAAATATGAATAAATTAATAAAAATAAAAACCTATTTTAAACGAAATGACATGATTGCTATTACAACTGGAACAAATCTGAATAATTATCATGTACACAAAAGCCACTAATAAAGTGTTGAAATAAAATTTTAGAAAAACGTATTCTTTCGGAATATAGTTTTTTGTTTTGGCACTTTCACTTTCACATTTAGCCCAAAAATGTATGGACCGTGAATGATCTCCTTTGTTGAGCAGTTGAATTTTTATTTTATTTAATTAGCAATTTCCTTCACAATCCTTCTAGTTTGGATTGAAACTACGCAATTGGGGTGCAGGTGATTATTTCCGGTAATTTGGCGATTGTTGAGCTCAGCTGATATAGATTTTGTAGGTTCATATTGTCTTGACTCGGGAAATATGTAGACCTAAAAAATGTTTATTGTAATAATGTCAATTGTAAGTTTATGAAAAGTTATGAAAAATTAATAAAACCGCATGACTGTAAAACTTTAAGTAGGTAAGTACTAGGAATTCATTTAAAATTATTTCAATCAATTCATATATTACATACCATTTACATTAATGTCCATTGGTTGTGGGAATCCGCAGGATATACCTAGGTATCGCGGGATTATATTTATCGATGTCTGTAAAAACATAGCACAAATTAAAGTAGACAAATTATGAATCCTAATAAATCACCAATGTCGCTCCGTGGATGTGTGACATATCGAGACCCCTCCGTGTCTTGGAACCAAAAGCCAAAAGTCTGACAATCAGTTAGTAACAAGGGGTATAGTTCGGAAAAGGCTAGGCAGATCAATATTATACCATACTATAAATATTATAATTATAATTTCGTAATATATTGCAGCTTTTACTTGGAGCGGTTGATGTGACGTTCTGTGTTAACAAATTATGAATATTATGAATATCAAAACAAGTCATACTAGCGTATAACGCTTCGGTTTCGGAATACAGGCGCTTTTATCATTTTTCTGTAAATTTTAGCGATTAGTGCTGTTCATTCTACACAACACAAAGTATATTTTTAATTATAATTTATATTTACGAAATAATAAACTAGCTGCCCGCTCCGGCTTCGCACGGGTAGCACTAAGTACTTATATACGGTTACCTACCCTACCTACCTACCCTATCTACCTACCCTACCTACGTACCCTACCTACCCTACCTACGTACCCTACCTACCCTACCTACGTACCCTACCTACATACTTTACCTACCTACCTACCCTACCTACCTACCCTACCTTCCTACCCTTCCTACCTACCCTACCTACCTACCCTGCCTACCTACCCTGCCTACCTACCCTGCCTACCTACCCTGTCTACCTACCATGCCTACCTACCATGCCTACATACTTTATCTACCTACCTACCCTACCTACCCTACCTTCCTACCCTTCCTACCTACCCTACCTACCCTACCTACCTAGCTACCCTACCTACCCTGCCTACCTACCCTGCCTACCTACCCTGCCTACCTACCCTGCCTACCTACCCTGCCTACCTACCCTGCCTACCTACCCTGCCTACCTACCCTACCTACATACTTTACCTACCTACCCTACCTTCCTACCCTTCCTACCTACCCTACCAACCTACCTACCTACCTACCCTGCCTACCTACCCTGCCTACCTACCCTGCCTACCTACCATGCCTACCTACCATGCCTACCTACCCTTCCTACCTACCCTACCTGCCTAGCTACCCTACCTACCTACCTACCTACCCTACCTACTTACCCTACCTACCCTACCCCATTTTTATATATATAGATATATAATAGAAGATTATAAAAAGGTAAAATTTGTTTGTAAGTTGTAAGTTGTAGGGGGTAATCTCCGGAACTACCAGTCGGATTTGAAAAATTATTTTTGTATTGGATAGCCTAATTCTTGAGGAAGGTTATAGGGACGCGGCCGATAACGCGGGTAGAAGCTAGTGATGAATGAATCGAAACACAAATGACACATAACATCACGCCTGTAATTTCGAAGTGCTAGGCAGAGCTGTACCTACAGTACCTACACCTACATTTCGCCAGTTATAAGGGTGAACCTAATACAACAAACAAACCAACTGACATCAATATTAAACAGAAGAATTACAGCAGATCTATTATTGAGGCTCCTCTCAAGTTCCACCGAAGAGCTACTGAGTTACCGCAAATAAATCAGGCAATGAACGCTACAGCGGGTTTACAATTAATGGAGATCGGCTGCACAAGTTAGTGGTGGTCGTCGGCAGCAGGATGGTGGACTTGGTACACCCTGCGGCTACTGCGGGACGTACTAATAGGATTACAGGAATTATTTGTTACACCACCTGGTTTGCCACCTATTGGCAAATTTAGTTCAGTTACAGATAACTAACAGGTAATTGGTTCAGTCTATAAATAAAATTAAAATAACATTAGTTTATTTCAAGAAACTAAACTCATATACAAACATTTACGAATATGGCAGGTATAGCTTCAATATACAGTGTACCTACTTATCTTTTTCTTAACATGCCAACAAAATCTAATTGGGTGATACAAGAAAGTTTGGAAAGAAAAGTTTAGAGACCTAAAATGTTCAAATATACAAAGACTAAAATACACTCCCCTAGGACTACCTACTGACCGAAAATTTTCGTATGATTCGGGTTTTCACGATACTGTTACACAGTTTGTTTAATAGGGATCATGCCTGGGTAAAAAAAAAGAAATTCGAATTAGTCCGTCAGTCAGATAATAAAATACCTAATATTAGACACGTATTTATTGCTTTATCATATTAATAAAAAGTTACTTAGATAAAACGCATTTTAAGTTGGGGAGTGGGGGTCGCTACGTCACTAGTATGTATAAAATCTACATACTCGTGACGTCATGGCACGTTTTACCTCAATGTATCGCCGTAATATTTAGATCACGTAAAAAATTTAAAAATACGTGTTCAATGTTTTTTTATAATCTCAAAGACGGACAATTTTTTTTTTTTTGTCATCACCCTTAATGTAGTTTATTTACAGATACGATGTATGGTTTGAACAATTCTACCAGGTAACCAGCAAAGCGACTGTTTATGTTATAGTCAGCCCTAAACTATAATAACGATACCTACTCCTACATATTGAATAAGTACCACCCAAAATCATCTCTAATCTTAGAATGTCTGGAGGTCCCTTGAGATGTGAGTAATCGTCGTTAACTGGGACAAAACATGTTGAAATATTCACCGGCGCGACCTCACATTGTGGTGCTCACTACACTAATGGCTGCCACTCCTGGGACCAGGGTGTAATGGTGCAGTGCTGGATTATATATTATTAAGGGTACAGATACCTACTATATGAGTGATGGATAGGGAAGTTTAGAAATAGAGGTCCTTGAAATACGGCCAAGACCTAAGTGCCGTTTATCGACGATAAGCAGATTGGACACCTAGTGGAAATATCGAAAATAGATAGGTATTATAGGCACAACAAAACATATCGCATGAATGATCCGAACTCACAGGTTCCGTTTCTGCTCAGCATCACTGTGACATAAGACTCTTATGTATTAAATATATCATAGAAGAGCTCCTTTATTTTTCTATTCATTAGGAATTGGGATAAAAATACCATCATTACCTACAAAACCTTGTCTGTCACTCATCATAGTGAAATTAAATTGCCTTACTTTTAACAACTAAACTGACAAGACAAACATCTCTCAAGCGATCCAATTAACGTAACATTACGCAAACAAGGTGATAAATCACTGCCACTGAGCGGAGTCACTTGAAAATTGAATTTAGTCAATAGCAAATCCAATCAGCAGAGTTCCAGGCGCCGGCGGCTTGTCTAATCAACGCGAAATAACGAACGTGTCTCGATACTGATACACGACATTAATCTACTCGTAATCCGTCAACTATTGGGATATTAAAATTAGAAATAGGAATAAGTAGTCTCCAGCTCCCATCCCACACTTGATCTGTAATCTGTACCTACTTACATTTTAATTTTGCAAGCAAGGAATAGATGCAACACAACAATTAATTTTTACTCATATGTAGAAGTTAAATAATTATGAAGGAATAATTTACTTTCCCGTTATTAATAAAATTCTGTACGGCAAATAATGTTAAACCGCGTGAAAATAACTTGTTCTGTACCGATATTTTATTAAACGTGCCACGAGTGCACTCCACGCCGCCAGGCGGCGCTGCTCAGCTCTGCAACTTTCGCATAACTTACAAGTTAGAGCACAACTTGACAACTTTAAGTTTTTCCTAGGGAGCTATCCGAGCTACGCTCAGCGCTTATAATTTCTTCAGAGGAGATTATCGGTTTTTAATTACCGACTGCACGATGGCTCGCTTTAGTGGAATATTAAACTAGCTGTTGTTAGCTAAGTTTTTAATAAAAGCTGCATCCTTTTTAGAGTAGGTGGAAACTATATGTTTTGGATTTTCTTAATAGTGTACAATAAAGTTTATTTTTTTGTTTTATAACTGTGGGTAAGGGAGAGTGTGTATGAAAGAGCCAAGATTTGAAAGAGCCGATGCGATTATCACCCACTATCAAAAAATCAAAATCCTACCATAGTTCATTCAATTTTACTCTTTTTAAATCAAGAGTGGACAGCTGTCACCCACATACATTTGACAGTTCTAGGAAAATTTCTCGGTTCTCTTCAAATAGCGTCGTAGGACTGCATTGAAAATTTTGAAGCCAAAATGTAAGATTTTTTTTTGGCAAGAAGTATAATGCTTTGGTTGACAAAATGAATTGTTGTATTGTTATGCATATATTTGGCATTATTTTACGCAAATATTATTGATATGATGTTATGGTAAATTAGCTGTAGTGTGAGGTTATATTTTTAAATTACAATTTTATTTTATTTTTATTTCTTTGGGACAACAAACAATAGCGTAATAATGCTTAATACTACATATATTATAAAACATTTAGGTAATAACGCAACCAGCACCGTTATCCACAAAATAATATATTAAAAACTTTATTAGGTACAAGCAAACTTAAGAAAACAAAAGATTAAACTATTATAATTAATGTGATTTACACAAAACTTAGTAAAAGGTGAGACAAACCTTTAACAACCGACCTCGAAACCCATCAGATCCAAGCAAGTTTTATAATATAAATGCGTCCATTTCGGAGTACTTAAACCTCATTTGAACAGATAACTTTCGAAGTCGATCAAAAGTAAACATAAACAAAAATAAACAAGCAAATCTGTGCAATGTTGACATTATGAGGAAGTGTGGACAATTTTTTCACAGATATGTTTCCTGAATTGTGCAAGTGGCAAAACAAACAAGTCAACGTCAGCAAAATCATCATTGTAACTTTTCATAATACGCCGTAAAGGAGCTCGTTCGCCTGCGTTAGTCCTGCAAGGCTTGGGGGCAAATAGACTATGAGTATAAGTATTGCGAATACGTTGGGAACGACTAGGTATACGGATGTAAATTTGGTTTATGAGGTTAATGCAATCAAATTCATTTCGACAGACTTTATATAAGAATGATTGATCAAGATACAGTCTCCTTGATTTAAGAGTTGACAAAGAAAACTTTCCTAGAAGAGTATGATATGAAGACCGTTTCTTAAAGAATGTGTAGTTTAGAAAACTAAGATATTTACGTTGTACTGATTCAAGCTGGTCACTGTATTTATCATAAAGTGGATTCCATACACACGTGGCATATTCCAGTTGAGATCTTATGAGTGACTTGTATAGTAGTAAAAATGTGGAAAGTTTTTTAAATAATGTTTTGAAAGAGCCACCTGTCGAGTCTTTGAAAGAGCCAAGAAGAATAGTACCAGCGCAAAATATGTGGAGGATGGACACATAGTTCTTGTGGTAACAAAGGAGTGATTAATTTCTTCTGCCAAAAATGTTTTTAATTGTTATAACAGAGTTCCAACATTATTTGAGACTGATTTTTATAAAAGTATGTATTATGAATGATTGAGATTATTGTAAGGTCATTATTTGAGACTGACCTAAAGCTGTGATTTTCATTTATGTTTAATTTTGATGAGATTTTAATTGATAAAAACTAATTTGTTTCTACAAAATAGAATCTGGCTCTTTCATAGCACACGATAGCTCTTTCATTTACAGGTTGTTCTGAAAGAGCAGATTTCCCTTTTTTTATGTTATCTACTATATTTCATATTTCTTACATTGTTACCTTTTTTTTATTTGAGTAGGTACCATAACTATTAAACTGATTATTGAAAAAAAGTATTTTTATTTAAAAACTATCAGCCTAAATGATTTTTTTGAATACTTTTGAAAACTGGCTCTTTCATACACACTCTCCCCTGTTTAATTTCTCAATTATCGGTATTCGAATCTTTAATTGAAAACAATAAGTTTTTTTTTTTAATACGGTCATAAGTCATAAGTCATAAGTCATTTATTTCATAACAATATGGAAACATTGTGTTGAAAATAATATAAAAATAACAAATTGCAATGAAATTAAATTAAAAATAACAATTAATACGTTGAAAATATAAAACAGTACATGGCAATTAAATTACATTAAAATTACAATAATAACAAAATATAAAGAATTACAGTGAAATCAGATTAAAATTACATAACATAAAACATTATAATTAAATCAGATTAAAATATTTAGAAATGTCAATAAATAAAAACACTAATAGTCAATTGAGAATTCAAATACAATAAGATTATAAATAATAAATGTCAAATTAAATTAAATCAAATACAACTTTACAATAATATTACAATGTCAAATGTCTTCCATGAATTCATTGATACCATAATAGCCTTTCCTCAATAAATGGGCCCTCAATTTATTTTTAAATAAGTTGACACTGTAAATACTTTTCAATTCTATGGGCAACTTATTATATAAAATTACTGATTGATATCGTGGGCTGTGATGCACAACTTGCAATTTCGGTTGAATGTTGTTGGGCACATCTTTCCTACGTGTACCAGCTCTAGTAATTCTCTGCTCAGCGTTCTCAATTTTGTTCAAGTTTTTAACAAAGCTAGTCAGTAAAACCAATATATAGAGGCATGGCACTGTTAAAATATTTAGTCTTATGAAATGCTCTCTACATGATTCCGTCTGTTTCATGCGGAGCATTGTCCTAAGAGCTCTTTTTTGAATGACAAATGCCATTTGAACATTGTACTTGTAACTGTTGCCCCAAAATTCGATGCTGTATCTGAGCTTGGATTCTACCAAAGCAAAGTACACACTTCTAAGTTGAGGCAACGTTAAAACTTCTCTCAGAGTTCGGATAGCGTAACATGCCGAGCTAACTGATTTAGTCAAAGCTAATGTCTCAACCTTCCAATTTAATAATGTATCAATGTGTACACCCAGGAACTTGACACTATCAACTATTTCCACACTGTTTTCACAAGAAACAATGTCCAACTTAATGTCATTCCGTACAGTGGGCTTAAATAAGACACATTTTGTTTTACTTACATTAAGTTTCAGATTATTTGTGCTAAACCAGATTTCGAAAGCTTTCAAGAGAGCATTGATCTTACATTCTAATTCTAGTGTATTGTCTGCCGAAACTATTGCATTTGTATCGTCAGCAAAGATAATTAGTTGTGCGTCATTAATACATTTTTTGATGTACTCAACTAAATCATTCAGGAATATAATAAAAAAGATTGGACCAAGAACGGATCCCTGGGGAACACCACGGCACACAGTAGCTAGATCAGATCTATAAGTTTTTTCTTCTCCATCTATTACGGATTTTATCTCTACATACTGCCGTCGGTTATGCAGATAAGAGCCAAGTAGTTCCAAAACATTCTCTCTTACACCATAATGTTCTAATTTGGCTAGGAGAATACCATGGTCCACTGTGTCGAAGGCGGAACTGAGGTCTAGAAAGATACCAGCTACTTTTAGTTTATTATTTAAGTTACAAATAATATTGTCTATTAATGCCTCAATGGCATCGGAGGTTCCTAGTGATGTTTGGTAGCCGAACTGTTGATCATTTATTATACCATACATCTTTAAATGCTTTATAAGCCTATCCTTTATTATTTTTTCAAATATTTTTGATAATACAGGCAAGAGAGAAATAGGTCTGTAGTTTCCAGGTTCCGTCTTTGATCCCTTTTTGAAAACCGGTATAACTCTTGCTATTTTAAGCTGATCAGGAAACAGGCTTTTCTCGATGCACTCGTTATAAAATGATGCTAACGGAGTTGCTAACAAGTCTATATTCTCCTTGATTATTGTTAAGGGAATTTCATCATAACCCGAAGAAGGCTTGTTGATCATTTTATTTACCAAATTGAAAATTTCTCTAGGTGTGACAATATCAAAACTCATTTTATATTCAACACGACTAACACCTTCAGTTAAGAATACCATTGCCAATTGTTTGTCACAAGCCTCCAAGTGGACCGTGTTGTCAAACCTTTTGGAAAATATTTTTGCCACTTCTAGAGCATTATTAGTAGCTGCGTTATCAATTTTTAGTGTAATAGTTTCACTATTTATTTCCTTAGTAGCATTGCGCTGTCTATTAACTATTTTCCATATCGTTTTAGAAGAATTTGATGCCATGTTTATTTGTTTTCTGACATCATTCCTTTTTGCACAACTCACTACCTTTCTGAAGATACGGATATAGTTGTTCCGATACTCCAAAACCGAACGGTCACAATGTGTTTTATCTGATGTGTTAAGGAAACGTTTCATTTTACTAGCTATCCGTATTCCGCTTGTTATCCATCCAGAACCTCGATTCCTTTTAATATTAACCTTTATTTTACTCTTTTTAAAGACGGTAGAATGGATTTCTTTAAATTGTGTCAAGAATGTATTAATGCCTGTGCTCCAGTCAGTCTCAGAGAGCAATTTTCTGTAATTACTTTTATTTTCATCATTATATCTCCTTTTATAAATACATACATAACTTGACATCTTCTTAAACTCAGTTCTTTCCAAACGCAAAGTGCAGAATATACCAGCATGCCCATCAGCTAAACTATTGTGATCGACATGTGTGTTTTCTATAAGGGAGGCTGGTAAGTTCGTTATAAAGTTATCCAAACATGATTCGGACTTATTTCTTCGAAAAGTAGGATCTTTTATTAGATACCTAAAATTGTAACACGATAATAATGATAAGAAAGAACCATGTCTCAGATCATTTTTTAACACATCTATGTTAAAATCACCACAAATTAAACATAATTTATTGAGGAAATGCTGTAATAGCTTTTCAAGGCCACTCATGAAGTTGTCAAAATTTTTGTTTGTGGGGGTTCGATAACAACAAATAATATTTAAATTGGTTTCAACGTCTCTAACCCCACATATTTCAAAACAATCAATTTTATAAAGTTGTTTACACACTTGCAGTTCGTCTACGTTATTAGCTATATTTGTTAATATCATTGAACCTCCCCTTTTCTTATTGAGTCTAGCATTGTAAGACCCTATTCTGTAATTAGTAAAACTGAATTGTTTTGCTAGAGCATCATTTAGAAAATGTTCAGTTACACATAGGAAGTCAACTTTCCTAGAAATTTCACTAAGATATATTTCCAGATCATCCCGTTTATTTGTAATACCACAAACATTCTGGTGAAAAATATTAATGACTGAATATTGTTCAAAGTTATTATTATGTTCAAGCTTACCATTAGGTTTTCCTTCACAACTTATATCAGGAACGAAAAAACTGTTCTTTAATAATGTCAGTACTAACGGCTAAATATGATTCCTCAATGTCAGTAAGAAAATTATTCGTTAAATTGTCAAGATAGCACTTAAGATTGTCAAAAATATTTTTCATACCATAATTATTCAGAATTCCTCGTCGTTTATAAAACATTATATAATCATATGTCAAATTTAAATTAGAATCAAATATCATTGCATAATTGTAAGTACAAATGTCTTCATAAAGCAAATGACTAAATGTCTCTATTCTGGAGTTGAACATTGAACTAATTCCATCGAATTTATAAGTTGGTAAACAAAGTAAAATGTTCGTATGATGTATTGCCATTAGTCTATTCCTGATGCTATTAATTAATTCGAAGTAGTTGCCAGTTTTCCTAAAGTCTTCTTCGCCTATCAATATCAAGCAATAATCATTCATGGTGTAGTTTGTTAATTTTTGTTCCAGTTGGTTGATCAACTGTAATACTCCACAATTTGTAAAAATGAGATGACATATTTTATCATTCGGAAACGTAGTCTGTGCTATAGGTACTATTTTATTGGTTTTGTTACTACTTATTATACAAAGTCTGCGTGGCTTTCCTTCCAACAGCTGTGATTGTTGTAATGTACCGCCAACAACTGTCCGAGTTCCGTCTTCAACAGCTCTTTCATTGCTTGTTCTATCCGAATTTTTGTACAGTTTGGATGTGTCGCTGGTGGCGCCATCTGATATTACCTCCGCTGTATCTGTAGTTTCCAGCCCCAGGTCTACGCAGCTACTGTTGAATTCTTCATTCAAGGAATGTCTCAGCTCTCTTGAGATTCTTTTATTTCTCTTGCTTTTACTCTTCTGGTTGTTAGTTCCTCTAATTTTTGTTTCTGAGCATATTTTTTGTAAATGTTTGGATTTATTTTTTTCTTTGTCTAAAGCGGTTTTTAATGTCATGTTTTCCTCATTAAGACTTTCTATTTCCGCGTGTGCACCGTTTAACTCACTTTCAAGCTGTGTTATTCTTGCTTTTAAATCTTCCATATCACTGTCATATACAGTCGACAAGTCAGGTAAACTGTATTTTTTGATTTCAGAGTCAGTTGATTCAAATGAAATATCTAATGATTCATTTGAAGTGGTCTTAGGTCGACGAATCGTTACATTACCTTCCATTATATGTTTTTATTAAATTTAGAATAAAAAAAAAATATTTAAAAAATATTTATATTGTTTTTTTTTTTTAAATTACACTATTATTTACAGTGCTAAAATTCTCTTCATGAATACTTCATAAACTTGAATTGCTTGGAATGCGTGAAACGGAACACAATCTCAAAAGGCTGGTATTCAAGACTTAAAATTTTCTTAGGAGTTAATTTCCGAACGGCAGCTGTTACGTCAAATGATTTCTCGTGAATTCTGATTGGTCAACAGTTTTAGTAGAATGACAATGAGTCAGCTGTGGTTTGTTTACATTACCAAAATTTCGTGAATTTGAATTAATAACTGTTTTCAATATGTGGTTTTTGCCGTAGCAGCACTTTCACTTTTAGCAATTTTCGCTCACAATTGGCAATTTAAGTGTATAATCCAGTGTCATGCACTAATTTGAAGTTTAAACTTGTTTATAGTCCACAATCACCAACAGTCACTGGTCATGAATTTATCGTTTTATTCATTAAATACTTTATAACTTATGGGGATAACACTCTCACGATGTTTTTATTGAAAACTACGCGTAATTCTTGATATTTTAACTTTGCAGAATAATAACACAATTAAATTATTTAATAATACGCGGAACGATTTCAACCGTGGCTAGTGTTGCCAGGCATAAATGAAGAAGAAGGCGGTCCTCGGGACAGATTCCATTCCATTGATTGGGAGTACGCTTCTTCAGCAGTTAGAGTTCTTTGTTACAGATGCAAGAGCTTTCAAAACACAAAACGAGGCGAACTTTGTCGGATTCCAGGATGCTCCGTAACGCCATCTATTGGCTCGCAGCCGACACCAATTCGAATGCCACACGTCCAAGTTGAAACTTTCCGGCTTTTTATTCAGTACGTTTACACTGGCAAGGTGAGATTTCGTTTTTTTTGCGTTTACCAATGTTTACATTGCTATATAAGGACAATTTGTAAATATTGTGATAAATGACGACAGCGCCTCAAGTGTCGAATTAAAAAACTTTTAGTCGGCGTGTAATTGGAAATGAAATCACTAGATGGCGCAATCATAAGCTTTTCTTGTTAATTAATTAAAAACAATGTTTAATCCTTAATTAGACCATCTTTATTCACAGCTATTGCTGCAAGACTCTGGAGTTTTCGAAATGATGACCTTAGCAGCAGATTTAGGAGTAGAAGATCTTAGATCAGCTTGTGAAGATCATGTCACATCTACATTGAGCGTCGAAAGCGCGTGCACATTGCTAGCAGCAGCTATGGAAATTCAAGATCGCCCAGGTACGTAATGAAATAAGTAATAGCATCAATATTATACATAGAAATTTCAAACAGCCATAAATTTCAACCTCGCTAACAGATGCGATGGTGGTGTAATGGTCAGCATAGTTGCCTTCCAAGCAGTTGATCCGGGTTCGATTCCCGGCCATCGCACACTTTTTATCGTTTTATGGCGTGTTTTGAGCATGGCAAAAGATTTTTCGCGAGTCTAATGGTATAACTGAATTAAGTTTTCTTTTTTTATACCAGATATGTCCATCGTTTTTATTAACTTTTTAATAAATAGCAACTTTCAAGCGAAGCAGCTTCGGATTAGAAATCGACTAAATTATGCTATTTAGTCGTTTTCCCATTTAATGCACTGATATCTAATTGAGTAACACATTTTCGCTTGTTTCATTTTGACAGTTCAACAACATTCTCTCTCTCGATCTTGCGAATCAATGGATTAGCAATCTGTGTCAAAATCATTCAGATTGTGATTTATCGTGTATTATGCAAATAAGGTGCTGTATATTTGGGAGTAAAACTGACAACTTTTGCCACGAGTGTTGCTAGTATGTTTGACTATACACGGTTAATTTTAGCTCGTTCTGGAACGAAAAGCCATAAACTCGATCATCGAACTCGAAACGATTAGGACTATTATTTTCAATAAATTACAATTAAAAAAAAACACGAAAAATCTAATTTATTGTTTTTTTTGTGAAATAATGAGAACTCGAAGTAACTGCGATCAATGCATATGTGTGTAAAACGTATCGACGAACGACAACACTTGCGAAGGGTACCCATTGAAAAATCCATTCATCGATCAGACAGCATAAAAACACATACGCAATAGATAAATAGGTACACAAATAAAAATACGAAAAGCGAATTCAGACTTTATTTCTAAACCGTAAACGGTAACAAATAGAAAATTCACCAAACTAGGTACGAGGTAAGTAGGTACGCAGTTTACTAAAATTATTCTGAGAAGTGTCCGACCGGACTTCAAAAGGATGCACAACCGAATTCCGCGGTTAAGTGTATAAAAATAAGGTCTTAATTCGGTCCAATATTTTCATAGAAGAGGGCACCACCATCTTATAATGAACTCTATTCGACAGATTAAACGATTCATTTTTTCTGTTTACATTGCCTGCCTTTGTAGAAGCCGCGTAGCTACTCGCAAGCAAGCATTGTCGTATAAAAATTGGTTTAGGCAGTATTCTTTTTAGTTATCATAAATATGGTAGGTAGGTATGCTTATTAAGTACCTATTAGCTCGATTGGTCGACACTCGATTCAAGGCCTTATATATACAACTCCCAAGCGTACTCGTCGTGTCTAGTTGAAAAGGTACGAGTACTAGTGATTTCGTGATGCGAGAGTAGTGAATGAAATTTCAATTAGTTTCTCTCGTTTACGAGGAGATGTGATAGTGGTAAACACCGTGCCGTGCTTCCGATACAAACGAGAGATAACGAGGTGAATGAACTTACACCAACCTATCGTACCAGAAATGAAATACCTACTTGCAGGTACTTACTTGCAGCCGGACTCGCACACGCACAGCTGTGCCGCGCTACGTCATCACCGAGCGGATCGCGTACGATCTTGCGTTTATGAATGAAATAGTGTAAGCGCTACTAAGATTTAACTCGAATGACAGAATAAAAGTGATAAATTTCTAACTTCTATATTAGAAGTCGCGTTGTGTTGTAATCGGTCTTCTTTCTTCTTCGTGTGGTTAGTGACTAACCTGGCGCCAGATTTTTTATAGCGCCTATTGGCCTCTGACTTGACTTCACATGCCGTCGAGAAATATCCCTGTTGTATGTGATCGGTTGTAAATAAAACTATGGAAATAATCATTCATTTTATTCATAAAGACTTATAATTAAAAAACTAAAGTAAAGAGCGACAAAAGTAAGCAGTTTTAAAGCTTGTGAAGGAAAATGTGCTAACTATCTAGAGGATGAAGATCCATCTTTGTGTCGTGGTAAGTAAGTTTATTAAAAATAAGAAAAACGTAAGTAATATTATTATCTTATTTTAATAAATTCACCACTGGTTTCCTCTTTTATTAACCACTCAATATATATCTAACACTTTATAGTTAATTATTACATGAAATACCTTATTAAATGAAAATGTCTAAATGCTAAATAGATTATTTACCATTTAGACATTTTCTACCATAAAAGTTAACATTTCGTAGTGAACCTTAGCGGATGTGAATAAATATCCGTACAGATCCGCTTTTCAGCCTCATATTGGACTTCAGTTCAGACTACTGTGATACAGTCCACGTTAAATACATTGGCAGGGGGATCTAGCATAATTTACTGAATTCATGGTAACAGGTTGCGCGTCGATGCCACCATGTATTTTACATTTATGATAATAATGCACGATAGCACAATGTTATTCTGAAGTCACAATCATGTCAGTCAAACGAAATCGACTAAAACGTCTATGGTAAGTCACAACTGGCCACCCCAACACACAGCGTCATATTCGACCATAGACAAAAAATATTTGACAAATTGACAGAACGCAAACCGCAAAGCCGGGCTTGGTAGCGTTTGTTTTACGCAATTTAATTATTTCTAGTTTGTGCGTAAGAATATAATTAAAAATGGCATACAAAGGTCCTCCGAAAGTTCAGAAGGTGATGGTCCAACCCATCAACCTTATATTCAGGTATTTACAAAACAGAAGTCGTGTTCAAATTTGGTTGTACGAGAACGTGAATCTACGAATTGAGGGACACATCGTGGGATTCGACGAGTACATGAACATTGTTTTGGATGAAGCCGAAGAAGTTCACATGAAAACAAAGAATAGGAAGCAAATTGGAAGAATAATGATGAAAGGGGATAATATAACGTTAATCCAGAACGTTAATCCTAATGCGTCGGTGTGATAGGTTATGAAGTTTAGTTCTAAGTTCATTCCCCCAGGTTTATGATGAAACTCATGTTTTTATTTTTGCAAAGCGTTGCCACGCTTGTGAGTGCAATGCACCAGTGTCTACCTAATTAAAGTTAAGATTAATTGCCAAACGACTTTTATTTGCTTACTGTTTAACAAACAAAATTTCATTGTATACCAATAAAAATATACAAGAACTTAAAAGAGTTTGAAAATGAACTTGAATACAAAAACACAGAAAACTAATGAATAAATGAGTGGGTAGTAGTGCAAAGTCAACTGAAGTGTGGATTACTTTTTATTATATTATGAGTTGTCAGTGAAAACCACTGAAGCTAACACGAACAGACTCTAACTTGATACTAACATAACCCCGTACACTAAATTCGCGCTCTGTCGAGGTGTTGTGGACACCAGCCTGTATCACCTATTACCTATAACATAACATTGTGTCTGAATGTGCAAGTGAACATTATATTCAGGACCCATTTTTGCAAACAAGAACCAACCCACAGTAGGTTTGCGTTAAGTTCTTTTACGTGGGGATATACATAATAATATATTTTATGCATATTTTTATGGGGATGGTTTTCCTACCCTTGCCCAATACTTGGGGTTGGCTCAACACGTGAAACACCAAACAATTAAACATGATGAGGTTTATTTATAAATAAGTTAAGAAATGATTAATGTCTGCTTAACCATAATTTTTATACATCTCTCAACATTATGCAACATTTATAAATATAGTGGATGTTTCACAAACATATGAATTATACCTATATAACTTATTCAACTCAATCCTGAAAGACCTGCCAGGGTCTTCCTTAATCATACTGATAAGTGTTGATGATTTTGTTGATACCTCACCACTGGTGCCCGCCCGTAGCAGCATAGGTCTGTTGGGCGAATAAGATATATTGTTTATCTGTTGAACTGCTTAGTACTACAACCATCTAACAAACTTCTAAAGCAGTCTCAAAATACCAAGGTTATTGGTAGTAGGAATAGTGACAGGCAAGCCTTAAGGCTGCCTGTCCACTGGAGTGGAGAGGAGAGGAGCGGAGTAGCGGTGTGCCAATATTTACCAATGGAATTGCATAAAACCTCCACTCCGCTTAAGTGGACAGACAGATTTGCGAAATAGTTTAAAAATTCATACAAAACCGGGCAGCGGAGCAGGGAAACGGAGCAGAGAAGCGGAGAGAGAAAGCAGAGCGGGGAAACGGAGCGGGGAACCGGAGCGGGGAATTATTACTCGTCGCGTGCACTCTGTCTAGCTCCGCACAGTCCGCAACACCGGTCCGCTACCTCGCTCCGCACAGTCCATAACTCCGCTCCGCTACCTCGCTCCACATCAATGGACAGCCTCTGTCCGCAACTCCGCCCCACTCCGCAGCTAATCTCCTCTCCGCTTCAATGGACAGGCAGCCTAAGGGCCTCCCTTTTGTAACTTTTTTCATTAAAAACTACACACACACATAACATGCCTGCCAGCTGGTATTTCAGAAGGGTTGGGCAGAGGCATTCAAAAGGTTATGAAAATGACTTGGGTTTCATCACATTTTATGGAATTAAATAATACTTACATTATATCTCACGCCATGGGGTAAGCAGCAACTACAGAAAGCCTGATCTTCACACCATTTCTTAGACCATGTTTGAAAAAATACATCTCGAGTAATTTTCTGCTGGAGCCGGGTAAAAGTTATGCTACAATCTGCAAACCAGATAAGAGGGTTACAAATAGTAAGTATTTCATTGAAATCAGTCAACAAAAAATGGTAGGTACCTACTGGATACTGGAAAGAAAAACGAATTGGTACCTAACTATAGTACATAAGTACCTAACCAAAACCACAATTTTTACAGTGATGCTAATGTTGGTTTCTCTCTAATTCAAGGGCGGGAACTGGGGCACATGCCCCCTCTAAACAGTTTAAGTAAAATAAAATGTGTGAATGCTTATCTATCAAGAAATTACTTCAATAATGAATGCTGAAGAAGAAGCTATTAGATAGAAGAAAAAAAAAAAAACCCAAAAACAGCATTGTTCAATACAAGATATAGGGGACACTTCAGATCTGTCTGGCCCATGTGCAACTCCCAGAAATAAATCCTGGATCCGCCCTTACTAATTCAAATTGTACAATTATTCTCTTGTTTTTTTGTTTAAATGAAACTGATCGTCGTTCAACAGGTGGGAAAAGTGCATCATCGTTCATGGAGCGCTGCATCGCGTTCATCGGCGACAACGCGGCTGACTGTGTCAAGACCAACGCTTTTCTCAACCTGCCCAAGGAAGCGCTGATCAAACTCATCTCTTCTGACTTTGTTAGTGTAATTTTGTTAGTTTTAGTTTTCGCCGTTATTAACGAGTATTACAAGTGGCGACGCGCTACTTTAGTACCTACCATCTATTGTTAAATAGTTTCCCTACTCCATAACAGGTAGCGCTGTATGTTTATGTTCTTTTTATTGGTTATACAAAATAACATCAGGAACTGAAATAAGTACCTCGGCTGAACGAATAAAAAAACACCACAAAGAAACGTACCCAACATAAAATTCCTTCGCAAGATTTGATCCTTATCAACACCACTATCGATTGTTGCAATAATACAAACTTACGAAGGGCATTTTCTGATTGTAAGTAATAATTTTTTTGAGGCCGATTACCAGCAAAAGTACCTACTTATTAAAAAAAAAAGTGGTATGTTTCACTTTTCATCATAGTCTCGAGTCTCTTAGAATCACCCAGTGTTCTTTTGTTCTTCTAAATATTTTTTTTACTTGCTGTGTTTTTCAGCTTTGCTTGGAAGAGGAGGAAGTATGGCGATGTGCACTGGCATGGGCGAAGCAACGTGCTGGCGTGACGCAGCCCACGGCGCATTGGACCGAGGAGGAGCGAGCACGGGTCTGTCATCACCTGTCACCTCTCATGCAGCATGTGCGGCTACTGCTCATTGGTATGTTTAATATCTATATTTTAATCAACTTATTAGGCTCGATCTATACAGGGTGGCAGGAACATCGACGAGAAGACCTGTTACATTGGATTCAGTACATGATTCTGAACGAAAAATTTCAACGCAGGGGGCGTTGAAATTTGTAGTTTGAAAAACATGATCTCCCTAACATTCCGTATGGGAGAACACGTTTTTCAACTACAATGTTAAGTTTGTTCTAGGGATAAATTCATCCCAACTACGGAGCCCCGGTAATTTAAAAAACCGGCCAAGTGCGTGGTCCGACACGCACTTGGCCGGTTTTTTAAATTGTTAATAGTTGAAAAACGTGTCCTCCCATACGGAATGTATGGGAGATCATGTTTAACAAACTACAAATTTAAGTTGGTTGATTATTTCTCGTTAATCTGTACAGCCTACTTAGCTCTCATAGTTTTCCTTTTAATTTCGTTATACTACTGCTGTGAATTTTTTCATAAGTCCAAGTACAAGCATTTAGCTAGAATGGGGGGGGGGGGGGACACTTGACTCTAACAAAAAAATTCAGTTAAAAGCTTAATGTTTAGCAAACGGATCCTTGAATCCAAAAATGTTTGTAACAAACTCACAATATTTTTGAAAGACCTTTCTAACGATACCCTACAACATGGGGTAGATGAGGAAAAAAAAAACATTCCCACTTTACGTGTAGGGGAGGTACCCTAAAAAAAATATTTTTTTTGATTTTATTATACCACTTTGTAATTACTTGATTAATATGTATACATATGCCAAATTGTTTACTACGGAACCCTAAAAAAGAACAGTTCTTCCATACATTTTGACCGCGTAGGTATTGAACTTTTCTATGAAACAGCAATTTTTTACAGTGACGCAACATTGGACAACCCCACCTACCGCACAACGTGCTCATAATGCTATTGAATTATGAATAATTTATTATGGTATGCCTGTGTTCCATAACGAAGGTCCTTGTCACTTTACAGACAGCGCAGTGTTCGCGGAGGAGGTGGAGCCGACGGGCGCGGTGCCCATGGAGCTGTCGTTGGAGCGCTACCGCCGCGCCGCGCTGCACGCCGCGCCGCCGCCCGCACCTCGGCCTGACAGCGACAAGAGGACGCAGCCACGGTAACGAAACCTCTCTCGATTTTACGTATACTTATGCCAGCACCTTTTATCACTAAGGCCCGTTTGTACCTCAAATAATGATTTGTGGTGCAAGCTGGCTAAGTGCTGGTAAATGAGATGCCCTACCGATCAATAGGTTAATGACGAATTACTAGCTTATTTATTCATTTAGAAGTAAGTATAAAAAATATGTATAATATGTATTAGGTATGTTGAAACTGTTTGTACTCCCCATCACTTGTCCTTAATGGCTCCTACACACAATTCCGGTGGCATGGCCGCCGGCAGTGCCGCTGGGCAAGCCGCGGCGCGCCCGGACATGCCGCACAAAGGACTTCACTTTTTATTTTGTGTTTTACGAACTGTGTCCAAATAAACTTTATTCTTTCTTTCTTTCTAATTTGCAGCTGGGTTTTGTAACTTTTGGCTTTCCAAAAGAGCTGATGCCTAATTTCAATAAAAAAATATAATTTTGCTTTGATATAACATTTTTAGCGGTCGCAATAATAAGCATACGTTGCTGTAACAGGATATGTATAAAACTTTAAATTTTTGTTTCAGTTTGGCAGTAAACATGTTCACAGGATCGTTAATATTGCAGCAAGATAAGAGTGCCTTCCAAGCTGTTATCAACAACTGGTAATTCAATGAATAACCGTACGGATACAAAGAAAGCCTTCATTTAATAGCTAACTATTAAATTTGTGTATAATAATGTAGTTTGCATATTTATTTGTTTATTTAACTCATGAGGAGCTCGTGGATGAGTAATAACAGCCGCAAGGGACGATCCATCAGGTTAAGCTACGCTTACCGGGGTTGGTCCGTGGATGGCCATCTTTACATACCCAGAGACTCCTTGCCTCGGAAAACACGTTAAGCCGTTGGTCCCGGCTGTCATTCATGGATGACAGTCGTTATGGCTAGTCAGAAGCCCCAAAGTCTGACAACCAGTCTTACCAAAGCAATCGCTCCATGTAAAATACTGATATTCATCTGAATCCTGTAAGATTGGAAGCCGACCACAACATAGTTGGGAAAAGGCTAGGTAGGTTGATTGTAACACAGTAAAAAATATAGGAAATTGACATTATGACTTTTGAGTACAAAGGTGCTTGAGAAATTACTTCGAGCAGACCTGCGGAAGGAGAAATAAAAAAGAAATGTTTACAAGATTGTCTGAGAGCACTTCGTTAAAAAAAACATTAGTAACTTTAGAATTTTTTAATAAGTTCATGTATGTTTCCTCTCGTAGGTGCGGTACTCCGAAACAATCATGGCGTCTGATATTCCGCGCGTCCACTCACGGCTACTCTGCTCAAGCCTTCCACTCACACTGCGATGGCGTCGCCCCGGTATTATTACTAGTACAGGTAATTATAGTAGACTGATTGAACGATCGACAAACTGTTTATGAAACTAAACCAAATCCTTTGTTGAACCAAGTTAAAATGGTGTGGTCCGAATATTTGCTTATGAGAAATCTTTTAAGGAACTTCTACTTCCATGATATTATAGCTTTTAACATTTTAGATCTCCTTTACTAAACGGAAACAAAGCAAAAGGAGTATGTAAGAATCGTAGAAGGTTCTGTAGTTTCTGCGTTCCCACATGTGATAAAAACTTTTTACAAAACAAAAGCAACCGACTTCCAAAAAAAACAGTACAAAGTGAAAAATAACTTTAATTTCGGTGTCTTTGGTTTTTGCCACCGACTTCCGAAATTAAAGTTATTTTAACGATTCGTTTTCTACTTGTCCCAGCACACATTTTTGTTTTCGCAGGTTTACTGCAAATTATGATTTTGTTAGGTTAGGTACATTTTAATAAATGCATTTTTTATTTAAACATTTATTTTATTTTATCAAACAAAAAAACTGTATTCAATCCGGAACCAAAAAAACATCCATAGTCTACTTTAAAATTATACACATACAAAGGAACATTAACAAATGCACATCTTTTGTCATCAATCTTCATTCGGCTCACTTGCGTTATAATCAATGTAAATACAATCGGCTTATGGTAACTAAAACATGATATCTGCGCATTATATCCTACATTATATAATACAGCCGTTACCCCATCCCCGCTCCGCCAGCCTTTCTCTCCCTCCGCCGCTGCCGCCTCTCACCACACGATATATCGTCTACCCCCTCCACATGGCCGTAACGCTTTTTCGTGACAGAAAAATCCTAATACGGTCCATATAGAAGTTTCACTTCAAAAAATAATTTTCAAAATCGGTCCACAATTGACGGAGAAATCGGCGGACATACATCCTCCTCCTTTTTGGAAGTCGGTTAAAAAAGGCGCGAGAATAAGTATGTATGTTTACTAATGTTCGTTGTTCCAGTTGTCGCGCGGCGAGGTAGTGGGCGGCTACTGTGAGGCGGCGTGGACGGCCGGCGGTGCGGGCGGCTACATCCCTGCCGAGCGCGCCTTCCTGTTCACCCTCAGCGACCCGCCGGCCAGATATACGCTGCTTAAGAAGGCTTTCGCGCTGTGTTATCATCCTGAGTAAGTACCCTTCGCTGAGTATAGAATACAACACGGGCCAGTGTTAAAATTAATACTCATATTATATTGTTACAAACAAATAAGACAGGCGATGCTCCTATATTTCCTATCGCACCCTTAGCTATGTGTAGTTAAGAGGGCCCTTCCCGGTCCGTCTATCGTCAACGCGAGCATGGTCGAAAAGCTTTTTGTTTCATCGAGCGCAAGTGAGAACTGCTAACAAACAAGCGAGAACGCGATAACATTGTACGAAAAATTGTGTGTAAAAATTTGTATCAGGATATACGTGTTTTTGAGTAAACCTTACAAGTTAAAAAAAAATGTTTCGTATTTAGAATTGTGAGAGTCAAAATGGCGGGTGTACCATAGCGAATTAAATTATACCAATTACCAAACAAATGTACCTAAAATATACTATTTTGTATCTAGCTCAAAAAAATCTGTACCTCATTCAGAACGAAATTATTTCGAAATTAAGGTACACTCGCCATATTGACATCAAGGTGGCGGGTGTTCTATAATATTTTATTATCTCATAAAACGTAATTACACAAAAAAATACAATAACTACAATAACTTGACTATGTCTATCTTGTTAACAGTTGCGGTCCAATATTCGGCGCCGGCGCAGACCTCCTGATATCGAGCAACTGCAGCAGCAACAGTGAGAGTTACAGCAACCTTCACTCGTACGGCGACCAGATGGCGCCAGCTTCCCTCGCCACAGAGTACAACTTCACTGTCAGAGATTACGAGGTGTTTACTTACAAACACAACTAAATAGTGCAGTCTCTGATTGGAGATAATGTTCCATTACTTGACAACGTTCAACAAAAAAAAATCTAATCCAAATCTCTTCCAGCTAGACTAGCCGCTAGATGGCGTGCACAAAACTATAATTCATCACTTTTTTCGCATACTTTTTCATTTAATGTACCTATTTGATTTAAATTAAATTATTTAAAAATACCTATCTCATTAGGCTTCTAGAATCTTAAATCATTTAACATATAATAGGTAATTATGATTATCACCGTGCATTCTTCTACATGTGTTTGAATATTTTATTAAGATTTATGTGTTATGTGCTAATAAATTGATAAGTAAGAAATATTTCATTCTAATCTTTAATATAGGTACATGTAACACTAAACACAAAAAAAAACTTCACAGGGTAAATTCAATCGACAACGTTCCTCATTAGCGTCATTTAAAGATCACATTTCAAACTAGTATTCAAAGTTTCCAAGTTTAGTTCTAAAAATCTATACTAGATGGCGCAAGTTACGTAGCTATTTAATTAAGATTTAAAATAAGATTAATTATTTAGATAAGGGGTGGGGAGGTGGGGTCCACTGTCTGTCTACCAAATGAGAATATTATATCGATGCCAGTCGTATATAATTAACTGTGTGTCAACTTACAAAATGCGCCCAATTCACGACCTTACACAATAAATGAAAACTGATCATAAATTGTAGGCCTGTCCCTAAATCTCATTTACTTAGTTCTTTTATTTACGATGTGTTAACAAGAATTTAGTAGTGTTAAAGAAGGTTTTTATTCGTAGTTACCTTGAACAGGGTGTGTGAAGGTCAATGTAGCAGAATCATCTAAAATTCAATTTTTCAGACGGCATTTTGTGCTACCTTTGAAATTTTGACATGACACTTTTTGGTTAATTCCGACAGATGGCGTTAGTATTCACGAAATTTTTGCATGCAACTCAAAGAACGTAGAAGCTTTACAATAATTACAAGTTAAGTAACTACTTTACTTTAGTTTGTTGTGTTTAGCGCAAACCTATTGTTATCCGCCCCTTTGTCTGGTCATGTCATCTTTTACCCATGGACATAAATAATCAGATACCTATTCTTCACAAGAAACCGAAAGTAAAAACAAAGTTACGAGGTATCAGCCTGTAAACCGCAACTGAAAACAAGCCTTCCATTGATGAGGTACCTACTAGATAATAAGACGAGAGAGTAGGTGTAACCACTCCTCAAAGATTGATACAACGACGAACGATAAAAAGTTAGAAACATTGTTAAATTAAACGCTAGTCATTTTATAAGAGCTTCTAACTGGGGTCAAGCAAGTACTCGACAGGTCGGTCGCGTAAAACCACAAAGTCATTCAAGTTGAGGAACTTCGGTCATTAACAACCGCATATTGGTTTTCTTTTGGTATAGTGTCACTTGTATCAAATTCCACGATACTGTCAGATGAACCGACGACCTTCAGAAAGTAGCTGGGGTAGAACGAAGTTGGAAGTATCTATCCTGTATCTTGAATGTTGTGGTGCAACTTAGTTGAGAAAAAGTAAGTATTATTTTAAGTCAGCCTACGTAAATATTAGTTTCCCAACAAGCAAAATAATCCTGGAATGCGATTTTATAATGCTACGTGGACTTATAAAACTCCGATGATAGTTTTGGTGGTTGCTACTGCGCTTTTAACAGCATAAATACATGCTGTTTTTACTCAAGTACGTTTAACCCTATAATTTGTACTTAAATCGGTAAATAGGATCATATTTCCTGACAAATATAGGACCAAGACTCCTATAAAAGCATGAAACAAGAGTAATTGCACTCAGGAGTAATTACTCCGGTAACTCAGACTTATATGCGCCTATAAGATAACATCTGCGGACCATTTAAATCTTAATACTCCTGTAGGAGCATGTACCAGGAAGATATACACTGAGGAGCAATTACTCTTGTTATTTTTACTTATAACCTCATATAAGCTAATATTTTATGATCAATTTAAGTAAATTAAAGTTAAATTACTGTAAATCATTTATGTATCTGGTTTGGTTTTACATAAACTTAAAAGTAAGTGTTAAATGAATTACATAGCCACGTTTTAAAAATAATAAATCACCAAGATTATAAAAAAAAAAAAAAACATTTAAGAAGCCACTTTTGCTTGTTAACGACCAGTAAAGGCGAAAACGCGCTTTATATCGTTTTGCAAATTATATTGTAGGATTTGATTTGAATCGATTTTCATCTGGGCATTGCAGAACCCTAATCGGTAACAATGGCGAATCTTTTTCGGTTTTGAGATAACCCAATATAGAACCAATACAGTTATATTGGTACTATGTCACTCTTGGAAATGCTAAAAAGACTTATTTTAGCACTATGTCATACTTGGAAATGCTCACCAAGAAAATGGCAGCTGCCTTCATAATATTTATTTAATATTAATTAATACTAAAATGTAAATAAGCAAATTTCAAAAGGCGCTTTAATTTTTTTATCAAAACCATGATAGATTTCACAGAAAATTCACATTCCCCTACGAATAAGCTATAAGACCAACAATTTGACAACAATAAGATTTTGTTTTTCTACTAAGGTTGACATTAATACATTCTGATTTATATAGGTAAATACTTCCCCTCAAGATGTTAATAAATATTTTTTTACAGAGCACAACAAGCGATACACTCACTTCGACTGTTCACTATATATTATAGAAGCATTTCTAGGCGCGTATTAATCTCATTTTTGACTATAACTTACTTATATTGAGATTTACAGGAGTAATTGCATTGACGTAACTCAATTACAGGAGCAATATAGGCGTATATGGAACTTCAGCGGTCTAATATAAATACGTTATAAGTAAAAGTAGACTTATAAAGTGGGCCCTTTTCGAGACTTATATGCAGATATAAGTCTCATATAGTCCTCGATAAATGATGGTTCTAGGATAGTTTAAAAACCACTTTTTGCTAGTTGGGTTGTAGGTGTACTAGGTATGCTAACTGATAAACTGCAAAATCTTGAAAATTGCAATTTCATTAAGGCAATTTACTTGGAGCAAAAAGTGCCTCTAATTCGTTCTCACCCCTCCCAAACCAGTAGGCCGATCGGTTCTTGCCTTGCTTCCAAACTTATTTATAGATACCTATTACAGAAGAGGACTAACATTTTTGTTTCTTTCATTTACAAGTTGTTTACATTCAAATAATCAAGTTTCGCTGAACTTGGACAAATAATATTTATACCGTACGTAGCTATAAGTCTATGTAACTTATAGCTACGTACGGTATAATTATTATTTGTTTGTACCTACAGACCTACTGACCCGAATCTCTGTCTAAGGATCGTAGACTAGCTGAGACCTTTGTCTGCTGCTATGCGCCAAACCACCAACACGGCGGCGTTCATAAAATTATAACTGGACATTATGGAAAGACTTGACAATCGAAACATTCGCCAACAATTATAAGTATCTGCCAGTTACCGATCGTGTCCGGGTTCACACTCCACATCCGGAATAGTTCATTTACCGCGCCGTGTCCGGTCGGAAGGTCGGATAGGTCTACATACGACAGAGGTGGAAGGTGGCCGGTTTTTGTCCGGCATTTCGTACATACATAGCCCTTTGTTGCGGACTCCTTGTTGTCAGACGTCATGACCATCGCGTGGTCATGAGGTTGATGAACGTTATGGAGCTGACCTGGAGAGTGGGTTGAGGAATCGTGCGAAAAATCAATCGCACGATTCCTCAACCCACTCTCCTAACTATCCTTTTAATAATTGACTTTTTGAGGATGTTTAAAGGCAGCAGTCAAATTAACTCTTTGAGGATATTATTAGTAATAACTATCACTACTTAATGACAATATTTAAAATTCATTTCGGGTTTTATTAAAATAAAAGGAAGGAAATTCTAAGTTAAGTATAACCCCAGCAGTCATAAATTCACAAGCTTTTTCATAAACAACAGTGAAGCGCTAACTAGCTACCTAGTTCAAGATCCCCAGCGCTCAGGCTATTATATGATAGCTTTTACCTTCACAAACTTCCTTCGAAGTTTCCAGTGAAACTGTCAAAGCCAAGGCTATTGGAAAGTTCATTCGGAAAATCCCAAAGCTTTGCTTAAAGCTCGAGAAGGTATGCTTTCTGAGTAAGTAGTAGGTACCGTAGGACCTATGTAATTATATTTTAATCGTTTTATGAGCAAACAACATAGGTCTCATCTATTCTACGGCCAACCGAAAACTCGAAAAGTAGGTATCCCTTATCCACGTGTATGCCATTAAAAATCCTGGCCAACGGTCTCGTCCGAAACTAATACTCAGCTCAGTCATGGTTCGGCTATAAAAACTATAGGTATAAATATACTTCGCGAACTTTAACGCCATTTTAAAATATATAAACCGATAATTAGAACGGTAATTCTTAACATACCTATGTTTATGAAAATTATGGTTTTGAACCGCAAAATTAATCGGTATATCAATTAACTTCACTTTTTGCTGACACGGAACTGTTTTTTACAAATATGAAAAATACCTAGTAGTAGTAGTAGTTGTAGTAGTGTATGTAGGTACTTAAGTAAGGTTTAAGGCCACTTAATTTTAAATCACTAAGAAATAAATGAAGGATTTAAATATGCAGGATGGCAGGGACATCGACGCGAAAGCTGTTACCATGGATTCAGTACGTGATTCGTATGTTATTTAAAAAAAATCTGCTGTTCCATACATTTTAACCGCGTAGGAATTGCACTTTTCTATGAAAAAGCAGATTTAAAAAAAAAACAACGCAGGTGGGTTCAGAACATGTACTGAATCCATGGTAAAAGTTTTCGCGCCCGATGTCATGCCACCCTGTATAAAGTGTTATTGGTGAAACATTTTAAATAAAAACGATTTCTTTTTGTATGATCGCTGATGAGAAAAATAGATTTTTTAAACATAGTGAATAGGTCATCTTGGGGACCTAGTAGCCCCGGAAGCCTGTTAATGAAATGAATCTATGTAATAGCAAACCTTGTATTTTAGGTTAATTAATCAGTCAAAAATTTGGCCTTGGGCCTTCTTATGTATTTTGAAACTTGGAATTGCTCTAAAACAAAAAAATCACCGCTTAACTAATAATGGCAAATATTTTGACATCCATCTCCTGTGTTCGTGACAAAATAATAACATCCTCTAATACGTCATACGTTTTCAAATGTGCCATATTAGGAATATTGAAAAATATTTTTAATAAAAAGGAACTAAAATGTATACTTATTTGTTGTTATACCCTTGACATGTGCTAACTGAAAGTCAAGAAGCTGTATTCAAATTTGTTTCTCTTCCCAAGATAGCAAATAAAGGCTGACTTAAGTCTGAATGAACATACCTACCATTTTGTAAGTTTTTTTCGGAAAAGTAAGTTTTAACGATGTACTCGTAAGTAGTAGATAAAGAAAGAAAAAGTAAGAAAGAAAGAAAAATATTTTATTTGGGACACGCACAGGAAATACAAACAATAAGTAATAATAAAAAATAAAAATATAAAATTAAAATACAAACAGAAAAGTAAAGACCTGTGCGAGGCCAAAAAGGCCACTATCTCAGCATAATGCGGCGATATTTAAAAATAAATACCGCAGCGCTGGTATTCTGATAGGGCCCACTGTGATGTCACGGACCTTATTAATCTGTGTTACGGACACACCTACGGACATAGATAAATCCCATTAAGGGATAGATCAAATAATAAAGCATTAAAAATAATAAGAAATAAAATAGTACAAATAAAAACTGAAACTAAGTAATAAATAAATTAACCTATACACGCCCGACGTTCCAACATCACTTGTCCATAGTATAGACTATTTATTATTATATTATTATTTTATTATTATTATTATTTATTATTATTTTTTATTATTATTTCTATTTTTTTTTTAGATAGCCACGTTCAGTGCCGGGAGCCCTCCTGGAGGGTTCACTCAAGTCGCACATGGGATGCCGGGAGCCCTAGCGGAGGGCTCATTTTAAAAGTAGGTTTTTCTTGGCGAATTCGGCATTATAAACTGTGAAAATAAAATCATTTGAATATTTTAAAAATATTTAAAACCTAATGTCGGACACACCCCTTGAGGGTTAACTTTAGCGCAAACATAATGCCGGTGACCCTTCTGGAGTCAACTTACAATATGTATGGCGGCATGGCGTATGAGCTCTATGAAAAATGGGTGAAGGCGAAAGTGTCAATCTTCATCGGGATTTTGCGAAGTTGCATTGGCGAACATAGATTAATGCTATGAAAGCTGAGTATTAAGAAAATTATTTTTTCTGAGCATGTTTTTCAGAACTCTAATATTATCATTTTATCGCTATTCGAGAGAGCGTCAGTGGCTTGCCATACCAACAGACACAGTCGTAAAGAGTTAGCCCTCTGTCCCGAAAGTCTTTCAATCAGAAAGATATCGCTACCCCTTAGTGCCTGGGTTGCGGAAGTTAGCAGCCGATCCAGATGGGAGGGCGACCCTGATGTGGGCAGAGACTGATGTCGGCTCGCTCATCTTTCATTGTGTTACTCGGCTGGCGGTTATCATCACTTATCACCCAACTGCCGTTGTCGAGATAATTTACGATCAAAAATATGATAATATTGTGTTCGTAACTTCGTACATGTTACCGGTAAACTTGAAGATACTTTTATTCACATTTCCCATCCTAAATCCTAATTTAATTCAAATCTTACCACCACAACGGTTGTATAGCAAAAAATTATAGTTCTCCAGTAACTATTATAGAATTATTCCACTACAATACAACGCTTTCTTCATAAAAGAGAAACCATTTCATTAAAACGTCTTCCTAAATTGCAGCTGATAACTACGTGGAACACCTTGTCAGGACCAGTGGCCTATAGCTCTGCCGCTACTTCTGGAGCTATAAGGGCTTGCGGTCTGCAAGCCAACCGAGCCTGTCTCTTCTTCACTCTTTTCTTCAGCGGTACGCCACACGGTAAAGACTCATTTCAACTAGATATGTAAACAGTCAAAGTGAGTCTTTACAGCTTTCCAACTTGAGCTGTAACATAATAAAATAAATATATAAACAAATGAAGGCTTCATCGTAACCCCAAGGATCTTCCGTGACGTCGGTGATGTTAACTCACGTGTCGACCAAGCAATCTCTAAATAGGGCAGATAAACATGGCTTCATCCGGGTACAGACCCTTAGCACCTTAGCACCGATAGTTGACGTCTTACCACTGGTAAGTTGAACGAGTCGTTGATAGTGAAGGTTGTTTATTAAAACATCATATCTTTACCTGTTGTTTGCAGTCGCTGGTCAACAAATAGCTGCTAACTATTAAGTTAATATTGACTTCACTCGATTAGTATGTGCTTTTAACGTTTTCCCAAAAAAATGGAAGCTGTTTCCTTTCCACCAATTTACTGGAAATTCAGACAAAGTTTGAATATTGTTTTTTTGAACGTTGACTTTCCGAGTAAACTCAATGGAACTTAAGTAGGTACCCAATCTAAGATCATACCTTTAATATCAGCTTCTATATTAGTTATCTCTAATTGTACAATGAGACAACCCTTCCAACTGTTACCAAATATGGTTGTCATTATATCATATTATGTAATAGTTTTTATGAAGGAAAACGCTGACATCGCGGGCAGATGGTCCATTGACGTCAGACTCCCCCAGATCCGGGATCTGATGCGAAGAGTCTGGGATTAAAGCACTCGAGTGGTGCCCGCCGTGCCCGAGGATCAATAAATAATTAAACATATTAAGCGTCAATTTTAAGTTGTAGCAGATGTGTGGTGGATGGGAAGAACCTTCTCAAATTCCTGTATTTTATACCTATATCTTTGGTTTTGAAAATATGTAGGACCTACGAAGTAGGAAATTGGAAGAAAGTATTTTGAACAACTTAATTATGAAGTTAATTTTAGGTATACATGGTGTAATTAGAAAGAAGACCACGACCAATCACCGTCTGTTACACTGAGGAAATCCACGTTACATTTCCAAACCGGGAAGCATAGTTAAAAGGATGTGGAATACATTTTATGGGAACTGTTAAATTCTTATAGATTTTCTCGTGAAAGTCACTACAGAGGTAGTTAGTCCGTTATTCGCATTCAGTTGGATTGCAACCCCTGCATAGTTAGGAAGAGGCTAGATAGATTATGACACATTAGCTTGGTAGGCAGTGTCGGCTGAGGAGCTCGTGGCTAAGTAATAACAGCCGCACTGGTTGATCCATCAGGGTAAAGTACGCTTGCCGGGGTTGGTCCGTGGATGGGTGACCATCTTTACATACCGAAACTCCTCCGTGCCGCGGAAAGAACGTTAAACCGGTCCCGGCTGTCATTCGTGGATCTTTGACAGTCGTTATGGGTAGCCAGAAGCCCGAAAGTCTGACAACCATTCTTACCAAGGGGTATCGTATTAATCAGTTACTGGGTTGTGGAGGTCAGATAGGCAGTCAGTCTATGTAAAATACTGGTATTCAGCCGTAACCGATTACACTGGAAGCCAACCCCAACATATTTGGGAAAAAGCTAGGCAGATTGATTGAACTTGGTAGGCAGCGTCATCTCGCGACCATGACAAATCGATTAGAGGTGCACTTCTACACTACGCTGTCCACAGCAACGATCGCTAATTGAATGCCCTCAGAATCGGTCGCAGATCGGTTCAGTAGATTCGTGACCGATTATACTTAACGTTACGGTATTCCCCAAAACAATTGAGTTAATAAGATGGAGTTAATAACGGCACCATAGAATTAGTATGTACCTTAGAAATTGACACAGAATCATCTGTCAACTAACTAGTATTAAATAATGGAGTAATAGATAAAATAATAATCTGAATAAACATTGGTAGTTCATATAATATAGCGGTTCTGCGGTTGAAATTAATTTAAAGCTGTTTATGGTGAAGTATTAGCGGAGTTCAAGTTGACCGCCTAATGCCGCATGGCTAGACGGACGGCTGTATCTGTTTTGTGATAATTGGTGTCCTGATTATTGTTTTGGCATAGATTTGACGCCAAAACACGTGTAGGGTGTTTTCTCTTTCACTGCTTTTACTTACCTACTTATATCAACGTGTGTTTTAACGGCTATCACTAAAATAAGTCATTATCAGTACATTGTTAAAACACGAGTCACTTAGAGTGGTACAGGGATTTTGGCGACTAGGTGACATCAACGGGGGGCGTTGCTGAAGAACGTGTACCGAGGATCTTAATTATAAACATAGTTCATACTAATTCCATGATTGTCACAGAAATTATATTGATAGTAAGATTGGGCCACGCGCTAAAAGTACCTTGTAGCGTTGTAACCATAGATGACAGAAGAGGCCTTAACTACATGTTTATTTTATTTTATTTTGTGTAGGTACTCCAACGACTTATTCACTAATAACATACTACATGAAAGAACTTTTATATTTATTAGTATGGTGAATTTGTCACTTTAAGAAGTACACAGGCTAGACATAGATAAAAAGTACATACCAATTAATAAGATTAATTTAAATTGTTTAAAATGGACTTACTTATTTTTTGTTATAATGGAGATAAATAAGAGCTACTTTACCATAGTAAGACAATACAAAAGAGAATACAAAATCATACATCAAATACTTATGTTAAGTAGGTACTTAGTTATGAAAAATGTATTTGCTTAGACTGTACGTACATAAAAACAAGATGTAACAATAAACGTACGTATATTGTTATTGTTTGTATGAAAAATTGTTTAATAAGTAAGTAAATATATAGGTGAAAACATAAAAAATGTACATCCTACGTTGTTTATTTCCCTTAAAACTATGATTACAGGTTCCATTAGCTAATGCGATAGTAGGTTCGGTCTCTTTATAATGTAGTTACGTATATAAATAATTATTAAAATTATTAACATGTTTTTTTTAGGAACTTTCACCTTTTTGTTATAGTCAGAGATCACAATATGGGCGTCATTCCAGGGCCGTGTCTACAAAATGTATCAATCAATTGAATAGCTTTTTCAATTAATTTGAATCCTACTATAAATTGATGTCGTTGCGTCGTAAATTCGAGTTTTCCAATGTTGAAGAGCCATGTCCTGTATCCCAGCGCGTAATTTATAATAATTGTGAACTAAAGAAAAAATAAAGAAAGAAAAAACGTTTAATTGCGGTACACATGACGCAAAGAAAGAACACGAAACGGCCATTGCTCAGAATAATGCTGCGACCCTACGCGAGACAGAGCCTCAGCGCTGATGTTCAGCGACAGTACATTCAGCGCATCGTGTGATGGAATAAGTGGATGATGGTGAGTAGATGGAGAAAACGGAGGGAAACAGGCGTAAGTACCGCATGTCATCGGTAAGTAATTTGCTATTAGCTCTGCTAAATATCGCCCGTATTTCATCACGAAGTAGGATTTGCACGCATCTGCGTACCAATCGTCTACTCCGTCTATGGCCTGGGATCCCACCCTGCCACGGGAACGTCCTATTTACACGCTTGCGCTTCGAAGCTATCAAAATACCTTTATCAACTACAATTATAAAATAATGAAGATTATCGCATGGTTACATAACTGCTCTCGGCGCCAACATCATGCAAAAATAAAACAAAGTTAAATCCTAATCGCTCGTATCAAGTTATAACCGTGTGAAACTGGCGTCTAATCGAAGTACTTAATCGATGTTACAGTAAAATTCAGTGTTTCCCGGGGTCAACGTGCGCCCGCACCACCTTGCGCCGCGAATTATGCAAACCGCGCCACTCCCGCGCCCCGCCCTCGACTTAGCGCGAGATTGGATCATTAAGTTTTTGTGTGGATGCAATTTATTAGCTGTAAACGCCGTAACCTGAATTTGCAGTTACACGTGCCGCATCGTTTGAATCAGGGACAGCGATGTCGACTTTAAATAACAATGTTCAGTTTTTGCAACAAAAGTAAAATCTTCGTTAGTGTTGAAACTTCATAGAGTCAGATTTATATCGGTGCCATTCCTATTATATGCAGTTACCTTTATGCACACAAACACCAAGAGCGCGTTTTGTTTTTCAAAAATTGTTACTATCTTTAATTTGATAAGCTGTCAATCTTTGCCTCCATCTTACGATATATCTAGATTGGAAATTCGCCTCTATTAGTGTACACAAATGTGGTTCACCAATATGAGTGACAGTGACACAATAACCCTGTTTAGTCATGAATACCAACAGGATTCGTGATTTGGCGAAATGAACAAGGACATAGGTACCATAGGGGTGAGTCGATTATGTCACGCGAGCTCTAAGTATTAGTGCTGTGACTCATTCGTGTAGTTTCCACTTTAATCTTCACGATCTTGTCTATTAGTGAATCACTCACAATTAGTCACAGTTTTATCTTTCTCCTATTTAGCGAGGGTCTGCCCCTAGCTAACTAGGAAAACATGTTTAGGAAATGAATTGATGTGAACTTTCCTCTAGTATAGTTAATTTTCATTTAAATTGTCAATTTTATACAAATGTATTATAATACCTACTTGGGTTTTTCGTTCCCTGTTTAAATAATTAATTATTTGTAATATTATTCTGTCATAAAACTATCGAGCACTACATAAACTTGAATGGATTGTATAATAGTCATTCAAAAAGTGCAAGTAACTTAAATTTTTGTCAAATAATCCCCCGATCATTTAGCTATATATTGTATAAAATTGATGTTGCGTAATGTGCTATGTAGCGTGATACGCTTCTACGAGTTAGTTGACCAAAAATAAGTTGTTCGGCCTTGACTCTAAGTCTAGGCCGAAAACGAAATATAGCCTGATTTGCTTTTTTGCAAAAATGGTTTTGTTTGTTGAAAGGTTTTTCTTAGGTGAAAGTCAAATAAATACAGTGTGAATCTTTAAATCATTAAGAATATGTAATCGTTCAAACATAAAAAAACACGATTCCTACTTTACTTTTACTCAAAGACATAATTATTAATAATAAAATGTTAGGTAACTTATAGGTAAGCGAGATAAACCAGATTTTTCAGAGCTCTGAATAAATTAATTGAAAGTATTAATTGACTGTCACTTGTTTTTGTTTTTTTAATTTTATAAATTGCTGTACTCTCTAGTAGATATTCTTTCGCCTATCCGTCCATCCTATGTATAAACTTTTAAATCTAATTGGAAAAAAGAAAATTATTAATGATTGGTCTTATAGAAACATTTGCACAACATTGAATTATGAAGTAAATTAAACATGTGTGTTTAATTTACATATTCTTATTTTGATATTAACATTTGTTTTTACCAGGCAGCACCAATAAATGGTATGTGTGAAATTCTGCTTAATGTCCATTGCTGTAACACTTAAAGAAAATCTTTCAAGCTTTTAATAACCTCCCTATTAACCTGCTAAACATACGTACTTACCTTCTTGTTACGAGTTTGAAGTAACCTATTCGGTATTACACCATAGCGTCTAATGAGCGCGCAATGTTTACAAACAAATGCTGGCGTCATTGTCTCGTCAATAGAAGGGTCAATAAGTCGGGTAAACCGCGCGGGTTTTTCAACGCCGACGCGTGCGCGGATTTCCCTGCGAGCCTACAGAACCGCCGCCCGCGCAGCCACGCGACATCTTCCTGCGGCATTTCCACTGCACCGCTTGCCCTAGCACGCGCCACTGATAACGGAGATGTTGTTGTAGCTTGTGCCAACTACGAGTATACTATAGAAATACTTTTATATTTGCCATCGTGCCTTCCGTCCGGCACAACATACAGTGGCTGGCATTGTTTTTGTCGGTTGACCGGCAAGATCCAACTATCCTGCAGGTGCCTCAATAAAGTAAGACAACGCCAGGGCATATAACATATAAACTAAGCGATTACACGATAACGGCACTCCCTGCGGGGTACGGACCTCGGCTTAGGGCGTCCCTTGGGGAGGGCAGTAAAGGACAGGCTAGGACGGATCACAGTTACAGTGGCCAACTTGGAAAACCTTAAATAGACTTCTATCCCCAAGTCAGACTTATCACACACAAGGATTCTACCAAAGACAATCTCAAAAAGGTGGTTTCATGGACGGCTTAGATCTCCGGTGTGTATGCGGCGTCTCTCCACAGATAATGGCCCACCGTCCACCTTGCGCCGCATATCCTGACATCCGCAGGGACCTAATGGCTACAGCAGCAAATTTTGGGCCAAACAAATATAAAATATACAAGGTCAAATTAAATTAGCTGACGATAGTCGGCAAACGTGATTAGTATCACGATAAAAGAAAAAAAGATTCGATGTTCTTTTTTTAGGTCAACGACCGCTAGTACTTTTAGTAATACTGTACTGGTACTGTAGTTGGAGTATGAGTTGAGGAAATCAATTTATTTTTATTTGATTGTGTATAGATATCATAGACAGCGGAGTTTCGCTAAGTAATTTAATTCGACCCTGTACATATGTTGTGATATGTTTGCCCTCGACCCGCTAAGAAGGTACTTACCTCCTACTCAATGATTCAAGCTTTGATTGATTTAGGAAAACTAAATTCTATTACATTTTCATTGATATTAGTAAAACATTTCTTTGCGCGATTTCACCCGCAATGTTTAGCAGGAGTCACATCTGTTCACCTGGGGCTGGGCACTGTCCGACGATTTAATTTCAGTCAAGATTTTGAGCAATGTTGATGCTTTTCTTGAAATATTTTGAAAAGAAATGCTTTCATATTTCGCTGCTAACAATTCAGCCTTTGGATTACCGAACGAAGGGAGGAGAAGAATTCCTCTGTCTTAGAAGGCACTAGAGTAGGTAGACACCGGGCACTAGAGAGAAAGAAAAGGCGACACACGTGCACTTTACCTATAGGTAAAGTGCACGTGAGTGTGACGTCACCAAGCATTTCTCTTGCGTCTTTTACTGACACATGTTACTTTCCTTCATCCACACATCGGAGGTAATTCCACAATGAATGAAATATTCCAAACAATAACATACCAATTGATGATTAATCACAATATGCTCCAGTAAACTAGAGTGAGTGAAATATTCCGTTCCGCATACTTGCAGGTAGGTACAGCATATTGGCGTAATGGGAATGGACGGGCGTCATTGAGGCTGTGATCTACGTTGTGGGTCTCGTTCGTGAGAGACTTGTTGATCTAACAAGGAAAGCGGAAAATGTGCGGGAAATATCAACGAAAAGTAAATTGCAAGTCATGATGTTTTTTATACATAGATAAGAGAATTTTGTAATGAAAGTGTACCTACCGTGAATAAGGTCTGGTTGGTCTGGTTGTAACCTATCCACCTCGGCCGCTTATGCTGTTAGAAAGATACGACAGTTAACAGGTGTAGAAACCGCGCGTTTGGTCTATTTTAGCTACTTTCACAGTATTATGTCGTATGACATTTTTACTGTGGGGTCGGGCTGGTGACATTGAATCCATCTTTATTTTACAAAAGAGAGCTGTCAGAGCCATTTATAATCTAAATCGTCGCGAATCTCTCAGGGAACTATTTAAAAAGATTAATATTATGACGGTACCTTGCCAATTCATTTGTGAAAATATTATGTATGTAAGAAAAAATCTACATATTTTTAATAAAATAAGTGATAGACATAATTTTAATACTAGAAATAAAGATAAAATAGATCAACCATTTTTCAGATTATCTATATATACATACATCTTTTATGGGGTACTGTGTTAAATGTTACAATAAAATACCTTGTGATATATTACAATTAAATGAAAGAAAATTTTAAACTCATATTAAAAGTACACTCTGTAAACAAGCATATTACAAATTAGAGGATTATATCCAAGATAAGAATGCTTGGAAACATGCTGGTCCTGCTCCATAGGACAATTTAGAGTCTAAAAAAAATCAAACTGGTTGCTTATTTAATTATGTATTTGTTATTTTTTATAACACTGATTTTACATTCTGTGATTTCTTGAACTCTCACACTGACTTATTAGTATTACTTGTTAAAATGTTAGGAATATCGTATAATTTTACAATGTTTGTAAATATGTGAGCACCATGTATCTATCACATAATTAATTTATCTGTAATTGCTTTATTTTTCATTATTTTTTACCTATCGTGGTATAGTAATCTTATTCTAGATGCATCGTCTTCACATATAATTATATAATTAATGTATACAAAATATTGTAAAAACATTTTAAAAGAGTAACGGTGGAGTTTCTTGCCCATTCTTCTCCATACGAAAACTACCTTTTGGAAGGGGCGACTAGAATCAATTCTATTTGATGTAAAATCGACGTTCATAAGTGCCTTTTATGTGCCTAATTGAAATAACTTGTTTGACTTTGACTTTGAATACGACAAATACATAATTAAGTTACGACTAAGATATTAAGACCGACTTGCACCACTAATCACTTTTAGCGCTTTTATTTAAACCATCACCTGTCTCTGCCATCTTCAAACGATTGACAGAAACAGAACGATGTGAACCTCTTTTTAAAAGATTTAAGAAATTGGAATATAGTAAGAGTCCGTATCTTGAGGTAATATTTATTTATGTATTTGTGTAATTAAAATCGGTCCACCCATAAAAGTTATTACAATTAAAAATTCAAGTTATAAATAAAACAACTAGGTATTACGTGGTCAATGGCGGCGCTAAAGTATTTAAAATTAATGGTGATAATATTAAAATGAATTATTATTATTTTTAAGTTAGACATTTAGAATCGTAGAAATCTTATTTAAAAAAATATTATTTGCATTTATTACCTGTCTGTCTGTCAACTTACTGCATATAATACTTTTTATCCCGTTAGCACGTCCCCGTGCATTTGTTTGTTTGTTTGTTACGCTTTCACGCTAAAACGACTGAACATATTTGGATAAAATTTGGCAGACTATATATAAAGAAAGAAAACGTTTATTTGGAACATAAAATAAAAAAACAAACTAAAAGTGGAAGTAATCTTTTGGCAATAAGTGTGTGCCTATAGATTTGGGGTAGACATGACTTGGATTAGGACATAGAAAGTTTTTATCTCGATATCCCTACGGGTTAGAGAATTATGCGGGTGAAATCACGAGATGCAGCTAGTACGAGATTCCTATCATGGCATCGCTACTGGCCCTGTGTCTGAACCCTGTCGCCCGCGGTATCCGCGACCTGCGCATGGCACTGTGTGTGAACCTCTCGCGTGTGCTATCCGCGACCCACGCAATGTGCAATCTACTTACCTGCATAATTGACTCACACCGGTGCAACCAGTTGTCACTGCTGCTGACGTCACAGGCCTTTCAACTGCACCTTGAACACGAGGTAAACGGTTCATCACCTGTCCCACGATTGTGACGAATTTACCGGCACCGCATGGTATTACACATCCATTGTTAAACGTTATCGACTACAATACAACGACAAAATCTATATAAGGCTATTCGCCACACCTCTAGGTAGTTCCAACAATTGGTTCATGACGTACTAATAATATTAGGTTTAGTTCCAACACGCAATCGTTTCTACGTCATTGCTGAAAATGGACTTCCCTATTTAGCGATGCCGCGGTCGATTTTCGAGAACACTGTCAATAATAGTAGGTAGCTACTTACCGCTCGAATCAACGGTGGAATTCTTTAGTGGTTTGTAAGTTAATTAATTAATAAGATAACTAGACTATCTACTGCAAACTGATGTGAAGATAGTATGTTCTTTAACGTTATTGGATCATAATAACTGAAATATATGATAAACTACCGCCGATAATCCACGCTTCGCGCGGTTTTTACGATTTGACAAAACATCGAGATTTTTATTTATTAAATATATGTAGTTAGGTTTAATATTATTGCACCTATACACATAATACATGGAGAGTTGATCTGGATCTGGATTGCCCAATAATGCGGTACTGGACCAGGCTGCATGTTGAGCATTCCAGATCCAAACCTACATTTAGACTAAGGTGAAATATATAGTGTATTTTAATCTTTTTGTTATTTATAATGTATATAATTGTAATTTATAATGTTTTTATTGATGACTTTTGTAATATTGATCTAATTGTAATCTTTTAATTAATTCTTAATGTATCTTAAATTTTTATCTCTCATGTATGCGTATGGACTAGTTCTGAAATAAAATGAATTGAATTGAATAAATCTCCCGGAGTTCTCTAAATTATGAAGTAAGAAACCGCATCAAAATCCATTTCGAATTTTAGAAGAATAACGCGCTCACACAGACAGACACGAAAAGCATGGTTAACTTTGTAATAGGTATGTATAAATATAGACGATATAAATTATTGTAAAATAATTAAATAAAGAAATATTTTAAGAGAAAACACAGAATATATGTTTTTCTTACTTCGACAGCATATGGAATTGAAATATTCGTACATATAAACTTTTTTTTTTTTTGGCATGGCACATCATTTTAATTAAATCGAATATATATGTTTTCTCTATACTTAAGTGAATTTGTAATTCATTTGAGAAATAAATATCTTTAACCGTAACTTTTATGACGGATAGCGGTAAACAAACGCTACTAAATAGGTGTGAAATAGAAAATGAGAGGGATTCCCGCGCACGCGTGGCAGCTTGCAGGTAGGTAATTACAGGTTATATGTTTTGAAACATGATGTAAGTAATGTGTTCATCATTTTCCCGGCCGGTATTACCATCTGTCCGACAATAGTCACGGGTCACGTCGCGCCGGATTAGGTACCCACCGTCCGGATTAGTCCGGATCCGGAAAAATCCGGCTTTTTGGCCTCCCTTCCGGACTTTTTATTTGGTCTAACTTTCCAACTTGGATTGTTTTTTTTTGGAATATTAAAAATGCCTACTTAACAACTAGTTTAAAATGTCTAAACTTTGTTGTATATAAGCAGCTTTTTATCAGTCAAGAACTTAGGACTTTAAAATTACACAACAGTATCATCGGACGGTTAGCGGCACCGCGCCGGGCGTCCTTCACAAGGACAAGGCCGCGTGACGTCGCGTGTGTGTCGCGTGCCTGCGCCGGCGCATACTTGCTCACCTTGCCTACCTTGCGTAATGTAACTGTTCTATATGTGGACAACTGGCTACGTATCTGTGTCGTATTATTATAATTACTACATTTATCTAATACACTATTTATAATCACGGTCCTTTAAGGAAAATGTTCTGCTGCAATAATTGTCTACGCATTATCTTCCTGTACCTACTAATATGCTGGCGGTAAAGTTTTAACCAGCGTTTGCAGTTCGGAATTATGAGGATTTTCCAAATTGATATTTTATGTTAATTTGTTTGAACAGGTTATCTTAAAATTACCCACTATGATATTCTGATTTCGAAAATTAACTGGTTTATAAAACTGAACAATCAGATTTTTACCTTATAATCAAGAATAAATTAATATAATATGTGTCGTTATGTAGATTGTTTGTAAACGTTCGTCAATGTGTACAATATCCATGGAAGCACACGATATATATATAAAAAGCAAGCATTTATAAAGTCAAAGTCAAATCATTTATCTCAAATAGGCCCTTGCAAGGCACTTTTGAACGTCAAAAATTACAAAAAAAAAAAATGATTCTAGTTGCCCCTTCCAAAAGGTAGTTTTCGTATGGAGAAGAATGGGCAAGAAACTCCACCGTTACTCTTTTAAAATGGTTTACAATATTTTGTATATAAGTTAAGTACATTAGTTATAATTATATGTGAAGACGATGCATCTAAAAATAAAATACACTTGAGAGCAATAAAATCGCACACGTTGACTTTTTGTTGTTAAAGCAGTTTTTTTCATAAATGTGAATACATATTAAAATAAAACTTACACTATTTGAATGTTTACTTCAGTACCTTTCTAATGATATCAAATACAGTGTAAAAAAAGTACCCATAGGGAGTTTTAGGGCACAAAACCCAACATACGGATAAAATTACCCAATTTAGCTTAACAAAGAATAAAAATAAAACTCAAAATGCTTGATCAAATTGTTTTTTAATAAGGTGTATTCCCTCCCCTAGCCTTGATTACAGCTCTTAATCGGTTTTTCATGGACCGTATTAATTTCACCATGAAATCTTGTGGTATGGCGTTCCACTCCTCTTCAATGGCAAGTTGAAGCTCTTGGAGGCGCGTAGGAGCAGGGCTTCTTGCTCGAACTCTTCTTTTTAGCTCATCCCAGACATGCTCAATCGGATTGAGATCAGGACTACGAGCTGGCCACTCCATCGCGGTGATTCCAACATCTTCCATGTAGTCGCAAACTGTTCTAGCGACATGCGGTCTGGCGTTGTCGTGCATTAAGAGAAAATCTTCTCCCATAAGCCACGCAAGCGGCCTCACATGTTCTTCGAGCACTTCTTCGACGTATTGTGCAGCCGTCAAACTTCTCGATCTCGGGCCGGTATTCGCCGTAGTGATGAATACAATGTCAGTTTTAGTGTCCAACATTATGCCACCCCAAAACATACACGATCCACCTCCAAAAGCCACACGTTCGCTTATGCAGCATTGTGAAAATCGCTCTGATGACCTTCTGTAGACCCTAGAGCGTCCATCATGACCATGTAAAGTCATTCTGCACTCATCAGAGAACATAACAGCCCGCCATTGGTCATACGTCCAATTTAAATGTTCCCTAGCAAATTGTAGCCGGGCTTGTCGGTGAGCTGTGGTCAATTTGGGACCATTTGCTGGGCGATGTGAAGTCATTCCTGCTTCACCTAGTCTTCTTCGAACTGTCCACCGACTTATACTGACATTGCGAACTTCTCGAAGCTGTTGTCCCAGTTGAACCGCGTTCAGTTGCCGATTTCTCAAAGACCTTGTCACAAGAAAGCGGTCATCACGCTCTGATGTTGTGCGTCGCCGGCCAGATCCTGGTCGCCGAATGTAGCCACCGGTCTCTTGGAACCTCTGGTATACACGACGAACAGAGTAGCGGCTCAAATTTAGCCGTCGAGCAACTTCACTTTGGTTATGGCCTGCTTCGAGCAAGGCAATAACTTGAGCGGCTTCTGCGGGCGTGGTATCCATATTTTTCCAGTAAATCCGTATGCTTCCAGTAGAGATGTTATCACGTTGACCTTCGGTATGCAACTGAATAAAAATTCCAATAAACTGACCTTTTTATACCTGCGGCTAAGGGTGCAAGTAGTGACAACGCAAACGCGTGAATTTGGGGAATTCGGTGTACGGTCGGTTTTTGTAAGTTACGTGAAGGTCAATTATTTTAATTTTATGTTTTTGTAAAGCTAAGCTTGTATGCTTTAATTTTGTCTAATGATTTTTACTCAATATCTTTCGATTTTAGAAAACAATCAGTAATAAACCAAATTACAAGGGGTGTGCGATTTTATTGCTCTCAAGTGTAATAAACTACTATACCACAATAGGTAAAAAGGATTTTAAAAAGAAAGCAACAACAGATAAATTAATTACTTATATGATAGATAGATACATGGTTCTCACATATTTACAAACATTGTAATAGGTAGACGATTTTCCAAAAAAAGTTACAATTAATAAGTCAGTGTGGGAGGAAGTAATCACAGAATGTAAAATCAATGTCATATAATAAAATATAATAATTTATACAACTTAAATTAGCAACCAGTTTGATTTTGTCTAGATTCTAGATTATCCTATGGAGCTGGACCAGCATGTTTCCAAGCATTCTTATCTTGGATATAATCCTCTAATTTGTAATATGCTTGTTTACAAAGTGTACTTTTAATATGAGTTTTAAATTTTCTTTCTTTTAATTGTATAAGCTTACTCTGAATCTTTGGACAACCTTTAACATAACACTGCTAATACATAGTTCGTTAAATTCATGAGTTTTATTTTTATAAAAATACTTACACCTTTATAAGTGTTTGAATTCCAATTGGAGCATTATTCTAAGTAATTGGTCATCATGTCTTTAGCGATCAGTGATTGGTGCATCAAGTAGGTATGTAGGTTAGTACCTACTAGTGCTAACGAACGAAATGAACATTTCGAGTTTCAAAGGAAAAATTCGACGAGGTTAGCTGCCGACGAAATTTACAAACGCATTCCGGTATCGGTAATTTTCTATGACATGTCCGAAACATTTGACTGCGTGAATCATGAACTCCTAATAAATGTGAAAAACCCAGTATTCCTGGACCAGTTTTAGATTAATTAAATAGTTATTTGACAAATCGTATTCAGTGCGTTGAAATAAACTCCTCTTATATAATAAAAAAAATCTTAAAACTGCAACATTAAATTAATTGTTCTGGTATACCTCCAGGGAGTACGTTGGGCCCATCGTTATTTTTACAGTACATAAGCGACCTGCATTCCGCAGTATGACATCAGTGTATTCTTTTAGCTGACGATGTTTCCGTAATAATGACCAAGACGAAAAAACCACAGCTGATTCATGAAGCTTTGTTAAATATTGCCGCAAATTCAGTCTTAAAGTGGCTTAAGAATAATAAACATTGTGCCAATATTGCAAAAACCAGAAACCAGAGATATGACTTTCAGGTTCTACTAGCTTCTGCCCGCGACTTCGTTCGCGTAGAAGTAGTAAGACACCACAATATACTAAAATAGAAGCAACATTTTTATAAAACTTCCCTGTAAGTTTGTACTTTTGATCTCAGCAGCCAAAATATACAGAGTCAGGACTGGTGACGCAGGAGCAAATGACGTACAGTTGTCCGTTTGAGAAGCAGCTTGTCCTCATCGAACCGCTATTTACTTTGTTGAAAGTTCACTAAAGTAGCCGTTCTTATATTAATTCACGATGATTGATTGCTTAGCTCTATAAAAGTATAGCGTGATGATAATCATTTAAAAGGTTAAATCTGTAACTATTTGCAACATTCTAAACTTTTGGCTCGTCTTTTTACAATTTGCGGTCAACTATAGAAGAATACGAATATAAAGGCTCCCGCAGACAGGAGCGACGCGAGTTTAGTAAAAACGTAATGGAAATTGTTCTACCCGAATTGCGACGTAACGTCGCATCGCTCCTGTCTGCCTTGGTGCAAAATTGCTTTTCCCGCATAGCCAATAGTGTGATAAGTGATAATATAATTATAGGGTAGTTGATGATCAAACCTATATGGAATATTTGTGCAAAATTTTAACAGAATCTATTCAGTAACTTTTTTGGCAATCAGGAACAAACACACAAACGAACAGAAAAACGGACAAAAATACTAAAAACTATTTATATTTTGGGCGTCAGGCTCGTTCTCACACCTCGCAGCAAATAAATATTTTTCAAAAATATTCAATATGCAGTTTTGACTTCGTTAGTATTGTATTATATACGCAATAAATATTATATGCCGTAGATTATATTATATGACTACAAGATTTTTTAAGATTAGATTACCTGAACGGTGAATGGCTTTTAGAAAAATGTTTTTATAACTAATTTTTTTTGTAGTTGTAGTGGTTTGGGTTTAATCAATCTGCCTAGCTTTTATAGCTATTTTCCCAACTATGTTGGGGTCGGCTTCCAATCTAACCGTATGCAGCTGATACCAGTATTTTACATGGAGCGACTGCCTATCTGACCTCCACAACTGGGTAATACGATACCCCTTGCTGAGACTGGTGTCATACTTTCGGGCTTTTTCGTAACGACTGTCAAAGATCCACGAATGACAGCGACAGTGACAGTGGTTTGTGTTTAATACTAGAATATAATGGTGACATTGTAGAAAGGTATTATCTATTTTTTTTTTGTAAATGCCAGTATAATTATTTTTAACAATGAGTGACAATATAATATAATTCATTCTAATTCATTTTATTCCAATTTTATATCATTGTTGACTATTTAAAATATTATAACTAATATTTTTATACCAGTTAATGGTGAAACATGGAGACCTTCTTGTCATATAAACATCCTATGTACCGTGTTTCTGGCAAAAAAATTAAATACTTTGACTTTGATTTTAACGGTCATAAGAAAATCATAGCGATTGTTAGTAGGGGGACATGGTTTTTGGGGTTGAATTTAAAATTTATTCAATGCTTACAGGTATGTTAAATAAATAGAATCTGACTACGAATGTGTAGGTATCCACTGTTCAATGGTTTCAGCCCCTAAACAACTAAAAGTTCACACCATGTTAAGGAGTTCGCGTACTTTCCGATAATTTTCCGGTTGATCAGCGTCATTGTCTAAACCGTTGTTCTATCGCGGCTATTGATTCGGAGACAATCGCTGATTTTCTGGGGAATCCTCTGCTTTGTTCACCACTAACTAGCGTCTCATGGTCCACTTTGTCAGTGGTTTCCACGGTTAACCCAAGATTTACTAACGACCATAGTGTACGGCTAATAGCCGTGAATACCTTTTGCTTTTTGCCGCAGTCAACAGTGCTTACCTTTAGTGGAACATAGTGATTAATTCGTAGAAGTTAGAGTACCTATAGTTCGGGCCTGCCTACTTTGTTAGTTACGCATTTTTTAAAGCTAACGGTAATGATCAGTTTACTAGACTAGGTCTGTAGGCAAAGAGGCCAAAATTTGTTTTACCGGGTTTTTTAGTAGGTTATAGGAAATTAATGTCGCGGCCTGCAACAACGGCATTGATGAACAATCGTGAAAATGTGGGCAAAGCCGAGTCACAATACGTGAGTCCATCAATGCTCGGTTGCGGCTAAGGCTTGTATAGTACTTTTCGTAAATAATGCGCGGAAATTCAAACTAAGTAAATTAATTAAAAAATCCAGAATCAATGACGAACAACGATAATTTTACACACGCCATTAAGTTCATTTGTTTATTCTTTATTTGCAAGCCAAATCGAAATTTAAATAAAATCTTTGATAAGTTACCTCCTTGGTTGCCATGTGTTGAAGTAAATAATTCGTTCTATTTTTAAATAACACGACTTAGTACTTTATATGAGTTTTCATAGTAATTTATTCGGCCGCTAAACACGACAGATATGGGTTTTCATACAAACATGGCTGGCCGGGCGCTTGCATGTATTCGACCAGGATGCCTACCATGATCTAATTAAAAACGATTCAAAAGCAAGGCATTTCAGCTTAGGTTCTTAAACTGCTTCGCTTCAAAGTCGTACCATGACGTCCAATAAACTCAGCGGCATTTGGATCGTTAAAAGTGAATGAAAGATCGCAATCGGTGGCTGAACCGCGCGGCCGCGTTTGGAACGTTTTTGGTGAAAACGAGACAACGCTATTATTGTCAAATAAGTTTGTTTCGCGCACATTATTTAGTGTCAGACACGTTCAGAAGCAAGTAACATTTTATTTGTTCTTAACTCAGTATCTTTACTTACACTCAACAGTTTTTTTTTAAGATTGCACGTTAATACGGTAACTATTGTTAAAATAATTCTTAGTCAAAGTAGATATTTATTTACTTTTGCTATTTATTGAGTATACGAAAAAAATATTTTTATTTCGACGTAATAAAACAAATTATGTTTCTGTTTCGAACGTACCAGAGTAAACAAAGTTGTGTGAGTTGAGTTGGGGCATAGTGGGCATAGTGTGAGGCAGAATCTTCCTCAAAAAACTCAAATAAAAGTAGTTCATCAGAAATCTGTTAGAGAAAAACTAATGCGGTTAAAAAAGGCATATAAAATAGGTATTTTAGACTTTAAAAGAAAGATTAAAGCTCACTTACATTGGTTTTGGTAAAATTCCACTAAAACAGCACTAAAAAACGTTATTTTCGTCAATAATTCACCAAACGTTTCAGTTTATGTTAGAGAAATAGTAACTTTTATTGAATCGCTTATTTTGACAGTTGAGCGTTTCAGTTGAGCTGCTATATGGACGTCATGGTACCAAACAAGAATGAATGAAACCAAAACTTGCGACTCAGTTCGGGACAATCGCTGTCACATGGCATGGCCTAAACTGAATCGTTAAACTAACGTCATGGTACGAATTAGAAGAACAGTTCAGTTTAGGTCCTAAAATGGATCGCGCTAAGAGCTCGTGGTAGGCATCCAGTACAGCAATTTCGATTTATCTCGAAGAAGGTTGTTAAAATAATGCTCGAATTTCCAAGCATGTTTGAGAAAAAAAACTTGGTAACCATTTTTATTCTCATTTACGAGGGTGACACTGAAAGTTCTTAGAAAATCAAATACTGAACAAACTAGCAAGTTATTAGTTTTATTATAGCATCCGATGGAACCACTGAGAAAAGCACTTGGCCCACTCGTCCTTAGGGGTCTCTTCGACGGCATTTTGAAACGCAGCCACTGCTTCCTCGGCGTCCATAAAACGTTTTCCTCGAAGTTTTTCTTTTACATATTTGCGGAAATAAATAAAAATCGCAAGGTGCGAGGTCGGGGCTATAGGGCGGGTGACCCAGTAATTCCACGTCTGACGTCGCCAAGTAGTCGATTGTTTACTTGGCGGTGTGACGAGGCATTGTCGTGGTGTAGGAGGATCCTACTGCGAGGTCATTTCTCGCGAACTTTTTCCAAGATAAGTGGCAAACAATTATTAGTGTACCACTCTGCAGTAACTGTTTTTCGATCCTCTAAAACAATTGTTGCTTAATGACCTGTCCTTCCGAAGAACGAGGACACCATCTTTTTTCCCACGCTTCGACCTCTCTTCACTTTAGTTGGCAACTCCTCGGAAGGAAACACCCAGACAGCAGACTGTCTCTTAGTTTCAGGATCAGAACAATACATCCAGCTTTCGTCACCTGTAAGTATGTCGAACACAGCATTTGAGTCACCTCCGTTAAATCTTTGAGCCTCTCCCTCTGCCTCTCTTGACGGAGTTTTTGGGCCTCTGTCAAATTAGACGTATCCACCGGGATCGGAACTCTTCGGTTATGTCGCAGCTTTACATCTTCCGATGTTTCAAATGTTTGGACTCTTTACGGTGTTCATTGTATTGTGTTTAGCTATTAGCGCTGAAATTGTACTTGTACCTGTTGGAATAGATAAATAGATATATACTTTATTACCTAATATTGTGTATATTAAGAGCATACAGGTAGGTATATTATACAAATCTCTTTTTTTTCTAAAGCAATGATGATTTAGATATTAAGCGGGAGCGTAGGGCATTTGCAGTATGATTCAATAACCAGGATCGCAGGTTTGCACGGTGCACAAAAGATGTCAAAATTACAATTAAAAAAGGGTAATTTCACTTCGCAGGCTTTGCAGTGCGTAAGGTATGTTTGCTAAGGCCAGCACGAACTGTTTAAGAGCAATATAGTGTGGAAAGCAGTAGCCTCCCTGAGGCACTGCGTACGGGGCAGCACCAACAGGCTTCTGAACACCATATTGGGAAGGGTTGATTGCCTTGCCATGTTGTGGGGCACTGGAATATCGTCCACGGAGCTGGAGGTGTGCTATTAATTAATAACTTACTAACTTAGTTTAAGTATTATTTAAATACCAACAATTTCTTTAATATAAATGATTCTGAATTAAATTATATATTATATACATATATTAAAATAAAGCAATGTAATTAGCATGTTGAGAAATAAAATTGGTCTGCATATATATTACGCAGACCAATTTTATTTCTTACACAAAAACAAAATATAATAATTGTTAAAATAAAATAACCGAATATAGCTATCGAATGCGACTGCGGTTGTGAGCTTTTAAATTAAAAGACGAAAGCGAAACCGCCGCCGCCGAGATTTATAAACCGCCAAAGAGATAATAAGTAGATACATAACATATTCCTCAAATTGCTATGCGTTGATTCCTGGTATCCCATCACCCTAACCAGACGCACCCTGCGTTTGCGCAGGCTATTTGAACCTTTTCGGGAAGTTTTTCAGGAATATATTTAATAGCCGTCTGTTAGACGACGTTTGGTGTCGCCGCCCTATTGTTGCTGAATTTTAGAAAGATTCGTATGAACCTTCCATTGACATGACCTATTAAGTCTCTCGCAGACAGACGCGAGGCGACTTTAGTAGAAAAAATTCTATGATACTTCATGGAAATTGTTATTCTAAAGAACAATTTTTCTTGAACTTCGAAATTGAAAGCAGCCTACCTTATTATTGTTTATAAACACGCCTTCAGCGAAACCTTGATCAAGGATTCTCGCAGCGAAACTGATTTAAAACTTTTTAAGGGGAAAATTGTTTTTAATATCATTATGCAGAAATACATACACATGCAAACAATCCTACTTTAATAAAATAAAATAAAATATCTTTATTTCAGACCTAAGCAGTCCATAGGTAGTTAGTGGTTAATGCATCGGCATTAAAGTAGGATTCTTTTTATGTGTATACTTACTTTTTTTTTACGGAAAGCCGAAATAAGAGTGAATCCCCGTTATCCTAGCATCCTCTGAAATCCCTACCTTCCCCGCTCGGTAAGTCTGTGTTTGCGCAGCCTTTCCCAGAACGCATATCTAACGTACGCAGCTATTTTAATGTGTTTCAAAAAATTTTGAAGTCATTTCCGATACGGAGAAATGGTCCGATTTTAATAATTTTCCCCAAGTAAACTTCTAGTGGTTTTTATATGATATAATCATCTAAATTTGGTGCGTGAAGCTGTGATTGATGGGTTTTAAGGATATTAAACTAAAATTCGAATCGAACACGCAGACAGTACCTACATTTTTATGGTGTTAGTCATGGGTGCCTTTAAAATTTCAGTAACTTTTAGTTGAGTTCAACACCAAACCCAGCTTTTAGGTTCATAACATAATCCTGCTGGGGTTGCGGGTTTGTCTGAAAGGGATATCGCGGCCCCGGCACACAGGCAACGGAAGGAACACGGGTGGGTTTTAGTCAGTAAAAGTCTGACACACCCTCTCGCTCTGCCCAGAGCGGGAGAAGTCATTTGATGATTTCCCATCCAAAAAAAAAAAAAAAAAGGTTCATAACATAATTAACCCTTTTACCTTTCTCATTCGAAATTCTCTTAACTGTTTGTACTATAGTTTATACGTTACATATACTGCTCGAGCTTTCGGAGAAACTTGCCTTGATGACGAGATATGTGAAGCAATTAGATAATACTTACTGGGTTTCGTGTTGGGGTTAGCTTTTCACGTGGTCAAAGAAAAAGTCTCAATACCCCACACATGACAGTTGTTTCAAGTTAAGGGGTATATGTAAGTACTTAGGTATCTACGTATTATGCATGAGACTCGTAAGCAATTCCTAACTGCTATGACTAAAATAATGTGGACGTGATTTGAGTTTCTCAGGAAACCCACACACTCATTCAATCAGGCAACGCGTGACTTTTCTTTGTCGACACTTGAGGTTAAGCCCTCGTACTCTCAGGCGATTTTTGAATGCGATTTTTTTATAGCGCAATGGATTTTCAACTCTCGGTATTGAGCGGAGGATTAAGAATTCAACAGAATCACCAGCGACAGACGCCCCAGCGCGCCAAAAAAGCGCACTATTGCATTTTCAACTCTCTGCGGTAAGCAATGCGTTGAAAATCAAGTGAGCATTAAAAATTCGTCTTTCATCAAGTGGGTAGATACACACACATCGGATGTTACAGGCCACCGGCTGTCATGAATCAGTGGATATAACCCGGGGTTCCGACCATTGGTGACTCGTGTGTAACATGTCAAATATTTGTAGCAGTGTTAAAAAGTAAGTTATGTTATGTCCCGATTTCGCTCTTAGTGGTCTGACCGAGCATGATCAATTGTTACCAGAGGCTATAAAACAGTTCAATGACTGATTGACAAATAACCTACAAAATTATGATATGAATAGTAGGAATTTGAAGTGTTTAATTTGCTAAACCACAGGCAATAGCTAAATGTGAGCATACAACAGGAGCTAGGCGTTGTGACCTTCCCTACTCCTCTGTATACCTAAGTACGTATGTACATATATATATAGTACCTATTTATGAATGCACTAACTGTAAACGTAATAAAAATTAATAGCGTCATGATGACTGACAATTTCACAACATTGTTTTGTTTAAATTCTAGGGAAAACATATTAAAATGAATAGGGGCATGCTGTCATCCATACCGAGTGCCTACCTGATCATATTATGACTCGTTACGACATACATTTTCCATTAGTATTGGTATAACCTTTCTTTATTGTATCATTCATGTGTATATTATTTATATTAAGTATTGGCAAGGAAAGTCTGTCGTTTTTAAGTGTAAGTTAAGTACATCCAAAAAGTTGGCAACGTTGCAAATAGGTGTCAAATATTTACCTGATTTCCTTAATTTGGCAATATTACTGTATGGAAATCCTACTAATATAAAGGGTGACTGGATCCAAATTAAACACATTAAATTTTACTCTGTTACATTTTTACCTGAACCGTTATTGCAAAAAACTTTTATTAATATCTTACGCTAGTACAATATGTTTAATTTCGTTGAATAGCGTATTAAAATAATTAATTTAGTAATTTAATGCAAAAAAACTGCTGTTAATATTTTTGCTTGAACAATTTAAAAAAATCATAATTTTATTTTTATTTTATTTCCGTGGAGGTAATTGTTTAGTTCTGATGTAACTAATATATCGGACGGACTAATATATTATATATTAGTTTTACGAATTGTTTACATAATATAACCAAAATTTTCCTGTTAACTATTTTGCCTTAATTTTTATTCACAAAAATCCGTTTTTGTTTTTATTAACTTTATGCGGTCCTGAAAAATGTTTAATTTTTTTATATTATTTGAAGAGCTAAGTTCAAAAACACGATTCAGGAAAAAAATTGCTGTTAGGATTTAGTGCAGGGTTCTAACCTAATTTCCCCGGCCTAGAGGTCATTTACTAATTATTGAACCTTACTTTCCCTAGCTAAAGTTTTATAGTTTGGGAGATATGTCAATTTTCATACTTTATTGAGACTTTTCCAAGATTTTACCTTCAAGCATTCATATGGATTCATGGATTCATAAAGGTTTTGTGTAATAAAGCTATTTTGACTGATATTATATTAATCCTTATCCTATAAAATATGTTATTTAAATTGGCCATTTAATTTAGATTAAAATATTTCGTGACATCATATCATTTAAATGTTATAATAGTTCAAAATAATTATGGTTGACGGCTACGCGGGTGCAAATGACATTTTCCTCGGCTATTAGGTATGTAATCCCGGTAGTACGTTCCCGTGGAATATTGCAACATCCACGCGGGCGAAGCCGCGGGCAAAAGCTAGTAATCTTATAAAGTGTGGATTGGTATGAATGTCTATGTGAGTGTTTCATAGTAGTGGAGCTCTTTGTGCACGAGCTCGTCCGGGAAAGTAATACCACCACATCTTTTTCTGCCGCCAAGATGCGTTGATGTTATCTGATGTGAAGGGTATGAGTGCCTGGCGCACAGGTAGACCAGGACTTAGGTTAAGACTTAGGATCCTTTTATCCCGTTAGTAAGTTTTAATGGGATCATTTCCAGCCTGCACGCAGGCGAAGCCGCTAAACTTGAGTTTATTTTTTAGTGTTTGACATAATGTGCATTTTTGATAAATGATTTCATCTTTTAGATGCGAGGTGCGGGGGGAGAGCGCATGAGCACGCGACTTCTTCGGTGCAAAGTAACACTTTATCGGTGTTCGCAAAAAATCATAATCTCAAAACATTATAATCGCAAATCAAACTATTACATTTTCTTGTGCCTAAACGAACCTTGGCACTCGCCGGCCGCTGCCGCGGCAACGCTCGGGTCGTTAGTTATGGTCACAGTTCTAACCTAACTAACAGACATTCATTTTCATTTGCTACTTAATTTTTAGCCAAGGGGTTAAGCTAAAGATGAAAGAAATTTAACTAAAAAAAAAAAAACTAGTTCGCTAGTTAGCCACATTTCTTATTTCCAAACAGTAATATTGTCAAATTAATCAAAACAGGTAAATTTTTGGAAACTATTTGCGATGTTGCCAGCTTTATGGATAACCGGTCTTAATAACTGGGGTTTATCAATTTTATTTATTTTCTTCTTAGATCATGTATCATTAATCAAGGTTTGATAAGTTAAAAAACAGATTACTTTGTTCAAAGTTACAGAGCATACCAATGTTAATAATTTACTTTTAAATAAAAAATAAAACCGGCCAAGTGCGTGTCAGACCACGCACAATGAAGGGTTCCTTAGTTGGGATGAATTTATTCCAAGAACAAACTTAACATTTAGTTGAAAAACATTTTCTCCCATACGGAATCTATGGAAAATCATGTTTTTCAAACTGCAAATTTAAGTTGGTCGATTGTTACTCGTTAACCGGTAAAGCCTACTTATCTGTGATAGTTTTCCTTTTAACTTCATTATACAGGCTGGCAGGGACATCGACGCGAAAACTGATATCATGGAGTACATGATTCTGAAACCCCCTGCGCCTCAAATTTTTCGTCGGTTATTATAAAAAATATTAGCTGTTTCATAGAAATGTGCAATACCTACGCGGTCAAAATGTATGGAGCAGCTGATTTTGTAAAAATAACCGACGAAAAATTTCAACGACATGACGTTCAGAAACATGTACTGAATCCATGGTATCGTAAAACACAAAAGGGCCCTAAAGAAGATATAGATAACTACAGACCAATAAGTTTGATGTCCAAAATCTATAAAGTCTTCTCAAAAGTCATCCTTGGGCGAATAAGCACGGTGTCAGATGAAAACCAACACATGGAACAGACCGGCTTCAGGAAAAACTTTTCCACAAAAGATCATTTACATACAGTGAAACAGATTGTGGAAAAGTATAAGGAGTACAACAAAACTTGGTCTAAGGCCTTCGCCGACTACACCGAGGCTTTCGACAGTATCAGTCATGAGGCTATTCCTTGCTGCAGGGTATTCCTTTATATATTCCCAGAGCTGACATTTTTATTAAACTTTATAGATCTGCTGAACTAATATAGATTATAGGTATAATTTGACATCTATTAATTAATTTGTTCCTTAAATACTTATTGTGGCATGAGACATTATTTGTTATCTGTTGTTACTGTCTATAATTTTATTTTATTTTCTGTTTTTATTGGACCTTATAACTAAAGGAATGTAATTGTATAGGTTAAAATTAAAGATTTGCACACCATAAGTAATGGTAGAATGTAAAGGGGCCATTATAGTTTTAAGATCATACATTTGTAAACCTACATTCTGGCAAATAAATGAATTTGAATTTGAATTTGAATTTGAGCAACCAAAAACTCAACTGGAAATGCTAGGTGCTAGGGCATGTATAGGATGGGTGTGTAATGTTTGGTATAATAACAGATATACAAGAGCTCATATTATGCTTTTTGGTATACTCGTATATTCCAAAATGGTCTCCCTTGTTTCATCGAAAAGAAATTACCAAAGTATCACTTCTCAAACAATTTTCCGCATAATTTCATTTGCCAAATTATTACTTAGCAAAAAATCTCTTCCCAATTAATTTTAACGCAAACCTAATGTTTTGCAAGTGAACGTTTAAACAATAACTTGTTTACCAACTAGTACTTTTACCAATTTTTATTTAGTCAAACATTACCGTTGGAATAACTCATTTTACGCAAAATAAAGACGTTTTATTACAAGGGTGTTTTTTCCACTTGGGACAAATTCTAAACAGGTAATAATAATATTAATATTAACTATTCTGGTAGTATTTTTTTTTAGTTAGCATTTTTTTTAATAATTAATCTCGTTAACTAGTTCAGTTTCGGGTAGCCTGTTTTTTTTCCATATTTTTTTTCTAAATAATTGTCGTTTCTGGCATTCGCCGGCCGCTACCGCGGCACCGCTCGCTTCGCTCGCTCGGCTCGTGCGTAAGAGGTCCCAGTTTTAACCTAACCTAACCATTTTTTTTTTATAATTAATCTACTCTAACTAGTTCCCTAACTAACTGACCAAATGTTTACTGTCTAAAGATTGTTTGCTGTAATAAACCATTTGATTAATTAGACCAAATGGCTAAATGACATTATCCTTGATAATATTCTGCCAAGTAAAAATTTGACCAAATGAAAATGTGCGTACTAAAATCATTCTAAACATTGCAATGGTATAAAAAAAGGTTGCTAAAATTTGTTTGGGAAGTGAAATTTGGGCAAAATCTTTTCGGTAAAACGGCAGGATCCCATTCCAAAAGCTGAATTGGGATCAATATGGCCTACGCATAGGTGGAAGAAAACTTAACCATTTAAGGTTTTCATATGACATTGTCTTATTCGAAGAAGACCCACATAAGCTAACGAAAATCATTGAAGACCTTAAGCAACAAAGTGAGAAAATCGGATTATAGATGAACATAAACAATTCCAAACTACTAACTAACTGCGAAAACCTAGCAATCAAAATTAATAAACATCCTCTCCTCTCGAGTATGTAGAAGAGTATATCAACCTAGGACAAATCATCTCACACAAAGACCAACCTACCCAAGAAATAAACAAAAGAATAGCCAACAGCTGGAAAAAATACTGGTACCGATAAGACCAACTAAGTAAAGATGGACAGATGGACAGGCAAAATACTGCGAAGTACTCAAGAAAAATGGAGCAGGACAATTACTGAATGGTACCCTAGAGATGGTAAAAGGAATAGAGGGAGACAAGGGAGGAGATGGGACGATGAGTTAAAACCAGCCGGTCCCAACTGGAGAAGAGTGGCTAGGGAAGATGTTAGAGGAGGCCTATGCCAAGAGCCACACTGAACTGAGACACATTCTGTAAAAGCATTATAATATTTTAGACCACAACCTTTAAAGTTCAGGATAAAAGGCTCATTGATTGATTGATATCGTCGATCGACATATAAGATATCGTCGATCGACATATAAGATGTGTCGCAGAGTTTAAAATGGTGTTGCTTTTGAGGTTTTATTTCGTGGCTAACATTTTTTATCGTGTTTTTGAAAACACGAATAAGAATGCAATATGGATATTTGCATATTAGTTAGGCATTGCAGTTTAGGTATTTATTTTTTACCTAATAACGTTAAATATTGTTTCCAACTTGTCGACGGGTTTTCTGTCCTTTCGTATTTCCTCATCAGTCAGCACACAGTTGACATTGACGAAACAGCTATTCGGACAACCGATCACTTGTTAGATTGTCTGAATTTCCTACTTTTTATGAAATGAGGCTGTCAAATATTTGGGAATTCCGTTTTCGCAGTCCTTCACAAAGGCTTCGCCTGTTTGTGCCAAAACCAGAGTGAATCATATCCCGCGACGTCACGCATTATTCCGCCGTGTATTTGGTAACAAAAGGTCGGTTCTTTGGACGGTACATACTCGTACCTACCTGAGGTTTCGTCTGGGACCGTTGCCTACGTGGAGAGAAGTGAATTCCATGTACACTTCTGCTGAATATGGTCCCTTTCCTTTAGAACAGGAATATCGGAAGCGTTGCGGATATTATCTGAACTGAAATAGGTTTTGAAGGCAGTAATACATTTTTCATTTTTGAATATCTTTATTTACCATAAGAACAACTATTTTTAACAAAAGCACTTATTCTAAGCAACATTAACTCATGGCACTTCATGAAGCTATCGATTCGCCTTTCAAAGCTTGTGAGAGATCTGTTTTCTCTGTTCTGTGTGAGAGATAGTTTTAATTGATAACAACATAAACTCAACACACAATAATCATGGGTACATGATGACATTAACGCAAATTATTTAGTAAGATATAGTTTTACTGATCGCATGTAGGTAACAAAATTATTTAAATAATTTGCGCAGTAATTAGTACCTACTTTCTCGGATGGTACTATGTTAGGTAAATATTCACAAGACCATCAATCCCTACCTAGTAGTTAAAGGCCCGATTCCACTGCTAGAAATCTAAAAGTGAGCAATTTTTTGCTCATCACACCAAAGATCCTAAATCCTAAAATTTCTATGAGACCATTTTAAAGATACTCTTTTCAGATTATAAAAGAACCATTGAAATCGGATCTCATAACGCGAAGATATCCAGTAGTCCTTTTTCACCCTTTTTGGAGGAAGTACCCAATCAAAAATCTCCGTCGACAAAAAAATAACTATAAAGTTGTAAAACCTGTATATCAAGTTTCGTTCAGATCGGTTGTAAAATACAACCGGTAGAGGAGTACCAACAAACTGACACAGGAAAGCAAATTTTTCCAGACTTGAAGTAGAGACGCTTCACCCGCTTCGCTCGCTCGGCCAATAAATTATGCATTTAAAACTAAAAGAAAACAGAAATTATAGTGTTATAAAAGTAATGACGACACGATTGGCGCAGTGGCTGAGCGATCGACTGCTGCGCAACGTGTCGCGGGCTCGATCCCCGCACGGAACAAATATTTGTATGATCTGCAAGTAGTTGTTCCGGGTCTGGGTGTCAGTGTATGTGAGTTTCTATGTTTGTAAACGCACCCACGATACAAGAAGAAATTCTTAGGCTGGGGCAACGTTTAAAAAAAAAAAAAAAAAAAAAACACACGCCCGTATATCGATGTACCTACGACAGTCATGTGTGCCGATCCTAATTGAACAGTCAGTGACGTTTCGGCGAAAACACAAGTAATTCGTTTAAGAGCTGACTGACTACTACCTGACCTATCTTGTGATGTCATAGAGTATCCCGTGAGTCATTGATGACAGAAGGGATACTCTGTGATTAGGACGACAGATGAATCCTTTGATTCAATACCAGCCGTGAACGGCCTCTTTACTCATAAAACATTGCATCATCGTTGATCATCGTGTGTTGGTCGTGTTCATATACGTATTGTATACAGTGCTTCCCAAACGCGAACATACCTACGTCCGAATAACATAGAATAAATAAAAATTAAAGATATGCGCGTGGGAGAGTCGCTTCAGTCTAGTCATCGAGGTCTAAGAAAGTTACTTAGTTCGTGCTTTGGCTTAGACATGATCCCATCTCGTCTCTATCCTGCACTTATAGTTTGACAGTTGCGGGAAAGTGACAGAAATTACACTTAGCCAAATTACGCGCTAATTAGCGTTTATAGATCTCGGCCTTAGTATTATAGCATTGAAATTGACCAAGTTAGCATCACCCAATTTAGAGACTGTGTTCAAGGACAAGTTCAAGTGGCCGACCGTGGCCATCAGACACGGCGTTTGTGGACCACTGGCTCGTGCATTACAAACGTAACTCTCAAGGCTCTTGCCTTTATCCCAATTTATTTAGGGTCCGCGCAAAATGTATTTTTCTTCCATACTTCATTACAGTACATTTTATTATGTAGTAAGAATATCGTCACGGAGAGTACAGAGAGTAGTTACCCCCTTCTTCTTTTTTTTTTTTTTTTTTGAGGTCGGGAAATTATATTTTATTTTATATTATTTGTTTTCGGAAGGCTTACAGACTAATAACATTATAGTAACAATAATATTTAAATAAATTGAAAAATTACAAGCCCCCACAGATAAAATAACTAACAAAATATATCAAAATATATAGTTATCAAATAACTTCTCCCGCTCTGGGCGGAGTGGGGGGTTGTGTCTGACTTTTACTGACTAAAACCCACCAGTGTTCCTTCCGTTGCCTGTGTGCCGGGGCCGCGATATCCTTTTCGGACAAACTCGCAACCCTGGCAGGCATTGGCCGTTACGGACCCCGCCCGTGGGACGTCAATGAAACACGGAGTTGGATAGCTGACTGGTTTATTAATATTTGCGCTTACCCACATTACCTACTAAACACAAATGCAGACACAATACCTTACACTTTTCCCCTTAAGATTATGAACTAATAACTAACAGAAAATACCATAACAAGGTAGGTAAGTATATTAAAAACAAACACCAATATACAACTCTTAAATACTAATACTACGTATATACTATAACTATTTTAATAATAATAATAATAATAATAATAAATTTATTTCATAAAAAGGGAGATTGTAGTACATGAAGTTTACATAGTTAGGTATACATATAAGTTTGTACCATGTCAAACACAATCTGGTGGGTGAAGTTCTGCTTTCCTAGCTAGGTTATAGAATAACCTGTATTAAGGAATAGCAGTCCCTATCCCTTACAAAAAGATACAATAAACTAGTACAATTATGTATTTTTTATTTTATAATACTACAACAAAGTTTAAATAATTGAATATGTGCGTGTGTGTGTGAGTGTTCGTGTGTGAGTGATTGTATTGTGTTGGTGGTGTGTATATGCCTGTGTGTGTGATAGAGTGAAAGAGAGTGTGTGTTTGTTTTCATTGAAGTCGTGTGAGGTAATATTTGATCTGTCACTTACTGAGATAATTTTCTGTTTCATCATAGCTTTTATTCTGAAGAAATGAACGTAGAATCTTTTTACACTTAAAGTTAGATAATCCGTAGATCAAGCATATTTTGTTAAATTTATTATAAAGAGTCGGACCTAGGTAGTTACAAAATCTACTCGCAAATGATGTGCGTACTTGTGGAATAGTACAAACTATGTCTTTCCTACGCTTAGTTATTATTTTATAAGGGGTTTTACGGTGCTCTAAAAGAACTGTTTGCAGGAAGAAGTGTTGTCGAACGTTAAGAACATTACAACTACTGTACAATAGATGAGTAGGGAACATGAAAGGTCTTGAAGTAGCCACTTTCAGTACCGCTCTGTGAGCGATCTCGAGTGGTTTTAGTATAGTTTTCCCAGCACCACCCCAGCATGTGATACAATAAGTAACAATAGATAAGCACAGGGAAAAATAGACTACACGTATAATATTAGGATTCGCGATACTTCGGAGGGTTTTAAATATATAAATTAACTTGCGGACTCTACTGGTAAGTTGGATAATTTGAGTTTTAAAATTAAGGTTTTTGTCTATATATACTCCTAAGTATTTGATATGATCGACTACATTTAGGGTTGGGCAGAGGCAAGAGGCATTTCCTTGTAGACACCTGTATTTGTGGGCTTTAATAGATACAGGAAATATTGGCTGGCTGGCGGGACTAATTGAATAGGTAATTAAATTAGTTTTGAAGGTGTTGAGTGTTAGTGAGTGAGAGTAGAGCCATTTTAGGATTTTGTTGAAACCAGACTGTGCAAGGCACTCAAGTTCTGACCAGGTATCAGCAACAAAGGTTAAAGCAGTATCATCTGCAAAAGTTACTATCTTAGCATTTTTAATGTTAAGGTTACATAGGTCGTTTATAAAGACTAGAAAAAGCGTCGGACCCAAGATGCTTCCTTGGGGTACTCCGTAATAGATGGGAAGCTCTTCGCTTTTGTGGGTATCTATATTAACCATTTGAGCGCGATCTGAAAGATAGTTTCTGAAGAGATCCAATTGCAAGCCCCTGACACCAATCCTTTCCAGTTTTAGTAAGAGCATAGAAATTGGAACGGTGTCAAAGGCTTTCGCAAGATCTATAAACATAGTTAGCACCCTTTTATTTTTGTCTATGTTATGTACTATATTGTTAAGCAAATCATGAACTGCGTCTGTGGTGGATTTACCTTTGCGAAAGCCAAATTGCTGCGAAGATATTAGGTGATAATGTTCAAGGTAATTAACTAGTCTTTTATTGATGAGACGTTCGAGTACCTTTGAGATGGCACTCAGAACTGCTATTGGGCGATAATTACTGGGCTCCCTCCCGTCTCCTCCCTTAAAAACTGGGTGAATTATAGCCCTTTTAAGGCATGTAGGAAAGATACCAGTATCGAAACACAGATTAAAAATATGGCTTAGGATAGGTGCCAGGGTGTTTGCGTATTTTTTTAGAAAGTAAGGCGAAATGCCATCCCAACCAGAAGCAGCATTAGACCGTAACGATTGAATGACAGTAATAATTTCCTCGGGATCTGTACGGTCAAGAACAAAAGAAGAAGCCGATGAGGTATTGTGTATATCTTGTGGCGGAGCCAAAGCTTGATTGCCTGTATCTTTTATAATGTCATTAGCAAGTTTTTCGCCGATAACATATATATCGCATATATTTTGATACATTTTCTTTATTAACGGCGCGCACGTGCGCACGTATTGCTCGAGCCGAAGCTCCCGGCGGCGGCGCGGTGGGGAGCGCGGCGCAATTGTGGCGTGCCCAGACTAGGTACCCCTGACACCCAATTGACAAGACGACTGTAGTCACATGGTTCGACAAATTTGTGACTCGATTTATTGATATAGATGCTTTTATTTACGTATTTTTTCCATTAGTACCTCAGTGCCTAGCAGCCACAACAAATTAAAGCTTTGATTAAATAGAACCGTGAAAATTGAGCATAACATAATTATCTTGCTATTCCTCGATGGGTTATCCTTGGTCGGTTTTCGTAGTTCTTGCTATTTAGCAAGAAATTCAAATTCAGTTGAAAATTATGCGCTTGACGACACGAGGCAGTTGCATCTTCGGAAATCAGTTGCCTGTTAATTGCAAGTATTTTTAGTTTATCATTTGCATATTGATTCCTAACGCTGATTTATCAATGGTCAGATAACGTTTTACTGAAAAAGAAATATGATAGTTTTTTAATTATTAGTTTCTATACTTACAAAAGCTGTCAAACCGCAATATTTATTCTTCAGGTAAAAGTTCGACTATTGATAAATCAGCCTTCAACGAAAATCTACTTTTACGCAGTTTTTACTCGGAGTCCTGATAGGGATGCGTTAGGGTGCAACAGACTGTGGTCGATTGAAGGCGACCTGAATCAGCCGAAACCTATGTTCGCCTCAAAATATCGACGGTCGATCGATGAGTTTCTGGCTGCCACAGTGTATTCGTCTGAACGGTCGACCGATCGCAAAAAAGTTGCAACTTTATGTCCCTCATCACCCAAGTTGATTTGACCTTCATCTTTGTTACTGACCATGACAATTCAAAAGTGCCTGTAATTGGTTTAATTGAAATAAATGCTTTGAGTTTGAGTTTGACTTTTGCAATCGTCTTTGAAGGAACTAGACAGAATCCTTTTGCCACTTACTTAAAAGACATTTATAGAACCTTAAAACATGTCAGTAGACTTTTTACGTTTATCAAAAGTCCACAAAACAATTTCAAAAACAATGCATCGCTGCGTGCCGACCAGCGCGTGCGCAGCACTGTCATCTAAAGCTTATGATATATGGCGGTAGAATACTTTTACTAAATCATGGCCATCAACTTGTTTGTCTACGGAACACGTAAGTACAATCATGTTTTGGGAGTTAAGGTGGCGTTATTCTTCTGATAAAACCTTAGGAAATAAAAGGTATTGAATGCTTTTTTTAAAGCTTCTATGGAAGTAGTTAGCGAATAATGAACAATTCCAATTTAAGAAATACTCTGATTTTATTTAATGGCTCCCAAATATGGAGCAATACTCAAAATCAAATCTTTATTGCATATCACATGTGTTTAATAATAATAAAGTTCACATGGACCCTGTCGGGCACAACAATTTCATAAAAATATGAGTAGTAACATTATCTTTAAAAAACAATCAAATACAATTACATTATATAATATCACATTTAAATATGTGACATACGTCTTTGCAAATTCTCACTAGCTCTAGAAATCATGAAAAAGAATGAATTAATTTCAAATAAAAATCACACAAATTAAATTATTCAAAGATTAATTCATTAGAAATAAATTATGTCACAGATTAAATTAATATAAAAAGTCAAATAAAAATTTAATAAAAAATAAACAATTCATTCAAAATAAATAAATAATGTCACAGATTAAAATAGTATTAAAGAATCGAATAAAAGTCAAATAAAAATAAATGTCTAAAGCTGAATAAATGGTGGAAGTCATTCTATTTAAATGTCATCTTTAAAAATTAGTGAATAGTAGCATTTCTCCACCAGTAATTTTCTGAGCCGTTTAATAAATATATTTTCATTTTGTTCCATTTATATGTCGTTTGGTATTTTATTATATATTTTACAATGCATTTGCTCGAAAAGAGCGTTTTCCAAGCAGTCAATTTGTGCGGAAAGTGTCACTTTTTTTCACTAGTGCTTTTTACTTTTCTTTTTTTTTTTAATTTTTGAGGCCGTCGTCAGCCCGTGTCGTCTCAGAGATTTTATTATTTGAGAAAAGTAAAAAAAAAAAAGTATTTACAAATCAGATGATGATGATGACGATGGCGATGATTATGACGATGGTTAAAATCAAAAAGTCGAAGTCAAAGTCTAAGTCAAAGTCGAAGTCGAAGTCGAAGTCAAAAGTCAAAGTCATGAATTTTGTTTTTATCATTTATATACGTCGTGGTATGTTAGATGTGACACATCGCAGGCGACTGCCGTAAGGCTCGCTCGTTAGATTGCGGTATTACGAGCATATTTTCAAACCGTGAACGTGGTGCATATCGGCGAGGTTGGTCCGCAATACTGCCACTTGGTAGCTACTTTTCATCAATAGCTTTTCCAAGTTCATTTTTCCTGTTGTACTAAATACCTGTTGTTTTCTTTTTTTTTTTAAAGCGATTCGTTTGAAATTGTTATGCAGAATCGAGACAGTAACTTATTTCCTTACTGGCTAGTCTATACTAACTTACTAAGTTACACACTTACCTACCTAAATTATTTATTTATTTACACACAGTAAAATAGATACAGATACGACATAATCATAATTATGAGTACAAAGGTAATTAGTTCAACGAACTAACCAGGCACATCTCTAGGAAACCATCTTCTGTAAAAGGCAAGGCGGACGATACAGAGCTGCATTATAAAATCGAATTCTTTAGTTTTTTATCCAATAACTGATAATTAAGGGCTTTGAACCCGCATCAGCCGGTCTGGTCGTAATAAAGGTAGAATGGCTCGACTCCTTAAGGGCGTGCGTGCGCCACGTCACGTAGGGCTGGGAATGCACGTGCGGCGGGCCCACACTGTACGGTGAAGGTGAATTCAGATGAGATTATTGTAATGTGCCACATAAATCAGTATTAGAGTGCAAGGGCAGTGCGAAGGCGTAGTGAAAACGCGGTTGTTTATGATTGAAGTCAGTATCTGTTAAGTTTTGAATGTTCTTATATGTGTTTTTATTATCTACACGTGTTATTGTTGTTTCTTTTAAGATATTTTTTTAATGATCACAACCCTTGCTGATCGGAAGGTATATAGGTAGTAGCAGAACGTTGTCAGTGGCGGAGGGTGCTGCTAACTCCTTGCCGATCGGTAGGTATATGGGTAGCAGAACGTTGTCGGTGGCGGAGGGTGCTGCTTACTTCTAGTCGATCGGTAGGTACATATATACTCGTAGATAGTACCAAAACGTTGTCGGTGGCGGAGGATGCTGCTGACTCCTTACACATAGGTAAGCTTTCAGTTCGCAATATTTTTTCAAGATTTGCGTAAATGTCTTGGCCTAATTCCGTGACGAAATGAGAGACGATAAATTTAAAAAAAAACAGAGCTCACGATAAAATAACTTTTTAAAGCAAGTGTAAGATTATATTGAACACGCTGCGCTCTGTTGTACGGCCTTTTTTGTCGAAAATATAGAATTGATTTACTAAACGTAATGACTTACCATCATTTATTATAGCTTGAGTCATCCCGTGTTTACATCACCTGCAATTATGCGATATGGCCGAAAAATTGGCATAATCGGCCATTAGCACCTGTAATTACTGAATCATGAATCATACGCGTATCTAATATGACAAGTGTTTACAAACACAGATGTCTGTAACAGGCAGAGGTAGGGGACCTATACGTATACAACCTGTTGCTAGGGCACACAATGCCGTGCACACCATATTTTCTTTTTGTAGAGCTTTTGCGCCGCGTCGCCCGCCGCCCAGCGGAATGCGTAGGGCTTCCGGTGCGTCACACTCGCGGGCTCTCACGACCTGCACTCCCTCCAAGTTACCTTCTCCTGCACCATCCATTGACACATTCCTCGCTGTTGGCTAACACATCTGACATACATACTCCGCAGTAGTGCCGTAACAATCGAGACATGCATTCATGGAATGTCCGCCGGACATGCAGCCAGCGTCTAAAGGCGAACTTCGAACAGGATTGTGGTACTGTTGCAGAATCCCAAAGCTCAAACTCTTGAACTGAAATAGAGGTCCATTGCTGACTCTTGAGGCGGTGCCAAAAATAAATTTAAAGAGACAGAGTAATGTAGACGGGATTTTATGTAGTTTAGTGTTGTGCTTTGTTGCTACGCGCCTATGTGGTACAGGTGCGACCCAAATCTGTGGAGAACTTCATGTAAATGTAACCGCAGAGAGTGGGCGCGACTTGATAACCTCACGACAGTAATGCGAACAAACACAGGTGATTCTGTGGAAATACTTGTTAACGTTGTATGTGGCATACTAATAAGAGGTAACGAGAAATTGCCGAAACTGTATATCAGTTGTAAAAATCTGAGATTTCATCAAATGTTGCGGCGGTACTGTAACGTCGGAGAGACGTCCCTCAATATATGTCTGTGTATGATTGTGAGGGGGAACACAACAATGATACACGGGGCTTCTATACTCTCATATTGCATATTGCAAAATTATTTTAAGTTAAATATAATCCTTTATAACAACGTGCACACTATTCGGCAGCTCCATCCATCCATCATCCATCAAAACAAAAACCATATTCTTATTTTATTTAAAATACAAATTGTCAAAATATTTGAATGCTATTTTCTTAACAGCCTGCAAAGTAAGCTTGCTTATTGCATAAAACTTTACAGTACCTACCTACGCAAATATCCATCCTAAACAACTTGGGGATGAATCAACATCCAGTAGTTTTTTCCAGGAAAGGATTTGAAAAATGCAGCTTGGCAGCTTGGCTAAACCAAGTGAGCTACGATATCCTTCCGTCCAGCCAGCCCGACTGACACCTGTACACTGTGATCGCTAATGCGAGTGACTGTGACAAAAAGCCGTCGTTCGTTAGGAAGCTGTTTATTACCCGACTTGCAACAGCAACGACAGGGTTATGTTTTGTATCTTTGTATGTGGGATGATTCTTCATACCCTCGAAGCATCCTAACTGCTCGATGGATTTAAATAAAATGTGGTATCTATCGATTCGCGTAGGTGCGAATGTTATAGGCTAGGTTTTGTTTTTAAACGACTTCAAAAAGTTATCAATTCAGATGTCTTTTTTTATGTATATTCGGGCATAACTCCATCATATACAGAGTGGAATTTTTTAACCTGACCTGGAAGAAAAGTACTCAAAATACTGGCGATAGCAAATTTTTATCAAAGGAATGCAGAATTGTGTCTTTTTAAAAATAAAGAAATGTTTCTTAAAAAGACACAAATCTGCATTTAAAGATTTTTGTTAATTCGCTTGTCACACTCGGGAATCGAACCGGCTAAAATCCGAAAATATAACACCTTGTACTATTATGGTATCAATCGATAGAGTCAACCATAAGGATCAAATCTCTCTAACATACATGATAAATTAAATGAAAGGAAAACCTAAAAAAAATATCATTTATAGAAACTCGTATATTTGCTCTCGGAAAGTACCATTTGGTGAACTGGAACTGATGACTTATTATTGAATAGTTTCGGTGATGACTTAATAATAAGTATTTCACGGGTTGCGATTCCATTACTTTAATATGATTGCCAAGCAATTTGTTCTCGTCACAATGCATTTGGAGAAGTGGATCTGATGGTGAAATACCAGGAGAACTTCTGGACGATTAACGTCCCTGCCTCGGGAAAAGCAATATTTTGTACAAGGTGATAAGCACTATGAGCAGTTGGTAACTTAGATAAATTACAAACTGACCCACAAAAAGAAGAGATGTCTGTTCACACGCACACGATTACGTATTTATTTCGCTGAAGGCTGATAGCTCGTGTTCGTCTGGCGGCTGTCTACTACGTTATCACGGAATCAGTTCCACGATAGTACATTAAACATGACTATAAAGCTATGACGCAATGTTTTACGTTATATGTAACAATACATACAACATTGTACATAGATACTTGAATGAATAGGTCGGGGACAAGAAATATAACTGACACTCTATAATCAGAAACAATGCCACATCCCCAGAAGGTATAATTCGAGAAAAGTACAGTTCTATATAATTAGGTACGACGACGACGGTCTCGTAGGAAGACACTCGTCAAAGAGAAGCTCTTAGTGCCGTATGTGGTGTGGTATCCAGTAATACACGACTGTACACGACTCTAAGGAATTCTAGACGATCGTTTAAATGATGAAGACGTCGTCATTCAAGCTTTTGTCGGCGAATAAAATAAGCTCCATTGACATGACAAATTAGATCAACTTGAACTTGATAACAGAAATTATGTAGATGTACGTAAATTGTGGTATCATGTTATGTGAAGGAACAATGGCTGTGTCACTCAGCGGCGGCTTTGCCTAGATCACGCCGGAGATTTCGCGCAAATACTGATGCGTCAAGCGCGGTGGGCGGCTATACTTGCTGCTAGGGTCATCACGCACTTTTGACGATGGAATGCAGTGACTCGCTGTTTTTTTAGTGAAAACTGTTAATGACGTCTTTAGGTTTGACATCAGAGTGTAGGCTAAACAATAATAACCTTATTTAGACGTCTATTTATTTGTCATGCATCATACTGTAGGTACCTCAGAGTCAAATGGAAAAATGGATACACCGTAAAGTTGTAAGTACACCTTCTTTGCGGTTTTGACACAAATGTTTATAGTTAATAATCATTATATGTATTTACAAAACAAAACAGTGATGTTGCAATATACGATAAAACATACTACGAGTATCATAGATTCAATTGCAAAACGCAATTGAAAACCCTAAAGTCACGCATTGATGAAATATTGTCAACTGCTTTACGCTTCGGGAATGGGAAATAGATCAGGTGCGTTGTGGGACTTGTTTGAGATCCGCATTGAGGCTGAGTCACTCCTCACCGGCAGACAGACGGGTGACTCCGAGTGAAAGCATGGGAACCGGCCGGAGATAGGCGAGCACATGCTGGAGCGACCCGGCACTTCCGAAGTCCGTGCGATTGAGTCATGTGGGGTTGAGTGTGTGTGAGGTCGACGCGTTGGGGTCATATAATAGTGATGCCATATCAAAAGCGTATTGCGTTTTCTTATGCAATATACCTACAATCTTTCTTTTTATGTGTAACATCTTTCCTCTCGCTTTCCTGCAATCTGTGGGAGTGATTTCATGAAACGAAACGGAAATGTGTAACAGGAAGACGGGGAAGCGCGCGCTATTTGATTTGACCAATGAGCGCGCGCGGTGCTAGAGTCAGAAACTACCTTGACGAGGCTCTTCCATAAGAACTTTTCCATAAGAGATTTGTTCTTATGAAACACATCTATCTTAAGAGAGATCGAGAGACGTATTAATGATTATAATTCTGTAAATACATATTTGTTATGGTCGCGAATCATATTTTGATCAATATGACACCGGACACTGACTTGCAAATTGCATAAAACTTAAGAAAAGTTGAATTTCGCGGGCTACCACTGCGGATCCGCCTTAATGTTGCCTATTACCACGGTGATATGTCAAAAATGTTACACATCATGCAACTACTGTAAGGTGAGCTCGTTTATTTTTTCCTTTTTCCAGAGTGGGCCATTTCAAATGCAGGTCCAAATAGTTTTGCGGTACAACTGTGGCTGTATTGTAGCAGGTAGCAGAAAAATGCATATCTCTTTATGTGGTTATATTTTACATTTCCTTTTTTTTACTTGCTGCTTAAACATAACTGGCGAAATGTGGGTGTACTATAGGTACACCTCTGCCCGACCCTTTGGGCAATACATACCTGATGTTATATGTGTTATTTTACTTTTCATGTTCACCTTTTATGGTCATCTCAACTATGAACAATTATTATTCACTTAAAATTGCTAGAATTTTTGTATGACGACAACGAAACGTAAACAGTCGTCAGCTTCAGGAACCCCCAGAGGATTTCCACCACAATGACCGAGCACAAGGTATTATTTTTAACGTCACACCGACAATCCTATCTTTACGGAACTACTAGTAGCATATTGCTGAAGACTCATCTCTGTTAGGTACGTCAGGGGTACTACACACGTGCTGGTGCTTGGATTCGTCGGCACAGCCGTGCGGCAATATCGAATATGTACAGATATACAATGTTTAAAAAAAATCCTGTCCTATTCGAAAAGTAATATACAAAATAATATGCAATGACATTACCAAAAATTATAAAAAGGCGTATTTTTATTTAAGACTAACTGACCGAACAGATGTTTTCCGGTCCTTTAATCGTGAGTTGTCTTGTCTATAAAAAGTCTCGAGTTCATACAAAAATGCCTTTGAAAAAAGGACTTCAAAAATTAAAAAAAAAATCTTGTCACAAAAACCAAATTCGGACGATTACGGACTTTTTAAATAAAAATCTGCCAAATCAGTCTAGCCGTTCTCAAGTGACGCGCTTACCATCGAACAGCATTTCATTCTTAATAAAATTCCCCATATCAAAAAAATGCGGGTTATATTAATTTATTTTTTGAAAATTCCCGCTGGATACACATAAAGAAAAAAAAGAAAAATGCGTTTATTGGCATTACAGCAGAAAAATACACCTTATAACTAAAAAAAAAAACAGAAAACAATGATTATAATGCCAATAGGGCCTCAGCTCAGCATAAATGTCAGATGGCAACACAAAGTTGACGACACGGTTGGCGCAGTGGCTGAGCGATCGACTGCTGTGTAACGTGTCGCGGGTTCGATCCCCGCACGGAACAAATATTTGTATGATCTGCAAGTAGTTGTTCCGGGTCTGGGTGTTAGTGTATGTGAGTTTCTATGTTTGTAAACGCACCCACGATACAAGAAGAAATTCTTAGTGTGGGGCAACGTTTAAAAAAAAAAAAAAAAAAAAAAAAAAAAAAAAAAAAAAAAAAAAAAAAAAAAAAATACATAATAACACTCTCAGCACGATACTTAACAACACTTTCACGGATCAAAACAAGATTTTTATACATAATTATTTTATGTTCGTGAAAAAGCCTGTCGGCTTAGCTCGACGCAGCCATAATCTAGATGAGTAGATGCCGAACTCTCGGCACGAGCCGAATGACAGCCGAATGTGTAATAATTGTTTCGGGACGCCTTTGTTGTTCAATAAATGCTACCGAATCCAATGTGCCAGACCCGGACCAACAGGAAGGCATCGGTTTTTTTTCCTTTATTAAAAATAACCAGGTTCTTAATAATTAATTACAATCTAGCCTGTAAGACTATTAACCAATTTTAATCTAACATAATTTTTTACTTGATAATTATTTTAAAACTTAGAATAGTGCTGATTGTACTTTACACAAGTCCGTTCCACTTTCATACAGTCTGATATAATATTAAAACACATTGTTCCTGTGTTATATGTGTGTCATTATCATTATTATTTCTACACTTTTACACTACACTAACTCAAAAGGTTTTTTTCGTTTTAGTCTTCGCACTATATTTGTTAGGTCTAACAGCTGAAATGCCTCGATGTTCACATGTCGGTGGAGTTGGGGTTCATGAGCCTCAGCTAATTTTTGGATTATGTTGGTGACGGGTTCCATTTTTAGGTCACGATGGAGGTCATCATTTCTTATATACCAGGGCGCATTAACTATACACTTGAGTACCTTATTCTGGAATGTTTGTATAATTTTGATGTTGGTTGGTTTGGTACAGCCCCACAGTTGGGTGCCATACGTCCCTATTGGCATAAAAATATGCTTATATAATACAATTTTGTTATGCATCGATAGGCGGGAACCCCGTCCACTCCTGCCTTTTCTTTTTAACGTGCGCTTTCCAGCGCAGTTTCGCGTCAAGCGTTATGCCACGGTATTTGGCTGTATTTGCGTATGGCACTTGTTGGCCATTTATGATTGGGTGGTAATCATAATTCTTGTTGGTGAAATCAATGTGAAGTGACTTCGATTCATTCAATTTGATCCTCTATTTTTGTGCCCAGTCATGAACTTCATTTACAGCGATTTGTAGCCATAATGGCAGTATCGTCCGCAAAGGTTGCAATAATATTATTTTCTAGCTCTGGTATATCATACGTGTACAACAGGTAGAGGACTGGACCCAGCACACTACCTTCAGGCACGCCAGCTTTAGTCAATCATTTTTAACTCTGAAAAGGCATCCTCGTGCCTTACTCGAAACATTCTATCTGTAATGTATGATAGCAAAATATTGGCAAAATCATTTGGTAGCAATAGTCTTAGCTTGTATATCAATCCCTTATGCCAAACTCTATCAAAAGCTTGTGTCACATCTAAAAATACGGTGGAGCAGACTTTTTTATCTTCAAGCGTTCTCTAAATGATGTTGGTAATTCTATATACTTGGTCTATTGTTGAGTTTTTCTCTCTGAAACCAAACTGATGGTCAGGGATCAGGTTTCTCTCGTTTATGACAGGTTTTAGGTGCTTTAGGTACAATTTTTCAAACAGCTTTGATAGTATAGGCAACCGGGAAATGGGCCTGTATGATGAAGCTTCGTGAGGTGGTTTACCGGGCTTTGCAATCATAATCACTTCAGCAACTTTCCATGGCTCAGGAACATGCTTTAACACGAATGCAGCATTGATAAGCCTAGTAAGCTTAACGATGGCTTTACGCGGGAGAGACTATATTTGCGGGCCGCCGCCGGGCCCAGGGGTCATATCTCCCCCAAAGGCTTTCTTTCCCCCTTGAATTGTTAACCGAACAATTTTGACCTCCCCAACATCCCACCGGCGTAATCTTTGTAGTATGGTAGCAGTAAAGGATTTTGGGGAGTCCTGCCACAACGGGAACATGGGAATCATTGCGTTAATCCTTAATGATTTACAGTAGTTCTCGCTAATGGACGTAGGCATACTACTGAGCTAAAATAGGAATTTCCTTTAAACTTTTTTATAATATGTGGTGTGTTGTTCCATGCACTTTGTTGGATTTTGCTGCTAAACTTGTTTACTTACTTCAGAATCGAGCTAATCTCTGCTTTTTAATGAAGTTTTAGGTCAATCATATTTTGTAGGTCTAACTAAAACTTTCCCAATCTGTAAATTTGTTAACTAATGTCAGGTGGTTTTCTTTTAGTAATATTTTGTGACTTAATTGTAATAATATTGGAGAGTGATCGGATTTCATGTGGTACCCCTCTTCCACACTCAGATATCATCGTCGTTATATTTTTGAATATAAAAAAGTCTATAAGGTCTGGTAGTTTCTGGTGGTCAGTTGGCCAGTATGTAGGTTTTCCAGTACTTATGACCTCACAGTGCATGTCTTTCACTGCACTTAGGAACTGTCTTCCCTTTGTTGAAATTAATCTCAATCCCCAATGAGTGTTCTTAGCGTTAAAGTCACCGCCTCATATAAATCTCTGTCCAAGTAGTCTGAAGAAGTGTATATATTGTTCTTTGTTTATCGTGTGTCTATCGGGACAGTATACGGCCGCTACAGTAACATATATATATTTTTTTTTAATGTTATCGCCACAGCTTGCGTGTATGACTCTTCGTATTTACACTGTTCGTGATGACATATATTTTCTCTAATAATAACCGCACTACCTCTTCGGGCTGTGTTGTTAGGGTGTAGGGAGTTCCCGTGAGGCGGCGAGCTTGCCGGATTACTGCCACGGGATCTGGAGGCAAAAGTCCTCGCGCACATCTGGGAGTGTCGCGAGGAAGCGATATGCCGGGGCGTAACTCCGCTGCCGCGAGAAATCACGGCACAGCGGACAGAGCTCCGGCGGGATCTCATGGCGGCATGGAGAGTGCGATTGTCGCAACCCAGCGCTGGGCACGCCACAATTGTGGCGATAAGTCCCCTCTTTGAGGAGTGGCTAGAGAGGTGCCACGGCGTCCTCACCTTCCGCCTGACGCAGGTCCTCACCGGACACGGCTGTTTTGGGAGTTTCCTGTTCCGTAAAAGGCGGGAGAAAACGCCCGGGTGTCACCACTGGGTGGATCGCCCGGAGGACACGGTGGAGCATACGGTGGAGGTCTGCCCTACTTGGGCGGAGCACCGGCGTGTCCTCACGGAGGCGATCGGCGGCGGCCATCTCTCGCGTCGGGCCCTGGTTCAGGCCATGGTCCGGAGCGAGAGTGCATGGGAGGCCGTCACTTCCTTCTGCGAAGCAGTAATGCTCGCGAAGGAGGAGGCGGAGCGCGCGAGGGAGATGCAAGATTCGCGCCCTCGCGCCCCTAGTCGCCGCAGGAGACGCCCCGGGCGTCGGGAGTCGCGAGCCGACTTCCGGCCACCGTAGGCGCGGGCTTGCGGACGGTGAGCAATGAGTAGCTCACCGTCCGAGAAGGACTAGGCCCGGTTCGACGGCGCGTTGTGTTCCACGCGCGCCTCAAAGAGATGTCAGCACCAACTGACGGGGTCCGTAAGGGCCAATGCCTGCCGGGGTTGCGAGTTTGTCCGAAAGGGATATCGCGGCCCCGGCACACAGGCAACGGAAGGAACATGGGTGGGTACAGTAAAAGTCTGACACGCCCTCCCGCTCCACCCAGAGCGGGAGAAGTTATTTGATAATTTCCCACCCTAAAACAAAAAAAAAAAAGGGTGTAGGGAGTGATAAACCTTATAGCCTCTAAACTTTACAAGAGACTGTTTTATAGTACTTGATTCTAATTTTTCTGGTCTCTTATCAAATGAGGATATGGACTTCAAGATCTGGTTGAGCATGTCCTCAAGACTTGATGGTTGTGTGCTTGGTTTTACCGCTTGTGCGTATGAGACACTTTTAGATGAATGTGAAGTTATCGCGGTTGTCTGTGCAAACTGTGCACTTTTTGTTGCTGTCTGTTTATCGGTGTTTCTAACAATTTGCTTATCGGCAGGGAAGGCATCGGTGACGTCATTAAATGTGATAGAATATGATGGAACACGGATGCTAATATACTTAGTCATGGTGAATCAAAAATGTCTCTATTACATCGTGGGAGCATTTTGTTGTTTCTTTCATAGTTTTTTTACTCAGAAGCTTTTTAAGTAATTTTTCACCGATCATTGTATTTAGTGAAGAGTCGTGTCGACCTTGCAGTTTTTCATTTCGTTAATATTTATTTATAATGACATTCATCATTTAGACAGTTTACCTTAAGGTCTGGGCACAAAAGGCGAGCCTTTGTTTTACGTATTTTCTATTCCTTTAGTCTTGCTTTTTATATGTGTGTACATAAACTATTAAATAAATATTCTAACAGAATTTAGACATTCCATTTATTAGTCAACATAATACCTAATGCAGGGGTTTTCTTCTCATCTATCAACGAATCTATCATATTAAAGCAGTATGTACGAATAGGAGAACCATTTCGATACGATCACCCATTTTTAGATAATGACCCTGAGCTTGCTATCCTCTGGGTATCCCGTGCCTGTCTCTGCAGTCGCCAACCTACCTCTGTTCTTCTCCGTCTTAAGATTAATGATAGAAATAGATCATGCCTTTCTTGAATACAATCCTCCTCTATGGACAATAGGTTAATCTATCCGTCAAGGTAAAAAAAAATAAGTCAGATATTCATACGTAGATAATATACAAGGTGTAATTGAAATCCTGAAAAGGGATCATTGTACTCATCATTATCATTATAAAGAACTGTCTCTGGGACCAACACTGAAATTGCGAAAAAAGGATCAGCAGTTCCGTACATTACGAGAGAATGGAAGAAAAAACTACGACGCCAGGTAACATGGGACAAGCGCTGCCCTTGACGTATGTTAACGGGGGTCAGCGCGTGGAAGAAGAAGATTTAGTACGTCACCTATACTATTGAGCTTAACCTCATTACATTCATATCTGGTTGAACAAAATCAAACTCAAGTCATTTATTTCAAGTAGGCCATTAAAAGGCACTTTTGAATGATCATTATAATTGATTCTAGACATCCCTTCCAAAAGGTAGTTTCGTATGGAGAAGATTTGAATTGAATTGAAGAATGAAGAATTCATAAATTATAATTATATGTGAAGACGCTGTATCTACCTATAATAAAATTACTATACTACAATAGGTACAACATAATAACAGCCGCACGGGTCGATCGAAGGTTAAGCTACGCTTGCCGCGGTCGGTTGGTGGATGGGTGACCATCCTCCATGACTAAGTGCAGATTTTTCAATGTTATCTGACGACTGCAAAATCAGCCGTAACACTTATTATGACAATCAATATTTGTGAAGCAATTATTTTACAGGTCATTTACTAACAAACATACAATAATAGCTCGTGTTTGTAACACGCAACCAATTCTGCCCAGTCATGCTGCTGTAAAACCCAAGTTTACATAATACGTCCTCCGTCCAGTTTTGACGAAGCCTATCCAGCTCGTCCCGACATCTCCTACGTGGTCTGCGCAACCCCGCCTCGCTGCTTCAGGGCACCAGTTCTATGCTATTTGGGTTTGTCCTGCATGCAGCAGACATGTCCTGCCCAGTCCCATATAAGTTGGGCAGCTATTTTTGTTTCGATTTTGGACTTCTGTGGAAGTCTGAGCTCCATAGGTTAAGACAGGAAAAATACACATGTCCATGAGCCTGCGTTTCAGGGCCATTGGCAACTCACCGTTGAATAGTTCCTTCATGGACCAGTTGTTCTTCCAGGCGATTTTCGTTGTCTTGATCTTTATCTTGCCTCTCCTGGAAAGAGACATCTTGGCTCAAGTAAAGGTATTCTTGGACATGTTGTGTTGTCTCTCCGTCTAGTTTTTTACTTACAGGTGTTTCGTTGCACAAACTTTTTGGTCTTCGACATATTCATCTTCAGTCCAACCTCGAGGCTTGAATTACTAAGTTCTTGGAGCATCTGTTCAAGTTCAGTGGCTGAAGATGAAAATAGAACAATGTCGTCGGCGAAACGTAGATCTTAACATATTTGTTGCATTTTAAACCGTGACAAATGCTGATTCTTAACGTATAAAATGAAAATGTTATTCAATTCGTTTATTTATAATAGGGATAATGACTAAAAATTTTTTTTAGTTCGTCTCAGAGATTATAAAAATATATTGGACACGTATTTTTTCTTTTTTTTACGTAATCTAAAGATTACGGCGATACATTGAGGTAAAATGTCACGAGTATGTAGATTTTATACATACTAGTGACGTAGCGAACCCCACTCCCCAACCTAAAGTGCGTTTTATCTAAGTATTTTTTTATTAATATGATAAAGCAAAAAATACGTGTCTAATATTTGTTTATTATCTGACTGACGGACTAATTACATTTTTTTTTTACCCAGGTATCATTCCTATTATAACACAGACATGCATATAAGTAGATACATAAAATATAAAGAGTGATTGTTAAATACAATAAAATAAGTAAATTCCATAGTCTGTGTGGACCAAGCGCCGCGTTACAAGACTAAGTTTAAAAATATGATTAAAATAGAAAGATCACTAAACAGAGATGAATAGCATGTGAATTACGAGCTCATGAAGTGTTTGTCTTGTCAAATATGATGTGTGTCGAATAGTTTGCGTTGTTAGCGCTCCAGACATCCTCACCTTAACGTCACTTTTACCGAAACAGCGCGTGTTATTGCTAGTTGGTATACCTACTTCCTATTGTTTTTAAAGTCTTGGTCAACGTAGATATTTCACCTGTATCTTGGATCGGTACGTTTAAACAGACTTTAGCATCCCGGGTTGTTGTCCTAAGGCCAGACCATTAAAATATTGAACTACTTCAAAAATCCGGGTTTCAAATTATCAGTTTTAAGATGAACAATAGTGCAGGAGTAGGCAGAAATATAGAGTGTATTAAAAAAGCCCAACAGCATATCCTGGGAATCAGCTATGCTTTGTTTAAAAGATGATAAGTATGGCTAGAAAGGGAGTGACTACTTAGATTTGATTGATTTGATCTAGATAGAGACATGTCGTGGAAAACTCATACTGACAGTGTATGTAAACGCCTGAGTCAACACTCTTATGCTTTACGTAATCTTGCAAAGGAGGTAAATCAAAAAGTTTTGGTTACGGCGTATCATGCCTATGTTACGTCTACATTACGATACAGGATCATATATTGGGGTAATTCCACCAACATGGATATAGTATTTAGAGCGCAAAAGAGGTGTGTAAGGGCGATTTGCGGTATTCATAGCACAGAAAGCTGCAAACCGTTCTTTGTGAATTTCCGTATATTAACAGTACCCTGCCTATACATATGTGAGGTGGCCGTATTTGTCAAAACGAACATCCACCTATTTGACAAATTGCACTGTTCGCAACATAGACGTAAAATAAGTAGTAGACAACACAAAAAAGCAGTATTCCGTAAAAACTTCCTCGGAATGGCACCACATATTTATAATAAATTACCTAATGCTTTGTTAGGTATTCAAGATATCAATGTATTTAAGAAGCAACTCAATAATCTACTGATAAGTAAGACATACTATACAATTAATGAATACCTGTCTGATATAAATTTATGTAATAATAATACTTGAGTCCGATTTATTTTATTACAATATTAAAATTATTTTAAATGTATTGTTAATTCTTAATTATGTGTTGACGGTTTTAGAATAATAGATAATATATAAGATATTAATAATGATTTTATGACATTGTATAGAGTACAAAATTTAATTTATGACATTTTATAAGGTATTTATCGGAATTAATGACATTGTTTATGGTATTAATTGTAATGTATGAATTTGTAATAAGGTATTAATTCGAATTTATGACATAGTATAATTTTAACTATAATTTTGCATGCCTGAATTGGTGCAACACAGTGGACTGCGCATTCACTTGACATCTAGAAATGTATGATTATGTACTGTGTTGAGCAATAAATATTTGAATTTGAATTTAGATGACGACTAATAGAGATGTATAGAAGAAAAAGAAATATTGCGGCGACCAATAATATATTGTGGTAAGGGCAGGAGAGTGTGGAGAGATGATGGGTGATGACTTACTATTATACTAACAATAATAATGGCTCATATTTCAATGTATAGTTTATTTGGCTTTTTTATTATTTAGCTGGTTCCCGGTCCGTTGTTGCCGCAGAAGAAATAATTGTGGAAATATCGTTTCAAATTTGAAAGAGTACTTGCATATAAACTTCCCGCAAGTGCAAGCAATAAGTTGACAAAGTTTTATCGCAATCGGATTATAAGATTACGTATAAAATTTATTTCTAATACTTATCTCACACTTTACTATATTTACAAAAAAAAATATTGGAATGATGTTTGCAATCAATTAGTTACTTACTCACTATAATAGAAAGAAAGAAAGAAAGAAAATACATTTATTTAGCACAGACACGCACACAAAAGGCACACAACACAACATATTATACTATAAACAAAAATCAAATTAAAAAATAATGAAAACAAATAAAGTGTAAATTGCGTTTTATGATACTAGCAGGAAAGTGTGCCTTGCGGCTGCGCCAAATAGGCCTAGTTCAGCAAAAATGCCAGACAACTAGTGCCTGACTCTGGTTTTCGACTAGACCTGAAGTGTGAGGTGACGGATTTAATTCAGTTACATACTGCAATGTGTATATGTATACTTAAATATAATAAATTTGTGTAAGATAATAATAATAATTAATATTTCAATAGTTATATAAATTAAATTAAATTGCAAGACAACAAAACAGAAACCAAACTGACAAATAAATGAGACGGACGCATTATAGATAATACTATTAGAGTAATACTAATAACGAATTATAATACAATCAAATAACAAATGCTTTTATGATTCCTTATAATAAAATAAAATCATGAATTATTATTTCATAATTTAATTGGAATAGTTTTTTTAATTATTAACGTACATTTGTATTCTATGGAATCATTAAGAGCTTATTTCGTTGATTCATCTTTATACATTTTTAAATAGTTTAATAAAATCATTAGAAAACATTTAAAAAATAAAAAAATTGTAGCCCACCGGCATCGGGAACAGGGTTTAAAGAGCTTATTTATTATTACTACATTAAAAGGCAAAAAAAAAACAAAACAATTAAGAAGGTACCTAGTCCGGTAGTCGACGTTTTCCGGCTGAAATTATGAGGTACCTACCTAGTTACGTAGAACTGTGGCTGGAGACTGAATGGAAAATTGACCTAACCCACAACATTCATAACCGATGTCGGCTACAAAACTTTTACATCACAATCATATCGGCCCATTTAACACTGCTGTCACCGCGGGTACTTCTGAACTTACCCATTATGACCGCTTATGTAACAGGTCTAAAGGAATAAGTGGACGTACGTTTTCCATAACAATTTACGAACGCTACACTAATCGTTGGCTATTTAACATCAACCATCAACCGGACATAAATAACGATCATTAAATGAATTCTAAACAAAACTATTATGTGAAGCGTTTTTTTATTATGGTATCGAACAACAACAGTTAGCTAATGCAAACAGCCCTCTCAAATACGCCAATGACGCAACATAATGTAGAGACGTCATGACTTCTTACCTCGCCGACGTCATAATCACGGCTTCTACCTGTCAGTCATAACAGACGCATGAGCTGTAATGGCAGTTTTTGCCCGGACGTGTTTATTTCGCACGAAGTTCTATAAATAGTCTTTTTTTTTACTGTGACGGCTGCCGTGACAGGGTCCTTTTCGATGGGAATCTGGTTTAACAACACGTTACTGTTATTAGACTTTTGTACCAGTTTTTGATTGACGATTGTTTGTTATTTTTATCAAAACCCAATAATCCTGTACGGACTACGAAGATCAAAAATCAGCGGACATTCGTTTCAATCAATTACTTACCTACATCTTTACGAGACAGTGCTCAACATTCAACTTATCCATGTATCCGCTATACCGCTGCTGATAGCCTTACCGTAGTATTATATTATCTATGGCCTTACGGATATTGTCCTCCCTATAAGGCAATACGACGAGTTATGTCAGACCTACTTAACAAAACCTTAGATCTAGATATACCTTCCTAGCTCTATACTTACCTAAACCAAATAGAATCAAATTCCAACCATTGCTTCCAATGTAACCAATTACAGGATTATGGATTGTCAGAAATAAATCAGTTGGAAATTTAATTTAGAATGAAATTTAGAGAAAACCGCTGAACAAAAAATAAGTTTACGTTTTTATTGAAAAGTCATGTCTGGCAGTCTCTGGTCACACTGGTATTCAATAACGGTTTCTTCAGAAATACTGGTAGTAATGCGATCTGCGAATCTCCCAGACGCGTGTCGGAGTAAACGCAATAGCCCTGCGAGTCGATTAGACTATGTTATGTCACTAGTCATCATGAAGCAGTTATCGTAGACCTTCAGAATAAACTTGACCTTGTGACCGGCCATGACACTTCGTTACCTCAGATGGCAGCAGGTGAATCATGGTTTCAACACAATCAATCATAATATCACTAACAAACAGAGTATGTACAGCGCTTACGTCATATTAACAGAAAATCATTCTGAGGTTCACTTTGAACTTGCAAGTTATTTCGTAATAAATTAATAATGTTGTCCCAACAAGCTTTCATTCGGCCGTCAATATAAACATAAACGTACTCTAGATAGGTATACCTACTTGTTTTACTTTTCCACTATCTTAAAATTGTCTTATATTCAGTTTTTCTAATCAATGGGTGGATAAAACATTTTTATACCGTGTATTATGTAAATGTTTAACGCTATAGAATGTTTTGATTTCGAAAGTCGGTCAATAGCATGGACATTGACTTGCCATAGTTGTGTCGGTCCAAAGAGCAATGTGTGTGTAATTCTTATGAATCGTGGTCGGGCCACCGCGATGGTTAGGTTAGTTGGGTTATAAGCGTCTAATTTATTCTTATAAACTTCTAATATATCCTTTGAGGTATTCCAATTTTACACTTATATTAGAATACAGGGCGTCCCACGGATATGCCATATGGAGGGAAAGTACCTTGAATATTGTAGGTGGAACATTTTACTAGAAGAAGACATTATTTGAATTTTAAAAACAATTTAAATTGCATTCATAGATATTTAAATAATTACATGGTTGGACCGGAAATCGAACCCGTTACACGAGAAAAATAATCACCCGGTAGCTTTATCATACCGATCGAAAGGCTTCATCATAAGGATTATATATAATAATCATAACATAGTGTCAAAAATAAAAGGAAGACCATGAATTTTAACATTCGGCAAAGTGTAACTTCGGTAAAAAGTTTTTCGACCAAATGAAACGTCAGAGTAACGAAAAATATCGAATCTATATATAACAGGTCAACTGATACAGTGGTAGACGTGACTTCGATGAAGTAAAAAAAACGAAACGATAATAGTTGAAAAGTTTTAGGTGAAATGAAATTCGGTTAATATTTTTCGAACTTATGATAGGTAACCCTATAAAATAACAGTTTTCAATATTAAATAAAAATAAAAATTCAATATGTTGTGCTTCAAAAGTTATTGACAGAAACGAATCGCTGCAAAACTGACTCCACGTAGTCTTGTCTGCCCTACCTTTTTTTTTTTGCGGGAAATTGTCAAATAACTTCTCCCGCTCTGGGCGGAGCAGAGAGTCAGACTCTTACTGACTAAAACCCACCCGTGTTCCTTCAGTTGCCTGTACATTGCCAGGGGCCACGATATCCCTTTCGGAACTTTTTTTTTTTTTTTTTTTTTTTTTTTTTTTTTTTTTTTTTTTTTTTTTTTTTTTTTTTTTCGATTCCCGATGCCCAGGGCGTCTCCTGCGGCGGCTAGGGGCGTGAGGGCGCAACATTTGCCTCTCCCTCACGCGCTCCGTCTTCTCCTTCGCGAGCATTACTGCTTCGCAGAAGGAGGTGACGGCTTCCCACGCCCTCTCGCTCCGTACCATGGCCTGGACCAGGGCCAGACGCGAGAGATCACTGCCGCCGATCGCCTCCACAAGGACATGGCGGTGCCCCGCCCAAGCCGTCTGCCCTACCCCTAGAGTGTAATTTAAGCCCGCGTAGGCGCAGAGGGGCGGGCCGCGACGATAGGCTCGTGTGGGACCGCCCCGCAGAGCCGGAGCCGTAACAGAAATCATGCTGCATGCTTGCTTGCATGCATGGTGTATGCTTGTTTGCATGTTTGTGTGAACTTGAAAAGTTCTGCCATAAAAGGTGATGTATAACAGGGTCTACCTTTAATAGTAGAACTTTTTATGTCATAATATTATATTATTTTGCACAACAACGGATAGCATAATTTCGCAGCAAATCGTTTGGCATACACTCATTTATCATACATTCAAAACTCATAATTTTGTAAGTCAGAATCAAAGTCAAAGTCAAAGAATTTATTTTAATTAGGCACATAAAAGACACTTTTGAACGTCAATTTTACAAAAAATTTAATTGATTCTAGTCGTCCCTTCCAAAAGTTAGTTTTCGTATGGAGAAGAATGGGCAAGAAACTCCACATTCACACACAATCATCTTTTGGCATAAATTTCATATCCATAATAATTAAAAAGTAGAACCATCGTATTGCGGAAAGTTCCCGAAAAGGCTCCGGCGGCGCCGGCGACGGCGGTCCCACGCCAGCTTATCGTCGCAGATGGTTATAACGCTCACCGCAGCGACGGCAGCGAGCTTTAAAGCCCGTTATACATTCATTCATAAATATAAAGTGTGACATAAATCTGCCACTATAAGTCCCATTTCTATTCACTTTATTTTATTTTCTAGCCATTAAGTCGCGCAAAACGAATAAAAACAGAAGTATCGCTTAGAGTTCAGTATTTTACTAACTTATCAGGAAGTCAATGTACGGAGGCGAAAGGCAGGAGACAGACCAAACTTTAGCAGCGCATTCAATTCTAAAACGTGGAAACACGCTTTTAATATGTATGTAAGTACTACGGATTAACGCAATGTAAGCTATTCGGCAAATATTTATTTATATATATAAGCAATTTGGCACAGTCATCATAAAGTTCTAGTGATTTTCTTACACCAAATCATATATTCGCACAGTAGACTTATACCAACTTTTTTCAAGCACATCAGAGTTCATACAGCGTTCGGTCCTTCTTTAGCTTAATATGAATGTGTACAGGTGGGAACAGGTGCTTCGGTGAGTAATAGACATAGTTCAGCATCGACTCACGCGCATAATGTGACGTTTACGACCCAACTCGATGTGCCAGCAACACTTTAATACCAAAATATTTATAGTTTACTACAAATATTTAACATAGCTTTACGTATTACGCGATCAAATTAGAATATGATCGGCCTAGAATGGAGTACTGCTAAGTTCACACTGATGTGTCATCAGAAGACATTAGTTCATTCGACTTTCGTTTTACTACTGACTTAGCATTAGGCGTTGGTCTACCAAAGCCCGCGTGAACGCTTCGTCGTAGCCGCGTAGACCATGCACCGAATCGGCGTAGACCCCGCTTCGTAGCGGCGTAGACCGCTTAGACAGCTACGTATATCCGCGTCTTAGCCGTGTTTAGCCCTGCTGGGGTTGCGGGTTTGTCCGAAAGGGAAATCGCGGCCCCGACACACAGGCAACGGAAGGAACACGGGTGGGTTTTAGTCAGTAAAAGCCTGACACACCCTCTCGCTCTGCCCAGAGCGGGAGAAGTCATTTGATGATTTCCCATCCTCAAAAAAAAAAACCCGTGTTTAGCCGGGCCGTAGCCGCATACCCCAGCGTCGTAGCCGCTTATAATATTAGTATCCTCCTGACCGATTTCGGTCACAGTGACCAATCTCAACGGAGATTAACTAGGTACGCAGGAGATTTTATAGTGCACAAGTGTGTGCGCAAACACAGGCGCACTCTGTTCCTTTACTCTCATAGTCCGACGGGACGCAATCCGACGCGACCGGGAAGAGATGAGGCGCAGGAACAACGGCTATATGTGCTTGCCGAGCCATGGGATTATCACACCACCTACTTCCAAACTCCGGGCAGTTACTGAGAAATTCCTAATGGAAAACCCCAATAACACTTTAGCCGACTTGGGAATCGAACCACAGACTCCAAGCTCAGCAGTCTCGCTTGTACCAGCTAAAAACTGTTTCGCATAAAACTTCTCCATCTCACGTGTTGTGAACAAATGATGAATGAAAAATATTGAAAGCCACACCAATATTTGTCTAGGGTTATCATAGTTTCCATGATATCATTATTTGTTTTCAAGCGGAAACCAAAACCGCAACCCTGAGCAGAGAAGCAAGACGCTGCCACTTCACCTGTTGGGTTTTAATTATACGATTCATGTGAAACCTTATTCAACATGGCAACTGAGCTTACAAAACCTTGAGAAAAGTTTGCTCTCCTCCAAATGGTTGCCACTTGGAGACAGAAAATGAAAATACTAGTTTTTATACATGCATACATACTTTGCTCCGAGGCTAAATGTGTTTTTTTTTTGCGATATAGGTAGGTATTTAACGTTGCGTCTCGTTTTAGAAAATGTTTAACTAGCTTCGTTAATTTACTGCATACGTTCCGAGTGACTGGACAGGTCCACTCAATCTGTGTGGTTATTTCCTCAAAAGACCTTTTCAGACACCAATCTACATGATTTTCACATGATCTGACCAAAATTATGTAGAGTTCCTCAGAGTAGTCAGATAAGAATCGCCGACTGACAATTGACGTGTAAAAGTCAAAAAAGTGTTGTAAAGTCAGAAAAGTGTAAAAATCGTTTAAAACCTAGAATTCCTAAAATACTCTAAATTTCTGCGATCAGATAACATTATGGCATAGCCATTCAAGTAAAAACCTTTATATATTTTTTATTTGCTCTATGTATATTGTATAATAAACAAGTGCTTCATCAGGTCTCAGCGCCCGGCTCTCTGTCGACTGGCCTTTAGATATCACGCGCCTGTTTTAGACTGCGGTAAGCCGCGCAATGGGCGCCGCTATTAATCTGTAACCGAATGATTAACACCTGTGAGTGTACCTACATGTATATTATAACAAGTTTTTACTTGTCATGTTTTCAGTGCGCGTTTGTACACTCTCGGGTATTGACAGCCGATCAGCCGAACAGTGCGTCGCTTGGAAAACAACGCCATATCTGATGTAATCAATGCAGGTAAGTGATTTGCACAAGGTATAAATAAATTTCTCATGGTAGCGCCACATCAGACCACTCCCCCACCCGTCGGCTGACCAGTGTGGGAGCCGATCAGTCCGATCACGCGACCGACCTGTCCCGGTTCGATGCACAATCGTCCGACTGACGCAAAAACCGTAATAATTACATTACTCATACAACATGTAATACGTTGATTTGTAAATCACAATAAACATAAAGAAATCAGAGAGAACATGATGAAGGTAGTTATAATATATTTTGTCCATCTTAATTTTGACCCCCTCAAATTCCTTACTCCAAAGTTCACCAAAATGTCGGTGTCACAATATTACTCGTCACATCACATGTTACTCACAAGCCTTCTCCCTTCGGTCAAGTAATCTTAGTCTAGCCTAAGTGGTGATTACATGACCGTGTATTAGTGCAGTTAAGATAATGGCCTGCACGATATCATTCGCAAAACGTCGCAGTTTAATAATTAAGGTTCTAATTGAGTTGGTGATCCGTCATCTGTGAATCGTTTGCTGACAGCAACTGACGCACTCCGAAGAACTTATTTATGATTTAATTTTATTTAATTACTGCACTTGCAACATTCTTTCATCAATTACAACTGATCTTCTGCTGGCTAGCATTCTCTCCATCTATCCATGGTGTCTTACAATAAACAGTTCACCTCAGTCGCAACCCTAGGATTCCTCAAAGATGCCTCTCAGACTGTATGTCTGTAGAGAACGATGGCATAGCGTCCTCTTGTCTGTTAAGTACACTGCCCCTGACTATCCTAGTTATCTTGTAGTGATCTGATTACTGTTCGCGATAAGATTGTACTACCTGTTTAATAATTCCTTGTTATATTTTGCATTTATTTTAGTTTTGTTTCTCTTTCAGATTTACTGTACAATACAGCGTTATCTATTTATTACCAGTGCGAGTATACAAGAATACAATCTCCCCTTTGTTCGACCATATTCCGTTAGCAACTTCTTACTGAAGTTCGATAAGGAAATACGCATTTCGTTGTTTTTTTAATTATTATTGTTTCTTGAAATGTTGATTGTAAACCGAACTGAAGAATCACTTCCCATTGTGGGTACGGTGAGTCAGATTCCAGCCCAGTCTTATGTATACTTAATGCAATACAGAAACTCAGTGCTCATTGAAGAATAGAAAAGTAACGTAATCTGTCATTCATGTATTATTTTGCATCAATGTAATCTGTACAACTATTTGTACTTTGTGCGTGGTGCTAATATTACAGCACGAGCTTTACAAAGTCAATGTTTTTGCTTTAATTTGTGTTTCGCAATGTTGGTTGACGTTACCTAAAGTTTAATCATTAATACTGTTATTTCACACTTTTTAAATAATATTCGCACATTAATTGTGAGATGCGGAAAAGATGAATCCAATGGTGTGACTTATTAACTTGCCAAGTGATACACTCACAAATTTCATAACAGTGTGTCTGTGTAGTGAGGTGTGTGGCAGTGCGTGGCGCATGCGCGGCGCTGGATGGCGGCGCAGCGCAGCTGGCGCCAAGCAGTCTGCGCCCGCGTCGCTCGCTACGTGCGCGCGCCATTAGGCTGCCTACTCACGCGCCTCAAGCGACACTTACCGGCGAGTGCATCTGAGTCCTCGCGGTACGTCACTCCCGACAGTCGCTACAGCATCTGGGTGTAATGACATCGCGAGCTTTACAAAAATACTATCACACTGATACTTATGAGTGACAGAGACCCCTACGAAGCTGATTTGTTACTACGTCAATAACTGAAGCGAGCCAACGACCTAATGTCACCTTGGTCATATGGTTTATAGGATGGGTGTACATATTATTTAGCAGCAATGGAAGAGTTGCACAACTCTTCCATTGCTGCTAAATAATATGTACAATCTTCCATTATCCGTTTACTACGCACCTTACTTCGATGATTTGCAGCACAATTTTGTTACAAGGGCTCGGACAGCGGTATATTTTGCGGTTAAACGGTTTTGTCTTAAAAACCTAAGGAACGATTTGTTTCGGTTATGTTCGAACGGAACGTTATTGAAACGTTTTTGAAGAAGACCAAAATTTAAATCGTTCTCCGTTAATAAAACGTTTTTAACCATTTTTGGGTTGATCGATAGGAAACTCGCAACACAAACCTAATCAATTCGTAAGCGGCAAGCACATTGGAATCAATGATGTAATGAAATGAAGATAAGGTACAATTTAACTAGTCTGAATATTTGGTCGCGACTCGCCAAAGGCATAACATTGAACTTGCCTGGGAATTGAACGCGATATCTGCGTGTCACTGATTAAATACGCTCTAAATAGGATACAAGTAATAACATACCTACTCACTTTTACATCTTGTGCGTGTTTCTAAACTTTTAAATATATTATTATATTTAACAATAAAAGCGAAAACTGAGATGGATTTTGAATTTTTTAAAGCGACCGACATCATATTTTTCTCTTTTAAATTTATCTTGTCATTGAAATGCCAGTGATTGACATAATAAATATCGACTATTTGTTCAAGGAATATTTAATACTCTTATTGAAAAACAAAAACAATTTAATGTATTTATAATTACTATACTGACAACAATCGTGTTTTTCGGCTAGGATTTTCAAGATGCTGTTGGAGCTAGTCCGCGGTTAAAGATGCGGTCTTTTTTTCCTTATTAAATAATGTCGTAAATTTTTAGGTAATTGTAGATTGTATTTATATCTTGTTCGTTTTCACGGTTTAACATATGAACATATTTCAATGGAATTGCTTTTGATTTGAAAGTAACACAATATAAAAAATACTGATGAAACATTCCTTAAAAAATCGTAACTTCAATAGCCCGAAAATTTAAAGATCATACTATCGCATCACTAAACAATAGACAATTTCGAGCGGCCATTGTTGTTTACATCTTTGGCAAGTTTTGAAACGTCGGACCTTAAACAAGTTCATGCTTGTCAGCGCAAGCACCGTGCGCGGCTGCGTCCTGCAGAATAAACCGGTTTTTAATATAAAAAACGTTCTCATTTCGTTTTCGTTCCAAACAAAATGTTGTACAAAGAAGAACGAGAACTGTTAGCAACGTTTTAAAAACGTTATTTTAAATAACGTTTCCGAGCTCTGGTAAGAAGTCGATCTCATTCTAGTCATAGGAACACGTTTGCGCGTTCTGTAAAGCATTTAATATTAATTTTATCGTTAAATTGTGACTCCTGCTTTTTTTTATTTCTGTAGTGAAACCTTCTTTAGGTGCCATTTTTGGTAGGGGAAAAACTTATGGATTCGCGTCACCGACATGCCGCGCCGACATGCTGTAGTAGCAGTAAGTGAAGTGCTTTTTGGAATGAAGTTCTTTAACGCGGCTTGCGGAAGGAGAAATGCGGCTTGCGCTGGCAGAAATCGTCACGCGAGCATTTATACTTGCGATTGTCTTCTTGAGTTTTTTTGAATTTGGTAAAAATTGAAAGCCAAGATAGCGGCTGTGAAAATTCCAAAATTTTTATCATGGGTTTCGTTTTCATAGTTTTCGAGGGTGCTAAAGTCGATATTGACGTTCAAATGAAAATTCAAGATGGCGGCTGTGATTTTCAAAATGATTGTTATGGATGTCGTTTTCATGGTTTACGAGGGTGCTAACTACTACAATTTGAAAAAAAACATCGTTATTTCACTGTTTTAAGTTCTCACTTCTATTGGCAGTCCCCATGACTGCCTACTTTTTATTGCCTGACCTCGACCTTACCTGACAAAGTGATGGATGAGGTCTACGATGGAACTAACGTTACCAGAAGATGCGTGTGCACTCTTACTTTGAAGGCTGTAGGGTTAAAGGTGGACAAAAACATACGTTGGCTGACAGTTCTCCACTTTTGCCTCGTGCATAATAAATGTGGCGAAGAAGCTCTGAGTACAACTGGTCGGGACAAGATATGTTGCGATATTATGTTATTTAAGGAATCAATCTTAATTATACTGTTTAGCATTAATGATCACTTAAAATTATTAGCCTACATGAGTAATGTTAAAATCAAAATAACTGATGCAATTTAGCTTCTGCCCGCGACTTCGTTCACGTGGAAGTCTTAAGACACCGCAATATACTACAATAACAGCCACATTTTTATAAAACTTCCCTGTGTACTATGTACGTTTGTAGTTTTGTTCTCAACAGCCAAAATATACAGAGAGTCAGGACTGCTGAAGCAGGAGCAAGCGACGTACAGTTGCCCGTGTGAGAAGCAGCTTGTCCTGAGGTCGACACCTGCAGCCTTCAGCTTTCAGGGTCAGCCCCTGTGACTTGTTGATATACATCGCAAAGTTTATGCTTAAACTGTTAACTGTGGGAAATTTGTGGTATACGCGATATAAACACTGTTTCGCAAATTATAATTCATCTGGAACCTGTTATAATTTCCGCCTCGATGACGTTTCTCTGCAAAGACACGACCTTGAGCCGAGTTCCGTTACACAACTTCGGCGGAAGATGTTCCGAAGGAGCATAATCGGAACACCGACCTTCAGCTGGATGATGTGCGCCAGAAGTCCACTTGCCATTAGCGAATTAAGAAATTCTACGGGGTAATGTGTGGCATCGTCTTCCTCCACATCATTATAAATGGAGGTGTATATCATTAGCCTCCCTTTAATTTGCGAGAGAATACTATGGTTGATCGCTGCAACTTGATCATTTTCGGCGTTAAAATGGAAACACGCACAAGAATTCTCTTGGTACGATATTTGGCTGATGTCCCCGTGCACCAGACGAATCAGATCTTCTAAAGTAGGAACTACTCTACCAAGAGTCTCTGGTAGGGCCACCTGGCGGATCTCCTCTGGTAGAGTGCCTTCACCAACTTTTAGAAGATCATTGGACAATTCTTGAGCATGTGAATTCCCGCCAAGCCAGGCTCGCATGTTGATAGTCAAGCGCAGTATGTACTCTCGACCATAGTCGACTTTTTCAACGAAGCATTTACCCAGAATAATGTACCCAGGATTTTGTAATTTTCTATATTTAAAAGAGTGTCCTTGGAGTTTCTTGCCCGTTCTTTTCCATAAAGATCTCCATTTTGGAATGGGCAACTAGCTTCAACTTTCTAACCAACTGACGCGACTATTTGACAATTCAAAAGTGCCTGTAAATGGTTGAATTGAAATAAATGCTTTGAGTTTGAGTTTGAGTTTTGATAATATAGCATTCTACTGGTGATTTTTTTTTTAAATCCGTCCAGTAATTTTTGAGTTAAACTAACATACAAAAAATTAAATCGTTTCTCTTTGTAATATTAGAATAAGATTAGATTACTTAATTATTTACTTACCTGATTTATAATAACATTGAACTTCTTCCTTAATGCAATTCATTCATAAAACCGTTAAGGAAAAGGAAAACTTAAATAAAACAAAATACTGTAGTATTTATGTATTACTTGTACGGTAAATATGTAGTTGGCGTCACAGAGAAGTAATGCTGCAATGTTTTGTTGCACAATATTAATCAATATGGCGTACTTTGCAAAAATAGCGTGTTGTTATCTATAGGCTTATTTAATCCAAAAGGAAGGAAGCCGTAACATCGTTTCACGTAAATTTTATGTCATCTAGTTACTGTATTAGGTAGATAGACTTAACTGTTTTTGACAAACTGACTTTCCGTAATTATTACGCTGTCTATTATGCGACACATGAGTTAGACCTGACGTAGTTGAAATCGTTACAATACCAATGACAACGCGGACAGTTACAGTGGTCGACATCTTCTCGTTATGAAGATGAAGATTTCACTTGTTAAAAACCCAGTTCCAAGTAGTTTTTTTTAGTTCGTGAATTTCGTCACGATCATTCCGGCCTGCAACTTGAATGGAATAGTAAACAAAACAGAACGTACATACTAATGATATATCTAATTCAATGTAGTAGGCACTAGGCAGCATACGTGTCGCGCGAGCCAGTCAGCTTGGTGGAATACCCACTTATTCACAGTTCGGAGAAATTAAATGATCGTGAGCAATCTTATGATGCAAAACTTAATTACTTAAAGCACTGTATATATTTTAGATGATAATGTGACCCCGACCTACTTTTATGGCCTTTCTCTTTCTTTAACCGACTCAAGAAATAAAGCTTCTGTTTTTCTTACGTATACTGTATGCTACAGGTCACACAACTTGTTTATATTGCATCTCTGAATTCATGAAAACTAACTCAGATGTTTCATAAATATTGGTTTCACAGATGATGTATAAAACAGCTGATTCTTATCTTTAAGTAGTTGCTTATACTCTACGATGTATTCTCATTAGTAATTTAGACATTTATTTATTTTCACTTCAGAGACACAAACATCTGTGTAGCCCTGGCTCTTGTACTAGGAGTTCCTGTATCACAAGAGCCAGACCTCTCAATTTACAGGGAATATGTAATAGACAAAAATGAGATTAATTATATAAGTACATGCATCAAAAGGTAGGTTTACTAATATACAAGAACAAAAAAAAGTAATAATAATAAATCATTATTTTATTTATTACTATTGGATTCCCCTCAGTTCTTTTTTTTATCGGTCATTGAACACTGACCGACCCGTACAAGATCCAGTTTTGAATTCATTCATGATACGCCATACTCGTTTATCAAGTTATGTAAATGGCGTACGTGAAATCTTTTGGCGTACGTGATCATACAAATATCACTAATATAACGCAGATTGAATTCTTGGAATAGATGTTATGAATGGTACGAGGTCGAAATAATCTGGAAATTTTAAAACAAGATATGCAGTAAGTATCAATGACTCAAAATGGTCATGAAGATTAGAAACGGTTCTTTGTCTCCGAAATAAGTTTTGGATTATACATGTTCTTCCAAAGATATTCATAATGTATCTCTTAATATACTCAAACAAAACTCACGCCACACACACGCAGGCATGCACGTCTGTATTATTACATAAACTCACGCCGTCTCCCATCGCGGGAGGCAGAAACTAGATGCCACCTGTCACTTCCACTCCTTTTGCTTCGTTTAGATTCATCAAATTCGGTTCGGTTTCGGATCGGATTCAAATTTTAAATAAAAAAATAACATTTCAGAACACGAGAAAATGAGAAATTGAATGACTTTGTTTTGATATGAGCAAAGCATTCAGTTTCGTAGACCACAAAATCCTTATTAATAAATGCAAACTGTACGGAATTCAAGGACTACTCTGGATTAATTAATAGCCAAAATATCTAAGCAATAAGCACAATCAACCAGTTAATCGATCGACTTATGTGTACCAAATATGGGTCTACTTTTAAAACAAACAAGTTCGGAGTTCCTTAGGGAAGAGTTCTGGATCCACTTCTTTTCCGCATTTATATAATTAAGTAATGTTTTTCGAGTGACAACACTTCAATGTAGTGTGTAGTGTATCACATCATCCATTTGCGAATGATATTTCGGTTTTCGTACCAAACAATTAATTTTTTTAATTACAAACATTTGTTATAAACACTAGAATATTTTTTTAGGTGTCGAGGGTTCTATTTTTCCTTAAATATGTTTCTTGTTTGGTCATCCTCGGTAGGCTTCGCCTCAATTTAGTTACACCGGAAATAACCGTTACGTCCTGGTTTATTTCCACTGCGCAAGGAAGGAAAATAGGGAGACAAATATTATTTTGTAACTTACATAACATAACTACGTCATATTAAATGATTAGGCATTATGGAATTCTAATAATCAACCAATACTACATTGTGATTCAAGTTATGAAGATCCGGTCTTTTTTCGTCAGCCGTTTTCCTTTCCTATTTATTAAATAATCGCAGTAATACATTCGAAGAAGTCACCGATTGACGTATTTTGATTTATTTTATTTAAAAATTACTTCAAGTATTTCTTTGGAACTAAAACAATAGCATCATTAGCTATTGCTCATCTTGCAATAGGTAATCATCCTAAAATAACACGTTTCAAAAATAGTTTTCAAATACAGAAAATTGCAGTTATTAATATTCGAAAAAACACCTTTTAAAGTTTTTTGGAAATCCAAATCGCGAGGATAAAATTTATTGGTTATAAATTATTCTAAATATTCTAATTAATCTTCTCTCTGCACAATGAAGGTTTCTTGTAGTTGGAATAAATTTATCCATGGCATATTAATTGATGTAAAAAAGTTTGTGCTCGCGAGGTCTTCTGTTCGCCGAACTATTAGTATTAAGAGTCTCTGAGCTAAGCCACGGACGGACAGACAGACGGACATGGCGAAACTAAGGGTTCCTTGTTGACTACGGAACCCAAAAAAACAGTAATTGCATGAAAAAGACGGAGACTACGTTTTTGCTATTTTTGAAAATTAACCTAAATATTTTAGGATAAGTAAAAGGCAAATTAAGTACCTATTATAAAATCAGATATTAAATAAAGTGCAATAATTTTTTATTTCAAAATAACATCTCAATATTTATTTTATCATTCATTGGATTCATTTGTTTGCTTAGCATTGTAATATCAATAGTTCACCAAACAGGTTGGGCGGGCCCACCATCGCTGATCACCAAAAGATCTTGAAAAGATCGTAAAGTAAAAATAAATGTCTCTCGTGGCAATAATTTAACTAATATATGTATGGTCTCAGTAAATAAGTTCAAATAAGTACTTACCTACTAATTATTCAAATTCAAATTCAAATTCATTTATTTTCCAGAATGTAGGTTTACAAATGTATGATCTTAAAACTATAATGGCCCCTTTACATTCTACCATTACTTATGCTGTGCAAATCTTTAATTTTAACCTATACAATTACATTCCTTTAGTTATAAGGTCCAATAAAAACAGAAAATAAAATAAAATTATAGACAGTAACAACAGATAACAAATAATGTCTCATGCCACAATAAGTATTTAAGGAACAAATTAATTAATAGATGTCAAATTATACCTATAATCTATATTAGTTCAGCAGATCTATAAAGTTTAATAAAAATGTCAGATAATAAATATAAATGTCATTATAAATTGTAATTGATAATGTCATAAATAGTAATGTCACAGTGGTAATATATTAAAATTTGAACATTAATAAATTATTATAAGGTATATTATCATTCCAATTACTCCAATTACCAATATTATTTATCTTAGTCCCCTTCTCCGCGATCTGACATGTATTCATTAAGATTGTAAAAGCATTTTACTTTTAACCATTGTGTTAACTTTTTTTTAAACATTGTCAAAGGTAAATCTTTAATAGCGTCCGGTAATTTAATAATTTAACCTTTACAGCATTTATGTACGAGTTCCTCTTAAACAATTCGAGCCTGCATTGCGGTAAACAGAGCTATTTATTATATAATTATTTTTAAATATTTGAATACTGTTTGTCAATAACTTAAATTAGAGACCGAATAAGGCGCCATCCTAATTGGCCATCGCTGGCGCAATGATGCGATGCGATATCATCTTGCGATGAACTGCTCGCGCGATAAGAAAACGTGTCTCGTATTAGGTACGATGCGATCAGCCTCAACTACTACTTAAGCTAGGTTTTGAAGAAATGTTCAATGATTTCATTCTATGACAGCAATTAAAAGGCCCCTCTTATAATGGGGAACGAGTGTTGAGTAAGACCGTTAAGTTTATTATATTACATCAGTCGGAAAACTGATGATGCATAACGTGTTATCTCATTAGATAAAGTACTCCGGTAGTTTCCTTCACACGTAAGTCTGTAGGTACACAATTTATAATCTAAACAGCTTATCAAGAATCAATGTAGTCACCTGTTCTAAAAATCTGTAGCATTGCGCGTGCTCATTATTATGTAGATCGCGTCTCTGAACGCGATCTACATAATAATGGGCTTCCTGATGAGAAACCGCATGATGTCAATGGATAATACTACGGGGATGACAAAAGGCTCTCTTTGAACAACGTGTGTTAACAAACTCTCGTCCAAAGGGTTGTTATTCAAATGAAAAATGATGTTAAAGAAAATACAAGCCGCGACTGCTATAGATTAGGGCTGTCTCATTTTGTTTGTGGTGGTAGCGATTGTAACTGTTAGTTATGTTTTCTAATGGTTCTTCTGTGACATGTCATTTCGTGGTAGGGCGGTGCGTACGTGCAGTGGTCGGCGCACGCACATTGCCCAAATCTACCCACGCCAGAGCAACAACCTACACGAAATACAGCTTAGAATAATGGCCCATACATTAGTGTGTAGTCGTATGTCACCGTATAGAAAACAACAAACTGGTTGTGAAGCTCCAATTAAAGTAGTTTTAATAACGAGTATTATTACAATAGTAATATACTTGATGTGATGAAGTTCCAATATTTTCAAGATTAATCAATAATCTGCTGCTGATGATGTATTATTATCATTGACTTTTGCTCTGAAGCAGTTTGTGCTGCTTATTTTCTCCAAGAATTAACTAATTTAACCAAGATATCCTAATAAAAAAATAACCGTCGGAAAAATCTCAGATTTAGTCACACGATCACTTATTAAAATGAAGCTAAAGACAACACTGAGCGTGGGAAGAGTTTTTTGATTTTCCTTTTGACATTGATCCAGGGAGGCCCCGAGTGGCGCACTCGACCACACCCGTGGCCAACCAACGTAAGCCAGCCGCGTCCGCGCTGCCAACAGTGACGTCAAACAGAACGACCACACGTCACTGAAGGCACCACTGACAGACTCAACACCAGTTTTATTTATTTATGTAAAGACGAGAATATATTACCTCCATCTCGCGAGAAACGCGTCTTAAATAGATGTTTATTTATATTGACACATGTTGCATGCAATCTGGAAACATATACGATAATAAAATAATAGGTCTATGGTTGAGACTGGGTTACCGTTTGCGTCTTGTTTATCCGTGGGTGACCAATTACTTAGACACATTAATAATGATATGTCGTCAGGTAGCAGCCGACTCTATTTATGTTAAGGCATTTCATTTAATCTTCATTATGTAATGAATAAGAATTGATACTATTTTAATATTTGTTGAGAATCTTATAGAGACTCATCAGCTGTAGCATAAAATGCTAATGATGCGGTACATCATTAGCATTATAGGAATAGAGTAAAAAAAACGGTCAGAAGAAGAGTTATAACAAGTCGTTGTTGGCTAAGAACAAGCGATTTAATACGAGTTTTAACATAACAGGTAATAAAAATATGAATGCGGATGAAATAAAACTAAACGTTGATAAACAAAATGAATACATATTATGCCAATAAAACAATATGATAAGAACGAAGACACAAAATGACTTGAGAGAACTGAAATGCTAACAGTAAAATAACCGTTTGAACAGTATTGCCTGCACTTTTAGCCAACGGGATTCCAATAGGAATGGAAACTACCAATAATACCAATGAGTACGTAACACTAGTACCAATAGTACCAATGAGTACGTAACATTAGTACCAATAGTACCAATGAGTACGTAACACTAGTACCAATAGTACCAATGAGTACGTAACACTAGTACCAATAGTACCAATGAGTACGTAACACTAGTACCAATAGTACCAATGAGTACGTAACACTAGTACCAATAGTACCAATGAGTACGTAACACTAGTACCAATAGTACCAATGAGTACGTAACACTAGTATCAATAGTACCAATGAGTACGTAACACTAGTACCAATAGTACCAATGAGTACGTAACACTAGTACCAATAGTACCAATGAGTACGTAACACTAGTACCAATGAGTATGTTCTCTGAAAAAGGTTTGCGAAAGGACGAATAAGTCGTTAATTACATCCCGTGCGTCAATGCAAGATGCCATGATTAGAGAAAAACCACAAATTATTTAATAGATACACCTACGTAAGACAACGTAAGCTTGGCAATCACAAACCAGTGGCACCCGCGTCATCGACACATTATCCTGTTCCGATCAGTCCTTGATGCAAGTCATAACAGTTGACCCAATTGGGCGCCATTGTCTCACTAGCACACATTTACACATCCATTCAAGAACATAGAAACACAACAATGACCAGTAATTTAAAAGCAGAGTCCACTGATTGGCACTTGACCGAGAACACTGACATATAAATACCTACAGTTACAATGACCTCCTGTCGCGTGCGACGCTGCCGAACGTATTACGAGAATGTTAGTAGTGAAAATGGACGAACAATCGATCAAAATCGTCAACAGAGGGAAGAATTGCATTGCATGGCCGAAGTAAATTGATGAATCTGAAACATAATGGATGTTTGTGAACATGATAATATTATTGCAACCTTTTTTATCCTTGCAAGGTACCGAACACTGGATGTTTGTGAACATGATAATATTATTGCAACCTTTTTTATCCTTGCAAGGTACCGAACACTGGATGTTTGTGAACATGATAATATTATTGCAACCTTTTTTATCCTTGCAAGGTACCGAACACTGGATGTTTGTGAACATGATAATATTATTGCAACCTTTTTTATCCTTGCAAGGTACCGAACACACTGTAACGATATTTGATTGGTATTCTCTAAAGGGCTTCTGCCTGTTGGACTCATTTCGCCACATGTGCCTTCTAATCTAAATATTGGGTCAAGGGTTGAACCAGCTGTTACGAAGACAAACTTTCTAGAAGGACACATTATAAGTACTTTGTTCCTCTGTTTTTTTTACTTTAGCTGATAGATAGAGTGCTAACCAACGCGACGCAAAACCTACACAGGTAACGAGAAAATGTATAACTAACACATTTATGATTACTTTTTTATTTTTTCGGTCAAAAGGTATTTTGATATACGTATATTGTTTTGATGTTTTGAAACCAGAATTGAAACTGTTTCGATAAATCTTGTGATTTTTATATGTTACACGTGTAGGTAGCGTAAGCATTCATTCGTAGTCTGTACGAAGCTTTCATGATGAAGTTTTAAAAGCTTTAGAGGAACCTAACCTAACCGCAGTCTGCAGTCTGCATTAATGCATCAAATTAATAAAATATCCACGCAGCTCACGCGCCACCACACGTGTCACATACTAAAATCAAGACCACGGTGTGACTACGTGACACCGTGCGATTACTCACCATGTCCAAAAACCACCCAATTCTCGGCACTCTCATATTTAGGCAACTCATTAACTATTTCAAGAATTATTTCACAAAATTACGGGAGGTTACTCTCGCATCCCTATAATCTCCACAAAAACTTAATGATCGCTGCAGCAAAGCTTTCTTAGCCCATTGCCGTGAACACACCGCACTGTTTTTTTGGTGCACCTTTTGTTTCTTAGAAGCATTCTTAAGCCGTTAGTCAATGAGCCGGCAAAGGGTCCTCGAGCAGGTCCGCACACGTCGTGCGAGCCCTACGGTCGATGCCTCGCGCATGCTGCTACCTCAATTATCGCACAAACGCATTCGACACTGCACGATAGCAGATTTTACAATCAAAACAGCGAGTAATTTCGAAATAACACTGAATAGTTTTAATTAGACGTAAGATCGGCGTCTGATGAGTCAATGTTAATGTTTCTCAGTAGGCCGCTTAGAAGCGAATTAGAATTCGCGCCCGTGCTGGAGATAGAATTACGTCAAAGTGCGCCAAAAGACATTACACTCGTAGATCAGCTATGAGTGCTAGACTGTGGCGCTTGATGACACTGAACCGATTGCTCTACTGTCAATATATTCGGAGATTGTGCAAAGTTCCCAAAGAGCAAGTGAAGCTATGACGTGCGTCAAGAAATTGCATGTTACCGAAGTGCAATGAGTGGCGAAACGAGAAACGGTAATCGAGATGTGTGAGTCACACGCTACTGAGAAGCGAGATGAATGGTTTTATGAGGTCTACATCGTCTGTTTGTTGTTCTCCATTCATTTTGGGGTGTATAGTCCGACTGTTGTAAAACCCGCTTAAACAGTCAATATCATAAATGTTTACGAACAATACATAATTACTTACTGATTTACTCATCGTTCAGTAAATCCTTATGGCAACTTGTTTCGTCTATTTTTGCAAAATGTTACGACATAGCATCGATGTCACAACATTGAGTTGCTTTATCTGATAGCAATATTTATAGATTTATTTGTTTAAACTTTTCACACTCAAAAAAGTACAAAAGCGGACTTGGCCTTAGGCATTATCTACCAGTCAACCAAGGGTGGTGAAAAGATAAGATGGCAGGTGCTCTATTTGAGAGGAACAAAGAAAAAAAAAAACACATTCTAATGCATTACAACTAAAATAGGTACAACAGTACATAAATAGGTAACAAACTACATACACAAACATACAGATATTTCATATGTAGCCTTATCGATATCATCATTATCAAATATGCAATGTTGTAGTCCCGTCTCCGGCGACTAATTAGCAACTTACGCTCAACGGATCATTCTGCTATTGTATAAAAAATACTTAAAATTCCAGACCTTTCCAGAAAATTGCTGTTTTTTAACAATATTGAAGTGTCTCTTGAGCGGATGCTGCTCCTCAATATTGATTAACTTTACGATGCGGATCTACCGCAATTTCTCAGTAGCGTCGCAGGCGGCGGCGCGCGGCGCGCGGCTGTACAAGCGAGGATCTGACGCACTAAGCGCCGGCGCTAGCGGCACTTTTACGACACACCTTTTTTTGTTGTCTACGTTCATTGATTCCAATAACTGGCAGATCTACGTCAAACGGATCGTAGAAAAGATTGATTGCTATCTTATTGCTATCCTTTTAAAGTCTTTCAAATATTTGTGCCTTTATGAATGAATTCTCAGAGGTCTGCTGTTAGTTTTTTCAATCAAAGATACCGACAGTATTTTCACTTGGTTGTGTAAGTATGACTAACGCTAACGGAGTGAAATGTTCTGGTTGCAACGTGATAACCGGCGTCGTCTTATTGATTGACTAATCCCTTAGTGTGGTGACACTCATCAAGTCGAAGACAATCGTTTTTGAGCTGCTTCTCGGCTGGAGCTTCCAGTACTGCATCAGTTGCATCCAACGCTCGAGCTCTGTGCTTAGTTCTACCAAATAGATTTAACTTTCCAGTAAGGTAAGTTTTGCAATTATTTTCTTATTTGTTTGCCGAACTTCCGGCGAGAACTGTTACTTTATTCCTATAAATAAGGCACTCACTTGAATAAACTGTTTATATAAGAAAAACATTAATTAATGTTCTAGATCTGTTTGTTTTCCAAACAAAATTCAGTATCGTTTGCTGTTAGTTAAACTCTGTAGCTATGAAATGTTTTTGCTGGAAACTATCCTTTATTTACCTAAACTCTAATCTTGAACAAAATTATGCTTTTTATTAATATAACAAGCTAATTATGAGAAATCGGCGGTATTTCCCGACGCCACGCCAATGTTTGCGCAGGAGTTATAACGGCCTGTACAACATCACCGTCTCGTCTGTGTAACACGCTCGTGCTAAATATTGACGAACATAGAGTTCATAGAATAATGATGTATGACCAAAGTTCGAGTCTCATGAGAGTACAGGGGTCACGCCTACCGGGGTCGCGGGAAAGTCCGAAAGGAATACCGTGGCCCCTAGTAACGTACAGACAACTGAAGGAACACGGGTGGGTTTAAGTCAGGAAAAGTCTGACACGCGGCTCCCGCTCCGCTTAGCGCGGGAGAAGTTATTTGATAATTACCAAAATGAGATGAAGCTGTATAGGACATATATAGCTCCATCTATTTTCCCCACTGAAGTAACATTAAAATAATACTGCTTTGGTGGTGGTGGTAGGCCCCCAGGACTTCAGGACGACTTTGTAGTAAGTCTGTAGAGTTGTGTGCGTATCGTTAAATGAAACTCTGATTTTGGATGAGTCCTTATTGCTTCTTTCAACTGAGCGAGTCATTATAGTCCGTCATTGTAAAAGTAAAAATGTTACTTTATGATTGTCGAGAGGTGGAGAGGGCTCGTCATTGACTCGGCCCACATCGCTGGAGGTCCGTGACCGCCGCGCGCGCCGCCGAGACCCGCAGCGCACACACACACCCCCCTACCATACCAATCATAGCCAGTACCTGCTGCTGTAGAAGCGACCATTTGAACGAGCGGGACTGTGTCGACATGTAGCTATGCGTATGCTGTGGACCGTCTAGCATAAATCTACTCCTCGTTTACCGCACTGTTTAAAGTACGCACTTCAGTTCGGAAAGTTCTCCTTTTCCGTACGGTGCATAGTCTCAATCATTGGCTTACTTTCTATTTCACTTTTACCCGACTTCCAAAAAGGAGGAGGTTCTATGTTCGTAGCGTATGTATGCATTTTTTTATGCCCATAAAATTTTACAAAAAACAAAACAACCGACTGTTTTTTTATACATGTTTTTTAATATATTTTTTATATATACAGATAATGTGCTTTTAACACGTTTAATACCTACTTGCTTAACTCCGGAGCCACCGGCCACCAGATAGAGCACACGTGAATCATACGCCAGATAGGTGGTCACCAGATAGTTTAGTTTGGTTAGTTCATTATATATTTGACTGTATAAGTCAATTTATTATTTTTTTAATTTTTTAAACTTATTATTGACAACTTATTATTACATAATCTACTCATTACAGTTTTTTCTTTAATGAGTTGTAATGTTTTACGTTGCATAATGTAAATTGTTTTGCGTAACTGCTATTGTATAGAATCAAGTTTTCTAACTGAACAGACAGCTGTGCTGCTGGGGAGTTTGTTGCGCCACTTCTTCTTCCCAGCTAAGCACTAGGAAGTGGTGAAGGGTGGGCGTTTTTGGGGGACTGTCTTATGTAATTTTGACGTTTGAAAAGTGCTGATTCTCAGCCTATTTTGAATAAATGACTTTTGAATTTTGAATTTTTCCTAGTTCCTATGTTTATCTTCCTGATAGGGACATTTATGTATGACTGTACACATAGATATTCTTCCATAATACGAGTATCTATTTAGATTACATTAATGTAATTATCACGTAATAATCAGCTGTATCCACCAAACGGATTATTTTAAGAAAGTACTGATATGACAGATAACTGATAGATATGTAACCCCGACGATGTCCCGGATATGGCACTGAATTACAAGAAGTCGCACTTATATATAGTTACTGACAATAGTTTTACAACTGACTTCCAAGGAACCTAATGATGTACTTCTAGATAAATAACAACTGAATCTGGGTTATTTATATATTTCAGTTTGCTGAATCCACCACACGTGTGAGAAGGATGCGGATTTACCACAGGAATAGTTTGTTTACCAACCAAATAATTGTTTATAGAACATAGTCGCGGGCGCATGTGTCGGGGCTGTGTGCGGCTGCGCACGTCACGTCGACGTCACGCCGACGCGCTCTGCGTCACGCACGCATCACATCGCTTGAGACTGCAAGAGCCGACACTGACCCGTCGCTTGTGATCGCACCGCCAGTTCAAACACTTGCGTCAATTTGAGCGCCAGTGAAAAGTAGTCCAAACGCTATGATGGTGTCTTGCCGAGTTGAACGTATGTTAGGACGTCACGTGTGTGTACTCGGACGCGGCCGGCTGCGGATGTTGTGGTTACGCGGGCCCCACTGGGACACCGGTCGGACCACACGTGAGAACATCTCCAGTGTTTGTACTTGTACGCTGATTTGCGTAGGTGTGATGTTTAGGTTCCACGATCACAACGTTTCATGTACGTGGAAGGCAATAAAGTATTGAGTATTGAGTTCTATATTGAAAATTTAAAAATTATGCTACATACAGAGTTTGGTCAATCGTTGATCACTTAAACAATCCAACAGCGCGTAAGCGTAGGTAAGTGCTTAATAAATTCAAAACAGATATTATATATTATATAGAAATTCATGAAATAATGAAGTCCTCGCTATTTTCCGAAACTACAAAACAAACTTCAAATTCAATTCTCATAGCATCTCATGTGCGTACAAGATCTTAAAATAATAGTTACAAAGTTCACATGGACCCTCGGGTCGGGCACAATAATTTAATACAATATGACTTGGTTTTTTGGTTTTTTGGTATCGTATTACCCAGTTACTGGGTTGTGGAGGTCAGATAGGCAGTCGCTCCATGTAAAATACTGGTATTCAGCTGCATCCGGCTAGACTGGAAGCCGACCCCAACATAGTTGGGAAAAGGCTAGGCAGAGAGAGATGACTTGGTTTTTTAGCGACCTGAAGAGATCTGGAGGATACAACATTAATAAGTGAAGTCATTTCTTTTGTTGGTTTTTTTCGTTTTGAACGAACGGAACATTTTGATGTCCTAAAAGATTATAAAGATAGTTGGATCATAGCCTGACACATTCTGATTCATAATTTTCCAAAATTATTGGAATTTCCGTGCGCAGAGTTTACACATCTATTTGTGGAAAGGAGCAGTGATGCCTGCACGTACTGTTACCTGCGAGCTTGCGGAGGAGGTACCGAAAGTTGCGCCATGCATGCGCGTCACACTTGACCCTACTGTTACGCCGCCGCACGCGCAACGTTTCATAACATTATCCCAATTTAATTGCTTTAATTTTGATCGGATCTGTTTGACTAGTACTGGGTGTGAGTGAAAAGTGGAGCTGTATCTGTGTTGCGACCGTCTTTTTTTTCCGAAGTTTAATTTAATTTACTTTTGCAATATTTAATCAGCATGACTTCTGATATTCAAATTTATAGATAGAGCAATGATGAGCAGATCAAGTGTTACGACGACCAATCATCAAGAACTATTTTATCACTGACTAGCTACGCCCCGAGATTACACCTACTCGAGATTGTCACAGGAACCGTGGATTTACCTGCCATTAAAAGTATTCTACGTTAGACAGGAAAAGTGTAGCTTTTGATCAATGAAAGATTTTTTGTATTCGGATCGGTATTTCCAGAGATAACCTTTTACAAACTCACAAAATAACTTTACCTCTAACTGTGTCTTATAGAAGTACAGATGAGCTCTTTTTCCCTAAACGTGGGCCTAGGAAAGACCAACGAAAGAGCGATTGCGGATAAAGTTAAGCTAGTGTCAGCTTGTAACGGTATTCCGGGTGCTGTACGGGTCATGAGAGGTATAGTTGCAGCGCGACGGGTCTGCATCCGCGACGCGCGTGCGTCACTCGCGGCACTTTCACTGGCACGCGTCCTCTTACACCGCGGCCTTGACCTGACGCATCCGTGCTCAGCGACCTGAACAGATTACATCATTATACGCGGTAATTTTTTAGTGTTTAGATTAAGATAAATCTATGTAGGGATAATCATAATAATCGATCAAAATCATCATCATTCAAGTTTACTATATATAATAGGCATGACATGGTATGATAATTATTTTTTTGTTATATCCTATATCAATACCCATCACGTTAGCTCTAAACGATCAGTAGCTAATTTAATTTGTAATTGTGAAATATAATATTAATACCGCGGAAACTGAAACTTCACCTCGAAAATTCCTAGGAGTTTATGATTTCACACCTATTTTGTTAATTAAATTCAAATTGAGATAAAATTGCTTAAATTAATAAAATTCAAAATATTTTATTACCTATAAACCTACATGGGACACTTATGAAACTTCAGAAGCTAGGTGCACGGTTCCAATTGGTCGTTTCCTATGGAGAAGAGCCGGCAAGAAACTCCACGGTTACTCTTTTAAAAATAATTGGCCTTTACAATATTTTCAAATAACAGTATTAATAATCGCAATCTGTTTGCACCGCCGCGCGCCGTTATCTAAAACTGTCGCCAGAGTTGAGTCCCCTGTGTGTCGTACTGTAGGGATGCTTATCGCCCTCCTGACCACCTATCCTGAATGTGATCTGTTTTTTGATGAATAGAGCAGAATTATGCGTGTATTTCTGACGTTTTGCGAGAGTTAAGTATGCTAGGTTGTCCTCTTTACTCTACTGTACCTGTTTCAATCTCTATGTTAATTAATATAATTGGTGTTACCGTTTTAATTAACAATAAACAATAATAACAATCTTTTGTAGGAGATCCTAAATCAATAAATAAATAAATAATAATTTTGGGAATCATCCGGCGATTTCATACATTTACTGCATTTGTTTTTAACTGTATGCACATAGGGATGTTGACGTGTGATCCCAACGTTTTTCCGGAAATTAAGTATCATCATGACAGCGCCGTGAAAACGGCCGGTAATGATGTGCGAAAGCGGTATGGGATTCAAAAGGCGGAAGCCGACCTAAACACAAATTAGGATAAACGGAAGTTTTATCAATCTAGGGTAATTTAGGAACAGTCACATGTATGTTGTAATGCAAAGACATATTTTAGTTTGTTTGTAAAAGTATCTATTCTTTACTTTCAAATATTTGGAGGATTTGAAATAAAATACGATAAAAATACTCCAAGTAGGACGAACATCAGTTACATTTTAATCTAACCCACATGTTCGACGCAACTGGCCGATACGAAATTGGACCAGAAAAAACAAAAAAGTTAGCTTATATGCTGTGCTAGTCGTGCGAAGCCGGGGCGGGTTGTTCGTTGTCTAGATAGAAATTGAAGAGATTGCTACTTTTACTATTGTATATTGTTTAGATAGAGATTGGGGAAAAAGGAAATTAAAGTTTTCCAACATTTTATTTCGATCAAAATCAGCATATAAGGTTCATACTGTTCATGCTGTTAACGATATTCTTCGTTGTGAGAGGTGCCCTAAATAGAAAAGAGAGTAAAAAGTAAAGACAAAGTGGGTATGTTACTATTATGAATTTTAATCTAATTATGATTTAAACGTGAAACTTATATAATATTATGAACATCGTCCGTAGTCGTGATAATTAATGTTTCTCTACTCGTGTTAAAATTTAAACGGTGAATGTACTTATTGAACAAGACTTTCTCTGGGACGATGACAACCGCAGAGAGAGGAGGTCAAGGATATCTTAGTGACGTATTCAATGAATCTCCATCATAACGGTTACAGTTTTCAATTTATTTTCATTAACAATCTACATTGTGTTCGAAATTATCCAACATGAAGCAATTATACACATATATTACAAAATAACGATGTACAAAAATTATAATTAAAAAAAACATGCAATTTAATTTAAATTACGACCTATTATTTAGATAAAAAACCCCCCTCCTCCTATCCTATTTCCTCCTGTCCTATTTTTTTTTTTTATTTTTTTTTTTTGATCTGTCGCATTGGATCATAGATCTGTAATGATAGTGTAGGTAAGATTTTTATAAATAAATAAATAAATAAATAAAAAAATAAAAATAAAACACAACATTGTAAAATACCATGCAAACATAAATTATAAAACAATATGTCATTCAAATAAATAAAAAGTCAGAAGCAAAATAAACGCAACAATAATAAAAAAAAAAGATTTTAACACAATATAGAAAAATAATGACACAACAGAATAGGATAATAAATCATAAATCATCTAATGCATATAGGCATTTTCCAACAGGAATGCCTTGAGCCTTGCTTTGAAAGAGCCTGTGTACAGTATACTTTTTAACTCAAGTGGCAATTCATTAAATATTTTAACTGCCTGATACCGTGAACTATGTTTAACTATTCCAAAAGCGGGGATGATCTTTTCTTCGCGTTTTTTCCTTTTTCCCTTACCAGTCTATCCTCGTCTGTTTCATAGTCATATATATATTTTTTGAAATTGTTTAATAGTACGACCACATAAAGGCTAGGTACTGTGAGAATACTAAGTTCTTTAAAATATGGTCGACAGGTGTCTCGTTGAGAAATGCGAACAATGGTTCGTATCGCTCTTTTTTGGAGAATGAAAGCCCTATGCCAGTTGTAATGGTAGCTGTTTCCCCAAAACTGTATGTTATACCTCAATTTGAACTCAATCAGCGCATTGTATACCATTTTTAAGTGTAATATGCTTACTTCATCCCTAAGACTTCTTAAGGCATAGCAAGCAGATGATATGGATGAATCCAATGCTGCTAATTCTTTCTTCCAATTTAATAATTCATCAATATACGTATATACTCCTAAAAACTTGACAGTAGAGGTTATATTAAGTGATTCGCTGACTAACAATTAAAATTTAAAAAGAAGAATAATTTATAAAAAAGCAAAGTAATATTATTTAAGAATAATAAGACATAGTGGAGTTCCTTGCCTATTCTTCTCCATAAGAAAACTACCTTTTGGTAGGTGCGACTAGAATCAATATTTTTGTTTTGTAAATTTCGACGTTCAAAAGTGCCTTTTATGAGCCTAACTGAAATAAATTATTTGACTTTGACTTGGAATTATTATTATTAATAAATAATAATGCAAAATAATTTTAAAATAAAAGAATGTAACAATGTTTTCATGACATCTGCCAAACTACAAAGTAATTTGTCGACAGTATCCTCCACAGACAAATAAGCTGTTAGGTACACAGAGTACCTAACAGAATGTATTTCTTAAAAACTAGTGTGGCAGGTTAAACGAGGGACATATATTTTGATCGTGTAGGCTGTTTTTTATTCATATTTCTTGGATTGCCCCCTTAGTAAAACGTTGTTCATTTTCATGTATACTACAAACTCTAAAATATGTTCTTCGTTTAACCTAACCAGTGTGTGTGTACATGACAAAAGCTGACGTGGGGCGGGCGGCCCGGGGTACCGCGGGGTGCGCGTGCGTCAGTACTCTAAAGCTAAAGCAGCTTAAAAATATTTTCAATAATATTATGGTTATATATATTACTTTTTCGTAATGATATAGAAGTACTTAAGTGCCCTTTTCGAATCGGACAGGGTTTTGTAACACATTGTATAACGAAAGTGAACCCTAAGGCAGAATTTTTGAAAATGTATTCCATTAAGGGGTTAAATGGGGAATGAAAGAAAAATTACCGTATTGGAATCCACCATGCTTTCCCAGTGCGGGTTTCACTTTTGGTGTCGGTACAGTAAAATAAATAATGTTTGCAAATATCTCTCTCTGTCATTTCAGTATTTAACCCCTTTCTTGCTATATAATTTTTCACACAATCGCAAAAAATCCATCGCAAAAAGCTAAAGCTACCTGAATTCAAATAACACACTCCCTGAAAAAACTGAATTAAATTATGAAATACGTAACAGAAACTAAAATAACAATAATATACTTTGGAGTTCTTCCCCGAAACGACTATTAAATAAAAAAATTGGGTAAAATTAAGTAGGTAAGATATTTTTTTTTGTGTAGTTATCCTTAACCACCTGAGAAACACCGTTACGTGACGGCATAACCGTGGTTTATGCTCACTTTTCCTCCATGACATATCTTAGTAACTTCTTTAGGTAATCCACATGAACGTCAGTTAAGACGAAATGACGTAAAGAAAATCACAGACGGATATATCTTTGGCATACTTAAAACATTTTGTAAATGTTTTAATAATTAACATCGAATAGTTTTCTTTAACGTTAATAGACGCGATGACCGGAAAAGTGAGTAGCCTGAGATGTATCTAACTACTATTTCCTTATGCAGAAGCTTACACTGTTTAAAAAAATTAAATTAACTTATTTTGTGTCTATGGCTTGTGGTAAAACAAAATAAATATGTAGGCTACTCTGATTATTTGTTAATTACTATAATTATAATGCCTACGGTGACGACAAATCGCGGTGTGCAGGCGCCGTAAGGTGTAATAAATATATATATATATATATAATATAATGCGATAGAGTATTTCAGACTTTATCGATAGCTTAGATAATATATATCAATTGTTATAGCTCTTGTGCCGCAGTTCTGTGGCTAGCTTTTATTCATTCCATATAGTATCGGCAATGTGCGAAGCAGCAGCGTAGCAGCACATCTCTGCAGCAGCTGTCCACATCATCGTAGCAGTGGCAGTTGTCTATATTTCTCGTAGGGTATTGTATAAACTGTTTTAATGACTACCTAAACTACCTACCTATTAGTTAGCGGCCTGCGCAGCCTACCTGCAAAGCCCTAGCCGTTACAGTGGCGCCCAATATGGGGCACACAGAATCTTGAGGGTCAGGGTATAGCTTTCACTATTACTCAATATAGTATATACAGGAGAGGGTTAAAATATTATAATTATGAAAGTGAAGTTTACGGCTGTCAGTTTGGTCGATATTTACTAGGATTCTAACTAATTTCTTTTGAAGGGTGAAGAGTGTTGGTGCATCCGTGCTATTTCCCCAAAGGGTAACGCCGTAGCTCAGCCATGCACAAGCATACGCATAGTAGGTGGTGAGTGCTGTTTGAAGATCGGTGGTTTTTTTTAATTTCACGGAGAGTATATGAAAATCTTGAAATTTTAGATCAAAGTTTTTGTAAGTGTATTTTCCAGTTTATATGAGTATCCAAATTTAGTCCAAGCAAGGTAAATTCTTTAACAATTTCTAGTTTTGAGCCATTTAAAGTAAAATCTATATTTAGGGGTGCTTTTTGATGGGGATGAAAAGTAATAAGTTTAGTTTTGGGAGTAGTTTATTTCAAGGTTGTGTGCGTTCATCCAGCTGATAGTTTTGGTGAGGATTGAATTTAGTTCTTCATTTGTTGTTCTGACATGAGACTAGAATAAAAATGTCATCTGCGAATAAAACATGGTCCTTCTATGGTTTTCGGTAAGTCATTAATATATACGTATAAGGAATAACCGACATCCTATAACACTTCCTTGAGGTATTGAGGCGCTCATTGATTGCAACTTGATCGAACTTTTTCTATTTCTTTGCTCTGGTGATTAAAATATTCTATTTCTACTGTTTGCTTTCTGCTCTTCAGGTAGGATGCGAGCCATTCATGAGCTTTTCTGCGAATTCCTATTCCGTATATTTTAATTGTAAGCAATATATTAAATTGTACTTTGTCGTATTTTTTGGTTTATGAACTTTTCTTGTGGATCGGTTTAATTAGGGATTTTTTAATAGGTCTGGAAATCCACCTCACCACCATTCACCAGCTAAGCAAGCGGAATTAGCGGGTTAGGAACTTACTAATTGTGATATTTTAGCATCACTCGACTATTTACAGTTCAGACCCTCACAACGCTACAGCAGCAATGGAGTAGCAGATCGTAGCAGCAGTTGTCCACATTGATCGTTGAGGTGATCTACATACCGCGTACGGCCTTACTCAAACTGCAGCGTTGCAGCAGTGCTGTACAATCCCCGCAGATTATTACTCGAAACAGCAGCGTCGACATTATGTAGGCACTAAAAATGCATAGAATAATTTTTTAAGTAAGACAAGCGTATTTATCAGTGAAAGGTAAGTAACGTCTCGGATGTAGTGTGATTATCGTCACTCATTGTTGGGTGTACGCAGTTTCACTCGGTTAATAGACGGTTGCCCCAACAAAGGTGGCACCTCTGCGGTTGATGCGGTTAACACGCAACCGCAAAACGTTAACTATACAGCTTTCATTAACGACAACGATCGCGAACTCGTCGGACAACCAGGAGCTTACCTTAGGAGTACAAGAAGTCTTTCAATCACAGAACGCTGAACATGGTGACTGCTAGCCATCCTGCAACTTTGTTTTCTCCATAGGACTGACCACAAACGGAGTGGACACTAGAACCAACTGTTTTAGTGTCTTATCTTGTGAGGGATAATAACAAAACATGCTATCGAATAAGGCTGTAACGGTTCACTCACAGCATAGTTTCCTACTTTATTTCGTTAACAACTTAACCACAACCTCACTGCACACTTGGTCAATATTTAAAAGTAATTATTGTAAGTACGCCATTCATTACTTACAGTGCGACCTCTGTCAAAAAATATCAGCTTTAGTTGACGCTCGTTCGTAGCCTCTTTATTTCTTCTCGCTCAGCAGGTAGCTGTGTTGCAGCTCCAAAGAGTCCCAACAGGTACAAGTAGCTCCTCCTGTATGAGGCGGTCATTCAATAGTCGTTTATATTGTCATCCACTTAAATCGCTGCGCTCATGCAGTTCAAATATTTGTATGACCTGCAGATGGTTATTTATTCGAAGTCTGGGTGTGGTCGTGTGTCCCCGTACAATATAAGGTTGGTAAATTACTCATACTGTCTGTATTTACCGAATTTGTGCTGCTTTAGCCTAGTAGAGATTATGGAGTCGATCAACATTAAGTATGTGGCATCTGTCCTATTTCCTCCTATATTATTCTCGATTTGACTGTAGCTCGACCTAATGATTAACGGTACCTGTGTCATTTCGTACCGTGGTATTAACTAAGCTAAATTGTTAAGCAACTTCATTCAAAAAGATTTTAGGAACATTCAGTTCTGAACAGATTTGACCGCAAAGATAAAAAAAAGCAGTTAAACAATTGAGTGGTTCCCAATTGTCCGTTCACACGCACACTCCGGTTGTTTGATCGCCAAGCTTCAATACCTAGTGTGGAGATTCCGACGTCCGATACTGAGTCACGAGTCACTTCCTCAGGCCGCCAGCGCTGGCCCGTGCCAGGCTGTGCGAGCGCCAACCACGCGACACCTACGTCTGCGTAAGCATTTCTCGCCGTGACGTCATACCTCACCACTAATCATAAGTAATCCAAACCGCAGTAACAACACTTTCCACCTTACCTCGAAAGCTGCGCGTAACCTTACAATAAACCACATTTTTTTGCGCAAGTACAAATTATGTATGTTTGAATTACTTATCAGCTTGATAATTGTAGGTAAACCCCGCAGGTAAGTGGCTACTCGCGGGAGGTGTGCCGCGGGCACGCGCCGCTGATGGCTAAGCTGTAAAAACTGCGTATTTTCCAATATTACGCAGTCGCACACGCGTGCAGCGCGCATATGAAGCGCGAGCGCCGTACAGTCGTCCCTAATGACCGCGCAGTCACAGCGATCGGGCATTCACCGCAGGTCATCTTGCGCCCTTCAATGGTCAATGTTACGACCAAAAAATTTATAACGTTATGATATCTTAGCACATATCTACAAACTATTAAACAAATTTTAATATTGTTTGTACCTACTTAAATATTTATTTATGTTCATTCATTAACAAAACGCATTTAGTTAACTAGACAAACTTGTTTGATCGCATTGACTCTTGTTACATATTGCAGAGCTCGGGGATTCACATCGCTTCATCTGAGTTTGTGTGTCAATATTATTTTATTTGTTAAATAAACTCAACCAGTGACATCCCAAACTCGACTGGAGTACCTCATGAACAATGACCTACAAAACGATACATTAATAATATGAATTACATAAGTACGTAAATATAAGTATTAACACCATAACATTACAATATAAATGAATGACTAGCTTCGCTGGCTAATGTTCCCTCGACCCACCGTGTCGCATCGCATCGCCCGCCCGCTCTATTCATTCGTTTTCGCTTAGCTTCTGTAAGCCCGTTCAGCGATTTTTTATTAGTATTAGAGATGCTGCCTCTGCCTAACCCTTCGGAGAGTACAGGCGTCATGTTATGACTGTGACGAGTGTGACACACACATGTTATGTCATGTTGTGTCATGATTATGATATTTTATTTTGATTTGTTTTTATTTTATTTATTACAAGCCACTGTTATAGTAAAATAGTCACATAATAAACTATCTCTAATGAAAATATTTCGCTGATATCTATTTCATATTTAGCTTTGATTTTAATTTAAATAAATATTGGCGTAGAGCAGCAACAAGATAAGTCGTCGTGGAAAATGATAAGTAATGATAATTTATGCATAACTGCTAAGTGAGTATGCGGGCACGCGATGATGGCGCGCATGCGTGGGGCAGCCCCGGCGCCGCCGCCGCACCGCTCCGCGCCGCACAGATGCGCGAGCGATTGTTACGTGGCCGAAGAAGCGTGGCAAGGTCGCTCTGCTGAGTTTTCTGAGAATATGATGTAAAACAGTACAAATGATTAAAAAAAAAAAAATATGAGAGCGCAAAAAGTCGTGTTCCTCTTAGCACAAACTCTTAGCTCTTAGCTCTTAGCTTTATCATAATTGTATTTTGACGATTTTTTCAATGAAAAATATACTATGAAAATTAAGTAAAACGGCATTTAATGGCCTGAGTTTTAAGACAGCGTTATAATGTTGTGTCTCGTAACTAGCCCGTAGCACTCGTAGCTCGCGTAGCATCCCTTGAGCTACGCAGAACGACGCCCTAGAGCTAGGTTACTACGCCTGCTACGTCACAGTTTCTTTTGGCAAATAATTAATATTTAAATCATTCTAAAGCATACTTAATATTGTTAGACGAGTTACGTATCCTTATTTAGTTTCCTCAACAGAGGACGGTTGGTATTAAATCACTGGATAACTATTTGCCAAAAAAAAGTTAAGTAGGTTTACAGTCTTATTCTTTAGAAATTCCCGCACGATGATGAATCAGTTAATCTACAAAAAAATGCAAAATATAAGTATTGCAACACATTGCTACCCTGTCGATGTTTGGAGCGTGTATACTGTATAGTGAGTCAGAGCGCCGCGATACGATCGACGCTCGTATTACTTGCTAATGTAATCGGCGGCACGCGATGATACCGCTGCGGTCACGTTCCTCCCGTGCTTATAGATATCTAATGTATGTCTGAGGTCCGAACTAGTTTGTTGATGCATCATAATTATTACAAGTATGACGTATGACTGGCTTCGAACTACGTCATAAACTCGACGCGGGAATCTTATGGCTACAACTTTTGTTTTTCCTCAGCATGAAGAATGCCAAGCCTACATACGAATATCTACGCACCGCTAAGCGACAAAATTCCCGCGATACGTGTTTCTAGAGACGACATGTCTACTTGTTTGTGTAGCCGACGCTGAAGTTTCATTGTTTTGGATGTCACCTGACGTGTCTGGAAAGTAAACATCTGTTCATAAGATTGCCCATAGTTTATGAGTAAATATTCAGTCAGCTGCTGTACAACTATCAGTAAGGCAGACATTACGTTAGGTACTGTTAACTCTCGGCGAGCTAACCGTACCGTGCTAAACAAAAAGCCAGTTTATAGTATAACTTGGATAATTATTGGAATGTTTAAGTAAATTTTTAACAGTACAGTACATATGGCCAGTTGTATCGTACACATCATATGAGAATTCATGAATGAAAAAATACGTGAAAAAAAGAAATTCCTAGAATGTTTTGGGACTCACGTGCAATAGGTATAGGTAGTGGGTTTTTACTGTAATGCTGCTCGCAGGCAAAAAGTCTTAAAGTTTGTTATTGGTAATAGCATTGGCACGCGAGAGCTCTGAATCACAAGATAACGGTACCCGCTCGCTGTCAAGGCTGCGCGGGCGCTGACTTACACTACCACATTTTATTTTGTCTTGTTTTAAATCAAAAGTAATTTATTCAAACTAGGCTGAGAATCAGCACTTTAAAAATTACATAAGACAGGCCCCAAAATGCCTACCCTTCACCACTTCTTAGTGCTTTAGCTGCGAAGAAGAAGTGGCGCAACAAACTCCCCAGCAGCACAATCCAGAAAAACAAAAACAAAAAATAGAAAACCTCGATTCTATACAATCGTATGCAATACAATATACATTACGCAAAAAAAAACTTTAAATACAATTATTTGCCATATGTCAGCTAGCACACGCCAATATACCAACAAAAAAACATCAAAAAGCGAGCAAGCAAGACTAAAAATAAAAATATAAACGTAAACAGAATTTAATATCCAAATAAAAGCTTCCAAACATAAAGGGCGTGCCCGCTTACATATAGCTAGATTTATATATTAGTAACTCGAAGTCACAAATAATAAACTAGGACCATCGAAATAAAATAAATTAACAGTTAATTACTAATAACAATAACAAAACCATGATCAGCAAAACGACCAATCACCACAAGCAGCGCCCGTTCACGAGCGTAACGCAAAGATCAGCCCCCCTGCTTGTCTATTCTCGTCTTCTTTAAACATAAGAGAGGTATCATCTGCAATCAGTACAACGTCACAGATATCCTTTAAATGAAATGGTAAGTCATTGATATCCGCAGGAGACGCCCCGGGCGTCGGGGGTCCAGAGCCGACTTCCGGCCACCGTAGGCGCGGGCTTGCGGACGGTGAGCAATGGGCAGCTCGCCGTCCGATAAGGACCAGGCCCGTGTCGACGGCGCGTTGTGTTCCACGCGCGCCTCAAAGAGATGTCAGCACCAACCGACGGGGTCGAAAGACCAATGCCTGCTGGGGTTGCGGGTTTGTCCGAAAGGGATAACGCGGCCCCGGCACACAGGCAACGGAAGGAACACGGGTGGGTTTTAGTCAGTAAAACTGACACACCCTCTCGCTCTGCCCAGAGCGGGAGAAGTCATTTGATGATTTCCCACCCTCAAAAAAAAAAAAAAAAAAAAAAGTCATTGATATACCTACACTTAATTAGTTAGTAGCCCAGAAGATTTCACACCATTAACATCTACACATTTGAACCTATTATGTAATGAATTTATTACTTTGGAGCTTCGTTTTGAAAACCGTAATTACATAGTTTACGCAAACGCATGTCATGGTGCACGCAATCAAGGGCTTTGGAAACATCAGTGAAAACCCCAATTTGGGATTTTCTCTGATCTATAGCATTTTGCGAGTTCTCCCATGCATTAAATATTAGTTTCAGTAGAGCAACACCCGCATCTGTCGAACGACCTTTTGTAAAGCTATATTGATTGTCCATTATAAAGGAGGCTGTTTAAATTAAAATGTCTTAGCAACTGCTTCAGTATTAACTATAATATTTATTTATAACCAAATATTTTGCTAAATGCAGGGAACATAGAAATAGTCCTGATATTGCCAACGTCATTGTTACACTTCTGTTATGTTACATGTCATAATTTTGATCTCTCCATTAATTCTTTCTATATTCCATTTTCGTTCAAGTAAACGTGGAAAATGTGGAATCATAACCACTCGTCTATTGATTATTGTAGATCCAAAATCTTGCCTCTTCAACGATTGTTTTAACAAACCGATTTCAATTAAAATCATAGACTATAGTTACTGAAACAGTTGGTTAGTTATAATTTGACCGACACCGCTGTTCCGCGGCTCAGGAATGCGTGGCGAGACGAGGGACAGCATTGACGAATGAGCGGCCTGCACTGCCCCCCGTCTCACCGCGCACATACCTAAGCCGCGGAACAGCGGTCTCTGTCAAATTATAACTAACCAACTGTTTCAGTGAGTCAGGAAGCTATCGCCATCATAGCGTCGCTGGCGAACTATAGCAGCCAATGAAGTAATGAGGGCAGATCTATTGATCTCCATGACTAATGACAGATTTAGGTTACCTACTAAATAATTAAACACACATATTAAGTATAGGTAGGTAGATAGCTAATATAACGAAGTAAAGTTACTCATACTTTATAGTAGAAATTTTATGATGATATGCCAAATGGTTATTTTAGTTTTGACATGAAAAAAATCCGAAGTTGGTTATTCGAGATTATCTTGGAGAATAATCATGATTCGATTACTTTTATGTTTAGTTTTAGTATGTAAAAATATAGCTTTCAGGTTTTTTGTATGTAAGATACGAAATGTTCATCTTATTATGAACAGAAAATCCTGCATCTCAAGTGTCGAGATGACTGTTGGATAATAGTAAGTTTACAAGTGCCGCGGTTTATACTCACTGGCAGTTAGTATAGAACTACAGTAGTCTGTGGTTATGTATTTTTTACTGCTTGGTGACACCTCTTGTTTTTCTCGTTATTTTTGCACCAAACTATGTAGAAGAAGTTTTTTACAACGTTTGATTCAAGAAATCTTACTTGTTTATTGATTTAAATCACCTGCCTTTATAATTACGAGCTAGTACGCGTACCTACATATAGGTCGATAAACTTGTTCGCCCATCTGTCACTCAAATAATTCGCGAGTTGAATGTGAACATGGGCGAAAAGACATAAAGAGGGGCATGTGGTTAAGTAATAACAGCCGCACGGGTCGATCGATCAGGTTAAGCTACGCTTGCCGCGGTCTTTACATAGTAAGACCCCTCCGTGTCTCGGAAAGCACGTTAAGCCGTTGGTCCCGGCTGTCATTCGTGGATCTTTGACAGTCGTTACGGGTCGTCAGAAGCCTGAAACTGTTAGACTTAACCAGTCTTACCAAGGGGTATCGTATTACCCAGTACTAGGTTGTGGACGTAAGATAGGCAGTCGCTCCATGTAACATACTGGTATTCAGCTGCATCCCATTAGACTGGAAGCCGGCCCTGACATAGTAGAGAAAAGTCAGGCAAATGTTGATGATGAAGGGCGAAAAAAGATCTCCGAACCATAAGTATGCGTACTTTCTCGTGTATCCATTACCCATAAGTACGCGTACTTACCGGGTATATATCACCCACTTTAATGTGGCTGCCGACTTGCATAATATTGAATTATTTAAACACTTCCTTAAAAATCAAAAGTCATTTATTCAAAATATTAGGCTGAGAATCTGTACTGTTTGGACGTCAAAAGAAGGTGTAGGTCATAAGGTTAAATCACTTACTACTCTTTTTGTAATTTCTACTTAGAAAAGTCATTGCCCTTTCTTTTTCATTGTTTTGCGAGTGACGATTTGAACATAAAACTGTCAATGAATTGATTTGTGACCTGATGGGGGTCAGTTATCACTTTATTGTTCACTTTTAGGATTAAATTTCTACATTGCCTATTGTTGTTTTCTTTGTACATTCATTAACAAGTTTCCACGTCTGTCTTGTTATATTTGTAGCGGTATTTAAATTATTTATTATGGCCTTTTTTTTGGTTTTCTGAGTAACTCTCCTATAAATTCGAACATTTTAGGCTGGCATTATTTACTGTACCTGAGCATAGTACTCTCTTCATTTTAGTTGAAACTTTAACCACTGTATTGATGTGTTTTTATATGGCTTTATTCTAATTGACTTCTTTCGGTAACCATCTTGGAATGCTTTACCAAAACAGTTTATAAAACTATTAATTCCCATATTACTCAAATTTTTATTACTTATACTTTTCTTGAAAGCAATACTATTTTTATCATAAAATATTCTTTTTGATTATTACATGTTGTTTAGAGTTTTTCGATTTATTTTTAATTTTATCTATAAATAAATTGCAGAAAAGTCCACCATGACCATCTGCCAAGCCATTGTGATCAACGAAACACTGATCTATGTCATCATCAGCGAGATTTGTAATTATGTTGTCTAAACACGAATATACGTTGTTCCGTGTAAACAAATAACATGTCAATATGCTTAAGAACTGAGCATGTTTCTTACTGTCAACAAGTACATCAATATTAAAGTCACTACATATAAATTAACTTCTTGGTAATAAAATGGTCTAACAAATTTTCTAAACTAGATATATATTTTTTTTGTCCTAATAAGTTCTGTAGCAACAAAAAAGGTATGTCCATGTGCTTGCGTCATATTAAAATTGTTATAACTACAGGTATGTTCATGATCTGAAAATTTTAATAGCGCCATCTATTTCCGGCATTAAGTGATTCGAGGATGCGAACTACTGTCATGAGATCAAAATATCAGAGTCTATTGTGTACTGGTAGATAAAACACTGTTTTGCTTAAAAATAACATTATTGGTATGGCACCTATTATATTAAACAAATTGCCAAATTGTATTAAGTATCAGCCCTTATTAAAATTCAAGAAACTCCTGTCGTCGTTGCTGACAGATAAATGTTATTACTCTGTTAGGTACCGATTTTATAAATGATGAATTGTAATAATTTGCTTCACTTTATCTCATTTATTATGTAAATAATTTTAGACTTAGTTGATCCATGATCTCATTTTTAAGCACCTAGTTTCTAAATTATCTGTAAGTTAACTAATATATTTTTTGTATGCCAACAAGCAGAATGTACTGGAAATAATCTGTAACTAACACCATTATTGTAACACCTGCATTATAAACAAATAAAGAAATGATCTTATCTTATCTATGAATATTCTAGTTGTTTGTTAGTATCAAAAGTGCATGCAAATTTATAAATCTGATTACTTAGGTAGAAGAGCCAATTAAAAGCTTAGAAATTCTGGTATTAAACAAACTAGTATTCCATTTAAATTTAAAAATAGGGCAACATACAATAATATTTGTATGCAATATCTTTTCGAGTTTACATTTTATATGATCTACTAATTCTGCATAATTTTTGGAGACTAAAAAGTATTTTTCACCTAAGAAGATTATACAATAGTCATTAAGAGTGTAATTACAAGTTTTATGTCTAATGTTGCAAGGAATTTCATAATACCAGCCTTCGACATACAATACTGGCATATTTTGTCATTAGGAAAGGTGTTTTCGGCAATACCTAATATGGCATTAACATTATTATCACTGCATAACTTATTTAAGTGAGCGTTTTTTATTTAGTTGTGTCATCGAGCCCGTTGCGTCCAAATTAGTGGTGCCCTCTAGGGTTGCTCGCTGTGGTATATCATCTTGAATTTTACTGTAGAAAGTGCGTTTGTAAGAAAAAGCGCCATTCGCGGTCGATCTTTAGTTCTTGTTTCAAACAAGTTGAAATGTAAACAACGTTTAGATTTAGTTAATCTTTCTATCGAGCGCACTATTGAGTTGTCTTGGGTTGAACTCGAGGGATACGTTATATGTAATTTGCGTTTATCGACCCTCCTCTGGTGATTTTACTAATTTTGATTCGGCAATGGGGGATTCACTCAATAAGTTAAAATCAAGTAATAAAAGTATAATATTATGTGGAGATTTTATTATTCATATTTTAGATGTTACTCCATTAAATTAGATTTGTTAATCTGTTTAGGTCTTATTATTTCTAAATTTAATTAAGTTGTTTTTTGAACTTACTAGGATCACGGGATCTTCGTCAACTTGTCTTGATAATATATTTAGTGATTATGGTGCCAAAAATAAATTAGTTCTAAGTGACTTAACGTCTGATCACTGTGGTTTATTAGCTAGCTTCCCCTTGCATTACATAAAAAGCCGCATAAAATATAATGCAGGCCTTATACAGCTAGTCGTTGCAATAAGTTTAAAAATAATATAGCTCATAGAATTACACCATGTTTATTAGAACACGAGAATCCTAATGAAATCTATGGAGCCCTTTTAGATGTTGTGCAAAAAGAATACCAATCTGCTTTCAAGACCAAAACTATTAAACTTAATGGCAACTCCGTGGGCTTTAACCAATGGGCCACTCCAAGTATTTATAAAAGTAGAGCGAGACTATACGAGTTATATGGTTTGAAAAAATACAGGTTTGATAGTATTTCCTAGAGTATGTCAAAAATTATTCTTAATTATTTTAAAAGGTTAGTGTTTTTGCTAAATCAAAATTTTTAAGCGATACAATAAAAAATCCAATAATAAAGTAAAAACCACTTGGAAAATTATTAACAATGAAACTTTAAACAACTTGAGATTATGGTCGACAATAAATTTGTTACTAAAGCAGCTGACGTAGCTGAGGCGTTTAATGAGTTTTTTGCCAACACACCTATAACTACGACTAGCTCCGTAAATTCGTCCCCGTCTAAAGCTGAAACCCTTTTCCTTAGTAGTGTGTCCAAAAGTAGTTGCTTATTTAGCTTCGAACATGTAACGCCTCGTGATGTAGTTAATGTTTTTAACACACTCAAGTCTAAAAACACGTGATTACTGGGGCATCCCAATTAAACTTTTAAGTTATATAATAGACATCGTAGCCCCCTATCTAGCTGTTACTTTTAATAAATTTGTTGATTTAGGGACCTTTCCTCACCTCATGAAGAGTAGTAAAGTCATACCATTATTTAAATCAGGTATTAAAAATGACGTTGGCAATTTCAGGCCTATTTCTGTCTTACCTGCATTTAGTTAAATATTTACAAAAATGAATACTCAAGCAGTTGCTAAGACATTCTAATTTAAATAGCCTCCTTCATAATGAACAATATGGCTTTACAAAAGGTCGTTCGACTACAGATGCGGGTCTTGCTTTGCTTAAACACATATTTAACGCATGGGAAAACTCGCAAAATGCTATTGGGGTTTCCTGTGATCTCTCCAAAGCCTTTGATTGCGTGCACCATGACACGCTTTTCACGCTTTTCGTAGAATAAATTGTTTCTAACTGAACAGACAGCTGTGCGGCTGTGGAGTTTGTTGCGCCACTTCTTCTTCCCAGCTAATGCACTAGGAAGTGGTGAAGCTTGGGTGGTGGCGTTTTGGGGGACTGTCTTATGTAATTTTGACGTTTGAAAAGTGCTGATTCTCAGCCTAGTTTGAATAAATGACTTTTGAATTTTGAATCACAATAGGTCCTAATATTGTATCTTCCGACGGTGTTTTATTTTTTCCAATTTGGGGAATAGGACTTTGTTGTGTATTTTTGAAGTTAAGCTTGGTTCTAATAAGGCATTTGCGTTTTGTTTTGTTTATAGCGTGCCGCGCTAGCGGCACTCTATATACGAGTATATATGCCATAATTAAATTATCTTTAAAATGGTGAAGGTTTCAGAAAAATATCCTTGATAGTTTTGCGTGATTCTCAATTTTTTATCCGCGTTTGACATAACTTTACAAATTAATTTCACTATGTTATATAAACATATTCTAAAATATTCATATATTAAGTTATTAAAAAAATACTCTAACTTAACATTTTCTTTTTTCAAATCATTAATACTACTCGTTTAGACGTGATCTTCAGTATAAAATCATTAAAAGTCGGTTATCTTTGCCTTAAGGTGCTCCCTCATCGCGAGCATTCGCCTGTAATGTAACAGTTCAGCTTTGAGCATTACATCGGTGAGGGAGGAGTATCGAGCATTACAGTTCGCAACCTGTTGATACAATTCAAGCATTACATCCGTGAGGAGCATTACAGTTTGCAACCTGTACTGATACAATTCGAGCATTACATCAGTGAGGGAGGAGAACCGAACATTACAGTGCGCAATGTCTGTAATATTTTGATATAACGTAATGCTCCAGATCGAATCTGAAATGTTACATTACAAGCGAATACTCCCAGTAAGGGAGCACCTTTATACACAAAATAGAGTCCGCGCGACAACTCAAGTCCGATAGACGCGGCGCTAGTGTCTATGTCATTGCGTAAAATTGCATTAAAAAAATGTAGTTCCACAATTTTCTGCTAAGCTTCAGTGGTGGCGCGGAGTCTAGTTACTTCAGGATGTAATAAAACATAAAAATAATCAAAATGAATACTATTTATTGTCAAATACAAACTTTACATTCAAAAATAATAAGTAACATATTTAGGTTCAGACAATGTTGAATAAATCAACAGTACCTATAACAATCCATTATTAACATGATTAAAAAAATTACACCAAGTACGTGTTTGGTTTAAAAAGAATATCATATTATTATTATTCACTTACAACTAGGTAACAATAATACATAAAACCTATTAGGTAACAAATAACTGTACAAAATATTTACTAAATTACTAGCACAGGTCATAATTTAATACCCGAACATGATTTCATTGTTTTTGTTCTTATGGGAATGTTCACTTTCACTCAAATTCCTTACAGAAGGTCGTGGGAATTTCAGTGAATGCATCAAGTCACCGCCCCGTGTGGGGGACAGTACTAAGGGGAATACTGAACTGCTATCTAATTACGCAACACATTTTGGATTTGCAATTGAGTCAAATTGGTTTCGTTTGACTAGAATTGCTTTCAATTTACAACTTTTGAAAGCAATTCTAGTCAAACGAAACCAATTTGACTCAATTGCAAATCGAAAATGTGTCGCGTAATTAGATAGCTGAAGTCTATAAGGAAAATCATTCGCAGCATATTTATTTACATACCTAATGTCACATTCCATTCAAACAAATTATAGTAACAACAGACTTACTTTAATAACAGGGAAAACGTGTTCTATGAATTAAATATATTCTCATAAATATTGGTAACGAATAAGGAATATTGGGAAAATGGCAAAAGATGATTACAAAAATAACACAACTATATGGTCACACTGAGCTAGCTAGCCAAACTGCGACATATTAGGTATCGATAGCTATACACAACTATAAGGTCACACTGAGCTAGCTAGCTAAACTGTGACATATTAGGTATCGATAGCTATATACAACTATAAAGTCACACTGAGCTAGCTAGCCAAACTGTGACATATTAGGTATCGATAGCTATACACAACAATAAGGTCACACTGAGCTAGCTAGCCAAACTGTGACATATTAGGTATCGATAGCTATACACAACTATGAGGTCACACCGAGCTAGCTAGCCAAACTGTGACATATTAGGTATCGATAGCTATACACAATAAAACAAAAACAAACGATTTTTTTAAACTGATATTTCGTGTTGTTTTTTGTCATGTTTAGATTTCGATACCTCATCACATATGCGGAGTTTCGCTGGCTTTCGACCGTGATAAAATCAAAAGAATTGATTTGACAGAAAATCTGGGATTTCTGATATATTTTAGAAAATCTACATGCACATTTGAAGAACATTTTGCCGTTTAACCTTGTAAAATTTTTGCTGAAATTAATCTCAAACTTTTGGAATATCACACTTTGCTCACAGCTGTAGATAATTAAATGGGATCCCTTTTTTTCGCATAATGTTCTTTTTCCTAATATACTTTGGCATAACTGTTTTAGCATAATTTGTTTTGTCATAATAATTCTTTGCCATAATTTTTTTTGCATACAGTTTATGTTGGTATAATTATCTTGAAGGCTAATTTGTTTTGGCATAATTTTAATTCGCATAATGTTACTAGCCCTAATGGGTGACCAGTCATTTCACCAAAACTTAATTTACAAATTTTCATTTGACAAGTAACGATTGACAAAAATATGATATGTTATTTCATCATTACACGATAACAACTTCGCCAAATAATTCAATTAAGAAAATCATTATCCGATAAACTTTTTTTTAATAACGTATGATTTGACAAATGATGCATTTTTTATTCATGTTGTCTCATAAAACAACGTTGGGAATAAAAACGTTTTACATATTAAATTACGCAATTTCCTAAAAATAAAACTCATTAAATAAGCAAAAGGGTAATTTTAATATATAAACCATAAAAATTAAAAAAATGCCAGAAACTACTAATGCTAACAGAAAAAAATATATAATTTTAGTAGGCTATACGGAACCGAACTAGTTAGAATAGGTTAAATATTTTTACCCTCGAAAAAGGTTAGGTTAGGTTAGGTTAAAACTGTGCCCCTACGCACGAGCCGAGCGAGCAAAGCGAGCGGCTGGCGAGTGCCAAAAACGACTAGAATATACACGATTATTTTTAAATCGTTCTGGAGCCAAAACACAGTGACTCCAGACGATTAATAGGTACTATTAGCATTGTTATTGTTTTTTTAAGACATCTAATATAGAAGTTAGAAATTTATCACTTTTATTCTTTCATTCGAGTTAAATCTTAGTAGCGCTCACACTATTTCATTCATAAACGCAAGATCGTACGCGATCCGCTCGGTGATGACGTAGCGCGGCACAGCTGTGCGTGTGCGAGTCCGGCTGCAAGTAAGTACCTGCAAGTAGGTATTTCATTTCTGGTACGATAGGTTGGTGTAAGTTCATTCACCTCGTTATCTCTCGTTTGTATCGGAAGCACGGCACGGTGTTTACCACTATCATATCTCCTCGTAAACGAGAGAAACTAATTGAAATTTCATTCACCACTCTCGTATCACGAAATCACTAGTACTCGTACCTTTTCAACTAGACACGACGAGTACACTTGGGAGTTGTATTTAAGGCCTTGAATCGAGTGTCGACCAATCGAGCTAATAGGTACTTAATAAGCATACCTACCTACCATATTTATGATAAATAAAAAGAATACTGCCTAAACCAATTTTTATGCGACAATGCTTGCTTGCGAGTAGCTACGCGGCTTCTACAAAGGCAGGCAATGTAAACAGAAAAAATGAATCGTTTTATCTGTCGAATAGAGTTCATTATAAGATGGTGGTGCCCTTTTCTATGAAAATATTGGACCGAATTAAGACCTTATTTTTATACACTTAACCGCGGAATTCGGTTGTGCATCCTTTTGAAGTCCGGTCGGACACTTCTCAGAATAATTTTAGTAAACTGCGTACCTACTTACCTTGTACCTAGTTTGGTGAATTTTCTATTTGTTACCGTTTACGGTTAAGAAATAAAGTCTGAATTCGCTTTTCGTATTTTTATTTGTGTACCTATTTATCTATTGCGTATGTGTTTTTATGCTGTCTGATCGATGAATGGATTTTTCAATGGGTACCGTTCGCAAGTGTTGCCTTTCGTCGATACGTTTTACACACATATGCATTGATCGCAGTTACTTCGAGTTCTCATTATTTCACAAAAAAAACAATAAATCAGATTTTTCGTGTTTTTTTTAAATTGTAATTTATTGAAAATAATAGTCCCAATCGTTTCGAGTTCGATGATCGAGTTTATGGCTTTTCGTTCCAGAACGAGCTAAAATTAAACGTGTATAGTTTTTTTTTTTTTTTTGTAGATTTGTAGAACTTCAGACCCAAATGGAAATTTCAACCATGATCCCTTTGCGACTGGTTTAGAAAATTTATAATAAAAATATATTTAGTATAAACGTGATTTTTGCAAAAGAATCACAATATTAAATGAAAAATGTATAAATGATTAAATATCATGCGAAACATTTGTAAAGAGAAGCATTTGCTAATTATATGTTTGTAAAACGAGTGTTTATAAAATAAAATATTTGATAAAAAAAGTTGTTTGTAAAATAAATAGTATACGAAACGTTGGTTGCAAACTAAAAATTTGTCAATGGAGTTTTGGTGAAACATTAGTGAACCGCTCTAATGACTATTAGCATAATAGTATTATTAAGGCATAAAAAATTATAGGAATTATATTATAGAAACACAAAATTTGAGTTACAAAAGTTAGTGACAGAAACGAATCGCTGCAAAACCGACTCCACGTAATCTTGTCTGCCCTACCCCTAGAGTGTTATTTAAAATCGCGTAGGCGCGGAGGAGCGAGGCGGCCCGCGAGCTGAGGAGCAGGTGGTTTTAACGCAACTTCGGCTGAGCCTCAGCCACGGCGGTGAGCGTTAAATACATCTGCGACGAGCAGCTCGCGTGGGATCGCCGGAGCCGTGACAGAAACCATGCCTGTTGCATGCTGCATGCTTGCTTGCATGCATGGTGTATGCTTGTTTACATGTTTGCATGCTTGCTCCATGCATGGTGTATGCTTGTTTACATGTTTGCATGCTGCATGCTTGCTGCTTGCATGGTTACATTTAAGGAGTTAATTATTATGCGTATTTGTTATGCTTAAAAAAAATGTTTTAATATCATTATGCGTAAACAAATTTATGCTTTACAATTTTATGTTTAAAAATTATTATGATTAGAGAAATTATGCTAAAAAACATTATGTGTAAGCTTTTATGCGAAAATAATGTTATGCGTAAATATAATTAGGATAAACAAAAGTATGCCATGTTATATTAGGTCTAAAAATTGTATGCAAATGGATAGGGAACCTAATTAAATACGTATCTAATAAAGTGGGAACCTATCTTTGTTGTCTTCATACTATTTATCTAAATATTTCAATAACAAAATAGCCCAGTGAAAATCGACACAAAAAATGCGACCGTCGCAAACGCGCATGTAACTTCGTTTTTAGGGTTCCGTAGTAAACAAGGATCCCTTATAGGTTCGCCATATCCGTCTGTCTGTCGGTCTGTCCGCGGCTTAGCTCAGAGACGGTTAGAACTAGAATGCTGTAATTTGGCATATGTATACGTATACACATTAATCATGCCAACAAAGTGGTAAAATAAAATCAAGAAAAATATTTTTTTCCCCTACACGTAAAGTGGGCATGTTTTCTTTTTTTCGTCTACCCCATGTTGTGGGGTATCGTTAGAAAGGTCGTTCAAAAATATTGTAAGTTTGTGAAAAGTATTTTTAGATTCAGGGATCCGTTTCCGAAATATTAAGCTTTTAACTGATTTTTTTGGTTAGAGTCACATGTGTCCCCCCCTGCCAGCTAAATGGTTATACTTGGATTTGTGAAAAAGTTCACAGCAGTAGTTATAACAAAATTAAAAGGAAAACTATCAGAGCTAAGTAGGCTGTACAGGTTAACGAGTAATAATCAACCAACCTAAATTTGCGGTTTTAAAAACATGATCTCATACATTCCGTATAGGAGAACATGTTTTTCAACTACAATGTTAAGTTTGTTCTCGGGATAAATTCAGCCCAACTACGGAACCCTTCACTGTTTTATATGTTGTTGGGTCCCGTGAAAGTAGTTTATACCCAATACCCAAGTTTGCAACCCTGAAAACCTTGTGCTACTCCGCGTATTTCCAATTTATACAAAGCCAGAACGCAGCCATAGGAAACTGCTCGCGTATACATTGTAATGCTATATTTAGGGATGCAACGATACCGATACGATAATCGTATATCGGCGATTATCGTAATTTTTTACGATCATTCGTTATCGTAAACATTACGATACGGGATTTACGATTAATTCTTTTCCAATATTATTTACAGTTTCTGGTGAAACAAAATGCATAACCCGTAAACTTAAGGTGGATCCGCAGTGGTAGCCCACGAAATTCATTCAGGTTTTATCTTGATCAAAATAGGATTCGTGAACATAACAAATAAGTATTTACGGAATAATAATCATCAGAATCATTAATACATCTTGATCTCTCTAAGTTTGATTTGTTCCATTGAATGACTTTTTCATGAAATCATGACATTTGAGGACAAGTCTTACTTAAAGAGATGTAAGATTATAATTCTGTAAATACATATTTCTTATAGTCGCAAATCACATTTTGGATACAAGATACAACCTGACACTGACCTGCAAATTGCAAAAAACGTAAGAACATTTTAATTTCGCGGGTTATCACCACGGATCTAACAAAATATTGTGTTTTTTCAATAAGAATTTGCGTCGAACTACGACTAAAATTATATATAAGATAAGATTGTTAATTAAATTAAATAAAACAGTTAAAACATGTAACTTAATTATAAAAAAGAATTAATTAATTAAAAATGCGTAACTTATTTTTTATTTTTAGTAAGTCTTAATATTGATATAATAACATACAAATTGATATAAACAAAGCTTCAATAACATTCAATAAATTGCTATTAAGCAAAAATCGTAATGCATTCGTATCGTAATTCGTTATCGTATTAGGCCATTACGATATATTCGTCATTCGTATTGGTATCGTAATAACCGTGTCGTTGCATCTATTATTATACAATTTTTATTTACTGTGATTGCAATGTATACCTACACAAATTTTGCTTACTGCTCGCGTATACTTTGTAACGTGGACGCGCGCGTCCTGGTTCCAAACTATACTACATCACTTACGCCTGACAAGAGATTTCAAGATATAGTTAAAGAAAAAACTGGGTATAATGGTGCAGTAGCAGCGGCCGGCGAGAGCTATTTCTAAGTTGCTCGCAGCCAAGCAGGCTATTTAGTATTAGCGCAAAGTGTATTACGTCGCAAACAAGTCCAGTACACAATTTGTCGCAACCTATACACGATTAGTCCGTATGCGTACTGGCATTGTATATTATGGAATAAGGTAGGTAAGTAGGTTAATTGGTTACTACGAATTACACGCGAGTATTTGCGTACTACTCTCGTATAGATTTGAAGACCTTAGTAAAAAAATGATTTTCAATCTATATGTGATAAGTTTCAAACCCTTGCGTTCTTAGGCCAGTCAAATTAGCGTAGAAGGGTAAACCTCGGAATGAGAGATAATAAGTTGGAAACTCGTATACACTTTCATTCGGCGTTCTAAATTTTATAAGTTAAGATAAGATATTTATTTTTTGTGAAACATGAGTACATATACAATAGATTTGCAGTCTTCAAATAATATTCGGGAACAGGATCTACTTGTTTTGCCATTGATGGCGTACAAAGTTTGTTGGTCACATTAACCATTAATTTGAATTTATTAACATTTTTTTAATATTTTTTTATTTACATAACAAAAAAAAACTTAAAGAGATAATTAAAAACTTTAAAAATAAAAAGTGTTTCATTTTTGAGATCGAAGAAATGTCATAATGGGAACTAACTACGATCATTTAAAAATTATGTTAGGCTATTGGCTAACATTTAGCTATCAGGTATTTTTGGTCTCAAAAGTCTCATAAAATCTCGTGTTTGCGTCGGGAAGTCACAGGTCCCTAAAATCAGTCGTGATTATCTAAGTTTCTATAGCTCCAATGTTGGTAACATCTGTTATAAAATTCTAGAGCATATCATTTTCGACAAAGGCGATCACCCATTTTGGGATAATATATTTTTATATATTATCCCAAAAAAAGTATATAAAAATAGTATACATTTACATGTTCTTAAAGTACACATAACGCATTATTTTTTACTAAGGCGTCAAAGTCGAGAACAATTTGCGTTCGGAGTTATACAGGTTGGATTTTTTAAATGAGGCAGTAAGGGCAGGTCCCTTAACCGTTGTTGCTACAAGAAAATGGTCTTTGGAGATTGTCCTTAACTTTTTGAGATATTTTGATCTGCATTCACAAATTTTGAAAAAATCGTACAGTCAGCAAGAAAATGGGCAGTTATCGGAAATCTGTTTTGGGTGCCAATCGATGCTATTTCTTGTAAGGAAACTCTACTGGACCTACTGAGGTTTGAGCACTAGAAAATACAGAAAACGCAAAAATCTTTTCCCATAAATTTTCTAGGAAATGAGACTCCGGCCTACTTTTTTACGATGGATAGACTGGCTGATAATGTTGTATTGTATTGTATTTGTGAGGTGGTGCATACGGGATATTACATGAAATGTCGGGAGGACATAATTTATTTAATTTAAAGATCGTGGTATATGTTTGTTCGCAAATAAATTACAGCGTTGTGGAAATACAAAGAAATGTTTCTACTACTGCCACCATTCAAATAAAATGTAATTCATTCTTGGCCGCCGACTTTTGTTTTTGTATCCCAAATCGCCGAACAAAATGGGTAATCTCCTTTGTATCAAACATTTTTTCATGCGCTCAACCGTTTTTGAGATAGAGGACGGAGAGCGCGCAGCGATCAGCCATACATACTGTAATTCAAGGTCCACTCTGAATCTCGGCGAATAATATAAAAAGTTATTAAATCATTAAAATATCAATGAATAATTTGTATTACAGACATTCATAATATGACGCCTGTATTCCCCGAAGGGTTAAGCAGAGCTGTCCCTATAGCACCCATATTTCGCCAGTTATGTTTAAGTCCCTTGTAACAGGGGGCGAGCCTATTGTCATCAACCGGGTACAAATTGCACCCGCCCATTGTATGTATATTTTGTAGTGTATTACTTTTTCTTTATGTAATGTATAATCTGGTGTACAATATAGTATATTATAAATAAATATTTATTTATTTATTTTTATTTATATATACTTTATTGTACACCACAAAAATACATAACAAAAAAATAATACTTAATCAAACACTACAAAATATACAATGGGCGGCCTTATCGCTTTCCGCGATCTCTTCCAGGCAACCTTAGAATGGGCAGTGATTAACCTGGACATAAAATGGGGCTGTCGTTGGTGCAAATTATAAGTATACAATATACTAGAATAGATACATAGATAAATACATATCCTAAATAATAGATACATAAATACATACATACTAAATATAAACGTATAAGCAGCGAAAAAAAAAAAAAACCAGACTCCGACCTGCTACTGAGCAATTCCAGATGGAAAAACCCAATAACACTTTGCCCGATCCGGGAATCGAACCCAAGATCATTCATGCCACAAGCTATAGTGCATTGCAACCCTGATTTTCTGCATCCGCAGCACGGACCACATCCATTCTTCCAATTACAAAATATTGTAAACATTTAGTAATTCATCTGGAGCTGTTGGAATATTGTTGTCATTGGCTCCAGGAATTCATTTTGCAGCACCCAACCCGATTCCTGTCGTTCTAAACGATGCCCTAACGATTTTTGAAGTAAAATCGAAATTGACAATCGCGACTCCATGTGGTACTTGTTTGCCCTACCCCGTGATTTTTTTGGACCCTGAGGCGCGCAGGGATGGGCTCAACGTTTTTTATATGGAATTTTTCACTTATTGTATGGAAAATATGAAAAATTATTACCAACACGTTGAGTTTTAGGGGTATATGGATATTCTAAAGGATCGAAATTTTCATTATTTTTGCGATAGGACACACCATTTTCGAGATATAAGCAAACGAAAAGAAAAAAAGATACAGTACTCTTTTTGCACCTGTAGTCGAGGTGTTGGTGTGTGTGTTAATTTATGAAAACTAATTATATTTTACCACACCATTTTTAATCGCGATAAAAAATAATCAGATGTAGTTATACAATCTGTGAAAAACGTCAAATATAGAAAAGCAAAATTGGAATTTTCACAAAATTTGTAACTTAGTACCATTTAGTGCTGTCAAACTAAAATATAGTTAAGTTGTGCCACTTTACTCTATTTCAGAATGGGAAATCGTCGTTGAACAGGAATAAACAAAATTTTGGTGATTTTAAGTCTAGTTTAGAGGCATTTGTGACAAGAGAATCGGCACCATTGTCCACAGCTTTAGGAGCATTGTATATCGTTAGCAAGGTGCGAACACCATTTTCGTATGATTGTTGTACAGGGCAGTCTTCGCTGCGCGCTCTCCGCCCTCTATCTCAAAAACGGCTGATCGCATGAAAAAAATTAATGCTCTAGAATTTTAAAATAGATGTTAACATCATTGGAGCTATAGAAACTTGGATATTCGAGAAAAACCGATTTTTGGGACCTTGAATTACTCACGACGTAGACACGAGATTTTATGAGACTTTCGAGACAACGTTTCGAACGCCAAAATGCACCTTCATTTTGGCGTATATATACGAGCTTCAAATTCAAATTAAAATAATCAAACTCAAAATATTTTATGTCACATAAACCTACATGGGCACTTATGAAACGTCAGAAGCTAGGTGCACGATTCGAATTGGTCGTTTCCTATGAAACTGAGAAGAGCCAGCAAGAAACTCCACGGTTACTCTTTTAAAAATAATTGGCTATTACAATATTTTCAACTTACAGTGTTAATAGGTATGGAAGGACAGTGTAGGTCTTTCAACCAGGTACTTAACAAAATAGAAGATAGTCAACAAATCTACAGTCCACTAAGCATAAAGCGTCTTTACATTCACAAAATAGAAAATGATCTAAAAAGATAAATTAATAAAAAAATAAAAAACAATTTTAAACGAAATGACATATTGCTATTACAACTGTAATAGTGTACTGTAAAAGTGAAACGCTAATTTGACTGGACTATCTCAATATACAGAATGGGAACACGCTGCTACTCCCATGGTGCTCGAAAAATGGTGCCCAAGCACTCTAGGCTTATTGCACAAATGCTTAGGCATAGAGCACATGGGTTGGGCTCTGATTGTAGCCAATTTAGCTTGCTTCACAAAAATATAGAACTAAGATACCTAAATACCCTTCCTTAAGGCATACACGTATTTAAAAAAAAAAAAAAAAGTGTCATAATTTCGCAGTTTTTCGAGCACCATGGGAGTAGCACAAGGTTTTCAGGGTCGCAAACTTGGGTATAATATAAACTACTCTCAGGAGACCTACAAACATTATAAAAAAATCGTAATTACATGCGCGTTTGCGATGGTTGAATCATCAAACCATCGTATTCATAATTAAGTATTGTATTTATTTATTTTATTATTATGATAAGACATAATTTATTACATATCTACATAATTATTTTAGAAAAACACGTTAACTAGTATGCAGTTCTCAATTGTAGCTACACTAACGAACGAACACACGACGAAACTTATTTATAATATTCCAATATTATGTAATCAGTGGATTACGTTGGAGCACATGGATCTTGTCAATGAATCATAAGCCTTAGATTTATAAAATAAAAAGATTGGCGGATTGAGCATTTTTACCAGCTCAATGACAGTACTACTGGAGGACATCGAGTTGAAGGTAGTATGAGGTTGATCAAGCCAACGGTATCACTAAAGAATCCGGTGACGGCGCGGAAGCTTTCGTTGTCACCGCCCTTTGTACTCGTACCCTCCCCGGGGTTCGCGCAGGAACAGGCAGCATTCCCTCTTCTGGAAAACATTAATAATTAAGCATTAATGGTTGAATAAATGGATTATTACAGTAATTTATCCTCACGGGTGAATTACAAAGGTCAAGAGATTAAAACAATAACATAACAGATTCTAATAATAGCCGCGAGTAAATCCCTCAGAAACGACATATATGTAGGTAATTGTAAGATGATTCTATAAATAATTGTTATTATGATAAATCTCCCTGCTACTCGCAGCAAGTAGTTGTTAACTACTACGTGCTGATTATCTAACGTAGCAATAAAGTAGTAATAAATGGCGGCACGAACGCGTGTGACGGCACGGTCGCGTGCGACGGCACGGTCGCGTGCGACGGCACGGTCGCGTGCGACGGCACGGTCGCGTGCGACAGCACGGTAGCGTGCGACAGCACGGGTGCGCGCTACGACACGGACTCTACAGATAAACACCTCGCGGTTAAACCGTGGGGTTTCACCTATTCTGTATATATTAGAACTTCAAGGAACTCCATATTTTTTCCAAAAAATCTTTTAAATAATTTCAATCGGCTTCTAGCATCACCGTCTCATAGTACCGATAGCTGCTGGTACACACGACTGTGCCATCGACTCACGATAACGTAAGCCGTTAATGTAATAAATATACTATGAAACAATCGTAGGTACTCCAAACCACAAGCCCACAAGCCAACACCGCAACGTGGATGAGGATACAAAAGACAAGTACTTCTCATTCATATTCACTACTTGTGGCTTATTGGCGATGTGGGAATCGCCAATAAGCCACAAGGGCAGTGATATGTCATTATCAAAAATGTTACGTGACAACAACTATGTCTCAGTTTCGCTTCAAAACCCACATGTTTATAAGCACATGTCCTGCCCGAATTATGCTATTACGTAGGTCAATAAAATATACCTGCTAGGATTCCCGAGGACATTCCGGCGTTAAATAACAATAATATGAATATGGTAAACCAATTACAATTATATTAATTAATTGACTTCGATTACAACAGGAAAATTTGAAATAAGACATTCCATTAATGTTTGTATTGTTATTTGAACCGGTAAAGTTCGAGTACTAGTAGTACTTGTCAGGCGTCATACTTTGTTTACTTCGTGCTGTGACTTTTACCGTGTGTAATGTATTTAGCGCTAAATATCGAGCACGCGCCGCAGGCGTGACGCGTGGCGTCATGGGCACGCTCCCAAACTCACCTCCCAACCACAGAAGTACGTCAATCCGACATAATAAGAAGTACAGATCAGTTCTATACTGGAACAAAACATACTGCTGACATTAGCAGTCAAAAGTCACTCATGATGACCATAGTCTATTACGTGCGTTCTAGAACACTCACTCATATATGACACAACACAAATGTTCACCTGACTTGAATCAACTTGTAGCTTTCCATGAAAAAGAAAACATCTCATTAACTGTTCGTTCTATAATATATTTATTATTCGTTACTGTCTTTCCATTTTATAACTGTGATTTTTTTAGTAGGAGTCAGTTTCGTGACAGTGGAATTCTGATGTTCGCTGATGGAAAATGATGGCGCCCAACGTGGGACTTGCCGCGTACAAATTTACTTCAATGCGCACCTACTTTATAATTATTAGATATCGAATGCATATTTATCTAAAGCTAAGTTTTGGCTGAGAAATTTTGGAAGAGGCTTCTTAATAAAAACACATCTTCCATGAAATCCGGGAATGTACAACTAATCGGATACATGAAGGAAACGACTTATCAGCCCTCTTATGAAGGTTACTTTTGCGGTGTTTACATACAAATTTATATACCTATTGTAAACATTTTTTTATGAAAATCATCGCACCGAGTTGTTTGTCGCTATGTGCTATGCTAATTTCGCAACCTACTTTACAACATTAGCTAGCATTTCTATAGTCAAAAAGTACAAAATTTATCAATTCCGGAATAGCCAGATTTTTGCGACCGATTCTAAAGTGCAGTCCATATTACCCAACACCTGCATGTAAGTAAATATACATTCGATTTTATAATCAGAACTCTAAATTGGTCGATCCCGAGATTTTTTTGATACAAAAGTGCATTCCATAATAGCCAACCCCTCAACTTTAGGTAAATATGCATCTGAAAATCCGATCTCTGATTATAATAGAAGAAATTTCTACAAACAGTTATTTTTTTCCACTTAACTCTAAATCAATGTCATTGTGAGATCATTTTGTTTCCAAAGCAAAAAGCAAATGCAACGTACCTCCCACACTACATAATAATGTGAATGTCTTTCCCGTCCCGTCACCCCTGTGACTCCCGTAGCAGCGTAGCGGGTGGCGTAGCACTGCCGCGTAACCGCGCTATTAGATGCTACGCCTCCATAAACATAATACTATTGTATTTTATATTACATACGTTTCGGTGTGTCTCGATAGAAATAAAGCGAGCCAAATTATAATTAAGGACTAATAAAACCAAGGTTTATGATTAAGTCAATTTATGTCTGACTTAATCATAAACCTTGGTTTTATTAGTCCTTAATTATAATTTGGCTCGCTTTATTTCTATCGAGACAGACACACAGTTCCTACAAGTTATCAGTTAACTAGCTATGCGGACACCGTGGGAATTATCGTGTGAAACAAATATCGCTCAAACATAATTCGCTTGTCTCATTCAATCGAGTTTAATCTAAACGAGCTTGTCAAGAGGACTGTGTGAAAAGACTGCACCTGAATAAGAAACAGTTAGACGTCTCTAGAGTAATCCAGACGTAGGGACTTACAATGCAAGTAGGTACAAAGACCTAGACGGTTACTAGGGTAGATAAATAAAAGATATTAAATTATTTAATTTGCAAGAGAAGCGTGCGTGATGCTGTCTCGCTCGCACACTCGAGTTTGCGACGCGTGCGCCCGCGCCGGTTGTGGCGAGCTGACCGGTTTGTTTTCATTCGTTCTATATTGATAGTGATAAGGTGCCGCGTGGGATTTCATAGTTACCTAGTAGGTAGCTTAGCGTGGGTTTGCGTGGTACGCAAACATTTGGAAGAGATAAGATCTAGTTTTAGTTTCAAATGTCAAGGTCAGCTCATAGACTGTTATCGGTCGTGCATTTATTTAACGAAGAATATATATTTTACTATATTGTGTGTTTTCGATTTGTTTTAGCGTTACATTTTTGTTTTTGATTTGTTTTGGCGTTACATTTTTGTTTTTGATATGTTTTGGCGTTACATTTTTGTTTTTGATATGTTTTGGCCGACCATTTTTGTTTTTGATTTGTTTTGGCCTTAAATTTTGATTACCACTGTATCTGCCAAAAAGAAAATTCTAACACGAACCTAAATCAAGAAAGTCGCGTGTGACTTATCTTCATACATATTTTTTAAGTCATTGTTACTAATACTACTTATAATATGGATTGTGTGTACTTGTGTGTGTAGTCCGAATTAAAGAAAATATTATTATAACTTTTTTTCATATGTCGTGACCTATTATTTTATTAACAATCATTCTACAAAAAAGTAATTTTACCCAAAATGATTTGTAAAGCTTAACTGCAATATAAATTAATGTTTCGCAGAAAGAACTTTGTTAATAAAATAATTCAAAAACGATAACTAAGTGTTACATAATAGACGCTAATTATGGACTATAACACTTCCAGAGGATTCCTATCCTTTCTAGTTCAGTTTGGAGAAGCAAGTCAATTCACTAATGAAGCTGTTATACAAACGTTACAGTTGATTAGTTAATGAGGATACTTAGAACACTTTCCGAAGAAGAGTGGTAAAGTTGAAATGGCAATTTCAAACAAGTTCCCGAAACAGAGTTAAGATGGGATAGTGAGTTAGGTAAGTGATAGAAAGTGACGCAGTGTAACATGAATAAAAAAACACAAATCACAAAAAAACAAGAAAATCAATAAAAATCACAGTAGTATTAATAATCACAGTATCGTGAGCGTGAGGCGATGAGAGCACGACTGCACGTGTCTGCAAGGACATTATTGTATTGACATCAAGTAGTACGTAACACTCGGCTATTTATAGGTAGGTATCTATCTATAAATAGCCGAGTGTTACGTAGGATTATAAATAAGCACGTGCGTTTAGATCTAGCCTGCACTTGTAATGATTTTATTGCCACTAACCGAAGACTCTCAAAATTAATAAGTCGTCTACTTCCGGAAGGTATGCCCTTCAGAACATCGGTAGCCGTTACATTGCGATGAAGTGTCTGTGTTGACAGAAAAGCTCTGCAAACAACGGTACTACATAGTGTGGGCGTGTGTGATGACATGACTGATCAACTGTAGTTCCGGACGCTAGCGGCAGGTTTCGCGTCACGCAGCTGTATTACTTACAGACGTGTTAATTGTTGACACCCACTGAAATACCCACCCACGTGTGATGGGAAATTATACAAATCATGTGTGTTTCACGACTAGGTACTTCGGTGAATATGACAAATGTGGGGTTTTCAACTTTTCAAGGTACGAGATACTTTTTGACCTTGAAAATAAAAACTTTATTCCTAACTAACTTGAAAGCTCTTCGAAATGATTAACATAAGAATTTGAAGTTCAACTATTTACAAAAAATTTAAACAATTGAAAATTTTCATGTACTAACATAATAACTTGGTGGCACTCATCATCAAATGTCGGTACCTAAATAGGTAGGTGTACATGATATAGGTATAACACATTATGTAAGAGTATGACTCCGCCTCTGGACGCTATCACGTTGGTTAGCTCTCACATGGATAAATATATAACAAACTATTGGTTAACAGCCGACCAATCAGGGAATAATATAATTACATGAGATCGGCGACCAATCACAGGCAGCAAAACTCCGGCGCCAGCGCAAGCGCAGGTTCTAACACGCGGGCGGTCAGTAGTCGCAGCGACTGCACCACAACCTCATCACTCAGGTGCACCATACATTATCACTTGATTTGTCAGCAAGGTAAAAGCATTTAACATTATAAATAAACAAGTAATATGGAGTATGAAATTACAGTCACAGTCATTGGCACCCTTTCAGTCGGTGAAATGTTCATGAAAACCACCATACCATGATACCATTAAAACGATTATTATCTACTATGTTGACATAGGCTGAGATCCCAGGTATTACAAAAATCTAGTAGATATACAAAAATTTAATTACTTACCCAAAAAGAAACGAATGTTAGTAGAAAGTAAAAGTTGTCTATTCATGAAACACAACGGATAGGGTTGTGTTTCATGAATAGACAACTTTCTTTTATTTCATAATAGTAACAATTGTACCTACTTTCATCCCCTGGAAGAATACAAATGAGTTCAAAACCAGCCATCACACCAACTCATGTCGAAATAAAAAACAACACTCCGACGTATTCCTGTCTCCTCAACACGAGTCTCACGTCACTCCTCACGGGATGCAGTTCAAGAAAATAGTTCGTTAAATATTCCACTTCACAGCACAGTTCAAGAAACTTTATCAAAGCAAAACAAATGCGTGTCGATCAAAGTTTATCGCATTGGTGCGACTGGCGGAAACTTGTTCACGCGTTGATAAGATACCGCGAGCGCACGATGCACCCGCGGCGGCGGTTGGAACGCGACTGAGAGCGGCGGCGCGCGGCGGGCGGCGCGGCTCTCGCAGACCCTATGGCAGAGAAGGGTGAACGTGATTCTCTGGGGTATAAAGACGACGTCTTTTTACCACACCTACTATTCGCAACTCGGCTTTTTCAAGAGCGCACGTTGCCACTCGCTACCAAACCACCTCACAACAGTCACAACGCAAACATGTCTCACGATAGATATCTGTTGATACTTGCGTACGTCCTGGTTGCGGCGGCCGCATACGTGCTCGCCAGGCCACAGAAAGAGTTCGTCCTGTCCGACGTCGCCAACAAGACCATGTGCCCCATAGAAGTGGAGATCAACGACAACCCAGACCGGATACCGCGGCGCATCAAGTACCTGAAGTGCGCCGCGCGCCCCAACAAGCTGTGCAGCGAGCATCACATCTCGCACGGCTGCTGCCGGCAGCACCACCACGCTTTCGTGACGGAGTGTGTCGAGATCTACGACTGGGTGCAGGTCACCTTCAAGGGGCAGGACGCGCCGCAGGCCATCAAGGTGCCGGTGGGCTGCACCTGCCTCATCGAGGAGACAACAGCGGCCACAGAAGTGTCGTGAGCGCCACCCGACGGCCGAACCGCGCCGCGATTGTACAAGTTCCTATGCATTCCACTCCATTCCAATAATTTATTTCGTGAGTGTACCACGGACCAGTAATACTCGCAGTTAATTTATTATTTATTTATGGTTGTGAACCGGCCCGCCGGATGCCGCTCCGCCAGGAGCCGCTAGCTTAGATTATAAGTATTTAATGTTGACAAGTCTGTGACTATTCTCTAGTGTTAAGTAGTTGTTTTAATTGTGAAATTTACGATTTATGCGCAGGCGCAGCTATTTAAAATTAAGTGACAGAGCTGGTCTCGACAACTGTTGAATTAAAAGTGTTTTTTTTACTAAATTGTGGTTTACTTCCATCTCCCTGCTCCATCAGCAACAAAAGTAGAACCCCTACCACAGACAAGGTAAACTGTTCAGCATTACAAGTGCTTATTATACCTATTAGTTTTTAAAGGTAATCTAAATTATTTCCTGAGCAGTTTTATAATACAATAATTTACCTTACATTATTTTGAAATAAAAACTTATCTGTGCTTAAAACTAAACAGCACATAATATTCGAAAGTAGGTACATTTATACACCCTAACATAATTAAAATACCAACATTACCGAGTCTTCTTTTTTATCTGTGATTTTATCAGTAGATATTAAATGCCAATCACAGGCAATAATTGTAATTATTTCTTTATTATAAATATCATAACATAAAGAATTTTAAGTATATTGTAATCAGTTTTATTTTATCTATTAAAGTAGGGAGATATTTAAACTCAGTAATAAAGTTAACTTGAAACAATAATGATGCTAGAGAATAGTTATTTTTTTATTTATTTTCGGCCGGTTTATTCACTGTAAAAAGTAGGCTGGAGTCTCATTTCCTACGAAATGTAAGGTATTTTTTTTTTGTTGCAATTTCTTTATTTTCTAGTAAGTACTCAAACCTCTTGGTCTAATAAATTTTTGATCCTTGAAGTAACAAGATCGATTAGGATCAAAAAAAGTTTTTGTATAGGTACTGTATTTTTTTTTTTCAAAATCTGTGAATCCAGTTCAAAATGTATCAAAAAGTTAAGGGCAGTCTCCTAAAACCGTTTTCTTGTAGCTACAACGGTTAAGTTAGCTGCCCTTACTGCCCCATCTCAAAAATCCACCCGGTATACCCAACTCACTATTATAACATTGTTATTTCACATTGCAATAATAACTTAGAAAGTAAATTCGTTATTCTTATTTATTATTGACAAACTCGCGTTAGACCACCATCGCAACACTTGGCGATGAGGGGGCGGGGGGCGTCATATCCAATATATTCAGAATTCACAAAGTAAAAGAAAATAGTATAAATATATTGTATACGGACAAGGGTGCTGGCGCCGATGAGTAAGTCCGCGGTGAGTCACACTAAACTCGAAACGACCACGATTTGTGGCATTCACACTGTGTCTCAAATATTATACATATATTTTTTGTACAAAACAAAATCAACTAAAGGTGATTATAAAACGCTATGAAACGCTAGGCTTAGGTTTAATGAGTGGCTTAATTGTGGCAAACCTACGTCTGGCCTGATTTATTAGGAAATGTGTCACACTCGCAAGATGTTTAAATCTAAATTAAAGTGGTGCCAGAATCACCAAGACCAAATCCAGATGGACATCCTACCGAGTTGCACACTAAAAAAGACCTTCGGGGCTTCTGGAAGTCTACAAAGAAGCACAACCTTAGGCCTGGTTTGTCGGTGAGCGTTGATGGTGTGTCTGCTGAAAGGAATATTGCCAATGTTTTTAAATCCCAGTTTTGTGTCGAGCCAAGCAGTATTCCACCTTCCGAGGTGGTCGATGCTGAGTCACAGTGTACTGTCCTGGAACCAAGAGTTAAGTTCTCAGCTGCGGACGTAGCTAAGACCATAGGGACCATGACCAGGGGTAAGTCTCCAGGACATGACGGACTCAGCATCGAGCACCTACAGCATGCAGGTCCCACCCTACCACGTGTTTTGGCCATGCTGTTCACGTTCTGACTTCGCCATTCGTACATGCCGGACGAACTGATGAGGACGGTCGTAGTACCAATTGTTAAAAATAAAACAGGTGATATATCAGACAAAAACAATTACAGACCGACCTCATTAGCGACAGTCTTCGCGAAGGTGTTTGATAGCATGCTTAATGCTCAGTTAAACAATACAATAACTTTGCACGATAACCAGTTTGGGTTCAGGCAAAGCTGTCCACAGATAGTGCTATACTGAGTTTAAAGCATGCTGTCAGATATTACACGGATCGGAGCACGCCTGTTTACGCCTGCTTCCTCGATCTGTACAGAGCGTTGGACCTGGTTTCGTACAAAGTGCTGTGGAAAAAGTTGCTCGATAGGCAAGTGGCGCCTGAAGTTGTTAAAATCTTCCAGCACTGGTATGGGAACCAGGTCAATTATGTTAAATGATCAGGGGCTCTGTCAGATTCGTACAGGTGCGAGTGCGGGGTGAGGCAGGGAGAATTGAGCTCACCAGCGCTCTCTCTTCAATCTGCATATCGATGGACTTGTTGCCGAGCTCAGCAGCTGCCATGTTGGATGCCATGTTAATTATGTTTGCTTTAACAACATCAGCTACGCTGATGATATGGTGCTGCTGAGCGCGTCAATAGGGGGACTCAGAGAGCTAATAAGCATTTGCGAAACTTACGCTCATACACATGGCCTAAAATATAACGGCAAAAAGAGCGAGCTTATGGTTTTTAATGCGGGTTCTAAGTGTCCGGCGGAGGTTCCACCAGTAAGGCTATGTGGCGTACCCTTGGAGCGGATACATACTTTTAAGTATCTGGGCCATATTGTGACGTCCGACCTAAAGGACGACGCTGATATTGAGCGAGAAAGGACGGCGCTGTCGGTGAGAGCGAATATGATTGCCCGCAGGTTTGCTCGTAGCTCCATGGATGTGAAAATCACCTTGTTTCGAGCCTACGGCACATCATTTTATCTAATCTATCTCTAATCCTACAGCGCTCTCCGCGTTCAATATAATAACGCGCTGAGGGCGCTGCTGCGGCTGCCTCGCTTCTGCCTCGCTTCTGCAGCGCATCGGGAATGTTCGCGAGCGTCCGCATTGACTGTTTTTATGCCAGCATACGCAAGAGGGCGACCTCGATAGCGTGTAGAGTGCGAGGCAGCGGCAACAGTCTTCTTACCGTTGTTACCAGCAGGTTGGACGGGCCTTTCATGCAGCACTGGCAGGCCTTACTTTATCTAGGAGATTCTCGAAACGTTTTGCTGTTGTTTTTTCATAGTACATAAATGTATGATTATTTACTTACAGAATAGTAAATAATCAAGAATTAGGACTTCATAAGTATCTACCTGACAACGAACGTTATCAGGTAGTCTCTGAGGAAATTATGGTAGTTTCGTCGTAATCGCTTATTCGTTAGGTTCCATTATATCGTGAAGTACAGTGTGGCGAAGTAACCTCTGGAATGATTTTCCGATATTTTTTCAAAGATTACTCAATTAGGGACGCGTTGCTAGGCGCCCCCCGCCCCCCGGCGGCGCTCACAGCTTTTCCACCATTTTAATAGTAGGTAGAGTTGACATCATTTACATGACCTCTTGTGAAATTAGTTACCTTCCTAATAATGTTCACTGTATTACCTATTACGTCAACTTTTTTTATAGCATACATTTTGATTGTAAAATAGATTATGAAAAAAAGAATTGATTACTGAAATTATTTTGTTGTTTGACGAAATGCCCAACCGTTCGGGGAATACGCCGTGATGTTATATTATGTCATACATTCATAACCACTGAATCAGTTCGGTCACTATGGAAGTTCAGCTGCGACATAATGCTTTGCGGCGAGGAAGGAAAAAACATCTAATTATGGATATGAAAGGACCACTAATAGGCAATAGCCTGGCGTGATAACATACTGTTAGGCACCGTATGACATATGTGCTCATTATTTATTCTCGACTGTGTCCGAATTTATCATATTAATTACGTAAATGGGTTTTTTGCGGTTTTTTTAGCCTGTACCTACTGCCATAGTTAAAAACACGATAAAGGAAATAGGATAAAAGAAATGGTTACACACAACAAAAATATTCAACAGATAGGTAACATGGTGTATCATCCATAAATTGTAATCTATCTATACGAGGTGTTTCCGTTTGTCCTTCTAATATCCCATAACTCCAGGGTATTAATGAGACGAATTAATATTTTTGCCGATGAATTATTTTTCAATTAATTTGTTTTTATCCCTTTTTTTCATGTTTCATTCAAAATAATTCGACAAAGTCAGCATTATTTATTTAAAACACGCCTAAACGAAAAAAAAAAAATATTTTAACTACTTTTATCCATAAAAAAAAAAATTACGACATCGTACTCTCTTAGCTTTAAATATGAATGATTGGTGTGAATTAAAATTATGTACTCGTACGTATCAATAAAACTTAGGATACACACATCGAGAGTCTAGTGTTAAGTTATCGTTGAAATGATGTATTTTTGGGTAAACTTGTTCTATGAATTTTTGTATTATTTTTACTTACCTATAGCATAATAACCTTAGAGCTAAGGGAAATCAAAAGGAACACGTTTTTGAATCTGGCAGTGATCTGCAAATTGCATAAAACGTAAGGAAATTTGAATTTCGCGGTCTAACTTAGCGCATTAAGTAATAATTATCAAGAAAGTCAAGGTCAAGAAACTTAGGCTACCAGTTTTAATATGTTTATATTCAAATATTTAATAATGTAATTTATTACTTATTTGCTTATTAAAGGAGATCATAATGAAACTGAAAGTATTTGACTTTTGAAATCGAAACCAGAATGTGGGTCCACCACGAGCTTTTAACTGATCTAACCAGACAGACACTATTCTTGACAGAAAACTTCTCCAACGTTCAACTGTTCAACGACAACCACGATTCGCACGTGCAGCGCGCACTGTGCGCAGGCGCCCTCCACAGACTACAATTATATATAGGGTGGGCGCCACTAGTAAAGCTATTGATTTAAAAACGAACGTTTTTCTGCTAATTAGGTCAGCTTAGTTGTTTTTAAAAATATTTTTTTTTATGTTTACTAAATAGGATAGGTAATTTTGAGTATTGTTTTTATTTATAATTTGTATGATTAAATGAGAATTTATTTCATGTGTTTGTGCGTGCTAGTGTCCTGTGAGTAGGTACCTACGTCCGTAACACGTGCTACGTCGCCGCGTAGCAGTGACACGGCCGCACGACGCTAGTATATAACACCGCACGAGCCGGTCTTCCATACAATTTCACGAGTTATCTCAGCAAGCGCGCACACCTCTCCAAACCGCTCTCATTTTCCGTATTGAAAATGTCGACTGCAAAGTACCTTGTGATAGCGATCGTCGCGTGTGGAGCGTGTGTAGTGGTGGCCAAACCTAACGGAATGGCATTTGACATAGTGAAAGACCATACCATCTGCAGGACGAAAGTAGTGTACGACACGGACGAGGATAGAATCCCGAAAACTATCAAAATGATCAAGTGTGAAGACGACCCATACGAGATGTGCCCCGTGATAAAGGGCAAGAGCATCCCGTGCTGCGGCGCGCTAGCCGGCGCCGCCAAGTTTTCGTGCACCGAGGTGCAGGATACCGTGGTGGTGAAGGAAGCCACAACTCCGAAGACCTACTCTTACAAAGTGGCCATCGGCTGCTCTTGCATCAAGCAGGACCCCGAAAAGGCCAAGGAGTGACCCCACGCCCGACAGTGCACTAGTTTAACTTACCACTTATGTTCCTTACGTAGCAATAATGTACTAGTAATTTATTGTTTGTTGTAAAGTGTGATCACAGATCTCAGTGTTCAGCTCACGGTATATTGTGTTGTGACTTAGTCAACGTAGTTAGGTAAGGTTATTTATTGTTTACATACTCGTAATTTATAAAATGCTGAAGTGCCGCGTGTTCTTGGATTATATCAATATATTTTCAGACTGAAAATCGTTTACGGATTTTTATAAAAACATTTGTTTTATAACTAAAATTTTTATTTATGATCTACAAACATTCAGATCACGCGGTGTACAGTGCTGTTACCTAATTTGTAATAATCTAATATACCTATATAAGTTAAAGAAGTTTTTGTTGTTTATATTCATTATTTTACTTAACTTACCTGATAACCAAACACCTCGCTACCTCTCCCTCACTCTTCACTACTCTTCTTATTGTTTACCGACCTACTTATATCATTATTCTGATAATATTCATGCAAACACGCCATCGATGTACCTATGTACACATTAAGAGGGCCCTTCCCGGTCCGTCTATCGTCACCGCGAGCATGGTCGAAAAGCTTGTTGTTTCATCGAACGCAAGTGAGAACTGCTAACAAACAAGTGAGAACGCGATAACATTGTACGAAAAATTGTGTGTAAAAAATTGTTTGAGAAAATACGCTAGTTCGCTAGTTAGCCACATTTTTTTTTCACACAGTAATATTGCTATATTAATCAAAACAGTGAAATATTCTATTTGCGACGTTGCCCACCTTCAGAATAAACTCTCTTAACGGACAGTGACAGACGTTTCGTTTAAACAGGAAGGAAGGAAGCTGTCTGCCTGAAAAACCGGTTCGATTTTGAGATTTGGTGAGAGGTAGTTTTATTTGCCCTCCAGATACAATAGGGAAGTACCTTTACTTTTCTATCATCTTCCGCAGAAATTAAGATAAAATCAGGCAAGCAAAGTGACAGCAGTTTCCTTTTCATTAAACTTTTCTTTTGCATTCGTTTTAAGTAAAAAAACCGGCCAGGTGCGAGTTGTACGTACCATATGGTAAAAAATCTTATCAAATTTAACTAATTAAATTAGATAATTACTTTTCAAATCTTTACATATTGTTTTGCATAAACAAGAGAGGGGCTATCTCACTTGTTTATTTTACGAAATTATTTAAAAAGTACATATGGTACGGAACGCTTCGTGTGCGAGTCCGACTCGAACTTGGCCGGTATTTCTTTAGGTCACATAAATTTAAATATGGAAGAATATTTGTCATTTTAAATTTAAGAAATTGCAAATATACATACTTACATACATTTATTTCATAATGATACTGTGAATTATACGTTATTCTTTGCAGTTGCAGAAAATCGCCCATATTTAAATAAAATTCCTTATGAATCGGCAATTTTAATATTTGTTGATTAAATACAGTATCAGGTACATGTTTCAAATTACTAACTTGTTTAGTTGTTGCGATATTGCTCGTATAAAAATGATCTAAAACGGACAACTTTTACCGGCCTCAATTACGTCATTTTTAAAGATTAAAAAACAAAACGTTCTGGACTATGTCACCTGCACGTGCGAGGTTTAAATTAAATAATGTTAAAAATTAAAGGGTACCCTTTAATTTTTACATTATTTATTTTTTATTATTTGTAGATATAGCGACCATACTTACCAAGGGGTATTGTATTACCCAGTAACTGGGTTGTCGAGGTCAGATAGGCAGTCGTTCCATGTAAAATACTGGTATTTAGCTGCATCCGGTTAGACTGGAAGTCGACCCCAAAAGAGTTGGAAATAGACTAGGCTACATGATGTTGTTACAGCGACAATAGAAATACACAATCTGTGAAAATTTCAACTGTCTACCTATTACGGTTCACGAGATAAAACCTGCTGACAGACAGACGGACGGACGGACGGACAGCGAAGGCTTAATTAAACATAAATTAAATGTAAAAGGTTCGAATTGGTCGCTTCCTATGGAGAACAGCCGGCAAGAAACTCTACGGTTACTGTTTTAAAAATAATTAATTAATTAATTACAATATTTTTAAATAGGTAACAGTGTTACTAGGTATGAGAGGACAGTGTAGATCTTTCAACAAGTACCAGGTTCTTAACGAAATAGAAAATACTAAATAAAATGAATAAATACTTATTTATTAGCCTGCAAGACCAAAAAATTTATACCTACCATAACACAGCACCGTACAGTAAAACAGTACGTATCAGCATAACCGCTACGCAAGGCACTTATTAGATGTTGCTACGCAATTATTGCTACTTATCGCTACGAAATTGTTGCTACGCATTTCTCGCTATGAAATTGTTGTTACGTACTTGTCGCTACGAAATTGTTGATACGCACTTGTCGCTACAACTACATCCGGTGGGGTTAAAACTGGAAGAGGAATGCTATCTCCGTCACTACTCACACTTAGATTTCTTCGGTCCAGTTTAGGTGAATCCGGAAAAAAACACGCTGGCAAAATACTGAGCAAATGCCTCTGCCGCTTTGACATCCGAAAAAGTGTCACCATCGAGTATGACATTTGTATGACAATTTTTCCCTGTCCTTATGCGTTGTGGTGGTAATCGCAATATCTAACGGATGATGATACAAGTCGATTGAAACCGGCTCCGTACCTTTGATATGCTCGCAGTTCCTACTTCGGTACCCTCCTGAGCCAACACTACGTCAAAGTTACTCCCACGCGTAATCATCACTTCATTCTTCTCAGTCAGAGTAATAAAAAACAAATGGCCACGGTTCATCAGTAATTAATACCCAGGTACCTACTACCTACTAATAGGTAATACACATTTGCTGTACGTAATACGGGAAGAGTAACCAAATATGAAAACATCAAAACTACCGTTAAAACTACTTTGCCAACAGCTAAATCAACAAGTGTGCCAGTTTCAAGGCATGTTGTGCGGGGTGGTAGATAGTTTGGTCGGGCCTTAGAGCCTGGGGGCGCGGCACGGGGGCGGAGCCTGCGCGTGAGCACGCGGCTTTAGCACCGCCTGAGCTCCGCCCATCAAGAATTCCGCCGCGTAAGTACTTACACAAGAAAAGCAATAGTTCTCTTACTATCATTTCTTGTCTTACATAGGTAGGTAATCGTAAGACGAACAATATTATGAACGAACGCCGCAGGGCACACAACATGGCTATTACCTTTTTGAATGAACCGTTACTAAAATAATCCCCGCCGTTTCCAAGAGCGTCATCCACATTCACCTTTCCTCAAACAGTGCTAAGATTGTCGCTTGGACTTGCTATTGACGTCGTCGGTCGCAGTACCAGCGCTAAAAATTGCGTCATTACCTATTAATCGTCGTATTGTCAATGTTTTCCTGCCGCCTGCGCCGCTCCGCGCGCCCCGCGCCCCGTGTCGTAGCACACCGGCCCTCACTCTCTCTCACTTCGCGCGAGCATTACTCGCACATAGGGTTGAAACACATCTGCACCCTAATTGCGTAACGCACTTTCAGTCACAATTTGAGGGTTTTGAAGGACATTCGTAATCCATCGTTTCATAGGTTTAAAAAATTCATCTGCTCAACAACGTAAATAACACTATGAACGTGGTTGAACTGTCAAAATGAAAGTCATTGCGATCGATTGTCACCTATATCAATCAGAATGTCTGAATATATTTGATTTGTCTGTAAAGTTATTTAGTAGCTATATTTATGTCGCAGGTTTATGACAAAATCAGGTTTTGATGAGAAACCTAAATTAAGAACCAGAAGAAGACATTTTATAACAAATAAATAATGTTCATTGCGTTTACTTGTTTAAAGAAATAGCAACTGACTTTGATTGTATCATAAAACTAATCCAAAAAAAACTGAATTTTCTCAGGCTTATGATAACATAAAGTAATAATTTTGTCTTCTTCCGATTCTTTATCAAAAACCTGATTTTGTCATAAACCTGCGACAGATTATTATAGACATAGTTAAGGCATGTAGTGAAATTGAAAAATTATAGTTTCTTACAAAAAATAATGGGGCATTTTTTTTAAAGAAACCTTGGTTATAATATTATTTTCTTTGGTAATTCTGATTTAAATCATCATTTTACTTGACGTTACATTAAAAATCAGAAAGTATTAGGTGAGTATCAATATCAATTGGCTCGCTTGCACAACATTGCCTGCGAGTCTACAACTACTGCCACACACCGACACACCGACGTCATGCTCGCACTGGTTTTCATTCAGCGTATTGTTGCGTTGGTTTTTTATGCAAAAGGAAGGAAGCTGTGCAAATTGTGTTCTGTATTATCACATTAAGACATATCTCGTCATAAGTTGCGTCATGGATACACAAGTTGAGACGAACCAAATTAAATTTACAGGAAAAAGAATTGACAGAAAAGACAAAAAAATAAAAAATAGCAATAAGTTTATTTAACAAAAATGTATGTATAATACATGTATGTGACAAATAACATAAAAAGTTTCCAAAATAATCGTTTACAGCGACTTATCATTATCAGGTGCCGCCGCGCAGGACCTTATGGTAGTACGGAAATAAACCATTATAATAATATGCAATCACATGCACACAAATTGTACTTTTATATGTGCAGTATAACTAAATAACGAACCTAACCGCCGAACATATTAATAATTTGTTTAACTTTGAAACACAAATATATTGCGATTCAACAAAAATGGCTTTAAAAAAATACATTATGAAAGAATATAAATCTTGATATCTACGGTGACTTCTGGTGCACTGGGACGAGTAATCGGCCACTTTTGTTTTATGTGGAGACCAAAAGAAACGCACCTTCGTTTAACTAGAATTGCTTTCAAAAGTTGTAAATTGAAAGCAATTCTAGTCAAACGAAACCAATTTGACTCAATTGCAAATCGAAAATGTGTTGCGTAATTAGATAGCAGGAGTTCTTAAATATTATGAATACCAAACGAGATATCGAGAGCGTCCCGACAATTTTTTTTTATCATAATGTGAACTTAAAAAAAAATACAACAAAAAAAAAAAAAACTTTCGTTTTTGAGATTTCCCACTTCCTTATAAGATACAGTATGTGGGCTTTAATATTAGGGGCTTGTAGCAAAGTAATAACAGCCGCACGGGTCGATCGATCAGGTTAAGTTAAGCTTGCCGCGGTTGGTCCGTGGATGGGTGACCATCTTTACATACAAAGACCCCTTCGTGCCTCGAGAAGCACGTTAATCCGTAGGTCCCGGCTGTCATTTGTAGATCCTTAACAGTCGTTACGGGTAGTTAGAAGCCCAAAAGTCAAAAAAGTCAGAAAAGTCTGACAACCAGTCTTACCAAGGGGTATCGTGTTACCTAGTAACTAGATTGTGAAGGTCAGATAGGTAGTCGCTCCATGTAAAATACTGGTATTCAGCTGCATCTTGTGAGACTGTGTGGGCTTTAATATGGCACATCGAGTTTTGGAAACAGTTTGGCTGCGTACGTCGTACATAATCATTGTCTCCTGTGTGGGAGTCTACTGAGTACATCGTCGCCCGCATTTTAACAAGCTTTAACCGTGTTTAAGTGTGTAACGCAAGACTGTCATCACTACATGTGTAAGTAAGGGTAGGACACTAGTTGACATGACACATCTCCCCTTTGCCCTAGCGGTATGTACTGTAGCTTGTGTGTTCCTCAGAAGTCTGGCGAGGTGGTGCCGGTGTCCAGTTCCGACGACGTGAGCGACGCGCCGCGACTTCCGCTGCTCCTGCGCATTTACACATCATTTACTTTTACTTTAATAAATTATACTATTGGCTCCCGCAGGCAGTCGATTGTATAACCAACTAATCCTGTGTAAGGGGGTCGACCACGGCGACTTTTTGCAGCGATTCTAGTTGACGTGCGTCTTCGTCTGCACTGTCACATTTGGCCGTTTATCAAATTTGAAGGGGCGACAGCAAAGGGTCATGGCCATCAGGCTGGTCCGGGGATACCACACGGTCTCCCGTGAGGCGGCGAGCCTCCTTGCCGGACTACCGCTATGGGATCTGGAGGCGAAAGTCCTCGCGCAGATGTGGGAGTTGCGCGAGGAGGCGAAACGCCGGGGTGTAACTCCGCTGCCGCGAGAGATCACGGCACAGCGGACAGAGCTCCGGCGGGATCTCATGGCGGCATGGAGTGTGCGATTGTCGCAACCCAGCGCTGGGCACGCCACAATTGCGGCGATAAGTCCCCTCTTTGAGGAGTGGCTTGAGAGGCGCCATGGCGTCTTCACCTTCCGCCTGACGCAGGTCCTCACCGGACACGGTTGTTTCGGGAGGTTCCTGTTCCGAATTAGGCGGGAAGAAACGCCCGGGTGTCACCACTGTGTGGATCGCCCGGAGGACACAGTGGAGCATACGGTGGAGGTCTGCCCGGCTTGGGCGGAGCACCGCCGTGTCCTCACGGAGGCGATCGGCGGCGGTGATCTCTCGCGGCCGACCCTGGTTCAGGCCATGGTTCGGCGCGAGAGTGCATGGGAGGCCGTCACCTCCTTCTGCGAAGCAGTTATGCTCGCGAAGGAGGAAGCGGGGCGCGCGAGGGAGATGCAAGCTGCACGCCCTCGCGGCCCTAGTCGCCGCAGGAGACGCCCCGGGCGTCGGGAGTCAAGAGCCGACTTCCGGCCACCGTAGGCGCGGGCCTGCGGACGGTGAGCAATGGGCAGCTCGCTGTCCGATAAGGACCAGGCCCGTGTCGACGGCGCGTTGTGTTCCACGCGCGCCTCAAAGAGATGTCAGCACCAACCGACGGGGTCGAAAGACCAATGCCTGCTGGGGTTGCGGGTTTGTCTGAAAGGGATATCGCGGCCCCGGCACACAGGCAACGGAAGGAACACGGGTGGGTTTTAGTCAGTAAAAGTCTGACACACCCTCTCGCTCTGCCCAGAGCGGGAGAAGTCATTTGATGATTTCCCATCCAAAAAAAAAAAAAAAAAGGGGGCGACAGCAGCGATTCAGTAGAAATATGATCATAATAAGACCACGATGCTGCCATTAGTCGTATACCTTCGCCCACGTAGCCACTTGTGCTAAGCGGGGGGCTTGTGGCTAAGTTATAACAGCCGCACGGGTCGATCGATCAGGTTAAGCTACCGCGATTGGTTCATATATGGGTGACCATCTTTACATACCAAGACCCTTCCGTGCCTCGTAAAGTACGTTAAGCCGTTGGTCCCGGCTGTCATTCGTGGATCTTTGACAATCGTTATGGAGCGTCAGAAGCCCGAAAGTCTGACAACCAGTCTTACGAGGTCATATAGACAGTCGCTCCATGTAAAAGGTTCAGCAGATGATCATGATCACTACTGAATCGCTGCGAATTATGAGCGACCTTCCTTAGCGGGCCCGTTTGGCAGCGCCTGTTCATCTCCAACAGTCGCGAGCCGCGCCTGCTAATCTCCGACAGTCGCGAGCCGCGCCTGTTCATCTTCGACAGTCGCGAGCCGCGCCTGCTCATCTCCAACAGTCGCGAGCAGTGCCTGCTCATCTCCGACAGTCGCGAGCTGCGCCTGTTCATCTCCGACAGTCTCGAGCCGCGCCTGCTCATCTCCGACAATCGCGAGCCGCGCCTGCTCATCTCCGACAGTCACGAGCCGCGACTGCTCATCTCCGACAGTCGCAAGCCGCGCCTGCTCATCTCCGACAGTATCGAACCGCGCCTGCTCAACTCCGACAGTCGCGAGCCGCGCCTGACCATCTCCGACAGTCACGAGCCGCGCCGGTTTTTTTTTAAATAAATGTTTATCAACAGCTTCTGTATATAATATATCGCTCACCGGACACGGCTGTTTCGGGAGGTTCCTGTTCCGTATAAGGCGGGAGGAAACGCCCGGGTGTCACTACTGTGTGGATCGCCCGGAGGACACGGTGGAGCATACGGTGGAGGTCTGCCCTGCTTGGGCGGAGCACCGCCGTGTCCTCACGGAGGCGATCGTTAAGTATAGGTAACAATAAGCCTTTTTGGACTTATTGGACTGATTGGACTTACACAGTCGCCATTTACAGATTAACTAGTATTCTCAAAAATGCGTAATAATGTCCTTACATGTAACAATAACGGACATAGTTACCTCGTGCGCGCGCGGTGCACGAGCGCTCGCACCAGCACGCCGAGCGCGCGCGCCGACCTGCCGTAACAAACGTACTGTATACACAGACACACATAGCTGCTTACAGAAGGTCGCTACACTTGCAGTGATACTAAGCCACGCTCATATTATACAGTAAATCTTTTTGTTTCAGCAATGTATTGTATATCATGTATTAGTTTGTTTTAAAATGCAGGTTTTTCTAGTGCGACACAAAACCAATATCAACGAAGAAAGAAGATACACTGCATACATATTTTGAGCATGCCTTAGTATCGCTAACAACATAGTACCAACTGCATAGTGAAGTATAGCGGCTGCTGCTGGAATTTAAGGGAATAAACAGTTTTTAGATTACAATACTCGGGTATTAATATGACACATTGAGTTTAGAGACGGTCACACGGGCGTGACTGACACACACGGGCTTACAAAGTCGAACATTTTCTGTAAATGGTTAAGGATAATAGTGAGTGTTAGATAACCTGTATTATTAATGTTGTGGTTGTAGTTGTGTGGGTGGATGTGCAAAAATGGCCCTGGTGAGCTTGTAGAAATAAGTGAACAAATGAATTCAATTAATTATAAGGAACTTCTTGAAGATACTTTTCTCCCAACTGCTAATGTATTTTATCAAGATGAACAAACACATAACATTCATTTAGTAAATAAAATAAATATTTAAGTACAATCATTTTTAATTTCATTACAAAACCAAGATCTATTTTCTTTTAATAGTTTGGCATTAATTAACATACCTATCAGTTTTATCCTGTACAAATGATTTTCTAAACAATTTTTATTCCCTTTTCATCGTATTTATACCTGAGATAGTTAATGTTTGTTTTTGCTTCGTCCTATAAATCACGCAGTAACGAATTAGGTAAACTCAGTGTTTGTCTGCGTAGATACACTTGACGTTGTAAGTGTTCAGATATTTTTGGTTAGTTGCGTGTATAGAAGTTATTGACAAGCATCTGCTCAGATATTAATGAAGTAATGAATGTTCAGATATTAATGGTAACTTGTAGTGTATGGGACTTATTGACATTTTTAATTGTTCAGAAGTATTTGGTCACCTTGTCTGCTACAATATATCTGACGGCGTAAAACCGGAACGCGCTCAGAGACCGCTAAGTCGTGTCCTTAGTAATTCTGTTTAAATAAATATTTATTAATTGTTACTACTTTAACTTTTTTGCTAAACACAACTTTAGTATAGTGTAAATCCACAAATAACTGTTTTCGGTCCTTCACGAAGTGAAATTGAAGCTATAATAAACAGTGAAAAATAGTTAAAAGTGCCGTATCATCAGTGACTGCTCGCGGGTGCACAGAATCCTGACGCTTGTACGAACGCTTTAAAAGTGAAAGTCCTGCGTACGCGCAATCTGCACTGTGCTGTGAGTACTACCAACCTCCTGGCGGCGAAGTTCGCGGTGCGCTCCAGCGACGAATATAAGCAAATTTGTTGCATGTATAAATGCGACTGGTGGCGCCACCCCGACCATAAACAGTACTAATTATACTCAAATTAACCACGTAGTACCCGAGGAGAAAAATGAAACGCACGCCACCTAAAACTATCAAAACTAGTGATCAAAATTTAGCAGCCCCAATTATTACACAATCCGGATCTGCCCCGAATCTAACTCTGATTGATACTGATTTTATAACTACGCGTAACAATAAGCGCAAACGCGAAGAGGACATTATGTCCTTCATGGATGAGATACGCCAACTGCTGAAATCGGCCACAGCTCAGACAGACAGCAAGTTTCTGGCACTACAAAAATCTATGGAAGAAATTATATTTCAAAACGAGGAAATCAAAAAATCCTTAGATTTTACCACAAAGCAGTATGATGATATGATGATTAAGATTGGTCAAATTGAGTCCGAGCGTAAAGCTGACCATAACTACATAAGCCAACTAGAGGACAAAGTTGAAAATATGGAGCGGTTATTATTTTTATCCAAGATAGAAGTTAGAAATATACCAAAACTAGAGGGAGAAAGTAAAGAAGATCTCTGTAAATTAATTACGAAGACTACCAGCGTTTTAGATATTCCCTTGCTACGCTAGGAAATCAAAGATATTTACCGCGTTAATAAGAAGAATGGTACATCACCAATCATTGTCGACTTTGTCAGTGTCACTACAAAAGACAATATTCTGCAAAACCTACGGAACTTCAACCAAAAGAATAGTCAAAATAAGTTAAATACAAATCATATAAAACTAACAGGTGCTGCTAAACCAATCTACCTCTCAGAGAGCCTCACTCCAAAAACGCAACGGCTATTTTATTTGGCACGGAAATTTGCCACAGAAAATGACTTTAAGTTTTGCTGGACTTCACTGGGCAGAGTATTCATCTTCGTCAAGATTTGGGGAAAAAACACATTTTGGTCAAAAGCGAAGTAGATCTTAATAAAACTCAGCTAGGAATATGACTAGATTTTAAAGGGCATAGATTTCTATTCACTCCAGCTTTAATATTCACATTGTTTTTACGATTTTTGCTTTTAACTAATTTCTTTAGAATATATTTGTATTGTACCACTGATGTAATCAGACACACCGACACAACAAACACAACTCTCACACACTGCACTCAGGATTTACAAACACACAAACGAACCCCAGGGAAACTAACAAATTACAATCTATTATCACAATCAGTCTCAAAACCACACATTCTACACATACATTCACATCATTTCAATATATATATAAACACCACATCTACTTATACCGACAGCTTGCAAACTTTCGTCGCCGCCTTCTTAACTATAAAATCCCTTACAAATGGCTAATAACGCTATTCATCAAATCAATAACATCGATGAACTCTCTGTATCAGTGACGCATACTTGCACCCCGGAACAAACTCAATCGTTTTTGATAAACCCAAATAAATACCTAAAAGTCTTATCACAAAACATTCGATCAATAAATTGTAACTTCATAAACTTACAAACTCTGTTGCATCGTATCTCACTTGACTGCAACGTAATAGTCCTGACCGAATGTTGGCTGCCATGCTCCAGTAACTCAATTCTACCAAATTATACTGCATTTAAAACAACCGAGCACATAAACCAAAGTGATGGCGTCGTGGTCTATATTAAGACAGAAATTCTAGCGGTATGTCAGGAACCAGACCTGTGCCAGTCTGCCTCGGGATTAATAATAAAAATTAACCCTGACGTGGCCTTACTCTGTATTTATCGCTCACCGTCAACAGACAACATACAGAACTTCATCTCAGCTCTCAATTACATACTTCCGTCGCTCCAGAGCTTCGGAACGGTTGTGATAGCGGGTGACCTAAATCTCGACATCAAACCTTCTTCTCTTGATATACGGTCTCAGGAGTATTTGAATTGTCTTGCTTTTCATGGTTTTCTCCCAGCGCATACCCTCCCAACCAGGGGGAAAAATTGCCTGGACCATATTATTCTGAGAACAAGGACGCCAGCATTCACATTTGTCTATGAGTCTACGGTTACTGACCATGGTTCTTCACTACTTTGTCTGAATAGCAAACGTATCCCTGTCACCACTACGTCCATCATTACAAAAATTAATTATCAGGCACTTGGTGCATCAATCTCTAACATGGACTTTGACCCTATTCTCACTACAACAGACGCAAATACTGCTACCGACAAATTAATTGAGATACTGAGTTCAGCCATAACGGAACACACTGTAATTAAAAAAGTGGTTGCAAAACGGAAGATTCTTAAACCCTGGATAACTCCCGGCTTGTTACGGTGCATGAGAAACAGAGATGCCATGCACAGAAACCTCAAGAAGTCTCCAGATAACGAAACATTAATTGTAACCTACAAACGATACAGAAACTTCTGTACAAAAATTCTTAAAAAGGCGAAGCGGCTCTTCGATGCGGAAGAACTCAGCAAAGCAAGAAATAACCCGAAATCACTCTGGGATGCCATAAAACGAATAACAAACACCACAAAAACTGCACACTCATCCACGCAATTGCTATCCTCATCACCCACACCCACACAGTCATGTAACAATGTAAATTCCTTTTTCGTCAATATAGGCAAGACACTTGCAGATGATGTTATAACAATAAGGCCCTCACAACAACCGCCTATCCCACAAAGCAGTCCTTTATCAACCTCATCCTTTGTCTTGGAGAAAACTGACCCAGAAGAAATTATATCCACTATAAATTCACTGCGACCAAACGCTGCTACCGGTTGGGATGGTATCTCACCTACAATATTAAAGAAATTTTCTACCACTCTGGCGCCTATTTTATGCCATATATTCAATATTTGTTTTGAAACAGCTGTTTTTCCAACTTCTTTTAAAAAGGCAATAATATATCCAATCTTCAAGGGGGGTGACGGAGCTCTGCCGAATAACTATCGTCCTATAGCTGTTCTAAGTGCTTTATCCAAGGTTCTTGAACGCTTGATAAACAAAAGATTGGTTGGTTACCTGGAGCATTGTAAGATAATCTCACAGCAACAATATGGCTTTCGCAAAAATAAGTCAACCTCCGACGCAGTTCATGATCTAACCAGTTTTGTCATAGATCATATAAATAAAAATAAAAAAGTCCTTCCAATATTTCTTGATCTCGCAAAGGCGTTCGACACTATTCCCGTTTCCACACTCTTGATTAAACTTGAGAAAATAGGCGTCAGGGGGATACAACTGGATCTTTTCCAAAGTTACCTCTCAAATCGTTCGCAAAAAGTCAGGATCGATGGCCATAACAGCGAGGAGCTTTCCATTCACTATGGGGTACCACAAGGAAGCATTTTGGGCCCCACTCTTTTCTTAATCTTTATTAATGACCTGTGTGATCTCAATATCAATAATGCAAGGATAATATAATTTGCAGATGACACCGCAATAACCTTCACCGCGGATTCCTGGTCACAACTCGAGCATCTAGCGCAACTTGGCTTTGACGTTGCGTTAAATTGGCTTAACTCCCACACTCTCACCCTAAATACGTCCAAAACGAAATTTCTGACCTATTCTAACAGTTCGGTCTCTCAACCACAGAATCCAATTTTAATCAAAGCTCACACGTATCACCCACAAATACAGGGTTCACATTGTCAATGTCCTCTCTTAACCTCTGTTGAAAGCATCAGATACCTGGGAATAGTCTTAGACAGGAATCACAATTTTAAATCACATATCGGTCTGCTAACTGGACGAGTTCGCAAACTGATATACATCTTTAAAACTCTTCGGTGTATTGCCAATCCCATTATAATACGCAATGTCTATTTCGCACTTTGCCTATCCATCGTAACTTATTGTATTTCCTGTTGGGGTGGCGCAGCAAAAACCACTCTTAAGCCGCTAGAAGTAGCACATAGGGCCATTTTAAAAGTGGCCACTTTTCGTCCTATTCTTTTTCCAACCGACCAACTATACAATCACTGCAAAGTTCTAAATGTTCGGCAACACTTCATACTACAGACAGTCATTCTGCAACACCGCAAAACCCCATACCGAATTATAGAAAATAAAAAACGTAGTAAACGTCGAAAAGATGGGATTTGCATCCTACCGCGAGTACGCTCAATTTTTGTAAAAAGATTTTTTCATTTTCTTGGTCCATTCCTATATAATAAAATAAACGAAGAGTGTCAAATCAACGGACTACCGTATCACAAATGCAAAAAGAGTGTGCAATCGTACCTCCAAAATAAGTCATATGACGAAACAGAAAAAATCTTAACATAAACAACATGGAAAAACAAACACACACACGCACACACACACACGCACACGCACGCACACACACACACCCGCACCACAAACACACACGCACAATCACAAACACACATACATTTATTTACCTTAAAATTATTTTATTTTTACTTTTAATAAAACGTATCTTTAAACTTTAATATTATCCATCTCTATACTCCAAAATTGTAACAGTAACTTCACAAGCACTATGTAACCTTTACGTCATTATACCTTAGGGGACCGGACTGCTTCTCCTTAACACAGGTTTTCATAACCTAGCTAGGAGAGCAGTGCTCACCCACACGTTTGTAGATATAGTACTTATTTTGTAAAACTGTATTTTACGTGTACTACAATGCCTTGTTTTTGAGTAAATAAACATATTATTATTATTATAATAGTAACTCGTGCAATTACTCTCGGAAAGCAATTTATGCTCGTCACAATGCATACGAAGAAGTGGAGCTGATGGTGAAGTGCCAAGAGAACTCTTCAACGATTAACGTCCCTGCAATGGGAAAAGCAATAGTTTTTTAAAAGGTGATGAGCAGTTGACATAAAGCTATTTCAACTTAGATACATTAGAAACTGACTCACTAGAAAGCGAGAAACAAAACTTTTATGCAAAAAAAAAAAAACAACTGGCTTCCAAAAAAACACGAACCTTAAGACCACCCTATCTGTGTAGATACACTTGACGTTATACGTGTTCAGATATTTTTGACTAGTTGTGTGTATAGAAATTATTGACAAGCATCTGCTCAGATATTAATGAAGTAATGAATGTTCAGATATTAATGGTAACTTGTAGTGTATGGAACATATTGACATTTTAAATTGTTCAGAAGTATTTGATCACCTTGTCTGCTACAATATATCTGAATGCGACTGTACCTATGGAGAACAACGAGCATGAAACTCCACGGACACTCTTTTGAATCAAAAAGTTGTTACAAAATATTAGTTACATTATTTATGTTTTAAGAGCGTTTACGCCATCCGTGCGCTGTTTGGCTCAAAATCAGTACTATTCGACCCAGTTAATATCCATCAAACATTATTTTAAAACCAAATTAATTACTAATAATTTTAGGAAATATTATTGTCTAAATACTTAATTAGGATTTTTATTTGATTAATAAAGTATTTGTGAATTCTATCAAGATAACTGAACAGAGGTTTTGATAATTTCACTTCGAGCTTCAACTTTGAAGCTACAAATATCTTAAATCACTGATCAACCTAACTAACAATATTTTTTATCTAACTACAAATCATCACTACATTCAATCCTTAGGGAAAAGTTAGTTTAAAAAAAAAACATTTTAGGTTCCCGACGTGAGAAATAAAAATCCAAACAAAACGAAATTATAAAAAAAATATTGTCAATAAAATGTTTTTTTTTACCAATATATCTTCATTAATTTAATATAATAATAGGTTACTGTAATAGAAGAACATTTTCTTAAAAAGTTGCAATTATTTTTTTTAAATAAATGTGTTCTATTATTTTTCTAGAAATATTTTAAAACTACTATAAAACTCAACGCGCAAACCATTTCAAATTACCCCCAACCCATGCTCGACGGTGCGCCAGCCCGCGTCGATGCTGAGCCTGTAGCTTTAAATTCCCCGATTAATAATAATGAAATACTTTTGATCCAGCCTGTCCCTCTTGCTGTCCTCCCCCCAGCGAACGCCCTAAGCCGAAGTTCGTACCCCACAGGGCGTGCCCTTAGCGAGCGTTCGCCTAGTTTTAATTAGCATAGTTTTGCCCCTGGCAGGAGGCTTTGAGTGCAGAAGCTTAAGACAGCCACAGCATTGACCGGTTAAGTAGTCATGATCTCAGTGGTCAGCTACGAGATGCCCTATATAAAAAATAAAAATAAAACATTTCAAATTGGTCGGCCGTGAGGCCTTCCAGAGAGTGGATGTATCGCTCTGCGCTCTGCTTGACCGCTGTTGACCTTTGTCGTGCGTACAACGATATTGCACGATTATAATATGATCGCCAAATCTTAGTACTTTAGTAAGTAAAACATTTTATTGAAGTGAAAACTAATTTAGGGTGCTAAAGTCTATAATGGTGCCGATTCTCTTTTACACCGAACTAAACTTACTAAACTATCACTAAAATTCCACTAGAATTTGACAATCGCGACTCCACGTGGTAAACGTGGTTTTGCCCTACGCCGTGTTTCTCTTTTAGTGCCGGAGGCGCCCACGGTTTGCAGTCTCGACGTGTTTTATATGGAATTTTTTACTTTTTGTATGGAAAATATGATAAAATATTACCTACATATTGAGGTTCGAAATTTTCATTATTTTTGCGATAGGACGCGCCATTTTCGAGATATGAGCAAAATAAAAAATAATTACAGTACGTACTGTTTTTGCACGTGAAGTCAAGATGTTGTTGTGAATGTGTGTGTTTAGTTCATGACATCCCACACCTTTTGAATCGCGATTAAAAATTGTCAGGTTTAAGTCTGGTTTGGCTTTTTACAATCAAAATTTTAGGTGAAAAACGTCAAATTCAGTCGTCAAAAAAGTAGATTACAAAATTAACTAATCACTTATAATAATACTTTTGTTTTAATTTTGAAATAATGATCATCATAGCAAAAGAAGCTCGTTCAGAATACAGTGATATCGGTCGATAAAGGAAGATTATGTAGTCCTAGTACATAATGAGTTGGCTTCGAAACTTATTGAGAGCGAAGACTACAAAAGTTCAGTTTTTAATTTTGTAATCTACTTTTTACTAAATATACATAAGCCATGTAATATAGCATTAAATTAACCGTACAACCTTGTATTCGTTTCATCTTAATAATTATATATTAAATAAAGTATAATAGTACTGTCTGCATTTTGTTATATTGTGTGATCACACTGCTCTATCTATTTTCATAGGATTAAAAAAATAATATTATCTCAGCTAAGAGATAAGAAATGTACAATTTTAGATACCTATTATTTAGTAGAAACTTATTACTAAAAGTTAAGTACACTAGACTTTCTGATATTCCTCTCGTCTAGCAGCTAGCACACGCACATATGACAGTGGAGGAGAGAATTGAGGGACCAGTTTTAAATCATCGCTATCTTCAAAATGCTTCGATATTTAAGCTCCATTTCTTTTTTACAAAATGTTTGAAGACTTTTACTAAAACTTTATGTAGAAAAAGAACGGTTTTATAAATTTTATTCAGTAATATTCACTAAAATATTTATCTTTGATATGTGGACTGAGGGACCACAGTTCAGTCGTTATATTTTTTTTTATCTTTAATGCTTTGTGGTCTGTTATTCAGTAAATATCTTTACAAATTCTTTACTAAATGTCTGTATTCACAAAACCTTCTTTTTTAAGATACTTTCCGAGATCTGGCTGATCGACTGTGAGAACTGAGGGACCACACTTTATGGGTCGTAGCTTTTAATATATTTGCTTACAAATTCCCAGATTCTTTCTACAATTGTTTTAAGTCTACTACTAAATCCTAGGATTTTCATTTCGCGAATTCCCAGTGTGGTCCCTCAGTTTACGCGCCCATGGGGATGTGAACCGCTTTGGTCGCGAGACATACGAACAAACATAGGTACGCTTTGTCGATTTTAGCGCCGCGATGAGGGCCGAGTTTGATACGGAAAGGTCCGCCGAAATCCACGCCTACGATTAAAAAAGGCTTTACCTGATTGACGCGGTACGGCGGGAGACCACTCATAAAGGGTTGTAATGGTGGGGATTAATCCGGTAGCATTGTACGCATTTAGCAAGGCGACGGTGAATTGTGCGTTTGGCGGAGATGATCCAGAATTGTTGCAGTAGCTGAAAGTGGGTAGTATTGATACCAGGATGCAAATAACTGCGATGAATAAAGTTGATGATTAAAAACGTTAGTAAGTGTTCAGACGGCAAGAATGCTGGGTGCTTTTGTTCGTATTCTAAACCCGATCGAGAGATCCTGCCGCCCGCCCTGAGGGTGCCTAGACCATCGATAAACGGGTTGAGTTTGCGAAACGGTTTCGTTAGCGGTTTATTTGATGAGAAACGATTAATTAGATTTTCGAAAAAGGTAGGTTCGGTTTGGTTAACGTCGGTAGAATTCAGGACGATTAATTTGCGTACTTCGGCGTCTATGATTACCTCCTCCTCGTGTGATAGGTTAACTGAACTTATGGGCCAAGATTCACGATCTTCAGATAGCCAACATGGCCACGCCTACCATAGCGTGTTGTGAACGATTTCTCTGGGTAACAGACCACGACTGCAAATATCAGCAGGGTTATCGCCTGAAGAAACGTGATCCCAACATTCGGTAGGAGCGGTGTCTTGTATGTGGCTTACACGGTTCGCAACAAACGTAGCCCACCGAGAGGAATGTGACCTTAACCATGAAAGGACCACGGTGGAGTCGGACCACAGGTAAACAGCGTCGATTTTGATACGAGAGAGGTAAGTATCGCGCACAAATTTGTATAAGTCCGATAGGAGCACAGCAGCGCAGAGTTCGAGTCGAGGCAGGAAGGTACGTTTAAGAGGTACTACCCGTGCTTTAGAGCAGACTAGAGAGATATGAATTTTACCCTCCGCATCGATAGGGCGCAGATAAATTACTGCTCCGAACGCGATTTCCGAACTATCACAAAATCCGTGTATTTCGTACGATTTAGCATCTTTGCACGTGAGTTGCCGAGGTATTCTTAGTTCAGTCAGTGGCGGTAATTGTTCTTGATAAGTGTTCCACGTACGGATGACCTCATCAGGGGGGGTTCGATCCCAACCAACACCGAGTATCTAAAGTTTTTGGATTAAGCACTTCGCTTGAATTGTGATGGCGGAAAGTAGCCCTAACGGATCGAATATTCTAGCTATCTCGCTTAGAATGGAACGTTTAGTACATGGCCGCTCTGAAGGTTTAATTTCGAATAGAAACGCATCTGAGGCAGGATCCCACCTGACACCAAGAACTTTCAAAATTTGTGTTTCGGTATTGTCGAGCGATACCGAACCTGTAAGACAATGTTCGCGGGGAAGGCCGGACAGTAGCTGAGGATTATTACTAGCCCATTTTCTCAGTTGGAAACATCCGCGGTCGAAGAGAGCGATAGTTTGCAATTTAGCTTCCTGAGCGACTTTTAAAGAGTGAAAGCCGGTAGTGACGTCATCGATATACACTTCCGATATGAGAATTTGTTTGGCAAGTGGGTAAGAGTCTCCTTCGTCTTCAGCAAGCCGTTTCAGAGTACGACAAGCGAGATATGCACTCGAGGCCAAGCCATAAGTTACGATGTTCAGGCGATATTCTTGAAGGGGCTCGCTGGGAGAGGTCCTCCAAAAAATGCGCTGATAGTCGCGATGCTCAGGTGCTATTAGAATTTGACGGTACATCTGACGAGCATCAGTGATGAATACGATATTGTGTTCGCGAAAACGCAAGAGAATTTCCAAAATATTGGGTTGTAATTTTGGTCCGATAAGTTGCGTATCGTTAAGCGATCGAGAGTTTAAATCCTTAGCTGATCCATCAAAAACAACACGTGCTCGCGGAGTCAGGGCGTAAAACGCAGTGTTGGGGAATGTAATATTTACCCGTGCTCATCTCGTCTATAGGAACCAGGGACATGTGGCCGCCTTCGATATAGTCAGTCATGAAGTCTACATATTGGCTTTGTAAAGATGAGTCACGTGTCAATCTGCGTTCGGTAGCGTGGAACCTTCGTAGCGCAAGGTTGCGCGAGCTTTCGAAAGTGGGTTCCGATTCGTTTTTAAAAGGAATACGAACTACGTATCTTCCGGATTGCTCGCGACAATGATCGGTAATAAACTTTTGCTCGCATAGCAATTCATCTGCAGCCAACTTCGATGAATTCGGTAAAGAATCTAGTTCCCAGAAGCGTTGAACTAAAGAGTTTCACTCGTTGTCGATGTCGGGCAAGGTATGTAATAAAGTACTAGCCGAGATACAAGTTTTGCCTAAGAGAAGCCAACCGAATGTTGAATTAAATGCGGTAGGTTGGTCGACACCTCCTTTAATATACTGATTGAGTATAGAGTCGGCGAAGACATCTGCAGCGAATAATAGATCGATCGGACCTGGAATGTCGAAGCCAGGGTCCGCCAACGGTAGAGATTTAATATGTAACCATCCCGATCTGTTTAAATGCGCGATTGGTTGATCGCCACATATTCTAGCTATGACGTGCATGTCGAGTTTGTGTAAAATCTGATTATTTGTACCGACGGAACAAGTGACGTCACCGATAATCGGCGCGGCAGCTTCCCCCAGACCGCTGACACTTGCGTTCGTTGTAGCTGATTTAAAATTCAAACGCTTTACTGCGGAAGCAGTTATGAAATTGCTTTGACTTCCGCTGTCAAATAAAGCGCGAAACGATAGCATATTGCCTGAAGCATCCTGAATTTGCACGATGGCTGTTGCCAGCAACACGGTAATGTTCGATTGAGACCTTGAAACCAACGACGATCCGATTTGATTTGATACGTTATTATAATTATCGCGATGGAGTAAGGTATGATGTTTACGTTTGCACGTGCGGCACAAACATATTGAATTGCAATTCTTCAGTTGATGTGATGGCTTCAAACAATTAAAGCACCAACTTTTATCTTTAGCGATTGTCATTCGCTCGTCAATCGATTTTTTAAGAAAATCTTGACACGATATAATCGAATGTGACTCATTACAATATGAACATTTACTCGAATAGGAACCGATTTTATTATCACTAGCACTACCAGTGGGAGCTTGTCAAAGTCAAAGTCAAAGTCAAATCATTTATTTCAAATAGGCCCTTGCAAGGCACTTTTCAACGTCAACAATTACAACAAAAAAAAAATGATTCTAGTCGCCCCTTCCAAAAGGTAGTTTTCGTATGGAGAAGAATGGGCAAGAAACTCCACCGTTACTCTTTTAAAATGTTTTACAATATTTTGTATATGTATATGAAGACGATGCATCTAAAAATAAAAAAATAAATTACTATACCACAATATAGGTAAAAAGATTTTTTTAAAGAGAGCAACAACAGATAAATTAATTACTTATGTGATAGATACATGGTTCTCACATATTTACAAACATTGTAAAAGTAGACGATTTTCCAAAAAAAAAGTTACAATTAATAAGTCAGTGAGTGAGGAAGTAATCACAGAGTGTAAAATCAATGTCATATAATAAAATATAATAATTTATACAACTTAAATTAGCAACCAGTTTGATTTTGTCTAGATTCTAGATTATCCTATGGAGCTGGACCAGCATGTTTCCAAGCATTCTTATCTTGGATATAATCCTCTAATTTGTAATATGCTTGTTTACAAAGTGTACTTTTAATATGAGTTTTAAATTTTCTTTAATTTAATTGTAAAATATCACAAGGTATTTTGTTGTAACATTTAACACAGTACCCCATAAAAGATGTATGTACTTTAGATAATCTGAAAATGGTTGATCTATTTTATCTTTATTTCTAGTATTAAAATTATGTCTATCACTTATTAAAAATATGTAGATTTTTTCTTACATACATACTATTTTCATAAATGAATTGGCAAGGTACCGTCATAATATTAATCTTTCCAAATAGTTCCCTAAGAGATTTGTGACGATGTAAATCATAAACGGCTCTGACAGCTGTCTTTTGTAAGATAAAGATAAATTCAATGTCAGCAGCCCGACCCCACAGTAAAATGCCATACGACATAATACTGTGGAAGTAGCTAAAATAGATGATCTTGATCTTGATCATCGGTTGCAGCTACCAGTGTGTGCGGAATGTTTGAACGCTTCGTCTGTGGCTGCGGATTATTGGGCGTGTGCTTGGGCACAGCATTAGTCGCCTTGGACGATTCTGAAAAGTGCGTGTCACGTAATAACGCTTCGCATTTAGACCTTAGAAAACCTTTGAGTTGTTCGTAAGACGGTAACTCGACATTGGAGTGACTTTCCTCAAACCCGCGGCGTAAGTCTTTGTAAAGTTTCGATAAAATGTGATAAACTAAAACAAAATCCCAGTGTACGATAGGTAAGTCGATCGTTTTTAATATAGGTACTCAAATTCTCTTCGAAAAGGTCAAGTGATTTTTTAAACTCGTGCGCATTATTGCTTGGAAAGTCAATGTTTAAAATATCCCGCCAACATGTGAAAGCTAGGGTGCGTTTACTCTTGTAGCGAGCAACGAGCGCTTGGTATGCGTCATGATAATATTCGCGTGTCATAGGAAACGCTTTGACTACTGATGACGCATCGCCGCTGAAAGAAGATATAAGATAATGAAACTTCTCCGTATCGGTATTACAAGTGGAGTTGTGTATCAACGCGTTATAGGTATCAAAATACTCAGGCCATGATTTAATATCTCCAGTGAAGGTAGGTAGTATGATTTTCGGTAACCGAATATTATGCGATGATGAGACGTTGTGCGATTTAATCGATTCATTGTTTACTAAACCACAGTGAATTGATAACACTCGATAGTACATGTCATCAAAACCTTCTTGTATTTGATCATCTTCACTATTCGGGTCGGTGATGAGTTCTAAAATCGTGAAATGCGCGTCTTCAAAACTCGATGCAATTTGCTTTAAGTCTTGATGATACGATAAAAACAAGTCGCGCCGGGTAGTGTCACTTGAAGCCGAAGCGCCTATTTCTAACGCCTTAGCCAAGCGATTATATGCGATAGTTCGCTTTCTACGCAAGGACGGCAAGTCCTGAACCGTGAACTCCTCATCCACAGATTTAGACTTCGATTTCTTTAGCATGGCTCTTTTACGAGTGGAATGCTTACCTAGAAGCGACATTTTTCCTTATTAGTTAAAGTGTTGCAGTGTAAAATGTATTAGGATAGTTACAAGTTGTAAGTTCAAAACGGAAACAATGATACAATTATAACTAAGAATGGTAGAACTTAAAAGTACCTATAACTTCGTTTACCGAATGGAAAGAATGTGCACAGAATTTACTATCTTATTCTATAGCGATAAGGTTGTACACCCGCAATTTGAATAGATAATGCCCGGTTTCTGAGTTCCCCAGATAAATTCTTAATAGCTATTGATTCATTAAAGTTAAGCTTAAGATAAACGTCGATTAACAGCAGTCACTGCGTTTCTGAATACGCAACAGACCATTCAATAACTATGGAACCGATAACTAGTTCCTTAGTTGCCGCTAGATGGCTCTGTATAGAAGATCGCGTCTAAAATTCATTTCTTAAGATTGTTTTAGTAAAAAAAAGCTGTTATGTCGTTATTTATGGGCGGATCATTGTCATTTTTTCTTCTCTAGTTTCACTTCATTGTTTTTCTTTCGCACATGGTATTATAATTACAGTCGACTCTCGTTAATTCGAAACTCGAGGGACTCTTAAAATATTTCGAATTATCGAATGTTTGAAATATCAAATGGTTCGAAATTTGTGAGAGAAAATTAATAAAACTTCGAATTACCAAGTATTGATCAATAATTATTTATTAACTGCTATTCTATAACAATGAAAAAAGTTTAAAGTGTACATACATAAATCTATTCATAATGTGAATTAATTAATGTTTCGAAAGAACTCTGTTATACTGGTCTGCGACTTGGTTTCTACGACTCATAATTAACACAAACTTTTACTCTGCATACCAACGAAAGACTAACAGTAACACAACTACACAAACCAATTCGTGCGGAAGTGTGAACTAAACTATTCATAACAAAAACAAAGGGTCGTGTATGTTGATACAAGTTTGAACTTGTCGCAAAATGTACTTACATTACAATCATTCGACCTCTTTCTCTCTGCAACTTTGAATTGTCGAGTGTTGGACGCCGATGAGTTCGAATTAACGCGTCGTTTTATTATACACGGTTAATTTTAGCTCGTTCTGGAACGAAAAGCCATAAACTCGATCATCGAACTTGAAACGATTGGGACTATTATTTACAATAAATTACAATTTAAAAAAAACACGAAAAATCTAATTTATTGTTTTTTTTGTGAAATAATGAGAACTCGAAGTAACTGCGATCAATGCATATGTGTGTAAAACGTATCGACGAACGGCAACACTTGCGAACGGTACCCATTGAAAAATCCATTCATCGATCAGACAGCATAAAAACACATACGCAATAGATAAATAGGTACACAAATAAAAATACGAAAAGCGAATTCAGACTTTATTTCTAAACCGTAAACGGTAACAAATAGAAATTTCACCAAACTAGGTACAAGGTAAGTAGGTACGCAGTTTACTAAAATTATTCTGAGAAGTGTCCGACCGGACTTCAAAAGGATGCACAATCGAATTCCGCGGTTAAGTGTATAAAAATAAGGTCTTAATTCGGTCCAATATTTTCATAGAAAAGGGCCACCACCATCTTATAATGAACTCTATTGGGCAGATAAAACGATTCATTTTTCTGTTTACATTGCCTGCCTTTGTAGAAGCCGCCGCGCCGCGGCCGCAAGCAAGCATTGTCGCATAAAAATTGGTTAAGGCAGTATTATTTTTATTTATCATAAATATGGTAGGTAGGTATGCTTATTAAGTACCTATTAGCTCGATTGGTCGACACTCGATTCAAGGCCTTAAATACAACTCCCAAGCGTACTCGTCGTGTCTAGTTGAAAAGGTACGAGTACTAGTGATTTCGTGATGCGATAGCGGTGAATGAAATTTCAATTAGTTTCTCTCGTTTACGAGGAGATGTGATAGTGGTAAACACCGTGCCGTGATTCCGATACAAACGAGAGATAACAAGGTGAATGAACTTACACCAACCTATCGTACCAGAAATGAAATACCTACTTGCAGCCGGACTCGCACACGCACAGCTGTGCCGCGCTACGTCATCACCGAGCGGATCGCGTACGATCTTGCGTTTATGAATGAAATAGTGGAAGCGCTACTAAGATTTAACTTGAATGACAGAATAAAAGTGATAAATTTCTAACTTCTATATTAGATGTCTTAAAAAAACAATAACAATGCTAATAGTGCCTATTAATCGTCTGGAGTCACTGTGTTTCGGCTCCAGAACGATTTAAAATTAATCGTGTATAGCAATGATTTTATCGTTCGAATTACCAAGTGCATAAAAATGTATTGATTTAGTTCGAAATTTAAAGAGATTTTGTAGGGCACTCGTGATAACTTTGAATTATAGAGAGGTTCGAATTATCGCAGGTTGGAATTAACGAGAGTCGACTGTATTTGCTTTGCCGTTACATTTTAAGTTACTTGAGTCTATTTATCTTTCCAATTGTTTGTGCTTTATCCATTCTTTAAATAACATAATGGAATGAAAGTAGCGTACAATCGTAATGCGATAAAAATGTATTCCAAAACAGACGATGAAGATTTGCGATGCGTAACGGGAGTTAGAGCAGGGCTGATAATATAGAAAGAAAGAAAGAAAATACATTTATTTAGCACAGACACGCACACAAAAATCAAATTAAAAAAGAATGAAAACAAATAAAGTGTAAATTGCGTTTTATGATACTAGCAGGAAAGTGTGCCTTGCGGCTGCGCCAAATAGGCCTAGTTCAGCAAAAATTCCAGACTAGTGCCTGACGCTGGTTTTCAACTAGACCTGAAGTGTGAGGTGACGGATGTAAATCAGTTACATACTGCAATGTGTATATGTATACTTAAATATAATAAATTTGTGTAAGATAATAATAATAATTAATATTTCAATAGTTATATAAATTAAATTAAATTGCAAGACAGCAAAACAGAAACCAAACTGACAAATAAATGAGAAGGACGCATGATAGATCCAGAACTCATTCGAAACGAACAAAACCTGTTTTGAACGTTGCCAGACTTCCATGTTCGAACACATAATTTATTAATCCGTGCACTTTATCGCACAATACGCTGCAACCAGCCGATCGCAACGGACTATTTACGGACAGTTTTGCAACTTATTACGTTTTAAACTTGCCTCACATATGTTTAATCTATCTTATCGAAAGGGTTGCATTGGCATTAACACAATACGATGGTATTTACGTAGATAAATAAGTCAGCCAAACATTTTTGGCGGAAGTGGAGGTGGAAGTAAAAAAATGCGTAGACAAACGAAGAAGATAAGGATGAAAAGGTGAGCGCTAGTCAGTAATATTGTTCTTTATAACGTGAAAGTACCTACCCATTTTTAATTTTCCGTTTCCTTTCTACAGCCTTATGCTTCTCTATGGAGATGATAAATTACAAACCACACAGAGGTTCGCCCACTGCCAAGTCTTGGTAAGGGAATTGGTGAACCGGGTGAAAAGGCGCCATCCCGACATCGTACATCTCAGTCGCGTGCAAATAGGCCAGGCACATTGGGTAAGTTGAAAGGCAACGTGGTTCAGCAGTGCATAAGTTGGTGATAAACGATTATTTTAATGTGTTTTCTTGTATTCTACAGGCCTCACATCTGCGCTGGGACGCAGCGATGCCGCGATAATATCACATAGGTGTATCACACTGTTCTTAACAAAGCGATGTCTCATATTAAATTTTACTGATATATTAAAAATAAACTACAGTACTTCCGAATCAGACTGATGAACTGCTCGTATTCATTATACTAACACTCATTGTATTCTCTTTTTAATAATGTTTAAATATGTATTTAGCTTTCACTGGCAATTTAATTCAATAATATACGCTAGTATAACCTAAAAGTTGATGGTAGTCTATGAAATGAAACTTCAAATATAGTTATCGAACCGATAAACGGCACACATTGGTCAGTTAAGTTAACCTAAGTTTAAACGGAGTTTATCTTACATTGCGGTGTTCGGAAACGCAATTTCAAGATAAACCACCGTTAAAAGTGACTCAGAAACCGGGCATAAGACGAATGTATTAATTCCAATTCACGAGAATTTATATTGCGCGGTAAACTATACAGCAAATCGACGGATAGGTTGTAAGGAATGATCACCCGCTCGGGCGTTGGTTCACGAGTCTACCCTACAATTCTGAGAAAAGTTTTGTTTAAGGATATTCGGAATTGTATGCATATATAAGCATAGATATTTAGTTACGAGAAACGATCATGAATGTGATTGGAGATTTGAATAATAGAATTATTGCAAGCCGATGGAATCAAGCACCGATAATTGTTAGTAATTGCTTGACTAATTCCTACAATAACTCCAGATTGTGTGAAATGAATAATAAAATTAAAACCCTGTTCAATGGTGATTACTTATGGACGCCATTGCGACACGTCGGTATGATAGATCCGATATTTGTAAGATTACAAGATGATGGAATAACCTAGAATGCAGTAGAATGATAATAATGATAGATTTATGAATTCTAGAAAATATCATATGCAAAATATGATGGACTTGAATTAAGATGGAAGTACCCTGGTTTCGGCACCAACAAGATGTAGCATACGCACCCAACCGAAATAGGGGTGGCTTTGATACTACACTGGGAAATAACGATTTCGTATAATTACGATGTTCAATAACTCGACATAGGCCGCAGCGAATACAATGCACTCACGTACCTTGGACTGCCCCGGCACTCGTTGAGCTCCCACCTTCGATTGTCCATAAGCTAGCTTCAGGGTTTCACGCCTAGAGGGTTGATCACACGCGAAATACTCAATGATTCGAATTTCCTTAGGATTTTGACCGATTTAGACGATGCGCACGCGCGTGGTTTTCACTCACACGACCTCTGCCTTCGCTCCAAGAAAACAAAAACAAATAAAAAATAAATTGAAACATCGATACGTTTAGAAATTGATCTTTAGCATTAGAAAAGAAACGTTATGGTAACGGAACATCAGTAGATGGACATTAAGCAATAAATATGATTCATCAAATTGTTGTGCCTAATGTTAAATTAACACGACAAGAATCGTAAGATAAATAAACTGTTTCATTTTAATGTTATAAAATTATTATTTACATGAATTATAGGATTTAAATTCCAATTAGTTATTTACTATAAATTTTTGCTCTAAATTGAACGGATCAAAGTGGGTTAGTCTGACTATAAACAGAGCGAACGCGCCAACTCTACGCACACATGTACGCGTGCTTCTGTGTGAGTGATTTTTGCAAAGAATTTACCTAAACTTGACTTCCCGCGCTAGACATAAACGCTCTTAATTATAAGAGTGAGAACAATGTAGGAAGACGTGCACGTTAAAAGCGTTCGTAATAAAAAGATAAAAACGATAACCTTACTTTTTATTTTATCGGTAAAAAATAATGAAGAATAAGAAAATTGGATTGGCAACACCGTGTCAACAGAACGTCTCGTTTTCAAACTATAACTCAAATTTTAACAAATAGATTAATTTTGAAGCATGTTTACAAGAGTTTTTCTATACATACTAAACCTAAAACCGGAAAACCATTTAAAATCCAATAAAAACTCACAACTCACCAAAATGCAATAGAATTTGATTAAAAACTGCCGAATCGGAGGTGACATGAGGGGGGAAACAACCTGACCGCGTACCGTGTCCGGATGCTCTCTGTTTTTCAGGTGCTTGAGTCAGCTGTCAACGTTTCGGCACAACGACTGTCGGATCAGGTGCAGGTCATCCAGCGTAACCTTATGTTGGATGACGCTGTACTTGATCGCCTGCGAAATGAAATGCAGAGTAGCCCTATCATCGCTCCCCCGCCGCAGAGTGTTATTGTAGTGCCATCACAGGACACTACAATTCAAGCTGACGAGAGGATTGATGACAGGGCTACAAACGTAAGTACCCAGTGCAATGAGGAACTGAGAAGTGCTTTGGAGGGTGCGATTCAGGAATATCGGTTCATATCGCCCGATCTTAGACCACGTTTACCTCGTTTGCCCATGCATAACAAAAATAGAGCGCTGATAGCGGTTCTGGATTCGCAGTTGTCAAACTATTTTGATGACTGCGAAGACCTCACTGATACTCATTCAGTTCTGTACTGCGCGGCTGTAGCAGCATGTCGTGTAGCTCACGTCAAATTTGCTGATGCCTCTAGAGCTACACGACCGAAACCTGCTGTACCAGCTTGGCAGTGCAGGATTGAGCGCCGTATTGGTGGGGCCAGAGCACTCATCGGCAAACTAATCTGCTTCAGGGAGGGCAATACTCGCCCCAGAGTGATGCGCTTTGTGAGACGGACGTTCCTAGGGACTGATATCAGCCGTCAGGACTATATGGCCCGTGTCCCAGAGCGCATCGACTTCCTGAAGCAGAAAGTGTATGCATGGGCGAACCGTATTCGTAGGTATAAGCGGCGAGTAGAGCGATACACTCAGAATCGCACTTTCCAGAGTGATGAAAGGTGGGTTTATAGGGCTTGGGAGCGACCGGACCAAGGTGAGACTGACACGCGACTGCCGGATGATGTTGCCATGTGCTCTTTCTGGCGCAGCATCTGGTCGGTGCCTGTCAGTCACACCGAAGGTGATTGGACTCGGGAAGTCCAGCGAGCATGCGATCCAATACCAGAAATGGGTGCTATTACCATCTGCCCCCAAGATGTAGCTCGTGCAGTCTGTCCGTTGCCTAACTGGAAATCTCCAGGGCCGGACGGGCTGCACAACTTCTGGATCAAATGGTTTACAAGATCGCACGCTCGCTTGGCGGCTCAGTACCAGACTGCTTTGGAGTCTGGTTCGCTACCCCAGTTTCTAACGACAGGAGTTACCCACCTGCTCCATAAATCTGGTAGCACCGCGGAACCCAAAAATTATAGACCGATCACATGTTTACCGACGGTCTATAAAATTCTTACATCCATTTTGAGAGCTAAAATTAACAAACATATAGACACCAACTCCATCATGTCTGCCTCTCAAAATGGATGTAGGAACGGGTCCCGCGGTACTAAGGAGCTACTCCTCATTGATATGGCCATTAGCCAACAGGTTCGCCGTTCCCGAAAGGATCTGTCGACATGCTGGATAGATTATAAGAAGGCCTATGACTCGGTGCCACATACATGGCTCATGAGGGTGCTGGAGTTGTATAAAGTAGATGCAACTCTGCGCACCTTCCTGATGTCGTGTATGGGGCAATGGAGGACGGTCCTTCGCTATCCAGGATGTCGAAATATCCAGAGGAATAGCGAGCCGATAAGGATCGAGCGAGGCATTTCAGGGCGATAGTTTGAGTCCGCTTTGGTTCTGTTTAGCCCTGAATCCTCTAAGCACACTGCTGGAGAATTCAGGTCTAGGCTATCGGCTGAGGAGAGGTGGTCAGGTTATATCTCACCTCCTCTACATGGATGACCTTAAACTCTTTGCCCCCAACAATTTGCAACTGATGGAGCTACTGAAAGTAACTGAAACTTTCAGTAGCGCCATCAGGATGGTATTTGGTGTGGACAAATGTGCGGGATTCCATAATCTCCCCTCGCTTTACATGCATGTAAAGCGAGGGGAGATTATGGAATCCGTGGGAACACAGCTCGCGGATTCCATAAACCTTAGAGCCCTCTCCGCATCCGAAACCTATAAGTATTTGGGTATGTCGGAAGCGTTGGGCATCAATGTTACTGACATGAAGCAATCATTGAAGGAACGCTTCTTTGGCCGCCTGAAGAAAGTATTTAATAGTTTTCTATCAGGCGGAAATAAGGTGCGCGCCTTCAATGGTTGGGTCATGCCGGTTTTGATGTACTCTTTCGGCATACTCAAATGGACTCAGACCGAACTCGACGCTCTGGATAGGAGGGTCCGTACGCTGCTGACTGCATATCGAATGCACCACCCACGGTCATCGGTAATGAGACTGTATATCCCGCGAAAGTGTGGAGGTCGAGGTTTTTTAAACGCTAAGACCCTCCACAATCGCGAGATATGCAGTCTCAGGGAATATTTCCTAGAAGCCGACGTGGGGATGCATCGAGATGTGGTCGCTGTGGACAAGGGTCTCACCCCGCTCTCCTTGGCTAAAGAGAACTGGCGCAAGCCTGTAGTGCTTGACACTAACGATCGCAAGGAGGTATGGCAGAGTAAGGAGCTTCACGGACGCTTTTTCCGGGCCCTACATGGACCCGATGTAGATTTTCTAGCGTCCGTAGCCTGGCTGCGTTTTGGTGACCTCTTTGGGGAAACCGAAGGTTTTGTCTGTGCAATTATGGACGAAGTTATCATAGCGAACAATTACCGTAGATTTATTGTGAAAGACGGCACGGTTGACATCTGTCGGGCATGCCACCGTCCGGGAGAATCAATCCGACACATTATCTCCGGTTGTTCTCGTCTAGCTAACGAAGAGTACTTGCATAGACACAACCTTGTAGCCAGGATTATCCATCAGCAACTTGCTCTGAAATACAATCTTGTGGAATCGGAAGTGCCGTACTACAGGTATGTGCCCGACCCAGTTCTCGAAAATGGACATATCACATTGTACTGGGATCGATCCATCATCACTGACAGGACTATTGTTGCCAATAAACCTGACATAGTGGTGGTGGATCGAGTAGAGCGGCGCACAATGATTATTGACATCACGGTCCCGCATGACGGGAACCTCGTGAAAGCTGAGAAAGATAAACAAATCAAGTATCTTGACTTGGCTCACGAGGTTGTCGACATGTGGGATGTGGACTCAGCGATCATTGTGCCGATAGTCGTGACAGCCAATGGCCTAATAGCCAAGAGCCTCGACCAACACCTGAGGAGGCTATCGTTGGGCAGCTGGATCAAGGGCTTGACTCAGAAAGCGGTACTTCTAGACACGGCTCGCATTGTTAGGAGGTTCCTCTCTCTGGAGCCCTGACTGCCGGTAGCTTGGACCCTGTTCCCGATACCGGTGGGCTACTATTTTTTATATTTTTAAATGTTTTATTTTTTTATATTCTAATATTTAAAAATATAATTTATAAGTATTTAAAATGTAATAAAGGAAAGAATAAGAATTTATTGCATAAAACAAAATCACATTGCACTGCATACATTCGGTTGACGCTATTCAATACAACTTTAGCGTAGGAGTACAGTAAATTTCAACTCTATCCCTTAAACTAGGTCAGGCCTGTATCTTAAGAGATAGGGTTCAGCCATTATGTGGACTAAGTTATTATATTTATTAAAAGACAACAACAAGTTAAACCAGTGACGATGTGGTACCTAAAAATGTGCATTAATGAAAAGAATAAAAATAAAAACAATAATAACCAAAAAAAAATAAAAAATATATAAGGTGTGAAGGTATGAATCGGTTGCGTATATTTGGGTAGATGATTGTGTGGTGTTGAGTGTAGTGTATGTGTGTAGTATGATGTGATGGTAGGGGAGATGTTAGGTATGTTTGAGTTTAAGAGATGTATGTCAGTAGATTTTCAGTTGTGATGTAGTCCTGTTGAAGTAGCCACTGTGTGATCTTGTGTTTTAGCGCTTATCTGTTAGAATCCAGTAAGTTAAGTTTACGGTGTAGTTGTTTGTATAAATGTGTACCTATAACGTAGTGTTGGTGCCTTGCAAAGGATGTTTTATGTTCTACCCCGGAGGGGATGTTTTTGCGCTTTTCTGGGTTGGACTTGGGCATGGTTCTAATTCAAAGATTATAAATTATATATTATTATTATACAGAATGGATTTTTGAGATGGGGCAGTAAGGACCTTAACCGTAGCTACAAAAAAACGGTCTTAGGAGGCTGTCCTTAACTTTTTGAGACATTTTGATCTGCATTCACAGATTTTGAAAAAATTGAACAGTCAGCAAGAAAATGGGCAGTTTTCACAAAAACCTTTTTTGATGCCAATCGATCCTGTTTCTTATAAGGATCAAAAAACTACTAGACCAACTGAGGTTTGAGTACTAGAAAAGTCAGAAATCGCAAAAAACTTTTCCCATACATTTCGTAAGAAACTCCAACATACTTTATTATGATAGACAGACTAGCCAAATAGAAACAAAAAAAATTAACTTAAACGAACGAATAGACGTTATAATTTTATTTACTCTACGAACAAGATAGTTTGTTGCTTGTGATGTTCCGACGTTCTGAGAAAAAAACCAGCCAAGTGCGTGTCGGACCACGCACAATGAAGGGTTCCGTAGTTGGGATGAATTTATCTCAAAAACAAACTTGTAATACATACATCGATATACGTTACTGTCAATTCTCTGCAAGTGTAAGTTTGTAATTTTTATTTTCTTGTGTGGTAAAACTACAAATTACCGATTTTCAGCCTTTTCCCTTTACTTATGAGACCTTGCTTCTTGCCTAATTTCATCATTCTAGCTTAGCAGGGAGTACCCTGTAGGTTTTGATTTATTTGCGAGTATCAAAATAATTAATTCGTATAAATGGGCGTATTTTTTATTGCGTTCACTTAGAATCTTGATTTTTTTAAACTTCAAGGAAAAGAAAGAAAGAAAGAAAAGAAAGAAAATACATTTATTTAGCACAGACACGCACACAAAAGGCACACAACACAACATACAACAAGCATACAAGGGACCGCAGACCCACAGACCTACGTATTTGATGTTATTTCAACTTGATACCTCCACGCGTTCCTGAGAAAAAGGGTCGTGAGAGACTGATGACGGACAACGATGTGATCCTAAAAAGGGTTCCGTATTTCCCTTTTGAGGTACGGAACTCTAAAAATGACCTCAAATTATTTAGGAAAACACCTGTGTATGCTTGTTTCCTAGACCTTTGTAAGGCCTTCGACCTGGTTTCTTATAATGTCTTATGGGAGAAGCTCCTGGAGGCGGGCGTTCCTACTGCATTAGTGTCTACTTTATCTTTTTGATATGACAAGCAGAGGAACTTCGTCAAATGGTCTAATGCGTTGTCTGACCCGTATAAACTCGAGCGCTGCGTTAGGCAGGGAGGTCTAACTTCACCGAGGCTTTTTAATATTTATATAAATAAGCTGCTTGTTGAGCTCAGCAGCACTCATGTGGGATGCCATATAGATGGAGTATTTTTAAATAACTTAAGTTATGCAGACGACATGGTGCTGCTGTGCCCGACTATCAGTGGAATTAGAAAGTTACTCTCCATTTGTGAAGGATATGCCAAACACCACGGGTTTAAATATAATCCTACAAAAAGTGAACTGTTAGTGTTTCGGGGTAAGAATAAAAAACCAAAATTTGTCCCTCCTGTAAAACTAAATGGATCACTTTTGCAGAGAGTTGCCCACTTTAAATATTTAGGCCACATTGTTACTGAAGAATTAAACGACGACTTGGATATGGAAAGGGAGCGCAGGGCACTGGCTGTGAGGAGAAATATGATATGCAGACGGTTTCATGGTTGTTCGGTTCCCGTTAAACTAACTCTTTTTAAGGCCTACTGCCAAACATTTTACACCAGCAGCCTTTGGGATAACCATACTGTACGGTGTAAGTACATGGTTTTGAAATATGTATTTTTGATGCAATAAGTTAGTTAGTAGGTTCGCGTATTTGTACTCTGATCGCGACCTACATTCGGAAGTGCATTTACATACGGCGGAGCCTAGATGATGCATTTTTGTACATCATTTAATTAGAGTTCAATTAGACGTGATTTGAGTCGGACAACTTGCATTTTCATTTAGATTCTTTCCCGTTGAGCATTCATTGACATTCCTTGCATTTTATTGACATTTTCTGCATACTTGCATACTCACTTGCATTGACGTTAGTGTTTGGCTAGTACACCGAACACATACCTTAAAAGCAGACACTGCCCTGCGCATTCGATATAACAATGCCTTCAGGGCGCTGTTGAGGCTTCCACCTTACTACTGTAGTGCGTCAGGTACTACAGTAAGGTGGGTCGCTGATGTGCACACTGACGACTACTTTGCGATAATGCGGAAGAAAGTTGCTCCATCCCGGTGTTTATCCCGAGTGAGGGGAAGCAGCAACAGCATTCTGAAGGTGTTTGCAGAGAGGCTGGATGGGCCTACAATGGGGACGTTTACCAAGCTACATGTTGGCAACAAAGGTTGTTAAACCTTCCTGTGATTGTGATTCTTTTTGTGTTCCTGCATGTTACTAATATAGTTTTTAAGTAAGCTGTAATACTAACACCCTATGGGCCTTGATGCCTGATAATAATTTATTTTGATTTTTTAGTATTTATTATTATTTATAACTTTCAGACTTGTTTGGAAAACGTTAAAAAAGACTGTCCTCTACAAAATATCATGTAAAAAGTTTTTTTCAAAAGCAACAAAGGTTCTAAATTTTGTTCTCTATTCGTTCGAAATTTGAAGTTCAATTTGTTTTAGTTTAGTTTCGGCCAGTCTATCATCGTAAAATAGTAAGTTGGAGTCACATTTATTACGATATTTTTGTTTTTTTATTTTTGTACATTGTTCTCACATATAGAAGCAACAAGAATAATGTACCCAGGATTTTGTAATTTTCTATATTTAAAAGAGTGTCCTTGGAGTTTCTTGCCCGTTCTTCTCCAAAAGATCTACGTTTTGGAATGGGCAACTAGCTTCAACTTTCTGACTAACTGACGCGACTATTTGACAATTCAAAAGTGCCTGTAAATGGTTTAATTGAAATAAATGCTTTGAGTTTGAGTTTGATATGTATGGGACAAGTTTTTTGCGATTTCTGACTTTTCTGGTACTCAAACCTCAGTTGGTCCAGAAGAGTTTTTTGATCCTTATAAGAATCAGGATCGATTGGCATCAAAAAAAGTTTTTGTGACAACTGCCCATTTTCTTGCTGACTGTACATTTTTTCAAAATCTGTGAATGCAGATCGAAATCTTTCAAAAATTAAAGGACAGTCTTTTAACACCGTTTTCTTGTAGCTACAACGTTTAAGGTAGCTGTCCTTACTACCCCGTCTCAAAAATCCAGCCAATACTATAGTATTATAAATTAAAATAAGTCGTGGCAGCTAAGAGATGACCAGTCCCAACTGATGGCACCCGTTTACGAACATGACGCATTTTGAAGGGAGCTAAATGATCCAACACGCGCCACCATCAGCGAGATACTGAGTGAGCAGTAGCGTAACTGTAGGATGGCAGGGCTGGCAAAATGCCACGGGCCCCCGACCCAAGAGGGCCCCGGCCCAAGAGGCCACGAGCTCAGAAATAACCTAACATTTTTAACAAAATTATACATTTTAAGTACTTCAAATCAATCAAGGGGCACAACTAAAAACAAACTCAAACTAATCATTAAAATTGCAATAAATTCAAAACAAAAAAATGACGATTTTCAGAACGCATCCATTGGTTGCTTCATTTTTTGTCGCGGTACATTGGTGACGCGGGCGAACTAGTGACGGTCGGAGAATTCCCTCATTTGTTAACCAAATAGGCTGGAAGCCGGTGACACTGAAAGTCCTGTCATCGCGGATTTGAAAAATTTATATGTAAATCGATAGTTAACAAATATATGAATAAAATCAACTTGGTACGCGTTGACTTAGTAAGCCAAAAATATATTAAATAAAATTTATAATTATAAAAAAGCAAATTTGTATCTTATTGTCATCGCGGATTTTGATGAATTTCAGTTCATTCGATAAGAAATTTCGCGATTTAACCGAAAATTTTGCTGACAAACTTCATTTGGCCGGAAGGGTATAACGTGCCTATTTGAACGGTGTGATAAGGGGTCAAAAAAAATTATCTTAAATCACGAAATTTCCTATTGAATACACTAAAATTCATCCAAAACTGCGGTAAAGTAAAACATTTTTGGTTTTGATGAAACGTCGCGTCAGTGGGTTCGGAGTGTAGAGCGCTACATTAATAAGAGTCGCAGTAGGTTTGTGTAGTCGGCGTAAGATATGGATAGTATAAACTTATGCTTTTTCCCCGTCGGGGCGGGCAGAAGTGATAGAACGTCAGATACAATTAGCGTGGCACAGTCGGCGGATGTACCTGGGTGTAGTGTCGGCGGTGTCGGCGTGCCGGCTGCGCTCGCCGGCGGCGCGGGCCCGCACGCGCGCCGCACTGCAACACAACAGTCAGTTGTAGAGCCGTGTCCCACGATGGTACATTAATGACCTATCGCCGCTCCCCCGGCGGTGAACGCGTACTCGGATAGACATGAAATATGATAAAATAACAATAATCATTATACAAACCTATCTATTTACTATTCGATTCGAATAAAACCTCAAACCTCTTATAACTAAAATAAGAACATAAAACTATACCGTTATAAACTTATAACTAGAGATCGGTTATTTGAATACATATTTACCTAAAGTTAATTTTTAACTAAGAAATGATGGAAGTGGCTTCTTAATCAAAAAATCTAATCGGATACATGGTATGGAATCGAGTTATCGACCCTCTTAAAGGATACTTTTGCGGTGTTAACATAAAAATTTATACACCGACTGTAAACATTTTTTAACGACATTCAAGGCACCGAGTTATTTGTCGCTATGTGCTATGCCAATTTAGTAACCTACTTTACAACATTACCTAGCATTTCTATAGTCAAAAACAACTAAATTGATCAAATCCGAAATAGCGAGATTTTTGCAATCAATACAAAAGTGCACTCCATCTAACCAACACGAAACGACAAACACGAACGGAAATAAATATACACTCGATTCTATAATCAGAACTTGTCAATCCCGGGATTTTTTCGATACATTCCATAAAAGCCAACACCTCAATTTTCAGTAAATATACATCCGAATATCCGATCTCTACTTATAACCGACAGCTATTAAACTACTGCTACAAATTAAAAAGTCAATCTTACTTAAGGACTCTATAAATCATACACTTTAGAAACACAATTACTTGTATTTTCCTCGATACAAAAAAAAACCAAAGTAACAACATAAACCCTTAGTACGACGTAAATACTTCACGGAAGGTCATCAGTTTCTTAAAAAATAACAAAACTACATGTTTTCGACAACCTATATTTTCAAAATGTGTATTAGTTTTAAAAATACGAAGGAAATAAATAAATTAGCACGCGAACCGCCCATTCCCATCCCGCTCTATCACATTCATTAGCGGCAAAAGTCGGTTCGGTGCAACCATAAATTCCACATAACAGAAAAATGCAAACCAATGAACCACATCGAATAATTTCATCAGCATACAAGTTATATTTAACAATGTAACATTTAACTCTACATAATATTATGACGCCACGTAAAATATTACACAGCAAAATGTCTTAACAGCCCCCGATGATCTACCTTACAACATATTTATGTCAAATTTCAATCAATTCTAATGAGTCTCTCAAAGTCAAGGAAAACCTAAACAGTAGAACTCTGCTCAGTCACACAAGTACACTTGGCTCCTAACTAAGAACATAACTGTACATTCGATTACAAACATACAAGGTAGACTAAAAACATCCACATGATTACGTCAGCACACTTCCCAGACACACGATAGCTCGAGCATGTATATCGGCGAGCATTTCATCATCCAACCCACTCCCAGGAGAGCGCTTTGTTCTTTCCTCCCATTCTCTGCAGATCCGTGCACCCCTCGTGCAGAAGTTTCTAATAACTTTGGCACTGTCGTCGTTCAAACGTGCTTGCAGACGACTCCGAGTTTATTTGACCCGACCGGCCACCATTTGCAAAAAAAAAAAAAAAAAATTTTTACTATTTTTTGTTTCCTCTCTACATACTTACAAAGTAGAGTTACCCATTACCACAAATGGATACAGATGATTCACCTCGTATTTTAGGTATGATGCTACAGGTACGCGGCGGGCTCGTCTTGTCGGCTAAACTCAAAGCATTTATTTCAATTAAACCATTTACAGGCACTTTTGAACTGTCAAATAGTCGCGTCAGTTAGTAGGAAGGTGAAGCTAGTTGTCTATTCCAAAACCTAGATCCTTATGGAGAAGAACGGGCAAGAAACTCCAAGGACGCTCTTTTAAATACAGGCAATTACAAAATCCTGGGTACATTATTCTTGTTGCTTTTCTATATGTGAGAACAATGTACAAAAATAATCAAAACAATTCAAAATATAAGATTAAAAATAAGCCCTGGCGGATAAGAGATGACCAGTCACAACTGACGGCGCCCGTTCACGAACATGACGCGTAGAACAGCACCATCCAGCTCAACTATGTATTTTGTAGGGAACCGAATGATCCAACACACTCGCCATCAGCGAGACATCTATGTGAGCATGACATACTCTCAACTACCGTGCTCTTTCAAGTCAACATACGTGTACATACAATAGGTTTTCAAAAATATATTGTGAGGCTAGTCAGAATATTTATTTCTCTGAATTTCTCTCGAAGGGTATCTCTTTGACCTAGGTTGTAAATGGCTCGAACAGCCCTTTTCTGTAGAACAAAGATAGTATTAATGTCCGCACAGGTTCCCCAAAGAAGAATCCCATATGACATAAGACTATGAAAGTAACTAAGATAAACAATTATGGCTGTATCTACGTCAGTTATCTGTCTAATTTTTTTAACAGCATAGGCGGCCGAACTAAGCCTTCCTGACAATTTTTCTATGTGTGGGCCCCATTGTAATTTACCGTCAATAGTTATTCCAAGAAAAACTGTTGACTCAACAGGGTCCAACTCTATTCCATTAACTTGAACGTTGGTAGATAGCTGCCTGACATTTGGCGTTGAAAATTTTATGAGTTTAGTCTTTTTTTCGTTCAGGAGAATATTATTTACATTAAACCAATGCACAACTTTAGAGAGTGCATCGTTGACTTGTTCAAAGTTAACTAACTGACGTTTGATTTAAAAAATGAGGGAAGTGTCATCTGCGAATAATACAAGTGGGTGACGTGTTGCTCTCTTTGCTAGGCTATGAAATAGCCTGTATTAAGGAGTAACAGTACCGATCCCCTCTAATTGTATTACTACAATTTTATATTATCTTTACAAGTTTTTTTTTTTTTTAACTTTTAAATACAGGTATTAGTATAAAATGCGAGCGCATTTGTGTGTGTTGATGCGTCTGTGAGTGTGCGTGTGAGTGCGCAAGTGTGCTGTGCGTACGTGTATGGATCTGCGTGTGTGTGCGTTTGAAGGTGCGTGAGCGTTGGCTGTGTAAGCGTGCGCAAGTAAGGCGATTGGATTAGCGTGGGTCTATGTTTTGGGTGAGTGGCACAATATACAAACTTATCATAAATTAATAAGATTAAATATTTCTCTGTTTCGTCACAGGTTTTATCTTGAAGGAATGTGCGGACAGACTTTTTACAATTTTGATAAGACAATTTATATATTGGAATTTTTTTGTTTATTGTATTGTATAGAGACGGACCTAGATAGTAGAAGAATCTTTTAGTAAACGGCAACCGGGTTTTTTGGAGGAGTACATATTATATCTTTTCGGCATTTGGTAATTTCAATATAGGAGGTTATGCGGTGTTGCAACAAAAACGATTGTAAATTAAAGTGTTGCCGCACGTTGAGGATGTTGCAGTTTTTGTATAACTGATTAGTTGGATATAATAGTAGACGGAAGGCAGCCACTTTCAGTATAGCGTGATGTGCCACTTCCAATGGCTTAAGGAAAGTCTTTGCAGCACCGCTCCAACAAGGAATACAATAGGTAATAATAGATAGGCATAAGGCCATAAATGCTTCTAAATTATACAAAACTATAGTTTGCAGTGTATTGAAGAGATTAATAGAATATGTTACTACCAAAAAGAAAGAAAATCATTATCCATTGGAGTATTCAACAGTTAAAACTTGTTTTAAATAAAAAATAAACCTTAAAGTCCGTAATATCAGAAAAAATAGAAAGGGGAAGCAACTCTTCCAAAAACATTAAAAATGTTAACTAGTGAGCCCAAGTGGCTTTGGAGCAGGACCAGCATTAAGCCAAGCATTTTTATCTACGATATTATCATCCAACTTATGCTTGTCTACAGTGTGCGTTTAAATTTCTTCTCATTCAGTCCAAGAATATCGAGTGGTATTTTATTATAACATTTAACACAGTACTCCATAAAAGAAGTGTGCACTTTAGACAATCTGAAACGTGGTTGATCTAATTTGTTCCTATTTCTAGTGTTAAAATTATGCCTGTCACTTATCTTACCTACAAAAAAAATAGTAGATTATTAACCAAGGGGATAAAGCAGTGTCTTCTGTCGCGGGTGATGCTTTAAATCGCGAGCGTAACGAAGGACTCGAGGTTTACTCCCGAGCGTAGCGAGGGTGTTAAAAACTTAAATCACGAGCGAAGCGAGGGATTAAATACGAGTCCTGAGTGTAGCGAGGGATTTAAGTTCACCCAAGACTAAGACAGCTTTATCACCGAGGAAAATACTCTACTTTTCGTACCATTTGCGAAAAAATTAACACAGTAATAATATGAGATAAGCATTTATTAAAAATAATGACAGTTAAAAGTAAAAGTTAACATTCGAAACATTGGTCCAATTATTGATAGAGAGAGTTACATTTTTGTTTGGTACATTTATTGTTGATGAGTTGATTTGAGTATTTCTCTGTTCTTGCGTCTGAGGAACTTGCGTTTCATTGTAGATAGTATACATCGGAGATACTGGTGGTGGTGCATCGTGAGTTACGGACGAAGATAAGATGCCGGAAGTTGATGGTTGTGGCTCTGATGGATTAAGTTTTATATTTTTGTTAATTTGACTGCTTAATATGGTTTTATTCGCCATTGAGCTTTCGATATAACCCTCAGCTACTCCATCAGAGCTCCAACCACCGTGTCTTTTTATTGACGTAATATCCGCCCCTGAATCCGCCAAGAAAGTCGCCGAAGTTCTTCTAAAGCAGTGACCGGTGTAGAGTACAACATCTTTAAGTTTTAAATATTTAGCAATTTCCTTTGGCATATTGCTAACTTTATTTTTGCCGATGGCTTGTCGAGTACATTTCCCATTCCGATAGTTTATAAAAAATCTATTGTTTTCCATGTTGGTGGGACGTAATGCTTGGTATTTATGAATGATTTTAGTATATTGTCCTTGTACAATGAATGACCGATTTTTCTTTGTCTTAGTTTCCTTTACATTAATCAGCAGCAACTCATTGGAATGATTCTTAACGTCCTCCACCTTTAAGTTTACAAGTTCACATCCGCGGCAAGCACCATTGAGTCCAAAAATTAAGGCCACCTATAACAAAGATAAAAAACAGGTAAATATATAGAATAATTACCATTACTAAGATACGAAATATTCATAGTTAAATCATGTATGTAATCACCTTTGTGGCCAGAAAAATTTCGTCAGGAGCAATTATTATTAAGAAATTTTTCCACATTTTGAGTCGTAAAAATTGTATACTTCTTTGCGGAATGCCCTTCTGATTTTCTTTTTTAAAAAGCCAGTAATTTCGTGAATCTATTTATTTCAATGCTGTGTTTGATGCTTATTGTAGCTTTCAGTTTTGAGTGTATGCACCAAAGTGTATTCGGATTCTTTGTCTTGGATAAATAATCAAAATAGACAAGAAGTACTGATTCTGAAATTGATAGGCCTTTCGCACTTCTCCACGTTGAAAATTATTCATAAGTTTTTAAATAATTTTCCTTGGATTTTGTTGGAAGCAAATTATTTATAATTGAGGCAGCATTTGCACTGATGGAATCCGACAATTCACTGTCACTGTCGCTTTTTTATATTTTTAGAACATTAACTTATTTATAAAAATAAATTAAAATAAACTTAACGTTTATGTATTTGAAGAAAAAAAAACGCGGCAAATTCTTAGACTATTCTATTTTTCCTTATGGCAATGGTGCCGATGTCGACAATTCTGCCAATGTCAAATATTTTTTTGTCGGAAAAGCAAAGGCTCATACGGCCTCGTTGGTTTTCGTAATTTTAATTAATAATCATAACTGCATAATAAATGCGTATTCCTTTTTCAAAAAGATGTATAATGCTTTATATACAAACTCAATGGTGTAAACACAGATGTAGTTCAGTATACATTTCGGTAAGTATTCCAAATTTAAATCAAATTCTCCCCCTAGAGGATGAATGAAATTCAGTACAATTTTCTTTCCCTGTTTTTAACAGATTAATGTCACTTTTTTGAGCAATTGGTACGAAAAAAGATTTTTCGTACCAATTGCTCAAAAAAGTGACATTCTATGCCACAAAAAGCGAACATAACAATAGTCATTTTTAATCTGTTAAAAACAGGGAAAGAAAATTGTACTGAATTTCATTCATCCTCTAGGGGGAGAATGTGATTTAAATTTGGAATACTTACCGAAATTTATACTGAACTACATCAGATGTAGTAAACACAGATTCTGTGTTTACACCATTGAGTTTGTATATGAAGCATTATACATCTTTTTGAAAAAGGAATACGCATTTATTATGTAGTTATGATTATTAAATAAAATTACGAAAACCGACGAGGCCGTATGAGCTTGATGCCTTTGCTTTTCCGACAAAAAAATATTAGTCTAGGAATTTGCCGCGTTTTGTTTTCTTCAAATACATAAACGTTAAGTTTATTTTAATTTATTTTTATAAATAAGTTAATGTTCTAAAAATACGTTACGATGTTAAATCAAAGCGACAGTGACAGTGAATTGTCGGATTCCATCAGTGCAACTGCTGCCGCAATTATAAATAATTTGCTTCCAACAAAATCCAAGGAAAATTATTTAAAAACTTATGAAGAATTTTCAACGTGGAGAAGTGCGAAAGGCCTATCAATTTCAGAATCAGTACTTCTTGTCTATTTTGATTATTTATCCAAGACAAAGAATCCAAATACACTTTGGTGCATATACTCAAAACTGAAAGCTACAATAAGCATCAAACACATCATTGAAATAAATAGATTCACGAAATTACTGGCTTTTTTAAAAAGAAAATCAGAAGGGCATTGCGCAAAGAAGTCTAAAATTTTTACGACTCAAAATGTGGAAAAATTTCTTAATGAAGCTCCTGACGAAATTTTTCTGGACACAAAAGTAAGTATACATGATTTAACTATGAATATTTCTTATCTTAGTAATGGTAATTATTCTATATATTTACCTGTTTTTATCTTTGTTATAGGTGGCCTTAATTTTTGGACTCAATGGTGCTTGCCGCGGATGTGAACTTGTAAACTTAAAGGTGGAGGACGTTGAAAATCATTCCAATGAGTTGCTGCTGATTAACGTAAAGGAAACTAAGACAAAGAAAATCGATCATTCATTGTACAAGGAAAATATACTAAAATCATTCATAAATACCAAGCATTACGTCCCACCAACATGGAAAACAATAGATTTTTTATAAACTATCGGAATGGGAAATGTACTCGACAAGCCATCGGCAAAAATAAAATTAGCAATATGCCTAAGGAAATTGCTAAATATTTAAAACTTAAAGATGTTGAACTCTACACCGGTCACTGCTTTAGAAGAACTTCGGCGACTTTCTTGGCGGATTCAGGGGCGGATATTACGTCAATAAAAAGACACGGTGGTTGGAGCTCTGATGGAGTAGCTGAGGGTTATATCGAAAGCTCAATGGCGAATAAAACCATATTAAGCAGTCAAATTAACAAAAATATTAAACTTAATCCATCAGAGCCACAACCATCAACTTCCGGCATCTTATCTTCGTCCGTAACTCACGATGCACCACCACCACTATCTCCGACGTATACTATCTACAATGAAACGCAAGTTCCTCAGACGCAAGAACAGAGAAATACTCAAATCAACTCATCAACAATAAATGTACCAAACAAAAATGTAACTCTCTATCAATAATTGGACCAATGTTTCGAATTTTAACTTTTACTTTTAATTGTCATTATTTTTAATAAATGCTTATCTCATATTATTATTGTGTTAATTTTTTCGCAAATGGTACGAAAAGTAGAGTATTTTCCTCGGTGATAAAGCTGTCTTAGTCTTGGGTGAACTTAAATCCCTCGCTACACTCAGGACTCGTCTTAAATCCCTCGCTTCGCTCGTGATTTAAGTTTTTAACACCCTCGCTACGCTCGGGAGTAAACCTAGAGTCCTTCGTTACGCTCGCGATTTAAATTGTCACCCGCGACAGAAGACACTGTTTTATCCCCTTGGTTAATAATCTACTATTATCGAACATACATAATGTTTTCATATATACAATGTCGCCCATGGGCATGTGCCCGCCCGTATTTTTCTGACAAATTATCGAAAATAAAATTAAAAAGGGGGTCTAAAAAAATACGGGCGGTCACATGCCCATGGGCAACATTGTATACTGACAATGTACCGTCATGATGTCAATTTTCGTAAACAGTTCCCTTAGAGATTCGCGTCTGCGGAGGTTTATATGGCTCTGACAGCCCTCTTTTGCAGAATAAAGATAGAATTAATATTTGCAACCCATCCCTACAGCAAAATACCGTAAGACATGATGCTATGAAAGTAACTAAAATAGACCAATCTCGCGGTATCCACGTCTGTTAGTTGGCGGATTCTCCAAACAGCGTAAGCGGCTGAACCTAGCCGCCTTTTTTTTTTTTTTTGAGGGTGTGAAATTATCAAATAACTTCTCCCGCTCTGAGCGGAGCGGGAGGGTGTGTCAGACTTTTACTGACTAAAACCCACCCGTGTTCCTTCCGTTGCCTGTGTGCCCGGGCCGCGATATCCCTTTCGGACAAACCCGCAACCCCAGCAGGAACTTAGCCGCCCTGCACGTGATGTTAAGTGAGGACCCCACTTTTTCGACGAATTCTAGTGTCTCCCTATTCAGTACAACATGACATTCACTACTTCTAACATTTGGTAACGCGAATCTTATGCATTTAGTTTTCTTCTCATTTAAAACCAAATTATTTACAGTAAAACAATTATGAACCTTAAGCTAAGCATAGCATTATTTACTTCGTCAAGCTACTGTGCATGTCTGTTTAACTTAAAAATCAGTGATGTGTCATCAGCAAATAACACCATTTGTGGTCGGTTTTTCAGTAAATGAGGTAAATCATTTATATATACTAAAAAGAGGAATGGACCCAAAATCGAGCCCTGTGGTACACCCATTTTGACTTTTAAACCCAATAAATATACACCATTTATTTGAACTTGCTGCAGTCTATCATTCAAATATGATTTTACTAAGCTAAGCCCAAGTTTACCCAGTCCGTAATGCTCAGTTTCAAGAGCAGTGTTACGTGATTCACGCAATCAAATGCCTTCGATAGGTCGCAAAAGATGCCTATTGCATCTTGTGCCTTTTCGGGCCTTTTGGGCCAATTCAGTGAGCGTAACGTAGAGACAAGATATAAGAGTCACGCGATGGAAAAAAGGTAACTTCTAGGTTAATATAAGTAGTTGATTAACTCTGTGCGACCACTACACAAACCAATTACACTTTATTGTATCGTAGCAAGAATCGTTTTTTATTTAAATGATTTTGCAGAGTGAACCATCTGTATTCATCAGTGCCATTACCTTGAATATAGACACATCTATGAAATTCTCGTATGATATAATGTAAGGTCCCGACTTGCACTACAGTAACTAGGGACCGCGCAACACCCTGCCGCGCAGGTGCCATCGTCTTACTATTAGCGAAATCCCTTCAAAGACATTGTTAAGTGTTGAATAGATAATGGCACTACAGGTTATATATAGGTGTTGTGTTATAGTATAATAAAACGTCAATTTATAATAAATATCATTTATTATAAAAATATACTATCTTATGGCTTAACTACAATATAATATGTCGATGAAAAAAACCAACAATACCTTTTTGCGCAGCCGACAAACACTGTCCACTGATTTAAAAAAAAAATGAATTTAAGTTACAAAAGTTGCAACGATATTCTCTTGAAAAATGAACCGAGAAATCATTCGAGAATATGTTTTCTCTCAAGGAAAAGGTTCTGATATAGTGAGTTTTGCTGTGGACTACGCACATCACATCTAACTACTTACTGCACACGAGCTACTGCTACGTTATACACTACATACATAATAACCAGCAGTCCCCACGGTCCCGCAGGCCGCACGTCTCACCCTACACACTATAAGGCCCAACTTCATTACTCAAACATCATCAATTAACATTATAACAGGATTTCAATTTAATAAAATATTTATAATATATTGACATTATAAAACGGACGCCAGCACAAGCAAAATGTGATTTGGAAAACAAGCTTACATAATTGAAACTTACATAATATACTTATACCAGGAAGTGGTTTCTTAAAATGATTGATTGAAATTTGTAGTTGATAGTTGAAAAATATACTACTTTGACTCTATTAAAATAATAATTTTTTAAGCGCTAATAATAGTGACATGCCTCGCCCCTTCCAGCCTGGAAACACAGAGTTCATAGGACTGACAAAATAAACAAATACATAATAATATATCTACAATACATAACACAGTAGTTTATGTTTAACAAACTGATAACACTAAATAAATATGTCCAGAGGGTCCGCTCCGTACAGAGCGTGCTAATGTTTTAGACACTCGTAGACACGAAAACTATATCCCATCGAATGCTCGTTTGTTTATTACCAGAATACCCGCGAAATTTCGCGTAGTTGTACTGTACTTTTTAATTAGTCGAGATTTTTATATGTAATATAAAAAAACATTAGTTGCCTGAATATACTTTGTTTATTTGGTTGTGACATTTCAACGCACCACACACTGACTGCGTCAAATCCTACTGTTTTTTTGAACGGTAAAGGGTCCAATAAAATGTCACAAAGTGAAACCAAGTTAAAAAAATCAACGGTGTTAAGGGGCATGCGATAAGGTAGCCCGTGAAACTAAAATTTTCTTTAGTTTTTTACATTTTGCAGGTCAGTGTGAGGTTTATTTTGATTAAAATATGATTCGCGACCGTAACCAATATGGCTTTACATAATTATAATCATTAAAATCAGCAATACAATGCTTAAGTAAGCACAATCGCCAAACGTCATGATTTCATGAAATAGTCATTCAATGCGATTATATGAACTAGAGAGTTGTATTGATCATTTTTACGATTATAATTCTATAAATAAACATTTGATACGGCCGCGAATCATATTTAGATCAACATACATCATGATACTGACCTGCAAATTGCAAAAAAGGTAAGAAAAATTGTATTTCGCGGGCTACCTTGACGCTTTCGCCTTAAACAGTTTGGTTTAAGTTTGTCACGTAAGTACAAAGCGATCACATAGTGTGAACGGGCCCTCTGACGTAGTTATAGAGCGGGACTACCTAACGTTACGTCTAGCTACGATACAGTGGGCGCCAGCTCACCCGGGCGGCTCCTGGTCTGACTCTGCGTTCTCTTCGCCCTCCTCGTCCTCGTTCTGACCTCCTGGAATAGTCAAGTTTGTCGTAAGTTCAGTAAGTTTTAGGACAGCAGCGCGTACAGTGTGAGTAGTGTCAGCAAGTATACGTACTAGGTCGCCGGGCGTAGTGCTTGCGCGCGGGCGGCGGGCGCTCGTCGGGCGCGTCGGTGAGCAGCGAGCCGCGGTACGACAGCAGCGCGGCCCACTCGTCGCCCCACTGCACGCCGTGCGGGATGCGGCTGTCCAGGAACTGCGACAAGCAACATCTTACTTTTACCCATACATGCTAACACTGTAACACTTTTACATTTTTGTCACTGCATTTATTTATTTGGGAAAAACATCCACATCATTGCAGACATAAATCCGAGTTATTGCACAGCTGCATTTCAGTAAAAACAGACATATTTAAAATAAGAAATAATACACGATATTCTGAAACAAAACTTTACTAACTATTTTTTTTATTAATTCACCGATTTTCTTTTAAAGCAGCAGTATTTTTCGCTCCTAGGGCATGGTCCCGCTCACCTTGAGCACCTGGCGCTTGTCCTGGCGCAGCAGCTTGTTGCTGAACTCGGCCAGCGGCTCCAGGAACAGCACGTGCGGCGGCGGCGCGTGCGGCGCCTGCTCCAGCGCCGCGAAGCCGATGCACCCGCTCCTAGGGCATGGTCCCGCTCACCTTGAGCACCTGGCGCTTGTCCTGGCGCAGCAGCTTGTTGCTGAACTCGGCCAGCGGCTCCAGGAACAGCACGTGCGGCGGCGGCGCGTGCGGCGCCTGCTCCAGCGCCGCGAAGCCGATGCACCCGCTCCTAGGGCATGGTCCCGCTCACCTTGAGCACCTGGCGCTTGTCCTGGCGCAGCAGCTTGTTGCTGAACTCGGCCAGCGGCTCCAGGAACAGCACGTGCGGCGGCGGCGCGTGCGGCGCCTGCTCCAGCGCCGCGAAGCCGATGCACCCGCTCCTAGGGCATGGTCCCGCTCACCTTGAGCACCTGGCGCTTGTCCTGGCGCAGCAGCTTGTTGCTGAACTCGGCCAGCGGCTCCAGGAACAGCACGTGCGGCGGCGGCGCGTGCGGCGCCTGCTCCAGCGCCGCGAAGCCGATGCACCCGCTCCTAGGGCATGGTCCCGCTCACCTTGAGCACCTGGCGCTTGTCCTGGCGCAGCAGCTTGTTGCTGAACTCGGCCAGCGGCTCCAGGAACAGCACGTGCGGCGGCGGCGCGTGCGGCGCCTGCTCCAGCGCCGCGAAGCCGATGCACCCGCTCCTAGGGCATGGTCCCGCTCACCTTGAGCACCTGGCGCTTGTCCTGGCGCAGCAGCTTGTTGCTGAACTCGGCCAGCGGCTCCAGGAACAGCACGTGCGGCGGCGGCGCGTGCGGCGCCTGCTCCAGCGCCGCGAAGCCGATGCACCCGCTCCTAGGGCATGGTCCCGCTCACCTTGAGCACCTGGCGCTTGTCCTGGCGCAGCAGCTTGTTGCTGAACTCGGCCAGCGGCTCCAGGAACAGCACGTGCGGCGGCGGCGCGTGCGGCGCCTGCTCCAGCGCCGCGAAGCCGATGCCGGCGCGGTGCAGCGCCGTCAGCGCCTCGCGGTTCTTCACCGCGTCCAGCCCGAACATCACCGAGAAACGCTTCGCCAACTCCTGACGCGTGAAATAAAAAAACGGTTGGTGTAGTCATTTAGTGGTGTAGTACAGTCGAGTCTTTTATACCTTCGTTAATTTAGCAATTCTTGTTTTAAATTTCTGCAATTTATTTATTTATTTATTTATTTATTTATTTATTTATTTATTTATTTATTTATTTATTTATTTATTAACTATGGATGACTTACAGCTAAAAAAATCAGAATACAAAATAGTATGTGAGACTGACAGCCAATTAAAAGTCTTCACTTCTAAAAAACAGACTGGCAAGAAAGAGTGTGAACAGCACAACACAGCTAGCAAAAAATAAAAGAAAAATAAACAGTATAACATTCAAGCTTACCAATTCACATTAAATATTCAATACAAGAACATACTAAATTTTAATTAAAAAAGTCAAGGCTCAGACACTTTCTGACCGAGACCACACCTGTTATGAAAGGATCAAAATCATGCTGTTTGCACATACTATTAAAGTTGCTACTTGCACGCACTATAAATGAATTTTGCCTATAATTCGTAGAGGTAAATGGAACACGCAACGGTGCGTTCCATCGCTTCGACCTTCCGGGAACGTTAAAATAAAATTTGGATAGAATATCAGAGTTATTAATTGAATTGTTGAAAATTTTAAATAATGAAATACAGTCAGAGATTGATCGCCGATTAATTAGGGGTAATATATGATACTTCTTACAGAGGTTGAGGTAATCTTCAGACCGGTAGGGCACTTTCTGATGATAACACAAATACTTAATGAACCTTTTCTGGATGTTCTCTATACGATCAATGTACTTGTGATAACATGGATTCCAGATTTCAGACGCGTACTCCAAGTGGCTTCTAACAAAGGTACAGTATAGAATTTTTAATGTTTTGGCTTGAGTGAAACACCTGGACAGCCGCATTATGAAACCTAGTGCCCTAGATGCTTTAGCGACTATGGCATCGACATGTAATTCAAACGTAAGCTTAGAATCGTGATAAACTCCTAGATCTCGGATGCAATTCGTTCTAGGTAGTACTTGATCACCCAAGATATACGATGAAGGCATAATCGTACGCTTTCGAGAATACGTTAGAACCGAACATTTAGCAGGGTTAAGATCAAGCTTACTCCCACGACAATAAGCCTCCAGACGACGTAAATCATCCTGAAGTGCAATCACGTCCACATGTGATGATATTGTGGTATAGATTTTCATATCATCAGCAAAACATAGCAGTTTGGATGAAATCAAGCAAGAGTTGATGTCGTTTATATAGATAATGAAAAGTAATGGGCCGAGCAATGAACCCTGGGGGACTCCACTGGGGACAGGCACCCAACCAGACATATAATTACTTAATACTACTGCTTGGGACCTGTTCTCCAGATAAGAAGAAAACCATCTGAGTAAATCACCTCGTATTCCTATACCATATAGCTTTGATATTAAGATCTCATGGTCAATCCGATCAAAGGCTTTAGACACAACGCCATCTGTTATTCAATATTGGTACTAAGGTTACGACAAACATTGATTTTCTTAAGATTATCTAAGCAGATTAGACAACTGTAATCAGTATAAACGACATCAACCTGCTTACCGTTATCCATGGCGTCAGTAATAAAATCATTGAGCAGAATTAAATTGGTGACGGTAGACCTTCCTTTCAAAAAACCATGTTGAAATGAACTAAATGAATTTTTAAGAGCACTATACACCTGGTTATAGATGATCCTTTCAAAGATTTTTGCCACAATACAGAGCTTGGATATCGGCCTGTAGTTAATAATTTCGGTTTTTACTCCTTTTTTGTGAATAGGCGTTATGAAAGCCGATTTCCAAAGTTCAGGTACAACACAAGTATCCAAGGATTTCCTGAAGAGAATCGAGATAGGTTGGGCAATTGAAGTCGAACATCGTACAAGAAATTTCGATGATATATTATCCGGGCCAGCCGCTTTAGAAGTATCCAACTTGCGAAGCAAGTTAGAAACCTCATCAACGCTCACTACAATGCTACATATATCAGATAGGCTGGAAGATTCAGTAAAAAGAGGGGGTGAAGAAATTCCATGACTAGGGTTAGTATCCAGAAATGTAGAGTGAAAGTACGTAGAAAACGCTTCACATATTGTTTCTCCGGTACGTAACGGTGCGCTGTTAAAGTTTAAAGTGCTGGGAACCGCATTTGAGTTGCGTCGTTTTTTAACGAAGGTCCAAAAATATTTAGGATTTTCTTTAATAGATTTTTCGGTTAAATTCAAGTAGTTTTCATAACATTGCGATTCTAATTTCTTTACCCTTTCACGAAGAAGCTTAAATGTTGACTCATCCGCTAAATTGCCGTACGTCTTAAATTTTTTTAAATATTTATATTTTTCTTTAATTGTTTTAATTAATGCCGAATTGTACCAAGTTGGATATTTTTTACTACTATGTAATTTTTGTGGAATGTATTTTGTGTGTAGATTGACAATAACTTGATTGAAAAGGTTTAATGATTCATCAATTGATCGCGTCGCAAACTCGGATTCCCAGTCAGTCGTGGAAATGTCTTTATTGATAGATTCATAGTCACCCTTGTCGAACAGATATTGCGTCCGTGACGCGCACTCTAATAGAGGAGCTTCAACGAAATCCATATTAATTAGTAGTGCTGGATGGTAGGCGTCAATGGGAACCAGCGGACTTGAGCATTCAACCACAGTAACTAATTGATTAGAAAGTACCAAATCTAAAATTTTACCATACCTATTAAGAACACCATTGAATTGATCAAAATCTAGGGTACATAATTCGTCACCAAGTAAAATTTCATCTGGACCATTCGGGTTCATTGGGACGAGCGATAGATTGTCAGATAGGACCCAGTTAATACCGCTCATGTTAAAATCACCAATGATGAGAAAGGTATCAGAAGAGTTACTCATAACTACTTGGTTTAGTTTTGTGAGGTAATTAAGAAGTTGTAAAGAAAACGAAAGGCCTAAGTTTTGCTGACATAAATAAACAACACAAATATGTAAGGTAATATATTTACGTGTACTAGAATTTTTCAGTCGTATGCTGAGCCATAAATCCTCTGCTGTAGAATAGAAGGTAGGTTGGCATATAACTGAAAGTTCCCTACGTGTAGCAATAAGCACACCCCAACTAATCGGATACATGATATGGAAACGACTTATCAGCCCTCTTATGCAAACGACATTATCCTCTTCATTTCAGTTGTATCATACCTTGAGCTCCAGCATCTCGGGCAGCTGGCGGTGCGGCGCGGCGCCGGCGTGCTTGTGCAGCATGTCCGTGAACAGCGCCTGCATGGCCAGCTGCATGGTCAGCGCGCAGCTCAGCTTGTTGATCTCGCGCGCCTTGCTCAGCGTGGCCTTGATGATGTCGCCGTAGTCGTTGTAGCACTGCAACACGAACACGCTCAATCTATCGTACAGTCCGGCTCTCCCGCGGCGATGGGCGGGCTTCAACACTATGACAGCTCGTGGCCTGCGCTACCTTGATGTAGTGCTTGAACACGTCGGCGGCGCGCCGGATGGGCGCCACGTTGTACACGATGAGCTTGCAGTAGGCCGCCAGGAAGTTGCGCCGCTTGTGCAGCTCCTCGATACGTCTCTCATCTTGACCGTCTGCAACGTGCACCGCATATTAATAGCTATGTCCTCCAGCATAGCACTCACATTTGTATTCAAAACTAAAAAAAGTAACGCTTTAGTGCCTTTCTAATATTATGGTTGAGTATAATTAGACTGCATTATGTTTAGACAGAAATCCTTCTGAACATATGAATATCTTTAGACACTAAAACATCACATAGTTAACCTCAAGTTGACACCAATATTTATCTTCTCTTTTTTTCAGACAATATTTTTAATGATATTAAGTTTTAAAAGTGACTCAGCTTGAGATATTCATCTGAACTATAAACCATGCAGGCACTACAGGCTACGGATAGGAAATAAAATAAGCTCGATTACATGATCCTTTCCTCTTCACGATTAGTTGCACAAAGTCCCACAGACCGCAGTTTAGTACAAGCTGCATCTCGCTTCATTTTGTTAATTCTTAGCTTTTCTCATAACTTTGTATTTCATCACTATAAAATTATATGGAATGCAAAATAATAATACACTGTACAAAACATGCTCAAATCACAAAACTCGTCAAGTGTGTTAATAGATTTATACCGCAGTTCGATACCGCGAGCGAATACCGACGTCATTGTATTACACGAATACAACGTTTTCCAACACTACCAATCTTGTAGTCACTTATATTATTGCGCCTGTATTATAGTTACTTTCGCAAAGGTTAGCTGTAACATGTGACAGTGCAAGTTACATGAATGTATCACCTACGTTAACGCGCCTACGAGGTACGTGTATTCGCCATCGGTGTCGGATTGCGTGTACGAAGCGGGCGCGACAATTTTCCCTTAGTAATGTTAAGTGATACACACAGCGAGTGCACGAAACGCGTGAGACGTCTGCCCGTCGCGTCGAGACAAAAATATGCATTATTGTAGCGCGGTGGCGATCCCGCACCCGCCGGCGCCGAGCCGGGCCGTCCCGGACGTCGCCGGACGTCGCCGGACGTCGCCGGACGTGGCCGGACGTCGCCCGGCGCCGCCTACTGCGTGCGCGGCGCCGGGCGGGCGCGCCGGCCGGTGCGGGTGCTCGCGCCATTACTAAGGTAAAATACGCCGTCGGTGTGTCATCTAGTGCGAAACGAGTGCGGAGCAACTGGCTTACCGGCGTCGGATAGTTCGGACGGACAGCCCGCCGCGCACGCACACCGCGTGACATGCAACACAATACACCACACCGTTATCGCATCGCCCTCACAACGCGGCCGCACGCGACGCCTGACGCGCACTGACGGCGTACTGTCAGTGACGTCACAGCGGCATCGCGGCAGTCGCGACATATCCGACACAGTGCGACACGGACGCGGCACCGTCGCTTCTGTTACGACCGACTCGTGGACGTTACGTTAATAATGCATATTTTTTTCTCTCCTTCACGAACAATACAAGTGTTTAGTGTGGTGCAACGCGGTTACATTCATTTATGTACCGTGTTGCATGCAGAATAAATATTCACGAGCTATATCAATTGCTTTGTAATATTATGACACATTAAAAGTGATTTTTATTTTATTTGAAAAAATGCATACGTTTTTCACTATTCAGATAGCAATTCACAAGGCTCGTCCTAATACAAACTTTCATTTAATCCTGATACCCGAAAAGTGCACCACACCGTAAAACTACTGTACAAATGAATACACCCAATTTTGAAAACCACCCCAGCAAGTGCACGAGCCTCACATCAACATCCACCCGTCCAAGACTAGTGTTCACTATCACACTATCACGTCTGGCTGTAAACTAATTGACTGTGTGGCAAATAGTTTCATATGCATTTTATTCAGCACATCCCTTAGTTCGAACTTTCATTCGGATGAATAAACTACTTCATACAAACAGAATATTTGTAATATAACCTCTGCTGTTAATACAAGTGCACACAGGGTAATGTTCACGCCACGTGTGCCACGCTCCCAGTAGCATTCAACAAGTGTACATCCATCCGGCACGGCTAGCTCACTATGGACTAAGTAATGTTGTTCTCACAAGGTCGGTGGTGCCGGCTAGGCGTCGTCGGGGACGGTACTACAGTAGTATGTGCAGCAGTGTGGCAGCTTTCACACGTGGCGTCAGATTTCAATCAGTTTACACCTACATCCTTTGCCGGCCTGAACGTGTGGAAATAACCAAAGAATGGCACGATCATTATAGTGATCTTAAAATTAATTTATTACAAACAATAGCGCCTCCAAGCGCAGTATAAAATATTCTAACTTCAACACCATTATTTAAAAATTCTAATGTTGATATTATCAGTTTCTTATTTCAACTAATATGTTGTGTGGAACTAAAAATAAATTACAAATAAATTGAGGTAGCTTCATCCCTTGGTCTTGTTGCAGACTCAGTCTTGAAAATTGACAAAATATTATCGTAACATTGCAAAATCTGACTTGTAATAGTTTATTACAGTTTGCATAACTTAACAATGATATGACAACCTATCTCGTAGTTGTATTACATCACAAGTATACAAGGGCAACCTATCTCGTAGTTGTATTACATCACAAGTACACAAGGGCAACCTATCTCGTAGTTGTATTACATCACAAGTACACAAGGGCAACCTATCTCGTAGATGTATTGCATCACAAGTACACAAGGGCAACCTATCTCGTAGTTGTATTGCATCACAAGTACACAAGGGCAACCTATCTCGTAGTTTTATTACATCACAAGTACACAAGGGCAACCTATCTCGTAGTTGTATTACATCACAAGTGCACAAGGGCAACCTATCTCGTAGTTGTATTACGTCACAAGTACAGTCAACAGCAGAAGTAGATGATCAAAATCAGAAATTCAATACTAATGAACGGAGTTCGCTTCAGAACTGTGTGGCGTCGAAGTGATTCAAAAGTATGTGATTGTAAATTATACCAAACATTTACTACTAGTACAGCTGCCATATATTCGTGATCAGTTTTGACTCCAAAAGTTATTAACTCAATTCGCATCAGAACTAAGAAGTGATTTTATTTTCAAAACTAGTGAACAGTTAAAATCAAAAATTTAATGATGAAACTGAGGCCACGTAATCATGAGACAAATAATTCATCCATAGTTATTTTTTAATTATCTGTATCATGCTCTGTTATATGGTGCGTCATATTTTTAATCTACTAGTTCTTCGTTATAATAAATCAATGCAATAGATAATAGACGCACTCAACGCTAACAGTGCGACAAAAACGCAACAAGTCAATATAAATAATGCCCTAAAGATAAAAATATCAATCTACCTTCCGGTTTTAATATATTGTAGCCGACTGGGCAAAAGCAATAATTGAACTATCGTTTTATATCACATCAGCTACTTTTAAACATTCGACAGAAGTTAGAAAAAAAAAAAAAAACAATTAAAATAGTAAAGTTTTTCAATTATATGATTTATATATTTATATTTCAATATTGTCATCGGCTTGGCAACAATGTCACTTGTGAAAAACAATAATAATAATTTTATTAATTTTTGATGTTCTCTTGCCGATTTATCTGATGCAGTGGCTATAAATACATTAGAATTGAACTAATAAAATCAGGATAGGATAAATTCGTGGACTGGTTGACGCACATAAAACCAGTTTGGTATGACCTACCTACAGGCTGTTACTGGCTGTACATTTTTGAACTTTGGCGTCTGCGATACGCGCCGTGTGGAGTATAATACACTACTTGTTCAAGACTTTTAATAGTTTCTAATCAAACAAGAGAGGAACATGTAGAATATTGATTGCCGAAATAAGACCCTAACTAAACGAGGACGCGACGACAATCAGTGTCACCCGGCATCGTTTGCCAGGGCTGCGCCGGAATGGATCGGAGGTACGGCGCCCTGGGCCACCAGCGCGACTGCGTCGCCCCCGTCAGTTGTCATCGGTGTCACATAGACGTTTTAGTGTTATTTTTTTTCGTAATTTAGTTTATATTGTTATTATTTTTATTTAAGTTAATCTTTAAGTTTTAAATTATATATTCATGCTTAGTGGCAGCAGCGACGTTGTGAATGATAGTGGTAGTGCTTGTCAACCTTCGTCAACGCTGCAGAGCACCCTGGAGAGATGTCCGCTGTGTACCCAGGCACGGTTTTTTAAAGGTAAGCGGGGTCTGAATGTGCATGTGGGAAAGGTGCACAGGCCACCAAATGCACCCTTCTCAGACCCTGTCTCAACAACACCAGCTACACCCACTTTTGACCCGTTTTGGAAAACCCTTTCCAAATTCAAAAACTCTATTCCTGTATTAAAGCGAGTTCCCCGCGGCGCTAGACCTATAGTGGCACAACACCTAGCAAGTTGCGTTCATCTTGCCGCCCGGGAGAACTCGCAAAGTGCTTGGGAACAGCTGCTCACCTTCCCTTACAGAATTCTACATGTACAGAAGAATTTGGCAACCAAAAAGACCTTAACAGCACAAATTAAAGAAAACTGTAATATTTCGGCTCTTCATTTAGATTCAAAATTACCGACGCAAAGATATACCTCCTCAAGAGGTATATCCCATCTTGTACAATCTAAGGTAGGAGAAGGTGACATAAGCGGAGCAGCCAGGATTCTTTTCAGCAGTGATGTGGTGGCACCATGTTCTCCAGACACACTCGCAGCTCTGGAGAGCAAACACCCTGCCCCAGTGGATGGTCTTTCTTTTCCCGACCCTCCTGATCCGGATACTCACTCCCTCACCATTACAGGTCGAGAGCTGGTCACAGCCGTCTGCTCCTTCCGGAGCGGGTCCGCCGGCGGCCTCGACGGCCTGAGTCCTCAGCATCTTAAGGACCTTATTTGTTCAGGCGCCGGGACAGCTGGTGAGTTGCTCTTGAAAGAGCTTACGGCCCTGATCAACCTCATGCTCTCTGGCAAGGTGAACGAGTCCGTCATAGACGTTTTATACGGGGCCAATCTATGCGCCCTGCGTAAGAGGGATGGTGGCATTCGTCCCATTGCCGTGGGCTCTACTTACCGTCGTATGGCAGCCAAGATTTGTTGTAAATTTTATGGTGAGGCCGTTTCGGAAAAATTCCAGCCCCTGCAGCTAGGTTATGGCTCCAAAGGGGGCTGTGAGGCTGCCGTACACGCCTTGTCGACCTACCTAAATTCTGGTAAAGGAGAGGTCATCCTGAAAGTTGACATAAAGAATGCTTTCAATTCTGTTAATAGGGACACCTTGCTGGCAGAAACTAAAAAAGAAATACCCCAAATCTATAGTTTCCTTTGGCAATGTTACAGACACCCTTCTAAATTACTGTATCGAGACAACCTTTTGGAATCTGCTGTTGGCTGTCAACAAGGTGACCCCCTCGGGCCAGTGATTTTTAGTTTAGCCATTCACCCAATTATTCGACAGCTAAATTCCAAATTTAACGTTTGGTATCTTGATGATGGAACCTTGGGAGGCGATGTAGAAACTGTTTTAAATGACCTAAAATTCCTTAAAAACGAACTTCATTCCATTGGCCTTGATCTCAACCTTTCGAAATGTGAACTATACCTAGAGGACAGTACTGACAGACAACTGACACTCCCCAAATTTAATGCAGTAGCTCCAGAAATCAAAATTATTGAAAAAAGCTCTCTTCGTCTCCTTGGGTCTCCAATCTTCGAGAATTCCTTTCCCGTTTTTATTGAGGAAAAAATACAAAATTTCAACGATGTTTCGGAAAGATTGTTACAAATTAATATGCATTCGGCCATCACCCTAATTCGTTACTGCTGTTTCGGCCCTAATTAATATATTTTCTTCGCGCTTCCCATTTATGGAAGCATACTCCCCTTTTTGAAAAAATGGACCAAATTATCAGACACACATTAACTTCAATTCTAAATGTGGCCATGGACGACCGAGCTTGGGCGCAAGCTACTCTTCCCATCCGCATGGGAGGCCTCGGCGTCCGCAAAATTTCTAGTATTAGTTTACCGGCTTTCATATCCTCGGTTCACGGCACTGAGAAATTAATCAGGAAAATTCTAGCCTCCACACTGATTGATTTTGATGTGCCGTGCTTCACCGAGGCTATGGATGCCTGGAGACTCGCTTGCCCGAAAACAGATCTACCCGATCATCCATCTTCCCAAAGACGGTGGGATGAGCCGCTCTGCAGAGTAGTACAGAACAATTTACTCAATACGTCTACTACCACTGTGGATCGTGCGCGCTTGCTGGCTGTGGGTAAGTGGGAATCGGGTCTGTGGCTTCACGCACTACCGTCGTCGAACATAGGCACTCTGTTCGACGACAATACCTTCCGCCTCGCTGCTTCCCTACGACTAGGAGCTCCTTGTTGTTCTCCTCATCGCTGTCACTGTGGTGAAGTTGTCAACAGTCTCGGACATCACGGCCTGTCTTGCAGCCGAAGTGCAGGTCGCTTAGCGCGGCACGCGAACATTAACGACATCATCCGACGAGCTCTTGTCACCGCCGGCGTTCCAGCTATATTAGAACTCAATGGCTTGGCACGCGACGATGGCAAGAGACCGGACGGCATGTCTTTATCTCCATGGAAGGTGGGTAGGCCTTTAGTGTGGGATGCAACCTGTGTCGACACTCTTGCGCCATCCCATCTTCCTGGCTCGGCGTGCTGTGTTGGTGCTGCTGCTGCGGCTGCAGAAAACCTCAAGCGGCGTAAGTATAATAACCTTACAGGTAATTATATTTTCGAGCCGTTTCGGGTCGAAACCCTCGGGCCGTGGGGTCCGAGTGCTCATGGCCTGTTTAATGAAATTTCAAAACGGCTATTTGACACTTCCCGTGACCCAAGAGCTGGTTTTTACTTTGGGCAGAGGCTAAGCATTGCCATACAACGTGGCAATGCGGCCAGTCTCTTGGGTACATTACCAGTCGACAGCGATGCGGATGAATTTTACGATGCTATATTTTAGTTTTTGAATAGTTTTAGTTAAGTTAGAATATAATATATAATTATAAGTATCATAATTAAACAGAGAATTGAATAAACAGAATAATTATAATTTTCAAAAAAAAAAATATATATTATTTTTAATGAACATATCCTTTTTTCGGGGTTCAATTGGATGAAATTTGGCATATATTAAATATGCTAATTTTTATCCAATTCAGCTAATAATTAAAACATAAGTTTGGATGAATTATTTGCCTCATGATGACGTGGCCTCAGTTTCATCATTAAATTTTTGATTTTAACTGATCACTAGTTTTGAAAAAAAATAAACACGTCTTAGTTCTGGTGCGAATTGAGTTAATAACTTTTGGAGTCAAAACTGATCACGAATATATGGCAGCTGTACTAGTAGTAAATGTTTGGTATAATTTACAATCACATACTTTTGAATCACTTCGACGCCACACAGTTCTGACGCGAACTCCGTTCATTAGTATTGAATGTCTAATTTTGATCATCTACTTTTGCTGTGGACTGTACACAAGGGCAACCTATCTCGTAGATGTATTGCATCACAAGTACACAAGGGCAAACTATCTCGTAGTTGTATTACATCACAAGTACACAAGGGCAACCTATCTCGTAGTTGTATTACATCACAAGTACACAAGGGCAAACTATCTCGTAGTTGTATTACATCACAAGTACACAAGGGCAACCTATCTCGTAGTTGTATTACATCACAAGTACACAAGGGCAACCTATCTCGTAGTTGTATTACATCACAAGTACACAAGGGCAACCTATCTCGTAGTTGTATTACATCACAAGTACACAAGGGCAAACTATCTCGTAGTTGTATTACATCACAAGTACACAAGGGCAACCTATCTCGTAGTTGTATTACATCACAAGTACACAAGGGCAACCTATCTCGTAGTTGTATTATATCACAAGTACACAAGGGCAACCTATCTCGTAGTTGTATTACATCACAAGTACACAAGGGCAACCTATCTCGTAGTTGTATTACATCACAAGTACACAAGGGCAACCTATCTCGTAGTTGTATTACATCACAAGTACACAAGGGCAACCTATCTCGTAGTTGTATTACATCACAAGTACACAAGGGCAACCTATCTCGTAGTTGTATTACATCACAAGTACACAAGGGCAACCTATCTCGTAGTTGTATTACATCACAAGTACACAAGGGCAACCTATCTCGTAGTTGTATTACATCACAAGTACACAAGGGCAACCTATCTCGTAGTTGTATTACATCACAAGTACACAAGGGCAACCTATCTCGTAGTTGTATTACATCACAAGTACACAAGGGCAACCTATCTCGTAGTTGTATTACACCACGAGTATAGAAGGTTCAACATTAGTAGCCTGCGAAATTTCACACACGTGACATGAATGGATAACTAATTAGGATAAATTTAACTTATCACTCACTAGGACTCGACCCTGCTTCGCACGGTGTGTTAGATAATCTATTGAACTCATAAACCTTCCGGGATAAATTCTCTAAATGATGTTGAAACCCGCATCAAATTCCGTAGCGTAGTTTAGACGAACATCGTGGTCACATAGACAGACACGAATAACGACTGTGAAGTTTCGCCAGATAGTTAAATTGTACCGTGTATATGATGCAAGCCGCATATTAGCATGTGTGTGCATGTGTGGTGTGAGTGGGCTTACCGTAGTTGTGGTGCACGAAGACGAACTCCTGGATGAAGGCGTTGAGCATGTCGCAGAGCGCGGCGTCGGGCTCGAACACCAGCTGGCGCATGTCGGGCTCGCCCGGGTGGTGCAGCGCGCTCAGGTGCTCCGCGAACAGGATCAGCAGGTCGCACAGCGACGTGTACGCCTGCGAGCGAGAACGGCCCGATCGTAAAGGCCTATTCCGATATAAGCGATATCGCTGTCGCGGTCGGTAGCGACTCTGGTCCGCCTTCTGGTTACTCGCTTTGGATTAGTATCGCTACCGAGTGCGACAACGATATCGCTTAAGCCAGTGTCAAACATAACTGCGGACCGAACCGAAAACGTTGAGAATGTGAACCGACGCGGCGACGTCAAACCAGGTGCAGCGAACCGAACTCGTTTTGAATTTACAAACAAACACGTCGCGCGTCGCTCTCGCATTCGCTCTCTGTCTGGCATCGTGCTTACAAAGCCAGCTAATACATATATATTTCGCTCACGCCTTGCTTCGCGCCCTCGCCTTGGCGTAACACGCTTTTCGGTTCGCCGCGGTATCGGCACGTATCGGTTAGCTCTTGTTTTTCTATGTGATTAAATTAAACGATACCATACATTATAAAATAAAAACACTTCGCCACGCTATCGGTTCACTATTTGACCCAGGCTTTATTCTGAATAGATGTAAAAGCGATATTTTTTTTGACCGTTAAATGAAGACACGTTAGGTATCGGCGCCTCCCATATCGGGCCCTAGCTACCTCCTCCTTGAGCTCGGGCGCGACGCCGCGCGCCACGACGTCCTTGCAGTGCGCGGCGTAGGCGTGCAGGCGCTCGCGCAGCGCGGCCGCGCCCGCCGCACTGACGCGCGTCTCCACGCCGTGCAGCGACCACAGCAGCGAGTAGAAGCACGCGCGCACCACGTACACCAGCGCCTGTGAGCGACGCCGCACATGCCCGGTTAATGGAGGAAGGGGATGGAGAACAAAGGAACCAAGGCTAACATTGTGCGATGGATGTTGGGATCAATTTTGAAGTTTGAGTGCTTCTCTCATTATTATAAATTTACCACATGGGTTCACATTGTGAGAAGCATTAAATGGATTTATCTTCACCCATGCTATAAATCCCCTATAAAACTTTCTGAAACCGTTAGCTTATTGCCAACATTAAAACAAGCAGTATCATAGTAACCATAATATCATCCAAACGAGTGTTATAATGTTGTACTAAATTTCATTATGCAACTCCTTTGCTTTCTCCACCCCTTCCTTACTCATCAAACAGCCACATTCTCATTATTTAATTCGTGATATCATATATATAGATACAATATTAACAAATGCAAGCCAGTAGTGTTATAATCCACTAACAACACTACTGGCTTGCATTTCTTAAATAAACATTGTTTTCAGCTGAGGTTTTCAGTAAGATCAATCAGATACCAAATCTGAAGTCTTCCTATTTCCAGCATATAAGCTGAACTCGCATTGTACGGAAATCCTATACAATGCGTGAAAAGCTTAGATTGGATATGTAGAGCTTAATATGTAGTCGTGTGTACAGTCGCGGTCTGAAAATGCTTACGACCTTAAGGTTTATAATTGCATGCACTCATCTATGTCACAAAGTCGTTGTTGTATGTGATTTGATTAGGTATAGAGCATAGATTATTTTTTATTTAAACGTCATCGTCTAGGATAGGAACCTATACAAAAACCTTTTTTGTAAAAAAAACGATAAGTTAACTGGGATAAATACGGACATTAACCAAGTGAGGTCGAACCAGGTCCAACTTATTACTTATTACCTAGGAAGAAAATCAAATAGAAATTCAAAACATCTTATTATATATAAGTTTTTTTTTTTTTTAATTCTATCAACTATTTATGGTTTAATATAAAGTCCATCAGCAGTTATGACGGCACGTAGTGCGACAACGGCGCACGCCTTGTCGCATCCATGCGAGAAATAAACCAGTCACTTCGATATCATCCCATACCCGTGCACAATGTGATCTAAGAGCTTCAGGGTTTAGATTCATCCATGTTACTTTCTATATTCACTCTCCATCGAACTGTCTTTGCTACTATCGTATATTACATTAATAAACACATAAAATACAATGTGTCCGGTTGTCGGTTGTACCTATATTATTTAAAACAACTATTATTGAAAATTAGAAAAAAATGTTATTTCAAACAAAAGTGCCCAAATGTACTAACACGACCAAATGTATGGATTTTTTTTTATTGAATCCGTGATTTTATCGTATTGGCTCTGGCTCAGTGTGAACAACTACGTATATGTATACGAAAAAAATGTCGTTCTAAAATGTCGATGTCCTAAAATAATAGATTCGATAAATAATAGCTGTAGCGGTAGGTACGTCCCTTGACAATAAAGTACGGTAATTGTTACTTCATATGTAGCTGTCAATATTTACGGATCTTCATGACCGGTGGGAAACACCCAAAACAAAAGAATATGGTCACAGAATAAGCGAAACAGTTAGACAAATTTTAGCCCATTCTAATGAATAAAAATCTCAAATTAACGTTTTTTTAAATTCTGTCACTGAAGGGGTTAAATAGGGGATGAAATTTTATATGGAATTTCGCAATTTTGTCTTAAATTCACTTAATTGATTTTAAAAAGTGACTAAGTGCGAGTCGGACTCGCCCATGAACGGTTCCGTTCTAATATTTGAGTTGAATGAAAGGTAAATTGCGGTTTACGATTTACGACGTATTAAAAAAAACTACTTACTAGATCTCGTTCAAACCAATTTTCGGTGGAAGTTTACATCATATATTTTTTTTAGTTTTATCATTCTCTTATTTTAGAAGTTACAGGGGGGACCCACACATTTTACCACTTTGGAAGTGTCTCTCGCGCAAACTATTCAGTTTAGAAAAAATTATAGATATCCATAGATACACGTATGATATGATGGGTTTGATGTTTTTTTTTTTTTGTTTCAGTTCTAAGTATGGGGAACCCCCAAAATTTATTGTTTTTTTTCTCTTTTTGTGTGAAAATCTTAATGCGGTTCACAGAATACATCTACTTACCAAGTTTCAACAGTATTGTTCTTATAGTTTCGGAAAAAAGTGGCTGTGACATACGGACGGAAGAAGCATGCAATTTTGCACAAGAGTTCCTTTTATAACGAACGAAATTACGACTTTGGTATTTTCTATAAAAATTTCGTTTTGCGTGACTTTTGAACCATTGCAATAGCTCGAGTTGCTCGAGTTGACGGGTTTCACGCTATAATGCGTAAGAAAGTGGCGTCATTATTTCAAAGACTGCGCGGTAGCACCAACAGCATTTTGCAAATGATTGCATCCCGCCATGACTGTCCCATACAGGCTCACTGGGTGGGAATAGTTACGGGAAGATTGTAATTTTGTAAATACGTTATTATATTATGTACCTACTAACATAGATCTTAAGAACATTGTTACTAACTCTTTTATGGATTCTGTCCGAAATAAATGGATAATAATAATAATAATAATCAGCCAATGGTTTAATTGCCAAGAGCCTCGACCAACACCTAAGGAGGCTCTCGTTGGGCAGCTGGATCAAGGGCTTGATTCAGAAAGCGGTACTCTTGGACACGGCTCGCATTGTCAGGAGGTTCCTCTCTCTGGAGCCCTGACCGCCGGTAGCTTGGACCCTGTTCCCGATACCGGTGGGCTACTATTTTTTATATTTTTAAATGTTTTTATATTATTTTATTCTAATATTTAAAAATATAATTTATATGTATAATATAGTTGAATAAAGGATAATAATAATAATACCCAACCCAGTAGAACCATTGCAATTTTAAACTTTCACCTTACTACCGCAAAGCCACTGGTTGGTGGCTTATACACTAACTGAGTCTTATAGATTATTCCCGACTGCCCCGGCTATCACTAAAAAAATTCCGTGTACAGTTTGTACACTGGATTTATCATTAACAGTCGCATAACCATAGATATTTATTTTTATTAAAACCATACATGGCAGAAGAGGCCTAAACTTCGTGTTTTTCTTTGTACGTTGTACGAACTATCCCATAACACTATATCAAAATGTAAAAATTTTGTTTCTTTAATTAATAAAATGAATTGATTGTTACAACACAGCACATTGGCCGATAACGACACCGAACCGACATCTTCACGATATCGCCGGTCAGATGATCGGATACGTTTAGTGCCTACCAAACGGTTTTATATTATGTTGTAAATGTTTGGTGTCGTTATCTGTTATTAATGTGAAAACGCCCATCAAGTACACAGGACATTTAAAGTAATCGTTTTATTTCACTACACCGTAGGTCCCATAAAATAAAAACTTATGGAAAAAAATCGAACCTAAGAAAAACTAGTTCAGTTGATCAACTGCAAATATTTTATGCTTTGGCATGGATTTTCCACGAAATGGTCGGCAGTGCCTCGTAAATAAATACGTCGCTCTGCAATTGGGGGAGGCGGAGGTAGCGTTTGAAAGGCCCACCGGCCCGGAAAACCTAGCCTTAAGTTTTGTTGTGAGGTTTGATTTCCACTTTAATAGCATGATGTCTGTAGTGTAGCTCCGCTAGATGCAACGTTCGTCGAGTCGTCCGAAGACTCACATCATACAAAGCAGCAGAATGACTTCTTGATCTGAAGCCGTGCTATTCGTATGTCGAACCATATCAGTTATTTGCACGGCGGCGGTTAGTATCGGCCGTCGTAGTCCTGAATTGCTTCTATGATCAGTTATTGGCCCAAAATCTCACACTGAATCGAGATATATTGAGTTCTCGTGTTATAACACTAATATTCAAGCCATCTTAGCCACTAATTTTGTATTCATTAGCCAATAATTTTGTATTTCACACATATTTTTGATAAATGTCAGTGTAATAATGCAATTATGTCAATGTGTCAAATTTAATGTAAGAAATCAGTTTCATCAACAAAAAGTCATGAATACTTTTTTGTAAGAATAGGAGCTTCACAACTATTAAAAAGTATTATGTACCTACCTATATAGCAATTTAGACTTCACTGCACAAAGTGTGATAAAGAATCTAATTTGAAAACTGATAAACATTTTTAGACCACTACTGTACCTACCTAAAACGTCATCGTGATGGCTGCAGGCGTTACAGCAATCACAGCGCATGTGCGTTCTCGATTTACGAAGGGCCGGGCATTTTTCAATCCTCAGATAAAGAATCAAATAGCGTTTATTCCATAGATAGCGTGATTCTGGATTTTTCAACAGTCTGATAGTCAGTATCGGACAGTTAAATCATATTTAAAGCCCGTAACTGAGCAATAAAGTTAACTGTCCTTTCAAGCCTCAGTTAGTACGTTATTCTAGGGAATAAATAATGTTTTGACATTTGTTTTGTTTGGGGTTTTAAATGTGCTTTGACTATGCGTGTTTTCGTGCTCTTGTGTTGATGAAAAAATTGATGTTTTTGATTCAATTGACGATAGTTTTTTTTCAATATCTTGAAATATCAATTTACTTACATTTTCGGGGCGACATTATTTTAACAATTTAAAACCACTAGGTTCAACTTTTAGTACCAAGTCGAAAACACCGTTAACACACAGAAAACGGGTTTATAACTGGTCCTTTTTAACTAAACACATAGCCACTTCTATCAAGAAAAATAACAAAAAAAAAAGGTCTCCATTATTGCGGACCATCTGTGGATCTAAACAAAAGATAAGAAATCTCGTCAAAATGTCCAACATACGTTATGTTTCTATTCTTGTCTAACACGTTGAATACTGAGTCTGTGCACCTCGCTTGCACATGATAGTGTGAAGTTGTTTAAGAAAGACCACAGATAACTATTCTTCAGTTATTATACGATTGAAAAATGTAAAATATTTATTCGCCTGATAAACAGCCAGATAGTTTTATGTGCTAGATAACTATTCAACGATTTAACTGAGGATTGAAAAATCGGCCCTAACTCAAATAATAAAAATAACCTCAAAGGTAAACATTGTCTGATTTTACCAATTTGGCCATTGCTTGGAGACGTGAAAATTGGGTTCGTGAATCCTTCCAAAATACCTTATTTATGGCCATATTCCAGCCCCGGAACGCCAGGCCCAAGTTTCTAAGGAGTTTGGGTTTCTCCTTTGTATTATTGTCTTGGAGTAGAAATGTGATCATGTACTAGCTACGTCATTATATCGCATGGCTTGTGTAATGACTTGATGTAGTACTGACCTGCGGCGGCATCTGCGTCTCGTTCTCCTTGACGCACTTGGGCAGGTCCTCGAACAGCGAGTCCCAGATGTTGGTGTCGTTGAGGTTGTGGCACATGTACATGATGGACACCTTGCGCAGCGAGTTGATCACGTTGAACACCTCGTCCGCGTCCGGGGTCTCGCCCTGTGCCAAAACTCGTACGCGTTATAGAGACCCACATACATGGTAAAATGTACGTAGAATAGAATACGCAGTAATGATAGACACTGCGTTAAAAGCCTCACAGAAAAGAAAAGTGTGCAGTCAGAACGTGATGATTTCTTCCAGTCATCTTCTACCGCAAGCCGCGTTAAGGAACTCCGTTCCAAAGAAAGGGCAAAACCAAGGTCTGCTAAGAATGAACTGTCGTCATATTACGGCCGTACAAATATAGAGCACTGCTCCGTACACAGTACTGGTACTGTATGTAAGACTCACCCCCTCGATGAGGCTGCGGTACTCGTCGATGGCCTCCTTGTACCGGTTGACGCACATGTCGGTGATGGTCGCGCGCGCCACGTTGCAGCGCGTGTACACGCCGCACTGCTCCGTACACAGTACTGGTACTGTATGTAAGACTCACCCCCTCGATGAGGCTGCGGTACTCGTCGATGGCCTCCTTGTACCGGTTGACGCACATGTCGGTGATGGTCGCGCGCGCCACGTTGCAGCGCGTGTACACGCCGCACTGCTCCGTACACAGTACTGGTACTGTATGTAAGACTCACCCCCTCGATGAGGCTGCGGTACTCGTCGATGGCCTCCTTGTACCGGTTGACGCACATGTCGGTGATGGTCGCGCGCGCCACGTTGCAGCGCGTGTACACGCCGCACTGCTCCGTACACAGTACTGGTACTGTATGTAAGACTCACCCCCTCGATGAGGCTGCGGTACTCGTCGATGGCCTCCTTGTACCGGTTGACGCACATGTCGGTGATGGTCGCGCGCGCCACGTTGCAGCGCGTGTACACGCCGCACTGCTCCGTACACAGTACTGGTACTGTATGTAAGACTCACCCCCTCGATGAGGCTGCGGTACTCGTCGATGGCCTCCTTGTACCGGTTGACGCACATGTCGGTGATGGTCGCGCGCGCCACGTTGCAGCGCGTGTACACGCCGCACTGCTCCGTACACAGTACTGGTACTGTATGTAAGACTCACCCCCTCGATGAGGCTGCGGTACTCGTCGATGGCCTCCTTGTACCGGTTGACGCACATGTCGGTGATGGTCGCGCGCGCCACGTTGCAGCGCGTGTACACGCCGCACTGCTCCGTACACAGTACTGGTACTGTATGTAAGACTCACCCCCTCGATGAGGCTGCGGTACTCGTCGATGGCCTCCTTGTACCGGTTGACGCACATGTCGGTGATGGTCGCGCGCGCCACGTTGCAGCGCGTGTACACGCCGCACTGCTCCGTACACAGTACTGGTACTGTATGTAAGACTCACCCCCTCGATGAGGCTGCGGTACTCGTCGATGGCCTCCTTGTACCGGTTGACGCACATGTCGGTGATGGTCGCGCGCGCCACGTTGCAGCGCGTGTACACGCCGCACTGCTCCGTACACAGTACTGGTACTGTATGTAAGACTCACCCCCTCGATGAGGCTGCGGTACTCGTCGATGGCCTCCTTGTACCGGTTGACGCACATGTCGGTGATGGTCGCGCGCGCCACGTTGCAGCGCGTGTACACGCCGCACTGCTCCGTACACAGTACTGGTACTGTATGTAAGACTCACCCCCTCGATGAGGCTGCGGTACTCGTCGATGGCCTCCTTGTACCGGTTGACGCACATGTCGGTGATGGTCGCGCGCGCCACGTTGCAGCGCGTGTACACGCCGCACTGCTCCGTACACAGTACTGGTACTGTATGTAAGACTCACCCCCTCGATGAGGCTGCGGTACTCGTCGATGGCCTCCTTGTACCGGTTGACGCACATGTCGGTGATGGTCGCGCGCGCCACGTTGCAGCGCGTGTACACGCCGCACTGCTCCGTACACAGTACTGGTACTGTATGTAAGACTCACCCCCTCGATGAGGCTGCGGTACTCGTCGATGGCCTCCTTGTACCGGTTGACGCACATGTCGGTGATGGTCGCGCGCGCCACGTTGCAGCGCGTGTACACGCCGCACTGCTCCGTACACAGTACTGGTACTGTATGTAAGACTCACCCCCTCGATGAGGCTGCGGTACTCGTCGATGGCCTCCTTGTACCGGTTGACGCACATGTCGGTGATGGTCGCGCGCGCCACGTTGCAGCGCGTGTACACGCCGCACTGCTCCGTACACAGTACTGGTACTGTATGTAAGACTCACCCCCTCGATGAGGCTGCGGTACTCGTCGATGGCCTCCTTGTACCGGTTGACGCACATGTCGGTGATGGTCGCGCGCGCCACGTTGCAGCGCGTGTACACGCCGCACTGCTCCGTACACAGTACTGGTACTGTATGTAAGACTCACCCCCTCGATGAGGCTGCGGTACTCGTCGATGGCCTCCTTGTACCGGTTGACGCACATGTCGGTGATGGTCGCGCGCGCCACGTTGCAGCGCGTGTACACGCCGCACTGCTCCGTACACAGTACTGGTACTGTATGTAAGACTCACCCCCTCGATGAGGCTGCGGTACTCGTCGATGGCCTCCTTGTACCGGTTGACGCACATGTCGGTGATGGTCGCGCGCGCCACGTTGCAGCGCGTGTACACGCCGCACTGCTCCGTACACAGTACTGGTACTGTATGTAAGACTCACCCCCTCGATGAGGCTGCGGTACTCGTCGATGGCCTCCTTGTACCGGTTGACGCACATGTCGGTGATGGTCGCGCGCGCCACGTTGCAGCGCGTGTACACGCCGCACTGCTCCGTACACAGTACTGGTACTGTATGTAAGACTCACCCCCTCGATGAGGCTGCGGTACTCGTCGATGGCCTCCTTGTACCGGTTGACGCACATGTCGGTGATGGTCGCGCGCGCCACGTTGCAGCGCGTGTACACGCCGCACTGCTCCGTACACAGTACTGGTACTGTATGTAAGACTCACCCCCTCGATGAGGCTGCGGTACTCGTCGATGGCCTCCTTGTACCGGTTGACGCACATGTCGGTGATGGTCGCGCGCGCCACGTTGCAGCGCGTGTACACGCCGCACTGCTCCGTACACAGTACTGGTACTGTATGTAAGACTCACCCCCTCGATGAGGCTGCGGTACTCGTCGATGGCCTCCTTGTACCGGTTGACGCACATGTCGGTGATGGTCGCGCGCGCCACGTTGCAGCGCGTGTACACGCCGCACTGCTCCGTACACAGTACTGGTACTGTATGTAAGACTCACCCCCTCGATGAGGCTGCGGTACTCGTCGATGGCCTCCTTGTACCGGTTGACGCACATGTCGGTGATGGTCGCGCGCGCCACGTTGCAGCGCGTGTACACGCCGCACTGCTCCGTACACAGTACTGGTACTGTATGTAAGACTCACCCCCTCGATGAGGCTGCGGTACTCGTCGATGGCCTCCTTGTACCGGTTGACGCACATGTCGGTGATGGTCGCGCGCGCCACGTTGCAGCGCGTGTACACGCCGCACTGCTCCGTACACAGTACTGGTACTGTATGTAAGACTCACCCCCTCGATGAGGCTGCGGTACTCGTCGATGGCCTCCTTGTACCGGTTGACGCACATGTCGGTGATGGTCGCGCGCGCCACGTTGCAGCGCGTGTACACGCCGCACTGCTCCGTACACAGTACTGGTACTGTATGTAAGACTCACCCCCTCGATGAGGCTGCGGTACTCGTCGATGGCCTCCTTGTACCGGTTGACGCACATGTCGGTGATGGTCGCGCGCGCCACGTTGCAGCGCGTGTACACGCCGCACTGCTCCGTACACAGTACTGGTACTGTATGTAAGACTCACCCCCTCGATGAGGCTGCGGTACTCGTCGATGGCCTCCTTGTACCGGTTGACGCACATGTCGGTGATGGTCGCGCGCGCCACGTTGCAGCGCGTGTACACGCCGCACTGCTCCGTACACAGTACTGGTACTGTATGTAAGACTCACCCCCTCGATGAGGCTGCGGTACTCGTCGATGGCCTCCTTGTACCGGTTGACGCACATGTCGGTGATGGTCGCGCGCGCCACGTTGCAGCGCGTGTACACGCCGCACTGCTCCGTACACAGTACTGGTACTGTATGTAAGACTCACCCCCTCGATGAGGCTGCGGTACTCGTCGATGGCCTCCTTGTACCGGTTGACGCACATGTCGGTGATGGTCGCGCGCGCCACGTTGCAGCGCGTGTACACGCCGCACTGCTCCGTACACAGTACTGGTACTGTATGTAAGACTCACCCCCTCGATGAGGCTGCGGTACTCGTCGATGGCCTCCTTGTACCGGTTGACGCACATGTCGGTGATGGTCGCGCGCGCCACGTTGCAGCGCGTGTACACGCCGCACTGCTCCGTACACAGTACTGGTACTGTATGTAAGACTCACCCCCTCGATGAGGCTGCGGTACTCGTCGATGGCCTCCTTGTACCGGTTGACGCACATGTCGGTGATGGTCGCGCGCGCCACGTTGCAGCGCGTGTACACGCCGCACTGCTCCGTACACAGTACTGGTACTGTATGTAAGACTCACCCCCTCGATGAGGCTGCGGTACTCGTCGATGGCCTCCTTGTACCGGTTGACGCACATGTCGGTGATGGTCGCGCGCGCCACGTTGCAGCGCGTGTACACGCCGCACTGCTCCGTACACAGTACTGGTACTGTATGTAAGACTCACCCCCTCGATGAGGCTGCGGTACTCGTCGATGGCCTCCTTGTACCGGTTGACGCACATGTCGGTGATGGTCGCGCGCGCCACGTTGCAGCGCGTGTACACGCCGCACTGCTCCGTACACAGTACTGGTACTGTATGTAAGACTCACCCCCTCGATGAGGCTGCGGTACTCGTCGATGGCCTCCTTGTACCGGTTGACGCACATGTCGGTGATGGTCGCGCGCGCCACGTTGCAGCGCGTGTACACGCCGCACTGCTCCGTACACAGTACTGGTACTGTATGTAAGACTCACCCCCTCGATGAGGCTGCGGTACTCGTCGATGGCCTCCTTGTACCGGTTGACGCACATGTCGGTGATGGTCGCGCGCGCCACGTTGCAGCGCGTGTACACGCCGCACTGCTCCGTACACAGTACTGGTACTGTATGTAAGACTCACCCCCTCGATGAGGCTGCGGTACTCGTCGATGGCCTCCTTGTACCGGTTGACGCACATGTCGGTGATGGTCGCGCGCGCCACGTTGCAGCGCGTGTACACGCCGCACTGCTCCGTACACAGTACTGGTACTGTATGTAAGACTCACCCCCTCGATGAGGCTGCGGTACTCGTCGATGGCCTCCTTGTACCGGTTGACGCACATGTCGGTGATGGTCGCGCGCGCCACGTTGCAGCGCGTGTACACGCCGCACTGCTCCGTACACAGTACTGGTACTGTATGTAAGACTCACCCCCTCGATGAGGCTGCGGTACTCGTCGATGGCCTCCTTGTACCGGTTGACGCACATGTCGGTGATGGTCGCGCGCGCCACGTTGCAGCGCGTGTACACGCCGCACTGCTCCGTACACAGTACTGGTACTGTATGTAAGACTCACCCCCTCGATGAGGCTGCGGTACTCGTCGATGGCCTCCTTGTACCGGTTGACGCACATGTCGGTGATGGTCGCGCGCGCCACGTTGCAGCGCGTGTACACGCCGCACTGCTCCGTACACAGGTACTCCAGCGTGCGCCCGCACGTCTCCAGCACCTCGGCCTCCGTCTGCACGCTCACGATGTCGCGGATCTTGTTCAGCAGCAGAGTCAGGTTCTGTACCACACGTTGTTACATTAAAGATAGCCCGGATCGAAACGTCAGCTAACATAAGCGTCGACAACACCAGAACAAATCTCTGCTGACGCCGACTTCCCGCGTTACGGACCCCTGCGTGTTCACGATTATGTATTATTAAAACCGACCAATTGCGTGTCGAACCACGCACAATGAAGGGTTCCGTAGTTGGGATGAATTTATCCCAAGAATAAACTTAACATTGTAGTTGAAGAACATGTTCTCCCATACATTCCAACTGTAAATGTAAGTTTGTACGTACAATATTGAGAGATTTAACATGTAATTTGAAGTCCATAGACCTCTTATAGGTTTTCCAGTAATCTATAGGTATAGAACTATTTTCTGTATTATTTACAAAATTTTAGGCTCATTAATTTCGGAGATAAGGGGAGGGGAATGGACAACTTTCATATATTTTCTTAAAAAGTTCAAAACGATTTATATTCAAAAGTTTTTTTTTTGTAAGGATTTTCTCAGTAAGTATTTTAATGTGATAATTATGTGACATTTTTCTTATTCGTCTTCGAGTAGTAGTCCCTCCGTGCCGGCCAGTACGTACCCCCTCCTGGCGCTGCGTGGTGTACAGCTCCAGGTCGAAGTACTGCGGGATGGACGCCAGGTTGGTGAGCTTCTCGGGGTCGGCGCCGAACTTGTCCAGCAGCGCCGGCAGCGTGGCGATGTAGTGCGCCGTGAGCCGCGTGCGGTCGTCGCTCACCAGCTGCGGGGCACAGACGGTCATTGTTGATGTGATTACTCGTCTGTTTGACGGTGTACGTTTAAAACAAAAAATATATATTAATTTGTCTTGTCATTATCTAGTCCTGTATGGAAGCAGAATTGGAAAAAATAAATTGGTTTGGAAGTTATGAGGGTCGCAACATATTTCAACACTAATTTTAACTTGTCTTTGGGCGTAAATAAATAACTTATGTACTAAAAAAATAGCTAAATAAAAACCGTACATGTATAGATAATTATTTATTCTCAAGTTCAAATATGTTAATTTTGAGTAAATAAATCCAGTAGTTTTTCCATAATATCTATACGCTCAAAGGTATGTATGTTCATGAAATTTTACGCGCTCGTTTTCATTATGATAGATATTCGGATGCATATTTACCTAAAATTAATTTTTAGCTAAGAAATTATGGAAGTGGTTTCTTAATATATTTTTATCTTAATATAAATCCCGGAATTCAATAAAATCCAAGAATGCATAACTAATCGGATACGTGGTATGGAGACAGTTTATCAGCCCTCTTATGAAGGTTACTTATGCGGTGTTAACATTTAAAAAAAAAAAAACCTACTGTACACATTTTTTTTACGAAACCCAAGGCACCGAGTTGTTTGTCGCTATGTGCTATGCCAATTTGACAACCTACTTTACAATATTAGCTAGCATTTTTATAGTCAAAAAGTACTAAATTTATCAATTCCGTAATCGCGAGATTTTTGCGATAGATACAAAAGTACATTCCATATTAGCTAACACCTGAACGTAAGTATACAGTCAAATCTATAATCAGAAATCTAAATTTGTCGATCCCGAAATCCCGGGATTTTTTCGATACAAAAGTGCTTTCCATGATAGCAAACACCTCAACTTTAGGTAAATATGCATCCGAATATCCGATCTCTGATTATAAATCTTCGTCTATTTCACTAAATAAATTAATAAATAATTAGACTAATTAGCATGCACATTAGTCACGTCCACAAACGAGTTCGAGCTGTCGACTAGTGTACCCTTAAGGGATATTTTTGTCTGCTCATTGTACTGTAGCGGCATCTACATCGCTACATGCGAACTACGCATCAAAGACCTGACGTCACACAACATCCTGACGTCACACAAATCTTGCATCGCGCAATTTGAGTTTACCGCGCGATAAACATATATACAAGCTTCCCGACTTCAAACTCTGGGCAGTTGCCCGCCAGACATCACACCCGTCTGGTTGGAGGATCTTCCCTTTTCTATGGGGGATGAGTGAACTTTACACCCTGTTCCTCATACCCCTAAAGTACGATAGAATCTGCTTAACCTACTAATCATTAGTTTTACGTTATTTTGATTTCAAAGAATGCTGATTCTTATCCTAATTTGAATAATTGACTTTTGATTTAGATTTTTTTTTTTGTCGTTATGTCAATAGCTTAGAATGACCTTCAGCCATCTTTTTAACATGTCAATCCAAATTAAAAATATGATACTGACAATAAAAACAAAAAAAATATTTATATTTTTTAAACAGCCAGGCAAAAGTTTTAGGTTGATGTCAACTTGACATTGGTCAAAGATGTATATTATTTTGATCTTTGTTTTCGAGTAATTAAATATAATTTAGTTTTCTATGAAATAATCTGATCTTTGCTTCAAAAGTTTATTATGTGCTCTGACTTGATAAAGGAAAGAATTTGCATATAAAAGACTTGATTGTACTTTACAGTTGGAACATTTTTTTTAAGAGTACACAATAATTAAGCTCTCGCAAACAATCTCAATCAAAGGTACGCCAATAGAGTGTGAGCGAGTAGTGCGTACCTTGGCCTGCTCCTTGAAGAGCATGTGGTGATGCTTGCGACTGGCCCCGCGGCCCACAGGCGGCTCGCGTGCTGTGTGAGCGTGTAGTGCGTACCTTGGCCTGCTCCTTGGACAGCATGTGGTGATGCTTGCGACTGGCCCCGCGGCCCACAGGCGGCTCGCGTGCTGTGTGAGCGTGTAGTGCGTACCTTGGCCTGCTCCTTGGACAGCATGTGGTGATGCTTGCGACTGGCCCCGCGGCCCACAGGCGGCTCGCGTGCTGTGTGAGCGTGTAGTGCGTACCTTGGCCTGCTCCTTGGACAGCATGTGGTGATGCTTGCGACTGGCCCCGCGGCCCACAGGCGGCTCGCGTGCTGTGTGAGCGTGTAGTGCGTACCTTGGCCTGCTCCTTGGACAGCATGTGGTGATGCTTGCGACTGGCCCCGCGGCCCACAGGCGGCTCGCGTGCTGTGTGAGCGTGTAGTGCGTACCTTGGCCTGCTCCTTGGACAGCATGTGGTGATGCTTGCGACTGGCCCCGCGGCCCACAGGCGGCTCGCCGGTACTGGCCTGGCGCACGCAGCACACCATCAGCTCGATCAACGACGACTCCTGCAAGGCACACCTCAAGTTACATAGTCACTCTAATTCTTGTATCTCTTTGCACGTGATTAGACCAAAATTAACAAACAGCATTCCACCAAAGATTTTCATATCGCAGAGATGTGTATTAGATTTGTGTTTACACCAAATATACAGGGTGGCAGGGAAATCGACGCAAAAACTGTTACCATGGATTCCGTACAAACTCAAAAACTCAAACTCAAACTCAAAGCATTTATTTCAAATAAACCAATTACAGGTACTTTTGAATTGTCAAGGGGTCGGTCAGTCAGAAATATGAAGCTAGTTGCCCATTCCAACGCGTAGTAGGTTCCTATGGAGAAGAACGAGCAAGAAACTCCACGGACACTCTTTTCAATCAGAATATTTTTACAAAATATTGATTACATCATCCATTTTAGTAATTATACATGTGAGAACAATGCAAAAAGACGTGCACGTTAAAAGCGTCAGTAATAAAAATAAAATCAAAAACAATTCAAAAATTAAAATAAATTCAAATAAGCCGTGGCAGCTAAGAGATGACCAGTCCCCACTGACGGCGCCCGTTCACGAACATGACGCATGCATCAGCACCATTTACATGATTCTGAACCCCCTGCGTTGTAATCTTTCGTCAGTTATAAACCGACCAACCTTTATGGCCACTGTTATTTCGAAAGTGCTTGACGGTTTGCTTAACACTCGGCTGGATAAATACTTGAATTTACATGATAACCAGTTTGGTTTCAAAGCCTGTCTCTTTACAGAAACAGCTATATTGTTTAAAGCAGACTGTCAAGTACTACACTGATAGAAATACACCAGTTTTTGCTGGCTTCCTCGACTTGTCGAAGGCATTTGACTTGGTTTGCTATGATCTGCTGTGGCAAAAACTGCAGCAAGCGTCAGTGCCAGACGAACTGATCCGTATTTTACATTACAGGTACAGGTTGGAGTGTGGCGTGAGGCAAGGGGGGCTAACCTCACCGAAGCTCTTCAATCTGTATGTTAATGTGCTGTAGAGGCTCAGCAGCACGCATGTCGGTTGCCATATTGGAGGTGTGTGCCTAAACATATTGGAGGTGTGTGCCTACACAATATCAGTTACGCTGACGACATCCTGCTGCTGAGCGCCTCTGTATATGGTGTGTCAAGGCTGATTGGCATTTGTGAAAAGTATACTGAAGAACATGGTTTGTTGTATAATACGAACAAGAGCGAGCACATGGTCTTTCAAGCAAAGAGGAAGTGTCCTGATTACTTACCGTCAATTAAACTCAATGGATGCCCACTTAATAGAGTCGATACGTTTAAATATCTTGGACATTTATTTACCTCTAACCTGGAAGACGATGCAGATATTGAAAGGGAACGTAGAGCGCAGTCTGTTCGTGGGAATATGATAGCCCGCAGATTTGCTCGGTGTTTGAGGGTCGTCAAAATAGCCCTATTTAGGGCATTTTGTACATCCTTTTATACTGGCAGTCTGTGGATGGATTACACGCAGAAACAGCACAGCGCTCTACGCGTTCAATACAACAACGCGTTCAGTGTGCTCTTGGGGCTGCCTCGCTTCTGTAGTGCGTCGGGGATGTTTGTCGAGGCGCGTGTGGATTGTTTCCACACAATCATGCGCAAGCGGTGCACATCTCTGGTACGTAGGACGCGGGGCTGTCCCAAAAGTACCAGGGGGACACTGAAAGTTTTTAGAACTGGCCACTTGTAAACGATATAATAAAAAAATAAGTTCAAATTTTGAAAATGGAACTCTTTGCCAATATTATTGTGTATGTATTTTATTAATTTGTCTTTTGTTTACGATTTGGCGGCAAATTGATGACTTTCGATGTCATTATTTAGGTCAACAAGAAAGTTATGATAGACTTCGATTGGCCTTTCACGATGAAGCCCCATCTCGTGCCACTGTTTACAACTGGTTTAATGAGTTTAAACGTAGTCGCACTAGTCTCACCGATGATTTGCGTGAGGGACGGCCTTCTACGGCGACGACTGAAGATAACATCAATGTTGTGCGGCGTATGATAGAGACTGACAAAGAGTGACTTATCAGCAGATTCGGACAAGCTTAGACATCGGTATGAGTCAAGTGCACAAAATCCTCCATGAACATTTAGCGGTCAGGAAGCATTGTGCCCGGTGGATACCTCATAATTTGACAGAGGCCCAAAAACTCCGTCGTGTTGATTGGTGTCGTGAAATGGTTCAAAGATTTAACGGAGGTGACTCAAATGCTGTGTTCGACATACGTAAACTTGTTCCTGGTACCTACTACGCTATACGGGTTACACTACTAATTGGTTACCTCCGTGTTCCGCTGCTATCCTAGTACTCATCATTAACATTTAAATAACTAAAATGCCTATGAAACGCACGCCACCGAAGCAACAAATTGTAACGGAGACGGATTCTGAAAGCATCGATGGTACTGCTTCCGACCTGCAGGACACCGAAAACCGGTCCAACATTAATACGGGGCGATGGAAAAGAAAGCGTGAACATGAATTAAGTTATTTCATGGAAGAAGTCCGCGATATGTTCTCAAAATTTGCTTCGGAACAAAGAACCAGACTAGACATTTTGGAGTAGTCTTCGACAGAAATTAAAACGCAAAATGATATGATAAACGTATCTATGTCGACTTTATCTGCCAAATATGATGAGTTGCAAATAGAGTTAGAAAGTTTTAGACAGGAACAAAAGGAACACATATCCCACATAGTTACTGGAAAATAAGCTGGAAAATCTCGAAAAACAGTCGTGCACAAACAAGCTAGAGATCAGAAATATTCCGAAATGTCAAAATGAAACCAAAGAGTTACTGTGAAACACAGTAAAAAAAATTGGTACCACATTAAACCTGAAATTGGAAACGGCAGATATAAGAGATGTTTATCGTCTGTTTGCAAAACCTGGCGTTACTAAACCCATAGTAGTCGAATTTACCTCAGTTCTGACTAAGGAAAACTTAATTAGTAATCTCAAAAAAAACTGACACGACAGGAGAAAACCGATAAATTAAATACCAGTCTATTTGGCCAAGAAAACAGTGAATCTACACATAAACCAATTTACATTTCGGAATGTCTTACCCCTAAGGGAAGGCGACTGTTCTTCCTCGCGAGTGATTTTGCTAGTTCGAATGACTACAAGTATGCTGGACATCTTATGGCAAAATTTATTTACGGAAAAAGGAAGGAATGGCACACGTCCGAATTGAAGAGGAGGCTGATCTCACAAGCTGAAGGTCAACACAGTATGACTATTGTTAGACATACGTAACTTTACTGTAACTCCGGATCACGTTAATTTTCTTTTCTCACCTTTATTATGTATTTTTGTGTTGCATGCTATTTTATTATTATTGAAATTACTATTGAAATAGTTATTTTAAAATTGTTTTGTTGTGTAATTTACTTACTAATTCTACACTACTCAAAAATTGTTCAGAGGTTTTCGTTTTTGAATGTTTTATTCGAGCACAAACTTAATGCACCTTCTATACCATCTGCTAATCATATTCATCAGAAAAAAATTAGCGGGTATTTTTATTGCTACTACATAGGGGTATAGGTTTTTAAGAATGTCACTTCGAGTGATAACTGCCACACCTTTATTGCATATCTCATAAGTAACTGCAATATCTGTTCCCTTTTGTTTGGTCATGTGCTATTACATATTTTTACAAATGGATGATTTGGCTAAGGAAATAATAATAATAATAATAATAATAAAATTTATTTATTTCAAAAAAGTGTGGTACAGTAAATAAATAATAATAATATATCTGAATAGATAATATATCTGTTTCAGAATCTCGGTATTGTTGTGTCGAGGATTGCAAGCATCTTATAATGCATCCCGCTGATTGTCTCACTATCATAAATCAAAATATACGGAGTATTTCGCGCAATTTTGATAGTTTCGTTGTCATGTTGGATAGGCTTGGTATTGAGTGTGATATAGTTGTTTTGACGGAGTGCTGGTTATCGTGCTGTCCTGCTGTGCCAAGGTTGGACGGCTATTACTCATATACATTGAAAAAATTGTGTAATCAAAATGACGGAGTATCGGTGTACGTTAAAGCCACTCTTAGTGTTGTTGTTGAAGAACCGCCTTGTCTGGATTGTAATTGCCTCATTATAAAGATTGGTACTGAAATGGCAATTTTGGCTATTTACAGATCTCCATCACATAAAAACCTAGAGAACTTCCTCCACACACTCGATATTATCCTAACTGAGCTATCAACTTTCAAAAATGTTACCATTATAGGAGATATTAACATAAACATCTACCCCGGTCAAGATTCTAGATTCCAAATGGAGTACCTTAATGTGTGTTCATATCATGGCTTTTTACCAGCACATACGCTGCCTACAAGACATGGCAAGGCATGTCTTAATCACGTGATATTAAAAACGAAGGTTCCAGCTCTTACTTTAGTCTTGCAATCTACGATAACGGACCATGAGGGCGTTCTACTATGTCTAAACTCTAAACCAAAAAGAACGTTTGCTCATGTCAGCATTAATAAGATAAATATGGAGGGACTAAAAAATTACTTATCCAGCATTGACTGGGAACCGATTTATGCCTCAAACGATGCTAATTTTGCCATGAAATACTTCACGAATTCCATCCAACGTGCTATAATTTGTAACTCTGTCTTGATAAAGTTATCAAGACGAAATAAAATCATCAAACCGTGGATAACGCCAGAACTAGTACACACGGCTACACATCAAGCTATACATTTCCAGTATAAGCTGACCTCGCATTGTACGGAAATCCTATTAAATGCGAGATCACCATAAACTGGAAATGTATAGCTTGATGTGTAGCCGTGTGTACGATGTATGCGACATAGGGACGCTCTCCACAAAAAAGTGAAACAGTCACCAGAAAATGATGTTCTCAAGTTGACGTATACCAGATATAGATTTAGTATGTATGCCGACTTTTAAGTATATGGTAAATAAAAATGTTATGATCAACAGTAGAATCGATACCTTTAATAATTTATTATACATGGATATTGAGACATATAAATATGCGTATCTATTGGATTCCAACCTAAATCTCCCATTCACTTACGAAACATATACCTTAAGAAATGGAAGTTTAAATAACAAAGGCCTGAATATTATTTTAAGTGACTTACAAGACCTTATCCTAGATATAAGTTTAGATACAGAAAAACAAGTAACAGACGCTGATGGTATATTGGAAAACTTAGTAAATAATAAGTCTAATAATATTTTTTTTCGTGTATAATAGAATCCATATACTTCACCAGAATATCAATGGTTTATTACGCAAAGCTGATGAATTTACTGTAAATCTAAATAATATTATAAATAACCATATTGATGTGCTATGTGTTACCGAGCATAATATGATAGCAGACGATTTAAAACATCTCCATATTCCAAATTATACTATAGCGGCAAACTACACAAGGACAAATAGAAATGGTGGGTCATGTATCCTAGTACGAAATAATCATAAATTTAAGACTATACAAGAAGCAAAACTTGTAAGCATACCCAACCTTTTAGAGTGTTCGGCTATTGAATTGTTAGAGCATGGATTGATTATCGTATGTATATATAGACCTCCAAAGACAAAAAAAGATTGTATACAATTATTTTTCGACCGTTTAGCGGCTTTACTAGCAAAATTATGTAGTAAATTTAAGAAAATTGTTATTTGTGGCGATTATAATATTGATCGACTGAGAGACACTCCTGTTTCAAGAGAGTTTGAAAACTTGTTACAGAGCTTTAACTTAAAACTTGCAATAAATGAGCCAACCCGCTTGCAAAGTAAAACGTGCATTGATAACATTGCACACAATATTAGAGGCTGTCAACAAAGCGTTATTGAACTAGCTCTGTCTGATCATACAGCACAAATTCTCTCATGTCCAGTCAGAAAAACTTACTCAATAACCCATTGGTATAAATTCAGAAGAGACTTTAGCACCGAAAATGTTGAGAAATTTATTGAATGTCTAAAAGCCCTAAATTTTACTGAATGCTATGAGAAAAGTGACGCAAATGCTTCTTTTGAAGAATTCCATAAGGTATTTAAACTTTTTTATGACCTCTGCTTTCCAAACATCAAAATTAAAGTTCCAATTATTCGCAAAACCAAATGGCTTAGTAAAGGATTGAAAATATGTTCTCTTCGTAAAAGAATGCTTCTTAAAATATATCGACTCTCAGGTAAAAAGTCGGATAAGGGTAACTTTAATAATTATGCAAAAAGGTTTAAAAGAATTGTAAAACTTACTCAAAAGTCGCAAAATAATTATTATATACAAACAGCCACAAACAAACCTAAAGCAATATGGCAAATAATAAATAAAAATAAAAACAATAATCCCCCTGAAAAAATTGATAAATTAAGATATAATAATCAAGTTATAACGGCCCCTGATACTATAGCACAAACATTTAACAATTTCTTTATTGATGACATCTCGAAACTGACAAATAATAAAATAAATTACGCAAAGATTCTAACTTATAATAAACCAAACTCCTGTTTCTTAACCCCAGTTACCCTAAACGATGTTGTGAAATTAATCATGGCATTAAAAAACACCAAAAGTACGGGCTATGATGGAATTTCAACGCTAATAACAAAACGTGTAGTGTACATAATTGCCCCAATCATAACTCATATTATAAATCAGTGTCTTGAGGAAGGCATTTTCCCAACATATTTAAAAACTACGGTGGTTACACCACTATTTAAAAAAGGAAACCCAGAAGATGTACGATGTTACAGGCCGATTGCTCTCATTCCAATATTCGCCAAAATATTTGAAAAAGTACTAAATAATAAACTTACTGAATATTTCGAGAAAAATAAAATAATAATAGATAATCAAGTAGGATTCAGAAAAGGGAAATCGGTAAATTCAGCAATTCATCAGTTTTTAGAAAAAATACTTACAGAACTAGATAAAAAAAACCAAGTTACAGCTCTATACATGGACATGACAAAAGCGTTTGATTATGTTGATCATGAACTTCTTTTGCAAAAACTGGAAATATACGGAGTTCGGGGTAAAGCACTACACATAATCAAATCATATCTATGTAACCGAATACAGTTCACTGAAATAACACAGTTATGTCCATTTACAAAGAGAGAGATTAAGTATACATCGAGTCCTAGATTTATAAAATATGGTGTACCTCAAGGGTCAATACTGGGACCACTACTGTTTCTCATTTACATAAACGATTTACCTAATGCTATTCAGCAACCTATGGTTTTATTTGCAGATGACAGTACGGTTCTTTTCACAAATAATAAAAACAAAAATCATGAACAAGAAATAAATGATTCCTTATCTAAATTAATAAATTGGCTTCAAATAAATAATTTACAAATTAATCTCACAAAAACACATTACATGAACTTTAAAAATAAAAACGCGACATCTATTCCTTTAAGTATTGCATACAATAATGAAACAGTAGCTGAAGTGGCAAATACAATTTTTTTAGGAATCCATATAGATTCGAATATGTCATGGAAAACACATGTAAATAGTGTATGTACCAAATTGAATCAATTTTCTTACGCTCTATACATGCTTAAAAAAGTATCCAACCAGACCGCGCTTCTTACTGCTTACCATGCGTATGTGGGATCCACTCTGTCGTATGGGTTACTATGTTGGGGAAACTCGACTGATAAAGAAATTGCGTTCAAAGCCCAAAAAAAGTGTATTAGGTCTATATGTGGGTTACGCCAAACGGATTCATGTAAACCACATTTCGTAAATCTCAAGATTTTAACACTCCCTGCTCTATTTATCTACCTGGCCTCAATGTTAGTTAAATCAAACATTACAAGCTATGATACGTTAAAAAGCAGAAGACTTAAACATACCTTAAGAGATAAAACGTCCCACACTAGAGCGTACAGTAATAGTGTTTTCTGTATGAGCACAAAGATTTATAACAAGCTACCTATGGACATTAAGATTATAAATTCAATTATTATTTTTAAAAGAATGCTGAAAATTTTCTTAATTAAAAAGGCCTATTACTCAATAGCAGAATTTCTTGAGGAAAAATAATTTTGTTCAATAAAGTACCTATCACTAAAGTGAATATAATTCAGTAAAATATTTTTAAAAGGATTATGATAATTAATATTAAATGATTACAATACTGTGACATAATTGAATTAATGAATAATGATAATTTTTTTAAATCAGGTAACTCATGACATGTGTATTTTTATTTAGGTATGACTTTAATAATTTATAATTAATATGATGTAAATGATAAAATTATATAATGTAATTAAAACGATGTCCTATATAAAATTTAATATTTATAATTTTTTTCTTTTTAATTAATGAATGTAAATAATGCATGTTCAACTGTTACTGTTACAATTATAAGCATATATGCATGATGAAATTGCAATGCCCTAACAGGGCCACTATGTTCTAAGAACTGATATCCTCTGTTAAGAACTTTATTTATGTACACATAGTTAGCAATAAAGAATTTGAATTTGAATTTGAATTTGAATAGAAATTTCTGTAATCATTTGTTGAAAAAAGTTAAAATCGCGTATAATAAAAAAATGTTAGAAGAAGCGGGTAAACATAACAAAAAAATCTGGGCTGCAATACGAAATATTACAAACTCAACCAAAGTGAAAAATTATGCTTTAGAACTAATAAACACTCCTTCTCCAACTCAATCGATTGAAGATGTGAACGAGTTCTTTGTCACGGTAGGCAAAAATTTAGCCAGCAAGACCAGCAGCTGCCAAAATCCTCGACACCCCGTTGCTTTTATTCCTCAATATACTGGCTCATTAAACTCCTTTGTTTTGCTCTGTACAGACGAACAAGAGGTAGAGCGACTGATTTTGGAACTTAAAAATGTCTGTAGTACTGGATGGGACTCCATATCTAACCATCTCCTTAAAGAAAACAGAAACGTGCTTATCCCTGCTCTGACCCATATTTTTAATATGTGTTAAGACGAAGGAACATTTCCCACTGTTTTGAAGAAGTCGGTCGTCCACCCGATCCATAAATCTGGCGATAAAGATCATGTCACCAACTACAGGCCCATTTATATTCTCACAGCGGTCTCTAAGCTCTTGGATCGCACTATCAACAGTAGATTGGTCAATTACCTGGAAACGAATAACCTTCTCTCAAACAATCAGTTTGGTTTCAGAGCAGGCAAGTCAACTTGTGATGCTGTGCACGACCTGGTAGATTACGTGGTTACGAATATTGACTCCGGTAAAAAAACTGTTGAGAGTATTTTTGGACCTAGCTAAGGCCTTTGACACGGTCTCTGTGCCACTACTTCTCAGTGAATTGGATAGGTTGGGTGTAAGAGGTAAACAACTAAAATTGTTTGAAGATTACCTCTCGGGTCGCTGTCAATGTGTTAAAATTTATAAATTTGTTAGCAGAGACTTACCTGTCACTTTTGGTGTACCGCAGGGCAGTATTTTGGAACCCAGTCTCTTTCTTGTGTACTTAAATGAACTGTGTGGTCTTACTTCTGTAGGTGGAAGGGTAATTTCTTACGCGGATGACACTGTTCTTCTTTTCTCGGCTGATACGTGGGAACGGGTCTATGAGGATGCTCAACGTGGTTTTGATACTGTGTGCCACTGGTTGAGGAGTAACATACTGACACTTAACGCTGATAAAACGCAGTACATAACGTTTTCAATGCGTAATTCTAACTCACCCTCTACATTACTCTCTTTAATTGCACACAACTGCTGCAATAGTGGAATCTGCCAATCTCCAGCTTTGGTCAAGACCAAGTTAATAAAATATCTGGGAATAACAATAGATAGCAATCTCTCTTTTAAACCCCATATAGAATTAGTCACTGCTAGACTAAGAAAACTTATATACGTTTTCAAAAATCTGAGACATGTTGCGGACCCCAAACTGATGAAGCAGGTATATCTAGCGCTTGGTCAATCAATTTTGTCATACTGTATTCCTGTCTGGGGTGGTGCACCAAAAACCATACTAAAGCCACTTGAAGTAGCCCAGAGAGCTATTCTCAAAGTTAGCACTTTCCGTCCGTATTTGTTCCCAACTTATCATCTGTACCAAACCTGTGAGGTCCTCTCTGTCCGCTAATTGTTCATACTACACACTGTCCTGACGCAGCATACGAGAGTTAACTTTGAAAAACCAGCTATACCATCCAGGCGACGAAAACCTACACCCAGTACCGGCAGATCCATGTTTAAACACTCATTCGTTAATAGGTATTTCTGCTTCCTAGTTCCGTACCTTTATGGCAGGATTGATAGAATTGTCGATATACTTGCCTTAAATAGCAGAAGTTGTAAGAATGAAGTGTTTGAGTACATTCATAAGCTGACCTATGACGAAACTGAAAACCTCTTAATTGTACAACACTAAGTTCACATACACACACTCACTCATCTACATTCGAGACAAAAGGAGGTCCCTACTCCACTTTACTTCATTTTGCTTTATTTGTATTTTATTTTTTAATATAATTTTGTTTTATTTGCTACTAAATTGATATAAAATATAAATAAATAATCAGAACTTGTAAGCTTTTAAATGTATATTTTAGGGAAGAGCGCTGTTGTCTGAGATACAGATATTTATTTATCTAGTTCAGAAACAGATGTCTTGTCGAATTTCTGTTAGTTTAAGCTCATTTATGATGTTTTTATTTATAATGCACTATCTTACTTGAATTTGAAATAAATTATTATTGTTATTATTATTACTTACAGGTGACGAAAGCTGGATTTATTGTTATGATCCTGAAACTAAGAGACAGTCTGCTGTCTGGAAGAGAGGTCGAAGCGTGGGAAAAAAGATGGTGGCCTCGTTCTTCGGAAGAACAGGTCATTACGCAACAATTGTTTTAGAGGATCGAAAAACAGTTACTGCCGAGTGGTACACTAACAATTATTTGTCTTGGAAAAAGTTCTGGAGAAACGATCTAGCAGTAGGATCCTCCTTCAACACGACAACGCCTCGTCGCACACCGCCAAGCAAAGAATCGACTACTTGGCGACGTCAGACGTGGAATTACTGGGTCACCCGCCCTATAGCCCCGACCTCGCACCTTGCGATTTTTATTTATTTTCGAAAATAAAAGAAAAACTTCGAGGAAAACGTTTTATGGACGCCGAGGAAGCAGTGGCTGCGTTTCAAAATGCCGTCGAAGAGACCCCTAAGGACGAGTGGGCCAAGTGCTTTTTCTCAGTGGTTTCATCGGATGCAGCGATGTATTGGTGTAAATGGACACTATTTTGAAAAGATATAATAAAACTAATAACTTGCTAGTTTGTTCAGTTTTTGATTTTCTAAGAACTTTCAGTGTCACCCTCGTATCCTGAACGCTTTTGCTCAACGTTTCGACTGCACTGCCTAATGTTAAGGTATTATTTTAATTTTGTTTATTTGTTATAATTTCAAAAGTATTAATGTATAATTCACAATTTAAATGTAATTGTTTAATTTAATTTGATTGATAATATTGAATTTAGTTTAATTGTATGATTCAAAGTTGATTGAAATAAATAAATAATAATAATAACAGTCCATCCGTTACCGAGTTGGAAATCACCGGGACCGGACGGACTGCACAACTTTTGGCTTAACTGGCTAATTAGTTCACACACTTGCCTGGCATCTCAGTTCCAGTCATTCTTAGTTCGCTACCACAGTTTCTAACAACAGGCGTCACCCACCTGCTCCATAAGTCAGGTAGTCCCGCGAAACCCAAGAATTATAGACCGATCACATGTTTTTCGACGGTTTATAAACGTAAGACATCCATTTTGAGAGCGAAAATTAACACACACATTGACAATAACTCTATTATGTCTGCCTCTCAAAATGGATGTAGGAATGGGTCCCGCGGTACTAAGGAGCTACTCCTCATTGACATGGCCATAAGCCAACAGGTTCGTCGATCCTGCAAGGATCTGTCGACATGCTGGATAGACTATAAGAAGGCCTACGACTCGGTGCCACATACATGGTGAGCCATGTATTTGGCACCGAGTCGTAGGCCTACTCCAGCACCCTCACTCATGAGGGTGCTGGAGTTGTACAAGATAGATGCAACTCTGAGCACCTTCCTGTAGTCGTGTATGGGGCATTGGAGGACGGTCCTTCGCTATCCAGGATGTCGACAGATCCAGGGGAATGACGAGCCTGTATAGATTAAGCGGGGAATATTTCAGGGCGACAGTTTGAGTCCACTTTGATTCTGCCTAGCCCTGAATTCTCTAAATACACTGCTGGAGGATTCAGGTCTAGGCTATCGGTTGAGGAAAGGTGGTCAGGTCATATCTCACCTCCTTTGTATGGATGATTTAAAACTCTTTACCCCCAAAAAATTGCGACTGAGAGAGCTACTGAAGGTAACTGAAACATTCAGTAGCGCCATCAGGATGGAATTTGGTGTGAACAATTTTCAGTCATGCATGTTAAGGGAGGGGAGATTATGGAATCCGAGGGAACTCAACTCTCAGAATTCATACACCTTAGATTACTGTCCTCATCCAAAAGCTATAAGTATTTGGGTATGTCGGAAGCATGGAGTCTCAACTCGAACAAATTATAATTAGTCTTGAAAAGGAATCATAGATGGTAGCATAGGTAACAATTATGAAATTAACAATCACTAAAAAGCGATAAACGGCAGATTTTGGCTGAAGTAAGTTTGGAAAAAATCTAAACTTCCTTGTTTAATGCTGATTTATCTATTAAACTCATAAATATCGTATTTTCAACAAAAAAGGTAAATTAAACCTTTTACTTCAATTCCAACGCATAGAATGATAAAGTAGCCATCTGTTAATCATTTTGTGTAGAACTCTTCGCAATAGATGGCGTTTTACTCAATTTGTCATCACGTTTAGTAGGAAAATCAAAATATTTTTTTTATCTAGTACCTACGTTACATAGAATTAAAAGGATTTAAAGAAATCTATCAACATGTTTTTGGCAAGTATCTCCCTACATATTTTGTTTTTTTCATTTTTTCTGATCTACTTAGCTTTCTATAAAAAAAACTGGCCAAGTGCGTGTCGGACCACGCACAATGAAGGGTTCCGTAGTTAAAATGCATTAATCCCAAGAACAAACTTAACACTACAACAACAATATTGAGAGATTTACTATATTATTTTAAGACCATAGACTTCTTATAGGTTTTCCTGTAATCTATGAGTAAAGAACCATTCTCTGCATTCTTTTCAAAAGTTCTGGCTCAATAGTGTGGAGATTTTTAAGAAAATTTATGAAAATTGACCATTCCCCCCTTGGAATGGTCAATTTTCATCAATTTTCTTAAAACTCTTTAAAATTATATAGCTTCAAATATTTAAAAAAAATTGAAGTCCTCGCAACAAGTCCTTTCATTTGATATGTCACACGGTTCAGTTTGCAAAACTTTTATTTTTATTTTCTTATTGGCCCCCAAATGTAACCCGTTACGTCACACGTCCGTGTTCCGTGTACATAAATACATACGAGTATGTGTACCAAATTTCAACTAAATCGGGCCATTAGATTCGGAGCAAATTGGCTGTGACAGACAGATAAATAATAAATATAAATTCTTATTTACATAATAGGTCCCAATGTGTAGATGTTAATGGTGTGAAATCTTCCGGTCTACCAGTTCAGTTAGGTGTACCTCAAGGCTCAATACTGGGTCCATTCTTGTTCTTAGTGTATATCAATGACTTACCATTCTATTTAAAGGGTATCTGTGAAGTTGTACTGTTTGCAGATACCTCTCTTATTTTTAAAGTAGACAGGAATAGACAAGATTTTGACGATGTAAACAGTGCACTCTCAATGGTTACGGATTGGTTTACGACAAATAACCTACTTCTCAATGCCAAGAAAACGAAATGTGTAAAGTTCGCCCTACCAAATGTTAGAAATCTAGGACCCAACATCGTCTTAGATAAAGAGGTCAGGGAGAGTCTGTAAACTCGGCAGTTTTTCTGGGCATAACAGTAGATGCCAAACTTCAGTGGGGCCCACATATCTCGAGCCTAGCGGGAAGGCTCAGTTCGGCCGCCTACGCCGTCAGGAAAGTAAGACAATACACTGACGTCGATACAGCTCGGTTAGTCCATTTAAGTTAATTTTCATAGCGTTATGTCCTACGGTCTTCCGCTGTGGGGCAAAGCTGCTGATATTAAAAATATATTTGTCCTTCAAAAACGAGCTGTTCGAGCTATTTACCAGCTAGGTGCCAGAGTTTCTCTGAGAGATTTTTTCAAAGATATTGGTATCCTCACGGTGGCGTCTCAATTCATCTTCGCCAACATCTTATATATTAGGCAAAATATACACTTATACACTAAAAACAGTGATTTTCACAATGTTAACACTAGAAATAAGGACAAACTACGAGCTCCCTTTGACCGGCTTCATAAGGTTCATAACTCATTTGTTGGGCTTGGTATAACCTTTTATAACAAGCTACCCTCTTCTTTGCTAGATTTGCCTTTTGATGCGTTTAAAACGAAAGTAAAATCCAAGCTTTGTTCAAAGGCATACTATTCTATAAACGACTACTTAAATGATAAGAATAGTTGGTCGCTGTGATTAACTCAAGACAATGTTTATGTTCTTTCTCCAGATTACCTACTGACAAGTTATATGAGTTTATATAATTGTATTTTTTTTTTTTTTTTTTGTCTTTATAAGTCAAGCTATTTTTAATTTTATTTCAATTTATTGTTGACATAATCTACTCATTACAATGTTTTTTCTAATGAGTTGTATTGCAATATGTGATTAGCTAGTGACCTCGACACTTGATCATATTAGTTATTGTTATTAGTAATTAACTGTTTGTTTTATTTATTTTATCTCGATGGTCCTAGTTTATCATTTATAACTTCCAGTTACAACTATATGTAAGCGGGCACGCCCTTTATGCCTGGAGGCTTTTATTTAGATAGTAAGTTCTGTTTACGTTTAGTTTTTATTTCTGCCTGAGTATAGTTCTCGATGATTTTGTGTGGTATATTGGCGTGTGCTAGCTAACATATGGCTAATAATTTAAATTATGTTTTGTGTTGCGTAATCTAAATTATTTTGAATACTATTATATAGAATCTTATTTTTTTGTTCTTCTAACTGAACAGACAGCTGTGCTGCTGGGTAGTTTGTTGCGCCACTTCTTCTTCCCAGCTAATGCACTAGGAAGTGGTGAAGGGTGGGCGTTTTGGGGGACTGTCTTATGTAATTTTGACGTTCGAAAAGGTCTGATTAGCCTAGTTTGAATAAATGACTTTTGAATTTTGAGATAGACAGACACACGAGTGATCCTATAAGGGTTCCGTTTTTTCCTTTTGAGGTACGGAACGGTAGGTAAAAAGGCAGATAGCTATTCTGTCTGTCAATAGTGCCGATTCGCTTGTCACAAATTCCTCTAAAGTAGACTAAAATTTCATTTATTCCTGTCAAACGACGATTTCCCATTCTGAAATAGACAAGTGACACAACTTAACTATATTTTAGTTTGACAGCACTAAGATAGTACTGAGTTTATAATTTAGTGAAAATGGCAATTTTTCTATTCTGAATTTGACGTTTTTCACATAAAGTTTTGATTGTAAAAAAACCAAACCAGACTAAACCTGACAATTTTTAATCACGATTAAAAAGGTGTGGGGTAAAATAAGAACTAAAATTCACACCAACATCTGACTTCACGTGCAAAAACAGTACTGTATTTATTTTTTCTTTTACTTATATCTAGAAAATGGTGCGTCCTATCGCAAAAATAATGAAAATTTCGACCCCCTTTAAAAACCCATAAACCCCTAAAACTCAACATGTAGCTAATATTTTTTCATATTTTCCAAACAAAAAGTGAAAAATTCCATATAAAACACGTCGAGACACCGTGAGCGCCTCCGGCTCTAAAAAAAAAACTTGGGGTAGGGCAAACAAGTACCACGTGCAGTCGCGATTGTCAAATTCGATTTTAATTGTGTCAAAATTATTTTTAAAGGTTGACCTTTTTCTTTTTTGTAGAATAGCTCCAATCTCATAGCCAAAGATCAAGGAATTTTAGTAATAGTTTAGTTAGTTAAGTTTGTTCTTGGGATAAATTCATCCCAACTACGGAACCTTATATTGTGCGTGGTCCGACACGCAGTTGGCCGGTTTTCATTTGATGTTTTTAAAAACATTTACTATCTTAATGAGTTCGGACAAAGAAGGCGTGTTTTCATTTTAGGGTTTTAGCAATAGGTAGTAGATTTGGTAACGAGGAGAAGAAAATCTAGATTTAAGCATTGAAATACTAAAAACCCATAAAGAAGCATTCGCAGCAGCGTGAAAATTGCTAGCTCACTCACACAGAAATGAAACTATTCCGCCAACTCGAGATATTTTAGTTGTTTTCTTATTATTTGTCCTTGAACGGACCGTGCCATGTGCGATTAAAGAATCAATAACGCCATAAGTATCTAAGTCGACTCCTAGATGGCGTTGTAAAACTACAGTCTCTGGCAATTAGTAAGTCGCTGATGCTGCCATCTGTTGAAAAAATGGAGGAAAAAAAATAGCCAGCTCAATAGCCAGACTTAGGCTGACTGTCCATTGAAGCGGAGAGAGGCAGCGGTGAGGAGAATCGCAGCGGAGTGGAGCGGAGTTGCGGACAGTGTCTGTCCATTGATGCGGAGAGAGGTAGCGGAGCGGAGTTACGGACTGTGCGGAGCGAGGTAGCGGAGCGGTGTTGCGGACTGTGCGAAGCTAGGCCAAGTTCACGCGACGAGTAATAATTCCCCGCTCCGGTTCCCCGCTCCACTTCTCCGCTCCGTTTCCCCGCTCCGCTTCCCCTCTCCGCTTCTCCACTCTGTTTCTCCGCTCCGCTTCCCGGTTTTGACTGAATTTTTTAACTAGTTCGCAAATCCCTGTCCAGTGAAGTGGAGCGGAGGTTTTATGCAATTCCATTGGTTAATATTGGCACACCGCTACTCCGCTCCGCTCCAGTGGACAGGCAGCCTTAGGGAGGTGTCATTTCTTTGTATGGGATTGGGTATCTGTACGTAGTATTATATGTGGTCGGAAGCGTTAGACATCAATGTTGCTGACATGAAGCAATCGTTGAAGGATCGCTTCTTCGGCCGCCTGAAGAAGGTATTAATTAGTTTTTTTTTAGGCGGACACAGGGTGCGCGCTTTCAACGGTTCGGTCATACCGGTTTTGATGTACTCTTTCGGCATACTCAAATGGACTCAGACCGAACTCGACGCCCTGGATAGGAGGGGGTCCGTACACTGATGACCGCAAACCGGATGCATCACCCACGACATCGGTGAAGAGATTGTACATCCCGCGGAAGCGCGGGGTTCGAGGCTTCTTAAATGCGAAGACCCTCCACAACCGCGAGATGTACAATCTCAGAGAATATTTTTTTAAGGCCGAAGTGGGTATGCACCGTGATGTGGTGGCAGTGGACAAGAGGCTCACCCCACTCTCCATGGCTCAAGAGAACTGGCACAAGCCTGTGGTACTTACTACAGATGACCGCGAAGAGGTATGGCAAAACAAGGAGCTTCACGGGCGCTTCTACGGGCTCTTCATGAGCCCGGTGTAATTTCCTAGCGTCCGTCTCCTGGCTACGTTTTGGTGACCTTTTCAGGGAAACTGAAGGTTTCGTCTGTGCAATTATGGACGAAGTTATCTTGACGAATAACTACCGGAGACATATGACGAAGGACGAGTGACGGACGGTGGTTGACGTGTCAGGCATGCCACCGTCCGGGTGAGTCCATCAGACATATTATCTCTGGCTGTTCTCGTTTGGCTAACAGCGAGTACTTGCACAGGCATAACCAAGTGGCCAGGATTATTCACCAGCAACTTGCTTTGAAATACAAACTTGTGGATTCTGAGGTACCGTACTTAAAGTATGTACCCGACCCAGTTCTCGAAAATGACAATGTCACGTTGTACTGGGATCGGTCTATCATTACTGACAGGACTATTGTTGCCAATAAGCCTGATATAGTGGTGATAGACCGATTAGCGCGCCGCACAATGATAGTCGATGTTACCATCCCACATGACGGGAACCTCGTGAAAGCTGAGAAAGAGAAACAAATAAAATATCTCGACTTAGCACACGAGGTTGTGGACATGTGGAATGTGAGCTATCATTGTGCCGATGGTCGTAACGGCCAATGGCCTGATGGCCGAAAGCCTCGACCAACATCTCTCGAGGGTCTCGTCGGTTGGATCAAGGGCCTGATCCAAAAGGCAGTACTCCTCGATACGGCTCGCATTGTGTGGAGGTTCCTGTCTCTGCAGCCCTAACCACCGGTAGCTTGGACCCTGTTCCCTACACCCGCGGAACACTTTTGTTTTTTTTTTTTTTTTTAACAAATATTTAAAAATGTATTTTATATGTTGGAAATTATAATAAACGAAATAATAATAAAAAAATCTGCTGTGTCATAGAAAAGTGCAATACCTACGCGGTCAAAATGTATGGAAAAGCCGTTTTTTTTGTTCAGATTCATGTGCTGAATCCTTGGTAACAGTTTTTGCGTCGATGTCCCTGCCAACCTGTATATTTGTAAATTACACTCCGTTTTGAGCAATCGTGTAATAATAAATAATTAGTGTATACGGACGGCCAAACAAACCAAGTTAGTAGTTCCTAGCTACCTGGCCGGCCAGCGGGCTCCAAGCCGTGCCAGCGAACTTCGCTAACGCAGTTACGCTAAACGTTTGTATATCACGTCTACGTATTGTTTTACCGTTCTCACTGTGCTTTCTATCTGCCTATGCCTTCTTTCTGTTTCGTGCTCTGTACTCTTAAACTAGTGCTGTATACTTGTCTAATAAACGTTCGTGATGCCCGTGCAAGTGTACAATCTATTATTTATCTCTGCACATACACATAAGAGCCACACTTAACATACATATATCCAACAATTTACTATGCTATACAGATACTATGTTATTTAAGTACCTCAAAATGTTATATTTTCCTTTATGCGCGTTATTTTGTTAAATTTTATCTAATTATTTGAATTTCTCTTTAAACATTATTAATATTTTAACTTTGTTAGCTTGTGTGTCGGTTACAAAATGAACTTCTAAAATAATAATATTGTATGCTTACTGTAACTAGAATATTTAACATAGTTATTTGAACAGTGGTCCCCAAACTAGGCATGTGTATCTTTTGTAAGAGTTCTTAAATAAATAAAATGGAAATACCTGTCGGTTGTCCAGCGCCTCCTCGCTGGGCCCGGCCTCCTCCAGCAGCAGGTCGGTCATGCACTCCCAGTCCTTCATCATGGGGTTGGACTCGATCAGCGAGTCCACCAGGTACGCGCCGTGCTCGTGCAACTGCCGACACATTACTCTATTACTTGACAAGAGTTTGGCTTTGTAAATGGCCACATTATAAAAATGTCATATGAATATCACCCAAACTATGATGAGTCAGGCAATTTATTGGTTTACATTTTTTTCTCACTAAAAATTATTTAAACAGTGACGTGCGAAGCTTACCACATACTATGGTGAATAAGTTTAAAGCAAAATAACAGCAGAAAGGGATGCTTACGACAAAACCACTGTTTACTAGGTGTACCGAACTGTACAGGTTAGTTTACCATAATACTTACTTATATTTTATTTGAAATTGTTGTTAGTTTGTCTTATAAGCATAATTATGTATAAATGCTTTATTTGCAGATAATTCGGATATCGAAGTAAGTTCAATTAAAGATACCGTTTAAAAATTAGCTACTTTGGAAGAGGAACATGTAATTATTGCCACCATTGACATCATTTGGAAGAAATTTCACCAATCACTTGTATATACAGTCAGTCTCAAAAAGATATTTACACCGACAAGAATTCATTTGATTGTCTACAATCTTTGTTCTACGACAATGCTGTAACAGACAAGTATAGCCAGGGCACTTAATCTGATTGATGAAGAAATTATTTTTGAATTTAATTTTAGTTCTGTGACCCGTTTAATTTGACATATAATTTTGATTTAGATTCTGTGGCATTTTGTGTTTGATAATTTGTTTTACTCATTGGTTTATTTTAATTGCATTTGACATTTTATTTTAATTTTGTGACCTTTATAATTTGCATCTATTTTTAATTGCATTGACATTTTATTCTATTGTGTTGCAGTACTTATTGTGAAATTTTATTTTATGGGCATTGCCTGAATTAAATGATATTATTTTATAATATTGTATCAATAAGTAGCCACTGTACATATTACAAATTGGTTAATTAGTAGGGATGATGACAAAACAATTTTTTTTTGTCCTTCAGTTAGATTATTAAAACATATTTAACACGTATTTTTTATTTATTTTACATTATACGTATACTACTACGGCAAATGTGTTTCTTCATTCAAGTAACAGCTAAAGTAAAAGTCAAAAGAGTTGCCATTACACAAACGTCATAATTTCCCCAAAAATCGTGGGAGCTTTTTTTACACATGGCAAAACCACTATTTCATTGTCGTGCCAGATGTCAACATGAAAGTTCTTCCTTGAGTATAATAATAAATAGGAACAGCACAGCATTCGTAACGCAACTTTGTAAATCCGAACATCTGTACCTACTATTTTTATTGAAATTGGATTGATTTTAATTTTATAATATTAATTTTAGGTGACCGGTGTTTTAAAATCACTGTTAGATGTTTGGTACTTATACGTTTATGTGCATAATGCTTTTTCATTTTATTATACATAATTATATTTGTTACAAAAGATTCCTAAATTTCGTTTAGGTGACCGGTGTTTATAATAAATTACCACATGCGAGATGTTTGATATAAGTTTGTATACATAATGCTTTTTCTAATCCCTAAACTTCTTTTTATCTTAGTAGCTTTATGTAGATACCTACTGGTTAAATATAAACTAAAGCTTAAACTGACTTAAAGTGTTTGGCGTAAGTTTGTCTTGCAACAATAAACTCAGTATGTAACTGTTTCCTTTGGCATTTTGTATCAGAACAGAAAATTAACCTCGTCTCATAAAAAAATATCCTTGTGAATATTAATCTCTGACGCCTATGCGTTAAATAATGCACGATAAGTGCATCGTCTGATGAACTTGAACTTTCACTGGATGATCTTGATTCCATTTTAACATTTTATTAATAAAATAAAATCTAGGTTATTACTTATTTTACAGATAAATGCACAGTGATGTATGTTAGCTAACAGCAGGTGTTGAATAAGTCTAACCTACAACGATAAACTACATCACCTTTACCTACTTTCCTAAAGAACCTATAACTGAAATAAAAACTGACACAAAGATGATTACGAATCCTACTGAAATAGCAAACTCCTTCAACGAATATTATATTAACCAAGTATCTAATTCAAATCATAGAATAACACGATTCCCCATTAATTCAAACACTTTGAACTCTTTATTTATGGAACCAACTTTGCCGCATGACATCATGAATCATATTAGGTCTCTTGGAGATACAAACAGTGTAGGTAGTGATGGAATATGCACAAAAGCCATAAAAGCAGTCTCTCAATACATAGCCCCACATCTTAGTTACATAATCAATTTAAGTATTGAGAATGGTATCTTTCCGGAGAAGCTCAAAACCTCTATAGTTACTCCACTATACAAAAAGCAAGATAAAATTAAATTATAGACCTATTGCTTTGATACCTATATTTGCAAAAATATTTGAAAAAGTAATATACAGGGTGTTTGGCAGAACGTTGAACATACGAAAATGGTGGATAGGTGGGGTCATCTGCTACTTACTCAGCCCAAATTTTTTTGGCCCTGGCCCACGGGATATTTTTTAAAAATTTTTTTTGTCTTTCTTCTTCTTACACCACTTTCTTAACTTTAAAGTGTAATTTTTATTAAAAATGGGTAAAACAGGCAATATTTAGTATTTTTTTTAAATCTTTTATGTTGACAGATTCTTATAAAATTATTGCTTTATTCAGATGTTAGCTAGAAAAAAAGTTATGAGTCCTCAAACTTACAGAAAGGTGTAAAAAATACTTAAATCTTAATTTCAACTTGCATTTAAAAAAAAACAAAAAATGATTGAGGAGTTCCAATTCTAGCAAAACATCCCTAGTGTGTGAGCTTTCTAATGGTATGTAATTTGCTTTTATAAAAAAAAACTTTAAGAGTTATTTCATAATTTTTTCAATTTTTGACGAAATTCTACCTTTACGGAAAGTGAAATGTTTTGCGAAATTTAATACTGCAAAGTTGGTAAAAATTAAATGATTGCCTGTTTTACCCATTTTTAATAAAAATTACACTTTAAAGTTAAGAAAGTGGTGAAACAAGAAGAAAGACAAAAAAAAATTAAAAAAATATCCCGTGGGCCAGGGCCAAATAAATTAGGGCTGAGTAAGTAGCAGATGACCCCACCTATCCACCATTTTCGTATGTTCAACGTTCTGCCAAACACCCTGTATAAAGCGAGAAATCAAACATTTTAGTTAATGAACAGAAAGGATTTCGGAAGAACAGAACAATTAACATGGCTATCCGTGATCTGCTACGCCCTATCTTATCGAATGTGGATGAAAGAAATGCCGTATGTGCTATATATATGGACCTCACAAAGGCGTTTGGCTATGTAGATTATAAGATACTATTAAATAAATTAGATAATTATGGTATAAGAGGCAACAATTTGAATCTTATTGAATCTTACTTATACAACAGATGGCAGATTTTAGAAATAACACGAATATGCCCACGCACGGGAATTGAAAGAAGATACAGAACAAGTAGTAGGATAATTAAATACGGAGTCCCACAAGGCAGTGTGTTAGGACCGCAACTATTCTTAACTTACATAAATGATCTCCCTAGAGAAATAAAGCATCCTATGGTACTATTTGCTGACGACAGCACGGTAGTAGTAAAATTTGACGATCCTAATACATACGAAGCAGAAATAAATTAGACATTGAATAAAATAATTACTTGGCTAAATAATAATAATCTTGTCATAAATCTAGAAAAGACTAAAATAATGCATTTTTATCAGAGGATTCCTAATGTAAACCTTGACATTAAATATTTGGGGACTAAAATAGAGTCGGCAACCATGACTAGATTCCTTGGTGTTATTATAGATAATACCATGTCCTAGAAACCGCAAACGGACGAGATTTGTAAGAAAATGAATAAATTTGCTTATGCACTTTATAAACTGGCTAAAATTGTAAGTCTAGAATCTCTTTTAGAGGCTTATCATGGCTATGTAGCATCCACACTAAGATTTGGCATAATATATTGGGGCAATTCAGTAAATAAAGAGTATGTCTTCAAAGCCCAAAAAAGATGCATCAGAGCTATGTGTGGGTTACAAAGTACTGACAGCTGTCAACCTCTATTTAAAAGCCTCCAAATCTTAACCTTAACTTCACTGTATATTTATGAAGTAAATATATTGGTTAAAACAAACATTACCCTATACGAAATAGCTTTTAAAAGCCAATATAGGAAACTACATGATAAAAATAAGTTAGAGCTTAAAGTACCTTATGCACGTACGACTTTAATGACGAAAAGCTTTTTTTGTATGGCCCAAAGAATATTTAATAAGTTACCTTGCTCAATAAAAAGTTTAAATTTAGTAAATTTCAAGCATAAATTACGTAACATATTAATACAGAAATGTTACTACTGTCTCAGTGACTATTTTGATGACAGTTCTTTGACATAATAATATTTGTATACCTACTCTTAGCATGACTATCTAAGCATGATGACTTTATTATGAAGTAGTAATTCTGTGGACACTGTCAATTTTATTTTTTCTTATTTAACTTATTGACATTATATTACAGGACATTATTACATTTCGTTAAATATTTTCATTAATTACCTGACATTACCTAATCCATTTTTATTAAATTACATTTTAAAAATTGACATTGATACTACTGAATTATTTTATTTTATTTTATATTAATTTACTTAATTGGCGAAAGCCTCCCATAAATGTATATTTGTACGCCAAATGGCAAAACATGGAGAAACTATAATATAACAATTGTAAAATCTCGCACACTGCTGTAACCTATAGTTTACAAATAAAGAATATTGATTGATTTATATCATTAATTCAACTTAAACATAATATACATCTAACACTAAAATATATAAATTATTTACAAGTACACAGAGCAAAAAAATAAAAATAAAGGAAGAGCTCATTGGGCATCAAAAAAATCTACCTACAACAGTACAACTTTGACAAAATGACAATTACTTTAGCTTTCACAGCAGCTTAATGAGCAGTCAAAGTTAGAGACAAAAGTAACAGTAAAAACAACAGCTACAATTGTGAAGAAACAAATTTAACCGTTACTTTGACTATAATTATGACGTTACTTTTGCCTGCATAGAGTTTTACATAGTTTTGCACTGAACATCATATTTGAAATTAGTTTTCAGTATCATGTATCGTATGTGTATTTTATACGCATGTATATTGTAAAATTCTAATTATCAATGGCTTCTAATAACAGTGTTATTTATTATCAGAACTGTAGGGGGGTCTGCATCCTGCTGGGGTTGCGGGTTTGTCCGAAAGGGATAACGCGGCCCCGGCACACAGGCAACGGAAGGAACACGGGTGGGTTTTAGTCAGTAAAAGTCTGACACACCCTCTCGCTCTGCCCAGAGCGGGAGAAGTCATTTGATGATTTCCCACCCTCAAAAAAAAAAAAAAAAAAAAAAAAAAGGGGGGTCTGCACGAAGTTACACACGTTGTACATGAATATTATGGCGTGTTCTTATGACGTCATTATACTGACGGAAACCTGGCTGATTCCCAGCATCCAGGATAACGAATTTACTGACTATCGTTACGTGGTCATCAGCTGTGATCGTGATCGTTCTGTGATAAATAAGGGAGACGAAGGAGGAGTTCTAATAGCTGTTCTGCGTGAACTGACAACGTGAACTACCAAGTTACTGGCACAATTCGTCCGGGCAGAAGTTAAACAATTCATTATCCAACTGCCTTCTTACCAGCACAATAAACGCCACATCATCAATGCTACGAACATGCCACCGCGAACGCATGAGATAATATATACACATTACTTAGACATGCTGCAAGACTTAGCTAACGACCCTACTACCGACTCTTACTTTATTATCGGGATTTTAACCTACCTGTGATTGATTGGTTGGACCGTGGGAATCAAGCAATCGTACAAGTTTCGAACACAATTGGACGAATATTATTAAATTAATTGGTGGCTACAAATCAATATTACTAAAAACAAATTAGGTCAAATACTAGACTTGTTTATCACAAATGTTGACTGCCAATCCAATATCATGCAATGCTCTGCTTGACCCTGATGGTCATCATCCAGTTTTTCTGTATTGACTTGTCTGAACACGCATTACACTCCGCTAAAATACCGCTCGGTCCGTAAACATAACTTTCTTCTCTAGCTAATTACGATCATATAAATTTAGACCTGAGTAAAATTAACTGAAACTTGGGTCTATCCCACCTTGACTGTGATCAAGCCGTTAACATCTTTTATGAGACATTATACGATATTATCAAGTCACATGTTCCGTGGACTAGAATAAGAAACTCAAGTTTTCCTGTCTGGTTTACACCCTCCCTCATAAGAATCTTTTAAACAAAAGTAAGGGTTTGGATAACATGGAACAATACAATAATCAATCTGACTACTTATAATTTTCTTAGGTACGGAAGTGCGTTGATTCGGTCGAAGACAGCATTCCTAAATGTAAAGCATTTCAAACTCAAACTCTTTATTGCATTCATGTGTACATTAAGGTGTTACATTTATGTAAGGAAGTTCCAACATGAAACCCGGTGAGGGCACGGCAACATAATATACGTAGGTATATAATAACAAATGATTAAATGATTATTATGATTATTATTATGATCATAATAAATATAAAAAAATTGGACTAAACAAGCACCCAGTGCAAGGACACATCATCTTCATCTTCGGGTCTACATCTCATCTAGAACAGGAAAAGCTAACTATCTGGCTAGTATGTATTTCTGAAATGTTTCTTCAGTTGACTCCACAGACATTTGCAATCTATTTTTCCAACCCTCTACTTTGGACCCTGTTAAATGGCAACCATCAGGTCCCAAATAGCTCGTCCTGCATGCCCGAAATCTGTCTATCTACGGAAGCTGTACGCGCGGCTTTAAAATCTTTGGATTCCTCTAAAGGGGCCGGACCTGACGGCTTACACCAAGCTTTTTCATAGGAACACGTCATAGCTTGTGTACTGTATTACATATAATTAAAGAACTGCACGAGGTCGCGGATGAGCGGCGTGTTGGGCAGGCGCGTCTTGCCGCGGCGCGAGCGCGCGGGCGGGGGGGGCTCCTCGTTGTGAGTATAACATGTGTACACACCTCGGACTCTATAAAGAACTGCACGAGGTCGCGGATGAGCGGCGTGTTGGGCAGGCGCGTCTTGCCGCGGCGCGAGCGCGCGGGCGGGGGGGGCTCCTCGTTGTGAGTATAACATGTGTACACACCTCGGACTCTATAAAGAACTGCACGAGGTCGCGGATGAGCGGCGTGTTGGGCAGGCGCGTCTTGCCGCGGCGCGAGCGCGCGGGCGGGGGGGGCTCCTCGTTGTGAGTATAACATGTGTACACACCTCGGACTCTATAAAGAACTGCACGAGGTCGCGGATGAGCGGCGTGTTGGGCAGGCGCGTCTTGCCGCGGCGCGAGCGCGCGGGCGGGGGGGGCTCCTCGTTGCGGAACAGCCGCACGTTGAGGAACTCGCCGGCCGCGGCCGCCACGGCTCGCTGCGAGGAGTACACCAGCTCGTACACGTTCTCGCAGTCCTTGTCTGTCAGCACGTCCGGGTGCATGCGACATCTGCGGACACGACGCACCTCACGTATGCAAAACAGCCTCATAATCAAAGCTACTACACAATGTCTTCTAGGACAGTATTGAATAAAAAGTTAGTAAATAAATAAAATATATGTACTTAAAAATCACTAAAAGTTATTTAATATTAATTTATACCTTTAACAGCAGAAATCTTAGTCAAAGTGAAATTGAACTCACTTCAAAATGGCGATGACAAGTTTGACAGCATGCACGGCGACGTCGGTCTCCTTGTCGAGCGTCATGGACACGATGCGGTCCTTGAACTTAGACGTGAACAGCTCCAGCTTGCCCTTCAGCTCCTCGCACTCGTACAGCGGCTGCAGCGCTTGCAGGCATCGGAGACGGACCTCGCCCACCTGAGACACAATACAAATGTTCAGTGGCTTTATTATTGGTTTAAGTGGAGCTTGTTTGTCTTATATGCGCAAATATGTAATGCTGAGTAACCAAAACCTAAGTCCAACTACCGTCTGAATATTTTAATTCCTATTCTTTACTCAGTTTCATTAAGTTTCATCCATTTCACATTCATAAGCAACATACACACACACACATATTACATGTTTGCCATCAATGTTAATATGCAAGACTGTAATTATAAAAAAACCTGGGCATACCTTGTCATGCAATGTCCAGCCGATGTATTTGAGGTAGAGATCATCTAAGAAGTGTGCTGGGAACTTCTCCATCCAAATACCTATCTCTGCCATGGTGATGGCTCTTATGTCAGGTAGCGTATCCCTGGAGCAAACAATGTGATTATAAGTGAGTTGTTTACCCAGGGGAGTAGTAATGAATAGAATAGAATATGGTTTTTCTCAAATATGCTTTGAAATAAGAACATTATTTTGACAGCCTTCTTCGGGATAAATCGAAATTGCGGTGCTGGTCGAATACATGCGAGCGCCCGGCCAGCAAGTGTATTCGCTCAATATGTGGAGCGCACCCACTGGACAGCTGTGTCCCATTATTCAAGAAAATAAAAATATTACCACTTCCAGCATTATATATTTTTTAAATCTGAATTTTTGTGTACCAAAATAAGCATGAATTTGTTCTGTATATTGATGTAATGTCCAGACATAGCCGCAAAGTTCACATGCTTCGTGTACCTAGACGAAATAATAAACTAATTTCTAATACTGTATTTTGTATATTGACCAAAGTTTATAATAAACTACCAGATTGTTTTGAAACTCTAAACTTCACGACTTTTAAATGTAAATTATTCAATTACCTCAGTAATTACCTAAGTAAATGCTTCTACTCGACTAATGATTTTATGAATGATAAGTTGACATAAATATTAGGAAATAATTATAATAATATTCACTTCTCTATCTCTTTGACTTAATTAAATCTTTTTGACATTTTTATAGCTAATATTTGGCTAATCTGTCATTTCAATGTTATCCTCATTTATTTAATTCAATATTTGTTCAATGTGTGATCTAGTAAACAAACCAAAACCCTGACAATGTATTTGTACGCCGGAAACGGCAGAATATTATGTACTTAAAAACTATGTAACATCTCTGTAACTATATTCTCACAAATAAATGGACTATTACTATAATGTTTGTATGAAAATCCATATCTGTCATGTTTAGTGGCCAAATAAACTACTATGAAAACTCATATCTGTCGTGTGATTTTATTTAAATGTCGATTTGGTTTGCAGCAAATAGAGCTGTTTAAAGTAAAGAAGAAACAAATCAATAAAAAGTCGCGAGAAAAATTATAGTTGTTCGTCATTGATTCTGGAATTTATAATTAATTTACTTAGTTTGAATTTCCGCGCATTATTTGGGCATGGTCCTATACAAGCCCTGGCTGCTACCAGGCATCGATGGACTCACATATGTGAGTCTTCGGCTTCGCCTCAGCCCACATTTTCACGATACTCCACCACTGCCCTTGTTGCAAGCCGCGACAGTAATGTACTACTATATTGTTGTTGTAAGTGGTTAAAATAAAGTTGATCAATATAAAAACCGGCTAAGTGCGTGTCAGAGCACGCACAATTAAGGGTTCCGTAGTTGGGATGAATTTATCCCAAGAACAAACTTAACATTGCAGTTGAAAAACATGTTTTTGCAACTGCAAAATGTAAGGTAGTCGATTATTACTCGTTAACTTGTGGAGCCTACTTGGCTTGGCTTTTAATTTCATTATAAATACTTCTGCCGTGAATTTTGTAACATATCCAAAACCAACCATTTAGCTGGCTGGGGGGGACACAAAAAAAATACTTTTTCATGATTTTATTTTACCACTTTGTCGGCGTGAGTAATATAGTAGTAGTAGTAATATATCCATGCCCAATTATAGTTTTCTAGTACTAAGAGTCTTCGGACTGACAGACAGACGGAAATGGCGAAACTATAAGGGTTTGTTGACTACTGAACTACATACTTATACATAGGGTGTACAATAATAGGAAAACAAATAGAAAAAAACATGGTTAGGATAAGCAAAAAAAAAAACTAAACTATTCATGAATAGTTATGGCATTATCTCTTCTCTTTTAATAATGAAAAGAAGGGCAATATGTGAGCAATTGCTCACCCTCACCTATATCTATGCACAAACACAGACTTGAACATGTAGGAGAGCATGTTCTTGATCTCCTCCATGTTCTCCTCCAGCTCCTGGCGCTTGGCCACCAGCACCTCGAGGCGCTCGTTGGCTCGCTTGTCGCGCGCCTTCAGCCGCTCTGCCTCGTACTGGCGCAGGCAGTTGTCGCAGTTCACCGACGTCAGCAGCGCAACGTCCACCAGCGCCGTCATCAGTTTCATCACTACGCAGTGATGGCATTTTAAACAACCATAGACTCACAATACAAACCCGTTGCCACAATAATCGCCAATCGGCATCGACATTGTTTTGGGCATTCAAAACCACACCTAGGAAATTATATTACAGATATTGCTTGTTATTTGCTTTCGTATTGAGATGCAAGACTGTTATGTATTTTGTAGTTAATAAACCATGTTACTGCCTTAGAGGTTGCATGCATAACTGTTGTTTATTGGGTTTTCGCATAAGGAATTTCTCTTTTCAAGCAGGATTTGTGCCCAGTTAATGGCAATAGGCCATGCCTTTTTACATGGGACTGAAAGATAACTGATAGAACACTGTTTCTCATTATTCCCAGAAAGCATATTGGTGCTGTCCATAAATAAGACACATCAAGCTTTAGAAAGAGACTAGTAGACCATACTAACTTTCACATAGTTGAACTGTTTGTAACTCAATGTTTCATACTTACGGCAGGGTACAGTAATAAGATGAGTATTAGTGAACTTACCAGCTAGTGTAGCAGTGTGTCTGAAGGCCCTGACCTGAGAGTCAGACAGCCCGGTGAGCAGGGAGATGATGTTGTCCATGAGGTACTGGTCATAGATGATGGAGTACTGGCACATCTTCACCAACGTCTGGATAAACTCACAGAAGTTGGAGCGGAACTTCTTCCAAGTCTGCCCTGTCATGATGAGAGGATATTCTCCACTTTCCTGTTGGCATGAACATTCATTAACCAACTTCCAAAAAGGAGGAGGTTTTGTACAATGTAGTTTTTTTTATGTTTGTTCATCAATTGTGGACAGATTTTGACAATTATTTTTTCATTTGGTAAAACAAAACTTGCACAGTGGTCCCATAATGTTTTTATTAACTTTGCTTGGGTCCACCGTACTGCTCTCTATGTTATAGGGTTTGGTGCAACATTGTGCGTGGGCCATGCGACCGTTTGGTGGTTATTCCAACCAGCCCACCTCCATCAAGAAGTTTATTAAATCTCTTGGTTTGTTCAGAACATCTAGGAAAGATCTGAGTGATTCGAGGGTTTCTGTTCTAATCTGGGTGACACGCACGTGCTCTTTGAATGCTGCCGCTGCACTTTGCAACTATGAAAACCCCAGTGTAGCGTCTTTAGTTCTACAGAGTCTCCTGAACAAAGTCAGCAAATGGATGGAAAAGTGGCGCAACAGGGCCAGCGTCAACAAATCAGTGCATGTCACTTTTACTCTAAGAAAGGATCTGTCCCCGAGTTAAACTTGGAAACGACATTCTACCCCATCAAGATTCAGTAAAATACCAAGGCATGCATCTTGATAGAAGGCAAACATGGAAGCCTTATATCCAAAAAAAACTGGCCAAGTGCATGTCAGACCACGCACAATGAAGAGTTCCGTAGTTGGGATGAATTTATCCCAAGAACAAACTTAACATTGTAGTTGAAAAACATGTTCTCCCATACGGAATGTATGGGAGATCATGTTTTTCAAACCGCAAATTTAAGTTGGTTGATTATTACTCATTAACCTGTACAACCTACTTAGCTCTGATAGTTTTCTTTTTAATTTCGTTATATATACTACTTCTGTGAATTTTTTCACAAATCCAAGTACATCCATTTAGCTGGCAGGCCGCCAAGTGTCCCCCACACTTGGCGGCGAGCCTTCTTGCCGGACTACCGCCATGGGATCTGGAGGCAAAAGTCCTCGCGCACATCTGGGAGTTGCGTTGCCTCTTTGAGGAGTGGCTAGAGAGGCGCCACGGCGTCCTCACCTTTCGCCTGACGCAGGTCCTCACCGGACACAGCTGTTTTGGGAGGTTCCTGTTCCGCATAAGGCGGGAGGTCTGGAGCGAGAGTCCATGGGAGGCCGTCACTTCCTTCTGTGAATCAGTAATGCTCGCGAAGGATGAGGCGGAGCGCGCGAGGGAGAGGCATGATACGCGTCCGCCGCAGGAGACGCCCAGGGAGTCGGGAGTCGCGAGCCGACTTCCGGCCAGCGTAGGCGCGGGCTTGCGGACGGTGAGCAATGGATAGCTCGCCGTCCGATAAGAACCGGGCCCGGGTCGATCGCGCGTTGTGTTCCACGCGCGCCTCAAAGAGATGTCAGCACCAACTGACGGGGTCCGTAAGGTCCAATGCCTGCCAGGGTTGCGAGTTTGTCTGAAAGGGATATTGCGACCCCGGCACACAGGAAACGGAAGGAACACGGGTGGATTTTAGTCAGTAAAAGTCTGACACACCCTTCCGCTCCGCCCAGAGCGGGGAAGTTATTTGATAATAAAAAATAAAAAAAAGGTGGGGACACTTGACTTGAACTTCAGTTAAAAGCTTAATATTTCGCAAATGGATCCCTGAATCCAAAAACCCTTTTTTCCAAAAAAAAACAACCGTCTTCCAAAAAAAAAAACTACATAGTGAAAAATAACTTTAAGTTCGGAAGTCGGTGTCTTTGGTTTGGTATTTTCGTTATTTGCCACCGACTTCCGAAATTTAAGTTATTTTCCACTATGTAGTGTTTTTTTTTGGAAGATGGTTGTTATTTTTTGTAAAAAAGTTTTTATTTTTTGCTTTTTAGTGGGTCAGTTTGTAATTTATCTAGTTAGCCTAAAGTTGACTACTCATCTCCTTTTACAAAATATTGCTTTTCCCGAAGCAGGGACGTTAATCATTGTGGAGTTCTCCTGGTACTTCACCATCAACTCCACTTGTCCATATACATTGTGACGAGCATAAATAGCTTGGTATTCATATTAATGTAATCGAATCGCAACCTGTGAAATACTTATTATTGAGTAGTTCCGGTGGCCATCTGTGGTCTTCATCATCAGTTCCACTTCACCAAATGGTGCTTTCCAAGAGCAACTGCACGTGTTATTTAAAAAAATAGCAAAAATCGCTATAGGTGTGCCTATAATAGTTGAAGAGTTCCCTCGATTTCTCCAGGATCTCATCATCAGATCCTGACCTAATGACAATGGGACCATCTCGGAAGTATACACTTTCAAACAAAAAAATAATTTTGCAAATCCATTTATAAATGACGGAGTTATGCCCGAACATACATAAAAAAATATATATATATAAACAATCGAATTGATAACCTCCTCCTTTTGGAAGTCGGTTAAAAATGGTTTTCACAAACTCACAATATTTTTGAACGACCTTTCTAACGATACCCCACAATATGGGCTAGACGAGAAAAAAAAAAAACATCCCCACTTTACATTTACAAAATAGTTTTTAGGTACCCTAAAAAAAAATATGTTTTATGCCAAATTACAGCTTTCTAGTACTAACCATCTCTGAGCTAAGCTGCGGACAGACAGACGGACAGACATACAGACAGACAAACGGAAATGGCGAAACTATAAGGGTTCCTTGTTTACTATGGAACCCTCAAAATTACTAGTACACTGTTAAGTTACCTCATCAAATTCTTGTGTCATTTTCTTAATGATGAGTGTGTGGTCCATTTGTGCCATGTCAGGTGTGACCTTCCCACGGCACCCGGAAGCATTGATGAAGAACTGCATCAGTTGCACCAGCGCCGCTTCGCGGTTGGTCTTGTACTCCTCAATCCACATGTCCACTACTTGCTGATTGGTGAAATAAATGGTTACAAATATTACAATCTTAGAAGTAGGCTAATGAGGAAATAATAAAATGAAAATCGATACTTACGTTTATAGCTGTCTTATTAAATCTAAGTATATTGTAAAGGCTGTTTTCATCATCACCAGGCAGCAAGACTGGCGGCGGTGAGTATGCCGGCGGTGGGGCGGTGCCCCGGCCCCTACCACGGCCGCGCCCACCGCGGCCTCGTCGGCGCAGAGGAGGCGGCGGCGGAGACTCAGCCAGGCGCCCTACGAAGCCACCATCACCCCTCCGGCCGCGACTACGAGTCACTCGCTTCGTGGGCGTAGGAGATGGAGACCTCGGCTCCTCTTCTTCATGATGCGATTCCTCAGCTTCATCTCTAGGTAGCAGTTCTCTAGGTTCAGTTGCAGTGGAATTAGCTACGGCGCCGACGTTGAACCCCGAATAATTCACGTTGGGAGTGTCAGGCTCATGGATCGACTGTCCACCGTAATCAGTCATGGGAGTCGCTGGTGTCATGGGATTCACGTATTCCGGTGGAGGATCATCCATCCGAATACGTTTCCCGCCACGGCGATGCATTTTGTTGATAAATAATAACGTTTAAAACACGAATTTAACACAGTTCACATAGCTTAAGATTTACTTTTTAAGCTACTTTTTACATAACACAGACCGCGTTATTGATTTCTTGTCCAACCGAGAGAAAACTAGAATTACGAAAGAGAAATACAACAATCGACCGACGCGCGCCGGCAGCCATTACAAAAATATTTGTTGACGTTCGTTGTCCTTGTCTGTGTCAGATTTACAGCATGGAATTAGTAAGTACTAAGATACAAAATATATTTCATTTATTTTTTTACTCACTGACGACGCACTGTGGATCGAAAAAAGGCTCTTGAAGAAATAGGAGCTTAAATTTTTGTGTCAGTTTTTTGGATAATATAAATACACGTAGTACATGAAATTGTGATACCCAAACGCTTTTATAACAAGTTGCCAAAGTCGATCACAGAACTTAGCGATGGGAAGTCCAAAACATACATCAAACGTGTCCATAACAAGAAAGCATATCATAAAATTAAAGACTACGTTGAAGACAAGGAGGTGTGGTAATAATTCCTTCTGCACATGTGGCTTCCTTGGTACATCATTGGATAGATAGATAGATAAATCGTTTATTTGATGCACACAAAAGACATAGCACAAAATACAAAAACACGTTAACGGCATATTATGTAAGAATCTATTAACTGCTCCCGAAATACCATGTTTTTTTTTTTTGCATTCTTCCTTGACATCATATTATTTGACATTATATATCTACAATGTAATTTAACACTTTATTAGTGGCTTTTGTGTACGTGAGAACACTGTAGGCTTAGTGGACTGTAGATTTATTGACCATTTTCTATTTTGTTAGGTACACACGGCTACACATCAAGCTATACAATTCCAGTTAATGCTGATCTCCCATTGTATGGGATGTCCGTACAATACGAGGTCAGCTTATACTGGAAATGCATAGCTTGATGTGTAGCCGTGTGTACCTGGTACTTGTTGAAAGACCTACACTGTGTTTTGAATTTGTATGGAGCTGATGCTTATATCTCCGGAACGGAGAATTAGAATTAGAATTTTATTTATTTGTGAGAATGTCGTTTTACTTAAAATATGATTCCGTAACCAGTATGGCTTTATATAAATAAAATCATTACAATCAGCAATACAACTCCATAAGTAAGCACAATCGCCAAATGTCATGATTTCATGGAATAGTCATTCAATGCGATAACATGAACTTAGAGAGTTGTATTGATCATTTTTATGATTATAATTCTATAAATAAACATTTGATACGGCCACGAATCATATTTAGATCAACATACAACATGATACTGACCTGTAAATTGCAAAAAACGTAAGAAAATATGAATTTCGCGGGCTACCTTGACGCTTTCGCTTTAAAACCCGTGAACGAGACGAAAAAGAAATCCCATTCTGTTTGTTTACGTTACTTTCACGTTTCTCAGCGGCTAGAAGGCCAATCAATCTATAAGTAAGTTGGTCGACTATTACTCGATAACTTATAAAGCCTACTTAGCTGTGATAGTTTTGCTTTTAACTTCGTTATATTATTATACTACTGTCGTGAATTTTTTCGCTTATCAAAAAACAACCATTTAGCTGGCAGGGCCCTCCCTTGCCCACACTTGATTTTAAGAAAAAAATTGTACTTTAAAGCTTCATATTTCGCAAACGGATCCCTAAATCGAATAATGGTTTTCACAGGCCCGCAATATTTTTAAATGGCCTATGCTATATCTTCACCTATTCACCTATAGGTTCCCACCTAAAAAATTTACAGGTTCAAATGTTTTTCATTTTTTTTTATTCGTCTTGTGCCACCAGAAGGGCTTGGCGAAATTTACCTCGCCCACGTCAAATTAAGATCTTGCCCCGCCATTAATAGGTATTTGAGTATTTAATCGAATATTTGACCACTGCTAAAGATCGACTAACATTGCACGTTCTTAGTAGCACGTCTGTTTCCTGCTCAAAACTTAAAATGTTTCTAGCTAAAAATTTAATTATGTAAATGACATCATTTATTGTTCACAAGGCAACTCTTGAAAAGTACTGTCATATCTTGAGGTCGGATGATTTTAGATTTTTATCGTTTTTACATTTCATAAGCGTAAAATATAATAAAATGGCTAAGAAAACCTACGACTTGTTGTTCAAACTACTCCTCATTGGTGACTCCGGCGTAGGCAAGACATGTATATTGTTCAGATTTTCAGACAACCACTTCACAACGACGTTTATATCTACGATCGGTATGAGCCACCTTTGTATTTTTATATCGGCTTGACTTGAAAAAACAGTTTTTTTGTGTTTAATTTTTAATTACCTAGTTCTGAATTCGATGTACCCTATTATATTCATTTCGTAATACGCGATTACAACACAATATTTTACTAAAATTGTGTGCTTTCATGACTTGTAGGTATCGACTTCAAAATAAAGACGGTAGAGCTCCGCGGCAAAAAGATAAAGCTCCAGATATGGGATACAGCGGGCCAGGAGAGGTTCCACACCATCACCACGTCGTACTACCGCGGTGCGATGGGCATCATGCTCGTGTACGACATCACCAACGAAAAAACATTTGACGACATCGTCAAATGGTTACGGAATATAGACGAGGTAAGTAGTCTCCACCGCTGCTGATACAACATGTTGTGGATCAGTTAACAATCTCTGCATCGGTCAGACTCATAGTACATAACAGTAGTCATGTTATACAAAATAAATGTTATGTACCATTACCTTCACAACATACTGTGTGCAGTGGGGAACATTTTATTTAAATGTAACTTTTTTGTAATCTTCTCTTAAACCCTTACACTGAACTTCAGTGTAAATAAAACATTATGAAACATGCTAATTGCACCAGTATTTATGTTGTCATGAGCTACATGTCACCATGATGTTGTAAACTCAAACTTTAAATGAGACATGTTCTTATACCACAGAATATTTACAATTATTATTATATATCACTACAATTAATCATGACATCATATTTTGTGATAAGTCTCAAATTAGCATCCACATAATAAGTAGTAAATCATTCATGTAGGTATAATAGTAGGTACATAGAATTTCAGCTCGATTGCATATGTAGTTCAGTGTTTACATGACCATGGTAATTTTATGATCAGTGAACTTTGTCATTACAGCATGCAAATGAAGATGTGGAAAAGATGATCCTTGGCAACAAGTGTGACATGGAGGAGAAGCGAGTTGTGAGCAAGGAGCGCGGAGAAGCAGTGAGTATGCTTTGTACTTAGTGAGACAGGCTCACCACTCGCTGTTGTGGGCTATATAACATGGCTATGAATATAAGTCATGTTGTAAGCTCCACTAGATACCCAAACCTATAAAAATGTTTAGCTATAACTTACCTATTGTTAGTCAATAACCTCTTAGCGTCATAAAGGTATGTGGCTTCCTGTATCCTTTACATAAATATATTAATGAATAAATGCATTCTAAACATGTAAAACATTATTCACAATATACCATGTTATCAAAAGAAGACCTTTTTGCTTTTCTTTGATTATCACTGTGCTATTGTAAGCTGATTTAACAAGTGTTTGCCAACTTGTTTTTTTTTTTCGCACCACGCGTAATGCGCGTGTTCGGTAATACTCGTATTTCTGTGAATATTTCACTAATCTTACAATTAGCATAACTTGTTTGATTGCTGTTTGTTTTGGCTCTGACATAAATGAGTGAGCAGTGTTTCATGAAAATCTGATGATCATTATTGTGTCATGTGTAACATGTACGCGGAACACCCGCGTACTTACATATTAGCGCTCCGTGAAGCCATCAATTAGCGTGCGTCCAGCTAAATGAGCGCACTCACCACAGAACATTATTATCGTTGCAGACACTGACGCCGCCCGCTGGCGCGACGGGCGGCGTGACTCACGCACAGATAACACTCGCTAGTGTTTCAAATGCGTGTTTGGTAACATACATTTGATGAATTGTGTCTGACAATGAATGAATAAAAACATATTATTATTCTTTGTCTTTAACAAACATTCAACTTTTCTTAATAAATAATAATGGATATAATTTACAAAAAGGGAAGGAAGATGGACAGTGTACCGTTAGTCCTTTAAATGATCGTCTAACTATAGAATATAATTATCATTAATATCTTTCGACATAACTTAACAAACTAAAAGTTTTACAACTATTTAGCATTATAGACTACACGTGAAAGTTCATCATTTCATCAGTAGAAGACAATGGACGATTATTATTGGTATCGGCGCGTTATAAATGTCGTGTATGTGTGTGTGCAGATAGCGCGCGAGCACGGTATCCGGTTCATGGAGACATCGGCGAAGGCCAACATCAACATCGACCGCGCCTTTTCCGAGCTGGCGGAGGCCATCCTCGACAAAACATCGGGGCGCGAGGCCGACGCCGACCACGCGCGCATCGCCGTGGAGCGCCGGCCCTCGCGCGCGCCGCCCACGCGCGCTTGCTGCACGTAAACACGCACGCGCTCATACCGCCGCCCCGCCCCACACACCCGCGCTCCCTCCCAGTCACACCCATACAATACAACTTAATGAACCATTTCTACTAGCATTGACTTATTTAAGCTAGGTATGCCATCTGGAGGGAGATATCCAAGTTTCTCCAATTATCCTTTGGCTGTTGAAGCTATAGTAAAGACGCTAGAGTTTTCATTATAAGTTAAGTAAAAAGCTGTAGAAGCCATCGGATACAGGCGTGTACGAGCAGTGTTGCCGGCGGATTTCGTAGCGGTAACAACGATCCGCTCCGATATGGAATGGGACGAAGCATGTTGCTGCCTGCACGGGGCAGAGAGAGCACCTTGTGAGTGTACCAGTGACGCACTTCACACGCGCTGAAGTCAGCTGCACTCCCGCCCTTCCAAGGTCCTCTTCTACAAAATGGGTGAACTTACTCTATGTAACACCTGTTCATCATTTAGATTTTCAAATCTTTGCTCATTGTAATTAAAGCTCCCGCCGCTTTTGTTTCACACTAGAACTATTCGAGTTTTAAGTTCCAGTCACCCGTGGAATGTCTAGTCTCATAATAGATTTGGTCGCAATTGTAAGCAGGTTCCAAACAGATACACCTCGCAAGAAACTTAAATATCTGGTCTCAAAATAGTGTCGCACGATTAATTTTATTATCCTTCGCTTCGGAGTGTTTTTATACTTAAATGTTTAGAGTGTAACTTATCTAGTACAGAAAGCTAAGCTGCAATCACTCAACCACATCTCATATTATAATGGTTGGATGATTGAGAACTTAATATTTCTCAAAACCGCAACGCACACCAACGTGAACCTGACTGACTTTATAAAATGGTTTATTACTGTATCTTTTGGTTAGAGAGCTTCCTTCGTCGTTGTACTGTGCAATACCAATACATACACGTGTCGTTTCACAGATTATGAAGTTTAATGTACCTAGTTAAGTTATGGCTGTTCATACTAGTCGGGTGCCCGCGCTGGTGATGTGTCGCCGACAGGTTGGGCTAGATCGTGACGACGTCATACTTGCGAGCCATGTCGTGTATGTGCACCATCAAGGCTCGTGCAGACCAGCGCGACGCGACTTTAACACTACAATTTCTAAGAAAACTTCACGGAATAACAATAGCCGGTGTCGCGTCGCGCTAGTCTGCACGAAGCTTCACTCAACATTGTTCAGTAAATGTACGGCCTTACCAACGCATTCAACATGCGTCGGCGACGGCGAGTACGGTTGATGGTGGCGCTCAGTTGTTTATATAAGAACTGTAGTACCGGCGCGTTCTGTGATCGCCGCGATCATGAAAGCCAAGGAACGGATGCATGTTGTAAGTGTAGGTTGGTTTGGCCGTATCTTAAGAGATATCCCGTCAGTAAACTGTAATACATTATCTCATCGAACTTGTTAAGCGTTCGTTTTTATATCAACATTAGTATGTTTAGTTAATGTGTCCAGACGCAGACTGCTTGTTTACTTAACTTATGCTGTAGAGGTTACGTTGTTTCGCAACATTAAGCTTAATTATATACAAAGTGTCGTTAACGCGCGACCAGCAAGCACATATCCATGGAAGCAATACGGAGGAGCTACGCAGCGTCTCACACGTCGCATTTACTGTTGCTGGTCGCAGCTCTGGGTTATATTTACATAGATCAATATCGTGTAGTAGATCGTCGCAGGACGCAGGCCGTGGGCTCCGTCAGACAATTTTGTTAAACTGTAACACACTTTGTAGCAAAATTGTACTACGATTATAGTTAATTATTTAAGTAATTATACTCTATAGTTATGTACGTTGATGAAATAAATAAAATACAATTTTATCGTACGGTGTATGTGTTTCGTCGGTTTTTACCTGCTTTTATAAATAAACATCAGCATTGTATATTATGTCAATATTAAATTACTTATCGTAAATTTGGTCTTTTGTCTTTCTCGTAAGTTTTCCTATCCGAGTCATTAATATCTAGTTGTGGTCTTGTGGAGGTTACCTCAGTTGAAAACTAGCTAGTTGAAACGTGTCCCTCTCACTTGCACATACAGGATGGGCACTGGACACACATGACAGTTTACTACAGGAGCCAGTGCTCACGCCTAGCTTATAGAAGTTATAGATATTCAACGCATCGGGCGTATGGCGGTGTGCCTTGCAGGCTGAACACGTACGAATATTGGAAATATACTCTTTTCGCGCGCAATATTTCTTTAGTTTGAAGACTTGATTAGTTTATTCATATCTATGGGTGATACTAATTGCACAAATTACCAAATTGCTAGAGGATACTTGTACTTTCGATAAAAAATCGTTCGCAAGCCCACAAAGACTTTCTTTAAGATGAACAGAAAATATCTAAAATTTGGGTCGATTAGGAAGTTATTTACCGTTCTAAAAAACGATCATAAAAACAAGTACATATTGTAGTGGTTGGTGTCGGCAACCCTAGCAGTAGGGGCGCGTTATCTGGGGTCAAGTCAGCGGCCGCGATAGCGCCCCGTCGCCGCCGCTCACAGTATCACTCGGCGGTAACATGGGGCTGCTACGTCTTGTCGTGTTTGTGTTTTGTTTCCAACTTGCCCACTTCACTGATCGTAAGTATCATTAATAATATTTTGAGAGGACTGCTCAGGATCCAATGATGTTGCTAATGTCTTCGAACAGTTTGTTGATTTGGTGCTACATTTTCATGAAATTTCATGATTAAATAAATAGAACATTGACTATATTATACATGTTTTATGTTAAAGTAAAATAAATAAATCATAACTTATGATCAGTTTCGAGTCCCTCAGTTTAGGGTTGTATCAGTATTTAAAGGGGCAAACAGAATCGTGTTAATCCGGTGTCAACGGTGTGTGGAACGTGTGTCAACGGAACTCTGTTACTATTAGGTTTCTTACTGTAAGGTTACTATATACAATGCCGCCCAAGGGCATGTCAACGCCCGTATTTTTCTGAATTGTCATGAAAAATTATCGAAAATTAACTTTAAAAAAAGGGGGGGGGGGGGGGGTTCTAACTTAATTATTTTTTTCTGTCGATAGCCATATCTCACAGATCCGATGTTATTGGCTCGATTTGGATTCTGTTTATTATTTCTAAAAGCTTATGAGTTATTTTGTCAGATTAACTAACATTTTTTATTAAAATTTGTCGACCATGAAAAAAAAGGAGGTGAAGACATTTTTTTTCGAAAAGAAAAGCAATATTTAATTTAAAAAACACAAATGCAAGTCCATAAAATCATAGGGGGATTTTTAGTAAGATTTTTTTTACAAAAAGTACTCTCTTTTAAAGGTTTATTTAAGGTCACATGCCCATCGGCGAGTATAGTAGTTTCTGAAGTCTATCCCAGGACTGTATCTTTAGAACCGAAATAAATTGAAATTTTCACAGAATAAATGTAATTTTATGGCCAATAGGAAAGATATAGGGAATAGGAAGGTAAATTTATGGCCATCATGGCAAATAATGACTGTAAACTATTATCGTTTCGGTAGTAGGGACCCTGCGAGTGCAAGTCCGAATCGCCCTTGGTCGGTTTTTCACGATATGCGAGTAACACGGCAGACATGTTAAGTAGTATGTTCGTAACGTACAGCACCATGCGTGATGGAGCTGGAGTGCGCCGAGTGCGTGCCGGACAACATGCCGCTGGTGACGTCACACCGCGCCGCCAACGGCTCGCTGGCGGTGCCGGCCGGCGACGAGCTCACGCTGGCGTGCGGCGGCGGCAAGTTCCTCGCCTTCCCGCTGCGCGACACGCTCACCGTGCTGTGCGAGGCGGGTCGCTACCGCGTGCGAGCCGACAGCTCGCTGCGGCACCTGTTCGAGCTCGGCTGCCAGGAGAGCATCTTCGAAGATGTGCTGCATCAGGTAACATATGCAGTACCTACGTCTTCAACAAACCAAACAACAAATTCCTTTTATTCCAGTGAGTCACGACTAAGTCAAAAAGCTACATTTTCCATGCAGGTTGACAACTGCGGCGGCCTGCAAGGGCGCGCGTATCTGATGCACGAGTCGAGTGCGCACGCGCCGCGCCACCTCGCCGCGCTGTGTTTCGACGAGGACCGCGCCGTGGCCGCGCGCCTGCGCATGAGCAACGCGCCGCACAACGCACTGGCCGTGGTCGCGCACAGCGAGCACTCGGCGCCGCTCAGCATCCTCGGCAACTTCAACCACATGTTCGACGCGGCCACGCGCCACGCCGCTGAGCGCCTCTACTCCGACGACGTTCGGATGAACCGGCGCCTGCACGAGCTGCTCAAGCACGAGCGGTACTCCTTCGCGGACCAGGGCCTCACCTCCGCCAAGTTGCTCAGCAGCCACTACTTCGAGGATCAGAACATGCGCGTGACGGACTTCGTGTCCAACCGCGTGGCGGTGTGGCGCAGCGTGGCCCACGGAAACCTGCACCACCTGCACCGCGACGTCGCCAAATTTCTGAAGCTGGCTCGACCGCACGCCGAGCTGGACGTGCACGTCGGCACGCACGGCGTGCTCGCGCTGCGTGCAGGCCACTCGCGCACCGAACTGTTCTTGAAAGCTGGTAAAAGGTTTCCGGTGCCGAAGTATGTCTGGACGGTGGTGCACGCCAAGCAGGCGAACAAGGCCGTGGCACTGGTGCTGCTCAACGACCCGTTCGTGGCCGTCAGCGAGATCCGCGAGGCCGTGTTCTGCGAGAGCGCGTGCGGCCGCGTGCCGTGGCTACACGAGCTGCGCCGACACCGCAACTACGAGAGCCCCGTGTATGGCCTCGTGTTCTGCTGCAGTCTGCACAACTTCACCAGCGTGGTCACCGAGTTGCCAGAACAACTCATTAACGTGCCGGCAGGGAACGCTGGCTTGCTCACAGAGTTGTTTGTTTAGATATAATGTGATTGATCGAAACTGTGAAATATCCCTGAAGATTTGTATCAGTTTAGTCAACTATGATATAATAAGAGCGAACCAAGAATAAGTAGTATATGAAATTTTTTATTCAAAATTGTAATAGAGTTTTTATTTGCCAAATCCTTAATCCTTCTCAGCAATCGCGGTCAGATGTCTGTCGATCTCGTTTTCAGCCAATACTCTGAAATATGAAACAATAAATACATAATAATTTATCAACAGTAATAAAATACAATATATTATTGCAGTACATATCCATGACGAACACAACATAACTGGCAAAATGTGAGTGTTATTTATTATACACCTCTAGCCTTTCCGGGAACACCGGCGCACAGTGGAACGAGTGTATGGGAGAGGTTGGACTTAGGCATTTCCGGAAGGAGGAGGTTATAATTATGTTCGTCGCGTATGTGTTTTTAGGGTTCCGTAGTAAACAAGGAACCCTTATAGTTTCGTCATGTCCGTCTGTCTGTCCGCGGCTTAGCTCAGAGACGGTAAGTACTGGAAAGCTGTAATTTGGCATATGTATTCATACTAATCATGCCGACAAAGTGGTAAAATAAAATCAAGAAAAATATATTTTTTAGGGTACCTCCCCTACACGTAAAGTGGGATGTTTTTTTTTTTTCCTCGTCTAACCCATGTTGTGGGGTACCGTTAGAAAGGTCTTTCAATATTGTGAGTTTGTTAAAACCATTTTTGGATTCAGGGATCCGTTTGCGAAATATTAAGCTTTTAACTGAATTTTTTTGTTAGAGTCAAGTGCCCCCCCCCCCCCTCTTCTAGCTAAATGGTTGTACTTGGACTTGTGAAAAAATTCACAGCAGTAGTATATATAACAAAATTAAAAGGAAAACTATGAGAGCTAAGTAGGCTGTACAGGTTAACGAGAAATAATCAACCAACTTAAATTTGCAGTTTGAAAAACATGATACGGAATGTATGGGAGAACAAGTTTTTCAACTACAATTTTAAGTTTGTTCTTGGGATAAATTCATCCCAACTTCCTTCATTGTGCGAGGTCCGACACGCACTTGGCCGGTTTTATTTAAAATTATTTTTTTATGTATGTCCGCCGATTTCTCCGTCAATTGTGGACCGGTTTTGAAAATCCTTTTTTTATGAAAGGGTATGCTCCCAAGTTGGTTCCATATAAATTTTATTAACTTTGCTTGGGTAGTTTTTCAGTAAGCTTCAATAATACGTATTTTTCCCACTTAGTATATGTGAACGATATGATGATAACTTCCTGTCACTGTTATTTACATAGCAGATACTGGTATTCGAATTTGTGTGGGGTAGGTACCACGGCTAAAAAGTGAAAAATAAAAACATTTTACAAAAAAATCGAAGCCGGTTGTTATATTTTAAAAAAAGTTTTTTTTAACTGAATCGAACTCTTTGCCTCCGGAATCTGATCCTTTTCCAACTTGTTGTCTTTACTAGCATAATACACATATCAAGAGCTACATTCAGTGCTAAGACACATGGCGCGGCAAACGTGCACCTTCTGACATATAGGCTGATGTATTTTTTTACTGGATCAAGCTCTCTGCCTCCTGAATCTGATCCTATTTCAAGTTGTTGTCTTTACTAGCATAATACAAATACCAAGAGCTGCATTTAGAGCTACGACATATGGTGCGCCAAACGTGCACCTTCTGACATATAGGGTCATGTATGGGAGAGGTTGAACATAGGCATTTCCGAGAACAAAAAGTCTCATTTTGAAAAACAAATAATGCCATCGTATTTAGTTATCAAATGCCTTCTAAACTTGTACTGAGTTAATTATTTCTATCTCTCGTGTTTCGGGAGTTAATTGAGAAAATGTGAAATTTTACTATGAAAATGAGTGAATCCAACTCTCTGCCTCCTGAATCTGGTCCTCTTTCAAGTGGTGATCTTTACTATCATAATACCAGAGAGGCAATTCCCGAAATTTTTAAGAAAGTTCGCTTTCGCATCTCATTCGCAATCTGTCAAAAATACAATCAATTTATAAACATTTTTGACAGATTGCGACTTGAATTTGAACGTTTTTTAAGTATGGGAATTAGCCTTCAGGAGCTGCATTTAGTTCTTAGACACATGGTGCGCCAAACGTTCACCTTCTGACATACAGGTTGATTTGACATATATTTCTAACAAAAATCCCTCCTGATCAGAAGGTCTAACTAAGTAGCAAAACGTCCAACATCGCGAAATGTCTAATGAGCAGTAAGTCTAATTAGCAAAATGTTCATGTAGCAAAACGTCCAACTATCAGATGGTCTGTATAGCAGAACGTCTATTTAGCAACAAGTCATTTTTAAAATGTGTACACTCATGATAGAAAGTAAAAGTCATTTGTAAATTACATTAAATTTATTTCTTAAATAAATATCTGGGTTAAAAACCTAGTAGCCTCTTAAATATTATTAGGCGCACAAATTCCCCTGCATTTATTCACCTAATATCCTTTTGATATGGCCAAGGTTTATCAAAAATTCAAATGGACTAACTTTTTGGCCCTCAAGCTTTTGCAGCTCTCTTTTGTATTTGGCATTAAACATAGAATAGAATATTCTTTATTATCTACACCATAAAAAATACAGATATAAATGTAGACATTTTACATAGGGTGACACAATGGGCGGTCTTATCGCTAAAAGCGATCTTTAACAGACAACCTTTGGATGGATTAAAGGGAGATGGAGAGACAAATACTGCAGGTAGTCAGTGGAGTACCATTTACATACACAATAAATACATACATTCATAAAGCATACACTTATCTATATATATATATATATAAATATACAATAATAAACATGAAAAAAGATCAAGGAACTATATGTAATGATGATGTTTAAGGAGAGAGGAAGTGTTTTTTTACCAGAATTTTAAAAGTGGACAAAGATTGAGCACGCGGCTATCGACACGGATAAGGCATTCCATAACCGTACTGTTTGAACTGTAAAAGACTTGTCATAAAAGCTGGTGGAATGCATCGGCATATCTAGTCTCAAGTTTTCCGATGACCTCAGATATCTATCAGATAAACATAATATCGATCTTTCTTCTCTTATTTCCTTCAAATAACATATTCTTGTATTTGCGATCTTGCTGAAGCGCTTCTTTCTAAGAGCTTTGAGGAATAGTAGCAGGGTTGGGTTTGATTTTATATTCGTGTTTAGCCGCCAGTGCCACCCTTCGAGTGCATTGTTTGTGCGAAAATTATTATTACTAGGACAGTTTATTATATCTGCCAGAGACTGAAGCCATTGTTTTTTAAAGTAATTTGAAAAAAGCCACCATTTCTTCGCTTTTCGTGGCGTTTTCAACAACCAGCAACAGCATGCTAGTCCAACATACCGTAATGTATGGAGAAGGTAAATTGGAACATACTCTGACAATGTTTCTATACTCTCTGTTTTCAGGAAGACCCAATGTTGACGCTTTTTTCCAAACGGCCTTATTAAGATGGTAATAACACCCCGTTATTTGAGTGTTTGGAAGAGCGTCTTTAATTCCATTAATAAGCGCTATCTCATAATCGTATTTAATGGCCATCATGTCTATTTCAAAATGCTGCTTCGTGGGGCCAAATAAGCGTTCGTAGGTTTCTTGTCTCTTGTCAGGTAGTAACGCGTATATAACTCCCATAACACAAATTAAATCATTACAGCTATTCAAATCAACATGAACTGATAACAGCTGGTAGAATGGCTTGGGTGTAGCTTTGAATGTTCCAACAATGAAATACATCTTATTTTTCAATGTCTTAATGCATTGTCTACTCACATGTGTTGAAAATATTAAGATTTTATTATTGTCACATCCATCTTCACAAACAAGGAAACTATCGGCCATTATTTCTGGAATTGTAACATAATTCAAGTTTCTGAATCCAGTTTTATAAACATTTAAATATTTGCAACGAGCCCCGAACAGTGTCTTTTTTTGAGTTAAAATCTGGTACCTGTTGAATCTCATCCACTTTTCCGAATTCTTTCTCAAAAAAATTCTGGACAGGTTTTGCTTTTTGACGAACTAATTTCTTGCATTTGTTATCACTATGTCAGTCCTGTTTTTATCAAAATTAGCTTTGCAAGTATGCTCATTTAACTGACGAATTATCTTGTTTTCGTCTTTATTTATAAATGGGAATTTAATGAATCATCGAGCCAAAGCGTTTATCACCAAAAGACGAGTGGAAGTGAGCTAAGTAATCTAGATATAACCTCATGATAAGTCTTGCGTCTCTGCGGCTCGCCTCAAACGATCTTATAATTTGGGAAAACGAGTGACCATCCTCAAAATGATTTTGCCGATCCATAATATTTAAATTTATGAAAGAATCAAAAGAAAATGTACAGAGAAACCTGGCAGCAATGGAAGCTGAGATTAAGGCCTTAATGCCATCTACCATCACTGATGGAATTAGTGTAACACACCAGCTGCTGTTGAAAATGATTGATGGTTAAATTCATTCTATTATATGTCATACAGCAGCTTCAGTGTGTGAAATATACAAAGCTTGTCCTAAAGAAATCAATAATTTGGAATTAGTAAAAGGGAAAACAGTAAATGAGGATAGGTACAAATACGGCTCAATGGAATGTTTCCTACACATTTTCTATAAATTAGACATAAAATCGTGGCAAGCGAAGGGTGATGTGGCAAAAAGGGACGTTAATGAGAGGAAAAGAAGGATTTTAGGGGATGATGGGGATTTTTTTGGAGGCGCTGTAAGAAGAGAAACGGGCTTAGTTCTCGTTGCTGTTAAACAAGGTAACGGATCTACCAACAATGGCAAATCGGCAAGGCGATTTTTTGAAAACTACTCTAAATCTGCTGAACTTACGGGAATAGGCGCTGAGGTATTGAGAAAAACCTGTGTGATCTTGCAGCGTATTTCATCAGGTCGGAAGACTTTTCATTTCATCACACGATAGTAAAGACCACAACTTAAAACAGTACCAGTACCCTAGTTACGTAATACACGTTCAATCAGAATCTGAATCGTTTTTGAAACGATGGAACAGTACAAGATTTGAAGGCATTTGATAACTAAATACGATGGCATTATTTGTTTTTCAAAATGAGACTTTTTGTTCTCGGAAATGCCTATGTTCAACCTCTCCCATACATCATCCTATATATCAGAAGGTGCACGTTTGGCGCACCATATGTCGTAGCACTAAATGGAGCTCTTGGTATGTGTATTATGCTAGTAAAGACAACAACTTGAAATAGGATCAGATTCAGGAGGCAGAGTGCTCGATCCAGTAAAAAATACATCACCCTATATGTTAAAAGATGCACGTTTGGCGCATCATGTGTCTTAACATTAAATGTACCTTTTGCTATGTGATGTACATCTATACAGCTACAATAACGGCGTGAGCCGAGATGTTATGTTATGTACATCTATACAGCTACAATAACGGCGTGAGCCGAGATGTTATGTTATGTACATCTATCTTTACAGCTACAATAACGGCGTGAGCCGAGATGTTATGTTATGTACATCTATCTTTACAGCTACAATACCGGCGTGAGCCGAGATGTTATGTTATGTACATCTATACAGCCACAATAACGGCGTGAGCCTAGTTGTTATGTTATATATATCCATACAGCTATAATAATGGGTTCACCCTTGTTTGATAGAACAACGTTTGATATAATATTACTAAATCGAACAACGTTTAAGAAAATCATCACTTTGTGTAATATCGTTTGACAGAATTTTCAGTTCATCGAATATTTATTTGCTATAACAACATTTGCGCTAATGATCAAAAGGTATAATGTTCATTTGATGTAATGTTCAGATGGTATAACCATGTATTTTATCGAATATTCAATTGGTGTAATGTAATGCAGAAAAAAAAACATTGTAAATAATAATAAGTGTCTAAGATTAAAATGCCGACTGATTAAAAATGTCAATAGTCATTATACCTAAGTTCAAAATATCAACATTTAATACATCTAAGTTCATTATATTTACGTTAATAATCACTACTCGTTAAAATATCGAACAAATTATATTTCTGTCACGGCTCCGGCGTTGCGGGGTTTGGGCGGCCCCACGCGAGCTTATCGTTGCAGATGGTTTTAACGCTCACCACCGCAGCTTCGGCTTGCTGACCGGCTTCGCCGGCCAGCCTCAGCCGCGGAGGCGGGCCTTCAAACCACCTGTTCCTCAGCTCGCGAGCCGCCCCACCCCTCCGCGCCTACGCGGGCTTAAATTACACTCTAGGTGTAAGGCAGACAAGACTGCGTGAAGTCGGTTCTGCAGCGATTCGTTTCTGTCACTAAATTATGTAGCACATGACACATGATACTTCATTGATCATTTTGAACTGGAAGAAATAGGTTAGGTTAGGTTAGAACTGTGACCAACCGCGCGTGAGCCGAGCGAGCGGAGCGAGCGGTGCCGCGGCAGCGGCCGGCGCACGCTACGTCCAAGTTGTTCGCAGATTTTATTTCACCATTTTCTAATTATCCGGGTTTTGGCAATATCCGAATTATCAAATTACCCTCTGACATTAAATAAATAGCGATATTTAGGACATTCGATAATTAGGTATTTCGATGTCACTTTTGTAGATAGATTTTAGATATATTGGACGTAGGTTATCTAACAATTCGAAATTATAAATTTACGTTATTTTAATTTTCGGTTACATGGTCATTCGATATTTAAGTTTTCGATGTTTTGAACATTAACATTTTACCCGTAGGTATTTTAATCTTCGACGTTCAAATATGTACCCAGTAAATCTCAATAATGTTCCACTTACATCTACTAGATGGCGTTAGAAGTACGGCGCGCGGCGTGGCATTAATTCGATAGGTGAAGAACAATGTTAGTTTATAGACGATGAAAGAAACGAATTATTAATGAATTAAATATTCGATACGATCTTTCGACTAAATCATTATTAGTGTAGTGAAACATTATTTTAAATAAAATTAGTGCATTTGAAAATTCGGCGAAATGAAATTAGTTCAAATGAAATTAGTTCAAATAAATAATTACGCTAAATAAAAATTTACCAATGAATTATTCGGTCAAATTAATAATTCTTCGAAATGACTTTATTGCAACTAAAATTCGATTTAGTAATATTATATCAAACGTTGTTCTATCAAACAAGGGTGAACCATAATAATGGCATGAGACGAGATGTTATGTTATGTACATCCATACAGCTATAAAAACGGTGTGGGCCGAGATGTTATGTTATGTACATCCATACAGCTACAATCTCACCTGAACTGTGGGTTATCCTTGGTGACCAGGCCTACTTCAATTTCTGAGGACTTGAAGTCGACAGAGAGCACCTGCGACAGGCAAGAGATGGCAAGCTGCACCACCTCGTCGGCGCTGAGGTCCGAGCGCTTCTTCAGCTTCTTCTCCAGGTAGGCGTTGGCGTCGGTGGCCTTCGCGCCCGCCGACACCGCCTTATACGAGCAGTAGTAGCCAGACGGGTCCGTCTTGTACACACATGGACCTGTTTCTTCGTCATATGCTACCAGCATCATGCCTATAATAGAAAGAAAAATATATTAGGTCCTGCAATTGTGACTTGTGAATTGCAGGTTGTGAGTGTTGTGACAAAAGTTTGGACATTTAGGGGTTTATTTATAAACATTTAGAGACTGTTTAACCATACATTTCTGACGTTTGAATGTCAAGTAGTAGGGTCTGGATTTATGCTTTCGCGGTTGCACAACTACATGCTTTGCTTCGCTTTGCTTGGTAGTATAGATGCAGGCCTACCCTGCTGCCTCCTTCAGAGCTAGTAGGGTGGCGGGGTCTTGAGGGAGAGCGCTACAGTCGTGTAGATCCTCAAGGCAAGTCTGGCGGATGCACCTTCCCGAGGTTGCCAGCCCGTTCTTGGTCTAATTCCTTAAGAAATAGACGTAACTAAAACCACCAGGCGCCATCGCACACCCACACCATCCTACCCATTTCCCAACTCCTCCCAATTCCGCTTTACCAACTTCCACTCCTTACCATGACCCCCTGTGACTGGGTGGTGGCGGGCTCGACTATCACTAAAATCAGCTGATGGCAAGAAGGAGTAAGCAGTAACCTGCGCTAGGACCTGCGCAGTTGACCGCCGTGTGCGGGGATGAAGTAGTCCTGGGGGGTTGAGCCGAGCGGCTCTGGTTGTAATGTGGCCGTAAGGCAACACGCCCCCTTTGGTCTGGGTTTCAAGCAAAACGGTGGCCCTACCCAATAACCAGGGGTAGGGAAATGGTCATAGTGTCCCGTCAGAGGGCCACAGGTGAGGTGCGTGAGGTCCGATGAGGTCGTACTCGGACGGCCGCAGCGGTAGGTAAAGGTCACGCTGACGGTGTAAGTGAGGGTTGATCAGTTCGTTAGCCAACGTCAACCCGATCAAGCACCCGATGGCGCACTGTAAACTAGCCTTGCGCACCTATATCTCTCTGGTAGTCCTAACGTTAGAACTTTTTTTTATAGTGAGACGTTCCCAGATGCGGGCTCCATGGAGGGTGGGAGCCAGAGATGAAGTTTAAAAAAAAAATATGGATAATCAAAGGCCATTTAAAACCGACACCAGAGTGGAGGCGAAAGCCGATGAAACTCTGAAGGGAGGTGCTTGCACTTCTCTTGCCCCTGGTGGCCTGGCGGCTAACGCCCCGGGTACCAGCGCGGGCGACGGTCCGTCTGTGGCGAGAATCACAGCTAAGACCAAACCCAAAAAGTCCCATTGTAAACAAAGGACCTCGGCGCTGACTCAGACTAGTACCGACCCTTCTAAAAAACAGGCGCTCAACTGCGCAGGTCCTAGCGCAGGTGACAGCTTACTCCTACTCGCCATCAGCTGATTTTAGTGATAGTCGGCGACGATTCATTCCACTGCCGGTCTGACCCTCTTCACACAGATCCCGGCGCCGGGTAACACCGGTACCGGGGATCGTACCAGACACCCTCCCACTCCTGTGGCTACTCTAGCCTCCTCCCATCAGATGGCCACCAGCTATCATACGGAGACGGCCAGCTGCACCAATGACGTGTTCTCACTCGCCTGGCAAGTGGTGCAGAAACGCAAGGGCAAGGGTAAAGGCACTCAACAAGCCCAATGCCCCTGCACCGACCCTTCAGGTCCACCGGCAGCTTCGGTACAGAAACGCAAGGGCAAGGGTAAATATACATCAAAAGCCCGTTGCCCTTGCGCTGACCCTTCAGGTCCACCAGCTGCCTTAGAGCAAGGCAAAAAGAGGGACAAAGAGGGGCACTAGCCGACCAGCGCCCAGTCAACTGCCAGCCGGTGCTCCTGAGAGGTCGGCTCCAGAGACCAACACGACACAACAACCCGATTGGAAGGATCAGGCTGCGGCCAAGCGAGCTCTTAACGAGACATTAACCCCTCGGGGAGAGCATAAGCGGCCGCGTCTTGATCAGATCATTCTCGAGGCCTGCTCCCCTAAGCAAGACACTCCAGGGCCGACCTTCAACGCAAAGCCGCTGTTCGCCGGGGGTGTTTTAAAACTGTGGTGCGGGAACGACCATACCTTAGCCTGGCTAAGAAAAACAGTCTCCGACCTACCTCTCCCAACTAGCATCCCGTTAGTCGTCAAGAGCCAGTCGGAGATCCAGAAACGAGCACGATGTGGAGTCGTGATCCCAGACGAGCACGGGGTCTTTGGAGAGCCGACCAATATTGGGCGTGTTCTCTCCTACCAGAACCCGTGGGTCGACATAAAGAGGTGGGTACTTCAAGGTGGGACAAACAAGCAGCGGCATGGTTCGTGGTGGTTGGTGTTCCTGTGGACCAAATCCCGACCCTGATGGAGGCCAGACGCAATAGGTTTGGGGACGGTGTACGCGAGGTTTCAGGGTCGGAACGGCAGATTCACCGACGTCCCCCACGGATGGGACCCCGCCACGGGATCCATCTGCGAGGCGCTGACGCAGCTGCCGCAGACACCAACAGGGCCGTCTACTCCCCCACTACACAACCTGGAGGCATCCGCGGCTGAATCTGCTGTAGCAGAGTTGGCCGCCTCTGATGCCGCCACCGTGGGCGCTGTCCCTTTATCAGGCGAGGAGCTGGACGACATGCTCCTGTCTCCGACTTCGGGCCCGGGAGGGGACGGGTTCGACGAGAACGACCTGTTTGCCGGGCTAAGACTTGGGGGGGGACGAGGAGGGTTCGACCAGTGATTGCGTCCCTTTCGTCGGCCTGTAGAGTCCTCCAGACAAACCTCCACCACACTCAGACCGCGACGGCTCAGCTTAGCAAGTGGCTGGAGGTTCAACGATCCAAGAGCCGTGGATTAGGGCGGGCCGCATACAAGGACTCTCCAATCCTGGTCACCACAGACCACGATAACCCCAGATCGTGCATCTGTGTCACAGGTAACCTTAAAACACAGCCTTAACTAACTTCTGTTGCAGAGATGTCTCTGCAGCGAAAGCTGCTTATACAGCGCGACAACACCATGGAGATGGTGATCGTTTTCGCCTCGGCCTACATGCCCGAGGCGGAGGCGCCGCCTCCGCCTCGAGTTACGAGTTTGCGGTTGTTGTTGGCGCCGACGCAAAAGCTCACCACCAACTGTGGGGCATGCACACGCAAAATGAGAGGGGGTAAGGACTTGGTTGACTACCTATTCTCGACTAACCTATCCTTACTAAAAAGCCTTAAAAGTCTTCTGCCCTTGAAGACTAAAATTTCTTTGGCACAAACACTTATTCAGCCGATTATAGATTATGCCGACGCCTGCTACCTGAATGCTACTGAGGAGCTATTAAATAAGCTTGAGCGCTTGCAAAACTTGTGCATTCGCTTTGTTTTCGGTCTACGAAAGTATGACCATGTTTCTCACCTTCGCAAGGAACTCAAGTGGCTCCCAATCCGCCTTCGCAGGAACACTCGGATTTTATGTCTCGTTTTCAACATCTTACACAACCCGTCTTATCCTTCCTACCTGCGTGAGCGTTTTTCTTACGCTCGTCCTAGCGACGCTCCGTGTAGATCACACCTTAGATCCCTCCTTAAATCTCATCCTCATAAGACAAGGTACTATTCTTATTCCTTCTCTGTGCACGCAGTAAGACTGTGGAACTCACTTACGCCTAGCATTCGTGATTTAAAAACTGTTTCACAATTTAAATATCGAGTAAAAGAGCATTATCTTTCCTCTCTACTGTGAGTATTTATATACCTATAATATGTATGTTTATTTATTTAAGTTTTATGTATTTATTTAAGTATATGTTAATTTATTACGTTATACGTGTAGGTATATTTGATATGTTTTAGTATAAGACTTCGCAAATTCATATTTTTCTCTTTTTGTTCTCACACACTATTGTCTACATTTCTTTCTCATTTCTCCTTTCGCAGGTCTGCTGGAAGAAATTTCTTAAGAAATAAGCAGTACCTTTGTACTCAAATTATAATTATGTCGTATCTTTATGTATTTTACTGTGTGTACATAAATAATAAAATAAATAAATAAATACTAAACACTGGCTCCGAACCAACATTCGTAACCAGGCGAAGCCGCACAATCATAGATCTCACTCTGGCAACAGAGGGCGCGGCGGAAATGACCACTGGGTGGCAAGTCTCTGAGGAGGTCTCCTGCCCCGATCACAGGTGGATCCGCTTCGACGTCCAGGTCTGTGTTCCACCGATAACACCACGGCGCTATCCGCCGAAAACGGATCGTGACATCTACACACGCAGCCTTGAATCCAAGCTTGCGACACTAAGCGATCCCATGACATTGGCGGACACGACACAGATTGAGGCACAAGTAAGCCATCTTACTAAGTCAATCATAGACAGCTACCAAACTGCTTGTCCAGAGACCACGCCGCGTAACATACCGGGTAAACAACCCTGGTGGGGCGCTGATCTGGAGCGCAAGGTGAAAACGGCTCTAAATAGAGCAATGAACACATGTGCGGATGAGGACTGGGATGTATACTACGCAGCCAAATCCAGCTACAAAAAATGCATCAGATTCAGGAGCACCTCGGGATGGCGTAAATTCTGTGGTAGCATTGAACCTTGTCAGCAAGCAAACAGAGTAAGGAAAGTACTGGCGCAACAGCATACAGCTGGGCCCGCCACCCTCCGCAAACCTGATAACACACTCACGTCGTCACCTGAAGAAACTAGACGCGTCCTAATCGAAACTCACTTCCCTGGATGCGTCTTCGCGCAGGTAATTGACTGGCAAGATGAAACCCAAACACCATCAGACAATGATCGGAGTTACGCACGTAGGGTGATCACATTGGAGAAACTCCAATGGGCCATCCGGAGCTTCCATTCTTTTAAGGCAGCTGGTCCTGATGAAGTGTTCCCCGCTTTACAGCAGTGGGGGGGTGCTTCTGTCGCAATAAGACTGGTGCCTTTAATGAGAGCGTGCCTGTCCTTTAGATACGTTCCTAAAGGATGGAGGGAAGTGAAAGTAATATTCATTCCCAAGCCAGGTAAGGGTGACTACACAAACGCCAAATCCCACCGACCAATCAGCCTGACCTCCTTTCTACTAAAAACTCTGGAAAGTCTGTGACAGGGAGCTGAGGGACGGCCGTCTAAAAACCATACCGCTACATGGTAATCAGCACGCATACAGCTCCGGTAAGTCGAACGAATCTGCTCTTCATCTAGTGGTCAGCCAGATAGAGAACGCGATTCATCAAAAAGGCACCTGCCTGGGCACTTTTATAGACATCGAAGGAGCCTTCGACAAAACCAACTTCTCCAGCATTAGCAGCGCCCTCTCCAGATATGGAGTAGAACAGGTACTAACGGACTGGATAACAAACCTGTTAAGCAAACGAGTGGTTCGCCTTGAAGATGAGCGGATGTGGGCTATGATAGCCAGAAGCTGCCACCAGGGAGGGGTTCTGTCCCCCTTGTTATGGAATCTGGTCATTAATGACCCTATCACTAAACTCAACGCCAACCGCTATTATACAATAGGGTATGCAGATGACCTCGCAATCCTTGTATCGGGGAAGAAGATGGGAACGATCTGTAACCTCACTCAGCAAGCACTACGTATAGTAGAAAGTTGGTGCAGGGAATTTGAACTATCAGTGAACCCCACTAAAACTGAACGAGTCATGTTCACCCAAAAACGAGCAGAACTCCAGTTGGCCAGTGAGGTCAAGTACCTCGGGGTCATTCTAGACAGTAATTTAAACTGGAGCAGTCATGTAGACAACAAGCAAAACAGGGCCTGCATCACCTTCTGGCAGTGCAGGAAAATGATAGGTAAGAAGTGGGGCCTATCCCCCAAAATCATACTGTGGCTATACACAGCAGTGATCCGTTCCATGATCGCTTACGGGGCCGTGGTCTGGTGGCCCCGAACTCAGCTGGTTACAGCTTCTAACAAACTACAACGCATGCAAAGATTATCCTGCGTGGCGACCACGGGCTGCATGAGGACTACTCCGACTGCAGCAAACGAAGCCATAATGGGACTGCCCCCGCTCTACCTGTTTATACAGCAGGAAGCGACAATGTCAGCGGTACGTCTTAATGCAATTAATCTCTGGGGTAAGAAAGACACACAACACACCGCGCTGCTTGAGGGACTCAATAATGAGTTCCCTATTACGAAAGCCATTAATGATCGGGTACCCAAACAATTTATCTTTGATAAAAAATACAGAATCCAACTTCACGAGGATAGCCGATGCGAGGGTTTGCGCCCCGCAGAACTACGAATCTTCACTGATGGATCCAAAACAGGTAGTGGCACAGGTGCTGGAATCTTCTCTGTGGACTCCCAATGGTGTGGCTGGAGTCCACAATACAATATTCCAGGCCGAATGCATATCCCTTGCCGCTTTAGCCATCATGGCCAGGGAAGTTAAGGACCACTTGATACGTATACTCTCAGACAGCATGGCTGTTCTGCAACCGCTAAACAGCCATACTGTTGACTCTGGGCTGTTCTACGAGTGCCACCAGCGCCTTAACCAGGCGGGTAGCCTCAATAGTATTACCATTCAATGGATCAAAGGACACAGCGGTTCGCGGGGCAACGACGCAGCCGACGAACTTGCCAGAAGGGGATCGAGCATGACACCAGTGGGGCCTGAACCCATTGCGCCACTCCCCTTCTGGTACCTAAGCACTCTGATATGGAAATGAACCAGGGACCAACATCACAGACTATGGTCGGACCACGGTGAGGCCAAGGAGGCACTCCCTTGCCTTACGAAACAGGTTCTTCGACTAACGAAAAAACAGCTGGGTACGGTTACAGCAGCTGTAACTGGCCATGGGTCATTTAATAAACACCTCTTTGTCATAGGAGTCACAGACAGTCCGCGCTGTGCAGAGCCTGCATGGAGGACGACGAGACAGCAGCTCATGTGCTGTTATACTGCCCGGTGGTCGCCACATACAGGGCAAAGTACTTCGGTAACCCAGGTACCCTACGTGAGATTGTCAGTGACACCAAGGCGTTGCTGGCCTTCTTTGTGGAGCTGGGGTGGATCGAATAACCAATTTTCCGTACGCAAAATACGCGCTTAGACGTGGAGTTGCGGATACCAGCCCATACTACCTATTATGTCAAGTGACTTTTAGCAAAATTTTATAAATAAACTTCGCAAGGTCCTGCCGCTGACTGTAAGAGCCTGCGCATAATGGCGGACGGCAGGGGAGAGCATCGAGGTGGATTTCTCCAACCATACTACCGCGCGATTAAAAGTATCATCCAGGTAAAAATTAATTAATTCCATAATACATTGTTTTTATATAACTATACTAGTTGACGCGGCACACGCCAGTAAAGTTCCCAGTCGGCATGTTTTATTCCGACATCATCAACAATCATCGTCATATTTCAGCCAATTTACACAAAACCTTAATGAATTATACACCTAAACCTTCCTCACGAATCACAACATCCAATGGTGAAAACCTTATTAAAATCCGGTGGTCAATTATTTTGAGTTTATTGCGTTCAGCACTGCATAGCATGACCACCATAGAAACGGGTTTTGGCGACGGAAGAATAGATAAAAATGACAGATAAACAATCACAATCTGTCATTTTGTCTATTCTTACTAGTAGAGTGAGTGTTTTCTCTGCTCTCGACGCTTGACGTGTCAACACATCAGGTCCAGGTTTGTAAGAAGTCAATCGTCATCCTGAGGATGCCTCGTTGAGAGGTGAAACTCGTGTCGATTTCTTACAGGGTTCTTTATGACTCTTTAAGTACAGTTAAGAAGATTAGGTTACTAAATATACACCATCATTTGTATTTTATAATGGATTTCTGCAAAGTCACGCCTGAGTCAATTAACTATTTGCTAGTTATTGTCTACCAAATAGACCATGACAGTCATATTATTACAAAAAAGGAACCCACAATAAAACTAATTGGTGATCCCTGGTATAGATGTTGATGATATGTGTGAGTGTCATGTCTACAATTGTATGGTAGAATAATGAAATAACTCACCATCATCATCAGGGTTCTTAAGGACTCTTTAAGAACAGTTAAGCGGATTGGGTTACTAAATATATTTTGTCTATTGTATTTTAATTACTCACCCTTTAATAAACACACAAATGACAGCAACAATGTATTTTCTAAGATGTATGAAATTTAACTCACTGCATCCAAGTGGTCGCATCTCGGCATTCTGTGTGTACACCTGCGAGATGTCGGCGATGCGGCGAGTCAGAATGTGCACAGGGATCTCGGTGCCGTACTTGTACTGCCAGTTAGCCGCCTCATACCGGGCGCGCTGAACTTGTGACCGGCTGTCCGCTGAAAACAAAATTTGTTACAAGCACGAGTGTGTAGGTACCGTCCAAGAATTGATGAACCGCACGAGACACTCATAGGACGAAATTAATGTGTCTAATTTCAATCCTCATTACTTGTTGAAATACAAAGTATTACGCTCACCGATCATGCCCGTCATAACGGCTCCGATACGTTTGGTGAGCGGAAACAGGTGCGTGACGGAGGCAGGGTCGAGCAGGCGGTCGGGCACCTTGCGCTGCGCCGCTACCACGGCCGCGTCCGCGCCGCGCAGCGCCACCGATGTCAGACCACCCTGGTTTATCGCCTTCAGTGCATATTCTGCAAAACATTCAACAACTTATGTTCCTACTCATTGAAGTCAAATAATTACAGTTTTCAACCGACTTAGGTACAGCACAAGACAATGACTGTACGTTTTTGAATAGACACTCAATATTTTATTGAAGGTTTAAAGTGAGTAACAAAAACTGATTAAGTACGCAATTAGGAAGCTTAATTATTAAAAATTAATTATCAAGCGATTGTACAGCATTTTATAAAACAAATTGATTGTTAATATTAGTGGTTACCGCTCTGTGTAAGTCATTCCGGATAAAATTTACAACTTACCGACTTGGTAAAGTCTTCCTTCAGGAGAGAAGATAGTAATATGCCTGTCAAACCCAGCGCTACTTTCCCGTGCCATTATTTATGAATTAAATTGGGAAATTGTTAAAGTGCAAACTGGTACAAACCAACAAGTTTTTTTGACAGCCGCTGCGCTCAGTTGTAAACTTAATAAATTCAACTTCAATTTTCTCATCTCATCGCAGAATTTCGTTGTCTATGGAGTTATTTGTTGTGGCAGGAACAGACTTGGCACCACCAAAACATGTGTATGCATGCACTGTGGGCAATATTAACAATGATATAAAATTCAACGATAAATTAATGATACACACGATATTGACATAAAAGACAACTTTTTGATCCACAGTAGGGGATACTGTACTTTTGCACTGGCGAAACATTCACAAAAAAACATGTTGAAATCCCTATCGTGAAAACAATGTATAAAAAATAATCAAGAAGTTAATAATAATATGTTAATAATCAATTAGTTTCTTAGCACTTGACAAGTTTAACAGACAAATTGCCAAAATGTTTCTGTGTGAATCTTGCAACATGTCCATTACTAGGCGAAACATTCACAATATAACATGTTGGAATCTCAATTTTCTGTCAATGTTCCATACAATTTTTGACAGGATCTAAAGATTTCAACATGTTTTGTTGCGATGTTTCGCCAGTGCAAACGGACAGTTACATGTTTCGATATTTGGAAAACACTTACTTGAAATCTGTTATAAAACTTACTCAAGTTGCGTGCAGTGCGAATGCAAATTCAACGAAACCAGATACGAGATTTGTCTCATGTGACAAGTTTCGAAACATCTACACGTTGAATGTTTTCTGGTGCGAACGCATAGTAACTGTGCGTTTGCACTGGCGAAATATTCACATAAAATAAAAACATGTTGAAATCTGTTTTCTGTCAATGTATCAACTCGTGTTCTCATAGTCACGCAACTTGACGACAATCATGTTTGAAGTTTCATGTCACCTGACATGATATAAAGACAAATAGCAATAATTGCAAACCAAGTTTTATATAGCTTCTTACTCTTATAATTAAGGTGATGTGTTTTTTGTTTTCGTTTTTGTGCTCACACCATAAACTATTATTATATGTCTATACGTGAGGATTTGTAATTGGCTTTCTGGTGACTATGTTCTCCTCTTTTTTTGTCTGTTTTTATTAGCTGTAAGTTCTCCATGTACTAAATAAATAAATAAATAAATAATAAACACGGTGACATTTGAATCACAGTTTTTCTAGAACAAACGTCGTTCAGACCATGGTCTACTACCATTATAAGGCATCTAATATGTTTAAGACATGATTTGTTGTTAGCTGCGTTCGCACTGTCTAGAAACATAATCAATAGACTTGTTTTGCATAGAGATTTGTCAAGATTGTGTTCGCACTCTAGTTTGTTTGTGTCTCGAAACTTGTCAATAGTTTGTGTTTAGTGCAAGGTTCACTGTTTTCCAAATGAGACGCTAAACATCGAAACAATAAATGGCCAACATGTTGCAAGATTCTTATTCAGGGTGGCAGGGACATCGACGCGAAAACTGTTAACATGGATTCAGATTCAAATGATACGTTCGAAACGTTGTTACTGAACCAATCTTTTGGAACACTTCAATAATATGGATCAGTGAGTCGGTTCCGTAAAGAGTTACACACGCCTAGCGCTTACACGTAGGATGTGAATCCAAGCCAGCTGACTTGGTGTCACACGGGGTCACGCTGGACGCACTGCGCACAGCTGATATTTGGTGGCACAGTCCGGCGGCATTTTTGCACGAACGGCTTTGTAATTCCGCTAGGGGCCCCGCGCGGCGCGTGCCATACCCGCTGAGTACCGAACGACCACCCGCGGTGACAGATTTACGACCGCACATAAATAAACAAAACACTCGAGCTTTTTGTTTTCGTCTACGGTGTTATCGATAGTTGATTTGGGTTCGTGTTTAGACAAAGGATTCTTTGTAATGATTAGAACTGACGTGTGCGTTTGTTAGAATTGATAAATAAATATTTTTATCGTCCGTTGCGCTGGTTAGTGATAAGACGATTTCTGATAAAACTACTGTTCCAATTTACACGAGATTTGGTAAATATTTCCAATATGGGCCATCGATTTGTGGGGCGGTGAGGGGGGGGAGGTAGGCTACCTCTCTGTACCATTCCCACCCCGCGGAACCCCGTGGTTATGGAAATATCCAATGTTAAAGTTTTTTAGGTTACATTAAAAATTGTCATTATTGTTCTTCGATTTATGGGGCGGGGAGAGGAAGGGTGAGAGGGGATACACCCTGTACCATCCCCACTCCGCGGAACCCTATTGTTATGGAGATAACCAAGGTTAAAGTTTTTTAGGTTAGAACAAAAACTCCCCCACAGTTTGACTCCGCCTTATCTCCGGCGCTGCGGCAGTAGTAGTAGCAGCCCTTCCACCCTTGCGTGCCGAAGCACGGTCACTCATGCTCGGCTCTCTCTCCGCGCCTCAGGTTTTTTATATACACTCTAGGGGTGGGGCAGACAAGAACACGTGGAAAGTGGGGTGATCTGATTAGATTTTGGGTATTTTTCGGATATTCATATAGTGAGAATAAATAAAACACGAGAAATTTTTTAATTGTTATATTTATTCAAATTTATATACATATTTTATGGCATTTAATAATTTTTCACGTTCCGTTCGACATTGTAAACAATAATTCGTTATTTTTTGGGTAAAAAAGTCAATGTAATTGCTTAATACAGCACGGTTATTGTGCATCTTAATTACACACCAAATTTAATAAGTGAATAAGTGAAAATAATATTTTATTTAAGTAAAAAATATGACATAAAATTGAATAAAATACACCTCTACGGTCAACGGAACGTGAAATGTCAACTTTGACGTCTACTATGACAATTTATCCAAACTAAAAATTTGCAAATTGCGTGTTATTTTCGAATTTCAATGGAAACATTAAAAAATTATATTTCGTAAACCGTGAATTTGCGCAACTTGAAAATTTGTAAAAAGCTTTCTATTTATGAGTACTCTCTACAGAAAAAATATGAACTTCCAAATCAACGGCCCATAGTGGAAATTTTATCCCGAGATTTTGCAGGGTACTTTATGAATAGATTAAGTTATATAAGAACAGGGTTTTTTACAGACAAACACAGAAAATAAAAACACAAAAAATTACGACATTTGAGTAGGTATACAAACCGTTTGCTTACGTAAAAATATTTTTCGTCATAAATATTTTAAAACGAAATATTTTAGTTAGAATATCGTTTTAGACGATTATTATACTATTTGTTATTAAAATTAAATGCACTTACCAGCGATTACACACACAAATCACACACAAAACACGAAATTCACTTTTCGCAATGACCCATTGTTTACGTTTTTTGGTTGGTTCAAAATAGGTATAATACGATGTTATTTAGTGCAAATAATTATCAACCACGATGTAAAAACTACTTAGTAATCTAAAAAACACCACTTCCTGTCGATTTACACAAGAAAACTATTTAAAATAATGAAATACATGCGGACCGCGCACTGACGACCAGCTAAGTTGACTCGCGTTTGACGTGCGCGAACTGTTAGTTTCAACATTTTTTTGCAGAGTTGTCCATTAATATTTTTGCATGCGAATGATTTAGTCGACGAGAGGATGAGTTTGCATCGCCGATCTGCGACGCTGGAGCTCGAGCGGGATCATAGTTGTTATAATGTTAATTTTAACGAGCTGTTAACAGCCGCACTCAGAAAGCTTCATTAAATTAGTTTTTTTTTTTAATTACATCAAATTAATGACAATACGTTTCTTTTTGAGACATTCTCATCATTTACTCGTAGGAAGCGTGTAGGTGTTTGCTTACTTGTTATGTTTAATTGATAACGTTCGTAATAAAATAAAGGTAACATGTAAATACGGCCCGCTTCAATTAGACTAGTTAAATAAATCTATTATTATATGGTTTTAAAAGATTCAGGTTTGATACTCCTTTCCTAGAGTATGTCAAAAATTATTCAAAATTATTTAAAAAGTTTTGTGTTTTTGCTAAATCTAAATTTTTAAGCGATACAATTAAAAAATCCAATAATAAAGTAAAAACCACTTGGAAAATTATTAACAATGAAACGGGTAAGTCGGTTAAACAAGATAAACAACTTGAGATTATGGTCGACAATAAATTAGTTAATAAAGCAGCTGACGTAGCTGAGGCGTTTAATGAGTTTTTTGCCAACATACCTGTAACTACGACTCGCTCCTTAAATTCATCCCCGTCTAAAGCTGAAAAAAATCTAAAAATAGTCCCTTATTTAGCTTCGAACATGTAACGCCTCGTGATGTAGTTAATGTTTTTAACACACTCAAGTCTAAAAACTCTGGTGATTACTGGGGCATCTCCATTAAACTTCTAAGTAATATAATAGACATCGTAGCCCCTATCTAGCTGTTACTTTTAATAAATGTGTTGATTTAGAACTTTTCCTGACCTCATGAAGAATAGTAAAGTCATACCACTATTTAAATCAGGTAATAAAAACGACGTTGGCAATTTCAGGCCTATTTCTATCTTACCAGCATTTAGCAAAATATTTGAAAAGTTGATACTCAAGCAGTTACTTAGACATTTTAATTTATATAGCCTCCTTCATAATGAACAAAAGCTAAGCTTTACAAAAGGTCGTTCGACTACAGATGCGGGTGTTGCTCTGCTGAAACACATATTTAACGCATGGGAGAACTCGCAAAATGCTATTGGGGTTTTCTGTGATCTCTCCAAAGCCTTTGATTGCGTGCACCATGACACGCTTTTGCGTAAACTGCGTCATTACGGTGTTCAAAACGAAGCTCTCAACGTTATAAATTCTTATTTACATAATAGGTCCCAATGTGTAGATGTTAATGGTGTGAAATCTTCCGGTCTACCAGTTCAATTAGGTGTACCTCAAGGCTCAATACTGGGTCCATTCTTGTTCTTAGTGTACATCAATGACTTACCATTATATTTAAAGGGTACCTGTGAAGTTGTACTGTTTGCAGATGATACCTCTCTTATTTTTAAAGTAGACAGGAATAGACAAGATTTTGACGATGTAAACAGTGCACTTTCAATGGTTACGGATTGGTTTACGACAAATAACCTAGTTCTCAATGCCAAGAAAACGAAATGTGTAAAGTTCGCCCTATCAAATGTTAGAAGTCTAGGACCCAACATCGTCTTAGATAAAGAGGTGCTTGAGTCTGTAAACTCGGCAGTTTTTCTGGGCATAACAGTAGATGCCAAACTTCAGTGGGGCCCACATATATCGAGCCTAGCGGGAAGGCTCAGTTCGGCCGCCTACGCCGTCAGGAAAGTAAGACAATACACTGACGTCGATACAGCTCGGTTAGTCTATTTTTGTTATTTTCATAGCGTTATGTCCTACGGTCTTCTGCTGTGGGGCAAAGCTGCTGATATTCAAAATATATTTGTCCTTCAAAAACGAGCTGTTCGAGCTATTTACCAGCTAGGTGCCAGAGTTTCTCTGAGAGATTTTTTCAAAGATATTGGTATCCTCACGGTGGCGTCTCAATTCATCTTCGTCAACATCTTATATATTAGGCAAAATATACACTTATACACTAAAAACAGTGATTTTCACAATGTTAACACTAGAAATAAGGACAAACTACGAGCTCCCTTTCACCGGCTTCATAAGGTTCATAACTCATTTGTTGGGCTCGGTATAACCTTTTATAACAAGCTACCCTCTTCTTTGCTAGATTTGCCTTTTGATGCGTTTAAAACGAAAGTAAAATCCAAGCTTTGTTCAAAGGCATACTATTCTATAAACGACTACTTAAATGATAAGAATAGTTGGTCGCTGTGATTAACTCAAGACAATGTTTATGTTCTTTCTCCAGATTCCCTACTAAAAAGTTATAGGAGTTTATATAATTATATTTTTTTTATTTTTTTATTTGACTTTATAAGTCAAGCTATTTTTAATTTTATTTCAATTTATTGTTGACATAATCTACTCATTACAATGTTTTTTCTAATGAGTTGTATTGCAATATGTGGTTAGCTAGTGACCTCGACAATTGATCATATTAGTTATTGTTATTAGTAATTAACTGTTTGTTTTATTTATTTTATCTCGATGGTCCTAGTTTATCATTTATAACTTCCAGTTACAACAACTATATGTAAGCGGGCACGCCCTTTATGCCTGGAGGCTTTTATTTAGATATTAAGTTCTGTTTACGTTTAGTTTTTATTTCTGCCTGAGTATAGTTCTCGATGATTTTGTGTGGTATATTGGCGTGTGCTAGCTAACATATGGCTAATAATTTAAATTATGTTTTGTGTTGCGTAATGTAAATTATTTTGAATACTATTATATAGAATCTTTTTTTTTTTTTTTGTTCTTCTAACTGAACAGACAGCTGTGCTGCTGGGTAGTTTGTTGCGCCACTTCTTCTTCCCAGCTAATGCACTAGGAAGTGGTAAAGGGTGGGCGTTTTGGGGGACTGTCTTATGTAATTTTGACGTTCGAAAAGTGCTGATTCTCAGCCTAGTTTGAATAAATGACTTTTGAATTTTGAATTAAGTTGACTCAAATCCCACGCGCTCACGCACGGGACACAGCATTGTCTACAGAGAAATGTACCTCGATAAAAAAAAACTTAGTAATCACTTATTTTTGTACGTGTTACTAGAAAATACCGAAGTTAAAAGTTAACTTCGGTAGGTATTTTATCACTGATAAGTGGCTACTTTTAAAACATATATTTATGGCTTGCTATGGCATATATGTATGCTTTGGCTATGGTAAAGTTTGGTAGGTATTTTCTGGCTATGCACGATTGCACATCGCGACGCACCGTACCGACGGCGCGGCGAGGTGGTTGACCTCTAATTTTATCTTTTCGTTCTAGGTGCAAACTTACGGTAGGTACTATCAGACATATGAAGTACCTAGGATTGGTGCTCGACAGCCGGTGGGACTTCGGGCCCCACTTCCGACGGCTGGCGCCCAAGTTGCCGGGCACTGCTGGGGTGCTGTCAACGCTGCTTCCCAATCTAGGGGGCCCGAGCGCTAGGGCTGGGGCTGCTTTGAAGCGGCTCCTGCCCAACCTGGGGGGTCCAAACGCCTCCTGCCGGAGGCTTTACGCGGGGGTCGTGCGGTCCATGGCCTTTTACGGGGCACCGGTGTGGGCGCGTTCATTGAGGCTGCGACCGGCCCGGCGGTTGAACGCGTCCCAAAGGGTCATGGCCATCAGGCTGGTCCGGGGATACCGCACGGTCTCCCGTGAGGCGGCGAGCCTCCTTGCCGGACGACCGCCATGGGATCTGGAGGCGAAAGTCCTCGCGCACATGTGGGAGTTGCGCGAGGAGGCGAAACGCCGGGGTGTAACTCCGCTGCCGCGAGAAATCACGGCACAGCGGACAGAGCTCCGGCGGGATCTCATGGCGGCATGGAGTGTGCGATTGTCGCAACCCAGCGCTGGGCACGCCACAATTGCGGCGATAAGTCCCCTCTTTGAGGAGTGGCTTGAGAGGCGCCATGGCGTCCTCACCTTCCGCCTGACGCAGGTCCTCACCGGACACGGTTGTTTCGGGAGGTTCCTGTTCCGCGTAAGGCGGGAGGAAACGCCCGGGTGTCACCACTGTGTGGATCGCCCGGAGGACACGGTGGAGCATACGGTGGAGGTCTGCCCGGCTTGGGCGGAGCACCGCCGTGTCCTCACGGAGGCGATCGGCGGCGGCGATCTCTCGCGTCCGGCCCTGGTTCAGGCCATGGTTCGGAGCGAGAGTGCATGGGAGGCCGTCACCTCCTTCTGCGAAGCAGTTATGTTCGCGAAGGAGGAGGCGGAGCGCGCGAGGGAGATGCAATCTGCACGCCCTCGCGGCCCTGGTCGCCGCAGGAGACGCCCCGGGCGTTGGGAGTCGAGAACCGACTTCCGGCCACCGTAGGCGCGGGCTTGCGGACGGTGAGCAATGGGCAGCTCGCCGTCCGATAAGGACCAGGCCCGTGTCGACGGCGCGTTGTGTTCCACGCGCGCCTCAAAGAGATGTCAGCACCAACGGACGGGGTCGAAAGACCAATGCCTGCTGGGGTTGCGGGTTTGTCCGAAAGGGATATCGCGGCCCCGGCACACAGGCAACGGAAGGAACACGGGTGGGTTTTAGTCAGTAAAAGTCTGACGCACCCTCTCGCTCTGCCCAGAGCGGGAGAAGTCATTTGATGATTTCCCATCCTCAAAAAAAAAAAATAAAAAAAAAGGGGGCCCGAGCGCCGCTTTTAGGCGGCTCTACAAGGGGATCGAGCGATCGATGGCCCTTTACGGGGCCAGCACCAGCCGGGGGTTGCGGAAGATTTTTAAGTTCCCGTGACCCCTAGCGTAGGTGTGAGTTAGACCACCGGGTGGTTTTTAGTCAGTAAGAGTCTGACAGACCCCTCCGCCCGCCCCAGGGCGGAGGACATCCATGAGGATTTTTCACCCCGGAAAAAAAAAATGTTACTATCAGACATGGTTTACAAGGTACGGGTACCTATTGTATCTAACGTGAGATTATTAGGTATTATTTATTTATTGGGATATTACAGGAACAAGACAAAAACAAAACTTATACCTACCTCGAAACCGGGTTAGCTCCGTGTGCACCAAGACAACATTGACTCCGATTTTCCACATTCATTGCGTGCCCTTGACGTAAGTACATCGGATGCATTCACGTCGCCCGCTCGAGAGATTTCGGTAGACTAGCTACCGCCCGGGAGGCGCGGGCGACTCGCGGCAGTCAACAAAAGAAATGGGTGGAACAATACTTCGCGCGTTTGCATGTCATTTATTTGCATTTCGGCCCGCATTGGCCGGACATCCTTGTAGTCCACGTGGACTCCTCATAACTCTTTGCTACCGCGTTATGTACCTTGGTGTTACTGCTAATGTTTGAATACCTTTGAGCACCATTTGACATATTTGAGAACGCCTAGATTGGTTTGTTAAACTTACTCATGTTTCTTGCAGTATGAACGCAAATTCAACAAAACAAGATGAGGTTTATTTCATGTGATAAGTTTCGAAACATTGTTTTCTGGTGCAAACCCGACAGTCCCGCAAAAAATACGCGCGGACTTTCCTTTAAGGACCGCGTCGCGCGGCTTAATTTGACCCGGGCTGACCCCGCTCACAAAAAACGCTGGCGTTCGGATCCTATTGCGTCTATTTACATTCTGTAAACAGATGGTGCTTGAACAGTAGGACCGCTCATGATAACAAGAATAACACTCATAACCGCATGCTAGAATTATAAACAATCTCATTTAAATTTTAAACGACTTGACATACGACTTGTTGATGTATTATGTTGATTTTTGGCAAAATTAATGAATCAATTTACGTAAAATTTTGGTAATAATATCATGAATACACATATAATCGAATAAGATTTGTTTTTCTTATAAGTCTTACATACAATATTCCCATAATATTCCAACTCAAACTTCATAGTGCGCGGCTATAGTTTCGAACCGCGTAGTTCTAGTCAAAAATCTTTGAAAAATTCATAAAAATAAATGATTACGCCTCGAATGCATGAAATAATTAATTAAAATTAGTTTTTGCATAGATAATCACCGTATAAAGACACAAATTCATTGAAAAACAGTCAATAATCAGATTTTATATGGTGCTTTGTTTACATCGAATTTACGTAAGTGTATTGGTTCGAAAAGCATTTTTATTATATTGCTTCATGCAAACGATTACCTAAAAAGTTGCACAATACACTACTACGTGATTTTTCATGTACTTACCTAAGTTTTACTCGAAAAATCCAAAGCCAAATCTGATTGAAAAAATAAAATTAAAACTGAAACTCAGCTACGACAAAAACAAAATCTAAAAAGGTATACTTACAACAAAAAAATTGGTATCGATCTTATTCATATACCTATATGTGATATAGATTGGGGTGTAGGTAGACGTCGACATAAATGAAGTCTGACGTGGTGACATTTGGAACTAAATAATTTTACTTTTAATGCAGACCTGTGATGATGGCACTACTTTGTCAACAAGTGCTAGTAGGTTTTGAGTCACCCACAAGCAGTATTTTTAACAATTTGTTTAAATTAATTTACTCATTTCCCATTCGAAGTGCCCTAAGTGTCATAGTGGCGCCTTCATTTTCATTTAACTCTTTTTTGCCAAGCTGTAATTATATATTACCTATTTTCAGAAAGTAGGTACTCCTTATGACCTTTCATTTGATGCCAAAATGATATAATCTTTACTTTTTCGGTAATACTTTACATCCGCTCTACACCGCCATTTTATGTGACGTCTTACTGTGCGTTTACACTGGCGAAACATCAGAACAAAACTTGTTGAAATCTCTAGTTCCTGTCAAGCATTGTATGGATATGTGACAGAAAATAGAGATTCCAACATGTTTTGTTTCGAATATTTCGCCAAACATCATAACAAAACATGTTGAAATTTCTAGTTCCTGCTAAACATTGTATGAAACATTGACAGAAAATAGAGATTTCAACATGTTTTCTTGTGAATGTTTCGCCAGTGCAAACAGACAGTTATAATAAATTATAGCCTATCTATAGCGCGCGCCATAACATGGCGCTTCCAATGATATCTCGTTTGTCAAAATTCGTCTAGTCGTGTACAACATAATAGGGACCAAATGTACACACAAGGTGAATGATTAAATAAACTGACGAGTAAGGAAACTGATCACTGTTTATTTTGGGTTTGTTTTTACGAACCATTGATACATAAAAAACCGAACGTCAGTGAGCTCTCAATATAAAGCTGTATAAAAATCTTTTGGCACGTGGCCAAAATTTGAACTAATACGGCTATCTAACATTTCACAAAACAATTGCACTTAACAATAGCGCCCCACTGTCAACGGCATTCGCGCGCCAAAAGATCGTAGTAGCAATGAATCAAAATAAGGTCGCACGAAACCTCGAAACGAAATCGAAAGTGTTGTTCAAGACGCCTTGTTGTTCAAAGGCGGCGGCAAGGCGCGTAAAAAGCGTAGAAGTTATAGGATATTGTCTATGACCAGTAGTTGTCAGTGAGGCGAGTGTGGAGGTTGTGTGGTTTTGAATTTGATTTTGATTTTAATTTATCAACTCGTTTGTTTCCTGTTTAAAAGTTTGAAATAAACCGTTCAGATTTCGAAAGCGTATTTGAAAAATTTAATAACTTTTTAGTTGTCATTTAACAATCGCCTTTTTTTACTATCACAATGCAAGAAACCGTTACAAACACGAACGAAAGAAAATCGTTGTTTTCATCATTCCTGGAGGTGCTGGAAGCTCGTGATAAACAGGCACAGGTCGACAGGCAGCTGCAGGAAGAGAAATATTTAAGAAGAACTCAGAGAATCTATGATTTCCATGGTAAATAAATCGCGCCAATTACTACTTATTTTACGAAATTAAACTGGTTGTTTTGAATGAAAGTTATTAAATTATCGTGTATTTTACATATTATCAGATTATGATTTTCAGCTATGTACATTTAATTGAAATGTAATGGTTGTCGTAAATCTAATTTCTTCATTTTATGGTTATGTGTAACAATTTATGGTGGGTCCAACAATTGTGTAAAGTGCACACAATTTATGGACCCACCATAAATTGTCCTTATCACTTACATCCGTACCTTATCAACTTATAACCCAAAAAATTATTTTGTTTTGCCTAAGCATACAAATAATCCACTGCGGTTATTAATTAGACCCTGTGTAAATTTGCATCTTTGAAAATGTTGATTTTATTTTTTTTCCTGTGCTAAAGGGATTTAAAAAAATATGATTCTCATCTATCAATTTATTCAGTTGTACCAAACTAGTATGCAACAATAGAATCTGTTTATTTCTACTTTGTGGAGGTAGTGATTGACAGAAGTGTTGGAGCACCAACTGATTATTGTTATTTCACCATTTCCACTAATTTCAATAATCCTTGTCCTCAGTAAAACTAATTTAGAAAGTACCAAAAGATTTTTTTTTACTTTACCCTAGATTAGATGGCTGTTGTTATTGCGGTCAGCAAATCTTAAAAGTTAACATAAGATTGACATTGTATTCATAAATTTCTATGCTTATCAACCTTTGGTGAGTGGGTCGTCTTACAACCTTTTAATAACTGGGTAGGTACATTATTTTAACATAAAGTAACAAAAGTTTGCACTAATTTATTTAGGGTTGGCGCAACATGTTTACCATAACACGAACTTTCCATAATAATATAAATAAATCGTGATAAATAAGTTTCACAAGCTTAAAATAATCTATCCATTCCATCCTAGAATAGCTACTGAACTAACTCTCAAAATGAGCATCTGGCCCTACATGTAGCAACACCAGCCTTTGAGCCTGTGTTAGCTTAGCTGGCGGGATTGACTTAACAATTTTTGAGCAGGTCATATGCCAGAAAGGGATTGCAGCAAGCTGTATTCTGATTGATGAAGTGATCAGTAATTGAAGTCAGGTCACGTCAGGTCTGCTAGTGTTGACGTTGTTGTAGAGCGGCAGCGACGCGAGGCGGTGGAGCTGCGGCGCTGCCTGGACTATGTATCGCAGCACGCGCACGTGCTGGAGAGCGTGCTGCGCGGCGCGGGCGCGCCCGGGGCCGACGCGCCGCTCAGCGCCTCGCTGGTGCGCCAGGCCGCCGCGTTGCAGCGCTGCATGGCGCAGTGCGTCGCCAACGCTAGCCGCATCCGCCAGCTGCTCACAGCCACGCACCAGCCGCAGATGGACACCATGCTCGCCAAAATGGTGAGTTGCTTTTCAGTAATTTACTTCTGTAATTCCTGCCAAATATCCATAGCTCGTGGAAAGTGCGACCTACGACCGCGGAGATGCGATACATGCCAGAGACACTCGGTAGGGTGTCTGGAAACACGTCGCGAGGTATTTGGCCTCTTTTTAGTAAAATGCATGAGTTTAGCCTCAGGTAATTTATTTATCACAGTATCACGTATGCTAAACGCTCGTAATCACGAGAGTGGGATGTAGGACCTTTCAAAGTAGCTTAGCCTACCGGCCCATTAGAGATTAAAGAGCACATAAAAGAGAGATTTCAATTCACTTTACATTTTGACCCAGTCAGTAACTCGGTATAAACGGCCTAACAAGTTCAAATTAATATTTAATATTTACCCAGTCGGTAGTACTTGCACAATTCCATTCTTGTCTATAATATTTATTTATTTAACATGCCATGTTAAACAGTGCAATATGAAACTGGATGTTGTCTATAACTCGCGTATACAACGGCTAGTTGCTCTAGTTCGTGCTGTATGTGGAACTAATCAGACACTTGTGTAACCGCCCTCACTCCCTTCTCTAAGTATCTTTATGTTTACTCCTAGTTATTTTTGTTCATTATAGTACCTGCCGGCTTCTTACTGCGCGTAGTTTTTACGGCATTTCTACAGGCCGAAAATAATCGGCGAATGTACATGAGTGCGATGGTAGAGAGTGAACAATTAACTGGCACGTACCTACGTTATAGTGCGCTCATTAGCGGTGTTGATGTAATCACACGGGCTAATTGTGTTATTACCTCGTTTCATTGGCTTTGTTATGTTTTGTGGATATTGCAGTCGAATCGTGTAACAATGTTGTCTTATAGGTCGCGAAAACTATGCCGTCACACATCAGTTTGGGTCAGTGGTTACTACACATTGTGTGTACAAAATGAGCAACAAATTAAACAAATGTCAGGTCACCGTTATGGCATGTCACCATGTAACGCGCAACGCCGCGCTGGCCAGGCAGAGGGGCAGCCTGATTGTAAACGTAACAAAGTGACAACGTGGGTAAATAGTTTGAAAATTAAAACTAGGTAGGTAGGTACCTATCTCACAAAGGATGAGATGTGCTCATAAAAGCGATCGATACTGAGCTAGATGTTGTAATGGGAGTCATAAACACGTCGCGCCACCTGCTCACGACCGACGTTTTCTAATCCCAAATAAACCCACCTGTCTTCGACTACGTTATATTCTAGGACACTGTCTTTTTACAATTCAATTCAAAAGTCATTTATTCAAACTAGGCTGAGAATCAGTACTTTTCGAACGTCAAAATTACGTAAGACAGTCCCCCCTAAACGCCCGCCCACCGCTTCCTAGTGCTTTAGCTGGGAAGAAGTGGTACAACAAACTCCTCAACAGAACAGCTGTCTGTTCAGATAGAAAAACTTGATTCTGTACAATAGTACTTATGCTAAATAATTTACTTAACGCTCTACTTAATACCCGAATTAAAGCCTCCAGGCATAAAGGGCGTGCCGGTTTACATAATAGCTGTTAAAGCTGTAACTCGAGGTCACAAATGATAAACTAGAACCATCGAAGGAAAAATAAATGAATGGTTAATTACTAATAACAATAACATGGTCAGCAAGACGACCAGTCACCACAAGCAGCACTCGTTCACGAGCATAACGCAAAGATCAGCCGTTACCCACCTCGGCATATTAGAGGGAAGGAGGCAACCCGACCCCGGACGCTATTGATCTAGTGGTCCCAAATTCATTTATTGGTGTGATTTTTACATGAGACCTTAAAAATAAATAATTAGTTACTCAAAAAACTACCTTAAGGGTGTACACTCTTTCACATAATTAGTAATTATTATAAAAAAACAATAATCAACATATTAAAATAAAATAATTACAACGAAACACAACATAACTTAAGACAGAAAAAAACAAGCAAAAACCTTAATTATTGACTATACATATAAATAATTAATGGAAATAAAGACAATAATAAATTCTCAAAATTAAATAAATATCAATGTCAAATAACTTACAATTTATCATTAAGTAATTCATCAATAGTTAATAACATTTTTCCAATAATAGATGTCTTAATTTGTTTTAAAATTGAATAATATTTAAGTCCATTTGGTAATTTATTAAATATCATGCCATGCAAAGTATGCTTTTGTGCATCAAGGCGGTCTTTGATGGTTGAACGCATAATTCATGTCTATAATATACTTGTCTAATCATTATATAGCGATGTTCAGATGCTTTTCTGAATACATGCATGTTCTTTTTAACAAATAAAGCAGTCTCAAATATGTACAAGCAAGGTAAAGTCATTATTTTAAACAATGCAAAATAAGGTTTGCAGCTATCAGTTATTTTTATACCAGTAAAAATAGCTCTGATGCATCTTTTTTGCGATTTGAACACCATGTCCTTATTGCAGGAGTTACCCCAAAACATGACTCCGTAGCGTAGTATCGACATATCCATAGTATGCAGTGACTCCCGCCGCTTGATTGACTACTTTCTTTAGTTTGTACAAAGCAAAAGCAAACTTACTATTTCGTCACGCTAGTTCAGAGAATGATTGTTTACATTTTCATGGAAATGCAGTAATTCATTAATCATCTTACTAAATATGGTTAATAACAATAATAACCTTTGAGTATTGAATGGACGAAGCGAATCGATCATTATGTTTATTTAAACGTATGTTGATGGCTCAAGGTGGTCGAATGTCGATAGTCTTAAGGCTCGTGCAGACCAGCGCGACTTGTCGCGCGACGCGACTCAAACAATGCAATTTCTAAGAAAACTGTACGGTATAACAATTACCGGCGTCGCGTCGCGCGACAAGTCGCGCTGGTCTGTACGAGCCTTTAGTCTTTATGTTTCGGCGTGACTCTGAATAGCTTGCAGTTGTTTGTATTCACGTATTCAGTCGGCTGTTGATGGATATTTGAATATTCATCCTCGAAAGGCGCGGCTAAAACTGAAAGCACGTAGCATCGCTTAATCATTCCGGGGGCTGGGAGGCTGGAGGAGTCTACATAATATGGTTGAGATGTTCAGCTGTTACCTATATGCTATATGGACATCTTATTTGATTCAACAAAGCTCAAGTTAAATCCAGGCCTATTTTACGAGTACATTTACATTAATGGCGTTAAAGAGGTTTAGAATGTCTTCATAGTAAAGTTTGAAAGTTATATTTCAGCTATAATGACTACAATAAAATGAGTGACACTGAAAAAAATTAGCTATAGACAGAGTGTGTGTGTGCGATGCTTCGACGTGTTGCGTGGAACCGTCTCATGCTGCACTGGATTTTGCAACCACTCAGCGTTGTCCTCCACTCCTCCTGCTGTAATCTCCGTTTTTGCGCAATTAGACGTTACTAAATACTAGCGACATTTACACACTTTTGTTTGTAATCCGTGTTATTAATCTTGAACGGTCATTGTCGCTTGTTGAAATACACTTTTCATCGTGTCAACAATGCTTCAATGGGTCCAAGTATGGCGACAAAATACAAGTGACCGAGTCTACGACGAGAGTTCTCTCAAGTGATCGTGTTCACAAGAACTCGGGCTTGAACAGCTACCAAAAGCCCTCTTGTTCTACCGCCAGGACCATCAAGTCAGGAGAGGACACCAGGACCGTAAAGCGAACATGTGCCTGCTCGTAGTCCACCAGTAGCTAGGTCAATGAAGATTACTTAACAGATTATACTATCTGTATCTCCTCTAATATCTGCGTTCTGCTTTTGTATACATTTTGCGTGATAAGGTAACTAAATAGGTCATGTCTGCAATATTCGTCACGTATCTAATCGGTGTCGTTGTGTTTCTACCTAATATTATTGTCCCAGCGCATGTGGTTACGTTTACGGTATACACTGTATGAAGGTGGAGCGTACGAGGGAACTTCTTAGCGGTTCCATCTAGTTCCCATGCCAATGTATTGTGCAGTCGGTATCCTTGCGTTGTCACAACGCTGTTAATCGCTGTGAATGTAGTAATCTGTGATGACCTCACTTCAAACACTATAAAATATCATTGATATTCAACTATTCCCTTAATTTAACGAATTTAACTGATAACATTTGAGTACCAAGAACCAATCAAATGAATGATGGATCGAAGAAAAAGTTGTCACAGAGGCTGCCTCCGCTGACCCAATCGTTCAGCAGCTTTTGCGCTTCTAGTCACGGCGCGGGTTCAATTGATCTGCTTCCCGAAAAACAAAGGGTCTCATCAAGAGCATCTGCTGTACAAATAAATTCACGAGAATGATTGTCATCAAACTTATATTAGGTTGGGTCTGCCGACGCACATCTTATGAAATATTTATAGAGAGAGGGACTCAGGTGGCTGAAACCGAGCAACAAACACGACTCGACACGAAACTTGTACCAAAACCAAAAAACATGTGTACTAGACTGTAGACTAGTACATCATAAAATAACTACAGGAAGTATCGTACGTGCAATTATGCTACGACGAATTACAGTTACTTAAATGTCAGTTTTTTACGAATTCACCTTGCGATTTGTGAAGGAATACGTCAAATTGCTTCCGCGTCCGCCAAGGGCCGTCAAGATTTTGATTGACAGAATACACTATTATCCATGTTCGGTACAAGCGTGTTTACACGTAGCAAATATCACTTTTACACGCCTCTGTTCCTTTGTACCGGCTCGCGTCTCCACATCACTCTCGGTTCACGGCTTCGACGCTGGGGCGAGCGCCGCGCGACGCGTCGAATCTTAACGACCGTCGTCCCTTTATAATTTTACACCATTTCTAACGTAGGTATGCTATATTTCATACTCATATAATGATACACTTCCCGGGTGTCGCAAAAGCTGCACAGGAAGTCACAACGTCATTAAAGAAAATTGATTTCGGTGACAATAAAATGATTTAGATCAAAATAAAAAGTTGTCTACATCAAAAAGTTTAAATTAAAATAATTGTGTGTTTAACTCATGTTTATGTCTGGCCACTTTATCATCCGTTTCCTCCACACTGGAGTTTTATGAACCACTAAATATAGCGAACTGATGAAGCCGAGCTTTGGGCACATCTGCTCACTTTTTCATTTTGAAAAATATTTTTGTATAGAGACTTCTGAAACGGTGGTAAAATTTTTTCATTCACTATGTAGCATAATTTGATTGAGTTAGTCTTTCCTCCCTACTTCTATAATCAGTTGGCGATTTTTATCCAAATATTGAATATAGTGTGCATAGTGTGTTTATAGTGTGCTCCTTAAAAGTGGCACACTCAATATGAATATTCAAGTCTCAAGGAGGTTAATGTCTACTAGTGGTCGCTCAGAGGTCGAAATTCGACCTTGCTTAGGAATCTATTTATATGCCCAGTTTGGCAATAAAAACAGTTACCATTGGTAATGTAAACGATTCGTTTATGTTTATAGGAACCAAGCATTAAATGTCATGATTCTAAGCCATCTTGTGTCAGACGCATGGTAGTGTTAGTAATGTTTTTTTTATTAATTTAATTTATTTCTCATGTATATTATATAAAAATATTAGCTTTCTGCACTCCTTCTCCATATAAACTTTAACTGTGCTAAATTTCATACGCATCCGTCCGCGTAATTTTCGTTAAAAGGGGTACAAAGTTTTTGCTTCACGTATTAACATAATAATAATTATGATTTTGATGAATGATCCCGCGTCAGTGTTCGTTTTTATGGTCCTTTGTTACATTAATGAAACTTTTTGTCGCAAACTCGTATATTTGTTGTGTAGCTATAGTCTACACTCTACAGGTACCTAACTCATTGGGCACGCCACAATTGTCGCGATAAGTCCCCTCTATGAGGAGTGGCTAGAGAGGCGCCACGGCGTCCTCACCTTCCACCTGACGCAGGTCCTCACCGGACACGGTTGTTTCGAGAGGTTCCTGTTCCGCATAAGGCGGGAGGAAACGCCTGGGTGTCACGTCACCACTGTGTGGATCGCCCGGAGGACACGGTGGAGCATACGGTGGAGGTCTGCCCAGCTTGAGCGGAGCACCGCCGTGTCCTCACGGAGGCGATCGGCGGCGGCGATCTCTCGCGTCCGGCCCTGGTTCAGGCCATGGTCCGGAGCGAGAGTGCATGGGATGCCGTCACTTCCTTCTGTGAAGCAGTAATGCTCGCGAAGGAGGAGGAGAGCGCGCGAGGGAGAAGCAAGATGCGCGCCCTCGCGCTCCTAGTCGCCGCAGGAGACGCTTCGGGCGTCGGGAATCGCGAGCCGACTTCCGGCCACCGTAGGCCCGGGCTTGCGGACGGTGAGCAATGGGTAGCTCGCCGTCCGATAAGGACCAGGCCCGGGTCGACGGCGCGTTGTTTTCTACGCGCGCCTCAGAGAGATGTCAGCACCAACTGACTGGTTCCATAAGGGCCAGTGCCTGCCAGGGTTGCGAGTTTGTCCGAAAGGGATATCGCGGCCCCGGCACACAGGCAACGGAAGGAACATGGGTGGGTTTTAGTCAGTAAAAGTCTGACATACCCTCCCGCTCCGCCCAGAGCGGGAGAAGTTATTTGATAATTTCCCACCTTCAAAAAAAAAGGTACCTAACTCATCATGGCTGGATTCGGAACCGCGGAGTTGTAAGAAACGCGTGAATGCTAAGTCTCGTGCGAATGCTGTACTTACACTTTTTGCTAGATATTTAGAAGGCAATTATTTTCTTAAGTTTCATTTATTTTAAATCCACTTTGACAAGTGAACGCAAAGTTTTCTAATGAAAATGTTTTGCCAAGAGCTATGACCTAATGTGTAAAATAGACTGGTTGGCTCATCGGTTGTGAATTCGTGGTATTTGCTGTAAGTTAACACCTTCTATAGATACTGCACGCCATGCAAAATAACTGTGGTCAGTTGTTAATTTAACCGTCATTGACAGTAAAAATATATCGCTTCTACCTCTAAGAAATTATAAAATACGAAGGGATTACGTGACGTGAAAGAAATAATTTATTTGACGAAAATAACCACGGTGTGTTAGTCGGTAGGAGTCCGACACAACTCTCCATTCTCCCCAGACAGGTTATCCTCTAGGAAAAACGGTTTTTAACTTACCATCGAAAGTGCCGTCAGCTGAATGTAATGAGGGGTACCACGTGGACTGAACCCGAGGCCGCAGCGCCGCAAACATAGCCTTAATTACGCATGCTGTACACGACCGCAGCGCAATGCAATACACTACAGAAGGCTAACTAATAGCTACTCAATACGATTACTATATTTTGTAACTCGTAAATTGTTGACGCTGTGTTATAGTCTGGCCAGCCAACAGGATGGCAGCGAGGTGGCGAGGTTCACTGCCCCGGGTGAGCCGCACGAATTTAGGTAGCTACCGTAACTTGAAGAGACTCTAGTATACTTGCATGTGCACCCTAAACATTTAACTCGGCTTAAGATTTTGAGCGCTCACCCTTACGTGCTTATTTACCCGCCTCCAAGGTCTCGTCCTACCCTACATGGAATCACGTAAACAGTCGCTACACAGCATCAAAAAGCCTCGACGGCCATAAAAAAATAGGTACGTATGTTTTTACATCGTACATTTGGACCGAGAATTGAATACTGACTACCCTCCTTTATGTGTAATGTTTTACAAGTAAGCTTGAATAATTTTTGTGGTCCTTCTGCACGGATCAGATGTGATTCGTGAGCTAAACGATCAACAGCAGCAAATTCGAAGTTATTATTATTAGCGACACCGCAGCCTCGCCTCAATCACGAACATCATCCCACTGTAACGTTCTAACGCGGTCGTTCTCTTAGCTTCCCTATGCCTCCGTGTTAGCTCTGTGTTTTAACGATTCTTTATTTTTGTTTTCCTTATTACCAAAATTTTCCTTGAGCGCTGCAAAGGGGGGCCTGCGTGAGAAGTGATTGTTTTCTTCATTATTCTCAAGTGAGAAGGGCAAGGCTTTGCGTGCATAGAGGTCAAACGAAAACCTAACACCATAACAATATCCCTATCGTGATATGTTTCATGTTTACCCCATAGCAAAGCTAATCAAAGTGAAGTGATTGGTCGCTATTTCTCAAACTTAATACGTTTGAAGTACGTATAGGGTGTCAGATTCATGTAGATTTTGCGGTGTGCGGTCGGTTGCGGTCGGCGGTTCCTGCTCCACCAAATATACACATACACACGATCGGCACGCTTGGCAACTACGGACTACACCATACGCACACTGGCTTGATGACAATGTAGGCACCAGGGATCTTGCGGATATTCGCATCCGCAATTGAGGCTGCGGCCAGCCTGCCGGTTGAACGCGTCCCAAAGGCCAGGTCATGGCTATCCGGCTGATCCGGGGATACCTCACGGTCTCCGGGGAGGTAGCAAATCTTCTTGCAGACGATCTATATCTGCAGGCGAAAGTCTTCGCGCACATTTGGGAGTGGCGCGAGGAGGCGAAACTCCGGGGCGTAACTCCGCTGCCGCGAGAAATCGCGGCACAGCGGAGCTCCGGTGGGATCTCCTGGCGTCATAGAGAGTGCGGTTGTTGCAACCCATTGCTGGGTACGCCAAAATTGCAGCGATAAGTCCTCTTTGAGGAGTGGCTAGAGAGGCGCTACGGCGAGGACGCCGTGGCGCCTCTACGCCATACGGCGCTCAAACCTGGTCTTTGACGGCTCAGCAGAGGTCCAAGCTTGAGATTTGCCAGCGAGTAATGGAGCGCAGCATTCTTGGAGTCAGATTAACGGACCGTGTTAGGAACACAGTGCTGCGCTCCAAAACACAAATCACCGACGTCACCTAAAAAGCAGCCAAGCTAAGTGGGACTGGGCTGGACACGTCTGCCGCATCAGACACGGTTATTTCGGGAGGTTCCTGTTTAAGGCGGGAACACGGGTGGGTTTTAATCAGTAAGAGTCTGATACGCCCTTCCGCTCCGCCCAGTGCAGGAGAAGTTTTTTGATAATTTCCAACCCAAAAAAAAAATAAATATTGACTCACCAACTATTATTGTTTTTGGCTAAATTTGTAGCGAGTAAATTGTATCGAAAAAACTTTTCCAAAAAAAAAAACCGACTTCCCCCGGTCTTTTGCCACCGACTTCCGAAATTATAGTTATTTTTAACAGACGTCTAAAAAGGAGGAGATTTAATGTTCGTAGCGTATATATGTATATATATATTTTTTTATTTATGTATGTCCACCGATTTCTCCGTCATTTGTGGACCGGTTTAGATTATTTTTATTTGTTTGAAGGGGTATGCTCTCGAGGAAAAAAATATATGTATACGCTACGAACATAGAACCTCTTCCTTTTTGAAAGTCGGTAAAAATCGCGCGCATAACATGAAAAGGGCTGTCTGCTCCTCACAAAGACTGATGTTCAGGTTCAGATCAGTCTAGAAGTAGACATCTTGTTATACCTAATACGGAAAGTGCAGGTCTCAGCTCCTGTAATGATTGGTGATTGTTCTAACTCTAGACGGTGAACTTCCGCATCGCAGCATCACCTACATCATGCCGTAATGGATTTTAATGAGTTTTGCCGACATACCGTTAAGTCGATTCGGCCGAAGAATAAAAAGCAAAGAATCGGTTGCTAGACTACACTACATGTTACATTGATCGATGAAGGCTATCACTCGCTAAAAGATAACATCGCACTGACAAGTATTGTGAGCCGTAATTGTGGTAACCCCTTCCTTCCCTACTAGATACGTCATATAGTAAAAAAACAATGAGGAGCGACTGTACCTGTCGATAATTAAATTTGTGTCAGTGTCGGTTGCTATATACGAGGTCGTAACTCGTACGGTTGTCGACCTGGTTGCGGCCCGCGGCGGCCGACGACCCTCATTACGCTATCTGGCCGATTAGCTTTGTTCCAGGGCGACCACGATCAGGGTCAAACACTCTCCCGCCACGTCGACTCAGCCCCCGCACATTGTACTCTACACTTGATTAACTGACCGGAATAAATTATACTTCGAAATTGCTTCAAGTGCGCTTCAATTTTTATATCATCGGAGTTGCCTAATACTTTCTGTTTCTCGCTCCTTGTAGGAACAAAAAAATTACGATTCCGATGTGGAAAACTATTTGCAAAGGTTATCTCAAATTATCTTGATATTTTGTCGGGGCCCCTTGACATTGTGTAACAGTTGATTGGCACCTTAACGCGTGCTTCCGCCACAATGAGCCTTTCGCAGGTGGAGCGGAACACGGACGCGTGGCCCCCGCCGCCACGCGCCGCACTCAACGGCTACTGCCCAGTGACCAACGTATCAATGCCTCAGGATCGTCGTCAATTCCCCAACACTATGAAATACCCAAAAACAAGTACAGCTACGTTTTGACGCTTAGTAGTTTAGCTGTGGGAATTGATTCAAGAATAACTGTATTCCTTGCTATTTTACAACGCAAGGCCGCGCTTGCGTTGTAAAATAGCAGATATTTCTGGTCTTTGGTTCCGCTTTTTGTAATATTTTAATGTAGGCACGTCGGACACCCGTTACTGTCCAATAAAATGTGTTTACTGAAATACCATGGGGTATCATAGCACTGCCGCTCATCATGACAGAGCGGCAATGAGCGGTGATGCGGCATCAGTCACCCGCGATGAAATCACACGGCCCGCCAATTACCGCACGTTATCCAATTGAGCGCGTGCTTCACAATTATGACCTTAATGCGCTAATGCCACGCCGCGGTCACGAGCCACCCGTGGTCAACACCTTGCTTCCTCCCCCGCAACATGTAGTTACCTACATTTGACACCCTATGGCTACTGGCTACAACTATTAAACTAGCTTTTTCCGGGTTTTGGTAAAGGCCTAAGCTGCTCTGAGCATAGTGAGCATGTGCCATTGCAATACGCTGAGTGATGGCCGACGGCCATTTCGCACTGCAATAATGCTCAATTTTAGTTGTTTGTTTGTTAGTTTCGGTGATGCAAGCGTCATTCTAAATGAAGACATTATTTGTATCTTAATTATAAAAGCAGCCGAGAGGCCCCGAAGCCTACCAACCGTAAAGCTTAGAATTGTGATCCCCAAGACTATGCCATGGTTCGGCCCAGTTGGTTTCTCTGCATCATTTTTTTTTTTTCGGACTGATGGGAATGTACACAGTTGACATGTAAGAGTACCTACCGATTTAACATTGGTTGAAAATTCCTTTCCTTAATTTCTCATTACCTGTTGTGCTATAATATAAAAAAAGCTTAGTTTCCAGATTCTGCTAGAGTGCTACACATTACTGTACCTACGTATCTAAAGAATCTTTACAATAAAATCTGTGTACCTAAATAGTTATATTTTTTGCGTGCACGGTGCATATCAATAAAGTGTACCGTTTCTCGTAGTTTGCTGCCCGCCTGTCTCGCTCCGCGGCGCGGCGCGGGCTTCACGTCGTGTAACATTAGATTTTCCGCACGGACGCAGCTCGCTTACCGGTAATCTAATACACGTACCCACTAATGAGTCGTTATTATCTTATCGAACGGTGAAAGTTACCGAAAAAATTGGCCTCATGTCCAAGTCTAGCTAGACACATTTGAAAGCTGATAAGTATAGAGAATGTGGGTTCATCTCGTCGCTTAGGCTTCAGACTTTTCAAATTACGTGTTTCGAATACTGCATCGTTTCCTCGTCATGCTTATGGGAGCTCACTGTAAAAGAAACAAAAAAATCCAAGTTCAGAGAAGTGTCTGAAGCTGTTTGAATTACAAGCCGTTTAATTTCCATAAGTACGCGTTTGGGATGGTCGTTAAAAGTTTGTGAGATTGGCTTGGGCGCGTGGCTGTCTGCTGTCGGGGTGCCAACAGTGGCGGCGTGCGCTCGTGAGTCGGCGACCCGTCACGCTCGTGTCGACGACTACTGGCCCTTGGGAGATCGACACTGACGCATGTATATTCGCACTTTAACACTTGACCTTATAACGGAATCCATGGTTTGTTCAAAACATCCGCAATTGAAAATTGATCGCCGTTGCAAATCATTAATGATGTTCTTGCGATACTTGGGCGCGATTTGGATATTATTTGCGTATCTGTTTGTAATTCGCGTGGCGGTAATTGTTTGCGACCTTGAAATGTATGGTGTCCCCAGTAGCTAAAGCCTTGTACATTAGCAACAAGATAAAATCAGCCGATAATAAAATAAAGACGGTTTGGAAAATTATCAATGACGAAACAAACAGAAATAAAAGACACAATAATGATTTCACACTAGAAACTTCTCGAGGTCTCATAAACACTAACAAAGAAGTTGCTCAAGAATTTGTAAATTTCTTTACCAGTATCCCACTTAAAACTACTGAAACCTTACATTCCTTGCGTTCTACTGATTTATTAAGTGCAAAAGTTTCGTCCTGCCCGATTGAATTTAAATTAAAGCATATAAACAGTAATAAAAGCTTTCAAGCAAATTATGGGGAATGTCAATCAAAGTTTGTACCTTTATTATTGAGACTATAGCGCCGTACTTAGCCTTAATATTTAATTTGTGTCTTCCCTGATCTAATGAAATATAGTAAGGTGAAATATAGTAGCCACTTTTCAAATCCGGGGACAGTAAAGACACCAATAATTATAGACCCGTATCCGTGTTGTCAGTATTAAGCAAGGTGTTTGAAAAGGTAATGCTTAATCAAATGCTCAATAATTTTAACACCAATAAAATTTTACACGATCAACAGTATGGTTTCACCTAGGGACGTTGTACGACCGACGCCGGTGTCACCTTATTAAAACACATATTTACAGCGTGGGAAGAGGCCCAAGACGCCATAGGAATTTTTTGTGACCTTTCCAAGGCATTTGACTGCGTCGACCACGAAACCTTAATCTTGAAACTTGAGCATTACGGGCTTGGAAAACTTGCACTCGGTTTAGTAAAATCTTATTTAAATGATAGACAACAGCAAGTTCAAATAAATGGTGTCCACATGGTGGCACAGTGAAGGGTTCCGTAGTTGGGATGAATTTATACCAAGAACAAACTTAACATTGTAGTTGAAAAACATGTTCTCCCATACGGAGGATGTATGGGAGATCATGGTTTTCAAACTGCACATTTAAGTTGGTCGATTATTATTCGTTAACCTGTAGAGCCTACTTAGCTCTGATAGTTTTCCTTTTAATTTCGTTCTATATGCTACTGCTACTACTGCTGTGAATTTTTTCACAAGTCCAAGTACAACCATTTAGCTAGAAGGGGGGCGGGAACACACTTGACTCTAACAAAAAAAATCAGTTAAAAGCTTAATATTTCGCAAACAGATCGCTGAATCCAAAAATCGTTTGGACAAACTCACAATATTTTTGAAAGACCTTTCTAACGATACCCCACAACATGGGGTAGATCAGGAAAATAAAAACATCCCTACTTTACTTGTACGGGAGTAACCATATTTTTTTTTTTTTTTTTTTCTTGATTTTATTTTACCACTGACGGCATGATTAATATGTATACATATGCCATATTACAGCTTTCTAGACTAACCGTCTCTGAGCTAAGCCGCGGACAGACAGACGCACAGACAGACAGACAGACAGACGGACGGACAGACAGACAGACGGACATGGCGAAACTATAAGGGTTCCTTGTTTACTACGGAACCCAAAAAATGGGTGTACCACAAGGATCAATATGGGGTCCTTTCCTCTTTTTAGTTTATATTAATGATCTACCCCATTTGTTAAAAACTCAACCACAAACGGTGTTATTTGCTGACGATACTTCTTTAATTTTTTAAATTAGTAGACGTGCATCAAATCTTGACGACGTAAATAAAGCCCTACAGCAGGTCCAAAATTGGTTCAATAATTTAGTGGGAAATGGGAAAAAACTAAGTGCATAAGATTTTCTTTACCAAATGTCAAAAGTAGTAATTGTGAGATAGTATTGAATCAAGAGAAACTAGAATTCGTTGATAAAACTGTTTTCCTGGGGATCACGCTCGACTCAAGGTTTCAATGGGGTCCTCATTTAACATCCCTTTCAGGACTTAAGTTCAGCAGCATATGCTGTGAAAAAAATCCGTCAATTCACTGATGTAGGTACCGCGAGGCTAGTCTATTTTAGTTATTTTCATAGTATTATGTCGAACGGTACTCTACTATGGGGACGGGCTGCAGATATTGAGTCTATTTTTATTCTGCAGAAAAGAGCCATATATGGCCTCCGCAGGCGCGAATCTCTAAGGGAACTTTTTGAAGATATTAACATCATGACGGTACCTTGTCAATATATATATGAAAACATTATGTACGTATTTACGTAAGGAAAATCTACATCTTTTTTGTAAAAGAGGTGCAAGACACAATTATATCACTAGGAATAGGGACCAATTAGTTCAACCGCGTTTCAGGCTGGTTAAAGTGGGCTCGTCTTTCATGGGGTACTGTTTAAAATGTTACAATAAAATACCTCCCCACATATTTCAACTGAATGAAACAAAATTTAAATTTTATATTAAATGCACACTATGCAGCCAAGCATACTATACATTGGGAGATTATATCGCTGATAAAAATGCTTGGCTAAACGCTGGTCTTGCTCCACAAGGGCGCATAAACTAATTGATTAGCATTTGAAAATACTGTTGGAGCTGCTGAAGATTTGAAAAACTATCTTAGTATTGTATAAATTCAATCTCTTAGCATTGTATAATTGCATAGCACATGTGTGAGTACTATGTACCGACTATAAAGCTACCATTTAGGTACTAGGTATGTCTTTCATTGACTTGAATGTACCCTGGCGGCTGAGAGTATGTCATGCTCACTCTAATGTCTCGCTGACGGTGGCGCGTGTGTTGGATCATTTAGTTCCCTTCAAAATGGTTGATGTTCGTGAACGGGCGCCGTCAGTAGTGACTGGTCATCTCTTGGCTACCACGGCTTATTTTAATTTAATTTTTGAATTGTAATTATTTGTTTTCCTGTTACGGACGCTTTTAACTTTTTGCATCGTTCTCACATGTATAACTTCAACATGAATGATGTAACCAATATTTTGTAACCATATCACGATTTAAAAGAGTGTCCGTGGAGTTTCCCGCCCGTTCTTCTCCTTAGGTACCTACATGGCGGCATGGAGTGCGCTATTGTCGGGTTGCGACAATCGCACACTGGCGCTGGGCACGCCACAATTGCGGCGATAAGTCCCCTCTTTGAGGAGTGGCTTGAGAGGCGCCATGGCGTCCTCACCTTCCGCCTGACGCAGGTCCTCACCGGACAAGGTTGTTTCGGGAGGTTCCTGTTCCGCGTAAGGCGGGAGGAAACGCCCGGGTGTCACCACTGTGCGGATCGCCCGGAGGACACGGTGGAGCATACGGTGAAGGTCTGCCCGGCTTGGGCGGAGCACCGCCGTGTCCTCACGGAGGCGATCGGCGGCGGCGATCTCTCGCGTCCGGCCCTGGTTCAGGCCATGGTTCGGAGCGAGAGTGCATGGGAGGCCGTCACCTCCTTCTGCGAAGCAGTTATGTTCGCGAAGGAGGAGGCGGAGCGCGCGAGGGAGATGCAAGCTGCACGCCCTCGCGGCCCTAGTCGCCGCAGGAGACGCCCCGGGCGTCGGGAGTCGAGAGCCGACTTCCGGCCACCGTAGGCGCGGGCTTGCGGACGGTGAGCAATGGGCAGCTCGCTGTCCGATAAGGACCAGGCCCGTGTCGACGGCGCGTTGTGTACCACGCGCGCCTCAAAGAGATGTCAGCACCAACAGATGGGGTCGAAAGACCAATGCCTGCTGGGGTTGCGGGTTTGTCCGAAAGGGATATTGCGGCCCCGGCACACAAGCAACGGAAGGAACACGGGTGGGTTTTAGTCAGTAAAAGTCTGACACACCCTCTCGCTCTGCCCAGAGCGGGAGAAGTCATCTGATGATTAAAAAAGGTACCTATTACGCTGTGGAATGGGCATCTAGCTTTATCTTTCTGACTGACCGACCCCTTGACAATTCAAAAGTGCCTGTAATTGGTTTATTTGAAATAAATGCTTTTAGTTTGATTTTGAGTTTGACTTGAAAAGTGTTACTATGGATTCAATACATGATTCTGAACGCACCTGAAATTTGAAAAAAAAACAGCTGTTCCATACATTTTGACCGCGGAAAAATAATCTGCTGTTTCATAAAAAAGTACAATACCTTGTACTTTTTTATGAAACAGCAGATTATTTTTAAAATAACTGACGAAAAATTTCAGCTCAGGGGGTTCAGAATCATGGACTAAATCCATGGTAACGGCTTCGCGTCGATGTCCCTGTATATAACGAAATTAAAAGGAAAACTATCACAGCTAAGTAAGCTTTACAAATTATTATAAATTAGTATGGGGTTGGGTACTTAACTTTATGTCATGTAGCTGAGCTCCTAGTTTCATAGTGAAAGGATGTAGGTACGTATTATTAAAACTGTGTACCTACGTACTTATTTTTTTATTGAATCTTCTTTTTTATTTTATTTGAAATGTCACTACTCTTGCAAATCTCTTGGTAAGTAAAAATATACTTTATGAATTTTGAAAGCTTACTAGTCTCTGATTAAATCATATTGAGTACCTACCCCTCATATTCTACAATGCAATGTAGATAAGAAAAACGAATTCAACGGAACGCCACTGAAAATGGTACTTATCGACGCGACAGTACAACGTTCGTTACACTCGAGACCACACACTAATTTTCCGAGAGCGGTTTGCTCTCAGCTCTCACATTCCTTTGTACGTGATGTAAATTGTTAGTGCACACGATGTCATCGTGCGGGATCACAAAAGCGTCAAACATAACGGGAAAAAATCTAACAATAAAACAATCGGCCGCTGTCGTCTACACAATAATAATAATTTTGTACTTATATAGGGATTTGCATATAAATGGAAACTCACTTTCTAATGATTGCGGCGGCATTGTGCGCGGATTGCGGTAATGATAGTGAAAGTTGGCGCGCGCAGGACGCGGGCGGCGCGCACCCCCCAGCTCGCACAGTGCCAATGTGGAGCTGAAATGAAAGGCGAGCCCAACGATATCAAGGTTTAGTTATTGTAAGCACTATACCGTAGCTTTCTCCTTGCTACCTACTCTCTGTCAGAGGGTTTCGGGAACATTGTAAACAAATCATCGACGCCGGCAAAGTGACGATAGTGATCACGACACTGTAGATTGGCGGGCACCGGGTACTGCATCGGCGCGCCGCTCGTGTGTCGTTGCACAGTCGCCCTGCAAGCGGGCTGTGTCCAGTCCACTGACTGGCGCCACACACCCGGTACACGATTCAGTGCTTGTATCAGCTAGCGATAAGGACACATTATCGATTTTGTTTACACTTCTTTAAAGATTTGTCTGGTCTCAATTTAATATTGCGGATTATTTATTTATAAAGATAAATGCATTATCACATAATAAATGATCGTGTGGACGCCCGCGCCGGTATCATATTGACAAATAGCAATTTAATCACATTGAGAGACAGTGAATGATTTCTAGCACTATTAATTGATTAGAGAATGTGCTTTTATTTCATGAGCCAAACCAATAATTTTGTATATAAGTACATTATTATAATCGAAGTAAAAGCGTACGTCGTTTAAACGTGTTATTTTATTGCGATTCATTATATTTTCTTTATACATATAAGTAGTCAGACACAGTCGCAAGGAAAGTGATGTGACGCTTAGTCGTCTAAGTGAATGACGAGCGATTAAAGGCAGCATTTGCCATCATTTGTGTAATGTTTATTGAGCACGACCAACGATGGGTAAATGCCAGTGGGCGTGAAGATTTATTGGAATGGCGTGAAACTCTGCGAGCACCGCGAGTACCGTGATCCAACCAGCTCGGCGGAATGGGAGTTGACATTTGTTCAACTGAGTTTTAACTGGGCCAGATGTATCTACATCTGGCCCAGTTAAAACTCGTCGCGCTAGTCTGCACGAAGCTTTAATCTGAAAACTGATAAGAAAAGAGAAAACTATGAATAAATATTCTTAGTTTCAACATTTTCAGTAGAGGACCAAACAAAGAAAGACCGACCAAAGCGAACTGAATACCATACCACCCAGCTATACGTAAACGCTATATCTGGAAAATGAAAGCTAAGTCCATTGTAGTGTAAGGGACTGGAGTACATACATTGATCCTTAAGCCTCGACCTGATGTGAAATACATGAAAGTTCTGCGAATTGCAAGGGCTTAACTGCGAGATCAATATTAGCACGTCGGTAATCACTTGAGTGTTTCGACGAACGCTAATTAAACGCTGTGCGTGTTGCGCTTACTGCCACGTTTCAGAGGATCGTTTGTCACTACAATTTATTCTCAGATTATGATCTTTTAAGCATTTTTCAATCGCGTTATAGTTCGTCATGCTAGTACAGCACGCCTGGAATCACCGTGCCTACTATCACATGAACTATGATGACTACTATGGTACGGGTTGGGTTAGAAAGTTACAAGCTACAACGTATCCTATGGATTGAAGCCACTTCCTTTTACTTTCGGCCATTGACCATGGCTTTGTAATTATATCCCAAAGTAAAAGTCAGTGATAGGAAGTGTGTAGGTTAAATGCCAGCGCAAACGGTTCCGCATAATTTCGTCCCAAAACCACGGATGACATCCAGTCATGGTCGCCTTTGCCAAATATTAACATTAATATATACGTAAATATTATAATTATTAACATTAACTAAAGTAAACGCATGATATATGAAAAAATGACGCGTTCATAATAATGATTCTGGAACATTTACTTGTCTATCTCGATGACAAAGAACTGTACCGCAAGTTTCAATTTTATTTTCCTCCTTTGGGTATACGGACTCATGCCAGCGGACACTGGGAATGTTTAAATAGTCGGTCTTTAGTTGTTTGGTTGCTTTACTATTCAGTTGATGGTTCAATTACATTGCTGTTTTCACCGAGCTTTTAAAATGTGCTTATTTTTGAGTGAGTTGTGACAAAGGCTGATGATGTCGCGTAGGAGATGCTGGTGTCGCCAGAAGTGCGCCGCGTCCATCAAGCGCTGAGCTGCACGCCCTCCGCGCTCCACCACGTCTACTCATTTCATACTCCGGCGCTTGCTATCCTTCAGCTTTCTCATGAGCGACCCACATACGAGTACAACTGGTATGACAAGACCAGTCGAGTCGAAAGCTCGTGAACTTATTGACTATAAATAATAATACGACGGTGCTACATTTTCATTTTTCGATCGGCCTGTTATTTGAGAACACTTTTAACGTACACATCGTGTGCTCGCCGATAGCTTTTCATTTTCTTCTGCTAGCTAGATGACCTTAATAAACCTCGTATAATTTAATGTTCATTAAGGAGAATTAATTTGACGGCTTACAAGACATTTGAACTGCCGGCACCACGACCACGGCAGACAATAAAGACGTCCCGTGTATAGCTCGTTACCCGCCACGGCTAGCACTCATTTAGCACACAGTACCTACACACTTATTAAATCAAAAGAGGTCAAAGAATAAACTAAAGATAATTAGTAATTAGCCGTTATGTGATTCAGCCTGCTAGTAATTATAGGTACAACAGTGCGGGTCAGGGTCCTTATTGAAACCCCAAAAGCATGTGGTCACCGCTATATTCGCTCCGAACTGGCTGTGGCCCGCGCTGGACCGGGAGCGATAGATACAAACAAGGCTACGGTCACTCAGTAGACAGATCAAGTGAGACCATTCACTACGGTGCGCTCGGTATCTCACGCCCATCGAAACAATAAGGCGACGCCTCTCATGCCTCAGGGCATGATACATATAGCGGTAGTAGTTGAACTGTTAAAGACGATTTTACCGAGTGAACCAACCATGTAAATGGATCCACAGTCCCTCATCGTTCGGAGTAGACCTTCTGTGACTAGTGTCGGTGGTGTCTCGTAGTGCAGCGACCGCTGGGCCGTGGCCGACCCTGACCGTCACGTCATCTCTATTTATACGCGGTGCACATCGGTCGCTAGGCGCCCTACTTACGTCATTACATAATCGGTATACATATTGAACTAGGAAGTTATTCGCATGTCAGCTTGAAACATGGCTTACTGCTGATGTTTACACGTAAGAATTGGGGTAATGCATGACTGAGCAGCAATATAAGTGCACTAAGTATATACAAAATGAAAAAAGAAACCAGAAAGAAAACAGCTCCATATCTAATATTGGAACATGCATTTTTTTTTTTATGGAACCATTTTCTTTCATTTTCCTTTTCAATAGTGAATGATGTTCAAACTTGAGGTCATCCTCCTCCTCAAATTAATGTTATGTGTATTATATAGGGCACCTCTAGGACCGTGAACGGTGTTCCAGTGCCTCACAACCGGCCAATCAACCCTTCCCAATACCAGCTGTTGGTGCTGCCCCGCACGCGGCGCATCAGGGAGGCCACTGTTTTTCTTACTATTGCCCTAAAGCAGTCCGTGTTGGCCTTAGCAAACATACCTGATGCACTGCAAAAGCGAGGCAACCCCAACAGCATCCTAAAGCCATTATTGTACAGAACCCGTAGGGCATTGAAAGATCTACCCACAGGCTGCAGGTCTAAAATGTCTGGCAGTATGCCTTAAAAAGAGCATTTTGACCTCTTGTACACCATGCAAATCTGCGAGCCAGCATATTGTATCTCACTGCCAATGCCCTACGTTCCCGTTCAATATCCAAATCATCTGACTGGTCTTCAGTGACCCAGTTACTTGAATTTGGTGACCCTACTTAAAGGCAATCCTCCAAGTCTGACCAGTGGAAAGGTTTTCGGACTCTTATTACCCGCCTTGGTAGTTCACTCTTACAATTGTACCTGAGGCCATGTGACCCCGCATACCTCTCACAGATCCCTATGAGGATGTAAGTACACTTGCCTGCATATAGCTGTGTTTCAGTATTATTAAAAAAAAAAAAACAGCAGACCTCAAATAAAACACTACGGAAGGCGGTGTCTTTGGATCTGTATTTTAGTTTTTTGCCACCGACTTCCGAAATTAAAGTAATTTTTCACTTTTTTATCTATACATATAAAATGCTTTCTCCTGAATGACTGACTGACGGATCAACGCACAGCCTAAAGCGCTGATCGTAGAGACTTGAAACATGGAAGGAGAGTTCTTTGTATTACGAAGGCATCCGATAAGAAAGAATTTTTCGAAATTCTACCCCTAAAGGGGTGAAAAAAGGGGGCAAAGTTTGTATGGGACAACGTGATTCCTTGGTCCAATCTACTTCAAATTTTGCATAAACATTCTTTAACAGAATTGATGGTAGAAGTATTTCATATTTTATTGAAATTAATTAAATTATTCAATTAAATAGGGGTAGAAAGTTATTTTGGTAGTGATTTACTTCGAAGTTGATATCAATCCTCCTTTTGATTTAAATTACGTATACATTTTATTTTGACACATGTTTGAAAACTCAATCCGATTTTATTCAAAAAAGGTTGAACTCACATAAAAGCTTGGTGCAATGCAAATACTCTTTAAAATTGGAATGTCTCGAAAATCACCGTACTATATCTACTACATAGTATACTACTGGTACCATATAGTACCGCATTTGAAGGTTTCTAAGCTTTAGGCTGCCTGTCCACTAGAGCAGAGACGAGAGGAGAGGAGCGGAGAAGTGCCAATATTTACGAATAGAATCTAAACTTTGGACCGGAGTTTACATTCAATTGGTTAATATTGGCGCATCTCCGCTCCTCTCCTCTCTTCTCCGCTCCAGTGGATAGTCAGCTTCACAGAGGTCTGTATTTATTCCTAGGATTCCCTTAACACCATCAAATTACCCCTTCGAATTCAAAAGAGTGCAGTTTCCCATCAAAGTCTGCTTCGCAATGATCATAAACAAAGCTCAAGGTCATACTCTTAAAGTAGCGGGAGTAGACTTGAGGGAAAGCTTCTTCTCCCATGGCCAGTTTTATTTGGCATGCTCCAGAGTAAGCGCAAACAATAAGGTTTTTTAAATGTTATAACAAAATTAATAAAGTAAATAAAAAACCAATAAAAAAATCTATTAGAACGATTCGACTTCTACTTCGACTTCGACTTCTACGCGGACGAAGTCGCGGGCAAAAGCTAGTTTATTATATATTACAAAGTGAGAAATGTAGTTTTATTTTCACGGTACATAAATAAAAACATCCACTACGAAGAAAAGCGACACGTCCAATCTCAATAACGTTCCGAAGAACACTGACGCGGTGCAAGCGGTAAGGAAATCAGCAAGTGTAAATAGTAAAAATGCAAATAAAATCGTATAAAATTAGATATTAAATATTTAGTAATTACTAATCGATCACTGGATGCAGTTTGGCATTTAAAATTTTATGGTATAGTTTAAATATTAATTATAATTGTTAATGAAGAGATAAACTGCTTTTAAAGTCAAAGTCAAACAATTTATTTCAATTAGGCACATAAAAGGCACTTATGAACGTCAAGTTTACAAAAAATAGAATTGATTCTAGTCGCCCCTTCCAAAAGGTAGTTTTCGTATGGAGAAGAATGGGCAAGAAACTCCACCGTTACTCTTTTAAAATGTTTTTACAATATTTTGCATACATTAATTATATAATTATATGTGAAGACGATGCATCTAGAATAAGATTACTATACCGCGATAGGTAAAAAAGAATGAAAAATAAAGCAATTACAGATAAATTAAATATGTGACAGATACATGGTGCTCACATATTTACAAACATTGTAAAATTATACGATATTCCTAACATTTTAACAAGTAATACTAATAAGTCAGTGTGTGAGTTCAAGAAGTCACAGAATGTAAAATCAGTGTTATAAAAAATAACAAATACATAATTAAATAAGCAACCAGTTTGATTTTGTCTAGACTCTAAATTGTCCTATGGAGCAGGACCAGCATGTTTCCAAGCATTCTTATCTTGGATATAATCCTCTAATTTGTAATATGCTTGTTTACAGAGTGTACTTTTAATATGAGTTTTAAATTTTCTTTCATTTAATTGTAATATATCACAAGGTATTTTATTGTAACATTTAACACAGTACTCCATAAAAGATGTATGTACTTTAGATAATCTGAAAAATGGTTGATCTATTTTATCTTTATTTCTAGTATTAAAATTATGTCTATCACTTATTTTATTAAAGATATGTAGATTTTTTCTTACATACATAATATTTTCATAAATGAATTGGCAGGGTACCGTCATAATATTAATCTTTTTAAATAGTTCCCTGAGAGATTCGCGACGATGTAGATTATAAATGGCTCTGACAGCTCTCTTTTGTAAAATAAAGATGGATTCAATGTCAGCAGCCCGACCCCACAGTAAAATGCCATACGACATAATACTGTGGAAGTAGCTAAAATAGACCAGACGCGCGGTTTCTACATCTGTTAACTGTCGTATCTTTCTAACAGCATAAGCGGCCGAGCTTAGCCGCCCCGCAAGAATTGTTATATGAGGTCCCCATTGTAATTTCTCGTCTAGCGTGATTCCTAGGAAAACGGTTTGATTAATAAATTCTAGTTTTTCTCCATTCAATATGATGTCACATTCGCTACTTCTAACATTAGGTAATTTAAATCTAATGCATTTGTTTTTTTTATTTATTTAGTACCAAATTATTTACCGTAAACCAATCTTGGACTTGAAGAATAGAGCTGTTAACGTCGTCAAGATTTTGTGACCGTCGGTGTATTTTAAATATCAACGATGTGTCATCTGCAAATAACACCATCTTAGGTTGATTTTGAAGTAATTGTGGTAAATCATTAATATAAACTAAAAAGAGGAATGGACCCAATATCGAACCCTGAGGAACGCCCATTGCCATTTCAGACCCTAATGAGTTTACGCCGTTTACTTGAATTTTAACTTTTCTATCTTTCAGGTATGATCTTAGTAAATCAAGAGCTGTATTCCTAATCCCATAGTGCTCAAGTTTCAGCAGAAGTGTTTCATGGTCTACGCAATCGAACGCCTTCGAGAGGTCGCAAAAGATTCCAATGGCATCGTGTGCTTCTTCCCAGGCGTTAAAAATGTTCTTTATGAGGGTGACACCAGCGTCAGTGGTACAACGCCCTTTGGTGAAACCGTACTGTTGTTCATGAAAGATGGATTCTTATTAAAGTGACGTAACATTTGATTGAGCATCAACTTTTCAAACACCTTGCTGAGAACTGGTAGAATTGACACAGGCCTATAATTGTTGGGTTATACTATCACCGGATTTGAACAAAGGAATTACTTTACTGTGTTTCATGAGATCCGGAAAGACTCCTTGGTCTACAATGGTGTTAAATATGAAAGCTAAATAAGGCGCAATGGTTTCGATGATAGATCTACAGACTTTTACAGACATTCCCCATAGATCTTCTGTTGATTTAATTTTAAGATCTTTAAAAGCTTTTATAACAGCCTGGGGGTTTGTATGCTGAAACCTCAGCTCCAAAGGGCATGACTTTACATTTTTCCTAAGTAAGGCAGCAGAAAGCGTGGGTGAGGAATTTAAAGTTTCCGTAGTTTTAAGGGGAATATTAACAAAAAAGTTTTCAAATTCCTGAGCTATTTCTACATCTGAGTTGATAAGGCCATGTGTAGTCTGTAAGTTAAATTCAGTATTACGCTGTTTTTTCCTACCGGTTTCATTATTTATTATATGCCAGGTAGTTTTTATTTTATCATCAGCTGATTTTATTTTATTGCTAATGTAAAGAGCTTTAGCCATTTTGCACACACTTTTAAAAGTTTTTGAATATTTTGCAACATGTTGATGAAAGCTTGTATTATTAATATGTTGCTTTAGGCCATAAAGTTCAAAAAGTTTTTCCCTACTTTTACGAATACCTGGAGTCGCCCAATCACTAAATAAGAACTTTGTGTAAATAGTTTTAGTCTTTAGTGGAAAAGTGTCAATAAATTGCTCATTTAATAGTGAAAAGAACTCGGCGTAGAACTCATTTGGGTCACATATATTATTAAAATTCTGAACACATAATTTACTTGCCAAAGAATTATTTAATTTATCTAAATTTTTACATGTAATTGGCCTAATTTAGACTTTAAAGATAATTGAGAGGTGTGTTTGAAGATTTTTTTGATGTATTAAAATATGTTTATGTTTTGAGTTCGATCACTGTATGCAAAAACGATTTGAGAATATCGTTCTTTTTTATGGCAATTTTTTTCGTGTATTCCCGTTTGTCCCACTACCGTCGTCCCACTGGTGGGACGAGCGGGAATTTAATCAATAATATTAAATTTATTCCGTCCCACTTTTATTATTTAGTCCCACTAAATAATTGGAGTCCAGTTGTTCAATGGTAAAAAAACACTTATTTCTAATCTATGTATCGTCTATCTATTTTTATATTCAGGATGACTTGTAATTTGACGTATTCCTTCTAGGAAATATCCGCCTTAACATTAGTGGTTTGGTTGCCGTACCAATATCTCAGTATAATGATCATATCCCTGGGTGTGCTGGGGGATCCGTTTTCAAGAAATCTCCGCCTTAAAACCGGCCGCCGGTTTTTAACTTCACGAAAAGCTTAAAATCATTTTGAAAGTTAGATTTAATTTTTCGTGTTTACCAATTTAAATTCTTGTCTATGGTTATGCCTCGTAATGTGAATTCGATGAGTGTTTCTACTTTATGTATTTTAGAATATTTTTGGTGGGAATGGAAAGTTATGAGTTTAGTCTTTGTAAAGTTGATTTCGAGGTTGTGTTTGTTCATCCAGGTTATTATTTTGCTAAGTATATCTGTGCTCTATTTTCTAGATAAGTTTTGAACCATTATTGCGATTTACTGCGGATCCCTATTCTATATACTTAGCTGATTTAGCATCGCCGCCTTCTCAGAATTCGCTTTACAGCAAGCAAGATCGAGGTCCAAGAGCCGGCCCATCCCGCAATAAAAAAACACTACAAAGTGAAAAATAACTTTAATTTCGGAAGTCGGTGGCAAAAAACTAAAATGCAAAACCAAAGACACCGTTATTTTTCACTTCCTGACGTTTTTTTTTGAAAAGACGGTGGTTTTGTTTTGTAAAAAGGTTTTATTTGTCACTTTTCAGTTGTGGTACCTACCCCACACAAATTCGAATGCCACTACCTGCTATGTAAATAACAGTGATAGGAAGTTATTATTATAATAATACCCACATAGACTAAGTGGGAAAAATACGTATAATTGAAGCTAACTCAAAAACTACCCAAGTAAAGTTAGTAAAAATATGGGACCACCGTGTGCAAGCTTATTCTATCAAATGAAAAACGAATTTTCAATACCGGTCCAGAAATAACGTAAATAACGTTAAACGAAAATATATTACAAAAAAAAAAAGCCGAACATTAAACTCCTCGTTTTTGGAAGTCGGTTAAAAATACTTCCTTTCCAGTCATCTTTCACGCATGACGCAATCCATCGATGTTTTCGTTGGTCTACCTATATTCTTATAGCCTTCCAAATCGATAATTAACAGTTTTGTCATGCTCCCCATTCCTCATAACAAATCATACATAGGTACCACGAAAATTGGCTACCCCTCAGCATTTTTGTTCCAAGTGCTTATTTCAGACTCACTCTTTTTTATACTCATTCGCTATCTTATCCATTCTTGCCACACCACACAATAAGTCTGATCATTCTCATCTCAGGTGGAGCTGTGCGTGGAGTTCCCTGATGCATTCATTTCTTTTACTTCAAGTTGTGTTCCGCTGTCGTTGCACATGTTTTAACAGAGATCTATTAGACAAGGCGTAGTCATTGTTGTCACTGATGTCATTCATACCGTCAACGGTTATGGTTCTGCCTGCTTTATTTCGGCACGTACGTACTACATGGTTTTCTTAGAGGAATCTTTAATAAACAGGGAGATGCTTACGATTTTTTTTATCTTTTTTGTTTTTTCTTCCGAGAAAATTGGGTTCGGCTTTTGATCGAGCTCAGATTGCGGGCTCAGGCTGTCTGGCTCGCTTTGATGCCAAAGAAACAACTTTTACCCGCAGAAGATTCTGTTGCGTTCATGCTGTACCTCTGGACTTGAGGCGATACTGTAAGATACCTGTGATGAGAGGAGAAATACAATAATAAAACAAAATGTGCGGTAGTACTTACTTAACTAGTCATTTTAATTTCATCTTGTAAAATTTGGTTCCTGTACTGAATGTCAGTAATTGCGCATAAAACCCATATCATATTCCGACTGCGAAAGCCATATTCAATTAAATGATTACTGATTAAGATTAAGTTTTAACTGAATTTATAGGGCCTTTACATGCTTCATTTAAGAGCGTTGTTCCTAAAAGTTAGCAACGTCGCATAGCTGTCAAATGTTTACCTGTTTTGATTAATTTGGCAGTATGGAAATATGAGATGTGGCTAACTAGTGAACTAAAATATCGATCATAAAATGCAATAATTAATATCGTAATACCGAATATTTCGTCTAAGATGTAAAAAAGGGATTTGGAAAGTTTACAAATACTTTCAGAGAAAACGGTTCCATTACATCATCACATTCAATGTTATAATTGCAATTCATTATTAATATTCTAGTTCGCTAGTTAACCACATTTCTTTATTTCCATACAGTATTATTGCCAAATTAATCAAAACAGCAAAATATTTGACATCTATTTCCCACGTTGCCCGCTTTCAGACATCATAATAACGCTCATAATGCTTCTAAAACATGTATTTATTTCGCAAATTATACACTCTGTTAGATTATCGTCATTCGTGCGTTTGTAAAAAAAAAAAAAAAAGAAAAAAAAAATATATAAATATATAAATATATGAATTTCCAAAAAAAGACGAAGATTGTCGAAGCGCATACCTTTTGTTGTAGGTACTATTGTATATTTATTTATTTTAATAGTTAGATACCAAAAGACAGATACGACAAAATTATAATTTTGAGTACAAAGGTATACACGGTTAATTTTAGCTCGTTCTGGAACGAAAAGCCATAAACTCGATCATCGAACTCGAAACGATTGGGACTATTATTTTCAATAAATTACAATTTAAAAAAAAACACGAAAAATCTAATTTATTGTTTTTTTGTGAAATAATGAGAACTCGAAGTAACTGCAATCAATGCATATGTGTGTAAAACGTATCGACGAACGGCAACACTTGCGAACGGTGCCCATTGAAAAATCCATTCATCGATCAGACAGCATAAAAACACATACGCAATAGATAAATAGGTACACAAATAAAAATACGAAAAGCGAATTCAGACTTTATTTCTAAACCGTATACGGTAACAAATAGAAATTTCACCAAACTAGGTACAAGGTAAGTAGGTACGCAGTTTACTAAAATTATTCTGAGAAGTGTCCGACCGGACTTTAAAAGAATGCACAACCGAATTCCGCGGTTACGTGTATAAAAATAAGGTCTTAATTCAGTCCAATATTTTCATAGAAAAGGGCACCACCATCTTATAATGAACTCTATTCGACAGGTAAAACGATTCATTTTTCTGTTTACATTGCCTGCCTTTGTAGAAGCCGCCGCGCCGCGGCCGCAAGCAAGCATTGTCGCATAAAAATTGGTTTAGGCAGTATTCTTTTTATTTATCATAAATATGGTAGGCAGGTATGCTTATTAAGTACCTATTAGCTCGATTGGTTGACACTCGATTCAAGGCCTTAAATACAACTCCCAAGCGTACTCGTCGTGTCTAGTTGAAAAAATAAAAAAAAATAAAAATAAATAGTGTTTTATTTCAGGCAAAATACCCATATACAAAAATAAATAAATAAGTAAGTAGGTAGTAAAAACATTAAAAATTATCAATAAAAATTATCATTAGAAATTATCATTAAAATAAAAATAAAAATAAAATATCATTAAAAATTGTCATTATCATTATTATACATTGTCTTTCGTCATTTTTTATTCTCGTTTAGGTGAACAGAAATCCAGTGCACAAATATGGGACTCGTTAGGTTGCACGAGACAACCCTCAAAATGCTGTTACTGGAGCGTCTCAAACTTTGCCAAAAAGACGCGACTCTCGACCTCATGATGGCGTAAAAGTCCGGGACCCTCGCTTCGGCAAACATGCTCGAGGCACTGCAATACCTTGGCAGTTTCATAAGGGTTCGGTACGCATCATTGTACTGAACCCGTAATGAACCGTACATCTTTTTTGTGAAGTTGCACCAGAGTTGGCAAGTGTACATTGACAAGCAATAAGCCCTAAACAGAGTGTTCTTTACGTCCTTGGTGCACTTCACAAATTTGCGCGCGAGCATGTTACTCCTCACTGAGAGGGCCCTACGCTCTCTTTCTATGTCGCAGTCATCGTGAAGTTTGTCCGTCAAAATATGTCCTAAATATTTGAACTGCTTTACGACCTTTATGGTTGCACCATTCAAATACAGACTGGGTATGTTCCCCGGACCAGCTCCAGACCTGAACACCATGGATTCGGTTTTGAGTACATTATATTTTAGTCCGTGAGCATCAGCATAATGCTCACAGACAGACAAAAGTTTCCTCAAGCCTTTGATCGAGGGACTCAAAAGAACCATGTCATCAGCATAGCTCAAGCTATTCACGCAGACATTGCCTAGGTGACAGCCAACTTTGGTTCTTCTGAGTTCCGCAATCAGATCATTGATATAGAGGTTAAAGAGGTCCGGAGAAGTCAACCCTCCCTGGCGCACACCACAGTCTAACCTGTAACCACTAGATAGCGTGTCACCCCATTTCACTTGATTGATTTGGCCTCCGTACCAGACCCGCAACAGATCTACAATTTGGTGGGGTACTTGTGACTTTTTTAGCTTGTCCCAGAGGTACGAGTACTAGTGATTTCGTGATGCGAGAGTGGTGAATGAAATTTCAATTAGTTTCTCTCGTTTACGAGGAGATGTGATAGTTGTAAACACCGTGCCGTGCTTTCGATACAAACGAGAGATAACGGAGGTGAATGAACTTACACCAACCTATCGTACCAGAAATGAAATACCTACTTGCAGGTAAGTACTTACTTGCAGCCGGTTATTCGTCCAACGTCCGTTGACCCACCGCGAGCTCGGTGTCAACTGATTCGCACACGCACAGCTGTGCCGCGCTACGTCATCACCGAGCGGATCGCGTACGATCTTGCGTTTATGAATGAAATAGTGAAAACGCTACTAAGATTTAACTCGAATGACAGAATAAAAGTGATAAATTTCTAACTTCTATATTAGATGTCTTAAAAAAACAATAACAATGCTGATAGTACCTATTAATCGTCTGGAGTCACTGTGTTTCGGCTCCAGAACGATTTAAAATTAATCGTGTATAATGTATATGTTGATGATATCGAAAATTATAATAACTTTATTAATATTTATAAATTGATTCAATAATAACTATTGATTACAGCCTCCAATCACATTTTGACCAACATACTACGAATATTACCTGATACTGCAGTTTGCAAAAAAGTTAGATTTAAATTTCGGGCTACCTTGTAGCACGGAATCAATGTGCGAGTTGACCACTATGTAGGTACCAGTAGGTAAGTAACCACTAATATGTATTAAGTAAGCGCGCGCGGTTAAATCTGTATCAAGTTTCATAGGGCTTCACTCCGCAAACGTAATGCGAGTTGCTACGTGAGCACGGCAGTAGTTGCTCTGTTGCATAAAATACGCAACCTGTAAAATTAATATATTTTTAACCGGCTTCATGCTTTTACCTTCACAAATAAAAAGTGCTAGGCTGAGGCTGAAGCTGAAAGGACCATGTATGCGCTGCTAAATGGGTCGCACACACCTTGGATGTTAGCTTGAAATGATAAGTCACGTAGCCAAAGATGATGGTGGTTTATTGAACAGTTTGAAGCTACCTCGTAACTAATGCTTTATGAATGTTTTGTGAATGAGTGCGGCTGACTATCAACGCGATAATGTCATATCTATGCAACGCGCGTGCCATGTAGCTGCGATATAGACCAAGTCATACGATCTGGACCAAAAGACCTTAATTAAGTGTTATTTAAATCCCACAATAGTTACACATATTTTGAGTTTTCTAATCAAATAAAAATAAAAAATAGGAACGAAGTTCCATAACGTGGCTTGCGGTAGGAGTTGACTGGTAGAAATCATCACGTAAAGAAAAAGCGTTATGCTCCATGCGTCTTTCTCTCTCGGTCTCTTTCTATTAGGATACCCGAGTGTGTGTGTGCGAGCGAGTATCGCGTATGGAACTTCGTTCCTGATTTATTTTCTAACTAGCTGCAAATTCACCCCCAATTTTTGGTGAAATCTCCATTGGGTACAGCGACGGAGGTGCTCAATGCTGTCGTAAACAGTCGCGTTGCGGGGGCTGCCTTCCGGGCTAAGGACGTAGCTAAAGCTATAAGACTTATCTCGAGAGGTAAGTCCCCGGTGCTAAATGCCCAGCCCATCATGGGATGGGCTGGGCATTGAGCACCTACAACACCACCGGTCACCAGTCTGTTTTGGAGGCTCTACACGCAATGCCAAATCGACTGGCAATACATCCAAGTGCTGAGATGTCTTTATGAAAACGCGACAATGACCGTCCAAATTCAGGATCAGCGAACTGAACATATCCCCCTGCGTCGAGGCGTGAGACAAGGGGACGTAATTTCCCCGAAATTGTTCTCTAACGCATTGGAGGATGTGTTTAAGACGCTGAACTGGGAAGGGCGTGGCATTAACATCAACGTCGAGTACATCTTACACTTGAGATTTGCAGATGACATCGTCATACTGGCCGAATCGCTGTATGACTTGCAGCATATGCCGGACGGCCTAGTTAATTCTTCTGTACGCATTGGACTCCGGATGAACTTGGACAAAACCCATGTTATTTTCAACGAACACGTCACCCCGGGACAGATCGCTGTCAATGGCAATTACCTCGGGCAAACTGCAGTTTGGTAAAAACTTTGAGAGGGAGGCTAACAGAAGAGTTTGGGAAGCTTCGTCGAGTCTTCTCGTCGCGTATTCCACAGAGCCTAAATACGAAGGTATTCAATCAGTGCGTCCTGTCTGTTATGACTTACGGAGCCGAAACATCCCAACTAGCAAAACAGTCGAATAATGAATGACTTATTCGGCTATAGATCGAATAAACGTTGAGTAGTTGCTACGTTTTACCACAATGTAGTGTAAAAGCGTGTATTACGAATTTTTGCATTTTTCGCTTTTAAGTGCTTTAACCGTCTCGTATAAACGTTTACTCGATATTCTTATAGTGCATTTATTTAATACTCATATAGTAGCTAACATTTCTCGTTTATACCTATGAGTGCAGTAATAACGCTATTAGAGTTGTCGATTCCCAAGTTTCAAGTTTAAGAAGCTACTATATGGGTGCTAAATACTGTTAAATGAGACAGTCATTAGTGTACCGGAGATATCCGACGATGATTATGATAAAATCAAGAAACTGCGAGACCAAATTACTAACCTCGCATTGGACCTGCAAAGCGCTCACTTAGAGATTGAAGAATTGACTTTAGAAAATTATAATCTCAAAACATTGAATATAAATCTGAGCAAACAAAATGACCTGTACAAGAAAGTCACTTACAGTCTAACTAAACTTAAATCACCTAGCACAAAAAAGGCAAAAAATATTATTAAAAATCATAAACAGACGCAAACAGAAACCATGAAGCTTGGAGCAAATAAAACTCCAGTAAAAAAAAATGCAATATTCAGAAGACGGTGGAAGAGAAACACAAACTTACACCACCAATAAACCAATGTAGAAATAATACAGATGACAACCAGTCGAAGCGTAAAAAAAAATTGCATTTTTAAGCACAAACAATAAAAATAGATTGTTTCATATTGCAGAAAATACTTTTGACAAGTATGTACTCTGCCATTACATCACGCATCATGGAACTATGGAAGTTCTGTTACAGGACTTCGGTATTATATTGATAGGAGAGGAAGACTTTAAAATAACTAATAGATATTTTGATAGCATTTTACTAATTAGGCAAATGTTGCAAGAAGTCTCGAACACTAATTTAATTATCTGCACTCCGACGTACAAATTCTTCACAAACAACTACCTTTATAATTCGAGAGTGGAAACGTTCAATAATTTATTATATCTAGACACTATCACTCATGGACACGCATATTTTCTGGACAGCAACATGAACCTAAAGTATGACGACACTATGTTCAACAAACGCACGGGTGTAATTAATTACTCTGGAATTAAATCCATTTTTAAGGATATTTTCAAAATGACTATGGACATACAATCATCAAACATTGACTTTCACCAACCTGACAACCAAATGAAGACAGTAACTGAATCAGAAGACACGGACAGTTTTTTCTTCAATCGTATTAATGTAATGCATCAAAACATTGCTGGATTGTTTAACAAATCAGACTTGTTAACTGTACAATTAGAAAACTTGGAAAATCGAGGGACAACTGTAGATGTACTCTGTTTAACAGAGCATTTCATAACATCTGGACATGGAAGTTTATTGCACATTCCGAATTTCCACCTAGCCGCTCTTTTTTCATGAAGCACAAATCGGGGAGGAACTTGTATTTTTGTAAGGCAGGGACACCAGTACAGTCACGAGCAATAATATATATGCATTGTCACATTTTCTAAAATATCTTAACTTTTAACCATTCAAAAAATATGTGTACGACATTATTTTCTATATTACCTAACGATCAAACTGTCAAAACTGAGTATACATTGGTTTCACAGTAAACTAAATGAAACAAAATCAGTAAAAAGTGTACAGTTCCAATGTAATATTTAAGTATCCTTGACAATTTGTATAACATGTATACAAAATGTATACATGTAATAGAAATTGTATACGTGTTATTGAAATTGTCATGGATACATTAAAATGACGTTGAAAGTGTATACCTACTTTTTCCTGTTTTTGTCAAGTTTATTCATATACTATTGTATAATACAATGGTTTTCGAATTCAGTGATGATGATTACACACAATCATCATCGACCTGTATCAGTCCACTGCTAATAGTCCAAGCTATGTCGGATACTTTTGTTCTTTGCTGTATTATTTTATTTCGGATCCTATCCCTAAGAGAAACCCCAAAAATTGCTCGCTGAGCGATAACTACAATGCGATGAATACATTACAGTTTTATGTATAAATAGTGGTTGGTTACTGCAATAAAACATGAGCTTACAGAATCAGTGTTGTAAATCATTATTAATTAATAATGCCTGTTAGATATAATTGCGTAGAATATATTAAATTTGGACACTGACTTGACTGAGACTATTGCAAGAACCAACCAAAAATGCTAAAAGTGACTTGAAAAAATACACTACGCAGTATAAAAAAATTGTTAGACTAACTCAGAAGGCACAAAATAACTACTTTATAAACAATTCGCAAAATAAATCCAAAGCCACATGGCAGATTATTATTATTATTATCTTTTTATTTCCCAAAAAACATATACAGAAAATCGCACTATAGGTTTACAATTTTTAATTTGTGGTAGAGAACATAAACATAAAACATTTGGATGCTGCAGAAATCTGTACACAATAGATTGAACTCTGTCTCTTAAACTAGGGTATCCTGTATCTTAAGAGACAGTGAATCACAGTGAGGTTCCAATTGATATATGTATGAGTGGACTGCGTCGATTTACGTTCAGTAGGGAAACAAGTTATAATTTACTTAATATTTAAATTATTTATGAGTTAGTGAGAGTGGGAGGGTGAGGGTGAATGAGTGTGAATGTAGGTGTGTAGGTATTTGTATAAGAGTGAGGATAGGTAGGTGATGTGGTGTTGGTGTGTAAGTGAGAGAGAGTCAATAGATCTAAAACTAACCTGCCTAAAAAACAGATACTGGCAATAAAAACAGGGAATTTGACTTACACAAACCCGAATGACATAGCAAACGCATTTAATGACTACTTTATAGATGACATTGAGAATAATATAATAAATGACATTGAAATAAACAATCAGTTAGATAATTTGACAATGCAATTAATGTTTATGCAGCCGGTTCTAAAATTCGAAATTATTTTAGCCACAAAGACGCTTAAAATACTAGTACTGTAGGTATTGACGGTATATCTACAAAAGTAATTAAATATGTAATTGAACTTATAGCACCTGCCCTAGCACATATTATTGATTTAGGTGTTACCGGGGGCATCTATCCCGAAAGCTTGAAAAAAGTCATAATAAAACCGCTCCACAAAAAGGAAGACAAGACGCATATAAAAAATTATCGGCCAAAATTCAAAATTCCTATCTTTTCCTATGGCGTTATGTATAACTCGTTATACCAATATCTTCACAAATATAATATTTTGTGCAAAGAAAAAATGGTTTCCGGAGAAATAAAACAATTAACATGGCTATTTTCGACTTTTTAAATAATGTTATGTCTGCTGTTGATAAAAAGGTTCCCATCTGCGCTATTTACACAGACATGACTAAAGCCTTTGATTATGTTGATCACAAAATCCTTCTCGACAAATTGCATTGCTAAGGAATCAGAGGGAACATTTTAAAACTACTAGAATCATATCTAAGTAATAGATTGCAATGCACTGAAATCACAAGAGTGTGCGCAAAAACTAAAACTGAACGAACGTATGTGTCGAATTTCAAGAGTATAAAATATGGAGTGCCTCAAGGTAGCGTGCTTGGGCCACCTTTATTTCTCATTTTCATAAATGATTTGGCAAAAGTGACACAACAACAAATGATTTTGATTGCAGACGATAGTACTGCCATAGTTAAATGTAAGGACTTAAATACTTATCAATTTGACATTAATAATACTCTTACTGACATAATTAATTGACTTAATATGAATAATTTAGTAATCAACCTAAAAAACCAATGTAATGCATTTCCACCAAAGAATTGAAGCTCTAAAAGTTTGTGTCTATTACAATGGCAACGACATAACAGAAGTAAAAGTAAGTGTGTTTTTAGGTATCCTTATTGACAATAACCTTAATTGGAAAGCTCATAGAACAGCTATGTAAAAAAAAAAAAAACTGCCTATGCACTTTTTCAATTGGCTAGAATAGTAAATATAAACGCGTTACTTGTTGCCTATCATGGTCTGGTAGCCTCACTTCTATATATTTTTTGGGGTAACTCCCCGGATAAGGGATTACCATTCAAAGCACAAAAAGGTGCATTAGAGCCGTGTGTGGTCTGAAAACTGATGACAGCTGTGCACCGTACTTTAAATCATTAAAAATACTTACGCTACCGGCGATGTACATATTAGAAATTAGTATCTTCGTCAAAACAAATCCCAATCTTTTTGAAAAAATTACAATGGTCCGAAATGTTCCAATTCGTAGTCAGTAATGTAAAACTGCATTAGTAAAAAAAAGTGTCAGTACCAATACCATAATTATGCATGATTATCAAATATTTTAGTAAATTTTAATTTGTAATCTCAGCTAGCAATCTAGCTGAGGATTACAAATTTAAATTTACTAATTTAAATTTTCACACAATATTTGTACGCCTACTAACAACAATAACATAGCGCTCTATTCACCAAACATAAGATCTGTATTTATTTACCTATGTTAACAAATAAATGAAATGACTGATACAGAGCGAAATGGTGGAATAACAGCAAATTCTTTGCTTTTAACTGACAAAAAAGACGATTTATAGCAAATGGGCAACATTTACTCCATAATTTTGTTGATTAATAGTAACGAAAAAGCTTTAACTCCATCCATGGTCATGGAAAGGCAGCAATATTGCTATTGCTACTCTAATTTGATCCAGTTTTGCTTTTACTCGATATTTATTCCACAATTATGTTCGTTATCCAACAGTAACACGACTTTCATAGACCTATTAGCTGAATAATTTGCGCCCAAATCGCGTTGAGTTAACGTTTACTACCTTTTTATACGACTTATTACATCTACATTATTGAACTATGAGCTGAAACAGAAACGTGGTCTCGACTATTATTGCACATGTTTTTGCCAGTTGGGATGGACACTCACGGTACGGCTGGTTCATAAATTCAAGGTCGCTCAGCGGGCTATGGAGAGGGTGTCTTGGAGTCTCTCTGAGGGATCGAATCCAGAACGAGGTGATCCGGCAGAGAACCAAAGTTGTCGACATAGCTCACAGAATAAGCAAGCCGAAGTGGCAATGGGCCGGCCATATTAGCTGTAGAACCGATGGCTGGTGGGGTAGACGTGTTCTTGAGTGGAGACCGCGAATCGGCAAACGTAAGGTGGGACGAGAGTTGCCGAGAATCGAGCTGAATGGCGTGCAATTGGACAGGCCTATGTCCAGCAGTGGCCTGCTATAGGCTGATGATTATGATGATGATGAACACCACCGCACATCGCTAGGTTATTGGCTATGTTTTACTGAATGGCGTGCAATTGGACAGGCCGATGTCCAGCAGTGGACTGCTATAGGCTGATGATGATGAACACCACCGCACATCGCTAGGTTATTGGCTATGTTTTACTGAATGGCGTGCAATTGGACAGGCCGATGTCCAGCAGTGGACTGCTATAGGCTGATGATGACGAATACCACCGCACATCGCTAGGTTATTGGCTATGTTTCACTCGCTGTGCGTTAGCCATTCTTACTTGCCAGCGGACTTTATGAAAACAGTGGTGCCTGTAGTGAAGAATAAAACTGGTGACTTTACTGATAAGAGTATGTAACTACAGGCCTGTTTCTCTTAGCTCGCCGTCCGATAAAGACCAGGCCCGTGTCGACGGCGCGTTGTGTTCCACGCGCGCCTCAAAGAGATGTCAGCACCAACCGACGGGGTCGAAAGACCAATGCCTGCTGGGGTTGCGGGTTTGTCCGAAAGGGATAACGCGGCCCCGGCACACAGGCAACGGAAGGAACACGGGTGGGTTTTAGTCAGTAAAAGTCTGACACACCCTCTCGCTCTGCCCAGAGCGGGAGAAGTCATTTGATGATTTCCCATCCTCAAAAAAAAAAAAAAAATGCCTGTTTCTCTTGCCACTGTAACTGCTAAAGTATTTTGATAGTTTGCTTAAAGCACGATTAAATAGATTGGTAACACTGCACGATAATCAGTTTGGGTTTTGTGCCCGGCTGTCCACTGAAAGTGCTATAATGTGTCTTAAGCATACCGAGAGCAGAGGCACGCACCGATTGCTTTCACGCGACCATGCGCAAACGCGCCGCGTCCTTGGTGCGCAGGGTACGGGTTAGCCCCAACATCGTACTGGCGATGATTGCGAGAAGGCTGGACTGCCCCTTCATTCGGCATTGTTCCAGTAGACATGTTGCTGTACCAGTGTCGGAGAGAGGGTATATTTTTTTTATATAAAAACATTAAAACCTTTATTTCAGGTCATATAACCCATATATATTATTTCTTTCTTTAAATCACACACAAATAAATTCCACGAATCAATACAATATCAACGTCAATTAGATCATTCAAATTCATATTTAATCAATCATCATAATTAGCTCATATTCATTCATTTCAGTAGTCTCTTACGTGAGACACTATATGTCACTTTTTTGTCTTGTCTTGTTGTTATTATTTTTGATTATTTATTTATTTTTATGTGATTTATTTTGGTTTCGATTTAACGTACATTATTTTCATTTGTTACTATTTTATTTGATATTTGATTTGATTGTATTTTAATTGATCTTATTAATTTGTTAATTTATGTTTGGTATGGGTGTTATTTACCTGAAATATATGAATTAATTATATATTTATAAGTCTCGGTCCCTTGGAATATCGGTATAAAAAAAAAAACTTGCAAATTTCATGTTGTTACGCATATTATTTTAATTTTATACTTAGGCGAATAAAAATCTATTTCATAAAAAAAAACACGAGTGTCAATTTTGCTTCAGGCCCGCTCTTAGGTTTGAAGCTACGGTGTCCTACTAGAGCGGTGGCCGCCACATAACGGCTTTACCGGCGGCTGTCATGAAGATGATGGCATCTCTGTTTGACACTACGGTATCAAAAATAGCTCTCTGGGAAAACACACCAACTTACTTGCTTATATAACGTATAAATGACGTCATTCGACGGTAAATTGCGGACGTGATGTGGCGGCCACCGCTATCTTGGGAAACTTTGGGTGTTCTTTTACTTATGGCAAAATGTTGGCTTATCACAACTCACGATACGACCGCCTAATAATGTTGAATTCTAGGCGCCCCAATAATAAATTAACATAACTACATACAACACTAAATGTTGCTTATCATATAAATAACTACAGTACAACACTAAATGTTGCGTATCATCTACATAACAACATACGACACTAAGTGTTGCGTATCATCTACATAACTACATACAACACTAAATGTTGCGTATCATCTACATAACTACATACAACACTAAATGTTGCGTATCATCTACATAACTACATACAACACTAAATGTTGCGTATCATCTACATAACTACATACAACACTAAATGTTGCGTATCATCTACATAACTACATACAACACTAAATGTTGCGTATCATCTACATAACAACATACAACACTAAATGTTGCGTATCATCTACATAACTACATACAACACTAAATGTTGCGTATCATCTACATAACAACATACAACACTAAATGTTGCGTATCATCTACATAACAACATACAACACTAATTGCGTATCATCTACATAACTACATACAACACTAAATGTTGCGTATCATCTACATAACTACATACAACACTAAATGTTGCGTATCATCTACATAACAACATACAACACTAAATGTTGCGTATCATCTACATAACTACATACAACACTAAATGTTGCGTATCATCTACATAACAACATACGACACTAAGTGTTGCGTATCATCTACATAACTACATACAACACTAAATGTTGCGTATCATCTACATAACTACATACAACACTAAATGTTGCGTATCATCTACATAACTACATACAACACTAAATGTTGCGTATCATCTACATAACTACATACAACACTAAATGTTGCGTATCATCTACATAACTACATACAACACTAAATGTTGCGTATCATCTACATAACAACATACAACACTAAATGTTGCGTATCATCTACATAACAACATACAACACTAATTGCGTATCATCTACATAACTACATACAACACTAAATGTTGCGTATCATCTACATAACTACATACAACACTAAATGTTGCGTATCATCTACATAACAACATACAACACTAAATGTTGCGTATCATCTACATAACTACAACACTATTTTGCACATTAACATACGCAGTAGTTCACACGAATGTTACTGCGTGAAGACACTAGTAAGGTAATAATAATTATGTAATAATAAAATTTGAAATTCTACAGCTACATCCGAGTAAGCCCAGGCACGCACGGGCGATTTTTTCCCGTGGCGATTCTTTTTTCGTGCACTGGATTTTTAACGTTCGGCTTAGCGCCGAGGGTTGAAAATCCAACAGTGTGTTTTCTCAACGCGGTGGGATAAGACTACGTCCCAGCGCGTTGGATACTCAACGCTCGCTTCAACACCGAGAGTTGAAAATGCAGTGCGCGATAAAATCCCGCCCCGATATTTTTACGTCCGTGCGAACGTGGCGTGGGCTAACTCCTTATGAGAACAAAATTTTCCAACTGGTTTTATATTAATAGCCACATAATGTATATTCTGCGATTTCGCCCACATTTGCCTTGTTTTTTAGGGTTCCGTAGTAAACAAGGAACCCTTATAGTTTCGCCATGTCTGTCTGTCCGCGACTTAGCTCAAATTCAGACGGTTAGTACTAGAAAGCTGTAATTTGGCATGGGTATAAATATTAATCACACCGACAAAGTGATAATCAAGAAAAAAAAAATTGGGTTTGCCCTTACATTTTTTTTCTCGTTTGTCCCAATACTATTCTATCAACGACTAGGTACTTAAAGGATAAGAATAGTTGGTCACTGTGATTAATTCAAGACAATGTTCATATTCTTTCTCCAGAATTAGCTTACCTACTGACAGGTTATATGATAATTATAAATAATTGTTTATTTTTATTTGACTGTTTAAGTAAATTTATTTTAATTTTATTTTCATTTGTTATTGACATTATCTACTCATTACAATTTTTTTATGAGTTTTATTGCAATATTTGGTCGAATTCGACAATTGATCATAATTATATTATTCTTGTAATTTTGTTTATTTATTTTTACTTCGATGGTCCTAGTTTATCATAATATGATAAACTAGGACTGTAACTCGAAGTCACATATTATGTGACTTCGAGTTACAGTTTTATTAGCTACATGTGAGCGGGCACGCCCTTTATGCCTGGAAGCGTTTATTCCTATTAAGTACTGGTTATGTTTTGAGTTTTTATTTTCGCTCGAGTATACATTTTTGATTGTTTTGTTGGTATATTGGCGTGTGCTAGCTGTCATTATGGCAAATAAGTTTATATATTTTGTATTGAGTAATTTAAATTATTTTGCGTATTATTGTGTAGGATCAAGTTTTTTTGTTATTTCTAACTGAACAGACATCAGTGCTGCTGGGGACTTTGTTGCGCCACTTTTTCTTCCCAGCTAAAGCACTAGGAAGTGGTGAAGGGTAGGCGTTTAGGGCGACTGTCTTATGTAATTTTGACGTTCGAAAAGTGCTGATTCTTAGCCTAGTTTGAATGACTTTTAAATTTTGTACTCTACTCAATGAGTTCTAGACACTGACACCCCACCGGTAAGATTTTTTTCAAAAACAAGCGTTATTGCATAGCGACCCCCCCTTTAATTTTTAACTTTATTAAATTGTTATACCATAATAGAAATACACAATCTGTACAATTTATACTTTAACAATTCGAACGCTGACCCGCTGACAGACAGACGGACGGACAGCGGAGGCTTAGTAATAGGGATCCGTTTGGCACTCTTCGGGTACAGAACTCTAAAAAACTAACAAAACCGAAGACACCTGACTTCCGAAATCATAAAGCTTCGTGCAGACTAGCGAGACGCGACACCGGTTATTGTTATACCGTGAAGTTTTCTTAGAAATTTTATTATTCGTGTCGCGTCGCACTTGTCTCCACGAGCCTTAATGAATTAAATAGTAATTTGTTGGTTGTCATTACTTGTTTACCAAGTCTACTGTATGGATTCACTGTGGTCTTGGTCTGATAATATAGGTTTGTTATTATTATATGTGTTTGTGTCAGGAAGCGGAGCTGAGCACGTGGACGGCGTTCCTCCAGCGCGCCGTGGACGCCACCTACAACACCGAGGTCGTCATCGACAACCTGCACAACATGATCGGTGAGCACATCACCTAGGTACTATTTCAAAAGTCAGATTATCTTGTCGTACAAGGCGAAGGATCCCTTCGCTTGAAATCTGTCTGAGTACGAACGTAGGCTTCCACAAAAATAGTCGCCACCATTCTTTGTCGCTGTTGAAAAGTTTGGCCCAAGCGAGCGTCTTCAGAAGTAAACAAATCAAGTAACGGGTGGGTGTCCCAAAATTCACCTAAGAATGGAATTTGAATTTCGAGGCATTTGTGCCGAAAAAGTTGCCAACGGCAAAAATAAAGACACTTAATAACTGTCAGTAAGAAAGAACATCGCATTTATATTGCTGAGCAATATTTCAAGTCATTTCCAGCACGCTTAGCATGGCTACAATAGAAACTGGTTTTTTCTACGACAGAATGAACAGCACGCGTAGCATAAGGCTTTCTATTTCTACGAAGAATAGACATAGCTCTTTCTATGCAAACTGACATTTCGTTTCTCCATTTTTGACATCGCACCGTAGAAATCTTTCTACAAACTGTCATTTTGTCTTACATTTCTAACAATCTTTGTCTAGGTCCTTCTACATGTAGAATATTTCAGAAGAAAGTTTTCTACACCAAACTGTCAAAATCACACTGAGAACTGAGAGTTGTCTAAAGTAGTGAAGACAATTTGATTTTCTACTCGACGGCCGCAAAGCATATACGGTTATCTACAAAATCTTAAAATCATGATTTTACAGAAGAACGTTTTGAATGCAAAATTGTGATAATGAATAGAAGAACAAAGCTATCTTCTCCTATTTTACATCATTTAGTTATTAGGGCTATACCAAGGAAATGGTTAAGGCCAATATTACTGTAATATGTTTTGTTCCAAAACACGGAACTTCGTCAATTTAAGAATAATTATTGTTGTAGTTGTCTTTATACAAGGTGTCCAGAAAGGGTATCGGGTATTTGTTTTCGCGCCATAATCGAAACGGGGCGTCTAAAGGGTGCGGGGAGGGGTTCGTGGCGTCCGCCATTTTGTGGAGTTTTAGTCACGATGGAACAGTACTCGGGGACGCATCGCGCATTTTGCGTACGAGCGTATTATCGTAATGGTGATTCAATAGTGACTGCTCAACGTCTCTATCGTGCGGAATATCGTACACGCCACGCGCCAAGTGACGATAGCATTAGGAAATGGATCAGGATGTTCGAGAATACAGGTGCGACAGCTAAAATTCAAAACTCTGGTCGTCCTCGTACAGTTCGCGATGAAGAAACAATTGAAGAAGTTGAGGCGTCGGTTCGTCAAAATCCGTCTTTATCCATCCGAAAGCGAAGCCAAGCGTTGAACATAAAAAAATCGTCTTTACATTCGATTTTAAAGAAAGACTTACATCTAAAAGCCTATAAAATTCAATTGGTTCAAGAATTGAAGGATACGGACTATGCTAATCGACTGAATTTTGCGAACGAAATGCTGCAGCGATTTAACAACTTTAACAACATACTGTTCAGTGACGAAGCAAATTTTCACCTGAATGGTCATGTTAATAAGCAGAATTGTCGGTACTGGGCAGTGGAGAATCCGAGACGAAAGCATGAACGACCCCTGCATAGCCCAAAGGTCGTTGTTTGGGCCGCTATGTCTGCTAAAGGCATAATTGGTCCTTATTTTCATGAAGATCAACGAGGCCGAGCAATTAATGTGAATAGTGACCGTTATTGCGATATGTTGCGAAATTTTTTGGTCCCAGAGTTGCAGGAGTTTGCAGGTTTCAACTCAAGAACGTGGTTCCAGCAAGATGGGGCCACTTGCCATACCTCAAATGACTCAATGGAAGTTGTTAACGAATTATTCCCTAATAAAGTCATTTCGCGAAGGGGTAACATCAACTGGCCTCCCAGAAGCCCCGACCTTAGCCCACTTGATTATTTTGCATGGGGATACCTTAAAAGTAAGGTTTATCAAAACAATCCGACGAATCTAACCCAGTTAAAGCAAAACATCAGGTCAGAAATGGCAGCAATATCAATAGCTATGTGTCAACGTGTTATCGCCAATCTTCGTTTCCGTTTAGAAGAGTGCCAGCAACATAACGGTCATCATTTGGATAACATCATCTTTTCCAAATAATTCTCCAATTCATATGCTAATAATAAACAATAAACTTTTTTATTGGATACAAATAATTTTTGTTTCATTGAACTTACAAATACCCGATACCCTTTCTGGACACCTTGTATAAGTAAAAATAGAGAATCAAACAGAAAAACTCTTATGACAAAACAAAAAATTCTGAGTCGAATTATGTCAGAGTGAATTTCGTAAAAAGTGCAGTTGAGTCTTTCTACTTTGGTGCCGTCGTACTGTCTACACGGAACGTCACTTTTGTCTACTCTTCCGTCGACAAAACAGTGCTCATGCTACGCGTGCAGAATGACAGATAAACAATCACAATCTGTTATTTTGTCTATTCTTCCATCGACAAAACCCGTAGAAAAGTCCAGCCCTGCACCCGTAGCATGAGCACCGTTTTGTCGACGGAAGAGTAGTCAAAAATGACGTTCCTTGTAGACAGTACGACGGCAGCAAAGTAGAAAGAGTCAACTGCACTTTTTACGAAATTCACTCTGACATAATTCGACTCAGAATTCTTTGTTTTGTCATAGGACGTTTTCTGTTTGATTCTCTATTTTTACTGATATAAAGACAACTACAACAATTATTCTTAACATGACGAAGTTCCGTGTTTTGGAACAAAAAAGATTACAGTAATATTGGCCCTAACCATTTCCTTGGTAATGCCCTATTAACTAAATGATGTACAATAGGAGAAGATAGCTTTGTTCTTCTATTAATTATCACAATTTTGCATTCAAAACGTTCTTCTGTAAAATCATGATTTTAAGATTTTGTAGATAGCCGTATATACTTTGCGGCCGTCGAGTAGAATGTTTCAAAAAGGGATTCCAAAATCAAATTGTCTTCACTACTTTGGACAACTGTCAATTCTCAGTGTGATTTTGACAGTTTGGGATAGAAAACTTTCTTCTGAAATAGTCTACGTTTAAATGGACCTAGACAAAGATGTTCGAAACGTAAGACAAAATGACAGATTGTAGAAAGATTTCTACGGTGCGATGTCAAAAATGGAGAAACGAAATGTCAGTTTGTATAGAAAGAGCTATGTCTATTCTTCTTAGACATAGAAAGCGTCATGCTACGCGTGCAGGTTATGACATTTAACGCCGTTGGACTCTTTTTCTTGGCTGTTTTTTAAAATCAAGCCATGTGTGCCTTGAAGGAGGAAATTAATCATTGTATCAACAAAATTCAGCCATTAATGAAAAGATTTCATTTTCACCTAAGGAGTGCAGATGTGTCAGTAAACTAAACAAGGGTTGGGGGCAATATGCTATTCCAAACAAACAGATCTCTATATTTTATGAATCAATAAAAAATTACAACTTTTTATCAAAATTACATCTTAGGTGAATTTTGGGACATCCGGTATTTTTAAAAATGCATAGGAAATTCCTAGTTTGGCTAGACAAAAATGAGTGTAACGTTTTATTCACAATGATTATCCAGACACAGTCTCAGACGCGTTACAATGTTGTGAGTCGTTTGAGCACAATAGCTCCCCGCCACTATTGCTAAATTATTTAATAACTAGTCGGCAGTCTGTTTGTGTGGTTATCAACTTTAGTTGAAATACCATAATCAGAACTTGAAAGAGTTAGAACGTAGTACGCCGCACTAGCGATGCGTCGCGGGCCCTTTATGCGGATCACAAGATGGCATTGACGTGACATCGCCAATAACACGACACCGGCCATAAAACATTTATGTGAGAGATAAAACATGTCGGCTCATGTGACGCGGTCGGTGTTGCCATGTCCGCGCGTGGAGGTTTATTGTCCAGCTGAGGTCTCTATGTTTCCCGTGACATAAGCTTATGTTTTTATCCGAGACATAGGTTACATTTATAGATGATAATATAATGTTAATAAAATCACATCATGTACATATTTTTAGCGTCTACACATATCATATCAAGGTTCGTCCGGATACTTGCATCTGCGGTTTCGCCAGCATCGTCGTGTTGAGCACATTAAATGTTTGATTACTGGCCAACAGAAAAACAGTATTGCTCAGGGTCTCAAAAAATCGGTTATCAAAAAAACCTCTGATATATGCATTTGTAAAAACAAAATTTCTCATCAATGCAACTCGAGGCCTCGACGATTTATGCGAGAACAATATTGCACAATAATTTTTAATGAGCTTTTAAAATAGTGCATTGTCATGACATTGCAGCGGAGCAGCGCCGCTGCGTGCGAGAGGTGTCGTCGAGCAGTGTGTTCACGTCGCTGACGGGCGACAGCGCGGCGGGCGCGGCCGCGGGCGCGGAAGCGGGCGCGGGCGCCAGCACGCCGCGCTCGCCGCTGGGCCGGCGCGCGCCCTCGCTGGCCTGCAGCACGCCCATCCCGCGCGACTAGCGGCGGGGCCCGCTCTGCTGCTTTCCCAGCTACTTGCGGTAGTTGGCACGCCTCGCACCGAGTCGTCCCACGCACACGATCTATTCAGTATACTCGAGGAGCCGAAGAGGAGATCGAGGATCGATGTCACTTGCAGACCGGAGCCGACACTCACAGGGCGGCACGGTCGACGCGCTGTCTCCGACTGCTTGGCCGCGATCGGCTTTGAACAGCTGTCGGATGGCAAGGATATATCGCTCCGATCGGTCGTGTGCGTCAGACGAACAACCGTCACGCGTCCGTTAACTATATCGTTCAGTACAGTTTCGACTAGTAAAGCTAGATTATCTCGTGCTTATGTTGTGATCTCGACGGTAAGCGCTTCATACCTAGTGTCTGTTGTAAATATTCAATATGACGTGTAAGTTCGTCACGAGTCAAAGGCCGTGGGTCACGATGACTATGTACTCTGTCATGCTGCCTGTCGCAGGCGCTAGGTGCGCGGACGTCACTGCGGTTGCGCGCTCAGTTTTGCTGCTTCCAGTCGATATAAATAGCGATCGCTCAAGCAACTACCGATGTAACGTGAATACCGACCTTGCCGTATTCCAAATGATATTTTTATGATTTTGTAATGAACCTGCGAACTGCGCCAAAACACTTGATATACGCTAGAATATTTACAGTGTTGTGATCATCTGCTCGCCGTACGACAGCGACGTCCGCACAGGATGCTCCGCTCTGCTCGCCCGCGCAGGCGCTGAGCGCTCACGGCGAGCGGACAATGTCCGGGCGCGGCCGGTGAGCGGAGAGCTTTGGCGTAATGCGTCCGTAGATACATGACGCTCGAAATAAACGATATATATGAAGTCATAGAGCGATAAAGCGCTGAGATAAGAGTCGTTTATGTAATGTAACGTGTGAGTACAAATACCGCCGTGTGTAACCCAGCACTGCCTTATAGTGTGTGTTCAATTCGCGCCACTGCCGAATCTTACATTATTATCTGCGTTCACGTTTGTTAAGGTGTATCACTAATATAACAATATCGATTCGCTTGTAAAGTGTACGCGTTGCTTTGTGGAGACAGTCTCCGTATCGATTATATAAATATTGTGTTAAGAGATAAATTATTAATAAGTATGGAGTTAAGTATAGAAGACTTGTACAGGACGATGTTGCTTGACAGACAATGTGAATGGGTTAAGTAAATATGCGCAACGTGAGACGCTTTAACTGTTGTTACTTGTGACTTGGTGCTCCCGCCACGCTCAACTGCTTCACACGAATATTATGAAGGCTTCTTGATCTTGAGTTCAGGGGTAACGTTTGTTAGACCTGAAGTTACGGAGTCATCGTCGCTAGTGTATCTGCACTTGATATTCAAGTACAAGTTTCAAGTCTATTACGTTGAACCCTCATATATGCCTATTTATATTTTAATTATATTGTTTTCATGGTGCTGTATGTTAGTGTTATATAGTCGTGCTACTAAGTCATTGACTTGCTCCGCTGCACGAGCCGACAGCCATGCGCACGTCGTCGAAGTGAAGCGAAGGCGACACGGAGGTGAGTAAGGTTACATTGACCTGCCGGTCTATTCTGTAAACATCTCACCGTGAACACACCACCACTGATGCTGACGATTCATTGCTATGGACAGCTCATTCCACTTAAGTTCTTACAGTGAGAGTTTTACAAACTAGATCGGCGGTACGTAGCCGCGACGTAGCGTGAGTTGTAGTGTGTCGCCGCGTGGTGGCAGCACTCGTTCGTACTAGTTGTAGGCTTTTTGAAATTTTTACATTATTCCTAGTTAATAGTGTTCGCCGTACTTGCGCAGGCGCCAATGCGCTGCATGGATGCTGACCAGTGACTGCACACTGTGACACTGTCGTCTACCCAAGTGCGGCAAGTTTTTATAAATCTACTATCTTCTAATGTAGTTTAATTATAGATCTGGTACATTCACTGAAATGCTGTTTTGGGCTTCAATATTAATATTATATGTAATTACTTTATATAATTCACAGTATTACTATAAGTAGTAAAATTATCAAACAATTGATTATTGTATTAGTATTACAATGTATTTTAAAATGTTTAAGTAACAGGAGTGTGGCCAAATTTTCCTTAGTGAGTCGGTGTGCCGTACACTTGACAATTGTACACGAGTGTCGGTGTGCCGTACACTTGACACTTGTACACGAGTGTCGGTGTGCCGTACACTTGACAATTGTACACGAGTGTCGGTGTGCCGTACACTTGACAATTGTACACGAGTGTCGGTGTGCCGTACACTTGACACTTGTACACGAGTGTCGGTGAGCCGTACACTTGACACTTGTACACGAGTGTCGGTGTGCCGTACACTTGACACTTGTACACGAGTGTCGGTGAGCCGTACACTTGACACTTGTACACGAGTGTCGGTGTGCCGTACACTTGACACTTGTACACGAGTGTCGGTGTGCCGTACACTTGACACTTGTACACGAGTGTCGGTGTGCCGTACACTTGACACTTGTACACGAGTGTCGGTGAGCCGTACACTTGACACTTGTACACGAGTGTCGGTGTGCCGTACACTTGACACTTGTACACGAGTGTCGGTGTGCCGTACACTTGACACTTGTACACGAGTGTCGGTGTGCCGTACACTTGACACTTGTACACGAGTGTCGGTGAGCCGTACACTTGACACTTGTACACGAGTGTCGGTGTGCCGTACACTTGACACTTGTACACGAGTGTCGGTGTGCCGTACACTTGACACTTGTACACGAGTGTCGGTGTGCCGTACACTTGACACTTGTACACGAGTGTCGGTGTGCCGTACACTTGACACTTGTACACGAGTGTCGGTGAGCCGTACACTTGACACTTGTACACGAGTGTCGGTGTGCCGTACACTTGACACTTGTACACGAGTGTCGGCGTGCCGTACACTGGACACTTGTACACTAGCTACTGATGCATGCAGGAGCTCCCCACAGCTGCAGTCACTCACGAAGCGTCTGTGCGGAGTGCTCCTTCTGTACTACTTCTTGTGCTTTGTCAAGCTTTACAACAACTGATTAGTATTTACTATATTAAAAAAAGTGTTATTTGGCGAGACCGTCGAATATTCATGTATTTTTATATAATAATGTAAGTAATATCAATTACAAATAAAAATCATAGTGAGTGATTACTTTGAAACAATATAAAGTGTTGGAATGGAATGGTTTGGTTTGTGCTCAGGCCGGAGGCCGGCTGTGTGATATCACAACGAAGCATATAATGTAACAATTACTTACATGTTTCTCTATGGGACCTTAGCGTACTTGTTGTCATATAATTATAAACCGTTGCTATCTTTATTTATACATGGTTACGCATTTATTGTGATTGTATCGCGTCGCGACTTTATATTGATGAATATATTACTATATACTGTTGATAGATCAAAAGAGAGAATTAGTGTTCGTGTTGGCGCCTTGTTGTAATCGTAGCTATTGAAATGAGTAATAGATGTTTATTCGCTATACAAGTAGTATCACTTTGTCTTTGAGTCCTCTCTGACTGCAATTGAAACTCTTCTGATATTTTTCTAATAGATCTGTTTACAACTTCAAATAAATGACATTAATTTAGTGTATGAAAACAGCCAGTTGTGCGAAGTAGAGCGGTGACGTGCGCGGGCGCAGACGTTCCCGTGTTTTTACCGGACTTCAAAGAAGGGATGTTGTTATATTATAATATCGGAGTTCATTCAGCCACTTGTACGCTTTCGGCGTCTGCGCCCGGCGCCGCGTTCTCCACACATTCCAGAGTTTCACATGTTTTGTGTACAATTCTATTGAAAAAAAATAAAATGATTATTTAAATTTATAATTTTATTTGTACCTTTTTTTACATTTCATGGAATTTTTCACATAATAATTAATACATTAGATTACATAGTAAGTATACTTATTAATCAGACTCTGGTTGGCAAGCTGGCGCGGGCCGCCACGTCCGTCGCCGCGAGTACATCCGTGTTGCAGCCTTACGAGCGGCCGGGCCCGCGGGCCGGCTGGGTCACTACCGCCTAGTAATACTGCAACACCCTTATATGACACATTAAAAAGAAAGCTACCTCTAAAGCGGTACATGTTTGACGATATGGTAACAGAAGAAGCTGTGCCAGTCGTCACGAATTCCGAGTATGATACACACTACCTCAGACCAAATAAAAAACCAAGACATAGCGCTGCAAACAATACAATGAAGCTTGCCAAAACTACTCCGCACTGAGCATTCACGTTCACATTTACAGTCAAACTACACCTTACTAAGTGCACACATGTTTACGAATCCGGCCCGTGTTGTATTTTGTCTGAGCACGCTACGTAACTATAACTTATGCTGCGTACTAAGGGGTCTCGCGCACTAGACAGCCACGACTCGGGCCAGTCGTAACTATATTTTCACTTTTTCTTTTTGTTATTCATGTTTCACGAACTGTGTCCAAATACACGTTATTCTTTCTTTTCCTTTCCGTTTAGTGGCATTGTATGGTCTGCAGCTAGTTGGCCGTTGCGACCAAGTCAGGGGCGTTCCGAGGGGGGGGGTCCTGGGAGTCATACCCCCCCCCCCCCCCTCAAATCATTCTAGCTGTCGACAGCTTGAATGATTTACGTGTCTTACTAACTAAAAACTGTAGGTGCTTGAGCCACAGAGACACCGATGGCCATATACAATTTTTTTTTTTTTTTAAAAAGCGTTTTAAGCAAACTCAGGAATTTGGGCGCCACAACGCTCGGGTTAAAGCCACATTTCAAAACCTAAACTCTTGTAAAACGAGTTTAAGCTTTTCTTCTCGACAAAGTATGTTCTCTTCCTGTATAATGATCAAAAGAAAACAGAACCTATTCAATGCGGGCTGCTATCATTTTGAGGCTCGCTTGTCGTGATTCTTGAGCTTTTCTTCATATAGACAAATCAAGTAATTCTTAGTTCTTTTGGAATGATCAAAAGAAAATCGAACGTATCCAAGTGTGCAAAATTTTTGAACTCGTTTCACTCGCTCTTATATTGTACATTTTCATAGTTGCTTGCCTGCATAAATCGATTATGTAACTCCTATTTCTGTTTGAAAATGTAAATAAAATTCTAAGAAAACAGAACCTATTCAAGGCGGGGTGCTAAAATTTTGAGGCTCGCTTCGCTCACTTGTCTACTCTTGAGCTTTTCTTCATATGTCGACAAAGAATTTCATTCTTAGTTCTTTTGGAATGATAAAAAAAAAATCTAACGTATCTGAGGGTGCAATTTTTTTTTAGCTCGCTCTTGTATTCTACACTTTTATAGTTGCTTGGCCTTAACATATCCGAGTGTGTAAAATTTTTGAGCTTGGGTATGCTCGCTCTTAATTTTCATAGTTATTTGGCTTATCCTGCATAAGTCGATAATGTGTGAATAACTCTTATTTCTGCTTGAAAATCTAAATCAAATCTAACCTATCTGAGACGAGGTGTTAAAAATTATCGAGTCGGCTTCGCTCGCTCTTCTCACTCTACATAATCTTCTGTCTTAATACTTATTATTTATCAAAAAGTTAGCGACCAATTTGGCAGCATCTCATAATTTAATCGAACCCGTAATAATTCATATTGTGGGGTCCTTAAAATACTAAATAGCCAATTATTTGCGACCAACTTGGATGTAATAATGCGGTAGTGGGGCGCGTCATTTCAGAGTAGACAAGCTATAGCGCTCGCCGGCAACTGCTGCGGTACCGCTCGTTTCGTTCGCTCGGCTCGCGCGTGGTTTGTCACTGTTTTAACCTGACCGTTTGGTCAAGGTACCCTAGCTTAGTTACTGCGACCAACTGTGAGAGGTTCAGATATTTAAAAAGTGAGCATCATTAGAAAGGTCAACAACTTTTTAGAGCATCAATTAAATATTTCCCAAATATTCCTCGGCACCCATTGTGACCCCCACCAAAATCTTAGGCTGCGACCGCGCCTGGACCAAGTGCGCGATTCGTATCGGTTTCTATAGTTTACCTGGTCGTGGTCGAGGCCGTCTAGTGCGCGAGATCCCTCAGCGATACGGGCGTTAGCACCAATACACAACCTTGGTAGCACCACGAATGAATCTCTCCGACGCCACTCTACGTACGTTATCTGCATAAATTGTTCATTCATATCGCTTTTTTAGTAGATTTATAAATTCATCACCCGTTAGAACCATCATGGAATTGGACACGCAGATGCGAGTGAGAGGCGTCGGGACATCAGCGTCTACAGTCGCATCTATATTACAACAGAGGAGAGTTTCGCCGCAATCTTGTCAGGGGCGTGCGTACGTAGGTATGGCACGTTGTCCACTGGCCAGTTTTATTGCGCGAGTTTACTCCTGCAAGTTTAAATTTTTAGCGTTCCGTAGTAACAAGTAATCCTTATAGTTTCACCATGTCTTTATTAGCTCAGATAGTGTTAGTAAGTACTAGAAAGCTGTAATTTGGCATGGCACACGTAAAGTGGGGATTTTTTTTCTTGTCTATCCCATGGTCTGGGGTGTCGTTGGAAAGGTCGTTCAAAAACAGTGTGCGTATGAGAACCATTTCTCGAATTAGAAAAATATTAAGCTTTAAAGTGCAAATTTTTGTTAGTCAAGTGTGTGCCCCCTGCCAGCTAAATGGTGGTTTTTGTATATGTGAATAAATTCAGTAGTATTTATAACGAATTTAAAAGGAAAACTATCACAGCGAAGTAAGGCTTTACAGGTTAACGAGTAATAATCGACCAACTTACATTTGCAGTTGCAAAAACATGTTCTCCCACACATTCCGAAGTACGTTGGTTAATTTCCGTATGGGTGAACATGTTTTTCAACTACAGTATGTTCTTGGGATTAATTTATACCAACTACGGAAACCTTCATTGTGTCAGGTCCGACACGCACTTGGCCGATGTTAGTAATAGTTGGTAAATATATTACCTACTAATAATAATAAAATAAGTTTTTTTTGGTTTTAACGGGGGGTTATCCGAATTTGCCTGTTTTTGAATCAATTTTAAATAGTCAAATTAGTGTATTTAGGTCCTGAAAAACATATATGTCGCAGAATCAATATTGATTATCGTTAATTTAGAACAACGCCATCTATTATCGTTTGTCGGAAACGTCAAGCAATAATAATTTCAGCTTGGGTGAGGTCGATACAGGCGTGGCAGGTTTGACAACTGTCAGTTGTCGTTGGACATTGGACATTTGAGTTAAGACTGGACTTTTAGATCAGACACGAGCGCGTGAGGTCGTTCTGCTAGCCTGTATCGAACTTACCGCGTTTCCGTACCTTAATCTGTTTCCACCAGCGATCACAAAATAACAAAATCTCAAATAATCAGGTTATTTGAGATTTTGTTATTTTGTGATCTCGAGTGATTAAATAGACGGTTGTAATCAGTTTTGAGACTATTATTTCGTACCTATACCATGTCGAACTTGAGCTCTGATAACAGGGTACCCCAAATGGGTGAAATACCTTCGTTCTGTATATTATAGATACATCCTTGTTGGAGGGAAATTAAAGGTGGTTCAAAACACGATCAATTTGAATTTTCTCTACAAAAAAAAATCCGAAACAGGGTCGATTTCAAAACCATGTTTCGTCTCATTTCCTAATTACAACACAAAATAATATGAAAAGTGCATGTAGGATGAGGTAATCGTATTTTCGAGGGAAATTAAAAGTTGAATTTTTGAGTTTGGAAGTTTTTTTTAAATAATCCCAAAAATAGTAAATCAGGCTAAATCGGCTCGTGCTCAGTCCTGCGGGACGTTATCGAGTGTGAACCTGTGTAATTTTTTTTTAAAACGCTCTCTCGAAATTACGACTTTGGTATTTTCTATCAAAATTACGGTTTGCGTGACTTTTGAACCATTTCAATACCCAACCCAGTAGAACCATTGCAATTTTAAACTTACTACCGCAAAGCCACTGGTTGGTGGCTTGATACACGAGTCTTACAGATTATTCCCGATTACCCGGGCTATCACTAAAAAAATCCCGTGTACAGTTTGTACACTGGATTTATCAGTCACATAACCATAGATATTTATTTTTATTAAAACCATAGATGGCAGAAGAGGCCTAAACTTCAATATTTTTCTTTGTACGTTCTACGAACTATCCCTTAACACTATAGCAAAATGTAAAAAAAAATGTTTCTTTATTAATAAAATGATTTCTTTGTTACAACACAGCACACATTAGCCAATAACGACACCGACCCGAAATCGTAACGATATCGCCGGTCAGATGATCGGATACGTTTAATCCCTACCAAACGGTTTTACATTATGTTGTTATTGTCACCATGGTCACGTCACCTATATCGTCGCAGACAGCGACCGACGCCGATATCGGCACGATATCTACCAACGAAGACACAGTGCGGTGAGGGTAGCGGCATGCTTTTACTTGAACACACTTTTTCGCACCGATAAGTAATCACATTTAAGTAATAGTTTTAGTTCAGTACACCGTAGGTCCCATAAAATGAAAACTTATCGAACCTAAGAAAAACTAGTTCAGTTGATCAACTGCAAATATTTTATGCTGTGGCATGGATTTTCCGCGAAATGATCGGCAGTGCATCGTAAATAAATACGTCGCTCTGCAATTTGGGGAGGCAGAGGTAACGTTTGAAAGGCCCACAGGCCCGGAAAACCTAGCCTTAATATGTTCGTCCTAGTCCGAATTAGGTTCTTACGGACAGAAACAATTGAGAGGTTTCTGGGAAAATTCGGGAAAGCTGAAAACGCTTTTTTAAGCGATTTTTATATGATATGTTGAAATTTGGACAGGACAACGTCTGTCGGGTCAGCTTGTCTACAATAAAACTTACAGTGGACATCGCACACATGGGTCTTTGAGACCCTACATCACAATGTGCTTCCCAAAGTACAGTATGAGGCTCAGCGCCGAGCTAATAATGCGAGCAGAACTTAGTAGTAGTTATTTTTACAAGACTGCTCTAGAAACAGGGTAACTCATTTCTGTTGTGGTGAGTTCCTGGTTTCATGTTATGTTAAAATATGTGTTGAAAGTATTGTGGAGCTTAAATAAATGTTAATTGTTATAGTTACCCATTATGATTATGGCACAGTAGTCGTAGGTATGTAGATAAAACAGTTTCACTTGTAAGACAAAGTCTAGACGCTTCTAATTTTCGACCAGGTTAGACCGTATTATAAATAACATTCAGGCGCTCTGTGCGTAATACTGTGGGGTCGGTCGACAGGTGAGCTATAGCTACATAAGTCTACATTCGCGCGCATTTATGTTCAACTTTCAACACATTTTGTGTCTAGCGCAGCGTAGTTGCAATCATATTACATACATATGTGTCGAATGGATAACCTCCTTTTTTAGAAGTCGGTTTTAAAAATAGCACTACAATGTATACGCGAGCAGTTTCCTATGGCTGCGTTTTGGCCTTGTAAATTGGAAAGATGCTTTAGCGTATGTAAAACATCAGTTACGGAAGTGGAATCGGCGAAACGTAACACGCATACTTCACAAAAAGACTCAAGATGATGGAAGCGCACAAGTGTGGACGTACCTATGAACATTGGAACATCGGCACGTTACATATTTAGCGAGCGTCTCGGTCTTCGTGCGACAAAACGGTGACCATAAATACTTAAAACTACTATTTACACTCGGCGATATATGAAGCACTAACGTCGAAGACAATTCTATGACCGCGGGGTGAAGCCAGGCGCCAGATATGATAATAATAACAAAAGCTACGCGTGACGAGCACAAGTAGGAGTCTTCTGGATCACCCCGAGATCTTACTTCATATTCTGGTAAACCGCCGACTGACGTCCAGCCGGCGGCCGCGATGAACGGCGCCCGGCGACACAGTGTGTCTCGGGCGACACAGTGTGCCTCAGGCGACACAGTGTGCCTCAGGCGACGGGCTGCGGGGGCGCGGGCGCGGGCGGGGGCGGCGGGCGCGCGCGCGCCGGCGCCAGCACGCCGTGCGGCACGCACAGCGTGCGGCCGGCCGCCTGCACGGCCACGTGCCCGCGCCGCGCCGCGCCCACCACCAGCACCGTGTCGCCGGCGCGCAGGCGCACGCCGCCCTCGTCGGCCCACTCCGCGCCCACGGTGCGCTGCTGCGGGTAGCCGAGCTTCACGCCGCCCGCCACGGTGTAGGCGCGCGACGGCGGCAGCGGCGGCGGCCGCTCCTGCGATCGGGCGAGCGCTCGGTCAGGCACGGGCAGGGGAACCGGGGGGAGCGAGAATCGGAACGGCTCGCCTACCAGATCGAGGCCGAAGAGCGAGCACGTGCGCTTGACGAGCGTCGGGTCGGTCTTGTCGCCGGGCTCCGGCGGTGGCGTACCGGCGATGGGCGCCGGGCGGGGCCGCACCGGGGCCAGCGGGGCGGCGAGCGGCGCGCGCGCGGCCCGCGCCCGGTACCGACGCCACGCGGCCTGGATGCACTCGGCGGCTGCTTGCCGTCTCGCGCGTCGCATTCTTTCCAATACCTGCAGACATTATCATCCAGATGAGCAAGTTAGCGTTTCGCGGGCTCTCCAAGTCCGTGGAGGATCGTGCTGGCGCTGACCTGACGCATGCCCTCGCTGAGGAACACGTGTCGCTTGCCGAGCGCCCAGCGCACGGCGGCGGGCGAGGCGGGCGCGGGCGGCGCGGCCGCGGCCTGCACGGCGCGCAGCACGGCCGCGCAAGCCGCGCCCGACTCGCGCTCGGCGCCGCGCCGCCACAGCGCGCGGTATCGCCCGCTAAACGCGCGAAACCGCATGCGGTGTGGGTACCCGCTCGCCATCAGTTGTGTTGTTTCCAAAATTTGTAAGGCGCGCACCTGAAACGGATGAAACGCTGTGATTATGGATTCGTGAGACGTAAAACGTAATTTCATTCAATACTTATTCTGAAAATATCAACATACTGATAAACCCAACGGACGACCGAACCCATGTAGGTACCACAGCAATACGGCCAAACCCGTATTCGTTAGATTAGAATATAATCATTAGATGATCCTGAACCCGACTAGGTAGTAGGGCAATAACGGTTAAAACCGTGGTGGTTACTGCTGAATGGTTGCTGGATTAATGTAAGAAAACGTATGCGTATAAGTAGAGAATTGAGTGTATGTAGTGTGCACTCATGGACATAATAGCTGGGCCTGTGTGAGCGCCTCACCTGTCGGGCCACGGTGGCGCGCTCGAACAGCATGGGTGTCTCGGTGGCGTTGGCGCGCAGGCAGCGCACGAAGTGCGGGCGCGCGTGCACGAGCGTGCGCAGCAGGTTGTCGAGGCGCGTGTGGAAGTCCTGCGTCAGCGTGGACGCCGCCGCCGCGTCCAGCGCCGCCGCCACCGTGGGCGACGCGCGGAACTGCCCGCCCGTCGGCCCGCCTTGAGCGGTTAGAGCCTGAAATTAAATGATGTTTTTTTCTGTAAGTAGATCTTTTAAGACACTTTTACCCCTCAAGTAAATAAGTCATAAGTTAAGTTAAAAAATATCATAAGTTATGTCACCAAAACAAAAAAACAAAAACATTTAGAAAATTCAAAACACGACAAAAAATGAACTAAACCGTGAAGAACAAGTTGTATTCGTTCAACTGTATACAGGGTGGCAGGGACATCGACGCGAAGCCGGCTACCATGGATTCAGTACATGATTCTGAACCCCACTGCGTTGAAATTTTTCGTCAGTTATTTAAAAAAAAATCTGCTGTTTCATAGAAAAGCGCAATACCTTACATATATAGTAGCCGGCTTCGCGTCGATGTCCCGGACACCCCGTATATATGTCGCAGCCATCTGGTTAAATTAGCCAGCTAATTGGACGCCTAGGCCGTTCATTCAACGCCGGCATCCAATTGGATGCGTAGGCCGATAGTTAATTGAACTACAATCATTCAACGTTTAAAAACTCGGCGTATTGAAAGTCAGCCCTTTGAAGATGACTGACCAAGCCTCAGCCAAGTGATTCAAATGATGAAAAATTTTCAATTCGCTGGCTAAACAGATAAATAAAATCCTCTTTCCGGTCGGGGGCCCGATGTGTCCTTGTGTCGTTGTCTGTGTGGCTCCCCCGACTGCAATGACAATTTTAAGTCAGCGAGTAAATGATTTTTTTTTTCACATTTGAAATTGGTGCCGTCAATGGTACAGGTACCGCCGCCATATTGATTTTATTTCAATAAAATTTGTAGCATTTAAGTCCCTCGGGATGATGTAAGGATTCTAACGATACCCCATACGTCCAAATCTGTTCAGGCATTTAAAAGTTATGGTGGAACAAAGAAACTCACATTACCCATACCATACATGTGATCCCTGAAAACACTCCTTTTTGGGCAGTCGTGTAAAAAATACAATGTCAATAAATAATCAGGTAATTAATTATCTTATGCAATTTAATTAGTCAATAAAATCGCTACCTATAGTGAACAGTTCAAACATTTGAAACCAGAATTTTAAATCATAATGTGGCATCACCCGCATCATCACAGCTGAAGTGGCAACTAACTTTTGGCGGGCACTGTATATATGGAGATTCGATCTTGATCAAAACATGATTCGCGACCATAATAAATATGTATTCACAGAACTTTTCCATAAGAGATTTGTTCTAAAAGAAACAATAAACTTAGAGTAGAGGGATGTATTAATAATTCGAATGATTATAATTCTGTAAATACATATTTGATATGACCGCGAATCATAATATATTTTGATCAAGCTACAATCTTGTATTGACCTGCAAATTGCAAAACCGTGAAAATGTGATTAGACCACTGCGGATCGTCCTTCACTTGTTTCGGCTCATTCCCCCGCAGCAGAATACCGTAGGTACGACGATGCAATATGAACATAACTAAAATATCTAATTACAACGAGCTGCTTCAGACATCAATCAAATTTATAGACCGCGTAGGCAGCTAGGCGGGCCCCTCTGTAGCTTCGAGTCCCAAGAACACCGTGAAGAAGTCGTCATGATATGAAATATTCTCCTTGGATTGAAGAGATATAATAATAAATATAATAATAAAATTTTATTCAAGTATAAGTATAAAGTAAAATTATGATATAGATTAATTACAATCGAGGAAAATTAAATTCTAACTGTAATGTAGACCTGCCTGATCTAGGTTTATGAAAAACCTGTATTTCAGGCCATCAATTTACATCAAACATTTAAAAAAGAAGACAACAATAGGTTTATTACTAAGCTAAATTAAAAGAAGACATGATATTTTCAATGACTTAAAGAGTAACTATTTATTTGGGTATATTTTTTTAAGACTAGATTATTTAAGATATATTATGTTTAAATAAATTAACAAATAATATTAAAGTAGATAAACTGGACACTGTTATTAATTAGGTAAAAGAAGAGACTTAATATAGAGTAGATAGATAGAGATATTATTTTAAAATTTCTAGTAGTTTTTCCGTGTCTGCGTAATTGAGTTTTGACAAATATTCTTGTACTAGTAAGTTACACCTATTATAACTTAAACTATCAATCTTTAGCACTCTGTTAAGCTGGTTATACAAGTAGGGCCCTAAAAATAAATAAAATCGATTAGCAAAAGCATGTTTAGTCTGGGAGTTAGTACAAACCAAATCTTTTCTTCTCTTATCTGAAGGTACTGGGTTAAAATAGAGTTCAGTGTGTTGGAATAAAACTACATTCAAAACAAATAATTGACGTACTGTTAGCACCTTACATGCCATATAAAGCTGGTGTGTAGGAAATCTAATCACAATGAGTCTGAATGAATAGATCTATCCACAATGTATATCTTAACGCTATTGGGCGTCAGGGCAGACAGCCCGATCTCCTTTATAAATCTTTCTGTGGCCTAAGAATGTTACTTGTATGCAATAGTTTTAACAGCCGTTTTAAGGGTTCCGTAGTAAACAAGTATCCCTTATAGTTTCGCCATGTCCGTCTGTCTGTCTGTCCGTCTGTCAGTCCGCGCCTTAGCTCAGAGACAGTTAGTACAAAAAAACTGTAATTTGGCATATGTATACATATGAATCATGCCAAGAAAGTGGTAAAATAAAATCAAGAAAAAAAAAATTTTTTGGTTACCTACACGTAAAGTGGGGATGTTTTCTTTTTCCTCATCTACCCCATGTTGTGGAGTATCGTTAGAAAGGTATTTTAAAAATATTGTGAGTTTGCCGAAACCATTTTTGGATTCAGGGATCCGTTTGCGAAATATTAAGCTTTTAACTGATTTTTTTTGTTAAAAACAAGTGTGTCTCCCCCCCCCCCCCTCTAGCTAAATGGTCGTACTTGGACTTGTGAAAAAATTCACGGCAGTAGTTAGTATATATAACGAAATTAAAAGGAAAACTATGAGAGCTAAGTAGGATATACAGGTTTACGAGAAATAATCAACCAACTTAAATTTGCAGTTTGGAAAACATGATTTCCCATACATTCCGTATGGGAGAACACGTTTTTCAACTACAATGTTAAGTTTGTTCTTGGGATAAATTCATCCCAACTACGGAACCCTTCATTGTGGGTGGTACGACACGCACTTGGCCGGTTTTTTTTAATAACTGTACTTAACAAACCTTGAGCTCAGCGCCAAATAGATGTGTCGCGAATCCGAACTCGCATGTCCTATTGTCGAAAGCAGCGAGCAAGTCGTCGGGCACGGCGTCTCGGTTGGCTTCGAGGAAGTCCGCCGCGTCGTACGACACCTCGCCCGCGTAGTGGCGCACGGCGAACCGTCGCGCGTGCGCCGGCCGCGCCTCCGCCAGCCGCGGGTGGCCTCTAATGGTGGAATAATCGTTTAGCATCAAAGAAAATCATGTTATGATTATGTCAATTTTAAATGTAGGTGTAAGTACCTACTAAAGGTATACTTACCTCTGCCCAACCCTTCGGTAAATGCAGGCGTGATGTGATGTGTTTGTCAAGTTATGAGTTACAAATTGATTTTTTACTTATTTCTCACCAAACCAACGAAAGAATATTCATAGTACTAACAGATTTGTTTTTATGATGATGATGTACCTGTGCGCGGCCTTTATCCTCACAACGTACTGCTCGGGCGAGCCGCGCGCGGCGCACTCGGCGTCGAGCGCGGCCAGCAGGCCCCCGCGCAGCGACGACACCAGGTCGATGCACGGCACGTTGTCCACGTAGTCCACCTCCAGTGCGCACGACACGCCTTCCTCGCGGCACGACTCTGCCGACGACTTGAACACGTGCGTGTTGTAGAAGTGCTGCATGGTCTCCGCGCACAAGTTGGCGCACAGGTGCTCCAGCCGGCTCGGCGCCGCGTCCTCGAATCCGAACATGTCGAGGATGCCCACGAACCCGTCCGTGGCGTGGCGCACCGCGTCGTTCAGCGCCGCCATGGAGCGCGCGCCGGCGCGGCCCCGCGCGCCCCCGCCGCCGCTGCCGCCCGCGGACGAGGCGCGACGCGACGCCGCGTCTTGATTATGCACTGACTCGTTCGAATCCGATGAGAGGGTGCCGAGTGTGGATCCGAGTCGCTTGAGGGAGTTGGCGCGACGAACTATAGTGGCCACCGTCCGACAGTACAGCGCCTTGGCGAGCGCGTCCCGCGCGGCGGCCGCGGCGGGCGCGCTGGCGGGCGCGCGCGAGGCCGCGGCGCGGGCCCGCGGGGCCGCGCGGGACACGAGCCCGCGCAGCAGGGCGGGCGCCGCTACGCCCAGCAACGCCGCCGCGGCCGCCAGCTCGGCTTCGCTGGCGGGCTCGGCGGACCCGTCGCCTCCCTCCGCGAACTGCACGTTGCCGAGAAGCAGCACGGCTGCTAGCACGCGCACCACGTCCAGGAACGGAATGCCGAGGATGACGAGGCAAGTCTTCCACGCGTGGAACCGCGCAGCGTCGTCAGGCTCCGGTCGCCGGTGATGCGCCGACGCGAGGTACCTACCGAAAAATAAGTACAATAAGATCGCGGCCATCGTCCGCAGGTTGTGGTCGGTCTTTAGCTCTGCCGTACCTACCTGAGGTCTTGTGGCGAGTAACCTTCTAAGTGGAGTTGTGCGCGCTCGTCGGGGGTAAGTCCTGCGAGCATCTGGTAGAAGATGTGATAGTTGCGCTCACCGGCGGGCGGCCGCACCACGCGCGTCTGGTCCAGGAAGTAGCAATGGATCTTGGTGCGGTACAGCGCGCCGTCCGTCACTTGCACCTCGATGAAGTGGCCCTGCGGGACACAAGCCGTGGTTGAGCGTGGTTGTACAGCGGCGTGCTGCGCAACGGACACGATGCTTACGATGCGGCTGGAGTGCGTGTTGGCGGGCGTGGCGGCCGTGCCCAGCGCGCGCAGCACGGTGAAGGCGGCGGCGAGGTGCTTGAAGGCGTCGGTCTCGGGCCCGCCGCCTGCCACGTCGAACAGGCGCCGCAGCAGCACCATCGACGCGTACGTCTTGCCGGACCCCGACACGCCTGCGCGACATAACACAATAATATCACTACCATGGAATTAAAAAAATTACGTTTCTCTGGTGTTGCAATCTTCCAAGAATGGAACTTCATCACATACTTGTGAGATATCAACGCCAGAGAAAAGATTAATTTCTTTATACAGTATTTTGCATATTGTTTTTCTGTTGAATAAAATATGTGAAATCCTTTATGATGTGAAGAGTGGGCGTTTTGGGGGACTGTCTTATGTAATTTTGACATTCGAAAAGTGCTGATTCTTAGCCTAGTTTGAAAAATGGACTTTTAAATATTGAATTTGATTTTTGATCACTGATCTATCATGCAGTGCGAATGTGCGCTAGTAGTACAGCGTTGCGCACCTGAGAGGATGATGGCCTGCGGGTAGCCGGTGTCGGCCTGGTGGCGCACGGCGTCGTGCACGAGGCGCGCCAGCTCGGGTCGCTGCGCGCGCGCCGCCGTGAGCGTCAGCGCGTTGCACGCGTCCGTGTACGGGTTTACCGCCACCAAGATCGGCCCGATCATCGTCTGGAACGTACATAGTACATACACATTCGTTAAGGTAAAGTAAGTTATGTGTAGAGACGTGGCAGGTTGAAAGAGTAACTTAAGTGGAGGGCACGTGGCAGGTTGTAAAAGTAAGTTAAGTGTAGGCTAGGTCTAGATGCATCGTCTTCATATATAATTATTCAATTAATGTATACAAACTATTGTAAAAAAAATATAAAAGAGTAACGGTGGAGTTTCTTGCCCATTCTTCTCCATACGAAAACTACCTTTTGGAAGGGGCGACTAGAAACAATTCAGTTAATGTGAGACTGGGTAACAGTGCCGGATTAGCCCATAAGCAAATTAAGCAATTGCTTAGGGCATCACGTCCCGGGGGGCACCACAAACAGCACCGAAGAGATTTTTGTTAGCACATAAAGGCAAGGCTGTTTGAAAACCCGCGCGTATTGTCGGCGGGAGATTTTGTTGAAAGTAATAAAAAATGAAAAAGAATGACGATGGTGCAGGAAAGCCTCGATGCTTTATCAGTAGGTAATATATTTATGTCGTAGCCAGATCTTAGAATTGATCATTTCAAAAAGTGTTCGACTTCGACCATTTCATAAAATGGTTGTGTTTCGTGAAATGGCCAGCAAAAATTTACCGTATCGTTTAAACGTCAACATTTAATGATAATATGGAAGTCGACGTTTGGACATTGACTGTGGGGTATCCATGGTTTAAGGTGTAGTAGAAATTGCCAAGTAACTGCGACCTAATTGGAAGTATCGCTCGCCGGCCACTGGTATCTGGTGGGGGTGCCAAAAGCGGCGAGAAATGCAACATAACACTTACTTACATAACATATTATCATTAAATGATTTTAGAAAATTATTTTTTTTGCTTTTAAAAACTTTCCCTCAACTGTCTCTCGTCATCTGTTTCAAAGTTATGCAAAACTGAACACTATATCTCTACCTTGATTCTATTAGAGCATAGTACGTAGTCGGGTCATAAATATTGTCACAGGTTACGAATTTTGAATTGCAGACGCAAAAATCAATTTTGGTTCGAATTTTGAATGTTTCACGATTTTTTAAACTTTAGGTTTTGTAGACTTTCCTTTAGTTTTCAACATGAAGTGTAAAAAAAAAGAAGACAGAGTCGCTGTATTTGTGTTGCATCGTTGTGGATACGCAGCAAGTCAAATTTTAAACTTCAGAAAAACTTAAAAATAACACAAAGGTTCGTTTATCGCGCTATTAAACGATACCTGGAAGATTCAAGAATAGAAGACAGAGAGAGGAGTGGTCGACCTCGTACGGTTCGCAATCCAGCGGTGATCAAAGCCATCAAAGCGCGAATTCAAAGAAATCCCGTGCGAAAGCAAAAACTGTTGGCTCTTCAAATGGGTTTAAATGTTGAATGATGACCTCGGGCTACGTGCTTACCGTTAAAGAACAGCACACCTCCTGAATGCTCGTTTGAAAAAATTTGGCTTCACTTCAACAAATCATGCGTTTTATTGAGACGATACGCGGGAAAAAAATACCGCGAATTCTTATTTTCAGATGAAAAAAAAATTACAGTCAAAGAGAACTTCAATAAGCAGAATGACAAGGTGTAAGCTCACAACAGTAATGAAGCGAGCAGGCGTGTCCCGCGCGTTCAACGTGGTCATAATCCCTCATCGGTGATGGTTTGGCTTGGAATGTCGTATTTGGGCCCCACTGTATTTTTTTTTTTGTGAAAAAGTTGTGAAAACCAGTGCTCCGGTGTACCAAAATACGGTTCTGCAAAACCTCGTAGAGCCTCTTGAACGAACAATGTTCGCAAATCGCCACTGGGTATTCCAGCAAGATTCTGCACCGGCTCATAAAGCCAAAACTACGCAAAACTGGTTGGACGCCCAAAATTGCTTTCATCAGGCACGAAGATTAGCCGTCCTCCAGTCCGAACCTTAATCCTTTGGATTATAAAATATGGTAGAATTTCGAGAAAAAGCCAGCGCAAAACCCCATTAATATTTGGAGTCGCTGAAGCTATCCCTCACCAAGGCAGTGGCCGAAATGGACCTCAATGTCATGCGTGATTCTATCGATGACTAGCCTCGCAGATTACGGGCTTGTATCGAATTCCAGAAATGGTACGCCGACTACCCCATTTTTGACCAATAAATAAAATACCGGTGTGCGTGTGTTCGTTATTCTTCTTATCCTAAACGGCTTAACTGATTTAGATGTTTCTTTTATATTTCTGTTTGTGTCACTTGGACGGTTCTTAGCTATCGTTGGACCCGGATGGTGCTGCTGTCGCAGGACAACGTCTGCATACCAGCATGTCGATTCTGTAAAAATATCACCGTGAAAACTTGCGTGAAGTGAGCTGTCAGTGAAAACTCACTGATGCTAGGGATTGACCAAGCATTACATTTACAATCGTAATCGTGATTAAAATTATATTTTTTATGCTAATTCTATTGATCCTTTCATATTAAGTATTCTAAAGCTAGTATTTAAATGTCTAAACATTACTATATAGGCGGGGGTTTTAATAAAATAGCAAAACAGATATCCAATCAGAAACTCAATTGTGTTTTATTCTATTTTGTTCCTAGACTAGTCCCTTAATATAAATAGCCTGAGACGCGACGCGTTACGCACGTAGGTACCTACCAACAATAAATAAAATAGCACGTACCTACATAGGTATCTACACGTTGCTGCTACTTAAGTACTAAAGAAAATGCTCATCGACATAGTTTGTTATTATGAACCCATTGTTAACTTATATTATAAACGCAATCGAGTGTTAATAGTGTGTGATTTAACCACACACAAACTATGTGGGAACCTACCTAAACGATGTAAGTAGTCATATAGATAAAAAGATGTGTATATTATATAATATAATATACATATATATATTATTTGTACCTACCTACAGAATAGTTTATTGGAGATAACCTACCTACGCGTTGAATAAAATCATATTCATCAAATCATTACAAAATTCTTAAGTTCAACAGCTGACACTCTTGCAGCGCGCGCACACCGAATTACTTCACCACGTTGAAGCGGTAAGAATCGCGCTTGCACGCTAGGTAGACACTATCACATTGAGGTTTTTTTTACTTACTACGTACCTACATACTTATTTAACTTATAACGCGTCACGTACTTGCGTACTAAATACCAACGTCCAATTATTACCTACAATGTTTTATTCATCATCATCATATATAACCCAAGTAAAACTGACACTTGTAGCGCGCGCACATCACTCTTCACCCGATTCTTAAAGAATCGGATGAAGTGATCACGCGCAGGCGCGCTGTTACGCACTTTGTTTTTTTTCCCCTCTTTGACGGCCATGTCCATAAGCTTATACGTATTCAGAGACAATAATGAGTACCTATTTATTTCAATACCTACCGTCGTGCCATTGAAGCCAATTTTTTACTTTATTTTTGCAGTTGAATTTGGATAGGAAGTAAATAAAATAAAAAATATAACCCAAGTAAAACTGACACTTGTAGCGCGCGCACATCACATCACCGAAGTGTTGTCGCCGAGGAAATAACACGCGTTACCATGGTGACCACCCGCGTGATCACTTCACCCGATTTTTAAAGAAACGGATCAAGTGATCACGCCGCGCAGGTGCACTGTTACGCACTTTGTTTTTTTTTTCCCTACTAACAATGTAAGTACCTAACTATGCGCAAACTACGAAAAAGCGCTTTGTAGCAACTGTACTTATTGGTACCTACTTATTGCATTTTATTTTATATATGTTCTGACTGCACATGCATGACGCGTTACATACCTACAGGTTAAATAAGTAGTATGTAACTAGTTCATTTAAAAAAAACTAGTTTAATTATTGAAAAAAAAATGTATCTAGGCAATAAACTGACTTTTTAAATGTACAAAACGGTATGATTTAGACATTGAATTATCTAAAAGTAGGTATTGAAATAAATAGGTACTCATTATTGTCTCTGAATACATATAGGCTTATGGACATGGCCGTCAAAGAGGGAAAAAAAAAACAAAGTGCGTAACAGCGCGCCTGCGCGGCGTGATCACTTCATCCGATTCTTTAAGAATCGGGTGAAGTGTGATGTGCGCGCGCTACAAGTGTCAGTTTTACTTGGGTTATATATGATGATGATGAATAAAACATTGTAGGTACTAATTGGACGTTGGTATTTAGTACGCAAGTACGTGACGCGTTACAAGTTAAATAAGTATGTAGGTACGTAGTAAGTAAAAAAAACCTCAATGTGATAGTGTCTACCTAGCGTGCAAGCGCGATTCTTACCGCTTCAATGTGGTGAAGTGATTCGGTGTGCGCGCGCTGCAAGAGTGTCAGCTGTTGAACTTAAGAATTTTGTAATGATTTGATGAATATGATTTTATTCAACGCGTAGGTAGATTATCTCCAATAAAATATTCGGTAGGTAGGTACAAATAATATACACATATTTTTATATACGTATATGACTACTTACTTCGTTTAGGTAGGTTCCCACAGTTTGTGTGGGGTTAAATTACACACTATTAACACTCGATTGCGTTTATAATACAAGTTAACAATGGGTTCATAATAACAAACTACGTCGATGAGCATTTTCTTTAGTATTTAAGTAGCAGCAACGTGTAGATACCTATGTAGGTACGTTCTATTTTATTTATTGTTGGTAGGTACCTACGTGCGTAACGCGTCGCGCCTCAGGCTATTTATATTAAGGGACTAGTCTAGGAACAAAATATAATAAAACAAAATTGAGTTTCTGATTGGATATCTGTTTTGCTATTTTATTAAAACCCCCCCTATATAGTAATGTTTAGATATTTAAATACTAGCTTTAGAATACTTAATATAAAATTATCAATAGAATTAACATAAGAAATATAATTTAAATCTCGATTACGATTGTAAATGTAATGCTTGGTCATCCCTAGTATCGGGTGGGGTGACACTGACAGCTCACTGCACGATCACTTCCCCTAAGTTTTCACGGTGAGATGGTTACAGAGTAATATTTTGACAGTAGGTTTTATAGTTTTTTTTTATGAAAACTTCTTTAAGCGCGTTGAGTGATGTTTTGGTAGGGGAAAAACTTAAGGGTTCGCGTCACCGACATGCCCGCGCCGATATGCTGTAGTAGCATCAAGTGAAGTATTTTTTGGAACGAAGTTCTTTAACGCTACTGAAGACTACTTTGAGTCAAAATAAAGTTCTAGGATGGTGGCTGCAAATATTTTCAAAACTTTCGTCATGGGTGTCGTTTTCATAGTTTTCGAGGATGCTAAAGCTGATAGTGAGGTCAACATATAAATCCAAGGTGGCTGCGAACATTTTCATATTTCTTCATAACATCACGCCATCTATTTCAAAGGTTTGAAAATGATGGCGTGATGTTATGAAGAACTCTCAATTCTGTAACTTTTTCGCGCAAGTGTCCCAGATCCATATATGGATCCAATGCCAATTCTCTTGTCACAAATGCCTCTAAACTAGACAAAAAATCACCAAAATTTTGTTTATTCCTGTCAAATGACGTTTTTCCATTGTGAAATATACTAAAGTGACATTTAACTATATTTTAGTTTGACAGCACTAAGATGGTACTGAGCTATTAATTTAGGAAAATGGCAATTTTGCTACTCTGAATTTGACGTTTTTCACCAAAATTTTTGATTCTCTAACTAAATTTGACTATTTTTAATCGCGAGTAATAAGGTGTGGAATAAAATTAGTTGTCGTGAACTAAAATTCATACCAACACTCCGAGTTTAGGTGCAAAAACAGTACTGTATCTTTTTTTCTTTTCTTTTGCTTATATTTCGAAAATGGTATGTCCTATCGCAATAATGAAAATTTCGAACCACTATAACTCAACCTGTAGGTATTTTTTTTTCATATTTTCCATACAAAAAGTGAAAAATTCCATATAAGACACGTCGAGTCTACCCCAGGTACGCACCTCCGGCTCTAAAAAAAATCCCGGTGTAGGGAAAAACAAGTAAATACGACGGATCGTCAAATTCGATTTTAGTTTTGTCAACATTATTTTGTAATTTAGGGTTTTTTTTTGCAGAGTAGCTTTAACATTCTCATAGCAAAAAGTAAGCAATTTTAGTGATAGTTTAGTTAGTTTAGTTCGGTGTACAAGAGAATCGGCAACCTACTCGTATTTATGTAAAACGCTTACCTCAATGTTAATGAATGTTTAAATGTACCTAAATGCATCTAACACCAACGTAACGTAAGAAAATATCATCTATAGGATCAAAATTGTTTAAGCGATCACTACGCTCGATCTTTACGAGTGTGTGCGTGAACGGTGCACACAAACATAGCATCGCAATAAATTTGCCTAAACTCTGTCGAGTGAAATTTGTGCACGGAATCTTAACGAATTCTTTGATCCTTTGGCTATCGATTGGTGTAATTCAATTTTGGATTTAGATGTAGCTGCAACACCAAACTGTATCCCCCGATTTTGTTATCATCTGTTTCCTGAACTGCCTAATTTGCCTCCATAGTGGGCTATGGAAGCAAATTAAAGACTATGATAATTAAAGACGTCAAAAGAGAATCAGAAGAGATAGTCTGCTGGGCAAAGACACCGTCACAACCCTTGGATTCAAGTAATTATAAATTTGGAGCATGCCAGGTTGAACCTTTTCTCAGTAACGATTTACTTGTAGAGCCAGCAGTGCGGGGCCCGGCACACTTACATAGAACTTGTTGTGGTAGAAGCGCGCCTGCAGCGCGCGCACCACGGCGTCCTCGGTGAGCGGGCCGCGCAGGTGAATGAGGTCCTCCACGTCGGCGCCGCCCGCGCCCGCGCCGCTCGCCGCCGGCTTCGGCTGCGACCAGCGGCTCTCTACACACAATAAAATTATATATACGCCATTGTATACAAAACATTTGATGGTGCCCGTCACCTCGTCGCCATCGCCTAGAAAAACTAGTGATGTCCTGTTAATGCAGCCGTACTTTCCTTCCGAACTTCTGAGAAGTCTAATGCCATAAGTAGGTAAAAATGTATACTTGGATATCAACCTGGTGGTGGCGGCAAAGGATGATGCGGTGCAGGCGGCGGCGCCGGGGGCCCGGGGGGATGCGCGGCCGGGGCCGGCGGCAGGTGGTGCGGGGCGCGCGGCGGCACGGCGGGCTGCCCCGCGCCGGCCGCGCCCCCGCAGCCCGAGCCGGCTGCGCCCGCGCCGCCCGAGCCCACGAGTAGGTGGTTGCGCAGCGACACTAGATCCGAGCTCAGGCACAGCAGCCGCCGCTGCAGGTGGACCGCCTCGTTGGACGACGACGCGTCTGCAACACATCCGTCGTTGTTACTTGAACTGATACATATCGAGCGGACGACCTGCTAACATACCCGATCCGTATTGTACGGTACTACTCAATATATAAATTGAAACGTAACAATAACTGTGTCTCATAGTCATAAAGCCTCGTGCAAACTGGCGCGACGCGACACCGGTATAGTTCTTCTTAGAAATTGTTTTATATAGAGTCGCGTCGCGCCAGTAGCACGAGGCTAAGTTATGGCTTGACAGTTTCACGAAATTATATTGTACCTACACTAAATGATTGTTATAAAGAAAATCTGAAACGTTTTCATAGCAGTTAGTTTTTTTTTTCTAGAAATAAGTAAGTACTTATAAAAGATAAGCTTTAATTCCAAACATTGTTGAATGGGGAAATATTTGGTGAAGTAAATATTTAAAAATTCAAAATTCAAAATTCAAAAGTCATTTATTCAAACTAGGCTGAGAATCAGCACTTTTCGAACGTCAAAATTACATAAGACAGTCCCCCAAAACGCCCACCCTTCACCACTTCCTAGTGCATTAGCTGGGAAGAAGAAGTGGCGCAACAAACTCCCCAGCAGCACAGCTGTCTGTTCAGTTAGAAGAACAAAAAAATAAGATTCTATATAATAGTATTCAAAATAATTTAGATAATTTAGATTACGCAACACAAAACATAATTTAAATTATTAGCCATATGTTAGCTAGCACACGCCAATATACCACACAACATCATCGAGAACTATACTCAGGCAGAAATAAAAACTAAACGTAAACAGAACTTATCTAAATAAAAGCCTCCAGGCATAAAGGGCGTGCCCGCTTACATATAGTTGTAACTGGAAGTTATAAATGATAAACTAGGACCATCGAGATAAAATAAATAAAACAAACAGTTAATTACTAATAACAATAACTAATATGATCAATTGTCGAGGTCACTAGCTAACCACATATTGCAATACAACTCATTAGTAGGCGGCCGAACTGAGCCTTCCCGCTAGGCTCGATATATGTGGGCCCCACTGAAGTTTGGCATCTACTGTTATGCCCAGAAAAACTGCCGAGTTTACAGACTCAAGCACCTCTTTATCTAAGACGATGTTGGGTCCTAGATTTCTAACATTTGGTAGGGCGAACTTTACACATTTCGTTTTCTTGGCATTGAGAACTAGGTTATTTGTCGTAAACCAATCCGTAACCATTGAGAGAGCACTGTTTACATCGTCAAAATCTTGTCTATTCCTGTCTACTTTAAAAATAAGAGAGGTATCATCTGCAAACAGTACAACTTCACAGATACCCTTTAAATAGAATGGTAAGTCATTGATATACACTAAGAACAAGAATGGACCTAGTATTGAGCCTTGAGGTACACCTAACTGAACTGGTAGACCGGAAGATTTCACACCATTAACATCTACACATTGGGACCTATTGTGTAAATAAGAATTTATAACGTTGAGAGCTTCGTTTTGAACACCGTAATGACGCAGCTTACGCAAAAGCGTGTCATGGTGCACGCAATCAAAGGCTTTGGAGAGGTCACAGAAAACCCCAATAGCATTTTGCGAGTTCTCCCATGCGTTAAATATGTGTTTCAGCAGAGCAACACCCGCATCTGTAGTCGAACGACCTTTTGTAAAGCCATATTGTTCATTATGAAGGAGGCTATTTAAATTAAAATGTCTAAGTAACTGCTTGAGTATTAACTTTTCAAATATTTTGCTAAATGCTGGTAAGATAGAAATAGGCCTGAAATTGCCAACGTCGTTTTTATTACCTGATTTAAATAGTGGTATGACTTTACTATTCTTCATGAGGTCAGGAAAAGTTACAATTCTAGTTACCTATGCTATTGCGTGATGCAACTGATGAGCCTCCACGCTACATACCAATATTATTACGTTTTCTTAAGAGCTAAACGATCGCTTTTGTGTATTCTGTTTGAATGACAACGGGCCTGCGTTACACACGGTCATTTTCCGGAAATCAGAAAAGAGAAGTTATGAACTCTTGAAACGAAATGCCCACGTTAACGAGTCAAATGATCACCTGATCATATTATAATAGTATAAGGAGGTAGGATGCGCGGGCAGGCGGGGCAGTGGGCTGGGGGGTGCGTAGAGACAACCGGTCGTGCAGCCCCGCGCCCGCCTACTGAACTCTATACTGCTCGAAATGGAACTCCGCGCTGTGACTCAAGCGCAGCGTCAAAAACCTTTTTATTATCGATTATTCGATCGAAGGACACCACCCGCCCCGCGTCCGCACTAGCATCACACAAATATTTTAGATTTAGATAACGGAGCTTTCCTTGATTCAAGTAAACTTGAACAGGACGGCTTTGTTCATGAAGCTCAAATCAGCTCATTGCAGCTCAATTTCTTTTCCGGTTTTTTTTAAAATGTTTATGTAGGTTTTTACATACCTAATTTTGTACCTATCTACTTAAAAAGTACAAATGTTATTGTCCGAAAGTGAAGCGCGCATTTAGCTTCGTGCAGACTAGCGCGACGCGACACCGGTTAGTCTAGCAACACGACTAAACTTTTCCTAGATAACTCATGCTTATTACACTCAGCAGTGTTCACTTAGCCTAATTTATCTGAGATTTCACCAGGTTTCAGGAACGAAAACAACACAAAAGTTGGCAAACGCTTGTTTACGCAACATGTCTAGTTGTCAACTGCTGTGATGGGTTGACCGAACTACCATTATCACTGATCATAGTCAACAATCAACTGCCAGTCAGATCACTTGACATGAGTTTCATTTTGACACTCATGTCGACACTTGATTTTATTCCAGACTTGTTGTTGTTTTTATTCCTGACTCGTGAGAGTTGAGCCTCTTGAGCGGCGAGGTTACCGCTAAGCGACGCGGGCGGTTCTGTGCGGCGACGGCACCAATCAAAAAAACAAAAACTGGAAAAAAGGCCGAAAATATTAAACAACTTTCAAGCCGTTAAACCGGAAAACAAGAATTGGTAAACTTATAACATGTACCCACAGATCACAATAACGCGTCTCGGGGAGCACGATCTGGTGATGCACTAACTCAGAGTCGCGAGGGTTTCGCCACCAGCGGAATGCTTTCTCGTGCCCCCGCCCGTGCTCCCCGCTCATACCAGATCCACCTAGTAACAGTCGTAAACGTAAAGATTTAGTGCTATTTCAACGTTATATTAAAAAAATGGACGCTCATTCCACATAATTGTTTTTGGTCACATTCTTTATTATAAACACTGATTAAGTGCCTGTTTCCAGCTGTTGAGAGAGAAGGTCATCCCATAAAGGTTCCTTTCTTAAAATGTTTGGTACTGATCTAACGGAACCCTAAAAATAATTCATAGCAGTGAATCAAAATCTTTGGCTTCACTAGCCCAATCATGCCAGCAAAAGTAAAGTTGAAAGAAATAACTGTCGAGTGTAGATGAAGGCGTGAGATTGTTAAGATTTAGTTTAGCGGCGCGCTGCGTGTTATCCGCGAGGCTTGTAGTTTTTCCGCCGCCCCAGACTACTCTTCATTTTGCAAATTGTGAAACATATTTCACAATAGGGATAATGCCTGGGTAAAAAAAGAAATTCTAATTAGTCCATCAGTCAGATAATAAAAAATGATTAGACACGTATTTTTTGCTTTATCATATGAATAAAAAAATACTTTTTCGTACCACTTGCTCAAAAAAGTGACATTCTATGCCACAAAAAGCGAACATAACAATAGTCATTTTTGATCTGTTAAAAACAGGGAAAGAAAATTGTACTGAATTTCATTCATCCTCTAGGGAGAGAATGTGATTTAAATTTGGAATACTTACCGAAATTTATACTGAACTACATCTGTGTTTACACCATTGAGTTTCTATATAAAGCATGATACATCTTTATGGAAAAAGGAATACGCATTTATTATGAAGTTATGATTATTAAATAAAATTACGAAAACCGACGAGGCCGTATGAGCTTGATGCCTTTGCTTTTCCGACAAAAAAATATTAGTCTAGGAATTTGCCGCGTTTTTGTTTTCTTCAAATACATAAACGTTAAGTTTATTTTAATTTATTTTTATAAATAAGTTCTAAAAATACGTTACGATGTTAAATCAAAGCGACAGTGACAATGAATTGTCGGATTCCATCAGTGCAAATGCTGCCGTAATTATAAATAATTTGCTTCCAACAGAATCCAAGGAAAATTATTTAAAAACTTATGAAGAATTTTCAACGTGTAGAAGTGCGAAAGGCCTATCAATTTCAGAATCAGTACTTCTTATCTATTTTGATTATTTATCCAAGACAAAGAATCCGAATACACTTTGGTGCATAATATACTCAAAACTGAAAGCCACAATAAGCATCAAACACAGCATTGAAATAAATAGATTCACGAAATTACTGGCTTTTTTAAAAAGAAAATCAGAAGGGCATTGCGCAAAGAAGTCAAAAATTTTTACGACTCAAAATGTGGAATTTTTTTCTTAATGAAACTCCTGACGAAATTTTTCTGGCCACAAAAGTAAGTATACATGATTTAACTATGAATATTTCGTATCTTAGTAATGGTAATTATTCTATATATTTACCTGTTTTTTATCTTTGTTATAGGTGGCCTTAATTTTTGGACTCAATGGTGCTTGCCGCGGATGTGAACATGTAAACTTAAAGGTGGAGGACGTTGAAAATCATTCCAATGAGTTGCTGTTGATTAATGTAATGGAAACTAAGACAAAGAAAAATCGGTAATTCATTGTACAAGGACAATATACTAAAATCATTCATAAATACCAAGCATTACGTCCCACCAACATGGAAAACAATAGATTTTTTATAAACTATCGGAATGGGAAATGTACTCGACAAGCCATCGGCAAAAATAAAATTAGTAATATGCCAAAGGAAATTGCTAAATATTTAAAACTTAAAGATGTTGAACTCTACACCGGTCACTGCTTTAGAAGAACTTCGGCGACTTTCTTGGCGGATTCAGGGGCGGATATTACGTCAATAAAAAGACACGGTGGTTGGAGCTCTGATGGAGTAGCTGAGGGTTATATCGAAAGCTCAATGGCGAATAAAACCATATTAAGCAGTCAAATTAACAAAAATATAAAACTTTATCCCTATCCCTATCCTTAAGACCAATGTTTCGAATGTTAACTTTTACTTTTAATTGTTATTATTTTTAATAAATGCTTATCTCATATTATTACTGTGTTATTTTTTTCGCAAATGGTACGAAAAGTAGAGTATTTTCCTCGGTGATAAAGCTGTCTTAGTCTTGGGTGAACTTAAATCCCTCGCTACACTCAGGACTCGTCTTAAATCCCTCGCTTCGCTCGTGATTTAAGTTTTTAACACCCTCGCTACGCTCGGGAGTAAACCTCGAGTCCTTCGTTATGCTCGCGATTTAAATCGTCACCCGCGACAGAAGACACTGCTTTATCCCCTTGGTTAATAATCTACTAATATAAAACACATTTTAAGTCGGGGAGTGGGGGTCGCTCGCTACGTCACAAGTAAGTATAAAATCTACATACTCGTGACGTCATGGCACATTGTAGCTCAATGTATCGCCGTAATCATTAGATTACGTAAAAAAAGAAAAAATACGTGTCCAAAATGTTTTAATAATATCCATGAAGGACTAAAATAAAATTGTGGTCATCATCCCTATTGGCACTGATGCCAATTGTACTCGTACCTACACTCCACAATCGACTTAGCTCAGTATACCTACTCGCTTTGCATGGTCCTTGGAGACTAATAAGATCAAGTACCTATTCAGTTAACCGTAGGTACGTACCTACATCATAAATCAGCGTTTAAACTGCATGATTGATGAAATGTTGAGTCTATTTACGTCAATTTTTCTAGACACGCGGCAATAAAGGTACAAGTCCGTAGCTAGCGACACGGTGCCACATGATTAAATAAGGAGACAGCACTTCATAGAAATACTAGAAACCCGTAGTGTCGCGACGACACGTCGCCTGCTGCTGCCTGCAGTCGGCTACGGACTTGAACCTTAAAGTTACACAATTCTTCTTCTTTTCGTGTGGTTAGTAACTAACCTGGTGTCAGAGTTTTAAAGCCGCCCATGGGCCTATGACTTGGCTTCACATGCCGTCAAGAAATATCTCTCAGGCATGCTGGTTTCCTCACGATGTTTTCCTTCACCGTTTTTGAAGCAAGTGATAATTATACAATACGCACATAAATCCGAAAAGTCAGAGGTGCGTGCCTTGGGTTCGAACTCGAGACCTGTGACTTGGCAGTCCGACGGTCACACCTCTAGGCTATCACTGCTATAGTTACACAATTGCATAAAAAGGAAACTTGTGTAAACAAGTAAAAGCGTGTTCCGTTTACGGTGAGTAGTTAGTACTAGTTAGCTGTGTGAGTTAATTCAATTTCATAGCGCTGCGCAAAAACTGCGGCGCATCGAGCGCGAGCCGCGACAGCCGCGAAGCGGGCAGTGCGCGTGCGCTCAAGCTTTTACTTTCAGCGCAGTGCGGATGACGCGCGCAGCGGAATGTTAATGCTGGGGCCTCTGTCGGACACCTCCAGTCTCCAGTCTCTACGGCACGCAGCACCATTTTATATTTTGAATTTTAGGGAGACAAAAGCTGATTCAAAAGTTAAATCGAAAGTTCATGCAAGCCTTCAAAATCTCGTGTGGGTTGACCTACCAACGTAGAGTACCTTCAGTTGTAAACCACCGCGAGCGTCAGGCGCTTATAGTTGTCTGGTATTGTTGCTGAACTGGGCCTTTTTGGCGCAGCCGTGATGCACAATTCCCATCTAATTTCTTACATCGCATTTTACACTTTTTATTTAATTTTTTATTTGCTGTATAAATTGTGTACTTTTCTAGTCTCTGTTAAATAAATGTATTTTCTTTCTTTCTTTTCATACAAGTCCATAAACTCTGCTGTGCTAGGTATATCTGTCGCAGGCAGACAGATTGTATGATTCGTAATTGTACAAACGGCGCCGTCCGTTTACAAATGCTCGCAGCTAAGCAGAATGCCGAAGGCAAATTGGAAACTCGTTCAATTGTTATAATTTCGACATTGATTGTTATTGTAAGGTGACCATCATAAAACACAGGTTGGACAAAATAAATCAGACTTTATTCCAGCAATCAGGTACAACCCATGAATACTTAAAATAAATAAATAAATAAAGGAGTAAGTTATAATACAAAAGTCATTTGCACACGTAAAATTTGCACTGTTTTCAATATTTTTCTTGGTCACAAAACCACTATTCGACGCAATTTTTCTTGTTTTGATTAGCTGCGACGCGCGTGCTGTAAATCGAGCTTCATAGTCATTTAAAATGTTTGCGCTTTATTTTTTATTTTTCTTTTGATAAGGTTCTAATGCCTTCAGCGGTCATGAATATATATATATAAGGAATATCATTTCATAGGTAAACTAAATTATAAAATAAAAAAATAGAAAATTTTGTATGGCGCCAAAGTAATAAATCCAAATATCTTCAAAACCGCTGTTTTAACTGTTATATCCTTACAGATTGCGATTCTACAAATTATTTGTAATTTTTTGGTGTATTTCATATATTGGTGATAACTGCGGTTTTTTTATAAAAAATATATACGTTATTTAAAAAAATCGTTTTACAAAATTTGTACTTACGTCCGGACCAATGGGTTTATAAACTTGAAATTATTGGATATATTGGATTTAAACATTAATATTTATTTAAATTTTACATATATTATTATTATCATTGGTAATTATAATATTATATAATATATTATTATGTATATTGTTTATTTATTAAATTTATCATTTAAATATTCATGTACATTATAATAATATTTACAGATTAGAAATTGTTTTAATTTATTTATAAAGATATTAAATTTTTGTTCATTTTTAATTTCATCAGATTCAGATTCAGATTCTTTATTTGTTAACATAGGTAGGTACAAACAGGTGTTACATTCTCATATGTGCTCTATGTTTTGCCATTTGGCGTACAAATATGATGATCAATTTTACATTTAATTATTAATTATCTACGTGCAACAAATACTTTTATCAATTTAAATTATAAAAAAACAAGAATGCTAAAGTGTAAGCGATGCATAAATATTTTCAAATAGTCAACAATAAAATTTAAAAAGTTTAAAAAAAAATAGAAAATAATGTCAGTCATAAAATTTTAAATTAATACAGAAATGTCAAAGCAATTATTAAACTATTCCTTCAATGTCAACAATTAAATCTAAGGTAGCACATAAATGTTAAATGTCAATAAAATGTATTAGAATAATGTCAATGGATTGCAATGTCGATTAGTTAAAATAAATACAGTAATGTCAAAATAGATGACCTAACACTGATTATCTATAGGAGGCATTATAGAACTGTCGTCCAAATATTCCTTTAGCGAGTAGTAACATTTATCAATTAATATTTTCATAAGCACTCTTTTGAATTTGTCCAGGTTTAACGATTTCAATGTCTCAGACAGCTTGTTAAATATTTTTGTGGCCATACAGAAAGTGCTTTTATTCATTAAGGCTGTTTTACCGTGTGTGATTTCAAGCTCTAACTCATTTTTGTCACGTAGTTTGCGATAGTGACTTTTAAAAGCTAATTTGTACTGTGAGATGTGTGTTTTGACAAATATATTTGTTTCGTAGATATACAGTGATGGTAGGGTAAGAATGTTCAGGCTTTTAAAGAACGGTTGACAACTATCGGTGCTATTTAGGCCACACATGGATCTAATACATTTTTTTTGAGCTAGTCTAAATACAAAATCTCTATCGACGGAGTTGCCCCAATACATTATGCCATACCTAAGTGTTGATGCAACATAACCATGATAAGCCGTTAGTACAGATTCTAGACTGACAGTCTTTGATAGTTTAAATAGAACGTATGCAAATCTATTCATTTTTTTACAAATTTCATCTGTCTGTGATCTCCATGTCAGATTATTATCAATTACCATGCCGAGGAATTTGGCGACAGTAGTTGACTCTATTGGACTCCCTAAATACTGAATTTCAGGGATCTTACTTGGAATTCTCTGGTAGAAGTGCATGATTTTAGTTTTGTCTAAATGAATTACAAGATTATTATTGTTGAACCAAGATATTATTGTATTTAATGTCATATTTATTTCATTCTCATAAGTCATATTATTGTCACATTCAACTACTACTGTGCTGTCGTCAGCAAATAGTACCATGGGATGGTTTATGTGTCCGGGAAGGTCATTAATGTATATTAAAAAGAGGGGTGGTCCAAGTACACTGCCTTGAGGTACGCCGTATTTTATTGTTCTACGTTTGGATCGATATTTATTCTCGTAGCCGTTATTAGTACATATTTGTGTGATTTCCACAAACTGTTTTCGATTCACCAAATAAGATTCGAACAGTTTAAGTACATTTCCTCTAATACCATATGTTTCTAGTTTGTTTAACAGTATTCCGTGATCTACATCAGGTAGTTTATTATATATTTTAACTGACATTACTAAAGCTAATGCTTATATCTCCGGAACGGAGAGAATAACCGTTATATCCTTGCACACGGTGATGTAACTATTTATTTATGATTTTTTAACATACTTAATTTTTGCAGACTAGATGCGCGTTTTTTCAACAAAAAAATCGCAGTAAATCTCGATAAATGAAATGTGTCAAAAAATCATAAATAAATAGTTACATCACCGTGTGCAAGGATATAATGGTTATTCTCTCCGTTCCGGAGATATAAGCATTAGCTTCACACATTTTTTTTGTAAAAAAAAATATAAGTTAAGTTGCCAATTTGCCTACCTGATTGTATCCTATGATACATTTATGCATAATATTGGCTATTAGAAGCCATTTCAAGCAAAAAATCGACACTATAAAATTTAAGATCCAATGTCTTCGAGAGCCTTTTTTCGATCCACAGTGCGGCGTTTGTATTGTCCATCAAAATCAAATGGTGTGGGCATATTATATGTATAGTGACAAGGCAAATTACATTTTGCCTTCGCCATTTTGCGATCGCTTCACCAGACGCGAGACTAAGCGGTGTATTTTGTACTAGCGTTACCCGGCCTGATTTGGCACGGGTAGCACTAAGTATTTATCTACGGCGCACCTACCTACTTACCCTAACCTACCTTCCTACCTTATGTACCCTACCTACCTACCTACATACATGCCTACCTACCTACATACATACCTACCTACCTACATACATACCTAGGTAGCTACCTACATACTTATCTACCTACATACCTACCTACTTAAATATATCTACCTTACTTACACCTATCTACCTACCTACCTACATACGAGGGTGACAAATATTTCAAAACCAAAATTAGCCAAATTGGTCCAGCCGTGCTCGAGTTTTTTAGCGAGACTCAACGAACAGCAATTCATTTTTTTTTTTTTTAGGGTTCCGTAGTATCCGGGGATACCGCACGGTCTCCCGTGAGGCGGCGAGCCTCCTTGCCGGACTACCGCCATGGGATCTGGAGGCGAAAGTCCTCGCGCACATGTGGGAGTTGCGCGAGGAGACGAAACGCCGGGGTGTAACTCCGCTGCCGCGAGAAATCACGGCACAGCGGACAGAGCTCCGGCGGGATCTCATGGCGGCATGGAGTGTGCGATTGTCGCAACCCAGCGCTGGGCACGCCACAATTGCGGCGATAAGTCCCCTCTTTGAGGAGTGGCTTGAGAGGCGCCATGGCGTCCTTACCTTCCGCCTGACGCAGGTCCTCACCGGACACGGTTGTTTCGGGAGGTTCCTGTTCCGCGTAAGGCGGGAGGAAACGCCCGGGTGTCACCACTGTGTGGATCGCCCGGAGGACACGGTGGAGCATACGGTGGAGGTCTGCCCGGCTTGGGCGGAGCACCGCCGTGTCCTCACGGATGCGATCGGCGGCGGCGATCTCTCGCGTCCGGCCCTGGTTCAGGCCATGGTTCGGAGCGAGAGTGCATGGGAGGCCGTCACCTGCGAAGCAGTTATGCTCGCGAAGGAGGAGGCGGAGCGCGCGAGGGAGATGCAAGCTGCACGCCCTCGCGGCCCTAGTCGCCGCAGGAGACGCCCCGGGCGTCGGGAGTCCAGAGCCGACTTCCGGCCACCGTAGGCGCGGGCTTGCGGACGGTGAGCAATGGGCAGCTCGCCGTCCGATAAGGACCAGGCCCGTGTCGACGGCGCGTTGTGTTCCACGCGCGCCTCAAAGAGATGTCAGCACCAACCGACGGGGTCGAAAGACCAATGCCTGCTGGGGTTGCGGGTTTGTCCGAAAGGGATAACGCGGCCCCGGCACACAGGCAACGGAAGGAACACGGGTGGGTTTTAGTCAGTAAAAGTCTGACACACCCTCTCGCTCTGCCCAGAGCGGGAGAAGTCATTTGATGATATCCCATCCAAAAAAAAAAAAAAAAAAAAAAAAAAAAAAAAACTAAACTGTGCCAAAACTGACAGAAACGTTTTGTTTACCGGCCAAGTGCGTGTCGGACCGCGCACAGTGAAGGCACAAACAAGGAACAAAACAACCGAAAAAGTACTAAGTACTACTGTTTGTTTTTATTATGACTTTACGAAACAACAATCAAAATTAAACAATGCATTTCCTTTTGATAATGTGCCTAAGTATTCTCTATTCTAACTTACTGACAATAAAGGCGTATGTCGTATGGTAAGTTTACAATGACGTATTGTGCCGAAGAGCTATTCGGACAGCCGAATAACTCTCCGGCACAATAAGTCATACGACTTAAAACGAAGTTTTGGAAGAACCTCATTGACTAAAGTCTAGTAACTTTAAAGGGTTATGTAAATAAAATAACGATTAATTGAATACAAAAGTTTCTTCAATCATAAAAACCGGCATGTCGGACCACGAACAATGAAGAGTTCCGTAGTTGGAATGAATTTATCCCAAGAACAAATTTATCATTGTAGTTGAGAAACATGTTCTCCCATACGGAATGTATGGGAGATCATGTTTTTCAACCTGCAAATTTAAGTTGGTCTATTATTACTCGTTAACCTGTAAAGCCTATTTAACTGTGATAGTTTTTCTTTTAAATTCGTTGTAAATTTTACTGCTGTGAATTTTTTCACAAATCCAAGTACAATCATTTAGCTGGCATTGGTCCTTGACTCGAACAAAAAATTTGCACTTTAAAGCTTAATATTTCGCAAACGGATTCCTGCGTTTGCGAAGGGTTCCGTAGTTGGGATGAATTTATCCCACGAACATACTTAAACTTGTAGTTGAAAAATATGTTATCCCATACTGAATGTCTGGGAGAACATGTTTTTCATACTGCAAATTTAAGTTGGTCGATTATTACTCGTTAGCCTGTAAAGACTACTTAGCTGTGATACGTTTTCCTTTTAACTTTGTTACATATACTACTGCTGTGATTTTTTTCATAAATCCAAGTACAACCATTTGACTGGCAGGGGGACACTATACTCTAACAAAAATTTGCACTTTAAAGCTTAATATTTCGCAAACGGATCCCTAAATTGAAAAATGGCTTTCACTTACCCACAATATTTTTGAAGGACCTTTCCAACGACATGTCGTTGGAAAGGTCCTTCAAAAATATTGTGGTTTTTTTGGGGTGTCGCGACACCCCACACCGCGGGAAAGACGAGAAAAAAAAACATCCCCACTTTACGTGTAGGGGAAGTACCCTAAAAATACTTGTTTTTATTTTAACACTTTGTAGGCGTGATTAATATGTATACCCATGCCAAATTACAGCTTTCTAGTACTAACAGTCTCCGAGCTAAGCCGCGGACAGATAGAGAGACGGACATGGCGAAACTATAAGGGTTCCTTGTTTACTACGGAACCCTATAAACGATGGATTAGTAGTTTATATTAAAAACAATTTACGAACAATCAAAGAAGAACCTGTATCCCATGATAGTAATTGCTTAATAATCAAAATTGTTCCCGATACGGTAGTCATGGCTGTTTATAACAAAATATCATCATACGTATATATTCATCTCAAAATATGGACAGATTTTTATACGGTTTTAAACCTAATGCCGACCGTTCGCCATGGTTAACATTAGCGCAAACGTAATGCCGGTAACCCTCCCGGAGGGTTCGATTCCAATATGTATGGCTGCATGGCGTATGAGTTCTATGAAAAGTGGGTGGAGTCGAAAGTGTTAAAAACATTATACTTTTGGGCGACATTAACATTGCTTCCGGGAAAACCGATACCCATATTATCTAAATATTTGCTCATTCCATGGACTTTTACCAGCTCACTGTCACCCCTCGCATCAGAGCGGCTCATGCTTCGACTTCATAAAATAAAAAAATCCATTCCAAACATTGGTTACTAATTCTTCGCTTGGCCGATCATCAAGCTGTTTTACTAACATTGCAAATATGTTCACCTCGTAGGTTCACCTAGAACAAACTGCATGCGTAACTATACTAAAGTCAATATGACAAACCTGGAAAATGACTTTCGCGGTATTAATTTTGAACCAGTTTGTAATTCAAACGCTGCAAATTTGAATTCTCCTGCACAGTTAATGATGGGCCGTCGTTTAAATTGTAGACTACCAGTCCATTCAGATTTATTAAAACAAACAAATTGTGATAATTTACAACATAAAAATGTATTGGAAAAACAAATAAAAATTAAAAGTTACTATGATCAACATTGTAAACCGCTACCGGAGTTGAATGTGGGCGACGAGGTTATAATGTTAGAAAACGCAAATAAAGGAAGCCGTGGTAAAATAATGGGAAAAGCGTTAACTCCACGTTCTTATATTGTTAACAGCAAAAAAGGTATTTATCGCCGTAATCGTCGACATTTGATAATAAAAATATTTATTTGCGTAAAACATGGTATAAAATGGTGTTAAATACAAATTTATATGGCACAAACATGTTTAGCCAGAATATGGCACAAACATGTTTAGCTAGAATATGGCACAAACATGTTTAGCTAGAATATGGCACAAACATGTTTAGCTAGAATATGGCACAAACATGTTTACCTAGAATAAAAACATAGCATGCAAAATTATCAAGTTAGGTAAAGAAGGCTACCATCAACGTTTTTAAAAACATCAACACATTTTATCTAAAAATTCTTTTAGACTATAAAAACTACATTCCAGTAACCAATTATAAAACTTAATTTTGAATAATCTAGTATAATATTTTGAAGTGCCCTGGTATTTTGTTATAGATGCGCACACACATTGCTAAGCAGTTATTATTGTATTTAGCTAGTCTAGGTAAATCATTCAATACTAGTTTATGAGGATTAGGTTTAACATCATTTGCAGTCTTAAATAATTGTTTATTTTTAAATACAAATACACATATTTCGTAAGTATAAAGTGACGGTAACGGTAACAAACCAAGCTTCCTAAATATTGGTTGGCATGAGTCGTCCACTTTTTGAGCGTTGAATGCTCTACAGAAATCGGCGCTAACGAAGTAGCGATTCGACGTACGCGTGGTATGACATGACAGCAGTTTTATGTTAGCTACATTTTTAACTTGTTTTAGTGCGTATACAAATTTATTAATTTTAGTGCTAACATTGTCTACGTGTTCGTTCCAATTAATGCCTTTATAGATTATTACGCCTAAGAATCTTGTATGCGTAACTTCTTTGATTTTATTAATATTGAGTTTAAGGTCATTTTTATAATTATTTGATTGATTGAATTGGATATAAACGGATTTGTCTAAATGTATCTTCAAATGGTTAATGTAAGCCAATACAGTAATTTGTCAATTGTATTATTAATGTCAAGCTCATGGTCTAAAATGGTATTTTGTTTTTTGTTAGATGTCACTATAATAGATATATCGTCGGCATATAATATGCATTTATGGTTAGTTATTTTTATAATGTCATTTATGTAAATGAGGAATAGTATTGGGCCCAGTAAGCTACCTAAGCCCGATAAGACCAGTAAAGGATCCTACCGACAATATTTTGTCTGATATTGATGACGAGTATTTTTCGGGGGATGATCGGGATGATGATTATGTGCCAAGTACCAAAATAAATGTATCGTCATCTTACTCTCCACCTCATACGCGTAGTAAGATTTAGCAATGTGTAAACGTATTTTATTTTATAACGTAGAACTAATTATTATTTTAAGTTTGATTTTTATTATTATTTTATCTTAGTTAAAGGGAAAGTGGTGTGGATTGTAATAATAATAATAATACTTTTTTATTTTCTCACCACAATATCCTTACAAAATAATAACAAAAACAATATTGTCCAGCTATGGGCATATAGAAAAATATTGTGGGAGACTGGTGCCTAAGCTAAGCCGAAGCCTGTATTTCAGGCCACCAGGTCTCCCCCCAAATACATAATTATGGTTTCCCGAAAACTAAAACTAGACAACAACTTATAGGATAGTGTTTGTGTGGAGTGTTAGGTGTATAAGTATGTGGGTGTCTAAGTGTGTGGGTCTGTGAGTGTGAGTGATGAAGAAGTAGGTGGGTGTTAAACTGTTTGCTGAAATTTGACGGAATGCGCTGACTATTTTGGAATAGAAAGCAGATTTTCGGTTGATTCATAGTCCAGAGTCATAAGCCATGCATTAAGTTTTTTCTTGCACCGGTGTTTTGTGAGTGGGAAGATGTTGTGAACTTTGTTTATTTTGTTATAGAGGTAGCCTCCCAGAAAACAGAAGCATCGTTCAGAGAAACAAGTTGCAAGTCTACTAACGAACCGGTCGACGGGGTCGTAGCGCCTTTTGCCGAGCATAGGTGTGGGACTATAAGTAAGACGTGCGTGTTGTTTCAGGGTGGTCTGCAGTATGAACAGTTGGCGAACGGTGAGAACCCCTCTTTCCCGGTATAGGTCAGTTGTGGGGTAGCGGAATGGTCGAAAAGACGATACTTTTAAGATTGCTCTCTGGGCCCTTTCAAGTTGGATTAGAGTCGATTTAGGTGCGCCACCCCATGTTGTTATACAATAGGTTAGCAAAGACTGACAAAGTGCATAATAGACCGTCTTCCTAAGGCTTTCACTCGCCACGTGTCTTAGGGTCTTAAATACATAAATTAATTTGCGCAATCTAGAGGTAAGTGTGTCGATGTGTGGATGGAAGCCCAGATAAGAATCCAGCATCACCCCAAGGTATTTTATAGCGTTTGTTCTCTCAAGGCAAGTGCACGTGCAGGTCGTACTGTAGGGGATGGGGCATTTATGCGCGGTGATAGAAAATAGAGGCGCTAGACTGTTAGAACCTTTCCGCATAGTAAAATTAATATATTTTGTTTTTTCTGGATTCAGGGTAAGGACGTTGTCATGCAACCATTTTGACACCTTATTCAGGCCAGATTGAGCACTTTCAAAAACACTTTGCCACGTGGTAGAATTAAATATTAGGGCAGTGTCGTCAGCGAATGTGAAGATTTTGCTTTTGACGAGATTGAGGGCACACAGATCGTTAATATAAATTAAAAATAGAGTAGGCGCGATCACACTGCCCTGGGGAACTCCGTGTGTAATAAATTTCTCGGAACTAATGTGGCTGTTTATCTTAACGGTCTGTGTACGGTCTTTAAGGTAGTCTTCGAAAAGCTTTAGTTGCATTCCCCTTATACCCATGATTTCCATCTTTTCTATAAGGATGGAAGTAGAGACGGTGTCGAAGGCCTTAGCCAAATCGAGGAAAATACCCAAAACCTTCTGCCCACCATCCAAGTTCCTAACGATGTGGTCTGTTAAATCATGGACTGCATTAGAAGTTGATTTACCGGCGCGAAAACCATATTGGTGTGGAGATCGGAGCTTTTTGCTTTCCAGAAAGGTTATTAACCTCTTGTTCATAATGCGCTCGAGGATCTTGGATAACGCAGGCAGAATAGCAATTGGTCTATAATTAGTTACTCGGTCTCTATCCCCACCCTTATAGACAGGAATTACAACGGATTTCTTAAAAACCTTTGGGAATTTACCGGTTGCGAAGGCTAGATTGCAGACGTGTGTGAGGGGCGGAACTATAATATTTTTGTATTGTTTAATTATCCTAGTAGATATACCATCCCAACCTACAGCACAGCCAGCACGCAGAGACATTATCAGGCTTTCAACCTCATTCGCGTCAGTAGGAAGCAGCACCATTGAGTGTGGGGACAATTATCGTCGGAGTAGCTTTTGTGTGTAATTGGTTGAGTACCTTGTATTTTCTCCGCAAGGGTTTTGCCGATAGTGACAAAATAGTTATTCACTAGTTCGACTGATTGGTCAGGCGTGGGTGAAAGTGTGAGCAACTGTGTTGGGGGTTCTTTAGTTTTAGTTCTATTTGTTATTTTGTTGATAGCCTCCCAGAGTTCTTTACTATTTTGGCCGGCGTTTTTTATCTCGTTCTGTTCGTGTTTGTTTTTAATTTTTTTTAGTAGTGAGTTACAGAAGTTTCTGTAGCGAGTGTATGATACTAATAGAGCAGTGTCATCTGGTGACAATTTTACCCTCTTGTGCATATTATCTCTATGTGTCATGCAGCGGAGAAGTCCTGGTGTGATCCACGGCTTTATAATTTTTTTCCGGTTAGGGGTTTTGACATTTTGGGTGTTTCGCTCTATGATCTGCCTAATGGAATTTAATAGGAATTCTGCTGCCATGTTAGGATCTTGCATTTCGTATATCGCCTGTAAATCGAGTGTATTTAGGTCTAAAGATAGTTGATTATAATTTATTTGCGTAATTGTGTTGGAGGTCCTTGACTTCTGTGTAACTTTTTGTAAAAAGAGAATTACTGTTTCATGGTCGGTAAGAGCAGAATGCGCTACTAGTGCATGGGCCGAAAATTTCGTCTTTAGTATTACGTGATCCAAGCAATTTCCCTGTCTGGTAGGGAGCGTATGAGCTGGGAGAAGACCAAAAGTAGCTAGTAATGTTAGGTAGTTATTTTTGTTCGGGTCTGGTGACTCTTCTCTAATATTTATGTTGATATCTCCAGTAAGAATAATATTTCTCGTATGGTTAATTTTCACAAGTACGCTATTTAATGAGTTTAAGAAACCGGTTATGTCCCTGTGGGCTGGTGATCGGTATATTGCTAAAATAACCGTTGTTTTATCGATTTGTATTTGTAAACAATTTGAGTCAAGAAGTTCAGGTTCCTCCACCGTGACATCTAGATTATTGTTTGTATAGACCACTACCCCTTCATTTTGTGTGTGGTTACGTGTTGTTGAATATGAGTTGTATCCATAAAGAGGTGGAATACTTTCTGATCTTAGTAACCAGCACTCTGATAGAACGATCACGTCCCAGTCCGTTTTGGTTCTGGCGAGGACAGTTTCAAAACCGGATATGTTTTTATGTATACTACGGATGTTCTGGTTAATAATTTTAAGGCATTTTTTTGGGTTATAGCCAGGTGGAATACATTGCGCAAGGTCGCAGATAGAGGAGTCCGCCACTGAGATTAAATCTACGTAGTGGGAGTTAGCTTCGAAGTTATCGAATTATGACATGTGGGATTCGCAGTTCAAGTATAGATCGCAGTGTATGGTTTGACTCATAAAGAAAGGTTAGGGCACATACTACAGGTAGTTTGTACTTGTATATAAAGGTTCGGTGTTGTCTAGGACGGCTAGTAGCTCTGTAATTTATTAAATGTAGGGTGTAAATGTTACATAAAAGATATTGCAAAGCAATTGATTGAGGGTATAATTTGGTGTGTGTGTTGTGGTGCGTAATAGTGAGGAGTTTGTGGTAGATGTGATGAGGATAATGTACTAATGTGACATTAAGTAGTTTTGTGTTATTTGGTGCTGAAGTCACAGCACTAGACTTAAAGATTAAATTTAATAAAATATTAGCATGCATGATAGTTATAGGAATAATCAAGTAGTGTTTAAAATTAATATAACAATTATTAACTATAAAAAACGGAATTATTGATTGTTCAATTAAATTACAATTACCAATAAAATTATAAGAGCTTATGTTAACAGTTACAAAAATACAGGCGATTAAGTGCAGTCATGCATTATTTCTTAATTTATCAAGGTCTGCTTCGGAGTTTATACGGATTTGCTGATCGTTCACCTGTTTGCGCAGGTAGACTACGCCATGAGCCGTCCAACAGAATGAGTAGCCGTAGGTCTTCCGAAAAGATCGTGCTAGAAAATACAATCTTTGAGTTTTATGTGACAACGTCTCTGCTATATATATCGGTTGGACCGGTTGCTTCAGCTTTAAATGGGAAGTATTAAGCTTTTCACTATTAGCTTTAGATTTGTTGAAAGTTTTCACGCCGTCAATGATTTTACTTTTCAGCAAGACCGTGTTGAACTCTACAATAACAGGGCTGGAGCTAACTTTGGAATTTGCTCTAAAGACGTCTCTTATATTTGAGCTATCAATATTAACCAACCAAAAGGCAGCCACAGGATTGACCGGTTGAGTAGTCATGACCTCAGAGGTCAGCTACGAATTCCCAATAAAAAAAAAAAGGAAAAAAAGCTTCCTATCTCATTTTCTCCCACGTTAAATCTTATGAATTTATGTGTCTGTCTCGTCATCGTCTTTCAAATCACAACGATGCTAAAGAAGTTTTCACTTTTAAAAAAATAGTCGCATTATGGTTCCGAAGTTATAGCAATAAGTTGGTGAGGATTGTGGGGTGCACATCTCCCAAAAATCCTCACCTCAATGCAAGCAAACGGCTGGGAGTATCGACTTGGTTTCAATTCCAAAAAAAACTTTTTTTTTAAAAGCTTTTATTTAAATGCTCTAAAAAGAAGAAAATAAAATTTTCTTTTAAAATTGTAACTATCATCTTATAACCTCATTATACACAATTTATATAATCATAAAAGCTTGTCGCGAGGCTTGCAAAAAAAAAAAAAACTTTGCAGATTAAGGTACTCAATTAAATAGGTACTAGTTTATTTACACAAGTAAATCGCGCGACAAGATTTTATGATATAAATTGTGTATAATGAGGTTATAAGTTGATAGTTACAATTTTAAAAGAAAATTTTATTTTCTTCTTTTTAGAGCATTTAAATAAAAGCTTTTTTTTTTAAAGGCTTTTTGCTTTTAATTTATTTTTTACTTTTTAGTTATCACTGGCTAAGTTTCTGAGTCTGTTCATCGTATTCAACACATCATTGTTGCAAGGCAGACCAATGCTCATGACGCCCATCTCGCCAAATTACACAAGTCAAAGTTAATCAACCGATGTTACAGGCTCGAAAAATTCTACCTCAAGAATAATCGAGGTCTCTACACCAAATTTCAGGAGGATTAGAGCAACAGAGCTATAATCACCATCTTTTTTTTAACGTGCATTTTTATTCTCAGCGAACCCGTTCTATTAATACCCATACTATAGGAAAGCATAAAAAACTTCAAAAGTCCGCCATATTGGATTAAGAGTGATGTCAGTATATTTTTCTAATTATTCTCGGCAAGCCTTTTTATTTTCATTTGATACCCATATTGCAGAAGTGCATAAAAAATTCCACCAACTTGGATGTTCCGCTATATTGGATTTAGAATGATGTCACATTATTTTTCGAGTTACTCTCAACAAGCCCTTTTATTTGATACCCATATTGTAGAAATGCATTAAAAATAACGATTCCGCCATCTTGGATGGTCCGCCATATTTAATTTAGAATGACGTCACATTATTTTTCGAGTTACTCTCAACAAGCCTTTTCATTTGATACCTATATTGTAGAAATGCATTAAAAATATCTATTCCGCCATCTTGGATGGTCCGCCATATAATTATAGTTTAGAATGACGTCACACAGCTTATCGTGTATTGTCATCCAAACTAAACATGTACACAAAATTTCAGCTCAATCGTTTGAAGATATCTGCTTCAAAATTGAGTAGCAAGATTCCACGCGAACAAACATACATACATACATTGCATGTTAAATAAAAGCTTTTAATAAAAAATTGACAAAAAAATCTCATAACGCTATGCCAAATCTCGAAAATAGTCATTATGAGATTCCATAGATATATACGTAGATGTCTTGGTGAGGATTACGTGGTGAGCCTTTCTCGCCACAATCCTCACCGGATTACCGCGGAATGGTTACATTTTTTCATTTAAATTAGGTGTCAGTAAATAGTCAAGAAATAGTCGACTCCAACCATGATAATTTCGACCTGGTTTACTATGTAGAAGTATGTTAAACTAGCATGTAAACTTCTACATACATTATCTTTTGTTATAGTCGCAAACACAAAAATTGCAAATCTATTTTAATATTTTTGTATATTTATTTAAACGATAATAAAATATTGTAGTTACTTACGTATTTATTATACCTATAATAAATCCCTATCTCTAAATAATTTTCCTCCAATTTGAAATATGTTTCCAGCTATTTAATTTCTAGACATTTCATTCCGGTTGGCTTTGTAAGTTAACTGATGCGTGATAAAATTTATAAGACTAGTCTTTATTTCAGATGAATTTTATTGTATTATGAGTAATCAGACAAGTAAGTAGATAGTCTTTATCTACTTACTTGTCTATTACTAAAATGCCTACAGAGATTCATTATTAACCCCTTATAATTTATATTTTCTACTTTGTTTAAGTAAGGTAGTATATCATTTACTTTATAAGGTGGCAGGTGCTTACCTGCTGGGTAAGCTCCTAATTACTTTTTTTAAATGAGGCAGAATGTACGTCATTACTGTTGCACAAATCTGCGTATTGGAAAAGTGTATGAAAATTCATTGTTGACGTGCTGAGCGAGCAGAAAAGGTATAAGAACATCATTGGTATTTGTTAACGTGCTGTTTTTTAATTTTAGGCAATTCAGTATCTAAATATGCTATAATGCCAAAAGACAAACAAGTTTTTGTCACAAAAGTCCGCAAAATGATACTGGCACCTTAATTACTATGTTACGACCGAATAGTTTTGTAAGTAAAATTCAACATCTTGTGTAGGTGCTTGGTAACAGAAATCATAATATTCTGTAAAAAAAAATATGTCCAGGACATTGACGTGAAGCCGGTTACCATGGATTCAGTACATGATTCTGAACCAATGTGATCCAATCTGAAAAATTTCAATGCAGGGGATTGAAATTTTTCGTCGGTTATTAAAAAAAAAATCTGCTGCTCCATACATTGACCGCGTAGGTATTGCACTTTTCTATGAAACAAAGCTGTAGCTGTCAAAATTAGCGCTAAATAGCTTTATGAATAAGAATTTTGCTAATCAATTGATTAAAATTTAAGAGGCGTTTATAAATAAGACTGTTTATTTGTTATTTTGACTGCCAATCTAAATGACGTCATAATCGGAGAAGCAGTTCATGAGGTTTGGGGAAATTTATTAATAACTGATGCTGTGATTTCATAACTATGCAATAGAATAATTTAAAAAATATGATAATATCAATACCAGCATGTGACTGTCCCACTGCATGGCAAAGGCCTCTTCTCATACAGAGAAGGCACGAGCATTGATCACCACGCTTGCTAAGACGGGTTGGCCATTGATTACCACGCTTGCTAAGACGGGTTGGCCATTGATCACCACGCTTGCTAAGACGGGTTGGTCATTGATCACCCCGCTTGCTAAGACGTGTTGGTCATTGATCACCCCGCTTGCTAAGACGGGTTGGTCATTGATCACCCCGCTTGCTAAGACGGGTTGGTCATTGATCACCACGCTTGCTAAGACGGGTTGGTCATTGATCACCGCGCTTGCTAAGACGGGTTGGTCATTGATCACCACGCTTGCTAAGACGGGTTGGTCATTGATCACCACGCTTGCTAAGACGGGTTGGTCATTGATCACCACGCTTGCTAAGACGGGTTGGTCATTGATCACCACGCTTGCTAAGACGGGTTGGTCATTGATCACCACGCTTGCTAAGACGGGTTGGTCATTGATCACCACGCTTGCTAAGACGGGTTGGTCATTGATCACCACGCTTGCTAAGACGGGTTGGTCATTGATCACCACGCTTGCTAAGACGGGTTGGTCATTGATCACCACGCTTGCTAAGACGGGTTGGTCATTGATCACCGCGCTTGCTAAGACGGGTTGGTCATTGATCACCCCGCTTGCTAAGACGGGTTGGTCATTGATCACCACGCTTGCTAAGACGGGTTGGTCATTGATCACCACGCTTGCTAAGACGGGTTGGTCATTGATCACCACGCTTGCTAAGACGGGTTGGTCATTTCAGACTAATATTAAATACTAGCAACCCGCTCCTGCTTCGCACGGTTTATACGACTTGACAAAACATCGAGATTTTTACTTCTATGTAACTTTAATATTTTGGTTAATAACTTAATCTGTGAATATTTTAGATTATTTTTATAGTGTAATTAATTTGTAAAGTTATGTCTAACGCGGATAAAAAACTGAGAATCATACAAAAACTATCAAGCTTATTTTTCTGAAACCTTCACCATTTTAAAGATAATTTAACCACTAATCTTTTCGTATACTTGTTTTATTAAAATACCTTTTGATTGATGTGTAATAAATTAATAATGCGTCTAATTCGGGACAGCGCTCCTTGATGGGTGAGTTATATTACTGGCTGGACGTACGACGCGTTGCGTGAGCTCAGCACAAAACACGCAAGCTAACCTCTCAAGGCATATATCGGCGTCTTAAAACAAAAAGGAGCCAAATCGGTCTGGTTTCACAATGCGCTTACCAACGAACAGCATTTCACTTTTATTATTATAGATTAGGTCCTACGGAATACTTAGAGCAAAGCCGCCTCGTACTTGAGTACCCGTTTTTTTTATTTTTTTCGTTCCTGGTGTTTATGATCAGGATCTCACGATGTTTGTGTGACCAAATATTTTTAACATACCATCATGAGTTGTTTTTTTGTTTGCATCTGCGTCTCGCATACATAATATGAACCTCAACCTTCTTAATACGAGTAGGGTTACCTTCCTTCACCGTTTTGAGAGCAGTGGTGATGAAATAATATGCACAAAGTAAAGCGCCTGTCAGGGTTCGAACCTACAACTAGTAAGGCGCGGCCGTTACTATAGGGCCATTTTGCCCCCGCTGGGAATCGAGCCCGGGACCTCTGGGTCTCAGACAGGTGGTCTTACTACTAGACCATAGAGGCGGTCAATAAGGCGGTGCACCTCAGGCAGTCAGACCCGCTACCAACTTTCTGACTGGCTAATATTTGCGGGATGAGCTGTTTCCATATAGTTAATAATAATAAGGTTTATTCACAAAAGAATACAGAAACACATTTACAATGTACATTACAATTAATTACAAGTTGCAAGATCAGTACAAAAAGTATATAACCCTGTCTCTTAGACTAGGATAGCCTGTATTCTAAGAAACAGTGTTCGGCCACATAATTAGTTTAACATGATTTATTATAACAAATGAATGGTGTTGATGTTAATATTAAGCTTCTGTAATTTTGTTATAATTAGTGTAAATTAAATGAAATTAAATAAATGAAGTGTCGTGTTACATACACGTTTGAGTATATGATTGGGGAATTAAGTGCCTACTTGTGTGAATTTTTAATGCAAAAGCTGTCGAAGACTACTACTGCCTACTGTGTTGGATTACTAGGTGATGTATGTGAGCAAGGACTCCGTGTAGGCGTAGTCCTTTTGTAGTAGCCACTCTGTTACTACGGATTTAACTTTGTGTGTTTAAGTTTAAGATATTTAATCCAGAATTAATTTTTTGGTATATGTGTATATTAAGGCGGGTTCCCACGGTGCGCGAAATTTGCGGACGCACGCGCACCAGCCCGCACGGCGCACGACCACGCACCGCGAACCGAGGTCATCCCACAGCGACAGACAGGTGGATGGACGGACAGCGGAGTCTTAGTAATAGGGTTCCGTTTGGCAACCTTCGGGTATGAAACCCTAAAAAACATGTGACGAGAGAGCTGTCGAAGGCGTCTGGTTAACCGACTAACGTAATACCTGTCACTGCAGTTGTCATGCCACGTCACAGTTGTAGTTTTCAATTTACCAACGGTAACGTTGAGGTTTTTTATATTATCAGTATTTTTGGGCTCTTTACAATAGACAGTATATTTTTATTATAAACCTAACAAAAACAAATGCTCAAGCAGTTACATCTACGCTACGATGAGTAGTTTATGAATGAATGATATAGTTTAACATACATAAAAAGAGGAAACTATCATGAAAACCAAAAAAATAATAATTTGATTAAGTTTATCGTATTTTTAAACAAGCAAGTGTCATCTATAAAAGCCCTTTTTATGATTTGTACCTTTAGCTAATTATCTAAACGAATGGAATATAGTTTGTTTACATTTTTAAATGTGAGGGCCCGCACACGCTTGGGCGACGACGCCGTGCGTCGGTCGCCGCGCCTCTAAGCTGTGTATATGCAACGTTGCCAGCCCGCTGCCGCACCGATGCCGCGCCGCTGCCGCACCGGTGCCGCGCCACTGCCGCACCGGTGCCGCGCCGCTGCCGTACTGGTGCCGCGCCGCACTGCCGCCGCAGATTGTATAGTAATATGGCACAATCAAGCGGAGACGGCACGGCGACGGTGAAAAGAAAAGAGAGAAAGAAAGAAAACGTTTATTTGGACACAGTTCGTGAAACACAAAATACAAACAAACTAAAATTGATAGTAATCTTTTGGCAATAAGTGTGTGCCACGGCTGCGCCAAAAAGGTTCATTTCAGCATTAATGTCAGACAAATGCTGTCTGACGCTGGTTTTGGTGCGGCGAAGGTGCAGCGACAGGCGGTGCGGTGGCGGCGCTTCACCGTTCAGTCTACATCGTTACGCGAAGCGGTATCGGCGTGGCTGCGGTGCCGTCTACACGAACCCTTAAGCATTGATCAAGCCTCGGGCAGACGACGCTAACAAAACAAAGAAAGAAAGAAAGAAAATGACGTTTATTTGCGGTACACATGACGCAAGGTAAGAACAAAACACGAAAATAAACAATTCGGGGGAAAACATGCGTCACATCCACGCAAAACGGCCATCGCTCAGCATAAAGCTGCGACCCTATGCGAGACAGAGCCCCAGCGTTGGTTTTCAGCGACAGCCGGAAAATAACAATATAAATAAAATAAAAAAATATAATATATAAATCAATTTCTAAGCAAACTTTACGGTGGAACAATAATTATCGGAGTCGCGTCGCGCCGTCGCGTCGCACCGGTCTGCACGAGGCTTTATGTTTTATTTTACTTCCCATTCTTATGTTAATAATTGTAAAAAATAAAATATTGTTACCTACTGGCAACTACAAACAAATTATAGTGTGATAATATATGGTGTATTTATGGTTATTTTATGGCGTATGGATAATGTAATGGTTGAATTAAAATAAATATCTAAAATACCTCGGAACTCTTCGTTGTTTTTGGTTATAAACATCGTCCAAAAAAGTGGAAATTAAGTTATAAAAGGACCATTCACGTTCGTCAGCACCATAGAAATATAAAAACTTATTTCTTATATCAGTCAGCACACTTAGCTCAGAGACAGTTAATACTAGAAAGCTGTAATTTGGTATGGGTATACATAATAATAACGCCGACAAAGTGGTAAAATAAAATAAAGAATATTTTTTTTTTATAAGGTAGGTAGGTACCTACACGTAAAGTGGGTATGTTTTTTTTCTCTCGCCTATCTCGTAGTGTGGGGCATCGTTGGAAAGGTCGTTCTAAAATATTGCGGGTATGTGAAAATTATTTTTCGATTCAGGAATCCGTTTGCGAAATATTAAGCTTTAAAGTGCAAATTTTTGTTCGAGTCAAGGACCAATGCCAGCTAAATGATTGTACTTGGATTTGTGAAAAAATTCACAGCAGTAGTATTTATAACGAATGTAAAAGAAAAACTATCACAGCTAAATAGGCTTTACAGGTTAACGAGTAATAATAGACCAACTTAAATTTGCAGGTTAAATTAAAAAAAAAAAAAAATTGTTCTTGGGGTAAATTCATTCCAACTACGGAACTCTTCATTGTTCGTGGTCCGACATGCACTTGGCCGGTTTTTATGATTGAAGAAACTTTTGTATTCAATTAATCGTTATTTTATTTACATACCCTTTAAAGTTACTAGACTTTAGTCAATGAGGTTCTTCCAATACTTCGTTTTAAGTCGTATGACGTGTTGTATGACTTATTGTGCCGGAGAGTTGTTCGGCTGTCCGAATAGCTCTCCGGCACAATACGTCATTGTAAACTTACCATACGACATACGCCTTTATTGTCAGTAAATTAAAGTAGAGAATACTTAGGCACATTATCAAAAGGAAATGCATTGTTTAATTTTGATTGTTGTTTCATAAAGTCATAATAAAAACAAACAGTAGTACTTAGTACTTTTTCGGTTGTTTTGACGAAATGACATGCATGTCGCTGCGTGCAACGTAAGTTCCTATACCTACCTATACTGTACTCGTATAGAGCTATTAAGCGAGCGGAGCCGTCTCCTTCAACGCACAAGCAGCGTGAGTCAAATGACCTAACAATCGGCGTCTGATTGACTGCCGACTGAAAGCCGATTCCTATAATTTAAGAATCGTTATTTGTTTAAAATTAAGACATTTTTATTTCTTTTTCATGCGTCAGATTATCTAAAATCCGATATTTGTTTATGGTTGGATAGTTTGATCGATGCTCTTACAACCGAATTATAATATTATTAGAGACGATCGAAACTGCGTGCCGGAAGCGCCAGAGCCGCAGAATTAGATTTCTAAAAACGGATTTTAAAAAGGATTCACTACCTATCTGAAATCGAATATTTAACCGTTTGAATAGAAATCTAAGAACGCCCATGTTTAAAAATTTGCTTACGAATCTATTTAAGTATATGCCAACTTGAATAATAAAAAAGCTACCATTGGTAAGCTAAACGATTCGTTTTAGTTTATAGGAACCGAGCATACCTCGGGCACCTTTGAAGTTACCGACTCGCCGCGGATCGGGCGCACCGCCACGGACGCGTCTGCGCTACCACGCAAGCTGCCGTTCCCATGGTGCGTGTCCGTGCGGGCCTATCCGCGGCGAGTCGGTAACTTCAAAGGGAATGTTCCCAAAATCGAACGCACCGCTACGCACGCGTCTGCGCTACCACGCACGTTACTCTTCCCACGGGGCGTCGTGCGGGCTGGTGCGCGTGCGTGCGCAATATTGCGCACCGTCGGATCTCGGCTTTAGGTTTAAAGAACTTTATTTCTCATAAGAACTTAACAGTTCGCTTACAATGAGATACTTAGTGATCTAATTACATTAGTTAGTTACCTCTAGGGTGTTGGAGACATTATACACATAAACCTTCCGGAATCAATTCTATCAATCAAAATCTGTTGCGTGGTTTAGAAGAACAACGCGGACATACAGACAAACACGAAAAGTGACTTTAATTTATTATTTATTTATTTATAGTTAATTAAAACGGTACAATACCAATTACATTAATTAACATAGAAACAATTACAACGTTGACCATAATTTAATTTAAAACTAACATGGAACAGTGGACTCCCTAGCATACTTTCTCTCACAGAACACTAGACATATACGCATAATTTTACTCCATTCATCCGCAAACACATCACAGTCAGGGTTAGCAATCAGAAGGGCATTCAGCATCTTTAGGGTACGACAGACTGGGGATTCATAATATGTATAGATGATAACTAGGTAATATTTATAAAACATTCTGAAGATGTGTATCGAATCTTATGGATTCCTTAAACCTGACTCTACCGTGAGAACGATTAGTGCTGACTGCTGAGTCAGTGCACAAAAAACGAGGCTGCACACGCGCGCGCGGGGTATGCGCGCGGCCAGCCGACAACACTATGACAACCATGCGTGACACTCACGAGCGCCAATTGACGACCACACTATGACAACCATGCGTGACACGCACGAGCGCCAATTGACGCCAACACTATGACAACCATGCGTGACACGCACGAGCGCCAATTGACGCCAACACTATGACAACCATGCGTGACACGCACGAGCGCCAATTGACGCCAACACTATGACAACCATGCGTGACACGCACGAGCGCCAATTGACGCCGTCACACCACATACACCGGTGAGCAATCAATGTTCTACACTCAATAGGGTATGTTCATTTGCATCCGTCATGAAAACTTGATTACTTTAATCAAACCTGTACTATATAACTGTACTACGACCACAAGCCTTACCAGGTGGCTTATGTTTTACATTTTGAAAACATTTAGTACTTTTGTATTACATCTGCTCAGACTGGCTGATAAAAAGTTGATAAGTTGATCGTTGCTGGTTGTGGAGGGAGTGGACAGCCATTGTCGGCCATTAGTCGCAGCCCGCACGTATCTAATCACGCGCCGCGCCGCGCTCGCGCCGCAAAAACACTGACGTTAGCACGTGCCGGGCCATGTCCGGGGCTCAGGGCTGCTTATATGTCATGCGTTACTTTACTACTTTTGACTCGCATAAATGTTTATTGCCTACTAGCTTTTGGCCGCGGTTTTGCCCGCGCGGCCGCTTGAATTCGGAATCCCACGGGCAGTACCGGGGTAAAAAGTATTAACCTATGCCCTAACCTAGGTCATAGTGTACCTGTGTGCCGAACTTCGCAATCCGTTCAGCCATACAGAGACAGGCAGAATTACTCTCGTATTTATAATACTCAGTTAGTAGTATTTTTTGTATAGATTTGTAACTAATTTAATGCGCTTTTTGATACGACATTGCAGTAAAAGCCATCAAAAAGAGATTATCATCAGAGCTTTTAGAATTTTAGAAGATTCCTCAGTAAGGGCAACCCTATTGGTATAGGCGTGCTATGACGAGCTTGAGACGCGCACCTTGCGTTCTCGCAGGAATGCGCACCTCCTCCCAGTCCCAACACATCGAGTATACACCTCTGACATGACCAGCATGTGTTACGAGGAGAGTACAGTGGTGGCGCAGCACGGTGAGCTGAAAATCAGCTTTCATAGACTCAATTATTTCAATTTTTAAGTGTAATTTTTTTCTTGGATATGGCTTTTCTTTACCATTACAAGGCTCAAATATTCACACAAGGTTAATTTAGCATATAGGACGACTTGCAATGTTTTTACAAAAAATGTGTGTGAATTTCGTATGAAAAATCCGCTTATCTTTGGAAACATAAGTTGAACCGTAATATCCTTACAGGAGGTTTTAGAACGAATTATTTATAATTTACTAACACATACTTATCAGCCTACCGTGCGCCGGCGCGGCCTGCCGCGCTCTGCTCGATACCGAGGTATGTTTAACGACACACCAAAGAAACAGCTAAGAGTAATATGTAAAGCAAAGAATACATATTTTGGGCAACGTTACACGGTTTGTAAGAACCAGTAGTAGTTGGAATATCCAGTATCACTAGACCAAGCCGAAAAGGAACGGTGATTGTGTATGAACATGATGGTGCAATATTAAAACAAAGGCTTTGCCTGTAGTTCACGATGCAGCTCGGAATATGAAAGCGACCCGCGTACGTTAGCGGTGCAGCTCTCGAACTCTCGAGCACTGACAACGACGTACTATACTATAGAAAGTAGCTTTGACAAAGGAATCCTAAACCAACGTGAACGCCACTTTGACTCACAAACCAGTTCGCGGATCAAAATTGTTTAGTTGAGAGAAATCGAGCACGCTGAAACAGATTTACATGAAATTCCAGCATCATACGTGAACATTTGTAATAGTAGGTACGAACTATATTTAAGTTTCGTAATGTAAAGTAACAACTGAGAGCACATGGGTAACGTGGTGGTCCACTTTGTCCAGTCATTTCACCGAAACTTAATTTACAAACTTTCACTTGACAAGTAACGATTGACAAAAACATGACTTGTTATTTCATCATTAAATAACAACAAGTTTACCAAATAATTCAGAAAATAATTATCTGATAAACATTTTTTAATAAAGTATTATTTGATAAATTGTTCATTTTTTATTCACGTTATCTCATAAAACAACGTTTCTAATAAAAACTTTTTTACGTATTACATTACGCAATTTCCTAAAAATGAAACTCATTAAATAAGCAAAAAGGGTAATTTTAATGTAAAAAACCATTTAAAAAATGCCAGAAACGACTTCTGGCAACAGAAATAATATATCATTTTAGTAGGCTACCCGGGACCGAAGTAATCAGATTAGGTTAAATATTTTTACTCGCAAGAAAGGTTAGGTTAGGTTAGAACTGTGACCCCCTACGCACGAACCGAGCGAGTGAAGCCAAAAACGACTAGAATATAAAGAAAAAAAAACTTTTGTAGGTTTAATGAACTTCAGACCCAGATGGAAATTGCAACCATGATCCCTTTGTGACAAAGTGGTGGTTTAGAAAATTTATTATAAAATGATATTGTATAAACGTGATTTTTCCAAAAGAATCTAAATATTAAATGAAAAATGTATAAATAATTAAATATCATGCAAAACATTTTTAAAGAGAAGCATTTGCTAAATAAATGTTTTTTAAACTACTCGTAGTGTTTATTGTTTGTAAAATAAATATTGGTGCCGATTCTCTTGTACACCGAACTAAACTATCACTAAAATTCCTTACTTTTGGCTATGAGAATCAAGCCATTCATTATGAGCTATTCTGCAAATAAAATTCTCTAAAATAAAAAATATTTTGGCACAACTAAAATAGAATTTGACAATAGCGATTCCACGTGGTACCCGTGCCGTGGTTTGTCCTAACCCGTGATTTTTTTTAGAGCCGGAGGCACGCATGGGGCTCCGCCTCGACGTATTTTATATGGAATTTTTCACTTTTTGTATGGAAAACATGAAAAAATATTACCTATAGCTATACCTAAATTTTTGTGATTTTTAGTCTAGTTTAGAGGCATTTGTGACAAGAGAACCGGCACCATTATACGAAACTTTGGTTGTAAACAAAAAAATTGTCAATGGTGTTTTGGTGAAACATTAGTAAACCCAACGTGCGTCTTGTTCTGGCGTGCGAGTTATTATAGGTAGATAGTTAGATACACACGGTGGATATGGCAGACTTTAACAGAGAGTGTCAACTGTTGCTCATGAACTACTGCCGATTTATTTTTTAACAAAGTGTTGACAACTGTTGCTCATGAACGAATGCCGATTTATTCTTTAACAAAGTGTTGACAACTGTTGCTCATGAACTACTGCCGATCTATTCTTTAACAAAGTGTTGACAAGTGTTGCTCATGAACGAATGCCGATCTATTCTTTAACAAAGTGTTGACAAGTGTTGCTCATGAACGAATGCCGATCTATTCTTTAACAAAGTGTTGACAAGTGTTGCTCATGAACGAATGCCGATCTATTCTTTAACAAAGTGTTGACAACTGTTGCTCATGAACTACTGCCGATCTATTCTATAACAAAGTGTTGACAAGTGTTGCTCATGAACGAATGCCGATCTATTCTTTAACAAAGTGTTGACAAGTGTTGCTCATGAACGAATGCCGATCTATTCTTTAACAAAGTTTTGACAACTGTTGCTCATGAACTACTGCCGATCTATTCTATAACAAAGTGTTGACAAGTGTTGCTCATGAACGAATGCCGATCTATTCTTTAACAAAGTGTTGACAAGTGTTGCTCATGAACGAATGCCGATCTATTCTTTAACAAAGTGTTGACAAGTGTTGCTCATGAACGAATGCCGATCTATTCTATAACAAAGTGTTGACAAGTGTTGCTCATGAACGAATGCCGATCTATTCTTTAACAAAGTGTTGACAAGTGTTGCTCATGAACGAATGCCGATCTATTCTATAACAAAGTGTTGACAACTGTTGCTCATGAACGAATGCCGATCTATTCTTTAACAAAGTGTTGACAAGTGTTGCTCATGAACGAATGCCGATCTATTCTTTAACAAAGTGTTGACAACTGTTGCTCATGAACTACTGCCGATCTATTCTTTAACAAAGTGTTGACAACTGTTGCTCATGAACTACTGCCGATCTATTCTATAACAAAGTGTTGACAAGTGTTGCTCATGAACGAATGCCGATCTATTCTTTAACAAAGTGTTGACAAGTGTTGCTCATGAACGAATGCCGATCTATTCTTTAACAAAGTGTTGACAAGTGTTGCTCATGAACGAATGCCGATCTATTCTATAACAAAGTGTTGACAAGTGTTGCTCATGAACGAATGCCGATCTATTCTTTAACAAAGTGTTGACAAGTGTTGCTCATGAACGAATGCCGATCTATTCTTTAACAAAGTGTTGACAAGTGTTGCTCATGAACGAATGCCGATCTATTCTTTAACAAAGTGTTGACAACTGTTGCTCATGAACGAATGCCGATCTATTCTATAACAAAGTGTTGACAAGTGTTGCTCATGAACGAATGCCGATCTATTCTTTAACAAAGTGTTGACAAGTGTTGCTCATGAACGAATGCCGATCTATTCTATAACAAAGTGTTGACAAGTGTTGCTCATGAACGAATGCCGATCTATTCTTTAACAAAGTGTTGACAACTGTTGCTCATGAACGAATGCCGATCTATTCTTTAACAAAGTGTTGACAAGTGTTGCTCATGAACGAATGCCGATCTATTCTTTAACAAAGTGTTGACAAGTGTTGCTCATGAACGAATGCCGATCTATTCTTTAACAAAGTGTTGACAACTGTTGCTCATGAACGAATGCCGATCTATTCTATAACAAAGTGTTGACAACTGTTGCTCATGAACGAATGCCTATCTTTTCTGTATAAAACTCACCTTAAGAATGTATGTGAAGTGAGCTGCCAATAGTGTGAAATGCCTATCATAAAGGTGAACATGACAGCTCACATATAAACTAAGTTTTCAGACCGACAGATCGTAAACGTCCGAAATTAACGATTGTCTTCAAAGAACAGATTTGGACTCCTACCAAAGGTTTTACCTTATTATGTTCGAGCTTTTCCTGCAACATTCGTGGAGTCATTCCCGCTCGTCCACACCCCGTCGTCCACACTGTGGACGACTGGGAATGTTGCGTTCTGTTCGTCTACACTGTGGGCGAACAGAACGCATTATTCCCAGTCGTCCACACCCCGTCGTCCACACCCCGTCGTCCACACCCCGTCATCTCACGTCTAGTCTAAGAGTTAATAAAGAAAATATGATGATAGTATTTCCTTATATAATAAACATACTTTTAAAATATTATATACAGTGTAAACTCTATATAGCGACACTGAAGGGACTGTGCATTTTATGGCGTTATAGAGAGTTGTCGTTAAATGGAGAGAAGAAACATCAGAATTAGAAAAAGAAAAAGTTTATTTCCGACTATTGTTAGTAGTTATGTGCATAAAAAAGAATGTTATATGAACGCTATTGCGTATAGTCTGTTATTTTTGTCTGACGTCTTTTGCTGCACCAGTAATTTTGTTGTATTTTTCATGACTCCTACTTATGAGTCATGGTCAACAACAGTCTACACGTACAAGCAATCCCAAATTGTAAACAAAAGAACGAATTTCTTAGAAAGTTCGGTATGCATGATGCCGACAGTCGAGTTTATTGCAGGCTAGGATAATAAAGCGACAATAGATCGTACACAGCTGCGCAGTTTTTACTAATTTTAGCAACTTAAAAGGTACTTTTTATTACTCAATTGTTGTCGTTATTGAGAGTGGGTGTAATGCTATGTAGAGTGAAACATTGTATGAAAGACAAGCTAAACCAACCAAAGCCAATTGATTTCGACGCTTAAGGGAGTTTGTCGTTAAATAGAGTGACGTTACATGGAGTTTACACTGTACTTAGCTTTATTACCTTAGTAAGGCAAATACTTTAAAAGTACATACATAGTAAATCTAAAGCTTTTTTGCGTATTTTATACTAAATGTATAGCATAAGAATGTTTCACATTTTAATTTTACACATTGGGTATTGTATCAATTAATACAGTGTAAACTCCATGTAACGTCACTCTATTTAACGACAAACTCCCTTAAGCGTCGAAATCAATTGGCTTTGGTTGGTTTAGCTTGTCTTTCATACAATGTTTCACTCTACATAGCATTACACCCACTCTCAATAACGACAACAATTGAGTAATAAAAAGTACCTTTTAAGTTGCTAAAATTAGTAAAAACTGCGCAGCTGTGTACGATCTATTGTCGCTTTATTATCCTAGCCCGCAATAAACTCGACTGTCGGCATCATGCATACCGAACTTTCTAAGAAATTCGTTCTTTTGTTTACAATTTGGGATTGCTTGTACGTGTAGACTGTTGTTGACCATGACTCATAAGTAGGAGTCATGGATTATCTATACCTTATCATATTCTTAGTTGCTCACAAACTTTCAAACTGTAAACATGGCTAATAAAAGAAAATCACTGTGTATTGACGAAAAAGTTTTACTGATACGCGCAATAGAAACGGGAGAGAAGATAAGTGATGTTGGCAAACGCTTTGGATTTAGTCGCTCTACCGTGTCCACAATAGGCGATGAAGAAGATGAGACGGATGAGCCTGAGCCTCCGCCGAGCATTAAAGAAGCTCTGGAAGCAGCTAAATTATTGGAAAAATACTTCCTTTATAACCAAGATGCCTCAATATTGCTAGATATGAATAAAATAAGTAAAAAAATACAACAAAATTACTGGTGCAGCAAAAGACGTCAGACAAAGTAACAGACTATACGCAATAGCGTTCATATAACATTCTTTTTTATGCACATAACTACTAACAATAGTCGGAAATAAACTTTTTCTTTTTCTAATTCTGATGTTTCTTCTCTCCATTTAACGACGACTCTCTATAACGCCATAAAATGCACAGTCCCTTCAGTGTCGCTATATAGAGTTTACACTGTATGTAAAAAGTTTTAAAGTTACAATCGCCTGGATATACTCAACTATTATAACTGCACCCTGTCGATCCTCCAAGAAAAGATAGTCTTTGCTTATCAGTTTTGACGACGCTTCCGGGAATGAACAATAGATACATGGCCTTGAAATAGCCAATCAGCTCGCTGCATATTGCAAGCCCACGGTATATGGCAATAAAGTGACGATGAGCTTTTGCATTCGGGATCATGTCGGGGCTAAGTGCACCGGCTGGTGGTTCAAGTGACCAAACTGTGCTCGTGTATATAAAAAGAAAGCACGGGACTGTTTTACTTCATGGAGGTCACCAATATTATTTAATTTAAAATTTCTTTACACTGACTCTTAAACTAGACATGAAACGAGGTGCGGACGACTGGGAATGTTGCGTTCTGTTCGTCTACACTGTGAACGAACAGAACGCATCTTTCCCAGTCGTCCGCAGTGTGGACGACGGGGTGTGGACGACGGGGTGTGGACGACGGGGTGTGGACGACGGGGTGTGGACGACGGGGTGTGGACGACGGGGTGTGGACGAACGGGAATAACCCCATTCGTGTACCGTACATACATGGCCATGACCATGAACATGGATGACAGTCATGCGGTGTTTTTAAAAACAAAGTGATAAACTCGGGAACCTTAAAATATTCTAACAACCTAATGCCCAAACAAGCCCCTCAACATGTACCTACTTCAGCTCAATGAACGTGTGCTTTTATTGTTCAACTAGCGCCCGCTACTGCTTCGCACGGTTTTTACGACAAAACATCGAGATTTATTAGGTACGTAACTTTAGTAGTAACGTATGATACACATAAACCTCCCGGAATAAATTCTCTAAGCGATGGTGAAAACCTCATCAAAATCTGTTGCGTGGTTTAGAAGAACGCCGTAGACATACAGACAAACGCGAAAAGCGACTTTGTTTTATAATATGTTTATGTAAAGATGAATTAATCGCCTTATTACTTAGGTTTATTTTTATTAAAGCTTTTATTCAACTTGCAATGTTTGTTAGTTAGTTAGTTTGTGTTGGGCGAATCTTGCAAGCTGAATTAAAACCAGTTCCTCTTATTATACGGAGTTGACATTTTACATGTTGGTTCAGTTTTGAAGGCAATGCATTTTTATGATAAGTGTGACCTGATTGCCGATTGCTGAAGAAAATATTAAAGCACTTTGTTTTCTTAAGTTTTATTTAGTACTTTTTAGTTCAATAAAAGCTTGTTTTCACAAATAATAATTGTACTTATATTTATTTTTTTAAGTAGGAATTACACAGTTCTTCAAAATAAGTGTTTGTTTTTGTATAGTATACAATACAGGTGAAATATGTAGTATATTATAATATCCTACATTTAGGAAGAATTTCATAATAGTACAGTACAATTAAATAAGTTCACTATCGATAGACGTAAATTGTAAATAAATAAATTTGACGTAGTTAAAAAGTGAGCTTGATAACAATAATAATGTCGAGCGTAATATATTCTCGTGAACGCGTTGAAGTCTTTTACAGGCAGAGCTAGGAAAGGCGCGCGGATGTCTTCGAGAGCCTTTTTCGATCCACAGTGTGGCGGGGCGCCTGCGCCCGGGCCCGAGACGTTGTACTCACTTATTAGTAGTGTCCGACGGGAATAGTGCATTACTGTTGTGGCCTGCAACAAGGGTATTGATGGACGAACATGAAAACATACGTGAGCCCATCAATGCCTGGTTGCGTCCAAGGCTTGTATAGTACTTTCCCAAATAATGCGCGGAAATACAAACTAAGTAAGTTAGTTATAAATTCTAGAATCAATGACTGACAGAATTTTTCAAATCCTACGGGTAGCTCTGGAGATTACCCCCTACATACAAACTTACAAACAAACAAACAAACTTTTACCTCTTTATAATGTTAGTATAGATTTACTCAGTTTGAATTTCCGCGCATTATTTGCGAAAAGTACTTCATGCATTGGCCGCAACCAGGCACCGATGAACGCAAGTATGTGTGCCTCGGTTATGCCCCAGTTGCAGAGCGCGACAGTAATGTTCAATTTTTTGGCCGAACGCAATAACGGAATTAAACTAAAGAAAAAAAATAACCATACAAAAAGGCTGTTAAGTACAGGTATTGTAATCAATACGTTATTTTTCTTTAGGTTACAGCTTTACAACCGTTATCCTACCCTTATTGGATTTTACTGAATGTGGCACTCCATGTGTCACGAGTACGAGTCACGGCCCGCGACTCTATCCATGATCAGTAGGTATTTTGAAAGTATTCTACGCAGTTATAACAATTCATACAATAATGTTAGCTACAGAGTGATAGTGAGCGCATAGCGCTGCGCGGGTAAAAACAGGGCCGAGTGCGCGTGCGCCGCCCGGCGACGATAATTGCACCAGATGCCGATCACACGCACACACGCGCCGCAGCCACGTGTATCACACGCGCACATGCACGAGACTATTATTTTTTTATGGTTGTTATGTGGCGGATAGAGCAGCAATCAGAGGTAACGGTATCGCCAGTTAATCGAACACCTGACGCAGCCTCCGCGACACATGAGCGGCTACACCCTCCATTGATCGCAGCGCTAACAGCCCATGGTTTTGTCTACTGATCTACCCGGCAAGGTTGGAGGGAACACGAACCGACTAGTTGTGCAGCACGCGTGCAATGCATATTAAACGAACTACGTTGGCCTAATGGTCGCGAAGCACAACTGAAAACCCAGGTTTTCCATCTGATTGCTGCCCGGAGTCTGAATTTGTGCCCGATAAATGGGAATATACTTCTTGCTTGCCACTACTATATCTGTCCTCCCACATGATGCCAAAGTAAAATAAAGTCCTCTTTACGACATTGCCTATCCTTTCCAAGAAAAGAGATATGTTGTCGTGTTATGCATAAGTATATGGTACGCATAGTAAAAATAATATTTAGAGTTTGCATGTATGTGAGTTCGTATGGTATCTGGTGGGCGGTGTGTTCACCGCACGCTTATTGGCATGTATGTGAGTTCGGTTCGTATGGTATCTGGTGGGCGGTGCGTTCACCGCCCGCTCATTAGCATGCAAAAGGTCGTCCGTCCACTTCCTCGCGCGCGTGTATGATAATGACAAACGTTCTCCAACAGGTGCCGCCGCCGCCGGTGCCCACATTTCAACCAAACCTACCCAAGAAAACATTATAGCGCATGGGTGCGCGTTTTCTTCATTTCTATTAATCATTAAACATCCAATAAATCGGGTTTGCGCTTGAATAAAAGGTTGAACAAATGCTGAGTCATTAGTCCAAACAAATATTAGGTAGATTGAGTTAAAACCAAATCAAACTGACTGATCACTCGTGACTGTATCGACAAATTGGTCATGCCATTTACCTACATAAAACAGTAAAGTGTTTCGCGACAGCCAGAATCATTTAACTTGAGCGTTGATGAACATAGATTTCTTGAGGTTTTCTATATTAAAAGCTTCGAAAGAATATACGTTCATTTGATTGTAGTAGTAATAATAACGATATTTTGGAATGATATCTAGCATAGCACTGCCGTGCCGGCCGGATGTGACATAAGTGTTACATCACGATGAGCAGTGTTGCGGCTGGTGCCAGCGTCGCGCTGCTTGCAAGCACTGGCGATTGTTGCATCGCGCGTGCTATGGACAACGTCTCCGTTCAGCCGGCCGGCACGCGGCGGGCGCGTGGTTTCTTCTCGCATTTTCCTGTTACACCGCTTGTAGCTTTTTGTAATTGTATACTTGTAATTAAAAAAAAAAAAAAAAAACAAAAAAGTCAAGTCATTCAAAATCAAGCCAAAACGCCCACCTTTCACCACTTCCTGGGGCATTCGCTGGGAAGAAGAAGTGGCGCAACAAACTCCCCAGCAGCACAGCTGTCTGTTCAGTTAGAAGAACAAAAAAAAAAAGGATTCTATATATTAAATTATCCTTATTCAAATCTGTCCGGTAATCGATGACATCTTTGATTCCAAGATAAGTACCTAACTAACATCTTTACAAGTGCATGAAGCATATCGCCATTCCTTAAATTATGAATTAAGCAGTACTGACTATCCACAAAGCTCAACTCTTGTAGAGGCTTAATCCTCGTGCGGAGTGTCGGTGTGGCGGCGCGCTTGTATCTATTACGTGCCGTTATGTGGGGGGCGGGGGGAGCGTGGCTGGGGCGGTTCGTTCAACACTTAACTTGCAGATGCAGTTTTGCATAACACTGCTCACTCGAACTCTAAATATTCAAACTGCGCTAGTGCAGCAACGCGGCGGCGAGAACGCCAACTTCTTGGCCATATGACGCGAACGATGTGAAGCTCGCTCTCTCGATGGCCAATGACTTCAGCAATGTCGCAGACACTTTCCCACAAAGCACACTGCACCATGCATCACAAAAAGCTCTCGCCATGAATATGTAGAGGAGACAGTGCCACAACATGCAGTGCCTTTCTTGTTCTAAACAAGGTACAGTAGTCTTAGAAGCCTTAGTCGAGTGCGTTATGTATTTAGTTTAAGTATATATAAATAATAAATAAATAATACATTTGCAAATCGCGACAAATTCAAAATATTATATTTCATAAAAACCTATATGGGCATTTATGAAACGTCAGAAGCTAGGTGCACGGTTACAATTGGTCGTTTCTTATGGAGAAGAGCCGGCAAGAAACTCCACGGTTACTCTTTTAAAAGTAAATGGTTTTTACAATGTTTTCAAATTACAGTGTTAATAGGTAAGAGATGACAGTGTAGGCCTATCAACAAGTACCAGGTACTTAGCAAAATATAAGATGGTCCACAGATCTACAGTCTGGTTAGCCTACAATGGTCCACAGATCTACAGTCTGGTTAGCCTACAATGGTCCACAGATCTACAGTCTGGTAAGCCTACAATGGTCCACAGATCTACAGTCTGGTAAGCCTACAATGGTCCACAGATCTACAGTCTGGTAAGCCTACAATGGTCCACAGATCTACAGTCTGGTAAGCCTACAATGGTCCACAGATCTACAGTCTGGTAAGCCTACAATGGTCCACAGATCTACAGTCTGGTAAGCCTACAATGTTCTCACATTCACAAAATTTTTAAGAAAAGAAACTATACGTATAAAAGATTAATAAAAATAAAGACCAATTTAAACCAAATGACATGATTGCCACTACAGCTGTAACAAACCACATTTAATAAAAAATATACTTAGAATATTGTAAGTATCTAATGTCAAATAATAAAAAGATTATGTCAAGGAAGTATGTAAAAAAAATAAAGGTAAAATAAAATAATTATCGTAATTTGGGAGCAGTTAATAGACATTTACATAGTTATGCCGTTAATGAGGTACCAGGGAAGCCACATGTGCAGAAGGAATTATTGCCAAACTTCCTTGTCTTCAACGTAGTCTTTAATCTTATAATATGCTTTTTTGATAAGGACACGTTTGATGTGGGTTTTGAACTTTCCATCGCTAAGTTCTGTAACTAACTTTGGCAACTTGTTGTAAAAGCGAATACTGTTTATAACAAATGACTTACTAGTTTTAGTTAATCTAATTTTGGGTATCACAACATCATGTTTACTACGTAAGTTTTTGCGAACATACAAAATACTTTCTAATTTATAAAGAGAAGGCTGAGTAAGTATATCAATTTCTTAGAATTTTTCTTTAAGGGACTCATGGGGACCCATTTTATAGAATTAGTTAGTTTACCCTTTTTTAGGGTTCCGTACCTCAAAAGGAAAAACGGAACCCTTATAGGATCACTCGTGTGTCTGTCTGTTTGTTTGGCTGCCTGGCTGGCTGGCTGTCTGTCTGTCGTCTATCACGGCCAATTTGCTTCGAATCTATTGGACCAATTTAGTTGAAATTTGCTTCAGATACGAATTTCTGTGATCCGAACATGGACGTGTAAAGTAAATAAATGGTTTTTGAATGGGAAAGGGTCTCATTTCGGGGGCAAATTGGAAAATTAAAAAACAATAATTGCATACTGTACCGTGTGACATATCAAATGGAAGGGCTTGTGAGGAGCTCAATATTTTTTTTTTTAATATGTAGTTTTTTCTGACTGACCGACTCCTTGACAATTCAAAAGTGCCTGTAAATGGTTGAATTGAAATAAAAGCTTTGAGTTTGAAAGATATTTAAGAAAATAGATGAACCATTCCCCCCCCCTTCTCCGAAACTACCATCTTTGACGGAACCCTCAGGGCGCTAGTCCTACTCACACTTGTCTGGTTTAAAAAAATAAATGAAACGGGTTTATATGATTCTAAATGCCTTACTTAAAAAACTAAATAATCATGTTACTATTATTATCACCATTAATACCGACTCTAGTGCCGCCATTCAACACATAATACCTATATGTTAGAAAGGTTGGTTTATGACTTTAAATTGTAATAACTTTTGACAGAGGGGGCTGATTTTAATTAAATAAAGACTAAATGTTCATCCAAGATACGGACTATGACTATATTTCCAACACCTTAATGTACTTGAAAAGAAGACACCAAAAAATCAATATTATATGTGAATTTTAAAATCATCTCCTTTTTTACCCCTTTGGGGATGATTTTACAAAAACGCTGAAATGTGTAATTCTTTATTTCTTACCAAAAGCATAAATTTGAATTTTCATATCTCTTACTTAAGAAATGCTAGATTTCCTATACATACTTTCATCCCCTATATCACCCCCGCTAAGATAATTTTTGAGACAAAAAGTACCCTATGTTCTTCTCCAGGATACCATAAAAGAACAAAAATATTTATTTCTCTATTATCCATACTTCCATACTATATGTATATATATATATCGGCGCATCTACAATAGTTCGTCGTTTGTTCGATAAGAAATAATTAAGTTCAATAATTTGTTTGTTTAAAATGAGTTTACAAACTTATTGATTAATTAAGTAAAATTACGTTAAACATGTTACCTACTTCTGTTAATATCAAAATTAATTGTAATTTGGATAGTCTAATACTTAACCTAAAAATTTGCACGTGCGATGATCCCTTTAAATACGGTCGCACTGTGAGCGCTCGATTTATTGACCGGTTGAGTAGTCATGACCTCAGAGGTCAGCTACGAGATGCCCTATATAAAAAAAAAAAAAAGAGCGCTAGATTCATTCTTGTTCGAGCCGCTGGACAGTGCGGACCTCTCTGGGAAGTCGTTACGCTGTCAAATAAACGAAGCTTTGAAACAAGTCGTGAAGTTTTCTTTGAAAATCGAAGATGGGTGATCACCAGGAAAATAACCTCAGTGACGTCAGAAATGCTGACGTCACACTTTTTTAAAAATACTACGGGGGTCCTTTCTCCGTCATATATATTATATCCGTAATATATTATATTATTATATCATCATTTTCCTGCCCTTGTCCCATGTTACTTGGGATCGGCGCAACACGTTTTCTTTTTCCATTCTCCCCTATCAACTGATATTATATTATTATATAATATTATAAATTCGAAGTAAGTCTGCCTGTCTGTCTGTCTGTATGTTACCTTTTCACGCCTAAACCACTGAACGGATTTCGATAAAATTTGGCAAGGAGATAGATGGCTCTTTGTGGAAGGACATAGCCTACTTTTTGTCTCAAAAATAACCCTAAGGGGGATCCCCCCCTCTTCTTTTCAAAAGATTTAAGGAATTGGAAATATGGTCATAGTCCATAACTTGAATTAACATTTAGTCTTTTATTAAAATCGGCCCACTCTGTCATACGTTATTACAATTTAAAGTCGTAAACTAATCTTTCTAACGGTAATACGTGGTCAATATAACATTTTAACTGAGGAACAAAAAGGCTTCAGAAAAAAAAAAACATTCACATGGCTGTTTACGAATGGTTGAAAACAGTCATCGCAAATGTTGACAGCAGAATACCCGTGTGTTCCGTATATTGCGATATGACCCAAGCCTTCGACTACGTGGACTATAAGATTTTGCTAAAGAAGTTAGAAGCTTATGGAATTCGAGAAAATATATTAAAATTGATAGAATCATATTTAATAAATAGGAATCAATACGTGGAAATTTCGAAGATAGATCCAAAGACTAAATCCGAATTAATATTTAGATCAAATAAACGATTAATTAAGTATGGTGTACCACAGGGGAGCGTGCTTGGTCCCCTGTTATTTTTAATTTATATCAACAATTTACGAAAAGGTAACCATATGTCACTATTTGCCGACGACAGCACAGTAACTATTAATAACACTAACGAGTTACAATTAGAAAATGAAATTAACAAAACCATCCAATCAATAATCACATGGCTAGATACTAATAACCTTAGGATAAATGTTGATAAAACAAAACTAATGTTGTTCAGTCAACGACCAAAGGCATCTAATATGATAATAGAACACGGCAGCAAAATGATTGAAAGCGTAGGTACTACCATATTTTTAGGTTTCAACATAGATCAAAGGCTGGATTGGAAAGTGCACACAGAGGAATTAAGCAAAAGAATAAGCAAATATGCTTATGCTCTTTATAAACTGTCTTCGATCTTAGGTACCGACGCTTTGCTCACTGCATATCATGGCATCGTCGGCTCAATCTTAAGATACGGGGTTATTTTTTGGGGCAACTCGTGTAATAGAGAACTAATCTTTAAGTTACAGAAAAGGTGTCTCGGACGATGTTTGGACTAATAAGTACTGATACGTGTAAGCCATATTTTATCAAAAATAAAATATTAACACTCCCGTCATTATACATTTATGAGGTTGCGGTCTTCGTTAAAACAAACCCAAAGCTTTTTAAGAAGCTATCCGATACGAATACCCGAAGTCGACGGGATTATAGTATATTATGTAGAAGACAGTCCAATACAGCACTGATGCATAATAGTGTGTTCTGCATGGCGCCAAATGTATTTAATCACATTCCGCCACACATTAAAGAATTAAATGTTAACTTATTTAAGAAAAAAAATACCTTTCTAATTCAAAAGCCTATTATAGTATTTCCGAGTTTTTAAAAGACAAAGTATTGATATAGTTTTATTTTTTATTTTAATTTTATTATAATTTTTTTTTGTTCTTCTTTGTGTTTCGTTATTGACATTATTTATAATATTAAATAAATAAATCTGACTAATGAGTAATAATAATATGTAATATATTTTTTTTAAACAAAATTATCCAGTCAAGAGTCAAAGTAATTAAGAATAATTACTTTGACTCTTGACTGGCTTTGAGGATTCTCGGTATGTAAAGATGGTCACCCATCCACTGACCAACCCCGGCAAGCGTAGCTTTAATGTACATTATTTTGCGCTACTATTGTATAGAATCAAGTTTTTCTAACTGAACAGACAGCTGTGCTACTGGGGAGTTTGTTGCGCCACTTTTTCTTCCCAGGATAGCACTAGGAAGTGGTGAAGGGTGGGCGTTTTTGGGGCACTGTCTTATATAATTTTGACGTTTGAAAATTGCTGATTCTGAGCCTATTCTGAATAAATGACATTTGAATTTGAACTTGATGCCTCCACGCGTTCCTGAGAAAAAGGGCCTTGACTGACAATGAAGTCATCCTTTAAGGGTTTCAATTTTTTATTTTGAGGTATGGAACCCTAAAACAGATTTATTATCTGCCTGTTACCTTTTCATGCCGTAATGGCTGAACGGATTTAGATGAATTGAATAATGCCATTGCTAATGGATCGGCCATAACTGGGTTAGAACAGAGATACTCTGAATCCCGGCAGTACGTTCCTTTGGGATATTTTCTGACCTTTACGCGGGCGAAGCCAAGCTAGTAATATTATAAATGTGAAACTTTGTATATTTGGATGTTTGTTACACAATCACGTAAAAACGGCTCAACGGAGTTGGATGAAATTTGGCACACAGATAGTTTATAACCTGGATTAATACATAGGATACTTTTTATCCCGGTAGTACGTTCCCGTGGGATAATAAATTTCCGACCTCCTCGCGGGCGAAAGCTAGTACATACAAACATACATATATACATACATACTCTCGAAAAACATTACCCTCTTTCTGGGGCAGTCGGGTAAAAATCAGATGCAAATATATCAGGAAATTGAAGATATGATGATTCTATGGTTTTCAAATTTTTCTCTGATAAAAGGGTTATTATTAAGCAAGCTCGTTCGCTCGTTTGGAGCTCGTGGCTAAGTAAGTAACAAGAGCCGCACTGGTCGATCCATCAGGTTAAGCTACGCTTGCCAGGGTTGGTCAGTGGATGGGTGACCATCTTTACATACCGAGAATCCTCCGTGCCTCAGAAAGCACGTTAAGCCGTTGGTCCCGGCTGCCATTCGTGGATGTAACCCCCCCCCCCCCTGTAACTACGACTCGCTCCTTAAATTCATCCCCGTCTAAAGCTGAAAACCTTTTGCTTAGTAGTGTATCTAAAAATAGTCCCTTATTTAGCTTCGAACATGTAACGCCTCGTGATGTAGTTAATGTTTTTAACACACTCAAGTCTAAAAACACTGGTGATTACTGGGGCATCTCCATTAAACTTTTAAGTAATATAATAGACATCGTAGCCCCCTATCTAGCTGTTACTTTTAATAAATGTGTTGATTTAGGAACTTTTCCTGACCTCATGAAGAATAGTAAAGTCATACCACTATTTAAATCAGGTAATAAAAACGACGTTGGCAATTTCAGGCCTATTTCTATCTTACCAGCATTTAGCAAAATATTTGAAAAGTTAATACTCAAGCAGTTACTTAGACATTTTAATTTAAATAGCCTCCTTCATAATGAACAATATGGCTTTACAAAAGGTCGTTCGACTACAGATGCGGGTGTTGCTCTGCTGAAACACATATTTAACGCATGGGAGAACTCGCAAAATGCTATTGGGGTTTTCTGTGACCTCTCCAAAGCCTTTGATTGCGTGCACCATGACACGCTTTTGCGTAAACTGCGTCATTACGGTGTTCAAAACGAAGCTCTCAACGTTATAAATTCTTATTTACACAATAGGTCCCAATGTGTAGATGTTAATGGTGTGAAATCTTCCGGTCTACCAGTTCAGTTAGGTGTACCTCAAGGCTCAATACTAGGTCCGTTCTTGTTCTTAGTGTATATCAATGACTTACCATTCTATTTAAAGGGTATCTGTGAAGTTGTACTGTTTGCAGATGATACCTCTCTTATTTTTAAAGTAGACAGGAATAGACAAGATTTTGACGATGTAAACAGTGCTCTCTCAATGGTTACGGATTGGTTTACGACAAATAACCTAGTTCTCAATGCCAAGAAAACGAAATGTGTAAAGTTCGCCCTACCAAATGTTAGAAATCTAGGACCCAACATCGTCTTAGATAAAGAGGTGCTTGAGTCTGTAAACTCGGCAGTTTTTCTGGGCATAACAGTAGATGCCAAACTTCAGTGGGGCCCGCATATATCGAGCCTAGCGGGAAGGCTCAGTTCGGCCGCCTACGCCGTCAGGAAAGTAAGACAATACACTGACGTCGATACAGCCCGGTTAGTCTATTTTAGTTATTTTCATAGCGTTATGTCCTACGGTCTTCTGCTGTGGGGCAAAGCTGCTGATATTCAAAATATATTTGTCCTTCAAAAACGAGCTGTTCGAGCTATTTACCAGCTAGGTGCCAGAGTTTCTCTGAGAGATTTTTTCAAAGATATTGGTATCCTCACGGTGGCGTCCCAATTCATCTTCGCCAACATCTTATATATTAGGCAAAATATACACTTATACACTAAAAACAGTGATTTTCACAATGTTAACACTAGAAATAAGGACAAACTACGAGCTCCCTTTCACCGGCTTCATAAGGTTCATAACTCATTTGTTGGGCTTGGTATAACCTTTTATAACAAGCTACCCTCTTCTTTGCTAGATTTGCCTTTTGATGCGTTTAAAACGAAAGTAAAATCCAAGCTTTGTTCAAAGGCATACTATTCTATAAACGACTACTTAAATGATAAGAATAGTTGGTCGCTGTGATTAACTCAAGACAATGTTTATGTTCTTTCTCCAGATTACCTACTGACAAGTTATATGAGTTTATATAATTGTATTTTTTTTATTTTTTATTTGACTTTATAAGTCAAGCTATTTTTAATTTTATTTCAATTTATTGTTGACATAATCTACTCATTACAATGTTTTTTCTAATGAGTTGTATTGCAATATGTGGTTAGCTAGTGACCTCGACAATTGATCATATTAGTTATTGTTATTAGTAATTAACTGTTTGTTTTATTTATTTTATCTCGATGGTCCTAGCTTATCATTTATAACTTCCAGTTACAACTATATGTAAGCGGGCACGCCCTTTATGCCTGGAGGCTTTTATTTAGATAAGTTCTGTTTACGTTTAGTTTTTATTTCTGCCTGAGTATAGTTCTCGATGATGTTGTGTGGTATATTGGCGTGTGCTAGCTAACATATGGCTAATAATTTAAATTATGTTTTGTGTTGCGTAATCTAAATTATCTAAATTATTTTGAATACTATTATATAGAATCTTATTTTTTTGTTCTTCTAACTGAACAGACAGCTGTGCTGCTGGGGAGTTTGTTGCGCCACTTCTTCTTCCCAGCTAATGCACTAGGAAGTGGTGAAGGGTGGGCGTTTTGGGGGACTGTCTTATGTAATTTTGACGTTCGAAAAGTGCTGATTCTCAGCCTAGTTTGAATAAATGACTTTTGAATTTTGAATTTTGGATCTTTGACAGTCGTTACGAGTCGTCAGAAGCCCGAAAGTCTGACACCAGTCTTACCAAGGAGTATCGTATTACCCAGTTACTGGGTTGTGGAGGTCAGATAGGCAGTCGCTCCATGTAAAATACTGGTATTCAGCTGTATCCGGTTAGACTGGAAGCCCCAATATAGTTGGGAAAAGGCTAGGCAGATTGAAAAGGGTTATTATTACCAGCACACAAAAAAGTAAAAACTTACGTCTTTATAGTAGTCTATGTACTTAGTTTCTCCAAAGAAACTTTACAGCATTGAAAAATTTGGTCATCTGCACCGAAGCGAAGATCTTTATTCGAAAAGTTCGCATGTTTTGTCGGCTTTTATTCGTATCTTCGATCTAACCTTAGAGTACTTCACTCTGTTGAAGCTATAGAAGCTAATTATTTTATCTGAGAAGAGAATCAAGTCGGGTATTGATTTCTAAGCTCATAGTTTATGTTGATCCAAGTTAAGCTTTGCAAATATTCGCCAGTCTAACGAGCCACCAAATTCACTGAAGTTTATCAAAGTTATCCGGCTATTAAAATGTCGGAGTTTTCTCTTTCTATTCTAGAAAGTTTCGGTCTCAATCAGGCTCTTTTTAGGAGTTTCATAACAGTGGCGAATCTTGTAAAATTTGGCCTGTTCAACGTTTGGCCAGCATAGGAATTGGCTTTAATTGAGTGCTAGCTACAGGTAAAGTCATGCCGTTACTTTAAAGTTCGTTTTCTCTAGAATATTACAAGTTTTACCAAGTAAGATACGGTTCTTACTTTTTAACAATCTGAATATGTTAAAAATTAAAATGGTTTTGGTGTCAGATTTTTGATAACTGAATACCAAAACAAAAAAATTAAAAACAAAAATCAGAATTCCTTCGTGTCGATAATTTACAGGCATGTTAAGATAACACTAAACAACAATGTGTGTGAAAACAAAATGGTCCTACCCTATAAAACCTACGCAAAAAAAAACTGAATTACATAAAAAATTACGTAACTTGCTTTAAATTAAATAAATCCAGTTTTTTTGTTTCTAAAAATATAAGAATTTTTGGCTTTATCGTATACTACGAAAATAATTAAAACATAAATAATAAGTTATAACAATTTATGTGATTTCTATGGATAACCAGAATCAAATATTAAAAAAGATATACTGTGGTTCTAAGCGGAATTAGTTTCTGGGAGTTCTACTCTAGCATTCAGAACAGTTCTACTCTAGCATTCAAAACAGTTCTACTCTAGCATTCAGAACAGTTCTACTCTAGCATTCAAAACAGTTCTACTCTAGCATTCAGAACAGTTCTACTCTAGCATTCAAAACAGTTCTACTCTAGCATTCAGAACAGTTCTACTCTAGCATTCAGAACAGTTCTACTCTAGCATTCAAAACAGTTCTACTCTAGCATTCAGAACAGTTCTACTCTAGCATTCAGAACAGTTCTACTCTAGCATTCAAAACAGTTCTACTCTAGCATTCAAAACAGTTCTACTCTAGCATTCAGAACAGTTCTACTCTAGCATTCAGAACAGTTCTACTCTAGCATTCAAAACAGTTCTACTCTAGCATTCAGAACAGTTCTACTCTAGCATTCAAAACAGTTCTACTCTAGCATTCAGAACAGTTCTACTCTAGCATTCAAAACAGTTCTACTCTAGCATTCAAAACAGTTCTACTCTAGCATTCAGAACAGTGTATACCTATCGATTAGAAGAATAAAAAACCGGCCAAGTGCAAGTTGGACTCGCACACGAAGGGTTCCGTACCACCGTACAATATTTAGCAAATATGACGTATTAAAAAAAAACTACTTCCTAGATCTCGTTCAAACTAATTTTCGGTGGAAGTTTACATGGTAATGTACATCATATTTTTTTTTTAGTTTTATCATTCTCTTATTTTAGAAGTTACATGGGGGACACACACATTTTACCACTTTGGAATGGTCTCTCGCGCAAACCATTCAGTTTAGAAGAAAATTATATTAGAAACCTCAATATCATTTTTGAAGACCTATCCATAGATACCCCACACGTATGGGTTTGATGTTTTTTTTTTTTTAGTTTCATTTCTAAGTATAGTGAACCCCCAAAATTTATTGTTTTTTTCTATTTTTGTGTGAAAATCTTAATGCGGTTCACAGAATACATCTACTTACCAAGTTTCAACAGTAAAGTTCTTATAGTTCGGAAAAAAGTGGCTGTGACGTTCGGACAGACAGACAGACATGACGAATCTCTAAAAGTTCCGTTTTTGCCATTTGGCTACGGAACCCTAAAAAGCGATGTCTGTTTTTTGAGGCATTTATCATACTGTGGCGCTGGTGCGTCAGCTGACGCTTGATTCATTAGGTAGGTTTTATTCGAAAAAGATGGCAATCGATCGGCGTAAAAACACCACCAAACAACGGCCTACCAAAAATGCAACGCTACCTCCTGGACTAAGAGCCTTATTCGGTGTATACCTTATCAGGCGTTATAGTATAGGACAGTGAAAACCGTTTATAACGACTTCGAAGGGACCGTCGGATTACGGTTGTTTTAGCCGATAGTCGTTATAAAACGAGGATCCTAGACGTCGGGAAATGGCTACCAAGCTAAACTTGGGATTGGGCGGGTCATGTTTGGGAAACTGTCTCCACACGTTAGATGCCTGATGATGGACAGCGCCGCCGAGGCCGGCTCAGAGAGAGGTGGCGTGACGACCGAGACGCATACCGCAAGCGTTGGATCGTGGTGGCCCTGGAAAAGAATGCTTGGAAGGATTTGGGGGAGGCTTTAGCTCAGCAGTGGGACAGTGTAGGCTAAATAAAAAATAAATAATCCTCTGCGTTTGATATCACTACTGATACCGCTCCTAAACCTTTGTGACAGTTTTGTAAATCTTGTTCAATCTACTCATCACATCTGAATACCGGACCAGAGAGTAAACTACGTATTATTAAAGATGAGACCTTTTAGAAGTCATGTACAGATTTGAGAAAGATTAGGCAGAGCTTAGTTCTTCGAAGCAGGAAGGGAGTTGTTGAACTGTTTTCCCTTTATAAAAACAATCAGACTACACGAATCGAAAATAAGAAGGAAAAAGAAAACCTTGTGCTCCTTTTTCTATTTGTTTTTAGAGCAATTCGTCACCGCGCCTCTTGGACCTTGAGTGAAGCCTCCAGGCGGGGGCGGGCGGGGAGAGGGGGCGATGACAATGCGCAGGTAGCGACCCACCACCGCTCTACACGGTACGTGACCCTTCCACGAACACAATCCGAAATTGGGAGTAGCAAGCAACACTTGCAACGCGTCCGCACCTACCGTATCTTGGCAATCATTCAAATGCTAACAGGTGTTTAGTCGTCATAGCTTTATCACTTTTGACAGCAATTCCGATTAAATTGAAACTTCACTAAGGTTGAAACTATATAACTGACACATAGACAAATAGACCTTATCGCCTTTTGTCGTGCAACTGATATTCAAGCTTAGGGTGACAAAGCAATTACGGGGTCGACTATACAATACTTCAACGTACATCTTGTGAAAGTAATGAAGTCGCCTTTACAGGCATTTTTGATTCCAGTGGGCGCCCCTAAGACAACCTTAGTTAGCACCACTAACTTTAGATGTGAGGTTCGTAGTAATTTTACTGGATAAGAACAGACTGATTGCGCGAGCCTCCGAGAACAGCGACCGAACAGCAAGTGAACGGCCTGCCGCGGTCGTCGGAGCCGGATCCTCTAACAGCTTAAAAGCAATTCGACACATTCACAGACAGACACTCTCACACACGCACACAAAGTACTACGCGTAGCTTTCGAGCTCCGAACACGACACAAAAAGTAATAATCATCACAGTCCCGTGGCCGCAGAGCGCGCGGGCGCAGAGCCCGGGCGAGGGAGGGGGCGCGTGCTCACCTTGCAGCTTCTTCTCTGTTTCCCAGAACCGCTGCAGCTCGGTGAAGTACTTGTCGAGAATGAACACCTTCGAGAGGCCGAGCGTGGCCATGGCGGGCGGCGCGCTCGCATCACAGTCCGCGGCCGCGCCGCTCTTATCTCAAAGCGGCGACCAGTCGCGATCGCGTGCACCCGCGTACTGCCGCCGCCGCCGCCCGCGCCGCTACCTGCCCTGAGCCTCCCGCTTCGTCTCCCACCCCACCGGCACGAGCGACACCTACTTTTGGACTAGAAATGTTAGTTCCCCAGTATTTGGCAAACGACCTACATGGTATCACTAAAAGAGCTGAGATGTGTGTCTCTATGTCTTAAGTCATGTAATTAATATTATTCTTTAACAATACCTGGTAGTTGGCCATGATAGTTTACATTGTACCAGCAACGCGTTTATAGCGTCGAGACACCCAAATAGTACAAAACAAAGTCGTTTTTCGTGCGTCTGTTTATCCGCTTAGTTCTTCTAAACTACGCAATGGATCTTGATGCGATTCGTTTAATCATCATCTAGACTCTAGATCATTTTCAATTGATATTTAGCTTAGATATAGAACAGGAATTTCGATATTTTTATAGGCCGCACCTGTGCGAAACAGGGGCGGGTCGCTAGTAATTTATAAAAATGAACGAGAGCATCGGCGTGCAGCGACGCAGATACAGATACCAAAAGTTCATTTCGTGCATTAAACGGGCTCGGAGGCTGCAGGTGCGTGCGGGGCCGGCTTGGGGCGCGGGGAGGGCCGGGTATAGATAGCGCAGGGGGCGGGGGGCACTGGAGAACTGGTTTGTTTAATTGTGCGCCGAAAGCTATGCGCCCGCGCCGCACGCGGCGCGAGCCTCCCGAGTCCCCGCCGCACTCAGCATGCCTCTAACTGTGTATTTGGGTACTGTACGGTCCGGGGCGCGGCGCAGGATGCGTACGATTGCTGTGACTAGTATTTTGGATGAATCCATGTTAAAGATGCGTGGGCGTCCTTTAAAATGCGTGCTGCGTTACCTATTACTTACCATCAAAGCATGCCGTAGGCCTAATTAAGGCGGCGATAACCAACTTTTAATGATTTATACTGAGCATTACGTCTAAACGAGTAGTGTTAATGATTTGGAAAAAATATAAATGTTAAATAAGAGCATTTTCTTAATAACTTAATAATTTAATCTAAAATATTCCTAATTTTAGCTTAAGTTTATATTACTAAGTGAAATTAATTTGTAAAGCTATGTCTAACGCGGATAAAAAACTGAGAATCACGCAAAATCTATCAAGCGTATGTTTCTGAAACCTTTACCATTTTAAAGATAATTATTGTTCTTTTAGCATACGCGTTTTATTAAAATACCTTTTATTTTATGTATAATAAATTATTAATAATGCGTCTAATTTTGGACAGCGCTCCTTGATGGGCGAGTCCTATTACTGGCTGGACGTACGACGCGTTGCGTGAGCTCAGTACAGAACACGCAAGTTAACCACACTTAAGGTCACTGGCATATATTTGCGTCTTAAATTTGTAGAAGGAACTGCTTGGAAGCCAAGCACTTCTTGGTTACACCCACGGTTATCATTATACCAAGCCTTGGATAATGTGTCCGTCTGGATTGAGGAGCCATGTCTCCTATTTGAACGAGGGTACTACCAATATTTAGTAGTAAATTAGCCGATTTTGTAGGCCGGATCCTGGAATTTGTAGTAAAACCCTTAAAAAGTTATACCACATTAAAGGTGGCTCCTCAATCCAGACGTCTGAATTGAGGAGCCACCTCAGAACTCGAAAACTAGCCAACGGATATTTTTTTAAATTTTGTAGGATTTAGTAGTACTTATGCGTAGCCTGTACAAAAAAAATGGGTTTTGTAGGGCTGAATTTGAGATAGCTACAATGATTTTATTTTTCATAAAAATCCATAAATTTCACCGCGCTGTTTCTCGGAAAGTAATCAACCAATTACAACAGATTTTTTGTATAATTTAGTAGCAAATGTGACTTAATTTGTACTGTAAAAATTAAATGGAAGAACTATATAATTTCGCTGATGCAACACATTTTATGTGGCTCCTCGTATATGTACGTAGCTACTAAACTAGTTGATCAAATCGGATAACAATAACACCAATATTTAGTAGAAATTTCTACTGAATATTGGCATAATCCAACATCCTACACATTCAGTATTTCCAAAGAAATTTATAAAATAAACATTCCTTAACAATTTAGTGTGGTACGAGAGCCCACGACCAAAACCATATCACATCGTTTTACGGCCAAAATCGTATAAAATCGTTAGTTTAGATGATTCTCAACCCGACTCGGGGGCAGTACCGGTCAGTAACGTACCAGTTTTACGGGAGCCCGTTTCTACTGCCTGAATATTCATGACAAATTATCGAAAATTAACTTTAAAAGGAGGGTCTATGGAGTATCTTTATTTTTTTTTCTTTATTCTATATATTAATTTTTTTCAACATTCCCCTATGATTTCATGGACTCGTGGTCTCGTGTTTTTTAAATAAATACTGTTATTTTTAGAAAAATATGTCTTCACCTGCGTTTTTTTTTCATAGTCGACAAATTTTATTAAAAACTGTTAGTTAAGCCGATAAAATAACTCATAAGCTTTTGGAAATAATAACCAGAATCCAAATCGAGACAATAACATAGGAGATATGGCAAACGCTACTAATAAAATTTAAAATTTAATAACATGAAAAATATTAAAGGTAGAACCCCCTTGTATAGTTAATTTTCAATAATTTTTCATGAATATTCAGAAAAATACGGGCGGACACATGCCCATGAGCGAAATTGTATGAAAATGCGCTCAGGTCATACGTGAAGCGAAAAATTTATGACTTGACAAGACAAAGATTTCTGAAGTATTAAATAAAAAATCCTTCCGGAATAACTTTTACATAATTATCAAAAAAATCACCAAAACCGCATCAAAAAGCATGCTCGCATGCGTTAAGAAAAATCACGTACGGGTGTTTGCCGCGAGGAACCGTTGTGCTACTAAGTAAGATACCCAATCCTATTTCCGATTATAGTAGTACCTAACTAAACGAATTAAAATTACGGTTATCAGACGTAAAAAAAAAACAACGCGATAAAAAAAAAAGAAAATAGTGATGGCAATTGAGGCTGCTGATGATTGTTGCCCGTAGTGGGTAAGAACGACGCTCGACGTGCCATCGACGCTGCTAGCTCTGGATGGCTGGAGGAGCCACGCGGAGGCGTGGTATTGGGATCACGCGCGGTTAGGTGGCGGCGGACTGCGCACCTCCGACGCAACTGCCTCGGCTGGAGTCGGGTAAACCAGGGACCTCAACGAGGCCTTTTGAGACAATTATAGAAGTTCTTCCTGGATACACAAAAAACACAAACAGACTATTATGAAATATATATAAATTTAAACAAAGCGTCGAAATGTCTGGAAATTACATGTTATATTCAGATTTTTTTTATTAAAACAATTACGAGTATGTAAGCTTGCCACGACGCCAATGACTCGAAACTCGAATGATCACTCCTTCATAACAAAACGTGACTTTTTTCTTTCGATTAAAAGGAATTCAAAAATGTGTCAAGCGTAACATCATTTTAAGAAAAAATACATGTAAAGCCTTCTTCGCAAATAAAGAGGTCCACTTGGCAGCGGAATGCTGCAACATGTAGTAGACTTTGAGAGTATTGCGGGAAATATTATCAATGATAAATAATGTTTGTAAATATCAAAATAATTATATTATTATTTGTTTTGTTATAATCAATAATGAGAAAGAACAATTTTGTACTTCTGGGATTGACAATAATTCGGCGGTTCCTTTGAATGCTCAAAGGGTAATATGAAACACAAATGAATATATCTAATTAAGGAATATTTTTTCTTATAATAGCTATCACAGCTATCTGTAGACCCCAGGTCGACGGCGCGTTGTGTTCCACGCGCGCCTCAAAGAGATGTCAGCACCAACTGACGGGGTCCGTAAGGACCAATGCCTGCCAGGGTTGCGAGTTTGTCCGAAAGGGATATCGCGGCCCCGGCACACAGGCAACGGAAGGAACACGGGTGGGTTTTAGTCAGTAAAAGTCTGACACACCCTCCCGCTCCGGCCAGAGCGGGAGACGTTATTTGATAAGTTCCCACCCTCAAAAAAAAAAAAGCTATCTGTAGACAATTATGTATAAATACTATAAAATAATTATGAGTGTAGGGGATTTGCATTGAAACACCACTTTGATAAATAATAGTATATTGAGTCGCGCACTAAAAAAGTAGGGTAGGGCATTTTGGTTTGAGCCATGGTCAAATAAAACAAGGTCTGGCATTCCGGGACCAACACATGCTTACGTCACTATCCAGTGCCACTCTATTGCAACAAAACACGATTAAGGAAAGATTTTCAGAAACCAAAGCTTTTAAATCTGTTTTTGCTTTTTTTTAATCTTATAGTTTACTTAGCATAATTAAGTTATAGCACATAAATATTTCAAAATTCAAAATTTGTAATTCATTGTTAGACGAGAACGACTGCCGACAAACTGTTATACAGTTTGGCAGACTTTATGTATGGTATTGTTAATACAGATTTTGAATAAACAAAAAAAAAAAAAAAAAAAAAAAAATTGTCGTTTCGTGTGTCTAATCAAACGAAACAATTCAATTAAAACATAAACCAACGTAATTGTTAATTAAAACCTCATTGTTTTATCAGATTCGCACAGGTAATAAAGGTGGTTGGGGAGTTATTATTACAAACTTCTGGTAACACAGATGTGATGACGTAGACATGTGTCTCCCACGTGACCACTGTGTTTCGGAATGCCATACCTGGCGAAGTATATATATTTTTTTTTTTTACTAGGGCATCTCGCAGTTGACCACCAAGGTCCTGGGTGCCTTAAGCTTCTACACTCAAAGCCTCCAGCCAGGAGCCACTATTCTAATTAAAGCTAGGCGAACGCTCGCTAAGGGCACCCCCTGTGGGGTACGAACCTCGGCTTAGGGCGTTCGCTGAGGGGAGGACAGCAAGAGGGACAAGCTGGATCAAAAATATATCATGATTATTGATCGGGGAATTTAAAGCTACAGGCTCAGCAGCGACGCGGGCTGACGCATCGTCGAGCAAAGGGTCAGGGGGGAGTATCATTTACTCGGGAGGGTCGCGGTCGCGATCGCGGAGGACTTCGGCGGCGAGGTCGGTATGACGGGTGTCGGTTGTGTTTGTATACTGTACTTGTGGCCCTATTACTTTCCTGAAGGAGGGTGATGGGGACATCTGGGTCGGAGAGGATATGCCTTGGGCGGTGAAATTGACTGATACTAGAGGGAATGTAACTAGCTGCCGTGACAACCAGAGGGTTGCGATGTTTGACGGCTGAATCGAAATAACGCTTGGACATGCGTTTGAGAAACTGGTGAATGGTAGGGATTTTAAGATCGAGATGGAGCATCTCATTTCTAACCCGTGGCTCTACGAAGGAATCGGTTCTGTAGGGTTTGCAACCTATGGATGAATCCAGGTTTTGTATGTGCAAAGACGATGCCCGCATAGGTCATGATTGGGCGAATGCACGTGGTATAGATTCGCAATTTGCACGTGAGTGACATTTTGCTACGTGCATTTAATATGAAGTGGAGTCTGCTGAGAGCGAAAGCGGCTCGGGAGTGAACCGACTTTATGTGCTCTGAAAACGTGAGATGGTTGTCTAAGATCACACCTAGATATTTAGCTTGATTAGCCCAAGGGATTGGCTTGCCAAACATGGTGATTGATCGAGGGAAAGAGGGACTTAGCCGCGGTTTCGAAAAGAGAACCGCTTGGCTTTTGTCGGGATTTACCTCGATTCTCCACTTCCTAAACCAGGCGCCAAGGTTATTGACTGCCTTTTGAAGGTTTTGAAGCATCGAGGCGGAACCTAGACCTTTGCAGTAGATGGCAGTGTCGTCTGCAAACAGAGCCAACTGCGTCTTTCTACTCTTAAGGATGTCGCTGGTGAAAAGCGTGAACATTAGGGGAGCGAGTACAGAGCCCTGAGGGACACCTGCTCGGATTGGACGAGGGGAGGATAGGGCTTCTTCTATGCGATAGCGAAAGGTACGATTCGACAAGTAATCTCGTAAGATGAGCACGAGACGAGAGCTTATATAATAAGCCGTTGTGCCAGACTTTGTCGAACGCTTTCGCTATGTCAAAGAAGATAGCGCCTGTCATATAGCTGCGGTGGATGCCACTGCTTAATGTTCTATGATGCGATGAGCCTGATGCACGCTAGAGTGCTGGGTTCGAAAGCCGAACTGTTCGTTTGGGATTAGGCCCTTGGTCTCAGCGTAGTCTCTGAGTCGCTTATAAATAAGCTTCTCATAGATTTTGCCAAGTACTTTGAGCAGACTGATGGGACGGTCACTAGTTGGATCTGATCTGGGCTTGCCGGGTTTTAGAATACTTATGACAGTGGCCTCTTTCCATGATTGGGGAAAGATTTTATTGCTTAGAGCACCATTGAAGATGGTTGTCAGTAGCATAATGAGATGAGCGGGGAAGAGTTGGATCACCCTGTTGGTGAGTCCGTCTGGGCCGGGGGCTTTTCGGATTTTCCTTTGATAATGTCATGCACTTCGTCAGGGGTGACAGGAGGCAAAGGACAATCAGGGTCTTCAACGGGAGGGAGAGAGGCTCTGCGTTCGACTTCAGCGTCGACCTCTGTGGTGAGCTTGGTCTACTGGCTGAGAGCTGGGAGAGCATTGAGTCTCTAGACTGTCGGCTAGGCACTCGGCCTTGTCGATGTCATCGAATGCGATGGACTTATCGGGGCGTACTAGAGGGAGCATGGAGGCGACCTGTTGGGATTTGAGTTTCCTCTGGAGTACCCAAGAGGCCGTGTGACTGGGCTCTAGCTCGCTAAGCATCTTGTCCCAGCCCGCTTCACGCAGCTCCGCTACACGTGTCCTTACAGTTCGCTGTAAGTAGCGCATATGGGCCTTGTTTGCGGCACAGGGGAAGCTGCTGTAGGCACTGATGGCCGCGTTCTTCTCTGTCAGTAGAGCACGCACATCATCAGGGAGCTTCCAGCGACGGTTGTCCGTCGCTGGAAGCGAACTGTTCAGGACAGTTTGTACATGCTCAGTGAGAGAGTCGATCGCGGCCGTCGTGTCAGCGATAGAGTCAAATTGATTGGGGATTGAGTCTAATTGAGGGGATGTGGTGGGTTTCAGCTGTTTGCTTACTCGCCTCCAGTCTGTTATCTTTTTGGTAGCAGAGGGTTGGTTAGGGTCGAGGTGACCTATGCGGTCAAGTCAAGCGTCAAGGCGAGTCAAGTCTTAAGACTACTGGACGATGGTCGGAGTTAAGCTCATGCACCGTTTCTATTGAATCTAGTCGGAGGTTGACGCTCTTAAGGAGTGCCACGTCGAGGACGTCTGGAGTAAGATTGGGGTCATAAGGAAAGTGTGTGGGAGTGATAGGAGCGATGACGTCAAAGTTCAAGGAGGAGGAGAGGTCAAACAAGTGTCGACCTCTGGGATTAATTCTGGTACTATTCCAGGAGGGATGCTTTGCATTGAGGTCGCCCGCTATTATAACGGAGTCACTCGTGCCGAGTAGGATAGAGAAGTCGTCTGAGAGAAGTTGGTAATTCTCAGCCGACGATGCGGGAGGGAGATATACTGACACTAGCGTGATCGGTTGATGGCCAGTCATGGATAGTCGACAAATAGTGACTTCTAATTGATTTAGGGGAGGAGGGTCCATAGGTAGGTATGCAATACAGATCTTTTTTGTAATAAATAAGGGTGCCGGCCTTGTGACAACGCGTCCTATCAATACGGATAAGACGGTAATTTGCTATGGAGGGGTGACGGTGACTGAGTTTAAGGAACGTTTCCTGAACGAGAAGAAGGTCAATTTGATGGTCACGGAGGAATTCCGCAATCTCATCGCGTTGACCGTGGATGCCGTTTGCATTGAAGATGCCTAGTTTTAGGGATCGGGGTTTATATCTACATGTATTGGTGTTAGACATTATGGGGTTTATGAGATTTGTAGGTTTCAATGACGTCAGAGTATTCGTACAATACTATTTGCAACACGTTACCGGATAATTTAGCCGCGAGGATTTCATGAGCCATCTGTGTAGCGCGAGGGGTACAGAAGGTCATGTAGGTATCTGAGATAATATTATATACGTCCGAGGTGGACCGAGCGGTGACCGCGGGAGCGACTGCGACGGGGCGCGGTGCTTTAGGAGCGGGAGCGGGTTTTAAGAGGGCGCGGGAGGGCCTACCGGGAGGCGGATGCGCTGATCCATTAATGGGTAAATTGAAGGAGTTTGCGTTTGAGGGTGAGGAGGGCTCGCGTTTGACAGGACTGGGAAGGCCTGTTGGTGCTGGAGTTGGTTCCAGGGGCTAGGTCTCTGGGGACTTAGCCGGTCAGGGATTTGAGAGGACGGGAAAGGGAAGTAATCCCTTTGCTTCAACTGACGATCGTCTAGACGTTTCGTCAGTTTAGGCGAAGTAGCTTTAGAAGCTTTGGGGCAGCCAAGGTAGTTGGCTGTGTGACCCTCTTGCCCGCATAGCACGCAGCTAGGAAGGCTGTCACAGAGGCTACGGTCTTTGGGACGGGTACACTCGGCAGTGCCTTGGTCGCCTAGGCACTTGACGCACCTAGGTTTCGCATGACAATGTTTCTGCGAGTGTCCGTAGAGTTGGCAACGATGGCATTGCCCTATCGAGTGATTTTTCCAGGGCTTCTCGATAATGAAGCCCATGAGGTTGCAAATAGATTTTATATTAAATATGGGGTTATGCCCCTCGATAGGGGAGCACACGACGAGAACCATGCCGTATGCTTCCCTACCACGCGAACGGTGCATACGATGCACTTCGTCGACCGGGATATTTTGCGACTTAAGGTCGGCTAATATATCTGAGGGAGCGATCTCCTTAGGGATACTCTTAACTACAACCCGGGTTTGTTTATCTTCTGGGAGAGAGTACGTGTGGAATGACACGTGTCTATCTCTCAGGATACGGGTAGTTGGAGGTTGGGAGGGTGACTTTAATGCCCTGTTGGGTGGATCGGGCATTGGTGTATCCGATCTTTAGATCGACACACCACTTTGAAATGGCCGTCCACTTCTCCTTGTCCTGAATGAACACAGGAGGTGGAGGCGCGACCTTTTTTGGGCCAGAAGTTGAGGCGGTGGGAGTATCCTGTGAAGAGGATGACGTAATCGGGCGGGGGGTGGTGGAGGGGGAAGCTACGGGGGCACAAGTAATGGGGGTAGCGGGGGTGACTACCGGGGTGAGAGAGGGCTCCTCGAACGCAACTACCTTGTTGGCCTGCGAGGAACTTTGCTTCTTCTTCTTCCTCTTGTTCCCTTTTCCTTGGACCGGTATAAAACCTTCCTCTTCAGATTGGGAAGAGGAAGAAGCGGCATGGACCTCGGTGCCCGAGCTGGGCATGTGCGGCTGAGAGGTGGGAACGTGCTTTGAAGAAGCGATCTGATTGTCAGTGTCCATAGACACGACGGAACTATCTAGCTCTATTGCTGGGGTAGAATCTAGGGCATCGCTAAAGGCAGCGATTGAGTCAGAGGGCTAGATAGGGGACTGCTGTTCAGCAGGGATTGAGTCAGAGGGACTTAGTGGATATTCATATTCTTGCTCGGCAGCGAGTTTCTCGAGTTCGGGACCGAACTCGTTAATGAGGATAGGCGACGTTTTTAGTATCCTATTTAGGACATCTAAAAGGGTCGAGTTTATGCGTTTAGTCGCAATAAGTCTCTCCTCAACAGAGAGGTTAGACTCCATAGTGACTAGACTCTTAAAGTTTCATAATATAAAATTAAAAGGGAGACCTAATAGCCTAATTTCCCAAAAACCTATCTCCCCGGGGGAATACCGGGGATGTGTAAACCCTCCCTGTCGGGTGTAGTCAGGGAGGTTGAGTACTTTATGGTGAGCCCTAAGCTTGCTTTTGCCCGTTGCCTATCTTATTTGTGCAACGGGGTCTTAACCAGTCTAGTGCGCCGGGGTAGACACACGTGACCGACACTAGGTGTGTGGCTGTTGAAGGAAGACTGTCACCAATGCCGACTAGGAGATCCCCCAAGGCCGAACACTGGGACCCGTCCAATTGACTGCCTCACCATGATGGGGCTCAGCGGGTGTGTTGGGTCAACACCCCACTCGGTTTCGTTGGCACCGTAAGGTATCCACCGAGTTGAGAGTCAAAATGGCGGGTGTACCATAGCGAATTAAATTATACCAATTACCAAACAAATGTACCTTAAACATACTATTTTGTACCTAGCTCTAAAAAATCTGTACCTCCTACAGAACGAAATTATCACGAAATTAAGGTACACCCGCCACCATATTGACATCAAGATGGCGGGTGTTCTGTGTGTTATGCTCAGGCAGAAATAAAAATATTAACGTAAACAGAACTTAATATCTAAATAAAACAATATCAGTAGGTCATTTTAACTGTTATACACTAAGAAAGGTATTGAACATTGCTTACTGTTATTTCAGACACAGTCAGTAAAATAATGGTTTTATTTATAAGCTTATCTGAGGGTGTTCCTCATTAATATGCCATGAACTCAATTGATCAGATACTAAATTGGTATTCCAGGTAACGTCATATTTAGGTTTTAGTGTAAAAACCCCTTTATGGAATCTTTTTACTCTATTTTCACTAACTACTTAGTAGGTATCTACTGGGTTCGGCACCAGGGAAAGAGCAGATCTGTATGAATTGTGGTTACCATAATTGACAACCGTCCTAAAACAGTAGGGTTAAAAGGTAATTACTGTGGGTACAGGATTAATATCACAGAAGTTCCACCATTTCCACAAGTGAATGTCGTATTGTTACATGGAATTAAGTGCTAAAGATAGCTAGCATTACAATTATTATATCAATTAATGATTAAATCTAAACACGGGGTACCATGGCTGTGTTGGCTAGAAGGGTACGACCATGACACGCCGTGCCTTGTCTGTTATTATTTTACGCACAAATTCGGAAAATAATTCTGTATGACTGAAAATGTCAGGAATGCATGTAAATCCTAATTTGACCATGAAACTGTAAACGAATCTATCGCGAATGCATCTGAGTCACGGTGCTTATGCTTCCACTCCAATTGAATGAAACGAAATTTAAATCTTGTATCTTGTAAACGCACACTATGCTGCCAAGCATATTATAAGTTGGGGGATTACATCGACGACAAAAATGCTTGGCTCAGCGGTGGTCCAGCTCCACAAGGGCGCATAAACTAATTGATTAGCATTCAAAATATTGTTGCAGCTGCTGAAGATTGTAAAACTATCTTTAGATTGTATAAATTCAATCTTTTAGTATTATATAATTGCATAGCACATGTGTGAGCACTATGTCCCTACTTTACAGTTACCATTTACTGGGTACGTCTTTCATTGACTTGAGTGTGCCCTGGCGGTTGTGAGTATGTCATGCTCACTCAAATGTCTCGCTGGTGGTGGCGTGTGTGTTGGATCGTTAAGTTCCCTTCAAAATGGTTGAGCTAAATGGTGCTGATGCATGCGTCATGTTCGTGAACGGGCGCCGTCAGTGGGGACTGGTCATCTCTTAGCTGCCACGGCTTATTTGAATTTATTTTAATTTTTGAATTGTTTTTGATTTTATTTTTATTACTGACGCTTTTAACGTGCACGTCTTTTTACATTGTTCTCACATGTATAATTACAAAAATGGATGATGTAACCAATATTTTGTAAAAATATTCTGATTGAAAAGAGTGTCCGTGGAGTTTCTTGCCCGTTCTTCTCCATAGGAACCTACTACGCGTTGGAATGGGCAACTAGCTTCATATTTCTTACTGACAGACCCCTTGACAATTCAAAAGTACCTGTAATTGGTTTATTTGAAATAAATGCTTTGAGTTTGAGTTTATGTATGTAGCACATTTGTTATGTATGCAACTTGCAAAATAATAATTTTGGATGACCGAATGTGCGAGTCAGACTGCCAAAGGCTCAGTCTAGCATAGCTTCTGTTCTATGTTAGGTAGGTTCTTGGTTATACGTAATCTGCAATTATATTCAATCTAGATATTATGTACCAGGCAAAAACGAAAGGTTTTTGCTTCACCTAATTATACATACATATGAAAACATTATGTATGTTCGGAAAAATCTACATCTTTTTAGTAAGATAAGTGACAGGCATAATTTTAACACTAGAAATAGGAACAAATTAGATCAACCACGTTTCAGATTGTCTAAAGTTCACACTTCTTTTATGGGGTACTGTGTAAAATGTTATAATAAAATACCACTCGATATTCTTGAACTGAATGAGAAGAAATTTAAAACATGCATTAAATGCAAACTATGTAGACAAGCATAATATAAGTTGGATGATTATATCATAGATAAAAATGCTTGGCTTAATGCTGGTCCTGCTCCACAGCCACTTGGGCTCACTAGTTAAAAATTTTAATGTTTGGAAGAGTTGCTTCCCCTTTTAATTTTTTCTGACATTACAAACTTAATGTTTATTTTTTATTTAAACAAGTTTTAATTGTTGAATACTCCAATGGATAATGATTTTCTTTCTTTTTGGTAGTAACATTTTATTGATCTCTCAAACACATTGCAAATTAGTTTTATATAATTTAGAAGCATTTTTTCAATTTTTGTAAATGTGAGCACCATGGAGCCGTTTGTATTTTTTTTTGTTTTTTAAATTTATTAATATGTATGTTGACTTGAAAAATCATGGTAGCTGAGAGTATGTCATGCTCACTTAAATGTCTCGCTGATGGTGGCGAGTGTGTTGGATCATTCGGTTCCCTACAAAATGGTTGAGCTGAATGGTGCTGATCCACGCGTCATGTTCGTGAACAGGCGCCGTCAGTTGTGACCGGTCATCTCTTATCTGCCATGGCTTATTTTTAATCTTATATTTTGAATTGTTTTGATTATTTTTTTTGTAAATTGTTCTCACATATAGAAGCAACAAGAATAATGTACCCAGGATTTTGTAATTTTCTATATTTAAAAGAGTGTCCTTGGAGTTTCTTGCCCGTTCTTCTCCATAAGATCTACGTTTTGGAATGGGCAACTAGCTTCAACTTTCTGACTAACTGACGCGACTATTTGACAATTCAAAAGTGCCTGTAAATGGTTTAATTGAAATAAATGCTTTGAGTTTGAGTGTGAGTTTGCTTGGAAATCGGTAAAAAAACTGACATCAGTGTTTGGTTGATAGATCTTGCAGCTCACACGACAAGAAGAAGAATAGGAGTAACATGTAAAAGCCTGTTGGAACCAGAGCGTTTTTAAACAAACAATGTATTCTTTGATTTTATCATCCATGGAATGTATGACATGACAATAACGTACATTCTATTCAATAAGTAAATTACCTGTCTAAAATAAATTAATATCGATACCTCTGCAAAATACGGCACATCACTACCGAGACAAAAAAAGTGGACAGCATTGCCATAAGCAACCCTTATATCTATCTATCTGTCCTTGTTTTTCACACTGAATTTGTCATAAGTATAAACAGTTTAACTAGACTGAAATTTCACGCTCCCTCTATGCTTTAGTTATTACTCTGAGGTCCATTTAGTTTTAAGCATAGATGCATGCATATGCATTTGTCTCTTTTATGTGTACAATCTGCGCCATGAGAGAGAAGAGCTTAGATATATCGTAATTTGTCTCTAATTTGTATGCTCCCTCTATGCTTTAGTTATTACTCTGAGGATCCCGCTCTTCAATGACAAATTATGAAATGGAAAAAGTGGTGTACAAAAAGAAAATTGAATTTAATATTATGGTTACCGTTACATTTTATCTATGGTCGACGTGTTTTCTAAATATATCTGGCTAGTTCCCTTAAAAAAGGTCGACGCTGGAACTCTAATTAATGCGCTGGAGTCCGAAATATTTTATAATTTCGGGGTTCCACGTGCAATTCTTTGCGATAACGCTAGCGTTTTCCGTAGTAACCGTTTCGTTAATTTCCTGAGATCGTTTAACATCGATCCACTGACCTATACGCCCTTTTACGCGCCACAGGCCAACACCGTGGAACGATATAACCAAAGTGTCGTCACATGTTTAAGTATTTTAATGGGTGAAAACCAAAGAAATTGGTCTAAATTATTACCCAAGGTGAAATTATATCTCAATTCTTGCATTAACTTAGCTACTGGTTTTACACTAAACTTCCTAATCTTTGGTAGGCAAGTTCTTATGGATCCTGCTAGTGTGCGTGGACAGACTCGAAGCTCCAATTTAGCCGAAAGTCGGTCTCAACACGCGTCTAACCTATCTTCTCTCGCACAGGTTTCCACCAAAGACGCTGATAACCTTTCTCTGGCTTTCCTCCGTAATTCTCGAACTTACAATACGAATCGTTCAAGTATCACCCATAACGTAGGTGACACTGTATGATGGAGGCGTAATCTCTCTAGATCCTCCGGAACGGATTATTTCTACGGAAAACTTGCCCCTCGCTTTGTCAAGTGTCGTGTAACTAGGGTCATCTCTAGGACCACCTATGTCCTTAAGGATTGTGATTTCGCTCATTCCGGGTCATACCATATTAAGGACATTTTGAAGTGACCACCTTCCTCATCAAGCGCTATCTTCGTTCATCGAGTTACATTTAGTAGCTGGTGTAAATTTCTCGGACCGCCCCCCAAAATTCGCTGTCTCTCTTCATTTCCCAATCCCATGGGATAATCCATATTCTTCTGGGTATGTGAATATTGGATTGAGCCCCGATTTCACGTTCCTTCCTTATTTTCCTCTGGGTACGTGAATATTGAATTGAGCCCCGATTTCACGTTCCTTCCTTATTTTCTTCTAGGTACGTGAATATTGGATTGAACCCCGATTTCACGTTCTTTCCTTATTTTCTTCTGGATACGTGGATATTAGATTGAGCCCCAATTCCGCATTCCCTCCTCATGTTCTTCTGGATGCATGGAGATTGGATTGGCCCCAATTCCACACTTCCTCCTCATATTCTTATGGTTAAACCTACCTCCTTGCTTCTGAGTTTATCCCTCTCCCCTCGAGCGACCGTGTCCTGCGTCGGTTGCAGGTTTTGGTTTTTCATAACCAACATTACGTTTCATAATTATTCGTGTGTTTATCCGTTTCTATACCACTATGTTGGTAATTTTCCTGCACATAAGGTCATTTAATTGGTACATTGAAACTCTGTTTTAAATTTTCAGACTTCGATCGCTTTGCTAAATCTAAATTTTTAAGCGATACAAAAACAAACCAATAATAAAGTAAAAACCACTTGGAAAATTATTAACAATGAAACGGGTAAGTCGGGTTAACAAGATAAACAACTTGAGATTATGGTCGACAATAAATTAGTTAATAAAGCAGCTGACGCAGCTGAGGCCTTTAATGAGTTTTTTGCCAACATACCTGAACTACCACTCGCTCCTTAAATTCATCCCCGTCTAAAGCTGAAAACCTTTTGCTTAGTAGTGTGTCTAAAAATAGTCCCTAATTTAGCTTCGAACATGTAACGCCTCGAGTTGTAGCTAATGTTTTTAACACAAGTCTAAAAACACTGGTGATTACTGGGGCATCTCCATTAAACTTTTAAGTAATATAATAGACATCGTAGCCCCCTATCTAGCTGTTACTTTTAATAAATGTGTTGATTTAGGAACTTTTCCTGACCTCATGAAGAATAGTAAAGTCATACCATTATTTAAATCAGGTAATAAAAGTGACGTTGGCAATTTCAGGCCTATTTCTATCTTACCAGCATTTAGCAAAATATTTGAAAAGTTAATACTCAAGCAGTTGCTAAGACATTTTAATTTAAATAGCCTCCTTCATAATGAACAATATGGCTTTACAAAAGGTCGTTCGACTACAGATGCGGGTGTTGCTTTGCTGAAACACATATTTAACGCTTGGGAGAACTCCGAAATGAAATGAAATCAAATGGTTTATTCTGTAAATAGGATATCGGAATCACTTTTACACGTTATAAAAAATATTAAAAATAAGCTAGATGAGGTCGGTGTTTCCTATCTCACTACTCTGAGAAGAAAGGCCGAAACAAACTCAGAGGTCGCAGTCTCTTTTAAAGTCTAGACATAATTTTGGTCAAGCCATGTGAGGACCATGTAGATTAGTATCTGAAATGGTCTTTTGAGGAAAGAACCACACAGATTTGAGTGGACCTGTCCAGTCAGTCCAAGCATTTGTCAGTAATCGTGGAGCTCAACTCAGAACTTAAGGAGCTCAACTCGACGAACAATACCAAAGACAGGATATTTGGGTAGGCCGCATCAACTACTTAAACTGCCAGACCATCATTAAAACTAACTGAGAAAGAAAAAATAAATGAAAAAGAAATAAAATAAAATATCCACTTAGTCCTCACATTCACAATAATTAAAATAATATAATACTTTACAAAGTAATCGTGTCATTTTGAATATAATTTTCAACAATGTCAATGTGTATATAAAACTGGTTTATTGTGATGAATAATTAAAATGTCAAGTTTTATGGTTTTCACAAGGCTTAGCAGAGCGAGCAGCTCAATCCCAAGCTTTTCTATCTTCTAAATAATCAGAAATTTTATAGTACCTTTTTTTACAAAGCTTGGTTTTAAAACAGCTTTTAAACAATTTTATTTTACTGCACTACACTACAAACCTACTTTCACAATTGAGTCAATTATTACTGATCTGTGATTGTATGACATATTTGTTAGGTACTGTAAAAGCTCGAACGAGAAGACCAACTACCGAAAAATTACTAGTAAAACCTAAGGTTTACTTTATATCTACCTATATGGACTTTTACAGAAGGCAATATATTTGGTATTTATATTTAATTAAAAAACTGATTCTTTATATCAATGTTATTAGTACTTTGTTAATAATGTTGCTTTTTTTAATTTTAATGACATTAAACTAATAAATATTTTAAGAGAACAAAGTTAATGCAGTTGTTTTATTTTCTGCTAAATTATTGTGTACGCACTACGAAACGATTAAACACAATAACGATACTGTACTGTACATTTTAGAACGTTAACTCTTTATACTGCACGGCCGCTTTTTTGTACCCATTCAAACTTGGTCGGTTTATCCATGTATTGCGGCTGTTCTAGTATTTTCATTATATCTCTGTAATTATTTAATGTAGTGAGCTGAAATTTTACATGTGAATAGTTGCATTAATACACGAAATATTGGAATATGTTTTATTTTGCTAGAGAGCTAGATGGCGCTAGTGCCACGATCAACATCGACTCCACGTAATTTAATTGTTTAAAAATAGTAAATACAAAGTTTATCGCAAAACAAACAGTTAAATATCATAATAATAGTCCAAATACCAACTGACAGTGTTATCTCTTCGAAACTCTCAAAGAAAGTGCTTTAAATTACTCCAAAACTGTGTCCAGTGAAATCCAGTAAATTTTGGTTTACTTAAAGAACAATAGTATGACAATTATAATATACAAACAGTGCAGTGCATAAAACATTCCGGTGCTACTTCACACAATAATACAACAAACTATATTCAAATTAAGTGATATTTTTAGTGACTTCAAAAAATTGTTGGTGGTTACGTTATTTTTGAAAATCCAACCTACCGCATTCTAACGTTATAAAAATTCACCGTGAGACCAGAACCATAATTTCAACCCATATCATGGGTTTATCAGTTAGCGTCGAGGTTAAGGGCGCCACATCGATACTGGATCCAAAGCGTCTTGAGTTCAAATCTGGGTTTCAAGAAGTCTTTTTGTGAATGTTTCTGGCAGTAAAGACTCACAAGTCAATAAACAACTGGATATTTAAACATACAAAAAGGATATTACGAATATCACCATGAACTCTCTAGACAACATAACATTTCGTCGCAATCGAACACGATCCGTAACAACTGACGATTCCAGTGAGATTATATCACAAACGTTCGAGAATACGGCAAATAGTATGCCCGACTTGTCCAATGAGGAAGACGAACATATAAAATGTTTAAATAACAAGTTAGTAGACCTTGAGACACAGTTACAAAGTGCTCACTATGAAATTGAGTTATTGTCATCAGAAAATTGTAAACTTAGACAGACCAATGAAGAATTAGTAAAGAAGAACAGCTTATTTAAAAAGATAACGAGTAGTCCGGTCAAACAAAAAGTCTCATCTCCAATGAAGGCGTCAAGTAAAACTATGAAAGTAAAGCAAACACAAACTGAAACATTAGAACAGGAATACAGCGAACCATCCACAGCCACCCCTATACCCCGGTCTTCACAAAATGTCACAAAGAAAGCTGAGCTTATAAAACATCAAGATCAAAACGTCAAGACAAATACTCACCCAGTGAAGACAGTCGAGACAGTGAAGATCTACGCAAGAACCAAGAACCAGGCAGAATACTGCAAAAACAAATAAAATATGTATCCTCAGTAATAATAATGTAAATAAAATTATTTCGATCTCAGATACTACTCTACAATCGAAGTCAGAGATATGTCATTACTTAATGCCACACCGTACGGTGGACCAAATGATGCACAACATAGAAATCAAAGTGCAATCATTTACAATGAACGATTTCTGTGTTATATTAATAGGAGAAGAAGACCTCAAATCAAATGACTATTCTGATTTCATATTGAGTATACGAGCGTGTATAAATAAAATTAAAAATACAAATATCATCATCTGCGCACCGACTTTCAAATGCGGTAATTATTCGAATCTATATAATGGGAGGATAGAACATTTTAATAGTTTACTATACCGTGATATATTGACTCATGAACACGCTTATTTTCTCGACTCAAACAAGAATCTCTCCTATGATCACACAATGTTTTATAGACGTAGCGGAAAGCTTAATAACACTGGCATGCGAACTATTTTTCAAGATCTAAATGTTTTTTTACTTGATCTCAATCGATCTAACGCAGACTCAACAGAAACAAATATGATAACTTATACACAAGGGGATGAAGATAACCTGACTCGACAATTTATTGACCAAGATAACGAAAACGTTTTTCAAAGTGAATACTATGACACGGTTAAAACTATAGAAGTAAATAATGAGAAGCTAACAAAAATTTTTCGTCACTAATAATGTCTGTGTTATGCATCAGAATATTGCTGGTTTACTAAACAAATCCGACATGGTCACAGTATGTTTAGATGAGTTATCAGAAAATGGTTTGAGTGTAGATATATTGTGCATAACCGAACACTTTGTTATGACAGGATATGAATCTTATGTAAGCATACCAAATTATCAACTAGCGGCGTCGTACTGCAGACAAAAAAGCAAGAGAGGTGGAGCATGCATCTTGGTAAAAAACGGACACCACTTCATCGAATTTAAGAAGATAGGAAACATGTCTGAACCCGGAGTATTTGAATGTTGCGCGATAGAGTTACCTAATTATAACACTGTCCTAGCATGTGTGTATAGAGTTCCCAAATTAAGTAACTTGAACGCATGTATGGATAAGTTACAAATTCTCCTAAAAGAGCTAACTAAGAAGTGCTATCATAATATTGTCATTGCAGGGGATTTCAATATCGACATTTTAAAAAGGAACCTTCAAAGTATAGAATTTGAGTGCCTTTTACTTAACTATAATTTAAAATTAGCTGTGAATCATCCTACACGCCTTAAAAGTAAAACTTGTATTGATAATATTGCTCATAATTTACGGAAAGCATGTAAGGTCGAAGTCCTAGTTGCTCTATCGGACCACACAGCCCAGTTTATGACATTCCCAGTACAAAAAAAGTGTGTCATTAAATACTGGCAGGTAAAAAGACGTGATAATGATGAATGATCATTTTCTGACATTTACATTAATAATAATCCTAATTTAGCGTATAAATCTTTTCTTGACATATTTTCATTATTTTATAACTTATGCTTTCCAGAAAAGAATGTTAGAATGAATACTACGAGAAAACCCAAATGGGTGTCACGTGGTATTAAACTATGTAGTAAAAAGAAAAGACAGCTGTTATGGCAATACAGACTTAAACCAAACCAGATTAATAAAATAAAACTTAATGATTACTCTAAACTATTTAAAAGAATTGTAAAACTCACTCAGAGAGCACAAAACAACTACACAATAAATACTTCAGATAATAAATCCAAAGCTACTTGGAAAATAATAAATAACTCAAAATTCAAAATTCCGAAAAACTGTATTGACAAAATTCGTATCCACAATGACATTATCACTGACCCAAAGGACATTGCAGATGCTTTCAATAATTATTTCGTTGACAAAATTAATCCTATAGCAGGATCTGGAAAAAAAGCTACGTCATTGATACAAAAAAGGAATGATTCATTTTTCCTGGATCCATGTCTGCCAATCGAGGTATTTACAATCATAAAAGCATTAAAAAATAAAAATAGTGTAGGATACGATGGGCTATCAACAAAAGTAATAAAATCAGTAGCAAAAGAAATATCAATGCATCTAAGCCATATAATTAATCTTTGCATAGAGACTGGTATTTTTCCCGATGCACTCAAAATATCTACTGTTAAACCACTATTTAAAAAGGAAAATAAAGAGCTAATGCAATTCTACAGGCCCATATCCCTTATTAGTATAATGGCAAAAATATTTGAAAAATACTTATATAAAAAGTTGTATATTTATCTCGAAAAAGAAAATATACTCGCGAATGAACAAAAAGGGTTCAGAAATGGTCACACAATAAACTTGGCATATATGATTTTTTGCATAATGTCATGCCAAAACTAGATACGAATATACCTGTATGTACGATATTTTGTGACATGACACAGGCATTCGACCATGTGCGTCACGACATACTAATTGAGAAATTAGAAGCATATGGCATTAGAGGGAATGTCTCAAGCCTTGTTCAATCCTATTTAAATAACAGAAGGCAATTTACAGAAATTTCGTCAGTAAATAAAATCAATAAACATGAAATAATTCATAAATCAAAAGAGCGTGTAGTAAAATTTGGCGTACCGCAAGGTACAGTCTTAGGACCACTATTTTTTATACTGTATATTAATGACCTACCCAAAAGTATTGACCACCCAATGACACTTTTTGCCGATGACAGTACCATTACAATTGCCTGTAAAAATAGAGACACATACGAAGCTGACATTAACAATTCTATAGAAGCAATGATAAAATGGCTAGAAAACAACAATCTTAAGATAAATCTTAAAAAAACTAATATTATGCATTTTGCCCAAAGATCAACCATTCGAAATAGATAGATAGATAGATAAGATAGATACAACATTTATTCAGTGCATACAAAAGACACACAAAAGCACAATTAAAAGATAAAAAATTACATGAATATACATAAAAACATGATGCCACTATACAAAAAATAAAAACATAAGTAATTCAAGAAATGAAGTGACATCACTACATACTTTGTTTAAATGAAAAAAAAAAGGAAAAACAAGGTGCGGTGTACGTCTAAAGGTTGCACCAAATGGGAGTCCAGCTCAGCATGTGTCAGGCAAATATACCTGACGCTGATATTCTGCTAGATCCCTGCAGTGACATACGGACATCGAGCAGACGAGATAAATTGGTGTTGTGACAAAGTGTTATGCGTGTGAAAAAAGTAAGTATACCCGCAACTTAGTAAAGTCAACGCAGTAAAGTTTTGCCTTTGGAAACGTTCTTGTTCATTAATGTGTTGATATTGTTGATTACTTTATTATATATATAGTCATATGTATAATGTTGAAATAAATAATCTTAATATAATTATAGTAGCGTGGGTGCAAATAAATAAACGATTCAATGGCTAATTTAAAATAATAATGGTTACTCATAGTAAATAAATATAGGTAAATAGCATGTGTATTATAACTATTATATGTAGAACAAAAGATCCTCAGCTATTCAATTACTAAATACCCCCTTGTTCACAGGTTTGTGATCACCAGTTACGCCAACTAGACGGATTGACTCTGGAAGAACACGACAGCCAGTTATATAATGGATGTGTTCGAAATGGTCATACCCAGTTTTTGCTGAGAGGCAATAAGAAACTGCCGCAGTCGAACTCTGAAGGTACCAAGACATTAAAAAAACAAATGTTAATGTACACTATTGTGATAATGACATAGAAAAAGTTGACACAACCAAATTTCTTGGAGTAACTATAAACAGTAAATTAGACTGGAAAGCACATACGGAAGCCTTAAGCAAAAAAAATTGTAAATCCACATATGCACTGTACAAATTAGCCCCTATGTTAAATGTTGAGGCGCTGCTAACTGCTTATCATGGCTTAGTGTCCTGTAACTTGAGATACGGAGTAATCTTTTGGGGCAATTCAACAAATAAGAAGTGTCTTAGAACTATGTTTGGACTTCATGTTACTGAGAGCTGCAAACCATTTTTCAAAAAATATAAAATTTTAACCCTTCCATCCATGTACATCTTAGAGACTATAATGTTTGTCAAATCGAACCCAAATCTATTCCCCCTATTATCAGATAAAGTTATTCGAAATAGACGCGATAATAGTAAACTCTGCATTCCTAGATCCAGGACAGCTCTACTGCGGAAAAGTATATTCTGTATGGCGCCAATTCTATATAATACGTTGCCAAAATATTGGAGGGAATACACAATGGACAAATTAAGAAGTAGATTAAAAACCTTCTTTTAAAGGAAGCATACTACAGCACTGATGAATTTATGAAGGATAAATTAATCTAATTTTTGTAATTGTATATTCCTAATTACTTTGACATTCAATTGACAATTTTTTTTTATATATGATGTGTTGTTAACTATTGACTATTCTATATTACATTTTAATTTATAAATTCTAACTTGCAATTGTTAATTATTAGAATAATGGATAAATTTATAATTATTACATTCAATTTAATAACCTACCTACTTATACCTATTTGTACGCCGTTAAGGCAAAACACGACTGAACATAATTTAATTGTAACATCTTGCATACCATGTGTGTGTTTACTCATGTTTTGAACAAATAAATGATCTCTCTCTCTTTGCTTTTCCATTAAAAACTCTTACAATCGGATGTCATACAATATAGTGGTAAAAAAAAAGTTCCGCTGGGATGACGTATTCCCAGCCGAAACAGTTTTGTTGAATAGCTCCCCAATGGTTGGATGCACAAATTTGTACTTACCATACACAATTACACGACGTCATATACTAAATATCTGCTAATTTGAAATGAAGAAATTCTAAATTTTTCCGCTGCGACTACGCACACCATTCAACGAAGATCCATCAAGCTATTATTATATGTTTGGCGCCGCCTCAATTTTTTTAACTAAAATTAGTTTAGGAGCTAAGTTACACTAGATGATTTTTTCTCAATCGCAAGCAACGGAGTGGTTATGTTCTTAGCCGGTCAGACGCCCGCTGTAAGAAAAAAGGTCGTTAGAAGCGCCGGCGACTTTTCCGCGATTTGCCCGCGCGATTTTCCGACAAAAAAATATTATTATCTTATTATCAAAATAAAAATACGTTTGTATAGCTGAAAGTATACAGAATCAATTTAGGTGAAACCTGAATTACAACAACTAGTCCCTAGTGCTAGCTGACATAATAAATAATTTAATTTAATGTTGAGGGACTGTCCTATATAATTTTGACGTAAAAAAAAAAGCTCTCCGCCTAGTTTGAATACATGACTTTTGATTTTGATCAAGACCTAACATTATACCGATATTGAAATTCCTACGTTGCATAGATTTCTAGAAAAACACATAACATAACGCGTGGACTAAACACATAACATAACACCTGGACAAAACACATAACATAACGCCTGGACAAAACACATAACATAACACCTGGACAAAACACATAACATAACGCCTGGACAAAACACATAACATAACACCTGGACAAAACACATAACATAACACCTGGACAAAACACATAACATAACGCCTGGACAAAACACATAACATAACACCTGGACAAAACACAACATAACGCCTGGACAAAACACATAACATAACACCTGGACAAAACACAACATAACGCCTGGACAAAACACATAACCTAATATCACGCCTGTATTCCCGAAGGCAGAGGTATATCTGTCGTACGCTCACATTTCGCCAGTTGAACAATTTTTTCTTCGTATAAGTTATACTCAAGCAGAGCATACGATTTTCCATAGATATTTGTACAAAGCCTGTACAATAAATATTAATTAGTCTTGCAATAGTAGTTAGTAGAATCCTCAATCCACATTTATGTGCATTGAAGATTCTTATTAACTTGGTGATTCAACTTTCAGTTTTGATGTGTGTTTCTAGGAAAAATAAGGACAGACGTCGGAACAAATAATACTCAACTTTAAAAAATAATGCACTTTTAATCACAGGGCGCAGGCTCCTTATTAGTAACAAAATAAATACCGCAACAACCATACACTGGTACCAACTACTTATCGCTACCGGCGACCCGGCGCCGCCACGGACCGACACGCCGCGGCCCGCTCATGTCGCGCAGCAATACATCCAGTATTGCCCGGCAATACTAATTTACTAGGCTAGGCTGGACTTAATTCCATAAGAAGAATATCGAAATATACAAAATGCCAATAATAGTTAAAAACTTAAAATGTTAATATAGTCCGTGACCAGCGCCAGCGCCCCGTATTATACACTATCTTATAGTCAGGATTACATGCTTCATGTAATAGTATACTACAAACTAACCACACATACATACGTATATGTACGTCGCGTGCTCGACACGGGTCGGCACGACGGAATGTAATGTATCACAATCGGCGAGTCGCGCTCGACAATACTAACATACGTACAATAAATAGAGTATCATGTTATAGCTATATACACAATTATACTCCTCGCGCTACTTATACTCTACCCGCAGAAATAAATAGAGAGTGCCCGTCGCCGGTAACCGAGCGACGTCCGTCCAGTGAGCTAGCGACCAGCGGCTAGCGGCGGGCCCGACGGCGCCGGCGGCGGCGCGGGCCGCGCGCGCGCTAGTGCGTCAGCAGCGTCGACAGGTGCGCCGCGATGGATGCGGCCGCGTCACCCGTCAGGATGGTGCGGTGCGTGCCGGCCAGCTGCTGCGTGCTCAGCGCGCCCGCGCACACCTCGCGCAGCCCGTAGTCCTCGCCCAGCGTCACGTAGTTGTCGCGCGCCGTGAACAGCGTGACGGGCGAGCGCAGGCGCCCGGCCGGCTTGTACGTGTCGGCGATGACCAGCTTGCGGTAGAAGGAGTTGGCCGCGGCCGCCAGCGCGTCGGCGCCGTGCGGGCCGGCGGCCGCGCCCACCAGCTGCGTGGTGCGCGCCAGGCGCGCCTGCCAGCTCGGCAGCCGCTCCAGCTCCGCCGACACCTGCGCACACAGCGTTGTGGTGTAGGATGGAGTACAAAATAAAAAGTTATTTCGCATACGATACAATGATTCATACGTCGGCAAAGTATACACCTTTTTAATTTGTTTAAGGAAAGAAGTGTAATTTACCGAGCAATCTCAGTAGAACTATTGAGCCTGTGTACAATAACGATAGCTATCCTGTCGAACTCAAATATCAGTTACAAATCCGAGAGGCGCGAAAGAACTTTTTTTCTTTCTTATTTGCACCCGAAAAGTGACCCCCATATTCAAAATTTATTTATATACGTTACAAGTCCGTGTTTGAGTCACACAAATACACATGTGTACCAAATTTCAACTTAATCGGTTCGTTAGATTCGGAGCAAATTGGCTTTTTCATTTTTCATCCTTACATATTAAAACAAATAATGTCCCGCGCCGCGTCTGTCTGAACGCGATAAACTCAAAAACGTCCGAACGAAATTTCAAACGGTTTTCACCAATGGACGGAGTGGTGCATGAGGAAAGTTTTGGTGTATAATTCATTAAGGTTTTGTGTAAATTGGCTGAAATATGACGATTATTGTTGAAGACGTCGGAAAAAATCATGCCGACTGGGAGCTTTACGCCGTGCACCGCGTAAACCGTAAAAGATACATAAAATGTACCTATGTTCTACAGACTTGTTCATCTTAAAAAGTTCAACTAATACGTCCCTGACGGCATATGTCTATCTTCTAAGGATGACCCATAGTAACCATTATTATCTTTCAGAATTTGATAAACACTGTTTTTTCCGAAGCTTATTTCACAGACATATTTTATTAGGTAAAAACCAATAAAATATGTCTGTTATTTAAATTGGGCATTTAATTTAGATTAAAATATACCATCATATCATTTAAATTAATAGTTTAAAAGATATCACTGATTCAAAATTACGCGTCACAAAATAATTATGGTTGAAGGCAGCGCGGGCGCAGCGGTAGGAGTCAATTACGTTTTCCTCGGGTATTAGGTATGTAATCCCGGTAGTACGTTCGCGTGGGATATTTTGCGACATTCATGTGGGCGAAGCCGCGGGCAAAAGCTATTTCAAAATAATTCGACAAAGTCACGATTATTTACGTAAAACACACCCTTACGTAAAATTGTATTAAAAAAAAACATTAATTTCAGACTATTGCATAGATAAATACTTGTCCATTAAAAAAAATATGACAACGTCGCATTTTCTTAACTTTGTTAAATAATTCATTTAGTCTCTTTTAACTGCTCCCAAATTACAATGCTTGTTTTTTTTATTATTTACATCCTTCCTTGACATAATCATCTGATTATTTGACATTATTTATGTACTTACAATTTAATTTCAACTCTTTAGTTTTATTTAGTTTCTGACAGTTTTGTTGACATGTTAATCATTCAGATTTCTTACAGTTGTAATAGCAATCATATCATGTGGTTTAAATAGGTTTTTTTTTTCTTTTAATAAATTCTTTTTTGGAATTGTATAGAGTTGCTTTTTTGTGAATATTAGAACATTGTAGGCCTAGTAGACTGTAGATTCGTTGATGTTTGTGATTTTGAAAGGCCGACACTCTATATTCATATTCATATCTTTATTTGCATTCCATAATGTAGGTATACAGGTGTTATAATGGCTTAGAGCTAAGGTACAATTACGGACCCTGTCGGGCACAGCAAACCTCCTCTCATACCGTTTAACACTCTTATTTAAAAATGTTGTAAAAACCAATTATTTTTAAAATATTAACCATTTGTAGTTTCTTGCCGGCTCTTCTCCATACGAAACATAGGAAATTACCAATTGGAACCGTGCACCTAGTTTCTGACGTTTCATAAATGCCCCTATAGGTTTATGTGTGTGACTGTCAAACTTGTGACTGTTTAGTCAGTACACCGCTGTCTTCCGGGATAGTGTCGTGACTTTTGAATAGATTTGCGCGCGCATTGCTTCAAGTGATTTTGGCAAATTAAACTAATAAATCGGTACTTTTTTACGGTGAAATGGACACTTATTTGCTACTTGACAGTGTGTGTAAATTGTGTTTTTAAATTTACTAGTATTTATTTTTTACGGTGAAATTGACACTACTTGACTTTTGTGTGTGTGTACGCATGTTTTTTTAACAAAATGCCAAGGCAACAGCATTTTTACAGTGCTGCAGTGTATACAGACATGGTTTTACTGTATGGCGTATGCCGCCAAAATTCAGCCTTAACTCTACGTAGTTATCGTGAGAAATACGGCGCAACTCGCGTCTGCCCTCCTACTGTCCGGACAATCCTGGGAGCTATCCAAAGGATCAGAGAAAATCAGCACGTAGTGCCGAACACTCATGAAGGAGTCGCTCCGCGTCACGTTCCATCCTCTTTTGAACAATGAGTCTTAGACTATTTCGATAGGAACCCAAGCTGCAGCCTCAGACAAGCTGGGCGTGTGTTGAGAGTAAGCCATAGAACAATACATCAAGTGCAGAAAAGGAACAAAATGCGTCTTTATAAATATGCAAAGGTGCAGGCGCTGCTGCCCTGTGATAAGCCAAGCTTGTTGCTCTCAAGACCAACATTTTTTATCAGATGTCTTTTGGACAGATGAAAGCACGTTAACTCGAAACGGCATGTGGAACCGACAAACCATGCGTCACTGAAGCTATACGAATCCGCATTTATTTAGGGAATCAGCTCATCAATACCGTTTTTCCGTTAATGTTTGGGCAGTCATTCACGGAGTTTGTGTTTGTTCATGTTTCATCAACGGAAACCTGAATGCACAAACAATTCTAGATCTTCTAAACGGCCCGATAGCACGATATTTAGAAAGATTGCCTGTGGTAGTTTCAGGCGGGTATGGTTCCATAAGACGGAGCTCCTCCACACTCTGTTCTCCTCGCGAGAGAGCGGCTTAACACCATGTTCGGCGCACAATGGATTAGGCGCTATGGCCCCCACAGGTTGTCAGCTCGGCCAACCGACCTCACTCCACTCGACTTCTTTTTATGGGGCTTTATTAATAATGAAGTTTACTCGCGGGTCTCCGAAACCGAAGATGAACTGCGCAATCGTATTATTGCTTCGCCTTTGACTAATTAAAAGCTATGGCTCTAGATCCTGAACGAAATTTGTTGAGCAGGCTTCAAGACAACATTCTGCGGCGATGTAACTTGTGCATTGAAAAACTTCGTGGACATTTTGAAAATTTAAGTTTCCATTTTTTTTAAACTAATGTGCGATATTGAATTTATTTAGTTCAGTTCAGTTATCACGAAATAAAAACGTGGCGGTAAAAACGAACTTAGTGAATTTTGATTTCGTCGAACATTGCCAAAGGATCAAAGCGCCAGCGCCGAGAAAAAGCCGCCATGCCGCCCGCGTGCATGGTTGCCGCTCTTCCTAAGGTCAAGGTACGTTATCTAAATAATCCTTATGATGAAGCCTTTCTATCGGTATGATAAAGCTACAGGAGCTTTATCATACCGATGGAAAGGCTTCATCATAAGGATTATTTTTTGCTAAATAACCTAGTGTCACAAATAAAAGTATTGATGAAAACTGTAGTTTAAAAGATCTAAGCGAACAGACAGCGGAAGCGACTTCGTTTTATACTATGTAAAGATTATCGATAGTGTTTATAAAAAGTTGATCTTATATAGGTTTTTTTTGTGGTGTTATTGTGGTTTTGTATGTAACTACATTACATAACAGGTGTGTGTGTGTGTTTATATTATTTTTGGATGGACCAAACACAAGCAGTATGTAAATAGCATTCCAGATGTTTCATTGCATTTAATTCACAGTCACAGTCCCCCGACACACGCCAACGCGCGGTGCCGTGCCGGTCGCACACTCACCTTGGAGGCGTCCACGTCCTTGAACAGCTGGACGAAGTAGGCGAGCGCGTCGGCCTCGTCGGTCTCGGCGGAGCGCGTGGTGCGCTTCTTCTTGCCGCGCGTCGTGTGCGTGGCGACGTACGCCGGCGACCCGTCCACCAGCACCAGCCGCGTCTCGCACCCGGCCTGCGAACATAACTCTCTCGTCACCACTGCGCTCCTCGTCCGACCGGCCGACCGCCGGGCGTCAGCGACGCAAGCGCGCGCGTACCTGCTCCAGCTGCAGCGCCATCTCAAAGGCGACGCCGGCGCCGAAGGAGTAGCCGAGGAGGGTGTAGGGCGCTTTGGGCTGCAGCGCGCGCACGTGCGTGACGTAGTGTCTGGCCAGCGCGGCCATGTCGTCTAGCGGCGCCGCCTGCGTGCACTGCAGCCCGTACACGGGCGCGCGCACGGCCGCGGCCATGCCGCGCAGCAGCTCCACCACGCCCTCGATGGGGTGCACCATGAACACCGGCTTGAGCTCGGAGCCGGCGGGCGCGGCGCTGGGCAGCTTCACCAGCACCTGCTTGGGCATGAGCTCGCCCAGCGCCGCGAACTGCGCCTGCGCGCCGGCCGCGTCGGGCGCGTCGGCGGCGGGCGCGGCCGCGTCGCCGGCCGCGGCGTCGTCGCCGCCCGCCATGCCGCGCAGCTTGGAGAAGGTGAGGCCGCGGATCTCCTGCACGCCCAGCACCACGTCGTAACCGCGCTCCAGCGTCTGCTTGATCTCGGCGCCCATGAGCGAGTCCATGCCTAGCTCGGCCAGGTTGGCCGAGTCGGACACCTTGGTGGGGTCCTTGATGCCGAGGATGTTGGCGACGGCGTGCAGCAGGTCCTGCTGCGGCGCGGCGGCGGAGCGGCGCTTGTCGGCCAGCACCATGGACGCCGCCACCGCGTGCGGCAGCGCCAGCAGCGCGCCCAGCGCCTCCATGCACGACGCGATGCGCTGCGGCACCGTGCCGCCCACCACGGTCTCGTCGCCGCCCATGGTCTCCACGATGAGCCCCACCTCGCCTGCAACAGACGCGTGTCAGGCCGGCGGCGGGGCCGCAGCCAGGCCGCGCGGCTGGGCCGCAGCGCGCTACTCACCGATGGCGCCCCACTGCACGGCCAGGCCCGGCAGCCCGTCGGCCTGGCGCTGCTCCACGATGCGCTCCATGGCAGAGTTGGCGAGCCCGTAGTTGCTCTGGCCGGGGTTGCCGCGGCCGCACGACACGGACGAGAACACCACGAAGTACTCCAGCTCGGGCGCCAGCTCGCGCGTCGCCGCGTCCAGTATCTTAGTAGCTGTGCCCACCAGTCATGTCATTCATATGAGGTACGTTCATTTATTAAATCATTATAATAAACATATATTTTTGTAAAACATGAGGGTAGCCGTCTATAACACAATAACACGGTCGCACTCATTCAAGTGTAACAGTGACTCTAATGGCTCCTACACACTATGCCGACGGCATGTCCGCCGGCTTTTGCCGCGTGCCACGTACCCCATGATTTTACGCCTTCATTTCCTAGGCGATTCTTTGTGCGGCAGAGTTGGCGGCATAGTGTGTAGAAGGTATTATGAACATGTTATCCTTCACCCGTATTTATGAGCGTTACATATATAAGTATGGCAGCAACACTAAGCGAAGTAAGTAATTTTTCACTGCACTCGCCATGGCAGGCCATTTAAGTCACAAACAATACTCAAGCGACACTTTACTATGCGAACGCACTGCGTCGATTATAGATATGTGATTGTTCCGTTTCTATTGCTAAATTCTCTGTGTATGGCAAAAATAATCAGCCTGTAGCTTTATCATACCGATCGAAAGGCTTCATCATAAGGATTATTTTTTGCTAAATAACATAGTGTCTGTGAATTTTATTCTCATGTACTTAACGGGTTCGATTCCCGGTTCAACCATGTAATTATTTAAATATATGAATGCAGTTTAAATTGTTTGTTTAATTCAAATAATGTTTTCTTTCAGTAAAATGTTCCATCTACAATATTCAAGGTACTTTCCCTCCATGTGGCATATCCGTGGGACGTCCTGTATAATATTATAAATGCGAAAGTGAGTTTGTTTGTTACGCTTTCACGCTAAAACGATTAAACGGATTTGGATAAAATTTGGCACACGGGTTGGCCATGACCTGCATACACACAAGACACCAAATACAAAACACACACACAGGATACTTGGAATGCAGGGTACATAGTGCACAATTCCGACATGCATGCGGGCGAAGCCGCTGGCAAAAGCTAGTAAATTAAGAATTAATTTGAATTTCTAAATAAAAACTGCGGTACATTTTATCTTGTAGTTATTGTTCTTCGTTCGTTTAAAACATCATTGACAAAATGATCAAACTCTTCTTCGCTGCTGTAATCCATCGCGTTTAAATTTATAATAAAATAAAATATCACAAATGGATACAAAACAAACAGAACTAGTTTTTTGTCATATTTACTCTGAAACTAAACGCCAGAAAATAGTTAGTTATGCTATAAGTGCGGAAGGTAGGTGATTACACAAGTCGGAAATCATCTTACGCACGTGTATCATACAACGTTTTACTATGCATTGTGCGAGGAAAAAAAAAAAACGAGCGAGACTTACGGCAGTCGCCTGTGATGTGTAACATCTAACATACGACGACGTATATAAATGATAAAAACAAAATTCATGACTTTGACTTCGACTTCGACTTTTACTTCGACTTCGACTTTTTGATTTTGACCATCGTCATAATCATCATCTGATTTGTAAATACTTTGTGAAAAAAAACTCAAATAATAAAATCTCGGACTCGGACTGACGGGCCTCAAAAATTGAAAAAAAACAGAAAAGTAAAAAGCACTAGTGAAAAAAAGTGACAGTTTCCGCACAAATTGACTGCTTGGAAATCGCTCTTTTCGAGAAAATGCATTGTAAATATACAAAAGGTATAATTTATTCAAAGTCAGGATGACAGAAGAAATGGTGAATTTTTTGGGGTTATAAAGAAATGTTGTCAATAAGGGATCTCGTTCACTACGCAAATGTTCATCTACATAGTTAGCGTCAGTATGAACAAGAAGCTGCGGTTGCGAACTCACCGTCGATCTTGGGCTTGGCGACGGCCTGGAAGTCCGCGGGCGTCTGCTTGTCGAGGAAGGCGTCGCGCAGCACGGCGGCCAGGTTGAACACGCCGCCCACCGCGCCCAGCGCCGCCGCCTCGCGCAGCAGGCCGCGCGCGCCGCCGGCCGACGTGGCGTCGGCCGTGGACACGCGCACCTGCACGCCCAGCGCGCGCCAGCGCCGGATGCACCAGGCCTGGTAGCCCGTGCGCACGCCGCTGCGCGAGTTCAGCACGATGCGCGTCGCGCCGCGCTTCACCATCCATTGCGCCAGCTCTAGGCCGAACCCGCCCATGCCGCCTGCGACCGTAACGAACGTTACTCGTTGCGAAAGGTTTTAAACGAACACACAGCTAAAGTGATGAGATGTGAGTGGGTGCGTACTGACCCACGAGCACGTAGCTCTTGGCGGGGTGCATGTAGGTGCGCGGGATGGCCGACACCAGCTTGCTGGCCGGGCGCGCGCCCGCCGCCTCCTCGTCGCGCACGCGCAGCACCACCTTGCCGATGTGCTTGCCCGTCGCCATGTACCTGCGCAACGTATTCATTTCATTTTAAGCATGAACAACAAAAATTATTTGAGTATTCAAAAACATTGTATTGGAAACATACATGAAAAGTTCATAAAACATATGTTTTATCGAGTGGGGTTTCGTTGAAAAGTTAATTATTCGCCTCTCGTGAAAAAGTGCCCATATTAATTAGGTCAGCGTCGACTAAATATAAAAAAAAAATCTAGACAGTATTTTTAAATATCGCGACTTGTTCACAAGGTACAGCCAAAATTATGTGTCCCAGCAACTGTTTGAAAAACTCCGCAAAATCAATTCCGAACGTTTCGTGGTGTGGTGTGTTCCCAAAAATTTGAAGTAAATTAATCTTTTCAAAAGTTTTTTTGAAAACTCTTCCAACGATACCCCACACAATGGAAGAGACGAGTAAAAAAACATTCCCGTCCTAATTATATGGAGGTACCAAAAAAAAATTTTTAGGGTTCCGTATCTCTAAAGGAAAAAACGGAACACTTATAGGATCACTCGTGTGTCTGTGTTCTTGTCTGTCTGTCTGTCCGTCTGTCACAGCCGATTTGCTCCGAATCTAATATTTGATACACGTAACGTAAATAAATAAATTTTAGATAATTTTTCACTTTTGGGGGGCAAATAAGAAAATTTTAAAATAAAGTTTTGCTAACTGTACCGTGTGTCATATCAAATGAAAGGGCTGATTGCGAAGCTTTCATTTTTTTTTTTTTATAAATGTAAAACAAATATTTTTAAAGATATTTAAGAAAAATTATGAAAATTGACCATTCCGCCCCCTTTACCTACGAAACTACTGAACCTAAAATTATTAAAAAAATAAGGAGAATGGTTCTTTACTCATAAATTACAGGAAAACCTATAAGAAGTCTGTGGTCTTAAAATAACATGGTAAATCTCTCAATATTGTGCGTACAAACTTACATTTGCAGTTGGAATGTATTGGAGAACATGTTTTTCAACTACAATGTTAAGTTTGTAAGATAAGATAAATTTTATTTGTTCAAAACATAAGTATACACACACCCATGCATGCAAGATGTTACATTAAATTATAGCACAGTCATGTTTTACCTTAACGGCGTACAAATATAGACATTGGCGTGTGCTAGCTAACATATGGCTAATAATTTAAATTACGTTTTGTGTTGCGTAATCTAAATTATCTAAATTATTTTGAATACTATTATATAGAATCTTATTTTTTTGTTCTTCTAACTGAACAGACAGCTGTGCTGCTGGGGAGTTTGTTGCGCCACTTCTTCTTCCCAGCTAATGCACTAGGAAGTGGTGAAGGGTGGGCGTTTTGGGGGACTGTCTTATGTCATTTTGACGTTCGAAAAGTGCTGATTCTCAGCCTAGTTTGAATAAATGACTTTTGAATTTTGAATTTTGAATTTTGACAGATAGGTTATTTTTATTAAGAGGATATAAGCCGCAAATACTTATTTATTTTGTCCATTATTCAAATCAATTAACATAACAAATTAAAACTGCATCAATCAAATTATAATAATAATACTACAGAATAGTGTCATAAGCTCGTCATCGAAATGTATATAATAAAACAAAATTAGCCAGTCAAGAGTCAAAGTAATTAAGAATAAAAAATATACATATTATTATTACACACTAGTCAGATTTATTTATTTAATATTATACAATGTCAATAACGAAACACAAAGAAGAACCAAAAAATAAAAAATAATAATATTAAAATAAAAAATAAAACTATATCAATACTTTGTCTATTAAAAACTCGGAAATACTATAATAGGCTTTTTGAATTAGAAAGATCTTAATTTTTTTTTTAAATAAGTTAACATTTAATTCTTTAATGTGTGGCGGAATGTGATTAAATATATTTGGCGCCATGCAGAACACACTTTTATGCATCAGCTGTATTGGACTGTCTTCCACATAATATACTATAATCCCGTCGACTTCGGGTATTCTTATCGGATAGCTTCTTAAAAAGCTTTGGGTTTGTTTTAACGAAGACCGCAACCTCATAAATGTATAATGACGGGAGTGTTAATATTTTATTTTTGATAAAATATGGCTTACACGTATCAGTACTTATTAGTCCAAACATCGCTCTGAGACACCTTTTCTGTAACTTAAAGATTAGTTCTCTATTACACGAGTTGCCCCAAAAAATAACCCCGTATCTTAAGATTGAGCCTACGATGCCATGATATGCAGTGAGCAAAGCGTCGGTGCCTAAGATCGGAGACAGTTTATAAAGAGCATAAGCAGATTTCCGTATTTTTTTGCTTAATTCCTCTGTGTGCACTTTCCAATCCAGCCTTTGATCTATGTTTAAACCTAAAAATTTGGTAGTAGCTATGCTTTCAACCATTTTGCTGCCGTGTTCTATTATCATATTAGATGCCTTCGGTCGTTGACTGAACAGCATTAGTTTTGTTTTATCAATATTTATCCTAAGATTATTATTATCTATGTGATTATTGATTGGATGGTTTTGTTAATTTCATTTTCTAATTGTAACTCGTTAGTGTTATTAATAGTTACTGTGCTGTCGTCGGCAAATAGTGACATATGATGAATGGTTACCTTTGGTAAATCGTTGATATAAATTAAAAATAACAGGGGACCTAGCACGCTTCCCTGTGGTACACCATACTTAATTAATCGTTTATTTGATCTAAATATTAATTCGGATTTAGTCTTTGGATCTGTCTTCGAAATTTCCACGTATTGATTCCTATTTATTAAATATTATTCTATCAATTTTAATATAGTTCCTCGAATTCCATAAATCTTATGGTCCACGTAGTCGAAGGCTTGGGTCATATCGCTATATACGGAACACACGGGTATTCTGCTGTCAACATTTGCGATGACTGTATTCAACCAATCGTAAACAGCCATGTTAATGGTTTTATTTTTTCTGAAGCCTCGGTTAAAATGTTATATTTTTCAAAAAAATTGTAAAGTTGTTCGTATATATATTTCTCAAAGACTTGAAAAAATTGGTATGAGCGCAATCGGTCTATAGCACTCCATATTTTCCCTATTGGTTTTTTTGAAAAGTGGTTTGACTACAGCCGTTTTGAGATGGTGTGGAAAAATACCAGTTGTAATACACAAATTAACAATATAACTTATATGGACACTAATATAATCAGAAACATATTTAATATTTTTTGTAGATATACCATCGTGTCCCACGCTATTAGTATTTTTGAGGGATTTTATTATATTATGTATGTCACCAAAAGTGCTTGGTGCCATAAACATAGAATTATTTAATATTGGAATATTTGATGTTACTTGAAAGCCATCACGAGATAGATATAGGCTTAATTTTATCAATGAAAAAATCATTGAATGCTTTTGCTATATGTCGCGGATGCGTTTCTGTTTTATTTCCAATTTTAATACTTGCGATAGAATTCTTTGGCAGATTTACCTTAGCTTGATTTATGATTCCCCAAGTTGTTTTTGACTTGTTTATGGATGTTTTAATTTTGTATGCATTTTGCGCGCGCTGTGTTACTTTAACAATTTTTTTATATTTAGTAGCGTAATTTTTAAATTCATTTTTTGTAGTCTCATTTGGTTTGAACCTGTAACCACAACAATTGCCTCTTTTTTCTACTACATGCACAGATGCCACGCGATACCCACTGAGGTTTTTTGTACGTTTTTATTACAACTTTTCTAAGTGGAAAGCAAAGGTCGTAAAACAATGTGAAGGTCTCTATGAACAGGTTATAAGCTACATCGGGATCTTTAGTTTCGTAGATTTCTGAAAAGGAAATGTTATGTAAACAGTCTTTGAACTTTTTTATGTTGTCATTACTATAATCACGTCGTTTTATACACCAGTGATCTAGTAAACAGACACGTTTGATAGGACATCTTAATATTTGCTCTTATTTGTTGTTCTTGGGATAAATTCATCCCAACTACCGAACCCTTCATTCCCTTGAATTTAGATGTATAAGGAACAGGGTTTAAAGTTCACTCATCCTCTGTTGAAAAGGCAGGATCCTCCGACCAGACGGATGTCGTGTCTGGCGGGCAACTGTCCAAAGATTGATTTCGTCGTATGTCGTTCGCGCGGTAAACTCTAATTGCGCGATCCAGGATTTGTGTCACGTCAGGTCTTTTGATACGGAGTTAGCCGCCCCCTTTTTTTTTTGTAAACTTTGCAGATGTGGTGGGTTTATATAAACGCACATTTTTTTTTCTTCTAACATTACTATGTTGTAAAAACAATACTGTGCATGCGTAAATCTTCATCCCCACTGTGCGTGGTTCGCACTTGGCCGTTAATCGAAGCCCGGGATAAATTTGTCATGGATAGCTAGACCTTACTGATGAGTTAGCTAGAACTTACCGGAAGGCCTGCTCCAGCTGATGGTCCGAGAACACGGTGGCCGGCAGCGGGCGCACGGCGCCGGCCGCCATGCCGTCGGTCACGCAGCGCACCACGGCCGCCTTGTCGCTGTCCTCCGAGTCCGCGTCGAACAGCGCGTCCAGCAGGATGCCGTGGAATGTGGTGTTCTTGAGGAACACGGACATGCCCAGCGCCGTGTCGTTGGACAGGTCCAGCTTGCCGATCTCCAGGAAGCGGCCGCCCTCGGCTAGGCAGCGCACGGACGCGTGCAGCTTGTCGGCCGCCAGCGAGTTGAGCACCAAGTCCACGCCGCGCCCGCGCGTGCGCCGCTTGATGAGCTGCTCGAAGGACGTGTCCCGCGAGTTGCCGATGTTCTCGGGCGGCAGCGTGGGGAAGCGCTCGCGCAGGAAGGCGCGCTTGTCCGGCGTGCCCACCGTGGTGTACACGGTGCAGCCCGCGTGCAGCGCGATGGCCACGGCCGCCTGCCCCACGCCGCCCGTGCCCGCGTGCACCAGCACGGCCTCGCCGCGCCGCATGCGGCCGCGCACGGCCAGCGCGTAGTACGCGGTCGCGTAGGCCACGGGCACCGTGGACGCCTCCTCCAGCGACCACTTGGCCGGCACCTCCCACAGGAAGCCCTTGTCGGCCAGCACGGTGCTGGCCAGCCCGCACGCCGCCACCATGCCCATCACGCGCTTGCCGTTAGATGATCGTCCACTGAACTCCAAGCCCAGAATACACTCCTGAGGGACAGAAATCATAATATTACTTACACCTTTTATTTGAACATTTAATATTATTATTGTAATTGCATATAAAAAAACCTATATCTGTCTCCTAAATCGCCAAATCGAGCAAGAAACAAAGGCACAGCCGATTTTCTCGAAGCCGATTCAGAACATTTTCGACCCCCCTGTAACTTCGTTGAGGATAAAGCTGGAAACTGAATTTTCAGTGACCAAGAGGGCTTAGTATAGCTAGGTATATCCCCAAAGTACATTCAATTTGAACCTTTCTTTCTTTCTTTTCTTTCAAATTGTGTCACTGACACACTCACTCACTCACTCACCGATCATCAAAATGAACGTCTCTTCTCGTCAGAATGATTAAGTATTTTATTTATTAAGCAACTAGATGTCTAATATTGATACGGTCACTATATAATGTAAATAACAACATAAAACTTGTGAGTTTCAACTGTAGGTCGATCACTCGTTCAGTTGAATGCGTGAGAGGTCTATGCAGATCAGCTGACATCGTAGCTTTACAAGAGACTTGGTTGCTACCGCAAGATATCCCTTTCCTGGGCACTATTGACGCAGATTTCGAGTTTACGGGAAAATCAGCGAACACAGAACAAATAAAAATTAATATTATAGTATCTTGTCACAGAGAGAAGGATTTTAGCAAGTTTTGGAAGCACACCAACAAACTGAGCGGCAGGCCGAGCCTACCTGCAAGTGTGGAGGGTGTTAGTGTGTCTGCCTCCGTAGCCAATCTCTTTAAAAATCACTTTGCAATGAAGTCACCTCTAGGAGTAATGGGAGAGTCATTGTCAACGTTTAGGGACCCAACAACGGAATCATCACTGGTAAGGGTTACGGCTAAAGAAATAGCTGCAGTGTTGAAAAACATGAACCGCGGTAAATCACCTGGGCACGATTCTCTCAGCATCGAGCACTTACAAAATGCAGGGGTTCAAATGCCCAGAGTGCTGGCAATGTTTTTCAACTTCTGCTTCTCACATACATATCTGCCTGAAGAGCTTATGAAAACCTTAGTTGTGCCGGTTATAAAAAATCGAACTGGAGACGCGTCGGACATAAATAACTATAGGCCCATATCGTTGACTACGATTATTGCCAAGGTTTTGCGCAGTGTGCTTGACAAGCAGTTGAATAAACATCTGTCGCTTCACGATGCCCAATTTGGCTTCAAAGCGGGTCTTTCAACAGAGCTCGCTGTGCTGTGTCTCAAGCACACTGTCAGATACTATACGGACAGGAAGACCCCTGTGTACGCGTGTTTTCTTGATCTTTCAAAAGCCTTCGATCTGGTGTCCTATGGTGTTTTATGGAACAAGCTGTATGAGGATACAACACTTCCGGGTGAGATGATTGAGTTGTTTAGATATTGGTACGGCCATCAGACTAATATGGTGAAATGGGCAGGCTCGCTATCCGATCCGTACGGGCTGGAGTGCGGGGTCAGACAGGGAGGTCTGACTTCGCCGAAGCTCTTCTGTTTGATCGTGGATCGGCTGATTCGTGAGCTCAGCAGCACTATGGTAGGCTGTTCCATTGACGGAACACTAGTCAATAACATAAGTTACGTCGATGACATGGTGCTGTTGGCCCCATCGATCAGCGCCCTCAGGAAACTCATGTCTGTTTGTGAGCGATATGCGGAGGCCCAGGGCCTCAGATATAATGCAAAAAAGAGTGAGTGTCTGATGTTCAAGGCAGGCACTAAAGACTATCGTGAAATGCCGCCTGTCACACTCGGTGGTACTGCGTTACAGTGGGTAACATCTTTTAAATATCTGGGGCATTGGGTCACCGCAACACAAACGGATAATGTTGATATGGAGAGGGAGCGTAGGGCGCTGTCAGTCAGGAGCAATATGTTGATCCGTAGGTTTGCAAAGTGCTCGATGGGTGTAAAAAGTACTCTATTTAGGGCATATTGCCAATCTTTCTACACCTGCAGTCTATGGGTCGACTACACGCAGAGGGCTTACAGCGCCTTACGTATCCAGTACAACAACGCATACAGGGCGCTGTTGGGGTTTCCACGACACTGTAGTGCATCAGGGATGTTCGCAGAGGCACGTATAGACGACTTTTACGCCATCATGCGAAAGCGTGTTGCCTCCCTGATGCGGCGGGTGCGGGGCAGCGCCAACAGCCTCTTGGTCACTGTGGCTGATAGGATGGAAGGCATAACACTCAGGCACTGGACCAGCACACAGGTATTACCTTCAAATCGTGCCTTGAAGTAATGTTATTGTTAATTGTTTTTGTTAATTATTGCATATTTGGTTATTGTCTTATTAGTGATTTTGACATTATTGATGGTGATTTTGACATTATAGTTATGATTTTGACATTATTATTGATGATAATTTTGACATTATTATTAATGGTGATTTTGGCATTATTGTTAATGGTTTTGACATTGCTAGTAATTATATTGTGACCTAAATTTGCCAAATATTATTATGTACTAACACTAGTGTTTAAGATGTGTATGTAACTAACAAATTGGATTGTATGGTCTGTAAATAAAATAATTTGATTAGATTTGATAATGTTGTAAGTTACCTAATTGGGTAAAAAAATATGACAAACTTGTTGGATAGATGCTTTCATTCATAGGTACTGAATAAATTAACCGACTTGGTTTTACATGAGATTTCACAACGTTTTGCGGTAGAAGAACTGCGTTGCGAGACGTGTATTCTTAATGTTATGTTTTTATGGGTTGTATAGTTTTCATCTGTTTTTGCACGCTGTTCTTTCTGATTTTGATGGAATATGTGTCACAGCAAAAATCATATGCGACGATCAAGTTACTATTCGTCAGCTAACTAGACCAGGGGTCATTAGCATGACTCAGAAATACTTTATTAAAAGTAAAGATTTCACACTGTATTCTTGCAATAAATGAACCAACTCGTTTGCTAAGCAAAACGTGCATTGATAATATTGCTCATAATATAAGGGGCTATAAATAAAGTGTCTTAGAACTAGCACTATCTGATCATACAGCACAAATACTGTCATGTCCTGTTAGGAAAACGTACTCAATAACCCACTGATACAAATTTAGAAGAGACTATAGCAACGAAAATGTTGAAAAATTGATTAAAGTTTTAAAAGCCCTGACTTTTAGTGATTGCTATAGAAAGAGTGACCCAAATGCTGCTTTTGAAGAATTCCATAAAGTATTTAAACTTTTTTATGACCTCTGCTTTCCAAACATAAAAATGAAGGTTCCAATTATACGAAATACTAAATGGCTCAGTAAAGGATTAAAAATATGTTCCCTTCGTAAAAGAATGCTACTAGAAACTTACCGACTATCAGGTAACAATAGAGATAGGAGTGATCTGAAGAAATATGCAAAAGAGGTCAAAATAATCATAAAACTCACTCAAAGGTCGCAAAATAACTATCATATCCAAACAGCCACAAATAAATCTAAAGCAGTTTGGCAAATAATCAATAAATACAAAAATAATAACCCCCCTGAAAAAATTAATAGAATAACATATAATAACCAACTTATAACTGCTCCTGATGCTATAGCACAAACATTCAACAACTTTTTTATTGATGACATTTCAAAACTAACGAATAATACAATAAACTACGCTAATTTTCTAACATATAATAAACCAAACTCCTGTTTCTTGACACCAGTTACCCCTTACGATGTTGTCAAAATAATCATGACATTAAAAAACTCTAACAGTACAGGTTGTGATGGAATTTCCACACAAATAATAAAACGTGTAGTGTACGAAATTGCTCCAATCATCACATACATAATAAATCAGTGTCTTGAAGAAAGAATTTTCCCGACATATTTGAAAACTTCTGTCGTTACACCAATATTCAAAAAAGAAAACACGGAAGATGTACGATGTTATAGACCTTTCGCTCTCATTCCATTAGTAGCAAAAAGATTTGAAAGAGTACTACATAATAATCTTAGTGAATATAACGACAAAAATAAAATAATAATAGATAATCAAGTTGGATTCAGAAAAGGGAAATCGGTTAATACGGCAATGCAAAAGTTTTTACAAAAAATTATAACGGAACTACTAGATTAAAAAAAAACAGGTCACAGCCCTATACATGGACATGACCAAAGCTTTTGATTATGTTGACCATGGACTACTTCTACATAAACTAGAAATATACGGAGTTCGAGGTAAAGCACTAGAAATAATCAAATCCTATCTCAGTAATAGAATACAGTTCACTGAAATAACACAAATATGTCCTTTCACAAAAACAGAAATTAAATATACATCGACCCCAAGATCTATAAAATATGGTATACCTCAAGGGTCCATACTAGGACCATTACTATTTCTCATTTATATAAATGATTTACCTAACGCTATTCGGCACCCTATGGTCTTATTTGCAGATGACAGTACGGCTCTTTTCACAAATAATAAAAATAAAACTCCTGAACTAGAAATAAATGATTCCCTATCTACATTAATAAATTGGCTTACAATAAATAATCTAAAAATAAATCTTACAAAAACACATTATATGAATTTCAAGAATAAAAACGCAAAATCAATTCCACTATCTATTGAGTACAATAATGCAACTGTATCTGAGGTTACAAGTACAAAATTTCTAGGTATGTATATAGATTCTAATATGTCATGGAAAACACATGTAAATAGTGTATGTAGTAAATTAAATCAATTCTCTTATGCCCTCTACATGCTCAAAAAGAGTTCTAACCAAACCACACTAATTAGTGCTTATCGTGCCTATGTGGGATCCACTCTATCTTATGGGACAGCGGCACAGAATGTGGCCCAAACATAAACAACCCGATAACAACTGAATTTTACTAACGCGTATGGCAACTTGCAGTGGCAGATTATTACAATGCTTGTTAATGTTAATTTAAGCAGAAAATAAATCGTTTCTTTACCGTTTTTAACACTTTGCTTGAATTTCTTGCTGGAACGCGTAGAAGACGGGTAAGTTAAAAGTTGATATTAAATTGGACGTGCATTTAAAGTCTATTGTATTATTTTTTAATTAATCTGCACTCATTTCTGCTTCCAGAATAAAAAATTATGCCTCTAACTTCAGCTCAAGTCGCTCAAGCTGTGTTACTTAGGAATCAAGAGCGAACACAGCGAGAAATCGCTGCAACTTTAAATGTACCGCGTGCAACTCTCAGGTACACATTAACCAGGTAAGATCAGACTGGTCTGTACACGAGGAGAGTAAGAAGTGGCGGAATTGGGTGCACTTCAGCACAAGATGACCGATTTATTGCTCTCGCAATTTTAAGAAATCGGTTCCTCAATGCAGTTGAGGTACGGCAGCGCCTACAAGCGACCAGAGGGGTCAATGTAAGTGAGCGGATAATTAGAAGGAGAATAGAGGAACGGAACCTGCATGCTCAAAGACCAGCTCGAGGTCCAGACCACCTCCGGTACCCCCGTGTAGTTCAACTGCGGTTTGCTCGTGAACATGCAAATTGAATTCACAACTAGCGGAGTAAAGTTCTATGGACAGATGAATGCAGAGCGGCTTTACGAACTCCAGACCGTGTCGAGAAGGCGCGGTGAGCATTTCTGCCGATCACCACCAGGAAAACCGTCCGTTTTCATGGTGGGTTTGTTATGATTTCGTGAGGAATAAATTCGGACGCTCGCACAGGGTTGGCCGTATGGGAAGGTCGTCTTACAGCAGCGCAGTACGTTGAAGAGATCATTCAAGAACATGTTTTACCTTACACGGGGTTAATTGGTAGTGAGGATTATTTTAATGCAAGATAATGCCCGCCCGCATACAGCACATTGCGTGGATAATTATCTTTTTTTGCTAAATTGGAGTGGCCAGCAAGAAGCCTAGACATGAATCCCATAGAACATGTATGGGACATGCTTAAAAAGTGAATCTGATCAAGTCTCAACCCTCCTCAGATCCTCCATGATTTGAAACCCGCTCTGGTAGCTGCCTGGGACGAAATTCCCCAAGTAAACATTAAAAACATCATCCAGAGCATGCGTAATCACAAGCAAGCGGTGGAAACACACGTTATTAATTTTTACTAAAATGATTTGTTTTGTGATTTTTTTGTAACAAAACCTTATTTTAATGTTTGTGTTAATTGCCATTTTTGTAACTTAGTGAAGTTTTAATAAAGTGTTCCATTTTTTTTCGGAATTAGTGATTTTTATTTAGTTATCAGATCATCCTCTAAGTTTTATAAAACATAAAATATGTCCTTCGTGTTTAATTTTGACAATAAACTACATAATACGCTTGGGCCAAATTCCGTGCCGCTGAGTGTACGTATATATTGGTGATACTCATCTGGTAAAGAAATTGCGTTCAAGGCACAAAAAAAGTGTATTAGATCAATATGTGGGATACACCAAACAGATTCATGTAAACCTCGAGTATTAACCCTCCCTTCTCTATACATCTACGCGACCTCAATTTTAGTTAAATCAAACCTCAGTAGCTATGAAACATTAACAAGCAGTAGACTTAAAAATACATTACGCAATAAACCTTCCCACACTGCAGTATATAGCACTAGTATTTTTTGTATGGGCATAAAAATATATAATAAGTTACCGATAGACATTAAGAACCTCCATCCAATTGGTATTTTTAAAAGGAAGCTAAAATACTTACTGATTAAAAAGGTATACCTATTACTCTGTAAAAGAATTCCTTGAAGAAAAATTATTATCTAATATTTAAATGATTACTTAATAATGAATGAATAAATTATAATGTGATGTGATTTTTATTAATTATAAGAATAGTATGATATAATATAAAATGTAAACTGTATAACTGTAATATTGAGTATTATATAGGTTTTTTTTTAGTTATAACCTTTTATATTGCAATGCCTTAACGGGCAACTAAGTTCTAAGAACCTACCTATTGTTAACATCTTCAAAATTCTGTACACTTAGTTCGCAATAAAGAATTTGAATTCTTTACAACAACAATCCAACCAACAAAAATTTTCACCAAACATGCTCATACCAGAGAAACCATATTGTGAACGTTAAAATACCAACGGAAACCGCATTACCAGAGGACATGAGAAAAAATTGTGAACTCAACTCCCAGCAGTATGTAGACAACGGTGTACTGGTGAATGTCATGGACTGATATGTCATCGACCTCAGCTTTCGTGGTTTTCAGTGTTTGATTTGTTCTCCAAGAACAGATAGGGTTCACTAATGTTTCACCAAAACACCTTTGACAAATTTTTAGTTTACAACCAACGTTTTGTATTTTACAAACAACTTTTCTGCAAATAGTTTATTTTACAAACACTCGTTTTACAAACATATATTTAGCAAATACTTCTCTTTACAAATGTTTCGCATGATATTTAAGCATTCATTTAATATGTAGATTCTAAGAAAATATTTAACCTAATCTAACTAGTAGGGTTCCTGGTAGTCTACTAAAATGATATATTTTTTCAGTTAGCACAATAGTTTCTGGCATATTTGTATTTTTGATTTTTATGTTTTGTATATTAAAATTACCCTTTTGCTTATACAATGAGTTACATTTTTAGGCAATTGAGTAATGCATTAAGAGCGTTTACGCCATCCGTGCGCTGTTTGGCTCAAAATTAGTAGTTTTCGACCCAGTTAATATCCATCAAACATTATTTTTAAACCAAATTAATTACTAATAATTTTAGGAAATATTGTTGTCTAAATACTTAGTTAGGAATTTTTTTAGATTAATAAAGTATTTGGGAATTCTATCAAGATAACTGAACAGAGGTTTTGATAATTTCACTCCCAGCGTCAACTTTGAAGCTACAAATATCTTAAATCACTGATCAATCTAACTAACAATATTTTTTTATCTAACTACAAATATCCTTAGGAAAAAACTTAGTTTAAAAAAAACATTTTAGGTACCCGACATGAGAAATAAAAATCCAAACAAAAAGAAATTATAAAGAAATTTTCGTCAATAAAAATAAATTAGTTTTTTTTTTTTACCAACATATCTTTTTTAATTTAATATAATAATAGTTTACTGAATTAGAAGAACATCTTAAAAACTTGAAATTTAAAATTCTAACTAAATGTGTTCTATTATTTTTCTAGAAATATTTTAAAACTACTACAAAACTCCACGGCGGACTAATTTGAAATGGTTTCATTTCAAATTAGTCCGCCGTGAGGCCTTCCAGAGAGTGGATGTATCGCTCTGCGCTCTGCCTGAACGCTGTTGACCTTTGTCGTGCGTACAACGATATTGCACGATTATAGTATGATCGCCAAATCTTAGTACTTTAGTAAGTAAAACATTTTATTGAAGTGAAAACTAATTTAGGGTGCTAAAGTCGATAATGGTGCCGATTCTCTTTTACACCGAATTAAACTAAGTATCACTAAAATTCCACTAGAATTTGACAATCGCGACTTCACGTGATACACGTGGTTTGCCCTACCCCGGGGGTGTTTTTTTAGTGCCGGAGGCGTGAATGGGGTGCAGTCTCGACGTGTTTTATATGGAATTTTTTACTTTTTGTATGGAAAATATTAAAAAATATTACCTACATGTTGAGGTTTAAATAAATATTATTCATCAAATTGTTATGCCTAATGTTAAATTAACACGACAAGAATCGTAAGATAAATAAACTGTTTCATTTTAATATTATAAAATTATTATTTACACGAATTATAGGATTTAAATTCCAATTAATTATTTACTATAAATTATTGCTCTATATTGAACGGATCAAAGTGGGTTAGTCTGACTATAAACAGAGCGAACGCGCCAACTCTACGCACACATGTACGCGTGCTTTTTATCTAACTACAAATATCCTTAGGAAAAAACTTAGTTTAAAAAAAACATTTTAGGTACCCGACATGAGAAATAAAAATCCAAACAAAAAGAAATTATAAAGAAATTTTCGTCAATAAAAATAAATTAGTTTTTTTTTTTTACCAACATATCTTTTTTAATTTAATATAATAATAGTTTACTGAATTAGAAGAACATCTTAAAAACTTGAAATTTAAAATTCTAACTAAATGTGTTCTATTATTTTTCTAGAAATATTTTAAAACTACTACAAAACTCCACGGCGGACTAATTTGAAATGGTTTCATTTCAAATTAGTCCGCCGTGAGGCCTTCCAGAGAGTGGATGTATCGCTCTGCGCTCTGCCTGAACGCTGTTGACCTTTGTCGTGCGTACAACGATATTGCACGATTATAGTATGATCGCCAAATCTTAGTACTTTAGTAAGTAAAACATTTTATTGAAGTGAAAACTAATTTAGGGTGCTAAAGTCGATAATGGTGCCGATTCTCTTTTACACCGAATTAAACTAAGTATCACTAAAATTCCACTAGAATTTGACAATCGCGACTTCACGTGATACACGTGGTTTGCCCTACCCCGGGGGTGTTTTTTTAGTGCCGGAGGCGTGAATGGGGTGCAGTCTCGACGTGTTTTATATGGAATTTTTTACTTTTTGTATGGAAAATATTAAAAAATATTACCTACATGTTGAGGTTTAGGAGTCGAAATTTTCATTATTTTTGCGATAGGACGCACTATTTTCGAGATATGAGCAAAAGAAAAAAAAAAGATACAGTACTGTTTTTGCACCTGAAGTCGAGCTGTTAGTGTGGATTTTAGTTCATGACAACTAATTGCAATCTACAGCATTTTTAATCGTGATTAATAATCGAGGCTGCGCCCTCTGAACACACACAGGGTAGGGCAAACAAGTACCACGTGGAGTCGCGATTGTCATTGATTTCGATTTTAGTTGTGTCAAAATTATTTTTAAATTTAGAGAGTATGACGTGTTGAGCTTGTTGTTGCTCGGAGTAATAATAACATCAGTAGATGAACATTAAGAAATAAATATTATTCATCAAATTGTTATGCCTAATGTTAAATTAACACGACAAGAATCGTAAGATAAATAAACTGTTTCATTTTAATATTATAAAATTATTATTTACACGAATTATAGGATTTAAATTCCAATTAATTATTTACTATAAATTATTGCTCTATATTGAACGGATCAAAGTGGGTTAGTCTGACTATAAACAGAGCGAACGCGCCAACTCTACGCACACATGTACGCGTGCTTCTTTTCTAAACGTTGCTTTATGAGGTATCATGAATAATTTTAAATTTGTCAAATAATATGTTATTCGTTTTTATTTAATCAGATAATTATTTGCTTAAATGAATTATTTGGCAAACTTGTTGGTGTATAATGATGAAATAACAAGTCATGTTTTTGTCAATTATTACTTGTCAAGTGAAAATTTGTAAATTAAGTTTTGGTAAAATGACTGGACACCTGGGAGTTGTCCTATGCGCAACAGCAGTCTGAGTCTGGAAAAGAGTGAGATGCTGTTCGCATTGTATGGCCAGCCGGGCGGAGCCTCACCACAGACAGGAGTCTGTGACGACTACATCGGAGTCAACCAAAGTGCATAGTGAAGTGCAACCGCGAACCGCGAAAGTCAGCAAAGTGAGAGTCAATCGATAGGTTTAACTGCATATTTCGCCAGTCGGTGGCCCAGTAGTATGCGTGGTGCGGGTCAAAAGGAAAGGGCTACGTTGCCTAAAGTGCGAAAAGAACGCGTGCGTACAGTTTAAGACTCATTAGTGTAAAGAATTTATGATTTAAGGGATAACTGTAATTTATACTTTATTAACCATTTTAAAATACTTTTAATTTTGTTTACCATTTAAAAATACTTTTACTTACCATTTTATAATTACTATAGTTTGTTTACCATTGACTTGTATTATTAGTTAACTAGGATCCCGTCTCGGAAAGGTTAGATTTCTTTTAACAATTTAAAACAGAACTAGGAGTTGCTTTGTCGATCTAAACAGAAAAGCAGAAGAAACATGAGAAACTATAATTCAGAAGCGAGCGCAGCGAGCTCGATCCTCGTCAGCCAGGCAAGGTCGCTGGTCGGGGTAGTTGATGGTCCCTTAGGCTGGCTGGGTCCCTAGGCCGGGGCCTTGTAGGCCTAGGTGGAAATCCGGGGCTGCCCCCATTAAACAATAGTTTTCGAAAAATGCTTAGCTTAGCTTATAGCTATGCAAAAATTTGGTGCCATTAATCCTTTCTTTGTGCTCTCTCTAATCTTGCGTTCCTCTCGTGACTTATACTGACGAATATCTTTAGCAGTTTAACTTGGTAATGTTAATACGTCTAATTCTTTAAAGCGCTCTCTCGATATCGAACAAACAATGTGGTGTGACTGACCTGTCCGGCGAGGTTGCCGGGCAGCGCGTCGGGCGGCAGCTTGCCGGTGGCCAGCATGATGTCGCGGAAGTTGAGCGGCGCGCAGTACACGCGGCACAGCTCCGAGCGGGCCGGCTGCGGCACCTCGCGCGCGTAGCGCACCGGCGACTCTATCCAGCGCAGCGACGACAGGTCGCCGCGCGTCAGCGTGTTCACGTAGGCGTGCTCCACCTGCAGCTGCGCCTCGGCCGCGTCGCCCAGCGGCAGGTGCCGGTAGCAGCCCCACACGCCGGCGCGCAGCACGTTGACGGCCACGTCGCGCCGCGCCTGCTCCGCGTACGGCGCCGCGTCGGGCCGGAAGGGCTCGCGCGCGCCCGGCAGGAAGTAGCAGCGCAGCGCGCGCCCGCCCGCCTCGCCGCGCAGGCACGTGCACAGGCCCAGCACGCCGGCCGCGGCCGCGCGCGCCACGCAGTACACGCGCATGTCCTCGCCCTCGGCGCGCGCCAGCGCCTCGCGCAGCGCGTCCACCCAGCGGAACGAGGCGTCGTCGCCCACGTCGATGACCACGTGGCGCTCGGGCACGGCCGGCCTGCGCCGCAGCAGAACGTACTCGCAGCTGGCGGCCACCTGGCGCGACACGCACAGCAGGCCGGCGCGCTCCACCATGTCCCGGGCGGCGCGCTCGTCCAGCGCCTTGTGCGGCTCCTCCAGCAGTATCATGCCGGCCTCGCCCAGCGCCGCCGCCAGCAGCTCCAGCGTGGCGGCGCCGTGCCGGCTCAGCACGTCGGCCGCCAGCACCAGGTGGCAGTCGGTCTCTATGGGCGCGCTCTTGCCGTCCTTGGGCAGCACTTTGACGCCCAGATCCTTGACGGCGGCGGCGTAGGCGGCGGGCGCAGGCCCGGCCGCCAGCGAGGCGTCCACGCGCACCTGCGGCTCGGCCTCCAGCACCTGCATGGCCAGCGGCGTGAGTAGCGCCTCGGCTGGCCGCTCCAGCGCCGCCTCGGCCAGCTTGAGCTTGAGCGCGCCCGCGTTCTCCAGCACCAGCTGTAGGCTGACGGTGAGCGCTTCGCGCTTGGAGCGCGAGGTGTCCTCGGTGGTCACGGCGGCGTTGTCGTACGGCAGGAACACGTACTTCTCCAGCTTAGGCGCGGCCTGCGCGTTGGCGCGGCGCGGCGCTAGGCTGGTCTTGACGCCGCGGAACTCGATACCGCCGGCGCTGATGACATCGATGTCGCGATGCATGCGCACGGGCAGCGTACCGCCCTCGCCCAGCTTGGCTACGGCCGCCAGCTGCGCCGCCGGGTCGATGAGCGCGCGCTGCAGCCGCGTGGGCAGGTACAGCTCACGCGTATCCACGCCGATGATGCCGAACTGCAGCATGGTGTCCATGAACGAGATCCAGTTGTCGTCCCAGGCGAGCTCACCGCAGGTGCCGCGCGGGTCGGACGAACGGATGCCGCGGAAGATGCCGCTGTAGTTGTAGCCACGCAGACGCAGCTCCTTGTAGATGTCGTCGGTGACGAGCGGCAGCAGGCCCTCCTCGGCGCGCGGCGCAGACTCGTCCAGGTCGCGCAGGCGCTCGGCGCCGGGCTCGTCCGCCAGGCGCACCGTGCCCGTCACTACCACGGCGCCGCCCTCGCACACGTCGAACTCGCCAGTGCCGTCCAGCACGTTGATGAGGAAGCGCACGGGCGTGTCGCGCGACACGATGGTGGCACGCCGGAACTGGATGTTCTCCATTACGATCGGGGTCTCCTCAGGCTTTCTGTTGTTGAGCTTCGCCATAGTTCTCCAAACGAGGGTCTGGAACCGTTCAAATCAGATTAGACACGGCGCCACTGCGGCGTCCCGTCGTTACCGTCCCGGTTCGGTCGCGGCACTCACCAGGTATCCGGTGGCGGGGAAGAGCACGCGGCCGTCGATGTTGTGTCCGGTGATGAAGCCGTCGTCGTTGCGCGACACGTCGTACTCGATGACGTTCTCGCCGGAGCGCGACGCATTGCCGAAGTGCGCCACCTGCCACTCCAGGCGGTGGTCCCACAGCACGTGCGAGGCCAGGCCCGGCGTGCCGCGCGGCACGGGCCAGGGCACGGCCGGGTACAGGCGGCCCGCGGCGGGCTGCGCGCCGGCCGCGAACAGGCGCCCGGCCGCGGCCAGCAGGTGCGCGCACGCGTCGGCCGCGTCGCGCCGCACCAGCGCCACGTGCGCGGCCGCGGGCAGCGCGCGCTTGAGCACGGCCTGCAGCAGCGCGTGCGGCGCCACCTCCAGCAGGATGGCGCGCTCGGGCACCTCGCGCACGGCGTCCGCGAACCGCACCGGCGACAGCAGGTTATTCACGTGGTAGTTGGCGTCGCTCAACTTGGCTGGAGACAGAACGCACTCGTGAGCGGCGAATCTCATTGCGTACTAAATAGTCATGGACCAACTTTGATCTGACAATTACAATTCATTCTTACTCTACATTTCAATTGTGTTTTTTTCTTCATCGTATAATCAAATAAAAGGTCTTGGAATCGCGACTTTAGCACATAAGAGTCAACAAGGTGTAGCTGCGTGCCCGATGGAGTTTCCCGTCGCCGTTTCTCAGGAGCATTCGAGGATGAGTCTCCAAAAATTTATGATATCACAAACTTATACTTTTAAACAGAAGTAAGTAGCACGTTAACTTCCATGTTTCCAACTTCTAAAATTACGAACTTCCAGACAAACTAGAACTGCCAAGTGCCGTCTCTTATTTAACCCCTTTACGGGATCAGTTTCCAAAAATCCTTACTGCTCACTTTCGTTAATTATGGAACTCTTGTGCAAAACTTCATGCAGAAGCATGAAGTTTTTTAGACTGACAGACAACGCAAAGCGTAAATAAACCACCGGGTTTAGGATGTACGTTGTCTGTCGGTAAATGAATTTAGGATATCTATTAAGTTAAAGATATTTTAAGCAATATTGAATAGAATGACAATTCTGACTTCACCATAAACTAAAAAGAATCCGCCAATAATCGAGGATTTCGATTAATCGCAAACTCGCCGATTACAATGAATCATCAATGTTTCATGAGTAAGTGATCAAGTGGGGCTCACCGAGATCCGAATCCCACTGGTCGCGCGGCAGCGACGAGGACACCCAGCGCTTGGAGCGCGGCTTGGGCTCCGGGATGACCTTCTCCAGCGAGCGGCGCAGCAGCGGCGCGGCGGCCGCGATGTACTTGCTGTGGAACGCCACGCCCGAGCTGTTGACGCGCCGCGCGAACGTGCCCTCCGCCGACAGCGTCGCCACGAACTTCTCCAGCGACTCCACTGGCCCTGAAATCTGAACGATACGTGATTGAGAACACTGACGTCAGGCCGGACTGTGGCCGCGCAGTCGCGCCGGTGCCTCGCTTACCGTGACGCTGTCGTTGGCGTTGTGGCAGGCGGGCACGACGTCGGGCGGGCAGCGCGCCTCGCACTGCTCCCACGAGAGCCCCACGGCCGCCATGGCGCCCGGCGCCAGCTTAGCGTCCACGATGCTGCGCCCGCGCCAGTACGCCGCCAGAACCGCCTGCTCCGCCGTCAGCGTCTCGTCCGCGTATGCGCAGCCTGCGGGTGAACTCGTCAGTCAGTCACGCTCACTACGCCATACTGCGACTGCGCGACGGGCGCTCACTACTCACCGATCTCGCCGACCGAGTGGCCCACGATGCCGTCGGGGCGGATCTCGAGAACACGCAGCACGTCCACGAGCGCCACCTGCACGGCCGCGATGGATACGAACGAGTTGATGACGTCGTCAAAGGCCGTCGCCGGCGCGTCCGTGATGATGTTGATGAGGTCGATTTTGTGCGGCCGCAGCGCCGCCGCCGAGCGGTTGATACTGGCCGCGAACGCCGGCAGCTGCATCAGGGTCTTAGCCATGCCGGGCCACTGCGAGCCCATTCCCGAGAACACGAACCACACGGGTCGGGGATCCCCGCTCTCCATTTCCTGCGTACAGAAAGTCGTCAGACATGACCGATCACGAACGAATTAGGAAGCGGCAGCTAAGCCTCGGCGTCGCGTATACTCACGATGCACTCCTGCATAGGCGGGTCGGTGAGCACGGCGAACCCGCGGTGCGAGTGGCCGGGGATGTTGTGCTTGTGCACAGCGTCCAGCAGCGCGTGCAGGCCGGCGTCGTCCTTGTGCTGCACCGCCAGCGCGGTGAGCCCGCGCACGGCCTCCTCCGTGCGGCCCGACGCCAGCACGACGCGCGGCGCCGCGTACCGCGCCGGCGCGCGCCCGGCGCCGCCGCCCGGCTCCGACTCGAAGATGACGTGAGCGTTGGCGCCGCCGAAACCGAACGAGTTGATAGCCACCAGCCCGCCCTCCCACGGCATGTTGCGGTCAACCACCTGCCACCATATACACACCCTACTTATGAACTGATCTGATTTTTTATTACTAAGGGGCCATTCAAGTATTATGTAAGCAGACTTTTAGTCATGTTTAACCCCCCTTGTCAGCAAAAGTAAGCAAAGCTCTTACCCCCCTCCTATGCTTACGTTAACATTGGTATACAGGGTGGCAGGGACATCGACGCGAAAACTGTTATCATTCAGTACATGATTCTAGACCCTGCGTTGAAATTTTAAATCGGTATTTTTTTCTATACATTTTGACCGCGTATGTATTGCACTTTTCTATGAAAAAGCAGTTGTTATTAATTTTATAACCAACGGAAAATTTCAACGTTGGGGGTTCAGAAGAATGTAGGAAACAACAGACTAAATCCATGGTATCCAGTTTTCGCGTCGATGTCCCTGCCACCCTGTATATTTTTTTGGTGCAGGGTTTTTTTATATGTCTAAAAATAAGGATTTTGTAGACTATAGAGGAATTCGACGCCCATTTAAATCATTTAGTTTTTTTTTTTTTAAACGAGTATTTCATGTTTGTCCCACTGCAGGGCAAAGGCCTCCCGGTTGAAGTTTAGAAACGTGCCGCCTCGCTAGAAAGAATGAGAGGTTATTTGGGGGTTCTAGAGGGTCCCCAGAATTGTGAACTCCAGAACATGTCATCAAAAATAAGCAAAGCAAAGAAAAAAAAATCCCCCTTTGGTGCTTACGTAATACTTGAATGGCCCCTAACACGCACTGCTGTTTATGTGCCTAACTGAAATAAATAATATGACTGTTTTTTTATCATGTCTGATTGTTTCGTGGAACTGATGCTCAAATGGCACATGAACAAACACTCAGACCTGCAAAAACTAACAGGCCACGGTTCGCGTCTGTACGAAAGGTCCTGGATGAATCAATAACTTACCTGGATTCTGCCATCGCTGAGCGCCGGGATGTCCGGGTTGGCGTTCTTGTAGTGCAGGTTGGAGGGGATGACTCCGCGCTCCATGGCCACCACCACCTTGGCGATGGAGCACAGGCCGGACGCGGGCTCCGAGTGGCCCATGTTGGACTTCACAGAGCCCAGCAACAGCGGCCCCTTGCGCCCCTTGCAGAACAGCTCTGCGATGGCGTTTACCTCCTGTGGGTCTCCCACCTAGCGAACACACGCTACGTCAGCACATCGCTTATGCTCACTGCACATACAAAAGCGCACAATTTGTTTTCGTAACTGAAGGTCACAAAGATGATGCTTATGTTGAACAATTGCAGCCAAAAATACTGCACATCAATGTACATAAGCGCCCTGTTTAAGCAAGTACTTACAAACGAGTGAATGTAACGTTACTATCTATAGCTAGCTATCGATATGTAGATTATCACACATACAGTCCACTCAAATGATTTGTCAAACCAGTCGAAATTAAATCTTCGCGACAAACACACGTCTATTTTTTCTAAAACTCCTCTTATACCAAATACAACCTTATTGCTTCAAACATATGGTCCTAAATCGAACCGAATTCAAATCATCGACCGACCCCCGGTGCGACCGAGCGCCGTGAGTGAGAACAATAGCATTCCTGAGCGATAAGGATTTTTTCTGAGAAGTGGTTAAGAACTAATTAGTGAATACAATAAATAGATTTTATTACGTGCTACGATCTTATTAAACGCATAATAGCGGTGAACTTACTTGCGTATTGTGATAATTTGTGTTTTCTTGTGGAGCTGAATAAATATAATTACAATGGAGGATCTGATTAAGTATCAGAATGAGCTACTGGAAAACTTAAAAAAGACTGAAAAAAACTATAAGAAATCGCCGAAAGACAGAATAAAACGACCTTACTTAGAAACAAGGTTGGATTTATTAGAGGAACTGTGGAACGAGTTCAAGTCGGGTCACAAGTGTATTATTATAAAAGCTGCTGATGAGGAAAGAGAAGACCCCTACTTTGAGAAAGATATTTATGAGGTATTTGAAGAAACATACATAAGCTACAAATCAACATTAAGAGAAGCTCTTCAGCCTTTTTTAGAAGAATCAAAATTTCAACCTGCCTTATCTCAATCCTCTTCAATTAACGACGTGCAAGATTTCAAGAATCGAGGAATTAGGTTGCCCAATATACAGATACCCACATTCACGGGAAAGTACGAGGAGTGGCAACCATTCTACGACCTGTTCCGTACTCTAATTCACGACAATGAACATTTATCACGAGTACAGAAGCTGCACTACCTAAAAAGCAATTTATCTGGAGAACCTGAGGTACTGTTACGTAACTTTTCTATAACAGATGCAAATTATGATGAGGCCTGGAACCAATTAATAAAACGTTACAATAATACGAGGTTCAACAGCAACGCAATTATGAAGATTTTATTTACGCAAAAACCTGTGCAGACGGAGTCGGCTAGTTTAATTAAACAACTAGTAGACACAACTTCGACTTGTTTGAAGGCGTTAAAGAACATGGGCATGCAGACTGATACCTGGGATATGGTAACTACCTACTTAGTTGTATCGAAGTTAGATTCTGAATCTATAAAGTTGTGGGAACAACAAATTAGTGCGAAATATAATAACGATCTACCTACTTGGTCGGAATTAAGGGATTTTTTAGAAGGAAGGTTTAGAGCTTTAGAAATGATAGAAAGTACTACAGTTAAAATGATGCAACCGAAACCAGTAGCTAAACCCAAGGTTTTCCATTCGAATGTTACCAGCAGCGACGAAAAGAGACCCGAAGCGCCTCTAAAATGTGCTTTGTGTAGTGGTGACCACTACATCTATTCCTGCAAGAAGTTTGGAGATAAATCTCCAAATGAAAGACAAGAATTTGTACAGACGAACAAGTTATGCTTCAATTGCTTGGCGCCTACACACCCCGTGAGCAAGTGTCGACAGTCAACGTGTTGTAGAAAGTGTGGACGGCGGCATCACACCCTTTTGCATTTCGAGAGAGGACAGCAGAACGAGAAACTGAAGGAAGGTGAACCTTCAACTACAGGTATAGCGAATGACAAATCTACAGGTACGCCTATTTCTATATCTAATGATGAACATATTGTAACTAACTTTTCTAGTGAACATATACAATCAAACAGTGTCCTATTAGCTACTGCTAATGTGTTAGTAGATAGTAGGAATGGTTACAAATACGTTGTGAGAGCTTTGTTAGACCAAGGGTCACAGGCTTCGTTTGTTACAGAGGCAACAGTCCAATTATTGAATCTGAATCGTAAATCGGTGAGTGGTTGGGTGTCAGGCGTGGGAGAGAGGCAAACTAGAATCAAACACAGGGTTACACTTTGCGTCAAATCATGTCACAATCCCAATGCGTCAGTGCGAGTAGAGGCATATGTTTTGCGTTCACTAACAACAATACTACCTACCACTAAGCTAAGTATTCCTGAGTGGTCAGATTTAAAAGAGTTGGAGCTGGCTGACCCAGGATTTGCAACACCAGGGAGAATAAACATTCTCCTTGGAGCTGAAGTGTACAGCGACGTCTTGTTAGACGGCGTTATCAAGCATCCTGTGAGTAATTTATTAGCACAAAACACAATTCTAGGTTGGGTTCTATCAGGCAGGATGTCACGAGAATGCATTTCAGCAGAGAAGAACTTCACTAGCCTGCATGTTCAGCTTAAAGAAGATGAGATGCTTAAGTTATTTTGGGAGTTAGAAAACGAGCCAAACACCATACAAAAGAGATTATCAAAAGAAGAAGAAAGATGTGAAGAGTATTACGAGGCTACAACGATCAGAGACAAGGAAGGCAGATATGTAGTAAGATTGCCATTCAAAAACAATAACCCAGAAGGTCAAGCTGATGGATCGAGGGAAATAGCTGCTAAAAGGTTTGAATTCCTAGAGAAGAAATTTGCAAAAAATGGAAAGTTTCATGAAGAATACAGTAAGGTTATGAAAGAATACATTAATCTTAATCACATGATTGAAGTGGAGTCTGCAGATATTAACGATTCTAAAGCGGTCTATTTACCTCACCATGGCGTAGTAAGAGAAGATAAGGATACAACGAAACTTCGGGTGGTTTTTGACGCTTCGTGTAAGGGAATCAATCATGTTTCCTTGAACGACAATTTGCTTGTGGGTCCTAAGCTGCAACAGGACTTGCGCCACATACTGATGAGATGGAGGACACACAGAATCTGTATAACGGCAGATATTATAAAAATGTATAGAATGGTGCGTGTAGCAGAGGAAGACACAGACTATCAAAGGTTATTATGGAGACCAACAACAACTGAGCAAATTAAACATTACAAACTAGTGAGATTGACCTTTGGTACCGCATGTGCACCATACCTTGCAGTGAAATCATTACAGAGTTTGGCGGATGATGAGAAATCAAAACTTCCAGCTGCTGCTAAAATAACAAAATCAGATTTTTATATGGATGATCTATTGTCAGGATGTGAAACAGAAGATGAAGCTGTTAGTATTTACAATGACATGAACAAACTTCTGAACTTAGGCGGCTTCGAGTTACAAAAATGGAGTAGTAATGAGGAGAACGTGTTAAAATATATGGGTATAAATAAAAGAGATGATCATAAACTACCTCTTAAGGTCAATAGTTTAGTTAAAGTACTAGGAGTTAATTGGAATCGAAACGCTGACAGCTTTGTATATTCCCTCAACTTACCAGAAACAAAGGAACCGATAACTAAACGACGCGTTCTTTCTGATGTTGCTAAATTGTATGATCCGCTAGGGTGGATAGCTCCTGTTGTTGTCATAGCAAAAATGATGATACAGAAGTTATGGAAAATTGTACTAGGATGGGATGACACCATTAGTGGAGAGCTGCTAGCTGAATGGTTAAACTTCAGAGAGAATTTAGCTCACATTAAACATGTTTCTATACCAAGGTGGTTACAATGTTCCCACACATCAACAACAGAGTTGCACGTCTTCGCAGATGCTTCACAGGCAGCATATGGGGCAGCAGTGTATATTCGAGTAGTAGAGGGAGACAAAGTATACGTTAATTTAATATCAGCCAAAACAAAAGTTGCTCCTATTGAGAAACAATTATCTATTCCGAGGTTGGAACTCTGTGGTGCTACACTAGCAGCCAAACTGATTTTCGAGACAGCGCAAGTAATGAACATAGCTAAGGAAAATTTACACGCATGGACAGACTCGACCATAGTTCTAGCTTGGTTAAATGGTGGAGCGAGTCGATGGAACACATTCGTCAGCAACCGAGTCTCTGAGATATTGAATATCCTAGATTATGAGCAATGGGGTCATGTGACTACAGACACAAACCCAGCTGATTGCGCCTCACGGGGCTTACAGGCCTCAGAGTTGACAAATAACTTACTGTGGTGGAATGGTCCAGCTTGGTTGTCTGAACCAGACCTAAACATGAATTTGGTTGATGTCGAGGATACACAAGAAGAAGAGAAAGCCATAGTTTTCACTGCTTTATTAAATACTGAAGAGGAATTAATTTGGACTAAGTTCTCTAATTTACAGAAAATGTTGAGAGTAATTTCATACTGCAGAAGATGGTTAAATGTAAAGTTAAATAAAAACAAGGTTAAATATAATACCAAATTTATTACAACACAAGAAATTAATGAAACTCTAAATAATTGCATTAAACAAATTCAAGTAAAAGAATTTAATCAAGAAATAAAGCAGTTAAAATCTCAAGGCAGTGTTCTTAAAAGGAGCAAACTACGCAATCTTTGTCCCATTATAGATGATAATGGTATTTTAAGAGTTGGCGGACGTATTCAACAGTCGCAAGCTGCGTACGACACAAGGCATCCTATAATTTTACCTGCTAAGAGCCATCTTAGTAGACTAATAATTAAAGATGCCCATCAGAACACAATGCATGGTGGACCACAAGTAATGCTAAATTACTTGAGGTCGAAGTACTGGATACTACGAGCTAAGGATCAAGCAAAGGGATATTACCGAGAATGTACAACTTGTATTAGATATGCAAAAAACAATGCGGTACAGTTGATGGGCCAACTACCAGAGGTACGAGTAAAACCCAGCAGACCTTTTAGATCGGCTGGTGTAGATTATGCAGGACCCATTAATATCAGATTTTCACCAGGCAGAGGAGCTAAATCTTATAAGGGATATATTTGTCTCTTCATTTGCATGGCAACACGTGCTGTACACCTGGAGGCTGTCACAGACCTGACTTCTAAGGGATTCATCGCTGCTTTCAGGCGCTTTACTGCCAGACGAGGACATTGTCATGACCTTTTCAGTGACAATGGCACAAATTTTGTGGGAGCAGACAAGCAGCTAAGAGATATGTTTGACAAGGCCAAGTCTTCTATTCCTAGTGAGATAGCAGAGTTGTTAACTTTAGAACGTACAACATGGCATTTCATCCCTCCACATGCGCCTAATTTTGGAGGTTTGTGGGAGGCTGGGGTACGCAGTACAAAAACACATCTCACAAAAGTTATTGGAAATAGTACACTCACCTACGAGGAACTTACCACTGTGTTAGCACAGATTGAATCTTGTTTAAACTCGCGACCTATTTCGGTTTTAAGTGATGACCCCAATGACCCTCTTCCCCTGACACCAGGTCACTTTCTGATTGGCGAACCTTTATTAAACCTATCAGATGAGAATTATACACCTTGTAAATATATCACTAATCTTGAACGATGGAGGTTAGTTCAAAAAATGGTCAACGATTTCTGGAAAAGATGGTTTAAAGAATATCTTGTCAATCTTAATAAAATATATAAATGGAACACAAAACAACTTGAGCCAGAAATCGATGACATAGTTATCCTAAAAGATGATAATATTCCACCCAGTAAGTGGATATTAGGAAGAGTAATTCGAAAACATGTTGGTCCCGATAATCTTACTCGAGTTGTATCAATTAGATGTAAGAACAGTGTTTTAAAACGTCCTGTGAATAAAATATGTATCTTAACTAAATAAACTTAGGATTAGTGTTAACTACTCTTTGTAAAACTAATAAAGTGTGTACCTAATTATTAAAACTAACTACTTATGTTATAACTAAGAAAGATAAAAACTTATAACTTACCATAAAACTTGTGTACATTACCTACCTAATAATGATGTTTTAAAATAGTGTTTACAAAATGGTATGTACACATAAATGTTATGTGAACTAGGTACTTACCTTTTACTAATAACTTCTTGATTGATTAGTGTTAAAAGCATTAGATAAGTTGAATTAATTTAAGATAAGTGATTTATCAAAGCAGCTGTGTAAAGTATGATTCCAACCCTCTCATAGATGTAGGTATATGAAGAAAATTGTAAACCTTACCTTTGCAGTGATATTATTGTTGTAGTGTTGTGGATATTACTTGGGTACTAGTTAATTATAGTGTTGTAAAACTTACCTTATCACCTCAACTTATATATCATAATTAATTGTTACTTTAAAATTGTAGTTGTATACCTATTATTTTATAAATTCATAATAAAGAACTGCGTTCTTTGGGGGGCGGAATGTTTAAGCAAGTACTTACAAACGAGTGAATGTAACGTTACTATCTATAGCTAGCTATCGATATGTAGATTATCACACATACAGTCCACTCAAATGATTTGTCAAACCAGTCGAAATTAAATCTTCGCGACAAACACACGTCTATTTTTTCTAAAACTCCTCTTATACCAAATACAACCTTATTGCTTCAAACACGCCCTGTAGCACCCAATGTGCCGCCAGTGAGTTGCGTGTTCAATATAGTTCAACGCTTTCTGGGCTAATTTAAAAAACAATATTCTAGTGGTGGCTGGTAGTTGGCGTACCTTAGTTCCGGTGCCGTGGGCCTCGACGTAGGCGACGTCGCTGGGCCGCAACTTGGCTTCGGCGAAGGTCTCTTCGGCCAGGCGGCGCTGCATGTCGCCGGACGGGAAGGTGATGCCCTGGTCCTTGGCGCCGTCGGTGTTGACGCGCAGGCCGCGCAGCGTGGCGTACACGCGCCGCGCCGCGCCGCGCCGCTGCAGCAGCACGGCCACGGCCGCCTCCGAGCGCACGTAACCGCGCCCGCTGGCGTCGAACGCAGCGCAGCGGCCCTCGGGCGACAGCATGCTGAGCCGGTGGAAGTTCAGCGAGTTGGCGGGCTTCAAGCACAGATTGCAGCCGGCCACGATGGCAGCGTCACAGTGGCCGGAACGGATGGCCGTGGCCGCCTGCGCCAGCGCGAACATGGAGCTGGAGCAGGCCGTGTCCACCGCGAAGGACGGCCCTTTGAGGTCGAAGGTGTAAGAGATGCGGTTGGGAAACATGGCGCGGCAGCAGCCCGTCAGCGCGTAGCCATTGATCTTGTCGGGGTCCACGGTCCACATCTCCTCGGTCTCGGAGTTGGACACGCCAACGAACACGCCGGTGCGCGAGCCGCGCAGCTCGCTGGGGTTGATGCCGGCGTCAATTATGGTCTCGTGCGTGAGCTCCAGCAGCAGGCGCAGTTGCGGGTCCATGAGGTGCGCCTGCTTGGCGTGCACACCGAAGAACGTCGCGTCGAAGTGCACCAGGTCTTTAAGCTTGCCATTGCGTTCCGGGAGACCGTGCAATCCTGTCATAAAAAAATACTTTATGTTTACTTGTTTTTCCGTTGTAAAACAACATGAATATTTATAGAATAGAATAGAATAGAATATTCTTTATTATGTACACCATAAAAAATACAGAGGTATGGGGGTTATGGTATAGGAGTAGGCTCCTATACCATAAATATTCATAATTTTAATTGTGCAATATGATGAGCCCAAAAGAATTAGCCCTTGCACTCAAATCCTAACTTAATATTATAAATGCGAAAGTGAGTTTGTTTGTTTATTACTCTTTCATGCTAAAGCAGCTAAACGGATTTGGATGAAATTTGTCACATGGGTAGACCATGATCTGGGTTAGGACACAGGTACTTTTTACCCCGATATTCCCACAGGATCGAGACTTATGCGGGTGAAACCCCGGAGCGCAATCAATAATTTTTTTCACGCAATAACTCTGACGGCTTTGAAACAAGCTCAAACTTTTGTTCAATCATTGCGCAATCTTCCCGAGCGGTCAAAAACATTGTGTTAAGCTTCGTGCAGACTAGCGCGACGCGACAGCGCGACGCGAAATTGGTTATTGTTACCGTGAAGTTTAATTAGAAATTTTATTGTTCGAGTCGCGTCGCGCCGTTGCGCCTTCGCGTCTTGCTGGTTTGCACGAGCCTCAATCCGTAACATTGCGCAATAATATTGTAGATGTAGGGGACACCTTAAAACAATGACCTAAAATTATCAGAAATACATAATATAAGGAATCAGGCTAACATAGTAGGTAAAATAATGATAAAATTGGTTTGTTAAAACTAGGTGTCTGTATGATCCCTTGCTAGGCCATACATTACTTTTAGATGAGGGACGAATGGAATGGAGGAAGCCAAAGTAACAAAACACTACTTTATTGTCCTAAAGGTACATAAAATAAAATGAGCATAATGGACTGATGGTGTGGAAATGAAGACAGATAGATAGAACTGACGTAGATACAGCCAAAATTGTTTATTTTAGTTATTTTCATATGAAATGAAATTGTTTATTCTGTAAATAGGATATAGGAATCACTTTTACACGTCATATTAAAAATATATTAAATTTTGCTAGATGAGTTCGGCGTTTCCTATCCGACTACTCTGAGAAGAAAGGCCGAAACAAACTCAGAGGTCATAGTCTTATGTCATATGGGATTCTTCTCTGGGGAACCTGTGCAGACATTAATATTATCTTTGTTCTACAGAAAAGGGCTGTTCGAGCCATTTACAACCTAGGTCCGAGAGATTCCCTTCGAGGAAAATTCAAAGAAGTAAATATTCTGACTCTAGCCTCACAATATATTTTTGAAAACCTAATTTATGTACACAAAAATATATCAAATTTTAAGAAAATGTCCGATATTCATAGTTTAAATACCAGGAATAAACACAACCTTGCTGTACATCGCACTCGTCTCCACCGAGTAGGCAACTCGTTCGTGGGTCAATGTATACGCTTTTACAAGAAACTTCCCATTGACATTCGAAACTTACCCACGATTTAAAATTTGTATTAAAACCAAACTTTGTAAAAATGGGTACTATAAAATTTCAGATTATTTAGAAGATAAAAAAGCTTGGGATTGAGCTGCTCGCTCTGCTAAACCTTGTGATAAAACCATAAAACTTGACATTAGAATTATTTAGTAAAGTCATTAAAATATACCAGTTTTATTTAAACATTAAAACAAAATGACATGATTACTTTGTAAAGTATAATACTATTTTAATTTTTTTTTTTTTATTACTCCTTTTTTTTCCTTTCTCAGTTAGTTTTAATGATGGTCTGGTAGTTTGAGTAGTTTATGCGGCCTACCCAAATGTCCTTTCTTTGGTATTGTTCGTCGAGTTCAGCACCTTATGTTCCGAGTTGAGCTCCACGATTACTGACAAATGCTTGCACTGACTGGACAGGTCCACTCAAATCTGTGTGGTTCTTTTCGCAAAAGACCATTTCAGATACTAATCTACATGGTCCCCATATGGCTTGACCAAGATTATGTCTGGACTTTAAAAGAGACTGTGACCTCCGAGTTTGTTTCGGCCTTTCTTCTCAGAGTAGTTGGATAGGTAACGCCGAACTCATCTAGCAAAATTTAATATATTTTTAATATGACATGTAAAAGTGATTCCTATAGCCTATTTACAGAATAAACAATTTCATTTCATCTCAACTAAAAAAAAAAAAAAAAAACATTTATTCAATGCATACAAAGACACACAAAAACACAAATGATAGCAAATTACATGAGTATATATAAAAACAAGATGCCAATATACAAAAATGAAAAACATGAGTACTTAAACAAATGGAGTGACATTATGACATACTTTAAATCAATTATGGAAAAATAAGGTGCGGCGCTCAAGGTTGCACCAAATGGGAGTCCAGCTCAGCATGTGTAAGGCAAATATATTTTTTTTTTTTTTTTTTTTTTTTTCTTTTTTTTTTTTTTTTTTTGGATGGGAAATCATCAAATGACTTTTCCCGCTCTGGGCAGAGCGAGAGGGTGTGTCAGACTTTTACTGACTAAAACCCACCCGTGTTCCTTCCGTTGCCTGTGTGCCGGGGCCGCGTTATCCCTTTCGGACAAACCCGCAACCCCAGCAGGCATTGGTCTTTCGACCCCGTCGGTTGGTGCTGACATCTCTTTGAGGCGCGCGTGGAACACAACGCGCCGTCGACACGGGCCTGGTCCTTATCGGACGGCGAGCTGCCCATTGCTCACCGTCCGCAAGCCCGCGCCTACGGTGGCCGGAAGTCGGCTCTTGACTCCCGACGCCCGGGGCGTCTCCTGCGGCGACTAGGGCCGCGAGGGCGTGCAGCTTGCATCTCCCTCGCGCGCTCCGCCTCCTCCTTCGCGAGCATAACTGCTTCGCAGAAGGAGGTGACGGCCTCCCATGCACTCTCGCTCCGAACCATGGCCTGAACCAGGGCCGGACGCGAGAGATCGCCGCCGCCGATCGCCTCCGTGAGGACACGGCGGTGCTCCGCCCAAGCCGGGCAGACCTCCACCGTATGCTCCACCGTGTCCTCCGGGCGATCCACACAGTGGTGACACCCGGGCGTTTCCTCCCGCCTTACGCGGAACAGGAACCTCCCGAAACAACCGTGTCCGGTGAGGACCTGCGTCAGGCGGAAGGTGAGGACGCCATGGCGCCTCTCAAGCCACTCCTCAAAGAGGGGACTTATCGCCGCAATTAAGGCAAATATACCTGACGCTGATATTCTGGATTCCTGCAGTGATATACGGACGTCGAGCAGACGAGATGAATTGATGTTGTGACAAAGTGTTATGCGCGAAGTGAAAATAAGTAAGTATACCCGCAATTTTAATTATGAAGCGGCCTTTTTGGCTGTAACGAGAACGCCTGGCTGCATTGATAGCCCAACGCGAACTGAACTAAGTATTAAGGTCCGTGCAGACCAGCGCGACGCGACGGTGCGACGCGACTCGAACAATACAATTTCTAAGAAAACTACACGGTATAATAATAACTGGTGTCGCGTCGCGCTAGTCTGCACGAAGCTTTATGACTTCAAATGAATGTGTTGCGTAAACTGTCGAATTGAATGTGCGGTTGCACCGTACAGTATCTCTACATCTCTCCTTTCCGCTCGTTTGTAATTTGCATTGCTCGAGATATCTTGCAGTTACTATTGATAGAAATGCACGTCGCACAGCACACTGACCGTACCTAATAGCTCGATCTGATTCCAAAGTGATGGATGGGCACAAGTTTTTACTTGTGATACAACATTTTTCGCCACTTGTGACGAAAAATGTTCATGACTCATGTATCTGAAATATTTTTGTTCCGTATTATGCGATTATCCGATTGCCACGTGAATAGGCAATTTAGCAAGAGGAGCTAAGGAACAAGTGCTAGTTGACAGGCGCTCGGATCGGCTCTAGTGTGCCGACCGGCGCACTGTGGATCGAAAAACTGCTCTCGAAGACATTGGATCTTAAATTTTAAAGTGTCGATTGTTTGCTTGAAATGGCTTCTAATAGCCAATATTATGCATAAATATATCATAGGATACAATCAGGTAGGCAAATTGGCAACTTATATTTTTTTTACTAAAAACATGTGTGAAGCTAATGCTTATATAGAAGATCGGAGAAAATAACCGTTATATCCTTGCACACGGTGATGTAACTATTTTTTCGTACCACTTGCTCAAAAAAGTGACATTCTATGCCACAAAAAGCGAACATAACAATAGTCATTTTTAATCTGTTAAAAACAGGGAAAGAAAATTGTACTGAATTTCATTCATCCTCTAGGGGGAGAATGTGATTTAAATTTGGAATACTTACCGAAATTTATACTGAACAACTACATCTGTGTTTACACCATTGAGTTTGTATATAAAGCATTATACATCTTTTTGAAAAAGGAATACGCATTTATTATGCAGTTATGATTATTAAATAAAATTACGAAAACCGACGAGGCCGTATGAGCTTGATGCATTTGCTTTTCCGACAAAAAATATTAGTCTATGAATTTGCCGCGTTTTTGTTTTCTTCAAATACATAAACGTTAAGTTTATTTTAATTTATTTTTATAAATAAGTTAATGTTCTAAAAATACGTTACGATGTTAAATCAAAGCGACAGTGACAGTGAATTGTCGGATTCCATCAGTGCAAATGCTGCCGCAATTATAAAGAATGTGCTTCCCACAAAATCCAAGGAAAATTATTTAAAAACTTATGAAGAATTTTCAACGTGGAGAAATGCGAAAGGCCTATCAATTTCAGAATCAGTACTTCTTGTCTATTTTGATTATTTATCCAAGACAAAGAATCCGAATACACTTTGGTGCATATACTCAAAACTGAAAGCTACAATAAGCATCAAATACAGCATTGAAATAAATAGATTCACGAAATTACTGGCTTTTTTTAAAAGAATTCAGAAGGGCATTGCGCAAAGAAGTCTAAAATTTTTACGACTCAAAATGTGGAAAAATTTCTTAATGAAGCAGCGAAGAAAGTAAGTATACATGATTTAACTATGAATATTTCGTATCTTAGTAATGGATGGTAATTATTCTATAAATTTATCTGTTTTTTATCTTTGTTATAGGTGGCCTTAATTTTTGGACTCAATGGTGCTTGCCGCGGATGTGAACTTGTAAACTTAAAGGTGGAGGACGTTGAAAATCATTCCAATGAGTTGCTGCTGATTAATGTAAAGGAAACTAAGACAAAGAAAAATCGGTCATTCATTGTACAAGGACAATATACTAAAATCATTCATAAATACCAAGCATTACGTCCCACCAACATGGAAAACAATAGATTTTTTATAAACTATCGGAATGGGAAATGTACTCGACAAGCCAACAGCAAAAATAAAATTAGCAATATGCCAAAGGAAATTGCTAAATATTTAAAACTTAAAGATGTTGAACTCTACACCGGTCACTGGTTTAGAAGAACTTCGGCCACTTTCTTGGCGGATTCAGGGGCGGATATTACGTCAATAAAAAGACACAGTGGTTGGAGCTCTGATGGAGTAGCTGAGGGTTATATCGAAAGCTCAATGGCGAATAAAACCATATTAAGCAGTCAAATTAACAAAAATATAAGACTTAATCCATCAGAGCCACAACCATCAACTTCCGGCATCTTATCTTCGTCCGTAACTCACGATGCACCACCACCACTATCTCCGACGTATACTATCTACAATGAAACGCAAGTTCCTCAGACGCAAGAACAGAGAAATACTCAAATCAACTCGTCAACAATAAATGTACCAAACAAAAATGTAACTCTCTCTATCAATAATTGGACCAATGTTTCGAATGTTAACTTTTACTTTTAATTGTCATTATTTTTAATAAATGCTTATCTCATATTATTATTGTGTTAATTTTTTCGCAAATGGTACGAAAAGTAGAGTATTTTCCTCGGTGATAAAGCTGTCTTAGTCTTGGGTGAACTTAAATCCCTCGCTACACTCAGGACTAGTCTTAAATCCCTCGCTTCGCTCGTGATTTAAGTTTTTAACAACCTCGCTACGCTCGGGAGTAAACCTAGAGTCTTTCGTTACGCTCGCGATTTAAATCGTCACCCGCGACAGAAGACACTGCTTTATCCCCTTGGTTAATAATCTACTAATTTATGATTTTTTGACATACTTAATTTTTTCAGACTATGTGCGGGTTTAAAAAAAAAAACGCAGTTAATCTCGTTATATGAAATGTGTATCCTATGATATATTTATGCATAATATTGGCTATTAGAAGCCATTTCAAACAAAAAATCGACACTTTAAAATGTAAGCTCCAATGTCTTCGGGAGCCTTTTTTCGATCCACAGTGCGGCGGGCCGGGCGGCAGTCTGTCGCCAACTTAACTCATCAGACTGTTTTTTAATATTTCTATGGGCTTAACAGTTAAGTAACAATATTTTATTAAAGTACCTTATCATGCCACCCAATTATTATTATACTAATGAATACATTGCAAAAACCTTCGTGGAAACTAATCAGTTATCACTTCAGCGATCATTAATCACTTTCATGTTTCTCGTTAGGCGCAAGCGAACGGATGTGTAGTCATTAAATGCCGAATGTGTTTGACTGTATGTTTATCAGCGAGCTATCTAAACACGGCCGACACGTCACAGTCGCACGCGGAAACCTTACAAAAGTCAATATTTACTATATTTCCTGCTAACACGATGACATAATTTATGACAGGTTTGATGAGTGAGATCTTTGTTAGCTTAGCAGAGATAGGTATCGCGAGTTGTGCGAGTGTGAGTGCGCGGTGACGCACGGCGCATCACGCCACACCGGCCGGCGCTGGTCGCGCTTGGCGGCGAGGGCACGGCCGCGCACACGAGGCGAGCGCGCCGCGCGCTGCGGTCGCCGCCGTCCGCGGTGGTCGCGGTGATCGCGGTGCTCCCTCATCTAACGGTGAAAGCCTCACAATGGAATGGACGCGCGACTGATGCCGTTGACACTAGTCATTCATTTACGCACAATTACCCAAACGTGCCAATATGTGGGCGATCGTCAACTTTGAACTACTGGACACTATTAAATTAAGCATAACATTACCTACCTACCCATGTAGTCCAGAATCCCAGATGTCTACTATTTGAGATTCGTATTCGTATAATAACCGTCGCCACAAACCCTCTTTCACCTTTCGTTAGCTATGGCTACACACTATGGTACACTATATGTAGGTAGTGTATACTAAGTATTAGGTGGTAGATAGGTAGGTAAGTACCTACCTAACTATTCAGTTGTTAGTATAAATTGGCGGTCATGTTTTTCTCCTTGGCAGTTAAAACACAAGGACCTACCTAGTACTTGACAATATAAAACGCGTCGCTAAAAATAAGTTCGCTTTGCAAGCCAAAATAAGATCATAATTATTAGGTAAATATAAGTACCTAACCTCTTTTAGGGTTAGAAGTTCAAGGACGCCATTTACATTACAACCATAGAGAGAGAGAGAGAGAGAGGTATACTTTACATATTCTTGTTTGACATTCAAAAGTTAAAGCAGAAAATGAACAATGGCAAAGAACTCGGTTAACAGAAATAATTTGTAGATTGTAGGAGATCGATCTGTCGAGTGTCGGGTGTCCATGATGAGCTGATGCCAGATACGAGACGTTATCGTTTGTTTGAAAAGGCGGTAATAGCGGGTGAGTCAAGCGATCGGATAGATAACCTCGCTGATTGGCGTCGCGCGGCGTCACACAGTCACACGCAACTTGCCAATTTTGTGACAAACTACCTACTTGTTGTAAACAAAGGAATCACTTGATGCGAGTGAGCACTGTGTTTCTGTGAGCAGGGCTCGCTTCTGCAAATCTAGTCGTCCTTTTCCGATGTTCTATTACAGTGGTACCCAAAGTGGTCTATATCAACCCCCAAAGACCTCTTGGGGTCGACAACGACCTGCAAAGGGTCCATGTCAGCGGGAAAAAATGGTGGTCCATGAGATGTAAATGAAGAATCAGGTCGTGACTTTGATTATGACTATCCATGAATGGAATAATCCATATTTATACACAGTTAATAGGTGCCTATTTACTTCCATAGTACTTTCTTATAAATATAACCTGTATTTAACCTGTGTCAAGATTTTAGCTGGCTAGATCTCCAAGTTTATCTGTGTAACTTTAAATATTCTTGATTCAATAAAAAAATTATGAAGCCCGAAATTATCTTAGACTAAGTAAAAATATGCCTGTTTTGCCTCAAAAAATTTTTTACTTCGTCCAAGATAATACCTATCGAAAAAGTTAACTGAACATGTTTTTTTTTTGTTTTTTACACTAAAGTCCCCGTCACGAAGAGCAATAAATTTTGTAAATAAAGAACTTCTACCAAGTTACGTAGCGAAAATTCATTCAACAACAAATAATCCCAAATTGAATCGACTCAAAGTAACATACGTGGAATACGAAACTAACCAGCAATTTTACTTGGTCGAGTTATATTTTAGCGATATAAAGCGCTGTCGTCTAATGTTTTGTGGTACTGAACGCGTCTGAGTTCCAGTACCACAAAACAGTGAAATTGCTCGTTAGTTTCGTATTACACGTATGTTACTTTGAGTTCATTGAATTTGGGATTCTTTTTTTCGCTATGTAACTCTTTGTTTACACAAATTATAGTTTCTCGTGACGGGGACTTTACTCTTCATTACAGTTAGAAATTTAAATCTTTCAAACTTAATAACTTCAAATGTGTTTTTACAGCTGGTAGGTATAGTACAGTGGGCTCTAGAGAAAACTCACCCCCTAGTAATGTAAAAAACAATGCAAGGGGGTGAGATTTCTCTGGACCCCACTGTATCTACTACCAGCTGTCAAAACACATTTGAAGTTGATGAATTTGCAAAAATTCAATATTAGGTGGGCAGGGGTGTATACCATCATCATGGCGGCATGGAGAGTGCGATTGTCGCAACCCAGCGCTGGTCACGCCACAATTGTGGCGATAAGTCCCCTCTTTGGGGAGTGGCTAGAGAGGCGCCACGGCGTCCTCACCTTCCGCCTGACGCAAGTCCTCACCGGACACGGTTGTTTCGGGAGGTTCCTGTTCCGCATAAGGCGGGAGGAAACGCCCGGGTGTCACCACTGTGTGGATCGCCCGGGAGGACACGGTGGAGCAGACGGTGGAGGTCTGCCCGGCTTGGGCGGAGCACCGCCGTGTCCTCACGGAAGCGATCGGCGGCGGTGATCTCTCGCGTCCGGCCCTGGTTGAAGCCATGGTTCGGAGCGAGAGTGCATGGGAGGCCGTCACCTCCTTCTGCGAAGCAGTTATGCTCGCGAAGGAGAAGGCGGAGCGCGCGGGGGAGATGCAAGATGCGCGCCCTCGCGCCGTCGGGAGTCACGACCCGACTTCCGGCCACCGTAGGCGCGGGCTTGCGGACGTTGAGCAATGGGTAGCTCGCCGTCCGATAAGGACCAGGCCCGGGTCGACGGCGCGTTGTGTTCCACGCGCGCCTCAAAGAGATGTCAGCACCAACTGACGGGGTCCATAAGTACCAATGCCTACTGGGGTTGCGGGTTTCTCCGAAAGGGATATCGCGGCCCCGGCACACAGGCAACGGAAGGAACACGGGTGGGTTTTAGTCAGCAAAAGTCTGACACACCCTCCCGCTCCGCCCAGAGCGGGAGAAGTTATTTGATAATTTCCCACCATCAAAAAAAAAAAGGGTTGTATACCCCTGCTTACCGAAGTTACTAACTTTGAAAGATTTAAATTTCTAACTGTAACGAAGAGTAAAGTCCTGACGTGACGAGAAGCCATTACCGAAAAATATGCCAAGTGGTCGACAACATGAAAAAGTTTGGGGACCCCTGTTCTCTCCTGTGTTTACCAGAATCATGGTCCCCTCCTAAACTATAAACGGTCTTGAATGAACTACCAGACGAGCGACGTGGAGGCAACGACACGACGTCACGTTTTTAACAGTTGGCGATTTTAAATTACCTAGCATTGTTAAATTAGCTGTAAAATGATTGACTAAAAGCGAACTACACTTCGCGCGCTCTCTGTACGTAACAGAAATGTAGTTCGCGTTAAGGTAGTCACACTAGTCACACACTTTGAAAATAATAATATCATAGCGCTTAAGGCGCGGTATTACCTCAATATTCACAAAAAAACTGGTTTCTTGGATAGTCGAGTATGACGTAACGCAATGAAAATATACGACGCAAAAAATACATTGGACAGAGAAAGGTTTAAAGAAAAAATTTAACCGAATAGAATAGTACAAAATGGTTTGATATTCCCAATAAAAAATACTTCACAAAAATAAACTTTGGCGTCGAACATCTCGGTATTTTCAGCAATAACAATATTTATTTTTTTAAGAATTCAATAGAATAAACATTATTTTATATTAACTAGACAATTATTAGACGCGGTTCTGTGAGTGCAGCTGTAGCGTTTAAAATCGTAGTCAGTACGCGCCTTAATGTAAAGATATCTTATCTTAACCGACTACACACTGTTGATACTATAATATATCGCGCGAGCGTCATTCTACCGGGCGGTTGTTTTATAATATATCGCGCGAGCGTCATTCTACCGGGCGGATGTTTTATAATATATCGCGCGAGCGTCATTCTACCGGGCGGTTGTTTTATAATATATCGCGCGAGCGTCATTCTACCGGGCGGATGTTTTATAATATATCGCGCGAGCGTCATTCTACCGGGCGGTTGTTTTATAATATATCGCGCGAGCGTCATTCTACCGGGCGGTTGTTTTATAATATATCGCGCGAGCGTCATTCTACCGGGCGGTTGTTTTATAATATATCGCGCGAGCGTCATTCTACCGGGCGGTTGTTTTATAATATATCGCGCGAGCGTCATTCTACCGGGCGGTTGTTTTATGTACGGGCTGTTCAGTTTTTGCAATGAAGCGCATACAAAATGTATTATTTACTGAACAGCTCATCTGACGAATTATATTTATTATACGTAATCTGTTCGATTTATACTGTAACACGTGTGATTCCGGTAGCACATGTAAAAGGGTTCGGTTCCCTACAAAATGGTTGACCTGAATGGTGCTGATCCACGCGTCATGTTCGTGAACGGGCACCGTCAGTTGTGACTGGTCATCTCTTATCTGCCATGGCTTATTTTTAATCTTATATTTTGAATTGGTTGATTATTTTTTTGTACATTGTTCTCACATATAGAAGCAACAAGAATAATGTACCCAGGATTTTGTAATTTTCTATATTTAAAAGAGTGTCCTTGGAGTTTCTTGCCCGTTCTTCTCCATAAGATCTACGTCTTGGAATGGTCAACTAGCTTCAACTTTCTGACTAACTGACGCGACTATTTGACAAAAGTGCCTGTAAATGGTTTAATTGAAATAAATTCTTTGAGTTTGAGTTTGAGTTGAGTTTGAAAACATGTAAAAACAAAGTCAAATAATTTATTCCAAATAGGCACTTATAAAGCACTTTTGAACAAACACGTTGCACCGACCACGAATACATTGCGCTAAGGACAGGACAATGATGACGATGCGATATTTCCGTTTTCGATCGCAGTACTTGTTAACTTTTGTTTGTCACAATTTCTTTGAGATATACTATAAAGTAAATAAAAAATAATAATAGTAATAAATCCGCGGCTTTCATTGTTATTCTGGTTTAAGATCATTTATTCTCATAAGAATAACACTATTCACTTACATGAGAATATTAAAACTAAACACTTAAAAATTGCATAGGGTTGGGGGTATTACAAAGTTTAGACCTCGATTATCTAAAATGTTTCGAGGGTAGGTTATAAATCTTTTGATTTCAAAATGTTCGTTCGATACATGCAAACAACAATCTTATACGCAACAACGTATTATACGTAATTATATTATAATAAAAATTATATTATACGTAACAATCTTACACAAATTTATTATATTTAAGTATACATATACACATTGCAGTATGTAACTGATTTACATCCGTCACCTCACACTTCAGGTCTAGTTGAAAACCAGCGTCAGGCACTAGTCTGGAATTTTTGCTGAACTAGGCCTATTTGGCGCAGCCGCAAGGCACACTTTCCTGCTAGTATCATAAAACGCAATTTACACTTTATTTGTTTTCATTCTTTTTTAATTTGATTTTTGTTTATAGTATAATATGTTGTGTTGTGTGCCTTTTGTGTGCGTGTCTGTGCTAAATAAATGTATTTTCTTTCTTTCTTTTACCTACCAACTTGTTTTGGGTGCCGACAAAATCCATTCGTCTTTTTAGTGCATAATTAACGATCCATTTATTAATAAAACAACCATAAATGGTGTTATTTGCTTCCTTAATTTTTAAGGTAGATAGACGTGCTACAAATTTTTACGAGGTAAATAATGCCCCACTGCAGGTCCAAAATTGGCTCACTGCTAATAATTTAGTATTAAAAGGGAAAAAACTAATTGCATAAGATTTTCTTTACCAAATGTCAAAAGTAGTGATTGTGAGATAGTATTGAATCAAGAGAAACTAGAATTCGTCGATAAAACTGCTTTCCTGGGGATCACGCTCGACTCAAGGTTACAATGGGGTCCTCATTTAACAACTCTTGCAGGATGGCCAAGTTCAGCAGCATATGCTGTCAGAAAAATCCGTCAACTACTAACGTCGTTACTGATGTAGATACCGCGAGGCTAGTCTATTTCATTTACTTTCATAGTTTCTGTCTTACGGTATTTTACTGTGGGGACGGGCTGCAGACATCGAGCCTATTATAATTCTGCAGAAAAGAGCGATCAGAGCCATTTATTATCTCCGCAAGCGCGACTCTCTAAGGGAACTGTTTAAGGATATTAACATCATGACGGTACCTTATTCAATATATGTATGAAAACATCATGTACGTAGGATTTTTTTTACTTATTTTTTGTAAAAAGAGTTGATAGACATAATTATAGTAAGTACAAGAAATAGGGACCTATTAGTTCAACCAGGTTTCAGACGGACTAAAGTTGACTCATCTTTCATGGGGTACTGTTAAAAATTTTACAACAAAATTGCTCCCCACAAACTTCAACTGAACGGGACAAAATACAAATCTTATATAAAACGTACACTATGCAGACAGGCATATTATAAGTTGGGGGATTACATCGCTGATTAATTTGCTGGTCCTGCTCCACAACCAAAAAAAAAACAATAAACTGTTGAAGCTGCTAAAGATCTTTGTATTGTATGAACTGAATCTCTTTTGTATTAACAGAAAGGTGTAGACCATTGTTTAAAAAATACAAATTATTAACTTTACCGTCTCTATATATTTTTGAAGTTGCATCATTTGTAAAGTCTAACCCCCAACTCTTTCCACGACAATCTGACATTTTTCCGCGCAACAGACGTGACAATAGCCAACTTTGCTTGCACTCGGCAAAAACTGCCCTCATGGGGAAAAGCTTTTTTTGTATGGCCCCGAAAATATACAACAAAATACCACATTCCTTTAGAGCTATGACAGCAAATCAATTTAAAAAGAAGCTGCGAAATATATTAACAGACAAGTGCTACGAGTATTATAATTTAAATGACTTTTTGACAGATGCCTTTTAACATACTTGAACTTTATAATATTATTTCTCTAGGATTATTTATTCTCATAAAATTTAATATTGAATGTTAGTGAACCAGTCTTCAGTGTTTGGTTCACTGAATGAATTAATTATTTGTGTTATGAAAATAAAAATAAAATATTGTACGCCTCGTCAGGCAAAACATGTACGGACTTTTTACCTTTATTTAAGATCTTGCATACTCGATTTGTATGTAAACACATGTTTGACAAATAAATGATCTTTTATCTTTATCTTTTATTTAATTGCATAGCACAGGTACTAACGAGCTACCATTGATCGAGTAATATATCTTTCATTGACTTGAATGTGCCCTGTAAGTATGTCATGCTCAGTCAGATGTCTCGCTCGTATTCTATTCTATTCTATTCTCGCTGATGGTGGCGCGTGTGTTGGATCATGTAGCTCCCTTCAAAATGGCTCAACCATTTTGAAGGGAGCTACATGATCCAACACAACACTGAATGGTGCTGATCCATGCGCCATATTCATGAACGGGCGCCGTTAGTTAAGACTGGTCATCTCTTAGCTGCCATGGCTTATTTTAATTTATGAATTGTTCTTTGTTTTTAGGGTTCCGTAGTAAACAAGGAACCCTTATAGTTTCGCCATGTCCGTCTGTCTGTCCGCGGCTTAGCTCAGAGACGGTTAGTACTAGAAAGCTGTAATTTGGCATAATTATATATAGGTACATATTAATCATGCCGACAAAGTGGTAAAATAAAATTAAGAAAAAAACATTTTTTTAGGGTACCTCCCCTACACGTAAAGTGGGGATGTTTTTTTTCTCGTCTACCCCATGTTGTCGGGTATCGTTAGAAAGGTTATCGTTCAAAAATATTGTGAGTTTGTGGAAACTATTTTTGATGGATCCGTTTGCGAAATATTAAGTTTTTAACTGTTTTTTTTTTTTGCTAGAGTCAGGTGTGTGTCCCCCTGCCAGCTAAATGGTTGTACTTGGATTTGTGAACAAATTCACAGCAGTAGTATATATAACGAAATTAATAGGAAAACTATCAGAGCTAAGAAGGCTGTACAGGTTAATGAGTAACAATGAACCAACTTAAATTTGCGGTTTGAAAAACATGATCTCCCATACATTCCGTATGGGAGAACATGTTTTTCAACTACAATGTTAAGTTTGTTCTTGGGATAAATTCATCCCAACTACGGAACACTTCATTGTGCGTGGTCCGACACGCACTTGGCCGGTTTTTTATTATTGATAAGCTCGCGTTTTGAATAAAACTTTTCCAAAATCAAAGGATTCGAGTAACTACTGTAAACGAAAATTATTTTTTGACCGACGAAAAAATGGAGGTTTTTTAAAGTATGTAAGTGGTACACCACAGACTACCTGCAGTATTTGTGTCTGCTTCTCCAGCCTTAATCGATCCAAAGGTTTTTCTTTTTATTAGGTCGCTTATAGCCCAGTGTGTCACTCCATGTAAAATTTCTACATTGATATCTGTAATTTTTTTGGTGTACTTACAATATGAAGAGTACCTATTCTATTCTATAGTTAAGTTTCAAAGGCCATCCGCGCACACTTGACAAAATCATCGTGTAATATTATGGTCGCTGTTTTCCACCGATATTATGGTCAATCGGTGCGTGGCACTGAAGGTCAAGTAGGTGTCGCATGCGCAGCTAGCGCGTATCAGTACCGGCAACATGCGCACGCGGGGTGCGCAGCCACCGCCGCTGCCGCGCAGCGAGACACTCCCGACGCGCGTGTCCAGCACAGCCTGTTTCTACTATACATTTATACACTGTCATCAACACTACCAATTGAAGAGGACAACATTTCGAATTGACAAAATGTTTCTACGTTACATTGCTCGTTCCATTGAAGTCGTATAATTTTTTTACGGAATATTTTATTTATAAAATTTAGCATAAAATGAAAACATTGTCATTGAGCTATACTTACCAAATGATATTTTAAATTAAATAATCAGTACCCACACCACATTACATAATGTTTTCTGCTTTAATGTTGCAGAAATAAGTTTATACGTATAGGTACAGATTAATACCACAATAATGTCACATTATGACGATATGTCACAATCACAAATGATGTAAGATTCTCGTAAACACAATAATATTCTCATCACAACCCACTGATAATATTTTTCGATTCATTAGTTAAGTTGTGACCATTGCTCGTATGCACTAAAGTGATAATTGTCTTATTTGCGGATTCGTATGTGCCAACATTATCATACATTACTACGGAGATCCGATGCTAACTTGATGTCCAACCAGAGCTTCTCTTTTGAATTTACCATGCGGGTTTAAAATTAAAAGTGTAGTAGGTCCCTAATCACTATATAAGTAATTTAATTGTGGTGTGTCGTGATGGCCGCAGGCGAGGGGCTACTTGCACGCGCTTCTCCAGGGCGAGGAGGCTTTCACGTCGGAGAAGTGGGCAGGCTATTATCAACGTGACGTTTTCAAAATAGCATGCTCTTTTACATTTTTTCTGGGTCCAGTAGGTGGCAATGACTAACAGTAAAGAAAACAAACTGAGAAAAGTTTGACTGATAAAAAAAGATTGGATTAGCAAAAACTATTCACTAATCTTAAAACTATATAATTCAGAGAAAGAGAAAAATGGATGTAAAACCTTAAGCGAAAAAGTGATCAAGTACCTGGGGTCCATCGTCTATCATCTGCGGTGACCAGGTCCACGCCATCAAACAGCTGTTGTGCGAACTCCTCGATGGTATCGGACTGGGGCAGGCGGCCTGACAGCCCCGTCAGCACGATGTCGTCCTCCGACCCTCTGGCCCCGTTCGTCACGGCACTCGGCATGTCGGTTGCTCAGGTGTGACGCGTATCTGCAACCAGAGCACGGCTTCAGTAGGATAATGCACCGCGCGAATTAAAGTTCATGTGAGCAGGCAACTCTGTCTCTTCGCTCACCTCAACCAATTCTTGTGGATGTTCCGTCCCGGTACGGGTTTGACCGTCGTTTGAATCCGAAATGTTTAGTTTTGGATATTTATGTATAACGCACGGTCGGAACTAGAGGTGCGTGATACGCGCGAGGAGCGTGCGAGCCGAGTGATGCGGGGACGATGCGACACGCGGTTAAAAGGGCGCGATAGCGGGGTCGCGGCCCGAAGCGTCACGTTTCCACGAGACCCCGAACCCGCGTTATCGCGCCGCAAGGACGGACAAGGTCGGCGCGTTCTTCCTCTTCAAGAAAGTTACCAATGTGGCCCGCCATGTTCGCGCCCAGCGCTCCCTACCTACTGGGTCCTCCACGAGCCCGCGAGAACGTGTGTGATGGCTGATGCGACGAAGATAGGGCAGGTGTAGTCGGAGTCCGCTACGACCTCCGAGTGTTTCTTTTATCTAGAGAGGTCGATCTAGTGACCCATCGATTATATACGCAATTAATCATAATCTAAAGTGCAAATCACGCGCCGAATCGTCGCACCGCGTACCTACTCTGCGCACCCGCAGGCCGCAGTGGTGTGCATCGTGCCGCAAACTGAATTTAAACCGAAAAGAGTTTTTTTTTCGTTGAGCGAACTTGACCGCTAACGAAGTCTAGTCCTAATTCAACGCACTAGCTGGCCGGAGCAATAGGCCCTGCCGTGCGCCTTGGAGCGTCGCTCAGCGGAAGAGTGGCCGGACCTGGTGTGCGCTTGCGACGCCCCATCCTTCGACAACAATGGGGCTCTTTGTGCGTCAATTGACGACGTCGGCCGACAGATCAGATCACCTCACACAATGTCTCGTTCAACTAATGAACCGCGCGACTGCGGGCCGGAGCCTCGATGGCCCGCTACCACTACTACTCCTCGCTGCATGCGCCTACTCGAGTTCGTTCATAGTCTCATGACTTCATGAGCCACAAATCCACAATACTCAAGCTGTCTTTCAGAGTAGCACATGCGCCATGCACTAAACGCAATGCTACGCATGCACTTACTTTTAAGAGTTCCGTAGTCGACAAGTAACTCTTATAGTTACGGCATGTCCGCCCGTCTGTCTGTCAGGTTGTCCGCGGCTTAGCTCAGAGACTCTTAGTACTAGTAAGCTGTAATTTTAATTAAAAAGCGGTGCTTGGGGGAGGCGTATGTCCAGCAGTGGAAGTCTTCAATACTCAATATCTTTATTGCTTTACCATAATGTGTACTTAGGTGGTAACTATATAATTTAGATCATTATGGACCATGTAGGGCACAGCAAAAGGGTAGGAGAGAGGAAGCCCTGTTTAAGGAGATCATTTAGTTGTTAAGCAAGTTTTAACTCACATTTATTCAAAGTCAGGAGATCGCAAATAGGATACTAACATTTCGCTTATCTATTGTTTTATCTGTAAAAGTGTACTTAAATATTTTAGATTATTTTTATATATCTATGTATGTACATATGTATTATAATTCTGTTTATTCATTTATATAAATTGTTTATCTTCGAATAATTATTTTTGCTATATTGTTTAATTTATTATAATTGCTATATTGTTTAATTTATTATAATTGCTAATTTATTTAATTATTATTTATGTTATATATTTATTTATTAAAAATTTCCGTATCATTAATTTATTTATTTTTTTCCTATTTTTTATGTGTATCATTTAAATATTCATCTAAGGAGTAATAGCATTTGTTTATTAGTAATTTTTTAAGTTTATTTATAAATATATTCAACTTTTCTTCTTTCTTTAATATGTCAGGTAGTTTGTTATATATTTTTATAGACATTACGTAGGGACTTGTAGAATGCATTTTTAGCTTGGATGTTGGTATGTTTAGTCTAGACGGTGCCTAAGTGTATACTGAGATTGGATGTCTTCGCGTTTTGTGTAGAATTCCTGATGCTTACGGAAAAATTTACATATTTCTAGAATGTAGATACAGGGGAGGGTTAGAATATAATATTTTAGAAAATAGGGTTTGCAGCTGTCAGTTTGATCAATGTTTACCAAGATTCTAAGTAATTTATTTTGTAGGGTAAATAGTGTCAGTGCATCTGTACTATTTCCCCAGAGAGTTACGCCGTAGCTAAGCCATGCATTGGCATACGAATAAAAGGTGGTGAGGGCCGTTTGTAGATTGGTTGTCTTTTTAATTTCGCCGAGAGCGTACGTAAATTTTGAAATTTTTGAACGGGTTTTTTGAATTTGTGTTTTCCAGTTAATATGTTTATCTAATGTAAGTCGAAGTAGTGTAAATTCATCAAGCGTTTCCAATTTTGAGCGTTGAAGTTAAAATTTAAGTGTAGAGGAGCTTTTTGTTATGGGTGGAAAGTCATTAATTTAGTTTTAGTATAATTAATTTCAAAATTGTATGAGGTCATCCAGTTACATGTTTTTGTGAGTGTGGAACTGAGTTTTCTTCTACGTTTGTGTTGTTTTTACATGAGACTATTATATATATGTCATCCGCGAATAAAACACTTTTTAGTTTGAGTTTTCGGTAAGTCGTTGATGTAAACGAGGAATAATAGGCAACCTATGACACTTCCTTGGGGGATGGAAGCGTTAGTTATTTTGCTTTTAGATCGGATTTTTTCTATTTCTCTACTATTGTGGTTAAAGTATTCAATTTCAACTACTTTCTCTTCGTCTACGTCTTTCGGCTAAAATGGTGAATATGGGTATAGGTACATATTAATCACGCCGACAAAGTTGTTTTTTAGGGTACCTAACTCACTTACATGAACACGTAAAGTGGAGATGCTTTTTTTCTCGTCTTTCCCATGGTGTGGGGTGTCGTCGGAAAAGTTGTTAAAAAATATTGTGGGTGTGTGAAAACCATTTTTGGAAATATCAAGCTTTAAAGTGTCTCTAACAAAGATGTACACTAAACTTAATATTTCGCAAACGGGTCCCTTAATTGAAAAATGGTTTTCACACAATAAGATAGACGAGGAAAATAACATCCTACTTTACAAGTACGGAAAATACCAATTTTTATTTTCCTTTTTTTTACCGCTTTGTCGGCGTGATTAATATGTATACCCATGCCAAATTACAGCTTTCTAGTACTAACAGTATCTGAGCTAAGCCGCAGACAGACAGACAGACGGACATGGCGAAACAATAAGGGTTCCTTGGTCACTACGGAAAACGGCAATTCAATCAGTCAGTTGTTTTGTCGAGTGCTAATTTATTTACAACAGATATTTGTAAAATGACTTCATCAGATTCTGATATGGATTTAACGCTGATTTCATTAGAGAAGAGGCTAACAGTAGCGGAAAACCTTTTACCGCCAAAATCAATATACAGATACTTAAAAATCTTACGATAGTCGTATGAAATTACGGACTGAAAAAATACCACCCACTTCCAAAAAAACACTACAAAGTGAAAAATAACTTTAATTTCGGAAGCCGGTATATTTTTTTTTTGTGGGTCAGTTTGGAATTTATCTAAGTTACAATAGTCTAATGTCAACTACTGAACACCTTTTACAAAATATTGCTTTTCCCGATGCAGGGACGTTAATCGTTGAGGAGTGCTCCTGGTACTTCAGCTCCACTTCTCCATATGCAGTGTGACGAGCATAAATTGCTTGGCAACCATATTAAAGTTATCGAATCGCAACTCGTTAAATACTTATAATTGAGCAGTTCCGGTGGCCATCTGTGGTCTTCATCATCAGTTCTACTTCACCGAATGGTGCTTTCCGAGAGTAACTGCACGAGTTACTATAAAAAATACCCAAATCGCTATACGTGTACCTATAATATTTGAAGAGTTCCCTCGATTTCTTCAGGATCCCATACCTAAGCTACGTACATAGAACCTCCTCCTTTTTGGAAGTCGGTTAAAAACACAAAGGAATGGATCGTGCGTGTAGACCTTTATCTTTACATAGTATGTAATGAAGTCGCTTCCGCTGTCTGTTCGCTTAGATCTTTTAAACTCAACGGATTTTAATGCAGTTTTCAGCAATAGATAGAGTGATTCAAGAGGAAGGTTTATACTCGTATGTATAATACATACCCGTGCGAACCGGGGCGGGTCGCTAGTAACTAATAAAAAGTAAGTTCAACAAAAACTAAAACCAGACTACTGAAAATTCACCCACTAAAAATATGAAACAAGAAAATATTACACACAGTAATCAAGACAGGTAGACGAAATATTTTCTTGTTTGAGAGAGCGAAGCGCCCGTAACGATGGCCGAACGAACAGATTTCGGGAGTAGGCCCCCTGGTTAGTAACTAACCACACGAAAAATTAAGAATTGCACCGATTTTAGTTTCACAATGCAGTGTATTTATAACATGTGCTCTTTAGGGTTCCGTACCCGAAGGGTACCAAACGGAACCCTATTAATATGCTTATTAATATGCCTCCGCTGTCTGTCGGTCCGTCTTGTCTGTCAGCGGGCTGTATATCACAAACGGTAATAGGTGAACAGTTGAAATTTTCAAATTCACAAAAAAATAATACAAAAAAAAAAACAACAAATTTAAAAAAAAACAAAAATAAAAACAAATGAATAATTAAAGTCCCTCTTTAATTATTAAGTCCCTTCTCAGAGTCTACCTGTCTTGATTTCTGTCTGTAATATTTTCTTGTTTCATACTTTTTAGAGCGTGATTTTTCGGTAATCGGATTTTAGTTTTTTTAAACTTACTTTTTATTTAAATTATTTTGGGTTTATAATTTCGTATTAAAGTATTTGCAAAGCCGCTTTCATATTTTTTTTTGGTTTTATTACTAAATAATAATAGTATTAATTTTACAGCCGCGCCGTCGCCGTACCTTCGTAGCAGTCTCACTTTTGCTTGTTTTTAACAATTTAAACATATTTATTTATTAAGACAATATGATATATATACATATTTGTAATGTGCTTGTCAACCCCTTTCATTTGATACCCAACATGGCTTTTTTTTTTGTTCATGACTTTATGTCCTATAGAGGGCGCCATATTGATATAACCAGTGGACGACTAAGACGTTTCCAACGATACCCCATTTGTCAAATTATGATAAGTAGTTTAGAAGTTATAATGTAACAGATGAACATACATACATACATACATACCGGTCAAAATCATAACACTCCTTTTTCCTTCGCCGTAGTTGGGTAAAAATTAGATCATTTCGTCAATTGTCGGATACCATTAGTATGTTTATGTGAATCGCCTTTTTGTGTTTCTAATCATTTGAAAGATCAATTATCCTCGGTATGATAAAGACGGCCGTGAGTTTTGAAGGACACATAGCAGCGCAAATACTAGTCGGAGACAGACGTGTGTCGCTTATTGCGAATGTTCTCGAGATACCGCCATGTCAAAATTATAAATGTTCTAACCGGCAATTATTATGGAGTAATTTAAAAAAATTAAACCGACTACGAAAGAAATTAACTCAAGATTATGAAATAATATTTTTATATCTACACGAAATTAACCAACAAAACGAAATCAAAAGTAGGTACGAAACAAATTAGGGGCCTACAATTTTTTTTTAGGTCAGTGCCAGCGAATCCATCGAATATAAAACTTAATCAAAATAGAAACGATATATCGGATACAAAACGGAGTTAAAAGACATTTTACATAACCGATTTTTTTTTATAATAGTCTTACTTGTATCACATTTGGAAATTATCCCATCGAAACGTACTACGGGGATAAATGTATCATAAGTGTTAATCCAGGTTATAAACTGCTTCATCCAAATCCTATTAGAAGCATAACATAATGATTGAATACTTTCGTGAATTCATGCATGCCTAATACTTTTTGTCAGGTTACTGCTCAGAAATTGTGCACAACGGGTAATGATTGAAATACTATCTTGAATTCATGCAACCCTAGTCCTTTTTGTGCCAAATTTCAAGTATATTAACTCAAGGAATAAAATTTTTCATACAAACGAAATCCCGCCCTTTTCGCCCCCTTAAAAGTGCAAAATTTCACGTTCCTAGTCCCAGTAGTTTCGCCTTGCGTCGATATATTGTCGGTCGGAGTCATTACTGGAACATCTCTAAAATTTTGTGTTTAGGACTAAGTATGCAGAATGATAAAAAATGAAATGCTCTTTCCGAATCACTATTGGAACTTAGTCATACGCGTTAATCTAACTAGAAGAAACGAAATGTACTGGCAGAGAATTATTATAGTGGCCTAAGTCATTAACAGTATATTTCGAAATGTTCCAGTATGACTGAAAATTATGACTTAAATACGATATTGTTTTTTCGTATTTACTTCACTAGTGCTCTGAACACGGAACACGCCGAACGGTTGAAGTGCATTAAAATTTTCGAAGTTATGAATAAAAAAATGTATTGCAGTTCTAGAGCACAAAAACTGTTTAATTTCGCAATTGCAAAAAGTGAGTGTAACAAGGAAATGGTGGAGAACAATCAGTTCAAAAGTTAGTTTTATTGTTTTTTTTTTAAGGTTAAATCTGTGACTAAATTTTAAACTCAATTAAGTGAAAACTGTCTATTTATAAAATGCATGCATTGTTAATTCTTGATCTTGCTAGTATTAAAATATGAAATTGGTTTAGATGGGTCATTGGCGGAAAATAAATCTGTGATGAAGAATAGGACCGTATTGAATAGCAGGTCTGTGGTGAAGAAGTTATTTACAGATGATGAATCGGATCAAATACAGCCAATTCTAGCGCAAAATTACTTTAACTTACCTGGCGTAGCGACAGAAGGTGATGATACAGATTGTGACGAAGAAAATCAGCCCTTGTCATTTGTGCGAATACTCCTTGCATTTGGGACTCACTCGCCTTCTGTTATTAACCAGGTGGAGCCAATACAAAGTAAGTGTTCCACTTATCGAAAGATTAACATAATTGATCATAGATTACGTTTTAAATGCATATCTAATTTATAATTACCCATATTCTATAGTTTTACATACAAATAGTTTACTAAACTACAAATATTTTTTATTTACAGATGATAAATCCAATCAAACACAGCCAATTATAACGCTCTGACCGAGCGCTACAAGAAGAAGATCGCGAAGAAGAACAGTCTATGGCTATTAAAAAATCTAAAAAGAGGAACAGACAGCCAGAAATGTGGACAAAGAATGTCAAAAAACATTTAAAGAATACCGGTAAAACCTATAAAACAGTGAAAGGACGCACAATACCATCTAAGAAACTGAAACCTCCATGTTGTATAACCAAATGTCGACTAAAATACACAGAAAAAATAGACGAAGAAAAAATATTAGAAATTTTTAACGATTTTTGGAATATCGGTGACCTTGGGAAACAGCGCTCCTAGGTACGTCAAGAATTGTATGGGAGTTGTTAAGCCAAAGTATTCATTACACAATGAAAAAAGTATGCGATCCTTGAATGTGTCACTTCACAATAGATTCAGAGCGAATTAGAGTATTTAAACGATTCTTTTCAGCAACTTTAGACATCTAACTCAACGGGAGTAGTCCCAGAAAATCGAAGAGGACACCACGGCAATACAGGTAGATGTTTATCAATTGCTGCTAGACGGTAAGACGGTGTCCAGGAACACATCAATTCTTACCCGAGGAAAGAATCCCATTATTGTCGAGCAACTTCAAGTAAAGAATACCTAGATGGAGATTTGAACGTATCTTTGATGTATCGACAATACAAGGAATGGTGTCAAAAAAACAGTAAACCTATAGTCAAGCAAGGATCTTACGAACACATCTTTCGAAACGATTTTAATATTGCGTTTCATAACCAAAAGAAAGATCAATGTTATCTAGGTCTATCTATATCTGTGGGTGTGACCGTCAGACTGCCAAAAACAAAAACCGGCCAAGTGCGTGTCGGACCACGCACAATGAAGATAAAGATATATTTATTTGTAAACATTGTATAAATAAATGCAAATGTGGATGTAAAAGTGAAAATCTATGAGTTTCAACATGGTTTGCCACCATTGGCGTACATTATGATACGAGTGTGCCGTATTGGTCATTACCCAAAAGGCGGGCATTGGCGCGCGAGCCATAGACGAGCGCGATAATTTAACCGAGTGGGTAATGATTAGTGTTGCCAGGTGTCCCGATTTGCGCGGGACGTCCCGATTTTCAGGTCTGAGGACGCGTCCCCATTTGCACCTGATCGGGACACTAAATATCCCGATAAATCAATAAATTTATTAAAAACCATATATTTGCATATAAGCTAAAATAAATCAATTACGTATTACATCACTTTAACGAGTGCTACCAAAAATGGCACAATATTTTTAACTTTGACTTAACTTTGCAAATATTCAAAAGTTATTTTCTTTTATGGCTTCAGTACCGGTATCAAACGCGGTAACGGAAAGGGTATTTTCCCATGCTAACTCAATTTGGACTAACAGGCGAATTCGTTTGGCACTCGAGCATGTCAAAGCAGAAATTAAATAAAACCAACTTTAGCATGACTTGCAGTGAATTTTATAACTACGTTATAAAAAACAAAGCTGCGAAATCTAACGAAAAATATAATTGTAATCTATATGTCGTGGCCAGATCATAGAACCGACCATAATTATCATGAAATGGCCAACTAAAATTGGCCATATCGTTTAAACGTCATCGTTTAATGATATGTCAGTCGTCGTTTGGCCGTATCATCGTAGGGTACGGGGTGTAGTAAAATATTGTGCCATTTTACGTTATGATCACTAGTGTTTGGCCACATCATGAAGTAGTCGTACGTTTAACTGGTATTCAATGATCTGGCTAGACTACATCATGATGCGACCAGCGGTCGATGTTCATTTCATGAAATTATCAATTCTAAGATCTGATCACGACTTATACATACTATTTAAAACAAAGTCGCTTTTCGCGTTTGCCTGTATGTCCGCGTTGTTCCTCTAAACCACGCAACAGATTTTGATGAGGTTTTCACCATCGTTTAGAGAATTTATTCCGAAAGTTTTACGTTTATAATACGTTGGTATAAAAGTTACGTTTACCTAAGAAATCTCTATATTTTGTCAAGTCGTAAAAACCGTGCGAAGCAGGAGCGGGTTGCTAGTAAAAAATAAATTAGTTAAACTTATAAAGAGCGTCAATAATTAATTTAAACTACGATTTTATAGTAATATTTTGTAATTTCTACTAGGCCAGGAGATCTGAGGATTATTATCACATTACATTCAGATTTACAGTCATATTAGTTGCAAAACGCAATAAAATAAACTTTTTTTTTTAAACCTATTCTTTTTTATTGTCCCGATCTACAACCCTAAATCCCGATTTGTTTTACCTTCTGCCCCGATTTAAAGCGAATCGGACCTGGCAACACTAGTAATGATCAATGCACACGCGTTTCATACGACGTTTTTCAACAAACTTGCGAGGAAAAAATAAAAGCTTTTAAAAAACAGACTTGTTGTAAGAACTTATGCTGGAATAACGTAACTATAGAGATGATAATTTAGATTTATAAAATTCAACTGGCCTTTGTTGCCTAGTACTGTCAATCGGAGCTTCTTTTAAAAACTGTTGTACGTCGGTTGGTGACAATACTTTAGATTTTCGTATTTTTTATAACAACAAAACAAAAACGATAACAAATATTTACGGAAAATGGCGCGCTGGTTTTTTATTTTTTCTGCTAGCGATGCGCACAGTTGTAAATAAAGGCACAGGTAAAACCGCTGAACAGCCTATATAAAAATATAATAAACACAAAATAATAATTTGAATACGCAAATTAAGATTAATATGTAGTGAAAAATATATAATTTGATGAAATATTATGTTAATGTATCATATTTTATTTATTTACACAGTAGGCATAAAAAAGGCAAGAAGTGCCCACGCACAATGGTCCAAATGGGAAACCAAACCCCATAACATAAAACATAGAAGGCAAGAAGTCTCTTTGATGAGATTAAAAAAAGCACAAATCTCTGCTCGGGTTAAAATAGAGAATGCTCATTTAATAGTATAGGATAGTTCATACTAGTCCCATGTACTCAAAGTCAATTTCTTTATACAAATTCCATGCTGCAATGATAGTACTTACTAATTCCATACTGCCATGTCGCGTTTCAAAATTTGTCAAACAACAAGCCGCTAGAAATTGACTTTGGTTTTAGTGACGTGGTAGTATGATCTTTTCGTTTTGGTACTTTCGATGTTAAGATTTTTTTTGTAGGTAGTGTTTCATCAGTATTTTGTATATTGAGTAATTTTCACATAAATAACAAATCCATTGTGATACCCAAATTTAGATTAACTAAAACAAGCAAGTCATTTCTTATAAACAGTATCCGCTTTTATAACAAGTTGCCAAAGTCGATTACGGAACTTAGCGATGGGAAGTTCAAAACCACATCAAACGTGTCCTTATCAAGAAAGCATATTATAAAATTAAAGACTACGTTGAAGACAAGGAAGTTTGGCAATAATTCCTTCTGCACATGTGGCTTCCCTGGTACATCATTAACGGCATGTTATGAAAGAGTCTATTAATTGCTCCCAAATTACATTTTTTTTTTTTACATTCTTCCTTGACATAATCATCCTAATATTTGACATTATATAACTACAGTTTAATTACAACACTTTATGAGTGGCTTTTGTGTACATGATAATTATTCAGATTTGTTACAGTTGTAATAGTCATGAATCATGCCGTTTCGTTTAAAATAGGTTTTTATTTTTATTAATTTATTCATATTTTATATACTTAGATTTATTTTTTCTATTTTGTGAATGTGAGAACGCTGTAGGCTTAGTGGACTGTAGATTTATTGACCATCTTCGATTTTGTTAAGTACCTGGTACTTGTTGAAAGACCTGCACTGTCCTCCCATACCTATTAATACTGTTATTTGAAAATATTGTAAAAAACAATTATTTTTAAAAGAGTAACCGTGGATTTTCTTGCCGGCTCTTCTCCATAGGAAACGACCAATTGGAACCGTGCACCTAGCTTCTGACGTTTCATAAGTGCCCATGTAGGTTAATGTGTTTATTTTTTTATTTTTATTGAAATATGTTCGAATTTAAAACCGCGAAAACGAACAAAATAGCACGTATATCAAAGATTAAATATACGTATGTCAAAGATTAAAAAAAAATTACTTATGCTAACCAAATACCTACTTGACAGATATACGAGACGAGCTTACTTGATGGTGTAGCTCACAGACTACTTAGAGATATGGTGTAGCTCAGGAGTCACCAAATGGCGGAACGCGGTCTGGATCCGGACCGCCGACCTATTTTGTAAGGACTTTAAGTAAACAGTTAATTTTATAACAAAATCCTAATCAATTTTTTTTGAGTAATTGAATTAAGCCCACGCTTTATATTTTGTGCCGTCGACACAACAACGGACGACGCTGACGCAAGCCGCATGAAGCTGCAAATGTTTTCGGGAGTATTATTAAACAAATTACACGGTATCGGTATTAGGGGTATAAACTCACGAGTGGTTCGCATCCTATCTACAAAACCGAGAACAATTTGTAGAAATTGAACATTGGGATCGTGACACTGGAGAATGCAGCATAATAAGATCAAATAAACTTTTCATAAAAAATTCAATTCCGTAAGGTAGTGTTATCGGGTGTTTGCTATTCTTAATTTATATCAACGACCTCCCTAAAATTATGACAGAGTCGTGCGTACTGTTTGCCGATGATATTTCATTAATAACTTCCTGTAATGACTCTCAACACCTACATGACAATTTAAATAATATAATGTTAAATATACAAAATTGGATGAAAGACCACAATTTAGAAATCAACTTCTCAAAAACCAAAATTATGCAATTCAGGCCTTATCAAAAAAAATCCTTGGCTATAATTTTTACGTTTGACGGTATCAAATTGGAATGCGTAGATACTGTTACTTTGTTAGGTCTAGACTTAGATATCCACATGACCTGGAAAGCGCACATACAAAAAATTAAATCTAAACTACTCATCTAGTTTTATCTACGCATTACGTGAGCTCAAAAAAACTCCAGATTTAAAAACTGCTCTATCCACATACTATGGATGCGCATACGCATGGCTTAAATACGGTATTATTCTTTTGGGAAATAGTGTAGATAGCAACGACTTGTTTATCGTACAGAAAAAGTGTATCAGGATAATGGTTTATATTGACAACGACGTAAGTTGTAGACCGCATTTTAGGAAACTAGACATACTAACTTTGACATCTATTCATATTCACCAGATTATAATTACATAATGAAAAAGTAATACACTACAAAATATACAATTGGCGGCCTTATCGCTTACTGCGATCTCTTCCAGGCAACCTTGGAATGGACAGTGATTCTCTGGACATAAAATGGGGCTGTCTTTGGTGCAAATAAAAGGTATATAAGTACAATATACTATAATGGATACACAGATAAGTGCTATATAATAGATACATACATACTAACTATATAAGCAACGAAAATAAATGACGAATATTATTACAGCTAACGATAAGAACAAAATCATAACGACAACTAATGTTCTTTCACGAGTCTTTTATACACAGGCAACGATTGCGCGCGCTTTATTGGAACTGGTAATGCATTCCACAAACGAGCAGCCTGGACAGTAAAGGATTTGTCAAGGAAAGTTGAGGAATGCATTGGCATTTTAAGCTTCAAGTTATCTGATGATCTTAATAATTTCGTGTGAGAGTCACATAGAAACTGGAAACGTTTCTTGAGATACAGAGGGGTGGAAGGGGAAAAGAGGACATTATACAAAAGGGAAAGAATATAAGCATTCCGGCGAAGGCGAATTGGTAACCACTTGAGCTTCACGCGAAATTCGGATACATGGTCATATTTGCGTAAACCGTATATAAACCTTATACAAAAATTTTGAAGCCACTCAAGTTTATCGAGTTGATCTTGAGTAAGGTCAAGATAGCTGGCATCAGCATAATCAAGGATGGGTAGAAGAAGAGATTGTGCAAGCGCAATCTTGGTGGCAGTCGGCAGTAAATTACGTAGTCTTTTCAAAGACGCAGCGGAAGCAAACAGCTTGCGGCTAACCTCCCGTAGCTGGGCAGTCCAAGAGAAGTTCTTATCAATGAAAATCCCCAAGTTTTTAACTTTCTCGCTGAAGCGGATAACTGAGTTGTCAAAAGTAACTTGGGGAAGAGTCGTCCAGTCAATCCTTGAGACCATCCTAGAACTGCCCACCACAACAACCTGCGTCTTTACGGGGTTGACCATAAGTCCATACCTCTTGCTCCAGTCGCATATACGGGCCAGATCGCGATTAATCGTTAAGATAGCCTCTGAAAGATTTCCAAGAGGAGCTCTCGAGTAAAGTTGTAAATCATCTGCATATAGATGGTAGGAAGAGATTAGTTCATTGGAGATTGAGTTAATAAAAACTGCGAAAAGTAAAGGTGATAGCACGCCACCCTGTGGTACACCGGCAGAAGTATTACTCCAGGAAGACAAGGTCTCGCCGATGCAAATACGTTGCCGGCGACCGAACAGGTAACTTCGAAACCAGGCCATTACCGATGGAGATATATTAAGAGAGCATAGAATGCCAAGTAAAACCTCGAAATCAACAGTATTAAAAGCATTACTAAAATCTAGTAAAGCTAAAACCGTTAGATTACCATTTTCCATGGCTGACCTTATATCATCCGTAATATTCAGAAGCGCTGTGGTGGTGCTATGACCAGGACGGAAGCCGGACTGGAAGGGGTTAAGGAGATTATTTTTGGAGAGGAAAGTGCTTAATTGATCGTGGATTAACCGTTCGAGGACTTTGGATAGGAACGGTAAGACGGATATTGGACGATATTCAGAAAAGGATGCGGGATTGGACTTTTTAGGTAATGGAATAATTTGAGCATCTTTCCATGAACATGGAAAGACACCACTAGACACGAAAAATTAAGAATGTGACAAATGACGGGCAGGATTACATCCAGCTCAGGGACTAACATATTACGGCTGATACAGTCACTTCCTACTGCATTAGAAGTAATCGATAGTATGCTCTTCTTAACATCACATGCGGAGAATTGACCAGAAATAAATGGAGAATAACTGGGAGTCGGAAGAGAAGAAAGATAATTCAAAGTATTCAATTTAGGTGTCCTATCAAAATTGGACGAAGCAGTAAAATGATTATTCATTGCATCGATGTCTATATCTTTTGGGATTGAGTCTTGTCGGGCTTTACCGACCCCCAGTGACCTAAGAAACTTCCAAACTTTGGATGCGTCCCCATTTTGGACAGAAGTATGAATGTGATGGCTATTAGCATTCCTACATACCTTATTGCAATGTATACGGATTGAGACATATCTTTCCCGGTTAGCGTCATTAGGTCTACGCTTAAATTTAATGAATTTTTGAATGATGACATTTCAATAGAATGACTTCCACCATTTATTCAGCATTTATTCAGCTTTAGACATTTATTTTTATTTGACGTTCATTCGATTCTTTAATACTATTTTAATCTGTGACATTGTTTATTTATTTTGAATGAATTGTTTATTTTTTATTGCATTTTTATTTGACTTTTTGATTTGACTTTTTATATTAATTTAATCTGTGACATAATTTATTTCTAATGAATTAATCTTTGAATAATTTAATTTGTGTGATTTTTATTTGAAATTAATTAATTCTTTTTCATGATTTCTAGAGCTAGTGAGAATTTGCAAAGACGTATGTCACATATTTAAATGTGATATTATATAATGTAATTGTATTTGATTGTTTTTTATTTAAAGATAATGTTACTACTCATATTTTTATAAAATTGTTGTGCCCGACAGGGTCCATGTGAACTTTTTCATTCATCGATGTTTCCAACACTGACCAATTACGTCTTGATCTACGAAGCGTTATATTCCCAAAGAAATTATTCATTTTGAATAAATTATGGGAAATATTGTTATAATTTCACGCTATCAGTCCAGATAATAAATTAGTAATAGAATTATTCCTTAAGAACATACAAAAAGAGTATCAGTGTGTGAGATGCGAACTCGTGCACTGATAGTTTGCATCTAGTACAGCCGTTCGATTCTGTAAAAATTTCACCGTGAAACTTAGGTGAAGTGAGCTGTCAATAGTGTTAATCCCTAGCAAAATATTATGTATGTAAGAAAAAATCTACATATTTTTAATAAAATAAGTGATAGACATAATTTTAATACTAGAAATAAAGATAAAATAGATCAACCATTTTTCAGATTATCTAAAGTACATACATCATCCATCTTTACATCATCACCATCTTTACTTTACATACATCTTTTATGGGGTACTGTGTTAAATGTTACAACAAAATACCTTGTGATATTTTACAATTAAATGAAAGAAAATTTAAAACTCATATTAAAAGTACACTTTGTAAACAAGCATATTACAAATTAGAGGATTATATCCAAGATAAGAATGCTTGGAAACATGCTGGTCCAGCTCCATAGGATAATCTAGAATCTAGACAAAATCAAACTGGTTGCTAATTTAAGTTGTATAAATTATTATATTTTATTATATGACACTGATTTTACATTCTGTGATTACTTCCTCACACACTGACTTATTAATTGTAACTTTTTTTTTTGGAAAATCGTCTATTTTTACAATGTTTGTAAATATGTGAGAACCATGTATCTATCACATAAGTAATTAATTTATCTGCTGTTACTCTCTTTAAAAAAAATCTTTTTACCTATATTGTGGTATAGTAATTTATTTTTTTTATTTTTAGATGCATCGTCTTCACATATAATTATAAACGTACCTACATATACAAAATATTGTAAAACATTTTAAAAGAGTAACGGTGGAGTTCTTGCCCATTCTTCTCCATACGAAAACTACCTTTTGGAAGGGGCGACTAGAATCATTTTTTTTTTTTTGTAATTGTTGACGTTCAAAAGTGCCTTGCAAGGGCCTATTTGAAATAAATGATTTGACTTTGACTTTGACTTTGACATCCTGCCGGTCGAGTCTGTGGCAGTGACAGCTCACTTCACGCTCACTTCACCTAAGCTTCACGTTAATATTTTTACAGAATCGACCGACAGATATGGATCCAGCCACTTATACATTTACAATTGTCATCAAAATTACGGTTCGGTTTTGTATTGTTTTTGAAAAGTTCGTTGAAAAGACTGTTATTGAGATAAAATTTAAAAATCGACGCGCTGTTTGAATTTTTTTGCACTGGATGATAATTTTAAATATTGGCACAGTTCTATTGTATTGTGTTTTTTCATTGAATGTTAGGACTAATATTCATATTTGATCTTGTTTTATTATCACTTTATAAGCACAAAATATAGTTTGAGGTGGAGTAATGTTTACTTATTAATACACTGTAGATTAGTCCACTGTGTTAATTTAGTTTGGATAACACTTTCACGTCATCATTACACTTTACGGTCGATGTTAATACTAATATCAATAAAGAATAACTGTTTTAAACATTTAAAAAAAATAAAATAAAATATAGTAAGCGGAGCGTAATGTTTACGTGATGGTAGCGCCATCTGTCATACCATATTGTTGTGTTAGAAAATGACCACATTTTTAACAAATTACTTTGTATTTCGTCTTAGACAAACAATTGAATTATTTTTGCCATTTTAGTCCGGATGGCGGCTTTATCCTGTTGATACCTTTGCCTTTTTTCTTTTTGACGGTTATTTTCAAATGTCAATTGTCAAAGTTTTTTATTTTCGTTAGTTGGTAGGTACATAAATATTATCGAGAGTTTTCGTTAAAAAATAACATAATATCGTAAAATGGCCCCAACCGCTCCACCAGCAATTCAAGCGCAAATTGAGGCACTCCTCAATTTTATGACTGACCATCACGAGTTGGCTCGCGGACTATTGAGGGGTGCCGATGGAAGAATACGGTCCAAACGGCTGTGGGAAAGCCTGTGCAACTCCCTTAATTCTATGGGAAGTAGCACAAAGTCCGTGGAACAGTGGCAATGGGTGAGTTTACTACATTGCTTGTCTATATTAATATGATTTTTAAGGTCTTGTCATCAGTAAAGTGAATACAATGATAATCAGTCATCTTCCAAATACATATCTATTGGAGGACTTACGAGCATACTGGGTTTTATATAGTTATTGAATGAAATTAAAATTAACCAAATAACCAAAATTGTAGGTTTGGGCTGATAAAAAACATTTAGCCAAAAAAGCTGCTGGAGCTGCCAGACGGGATGCGTGTGCTACAGGTGGAGGCCCATCGGTAGAACCAACCCTCCCCAAGTGGAATTGAAGATACTGTCAATTATGGGAGAGGGTTTCGGAGAGCCACAAACCGAGGCAAGAGTGCCAGCTTTTCCCTCGGTAATAATAAAATGTATAATTATATGATAATAAGTTTGTTTGAATGGTAAAATTGAAAAAACAGGAATATTGTATTTAAAATTATGTTGCATGGAGTCTTTCCGTGACTTTTTTTATTAAATAGTAATAAATTACAGATACATAGTTATATATTTGTTGTATCCGTCAATGATATTCAGTTTTTGCTGTACAGGGACCACCTGCAACAAGAGCCAGCAGCCGTCTCACCCCCCCCATACATCGGCTGCTACAACTGAAAATGCAGTCTCCCAGGAGCAACCCTTAGTGTCCACTGAGGCACTGGACCTGGTGCCAATGCGAAGTCAGCGAAGTAAGTATTATTGTTCAGTAGAAATGAAATTACGTAAATCATGTTTCAGAAAAAATTACTAAAAATTATTTATTTTGTTTACAGCACTAAACCGTCGTCGTGCACGTGTTCGGCGACACCTCCCTGCCGACTCTTGAGCAAGAAGCCAAATATTGAGCTGGAAGAGCAGAGACTGCTAGTTAAAACCAGGAGAAATAAGGTGCTCGGTGAAATAAAGGTTGCCATTGTGGACCTTTGTAACTTGGTTAGGGAACACCTTACTAGAAATAGTTAAGTTGTAGAAGTCATGGGGAGAGGCCTTTGTCCAGGAGTGAGATGACGCAGGCTCAGTAACGTGTTTATATTCTAACGAATAGGATTGCAACTTGGTTCATAATGTTGCAGCATTTATTTCCCGAGCTTCTCATTTCTTTTATTGCTTGGAGTCTCTGGTCTTTCAACTCAATGATTTACAGAATGAAAACTTGTGTGTTGATTCGATTGGTCAAAACATATATATTGATTGTATGATGTTGATTCTTAATTTGAGATTAGTCTAGGACAAAAGAAAATCTATGTGTTTGGTTGTTAATTTTATTTAGATTATTAGGTATTCGGGACTGAAGTAGACAAGAGAAACTAAGTTCCTAGCAATAATTTAAGACTACAATAGATAACTATTAGAACATCTTTGTTTTGGTTGTTAATTTTACTCAGATTTTTAGGTATTTGAGACTGAAGTAGACAAGTAAGTGAACCTAAGTACAATAGATATATACAAGAAAATCTGTTCTGATTGTAATAGTGTTGATTTTATTCAGATTTTATTGGTGCTAAATAAATAAAAAACATTTTGTTATAAAAAACAATGCTTTTATTGTGGAAATCTTTTTATATCACAATTTTCCAGCAGTCCCAACACCCATTGTTCTGTAAGCAAAATAAAAAAACGAACGAACTCAATGTCGGGAATATTCTTCAACCGAAGGTTTCGGCGCAAGTATAATCGGTGACGCCTCCGATCTAACTGTAGTGCTTCTTCGAGCAGTTCGAGCATTAAAAAAGCAGACATAGTTTGGTAAATTTTTACAAAATTTTACTTTCGTCGACAGCACGACACCTATTTTGATGTCGTATCAACTGACATAACACTCCGTCAAAACAAGTGTCAAATTCAACTTTTCGGACGGGTAAAAATACATCGGGAGTAGGGACAACTGTCAAATCGTGTCGTCGTTCATTCTTTGTTCGGACTCTAAACTAACCGGATGTCCGTAGGTGATAGGGAGTAGGAAACGACCGTAACTAAGGCCGTAACTACGGACTTCGTGCTTCGGGAGTAGCCCCCCAGGAGGGCTACTCCCTAAGTCCGTCAACGAAAAGACGGGCCCGTCCGAAGGTAGTCCGAAACGACGGCGTGTACCCTACTCCCTATTGATTTCGGATTCACGAGCTTCGAACGGAATCATAGACAATATTTGAGAGCGAATGATACATGACGATAGAGTTGCGCTATTTTACCGGTCGATCACCGGTTTACTTATTTTGTGGTTTTCAAGCTTAATAAACAAAAAAACCATATTGTTGTGTTAGAAAATGACCACATTTTTAACAAATTACTTTATATTTCGTCTTAGATAAACAATTGAATTATTTTTGCCATTTTAGTCCGGATGGCGGCTTTATCCTGTTGATACCTTTGCCTTTTTTCTTTTTGACGGTTATTTTCAAATGTCAATTGTCAAAGTTTCTTATTTTGGTTAGTTGGTAGGTACATAAATATTATCGAGAGTTTTCGTTAAAAAATAACATAATATCGTAAAATCGCCACAACCGCTCCACCAGCAACTCAAGCGTAAATTGAGGCACTCCTCAATTTTATGACTGACCATCACGAGTTGGCTCGCGGACTATTGAGGGGTGCCGATGGAAGAATACGGTCCAAACGGCTGTGGGAAAGCCTGTGCAACTCCCTTAATTATATGGGAAGTTGCACAAACTCCGTGGAACAGTGGCAATGGGTGAGTTTACTACATTGCTTGTCTATATTAATATGATTTTTAAGGTCTTGTCATCAGTAAAGTGAATACAATGATAATCAGTCATCCTCCAAATACATATCTATTGCAGGTCTTACGAGTATACTGGTTTTTATATAGTTTTTGAATATAATTAAAATTAACCAAATAACCAAAATTTTAGGTTTGGGCTGATAAAAAACATTTAGACAAAAAGCTGCTGGAGCTGCCAGACGGGATGCATGTGCTACAGGTGGAGGCCCATCGGTAGCACCAACCCTCTCCCAAGTGGAATTCACACACAAACCGAGGTAAGAGTGCCAGCTTTTCCCTCGGTAATAATAAAATGTATATATATATATATATGATAATAAGTTTGTTTGAATGGTAAAATAGAAAAACAGGAATATTGTATTTCATTTTTTTATTGAAAATTATGTTGCATGGAGTCTTTCCGTGACTATTTAAATAAATAGTAATAAATTACAGATACATAGTTATATATTTGTTGTATCCGTCAATGATATTCAGTTTTTGCTGTACAGGGACCACCTGCAACAAGAGCCAGCAGCCGTCTTACCCCCCCATACATCGGCTGCTACAACTGAAAATGCAGTCTCCCAGGAGCAACCCTTATTGTCCGCTGAGGCGCTGGACCTGGAGGTGCCAATGCGAAGTCAGCGAAGTAAGTATTATTGTTCAGTGGAAAAGAAATTACGTAAATCATGTTTCAGAAAAACTGACTAAAAATTATTTATTTTGTTTACAGCATTAAACCGTCGTCGTGCACGTGTTCGGCAACACCTTCCTGCCGACTCGTCAGCAAGAAGCCAAATATTGAGCTGGAAGAGCAGAGGCTGCTAGTTGAAACCAGGAGAAATGAGGTGCTTGGTGAAATAAAGGTTGCCATTGTGGACCTTTATAACTTGGTTAGGGAACACCTTACTAGAAATAGTTAAGTTGTAGAAGTCATGGGGAGCGGCCGTTGTCCAGCAGTGAGATGACGCAGGCTCAGTAACGTGTTTATATTCTAACGAATGGGATTGCAACTTGGTTCATAATGTTGCAGCATTTATTTCCCGAGCTTCTCATTTCTTTTATTGCTTGGAGTCTCTGGTCTTTCAACTCAATGATTTACAGAATGAAAACTTGTGTGTTGATTCGATTGGTCAAAACATATATATTGATTGTATGATGTTGATTCTTAATTTGAGATTAGTCTAGGACTGTGTCAGGCGGAAGGTGAGGACGCCATGGCGCCTCTCAAGCCACTCCTCAAAGAGGGGACTTATCGCCGCAATTGTGGTGTGCCCAGCGCTGGGTTGTGACAATCGCACACTCCATGCCGCCATGAGATCCCGCCGGAGCTCTGTCCGCTGTGTCGTGATCTCTCGCGGCAGCGGAGTTACACCCCGGCGTTTCGCCTCCTCGCGCAACTCCCACATGTGCGCGAGGACTTTCGCCTCCAGATCCCATGGCGGTAGTCCGGCAAGGAGGCTCGCCGCCTCACGGGAGACCGTGCGGTATCCCCGGACCAGCCTGATGGCCATGACCCTTTGGGACGCGTTCAACCGCTGGGCCGGTCGCAGCCTCAGTGAACGCGCCCACACCGGTGCACTCGCTCCAGCCGCACGACAAGGCGGTCTGCAATTACTCTTTCAAAGAGCTTGCCCACCTTGTCGAGCAGCACGATGGGCCGGTAAGCGAACGGAGACTCCGCCGGGCGCCCCGGCTTTTTAATGAGGACCAGTTTCCCTGTTTTCCAACGAAGTGGGATCTGGCCCCTCTCTAAGCATGAGCTTAGGAGCCCCCGAAGTCGAGGCCCGAGAGCCTGTAAGGCCAGAACCCAGGCTTTTCCAGGTAAGCCGTCGGGTCCTGGGGCGGTATTTTTGGCACTCAGCTTACGTACCACCACTCTCAAATCTACCTCGGTCACCTCCGGAGATTCATCGTCGTCGTCAATGGTGTGGTCCGCATCGGGCACCGCAAGAGGCGGAGCCATGGGCGGGGAAGTGTGTTCCCCTAGCGAAGGGAATAGAGCGCTCACCACGTCCTCCACGAGCTGGGGCCGGAGACTCTGCGTCAGCGGGGGAGCCCATGGGCGGAGTTGATCTCTCACCCATTTGTATGAGCGTCCCCACGGATCTCTGTTCAGTCTCCAGCGACTCCTCGCGGGCCTCTCCTCTGGCCCGCTCGATCTCCGCTCGGAGGGCGGTCTTAGCCGCTCTGTACCCTTCGTACAGCTCCGCCTCAATGGCTTCCGTATCTGGAGGGCGGATACGGAACCTGCGGTGCCTGGAGCACTGGTGGCGCGCATCAACGCACGCCGCGCGTAGAGCGGTCAGCTCACGCGACCACCAGTACACCTGGCGCCGAGCACTTCCGGGCTGGACCCGGGGCATTGCCACGTCACATATTACGGACATGGCCTCCCGGAACCACTCCGCCTCGTCATTGATGTCGGCAGGCCTGTCCGGTGATGACACCCAGGCCTACACGATCGAGGCTTCCAGGAGGAGCTCCCGGTCCAGCTGCTTCAGCGCCCACCGCGGACCACTCGGGGTCTGTCGGACCGGCGCGCCCGACGTCTGGGCGGAGACCTCAAACCGAATGTACCGGTGATAACTGACATACCTACAATTGAAATTTTAATTTGTAATACTAACCAGAAAATCTATATCCTGTAAAAATGTATGTACCAAATATTTACACGCCACACTTGGCAGAATGTGATGATAGGTACTATTGACTAATCTTAAGACCATATAATGTACCATATTCTGACAAATAAATGATTATGATTATTATGATTAGGTAATAAATTGCGTAAGTCCCCCTACGCTGCCCTGGGGAACACCATATGTAACATATCTTACTTTGGATTGGTATTATTCTTCTTTTTTAGTTTTTATGATAAATTTTGTAATTTGTGTGATTTGTTTTCGATCAGTTAAGTAAGATCTAAATAGTTCTAAAACGTTTCCTCTTATACCGTACGCCTCCAATTTACTAGCCAATATTTTGTGATCCACATAATCGAGGGCTTGTGTCATATCGCAGAAGATGCACACAGGGGTAGTTTTATCAACCGCAGTCACTATATTTTTTTTTAACTCAATGATAGCCATAATTATATTTTTATGTTTTCGAAAGCCTTTTCGAAAACGTTCGCTGCATAAGATATCGTTATTTTCTAAGTAATTATTTAATTATATATTGTAATAAGTTTCAAAGATTTTAGAAAATATAGAAAGGAGAGCAATGGGTCGATAATTTTCAACAAATTCTTTATCATCCAATCCAAAATCCCTTTAATATCAGGTACCTAGTACCTACCTATTTCATTTATTTATTTTTCTTGCCGGCTTTTTAAGGATTTGGGTACGAATAATGATTAAATGTTAATGTTCTTTAGTCTTTGAAGGTTCTTAAATAACTACAATCGTCACATTGTTTGTTTTTAACCGACTTACGTTTTTACAGAAACCTGTGAGTAGGTACTTACGCTATCATTCTTGACAATCGTAAAATGTTAACACTCAGGCAAGAGACGTCATAATTTTTTTGTTGCAAGAACAATTGGCATTGTAAGTATGTACCTACCCATGTAGTTAGATTGAAGGTTTTTTTTTTTTTTCGTCAATCTATCTCGAAGAGTGGCTCTTATTGCACCGACTTTGTTGACATTACATTACCGCCCTTATGGGTCAGATAGGTACATCTGAATGATCACAATGCAATGTATTGAACTCACGTGCACTTTACTTCGCATTCCCGCACTGACCTTCATCCCTCTTCGGATTCAGCCCGACCCGACCCATAGAAATATCTATGGCCCGACCGCTCACTACAAGCTTACTTTACACAAGTTTTCACATTGAGATTTTTACAGAATAGACCTGCTAATGTGCCATCGTAAAAAATCGCCCTGTATAAACTGATATAGGTAACACAGTTCGGGCAGATTTTTATGATTTACTGATTTACCGTAATGCAATATTTCGTCAGTAATGTAATTGTAACAAATTTTTTTTGTGTGATCCTCGCTGGCCGCGCCACAGTTAAAAATTAAAAAAAAACATGTTTCTAGATAAATTGTACCATTTATGTACTATACGGTACGTATAATGAAAATAATTGTATGTACCTACCTCAACGAATAATGAAATAATATGAGGTTTTGTGATAGAACAAATAGTTTAGGAGATAAACTAGTCAAATCAATGTTTCTAGACAAATACGTTATGTTCCTGTTCCTAAACAGTCAAGTAGGAACTTCAACCAAATGACTTTTTTCAAACAATGCTAACTATAGTAGGTACTTTTTAGGTAGGTACTATAATGCTATTATACAACCAACAGTATGAATAAAATTACTAAAAACATATACATATAATTATCCGCAGGCATCACCATAAAACATGTACCCACCTAAAACACCATTATCAATACAGTGTTTATCGGTATACCACTTTGTCGGCATGATTAATATGTATATAAATGCCAAATTACAGCTTTCTAGTACTAACCGTCTCTGAGCTAACGCGCCGCGGACAGACAGACGAACATGGTGAAACTATAAGGGTTCCTTTTTTACTACGGAACCCTAAAACAGAACCTATTCAAGGCGGGGTGCTAAAATTTTGAACCCCGCTTGTCGTGATTCTTGAGCTTTTCTTCATACTTAAGTCGACAAAGCAAATAATTCTTAGTTCTTTGGAATGATCACATTAAAATCGTACGTATCCAAGAGTGTGCAAAATGTTTGAGCTCGTTTCGCTCGCTCTTACATTGGGTACATATTTGAACGTTGAAAATTAAAATACCTACGGGTAAAATATCATTGTTCAAAACACAAAAATTTAAATAACGATCGTATCGAAATATCGAAAATTTATATATATTGATATAATACACCTAAGTTCATTACGTATATACGTTAAAAATATACCTAGTCGTTAAAATATCGAACAAATTTTGTTTGTGTCATGGCACCGGCGGCGCTGCGGGCTTTGGGCGGCCCCACCCGACCTTATACGCTCACCACCGCAGCTTCGGCTTGCTGACCAGCTTTGGCTTGCTGACCGGCTTCGCCGGCCAGCCTCAGCCGCGGCGGCGGGCCTTCAAACCACCTTTTCCTCAGCTCGCGGGCCGCCCCACCCCTCCGCGAGCTTAAATTACACTCTAGGGGTAGGACAGACAAGACTGCGTGAAGTCGGTTTTGCAGCGATTCGTTTCTGTCACTAAATTATGTAGCACATGACACATGATGCTACATTCATAATTTTGAACTGGAAGAAATAGGTAAGATTAGGTTAGAACTGTGACCAACCGCGCGTGAGCCGAGCGAGCAGAGGGCGCGGTGCCGCGGCAGCGGCCGGCGAACGCTACGTCCAAGTTGCTCGCAGATTTTATTTCACCATTTTCTAACTATCCGGGTTTTGGCAATATCCGAATTATCAAATTACCCTCTGACATACATAATAAATAAATAGCGACATTTAGGACATTCGATACCCTGTACTTCGATATTTAGGACATTCGATACTCTGTGCTTTCGATATTTAGGTATTTCGATGTCACTTTTGTAGATAATTAGATTTTAGATATATTGGACGTAGGTTATCTAACTATTCATATATTTTTTTATATATATTTTTGAAAACATTTTGTATGTACACAATAATAAATAAAATTTTAAGAAAATGTCCGATATTCATAGTTTAAATACCAGGAATAAACACAACCTTGCTGTGCATCGCACGCGTCTCCACAGAGTAAGCAACTCGTTCATGGGTCAATGTATACGCTTTTACAACAAACTTCCCATTGACATTCGAAACTTAACCATTAAACGATTTAAAAGCTGTATTAAAACCAAGCTTTTTAAAAAAGGGTACTATAAAATTTCTGATTATTTAGAAGATAGAAAAGCTTGGGATTGAGCTGCTCGCTCTGCTAAGCCTTGTGAAAACCATAAAACTTGACATTTTAAATTATTCATCACAATAAACCAGTTTTATATACACATTGACATTGTTGAAAATTATATTCAAAATGACACGATTACTTTGTAAAGTATTATATTATTTTAATTATTGTGAATGTGTGGATATTTTTTTAAATTTCTTTTTTTCGTTTTCATTTTTTTTTCTTTCTCAGTTAATTTTAATGATGGTCTGGCAGTTTCAGTAGTTGATGCGGCCTACCCAAATATCCTGTCTTTGGTATTGTTCGTCGAGTTGAGCTCCTTAAGTTCTGAGTTGAGCTTCACGATTACTGACAAATGCTTGCACTGACTGGACATGTCCACTCAAATCTGTGTGGTTCTTTCCTCAAAAGACCATTTCAGACACTAATCTACATGGTCCTCCCATGGCTTGACCAAGATTATATCTAGACTTTAAAAGAGACCGCGACCTCTGAGTTTGTTTCGGCCTTTCTTCTCAGAGTAGTAAGATAGGAAACACCGACCTCATATACACCTCGCTTATTTTTTTAATATTTTTTATATGACGTGTAAAAGTGATTCCGATATCCTATTTACAGAATAAACAACTTCATTTCATTTCATTCGAAATTAAAAACTTACGTTATTTAAATTTTCGGTTACATGGTCATTCGATATTTAAGTTTTCGATGTTTCGAACATTGACATTTTACCCGTACGTATTTTAATTGTCGATGTTCAAATATGTACCCGATTGAAAAACATCGATACAAAACTTCATCTTCATCATTAAATTTCAACCCACAAAGGTTCTGAAAAGGGTTTCGGTCCCTTGTGGGTTGAAATTTAAAAAATATTTACGTTGTGTTAGTTTCCATGTTTCCAACCATAAGCCGAAATATTAGTGGTTTAAACTTAAAAAATAAAGAACTTTAATTAAAAACAAAATTTCAGGCCCCTTTTTACCCCCATAAGGGTTGAAATTCTAACATCAACAGTGCGTTAGCTTCCAACCATAAGCCTAGATAGTAAATTTTGAGATTTTTCTTCGAACATTAAGGACTTTTCAACATCACCCCCTTTTTAACCCTTCGGGGGTAGAATTTTCAAAAAAGGTGAGACACGTATAAATTTATTTTCAATTGTCAGCCTAAACAAAAGTTGAAGATCCTAACTTCAAAACTAACGGACTTTCATATTATCTTCTATCCCCTATTTTACCCGTTTAGGGGTAGAATTCCCAAAAATCCTTTCTTAGTGGATACTTACTCTTCATAAAGAACGCACCCTCCAAGTTTCATGTCTCTAGGACCAGCGGTTTGGGCTGTTTGTTGATATATCACCCAGTCATTCAGTCAGTTTACCATTTTATATATACATATAGATAAATGGTACTATTTATACAGGGTGTCCCGTAAATAATGGATCAAACGTAACGGGTAGGTAGCTTACCTCATTTCCAACAACTAATTTGAACAGTAAAAAAAAAACCGATAAGGTAACCAAGATTTTTTTTTATTAGATTTTTACTATTTTCTGTACCAGCATTCAGTGTTTTTAATGCTGTTGCTGCAAATGGTATCATATTTAGGTGTGATTTTTGTCAAACATTTCTGAATAGTTTACTAATGTTATAAGATACCATTTTTTTAAATAACATTTTATTTGCCTTAGAAAAAAAATCTTGAATTTAAAAGTTTTGTTTTTACGATGAAAAGACCAGAATTGGAAAAATTCTCCTGTAAAAAAAATGTATGACACCAAAGTGTACCATTATTTTAAAAACTTGTAAAATTACTAAGGTTTTCAAATTGGTATAAAACTTACGCCTAGTCTTTGTCGTTACAAAGATATTGCTATGAATCTGACAGAGGTGCCAAATTACGAAATAAAATAAAATTTGAAAAAGTGTGCACAATTCAACTATTTTCTTAAAAATGTTTAGGTATCTCAGCGTATGAAAAAAATTAGGAGGTTAAATTAAAAAAAAAAAACAAATAAATCGTTTATTTTGTTTTTACAGTAAATGTTCAAACTGACGTCCCCTACGAGAATGCAAAGTCTGCACCTCCTAATAAAGGAAGCTCTTATCCGACGGACAAAATGGCTGTTGTTTATTTCTGATACAGCAGATTGGATGCGCTGACGTAATTCTTCTTCCAACGATAACGTCAAGTAAAGTAAACAAACAAACAAACAAACAACGAACAACACAACGAACAAACGAACAAACGTAAAGTAACTAACTAACGTAACTTTGTCTTTTAAACATCCCCAATAAAAAAAATCTAAGGGATTTAAATCCGGAGATCGCGGAGGCCACAAAATTGGTCCTAATCGGCCGATCCATCTGTCAGGATAAGTTTCATTGAGTTGCGCCCTTACTGCCGTCGCATAGTGAGCGGGGCAACCATCATTTTGTAACCACATTGCTTGCCGCACGTCTTCTGGAATATTTTCTAATAACGTTGGCAACTCATTCCTTAAAAAATGCAGATAGTATTCGGCGTTTAGAGTTGCTGGTAGTTCAAAGGGCCCTATTATTTGCCCATTTATTATTCCTGCCCATAAATTTATTTTAAATTGATGTTGGCTCCTGTCCTCTCGCATCAAATGTGGGTTTACCAGCTGCCAACTGTGCAAATTATGCAAATTGAGATATCCATCTCGCCGGCATGAAGACTCGTCATTCCATAAAATTTTATTAAAAAACTGTGGGTCCGCCCGTATCATTCTAAGCATCATTCGGCAAAATGCTACTCTTTGCGGGTAATCACGTGACGTCAGCGTTTGAACAAGTTGCACGTGATATGGGTGCAACCGGTGCCTTTTTAGAACTCGATGTACCGTCGATCTTGGAATACCTGTGTGTTGCGCTATGACGCGAATTGAGACCGACGAATCTTCCTCGATTTCTCGAATAATAATTTCGTCATTGACTTGTGACGGTCGCCCTTCACTGGCACCCCCAACTCCGGTGCCAAGAATTCTTCCCTCAAGAAGCGCGTTATGCACTCTAATGAATACGCGATAGTCGGGATGTCGATCCCGGTTCGGGTATCTTTCACGATACAATCTTGCGGCCGCCCTGGCATTACCTCTTGCTTCTCCGTAGACAAAATGCATTTCGGCATACTCCCGTGGCGTGTACTCGTAACGAGGCATCGTACTACTGCACACACGTACAACCTCACACAAACGATTGTTTTCGAAGTCCGTAGGATTGCCAAGTCATTCGTCCAAAACACAAACAGTTCCAAATCGTTAGGCAAAGCAAAGTCCAAATACACAGCACAAGTTTAATTTTAAGGAACACAACAGTTAGGCACAGCGGGAGCGAAAGTAGTCTGACGTACGTATCAACTCGAAGAGAGATTCGTGTCAACTAAACAAATAAAATCATGCAACAATGAAGCCCTGTATGAGTGAAGGGTGAAGGAAAAAAAATACCTGCACAAAGACACCGATTTACCAAAAATACAAAAGCGGCGCTATCTATCCCTTTCACACTGAGTGAGGTGCAACTCCGCAGGTAGCGGTCCCAAATTCCGAACAGATGACGTCATCGGCTCGGAATCACATGCTTAGATTACAAGCATAAGCCATTACGAGAAAGAAAAGTTAGATTGTACCATTTTAATTTCTGTTCTGTCTTCTTCATCACATTCATAGCAATATCTTTGTAACCGCAAGGACTAGACGTAAGTTTTATACCAATTTGCAAACCTTAGTAATTTTACAAGTATTTAAAATAATGGTACACTTTGGTGTCATACATTTTTTTTACAGGAGAATTTTTCCAATTCTGGTCTTTTCATCGTAAAAACAAAACTTTTCAATTCAAGATTTTTTTTCTAAGGCAAATAAAATGTTATTTAAAAAAATGGTATCTTATAACATTAGTACACTATTCAGAAATGTTTGACAAAAATCACACTTAAATATGATACCATTTGCAGCAACAGCATTAAAAACACTGAATGCTGGTACAGAAAATAGTAAAAATCGAAAAAAAAAAATATCTTGGTTACCTTTTGGTTTTTTTTTACTGTTCAAATTAGTTGTTGGAAATGAGGTAAGCTACCTACCCGTTACGTTTGATCCATTATTTACGGGACACCCTGTATAGTAACAGGTTTTTGAAATTTTCCACTGTGGCGGGGCCAGGGAGTATCACAATTTTTTTATGTTCGATGTATGTCCGTCAAGATAAAAAAGGCAAGCCTGCCTGCTCCATACATTTTGAACATTTTGAATAGGTATTTTGTAATCTTTATATTTAACTCATAAGCAGATAATAAATATAGAAACCAATGACGTAGGTAATTGGTTACAAACTAAAAGGCACAAAAAAATCTAAAGGCAGGCAGGGCACTCGTGAGTGGCGGTACGTAGGCTGAGTGCCAAAAATACCGCCCAGGACCCGACGGCTTACCTGGAAAAACCTGAGTTCTGGCCTTAGAGGCTCTCGGGCCTCGACTTCGGGGGCTCCTAAGCGCATGCTTGGAGAGGGGCCGGTTCCCACTTCGTTGGAAGACGGGGAAACTGGTCCTCATGAAGAAGCCAGGGCGCCCGGCGGACTCTCCGTCCGCTTACCGGCCCATCGTGCTGCTCGACGAGGTTGGCAAGCTCTTTGAAAGAGTAACTGCAGACCGCCTTGTCGGGCAGCTGGTGCGAGTGGGGCCGGAGAGCCAGTTTGGTTTCCGCAAGGGGCGCTCTACGGTGGATGCCATCATGCGCGTTCGAGCCTCCCGACGGGGGATGCTGTTGCCCGGGGTAGGGTGGTCTTGGCGGTGTCTCTTGACATCGCCAATGCCTTCAATACCCTGCCCTGGAGTTGCATTAGGGAGGCACTCCGGTATCACCGGATGCCGATCTACCTCTGTCGAGTGGTCGAGGCCTATGTGACGGACAGGGCCGTCATCTACCCCGGTCACCACGGAGAGTGGAACCAGCGAGAGATGTCGTGCGGTGTCCCGCAGGGATCACTCCTGGGGCCGCATCTGTGGGACATCGGCTACGACTGGGTGCTGCGCGCCGACCTAGCGGCGACAGCGTGGTCTGCTAAGCTGACGACACGCTGGTCCTGGTGCAGGAGAGATCGTATGAGGCGGCGGCCGAACTGGCGACACGTTGGGTTGCGACAATCGTTGATAGGATCCGGCAACTGGGACTCGAGGTGGCCTTGCACAAGTCCGAGGCCATGTGTTTCTATGGTCCTCGGAACGCGCCACTGTCGGGTTCCCGGATAACGGCAGGAGGGGTTCACATCGGTGAACGACGATGAAGTACCTGGGACTCGTCCTCGACATCCGGTGGAGACTTCGTGGAGCACTTCCGACGTTTGGCTCCCAAACTGGGGAGGGCTGGGGCTGCTCTGAAGCGGCTTTTGCCCAATCTAGGGGGTCCAAACGCCTCCTGCCGGAGGCTCTACGCGGGGATCGTGCGGTCCATGGCCCTTTACGGGGCACCGGTGTGGGCGCGTTCATTCAGGCTGACCGGCCCGGCGGTTGAACGCGTCCCAAAGGGTCATGGCCATTAGGCTGGTCCGGGGATACCGCACGGTCTCCCGTCGGTCGGCGAGCCTCCTTGCCGGACTACCGCCATGGGATCTGGAGGCGAAAGGAGGCGAAACGCCGGGGTGTAACTCCGCTGCCGCGAGAAATCACGGAACAGCGGACAGAGCTCCGGCGGGATCTCATGGCGGCATGGAGAGTGCGCTTGTCGCAACCCAGCGCTGGGCACGCCACAATTGTGGCGATAAGTCTTTGAGGAGTGGCTAGAGAGGCGCCACGGCGGCCTCACCTTCCACCTGACGCAGATACTCACCGGACACGGCTGTTTCGGGAGGTTCCTGTTCTGCATAAGGCGGGAGGAAACGCCCGGGTGAAACCACTGTGTGGATCGCCCGGAGGACACGGGGGAGCATACGGTGGAGATTTGCCCGACTTGGGCGGAGCACCGACGTGTCCTCGCGGTGACGATCTCTCGCGTTCGGCCCTGGTTCAGGCCATGGTTCGGAGCGAGAGTGCATGGGAGGCCGTCACCTCCTTCTATGAAGCAGTTATGCTCGCGAAGGAGGAGGCGGAGCGCGCGAGGGAGATGCAAGATGCGCGCCCTCGCGCTCCTAGTTGCCGCAGGAGATGCCCCGGGCGTCGGGAGTCGCGAGCCGACTTCCGGCCACCGTAGGCGCGGGCTTGCGGACGGTGAGCAACGGGTAGCTCGCCGTCCGATAAGGACCAGACCCGGATCAACGGCGCGTTGTGTTCCACGCGCGCCTCAAACAGATGTCAGCACCAACTGACGGTGTCCGTAAGGACCAATACCTGCTGGGGTTGCGGGTTTATCCGGAAGGGATATCGCGGCCCCGGCACACAGGCAACGGAAGGAACACGGGTGGGTTTTAGTCAGTAAAAGTCTGACACACCCTCCCGCTCCGCCCAGAGCGGGAGAAGTTATTTGATAATTTACCAACCTCAAAAAAAAAAAAAAGGACAGGGCACTCGTGAGTCAAGCAGTGGTGCCAGATTAGGCGACTTTTCGGCTGTCGCCATATGGCTATTTGGAAGGGTGTAGGGGAGACAAATGTTAACGATCGGCGATTGGTCGCCAAAAAGGCAATATTATCTGGGTTTTTTTTGTCGATTTTGGGCTCCATCCGCGATATATGAGGAACGATGAAAATGTCCAGTACAAAGAACGCATAATTTTCTACGTCTATCAGAGAGGGGTCAATCAAAATAGAGAAATATCAAAGAATGTTTTATATCGAACGAAATAAAGTTCAGTTTGGCTTGTAAGTGTGTGTTGAGGAGGCAGTCGCTCCTTGTAAAATACTGGTATTCACCTGCATCCGGTTAGACTGGAAGCCGACCCCAGTATAGTTTGGAAAAGGCTAGGCAGATTGAGTTTTGGCTTGTAAAGTGTTGGATGATGTCAGATACACATAGGATTGCAGATTTCGTTTAAAAATTGTACTAATCAATCTGCCTAGCCTTTTCTCAACTTTGTTGGGGTTGGCTTCCAGTCTTACTGGATGCAGCTGAATACTAGTATTTTACATGGAGCAACTGCCTATCTGACCTCCACAACCCAGTTACTTGGTAACACAATACCCCTTGGTAAGACTGGTTGTCAGACTTTCGGGCTCCTTACGACCCGTAACGACTGTCTAAGATCCACGAATGGCAGCCCGGACCAACGGCTTAACGTGTTTTCCGCGGCACTGAGGAGTCTCGGTATGTAAAGATGGTCACCCATCCACGGACCAACCCAGGCAAGCGTAGCTCGACCCGTGCCGCTGTTATTACTTAGCCCCTGCCGTGTCTTTTAAAAATTGTACCAATACATTCAAATATACAAAAATGGTAGATTTTGTACCTATACGCTACAAATAAATTAAAACAGAAGTTTCTGCATACGTTGAGAAGATTTACTTGTAATTTTATAGTATGGTCATGACCATACTATAAAATTTGTTCGATAATTATTAATATTAGTTCGATATCGATAATTGTGATCATAGATATAAGAAAGAAGGTTGTGATGATGATGTGGTCTTGTGATATCAAAATGGGCAAAACGCGGAAAATTTAACAAACAATACGTACAAAAAATCCTTATTTTTTAAATAACTAAGTAGGTTTACATTAAAAGGGTTCCTTTAAATTTTCAGGCATTTTCGCATTAATATTAGTAACTGTATTATATAATTCTTATTTCGTACAAAAAGTCTGGTATCAGAATTATAATTTACACAATCACACGACCTCATACACAAAATATCAGCTAAACTGAAATGAAGAAATTCGACATATTTCCGCTGCGACTACGCACACTTCGACGGCGGCGGACTTAGGCTACTTGGGCCAACAATTTTGGCGACTGAGCGCGCCACATCTGGCAACACTGAAGTCAAACTCCGGTGACGCTTGTAGGCAGTTGTAGCTTGTCGGTGGGCCGGTGGGCAATTGTGGGGTCATGTACAGAGTTGCAGACCGCTACGCGCCGCATCGCCGCATCACATCGTCAGCTGTCCGGCGGGCGCCGCGTGACGTCACCGGCTCAACGCAACCACACGACGCCCCCGACTCACCGACTGTGTGCCCAGCCAAAGATGATACACTATAATAAGTACCTAATTGCCCAGCCCCAAGTGCCCTTACTGCCCACTATCCCTGTGGCCTGCGACTACTACCAGCCACCTAATCAATAGTAGCAACGACTGAGCTTCCGATCCGTGTTTTACGCTCCAGTGGCCCCCGTGTGTATAGTGCCTGCCGAGGCTTATTGTAATATGTAAAGCTAATGCAAACCTCTGAGCTTAATATTAAATTAAAATCGGGAGGTGTACCCGAGTACCTTTACTATATGCGCACTTATTCTGACGCAGGCAGAACACTTCTTGCGCAAATAACGTAATGAACGAACATTGGGAAAACCAAGCAAGGGTATAGGATTAATGAATTGGATGTTGGTAGCAGTAGGTACTTATCTTTTAATTTTTCCTTATTTTGTATTTTTTTTTTTAATATAATGCTGAAAATAATGTATTACTTCAGCTTATTCCAAGTTTCAACCTACCAGAGTTCACGTGGATGAAAAGCTTGGTAAGGTAACAATTTCCCAGGAAATAAGGCGCTTTATTATTATTCAGGAATTTCTATTTTAGAATTTGCCTATTAAGTACTTAGAATTTGCCTGTTACTTACAGTGTATAACTAATCCCAATTTGTGACTGCTGACAGACGACGAATCTCGTGACTTATCGGAGTAGGTAAGTACAATACCTAATGTAAGTATTTTTTCTGATTTCAATCCTTTTTATTGAGCATTGATCCGGTTACAAAACACTAAGCTGCAGCACTGTCTGTAATTTGTAACGTGAACGTTCGTCGTATTATTATGGGTTCGCGAGTATCGACCGGCGCGCGATTTGCGGACGTCCGGCACGTCGCGACGCGTCTTCGTGTTCAGCGCGACTGAGAATGCGAAACGCGATGACTGCGAGGAGGCGACTGCTAGCGCGATATCTAATTGCGGTGTGAGCGGGGCGCGCGGGACGGGGCGCGTTGCCATGGTGCGAGATCAGGCCACGTGCATGCGGCCAATGGCAGGACACGGTCGTCCCTCGGGCCGCGAGTGTCGAGCACGCTGCGCCGTCGTGCCGCGCCGCCGCCGCGCCACTTTGCGCCCGCCGCGCGCTACCCCTCGCCGCCAGACTCGCACCTCGCTCTACATAAACACACACATCACGTTAGGCACGGGCCACGACAAACAGCCCGAGTACCTGACCTGCGCCACACACTATTTAGTACCTAATATTATTGATGTTTATTCGAGGATTTGGTGGACCTTTGCGTCATGTCATCATGTCATGTGATCCTGTCTGTAGTTGTCCATAATAATAAGATACTAGCTTTTGCTACAGATTAATACAGATGGGGAAACTCCGCAAAAACATTTAAATAAAACGCGACTCTTGTTACGACACAATAAAGTGCAATTCAGGTCGCACAGCGTTAATCACCTCATTTGCGTGCGCAATTTATTTGCCAAACAAGTAAACAAACACGTGTTTTCCACTTGGAAAAACATCAACTTTATGCAAGTGCAAATAAAATTGATTTTAGACTGACTAGTATTGTTGGAAAAGTCATTGAAATTATGAAGTTGTAGCAAAAACTGGACCTTATGTGTAGGCATTAGCCTATGTTCGCACGGACGTAAAGATATCGGGGCGATTTTTTTTCGTGCACTGGATTTTCAAAGTTCTGCTTAGCGCCGAGAGTTGAAAATCTAACAGTGTGTTTTTTGTACGCGCTGCGACGAGAGTGCGTCCCAGCGCGTTGGATTCTCAACACCGAGAGTTGAAAATCCAGTGCGCCATTTTATCCCGCCGCGATATCTTTACGTCCGTGCAAACGCGGGCTAAAACTTGCGTTTGTTTACATGTTTGGCAAATGAATTGCGAACGCAGATTAAGTACAGTTATATTCACCTAGAAGTTGTCTCTTTTTCTATCGCGTTACTCTTAGATCTTCTAACTACGTTAAGGCTCATGCAGACCAGCGCGACGCGACTAAAACAATACAAATTCTAAGAAAACTTTACGGTATAACAACAACCGGTGTTGCGTCGCATAGTCTGCACGAAGCTTTACACTCACTGAATAGTGATGTTGACAAAAAAAAAATTTGTCCGTCAGGTTTATTATTACAAAATATTGGACACATATTTTTTACTTTTTTTACGTAGTCAAAAGATTACGGCAATACATTGAGTAGGCAATGTAGTTTTTTGGCCCAGCAAGACGGACCCGCCGCCGCCGCCGCTTACTTGTAGCTTCATGAGTGTTCCGTCACTATTCATCTGTGCTTTTGCCCCCGGCTTCGGCCGCATGGATGTCAGAAAATATCCCACGGGAACGTACTACTGGGATTACATACATATTAGCCGAGGAAAAGGTCATTGATTCCTACCGCTGCGCCGGCGTTGCCGTCAACCATAATTATTTTGTTACGCGTAATTTTGAATCTGTGATATCATTTAAACTATTCATTTATTCAAGGCGGAGATTTCTTGAAAACAGTCAAAAAGGTGTTTTTTAAAGCAGTGTATCTCTTATTCCGTAAAAAAATTGCCATAAAAAAGAACGATATTCTCAAGTCTTTTTTGCATACAGTGATCGAACTCAAAACATATTTTAATACATCAAAAAAATCTTCGAACACACCTCTCAATTATCTTTAAATACAATTATAATTAAAATTTTAACTATACTTACCATCAAATTTTAAATGCCAAACTGCATCCAGTGATCGATTAGTAATTATTAAATAGTTAATATCTATTTTTATACGATTTTATTTGCATTTTTACGAATACGCTTGCTCATTTTCCTTATCGCTCGCACTGCGCCAGCAGCGTTGCCGTTAGCGTACATTTTACATATTTGACGTACCTTCTATGCCTCCCATGTGTAATGTGTTAAGGGGTCTATTTTACGAACCTTTTCAACTCAACATCCGAAATCATGTGTAAAATCGTGGTTTAGTAGTTATTTATGCTATAAGTGCGGAAGGTTGGTGATTTCCGACGAGTGTTTATGTCGACACGAGTCGGAAATCATCTTAACCTTAAACGAGCGAGCCTTTCGGCAGTCGCCTGCAATGTGTAACATCTAACATACGACAATGTTTATAAATGATAAAAACAAAATTAATTCATGACTTTTGGCTTTGATTTTTACTTTGACTTCGACTTCGACTTCGTCTTCGACTTTGACTTCCAATTTGACTTCGACTTCTTCTTCTTCTTTTCGAGCAAATGCATTGTAAAATATATTATGACATTTTACATAAAGATTACAAATAAATACATAATATATTGCTAAATAATGTTATTCAGTTTTAAGATAGTTCTAATACTACATAAGATTTGTTAATTATTACTTTGGTTAGAAGTTATTTAACATTTATGTATGACCATCTATGATTCGTCTAAAATGGCGGGAGAATGGGCGGGAATGTTTGAGGGACTGGTAGGATTGAGGGGCTCTAAGATGGTGTGACCGCCAATCTTAAAAAGAAACTTGTGTTAAACGGTTGGACGACACAGGACCTCCGACTTTTATAGGACAGACCCTGAGTGGACACCACTGTCCTGACAACATGTCCGTAATATAAAGTGGCTAAAAGCCAATGTAAGAATAAATCATGTTGCATAGCGGAAGCTCTGCCATTATTGTAAAATGGATTGATGATCAGATAGCTTCTTGTGAAAGATCGACAGACTACCTACAATATTCATGTAAGTCAGCGGCGTAGCGTGGGTGTCGGCCGCCCGGGGCGGAAGACAATTTTGCCGCCCTCTTATTTAGGTATTTCAATTTAATGTATACTATACATTACATACATAGTCTAGAAAACTTTTTGGGAAGAACAGTCATCATTATTTTGCATTATATAAATTAGATTTTAAATAAAAAAGTTTACCTAAGTTTTACAATCACGTTTATTAATACAAACATTATTTTACTTCAACCATTATAGACGGTGTTGCCAGCAGTCGCTACAAAATATCAGTCAAAGAAGGGGGATTCCCCGAATTCGCCACAGAATAAGTAACGAAACATTCTGTGCTCTTTTCAATCGGTTCGAATTTGTAGTTGCGATAAAAATATGAAATTGTTCAAATATTTTTAATAGTTATTGTGAAATTTTGACGCCCCCTAAAATGTGCCGCCCGGGGCGGGCCGCCCCTGCCGCCCCCACTACGCTACGCCACTGATGTAAGTTAATTGATAATTATTATATCTTGATTATTGCTGATAACTATGTTGTTCTGTATGTGTTTTAATATGCCTAATATTGCTAGCTTGGAGAAATGGTCCAAGAGATTAAGGTGATATTATAATGATTTATGCTAATGTAACAATGTGTTGATCCAATAATATAAAAGAAGCTACTGTAGCGGCATCTACATCGCTACATGCGAACTATGCATCTCCCTGACGTCACACAACATCCTGACGTCACACAAATCCTGCATCGCGCAATTAGAGTTTACCGCGCGATAAACATACGAGTATATACAAGCTTCCCGACTTCAACCTCTGGGCAGTTGCCCGCCAGACATCACACCCGTCTGGTCGGAGGATCCACCCTTTTCTATGGTGGATGAGTGAACTTTACACCCTGTTCCTCATGCCGCCAAATTGGTGACCCCGAACATGAACGTCAACGCAGCCTTCGTGCAACTACTTCAGCGTGACGTCATCATCATCATCACTCCCGCAAGCTTTCGTGAGGCGAGTCACACAGCCAGTCAGCACCCACGGCTTCAACGGGTATCCTGACCACCAGCATGCAGCGAACGCGCATTCCTGGTCATCACCCTCAGCCACAACCCGGCGCTGCACCACATCCGACCCACTGGATCAAGACGCAGCGCCACCCCGACTCACTGGGGAATCACCGCAGACAGTTCCGACTCACCGCGAACTATGCGGCACCCGGTTCCGACTCACTGGAACCACAGCTGGCACTGTGAAGCATCGCAAGATTCAAGACTCAGCCCACTATCGACCTCCGGTCTCCGGAGGGGAGTGATGTAGCGGCATCTACATCGCTACATGCGAACTATGCATCAAAGACCTGACGTCACACAACATCATGACGTCACACAAATCCTGCATCGCGCAATTAGAGTTTACCGCGCGATAAACATATATACAAGCTTCCCGACTTCAACCTCTGGGCAGTTGCCCGCCAGACATCACACCCGTCTGGTCGGAGGATCCTCCCTTTTCTATGGTGGATGAGTGAACTTTACACCCTGTTCGTCATGCCGCCAAACTACCATGGAGTTTCCTGTCCTTCTCCGTGATGAACTAGATTAGGAACGGACAACTAGCTTTCTCATTAACGATACTTACCTATGTATTGACAAGCCTAATAAAAAAAAATGCCTGGTCTTGTCTTTCTGTGCTTTTCTTCATAAAATCCTTTCCCTACACACCTTATTCATAGAAAGTACCTACATACAAAGTAAATAACCAGTAGGTACTTAACCATACTGACACTCAAAACTTAATAGTTAAGTGGATATCTATGCCTATTTAATGTAGTTATAATCCACTTTCTAACACGCTCTTTGGGCGCGCTCAGCAAGTCAAGACAGACACAGAACACTATTCTAATCACAGGGCGCGCTTGTTTTGGCGGCGAGCCTCCTTGCCGGATTGCCGCCATGGGATCTGAAGGCAAAAGTCCTCGCGCTCTCAGGCCTCTAGCCACCGCAGGAGACGCCCTGGGCGTCGGGAATCGCAGGCCGATTCCCGGCCAACGTAGGCGTAGGCGCGGACTTGCGGACGGTGAGCAATGGGTCGGGTCGACGCACTATGGAAAATCGATATCTGTTTCGGATCAAAAATCGATAACTTCGTTTAATTATATTATAAAATATAAATAAAATATATTATATATATTATTTTTTATTCAATTAGATCAATGCTAAAATTAAAGGAAGCTTATGTAATGGACTGAAAGTATGTCTTATAAAAATAATAGCAATATCAATCCCTGTCGGATAGAGCAATGAATTCTCATAAGTGAAATTCAAATTATTTATTGTACAATTAGGAAGCACTTTTACACGTCATTATTTAACAAGCTAGCTGGAGTCGAGATTTCCTAACTGATAGTCATAATGTGAAAACAAACTCAGAGGTTACCTACTGTCTGTTTTAAAGTACAGAACTTAATTGGCTCATATTATATGTTATCTCTGCATCAAAATGCCTAAGGCATTACATTTCTCATTTGTGCAGTTTTTAATTGTGCATAAAACATTAAATTAATTTGCTTATTAAATAAATTCGTTTGACCTAGCCGCGAAATTCAATTTTTCATTAGTATTTTTATTACAAATTTCATCTCTACTTGACATAGTATGTTGTTTATAATGCGCGACAATAACCGTTTAGTAAACACGTCGCCCGCCGTCGTTGTTGTAGTGAATAGCGTTATTAAAAATAAAAGAAGACGAATAGAGCTTTTTTATTTTTTACCAGTAGGAAACATCGTAATTTTTATCGTCAAATTATATAAAGACTTTGTTTTGAAGTTGTCACAACACTACAGCATTAGTACAGATAGAAAGTATTGACATACCCTAGTGAGAGAGATTTTTCAAAAAGACTTCAACGCGGTATACATTTTTGTGCCTTTTTACGTAACCAACCAGTTTAGCTTGAGCCCTGCAATTATTCATAATATTATTAAATCATAAATATATTTTACTTACCGATGAAAAGTTATGCCATTTTTTTTATAGCTGGATGTTCTAGACGATTTCCCACACCATTTAATAGAACAGGAACTCATAATTGTTTATAATTATGCAGAAATGTTTTAAAATGTATCAAAATAACCGCATGTGCAGAGATTCAATAACTGGTCAAAACTAAAATGGCAATTCATATTGTCATCTAGTATATGTGCAATTTCATTTATGTGTCGTGAGCCTGAGTCGCCCGTATGAGCAGTCAAGAGGCTAGGCTATATAGTCATTGCTTGACAGCCTCCTATCCGGTTACTTCTGACCGTTCTAGTGATGGGCGTTGAATCAACGAACTAGTTGAATCAACCGTTGATCTCCTGTCAACGTATTAACGTTAACTGTTTATGAATCAAGTAGTTAAACTCGTCAACGACGTTTATGAATTTAACTCGTTTATTATTAGATTTTTGCCGTTGTCACTGCGTAGTTCTGCACAATATCCACGCCTCGCCACGAACCTCTTAAAAGCGGCCAAGAAACCTTTGGACATCTTGTCACTAACTGCTTCGATATGAATCGCTCGCGTATACAGACAGATGAAGAGCGCGATGTACCCCTTTTTAATACAAGAAAGAAAATCACTTTCTCGCGCGCTTAAAAATACAAAATAAAATGTACGTATCACAACTTATCCGCTTTGCAAACAAGCGCGCCCTTTATTTTTTAAAATTTTTGTTTTTAGGGTAATTATCAAATAACTTCTCCCGCTCCGCTACGTAGAAAAAAAAAGCAGCCCTACTGTTAGAAATTGATGGGGTGGTGTCAACTAGTATATAAACATAATAAGTTTATCTACTAGTGTGCCTTGATTGTATCCTACCTCGTAGAAGATAATTATTTGGACCAAACTCATGGACAGGTTGCCGGTATACCTCGATTTTGTATTGTCCAGAGGCCCTGACATGCTCACCATAGTACGAACGAGATTGCTTAATTTGATAAATTCCTAGAGCGAATAGAATTAAGTTCTGGAATGTCAATTGAGGAAAATTATCCAGCTCTGGAAGATTAGCATCAATGCTGGCAAATTGCACCCTCACTCTGTTCAAATTGTGTATTTCCACGTAGGAGGCTAAATGGTTTGGGGTGTTTAGTTTTGCTTGAGCAATCGCTAGTATCTCTTCAGCATAAAAATTATCACGGATTAATGTATGAAATCGATTTATTAATGCAGCTGCTACTTTTAAGTCAAGCATCAGGTGGGTGGATGCTGTATTGAAGTATTCCTGACGGAACAATTTGCAGTCCCGTTTAAATCTGCCATTTACAACTTATACTACACAATACTACTATTACAATTGATATTCACCAGCCTGTTTAGATTCAGGCATATAAGCCTTGTAACCATGCCTCTATCAAGAATGAAAATGTCGTTTTCTCTGAAAAAGCTTCGCAGTGGACTATTGTCAGTGAACAATCTAAGCATAATAGAAGTATCTGACTCTGTAGCAGGGTATGGTCCAACGGGGTGCTAGGACAGGAAACCTCCCCGTGTGCCTGGGGGCTGGAGTTCCCTTACGGATGCGTCCGGGGGGAGGGCCAGTCTCCGGGACGGTGCACCCTGGGGTGCGGGCAATGTCTCCCCATTAGGTACTGCGTGCCTAAGGGGTCTCGTTGCCCGTATGCCAATATCCTGTCGGAGGAGTGAACGCTCTAACGTGTGCTCGTTAAGAGCACACGTTGAGCAGCGTTCTGGTGGGAGCGGGCTCGGCGGGCACTAACCCTGCCGTCGGGCAGGCAGGAGGAAGTCTTTTCTCTTGCCACCGTTGGTCTCGTAGCCCCGAAGAGTGTCAAGGTCATGTCTCTGGCATTTGACGGGGGTCGAGGGTCTTGGCTTAACCGCCCGGGCCGCGAGGTAGAAAACCTCTATAAAAAATCACCCCAAACCTCCAAGCGGCGGCGCACCGTGAGGGAGGTTGATAGCTTGACTAATGGGTAGCTTAATTAGTCACTAGTGCGAACCACTATTTTTTGGTTGGTTGGTTGGAAAATTTTTGTACTCGTGGGATTTATTATGGATAACATCTTAAACAACAAAAACGATGACGTGCCAATATTATTGGCGGAGGAACCGCTTGCCGGTGACGGCAACCAGGGTCGAGGAGACTCCTGTCCCTCCGGGGACCAAACTAGGTCCGACCAGGACACGGGACGCGGGCGTTTCTGGGGGAAACGCTCGCGCGAGGAGAAGTCGCGTGACGAGAAGTCGGACCGCGCAGGATCGGCGGGTCAATCCTCGGGCGAGGAATGCCTGCCGGTCGCTAAGGTGCCGACGGTAAGGAGAGGCCGAGGTCGCGTGTCGGTGACCTCGAAACCAGGGCGTGGCAATCGGGGTCGCATCAAGCGGCCCGATACCCCTCCAGGAATCGGCGGGGAGAGCGACTCTGAGGTCTCGTCCGGGGCCTCAAGCGAGGAGCCGGAGGGGGTCACCATCCCTCGAAAGGGCACGAAGGCACAGGCTGGTGCCACTGCGAGCCGTGCCGGTGGGGGAGTGGCGACCGACGAGGCCGCCAAGGTTGCCGCTGGGGGCTCCGATTCGGAGCGAACAGCCAGGTTTGCGGAGGTCGTAGCAGCCGCGATCAGGAGTGTGGCCTTGAAGAAGCTGCAGTCATCAAAGGACAAAGCCATGCCCGCGGCTGCGGCATCCATTATGGCGGCAGCGAGGGCCCTTCAGGTCGGGCCTCCGTCAGACGCACTGTCCGAGATGCGGGCGGAGGTCGGCCGCTTGACGGCCGCTATGGAGCTTCTCCGAAAGGAGAACGAGGAGCTCCGAGCAGACCTGGCTGGACTACGTGGCCCCCGCGTTGTATTACAGCGTGGAGCGGTGCAAGGGCAGGGCCTGCCCTTGCCGGCGGAGGACCGGATTTTGGCCCTGGTGCGGAAGGAGCTGGCTGCCTTTAGCAGCCGGTTCTCCGTACTGGAGGGCATTGTCCTGCGCCCTCCGCTAGCGGCGAGCAGGCCGGCCACTTTTGCAGCCACCGTGGCTGCTTCGGCCGCGCCCGCGGCCAAGCTTGCGGCCCAGTCCACGGCCAAGTCTGCGGCCAAGCCAGCGGCCAAGTCGGCGGCCAAGCCAACGCCTCCAGCGAAAGCGGCGCCTCCGGCGAAAGCGGCACCTCCGGCGAAAGCGGCGCCGTCCAAGCCCAAAAAGGGCGGGACGGCTGCGCAGGCAGCTGCGCAGAAGGCCATGGCGGCAGGACGGTCGCCCCCGCCCCCACCTCCTAATTCCTCTCTGGCCGATGCCGAATGGCAAGTAGCCGGGGAGAAAAGGGAGGCGGGTAAGGCTAAAAGGGCGGCCCATAGAAAGGAGAGGCGGCAACAGCGCAAGAAGCGTAGCGCCGCGGCTAGGCTCCGCGCCCCGAAGTCCGCAGCTGTAGTGATCACACTACAGCCGGAAGCGGAAAAGAAGGGCGTGACCTACCGTCAGGTGCTCGCTAAGGCGTGGGCGGCAGTGAACCTGGAGGAGATCGGCGTCGCCGATGGCTTCCGTATGAAGGTCACTGCGACGGGGGCTCGGATGCTGGAGATCCCCGGTGCGGCTAGCGGCCCGACCGCTGACGCCCTGGCCGAAAGGCTTAGGGCGTCCTTCAATGCGGAGGAGGCCCGAGTCTCCAGGCCCACTAAGTGCGCTGACATGCGCATCCTGGGCCTGGACGACTGCGTGACGGCGGAAGACGTTGTGGCCGCCGTGGCTAGGACTGGAGGGTGCTCTGCCGAGCAGGTGAGGGCTGGCACCATCCGTCCTGACACAACGGGCATGCAAACCGTTACGGTGAGCTGCCCCGTGTCGGCGGCCCAAAAAATAGCCGGGGAGGGCCAAAGGCTCCGGGTGGGCTGGGTGTCCGCGCAGGTGAAGCTGCTGGAACCCAGACCACTGAGGTGCTTCCGCTGCCGGGTGGGGCACCACGTGGGAGCACAGTGCACCTCGGAGGTGGATCGCAGCGAGGAGTGCTTCCGCTGTGGTCGGCCCGGTCACAAGGCCGGCTCGTGCAATGCCACGCCGCACTGTTATGCATGTGCGGCGGCTGGCAAGCCGGCCGATCACCGGGCTGGGAGCAAGGCCTGCGCTCCACCTGCCAAATCCAGGGGCAGGGGCAAGCCTTCCGCCACCGTCGTCACCGACGCAGCCGCCACCATTGCCGCTGCCGTTGCCGCCTCTAAAGGCGTTGTTGTCGCCGCTAGCACCGCGGCAGGGCCATCACAGGGGGCCCGGGAGGAGGCTAAAATGGATTGTCATTAATGGCCCCATTACGCCTCCTCCAGGCGAACATCAACCACTGCGCCGCTGCTCAGGATCTGTTGCTCCAGAGCATGGCGCAGTGGTCGATTAACATCGCCGTGGTCGCTGAGCCGTACTTTGTCCCGCCCAGGGATGACTGGGTGGAGGACCTGAGCGGCTCAGTGACCATAATTTCGTCGGCCGCCGCCGGTACCCCGTCCCTCGAGGCCGTTAAGAGGGGACCGGGTTGCGTGGCAGCACGGTTCGGGGAGATTGTCGTGGTAGGAGCGTACTTCTCCCCGAACCGAACTCTCGCCGAGTTCCACAACTCCCTTGGGGAGTTGAGAGTCGTCGTCGTCGGGTACCATCCCCTCCCCGTGATCGTCCTCGGGGACTTCAATGCCAAGAACGTGGCTTGGGGTTCCCGGTTAACGGACACACGGGGCAGGATGGTGGAGGACTGGGCTCTGGAGTCGGGCCTGGTCGTCCTAAACCGGGGTTCTGTCCCCACGTGCGTGCGGATGCGGGGCGAGTCAGTGGTGGACATTTCGTTCGCCAGCCCCGCTCTGTCGCCGCGTGTCATTGACTGGCGCGTCATGGAGGGGGTGGAGACCTATTCCGATCACCGGTACATCCGGTTTGACGTCTCCGCCCAGACCTCGGGCACGCCGGTCAGACAGACCCCGAGTGGTCCGCGGTGGGCGCTGAAGCAGCTGGACCGGGAGCTCCTCCTGGAAGCCTCGATCGTGCAGGCCTGGGTGACATCACCGGACAGGCCTGCCAACATAAACGACGAGGCGGAGTGGTTCCGGGAGGCCATGTCCGAAATTTGTGACGTGGCAATGCCCCGGGTCCAGCCCGGACGTGCTCAGCGCCAGGTGTACTGGTGGTCGCGTGAGTTGACCGCTTTACGCGCGGCGTGCGTTGCAGCGCGCCACCTGTACGCCAGGCACCGCAGGCTCCGTATCCGCCCTCCGGATACGGAAGCCATCGAGGCGGAGCTGTACGACGGGTACAGAGCGGCGAAGACCGCCCTCCGAGCGGAGATCGAGCGGGCCAGAGGAGTGGCCCGCGAGGAGTCGCTGGAGACTCTGAACAGAGATCCGTGGGGACGCCCATACAAATGGGTGAGAGATCAACTCCGCCCATGGGCTCCCCCGCTGACGCAGAGTCTCCGGCCCCAGCTCGTGGAGGACGTGGTGAGCGCTCTGTTCCCTTCGCGAGGGGAACATACTCCCCCGCCCATGGCTCCGCCTCCTGCGGTGCCCGATGCGGACCACACCATTGACGACGACGACGAATCTCCGGAGGTGACCGAGGTAGATTTGAGAGTGGCGGTACGTAGGCTGAGTGCCAAAAATACCGCCCCAGGACCCGACGGCTTACCTGGAAAAGCCTGGGTTCTGGCCTTAGAGGCTCTCGGGCCTCGACTTCGGGGGCTCCTAAGCGCATGCTTGGAGAGGGGCCAGTTCCCACTTCGTTGGAAGACGGGGAAACTGGTCCTCATCAAGAAGCCGGGGCGCCCGGCGGACTCTCCGTCCGCTTACCGGCCCATCGTGCTGCTCGATGAGGTGGGCAAGCTCTTTGAAAGAGTAATTGCAGACCGCCTTGTCGGGCAGCTGGTGCGAGTGGGGCCGGATTTGGCGGAGAGCCAGTATGGTTTCCGCAAGGGGCGCTCTACGGTGGATGCCATCATGCGCGTTCGAGCCCTCACGACGGGGGATGCTGTTGCCCGGGGTGGGGTAGTCTTGGCGGTGTCTCTTGACATCGCCAATGCCTTCAATACCCTGCCCTGGAGTTGCATTAGGGAGGCACTCCGGTATCACCGGATGCCGACCTACCTCTGTCGAGTGGTCGAGGCCTATTTGACGGACAGGGCCGTCATCTACCCCGGTCACCACGGTGAGTGGAACCGGCGAGAGATGTCGTGCGGTGTCCCACAGGGATCGGTCCTGGGGCCGCATCTGTGGGACATCGGCTACGACTGGGTGCTGCGCGCCGACCTCCCTAGCGGCGTCAGCGTGGTTTGCTACGCTGACGACACGCTGGTCCTGGTGCAGGGGAGGTCGCATGAGGCGGCGGCCGAACTAGCGACACGTTGGGTTGCGACAATCGTCGAAAGGATCCGGCAACTGGGACTCGAGGTGGCCTTGCACAAGTCCGAGGCCATGTGTTTCTATGGTCCTCGGAACGCGCCACTGTCGGGTTCCCAGATTACGGCGGGAGGGGTTCACATCGGTGTCGAGTCGACGATGAAGTACCTGGGACTCGTCCTCGACAGCCGGTGGAACTTCGTGGAGCACTTCCGACGTTTGGCTCCCAAACTGGATAGGGCTGGGGCTGCTTTGAAGCGGCTCCTGCCCAACCTGGGGGGTCCAAACGCCTCCTGCCGGAGGCTTTACGCGGGGCTCGTGCGGTCCATGGCCCTTTACGGGGCACCGGTGTGGGCGCGTTCATTGAGGCTGCGACCGGCCCGGCGGTTGAACGCGTCCCAAAGGGTCATGGCCATCAGGCTGGTCCGGGGATACCGCACGGTCTCCCGTGAGGCGGCGAGCCTCCTTGCCGGACTACCGCCATGGGATCTGGAGGCGAAAGTCCTCGCGCACATGTGGGAGTTGCGCGAGGAGGCGAAACGCCGGGGTGTAACTCCGCTGCCGCGAGAAATCACGGCACAGCGGACAGAGCTCCGGCGGGATCTCATGGCGGCATGGAGTGTACGATTGTCGCAACCCAGCGCTGGGCACGCCACAATTGCGGCGATAAGTCCCCTCTTTGAGGAGTGGCTTGAGAGGCGCCATGGCGTCCTCACCTTCCGCCTGACGCAGGTCCTCACCGGACACGGTTGTTTCGGGAGGTTCCTGTTCCGCGTAAGGCGGGAGGAAACGCCCGGGTGTCACCACTGTGTGGATCGCCCGGAGGACACGGTGGAGCATACGGTGGAGGTCTGCCCAGCTTGGGCGGAGCACCGCCGTGTCCTCACGGAGGCGATCGGCGGCGGCGATCTCTCGCGTCCGGCCCTGGTTCAGGCCATGGTTCGGAGCGAGAGTGCATGGGAGGCCGTCACCTCCTTCTGCGAAGCAGTTATGCTCGCGAAGGAGGAGGCGGAGCGCGCGAGGGAGATGCAAGCTGCACGCCCTCGCGGCCCTAGTCGCCGCAGGAGACGCCCCGGGCGTCGGGAGTCCAGAGCCGACTTCCGGCCACCGTAGGCGCGGGCTTGCGGACGGTGAGCAATGGGCAGCTCGCCGTCCGATAAGGACCAGGCCCGTGTCGACGGCGCGTTGTGTTCCACGCGCGCCTCAAAGAGATGTCAGCACCAACCGACGGGGTCGAAAGACCAATGCCTGCTGGGGTTGCGGGTTTGTCCGAACGCGGCCCCGGGACACAGGCACCGGAAGGAGCACGGGTGGGTTTTAGTCAGTAAAAGTCTGACACACCCTCTCGCTCTGCCCAGAGCGGGAGAAGTCATTTGATGATTTCCTACCCTCAAAAAAAAAAAAAAAAAAAAAGGGTATGGTCCAACGACATCAAGGATATAAGGCACACAAGTAAAAACGGTTTAATCAAGTTGCGAAACTTATGCAAACTATATGTTTGCTTTTGGTACAAGTAATTACTACTTTTTTGTACAGTCGCCGTCGGATATATTGTAGCAGACAACGTGACCAAATATTTCTGAACAAATTAAAATTTCAATAAGTTCCATACACTACAAGTTACCATTAATATCTGAACATTCATTACTTTATTAATATCTGAGCAGATGCTTGTCAAAAATTTCTATACAAACAACTAACCAAAAATATCTGAACACTTACAACGTCAATTGTATCTACACAGACGAACACTGAGCTTACCTAATTCGTTACTGCATGATATAAAAGACGAACCAGAAACAAATGCTAACATCTGTGGTATAAATACGATGAAAAGGGAATAAAAATTGTATAGAAAATCATTTGTTTAGGATACAACTGATATGTTAATGTCAAACTATTGAAAGAAAATAGCTCCTGATGTTGTAATAAAAAAAAGTGTTATTGTAATAAGAACATTGACAACATAGATAAAATATTTGTATTTTTAACCAACTGCCAAAAGGACTCCTATCAATTCGAATGGTGTATAAGTCGACACGAGTTGGAAATCATCTTACGCACGTGTATCATACAACGTTTTACTATGAATTGAGCGAGGAAAAAAAAAAAAAGAGCGAGCCTTACGGTAGTCGCCTATGATGTGTAACATCTAACATAATTTATGTCGATGTATATAAATTATAAAAACAACATTCATGACTCGATGTTTCGACTTCGACTTCTACTTCGACTACGACTTTGACTTCGACTTTGACTTTTTGATTTGACCATTGTTATAATAATCATCGCCATTGCCATCGCCATTGCCATCGCCATCGTCATCGCCATCGTCATCTCCTTCGCCATCGCCATTGCCATCGCCATCGTTATTGTCATCATCTCTGAGACGGGCTGACGACGGCCTCAAAAATAAAAATAAAAAAACAGAAAAGTAAAAAAGCACTAGTGAAATAAAGCGACACTTTCCGCACAAATTGACTGCTTAGAAAACGCTCTTTTCGAGCAAATGCATTGTAATAGTTATTTATGCTATAAGTGCGGAAGGTAGGTGATTTCGAAAATCATCTTACGCACGTATATCATATGTTTGACTATGCATTGTGCGAGGAAAAAAAAAAAAACGAGCGAGCCTTACGGCAGTCGCCTGTGATGTGTAACATCTAACGTACGACGACGTATACAAATGATAAAAACCTAAATTCATGACTTTGACTTCGACTTCGACTTCGATTTCGACTTCGACTTCGACTTTTTGATTTTGACCATCGTCATAATCATCGCCATCGTCATCATCATCATCTGATTTATAAATACTAATTTGTGAAAAACTTTTCTCAAATAATAAAATCTCCGAGACGAGACGGGTTGACGACGGCCTCAAAAATTAAAAAAAAAACAAAAAATTAAAAAGAACTAGTGAAAAAAAGTGACACTTTCCGCACAAATTGATTGCTTGGAAAACGCTCTTTTCGAGCAAATGCATTGTAAAATATATTTTTTTGTGTACCTACGTTCGGTCATAACTCTGTCTTAAAGAGAAGAATTTGCAAAATTCTTTTTTTCTTTGAAAGGGTATAATTCCGAGGTGGTCTAGGATCTGATGATGGGATCCTGAAGATATCGAGGGACTCTTCAAATATTATAGGAACACCAATAGCGATTTGGTTATTTTTTTATAGTAACTCGTGCAATTAATTAAGCAATTTATGCTCGTCAAGTCGTCACAATACATACGGAGAAGTGGAGCTAATGGCGAAGTACCAGGAAAACTCCTCAACGATTATCCCTGCATCGCGAAAAGCAATATTTTGTAAAAGGTGATGAGCAGTTGACATTAGGCTATTGCAACTTAGATACATTAAAAACTGACTCACTAGAAAACGAGAAATAAAAACTTTTATACAAAAAAACAAACAACCGCCTTCCAAAAAAACACTACAAAGTGATAAATAACTTAAACTTCGGAAGTTTTATGACCACCCCATCTGCGTAGATGCACTTGACGTTATACGTGTTCAGATATTTTTGACTAGTTGTGTGTATAGAAATTATTGACAAGCATCTGCTCAGATATTAATGAAGTAATTAATGTTCAGATATTAATGGAAACTTGTAGTGTATGGAACATATTGGCATTTTAAATTGTTCAGAAGTATTTGGACACCTTGTCTGCTACAATATATCTGACGGTGACTGTACGTAAATGTATGTACCATCACATATTACCAGTGATCGGAGTAGGTAGATTGAACTGGGGTCATTGATCCGAAACGTATATATTACTATGGACATTCCTCCGGAATTGGTGGATTATTAAAAAAAAACCGGAACTTATGTAGGAATTGTATTCTGCCAGAGTGGAAGGAGTCATTTGATGATTTGCCATCCTCAAAAAAAAGGTAGGAATTGTAATAAAATGAGCAATTTTATTCTTTATTATTCTTCCTATTTTTTTTTTTTTGTCACGATTTGACAAAACCCAACGACCAATCAGAACAAAGGATCATGGGTGGTACAGTAGTAATAATATCACTACCAACATTAACAATATTTAATTGAATCCGGAAATACCGGAATTACTTTCCGGAAAAATGGCTTATCCATGTTATTCTTTCTGTGTGCATTTATGACACAAGTACTAAAAATCAATCTACCTACTCCGATCACTGCATATTACTATGGCTGGCATAAATTCAGGATCCATGTCTGGATTACCAAATAAGCCATTTGGTATTGTCAAGTTATATTGAGCAACTTCCTGAATACTTGTGTTATTTGTCCCTAAATGCAATTGAATGAATTGGTCTTCAAAACACTTCCTGACAATATTAAGGTTTTTGAACACAGTTGATGAAGCTACATTAAAAAGAGAAGCTATGCGTTCATTACTATCTCCTGTACGAAGTTTCATTAAGAACATAGCCAGACTTCTTTTAGGAGATCTAACCCTTTCACTGATAGATGGAATCTCAATTAATAATCGTTCAAATTGATAATATGTTGTTGCTTGTCAATATGTTGACCCGTAGAGCTGCATCCTTGGAGGAAAAATTGAAGGCTACATTGAAAGAGTTGGAATGTAGTAAAAGCCAGTGCAATCAGCTGCTACAGGAAAGGGAAGACAGCGAGGTAGAAGTACTGTACATTAATAACAAGAACACTGAACTTAAGAACCAGTTGGCCGAACTACATATTCAGCATGTGGACATACTCGACCAGCATCAACACCTCCGTCAACTTGTGTCAAATTTCCAGCAATGTAGTGACACCCATGAACTTGCTTTGAGACGGATATCTGAATTGGAACTGGAATTAAGCAAGGCCCACAACTCAATAACCCATTTGGAAACTCTCAAAGCCAGTGAAGAGTCTGCGATCACCTGCAGTCTTTATGATGAATTGGTTGGTAGCAGGTCTGGACCCACATGTGTTCAGCCAATGGTTACAATAGACTTAACTGATGATACTATCACTAAATGCAATTTGTTTACTAGCCATAATAAGTTGAAAAAATATATTAAAATTAATAGATTAATTAGAAAAATTCAAAAATCACTGAAACGCCAAAAAGTTAACAAGTTAAATACAAAACTTAGGCAAAAAAATCTAAATTTAATTCAAGAATTAAAGAAGTGTAATAGTGAATTACAATTATGTAATACTATGTATGATACTGACACTCAGCACCTACAGGATGAATTGTTTGTCAGGGAATATGCTCTAAAGGATATCTTTAGAAAATATGAGGCTTGTCAACAAGACCTAAGTAAGCGTATGCAGGAGGCCAATGAGTTGGCAGACCTGCATGTCGATTCTGTTAAAATATCACCGTGAAAACTTGCGTGGAGTGAGCTGTCAGTGAAAACCACTGATGCTAGGGATTGACCAAGTATTACATTTACAATCATAATCGAGATTTTAATTTTTTTTAAATGCTAATTCTATTGATCATTTTATATTAAGTATTCTAAAGCTAGTATTTAAATGTCTAAACATTACTATATAGCGGGGGTTTTAATAAAATAGCAAAACAGTTATCCAATCAGAAACTCAATTTTGTTTTATTCTATTTTTTTCCTAGACTAGTCCTTTAATATAAATAGCCTGAGGCGCGCACACCGAATCACTTCACCACGTTGAAGCGGTAAGAATCGCGCTTACGCGCTAGGTATACACTATCACATTGAGGTTTATTTTACTTACTACGTACCTACATACTTATTTAACTTGTAACGCGTCACGTACTTACTTGCGTACTAAATACCAACGTCCAATTAGTACCTACAATGTTTTATTCATCATCATCATATATAACCCAACTAAAACTGACACTTGTAGCGCGCGCACATCACATCACCGAACTGTTGTCGCCGAGGAAATAACACGCGTTACCATGGTGACCACCCGCGTGATCACTTCACGCGATTCTTAAAGAATCGGATGAAGTGATCACGCCGCGCAGGCGCGCCGTCGAGGAAATAACACGCGTTACCATGGTGACCACCCGCGTGATCACTTCACGCGATTCTTAAAGAATCGGATGAAGTGATCACGCCGCGCAGGCGCGCCGTCGAGGAAATAACACGCGTTACCATGGTGACCACCCGCGTGATCACTTCACCCGATTCTTAAAGAATCGGATGAAGTGATCACGCCGCGCAGGCGCGCTGTTACGCACTTTGTTTTTTTTTTCCCCTCTTTGACGGCCATGTCCATAAGCCTATACGTATTCAGAGACAATAATGAGTACCTATTTAGTTCAATACTTTTAGATAATTCAATGTCTAAATCGTACCGTTTTGTACATTTAAAAAGTCAGTTTATTGACTAGATACATTTTGTTTTCAATAATTAAACTAGTTTTTTTTTTAATGAACTAGTTACATACTACTTATTTAACCTGTAGGTATGTAACGCGTCACGCATGTGCAGTCAGAACTTATTTAAAATAAAATGCAATAAGTAAGTACCAATAAGTACAGCTGCTACAAAGCGCTTTTTCGTAGTTTGCGCATAGTTAGATTAATGCGCTTTACGTGTAGATAGATAGGTAAGTATCTCCTTAACTAACCGTTGCCAATAATAAAATAATATTCATTATCATAATGATAATATGAAAAACTGACACTTGTAGCGCGCGCACAGGCGCTCACTCAGTGTGTCCACTTACGTTTTTGGTTTTCCCCAGTTTGTTAATGAATTATCCCTAAAACCCTATTTTTTTTTTAACTCCTTGATTAAAGGACCTTGATGAAAATAAATAATAACAAATCATTCCACATATTTAATAGCATTAAATACCTACAAAACTTTCATTAACTGACGAGATTACAAACATTCATTATTAATCGAGTGAGACGAAACAAACTATCTCCAGATATAATGCGACTTAGTTCCGATGTCGTCTTTAGCCACGGTAATAGTACAATTAACATGGTAAACTACAATTAGACCGATGACATTCATTAAGAATTTTTCCCCGATATTCCCTAACTCCCTGTCAACATAAAATATCCCTAAACCATGCATAACATCGGTAATTTTTCCCTAAAGTAGGGAAAAACCCCTAAAAGTGGAAACACTGCGCTCACTTCGTCGACTCGCCGACGAGCCGTTGCCAAGGTAACCACCGAGTGGAGTGGTTACCATGACTACAGCACACGGCGATAAGTTTTTTTTTAAATTGTCCCTCATTGACGGTCCATGGTACCATGTCCATAGGCCTATTCGTATTCAGAGATGATAATTAGTATTTATTTATTTAAATGTTTTTTTATATTTCAGTGTCTAAATCATATCGTTTTTGTACATTTTAAAAGACAGTTAATTGCCTTCATTTGGTTTTCATAAATTAAACTGCTTTTAAATGACCTAGGTACCTTCTTACTAAGTACTTATGCAATACCAATAAGTACCTGCAGTTGCTACAAAGCGCCTTTTCGTAGTTTGAGCATAGTTACTTACATTGTTTGTTATAGTAGAACCTATTGTCAGCTGATGACTTGAATGCAATCAAAATCCTAGCGTGATGAGTTGCGCTTTACCTATCTAGGTATACGATTTGTGTATTTATCAAATCATAAAACATTTAAAAGATGTGTGCTAAGTACCTAATATTTTATTGTACCTCCTTAAACTAAACATTGCCAATAATAAAATAATATTCATCAAATCTTAATCAACATCATAAATTAATACTAAGTTCAAAAGACAGCGCGCGCATAGGGCGCACTGCACCTCTTCATAATACGTAAAAAGCACATAGGTAGTAATATCGTGTGGGTGGTTGATTTTCGACTTTCTGTGAGCTACACTTTAGAAGATATTCGTTATCTAATTATGTATTCAACCAACGGACCTAGTTAAATTTGCGAAAGTCGAAATTTTGGATTCGTAAGGTACATAATAGTATCAAGCTCCTAATGCTAACAGTATGATAATTTAAAAAAACCGGCCAAGTGCGTGTCGGACCACGCACAATGAAGGGTTCCGTAGTTGGGATGAATTTATCCCAAGAACAAACTTAACATTGTAGTTGAAAAACATGTTCTCCTATACGGAATGTATGGGAGATCATGTTTTTCAAACCGCCAATGAATTTAAGTTGGTCGATTATTACTCGTTAACCTGTAGAGCCTACTTAGCTCTGATAGTTTTCCTTTTAATTTCGTTATATATACTACTGCTGTGAATTTTTTCACAAGACCAAGTACTCCCATTTAGCTAGAGGGACACACACACACACACACTTGACTCTAACAAAAAAATTCAGTTAAAAGCTTAATATTTCGCAAACGGATTCCTGAATCAAAAAATGGTTTGGACGAACTCACAATATTTTTGAAAGACCTTTCTAACGATACCCCACAACATGGGACAGATGAGGAAAAAAAAACATGGGGCGTACCCTAAAAAAAAATATTTTTCTTGATTTTATTTTACCACTTTGTCGGCATGATTAATATGTATACATATATGCCAAATTACAGCTTTCTAGTACTAACCGTCTCTGAGCTAAGCCGCGGACAGACAGACGGACAGACAAACAGACAGAAAGACAAACAGAAAGAAAGACAAACAGACGGACATGGCGAAACTATAAGGGTTCTTTGTTTACTACGGAACCCTAAAAATGAGCCCGCTGGCTGGACGTTTGTCTAAGTAACGAATATCTTCTAAAGTATAGCTCACAGAAAGTCGAAATTTTGGATTTGTAAGGTACCTACATAATGTTTCTAACTCCGAGCACTACTGGGCGATCTGAAAGTATAATAACAATAAAAATTATCACAAGGGGCCCGCTAGCAAGACACTGCATAGAAACGTCGTTTAATCAAAAACTGTTGAGGTACAAAATACATCTTATTTATTTTCTATAGGTAAAAAATTATGTCCTTATGTAAACCTATCACCTGTTGATAAATCTCGTTGGGACCTGCCAGATAGACCCACACAGTAATATTCCATCATCTAGATCGTTAGATAAGATACAAACCTCGTAACATAAATATTACACACACAAATTGCGCATTACTCTTGCAAACAAGAAAAATTAAAATTATTACAAATGTATTTATTTATTTATTTAAGAAATGTATTTACGTTTATTTTAAGCTGATAAAATTATGTGTGTTTAGGTTGCTGTAGTCTAATTTAAGTTTTCCTGTTTAGGTACTGTTTTACACACTATGTCTATGTCTCATACCATGTAAATCGATGCTATGTCTGTCATCCAATTCTCCTGTCGCAGGTCTGCTGGAAAAAAAATCTAATTATAAAACTTTATGTATTTTACTTTATTGAGTATTAACTGTGTACATAAATAAATAAATAAATAAATAGAATTTATTCATTTGCATCACATCAAATCAATTTGCTAATACATTTTTGCTACATTTTTCTTGATGCTGGGAACGAAGCGCTGTCGGATGTGTGTGGACCGCACGCCACCACCGCTGGAAATAATGGTAAGCATTTATTACTATTTGATTTATTTCATTCCTACACTAATCTGAGTATATTTTTTACAATCAATTGAAATAATATTGTGATTATCATCAGTATAGTAATGTAGTACTTTCAATAAGTATGTATAGCGGTTTGATTTACTTATAATAGGTACTCATTTCAATCAATCATTTCGAGTACAATGAGTTGCAACATTTATTAATTCCATGCTCCAATTTATGTCCTCCTAATATGTATGTTTATCAAAAAAAGTGTGTGACATAATGAATACTTACCAGGATTGATGTGATCAAACCAAGTAGAGACGGTGTTCCTTTATTGTCTTCAGTTCATAAGGCATTACTTAGCAACTGCTGGGTCGATGTGCTAAGAGTCACAGAATGGGCTCATCTGCTAAGAGATAGAATATTTATCAGATTAATCATGTTCACTTGTTTTAAATGTGTGCCTATTCTTTTAGTTAACTTTCCAGTTTTCCATAAGTTGTGCCTTTGCCGGTCAATCGGTCAGGAACGAGTCCAAATCGTCAAGACAGCGTTTCTTAGGCCTGCCTCGGTCTCGGGCACCCACTGTGTGGCGATCGTGGCACGTGCCCTACATTTACCTTTTATTATCAGCAAGTTAGCTAGATACTTGGCATACTTACCTGACTGACCCCCACTCGTTCTTGCAAAGTTTACCATCAGACTGATGATCTAGTTCACTTATTTATGAACAGCAACACAGGGATTGTGGAGTCGAGGCAAAATTTCGTTTTTAATCATTCTAGAAAAACTTTTACTAGCACATGCCAACAATAAGTCTTATTACTATCACTTTCACTATTACACACTATTAAACTATTGTCACTGATAAACTAATTCAAAGTAGGTACTAAATAATTCAAACTTTCATTTGTTTATTTGCAGCTTAATTTGTAGATTTTGTTTGGAACTTTAACGATCTGCCGATTGTATGAGAGAGTCGACTGTAAAATAAAAAACGCTGAGTTGACGCGTCACAATCGAATGTAACGCGAAATATTGCCTGTCTAAAGTATACCTTTCTTGCTCTCACTTACACAGAGTGTAGGAAATACTCGTAGATATGGAGGAAAGGCATATAGCATCACATGTTAAACATGTAACAACATTTTTCTCCGGAATGTTGCATTGTATTCTATAAAGGCTGCGTTCTGAGTTAAGCTGTAATCTATTTGAACGTGCTAGCATCCGTAGGTCCGTACCGAATCAGCGTGAGTGCGGTAACGATGTCTCGTGAAGCGTCATAGATGTCGTCATGATATGCACCATCTTGCTATAACGCCGGCCATGCCCTAAGTTAATATCACCGTGAGCGCTGACAAAAATGGCAGTTGTTCGATTTTGTTTTGAGCCGCCTAACGTTAGCCCACGTTTGCACAGACGTAATAAAATGGCGTACCGCGCTTGGAAAGGAACAAATGGAAAGCGGTAAATCTGTTCGAACGGCCGCGGTTTTTTTCCGCCGTGATTTTTTATTGCGCGATGCTCGATTTTCGACGCTTGGCGTTGAACGTTGAATAAATGCGACTTAAGAAGTTCTGTTCTTGTGTTCCCACGGTTGGAAAAAATTGCGCGATTTGGTCCGTATGGTATGGCGCGCCGCCGCGCCGGCTCATAGAGTGCAGACGTGCCGCATGCTCAAGGCCGTTCATTATTCAAGGGATGCATCCAAAATTTTCATTTTGGTCTCTTGGTCTCACAAGGAGCTACTGCTAATAATTTTGCGGAACCCATCGTATATCCATATTGCATGAAGAGTCGATTTCAACGGCAGGAAAAATCGCACTTGGCGCTTTTATTCCACCGCGATTTTATTACGTCCGTGCGAACATGGGCTTGAACTAACGTGGTATTTTCAAAATTGTGTTCCTGGCTACCGTCGCCCCCTAAGCAAAGAAGAAGAAGCCATTTGTGATCTAATCACAAATAATATATTAGTTTTGACGTTGAGCAACCACTGTGAGCGCGTTCACGAGCGTTCCGAATTGTTGACAGCTCTCAGCTGTCATAATCGTGATAACGAAACAGGAAATTTGGAACGTAAATCATTATCGTCAGCGCCAGGGTTGCCAACCCGTACGATAATTATGGGGGCGTACAATAATTTGGCCAATGATACGATGTACGATAATGAATGTTTAGACATTCATTATCGTACGATATATTTGAGATTTGCTGAAAAAAATATTTTAAATTCCAATAACAAAACGTATTTGTCAAATCAAATGTAAACGCAGAAAAAAAAAAAACAATGTCATTTGTCAAGTATGTAAACATCAACAAATAAATATCTCTGTGTCTCTCTCCCTCTAGTTTTTATTTAATTTTACAGTGATAACGTTATCACAAAAATATCAAATCAAAACTATGTATAAAACATGGTTTGTGCTGCGCCACCACTGGTGAAGCTTGGCTTATACGTCTCCTTTGACTCTAGTATAAAATTATTCATTGTCTTTTGAGAGCAATTTGAATTGCTATTTGATTTGATTTAGCGTTTTTTTTTTTCTTTTTTTCGATAATTTTGCCCAAAAAACGATAATTTCGACGTGGAAACTCAATAATTTTAATTATTGGAGTTGGCAACACTGGTCAGCGATCTTGATTGTTTTTTTATTATATTTTATATCTCGATGTTTTTATTCTAATTCCACAGAGTACTTTATAACATACTGAATTCGGAAAGCGGCCAAAGTCTATAGCACAGAGTAATTTTTTTTTTATCATGCTGTAAGCATGTAACTTTGTCTAAAATCTATCTATGATGGATTTAGGGATTGGGGTGAGGACGCCTTTTTATTTCGTTTTTTTTGCAACCGGACAAGAATGTCTCAGTGTGCATGTGCAAGAACTATGTGAATTGACGTGAAAGTGTTCTAAATAAACATGGACAGGTAAGTAACAAACAGTTGTGTATTGGATAAAGATATTGGACAGAATTTGTTATTTCATCAAACATAGTTAGCAATTTCGCGAGCCATATGTCGCGTTGTGAATAGAAATTACAGTAGCTCAGACCAATAAAAAAGTATTTTACTGGTCTGAGCTGAGTAGGTACACTAGTGACAGCAAAATGTCGTTAGAAACATGATTTAGATACGTTACTACATAATGTACGTACTAGGCATTTTATTAGTGAAATTCACTAAAATTTTGCGTAAATATTTTAAATGTAAAAATGTACTTACCAGAAAATCGAACTCATTGAGCTCGAGTGCGATGTAGAGGCAGCAGGGGCTCTGACAGGCCTAGGCCACACTATCGACGAGTAAACAGCTTTTTTAACACTTTTTTGAACTAAATCTTATAGGTTATAATTTTTGAGTATTACAAATAAATTTTGCATTTCAGAATAACTGTATATGAGATTGGGTAACTGCCGGCGGGTCGGGGCCCGGAGAGCCCTCTGCACCCCAGCCGGAAGCGCCAGTGGGAACCGTAAGTAGTTCTACAATGTATCTGGTTGTATTACACTAGCAAGAATAATTTTTAATTTAAAATGTCCATCTAGATCTACTCCTGCACCTCGACCACCACCACCACCTCAGATGGCTTAGGTTGTGGTTCCCCCAACCCAGCCCACCACCACCACCATCCCCATCATATTCACCGGCGTTGTAAGTATATTACCCACTTTTCTATTTATCCCTAAAGATATGGGTACTACAAAAATGTTTTTTTTTTTTCAGGTGTTTGGAATGTGACTCAGCACCATCAATGGAGTGTCCTCTTCCTCGCCAGAGTATGTGAGATGAAGACATCTTGGATCAGCTCTGTTATGGTAAGTAGCTGCTGATTTTAGCTCTGGATGGGGCTAAGGGCAAACTTCTAGTTCCCACCAGATGTTTTACCTAACTATCATTACACAGGAACAGAACCAGACTCTGCCGAGAGCGATAATGAGGATTTGGCGCCTTACTACATCTTCTCAAGGGTGCAGAGGAGGTCCTGCGAGACGCCACTGGACATTGATGATGCCGATGTGCCTGCAAGCGACGGACCTGCTCCAGCTCCCACTGCTGCAGCCGCGGACGTCAGCACCAGCATCCTGGATGTTCCCCCAACTGCGACGGACCAGCCTTGGGGTCTCTATGAATTTGATAGGAAACCATTTCCGAATTTTCTGATTCTACCTGAATCGAGACATGAAATGATTTCGCACAGCGATGTAGGGCCGACCGCTTCATGTGTCGACCCGTATGACATGTTCCGTGGCATTTGGGATCGGCAATTTATGGAGTACATTGCCAATACATTACATTATAATAAATCAAATTTATCTATGTTACCTGAGAGCTGCATACTGGCAAACAAAAATTATTATTAACACAAATTCTCACCGTGTTTTTAAAATAGTTCTTTCTTCTCGGTTTTGTGAAAATCTATTGTACTTTTTGACCGAACAATTACGATGTAGAACATGTAGGTAAAGGTAATTTTATCTTAAAAACATGATTATTGAAAATATGTTATTTGATTATCTGTGAGTGTGACTGATGATTATTTAGCTTTGTTAGATAATTTAATTATATAAATATTGTAATTTGATTACCTGTGATACGAATTTACACCAGGTTTTTATGATTAATAACAATAAGTGATTAAAAGCTACTATGATAAAGAAAATTTTGTTTGTATGTCTCTAATAATATCACTTATCTACTAATAAAACCACGTTGGGACAGTGACCGCCAACCCCCTCATCGCAGCCGTAAGACAAACAACGATGAGGTGGGGTTAGCGATTCACGCCGCAGTAAGTACAGCGATTTGAATTGGGGGCAATAACTTCCCAGTCGCCACCCGGTGGGTACTGGGAATTTAATTCCCGATTGCCACCTGGTGGCAATCCATATGGGAGCAACTGGGAATATTCGAAATTTTCAATTCAATAGGTACACAAATGTAAGAAAATTTGAATAACACGAGCTACCTTTGATGTAGTAGCTAGTATTACCACAGGCTATACATTATACTGTGGTAGTTCTTGTACTTTAAAAAAAAATTGTATTTCGCGCACTGCTTTTTTGCATTCTTTCTTAAGCGACGATCGATGTTCGTGCTGGTATACTTATATGTAATGGGTGTTCAGAAATGGAAATGAAACAATACACACTCACTTAGATGATTAATAATCCAAAATTTACAACACGCACAATCTCTCGCTCATACGTCTCACCGCCAAAAAGTACTGCCTCAGCAAGAAGCCAAGAAGTCAAACTACCATACCCTTTTTATTATTGTAAAATATTCGAAGCATTACATAAATAGATCATAAGGTCTGTTCTAGTCTATTTTCTCGCTAGATGGCGTTGAAGTCAAGTTTTTTAGTTGGTAGTGGAACAAGTTAATATTTAAAATGACAACAACATTTAGTGTCTCTATAAGTTGATAGATGGCGCTAGTAAGTCTGTTATATAGATTGCAACGGTAGATCTTCATGGCGGGTGTTATACTAGTTGCTTTCAATACCGGTACATGGCGATGCGATGGTTGTTTGTTGTTGACGATGCGAGAGTAGATTGAGGGTTCCTGGGCTCACAGATGCACAGCTGGCGAATAACCGTTACATATAGTCCTTGTCAATTCTATTATGAGCACTGAGCATTGTGAGCAATAGTGGCGCAGTGGTATCTGCCCCGAGTTACGAGTTGTAGGTAGTGAATTCGCACCCAGATGATCACTTTACTTTGTGTATTATATGAGACAGACATTATTTCGAAGACATGAGACATCCACCAAACCGCACTGGGCCCGCGTGGTGGATTATGGCCCACTCCCTCTCACAGAAAGGAGGCCTGTGTCCCAGCAGTGGGAACATTATAGGCAGATTATGCAATTCTATTATTTTAATAAATATACCTATTTTATCAGATATACGCAAATGTTTCCAAACTTGATAACACTGACTACGTAGAGACACAGATAATATATTATACGTACAGATACCCAATCCTTAAAAAGAAATGACACCTCCCTACGTCTAGCTATTGAGCTGCCTATTTTTCTTCCTCCATTTTTTCAGCAAATGGCAGCATTAGCGACTCACTAATTGCTAGATTCTAAATCGCACATGGCACGGTGCGTTCAAGGACAAGTAATAAGAATACAACAAAAATATCACGAGATGGCGGATATTTTTTTTATTTTTTATTTCTGTGTGAGTGAGCTAGCAATTTTCAAGCTGCTGCGAATGCTTCTTTATGGGTTTTTAGTATTTCAATGCTTAAATCTAGATTTTCTTCTCCTCGTTACCAAATCTACTACCTATAAACGGTTGCTAAAACCTACTAAACGTGATGACAAATTGAGTATAACGCCATCTATTGCGAAGAGCTCTACTCAAAATGATTAACAGATGGCTACTTTATCATTCTATGGGTTGGAATTGTAGTAAAAGGTTTCATTTATCATTTTGTTGACAATACGAGATTTATGAGTTTAGATAGATAAATCAGCATTAAACAACGAAGTTTTGATTTTTACTAATCTTACTTCAGCCAAAATCTGCCGTTTATCGCTTTTTTGTGATTGTTTAATTTCATAATATTGTTACCTATGCTGCCATCTTGATTATTTTTTAAGACTTTTTTTTTTTTAGGAGGCTCGCAACTAGTCCTTGGCGAGAGCGGGATGAGCTACAAATAACAAATTATAGATTAATGCCGGTGCAATTACATATAGAATAATTAATGTACCTACGTCTTAGTATTTACCTACCAATTTAAAAAGTTTAAGACATTTATGTTAACATTTTTAAAATGTGCCCATACTTACCTCATTTTTGCAGAACTAAGTAAAAGAAAATCCGACCCAAATGCACTTTTTCACCGAGGTCTGTGAAAGTTTAAAAGTTTAGGAAAGAGCGCGAATTCACGCGTCTTGTCTACGATTGATAAACTTTTTTTTTAATAGAAAATTTGAATTTCGCGCGCTGCTTTATTGCATTCCTACATTGACAATCCTTGATCGCACTGATACACATAACGTTCTTGTCAATTCTATTATTTTATTTATATTTATCTGATATACTCCAATGTTTGCACACTACATTGGTAATAATTAATTTCATCATCATAAAGATGTACTTCATCATCTGTGGTGGAAATGTGTGTGTACTTTACTAACTTAGTCTGTGGTGTCTATTGTGGGATGACCCGCTACAAAAAAACTGTACATTTATTTTGTAAAGTTCCAAAGTTTCAAAATCTTAAAACAAATAAACAAAAACAAATGAAAGTTTGAATTATTTAGTACCTACTTTGAATTAGTTTATCAGTGACAATAATTTAATAGTGTGTAATAGTGAAAGTGATAGTAATAAGACTTATTGTTGGCATGTGCTAGTAAAAGTTTTTCTAGAATGATTAAAAACGAAATTTTGCCTCGACTCCACAATCCCTGTGTTGCTGTTCATAAATAAGTGAACTAGATCATCAGTCTGATGGTAAACTTTGCAAGAACGAGTGGGGGTCAGTCAGGTAAGTATGCCAAGTATCTAGCTAACTTGCTGATAATAAAAGGTAAATGTAGGGCACGTGCCACGATCGCCACACAGTGGGTGCCCGAGACCGAGGCAGGCCTAAGAAACGCTGTCTTGACGATTTGGACTCGTTCCTGACCGATTGACCGGCAAAGGCACAACTTATGGAAAACTGGAAAGTTAACTAAAAGAATAGGCACACATTTAAAACAAGTGAACATGATTAATCTGATAAATATTCTATCTCTTAGCAGATGAGCCCATTCTGTGACTCTTAGCACATCGACCCAGCAGTTGCTAAGTAATGCCTTATGAACTGAAGACAATAAAGGAACACCGTCTCTACTTGGTTTGATCACATCAATCCTGGTAAGTATTCATTATGTCACACACTTTTTTTGATAAACATACATATTAGGAGGACATAAATTGGAGCATGGAATTAATAAATGTTGCAACTCATTGTACTCGAAATGATTGATTGAAATGAGTACCTATTATAAGTAAATCAAACCGCTATACATACTTATTGAAAGTACTACATTACTATACTGATGATAATCACAATATTATTTCAATTGATTGTAAAAAATATACTCAGATTAGTGTAGGAATGAAATAAATCAAATAGTAATAAATGCTTACCATTATTTCCAGCGGTGGTGGCGTGCGGTCCACACACATCCGACAGCGCTTCGTTCCCAGCATCAAGAAAAATGTAGCAAAAATGTATTAGCAAATTGATTTGATGTGATGCAAATGAATAAATTCTATTTATTTATTTATTTATTTATGTACACAGTTAACACTCAATAAAGTAAAATACATAAAGTTTTATAATTAGATTTTTTTTCCAGCAGACCTGCGACAGGAGAATTGGATGACAGACATAGCATCGATTTACATGGTATGAGACATAGACATAGTGTGTAAAACAGTACCTAAACAGGAAAACTTAAATTAGACTACAGCAACCTAAACACACATAATTTTATCAGCTTAAAATAAACCTAAATACATTTCTTAAATAAATAAATAAATACATTTGTAATAATTTTAATTTTTCTTGTTTGCAAGAGTAATGCGCAATTTGTGTGTGTAATATTTATGTTACGAGGTTTGTATCTTATCTAACGATCTAGATGATGGAATATTACTGTGTGGGTCTATCTGGCAGGTCCCAACGAGATTTATCAACAGGTGATAGGTTTACATAAGGACATAATTTTTTACCTATAGAAAATAAATAAGATGTATTTTGTACCTCAACAGTTTTTGATTAAACGACGTTTCTATGCAGTGTCTTGCTAGCGGGCCCCTTGTGATAATTTTTATTGTTATTATACTTTCAGATCGCCCAGTAGTGCTCGGAGTTAGAAACATTATGTAGGTACCTTACAAATCCAAAATTTCGACTTTCTGTGAGCTATACTTTAGAAGATATTCGTTACTTAGACAAACGTCCAGCCAGCGGGCTCATTTTTAGGGTTCCGTAGTAAACAAAGAACCCTTATAGTTTCGCCATGTCCGTCTGTTTGTCTTTCTTTCTGTTTGTCTTTCTGTCTGTTTGTCTGTCCGTCTGTCTGTCCGCGGCTTAGCTCAGAGACGGTTAGTACTAGAAAGCTGTAATTTGGCATATATGTATACATATTAATCATGCCGACAAAGTGGTAAAATAAAATCAAGAAAAATATTTTTTTTTAGGGTACGCCCCATGTTTTTTTTTCCTCATCTGTCCCATGTTGTGGGGTATCGTTAGAAAGGTCTTTCAAAAATATTGTGAGTTCGTCCAAACCATTTTTTGATTCAGGAATCCGTTTGCGAAATATTAAGCTTTTAACTGAATTTTTTTGTTAGAGTCAAGTGTGTGTGTGTGTGTGTCCCTCTAGCTAAATGGTTGTACTTGGTCTTGTGAAAAAATTCACAGCAGTAGTATATATAACGAAATTAAAAGGAAAACTATCAGAGCTAAGTAGGCTCTACAGGTTAACGAGTAATAATCGACCAACTTAAATTCATTGGCGGTTTGAAAAACATGATCTCCCATACATTCCGTATAGGAGAACATGTTTTTCAACTACAATGTTAAGTTTGTTCTTGGGATAAATTCATCCCAACTACGGAACCCTTCATTGTGCGTGGTCCGACACGCACTTGGCCGGTTTTTTTTAAATTATCATACTGTTAGCATTAGGAGCTTGATACTATTATGTACCTTACGAATCCAAAATGTCGACTTTCGCAAATTTAACTAGGTCCGTTGGTTGAATACATAATTAGATAACGAATATCTTCTAAAGTGTAGCTCACAGAAAGTCGAAAATGACCCACCCACACGATATTACTATCTATGTGCTTTTTACAGTTTATTCCCGTAGTCCCCGTATGCCATATCCCCGTCACGGGGACAGTGGGACGTGATTAAATTTATTTCCCGCTGTCCCCATAACGTACATTCGGCTAACGGGGACAACGGGAAGTAAACCCTTTTTAAATCGAAACATTTAGGTTAGGTTAGGTTAGAACTGTAACCACACAACGCACGAGCCGAGCGAGCGTAGCGAGCGGTGCCGCGGCAGCGGCCGGCGAGTGCCAGAAACATATTTTTGAATGTAAAACCAAACCACGGGGACAAAGGGAAGTATTTTTACATATTTAATTGAAGTACCGCTGTCCCCGTAGGACGGGGACACGGTGTACGGGGACAACGGGAATAAACGCTTTTTACGTATTATGAAGAGGTGCAGTGCGCCCTATGCGCGCGCTGTCTGTTGAACTTAGTATTAATTTATGATGTTGATTAAGATTTGATGAATATTATTTTATTATTGGCAATGTTTAGTTAAGGAGGTACAATAAAATATTAGGTACTTAGCACACATCTTTTAAATGTTTTATGATTTGATAAATACACAAATCGTATACCTAGATAGGTAAAGCGCATCTCATCACGCTAGGTTTTGATTGCATTCAAGTCATCAGCTGACAATAGGTTCTACTATAACAAACAATGTAAGTAACTATGCTCAAACTACGAAAAGGCGCTTTGTAGCAACTGCAGGTACTTATTGGTATTGCATTTTATTATTTAAAATGTTAAATAAGTACTTAGTAAGAAGGTACCTAGGTCATTTAAAAGCAGTTTAATTTATGAAAACCAAATGAAGGCAATTAACTGTCTTTTAAAATGTACAAAAACGGTATGATTTAGACACTGAAATATAAAAAAACATTTAAATAAATAAATACTAATTATCATCTCTGAATACGAATAGGCCTATGGACATGGTACCATGGACCGTCAATGAGGGACAATTAAAAAAAAAACTTATCGCCGGGTGCTGTAGTCATGGTAACCACTCCACTCGGTGGTTACCTTGGCAACGGCTCGTCGGCGAGTCGACGAAGTGAGCGCAGTGTTTCCACTTTTAGGGATTTTCCCTTCTTTAGGGAAAAATTACCGATGTTATGCATGGTTTAGGGATATTTTATGTTGACAGGGAGTTAGGGAATATCGGGGAAAAATTCTTAATGAATGTCATCGGTCTAATTGTAGTTTACCATGTTAATTGTACTATTACCGTGGCTAAAGACGACATCGGAACTAAGTCGCATTATATCTGGAGATAGTTTGTTTCGTCTCACTCGATTAATAATAATCTCGTCAGTTAATGAAAGTTTTGTAGGTATTTAATGCTATTAAATATGTGGAATGATTTGTTATTATTTATTTTCATCAAGGTCCTTAAATCAAGGAGTTAAAAAAAAATAGGGTTTTAAGGATAATTCATTAACAAACTGGGAAAAACCAAAAACGTAAGTGGACACACTGAGTGAGCGCCTGTGCGCGCGCTACAAGTGTCAGTTTTTCATATTATCATTATGATAATGAATATTATTTTATTATTGGCAACGGTTAGTTAAGGAGATACTTACCTATCTATCTACACGTAAAGCGCATTAATCTAACTATGCGCAAACTACGAAAAAGCGCTTTGTAGCAGCTGTACTTATTGGTACTTACTTATTGCATTTTATTTTATATAAGTTCTGACTGCACATGCGTGACGCGTTACATACCTACAGGTTAAATAAGTAGTATGTAACTAGTTCATTAAAAAAAAACTAGTTTAATTATTGAAAACAAAATGTATCTAGTCAATAAACTGACTTTTTAAATGTACAAAACGGTATGATTTAGACATTGAATTATCTAAAAGTATTGAACTAAATAGGTACTCATTATTGTCTCTGAATACGTATAGGCTTATGGACATGGTCGTCAAAGAGGGGAAAAAAAAAACAAAGTGCGTAACAGCGCCTGCGCGGCGTGATCACTTCATCCGATTCTTTAAGAATCGGGTGAAGTGATCACGCGGGTGGTCACCATGGTAACGCGTGTTATTTCCTCGACGGCGCGCCTGCGCGGCGTGATCACTTCATCCGATTCTTTAAGAATCGCGTGAAGTGATCACGCGGGTGGTCACCATGGTAACGCGTGTTATTTCCTCGACGGCGCGCCTGCGCGGCGTGATCACTTCATCCGATTCTCTAAGAATCACGTGAAGTGATGACGCGGGTGGTCACCATGGTAACGCGTGTTATTTCCTCGGCGACAACAGTTCGGTGATGTGATGTGCGCGCGCTACAAGTGTCAGTTTTAGTTGGGTTATATATGATGATGATGAATAAAACATTGTAGGTACTAATTGGACGTTGGTATTTAGTACGCAAGTAAGTACGTGACGCGTTACAAGTTAAATAAGTATGTAGGTACGTAGTAAGTAAAATAAACCTCAATGTGATAGTGTATACCTAGCTCGTAAGCGCGATTCTTACCGCTTCAACGTGGTGAAGTGATTCGGTGTGCGCGCCTCAGGCTATTTATATTAAAGGACTAGTCTAGGAAAAAAATAGAATAAAACAAAATTGAGTTTCTGATTGGATAACTGTTTTGCTATTTTATTAAAACCCCCCCTATATAGTAATGTTTAGACATTTAAATACTAGCTTTAGAATACTTAATATAAAATGATCAATAGAATTAGCATAAAAAATATAATTTAAATCTCGATTACGATTGTAAATGTAATGCTTGGTCATCCCTAGCATCGGGTGGGGTGACACTGACAGCTCACTCCACGATCACTTCCCCTAAGTTTTCACGGTGAGATGGTTACAGAATAGCACGGCTGGTCAAGTACAATGCAGAGAGGTACGAGTCTCTGACAAATAACCTCTCTTTTAGCTGCACCTCCTCTCAGGAAACTCAGCCTGAAGTATTTACGCCCATGCCCTCAGTGGTTCAGAATGTAGGTAGCTGTATTAATAATGTTAATAATAGTAGGAATAATTTGATTAATACAACTTATGTATTTTCTGACAAATTTGGTCAAGGTTTTGGTAGAGTATTTAATCAGTGTTCACAACAATATGTTATAAATAATTGTTTACCCGGTGCCAGTATTAGCCAATTAATAAGTAGTATTAAATTGACAAAAATAAACCCCAGTTCAACTGTTATTTTATTATATGGGGATAGTTTAACTGTTAGAAAAAAGGACATAATTGAATGTGTCCATTTGATGTTACATCTTAATGAGACCAATAGTTGTAAATTTATTTTCTGTGCCTTGCCTTATTCACAATATTTGTCTGATGAGCAAAATAGGCACATTTATAATTTAAATATGTTAATTTATAATAGGACATGTCGTCACAGTGACGCTATTTTATATTTTGATTGTAAACAATTAATTACTGATTATAAACTGACATATTATACAATGTATTTGCCACCTAGTTGTAGGAGACAAATTGCTAATCTCTTAGCATACAATATACAGTGTGACACAGGTACCTGTAGTGTACCACCGATTACTGTTAGTAGTGGTACTAACACTACTTTTGATACGCCTTATAGTTTAAACTATTAGGAGCGACAACGGGTGAGCCGCATATTTTGAATGTTGTTCATCAAAATATGCAGGGTCTGTCCGGCAAAGAGCTAGAGTTAAGTTTATTTATAGAGAACTATGATGTTCAGGTGTTATGTTTGACTGAACACTGGTTGAAAGAACATGAAGTAGTGTTTACCAATGATGATAATTTTACTGTACAAAGTGCGTTTGTAAGGAAAAGCGCCATTCGCGGTGGATCTTTAGTTCTTGTTTCAAACAAGTTGAAATGTAAAAAACGTTTAGATTTAGTTAATCTTTCCATCGAGCGCACTATTGAGTTGTCTTGTGTTGATAAAGATAAAGATAAAGATAAAGATAAAGATAATTTTATTTTGCAAACATGGGTAACATTAAATGGTGACAAAAAAAAACATATTGAAAGTTCAGCCATATTTTACCACGTAGGCATGCAAAAGATATAGAACATCAACTTATAACTAGAGAGTAGGTACAATTAAAAAACATTACACGAAAAAGTAGGTACACAAAATAAACATTATTCTAACTTAAAACATCTTTCTCAGTAAGGTATTCGTTTAAATTATAATAAGCTTTCACCACTAAAAAGCTACGAAGTCTTTTTTTAAATAATTGGACTGGAAGCTCTTTCCAACTCTTAGGCAAGTGATTATAAATAACTGGAGCCATGCAGTAGACATTTTTGCGCATGAGTGCTGTCTTAGCTGGCTCCTGACAAAGCAAGCTATTGTCGCGTCTATTGCGGGGAAACACGTCAGCTATACGTCTGAAACGACTCGGGTTTGCCTTCACAAACACAGCTACCTCTAGTATGTATAGACAAGGTAATGTTAAAATCTTATAACTTTTAAAGTATGGTTCACAACTATCAGTGGGTTTAATTTTAAACATCGATCGAATGCATCTTTTTTGCGCCTTGAAGGCGGTTTCTTTTTCAGTAGAGTTTCCCCAAAATATGATCCCATACCGTAAATGTGATTCTACTATGCCATAATAAGCAGTAAGAAGAGCATCTGTGTTAATTATAGGTGATAATGTATATAGAGCGTATGCAGACTTACTCAGCTTCTTACATAAGGTATCAATGTGTGATTTCCAATTTAATTTGTTATCTATTTTGAGACCCAAGAATCTTATACTTTCAACTTCTTCTATGATATCATTATTGTAGTGTATATTTAAATTAATAGGAGAGGTCTGTTGTCTAAAATGGATAACTTTAGTTTTACTCAAATTTATTTTTAAATTATTCGCGTCTAGCCAGGTTACCATCTGTTGTAAACTATTATTAATGTCATTCTCATAATTATCTATCCTTCTACAAGGTATTGTAATCGTACTGTCATCCGCAAATAGTGTTACTGGTCGATCAATAGATTTCGGTAGGTCATTTATGTATAGTATAAATTCAAAGGGTCCCAAAACGCTGCCTTGCGGTACCCCAAATAATAATTCACGCTCTGAAGACCGAAATATTTCTTCACGTTTATTAACTGTATTAACTTTATTAATTTCAGTAATTTGTTTTCTATTTTGTAGGTAAGAATTAAGCAAATTAAGGACATTGCCTCTTATCCCGTAGGCTTCGAGTTTCTTTAAAAGAGTAGTATAGTGTACATAGTCGAACGCCTGGGTCATGTCGCAAAATACACTACATACAGGATTCCGGACATCAACGTTTTTTATGACATTGTATAAAAAATCATATATAGCCATATTGATAGTCCTATGTACACGAAATCCTTTCTGTTCCTCGCACAGGATGTTATTTTTTTCTACGAATTTATAAAGTTCCCTATAAATATATTTTTCAAAAATTTTTGAAATAACGGGAATTAATGATATTGGTCGGTAATTTTCCATCCGTTCTCTATTTTCTTTTTTAAATAATGGCTTTATAATCGATATTTTTAATGCGTCAGGGAAAACGCCTGCGCTAATACTTAAGTTAATTATGTGACTTAAATGGCCACTTATTTCCTTAGACACATATTTCAATATTTTTGTAGCAATATCGTCATACCCTACACTATTTGTATTGTTTAATGATTTGATGATTCTCTCAATATCTTGTGGTATACTAGGAGCCATAAACATTGTTTTATTACAAGTGTCAATTCTGTTACATTTAGGTTTGCTAGTCACATCAAGTTTCCCTTGTACTTTGTCGATAAAATAATTGTTAAAAGCTTCGGCAATATCGTTGGGATTAGATAGAACGCTGTTATTATTTATAATTTTAGTAATATTAGACTTAGGTAGGTTAAATTTTGCACGATTTATAATTTGCCACGTGGTTTTAGACTTATTTTTAGATGTTGTTATATTATGATTGTTCTGGGCTTTTTGTGTTAGGTGTATAATTTTTTTGTGTAAGCGAGAGTAGTTCTTGAAAGTATATTTATTATATTTGTTTGGGTTTAATCTGAATTGCCACAAAAGTTTTCTTTTTTTTTGACTGCCTAGTTTAATACCTTTTGACAACCATTTAGGTCTTTTTGTGACATCTACTTTGATCAGTTTAGTTGGAAAACACAAGTCGTAAATTAATTTAAATAGATCGAGAAATTTATTATAGGCTTCATTCGGATCGATTGTGTCGTAAATCTCACCAAAAGAGAGATTTTTAATGTGGTTTTTAAAATACAAAATATTGTCTACACTGTAGTCTCTTTTGACGGTATACCAATACTTTATGAGACACTTTGTTTGTACTGGACAGTGAAGCAGCTGTGCCGTATGATCGGACAAAGCCAGTTCGATTACTTCGGTTTTACATACTGAACTAAAATTATGAGCAAAGTTGTCTATACACGTCATACTGGCCATGCGAGTCGGCTGTCTTAATTCTAGTTTTAAGTTAAAGCTCATTAACAGACATTCGAAAGCATTTGAGTGGCTATTAGGTTTAAGCATGTCTATATTAAAATCACCTGCTATTACAATGTTGTTATATCGTGTGCGTGATATTTCTTTCAAAAGCGTTTCCATTTTATCAAAGCAGTAACTGAGATTATTTATATTTGGTACTCTGTAGATACATACAATAATTATCTTAAAATGGGTGAGCTCAATCGCACAACATTCAAATATGCCTGATGTCGATAATTTTGAAATTTTAGGTATTTCCTTATATTGAACATCGGTTTTCACAAGAATACAAGCCCCTCCTCTTTTTCTGCCTTCCCTACAAAAACAGGCAGCTAGGTTATAATTTGGCACATACAGTTGATGTTGGAACCCTTCCATAATGAAATGTTCCGTTATACATAAAACATCCACGTCAATCTTTTTTTCGGACAGTTCATCTAGGCATACAGTTAAAACATTTGCTTTATTTAGTAAACCAGCAATATTTTGGTGTAACAATTTAATATGTTTTTTAACGAAAAAAAATATCATTAGTGTTGTCTTTTGTGCACGAAGAAGAAATTGGGGGAGACTCACCATCAATTACATGAAAAACGTCGTAGCTATTAATCTCATTAAGCATTAAATTTATATTTTTAAATATGTTCATTATACCATTATTATTAACAGATCCATTTCTTGGCAAGAACATTTTATAATCATATGTCAAATAAAAGTTACTATCAAACAAATACGCGTAGTGATGAGTACAGGCATCTAAGTATAAAAGACTGTTAAAATTTTCTATTCTCCTATTATACATCATAGAAAAGTCATTCAATTTAAATGTAGGTGCACATATTATAATATTAGTATGATTAATTTTTAAAAGTGCTTCACGCAATGTAATTATGAGATCGACATAGTTGTTCGTTCGGCGAAAGTCTTCCTCGCCGATGAAGATCAGGCAGTAATCATCCGTAGTGTAGTTCTTCAATTTGAGATCTATGTCCCTAATAAGTGCCTCTATGCCACAACCCGGTATCAAGTAGTGACAAATTTTGTAATCTAATAATGTATTTTCTGCAATCGTTAGTATTTTGTTTTTGTTGTTTGTACTCAGGATGCATACCTTTCTTTGGCTTCCTCGACCTTCTGGTTTAGGTATTTTTTTTATATTAGGCGCGTGATCAGACTTATTTTGGTTTTTCCTTTCTGTAACTTCGGTATTATTGTCCTTGTTGATCGGGTTACATGTCTGGGAACCATTGTTGAGAGTATTTTTCTTCTCATCTTTCTTTTTCGTTTTCCTCGTTGATGTTGGTGGGGCGGAACAAGACTCGCCGTATCCGACCTTTTTGTACAATTTTACAATTTTCTGACATCTTTCCAATTCCAACTTTAAGTTAGTATTCTCTAAGTTTAAATTCTCAATTTCATTATTTGCAATTATCAATTCCTCCTGTACAGATGATAATTTTATTTGTAAATTACGTACTTCTAAAGTTTCACTGGGGTCAGGTAGACTCTGCATCGTACTATTAAAGAGTGACGAGTCAGAAGCGTTCATAATCGACACATTATTATAAGAGTTAGATTTTCTTATTTTTCTTAAAGTTATGTTACTAGATACTCCACTCGCCATAATTTGTAGTAAGAAAAAGAAGTAAAAATACCAAAAAACTAGTTAAATGTATGTTAGAATCTATCTTATGCCTAATCGACTCAAACAAAACATAAGATATTATCTTGCAGAAAAACAAAAATGTCCATAAAGAGATCGCTGATCGTGGGGTACGAACCAGCGTAACTTCGTTTACACCAGTGTCGACGCCGCTTGTTATTCTTCTTGACTAACCTAACATTACTTATATAGGTGAAATAGAGTATCGGTTCAATTCAAAATAATTTCAAAACGTAAAATAGTCGTTATGTGACTCATGCTGCAAAAATGTTTGAACTGTCACACTGGATTCACGGCACTTTTTTAAAACACTGTTTACGTTTTTGAATTGTTCACTATATGGCTTTATGTTTAATATTGTTTTGAGATCCAAACACTGCACTAGTCAAACGTTCTATTTTGGATCAGTCTCCTTGAAAATGATTTAAAACACAAAACTTATAGTTCAGTTTTTTTGTTTTTCTGGCTAAGTTAGCGTCCAGAAAACGATAAGTCAGCTAATTCCAAGCGTTACTAACACTTTAACACCACTTTCAACGCTAGATATTCGTTAATACTATTTTCAATCAATTTTATACACGGAGCTAATGTTTACGGGACGGCAGCGCCATCTCTTCTTGAACTTGAGCGATACGTTATAATTTGCGTTTATCGACCCCCTTCTGGTGATTTTATTAGTTTCGAATCGGTAATGGAGGATTCACTCAATAGGTTAAAATCAATTAATAAAAGTATAATTTTATGTGGAGATTTTAATATTAATATTTTAGATGTTACTCCATTAAGTATTAGACTCCTTAATCTGTTTAGGTCTTATAATTTAATAAACTTGTTTTTTGAACCTACCAGGATCACAGCATCTTCTTCAACTTGTCTAGATAATATATTTAGTGATTGTGATGCCAAACATAAAATAGTGTTAAGTGACTTAACGTCTGACCACTGTGGTTTATTAGCTAGCTTCCCCATGCCATTACATAAAAAAACCGCATAAAATAGAATGCAGGCCTTATACAGCTAGTCGTTGCAATAAGTTTAAAAATAATATAGCTCATAGAATTACGCCATCTATAGTAGAACACGAGAATCCCAATGAAATCTATGGAGCCCTTTTTGATGTTGTGCAAAATGAGTACCAATCTACTTTCAAGGCCAAAACTATTCAAATTAATGGCACCTCCGTTGGCTTTAACCAATGGGCCACTCCAGGAATTTATAAAAGTAGAGCGAGACTATACGAGTTATATGGTTTGAAAAAAATCAGGTTTGATACTCCTTTCCTAGAGCATGTAAAAAATTATTCAAAATTATTTAAAAAGGTTTGTGTTTTTGCTAAATCTAAATTTTTAAGCGATACAATTAAAAAATCCAATAATAAAGTAAAAACCACTTGGAAAATTATTAACAATGAAACGGGTAAGTCGGTTAAACAAGATAAACAACTTGAGATTATGGTCAACAATAAATTAGTTAATAAAGCAGCTGACGTAGCCGAGGCGTTTAATGAGTTTTTTGCCAACATACCTGTAACTACGACTCGCTCCTTAAATTCATCCCCGTCTAAAGCGGAAAACCTTTTGCTTAGTAGTGTATCTAAAAATAGTCCCTTATTTAGCTTCGAACATGTAACGCCTCGTGATGTAGTTAATGTTTTTAACACACTCAAGTCTAAAAACACGGGTGATTACTGGGGCATCTCCATTAAACTTTTAAGTAATATAATAGACATCGTAGCCCCCTATCTAGCTGTTACTTTTAATAAATGTGTTGATTTAGGAACTTTTCCTGACCTCATGAAGAATAGTAAAGCCATACCACTATTTAAATCAGGTAATAAAAACGACGTTGGCAATTTCAGGCCTATTTCTATCTTACCAGCATTTAGCAAAATATTTGAAAAGTTAATACTCAAGCAGTTACTTAGACATTTTAATTTAAATAGCCTCCTTCATAATGAACAATATGGCTTTACAAAAGGTCGTTCGACTACAGATGCGGGTGTTGCTCTGCTGAAACACATATTTAACGCATGGGAGAACTCGCAAAATGCTATTGGGGTTTTCTGTGACCTCTCCAAAGCCTTTGATTGCGTGCACCATGACACGCTTTTGCGTAAACTGCGTCATTACGGTGTTCAAAACGAAGCTCTCAACGTTATAAATTCTTATTTACACAATAGGTCCCAATGTGTAGATGTTAATGGTGTGAAATCTTCCGGTCTACCAGTTCAGTTAGGTGTACCTCAAGGCTCAATACTAGGTCCGTTCTTGTTCTTAGTGTATATCAATGACTTACCATTCTATTTAAAGGGTATCTGTGAAGTTGTACTGTTTGCAGATGATACCTCTCTTATTTTTAAAGTAGACAGGAATAGACAAGATTTTGACGATGTAAACAGTGCTCTCTCAATGGTTACGGATTGGTTTACGACAAATAACCTAGTTCTCAATGCCAAGAAAACGAAATGTGTAAAGTTCGCCCTACCAAATGTTAGAAATCTAGGACCCAACATCGTCTTAGATAAAGAGGTGCTTGAGTCTGTAAACTCGGCAGTTTTTCTGGGCATAACAGTAGATGCCAAACTTCAGTGGGGCCCACATATATCGAGCCTAGCGGGAAGGCTCAGTTCGGCCGCCTACGCCGTCAGGAAAGTAAGACAATACACTGACGTCGATACAGCTCGGTTAGTCTATTTTAGTTATTTTCATAGCGTTATGTCCTACGGTCTTCTGCTGTGGGGCAAAGCTGCTGATATTCAAAATATATTTGTCCTTCAAAAACGAGCTGTTCGAGCTATTTACCAGCTAGGTGCCAGAGTTTCTCTGAGAGATTTTTTCAAAGATATTGGTATCCTCACGGTGGCGTCCCAATTCATCTTCGCCAACATCTTATATATTAGGCAAAATATACACTTATACACTAAAAACAGTGATTTTCACAATGTTAACACTAGAAATAAGGACAAACTACGAGCTCCCTTTCACCGGCTTCATAAGGTTCATAACTCATTTGTTGGGCTTGGTATAACCTTTTATAACAAGCTACCCTCTTCTTTGCTAGATTTGCCTTTTGATGCGTTTAAAACGAAAGTAAAATCCAAGCTTTGTTCAAAGGCATACTATTCTATAAACGACTACTTAAATGATAAGAATAGTTGGTCGCTGTGATTAACTCAAGACAATGTTTATGTTCTTTCTCCAGATTACCTACTGACAAGTTATATGAGTTTATATAATTGTATTTTTTTTTTTTTTATTTGACTTTATAAGTCAAGCTATTTTTAATTTTTAATTTTATTTCAATTTATTGTTGACATAATCTACTCATTACAATGTTTTTTCTAATGAGTTGTATTGCAATATGTGGTTAGCTAGTGACCTCGACAATTGATCATATTAGTTATTGTTATTAGTAATTAACTGTTTGTTTTATTTATTTTATCTCGATGGTCCTAGTTTATCATTTATAACTTCCAGTTACAACTATATGTAAGCGGGCACGCCCTTTATGCCTGGAGGCTTTTATTTAGATAAGTTCTGTTTACGTTTAGTTTTTATTTCTGCCTGAGTATAGTTCTCGATGATGTTGTGTGGTATATTGGCGTGTGCTAGCTAACATATGGCTAATAATTTGAATTATGTTTTGTGTTGCGTAATCTAAATTATCTAAATTATTTTGAATACTATTATATAGAATCTTATTTTTTTTGTTCTTCTAACTGAACAGACAGCTGTGCTGCTGGGGAGTTTGTTGCGCCACTTCTTCTTCCCAGCTAATGCACTAGGAAGTGGTGAAGGGTGGGCGTTTTGGGGGACTGTCTTATGTAATTTTGACGTTCGAAAAGTGCTGATTCTCAGCCTAGTTTGAATAAATGACTTTTGAATTTTGAATTTTTGAATTTTGATAGTGGGTAAAGCCTAACCAATATTTGCATAATGTGGCATTATGTTGAATTATGTTTTCAATATTATAATTTCGAAATGCACTACTTTTAAGTAGTGAACATAAGCCGTCCATTTGAGATGCAGTGAAATCTGAACAGTTACTGATTGTGTATAAATTATTCCAGTCATTATGAGGTTCATTCAAATGGTGGTCACAAATACGAGCACAACGGGGAACATAAAATGAATGATCAATCAGTAATCTTTCCTTTAGTAGTATAGGTACTAAAAACCTCGATGTATTTTCAGAAAACCTAAAAATACAGTGGTGGGAAGTAGAAGCAGCACGCTTGTAATTGGACATAGTAATTGTTGGGACTGTTCTGTAACTAGCAGGCGTAACAGTCATAGGCATAGGAGGTGGTTGTGGGATGTTACTGCTGTGTTCAACATCAATTGGCTGAATTTCCATATCCCTGATTTCATCCAGTTGCCTGTTTCTCTGCACAGCTTGGGAGGCTCTCAGCCAGCAAGCCATACAGACTTGTTCTAAACGTTCCACCTGAAAAAATAGAGCATTAGTATTGCAAATAAAATATATCTTAATATGCCTTAACCCAAAAGGCAGCCTACTTATATATATTTTTTAAGTAGTGTGTGAGTTTTTTGTTTACTATTTTTGAGACAGACCAGGTTCCACTTGCGCAAAGGCATGGCTGGAGTTGAATCACTTCCGGGTGGAACCAATTGGTTTCAATTAATTGTAAATTGATTTAAACTTAAATTCCACGTTTTTACAGTTTATTTTCTTCTGTTTTTATTTCCATAAAATTGGTTCTCCTCGACGGTAGAGATTTATATTTATTATTAGACTAAATATTATATTGTATGACTTTTCATTTTCACAGATTTATCATTTAGAATAAAAATTATTAATTTAATATTACCTGGTGCAATGGTATCCACTGTAAAATAATATTCCATTGCGCAGAGTTAACATGCACAGTATGTGTTTGATGTGCTCTTAAAATTGAAGAACCACATGAAATGCAAATATTCCTATACCCAAATCTTCTCACTGAATGAGCAGTTTGAATACATTCTTGCAATATCATTAAGCAGTTTCCACATACTGCATCTAGTGGGTGTAACTGAAAAAAGTAGGTAGGCATTTTACATACATCATAACATGTTACAATACAAAGTCGCGAAATAAATATGAATAAATTCTTCGCATTTTCAAAACTAACACCTCAGATTCGAGAGTTGAAACACTCACCTCGCGAGAAATCCACATACATACAAGTTGGCGCACATCTGCAGATGTTTCGGACAGTAACTGTCTTCGCACATTGCGTTGAAATCTTACTGCACAATTGACACAACAGCTTTGTGGATTATGCGCTGTACCTACAGATGCCATTTTCAAATTCTTTCGAATAAAAATACGAAAAGAATCGAAGAAACAATTTCACGCAACTGATAAAGAAACGGAAAGAAATAATGAATATGTTGTCTGTCATCTGTCAGTGTCAACTGTCATGTAAAACAACAGACTTTTACTACGTTTCGTTCCACGGTGATTTTTAAAACACGTTACGCGATATTTGCGATAGCCTTTTAAAACAGCATTTAAAAACAAGTTTACGGTTCGTTTCATATCTTTTTACACATTTAAAGCCGATACTATTACCACCGCGCACCGTAGTAAATTTTTTTCATGTTTAAGTAAACGCCAAAACGCCCCTCAACACGCACTCTTTGTCTTAATATTTCATTATTCCGGTTAGATTTTTGTATAATTTTTGGTCAGTTTAATATAATAAGATGGTTACTTTTTTATGTGTTATATGATTAATATACGTTATCATTTACCAGTGGGCCCAAAAAAATGGCCTCCTTTAATTTGAAGTGTTACGTCAGTGTTTTATTTGCACCCCCCGTTAACATCCTATCAGTATAGCTAAAAAAAAAAAAATTATAATAGACGTCGATTTTATCGATATCGATATTATTGTTGCAAAACTGACTTGCGCGTCACTATATTTCGAACATTCGTCCTGACATTGTTGCATGGGCCAATCACAACCGCTGTATTTTCTTCATCCCCCGACCCACAGTGGTGAGTCGTGTGCCTAGACGAAATCGGTCTATCAGCTCTCAAGTGGTTTAATTCTCTTTGCTGTCAAGCAATGTTACTCTCTGACAAAGCGCATGCAAAGAATGGCAGAGGTGCCAGCCAACAGGTTGTCTGCAATGAGAAGAAGCTTGCTGTGGTCAAGTGGTATGATAATAAAGTAGTCACTTTAGCAAGTTCTTTTGTTGACTCACACCCAAAAGAAAAAATCAAACGATACTCAAAAGAAACCAAATCTAGGGTTGATGTAGATTGTCCACAAATAGTGAAACAGTATAATGCATACATGGGTGGTGTCATTGTATCGCTCCAACTTTAAAACAAAAAGATGGTATATGGCTTTATTTGCTCAAGCAATAATGCCTGGCTGCTCTATAAAGGAGATTGTCAAAATATCAAAAAACCATTAACTCTCAAAAAAAATCGAATTCAGCTGGTTCAGTCCTACCAACTTGTCTGTGAACTGAAAGAGGACGGCACCGTCGATTCAGTGTTGCTAATTAATATAAGGTGCCCAAAATTGAGTAAGTTTTCAAGAAGGAAATTTCACATTAGACATAATCGTTTAATAAGAATTACAGTTTTTACAAATTAATAACAATGATACCTATATAAAAATAATAAAATACATAAAAATAATTTGATAATTTACAGTTACGTAGGTACGCTAACAGTTTAGTCTCTCCATAATAAACAATGGCTTTATCTAAAAAGTAATCCAATGAAGTGGAAATTCAGCAGATAAAATGTTCCACCGGGGGGATACAAGTTTCATTTAATGCGAAGTTAAGTAGGTACCAGCCTACAAGAGGTACCTGGATGACTAGCATTTAGTTATGACCGTAGCTATCCCCCAAACACCAGATTTGACTAATTATAATTAGCAGTGGAACCTAGTGGTAGTGTAGTGTAATAAAAAAAAAACATATTGCTTAACAATAATTTATTGAATACCAGGTTTGTAGTAATTGTGATGTTTAGATGAACCTGCATACACAACTTCATCTTGGTTGTGAGGCTATACCTCGCTTATTTCCGTACCACTATCATCATTATCACTATCGCTTTCGGTTTCAGTGTCACTTACCACTTCTATAACAAAAAGTTTATCTGAATACAAATCATGTTTTAAGTATTCTCCTTCTAACCTGCGAACGTGTTTACAATGCTGTGCCCACTCATGAACTGTAATAGCGTCAAAAGCTTCTCTAACTAGGCGGGGAATTTCAGCATTTTTGTGCTCAATATTTACATCAGCAACTTTTCTTTTAATTGTGCTCCATATGAGTTCAATGGGATTGAGATCACACCTTATCACGGTGGTAAATATTATAAGCATTTGTGTCTATTGTCTGCTAAATTTTTTTTTTCACAAATACAGGTTCAGGCTTGTTTCTCTTAATTATTTCTAAAAGCTGAGGTTTAGTCAAATTCTCTCAGTAGTCAATTTTATTTTGGGTTAACTACGTAATAATTGCATATCTTTTTTTTGGGAATTCGTATTTGGGACTTTATTCACACAAATACGGTGATAAGGAGTATTATCCATCACTATTATGGATGGCTCTCGTAAATTAGGCACAAGTTTTTCAATAACCCACTTTTTAAACTTTTTAAATTCATCTCGTCATGATAATCACCACTTTTTGTGTTTGATTTAAACACAAGTAGTGCATTTGTAACAAATCCAGTATCTTCTCCCGCATGAACAATAATATATCTTTGCCCTTTCGATACAGGCTACAATACTCCGTCTTCACCCTCTCCTTGCCAACATTTACCCGATGTATGCGAAGAGTGAATATAGGTCTCATCTAAATAAATTATGGGCCGGGGCTGGGGAGATTTATTATTTTTATCCACTGCATGCAAGTACTTAGCTCTTCAAGCTGATATTTCATTACGCTCCATAAGAACCTTCTGATTGGATTGAGATTTTTTTAAACGAAATCCCACCTTGTGAAGCAGCTTTCGCAGACTCTCTCGGTGTCCTGTGTAATTTATATCTGTCTTTAAGACCTCTAGAAGCTTTTTAACAGTAGGGACCTCTTTTTCAGCAGAATAAAATTCATGTACTTTCCTCCGTCTACCTCCCATGTCAAAATCATCAACATGCACAAATCCACTTTTACGTTTTCTCTCCTTGCCTTGGTGTCCGAATTTTTGTACCAGTTTCTTCTGTTGCGTGCCCTTCCTTAACTATTTTTGAAATTAGTCCTTGACTCACACCTGAAATATAAGATAATAAAATAAATGTTAGATGAAATTTGAAATCTGGCAGGTTAGTTGGCTCACTCACTTAGCAGGTTACCTAATGATGTACGTTACCGTTACGCTAACCTGCAGCAAGAATAGAAACGAATATTTCGTGGACTTAAATAATTAGTTAAGTATCGGGTAATTCATAACAAGAAAGTTGACAACACTAACCTGTCGCTGCCGAAATTCGTTTGTATATTTGATTAAATGGAATAATCGGAGACCCCGCCCGAGCTTCTTCTTCAAAAAAGGTTTTAACCTTTAGAATAATGTTTCGAGCATTACTTTTAATAGCTTTCGGCATATTTAATAATGTTAATAATAATCAGCCAATGGTTTAATTGCCAAGAGCCTCGACCAACACCTAAGGAGGCTCTCGTTGGGCAGCTGGATCAAGGGCTTGATTCAGAAAGCGGTACTTCTGGACACGGCTCGCATTGTTAGGAGGTTCCTCGCTCTGGAGCCCTGACCGCCGGTAGCTTGGACCCTGTTCCCGATACCGGTGGGCTACTATTTTTTATATTTTTAAGCGTTTAAATTTTTTATATTCTAATATTTAAAAATATAATTTATAAGTATTTAAAATGTAATAAAGGAAAATTAATAATAATAATAGTAGAAATAATTTGATTAACACAACATTTGTTTTTTCTGACAAATTTGGGCAAGGTTTTGGTAGAGTATTAAATCAGTGTTCACAACAATATGTTATAAAAAATTGTTTACGCGGTGCCAGTATTAGCCAATTAATTTGTAGTATTAAATTGACACAAATAAACCCCAGTTCAACTGTTATTTTATTATATGGGGATAGTTTAACTGTAAGAAAAAAGGACATAATTGAATGTGTCCATTTGATGTTACATCGTAATGAGACCAATAGTTGTAAATTTATTTTCTGTGCCTTGCCTTATTCTCAATATTTGTCTGATGAGCAAAATAGGCACATTTATAATTTAAATATGTTAATTTATAATAGGACATGTCGTCACAGTGACGCTATTTTATATTTTGATTGTAATCAATTTAGTGCTGATTACAAACTGACAAATTATACTATGTACTTGCCACCTAGTTGTAGGAGACAAATTGCTAATCTTTTAGCATACAATATACACAGCGACACTGGTACTTGTAGTGTACCATCGATTACTGTTAGTAGTGGTACTAACACTACTTTTGATACGCCTTGTAGTTTAAACTATTAGGTGCGACAACGGGTGAGCCGCATATTTTGAATGTTGTTCATCAAAATATGGAGGGTCTGTCCGGGAAAGAGCTAGAGTTAAGTTTGTTGATAGAGAACTATGATGTTCAGGTGTTATGTTTGACTGAACACTGGTTGAAAGAACATGAAGTAGTGTTTATCAATGATGATAATTTTACTGTACAAAGTGCGTTTGTAAGGAAAAGCGCCATTCGCGGTGGATCTTTAGTTCTTGTTTCAAACAAGTTGAAATGTAAACAACGTTTAGATTTAGTTCATCTTTCCATCGAGCGCACTATTGAGTTGTCTTGTGTTGAACTCGAGCGATACGTTATAATTTGCGTTTATCGACCCCCTCTGATGATTTTATTAGTTTCGAATCGGTAATAGAGGATTCACTCAATAGGTTAAAATCTAGTAATAAAAGTATAATTTTATGTGGAGATTTTAATATTAATATTTTAGATGTTACTCCATTAAGTATTAGACTTCTTAATCTGTTTAGGTCTTATAACTTAATAAACTTGGTTTTTGAACCTACTAGGATCACGGCATCTTCTTCAACTTGTATTGATAATATATTTAGTGATAGTGATGCCAAAAATAAAATAGTTTTAAGTGACTTCACGTCTGACCACTGTGGTTTATTAGTTAGCTTCCCCATGCCATTACATAAAAAGCCGCATAAAATAGAATGCAGGCCTTATACAGCTAGTCGTTGCAATAAGTTTAAAAATAATATAGCTCATAGAATTACACCATCTATAGTAGAACATGAGAATCCCAATGAAATCTATGGAGTCCTTTTTGATGTTGTGCAAAAAGAGTACCAATCTACTTTCAAGACCAAAACTATTCAAATTAATGGCACCTCCGTTGGCTTTAACCAATGGGCCACTCCAGGAATTTATAAAAGTAGAGCGAGACTATACGAGTTATATGGTTTGAAAAAATACAGGTTTGATACTCCTTTCCTAGAGTATGTCAAAAATTATTCAAAATTATTTAAAAAGGTTAGTGTTTTTGCTAAATCGAAATTTTTAAGCGATACAATTAAAAAATCTAATAATAAAGTAAAAACCACTTGGAAAATGATTAACAATGAAACGGGTAAGTCGGTTAAACAGGATAAACTACTTGAGATTATGGTCGACAATAAATTAGTTAATAAAGCAGCTGACGTAGCTGAGGCGTTTAATGAGTTTTTTGCCAACATACCTGTAACTGTCACTCGCTCCTTAAATTCATCCCCGTCTAAAGCTGAAAACCTTTTGCTTAGTAGTGTGGCTAAAAATAGTCGCTTATTTAGCTTCGAACATGTAACACCTCGTGATGTAGTTAATGTTTTTAACACACTCAAGTCTAAAAACACAGCTGATTACTGGGGCATCTCCATTAAACTTTTGAGTAATATAATAGACATCGTAGCCCCCTATCTAGCTGTTACTTTTAATAAATGTGTTGATTTAGGAACTTTTCCTGACCTCATGAAGAATAGTAAAGTCATACCATTATTTAAATCAGGTAATAAAAATGATGTTGGCAATTTCAGGCCTATTTTTATCTTACCAGCATTTAGCAAAATATTTGAAAAGTTAATACTCAAGCAGTTGCTAAGAAATTGTAATTTAAATAGCCTCCTTCATAATGAACAATATGGCTTTACAAAAGGTCGTTCGACTACAGATGCGGGTGTTGCTCTGCTGAAACACATATTTAACGCATAGGAGAACTCGCAAAATGCTATTGGGGTTTTCTGTGATCTCTCCAAAGCCTCTGATTGCGTGCACCATGACACGCTTTTGCGTAAATTGCGTCATTACGGTGTGCAAAACGAAGCTCTCAACGTTATAAATTCGTATTTACATAATAGGTCCCAATGTGTAGATGTTAATGGTGTGAAATCTTCCGGGCTACCAGTTCAGTTAAGTGTACCTCAACGATCAATATTGGGTCCATTCTTGTTCTTAGTGTATATCAATGACCATTATATTTAAAGGGTATCTGTGAAGTTGTACTGTTTGCAGATTATACCTCTCTTATTTTTAAAGTAGACAGGAATAGACAAGATTTTGACGATGTAAACAGTGCACTCTCAATGGTTACGGATTGGTTTACTTCAAATAACCTAGTTCTCAATGCTAAGAAAACGAAATGTGTAAAATTCGCCCTACCTAATGTTAGAAATCTAGGTCCCAACATCGTCTTAGATAAAGAGGTGCTTGATTCCGTAAACTCGGCAGTTTTTCTGGGCATAACAGTAGATGCCAAACTTCAGTGGGGTCCACATATATCGAGCCTAGCGGGAAGGCTCAGTTCGGCCGCCTACGCCGTCAGGAAAGTAAGACAATACACTGACGTCGATACAGCTAGTTTAGTCTATTTTAGTTATTTTGATAGCGTTATGTCCTACAGTCTTCTGCAGTGGGGCAAAGCTGCTGAAATTCAAAATATATTTGTCCTTCAAAAACGAGCTGTTCAAGCTATTTACCAGCTAGGTGCCAGTTTCTCTGACAGATTTTTTCAAAGATATTGGTATCCTCACGGTGGCATCCCAATTCATCTTCGCCAATATCTTATATATTAGGCAAAATATACACTTATACACTAAAAACAGTGATTTTTCACAATGTTAACACTAGAAATAAGGACAAACTACGAGCTCCCTTTCACCGGCTTCATAAGGTTCATAACTCATTTGTTGGGCTTGGTATGACTTTTTATAACAAGCTACCCTCTTCTTTGGTAGATTTGCCTTTTAATGCGTTTAAAACAAAAGTAAAATCCAAGCTTTGTTCAAAGGCATACTATTCTATCAACAATTACTTAAATGATAAGAATAGTTTGTCGCTGTGATTAACTCAAGACAATGTTTATGTTCTTTCTCCAGCTTACCTACTGACAAGTTGTATGAGTTTATATAATTGTATATTTCATTTGACTTTATACATCAAGTTATTTAAATCAGGGACCGAAAACCTTTATGAATTACGGTACCGGTATTGAAGAATTTTGGTTACTTCTACGACTAAGATTACCGATATCTGGGTAACCAAGAAGAAAAAACATGTTACCTCTATTTAAGTTACCGTTTTAATACCGGTAACCTGAAAATGGCCTTGATTACGACTTACGAGAAAGAAATAGAATATCGCAATGCCGACAATTTGTTGGCATTAGAAAATACTTTAAACATTACCACTGAGATCGTCGCACACTGGATCGAAAATCGCGTTTAGAAGTCTTAAGAGCCGCTAAGTTTTAATTGTTGTTTTTTTGGCTTGAAATCATTTCTATTATGTTTATATTTAAATATGTCACATGAATTATTTTGACTTGAAAACTGAGGACTTATATTTTTTATTACGAATAATATTTATAGAGCAGGTATGAAAAATCAGGATATCTCTGGAATGGCAAAATTTCCCTTTTGCGTTTGTAAACGGACGGCGCTGTTTGTAAAATGACGAATCATACAATTTGCCTGCGACAGTGATACATAGTAACATTCTATAACCCACTGTAAGAATATAATGAGAAATTTTGCTATTCCAGAGATATCCTGATTTTTCATACCTAGACCAGGAAAACTGAGGACTTATAGTTTTTTTACGAAAAATATGTATGGAGCATACATATTTTAGTAAAAAAACTATAAGTCCTCAGTTTTCAAGCATTTTTACTTCATGTGACATATTTGACTATAGTAATCAAAGTCAAACAATTTATTTCAATTAGGCACATAAAAGGCACTTATGAACGTCAAGTTTACAAAAAATAGAATTGATAATTGATAATACTTAGTAGAAACCATTTCAGGCCCAAAAACCTGGCCAAGTGCGTGTCGGACCACACACAATGAAGGGTTCCGTGGTTGGGATGAATCTATACTAAGAACATTGGGACATAATTCAAGTTTCGAACATTTTGTACCCAAAAATTTAAGTGCCGGCCAGAAAAAAAAACACGATTTTCTTATGGAAAATAACACCCTCAAGATTTTGTACTATAACAATGAGAGTATACAATTAACCCTTCCGCTGCTATTTAAGTTTGAAAATACAAAAAATCATATTTTGACTTAAAATATTTCGAGCATTACATTAATGTTATAAACGAGAAACAACCTAGCTACCTCTTCATCATCATCATTTCAGCTGGAAGACTACCACGGCTGGACATAGGCCTCCCCCAAACATCGCCATTTCTACTGGTTCTGGGATTCTTGCGGTCTTCACCAAGTCATCGGCTTGGTGAAAACCTTGTGGAAGGCCTTCCAACGCTTCGTCTTCCCGTACGCGGTTGCCACCCTGAAACTTTCGGCTCCATGCCCATCGGCCATCTGTTCTGCGATCTCTTCATTTCGGATTCGATCACGTCGTCAGGGAAACGCCAAGCATAGCCCCTTGGGCGACTTTCAGCCTTCAAATGAGGCTCATTGTGAGCGTCCACGTTTCAGTTCCATAGGTCACTGGCAACACGCACTGGTCACGACTGCGGTATGTAAGATGAGAAGATATTGCGTAGCTTTCCGATCACTGTCCAGCCGAGTTGGATTCGACGATTGACCTCTTTCTTGACATTGGACCTACCTAACTGGATAGTTTGTCCTAGGTAAACGTCGTCCACAACTTCGATTGTACAGTCCCCGATCTTCATGAGGGTGGGTGTTACATGGGCATTTGACATGAACTTAGTTTTGTCCATGTTCATTTTAAGACCTTCTCTTTCGGAAGCTGTACTGACATCGTCGAGCATTGTATGAAGGTGCTCAGATATATTAGTCATGCATGGCTGAGACTACCTCAGCCATGACAACTATATCGTCGGCAAACCGAAGGTAAGTGACGTATCAGCCGTTGAAGTTGATTGCTACCCCTTTCCAGTCCAGAACCTTGAAGACATCCTCCAATGCAGCGGTTAACAGTTTTGGAGAGATAACGTCTCTGTCTCACTTCGCTTTGCTGCACAAGGCTAGGTTTTGAGGTCTTGTCCTGGAGTCGGAACGACATTTACCTCGATTTACCGATAGTGAATCTGGCACCGTTGAAGAGACTGCAGTACAGCCCAAATCTCGATTAAATCGAAGGCTTTCTTGTAGTCCACAAACGCTAAGCAGAGAAGCAGGGTCTTCGATCTTCACCTATATATAACCTGCCGCAGCGTATATATGTGGTCTACGGTGCTAAAGTCTTTGCAGAATCCGGCTTATTAGGGAGGCTAAAAGTCGTCAAACCTGCGCGCGAGACGGTTCGTGATGACTCTTGAAAACAGCTTGTTGACATGGCTCAGTAGTGAGATGGGCCTATAATTCTTAAGTAGGGCATTATCGCCCTTTTTAAAGAAGAGTATGACCACACCTCTGTCCGCCTGTGGCGTTTTACACTCGAGTATGACGAAACCAAAAACTTCATATTCTGGAGGGCTTAAAAAAGGATTTTTCACCGTTATTTTTTATATTTATCATACCATAATATACCTAACGCTCAATGCTCATGTCCATTTCTACAAAGGGTTAAATTTTTTTGCGTCTTTAAACAAATGGCCAAAATATTGTTAGCAAAAATATGGTTTTTGGTACATAATCTACCTACTTTCATACTAAATAGCAGCCAGGGGGTTAATTGTCGGACGGTGAGCAATGGGTAGCTTGCCGTCCGATAAGGACCAGGCAAGGGTCGACGGCGCGTTGTGTTCCAAGCGCGCCTCAAAGAGATGTCAGCACCAACTGGCGGGGTCCGTAAGGGCCAATGCCTGCTGGGGTTGCGGGTTTGTCCGGAAGGGATATCGCGGCCCCGGCACACAGGCAACGGAAGGAACGCGGGTGGGTTTTAGTCAGTAAAAGTCTGACACACCCTCCCACTCCGCCCAGAGCGGGAGAAGTTATTTGATAATTTCCCACCCTCAAAAAAAGGTGGTTAATTGTAGATTTTAGTTGTAATATTAAAAAAAATTCAGGATGTTATTTCCCATAAGAAAAAAGCATTTTTTTTTCTGAGCGGCACTTAATTTTTGGGTACGACATTAATGGTATCCTTTAAAATGTTTTTGCAACTGCAAATGTAAGTTGGTCGATTATTACTCGTTAAATTGTAAGAGCCTACTTAGCTGTGATAGTTTTCGTTTTAATTTCGTTTTACAAGGTGACAGGGAGGGACATTGACGCGAAGCCTGTTACCGTTGAAATAATTCGTCGGTGATATAAAAAATAAACAGCTGTTCCATACATTTTGACCGCGTAGGTAATGCACTTTTCTATGAAACAGCAGTTTTTTTTTTTTATAACCGACGAAATTTTTCAACGCAGGTGTGTTCTAAATCATGTATTGAATCCATGGTAGCAGTTCTCTCGTCGATGTCCCTGACACCCCTGTATATATACTTCTGCCGTTTGTAATTTTGTTCACATATCCAAAACCAATCATTTACCGGACTGGGGGGGAGAACTTGACTCTAACAAAAATTACCAATTTAAAGCTTAATATTTCGCAAACGGATCCCTGGATCCAATGGTTCTAACACACTCACAATATTTTTCAACGACCTTTCCAACGACACCCCAAGCCATGGGATAGACAAAAAAAAAAGCATCCCCACTTTACGTAGCACGTGCACTTCCGGCTCGAAGGACCATGTAAAGTTTAGTGCCTGCTTGGTTTAGCTCTAACTTCTGAGTTGGTTGATATTTGGTTGACTGGTTTAATGATACGAAATAATATGGTTTAAAGGTTAAATTGAATATTGGTTAAATAAATTAAGTGGTAAATCTAAGTTAAATTTGCACTAACATGGTTTGATTTGAGTTACGCGATTGGTATCCGAATACGTACTAACTGGTAATAGTTGTGATACATGCATTTATGGAAATGCACGCAGACAAAAGTGAGCTATAGGGGGGAACTTATCTTAAAAAAATATATTTTATGAATTTATTTTAACCACTTTGTTGGCGTTATTAATATGAATACCCATTTCTGGTACTAAGAGTCTCTGAGCTAAGCCGCGGACAGACAGACAGACGGACATGGCAAAATTATAATGGTTCTTTGTTGACTTCAGACCGTAAAAACGACACTTAAAACTTAGCACCTCTTAAGTCTTCTAAACGTGATTTTCGATCCAGTGTGCGCCATGCTTTACTGTTTACAATTATAAATATGTATATTGAAAGACGCGTTGCCGTGCCGTGCCAGCTAGGGCCGTGATTGGTCGGCGTTCGCCTGCGCGCGGGTAGACTCGACTTTTTGATACACACACAGGCGATGCGCGCCCTTTGCCTAATGCCGACGGCACGTGTAAGATAGAGGTAATTTTTATTTTGGTAACCGGTATTACTACCGGTTGTCCTCAATTTAAGAACAAAGGTTACTTTTAAAAATACCGGTAAAATAAATAAATGTTGTTACCGAAATCATACCGGTTTCGGTCCCTGATTTAAATTTAACTTATTGTTGACATAATCTACTCACAATGGTTTTTTTTATGAGTTGTATTGCATTATGTGGTTAGCTAGTGACCTCGACAATTGATCATATTATTTATTGTTATTCGTAATGAACTATTTAACTGTTTTGTTTATTTATTTTACCTCTATGGTCCTAGTTTATCATTTATAACTTCCGGTTACAACTACATGTAAACGGGCACGCCCTTTATGCCTGGAGGGTTTTGTTTAGATATTAAGTTCTGTTTACGTTATTTATTTATTTCTGCCTGAGCATAGCTGTTCTCGATGATTTTGTCTGGTATATTGGCGTGTGCTAGATAACCTATGGTTAATAATTTAAATGATGTTTTGTGTTGCGTAATGTAAATTATTTTGAATACTATTATATAGAATCTTTTTTATTTGTTTTCTAGCTGAACAGACAGCTGTGCTGCTGGGGAGTTTGTTGCGCCACTTCTTCTTCCCAGCTAATGCACTAGGAAGTGGTGAAGGGTGGGCGTTTTGGGGGACTGTCTTATGTAATTGACGTTCGAAAAGTGCTGATTCTCAGCCTAGTTTGAATAAATGAATTTTGAATTTAACTTTATAAATTCAGCAATATCACGACAAAACGACCAGAGAACCCGAATGTAGTAGACACTGACAACCGAATGACATTTTAACATGACGGCCGTAGTTCCAATTTTCGCCATTTCACTGATAAGTTGGTAGGAGTGTAACAGAACTGTTCCAAAAAAACTGAATTTGGCAGACATATTCAAAAGAACATGAAGTGGCTGTCAAAATTAAGGGTGCCTTTCCACCAGAGATGTACTATGCTACGTTTCTAAGGATGCATTTGATATCCACCAATCATATTCATTCGCTATGTGGACCAATAGGGGACCATCGAATATGATTGGTCAAACGCATCCATAGCAACGTAGCATAGCACATCTCCGGTGGAAAGGCACCCTAAGGCTCCTGTTGCTCCAAGACCACCAGATTCTGTTTGCTATGACAATATAGGCCACTTACCAACATTTGTGTATCAAGGCAGGTGCAAGTATTGTAAAAAAGGTTATACCAGTGTATATTGCAATAAGTGTAACCTGAGATTATGTATGTTGGAAAAGAGAAATTGTTACTACCATTACCATGTCAACGTCTAAATGATTATATGACTATGTCAAAGAAAGCTGATTTTATGTTTTTTTTTTACAGTAAACTTTGTCGCTCCATATTGAATTTTAATTTTAATTGTAAGTGTAACTGTCCATTAAAGCCGCAATGTTGGTAGTGTACAACATGTATTCTGCCATTTATTCACTAGAATGTTCCGCAACGTTGTATGTCAACAACATACCTACGTTTTCTCAAAAAATATTTTTATGTTCGATTTTTTTAAACATTTTTATAGATCCATTTAGACCATAAATAGACTCCCCAAAAAGAAAAAAAATGCAATATATTTTCACCTGCGAACTAAAGGGTTAAACAAGCAAAAGATTTATTTTTATACTATATTGTAACCTAGATTACAATAAAAACAGCATTTTACTGATGTCGACTATGATACTAATTACTGATGTCGACTATGATACTAATTAATATAATACTATAATAGACTACAGCGATCGCTATTTGCTTATCTATAGATCACAAGTCATGGCAGCTGGCATCGCTCGTGCCGCCCTGCCGCACCGGCTACTTGGCGGGCGCAGGGGGCGCCGGGGGCGCGGGGAGCGCGGGCGGCGTGGCCGTGAAGTCCAGCAGCAGCTTGCCGCGCGCACCACCCCGCGCCGCGCGCTCGTACGCCTCCCCCGCGCGCCACCACGGGAACACGTCTTCCACGAACACGCTGAACTGTAACACGAGCACGACCACTGCACCTACTGCAACATGCCGCGCGCAGGCTGTACCGGGCGGCCGAGCGAGGCGGCGGTGCGTACCTGTCCACGCTCGGCCAAACGGCGCAGCTGCTCTATATCCGGCGCCGACGGAGAGAAGAAGGCCCAGCGCACGTGCGGCGGCAGCGGCGCGCTCCCCGCGCCACCCGCCCGCGCCGCCCGCGCGCTCTGCGCCAGAAGGGCCGCTCCCGCGCATAGCGCGCCCACCGCTACGCCACGCGCCTCCATGTTGCGCAGCAGCGGCGTCGTCAGCGTCACGTAGCGTGAGAACTGCCACCGCCGCGCCGCCGCTGCGTCTCCGCCCAACCCGGCGCAGTCCAGCACCACGTCGTACCTGCCGCACACAAACATCAGCGTCGCCCGCCCTCGGCCCGCGCCCCACGCTCCGTGCGCATACTCACGGGCCTGCCGCCTCCACCGCGGCGTCGTAGTCGACGGCGTGGCGATCCAACGCGGCGGTGGCCCCCAGGCGCGTGGCGCGCTCGCGCAGCTCGGCGGCGCAGCCCACGGTCACATGCGCGCCGCGCTGCACCAGCAATTGCAGCGCCGCTTGCCCCACGCCGCCCAGCCCCAGCAGCAGCACGCGCGCGCCGCCCGCGCCCGCCAGCCCGCCCGCCTGCCCGCCCGTCAGCCCGGCCGCCCGCAGCGCCGCGCATGCCGTCAGTGCCGCGTACAGCGCGCCACCCGCCGCCGCGTCCTCCAGAGCCGCCGGCGCGCGGCCCGCCTGCCACGCAAGTGCTATCAATGTATGCGAGCCAAAGAGGTTTCTTTTTTTTTGGCGTTTCGAAGCATACTTATGTGCTTTATCGCTTTGAGAATAGCCTAGATTCTCGGGATTTTTCATTAGGTAGGTACCTACCTTTACCTTTACCTTTACTCCCGTAATGAAATGAAATGAAATGAAATTGTTTATTCTGTAAATAGGATATAGGAATCACTTTTACACGTAGGTACGTACAAAGCCGGTATAATATACGGTAGGCCAAAATGTTTAATACCCATTCATCTTTAACGACGACGAAGTCAGCGTGCGACCCCTGGCGGTGCGGCGGCACCACACCCCACACGCGCTCGCCGGGCTTCAGGCGCGCCGCCGGGCCCGCACGCTCTACCACGCCCAGGAAGTCGCGCCCCGGCACCAGCGGGAACTCCACGCCCTCCGCGCCCTCCAGCGCGCGCAGCATGTTGAGCGCACGCGCTCCGTATCCGCCTGAAACCGACACGAGCCGTGAGTGCGCGCACGCTATGCGCCTCCCCCCGCCCCGCCCAAGTGGCGGCGCCTCACCGATCATCGCCACATCGATTGGGTTGAGTGAGGCGGCGCGCACGCGCACAAGCACGTCGTGCGGTGCGCGCAGCGCTGGCACGCGCGCATCCTCCAGGCGCAGCTCCGGCAAAGCGCCGTACGCATGCAGGCGCCACGCGCGCATGCGCCCCGCGCCCGTGGCCGGCGCCGCGAAGCCTGCGCTCTCCCGAGCCGGCCGCGACCCCGCCGCCAGCTTGGTCGCTGCCGCTAGTGCGCGCTGTTCCCGCATTCTCTATAAAAGAGTTCACTTAGATGTCGAACATTTTGTACACAAAAATGTGACTGCAATGCCAATCAGTTAATAAATAAGAAAATGGTTTTTAAGGTTCCGAAAGTAAAAGATTGGCGTTTTTGTCGTAGTTGGGTTTTAGTTTTTATTTATAAACCGTTTATTTTTATTTAAATAATAAAAATATTTTGGGGTTATATATATATTTTTTAAATTTGCCAATAAAGCCCTTTCATTGGATACTCAACATGGCATAATTTTTTAGGGTTCCGTAGTAAACAAGGAACCCTTATAGTTTCGCCATGTCCGTCTGTCTGTCCGCGGCTTAGCTCAGAGACGATTAGTACTAGAAAGCTGTAAGTTGGTATATGTATACATATTAATCATGCCGACAAAGTGGTAAAATAAAATCAAGAAAAATATTTCATTTTAGGGTACCTCCCCTACACGTAATGCGGGGATGTTTTTTTTTTTCTCGTCTACACCACAACATGGTGTAGACGAGAAATCGGTACGGATCGGACGGTATCGTTAGAAAGTTCGTTTAAAAATATTTTGAATTTTTGAAAATCATTTTTGGATTCAGGGATCCGTTTGCGAAATATTAAGCTTTTAACTGAAATTTTTTGTTAGAGTCAAGTGTCGTCGTCCCCCCTGCCAGCTGAATGGTTGTACTTGGATTTTTGAAAAAATTCACTGCAGTAGTATATATAACAAAATTAAAAGGAAAACTATCAGAGCTAAGTAGGCTGTACAGGTTAACGAGTAATAATCAACCAAATTAAATTTGCGGTTTGAAAAACATGATCTCCCATATATTGCGTATGGGAGAACATGTTTTTCAACTACAATGTTATGTTTGTTCTTGGAATAAATACATCCTAACTACGGAACCCTTCATTGTGCGTGGTCTGACACGCACTTGGCCTGTTTTTTTTTTTATGACTTTACGTCCTCTAGCTAGAGGGCGTCATATTTAATGTGACGTCACATAGCATAGCCAGCGGATGATCAAGACGCTTCCAAAGATATCTCATTTGTTAACAATTTGTTTTCAATTTTTTCCGACAACATTTTGTAGAAATTGAACACCGGGATTGTGCTGAATTCCCCAGTGTCACGACACTGGGGAATTCACCACAATACGATCAAATAGACTTTTCATTAAAAATTCAATTCCGCAAGGTAGTGTTATCGGGTGTTTGCTATGCTTAATCTATATCAACAACCTCCCTAAATTTATGACAGATTTGTGCGTACTGTTTGCCGATGATATTTCCTTAACAAAAAATTTCCTTGACTATAAATTTTATGTTTGACGGTATCAAATTGGAATGCGTAGATACTTTTACTTTGTTAGGTCTAGACTTAGATATCCACATGACCTGCAAAGTGCACATACATTTTTTTTTATCTAAACTATCTAATTTTATTTAAGCATTACGTGAGCACAAGAAACTACAGATCTCAAAACTGCCCTATCCACTTATGAATATATGCATATGCATGGCTTAAGTATGGTATTATTCTTTGGGGAAATAGTGTAGATAGCAACGACTTGTTTATCCTACAGAAAAAGTGTCATCACACAAGAATACTTATTTATTAACACCTTTGTATTTGCATTTAAAGCAAATAAATGCTTTGACTTAGCAATTAAGTTATTTTTTTTACTAACATCTAAAATTGTATTTTTGTCTGTTGAATAAATAAATAATTATTATTATATCAATGAAAATAGGAAAGAAGGTGCAGTCCATGAACCCCTAAGCAATAGTGTATTGAAATGACTAAAGAAACAATTAAGTGTCTCCTCGGATACATATAAAAGAGGAAGAAGGAGGAGAGAAAACGCACCAAGCATGTGGGGGCATTGTTGGATCCCATAATTAAAAAGATTAAGATTTCTTACTTTCATTATTAAAGTGAATAGTTTAGGAAATATGGGATATTTTTGGATGGATATAGTTTACTTCGAAATTGACCCATTTAAAATAAAAATAAAAAACACACCAAGTGAATTTTCACCGATGAACCGATTCTGTTGAAACTTGGCACACATATTTATGTAGTTCTGATGACACTGACATGACAACATAAATAGAGACCTGGAGTTGATCCGATAATGGACACAGAAGAAACTCAATAGAGGTTTTTGTAAAATTTTGACAAACATATGTTTTTTTTTCATTACATTCATTAGTGCCTTTTATGTGCCTAATTAAAATAAATTGTTTGACTTTGACTTTGAGGTCCTCAAAATTTACAACAGGTACATTGCAATTGGGCTTATTAAATTTATGAATATTAAACTGACTAAACTAAAAAGTGAGAAAAACAATTTTACAGAAAATTTTAACAACTAAAAAGGTTAGACCCTTTTAGTTGTTTAAATGTTAAGCTCTTAAGTAACTATTTTTGAGGCATAAAGTTTGAATTACTTAAAGGGTAAAATAATTACAGCTGACAGACTTCATTGTTTGTTTACCACCACCGCTTTTACTCACAAATAGTAATCCTCTGGTGATATTATCAAGCTGTAAACCATTAATTGCTGTTGAGCTTCCCTTTACAGAAGTGAACCGAAGATTGGAAGCGTTAAGCTTCCAATCTGATTTTATTCAGTACTAAATAAAAAGTGCATTGAAGTAAAGATAAAAAGATAAAGCTCAACAAGTACCTAACCTCAGTCTCCTATTCTTAGTAGCAGTATTCAAATAACATAATACTTTCCATCATATTTGACCATTTGAGATGTTGGTAGTGCATCGGAAGGGGACATTGTGAGCTAGCCAGCTTGTTTATATGTGCAGGTAACTGAAGACGACCGGCGAATAACGGCTTCTGATATGCTTAAAGGTCTAGTCAGGCCTTGTAATACGTAGGTCTAGTTGTAAATAACTTCATAACTTGTTTGTGATTGTGTGTGTAAACGAGGGTTTATACTTGTACCTGTTACTTATTAATTAAGATGAGCTGAGAACGCATGAATATTGAGGATCTAGTTGTTAAGCTGAGATCGCTGAGAATCCTGGTGATCAGCTGAAACTTTGACAATCAATGTCATTGTCATTTGGTTAATGTCAAAACTTAATAGGGTGCATTCCAGCTGCGTTCCGAGTTACATTGTTATCGATTTGAGCGTGCTAACGCCTAACATGCATCCGTACCGAATTAGCGTGATCGCGATAACGATGTGCCGTGAATCGTCATAGATGACATCATGACAAGCACCATCTTGCGATAACGCCGACCATGCCTTTTGCTATTCTATTCTATACGTGTACGTGTACCTGGTGTCAGGGACATCGACGCGAAGCCGTCTAGATAAAAAATTACCAACATCCAAAGGCATATATTTTTTTAAATATATTTCTGCAACAAAAATACACTCATTGGTTTTCCTCACATAGTCACTATGCCCTATCATATGTCAGCAACGTGCAATCTAAACCGCTGCATTTGGGGTGTATATAAATCGTCCCTTCGGGTGTAAAAGGCATTTTTACACCATCAATAATTATCTAGAAGCAGAACAAAATGCCTTGACGCTCCAACGTCCTTTACACCCTTTGGAAACTGAGAAGTCAAAATATAACGATTTAAGAATACGCACATGCTACAAAAAAGGTTGACAATCTGTGCTTCGAGGCAAGACTGTGATGTGATGGACTTACCTCGTGCGTCTTAGACGGTCTTCCCAACTATAGCATTTTAAGGATAGATATTTACTACACTTAATATTTCAAAATTCTTAGCGTCTTTCATCAAATCAATGAAAGCAATATATAGAAGGGCTATTTAACTTCTTATATAATATACACTCTACGTTTCAATTTGTTGGATTCGGTACTTTTTTTATTTTTCTCCGCAACATAGGACACTTGATGTTCGAGTTCACAACACACAGATCAAGAGTGCTAAGAGTACGTAATATACTCTTTGGTCCGTGGTCTTGACATCAACTAATGAACATTACTTTTATTTTTTAAATTTTGCGTACTGGTTGAATACAGGGCCTTTGGCTGCTTTTGTATGTGTGTATTTTATGTCTTTTTGCTTTTTTATGTGCGTTTTGTTTGTGCAGAATAAACAATTTTTCTTTCTTTCTTTCTTTCTTCAAATTAATGCACTTTGAATTATCAATTCTTGAAATATTTACCTTAATGACGGTTCTAATGAGCGTAATTACGAAAATTAATAGGTGTAATCCTTAATGTAAAAGGCTAATGAGTTCTCATTAGTAATTAACTACTAGGTATTGAAGAGTTGTTTTTGTCCAGCTAGTTTGTTCTACACGCTCCAGAGTGCGGTCTAAGAAAAATCGAATCCTGAGTTGGGTTTTTATTACAGCCAATTTTTGTTTTTGTTAGTATCGATTTGTGTGCCAAATTGATGTAATGGCTATTGAAAACAGATGCTATTTCGACGGGGTCTGTAAGTATTGTGTTATCAACTTTAATATTCTCAATGTTATCTTCGTAGTTATAGTATTATATATTTCATTTTTGACAACTGTCCAAGTGGCTTTGCATTTGTTTTCACTCCTATTTATAAACTTAATGTTAGCGTTTCTATTCGAATAATAAACACATTTCTTCAATAAGTTTGAGTATGTTATATATTTAGTTTTGTTGGCTCGGTTTTTATTTTTATAGTATTTTTAACGCAATGTCCTTTTTATTTTGCAACCTCGTTTTAGCCCTTTGCTTATCCAATTTTGTTTATTTCTATTATTATTATTTACTTTTACCTTTATTTTTGGGAAGCAGAGATTGCAGAATAGGCATATTATTTCATGAAACTTACTGAATGCTATGTTTAAATCATTTTCCATAAGTATGATAAGAACCATGATAATTTATTTAAGCATTCACGAAATTTTTGAATGTACTCCATACTATACGCATTAAGGCATTCGACACTGTGTCTGTTCCACACCTCTTATCTAAGCTGGAAGCTACGGGCACACGCGGACATACCTTAAAAATCTTCCAGGATTACCTGTGTGATAGAAGCCAATGCGTCAAAATAAACGACATTATTAGTGACACTAAATCAATGAGTTTCAGCGTTCCTCAGGGCTCAATTTTGGGCCCCACCCTGTTTCTTATGTATATAAATAACTTATGCAAAATGTCTCTAACGTACTGTTCTATTTATACTCACGCAGATGATACGGCCTTGATTCTTCACGGTAGTGACTGGCCTGAAACAGTAAAACTCACGGAACTTGCTCTAAGCTCAGTGATGGAATGGCTTTCAAATAACATCCTAACCTTAAATCTTAAGAAAACAGTGTACTTACCTTTCTCCTTACTATCCACCAACCTCCCTCCACCGGATTCAATGGTGTTTAGAGCTCATACTTGCTCACGCGGTCTATCCTCCTCACATTGCGGTTGTCCACAACTCACAAGGTGTGAGTCTGTTAAGTATCTTGGAGTCTATGTAGATAGTTCTTTGAGCTGGAAACCTCACCTTAACAATCTCATATCGCGAGTCCGCAAGTGTATATTTATTTTTAAAAAGCTAAGGCACTCCGCGGACTACCGTACGATTAAAACTGTTTACTATGCCATGTGTCAAAGCATAATAAACTTACTGCCTCTGGAACGAGCACAGAGAGCTGTGCTCAAGGTTATGACCTCGAAGCCGTTTAGATATCCCACCACGGCTCTCTACACCGAATGTCAGGTCCTCACTGTGAGACAACTTTTTGTTCTACTCTCTTACTTACTCTTCTTTTCTGCTTACTCTGTGGTATACAAGCTGCAACCGAATGCTGCAAAAAAACGTAGATACTTCGAAGTATGCTCAACTCGCGGATGCAGAACGGCTCTTGCTCAGCGTCATTATGATATTCTGTCTTGTAAAGTTAACTAACTGACGTTTGATTTTAAAAATAAGGGAAGTGTCATCTGCGAATAATACGATCTTGTGATTATCCGTTATGTGGTAAGGTAAGTCATTTATATAAATTAAAAATAAGAAAGGACCTAGAATCGAACCCTGCGGAACGCCCATGGTGACTGCAGATCTTGCAGATCTCTTGCCATTAACATCGACCCTCTGAATTCTGTTGTTCAGATAAGAAGTCAGAAGGTCGAGAGCCTTGTCCCTCATACCATAGTGGTACAGTTTCCTGATGAGTGTATCATGATGTACGCAATCGAAGGCCTTGGACAAGTCGCAGAAAATGCCAAGAGCATCCTGCGACTCCTCCCAGGCCTCGAATATGCTCTTCAGTAATTCCACGCCCGCGTCTGTAGTTGAACGACCCTTTGTAAAACCAAACTGTTTTAGATGTAGTAAATTAGTAGGTATTCCATTTCTGGTACGATAGGTTGGTGTAAGTTCATTCATCTCCGTTATCCCTCGTTTGTATCGGAAGCACGGCACGGTGTTTACCACTGTCACATCTCCTCGTAAACGAGAGAAATTAATTGAAATTTCATTCACCCCTCTCGCATCACGAAATCACTAGTACTCGTACCTTTTCAACTAGACACGACGAGTACGCTTGGGAGTTGTATTTAAGGCCTTGAATCGAGTGTCGACCAATCGAGCTAATAGGTACTTAATAAGCATACCTACCTACCATATTTATGATAAATAAAAAGAATACTGCCTAAACCAATTTTTATGCGACAATGCTTGCTTGCGGCCGCGGCGCGGCGGCTTCTACAAAGGCAGGCAATGTAAACAAAAAAAATGAATCGTTTTATCTGTCGAATAGAGTTCATTATAAGTTGGTGGTGCCCTTTTCTATGAAAATATTGGACCGAATTAAAACCTTATTTTTATAAATTTAACCGCGGAATTCGGTTGTGCATCCTTTTGAAGTCCGGTCGGACTTTTCTCAGAATAATTTTAGTAAACTGCGTACCTACTTACCTTGTACCTAGTTTGGTGCAATTTCTATTTATCACCGTTTACGTTTATGAAATAAAGTCTGAATTCGCTTTTCGTATTTTTATTTGTGTATCTATTTAACTATTGCGTATATGTTTTTATGCTGTCTGATCGATGAATGGATTTTTCAATGGGTAGGTAGGCTACTGTTTGCAAGTGTTGCCGTTCGTCGAAACGTTTTACACACATATGCATTGATCGCAAGGAAGCGTTACTTCGGGTTCTCATTATTTCACAAAAAAACACAATAAATTAGATTTTTCGTGTTTTTTAAAAATTGTAATTTATTGAAAATAATAATAATAATAGTTTCGAGTTCGATGAACGAGTTTATGGCTTTTGGTTCCAGAACGATCTAAAATTAACCGTGTATAATATGTGGCTTGTTTTTGAGTTTTATGTTTCAAAGGAATACTTAGCATTTGTGCAGTGTCGTGATCAGATAGATGAAGTGGTAATCACATCCACTCTTGTGACATTGGCAAATATTCTCGCCACGGTGTTTTTGGCTAGCACAAGTGTCTAGAATTTTTTGCTGTTTTTTGAGTGATTGTTGATACTTTTGTGACTTGTTTTTGTATAAGTGTATTGTCCTTGTGTTCGTAACCAGCTATCTAATTACCAGTGATCGGAGTAGGTAGATTGAACTGGGGTCATTGATCCGAAACGTATATATTACTATGGACATTCCTCCGGAATTGGTGGATTATTAAAAAAAAACCGGAACTTATGTAGGAATTGTATTCTGCCAGAGTGGAAGGAGTCATTTGATGATTTGCCATCCTCAAAAAAAAGGTAGGAATTGTAATAAAATGAGCAATTTTATTCTTTATTATTCTTCCTATTTTTTTTTTTTGTCACGATTTGACAAAACCCAACGACTACCACTAATAATAATACCACTAGTAATAATATCACTACCAACATTAACAATATTTAATTGAATCCGGATATACCGGAATTACTTTCCGGAAAAATGGCTTATCCATGTTATTCTTTCTGTGTGCATTTATGATACAAGTACTAAAAATCAATCTACCTACTCCGATCACTGCTAATTACGCAACACATTTTCGATTTACAATTGAGTCAAATTTGTTTCGTTTCGACTAGAATTGCTTTCAGTTTACAACTTTCGAATTACGTAACTCTAAAATCTGTGATATCAACTGCACTCTGTTTCAGACGCTAAAGAGTGAACGTTATTCGTCTAAAAAGGCTGTAATTCGAATTACGTAACGATTTTGACAGCTGAAAATTTGTTTCAAACGACGAGAAATTGCCAACGAGGTATCATTTTAAAGAGAAGCCACCTTACTGGTTGCATTCGATTTTCTTTGCAATATTTTTGGGATTTACTCGTATATTCTCCTTAATTATTACAAAATTATGTAAGTAATCTTCGTCTTCATAAATTGTGAATGTGTTTTGTGTAAAACGTCAATGATAAATCAATATTAGTGGTCTGTAAAATATCGAAGCAGCGAGGTCGATTTTTAATAATAATTGTGAAAGTTTTCTTCTGTTACAATTGCTTACAACCTAAACTAAAGATTTATGATATGATATTTCAGAAACGAGGTTGGTATTTTGGTGGAATTTGAAGGAAAGACTAATTCGTACCTCGTACCGTATCAAACTCATAAGCCACAAGCATATCAACCCAGTCGAGCTTGTACTTCATTGGAAAAGCAAATATAATAGAGGAAGAACAAATAATAAAATACACCTAGTTTGAAGCATTTTATGTCAATGAATTCTGTAAGGAGGACATTGATGAACATATTCACCCAATAAGGTAACCTACTTAATATCAATATTATTTTCTTTCTTAGTGTTGGACATTGCATGTGTGTTTAGCACAGCAACAATGTTACACACAATCATATTGTTTGTTGGTAAATATGAAAAGCACCATCAAATGTATACTTACCATATTAAGTTAATTATTGATTACATTTAAATAAAGTCAATTGTAGGCACGTAATTGTTGTTTATAGCAGAATATTGCTGTTCTTTAAAGTAGATAAATTGTGAATTGAAGTGTTGAAGGGAGAGGCCTATTAGACTTTGTGGATGGATGTAATGGATCATGGAATATATTAAGGATTTACTTAAATTCTTTTTTTATCTTATTTCAGGTGTCAGGCTCAACTACATTATTCAGGAAAAATTTAAACTCTCTCATGCACTTACAGCAAGAATTAGCAAGCAGTACATACACAATCCATGATGATGTCCACAGAAAGACATTGAATCACAAATTCCACTAATCCTTACAGTATATTTGTTCCAATTTCTTTTTGCCCCATGTACAAATATTTCATAATAATGTAAATAAATGCTTTTAAAGATATAATAAAAGTCGTTTTTGTTTACCATAATTTATTTCTCTCTATCTACTGTTACCTAATGAAAGACAGTAAATTTAAGTAAATAGGTACCTATAAATAGTATCATTATAATAATCAATTGGCTGTGTTTATAAAAAGTATAGTATTCTGTTCTTAAATATTTCATTACTTACAAGTTATTTGTATTTGCACCTATATATACGTAGGTACAAATAAAAACTACAAGTACAAGTTCAAAATAAAAACACTTTATTAAAGTTTATACTGTTATCAATTAAAAAAAAATAGGAACACATTTATATCGCTGTCGTACAAGACTGAACTGGTAAAAATCTTCAGTTTCTACTTTAGTTCTTGAGAGGCTTGAAAACTGAAGTAGCAGAGCAACGGGGCAACGCAGCATGGGCGACATCCTTCATGCTGCCTTCATGGGTGAAACGCCCCAGGAACTCTATTAAAACAAAAACTAATTATTTTCTGCTCAAATAAAGTACTGAAACATTATGTGGCAAAGTAAAGTAGGCATATCAACTAGGTTTTCACTAGCCCATGGCTGGACAAAAGCCATGGTTGTATAATTTCATCTTTATTTAGGGCTGATATTTCAGTCTCCAGATATTATATAATACTGAATTATAATATTAAGCATTAGTTAGGTATACACAAAATATATGTTGTGTCTATGCACTAAGTTCAGCCAAGGAAATATATTCATAATTTTATAATTATGTGACTTGCTATGCTTGATTTTTAACTATGTGTCAAAAAGCTTACCTTCAATGATTAATACAGAAGATTGGTTATTCAATTCATGTTTGAACAACAAGATTGATGTTGGGTAGCGTTCCCTTCTTGTATTTTCAGCACTAGCACGGTCTGTGAAAATATTATAAATATGTTTTGTAGTAAGTTGCTATTTGGCTAGTGATTATAATTGTTTATTTCAGCATCAACTTATGTACATAAATATCAATAATTAACAATTTCAGTTAGACTTTGAGGTTGACGGACATAGTAACTATACTTAATAATTATTTTAACCACAATAAATAGATAACCTCACTTAGATGCTTGTGTCTACGCAACAAAGGAATGATTCTTCATAGGTAGATTGACTAATAATGTACCTACAGCTACAATAATGTAATGAGATACAAAGGTACTCTCTTACACACGTTATTCCTATTTATATTGGCTTACTTACTTGTAGTGATAATATCGACTTAGGTACTTTTCGCTATTGAGCAAAACAGCCTAAGTAAGTCTTAGTGCAGCCAGTAGAAAACGAAAACAGAGCACGCAGTGTCTTGAACGAGAGAATTTTCCAAAGTTTTTCCGACTTCCACAAGCCACAAGAAAAATGTTCCAAAACTGCTTAGCATAGGCCCATGTTTCTGTAAGCGAATATTAAATATAATTTTGTATGTTGAAAAATATAAAACATTCAAGGCAAAACAATACATAACAAAAACATTACCGAAATCAACAATATTAAAATGTAAACAAAGACATCGCCATGTTTGATAGGGTATTCTCCACAGACTTCAAAGAATGATCATTCCAGCGCAGATTATTTCCGATGTTTAACATGTGATGTTATGCCTTTCTTGTTCTTTTCCCTACAAACTGATAAAGTTAGAGCAGCAAAGGTATACTTTAGACAGGCAATATTTTGCATTAAATTCGACTCTGAACACGTCACAATGAGTCGGCTGATCGTTCAAGAGGTTATTCAACTTTACTCAGTGCTGCCAATTTTTTTCCCTGAGTCCGATATAGAAATGCGTCAGATACATCAAAACGAATTTCAGTCAGAAATCGAATCGTATCGATTATCCGAACTAGACAAACCAATTTCACAAAACCACGGCAATAGTAGCTTTGCATAAGTACGTATTTGTTTATGTTTGAATAGTTTTGAATGATGCACTTACAACCGAATAATAGTACTAAAGACGATCGAAACTGCTAGCCGGAGCTACTCCTGAAATCGATTTCTAAAAACGGATTTTGAAAGCGATTTCAAAATATTTAACCGTTTGCGTAAAAACTATACTCGATTAATAAAATAAGATTAGACATTTAAATAAACTTTTTTTACGGGACGTTCAATCGATTTTAACTTATATTGTGTTGGTGGCATGACAAATGGCAACCGCAGTATAATTATTGAAATAAATTTAGTGAAGATGTTTGTTTTCAAATGGCTTAACGGCAGATTTTTTTATCCCGTATGTTCCCGTGAGATATGTTTTTTGAAATGACGTTGTTTTTCGATCTCCTCTCGGGCGGAGCCTCTGTGTGGCTTCAATATATTCGTCATGCTGTGTCAATCTTTCCAAATCAGCGTTCGAATCCGCAGTGGTTTCGGTATTTGAAAGCAATAAATCGAAAAATCTCTGACACAGGTTTTAAACAAACAATAAAACATGCCATTATCGTGTTATTTTAATATTTTCTCGAGTCAAAGTTTTAGTAATTGATTGTACTGTTTTCTACAAATAGAATTAAACTAACCACTAGACAAACCCACCGGCCACTGAAAGCAAAATTTATCTGCCAGTAGGGGTGTTCAAACCCCCAGGTTTAGTGGAAATTCCACTAAGTTGACAACACTGCTTTTCTACGATTTTGTCATTGGCCACAGATATCAAAAACGTGAAAAGAAAAACGTTTTGTCACGTATTGCAATTATGGTAAAACTGTTTTAAAAATTGGTTTTTAATTTTTCGACAATCATTGTACATTTTCATTTATAGAATAGAATAGAATAGAAAGTTTTTATTTCAGACCGGAGTCCATAGGGTTAGTAACAATTTTACTTAAGTTCTAGTGTTAGTAGGTTACAGACAAGAAAATATACAATTAAAATTCAGCATGGAGCCGCATCCACCTCCGCAACATCGGGGAGTCCCACCGATCTGCGAATACGCTGAGAATACTGTTGGTGCTGCCGCGAACACGAGTCATCAGGGATGCACATCTATTTCTAATAATGGCTGCAAAACCATCAATATTATTATCTGCAAACATCCCTGACGCACTACTACGCCACGGCAGCCGCAGCAGCACTCTCAGTGCATTATTGTATTGAACGCGTAGGTCGCTGTATGTCCGCTGAGTAAAGTTGACCCACAGGCCGCACGTGTAGAAGGACTGACAGTAAGCTTTGAAAAGCGTTATTTTAACTGGCTTCGTACAACGTGCAAACCTGCGAGCCAGCATGTTACAACGGATGGCCAGCGACCTACGTTCCCTTTCAATGTCACAATTATCCTTAAGATCTTCAGTGACCCAATGACCCAGATACTTAAACTTGTCCACCCTTCGCAGCGGTTCTCCACAAAGAGCGACAGTTGGAATACATGAATATGTCACATTGCCTGCTTTAAAAACCACTAGTTCGCTCTTTGTGACGTTATATTTGAGCCCATGATTCACCGCATAGCATTCGCATATAGCGATCAGTTGCCTCAAAGCACCAATCGATGGGCTCAGCAACACCATGTCGTCAGCATAACTAATATTGTTAATGCACACTCCGTCAATATGACATCCGACACTGGTGCTGCCGAGCTCAAGGAGCAGCCGGTTCATGTATAGGTTGAAGAGCCTGGGAGAGCTGAGTCCCCCTTGCCTCACTCCGCACTCCAACCGATAAACGTCCGAGTGCGAACCATTCCACTTCACGCTATTGCTTTGACTACTATACCAGTACTTAAATATCGACACTATTTCAGATGGTAAGGTAGTTTCACATTCGATTTTACGCCACAAAACTTCGTAACATACAAGATCAAACGCCCGTGACAGATCCAGAAAACACGCAGAAATAGGAGTCTTCCTGTCTGTATACATTTATAAGTACTAGTAGAGCATCAGTTGTAATTTAAAAAAAAAAAAAATATAGGACAATAATTTGGAAATTAATCATTCCTATATGGTGTAACAAAACACATCATCCAAACAAATTATAGCCAATTGATTAGAACATCCCTATCCAATTTCGGTCGACCGATAAAAAATGTTGATCATAATTCGAACTATGGCATCCGTTTAAAATTGGACTTGCTTTCGATTCAGAATTGTAAACAGAAATAAAATGTGTTGCGTAATTAGACTGCAGGTTTGTACTGTGATTGCCATATTTTTTACTCCTTTTATCCAAGATGGATACAAATAAACCCCCTGATCCTGACCCCCCTGACACCCCAGGCCCCTTAACCCCTTTTTCCCCGAATCCACTATCCCAATTTGCTGACGTTGTCTGTAGCATAACAGATATGGATGTATCCCAATCCCAACAAACTTCACGCAAACGTCCCGGTAACGAAGAAATTTTGACACCCACTCCTCCAAACAAGCAACAAAAAAGCCAAATTGGTCGTGTCAAGTATTCCGTAATGGACAAGGCCCCCTATATTGTTCACGTCTCCCGCATTGAGACCCAACCAAATTCTGGCACCACTCTTCACCCTGTTAATTTTGGCAAATTTTTACTGAACAACAACATTGCGAACATTGTTCGCGGTGGTGTTAATAGAGTTGGCAGAAACCGTGTTTCCGTAGAGTTTCCCCCCAGGACGCTAACTCTTTCTTAGTTAACACTTTGTTATCTAGACACAGCTACTCTGCTTCAATCCCCACATTTAACATAACAAGGATGGGTGTTGTTACTGGGGTTCCCTCTGACATTACAGAAGAAGAGGCATTATCATATTTATCTGTGCCCTCAGGATGTGGACAAATACTTAAAATAAGACGTATTAACCGTAAAGTCCACAGAGAAGGTATTAACGAGTGGAAACCCACTGAAACTTGTGTCATCACTTTTGATGGCCAAGTCTTACCCCCAAAGGATCTACTGCTGCTACACTTCCCTTCCTGTTGAGCAATATATATACCCTACAATCCAATGTCGCATGTGTTGCAGATTCGGACATGTAGCAACCATATGCAGATCTAAACCACGCTGCAGTAAATGTGGCCACGATCACCCAGGTGATGGTTGCAACATTTCTGAGGGTGAGGCCTTCTGTGTGCTATGTTCGGGTAATCACTTTGCAAATAGCAGGTCATGCCCCGAGCATGGTAGACAGAGAGCCATTAAGACTGTTATGGCTGAAAAATCAATCCCCTATGCTGAGGCTAGCAAAATTATACCAACAACTTCCCGTAATTATGCAAATGTCACCAAGACTCCAATTTCTCAGTCCTATTGGAAAACTGTAACTCTCAAGCCCAGGACCCATGCCCCCCTTTCCTCATCATATGATAAAGCTGCTTATCACCAGATAACTAGTTCCCCTCAACCTTCACAGCCTAATGGTAGTGCTCTCAATTATAGCAATGCATCTTCTAATAATAATAATACTTCTTCTATTATTGAACTACTCATAAAACTATTACCTACTGTTATTTCTTCTTCTACGCCTAATATTCAATCACCGTCCAACGTTGCCGACCAACTTATAAAACTACTTTTAAACAATACAAATGGCGGCTCGCCAAGTTTTCCTTCTGTGGAATGTGAGGAGCGTGTGGCATAAAAAGCAAGACCTCATATTTCTCTTAAACAAATACAAGCCATTGGCTTGTTCCATAGCTGAGACTTGGCTCATTCCAAGTCTTAGCTTTCGTATACCACATTTTAACATCCTCAGATGTGACAGAGCTGACGGCTATGGAGGGTCAGCTCTATTTGTTAACAATCGGGCCCACTATTACCCTTTACTTTACCTCCACTTACGGGTGATATGAGCATTACCGCAGGAAGGGTTGAAGGCATCACAGTGTTCTCCATTTATATCGCTCATCCCCACCAAGACTTTTTTATTATTTAAAAAAACATTTTCTCTAATGTTCAGGGACCAATACTGGTCATGGGCGACTTTAACTGCCATCACTATAGATGGGGGTCTGAACGCTGTGATGCCTTTGGTGTGGCATTGGTTGAACTCTTGGACGATCTGGATCTCTGCATTTTAAATAATGGATGCCGGATGTCTCTTCCCGGACAACAAAAGAGTTGTGTCGATTTAACCTTTCGTTCAGTTGAGCTAGCAGCTTCGACCCATTGGGAAAGTACGACCTTGTCGCGTGGTAGTGACCATTACCCTATTGTCATATCTTTACTTAATAAGACTTATTTAGAGAAAACTTCTCCTCCACTTTTGAAATATAATCTGTCCAAACCAGATTGGACAAAGTTTGCTTCATTATTGGAGGATAAAATTGCTGTTCTTCCAAATTTAAATTCAAGTTTATTAGATCCTTCTGGTCACCATCATGCCAAGAGCTGTTATGAGGGATTTGTTACAGTCATCAAGTCCAGTGCGGACTCCTGCTTTCCGTTGAAAAATAGTGCCCGTGATAAAATACCCTCACCCCCATAGTGGGATCCAGAGTGCACTTCAGCAACCAGGGATAGGGATGAGGCCGAAGAGTATTACAATGCGGATATGAGCACCGAAAATCTATTGGCATATTTGCAGCTTAATGCTAGAACCAAACGTCACCTTCGCAAGAAGAAACGTGCAGGTTGGATTAAGTTATGTACGTCCTTATCTCCCTCTACTCCAGTCTCGGTAGTCTGGAAGAACATCAATAGATTTAGACGTGGGTTCTCCCCGTCAGTCTCTTCACCAATCACCAGGGAAACAGCTGAACTTTTTTTTGATAAAATTGCTCCACCATATGTTCCTTTCTCTTCTGAATGTTTCAATATTTCCCTCCAAAATGTTTCAGAGGATCCTTTTGAAGTGTCATTTACTCTGGAAGAACTGAAGGTGGTGCTCAGCCATGTCCGGGACTCAGCCCCCGGTAGTGACGGTGTACCATATTCTTTCATTGCTCATTGTGGAGACAAAGCTAAACTTTACTTCTTAGACATTATTAATTTTTGTTATAGTAATGGTTGGGTCCCAGATCAGTGATCACTATTGAAGCCTGGAAAACATGTAGATGATCCGAACGGACTTAGACCAATTGCTTTGTCCTCAGTCTTAGCCAAATTATTGGAACATTTGATCAAAAACCGACTTGAATGGATAGTCGAATCGAGAGATTTACTGCCGAATTACCAATTTGGTTTCAGGAAAGGGCTTGGCACAATGGATAGTGTTGGCGTTTTAGTTGGGGATATCCGTTTAGCGTTTTCCATAAATGATTCCGTTGTTTCTGCTTTCCTAGACATCTCCTCTGCATACGATAACGTTCTCCTTCCCGTACCCAGGCAGAAATTGCACCAGCTGAGTCTCCCGGGTAAAATGATCGAATGTATCTGTGGGCTTCTTTTATCTCGTTCGTTGGTTCTGAGAGTCCAAGGCGAGGATTTCGATGCAAGGCAGACTTGGAAGGGACTCCCGCAAGGATTCGTTCTCAGCCCCCTTCTCTATAATTTGTACACGGCGGACATTGGGTCTTTCCTAAATAATAACTGTCACATCCTTCAAGTCCTATACGTGACAGATTCGTCCATCATAGACGCGGCGTCGTCTCTATGCCTCTCTCTGGACTCTTTGAACCAATGGCTTTTATGCCACGGTCTATCGTTATCCGCACCAAAAAGTTCGGCAGTAATTTTCTCTCGCAAAAGACTGTCCGCACATTACTGTAGACATTTCAGGTCACAATATTCCGTTGGTTAATAAAGTAAAATTTTTAGGTGTTTTTTTAGATTCAAAATGAAATGGTAAGCATTATATAAATTTATTAATAAAAAAATGTGAAAGAGTTGTTTCAATTTTAAAAGCTCTCGCGGGTGTCTGGTGGGTTGCCCACCCTTACACTATGAAATTAGTCTATAACGCCTTGATACGTAGTGTTCTAGACTATGGCACGTTCCATCTAATTCCGTGCAACAGGGGTGCTTTGGCTGGGCTGGATAGGATTCAATCAAAATGCCTCCGGATCATCTCTGGCTGTATGAAGTGTTCTCCTGTTAACGCATTGCAGGTTGAGTGTGCTGAACCTCCCCTGGCCCTAAGACGGCAGTGTCTGGCCTCTCGTTTTCTAGCTAGGTTAATATCTAGATCTTCCCATCCCCTTTTAGCAATACTGAATGAGTTAGATGACATAAGCAGAAACTCAAATTACTGGAATAATAAAGAAATTCCCCTAGTCCTAAAAGCATTCCGTCAAAGTCATAATTTAGAATCTCCAATAGAACAGTACCCCCGATTACCTCTTTTTAACTTTCCCTATGAAGTCTTATGTTTCATTCCAAAAATTTTCTTCGATACTGGTATTTCCAAAAAGTCCTCTTCAGCTAATTCGACCTTCAATGCGGCGGTGGGAGAACGATGGACTGAGTTTCAAAGGTTTTTCACAGACGCTTCAAAATTTAATGATCTGAGTAACACTGGTGCTGCAGTTTATTACCAAAGCTCCAGAATTATTTTACAATATAAATGCCCTAAGGAGTCTTCTGTGTTCACGGGCGAGTGTGTGGCTCTATTGGAAGGTTGTCTTTACATAGAGGCACACCACAATATTGACAAAGCCGTAATTTTCACAGACTCTCTTAGCTGTCTACAAGCCTTAGTACAAAACCCTTTCAAGAGTAAATTGCACAGCTCTCTTGTTTTAAAAATTAAAAAGTCTTTATTATCTTGTTCTATTAGTCAAAGAGAGGTTCAGTTAGTTTGGATACCTAGTCATTGTGGCATTAAGGGCAATGAGTGCGCTGATGCCTTGGCCAAAGAAGCTTGCTCATCAGCAACAGCTGCTATCTAATTTAATTACGCAACACATTTTCGATTTACAATTGAGTCAAGTTTATTTCGTTTCGACTAGAATTGCATTTAATTTACAACTTTCGAATTATGTAACTCTAAAATCTGTGATATGAATTGCACTCTGTTTCAGATGCTAAAGAGTGAACGATAATCTCTAAAAAGGCTATTATTCGAATTACGTAACCATTTTGACAGCTGAAAATTTATTTCAAATCAACCACAGACTAGTTAGCTTGAAATCAACGGTAATTGGTTTCGTCATAGTAATTCAATTGAATGAGAAGACAGCTTACTGCCAGCTATCTAATTACGCAACACATTTTCGATTTACAATTGAGTCAAATTTGTTTCGTTTCGACTAGAATTGCTTTCAGTTTACAACTTTCGAATTACGTAACTCTAAAATCTGTGATATCAACTGCACTCTGTTTCAGACGCTAAAGAGTGAACGATAATCGTCTAAAAAGGCTATTATTCGAATTACGTAACCATTTTGACAGTTGAAAATTTGTTTCAATACAAAGAGAATTGGTTTCGTCCTGTCAATTGAACCAGAAGGCAGCTTGCTAGTCGCAATCAATTTTCTTTGCAATATTTTCGGGATTTACTCGTATAATCTCCTTAATTATTACGAAATTATGTAAGTGAACGTCGTCTTCATAAATTGTGAATGTGTTTTTGTGTGAAACCTCAATGATAGATCAATATTAGTGGTCTGTAAAAATATCGAAGCAGCGAGGTCGATTTTTAATAATAATTGTGAAAGTTTTCTTCTGTTACAAGTGCTTACAACCTAAACTAAAGATATATATTATGATATTTCAGAAACGAGGTATTTTGGTGGCATTTTAAAGGAAAGACAAATTCGTACCTCGTACCGCATCAAACTTATCATAAGCCACAAGCTTAACAACCCAGTTGAACTTGAACTTCATTGGAAAACAAATATAATAGAGGAAGAACAAATATTATAATATAGTTTGAAGCATTTTATGTCAATGATTTCTGGAAGGACATCGATGAACATACTCACCACACCATACATAGATCTATTTCCACATCGTTGTCTGTTTAAGGTACCTACTTAATATCAATATTATTTTCTTTCTTAGAGTTGAACATTGATTGTGTGTTTAGCACAGCAACAATTTTACACACAATCTTATTATTCGTTGGTGAATACGAAATGCACCATCAAACGTAAACTTAACATACATTTAAATAAAGTCATTTGTAGGCACCTAATTGTTGTATATAGCAGAATATTGCTGTTCTATAAAGTAGATAGATTGTGCATGGAAGTGTTTAAGGACAGGCGTATTAGACTTTGTGGATGGATGTAATGGTTCATGGAATATAATGAGCATTTACTTAAATTATTATTTTTATATTTCAGGTGTCAGGCTCAACTACATTATTCAGGAAAAAATTAAACTCTCATGAGTGCTTACAGCAAGAATTAGCAAGCAGTACATACTTATTCCATGATGACTGCCACAGAAAGACATCCCAAATTCCACTAATCCTTACAGTATATTTCTTCCAATTTCTTTTTGCCCCGTGTCCAAATATTTCATAATAATGTGAATAAATGCTATTGAAGATATAATAAAAGTCGTTTTTGTTTACCATAATTTATTTCTCTCTATTTACTGTTACCTAATGAATGACAGTTAATTTAGGTAAATAGGTACCTCTAAATAGTATCATTATAATAATCAATTGCCTGTGTTTATAAAAAGTATTGAATTCTTAAATATTTCATAACAAGTTATTTTTATTCGTACTTCTATAGTTCATAATTAAAACACTTTATTAAAGTTTACACTGTTATCAATTAACAAAATATGAACACACATTTATATCGCTGTTGTACAAGACTGAACAGTTTAAAAAAAAAATGATTCATTAACAATCTTCAGTTTCTACTTTAGTTCTTGAGAAGTTTGAAAACTGAAGTAGCAGAGCAACAGAGCAACGCAGCATGGGCGACATCATTCATGCTGCCTTTATGTCTTCATAGGTGAAACTCCCCACGAACTCTACAGTTTTAAAACAAAATCTTATTATTTTCTGCTCAAATAAAGTACTGAAACATTCTGTGGTAAAGTAAAGGAGGCATATCAACTAGGCCTTCATTAGGCCCATGCCTGGACAAAAGCCATCAGTCTAGTCACTGCTGCAGGTTGTATAATTTCTTCTTTATTTAGGGCTGATATTGCAGTCTCCAGATATTTAACCTTTTGACCGCCAGAGCAAAAGCGCTTCGCCGTGCCCTCCACGCCAAGCCGACAAATTCAATGAAATAACCTTGAAAATAGTAGGGAGTCCAAAATGTTATCGATAAACATAATAATTTTCGTCTGAAATTTGTGAATAAACAGCTTATAACACAAAAAGAATATTTATTTAACCTCATCTCCTACTGTAAAAAACTTAAGACCACATTTATAGCAACTATCAATAAAAAAATCAACCTTTTGAGATACAAAAATACATATAAAATTGCAGCAAGTTACAGCACTATTCTCTATCAGTTACGCGGCCATTGGCATGTATACATGCCAATGGCGCGGGCAACCATCCTTTTTTATAATTTCTCGCTTCTGATTAGGGATGTGTAGCTGTATATTATTATAACTTATCGAATTTATTTATTAAGTTTATATGAACTAGGTATCATTGTGGAGTGATTATTTGTGAGTATCAAAATAATAATTATTTACAAAAAAAAACAAAGAAAGTATCAATAACACAATATAGTAAAAAGACATAATGAACCTTTTTTTTTAGTCTGTAACTGTTAATTTCGGATAGATTCACAGGACTTTTGCTGTTAAACAGCCAGTATTATAGCGGGTTACCTAAGCTACCTACTACTTTAGATTTATTTATTTTATTTATTTTTTTAATTTGTTGATTGTTATTTACCTATGTGAATTGTTAAAGTAAAATTAACTTACCTCAAAATCATTTTCTTTTACTGATTCCGATTCAGAAAACTCATCATCTTCAGTGCCTTCTAGAATACGCAATAGTTCTTCTGTACTAAATAACTCTTCACTTGCCATTTTTGCAATTATAATATTGGCAGATCGAAAAAAATATCGAAAAAATATTTTTTCAACTTCCCAGCACTTAAAAACATGGCACGCGCTTACGACGTCACGAGTCCGACATCTATTCATGTCATTGGCGCAGAAGGGATTGCAATATCGGTACTGTGCTAGGGATGCGCATGATTGGCGAAAAAGACAATATTCAAATCAACAATATCGACAATATAGAAAATATGATATTATACCAAAGAATGTAGTATTTACCTTTTTTGTCAGTGACTAAGCTTACATATTTTTTTAATAGTTATTACAAATATTAAGCGAATTTGAGTAATTTAGCTGAAATTTTAATGAAGTTACTTGAATATTACACCACATCACTAGTAGGCATGTATACATGCCATTGGCGCAAGAGAACATGTTTTTCAGCCATTAATTAAGTTATTTTTTATCATAAATATTTGAATAACTATTTTGCAATTTTGTTCATTGTGTACAATTATATGTAATAACTGGGGATTCAGTTCTTAAGATATATCAATAAAACACGTTAAAGTAATGATTTAATATGTTTATTTTGTATTTTTCTATGATCTGTTTCTTGGCATCTATAGATGTCGGTGGCGCACAGGGCACGCTTGCGCATGGCATCTATACATGCCATTGGCGTTCAAAAGGTAAATTATAATAGTAAACATTAGTTAGGTTTCACAAAATATATGTTGTGTCTATGTAGTAAGTTCGGCCAAGGAAATATATTCATAATCTTATAATTAGGTGACTTGCTACGCTTGATTCTTAACCATGTGTGTCAAAAAGCTTACCTTCAATGATTACAGAAGATTGGTTATCCAATCCATGTTTGCTCAACAAGATTGGTTTTGGGTAGCGTTCCATTCTTGTATTTTCAGCTCTAACACCATCTGTGGAAATATTATAAATATGTTTTGTAGTTAGTTATTTGGTTAGAGGTTATAATAGTTTATTTCAACATCTACATAAGTACATAAATATCAATTAACAATTTTATTTCAGTTCGAATGTGAGGTTGACGGACATAGTAACTATAATTAATAATTATTTTAACCACAATAAATAGTTGTAGGATAGTAGGATGCTTGTGTCTACGCAACAAAGGAATGATTGTCCATAGGCAGATTCACAAATAATGTACCTACAGCTACAATAATCTAATGAGATACGAAGGTACTCTCTTACACACGATAATCCTATTTATATTGACTTACTTACTTGTAGTGATAATATCAACTTAGGTACTTTTCGCTATTGAGCAAAAAAGCCTAAGTAAGTCTTAGTGCAGCCAGTAGAAAACGTAAACAGAGTACGCACTGTCTTGAACGAGAGAATTTTCCAAAGTTTTTCCGACGAGCCACAAGAAAAATGTTCCAAAACTGCTTAGCATGGGCCCATGTTTCTGTAAGAGAATAGTAAATTTAATGTTGAATGTTGAAAAATATAAAGCATTCAAGGCAAAACAATGCTTGAACAAAAACATTACCGAAATTAATGAAACCAAAATGTAAACAAAGCATCGCCATGATTGATAGCGTATCCTCCACAGACATCAAATAATGATCATTCCAGCGCAGATTATTTCCAATGTTTAACATGGGATGTTATGCCTTTCCTGTTCTTTTCCGTACACACTGATAAAGTTAGAGCAGCAAAGGTATAGTTTAGACACGCAATATTTCGCATTAAATTCGACTAAACACGTCACGTTATTTCAACTTTTACTCAGTGCTGCCAATTTTTTTCCCTGAGTCCACTATAGACATGCGTCAGATACATCAAACCGAATTATAAAATCCGATTTCAATCAGAAATCGATTAGTGTTAAAGTATCGATTATCCGAACTAGACAAAGCGATTTCACAAAACCACGGCAAGGGTAGCTTTGCGTAAGCAAGTATTTGTTTATATTTGAATAGTTTTGATCGATGCATATATAACCGAATAATATTACTAGAGACGATCGAAACTGCGAGCCGGAGCCTCTCCTGAAATCGATTTCTAAAAACAGAATTTGAGAACGATTTCAATATCTGAAATAGGATATTTAACCGTTTGCGTAAAAATCCAAAACGCCAATGTCTAGTCCACTAGCGACAGTTCTTCAAACCACCAGAAATAAACTATACTGGATTATAAAATAAGATTAGACTCAAACTTAAAACTCAAACTCAAAGCACTTATTTCAATTAAACCATTTACAGGCACTTTTGAATTGTCAAATAGTCGCGTCAGTTAGTCAGAAAGTTGAAGCTAGTTGCCCATTCCAAAACGTAGATCTTATGGAGAAGAACGGGCAAGAAACTCCAAGGACACTCTTTTAAATATAGAAAATTACAAAATCCTGGGTACATTATTCTTGTTACTTCTATATGTGAGAACAATGTACAAAAAAATAATCAAAACAATTCAACATATAAGATTAAAAATAAGCCATGGCAGATAAGAGATGACCAGTCACAACTGACGGCGCCCGTTCACGAACATGACGCGTGGATCAGCACTTTTGAGTCAAGCGTATTAGACATTTAAATAGACGTTTTTTACAGTCCGTTCAACCGATTTTGACTTTTATAGCGATGGATATTTTTTTTGAAATGACGTTGTTTCTCGATCTCCACTCGGGCGGAGCCTCTGTGTGGCTTCAATATATTCGTCATGCTGTGTCAGTCTTTCCAAATCAGCGTTCGAATCCACAGTGGTTTCGGCATTTGAAAGAAATAAATGGAAAAATCACTGACACAGGTTTAACAAACAATGAAACATGCCAGTATCGTATTATTTTAATATTTTCTCGAGTCAAAGTTTTAGTAATTGATTGTATTATTAGGTTAAGAATGAGTTTCTGTACAGCTGTCATCTGAGACGTCACTCCAACGCCTATAAAAGCGGTTGTCAACTGAGCCGCGCCCTCCCTCCCTCCCGTTGAAGACCCTGAAAGTCCTCTGCCCCCCGTCACACCAGACGAAGTGCACGACATCATCAAGGGTCTGAAAATCCGTAAAGCCCCCGGCTCAGATGGAATCACTAATAGGGTGATTCAGCTATTCCCTGCCCACCTAATAATGCTACTGACTACCATCTTCAATGGTGCCTTAAGCAACAATTTCTTTCCACAAATGTGGAAAGAAGCCACCGTCATCGGTATCCCGAAGCCCGGCAAACCCAAAACCGAGCCTTCGAGTTACCGCCCCATCAGTTTGCTCAAAGTCCTCGGCAAGGTCTACGAGAGGCTTATTTATAAGCGTCTCAGAGACTACGCTGAGACAAAGGGCCTCATCCCCAACGAACAGTTTGGGTTCCGCACCCAGCACTCTAGCGTGCATCAGGCCCACCGGATAATCGAACACATAAGCGCTGGCTTCCAGCGCGGTTTGTATACCGGTGCAGTATTCTTCGATGTAGCGAAAGCGTTCGACAAAGTCTGGCACAACGGCTTAATATATAAGCTGTACCAACTCGGCGTGCCAGATCGTCTCGTGCTCATCTTACGAGACTTTTTGTCGAACCGCACATTCCGCTATCGCATCGAAGGCGCAATATCCTCTCCCCGTCCCATCCGCGCAGGCGTCCCTCAGGGCTCTGTGCTTGCCCCCCTCATATTCACTCTATTCACCAGCGACATCCCGAAGAGTAAAAAGGCGCAGTTGGCTCTGTTCGCAGACGATACGGCCATTTACTACAAGGGCGCTGGGCCCGATTCGATAGCTCGCATTCTCCAAACCGCAGTCGATAAACTCGGCGCTTGGTTTAGGAAATGGAGGATCGAAGTAAACCCCGACAAAAGTCAAGCGGTTTTATTTTCAAAACTGCACGTAAGATTTAGACCCCCCCTGCCCCGACCCATCACCATGCTCGGCAAGCCGATCCCTTGGGAGAAGCGAGCCAAGTATCTAGGTGTGGTCCTCGACGAAAAACTCACTTTCGCAGACCATATAAAGCAGGCCCGCGCGCGGGCCGCTTTCGCTCTCGGAAGACTCCATTCCATGCTAAATGCACGTAGCAAATTGTCACTTAGGTGCAAATTGCGAATCTACACCACATGCATTCGCCCCATCATGACCTATGCGGGCGTCGTTTTTGCCCAAGCTAAGCCCCGACAAATTCACAGACTGCAGGTGATGCAGAACAGATTCCTTCGTATGGCCACGGGAGCCCCTTGGTTCTGTAGGAACGAAACCCTCCATCTCGATTTTAAACTCCCCACGATCCACCAGTTTCTCAAACGCAATTCCAAGCGTTTCTTTGATTCCGCCGCCACCCACCGCAACCCTCTGGTTGTCGAGGCCGCTAGTTATGTCCCAAGTAAAATCAGTAAGATCCGCCGCCCGAGGCTAATCCTTTCCGACCCAGACGACCCCATAACCCTCCTCCAGGAGAGCAATAGGGAAACCAGTACAGTGAGAAAACACACACACCGACACACTTTCCGACCTCGCCGCAGAGGTCCGCGATCGCGACCCTCCCGAGTAAATGATACTCCCCCCCGACCCTTGCTCGAAGATGCGCCAGCCCGCGTCGATGCTGAGCCTGTAGCTTTAAATTCCCCGATTAATAATAATGAAATACTCTTGATCCAGCCTGTCCCTCTTGCTGTCCTCCCCCCAAGCGAACGCCCTAAGCCGAGGTTCGTACCCCACAGGGGGTGCCCTTAGCGAGCGTTCGCCTAGTTTTAATTAGCATAGTTTTGCCCCTGGCTGGAGGCTTTAAGTGTAGAAGCTTAAGGCAACCACAGGATTGACCGGTTAAGTAGTCATGACCTCAGAGGTCAGCTACGAGATGCCCTATATAAAAAAAAAAAAAAAAAAAAAGAGCCGCGCCCTTTTTTTCCTGTCAACGCTCGCGCAGAGAGGTCGTTGGATTTCGTCTTGGATCACAGCTAAGTTTTTGTTTGGCGGTCATTTCCTTTTTATGTGCAAATATTGCCCTTGTTTATTGTGTTTTGTTGAAGTTGATTGTTTCCTAATAAATATTGCGTGATTATTTGTGTTAATTATTTAGTTTGCTATTTAAATATAAGTTAGGCCGACTTGACAGTTGTTTTTTATTTAACTACCGCTCCTGGTCCCTAAGATCAGAAGTGGGATTCGCCCTGGTCCATTAAATTTGATTTACACTAGGAAACAATCAACTTACATCGTTGTGTTGAAAAATGCCTCGATCAAGATCGCGTAGTGTGTCGTCCGAATCGAACTACCCACAGAAACGCATACATAAACGTAAACGGCACCGTTCCCGCTCCCGCGATCGAGCCCGATCCCGTTCTCATTCTCACCGCGTTTCACGTTCGCGAGCCCATCATAAATCGCGTGAACGATCGAACCGAAGATCTCGTAGTCGGGAAAGCTCCGTAAAACAGGCATTGCAAACGATCGTCTCGCGTTTGAATGCAATCGAGGAAAGTTCCGCAAGCGTACCTCAAACTCCACCGCGGCCCGCTGGTCACAGCACGCCTCAAGATGTCAGTGTACCCTCAACGACACAAACATTAACGGAGATACTAAACATGTTAAATCCTGCAAAGTCACATGGTTATTACGTATCCAATTTTGATCCCGCTATCCACGACATTGAGGTGTGGTGTGAAGAGGTGGAACGCGCAAAATTATCAAATCATTGGAATGATTACGAATGTATTTCGCGAGTGTGTAACTGCCTTAAAGGCGATGCAAAAACCTGGCTTAGTGAGTGGAATACCAATGACCGTAGCTGGTCTAATTTTAAATTGGAATTTAAACCGTTGTGCCCCCGCAAACTTGACTACGCCAATATTTTGTTTGAGGTTATGAATTCTACTTCAGATAAATATTCGACTTATGCAGAATATGCCCGGCGTTTGCTGTTTCGGTTGCGTATTGTGAAAGGTCTGAGTAATGAGCTAATGGTGCAAATCGTAGTACGTGGTATTACCGACCCACATGTTCGTGCAGCGGCCGCGAATGCCGACTTAACAATTGATAATTTGGTATCGTTTTTAGCAATTTATGTCAAGCCTGCCCGTTCCAAGAATGAAGCACGCGTGTCTTCCTCTAACACAATAAAAAGGCGCCACATTTCTACTAATGATAAATGCTTTTCTTGCGGTCAGACTGGACATAAAAGCTACAAGTGTCCGAAAAATCAGAAACCTCCGGAAGGTACGGCAAAATCTTCGGAAAGTCTTTCGAAACCAACATGCTCATTTTGTAAGAAGATTGGGCATAAGGAAATGGACTGTTTTGCTAAACAGCGTTCAGAGGCACGGAACGATAATCAAAGAAAAGTTAACCTGTGTAGGGAACTCGCGGGTAGTTCTAGTAGCAGTGATGTATGTACCGCTGTCGTTCAGGGTATTCCAGTAGATGTTCTGATAGATAGCGGTGCGATTAATATTTCTTTGATCTCTTCAGACGTCGCCAAACTATTTTCCTGTCCGCGTAGGTCCACTTTTTGCGTTATTAAAAGGGTGAGCGATAGCGAAATAGTTTCTCGAGAATACGTGACTCTCACTATCGAGTTCGAGCACATTTCACTCGAAGTAGACTTAGTAGTCATACCCTCGTCATGCATGAATGCTCCAATTGTTATCGGCACGGATGTTCTTAACAGGAACGACATTGTTTACGTTCGTACAAAACACAAACAGTACTTGAGCCGTGCCCCAAATGAACTTTTTCAAGTAAACTCCATTCAAACTGATATGCGAATTAAAGTAGATACGCCTGTTCAGGGAGACGATCTTGCTGCGTTAATGGTCGTCATTAATGAGTTCTCTGAGTTTTTAATAACTGGCACTGCTACCACTACGGTGAAAACAGGACAGATGCATATCAGTTTGACAAGCGAGACTCCTATAGTTTATCATCCCTACCGTCTTTCCTACCAAGAAAAAATTAAAGTAAGAGAGATCATACAAGATTTGTTGGATAAAAACATAATTAGAGAATCGGAATCTGAGTACGCCAGTCCTATTTTACTGGTCAAAAAGAAAGATGGCTCTGATAGGTTATGCGTGGATTTTCGTGCTCTCAATCGGATTACCGTTAAGGACAGATATCCACTCCCTCTCATAGACGACCATATCGATCGCCTAGGATCCTCTAAATACTTCTCCTGTCTTGATATGGCCTCAGGTTTTTATCAGATTTCGATTCACGAGGATTCTATCCATAAAACTGGTTTTGTTACCCCCGAAGGCCATTTTGAATTTTTGAAAATGCCATTTGGCTTATGTAATTCCCCCACCGTTTACCAGAGAATAATAAACAGCACTCTTCGGAAGTTGATTGAGGCCGGGAATGTCCTGGTATTCGTCGACGATGTCCTCCTTGTGAGTAAAACAATTGCCGATGGCATAAAATTACTACACGAAGTGCTTCAAACACTCACTGAAGCCGGCTTCTCAGTCAATATCCGAAAATGCTCGTTTCTAACCACCGAAGTAGAGTACCTAGGCCGCATCATATCACATGGTCAGGTAAGGCCGAGTCAGCGCAAAATCTTAGCCTTAGTAAACACCCCGGCCCCAACCAACGTTAAACAAGTCCGGCAATTCTTGGGTTTAGCTGGGTACTTTCGACGTTATGTCGAAGGTTACGCAACGAAAACAGCAAGTATCTCGCGTTTAACTAAAAAGAATGTAAGGTTCGAATGGGGTCCCGAACAGGAGGCTATTCGACAAGACCTATTAAAGAGACTAACAAGTGAGCCCATACTTGCTATTTTCGATCCTGGCCTACCCACGGAGCTACACACTGATGCTAGCAGTGCTGGATATGGGGCCGTTCTAATGCAAGTCCATATCGATGGCACTAAACGAGTTGTAGCTTATTTTAGTAAAGTTACACAGGGCGCTGAAAGTAGGTACCACTCCTATGAATTGGAGACGCTGGCAGTCGTCAGGGCATTGCAGCATTTCAGACATTATTTGATTGGGTTAGAGTTCAAAATTATAACTGATTGCAACGCCCTGAAGTCAACCGAGCGCAAAAAAGACTTGCTTCCTCGAGTGGCACGCTGGTGGATTTACCTACAAGATTTCAACTTCACCATCGAGTATCGGAAAGGCGCACTTATGTCACATGCCGACTATTTAAGTAGGAATCCACTGGTGGTGCATGTAAGTCAGGTTGACAGACCTCGCAACTGGGCTCAGATTGCACAAAGTGCAGATAATGACACCCAGGAGCTCATTCAAAAGTTAAATGAGGGTAATTTGGATCCGCGGCGTTACGTCTGTCAACATGATGTCTTATATTACCGTTTCTCGCCTACCGGTGAAGAATCTCGCCTATTGTGCTATATCCCCAAAGGCCACAGGCTAAGCCTGCTACGGATATATCACGATGAGCATGAACACATTGGGGTAGAGAAAACATTGGATCTTATCCTTAAGCATTTTTGATTTCCCGGACTTAAAGCTTTTGTGTACAAATATGTTTCCCATTGTCTTACTTGTATTTCTAAAAAACGTGTACCTCGAGCCCCATTACAACCCATAACATCATGGGAAAAATCTGATATTCCATTCAGCACTATACATGTCGACGCTTTGGGTCCTTTGCCAGAATCGAATGGTTACAAATTTGTGCTAGTGTTGATCGATTCGTTCACAAAATTTTGTCTGCTTTACCCTATGAGTCGACAAGACGCAGAAGAATTAAAGCGCGTGTTTAATAACGCGATCTCACTGTTTGGTGTTCCAAAATTAGTAGTTTGCGACCGTGGTCGTATGTTTGAGGCATCTAGTTTTGTGAGTTTAGTAACCGAAATTGGCTGCAACATCCACTATATCACACCCGAGATGCATCATGCAAACGGCCAGGCGGAGCGTTATATACGCACTGTTTTGAATATGATTCGCATCGAAACGAGTAATAAAAATACTCGTTGGTCTGCTTTGTTATGGAAACTTCAATTAGTTTTAAATATTACGAAACATAAAACCACGAAATCATCCGCTTTAAACCTGTTAATTGGAACTGAGGCGACCACACCTATAATTCGTGCGTTGGTCCGAGACTTGGCGGTGGAGGACGCTAACCCAAATCACGAGGCTTGGCGTGAGATATGCAGGAGCCGCGCCAGTGAGCTCCTTAAAAGGAATCAGGACGAACAAGATTCTCGTGTTAATCGACACCGTAGAGCTCCTAAGGGATTTAAATTAAATGATTTAGTGTTCGTAATTAAGTATTCACAGAGCACTGGAAAATTGGACTCCGGTATGAGAGGCCCGTATAAGGTCACAAAGATCTTACCAAGTGACCGATATGAGCTCAAATTACTGACCGGTGCTCGAGGCAAGACAACCCAGGCTGCGGCGCAATATATGGTGCCATGGAAAGGAGAATGGTGTCCTGATACCTGCTCAGCTTTTTTTGAATGTGAGTAATTGTTTATTGGTCACAGATTGGTTCGTGTATGTGATGCTTATCGGCGGCTGCTCTAGCGGAGCTGCGATAAAATGGCGCGACCGCGAAGCCGGCAAACTACTGGTTTGATGCGCGCTGCGGGGCGACTGCTCAGCCTCGCCGCCATGTGTGGTGACTGGTACTGCGGTGCTGGTTGAGAAGACAGATATGCGCTACGGTGCTTCTGTCTTATGTGTTAATGATGGATTAGTGCTGCGGTACTCTTCCACTAGTTTTTGGACATGCGCTGCGGTGCCTCTGTCTTGCAGACACGGCCTGTACGTGTATTATCGGACATGTGCTGCGGTATCATGATCTCGATATTGTGTAGAAATGCGCTGCGGTGCATTTGTTCCGTAAACACTGTTTAATAATGAGAATGCGTTGCGCCGGATGATATAATATGATGGATGTGAGAACAACATAACTGTGATTGACTGAAAGCGATTTGATATCTTAGCTGGAATGTTTCATTGAAAGAGGGCCTCAAATGTGTGATGAATGATTGAGTAGGCAAAAAGAATTTTGGGTCCTCACTAATTATGTCATGATTTCAGGCGAAGATAATGGTGTCGACACGCAGGCAGGACTCTCGGCTGATCCACCTGCGAGCCAAGACGAGGAGCCAGCTCAAGATGCCGCCACATCAGACGTGCCCGAGGACGATGCACAGTCAGGAGAAGCCGTATTAGGTTAAGAATGAGTTTCTGTACAGCTGTCATCTGAGACGTCACTCCAACGCCTATAAAAGCGGATGTCAACTGAGCCGCGCCCTTTTTTTCCTGTCAACGCTCGCGCAGAGAGGTCGTTGGATTTCGTCTTGGATCACAGCTAAGTTTTTGTTTGGCGGTCATTTCCTTTTTATGTGCAAATATTGCCCTTGTTTATTGTGTTTTGTTGAAGTTGATTGTTTCCTAATAAATATTGCGTGATTATTTGTGTTAATTATTTAGTTTGCTATTTAAATATAAGTTAGGCCGACTTGACAGTTGTTTTTTATTTAACTACCGCTCCTGGTCCCTAAGAGTATTGTTTTCTACAAATTTAATTTAATTAACCACTAGACAAAACCACCGGCCACAGAAAGCAATTTTTTTCGCCTGTAGGGGTGTCCAAACCCCCAGGTTTAGTGGAAATCCCACTAAGTTGACAACACTGCTTTTCTACGATTTTGACATTAGCGACAGATAACAAAAACGTGAAAAGAAAAACGTTTTGTTACGTATTTCAATTATGGTAGTTTTTGGTAGAAAGTGTTTTAAAAATTGGTTTTAAATATTTTCGGCAATCATTGTACATTTTCATTTATAAGCACTAGTAGAGCATCAGTTGTAATAAAAAAAAAACAATTATAGCACAATAATTTGGAAATAAATCATTCCTATATGGTGTAACAAAACACATCATCCAAATAAATTATAGCCAATTTTTTAGAACAACCCTATCCAATTTCGGTCGACTGATAAAAATTGTTTATCGTAATTCGAAATATGGTATCCGTTTAAAACTGGACTTGCTTTCGATTCAGAATTGTAAACCGAAATAAAATGTGTTGCGTAATTAGACTGCAGGATAGATAAAAACGTCAATCGTCTTTGCGACAAACGAGATGAATTATTTAACTTGTGGAAAAAAAGTTCTAACAATCCTCAATTAAGGTTGCAATACAATAAACCCGTAACAAATTACATAAACTTATAGAAAGTAGAAGGAACTTATACTATATGAACAAAATAAATGAGAACGTAAAAAATACAAAAAAAGTTTATCAAATGGTGAACCAAATGTTGGGACGAGTGACACTATCAATCGATGCTGCTATTCTCAAAGCGTTTGATGCACAGGGTTTTACCACTAGGGCAATTGCGGATAATTTTGCGATCGGATTTGACAATGCCGTAAAAAATATAGTTCCAAACTGTAGTATTAAAATATTGGACCCCAAAACCTATTGTAAACCAATGAATTCTAGTTTGAACTTTAAGAAAGCATCAGGAGACAAAATACTTAAAATAATAAATAATTTGAATTCTAATAAGGCTCCCGGACTAGATGACGTTAAAGTTGCGGATATAAAAATGATAGGTTCAGATGTGTCAAAAGCTATTGCGGACCTAATTAACTGCAGTTTAAAAAGTGGTTTATGGGTCATACACATAGACATGTTCAGGCATTATTACTCAAATTTTAATGACATAGCACACAACTTTAAATTTTTTAATGCTAAAAGAGTAACTGTTTCATAAACAGAGCTAGAGGGAATTACAAAAAAAATAAATATAATCATTTAAAAAAATAAAATTATATGTTTAAAAACCCTTCTGTGGACTGTTCAAATACGGAGTAACTATGTTTAAAAAGCGAATTCGTTTAATTTAATTCAATATTTTTTAAGAAACCTTTAATATTTAATTGCGATAAATAATAAACTTGTATAAATTATAATCAAGCAAAAATAATAGAGTATAAATTCGTCAAAATTTCTATTAAACATACGGTTACACAAAACATCGACCATTCTGTGGACCTAAAATAACACACTAAATTACTATCTACCAAACCAACTGTACAACATTTTAGTTTTATACTGGCAACACTCGACAATCTGTCAGTCACCATTGCAAAATTACGAAACGTGCGCACGGTGTTAATAAAATAAACAATTTCCTCTGCTTTTTAAGTATTTTGTCAGAGATCAGTGCTACTTTTCTGTTCCTGGCATATTTTGGTAAGTACACATATAATTTACTCATGAATCCGTAGCCGCAATGCTTTTTGAGGAGTATATTTTGTATCTGCTTGTCTACTTTTCTAACCTCAAAAATTAAATGGTTTATGTTCATTTTATTCTAGAAAGACCATTCTGTGGACACCTTTTCTGTGGATTCGAATGTCCACACGAGATACAAATGTCCACCGAAGATATAATAATCTCTTTTGTACATTAAAAATTAATTTACTTTTATGGGGATTTAATGCTTAATTAATCGTTTGGTTTGTATGCATGCATTTATAGAATTATTACAAAAACTTATACCTATAGGAAACAACTAGCGTGTCTGATATGTGGGGGCAAATGGTATAAAATATTTATTTTTTCAGCTGCCATGCCTCGTTCAAGATCGAGAATACAATTGAGTAAAGAAGAAAAAATAAGAAGGCGACGAGAGCAAAAAAAATTGAGCATGCGCCGAGCTCGAGCTAAGTTAGATGCTGCTGCTATTGAAGAAAGGCGCCGAAAAGACAGAGAAAGATATCACCGAAAAAAACAAGATGGCTTAGTGAAGACTATAAAAGATTTTACGCCTAGAGAGCAGCGCCAGATACGAAAAATTTGGCGGGAAAAGTCTAAACTTAGACGTGAGAAAGAAAAAATAAGAAAACGTACAGAAGAAATAATAAATGAAAATACACCACCCTCAAGCCCTCGCTCTTCGTTTTCACGAATTGTCGCTGGAAGAGCAGTAAGTGCACAGAACAGGCGCAGATTGAAGGCTAAAAATGAATATTTGTCTAATAGATTAAATATTTTAGAGAAGAAGCTGGCTAAATATAGAATGCAAATACTGAGATTAAAAAAGAAGAAAGTACAAAACCAAAGTGCAAAAATTTGCATAAAACAAAAAATCTACGACTTCATGCTCGATGACGAGAATAGCAGACTGACCGCTGGGAAAAAAGAGACCATCACGCGGCGTAAAGTAAAAAAACAAATACGCCTGCTCAACGATACTCTTCTCAATCTGCACAAGATATTTATCCAGAAGACTGGTTTGAACACCTCATACGAAACTTTTCGGCGTTATCGACCGTTTTGGGTAATATTCCCTAAAGTTGCTTCAAGAAACACGTGTTTATGTGTTACGCATACCAATAACGATTATATAGTTCATGCTCTACACCAAGCGAAAATTATACCCTATTCTTCCTCTACTGATGTTGCCAAATCACTATGTTGCAACAATATGCTGAATGTTCTGTGCTTAGAGCGTAAATGTTTGCAATGTTCTGATAAAATAATAGATTATAATGTTATCAATGGGAATGATACAATTGTTTATCAAAGATGGATAACTAAAAATGTTACAGAGATCATTAAATGTCAATCAAAACAATGCAAAAAAACGATTAAAGAAACCGTAAAAACTTCGCAACACATGCTTGTAAACCTTTTCAAGTCAAACTTCCCCAAATTTTTGCAACATCTTGCAAACATATGCAATCAGTATAAAGCTATCAGATTCATAAAACAAAATCTTACACCTTCCGAGGGTTTACTTCACATAGACTTTTCTGAAAATTATGGTTGTAAATATTCATCAGAAATCCAATCGGCACATTTTGGTGGATCCAAAGCACAATTATCTTTACATACATGCGTTTATTACTTTACCAGTTCTCAGCCACCAGAAAACTTAATCAAGACCAAGTCTATCTGCACAGTTTCCGAAAATCTAAGACACGATCCCGTACTAATTTGTGCGCATTTAAAACCTGTCATAGACCAGATTAAATTGCTTACTCCAGATTTAAGGGTGCTGCATATACTTAGCGACGGTCCCACAACCCAATATCGTAATAAGACAATGTTTCATATGATAGTTGCATATCTTAGTAAAATATCTAACGCTGAAACTATCATATGGCATTTCAGTGAATCAGGACACGGAAAAGGTGCTCCTGACGGTGTTGGCGGATGTATAAAACGTTTATGTGATTCTGCTGTTGCAAATGGAAAAGACATTTCTGACAGCAATAGCTTTATCGAGTGCATGGAAGTCAATTGTAAGGGCATTGTAATTATTCCTGTTGCCGAATCCCAAATAAGTGAAATACAATGTATTGCAGATACAAGCACTGTTCGCCCTTTCAAAGGGACTTTTAAAATTCACCAAATTACTTGGAGCACAAACGAACCCAACACCCTCCACGTAAGAAGATTGAGTTGTATTGAATGCGCAGCGCATACTAAATGCACTCATTTTGGTATTGGTCAAATTCAAGTTCGATGTGCCTTAGACCCTTCCGAGATACAATCTTTGCCTGGAAGTTACGCATCGGTGACCCCAACAGTAACTCCATCCCTTTCTCCTAGAACAGCATCGGTCTCAACAATAACTGGACCAGGAACACCGCTCTCGGTGCGATCTCCTGTAAATACGCCGTCACCGGAATTTTCACTAAACATACGTCAACCATTAGCTCCTAGAAAGAGGCTTAACTTCGAGGATATCTACTCAGATGACTCTGTTTCATTAACACCACCCAAAAAATTCAAAACACTACCAAAGCTCTTTGATAGCTGTGACGAAAGTGATGAGAACATTTTTTAAGCCATATTTTATTTCCTGTGGACTATTTTCTGTTGAAACAAATTGATTTGAATAATATTGCACTGATCAACGCATTTCTAGAACTTTATGTTGACACTTTATTTTCTTTTGTGCTGTGATTTTCTTATTTACGAGTATTGTGTGTATTAATTAGTTTTAAGCGTGATCATGTTCTTTTCTGTCGAAAATCTGTAATTTCTGTGGTCATGCAAAATAATTAAAGTGCCATATCTTTAACATTTCTGTAAAACGATCTAGTTTGTAAAGATAATTTTCATATTGTGATTCATAATTAATAATAAAGACTGATTTTGAAACAAACCGACAACTTTCTATTTCCGAAAATTTTTAACATGGTTTTGTGTTTGACCCTTATACCCTGATGATTTAAAGTTAGGTTGTGTTAGACCAGTTTATAAAAAGGGTAAGCGAGATGAGTATGCTAACTATCGTCCTATTACATTGCTTTTTTCTATTGTTAAAATCGTAGAAAAATACGTGTGTCAACAAATACACTCATTTTATAGAAAACACGAAGTAATTTATCCGAACCAATTTGGATTCCAAACGGGCAAAGGTACATCAGATCTATTGTCCAAGTTTGCTGATGAAGTCAACGAGCACCTTAATCAAAGAAAGATTACATACGCACTTTTCATTGACTTTTCCCATGCTTTTGACACGCTTGATCACAAGCAACTAATTAGTAAACTGGACCATAGTGGAATTCGTGGCCCTCTGCTCAACTGGTGCGGGAATTACCTCCAAAACCGACAATTTGCTGTCAAAATTGGTAATTCATTAAGTGAAGCCGCTCATGTTACAGAGGGCACGGCTCAAGGGTCAGTTTTGGGGCCCCTCCATTTTCTATCTTATGTAAATGACATGAGTAACTGCATCGACCACTGTACATGCTTTCAGTTTGCAGACGATACATGTCTTGTAATAGCTGATAAGGACCCTCAAAAAGCTTGTAATCTTTTGCAATCTGACCTGAACTCTTTGTTAAAATGGTGCCATGATGTTAGGTTGGTGCTCAATTCTAATAAAACCAAATTGCTAGTCGTAAAATCACCACACTTAAAATGTATTCCTCCCAATAATTTAGTTGTACACGACCACAGCTGCTTGCATAACTTAAATAATACCAAGTGTAGCTGTCCTCGTATAGAAGAAGTAGATTCTCAAAAGTATCTGGGACTAGACATTGATAGCAAATTCAACTGGAGAAAACATATAGAGCATGTTTGTAATAAGTTAAGACAATTTTTAGCTAATATTATAATCCTGAAGAACCGCATTCCTTTCAAAGTAAAACTTATGTTATACAGCTCATTAGCAGAATCCTACATTCAGTATGGACTCAGTAGTTACGGTCGAACATTCAAATCTTATCTCAGTAAAATTTATAAACTCCAACTAAGAATACTAAAGAATATCGTATCTAAAAAAATTAAATATCAATTTCAAAACAATGAGCATGGACTATTTCATCACTGTAAAGCATTACCTGTACATACACAATTTAAGTATACTTTGCTAAAAGAACAATATTTCAACGGCTACTTAGAGCAAAAAGTTCAACATCCTGTATTCACGCGGGCCGTCGCACGTAACCAGCTATGCACGGTTCGGGCAAACAACACCTACGGTGAGCGGACATCTTCTTACCTAGTTCCTCGGTTAATTAACAACCTACCTTCCGATTTGCGCAGTGACATAACGCCAAGAAATATTAAATCAAAACTTAAGTCCCACTACCTACAACACATTTAATGCTCAATGTGAAATGCGGTTTTACGTAATAACCAGCATATCACCTGAGATGAAGTTACCAAATTTCGAAATAAGGTATTTTGTTATATTTGTTGTTTACCTTGTTTTTGTTTTACTATGATGTAGAATTAACATGTAGCATTAAGTACAAACCTTAGTGGTTTAAAAATGCTATTCTGCTGAAAACACTTTGTAATAATTTTTTTTAATGGTAAATAAAAAAAAATAAAAAAAAATAAAAACCAAGTGGCCAGGATTATTCACCAGCAACTTGCTTTGAAATATAAACTTGTTGACTCTGAGGTACCGTATTACAAGTATGTGCCCGACCCAGTTCTCGAAAATGACCATGTCACGTTATACTGGGATCGGTCTATCATTACTGACAGGACTAATGTAGCCAATAAGCCTGATATAGTGGTGATAGACCGATCAGTGCGCCGCGCAATGATAGTCGATGTTACCATTCCGCATGACGAGAACCTCGTGAAGGCTGAGAAAGAGAAACAGATCAAATATCTCGACTTAGCACACGAGGTTGTTGATATGTGGAATAAAACATATTACCACAAAGCTAACACTAGAATGTCACAATGCACTAGAACAAATAACGGTATCTAGCCGCAACACGGTGACACTGCAATGGATAAAAGGACACAGCGGATCGCTGGGTAACGACGCAGCTGACGAACTTGCTAGACGAGGATCCAGCACCGCAGTCTGTGGACCCGAGCCTATCGTACCCATCCCCTTCACCCAGATACGAAGGTGGCTACTGGAGTTCACCCACACTCAAGCGGAGCACTGGTGGACCTCAACACCGGGCTGCAGGCAGTCCAAGGAAGCCATGCCATCTTTGGATACCGGGCTAACCCGGCGTTTACTACGCCTGGATAGGAATGGCCTGCGCCTGGTGACGGGGACCATCACGGGCCACTGCTCGCTGAACAGACACTTCCACACAATGGGCATAACGGACAGTCCTCTGTGCAGGGCGTGCATGGAGGCTGAGGAAACCGTTGCGCACGTGCTTTTTGAATGCACGGGCGTCACCCAGATTAGAACAGAGACCCTCGGGACACCCAGATTTTACACAGATTTTCTGAACAGACCAGGAGACTTAATCAACTTCTGGAGGGAGGTGGGCTGGTTGGAATAACCACCAACGGCCGCTATGGCCCACGCACAATGGTCCACTGAAGGACTAAGTGCGGAAACCAAACTCCATAACATAGAACATAGATAGACATGTGGAATGTGAGCTCGGCTATCATTGTGCCGATTGTCGTAACGGCCAATGGCCTGATAGCCGAAAGCCTCGACCAACATCTCTCGAGGCTCTCGTTAGGCGGTTGGATCAAGGGCCTGATCCAGAAGGCAGTACTCCTCGATACGGCTCGCATTGTGAGGAGATTCCTGTCTCTGCAGCCCTAACCACCGGTAGCTTGGACCCTGCTCCCGACACCGGCGGAACACTATTTTTTATATTTTTAAATGTTTTTTATATAGTTTTTAAGAAATATTTAAAAATGTATTTTATATGTTAAAATTTTAAATAAAGGAGATAATAAACTAATAGTAGCCCACCGGTATCGGGAACAGGGTCCAAGCTACCGGCGGTCAGGGCTCCGGAGAGAGGAACCTCCTGACAATGCGAGCCGAGTCCAGGAGTACCGCTTTCTAAATCAAGCCCTTGATCCAGCTGCCCAACGAGAGCCTCCTTAGGTGTTGGTCGAGGCTCTTGGCAACTAAGCCATTGGCTGATACGACTATCGGCACAATGATCGCCGAGTCCACATCCCACATGTCGACAACCTCGTGAGCCAAGTCAAGATATGCAATAACACGCTCGACGCGCGGACGCGTACGGACGTTTTACGTATCGTGTGTCACTAAATCACAAAGATTAACTATTCTACTATTTGAAATTTTAAATGGAGGCAAAGTGTAGCGGCTGTGATGCTGTTGTTAATGATTCACTATTTATGGAGTGTTCGCGAGTAAAGTGCAGGAAGAAATTCCACCTCAGTTGCCTGGCCTTAACAACGGAAGATGTTAAAGCTTTCACGCCGGAATACAGGAGTCTGTGGATATGTCCCGAGTGCACGTGCACAATGCCGAAAAGGGGTAATACAGACACACCTGTTCGAGGAACTGCAGTAACCAGCAAAACGTATTCACCGAGCAGCCATGTGAACACCGCCGACCGAGGCAGTCGTCGGAATACAAGTGAAGTAATTGATACGGAGAGCCTACTTCTAGACGAGATACGGGAGTTTCGATGGGAGGTGAAGTCTCATTCGGAGCAGCAGCAGAGAGATTATTTATTATTGCAAAATAGATTTATCAAGACGGGAGAAGAGTTGAAGGAATTAAAACAAATATTGGAGGTAGTACAGAAAAAGGCAAATAAAGTTGAGATGCTAGAAGCAAGAATTAAAACGCTAATGGAAAGAAATGAGAGCCTAGAAACCAGTCTAAAGAAAAGTCAGGTAGTAGTGCCAAATCAGACAGAGCAAGGCTCTAAAAGCTTGACACCGTCTTTTGCAAAAGCCGTCAAAGATAAACAGAAGCAGGTAGTTGCTAATAAAGTACCAGCGAAGGAATGTGGGGCCACGAAATCGACGAAAGTAGTATCGAATGAGGAACAGATGCCAGTAGTAAACAGAGAAAGGAAGTCTGAGAAGGTATTTATTTTGGAAAAGGAAGAACCAGAAAGAGAAGAAAATTGGACTACTGTAGTACGAAAGAAAACAAGACACACGTACAGTGAAGTAAAAAAAGGCGGAAATACGAGTGCAATCGACATACAGGGTACCGAAAAGAAAAGATTCTTACACATATGGCGTTTGCAGAAACAAACAACTGTAGAAAGTTTAGAAAAATATGTTAGGGAAATTTATGAACAAGAAGAAGTACAGATTAAAGTTGAAAAAATAAAACATAAAACGGAAAGGGATTACGCATCCTTTATCATCGGAGTTCCAGAGAGTAAATACGACAAGTTATGTCAGCCTGAAAACTGGGCAGTTAATATAGAATTTGCAGAATGGGTGTGGTTGCGTAGAGCAACCAGCAACGCGAGAAACCCTGAGTAGCTCCGTTGAAATATTGTATCCAAACGTGCGCGGGCTTAGAACAAAGCTAGAGGAATTTTATACCAATATTTCAACGGCAAATGCAGACTTGTTTGCCATCACCGAAACGGGCTGCAATGACTCCATACATGATGCAGAAATAATTCCACCTGGATTTACTATTTTGCGGTGAGACCGAGCGGATGGACGTAAACAAGGCGGCGCGTGTCTCGTGGCTACACCGCGTTTTGAGTTGCGGCGAGTGTCACTACCCGATGACGTCAACGTGGACGATCATATGTTCGAACTGGATGCCTACCACGAGCTCTTAGCGCGATTCATTTTAGGACCTAAACTGAACTGTTCTTCTAATTCGTACCATGACGTCAGTTTAACGATTCAATTTAGGCCATGCCATCTGACAGCGATTGTCCCAAACTGAGTCGCAAGTTTTGGTTTCATTCATTCTTGTTTGGTACCATGACGTCCATAGAGCAGCTCAACTGAAACGCTCAACTGTCAAAATAAGCGATTCAATAAAAGTTACTATTTCTCTAACATAAACTGAAACGTTTGGTGAAATATTGACGAAAATAAAGTTTTTTAGTGCTATTTGAGTGGAATTTTACAAAAACCAATGTAAGTGTGCTTTAATCTTTCTTTTAAGTCTAAAATACCTATTTTACATTAAAATGCCTTTTTTTACCGCATTTGTTTTTCTCTAACAGATGTCTGATGAACTACTTTTACTTGAGTTTTTTGAGGAAGATTCTGCTTCACACTATACCCAAAAACGTAAGAGGCTCCAGTTACGCGGCTAGTTGGACCCCTTCAATAATTTTGAAGATGCCGAATTCATTAGGCGCTACAGGCTATCCAAAATATTTTTTTCGTATACTTACTTAATAAATAGCAAAAGGTAAATAAATATCTTTGACTAAGAATTATTTTAACAATAGTTATTGTATTAACGTGGAATCTTAAAAAAAAACTGTTGAGTGTATGTTTTACTTTAAAGTAACTAATGATACTGAGATAAGAACAAATAAAATGTTACTTGCTTCTGAACGTGTCTGACGTGCGCGAAACAAACTTATTTGATAATAATAGCGTTGTCTCTTTTTCACCAAAAACGTTTCAAACGCGCTTCAGCCACAATTGCGATCTTTCATTCATTTTTAACGATCCAAAGGCCGCTGAGCGTATTGAACGTCATGGTACGACTTTGAAGCGATGCAGTTTAAAAACCCAAACTGAAATGCCTTGCTTTTGAATCGTTTTTAATTAGATCATGGTAGGCATCCTGGTTTGTGCTACTGTTTACCTACGTAACAGACTTATGTTTTTACTTTGTGTCGTCTATATTCCACCTGGTAGTAATGATAATGAATACATGTTACTATTTAGCATCATTGAACAATTTTGTAATAAGTTTAAGGATATTCTAGTTCTTAGGTGATTTTAACTTATATTCGTGTTCTGTAGCCATAAGTAATTATTATGAATACTTTCATACTTTTTGTGAATTCACTCAGAGTAACGCAGAGGGAAATTGTAAGGGTCCTCAGTTAGATTTGGTGTTGAGTACACTGGCGTAGGGAGGGAGCGTGAGCGTGCGCGCGGCGGAGGCGCCGCTCGTACCGGTAGACGCGTACCACCCACCGCTCGAGATCTCGGTTAGTACACACACGCGCCTGCGCCGGCGCCCCGGCTCAGCAGGCTCAGCTAAAACTGACGTTGACGCATTTGTACCAGACGGGTGGAATTTTAATAAAGCCGACTTTTTGTCCCTATATTCATCAATTGCAGCCGTAGACTGGTCTCCGTTGTATGAAATGGACTTAGAAGTAGGTTTAAATTATTTTTATTATATTATTAATTCTATTATAGATGACTGTGTGCCCAAAAAAAAGCGAAGTCGTGGAAACTATCTTTCGTACATTTATCCTGAGTGGTACACTGTTGAAATAATTCGCGACATAAGGTTGAAGGCTTCTCTCCATAAACAGTACAAGGCAAGCGGTTCAAGGATCGATTACGAAGCATTTGCTCGGTGTAGAACCAGCATTAAAAATATGTTAATAGTGGCACACACACAATATCGGAGCCGTGTTCAAGGGCAAATGCTGAGTGATCCTAAATCTTTTTGAAATTATGCCAAGTCTAAGAGAGGTAGGAGAAGCCCTCAAGCTATCGTGAAAGATGGGGTGGAATTATATGGCCAGCGGTCTGTGGAAGAGTTTGCGGCTTACTTTTATTCTGTGTATAGGGAAGAGCAACCGGAGTTGGACGTGGACGCGGCTATAGCCAGCGCAGGTAGCGGAAACGGAGCGTCGCGAGTGCACTTGCACCAATTACAGTTAGGAGACGTGAGTCGGGCGCTTCTAGATCTTAAGCCGAAACGGTCCGCAGGGCCTGACGGCATTCCGCCTTACATATTTAGGGATTGTCGAGTAGCGCTGGCTAGGCCTTTTCTTCATATTTATAACCAGTGCCTCAAAGCTGCCGTATTTCCGGAGAGGTGGAAAGTGACCCGCGTTGTTTCGGTTCCGAAAGCAGGGTCAGCAGAATCGGTGGATGGGTACAGACCAGTTGCGGTATTGTCTGCGCCGGCGAAAGTGATGGAAACTGCTATACATAAGAGCATATATCTTCAGGTTAGCGCGCAGCTGTCAGACGCTCAGCATGGGTTTCGACCAGGAAGAAGTACCACCAGTAATCTTCTCTGCCACATGGCTCATCTGGTGCCGACGGTGGATGGTGGGGGGCAGACTGATGCTGCTTACTTTGACTTTAGAAAAGCATTCGATTTAGTCGATAATGACATTTTGCTTAAAAAGTTTGCAGGTATTGGTTTCACCCCACACTCTCTTCAGTTTTTTGCCAGATATTTGAGAGATAGGCAGCAGTATGTGGAATATGCGGGACACGTGTCAGATCCATATTTCACTAGGTCCGGGGTAAGTCAAGGTAGTAACCTTGGCCCTTTGGGCTTTCTTCTGGTGGTAAACGACCTACCAGAAGTAGTCCAAGACGCGTCTTGTCTGTTGTTTGCAGACGACCTCAAATTATCCCTCGCGATAAAGAGCAGCGATGACTGTGTCAGGCTACAAAGGGACATTGATAGGGTAGTGAGATGGAGCAAAGAAAATCTCTTACAATTTAATAGCTCGAAGTGTGTGACCATCACTTTTTCTCGCGCACACAATCCCATCTTACATACCTACTATATTGACGGGTCGCCTATGGAACGGGTCACAGAAGTCAAGGACTTGGGAGTAAAATTTAACACTAGTCTGACTTTTCGGGATCACATCATGCGTTGCTGTAAAAGAGCGTATATAAATTTAGGTTTCATGCTTCGTAAGGTACGAAGTTTCACGAATGTGAAAGCTATTATAGCATTATATAACGCATTGGTGAGGAGCCAGGTAGAATGTAACGCAGTTATCTGGTCTCCGCATGAAGCTAAATATAGTCTCATGCTGGAGAGGGTACAAAATAAATTTATAAGATATTTATATATGCGCTATTATGGAGTCTATACCTTTTACCCGTTAATGTATCCAACCTTATTTATTCTAGGTATGGAAGGATACAACGAGCTAAGGGTTAGGAGGGATCTTGCACTCGCCTCATATACAATGTCGCCCATGGGCATGTGACCGCCCGTATTATACCAAATTATCGATAATAAACTTAAAAAGGGGGGGTCTATCTTTAATTGTCTTTTTTTTTAATTTTTTCTTATTTTTTTTTTTCAGTATCCCGCTATAATTTTATGTATAATTAACATAATTTCACTTATGTTTTTTAAAATAAATACTGTTTTTTTGGAAAAAAAAATCTTCACGTCCGTTTTTTTTTCATAGTCGACAAATTTTACTAAACATTTTTAGTTAATCCGATAAAATAACTCGTAAGCTATTAGAAATAATAAACAGAATACAAATCGAGCCAATAACATAGAAGATATGGCAAACGCTACTAAAAACATAAAAAATTGAATAACATGAAAAATATTAAAGATAGACCCCCCTTTTAAAGTTAATTTTCGATAATTTTTCATGAATATTCAGAAAAATACGGGCGGTCACATGCCCATGGGCGACATTGTATATTTAAAATACTGAGAGGGAAGGTGCATAATGCAGTTGTTTTAGGCCAGGTGAGTCTGTGTGTTCCGGACAGGTACGTGTGGCGACGACGGCAGCCACGACTGCTGGTGGAACCGCGTGCTAGGACCAACCTTCTGAAGGAGGCGCCGCTGACGCGTGCACTCCGCACGCTCAACCTCATAGCGAGTGAGACAGACCTATTCTGTTGTTCTCTGAGTGAATTCACAAGGAATGCTTTGTTTGTAATTAGTTATAGGTATTAGTTATAAGGAACAATTATGTTAAAGTATTAATTAAGGCACATTTACCGCATTGGTTAGCTGTAAGGGTAGATGTATGATGATAAATAAATAAATAAAAATATTTGATTTGTTTATCTTTCTCAGCTTTCACGAGGTTTCCGTCATGCGGGACCGTTATGTCAATAATCATTGTGTGCCGCTCTACTCGATCCACCACCACTATATCAGGTTTATTGGCAACAATAGTCCTGTCGGTGATGATGGATCGATCCAAGTACAATGTGATATTACCATTTTCGAGAACTGGGTCGGGCACATACCTGTAGTACGGCACTATGCGATCTTGACGTCGCACACATCAACGTCATCATGTCTGCTTCTCAAAATGAATGTAGGAACGGGTCCCGCGGTACTAAGGAGCTACTCCTCATTGATATGCTCATTAGCCAGCAGGTTCGCCGTTCCCGAAAGGATCTGTCGACATGCTGGATAGATTATAAGAAGGCCTATGACTCGGTGCCACATACTTGCCTCATGAGGGTGCTGGAGTTGTATAAAGTAGATGCAACTCTGCGTACCTTCCTGATGGCATGTATGGGGCAATGGAAGACGGTCCTTCGCTATCCAGGATGTCGAAATATCCAGAGGAATAGCGAGCCGATAAGGATCGAGCGAGGCATATTTCAGGGCGATAGTTTGAGTCCGCTCTGGTTCTGTTTAGCCTTGAATCCTCTAAGCACACTGCTGGAGGATTCAGGTCTAGGCTATCGGCTGAGGAGAGGTGGTCAGGTTATATCACACCTCCTCTACATGGATGACCTTAAACTCTTTTCCCCCAAAAATTTGCAACTGATGGAGCTACTGAAAGTAACTGAAACTTTCAGTAGTGCCATCAGGATGGAATTTGGTGTGGACAAATGTGCGGTCATGCATGTAAAGCCGGGCCTCACCCCACTCTCCATGGCTAAAGAGAACTGGCGCATGCCTGTAGTGCTTGACACTAACGATCGCAAGGAGGTATGGCAGAGTAAGGAGCTTCACGGACGCTTTTTCCGGGCTCTACATGGACCCGATGTAGATTTTCTAGCGTCTGTAGCCAGGCTGCGTATTGGTGACCTCTTTGGGGAAACCGAAGGTTTTGTCTGTGCAATTATGGACGAAGTTATCATGACGAACAACTACCGTAGATTTATTGTGAAAGACGGCACGGTTGACATCTGTCGGGCATGCCACCGTCCAGGAGAATCAATACGACACACTATCTCTGGCTGTTCTCGTCTAGCTAACGAAGAGTACTTGCATAGACACAACCTTGTAGCCAGGATTATCCAGCAGCAACTAGCTCTGAAATACAATCTTGTGGAATCGAAAGTGCCGTACTACAGGTATGTGCCCGACCCAGTTCTCGAAAATGCGGCGCACAATGATTATTGACATAACGGTCCCGCATGACGGGAACCTCGTGAAAGCTGAGAAAGATAAACAAATCAAGTATCTTGACTTGGCTCACGAGGTTGTCGACATGTGGGATGTGGACTCAGCGATCATTGTGCCGATAGTCGTATCAGCCAATGGCTTAGTTGCTAAGAGCCTCGACCAACACCTAAGGAGGCTGTCGATGGGCAGCTGGATCAAGGGCTTGATTCAGAAAGCGGTACTCCTGGACTCGGTTCGCATTGTCAGGGGGTTCCTGTCTCTGGAGCCCTGACAGCCGGTAGCTTGGACCCTGTTCCCGTTACCGGTGAGCTACTAATTTTTATATTTTTAAGTGTTTTAATTTTTATATTTAAAAATATAATTTATAAGTATTTAAAATTAAATAAAGGACACAATAAACTAAGACCATAATACAATGAGAATAAAACAAGTAAGTAACATAATAAGTAATTACTATAAATGTGTGCAGTTTCAGTGTGTTAAATAAAGTATTCTGTGGTGTACAGTGTGGTGTGTTTTATTTTTGTTATTTGAGTAATTATTATAATAATTTCGATAATACACTAATTAATAATCCATAATATATGTCTACATTGACACACCATAGTTTCCTAGATGCACCATGGGAATTGCGATTTGTTTGCGTCTCGATGGCGTGGCGGCCATTTGCATAACTGTAGGGATCGAGGCATGGGGTTGGTGAATTTTCTTGAGTTGAGTGTATACCTGTTTTATTAATTCATTCGGGTCTGCCGAATCGTAATTCTAAGGTGTCAATTATAGCCTGCGGTGATGTGTTGCCGATGAGAAGCGATGACACGGCTTCTTTTGCGTCACCACGTAGACACTTTCGTAACCGCCAAATGTTTTCTGCATCGCTATAACTGCATAATTGTGACGACTCTTTATATGACTCCTAATGCACTAGGAAGTGGTGAAGGGTGGGCGTTTTGGGGGACTGTCTTATGTAATTTTGACTTTCGAAAAGTGGTGATTCTCAGCCTAGTTTGAATAAATGACTTTTGAATTTGAATTTGACTTTGAACTCCTTGAACTGCAGCCACTGCATAGGGTCACCGTCGAACACCGGTAAATCTTTTGATGTTGTTAGGCGCGCAAGGAGTTCTCTGTTACTATTATCAGCAGTGATCGGAGTAGGTAGATTGAACTGGGGTCATTGATCCGAAACGTATATATTACTATGGACATTCCTCCGGAATTGGTGGATTATTAAAAAAAAACCGGAACTTATGTAGGAATTGTATTCTGCCAGAGTGGAAGGAGTCATTTGATGATTTGCCATCCTCAAAAAAAAGGTAGGAATTGTAATAAAATGAGCAATTTTATTCTTTATTATTCTTCCTATTTTTTTTTTTGTCACGATTTGACAAAACCCAACGACCAATCAGAACAAAGGATCATGGGTGGTACAGTAGTAATAATATCACTACCAACATTAACAATATTTAATTGAATCCGGAAATACCGGAATTACTTTCCGGAAAAATGGCTTATCCATGTTATTCTTTCTGTGTGCATTTATGATACAAGTACTAAAAATCAATCTACCTACTCCGATCACTGATTATCAGGCACGTTACTTCTAGTAAGTACTTGGTGCAACGCCTCCGTCAACTGGTTGATCCTGTTGCTACGCGGCGGGCGCACGCTGACGAAGTCCTGTTGCTGGTCTGTATGGTTCCAGGATTTATTACACGTCGGCATCAAATTTATTGGGCAAACATTTTCTGCGCAATCGCTTTTTGCGATGGCCATCTTGTTTGTCGAACCACTATTCGACTATTCTCGAACTTTTCGAGACCGAGCCGCGGTTTTCTTCTTGTAAATCTGCTATATCGACTTCCAGTTTTTTCAGGAGCAAGTCCATCTGAATTTGTGCACTATTTTTGTGCTAAATCGAGGTCGATTTGTGCTTGAAGTTGAGCCGCTTCATACTCTAGCCTTTTGCGTGCCGCCACCGACGAACACGCGGTTTTATCACTTTTCACTGATTTTACTAGTAACAGTTCACTTTTACTGGTAGTCAGCTGCTCCGTGGCACGTTTACTACGTGTTATAACACCCTTCGGAGGTGTGCGAAGCAGTGACATCCCTGCACACAGGTTTTAGTCTGACTAAACACGTGGCCGAGATCCGAAATCCGGCTCGAAGAACCACTTAATATTGCGTACAGCACGCAGTAGGTACGCGATTAGTCGGGTAAAAATGAAAAACAGTTTGAATGGTTTAAGGAAGTGGCTGAGACCCTGCTGCGGCGATAATATGAATAGGTCGCGGGAGATCGCGGGAGCGCGCAACGTCTTGCGCGCTGTGCAAAGGCGGAAGGCGGACTGACGGTCGGGGCGAGCCCGAGCGAACTCGCGGGCGAGCTATTTTCTGCTAAGCTAATGTGATCTCTACAATATAATCGAGTAACGGTGTAATATCGCAGGGGCGGGGCCTCAGTATTTTTTATTATAAAATAAATGTTATAAGTACAATGTTTTTTCATACGCAACACAGCGTATAAAGTGTCTGGCGTATTAAGCGATGCATTGGTGCACGGCTGAATAAATTTTGACAGTGTGTTAGAACATCGAAGTCTCGTTTAAAGCAGGTTGTTTTTGTTCTGTCTCGTTTCAAAGGATATATTTATTTACTTACTTAATTACCAATGGTTTTTCATGTATTTTTTTATTTTTATTGGAGAGATTTTTTTTTTTTATTTGCTGTGTAATTATATTGTGTGCTTTTTAGTCTGTGCCAAATAAATGTATTCTCTTTCTTTCTTTTTTTCTACCCAAGAACATCGTGGCGAGAATATCACCGTGAGCGCTATAAAAAATGACAGTTGTGCTGTTTTGTTTGACATTTCCGAAATTGTGCTTCTGGCTACCGTTCGCCACCTAACGAAAGAAAAAGAAGAAATTTGTGGTAATAACTCAGAGTAATAACTAAAGCATAGAGGGAGCGTGATTTTAGTCTAGTTAAACTGTTTATACTTATGACACATTCAGTGTGAAAAACAAGGACAGATATATAGTTGTAAGGGTTGCTTATGGCAATGCTGTCCACTTTTTTGTCTCGGTAGTGATGTGTCGTATTTTGCAGAGGTATCGATATTAATTTATTTTAGACAGGTAATTTACTTATTAAATTGAATGTACGTTATTGTCATGTCATACATTCCATGGATGATAAAATCAAAGAATCAATTGTTTGTTTTAAAACGCTCTGGTTCCAACAGGCTTTTACATGTTAATCATATTCTTCTTCTTATCGTGTGAGCTGCAAGATCTATCAACCAAACACGGATGTCAGTTTTTTTACCGCTTTCCAAGCTCCAATATTAGTAACGACCATTAGTTCGCAGCTTATCGTTGCTTCCGAAGCATGAAACCATCTTACAATTCTTTTTACCGACTTCTAAAAAAAGGTTATCAATTCGATACGTATGTATCTAATATTGTTGGAATTGCACAATATTCATATATGTTACTCTATCTGGGCTTCTAAACACGTGTGCCAAATTTCATAATTGTATCTATGTATGTTTGTCCACGCATATCTCCGAAACTCGTAATCGGATCATGGTCATTCTTTTTTTATTGGATTAGGTATCTCTCAACTTAGGAAACAGTATAAGTTTCATCAAAATCGGTTCAGCAGTTGTCAACATAATGGAACATATAACCGAACTCCTTAACGACAAACAGTACGAATGTGTAAATTGTGTTCTTAAGGGTATTTTGTCAATCCTTTAGATACCTTCATTTAGAACTTACTCATTTTTAGATAAGATAAGATAAGATAAGATAATATTTATTTGGTTAAACATGTGTCATACATACAAGAAAATATATGCATGCAAGATGGTAAGAATATTATTAGGTACAGACATGTTTGCCACATGATGTGACGTGCAAATGTCAGGGAATATTATTAATTAATTAAAACATTATCTTCGAATAAGAATAAAATAAAATAAGTTAAAGAGCAAAATGACAAAAATCTAACAACATTTAAATAAAAATAAATTAATTAAACAGTATTACAATAATCATGTCAACAATAAAAAATAATCTAAAGCTCCAAAAATTAAACAACACAAAAAAAAAAAGAAAAACCAATAGCTACTATGTCAATACAAATCTTTCTTCTAGGAACTCGTTAATGTTATAATATGCTTTATTTACTAAATGTGTCTTCAGTTTTCTTTTCAAGTGTACATTATTAAGCTCCTTCCAGCTCTTAGGCAATTTATTGTACCTACACAATTGGAGCCATATGAAAAACACTTTTGCGCATAAGTGCAGTTCTACAGGTACAGATAGTTGGGTTTGGTCACGCCTGTTCCTGGGAAATTGCTCTGATCCGCGCGGAAATAATTTAGGATTGTTCCTGACAAAAATAACAGTTTCAAGAATATATATGGATGGCAACGTTAAAATTTTATGCATTATGAAATAGGGTTTGCAACTGTCAGTGGTTTGCAAATGAAACATTGCTCTAAGGCATCTCTTCTGTATTTCTCTATTAGTCGAGTTACCCCAAAAGGTAACACCATATCTGAGAACGGATTCAGCCAGACCGTAGTAAGCTGTTAATAACGCCTCCCTATTGACATTTCGTGACAGCAACTACAATGCATAGGCACTACTACTAATTCTCTTACTCAGAGAATCTATGTGATCCTTCCAATTCAAATGTCGGTCAATAATTAGTCCCAGAAACTTAGTTGTATTAACCGTGTCAATTGTTATATTATTATATGTTATGTCATGATTGGAAAATGTCAATAAACGCTGGCTAAAATGCACAATTACTGTCTTACTTAAATTAATTTTTAAATTATTATTGTCTAACCATTGTATAGTATTGATCAATGTATTATTAATGTCATATTTATATAAGTCTTTATTATTACAGGGTATAGATATAGTACTGTTATCCCGGAAAAGTGTTACAGGATGGTCAATTGATTTAGGAACGTCATTTATGTACAGTGTAAAAAATGGAGGTCCTAAAACACTTCCTTGCGGAACTCCGTAGGTAACAGTTCGTTCCTCCGAAAGAATGTTTTCTTCATGTTTGGTTCTAGTATTCAGACTACTTATTTCGGTTATTTGTTTTCTAGTCCAGGGTCGATAATTTTTAAAACCAAAAAAAATCATAATAGGATGAAACCATTAGAAAAGGAGGGAAATATGATAAAAATGAAAGGAAAAATAATTTACGGGCGATCTGAGGTTGGGAAGGGGATGGGGGTGAGTTTTTAAGGGTAAAAAACGGTTTTTCTCGATTTCCGGCAAAACTAAAAGTCCTATCGAAAAAAGTCAAATGGAAAAGTTGTAGATAATAAAAAGATCTAAAACTTTTGCATTTACACTTTTTTCACATAACCTCAAAATTTATGTGAAAAGTTCAAAAAACCAAGTTTTTGGTTTTTTATTTTTATCTTTTACAAAATTTTTTTTTTTTTAACGAAATTTTGTGAAAACTTACCTTTTTATGTCCCAAATACGCTGTAATTTATTTAATTAAAAATATTTATTTTTTCACCTTATTTTGAATTAATATCGAAAAAACACCCTAATTTTCAATCGAAAATTCACCCGTCAAAATATCAGCTTTTTTCAAAAAGTTGGTGTGGTTTCTGTTCGTTGAAATCTCTACTTTCCGATGGTGAAAAAAAAATATATGTTACTATGGTAAATCTTCTCAGAAAACGCAAAAATTAAAAAAAAACTTGAATTTGATTTTTTTTTTTAAATTATTATAAATAATTTTGAGCTATTTATTAAAATTTGGACTTTAATTACTCGAAAAACGTTAGATTACATGTGACGTTGATAACAAAAAAATTGCAAATAAAAATATACTACTATAATTAACAAACAAATAAGTTAATTAAATTAATATTTAATAAGACATCTACAATATTTGGAGAAAGTTGTCTAATTTTCTTTAAATTATATGCGTAGATGCTTATTTATAACTATTTTGAGATAAATTATATATATACCTGAGTAGATATACCTGAGTGACCTACGAAAAATTGTAGCCCATCAAAAGGTATTTCGTGGAGAAGTGGGGAAGGGGCTAGGCGGGTCTGGGTCTTACTACATACATACCTACTATTATATACTATATATTTCGTAGCAGCTGTTACAACCGCTAGCCTAACCAGTATTCGAAATACAGTACAGTGTACAACATCGTTTATAAAAATACACGTGCACGCTGAGTTTCTTGAAGATAATTGTGACAAGTTTACTTAAAAAAACAATAAAACTTTTCGAATCTGCATAGGAAGGTAAATACTATCTCTATTTTTATCTGTATCAATCAACTCAACCATAAAAATCGTAATATTTTCTTTAAAAAATAGTATGCTTAACTTAACATAACCTAAAGATTGAAATTAAATGATATTTTAGTACAAGATAAAAAAATAATTATCTCCTTAATTTTGCACAAACAAATTTAGTTAATCCCATGAAAAAAAAAATATTTCAAAATCTATAAAAAATATATTTAAAATCTATAAAAAATATATAAAATATATATCGTAAATATATTTCTAATAAAACAAACTTTTGGCCGATTTTCATATATATATGAGAATTAATAATGTCTTCACTATTTAATCGTGAATAAACTCCCATGAAAAAAAAAAATATTAAAGAAATCAATGTCAAAATGTATAAATAATATATTATAAATCTATAAAAAAGTATAAAATATATATGAAAATCGGCCAAACGTTTGTTTTATTAGAAATATATTTACGATATATATTTTATATATTTTTTATAGATTTTAAATATATTTTTTATAGATTTTGAAATATATTTTTTTTCATGGGATTAACTAAATTTGTTTGTGCAAAATTAAGGAGATAATTATTTTTTTATCTTGTACTAAAATATCATTTAATTTCAATCTTTAGGTTATGTTAAGTTAAGCATACTATTTTTTAAAGAAAATATTACGATTTTTATGGTTGAGTTGATTGATACAGATAAAAATAGAGATAGTATTTACCTTCCTATGCAGATTCGAAAAGTTTTATTGTTTTTTTAAGTAAACTTGTCACAATTATCTTCAAGAAACTCAGCGTGCACGTGTATTTTTATAAACGATGTTGTACACTGTACTGTATTTCGAATACTGGTTAGGCTAGCGGTTGTAACAGCTGCTACGAAATATATAGTATATAATAGTAGGTATGTATGTAGTAAGACCCAGACCCGCCTAGCCCCTTCCCCACTTCTCCACGAAATACCTTTTGATGGGCTACAATTTTTCGTAGGTCACTCAGGTATATCTACTCAGGTATATATATAATTTATCTCAAAATAGTTATAAATAAGCATCTACGCATATAATTTAAAGAAAATTAGACAACTTTCTCCAAATATTGTAGATGTCTTATTAAATATTAATTTAATTAACTTATTTGTTTGTTAATTATAGTAGTATATTTTTATTTGCAATTTTTTTGTTATCAACGTCACATGTAATCTAACGTTTTTCGAGTAATTAAAGTCCAAATTTTAATAAATAGCTCAAAATTATTTATAATAATTTAAAAAAAAAAATCAAATTCAAGTTTTTTTTTAATTTTTGCGTTTTCTGAGAAGATTTACCATAGTAACATATATTTTTTTTTCACCATCGGAAAGTAGAGATTTCAACGAACAGAAACCACACCAACTTTTTGAAAAAAGCTGATATTTTGACGGGTGAATTTTCGATTGAAAATTAGGGTGTTTTTTCGATATTAATTCAAAATAAGGTGAAAAAATAAATATTTTTAATTAAATAAATTACAGCGTATTTGGGACATAAAAAGGTAAGTTTTCACAAAATTTCGTTAAAAAAAAAAAAAATTTGTAAAAGATAAAAATAAAAAACCAAAAACTTTTTTTTTTGAATTTTTCACATAAATTTTGAGGTTATGTGAAAAAAGTGTAAATACAAAAGTTTTAGATCTTTTTATTATCTACAACTTTTCCATTTGACTTTTTTCGATAGGACTTTTAGTTTTGCCGGAAATCGAGAAAAACCGTTTTTTACCCTTAAAAACTCACCCCCATCCCCTTCCCAACCTCAGATCGCCCGTAAATTATTTTTCCTTTCATTTTTATCATATTTCCCTCCTTTTCTAATGGGTTTCATTCTATTATAATTTTTTTTCACTTTTCTTTATTTTTAAAGGCTTCTACCCTGGTCTATTCTGTCATGCAAATATGATTTTATAAGTTCAAGAACATTTCCTCTAATACCGTACGCATCAAGTTTTTTAAATAAAATATCATGTTGGACATAGTCAAATGCCTGAGTCATGTCACAAAATATAGCACAGACTGGAGTCTTTTTATCCATATTTGACATAATCGAGAGCAAAAAGTCATAAACTGCCATATTTATTGTTTTCTTTTTCCTAAATCCTTTTTGTTCGTTACAGAGTATATGGTTCACTACACAACTAAGTTGATTATAAATACAGTATTTAATTACTTTTGAGAAGATCGGTATTAATGCAATCGGCCTGTAACATTCCATTAGTTCCCTGTCTTGCTTTTTAAACAATGGCTTTATTACTGATTTTTTTAATGCGTCTGGAAAACTTCCTTCACTTATACACAGGTTTATGATATGACTGAGCGGGTGACTTATTTCATCAGCTACTGCCGTTCGATTCTGTAAAAATATCACCGTGAAACTTAGGTGAAGTGAACTGTCAATAGTGTTAATCCCTAGCATCCTGCCGGTCGATTCTGTGGCAGTGACAGCTCACTTCACGCTCACTTCACCTAAGCTTCACGTTAATATTTTTACAGAATCGACCGATTGTTTTTAGTATTTTTGTACTGATCCCGTCGTATCCCGCACTATTTGTATTGTTTAACGCTAGAATGATTTTCGATATGTCATTCGGAAAACTTGGAGCGATAAACATAGAATCATTTCTGTTCATAATATTTTTTGTTACTCTATGCCCTGAATTTATCGAGGGTTGAATTTTGTCGATAAAAAAATCGTTAAATGAGTTAGAAATCTGGTTTGGATCCGATAATTAATATGATACCTACGATGTCGTTTCTTTAAGAATCGGGTGAAGTGATCACGCGGGTGGTCACCATTGTAACGCGTGTTATTTCCTGGGCGACAACACTTACTTGGATTATATATGATGATGATGAATAAAACATTGTAGGTACTAATTGGACGTTGGGATTTAGTACGCAAGTACGTGACGCGTTACAAGTTAAATAAGTATGTAGGTACGTAGTAAGTAAAAAAAACCTCAATGTGATAGTGTCTACCTAGCGCGCAAGCGCGATTCTTACCGCTTCAACGTGGTGAAGTGATTCGGTGTGCGCGCGCTGCAAGAGTGTCAGCTGTTGAACTTAAGAATTTTGTTATGATTTGATGAATATGATTTTATTCAACGCGTAGGTAGGTTATCTCCAATAAACTATTCGGTAGGTAGGTACAAATAATATACACATCTTTTTATCTATATGACTACTTACATCGTTTAGGTAGGTTCCCACATAGTTTGTGTGGTGTTAAATTACACACTATTAACACTCGATTATGTTTATAATATAAGTTAACAATGGGTTCATAATAATAAACTATGTCGATGAGCATTTTCTTTAGTACTTAAGTAGCAGCAACGTGTAGATACCTATGTACCAGTAGGTACGTTCTATTTTATTTATTGTTGGTAGGTACCTACGTGCGTAACGCGTCGCGCCTCAGGCTATTTATATTATGGGACTAGTCTAGGAACAAAATAGAATAAAACAAAATTGAGTTTCTGATTGGATATCTGTTTTGCTATTTTATTAAAACCCCCCCTATATAGTAATGTTTAAACATTTAAATACTAGCTTTAGAATACTTAATATAAAATTATCAATAGAATTAGCATAAAAAATATCATTTAAATCACGATTACAATTGTAAATGTAATGCTTGGTCAATCCCTAGCATCAGTGAGTTTTCACTGACAGCTCACTCTACGCAAGTTTTCACGGTGATATTTTTACAGAATCGACATGCAGGTGTGTGTACGGAGAGAAATTAAAGATGTTTATACTTTGGATATTTCTTTTACTCACGAAACTTATTACAATAGAGTAGATGGATGGTAAGCGCGTCTATAGCGAGTGGTGGTTATGGGCGAACTGGCGTCGCCGATCGCTGCACGTATCAAATGAATACAAGACGAATGTGTCAGCGTTCGTACAAGTTCACAGATAAGTTGGTAGGACTGTACCAGCGACACCCTCGGCAAAAGTGTCAGTTTTCTTCCCCAGTTTGTCAGTGCCACAGACTAGTTAGCTTGTCAATGCTACTTAGAATTTTCATGTTGGTAGCTATGTTTTTTTAAATGTGGTTGGCTAAAGAAGGTCACAAACTGAAATGTTCTTAAGTTCCGCCACCTTTTTTTTCTTTTTTTTTTTTTTTTTCAGGATGGGTAATCATCAAATGACTTCTCCCGCTCTGGGCAGAGCGAGAGGGTGTGTCAGACTTTTACTGACTAAAACTCACCCGTGTTCCTTCCGTTGCCTGTATGCCGGGGCCGCGATATCCCTTTCGGATAAACCCGCAACCCCAGCAGGCATTGGTCTTTCGACCCCGTCGGTTGGTGCTGACATCTCTTTGAGGCGCGCGTGGAACACAACGCGCCGTCGACACGGGCCTGGTCCTTATCGGACGGCGAGCTGCCCATTGCTCACCGTCCGCAAGCCCGCGCCTACGGTGGCCGGAAGTCGGCTCTCGACTCCCGACGCCCGGGGCGTCTCCTGCGGCGACTAGGGCCGCGAGGGCGTGTAGCTTGCATCTCCCTCGCGCGCTCCGCCTCCTCCTTCGCGAGCATAACTGCTTCGCAGAAGGAGGTGACGGCCTCCCATGCACTCTCGCTCCGAACCATGGCCTGAACCAGGGCCGGACGCGAGAGATCGCCGCCGCCAATCGCCTCCGTTAGGACACGGCGGTGCTCCGCCCAAGCCGGGCAGACCTCCACCGTATGCTCCACCGTGTCCTCCGGGCGATCCACACAGTGGTGACACCCGGGCGTTTCCTCCCGCCTTACGCGGAACAGGAACCTCCCGAAACAACCGTGTCCGGTGAGGACCTGCGTCAGGGGCAAGGTGAGGACGCCATGGCGCCTCTCAAGTCACTCCTCAAAGAGGGGACTTATCGCCGCAATTGTGGCGTGCCCAAAGTTCCGCCTCCTAAAGTTACATGCTCTGTGAGTTACATGCTCTGTGGTTACAAGTTAGCAACGTTACAACAACAGGGAGGATTAGCGAATAATGAAAATGAATGCTGCCTTGTTGTGAATGTGATCCAACATCCATCCACCCGCTAGCGCTAGGATAAGGGGGGTATTACACTATCAAATATCTAGGATCTTAATATAAGTATAGGATCCTATCTCTTATCCTACATATATGAGCCCTAGGATCATATCTGTGTATTACACTATCATATAACTAAGATCCTATTTTTGGTCTTATGTGGTTGCAATCGTCTATTAAAACAAAATACTGAAGCCTTTCGGCACACAATATGACAAATAGAACTATAAAGAACACCAATGAAGCTAAAACAATGAACTTCCGGCCACCCGTCAGCGGTTTACTTTTATTTTTGTACAACAGTGTTACCACTAATAATTTTAGAATTCCACTACAGCATAGTGTGAACTTACGCCAAAATTTCGTTGTACTTACTTTTTATCCGTCAATAAAACCGACAATTTAGGATATGGCAAAAGGAGAACGGAAAAGGCAAAATCACATCATTTATGGACGGATTTTGTATCAGGAAATTATGAACACAAATGTGTAAATTCTATATATATTATTCAATATGGCAAGACCTGTTTCTATGATCTCTTCTAAAAACAAATGTCAAAAATCTTTGATCAAAGACGATTTGATTCATAAGTTTGTATACTTTGTATTACAATATCATAAAATTAAGACTCATAGATCTGTGATCCTAGATATTTGATAGTGTAATACCCCCTATGTGTTCTGTGCCACCCACCCACGGGGACGGCAGACATAGACGTGATTTGTGATAATTTTGAATCCACTGAAGGCAGCACTGGTCGGACCGGGTCGACCATGCCAGAAAAATAATCAAAACATTTAGATCTTGCATTGAAGTGGAAATAATGATAGTTATATACTAATAAACTTACGGATATGTATGACAGACATGAGTGCCGTGTTAACTAGATGTAGAGTGAGTTCGGAGCAACTTGATTTATTGCTGTCGTTTATGGAAGAGCACCCCGACTTCGCAGCCGGTAAACAATCAATATACTCCCGGTTCAGTTCGAGCAAGCTGTGGCGACTGCTGGCGGAGCGGCTGAACGCGGCGGCGGTGGACAGCGGCGGGGCGCGCAAGTCCCCCGACAAGTGGTGCCGGGTCAGTCACTCGCTTCATGTTATGGGGTATTCATGTAATATGCAAAGGTGTTGGTGCATATCTTTGAAGCACTGGCATAGCGTTTTGATTTTTCTGGTGTGAAGCCCTGACTGCCCCTGGAATCAAATGCTTACTTTAATATATCTAACTTTCTTCATTTCTGTCACACCGCACATCTCCGCATATGCAATCTAAATTACTGATTTATGAAAGGCTTACCAACAGATTCTGTATATTATATCCCAAATTAATTATGTACTAATATTAGCCTCAGACTTACACAGTCGCCAATTACAGGTTAGACCAACATGCTTAGAGAGTGATAACACTCTGAAAACATTTTGGCCCCAGGACAAGGTGGTTTCTATGAACTCCTATTAAATTTTAATGGTGCAGTTAAATTATTGAAAAATAAGGTGGTGGCCACCATACGTAGTCTGGTCATAAGTTTTGTCACATATGGAAAGTTAAATAAATGACACAATGAGCTACGCACTACAACCATTTATTTATTAAATAAAAGGGTATAAAATATAGATTTAATCCACATTAAAATTATTCGAAATGTCCTCCTCTTGCTTCGATACAAGCCTTCAATCTGCAAGGCCGGTCATTAATCGAAGCACGCACGACATTCATGTCAATATCGGCGACTGTTTTAATCACGGATGCTTTAAGTGACTCCAAGTTGCGATGGGGTTTAGCGCAGACCTTCTCCTCTAAGTGCTGCCATATTTTGTAATCCAAGGGATTCAAGTCTGGACTGGATGAGGGTCAATCCTCATGCCTGATAAAGTCGATTCCACGGGTCGTGAGCCAGTTTTGGGTACTTTTCGCCTTATGACCCGGTGCAGAATCCTGCTGGAATACCCAGTGCTTGTTTTCGAACATTGTTTGTGAAAGAGGTTCTACAATGTTTGTTAGGACTGTGTTTTGATATACGAAGGCACTGGTTTTCACTACTTTTTCACAAAAAAACACCTCCGTTGGACCCAAATAGGACACCCCAAGCCAAACCATGAATGCCGAAGGGTGATGACCACGCTGAACACGTGGCACACATTTGTTCGCTTCTTCACTAGAGTGTGCATACACTTTATCATTTTGTTTATTGAAACTCTCCTCAACATTAAAAAAATTTCGTCCGAAAAAAGTATTTCGCGGTATTTTTTTCCCGCTTCTTTCGAGTCTGATTTTCTTCAGCCGTGCTTTAAGATGTGCTGTTTTTTTTCTATAAGCACGCAGTCCTAGGTCTTTATTTTTACGCAGTCCCATCTGCAGAGCCAACATTTTTTGCTTGCGGACAGGATTTCGTTGGATTCGCGCCTTCATTGCTTTGATGACCGCTGGAGTCCGAACAGTACGAGGTCGACCGCTCCTTTGTTTATCTTCTAATCTTGAATCTTCCCTGAATCGTTTGATAGTACGATAAATAAATCTCAGTGGAATTTTCAAATTTTTCAGCAGTTTAAAAATCTCAGTTGGCGCGTGACCGCAACGATGCAATGCAATTACTGCGACTCTGTCTTCTTTGCGCGTCCACTCCATTTTAGAAAATGAACAAAATTCCAGAAACCCTTTGTTTTTATTTTCTTTAAATATTCAAATTTCGAATGCCCATAATATTTTTCTCGGATTGCATTCTAAATTCGAAATTTTACCTATGTGTCAGAATTTATGGCCCGACTACTTACATAATAAAGGGATGAAATAAAAACCAGTGCACAATATGCATGTGGAGTGTTGTAGGATAGCTCTTGACAAATTACATAAACTAAACAAGTTTTAAAATTACTTCTTTTGTTATAGTTCACTATACTCTAAAGGTGTAGGTAGTTAAAAAAGGGTAAACAAATCGTAAAAAGGGTTTTTTATAGTTGACACTTTCTTGTTAAAAAATACATTAGAACAAAATTAAATTTATTTTCGATCACATGATAGTTTCCCCTTTTATTATAGTATGTTAAACTTTATCATTTATTCTTAAACAACTTTTCGTAGATGTAACTGCTTTAGTACAATTTTTTTGTTAGATTTATAATAATAATATAACATTTTGTAATCTGTCTATTATAAAGAACCCAAAAAGACAGGTTCCCCAAACCTTTTAGAAAATACAACTAATTAGATAACATTGCTAAATTGAAGAGTACAACTGTGACGTAGTCTGGCAACTGAATTGGCAGGTATTACGTTTAGTCGGTTAACCAGACGCCTTTGTTGACAGCGTTATCGACATTGCGATTGTATCCGTGCGTTTTGGTTTTGTTGAATTGTGATAATATTAGCTTGTTTCCTTGTTTTGTTTTTGTTATTTAGTTATTGTTCGTTTTTGTTATTTATCGTTATTGGGTTTTAAATTCGTATCGTGGAAAAATGAGTGAACCCGGGGCTGGTACTAGCCAGACCAACTTCGCTCAAACATTTCCATCACCGAAGAAGAAACGCTTTAAAACCGGACCTCTTTCGTCATCTGAGAAACAGACATTGATAAATGTGTTCAAATATGTGGAAGAAACATGGCCCAAAGACTGTTTTCCGTCAAAAACAGACATAGTGCAAAAAACTGGTGAAATAATGGGTATGTCTGTACCAACTGTGTACAGGGTTATTAAGGAATACAAAATATCGCATAGAGTGTAGTCTCCTCCTCCACCGGCAACGAAACCAAGCTTAATCGACAGTTTCGATGATATGGATTTAGCCGCAGTGAGGAGAAAAGTACATACGTTTTTTTTTGCAAATGAAATGCCAACTATTGAAAAAGTAATGGAAAGTGTCAATAATGATGACAGTCTACCTAATATTAAAAGAGATGTAATGTGTAAGTTGATGAAGAAATTAGGCTTTAAATACTCCAAACGCAGTCGCAAGAGTATGCTTATTGACAAACCAGACATTGCAGTATGGCGTGTAAAATATTTGAATGAGATTGCAAAATATAGAAGAGACGGGAAGAAAACATATTATTTGGATGAAACATGGGTCAATGAAGGTATGATAACAACATTAATATGTTATAAAAATTAATATTGTACTCTGTTACCTTTGTAAATATCTTATTACTCATTAATATTGTTTTTTTGCAGGACACACCAAATCTTCAACATGGCAAGATACGACAATAACATCCTGCAAAGAGGCTCACAGGCAGGGTTTGTCTACCGGATTAAAGAATCCCAGCGGGAAAGGAAAACGCCTTATCTTAGGCCACATTGGTAAGAATATTACTTTATAGCCTTTAATAGAAATGCCAAGATGACAATTTTATTTTATAAGCTTGTGATAAACATCATGTATAGTAAACATAATAAATCACACCTTGTTTCCCCGAAGGGTTGGGCAGAGGTGTACCTATAGAACACCCACATTTCGCCAGATATGTTTAAGTACCATGTAATAAATAGGGCACGAGCCTATTGCCTTGCCATTAACCGGGCACAACTCCAGAGTCTAGGCTGCTACTGAAAATTTAGATAGAAAAACCCAATAACACTGGCCGACCTGTGAATCGAACTGTGAATTTCATGCTCAGCAGTAGCGCTTGCGACCACTAGACGAACGAGGCAGTCAATTTATAATAAATTAACATTTTAAGTCAAAGTACATGTGAGATGCTATGAGCATCTCACGTGTACTTTAACTTATAAGAAAATAATGATTATTAGTCAGTTGTTGAATATTATTTAAAACTTTGTTTCAGGTTCATCAAGTGGTTTTGTTGAAAGAGGTGAATTAATATTTCAAGCAAGTAAGGGTGATGGCGATTACCACTCAGAAATGGATGCACATAATTTTGAGAAATGGATCACTACAATTTTCAAGAAACTGGAAAAAGACTCGATTTTGGTGATGGATAATGCACCCTATCACAGTCGAAAAAAGAAAAAGTGCCAACAACCGCATCAAGAAAGGCTGATATTCAAAAGTGATTAAAAGAAAAAAATATTGCTTATGAAGAAGCAGAATTAAAAGCACAATTATTAATAAAAGTTAAATATGAAAAACACAAATACCAATCCTATGTTGTGGATGAATTGGCCAAGGAATATGGTGTCACAGTATTGCGCCTGCCACCATATCACTGTGAGCTCAATCCAATTGAGTTAATATGGGCTCAAGTTAAGGGGTTTGTAGCCGAGAAAAATAAAACTTTTAAAATGGCTGAACTAAAAATTCTTTTGCCAGAGGCTTTAGCTAATGTGACTGCTGAGAATTGGAAAAATTGTGAGGGTCATGTAATAAAAGAAGAACAGAAAATGTTTAAATTAGACAAAATAATTGATGATACCACTGAACGCTTTATAATTAATGTGACAGAGAGTTCATCAGAATCAGATTCAGAATAGAGACTATAAATATATATGTGACTATAATTAATATGATTTTAACATTTGAAATAAAAGGTTTAGCATCTATGAGTCACGTGGTTTTTTTTGTTTACCCTTTTTTAACTACCTAAACCTTTAGAGTATAGCTCTAAAGTCGTAAAGTGTCCCTTTTAACTTTTCAACTACAAAATTCTCAAAAACATTAAGGTGGTAGAACTTAAAAAAATCTTTCAACAAAAATTGGTTTAAGAATAATAATAGCAATATCATCTTTCACATAGTCCATCCATTGTTTCTTTGGTCTTCCCCTACTCTAATAGCATCCACACATACTCATAATTTTCCTCACAACATTTTCCTCCGCTTCACATAGCCATACCATGACCAGGGACCGAAGAATTTTGGTTACTTCTACTAAGGTTACCGCTATCTGGGTAATTAAGAGCCCACGACGGCCAGACGTTCGTCATTTTATAAAAGCTGAAAGTTTTTCTGTGTATGTAAAAACGACCAGCAACTATAGAATTTGGGTTGTGGTTACTTGGGCAGGTAACAGGTAGTAAAGGTGTATAAATAGTACCTTAAATTCATTAAAGTATAAAGCTCAATTTTTTATATTTTCTTCAGGATAACTTTAGAAATCTCGTCATCCATTGCCGGACACTTATGACAGTTGCTACCCCCTGCCACACACTTCTAAACTAATAAATTATAATTATACTTTCTGTTGTATTTAAAGGAACCTATTTTGTAGTGTTTATGTTGTGTGTTTATTAGTTCTAAGTCTACCCTCCATCATATTATTGTTCCTACCCTACTCTTAAGATGTATTCACTTGTATTTCGAGGGTACTTAGCTCAATACACAAATTACGATATTTGGTGTTTTATTCACTTGTATTTCGAGGCTATTTAGCTCAATACACAAATTACGATATTTGGTCTTTTATTAAGGACATAATATTGGCGACGAGTAGAAAACATGACGGAGTGTAAATCAGTGAAATTTCATAAGTTCAATGTGAAATGTGATAATTGTGACAATTACATCGACAGACTTAAATATTGTTTTGAGGCGAATGGCGGGCGTCGTACAGTGCAACGAATGTATGGGAGAGGTTGGACGTAGACATCTCCGAAAAAAAAGAGTTAAATTATGCCAAACGAATGATGCCATCTTATGCGATTACCTAATGCCTTCATAACTTGTGCTTATAAATTTCTTCATAACTCCCATATTTCGGAAGTAATTTGAGAAAATGTGATATTTTACTATGAAAATGAGTGTATCGAGCTCTCTCCGTCCTGATTCCGGCCTTGTTTCAAGTAGCGGTCTCTAATATCATAATGCTAATACTAAGAGCTATATTTAATACTAAGACACATGGTGCGCCAAATGTGCACTTTCTGGGATAAAAGGAAATGAAAATTAAAATGGTTTTTCCTCATTTGTATTTATTTTAAACTGCAGACAGACGTATGTACAGGTCATATATAATTATATTAAATATTTTTTTAAATCTTGTGTATTATTTACGAAAATATTCATAAGAACAGATGAGAGTATGACTTTTTTCACTTAATATTTTATTTATAAAAGTTTTACAATAACGATAAAAACACTGTATTTTAGTTAATAAAATAATAAGTTACCTAGTTTAATTAATATAATTATATACAATAAATAATTAAGATGTAAGCTCTAATTTACTAAGTTACAGATTTTAAAACAATATCAACATTTAATTATAATCGTCATCATCATCATCTTCAATTAATTCAAATTCAGAATCGATATCCGCTAAATCATTTATGTTAACAAATTCGATATCACTTTTCTCAGAATCCGTAAGCTCATAAAATTCCTTAAAATATGTTTTTACAAACTTATTTACTTTTGGACGAATGCTTGTAACAAGTGGATCAGAAGACAGTAAAAGATTGTGCATAATAATTCATTGCATGAGATACTGCTATGCTTTCGAGAATGCCCCTCTCTATATTTTCGAAAATCTTTATTTCTAGCCTCAGATGCCTCTTCGGATAGAAAACCAATGGGCACAATTGACAAGTCCTGAACTATGTCTGGCCCATGCATTAAAATTTTATGAAGTGAAGAAGGCATATAATACCATGGGTATAACTCCACGTAAAGCTTAGCAGTATCAAAGCAGAACTCTCGGAATTTAGTTACGTTGATCTTCTCTCCTGATGAAATACACTGCAAGATCACACAGATTTTTCTTAAAAGCATATCGTCTATTCCGGTCAGTTCAGCAGATTTAGTGTAGTTTTCAAAAAATCTCCTCGCCGAGTTGCCATTGTTGGTGGATCCACTGCCTTGTTTCACAACATCGAGAAGTAAGCCCGTTTCTCTTCTTACAGCCTCTTGAACTCTTTTCTTCCTGTCATCAACTTGCCTTTTTGCTATATCACCCTATGCTTGCCATGACTTTATGTCTAATTTGTAGGAAATGTGTAATAAGCATTCCATTGAGCGAATCCAAGCGTGAAGGGAGCTTAAGCTATATTTATACATGTCCTCGTTTGCGTGTTTATCTTTGATTAACTCTAAATTATTCATCTCTTTAGGACTAGCCTTGCATATGTCACACACTGAAGCTGCTGTATCGGATATAATGGAATGAATTTTACCATCAATCATTGTCAACAGCAGTTGGTGCTTGACACTAATTCCATCAGTGATGGTGGATGGAGTTAAGGCTTCAATTTCGGCTTCGATTACAGCCATCTCTCTCTGCACATTTTATTTGGTTTCCTTTATAAACTTAAACAATATTGGCCGGCAAAATGAAGTGGAAGATGGTCGACAAATTGGTGTCAGAAGTGGGATGCCAGAGACGAAGTCTTACGACGTTGAGTCAAACAGACACTGGCATTCCGAATCTACAGCCCCCTGTTCAACTGACCGACAGTAAGACTTAACCCAAGGTCAAGCCTGCGTCACTACTTGGACGACGGTCAGCCTCAGCCCTTCGCCTTGAGCTCGTTCCAGCCACATCAGTAATTGGACGACGGTCAGCCTCAGCTCTGCAGCTTGAGCCCGCTCCAGCCACATCGACCCTTGGACGACAGCCAGCCTCCACTGTATAGTGTGAGTCCGCTCCACACGGCATCAACATCACCAGCAACCCCAGGTCTAACTCACCAACCTTCAAACTCAAGAAATTCCACAGTAAACCAACCGTGTGAAACTTCAACTCCGATACGTCACAGCGCAACGTGACTCCGGACTCCGAGTTCCCACTGCGCACCCGATAATGCAGGTGTCAGCAATTATCGTGTTACTGTGAGTGTTTCTTGTGAACTACCATTTTTCTAATTCATAGTGTCTCTGAATTCGTGTCTCTGTTTTTGATATACATATAATTTAAAATAGTTTAACACTATACTACTTTTATATCTTCACTGACTTTAATTGTTTTGTATTTTTCGACCTATACTAAATTCGCATCTCATCCAAAAGAGATGAGTTCTACTAAATTCGCATCTCATCCAAAAGAGATGAGTTCTTCTAAATTCGCATCTCATCCAAAAGAGATGAGTTCTACTAAATTCGCATCTCATCCAAAAGAGATGAGTTCTTCTAAATTCGCATCTCATCCAAAAGAGATGAGTTCTTCTAAATTCGCATCTCATCCAAAAGAGATGAGTTCTTCTAAATTCGCATCTCATCCAAAAGAGATGAGTTTTTTTAAATTCGCATTTCATCCAAAAGAGATAAGTTCTTCTAAATTCGCATCTCATCCAAAAGAGATGAGTTCTACTAAATTAGCATTTCATCCTAAAGAGATCAGTCCTACCAAATCTTCATCTCAGTCAATTTGTTTAGTTCGACTACGCCTAGTGATAAAATAAAATGTCACTTATGTAGCGAAAAATTACAAGCATCTTATACTAATTCTTAACCTATATACGAAATTAATGACTACTGTAAAAAGGTAGCTTTACCTCATACTTATCTACATACTAATCACGCTCGTTAACAGTTATGTTTCCTTATTGATACAGGATCAACCATTAGTATTGTTAAAGAATCCTGTTTACAAAAACTTCCAAGTCTATCTACCGAAACTGTCAAATTAAAGGGCATTAATAGTTCTGAAACTCCAGTTGAAACTCTAGGTACCTTCCAAATGGAGTTCAACTTATCGGGTAATATACATAAGTACAAGTTTCATGTCACTAAAGATGAAATCAATCTTATTAATTACGATGGAATAATCGGTAGCGATTTTTGCAGTTATTTTAAAACAAACATAGATTACTCTTCAAAATCAATTTCCATATTAAATTATTCTGTTCCTATTATTTATACTCAACCTTCATACAATATTCCAGCTCGATCTGAAGTAGTTATCGAGTGCACTGTATCAAATTACTCTCCCAAACTATATCACAACAATGAAGCTCTCATACTAGATCATATCTTACGTGAAGGCGTTTATGTCGCTAATTGCATTGTCTCAATTAAACCAAATGGGTTAACAAACGTGACCATTTTAAACACTACAGAGTGTGACATTGAAATAAAAGATTATCACGTAACAGCGACGCCCCTTGAACTTGATTGTTCATTTAGTAACTCTTATATAATATAAATGCTATTTCCTGTTCCAAAACTGATCGCATAAATAAAGTACTAAATCTTATCCGTTGCTCTCATCTAAACGATGAAGAGAAAAAGACCCTCTTAGAATGTTGCTCCCACTACACGGATATTTTTCATGTTGAAGGTGAACCTTTAACCTTCACGAATGCTATTGAGCATACTATTAACACAGGTGATGCCCCACCTATTAATGTCAAATCATATCGTTTCCCTGAATGCCACAAGGAGGAAGTCGATTCCCAAATTCGTAAAATGCTAAACCAAAATATTATTCAACATTCAACTTCGCCTTGGAGCGCCCCAGTTTGGGTAGTCCCGAAAAAATGGACGCTTCCGGCAAACAAAAGTGGAGGATAGTCATTGACTATCGCCGTCTCAATGACGTCACTGTTTCCGAATCTTATCCACTGCCTCTTATCACTGATATTTTAGACCAATTAGGTCACTCTAAATATTTCAGCTCGCTAGACCTCACAAGTGGTTTTCATCAATTGACAACTTGTCCCAAGGACGCGCCTAAAACAGGTTTCACAGTAAATACAAATTCAGACATGTCTGGTCATTACGAATTTACCAGAATGCCTTTCGGGCTGAAAAATGCCCCTGCCACGTTTCAGCGTCTTATGAACACTATGTTATCAGGCTTACAAGGCCTTCATTGCTATATCTATCTTGACGATTGCATAGTTTATAGTCAAAACCTACAAGATCATATCCAAAAATTACAACTAGTATTCGACAAATTTCGTGAATACAATTTAAAACTCCAACCGGACAAGTGCGAGTTCCTAAGGAATGAAGTAACTTCATCACTTCATTGACATTGCCATTAATCATTCCTCTAATTTTAATAATGATCATAATGACAGACACAACATAGAAATTCATGATGATAGTATATTTGTAGAACCAACAAATGCTTCTGAAATTGAAAGTATAATAAAGTGCTTAAGAAACACTAAATCAGCAGGCTATGATAAAATCACAACTGAACTTCTTAAAAGTATTTCAAAATATATATCAACGCCTTTAGCATACATTATTAACCTATCCTTGGAACAGGGCTGTTTTCCTGACAGATTGAAACTATCCTTAATTAAGCCATTACATAAAAAGGGCTCCCAATCTAACGTTGACAACTATATACCTATAGCACTAACACCCATACTTTCAAAAATATTTGAAAAAGTGGTGTACAGGCGGTTATTAAGGTTCCTAAATAAATATAACATTCTAGTCAGTCAGCAATATGGATTTAGACAAAATAAATCCACTACCGTAGCAATTTATACGTTAATAAAACAAATCATGAATAATATCAATAAAGGAATCCCTTCCTGTGCATTATTTTTAGATTTAAGCAAGGTGTTTGACCTCGTTGACCATGTTAGGCTATTGGATAAAATGGAAAGATACGGAATAAGGGGTCCCGCTATAAAATGGTTTCAGTCATATTTACGTAACAGGAAGCAGATAACAAGAATAGCAAAGTTGAACCATATGGCAAATAGTATGGATAATTTCGAATCCGAACCAAGAATGAACCTTTGCGGTGTCCCTCAGGGAAGCATTCTCGGGCCGTTATTGTTCCTTCTCTATATAAACGACTTACCGAAATCATTAAAACATCAGTGTGTTCTGTTTGCTGATGACACCACAATTATTATTAAATGTAAAGATGAGCAAAACTATGACAGTGAAATTAATCAAGCATTGAACGATATTATAAAATGGTTAGATATTAATAAACTAAAATTAAATATTGCGAAAACGAACGTACTCCATTTTAAAACATGGAAAAGTAAACCTGTCCATCTTCATGTCGCGTATGATAATATTAGCGTAAAGCAGGTACATAACACAAGGTTTCTAGGGGTAACACTTGATGAGCACTTAACATGGAAGAATCATATCGAGATACTCTGCAAGAAAATTAACCAATTTGTATTTGCGCTCAAAAAGGTAAAAAATTTAACGTTGAGAGAAACGTCCATAATGGTGTATCATGCCTATGTCTGTTCAGTAATTCGCTACGGCATAATTGTGTGGGGAAACTCCTCAGAAACAGATCGAATTTTCATTGCTCAAAAAAAGTGTATCCGCGCAATTTTTAATATGGATTGGTCTGATTCGTGTAAGCCTATATTTAAGTCACATAACCTTTTGACTGTACCCTGCATATATATCTTCGAAGTTGCCAAGTTTGTGAGATCCAATCTTGCATTATTTGAACGAAGGGATAATACAAATAAAACTAAAGCTGCACATCTAGATTTCGAGATACCTGTTCCTAAGTTGCAACTCTTCCGAAAGAGTTGTATCTACATGGCTCCCCTAATTTATAATGCTTTGCCGAATACAATTACCCAACTACCCTTCCAAAATATTTTTCGGCACTGCGAAAGTGGCTGTTGGAGGAATGTTTTTACTCAATTCACGAGTTTTTTGTAAAATGTCCCTGTAATTTTTTTTCTCTTGATCTGGTATCAAAATACAGGCATAAGTAATGTAATTATTTAAGTTAAGTGTTATTTTGTTAAACTTATTGTTTTATTTAATGTCATGTCAAAAATAGAAGTGTGTAGTTTATGTATTATAATAATTGAAATAATGATTAAAATTTTAATATTAATATAATTTATATAATGGTAACTAAAAATGAATGTACCTACTTCAATGATTGTATGTAATAATAATTGTAACTTGATTTGCATACCGTTAAAACGGTGAGACATGTAGCACTATGCAATAATACGAACACCTTTTGTAAACATACCATGTTTCTGGCAAATAAATATTCTATTCTAACTTACCTTGGCCATATTATCACCGATAAAGGTGTATCTCCGAATCCTGAAAAGGTTAGCGCTGTATCGCAATTTCCAGTTCCTAAAAATCATAAAAATACTAAGTCATTTCTAGGCCTAATAGGCTATTATCGCCGATTCATTGAAAACTTTTCTAAGTTAACTAAACCACTTACGTCTCTATTAAAAAAGGATGTTGTGTTTCACTGGGACACAGAACAACAACATGCATTCGATATTCTAATAGAAAAATTAATTACTGCCCCTCTTCTACAGTACCCTGACTTTTCACAGCCTTTTAATGTTACTACTGATGCAAGTAACTTTGCTATTGGCGCAATACTGTCTCAAGGTCCCGTCGGCAAAGATAAGACGATCGCTTATGCGTCGCGCACTCTAAATAAGCCTGAAGGTAATTACTCAACTACGGAAAAAGAGTTATTAGCTATTATATTCGCCGTTAAAACTTTTCGACCATATTTATATGGTAATAGATTCATGATAATAACAGATCATAGGCCCCTCGTGTGGCTATTTAATGTAAAATATCCGGGTAGTAGACTCATTCGCTGGCGCCTCAAACTTGAGGAATACGATTATGAAATCATTTGTAAACAAGGTCGTCTCAATTCTAACGCCGATGCACTATCCCGTTGCCCTATCAATGCTATTGACGTAAACAATTTAAATAATTTTTCTTACGAACAGTATTTCAAGGCTCAATTTACAAATCAACTTCCAGTCTCAAATACCATCATCGAAGAGTGTATCCAAGGTAGGGCTTGCAAATATTCGACAATTTTGCAATTCGAATATTCGATATTTTTTTGGGGAATATTCGAATAATTCGAATATTGTTCGAATATTCAATAAAAAAATTAAGTTTTATAGAAATCATGTCCTTTAATTTCTAAATAGTCTTTATTCTCTAAATCAAAATAATACTAGTTAAAGCTGTGTTACAAAAACTATTAAAATTACATTTTTTTCTGTTAGAAGAACACGAAGGATTAGAATAGCTAATATTAAACTGCCAATAATCAACTAGTTTCTTCAAATAACATAGCTAACACAATAATCAACATATTTTTTTGGAAGAATTATAATGGTCAACTTAATATTGTACTGATGATATTAATACACCACAATGTTATTCTAATATAATATTCGCAAAAATTAGAAACAAATGCTTAAAATGTTTTAAAATAAACAATAGTTATAAAAATAAACTAATCTTGTTTGGTTTTTCAACCTTCGACACAAACACAACACAGTCTTATAAAATCGGTTATGAGTATTGTAATAATATAATAAAATCAAACAAAACAATAACAAGTAAGTAACGCAATTAAACCTTTGATGCATAATCGTTTTCTTAATGTTGAATTGTCAATGTCACACTAACAATGTGTGATATTGATAATTTAACATTAAATCTTTCTTAGTAATAACAAAAATAATAAATCACGAGATCAGATCAGATCTAAGTAGCACGCTACATTTAGTACAGAAAATTACAGTACGTTTTTAATTCTGTCATATACCTTTGTCGTGTCCTTCAACTTTTTCCCTGGAAATGGGATCTAAGGAAACTTAGAGCATCCATGGAATCATCGTTTAAGGCACATCTTAGATGGTTGCAAATATATTTGCTGGAAGAAAACACCCTTTCACACTCTACGCTTGTAGGTGGTATACACTGCAGAAAGTCGTACGCTTGGCTCAAATTTACTTGTCTAGGACCTCCTCTATCAAATAGCGCCATTTGCATTAGGATTGACGTCTCCAACTCTTCTCTGCATGATAAATTTGCGGTAGAAGTAGAAGAAGTTGCTAAAAAGGTCTCATCGATCTTTTTTTGTAGTTCTTCCTTGAAGCTTATTGCAGTTTCCTGAATTACTTCATTTTGTCGCTGTCGCTGCTGCTGGTGATCAACTAAGGATCTATCTTCATTGTCATCAAAGTCTTGTATTTGACTAAAGTATCTGTCGTTAATCTCAGTTATAACTTTAGCAATCGTGTCGTTTCCTGGAGATGGAAAAATATCCGAAGGTGTCTCTGCGTAATATGTTCTGGGATTGTGTAGATATTTTAACGTACACACTAGATCTAGTAGGCGTCTCTCAGTTATTCTTTTCTTCAGAGCCTGGAGTAGCTGATCACTTGTAAAACTGTTTGTCGCTTGAAGTTTCGCAACCATGAATTGTAGAGCTGTCTCTGCAGTAAGCAGATTTGCATTTTCTTGGCACAACGCCTCGACTGTGACCTTTACAATATTGAGAGAAGTGGACAATTCTTGGAGTAAAGCTAGCTCAGCGGAACTAAATATGATTTCGTTCTTTAAATCAATAAGAGTCTTCATGATAGGCTCTTTTAGTACCAAAAACCTTGTGATCATATCAGCCAAGCTACTCCACCTGGTTTTACAGTCTAGGATCAAGCCCATTTTTTTCTGTTCTTCTGGAAGGTAGTTATAGAAACACTCAATCTTGGTGGGTGATTTCCTAAAAAATTTAACAATTTTTCTCACTTTATCTATAACATTTTTTAGATTTACATCCCCGTATACATATTGGTTCCTGTTCAGTTGTCTTCCAGTCCCAACTACAAATCCACCTTCTTCTTCTTCATCACTGTCAGAGTCATCATCCTGTCCTGTCGCCGCTGTGTCTTCTGTAGATTCTTCCCTTTCTTCTTCTTGGGCATTTTGTGTCTTTTTGTAAATTACATCCAACACTGCACATTGGATGCCGTGTGCAAAACATAATTGATGGTACGAAGGAAATTGTCGACCCATAGCACACATCACACTTGCTCCGTCAGTCACCACACATGCTATGTCCACTTCTAGAGAAAGATTATAGAATGCTAGTTTGTCCTTCAAAATATTGGCACAACGTTCTGCTGTTCCCCGGCCAGTTATTCTTGCTAGTCCCAGATTCCTGAAGCTCTTGCCTGCAAAGTTTGGACAATGAATGTTTACGTTCATGTACCGTCGGTTACGGACTGAAGTCCATTCGTCTAAAGAGACGGAAAACTTCTGTCCTTTGGCTTTCAATTTCTGCAATGTTTCCTTAAGTTCGCCTTTTAATTGCTCACTCTTTTCTACCACGATCTTTTTAATTGTATTTGGTGACTTCGGTAAGTCTTCATAGCCACTTTTTTTTAAAAGATTTCGCAAGGAATCAGATGTACAGAACAAACTAAATGGAAGACCATCACAAGCAGTCATTTTTGCAACTATATTTTCCACAGTATCAGATTTTTTAAAGAAGTCGTCAATCAATTTAACTTTCTTCTTCTTTGGCTCATTTTCCTGTAGGTTCGGGTGTGTGCCCGATGTCCCTGGTGCAGAAAGTTCATCAACAGTAACCCTAGTACTCTCAACAGGGTGAAGTTTCATATGGTTATGCAGACATGTAGTTGTGTTTCGGCATTTAATCACTTTCTTGCACTTTTTACATTGCGCATGAACTCCATCTGAAGTTCTCAAAAAAAAGTTCCATACTGACGACTTATCTCGCGTACCTTTCGTGTACTCTTTAAATTCTAATTTGTTTTGCAGTTGCTCCATGTTTTAATGTTTAATCTAATACCTGAAATGTCGAAAAAATTACCGTCAACACACACTTCATAGTGTTTTAAAAAATCTTAAAAGAACTCAAATGAGAAAAAGTAAACGAGTTCACAAAATAAAAGCCTTAGCTAAGTTAACTAGTAAAAAAGCCGCATTTTTGAGGTTACAATTAGTATTATAATAAAATCATTATCACAAGTCAGAAATGCAATTATAGTAGCTACTTACATTAAAGCACGTAACTGATTCACTGGATTGTCGTTGGGTATACGACTATACATTAAATAAAACAACGGGCACACTAAACAAAATAAAAACGTCTAACACAAAATAATAACAACCAAATACGCGTGCAAATGATGGACAAATGTACAAAGGCGAACCACCCCCGAGCCCCACCCGCCGGACTGCGCGCCGGCCGCATCTTCCGAATGTTCCCGATCGTTGCCGAATCCTGTCGTAACACTCGTAACGCCCGCGCGTCGAACGACGTTACCTTGTTTGGACGGCGTGCATGAACGTTGAATTTTGTGTGCACATCAGATTGTTGAGTTTTGTTTTCCAGGAATCGGTCGAATATTCGAATATCGTAAAATTTCTATTCGAATATTTGAAACAGTTGATTATTCGAATAATTCGAATATTCGAATATTCGAATGCAAGCCCTAATCCAAGGACTACACTTACGAGGGGTTTTCAATAAATAGTGAGAATGAGTAAGACGCAATTATCTTTTATTATATGTCATTTTATTTTTCGACGTAGTCACCTTTCAGGTTTATACACTTTGTATATCTTTTCTCTAATCCTAAAATTCCCTTTCTAAAAAAAATTTCTTCCTGATCCCTTAAAAAATCATTTACGGCGGCGACTACTCCGTCATCATCTTCGAATTTCTGGCACCTGAGATGTTCCTTTAAGCGCGGAAATAGGTAGAAATCACTAGGAGCAAGGTCCGGTGAATATGGAGGATGTTCCATCAATTCGAAGCCAGCTTCTTGAATGGCAGCCATCGCAACTCTGGACTTGTGCGCAGGGGCGTTATCTTGGTGAAACAAAACAACTGTAGCGAGTTTGCCACGCCGTTTCTTGCGTATTTCCTCACGCAACTTTGTTACTTGTCCTGCGTACATAGTCCCCGTAATAGTGGCTCCATGATTAACATATTCGATCATTACCACCCCTTGGCTGTCCCAGAAAAGAGAGCCCATGATCTTTCCGGTGGATGGAATCGCCTTAAATTTCTTTGGAGTTGGAGATGACGGTCGCTTCCAAGTCGTGGACTGTTGTTTCGTTTCCGGGTCATAATGGTGAAGCCATGTTTCGTCCATAGTTATGAATCGAGCCAAAAATCGGTCAGGATCTTGTTGTAACAAATCCAAACAGCTTTGTGAAATTCTCAGTCGAGTTTGTTTCTGCGCGTCAGAAAGCATTCTGGGCACCCAGCGCGCTGACACTTTTTTCATACCCAAATGGTCGTTTATAATATTATGGACACTTCCTATCGAAATCTTTACTTCTTCAGCTATAAAACGAACAGTAACACGACGATCCGCCAAGACAATATTTTCAACTATTTTAATCATTTGTTCAGTCACTGCCGATATGGGGCGTCCCGTTCGTGGGTCGTCGTTAGTGGAAGTTCTTCCTCGCTTGAACTCAGCACACCAACGCGCAACCGTAGAATATGGAGGAGCATGAACCCCTAATGTTGCTCTCAAGTCTTGATTTACCTGCTCCGTAGTAAAATTTTTCAAGCAGAGATATTTTATTACCGCGCGAACTTCAATTTTATCCATTTTAAAGAATACGTTCCGAAACGACGCAAACAATAGACTTCTACTTTTAAAAAACAAAAGAGAATTAATTTCTTTTTTATTATCATCTTAACTATTGTCTGGGCTATGCCTGCCAGTATTTATTTTTTTTTCTTTCCAAGGAGAATGTATCGCATTCTCACTATTTATTGAACACCCCTCGTATGGGCCATTCTCTGTAACCTCGTAATAGGCTGTCCCGACCGTTTTTTTCAAAAAGTAATTTAATTATTTTAAAAAAAATCACTTCTAATGAAACTTTAACCTCGAAACTTTACGGGCACATTGTTTTTAGAACCGTAACAATCTTTATTTTTTTTCTAGACGTGATAGAAGCTCTAAAAATACAGTCCCCTGGCTGTCCCCATCACTATATTCCCGCCTAGAAACTAGATTTACGAAGAAGTTATTGAAACTACATACATTTGGCAGTTAATATAATAAGAAAAATAACAAAGTTAATATTATTTTCGTAAAACAAGGTCTCATTACGAATTTTATTATATTAGTAAATACCTGTAAACTTTGTCCCCAGAATTTCCATACAGTCCCTGCCAAAAATTTAAATCCATAATAAAAAAAAACTGTAATATTTACAAACGTTTTTTAGAGAGAAATGAAATGCAATTATTGTGAAGTTGGCAACCTTGCCGAATGTGGCGACGAGACGCCTTTTTTGTTAGTGTCAGAGCGTAATTTGTGAGGTGAACACGCGTTTGGTCCGGTACCACACACAGTCCTCTGGTAAGTAATAATAATTATATGTTAATTACTTTAATTAACGCTATATAGTTTATTGTTTTATTATTTATGTCTAAATTGATTGGTAGGTTCTTAAAAAACTATTTTACATCAGTTTTGTAAATATTGTGAAATGTAACCTAAATACACAGTCCCCTGGCAACAGTCCTCTGCCTGAAAATGCAGCAGGGGACTGTTTTACACAACAGGGGACTGTGTATTTTGCGTATTAGTTATTGTTTTTATGTGCTAGTCTGTTTTATTAATGTAAGAATCATGTCATTGCTTCGCATTATTTTCCTTTATAAATTATATATTATTTTACACAGGCCGATCGAACACACATGATATGGCTCCTAAAAAGAAAAAGTTATCCCGAGAGGAAGTAGTACAGAAAAAGAGAGAAGCAGAGCGACTACGATACGAAAGAAGAAAAAATTACCTGAAAAGAGAGAACAAATGAGAGAAATTGAGAAGTTGAAGTACCAAAAGAAGAAAGTAAAAGGTTTGCGAAAATTAGTACAGGACATGACACCTCGTGAGCACAGAGCTGCTTTAAAGAAGTGAAAAGAACATTGTACTGTATACCGAACCAAAAGACTAAGACTGAAAAGCGTCACTAATACTTTTGTAGGAAAAAATACGCCGTTATCAGATCCAGATGCAGATACTCCGCCTACAAGACCCGCCACTCCAGTTCCAATTCAAATATCTGCTCCAAGCCCAGCAGTCTCCAGTACTAGTCTACAGCAAAGTAAAAAAGAAGCCCCAAAGCGACGAAAAAGGAAAGGTTTTAAAGGCACTTTAAGTGTGCATCAGGTCGCAGGTGTCTATTCCAGATCCATCCTCGGCCTTCCAACTAAATGCAAAACACTTATAATGACAAGCATCATCTGCTTTTGCAACAGCAGCGAATCTTGAGAGTATTATAAGATTGGCAGTATCAATTTTCCTGTAAAACCTAGATAGACAGTAGAAGAAGTGTTTACAGAGTCTGAACCGGAAGATCTTGAATCTGCTAAGTCTCAATTGAAACCTACACCAAACAAGTCCCCTCAAAGATTGGACGATGTTATAGAAGGAACGAGTGGCATTCGGAATACTGGAGATTACGTCCTTGTAAAATATCCAGCTAAAAATGTAGAATATTGTTAGGCTGCCGTAATTAATTATATTGATGACGATGAAGACGACGTACGTGTTACTTTCCTCCAGATATGTAACCAAAAAGTGCAGATCTTTAGAATGGATGATAATGACATTACGGACATGTCATTCAGTTTTCTACTCAAGTAAACGTTTTCTAGCGCTAACTTTTTAAAATTTTAAGTTCATTGTGATTGATCTATATACGTATAAGTGCCTTATTTGATTTAGAAAAATCCTTAGGATTTGATTGGAGATCTCAGTTGAAATATCATATATTTGGGAGAAAAGACTTTTCTAATCATTATACGAGTATTAATGATAGTAAGTATTTCAATGAATACTGCATAAAGCATTTAATGATTGATATTATTATAATAAGACTATGTTTATCTCAGTGAGTACAGAATGTTTCTAGAACTTATGGTTAATTTTTGTTATGAATGTTTAAAGAAACTTATATTTTGTATTCATTTTTTATAAAGAAACTTTGTTGTTTATTGATGCGAAAATATGTCATAAAAACAATAAATGTTTGATTAATGTTAAATGATTTTTTCTCTCACTAAACAGTCCCCTGATGCCTCAAACAGTCCCCTGTCATGATTTTTTGGAAAATCGCTAATAACTCTGAAAATACATATAAATTCAGTGGGCCTCCTTATCTAACAAAAATAATAGTTAATTTTCTTCGAAATAGGACACGGTTTTTTGGCAATTGGCAAAAATAATTGCCAGGACAGCATTTGTATGGGACCTGTACGAGCTTACAGAGAAATGCCCGTATCTAAGTTAAACACAATTGCTTGTCCAGTCTCTTTAGACTTTGACTGCTCTATATCATCATCATCATTCATCTCATTGCGAGGAAATATTATCGCAGCTCGATAATTCTGCTGATTTACTAAATTCCGAACGCAAGCCACTTACAATACAATGTGTTAATGACAAAAATAAAACCTACTATTTTCTATTTACTAAAGTGCATCATTATGAAGAAACTAATTATTAAGATGTTTATAACTTACTAATTAAGCTTAGAAACTCAATACTTGAGTGCCAAAATATTACCAACCTTGCATTACCAGATTTCACGGACTCATTTTCAAAGCTTACGTATACTAAAATCTATAATATGATTTCCTATATTTTCCACGATACCAATATAAAAGTTCACATATATAAAAATCAATTAATCTATCCTACTCCAGTAGAAGTTCCTAAAATATTAAAAGAAAACCCCGACTCTGTTATAGCTGGTCACCCAGGGTCACAACGAATGTATTCGCGCATTAAAGCTGCCTATTACTGGAAAGGCATGCGGTCTGACATCGAACAATACGTAAAGAAATGCAAGCTTTGCCAAATTAATAAGCCTTTAAGGAAATCAAATAAAGCTCCGATGGAGATAACTTCCACATCTACTAGGCCGTTTGAAAGATTGGCCCTTGACGTCGTAGGTCCTTTACCCTATGCAGGCTATCAAAACTTTAGATTCATCTTAACCTTACGAGATGACTTAACTAAATTCACTAGCGCTTACCCAATGGTTACGGCTACTAGTGAAGAAATAGCCAGAAACCTTGTTCATTTTATGTCTCTTTTCGGTTTTCCCAAAACCATTCTAACAGATTTAGTTACATGTTTTACATCCGAATTATTTAAACAATTGACTGAAATACTAAAGGTCAAGGCCCTTTTTAGTACTCCGTATCATCCACAAACCAATGGAGCTCTTGAACGCTCACATGTTACTTTAAAAGAATATCTAAAATCCTTTGTTAATGAGAACCAGAACGACTGGCATTGTTACTTATTCACTGCAATTCTAGCTTATAATACTACACCTCATAGTACGACTAACTTTACTCCTCACGAGTTATTATATGGTTATAAACCATCCATTCCAAACTCGTTGTATGTATTACCAGAGCTTTCATATAACGAATATATTCGAGCTTTACAATATAGAATGCGCTTTAGTCGCGAGAAAGCCATTCAAAACATTATAAACAGTAAAGAAAAATCAAAACAATACTATGATACAAACTTCCGTGACGTTACTTATAAGATAGGAGATATGGTTTATCTCAAACAACATCATAGGCTCCGTAAAGCCTTATCGCCTATATGGAAAGGCCCTTATAAAATTATTAAAATTTAAAATCGCATATCGTCTCTAATCAATTGACAAGTAAAGTTAAACGATCTTAAGAATTCGGAGGTGAAATCTTAAAGTTATTTTTCGGCACATTAGATGCAGATGACGCCCGAAACTATGATGCTGCAATTGAATCATACAAAAAGAGTGAAACAGAAATATTTCGTTTAATGAGAGATAACATTCACATTGTCAAGTCTACTATAAATAATTTTAACACTACTATTTACAAATTTAATCAAAATGAAATGAAATTAAACGCCCAAATTAATCAGATGAATGAAATATTATCCCAAATTACGAAGACCGATAACCAATTAATATATACTTCGAAGTTAAACAACCTTCTTAACATTATCGAAGGTTCTTTACTTGCTATAACTAATTTACTAGATACTACACTAAATTCTATTTTATTTTCTAAGGTTAATGTACTACATCCTAGTGTTATAAGCCCCATAAATCTTTATTTAGAATTAACTAAGCATAGTAGTCAAATAAGCAGACTAGATTTTCCAGTTCCCTTAACCATTCAAAATATTCATTATATTATTGATGTTTCCGAATTTAGTTCTTATTATTAAAATAATAAGGTCATTTTTATATTACAGATCCCTTTGATCACTCCTGATAAGTTCATGACCTATAAAAACATACCACTACCTACACCTCACGATGACTCACATAACACATTTGCTTTAATTCAACCTTCTAATTCTTATATTGCATTAAGTGATAACAGGATGCATTATGCTATGTTGGACACTCTTGATAAATGTAAAATAATAAATAGTAACTTTTCTATCTCTGTATTAAATACTATACACGGTTAATTTTAGCTCGTTCTGGAACGAAAAGCCATAAACTCGATCATCGAACTCGAAACGATTGGGACTATTATTTTCAATAAATTACAATTTAAAAAAAACACGAAAAATCTAATTTATTGTTTTTTTTGTGAAATAATGAGAACTCGAAGTAACTGCGATCAATGCATATGTGTGTAAAACGTATCGACGAACGACAACACTTGCGAACGGTACCCATTGAAAAATCCATTCATCGATCAGACAGCATAAAAACACATACGCAATAGATAAATAGGTACACAAATAAAAATACGAGAAGCGAATTCAGACTTTATTTCTTAACCGTAAACGGTAACAAATAGAAAATTCACCAAACTAGGTACAAGGTAAGTAGGTACGCAGTTTACTAAAATTATTCTGAGAAGTGTCCGACCGGACTTCAAAAGGATGCACAACCGAATTCCGCGGTTAAATGTATAAAAATAAGGACTTAATTTGGTCCAATATTTTCATAGAAAAGGGCACCACCATCTTATAATGAACTCTATTCGACAGATAAAACGATTCATTTTTTCTGTTTACATTGCCTGCCTTTGTAGAAGCCGCGTAGCTACTCGCAAGCAAGCATTGTCGTATAAAAATTGGTTTAGGCAGTATTCTTTTTATTTATCATAAATATGGTAGGTAGGTATGCTTATTAAGTACCTATTAGCTCGATTGGTCGACACTCGATTCAAGGCCTTAAATACAACTCCCAAGCGTACTCGTCGTGTCTAGTTGAAAAGGTACGAGTACTAGTGATTTCGTGATGCGAGAGTGGTGAATGAAATTTCAATTGGTTTCTCTCGTTTACGAGGAGATGTGATAGTGGTAAACACCGTGCCGTGCTTCCGATACAAACGAGAGATAACGAGGTGAATGAACTTACACCAACCTATCGTACCAGAAATGAAATACCTACTTGCAGGTACTTACTTGCACCCGGACTCGCACACGCACAGCTGTGCCGCGCTACGTCATCCCCGAGCGGATCGCGTACGATCTTGCGTTTATGAATGAAATAGTGTAAGCGCTACTAAGATTTAACTCGAATGACAGAATAAAAGTGATAAATTTCTAACTTCTATATTAGATGTCTTAAAAAAACAATAACAATGCTAATAGTACCTATTAATCGTCTGGAGTCACTGTGTTTTGGCTCCAGAACGATTTAAAAATAATCGTGTATACTCATGTATAAGTAACCCTAATTGTGAATCTAAAATCTTAACTGAGATAACATTGTCATTACCTACAGAATGCAATGCTAAAATATTGTATGGTCAAATTGATATTTGGCAAAAATTAAGAAATAACAAATGGATTTATGTTCAATCCAATATCAAATATGATGAAAATATTAATGACCATTCAATTACAGGTACAGGAATTGTAAAACTATCGCCTAATTGTATTGGGTATTCTAAAACTGTTCAATTGATACCCACTAGTTCTTATTCTTTATTTACTAAGTCTCCTTTAGATATAAGCTTTGATATAACAGCAGATGACTGCTGTAAGAAGGACATATTTAATAAAAGTTTACCACATTTGTCGCCAATCTCTTTGAGTAAAATTAACTTAGATTCTCTCAAATATGCAACTCACCAAATGGATAGTTTAGAGCAAGAATTGAATAATTTGGAAAAGGAATCTCATTTTATCAAATATGGCCCTTACTATTCTACTTTTACTTATAATGTATAATAAAAATAATAATATATAATATAAATTATATAGGTATTTTAAGAACAAAAATTCTTCTAATTCTGGATGCTGCGTGCAAATATTTAATCAATGTTATAATCAAAATACCAAACGCAAGTCCAAAATTTCAAATAGTATTGAGATGACGGAAGTATCTTCAAATTCTGAAGAAGACAACAAGTCAGTTCAGTCTTTGCTTATTCATTACCCAAATTATAAATCTACTAGTAAGGTTAATAAAGTCAAATTCCCGTCAAATCGAAACCTAAACTTTTAATGTAATGTAAAACTATTAATTCACTATGTTGTCAATTTTTATTCGAAATTATGTAAGTTTTATATTTAATGTAATAAAAGCTGTAAAGTGTCTCTCTTAAATCTTCAATCTCACTTCGCTTCATCTTGATGAGATAAAGCTTCGTTTAAAAGGGGGAGCTGTTATAACCCTTATTACAAGGCAATAAAGCCTAAGTCAGCTTTTAACATAATAGCAGTGTACTTTTCCTTTACTAAGTACTGATGTTGCATTTTTACCCAATGCATAGAAATAAAATGTGTAATTTAGTTAGTTAGATTTTGGACGCCGTCGCGTAATCTAGTGTACCCAAATTAAGGGATCAATTAAGAGGGACATTGCCAAATATAAGTACCCATAAACTTGTGTATCTGTGTTTTTGTACTGTGGTTAATTAAAGTGGTTCCAGTAGAATTATTGTTTTCTTTTTAAAAAGACAAACGGGGTCGGCTTAGTAACAGCTCGTTTTCTCAAATTGTTACACCTTTTGAGACGAGCCGCAGTGGTACAAGACTAATCATAAAATTACTAGCAAGATCGATTTGCTCATCTTCACTCGTCCTTTGTTGATAAATGCTTTGGCTAGATGATCCGTCAAAACCCCATTTGCTGGTCAAAATGAGCTGTTGATTGGGATCAACAGGGGTTTCTAACGACCTAATAAGTCTTCTTGAATTTAAATCCATTAAGGCTTGTAATTTGATTTTTGCAGAGCTCTCTGTAACTGTGAGATCTTCTTTGGCCGGATAGCACTTAATTTTTTCTTTAACCAACATGTAGTAACTCGGGTATTTAAGAGCTCCTTCTTGGGTGTTGAAATCCCGAAGAGTGTTGTAGCGCCATTTCGATAAATTCATCGATACATAAAGAGCCAATGCCTTCAAAGGGGATATTTCCCGTACCTGAATCGATTTACCTTCAATGAAGGCTTTGATTTGTGAGGCCTCTTCTGGATTCTCCATCAAGTATTTCATTACATCAGCTGTATCGCTTTCGCTTGTCTTTCGAAGCGCCCTTTCGGCCGAAAACACAATTTCAGCGCAGCTACTGCTGCATGGAAGAGTATCTTCAGTGCGTCTTCTTTTTTGCCGGTTACTAAGGTCCTCAAAAGATTTACGAGGACTAGGATAAGTTGAAGCATCAGATTTAGCAGGAGAAATTATGGGCTCGATGACGTCACTTACATTTTCTGTAGAAAATTCAATATTTTCATTCAGAAATTCCGGCCACTGAATTGCAGCCTGTAGCCAAATCTCATGTTTCTTCCGAAACTTATCTGTGCTTCTTCCAGACTGTGTCCATTTTGCATAAATGCGGTAGCAAAATCGACGACACCAGTCTTTTAAACTTGTTTCAGAACTTTCACATAACTGAACACAACAGTTATCTTTTAAAACACTGAACAAATAGTTATAGTCGCGTAAATCTTTATGTGCGCGTGCGCATAAAGCAACGTGAAGATCAAGATTTGTATTAAAATTTGGAAAATACATTGCGACATTAGCGTGGCTACAACGAGGTGTAAATCAACACTGATTTTAAAGTTACTAATAGTGACCTATTTATATTTAATCCAGGTACCCTCATTTGTTAAATATTGCAAGGTAATTAGTTTGAAAATTATGCATGCTAAATTAGTGTATTAAGAGCCATTTAGTAATTAAATATTAGCAATCTTCTTATCAGTAATCATTAGTGCATCAGTTTTATATGTAAACCTTAAGTCCCTAATCACATATCCTAATTCTCTTAAATCTTCTCTAATTGGCTGCTCAGAAATGTTATTGTAATAAGGTAAACCTTTAGAAAAACGGTTTTAATCAACAAAATAAACAAAAAATTATATTTTTGTGTTATAAAATAAACATCACTCTTTATCCCAGAAAGTGCACATTTGGCGCACCATGTGTCTTAGTATTAAATATAGCTCTTAGTATTAGCATTATGATATTAGAGACCGCTACTTGAAACAAGGCCGGAATCAGGACGGAGAGAGCTCGATACACTCATTTTCATAGTAAAATATCACATTTTCTCAAATTACTTCCGAAATATGGGAGTTATGATGAAATTTATAAGCACAAGTTATGAAGGCATTAGGTAATCGAATAAGATGGCATCATTCGTTTGGCATAATTTAACTCTTTTTTTTCGGAGATGTCTACGTCCAACCTCTCCCATACATTCGTTCCACTGTGCGTCGTCTCATATCCGGCTAAAAGGGCAAATTTCTATACAGTGTGCGGTGCTCAAGTATTCGAGACTCTTCTGGCGTTGATCACACCTAAAAAGTTTAGTGAAGTAACATTCAGTGAAATTGAAGCAATCCTAACCAAACATTACAGCCCAAAATCTAATGAGATTTCTGTGTCGTTCAAATTTTATAAGCGCGATCAACTACACAGTGAATCCGCCGCGGAATACATAGCGCACCTCAGAAAAATCAATGCCGGTTGTAACTTTACGGACATGGAAAGAATACTTCGTGACAGATGGTATGCGGTATGAACAATCACAATTTGCAGTACGAACTGCTAAAGAAAAATAATTTGCGATACCATGACGTAGTGGATGCTAAGCTATCGGCCGAAAGTGCGGGCAGGGACGCTCGTATGATGCAGAGCGCCTCTTTCCCCGGTACCTCCGAAGGCAGTGGACACCGCGGCGACCTCGCCGCCGTCATATGAAGCTATGGACGTCAACGTGCAATCCAAAGCAAATGTTCGACTGTGTTATCGATGTGGAGACCGGCACGCGATTATCGGCGATTATCGGTTCGTTGACGCCGTGTGCCACTTTTGTAAGAAGAAAGGTCACATCGAGAGAATATGCACCGCTAAAAAGAAAAGTCGCTATGAAAATATTAAATTAGCGGAAAACGAGACTGACGTACACCTTAATGGCATTAATAACATGGAGAGCACGACGAGCTCTCGCGTTCCGGCATACGAGGTGAAGCTTCTACTAGACGGGCGGCGCGCAGGTAGCTATGGAGGTGGACTCCGGCGCCGCTTTCTCTTTGGTGAACCAACAGACGTGGGCGCGCGTGCGCTCGCGCAGCGGTTTGCGTGCGGTACCCAACCGCCTGTGCACGTGGAATAGCTCGCCGGTCACAGTGATAAGACAAGCTCAAGTGCAAGTACAGTATTTATTTATTTATCATAAGCATACCAACAGCATAGTCACTTACAATTCAAATTAAATAACATCTAAAATTAACATTTCAGTAACCATGCAAATGTCAGGTATGCATGACATTCACATATGAAAATTAGAGACAAAGGAGAACAATATAAAATGTGTCTAGTAGACATAAATCTACAACACTAAAAAAAAAAAAAAAATTGAGCTAGATAGACGGGCACTCATCACACTGTTTAAACAGGGAGCGCCTGTATGAAGCGAAAGTCATGAAGAAAATATCAATAGGGTAATCCGTCAAATCAGACCTTTCATTATCTTGCCTTGCCATACGTGTAAGAGGGCTATTAAATGTAGTATTCAAGGTGGATGTAGGTAATTCAAAAATACGATGATGACGCTTACTATGTTGGCTAGGCCTAAAGTTAAAATAGTTAATTAATTGTGCATCAATGGAACCGTTTATAATTTTATGGTCCTTATCGGACGGCGAGCTGCCCATTGCTCACCGTCCGCAGGCCCGCGCCTACGGTGGCCGGAAGTCGGCTCTTGACTCCCGACGCCCGGGGCGTCTCCTGCGGCGACTAGGGCCGCGAGGGCGTGCAGCTTGCATCTCCCTCGCGCGCCCCGCCTCCTCCTTCGCGAGCATAACTGCTTCGCAGAAGGAGGTGACGGCCTCCCATGCACTCTCGCTCCGAACCATGGCCTGAACCAGGGCCGGACGCGAGAGATCGCTGCCTCCGTGAGGACACGGCGGTGCTCCGCCCAAGCCGGGCAGATTTCCACCGTATGCTCCACCGTAATAGGGTCACCGGACCTGCAGCACGTTTGATTAACACTAACGGCGTTCCGGAAAACTGAGAAGGCATACGTAATTCATTAGTGAACAATTTTTCTTTTTCTGATCAACGAGATGATACCTCGCTTTATAATGACATGGCACTATTGACTCAAGGCCCTTCTACACCTCAAGAATATTACGAAAAGTGTCAAACTTTATTTGCTACTATCATGACTTACGTTACGCTTCACGAAATGGTTCAAAGTACAATAGACTCAAAGCGTTCTCTCTATAAAAAGTTAACCCTCCAGTCTTACCTGCGAGGCTTTAGGGACCCCCTAGGCTCACGTATTAGATGCATGCGTCCGGACACGATCGAGAAGGCGCTGGAGTTCGTTCATGAGGGGATGAACACCCTCTATTTGCAACAACGTAACGAACATTTGCCGGTTAAGGAACCACCACTTCAGGTACCTAATTTTCCATCGAAATCATTTAATCCTGTCATGCCGCATGTTGCTACGCCTATGCAGAACCCATTAAATTTTAATATGCCCGGTCCTTCCTGACCAATTATCCCTATGCCTACCTACCTACAGCAACGTTCACCGCAAATGTGGCGATCAGGGTTTAATCAACTTCAACAGTTACAAGGGCCGTCGCACACGCAGCAAATGTTTGGCGCTCGTCCCTTCAATTACAATCCGCAACATAATGCATTTAGGAATTCGCCCAAAGTACCGAATCCAAATGACACACCAAAACCTATGAGTGGTGTATCCCATTTCGTACCAAGACCAATGCCAATCCGCGGTCATGATTGGTCCAGGCAGGGCAATCCACCCCCTTCTAATTATTTAAAGAGCAGGGAAATGAATTTAAACGAGTGCTATGAATATCCCGTTGTGTACGACGAGCCTTACTACGATTGTAGCTCTGAAGAGTATACGTATGTTATGAACGAACAACCTGACTATACTTACTATGACGCGGCCGTGAATCAGCACCCAGCCGAAAGTCCAGATGTAAATTCTATAACCCTTGCGGAAAAACCCTCTGTAAATTCGGCGTCTCTTAACAAGGAAAATTTTCACAAGGGACCGACTATAAGCGAATTAAAATAGAACTTAACTTACACAAACAGCGCTACCTACCGTACATTGAAATTTCAAACCCGTTAAAACTGCTTGTTGACACCGGAGCGAACCAATCATTTATTAGTCCTGAAGCTGTAAATAAAAATGCTTGCAATTATCACCCTTTCGAGGGGACAAATGTGCATGCTACCAGCCGTAATGATTATTCTATTAACTTACCCTGTTTTCAGGAATTCAATGACGTCAGCGACTTAACGTTCTATATTTAATTCATGGTACATCTTAGCGGCCGCGGCAGTCATACCTCTATCGAAATAAGATATAAATATTTGTTTCGTATCGTTCGAACATTGGAGGAAGGATAACGATTGAGCTACATTAACTCTGTGGGAATGATTGAAGTGGATGTCAACTATAACATTATATCCTTTTCTCAGCAGGGCTGAACTTCTCAGAGTACTTGGTGTAGTTTTCAAAAATTTTATATTAAGAGACGACTTGCAATTAAAGTTTCTGTTAACACCTTGCGTTTTATTTATCAATTTATTTCTTTCCGAAAGATGGCATACAAACAATTTTCTGAATTCATAACGTATGGGTTCTGCAAACCGTCTTTTCATAACCCAGTTAGAATTTGTTTGTTTTGAAAAACATTCCACAAATCTAGCACATTTTTCGTCGTATTCTCCGTCATAATGTAATAAGCACTGAACTTTACACTTATAACTGTCACTCGACTGTCCGTCATAGTTGAGTATTTCAAAATCTTTAGTGATTTCACTGAAAACCCTTTTAAACTCTTCCATTATGCACTATGTAAACAAAACATAACCTTGAACGCACAGTAACAAACTGCAATGAGAACCGCGCGAATCCAACTTCGGGCGCTCTCGCCTGCTTCGGCCCGCACGATTTATCCCGAACATTTACGAACGCGCTAAATCAGTACGGATTTGTTTCGAATAGACAGGTTAAAAAACCGTGTTCAATTCAATTACACACTGTTTTGTAAAACTTCTTTTAACGTTGCTTGATCGCAAAAGCGTGCTCAGTTGACGCGAATTGAACACGGGATCGTAGGATTCCGTAGTAAAACAAAAGCGTGTGGATTTCGCGAGACCGGTGTCGCCAGTTGAACACGGAAAGGGAAATACGCATGAGTATGCGCCTTGATTAAGCGCCACAAATCCGTGTGTATTCGAGGGTATTTTTGTGTGAATGGTAATGTGAATTGGCAAGAAAACTCGAACAGTTTTTTACTTTTTATTAAAACCAAAATACCTAGGTACCTACATAAACAAATATAATGTAGTAGGTAATGTTATACCTAACATAATCAATGTTTTTTTGGCAGGAGGTTCATTTTCATCAATATTAGATGCAATATTATGAACACGTTTTCTTTTAACAGTTTCTGACTTGGCTGGTCGCCCTGATTGAATCCTTCCACTGCATGGAAGACCTCTTTCTTTGCGGCGACTGATCGATGTTGGTTGTACACGAATTTTTCGAGTTTTTCGGCGGCCATTTTTTGCAACTATAAATGATATAATACTCGATGGAGTTTGTAGCTTCGACAATTCAGATCCAAACTTTTCAAGAATGTTCGTGTATGCAGCATTGGAATCCTTTTCCAAGATTTCAGTGATTCTTTGCCACTGAGCTTTAACATTACGAACACCATTGTCAAAGTTTTCATTGTTGATAGTTACACTGTTTTCCGTTCGATTTATTGGAAGTTCAAAAGTGTCTGGTACAACATCATCAGGTGTAATAGAGACAGTTTGACTGTCTTCATTATTTGTGCTTGATTCACCCGTAATATTTACAAAGAATGACGGTGAAAACTGGTCACCCAGAGCGAATTTTGCAAATTGTTGACGATCACAGTCATTCAAATATAGAGATGTGGTAAGTGCAGTCCCATGTTTTCTTTCTACAGAGCAGAGATGTTTACAAAATCGGCCCCCAGCACCATACGGACAGTCACATGTTGCCATCTCACAGTCAACAACATACAGATCAGTCTTCTCTTTCACGAAGTAGGTATTGTCATCCATATGTACAATATCCTTAATACTGCTACTTGCTTGGCAAAATTTTTCATACGCCAACGTAAGATTTCTTGCCCGCCCATTGGCAAACTGAATCAACCGTTTCTTGTGGTATGATTACAACGCTTTACAGCGCTGCAATACTACGTCTTTAAAAATTCTTATTGAGGATTCACAGTAATTGTTTGTGTTATTCCCTCGTGTTAGAATACCAAAGTGATAAGCTAAACACCATTCTTCACGCCGACTCCATAAACTTGTTAAATGTTTTTCAAGCTTTTTATTTTTCTTAACTTTCTCCTCATTTGATAAATCAGACATTCTAATTTCGGCCTCTTGCATTGTATTGGCATACATTACAGTACGAAATTTCTTCATAACTGATTGCCGATCTTCTTTAATAACAGTCAGAGCCATTTATAATCTACATCGTCGCGAATCTCTCAGGGAACTATTTAAAAAGATTAATATTATGACGGTACCTTGCCAATTCATTTATGAAAATATTATGTATGTAAGAAAAAATCTACATATCTTTAATAAAATAAGCGATAGACATAATTTTAATACTAGAAATAAAGATAAAATAGATCAACCATTTTTCAGATTATCTAAAGTACATACATCTTTTATGGGGTACTGTGTTAAATGTTACAATAAAATACCTTGTGATATATTACAATTAAAAACTCATATTAAAAGTACACTCTGTAAACAAGCATATTACAAATTAGAGGATTATATCCAAGATAAGAATGCTTGGAAACATGCTGGTCCTGCTCCATAGGACAATTTAGAGTCTAGACAAAATCAAACTGGTTGCTTATTAAATTATGTATTTGTTATTTTTTATAACACTGATTTTACATTCTGTGATTTCTTGAACTCACACACTGACTTATTAGTATTACTTGTTAAAATGTTAGGAATATCGTATAATTTTACAATGTTTGTAAATATGTGAGCACCATGTATCTGTCACATATTTAATTTATCTGTAATTGCTTTATTTTTCATTCTTTTTTACCTATCGCGGTATAGTAATCTTATTCTAGATGCATCGTCTTCACATATAATTATATAATTAATGTATGCAAAATATTGTGAAAACATTTTAAAAGAGTAACGGTGGAGTTTCTTGCCCATTCTTCTCCATACGAAAACTACCTTTTGGAAGGGGCGACTAGAATCAATTCTATTTTTTGTAAACTTGACGTTCATAAGTGCCTTTTAAGTGCCTAATTGAAATAAATTGTTTGACTTTGACTAACATCATGTTCGCTTTGCCACAACCAACACCAAAGAGCTTGATTTACATGAAATATGCAAAGAAGTAATCTGCTGTAGGGAAATACTGTGCGTAAGGCATTCCTTTCTGCGCTGCTGTCATCAGTCATTACGATTTTTGGTTGAAAAACCTTCTGGCAAGTCTCCTCTAAATAATCTTTAGCAGATTGAAAAGAATGTGTATAATTTTCCTGAGATTGACTCGTGTGCAAAATGACAACAATAGGTAAAGCACCAATTTTTGTTGCAGCAAAGATAAATGTAACACAGGTATTTGTTTGATCACAAGATCCACTTGTGTCCATAAACACCATTTCATCAGCCAAACCAGCCATAAACACTCTGCATAATAGGCGTTATTACAACACACACAGTTGGTTCTTCCTTTATATATATCTCTACATTTATTTTGGACAACTCAATCTTCTTTCGTTTTAAAATTTCAATTATATCACCGATGTCTCGCGATCCGTAGGTTCGGTGGCGCCATTGTTCATACAAATGAATAACTTGGCGGTCGCATGGATTTTTTTGTGCATTAGATAAAGTAATGTAAGCATTCTTCTCACATCCTTCAATGATAGCTATTTCATGATACAATTTTGCTGCTGCAGCTGTCATCCCACCTTCAAAATACGATTCAAATTGTTTTATCGTGTCTTCGGAACAACGCAGTAGGCTCAATGCTTGGGCGACATTGACTCGGTGGGAATGATTATAGTTTATCTCTATTAGAACATTCAATCCCCGTTTCATTAGTTGCGAATTTTTTATCGTACTCTTTGTTACTTTTATAAATTTTATCCCAATATTTGCTTTACAATTATAGTTTCTAGTCACACCTTTCTTTTTATCTTTGGTTTTGTTCCTTTCCGAAAGATGACAAATAAATACTTTTCTGAAATCATATCGTACCTGCTGAGCATGGGCACGCCACAATTGCGGCGATAAGTCCCCTCTTTGAGGAGTGGCTTGAGAGGCGCCATGGCGTCCTCACCTTCCGCCTGACGCAGGTCCTCACCGGACACGGTTGTTTCGGGAGGTTCCTGTTCCGCGTAGGGCGGGAGGAAACGCCCGGGTGTCACCACTGTGTGGATCGCCCGGAGGACACGGTGGAGCATACGGTGGAGGTCTGCCCGGCTTGGGCGGAGCAGTTATGTTCGCGAAGGAGGAGGCGGAGCGCGTGAGGGAGATGCAAGCTGCACGCCCTCGCGGCCCTAGTCGCCGCAGGAGACGCCCCGGGCGTCGGGAGTCGAGAGCCGACTTCCGGCCACCGTATGTGCGGGCCTGCGGACGGTGAGCAATGGGGAGCTCGCCGTCCGATAAGGACCAGGCCCGTGTCGACGGCGCGTTGTGTTCCACGCGCGCCTCAAAGAGATGTCAGCACCAACCGACGGGGTCGAAAGACCAATGCCTGCTGGGGTTGCGGGTTTGTCCGAAAGGGATAACGCGGCCCCGGCACACAGGCAACGGAAGGAACACGGGTGGGTTTTAGTCAGTAAAAGTCTGACACACCCTCTCGCTCTGCCCAGAGCGGGAGAAGTCATTTGATGATTTCCCATCCTGAAAAAAAAAAAAAAAAAAAAAAACCTGCTGAGCATATCGTCTCAACATAATCCAATTAGTTTGCGTTGCCTCCGAAAATTTTTCAATGAAATAACCACACTTTTTGTCGTAATCACCTTCACAAGATAAAGAGCATCGAATTTTACATTGGTAATTATCATTGTCTCCATCATATTTTACGACTTCAAAATTGTCCACAATACCACTAAGTATATTCTTCAATAGTTCCATATTTAATCGAAAGCACACTTTATTACCATAACCTCAAAATGATCTAATGGTATAACTTGAGTTATATCTCGACAAACCTAAGAAGTACCATTTGACTTTAGCTTTGCATTTAGCTTTTTATTTATTTATCACTATCACAAGATAAGTTATTTATTTCAAACGCTGCACAGTGCAAAAACAAACGAATGTTATGTGACTGGCGGAGTGGCGAGACGCGAGCGAAGTTGTTTACGCGCGAACTTCATGGCTAAGTTCCATGCATCGCCTTGAACACGTGTTTGGAAGAACAGATGGCGTTCCAAACCCGTGCGCGATTGGAGGAAATGCGCCTTGAATTGAACACGATTTTGTAAAGGCAGTTAGCGCGACAAACCCGTGCGTGTTTCAAGGCAGTACTGCCTCCTAATGTACACGGATATGGAAATACGCGCCCAGGACATACATGCTCAAGTAGAACCCAGAAGGAACATACGCCCTGCTGAAATAAGAATTGACCCGAATCATCAACATTTTTAACGGCAGTTAATAAATAGTTACTGTTCTACGGGGAGAGATGTTACGCAACGTAACATCAACGCAACGTTGACGTAACACAAGGACCGCTGAGACTGCGGCGCCGAGACGGTGTGATATAAGGACAGATGACTACGTGACACCATCTTACATTACACTAGACGTCGACGCAGCATATTTCGTGTGAACGGATGTGTGACCGAAGAGCTATACTAGTTCCAAAAAGAATATTCTCGGTACAACCATCGACCGATTATTACCTAAAATTAGATTACCCATTATTGTAATTTTTATTCATTAAACTAAGTTTAAGAATTAATTGTTTTCTTTGCATCCTCCGGCTTCAGCATTCGTAATTCGCGTTTGAACAATGTTTATATTTTTCTCTCAATAAAAGTGTATAACTAAACAAAATCATCTGGTACGTTACAACAAAGCAATGGTTACAAAGAAGAGTACTGAAATAAAATGATGTTGTTACAGTATTGGGCTGACATAAAATACAAAGCCCGCAAGAAGTGTGCCGCCGGCGGCGCCCTGGGCGACCTCTCCAGCGCCGAGGAGCGCTTGCAGAATATATTCAACAGCAGCGGCCGAGAATGTGAGTCACGAGGATCAAGAATGTATGTAGGCGAAGTGCAATAGTCTATGCTAATACACTATGGTCACTGGTCACTGTGCTATGCTCGAATACATTGTATAGTCACATCCAAAATATGTTTTCCTGCTCATTGCACATAGAGCAGTGGTGTGGTGGCCCAGTGGTAACGGTTGCGACTTACGAGTTATAGGTCGTAAGTTCGAACCCTGATATGCGCTTTTCTTTGTGTAAATTATTTTATCACCACTGCTTCCCAAACGGTGAAGGAAAACATCGAGAGGAAATCGGCAGGCTCCACTGTACTTTAACACCGGCACGTGCGAAGCTACAAATTTTTGATGTGTATAATCTTTCCTCTCACTTTCCTGCAAATCTTTGATCTCGCTTTCCTGCAATCTGTGTGAGTGATTTCGTGAAAAGGGACGGAAGTGTGTAACAGGAAGCCGGGGAACCGCGCGCTATTTGATTTGACATATGAGCGCGTGCGGTGCTAGAGTTGGAGTCAGGAACGACCTTTGCGTTTAAACCCCGGTTTCTCACAATTTTACTATGAATCCCATATAAAAGTGATAACTGTAGTTTCGTAATCTATAATATCTCATATTGGTTCGTATATGACTGATAAGAATTTGGTTTGCAAAAAAACGAGCAGCTTTACGCTAAAAACAAGTATTGTTATTTTCACCCATTTTTTCAACGGTTTTTAAGTACTTTGAAATCACAAGTACATATACATAAGTCTCATATTTTAGTTATCATAAGTCTATTGTCTCCTCGCTCCCCCCAATTGAACAAAAATAACTGTCTTCAATCAAAGTTGCATTACTCCTGTATGATCCCTTGCTAGACTACACATTACTTTTTGATGAGGGATGAATGGAATGAAAGAAGGTAAAGTATCAAAACACTACTGTATTGTTCCAAAGGTACTTAATGGGTAAATGAGCTTAATGGACTGATGGTGTGGCAATGAAGTGAGTGATGCGGCCCTTGTTGGCTGGAACGAGAACGCTTGGCTGAACTGATAGCCCAACGCGAACTGGACAAAATGCACAAAATGGGTTTAGAAAATGTAGATCTACAAAAGCAGTGTATAAAATATGTTCAACAAGGGCTACAACATATAAACGACAAACAATATGTAATTGGGCTACTACTAGACATTTATTTATTTATTGAGCAAGGCACACCAACGACATACATATTTACAAGAATAAACAATAGGTAATCACAAGTCTTCAGTACTGTGTAAATACATCACTTATAGGCATGCACAACATTCTTATTAAAGCATGAACCACTATTAAATTAGAAATTAAATTTTTAAATCATAAGAATATTTATAAAATTTTATACATAATAAAATTACCAAATAGATTAGATTATAAAAAAAAAGAATAAATAATACAATGCCTCACATTGCATGAGAGCAATACAACCATAGAAAATCACAACAAAATATTCGCACATAAGGTAACAAAACGAATTAAATGGAATAAGATAAAGGTAAGTATTTAAATAACGTGATAAAAGTTAAAATATTTAAAATAAAAGCCGAAAAACTAATTTCGTTAAACTAAATTACAATGAAATTATAATTTTTGATAACAAATTAAATTAAAATCCAACCAAATAAACTAAAATTTACAAAATAATCACATTATTATTGAATTAAATTAGAACAAGTCAGTATAGGTATAAGTATAAGTAGGCAGCTGATTACAGATCAATTTGAATAATTTTAGTCTTAAATATTGGCAGACTATCAAAGAAAATATCGATATTGTTGTCACCTGAACACGCTCTGTTGTAGAAAGTCAACATTCTGTTTAGGGGAGCATGCTGGCCCAGGTTTGTGCGACAAGGTTTAGTGGCAAACGTTCTAGTGGTACGCTTGGACCGGAGGTGAGAATGACGAGGTACGTCTATGTTAATTTTGTTAAGGAGATCTGGAGTTGATGTTATCCCATTTACTATTTTATAAAGAGTTGTCAGGTCATGTAGAACCCTTCGTCGCTTCAATGAGTCTAATTTGAAGTAGCTCAGCCTTTCCACGTAATCGGCTCTATATGGGCATTTGTGGTCTTTAAACCTTGCGGTTTCTAATCATTCTTTTTTTTACCGCGCTCAATTCACTCTATATGAATATATAGAGTAGTCGGACTCCAGACGAGGGATTCATATTCTAAGAGGCTCCGCACAAAGGTGTTATATAGCACTTTCAATGTCAAGGTTCCCTTAAATTCTTTACCCAGTCTGTTGATAAACCCAACAGTTTTCATTGCTTTTTTAATGATATTATTGATGTGTGTGGTAAATGAGAGATCACTACTAAGCACTACACCTAGATCCTGTATGTTTTTGACTAGTTGCAATGACGTCCCATTGAGAGAGTAAGTTGACGGTGTGGGATGCTTTTTCCTCGTAAATGTTATGTGATAACATTTGCTGGCATTCAGAACCATCCCATTCACCACACACCAGCTCTGTATTGAGTTCAAATCAGATTGAAGTCGAGCAATGTCTTCTTGAGTTTTTATTTGACGATAGATTATAAGGTTATCGGCAAATAAGGAACATTGGGTATGTTTGATGCATTTTATTATGTCATTAATGAAAAGAACAAAGAGAATCGGCCCGGTATGAGATCCTGGAGGCACACCGGAGGTTGCGATATACTCCGGAGATTGATAACCATTTACCACCACTCTCTGTTTTCGCCCGCATACAAACGATCTGAAACACTCCAGCAGGGCCCCGTGTATGCTAAGACCATCTAATTTCAACAGCAGGATTTCATGGTAGACTTTATCAAAAGCACTGCTGTTGTCGGTATACAGAGCGTCGATCTGTTGGCCAGAGTCAATGCTCATAGGTACAGATTTCGTCAAGGTATGATACCAAATTGGTGGCGGTAGATTTTTTGCTGCAGAAACCGTGCTGTTGAGGGGCGAGTTGTGTTTTACCATGGGATGGTAATATACGGCAAGTCATTGATTCAAAGACTTGAGAATATGGACAAGATAGAGATCGGTCGATAATTTTTTGCATCAGCGCAATACCTTTTTGAATATCGGTACCACGTTAGCTTTTTTCCCATTCTGTAAGAAATATAGATGTTTCGAGTTATTTTTTAAAAATTAAGGTAAGGGGATATGCCAAATTACGAGCACATTTTTTATGAAAAGCGGCGGCAGCCCGTCTAGACCAGCACCCTTGGTAACATCAATCCTATTGAGTGCCTTAAAAACATCCCTCGAAGTAAACGCTATTTTATTGAGTACAAATTGAGGAAATGATAGGACATTTGTTGCTGCTCTAGTATTTCAGCTAGCGACAGAAAACGTAGACAAAAATTGAGTAGCTATAAGTTTGCATATTTATTTTTGACTCTATTGCTGACACCACGGCCGCGATCGACTCACTCACTGATCACGTATTTTACGCCCTGAACGATGTTCTATGTTATGGGGTTTGGTTTCCGCAATTAATCCTTCAGTGGACCATTGTGCGTGGGCCATAGCGGTCGTTGGTGGTTATTCCAACCAGCCCACCTCCTTCCAGAAGTTGAGCAAATCTCCTGGTCTGTTCAGAACATCTGTGTAAGATCTGGGTGTCCCGAGGGTCTCTGTTCTAATCTGGGTGACGCCTGTGCATTCAAAAAGCACGTGCGCGACGTTTTCCTCAGCCTCCATGCACGCCCTGCACAGAGGACTGTCCGTTATGCCCATCGTGTGGAAGTGTCTGTCCAGCGAGCAGGGGCCCGTGATGGTCCCCGTCACCAGACGCAGGCCATTCCTATCTAGGCGTAGTAAACGCCGGGTTAGCCCGGTGTCCAAGGATGGCATGGCTTCCTTGGACTGCCTGCAGCCCGGTGTCGAGGTCCACCAGTGCTCCGCTTGAGTGTGGGAGAACTCCAGTAGCCACCTTCGTATCTGGGTGAAGGGGATGGGTACGATAGGCTCGGGTCCACAGACTACCGTGCTGGATCCTCGTCTAGCAAGTTCGTTAGCTGCGTCGTTACCTAGCGATCCGCTGTGTCCTTTTATCCATTGCAGTGTCACCGTGTTGCGGCTAGATACCGTTATTTGTTCTAGTGCATTGTGACATTCTAGTGTTAGCTTTGTGGTAATATGTTTTTTCCGTAAGGATTGAAGAACTGAGGCGCTGTCGGAGAGTATGCGTATGTGTGTGTCCGTAACTCTCCTGGATTTTAGGGCGTGGACTGCTTGTATGATACCCACACACTCCGCCTGGTAGACGGTATTGTACATTCCCAGCGGGCTGGATATCTTTATGTTGAAGTTGTGTGAGAAGACTCCAACTCCAATCCCGGAGTCTGTCTTCGATCCGTCGGTGTATACTCTTAGCCGGTATACGCTAATTTATACTATAATATGGCTTCAATAACAGCGTCGTCAGAACCAGGCTCTGCGGTGTGAACAGTTTCTCTAAGTGCGTTGCAAATGCATCTGCTTTATGCTCGCTAGTTCTCGCCCATCGTCCATCATCCGATTTAATTGGTTATATTGCACATTGGGGTTGGCTCATGCCACTAGTAGCCTTTCAAAGGGAATACTTTGTGCCTCTTGTGGTTGTCAGGGACTGAAATTTTGTTTTGCTAATAAACAAAGTTGCATTCTCAGCTTGGCCAATAGCGTTTTTAAGGTCTACAATCGCTTTGTTCAGAGCAGTCTGGACGTATACGAAAAACTCGTCGCAAACATCGCTTTTCTCTTATTTATGTTCTAATTTGTGCGGGGATAGTAGGGTGAGAATGTGAGTACCAGTCACCTGTACAATTTGTGGTTGGTTTCATATATAATATAGGATAGTGGTACTTTTAGCTAGCAGTACCGGAACGTGGTTCGAGGAACCATTTAGGCAAGATTCTACCTTGAAATATAAACAAGAGAGTCCTTATGTTATAAAAGTATATTAGATCTAGAAGCCTGTTCGGATCAATTGACCAATGTTTTGGTTCGGCTGTAGACAAAGTACGAACTTACGAAAAGCGTTTTTGTTAATGCACAGTTTGACCTCTCTTCCTCTTGTGGTAAGCAATCTTGAGCCCCAAAATACAATTGATCAAGATACAATCTAACACTTACCTGCAAATTGCAAAAAAACTTAAGAATATTTGAATTTCGCGTTTTCACCTTTAAAATTACTTTGTCCGTCACTGTGAGTAGGAGTGTTGTGAGTTAGTTGACGTCTTCAATGCCATACAGGACTATTGGCGGTGGTCATAACAATTTAAAAAAAAAAAAATATTCAAGTAACCAAACTCATATACAAACAGATTCATAAAAGGATACAGACAGGATAACAAACAGGGACAAAAACGAACACTCCCCCTAGTGAGTGTTCGTTTTTGTCTCTGTTTGTACCTGAACTTTTAAAAATATGTTTGCTGCAGCTTTGCCGGATAAGGGCAATCCAGTCTGTTGGCGATCATCTTCAGGACTGTGTTGGCGCAGCCTCGTACTCAGCACACCACTTGCTTTAATGCAGACCGCATTACGGACGCCAAAACGCGGAATAAAGGCTCCAAAGGTCTTTGACATCTGTATATTGGACAGAGTCAGCTTGCGATACTGAAGACCGATGATAGCAGGTTCGTACCCACCAAACCTGAGCTGTGGAGAGAAATCGATAGGTTCTATGGACAGTTATATACGTCAACAAGTAACCCCGTTACGAATGGCAAACGACCCAAGAACTAGATTGACCTGACACTACATCGAAGACATCTCGGACGTCAGCACGAGATTAGGATGGCTCTGAAGCAGCTCAAAAACAAAAGCTGGTCATGACGGAATTACGGCCGAATTCCTAAAGGTGCCGGCGGAAAGCCCGTTCTTAAGGCCCTCCAGAAGCTGTTTGATTCCGTCATACTCGAGGGAAAAATGTGGTGATATTTTTCTTTAAGAAGGGCGACAATGCCCCTTAAGAATTATTGGCCGATTCCAATTCTGAGCCATGTTTATAAGCTATTTTTCTATGTCATCACGAACTGTCGCGCGCACACGTTTCACGCCTTCCAGCCTCCCGAACAAGCCGGATTCCGTAAAGGCTTTAGCACCGTAGACCAGATACATACGCGGCAGTTTATACAGAAGGCCGAAGAGTATAACCTGCCTTTCTGCTTAGCGTTTGTAGACTACGAGAAAGCCTTCGATTCGATCGAGCTATGGGCTGTACTGCAGTCTCTTTAGCGGTGCCAGATCGACTATCGATACATCGAGGAAAAATCTTAATCTTTTCAGTAAAAAAGAGGAGGCAGACACAATTATAGTACTAGAAATAGGGACCAATTAATTCAACCTGGTTTCAGACTGGCTAAAGTAGACTCATCCATCATGGGGTACTGTTTAAAATGTTACAATAAAATATCTCCCCACATACCTCCAGCACATCTCGAATTAAATTAAATGAAATGTAATCTTGTATAAAACGCACACATATGCTGCCAAGCATATTATAAGTTGGGGGATTACATCGCTAACAAAAATGCTTGGCTCAACGCTGGTCCAGCTACACAAGGGCACAAAAACTAGTTGATTAGCATTGAAAATATTGTTGGGGCTGCTGGAGATTGCAAGAACTATCTTTGCATTGTATAAATTCAATCTCCTAGTATTGTATAATTGCATAGCACATGTGTGAGCACTGTGACCATTGCCTTCAGCAAAACTACCATTTACTGGGTAGGTATGTCTTTTATTGACTTGAATGAGCCCTGGCGGCTGAGAGTATGCTTGCTTGCATGCTCACTCAAATGTCTCGCTGGTGGTGGCGTGTGTTGGATCATTAAGTTCCCTTCAAAATGGTCGAGCTGAATGGTGTATATCCATGCGTCATGTTCGTGAACGGGCGCCGTCAGTAGGGACTGGTCATCTCTTAGCTGCCATGGCTTATTTAAATTTTTGAATTGTATTTATCTTTTCATTACAGACGCTTTTAATGTGCACGTCTTTCTACATTGGTCTCACATGTATAATTTAAACATGAATGATTTAACCAATATTTTGTAAGAATACTTTGATTTAAAAGAGTGTCCGTGGAGTTTCTTGCCCGTTCCCACTACTTTTCCAAACGTCAGATGACATTTTTACATTGACGTAGTAAAATAAAAAATTGGGGGTGGGTTGAAAAATCTTTGGAAACTAGATTGCCACTTATGTGTAATTTTATATGTTTATTTAATCTAACTAGTTCATTATGAGGTACTGTTTGATCCATAACACTATATTCATAGAGAGCTGATAAACCTGAGCATACTCTTGTTTCACATAGTCTTTTTTGGTATATGAGATAATTCGGGTAGTTATATAGATACACCCGCCATTTTGACTTCACCATGTTAGCCCAGGAATGAGAAATTAAAAGCAAATCTGCGAGATAAATGCTACTGAAGATTTCTCATTTCGACGTGTTTATTATGGGATTAGAAATACTGCTTGAAAAGTTCATTAGTTTATATTTCGAAATTTAATGTACGAAAAAAATTGTTAGCTGCCTAAGGTTTTTCAAATATTTGGTGAACATTCGTTTTACGTCAATTGATGTCATTACATCAATAAATTCTGCACAAAAAAGTCAAAATCAAACTTTAATAATCTTAGGATCAATTAATAATGGTAAGAAACCAAACGATTTTTCAAAAATCAACCCCTATAGGGAATACACTGTATGAAAAATCTCATTCCTTCAGTTTAGGAACTGGGCACAAATACTCATTTAAGTAAATAATAAAGATCGTACGTGATCATAAATTTTCTAATACTACCCTTTACATCTCGGGACGGACGGGACAAATCTTTCTTTTTCTCGCAGTCATGGTATAAAGTATAGTTTTATACTTTATTCCATAACTACGAGAAAAAGAAAGATTTAAGGGAAAATATACATTTAATGAAGAAAAAAGGAAGGTCAAATTAATTAAAATGCCCATTAAATATAGAACAATTACTAAAATTAAGAGTAATTTTCTTATTATTTTTATTAGGATGGTCAACTTGTTAAAACTCTTGAATAAAACGGATTTATATCGAGCGCCATGAATCCCTCGCGTCGCTCAGGATTCTAACATTTTAATCACTCGCTACGCTCGTGATTCAATCATCATGAAATACTCCCTACAGTCGTGATTCAGTCGTTAGAATCCTATCCTGCTCGTGATTCATCTATGGCCCTCGCTTTAAATCCGTCCTTTATTTACGAATTGCATAATATACTATTATTTTATTTTTCTTCGATTTTTCACACACTTCAACAGATAAATACAGGTGGTTCATCCGCATAGGTATGAAGCTACAAGTACGCGGCTCTACTTGTTGAGCCAATTAAGTGAGTGTAACGTAGTCGGAAGATCTAACACAATCGCGTTTTATTGTACGCACTTTATTGTGTCGAAGTAAGAGTCGCTATTTATTTAAATGATTTTGCGGATTGAGCCATCTGTATTAATCCGTGACAGTATTTCTAATACCGTAATAAAGATAATCTCGGTGAGAAATCTTCACTAGGCTTAATTTTGCAGACGAATTCTAATTTTCATTGAGTTATGTCGTGTCGTGTGAGCTTTAAGTCGAATGTAACACACGTTAGCATATGTGCGTGCACATGAATGCTTAGGTTTATCAGCACGAGTTCTTGTAATAAAAGCAGTAACAAAGTCGTGCGCGGCCCACAGCTCGCGGAGCGCGGCGTGCGAGCCACTCGGACGACGAGCGCAAGCCGGCGCTGCTGGACGACGACATGTGCAGCGAGGGTTCCGCGCCCGCGCCCGACGCGCCGCGCCTCGCCACCGAGGAGCTGCTGGCCGAGGCCGCCATGCGCAGCGCGCTGGCCGCCGAGAAGCAGGCCGAGGCCGTCGCGCAGGCCGTGGACCTGCTGCGCGACCTGCTGGCGCTGCTGCGCGAGCGCCACGCGCCGCAGCACGCGCCGCACGACCATCTGGCGCCCATGCACCATCACCACCGCCTGTGAGCTACAGCCCCACCAGCGCCGCCACGCGCTCGTACACGAGGTCGGCGCGAGGCCGGGCGCGCGCGGCGCCGTGGCGCAGCACGTCGCGCAGCAGCTGCGGACGCGCGCGCAAGCGCTCGGCGCGCTCGCGCACGGGCGCCAGCGCGCGCTGCAGGGCTTCGGCCACGACGCGCTTGTACTGCGCCGTGGAGAGCCCGTCGGCCTCCAGCACGGCCTCCTCGGGCAGCTTGTCGTCGGCGAGGCAGTGGATGGTCACCAGGTTGGATACGCCAGGCCGGGTCTCCGGATCGAAGCTCACCTGTGTGCATTCATGGTTTGTGTTCGAGCTGCGGTGCGGTATGCGCACTCGGTTTAGATTCATTCTGATCGTAGCGATCGCGACGCCTTGGCTTACAGGGATTCCTATTACGCAATGGCGGCCAATATTCTGTGACCATTATAAAATGTATTTTATGTTATTTATGGCACGGAAACAATCAGGAACTTTGCGCCGCGTAGGGTCGCGGCTGCCACTGTTCGAATGTTTCTTGTCGTAGTCGTGCATCTAATGTTAGTAAGATGTGTGTGTGACACATCGTAAAAAGACAATTAAAAACGAGTTTACGTCAATGGCATGATTAAAAGTTTTTTGTAGTACAAACTATTTTAATTCACCTCGCTCGTTCGTCTGACCGAATACACCTGACCGAAGAAATGAAATGAAATGAAATTGTTTATTCTGTAAATAGGATATCGGAATCACTTTTACACGTCATATAAAAAATATTAAAAAAATAAGCTAGATGAGGTCGGTGTTTCCTATCTGACTACTCTGGGAAGAAAGGCCGAAGGAAACTCAGAGGTCGCAGTCTCTTTTAAAGTCCAGACATAATCTTGGTCAAGCCATGCGAGGACCATGTAGATTAGTGTCTGAAATGGTCTTTTGAGTTAAGAACCACACAGATTTGAGTGGACCTGTCCAGTCAGTGCAAGCATTTGTCAGTAATCGTGGAGCTCAACTCAGAACTTAAGGAGCTCAACTCGACGAACAATACCAAAGAAAGGATATTTGGGTAGGCCGCATCAACTACTAAAACTGCCAGACCATCATTAAAACTAACTGAGAAACAAAAAATAAATGAAAAAGGTAAAAATAAATAAAATAAAAATATCCACATAATCCTCACATTCACAATAATTAAAATAATATAATACTATATAAAGTAATCGTGTCATTTTGAATATAGTTTTCAACAATGTCAATGTGTATATAAAACTGGTTTATTGTGATGAATAATTAAATTGTCAAGTTTTATGGTTTTCACAAGGTTTAGCAGAGCGAGCAGCTCAATCCCAAGCTTTTTTATCTTCTAAATAATCAGTAATTTTATAGTACCCTTTTTTACAAAGCTTGGTTTTACACAGCTTTTAAATCGTTTAATGGGTAAGTTTCGAATGTCAATGGGAAGTTTGTTGTAAAAGCGTATACATTGACCCATGAACGAGTTGCTTACTCTGTGGAGACGAGTGCGATGCACAGCAAGGTTGTGTTTATTCCTGGTATTTAAACTATGAATATCGGACATTTTCTTAAAATTCGATTTATTTTTGTATACATACAATAGGTTTTCAAAAATATATTGTGAGGTATATTCTACAGTCAGAATATTTATTTCTCTGAATTTCTCTCGAAGGGAATCTCTTGGACCTAGATTGTAAATGGCTCGAACAGCCCTTTTCTGTAGAACAAAGATAGTATTAATGTCCGCACAGGTTCCCCAAAGAAGAATCCCATATAACAAAAGACTATGAAAGTAACTAAAATAAGCAATTCTGGCTGTATCCACATCAGTTATCTGTCTAATTTTTTTAACAACATAGGCGGCCGAACTAAGCCTTCCTGACAATTTTTCTATGTGTGGGCCCCATTGTAATTTACCGTCAATAGTTATTCCACTCGATCACGATCATATTTTTTTGTAGAACTTCGAGGGTTTATCCTAAAAGTTGGCAACGTCGCAAATAACTGTCAAATATTTACCTGTTTTGATTCTTATAGCAATATAACTATATTGTTATATATAACAGCATAGGCGGCTGAACTAAGCCTTCCTGACAATTTTTCTTTGTGTGGGCCCCATTGTAATTTACCGTCAATAGTTATTCCAAGAAAAACTGTTGACTCAACAGGGTCCAACTCTATTCCATTAACTTGAACATTGGTAGATAGCTGCCTGACATTTGGCGTTGAAAATTTAATGAGTTGTCTTTTTTTCGTTCAGGAGAAGATTATTTACATTAAACCAATGCACAACTTTAGAGAGTGCATCGTTGACTTGTTCAAAGTTGACTAACTGACGTTTGATTTTAAAAATGAGGGAAGTGTCATCTGCGAATAGTACGATCTTATGATTATCCCTTATGTAGTAAGGTAAGTCATTTATGTAAATTAGAAATAAGACAGGACCTAGAATTGAACCCTGCGGAACGCCCATGGTGACCGCAGATCCTGCAGATCTCTTGCCATTAACATCGACCCTCTGAATTATGTTATTCAGATAAGAAGTCAGAAGGTCAAGAGCCTTGTCCCTCATGCCATAGTGGTACAGTTTCCTGATAAGAGTATCATGATGTACGCAATCGAAGGCCTTGGACAAGTCGCAGAAAATGCCAAGAGCATCTTGCGACTCCTCCCAGGCCTCGAATATGCTCTTCAGTAATTCTACGCCCGCGTCTGTAGTTGAACGACCCTTTGTAAAACCAAACTGATGGAGATGGAGTAAATTATGTGCATAGAAATGTCCTAAAAGTGTAGGTAATATCGAAATAAGCCGAAAATTTGTGGGATCAGTTGTGCTGCCAGATTTGAACAGTGGAATCACTTTGCTAAGTTTCATCAAATCAGGAAATACACTAGATGCAATACAAGAGTTAAAAACAATTGCTAAAAAGGGTGAAATAACATCAATTATTGAAGACATGGTATGTACTGATAATCCCCAAAGGTCAGCAGTTTTTTTTTACATCAAGCTTTTTAAAAGATTCTATAATGTCTTTAGCAGTAATAATTGTAAATTCAAAAAGTTAGTCACATTTTGGTACACATTCTTTAAGTATTGAGTAAGCAGAAGTGGAGGACGACAATGACAGTTTTGGTTGTTAAAATGGGAATATTAGTGAAGAAATTTTCAAACTCAGTTGCCACCTCCACGTCTGCCTTAATATCTAGATTATTGATTTTTAGATGGAAGTCACGATTCCGAACCGTCGTTCTTCCCGTTTCTGAATTAATAATATTCCAAGTTCCAAGTTGTTTTAATTTTATTGGCAGAAGATAATTATCTATCTATTTTTATTATAATTATTATTTTTTTGCTTTTTATTTCCCAAAAAGTACACTTATATCATTCATTACAACTAAAATATTCACTCATTCATATTACAATATAAAACGTACATTTCAAAAATAATTAGATGAACAAGAATAGTTTATTAAATAAATAAATGGTGCCGGTTCTCTTGTCACAAATGCCTCTAAACTAGACAAAAAATCACAAAAATTTAGTTTATTCCTGTCAAATGACGATTTCCCATTCTGAAGTTGACTAAAGTGACACAACTTAACAATATTTTAGTTTGATAGCACTAAGATAGTACCGAGTTCTTAATTTAGTGAAAATGGCAATTTTGCTTGAATTTGACGTTTTTCACCTAAAATTTTGATTGTAAAAAACCAAACCAGACCAAACCTGACAATTTTTTATCGCGATTAAAAAGGTGTGGGATAAAATAAGTTGTCATGAACTAAAATTCACACCAACATCTTGACTTCACGTGCAAAAACAGTACTGTATTTATTTTTTCTTTTGCTTATATCTCAAAAATGGTCCGTCCTACCGCAAAAATAATGAAAATTTCGACCCCCTTCATATAACCCATAAACACCTACAACTCAACATGTAGGTAATATTTTTTCATATTTTCTATACAAAAAGTGAAAAATTCCATATAAAACACGTCGAGGCTGCAACCCCTGCGCGCTTCCGGCTCTAAAAAAAATCATGGGTTAGGGCAAACCACGGGTACCACATGGTTGTGCGATTGTCAAATTCGATTTTGGTTATGTCAAAATTATTTTTTAATTTAGAGAATTTTATTTGCAGAATAGCTCGTAAGATTCTCATAGCCAAAAGTAAGGTATTTTAGTGATAGTTTAGTTAGTTATGTTCGGTGTACAAGAGAATCGGCACCATTATCTATCTAAAGTCTAATATATTCCCGTTTAGGGTTCCGTACCCGATCGATGCCAAACGCAACCCTATTACTAAGCCTCCGCTGTCAGTCTTTCTGTCTGTCAGCGAACTGTATCTCATGAACCGTAATAAGTAGACATTTGAAAATGACACTATTCATATTGGGCCCAAACTCCAAAGCCAGTGAAAAAAAACCTGGTCGGGCACGTCCTCCTAATAGTTTTTTACTATGGCTCCGAATCTCTACGACCATTCCTTCATTATTTTTTTTTATTTTTTTTGGTTAGGCATCTATCGCGTCTGGGAGGAACATTTTAGCCCAACGAAATATAGTATGTCGCCTAAGTCTGGGAAGTCCATCCCAGCATTTTTCACTACGGCACCAAATATCGACGACCGTTCCTTCAGCTATTTTACTTGCTTACATTTTAATACAATATAAAACTAACGGCTTTTAATGAAAAAATAAATGAAATAAACTTGTTGTTAAGGTGACCACGAAAAGAATTACTATGACAACAAACCACTGCAAAAATCCCATAAAATTCAAGTCATTTATTCAAATTAGGTTGAGAATCAGCACTTTTCGAACGTCAAAATTACATAAGACGGTCCCCGAAAAACGCCTGCCCTTCACCACTGTAGCACAGCTGTCTGTTCAGTTAGAAAAACTTGATTCTATACAATAGTAGTTATGCAAAATAATGTACATTATGCAACATAAAACATTAAATTAAATTATTTGCTATATGACAGCTAGCACACGCCAATATACCAACAAAAAAATTTATCGAAATCTATCTATAATCTCAAGCGAAAATAAAAAATAAACAGAACTTAATACGCGAATGAAAGCCGCTTACATAAAGCTATTAATTAAATGTCACATGATACACCATAAGTGCATATGGGAACATTCAAGTATTACGTAACGCAATTTTTGAAGATTTTAGACTCCCCCTCCCCCCCTTGTAACGCACCGTAACGTTTTTCTGTACCCCCCCTCCCCCTCTCTAAACGTTACGTAACACTCAAGTGACCATTTTTACCCTAAAGGCGCTAAAAGTTATGTTATAGTTTTTGTCCTTAGTATAGTTTTAATTCCCTAAATTTTTATTAAAAAAAAGAAACAATGCTACGTAACGTCTTGTAAGAAAGACCCCCTCCCGCCCCTGTAACGCATCGTAACGTTTTACGAGACCCCCCTCCCCCCCTAAATTGCGTTACGTAATACTTGAATGCTCCCTATGAGAAACGCCCGAAATGTCAAATGCACAGCATACGTGCATAAACATTTGTCAGGGTTACGCTCGCTATTGGACGATGGTATTTGACGTTTATTTTGTACTGCCAACATGATCTGGCTGTATACTTTGACTAATCGATTAATTACAGCATAGTACAGCAGAGAATTAAGTTGTGTTTAATCGAGATGTCGCGAATATATAGTGGTTGTAATGCGGAAATACCTAATGTGCTATTCATGCAGTGTTGCAATAAAAATTGCAAAAAAAGCTACATCTCGATTGTCTTGGAATAACTATAGATCAAGTCAATGAAGAAGATAAAAGTCAGTGGATATGTCCCGAGTGCAGTTCTTCTGCGCATAAAGCTCTGCGCAACGAGAATACACCTGTTCGTAGAGTGTCAGGGCTGGGGGACACCTTTACTGCCAGCAATAATGTCAATACACAGCGCGGAAGTCGGCCGAAAAGATCTGAAGTAACGGGGCCGAAGACTGCTCAGGAGCCTAATATGTTGGAAGAACTGAGAGCATTCCGCTTGGAAGTTTTATCACACTTAGAAATCCAAGGAAACAACATTAAAAGGATCGAAGAAGTCTTTTATAGCACAAAAAAAGAACTACAGGAACTTCGTGATGCAAACATGAAGGTATTTGAAGATAAAGTTGTTAAAATAGACACATTACACAGTAAATTAAATATGATAAAAGTTCGCAATCAACAGTTAGAAAAACAGGTTGACACATATACATCTAATAAAACATCAAGTCCGCAACAGATGTCTATTGAAACATTATCTGATACCGAAAATGTGCAGTGCCTAACTACCCGCAAAATAGTAAATCCCGTTGTGGACCGGGAGCTTTAGAATGGACCACGGTACAAAGAAAAAGATCGAAGCTGTTATCCAAAAACGTGAATAGAGGTCAAAATGTTAGTATCCTTGATCTGCAAGCCATGGAGCGAAAGAGACATCTTCATGTATGGAGGTTGCATCCAGAGACTACCATCGAAAAGTTAACAGGTCATGTAAAGAAGAACGTGTGCGGCAGCGATGAAAATGTAAAAGTTGAAAAAATCAAGCATAAAACGGAAAGGGATTATGTATCTTTTATTATCGGAGTAGCGGAGGGAGTGTATGAAAAATTGTATAAACCGGAAGTATGGCCCATGAACGCGGAGTTTGCTGAGTGGATTTGGTTTCGGAAATATACAAATAAAAGCGACAACGGAAAATAAAACGATAAATATTTACTATCAAAATGCAAGAGGACTGCGTACAAAAGTAAATATTTTCTGTAAAAATATAGAAACATTAGAGGCAGATTTATTTGCAATTACCGAAACGGGTTGCAATGATTCTATACATAACGCAGAGTTGGTACCACAAAACTATAGTATTTTGCGATGTGACCGGGCGGATGGGCGTAAACAAGGCGGCGCGTTTCTTGTGGCCGCACACTGGCTCGAGCTGCGTCGAGTTACGCTACCCGAGAATGACGTCGTAATAGATAGATGTACCTTCGAGCTGGTTGTGCCACCGTACATAAAGGTAACAAGTATTTGTTTTTGTGTTGCGTTCTTCACATACCTCCAAATAGTAATGAGAATGAATATATGTTACTGTTTAGGCTATTAGAACAATTGTGTGTTAAATATAAAGATGTTGTTATATTAGGTGATTTCAATTTATACTCTTGTAATGTAAATATAAATAATTATTACGAATATTTTATATCTTTTTGTGAACTTACTCAGAAAAATAAGGTACCAAATTGTAATAATAGGCAGTTGGATTTAGTGCTATGTTCGTTGAGTACAGGTGCGAGTGTGTGTGTCAGTGAAGCAGATGAGGCGATGCCAATAGACGCGTACCACCCACCGCTAGACATTACTGTACCGCAGATAAGCAAACGCTCAGCTGTTAGTGGTTGCACTTTTAAAGATATACCTGTAATTATGCAAGAAAGCGATTCCTGGCCACAGTGGAATTTTTATAAAGCAGATTACAGTAGGTTGTATTATATGATAATGAATAATGACTGGTCGCCTATGTATAACATAAGCGAGCCAGAGGAGTGTTTGAATTATTTTTATGATGTAATGTATGGTATTATTGATGATTGCGTTCCCAGAAAAATGCGACGTCGCCGTGTAAATTCTAGGTACCATTACCCTGAGTGGTACACGGCAGATATTATTCGCGACATAAAATTAAAGGCACTGCTTCACAAGCAGTACAAAATTAGTGGATTAATGAGTGATTACGAAATGTTTTCTCAGAGTAGAGCTAGGATTGAAATAATGACAGAATTGGCACACGACAAACACCTCGATAATGTGCAAAACAATCTCACAAAGGATCCTAAATCCTTCTGGGGTTATGTGAGAAGCAAAAAGGGTATAGTGAACCGTAAAAAAATCACAAAAAATGGTCAAATATTATCGGACACCGAACGTGTTCACGAGTTTGCTAATTTCTTCAAGTCCGTATACAGCCCCCTGAAAGCAAAACTAGATGTGCAAGCCGCGGTGGCAGAGAGTAACACAAGTAGTTCCCGAGTACATATAGGGAGTATTGATAGGAGCCAGGTAAGGGAGGCGCTAACTAAACTTAGACCTAAGCGGTCGGCGGGACCAGATGGCATTCCACCATTTATTATTAGAGACTGCAGGGATTATTGAACACAACCGCTATTATACGTATTTAATGTATGTTTCGAACAGTCATACTTTCCGGAACGCTGGAAAATTACACGAGTAATACCAGTACCTAAGGGTGAAGCAGTACTTGCCCGTGGTCCCCCAATCTAGTTCCCCTTGGGGTACCACGAGCAAATATTTTTGCCCGTGGAACCCCCAAGGGGGACAAAGGGGTACCATGGGCAAATTACTTGGCCCGTAGTACCCCCCCGCTAACCGTTAAATAAAATGCAAATACAATCTCTTTGCTTAATGCATTAAGTGTCGGAAGACGTACGAGTATGTTAATGAAAAATAAATTTGTCACAACGAGAGATGTTGTTTCCTGATAAGAAATGGTGATTGCATCCAGTCCTTGCCCCTTAATATATGTTTATTTTGAATTTCAATTCAACATGGATGAAAACAAAAATATGAATAGGAAAAGTACAAAGGAAGGTATTGTAAACAAGTTATTGTTGAACATGCTTTGGGGAAATTTGCCAATATTTTATCTAATTATTATTAATATAACAATTCGCCATGTACTACTAATAATACTACTACTAATTTTGTTGTTTTTAAGACAAAAGATACTCGAATATAATTTCGAACTATAAATAAAGGCAACTTATAAGAGTAATAAAACCGTTTACTCAAAAACATTTTTTTATTCATGCATTCTATATTTCAGTCTCGGAATTAATACAATAAATTAATACCAGACTCTCTCTAACTTTTTTAAATTCTTCTAATGCCAACATTATGTTTTTTATTGAAAAATCTCATAAGAAGTGGGAAAACAATTTATTTGTATTTTTTATTTGTCATTCAAAAAATATGGCAAATTGCAATGTTTGAGATGGGGTAACACGGGCAATAAAAAATTATTTCATAAGAAGATTGTTATTCAGGGGGTTCCACGGGCAAAAATATTTGCTCGTGATACCCCAAGGGGAACTAGACTGGGGCACCACGGGCAAGTACCGGGGTGAAGCAGGGAATGAAGTTAGTGGGTATAGACCGGTGTCGGTGCTGTCGGTACCAGCGAAGGTATTTGAGTCAGTAATCCATAATTCTGTCTTAAATCAGGTTTCAGTCACGTTGTCCGACTCACAGCATGGGTTTCGGCCAGCTCGTAGCACGACTACAAACCTGCTAAATTGTATGGCATATGTGGTTCCTAGCGTTGATTTGGGAGTGCAGGTCGATTCTGCATATTTTGATTTTAAAAAAGCTTTTGATTTGGTCGATAATGACATTTTATTGACAAAGCTTGCGGCAGTTGGATGCACTCCTAAATTGCTGAAATTCTTTGCTGATCATATGAGTAACAGAAAGCAGTATGTCGAATATCATACAAATCTGAGCCCTATTTTACGAGGTCAGGCGTAAGTCAGGGCAGTAATTTAGGACCACTTCAATTTATAATAATGGTAAATGACTTGCCCGAGGTCGTCAGGAATTCCAAGTGCCTGTTGTTTGCTGACGATCTAAAATTACTACTAGCTATGAAAGAACAAAAGGACTTTGAGCGCTTACAGGAAGACATAGACAGGGTTGTTGAATGGGGAAAGAAGAATAAGTTGGTGTTTAATACTTCAAAGTGTTCGGTAATAACTTAGATGAAAATGCCCAAGAAATATGACTATAGAGTGGACAACACGTTATTGAAAAGAACGGAAACGGTGCGTGATTTAGGAGTACGCCTTGACTCGGACCTGGCATTTCGTAATCACATAGTAAATGTTTGTAAAAAAGCCTATAGGAGCCTAGGTTTCGTCCTAAGAAGGGCAGAGGGTTTTACAAGCATCGCTGCGCTAACTTCTTTGTACAATGCATTAGTAAGAAGTCAGCTCGAATGTAACGCAATCATATGGGCTCCGCATGAAGCTAAATATAGCCTCATGCTAGAGCGTATACAAAATAAATTTACTAGGTTTCTGTAACTAAGGTGTTATGGTGTATACCCATTTTATCCATTGATGTATCCAACTTTGTTTGTTATAGGCATGGTGGGATACAATAAATTGGAAACAAGGAGGGACATAACTCTTGTTACCTATATTTTTAAATTATTGCGTGGCAAGACTTCAAACTCAGGTATATTGAAAGAAATAAACCTGTGTGTGCCCGACAATTATGTATTGCGAAGGCGACGGCCACGTCTATTGGCGGTGCCCAGTAGTAGGACCAATCTGCTGAGTAAAGCCCCTATAACGCGTACCTTGCGTGTGCTTAATGACGTAGCAGACATCATAGATATTTTTACTTGTTCTCTGAGTGTTCACAAAAACCACAATGTATGTAATATGTTATAGTAAATTATAAAATTGTAATTATGGCCACACTATTGAATTAGGAAATCCCTGTAATGATAGTGATGCCATATTATTATGTTGTACAAAATTCCAATCATTATAAAGATACATAAAAATAATTAATAAAGTATAAATAAAATTAGAATGTCAAAATTATATTAAAATAATTAATAAAACGCCTGCCTCTGAGTCATTTGTTTGTTTGTCATTACCAGTGATCGGAGTAGGTAGATTGAACTGGGGTCATTGATCCGAAACGTATATATTACTATGGACATTCCTCCGGAATTGGTGGATTATTAAAAAAAAACCGGAACTTATGTAGGAATTGTATTCTGCCAGAGTGGAAGGAGTCATTTGATGATTTGCCATCCTCAAAAAAAAGGTAGGAATTGTAATAAAATGAGCAATTTTATTCTTTATTATTCTTCCTATTTTTTTTTTTTGTCACGATTTGACAAAACCCAACGACCAATCAGAACAAAGGATCATGGGTGGTACAATAACCGGTTATCAGAACAATGCGTACGCCCGCCGACGACATGCCAGGTAGTTCACTCGTTTACTTCGGTTCGTAGAGTGCGCATCTTTGTTTGTTACTGTGTTGTGAAAACGTTACTTGACCATGGCTTGTGTACATACTGACTTCTGGAATCTGCTCTAAACCACGATTTGGCTCGAATATACGGACTCAGATTTTTCACTATTGAATTGGATCTACATATTTAAACCAAGCTTTGGTAAGTAATATTTTACTAGTTACAAGGAGTATAAAGCATGTTTGGATGTACTATAAGAATATTTTTAGTATTGTGTTTGTTTGCTTAACCCGCTGAACATACCATGAGTCTTAATATTGTTAAATCTTTAATAGAGTATGAACCAGTGAGCTTAGTGCGAAACAAAATTATGATATTCTAGTAATGTAGTCGCAATTCAGCTAACTCCACTATTAACCGACATTTTACTGGAATCCGTATATAATTTGAGTGCCTTATTCAGGTTTCTTTTGTTTTTTGGGTACTAAAAAACAACATCATCCGACATTTTGTAGCGGCGGCCATCTTGAATATTAATTTTGTATAGTGCACCATATTCTACTTAACAAGCCCTTTCATTTGATACCCATATTGACGGGATTGAAAAAAAACTAAGTTGTCCGCCATCTTGTAGCGGCAGCCATTTTGGATTGACAATAATTTTGAATATACATAATTGTATTGTCACCAGAATCAAAGGCGAATACCAAATTTTAGATCAATCGGTTGACAGGAAGAGGGTGAAATTTCAATGACTAAATTTGATCCACGAAATATAAAACAAACGGAGTAAGCTAAATAAAACCGTTTAAAAACAACAACTACTAAATAAAATGTAATTTTTTCATGTCTTTGTTTTAGGTGATATACGAGGTTCCATCTCTTCAACAGAGTTCAGATATGGCAAACGTCAAGGCTGAAACTGTAGAAAAATGGATATCCGGTCATCCCGAACTACTTTACGATCACGCTAGTGGTACAATATACTGTTCAAAATGTGAAAGCCATTTGAAAACCATAAATAAAGGAAACGTTAAAAGACATATCGAAGGAGCAGTACACCAGGGAAAGTATAAGCGGCCCGAAGAGGAATTTTATTTCGATCTTATAAAATTTCTCATTTTGTGCAATATTCCGTGGTCTCAGATGAAAAATACTACTTTTCAAGATTTCTTTAAAAAATATATGTGTAGTACCTGTTGTTGTACGTGTACTAATAATCGTACTCTGCCAGATGAATCACAGTTACGGAAAGTTTACTTGGACAAGTTTTTTAAGAATAAAATCAATTCGATTCGGCAGAATTATAAAAATGAGAAACTATGGATATCATTAGATGAAACGACAGACTTTTTAGGTCGCTATATAGTCCATTTTTTAATAAAACCATTACATCCTAGCAATTTGACTAGACCTTATTTGGTAGCATGTAAAATGCTAACTGTAGTTAATGGACAAACAATCACGCAATTTGTGTTGGAATGTTTGGAAAACTTTTGGGAAGATTCTTTTGAATCGAATGTAGGTAACATTCTTGTCCTCTGCACTGATAGCGTTGCATATATGCTGTCTGCAGGACGAAATTTAAAACAATACTTACCTGAAATGAAACACGTAACATGTTTGGCGCACTCTCTTCATCGCGTATCTGAGCAAATTAGGTTAGAATATCACGATGTTAACATTTTAATAGCAAATGTTAAAAAGGTATTTTTGAAAGCCCCAAGTAGAGTCAAAATTTTAAAAGAAAAATATCCAGATTTGCCGCTACCTCCCCAACCAGTTGTTACAAGATGGGGCACTTGGTTAGAGGCAGCATTTTATTACGCTCAAAACTTTGAAAAAATAAAAGAAGTACTATCTTGTTTAAGCAGCTCTGATGCGGTATCTATTCGAGAGGCAAAAAATATTATAGAAAAAGAAAATTTAAAAGAAGATTTAAATTACATTAAAGACAATTATTTTATAATTCATTTGTCTTTAAAAGAATTGCAAAAGCATAATTTATCGTTGACAGATTCACTTTTAGCATTTGACAACGTCAGAGATGCTATAAATCAGTGCAATTCAGAAAAAATAAAAAATAAAATAGAGCGTGTTATGGAACGAAACCCAGATTTAGACACACTTAGAGAAAATAGTTAGGCCATTGAAAAAAATGAAGCACATAATTTAATACCTGTTTTTAAATTTGCTCCTTTGACATCGTCAGATGTAGAACGGTCTTTTTCCATTTATAAATGGACTTTAGATGTTAAAAGAAATAGGTTGAAAATAGAAAATATAGAGAAACTCATAGTTATATATTTTAATTGTAAAGATCAGGATTACCAGGATGCTAACATTGTAATCGATGAAGATTAAAAATGTGAATAAATGTAAAATGTACATATGTAACAATAAACAATGTTGATTTTTATCTTTTTTATTTATTCTACCCCTTTTTTTTGGTGCTAAAATCATGAAATGAGTCCTCTCGCCCAGAGTGAAACGGGAGGGACTGTCAGACTTCACTGACTAAAATCAACCTGTTCCTTCGTATGCCCTTTACGTTTCAGAGTCGTGGTGCATTCTTAAAACAGTCTCACGACCCCAGCAGGCATTGGCCCTCTATGGGGCCCCGTCATTTATTCTACCCTTAATGTAAATTACCATGACCACTATGAAAATATTTAAATTTAAGTGCAACAATTTATATCTATCTATAAAAGATCTAGCTATCTAGCTATCCTAGGCTAAAAATAAAAAATAAATATTAAAGCTTCGATCGGAATTCGATTGTTTTTATTATTCAACAGATAAATAATGAATTAATTTAGTTTTGATACCTTCCTTTAAATTTTGAATTGAGTAGTAATAATATCACTACCAACATTAACAATATTTAATTGAATCCGGAAATACCGGAATTACTTTCCGGAAAAATGGCTTATCCATGTTATTCTTTCTGTGTGCATTTATGATACAAGTACTAAAAATCAATCTACCTACTCCGATCACTGGTCATTACATTAATCATATAACAATGATTAATGTAATGACAATCAAACCTGTTCGCAAATACGCCCAGGATGGTGTTGGAGGTGATCCGGAGCCTGCGCCCCAGAGATGTGCACCGCTTTCGCATCGTCATGTAGAAACAGTCGACACGGGCGTCAGCGAACATCCCCGACGCGCTGCAGTGCCGGGGCAGCCCCAACAACACCCTGAACGCATTATTATACTGAATACGGAGAGCGTTGTACTGCTTCTGGGTATATGAGGCCCACAGGCTGGCTGTGTAAAGGGACGTACAAAACGCTCTGAAAAGCGTTATTTTGATGGCCCCCGAGCAACGAAAAAACCTGCGGGCGATCATATTGGCCCTCACTGACAACGCCCTCCGCTACCTATCGATGTCCGCATCGTCGGTCAGAGGTCACGATATGCCCGAGATTTTTAAACTGTTGAACTTTTTTTAACTTGACACCGTTCAATCTGATAGGTGGAATAGTATCCGGGCAGCTCCGAACCCTGGACTAAAAGACCATGCATTCTTCTCTCATCTTTGCGTTATAGAGCAAACCGTGATTCAGCGCGTAACGCTCGCAGATGCCCGGCAACCTGGACAGACCACACACCGAGGCGCTCAGCAGCACCATGTCGTCCGCGTAGCTAATATTGTTGACACAAACACTGTCAATATGGCAGCCTACACGGGTGGTGCTGAGCTCCTCTATTAGAGCGTTCACGTACAGGTTGAAGAGCCTCGGCGAGCCTCCATGCCTCACCCCGCACTCCAAGTCCAACCTGTACGCGACAGAGCACTCGACCATCGAACGACGTGGACCTGGTTAAGATACAGTACTACAGATACAGTACTTAAAAATATCTAACAGTTCGAAAGGCATTGAGATGTTATTAAATTTTTGCCATAAGATGTGTTAGCTAACCAGGTGGAATGTCTTCGAGAGGTCGAGACAACAGGCATAAATAGGTGTGCTCCTATCCGAGCAATACTTGACAGTTTGCTTCAAACACAAGAAAGCTGCCTCAGAAGACAGTCCCGGCTTAAAATCAAATTGATTGTCATGAGTGTTTACATACCGGTCAAGCTGTGTATTAAGCAAACTGTCAACAACCTTAGCAAGCACTGTGGCTATTGAAATTGGCCTGTAGTTGCTCGTGTAGCTTAGGTCACCGGTTTTACTCTTCACAATTGGTACCACCACGGTCCTCATCATCTCTGCTGGTAAGTACGCATGTCCTATACAAAATGTATACAGAGTGGCAGGGACATCGACGCGAAGCCGGCTACCATGGATTCAGTACATGATTCTGAACCCCACTGCGTTGAAATGTATGGAGCAGCAGTTTTTTTTAAAATAACCGACGAAAAATTTCAACGCAGGGGGTTTCAGAATACGGTGAGCAATGGGTAGCTCGCCGTCCGATAAGGACCAGGCCCGGGTCGACGGCGCGTTGTGTTCCACGCGCGCCTCAAAGAGATGTCAGCACCAACTGGCGGGGTCCGTAAGCACCAATGCCTGCTGGGGTTTGTCCGAAAGGGATATCGCGGCCCCGGCACACGGGCAACGGAAGGAACGCGGGTGGGTTTTAGTCAGTAAAAGTCTGACACGCCCTCTCGCTCCGCCCAGAGCGAGAGAAGTCATTTGATGATTTCCCATCCTCAAAAAAAAAAAAAAAAAGGGAGTTTCAGAATCATGTACTGAATCCATGGTTACCGGTTTCGCGTCGATGTCCCGGACACCCCGTATAACATGGCAAGAACTCTGGGCAGGTGGACGTCGGCATGCTTTAGATGCTCAATGCTCAGGTTATCATGGCCAGGAGACTTTCCACGTTACATTGACTTTATAACTCCCCGAACATCCTTCGCTGTCAATCTGGTGTTTATCTCCTGTCCATGTGACCCTTCCAAACTCAATGACCGTGATGGTCCCAATGGCGATTTCACCATAAAGTGATCCCTAAATATGTCCGCAATACATTTCGGTTCACTCACACCGTTGACGCGCACGGGTAAGCCCGGCTTATTATTTAGCCTACTAGTAGTTTTCCAGAAGTTACGAAAGTCATGCTTCGAATGGTGAGAAGCGAGGATATCCATCTTTATCTTCTACCTATTATTACGACTCGACCGACCGACTCTCCCGCATCTCCTCTCAAACACGTCCTTCACTCGGCTTACCCCACAGTACCCATTTCATAAATGTACTCCGAGCTGCCCCGTGAGCGTCACACACATGCTTGTTCCATCCGATCACCGGTTGTTTTCTTCGGATTAGGTTCGTTTTTTTTACTTAGGTTATATTTTATGGTACCTACGGTCAATGGAGTAGTTAACTAAAAATAAAAGTTATAAAACCCAACTACAACAAAAAAGTCAAAACAGACAAATAAAAAATCCGGAGTCACCGTCTGTGATGGTTTGTTTATACGTTTTTAGATGACTTTTTGAAGTCAAAACTTCTTTAGCATCGTTGTGATTTGAAAGTCGATGAAACGAAAAAGCGACAGTAAAAAGAGACGGACACATAAATTCATAAGATTTAACATGGGAGAAAATGAGATAGGAAGTATTATACAGTGTTTATCTGTCATAGTGTCATACCAACTAAGAAAGACCATTTTGAACTATCCCCATTAGAGTTCAGAGACGCACTTGCATTACGTTACCACAGATTACCAGTCTTTATGCCAAAATCATGTGATGGCTGTGGCTGCGATGATTTCAACGTTGATCATGCTCTATGTTGTAAAAAGGGTGGTATAAAAACACGTCATCACAATTTAATTAGGAATCTATTCTGCGATTTATGTCAACATGTATGGGGAAACGTAGTCAAAGAACCCATATTCTCCGAAGGAGATTGCGGACTACGTGGAGGGATTTCCTGCCGAGGCGTTTAGGATGCTCAGAGGGAGACGTTATTTGATATCCGTGTCTTAGACACTGACGCTCCTTCTTATATTTCACGCCCTTTCGCCTCTGTACTATAATCCGCCGAAGAAGAATAAATAAGGAAATGTTAAGGCTAAGATCAAGAATCATCATCTCAAAAATCCGTGCCACTAAAAATGCATTCGCGGCACAAGGCATAAATTTAAACCAATAGCCAAGTTATTCGGCTTCGACGATGGAGCAGCCCCACCTAGACAAGACCGATGGACATGTAGCCGATGAACCGAGAAGACTTCGATTGCAAATAAAAGGTGATAGATAAATGAGCTTGTGTTATGTTACGTTACCTATGTTCCGATGGTGTAAATAAATTTGGGTACATATATTATCACGCTATTTGCTATGGGGAATGCGCAGCTTTTATAGTTTACCGCAAATTGTAAAAAGACGAGCAAAAAAGTTAGAATATTGTACATAGTTACAGACTTAACCTTTTAATTGAGTATCATCACGCTATACATTTATGGAACTAAGCAGTCAATCATGACATATGTAAGGATTGAACAAATAAAAATAATTAGCTTAGCGGTTCCACGAATGTTTTGCAAACCTGTGGATGTACGTTCCATTCCCATTCAGATGATATTTTTGTGTTTTTTTAAAATTACATTTTGTATACTATTACTAGCTTTGCCCGCGGCTTCGTCCGCGTGGATGTCGGAAAATATGCCACGGGAACGTACTACCGGGATTTCATACCTAATAGCCGAGGAAAAGGTCATTGATTCCTAACGCTGCGCCCGCGTTGCCGTCAACCATACTTACTGTGTTACGCGTAATTTTTTATCTGTGATATCTTTTAAACTATTAAATTAAATTAAATAATGTCACGGCAAATATATTAATCTAAATAATAATAAATACTAATATGATAGGGTAATATAGTAGCGCGTAGGTTTGTGCGTTGTTCGAGGGAGGTAAAAATAACGCTCTTTAGAGCTTATTGTACATCCCTCTACACCTGCAGCCTCTGGGCAAAGTATTCTCATGTGGCATATAGTGCCCTCCGCGGCCTCGGGCATGTTCGCGGAGGCGCGCACCGACAGCGCACACGCAACGATGGGCAAGCGGTGCGCGTCTCTGGTGCGCAGAGTGCGGGGCAGCGCCTTGCCCTTATATCCGGCAATGCTGCAGCAGACATTTTGTTACTTTGTGATTGTTAATTTTTGTCTGTGCTTGTTATCCTGTATGTATCCTTTTATGAATGTCTGTATATGAGTTTAGTTACTTGAAATAAACTTATTTTATTTATTTATTTAATTTAAATGCTCAATTTAAGATAATAGATATAATAATAACATTTTATCAAATAGGAAGATAAAAATGGCTATTGTGGAATGACCATTATATATACATATAGCAATAGCAATTTTTTTCTTATATGGTATCTACCATATAAGATAAAAATATGTCATCGTGGACTTGTTGAACTTTTTAAGATATACAATTCTGTAAACTTAAATTTATTTATCTCTCACGGTTTACGTGGCGCACGCAAAATCTGTTCGGTAGTTTTTGAGTTTATCGCGTTCAGACAGACAGACAGACGCAGCGGGGGACTTTGTTTTATAATATGTAAGGATATTGTGCTATCGTACGATTTCAACGCGAACGAAGTCGCGGACAAGCTACTTTCTAATGTCCGTTACCTGTGGCGTGAAGTCTGTGACGGCTTTCCTTATTTTCAGCTCAATAACGTCATCGGGGTCGGTCAGCAGGATGCGCGACTTGGTATCAGTATCTGATTTTGACATCTTCTTTGTGGGGTCACGAAGACTCCGCAGTCGATCGCTGCCGTCGTCTGAAACGAGAACGAGCGGTATCAATAGCACGCGCTGCGCGTTCGTCAGAGTTCGGTGCGGAGCGGAGGGCTCACCTGCGAGCAGCGCGCGCGGCGTGGGGAAGGCGCGGCCGTAGCGGTGCGAGAACGTGCGCACCAGCTGCGACGCCACCTGTAGGTGTTGCAGCTGGTCCGCGCCCACGGGTACGTGCGTGCCGCCGTACACCAGCACGTCGGCTGCCTGTACACACAGTGGCACTCAGTAACTAAAGCCGGGCGCCGGAGCGCAGCTCGGCGACGTGAACAGACCTGTAGCACGGGGTACAGCAGCAGGCCGAGCGGCACCTCCTTCATGCTGGCTGCCTTCTCCTTGTACTGCGGCAGGTGCGCCAGGCGCGCGTGCGTTGCCAGGCAGGTAAGCAGCCAGCACAGCTCGGCGTGCCGCGCCACGCTGGACTGCGTGAACAGTACGCTGCGCTCGGGGTCCACGCCGGCCGCAAGCAGGCACGCCGTCAGCTCCAGCACGTTCTGCTGCAGCTGCTGGGGGTCCTGGCATAGGAGATTATCAGATTAAGTACACTTGTGCTACAAGACGGCAGAACCTCGCCCATGTCAATAAACAACAAACAATAAACAAATTTCATGTATCTACATATTACGATTATGATTATGACAATTATATATTATGATTATGACGTAAACTAAATAAAAAACCTCAACTTTACCATACATTATTTCAAAATGAATGCTGCAGTATTTTTGATATAACGAAGGATCATGCTAAGCAATTTCAGGTATTATTAGCAGATGACATAATATATTCTGTACTAACTGACACATCTACTAGCACAAGTCTATTATACATAAACAAGGTGACAACCTGGTGTGTGGTGAGCGAGTGGAGGTCGGCTATGAATATCATGAGGTCCTCGCCCTGCTCCTGTAGGCGCACGCACCGCCGCACCGCGCCGAAGTAGTTGCCGATGTGCAGCACGCCTGTGGGTTGCAGCCCAGACACCACGCGCCGCGGCCATTCCTCACCACTACCAGCCCCCGTCTCAGCTTCATCACTCCCTGTCTAATGTCCAAAATGTTCTTATATCTTCTCCGCCACTTTTGCCGATTGTTAACAACTATCCAACGTACCTTTGTAGAATATTTACTACTACTATATGGATTATTTTTCATATACTGGATACAAATACTTAATGTTTTTCTAATAAAATTTGATGATATAATACCGCGCATATTTAGATATTCGGCTCTAATGAAACATTAAATCGGATCTGAGTCGGATAATCAGATGTCTTAATCATTTAAAATGTATCTTCAATCTTGAAATAATACACTTTGAAATGATTGAAAGTTGACATTGACACTTGAAGTTGACAACAATGACAACAGTCATCAGTGCGTAGACCATAGACATCTAAAATATATTTTCTATCTCAATGGCATAGACCTACATAATTTCCATTTCAATCATTGAGATAGAAAATATTTATGGAGACGCCGCTATAATCTATACATACGTCTGCTTACACAAACATGAGTGAATTTCGATACAGAATGTGAAATATCGTTTTGTCTCGATTCTTTCTAATAAAATAATCGTATTTGATAAAAGAGACAACAATATTTTTGTTGTTGCTCATTATGGCAACATTTTGTCGTGACGTATGATATTTCTAGGTAGGTATGGGTCCTTACGTGATTTTCGCGAAACGTAACGTAACTAGTTACTTCGAAGGCGTCACCAGTTTTGAAAACGGGTGATTTTAGTAACTAGTTATTTTTCAAATTCTATTCGGTGATTCAGTATTACAGTTATTTGAGAAACGAAAACAGCTTTAAGTTTTTGAACGAATAAGTTTTTGTAGCTACATAAGTAGTTACATTATTTACGTAATACTAATACAAATGAACTGCATTGAATAATGTATTATAATAATGAAAGTTATGCAGGCGTATTTAGAAATTCATTTGATTGTATAAGTGTATACAATGATTTGAAATATTTACAATTCGATGTTTTTTTTGCATGTTTTAGTTTTTTCTCTTTTTATACTTTTTCAATAGTTCAAATTAAATTCAAATTCAAAAGTCATTTATTCAAAATAGGCTGAAAATCAGCACTTTTCAAACGTCAAAATTACATAAGACAGTCCCCCAAAAACGCCCACCCTTCACCACTTCCTAGTGCTTAGCTGGGAAGAAGTGGCGCAACAAACTCCCCAGCAGCACAGCTGTCTGTTCAGTCAGTTAGAAAACTTGATTCTATACAATAGCAGTTACGCAAAACAACTTACATTATGCAACGTAAAACATTAAAACTGATTAAAAAAAAAACTGTAATGAGTAGATTATGTCAATAATAAGTTTAAAAAAATAAATTGAATTATACAGTCAAATAAAATGAACTAAGCAATTATATGAACTCATTTAGTCGTTGATTTTAAAACACTTGTTTGTTGCTTGGGAGGGGGGGTACACTGGAGAAGCTTAATTATTCCCAAGCCTTTTTGTCGTCTTGAAGCTCAGTTCTTTAACATGGCTCAGGAGTTTGTTGTAAAAACGTATACTTGGAGCGATAAACATAGAATCCTTTCTGTTCATAATATTTTTGTTACTCTATGCCCTGAATTTATCGAGGGTTGAATTTTGTCGATAAAAAAATCGTTAAATGAGATAGAAATCTGGTTTGGATCCGATAATTAATATGATACCTACGATGTCGTTTCTTTAAGAATCGTGTGAAGTGATCACGCGGGTGGTCACCATTGTAACGCGTGTTATTTCCTCGGCGACAACACTTCGGTGATGTGATGTGCGCGCGCTACAAGTGTCAGTTTTACTTGGGTTATATAATGATGATGATGAATAAAACATTGTAGGTACTAATTGGACGTTGGTATTTAGTACGCATGTACGTGACGCGTTACAAGTTAAATAAGTATGTAGGTACGTAGTAAGTAAAAAAAACTTCAATGTGATAGTGTCTACCTAGTGCGCAAGCGCGATTCTTACCAGCTCAACCATACAATAACATACAAAATTTCTGAAAACAACAAAGAAAATTAACTTGGTGTGTTGTGATTTATCTAATATACTTCATTTATAGCCAAAAATACATATCAATAACACTAGATTTAGATAGATATAATTTTTTAAACATTTGTGAGTGAAGCATACAAAAATATTTAAAATAAAACATGCCTTTAAACGGTTTGTATAATTTTTAACATGTCTTATCTCATTCTTTCCACGTACCACAGTTAGAAAGATTGGGCCTAAGTCTAGCAAATGTATTAAATATGTGACACAAATAGCAGCAGAAAGCTCTGGTAACTCAGCCTCACACAGACTTTCACAAGCTCTTTCTACAGAAAAGGAACAACTGCTTCAAAAATTCAACTTATTAAATAAACAAGCCCAAACATTTTTACTTATGCAGCTGAAACAGGTCCAAAAGAGTAAAATGGCTAGAAGATTTACTTTAGATGAAAAGTTAATGGCATTGCTCTTAATGAAGCAAAGTCCCAAAGGGTACAGACTCCTGGAAAAAATGTTTTCTTTACCACACAAGAGGACATTGATACGCCTTTCTGAAATGATATCAATAGAACCCGGACTGAATGCTCAAATTTTTGAATATATCGCTCAAAAGTGTAAAACTTGGGACAGTAAGCAAAAATTGTGTACCATTGTTTTTGATGAAGTTGCATTAACTCCACACTTAACTTTTAATGAAAAGAAAGAAATGATTGTTGGGTTTGTGGACATCGCTGGAGAAAGAAAACTAAAGTTTTCTAACCATGCATTGGTATTTATGTTAAGAGGAATATGCTCTCCTTGGCGACAGAGTGTAGCATATTACTTCTGTGAAGGCACAGTTTCAGCAGCTGAGCTTCAAAACATTCTGAAGCAAATGGTGACCCAAGTCACTTTAACTGGGTTAATTCCATTGGGTCTTGTTTGTGACCAAGGGTCCACATTTCGTACAGCAATAAGAAAACTGAGGGAAGACACAATTAAAATGAAGAATCTTCAAGGTGCTCACGATGGTACATACAAATACAAATGATTACTAATGACTTAAGTTTTTCTTAATTGTATTGTATAAGTAATATTTTTGTTTTTGTTTTTGCAGATGGTTCAGTGAACATTGGTGGACATGATTTGAGTATATTTCATGACCCACCCCACCTATTAAAAGGCCTAATAAATAATTTTATGGCCAAGGACATAATTTGGGAAGGCAAGACTGCTTCTTGGAAGGATATAGAATTTGTCTATGATATTGATAGTCAACTAGGCCATACCAAATCATTGCCGAAATTAACAGCATATCATATTGATGCAAGCAAAATGAAAAAAATTAAAGTAAGCGTAGCAGCTCAAGTGCTAAGTGCTAGGATGGCAGCTATGCTGAAATATACCAATGCAGTCAGTGAGTACAAAATCTTTTCAACAACATAATAAGTACTTTTTTGATGACAAGGGTACACAGTTCAGTTAGTTCTACTAGTATATAATTACTATTATATTAATATTCTATAGATCCTAGTGGATGCAATGAAGCAGTTCAAACATTAAACATGTTATTAATTTTGTGTTCTTGCTAACGTGTTCATATTCTTGTTTTCAGATAAATTACATAGTACAGAAGCTGAAAGCACAATGGCTACAACAGCAGATGTTGTGGAGTTTTTTGATAAACTCTTTGACAGTGCCAATGGTTACCCCGGTGGTGCAATAAGAGGAAAATTAAGACGCGCCATAAAAAAAGACTCACCTCATCATGCATTTTGGATTGATGCCATTAAAAAAAATTAAATCTATAAATTTCATTGACAAATCTAGCAAACGTGCTGTGCAGTCAGGAAGACCTCGAATTGTAAAAGTGCCGTCTCTGAATAGTTGGATCACCACTCTTGAAAGTTTCATAAGGATATCTAAATTATTATTTGATAAATATGGCGTGGACTACTATTACCCAAGATACATAAACCAAGACCCACTAGAATTTTTTTTGGACGTATAAGAGCTATGAATTTCAGAAATGTTAACCCTGATGCAAGTACGTTTATTTATTCATTTAAATCTTTATTAATTTCAAATGTTCTTAGCCCTCATTAAAAATTTTCTAACTGTGAAGTGGATGATGGAGAGACTTTATTAAATGTTAAATGTCTATTTATAAATGAAAAATCAAACAAAGAAAATACAACAACAAGGGAAGAGGATATAGAACTACCAACGCCTTCACAGGAAAAAAAAACTCCCATCCTCTTCACAGCAATGCCTAATCGAAAAAATTTCCATGAAACAAGTGATATTTGAAAAAATTAAAGTTCACTGCTCAGCATACACGGCTGGTTTTGTATGTCGAAAAATATCAAAAGCTATAAAATGCCAGGCCTGCTTACAAACATATACAAGCAGGCCAGACGAAAATGTCCACAAATATATCCAATTCAGGGAATATAAAAATCTAAGAAATAATAATTTAGTTTATCCTAATGAAAGAATTTTAATTTTATACAGAGATGTGGCTTCGTTAATACACGATTATTTAAATACTAGTTTTATATAATATAATACTAGTTCAGTTACTCGCGATCACCCACTTAGCAAGCACGCACTTTGCTCGTCCGCTACGCACTTCGCGCGATTGCTTCGCAAGTACCTACGCGCCAATCCTTCTTATCAGTGATTCTAAACATTTTACTCATCTTCAAACTTCAACGTTAATTATGATGAAGTGTGCCAGCTGCACTTCTGACTTCAATGACGGCGTTCAGTGTGCCTCATGTAAACGGCACCTTGATTTTGGCTGCGCTAGCATCACGGAGGGTGGATGGAGAAAACTTGGAGCGGACATGGAAATGTCCTAAGTGCCGAATTTCCTCACCGTCACCGACCCCGTCCCCGTCTCCGCTACCAACACCTGAACCTGCGTCAGCGTGAGCTCAAGGTTCAATTGGCTGGCCTGCCGACGCTGTCTAATGATGTCAAATACATCAAAGAGGAACTCAAAGAACTCAAGATCAGTTGTGAGTTCGATGGTAAACGACTGGATGATTTCTCTGTGAAACTTGCTGGCATTGAGACTAGGGTTGCTGGTCTTGAGCATCTTCAGGAATCTGTTTGCTCTCTTCAATCCAACATTGACTTGATTAAGTCGGAGCTGTCTGCTAGTGACCAGAGATCAAGGTTGAACAATGTGGAAATTAAGGGCATTCCCCTAAAAAAGGACGAAAATCTGTTTGCTATCTTGGAAAAGATAACCCAAAAGGTTAAATTTACATTTCCTAAAACCCAGGTCAACTACATATCCAGGATTCCATTATTCAACACAAAGGATAAGTCAATTGTGGTCAGCTTTCTGAACAGATATGTCAAGGAGGACTTTGTTGCGGCTGCACGCTCTTGCAAGACGTTATCCGCACATGACCTTGGATTCACAGGCCAATCGAACCGGGTTTATGTGAATGATCACCTGAACCCTGACTCCAAAAAGTTGCTGAACAAAACCCGAGCATTAGCTAAGAAGAAGGAGTTTAAGCACGTATGGGTCAAACACGGAAAGATTCATGTCCGCAGGCAGGAGGGATCGGCTGTCTTTGTGATCTCTAAGGAGAAAGATTTAAACAAGCTAAATTAGAGTGGCTCATTTTTTGGTTATCATTACTTAGTCAACATAGTTTAAAACATAAGTCTAGAAGTAAATTCATTTTTATACATTATGTACTAATAGCCCTAACTGTTTATCACTTGAATTTTTGTAAAGGGTTTAGCACCTCTGACGCGCTCGAAGCTCCGTCACCTCGCCTTTGTACTCGTAATTGGGACTTTTACTTATCTTATCGCGCTGTTCTATTCATTAGAACATCCCATTCTATGCTTATATCGCTCGCACTCATTATTGAATCTAATTACTGCCTGCTTATTCGCACAGTTACCTGTGCTACTGCTGCGTTTTTTGTGCCGTTTAACAATAGTGTATACCTAATTACCCTACTTATTAGCTTATTATTCGCTTTTATTTTGTTGCATTACATTAACTTTGAGTATTTATTATCCGTAAACATTGTCACAGAAACTGCAATCGGTAGTCTTTTAGCGTTTTGTTATTTGAGTGGTTGTTATCGAACTAATAATTTTGTTGTTATAATTTGTGCGAATTATCGATGGCTTTAGACGATAACAGCAAACTGCATGTCTATTATCAGAATGTTCGTGGGCTCCGTACCAAAACTGAATCCTTCTTTCGTCAACTATGCCTATGTTCATACGATGTCATTGTTTTAACGGAGACTTGGTTGGTCGACGGCATATCAAACTCGGAGTTATTTGGTGATCAGTATATTGTGTGGCGACGCGACCGGGATTACTGCCTCACGGGTCAGTCTCGTGGAGGTGGTGTCTTGATAGCTATCCGTAAGTGTATATCTGCTGTTCCCCAACCATTATTTCACTCCTCGGCCGAAGACTTGTGGGTAACTTTGAGTGTACGTCAGCCCAACACAAGAAATTGCCTTAAATTGAATGTTTGCGTCTTATATCTGTGTAGGCAAAACCATGGTTATACTTTTTCCGACCAACTATCAAATTTTCTCCATAGTTTAAGTAGTATAGTGCTAAACAATCCAACTGATAAATATTTAGTAATTGGCGATTTTAACCTTAGTGGAATTTTGTGGCAATTAAATAACAACACATTATTACCTGTGAATATTTGTAGTGGCGACGAGTACATCCTAACTGATGAATTGCATATTTTAGGGTTCAGTCAATACAATGGCATATTAAATAGTTATGGTAAGATTCTAGATTTAGTTTTATGTAATGGAATGGTTTCAGTTTGCGAATGTTTGGTGCCTTTATCACCTGTCGACAAATATCATCCGGCCCTCTGTATCGACGTGAACTTTGCAGAGTACACTTATTTAACTCCCGCACCCTTTACTCGTTACCTTTACGGTAAAGCTGACTTTGCGGCCATTAACGGTGAAATAGCAGCTATAGACTGGCCACACGTATTTTTTGACATGTCACTTAGTGACGCCGTAGACTACTTTTATGCTACTATAGCGGATATTCAACATAAGTATGTGCCAACTAAGACAGTCTCTCACAGCTCATACCCTATTTGGTACTCCCCGGCACTTAAACGCTTGATCAAGGAGAAGGCTAAATATCTCCGTAAATTTAAGACGTATGGCAGACTTTCAGATGAGGCGACCTTTAAACATTTACGTGAGCGGGTTAATAAACTTGAAGCGGATTGTTACACCAACTACTTAGCTGATACAGAAGCCTCCATCGAAAGGAATCCTAAACGCTTTTGGACCTTTGTGAAGCAGAGATCCAAGTCCAATGCAATACCCAGTTTCCTCAAGTATGGTGATATGACGATTTCTTCTCCTGAGTCTATTTGTAATGCATTTTCTTCCCACTTCTATTCTACTTATCTTGATCCTACCAATGTAGTGACTACAAGTTACTGTCCTCCTCAAGCTGCAAATTATAATTTACCCTCTGATATTCACTCAATTGAGATTGACCCACATGTTATAGTTAAACTAATTAGTAAAATTGATCCAATTAAATCTGCTGGTCCGGACCACTTATCACCTAAATTGCTGATTGGGAGTGCTAAAACCATAGCCTTACCAGTATCTCTATTGTTTACAAAATCACTCTCTTCTCGTTCTGTTCCCCAAATCTGGAAGTCCGCCTTTATAACTCCGGTGCATAAAAAAGGCCACAAAAACGAAATAGTTAATTACAGACCTATTTCCAAACTGTGCATATTAGCTAAAGTCTTTGAGAGGGTTGTCTACGACCAAGTTTACGCAGCACTGAGTCAGTCCTTTAGCCCTTCTCAGCACGGATTTCTTAAGGGTCGTTCAACTACATCTAACCTGGCTTTGCTCAATGACTTCCTAACGGACAGAATGGACAATGGGGCACAGGTCGATGTCGTTTACACGGATTACAGTAAGGCTTTTGATAGAATTGACCACAATATCCTTAAAATAAAGCTTTTTAACAATGGTATCAGAGGAGATCTACTTCGTTGGTTTACTTCATATCTTGAAAACAGATCTCAAGCTGTCGTTGTCAGTAACTACATATCGAGCTGGGTTTCAGCTCCAAGTGGTGTGCCTCAAGGTTCCTTGATGGGTCCGTTGCTTTTTATCATTTATGTGGGCGACATCGACTCGTGTTTCCATAACTGAAATTTGCTCTGTTTTGCTGATGACATGAAGATATTTTCTGCAATATCATCAGATGATGACATGGATGCTCTCCAATCTGACCTGGCGCGATTGGATGATTATTGTTTAACTAATAAACTAGACTTGAACCCTGTTAAATGTTCATTAATCTCCTTTAGCAGAAAACGCGTCCCTCTCCCTACAACTTATCAACTTAAAGGGCAGCTATTAAACAGATGCGACGGCGTACGCGACCTGGGCGTTTTTCATGACTCCAAACTCTTATTTAACGTGCACATTGAGCAAATAGTGGCCAAAGCTTCGAAGTCACTGGGTTTTGTTATGAGACTCGCAGGGTGCTTCAAAAAGACCAAGACCCTTAAAATTCTTTATTGCTCTTTTGTGAGAAGTCATCTTGAATATGCGTCACAAATCTGGAACCCGTGTTATGGCAAGTATATTGATCGTATTGAGAATATACAAAAAAGATTTATTCGTTTCCTATGTTTTCGGCTACGTATACCATACCATTCTGATAATTACATAAATCTTTGCAAGAAATTTCATTTACAGCCACTCATAAATCGTCGTCGACTGGCAGATTGCACTTTCCTTTTAAAAATTATGTCGAACAAGATTGACTGTTCTGATCTCCTACATAAACTACGTTTCAATGTTCCTCAGAGATCAGTTAGATATAATCCGCCTATCTCCATTCCTTTTTCCTCTTCTAACTACAGGCAAAACTCATACATGGTGCGAGCGAGTAAGGACTTTAATATTCTTTGTAAAGAGTTCTCATTTGACCCATTTACCATCAATAATTATTCTGCACGCGCTCGGCTGAACGCTGACTTCTTTAAAAGTGCATAGTGCTTATTGTACCTTATACATATATGTTATTATTATTTTTATTTTTTTCGTGATTTTAATGATCCTAAGATTTCTGTTACTTATTCTGTTTTTACCCGTGAGAACCTGTAATTGGCTGTATGTTTCACATCCAACTGTTATCCATTTGTTATAGCTGTTGGTTCTCCAATAAATAAATAAATATAATGTGAAAAGAAATTTAAAAAAACTACTACTAAGCACAATGAGGTATTCCTGGCTGGGGTGTGCAAAGCACCATAAACTAGTCGTGGACATATTTATCAATGTAATTCTAAGGTTACAGGTGCATAATTGGTGCAATATAATAAATAAAATTTTGAAGGGTGCCCTCGAAGAGAAATATGTTTTAAAAATGGGAGAGCCTCAAAAACGGGCACTAGCAAAGTACAAAACCTTTAGATTAAGAAAAAAATGTCTGAACAAATAAATAAATAATTTATAAATGTATTAAATCTGTTTTATTATGTAAATCATATGAGTGAAACTAGTATCCGGCAATCAAGCACAACAGGCAAGCACTCGAAAATCGACCAAATAGAACATCACTAGTTATCGATATCAGTTTTTTCTTGCAGTCACTTCACTAAATATGTATAAACACATGTATAGCTATGTGACGCTATAGGATTGTAGGTACTCATTATGTGAAACCCGGTGACTGCAGCGCCAAAACGGATCACTGGGAAACTAGCAGAAAAGTCACTGTCGCATCTGTACTAACTAATCTGTGACCATTGATGAGACGGTAGAGAGCGTATAGTTTTGCAAATTAGTAGAATCGGCCCCCAAATCATTTTCTCCAATGATAAACAGGCAGTAATCGTTCATCGTGAAATCTTTTCATTTATTTTCAATTGAGTTCAGGAAACTTGTTGTGGTGACTTCTGGCAGTACATGATGACAAAATTTAAAATGTTTTGAGAAGAGCTCTTCGATTAAGGGCACCGTTCCCTTTGTGCAATTGCTACTTATTACAGATAATCTATTTTTATGTTTTGGAACATACATAGCTCCTGATGCATTTTCGCAGGCAATATTACACACTTGTGAAGTTGTTGGCAATTTGTTTGTTTTGCGTCAGTTTATCGCTAGTCTTATTAGATGTTTGGGTTTTTTTATGAAGCATTTTTGTTTTTTTGTAAGGAGTGTCTCTAATCTTGGACTCATTATTTGAGATAATCGGTGGAATGTTTTGATGCGTAGTTTTTTTTGCGAGCTGATAATGGTGAGCCATTTTTCTTATCAGGCGTTAAGCATATCTTTTTACAGGTTTCGACGGTCTTCAAAGATTTTTGTAGATCAGTTTTTAAACGGAAATTCTCGTTATTTAAGTCGTCTATTTATTGAAGAGCACTCATTAGTTGCATCTTAAGTGAATTTATTTGTTCATTTAAGTCCTTAACTATGTAATTGTCACTATAGTTCTGTAGACTGTCTGGTACGCTCAACATTGTGGTATCAAATATTGTTTTTTCGTCGTCATGTTTTGTCATATCAGACAAGTTATTTAGAGATCCCGTTTTGTGCGGTTTCCGATGTGTTATGTTGTTAACTGTATCCATGTTTTTATTATATCTCCAGCGCCCTCTGTTGGCACTAGCACGTATTTGACTGTGGATAATAGGGTGATGACAAAAAAAATTTTTCCTAGTCCGATTTTCTTTGAGATTATCAAAAAGTGTCGTTACAACTTTTGGTCTTAATTTTTTCCGTCTAGCCCCCTTTCGCAACGCGCGTTAAGGAATTTCGTTCCAAAACTTCGTTCTAATAGGATAGTGTATAAAACACAAAATCGTAAAAAAACGGAGTTGCCGAGTTATGCTTCTCAGGAGCAGTTGAAGCTGCTGGCTCTTTAAAAACTCAATGGAAAAAGTGCGACTGACACCGTATCTCTATCTACTACCAATCACGTGACTGCAAAGTCCGGTTCCACCAATCGCGCGTCACCGTTGAAGTTATATTGAACGCATCTATTGTATGAGGTATGTCACCATCGCAAGGTAACCATAGAAACTAATTGTAAATAACATATACATAAAATAGTGTATCAAGATCTTTAAGGTATTTTAAAAAGTATTCCTGGTATTCAACTGATGTCAAATGTTTACGATTGCGATTTCGGTCTTTTTAGGAATGTCAAAAAGTGTCGGCCTTATAATTATAATTAGTATTTATTGACAAATGTAAACTATTTGCCTTGAATGTAATAACCAAGGATATTGTATAAATTTTTCATTTCCGCCGTGATATAGCAAAAACTCAACAGGATAGGTGCTACAAGCAAACAACGATAAAAATTAGTTATCTCCCACTTATAGCGTCCAACATCCTCTTCAAATGTTCGAGAAAATATAGTGTGTGACAATGTGTGTTTGAGTTATATAGAGGTGGGCACTGGACATCATGAACCGGTACGTGGTGCTGCAGCAGCTCGGCGACGGCACGTACGGCTCCGTGGTGCTAGCGCAGCGACGCGACTCCGGTGAGAAGGTGGCCATCAAGCGCATGAAACGCAAATACTACTCGTGGGACGAAGCCATGAACCTGCGCGAGGTTAAGTCGCTCAAGAAGCTGAACCACGCCAACATTGTCAAGCTACGCGAAGTAATACGGGAAAATGATACGCTATACTTCGTGTTCGAGTACATGCGGGGCAACCTCTACCAGCTGATACGCGACGCAGAGCGCGCTTTTCCTGAGCCAGTGTTGAGGAATATTGTATACCAAGTGTTACAGGGGCTGGCACATATGCATCGTCACGGGTTTTTCCACCGGGATCTGAAACCAGAAAATTTGCTGTGTGCCGGACCCGAACTCGTGAAGATCGCCGACCTCGGGCTGGCGCGCGAGGTTCGCTCGCGCCCACCCTACACCGACTATGTGTCCACGCGCTGGTACCGCGCGCCGGAGGTGTTGCTACACGACACGCGCTACGGTGCGCCCATTGATCTGTGGGCTCTCGGTTGCATTATGGCAGAATTGTATACCTGTCGGCCTCTGTTTCCCGGGAACTCTGAAATTGACCAGTTGCACAAGATATGCGCTGTCCTGGGCACTCCCGACCGAGACGACTGGCCGGAGGGGTACGCGCTCGCCGACGCGCTACGGTTCCGTTTCCCGTCGAGCGCAGGTGTGCCGCTGGCGCGCGTCGTGCTCTCTGCCTCGCCGCCCGCTTTGGCCCTGCTCGCTGCGTTCATGCGATACCCGCCACGGGATCGTCCCACTGCCCCTCAGGCGCTTCGGTAATTTATTTTATTAATATTGGTTGTCAGACGTCCAGAGGCAGGGGGACCACTTATTTGCCATCATGGTGGGCCGAGGCCGACTGCTTAATTTTTTGCCATAAGCTAAAAGTGTTGCAGCTCATTTTTCTTTTTGTGGTTGTACATAGATTTCCATACTTTGCTGTGGGCGCTGCGCTAGTTTTGCCACCGCCTGCATCACGTGCGAGAAGGTTCGTTTTACCTAATTAATATTTTTACCTGAATAAATAGGAAACTACGTTGTTTCTTATCGGAATATGTATTACGACTTTTAGAAGCGCAGCACGAGGTGAAACGGAAAATGTACAAGAGCATCCCCGATCGCCAATCTCGACCCTGCCGCTACACGCTGCAGTGCAGCCGCCGCCACTGCGCGACAGATTCGCCGATATACTCGGGTATGCCGTATGTGTATCTGACCTTACGCTTTACTTAGTTATTGTTTTACAGGAGATTTCTCCTTATCTGTGATAAAATTCGAGTTGGAGCGGAGCGAACTCCTTACGAGAAATTTGATACCTACCCACTGCGGGAAAAAAAAATCAGTCAGTCTAAGTAGTAATACACGCGAAATTCCATTTTTTTTTAAGTTTTTTGCAAAATTCTGCACTGTTACGTTGTTTTGTGTTTGTAAAATAGCGTTGCAATTAGAATTGCGCGGTCTAAGCGATATTCCACGGTGTAGGGATGAAGTGGTGCACGAGGCGGGCGGGGAGCCACCGCTGCGGCGTGTGTCGGGCGCGCGCGGCGCTGAACCGGCACGGGGCCGCAGCGTGCTGGGCGCTCTGCAGCCGGCCGCACAGCCAGCGCCCGCGCCTCCGCCCCCACGTCACGCGCGCGCGCTGCCCGGCGGCGCGGCGCGCGCCTACCTCAGCGCGGCGCGCTACGTCACCGGGTCAAGAATAGACACCTCTCTTTTTCGGCCGCTGCCCCTACGGGCGCATCGAGGTAAGATTGGCGATTTCGTCCTTTGTCATGTCGTGAGAGCCCAAGTTTGTTGCGATGAGTTTAGGCTCGTTTCGGATTGTTTCAGAAACAACGACTGTTGGCAGCGGGGCTGCGCGAGTTGATTGGGCTGCTAAGTATTTACGATGAACTCCTATCAGGCCACGACGAACCACTAACATCAAGATAGACGGGTGCTGATTAATAAAAGATAACTTCATCTCTTATTAATTCAAGAATCGTCTTGTTGTTTCTACGAGTATAGAAGTGTGAAAGTGTATTTACTTGAACAAAAAAAATGTATGGTGTTGTGGTGTGTTTAAATTATTTATTAGCTAGAATAGCTAGCAACCCGCCCCAGCTTTGCACGGGTAACAGAGCTAGGGTTGCCAACCCTACTATATAATATAGTATTCTGCTAGAGGCCTAAATACTATTTCTAAGTAAACAAGATCTCATAAAAACTGAATTAATGGTAATAGGCTTAAGCTTAATTTAGAGTGTAAAAATAGTTTTGAGATTGAAAAAACCTGTTAATAAAAATGATTTTGAAATATAGGTACCTACTATTTTTTTTTTCTTCCCTTTACTATATTTTTACAGGCAATGGCTTCGAGAAATGATTTGATATAAAAAAAGTTGGCAACCCTAAGTTGAGCATACAGGGGCCGCATTCCGAGTTACGCTGTAATCGATTTGAGCGTGCAATTCACCCGTACCCGGCCGCCCGGGTACAAATTAATTTTATAAATATAGGTATCTAATAGGTACCTACTTATTTATGATATAGGTACAGAAAATTACCTATGTAGATACTAATATAGTTTATTTTTTTATTAAGATTTTTTTATATTTTCCAATAAATATAAGTACACACTTATCAAAACTTAACTTAAAAATAACATTTTATGTTACAACAATTCTTTAAAAACTAAATAAAACACTTCACAAAACAAATAGGAAACTTCAAAAAATGTTTTTTCTTTATGTTGAAGAAATTCTTGTAAACTATAAAAACAGCTTTCTATCAACCATCTACGGAGTTTCATTTTAAAATATTTAAATGGGAGCTCCCTTATGATCTTTGGTAACTTATTAAAAATTTTAATGCACATAATGATAAACATTATTTTTGATTAGAGTTGTATTACAAAAAGGAACTAAAATTTTTGTTGCATCTCTTGGTCTCTGTTTTGTGTAATTGTCACCTTTGAATCTAAAGAATTAATTATGTTTCCTCACAAAAACCGATACCTCAAACAAATATATGCCGTCAAAGTCAATAGATTCAGTTTTTTGAATATAGGCCGGCAAGACTCAAGCGGACCGACACTGCATATAGCTCTTACACATTTCTTTTGTACAATGTTATCAATTTATCATTGTCTGTTGAATTGCCCCATATTATTAGTCCGTATCTTAATATTGATAACATCAACATACCCACTATATGCTATGCAGGCTGTTTTTTCGTCTGACACAATACGAAGTTTTCTTAATGCATATACAAATCTATTTAGTTTACTGCATACGTTGTTAATGTGTTGTTTCCAATTACAAAATTTGTCTAGAGTTATACCTAAGAATGTAATACTTTCTGTTTCTTCTATGTTTTTGTCTTTTATTTTAATGTTAATACTATCGGAGAGTTTGCTTTTGTGGGTACGAAATTTTATGAATTTTGTTTTCGATATATTTACACATAGGTTATTAGATTCAAGCCATTCTATTACAGACTGTACAGCTTCATGTATTTTATTTTCATGGGTTGAACTTATTGAACCTAGTGTTATTGGGTACCTACTATAACAGAAATATCATCAGCGAATAGGACACTATCATAGTTTATTGACTCTGGTAAATCATTAATATAAAGTAAGAATAGTAAGGGGCCCAACACGCTCCCTTGTGGTACGCCATATTTATTCAGCCTTAATGACGATCTGTAGACAGTGGATTCAAGATTAACAACATTTCTGTCGGCCTGTTAAAAAACTTTTTATCCAATCTAGAGCGGCATCACGGATACCGTATTTCTCACATTTGTTTAGTAAGATGCTATAATCCACTGTAGCGGCATCTACATCGCTACATGCGAACTATGCATCAAAAACCTGACGTCACACAAATCCTGCATCGCGCAATTCGAGTTTACCGCGCGATAAACATATATACAAGCTTCCCGACTTCAACCTCTGGGCAGTTGCCCGCCAGACATCACACCCGTCTGGTCGGAGGATCCTCCCTTTTCTATGGTGGATGAGTGAACTTTACATCCTGTTCCTCATACCCCTAAATTGGTGACCCCGAACATGAACGTCAACGCAGCCTTCGTGCAACTACTTCAGCGTGACGTCATCATCATCATCACTCCCGCAAGCTTTCGTGAGGCGAGTCACACAGCCAGTCAGCACCCAAGGCTTCAACGGGTATCCTGACCACCAGCATGCAGCGAACGCGCATTCCTGGTCATCACCCTCAGCCACAACCCGGCGCTGTACCACATCCGACCCACTGGATCAAGACGCAGCGCCAACCCCAACTCACTGGGTAATCACCGCAGACAGTTTCGACTCACCGCGAACTATGCGGTACCCGGTTCCGACTCACTGGAACCACAGCTCTGGCACTGTGAAGCATCGCAAGATTCAAGACTCAGCCCACTATCGACCTCCGGTCTCCGGAGGGGAGTAATGTAGCGGCATCTACATCGCTACATGCGAACTATGCATCAAAAACCTGACGTCACACAAATCCTGCATCGCGCAATTAGAGTTTACCGCGCGATAAACATATATACAAGCTTCCCGACTTCAACCTCTGGGCAGTTGCCCGCCAGACATCACACCCGTCTGGTCGGAGGATCCTCCCTTTTCTATGGTGGATGAGTGAACTTTAAATCCTGTTCCTCATGCCGCCAAATTATCCACAAAATCAAACGCCTTACTCATATCAAAAAACACTACTACAACCGGAATTTTATCATCTAGATATTCTGTGATCTTTTTAATTAGGGTAAATGCTGCTAAAGATGTTGATTTATTATGCTGAAAACCGTTTTGCTCCTATTTTAGAATATTATGTTTATCTAAGAAACTTATTAGTCGGTTATAGAATATCTTTTCAAAGATTTTGGATAACACAGGAACGAGTGTAATAGCCCGGCGATAGTTATTTGGATCTTATCGATCACCTTTTTTGAATAAAGGCTTAACTATAGAATGTTTTAAATTCTCTGGAAAAAATCCTTGTGACAATGAATTTTCTATAAAATGGTTAAGAAGAGGAGCTATAACATGAGCACGTGCTTTAATAATCAGGGTGAAGATAGAATCATAACCTACTGCTTTGGTGTCGTTTAATGATTTTATTGTAGTAATGATTTCTTGCTCTGTGATCGGTCTGAGAAAAATCGAATTATCATTTATCTGGTTTTGAGTCCGTCGTTGTTTATTTGGAACGTTTGAGTTATGATCATTGGCAATATTGATGAAGAATTTATTAAATGTAGATGCTATTTGAGTAGGTTCTTGAATAAGTTTCCCGTTAAGTTGTATTTATTTATTTATTTTATTATTGTTGTATTTGTTTATTTTGTTTTGTATTTTTGTTGTATTGTAGTGATGTTATACTATTTATTGTCCTAATGCTATCATTTTTATCTTTTATTATGCTCCAAGTAGCTTTGCCAACTAAACATACTAATACCATGCCATACTAAACAAACCACCTTTTGATTTATTCGCTTACCTATTGATATTCTATGACACATGTACTTTACTCACTTTTATATTCTGTAACATTGTTTACCTCAAAATTTAAACGCAACGTTTACCCCCGTCACAGATAATACATATAATACTACGCCCCCGTGGAGGAAAACGTCGGTCACAGATTCAATTATAATAAAAAAGTATTAAAATAAAAAGTTAAAATTAGGAAAGGTAAGTTTAGGACACAGGACAGGCTCGGGTTAGGCAGGAGGCAGGAACAGGCAGGCAGTCGGACAGGTGGGCAGGTAGATAGGTAGGCAGGTAGGCAGGCAGGCAGGCCGCAGGCAGCGTGGAGGAGGCTGGGCTGAGGATTATCCACCCTGGAGATCCACTACACACTGTGGAACGGAGAGGAAGTTGTGAGAGTTTGTAGATATCGGAGGGGCTTTGAGGCGCCTCACCTAGCGGGAGAACCGCGCTAGCGTCACAGGTGACGGCGGAGGTCTCTCTCGGAGAGTAACGTGGTCTAGCGTCGGAGGCCTTTGTGTGCGTGTACTCGTGGCGTTCTACGCCACCTGATTATAGTTCGTCTGGAGTGAGCACCTCCTACAGGGCTAGGCAGGAGTGCCGGGCGAATGATACACAGAATTACACAGTATTAGAATGTTTATTGTTATAATCCACTCAGGGTCGATAGTTTAAATTACACAGTATGATTAGAAGACTCGCGCACGCTAGTTATGCTAATTACATGAGACTCATATTCGAGTAGCTAACTGATCAACAAATAAGACTTAAGGGCAGAAAAACAGCGCCTCCGTCTCAAGCTAAAAATACGACTTTCCGAAGCTAAGACAAGACTAGGCTGAAAAATTTGAAGGCCGTTTTTATTGTTCTGTCATATTTTAAACGTTTTAAAACTTATTCAAGTTATATAATATTTAGTATGCTTTACAGAGTTAAATAATGTTACAGAATATAAAAGTGAGTAAAGTACATGTGTCATAGAATATCAATAGGTAAATAAATCAAAAGGTGGTTTGTTTAGTATAATAACGTAAAGAAAGATTAAAGATCGTGGTTAATGTGGTATTCTGACGTGCAGAACATTATTTGAATAAGTTTTAAAACGTTTAAAATATGACACAGAAACGGCCTTCAAATTTTTCAGTCTAGTTTTTCTTTCGTTAATTTTCTTTAAAAATAGTAAAGTTTAATTTCAAACTTTATAGAAAGTTGAATAATAGTGCTTGTGGTAAGTGATATATAGTGTTACGCTGATCGTTGAGCCAGCGAGATGCCGAAATGGAGATCGAAAGATCACATTAAATCTAAATTGTCGCCGGTTTCTGCGGCAAGCAACCGTCCGCGTTTTTAGCGGACGAGAGCAGCAATTCTCCTAAGTGCGATAGTGGTAAAGAACGCTCTTCATCCTCGGAGGAAGGCACCTATTCCCACCGCCGAAGAACGGCAAAGAGATCGAAACGATTTCTTGTAAGTTGGGCCTACGCATTTACAATTGAATGAGCAGACAAGTAAGTGACCAGACAAGTGAGTGAAGTAAGTGATCTGTTAAAAATGACACAATTTCTACATTATATCACTAACCTTACTCAGAAACACTATCAACGAACTTCTAAACTGCTTCTTGTACTAGTATCTACTTCAGAAGCGCATAGTTGTTTTTTAAACAATCCGGTCATGTCTAAAGAGACAGAAATATTACGACTTAAAGATTTCAGTGTAAAATATGATGACAAGGTAATTCCTTAAGCAAATACAGAATGTCTTGAGGACGTAAAACTATTCTACCAGTATTATTTTTATTTTGACGTTCCATCATAAAAAGCAATTCATTATAAGAAGACTTGTATGCTCACCCAGCCCATGTGTTTGACACACTGAATTAGAAGTAAATGAGTACTTATGCCACAAAAAAAAACTAAAAACTTTTTAGCCCCTGCGGAGGGGGTTTTGGATGGGATCTCTAATATGGGTCTAGCGCAGATGGAGCTAGCTGCTAAAGCATGGTCCACAGGGACTTGTAAATTGGGCAGCAACCTACCCACTGGGATTGTATCCTACTTTCCCTTTTGGAAGTAGTCCGAACACTCCCACACTCCCATCCAGAAGTGTATTTAAATTAGAATAGAGTGCAATACTCTCATGTGGTATGCAGTTGAAGAGATTCAGCACGTCTTGTGAACTCTAATCTGCTTTGAAAACATTAAAATTACTAATTAAATATGACATTAAGTCTTACTATATATATAAAATGCTAAATATTTAAACAACATTATAATTTATAATGTTAATACTGTATTATTATTTGCTGTATTTTGTAATAATTAAGAAAATCTTATAGTTATGATCCGGACATGAACCTAGCTTGCTCTATCAAAATTAGAAATGGAACAAATACAGCCACTAAACAATTTAAAACTCACAAATTAAAAATATTGATTTACAAACTATTAACACTAGGTACTAAATACAATAACTAAGTACACAAATAGATACAAAAAATAAAAGGACACTTAGGCGTCGAAGTATTTGTCCGCATCGATGTCATCCGGAAACGTGCCCAGAAGACTGGCAGCATTGCCACGTTGAATGGCAATGCTGATTCTTTGGCCAAAGAACAAGCCAGCCCTCTGGTCGCGTGAAGTGTCGACCAGTCGGCGAGAAACTTCCTTGAAAAGGACACGCGCACTCGGACCCCATGACCCGGGTGTTTCGACCCCAAACGGCTCAAAACTGTAGTTACCCATAAGGTTACAGTATTTGCGTCGCTTGAGGGTCTCAGCAGCCGCTGCAGCGGCGCCAGCACAGCCCGCCGTGCTAGGAACATGAGATGGTGCAAGGGTGTCGACACAGGTTGCGTCCCACACCAGAGGCCTATCCACCTTCCAAGGCAACAACGTCATGTCGTCTGGTCTCTTCCCATCGTCACGTACCAAGCCGTTTGGTACTAATACCGCTGGTACGCCGGCGGTGACAAGGGCTCGACGAATAATATCGTTGATGCTGGCGTGCCATGCAATGCGACCTGCGCTCCTGTAACAGGACAGGCCATGGTGCCCGAGACTGTCTACGGCTTCACCGCAGAGACACCGATGCGATACAACACAAGGTGCGCCCAAGCGGAGACACGTAGCGAGCCTAAACGATGAGTCATCCATCATGGTGCCTATGGTGGATGACGGGAGCGCTTGAAGACACAAACCTGACTCCCATTCTCCCACAGCTAGCAGACGGGCACGCTCAACAGTATTAGGTGACGTGTTTACCAGGGAATTCCGTATAATACTGCAGAGCGGCACGTCCCACCGTTTCTGGGAGGACGGGTTATCAGGCAAATCCGTATTGGGACAAGCCATTTTCCAAGCGTTCAACGCATCGGTCAAACACGGTACCTCAAAATCGACCAGTGAGGAAGATAAAATGTTCCTGGTTAATTTATCGGTACTGTGGACCGAGGAGAAGAAGGCCGGTAAACTTATACTTGAAATTTTGCGGACACCAAGACCACCCAGGCGGATGGGAAGTGTGGCTTGCTGCCACGCTCGGTCGTCCAGGGCCACATTTAGGATTGAGGTTAATGTATTTCTAATAATTTGGTCCACTTTTTCTAAAAGTTGTGGATGCTTCCACAGATGGGAGGAACAAAGGCTATACGTGAATTTTGGTCCAAAGCAACAGTATCGAATGAGTGTGAAGGCCGAATGAATATTCATTTTGAAAAGTCTTTCCGAGACATCGTTAAAATTTTGTATTTTCTGCTCAATAAACGTTGGAAAGGATTCGTCAAAGATTGGGGACCCCAGGAGGTGCAGAGACTCTGTTCCCCTCGCGAGGGGAACATACTCCCCCGCCCATGGCTCCGCCTCCTGCGGTGCCCGATGCGGACCACACCAGGGACGACGACGACGATACTCCGGAGGTGACCGAGGTAGATCTGAGAGTGGCGGTACGTAGGCTGAGTGCCAAAAATACCGCCCCAGGACCCGACGGCTTACCTGGAAAAGCCTGAGTTCTGGCCTTAGAGGCTCTCGGGCCTCGACTTCGGGGGCTCCTAAGCGCATGCTTGGAGAGGGGCCAGTTCCCACTTCGTTGGAAGACGGGGAAACTGGTCCTCATCAAGAAGCCGGGGCGCCCGGCGGACTCTCCGTCCGCTTACCGGCCCATCGTGCTGCTCGATGAGGTGGGCAAGCTCTTTGAAAGAGTAATTGCAGACCGCCTTGTCGGGCAGCTGGTTCGAGTGGGGCCGGATTTGACGGAGAGCCAGTATGGTTTCCGCAAGGGGCGCTCTACGGTGGATGCCATCATGCGCGTTCGAGCCCTCACGACGGGGGATGCTGTTGCCCGGGGTGGGGTAGTCTTGGCGGTGTCTCTTGACATCGCCAATGCCTTCAATACCCTGCCTTGGAGTTGCATTAGGGAGGCACTCCGGTATCACCGGATGCCGACCTACCTCTGTCGAGTGGTCGAGGCCTATTTGACGGACAGGGCCGTCATCTACCCCGGTCACCACGGAGAGTGGAACCGGCGAGAGATGTCTTGCGGTGTCCCACAGGGATCGGTCCTGGGACCGCATCTGTGGGACATCGGCTACGACTGGGTGCTGCGCGCCGACCTCCCTAGCGGCGTCAGCGTGGTTTGCTACGCTGACGACACGCTGGTCCTGGTGCAGGGGAGGTCGCATGAGGCGGCGGCCGAACTAGCGACACGTTGGGTTGCGACAATCGTCGAAAGGATCCGGCAACTGGGACTCGAGGTGGCCTTGCACAAGTCCGAGGCCATGTGTTTCTATGGTCCTCGGAACGCGCCACTGTCGGGTTCCCAGATTACGGTGGGAGGGGTTCACATCGGTGTCGAGTCGACGATGAAGTACCTGGGACTCGTCCTCGACAGCCGGTGGAACTTCGTGGAGCACTTCCGACGTTTGGCTCCCAAACTGGATAGGGCTGGGGCTGCTTTGAAGCGGCTCCTGCCCAACCTGGGGGGTCCAAACGCCTCCTGCCGGAGGCTTTACGCGGGGGTCGTGCGGTCCATGGCCCTTTACGGGGCACCGGTGTGGGCGCGTTCATTGAGGCTGCGACCGGCCCGGCGGTTGAACGCGTCCCAAAGGGTCATGGCCATCAGGCTGGTCCGGGGATACCGCACGGTCTCCCGTGAGGCGGCGAGCCTCCTTGCCGGACTACCGCCATGGGATCTGGAGGCGAAAGTCCTCGCGCACATGTGGGAGTTGCGCGAGGAGGCGAAACGCCGGGGAGTAACTCCGCTGCCGCGAGAAATCACGGCACAGCGGACAGAGCTCCGGCGGGATCTCATGGCGGCATGGAGTGTGCGATTGTCGCAACCCAGCGCTGGGCACGCCACAATTGCGGCGATAAGTCCCCTCTTTGAGGAGTGGCTTGAGAGGCGCCATGGCGTCCTCACCTTCCGCCTGACGCAGGTCCTCACCGGACACGGTTGTTTCGGGAGGTTCCTGTTCCGCGTAGGGCGGGAGGAAACGCCCGGGTGTCACCACTGTGTGGATCGCCCGGAGGACACGGTGGAGCATACGGTGGAGGTCTGCCCGGCTTGGGCGGAGCACCGCCGTGTCCTCACGGAGGCGATCGGCGGCGGCGATCTCTCGCGTCCGGCCCTGGTTCAGGCCATGGTTCGGAGCGAGAGTGCATGGGAGGCCGTCACCTCCTTCTGCGAAGCAGTTATGCTCGCGAAGGAGGAGGCGGAGCGCGCGAGGGAGATGCAAGCTGCACGCCCTCGCGGCCCTAGTCGCCGCAGGAGACGCCCCGGGCGTCGGGAGTCCAGAGCCGACTTCCGGCCACCGTAGGCGCGGGCTTGCGGACGGTGAGCAATGGGCAGCTCACCGTCCGATAAGGACCAGGCCCGTGTCGACGGCGCGTTGTGTTCCACGCGCGCCTCAAAGAGATGTCAGCACCAACCGACGGGGTCGAAAGACCAATGCCTGCTGGGGTTGCGGGTTTGTCCGAAAGGGATAACGCGGCCCCGGCACACAGGCAACGGAAGGAACACGGGTGGGTTTTAGTCAGTAAAAGTCTGACACACCCTCTCGCTCTGCCCAGAGCGGGAGTAGTCATTTGATGATTTCCCACCCTCAAAAAAAAAAAAAAAAAAAAAAAAAAAGGAGTTGCAGAGAGTTTCTTTCTGTAATTTTGATGTTTGGTGCTATAGTATTAAATTTTGCTATGGTAGTATTTCTGTCAGTGGTTTGGGGAAGATAAATTTCGCATTTTGATAGGTTAAATCTTTTAGGACTGTGTCTACATCACCTCCTAGGGTTCCGTCATTCAAATACCATACGTTGAATTCCGAATTTAGTTGTCGAATAATTGGATTTATAGCCAAACTAAAAATGGCTGGCCCAAGGGGGTCACCTTGTTGACATCCGACGGCTGATTCCAAAAGGTTGTCTTTATAAAGTAATTTAGAGTGGTGCCTGTAGCATTGATAAAGAAAACTGTAAATTTTGGGTATTTCTTTTTGAACTTCTGTCAACAAGGTGTCCCTGTTTACGGAATTGAAAACGTTCTTAATGTCAACCTTTAGGATGACCTCACCTTTACCGCTATTGAGGTAAGTGGATAATGCGTGTACCGCAGCCTCACAGCCCGCTTTAGACCCGAAGCCTAGCTGTAGGGGCTGGAATTTGCTGGCCAGTGTTTCGCTGTAGAAAGCGCAGCAAATTTTGGCTGCGGTACGACGGCAAGTGGACCCTACGGCAATGGGACGAATGCCGCCATCCTTCTTGTGTGTGCAGGGCACATCATTTATTTGATTAAAGTGTTTTGTTACACCATATAGGAATGATTAATTTTCAAATAATTGTGCTATAATTGTTTTTTTTATTTTATTACAATTGATGCTCTACTAGTGAATCTAATAGTAAATGAAAATGTACAATGACTGCCGAAAAATTTTAAACCAATTTTTAAAATACTTTCTACCAAAAACTACCATAATTGAAATACGTAACAAAACGTTTTTCTTTTCACGTTTTTGTTATCTGTGCCTAATGCTAAGCTAATGACAAAATCGTAAAATAGCAATGTTGTCAACTTAATGGGATTTCCACTAAACCTGGGGGTTTGGACACCCCAACAGGCGGAGAAATTTTGCTTTCATCGGCCGGTGATTTTGTCTAGTGGTTGGTTTAAATTTGTAGAAAACAATACAATCAATTACTAAAACTTTGACTCGAGAAAATATTAAAATAATACGATACTGGCATGTTTTATTGAAAACCTGTGTCAGTGATTTTTCGATTTATTTCTTTCAAATGCCGAAACCACTGCGGTTTCGAACGCTGATTTGGAAAGACTGACACAGTATGACGAATATATTGAAGCCTCACAGAGGCTCCGCCCGAGTGGAGATCGATAAACACCTCATGTCAAAAAAAATATCCATCGGGAACATAAATCCGGGATAAATCGGCCGTTAAGCCGTTTGAAAACAAACATCTTCTCATTAATTTTACTACGGCTGCCATTTGTCATGCCGCCAACGCAATAAAAGTCAAAATCGGTTGAACGAACTGTAAAAAAGGTTTATTTAAATGTATAATCTTATTTTACAATCCAGTATAGTTTATTTCTGGTGGTTTGAAGAACTGTCGCTAGTGGACTAGACATTCGCGTTTTTGGATTTTTACGCAAACAGTTAAATATCCTATTTCAGATATTGTAATCGTTTTCAAATTCTGTTTTTGGAAATCGATTTCAGGAGAGGCTCCGGCTCGCAGTTTCGATCGTCTCTAGTAATATTATTCGGTTATAAGTGCATCGACCAAACTATTCAAACATAAACAAATACTTGCTTACGCAAAGCTACCCTTGCAGTGGTTTTGTGAAATCGGTTTTTCTGGTTCGGATAATCGATACTTTAACACTAATCGATTTCTGATCGAAATCGAATTTTATAATTCGGTTTGATGTATATCTGACGCATGTCTATAGTGGATTCAGGGAAAAAAAAATGGCAGCACTGAATAAAAGTTGAAATAACGTGACATGTTTACTCGAATTTAATGCGAAATATTGCCTGTCTAAAGTATACCTTTGCTGCTGTAACTTTATCAGTGTGTAGGTAGGGAAAAGAACAGGAAAGGCATAACATCCCATGTTAAACATCGGAAATAATCTGCGCTGGAATGGAATGATCATTATTTGATGTCTGTGGAGGATACGCTATCAATCATGGCGATGCTTTGTTTGTTTACATTTTGGTTTTATTTTATTAGTTTCGGTAATGTTTTTGTTCTAGCATTGCTTGCCTTGAATGCTTTATATTTTTCAACATTCAACATTAAATTTTACTATTCTCTTACAGAAACAGCTAAGCAGTTTTGGAACATTTTTCTTGTGGCTCGTCGGAAAAACTTTGGAAAATTCTCTCGTTCAAGACAGTGCGTACTCTGTTTACGTTTTCTACTGGCTGCACTAAAACTTACTTAGGCTGTTTTGCTCAATAGCGAAAAGTACCTAAGTTGATATTATCACTACAAGTAAGTAAGTCAATATAAATAGGATTATCGTGTAAGAGTCATGTAAGAGTACCTTCGTATCTCATTAGATTATTGTAGCTGTAGGTACATTATTTCTACCTATGGACAATCATTCCTTTGTTGCGTATACACAAGCATCCTACTATCCTACAACTATTTATTGTGGTTAAAATAATTATTAAGTATAGTTACTATGTCCGTCAACCTCACATTCGAACTGAAATAAAATTGTTAATTGATATTTGTGTACTTATGTAGATGTTGAAATAAACTATTATAACCTCTAACCAAATAACAACTAACTGAAAAACATATTTATAATATTTTCACAGACGGTGCTACAGGTGAAAATACACAAGAAAGGAACGCTACCCAAAACCAATCTTGTTGATCAAACATGGACTGGATAACCAATCTTCTGTAATCATTGAAGGTAAGCTTTTTGACACACATAGTTAAGAATCAAGCGTAGCAAGTCACCTAATTATTAGATTATGAATATATTTCCTTGGCCGAACTTACTACATAGACACATCATATATTTTGTGATACCTAACTAATGTTTACTATCATAATTTAGTATTATAAAATATCTGGAGACTGAAATATCAGCCCTAAATAAAGAAGAAATTATACAACCTGCAGCATTGACTAGGCTGATGGCTTTTGTCCAGGCATGGGCCTAATGAAGGCCTAGTTGATATGCCTACTTTACTTTACCACAGAATGTTTCAGTACTTTATTTGAGTAGAAAATAATAAGATTTTGTTTTAAAACTAGAGTTCCTGGGGCGTTTCACCTATGAAGACATGAAGGCAGCATGAATGATGTCGCCCATACTGCGTTGCTCCATTGCTCTGCTACTTCAGTTTTCAAGCTTCTCAAGAACTAAAGTAGAAACTGAAGATTGTTAATGAATCTTTTTTTTTTAAACTGTTCAGTCTTGTAAGACAGCGATATAAATGTGTGTTCCTATTTTGATAATTGATAACATTGTAAACTTTAATAAAGTGTTTTAATTATGAACTACAGAGGTATGAATAAAAATTGCTTGTTATGAAATATTTAAGAATTCAATACTATGCTTTTCATAAACAGCCGTTGATTATTATAATGATACTATTTAGAGGTACCTATTTACCTAAATTAACTGTCATTCATTAGGTAACAGTAAATAGAGAGACATAAATTATGGTAAACAAAAATGACTTTTTCGTACCACTTGCTCAAAAAAGTGACATTCTATGCCACAAAAAGCGAACATAACAATAGTCATTTTTGATCTGTTAAAAACAGGGAAAGAAAATTGTACTGAATTTCATTCATCCTCTAGGGAGAGAATGTGATTTAAATTTGGAATACTTACCGAAATTTATACTGAACTACATCTGTGTTTACACCATTGAGTTTCTATATAAAGCATGATACATCTTTATGGAAAAAGGAATACGCATTTATTATGAAGTTATGATTATTAAATAAAATTACGAAAACCGACGAGGCCGTATGAGCTTGATGCCTTTGCTTTTCCGACAAAAAAATATTAGTCTAGGAATTTGCCGCGTTTTTGTTTTCTTCAAATACATAAACGTTAAGTTTATTTTAATTTATTTTTATAAATAAGTTCTAAAAATACGTTACGATGTTAAATCAAAGCGACAGTGACAATGAATTGTCGGATTCCATCAGTGCAAATGCTGCCGTAATTATAAATAATTTGCTTCCAACAGAATCCAAGGAAAATTATTTAAAAACTTATGAAGAATTTTCAACGTGTAGAAGTGCGAAAGGCCTATCAATTTCAGAATCAGTACTTCTTATCTATTTTGATTATTTATCCAAGACAAAGAATCCGAATACACTTTGGTGCATAATATACTCAAAACTGAAAGCCACAATAAGCATCAAACACAGCATTGAAATAAATAGATTCACGAAATTACTGGCTTTTTTAAAAAGAAAATCAGAAGGGCATTGCGCAAAGAAGTCAAAAATTTTTACGACTCAAAATGTGGAATTTTTTTCTTAATGAAACTCCTGACGAAATTTTTCTGGCCACAAAAGTAAGTATACATGATTTAACTATGAATATTTCGTATCTTAGTAATGGTAATTATTCTATATATTTACCTGTTTTTTATCTTTGTTATAGGTGGCCTTAATTTTTGGACTCAATGGTGCTTGCCGCGGATGTGAACATGTAAACTTAAAGGTGGAGGACGTTGAAAATCATTCCAATGAGTTGCTGTTGATTAATGTAATGGAAACTAAGACAAAGAAAAATCGGTAATTCATTGTACAAGGACAATATACTAAAATCATTCATAAATACCAAGCATTACGTCCCACCAACATGGAAAACAATAGATTTTTTATAAACTATCGGAATGGGAAATGTACTCGACAAGCCATCGGCAAAAATAAAATTAGTAATATGCCAAAGGAAATTGCTAAATATTTAAAACTTAAAGATGTTGAACTCTACACCGGTCACTGCTTTAGAAGAACTTCGGCGACTTTCTTGGCGGATTCAGGGGCGGATATTACGTCAATAAAAAGACACGGTGGTTGGAGCTCTGATGGAGTAGCTGAGGGTTATATCGAAAGCTCAATGGCGAATAAAACCATATTAAGCAGTCAAATTAACAAAAATATAAAACTTTATCCCTATCCCTATCCTTAAGACCAATGTTTCGAATGTTAACTTTTACTTTTAATTGTTATTATTTTTAATAAATGCTTATCTCATATTATTACTGTGTTATTTTTTTCGCAAATGGTACGAAAAGTAGAGTATTTTCCTCGGTGATAAAGCTGTCTTAGTCTTGGGTGAACTTAAATCCCTCGCTACACTCAGGACTCGTCTTAAATCCCTCGCTTCGCTCGTGATTTAAGTTTTTAACACCCTCGCTACGCTCGGGAGTAAACCTCGAGTCCTTCGTTATGCTCGCGATTTAAATCGTCACCCGCGACAGAAGACACTGCTTTATCCCCTTGGTTAATAATCTACTATTATTATATCTTCAATAGCATTTATTCACATTATTATGAAATATTTGGACATGGGGCAAAAAGAAATTTGAAGAAATATACTGTAAGGATTAGTGGAATTTGGGATTGTCTTTCTGTGGCAGTCATCATGGAATAAGTATGTACTGATTGCTAATTCTTGCTGTAAGCGCTCATGAGCCTGACACTTGAAATATAAAAAAAAGAATTTAAGTATGCTCAATATATTAATTATAATAATAATAAGTATTTAAAATCAAATAAAGGACAATAATAATACTACGATCGCGCTATACTTACAGATAGAACTATCCACTACAATAGACCAGACATAACCCTACAGGATAAAATAAAAAAAATGACTTACCTCATAGGCATTGCAGTTCCCAATACCCATAACCTACAAAAAACCATTACTGAAAAAATAAGTAAATATGCTGAACTTAAAGAAGAAGTCACAAGAATCTGGAGACAAGAAAAAGTGTATGTTATCCCTATAGTTCTCTCCACGACAGGTGTTATCCCCAACCATCTACTCCGTAGCCTGAAACTAATAGATTTAGAAGACTCCATTTATATCAACCTACAGAAAGCTGCCATCTTAAACACCTGCAGAATAGTAAGGAAATTCATGCAGTTGGAGGAAGAAAACACACCCTCATCTTAATCACACCACATGCTGCATTTACTTGCAGTGGCGGATTTGCCCTAAGGCCCAGTAGGCCCAGGCCTAGGGCGGCCAGATATTAGGGGCGGCCAATCTTGACAAAAAAATCACAGATGATAACAAGAAATAACTCAAAGTACCTATATATTCTAAACGTTCGCGCACTTTATGGCGAGCCGCACTGCACCGCATCTTATAACAATAATGACTTAAAAATATGTCCAAATAACTAATTGAAACGTGTCAAAGAATTTCGCGGCGCCAAACCGACTCATAGTTAACTTTTCTGAACCGATTTCGATATAAGTTGGCAATAAAGTAAATTCATTATGTAGTCTATATGATGGGTGCTGCGAAAGGGGCGGCCATGGCCTGGGGCCTAGGGCGGCCAAGACTGCAAATCTGGAACTGAAAGACTGTTTACTTGGCTTTGGCCCGTAAATGTAGCTAAAACCAGCTTAAGAACTGAGTAAAAAAAACACTCCCCATAATAATGAATCATTTATTTCGAACAACTTACAAACAAAACAAAACAGAAAACAGATTGTGACATCATTGCTGCAAGGTGACAGGCCCAGCCGAAACCTTGCAGCAGTGGTTCACAAACACACAATCAAGCCTACTTGCAATCATAGACAGGATGCTGTTGGCGCTGCCCCGTACCCCACAGACCAAGGATGCGCACCTCACGTAGACTCTTTCTACACGGTGATGCGGAAAGCATCACCGTGTAGAAAGAGTCTACGTGAGCTTCAGCAAACATCCCTGATGCGCTGCAGTATCGGGACAACCCCATCAGCACCCTGAATGCGTTATTGTATTGGACGTGAAGGGCGCTGTATGATTTTTGAGTATAATGACCCCACAGACTGCAAGTGTAAAAGACGTGCAGTAAGTAGTAAATATAGTGAGCTTGACCTCATTAGAAGCACGCCTGAATCTGCAGGCAATCATATTAGCTCTCACACACAGTGCCCTCCGCTCCCTATCAATATCCTCATCGAACATACCATGAACCAGGAATATTCCCAAAGTCTAATAGGCCTCTCCGTTAAACACTTCCATGCACAATCTACTTTATAGAACAGCAATATTCTGCTATATACAACAATTAGGTGCCTATAATTGACTTTATTTAAATGTATGGTAAGTTTACGTTTGATGGTGGATTTCGTATTCATCAACAAACAATAAGATTGTGTGTAAAAATGTTGCTGTGCTAAACACAAAATCAATGTTCAACACTAAGAAAGAAAATAATATTGATATTAAGTAGGTACCTTAAGCAGACAATGATGTGGAAATAGATCTATGTATGGTGTGGTGAGTATGTTCATCGATGTCCTTACAGAATTCATTGACATAAAATGCTTCAAACTATATTATAATATATGTTCTTCCTCTATTATATTTGCTTTTCCAATGAAGTACAAGCTCGACTGGGTTGCTAAGCTTGTGGCTTATGATAAGTTTGATACGGTACGAGGTACAAATTTGTCTTTCCTTTAAAATGCCACCAAAATACCTCGTTTCTGAAATATCATAATATATATCTTTCGTTTAGGTTGTAAGCACTTGTAACAGGAGAAAATTTTCACAATTATTATTGAAAATCGACCTCGCTGCTTTGATATTTTACAGACCACTAATATTGATCTATCATTGAGGTTTTACACAAAAACACATTCACAATTTATGAAGACGATGTTCACTTACATAATTTTGTAATAACACTAAGAAAGAAAATAATATTGATATTAAGTAGGTACCTTAAACAGACAATGATGTGGAAATAGATCTATGTATGGTGTGGTATGTTCATCGATGTCCTTACAGAATTCATTGACATAAAATGCTTCAAACTATATTATAATATTTGTTCTTCCTCTATTATATTTGCTTTTCCAATGAAGGAAGTACAAGCTCAACTGGGTTTTCAAATTTGCTACGTGCATTTAGCATGGAATGGAGTCTTCCGAGAGCGAAAGCGGCCCGCGCGCGGGCCTGCTTTATATGGTCTGCGAAAGTGAGTTTTTCGTCGAGGACCACACCTAGGTACTTGGCTCGCTTCTCCCAAGGGATCGGCTTGCCGAGCATGGTGATGGGTCGGGGCAAGGGGGGTCTATATCTTACGTGCGTTTTTGAAAATAAAACCGCTTGACTTTTGTTGGGGTTTACTTCGATCCTCCATTTCCGAAACCAGGCGCCGAGTTTATCGACTGCGGTTTGGAGAATGCGAGCTATCGAATCGGGCCCAGCGCCCTTGTAGTAAATGGCCGTATCGTCTGCGAACAGAGCCAACTGCGCCTTTTTACTCTTCGGGATGTCGCTGGTGAATAGAGTGAATATGAGGGGGGCAAGCACAGAGCCCTGAGGGACGCCTGCGCGGATGGGACGGGGAGAGGATATTGCGCCTTCGATGCGATAGCGGAATGTGCGGTTCGACAAAAAGTCTCGTAAGATGAGCACGAGACGATCTGGCACGCCGAGTTGGTACAGCTTATATATTAAGCCGTTGTGCCAGACTTTGTCGAACGCTTTCGCTACATCGAAGAATACTGCACCGGTATACAAACCGCGCTGGAAGCCAGCGCTTATGTGTTCGATTATCCGGTGGGCCTGATGCACGCTAGAGTGCTGGGTGCGGAACCCAAACTGTTCGTTGGGGATGAGGCCCTTTGTCTCAGCGTAGTCTCTGAGACGCTTATAAATAAGCCTCTCGTAGACCTTGCCGAGGACTTTGAGCAAACTGATGGGGCGGTAACTCGAAGGCTCGGTTTTGGGTTTGCCGGGCTTCTGGATACCGATGACGGTGGCGTCTTTCCACACTTGTGGAAAGAAATTGTTGCTTAAGGCACCATTGAAGATGGTAGTCAGTAGCATTATTAGGTGGGCAGGGAATAGCTGAATCACCCTATTAGTGATTCCATCTGAGCCGGGGGCTTTACGGATTTTCAGACCCTTGATGATGTCGTGCACTTCGTCTGGTGTGACGGGGGGCAGAGGACTTTCAGGGTCTTCAACGGGAGGGAGGGAGGTTCTACGTTCGACTTCAGCGTCGACCTCTAAGAGGTGAGCTTGGTCTACTGGTAGAGTGCTGGGTGAGCATTGTGCCTCTAGATTATCGGCTAGGCATTCAGCCTTGTCGATGTCGTCGAAGGCTATGGTCTTGTCGGGGCGGATTAGGGGTGGTGTGGACGCGACTTGCTGGGACTTGAGTTTCCTCTGAAGTTCCCAGAAGGCTAGGTGGGTTGGCTCTAGTTCGCTCAGCATCTTGTCCCAGCCCGTGTCACGCAGCTCCTGTATGCCTGTCTTTACAGATCTCTGTAAATAGCGCATATGGGCTTTGTTTGCGGCGCAGGGAAAGTTACTGTATGCACGAATGGCTGCGTTCTTCTCAGTCAATAGGTCACGCACATCGTCAGGTAGTTTCCAGCGGGGGTCTTCCCCCACTGGGACTTCCTTTGAGCAGTCGCTCACGACGGATTGTACGTGATCACTGAGTGAGTCGATCGCGGCCGTTGTTGCTGCGATAGAGTGGAATTGGTCGGGGATGGAGTCCAATTGGGGGGACGTGTTGGATTTCAGCTGGGTGCTTACTTTCCTCCAGTCCGTTACCCTTTTGGTGGTCGGGGGGCGATTGGGGTCAGGGAGACCTATGCGGGGGTCGAGTTTTAGTATTACAGGACGGTGATCAGAGTGAAGCTCGTCCACCGTCTCTATTGAGTCTAGTCTTAGATTGACGTTCTTAAGGATCGCCAAGTCTAGTACGTCAGGGGCATGGCCTACTGTATGGGGATAGTGGGTATAATTCATCGGAGCGATGATGTCAATATTAAGGGAGTTTGAGAGGTCGAACAAGTGTCGCCCTCTTATGGAGGATCTGGAACTATTCCAGGAGGGATGTTTGGCGTTGAGGTCGCCCGCTATGATAACGGAGTCGCTCAAGGCTAGTAGGGATGTGAGATCGTTAGCGAAGGGTTGAAAGTCCTCCGCACCTCTAGAGGGAGTTGCGTAGGCTGATACTAATATGATCGGCTGATGGCCTGTCATGCCTAGGCGGCAGACTGAGACTTCTAGTCGTGAAAGAGGAGGAGGGTCCATAGGGATGCAGTACAGATCCTTTTTATAAAATATTAAGGTACCTCCCCTGTGACAGTGAACCCTGTCATTGCGAACTACACGATAGTTGGCAATGCCGGGGTCACGATTACAGGGTTTAAGAAAGGTTTCCTGAATGAGAAGGATGTCAATTTGATGGGCGCGGAGGAAAACCGCGATCTCATCGCGTTGATTTTGGATGCCATCGGCATTGAAAAAACCTAACGTGAGGGATCGAGGTTTGAACCTAGCTATGACGGTGTTAGACATTGTGGGTTCCTTGTGTGGCGGACGATATCAGGGCTTGCGTAATGTCGGGGTACGCATTGTATATAGCCTGGATCCTAACTATGTCGAAGGCATTTTGGGCGGCAATGAGTTCGCGACCCATTTGGTAAGCGCGAGGGGACAGGAACATCATGAATCCGGATTGGATCACGTTGTAGGGCGTGTTGGGGAGGGCCACGGGAGTGTTTGTGGGTTTGGGTTGGGAACGCGGTGCTACGGGAGCAGGTGCGGACCTGACTGGGGGCGCGGGGGCGCGAGTAAGGGACGCGGTGGCACCCATAAGGGGCGCGGGGGGGCCCATAAGGGGCACGGGGGTGCCCATAAGGGGCACGGGGGTGCCCATAAGGGGCGCGGGGCCGCGAATACGGGGATCCGTTTGGCGGGGGGTGGTGGTGGGTGGGGGAGGGGGTGGGGGTTGAAAGTGACCCAGGGCTGGGAAAGCCTGCTGGTGTTGGAGGTAATTCCACGGACTGGGCCTCTGGGGGCTAAGTCTCTGCGGCATTTGGGATGAAGGGAGAGTGTAGGTGGAGGGAGCTTCCCTCTGCTGGCGGGCGTCGAAACGCTTGGCCAGTTTGGGAGAAGAGGACTTGGGGGCTTTCGGGCAGCCGCGGTAGTTAGCCGGGTGACCTACTTGCCCGCATAATACGCAACTAGGTGGGTCAGGGCATAGACTACGGTCCTTGGGACGGGTGCAGTCGGAAGTGCCATGCTCGCCCAGGCACTTGACGCACCTGGGTTTTGCGTGACAGTTCCTCTGCGAGTGACCGTATAATTGGCAATTGTGACATTGCCCTATGGCGCCATTTTTCCATGGCTTCTCTATTGTGAAGCCCGTGAGTGAACACAGGGACTTCAGCTGGAATATGGGGTGATGCCCCTCGACGGGAGAGCATACGACGAGTATCATGTCGTATGCTTCCCCGCGTTTTGCGCGGTGCATACGGTGGACTTCGTCAACCGGGACGTTTTGCGACTGAAGGTCGGCTAAAATGTCTGAGGGGGCAATTTCTTTTGGGATCCGTTTGATCAACACTCGGATTTGACGCTCCTCTGAGAGAGTGTACGTGTGGAATGACACACGTCGCTCTCTCAGGAGTTTTACTAATTCCCTATAGTCGTGGGAGGTAGGGGTCTGGACTTTTATACCCTGTTGGGTATTACGGGCGCTAGTGTATGCAATCCTTTGATCGCAACACCATTTTGAGATTTCCGTCCACTTTCCCTTGTCCTGTATGAACATGGGTGGTGGCGGAGAGACCTTCTTAGGGTCAGAAGTAGGTGGGGTGGGGGCAACCTGCAAGGAGGGTGACGCGGTCGGGCGGGGCGTGAGGGAGGGGGTAACCTGCGAAGAGGTTGACGCGATCGGGTGGGGGGCGGGGGAGGGGGTAGCTACGGGGGTGCAAGTTGCGGGTGGTCCTGGGGGTAGCGGGGATAGTGAGAACGTGTCTCGGTCCTCGAAGGCTACGACCTTGTTGGCCTGGGTGGAGGACTGCTTCCTGTTCTTCCGTTTTTTCCCCTTTCCTTAGACGGGGACGAATCCATCGTCTTCGGAGTGGGACGAAGCGGAAGAGCAGGTGAGGATTGCCTCTAAGTCTGACGTGGTATAGGGGGATTGGGGGCGCTTTGAAGAAGCGGCTAACGGTGCGCTAGTGTCCATTTGCTCAGGCGGACTGAGCGGACTGACTAGCTCGACTGCTGGGAGCGAGCACTCCAGTGCGTCACTGAATTCAGTGACGCTGGCGACTGAAGGTCCTAGTTGGGGAGTGGGAGTGGGAGTGGGAGTAGGCCGTCGTAGTTGTTTGATTTCCGGGCCATACACATTTTTGAGTCCGGGGGAGTCGGACAATATCCTTTTCAGGATGTTGACTAAACTGGCATTGTCACTTTTTAGTGACTTTATGTCGTCTTTGAGTGACATTAATATGGACTCCATTTTAATGGCTTCTAAAGGTACCTATTTCTCCTAATAATTCCTAACACTAACTCCCCGGGCGGATTGGCCGGGGATGTGTAAACCCTCCCTGTCGGGTATAGACAGGGAGGTTGTGTACTTATAGTGAGCCCTAAGCTTGCTTTTGCCCGTTGCCTATCTTATTTGTGCAACGGGGTCCTAACCAGTCTAGTGCGCCGGGGTAGACACACCCGACCGACACTAGGTGTGTGGCTGTGAAGGCAAAACTGTCACCAATGTCGACTAGGAGATCCCCCAAGGCCGAACACTGGGATCCGTCCAACTGATTGCCTAGCCCTGAAGGGGTTTCGGCGGGTGTAATTGGGGCAACACCCTCTCGGTTTCGTTGGCACCGTATGGTTTCCACCGAGAACCACGAAACTGTGGATTTTACCCAGAAGGGGCCAAAGTACGCGACGGTTTTGTTTTTGACAACTCTGAAGAGAAATATTTATTAATTGTGTCTTGAAAAAGACAAACAATTAATAGGTCGATGATAGTCAACAGACTATAGAAGACTCGTCGCAGGGCGCGACGATAGACGGCTCGGGAACCACAGCGGGAGCCGCAGAGCCGGAAACAGGAATCTCGTACACACAGCGCAGCACGTCCGTCCGCGAGCGGTGTCGAGCGTAGAGTGAGGAGTAGGGTTTTACTTTTTTTTTTTTTTTTTTTTTTTTTTTGAATGGCATCTCGCAGTTGACCTCTGAGGAGGTCGTAGCTGCTTAACCGGGCTTTCCTGTGGCTGCCTTAAGCTGCTACACTTAAAGCCTCCAGCCAGGGGCATAAACTTATACTAATTAAAATTAGGCGAACGCTCGCTAAGGGCACCCCCTGTGGGGTACGGACCTCGGCTTAGGGCGTCGCTGGGGGGAGGACAGCAAGATGGGACAGGCTGGATCAAACATGGATTATTATTATTATTAATCGGGGAATTTAAGACTACGGGCTCAGCTTCGACGCGGGCTGGCGCATCGACGAGCAAGGGTCGGGGGGGAGTATCATTTACTCGGGAGGGACGCGGTCGCGGACCTCTGCGGCGAGGTCGGAACGTGTGTCGGTGTGTATGTTTCTTTACTGTGCTGGTGGCCCTATTGCTCTCCTGGAGGAGGGTTATGGGGTCATCTGGGTCGTTGAGAACATGCCTTGGACGGCGGACTTTACTTATTCTGGAGGGAATATAACTGGCGGCCTTCACAACCAGAGGGTTGCGATGTTTGGCGGCTTTATCAAAATAACGCGTTGCATTGCGTTTCAGAAATTGGACTATTGTGGGGATTCTAAGGTCGAGATGGAGGATCTCGTTCCTAACGTACCAGGGGGAACCTGTCGCCGTTCGAAGGAAACGGTTTTGGAGGGTCTGCATCTTATGAAGATGATAGGGTTTGGCTTGTGCCCAGGCGGCACACGCATAGGTCATGATAGGTCTAATGCACGTCGTGTAGGTACGCAATTTGCACTTGAGTGACAACTTGCTTCGTGCATTGAGAACGGAGTGGAGCCTACCGAGAGCGAAAGCGGCTCGCGAGCGTGCCTGCTTTATGTGCTCGGAGAATGAGAGTTTGTAGTCCAGGACCACACCTAGATATTTGGCTCGCTTCTCCCAGGGGATCGGCTTGTCAAACATGGTGATTGGTCGGGGGAGCGTGTCAGTTAGTTTTTTGAGTCTCGGTTTCTTGAAGAGAACCGCTTGACTCTTATCTGGATTGACCTCGATTCTCCACTTTCTGAACCACGTGCCGAGCTTGTCGACTGCGGTTTGGAGAGTGAGAGCTATCGCGTCGGGGCTTCTGCCTGAATAGTAAATGGCCGTGTCGTCTGCGAACAGAGCCAACTGCGCCTTTTGACTGTTAGGGATATCGCTGGTGAACAGCGTGAAAATGAGAGGAGATAGCACGGAGCCCTGTGGGACTCCCGCGCGTAAGGGTCGGGGGGAGGAGAGCGCTCCTTCGATGCGATAGCGGAAGGTGCGATTCGACAAAAAGTCTCGTAAGATGAGCACGAGACGATCGGGCACACCGAGTTTGTAGAGCTTATATAATAAGCCGTTGTGCCAGACTTTGTCGAACGCTTTCGCTATGTCGAAGAAGATAGCACCCGTCATCAAGCCGCGCTGGAAACCAGCGCTAATATCCTCGATGATGCGGTGGACCTGATGCACGCTAGAGTGCTGAGTTCGAAAACCGAACTGTTCGTTGGGAATGAGGCCCTTGGTCTCGGCGTATTCTCTGAGACGCTTATAAATAAGCCTCTCATAGATTTTACCGAGAACCTTGAGCAAACTGATGGGACGGTAACTAGAAGGCTCAGACTTGGGTTTGCCTGGCTTCGGGATGCCGATGACGTTGGCTTCTTTCCACGTTTGTGGGAAGATATTGTTGCTTAGGGCACCATTGAAGATGGTGGCCAGTAGCATTATCAGGTGCGCGGGGAAGAGTTGGACCACTCTGTTGGTGAGTCCGTCTGAACCGGGGGCTTTACGAGTTTTAAGACCTTTGATGATATCGTGCACTTCGTCTGGAGTGACGGAAGGCAGAGGATTCTCAGGGTCTTCTACGGGGGGGAGAGAGGCTCTACGTTCGACTTCCGCGTCTACCTCAGCGAGGTGAGCTTGGTCTACTGGTAGGGAGCTGGGTGAACACTGAGCTTCTAGACTGTCGGCTAGGCACTCGGCCTTGTCGACGTCGTCGAATGCCAAGGTCTTATCGGGGCGTACTAATGGGGGCATGGAAGTGACTTGCGGGGACTTGAGTTTTCGCTCAAGTTCCCAGAAGGCTAGGTGAGTGGGCTCTAACTCGCTTAGCATCTTATCCCAGCCCGCGTTACGCAGCTCCGCTACACGTTTCCTTACAGTTCTCTGTAAGTAGCGCATATGGGCTTTGTTCGCGTCGCAGGGAAAGTTACTATATGCACGGATAGACGCGTTCTTCTCAGTCAACAGATTACGTACATCGTCAGGTAGCTTCCAGCGACGGTCATCCGTCACTGTGACTTCCCTTGAACATTCGTTCACGACAGATTGTATGTGATCCGTGAATGAGTCGATCGCGGCCATCGTGTCCGAGATAGAGTCAAATTGATCGGGGATGTTATCTAATTGGGGGGACGTGGTGGATTTCAGCTGGGTGCTTACTTTCTTCCAGTCCGTTACCTTTTTAGTGACGGGAGGTTGATTGGGGTCGGAGAGACCTATGCGTGGGGCCAGTCTTATGACTATGGGACGGTGATCCGAGTTAAGCTCGTGTACCGTTTCTATCGAGTCTAAACGTAGATTGACGTTCTTAAGGAGCGCCAGGTCTAGGACATCGGGGGTCTGGTTAGGGCTATGGGGGTAGTGAGTTGGGGTCATCGGAGCGATGACGTCAAAGATCATAGAGGCAGAGAGGTCAAACAGGTGTTGCCCTCTGGTGGAGGTTCTGGTACTATTCCAGGCGGGATGTTTGGCGTTGAGATCGCCCGCTATGATAACGGAGTCACTCAGGCCAAATAAGATGGAGAGATCGTTTGCAAAGAGACGGGGGTCCTCTGAGGTGGATTGGGGAGGAAGGTAGGCCGATATAAGGGTGATCGGCTGATGGCCTGACATGCCTAGATGGCAGATGGAGACTTCTAATACCGAGAGCGCGGGAGGGTCTACGGGGATGCAATAGAGGTCTTTTTTATAATAGATAAGGGTGCCGCCCTTGTGACAACGGGTCCTATCGTTACGAACTACACGGTAGTTTGCGATTTGCGGGTCACGTTTGATGGGTTTTAGAAAGGATTCCTGTAAGAGGAAGACGTCTATGTGATGGTCGCGGAGGAATTCCGCGATCTCATCGCGTTGACCGTTAATGCCGTTTGCATTGAAGATGCCTAACATGAGGGATCGGGGTTTGAACCTAGCTAAGATGGTGTTAGACATTGTTGGTTCTATGGGTGCCGCGGGATGTTAGGGCACGCGTAATGTCGGGATACGCGTTGTAGATAGCTTGGATCCTTATGAGATCACAGGCATCTTGAGCGGCCGCGAGTAAATTGGCCATTTGGAAAGCGCGAGGGGAGAGGTATGTCATCGCGGAGGAGAAAATGTTATGAGGCATGTTTTGAGGCATGCCAGAAGGGGCTACGGGAGTATACGCGGGTTGGGGATGCAGTGCTGTAGGAGCAGGTGCGGGCCTGATAAGAGGCGCGGGGACGCGATTTCGGGGGCCCATGAGGGGGGGGATAGTGGGGGGTGGGGGTTGGGAGGTAGCCATGGCTGGGAAAGCCTGCTGGTGGTGGAGGTAACTCCACGGACTGGGCCTCTGAGGGCTTAATCTCTCAGGGAGTTGAGAGGATGGGACTCTGTAGCTAGAGGGAGCTTCCCTCTGTTGATGAGCGCTTGCGCGCTTTGTCAACTTAGTCGTTGACTTGGGAGCTTTGGGACAGCCGCGGTAATTGGCGGGGTGGCCCTCTTGCCCGCATAGCACGCAGCTAGGTGGCGTGAGGCAGAGGGAACGATCTTTGGGGCGGGTGCACTCAGTTGTGCCATGCGCTCCCAGGCACTTTACGCACCTGGGTGTCGCGTGGCAAAACTTTTGCGAGTGGCCGTATAGTTGGCAATTGTGACATTGCCCTACTATGCCATTCTTTCTGGGTTTCTCGATCTCGAGACCCGTGAGATGGCAGATAGACCTAACCTTAAATATTGGGTGATAACCCTGAACTGGGGGACAGATGACAAGCACCATGTCGTATTGCTCTCCGCCTCTAGCGCGGTGCATGCGGTGGACTTCATCTACGGGGATGTTTTGCGACTTAAGGTCGGCTAATATGTCGGCGGGTAATATTTCGCGCGGCATCCTTTTAATTACTACGCGGGTTTGTTTCTCTTCCGGGAGAGAGAACGTGTGGAATGCCACTTTCCTCTGTCTCAGGAGACTAGTGAGGTCCCTATAGTCGCGGGACGTAGGGACATTGACTTTAATACCCTGTTGGGTGTTTCGGGCATTGGTGTATGCGATTTTTTGGTCGCAACACCATTTGGATACATCCGTCCACTTGCCCTTGTCCTGTATGAACACGGGTGGTGGCGGAGGGGCCTTTTTAGGGGCCGAATTAGGTGGGATGGGAGTATCCTGCGAAGAGGATGACGCAATCGGGCCGGGGGCGGGGGAGGGGGTAACCTGCGAAGCGGGTGACGCGGGTGACGCGGTCGGGCGGGGGGCGGGGGAGGGGGAAGCTACGGTGGCGCAAGTAGCGGGCGGGGCAGGAGACAGCGGGGAATGTGCGTATGAGTCATGCTCCTCGAAAGCTATGACTTTACTCGCTTGGGTAGACGAGTGTCTCTTATGTAGGGTTTTACATTTTGGTTTGAGCTTAAGTAGTATTCTACTATGGTACAAGTAGCGGGTGGTTCTACTATCAAAAATAAATGATTTACAATTCTTAACCAATGATAGGTAGGTGAGGCCTGTATATTTTAGTCAAGCATGAACTCGATTCTCGACAGGTTGTAAACCTGCTCCCTGAATGATACCTTTTTGCGTAGATTATTTTCGACAAGTTGCAACTTGTTCCTGGGCGATGCCATCTGGCTAGTTTCTCGTCGACAAGTTACGACTTGTTCGTGAGTGATGCTAATATTCTGTTTATGTGTGTTTAGGTGACTGTTAGTGATCTACCTGTGTGTTCTTGTCAAATTGGGACCTGCTTGGTGGGCAATACCATTATCGCTCATGTTTATGTATGTGATTTGCAAGTAGTTTACCTTTACCTGCCTTACCTTACCTTCGGTATGTGTTAGGGTGCTAACTACGTTCTTTAATTATTGTTCTTATAACTAATTACTTAATTCAACAAGAGGCATAGGTATCAATCAGGCTTAAAAGTATGGGAGATTAAAACTATCCCTATGCTCATTACAATACAACTGTAGGGGATTACTCATATCTATCTAATTAAAATGGTTTTTATTTGTTTTAATCAAAACTCTTAATTGCTAATTAGTCGTTCTTCTTGTCGTCGCCAACAGTCTCCCTCTCAGTGCGTTGCACTCCATCTCGTTGGGGCGACGTTGCAGGTACAATCAGGACTAGGCGTGATGCTGGCCGCCGCAGGATACCCGCCGCTGTTCGCACGTCGACGATCCTGGTTCTTCCGTCTGGTCCGGGATGAGTGGCGACTATTTCGCCGCGTGGCCACGAGTATCGTGGCAAGGTGTGGTCCACGATCAGGACTATGTCGCCCAATGTCGGGTCCCGGTAGTGAGGACCTTGGTTATAGCGAGGCGAGAGAGTTGGGAGATACTCTCACAACCACCTTGACCAGAAATGATCGGCCAGGCGTTGGGATGTCTTCCAGTTGGGAGAACCGATGAGTTCTGTATCGTCGAAGGAGCCAAAGAGAGTGGCTCCGCATGACCACCCGATAAGAAAATGATTCGGGGTCAAAGCTTCTTCTTCTTCTGGATCGGTGCTGACGGAGAAGAGGGGCCTTGAGTTGACCACGTGCTCGGCCTCCAGAAGCAATGTGTGGAGAATTTCTTCTTTAGGTTGCCGTTCGTGTAGTGTAGCTGTGAGAGCGACTTTTACAGATCGCACCATTCTTTCCCAGGCTCCGCCCATGTGGGGGGCTCCAGGAGGAATGAACTTCCAAATGATGCCCATCTTGTTTACTTCTTCTCCTAGACTCGCGATGGCTTCAGCGATCTCTCTGTTGGCACCGATGAAGTTGGTACCGTTGTCGCTCAGTATGATCTTAGGCGTTCCTCTTCTGGCGATCATTCTTCGTAGTGCGAGGATCATGGAGTCGGTTGATAGGGAGTTAGCCAGCTCTAGATGAATTGCTCTCGTGGTGAGGCACGTAAATAACGCTCCCCATCGTTTCTCTGTACGTCTTCCAATGGTGACGAGCATGGGTCCGAAGTAGTCTACTCCTATGCAGGTGAAAGGAGGGCTGGTCTTCGTCAGACGTTCAGGTGGCAGATCTCCTTGAGGTGTGATCTGCGGCGTCTTCTTACGAATTCCACACCATCCGCAGTCTCGTGCTATTTTCTTCACCATGTTTCGAAGCGATGGTATCCAGCACTTCTGCCGGACCTCATTCATCACGGTGTTGTGGTTCCCGTGGTTGAAGGCTTCATGGATGTACTTTACTAGCAGCTGGGTTATTCGGTGGTGTTTATCCATCAGGATCGGATTCTTGTATGAAGCTATCAGGTACTTGGCTGCCCCAATGCGGGTGGATAATCCGATGAGCCCGTCTTCTAATTTGATTGTGAAGTTATTCAGATTGGATGTTGGATTGAGGTCTTCTTTCTTTCATAAGGCAGCGAGTTCGTCTGAAAAGCTGTCTTCTTGCACTGTTCTTATTAGCAGGTGTTCCGCCTTTTCTACGTAGAGTGCAGACTTCGGTAAGAAGGCTACTTCTTTTCTGCTTGGTCTCTTTTCTAATGGTCGGATTTTCTGTGTTTGTGTCTTCTTCCAAGCTGGGTCTTGTGTTTTTCTGGTAATGAGTTTCGTGACGTTCACCTTTTTCTTCATTTTTCGCTTGAAGACATCTATGGCTTGCAAATATCTCGCTGTCGCGTGCAGTAGGCGCGTCCAACTGGAGAACCTTGCTGGATCTGGCACGATGACAGGGATTACTTTTCTAACGCTTAGAGTGATGGCGTTAGGTTTTTCTTCACCTGTGTCGGTGATGGAAACTTTCTTCTCTTCCGTAGGCCAATTTCTGGGATCTTCGTGCAAGAAGGCTGGGCCCTTGAACCATCGATGTGTTATGTCGAAGTTGGATGGGGTCTCTCTGGTAGCATCGTCGGCTACGTTAAGTTTCGTTGGAACCCAGTGCCATTCCTTATGTTTTGTCAGCTCTTCTATCTCGGCGAGACGATGTGCGACAAAAGGCTTGAATCTCCTAGGATCTGATTTGATCCATGTCAGTGCTGTTCTCGAGTCGGTCCAGAAGTATCTTCGGGTCACAGTCAGGTCCATTTCTTGGCTCGCACTATTGGCCAAGCGACTTCCCAGCAAACACGCTTGTAGTTCGAGTCGAGGTATTGAGGTTGGCTTGAGAGGTGACACTCTAGCTTTCGCTGTTAGCAGCTTCACTTCTACGCGATCGTCCGGATGTTGGGAGCGCCAGTACACCGCGCAGGCGTACGCCTTCTCGCTTGCGTCCCAGAATGTGTGCAGCTCCCCCTCAGTCGCGTCGTATGTGAGGCAGCGAGGGATTCGAAGATTTTCAAGTTTTCTTAGATCTTCAAGCCACTTTCTCCATTCCTCTTCTCTGGGCGGTGGCAATCTTTCGTCCCATTCTAGGCCGGACCTCCACAAGTTCTGAAGCATTACTTTTCCTTGTATGGTTATGGGTGACGCCAATCCTAAGGGGTCGAAGACCGACATCACTGCGCTTGTTGCTTCTCTCTTCGTCGGTGCACGTCTTCCTTCTTTGGCTTCGTCGGGAGTGTTGCGCAGACTCAGAGTGAAATGAAGGCTGTCTTCATGGACGTTCCAATTGAGTCCCAGAGTTTTCTCGACTTGATTCTTCGGTTCTCCTAATACGATGGAGTTTGTCTTGCTTTCTGAGTCGGTGAACTCTTCAATCGTTGAAGAATCGTTGCTCGCCCAACCTCTCAAGACGAAACCTCCTTTCTTGTGGATCTCGTTCACATCTCTTGACACTTTGGTAGCTGTTGTCACATCGGAGAAACTTGCAATATAGTCGTCCATGTAATGATTTCGGTTTATTGCTCTGACGGCTTCTGGACAGTGACTGATGAAGTCTTCTGCATTTCTGTTCTTCACGTACATGGCGGTACACGGCGAACAGGCCGCTCCAAATATTAGGGATGTCATTCTGTATTCCTTGTTCTTCCAGAGAAATCGGAGGCTATCTCTGTCTTCTTCGTTGATTTTTTTCCTCAGGAACATTTCCTTGATGTCTGCGACGACGGCTATTGCTTCTTGACGGAAGCGAAGTAGAACACCGAACAGTGATTGTAGTAAATCGGGCCCAGCTAACAATGCATCGTTCAGCGATTTTCCGTTTGATTTGGCTGCGGCGTCAAGACCAGTCTCATCTTCTTCTTCTGGGGGTGGACAACGGCGAAGTGAGGCAGGTACCATTTTCTTGAAGAGGTAGGTTCATCTGTTACTTCCTCGGCGTATCCGCTGTTGATCAGGTTTTCAACTTGTTCTTCATATTTTTGTTCAAATTCATTGTCCTTTAAGAACTTCTTCTCCATTCCCCTTAGTCGTCGCGCTGCAGCTACTTTGCTTTCAGGTAGACTTTCGTCGTCCGTCTTCCAGATCAGGCCTGCGCTGAATCTTCCATCAGGCAATCTCTTTGATGTAGAATGCAGCACGTCGAGAGCCCGCTGGTCGATGTCGCTGGATGGTCTCTTTGCAGCGATTCCTAGGGCTTCGATGTCAAAGTGGTCTCTGATCATCTTCTCGAGGTGATCGTCCTTTCCGATAGGCTGCGTTACCAGATGATTCACTATTCGTACTGGAGTGTTGTTGCTCGATTTGGTCCCATGTAAGACCCATCCCAACTGGGTTCTGGAGGCTACTGGCTTGCTTCGGTCGCCAGTTTTCACTTCTTGAGACACGATGAGATGCCAATTGTCCTGCCCAATGAGTACCGTAGGACGAGCGTTAGGATATTTCAGTTGCTCTGCTATCTTTTCTAGGTGCTGGCAATCTTCCAGATCCTTATCGCTGACCTCTTGGGGGGATAGGTTCAATGTTTTAACGGTATATCCTGACATTTTTTCTATGTTTCGCTCGAACTTCCCTCTGATCTTAATGTCGATCTTCTTTGACTTCTGATCCATTCGATGACCTCCCACGCCCTCAATTCTTAACTCTTCTTCGGGACCGTGGGCTCCAATCATGTTCACGATGTCATCTTCTATAAGTGTCACTGTTGATCCTTCGTCCATGAGGGCGTAGACTTCGGCTTTGGCATCTGGTCCCCATAGTTCTACTGGTACGATTTTCAAGTAGGCTCTTGATATTGTCCGTGTTGCGTTCACCGTTGATGCTACGGCCTGGGTCTCTTGTGTGTTTGGCTTCGTCCTTCCTTCTGAATGTAGCATCACATGATGATCTCTCTTGCATTTTCCACAAGGCTTTGCTTTGCAACTGAATCTTCTGTGTCGCCCCAGCAGACATTTAAAGCATATGAAGGCTCGCTTGGCTTGTTCCCATCTTTCCTCTATGGAAGAGTCGATGAACTTCTTGCATTTCAGCAGTGCATGTTCCCCTGCACATTCAGGACAAGTGATCTTCTCTGGCTTCTTTATGTTGTCCTTGCAAGAACAAACTGTTGCTGTTTGTGGTTCGGCTTGCTCATCATCTGAATCCTCTTCGTTCGATGAATATTCTTCTCCATTGTGCTGTGTGACTCGAGTGGCGTTCACGCCGCGGGAACCTGAAGATCGCATGCGGCTTTTCAATCCTTCTTTCTTTACCTTGGTCCCCATGAACTCGTGCATCTCGAACTGATCCACCATCTGGTTGAAGAAGTTCATGAGGCTGATGAGGATTGGTTCATCATCTTCTTCTTTAGATGCTCTGTACTCGTACCACCTGAATCGCACCAGGATACACATCTTCTCAATTATTCGATTCGATATATCACTTGAGTGTAGGTAACTTTGTTTCTTCATTTGTTTGACAACGCTGACTGTATTGGCCACGGCTCCAGCGTATCGCACCAACTCTCTTGCATCTTCAGACATGGGAGGCAGTTTCTCTATGTTTTCTATTTCGCTTTTTATCAGGTAAGTAGGTCTTCCGTATCGACGTTCTAATGCTGTTATTACTTCTTCTGGATCTACTTGTGTATAGAGAAGGGACTTTACCGCTTCCTTGGCTTTCCCTTTGATTGCTCTTCTTAATCTTCCCATATTTTCAATACCACTGAAGAGAGCCTGTGAGTCTTTGTATGTTGCTTTAAAGGCCATCCAGTCTCTTGCATCGCCGTCGAATTGATGTAACTCGCTGACATACTTCGGGGCACGTTGCATGATCGCTGTTGCCTTACTGTCTGTGGCGGACTTGACTGCTTCGAGTATTGCTTCAGCCAGCTGATTGGTGTGAGTCGTTGTGGGTGCCATCGTTTCTGCAGTGTGTGGCGTTTCCTTGCTGATTTCTACTTCGTCGCGCTCTGCTTCCTTTGACATTGACACCCAAGCTTCAGTGGCCTTTTCGGCAGCGGCTTTGGTTGCAGCATCCTCTTCATCATCACTCAAGTCCGTGTTATCTTCATTGACACGTGTTAATTCCAACTTGGTATTTGCCAGCTTGGCTTTCATCTTAATTTCTTCCAATTGTAATTTCTCTAATTCCAATCTGGCTTCTAGTTCTTTCTTCTTAGTGTTTGCTTTATTCGAGGTTGGTTTTGCCTTATTCTTTTTATTTTCTACCAAGGTAGCATCCGCTTCCTCGACCACGGTTGTGTCTTCAGTACGTGCGCTGCTATCCGTCACCACCTCGGAGGTGGTAGCGGAGGTGGTAGCTGACGTCTCCGTGGTCTCTTCTTCCGTGGTCGAGCGCGTGCTATCCCCTTTACGGCTTCGCGTCATCATTATTTATTCACTTCCACAGCACTTATTGTCAATATTGTTCAGTGACTTACCAGTCTTTATATGTAGCAAACCTTCAGCAGAGGATGCGTTGAGGTGTAGGTGTAACACACCCTTCGACACACGCAGTTAAAACTTCACTAAACAATGTTTGATGTTCCTTATGTATTCACTATACACGTTCTCATAACACTTATGTATTCTCGATACACGTTCACATAATACTTATGTATTCTCGATACACGTTCACATAATACTTGTGTATTCTCGATACACGTTCACATAATACTTGTGTATTCTCGATACACGTTCACATAATACTTGTGTATTCTCGATACACGTTCACATAATACTTGTGTATTCTCGATACACGTTCACATAACACTAGAACACGCAGGGCTTCGAGTGATACCGGGCAACAGGTCTTCCGTAGAGGGCCTTTTTTTTGGATGGGAAATCATCAAATGACTTCTCCCGCTCTGGGCAGAACGAGAGGGTGTGTCAGACTTTTACTGACTAAAACCCACCCGTGTTCCTTCCATTGCCTGTGTGCCGGGGCCGCGTTATCCCTTTCGGACAAACCCGCAACCCCAGCAGGCATTGGTCTTTCGACCCCGTCGGTTGGTGCTGACATCTCATTGAGGCGCGCGTGGATCACAACGCGCCGTCGACACGGGCCTGGTCCTTATCGGACGGCGAGCTGCCCATTGCTCACCGTCCGCAAGCCCGCGCCTACGGTGGCCGGAAGTCGGCTCTGGACTCCCGACGCCCGGGGCGTCTCCTGCGGCGACTAGGGCCGCGAGGGCGTGCAGCTTGCATCTCCCTCGCGCGCTCCGCCTCCTCCTTCGCGAGCATAACTGCTTCGCAGAAGGAGGTGACGGCCTCCCATGCACTCTCGCTCCGAACCATGGCCTGAACCAGGGCCGGACGCGAGAGATCGTCGCCGCCGATCGCCTCCGTGAGGACACGGCGGTGCTCCGCCCAAGCCGGGCAGACCTCCACCGTATGCTCCACCGTGTCCTCCGGGCGATCCACACAGTGGTGACACCCGGGCGTTTCCTCCCGCCTTACGCGGAACAGGAACCTCCCGAAACAACCGTGTCCGGTGAGGACCTGCGTCAGGCGGAAGGTGAGGACGCCATGGCGCCTCTCAAGCCACTCCTCAAAGAGGGGACTTATCGCCGCAATTGTGGCGTGCCCAGCGCTGGGTTGCGACAATCGTACACTCCATGCCGCCATGAGATCCCGCCGGAGCTCTGTCCGCTGTGCCGTGATTTCTCGCGGCAGCGGAGTTACACCCCGGCGTTTCGCCTCCTCGCGCAACTCCCACATGTGCGCGAGGACTTTCGCCTCCAGATCCCATGGCGGTAGTCCGGCAAGGAGGCTCGCCGCCTCCGTAGAGGGCCTGGCTTCGAGAATAAGCGATCTTCTAGTCGCCAATTCCCAGCAATAATCTTCCGGCTGTGATGAGTAGTTAGTGCGCGGCACGTAGAACACGAAATACATAAGCTTCTCGTAGAGCGCTGCTTATCTTCAAATAGCGATGTATCTTCACGTAGCTTATGTATTCTTCACGTATCTTCAGACTCAGGCTTCAGTTCTTCAAATCTGGCTGCAGAAGGACCAATTCTTGTAGGGGATTTGCATTGAAACACCACTTTGATAAATATTGTTGAGGTATATTGAGTCGCGCACTAAAAAACTAGGGTTTTACATTTTGGTTTGAGCTTAAGTAGTATTCTACTATGGTACAAGTAGCGGGTGGTTCTACTATCAAAAATAAATGATTTACAATTCTTAACCAATGATAGGTAGGTGAGGCCTGTATATTTTAGTCAAGCATGAACTCGATTCTCGACAGGTTGTAACCTGCTCCCTGAATGATACCTTTTTGCGTAGATTATTTTCGACAAGTTGCAACTTGTTCCTGGGCGATGCCATCTGGCTAGTTTCTCGTCGACAAGTTACGACTTGTTCGTGAGTGATGCTAATATTCTGTTTATGTGTGTTTAGGTGACTGTTAGTGATCTACCTGTGTGTTCTTGTCAAATTGGGACCTGCTTGGTGGGCAATACCATGTGATTAGCAAGTAGTTTACCTTTACCTGCCTTACCTTACCTTCGGTATGTGTTAGGGTGCTAACTACGTTCTTTAATTATTGTTCTTATAACTAATTACTTAATTCAACAAGAGGCATAGGTATCAATCAGGCTTAAAAGTATGGGAGATTAAAACTATCCCTATGCTCATTACAATACAACTGTAGGGGATTACTTATATCTATCTAATTAAAATGGTTTTTATTTGTTTTAATCAAAACTCTTAATTGCTAATTAGTCGTTCTTCTTGTCGTCGCCAACATATATCTTTAGTTTAGGTTGTAAGCACTTGTAACAGAAGAAAACTTTCACAATTATTATTAAAAATCGACCTCGCTGCTTCGATATTTTACAGAACACTAATATTGATTTATCCATTGATGTCGATATAAATCGATGGATTTATCATTGAGGTTTTACACAAAAACACATTCACAATTTATGTAGTCGACGTTCACTTACATAATTTTGTAATAATTAAGGAGATTATACGAGTAAATCCCGAAAATATTGCAAAGAAAATTGATTGCAACTAGCAAGCTGCCTTCTGTTCAAAGAGTAAAGTAACTTTAAAGAGACTTCTGCATGTCGATTCTGTAAAAATACTACCGTGAAAACTTGCGTGGAATGAGCTGTCAGTGAAAACTCACTGATGCTAGGGATTGACCAAGCATTACATTTACAATCGTAATCGTGATTTAAATTACATTTTTTATGCTAATTCTATTGATCATTTTATATTAAGTATTCTAAAGCTAGTATTTAAATGTCTAAACATTACTATATAGGGGGGGTTTTAATAAAATAGCAAAACACATATCCAATCAGAAACTCAATTTTGTTTTATTCTATTTTGTTCCTAGACCTACCTATTACCTTAATATAAATAGCCTGAGGCGCGACGCGTTACGCACGTAGGTACCTACCAACAATAAATAAAATAGAACGTACCTACATAGGTATTTACACGTTGCTGCTACTTAAGTACTAAAGAAAATGCTCATCGACATAGTTTGTTATTATGAACCCATTGTTAACTTATATTATAAACGCAATCGAGTGTTAATAGTGTGTAATTTAACCCCACACAAACTATGTGGGAACCTACCTAAACGATGTAAGTAGTCATATAGATAAAAATATGTGTATATTATTTGTACCTACCTACCGAATAGTTTATTAGAGATAACCTACCTACGCGTTAAATAAAATCATATTCATCAAATCATTACAAAATTCTTAAGTTCAACAGCTGACACTCTTGCAGCGCGCGCACACCGAATCACTTCACCACGTTGAAGCGGTAAGAATCGCGCTTGCGCGCTAGGTAGACACTATCACATTGAGGTTTTTTACTTACTACGTCCCTACATACTTATTTAACTTGCAACGCGTCACGTACTTGCGTACTAAATACCAACATCCAATAAGTACCTACAATGTTTTATTCATCATCATCATATACATATAACCCAAGTAAAACTGACACTTGTAGCGCGCGCACATCACATCACCGAAGTGTTGTCGCCGAGGAAATAACACGCGTTACCATGGTGACCACCCGCGTGATCACTTCACCCGATTCTTAAATAATCGGATGAAGTGATCACGCCGCGCAGGCGCGCCGCCAAAGAAATAACACGCGTTACCATGGTGATGTATGATTTAGACATTGAATTATCTAAAAGTATTGAAATAAATAGGTACTCATTATTGTCTCTGAATACGTATAGGCTTATGGACATGGCCGTCAAAGAGGGGAAAAAAAAAACAAAGTGAGTAACAGCGCGCCTGCGCGGCGTGATCACTTCATCCGATTCTTTAAGAATCGGGTGAAGTGATCACGCGGGTGGTCACCATGGTAACGCGTGTTATTTCCTCGGCGACAACACTTCGGTGATGTGATGTGCGCGCGCTACAAGTGTCAGTTTTACTTGGGTTATATATGATGATGATGAATAAAACATTGTAGGTACTAATTGGACGTTGGTATTTAGTACGCAAGTACGTGACGCGTTACAAGTTAAATAAGTATGTAGGTACGTAGTAAGTAAAAAAACCTCAATGTGATAGTGTCTACCTAGCGCGCAAGCGCGATTCTTACCGCTTCAACGTGGTGAAGTGATTCGGAGTGCGCGCGCTGCAAGAGTGTCAGCTGTTGAACTTAAGAATTTTGTAATGATTTGAAAATAATATTTATTTTATTCAACGCGTAGGTAGGTTATCTCCAATAAAATATTCGGTAGGTAGGTACAAATAATATACACATATTTTTATCTATATGACTACTTACATCGGTAAGGTAGGTTCCCACATAGTTTGTGTGGGGTTAAATTACACACTATTAACACTCGATTGCGTTTATAATATAAGTTAACAATAGGTTCATAATAACAAACTATGTCGATGAGCATTTTCTTTAGTATTAAGTAGCAGCAACGTGTAGATACCTATGTAGGTACGTTCCATTTTATTTATTGTTGGTAGGTACCTACGTGCGTAACGCGTCACGCCTCAGGCTATTTATATTAAGGGACTAGTCTAGGAACAAAATAGAATAAAACAAAATTGAGTTTCTGATTGGATATCTGTTTTGCTATTTTATTAAAACCCCCCTATATAGTAATGTTTAGACATTTAAATACTAGCTTTAGAATACTTAATATAAAATGATCAATAGAATTAACCTAAAAAATATAATTTAAATCTCGATTACGATTGTAAATGTAATGCTTGGTCATCCCTAGTATCGGGTGGGGTGACACTGACAGCTCACTGCACGAACTCTTCCCCAGTAGTGACTTCCCCTAAGTTTTCACGGTGAGATGGTTACAGAATAGCACAGCTGTTTCAATTGCTATGACGAACCCAATTACTCGTTGTTTTAAAATAAATTTTCCGCTGTCAAAATGGTTACGTAATTCGAATAATAGCCTTTTTAGACGATTATCGTTCACTCTTTAGCGTCTGAAACAGAGTGTAGTTGATATCACATATTTTAGAGTTACGTAATTCGAAAGTTGTAAATTGAAAGCAATTCTAGTCGAAACGAAACAAATTTGACTCAATTGTAAATCGAAAATGTGTTGAAGGAAATAATAGAACAATTTTACCTAAAAATAAAATTTATATTAAGCATATTTACCTTTCTCTAAGACTTTACAAATTGAGATAAGCGTATCCGGTTCCGGTACGGTGAAGCGCTATAAGCACCGCAGCGTAATATCCGCCCCAATCCGGCAGGTAGTGGGGATCATTGATGTGATTTACATCAATGGTGGGGATACGTTTGCGAAGCGCAAGACGATATCCCTGAACCTCATTGCGGCTTAATTTACTGTGATTGATAAGGATGTCAATTACATATATTTATAATAAAGAATCAGCAGACAGAAATATAAATTGGCTTAGAGAAAGGTAAGTATGCTTAATATCAATTTTATTTTTAGGTAAAATTGTTTTATTAAGCTTGACTGTACCTTTCTCTAAGCCACAAATTGAGAAGTGTTTGTTATAACAAACACTTCTCAATCCAGCAGTCGATAAATCGACTGCTGGATTGGGACTAAATTAGAACGCCAATGTGATCAACAACGTTATTTATTCATTTAAAACTTTTGATAGTTCAACTTATTAAATCAACAGAATTAGTTCCTATGACTTTAATTATACATCGATATTACGATTAAGTAAATCATCTTATCGTTTGAAACAGCCGTTCGATTCTGTAAAAATATCACTGTGAAACTTAGGTGAAGTGAGCGTGAAGTGAGCTGTCAATAGTGTTAATCCCTAGCATCCTGCCGGTCGATTCTGCGGCAGTGACAGCTCACTTCACGCTCACTTCACCTAAGCTTCAAGTTAATATTTACCGACAGATTACTGATCTGACTTGATTCATTTGTGGACCTGTAATTCTTGATTTCTTTTTTATAATATTTGTGAAATGTCAAAGCAGAGCGCCAATTTCCTCTCTCCAAAATATGATCAATGGGAATATTATCAGACCAACTAGCCGAGGCTATTGCTGATCGCACACTACCTGGACTAGTGTTTATTCTAGCTTGTTTTAACAATGACTTAATCCAGCCACCTATGATTGTGCGGGTAGCTGGTTTGGGTTCACCACATGTACTAATAAATAGGCTCTCAATATTACCCCTTCGATCATTAGAGCACTGTAGCAATTTGTCAATCCAATAAATTGGGTCAATGTTGGAGTTCGACTCACCTTTAAGTAAACGACAACCAGATTGCATATTGTAGCGAAAAAAGATAGATTTCACCACATTATATTGATCAGTCACTGGGGATCGAACCCAGGATGATAAAGAACGAATAATGAAACACACCAAGGTTGAAAACACAAAGTATATTTAAATAAATTAAAATTTCAGGAGTATAAAAAAATTAAAATTTTGGTGTCGTCGCGTTTTTTTTAAAAATGTTATCCGAAATATTATTACGATAGGCAGTATCCTAAAAGTACGACAGGTTAATCAAGGAAAAAAATTATATCCGTAACTGTTTCGCGGCACGAGGGGAAATAGCGCTGGCCAGGGCTGGGTGAGCTCACGTGCGTTTAAAAAAATCACGTCTAAGTATACGCCGCGAGGAACCGTTGTGCTTATTAGGTAGGAAGCCTATTCACATATATATGCCGCTATATAAATGCCGATTAGTGTAACTAAAAAAAAAACTTAAAAATTACGGAAGCTAGAAGTAGAAACAAACAACGCGATATTCAAAAATATTTTTTTTTTTTTGAAAATAGTGATGGCAATCGAGGCTGGTGATATCAGTTGCCTGCAGTGGGTGAGGGCGGCGCTCGACTTGCCGTCGACGCTGCTAGCTTTGGATGGCTGGTGGGGCCACGCGGAGGCGTGGTGTTTGGAATCCGCACGGGTAGGTGGAGGCGGGCCGCGCACCTCTGGCGCTATCGCCTCAGCTGGCGTGGAGTCGGGTAGACCGAGGGCCTCAACGAGGCCTTTTCTGTACAGATCCAAAACAAATACCATTTTAGACCCGATAGAAAGGCGAAATTACGTAGGGGGGTGGATTGTAGACTAACTGGAATACTCACGCGTAAAAATTTTAACTTCTTCCTTGATGCACCAAAACAACACTATTAACAAATCAGACTATTATACATATGCCGAATGATTTCAACAAGTTAAAGGCTTCCGAAACATCTGGAGAGTATGTGTTATATTCAGGAAAAGAAAATTATTTAAACCAGTACGTCCGCTTGCCACGACACCAATGACCCTTGACGACTCCTCTGAAACAAAAACTGACTTTTTTCTTTCGATTGAAAAGAATTCAAAAATGTGTCAAGCGTAACTTCATTATAAGAAAAAATACATGTAAAGCCTTCTTCGCAAATAAAGAGGCCCACTTGGCAGCGGAATGCTGCAATATTTCCTAACTCCTTGTGTGTCCCTTCTTTGGTTTATACGATCTACCTTTTTTTTTTTTTTTTTTCACGATGGGAAATCATCAAATGACTTCTCCCGCTCTGGGCAGAGCGAGAGGGTGTGTCAGACTTTTACAGACTAAAACCCACCCGTGTTCCTTCAGTTGCCTGTGTGCCGGGGCCGCGATATCCCTTTCGGACAAACCCGCAACCCCAGCAGGCATTGGTCTTTCGACCCCGTCGGTTGGTGCTGACATCTCTTTGAGGCGCGCGTGGACCACACAGCGCCGTCGACACGGGCCTGGTCCTTATCGGACGGTGAGCTGCCCATTGCTCACCGTCCGCAAGCCCGCGCCTACGGTGGCCGGAAGTCGGCTCTCGACTCCCGACGCCCGGGGCGTCTCCTGCGGCGACTAGGGCCGCGAGGGCGTGCAGCTTGCATCTCCCTCGCGCGCTCCGCCTCCTCCTTCGCGAGCATAACTGCTTCGCAGAAGGAGGTGACGGCCTCCCATGCACTCTCGCTCCGAACCATGGCCTGAACCAGGGCCGGACGCGAGAGATCGCCGCCGCCGATCGCCTCCGTGAGGACACGGCGGTGCTCCGCCCAAGCCGGGCAGACCTCCACCGTATGCTCCACCGTGTCCTCCGGGCGATCCACACAGTGGTGAAACCCGGGCGTTTCCTCCCGCCTTACGCGGAACAGGAACCTCCCGAAACAACCGTGTCCGGTGAGGACCTGCGTCAGGTGGAAGGTGAGGACGCCATGGCGCCTCTCGAGCTACTCCTCAAAGAGGAGGACTTACCGCCCCAATTGTGGCGTGCCCAGCGCTGGGTTGCGACAATCGCACACTCCATGCCGCCATGAGATCTCGCCGGAGCTCTGTCCACTGTGCCGTGATTTCTCGCGGCAGCGGAGTTACACCCCGGCGTTTCGCCTCCTCGCGCAACTCCCACATGTGCGTGAGGACTTTCGCCTCCAGATCCCATGGCGGTAGTCCGGCAAGGAGGCTCGCCGCCTCACGGGAGACCGTGCGGTATCCCCGGACCAGCCTGATGGCCATGACCCTTTGGGACGCGTTCAACCGCCGGGCCGGTCGCAGCCTCAATGAACGCGCCCACACCGGTGCCCCGTAAAGGGCCATGGACCGCATGACCCCCGCGTAAAGCCTCCGGCAGGAGGCGTTTGGACCCCCCAGGTTGGGCAGGAGCCGCTTCAAAGCAGCCCCAGCCCTATCCAGTTTGGGAGCCAAACGTCGGAAGTGCTCCACGAAGTTCCACCGGCTGTCGAGGACGAGTCCCAGGTACTTCATCGTCGACTCGACACCGATGTGAACCCCTCCCGCCGTAATCTGGGAACCCGACAGTGGCGCGTTCCGAGGACCATAGAAACACATGGCCTCGGACTTGTGCAAGGCCACCTCGAGTCCCAGTTGCCGGATCCTTTCGACGATTGTCGCAACCCAACGTGTCGCTAGTTCGGCCGCCGCCTCATGCGACCTCCCCTGCACCAGGACCAGCGTGTCGTCAGCGTAGCAAACCACGCTGACGCCGCTAGGGAGGTTGGCGCGTAGCACCCAGTCGTAGCCGATGTCCCACAGATGCGGCCCCAGGACCGATCCCTGTGGGACACCGCACGACATCTCTCGCCGGTTCCACTCTCCGTGGTGACCGGGGTAGATGACGGCCCTGTCCGTCAAATAGGCCTCGACCACTCGACAGAGGTAGGTCAGCATCCGGAGATACCGGAGTGCCTCCCTAATGCAACTCCAGGGCAGGGTATTGAAGGCATTGGCGATGTCAAGAGACACCGCCAAGACTACCCTACCCCGGGCAACAGCATCCCCCGTCGTGAGGGCTCGAACGCGCATGATGTCATCCACCGTAGAGCGCCCCTTGCGGAAACCATACTGGCTCTCCGCCAAATCCGGCCCCACTCGCACCAGCTGCCCGACAAGGCAGTCTGCAATTACTCTTTCAAAGAGCTTGCCCATCTCATCGAGCAGCACGATGGGCCGGTAAGCGGACGGAGAGTCCGCCGGGCGCCCCGGCTTCTTGATGAGGACCAGTTTCCCCGTCTTCCAACGAAGTGGGAACTGGCCCCTCTCCAAGCATGCGCTTAGGAGCCCCCGAAGTCGAGGCCCGAGAGCCTCTAAGGCCAGAACCCAGGCTTTTCCAGGTAAGCCGTCGGGTCCTGGGGCGGTATTTTTGGCACTCAGCCTACGTACCGCCACTCTCAGATCTACCTCGGTCACCTTCGGAGTATCGTCGTCGTCGTCCCTGGTGTGGTCCGCATCGGGCACCGCAGGAGGCGGAACCATGGGCGGGGGAGTATGTTCCCCTCGCGAGGGGAACAGAGCGCTCACCACGTCCTCCACGAGCTGGGGGCGGAGACTCTGCGTCAGTGGGGGAGCCCATGGGCGGAGCTTATCTCTCACCCATTTGTATGGGCGTCCCCACGGATCTCTGTTCAGAGTCTCCAACGACTCCTCGCGGGCCAGTCCTCTGGCCCGCTCGATCCCCGCTTGGAGGGCGGTCTTCGCCGCTCTGTATCCTGCGTACAGCTCCGCCTCAATGGCTTCCGTATCCGGCGGGCGGATACGGAGCCTGCGGTGCCTGGCGTACAGGTGGCGCGCAGCAACGCACGCCGCGCTTAAAGCGGTCAGCTCACGCGACCACCAGTACACCTGGCACTGAGCACGTCCGGGCTGGACCCGGGGCATTGCCTCGTCACAAATTTCGGACATGGCCTCCCGGAATCACTCCGCCTCGTCGTTTATGTCGGCCTGTTTATGCCTGTCCGGTGATGACACCCAGGCCTGCACGATCGAGGCTTCCAGGAGGAGCTCCCGGTCCAGCTGCTTCAGCCCCCACCGCGGACCACTCGGGGTCTGTCTGACCGGCGTGCCCGAGGTCTGGGCGGAGACGTCAAACCGGATGTACCGGTGATCGGAATAGGTCTCCACCCCCTCCATGCCGCGCCAGTCAATGACACGCGGCGACAGAGCGGGGCTGGCGAACGAAATGACCACCACTGACTCGCCCCGCATCCGCACACACGTGGGGACAGAACCCCGGCTTAGGACGACCAGGCCCGACTCCAGAGCCCAGTCCTCCACCATCCTGCCCCGTGTGTCCGTTAACCGGGAACCCCAAGCCACGTTCTTGGCATTGAAGTCCCCGAGGACGATCACGGGGAGGGGATGGTACCCGACGACGACGACTCTCAACTCCCCAAGGGAGTTGTGGAACTCGGCGAGAGTTCGGTTCGGGGAGAAGTACGCTCCTACCACGACAATCTCTCCGAACCGTGCTGCAACGCAACCCGGTCCCCTCTTGACGGCCTCGAGGGACGGGGTACCGGCGGCGGCCGACGAAATTATGGTCACTGAGCCGCTCAGGTCCTCCACCCAGTCATCCCTGGGCGGGGCAAAGTACGGCTCAGCGACCACGGTGATGTTAATCGACCACTGCGCCATGCTCTGGAGCAACAGATCCTGAGCTGTGGCGCAGTGGTTGATGTTCGCCTGGAGGAGGCGTAATGGACCTATTAGCAGTCCATTTTAGCCCCCCCCGAGCTCCGCGTGAGGGCCCTGCCACGGCGTCAACGGCGGTGGCGGCGACGACGGTGGAAGCGGCAGCGGCGGTGGCAGTAGTAGCGGCGGCCGCAGCGGTGACAGCGGTGGCGGAGGGCTTGCCCCTGGCTTTACCTTTGGCGGGTTGGACGCAGGCCTTGCTCCCAATCCGGTGCTCGGCCGGCTTGCCAGCCGCCGCACATACGGCGCAGTGCGGCGTGGCTTCGCAAGAGCCGGCCTTGTGACCGGGCTGACCACAGCGATAGCAGTGATCGCTGCGGTCCACCTCCGAGGTGCATTTAGCTCCCACGTGGTTGCCCACATGGCAGCGGAAGCACCTCAGAGGTTTGGGTTCGAGCAGTTTGACCTGCGCGGATACCCAGCCCACCAATAACCTATGGCCCTCCCCGGCGATTTTCCTGGCTGCCGACACGGGGCAGCTCACCGTTACGGCTCGCATCCCCGTGAAGCCAGGACGGATGGTGCCTGCCCTAACCTGCTCGGCAGAGCACCCCCCAGTCCTGACGACAGCGGCCACCACCTGTTCCTCCGCCACTGACACCTATATTCTAAGTCGCACCTCGAAAGCTCCTCGACTCACAACTCAGTCAAGGAACCTCAAGGCGTGCCTCGAAAGATCCTCAAAATCGGTATTCATAGTCGTAAGACTAAGGAAATTATGAGGTTCCTTGAATGAGTGTGAGTCGAGGTGATACGTCACGAATACGTCATTATTTGGAGGAATATTCCGTTTATTATATTGGCTAAACTTATTTTTAGAACAGTCTGTGAGAGCGTTACCTACCTGTGGTTTTCAACTTGAAGTGTCACATTTGTCAAATGAAAGTAGATAGAGTGATAAAAATAAACACACTAATAATTTCTCCACTTGAACCAAAAGCCATGTCCTGGGCAAAAAATAAGGTGATACTTGAGAATTGAATGGCTTGAGAACATAAAAATACTTCTTTATGCGTTTCCTAAAATATCAGTTCATCTTGAAATTTCCTGATGCATAAAATCGTAAAGCGGCTAATATTTGGGTTATGGGTGGAGTTGACAATCCACGTCTGTTACCACCACCAATATCTTGAAACAATAGTGGTAACAAAAAGCTCACAACAATATATTTTATAAAGCGAAATCTCATTTTAAATAAATCATCATAAAACCCAATTGGATTCGTCACGATACGTAATTGTTATTATCGTAAAAATATTCAATAAATTCTTCAAAAGACATAACGAAAAGCGGATGAAATACGCTTTTTTTGGTTAAAAACTTCCTCAAGGTAGATCGCGACGTACCTTATATTTGACAGTTGGTTCCTCAACTCAAACTCACCTCGACTGAGGAAATTCTTTAACATGAGGAGTAAAATTGCAACTATGAATATCAAACTACCTAAGTGAGGTTGAGTCGAGTCAAGGAAATCATGAGGTTTTGACTTAGAATATAGGTGTTAGTCGTCCAGGCCCGAGATGCGCATTTCTACGCACTTCGTGGGCCTGGACACTCGGGCCTCGTCCGCATTTAAGGACGCCCTAAGCTTTTCAGCCAAGGCGTCAGCGGCCGGGCCACTGGCCGCTCCGGGGAGCTCCAGCATCCGGGCCCCAGTCGCAGTGACCCTTACCCGGATGCCCTGAGCGGCACCTATCTCTTTAAGGTCCACCGCCGCCCCAATCTTGGAGAGCACGTCGCGGTAGGACACGCCCTTCTTCTCCGCTTCCGGCTGTAGTGTTATCACTACAGCTGCGGACTTCGGGGCGCGGAGCCTACCCGCGACGCTTTGCTCCTTGCGCATACGATCTACCCTGCGAGGATAATGTAATGGGTGCGGCTTGAAAATATTTTAAGACGCCCCCTTGTTTTCCTACAAAATCTGTAAACTTGGAGGTGTCAAATAAATGATGCGCGGACGGGGGTATTTTCCTTAAGGATTCCTTAAAACAACTTTCCTTTACTGAATTTAAAATAATATCACGACGTTGTTGTTGTACTATGTCAGCCCGTTTGCCACATATAATTTGTAATAAATCCGATTGTATTTTTTGGTATTCGCCGTCGGCAAAAAGTTCATTGATTTTTGAAGTAATATCTTCAATGGTCGTTGGGTTTTTTAATTCGGATACCCATGAAATGAATTGGCATAAACCTTTTTGAAATGCTTCGTTTTGTAAAATAACTGCATGTGACATAGCAGCTAAAGAATTTTCAACGACCGCTAACGAACGATTACGTTCAAAATTTTACAAAACGTCATTACATTCTAGCTCTACAAAACCTGGGGTAGAATTATAAAGTTTCTGTACTTCGGAATAACGTACTTGAGCCCAGTCAAGCGAGTTAAAATGTTGCAATTTGTTAAGCAATTCGAGATGCGTATTATTTGTCTGTAATGTCTGCGACTTGAGGGTAGTTTGTATTTTAAAATCAATCCCTTTTTCTTTGTTTAATTCCTTATCCAGCTCAGTAGTGCTCGGAATATATAGAATAGACTCACTGTCAGACATGCACGACTGAGTATTATTTTTAACAATAAGATCTTGCAAAGAGGATACATTTTCAGTAAGTTTTTCAAAAGCGTCCTCTAATCTGCTTAGCTTTGTACGGCGGCGCCGCTCCTTTCGCCTCCGACGTCTCCTTTTCCGCGCCGTGGAAGAAAAATCGCTGCTACTGCTCGAACCACTAGATTGCGACCGAGCACGTGGGGCATTGTCCATACTAACATTATTAAAATTTTCGTCCAAAGAGTTCATTTCCAACACAAATAAATTTTTAACACTAAAAAGTAGGACACCCTTTTTAAAAGTAACGAGTTACTTTTAAACGCGACTACACCGTTCGGATTCCGAACGCCAATGAGGTTCAGGAATATCGTCTTGCGCTTCGCAAACGTATCCCCACTCACTGCCGGATTGGGGCGGATATGACGCTGCGGGGCTTATAGCGCTTCACCGTACCGGAACCGGATACGCCTATCTCAATTTGTGGCTTAGAGAAAGGTACAGTCAAGCTTAATATCTACTTTTGGCAATCCTCATAGAACAGTTACGGATAGAGGTGTCGCTTTCACAATTCTGTATTTTAAAGAGTTTTCCATAAATCGACAGTTCAAACATATTAAATGCCTATTAATATGCCCATATTAAATACATTGGAACGCCCGCGGCCTCAAGGAAAAGGTCGCACTCCTCCGTCCGCTCCTACAGGAACAGAACATCGACGTGGCGCTAATCAGCGAGACGTTCCCAGGAACGTCTCGCTTCGCGTCTCGCATTTTGTCCGCAGGTCCCAGGACCTGCGGACAAAATCCACTTCCCGGGCTACATCACTTACAGGTTGGATGGGCAACTGGCAACTAACAACAGGCATTACCGCGGTCTGGCAGTACTGGTGGCGCAGAGTCGTCCACCAGGAGCTACCACCCCCGTCACTCAACAGCATAACTGCGCTGGGTGTACAACTCCATGTCGCCGGCAATCACGTACGCGTGTACGCGGCCTACAGACCGCCAACCGATCGGTTTGTGGCCGCCGACATACACACGCTACTTGACTCGCCGAACCCGACCATCATAGCCGGCGACCTAAACAGCAAGCACCCAGCGTGGAACAGCGGCACATACAACACTGCGGGAAGACGGCTCTACGCCGACGCAGAGGCCCGCGGTTACGACGTGTCCGGGCCAGAGGCGCCCACGCATTACCCGGACAAACCCACTCACTTACCCGATGTACTGGACATAGTCATCCACAAAGGCCTAACCTGCCAGATCGCGCAGGACGTACTGGACGACCAGCTACGGTCAGACCATCAGCCCGTGCTCGTACGCCTATCTGCCCACACGACGCGAGTTGCCCACTTAGCGCCACGTCGACGCACGGACTGGGACATTTTTAAAGAAAGGATGGAAACCACCACACCTACTCGGCCTGTCACCAACGTCACAGAAGTGAACGATCTGGCTGAGGGGCTCACTGCTTGCATGCAGAGCGCCTTGGAGACGGCGACATGCACCTCAACCGCGCCCCAGGGCCGCTATAACAAGCTTCCCGCACACATAGCAAACATGATCGCCGACAAAAGGCGTTTGCGTAAGCAGTGGCAACAAACGAGATGCCCCACTATGAAAAACCAGCTCAACCGGCTCACGGACAAGGTGAAGGCCGAATTACAGGCACATACCAACGAGAGCTGGGAGATCTACATTCACTCCGCAGACAGCGACTGGACGTCGGTACACAGGATTTGCCGACGTCTAAAGAACACCCCAGCCCCGGTGCGCCCGCTGCTTAACAGCGACGGGGCGCTTCGATACACGGCTATAGACCGGGCCGAAATATTCGCTGCCCATCTGGAGCGTCACGTCAGAGGCTCACGACCATGTCGCAACAGTCGAGCAACACCTTGGAGAGTTCTTCAAGACAACGGTAGCTCCTGATGAAGACCCAATCTTCGTCTTCCCGGGCCAAGTTCTGAGGGCAATAAGACGCACCAAGCCTAAGAAGGCACGAATAACAAACGCCGCACTTCGTCACCTGCCACCGAAAACGGTGGCGGCACTAGCTCGCCTATATAATGGCATACTCCGCACCGGCGCCTTCCCCTACAGCTGGAAGATGGGGAAGGTCATCATGTTGCCCAAGCCTGGGAAGAACATATTGAAGCCGGAAAGCTACCGGCCGATCACGTTTCTGTCCACCGCCTCCAAGGTGTTTGAGTTGCTCCTGTTGCGCCACCTAACACCGCACATGACGCCTCGCCCGGAACAGTTTGGGTTCCGGGCCGAACACAGCACGACACGAGAGAGAGTACGCCGCAGCAGTATTCCTCGACATGGAAAAGGCATTCGACCAGGTCTGGCACGCCGGCCTAATATACAAGCTCACCCTCACCACAGCGCCCCGTCGCTTGAACAGGTGGTTTCCTCCTTCCTACAGGATAGGTCCATCAAGGTCTTGGTGGAGAACGAGCTCTCCAGCGCACGCCCCGTTACCGCGGGGGTGCCGCAGGGGAGCTGTGTGTCGCCTGCGTTGTACTCAGTGTACACCGACGACATACCTGCCACGCACACAGCGAAACTCGCGCTGTACGCCGATGACGCCGCGTACATACATCACCACTTCACTGTCAGCTGACCACGCGGCTATCAAGATGCAGCGCGCCCTGGACGACCTCCCTGACTGGCTCAGCAAATGGAGACTGTCGGTAAACGCAGGTAAGACGCAGGCGATTATAGTTACGGCACGCGGCCGTATGCACCCACCGAGCCTCGAGCTCATGGGGACCGAGGTCAAGTGGACCAAGACCGCCAATTACCTAGGGGTCACACTCGACAGCCGGCTCTCCGTGGGCCCGCACGTCTGCAACACCGTCGCGCGGGTGAAGGTGACTCGACACCTCCTCCGCCCGGTGCTCTCGTCACGCCTCCCGTTGCGAACCAAACTGGGGATCGACAAGACCTACGTGCGACCGCAACTCACTTACGCCGCCCCGGCTTGGCTCGCCCTCACGGCCGAGACGCACAAGAAGAAGCTCCAGACGTAGCAAAACATCACGCTGCGTCAAATAACTAAAGCTCCTCGGTTCGTGAGGAACTCTATAATCAACAGGGACCTGCGTGTCGAGAGCATCGAAGATTTCTGCACCAACTTGACGCGGAGGATGTTCGCGCGTGCCGACGTCTCTGAATTGCACCACATCAGAGACATAGCACCGTGGCACGCGCGCCCACCAGACTATAAGCGCTTCCCGCGCGACACCATCGCAGACGTAGCGCAACCGCCGGATTGACCCTTCTGAGTAAGTCGCCCTCAGCTTACACGCGGCTTCCCCATGACATAAAGAACTCCACAATCGCTACACGACACCCGCAGCGCGCAAAGCGACCTAGGTTAATATAGGCGCCAAGCGCGCGGCCCACACAGACATGACTCCACACTCGTAGAGCAACCCAAAAAAGTACCACACGAACGACGCACACACAATTCAAGTCGCTCGACACACACTACAACGCTCCGCGCCCTACAGCGCTACCGGCTAGATCTGGTTCACGCTGCGGGGGGCGGGGAAGACTCCCACTGTGGGAAGCGCCAACCAAAACCGACGCCCTCGTTGCTAGACCGGCCTTTGTTGGGCCTTCCCTAGGGAACTAGGGATCTCACTCGGCAGGGTCCTGGTCGCACGGGCGTCGTGAAGCACTTAGGGCGCTCCTACAGATACACCCCAGAAACACACCCCAAAGCGCTGAGGGGAGGCAATCTGCCCCCCCTCTTGCGAATAGGTGTGCATTAAAGCACTCCCACCCCCTCCTAGGAGGAGGAGCGGAACCCAATGACGGGCCCCCGATTTCGTGGGCCGAGAGAGAAATCCCTCGGGCAAGGGGCCAATAAAGCCCCAAAACCGATTCCTTGCGCCCCCGAACTCGATCGATTAAATGCCATTGCTTGTCCACGCTCGAACGGTCAGGTCGAACGAGTAAACAGAACTATTGTAAACGGGCTAAACACGCTGAAAGCGAATGCACATGGGATGAAAAACTTTCGAATGTAGTCTGGGGTATAAACAACAGTCCTCATGCTGTTACAGGATTCTCCCCGTTTAGTCTTATGTTCTCGCATGACAATTCCTTATTACCTGCTTACCCTACAAACGTCGATAAGACCATCGACCCTCATGAGCAGTTGGTTGAACGTATACGCAACGCGAAACTGCGCATTGATAATAATATGGCAATATTGAAATGTCGATACGACAAGAGACATAAGAAATGTAGGAAATATAATGTACTGCGAATTGGTTTTGTGGAAGGGAGGTTTATCTCGTGATAATACGGTCGGGTTCACTAAAAAGTTAGGTAGTGTGTTTAGTGGACTGTACAAGGTCACTAAAATAGACATTACTATTTGAGCGATATACAATAAATAGTATTCAAGAGGTCAAAGGATACAAAAAGTTTAGCGCAGTAGTTCCTGGTGATTCACTTCGCCCTTATAAGTCATCAGTGCCAGACAGCTCCACAGATTCTGACCACGAAATAGATAGAGATGATTTAATAGATTTATTAGAGAGTTAAGTTGGTTATATTATAATTTGTTTGCACTAGATAATAGATTGGTATTCATAATATGATTTGTTTGTACTGTGCCTTACCTATACCCTTACTTTTGCTAATTACTGTTATTATATAAAACTTATTATTATTACTTATATATTATTTTGTTCAAATCAAAATGGATAGTAATCCCTGATAATTTCAAAGTAAATACATACTTATTATTATAAATAATTGTATTATTCCACCTTCAACATTCAACCCACCATAAGGATGGACTCAAGGATTCATTAAGTAGTAAGAAGTCAAAAAAATAAAAAAAGGTTGCACAAACAACAGAACACAACAATTTAAAACTTCATACAGATTAGTGTATGTTGTTGTCAATTCTAGAATAGAATATAAATTGATACCTAAACAAAATATACGTAATTGCTAATCTGTGTAATACAGATAGATCCGTGTGTATATCTGTCCTGCTAAACTGTGTGATATGGTGGATAGATCTATGTGAATTATCTATCCTGCTATACTGTGTGATAGGTCTGTGTAAACATCTGTCCTGACTCCTGTCCCACACTGAGTGACACTGCAGATGAATCTGTGTGATGGTGCTGCGTGAATAAATCCTGATAAATTATGTGATACGGCAGATAGATCTATGTGAATATATATCCTGCTATACTGTGTGCTATGTATGACAGATAGGTCTGTGTGAATAGCCGTCCCACTGACACCACAGATGAATCTGTGTGATTGTGTTGCTGTTAGATCTGTGTGAATGTCTTTCTGGTTAAGCTTTGTGAAACTCCAGACAGATTAGTGCACTTCGCTATGCCATGGGAGGGCACAGTTAAATCTGTGTGTAAATAATAATATTTCATACAAATTCTAGGATACAACTAAGTGTATCTACTTAACTGCATAAAAAAAGAAAATGCCAAAAGCTGTCCATTAATATAAAAATATTCAAGGATAACATAACATAGACCATCTGATCGGGAGTGATATGAAGTTTCGAATGACGTTATTTCGACGCACGCTATTTCGAAAAAAATTGCGAGTAGTACGCCAGTTCGAAAACACATTAAGTCGAAAACCGCTATATCGAATGACGTTGTCGCGAACACGCTAATTCGAAAAACTGTTTGAATGGTACGCTAGTACGAAAGTCTTGGCATTGAAATCCACTGTTGCGAATAGCATATTCCAATCTGAATTTGTCTGGGGATCGAACTCGCGACCCAGTGTTTACCAAGAACTACCTACACTACGATGATAAAACTGACACTGAGCTAGTTGTCTATACTACTAGGTATAAATTATTAATATTAGTACTTATTATGATTTAGCTATGTATACCTAGCATGCTTCCCGTTTTGATAAGCTAATAACATTACAAATACTACAGTACCTATTGCAGCATTCCGCTGCCAAGTAGACCTCCTTACTCGCGAAAAAGGCTTAACATGTATTTTTTCGTATTATATCATACATGATACTTGAAATAATATAATTATAATATACATATAATATACATTGATAATTTTAATTATTCTTCATTTTGTATTTTCTAGATCGGGTTGATGAAATCAAATTAAGAGCCTATACAACCTCAGCTCAAATTCAAATTTCACCCCCACTTCCCCGCGCTACCTCACTATTTATCTCGCTCGCACACTACTGCTCGCGCTCACGCGGTCACACGAGGTCGAAGCGATTTTATTAGAGTAGGTACTACCCTATTGTCGGACGAGTAAGTACTAAGTAATAACATTATCAATCAATTTAATTTGTTATTCAATGAACATAAAATTTCATATCGCAAATTTTCACTGTTTATTTATTTATTTATTTTATTCAACCATTTATGCACACACATATAAACAGACAAGAAAAATACGTACAAAGGCAATACTTATTTCTAAAGAAAATCTCTTCCAGCATGCCTGCTCGAATGTTGTTAGTAACGGCTACTTGTCAAGCTTTATTTTCCAGTATAAGCTGACCTCTCATTGTACAGAAAGCCTATACAATGCGAGATCAGCCTATACTGGAACGGACAGATTGATGTGTAGCCGTGGGCACTATTTTACCAACTGCTATAAAATACTAGTCAAGTTCGAGCTAACTTTGCACTGAGGGTTCTGCACATTGGTTTAGTAGTTGTTTGCGTTTTATAGTTTTCGTCGTGTATGTATGTAATGTGACAGCCGTTTGCATATGTAATTATGTAGGTAGTAGGTCTATGCAAGTACCTACATATACCTACATACATACCTATATGTTAGAAATTTTACAAAACAGTTTCTGAACCGCTGCATAAATTCTACTGCTCCAAAAAACTAGTCAAGTGCAAGTCACCATTACACTGAGGGTTCTGTACATTGGTTTGGGAGTAGTAAGTTTACGCTTTGCCATTTTACAATCTTTTAATATAGTATAGTTTTCGCCTTGTATTATTAACTTATTATGCATACGTATATAATTATCAATTTTACATACTTGTCACAATCAAAATAATGACAATGCAAATTATGGTAACAGAGAATGAAACTGTCAACAATAATCAAGGTAGGTAGGAAAGTAGGTGTAGGTAGGTTGTGTAGAGTAGGGTAGGGTAGGTAGGTAGGTAGGGTAGGGTATATTATAGGGGTAGGGTAAATTATACAACATTTATTTCAATTCGCTTAAATCTCTAATTGGCATATTTCGAACATGTCTGGGATCAGATAGCTCAGGCAACATGCATTTTACATAAAAATGTTTTAATTTAGGTTCCATTTGTTCCCAATATTGGTCATCTCTCTCTATTATTTCAACTTTGATCTCTTTGTCGCATCCAGACCATACTCCGAAAATACACTGTCGCCTACCGGTGATATGTAATTGTCTCTGCACTTGTATGTACCAAGGATGTTTTTTATTTAGGACAAGTCCGTTTTTAGTTTTTTTCCAAAAAATCACTTTTTTCTTATCTATAGCTTCATCCAAAGATGTTTTAAATGCCGTAATTGGACACTTGATTTCAACGATTGTGTCTTCTCCCACTATTCCATCTGGAGTTGCACCTAGAAAAGGCAACTTTTTATCGATGAAGAGACCACAAGGCTCTATTTTAATGTTTAGTTGTGATGCTATCTGTTCTGTAGCTGTTGCTTCATGTTCTATACCATGTTTCAAAGATGGCACATGGCTTAGATTCTTTGGATATATAAGATTCTTTACCAAATTTCTCACACTCGTACTTTGACGCCTATTCACTACTTTGGCGAAATTAGACGCGGTTAAAAGTTTCCTTCTAAGTTCTAGCCACTCGCTCGAATCTCTTTGCAGAATAGTTGATTTTTCTACTAGTCTTCTGTCTTCTTCTGAACTTGGTAAATTTTTCAAAATGTCGTCTTTGCACCGATTGTACTCCAAAGTTGTCATATCTGGCTTTTGGCAATTTTCTCCATAATCTTTATCGTTTTCTTTGGTTTTCAGAAACAGTTTTCTACATTTCCTTGAGTATTTAGATCCACTCTCTCGTTGTTTAAATCGCTTCTCCTCCAATTTCTTCACTAGTAACGAGGGACTTTTCCCCAAAATACTCGTAGCTCTATGTAACGTGGTAAGTGGGCGCTTTGAATTAAATGATACCACAGCAGCGTTGCATCGTGAATCATAGCCCCGACGTAAGGAAAAGTTTATGCGTTTCCCGCCAACAAATTTGGCAATAATGCTGTTAAAAGATTCTACTTTATTGCTATCACTATTGTGCATCAGGCTTCGAGCTTTAGCTGCTACAGTGTTTACTATAAACTTAATTCTGTACCATATAGCACACGTCTTCAAAGTTAAAGTAAGATCTTCACTGTTGTTCTGGCTAGTACAATAATATGGTTGGCAGTTTCCGTGGTTTCCGAATGCATGATTGTAAGAATTCATGATATCTGTGAATAGGCTATTAACTTTAGTGTCGAAGTTTGCCTCTTTAGAAATGTGTTCAGTTATGGATGAGCAAATGACTTTACGGATAGCTAGGACTCTTTGAGTAGTATTTTTTTTTCTTAAATTGGAAGGATATTTAGTTTCTGTAGTTATGTTCTTTAGCTTTTTGCACATGTTTCTGAAAATGTGATTTTTGCATTCTACTTTTTCGACGGTGCAATTGGGATATGGACGACCTTCCAAATTTTTTTTATATGTGCTTGAGTCATCGTCCGCCACCATCCGTTCGTACATAAGGTAATGCATGCGAATGGACTGTTTAAATACTTCTAACAATATTTCAGACTCCATACCCGTAGAAGAACCGCTATAATTTTTATAGCATACATGGTCGCCTGGACTGATACCTTTACTTTCAGCTCGCGCACATATACAGCAATATTTGTTCTTTACCCCGATAAATAATACCTCACCGAACCTTTTTCCAATTATAGCAGCAGCTCCAGACAGTGCTGAAAAATTTGTGTTGAAGGAACGTTTACTCCAGACACCATCTGCAATGACATCTATGCAAGCAATGCCGTTTTTTACTCGCCCTTCTGCAATAGCAGCTTCTCGTTCCCGTGCTGCAGCTGCCTCCATCGCAATTATAGCTGTTTTTCGCCAGTCATCATATGTCTCATTCTGAACTTTAGCGTAGTGCTTTTGAGAGAAAGACGGACAATCCATTGATGCACATAATTCGCTAAATTGGGAATAGCCAATTCCAGAAAATATAATACCAGATGTTGCAGCTTTGTTTAAGTCTAGGTTCGATTTAGGTTCAGAATCAAGATAAAATGTCAGGTTACACATATTGCAGAGTAATTTGTATTTGGAAAGTAGACCTTTTCTTTTTTCTGATACAATGTGAACGTTGCTCAATGTACATCCGAATACCTTATTATGATTGCATATTTCTTGAAGTCTTCTATAAAAATATTCAATATCAATTATTCTTCGTCCTTGTACACAAAAACAGCTTGTCCTTTCTACAGGATTATCATAACTCACTTCGTACCTGAAATGACCAGAATAAAAATATTTGATGAATTATTGAAAAACTACATAAGCTACAACCTTTTCATATAAAAATATAGCAATTACCAATTAGTATCATTACCACGTTCATCATCTTATGTATCGTACTGCGGAAGGTTGTGTGAACATCTGGAAAAAAAGGTAATTTTGGTATATGAAGTAAGGAATTATAATTACTAATAAAAGCAGGAAGTATTATTATAAAAGCTTACGCATCCAATATTCTTTCGTTACTATGTGTATTTAGTGAACAGCTCATGTCCTCAGGTGATACTTGTGATCTGCAAGAAAATGCAACATTCATTATAAAAGTACACCTTTTTTTTTTTTCTTTTTTTTTTTTGAGGATGGGAAATCATCAAATGACTTCTCCCGCTCTGGGCAGAGCGAGAGGGTGTGTCAGACTTTTACTGACTAAAACCCACCCGTGTTCCATCCGTTGCCTGTGTGCCGGGGCCGCGTTATCCCTTTCGGACAAACTCGCAACCCCAGCAGGCATTGGTCTTTCGACCCCGTCGGTTGGTGCTGACATCTCTTTGAGGCGCGCGTGGAACACAACGCGCCGTCGACACGGGCCTGGACCTTATCGGACGGCGAGCTGCCCATTGCTCCTCACCGTCCGCAAGCCCGCGCCTACGGTGGCCGGAAGTCGGCTCTCGACTCCCGACGCCCGGGGCGTCTCCTGCGGCAACTAGGGCCGCGAGGGCGTGCAGCTTGCATCTTCCTCGCGCGCTCCGCCTCCTCCTTCGCGAACATAACTGCTTCGAAGAAGGAGGTGACGGCCTCCCATGCACTCTCGCTCCGAACCATGGCCTGAACCAGGGCCGGACGCGAGAGATCGCGTGAGGACACGGCGGTGCTCTGCCCAAGCCGGGCAGACATCCACCGTATGCTCCACCGTGTCCTCCGGGCGATCCACACAGTGGTGACACCCGGGCGTTTCCTCCCGCCTTACGCGGAACAGGAACCTCCCGAAACAACCGTGTCCGGTGAGGACCTGCGTCAGGCGGAAGGTGAGGATGCCATGGCGCCTCTCAAGCCACTCCTCAAAGAGGGGACTTATCGCCGCAATTGTGGCGTGCCCAATATAAAGTACACCTGGAAGCGTAATTTTGTCAACATGAATAAATAATACGGAACCCTAAAAAGTCCAACATTATGAAAAGTTTCATCGTGAACTCGCCAATTTCGTAATAGTAACGTTACACGTTAGTACCAAGCGGTAGTACCACAAACAACATCAAACACGTATAATACTTACAATTCTATATTTTGTAATATATGAAGATTTGTTTCGTCCGAACTTATTTCTATATCTGTCGAAGGTACTTGAGTCCTGTAACAATCACACGTAGTAAGTTAATAATACCTACCTAGAACTTACTTATTTTTATTTATCATTTGGATATGGAACCCTAAAAATAGACAAAAGAAGACGAAATCTATATAGGTATATAAAAATGAATTGCTGTTCGTTAGTCTCGCTAAAACTCGAGAACGGTTGGACCGCCGCGGCGGCGGCGGCGCGCCGCCGCGGATTTGGGTAATTCTTATTTTGCTGTGTTCGTTATTCTCATGACAAGGTTTGTACAATAAGTAGGTGTAGTTAGGGTAGGTAGGTTGGTATGGTAAGTAGGTAGGTATATAAGTAGCTAGTTTTCTAGTTAGGATAGGTATGAAGGCAGGTAGGTAGGGTAGATAGGTAGGTAGATAATTAGGTAGGTAGGTAGGTAGGGTAGGGTAGGTGGGTAAGGTAGGTAGGAGAGGGTAGGTTGCTTGGGTGGGTAGGTAGATTCGCCGTAGATAAGTAATTAGTGCTACCCGTGCAAAGCCGGGTCGGGCAGCTAGTCGTGCATAAAAGCAGACTTTCCTACATTTGTAAAGACATTTACCCTAAAAACAGCAGAATGAATAACAACATGAATAATTTTTATTATGGGAACACAAATTTGGTGTGGGTACATATCAAGCTATACTATTCCAGTATAAGCTGACCTCTCATTGTAGGGAAAGCCTATACAATGTGAGATCAGCTTATACTGGAAATGTATAGCATGATTATGTAGCCGTGTGTACTATTATCTGATCAGTTACATGTTTAGGTAGGTACTTAGAAGATACTCACGAATTTACCGGAATATTCTCTTTATCACCATCGACTTCAGCACTGTGTAATAATAGACGTCTTCTGGAAAGATACGTCAGTAGGTTCATAATTTGTATGTAGGTGGTAGGTAGTACTACAGTCGGATAAGTAAATTACAGGTTTGTTTCTTGTACTTAGATAGGTAGGTACTTACCGAACTTTTTTTTTATTATTATCTATGCGCTTGGCGGCTGCTTTACGGTTCGCGGGTTCGATTCCACGGAACAAATTTTGTATGTCCTACAGATAGTTCTGGGTCTGGGCGTTTGCAAATGTAAAGATTCATCTTTGTAATCGCACCGTCCCCGATTCAGGAGAAAAATTCCTGGAATCCCCGGGGGGCAACGTTATAAAAATAAAAAACAATTACTACATAGATACCTATTTATTGATTTTAGTCAAAACAAAAACAAAGCTATTTAGGTAGCTTTGTATCTTATTTATTTATATAAACTTTATTGTACACCACAAAAATACAAAAAAATATATAATATATCTTTTATTTTTTATAAAAGTTGCCCCACACCAGGATTTCTCCTGAATCATGGACGGTGCGTTTACAAACACAAATCTTCACATGTGGAAACACCTGCGCTATGGCAGCAGCCAATCGCTTAGCTACTGCACCAAACGCGTCGCATACTATCCACATAATTGTAATCACTAATACTGTAAGTAGATAGGTCGGTAGGTACTTACTTCTTTACGTCAATCATATGTTTGCCTGTTTCTTTACGCCAACCCAGTCTTTTCTTATTTTTATTACGCTTATTTCCCATTGCGCCTATCACTATAAACCTAAGTAATTGAATATTTAAATTTTACGTCGTCCTGTTGCGTAATTGTGTGTGCTGACCGCAAGCGATACAGCTCTCCCGTTCGAAAGCCGAAGCGAGACTGAGCGGGGTGTAGGGCGGCATGGCGAAAGCTTCAAGCCGCCGATATTTTAGGTAATTTCTTTTTACGGTGAAAATAATGGTAATTAAAAAAAAATAAGAAACACAGTCGCTGCTTTATAGCTAGTTTAGTTATTATGTAAAGTTTCACGATATAATTTGAAGTATTTTTTGAATACCAGCGGTTTATTGTTCAGTTTGGAGGTAACTTTGTGATTTTTTTCTATCGAGAAAACTTTATGGAATCGTGTTTTCGTCAAACATAGTACTTAGCATTAATCCTCAACTTTACCATATATTTATTTCAAAATTAATGCTCCTGTATCTTCGGCATAACGGAGGATCATGCTAAGCAATTTGAGGTAATATAGGCTCTTAAGAAATGCCTTGCAAACTTCAGCAATTCAGAGTAATGATGCACCGGGTATCATTATGAGGGAAAAATTGTGTGAAATTCCTTCTAGTAGCACAAATTCAATACCAAATAAAAACGCCCTACGCCAAATCATCAAGAGAGCAAGAAATAAAAATAAACCGAAAGAACCCACAAATTTAAGCGAGGTGGTTAATATACCAAATCAATATAAATAAATTAATGGTACCCGATTTTTAGGTAAAAATGTTACTTTTGGGTGAGGATAATGGTCGCTTGTTATTATTTGCAACTGAAATGAACCTGCAAAAGTTAAGTGAATCGCCAGTTTGGTTTGTGGATGGGACATTTCAAACCTGCCCTATAATATTTACACAAATCTTTTCAGTTCATGGCATTGTTGGCACTGGAGATTGTAGACGAATATTACCCTTGGTATACGGATTTCTTCACAAAAAGACGGAAGAATGTTATATTAAGTTTTTTCGACAATTGAAAGAATATTCTTCTGAATTTAACATTGATTTGAAACCAGAACAAATTATCTCCGATTTCGAATTGGCGATAATAAACGCAGTCAGAATAGAATTTCCTGCCACAATCCAGTCCGGTTGCTTATTCCATCTGGGGCAAAACATTTGGAGAGAGATACAAGGGAGTGGGCTCAGTGAGAGATATGGCACAGACAGTGAGTTCGCCTTGAAAATGCGAAATTATGTAGCTTTGGCCTACTTGTCTCCGGAAAATATACCTGATGTCTATAAACAGTTGAGGGAGAGCGTTTTTCCAGAAGAAGCAGAAGCTGTCCCTAAATATTTCGAAGAATATTACGTTCTGGGCCAATTAAAATCTCGCATATCAGATGGAAATATTGTGATATCCCGACTGCAACCCTTGTTTCCACCTAGTTTCTGGTCCGCTGAAAGAAATAATAATTTACGTCTTCCGCGAACTCAAAACAGCGTGGAAGCATGGCACCGGCGATGGAATTGTTTAATGAGCAATCGAAAACTTGGGTTGTACGGCTGTATTCAAAAGCTCATTGACGAACAGAATACAACTACCCACAAAATTGAGAGAATTTTGGCTAAAATCGACGCCGCCAGCAAAAAAATAATTAAATGAAATAAAATGCTATCGCAGCGATTTTACAAAAGAAAAACACAATGTGCACTATTGAATTTATAAGAGCTGTAGCTTTTAATTCTAGTCTATATTGAGTTGATTGAATCTACCATTTTGTCATCAATATGACAGTGTTGTTACTTTTGGTAATGAGTATACCTATAATTTTGTTTTGTTGACTTCTTTGTTGATTACTATACTTAGTTGAAATTAAAAAGTCAACTTAAAATAATACTTCTCATTGCTCTTGTTTCCCAAACCTAATACAAAGATAAGGCTTTATCGGGGTCGCGAGTTCGATCCCCAGACAAATTGAGGCCATGAGAGCCAGAGTGGCCTAACTGTCATTTTTTCAATACTGATTTTATTTGATAAAACTGCTCTAAACGGTAAAAGTCATAGCGCCACAGTGGCATAAATTTAGTTCAACATTTTTTTCATAGATGGCATTAGAATTCCATCTTAGCCTATCAAAAATTTAAAAAGTTTGGTAGCGCTTTACTGGCCTAAGTGAGTTAGGCCATTTTAGCACTATGGCAATACTAATTGTATTGACATTACTTTGATGTTAGGCCAAACTGTCAAAATTTGCCGCGTTTCTTGGATTGTTTTTATTGTTGATCGAAGGTGTTTTATTGCTATGAATGGTACTTAAAATGGAAGCTGGAACCTCTAGTAATGTAGAAAACACAATGCAAGGTAAGCAAACATGATTTTTATTTTAAAAAAATAGTCAGATTGAGTGTTGTAACTAATTTTCTCAGTCTATGCTATTTTCTAAGCAAATTATTTTACTTTTAGAAATCTTTGGTGTAGATGAGGAGGATCCGTATCAAGATTCAGGCTCTGAGTATTTGCCAACAAGATCGCCATCGCCAACTGCCTTGGATCTACTTGACATTTTAGCAGATAACCATTCTCCAAATGACGTTAATAACCCAGGAAGCCCTCAAAACGATCAAGAGCAACGGAAGCCAAGAAAGCGAGTTCGACAGCCAAGTAAGTGGAAAAAGAATATCCGCAAGGCAAAACGCGCTAGAGGGGAGGAATATGTGAATACAAAAGGTAACACTGTACTTTCTAAAAGTATAAATACAGATATTCCATGTAGATGTGGACTAAAATGCCACGATAAAGTTGGTGCTGCACAGCAAAAAGAACTTTTCGATAGGTTTTATGCCATGGAAAGTTTTAGTTTGCAGTCATCTTACCTATTTTCCTTGGTAAAAGTGTTACCTAAAAAAAGATGCTCTTTTCTCACTGATCGCCGACAAACTGAGTCTAGACGCTCCAATACCCGGGTATATACTGTTCCAAATTCCAATGGATTGTCTACTACGGTATGTAAAGAATTCTTTAAGAAAGTATTTGCAGTATCTGATGGAAGAATAACCAGAGTTTTAAAAACGAAATTGTCCATTCCTACACCACCTATTGATAAAAGGGGAAAGCATGTTCCTGTCAATAAGACAAATGAAGAAAAGGTTCAAAAAGTAAAAACATTTATTGATAAATTCCCTAAGTGTGAATCACACTACACACTACACAAGAGTATGAACAGAAGATTCTTAGCTCCAGATCTAAGCTTGCCAAAAATGTATTCCATGGACTGTGATGATACTTCAGAGTCAGAAAAGGTATCAGATTTTATGTTCCGGAAATTTTTTAATGAACAATTTAATTTATCATTCCATGCATCTATATCCGATTCATGCAAGAAATGTGACAATTTGAAGATTAAGATAGATGCAGCTCATTCACAAGAAGAAAAGGACCAGCTTGAGTTACAAAAAAAGATACACCTCTCAAAAGCTGACTCTGCTAAAGATATAAGACAAGAAAGATAAAAACCTAGCTAAAGAAGACTCAAATGTCACTGTCATTGTATTCGACCTAATGAAAACATTGCCTACTCCAGTAGTGTCAACGGGTGTGTGTTATTATAAAAGGCAGCTGTGGACGTATGTACTAGGCATACATGATGCTGCAAATGACAACGCAACTATGTGTGTATGGGATGAAACAGTGGCCTCGAGAGGGCCACAAGAAGTAGGATCTTGTTTACTGAGATATATTAAAGAAAATGTTAAAACCAAGAAGTTAATTTTATATTCTGACCAATGCGGGGGCCAGAACCGGAATATAAAAATGGCCACTCTTTGTCAATATATCACTAGTCATCCAGACTATGTTGTGGAAAATATAGACCATAATTTTTTTGTCAGTGGTCATTCTTATTTGGCGTGTGACCAGGACTTTGGATTGATAGAAAAAAAGAAAAAATATTCTAATATTTTCATACCTGATGATTGGATGGAAGTTATAAAGGCTGCAAGAAAGAAAAATCCCTTTAAAATTATAAAAATGACCAAAGAAGATTTCTATTCAACTAAAAAACTGGAAAATAATATTACCAATCGAAAAGTCACTGCAGAAAAATCAAAAGTAAAGTGGCTAAGTATTCAGTGGCTCCTTTATCACAAAAACCACCCATTCACCATATTTTTTAAATATTCAAATAATGCTGAGGTCCTGTTTGAAAACGTGGACTTGAAGAAAAGAAATTCTATTGCTTTAGCTAATTTACAGCTTGATCTTTTGTATCCAGTGGGAAAACAAATAAGTGTGGGAAAAAAAAAGGATTTGGTGGAACTTCTCCAATACATTCCCCCGGTGCATCATGACTATTATACTAATATTAAGGACAATGCTTCAATAAGGAATGATTTGCATGTGGAAGATGAAGAAATAGATAGCGATTGATGCATGAAAGGAAGGTTTATTAATGTATGGATACTTTTATTATAATAAATACTTTAGACTAACTGCTATTTTTTTTCAATAAATCTTAAAACCCAGATGCCAAAGTGGCCTATCTAACAAAAAAAAAATATAATGGTGCCTAGGGTTCATATGATTCCTAAAAGATAAAAAATATTAGATACTAAGAGATTTGAGCACCAAAGAATAATTTTTAGAATTTAAATTTTTAAAGTTAAAATTTTTTTAAATATTGGCTTGTGTTTTTTCCCTGCTACTGAAAACTCTTGTTTAAAGCATTAGGCCACTCTGGCTCTCATGGCCTCAATTCAGATTGGAATATGCTATTCGCAACAGTGGATTTCAATGCCAAGACTTTCGTACTAGCGTACCATTCAAACAGTTTTTCGAATCAGCGTGTTCGCGACAACGTCATTCGATATAGCGGTTTTCGACTTAATGTGTTTTCGAACTGGCGTACCACTCGCAATTTTTTTCGAAATAGCGTCATTCGAAACTTCATATCACTCCCCATCTGATCATAGAGTATATCGTTCGGTCTCTTGTGAAAGAAATATCTATGTGATGAAGTAATCAACATAAAAATGTAACCTAGATTTAGTATCTACTCATATATTTAGATTTAAAAAAAAGAAAAAAGAACACATTTCATAATTACTTAAGTATATCCAATATACTGTGTGCTTGTTCAGTTCCCAGGTACTGCCAAAACTGGATTCTGGTGTCACTGCTATTGCTGAAGTACCTGGAGCCCAACGCCGTGTGGAACCACGACAATAGCAGGATGGCCGAGTGTAACGGCTATCCGCCAGCTGTGCATCTGTGAGCCCCAGGAACCCTCAATCTACTCTCGCATTGTCAACAATAAACAACCAACGCCATCTACCGGTATCGAAAGCAACTAGCATAACATCCGCCATGAAGATCTACTGTTGCAATCAATGACTATTGGTTTAAAGTCTCTTTGGTTGCAATCTACATAACAGACTTACTAGCGCCATCTATCAACTCATAGAGACACTAAATGTTGTGGTCATTTTAAATATTAATAACTTGTCCTGTGTCTCCGAACATTCATTTTATTATCTTGAAAATAGTACTGTAAACCATACTCAATTATAAAAATGAAGTGCTTCGAATATTTCATAATAATATAAAGGGGTAGTAATTTTACTTCTTGCTGCGACGGTACTTTTTGGCGGAGAGACGTTTGAGCAAGAGATTGTGCGTGTTAAAAATTTTGGAATATAAATCGTTTAAGTGAGTGTGTATTGTTTCATTTCCATTTCTGAACACCCATTACACTACTGTAAGAGACCTGTACCTTTCGTAAGAGAGTAATAGGTACTTATATTCTTTGCTTGCTATTGACCGCGTTGGTATAGCAAAGTCATGGACGTATAAAAAAGTCGTCCATGAACAAAATGCGCTCTATTCATTTGGCAACTACGTTTTAAATTGAATGTACCTATTTACCTACTTATATGCTGTTGGTGATATCATGTTGTGCAGGCGCGAACGCGAAAAAATTCGTGGAAAAACGAATGGGCATTCCTCTTTTGACCAGTGGCGGGGCACGATCTAAATTTGATGTGAGCGAGGTACGTTTTGCGAGGCCCTCTGGTGGCGCAAAAAGAAAAATAAAAGTAATATTCAGGCTCTCAATACCTACTTACAGGATAATAGGTTAATAGGACGTTCAAAAATAATTATTGTGATTGTGTAAAAACCATTTTTGGATTCAGGGATCTGTTTGCGAAATATTAGGTTCAATAAAAGTGCAAATTTTAGTTAGTTAAGTGTCCCCCCCCCATCCCTGCCACCTAATTGGTTGTTTTTGGATATGTGAAAAAATTCAGGGCAGTAGTATATCTATCTACGTATATATAACGAAGTTAAAAGGAAAACTATCACAGCTAATTAGGCTCGATTAATAATCGACCAACTTACATTAAAATTTGCAGTTGGCATGTATGGAAGAGCATGTTTTTCAACTACAATGTTAAGTTTGTTCTTGGGATAAATTACGAGTCGACCCGCAACTACGGAACTCTACATTGTGCGTGGTCCGACACGCACTTGGCCGGTTTTTTAAGAAGTATTGGTGCCGATTCTCTTGTGCGCCGAACCACAGATAATATAATACTACGCCGAACTAACTAAACTATCACTAAAATTCCTTACTTTTGGCTATGAGAATCATATTGCTATTCTGAAAAAAAAAACTTTAAAATGATCAAAAAATAATTTTGACACTACTAAAACCGAATTTGACAATCGCGACTTCACGTGTTTGTCCCCGAATTTTTTTTCGAGCCGAAAGCGCGCAGGGTGGGGGGCAGCACCAGCTAAACAATCTGTGTCTCAGGAGTCAATCCGTATCATTTTATAAATAATCACTAGGGTATGAAACATGTTGCCGCTCGGCTAGTCCCAGAAGACCTGAAGGATGTTAAACTTCCATGTAAACTTCTATACATTTTCGAGTCGAGTACAGTTGAGCACAAAATTATTATGTACGTATTTTTAATGGTCACCTTATTTTTTGGTTGTATTATTGTTATTTATGTAGCTATTTTAGGTAGGTTTTTAAGTATGTGTTATATATAATGAATATCATAATCATAACTTATTATAATACAAAATCTCTCCGCCGCGTCTGTCTGAACGTGATAAACTCAAAAACTTTCCGAACGGATATTCGTGAGGTTTTCACCAAGGGACGGAGTGATTTATGAGGAAGGTTTAGTTGTATAGAATCATGCTACCCGTGCGAAGCCGGGTGAGTTGCTAGTATATACAATGTCGTCCGTGGGCATGTGACCGCCCGTATTTTTCTGAATATTCATGAAAAATTATTATTATTGCAGTTTTAATACTTTCATTAAATAACACGCTGGAAAAACCTACTCCAGGATGCATATCCGGTACGGATCGCAAATCCGTCCGTACCCTTTTTTTTTAAGGTGGGAAATTATCAAATAACTTCTCTCGCTCTGGGCGGGAGCGGGTGTGTCAGACTTTTACTGACTAAAACCCACCCGTGTTCCTTCCGTTGCCTGTGTACGTCTTCCCTACCATTACCACGCCTCCCGGGCTACTCCTTGATATGCAATGGCTTCTATAGACCCATGAAGCATGAGGCACCAAGGGCTAGGGCAAATCTTGGGGTTTATTCGATTTATAGTCTGGTGTAACCGCGCTGGGGTCGGTGTATTTCATTCATTAATAATACGCATGAAAAACTACATAGATTTCCAATATCAACTTGGTCAGCCATATTGATACTGATTGTTGTTTAAAAATCTCCATGTAGTTGATGTACGGCTACCTAAGTATGGAATAGCGGGCTGTAATTCTCTTCAACTCGGCTACCGAGTGCTATTTTGTGTGTAAAATAATTTATCAATTAATGAACACTTACGAAACGAGTTTCATTTATGTAAACTATAAGGACCCACATCAATCAATCCAATCCTACTTTGTAAATTCTATTAAGTTTGATTTAAGTGCATCAACCATAAAATTGTATTTGATCTAAGTAGGTATTGCTGTCCAGAGCAGTGCTGGCCCAGTGGTACATCGTGGGTTCTAACCCAGGCAGCCACTTTGTGAACATATACACTTTGTGTCACACATGAACTACATAGGTACCTCCGCAAAAGACACGAAAGTTCAAATCCGACATAGCTGCAAAACAGTATTTTTGTATAAACATTTTATAATAACTATATCAACAAGCCTACATATACACTACTAGCCACATATACTGAAATTTATTTCATCACCGCTGCTCTCAAAATGGTGAAGAAAAACATAATGAGGAAACCGGCATGTCGTTGCACCAAAAATTTTAAGATCTGTGGCATCCACCAACCTACACTGGGCCTGGATTATGGCCAGGGGTCGGCCATAATCCAGGCCCAGTGTAGGTTGGCTCTTAGAAGGTCTGGGTCACAGAAGTGAAAACACTATAGGCTGATTGTGTTATGGCTCTCCACATCAGAACTTGTTAGCCACCTTGCCTACCATAAACATTCAGTTAGGCCCAATTTATAATCATTACTTAGCTTAGTTTGCTTGTCATAGCATTCTTTGTGGTGTACAATATTAAAAAATGAAATATCTATAGTACTAACACATCTCATATAGTTATGAATCCTGTCCTTGTTTGTATCTTACATTATTAGTCAACAGAAATAAATGCAACAACAATTTGTCAACAAAATGGTGTACCTCAATGCATTACATTTCTTTATCTATAAAGTTTTATTTTACTAAAGTAGAATTAATTGTTATTACCACTTTTGGTCATCGATATGTGGATATAACAAATTTAAAAATAACCTATAACTTCATTATGAAATAAATAAAAGTTACACCTATAGTTTTGTTCTTCTACATTTTTATACAATAGAATACAATGTATGCATAAAATAAAATGATGAACAACCAGATCGAGATCAAGCAACTTTAAAAGTTACAAGTAACAAATTGGAGTTAAATTGTTGTATGTATTGTACATAATAACAAAGTATAACTAGTAATTGAAACATCAGGACAACATCATACTATATTATAATATTATTTACACATTTCATATAAAATTTGACAGTGATCAACAAAGAGCATAGCGGGCATGAGCCAGGTCCGAGGGAGAGGTTATGTACACAGCGATGTCACTCATACTTGAGGTAGGGCTTGTCAAGCGGCGGTGCGGGCGGCGCGGGCGCAGCCTGCGGCGGCCACGCGTCGCCCGCCCAGTTAAACACGCGCCCGCCGCCTTCCACCAGCCCCCAGCCCAGCAGTTGGGAGCCACGCGCGCCCCGCTCGCGCTTTGGCGACGCCGTTGAGATATTCACCGACACGCCCTTGATGATGTGGTCCTGCCCACACAGCGACTGCGCTACCTCGGGCTCCAGGAACGTCACGAAGCTGAACGCGCGGAACGGGCGCGGTACGAATACGTCGGTCACCTGGCCGAAAGCACCGAAGTACTCGCGCAGGTCTTCGGCCGTCAAGCTCTCGGTACAGCGGCCAACGAACACCTTGCGGTGCGCGCTGGCACCGCCGTCCTTGCCGTTGGGGATGCGCACGTCGCACCAGCGTCCGTCGATCATATGGCGCCGGCCTAACGCGCGCAATTGCGACTCGTACTCTGCGAACTTGATAAATCCGAAACCTTTGGACAGCCCGGTTTTAGCGTCGCGTTTCACCTGCACCATGAGAAGCTCGCCGAAGGCGGCGAAATAATCACGCACGGCGTCCTCACCCGTTTTCCAAGGCAAGCCGAGCACGATGAGGTCGGAACAGCGCGGGCGCGGCGTGGGCTCGGGCGAAGCTCGCGGGAAGGCGCACCAGTAACGGTGCGCCCCCCAGCCCTCGGCCGGCGGCGACAGGCGCTCGTCCACGAGCCGCAGGCCGCGGAGGCGCCCGGCTGCGCGATACTTGAGCCCACTGGCACCCGCGAACTGCGCCGCTACAGTGCTCAGCAGCAGTGAGCCATCCTCCTCGGTCGGCAGTTCGATGGGCTCGTCGTGCTCCCCCTCACTCACCGGCACGTACTCTATCGACATTTCGCTCACCGACCTATGCCGTCTCTAGCACTCCTCATGTCGTTTACATTATCGTCTATCGGCTTCGTAGATACAGTAGTGAGGACATCTGATTTCTCAAATCGATGGTACAACAGGATAATATTTTGCCTGTAAAATCACCTTACATATGTCCGTTTCTCTCGGCGTAAGCGACAGCGACAAACGTGACGTATGACGTGACGTTTCATGTCAAAAATGTTGCAATGCTATTTTTACGAATACATCGGATACACACACCGCACTACCAATAAAAACTATATAAATGTAGGTGAGACTTTTTGTAGAATCAATACAGTGTGTCCCTGAATGAAGTGCACAAACGAAAATGGGTGAAACTATACTCTAAAGGTTTAGGTAGTTAAAAAAGGGTAAACAAATCGTAAAAAGGGTTTTTTTTTATTGTACTCTGTTACCTTTGTAAATATCTTATTACTCATTAATATTGTTTTTTTGCAGGACACACCAAATCTTCAACATGGCAAGATACGACAATAACATCCTGCAAAGAGGCTCACAGGCAGGGTTTGTCTACCGGATTAAAGAATCCCAGCGGGAAAGGAAAACGCCTTATCTTAGGCCACATTGGTAAGAATATTACTTTATAGCCTTTAATAGAAATGCCAAGATGACAATTTTATTTTATAAGCTTGTGATAAACATCATGTATAGTAAACATAATAAATCACACCTTGTTTCCCCGAAGGGTTGGGCAGAGGTGTACCTATAGAACACCCACATTTCGCCAGATATGTTTAAGTACTCAAGAGGTGAGCTCAGAATAAACTGCTCTTTAAATAAATTAGCTATCCCAGTGTGGTCACTCTTACCCTCCACTCTAACTGGTAAGCTTGGAGAGACATTGAGTTTTTTAGTACCCTTCCAGAATGACGAGAAACATTTCTTAGAATGGAGCGAGGCCAATATATCCATTGAAATTTTTTCTTGGTTCTTAATGACCCATTTCAATTTTGATTTAAATACTTTACGACTTAATATCATGTCCTCATAGATAGGCCCGCTACTGGGTTCCCCATACCACATCCACAATTTAAACTTAGACCTTGCCCGAGTATGAAAATCTTTGACCCTCAGCAACTCGGAGGCCATGGTGTTTCATGGCCCCCGGCGGGCGCCGTCACCCGGCTCACACATCGTGGTCGGGGGGCTCGGATCGCTGTCGAGTCTACCATGAAGTACCTAGGATTGGTGCTCGACAGCCGGTGGGACTTCGGGCCCCACTTCCGACGGCTGGCGCCCAAGTTGCTGGGCGCTGCTGGGGCGCTGTCAACGCTGCTTCCCAATCTGGGGGGCCCGAGCGCCGCTTGTAGGCGGCTCTACGTGGGGATCGTGCGATCGATGGCCCTGTACGGGGCCCCGATCTGGGCGGCTGACCTGACGGCCGGTAGCATTGCGGTTCTGCGCAAGCCGCAGAGAGCTATGGCCGTCAGAGTCATCAGGGGGTATCGCACGATCTCCTACGAGGCGGCTTGTGCACTGGCCGGATCCCCGCCCTGGGACCTGGAGGCGAAAGTACTCGCGTCATCATATCGGTGGCGCGAGGAAGCGAGGGCGCGGGGCGAGCGACCGATGCAGCGACACATGGAGCTGCATCGGTCTCAGCTTCGCGAGGTCCTGGTGGCGGAATGGCGGGACAGGCTTTCACGCCCTACCGCCGGCCTCGACATCATCGAGGCGGTCCGGCCGGTGCTCGAGCGCTGGCTCGGGAGGAGGCACGGCTCCCTGTCGTTTCGGGTGACACAGGTGCTCTCGGGGCATGGTTGCTTCGGGAAGTACCTGTGTCGCATAAACAGGGAGCCGGACGCCCGGTGTCACCACTGCGTCGACTGCCGGGAGGACACGGCGCGGCATACGCTGGCAGAGTGTGCCGCTTGGGAGGAGCCACGCCGTGCCCTCATCTCAGAAGTAGGCAGTGACTTGTCGCTGCCGGCCCTAGTGAATGCGATGGTCGGCAGCGGCGAGTCCTGGGACGCGGTGGTTTCCTACTGCGAGACAGTCGTCTCGCAGAAGGAGGCTGCGGAAAGGGAGAGGGAGATCTCGTCCACTCACCCGGCCCGCAGCAGGCGCACCGGGCGTCGGCGGAGGGCGGACAACGCCCTCTTCCAGCCCCCCTAAATGGGTCCAGGGGCGACGGACTCGGGGACGTCCGTCGCCCCCCACACATCAGGACGCGGGGGGAGTCAAACACCTCACTCCCCCCCCTGACCCGAGGAGGCCCGCGGTGTCGGGCCGGCACCAGCCGGGGGTTGCGGAAGATTTCAAGTTCCCGCGACCCCCGGCGTAGGTGTGAGTTGGAACACCGGGGTGGTTTTTAGTCAGTAAGAGTCTGACAGACCCCTCCGCCCGCCCCAGGGCGGGGGACATCCATGAGGATTTTCCACCCCGGAACAAAAAAAAAAAAAAGGTTAGGTTAGGTCCCCACCGAATGTGTCTCCACGTTGTCGTCGTGGTGGGGCTTGTGCGTCTCAATGATCTTGGGGCTCTGCCGGTAGAGTTACTCATGCCGGAAAGGCCCAAGTGAGAGACCAGACTAAGAGAGATACCGGGACGGGGTCGCTCCTGATCGATCGACGATAGTCGATCGACAGATGACGTGACCATGCCGCTGCGGTGCAGGCGCACCAAAGTGGCGCGTGTTTCTCTCGTTGAGGAGTAGTCTTCAACGAGAGAACTTTCGGCGGGTTCGCTGAGTCGGGTTGGCCGGACAGCGAACGGAGGCATGTCTAATGCCGCCGCCGGGGGCTTGGCCTAATTGCCTGGCCCAGAGGAAGGCTACCTCTAAGATAAAAAACCGCCCAATCCTAAGCTTTGAAGCGCGGTGAGAGGATGAATGGCTGGAGGGAGTCCAGTCGCGAGCGCTTCCCCTACAGAGCACCTGCCGCACTCTGTAGTATGTAGGCTTACCGGGTATCTAGGCTCTGCCCGGTGGACATGTAGTACCCGTGGGATTTACATGGATAAACCAATTAAAAAAATAACAACAACAAAGGATTTGCCGATCGTGTTGGTCGAGCAGATGGGTGTGAGTGTGGTGTCGGATTCTGACACCACATCTGATAGGATGAGTGTGGCGAGCGTGGCGAGCGTAAGCTCAAAGCGCTCGCGGACGAAAGGGGAGGGGGATGAGCGTGCTTCCAAATTTTGGAGGACGCACGCACGCAAGGAGGATGAGGAGCACGCGGGGTTGTCTTCGAGTGAGGAGCACCTACCGGCTGCCAAAGTGCCGACAGGCAAGAGAGGGCGAGGTCGCGCAATTGCTGGAGCGTCAGCTTCGTCGTCATCGCGCGATCCTATGGGTCGTTTTCTTAAACGCCCCGACACGCCGGCACCTAGCGGAGGAAGCGATTCGGGGACCGAGCAAGTTGAGGGTGCTTCCACCAAAAGTCCCTCTTTGATCAGCACAAAGGGGGAGATCAACTCCGCTAGGAGAGAGGAGAGGCGGGCAGTGGCTCTGGATGAGGTGTCCGAAATGGCCAATCAGGCCAGAGAGCAGCGGTCTGCTCGCTTAACCGCTGCTGAGGATCTATCGGCGGTGGCCCTAAGCCGCCAAGTGACGGACAGCGTGGACGTGGTTCTGAAGGTTGCCACCAAGTCTGGCAACCTGAAGGGCACGTTTACGCGAGCTCTTAAGGAGGCGGCAGAAGGAATTAAGGAGGCGGTCGGAGTCCTCCTTAATCGCACGACCTCAGAGGAGACGGCGAAGTTGTGGCAGGAGAACAGCCGTCTCCGATCTGAGTTGGAGGACCTCAAGCGGGAGTTTGCCGCTCAGAGGAATAAGCAAGCAGCTCCCACAAGCACCAGCCTCCCTCTTGCCGCGCCTTCATTGGCCCCTGCACCTGGACTTGCCCTGTCGGACTACGACATTCAGAGGGTGGCAAGAATTTGCATGCTGCAGTGTGGAGGCATGGTGAATGCCCGACTGGAGGCCATGGAGACGCGACTCCCCCCGGCCGAAATCCTCCGGCCGCCGCTTGCGGCAAATACGTGGAGGAAGGAGGAGTCCGCCAGGACGAAGCCCGTGCAGGTGGCAAAAAAGCCTGCACAGGTGGCCAAAAAGCTGACGGAGGGGCCAAAAAAGCCAGCGGCAAGTATGTCCGCGCCCCTTTCCCACTCATCTGCACTCGCAGCGACCGTGCCACCCACCCAAGAGGTTTGGACAACGGTGGTTAAACGGGGCCGCAAGAAAAAGGCGGCAGTACCGGCACCCTCCGGGCCCGCCAAGGGCCGGGCTCTAAAAGAGGGCACGAGGACACCCAAGGTCAGGATCCCACGCTCCGAGGCTGTAATCATCACCCTGCAGCCCGAAGCCTCAAGCAGGGGCATCAATTATAAGTCGGTCCTGGCGGAGGTAAAAGAGAAGCTGAACTTCAGCGAATTTGCCACCCCGGGTGGGTTTGTTTTTAGAACGGCAGCCACAGGTGCCAAAGTATTTGAGGTCTCAGGTGATGCAAGGCAGGAGAGGGCGGACGTTCTGGCCGCCAAAATTCGAGAAGTCCTCAAACCAGAGGACGCTCGGGTGTCCAGGCCCACTAAAACGGCTGAATTGCGCATAGATGGGCTGGACGACTCCGTGACTCCGGAGGAAGTAGTGGCGGCCATTGCCCGAAACGGTGTGTGCAGGCGGGTGAAATTCGCAGCAGCGCGGCCGGGCAGGGCACAGTTTGGGTGCGGTGCCCGGTAGCGGCTGCAAACAAGGTCGTAGGTGGTAGACGGTTGCTGGTGGGGTGGGTGTCAGCGAGTGTTAAACTCCTGCCACCCAGGGTCATGCAGTGCTACCGCTGCCTGGAAAAGGGTCATGTCCGGGCACAGTGCACTGCAGAAGCAGATCGCAGTGAGCTCTGCTATCGCTGCAGTCAACCTGGGCACAAGGCGGCCCAGTGCTCCGCGGCACCAAACTGCAGCCTTTGCGCAGCTGCAGGAAAGCCTACGGAGCACAGACTTGGCGGGAAAGCCTGCAAGGCTCCGCGAAAGGTTGGCAGGAGAACTGGGCCTGCCGGAGGACCTAAGCCCGTCCCACAGCCAATCAACGAAGCGGTTGACTCCCGACCCAGGGAAGGAGGTGGTGCCGAAGAAATGGAATGCCAGTGATGGCACAATTCCATTTCCTCCAGGCGAATATCAACCACTCTGCCAGAGCTCAGGATCTCTTGCTCCAGAGCATGGCAGAGTGGTCGATTCACGTGGCTGTGGTCGCCGAACCGTATTTTGTCCCCCCCAGGGATAACTGGGTGGGCGACTTGGACGGTTTGGTGGCCATCATTGGCGGGGCTCTTGTCAACCCGTCCCGAGGTCACGGCTGGGTAGCCGCCCTCGCGGACGGCATTGGCACGGTTGGGGCGTATTTTTCGCCCAACAAGAGTCTCGCCGACTTCGAGAGGTTCCTTGTCGAGTTGGGTGCCGTCGTGGGCCGACTCCACCCTCGCCCGGTGCTGTTGCTGGGGGATCCGCATTTTAGCGGGCTGTCGTCGCGCCTGCTGAAGGCCGCGGGCGCGCTCTCGTGGCTGCTTCCCAATTTGGGGGGCCCCAGCGCGCGATGCCGGCAACTTTACGCCGGCATCCTAAGGAGTATGGCCCTCTATGGGGCCCCTATCTGGGAAGAGTCCCTCCACAGGAGGGAGAACGCCGCGGCCTTGCGAGCACCTCAAAGGGCCATAGCCCAGCGGGCGGCGCGGGCTTACCGCACGGTGGGCTATGCGGCAGCATGCGCTCTGGCCAGCACCCCGCCTTGGGAGCTCGAGGCGTGGGTGCTCGCCAGAGTGTACGAATGGACGGCGGAGCGGAGGGCGAGAGGAGTCCGCTCAGCTCCGGAAGAGCGGGAGGCCGTCCGGCGGGAGGCGAGGGACGCCATCGTTGTCCATTGGACGGGCGACCTCGCCACCGCAGCCTTCGGCCGCCGAACCCTCGACGCAATCGGGCCGGTCCTGCGAGACTGGCTCGAGCGTCCGCACGGGTTCCTCTCCTTCCGTCTCGTGCAGGTGCTGTCCGGACACGGTTCTTTCGGATCGTACCTGCACCGAATCGGACGGGAGGAGACGCCGTCGTGCCACGACTGTGGCGCGGCGGAGGACGCGGCGCAGCACACCCTCGAGGTGTGCCCGTCGTGGTCCGAGCCGCGCCGCAGTCTCGTCGCGGCGATCGGACCGGACCTCTCGCTCCCCGGCGTGGTTAACGCCATGCTGAGGGATGAGGGGTCCTGGGCGGCAGTCGCCTCCTTCTGCGAACACGTCATGTCCCAGAAGGAGGCGGCGGAGCGGGCGCGGGAGGAAGATCCTGCCGCGGCGCCGCTCCGAAGGCGGAGGAGGGGTCGAAGAAGACGTCAGTTCGACAGTCATCTCCGACTCCTCCCAGGTGGAGGCCAGCAGGCAACGGGTGCGGGGGCACCCTTGCTTGTATCGCACAGGCCTCCACCAGTGTCGGACGGGAATGGCCAGGTGTTCCCGGCCATTCCCGTAGCCCCCCAACCTGGGGGGCATGCGGGGCCCGCCAGCTAGGCGGGCATGCGCCGGGAGGGTCGTGGACGTAAAGGCTGAGCCGGTTTCCCATGACCCTCCCATCACGGCGATGCGGGAACACCGCTGAGTTTTAGTGGGTATACTGTGGATCCCCCACAGTGCATACTTCCTCGCAGTATCCCCCGGGCAACGCCGTGTCTGACCACCGTAACGGAGTGGCAGACCGGCGGCTAAAGTGCGCTGTGACTCGTAGACATCCTGCAGTCGTTTACGAATATGTCGAGTTTAAATTTTAATCAAGTGTCGAGCAAGCCAGCGCGTGATGCGTCTGGCCGTTTTATCCGGAATCGCTCCTCCCAGGGCGATTCAAACGGCCCTTCTCAGGGCCAACCCAACGGCCCTTCTCAGGGTCAACCCAACGGCCCTTCTCAGGGCCAACCAAACGGCCCTTCTCAGGGCCAACCCAACGGTCCTTCTCAGGACCAACCCAACGGTCCTTCTCAGGACCAACCCAACGGCCCTTCTCAGGGCCAACCCAACGGTCCTTCTCAGGACCAACCCAACGGCCCTTCTCAGGGCCACACCGCCGGCGGCGCTTTAGCGTCGGAAGCTGACCGCGTACCATCTGCGGCCAGAGGCGGCCATCGCCAAAGTCGGTGGATGCCCGCCCGAAGACATCCGGACGGGCGAGATACGCGCCGACGCTTCCGGGCTCGGCACGATTTGGGTGCGGTGCCCGGTGGCGGCGGCGAATAAAGTCGCTGACGGTGGGCGTTTGTTGGTGGGGTGGGTTGCGGCGAGGGTCAAGCTGCTGCAGCCCAGGGCCTTGCGGTGCTACCGGTGCCTGGACATTGGGCATGTCAGGGTACGGTGCACCGCCGAAATAGACCGCAGCGAGCAGTGCTATCGCTGCGGTCAGGCCGGCCACAAGGCGGCCCAGTGTTCCGCGGCGCCAAACTGCAGCCTCTGTACAGCTGCAGGGAGGCCCGCCGGGCACAGAGCGGGTGGTAAGGCCTGTGGCGCGCCCGCCAACAAAAAGAAGAGAGGGGCTGTCAAGGCTGCTGGGGGCTCTTTACCCCCTCCGCAGCCTGACTGTCCTTCGGCCGACTCCCGGCCTAGGAATGGTGCGGAGGGAATGGATTGCGCTTAATGGCGCTGTACCATTTCCTCCAGGGCAATATCAACCACTCTGCTAGAGCTCAGGATCTCTTGCTCCAGAGCATGGCAGAGTGGTCGATTCACGTGGCTGTGGTCGCCGAACCGTATTTTGTCCCCCCCAGGGATAACTGGGTGGGAGACTTGGACGGTTTGGTGGCCATCATTGGCGGGGCTCTTGTCAACCCGTCCCGAGGTCACGGCTGGGTAGCCGTCCTCGCGGACGGCATTGGCACGGTTGGGGCGTATTTTTCGCCCAACAAGAGTCTCGCCGACTTCGAGAGGTTCCTTGTCGAGTTGGGTGCCGTCGTGGGCCGACTCCACCCTCGCCCGGTGCTGTTGCTGGGGGATCTCAACGCCAAGTCTGCGGCGTGGGGATCCCCTGTGACCGATGCTAGGGGCGAGGTGCTGGAGGAGTGGGCGGTCACGACTGGCTTGACCGTCTTAAACCGGGGCTCGGTCCACACGTGCGTGCGTCAGCGGGGCGGGTCTATAGTGGACGTCTCGTTCGCTAGCCCCGCTGTCGCGTGCCGTGTCCACGACTGGCGTGTCGCCGTGGAGGTGGAGACGTTGTCGGATCACCGATACATCCGTTTCGACGTCTCCGCCCAGACCACCGGCGGCCGCAGTCGTGCGGCCCCGCGAACGGACGGTCCGCGCTGGGCGCGTAAGCGCATCGACAGGGAGCTTCTCGAGGAGGCCGCTATTGTCCAGGCCTGGAGCCGGGAGTCGGCAACGACCGGACCCGTCGACGTCGAGCAGGAGGCGCTGTGGTTCCGCGGGGCGATGACGCAAATTTGCGACGCGTCCATGCCCCGGGTCCACGCACAGTCCGCAAGGCGCCAGGTGTACTGGTGGACCGCCGAGATCGCGCAGATGCGCGTCGCGTGCGTGGCGGTTAGACGCCAGTACACCCGATACCGGAGGAGACGTCGTCGGGTCCCTGACGAAGAGGCCGCGCTGTATGAGGTGTACCGCGCGGCCAAGGAGACTCTGTGGCTGGCCATCGGTGAGTCGAGGACGCGAGCCAGGGAGGAGATGTTGGAGACTCTAGACGGGGATCCGTGGGGGCGCCCTTATCGCGCGGTTCGAGGGAAACTTCGAGCCGCGGCGCCTCCACTTACGGAGAGTCTCCAACCCGAGCTGCTGGAGGAAGTGGTCGCAGCCCTCTTCCCGGCAAGAGCGGAGCATACTCCGCCGCCGATGGCTTTGCCCACAGCCGCAGAGTCTACAGAGGAGGAGAACGCCATCAGCGTCCCAGAGGTGACACAGACAGAGATGAGGGCAGCCGTGATGCGGCTCCGGGCCAAGAACGTGGCTCCGGGGCCCGACGGGATCCACGGCTGCGTGCTAGCCCTCGCTCTGAAGGAGCTTGAGCCCCAACTGAGAGGACTCTACACAGCGTGCCTTGAGCGGGGCCAGTTTCCCACTTTGTGGAAATCTGGTCGTCTGGTCCTGCTCAGGAAGGCGGGGCGCCCTGCGGACTCGCCGTCCGCGTACCGGCCCATAGTGCTGCTTGACGAGGTGGGCAAGCTGTTTGAGCGTATCATCGCAGCCCGCCTCGTCGGCCACTTGTGCAGAGAGGGGCCGGACCTGGACGACAGTCAGTTCGGGTTTCGGCATGGGCGCTCCACGATCCACGCTGTGTCGCGGGTTAGGGTCCTGGCGGAGGAAGCGGTGTCCCGGGGCGGGGTGATGTTGGCGGTGTCCTTGGACATCTCCAACGCCTTCAACACCCTGCCCTGGAGTTGTATTCGGGAGGCACTGCGCTATCATGGGGTGCCTCCCTACCTCCGCCACATCGTTGGGGCTTATCTGTCGGAGAGGTGTGTCACCTACATGGGACGTGATGGCGGAAACCAGCGCCGCATGTCGTGCGGTGTTCCACAGGGCTCGGTTTTAGGACCGCTCCTGTGGAACATCGGGTACGACTGGGTGCTGAGGGGCGAGCTCGGTGCCGGGGTGGACCTGACGTGTTATGCGGATGACACGCTGGTCACTGCCCGGGGGAGCTCGCACAGGGAGGCAGCGTTGTTGGCGACGGCTGCGGTCTCACAGGTGGTGGGCCGCATACGTCGCCTAGGCCTGGAGGTGGCCCTCAGCAAGTCGGAGGCCATGGTGTTTCATGGCCCCCGGCGGGCGCCGTCACCCGGCTCACACATCGTGGTCGGGGGGGCTCGGATCGCTGTCGAGTCTACCATGAAGTACCTAGGATTGGTGCTCGACAGCCGGTGGGACTTCGGGCCCCACTTCCGACGGCTGGCGCCCAAGTTGCTGGGCGCTGCTGGGGCGCTGTCAACGCTGCTTCCCAATCTGGGGGGCCCGAGCGCCGCTTGTAGGCGGCTCTACGTGGGGATCGTGCGATCGATGGCCCTGTACGGGGCCCCGATCTGGGCGGCTGACCTGACGGCCGGTAGCATTGCAGTTCTGCGCAAGCCGCAGAGGGCTATGGCCGTCAGAGTCATCAGGGGTTATCGCACGATCTCCTACGAGGCGGCTTGTGCACTGGCCGGATCCCCGCCCTGGGACCTGGAGGCGAAAGTACTCGCGTCATCGTATCGGTGGCGCGAGGAAGCGAGGGCGCGGGGCGAGCGACCGATGCAGCGACACATGGAGCTGCATCGGTCTCAGCTTCGCGAGGTCCTGGTGGCGGAATGGCGGGACAGGCTCTCACGCCCTACCGCCGGCCTCGACATCATCGAGGCGGTCCGGCCGGTGCTCGAGCGCTGGCTCGGGAGGAGGCACGGCTCCCTGTCGTGCTACCGGTGCCTGGACATTGGGCATGTCAGGGCACGGTGCACCGCCGAAATAGACCGCAGCGAGCAGTGCTATCGCTGCGGTCAGGCCGGCCACAAGGCGGCCCAGTGTTCCGCGGCGCCAAACTGCAGCCTCTGTACAGCTGCAGGGAGGCCCGCCGGGCACAGAGCGGGCGGAAAGGCCTGTGGCGCGCCCGCCAACAAAAAGAAGAGAGGGGCTGTCAAGGCTGCTGGGGGCTCTTTACCCCCTCCGCAGCCTGACTGTCCTTCGGCCGACTCCCGGCCTAGGAATGGTGCGGAGGGAATGGATTGCGCTTAATGGCGCTGTACCATTTCCTCCAAGGCAATATCAACCACTCTGCTAGAGCTCAGGATCTCTTGCTCCAGAGCATGGCAGAGTGGTCGATTCACGTGGCTGTGGTCGCCGAACCGTATTTTGTCCCTCCCAGGGATAACTGGGTGGGAGACTTGGACGGTTTGGTGGCCATCATTGGCGGGGCTCTTGTCAACCCGTCCCGAGGTCACGGCTGGGTAGCCGTCCTCGTGGACGGCATTGGCACGGTTGGGGCGTATTTTTCGCCCAACAAGAGTCTCGCCGACTTCGAGAGGTTCCTTGTCGAGTTGGGTGCCGTCGTGGGCCGACTCCACCCTCGCCCGGTGCTGTTGCTGGGGGATCTCAACGCCAAGTCTGCGGCGTGGGGATCCCCTGTGACCGATGCTAGGGGCGAGGTGCTGGAGGAGTGGGCGGTCACGACTGGCTTGACGGCCCAACGGCCCTTCTCAGGGCCAACCCAACGGCCCTTCTCAGGGCCAACCCAACGGCCCTTCTCAGGGCCAACCCAACGGCCCTTCTCAGGGCCAACCAAACGGCCCTTCTCAGGGCCAACCCAACGGTCCTTCTCAGGACCAACCAAACGGCCCTTCTCAGGGCCAACCCAACGGTCCTTCTCAGGACCAACCCAACGGCCCTTCTCAGGGCCAACCCAACGGCCCTTCTCAGGGCCACGCCGGTGGCGCTTTGGCGTCGGAAGCTGACCGCACACCATCTGCGGCCAGCTTGTTCAGAAGGCCAGATGAGTTGTCGGACTCTGACGACTCCATCATGGACACGTCGGCGGGCGAAAGCGACCGCTTCAAGCGGAAGCGGTCCGATGGCTCCTCGGAGTCTACCGTGAAGGCGAAGAAGAAGTCGAAGTCTAAAAAGGCTTCGACTTCTTCCCACAATGTGGGCTTAGTGGAGGCCGAGCGCCAGCTGAGTCTGGTGAAGAGGGCGCAGCTGCAATTAGACCTGGAGGAGAGGGTCGCTGCCAAGGAGCAGCAGGCGCAAGCTGCCAGGGCGAGGGCTGGCTATGGTGCATCCAATGTACTGTATGCCGACCACTCCCTGGCGGAATTGGAGCGCATGGCGCTTGAAGACAAGGAGGAGGTTCTGGAGGTCGCCTCAAAGTCTTCGAATTTAAAGGGGACCTTTCAAAAGGCCCTCAAATGCCGGGCCGCCAGCATGCATGGCATTGTCATGGAGCTGATGAAGCGGACGGCCACGGACGAGACGCGGCAGCTGCAGGCGAAGGTGGATCGCCTGCAGGCGGAGGTCAGCCAGCTACACCAGAAGCTGGCTGATGCCACGGCCCGGCCTGCCCAATCTGCCCCAGTCTGCCCGGTGGTAGGAGGCTCTTCCTCCTCAACTGCCAGCCTCGAGGCAACGATCCGCGGGGTGGTAATGGAGGAGAGGGCCTTCATCCGAGCCTGCTTCGCAGGCATCGAGGACCGGCTCTTACCGGAAAAGCGGCTCCGGCCGCCGCTAGCGGCGGACAAGAGCCCACCGCCGAGGGAGCAGGAACCTGCGCCTCTAGCAGGCCCGGCATCGGATGCGCAGCCCGCCAAGGGCAAAGGCAAGGGCAAGAGGACCAAGGCGGCTCCTCATGCCCCCACCGCAAGCGCGGACGGAGCGTCTGGGTCGACTGCTACTCCAGCAGCCCCCCAGAACTCGCAGCAGGAAGATGCCCTTCTTCCCTCCACCACCCCGTCCAACCAGTGGACGGAAGTGGTCAGAAAAGGGAAAAAGGGCAAAAAGTCGGCCACCAAACCCGCTGCAACTGGTCCTCCAGCCAAAAAGGCCGGCGGGAGGAAGCTGGTTCCTCCCAAAACCGCGGCCGTCGTGGTGACCATCACCCCGGAGGCCGCGGAGCGAGGCGAGACGTACGAGTCCGTACTAAGACGGGCTCGTACCAATGCTGATCCCTCCCAGCTGGGGATCAGCAACATCAAGTGCCGCCGAACCCTAACCGGGGCTCGAATTTTCATCTGAAAAATTCCCTGATTTACATCAGGACCCGAGGTGGTGGCGCGTAGTGTTCCACGCGCGCCCCTCTTAGACGTCGCGGGGGGAGTCAAACACCTCACTCCCCCCCCTGACCCGAGGAGGCCCGCGGTGGCGGGCCGGCACCAGCCGGGGGTTGCGGAAGATTTCAAGTTCCCGCGACCCCCGGCGTAGGTGTGAGTTGGAACACCGGGGTGGTTTTTAGTCAGTAAGAGTCTGACAGACCCCTCCGCCCGCCCCAGGGCGGGGGACATCCATGAGGATTTTCCACCCCGGAACAAAAAAAAAAAAAAAAAAAAAAAAAAAAAGGTTAGGTTGGGGTGCATGTTGAGAAGCCTCCCCGTGGCGCACCCTGGGCAACGTCGGCTCCAAGTGCCCACCAGGTTTTGGTGGACACTTGGGGCTGGCGGCAAATTCTCAACAAACGGGGAAGGGTCATGGTTCCAATCACCGATCATCCATGATGGTCGGTGAAGGGAACCAGGCTACAGTAGGTCGTACGTCTACTCCCCCTCTGCTTACAGAGGGAGGCGAGTTGGCGTACACAAGGGAGTCCCAATCCCAAGGTCTAGCGTGCCGAGGGGATGAATGGCCGGAGGGTTATCCGGTCGTTAGCGCAAAAAGGGACCTCACCCTTAAAAAGGAAAACAATGAAAAAATGCAGGCTAATGGAAATATTCCCCAGGCGGGCAACCTCCTCAAGGAGGTACAATCCCGCCCTTCTACGGAAGGCAGCCCCACCGTATCTGGGGGGGGCACCACTAGTCTCGTAGGCCGGCAGACCACCGCCGACTTTCGTCAACCAATCCTTGCGTCGCAAGAAAAGGAGCTCCGGGTTAGCCTGGAGCGCCTGTGCGACGCAACAAAGCCGCTTGCCGTCGTTGACGGCAACAACAGCCGAGGAGGCACATGTCCAGGGAGGGACCGACTGTCCGACCAGGACACGCAGCTGGGGGGGAAGCGCTCGCGCAGCGAGCTCTCTTCCAGCGAGGAGGAACTGGCGGCACCAAAACTTGGTACCGCGCAGAGGGGGCGGGGACGATTACCGGACCGGTACCGATGCTGCTGGGGAGCGCGGAAAGCGACGGGACCCCGGGTGACCCCCTGAGTGAAGATTCCGCTGCGTCCCCGCTGATGCTTTGCAGCAACAAAGCGGAGGCGAACACCGCAAAGCGGATGCAGCGGAAGGCGGTGGCAGCTGACGAGGTCGGCGAAATGGCCCGACTGGCCCGAGAGCGACGCTCTGCTCAGGCGGCTGCCGGAGGGAGCCTGTCGGCGGTGGCGCTGAGTCGCCAAGTTTTGGACGGCGTGGACGTCGTCCTGAAGGTTGCCACAAAATCTGGCAGCCTGAAGGGCACGTTCACGCGCGCTCTGAAGGAGGCGGCTGGCGACATCAAGGAGGCAGTTGGGGTCCTCCTTAGTCGCACAAGCTCAGACGAGACGGCGAAGTTGTGGGAGGAGAACAGCCGTCTCAGATCTGAGCTCGAGGACCTCAAGCGGGAGCTTGCCGCGCAGAGAGCGGAATGGCAGCAGAGGCGTCCTGCGGTCACTGGTTCCGCTCCCGCGCCCGTCGTTGCCTTGACACCGCCGGCCCCGTCGTCGACCCCGTCGTCGGTCCGTACCCCCGCACCTGCAGATGCAGAGATCGAGAAGATCGTTCGCATCTGCATGCTGCAGTGTGGGGGTATGATGAATGCCCGTCTGCAGGGCCTGGAGTCGAGGCTCCTCCCAGCAGAGACTCTCCGGCCACCGCTCGCTGCGGATAGGAGGAGGAAGGAGGAGCCCGCTAAGTCCAGGTCCAGCCCGTCAGCTCCCGCAAAAAAGCCCGCGGAGAGCACGCCCGCGTCCACTTCCCGGACGGCCGCGCCACCAGCGACTGCTCCCTCGGCGAACGCATCCGGGTCCACCGCGGATACCTGGACGACGGTCGTCAAGAGGGGCCGCCGCAAGAAGAAGACGGCGCCGCCGCCACCGGTACCCGCTGGAGCACCGGGACTGGCACCCAAGAAGGCTCAAGGGCCGCCCAGGGTCAGAGCCCCACGCTCTGCGGCTGTAGTTATTACGCTGCAGCCCGGAGCCGTCGAAAGGGGCGTCTCCTATAAGGCGGTCCTTACAGAGGCAAAAGCCAAAGTCGCGTTCCCCGACCTTGGTATACCGTCTGGCCTCAGAGTGAGGCAGGCGATAACGGGGGCGCGACTGCTTGAGGTGTCGGGTGCCTCTAGTGGCGAAAGGGTCGTGCCACGACTGTGGCGCGGCGGAGGACGCGGCGCAGCACACCCTCGAGGTGTGCCCGTCGTGGTCCGAGCCGCGCCGCAGTCTCGTCGCGGCGATCGGACCGGACCTCTCGCTCCCCGGCGTGGTTAACGCCATGCTGAGGGATGAGGGGTCCTGGGCGGCAGTCGCCTCCTTCTGCGAACACGTCATGTCCCAGAAGGAGGCGGCGGAGCGGGCGCGGGAGGAAGATCCTGCCGCGGCGCCGCTCCGAAGGCGGAGGAGGGGTCGAAGAAGACGTCAGTACGACAGTCATCTCCGACTCCTCCCAGGTGGAGGCCAGCAGGCGACGGGTGCGGGGGCACCCTTGCTTGTATCGCACAGGCCTCCACCAGTGTCGGACGGGAATGGCCAGGTGTTCCCGGCCATTCCCGTAGCCCCCCAACCTGGGGGGCATGCGGGGCCCGCCAGCTAGGCGGGCATGCGCCGGGAGGGTCGTGGACGTAAAGGCTGAGCCGGTTTCCCATGACCCTCCCATCACGGCGATGCGGGAACACCGCTGAGTTTTAGAGGGTATACTGTCGCTTCTGACAGGAGTCCCACATACCCCGACTCGTCCCCCACGAGCCGGGGATGCGTAACGCATTTCTCAGCGCCAAAAAAAAAAAAAAAAAAAAAAAAAAAAAAAAAAAAAAAAAAAAAAAAAAAAAAAAAAAAAAAAAAAGGTTAGGTTAGGTTAGGTTAGCAGCGGGGCGGGTCTATAGTGGACGTCTCGTTCGCTAGCCCCGCTGTCGCGAGCCGTGTCCGCGACTGGCGTGTCGCCGTGGAGGTGGAGACGTTGTCGGATCACCGATATATCCGTTTCGACGTCTCCGCCCAGACCGCCGGCGGCCGCAGTCCACCGGCCCCGCGAACGGACGGTCCGCGCTGGGCGCGTAAGCGCATCGACAGGGAGCTTCTCGAGGAAGCTTCTCGTTCTGGAGCCGGGAGTCGGCAACGACTGGACCCGTCGACGTCGAGCAGGAGGCGCTGTGGTTCCGCGGGGCGATGACGCAAATTTGCGACGCGTCCATGCCCCGCGTCCACGCACAGTCCGCAAGGCGCCAGGTGTACTGGTGGACCGCCGAGATAGCGCAGATGCGCGTCGCGTGCGTGGCGGTTAGACGCCAGTACACCCGATACCGGAGGAGACGTCGTCGGGTCCCTGACGAAGAGGCCGCGCTGTATGAGGTGTACCGCGCGGCCAAGGAGACTCTGTGGCTGGCCATCGGTGAGTCGAGGACGCGAGCCAGGGAGGAGATGTTGGAGACTCTAGACGGGGATCCGTGGGGGCGCCCTTATCGCGCGGTTCGAGGGAAACTTCGAGCCGCGGCGCCTCCACTTACGGAGAGTCTCCAACCCGAGCTGCTGGAGGAAGTAGTCGCAGCCCTCTTCCCGGCAAGAGCGGAGCATACTCCGCCGCCGATGGCTTTGCCCACAGCCGCAGAGTCTACGGAGGACGAGACCGCCATCAGCGTCCCAGAGGTGACACAGGCAGAGATGAGGGCAGCCGTGATGCGGCTCCGGGCCAAGAACGTGGCTCCGGGGCCCGACGGGATCCACGGCTGCGTGCTAGCCCTCGCTCTGAAGGAGCTTGAGCCCCAACTGAGAGGACTCTACACAGCGTGCCTTGAGCGGGGCCAGTTTCCCACTTTGTGGAAATCTGGTCGTCTGGTCCTGCTCAGGAAGGTGGGACGCCCTGCGGACTCGCCGTCCGCGTACCGGCCCATAGTGCTGCTTGACGAGGTGGGCAAGCTGTTTGAGCGTATCATCGCAGCCCGCCTCGTCGGCCACTTGTGCAGAGAGGGGCCGGACCTGGACGACAGTCAGTTCGGGTTTCGGCATGGGCGCTCCACGATCCACGCTGTGTCGCGGTGGTTGCTTCGGGAAGTACCTGTGTCGCATAAACAGGGAGCCGGACGCCCGGTGTCACCACTGCGTCGACTGCCGGGAGGACACGGCGCGGCATACGCTGGCAGAGTGTGCCGCTTGGGAGGAGCCACGCCGTGCCCTCATCTCAGAAGTAGGCAGTGACTTGTCGCTGCCGGCCCTAGTGAATGCGATGGTCGGCAGCGGCGAGTCCTGGGACGCGGTGGTTTCCTACTGCGAGACGGTCGTCTCGCAGAAGGAGGCTGCGGAAAGGGAGAGGGAGATCTCGTCCACTCACCCGGCCCGCAGCAGGCGCACCGGGCGTCGGTGGAGGGCGGATAACGCCCTCTTCCAGCCCCCCTAAATGGGTCCAGGGGCGACGGACTCGGGGACGTCCGTCGCCCCCCACACATCAGGACCCGAGGTGGCGGCGCGTAGTGTTCCACGCGCGCCCCTCTTAGACGTCGCGGGGGGAGCCAAACACCTCACTCCCCCCCCTGACCCGAGGAGGCCCGCGGTGGCGGGCCGGCACCAGCCGGGGGTTGCGGAAGATTTCAAGTTCCCGCGACCCCCGGCGTAGGTGTGAGTTGGAACACCGGGGTGGTTTTTAGTCAGTAAGAGTCTGACAGACCCCTCCGCCCGCCCCAGGGCGGGGGACATCCATGAGGATTTTCCACCCCGGAACAAAAAAAAAAAAAAAAAAAAAAAAAAAAGGTTAGGTTAGGTTAGGTTAGGTTAGGTTAGGTTGGGGGATCCCCCACAGTGCATACTTCCTCGCAGTATCCCCCGGGCAACGCCGTGTCTGACCACCGTAACGGAGTGGCAGACCGGCGGCTAAAGTGCGCTGTGAATCGTAGACATCCTGCTGTAATCTACGATTATGTCGAATTTTATTTTAAACAACATGTCGAGCAAGCCAGCGCGTGATGCGTCTGGCCGTTTTATCCGGAATCGCTCCTCCCAGGGCGATTCAAACGGCCCTTCTCAGGGCCAACCCAACGGCCCTTCTCAGGGCCAATCCAACGGCCCTTCTCAGGGCCAACCCAACGGCCCTTCTCAGGGCCAACCCAATGGCCCTTCTCAGGGCCAACCCAACGGTCCTTCTCAGGACCAACCAAACGGCCCTTCTCAGGGCCAACCCAACGGTCCTTCTCAGGACCAACCAAACGGCCCTTCTCAGGGCCAACCCAACGGTCCTTCTCAGGACCAACCCAACGGCCCTTCTCAGGGCCACGCCGGTGGCGCTTTGGCGTCGGAAGCTGACCGCACACCATCTGCGGCCAGCTTGTTCAGAAGGCCAGATGAGTTGTCGGACTCTGACGACTCCATCATGGATACGTCGGCGGGCGAAAGCGACCGCTTCAAGCGGAAGCGGTCCGAGGGCTCCTCGGAGTCTACCGTGAAGGCGAAGAAGAAGTCGAAGTCTAAAAAGGCTTCGACTTCTTCCCACAATGTGGGCTTGCTGGACGCCGAGCGCCAGCTAAACCTGGCGAAAAGGGCGCAACTCCAGCTAGACCTGGAGGAGAGGGTCGCCGCCAAGGAGCAGCAGGCGCAAGCTGCCAGGTCGAGGGCTGGCTATGGTGCATCAAGTGTGCTGTATGCTGACCACTCCCTGGCGGAACTGGAGCGCATGGCGCACGAAGATAGGGAGGAGGTCCTGGAGGTCGCCTCAAAGTCCTCCAATTTGAAGGGGACCTTCCAGAAGGCCCTTAAATGCCGGGTCGCCAGCATGCACGGCATTGTGATGGAGCTGGTGAAGCGGACGGCCACGGAGGAGACGCGGCAGCTGCAGGCGAAGGTAGATCGCTTGCAGGCGGAGGTCAGCCAGCTACACCAGAAGCTGGCTGATGCCACGGCCAAGCCTGCCCAATCTGCCCCAGTCTGCCCGGTGGTAGGAGGCTCTTCCTCCTCAACTGCCAGCCTCGAGGCAACGATACGCGGGGTGGTGATGGAGGAGAGGGCCTTCATCCGGGCCTGCTTTGCAGGCATCGAGGACCGGCTCTTGCCAGAAAAGCGGCTCCGCCCGCCGCTAGCGGCAGACAAGAGTCCACCGCCGAGGGAGCCGGAACATGCGCCTCTAGCAGGCCCGGCAATTGATGCGCAGCCCGCCAAGGGCAAAGGCAAGGGCAAGAGGACCAAGGCGGCTCCTCATGCCCCCACCACAAGCACGGACGGAGCGTCTGGGTCGACTGCCACTCCAGCAGCCCCCCAGAACTCGCAGCGGGAAGATGCCCTTCTTCCCTCCACCACCCCGTCCAACCAGTGGACGGAAGTGGTCAGAAAGGGGAAAAAGGGCAAAAAGTCGGCCACCAAACCCGCTGCGACTGGCCCTCCAGCCAAAAAGGCAGGTGGGAGGAAGCTGGTTCCTCCCAAAACCGCGGCCGTCGTGGTGACCATCACCCCGGAGGCCGCGGAGCGAGGCGAGACGTACGAGTCCGTCCTAAGACGGGCTCGTACCAATGCTGATCCCTCCCAGCTGGGGATCAGCAACATCAAGTGCCGCCGAACCCTAACCGGGGCTCGAATTTTCGAGTTCTCGGGGGAACAGCGCGGCACAAATGCGGACCTCTTCGCAACAAAGTTGCAAGAGGTCATCGCGGACGCGGCAAAGGTCGTCAGGCCTGTCAAGACCGCAGCCTTGGAGGTGGCCGATCTGGACGATTCGGTCACCAAAGAGGATGTGGTGGCGGCCGTCGCGGCGGCTGGAGGCTGCGACGCTGGCGCGGTGAAGAGCGGAGCCATCAGGCCCGGCCGCCGCGGCATGGGCATCGTCCGCGTCGAGTGCCCAGTCGCTGCGGCTGGGGCCGTCCTTGCTGCGACCAAGGGACGGATGCTTGTGGGGTTCGGCTCGGCTGTGGTCCGGGCACTTGAAGACCAGCCTGTCCGCTGCTTCAAGTGCTTCGCGTTCGGCCACACCCGGGCCACGTGTCCCTCCAAGTCCGACTGGGGAGACACATGCTTCCAAATGCGGGCAAGAGGGACACGGGTGGGCTGCCTGCACCGCCCCCAAGCCACACTGCGCGGCGTGCGCCGCCGGTGGCCGCCCCGCGGACCACAGGATGTCGGGCAGGAGCTGCAAGGCCCCTGTGAGGAAGGGCGTAGTGCCGGCGCAGGTTCGCCCTGCTGCTACTGCCGTCGCCGCCGTCGCCGCTGTAGCTCCAGCGGCGGTAGCTGAGGAGGGGGGTGCGATGTCGGATTAACAATTACCGACTATCGCATCCTCCAGGCGAACACCAACCACTGCAGAGCGGCCCAGGACCTGGTGGTGCAGGTCATGGCCGAGTGGTTGGTGAACGTAGCGGTGGTCGCCGAGCCCTACTCGATCCCCGGCAGCTGGCTGGGTGACGAGGACGACTCGGTGGCAATAGCGGCGCGGTCTTCCACAGACTCCCCTCCCCTCTCGCTATTAGAGAGGGGACCGGGATACGTGGCCGCCGCGTGGGGAGACTTAGCCCTTGTGGGCGTGTATTTCTCCCCAAACCGCCCTCTTCAGGACTTCGAGAACTATCTCGGAGTCCTGGCCGCCGTGGTCGGCAGGGCGGCGCCGCGTCAGGTCTCCGTATTGGGAGACCTGAACGCCAAGTCGGTAACCTGGGGCAACCGGGCCACTGACGCCCGCGGGCGGGCAGTGGAGATGTGGGCGGCCTCCTCTGGACTCTCCCTCTTGAACAGAGGCAGCGTCCAGACATGCGTGCGGCGGCAGGGTGGCTCAATAGTGGATGTCACTTTCGCCACCGCTGCGTTAGCCGCACGCGTGTTGAACTGGCGGGTGGACCTGGTGGAGACTATGTCGGACCACCGCTACGTGCGGTTCGACATCTCCACCAGTGGCCCCGGAGAGACGCGGCCCCGCTCGGGGCCGTCACCGTTCCCAAGGTGGGCTCTCACCCGCCTGGACAGGGAGGCAGCGCGGGAGGCGGCGTTCGTCCAGGACTGGCTTTCACCGCCTTCCGCCGGTATGGACGTGGACACCGTGGCGGGGCACCTGAGGGAGTCTCTGACCGAGGTATGCAACTCCAGCATGCCTCGGTCTCGCCGACCGCCACCCAAACGCGCCGTGTACTGGTGGTCGGCGGAGCTGGCGGGGCTTCGAGCGGCGTGTGTCGAGGCAAGGAGGGCCTACACGCGGAGCCGGCGGCGGCGTCGACGGGACCAGGCTCTCGGGGACCACCTCTATGACGTATACTTGGAGGCAAAAATGGTCCTCGATCGAGCCATCGCCGCCGCCAGAGACTCGGGGAGAGCGGAGATGCTGGAGGGTCTCGACAACGACCCCTTCGGGAGACCATACAAGGCGGCGCGCAACAAATTGCGCCCCTTTGGTCCCCCCGTGGCCGAGACCCTGGAGCCTTCGTTCCTGGATGGGGTGGTTCAGTCCCTGTTCCCGTGCAGGGACAACTTCACCCCACCAGTGATGGACCCGCCGCGGGGCGCAGATCCACCGCCAGCTGAGGAGGAAGAGGAGGCCCCTCCTGTCACGGAGTCGGAACTTGGCGCGGCGATTCTCCGTATCCGCGCCAAGAAGACAGCTCCGGGCCCCGACGGTGTTCCGGCGAGAGTGGTCGCGATCGCGGCCACTCAAATGGAGGAGAGGTTTCGGGACCTCTTCAGCGCATGCCTTGCGTCTGGAAGGTTCCCGAAACCTTGGAAGGAGGGGCAGCTGTGCCTCCTTCGCAAGGAGGGCCGCCCAGCAGACTCCCCCTCGGCATACCGACCCATCGTTCTGCTCGACGAGGTCGGAAAAATGTTCGAGGGGATAATCGCTGCCCGCCTAAAGGGCCATCTGCGGCGTATCGGGCCGGACTTGTCGGACGCTCAGTTCGGTTTTCGGGCTGAGCGGTCCACGGTGGACGCGCTGGCCTGCCTTAAAGGCCAGGTTAAGGAGGCGATGGAGGCGGGGGACGGACTGTTGGCGGTGTCATTCGACATTGCCAACGCCTTCAACTCCGTTCCCCACTGCACCATCCTCGAGGCGCTCCGATTCCACGGAGTGCCTCGATACATGCGCAGTCTGCTGGCCAGCTACCTGGAGGATCGGGCGATCCTCCTCGTAAACAGGACTGGCCGAGTCCGGCGGTACGCCGTCGAAGCCGGCGTTCCACAGGGGTCAGTCTTAGGACCTCTCCTCTGGAACGTCGGCTATGATTGGCTCTTGCGGGGAACTCTCCTCCGAGGCACGAGTGTCGTCTGCTATGCGGATGACACTCTCCTCACCGCCCGGGGGGGGAGTTTCAGGGAGGCGGCCAACTTGGCCTCGGCGGGCGGATCCTTGGTCGCGGGGAGGATCCGCCGCCTAGGTTTAACGGTGGCGCTGCACAAGACCGAGGCCGTGTTCTTCCACGGCCCTCGGCAGCGCCCCCCACCACCTGACGCCCACATCTTCGTGGAGGGCGTCAGAATTGAGGTGAAGGCCCAGATGAAGTATCTGGGCCTTGTACTCGACAGCAGGTGGCGCTTCGGTCCGCATTTTAGCGGGCTGTCGTCGCGCCTGCTGAAGGCCGCGGGCGCTCTCTCCTGGCTGCTTCCCAACTTGGGGGGCCCCAGCGCGCGATGCCGGCAACTCTACGCCGGCATCCTAAGGAGTATGGCCCTCTATGGGGCCCCTATCTGGGAAGAGTCCCTCCACAGGAGGGAGAACGCCGCGGCCTTGCGAGCACCTCAAAGGGCCATAGCCCAGCGGGCGGCGCGGGCTTACCGCACGGTGGGCTATGCGGCAGCATGCGCTCTGGCCAGCACCCCGCCTTGGGAGCTCGAGGCGTGGGTGCTCGCCAGAGTGTACGAATGGACGGCGGAGCGGAGGGCGAGAGGAGTCCGCTCAGCTCCGGAAGAGCGGGAGGCCGTCCGGCGGGAGGCGAGGGACGCCATCGTTGTCCATTGGACGGGTGACCTCGCCACCGCAGCCTTCGGCCGCCGAACCCTCGACGCAATCGGGCCGGTCCTGCGAGACTGGCTCGAGCGTCCGCACGGGTTCCTCTCCTTCCGTCTCGTGCAGGTGCTGTCCGGACACGGTTCTTTCGGATCGTACCTGCACCGAATCGGACGGGAGGAGACGCCGTCGTGCCACGACTGTGGCGCGGCGGAGGACGCGGCGCAGCACACTCTCGAGGTGTGCCCGTCGTGGTCCGAGCCGCGCCGCAGTCTCGTCGCGGCGATCGGACCGGACCTCTCGCTCCCCGGCGTGGTTAACGCCATGCTGAGGGATGAGGGGTCCTGGGCGGCAGTCGCCTCCTTCTGCGAACACGTCATGTCCCAGAAGGAGGCGGCGGAGCGGGCGCGGGAGGAAGATCCTGCCGCGGCGCCGCTCCGAAGGCGGAGGAGGGGTCGAAGAAGACGTCAGTACGACAGTCATCTCCGACTCCTCCCAGGTGGAGGCCAGCAGGCGACGGGTGCGGGGGCACCCTTGCTTGTATCGCACAGGCCTCCGCCAGTGTCGGACGGGAATGGCCAGGTGTTCCCGGCCATTCCCGTAGCCCCCCAACGTGGGGGGCATGCGGGGCCCGCCAGCTAGGCGGGCATGCGCCGGGAGGGTCGTGGACGTAAAGGCTGAGCCGGTTTCCCATGACCCTCCCATCACGGCGATGCGGGAACACCGCTGAGTTTTAGTGGGTATACTGTCGCTTCTGACAGGAGTCCCACATACCCCGACTCGTCCCCCACGAGCCGGGGATGCGTAACGCATTTCTCAGCGACAAAAAAAAAAAAAAAAAAAAAAAGGTTAGGTTAGGTTTTCGGCCACACCCGAGCCACGTGTCCCTCCAAGTCCGACTGGGGAGACACGTGCTTCCAATGCGGGCAGGAGGGACACGGGTGGGCCGCATGCACCGCCGCCAAGCCACACTGCGCGGCGTGCGCCACCGGTGGCCGCCCCGCGGACCACAGGATGTCGGGCAGGAGCTGCAAGGCCCCTGTGAGGAAGGGCGTAGTGCCGGCGCAGGTTCGCCCTGCTGCTACCGCCGTCGCCGCCGTCGCCGCTGTAGCTCCAGCGGTGGTAGCTGAGGAGGGGGGTGCGATGTCGGACTAACAATTTCCGACTACCGCATCCTCCAGGCGAACACCAACCACTGCAGAGCGGCCCAGGACCTGGTGGTGCAGGTCATGGCCGAGTGGTTGGTGAACGTAGCGGTGGTCGCCGAGCCCTACTCGATCCCCGGCAGCTGGCTGGGTGACGAGGACGACTCGGTGGCACTAGCGGCGCGGTCTTCCACAGACTCCCCTCCCCTCTCGCTATTAGAGAGGGGACCGGGATACGTGGCCGCCGCGTGGGGAGACTTAGCCCTTGTGGGCGTGTATTTCTCCCCAAACCGCCCTCTTCAGGACTTCGAGAACTATCTCGGAGTCCTGGCCGCCGTGGTCGGCAGGGCGGCGCCGCGTCAGGTCTCCGTATTGGGAGACCTGAACGCCAAGTCGGTAACCTGGGGCAACCGGGCCACCGACGCCCGCGGGCGGGCAGTGGAGATGTGGGCGGCCTCCTCTGGACTCTCCCTCTTGAACAGAGGCAGCGTCCAGACATGCGTGCGGCGGCAGGGTGGCTCAATAGTGGACGTCACTTTCGCCACCGCTGCGTTAGCCGCACGCGTGTTGAACTGGCGGGTGGACCTGGTGGAGACTATGTCGGACCACCGCTACGTGCGGTTCGACATCTCCACCAGTGGCCCCGGAGAGACGCGGCCCCGCTCGGGGCCGTCACCGTTCCCAAGGTGGGCTCTCACCTGCCTGGACAGGGAGGCAGCGCGGGAGGCGGCGTTCGTCCAGGACTGGCTTTCACCGCCTTCCGCCGGTATGGACGTGGACACCGTGGCGGGGCACCTGAGGGAGTCTCTGACCGAGGTATGCGACTCCAGCATGCCTCGGTCTCGCCGACCGCCACCCAAACGCGCCGTGTACTGGTGGTCGGCGGAGCTGGCGGGGCTTCGAGCGGCGTGTGTCGAGGCAAGGAGGGCCTACACGCGGAGCCGGCGGCGGCGTCGACGGGACCAGGCCGTCGGGGACCACCTCTATGAGGTATACATAGAGGCAAAAATGGTCCTCGATCGAGCCATCGCCGCCGCCAGAGACTCGGGGAGAGCGGAGATGCTGGAGGGTCTCGACAACGACCCATTCGGGAGGCCATACAAGGCGGCGCGCAACAAATTGCGCACCTTTGGTCCCCCGGTGGCCGAGACCCTGGAGCCCTCGTTCCTGGATGGGGTGGTTCAGTCCCTGTTCCCGTGCAGAGACAACTTCACCCCACCAGTGATGGACCCACCGCGGGGGACAGATCCGCCGCCAGCTGAGGAGGAAGAGGAGGCCCCTCCTGTCACGGAGTCGGAACTTGGCGTGGCGATTCTCCGCATCCGCGCCAAGAAGACAGCTCCGGGCCCCGACGGTGTTCCGGCGAGAGTGGTCGCGATCGCGGCCACTCAAATGGAGGAGAGGTTTCGGGACCTCTTCAACGCATGCCTTGCGTCTGGGAGGTTCCCGAAACCGTGGAAGGAGGGGCAGCTGTGCCTCCTTCGCAAGGAGGGCCGCCCTGCAGATTCCCCCTCGGCATACCGACCCATCGTTCTGCTCGACGAGGTCGGTAAAATGTTCGAGGGGATTATCGCTGCCCGCCTAAAGGGCCATCTGCGGCGTATCGGGCCGGACTTGTCGGACGCTCAGTTCGGTTTTCGGGCTGAGCGGTCCACGGTGGACGCGCTGGCCTGCCTTAAAGGCCAGGTTAAGGAGGCGATGGAGGCGGGGGACGGACTGTTGGCGGTGTCATTCGACATTGCCAACGCCTTCAACTCCGTTCCCCACTGCACCATCCTCGAGGCGCTCCGATTCCACGGAGTGCCTCGATACATGCGCAGTCTGCTGGCCAGCTACCTGGAGGATCGGGCGATCCTCCTGGTAAACAAGACTGGCCGAGTCCGGCGGTACGCCGTTGAAGCCGGCGTTCCACAGGGGTCAGTCTTAGGACCTCTCCTCTGGAATGTCGGCTATGATTGGCTCTTGCGGGGAACTCTCCTCCGAGGCACGAGTGTCGTCTGCTATGCGGATGACACTCTCCTCACCGCCCGGGGGGGGAGTTTCAGGGAGGCGGCCAACTTGGCCTCGGCGGGCGGATCCTTGGTCGCGGGGAGGATCCACCGCCTAGGTTTAACGGTGGCGCTGCACAAGACCGAGGCCGTGTTCTTCCACGGCCCTCGGCAGCGCCCCCCACCACCTGACGCCCACATCTTCGTGGAGGGCGTCAGAATTGAGGTGAAGGCCCAGATGAAGTATCTGGGCCTTGTACTCGACAGCAGGTGGCGCTTCGGTCCGCATTTTAGCGGGCTGTCGTCGCGCCTGCTGAAGGCCGCGGGCGCTCTCTCCTGGCTGCTTCCCAACTTGGGGGGCCCCAGCGCGCGATGCCGGCAACTTTACGCCGGCATCCTAAGGAGTATGGCCCTCTATGGGGCCCCTATCTGGGAAGAGTCTCTCCACAGGAGGGAGAACGCCGCGGCCTTGCGAACACCTCAAAGGGCCATAGTCCAGCGGGCGGCGCGGGCTTACCGCACGGTGGGCTATGCGGCAGCATGCGCTCTGGCCAGCACCCCGCCTTGGGAGCTCGAGGCGTGGGTGCTCGCCAGAGTGTACGAATGGACGGCGGAGCGGAGGGCGAGAGGAGTCCGCTCAGCTCCGGAAGAGCGGGAGGCCGTCCGGCGGGAGGCGAGGGACGCCATCGTTGTCCATTGGACGGGCGACCTCGCCACCGCAGCCTTCGGCCGCCGAACCCTCGACGCAATCGGGCCGGTCCTGCGAGACTGGCTCGAGCGTCCGCACGGGTTCCTCTCCTTCCGTCTCGTGCAGGTGCTGTCCGGACACGGTTCTTTCGGATCGTACCTGCACCGAATCGGACGGGAGGAGACGCCGTCGTGCCACGACTGTGGCGCGGCGGAGGACGCGGCGCAGCACACCCTCGAGGTGTGCCCGTCGTGGTCCGAGCCGCGCCGCAGTCTCGTCGCGGCGATTGGACCGGACCTCTCGCTCCCCGGCGTGGTTAACGCCATGCTGAGGGATGAGGGGTCCTGGGCGGCAGTCGCCTCCTTCTGCGAACACGTCATGTCCCAGAAGGAGGCGGCGGAGCGGGCGCGGGAGGAAGATCCTGCCGCGGCGCCGCTCCGAAGGCGGAGGAGGGGTCGAAGAAGACGTCAGTTCGACAGTCATCTCCGACTCCTCCCAGGTGGAGGCCAGCAGGCAACAGGTGCGGGGGCACCCTTGCCTGTATCGCACATGCCTCCACCAGTGTCGGACGGGAATGGCCAGGTGTTCCCGGCCATTCCCGTAGCCGCCCAACCTGGGGGGCATGCGGGGCCCGCCAGCTAGGCGGGCATGCGCCGGGAGGGTCGTGGACGTAAAGGCTGAGCCGGTTTCCCATGACCCTCCCATCACGGCGATGCGGGAACACCGCTGAGTTTTAGTGGGTATACTGTCGCTACTGACAGGAGTCCCACATACCCCGACTCGTCCCCCACGAGCCGGGGATGCGTAACGCATTTCTCAGCGACAAAAAAAAAAAAAAAAAAAAAGGTTAGGTTAGGTTTGGGGTGCATGTTGAGAAGCCTCCCCGTGGCGCACCCTGGGCAACGTCGGCTCCAAGTGCCCACCAGGTTTTGGTGGACACTCGGGGCTGGCGGCTAATTCTCAACAAACGGGGAAGGGTCATGGTTCCAATCACCGATCATCCATGATGGTCGGTGAAGGGAACCAGGCTACAGTAGGTCGTACGTCTACTCCCCCTCTGCTTACAGAGGGAGGCGAGTTGGCGTACACTAGGGAGTCCCAATCCCAAGGTCTAGCGTGCCGAGGGGATGAATGGCCGGAGGGTTATCCGGTCGTTAGCGCAAAAAGGGACCTCACCCTTAAAAAGGAAAAAATGAACAAATGAAGGCTAATGGTAAAATTCCCCAGGCGGGCAACCTCCTCAAGGAGGTACAATCCCGCCCTTCTACGGAAGGCAGCCCCACCGTATCTGGGGGGGGCACCACTAGTCCCGTAGGTCGGCAGACCACCGCCGACCTTCGTCAACCAAGTCTTGCGTCGCAAGAAAAGGAGCTCCGGGTTAGCCTGGAGCGCCTGTGCGACGCAACAAAGCCGCTTGCCGTCGTCGACGGCAACAAGAGCCGAGGAGGCTCATGTCCGGAGAAGGACCGCCTGTCGGACCAGGACACACAGCTGGGAGGGAAGCGCTCGCGCAGCGAGCTCTCTTCCAGTGAGGAGGAGCTGTCGGCACCAAAATTTGGTACCGCGCAGAGGGGGCGGGGTCGATTACCGGACCGTAACTTACGGGGTCGCTTTTTGCGGCCCGCTACGCCGGTACCGATGCTGCTAGGGAGCGCGGAAAGCGACGGGACCCCGGGTGACCCCCCGAGTGAAGACTCCGCTGCGTCCCCGCTAATGCTTTGCAGCAACAAAGCGGAGGCAAGCAGCGCAAAGCGGATGCAGCGGAAGGCGGTGGCAGCTGACGAGGTCGGCGAAATGGCCCGACTGGCCCGAGAGCGACGCTCTGCTCAGGCGGCTGCTGGAGGGAGCCTGTCGGCGGTGGCGCTGAGTCGCCAAGTTTTGGACGGCGTGGACGTCGTCCTGAAGGTTGCCACAAAATCTGGCAGCCTGAAGGGCACGTTCACGCGCGCTCTGAAGGAGGCGGCTGGCGACATCAAGGAGGCAGTTGGGGTCCTCCTTAGTCGCACAAGCTCAGACGAGACGGCGAAGCTGTGGGAGGAGAACAGCCGTCTCAGATCTGAGCTCGAGGACCTCAAGCGAGAGCTTGCCGCGCAGAGAGCGGAATGGCAGCAGAGGCGTCCTGCGGCCACCGGTTCCGCTCCCGCTCCCGTCGTTGCTTTGACACCGCCGGCCCCGTCGTCGACCCCGTCATCGGTCCGTACCCCCGCACCTGCAGATGCAGAGATCGAGAAGATCGTTCGCATCTGCATGCTGCAGTGTGGGGGTATGATGAATGCCCGTCTGCTGGGCCTGGAGTCGAGGCTCCTCCCAGCAGAGACTCTCCGGCCACCGCTCGCTGCGGATAGGAGGAGGAAGGAGGAGCCCGCTAAGGCCAGGGCCAACCCGCCAGCTCCGGCAAAAAAGCCCGCGGCGAGCACGCCCGCGTCCACTTCCCGGACGGCCGCGCCACCGGCAACCACTCCCTCGGCGAACGCGTCCGGGTCCACCGCGGATACCTGGACGACGGTCGTCAAGAGGGGCCGCCGTAAGAAGAAGACGGCGCCGCCACCACCGGTACCCGCTGGAGCACCGGCACTGGCACCCAAGAAGGCTCAAGGGCCGCCAAGGGTCAGAGCCCCACGCTCTGCGGCTGTAGTTATTACGCTGCAGCCCGGAGCCGTCGAAAGGGGCGTGTCCTATAAGGCGGTCCTTACAGAGGCAAAAGCCAAAGTCGCGTTCCCCGACCTTGGAATACCGTCCGGCCTCAGAGTGAGGCAGGCGATTACGGGGGCGCGACTTCTTGAGGTGTCGGGTGCCTCTAGCGGCGAAAGGGCGGACGTCCTAGCCGCCAAGCTGAGGGAGGTCCTCAATCCGGAGGACGTTCGGGTGTCCAGGCCCATGAAGACCGCGGAACTGCGCGTCGACGGGCTGGACGATTCGACGACTCCGGCTGAGGTCGTGGCGGCCATCGCCCGTACCGGGGGATGTCCGGCCGAAGACGTCCGTACGGGCGAAGTTCGCGTCGATGCCTCCGGGCTTGGCGCGATCTGGGTGCGGTGCCCGGTGGCGGTGGCGAACAAAGTCGCCGACGCTGGGCGTCTTTTGGTGGGGTGGGTGGCAGCGAGGGTGAAGCAGCTGCAACCCAAGGCCTTGCGGTGCTACCGTTGCCTCGACATTGGGCATGTCAGGGCACGATGCACCGCCGAAATAGACCGCAGCGAGCAGTGCTATCGCTGCGGTCAGGCCGGCCACAAGGCGGCCCAGTGTTCCGCGGAGCCAAACTGCAGCCTCTGTACAGCTGCAGGGAGGCCCGCTGGACACAGAGCGGGCGGAAAGGCCTGTGGCGCACCCGCCACATCAAAGAAGAAGAAGAGAGGGGCTGTCAAGGCTGCCGGGGGCTCTTTACCCCCCCCGCAGCCTGGCTGCCCTTCGGCCGACTCCCGGCCTAGGAATGGTGCGGAGGGGATGGATTGCGCTTAATGGCGCTGTTCCATTTCCTCCAGGGCAATATCAACCACTCTGCTAGAGCTCAGGATCTCTTGCTCCAGAGCATGGCAGAGTGGTCGATTCACGTGGCTGTGGTCGCCGAACCGTATTTTGTCCCCCCCAGGGATAACTGGGTGGGAGACTTGGACGGTTTGGTGGCCATCATTGGCGGGGCTCTTGTCAACCCGTCCCGAGGTCACGGCTGGGTAGCCGTCCTCGCGGACGGCATTGGCACGGTTGGGGCGTATTTTTCGCCCAACAAGAGTCTCGCCGACTTCGAGAGGTTCCTTGTCGAGTTGGGTGCCGTCGTGGGCCGACTCCACCCTCGCCCGGTGCTGTTGCTGGGGGATCTCAACGCCAAGTCTGCGGCGTGGGGATCCCCTGTGACCGATGCTAGGGGCGAGGTGCTGGAGGAGTGGGCGGTCACGACTGGCTTGACCGTCTTAAACCGGGGCTCGGTCCACACGTGCGTGCGTCAGCGGGGCGGGTCTATAGTGGACGTCTCGTTCGCTAGCCCCGCTGTCGCGTGCCGTGTCCACGACTGGCGTGTCGCCGTGGAGGTGGAGACGTTGTCGGATCACCGATACATCCGTTTCGACGTCTCCGCCCAGACCACCGGCGGCCGCAGTCATGCGGCCCCGCGAACGGACGGTCCGCGCTGGGCGCGTAAGCGCATCGACAGGGAGCTTCTCGAGGAGGCCGCTATTGTCCAGGCCTGGAGCCGGGAGTCGGCAACGACCGGACCCGTCGACGTCGAGCAGGAGGCGCTGTGGTTCCGCGGGGCGATGACGCAAATTTGCGACGCGTCCATGCCCCGGGTCCACGCACAGTCCACAAGGCGCCAGGTGTACTGGTGGACCGCCGAGATCGCGCAGATGCGCGTCGCGTGCGTGGCGGTTAGACGCCAGTACACCCGATACCGGAGGAGACGTCGTCGGGTCCCTGACGAAGAGGCCGCGCTGTATGAGGTGTACCGCGCGGCCAAGGAGACTCTGTGGCTGGCCATCGGTGAGTCGAGGACGCGAGCCAGGGAGGAGATGTTGGAGACTCTAGACGGGGATCCGTGGGGGCGCCCTTATCGCGCGGTTCGAGGGAAACTTCGAGCCGCGGCGCCTCCACTTACGGAGAGTCTCCAACCCGAGCTGCTGGAGGAAGTAGTCGCAGCCCTCTTCCCGGCAAGAGCGGAGAATACTCCGCCGCCGATGGCTTTGCCCACAGCCGCAGAGTCTACGGAGGACGAGAACGCCATCAGCGTCCCAGAGGTGACACAGGCAGAGATGAGGGCAGCCGTGATGCGGCTCCGGGCCAAGAACGTGGCTCCGGGGCCCGACGGGATCCACGGCTGCGTGTTAGCCCTCGCTCTGAAGGAGCTTGAGCCCCAACTGAGAGGACTCTACACAGCGTGCCTTGAGCGGGGCCAGTTTCCCACTTTGTGGAAATCTGGTCGTCTGGTCCTGCTCAGGAAGGCGGGGCGCCCTGCGGACTCGCCGTCCGCGTACCGGCCCATAGTGCTGCTTGACGAGGTGGGCAAGCTGTTTGAGCGTATCATCGCAGCCCGCCTCGTCGGCCACTTGTGCAGAGAGGGGCCGGACCTGGACGACAGTCAGTTCGGGTTTCGGCATGGGCGCTCCACGATCCACGCTGTGTCGCGGGTTAGGGTCCTGGCGGAGGAAGCGGTGTCCCGGGGCGGGGTGATGTTGGCGGTGTCCTTGGACATCTCCAACGCCTTCAACACCCTGCCCTGGAGTTGTATTCGGGAGGCACTGCGCTATCATGGGGTGCCTCCCTACCTCCGCCACATCGTTGGGGCTTATCTGTCGGAGAGGTGTGTCACCTACATGGGACGTGATGGCGGAAACCAGCGCCGCATGTCGTGCGGTGTTCCACAGGGCTCGGTTTTAGGACCGCTCCTGTGGAACATCGGGTACGACTGGGTGCTGAGGGGCGAGCTCGGTGCCGGGGTGGACCTGACGTGTTATGCGGATGACACGCTGGTCACTGCCCGGGGGAGCTCGCACAGGGAGGCAGCGTTGTTGGCGACGGCTGCGGTCTCACAGGTGGTGGGCCGCATACGTCGCCTAGGCCTGGAGGTGGCCCTCAGCAAGTCGGAGGCCATGGTGTTTCATGGCCCCCGGCGGGCGCCGTCACCCGGCTCACACATCGTGGTCGGGGGGGCTCGGATCGCTGTCGAGTCTACCATGAAGTACCTAGGATTGGTGCTCGACAGCCGGTGGGACTTCGGGCCCCACTTCCGACGGCTGGCGCCCAAGTTGCTGGGCGCTGCTGGGGCGCTGTCAACGCTGCTTCCCAATCTGGGGGGCCCGAGCGCCGCTTGTAGGCGGCTCTACGTGGGGATCGTGCGATCGATGGCCCTGTACGGGGCCCCGATCTGGGCGGCTGACCTGACGGCCGGTAGCATTGCGGTTCTGCGCAAGCCGCAGAGGGCTATGGCCGTCAGAGTCATCAGGGGTTATCGCACGATCTCCTACGAGGCGGCTTGTGCACTGGCCGGATCCCCGCCCTGGGACCTGGAGGCGAAAGTACTCGCGTCATCATATCGGTGGCGCGAGGAAGCGAGGGCGCGGGGCGAGCGACCGATGCAGCGACACATGGAGCTGCATCGGTCTCAGCTTCGCGAGGTCCTGGTGGCGGAATGGCGGGACAGGCTCTCACGCCCTACCGCCGGCCTCGACATCATCGAGGCGGTCCGGCCGGTGCTCGAGCGCTGGCTCGGGAGGAGGCACGGCTCCCTGTCGTTTCGGGTGACGCAGGTGCTCTCGGGGCATGGTTGCTTCGGGAAGTACCTGTGTCGCATAAACAGGGAGCCGGACGCCCGGTGTCACCACTGCGTCGACTGCCGGGAGGACACGGCGCGGCATACGCTGGCAGAGTGTGCCGCTTGGGAGGAGCCACGCCGTGCCCTCATCTCAGAAGTAGGCAGTGACTTGTCGCTGCCGGCCCTAGTGAATGCGATGGTCGGCAGCGGCGAGTCCTGGGACGCGGTGGTTTCCTACTGCGAGACGGTCGTCTCGCAGAAGGAGGCTGCGGAAAGGGAGAGGGAGATCTCGTCCACTCACCCGGCCCGCAGCAGGCGCACCGGGCGTCGGCGGAGGGCGGACAACGCCCTCTTCCAGCCCCCCTAAATGGGTCCAGGGGCGACGGACTCGGGGAGGTCCGTCGCCCCCCACACATCAGGACCCGAGGTGGCGGCGCGTAGTGTTCCACGCGCGCCCCTGTTAGACGTCGCGGGGGGAGTCAAACACCTCACTCCCCCCCCTGACCCGAGGAGGCCCGCGGTGGCGGGCCGGCACCAGCCGGGGGTTGCGGAAGATTTCAAGTTCCCGCGACCCCCGGCGTAGGTGTGAGTTGGAACACCGGGGTGGTTTTTAGTCAGTAAGAGTCTGACAGACCCCTCCGCCCGCCCCAGGGCGGGGGACATCCATGAGGATTTTCCACCCCGGAACAAAAAAAAAAAAAAAAAAAGGTTAGGTTAGGTTAGGTTAGGTTTTTTTTTTTTTTTTTTTTTTTTTTTTTTTTTTGGTTTAGCAGGAGTGGGAAATCCTCATGGACGCCCAGACTGCCTCACTTATGAGCCAGTCTGGGCAGTGCCGGACTCTTACCGGCTAAAACCCACTCCTGCCTTTGCTCGGTGTCCCTCTGACATGATCAGAGACCTTTTTAAGACAATATTTTCAGATTGCAGCCGTTGTGTTTTATTTAATTTTATGTCAGTCCTGCTGTTAGGAAGTGGAGAGTTCCTGGAAGCAATGGTCTCACTTCGTCTAGTTAATTCTGTATATACTTTTCTAATACCTTTCATTTTGACATTTAACATCTTACACACCAATTAACCTATTGACTTATTAACTTATTTCTATATTCTATTTTCTTTTATATGTTTTTGGATTTTAGAGTCTACCTGTTCTTACACCTATTATATTTTTTCTTTAAATTAATCTATATACTTTATTTATGATATGGCTATTCTAATATATATACAATATATCGTATAGACATATTTTCTTGTTCTATACCTACGTTTATTTCCTATCCTATCAATTATTGTTACTACTAATTTAATTAAGTGTTGTCCTTGTTTACTTAATAATAATCCTGACAGACTCAGAGCTGCTGTTTTAAAAATAGTTTCTGATTGTAATTTGTCCGGTTTCGTCCTAACGTATTTCCGGCTCTTATCCTGTGCTCTTTTCTGTTTCAGGTACTGCTCGACGACAGCGCTTCGGATACGGCTTCTCAAAGTGTCATCGTGCTTATTCGTAATATCAAGCGCGTTTGACCACAACGGTAAGGTAATTTTGATATTAAATTTGGGTGAGTTTAGTATAGTATCTGCTTTTAATTGGGCCAGTTTCTCACGAAATTGACTCCAATTAGCTTGTTGTTTATCACAATTACATTTATTTCTAAATTCGTTTGTTGATTTGATTTTCTGACTATTAATTTTGAAGATAATACCGTTGTGGTTCTTACTTCCGGGGAACGCTGGATGGACCTCAGGAATACGCCACCGACAGACGCGCCAACGCGTCCCATTTAAGACGTATTGGGCACTCGTTGTCGAAGGCGTTGTGGTCAGTCCTGTCCCCTTTGGCCAAAACGCAATTGTGACACTTTGGTGCCTCCGCTGCCAGCCTCGACGGGCAGTCAGCTCGCATGTGGGGCTCACCACAATGAGTGCAGAGGTCGGCGGGCTGTGTGCACAGTTTACGGCTGTGGCCGTAGCGCAGACAGCGAGTGCACTGCACCAGTGGTGACTGGTCCTGCACGCGCACCCGCTGTAGGTCAATGTGCACACGACCCGCCATAGTCAGCCTCTGCCAGACTGAAGGGGACACCTGCAGGACGACGTGGCACATATGAGGGTTCCTCGTCTTACGACGGTACTTTACCCGCAACCTCGAATCCTCAGCAGGTATGTCCCCGATCAGGTGGCAGTTTTGCCGCTGCAGGGATTGGGCTAGTTCGTCATCCGTGTGGCAGGAGAGGACGTCCTTGATAATGACGAGCGGATCTTTATTTTTTACCTCCTCTACCACCAGATTACCCTTTTTCCTTATTCGTTCGGTGACTTTTGTCATCTCTTCCCTGGTTCTGAAACCGACTACTACCTTTTGGTCCCTCGCCTTGCGCAGCCGTTCAACCCTCGTGCCCTCATTTCGGGCATCGACCGCCGTCCTTAGCTTCTCAATAACCTCTTCACCGGTGTCCTGATCATTGAGCGATGACACGACCACCGAGTGAAGAGGCTCTTGGATGTGCTGCTTAGGGCCGGCGGCTATCTCCGCAAAGGTCGGACCTTGGCCTGCGACGTAGCAAGGGGCCAGCTTGAGTTGCTCCGACAGAGCCCGGGTATGTTGTTGGCACTCCTCCAACGCCTGTTTGTGCTCTTTAAGGTCTGCCACCAGGCTCTTCATCAATTGTGTCGGTTCATCCGTGGTGAGCTTTAATGGCGCGGCTATCGGTAAGGCTACTGGTATGACTGCGGGTGCTGGTGCGACAGGGACCTTGCTTCCCTCTGACTCCTTAACCAGCTCATACAATCTATTTATGGCGTCAAGCACCGCCGTCTTAATCTCCGTTTTTAGGTTGCGAGAGCTGACCAAATGAAGCTTTGCCTTCTGTAGGCAAGCTCTCGCCTCCGCTGTGATGTTGGGGTAGCCGGTCTCAGATTTCTTTGGTGGTCCTGCGGTAGCCGCCGGTACCCGGCGCGTCTCCAAAGTGCTGGTAGTTTTCTGAGGGGTAGTTGGTGTGGCATCGCGCCTTGGGTTGGCTGGGGACTTGACCTGGGGCTCGACTTTCCCGGCCTCCCATTCCCCGATGCTACGCCTCACACAAGGAAGCGAGGACCCAGCCCTCTCAGTTGACCGTGGCAAGGCACCGGGGCCCGACGAGCTTGCGTCTTTGGCCGGTGTACGGAACATGTTGGTGGTTTGCGTGAAGGTGATATTCATACACAAACCAGTCAGAGGACACTGGCGATGATTTGGGTCCCTGTAAAGGGGGGACAAACAAAGAATTTATCCTAGAATAAAATAAAATAAACTTGTCCTACGGCCGCACGACCGTAAGGTCAATAAAGGTACTAAAAATATAGGACTCCGTCAATGAAGCGTTTGGACACGTTGGTTTGTGCCTGGTCTTAATTAAATTAAGTAAAATTGATCTATAAGACAAAATTAAAAACAGAAACAAAATTTAATTTTTTTTGGCAAAACCGAAAAGTTCACCTGGCTAGTGAGTAAAGGGTGGGTGGGAGGGCAATTTTTCGAATTTCTATGTTAGCTAGGCGCACGTGCGAGGTGTCAAAAGACGCGTCTCCGCGCGGGCTAGCGTTCTGTGATATTACTGGAATTTATGCTGAAGAAAATTTTTGACTTTTGGTCAAAAAACGGGTTTTTCGACCGAAAAGTACGTTAAAACCGGGAATTACGACTACCAAACGGGACTCGAGCACGCGGAACGCGCACCAGAATACAGGTAAGGCAGGCAAGTATCTATTTAAACTAAAACAAATGTGGTTTTGCAGAGAAATTTTGAGATAAAAATTAATTTAATTTTTCGTAAAGAAAAATATTGAAAATTTTTCTATGTCCTGAAACGAAAAAATATTTTCGCGTAAAAGTCAATTAAAATTAGTCAGATAGTAGGACGGAACCTATTTGAGATCAAATTGGCTGAAAACAGCTTCAAAATGCGTCACCTGGATGCAAAGTTATAACGGTTTGCTGTAAATACTGTTCTCCTAAGGTGGATTTCGACTATATATGAATTTACTTGATTTTAAAGATTTCAAATTTCTATGTTGGCTAGGCGCACGTGCGAGGTGTCAAAAGACGCGTCTCCGCGCGGGCTAGCGTTCTGTGATATTACTGGAATTTATGCTGAAGAAAATTTTTGACTTTTGGTCAAAAAACGGGTTTTTCGACCGAAAAGTACGTTAAAACCGGGAATTACGACTACCAAACGGGACTCGAGCACGCGGAACGCGCACCAGAATACAGGTAAGGCAGGCAAGTATCTATTTAAACTAAAACAAATGTGGTTTTGCAGAGAAATTTTGAGATAAAAATTAATTTAATTTTTCGTAAAGAAAAATATTGAAAATTTTTCTATGTCCTGAAACGAAAAAATATTTTCGCGTAAAAGTCAATTAAAATTAGTCAGATAGTAGGACGGAACCTATTTGAGATCAAATTGGCTGAAAACAGCTTCAAAATGCGTCACCTGGATGCAAAGTTATAACGGTTTGCTGTAAATACTGTTCTCCTAAGGTGGATTTCGACTATATATGAATTTACTTGATTTTAAAGATTTCAAATTTCTATGTTGGCTAGGCGCACGTGCGAGGTGTCAAAAGACGCGTCTCCGCGCGGGCTAGCGTTCTGTGATATTACTGGAATTTATGCTGAAGAAAATTTTTGACTTTTGGTCAAAAAACGGGTTTTTCGACCGAAAAGTACGTTAAAACCGGGAATTACGACTACCAAACGGGACTCGAGCACGCGGAACGCGCACCAGAATACAGGTAAGGCAGGCAAGTATCTATTTAAACTAAAACAAATGTGGTTTTGCAGAGAAATTTTGAGATAAAAATTAATTTAATTTTTCGTAAAGAAAAATATTGAAAATTTTTCTATGTCCTGAAACGAAAAAATATTTTCGCGTAAAAGTCAATTAAAATTAGTCAGATAGTAGGACGGAACCTATTTGAGATCAAATTGGCTGAAAACAGCTTCAAAATGCGTCACCTGGATGCAAAGTTATAACGGTTTGCTGTAAATACTGTTCTCCTAAGGTGGATTTCGACTATATATGAATTTACTTGATTTTAAAGATTTCAAATTTCTATGTTGGCTAGGCGCACGTGCGAGGTGTCAAAAGACGCGTCTCCGCGCGGGCTAGCGTTCTGTGATATTACTGGAATTTATGCTGAAGAAAATTTTTGACTTTTGGTCAAAAAACGGGTTTTTCGACCGAAAAGTACGTTAAAACCGGGAATTACGACTACCAAACGGGACTCGAGCACGCGGAACGCGCACCAGAATACAGGTAAGGCAGGCAAGTATCTATTTAAACTAAAACAAATGTGGTTTTGCAGAGAAATTTTGAGATAAAAATTAATTTAATTTTTCGTAAAGAAAAATATTGAAAATTTTTCTATGTCCTGAAACGAAAAAATATTTTCGCGTAAAAGTCAATTAAAATTAGTCAGATAGTAGGACGGAACCTATTTGAGATCAAATTGGCTGAAAACAGCTTCAAAATGCGTCACCTGGATGCAAAGTTATAACGGTTTGCTGTAAATACTGTTCTCCTAAGGTGGATTTCGACTATATATGAATTTACTTGATTTTAAAGATTTCAAATTTCTATGTTGGCTAGGCGCACGTGCGAGGTGTCAAAAGACGCGTCTCCGCGCGGGCTAGCGTTCTGTGATATTACTGGAATTTATGCTGAAGAAAATTTTTGACTTTTGGTCAAAAAACGGGTTTTTCGACCGAAAAGTACGTTAAAACCGGGAATTACGACTACCAAACGGGACTCGAGCACGCGGAACGCGCACCAGAATACAGGTAAGGCAGGCAAGTATCTATTTAAACTAAAACAAATGTGGTTTTGCAGAGAAATTTTGAGATAAAAATTAATTTAATTTTTCGTAAAGAAAAATATTGAAAATTTTTCTATGTCCTGAAACGAAAAAATATTTTCGCGTAAAAGTCAATTAAAATTAGTCAGATAGTAGGACGGAACCTATTTGAGATCAAATTGGCTGAAAACAGCTTCAAAATGCGTCACCTGGATGCAAAGTTATAACGGTTTGCTGTAAATACTGTTCTCCTTTTTTTTTTTTTTTTTTTTGGATGGGAAATCATCAAATGACTTCTCCCGCTCTGGGCAGAGCGAGAGGGTGTGTCAGACTTTTACTGACTAAAACCCACCCGTGTTCCTTCCGTTGCCTGTGTGCCGGGGCCGCGATATCCCTTTCAGACAAACCCGCAACCCCAGCAGGCATTGGTCTTTCGACCCCGTCGGTTGATGCTGACATCTCTTTGAGGCGCGCGTGGAACACAACGCGCCGTCGACACGGGCCTGGTCCTGATCGGACGGCGAGCTGCCCATTGCTCACCGTCCGCAGGCCCGCGCCTACGGTGGCCGGAAGTCGGCTCTTGACTCCCGACGCCCGGGGCGTCTCCTGCGGCGACTAGGGCCGCGAGGGCGTGCAGCTTGCATCTCCCTCGCGCGCCCCGCCTCCTCCTTCGCGAGCATAACTGCTTCGCAGAAGGAGGTGACGGCCTCCCATGCACTCTCGCGCCGAACCATGGCCTGAACCAGGGCCGGACGTGAGAGATCGCCGCCGCCGATCGCCTCCGTGAGGACACGGCGGTGCTCCGCCCAAGCCGGGCAGACCTCCACCGTATGCTCCACCGTGTCCTCCGGGCGATCCACACAGTGGTGACACCCGGGCGTTTCCTCCCGCCTAATTCGGAACAGGAACCTCCCGAAACAACCGTGTCCGGTGAGGACCTGCGTCAGGCGGAAGGTGAGGACGCCGTGGCGCCTCTCAAGCCACTCCTCAAAGAGGGGACTTATCGCCGCAATTGTGGCGTGCCCAGCGCTGGGTTGCGACAATCGCACACTCCATGCCGCCATGAGATCCCGCCGGAGCTCTGTCCGCTGTGCCGTGATTTCTCGCGGCAGCGGAGTTACACCCCGGCGTTTCGCCTCCTCGCGCAACTCCCACATCTGCGCGAGGACTTTCGCCTCCAGATCCCATGGCGGTAGTCCGGCAAGGAGGCTTGCCGCCTCACGGGAGACCGTGCGGTATCCCCGGACCAGCCTGATGGCCATGACCCTTTGGGACGCGTTCAACCGCCGGGCCGGTCGCAGCCTCAGTGAACGCGCCCACACTGGTGCCCCGTAAAGGGCCATGGACCGCACGACCCCCGCGTAAAGCCTCCGGCAGGAGGCGTTTGGACCCCCTAGGTTGGGCAGAAGCCGCTTCAGAGCAGCCCCAGCCCTATCCAGTTTGGGAGCCAAACGTCGGAAGTGCTCCACGAAGTTCCACCGGCTGTCGAGGACGAGTCCCAGGTACTTCATCGTCGACTCGACGCCGATGTGAACCCCTCCCGCCGTTATCTGGGAACCCGACAGTGGCGCGTTCCGAGGACCATAGAAACACATGGCCTCGGACTTGTGCAGGGCCACCTCGAGTCCCAGTTGCCGGATCCTATCGACGATTGTCGCAACCCAACGTGTCGCTAGTTCGGCCGCCGCCTCATGCGACCTCCCCTGCACCAGGACCAGCGTGTCGTCAGCGTAGCAGACCACGCTGACGCCGCTAGGGAGGTCGGCGCGCAGCACCCAGTCGTAGCCGATGTCCCACAGATGCGGCCCCAGGACCGATCCCTGCGGGACACCGCACGACATCTCTCGCCGGTTCCACTCTCCGTGGTGACCGGGGTAGATGACGGCCCTATCCGTCAAATAGGCCTCGACCACTCGACAGAGGTAGGTCGGCATCCGGTGATACCGGAGTGCCTCCCTAATGCAACTCCAGGGCAGGGTGTTGAAGGCATTGGCGATGTCGAGAGACACCGCCAAGACGACCCCACCCCGGGCAACAGCATCCCCCGTCGTGAGGGCTCGAACGCGCATGATGGCATCCACCGTAGAGCGCCCCTTGCGGAAACCAAACTGGCTGTCCGCCAAATCCGGCCCCACTCGCTCCAGCCGCCCGACAAGGCGGTCTGCAATTACTCTTTCAAAGAGCTTGCCCACCTCGTCGAGCAGCACGATGGGCCGGTAAGCGGACGGAGAGTCCGCCGGGCGCCCCGGCTTCTTAATGAGGACCAGTTTCCCTGTCTTCCAACGAAGTGGGAACTGGCCTCTCTCCAAGCATGCGCTTAGGAGCCCCCTAAGTCGAGGCCCGAGAGCCTCTAAGGCCAGAACCCAGGCTTTTCCAGGTAAGCCGTCGGGTCCTGGGGCGGTATTTTTGGCACTCAGCCTACGTACCGCCACTCTCAAATCTACCTCGGTCACCTCCGGAGGTTCATCGTCGTCGTCAGTGGTGTGGTCCGCATCGGGCACCGCAGGAGGCGGAGCCATGGGCGGGGGAGTGTGTTCCCCTCGCGAAGGGAACAGAGCGCTCACCACGTCCTCCACGAGCTGGGGCCGGAGACTCTGCGTCAGCGGGGGAGCCCATGGGCGGAGTTTATCTCGCACCCATTTGTATGGGCGTCCCCACGGATCTCTGTTCAGAGTCTCCAGCGACTCCTCGCGGGCCACTCCTCTGGCCCGCCCGATCTCCGCTCGGAGGGCGGTCTTCGCCGCTCTGTACCCTTCGTACAGCTCCGCCTCAATGGCTTCCGTATCCGGAGGGCGGATACGGAGCCTGCGGTGCCTGGAGTACCGGTGGCGCGCATCAACGCACGCCGCGCGTAGAGCGGTCAGCTCACGCGACCACCAGTACACCTGGCGCCGAGCACTTCCGGGCTGGACCCGGGGCATTGCCACGTCACATATTACGGACATGGCCTCCCGGAACCACTCCGCCTCGTCATTGATGTCGGCAGGCCTGTCCGGTGATGACACCCAGGCCTGCACGATCGAGGCCTCCAGGAGGAGCTCCCGGTCCAGCTGCTTCAGCGCCCACCGCGGACCACTCGGGGTCTGTCGGACCGGCGCGCCCGACGTCTGGGCGGAGACCTCAAACCGAATGTACCGGTGATCGGAATAGGTCTCCACCCCCTCCATGACGCGCCAGTCGATGACACGCGGCGACAGAGCGGGGCTGGCGAACGAGATGTCCACCACTGATTCACCCCGCATCCGCACACACGTGGGGACAGAACCCCGGTTTAGGACGACCAGGCCCGTCTCCAGAGCCCAGTCCTCCACCATCCTGCCCCGTGTGTCCGTATACCGGGAACCCCAAGCCACGTTTTTGGCATTGAAGTCCCCGAGGACGATCACGGGCAGGGGATGGTACCCGACGACGATGACTCTCAACTCCCCAAGGGAGTTGTGGAACTCGGCGAGAGTTCGGCTCGGGGAGAAGTACGCTCCTGCCACGACAATCTCCCCGAACCGTGCTGCCACGCAACCCGATCCCCTCTTGACGGTCTCGAGGGACGGGGTACCGGCGGCGGCCGACGAAATAATGGTCACTGAGCCGCTCAGGTCCTCCACCCAGTCATCCCTGGGCGGGACAAAGTACGGCTCAGCGACCACGGCGATGTTAATCGACCACTGCGCCATGCTCTGGAGCAACAGATCCTGAGCGGCGGCGCAGTGGTTGATGTTCGCCTGAAGGAGGCGTAATGGGGCCATCAATGGCAATCCATTTCAGCCTCCTCCCGGGCCCCCTGTGATGGCCCTGCCGCGGTGCTAGCGGCGACGACGGCGCCAGTAGAGGCGGCAACGGCAGCGGCAACGGTGGCGGCTGCGGCGGTGACGGCGGTGGCGGAAGGCTTGCCCCTGCCCCTGGATTTGGCAGGTGGAGCGCAGGCCTTGCTCCCGGCCCGGTGATCGGCCGGCTTGCCAGCCGCCGCACACGCATAACAGTGCGGCGTGGCATTGCACGAGCCGGCCTTGTGACCGGGCCGACCACAGCGGAAGCATTCCTCGCTGCGGTCCACCTCCGAGGTGCACTGCGCTCCTACGTGGTGCCCCACCCGGCAGCGGAAGCACCTCAGTGGTCTGGGTTCCAGCAGTTTCACCTGCGCGGATACCCAGCCCACCCGGAGCCTTTGGCCCTCCCCGGCTATCTTTTGGGCCGCCGACACGGGGCAGCTCACCGTTATGGTTTGCATGCCCGTGTTGTCAGGACGGATAGTGCCTGCCCTCACCTGCTCGGCAGAGCACCCTCCGGTCCTAGCCACGGCGGCCACAACATCTTCCGCCGTCACGCAGTCGTCCAGGCCCAGGATGCGCATGTCAGCGCACTTGGTGGGCCTGGAGACTCGGGCCTCCTCCGCATTGAAGGACGCCCTGAGCCTTTCGGCTAGGGCGTCCGCGGTCGGGCCGCTGGCCGCACCGGGGATCTCCAGCATGCGAGCCCCCGTCGCAGTGACCTTCATCCGGAAGCCATCGGCGACGCCGATCTCCTCCAGGTTCACTGCCGCCCACGCCTTAGCGAGCACCTGACGGTAGGTCACGCCCTTCTTCTCCGCTTCCGGCTGTAGTGTGATTACTACAGCTGCGGACTTCGGGGCGCGGAGCCTAGCCGCGGCGCTTCGCTTTTTGCGCTGCTGCTGCCTCTCCTTCCGATTGGCCGCCCTTTTGGCTTTTCCCGCCTGCCTTTTCTCCCCGGCTACTTGCCATTCGGCGTCGGCCAGAGAGGAATTAAGAGGCGGGGCCTGGGGCGACCGTCCTGCCGCCACAGCTGGGGTCCCCTTTCGCGCAGCCGTCCCGCCCTTTGTGGGCTTGGACGGCGCAACTTTCGCCGGAGGCGCCGGCTTGGCCGCGGACTTGGCCGCTGGCTTAGCCGCGGGCTTGGCCGCTGGCTTAGCCGCGGGCTTGGCCGCTGGCTTGGCCGCGGACTTAGCCGCAAGCTTGGCCGCAGGCGTGGCCGGGGTAGCCGCGGTGGCGGCAAAAGTTGCCGGCCTGCTCGCCGCTAGCGGAGGGCGCAGGACAATGCCCTCCATCACGGAAAACCGGCTGCTGAGTGCGGCCAGCTCCTGCCGCACCAGGGTCAAAACCCGGTCCTCCGCCTGCGACTGCATCGCTCCCCCCTGGGGCACCTCCCGGGGGCCAGCTCCTCGAAGCCGGGCCAGGTCCGCTCGGAGCTCCTCGTTCTCCTTTCGGAGAAGCTCGATAGTGGCCGTCAAGCGGCCGACCTCCGCCCGCATCTCGGACAGTGCGTCCGATGGAGGCCCGACCTGAAGGGCCTTCGCTGCCGCCATTATGGAGGCCGTGGCAGCGGGCATGGCCTTGTCTTTAGAGGACTGAATCCTCTTCAAGCCCACAGCCCGGATGGCTGTTGCCACGACCTCCTCGAAGCTGCTGGCCGCCTCCTTCAGCTCGGAGCTGCCAGCGGCGTCCGGCTCACCGCCCGAGGACTCAGAGCCTCTGTTCGGCTCGCTGTCCTCCGGGGTAGTGAGCCTTCTGGCCACACCCCGTTCCCGAGGCCCGCCCCGCTTTATGAGCTTTTTGCGAGCCGCATTCAGCTCGCCATCAGAGGACGACCCCTCTGGTTTGGACCGCTTGAAGAAGTCGCTCTTCTTTGCGGCCCCCGTCTCGACGCGCTCCGGGCTCTCAGAAGAGCCCTTCGCGCCAGATGCGGAGTCGGATTCCGACCCCGAATCGCTCACCACCTCTACGCTTTTAATTTTGTTTTTATTCTTTTGTTTCGTCATAATTGATCCCACGAGTGTGGGGGATATAAAATGTCATTCCTAGGGTTACCCCCTGTCCCTAGGTAAGTGTACATTTGTGACCCAACCCAAGGATTCCACTGGTCCCCGGCTGGGGGTGCGCTAACGACTGATGCACCACCTGCAACTAAAAGTCACAGATGGCACTACTCCTCAGCCATCCATACCCTCGCCACGCACCAAAACTTGGTATTAGAGGAATTTTTTATAGAGGTTTACGTCCTCGCGATCCGGGCGGTTAAGCCAAGATCCTCGTCCCGTTCCGAGTCACAAAACATGACCGTGAACTCTTTCCGGATTACGATATCGACGGGTGCAGTCAGGAGAATAAATTCTCCCGCTGCCAGCTCGTTGGCAGGGTGAGTGCACAACGAGCCCCGCCCCTGCTTCTCCAACATGGAGATCCCTCCTCTACGGACCTCCAGGTCCTAACCTCGCCCACTCGACCGTCCCTCTGTAAGCAGAGGGGGGAGTAGGCCACCATCCACCCTGGAGGAACGTAACGCTCTCCTCCTCGCAGAAATTCGCCATAAACAATACCCTCGCCAAAAAACTCCGCTACCTTTTTCGAAGAGTGTATTGTCCATGCCCAGAGTGCACCGGCCCAACGACTGCTCTTCCCCTCGGACGTATCCATAAGGGACCAGCAGGCATCAGGCACACGGGGAGGTTTTCTGCTCGCACCCCAAATACTGTTCTCCTAAGGTGGATTTCGACTATATATGAATTTACTTGATTTTAAAGATTTCAAATTTCTATGTTGGCTAGGCGCACGTGCGAGGTGTCAAAAGACGCGTCTCCGCGCGGGCTAGCGTTCTGTGATATTACTGGAATTTATGCTGAAGAAAATTTTTGACTTTTGGTCAAAAAACGGGTTTTTCGACCGAAAAGTACGTTAAAACCGGGAATTACGACTACCAAACGGGACTCGAGCACGCGGAACGCGCACCAGAATACAGGTAAGGCAGGCAAGTATCTATTTAAACTAAAACAAATGTGGTTTTGCAGAGAAATTTTGAGATAAAAATTAATTTAATTTTTCGTAAAGAAAAATATTGAAAATTTTTCTATGTCCTGAAACGAAAAAATATTTTCGCGTAAAAGTCAATTAAAATTAGTCAGATAGTAGGACGGAACCTATTTGAGATCAAATTGGCTGAAAACAGCTTCAAAATGCGTCACCTGGATGCAAAGTTATAACGGTTTGCTGTAAATACTGTTCTCCTAAGGTGGATTTCGACTATATATGAATTTACTTGATTTTAAAGATTTCAAATTTCTATGTTGGCTAGGCGCACGTGCGAGGTGTCAAAAGACGCGTCTCCGCGCGGGCTAGCGTTCTGTGATATTACTGGAATTTATGCTGAAGAAAATTTTTGACTTTTGGTCAAAAAACGGGTTTTTCGACCGAAAAGTACGTTAAAACCGGGAATTACGACTACCAAACGGGACTCGAGCACGCGGAACGCGCACCAGAATACAGGTAAGGCAGGCAAGTATCTATTTAAACTAAAACAAATGTGGTTTTGCAGAGAAATTTTGAGATAAAAATTAATTTAATTTTTCGTAAAGAAAAATATTGAAAATTTTTCTATGTCCTGAAACGAAAAAATATTTTCGCGTAAAAGTCAATTAAAATTAGTCAGATAGTAGGACGGAACCTATTTGAGATCAAATTGGCTGAAAACAGCTTCAAAATGCGTCACCTGGATGCAAAGTTATAACGGTTTGCTGTAAATACTGTTCTCCTAAGGTGGATTTCGACTATATATGAATTTACTTGATTTTAAAGATTTCAAATTTCTATGTTGGCTAGGCGCACGTGCGAGGTGTCAAAAGACGCGTCTCCGCGCGGGCTAGCGTTCTGTGATATTACTGGAATTTATGCTGAAGAAAATTTTTGACTTTTGGTCAAAAAACGGGTTTTTCGACCGAAAAGTACGTTAAAACCGGGAATTACGACTACCAAACGGGACTCGAGCACGCGGAACGCGCACCAGAATACAGGTAAGGCAGGCAAGTATCTATTTAAACTAAAACAAATGTGGTTTTGCAGAGAAATTTTGAGATAAAAATTAATTTAATTTTTCGTAAAGAAAAATATTGAAAATTTTTCTATGTCCTGAAACGAAAAAATATTTTCGCGTAAAAGTCAATTAAAATTAGTCAGATAGTAGGACGGAACCTATTTGAGATCAAATTGGCTGAAAACAGCTTCAAAATGCGTCACCTGGATGCAAAGTTATAACGGTTTGCTGTAAATACTGTTCTCCTAAGGTGGATTTCGACTATATATGAATTTACTTGATTTTAAAGATTTCAAATTTCTATGTTGGCTAGGCGCACGTGCGAGGTGTCAAAAGACGCGTCTCCGCGCGGGCTAGCGTTCTGTGATATTACTGGAATTTATGCTGAAGAAAATTTTTGACTTTTGGTCAAAAAACGGGTTTTTCGACCGAAAAGTACGTTAAAACCGGGAATTACGACTACCAAACGGGACTCGAGCACGCGGAACGCGCACCAGAATACAGGTAAGGCAGGCAAGTATCTATTTAAACTAAAACAAATGTGGTTTTGCAGAGAAATTTTGAGATAAAAATTAATTTAATTTTTCGTAAAGAAAAATATTGAAAATTTTTCTATGTCCTGAAACGAAAAAATATTTTCGCGTAAAAGTCAATTAAAATTAGTCAGATAGTAGGACGGAACCTATTTGAGATCAAATTGGCTGAAAACAGCTTCAAAATGCGTCACCTGGATGCAAAGTTATAACGGTTTGCTGTAAATACTGTTCTCCTTTTTTTTTTTTTTTTTTTTTTTTTTTTTTTTTGGATGGGAAATCATCAAATGACTTCTCCCGCTCTGGGCAGAGCGAGAGGGTGTGTCAGACTTTTACTGACTAAAACCCACCCGTGTTCCTTCCGTTGCCTGTGTGCCGGGGCCGCGATATCCCTTTCAGACAAACCCGCAACCCCAGCAGGCATTGGTCTTTCGACCCCGTCGGTTGATGCTGACATCTCTTTGAGGCGCGCGTGGAACACAACGCGCCGTCGACACGGGCCTGGTCCTGATCGGACGGCGAGCTGCCCATTGCTCACCGTCCGCAGGCCCGCGCCTACGGTGGCCGGAAGTCGGCTCTTGACTCCCGACGCCCGGGGCGTCTCCTGCGGCGACTAGGGCCGCGAGGGCGTGCAGCTTGCATCTCCCTCGCGCGCTCCGCCTCCTCCTTCGCGAGCATAACTGCTTCGCAGAAGGAGGTGACGGCCTCCCATGCACTCTCGCTCCGAACCATGGCCTGAACCAGGGCTGGACGCGAGAGATCGCCGCCGCCGATCGCCTCCGTGAGGACACGGCGGTGCTCCGCCCAAGCCGGGCAGACCTCCACCGTATGCTCCACCGTGTCCTCCGGGCGATCCACACAGTGGTGACACCCGGGCGTTTCCTCCCGCCTTACGCGGAACAGGAACCTCCCGAAACAACCGTGTCCGGTGAGGACCTGCGTCAGGCGGAAGGTGAGGACGCCATGGCGCCTCTCAAGCCACTCCTCAAAGAGGGGACTTATCGCCGCAATTGTGGCGTGCCCAGCGCTGGGTTGCGACAATCGCACACTCCATGCCGCCATGAGATCCCGCCGGAGCTCCGTCCGCTGTGCCGTGATCTCTCGCGGCAGCGGAGTTACACCCCGGCGTTTCGCCTCCTCGCGCAACTCCCACATCTGCGCGAGGACTTTCGCCTCCAGATCCCATGGCGGTAGTCCGGCAAGGAGGCTCGCCGCCTCACGGGAGACCGTGCGGTATCCCCGAATACTGTTCTCCTAAGGTGGATTTCGACTATATATGAATTTACTTGATTTTAAAGATTTCAAATTTCTATGTTGGCTAGGCGCACGTGCGAGGTGTCAAAAGACGCGTCTCCGCGCGGGCTAGCGTTCTGTGATGTTACTGGAATTTAGGCTGAATAAAAATTTTGACTTTTGGTCAAAAAACGGGTTTTTCGACCGAAAAGTATGTTAAAACCGGGAATTACGACTACCAAACGGGACTCGAGCACGCGGAACGCGCACCAGAATACAGGTAAGGCAGGCAAGTATCTATTAAAAATAAAACAAATGTGATTTTGCAAAGAAATTTTGAGATAAAAATTAATTTAATTTTTCGTAAAGAAAAATATTGAAAATTTTTCTATGTCCTGAAACGAAAAAATTTTTTCGCGTAAAAGTCAATAAAAATTAGTCAGATAGTAGGACGGAACCTGTTTATGATCAAAATAGCTGAAAACAGCTTCAAAATGCGTCACCTGGATGCAAAGTTATAACGGTTTGCTGTAAATACTGTATTGCTTTTTTTTTTTTTTTTTTTTTTTGGATGGGAAATCATCAAATGACTTCTCCCGCTCTGGGCAGAGCGAGAGGGTGTGTCAGACTTTTACTGACTAAAACCCACCCGTGTTCCTTCCGTTGCCTGTGTGCCGGGGCCGCGATATCCCTTTCAGACAAACCCGCAACCCCAGCAGGCATTGGTCTTTCGACCCCGTCGGTTGATGCTGACATCTCTTTGAGGCGCGCGTGGAACACAACGCGCCGTCGACACGGGCCTGGTCCTGATCGGACGGCGAGCTGCCCATTGCTCACCGTCCGCAGGCCCGCGCCTACGGTGGCCGGAAGTCGGCTCTTGACTCCCGACGCCCGGGGCGTCTCCTGCGGCGACTAGGGCCGCGAGGGCGTGCAGCTTGCATCTCCCTCGCGCGCCCCGCCTCCTCCTTCGCGAGCATAACTGCTTCGCAGAAGGAGGTGACGGCCTCCCATGCACTCTCGCGCCGAACCATGGCCTGAACCAGGGCCGGACGCGAGAGATCGCCGCCGCCGATCGCCTCCGTGAGGACACGGCGGTGCTCCGCCCAAGCCGGGCAGACCTCCACCGTATGCCCCACCGTGTCCTCCGGGCGATCCACACAGTGGTGACACCCGGATACTGTATTGCTTAGGTGGATTTCGACTATATATGAATTTACTTGATTTTAAAGATTTCGAATTTCTATGTTGGCTAGGCGCACGTGCGAGGTGTCAAAAGACGCGTCTCCGCGCGGGCTAGCGTTCTGTGATGTTACTGGAATTTAGGCTGAATAAAAATTTTGACTTTTGGTCAAAAAACGGGTTTTTCGACCGAAAAGTATGTTAAAACCGGGAATTACGACTACCAAACGGGACTCGAGCACGCGGAACGCGCACCAGAATACAGGTAAGGCAGGCAAGTATCTATTAAAAATAAAACAAATGTGATTTTGCAAAGAAATTTTGAGATAAAAATTAATTTAATTTTTCGTAAAGAAAAATATTGAAAATTTTTCTATGTCCTGAAACGAAAAAATTTTTTCGCGTAAAAGTCAATAAAAATTAGTCAGATAGTAGGACGGAACCTGTTTATGATCAAAATAGCTGAAAACAGCTTCAAAATGCGTCACCTGGATGCAAAGTTATAACGGTTTGCTGTAAATACTGTATTGCTTAGGTGGATTTCGACTATATATGAATTTACTTGATTTTAAAGATTTCGAATTTCTATGTTGGCTAGGCGCACGTGCGAGGTGTCAAAAGACGCGTCTCCGCGCGGGCTAGCGTTCTGTGATGTTACTGGAATTTAGGCTGAATAAAAATTTTGACTTTTGGTCAAAAAACGGGTTTTTCGACCGAAAAGTATGTTAAAACCGGGAATTACGACTACCAAACGGGACTCGAGCACGCGGAACGCGCACCAGAATACAGGTAAGGCAGGCAAGTATCTATTTAAACTAAAACAAATGTGGTTTTGCAGAGAAATTTTGAGATAAAAATTAATTTAATTTTTCGTAAAGAAAAATATTGAAAATTTTTCTATGTCCTGAAACGAAAAAATATTTTCGCGTAAAAGTCAATTAAAATTAGTCAGATAGTAGGACGGAACCTATTTGAGATCAAATTGGCTGAAAACAGCTTCAAAATGCGTCACCTGGATGCAAAGTTATAACGGTTTGCTGTAAATACTGTTCTCCTAAGGTGGATTTCGACTATATATGAATTTACTTGATTTTAAAGATTTCAAATTTCTATGTTGGCTAGGCGCACGTGCGAGGTGTCAAAAGACGCGTCTCCGCGCGGGCTAGCGTTCTGTGATATTACTGGAATTTATGCTGAAGAAAATTTTTGACTTTTGGTCAAAAAACGGGTTTTTCGACCGAAAAGTACGTTAAAACCGGGAATTACGACTACCAAACGGGACTCGAGCACGCGGAACGCGCACCAGAATACAGGTAAGGCAGGCAAGTATCTATTTAAACTAAAACAAATGTGGTTTTGCAGAGAAATTTTGAGATAAAAATTAATTTAATTTTTCGTAAAGAAAAATATTGAAAATTTTTCTATGTCCTGAAACGAAAAAATATTTTCGCGTAAAAGTCAATTAAAATTAGTCAGATAGTAGGACGGAACCTATTTGAGATCAAATTGGCTGAAAACAGCTTCAAAATGCGTCACCTGGATGCAAAGTTATAACGGTTTGCTGTAAATACTGTTCTCCTAAGGTGGATTTCGACTATATATGAATTTACTTGATTTTAAAGATTTCAAATTTCTATGTTGGCTAGGCGCACGTGCGAGGTGTCAAAAGACGCGTCTCCGCGCGGGCTAGCGTTCTGTGATATTACTGGAATTTATGCTGAAGAAAATTTTTGACTTTTGGTCAAAAAACGGGTTTTTCGACCGAAAAGTACGTTAAAACCGGGAATTACGACTACCAAACGGGACTCGAGCACGCGGAACGCGCACCAGAATACAGGTAAGGCAGGCAAGTATCTATTTAAACTAAAACAAATGTGGTTTTGCAGAGAAATTTTGAGATAAAAATTAATTTAATTTTTCGTAAAGAAAAATATTGAAAATTTTTCTATGTCCTGAAACGAAAAAATATTTTCGCGTAAAAGTCAATTAAAATTAGTCAGATAGTAGGACGGAACCTATTTGAGATCAAATTGGCTGAAAACAGCTTCAAAATGCGTCACCTGGATGCAAAGTTATAACGGTTTGCTGTAAATACTGTTCTCCTAAGGTGGATTTCGACTATATATGAATTTACTTGATTTTAAAGATTTCAAATTTCTATGTTGGCTAGGCGCACGTGCGAGGTGTCAAAAGACGCGTCTCCGCGCGGGCTAGCGTTCTGTGATATTACTGGAATTTATGCTGAAGAAAATTTTTGACTTTTGGTCAAAAAACGGGTTTTTCGACCGAAAAGTACGTTAAAACCGGGAATTACGACTACCAAACGGGACTCGAGCACGCGGAACGCGCACCAGAATACAGGTAAGGCAGGCAAGTATCTATTTAAACTAAAACAAATGTGGTTTTGCAGAGAAATTTTGAGATAAAAATTAATTTAATTTTTCGTAAAGAAAAATATTGAAAATTTTTCTATGTCCTGAAACGAAAAAATATTTTCGCGTAAAAGTCAATTAAAATTAGTCAGATAGTAGGACGGAACCTATTTGAGATCAAATTGGCTGAAAACAGCTTCAAAATGCGTCACCTGGATGCAAAGTTATAACGGTTTGCTGTAAATACTGTTCTCCTAAGGTGGATTTCGACTATATATGAATTTACTTGATTTTAAAGATTTCAAATTTCTATGTTGGCTAGGCGCACGTGCGAGGTGTCAAAAGACGCGTCTCCGCGCGGGCTAGCGTTCTGTGATATTACTGGAATTTATGCTGAAGAAAATTTTTGACTTTTGGTCAAAAAACGGGTTTTTCGACCGAAAAGTACGTTAAAACCGGGAATTACGACTACCAAACGGGACTCGAGCACGCGGAACGCGCACCAGAATACAGGTAAGGCAGGCAAGTATCTATTTAAACTAAAACAAATGTGGTTTTGCAGAGAAATTTTGAGATAAAAATTAATTTAATTTTTCGTAAAGAAAAATATTGAAAATTTTTCTATGTCCTGAAACGAAAAAATATTTTCGCGTAAAAGTCAATTAAAATTAGTCAGATAGTAGGACGGAACCTATTTGAGATCAAATTGGCTGAAAACAGCTTCAAAATGCGTCACCTGGATGCAAAGTTATAACGGTTTGCTGTAAATACTGTTCTCCTAAGGTGGATTTCGACTATATATGAATTTACTTGATTTTAAAGATTTCAAATTTCTATGTTGGCTAGGCGCACGTGCGAGGTGTCAAAAGACGCGTCTCCGCGCGGGCTAGCGTTCTGTGATATTACTGGAATTTATGCTGAAGAAAATTTTTGACTTTTGGTCAAAAAACGGGTTTTTCGACCGAAAAGTACGTTAAAACCGGGAATTACGACTACCAAACGGGACTCGAGCACGCGGAACGCGCACCAGAATACAGGTAAGGCAGGCAAGTATCTATTTAAACTAAAACAAATGTGGTTTTGCAGAGAAATTTTGAGATAAAAATTAATTTAATTTTTCGTAAAGAAAAATATTGAAAATTTTTCTATGTCCTGAAACGAAAAAATATTTTCGCGTAAAAGTCAATTAAAATTAGTCAGATAGTAGGACGGAACCTATTTGAGATCAAATTGGCTGAAAACAGCTTCAAAATGCGTCACCTGGATGCAAAGTTATAACGGTTTGCTGTAAATACTGTTCTCCTTTTTTTTTTTTTTTTTTTGGATGGGAAATCATCAAATGACTTCTCCCGCTCTGGGCAGAGCGAGAGGGTGTGTCAGACTTTTACTGACTAAAACCCACCCGTGTTCCTTCCGTTGCCTGTGTGCCGGGGCCGCGATATCCCTTTCAGACAAACCCGCAACCCCAGCAGGCATTGGTCTTTCGACCCCGTCGGTTGATGCTGACATCTCTTTGAGGCGCGCGTGGAACACAACGCGCCGTCGACACGGGCCTGGTCCTGATCGGACGGCGAGCTGCCCATTGCTCACCGTCCGCAGGCCCGCGCCTACGGTGGCCGGAAGTCGGCTCTTGACTCCCGACGCCCGGGGCGTCTCCTGCGGCGACTAGGGCCGCGAGGGCGTGCAGCTTGCATCTCCCTCGCGCGCCCCGCCTCCTCCTTCGCGAGCATAACTGCTTCGCAGAAGGAGGTGACGGCCTCCCATGCACTCTCGCGCCGAACCATGGCCTGAACCAGGGCCGGACGCGAGAGATCGCCGCCGCCGATCGCCTCCGTGAGGACCCGGCGGTGCTCCGCCCAAGCCGGGCAGACCTCCACCGTATGCTCCACCGTGTCCTCCGGGCGATCCACACAGTGGTGACACCCGGGCGTTTCCTCCCGCCTAATTCGGAACAGGAACCTCCCGAAACAACCGTGTCCGGTGAGGACCTGCGTCAGGCGGAAGGTGAGGACGCCGTGGCGCCTCTCAAGCCACTCCTCAAAGAGGGGACTTATCGCCGCAATTGTGGCGTGCCCAGCGCTGGGTTGCGACAATCGCACACTCCATGCCGCCATGAGATCCCGCCGGAGCTCTGTCCGCTGTGCCGTGATCTCTCGCGGCAGCGGAGTTACACCCCGGCGTTTCGCCTCCTCGCGCAACTCCCACATCTGCGCGAGGACTTTCGCCTCCAGATCCCATGGCGGTAGTCCGGCAAGGAGGCTCGCCGCCTCACGGGAGACCGTGCGGTATCCCCGGACCAGCCTGATGGCCATGACCCTTTGGGACGCGTTCAACCGCCGGGCCGGTCGCAGCCTCAGTGAACGCGCCCACACCGGTGCCCCGTAAAGGGCCATGGACCGCACGACCCCCGCGTAAAGCCTCCGGCAGGAGGCGTTTGGACCCCCTAGGTTGGGCAGAAGCCGCTTTAGAGCAGCCCCAGCCCTATCCAGTTTGGGAGCCAAACGTCGGAAGTGCTCCACGAAGTTCCACCGGCTGTCGAGGACGAGTCCCAGGTACTTCATCGTCGACTCGACGCCGATGTGAACCCCTCCTGCCGTTATCTGGGAACCCGACAGTGGCGCGTTCCGAGGACCATAGAAACACATGGCCTCGGACTTGTGCAGGGCCACCTCGAGTCCCAGTTGCCGGATCCTATCGACGATTGTCGCAACCCAACGTGTCGCTAGTTCGGCCGCCGCCTCATGCGAC